>OV702294.1:506448000-516448000 GCA_916181665.1 Avena sativa
TATTAATATCCAAATTTATCAAAGTAAAGGCTTTTCCATTTTAAATAAACATTAAAACTTGTTATTTTATTTTAAATAAGTTTTCCCAAGTGTTTTATTTATTCAAATAAAACCTACTGAAATGATTTTGATATTATTTTAGATTTCAAATAGAGTTTTAAAATAAATCAAATCCTATTTGAATTAATAACTAAGGTCTATTTATTTAATTATTAATGGATCCTAAAAAGAATAAAAATTATTTTATTTTGGACTTTGGATTATGTTGTTAAACAGAACTAAAATAAATACAAAGTTTGGTGGTGGTTTGATTTGAATTGGTGTTTGAATTATTTGTTTGAAAATCAAATTAGAATATTTAAACAGAAAAAGGAAAAACATTTGGTATAAAAAATGAAACAGATTCAACCCACTAAGCAAGGCCTAGCAAGCCCACTTGCAGCCCAACTTTTTCCCCCACAGTGAAACGTTTTCTCACGCGTAGACGCACCCCCTCTGACGCTGACAGCAGGACCCCACCTAACTTTCCCCACCTCACTGACGAGCAGACCCCACACGCCTGTTCTTCGTTTCCACCCGCCGAGACCGTTTTCCCCCTCGCACCTCGCTGTTGCTGCTTTGAATCCACGGTGTGAATTCGCATCAATGCGCGAGTAGTACTTGTCTGTGATCACGCACAATAAATCGCCTCGCCCTCCTCCTCATTTTCCCCCAGACGTCGTCCACTCTCTGCCACCGGGATGCCCCAATTGCCGTTGTAAACCTCCTGTTCCGACGAACTTCTCCGGCGAAATTCCGGCGACTCCGACCGCCCCTCGCCTCCCACTGCACACGAGCTGGTTCTCCACCTCCAGGCGCACCTGCCAGTGCCTCGAACTCGCCCGCGCGTGCCCCACAGCCTCAGCTTCGACATCACCTAAGCGTGCGCCGCCGTCTGCCATCGCTCCGACGAACTCCTCGGTAAGCCCCGTCCTGCCCTCTCGTTCCCGATGATGCTCCTGCACTCTCCACGCTCACCCGCGTCTAACCGTGCCTCTACTTTGCCTCGGCACGACCTGCAGCCTCGCCCCCGTCAACCTCCAGAGATGACCGACGCCGCTGCACACTCCGGCGAGCAATCGTCGCCGCTCCAGCGCGCCCCTCGCCAAACCAACAGCACCTCGAGCTTCACCAGGACCTTGCGAACACTGTGAGCCCCTCCTCTGTCTTCCTTGCTTCCTGCATCGTCGGCAAGCATACCGCCAGAGCGTGCTCCGCCTTTCGCCGCCGCGCAGCGCCGCCAGTGTTTGACCAGACAACCGTGTCCGTTGGATCTCGATCCTTTGGCTGAGATTAGAATTAGGCGAAGGGGTATGTGTGTATCTGCGTCGTGCGATTTAAATGAAATCCAACGGTTCGCAGAGGCTAATCCGCACGAAGCGGTACCGTCCAGTAGAAACGCGCCACGTGGACAGGGTTTTGTTTAAAAACAGAATTAGAATCTATTAGGATTGCAAAATTGTAAAATTCATAACTTTAATTCTACACGTCCAAATTTTGCAACTTTTATATCAATGGAATCAGTAGAACAAGTACTTTACAACCATGCACTTTGTTTAATGTTTTGCTTCTGGAAAATTGGTTGAATTTGCAGAAACTTGTGTAGGCTTATTTTGAATATAAAAATTGTTCTAGATATATTTTTAATATGAAATCTTTACAAAATGGTTTGTTGTGAACCTACTGACGCTAGGAACCAACTTATGGATTTAAAAATGTATTTTGTGAAGTTAAGGAGTAAATATTTGATTTAGCTCATTTCTAGTCAAATAAAAATATTGATTATGATTTAGAAATGATTTTTGAGTAAAACCTTTGGGAAATGATTTGATTCAAACCTTCTGACCCTAAACACCAAGTTTTGTGAATTAACAACTTATTTGATGAACAATATAAAATTATTGCTTTGCTAAAAACATTTTCATCCACATAAAATATTGTTTGGGTTTAAAAATGGTTTATAGATAAAACCTTTTGCAAATGATTTTACCACTTTAGTAAATGACCACCTTTAAACTTTATAATGTTTAGAGCCTAGTAGAAACCACTTTTGTAAGTAAAACTATCTTTTGCATGCTTGCATGCATGACCTTGTTTCTATTATTTTATGTGTGATAAAATTGGTTGGAATGCTAGTTGAATCTATGTTGGCTTGATTGAATTGTAGTGGAATTAGAAGAGTGTGGTATTTGCAAGATCAAGAAGTGAACCATCATTCTCTACTAAAAAGGCAAGTGACACTATCATCCAAGTCCTACTATTTTCATTACACTTAGTGGATTTTGTAACATGCATGATAAGGACTATTAAATTTTATGCTATGCTAAATCCTAATAGGATACCCTTATATCTCCCTTAGTGGAAACAATGTAGTTGTAGTATGCTTAGCCCTGCTATATATTGGGATGGGATACATGATATGATTATATGAAGAGTTGAAAAGACATATGTTTTATATAATAAAACAAGTACTCAATGAACCACCTGGGCGGACAAGGATACTCAAGCTTTGGACAAGGTGGCAAAAAAAGGAACCATGTTTATATGGCCATCTCTTTTTGTATGTGCACTAGAAGAAAACCACCTAGGGACTTAGAGATTGAACATGTTTCTCGTACAGTGGCTTCCGTGTACAGCCACATGCTAAATGGGCTCTGGCTTAGTCAACTACATAGTGGAAGAACCATGCATTGGCATCTTCAGGTTAACTAGAATTGTGTAAGGGAAATTTTAGCCCTACATTGGTGCCTGGTTGACAAGCTAGCATTGTGTATTGGGAGGACTCCTATGGAAAGACTTTGTCACATTCTCAATCTACCAGTACTCCATCTTGGTGAGTACTTATCCAGCGGCCACTGGCGGCATCAAGATGAGATTGTGTCATGTGGGTAAAGTGTACAACTTCTGTAGAAGATCAAAATTCTAAGTACTTAGCCGTGTCCCCGGTTATGGACAACACTGAGTAACTAAGGCCTGAAGCTATGGAAGATCTCGACATTCCAATTTTTCAAAGTAAAACTTGATGGTGACAACAAGGGATTTGAAGCACTTGGAGTTTTCCAAGAAGTTCAGAAAGATTTGACAAAGATCAAAAACTATTTTGAAAAGATAGGATAAAACTATATTGCTTTCTGCAAAAGATCCTAAACCCTACTTAGCCAAATATGCATGTAACGATAGGATCCACATATTTCTACATAGTAGTGAAACTTGCCAATACAATTCAAATGTATTGACCCTTGTGGCTGCAACTTATTATGTTGCGGGTTTGTTTGATGTTAGTGAAGTGTGTTGAATAGGATTACAAGTCTACAACCAACATGATTGCCTGTGGCACTTTGAAGATGAAGGACTCCATGCTTTATAGATATTCTGCTGCATTGTAATGTGATAGCCAAAAGAGCTATGTAAGATGTAATGAAATTATTTTATTCCTGGTTATAAAGTTGTATTATGACCTTTGTTTCTTGATATTACATCTTAACTGTGGATGCTAGCTATTGATCTAGGGACTAGCATTGTAAACACAGGGATCTCTACCTTATTAAAGGTTGGGAACCTTACACTTGGCAAACTCAAATTTATAGCTAGATCTAGCAAGTAGGTAGGATCATGTTGGCCAGGTGTGATGACATATACAACAACAAGTTGGTGAAGGTGTTTCTATCCAGCCCAGAGAGGTCTCCCATGCATGCAATGTTGGCATGGCCCCACATTTTCCACAAGCTAGTGTGTCATGCCTTGGCATAACACTTTTATAGCTAGATCTATCAATTGGGTGGGATCATGTTGCTAGGTGTAGCGACTCACACAACCACTAAGTTGATGATGGTGGTTCTAGCCAGCCCAGATAGGTCTATACCCCATGCACTGTTGGCATGGCCCCACATTTGCCACAAGCTAGTGTGTGTCATGGCTTGGCATAGAAAAATTATAGCTAGATATAGCAAGTAGGTAGGATCATGTTGGCCAGGTGTAGTGACTCACACAGCCACTAAGTTGATGATGGTGTTTCTAGCCAACCCAAATAGGTCTAGATACCATGCAATGTTGGAATGGACCCACATCTTCCACAAGCTAGTGTGTGTCATGGCCTGGCATAGCACTCTTATAGCTAGATCTATGAAGTGGGTGGGATCATGTTGGTCAGGTGTAGTGGCTCACACAGCCACTAAGTTGATGATGGTGTTTCTAGCCAACCCAGAGAGGTCTAGATCCATGCAATGTTTGCATGGGCCCACATTTGCCACAAGCTAGTGTGTGGCATGGCTTGGCAAACTCAAATTTATAGCTAGATCTAGCAAGTAGGTAGGATCATGTTGGCCAGGTGTGATGACATATACAACAACAAGTTGGTAAAGGTGTTTCTATCCATCCCAGAGAGGTGTCCCATGCATGCAATGTTGGCATGGCCCCACATTTTCCACAAGCTAGTGTGTGTCATGCCTTGGCATAACACTTTTATAGCTAGATCTATCAAGTGGGTGGGATCATGTTGCTAGGTGTAGTGGCTCACACAACCACTAAGTTGATGATGGTGGTTCTAGCCAGCCCAGATAGGTCTAGACCCCATGCACTGTTGGCATGGCCCCGCATTTGCCACAAGCTAGTGTGTGTCATGGCTTGGCATAAAAAATTATAGCTAGATCTAGCAAGTAGGTAGGATCATGTTGGACAGGTGTAGTGACTCACACAGCCACTAAGTTGATGATGGTGTTTCTAGCCAACCCAAATAGGTCTAGATACCATGCAATGTTGGAACGGACCCACATCTTCCACAAGCTAGTGTGCGTCATGGCCTGACATAGCACTCTTATAGCTAGATATATGAAGTGGGTGGGATCATGTTGGTCAAGTGTAGTGACTCACACAGCCACTAAGTTGATGATGGTGTTTCTAGCCAACCCAGAGAGGTCTAGATCCCATGCAATGTTTGCATGGGCCCACATTTGCCACAAGCTAGTGTGTGTCATGGCTTGGCAAACTCAAATTTATAGCTAGATCTAGCAAGTAGGTAGGATCAGGTTGGCCAGGTGTGATGACATATACAACAACAAGTTGGTGAAGGTGTTTCTATCCAGCCCAGAGAGTTGTCCCATGCATGCAATGTTGGCATGGCCCCACATTTTCTACAAGCTAGTTTGTGTCATGCTTTGGCATAACACTTTTATAGCTAGATCTATCAAGTGGGTGGGATCATGTTGCTAGGTGTAGTGACTCACACAACCACTAAGTTGATGATGGTGGTTCTAGCCAGCCCAGATAGGTCTAGACCCCATGCACTGTTGGCATGGCCCCACATTTCCCACAAGCTAGTGTGTGTCATGGCTTGGCATAGAAAAATTATAGCTAGATCTAGCAAGTAGGTAGGATCATGTTGGCCAGGTGTAGTGACTCACACAGCAACTAAGTTGATGATGGCGTTTCTAGCCAACCCAAATAGGTCTAGATACCATGCAATGTTGGAATGGACCCACATCTTCCACAAGCTAGTGTGTGTCATGGCCTGGAAATAGCACTCTTATAGCTAGATATATGAAGTGGGTGGGATCATGTTGGTCAAGTGTAGTGACTCACACAGCCACTAAGTTGATGATGGTGTTTCTAGCCAACCCAGAGAGGTCTAGATCCCATGCAATGTTTGCATGGGCCCACATTTGCCACAAGCTAGTGTGTGTCATGGCTTGGCAAACTCAAATTTATAGCTAGATCTAGCAAGTAGGTAGGATCATGTTGGCTAGGTGTGATGACATATACAACAACAAGTTGGTGAAGGTGTTTCTATCCAGCCCAGAGAGTTGTCCCATGCATGCAATGTTGGCATGGCCCCACATTTTCCACAAGCTAGTGTGTGTCATGACTTGGCATAACACTTTTATAGCTAGATCTATCAAGTGGGTGGGATCATGTTGCTAGGTGTAGTGACTCACACAACCACTAAGTTGATGATGGTGGTTATAGCCAGCCTAGATAGGTCTAGACCCCATGCACTGTTGGCATGGCCCCACATTTGCCACAAGCTAGTGTGTGTCATGGCTTGGCATAGAAAATTTATAGCTAGATCTAGCAAGTAGGTAGGATCATGTTGTCCAGGTGTAGTGACTCACACAGCCACTAAGTTGATGATGGTGTTTCTAGCCAATCCAAATAGGTCTAGATACCATGCAATGTTGGAATGGACCCACATCTTCCACAAGCTAGTGTGTGTCATGGCCTGGCATAGTACTGTTATAGCTAGATCTATGAAGTGGGTGGGATCGTGTTGGTCAGGTGTAGTGACTCACACAGCCACTAAGTTGATGATGGTGTTTCTATCCAACCCAGAGAGGTCTAGATCCCATGCAATGTTTGCATGGGCCCACATTTGCCATAAGTAGGATCATGTTGGCCAACTGCTGAGTCACACAACCACAAGTTGATGTTGGTGTTTCTAGCCAACCCAGAGAGGTCTATAGCCAATGCAATGTTGGCATGGGCCCACATCTACCACAAAGGGGCTCATCATGTCTTGGCATAGCAGTGTTTTATTTATATCTATCAACTAGGTAGGATCATGTTGTCCAAAGTGATGACTCATACATCCACAAGTTGATGAAGGTATTTCTAGACAGCTGAGATAGGTCTAGATCTGCCACAAATGTGCTATGCCTTTGGATGATGCACACCTGTAGCACGTATAGCACCATGCCAACATTGCATAGGTTCTTGACCTATGGGAGTTATCTATGAACACCTTCATCATATTTGTGGTTGTATGAGTCAACACTTGGTCAACATGATCCCACCTAGTTGTTACATCAAACTATACAACTACTATGCCAAATCATGACATTGATTCTAAGTATAAAAGTGGTATGCCCGTGGCATGATGCACACTTGTGCCTCATATAGGCTCATATATCCCAACATTGCATTGGGCTCCAGACCCATGTGAGTTGACTAGAAACACCATCATCAACTTGTTGTTGTATGAGTAAAAACTTGCTATGCCATGGTATGATGTACACTTATATATATGTGTATGCCTATGCATAGTTGTTCATGTGTTTTCGGTGCTCAATTTTAATTTCATTAATGTACAATGTAAGATGCATCGATAATTGGAAGTATGAAAAACCTGTGATGCATATTCCATATGACACTCCTATTGTTTGAATTTGAATTAAAGAAAACGAGACCTAAATGGTCAACTTATTGTAGTAAACTAATATACTTCTGCTGAAGATTTCAGGTAATTTATATTTGAAGTATGTTCAATCCCATACATGAAAAATTGTGTGATAGAAATTGGAAGCGGGCGCTAGATAACGGGCCGGCCTAGTAACCCTGCTGCTCTGGTCATGCTGTTTCACGCACCGTACGTGTACATGACGTTTATGGCGTACGTGGTGGTGGAGGAGTGACGTGGGCAAAACCGAAACGGCAACACGTATAAAAGGGTTCGTCGGCTGATTTGTCTCATTTTCCCTACCCATTTACCCCCAAATCGGGAAGAAGAAAACCCTCGTCTCACTCCATCGACTCCAGCCCCTCCCACTCGATTCTTCTCCCTCTTCCCGCACATTCATCGACTCCGCCAGCGATGACGGCGGGGAGCAGCGCAGCCGACGCGGCCGCTCCTACTGTGGACAAGAAGCGCGCTGTCACCGGCATAGATGCGGTGAAGGAGGTTGGCGGTTCCCACGGAAGTGTGGTTGGTGGTGCGGCCAAGTTGGCCGGTTTCGTCGCGGCGGCGCTGGATCAGGACGAGAAGGAGAATGTGGCGGTCGTTGAGGCGGACGTGCTGGATCTAGGCGCGAAGCACGGCTCCGACGAGAATCTGGTGGTGAAGGCCCAGCAGCTTGCGGTGGTGCATCTATGTGTTTTCTTTAACCTCCACTTCTCATTTTTTAGTACTTATAACTAGTGTTTGATTTTTAGGGCTGATTCTTAGGATTTGAATGTTAGTACGAGGTTGGTGTAGTACTTCGTTCAGTGGTCAGAACTTTTTGGGGGCATTGAAGAGTAGATGGACACACTTTGTGCATCGTTGATAGCACTTTGCAGAGAGGATCATAGATATTGAATGTTTATAGTTTGAAGAATTATGTGTATGATAAAATTTCTCTGGATTGAATGTTGGAATTCATTAGTGCAAAATTACAATATACATCTTCGGCAACTGATAAGTTATAATATTTATGTGCTATATAAAAAATATAATTTATGATATCTAATCATTCAGAAAAAGTGTACACATGTTAATAAATTATTCATCTCTGGACATTAGTAAAGATGTATATAAATGCATCATGTTTACACAGTCTAAGTGCACCACACAAAATTATATATGTTAGGAGCTTTAAATTTGTTCCTTTTACACAGAGCTTAAACGTTTGATTTTGCATGAAATGATACTGCAAATTTATGTGTCTGAAATTAAGTATGTGTGTTGTTTGACAACTTTTATATGTATGGAATTATTATTTTCAGTCTTGTACTATTTGCCGAGGGAGCATGTGCTTCAGGGTGTAGTTTTGTGCATGCATTGTTTATATTCTAGTTGCTGATCGATCTACTATATAATTATTACTTGTGATCACCAACAAATAGACTGTCAGAGACCCTGACCACAAACAAATAGACTTATTTTTATAATCTTGTGGCTCATCACCTATATAATGATTCTTGCCAACAATTATACATGCCAAGCTTTTATTTGTCATTTATTGAAACACTGGTATCTGTTGTGAACTATGCACTAGATTTTATCAAATTGCTCCCATTATTTATAGTATTGAGTTTGAACTTTGGCATCATGGAATAGGTTGTCAGTTGCATCTTATATGTTGTCATATATCTTGTCCTCTCTTGGTCATTTGCCAAGTGGATCATAGTGAGTTCTATTTTAGTTTTTGTGTACCTTAAACTGTGCATGAATACTAATGGAATGGTTATGTATCATCTAAGTGTGTCTCATTTAGATGGAAAGTTGGTGTTGCATTTGCAGAAGGATAGGGCCCTTTTTTTGCTTGTTTTTGCAATAGACATATGCAAATCTAAGACACCTTGTAATCAGTACATAGACGTTACAGTAGTATGTAATCTTTGAAGATTGCTCCCCTCTTTTGGGGTTCTTTATGTTCTTGAAAGTGTTTTACAACCTTTTATAATATGTCTGACGTGTTAAAATTACAATACTGTGTTTTATTTGAATTACAAGGTTGTGTAGGTTTAAACTTGATAATCATACGGAGACAATTAGAAAACTTAATTTTGTTTTACAATACCCTATTATCCGGTAGAATCCTAATGATAACATCAGAACCTATTGTCATGTGCTATGGAATCTGAAGTCAAATTCCAATACTTTCAAAACAGGGCTTTAAATTGAATTGTTGCTGGTCTAGTGGAACCTGACAATGCATTGAGAGATGAGGATTTCATTTCCTTCCATTGCCTTAATCCATAATTTCAGATAGTATTTGAACTTAGAAGTTCTTTCTCATTATTCTTTATATTATAACCTGCCAATTATTTTGCTTTCCATAATTACCTCTTTTCAAATTAGATCATGTGAGCTGAAGTGTTGTTTATTTATTCAAACAGGAAGGGGGGCCAGCAGAAGATGCGCAGAAGAGGAAGTTGCACCTTGGGTACTCCTCCGGTAGAGACGAGTCGGTGAGTTTTATGACAGATGTATAGACTAAAAGAGGCCTTGATCAAAGTATAATCTTGCCAGCAATTATGCATGCCAAGCTTTTATTTTTCATTTATTGCCCAGATTTACATAGTCATTTATTCAAACACTGGCATATTTTGTGAAGAAGGCACTGGATTTTATCAAATTAATTGGATGGTTACCTACTAGTTGTGTCTCATTTAGATGGAAAGCTGGTGTTCCATTTGTAATAGGATAGGCCCTTTGTTTTGCTTGTTTTTGCAATAGACAATATGCAAATAAAAGACACCTTGTCATCAGTACATAGATGTGACAATAATAATATGTGAAGATTGCTCCCCTCTTTTGCGGTTCTTTATGTTCTTGAAAGTGTTTTAAAACCTTTTATAATATGTCTGATGTGTTAACATTACAAAACTGAGTTTTATTTGAATTACAATATTGTGTAGGTCGAAAATTGATAAGCATACAGAGATGAGTAGTGTTTAGATATACATGACAGTTATAAATTGACAGTTCATTTTCATCATAGTAGGTTCATTTCCTTCCATTGCCTTAGTCCATAATCAGTTATTTCTGGATGGAGGGAGTACCTCTTTTCAAACTTATTATACTCTTGCTCCTGTGAGCTAAAGAGTTGTTTATTTATTCAAACAGGAAGGGGAGCCAGCAGAAGGTGGGTACAAGAGGAAGGTGCACTTTGGGTACTCCTCCGACAGAGACGAGTCGGTAAGTTTTCTGACAGATGTATAGACTAAAAGAGGCCATGATATAAGTAGAATCTTGCCAGCAATTATACATGTCAAGCTTTTATTTTTAATTTATTGCCCAGCTTTTATTTGTCATTTATTAAAACACTGGAATCTGTTCTAAAGAACACACTGCAATTTATCAAATATTAAATGGTGTCTCATTTAGATGGAAAGTTGGTGTTCCATTTGTAGGAGGATACGGCCCTTTGTTTTGCTTGTTTTTGCAATAGACAATATGCAAATCAAATACACCTTTTCATCAATACATAGATGTGACAGTAGTATATAATCTGTGAAGATTGCTCCCCTCTTTTGGGGTTCTTTATGTTCTTGAAAGTGTTTTACAACCTTTCGTAATCTGTCTGATGTGTTAAAATTACAAAACTGAGTTCTATTTGAATAACAAAGTTGTGTAGGTTTAAACTAGATAAGCATACAGAGACAATTAAAAAACTTAATTTTGTTTTACAATACACTATTATCCGGTAGAATCTTAATCATAACATCAGAACGTATTGTCATGTGCTATGAAATCTGTGAAATACTTTTAGATTAGGGATTTAAATTGAATTGTTGTTGGACTAGTGGAACCTGACAATGCATTCAGAGATGAGTAGTGTTTAGATATCCATCATAAAGGATTTCATTTCCTTCCACTGCCTTAATCCATAATTTCAGATAGTATTTGAACTTAGAAGTTTTACTTCCCATTAATATTTCTATTATAACCTGCCATTTTTTTTAGTTCCATAATTACCTCTTTTCAAACTTGATCATGTCAGCTGAAGTGTTGTTTATTTATTCAAACAGGAAGGGGAGCCAGCAGAAGGTGGGCAGAAGAGGAAGGTGCACCTTGGGTACTCCTCCGACAGAGACGAGTCGGTAAGTTTTCTGACAGATGTATAGACTGAAAGAGGCATTGATCTAAGTAGAATCTTGCCAGCAATTATACATGTCAACCTTTTGTTTTCCATTTATTGCCCAACTTTTATTTGTAATTTATTCAAACATTGGTATTTGTTGTGAATAAGGCACTGGAATTTATCAAATATTAAATGAATGTGAATGTACCACCTAAGTGGGTCTCATTTAGACGGAAAGTTGGTGTTGCAATTGCAAGAGGATAGGGCCCTTTGTTTTGCCTTTTTTTGCAACAGAGAATATGCAAATCAAAGATACCTCATCATCAGTATATAGATGTGACAGTAGTATGTAATATCTGTGATGATTGCTCCCCTCTTTGGGGTTCATTATCTTCTCGAAAGTGTTTTACAACCGTTTGTATTCTGTCTGATGTGTTAATATTACAAGAACTGAATTTTATTTTAATTACATGATTGTGTAGATTAAAACTTGATAAGCATATAGGATAATTGAACTTGTTTTCATTATGATATAACTGCATTGCCAGCCATATTTTTTTTTACTAATATGTAGTACACTTGGTGGTTTTTTATTGATGAATTTGTTCTCCTCTGTTCAATGCATCTGGGTTGATTTTGTTAATGTATTATCCACCAGGGGGTGAAGGAAATGGGGTACATCTCCCAGCACAGGAAGCCACAGGTCACTCCGCATATTCTGGCCCGTCTAGGAGAAAGGACAGGTCCAGTCAATGGCTTATTCCTTTTCAGGTTATTGGGCAGTACAGGCACAGAAGGAATTTTCACAGTTCTGTATATAGCAAAGACTCTTCTCAGAAGAGAGTTTAAGTTTGTGCTGAACGATGCCTATGAAGCACAAGTGTTTGTGAGGGCCACTTCCACTGCTGATAATGATGTTCTTGAGAGTGCGTCTGCAAAGGAGAAAGCATTTAGTTTAGCTCATGCGGTTGTCAAGATTTACAAGATTGTTGAGCTCAATCTTGTGCCAAGGAAGGAGGACAAGCTATTGAACATGCGGTTGTGTACATATCCACAGGAATATGACCACCTGTCAGTTGATCGCATGCGTCAACTAAGTTACCCTACTGGATTTTCATGCCAGGGAGTCCCAATTGAGAAATGGAAGATGTCACATCCCAAAATTCACCTAATTTTGGAATGTGAAATAAATAAATAAATAAGATTGATTGATTGTTTGACTATGTTGAAAATTCTTAAAGAGAAGAAACTTTTTGAATAGAAAATCCTCTCAACCTTGAATTCAAAATCTTATATTTTTTGTTATGACCTAAGTAGCCATATAGGCAAAAGGGCATGGATTGATTTTGGATTAAAGAATTGTTGTGCAAGATTTCAAAATGAAAATCATGAAGCATTCATAAGCATTTCATTACATCCATGCAAAGTTCTCACAAACTAAATCCAAATCCTGGTATCTAAATCCTATAGTTGATTCGCCCAAATGTTCCTAAGGGTAATTAAATTGACTTATTAAAACCAACTGATGCTAAGGCATAAATTATTAATAATTATAGCCTAAAGAGATCCAATTAATACTACAAAATTTTAAAAATTGAGCTCATTTGGAGCTAAAATGAAAAAGTTATGGAATAAATACAAACACATAAAGATATAAATAAAATAGAATATATAAGGATTTATAAATCCACTACTTCTAAACTAGTAAAAAGATTACAAATTTGATCCTATAATAATCTATTCGATTTTAGAAAAATTTAGAAACAAGAATCATGTCATTTGGAGTTCGTATGCAAAAGATATGAGGGAAACAAGAAAAGAAAAAAAATCCTAGGTGGGCCGCCGGCCCACCAGACCAGCCAGCAATCGGGAGCAGCCACGCGCGCACGTACAGTGTGTTGCTTTAAAAAGCGTGCGGAAATTGATTTTCTATACCTATCTCTACTCAAACTCTTATAACTCTTTATCTACAACTCCGAATTGACTTCCGTTTGTTTCTACTTGTTCCTTACTCCAAGGCCTATCTCTACACCGTCTCAAACCTCCATATAAACTCGTGGAGCCATAGCTATACGAGTTTTTCTTCTCGAAATCCCGAATCTACATATGCCCGAATCTTATTTCGCTTTTTAACCCATCTAAACTTCGTCGTTTGCCTTCGGTCAAAAAACGAAAGTTGTAGGGATCGTCGAAATCTTTTAATCACGACAAACCTCACCTCTTTTCATCCATCACAGCCGGAGTTCGTATCGCAATATTTCAGATCTTACGGTGTAAATCCAAGATCTACTCGCGCTCGTTTCTTCAAATCCAAATTCCTTTAGTGAGAAGGTAGGAATAATGATTCCCCACAGCTTTCATGTTCTGAGTTTTTCAATTTGACCTACGGATTTGTCTCTCTAACACAGATCTATTTCTTGTCTATTCTGAGCCAAAATCGGGTCAATCTCTTCTTCTAGCCACCGGATCCTATCCAGACGGTCGAGATCCAATCAAACCGGAGCGTGCCATGTCGTCATACCGGTCATCTTCCTCATCAACACCACGTCAACGTAAGGTCAACATCTAGTCTCAGTCAGCATGCAAAGTCAACCTGTCCAGTCAGCAGAATATTCCCTGGAATATTCCGTTCGAATTTAAAATTGCATATTATAGATCTAACTTGTAAAATTCACTAGAAATTCATAACACGTCCAAAAATTGCGTATAATATATCAAATTGAAGATAATTTTACGTAGAATCATCTTATCAGAATAGATCCAAATTTTAATGTACGAGGTTACTGCAGTAATGTAATTAGTTTTAATGGTCTTTTAGGTTAATAAATTCATAATAAATTATCTGTAACTCAAGAAAATATGAATAAGATATCAAATTGAAGCTACTGTAATGTACTTTAATAATATCTGGTTGTATCTAGCCTTTGCAGATTATTTAACCCGTAGAAATTTAATCAGTTTTAATGGCTTTATAAATCATTAAATTCATAGTAAATTAATTGCTTGTCACAAAAATATAAATGATATACCGATGGAAAGCTAGTTCCATGTAGATCATCAATATGCAATTAGTTCAGCATTTTACTCTAAGGTTTTGCCGTGAAGATTTAAATGGTTTAATGATTTATTTAGAGTAATAAATTCATAAGAAAATAAATAATGCTCAGAAAATTACAAATAATATGTCCCTGGATTCACAATTCCATGGAGATTACAGATATAATTTTAGTTTGATTTTTAGACAATAGAAACTATATGAATCATTTAAAACCCATTAAACACTATTTAAATCATACAAAAAGATCTATAACTCTGAGTAGGGTGAATCCAACGCCTACTGGTTCGTATTAACGTCGTATATCCAGTAAACGTAAGAAACAAATTTAATCCAACAGTTAGAACAGGCGTTACAATAGAACTATTAAAAACCCTATATTGGCAAATAATTATTAATAACAAGTACTCCATTGCATTAATTGGTATCTTGCATGCATCATATACTTCAATATTGTTTAGAGAACTAAAGTAACAACCATTGTGACTTATTAAATTGTCATGCATGCATTTGTTGCATTTGTTTGATCTCTATGAGCTATTGTTTATGTTGTATGCAATTGTTTGATCGATAGATTGCGAGGAGTGCAACGTGTGTGATTGCAACTACTATGATTGCAAGCATTATGGTTATGACGAGAGCAACCATTATATCTATGAGAATTGTGAGGATTATCTAATCGACTACATCTACAACAAAGGCAAGTGGTGCTATCTTGGTCATAAATGTCCTATTGTTTTCCTATACATTGTAGTTGTTTTTGTAGAATTGCATCTGTAGGAATTGATGTGTATATGCTATGCTATATCCCATATTATTCCTTAGTATTCCTTGTTTATGAGCCATCGTATTGGTAGATTGCTTAGCTATGCTATTTAGACGAGGAAGGGAATCACATCATGAAAAGTTATATGTTTTGAAAGGCTTATGTTTTGCTAAATGACAAACCAATATGTTTTAATGAACCACCTGGGCGGAATGGCATTGATTGGGTCATTGAGTGTGGATTTATGGTGGGGAATGCCGCCTAGGACACTAAGAAATGATTGGTTTCTTTGTTTGAAAGCTTTCATGTGCAACCATGTGCCAATAATGGAATGGGCGGTTGGTTGGACTTAGTAGGTTGTGCTAACTCGAACCCACGTATCCAGAGATGTAGATAGTGTAGGTTAGACCGGTGCGCGTCGGGATTGGGGAGCTACTTCCCGAACGGTTCCTTCTTGGACTTCTCCCTATCATCACCCAATACGAGAGTGGTGGTACGAGCTGGGCTGGCCAAGTCACATGGGTAAAGTGTACTAACCCCTACAGGGTGAATAAACTAATCGATTAGCCGTGTCCCTGGTTATGGACAATTTGAGCGACCTGATACTGATGCTATGATATTTCTCACTCATCCTTATTTCTTAATTACTTGAAACTTGTTGGGTGAACATAATTGGGTAGGAGCACCTGGGAGTGAACCAGAGTGTCCTATTTATCGTATTGGAAAACTACTTTATTACAAATGTTAGGATAAAACTGTTGCTTTATGCAAATGAGCCTGAACTCCACTTTCCAAATAAGCATGTAGTTGATAGATCTGTTGTTAACCACTTTAGCCTACTTGCCATACATTCAATGTATTGATCATTCGTGGCTGCAACATTTCATGTTGCAGGTTATATCGTATCTGAGTTCATAGGTCGCGAGACTCCACTCAATATTTGTTCGCCTGTGGCACATTTGAAGGATGGAGATCTACCTTGTATTCGTTTTCCGCTGTGTACTTGAATAAATAATGTAAATTCTGGATCATATTCGTTGTATTTATGATGCACAGTTATATTTGGTATTATTTTGTACTGTGTGTGCCAGTGAACCGATCTAGGGATTGGCACTATACACATGAACTCAGCCTTATCAGGCGAGGGTGTTACAAGATGGTATCAGAGCTGTGTGTTGACTGTAGGATCGTGACCTTAGAAATGGATTAGCAATAGGACACCTCTATTAGGAGAACTATCATATTTTCTACTTACTAGAGTTCTTATATTCCTTATCTATCTTTTCTAGAACCTCTTCCTATTCAAACATTTATAGTTGTCCATTCTCATGATACCTATATGAGAGTTATCTAAGTAAAAAAAAATAGTATGACATAAATGAACATCTCACCAAGTTTGGTTAGGACTAGACCACCATATTTTATCTCTTTAGGAGATCATCGCTATCGTGTTAGCATATTGTTCTTACCAACTTATGTGGTATGACAATATGGGTTGTTTGCTTGGTTGTATTGAGCTATTTTGTGTGATGCTTTGTTTAGGATCAGTTAGTTTTGAACTCTAGTGTTTCTGAAATTGTGATGAGGTTTTTAAATTAGTTTAATGGTGTGAATTGATTGAAATTCGTGGGACTACTGCTGCAGTTTTCTGCCTGACCTGTTGTACCGCGCAATTTTTCATATTTTATTGGTAACTCAGAAAAATCTCAAAAAATAGTATCTGGAGCGTAATTACATGTAGTACATGCACAAACATTGGCTAAAATTCCTGACGTTTTTAGGTCGGTCAGAAAAATTCATGAAGTCTGCTGTACCGTTTTGACAGATTTTGTTTATTGCTTATATGTTGCTATGTTTTACTCTAGTATTGTTCCCAATGCTTTCAAACTATTTTGTGGTTATATACTACTAAGTTTAGACCTTTGTACTATTGTTATGCAAGTTCTTGCTTGTGTGTTGATTTCTTATGATTGTTCCCTTGTTAGTGACATTGATTGCTTCATATAGTTATGGGTAGGATTATTTCATTAGTCGTTTCTTTCCTATAGAATCTATTCTTCCCTATCTTGAACCCTTGGAGATATAATGATGTGTTAAATGGAAGGTTGACAACACAATGCATTTAGGAAGGATAATGCTTTATCTAATGGAAAAAAAGAGATGTGGGAGTATGAAGTGTTGAAATGATGTTATGTAGTAGACTACGCAACCTGAAAGTTGAAGTATCAATAGTATAGTTTTAGTAGTAGCTTTGTTGATTGAATACATGGGAGTATACATAGAGCATTAGTTCGTGCCCATGGAAACATTCTTCAAGGCAAGTGAGAATGCCCGAGTGATAGAAAAACATGATTCACCTATCCTCATACAGGGTAATGATTTGGGTGCAGGATGGATTGATCACCATTCCTACTACTCTTATTATTCGCTCTTGTACTGTTGGATTTGCGAATCTTGAGTGTCCTTTTCAGCCTTAGCAGAGAGTCGACGTTGAGCCTAAACCCTAGACGGGTATATTGTTACACCCTTCTAAAAGCATCCATTGCTAAGCATAGGAATGTACGGTAAGGATGAATCCCAACCGTGAATTATGGGCACCGTGAAGTAAACGTTCCCTATTTGCCCACCATGAGAGTTTTGCTAGTTTAAGAAGTGCTTTCTCGGAAACTATCAATCATGAAGTTTAGAATGTGTAAGAGACGTTGTGTCAATAAAAGACTAAAGGAGAACCAATCTGAGCTAAGTGAATCCTCGAGAAATGACCTAGTCAATTTTATTTTAAGGGTGGTAGCATCCTAATGGATCCCGAACCTTTCTTTCTTTCTAGCCTTCCCAAATCTCGGGACGAGATTTCTTTTAAGGGTGGTAGTCTGTCATATCCCAAAATTCTCCTAATTTTGGAATGTGAAAATAAATAAATAAGATTGATTGATTGTTTGACTATGTTGAAAATTCTTAAAGAGAAGAAACTTTTTGAATAGAAAATCCTCTCAACCTTGAATTCAAAATCTTATATTTTTTTTTATGACCTAAGTAGCCATATAGGAAAAAGGGCATGGATTGATTTTGGATTGAAGAATTGTTGTGCAAGATTTCAAAATGAAAATCATGAAGCATTCATAAGCATTTCATTACATCCATGCAAAGTTCTCACAAACTAAATCCAAATCCTGGTATCTAAATCCTATAGTTGATTCGCCCAAATGTTCCTAAGGGTAATTAAATTGACTTATTAAAACCCACTGATGCTAAGTCATAAATTATTAATAATTATAGCCTAAAGAGATCCAATTAATACTACAAAATTTTAGAAACAAAATTGAGCTCATTTGGAGCTAGTATGAAAAAGTTATGGAATAAATACAAACACATAAAAATATAAATAAAATGGAATATATAAGGATTTATAAATCCACTACTTCTAAACTAGTAAAAAGATTACAAATTTGATCCTATAATAATCTATTCGATTTTAGAAAAAATTAGAAACAAGAATCATGTCATTTGGAGTTCGTATGCAAAAGATATGAGAGAAACAAGAAAAGAAAAAAAAACTAGGCGGGCCGCCGGGCCACCGGACCAGCCAGCGATCGGGAGCAGCCACGCGCGCACGTACAGTGTGTTGCTTTAAAAAGCGTGCGAAAATTGATTTTCTATACCTATCTCTACTCAAACTCTTATAACTTTTTATCTACAACTCCGAATTGACTTCTGTTTGTTTCTACTTGTTCCTTACTCCAAGGCCTATCTCTTCACCGTCTCAAACCTCCATATAAACTCATGGAGTCATAGCTGTATGAGTTTTTCTTCTCGAAATCCCGAATCTACGTATGCCCGAATCTTATTTCGCTTTTTAACCCATCTAAACTTCGTCGTTTGCCTTCGGTCAAAAAACGAAAGTTGTAGGGATCGTCGAAATCTTTTAATCCTGACAAACCTCACCTCTTCTCATCCATCACAGCTGGAGAATTTCGTATCGCAATATTTCAGATCTTACGGTGTAAATCCAAGATCTACTCGCGCTCGTTTCTTCAAATCCAAATTCCTTTGGTGAGAAGGTACGAATAATGATTCCCCACAACTTTCATGTTCCGAGTTTTTCAATTTGATCTACGGATTTGTCTCTCTAACACAGATCTATTTCTTGTCTATTCTGAGCCAAAATCGGGTCAATCTCCTCTTCTAGCCACCGGATCCTATCTAGACGGTCGAGATCCAATCAAACCGGAGCGTGTCATGTCGTCATACCGGACATCTTCCTCATCAACGCCACGTCAACGTAAGGTCAGCATCTAGTCCCAGTCAGCATGCAAAGTCAACCTGTCCAGTCAGCAGAATATTCCCTGGAATATTCCGTTTGAATTTAAAATTGCATATTATAGATCTAACTTGTAAAATTCATTAGAAATTCATAACACGTCCAAAAATTGCGTATAATATATCAAATTGAAGATAATTTTACGTAGAATCATCTTATCAGAATAGATCCAAATTTTACTGTATGTGGTTACTGCCGTAATTTAATTAGTTTTAATGGTCTTTTAGGTTAATAAATTCATAATAAATTATCTGTAACTCCGAAAAATATGAATAAGATATCAAATTGAAGCTACTGTAATGTACTTTAATAATATCTGGTTGTATCTAGCCTTTGAAGATTATTTAAACCGTAGCAATTTAATTAGTTTTAATGGCTTTATAAATCATTAAATTCATAGTAAATTAATTGCTTGTCACAAAAATATAAATAATATACCGATGGAAAGCTGGTTCCATGTAGATCATCAATATGCAATTAGTTCAGTATTTTACTCTAAGGTTTTGCCGTTAAGATTTAAATGGTTTAATGGCTTATTTAGAGTAATAAATTTATAAGAAAATAAATAATGCTCAGAAAATTCCAAATAATATGTCCCTGGATTCACAATTCCGTGGAGATTACAGATATAATTTTAGTTTGATATTTAGACAACAGAAACTATATGAATCATTTAAAACCCATTAAACACTATTTAAATCATACAAAAATATCTATAACTCCGATTAGGGTGAATCCAACGCCTACTGGTTCGTATTAACGTCCTATATCCAGTAAACTTAAGAAACAAATTTAATCTGACAGTTAGAACAGGCGTTACAATAGAACTATTAAAAACCCTATATAGGCAAATAATTATTAATAACAAGTACTCCATTGCATTAATTGGTCTCTTGCATGCATCATATACTTCAATATTGTTTAGAGAACTAAAGTAACAACCATTGTGACTTATTAAATTGTCATGCATGCATTTGTTGCATTTGTTTGATCTCTATGTGCTATTGTTTATGTTGTATGCAATTGTTTGATCGATAGATTGCGAGGAGTGCAACGTGTGTGATTGCAACTACTATGATTGCAAGCATCATGGTTATGACGAGAGAAACCATTATATCTATGAGAATTGTGAGGATTATCTAATCGACTACATCTACAACAAAGGCAAGTGGTGCTATCTTGGTCATAAATGTCCTATTGTTTTCCTATGCATTGTAGTTTTTTTTGTAGAATTGCATCTGTAGGAATTGATGTGTATATGCTATGATATATCCCATATTATTCCTTAGTATTCCTTGTTTATGAGCCATCGTATTGGTAGATTGCTTAGCTATGCTATTTAGACGAGGAAGGGAATCACATCATGAAAAGTTATATGTTTTGAAAGGCTTATGTTTTGCTAAATGACAAACCAATATGTTTTAATGAACCACCTGGGCGGAATGGCATTGATTGGGTCATCGAGTGTGGATTTATGGTGGGGAATGCCGCCCAGGACACTGAGAAATGATTGGTTTCTTTGTTTGGAAGCTTTCGTGTGCAACCATGTGCCAATAATGGAATGGGCGGTTGGTTGGACTTAGTACGTTGTGCTAACTCGAACCCGCGTATCCAGAGATGTAGATAGTGTAGGTTGGACCGGTGCGCGTCGGGATTGGGGAGCTACTTCCCGAACGGTTCCTTCTTGGACTTCTCCCTATCATCACCCAATATGAGAGTGGTGGTACGAGCTGGGCTGGCCAAGTCACATGGGTAAAGTGTACTAACCCCTGCAGGGTGTATAAACTAATCGATTAGCCGTGTCCCCGGTTATGGACAATTTGAGAGACCTGATACTGATGCTATGATATTTCTCACTCATCCTTATTTCTTAATTACTTGAAACTTGTTGGGTGAACATAATTGGGTAGGAGCACCTGGGAGTGAACCAGAGTGTCCTATTTACCGTATTGGAAAACTACTTTGTTACAAATGTTAGGATAAAACTGTTGCTTTATGCAAATGAGCCTGAACTCCACTTGGCCAAATAAGCATGTAGTTGATAGATCTGTTGTTAACCACTTTAGCCTACTTGTCATACATTCAATGTATTGACTATTCGTGGATGCAACATTTCATGTTGCAGGTTATATCGTATCTGAGTCCATAGGTCGCGAGACTCCACTCAATATTTGTTCGCCTGTGGCACATTTGAAGGATGGAGATCTACCTTTTATTCGTTTTCTACTGTGTACTTGAATAAATAATGTAAATTCTGGATCATATTCGTTGTATTTATGATGCACAGTTATATTTGGTATCATTTTGTACTGTGTGTGCCAGTGAACCGATCCAGGGATTGGCACTATACACATGAACTCAGCCTTATCAGGCGAGGGTGTTACAGAAGAATCCTCATCTATCAGAAACAACCATGAACATTCTTGGTGTGTCTGAGGGTACTCCAGCAGGCCTAACTAGAGTTGTTGTGAAGTACTTGTTCCGTACTGGTACTATTTGCTATCCACTCAGCGTTATTCCATCAGACTTTAGGTTCAAACATGCTGTTGATCAAGATGGGAGCCTGTACATGAAATTTGTCTACCCTGTCAATGCTGAAGCAATGGCACGGAGGAATTACTTTGTTGATAGATTCATGATCAAGTTTTATCTTGTCAACAGTGTTATGAAGTGTAGCAAGTACTTTGACAAGGCAAAGACAAACAAGGTGCATTACAGGAATCATCCCGATGACTCTTACAAACCCATCCATACCTCGAACTGAAGAACAAGGATCATTTTCATGTTATCAAGATGTTTTAGTTTAAGAACTTATCTATTATGTTTGTTTATGGCCGTGGAAGATTTCAAACCTCTATCATTATGTTCCAGCACCCTAGATCTGTACAATATAATTTCGGGTCTCACCAGCACTACAGAATATTTGTGTGTTCATTTGTGTTGGTCCTGGGAGAATACCTTTGGCATATATGAGGAAATATGTGCTTAGAAGAATGTGATGTGCTGAAATTGTGTACTCCCTGTGGTCCATATTAATGGACTCAACTTTATCTAAAATCGTATGTATCTAGTTAAGTATTTAGACTAGATGCAATCGTATCTAGGCAAAGTTGAGGCCATTAATATAAACTAGATGGAGTATGTTTTTTGTTAGTCCTACAAGGTGATGGTGGGAGGTGCTCTGCTCAGCCGATGATTAATTCGCATTCTGTGTCCAAGATCACAATTGGTTGCACGAAAGCATGCACTATTCTTGGTTGTACAGATTCTTATCCCTGGTTTTCGTGTGGGCATCACATATGAGGCTACAACATGGTGTTATTAGATGGAATTAGATGCATCTCTGGTTTCTGGTTGTACCGGCTCATGATGAATCACAGTACACGCTAATGGTAGAACTGATGTGATTGGAACCCGATGGTATATTCTCTATGTTCCAGCACTGTCACTAGTTTGCATAACAGGTTCCAATCATACACAAGGCACAGCAAGTTAACATAACAGGTTCCAGCAGGTTCTACTAATAAGTACTTTCAGCAGGGTCTTCAGTTGTTGTCAGCCCCACCATGATCAGATGTAGTCCACCATCACTATCTGGATTAAAGTCGAAGAGGATGATGTCTCCCTCTTCTATCTTGTACTCCCAAGACAGCAGAAACAGTGTATATTTTGGTCAAATTACCAGAATAAATTTAATAGAAATCATATAAATTCAGCAAAAATCATAGAGATTCACGTAAGGTCATAACATGTCCCTTAGAAGGTTTCCGCACTGTATGCAACATTACATTAACATAAGAAAATGACATTCAGTAGTTGCCACTACAAGTGAAATAAGAGTATATGGGAACGCGAGATGCTAGCACTCTTTTTCCCCTTTTGGCTCTTCATGCTCGTCTTCCTCTGCTACCAGATGCTCCCCCAGGATTAGCTAGAGATCTTGTACCTGCAGTAGCTGCAGTTCTTATAGCTGGTTGAGACCTTGCAGTTGAGGGGGCAGCTGTAGTTCCATGTGACGCAGGGGCAGATGGAGGGGTAGTGGCAGTTGCATCTATACCAATCCAGCTCTTGGAGTCTGTCATACATTTATTAAACTTTCTACCTTGCCTTCTTATCTCCACAACCTCTGAATCTTCCCCTTTGTTATTATTATGTGCAACGTATTCCACGTCACTCTCTGAATCTAACAGTATAATATATTTCACTTCACCGTCTTGTCCTGGAGCTCCTGGATTTGGTTGCTCGTCATGGCCCGAAGCTGCTGGCATGGGATGATGATCTTGACCTAAAGATGAAAAAGTTGCACCTTGTGTACAATTCACCACTTGAGATAATACTGGTTCTGTCATTATCACATCATCTTCATCACTTTCTATTTGCACTGGTCTTTTATTGAATGATTTCTTCTGCCTCAGTGGGCAACATCTGGTTTCATACTCAGCAGGTTTAACTGCAGTTATGACAACAACATCTGGTTCTTCCTCTCCATCACTCAATTCCCACACTTCATCCTTGAAAGCAAACCTGATGCTACTATGCTTACTGTCTTCCTCACCGTGGTACTCAACGTACACATCAGCCACTCTCCCAGGGCGAACATAATGAGCCATCAAGACACAGCCAGTGTCATCATAGAGCAACACCAACCCATCCACAAGATCTTTCCCTGGAATAAGAAAATATAATTTTATCGTTTCCTTCGATGCCATGTGATCTTTAACAAATCCTTTGACTTCCTGTAGCAAAAGTTTTTTCCTCTCTATCTCTGAAAGCGCATCATCTCCTCCAACGTAGTCCAGATTTGGACCCACTTTGATGAACTCCCCTCCGAAATGAAATCTCACCAACAAAATTTCCCTAGGTTCCATGAATTAGCTGAAATAAAAGTACAATGCGATAGAATTTAGGAGATCATAGTTAAATTCAACACAAAAATCAGCAAAATCAGAAAAATCCACCCCTTTCCGTTACCAAAACCACTCCCAACAATAGTAGTGTCAAACCCTATCAGTACTTGCGCAACTACGTTGTGTAGAAGAGGAGGGGGGTCAAGAACGTAACCTTCGTTTACCTCGAGTCGTCGCGTCGTGTCGATCGTCGCAGCATCCACGATGAACCGCCCACCGTCTTTGCCGTCGCCAGAGACGGTATCAGCGAATCAGGGGTCACGGAGTATATAACGTGAAGTCCGGCCCATTAGTGTCCCAAAAGCTGACCTACACCGTAATTTGTGCATATAAAATCATTCACACGGGGTATATCACAAATGCGCGATCTCGGGCATAAAACCACAGGCTATCAGCGCTCGTACCACTATGATGTGCTAGCATCGGTGTACTTACTCAAACATCATCATTATATAATAGTATAATAAGTACTCCCTCCGTCCAAAAATAGATGTCTCAAATTTGTCAAAATTTGGATGAATCTAGACACTATTTAGTATATAGATTCATCCAAAATTTGAAAAACTTAAGACATCTATTCTAGAACGGAGGGAGTAATAAAAATGGGTAAGGTACGGTTTTCATGCCCTAAAAGGTTTCCACACCATGCTCAGGTTTTCACACCTTCCACCTTTACTCATAGCACTTTTAGAATGATGTATGGTAGCTTTTAGATTTATGCAAAGAATGCGAACATTGTGTGGGCTCTAGACCTATCTGAGTTGGCTAGAAACACCATCAACATGTGGTTGTATGAGTTTCTAGCCAACCAATGGAGGTCTATAGCCCATGCAATGTTTGCATGGGCCCACACTTGCCACAAGTGTCTCGTCATGTCTTGGCATATCACTCTCATAATTATATGTATCAACTAGGTAGGATCATGTTGGCTAAGTGGTGAGTCACACAACCAAAGGTTGATGAAGGAGTTTCTAGCCAACCCACAGAGATCTATAGCCCATGCAATATTGACATGGGATCACATTTGCCACAAAGTGTCTCATCATGTCTTGGCATAGCAGTGTTATACTTAGATCTATCAACTAGGTAGGATCATGCTATCCAAGTGATGTCTCATACAACCACAGGTTGATGAAGGTGTTTCTACACAGCCCACATCTGCCAAAAGTGTGTGTCATGGCTTGGCATAGCACTCTCATACTTAGATGTATCAACTGGGTGGGATCATGTTGGCCAACTGCTGAGCCACACAACCACAAGTTGATGGTATTGTTTCTAGTTAACCTAGAGAGGTCTATAGCCAATGCAATGTTGGCATGGGCCCACATTTGCCACAAAGTGTCTCATCATGTCTTGGCATATAAGTGTTATAGTAAGATCTATCAACTGGGTAGGATCATGTTGGCCAACTGCTGAGTCACACAACCACAAGTTAGTGAATGTGTTTCTAGACAGCTTAGATAGGTCTACATCCCATGCAATGTTGGCAGGGGCCCACATCTGCCACAAGTGTGTGTGTCATGTCTTGGCATAGCATTCTCATTCTTAGATGTATCAACTGGGTGGGATCATGTTGGCCAAGTGCCGAGCCACACAACCACAAGTTGATGAAGGAGTTTCTAGCCAACCAAGAGATGTCTATAGCCCATGCAAACCACATTTGCCACAAAGTGTCTCATCATGTTTTGGCATAGCAGTGCTATACTTAGATCTATCAACTAGGTAGGACCTATCTAGCCCAGAGAGGTGTCTAGACCCCATGCAATGTTGGCATGGGCCCACATCTACCATAGTTGTGTGTGTCATGGCTTGGCATAGCAAAAGTATAATTAGATCTAGCAAGTAGGTAGGATCATATTGGTCAGGTGTGATGACTCATACAACAAATTGGTGAAGGTGTTTCTATCCAGCCTAGAGAGGTCTAGACCCCATGTAATGTTGGCATGGCCGCACATTTGCCACAAGTGTGTGTCATGGCCTGGCATAGCACTCTTATAGATACATCTATCAAGTGGGTGGGATCATGTTGGTCAGGTGTAGTGACTCACACAGCCACTAAGTTGATGTTGGTGTTTCTAGCCAACCTAGAGAGGTCTAGATCCCATGCAATGTTGGCATGGGCCCACATCTACCATAGTTGTGTGTCATGGCTTCGCATAGCAAATTTATAGCTAGATCTAGCAAGTAGGTAGGATCATGTTGGTCAGGTGTGATGACTCATACAACAACAAGTTCGTGAAGGTGTTTCTATCCAGCCCAGAGAGGTCTAGACCCCATGTAATGTTGGCATGGCCGCACATTTGCCACAAGTGTGTGTCATGGCCTGGCTAAGCACTCTTATAGCTACATCTATCAAGTGGGTGGGATCATGTTGGTCAGGTGTAGTGACTCACACGGCCACTAAGTTGATGATGGTGTTTCTAGCCAACCTAGAGAGGTCTAGATCCCATGCAATGTTGGCATGGGCCCACATCTACCATAGTTGTGTGTGTCATGGCTTGGCATAGCAAATTTATAGCTAGATCTAGCAAGTAGGTAGGATCATGTTGGTCAGGTGTGATGACTCATACAACAAGTTGGGGAAGGTGTTTCTATCCAGCCCACAAAGGTCTAGAGACGCAATGTAATGTTGGCATGGCCCCACATCTGCCACAAGCTAGTGTGTCATGGCTTGGCATAGCACTCTTATAGCTAGATCTATCAAGTGGGTGCGATAGATCATTTGGTTAGGTGTAGTGACTCACACAACCACTAAGTTGATGACGGCGGTTTCTAGCCAACCCAGAGAGGTCTAGATCACATGAAATGTTGGCATGGGCCCACATCTCCCATAGTTGTGTGTGTCATGGCTTGGCATAGCAAAATTATAGTTAGATCTATCAGGTGTGATGACTCATA
This sequence comes from Avena sativa, assembly GCA_916181665.1. NCBI lineage: Eukaryota > Viridiplantae > Streptophyta > Magnoliopsida > Poales > Poaceae > Avena > Avena sativa. The sequence continues at coordinate 506,475,260 of OV702294.1, forward strand.
CAACAATACGTTGGTGAAGGTGTTTCTATAAGTGTTATAATAAGATCTATCAACCGGGAAGGATCATGTTATCCAAGTGATGACTCATGCAACCACAAGTTCATGAAGGTGTTTATAGGCAAATAATTACCCACAACAACATTGCACGGGATCTAAAATTAACCAATCTGAGTTTTCTAGAAACAACTGACCAACTTGTAGTAGTATGAGCCAACACTTGCTCAAACATGATCCCACCTAGTTGTTAATTCTAATTAACTAAATAACTTCTATGATGCACACTTGTACCTCACATAGCCTCATCCCAACATTGCATGGGCTCTAGACTAATCTGAGTTGGCTAGAAACCCTTTCGCATTTTGCCTTTGTAATTGGTGTCTTATTTGCCATAAAAATGTAACATTTGTAATGTTGAAATAATAAGGTAGACCATAGTTTTTATCTCCATTGCGATTTGTAGAAAATAGTTGGATCAGACCAATCTATCTAATACTCCAAGAATTTTGGTGTGCATGAATAAACAACCATCTAAACAATTCAGTGTGCATGAACACGAACCAAAACTACATCTCACGAAGTAGCAGACACTCGTAAGGAATATATATAGATTAAACGAGGTTTCATCACAAACGACAAAATAACACCAGTTTCTGCAACAAATAGTTTCAACGATAACAACTAAAATTTATAGGGGACCAAAGCATTGGTAGCACAATCAAATCTTGGCCTTAGGATCGGCGTTGAGGGGCACTGTATCAGTGTTGACATACTTGAGCTTCTTATGTATGTTCATGCTTTTGTTGTCCCTGGCCTCCTTGTCATCTCCCATGTTGTCATACTCCTGGATTTATTAAATACGAATAAGTGAGAAAATTAATTTACATGAAATATAAATTCAAGCTTTCAAAAATTATTACCGTCATAAATAAAATCATATGTAAGGATTTGAATTATAAGATAAAATGGGCATGCATCTCATCTTGGCAATACATCGATTAGTATGTAACATGCATCCGAGAATTTTGAAAATATAAGATAAAGGGTATGCATAAAATATGGAATCATCATATTGGTACTAATCTATATTAAGAAAAGTGCGCATCTAATCAACTTGCATGCATCTGATATGGTTACTACCAAGTGCATTACATAGGCTGGTCCTAGTGGGAGTATCATAGCTAGTATCATGCATGCCATGTTGGCAAAATCTGATGTGGCACGGCAATTAATGAAGAAAGATATTGTTAGAGTATCATAGGTAGATACCGTATCATAGCACGTAAAACTAGAAAATCCTTATATAAATAATTCTTGTACACAATTTTGTATTAAGATTCTATAAATCATTAAATATAGTACTGGTATGATACCATGCATGATACTAGTATGATACTACCACTACGACTTGCCTTAGTTAGTAATACACAATAAAGATATGCCTTCATGAAAACAAGTGCAATAACTTTGATTACAAATTCATGATTACGACCTACAAAAATCAGTTGGTACTTAATAACGTTGATTATAAAATTAGTATTCTATCATTACTAATAATTAAGTAATCTGATTAGATAGGAATAAAATTACTAACTCATAGATCGAATCAATATACAATACAATGAAACCACCAACCCTATGCCTAGATCTCAGGCGCCTGATGTCATCCTAATATTTCTGCTAAAATTTCAGTTGCAACCTAGTTGCAACTCATTAAATTCTCAGTTACACCCTAGTTACAACTCATTAAATTCTCAGTTACACCCTAGTTGCAACTCATGTGTAACTTTTACTTTGCACGAATCACGAGGTAAATCGAATGATGAAAGAGGCGACTGAGACCTAAGAAGTTCTCAGGCGCCTGAGAACTAGCAAAACCGAAAATAAAATATGGCTAAATCAACTTGGTGGCGGATCAAATCAATCTGCAGCGAGAGCAAAACATACGAACAGTAATCAACTAACACTCTAACAGAGAAACAGCTTGTACTCATCAGTGAACTTAACCTCGAACTCGTAGCATTCTCTAGGACCTCGAAGGTGGGCGACGTTTGCATCCGGGTACACCTCGTAGTCCTCCTCGACGTTTGCATCCGGGTCGTAGTCCTCCTTGACGTTTGCATCCGGGTCGTAGTCCTCCTCCTTGAAATCAAAGATTTCCATGCGCTTCGCCTGCTTCTCGTCCCGATCTGCAGAGGGAGCCACGACATCGTCCTTCACCTGATCCTCGTGGTCACCGACGACTGCTGCGTCGGAAGCCGGAACAATTACGGCAGGGCCAGGAGAGTCCGGACTGCCCGGAGCAGCAGCGCCGACCCGTACAGCCACGATCGCTGCAGGGGCATCCTCTGATCCTCCACTTGGCTGCAGCCCTGGCTCATCACCACGGACTCGCTTCATGGCGTACGAAGGGAGGAGGGTAGTATCATGGTGTGCAGTCTTGCGGCCTGAGGAATTAGGGTTTTATCTCGACGAATGTGAGCGCTGGGCCGGGCCAACCGCGCTCCCTACCACTGGGACCTGGTAGCACCTCAGGGCATCTCCACCGGGCCGACGCATCCCGTCCCAGCGAACTCTTCCACCGGGCCGATGCATCCCGTCCGTGCATCTCCACCGGGCCGACGCATCTCCCACCGTATAGCTTGCCCGTTGGTGACGCTGGCCCACCCGTGAGCCACCGCGGTGTTGATTCAGATGCGTGTAGAGGCACCGATTCAGATGCAACCGCTGACCGGCGGCAGCCTGTGCCATCAATGGCAACGAGACTGCACACTGAATGCCTAGACACTTCAATGATGTATCCTCGGCCTCCGCGCCGGCATCCGATGCCTGCCCTTTTTAACTGGCCTTCCGCGGACATTTTCTCCCCACAGAACCACATCCTCTCATCCTTCTCCTTTTCGTTCTCCACTACCTGTAGCTAGCCATGGCCGGCGGCGCTGGATCGACGGGGGGGCGTGGCGGCCATGGATGTCGAGGGAGGCGTGGAGGACGCGGCCAAATCACCACGCCACCACGCTCTCCCTCACTGCCATCGTCACCCGAAGATTTCGACCCAGGCGCCCAGTTCGCCGTGGCCATCCACCTCGGCATGCCGCGTGACAGGCTGCTCCTGCCCCGCGGGTTCGTGTCGCTGATCGAAGACGAGCCGCCCCTGCTCGCCATGCTGCGGGCAAACGGCTTCAGGACAGGCAGGTACCCAGTCGACCTGCAGTCCGACCACCTCGGCCAGATGTACCTCGGAAATGGCTGGGAGTGCTTCGCCCGCTCGCACAAGATCGAAGCGGGAAACATCCTCGTCTTCAGGTATGACGGCGAAGGAAAGTTTGGCGTCAGCGTCTTCGACCACACCATGTGCCATCGCTGCTACCACTCCGACTCCTCCTCCGACTCCGATGAGTAGGCTAGGCTGTATGATGATGTTTCTTTTGGTTTACTAATGTTAGTACTATTGATGTTGAAACAACCGTTGGGTGGTCGGGAGACTTCTTTTCTTCCTCTCTGAACCCTCCTGTTTCCCTCGTCCACCTCCAAGTCTTGGGCCGTCAGGCCCCTCCCCGCTCCTCTCCGGCGATGGCCGGCATCGAGTCGGGTGAGGGTCCCTCCCTGTGGAGTTTCCCCTTGTGGAGCAGAAGAAGCAGTAGAGTAGGCTTTTCTGGTTTTCCCCTTGTGGAGTTTGCCACTATGGTGTCTGAGGGTAGGACGGCGATCTCCGGCAGCCAGATCCGCCGTGTCCTGTGCTTCTTCTGCTTCGCTAAGCTCCGTCGGTGGCAGGCGGTGTGGGTGGCGAGCTGGAGAGGCCATGTATTAATGCATCCGTGTCGCGGGCGCGGGGGTAGGAGTTGGGCGCTTGCACGCTGAGTCTTACTTTTTTCTTCAATTAGGTAGTTCGTTAATCTTGTTTTGAGTTCCAATTTGCTCCTAGCGATCTTGTTGTGTTGAATTATTGAGACAATGTGCAGTGTCCAAAATGTACACAATTTGGCTATAAAAGTTAAGCAAAATATTGGTAAAATATAGTCTATTCAAAAAATATTAAAGAATTGTTTCTAAAAATTAGTTGAATTGTTAATCTAAAATAAAAAATATTGGAAAATTTTGAATTCCCTTTGTTTGCTTAATTCTAGAATCTTCTATGATGTATTCGAGTTTTAACTAGCTAATATCGTTTGCTTAACTAAATATAGACTCAATGCTTCTTGGATTTAATTACTTTTTTGTGCTTAACCAATTTTAATACAACATAATGATGATATGTCACACTCAGTAGTTTGTCAATGTCTCAAGCGCACAACTAAATATAGTAAAACAAAAATACATGAAACACAACTGGGCCTGCCGTTTAGGGCGGATGCGCGTCAGCCGTTTAACAGGCCGGACCAACAGTGGCCCAGCCATGTGTGTCGGGTTTGGCCAAATACCTAGTCTCTGTTCCTCCCCGAACAAACTATCCATCTTTGTGACACGGCGCCACGCCGTCATTGTTCTACTCCATCCGTGCCTCCATAGAAAGATAACTGCTCTCTCGCGGTAGATTTACCCGCCACACTCGTCGTCAACAAGGATGACTGGTACCAAAGAGGTACCATATATGTTTGGTCTCTTCCTACCACTAAATTTCTCCTGATTAGTATTCTATCGTAGTGTTCCATTTGTTTTGACACAAATGGTTTGTGCGGCCGTGGGGATATCTACATGACCAACTTTGATTTGATGTTTCAAGATGGATTTGTGGACACCACGGTATTCAGCTACCAACGAGTATATCATGTTGTTTATTTATTTATTATTATGTGTTTGGCATATTTTGTTGTTTATTTGAGTCATTAATGAGTGACCTGCATGTAATTTTTGAACTTGTATGTGCATGTTTGATATTAAGAGTAATTGCTCTTTTTAGTCGTGTTAGTGTCTTGGACCTCAATATAAATTTGATGAAGTCTAGTATTATGAAAAGTTCGAACACAATAAACTGTATGATTATGGTTTGCACTGCATGGCTCTTAGCTCTTATACTGTTAAAAAACATCAAGATAAGTAACTCTTACACATGCATATATATAATTTCATGACTCTTAGACCTTCTATGACGTGGTAATCTAATTTTAATCACATATTTGTTGTTAGGTCATCCCGTGCTACGTGAGAGCATGTTTCCTTATGCCATATTTTGTGCGCAAGGACGACACATAGAGTTTCACTGCTGTTCTAAGGACCAAGGAGGACTTCGAATTTGATGTTGATGTCACAATCCAACCAGGTCTAACCTACATTAGTGGCAGAGCATGGAAGGAAGTTGCAATAATCTACAATATTCAAGTTGGCCAGAAAATGTACTTCACTGTGAACACCAAAGATCCTTGGAATCGTGTCACAACTGGGAACCTCCCAGTCACCCATCCAAGTAGTGTTCCAACATAATTCATCTTGTACCAATAATATCATATTTTAGTGTAATCATTTTTACATTTAATTTTCTCAAATCATAAATTGCAGAATATTTCCGACTCTCGCCTGAAAGACGTGGCATTGTTGATTCTATCAAGGCCACCAACAGAACCAAGATAAATTGGAGGATGATGAAGACAATCATAGAAACTGTAGAGACTTTGGACTACAGGCTATCACGTTATTATGTTGGAGATTATGTACCATGATCAACTGTAGCAATGGTCCATACCCTAAACTGTCGCAGCCAAACCAAACACCTGGTAATCATAAGCAACATGTTTCTTTCTTTTTAAGTTTATTGTGAATGTTAAACTAGTCTTATTTGGTACTCCCTTCGTTCACTAATATAAGATACTCCACCATTCAGAAATATAAAACATTTTAGCTTTGTGAAAAGAATGTATCTAGATGTATTTTAGTGTATAGGTTCACTCGGAATCTATATACTCCCTCTGTCCTAAAATAAATGTCTCAAATTTGTCAAAATATGGATGAATCTAGACACTATTTAGTATATGGATTCATTCAAGATTTGAAATACCTAAGACATCTATTCTTGGACGGAGGGAGTACAAAAGTTGTCTAGACAAATTTGTTTCACAAAGCTCGCTCTAACACGTCTTATATTTCTAAACGGAGGGAGTATTACTGAACGAAAAGGCTTATATTTCATGAATGCATGTAGGGAGTATCATTTCTGTTCCATTCCAAGTTTAACTGACAACTTCTTTTGGTGTCGTGCTACTTTATTTTTAAATCAGAAAATCCCAAAACGTCTTGTCCCAAATACGATGGACAAAGAAGGTGGCATGACCATTGTGTGTTATCCTCACACAATGGTGCAGGGGTCATACACCATTTCAAACAAGGATGGCCGTCTCTGTTTGAGTAGTTGGAAGAATTTCATGGACAAGGAGCCTACACTTGGATTGGGTGTCAAGATGTTGTTCTTGCTGTACCAAGCCTACTATAAAGGAGCTTACTTGTTTGTTACCCGTTTTCCTGATGATGCCCTGTAGTTATTTTTCATATCGAATGTTGCACTTGCTCTGTTAGTGGACACCCGAATTATGTTATCCTATTTTCGTACTGGTTTCAATTTTTAAAGCATACACGACATGTGTTCATACATCTACGTGAATGCTCGATTATTAAGTTCAAAATTCCATGTATACAAATAATTCTCCATGCCAACATACTCCGTTCCAAAATTTAAGACGTTTTAGTTTTGTGATATGAATGTAAACGGAACGGATGGACTATGAAGTACGAAAGTAAGAAAATAGGGACAAATAGAAGAAAAAGAAAAGGAAAATAATAAAATCGTATCTGTGCCTGTTGTACAGCGCTAGCGGATGAGCGGAGTGGAGAGGAGATGGGCCAACTCGTCAGCTTCCTACAAGGCGGCCCATGATTCTGCCGATGGAAGCGTCACGCAGCGGCCTTTCTGGCTCAACATTAGTTTCCTACAAAACGCATAAATAGGTTTACTCGTCCCACCGCCATGCCTATCCTCTCCTCTCGCCGCCGCCCCACGTCCATCTTCTCTCGACGTCTCTGCTCCCGTTCATGACGTCGATCCTTCACCGTCCGTGAGCCCTAGACTCGCTATTGCTCGTATGTTTACATTAAATTTGTAGGCTAGCTCTGATTTCATTGTCTAGATGAACTACATAGTATACAATATATTAATTGTGGAGCTGATTTATGTAGATCTTTCACTGTATATTATTTGTATTTGTTGAACATGTGCATGACTGATGTTTTTGACATATGTACTAGTGTATGATGTGTGTAATGGATTTATATGATTATGTTATTGTTTTAGGAGACATGGCGTTGTGCGGAAAATGCAAGAGTGTGTGCGACTCCTTGACCTCGGGGTTATTATTTAGTGTATTTATGCATGAAGAGTTTGAAGATTCATTGGTACGAAACACACTATTTTTTCCTTGCATTATTGCTATCTTGTAACCTTTGTTGGCGGCGCTCTACCTTTTTTTAAACGTGTGTATATTCTGTTAATTGTGCGTAGATTATTCCGTGCAATGCAAGGTTCATATTCAATGAATATGTAGAAGAGAAGACTAGTGTACGCTTTCTAGCACTTGGGGCGTGCATATGACGTTGATGTGGTGAAAGATAAGGCTTTGACCCGCATGGGTGGTGATGGATGGAAAGAATTCGTTAGACAGAACCATGTGTTTGGGAGAGATCAAATGATTGTGTTTTTGTTGGGAGAAAAAACACCGAGTATCAGTATTGTCTATTTCAGCGGTGGCGAGAAAGACCCGTATGACTCTACCATCATCTCCCAAGTATGCGAACTGAGCGAAGATGAGCATGGGAACCTCTTAAATATTATACATGCAGGAAGAACTATTCTTGGGGTCCCATTAGTAACCCGTTTAACACGCACCAATCTTGCGAAACACAACATGGTATGTTATCCTCGTACTCCCTCCGTCTCAAAATAGATGTCTCAATTTTGTCAAAAATTGTCAAAATTTGGACGAATCTAGACACAATTTAGTATATAGATTCATCCAAATTTAAACCTAAGACATCTATTTTGAGACGGAGGGGTAGTTATAATTATGTTATTCCTCCTTATATGTGCATAACTTGTGGCAATCGTCTCACATCGTTACTCTTTTGATTTCATCATACACGACGGCATCACAGAAACTACCTAAAAAATTTGTTGCCGGCCTTAACATTCCCGAGGAAGGCTTGGTTGGGCTACGGGTTGGAGATTTCGAAGTCAGCAATATTTCCTACACGATTGACAATGATGGCCGGCTGATATTCAACAAAAAGGCATGGAGGGATTTCCATACGAAAGAAGATGATCTACAAGTTGGACAAGCCTTGCTCATTACTCCTAGGACAACAAAACAAGTTGGTCTGAACATTATGTTTATCATCGACATCATCTAGCTCATTGTTTCTTAAGATTGATGCTTATTCGTTTGTAGCTGTCCTGGAACAATTATTTATCTATTTTGCCGCCATATGTAAGAACATTATTATTCCGACGAGTTGACATTTTTGGCCTAGCGATGTATACATCTTTAATATTCTCCCTTCGAACCTAGCAATGTATACATTTTTAATATTTTCTTCAAATATTCCTAATGTGTTACTATGAAACGTTGTAATTCCAAATTTATTCACAGCACAAACCTTGTCGTGATTATGTAAGTAACTTTCGATGCACTAAGAATGACTACTTTCGATGCACGAAGCCACGTGTAGACCCACTCATGCACTGGTTAGCCACTCATAGTGGTTGTTTGGATACGGAAGTTTAGCTCCTAGTTTTTGTAAAACGAGTTTTAAGCTGATTTTAGGAAAACCAGTTTTGCCAAAATTTCAGTGAAGAATAGGCACACCGAAATCCATGTTTGGTTCAGGAAATTGTAAAATTGGTTTTTGGATGGAGGCAGAGACGCGAGACTGGAATGACAATTAATGGCGACAGTGATGACATGAGAGAATTAACAACGACAAAGCTTCGCAGAGCAGCTGAAAGACTCTCAAGGCGGCCACCGCCGTGAACACCAGCGCGCCGGCAGCAACGCTAATGCATATGTCGTTGACACACCTACACGATTGCATCCCGGAGCACCGGCAATCCTGGACGTGATGGCGACCCTGGAGAAAATCACGATGCAGCTTTCCTGGTTTGTGGCAGCGCGTCCTCCTCAAGCAACGCCATGTTCCTGGCGTCAGCGTGAGCTCTGCGTCCGGCGGCGGCACGTTCGATGATGGTGGCGCTGGTGCATAACTCGTCTTCCTCCCCATGTTCCTCGTCAGCGTGAGCTCTTCGTCCAGCGATGTCTTTGCGTCGGCCTTGCCTGGCCAGCTTGCCATGTACGTCTTCCTATGAAGTCTCCAGCCAAGGGTCGTCCGGCGAACCTGGAGATAAACTTCGGTGTAGTCTCTGCTGGCTTTGTGGAAACCGTTTTTACTTATTCATGTTTTGGGGGCTGAAGCCAAACAGAGTTTTAGTCTGTTACACAGTTACGCGAGGATAAGGGAAACGAGTTCTCTCAAACAACGTATCCAAACATGGCCTACTCTTTAGAAGCATACATAGACACGATTGCCTGATTGCACAATTGGAGGCCGACCGGCATACAGACTGGCCTAAACCCTAAACCCCACAGGCCCCACCCACCCACCACGCACACACCCCACGTTGTACGTGCGCACAAAGAGGCACATTTTATCAGAGGGATTTTCTTATTCGATCGCCTCGACTCCGCCCATCGCCGCCAATGACGAGATTTGAATTCTTTTCTTCCTGCCCTACATGAGAGCTACATCGAGGACACACTGTTTCTTTTTGAGGAGCTGAATAATCGCAGCACACGCACTACCGTTGCAGGTATTTTTGTACGCACTGTGAATTTATCATACAGTATTACTAGTTCTAAGTTCAGCAGAACTTCGATTAGAGCTTGATCCATATGGATCCGTTTGTTTATTCGTTAGATTTTCCGTCCAAGGGTAGTCGCCATTATGTCAAAGAATTGTTAGTGGATCTTCGCTAGGAATTCCAGTTGTTGGTCTCTGTTTGAGGGCGGGAAATCGTTTGGCATGATGTTGCCTATTAATTCTGTTGTAATTTTCTTGTGTTAATTGGTTCTATGTGTTAGACATCGCATCTCAGGCCTACATGCGGTGTTGAGATGCAATTTAGCTGGTTTGGTGTTTAAAAACGAATGATGTATAGAAGTCCCTTTTGATAAAAGAAACAAGACGTTTGATTCTCCTATTGTTATTCAATTTACCTGGTTATGTGTAATATTGTTCATATATGTTTGCAATAAAAGGTCTATAAACACATGCGCTACAGAAAAACTATGTGTGTAAACTCTTTATTTGTAATTGTATATATGTGTAAATATTTTTAAAATCCCGCTCTCGATTTATCGGTAGTTAGACACGTCCAGAGATCGATTTACCTGACATGGTGTAGTATAACATACTCTTAGTGTTATCCATCTTATAGTCTATGTATGTTATGAATAGTATTATTTCTTTGGATGCCAACAAAACACCTAAATAAATATAGTTATTTTTCAACAGAATGGACGAAATCGGAGAAATGTGTTGTGCTGTTGAGAAGTGGTGTCATTTCGTGAAAAGTATGACACCGGCACAACGTGCCAAAATTGGAGAAACCGACTTGCAGTGCATGCTTGAGATTCCCCCAGTGAAGTCAAGATGTCTGGTGATCAAATTTATGACACAAAAATTTGATCCAAAGACAGAAAAATTTAATGTACGCAAGAATGATGGTGAAATATCCCTTATGGGAGTGGACATTGAGTGCATCTATGGTTTAAAAAATTATGGATTGGATATATCGGACATTCTTTATGAGGAAGCTGATGACGCAAAGAACCGTATACCTGATAGCTTTGTAAGCAAAAAGACAGGTAATCTTGTAATTGATGACCTAATCGCCGACGTCATCAAGGATAAAGTTGCGGATGACGACTTTATCTGCAAGGTGGTTCTGGTTCTGATTGGGATAGTCCTTGTCCCACAGAATCAGAAGATCGTCCCAAAACAATACTATGCACTGGTAGAAGATGTGGATCGCATTAAAAAGCTGAATTTCAATGAGTGTGTACGGACATACCTCATTGCTAGCCTAAAACAAGTAGGCAACGCATATGAAGCGAAGCAATGGCCGACAGGCAGCACCATCTTGTTACAGGTAAATTCCATTCTCAACTTACATACTTCCTCCAATTCAAACTAATTGACTTGGTTTTGTCTAGATTCGGATATATCTAGCACTAAAACATGTCTAGATACATCTAAATCTAGACAAATCTAAGTTAAATAATTTGAATCGGAGGGAGTATATAATTATCTACAATACATTTTTCTTTGTATTAATCTAATTTTGTTGTGATATTTGAAGTATCTAAACTATGAGAAGATACTCCTAGATGGCGCCGAGTATACGTCCAGAAGGCCATTGATGAGGAACTGGACGGAAGATGCGGCTTCGGCGAGAGACGCCTTAGAATTAAAGGGTCGTGCTTTGGGGAAGGTACGTAAATACAAGTGATATCGTGGCTTATTTTTTTGTTCTTCTAACGGTTCTAGGTTGTCAATATTAATTGGTTTATATACACATATCTTGAAGATTGACAATGACATAACTCAAAAGCATCGAGACGAGGTTCTCGATACACCCAAAATTGCATCTGGTAAGAAACGTAGTAGAGGGCTCTACAGGAAAAAGGAAGGAGGTTCTACATCCAGCAGGGCTAAAGGAATGAGAGAAGTCATGTTGGAACAGATGACGAACAAACTAACAGAGCATATTGATAGAACAATTGAAGAAACCTTTGATAGAAAGATGGAGGTCTTCACAGAAGCTTGTGCTAAGGTGATACACCCTATGTGTCATCTGCTCTGAGTTAAACAAATGCTTTTTTTAATATGACATGATGATTCATTTATTTTCAATCTTGTAGAAACTTCTTGTTATGATGAACACGATAGGAGTCGCGTACAGACCTTCTAAAGAAAAAATGTCTGATAATGACAATGAAGAGGAGGAGATAGATAAGGAGGTAGAGAAGAAGGTAGAGAATGGTGCAGGAATCACCTCTACTAACACCAAATATATGCCAAAAGTTTTCATGGAATGTCCAGACACCTCAGAAAGTAACTCCTTTAACATTGCATATGACTCTAATTTAAAGAAGGATTCAAATAGTAAGGAGAAAGAGGTTGAAGGTGACATATTCATGTCACCCACAGACAAGAAGGAAAGAAATGCTACTGATGCTTGCCACACCGCACCATCGAAACTCGGCAGTACACAAGCGTCACCAATACTAATTGATGGTAGGGGTCCTTCACCGACGCAACCAGACCCAGAGCCGATTCCATTAGAAGAATTCATAGCTGCATTGGAAAAGGGGCGGGGAGGAAAAAAAGGTGAGGTAGGAGACACTCTGTCGAATGGATCGTCATCTGACTCGTTTAATAGCCTACATACCGTTGGCGAGAAGCGCAAGCTCAGGTCGGCGGACAAAAAGGGTAAAAACCAAAAAATGATGTTAGAAAAGGTAGTGCAACATCATTGAATTGCATAGTTGTGCATAAAACAGTTACATGCATGTATTAAATATTTGTTTCTGTGTATGCAGGTCTTTTCAAAGACCCAGAAGTCCTGAACGATTTGACACCACAACAAATAGATGTTGCAGTGTTGTATGTTGAAACAGGAAGAAATAATAAAGATTTTAAGAGTCTATGTGTCTATGATAACAAGGCCGACACTCAGGTCCTGCCAACCACATTATTGAGATCCTTGATAAAGTATGGCTGGGTGGCAATGTAAGTCCAAGTTTTGTTATTTTATGCAAATAAGAAGGATCGTTTGTCACACGTTATTCAATTTTTCTGTAGGTTATAGGTGCTTACATGGTAGAATTGTCTCTTCGACTGGAGGATGACCGAAAATTGTGCCCTGCGTATAGGGCAAATGATCTAATACGTACTCCACCAAGAAGAAAAACTAGATCCCAGCATAAGAAAGAGGCCTTGGAAAAAATTCAGAAATGGCTAATGATATATCAGGATGCTTTGAAAGATGCATGGAAGAATACTTCCGTGCTGATAAGGTAAGTACTGTTTGTACAAGAAAATGCAGGGTATAAACCAGATTATGTAATGTGATAACACTTATCTCTTTTTGATAGGCATTTTCGTGTTGAATATAAACGATTGCCACTGGTGCTGTGTCGTCCTGAATAGACCAAAGAAGATATTTCAAGTGCTCGACTTGCTGTTTGAATTTAAAAGGGTCCAGAAAAATGTTGAAGCTCTGGTATGTTTTCTCTCTATACATTTAGCGATGATATGGTTAATCCAAGCATTACACTAAACCTCTTTATTTCGTAGAGAGATCAAATTTCGAAAGACATAGAAGTGGCTAACAAATTTAAGGATTGTAAGTTTGATGATGTTTCCAATTGGGAGATCGTAAGCTGCGAAACACCACGGCAAAATGATGTGTGAGTTTCTGGTTGAACTAATGTCATTTTTTTTGATGTGTTAGTACTGTTATTCAAATTTAGATTCATTATAATCACAAACTCGTATGGAATGTTCGTGCCACGCTGTATGGAGCACTTTGACGGAGATAAATTCACAGATGTAGTCTTGCAGGTATTCAAAATTTCTATTTGGCATTTGCATATTTATATACACTAGCATGTGACCTTATTAACCCTTCTAATATTGTGGTACAGGAAAGGATAAATGATTCTAGGAGACATACTGTTGCAGAAATTATTCTGTCGAAGACAAACAAACTCGAAAAGGTAAAAAGCAGAGTTCTTGAGATCGCGGAGCTGCTGGCAGATTCTTGAAAACTCAAGAAACAAAAATTCGTACTACCGATTCCCTAGCGAATGTTGGTATACCATTAAACAATTTACGCAAAGTTGGGTTGTTTGATTGCTAAACAGTTCGTGCATGGCACTGTGTTTTTGTCAGAAGAATGTTTCATGACCATGGTGTTGTTGTTTTTCTTAATTTACGATTGTAATGTAAAGTTTGGGTTAGTTGTTTATGTTCGCCAACTTGTGGATTTGATGAGCAATGTTTATAGGCCTAGTTGTAGTGCGTATGCTTAAAATACAACGCTCGTCAAAATAGTAACGGACCAGACATATAAATGAATGGGAATTACATTATACAGTTTCAAAATATAAGAGTTTTTAGCTTTGTGAAGCAAATGTATCTAGACTTGTTTTAGGATGTAGTTTCACTCAACTTTGGGGTGAATCTGGATTCATTTTCTTCAAAAACCTGAAACATCTTATATTTTGTAGTGTAAGTGCAAACCAAACTTTGTTAGCATGTACAGTGTTTGATGCGTATGACGCGCTCATCTGGCATCCCGTCCTGATGCAGCTACCAGCCCTAAACATCGCGGGACCCACCACATATTCACCTCATCATTACCTTTAGAAAAGGGGGGAACAGGAACCCGAGCCGCCATTGCCTTCCATTTCTTTCTCTTCTTCGGGTGCCTTTCTTCAATCCCGCAATGCCAGCGATAGATGCCGAACTCCAGTACAACCTCCGGCCCCTCATGGCCGTGGTATGGGGCAGTGCAGATGACGAGGTGCCCTGACTGCCCACGCATCACGCCACTGAAACGATTGGTCACTAAGAACGAGGAAAATGGCAACTGCGGGCGCAAATTTGTGAAATGCGAGAGCAAGCCAGAGGAGGGGAAGGTTAGATCTGAGTTCTTCAAGTCAATTTGTTGATTTCGTTTGCCAATTTTGGTTCTTCCCCGGATTTGGGATTTGAATCAGGGTTCATCTACCCATCCGATTTCAGGATCTGAAGAATTGTAGGCATTTTGAGTGGATGGATGAGTACATTGAGAGGATTAAACTAGAGGGCGCAGTTGATCGGAAGAGGGGAGCATCGATTGAGCTCAATTACCCTCATAAGGTCGAGAGCTTGGGCTCTGAAATCGTTGCTACGACGGGTGATGCAGAAGTTAAGGGAGAACTGAAGAAACTCAACAAGCAGTTAAGGCAGATTATCGATCTCAACAAGCAGGCGAACATGATGAATGTTGTATTTTATTTTTGTGCAGTTGCTCTTGGGTTGGTCTATCTGCTTATCATTAAGCAGTAGACACTGTAATAAGTGTATCAGTTAGCTTCCTCATGCTTTGCATGCCCTGAATAAAAAGCATCACGAATTTGCCAAGTTTTCTCCGTTTGCTTCTCTTTATGCACATGTTCATGTAACAAAATACTCCCTCTGTCACAAAATAGATGTCTTAGGTTTTTCAAAATTTGGATGAATCTATATACTAAATAGTGTCTAGATTCATTCAATTTTTGACATATTTGAGACATCTATTTTGAGACAGAGGGAGTAGATAAAAACATTTTGTACGCTGGTTCTTGCTTTTCATACATGGCTTGGCAATATCACTCTTATACTTAGATGTATCAACTGGGTGGGATCATGTTGGCCAAGTGTCGAGTCACAAAACCACAAATTGATTATGGTGTTTCTAGCCAACCGAGAGAGGTCATCATAATTTCTTGGCATATAGTGTTATACTAAGATCTATTAACTAGGTAGATATTTCTCAAAAAAATTAACTAGGTAGGATTATGTTGGCCAAGTGTTGACTCATTTACAACAACAAGTTGATGAAGGAGTTTCTGGCCAGTCCATGAAATGTTGGCATGCGCGCCCACATTTGGCGCAAAGTGTCTCATCATGTCTAGGCATAGCAGTCTTATACTTAGATCTATAAAGTAGGTAGGACCATGTTGGCCAAGTATTGACTCATATGCTACAAGTGTGTCTCATAGCACTCTTATTCCAATAATACAACCGGCTTGCTGTCTATAAGGTTATTTATAGTCAGTTTATAGTCAAGTAGTACAATAGTTATCTTCAAAGATCTACTACTTTATACATATATGGCCCACTCACATACTCACATAGTGTCTAGGAGCACGCGCAAGAGCTGGCTATTGCATGAGAATCCATCTCTTTTCTCTCACCTTTTCTCTCCCATCCAACTAAGCAAAACAATACTAGTTTAAGCCTTATAGCCGGCTGATAGGACTTATTGTACTTGCTCTAAGAGCCCATCTCTCTTCTCTCACCTCTTCTCTCTCATCCAACTAAGCAAAACAATACTAGTTTAACTCTTATAGTCAGCTGACTAAAATTTATTGTACTTGCTCTTAGATATTAACTCGTTAGGATCACGTTGGACGAGTGTTGAGTCACACAACCACAAGTTGATGAAGGAGTCTCTAGCCAACCAAAAGAAGCCTATAGCATTGCAGTGAATCTACGTGATGAACTGACCCCACCTGTGGGCTGATCCTGAGATTTCAAGGCCCCGGAGCAAAACTAAAATTTTGGGCCTCCTTCCTAATTTTTTTTGATATACAAGAATGAAATGATGAAGAATAAATACTTCAAGTATAGCCATTTTAAATATTCATATAAAAATGAAAATGTTTAATATTACCTTCAAAAATTCTCCGTGTATTCCTAGAAGCGAAGTCGGTGATAATAAAATCAATATCAATCTCGTCCAATAATTTCTCGATGCTGGGTCATAAATAATCACACTAATTGGTTCCTCATCAACACTAGCAAATTTTGTAGGAGATGAATCAAATGCGATATCATGATCACTTACATTTTTATTACCCGCGTTGATGTCATCGTTCTCCTCTGTACCGATAGCATCCTCTAGATCAATATTACTATGTTACTCAGCAAGAACTACTACCTCCCTTTCAGTTTACAAGTTTTGCGTGTGCTTCTATGTCGCCAAATTGAGCAACTTAGTATCAGGTATATATTATAAAATTAATATCATCGAAAATTTTAGACTTTATATTTTATTTTTCTTAGCACCGGAATAAGGTGCCATAACCAATTAACTACACTAAAAATATAAATAAGAACAACTATTAGAACAAAAAATAGGGGCAACGTTAGACTGTAGAAGACTGAGATCATAAATTCAGAATTCGAACCTATAGACACTGAACGGCCAAAGCGAGACGAGAGATAGGCCACAGACAGAGGCAGAGGGCGAGGGGGCGATAGGCTACGATCGGCCGATAGGTGGCGGCTTGCTGCTTTCCGCGTGCGGACCTTCCTACAATCGACAGCGCAGTGTTGAGTCGAGGTTGAGGCAGGAACCGGGGTGCAGCGTGCCTTCATACGATATAATCAAAGAGGATAGCTGATCTAATCGCAGGTTAGGTACGTGATGCCGTGATGGACTCCAAATTTAAAACGTATGTGTATGTCCAGCAAAGTAGAGGCGCTCAATCTAGCCCAATAGAAAACTCAAAAATGCTATTTTTTTATATTTTTTAAGATCTATTATAGCCTATATATGCAGCACATATCTGGGGAGGGCCCCCCAAAATTTTGGGCCCGGGGCGGATGCCCCTCCAGTCCCCCCCAAGGGCCGGCCCTGTGACCTGTCAGCGCGGTTAGCCGATGTCCTTATACATTACAAGAAAATAAAATCGCCAGTTCCTCGACCGCATAGTGGCAGTTCCTGCCGTCTCCTCGCCTCCTTGTTCCGGCGTAGTGCTTCCCTCTTCGACTCCTCCTATCCTTGTTCTCCTCGTCATCTCCTGGTCTTCTTTATTCCTCGATAGGAAGGCATGGCGAGTAGCCGACTGAAGGTGAACTGGTCCGATATCCCGGCCGACGGACCACTTGCCAAGATTGGTGAATCCTTCCTGGAGAACTAGGAGTACGTCGATGCCTACGCTGATTGTCGGAGAGTCTGTGGCAATTGGTGCCGCGCGTCCCGAGTTACATCTCAACAACTGGATCCTGGTATATCACACACTTCCAGACGTCGGCGACTTCACGTTCCTCAACCTCGCCACAGGTCGTTGCTTCATGACGAATCTAATGGAAGTTCAGCGCAGGTTCACAATTCATCCGATCAACATTCATTTGTTATTATGATACAAAGTTATTCTTAAACATGCATGTTTAATTGTGTACTCCCTCCGTCCATAAATAAGTGTACTTCTAACCTTGTCCTAAGTCAAATTTTACTACGTTTGACTAACTTTTTAGAACAATGTACTAAAATTTATGACACTAAATTGATACTTTAGATTTATTTTTAAATCTGATTTTATAATATGTCAATTTAATGTAATATATGTTCCTATATTTCTCTATAAAGTTGGTCAAATTTGGTTATGTTTGACTTAGGCAAAAGCTAGATGTACACTTATTTGTGGACGGAGGGAGTAGGTTCTTAAACATGCATGTTCTTGAACATTGTTAAGCAAAGTTTAATTGTATAGGTTCACTCATTTAGGATATATATATCTAGTACATTTTGAAATATCTAGAAGCTCTGTCTTATATTAGTGAACAAAGAGAGTATTTTCCATTGTACATATATCTTAGGGCTAACTGTTCTCTTCATCAAAAGGTTCTACTTCATCGGTGTTTATCGTGGCGTCATCGTTATTGCTCAGAGGGAAGAGCCACACAAGATTTGCCTTCTGAACCCACTCACCCGTAAGTTCAACACTGAGTTTCAGGCGCAGATACCATCAAATCTTGTGGCATCTGTAGCCGTCACGAAGTCCCTCATGATGGTGTTTGTTTCCACACATTATGAGAATTCTATTTCTTGGGCCGATGAGGCCACACCGACAGGCGATTTCAATGGAGTATTTGGAGAAGGAATTTATCCGTCCGACGTGCGATGCATTACCCCATTCCGTGGTGAAGTGTATGCAGTACATGATGGTGGAGACATCGTGTCGACCAACATCCAGGTGGAGCAGCGCGCGAGCACAGTCAAGATGGCCAGAATAATTTCAGGTCCAGTCTTTGAAAAGATACGCGGAGCCTACAAGTTCTACCTTGTGGAGTCAGAAGGTGATCTGCTTCTTGTGTTGGGTGGGGTTTTCGCCGAAGGTCAACCGGTGCTTTACCGGGTGGACACGGAGAAACGCCGTATCAAGGCTGTAGGTGATATTGGCAGCCATGCCTTCTTCGTTCATTTTAACCGGTCGATCTCCGTCGACACTAGAGTGCACCCTAGTACAGTCCTAGCCGGTTGCATCTACTACGCGGATCTTTCTTATATCAGAGCGTACAATCATAATCTTAAGGCCTGGGATGGGGTACCAAGACTTGCAGATGGCTTTGGTCAACATGATCTGGAACGTTCACCGAGGCCTTACCGTCTTGACAAGATACTGGCAGCACATTGCAGACGGGGGGAGTTCAATGAATTTCTCCTGCAGGACATGGGAGCGGACGCCGATGAAATATATAGGTCTAAATAGCCTAGGTTATTTGCTCAATCGCTAGCGTGTTTAGATCTTTTCAAAGTAATAAATTGCAATGTATTTATTTTTAGTACTTTCAGAATTCAGTGTGGTAGCTTTCAGAATTCTGTGTGGCGGCTTTCATAATTATGTGTAAGTACTATCTTTCAGCTTTACTCATAGAACTCAAGTTGTGATTACTGATTCAGAGTCTCACCTGTCGTGATTTTTGCCTTAGTTTGAAAGAAGTACCAGAAAATAAAAAAAAATTCAAGAAATAGTGGAACTAAGTTGATGATGGTGTTTCTAGCCATGATGCTCGTAAATTTGACCTAGCCATGATGCTTGTGACAATTATGGACCCACAACAACATTGCATGGGATCTAAAATTAACCAATCTGAGTTGTCTAGAAACAACTGACCAACTTGTAGAAGTATGAGCCAACACTTGCTCAAACATGATCCCACCTAGTTATACTTAGATCTATCAAGTAGGTAGGATCATGTTGCTCAAACAAAAGAAGGAAACGAATCCCTCTCAAATTTGGCTAAAGTTTATGTTTTTGATGTTTTATACGAAAGGAACTTGCACATTTTATGGTTAAAAAATATATATGACAACTAATTTTTGTTTTGTGTACAACATTACCTCCATTTGATGAAATAAGAAGCATAATTAAGTCAATGGACAAAAATACATTGTCATATAACTTTGAGCTTAAATAACCTCATTTTCCTAGTAGAGTAGTTATTCACGGGCAAGCTCTCTTTTTTTAAATTGGTATTCTTGTGTTAAATAAAATGAGTTGTCTCAATCATTGCATCAACTAGCTAAGTTAGTTTGCACGAACTATAACCACATAGATAAAAATAATATTATAGTAGCATTACATAAACCCATCCACCGATGGGCACACGATACAAACGCACACAACTTACATAATAAAAACTAACTTACAACTAGAAAAACAGAAAAACAACGAGGCATCTTCCCGGGCGCCACATCTTCCCTCCTTGGCTCCTCCTTGCGGGGTAGGGGCTCGCCCCTCACTCGTCGTCGTCCTCCGGCATGCGGTAGGGGAGGGTGTGCATGTTGCCCGGGGAGGGTAAGATGACACGAAAGTCGGTGAAGATGTTGTAGGTTGTGAATGCGATGAATTCGCATCCACACCAGAAAACCTGCCCGAGGAGCGCGAACACGTGTAATGGGTTGGTGAAGTGCACGTATAGGCCGATCTCCAAGTCGGTGTTGCTGTCGTAGTACCTCTCCAGCCTGAACATGTGTGGCGAGCCCCTAGGAAGGTGGCGGTAGCCGGCAGAGAGGAAGAAATGCGCTAGTTCCATCAGCCCCCTCCACCTCGAGATTGCCCAAACACGCAGTTCATTCTCGACGATGACACCGCCGCACTTCCGCTCGGGCGTGGTGGGTGGGCGACGGAAGGTGGGGCCGTTGAATTGCATTGTTGTGGCTAGCGAGGGTGACGGCTGAAGAAGATGCGGTGGCGGGCTGGCGGCTGAAGAGAGAGGAGGGTGAGAGAGGTGTGCGGAGATTGGGAAGAAATGGTGCCATTATATAGGCCGGGGCGGCCGTTGCAAACCCTAGTGTGAAGAGAGAGGAGGGTGAGAGGTGTGCGGTGGCGTTTGGTCTCCGTCGAGCAGTCAAAGCCGTCACAGAGCATTCAAAGCGGCGGGACGGGTTATCCAAGCGGCGCGTGCATCGACTGTAGGGTTCGCAGCATAGAAAACAAAAAATTTCCTACGATGGGAACAACTAAGTACCAAGATCTATCTACTAGACACAAGCAACGGGTGGATATACATCCATAGAATACATACCCTCGAAGACCGAATAGCGTTAACGAGGTTGTACTCGTGGATGATGTAGACGAACGCTTGCCGATCTCAAGATCGTGATGAAGTCCATCTGGTCCAGCCGGTCCAGCACGATCAAGTCCAGCACCTCAAAGCAGTGGTGCATCCGTGATCGCACACACGTACGGGTACCCCGACAACCTCCGCGCCCTCGCTCCAGCGAAGCAGTGGAAGCAACAAATCCTTTCAGAAAAAGCCACCGGGAACATGTATCTCGCTGATCCGAGACCATGGGGAAATTCTAAAGGGGGGATAGAGATCCTTCGCGAGGAGGTGTGCTTTGAGAGGAGGAGAGGGGAGCCTTTTATAGGGGAGAGGGGGAACCCAAGGGGCATGGCGACCAGCCATGGGGGCTGCCCCCACCTCTTCCACATTCATGTGGGTGCAGCTCCCACTCAAAATGAAAAGCCTCCACTCCCATTAAAAAGCCTCCACTCAAAAATCCACTCACATGCATTAAATTTCCACCAAATTTAATGCAAGCTCTCATTTAAATAAAACTCTTTTATTTATTTATTCAGAATTTTGTTAATTACTTTAATTAACAAACATTCACATAAAACCCCTTACAACATTTCAATTTCACATGCAGAACCAGTTTCAGCAATTTCAACCGAAACAGTTCCGGTGTCTAGTGAAATAAATTCCTGCGCTTTCCTTTTTCTTTTTCTGGCATATCATTTGCTCCGAATGGTGTCGGCATCCCTTAAGTGTGTCACCCTACGGTTCGCGAATAATGCGGACATGATCGAGATCCTTCTCCGATCAATAATCAGTAGCGGAACCTGGAGATCCATACTGACTCCCACACATTCAACGATGACTTTTGTGATCGTGTGAACCTTTTACGCTAGTATCTTAATCCCTTTGTTTCATGATATATTACATGTCCGAGATTCGATCATCGGTATCTCCATACCTAGTTTGATCTCGTTACCGACATGCACTCTTTTCTTGTTCCCGTGATATAACATTCTAGTGATCAAATCACTTGCTTGCAAGCTAATCAATGTGATATCACCGAGAGGGCCCAAAGCATATCTATCCGTCATCGGGATGAACAAATTCCACTCTCGATCCATGGGTCTCAACATAACACTTTAGTAGTTCTGAAGCCATCTTTATAATCACCCAGTTACGGTGTGACGTTTGATGTCATCGAGAATCTCTTCCAGTGTTAGTGATTGAAATGATCTCATGGTCTAAGGATTAGGATCACTCCGTAAGTTGTTATAGCAATATAAACTCAATGACTTTGATCGTAATGCTATACTTCGGATGAATGTTCATCACATCATTACACTAATGTTGTGACCTCGTTATTAACAAGATCCAATGTCCATGATCAGGAAACTTTGATCATCATGTTAATCAACGAGCTAGTTTATAAGAGAGGCATAACTAGGAACTTCCTTTTTGTTTATTAAACACACATTGTATTAACGTTTCCGTATTAATACAATTATAGCATATAAAATAAGTATTTATCATAAATAAGGAATACGATAATAACCACTTTATTATTGCCTCTTGGGCATATTCCCTTCATCGACGGGTTATCCAAGCGGCGAGACGGTAAGGCTGCATCGGCGCGTGCCCTGCATGCTGCAACGCTGCGCGCAATAGCCAGGCTGCGACGCTGATGGGTTCAATAGCCAGGCTACGACGGGCACGCTGCATGACGCATGGATGGCAAAGGCGCTGGAAAAGAGGGCAGCGACGGGCGGCGGGCATAGAGGCGTGGCTGCCACGAGCAGAGGCATAAACAGACCCGTTGGACGATGCGTGGACGGCCCAGCGGAAAAAGACGCGACTCGCTGGAAGAAAAAATGCCAGCCAATCACGTCGAAGAAACTGGGCTCTCGCGGATCGCTCATGATTCCTCCTAGAAGACCATATCACATGGCGGCAGTTTAGCGCACAGCGTCAGATGAACGGTCGAGGTTGGTCGTTAGGGTTAGCTGCCGTCACACGGAATCCTTCTAGAAGAACGGATCGAACGGACCGGGTAGCGCGCTAGGGTTAGATCGACGCTCCAGGTTGGTCGTCAGGGTTAGCCTGGTCAACGAATGGGGTTTTGAGGGGTTTTGATCTCAGTCAACGGGGTTTTGACAACTTTGACCGTGCATAACTAATTCCCAAAAAATGAAAAAATTCAAAAATTCAAAAAATAGTGAGATTTCGTACTAATACTGTACAGGTAGAATAGATGCTAAGGACATTTATTTGGATGATTTGGACAAGGTCGAAAAATAAGATGCTTAGCAATGGGGTCGTTTCCCCTTGCTTTGGAGGCCATTTCTAGCACATTTTCGGTGGCAGTGAGATGTACTTCACAAAGGACTAGGATTGATGAACTAACATGCATAATAGTACATAAAGCATTAAAACATCATAGAACAGACCAATAATCTCTAAAAAATATTGAATGTTCGTCCAAATTAGAAGGTCAATTCAAATTTGAATTCCGGTTCAAATTCAAATTCACATCACATAAGTTTTCACATCAAAGTACACAAACCAATACAACAATCAAGATTACATCAATGAAATATAGGTTTTCACATCAAAGTACAACAAACATAATGTTTCAATGGTTCCCACTCTATTTTGCTTGCCTCTTGCCGCTCGATCTCTTGTTATTTTTTTCACTGCTTGGTTCAACATGACATAATTTTTTGATGCTCCTGGTTTTCTTACCAGGACCAGTTGGCCCCCACAACTTTTGCAGCAAAACCTCCTGAACTGGTTTTGGTGGCAATTCAACAGCCAAATCAGCGATATCGTTCAGCACAACCTCGAGAACATGTTCAGGTGGCACCTCAATAGACTCTTTTGTTGCCTCTTCGGTTTGCAAATTATCCAGAACAGGTGGCAACTCAATAGATTGCAGCACAATATGATCAAGGGCATCATCTGCTTCCATTGCAGCATCCATAACAGGTGGCAACTCCATAGCCTCAGTTTGCCTTGTTTGATCATCAGTAAACATGATCTGCACATTTCTCTTTTTTCTGAATCCACCAAGTCTTGCCTTTTTGGTTGGCCAGCATTTTTCAACAACAAGAGGCTGAACTAGACATTTTCTCCTGAAAAACATAACAGGTCATTTTGCAACAAAACAAAGTGAAGAAACAACAGTAACAGTAACAAAAAAATATTGCATACTTCTTTGGCTTTTCAGGAGTGTAATGGCATTTGGAAGACCCAGTTCGGTGCCCAAGTTCCTAGCAAAGCTTGCATCTATTTTTGTTACCTTTTTGAGGTCTTTTTGGCTTATCATCCTTTTTCCCTTTATTACTACTCCCACCTTTATCAAACAATGCCTTGAATATAATTTGCTTAGGTCAGCCAGCTTTTCTTTTGGTCAGTGGAGGACACATAGAAAATTCAAATTCTACTTCAGGCCATTGAGACTAGTCTGTAAGTGCTGGAATTGGAGTTGCATATGCAGCTTTGAATTTTTCTACTGAATAATATTCATGCAAATATAGGTGCATATTTAACTTTGGTTTGGAGGCCAAGAAGAGTAGGGCATGCTCACATGGCTTTCTAGTGTGTTGCCACTCCAGGCAAGTGCATTCATGCACTTCAGTGTCAACAATATGTCTACTTCCAGTTTTGGTGTCTCTAACTTCAGCACCCCACAAAGAAGATTTCTCAACTTTCAAATGTGCAAGATTTCTACTCCTGTTGACAACCTATTGTACCACTGCTGGAAGCTTGTCCCCTTGCAGGACATCACCAATTCTTCTTCTCAATTCCCACAAGCGCATGATCATGATCCCGATTTGGTCAACCATGTCATGTACAGGTAAGTCCTTTAAATCCTTCACCTTGTTGTTAAAACTCTCTGCCAAGTTGTTGTTGATATGATCACATTTGATGGCAGTATTAAATCCTGACCGATACCATAAGAGAGAGTGATAGGTTTGCAGCCATGTACCAAATTCATTCTCAGTACATGCTGCCATTATCTTACCAAGATGATATGAATGTGTCTCGGTAGTGTAAGATCTGGCTGCAGGCCACATGCGCCCAAATTCTTCTCCTCTGAACATTTTGATCAAATTCATCCACATATGTCCAAAGCACTCTCTTTGCTCAGAATGGGGAAACACAGTCTTTACTGCATTTTCTAGGCCTTTGCATGCATCTGTATGAATTGCCAAAGGTGAGACTGGCCCTAAGCATCTTTTCAACTGCATCATAAACCATGTCCATGAGGCCTTAGTCTCTGATTGAAACAACCCAATGGCAACGGGGAACATCCAATTATGCCCATCCAGAGCATTGCATGCTGCTAGCTGACCATTCCACTTTCCAGTTAAAAATGAAGAGTCTATGCTTAAATATGGACGACATCCTGCTTTGAAGCCATCGATGCAAGGCTTTAAAGCCATAAAAAAACTTAGAGAAGAGCACCTTGCCATCATCACTGACCTTAGTATCTATCTCCACAACACTGCCAGGTGACCTTTTCTCAACCTCTACTTTGAAGTTATACAACATCCTAAAAGTATTTGCCCAATCACCATACAATTCTTTCATTGCCCTTTGTTTTGCCTTCCACACAGTGCTATAATTCACCTTATTTGGGTCGTCCTTTTCCAAGTCTTTTTTAGCCTCTTTGTAGTAGTGTTTGGTGTCTTGGCTAAAATAGGAGTGATCTTTTCAGCAACCCAAATTTGTGATGTCATTGTTGATACTCTCTGTGAACTAGGAATGCAAGTGTGTTCAAAAGGGATTTGATTAACTCTAATGGTGCTTCCATCTGGTTGGCATCTAGCAGAAATGTACCATTTGCAAGGATTGGCGCCCCCATCAAAACCTCTACATCTAGCATAGAACTTCTTTTTGTCAGTCCACTGAGTCTTAGCATCAAACTGCTTCTTGATTGCATAAGTTTAGAAACATCCTAAACTCACCCATGCTTGGAAACAGTTTCCCTACTGCAATAACAGGGTTTACCTTGTCATAGACAGTAACCAGCTCATCATAATGTGCATCATTTACATCATCTGCAGCATTCTCCATCAGCTCTCTATCTACATCTTCATAAAATGTTCTGTTACCACCATCATCATCAGCCAAATTAGTTTCATCAGTCTTTTCCTTATCTCTGTCATCTACTGGAATGCCAAATATTTTGGCCATTTCTGTGTCAGTCATTGGTGCTATGACTAAATCAGTAGTTTCATCTAACTCCACTGAATTCCAATCAACATACATACTAGCCCCTACATCAACACCCTGTCCTGCATCAACATCAATTTTGTCTGATAATACTGTCACTTCAGTTCGTATGGGCACCATCTGCCTCTATGAGTCCCAATCATCATCTGACATTTGCGAAGCAAAATTTGAAGCCACATATCCAACCTTGGAATCTGCTTCCAGATCGATGAGCTCAACATGAAGAGTAACCTCTTTGTTTGTCCAGCCATCTTGTCGATCAATTTCATCTACTAAATCTTCTCCATCCTCAATTCTCAAATATTCTCCCTTACAATTTTCAAACTGTAACAATGCAACTTCTTGCTGTGGACCCCAAGGAACACTTTGCCCGATTTTCTCCACCAAATTCTTCATGGCCAATTCTTCCATTTGCTGAAGTTGCTGGGGATCAATATCTGCAAACTCAACCTCCCAACCCACAGATGTACCTCTCTCGATGTTACGTACACTACCATCACCTAGTTTTGCTTTAGATGGGAAGAACTTGTAATTGAATTGGAATTTTCTCCGCCGCTCATAATCACCCCTGTTTTGTTTGAGTAGAGGCGGGCAGAGTGAGCTAGAGGAATTGGTGATTATCCAAATGCGGTCAAATCAAATGAAAAAATAGTGAGATTGACCTATTGGAAGTGCTCTCTTGCCTCTCCATCTCGATGCCCCCGATTCAGCCAACCCGCCCACGGCAATCTACCTCAGAAATCAGAAATCAGAGGGAAAGCGATTGGGTCAGATCCAAATCCAAGCGCAGGGAATGAGCTAGGGTTTCTAGATTACGCACCACCGATGGGCTGCCCCTGAGATCACATGGGCCGCCGCTGCCGAGCACACGAAGTTGTCGGCGCCGCCACCGGATTATAGCTAATCTATCAAGTGGGTGGGATCATGATGGTCAGGTGCAGTGACTCACATAGCCACTAAGTTGATGATGGTGTTTCTAGCCAACCCAGAGAGGTCTAGATCCTATGCAATATTGGCATGGCCCCACATTTACCACAGTTGTGTGTGTCATGGCTTGGCATAGCAAAATTATAGCTAGAACTATCCAAACATGGGGTAGTTAGGTCAACGATCATGTCCGACTACTCAAAAGAGCCACTTGTGTACCATGTTTTTATCTACATTTATTCAAATGGACTCAAATTTGGCACGAGGGTTTATCACCATGTGCCTAATGATGCTACCATTGTATCTAGCCATTTTGGTTTGAAATTTTCAAAAATTTAACCAACAAACTCAAAAACAGGCTTTCATTTGTGAAGCAAGTACCAAAAATACAATTTGAAACCTTCTAGTTGCATGCTTGTGTGGTTTTACATCACATCGGGACCACATAAGAGCAGTTGTACTTTTAACCACATAAGCCACACTTCAAACACGGATATTTAACCGCAGCCGTTACAAAATATCTTGTACATTGACTACAATGTTGCATACAAATAACATGACATAACGCAATAAAAATACTAAAAGACACCCTTGAAATAAACTTTTGGAGGGCATTCCTCCGACAATGAGTAGATCCTACCCACCTGACTTTCATTGCTTGAAATCTAAATTCCAGTCACAGTTTTCATATCCATGTCGACTTCAAACAATCCAGGATCAAACCCAGTTGATAACAATACAAATCGTCCATTGCTTGATGCCTTCCTCATCCGAATTTTGTAGTAATAATTTGCGAACCCTGACTTACCCTCATTATTGAAAACTTCTTCCTAGCAGTCATCTGATATCCTAGATCCAATTTTTTGAACCAAATCAACCTTAGACTCCAAAGACCACACAGTGTGGTTGCCCTCATGATGCAGAACCCATCTTTCAAGATCTCCATTGGAAAACTTAATGAACACCACCCCTCCTCCACATTTAGGAGCTACCGTGTAATCATTCCAAGAGTTAACATTGAATCCCATTTCATCTGACAATTCTATTATGCAAGTCTATGATGTTAAAATGTCCAAACAAACTATATAGCCGACTACATACATCATGTAGAGCTTGCCTCCAGATAAAACACCATACGGATTACGGTGAAAGACAGGAACCACAAGTGATTGTATTGGCAAACTTACTGTTCTTGACCACCCCCCATCTTTATGAATACACATGTGAACAACCACCGGATCAGTACTGTTAAAGCTTACCCTGTTGTAGTCAGAACTAAAGAGCGTAGATGCATCTTTCTCGAAGAAAGGCAACCCTGACCACCCCCTTCCAATTATCAACCCAAACTGCCCAAATGTGTTATCAGTGTGCTGCCCCCATTTCTTGGAATTTGCACTATATGCTCTATCTCCAAAGAACTAAAACTATTTTTTCTTGCAGAGGGGCAAAATGTGTAGTAAACATCTGAATCCCCACACATGCTTCCAGCTTTAAGACCAAGGACAACACCATCTGCTGAACTCAAAATATCCGCACCTTCCCACAGTTCACTGTTTAATAATGGGCGTAAAGCATTAGATGAAACCTCTATCTGATTTCCCCGTGCATAAATTAACCTAAATACACCTATTCTTGTTCCTGGTTTCCTGAACTGGACCAAAAAACCTAGATGTGCTGGTGTTTTTGTCGAACTAAACCAGCGTTGCACAATTAGAGACCTACTAGCTGACAACCAGGCATTATTGAAAATGCTGCAACGGATCAATGCCATAGAAGTTGCAATTTTATACTTTGTAATAATTTTTGAAACCAAATCTGAGTTGCTCATCACTGAATCCACAGAAGTTTTCAATTCGACAGATATGCTGGATCCAACTCCATCTGCCAAACAAGAGACCATATGTCATATGTTTGATACAATGCCATGATTTTTTTATACCAAGGAATAGAAGCATGTCAACAAGCTTCCATCATCTACAGAATAACAAATCAAACAACAGAATAGAAATAAAATCCCTACAAACTACAGCACACTAATAAATACCACCATCCCCACACCCCCCAATTTGCGAAGGAAGCTGTTATTGAAGCTTCCCTTCCTAAAAGCAGTCACTTCTAAAGAACAGAAAGTATTTTATTTTTCAATTGCTCCTTTGTATAAGAAAAAATTAAAGTAAAATCCTTCAGCATATCCCAAACTATAGCACGGTTCTTAAATACCCTAAGAAACAGATATACTCTGAAGACCTCTTTAGATCTACACAGAACAGACCGTACTATACACACAATAGGAAAGCATACAAAATTTTACATATGCAGTCGGATAAAAGCAATCAACATTACCAGAAGCTTCTTTTCGAAATCCATCGCCTGAAGTGTTGAACTCTCTAAATCCCAGAGAATCTTCCATGGCGACAACCTAGCCAGACCTTGGAACCTTAGGCGAAAGCACACCCTCATCCCTCTCGTTCATAACAGCGTGATGTATGCGAGTTTTAGTGGAAGGATATAAGAATCAATTTGAATCTTGGAAGAGCGGATGGTTAGGGGTACCTTAGGTTAGGGTTCCAAAGGACGCAGACGTTCATCTATAGCTATCGAAATTCCTTTTGTACCCCCAGGACCAACTTTAGCCATGCTAGAAAAACACGAGGGGGATTTGCAAAATAACTATGTTGTGCTCTGAACTGAAGCCATGTATGAAGCTAGTTCTGACCGGCCACTACGCTAATTACTACCAAACCCAAAAAATTATACGTACGCTGAAAATCGATCTATAAAAATTACTGATCAATCCAAAAAAAAACATCCTTCCTGGTATATCTTAAGGGAAACAAAGTCAATCCCGAAGAGAAACAAATTTAACCGTGAAACACAGAAACTTAGATTCATAGTGGATTAACTGAAGATTTTTTATATTTCCCATCTATCCCAGATAGTTCAGCTTTCCCTTTTCATATGACACCCATTTTTTAAGCACCAAATATTAGCCGAAAATATCCCATGTTGTAAAATTTATCGTTTTTAAAAAACTAGGATTATCCGAAGATTAGCCGAAGATATCTCATTTTTATGACTTACTATTACATTAAAAAGTACTAGTGTTAGACCTGAATGATGCATATATTACCCCTCCCTAAATCATAACTAAGAATAGTGAAATATTCATATTGTTTAAATTACAAATTCATAAGCCATGTTTTGATGTATTGATGCTAGCTAAATGGACTCAAATTTGGCACAAGGGTGTATCACCACGAGCCTAATGATGCTAGCATTGTATCTAGCCTAATGATGCTAGCATTGTACCCAGAGAGGTCTATACCCAATGCAATGTTGGCATGGGCCCACATCTACCACAAAGTGGCTCATCATGTCTTGGCATTGTATCTAGCCTAATGATGCTAGCATTATACCCATAGTTCTAGATCCCATGCAATATTGGTATGGCCCCACATCTACCACAGTTGTGTGTGTCATGGCTTGGCATAGCGAAAGTATAGTTAGATCTATCAAGAGGGTAGTATCATGTTGTCCAAGTGATGACTCATACAACAAGTTGGTGAAGGTGTTTCTATCCAACCCAGAGAGGTCTCGATCCCATGCAATGTTGGCATGGCCCCACATTTGCCACAAGTGTGTCTCATGTCTTGGAATAGCACTCTTACATCTAGATCTATCAAGTGGGTGGGATCATGTTGGTCAGGTGTAGTGACTCACACAACCACTAAGTTGATGATGGTGTTTCTAGCCAACCTAGAGAGGTATAGATCCCATGCAATGTTGGCATGGGCCCACATCTCTTGCTGTAGATTCAAAATTCAACTGATTTTTAAAAACAATTCAAAATTCATCATCTCTTGGCATAGTAGTGTTATACTTAGATCTATCAAGTGGGTGGGATCATGTTATCCCAGCATTGCATTAGGCTCTAGACCCATATGAGTTGACTAGAAACACGATCATCAAGTTTGTCGTGGCTTGACATAGCACTATTATAGCTAGATCTATCAAGTGGGAGGGATCATGTGGTCAAGTGTAGTATCTCAAACAACCACTAAGTTGATGATGGTGTTTCTAGCCAGCCCAGAGAGGTCTAGACCCCATGCAATGTTAGCATGGCCCCACATCTACCACAAGTGTGTCATGGCTTGGCATAGCACTTTTACAGCTAGATCTATCAAGTGGGTGGGATCATGTTGGCCAGGTGTAGTGACTCACACAACCACTAAGTTGATGATGGTGTTTCTAGCCAACCTACAGAGGTATAGATCCCATGCAATGTTGGCATGGGCCCACATCTACCACAGTTATGTGTGTCATGGCTTGGCATAGCAAAAGTATAGTTAGATCTATCAAGTAGGTAGGATCATGTTGGTCAGGTGGGATGACTCATACAACAACAAGTTGGTGAAGGTGTTCCTATCCAGCCCATAGAGGTCTAGACCCCATGCAATGTTGGCATGGCCCCACATCTGCCACAAGTTTGTGTCATGGCTTGGCATAGCACTCTTATAGCTAGATCTATCAAGTGGGTGGGATCATGTTGGTCAGGAGTAGTGACTCACACAACCACTAAGTTGATGATGGTATTTCAAGCCTGCCCAGAGAGGTCTAGACCACATGCAATGTTAGCATGGCCCAACATCTACCACGAGTGTGTGTCACGACTTGGCATAGCACTCTTATAGCTAGATCTATCAAGCGGGTGGGATCATGTTGGTCAGGTGTAGTGACTCGCACAACCACTAAGTTGATGATGGTGTTTCTAGCCATCCAGAGAGGTCTAGATCCCATGCAATGTTGGCATGGCCCCACATTTGCCACAAGTGTGTCTCATGTCTTGGCATAGCACTCTTACATCTAGATATATCAAGTGAGTGGAATCATGTTGGTCACGTGTAGTGACTCACACAGCCACTAAGTTGATGATGGTGTTTCTAGCCAACTCGAAGAGGTGTAGATCCCATGCAATATTGGCATGGGCCCACATCTACCACAGTTGTGTGTGTCATGGCTTGGCATAGCAAAATTATAGATAGATATAGCAAGTAGGTAGGATCATGTTGGCCATACAACCACAAGTTGGTGAAGGTGTTTCTAGCCACCCCAGAGAGGTCTAAAGCCCATGCAAAAATTCAAAAATTGACCGGGTCACCTAAAATTCAAAATAAACATCAAAATTGTGTTAAACGTTGGACACATTTGACCGGGCACAATTGGCCCGAGACAAGACGACCGGCATACGGGCTGGCCAAAGCCCATGCATCATACTCAGACGTTATTTTAATCCATGGACCTAAACCCTAAACCCCACAGTCCCCATCCACCCACCACGCACACATCCCACGTTGTACATGCGCACAAAAGAGGCACATCTTATCAGAGGGATTTTCTTGTTCGATCGCCTCGACTCCGCCCACCTCGACTCCGCCCATTGCCGCTAACGACGAGATTTGAATTCTTTTCTTCCTGCCCTACGTGAGAGATACATCGAGGACACACTGTTTCTTTTTGAGGAGCTGAATAATCGCAGCACACGCACTACCATTGCAGGTATTTTTGTATGCACTGTGGATTTATCATACAGTATTACTAGTTCTAAGTTCAGCAGAACTTCGATTAGAGCTCGATCCATATGGATCCGTTTGTTTAGTCGTTAGATTTCCGTCCAAGGGTAGTCGCCATTATGTCGAAGAATTGTTAGTGGATCTTCGCTAGAAATTCCAGTTGTTGGGCTCTGTTTGAGGGCGGGAAATCGTTTGGCATGATGTTGCCTATTAATTCTGCTGTAATTTTCTTGTGTTAATTGGTTCTGTGTGTTAGACATCGCATCTCAGGCCTACATACGGTGTTGAGATGCAATTTAGCTGGTTTGGTGTTTAAAAACGAATGATGTATAGAAGTCCCTTTTGATAAAAGAAACAAGACGTTTGATTCTCCTATTGTTATTCAATTTAGCTGGTTATGTGTAATATTGTTCATATATGTTTGCAATAAAAGGTCTATAAACACATGCACTACAGAAAAACTTTGTGTGTAAATTCTTTATTTGTAATTGTATATATGTGTAAACATTTTTAAAATCCCGCTCTCGATTTATCGGTAGTTAGGCGCGTCCAGAGATCGATTTACCTGACCTGGTGTAGTATAACATACTCTTAGTGTTATCCATCTTATAGTCTATGTGTGTTATGAAAAGTATTATTTCTTTGGATGACAAACAAAACACCTAAATAAATATAGTTATTTTTCAACAGAATGGACGAAATCGGAGAAATGTGTTGTGTTGTTGAGAAGTGGTGTCATTTCGTGAAAAGTATGACACCGGCACAACGTGCCAAAATTGGAGAACCGACTTGCAATGCATGCTTGAGATTCCCCCAATGAAGTCAAGATGTCTGGTGATCAAATTTATGACACAAAAATTTGATCCAAAGACAGAAAAATTTAATGTACGCAAGAATGATGGTGAAATATCCCTTACGGGAGTGGACGTTGAGTGCATCTATGGTTTAAAAAATCATGGATTGGATATATGAAACATTCTTTATGAGGAAACTGATAACGCAAAGAACCGTATACCTGGTAGCTTTGTAAGCAAAAAGACAGGTAATCTTGTAATTGATGACCTAATCGCCGACATCATCAAGGATACAGTTGCGGATGACGACTTTATCCGCAAGGTGGTTCTGGTTCTGATTGGGACAGTCCTTGCCCCCACAGAACCAGAAGATTGTCCCAAAACAATACTATGCACTGGTAGAAGATGTGGATCGCATTAAAAATCTGAATTTCAATGAGTATGTACGGACATACCTCATTGCTAGCCTAAAACAAGTAGGCAACGCATATGAAGAGAAGCAATGGCCGACGGGCAGCACCATCTTGTTACAGGTAAATTCCATTCTCAACTTACATACTTCCTCCGATTCAAACTAATTGACTTAGTTTTGTCTAGATTCGGATATATCTAGCATTAAACATGTCTAGATACATCCAAATCTAGACAAATCTGAGTTAAATAATTTGAATCGGAGGGAGTATATAATTATCTACAATACATTTTTCTTTGTTTTAATCTAATTTTGTTGTGATATTTGAAGTATCTGTACTATGAGCAGATACTCCCAGATGGCGCCGAGTATACGTCTAGAAGGCCATTGATGAGGAACTGGACGGAAGATGCGGCTTCGGCGAGAGACGCCTTAGAATTAAAGGGTCGTGCTTTGGGGAAGGTATGTAAATACAAGTGATATCGTGGCTTATTTTTTGTTCTGCTAACGGTTCTAGGTTGTCAATATTAATTGGTTTATATACACATATCTTGAAGATTGACGATGAGATAACTCAAAAGCATCGAGAAGAGGTTCTCCATACACCCAAAATTGCATCTGGTAAGAAACGTAGTAGAGGGCCCTACAGGAAGAAGGAAGGAGGTTCTACATCCAGCAGGGCTAAAGGAATGAGAGAAGTCATGTTGGAACAGATGACGAACAAACTAACAGAGCATATTGATAGAACAATTGAAGAAACCTTTGATAGAAAGATGGAGGTCTTCACAGAAGCTTGTGCTAAGGTGATACACCATATGTGTCATCTGCTCTGAGTTAAACAAATGCTTTTTTTAAAACATGACATGATGATTCATTTATTTTCAATCTTGTAGAAACTTCTTGTTATGATGAACTCGGCAGGAGTCGCGTACAGACCTTCTAAAAAAAATGTCTGATAATGACAATAAAGAGGAGGAGGTAGATAAGGAGGTAGAGAAGGAGGTAGAGAATGGTGAAGGAATCTCCTCTACTAACACCAAATATACGCCAAAAGATTTCATGGAACGTCCAGACACCCTAGAAAGTAACTCCTTTGACATTGCACAGGACTCTAATTTAAAGAAGGATTCAAATAGTAAGGGGAAAGAGGTTAAAGGTGACATATTCATGTTACCCACAGACAAGAAGGAAAGGAATGCTACTGATGCTTGCCACACCACACCATCGAAACTCGGCAGTACGCAAGCGTCACCAATACTAATTGATGGTACGGGTCCTTCACCGACGTGACCGGACCCAGAGCCGATTCCATTAGAAGTATTCACAGCTGCATTGAAAAAGGGGCAGGAAGGAAAAACGGGTGAGGTAGGAGACACTGTGTCGAATGGATCATTTGACTCATTTAATAGCCTACATACCATTTGCCGGAAAGCTATTAATGGTGAGAAGACAGAAGCCGTTGGCAAGAAGCGCAAGCTGAGGTCGGCGGACAAAAAGGGTAAAAAACCAAAAAAACGATGTTAGAAAAGGTAGTGCAACATCATTGAATTGCATGGTTGTGCATGTATTAAATTAAAACAGTTACATACACGTATTAAACATTTGTTTCTGTGTATGCAGTTCTTTTCAAAGACATAGAAGTCCTGGACGGTTTGACACCGGAACAAATAGATGTTGCAGTGTTGTACGTTGAAACAGCAAAAATAATAAAGATTTTTGCAATAAAAGTGTCTATAATAACAAGAACGACACTGAGATCACTGCCAACCACATTAGTGTGATCCTTGATAAATTATGGCTGCGTAGCAATGTAAGTCCAAGTACCACAGTTTTGTTATTTTATGCAAACAAGAAGGATCATTTATCACACGTTATTAAATTTATTTGTAGGTTATAGGTGCTTACATGGAAGAATTGTCTCTTCGACAGGGGATGACTGAAACTTGTGCCCCGCATGGAGGGCAAACAGTCTAATACGTACTCCACCAAGAAGAAAAACTAGATCCCAGCATAAGAAAGAAGCCTTGGACAAAAAATCAGAAAAGGTATATGATATATTAGGATGCTCTGCAAGATGCATGGAAGAATACTTTCGTGCTGATAAAGTAAGTATTGTTTGTACAAGAAAAGGCAGGGTATAAACCAGATTATGTAATGTGATAACACTTGTCTCTTTTTGGTAGGAATATTTCGCGTTGAATATAAACGATTGCCACTGGTGCTGTGTCGTCCTGAATAGTCCAAAGAATAAATTTCAAGTGCTCGACTCGCTGTTTGAATTTAAAAGGGTCCAGAAAATTGTCGAAGCTCTAGTATGTTTTCTCTCTATACATTTAGAGATGATATGGTTACTCCAAGCATTACACTAAACCTCTCTGTTTCATAGAGAGATCAAATTTCGAAAGAGATAGAAGTGGCTAACAAATATACGGATTATAAGTTTCGTGATCTTTCTAATTGGGAGATCGTAAGCTGCGAAACACCATGGCAAAATGATGCGTGAGTTTCTGGTTGAACTAATGTCATTTCTTTTGATGTGTTAGTACTGTTATTCAAATTTAGATTCGTTGTGATCAGAAACTCGTGTGGAATGTTCGTGCTACGCTGTATGGAGCACTTTGACGGAGATAAATTTATAGATGTAGTCTCGCAGGTATTCAAAAATTTTATTTGGCATTTGCATATTTGTATACACTAGCATGTGACCTTATTAACCCTGCTAATATTTTGTTATAGAAAAAGATAAATGATTCTAGGAGACGTACTGTTGCAGAAATTATTCTGTCGAAGACAAACAAACTCTACAAGGTAAAAAGCAGAGTTCTTGAGATCGCGGAGATGCTGGTAGATTCTTGAAAACTCAAGAAACAAAAATTCGTACTACCGATTCCCTGGCGAATGTTGGTATACCATTAAAAAATTTACACAAAGCTGGGTTGTTTGATTGCTAAACAGTTCGCGCATGGCGCTGTGTTTTTGTCAGAAGAATGTTTCATGACTGTGGTTTAATTTTGTCGTTTTGCTTAATTTACGATTGTAATTAATGTAAAGTTTGGGTTGTTTATGTTCGCCAATTTGTGGATTTGATGAGCAATGTTCATAGGCCTAGTTGTAGTGTGTATGCTTAAAATACAATGCTCGCCAAAATAGTAACGGACCAAACATATAAATGAATAGGAATTACATTATACAGTTTCAAAATGTAAGAGTTTTTAGCTTTGTGATCTAGACCTCTTTAGGTTGGCTAGAATCTCCCTCATCAACTTGTGGTTGTGTGACTCATCACCTAGCCAAAATGATCAAACCCAGTTGATACATCTGAGTAAGCCATGACACACACTCGTGGCAGATGTGGGTCGATGCCAACATTGCATGGGATCTAGACCTCTCTGCGCTGGCTAGAAACATCTTCACCAGCGTTTCTTCTCTCGCTCAAAACGGTGTGTATTTCTTTGGTATAGTCCTCGTCACAAAGGAGTAAAATGCCTTGATAGTACTTCTGGCCGTGTCTACGAGTCAAGGGATGTAGTTTTTGATGAAAATGTTTTTCCCTTTGCTACACTTCATCAAAATTATGAGTCGTCGTCTCCATGATGAAATTCTTTTGCTTCCTTCAGACAATCCCTCCTCAGTAGAAACAACTATGGGTGTGCATACTAATGACCAATATATATGTGTCGATTGTTCCTGTCGTTGATCCTATGCAGGCCACAGCTGACACCCTGCCCACAAGCTGTACCGAACTAGTCACACAAAATTCTGTCGAAAATACTGATGACAACACGTCAGATAATGAGGCTGAAGGAAACACCGCTACGAGCCAAGAAAACACGTACTCTGAGCATGATACGGGGGCAAAAAATCTGCCTCGGATCCGCCCCCGAGACTCTAACTCGCCGTCACCTGGGTGTATCGATCCGCGCCAGTCCCCTCACGCCACGTCCCCAAGGTCTGGGCCCTCCTTTGCGTCGCGTTCTGCGCGTAACTATGGCGGCCATGGGGAGCCCGACATGTCTTCCCCGTGGTCCCCACCAACGCGTGTACGTGCGGATCTCCCGCCCAGCTCTTCCCCGTGGTTCTTCTGACGGCTTCGGGAGTGACGCCTCGCCAGGAGATCCAATCGGCACGTCGTTGAGCGCTGGTGCCCAGGAATATTCTGCACCTGTACAATCTTCAGCGCCAGGATCTTCTGCAGCACCTGCTGCTGTTGGGCCACGCGAAGATGAAACAAAAATTTCTCCTCAAACGTGGTGATCCCAAGATCTAGCTGAGGTAGAAGGCCACGAGGTTTACCACTAGACGCACAGTTGCGGATTACTGATGAAGCGCGTCAGTTGATGCAGTGCAGTCCTCACGATCCGATCGTCCTGGTGCTGATCGCACAGCACATCTGCTGGTATCCACACGTACAACGAGGAGCGCCGGTGGTGAACTGCTAGGTTCGTGACAACGGCTGGACTGCTGTGGAGCTAGGGTTTTCAACACATGGAATGACCTAACCGAACAACGATTAACCTTTCTCGGTTACAGGGCTCCACTATATATAGGGAGTGAACGTGGGCTCTGCTCGCGCGACCCATTCACTAAAGCCCATATAACACTAGTCACCGTGAGTCCAACTCACTAACTCAGTCCTAACCCGGTTTAGGTCCAACCTAACCAGATTATAGGTTTAGATCCAATCCGAACTTGCTCCCGCTCTTAAGTGTGTGACCTCGCAGGCTCATGGCTACTTGGACACGATTGGAGTCCGACTCTCAATCGATCAGTCGATAGCGGCTCCTAGCAGAACGTGCCGAATCCCAAGTACCAAAGAGTCATGACGACTTGCCTTTCCAATGCGACTTACGTCTGAGTCCCTTTTGCCTCACGATATACCTTGTCAGACTATAGGCGAATATATGTCATCCCTTAAATAGTCCAACTCTCTTCTCGATCTGAGATCAGTGATTCACCCGACTAACTCTTAGTCGATCGCCTCGGTTAACACTTAACCGAGTCGTGCATGGCCATGCTTTCCGAATCATATCTCACGAGAGGGCCCAGAGAATATCTCTCCAAGTGGAGGGGCAAAATCCCATCTTGGTTATTCACATCACATAGCTTGATTCTCAGTCGACCCGAACTCTACCTTTATAACTGCCTAGTTACGGATCAACGTTTGACAGAACCTAAGTCGATGATCCTCAACTCGGACTATGTAATAACCTCAGGTCTAAGGATTACATTGATTGAGACATACAAATGACAACTTGTTTGTTGTACCTCAATATGGGTCAATCCGACTCGCTAAACTCTTTAACCAAGTCTTTGTAAGTTGGAATAGCATCTCCATGCCCATGACAAGTGGAACTGAGTCATCAAGCCAACTTTCACATTGGTCTAAGTTGTGTGTCCAGCACAGCCTCAATGACCAAGGATATTTAGTACAAACAACATGAATGCATAGTTCCACAACCGAATCACATATTCAATGATACACATCAGATGTTTATATAAGGACTACTTAATATCTTTATGAATACAATGGGAAATATCATCATACATGATTGCCTCTAGGGCATATTCCCAATAGCTGCTGACGTATATACTGCTGCTGAACCCCGCACTCGTCTACAAAAAAGGTACTACTACCTCCGTTCCAAAATGTAAGGCTTTTTAGCAAACTAAAACAGCTTGCTAAAAAGGTTTATATTGTGAAACGAAGGAAGTATAAAGGACCCAAAAATTCGTACTGAGGGCACAATTCGGTTGTCACTATTAACATCTACTCCCTCCGTTTCAAAATAAGATGTTTTAGCTTTGTGAAGGAAATGTATCTATACTTATTTTAGTGTGTAGGTTCATTCAAGTTTGGAGTGAATCTACAAACTAAAACAAGTCTAGATACATTTGCTTCACAAATCTAAAACATCTTATATTTTGAAACAGATGGAGTACAGGAGAACCATAAAACTTGCATGAAGCTAAAACGGATACAAACTGAAGTATGCTATGCAAGATCCCACCAAGCTCTAACAAAAATGTTATTGATTGCACCTTGTCCCACCAAGCTCTAACATGATCCCACCCAGTTGATACATCTAAGCATAAGAGTGCTATGCCAAGCCATGACACACACTTGTGGCAGATGTGGACCCATGCCAACATTGCATGAGATATAGACCTCTCTTAGCTGGCTAGAAACACTTTAACCAACTTGTGGTTGTATGCCATGTTACAACATCGACCTAGTTTCACATCATAAAAATTCACCACATTAATTTGCCACAAGCTAGTGTGTGTCATGGCTTGGCAAACTCAAAATTATAGCTAAATCTAGCAAGTAGGTAGGATCATGTTGGCCAGGTGTGATGACACATACAACAACAAGTTGGTGAAGGTGTTTCTATCCAGCCCAGAGAGGTGTCTAGACCCCATGCATGCATGCAATGTTTCCATGGCCCCACATTTTCCACAAGATAGTGTGTGTCATGCCTTGGCATAGCACTCTTATAGCAGATCTATCAAGTGTGGGATCACATTGGCCAGGTGTAGTGACTCACACAACCACTAAGTTGATGACAGTGGTTCTAGCCAGCCCAGAGAGGTCTAGACCCCATGCAATGTTGACATGGCCCCACATTTGCCATAGGCTAGTGTGTGTCATGGCTTGGCAGACTCAAAATTATAGCTAGAGCTAGCAAGTAGGTAGGATCATGTTGGCCACCAAGAAGAAACTTGTGCCCTGCATGGAGGGAAAATGCTCTAATACGTACTCCACCAAGAAACTTGTGCCCTGCAAATGTGGGCCGATGCCAACATTGCATGGGATCTAGATCTCTTTAGGTTGGCTAGAATCTCCCTAATCCACTTGTGGTTGTGTGACTCATCACCTGGCCAAATGATCAAGTGGGT
The DNA here is from genome assembly GCA_916181665.1 of Avena sativa. Lineage (NCBI taxonomy): Eukaryota > Viridiplantae > Streptophyta > Magnoliopsida > Poales > Poaceae > Avena > Avena sativa. The sequence continues at coordinate 506,516,254 of OV702294.1, forward strand.
GGGATCATGTTGGCCAGCTGCTGAGTCACACAACCACAAGTTGGTGAAGGTGTTTCTAGCAACCCCAGAGAGAGGTCTCAAGCCCATGCGAAAATTCAAAATTTGACCGGGCCACCAAAAATTCAAAAAAAATCAAAATTGTGTGAAAGCTTGGACACATTTTAAATTGCTTCTAGGTAGAGGATGCCATGTTTCAGCATGGAGCATGTATCACATCACAAAGGCCTAACCCCTAGGCATCCTTACTAGACACCTTGATTTTGGCCTAAATTTGACCGGGCCACCAAAAATTCAAAAACATTCAAATTTGTGTGAAACCTTGTACATGTGTCTTAGTTTGTGTATGTTAGCATGTGTAAAAAAAATCCAGGTTGTTTCACGAAAGTCGAAAAAACACATTGCTAGGAAAAGAGGCCTAGGTGAGACCAAAAGGGTTGTTCGTAAATTTCTCAATTTTTCGATGTTCATCAAATGATCCCAAAAAATTTGCACATGCTATACCAACAGTGCCTGTCAAGAATATGTAATTTATTTTATAAAATTCAAAATTTTAAAATAGATATTTTCAAATATTTAAATAGAAAATAAAAAGGAATATAGGATTGAAGAAAAAAGTAAGACTTGGCGTGCAGGCAACAAGCCAGCCCAACTCCTACTCCCGCACCCGCGTCACGGCTGTGTCCGGGCGTGAAGTAGTTTGGGGCGGCCCATCTTAATCCCGGGCATCAAAAAGTAATGGGCTCTTTCTGGCCCAACAGAAAACCGTAGCGGGAAGGATTGACACAGGTTGGAGTTTTTTTTGAAACCTCATATATTAGGCATGCAAGCCGCCTCATAGCCGAGCGAGAAACGATTAGACCTGTCTATATACCTTGCATTCATACGTGGCACGAGCTTCTCTCAACAAATCAACCATGACATGTACTGGTGTCAGTTGTCTTCCTTTTGGACTAAACATGGGCATGCATCCTGGTCCAACAATGGTCTTCTAGTCGTATGCAGGCCATTGAGCTCGAAATGTGTACTAGCATTATTTTCCATTCCCTTTACAAGCTTGTTGTTTGTTTGTTGAACATCTCCGTAGTAGTTTTTGTTTTAGATTCAAAATTCAACTAATTTTTAGAAACAATTCAAAATTCATCATCTCTTGGCATAGCAGTGTTAATCTATCAAGTGGGTGGGATCATGTTATCCCACCATTGCATTAGGCTCTAGACCCATATGAGTTGATCAGAAACACCATCATCAAGTTTGTTGTGGCTTGACATAGCACTCTTATAGCTAGATCTATCAAGTGGGAGGGATTATGTTGGTCAAGTGTAGTGACTCAAACAACCACTAAGTTGATGATGGTGTTTCTAGCCAGCCCAGAGAGGTCTAGACCCCATGCAATGTTAGCATGGCCCCACGTCTACCACAAGTGTGTGGGATCTAGAGCCTGATGCAATGTTAGCATGGCCCCACATATAGCATGGCCAACAAGTGTGTCATGGCTTGGCATAGCACTCTTACAGCTAGATCTATCAGGTGGGTGGGATCATGTTGGCCAGGTGTAGTGATTCACACAGCCTTGTTGATGATGGTGTTTCTAGCCAACCTAGAGAGGTATAGATCCCATGCAATGTTAGCAAAAGTATAGTTAGATCTATCAAGTAGGTAGGGTCATGTTGGTCAGGTGTGATGACTCATACAACAAGTTGGTGAAGGTGTTTCTATCCATCCCATAGAGGTCTAGACCCCATGCAATGTTGGCATGGCCCCACATCAGCCACAAGTTTGTGTCATGGCTTGGCATATATAACTAGATCTATCAAGTGGGTGGGATCATGTTGGTCAGGTGTAGTGATTCACACAACTACTAAGTTGATGATGGTGTTTTTAGCCAACCCAGAGAGGTGTAGGTCCCATGCAATGTTGGCATGGTGGCCCAACATCTACCATAGTTGTGTGTGTGTCATGGCTTGGCATAGCAAAAGTATAGTTAGATCTATCAAGAGGGAAGGATCATGTTGTCCAAGTGATGACTCATACAACAACAAGTTGGTGAACATGTTTCTATCCATCCCAGAGAGGTCTAGATCCCATGCAATGTTGGCATGGCCCCACATTTGCCACAAGTGTGTCTCATGTCTTGGCATAGCACTCTTACATCTAGATCTATCAAGTGAGTGGGATCATGTTGGTCAGGTGTAGTGACTCACACAGCCACTAAGTTGATGATGGTGTTTCTAGCCAACTCGGAGAGGTGTAGATCCCATGCAATGTTGGCATGGGCTCACATCTACCACAGTTGTGTGTGTCATGGCTTGGCATAGCACTCTTACAACTAGATCTATCAAGTGAGTGGGATCATGTTGGTCAGGTGTAGTGACTCACACAACCACTAAGTTAATGATGGTGTTTCTAACCTACTTGAAGAGGTGTAGATCCCATGCAATGTTGGCATGGGCCCAGAGAGGTGAGTCACACAACCACAAGGTGGTGAAGGTGTTTCTAGCCACCCAGAGAGAGGTCTCAAACCCATGCGAAAATTCAAAATTTGACCGGGACACCTAAAATTCAAAAAAAAATCAAAATTGTGTGAAAGCTTGGACACATTTAAAATTGCTTCTAGGTAGAGGATTCCATGTTTCAGCATGGAGCATGTATCACATCACAAAGGCCTAATCCCTAGGCATCCATACTAGACACCTTGATTTTTGGCCTAAATTTCACCGGGCCACCAAAAATTCAAAAACATTCAAATTTGTGTGAAACCTTGTACATGTGAATTAGTTTGTGTATGTTAGCATGTGTAAAAAAATCCAGGTTGTTTCACGAAAGTCGAAAAAAACACATTGCTAGGAAAAGAGGCCTAGGTGAGACCAGAAGGGTTGTTCGTAAATTTCTCAATTTTTCGATGTTCATCAAATGATCCCAAAAATTTTGCACATGCTATACCAACGGTGCATGTCAAGAATATGTAATTTATCTTATAAAATTCAAAATTGTAAAATAGCTATTTTGTTCAAATATTTATATAGAAAATAAAAAGGAATATAGGATCGAAGAAAAAAGTAAGACTTGCCGTGCAGGCAACAAGCCAGCCCAACTCCTACTCCCGCGCCCGCGTCACGGCTGTGTCCGGGCGTGAAGTAGTTTGGGGCGGCCCATCTTAATCCCGGGCATCAAAAAGTAATGGGCTCTTTCTGGCCCAACAGAAAACTGTAGCGGGAAGGATTGACACAGGTTGGAGTTTTTTTTGAAACCTCATATATTAGGCATGCAAGCCGCCTCATAGCCGAGCAAGAAACGATTAGACCTGTTTATATACCCTGCATTCATACGTGGCACGAGCTTCTCTCAACAAATCAACGATGACACGTACTGGTGTCAGTTGTCTTCCTTTTGGACTACACATGGGCATGCATCCTGGTCCAACAATGGTCTTCTAGTCGTATGCAGGCCGTTGAGCTCGAAATGTGTACTAGCATTATTTTTCATTCTCTTTACAAGCTTGTTGTTTGTTTGTTGAACATCTCCGTAGTAGTTTATTATTTTAGATTCAAAATTCAACTAATTTTTAAAAACAATTCAAAATTCATCATCTCTTGGCATAGCAGTGTTAATATATCAAGTGGGTGAGATCATGTTATCCCACCATTGCATTAGGCTCTAGACCCATATGAGTTGATTAGAAACACCATCATCAAGTTTGTCGGGGCTTGACATAGCACTCTTATAGCTAGATCTATCAAGTGGGAGGGATCATGTTGGTCAAGTGTAGTGACTCAAACAACCACTAAGTTGATGATGGTGTTTCTAGCCAGCCCAGAGAGGTCTAGACCCCATGCAATATTAGCATGGTCCCACATCTACCACAAGTGTGTGGGATCTAGAGCCTAGTGCAATGTTAGCATGGCCCCACATCTAGCATGGCCAACAAGTGTGTCATGGCTTGGCATAGCACTCTTACAGCTAGATCTATCAGGTGGGTGGGATCATGTTGGTCAGGTGTAGTGATTCACATAGCCTTGTTGATGATGGTGTTTCTAGCCAACCTAGAGAGGTATAGATCCCATGCAATGTTAGCAAAAGTATAGTTAGATCTATGAAGTAGGTAGGGTAATGTTGGTCAGGTGTGATGACTCATACAACAATTTGGTGAAGGTGTTTAATTTCTATCCAGCCCATAGAGGTCTAGACCCCATGCAATGTTGGCATGGCCCCACATCAGCCACAAGTTTGTGTCATGGCTTGGCATAACACTCTTATATATAGCTAGATCTATCAAGTGGGTGGGATCATGTTGGTCAGGTGTAGTGACTCACAGAACTACTAAGTTCATGATGGTGTTTTTAGCCAACCCAGAGAGGTCTAGATCCCATGCAATGTTGGCATGGTGGCCCAACATCTACCACAGTTGTGTGTGTCATGGCTTGGCATAGCAAAAGTATAGTTAGATCTATCAAGAGGGAAGGATCATGTTGTCCAAGTGATGACTCATACAACAACAAGTTGGTGAACGTGTTTCTAACCATCCAGAGAGGTCTAGATCCCATGCAATGTTGGCATGGCCCCACATTTGCCACAAGTGTGTCTCATGTCTTGGCATAGCACTCTTACATCTAGATATATCAAGTGAGTGGGATCATGTTGGTCACGTGTAGTGACTCACACAGCCACTAAGTTGATGATGGTGTTTCTAGCCAACTCGGAGAGGCGTAGATCCCATGCAATGTTGGCATGGGCCCACATCTACCACAGTTGTGTGTGTCATGGCTTGGCATAGCAAAATTATAGTTAGATCTATCAAGAGGGTGGGACAATGTTGTCCAAGCGATGACTCATACAACAACAAGTTGGTGAACGTGTTTCTATCCAGCCTAGAGAGGTCTAGATCCCATGCAATGGTGGCATGGCCCCACATTTGCCACAAGTGTGTCTCATGTCTTGGCATAGCACTCTTACAACTAGATCTATCAAGTGAGTGGGATCATGTTGGTCAGGTGTAGTGACTCACACAACCTATAGGCCCAGAGAGGTCTCAAGCCCATGCGAAAATTCAAAATTTGACCGGGACACCTAAAATTCAAAAAAAAATCAAAATTGTGTGAAAGCTTGGACACATTTAAAATTGCTTCTAGGTAGAGGATTCCATGTTTCAGCATGGAGCATGTATCACATCACAAAGGCCTAATCCCTAGGCATCCATACTAGACACCTTGATTTTTGGCCTAAATTTCACCGGGCCACCAAAAATTCAAAAACATTCAAATTTGTGTGAAACCTTGTACATGTGAATTAGTTTGTGTATGTTAGCATGTGTAAAAAAATCCAGGTTGTTTCACGAAAGTCGAAAAAAACACATTGCTAGGAAAAGAGGCCTAGGTGAGACCAGAAGGGTTGTTCGTAAATTTCTCAATTTTTCGATGTTCATCAAATGATCCCAAAATTTTTGCACATGCTATACCAACGGTGCATGTCAAGAATATGTAATTTATCTTATAAAATTCAAAATTGTAAAATAGCTATTTTGTTCAAATATTTATATAGAAAATAAAAAGGAATATAGGATCGAAGAAAAAAGTAAGACTTGCCGTGCAGGCAACAAGCCAGCCCAACTCCTACTCCCGCGCCCGCGTCACGGCTGTGTCCGGGCGTGAAGTAGTTTGGGGCGGCCCATCTTAATCCCGGGCATCAAAAAGTAATGGGCTCTTTCTGGCCCAACAGAAAACTGTAGCGGGAAGGATTGACACAGGTTGGAGTTTTTTTTGAAACCTCATATATTAGGCATGCAAGCCGCCTCATAGCCGAGCAAGAAACGATTAGACCTGTTTATATACCCTGCATTCATACGTGGCACGAGCTTCTCTCAACAAATCAACGATGACACGTACTGGTGTAAGTTGTCTTCCTTTTGGACTACACATGGGCATGCATCCTGGTCCAACAATGGTCTTCTAGTCGTATGCAGGCCGTTGAGCTCGAAATGTGTACTAGCATTATTTTCCATTCCCTTTACAAGCTTGTTGTTTGTTTGTTGAACATCTCCGTAGTAGTTTTTGTTTTAGATTCAAAATTCAACTAATTTTTAGAAACAATTCAAAATTCATCATCTCTTGGCATAGCAGTGTTAATCTATCAAGTGGGTGGGATCATGTTATCCCACCATTGCATTAGGCTCTAGACCCATATGAGTTGATCAGAAACACCATCATCAAGTTTGTTGTGGCTTGACATAGCACTCTTATAGCTAGATCTATCAAGTGGGAGGGATTATGTTGGTCAAGTGTAGTGACTCAAACAACCACTAAGTTGATGATGGTGTTTCTAGCCAGCCCAGAGAGGTCTAGACCCCATGCAATGTTAGCATGGCCCCACATCTACCACAAGTGTGTGGGATCTAGAGCCTGATGCAATGTTAGCATGGCCCCACATCTAGCATGGCCAACAAGTGTGTCATGGCTTGGCATAGCACTCTTACAGCTAGATCTATCAGGTGGGTGGGATCATGTTGGCCAGGTGTAGTGATTCACACAGCCTTGTTGATGATGGTGTTTCTAGCCAACCTAGAGAGGTATAGATCCCATGCAATGTTAGCAAAAGTATAGTTAGATCTATCAAGTAGGTAGGGTCATGTTGGTCAGGTGTGATGACTCATACAACAAGTTGTTGAAGGTGTTTAATTTCTATCTAGCCCATAGAGGTCTATACCCCATGCAATGTTGGCATGTCCCCACATCAGCCACAAGTTTGTGTCATGGCTTGGCATAACACTCTTATATATAGCTAGATCTATCAAGTGGGTGGGATCATGTTGGTTTGGTGTAGTGACTCACACAACTACTAAGTTGATGATGGTGTTTTTAGCCAACCCAGAGAGGTGTAGATCCCATGCAATGTTGGCATGGTGGCCCAACATCTACCACAGTTGTGTGTGTCATGGCTTGGCATAGCAAAAGTATAGTTAGATCTATCAAGAGGGAAGGATCATGTTGTCCAAGTGATGAGTCATACAACAACAAGTTGGTGAACGTGTTTCTATCCATCCCAGAGATGTCTAGATCCCATGCAATGTTGGCATGGCCCCACATTTGCCACAAGTGTGTCTCATGTCTTGGCATAGCACTCTTACATCTAGATCTATCAAGTGAGTGGGATCATGTTGGTCAGGTGTAGTGACTCACACAGCCACTAAGTTGATGATGGTGTTTTTAGCCAACTCGGACAGGTGTAGATCCCATGCAATGTTGGCATGGGCCCACATCTACCACAGTTGTGTGTGTCATGGCTTGGCATAGCAAAATTATAGTTAGATCTATCAAGAGGGTGGGACAATGTTGTCCAAGCGATGACTCATACAACAACAAGTTGGTGAACGTGTTTCTATCCAGCCCAGAGAGGTCTAGATCCCATGCAATGGTGGCATAGCCCCATATTTGCCACAAGTGTGTCTCATGTCTTGGCATAGCACTCTTACAACTAGATCTATCAAGTGAGTGGGATCATGTTGGTCAGGTGTAGTGACTCACACAACCACTAAGTTAATGATGGTGTTTCTAACCTACTCGAAGAGGTGTAGATCCCATGCAATGTTGGCATGGGCCCAGAGAGGTGAGTCACACAACCACAAGTTGGTGAAGGTGTTTCTAGCCACCCAGAGAGAGGTCTCAAACCCATGCGAAAATTCAAAATTTGACCGGGACACCTAAAATTCAAAAAAAAATCAAAATTGTGTGAAAGCTTGGACACATTTAAAATTGCTTCTAGGTAGAGGATTCCATGTTTCAGCATGGAGCATGTATCACATCACAAAGGCCTAATCCCTAGGCATCCATACTAGACACCTTGATTTTTGGCCTAAATTTCACCGGGCCACCAAAAATTCAAAAACATTCAAATTTGTGTGAAACCTTGTACATGTGAATTAGTTTGTGTATGTTAGCATGTGTAAAAAAATCCAGGTTGTTTCACGAAAGTCGAAAAAAACACATTGCTAGGAAAAGAGGCCTAGGTGAGACCAGAAGGGTTGTTCGTAAATTTCTCAATTTTTCGATGTTCATCAAATGATCCCAAAAATTTTGCACATGCTATACCAACGGTGCATGTCAAGAATATGTAATTTATCTTATAAAATTCAAAATTGTAAAATAGCTATTTTGTTCAAATATTTATATAGAAAATAAAAAGGAATATAGGATCGAAGAAAAAAGTAAGACTTGCCGTGCAGGCAACAAGCCAGCCCAACTCCTACTCCCGCGCCCGCGTCACGGCTGTGTCCGGGCGTGAAGTAGTTTGGGGCGGCCCATCTTAATCCCGGGCATCAAAAAGTAATGGGCTCTTTCTGGCCCAACAGAAAACTGTAGCGGGAAGGATTGACACAGGTTGGAGTTTTTTTTGAAACCTCATATATTAGGCATGCAAGCCGCCTCATAGCCGAGCAAGAAACGATTAGACCTGTTTATATACCCTGCATTCATACGTGGCACGAGCTTCTCTCAACAAATCAACGATGACACGTACTGGTGTCAGTTGTCTTCCTTTTGGACTACACATGGGCATGCATCCTGGTCCAACAATGGTCTTCTAGTCGTATGCAGGCCGTTGAGCTCGAAATGTGTACTAGCATTATTTTCCATTCCCTTTACAAGCTTGTTGTTTGTTTGTTGAACATCTCCGTAGTAGTTTTTGTTTTAGATTCAAAATTCAACTAATTTTTAGAAACAATTCAAAATTCATCATCTCTTGGCATAGCAGTGTTAATCTATCAAGTGGGTGGGATCATGTTATCCCACCATTGCATTAGGCTCTAGACCCATATGAGTTGATCAGAAACACCATCATCAAGTTTGTTGTGGCTTGACATAGCACTCTTATAGCTAGATCTATCAAGTGGGAGGGATTATGTTGGTCAAGTGTAGTGACTCAAACAACCACTAAGTTGATGATGGTGTTTCTAGCCAGCCCAGAGAGGTCTAGACCCCATGCAATGTTAGCATGGCCCCACATCTACCACAAGTGTGTGGGATCTAGATCCTGATGCAATGTTAGCATGGCCCCACATCTAGCATGGCCAACAAGTGTGTCATGGCTTGGCATAGCACTCTTACAGCTAGATCTATCAGGTGGGTGGGATCATGTTGGCCAGGTGTAGTGATTCACACAGCCTTGTTGATGATGGTGTTTCTAGCCAACCTAGAGAGGTATAGATCCCATGCAATGTTAGCAAAAGTATAGTTAGATCTATCAAGTAGGTAGGGTCATGTTGGTCAGGTGTGATGACTCATACAACAAGTTGTTGAAGGTGTTTAATTTCTATCTAGCCCATAGAGGTCTATACCCCATGCAATGTTGGCATGTCCCCACATCAGCCACAAGTTTGTGTCATGGCTTGGCATAACACTCTTATATATAGCTAGATCTATCAAGTGGGTGGGATCATGTTGGTTTGGTGTAGTGACTCACACAACTACTAAGTTGATGATGGTGTTTTTAGCCAACCCAGAGAGGTGTAGATCCCATGCAATGTTGGCATGGTGGCCCAACATCTACCACAGTTGTGTGTGTCATCGCTTGGCATAGCAAAATTATAGTTAGATCTATCAAGAGGGAAGGATCATGTTGTCCAAGTGATGAGTCATACAACAACAAGTTGGTGAACGTGTTTCTATCCATCCCAGAGAGGTCTAGATCCCATGCAATGTTGGCATGGCCCCACATTTGCCACAAGTGTGTCTCATGTCTTGGCATAGCACTCTTACATCTAGATCTATCAAGTGAGTGGGATCATGTTGGTCAGGTGTAGTGACTCACACAGCCACTAAGTTGATGATGGTGTTTTTAGCCAACTCGGAGAGGTGTAGATCCCATGCAATGTTGGCATGGGCCCACATCTACCACAGTTGTGTGTGTCATGGCTTGGCATAGCAAAATTATAGTTAGATCTATCAAGAGGGTGGGACAATGTTGTCCAAGCCACCAAAAATTTGACCAGGCCTAACCCCTAGGCATCCTTACTTGACACCTTGATTTTTGGCCTAAATTTGACCGGGCCACCAAAAATTCAAAACATTCAAATTTGTGTGAAACCTTGTACATGTGTCTTAGTTTGTGTATGTTAGCATGTGTAAAAAAATCCAGGTTGTTTCACGAAAGTCGAAAAAAACACATTGCTAGGAAAAGAGGCCTAGGTGAGACTAGAAGGGTTGTTCGTAAATTTCTCAATTTTTCGATGTTCATCAAATGATCCCAAAAAAATTGCACATGCTATACCAACGGTGCCTGTCAAGAATATGTAATTTATTTTATAAAATTCAAAATTGTAAAATAGCTATTTTGTTCAAATATTTAAATAGAAAATAAAAAGGAATATAGGATCGAAGAAAAAGTAAGACTTGGCATGCAGGCAACAAGCCAGCCCAACTCCTACTCCCGCGCCCGCGTCACGGCTGCGTCCGGGCGTGAAGTAGTTTGGGGCGGCCCATCTTAATCCCGGGCATCAAAAAGTAATGGGCTCTTTCTGGCCCAACAGAAAACCGTAGCGGGAAGGACTGACACGGGTTGGAGTTTTTTTTTTGAAATCTCATATACTAGGCATGCAAGCCGCCTCATAGCCGAGCGAGAAACGATTAGACCTGTTTATATACCCTGCATTCATACGTGGCACGAGCTTCTCTCAACAGATCCACTCACAACGAACAACAGCTCCCTGTCAGCATCGACGAGGTAAAAACGATTCTCCGGGTACCGGCAGCCCGGAACAGGGCCTTCGATGGTGGCATGCATCTTCAGGGTCCGTGCGGAGCGCTGCATCTGGACATCTCCATGGGCAGCATCAGCCAGAGTCGAGAAGACAGACCCGTATCTGTCTGCGACGAAAACATCACCGGCGTAAGAAGTCATGCTCCGGAGTTCGGCGAAGTCATTCGGCGTGTACCACCCTTCACCAAATACCGGGCGACTGCCTTCCTCTGTGCCCTCATCCACCCACTGAATGACGTTGTTCCAAAGGTTTGAAGTAAAGAGCATCAACGACGGAAACATCGTCACAGCGACAGAAGCCACCTGCTCGGTCGGTATCTCCACCCTCAGGCACTTTATAGCGCCCGAGAAGGGGTTGTACAACCGTATCTTGTACGGCTGCACCCTCTGTCCAAGCACAAGGAGGCTGCCGGTTGTGCTACCGACATAAAAGTACCTTCCAGAGATACAGAGAGGTAAACAGAGAGAGATGAGAAGCAGCGATTCAGTCAAGGTAAACAGACAGAGATTCAATCAAGGTTAAAAAGGTAGATGGAGAAACAAAACTTGAAAAACATATCGTATAAGAGGTGAACGCAAAAAAAGGATCGCACATATACAGATGAATATCAAGAAAGCACCTGCGAATAACCCGACTAATCTTATTCTCAAGGAAGCGGCCGGTTCTCACGTTCAGCAACGAGATGGTGGCGTCGTCTACCCCATACTCCGGTGACAACTGGTGCTCTAGAACAATCCAGTTGGCTGGTATAAAACGCTCCTCTGTGAAGCCGCGCCAGGAGCTGCAGACTGCCCGAAAGGCGGCGTAGTAGTCGAAGTCATCCGTTGACAGGAAGATGTCACCTATCTTCTGCACGACTCCCTCAGGGAGATCATCCCACGGCGAATCCTGCATCTTGTTGCCGGCCATGGATGATGGTGTTCGTGTGGTCTCGGTCCCATCGAATGGCAGATGTAGCGGTTCCAGAGACAGACCGCCAATTATTTATTGAAGAAAGCCTAGGAGTCTAAAAACGAAACGACCGCGTGCACACAGCAACCGCCGATTTGGCGCATGCGGGAACCCGCGCGAACCTCCAGCGGACGCGCAAAAACATTTTGTCGCTCCCGTGCTTTTGCGCCATCCTGCGCGCCAAACTTGCTGCATCGACTGCCGGACCCAAACTTGCCGCACCAAACTGTCTAAAAGTTTCGCCGCCCCTGCCTCGCTCCGCCTCCCACCTCGCTCCACCTCCCAACGAGATGCCGCCCCGCCGCCGCTCGACCTCCGGCTACCGAGGCGTCCGCGTGCGCTCGAGGGGCACGTTCTACGCCGAGATCCGCAGCGGCGCCGAGCGCATCGGGCTCGGCATGTTCGAGACAGCGCACGAGGCGGCGCGCACCTACGACGCGGTCGCCTGGCGCCTCGGCCGCTCCCGCTGGACGATGAACTTCCACGACGTGTGGACGCGGGAACAGGCGGACTCGCACGCGCCGCCGCCTCCGGCCGTCACGCGCGAGCAGCAACAGCGCCAGCGCGAGCTCGAGCAGCGGCTCATCAAGGCGGAGCTCGACGAGCGCTTCCGCCTCGAGTGGGCGCGGCAGTTCCTGGAGGACTTCACCGTGATGGAGTCATTTTACGAGAAGAAGGCGGCGTCGAAGGCGACGAAGAAGGCGGATCGCGAGGAGCAGAGGGCAAAGTCGGCAGCGAGGAAGAAGGAGAGGGAGGAGAAGGCCGCGAGGAAGGCGAAGGAGAAGAAAAATAGCACCGGCCCGTCGATGATCGTCCTCTCCTCCTCCTCCTCCTTTGAGTGGACATCCACTCCATTGTCGTCGACGACTCTGGGCTCGTCGGATTTCGACTGGCATTCCGAGTAGTTTAGGGTTGTTTCAAAGTTTGTAATATATTTCGTATTTTCAGTTAATTTTCCATGTTTTGTTTGATCTATTCAGTACGCAAAATATGATCTATCAACTCGGTAGGATCATGCTATCAAGTGATGACTCATGCAACCATATCTTGAACTATGTCATCAAGTTTCCTCTTCTTCTGTGTTGTCGCTTGACTTCCTTCTATAACAGATTGCAGCATTTTTGAATATTTTGGTATACTTGTGAGTACATCACAGTAAGATGATCCAAGATGCAATACATTCAACATTCAAGATACACATATCCTAAACATACATGATGATCAACATGTTCGACTTACATTCAGTAACACATTACAGTAGAAACAACATCCTAAACAAAGTTGAGACCAAGGTGTTCGTGCATATGCTCTACTTTCATCAGAAGTAGAGACGCCCATCCAACAGCAGCAGCAAATTTGAAGTCATTCCACCCTGTGGTGAAGCTGAGATGTCCATGGTCCCTCTAAGGAACTGCTCTCAATCGGAGGGGACGAACTGCTCTGAGGAACTGCTGAGTGGATGTAAGTATTATGGATGTGGATGCACTAAGTGTAGGACTGCTAAGTGACTAAATCAACCAACTAAAACGGCGAAGTGCTAACCTAACGAAACTGAAAGTTTGTCAGACTAACACCTAAACTGAAGCCGAGCGCGTCAAGCGTGGCGTCCAACTTCGTGTTCCAGGCTCTAGCTTGTAGGTGCCTGACGGAGTCTGTAGAGTGGCTTGTGCAGGCGCATCGCCTAGCGCCCCTGGCCAGCAGACCCACCCGCGGTGCGCGGCGAGCGCCAGCAAGAGCCGCACGGACTCCAGCCGTGCAACAGGCCCAAAGGCGACCACGACGTCGATGCCCTGCTGCTTCACATATCCCATTTGGCGACGAGGCAAGGCGGGTGTTCGGCTGCACGATGCCGTCCATGGTGCGCGCTTTTGGTCATCGGGTGCGCCTCGCGGCGAGGCAGATGTGATGGCGGCGCGGCTTCAGCTTCGGGTGTCAGAGAGGCTAGCTCGGTGCACGAGGATGACGATGTCGGCGACGTGTGCTCTGCGCAAGCTGGAGTCGATGGAGAGCTGATGCCGATGAGTCCTGTCCTGCCACCTCAGGTGTAGCGGTACGCAGTGGAGTCGAGTCGAGTGCACGTAGCAGTCCACCGTGAACGCCGTGCTCACAGGGTTGTCCTCGTGTGTGCTCCAGTCCAAGCTCACGTCCTCGACAAAGACGGGATCGTAGACACGGTAGCCCTTGGTGCCGCTCTCGTAGCCGATGAAGACCATTGGCGTGCTCCGGTCATCTAGCTTCTTCAGGTGAGGACGCGCGCTCTTCACGTACGCGCGCGATGTAGCCGAAGCTCCACAGATACCAAGCCTCATATGGCGTCATGCCGGTGACGCTGCGCCTGAACGCCCGGTTCAGGTTCAGCACGTAGACCGCTGTCAGCACGGTCTCGCCCCAGAAGTAATTTGGCATGCCCTTCGGCTTCAACATGCTTCTGGCCGCCGCTACGACCGTCTGGTTGCGCCACGCGATCACCCCGTTCTGCTGGGGTGATTATGGCACCATGAGGTGGCGCTTGACGCCGGTGTCGGCGCACTGTGCACAGCGAACGTGGCCGACACGTGAACTCGCCGACGCGGTCCATGCGCAGTACTCGGAGCTTGCGCCCGCTCTCCGCTCGCCGACGCTGGTGTCGGCGCACTGTACACAACTACTATGCCAAATCATGACATTGATTCTAAGTATAAAAGTGGTATGCCCATGGCATGATGCATATTTCATATTTCTGGCTAACTGTCTCTCCTTTTATTCTTTCTTACAGTGGGAAACCGTGGCTAAATCAACCAACTAAAACGGCTAAGTGCTAACCTGACGAAACTGAAACTCTGACAGACTAACACCTAAACTGAAGCCGAGCGCGTCGAGCGTGGCGTCCAACTTCGCGTTCTAGGCTCAGCCTCTAGGTGCCTGACGGAGTCCGTAGAGGGGCTAGTAAATTCTCAAGGTACACTGTTATTAATCACTGGTCTGACTTTCCTTTTACTTGTTTCTTCTAGACATAAGAATCGTTGCAACGGTAGGTCCTCTTGATTCTTCAATTGTTGTCTGCAGTACCATATAGAAGAGTTTATAAATTGAATTACAATCATATTGATTTTTGCGACTATACAAAGGAATAGTGTACAGACCTGATCAATGTTCTTAGTCATACGATCTCCGTCCTAGTGCTCTAGACATTGCAAAACCCATAATCCGCATGAGTTGCTGCCATACGATGAAACAAAATTTATTTACGACATCAGTAGTAAGAAAGTGATATGATTCACAAGTACTTACCCATCATCTTGCTTTCCAATTTCATATTTTTTAATAGGCCAAGTCTTGACGTCAGGAAATTATTTGTGTGTAGTTTTGTTTTTCCAATATATGTCTAGTGCAATTTGTCCTTTTCTGCAAAAGATTTAGAGTTACTAAAACGTCAAAAGATAACAGGGATTTGACGAGAAAAGTAGATAATACCAAGTCATCCACAACTGCATGTGAATAGGTTAAACTGTACTTAGGATCAAGGACTTGGAACTCCTTCTTGACGTTATGCATTACAACTGTCACATAATGTTCTCCGTGTATATTCAGAGGGAAATATGCCTACAAAATAAGATCACTAGCATGTACTATGTAGGATTCCAAATAGTTAACAACAACATTAACTTTATAAAAACACTCTTTACCTTGTCACGCGCAAAATATTCATTCAAAGCACTTCCTACAGCTCCTGGTCTTGGCACTTCTTCTACGTCAAAAGTTTTCAAGTTTTTTTCGTTGTGTATAATTTAATGGCTTCTTTGATAAGATACCTTGACCTCAATTGTCCACATATGTGCAGATCATAGTCAAGACGGGGAGCCAGCTCTAGAATGTAGGCATCAAGTATCTGAAAATAATAATCGTACAATGATTGCATGTTCATACTTCTTTGTTGTAAAATAAAAACAATAGGTTAGCGAATTACTTACAGCAGTACTAAGCCATTCTTTTATAAGAATATCATTAAGATCTTTCGAAGACAAGATGGCCTCATCTGAGTTTTTGTACGCCCTTTTTACAGCTTCTTTGGGGATCTTCGCCAAAGTTGAAACATATTTGACAGAAGCTTCTATTTCATCTGGTGTTAACATAGTGTAACATTGCCCAATATCATGATGTTCAAATAATATCACTGCATAACATTTATGAAAACGCACAAGTTACCACACTGAACCATTTTGTTTGCTCCATAAAAATAAGTACTCCCTCCGGCCCATATTATAATTTACTCAAATTTGTCTAAATTTGAATGAATCTAGACACTATTTAGTATATAGGTTCATCCAAATTTTGACAAATCAAAGTCAATTAATATGGATCGGAGGGAGTAATGAAATCTATAAAACATTATAACTTTCATATTTTTTTGATTTATGTTTTGGTTGTTTCCGTTGCTCAAATAATGGGGAACCATACTTACTATTACCCGCGGTAGAAGTCATATCATTGCGTGCATTGTTCTCCACGACACCACAAAATATCTCCCCATCTAAATCGTCCATGCTGCACGAATCATTTAGAGAATGTGTTAATGTTTCGCTATCTAAATCTACACGAGTTCCCCAAAAACCTATGTGATGAGCATCTTGTATGCACGACAAACAATCGATGAGACATGGAATCAGTACCTGGACGACAGATGAGTAGAGTCGGCGAAGGGTGGCACCAATGAGAGACGGCGAAAGGGAGTCCTGCGAGGATGACGTGGTGAGAGGCGGCGTCGATCCCTGGAGGACACACGAGAGGGGGTGGAGAAGGGAGTCGACAATGTGGGACAGCGAGGGCGGCTCGTAATGGAGGCAGCGGTGATTGGCGGCCTACCTAGGTTGAGTCGTGGGTAGGGGTGGGCATAAAAAACCGAAACCGAACACCGAAACCGAATTAACCGGAACCGAAACCGAATACACCGAACCCGAATTAGCCGAAACTAATTTCGGTTAGTAAATATGATTAACCGAATTTATAAATATTAATTCGGTTTTGATTCTCTGTTAACCGAAATAACCGTATAAACCGAAAAATATACGTAACAGAGCTAAATATATTTGTGATTCTGTGTCTCAGGCGTCCATTACTGTACGTAGATACTAGCTCATGCGACAAAAATACATGTATGCAAAAGCTGTCAGACAGTCCATGCATGTACATATGTCTCCAGTCACATGCACGTACTTGTTCGTGATTTAACAACTCATATATGTACGTATGTCTCCAGCCACATGCACGTACATATCCGTGGTTTAACTATTAATTGTGTCTATGAATTTTGTTGGAAGCCTTTTAATTGTTTTCATGTTTCGGATATAATCATGTATTTTAGCTGAACTCTCAGCACATACAATTTGTTGAATGTATACGTCTTGGAAGATAGACATCATTTTTTTTAACGAGCAAGATAGACATCATGCTTCTTATGTTCTTTTTCTACACATGCATTCAAGATATCGGCTAGCCATGTATTGCTTCAGGTACTCGCCGACCTGGAGGTTGCTTCCGGTGCGCCGATGAGTGGTTTAGCTCGTATGGATCTACATAAATTATGGCACAATGTTGTTATTTCCAGAAGTTCGGTTAAAAACCGAACACCGAACCGAATTGTCCACTAACCGAACTATCGATTAATTAGAAAACTGAAATAATTTCGGTGCCTATTTTGTAGAAACCGAATTATAAAAAAACCCGAAAAACCGAACCGAATTAACCGAAAAAACAGAATACCCACCCCTAGTCGTGGGTTGTGGGACGATCTACGTGTCGATACGCCCTTCGTGATTAACTGCTAGAGTTGGGCCTCGTTGTGGGTAGTTAATTGGGCCTATAGGGTTATTACATTTTAATGTCTTGTTTTTCCTATTTTTTATGCATTTTTACGTATTTTAAAATTTTTTATTGTACTGTTTAATGTCTTACCATATTTATGGTTTTTCCAAATTTGATATGCACAACACGATCTTTAATTAAATTTACACAGTATCAACTTCATACGATGGGAGTGTTGCCCCTGTCTTTGAAGAAATTTTAGTACGTACAACGCAAAGGATGTGTATGGCGTACACGAATCCACTGAAGGATCACCAATATAAAGAAAGTTTTTGGATAAACCCAGATGCAAAACCAAAACATGTGTTCACGGCGAGAAACACAAATTCCGGATACGCACCCACTTGACCTATGGGAGTTATCTATGAACACCTTCATCATCTTTGTGGTTATATGACTCAACACTTGGTCAACGTGATCTCACCTAGTTGTTACATCAAACTATACAACTACTATGCAAAATCATGACATTGATTCTAAGTATAAAAGTGGTATGCCCATGGCATGATGCACACTTGTGCCTCATATATCCAAACATTGCATTGGGCTCTAGACCCATGGCATGATGCATATTCCATATTTCTGGCTAAGTTTTTCTCCCTTTATTCTTTCTTACAGTGGGAAAATGTGGCCATGATCCTTGTGTTCGTGCCATCCCACGAATGGATCGTCATCCATGCGACTCGCTCCAGTTTGTAACAACGGAACCGGAGCTAGAACTGTGACTAAATCAACCAATTAACTAAAACGGCGAAATGCTAACCTGACAAAACTGAAAGTCTGTCAGACTAACACCTAAACTGAAGCCGGACGTGTCGAGCGTGGCGTCCAACTTCGTGTTCCAGTCTCTAGCCTGTAGGTGCCTGATGGAGTCCGTAGAGTGGCTTGTGCAGGCGCATCGCCTAGCGCCCCTGGCCAGCAGACCCACACGCGGTGCGCGGCGAGCGCCAGCAGGAGCTGCACGGACTGCAGCCGTGCAACAGGCCCAAAGTCGTCCGCGACGTCGATGCCCTGCTGCTTCACATATCCATTTTGGCAACGAGGCGAGGCGGGTGTTCGGCTGCACGATGCTGTCCATGGTGCGCGCTTTTGGTCATCGGGTGCGCCTCGCGGCGAGGCAGATGTGATGGCGGCGCGGCTTTAGCTTCGGGTGTCGGAGAGGCTAGCTCGGTGTGTGAGGATGACGCTGCCGGCGACGTGTGCTCTGCGCGAGCTGGTGTCGATGGAGAGCTGATGCCGACGAGTCCTGGCCTGCCACCTCAGGTGTAGCCGTACGCAGTGCAGTCGAGTCGAGTGCACGTAGCAGTCCACCGTGAACGTCGTGCTCACAGGGTTATCCTGGCCTACTCAAAGTTCTATGTGTTGTGTGTGTGGTGCACTCTGTCTTTGGTATGAACAAAGTTTATGAATTAAGGGCAACGTCTAGTTTTCTGCTACCTCCACATACCTGCATGCATAACAGTAAGGCGCAGTTAGCTATTGACAATTTCAAAGAAAGTTTTGATAATGCTTTTTAGTTGTACTCTAGGAATGACTTACTGCGGATGTAGTTTGCATAATTTAGCGTTTCGTCTGTTATGACCAGCAGTATTGCATGTGCTGCACAGGTGGTTCCCCTTCTTCTTCTTCTTCTTTTGTTCATCGTATGATAGTGGTCTGCCATTTTTACTCATGGGTGGATTAGCACTGTCAGCTCCAACTCGTTTGTTTTTCTTAGGCGCGCCTTTGGATTTAACTTTTAGTGGATCGCCAACTTGAGGTGATTTTCCCTTGCTGCTCTGTGCATCTGCATCGAAGTAGCTTGTTTGAATATTGCTGAGCCCCTTTGTCCTTTCCATTAGTCGATCGATGAATTCATTGTATTCATGACGAGACTGTTCATCATGGCATAACGCTGCGAGAACTTCTTGAGATCGTACATTCAAGTCAGAAAAAATTGTCCTCTCGGTTGCACTTGACCATCCGTATCCGAACATATCGCTCTCGCGCTTCGCAGACAATCCAAATCTTGCGTTCTTTGAGAAGCGCCGAAGGACACAACAAGTTGGTATTTTTTCTAGTTGCAGGTAATCCAACATGTAGAGGATGTGCTTGCAAGGTAGCCCCTTTCTAGCCATTCTTCCGCAGGAGCACTTTATAGTTTCCTCACTGTTAGGCGTGTAGGTCACGTCAAACTGCCTAGTAGGTTTATCTGCCCATATCAGAGAGTACTTATTATCACTGGAATCACCTTGCGCACATTCAGCAATCTTGAGTCCATCAACTCTTTTCAGCTCTGATTGCAAGATATAGAAGTTTGCTGCAGTGAATACTTTTGCTGCAGCAGACTCAATATCTTTGTATTTAGTAACCGGCAAAGGTAATGTCTGTGAGTCCTCGCAGTCCTGTCGCGCATCTTCCTGACGGATACGGTTAATGGCATTCTCGTAGTGCACGATCAAATCCACCAGTGTCATTTTAGAGTCAAGATGAAGGTGTAGGCACGAGTTCAAACTCTCTCTTCTCTGATTGCTTTTCATTCCGAGAAAAAAAGCCATTGGCTAGATACGCGGCGGCCCACCATCTCTTCTTCTTGTACATTCTACTCAGTCACTCTTTGGTTCCCTTCGTCTGCCATTTCTTAATATAGGCGCTCCATCTCTGCTCAAAGACCTCTTCTGAGGTGCTGTAGTATATCATTGACCTGAATTCATTCAGAGAATCGTGATTGAGGTGTTTTTTCATATTCTTTTCAACATG
The DNA here is from genome assembly GCA_916181665.1 of Avena sativa. NCBI lineage: Eukaryota > Viridiplantae > Streptophyta > Magnoliopsida > Poales > Poaceae > Avena > Avena sativa. The sequence goes on from OV702294.1 coordinate 506,536,529, forward strand.
CCACATACATACATGGTGACACACATCCTTGAAGACAATGCCAATGGCTTTCATCATTGAACAGTCTGCATCAGTGATAACCCCTTTTGGCTTCTTTTGACACATAGCTTTCAAAAATGTTTGAAGGAGCCATACATATGTTTCTGTTTTCTCGTCGGAGACGATTGCGCATGCGAAAATAGTAGTTCTGCGGTGATGGTTCAACCCCACGAAAGGAATGAACGACATTCCATACCGATTCATTTTGTACGTATTGTCGAACACCAGCACATCACCGAAATCCTCATAGTCCCGACGTGACTGAGAGTCACACCAAAACATGCTTTTCAAATTTCCTTCATCATCTAGCTGGTAATCGAAAAAGAATTTAGGATCACGGGCCTGCCTGTTCTGCATAATTCGAATGGCTGTGTTAGCGTCACCTGATGCAATGAGCTTCCTCTTCTCCCGGGAACACATGTTGTAAAGATCCTTCGAGACGAACCCAACCTTGCTCCACCTTCCACTTTTGCTGATAAAGGTTTTCATAATCTCGAACTTGCGCATCCCAGTTGCTGCTAGTGACATGATTTCAGCTTTCTGGTAAGACTTGATCTTCCGATGGGACCGAAGAAACGGGACTTCATCGGGTCTAGCTAGCACATGGTTGTGCTCGTCCTTAAATTGCAGAACTTTCCAAATCCCCTTGGATTTGCTATACGACACGCTGAGATAGGCTCGACAGTGGCATCAGGACAGAGCTCGTGGCCTCTTCTTGCGGTTCTCCATGTGCACATACTTTCCCTCGTGTTCCCCTGCCCTGGAACAGAGAAACCGCCTATAATAATAACTCCTTCCGAATTTCGCTTCGCCCTCTGTTTCCTTATGCTGAAACCATGTCCTCTGGCGTATGCATTGTAGTAAGCGAATGCTGTCGCTTCGTTAGTGCAGGTCATCTCCTTTACAATCTGATGCCTGTCACGCTCATCCTGAGCATGCTGAAAATCCTTCTCTGGCATCACTGGATGTTGTCTGTGCCCATGATGTGAACTGTCTGTAACCTACACAATTAGAAGCAAAAAGAAATGTAAGTGGTGGTCATATGGTTGATCGTATATATGCCTTGGCATACAACAATAAGCAACTTACATCACTCTTGAATTCAGATTTTGATCCTTCAGGTTCTTGTGATTCTTCCGCCGTCTCTTCATCACAGTTTTCTAAGTCCGAATCCCCAAAATAATCATGGTCACTATGAGAGAATAGTACAACCTGCAACATTGTATCACAAAGTCATATAACATGGCTATTCAATTCTTATAAAAATAATGTAGCACTAGACATACATCACTAATGCTTTCCGAGATAGATTCTTTCCGATGGCGATCCTTGTTTACACATTCGATGTCCATCTACACAATTTTAAAAGTATGTGTATAAATTTGCATGCTCTAGGTGTGCAAATTAAAAAATAAAAAATAAACTTCACTTGACCTTATCATCCTCGGATTTGTTTTCTTCAAAGAGGTCGTTCTCAGTAAGCTCATCATCAGAGAAAAACATATCTTCATCATCCGAACTTGAATCACCGTTATGCGTAGGGATGCTCTCATTGTCACTCCCAGTTGGCATAGAGTCCTCCATCTGTTCAAGCAAAGAAAACCAGAAACGCTAATATAATCAGTGATGTATATGTGGAGGACTCGTAGATGCAAAGATGAACCCTAAGCCGCTATGCTAAAGGTTATGGAAAGAGTGTGGGTTAGAGGCAGCTACTCACATCTTCCGGGCGCCGGTGGCAAGATGGGACACGGGACTGGTTGATGCGGCCTGAGGATGAGAAGATCTGGCTGGCCTTTGATCTGGAGATGTAGGATTGGAACGGTTATCGTCGGTGTGGATGGACACGTCGCCACTGGAGTCAGGCAGATTCGCAGGTGGAGGATTAGATCTCGGTCAACGGCCGGAGCCGGGAAGGCTCGTGTGGTTGGAGGATTCAAACGCTGGCCGTCGGATTCACGTCGCCAATCTGGATCCTTCGCCGGTGCACGTCACCGCCGGAGCTAGGCAGGATGATCAAAAATTTAGGGTTAGAGCGGTGTCTGGGGAAATGGCGGCGTGTTAGGTTTTGTGATCAAACCGAGAGACCTAATAATGTCATGGCGACGTGGCAATGGTTGACAACGTGGCAATGACTGGTCAAATCTAATGGCATGGCGATGTGGCAATGGTTGATATCGTGGCAGGCAATAGTACGTATGCGAATACGTGGGAATACGGGCCTGGACTTGGGCTTCGGGGGCTACCCTCACGCGCCCTCGCGCGCCCTCCTCTGAAAACGCGCGGGGACAATTCTACCCTTACAAACTTTGCAACTTTCGAGAGCCAGGGGGCCTATGGGATGAAGCCTCGTCCAAGAAATCCAACTTCATTCAACCAAAATTCACACTTGCTGAATTTGGCATACAGCTTATGCTCTCTAAGCTTCTCAAGTATTAAACGCAAATGTCCTTCAAGATCTCCTTTGCTCTTGGAGTAGATCAAAATGTCATCGATGAATACGACAACAAACTTGTCAAGGAACTCCATGAACACCTTGTTCATCATATTCATGAAATAAGCTGGTGCATTGGTTTAAATAAGTAAATAGATAAAAGTCTTCATCTTCATGTGCCACAGGCAAGCATGTTGAGTGTAGACTCATAACCCCTAATCATCATCAGAATAACCTGCAACATCACAAGTTACAGCCACAGTGGGTCAATACATTGGAATAGTATTGGCAGGTGATACCTTAGTAGAATATTAGCAATCTAGATACTATATGCATTTGGCTAAGTGTAGCTTAGGCTTGCTTTGCTTAAAATAGATTTTACCTATCAGTTGAAAACACTAAGTTTTTCTTTGACAAATCTTTCCCAAGGAATCACCAATAGAAATTGGTGAACCTTCACCCTTGTTCAACCACAAGTTTTAACTTAGAAAATTGGGATGAGGAGATTCTTGATAGCTTCCATGTCTTGATGCTCAAGTTGTCCAATACCAGGGACATGGCTAAGTACTTAGATTTTTCCATCTGCAAAGGTTGTGCACTCTCCCCACAAGAATTGATTTTCACCAAGACAGGACCTTTCAGAAGCCTTCCCTTAGACCAAATGGACGCGTTCCAACCTATCATCCCACTACAACCGACTGTCCAAATGGCTAAGTTATTGCAGCCTATGTGATCTAGGCAGAGCCCACATTGCCATGTGGCTGCACTAGAAGCTTCTTAACATTTGGCATCTCAAATCCCTTTGTTCCTGGGTGGCTTTCCACAAGTGAGATACACAAGGTAAACCATAGAAATGGGCCTTGTGTAACCACTCAACACAAACCATTCTTTCCATTCCACCCAGGTGTTTCATTCACTTAGTTGTTTTATTAGCAAAAACAAGTCAAGGACTTAGAAATATTTCATATAGCATGAATATATAAACCACCCTTGGTTGCTACTAGCTAGGCTAAGCATGGTAATGGTAAGCATCTTAACTTAGAGGAATTTCTAACAATTGTACAACTACTAGGATTTCCCAAGCACACAATAAGATACTTAGCAAAATATTCATGCAAGTTCTATACAAAATATTTCTAATGCATAGGTAAAAATTATAGGAATAAAATCATGAAGCACCACTTGCCTTGGTAGTTTGGGGAGTAGCAACAATCTTCACAACCACAATCACTATTAGCACCAAAATCTACACATAAAATAATGTCACCATAATCACATATCAAAATATACAAACAAAAATATATGAATGCATGCAAATGCCATGTGATGATTTTCTACAACAAACAATACAAGTACACAGTACTGAATCATAAACAAGTCCAAAACACACCAAATAAACTTTATTTGATCCTCAATTCATTTTTCAAATAATTACTATACTCAAATTATGCCTATAAATGTCTCTGCAGAAATAACCATTTTTACAGAGGCAAAATATTAAACACATTGCATAAACAGATAGTATTTTCTCTCCTGATTCCAATGATATAAAATTTGAACGTGTGGATCAAAAGTTATGAATTTTACAAGTTTGATTAACTAATAGATCAAATTTCTGTTTTAATTCTAAACTCAGGCCACGCGGCGCTCTCTGATTCGTTGGTACCGCTTCGCACGGATCGACCAGTGTGGAACGCACGATCTAAATGAAATCGCACGGCCAAATCTAACTCGTACCCCTTCGCGAAGTGGATCTATCGTATGCGTTAGATCTAGATCTAACGGCTATCGATCAAGCAACCAAAGTCTGGCGGTGCTGGCGACGATGGCGCGGCGGCGGCGCTCTGTCAGCAATGCTCCAACGGCTACAGAGGGGGCTGGGGTCAATGGAGAGGCTTACCGAACTCGCAAGGTCGCGCTGATGCTCAACCTCTTGCTGCCGTGGACGGGGGCATGCTGTGGAGGTCACTGGGGCTCGTCGGAGTTGCTGGCAGCGTCGGGAGTTTGCAGACGTGATCGTTGCCGAGGTTCTGGGTCGCCGTAGCACGAGTCAGTGGTGTTAGTAGCTGCACAAAGACAAGGCGAATCTGACAGTATGCACGCGAGGTCAAGGGGCGGTCTGGATTTACCGTGATTATTCGCCGAAGTCAGGCGGCGCTTCGGTTGTTCGTGGGGCTCGACGGAGAGGATGACCTGGGGCGTTTTAGAGCAAACCAAAAGTGTGAGAATATGCGCATGGGAATGACAAGAAAGCTCGTAAGAATGAGAGGCGAAGGGGAGCACGGGGTTCACCAGAATAGGTCGCCGGAGAGCGTCGGGCAGCGGCGTTGCAGCTCGAATTGCCGGCAGCCTGGTGGCGGAGAAGAGGTGCTGAGCGAGGGGAAAGATGCAGGGTGAGGAGAGGGTTTTATAGCCGGAGCAGGGGCGAGGATCGCGTGAGGAAACGCTGGCAATTAAGCATGCTTCATTCGCGGCAGTGATGGAGCTAACAGCGGCGTCAACGGGGTCGTGGGGGTGCGTGGCTTGGGGACGATGCTCGCGTGGCATTTGGGTCCACCAGTCAGCGAGCGCAGGGTAGGACTACTCCGCGTGAGAGAGAGAGGAAAACCCCGGGTGGGCTTGCTGGGCTGAGTTTGCGGTTAGGCTGAAAAGCTGGCGCCGGGCCCAGTTCAGTTTTCTAATTCCTTTTCTTTTTCTAAATTGATTTCCAGGAATCTTTTTCAAATGAATTCAAAAGCATTTGAATTCCAAATCTTTCTGGACTTTTATAAAGTGAAACCTGAATAATTTTGAGTATAAAACCATGTTGTCTCACTAGACTAGTTTGGTTCCTTTGAAATTTAAAAAAAACAGTGCCTTAGCACAAGATTTGATAAAGAATTGAAAATGGTTTTAATACCAAAATTTGTTTTGGAAATTTTTTTCCAAGCTTGGAAATCAACCACACCATCTCATGATCACACAATCCTTGGTTTGAAACAAATATTCTCTCTTTAAAGAGTAGCATTGGATCAATGCTTGTTTACATAAAATAATAAGCATCCAAAAATGCTTCTGTTTTTGTAATGACTTTGAAATTGATCCCTAAATGATTATGCATGCATGGATGATATGCAAAGCTTTGAAAACATGATTTTAGGGATGTTACATTTAGAGACTACCGCATTTTCACTAAAAAGAGATCCGTCATGATCGGTTGAAATGACACCATATAAAGTTATGGTTTGGGATAAAACCCAAGTTGTCATTTCTTAAACATTGGTATGCTATGCATAAGTGAGATGTTTACTACCAAAGTTGTATGAACAAGTCTTTATATGTTATTTCGAATAATCATTGAGTATTCCTCCATAACACCAAAGACAAAAAAGTTTGTCGCTTAGAACGTCAAGTTTCTTTGAGAAGGAATTTTCCGTGAAAAGTTAAGTGGGAGGACAATAGAACTTTGATAAGGTTAAACAAACCTTAGATATATGTGCAAAGTTGTGAAACACCGTAAAGTGTTCTGGAGGAAGCAACAATGCTCATGGCTCACGTGCCTCAAAGGTTGTGGTCACGGAGGTCTAAGTTCCTTATTTGACAATGATGAATCGACTATATGCAAAGAAGCGATGATGGGCCCTGACTCCGTCAAATGGCTTTAAGCCATAGAATCCGTGATAGTTCCATACACGAGAAATCAAGCTTTGAACTTGAAAGACCCTCTGGAAAGGTGTAAGACCTTACAGTTGTGTTTGGATCTATAAAGAAATAGACATGTATGTTTCACATCTATGAAATTCACAACAATGTTCAAAGGTTGACTATGACAAGATTTGATCTTTTATAGCGATATTCAGTCTAGATGGATTAATGTAGCAACCACTACATATAATTCTGTTATATGGTAGTTGAACAAACAAAACAAAGTTCTTTTAATAGAATTATCACCTAGGACGTGTACATAACACGATCCAAAGGGTTTTGTTAATTCAAAGGATGCTAAAAGCGTATGCAAACTTCAATGGTTGAAATAAGCATCGAGGAGTTGGAATCTTCATCATGATGAAACTGTTAAACGAGTTTAATCTCATTGGAGATGATGAAGATGCTTGCATTTGCAAGAAATTAAGTGGGAGCGCTAAGACATATTTATAATACATTATGTGGAAGACATATTGTTGATTAGAAATTATGTATCTTTTGTTAACACAAGTTAAGAATTTCATTTTGATGAAAGACTTAGGCAAAACCCAAATATTTGGCATCATTGTATATATGGATAGATTGAGACGCTAATATGGTTGTGCCAAAAGTACATAGATGATATATTGAATAAGTTCAATATAGAAACTACAAGAAGTTTCTTATTCGCACAGAAAGGATTGAATCGAAATTCAAGTGTATTGACACTTGGTAAGTGAAACAAAGATTCAAGTATAGATTGATACTTGATGATTGAAATCACAAAGAGAGTTTATCAATCAAACTGTGATATGTACACATCCAGATATGTCCTATACTCTAAATGAGCATATACCAGAATGATTCATAAGATGATCATTGGACGATAGTAAGGATATTCTTATGATCTTTTGGAAGAACTAAGAATATATTATTTTTGTAGAGGTGACAAATAGATGGTTAGTTCATTGTAAAAGTACTACATTAATACTAGTTTTGTCACAAAGTACAAATTAAGTTTATCTCAATCTAAACTAAGGGTGGCACAATATAATGAAAAGTAAGTTCCATAATGGATTTGGATGGTTTCCAAAGTTAAGACATTATGACAGATACTACAACAAAAGGCTAAGTATATGACTGCTATTATAGCAGCAAAAGAGGGCATTTGTGTCAAGTAGTTTGTTATCAAACTAGGTGTAGTTCACAGCAGGATAGTACTATGAAGATATATTATACACAATATTATCAACATGTTTTAACGCCAAGGAACTAAAGGTCTCACCAAAGGACCAAATTTATACAAAGCCATCTCATTAGAGAATGAGTTATGCATAGAGACGCAAAGACATGCAATTACACATGGACCTAAAAGTGTCGGATCCGAATATGGGTTGACCACTAGCAATCGTGTACATACAACACCGGAAAGCCATAGGTGTTGAATACACAAAGATTTGAAACTAGATTATTGTCTCTAGTGCAAATGGGAGACTGTTGGAGATATGTCCAAGAGGCAATAATAAAGTGGTTATTATCATATCTTCATGCTTATGATAAATGTTTACATGCCATGTTATAATTGTATTAACCGGAAACATTAATACTTGTGTGATTTGTAAACATGTAAGAGTCCCTAGTAAAGCCTCTTGTTAAACTATCTTGTTGGTTAATATATGATCATGGTTTCCTGATCATGAACATTGATATGTTATTAACAACAAGGTCATATCATTAGGAGAATGATGTGATGGACATACTCCTATAGTTAAGTGTAGCATAAGATCAAGTCATTTAAATAGTTCACTTGCTATAAGCTTTCAAATACATAGTAACATAAATCCTCCGACCATGAGATCATGTTAATCACCATCACCAGATGGATGCTTTGATGACATTGTTGGCGTGTTATTGGTGCCTCGATGGGAGACCCCAAGAGCAAGGTGTGATGAGCACAATAGCAAGTTTTACCTCAATAAGAAACTGAGGTTATCGAACTAGTAGGAGGAAGGAAATGACTCAAAGGTGTTGCTAGCAACTTGAAGACCTACACAACACAAACCCAAGTCGTTGCCCCAACGAACACTGAGGTTGTCAATCCCATAGGTTGCTGTAACAAAGGATTAACTGTATGGTGTGGAAGGTAATAGTGGTTTGCAGCAAGTAACAATGGAAGATGTATCAATGGTAAAGATTGGACCGGGGTCCATAGTTCACTAGAGGTGTTCTCCTTAAGATAAACAAACATGGCATGTTGGGTAAAAAAATTACAGCAGGGCAATTGACAGGACCGAGCAAGGCATAACAATGCAATACTAGACATTCATGATCCTATGAAATTCGATTGGGCAATACAACAAGATACATAGACCGCCATCCAATTGCATCTATGACTAGAAATCCACCTTCGGGTTATCATCCGAACCCCCTCCAGTATTAAGTTGCAAGCAACAGATAACTGCTTTAAGCAAAGTGTGTAAGGTAAAAAATCCACTTGTTCCATGAACAAGAGACCGTTGTTTTCTCCCTAGTGGCAACAATACATCTACAACCTTAGAGATTTATATCACTTCCCTTAGATTAAATAGAGGCATGAACCCACTATCTAGAATAAATACCCCCTCTTGGAGTCACTAGCATCTACTTCGCTAAAATAGCTACTAGAAACGGAGAGCATGCAAGATCACAAACAACACGGACATGATAGAATCAATAAGACAAAACCATTAATCAATCTGACATAGTAATCTCAATATCCATAGGATCCCCGCAAACACAACATGCATGATTACAAATAGATGATCTTGATCATGAATGGAGCTCACAAGATCTAAACATGGTAGCACAAAGGAGGAGATACAACCATCTAGCTACTACATGGACCCTTAGTCCAAGGTGGAACTACTCACACTTCATACCGGAGGCTGGCATGATGAAGAAGAAGGCCTCCGGGATGATATCCCCTCCGGTAGGGTGCTGGGAAGAGCTTCAGATCCCCCCGATCTAGGGACGATGGTGGCAGAGGCTACAGGTGGTTTCGTGAAATATTGATTAGGTACTTATGGTTTTGGCATCAGGGGGTCTTTATAGGCAAAGAGGCGAGGCAGGGTGCGGCCAGGGTGGTCACCCCTAGGCGCGGCTAACCCTAGCCCGCGCCGCCAGGGGTGTGGCCCCCTGGTGCCTCCCCTCCATCTTGTACTCTGGCTCCATGTTCCCCACGGTAAAATATTAACTTTGGCTTTTGTCCCGTCCGATTTCGAGAATATTGATTTTCTGCCTTTCTGGAACCAAAAACATAAGAAAACAGGCAACTGGCACTATGGCATCTTGTTAATAGGTTAGTACCAGAAAACATATAAAAACACCTCAAAGTGTAGACAAAGCAAAGCAAAGTAGATACTAAACAAGCATGGAACATTAAAAATTATAGATACGTTTCCGACGTATCAGAAATCAAACACCAATTCGTAACTAGGTGGTTATAAAGGTGGCATTGAGTGTTCGGAAAGTATGTGTTGATGCATATGGATCAAGAGTGGGATTTGTCCATCCATATGACGTATATATATACTCTGGTCCCTCTTGGTGGAATGTCATCCAATTGTCTTGCAAGCATGTGACTACCTCACAAGGGATCACATATCACAGGAACAAGAAAAGAGTACTTGTCGGTGACGAGGTTGAACTAGGTATGCAGAGATAACGACGATCAAACCTCGGATAAGTAAAGTATCACGAGACAAAGGGAAATTGGTATCGTATGTAAATGGTTCATTCGATCACGAAGTAATCATGGAAATATGTGGGAGCCATATGAATTTCCAGATTCCTCTATTGTTATTGATCGAAGAAGAGTCTCGATCATGTCTGCATAATTCACGAACCGTAGGTAGACACACTCAATGATTCGTTGTTGTTTAGTAGATATGGAATGTAAGTAAAGAGACCGAATGTAGTTTGGAGTCTCAGATGGGATCCGGGATGTCACGAGGAGATCCGGAATGGTCCGGAGAATAAGATTCATATAAGGAAAGTCCAATTCCGGAGTTCGGGAATGGTTTTGGTGTTTTCATCGGAATGTTCTAGAAGGTCCACCGAACCGGAAGGGGAAGGGTACATGGATGTGTCATGACAAAGTGGAATGGTTGCATCATGTCCTAGGTCACTTCGCTGGACACTTGGAAGAGAGAAATCAAACTCTAATTTGAAAGTCAAAAAGGCAGTTTGAAAAAGTCAAATCCCGACATGTTTTCCGAGTTAGGGAGGGTTTCTGAGTTAGGGAGGGTTTCCACCTGGGTTGGGAAACTCCTTGGACGCCCCTCACCTATATAAGGAGGGGTGGGGGCGCACCCCAAGGTATCCCCCTTACCCAAGGCGCCCAAGACCCAATCCCTAGGCCGCTACTGCCCCCCCCCCCAAACCCGTCGGCGCCCTAGATCCCCTTTAAACCACCGTTGTTGTCTAGCCTAAACCCTAGTCGCCGGCTGCCCTCTTCCCTCGGCATCTAAACTCTAGCCCCGTGCGGTGACCCAGCATACCACTTCATGATGTAGTACACTATAGTCGTTGATATAACACCAATGAAACACTGTTCACTAGTATTACATCCCTCAGAGTGGTACAACAGAAACACAGCAGGTCCAAGACATGACTATAGGTTACAACTCAACTCTTTACACAAGATCCAGAGAACACTCTAGGTTAAAAGAGAGAAAGAAACTTCTTACAAAGAAGAATCAGAAATAAACAACTCCAAAATTATAATACTATTAAGACTAATATCTTAACTAATGGTCTAGCATTGCTGCTATTGCAATACACTATAGAAATAGGTTCTATGGCTAGAGATTATATTCTTATTTAATCAGCAACTTCGTCTTCACTTGAGCTGATGTATATGTTGACTTTCTTGACTTCATTGAAGAGCTTTAGCTTTTGATGATGATTCCTGCAGCATGGCTTGATGTAGTCATTGTCTGTACTGGCTTTAGAACCTAGCAAGGGTTAAGAAGATACTTTGAGTATGAGCGTACTCAGCAAGTTCACTAGAAAAGGAGTGTTTGATGCACTATATCTACAACCACAGACCGTAGGTCGTAGGAAATGCAAGTTTTCGTAAACATTTCTTCAAAGGTTGTTTTTATTCAGAAAAGCTATGTCCGTCAGCCTTCACGGGTTTACCAGAACTTTCATGGAGTTCCTTTCCCGCCGCGTTCGCAGCTCCTTCCCGGAACAGGGAGTAACAAATTGCAGTTCTTATACTCTGCAGAGGTGCGTTACTTTACCCATGAGAGACCTTAGCCTTGTTGCACAACCAATTCATGACCTTGTCCATACTTCCTTGGTATGGGGCCCAGTCTAAGATCAAAGCCAATCACTTCCCCCTTCGCGACCCCGCATGCCTCCTTGGTGTACACCATGCCCACATATTGAATTACGGCAATGGTTTGTACAGACCGTTAGATGCCAGAACTATCGTGGGACGTTGAGGGTTCCCACCCATCTGCTGCATATCCTCTACGAATTACCAATTAATATGCATGCTACGAGTGATAACAGCCACGACCTACACATCCGGCTTCATGCGAGAGGAAGAAGATACAGCTGACTTCTCTGTCCCATTCCAAATCTCATGGTTAACGTGTGATATACAGCGCAAGAATCACTGGTGACATTGGTTGTTAAGTCCTAGATAATATGTTCCTTTACCACCGGAACTTTTATAGTAGGTTATTACCTCATGGTAAATAACCTATAATGACATTATTATGAAAATAAGTTTTTGGATCTTTTTCAAATGCAGGTGATGACAACACTGGATTTGCAAAATACTTTACAGAAAATAATCAAAGGACATGAGCAAGTGTGAACTTGCCTTTTGTGATTGCAAGATTATGCACTCACGGTCTTCGAGACGACATAAGATCCAATATTTGAAATCTGCATAGTTGGTCCGGTAAGGACTAATGTTTAAAGAAGCAATATGCTGTTGTGCATAAGTAATGCTATGCATTTTGTAAAACCCCCAAAGTGAAACCCCAATACTGTAAGTGAAGTGAACTTAGGTGATTCTTTTAACAGTTGGTTTATCTTCAAGTTTTTACTTCACATGAAGTGCATATATAGGGATTTTAAGTTTTGATATACAAGATATAAAAGTAGAGTGCAATAGTAATTTAAGATTTAGATTAGTTGCTATTTGGTGATTAGGATGGAAGTCTATGTATTGGATTATTAAGGTTTGAAAGAACTATCCTAGAGTTGTTGCTTGAAGTGGCAAAAAGAATAACATTTGAAGAAAAGATTTCCTTTCTAAGGTTTAAACAACCATTATTGTTAATAGCACATGATCAATGTCTTTTGGTGTTTGATGTACTAGTTTGGACTTGAGATGCTTTATGTCTTAAGTTTAAATAGACCAAAGTTAACTATAAAAACATAAGGGATTTATTAGACATGATGTTTATAAGCTTTGAGACTGAAGTTAATTTTAAAAGGTTAAGTAAACTTAAGATGTAATGTATTTTAATTATTCCCAAGTTTTAGATTTATGATAGGTATAACTAAGGTGTGGAATTATTCACTTTATATTTAAGTGAATGATTGGATTAAATTTGTTTTGCTTATTAAGAAAATAATATGTACTTATTTAATGGAATCATAATTAGATGGTCTTAGTAATTTGTTAGAATTTAAAGTTATGTTAATAGTGGTCAAGATATAATGATTATTCACCATATTGTATAAATGGGTGATGCCCAATATTTATTTAAAAGAATCCTTAATAAGATTTTTTAAAGAATATTTTAAAGTTAAAAGTTATACTTAAATTTGATTATGAATTTAAGTTATGGTTTGGAATTTGATATAAAGACACTAATTGCTCAAGGTTTTATAAGGATGGCGATTATTTCTTACTTAATAATTATTTTTAAAGAATTCACAAAATAGTATTAGGTAAGGATTTATTATTGAAAATATTAAATACTTTTCTAATAATATATTTAATATTTTTATAGTGTAATATATTTATTTAAGACCTTAAAAATTAATTTTATTTATTTTTATGCATTATCTTTATTTATATAAAATTCATCAAAGAGTTAAGTGTTTTTAAATATTTGCTTTATGTTTTATTTTAAAACTCTAAGTGAGTATTTTTATAAAATAATATAGTTATTTTGATACACAAAAATGATTTCTTATTTATTTTTAGGGTTTTTGTTTTATTTTATAAAATTTCATTTAAGATTTAATGGTGTTAATAATTATTTTACTTTAAATTTATTTTAAACACTTAAAATTATTTTTTTATTAGGTAGATATTATTTTTGTGGTCATTTTGATATATCATATGTATTTTTAGGATTTTTCTATAATTTTCTATCGCTAAAAATGTTTGGAGGTTATTTTAGTAATTCATTTTTTTTCTAAACCTAATTGACTTGGGCCGTCTGGTTGGGTATGTGGATTGGCCTGGCCCAACTGGACCATGCCAGACACATCACCCCCGGCTCATCCCTCACCACACGCACACACCCGCACACCACTCTTCCTCATCCCCTTGCTCCCGTGCGCCGCCGCTTGCTCACTGCTACGCGCTGCTCCGACCATCGCCGCTCGACATCCGCCGCTGTGGCCTGCCGGCGAGGCTCCGCCTCCTTCTCCTCCCTTGTTTCCCCTCCGTTGTGGTGCCTAGCACCCTCGCGCGCTCACCCCGGGAGAAACCCTAGCTTCTACTGCTTGTGCTCACAACTCTCCCCCCAATCCCGCTTCTCCGGCTGGTTAGCGTCGAGGATGACACGGCCTAGCTCGTTTTACCGCTCCTGCCTATGCTTCCAGTTCGAGGTCCGCTTCCTATGGCGATGTGGTACTGTAGTTGTAGGGTTCGCAGCATAGAAAACAAATTTTTTTTCTACAATGTGAACTATGTACCAAGATCTATCTACTAGATACAAACAACGGGTGGATGTATATTCGTAGAGAACATACCCTTGAAGAACGACAAATCTTAACGAGTTCGACTCGTGGTTGATGCAGACGATCTCTTGCCGATCTCAAGATCGAGAGGAAGTCCTAGCGCCGCAAATCAGCAGCGCATCCGTGCTCGCACACACGTTCGGGGAACCGAGAAACCTCCGCCTCCTCGCTCCAGTGATGCAGTGGAAGCACAACTCTTTCTTTCCGAATAGCCACCGGGAACATGTATCTCGCTAGTCCGAGACCATGGGGAATAAATTCTAGAGGGGGAGAGAGATCCTTCATGAGGAGGTGTGAGTGAGAAGTGAGGAGAGGGGTGACTTTTATAGGGGGACCCCAAGGGGGTGTCCGGCGCATGGGGGATGCCCCCTTTCCCTCCCCTCTTCATGTGGGTGGACACTCCACTCACAAAAATCCATTCAAATCCCTCCACTCAAAATCCCACTCAAACTTGCCATTAAATTACCACCAAATTTAATGCAAACTCTCATTAAATAAAACTCTTTTATTTTATTCAGAATTTTGTCAATTACTTTAATGACAAACATTCACAAATAACCCCTTGCTAGAATTCTATTTCACATGCAAAACCACTTTATGCAATTTCACCCGAAAACCTGTTTCGGTATCTAGTGAAATAAATTCCTGCGCTTGTTTATTCTTTCGGCATGATTTCCTCCAATTGGATGTCGGTGTCTCTTAAGTGTGTCACCCAATGGTTCGTGAATAATGCGGACATGATGGAGACCCCTCTCGGATCAATAATCATAAGAGGGATCTGGAGACCCATACTGACTCCCACACATTTAACGATGACTTTCTTGTGATCGTCGGAACCTTTTACGCTAGTATCTTAATCCCTTTGTTTCGCTATATATTACATTTCCGAGATTCGATCATCGGTATCTCCATACCTAGTTTGATCTTGTTACTGACATGCACTCTTTTCTTGTTCCCGTGATATAACATTCTAGTGATCAAACCACTTGCTTGCAAGCTAACCAATGTGATATCACCGAGAGGGCCCAGAGTATATCTATCCGTCATCGGGATGAACAAGTTCCACTCTCGATCCATGGGCCTCAACATAACACTTTATTAGTTCTGAATCCATCTTTATAATCACCCTGTTACGGTGTGACATTTGATGTTATCAAGAAACTCTTCTGGTGTTAGTGCTTGACATGATCTCATGGTCTAAGGATCAGGATCACTTCGTAAGTTGTTATAGCAATATAAAATCAATGACTCTGATCGTAATGCTATACTTCGGATGAATGTTCATCACACCATTACACTAATGTTGTGATCCCGTTATTAACAACATCCAATGTCTATGATCAGGAAACCTTGATCATCTTGTTAATCCACGAGCTAGTTTATGAGAGAGGCATAACTAGGAACTTTCGGTTTGTTTATTAAGCACACATGTATTAACGTTTCCGTATTAATACAATTATATCATGCAAAATAAACATCTACCATATATTTGGAATACACATAATAAACACTTTATTATTGCCTCTCAGGGCATATTCCCTTCAGTCTCCCACTTGCACTAGAGTCAATAATCTAGTTACATAGTGATAAATCTAACACCCATTGAATTCTGGTGTTTATCATGTTTTGCTCTAGGGAGAGTTTTAGTCAACGGATCTGCTACATTGAGATCCGTGTGTACTTTACAAATATTTATATCTCCATCCTTGACATGCTCGCGGATGGAGTGAAACGGGCGCTTAATATGCTTGGAATGTTTGTGAGACCTTGGCTCTTTGGCATTGGCAATGGCACCATTGTTATCACAATAGATCACCATTGGGTCCAACGCATTTGTAACCACTCCTAGTTCGGATATGAACTCCTTCATCCAAACCGCTTCCTGAGCTGCTTCTGAAGCAGCAACATATTCGGCCTCTGTTGTTGATCCTGCCACCACAGGTTGTTTGGAGCTCCTCCAACTAACCGCTCCGCCATTCATGAGAAATACGTATCCAGATTGAGACTTAGAGTCATCCGGATCGGTGTCAAAGCTAACGTCAACATAACACTTAGCGACGAGCTCTTCTTCACCTCCATATACAATAAACATATCCTTAGTTCTTCGTAAGTACTTAAGGATATTCTTGACCGCTATCCAGTGTTCCGAACCTGGATCCGATTGGTACCTACTAGTCAAACTAATAGCATGTGCCACATCCGGTCTTATGCATAGCATGGCGTACATTATAGAGCCTATGGCTGAAGCATAGGGGACTTTGTCCATTATCTCTCTTTCTTCCGTCGTAGCCGGACTTTGAGTCTTACTCAATGTCTTGCCTTGCAACATAGGTAAGAACCCCTTCTTACTTTCATCCATTTTAAACTTCTTTAAAATCTTATCAAGGTATGTACTTTGCAATAGCCCTATTAGGCGCCTAGATCTATCTCTATAGATCTTTATGCCTAATATGTATGACGCTTCACCTAGGTCCTTCATTGAAAATTTGTTGTTTAGATAACTTTTAACACTGTTTAAAAGATCTATATCATTTCCGATCAATAATATGTCATCCACATATAATATCAGAAATGCCACATTGCTCCCACTCACTTTCTTGTAAATACAAGCTTCTCCATAAGTTTGGACAAATCCAAACTCTTTGATCACCTCATCAAAGCAGAGATTCCAACTTCGTGATGCTTGCTTCGATCCATAGATGGATCGTTGAAGCTTGCACACCTTTTTAGCATCCTTAGGATCGACAAAACCCTTTGGTTGTATCATATACAACTCTTCTTCAATATTACCATTGAGAAACGTGGTTTTGACATCCATCTGCCATATCTCATAATAGAAATATGCAGCAATTGCTAACATAATCCTAACTGATTTTAGCATCGCTACGGGAGAGAATGTCTCATCGTAGTCAACTCCTTGAATTTGTCGAAACCCCTTTGCGACAAGTCGAGCTTTATAGACGGTCACATTACCATCAGCATCAATTTTCCTTTTGAAAATCCATTTGTTCTCCACGGCCTTTCGGTCGTGAGGTAATTCAACCAAGTTCCAAACTTGATTTTCATACATGGATTCCATCTCGGATTTCATGGCTTCTAACCATTTGTTGGAATCCGGGCTCATCATCGCTTCTTCATACGTCGTAGGGTCATCATTTTCATCAACCATGAAATTCATGACAGGATTTCCGTACAGCTTGGGAGCTGCACGCGTCCTGCTAGACCTGCGAGGTTCGGTAGTATTATCTTTCGGAGTTTCATGATCATTATCATTAGTTCCCTCTTCAACTGGTGGAGCCAACTCCGGAACGACTTCTGGCGCTGCGCTACTCACCATACTTTGGAGAGAAGGTTCAATAACCTCTTCGAGTTCTACCTTCCGACTACTCACACCTTTCGCGAGAAACTCTTTCTCTAGAAAGGATCCATTCTTGGAAACAAAAACTTTGCCCTCGGATCTATGATAGAAGGAATACCCAATAGTTTCCTTAGGGTATCCTATGAAGACGCATTTTTCCGCTTTGGGTTCGAGTTCACCCGGTTGAAGTTTCTTCACATAAACATCGCATCCCCAAACTTTAAGAAATGACAGCTTAGGTTTGTTTCCAAACCATAATTCATACGGTGTCTTTTCAACGGATTTAGATGGTGCCCGATTTAAAGTGAATGCAGCAGTTTCTAGTGCATAACCCCAAAATGACAACGACAAGTCTGTCAGAGACATCATAGATCGAACCATATCCAATAAAGTACGATTACGACGTTCCGACACACCATTTCTCTATGGTGTTCTGGCAGGTGTGAGTTGTGAAATAATTCCACACTCTTTCATGTGAGTGCTAAACTCGTAACTTAGATACTCACCTCCACGGCCGGACCGTAGAAATTTGATCTTTCTATTACGATGATTTTCAACTTCATTCTGAAATTCCTTGAACTTTTCAAAGGTTTCAAACTTGTGTTTCATCAAGTAGATATAACCGTATCTACTCAAATCATCCGTGAAAGTAACAAAATAATGATATCCACCTCGCACCGACACACTCATTGGACCACATACATCAGAATGTATGATTTCCAATAAATCTGTCGCTCGTTCCATTGAACCGGAAAACGGCGTTCTAGTCATCTTGCCCATAAGGCATGGCTCACATGTATCAAATGATTCAAAATCAAGTGATTCCAAAAGTCCATCCGAATGGAGCTTCTTCATGCTTTTAACGCCAATATGACCTAGACGACAGTGCCACATATATGCGGATATATCATCATTAAGTTTAATCCTTTTAGCATCAACATTATGAATATGTGTAACATTATCATCGAGATCTAATAGAAATAAACCATTCATCATCGGTGCATGACCATAAAAGATTTCATTCATATAAATAGAACAACCATTATTCTCCGATTTAAATGAATAACCACTTCGCATCAAACACGATCCAGATACAATGTTCATGCTCAGTGCAGGCACCAGATTACAATTATTCAAGTTTATAACTAATCCCGATGGCAAATGGAGAGGTAGCGTTCCGACGGTGATCACATCAACGCTTGATCCATTGTCGACACGCATCTTGACCTCACCCCTTGCTAGCGGTCGCTTGTTTCGCAGCCCCTGATTCTAGTTACAAATATTAGCAACTGAACCGGTATCAAATACCCAGGTGCTACTGCGAGCACTAGTCAAGTACACATAAATAACATGTATATCATATATACCTTTGTTTGCCTTGTCGGCCTTCTTGTCTGCCAAATACTTAGGGCAGTTGCGCTTCCAGTGGCCAGTCCCCTTGCAATAGTAGCACTCGGTATCAGACTTAGGTCCAACTCGGGGTTTCTTTTCAGGCACAGCAACCAGCTTGCCGCCCTTACTTCCCATCCGTTTTCCCTTCTTGTCTTTCTTGAAACCAGTGTTCCTATTGATCATCAACACTTGATGTTCCTTTTTGATCTCCACTTCTGCAGTTTTAAGCATTGACAGAAGCTCGGGGAGAGACTTCTTCATGCCTTGCATATTATAGTTCATCACAAAGCTCTTATATCTAGGTGGCAGATACTGCAGAACACGATGGATGCCTAAATCAATGGGAATCGTTATTCCCAAGGACACAAGCTTATCGGCGTAACCCGACATCTTGAGTACATGCTCACTAACGGAGTTGTGCTCTTCCATCATGCAGCTAAAGAACTTTTCTGAAGCATTGTAGCTCTCTACAGCAGCATGTGTGTTGAAAATCATTTTCAACTCACCCATTGTATCAAATGCATTGCCATTTTCGAAACGCTTTTGAAGTTCCGGCTCTAGCCCATACAATATGCCGCAATGAACTAAGTTGTGGTCCTCCTGACGAGTCTGATAGACATTCTTCTCCTTGTCAGGGGCATCCTCAAAAGGTGGGGGGCCTAGGGGCTCTTCTAGCACATATTGCTTTTGTGCAGCAGAGAGGAGAATCCTCAAATTCATGGCCCATTCAGTAAAGTTGCTACCGTTCGTTGCAAGTTTCTCTTTCTCCATGAACACATTGAAATTAAAAGCAGGTGGTGCCATCTACAACAGAATTTGTAAAGTTTAGACTAAGTTTATGATAGATTGAGTTCAGCTAATCCATATTACGAATGAACTCCCACTCAAAAACGACATCCCTCGTGCCTTTTTGGTGATTTCATGAACCAAATCCACTACACCAAGTCCGATCATCACGTGAGTCGGTGTAGCTTCAAAGGCGAGCATCAAATGGGCATCATATCAACTATATGACTCATGCTTAACCTTTCGGTCCATGTTCCGAGGCCATGTCTGTACATGCTAGGCTCGCCAAGTAAGAACCTTAGTATTCGCGTGTGTAACTGTCTTACACCCGAAATATGGTCATGGATACAAGAACACCCAATCATCACGTGATGTCTTGGAGCAACGAGAACATAATCGGTGCATACTAAAGGAAGAACACATTCTTATCTTAATATTTAAATGAGGGATCATCTTATTATGATAACAAAGCGCTAAACAAGCAATATAAGATGCTATCAAACATCACATGTTTATTAGTGGAATGATATGGTTCTCGCATATGATCTCTATCATGTGCACCGTGGTATGATCACAATCATACCTATATGTGTAAGTCCAAGGTCTATGGAACTTACACTTTATATGTGTTGTAAGAGTATCATCTCATACTTCTACTTAAAACATCACCATATCATAACACTAGCCCAGCAACAATCTAAACTAGACGCCTCTAATTTATCCATTGGAAATTTTACGTGGCTTAGGGCTTTCTAGATAGAACCGTTCATACCTACGAACATGAACCACAACGAGGATAACCAAATTGTTGACAACTCGTTGCAAAATAGATATTGACTATAGTAGGAGAGACAGACACCCGCTAGCCACTTATGCAAACTAGTTGCATGTCAAGCGTGGAACAGGTCTCATGTGCGAGGACATGTAAAGTTTGTCCGGGCCGCTTCATACCACTATGTCACCAATATCCAAAATTACAACTAAGGAGCAACAACATGATCATCATCGCCCACATACCCATATGTGTACTATTCGTGTAAAGTATCTACGCATAGATCCGGCTCTGATACCACTGTAGGGTTCGTAGCATAGAAAACAAAAAAATTCCTACGATGTGAACTATGTACCAAGATCTATCTACTAGATACAAACAACGGGCGGATGTATATCCGTAGAGAACATACCCTTGAAGACCGACAAATATTAACGAGTTCGACTCGTGGTTGATGTAGACGATCTCTTGCCGATCTCAAGATCGAGAGGAAGTCCTAGCGCCGCAAAGCAGCAGCGCATCCGTGCTCGCACACACGTTCGGGGAACCGAGAAACCTCCGCCTCCTCGCTCCAGTGATGCAGTGGAAGCACAACTCTTTCTTTCCGAATAGCCACCGGGAACATGTATCTCGCTAGTCCGAGACCATGGGGAATAAATTCTAGAGGGGGAGAGAGATCCTTCATGAGGAGGTGTGAGTGAGAAGTGAGGAGAGGGGTGACTTTTATAGGGGGACCCCAAGGGGGTGGCCGGCGCATGGGGGATGCCCCTTGCCCTCCCCTCTTCATGTGGGTGGACACTCCACTCACAAAAATCCATTCAAATCCCTCGACTCAAAATCCCACTCAAACTTGCCATTAAATTTCCACCAAATTTAATGCAAACTCTCATTAAATAAAACTCTTTTATTTTATTCAGAATTTTGTCAATTACTTTAATGACAAACATTCACAAATAACCCCTTGCTAGAATTCTATTTCACATGCATAACCACTTTATGCAATTTCACCCGAAAACCTGTTTCGGTATCTAGTGAAATAAATTCATGCGCTTGTTTATTCTTTCGGCATGATTTGCTCCAATTGGATGTCGGTGTCTCTTAAGTGTGTCACCCTACGGTTCGTGAATAATGCGGACATGATCGAGACCCCTCTCGGATCAATAATCAGAAGCGGGATCTGGAGACCGTACTGACTCCCACACATTCAACGATGACTTTCTTGTGATCGTCGGAACCTTTTATGCTAGTATCTTAATCCCTTTGTTTCGCGATATATTACATGTCCGAGATTCGATCATCGGTATCTCCATACCTAGTTTGATCTCGTTACTGACATGCACTCTTTTCTCGTTCTCGTGATATAACATTCTAGTGATTAAATCACTTGCTTGCAAGCTAACCAATGTGATATCACCGAGAGGGCCCAGAGTATATCTATCCGTAATCGGGATGAACAAGTTCCACTCTCGATCCATGGGCCTCAACATAACACTTTATTAGTTCTGAATCCATATTTATAATCACCCTGTTATGGTGTGACGTTTGATGTTATCAAGAAGCTCTTCCGGTGTTAGTGATTGACATGATCTCATGGTCCAAGGATCAGGATCACTTCGTAAGTTGTTATAGCAATATAAACTCAATGACTCTGATCGTAATGCTATACTTCGGATGAATGTTCATCACACCATTACACTAATGTTGTGATCCCGTTATTAACGACATCCAATGTCTATGATCAGGAAACCTTGATCATCTTGTTAATCAACGAGCTAGTTTATGAGAGAGGCATAACTAGGAACTTTCTGTTTGTTTATTAAACACACATGTATTAACGTTTCCGTATTAATACAATTATAGCATGCAAAATAAACATCTATCATATACTTGGAATACACATAATAAACACTTTATTATTGCCTCTTAGGGCATATTCCCTTCAGTAGTTGCCGCTGCGGCCGACCCCTATCCCTGATGCCGGAGGGACGGCATCCAGGGATGCAACCCCGGCACCCTTCGTTGCTTCGCTGTCCTGCTGAGGAATAACCATGGGATCTTCCTCGGTGTTCTTGGCCTCTGGTGCTTTGGTTTGGGCTCTTCCTTTTGTCTACTTGGGCATTGGTTCCGGCGGGATGGCAGAGGTGCCTGCAACCCCGGCAACCATGACTTTCTGCCCCTAAATTTGGCTAAGAGGATTGTGGATAATGGTAATGGTACTGGGATTATTTCTTTCTCTAACTCCGGCGGGATGGTATTCGCTGCAATTTCTTATATTCTGATTTAGGTAACTATGATGTGACCGGCCTTCGAGCCGATGAAATGTTCTTGTATTATTTTAGGTTTAAATTCTTGGTAATCTAGGATTGGAGCTACTTGTTATGGTTACGGCATATTCATTGGTGGCTTGATTTTAGTGTAGATGTCACTGTGGTGCCTCAATTTTGAGTGTGCACAGTGGTGAATCTTAATTAGCATAAAACTGCTGCTAAAGATATCACTATGATGTAACCTGAGTGGTATAATAGGGAGATATGGCTTATAGCTAGTGATGCAAAAGTCTGAAGCTATAATGGCATACTTGGATAGCTCAATCTGCTGGTTTAAACAGTTTGGCTAAGAATCACAATATGACTGCCAAGGATGCAAAGGCTGAGGCACATATTTGGAAATAAGATAAACAATTACTACTGATGCCTAGAAGTTCAATAATGATACAAGCATAGCATCTCTATGCCTATCTGAGAACAATATCAACACTCCCAAAATCTTTTTTAATGGAATTGGTAAGAACAGATATTATTGATGGTATGGGTGGTCAACCTGATGCTTGTCCTTCATGATCATATGTTTCTAGATTTTGATCTACTTCTTCCACTTGATACTTGTGTATGATCAGCTACTCCTTGCCATTGCTGGTCTGGCCTTCTTTTCCTGGGTTGCTGCCTGACCTTTACCTTCCCCTTGTTCTAGCTCTTGTATGGCTCCAGGGAGCAACCAGAGATTGATTAGGTGGTGGATTTGGTGGGATGATCCAAGTATTATTGGTTTGATGATAAGATGATGAGATGGGGAATGTGCTCTGAAGTGTGGAGGTGAAATGGTAGCTTGTTGCTACGGCTGGTTCACCCCTTTGTGTACATAAGTAGGCTTTCTTGTCTCCTTGCTGGGCTGCTGCTGTGTTGACAGCACACCCATATGCATGATTGTGTGAGCAGCTTGCTTGCTTGCTGTGACTCATGGATCAGATCAAGTGAAGATAGATCTTTTTGTTGGTATTACTGTTTTGACTTTTATCCTTTTACTAATTTGGTGAAACTTGCCCCTGCCTATGATGCATAAGCCTGAGGCAAATATTCTGGATAAGAACAGATACTATTCATTTGGTGAAACTTGCCCCTTCTAAAAAACAACTCAGCTCAATGAGGAGACAAAACAGTGCACTACACTGTTGATATCTGAGAGCAATTTATTATACTAACCCCTCATTTCTAGCATGTTTTGTTGATCTTTTATTTTGCAGGAAATAAAACAAAGAAGAAAGAAGATACCTGATTTAGTTTAGGTTTTCTTTTTCATCTTATTGTAATTTCTTTTTTGTTTGAATAATGTAAAGACATTGTATTATTGTATTACCTTCAATAAAGTTTACTTGTTTTATTTTTCTTATTCCATTCATTTGTAAAGACTATATTTCTTTTCATTTGTTTTATTTTTCTTATTGTAATATATATTTCTTCTTGTAATAAAAATTATTTGAGTTACTCCATTTATGTAATAAAGATTATATTTATTTATACCATTTTGTATTATGATTATGAAATATTCTATAATACTTTAAGATTTAAATTTAAATTCAAGTTATATTTGAATTGTATGATCTCATATTTGAAGTCTTGAATGCAAATTCTTTTCCCCAAAATTATAAATTCAACAAAGGTCATGCCCAAATTCCTAACCCCCATCTAAGATGAACTAAACCCCATTTCTCCAATGGCAAGAGAAACACTTATCTCTTTGTGTTTTAAATTTTAATTCGAATAATTTTGAATAATGAATCTTATTCATAAATAAGAATTCACCTCTTATCTTTTATTATAATTTAATTTCCAATTCAAATTCTTTTAATATTCAAATCCATCAAGTAAATATTCAGATTTGAATTGTCTTCCCCTAAAATACAAAAGTACAATAGAGGTCATGTCGATTTCCATCGCACCTGTCCTGGTGTTTCCATTAGAACAAGGGAGACCTCGATCCCTCTATAGCCTCTTGTAGTTTTGCGCGAAAATTCCCCCGATTTTCTTATGCATGAATGCAATGCACAACCCTGTGTCCTATTTATTTCTAGGTGCTAATCATGGGATGTTACAAACTCTCCCCCTTAAAATAAACTTCGTCCTCGAAGTTCATATACTCTCATGTTTTAGAATAAGGATTTGCCATTGTATTGATCACGACACTTCCCAATTCCATGATAATCTCAAATGGGAATAATTGTAATATCCCATATCGATACCTTTTCTTTGAATTCTCCTCCTACTTGGAAATGTCCAACTTACAATGCACTAATGTTCCTCTTACTATATTCCCTTAGGGCTATGTCCTTCCTAGAAGATCCTTCAATTGGGGTCTCTGATTTAGTTCATTACCTGTATTAGGTATCCTAATACAACTCCTTTACTTGATCATCAAACTTCCGGATTATACTATATAAGGTCCAGGAAGTATTACTAAATAAACTAGGGTTTTTAACTCTATTGAATAATAACTATGGTCAAAAGACTAACTTTTGATTTGTGATGATATTAGTTTATACTGGTAGTCCTTCTGAAAATTGGATTTGAACACATTTAGTCCATACCCATTGGAATTTCCTTGTTCCTCTACACATGTCCAATTGGATGTGCTATATTACCTCTTCAGAATCACTTAAGAATTGTTTCTTTTAGGATTAGTTTGTTAGAACTATTCTATTTTATTACTTCGAGATTTTACCTTATTAGGCTTTTAGACAATCTTTTGTTATTATCTTCAGTACTTTTATAAGAATAACTTCCTTTTAACCTTATGAAAATAAGGCTTGCTGTTGTTGTAGGTTAGTCCTTCTCCATCCTTTATTCGGAAAGTCAGATAATAATACCTTCATTTCTAAGGTTTACTCTCCCCCTTAGGGTTTACTAATGGTCTTCAAAAGGTCTATATAGTATTTCTTAATTTTATAAATAGAATATTGGTCCCTATCCAGCTTATGCTCAGCCTAATTAGGGTCTGATGAAAGATTGTACGGTGTATCCACACATTTGTGGATCTCCGAAGTGAATCTTTCAGCATTATTTGTCTTACTTACGATGTGGACATTTTCACTTTGATAGGTCAACTTTCGCGAAGAGTCTCGAAAGACGGTCGCTTTCAAAAAATTTATACTCCTTTGTGTCTTACTTAACTTAGGCCAAATTTTATGCTCTTTATGCAACTTCTGAGAAGGTCTGGTTAACTATGTCAACCAACACCGGTTGCGGGCAAGATACCAACTGTGGATCAAATACCAGCTGCGGATATTTACCAGCTGCGAACCATTCTAGGGTGTATGTATTATCCTATGGTTTCTAGCATCCTTATGGCATTCTATCTGAATTGTCAGAGCTTGAATCCATTTTGGTTTCAAAGCTACTTCTTTGTATTTATTCATGATACTTCCATGAACTTGCATAATTACTCCATTGACTTCTTAGCAAAATTACCTATTTTGATTGAACTTTAAGTTCATCACTTCTTGTTGCTGACTAATAATGATCTAAGCTTGATCCATCCTCCAAATTGAGTTGATAATCCTTACACTTGGCTTCATTCTTCACGTAAGTCTTCATTTTGGTCTTTGAACTTCGTCACTCCCTTACACGAATTCCCTTACTCTATCTAGGTCTATAACATCAAGTAGTGACTGGATGTTGCAGCATGCATTTGCACACCAAGTCAAACTTCATGTACAAATCTAGTCAATCAAGAAGATCCAAGAAAAACAAATAAATCCAAATGTGGTACATATAACACACAATATTCTAACCTCATACCTACATGCATCATTGTAACACCCTACGGATTGGCCCTATGCAAGTCTTAGCGATTCCCACTAAACCCGCATAGAAACGATTCAAAGGTGCCCACCAGGCACTTTCGTGCGGGTGGAAAACGAAGTAATATCATTATACATTAGTCCAAGATAAAACCCACAGAACAGATATATATATACAACAGCGACTCAAAGAGTCAAGAATACAGATATACAATACAAAGATCCAAATCACCTTGAAAACAATATAGCGTCCGAGTACGGACAAGATGCAAATTGAGCTAAGAGCCCTGAAGAATAACCAATGGTGTCCATAACCCTGCCCAGTCCAAGCCGGAAGGGTAACCCTGCTAACGACATCGATCTCAAAACCTGCTTAAACAAAAGGGGTGCCGACAAAGGGCAAAGGAAAAAGGAGAGCGATCAGTACTGAGGCCAGTACACGGCGAGACAAGAATTCAGCGGTCCTCGCCTATATAGGGATGGTGGACTGAAGCGGCAGCGCAACATGCACTAAACAACCTATAGAGACTCAATACAACTGGCGTCTATCGAAGAGAGATAAGAAAGACCTATTTGGATCCAACCTGAAACTATCACCAAGCATACCCATCCTGGTATTTTCCCCTCGAAACCAATCAAGGAAGTCAACCGAGGAACTCACACAGTTGGCAATTTTATTCATTCCGTTATAGTTGCGGCAATTACTAGTCGGATATAGATAGCATGAGTCATCCTGATATTATAAACAGTGGGTAGTTTTAGTTAACTATTCCGTTGTAGTTGCAATACTTACTAGTAATATACATATAGCATAAGGCATCCCAAAACCAGCAGTAGTTGGTACTTTTATTTAGCCATTTCGTTGTAGTGAAGCTGATTACTAGTCATTATAAAGTCAAATTTATAGCACTACTTTAGTTATAGTTGTCTATGATCGAGATACTGTGTTCCAAGTCGTCTATAACCACGGACACGGCTTTTAGAAAGTTTTACCCTGCAGGGGGGCACAAATAGCAACACACGCATGATCAACCTCGGAAAAAACCAAATGAAAACCCAACGAGGCATCACGACAGAACATTCACAAGATTCATATTTGATTTCAGGGGGCCACCCCACTAAGCAACCCGTGACGAAGTTGGCCGGCTCCGAGACGGACCCAGAGGTTTGTGTCAATGGCTATAAACGACTGGGAACCCGAAAGTGTGACTGGGCTTGTCGATACCGCGTAAACATTCCACTTACCTAAACAGTACAGTCGCTCCACGCGCAATCGTAAATAAAGCAGTAAAGCATGGCATAAGTACATGATAGTAATAAAGCCCCAAACTACTTTGTGGCCCTAAGGAATTAAATATGACTCAAGCTAGGGTTAGGGGGATTCATGGTCTCACATGCGGATAGTGCGAATATTCAAAGAACAAGTATCAAGTACTCGGGGTCCTACGGGACATAAGTGGACGGTTAAAAACCAAATAACATCTATTGCCCACATGTGTCTCTGCATTATTTACCTACTTCAATTTTAGTTATTAAACGGTAATTAAAGCCATGATCATCTCTAACATTAAACATGCGGCATTACTCCAACAACTGTGGAACATCGACGGCGTGACGCATCACCTGCGCAAGCAACTATGACTCGCAAGGCCAACTATCTACCAAACAACAGGTAATAGGATGTGTCCATGGAAATATAAGGGCTGCAGGGAAGTATAAAGGGGTACGAAATCTATAGCATCGCAACACAGATAGCAATAGATCAATAGGAGGAAATAAAAACTATAAAAGTAAGATAGGTAGAAAGGGGGAGAATGCTCGCCTGTAAAACATTGCCGAAGGTTCATCCGAAGATCGGGTTGACACTCGCATCAACTCATCGGCCTAATCCGTGAAGAATAAAAGCACTAGAGGAAACATCAGATGCACTATTTAATACTACGGCAAAAGATCGGGCATGATGCATGTATGATGTATGGCATGACAAGGATGCGA
The DNA here is from genome assembly GCA_916181665.1 of Avena sativa. Taxonomy (NCBI): domain Eukaryota; kingdom Viridiplantae; phylum Streptophyta; class Magnoliopsida; order Poales; family Poaceae; genus Avena; species Avena sativa. The sequence continues at coordinate 506,565,021 of OV702294.1, forward strand.
TGCAATTAGGCAATATTAAGTGGAACCGGGGCCCGACAATTAATTATTAAGTTCATGTTGTTTAGATGCCCGTAATTTAAATATTATCTTAACATGGCAAAATATATCACCGGTTCGCTACACAATTTTAAATGGAGCCAATATTACTAGATTCACCCGCATATAGCCTCCATATTTAATTATGAGGTGAATCGGCATAATGCCCCCAAACCACACATATGTATGCAAGCATGTCAATTTATATGCACAAGTATATATATCATTTATCAAAAATAGAGGTCTCGGAAAAGGTGTCACACATTGGTCAGCGATCTTGGTTCGGAGGGTTTGGTTCGATCTACGACTTCGGATCCGTGACGGCGCACCCGGGGGTCTTGGGTTCCGGAAGAAGATCTTGAGGATCCACGTAGAAGGAGGGCTCGAGCTTTCTAACTCCATCTCAACCATCGATCGCGGCGTCGGTCTTAGGGGCCTCGAACTTGGTGGTGACATGTACATGACTCCGGGAAGATCTTGTAGTCACATACATGATCGAAGGTGTCCCTCCTTGGTAGGGCTACTAGATGCTGCAGATCAAAACATCGAAGGATTTTGTTGAGGTCAGAGGCTTCTCGCGAGCTGACAAGGGTCAAGCAGATGGAAACTGAAGCGAACCACAACCTTACACGGGCAAGGAACTCAATTATTGTAGATAGTTACAGAGACGCGGGCCGCTCGTGTCTAGCAGGAGCAGACAAGTCACAAGCGGACACGTCCAGCGTTGCACAGGGAGACGACGGCGGCCAACCGAGCGGTGGAGCATAGAGGGCGGGCGACCTCGGGGCAGCGGTATTGCGCCGCTGTGGAAGACGGCCAGCGGTGGCTCGGGAGATAGAGGCGACGTGGGGCTCAGCATGCCGGGAACAGAGAGGGGTGGCGCTTGCAGAGGTGGTCGGCGAGGCGGTCGACGGCCTGACGGCGGCCAGAGGAGGCAGAGGCGCCCGGGATGGAGGCGAGGCCGGCGCGAGGTCGACGGGGCGGTGCCTGGCGAGGTGGCGGTCGGCGATGAGGTCCGCGCGGCGACAGGACGGAGCCGAGGAGGAGAGCCGCGGGGTACCGGCGGTGGCGGGGAAGGTGCTCGGGGCCATGGAGATCTTGATAGGTGGCCGCAGAGGGGCACCGGCGAGGCTCGGGAAGAGCTGGCAGCGAAGGAGGAGAGGTCGCGGCAGGGCCTGAGGCCGGCAGGGTGAGGAACGGCGGGATCGACCTGGGGGCGGCGTTGATTGTCGAGCAGGAGGAGAGAACCGTCGGGGACGAGAGGAATCGCGAGGAGACGTGGGGAGTTATCGTGAGCGAGCGAGTGCGGGGGAAGCGGTGGACTGCGACGCAGAATGGGCAGGGGCGATCGGGCAGGTGGCCTGGGGCGTGTGGCTGCTACGGGGTGGGACCGGGGGTGCGTCGGGGTTGGTTCCAGGCGGGAGTGTGTGTGGCGTGGTGGGGAATTGGACAGGACAGGTAAGGATTAGGGTTAGGGTTTGCTAAGGTTTATTTTGGGTAGTAAGTGGTCTGGTCGGTTGGGCCTTTGGGCCGGCCGGCTGGACTGCCTCCCCAATAAAAAAATATTTTATTATTTTTATAAAACAAAACGTTTTGAAATATAGTTTTAGATAAATACAAGATCCAAAAAAGACCGAGGTTTCGCATTTGAATAAAGAGAGGGACATCCGTAGAAAATAAAATAGGGCTTTTAGTAAAATAGTTTTAGACTAATATATGCATGTTGATGTCATTATGATGCATGAAGATAAACACAGGCGATTTACTAGTAGCGGTTTTACCGGGGTGCTACAATCATCTAAAGCCGAAGGCTCCACCAAGCCACCTAACGGCGACCTAACGGCGAACCGGGAGCACTACTAGTCCAACATACCTCAACATGCACCGTATGCGAACGCTCTAGAACTCGCTGCCACCATCTTCCATGAACCCATCTTCAGGACAAAGATCAATGCATTGATCTTGCCAGACCTATCATCGATGCCAGACAACGCCACAGCCCTGCGCCCGTCCATCATCGCGCGTCCACCACTGATACCCGCCCCACCTAGTTGTTACTGCTCCACCTCAGGCCCCTCTAGCTAGCACCTGCTCTAGAAACATTACTCATGGGAGGGAAAACAACACCGCACCTCCATCGTCTGACCCAGAAGACCCAGATGTAGGGTTTCCCCTTGATCAATACGGGCTAGGAGACAAGATCTACATCGGCTGCAACAAAGAAGCTCCTAGACGATGCCTCCATAGATGGTGTGACACTAAGAGCGCCATCATCGACTGGCCCTGGGATCTAGAGTTTCCAAGAGAATCCACTTTGCTCAAGACAAGCCCCGCCAAGGGCCTCCGCCATGCGCCGACGATGAGTATGAGGGAGACGACCTACCCCTGCTAGGGATTGCACCGCCACTGCCAAATCCAGGGCCGCCGCCTCGGGATCCAACCGGTGTCGCAGAAATAGATGGAGGTTGTTGCCCACGCGCCTCCCTGCGCAAGTGAGCCGGCCCACAAAGGTGCCCGGTGACTACACCACACCCACGCATCACACAACGCTAGGGGCGAAGAAATCTGATGGTATGCTAACACTGTATTCATGGGCTTTTTTCATACACGGGGCAATGGCTAACTGGATCTATTTAGAGAATATGGGTAACTGAAGACCTTCAGAGCAATAACAAGGTGGCCGCTACCTATTTTCTATTTCATCGGTCCTCTGCTTGCTGCTTTCCAGAATGGGGCCGAATTCGTCTAACAATAATCCCAATAGCAAACACAGCGGTGAGACCGAAGATTATCCCAGTTCTAACCAAACTCCTGCTCCTCGAGGGAGGCTTTGTGGCCACTTGTTTCAGCTCCTCCTATTCCCACATACCCTGCAAACAAGAGTCTGAGACCAGACCTATCCCTGCATCAACTGCTCGCACGCGACGGAGTTCTAAAACTAAACAACAAATTAAAATTATAATCAATGACAGAATCTAGTCATCTCGGAAGAGGGAGAGATGAAGACCATGCTGCCCTGCCTGATGTTACGAGTACGGTGAGACCCCATAAAAATCAAGTTTATTGAGCAAATCCCATAAAAAATAATTTATTGAGCAAATTATCTAACAATACCAAATGTATATCACATGAAAATATATATCATGATGAACATAATGGCGCTGATTTGGTTCTTTAGAAGTTGATATTTTCTCTACGCACTTGATCAAACCTTACATAGTTTAACTTTGAAAAAAATTATATACTGTACATTTTGGAGTACTCTGGTTGACCTCTCATTGAGCAGATAGGTCCAAGAAAAGTCAATTCATAGTATGTTCGTATTTTATCCAGCCCTATCGCGTGTGGACCGTCTGGTGCCACACACTGCTAGCGGGGCCCAGACGTCGGCGTCTCCCCGCCCGCGTCGCATCTCCAACCCCCCACGACCCATCTCTCCATGCTCCTCCGCCTCCTCTCTTCCGCCTCTCGCGCCACCATCGCAGCAAAACCTCACCCGCCCCAAACCCTAGCCGCTGCTGCCACCTCAACCACCCGGCGTCTCGCGGACATGGCGGGGAACCGGGAGGCGTTCCGCGTGGCGGTGGCCAACACGCTGGAGCGGCGCCTCTTCTACGTGCCGTCCTTCAAGATCTACGGCGGCGTCGCCGGGCTTTACGACTACGGTCCACCAGGGTGCGCCGTCAAGGCCAACGTCCTCGCCTTCTGGCGACAGGTAACCTCTCTCCTACTGTTTCGCGAGCTTGTAGAGTCGTAGGTTGGGGCGAGTCGGCGAGCGAAAGGCCGACGCATATTCGCCTCTTTTTGGTTCTGAATTGTGGCGTAGTAGGCTGCAAGGGGAGCTACTGGCTACTTAAATTTGTCCTTACTTGCAAGTAGTGAGCTGAAGTGAGGCTTAGTGTAGCTAAGTGACGTGCCGTGTTGGTTTTGTATTTGTGTTACTTGTGGCGTTGGTGTAGCATGTGCTGGGTTCTGAAATTGGCCATCTACTGGGTACTCCCGAGCTAAATTTCTTCCTTTTGTATCTGGGTGTCCCAAATACAGGCTGCTGCCGCATTCATAAAGTTCAAGTTTACAAGTTAAGGGAACCAGACCAATTTCCCCCTAATAATCTACAAAGTGATGAAACTAGACAAGCCTGAATCCATCAATTCAGAATAAGCTATAGCTAGTAGAAGCCTTTTTTTGGTCCTCTGTCCGTGCTCGCCAGCGTACCTAGCTAGTATTATATTACATACATGTCCGTTCGTGTGAGCAAGTCAGTGTAGTGATCCACATGGATTCAGCTAACCACAGCCCCATTGTTTATGTGGCGGTGCTAGTCCGACAGGCCAGCGCGGCCTCGTCCAGGACATCGCCCCCAGCGCGGGGCTGATCAAGGCGCATGAGTTGGCCAACTGGGTCGGTCTCCGACAGTGAGCGTCAGGCGGACACTACTTCTGATTCCTGTAGGTCGCTGTAGACACTAACATGGTCTCCAAGGTGACACTTTGGTCATCAGCAATTGCAGACCTTGAACGGAATCGCAGGAGAGACCAAATTACTGGATCACATGCAAAATATAGTAGTGGCTAATCATACAACTACAACAAATTTCAATCTGCTACATTTCAAGAAACAGGAATCGAGCTTGTCCGCATTGTCTTACAACTAACATGTTTTGCATCAATATATATGTAATAGTTACTCTAAGACAAAAACTATACCAAAATGTAACATAACGATAGAGTTAGTCATCATAGAACACTTGAATTGAGTTATTTTATCTTTTGTGTGAAATCTTTTAAATTTGCTAAACTAGTTACCCAAGTTGTACGATACCTTGTTGCTTTCATAACGAAAGTATGTCTCCCCTCTAAACATTTTTTTTTTTGAGAAAACGCAATAGACTATTGTGTTTCATTTCATTGCAAATGTTGAATTAATCACCAACTAATTAGAATATAAAAACTTAACCACTGACTTGTTAATTCGCTTCACATTCACCTCTCTTCATTATGTAAAATTATTTAGTGGTATAAATAGCAATGGGCAAATAAGAAGTTTTCATTTTTCTGGGGGTGCCATGGCCCAGGTTGGCCCCTGAGAAGGTCCGCCAGTGGTCATCAGTTTATATGAAAATATATATTGTGTGAAATAAACCTAAGTGTAGATTATCTAGCATTGAACTCCCAAAACATCTTATATTTAGGAACAGAGGGTGTATCAAGTTAATGATGTAGATACATTTCTATTATTTATGCTGATGGTGAGACCAAAAACTGTTTGACTATCACAGGTTCTAAAACGACGTAAATTCTGACTCAGAGGGAGTAGAAAATTAGGAAGCAGTTGCTATTACTTCTTTACGTTATATACCAGGCTGCAAATGTGGCTTATTGGCGCTCTTGGTTTCGATGCATAAGAGTAGGAAGTTTAGTGCATCTTTTATATACCTTCCCATGTGTAAATTTCAAACTGGCCCAATCGCACTTATTAGGTAGAGTGAATGATGTTTTCTTCTTTCAACTCAAATCTCTCACCTAATATTTCTTGATTTTTTATGCTTATCTTTCATGTTGAGTACTGCACTAAAGCAAATTATTTCTCATGTTGAGGTACTACACTAAGGCATGCATGTGCCGCTACTTTAGTATGCCCATTTTATTGTACATGATTATAGGCTGATCAATTAATAGCTTACCCTTGCTTTTAATCTCTGGAGTTGGCTTGTTTTTTTATGCCTCTTTCATTATGTGATTGATAGTTGGTTGCTGATTAGCCTATACCGTGCTTCATTTTTTTTTGTCTTAATACGGGTTTATATTTGGTACTACATGTCTCATTAGTTAACCCCCAATTCATTCTACTTCAGTCCCGTAGGGCTTAAATAGCTCCAACACGCCCTTTTGGGTTTGGTATTCATCCATATTTCATCCTTGTGTCCCTCTTTTTCCTCTGCTCATTTCCCTTGCAGTATCTCTACTGCTGTCTGGGCGCCTAGTGACTTCTGGAATACCGATTAACTTGATGAGGATGAATGCACTCCTATGTTCATTTTGTTAAGCTATGCAAAAATAACCTATTTCAGTGAAAAATAAACAGAAATCTCTGTTTGCAATGTTAGTGTTGAAAGTCATGGTTAAGTTTTATTCAGACGTGCATGTGAAATGTTGCCCCTATCATCAAGGATGATAACAGGAGAATCGAGAAACATTAGATTCTATCATTCTACTAATCTTTAGCCTAATATTTATTCTATTACCTTATGTAAATTCTGAGGACATTGTCTTTCTAGATAGATAATCAACTTACCATCTGCTTGTGTTTTCCTCAGCATTTTGTGTTGGAGGAACGGATGCTTGAGGTGGACTGTCCATGTGTGACACCAGAAGTTGTCTTGAAGGCCTCTGGTCACGTGGAGAAGTTTACAGACTTAATGGTTAAAGATGAAAAGGCAGGCAGCTGCTATCGTGCCGATCACTTACTCAAGGACTTCTGTAAGGATAAGCTTGAGAGAGACACCACTTTGTCACCAGAGAAAATAGGAGAACTAAACCATATTCTAGCTGTCTTGGATGATCTTTCGGCAGAACAATTAGGTGCTAAGATCAAGGAGTATGGGATTGTTGCTCCTGATACAAAGAATCTATTGTCAGATCCGTACCCCTTTAATCTCATGTTTCAGACGTCTATTGGACCATCAGGCTTGAGTGCAGGGTGAGGTCAAGAACAGCTCAGTATGTTTATTTCCTTTGCTCTATCTAGTTTAAGCTCATGTGTTACATCTGCTTTGTAGGTATATGAGGCCAGAGACAGCACAGGGTATCTTTGTCAACTTCAAAGACTTGTATTACTACAATGGCAACAAGCTACCCTTTGCTGCAGCCCAAATTGGCCAGGCCTTCCGTAATGAGGCATGAATTTGCTAACCACTTAACCTTGTGTTCATCTATTTATTCTCAATTTGATGGGGTTTAAATCTTCTGTTCATCAACTTTCTTGCAAGGGTTTGTCATTTTATTTATAACTTGTTTTCTAGGGTTTGCATCCTGTACTTATTAACATATTTTCCATCTACCATGTCGTAAAACATATGAAGACTCATGTTGATTGTATCATTTATTTATGTTCATCTTTGGTACAGAAAATAGGCTGAAATCTCCAGCTTATTGTTAGGTATAGTATATTTGGATTCAGCATACAAAGAGCCCTTCTGTTTTTGCCACTGATTTAAGCTCTCTTCTCCTTTCTACCATTAGCAAAATGCACTTCTCCCTTTTGCAGTTTTGCCATCGTTCCTTCAGCAACCTGTTCTCTTTTGCCATCCCTGTCTGGGACTATGTTTTGTCTTCAATTTTTGCCCGAAAAACCTTATGTTCCTTGGACACTGGCACTTCGGCTTTGCACTTGATGTCATCACTTTGCGTCTCAGAGGGACATAATAATCTTTTTTGGCCAAAACAAGACAGTCAAAGCTAGTTAACCAGATGGGAACGGCAAAAGAGAGAGTTGCATTTTAACATCGATTGCATGAATTATATGTAAGAAATTTAGAGGGTAGGCCGACTAGCTCCAAACCCTAAATTTCTTACATTATATACCTCAAACCAGTGGTAAAAATAATTTGAAGAATTTTCTTATCTGGTTACCGTTGACATGAACTGGAGTAGTGTTGCTGGAAACCAGTGCAATTACTACTAATAACTGTGGAGTATTGCTTAAGCTCTGGTCTGAGACAAACTTGTTTCACTAGATATCTCCTCGTCAAGGCCTTTTGAGAGTCCGTGAATTTACACTAGCGGAGATTGAGCACTTTGTGGACCCTGAGGACAAATCGCACCCAAAGTTTAGTGATGTTTCTGATCTAGAGTTCCTGATGTTTCCGAGAGAGCAGCAACTGACAGGAAGATCAGCCACAAAACTTAAGCTCGGCGGAGCCGTATCTGAGGTACTACATATGTATACTTCTAGCAATATCTGATTTCAACTCTTGCTTTTGCTGTTCTTAGCACCAAACATTTAATTAGTAGTTGTGACATCTGTTTCTAAGCAACACTTGCTGCAACCTGCAGGGAACTGTGAACAATGAGACCCTTGGCTATTTTATTGGAAGGGTCTATCTCTTCTTGACGCAGCTTGGGATTGACAAAGACCGTCTACGGTTCCGTCAACATTTGCCAAACGAAATGGCTCACTATGCTGCTGATTGTTGGGATGCAGAGATTGAATGTTCTTATGGGTGGATCGAGTGTGTTGGAATTGCTGATAGATCTGCATATGACTTGCGTGCCCACTCGGTATGTATCACCTTTCGATGCTTACTCCCACCTGGAATTGCCAGTTGATTTTCTATAATATACAACTGTAAAATCTATCTGTAGTATCAAACTTGAGAGCAGAGCATTTCTATGGAAAACCCACTTTTGCGAAATCGCTACTGTCTGCCACTTTATTGTGGTTAATGTGTTCATGAACAATTTGATTTATTTTGGCAAACATATGTTAGCTCAAAGTCTACGCATTTGAGTTTCTGAAAAGTATTCATCAATTTCATTAATGTTCCAATTTATCTGCAATATTAATTTGCTCAACAGTTCTGGACCTTACAAAATTTGTGGTGTGGTGCTTATGTATTCCTGTGTGAAGTGTCTTCTGCACATATCTATCAGAATAGAACTACTAATCTGATGCTGCTGCCAATATTGAGCAGGATAAAAGTGGTGTTCCACTCGAAGCACATGAAAAGTTTGCAGAACCCAGAGAAGTAGAGGTGAGGCTTACTTTTGGTACAAGTTTCTCATTGTACACTGAATTTTTGAATTATTACTACTGAACTCTTGCAGCTGTGATGCTCTGATCAGTTTCTTGAATTATGTCCTTTGCTAATAACAAGGTTCTTCTTGGCATATTCAGAAATTAGTTATAACCCCATCAAAGAAGGAGCTTGGTCTTGCGTTCAAAGGGAACCAAAAGATGGTCCTCGAAGCATTGGAAGTAAGTTTCATCTCCACATTTACTTGTTACATCTTGTTCCTGCTGTGTTTATCGACACTTACTTTATCCGCTGGTAGGCCATGGGTGAGACTGAAGCTTTGGATATGAAATCAACTTTGGAGTCTAAAGGGGAGGTTGAGTTTAAGGTGTGTACCCTTGGGAATGATGTTACCGTAAAGAAAAATATGGTCTCAATTAACATCGAGAAGAAAAAGGAACACCAAAGGAAATTTACTCCTTCTGTCATAGAGCCATCATTTGGCATTGGGAGAATTATTTACTGCTTGTTCGAACATTGCTTTTATCAAAGGACTGGCAAGACGGAGGATGAGCTGTTGAATGTGTTTGGTTTTCCCCCTCTTGTTGCTCCAATTAAGTGTACCGTATTTCCACTGGTCAAGATTGAGAAATTTGATGTTGTTGCCAAGAAAATTTCAAAAGCATTGACAACAGCTGGGATTTCTCACATTATTGACATCACAGGTACACTACTGAACTTATGAAGAACCATTGTGTTTTCTATTCTAACCATATGAAGCGTTGCAATTTGTGTAGCATGACTCTGATTGTAATTTACACCTGTTTTTTTGTGTTTGATCTTTGTGTCACCGTACTAATATTTCAGAGATTAGATAGATGATAAATGGTGATGTTTTGTCGATTGACTTTTAAGTTGTTGGTACTTGCTGTCTCATCTATACCAATATAAAAAACCATGAGGTAGGTCTGATCCAATCAATCTAGACATTAAAGAAATTATCCAATGGATTAGAAATAAGTTTGAACCTTGCACCCCACGTTCACTCACACACTAATTGCCCTCTTAAATGCACAATCACTTTCTCAAGTTTCACCAAATATTGTGTTTTTCATCATATTATCCCGTTCCATTTATAGCCTACTACTATTACACATAGTGCTCTCTTTGGCCTCTTCTCTCGGTTGTATATGCCACTATGTCAGTATAAACCTCCTTTGAGTTGCTGATTTCTGTACACATTGTCGGGATGCCATGATGGTCTACTAAGAATTCATGCAAAATTGTCGGGGTGGGAAACACATCTTGTACATTTTACGAGTAATTTATGCCTTGGGTACTGTTGCAGGCAACTCAATTGGTAAGCGGTACGCAAGGACAGACGAAATTGGTGTCCCTTTGGCGATCACGGTCGACTCAACTACAAGTGTGACTGTCCGTGACCGGGACAGCAAGGATCAAATCCGCGTGGAGGTCGATGAGGTGGCCTCGGTTGTGAAGGAAGTGACTGATGGTCAGAGCACCTGGGCAGATATCATGTGGAGGTACCCAGCACATACTGCCTCGGCTGCTGATGAGGAAGAAGCTTCAGAAACCTGAAGAGTACAGTAAAAAAGCCTCCGTGGACTGATGGTTGTATTCTGAATCCGATGCATGTCGTGTTAACAAAAATGCTAATAGAGCGTTGTCCTGTAATCCTCCAGCTCGCCTATGATTTTTGTCTTTTTATGTTAATATTTACAGTTTCCGCATGTACATTCGTGTGATTAAAAGTAATGGGCGAAACATATGTTTTCTTTGGTCATATTGATATTTCTTCAGATTTGTCATGTTTTATGTTGATTCCAGAGTAGAGCATTTTATGACTTGTCTGGTAATGTATGAGCAACGTTGTCAATCTAAAATCACTTCGGTTTCGTTTGTAGGATTGAATTAGTAACAACATACATTTTGGAATACGAAGTTTACAACATCATCAAAACCTTTTTCCCAAGCAAATTGGGGTAGGCTAGATATGAAACCCAACAGAAACACAAGTTGGGGCAAGCAAGCTGGATTTACTAAGTATGAAGATCTAAAATTACTTTTGTTTTTCTTGGTTCCTAAGTTAGTTTTAAACAATTGCAAGTTTTTGACCACTGTCTTTACAATTTTACCCAATATGAACCTTTGGAGCTATGCTAAAGTTAAAATTGACGCAGGACAGTGTCCTTTTTCGCGATTTGCTCACACATAGACAAATGAAATGTCTCGTATACGTTGTAATCACTTGGTACAAGGGTCCACCTGGGGAAAGAAAAAGAAGAAACTGCCGACTCGAACAAAACCAAACAAGGAAAGGGAGCTAAACCTTGCTACTCCCAATTTTTCGACGCATTTCAACACCATAGTTCTACAGTTTCCACTTTCCAGCCACATTTGATAATTAAAAACATTGAGTAAAAGAAGAAAAATATAGATTTCCATTTTGTACGTAATAATATCACTTTCTGGCTCGAAAAAATTGTTTTTATGTAGCGGGTTTCACCAAGAGAGTACTTTACTACAATGGTGTTGTGCCCGGGCGCAATTTTGTGGTGTTTATATATAAGAAAAAAATAAAAAATAAAAGTGAAAATTTTCCAAACTCTAAGCATGCCTTATAAGTATAATTGAATCACATAACTTTAGGGTAATTTTAATGAGATTTGAGGGGAACCGAATCATACTTAAGAATCTTAAGTTAATATCGAAATTGGAACAAAATCACGCACGATCCTTTCATGTTTTCTTTGTTCCCTATTTTTCGCTACCATGATAACATTTTCAGATTGTATCTCCCATAGTCCCATTGCAAACACACGGACAAAATTTTAGTCATACTTAAAAGATCGGAATTGGAACGTTTCCTTCTCAAAAATATTTTTTTTTCGAATGGTTCCAGACCCCGACGAGCTTAGACTGGGCCCGGAAGGTATAAAGGCCCAGTAAGTCCTACTGAGCCGGAGAAGCCAATCCCCCAGCAGCCCATCGCCCCTCAATACTTGCTCCGCCTCTCGTTCCTTTTCTTCTCCTCTCTCTCCAGCTTCTTCCGTCCGTGTGGCGACCGAGCGAACCCTAACCGACTACCACCCCCAAATCTCCGCAGGTAGACGACGAAGGGCACGAGATGCTGAGGGTTGCAGGGAAGAGGCTCTCGTCTTCCCTCTCCTGGCGCCCCGCCGCGGCCGCCGGATCCAGGGGACCACTCGCCGGCGCCAGCGGCCCCGGGAGAGACGACGACGACAACTCGGCCCGCCAGCCGCGATTCGCCATCGGGTCCCCCTTCTTCGCCGCCGCGAGAGGTATGCGCGATCACGCGCTCCCCGTCCCTCGCCTCCTCTTCCTTCTCTCGCTGATCTGATTCGCATCCGTAGATTTCGCTTGGGGTCGGGTGTTTATGGAAACATCGCCTGATCCGCGAGGCGAAATTGATCCCCTCTTTGGTTTGTCCTGTACGACGCTACAATTTACTGTTGACGACTGCTTGATATGACGTCGTACTGATCATTCCGGTGTGGATCGGATCTGTGGTCTGTGGATGGCTAGTTTCTTAGAAAGTTTGGCGATTACATACGTGTATGCATTGACTTGCTTGATAATTGAGCCACTTGTGCTTGCAAACACCTTCAAATTTGATGCAAATGGATTTCTAACAATGCAAATCCTGTGTGTAAACATAAAGTGCAGTAGCTGGCCTAGAGCGATTGACACGTCAATGTTCTGGTAAACTATAATTTAGTTGAGATTTGTTCTACTGGGCCTGGCTACCTGCTGATAAAGATGTGGACACCACAGTCGTAAAACTGCAAACTTTTGATTGCTTGTAATCCAGTCTGGGTAGCATATTGTCATTGCTACTAGGAATACCATTGCACAAAACTAAAGGATTGTTCAAATAGCAGTAGTTGGTACTCCCTCCATCCCAAATTAATGGACTCAGCTTTGCCTTTATATGCATGTATCTAGACAAAGTTGAGTCAGTTAATTAAGAACGGAGGAAGTACTTACTATAAGTACCACAGGAGAAGATCCTGTTAATATTCAACATTGTTTAGTGTGTGCCATGAAATTCTTGCTATGGTGATCTTGTTCCTATTACTTTCAACTTCTGCAAGCTGTTTTGCCTTTTGTTGGTGCTAGAGGATGAATACAGAAGTTTCCAATACCCCATGATCATACTGTTTCTGTTGTTTATTGATGCCTAAATATGGGGCTCTGCAATATTTCATTATTATTCATAGTATATATAATTCTGATGCAGGCTTTTCTTCCACTGAAACACTTGTTCCACGGAACCAAGATGCTGGGCTGGCTGAACTCCCAGCAACTGTGGCTGCACTGAAGAACCCCAACTCAAAAGTGCTCTATGACCAGTACAACCATGAAAGATATCCTCCTGGAGATCCCAGCAAGCGCGCCTTTGCCTACTTTGTTCTGAGTGGTGGGAGATTCGTATATGCATCACTGCTGCGTCTCCTTGTCCTGAAATTTGTCCTGAGCATGTCAGCAAGTAAGGATGTGCTCGCGCTCGCTTCCCTTGAGGTGGACCTAACCAGCATCGAGCCCGGCTCCACAGTGACTGTCAAGTGGCGTGGAAAGCCAGTCTTCATCAGGCGCAGGACAGATGATGACATCAAGCTGGCCAACAGTGTGGACGTTGCATCCCTGCGTGACCCGCAGCAAGATGCTGAGCGCGTGAAGAACCCAGAGTGGCTGGTGGTTATCGGCGTCTGCACTCACCTTGGTTGCATCCCCCTCCCCAACTCTGGAGACTATGGCGGCTGGTTCTGTCCGTGCCACGGTTCCCACTACGACATCTCTGGCAGAATCCGCAAGGGCCCTGCCCCGTACAACCTGGAGGTACCCACCTACAGTTTCCTGGAAGACAACAAGATGCTGATAGGCTAAGAGGCCAAGACTTGGTACCTCCACAGCCACAGGGGTGAATCCCTGTCTGGCTGCTATTTTGTTTTCGATGTGGCTAGGACTTTTTGTTTCACGACTATCGTCGCAATGCCGATCCACTGTTATCTACCGGAGTGCATTTTGCAGTGCAAAATAATTTTTTCTGCTATGTTGCTACTGAAATGTGTAAGTTATTATTTGGAGCTGATATTTCTGGGGCACAAATGGAAGGATATTGGTCCCCCATTTTTGATAAATAATCGACCATGATGGTTTCCCCCCATTCATTTATGTATACTATTGAGTTGCTCATTGAAATGCTCCAAGGTTGGTGGTATGCCTGGTAGGGAGACCAGTTCTTCCGTCTTTTGTGTCTGTATACTATTGAGTTGGTTCATTGGAACGTTCCAAAGATTGGATGTGTGATCAGAGGTCATTGACATGGTGCTGCTGCCGATGGTATGCCTGGCAGGGAGACCAGTTTTTTCTGTTGATTGCAGACCAGGTTTCTGTTGGATCTAATGCTCTCCTTGATACTCCCTCTTCGGGATTATATGTCTTACACGCATATCTAGGTTGTTAATTTGACTAACAAAATATAACTTATATATCACAAAAGTTATATCATTAAAAAATATAGCCTCTAAAGTTTGTAATGGTATAATTTGTATGCTATAATATTTATATTTTGTTGTTTAAATTGCCAACCTAGTTAACCGCGCGGGACTTATAATCCCAAACGGAGTGAGTACGGTGCTGCAGCTGATGGTATGCCTGGCAGGGAGACCAGGTTTTCCGCCTGGTATGGCACACGCTTTCATAATGTTACAGCTGTTCTCGATCCGTGTCGCCAAGAAGCGAAAAAGAAACGGACTACTAGTACAAGTACAACATGTGTACAGCTAGGGTACAGCTAGACGGCGATTGCCATAATCGTGACCGCCCTCGCACGGCCTAATCAAAACGTGTCTTCAACTCGATTACAATCTGCAACGCCTTTTGATCTCTGTCGTACGTAACACCGGTGCATTTTCATCTGGGTAATTATCTTGGGTCCGGGCACATGTAACAGCATATACCATATGAACCATTCTCAGATCCTTTGGTGTGTACGATTTTTAGAACACATACATAGGGAAATCTAGGATTGAGATGACATGTTATTAAACCTTGCAAAACCGAAAGCACATGAATATGTAAAAGAAAATGCTCCATTGCACCACGAACGAAAACACAGGGATTTATCTATAGATTTCTTTTTTTTGCAAAGAAAAATCCGGATCTATTTCATAAATTCACAAGTATAAAGCACCCCAAACATAATAAAAATTATATCGAGGTTCTTGAACCACCTAACGACCACTACTGCCGCCAGAACGAGCCGCCGACGCGCCGCTGTCGCCGCTCCCTTACTGGAGCCGGCCTGACAATGTTGATGACAGTCGGGAAGTCTTTGTGCACGTGCGCCTAAGGACCAGCGCCCCAATGCTGAAGCTGTCGCCATTGAACCCTCGAATTGATCTGAAACTTGTAACACCAAACCTAGAACACACGTAGAGTGGACGAGATCCACCACTCCATGGAAGCGGCGACCAGACAAATCCTCGCCCTCCTCAACACCAGCGGCAAGATTGTCGCAGACGAGGTGGAAGAGAAGACTGGTATACCTTATTCTTGTCCCGCTCAACACCGTTATAGCCACCATAACATCGATGTCGGTTGACCAAATTCTAACTTTAGGGACCATTTCACAACACCGAGCGTAGGTCCGAGGTCCCCACACCTCCCATCGCCGGAGTGACAAGCAGAGGAGGTGGGGGCCCGTCGATTACCAAGACATAGACGGCGAGGATGAAGCAGATTGCGTCAGCTACTAGGGTTTTCACCCTAGTCTCCGCCTCTCTTTTCCTCACGGTAGGAGAGAGCCGATGCGAACCGATTTGTTTGCATATATAGGTACATGTCATAGTTTTCACGGGAACAAAATAAGATTGTGAGGTATTATAGGTAGTAGCATTATTCTCAAACTAGGAAAGGTAAGTAATTTAGAAAATCCTAAAATTTTCATGCAATGTAATCATACAACCTCTAAAATTCATGTAATGTTCCTTTAAACCAAAGACCATCAAGTTAAAATCAAATCTTCATAAATTGTGACGGCTCCTCCGTGCATGGTCTTTTGTATCGCCTTCGTACAAACCATGCTACCGAAGAATTTGTGTTGTTATTAAAATACGTTGCGAGGGCTTCCCAAACTACGTTTATTTCAAAAATGTAAATATGATAATATTGTCGGACACGCCCCTTCAATTTTGCATACCTCTAGAATAACTTGACAAGTGGAAGTGAGGAAACTAACAATGGGGGAGTTGTTTTTTCTTTGTGCATAAATTTGATTTTGTCTCATCGTAGGCTTGATAAACTAATAAAACTCGGTGTGTGTGTGTGTATTTTTGGCATCATGGGCAAGGAAAAAAAAACTTGAGCCAGCATGATAACAGTGCTTCTAACTAAGCCTCATCTTGCCGGGAAGTGTCTTTGGCTCCCAAGCACCGCTCCCTTCATTTAAAAAAAAATATTTATAAGTTTTTAAAAAACTGAAAATAATTTTGGACATAGTTAATGTTGTATCTCACAAGCATGCAAAATTGCAACGCCAAATTCTTAGTATTGTAGGCTATAGAAAAATGAAAAAATCTGATAAAGTTTGGAATTTGAAAATTGCATGTATAGATCCACATTTTTATCATTTTTGTGTAGCTCAAAAAATAAATTATTTGAAAATGATATTTTACATGTTTGTGAAAAAATCATTGGCTACATCCGAATATCTTTTCAAAATAATTGAAGCTTACAAATATGATTGTCAATTTCTTGAAATAGGAGGAGCACTGGTGCTCACCAGCCAAAAATCTCCATTCCTTGTCTTATCTTGTTCTCAAAAGAAAAAAAAAAGGGTAAGGCTCATCTTTTACTGCATATAAGTGGTCAAGAAAAGTGGGTTTCCACGCTTACCATGGACTGAGTCGGGGACTTGGATCCATTCTCTCTCCTCTCTCCAATCTCCCATTTGTCCTAACGAAATCTAATTGACCTCATCCTCCCCCAACCTTGCTTCCTTCTGCTTCCCAAAATCCCCCCTTTATCGAACTCACTTTGTCCAATCTCCTCCTTAATTAAGCTGGGCTCTGGGAGACGGAAACTTCACCGCCCGCGATGGGATCGAAAGCGGGGTGGCTTCCCGTAGCCTTCCTCCTGGCGGCAGTGGCCCTCTCGTCCGTCGTCTCGCTGCCGGCCGCCGCCGCCGCAGAGTCCGGCGAGGCCGACCATGCGGTCCAGCAGCACAGCGAGCGCATCTCCGGTACCGATTTATCTCCAAATTTGTTCCGTTATAGTTTTTTCTTATCGCAAGTTAGATGCTTTCAGTTGTTAAGGACCTACTATGATTTCGTCGCTCCTGTTACGCTCTTAAACTGTCAGATATTATGATATCTAATTTCGTTGTGATATATCAAGATGATTTGTTCTATCTAGGCTGTTGCTTGGAGTTGTTGACTAGGTCACCTTTGGGGGCTACTGAATCCAGATTGGTTCAGTTGAATTGCCTCTTTATTTTCTCTTGGATATTGTTATGATATGCCATCAACTGTCAGGTCTACAATTTCAAGTTTGATTCCACTCTTGTAAAAATTTGGTTATGCCATCATCACCGGCCACGCATCCAGCCATCCGCCAGCAAATTTCCAACCGAAGTTGTAGGGAATTTTGATACTAGTATACATCCATTGTTGCCAAGATCATGTTTATGCGGCCGTATACAAGTTTGACTGTGTTTTCAGTTTGATTGGTTGATATAGCATGGATTAATTGTAATTACAAGGTTCAATTTACCATGCTCAAGTCGTGTATACTTCATATAACTTCACAATTTTGGTTAGAGATGGCTGTATGATTTTGTTGCTGTACAACTTAATTACTTCATGTTCTGTTCAGATAACCCGCACATCTGTTTGTTCTAAATCCATGCTTATTGAACTGCAGGGAGTGCTGGCGATGTGCTAGAAGACAATCCTGTGGGAAAGTTAAAGGTTTACATCTACGATTTGCCAAGAAAGTACAACAAGAAGATGGTCACCAAGGATCCCCGGTGCCTCAATCACATGTTTGCTGCGGAAATATTTATGCACCGTTTCTTGCTGTCAAGTGCCGTGCGGACACTCAAACCCAAGGAGGCTGATTGGTTCTATACACCAGTTTATACTACATGTGACCTAACTCCTGCTGGACTTCCTTTGCCATTCAAGTCGCCAAGGGTGATGAGGAGTGCAATCCAGTATATTTCGAATAAATGGCCCTTTTGGAACCGAACTGATGGTGCAGATCACTTCTTTGTTGTCCCACATGATTTCGGGTCTTGCTTTCACTATCAGGTTTGTTCACTATTCCTGGAACCTCCCATATTATCTAAGGGGTTGTTTGTGCGTGATTTTGTCATTTCTTCCAGTACACCTTGTAACAGAAGGAGGTCATAATTAGGAATATATCTAGCCTTGTTTTACATTTTGCTTGCTAGTTTTCTGTGTAATAGTTATGTTGGTATTTGCAGGAAGAAAAAGCTATTGAACGTGGTATCCTCCCATTGCTGCGACGTGCGACATTGGTGCAAACGTTTGGACAGCAGAATCACGTTTGCCTGAAGGAGGGGTCTATCATCATTCCACCCTTTGCTCCTCCTCAGAAGATGCAGACTCACCTGATCCCCCCTGACACTCCACGTTCAATCTTCGTTTACTTTAGGGGTCTATTCTATGACACTGGGAATGATCCTGAGGGTGGTTACTATGCAAGGTATATGCTTCTAAATTACTTTTGATGGATGTGAATTCGTCCTAATGGTTTGGTCCCATTCACTCACTTCAATTATTTTGTTTTATTTACAGAGGCGCGCGAGCTTCCCTGTGGGAGAACTTCAAGAACAATCCTCTGTTTGACATTTCCACGGATCACCCTGCCACTTACTACGAAGACATGCAGCGTGCAGTGTTCTGCCTGTGTCCATTGGGCTGGGCACCATGGAGCCCTAGATTGGTCGAGGCTGTGGTCTTTGGCTGCATTCCTGTCATCATAGCTGATGATATCGTGCTACCATTTGCCGATGCTATCCCATGGGAGGAGATTGGTGTTTTTGTGGAGGAAAAGGATGTCCCACAGTTGGACACGATTCTCACATCTATGCCTATCGAGGATATTTTAAGAAAGCAACGGTTGCTCGCAAACCCATCAATGAAGCAGGCCATGTTGTTCCCACAGCCAGCCCAACCACGGGACGCATTCCACCAGATCCTGAACGGCCTTGCTCGCAAGCTCCCACACCCGGAGGGTGTGTACTTGGCACCTGGAGAGAAGCATCTCAACTGGACTGTGGGACCTGTCGGAGATCTCAAACCGTGGTAGTGAAGGACTTCCATCCTCTCAGGGCAATCTTTGCCACATGGAAATAGTTCATACTTCGTCATATGTGATGTAATAGAAATGCGGTGCCGCTGGTGTAAACACACCTCAGCCTTTCTTTTCTAACATAATGAGCAATTTGTAAGTTGGTAAATTAGAAAGGAATGTAATGAAATGACGTTGTTCCTATCATCAGGTTAGATGCATGGTGATTTCGGCATGTAAGATCTGTTACAGCATGCAGAAGAAATGGCAAATGATGTGCAAGCTGCAAATCTGGTGGATCACAAGGCTGTAAGTAGCATTAGATGGATGGCGAAGTTACAAATTCCATGTGTTTGAGACAGCTATGCATGCATGGATGGTGCACTTGGCTGATGCAACCGTGCTATTTGCAGGTCAGGTTAACTTATGCATGCTTTGTTGCAGCCGCTTGGGTTGGTGCCTTGGCGACCTGATGGTCATCACCATCATGATCACCATCACCATCATCATCATCACCCAAGTCGAACTGGTCAAGCAGGTGAGGGCAGACGGGCAGCGGCACATCCTTGAGGTAGCCGAGCGGGTTGGCCATGCGCAGGTTGTCGCTGATGCCGACGTTCCTGGTGAGCAGAATGGGGGCGCGGTCCCTGAGGTTCTGGATCTCGTGGCAGTCTGCGCGGGGGCTATGGACGAGGACGACCTCGCAGATGTCCTGCACGTGGCTGTCCTTGAGCTCGATGTTGTAATTGCCGTTCTCGTCGGTCTCGGCCTCGATCGTGCGCTCGACAACGTTTGTTTCGAAGTGCCTGCACTCCAGCCTGACCTTGGCACCTGCGGAAAAGAGATGTTAGAATGCGCAATCACAGTTTCAGAAGGTCTGCATATGTGGAGTTTGCATTGCTTATACCTTTGATGTACTGTGTGACGTTGGTCTCGAACCCTGCACGGCATGTGTCGCAGTAGACGCGGCCACTGATGATGTAGTCAGGACCCTTGGTGTTGGTGGTGGCCACGGACGTGTCGGCGACGGCAAACAGGACGACGGTGGCGGCGGCGATCACCGAAAGGACGCGGAGGGAGGCCATGGTTGTTGCTGTGTGTTTCCCCTACCTCCGGTGGTCACTCCGGTGGATGTTTTAGCCTGGGCGAAGGGTGAATGGCCTGGGAGGTAGAGTTTTATTCGGTGGATGGCCTGAGGGTGGGTGACGAAGTGCCCCTGGGTTAAATAGCCTGGGCTAAGGAGGGTTTTGCGTGGCTGCGCGTGGATGTAGGAAGGATGGCTGGATGGGAGCAAACGAACCGTACGTTTGTTTACCGCGTTTTGTATTGCTGGAAAGTAAACGCCCTGAGTTCGGTTGAGGTTTGTGTGATCAGAAAAAATTGACAGTTTTCGTCATATAGTAAGTGTTTCAGAGGCAAATGCCACCCTTGTTTCCCCAACAAAGAAACATGACTGTAGCGAGCCTTCTTTGCTGCCTGCTGCAATTGTATTGTATTTGACGTACGTACCATGTTTAGATGGACGACAGTTGAACTCATTAGGCAACTGATCGGGCAGCCCAATAATCAAGCCGCTAAACTAAACAACACAACACACATAACATAAGTGGTGATAATACTTATTTGATCGATCGTGTCTTGGGGAACACGCCAACAGTACACATATGCGACCGTCGAAATTAAGGAGCTAGTTAAAGCTTTTTTGCGCGCCGTGGCGGTGGATAACTTGTAAAACTCCATTATATTCCATGGATGCATCAAGCATCAATATACTTATATGCGAGGGGGAGGGGGTGGAATGGCAAGAGCGTTTATACGCGAGAGGACGGAGCGGTTAGGCGGCGGGCGGTGAGGGCACGAGGTCCGCGCCGCAGTCGGCGATGCAGCCGAGGTTGCCCTGGACGCAGTCCATGACGCAGGTGGGCGTTTCGGGGCTCGGGTTGCTTGCGCACCCTGTGGTGCAGCCCGTCACCTCCGTGGCGCACCCCATGATGCAGCTCGCGAGGTTGGCGCTGCTGGACGCGACCTCGACCTCGGGGTCCGGGTCGGGCTCGCCGGCCGCGGCCACCACCAGAGCTGCGACGACGACGAACGCAATCGTCGCCATGGCTACACCGCGACGAACAGTGAGGGCAGTAGTAGCAGTGGCCATGTGGGTGGAAGCGTGGAGCTGCAGCTTGGAGTCGTTTCTAGATTTGGATGTGGACTGTGATGGTCATGGGATGACTGGCAGGGTGAAGGGGTTGCATTTTGTAGGGGGGTCTGTCTGATTGAACTTGGCACTGGACGAATGGCTACCTTGTTGAGCTTTTTCCAGCAAGCGCGCGCGCATCCAAGATGGATGTGCTCGGAACGACGATGCAT
The DNA here is from genome assembly GCA_916181665.1 of Avena sativa. Lineage (NCBI taxonomy): Eukaryota > Viridiplantae > Streptophyta > Magnoliopsida > Poales > Poaceae > Avena > Avena sativa. The sequence continues at coordinate 506,586,517 of OV702294.1, forward strand.
GAGGAACTCGTGACGACCGTTGAGGAAGGCGGTTGCGCCTGCCAGGAGCAGTGCCACGAAGCTTCTCTTCTCTCACCCGACCAGCTCGACCTCATGGGAACGGACGACCGGTTCAGGCGCGGGGGAAAACCAGAAGGAAACTGCTGACATGGCAATGCCATGTGTACCTCACAATCGCGACCCACTTGATAGATTGCATCTAAAACTTAACACTCGCTCCGTCGTAAAATAAATGTCTCATCTAAGACATTTATTTTAGGACGGAGAGAGTACTATCAATCGTGACACTATTTAGTATATAGATCTAGACATTATTTAGTATATAGATTTATTTAAATTTTGACAAATCCAAGTCATGTAATATAGATCGGAGGAAGTACTGAAAAAGAAATTGGAACAACATTTTGGTTGCATATCCTCCGTTCTTGTGGCAATTACCGGATCAAATTGCTTATTTTCAAAAATAAATGCTTCTTTCACCTAAAGCAAACATTGGCTGATACAAATTGGGCATGACAATATGTTTCATCAGCACCGAGGTTGCAATGGTCCACCATTCTTCCCTTTATATATAGACCGTATGAGATCACTTGGTACGTATTTTCCCTCGTAGGTTTGTGTATTACCATCTGTCATAGCTCTCTGCATGATGAGGCTTATGGCATGATCAATGGTGTGTCCCGTCCTATTACCCTGCGAGTACATGCTTAAATGCCATCACAGCAAGAAAAATGTTAGCCTCACATATGAAGGTGGCTCCTGGATAGGAGGTTGCTGCTTCACATGAGGTAGAGAGACAAGGTGGAGGAGGGAGAGAGTGATATGAGAGGGATGATCATGTGTACTTAGTTGAGCACATCACGTTTCTTGGCTTTGCGTGTAAAAAAACAATGAGGGCTTGCCCCATCTTTCTATGCCTAGGTGGTTGTACCGAGGCATCACCAAGGTAATACTTCCACTGCTCATGACCTCGTCTCCTAAGATAGCTCAGTTCTAGTGCAATTCATGTCTTGAAAAAGCTTCAAACTTACTAGCTTGCTCCATCAAACAACACTCATTTGTTCCTATCATATTCATTTTCCTCACACTTTTTTCACTAGTCTTGCTATGTCCCTTGCTCCTCAACCTCGCCCTATTTTCTTCAAGCATATCCTCCATTCGAGTGGCAATTACCGGGTCAAAATGATTATTTCCAAAAACCATTTCACCTAAAGCAAATATTGGCGGATAGAAATCAGGCAGGGCGATCTGTTTCATTAGTGAGGTTGTAATGAGCAATAATTGTTCCCTTTAGAGACCCTCTTAGATCATGTGGTATTTATTTCCCTCATAGGTTTGTGCATTGCCATCATCGTAGCTCTCTTCCTGATGATGCTTATGGCATGACCAATAGTATGCCCAACCTATTGCCTTCTAGGTACATTCTTAGATTCAATGAAAGAGAGAATAATGTTAGGCTCCCTTTTGAAGGTGTAGCATGAAGAGGAGGTTGCTGAGAGAGAGAGGCGGACGGCCATGTGTATTTAGATCTCATTGCATTCCATAGAATTGTGTGTGAAAATAACTTGCTGGAGAATTAGCACACTCAAACATGATCTGAAAATACGCAGCGGAATAAGATATAAACTTTAGCACCACTCATGCACTAACTCCACAGATCATTGCTCAGTCATGGAAGGAAACTCATGCATCAATCGAGGACAAGTCTTATGTTCTCTCAACAAACAGGTAGCTGATTTCTGCAAGTAGATAGGAAAAATCCTATGTGCACTCGACACATAGGTGTAGCAACAAGCAAATCAACACACAGGGACACCGATCCTTTTTTCGTGAAAAACCTCTCAACTTGATAGTAAAAATCACGGGATGAAGCCACACAAATCTTCTTCCACTATTATCAATGGGGATACAACTTGTTCTTCTCTAGAGAGCACTAGAAGATCTCATACATCAAGATACACACGGATCTTGGATGCCAACAACAAAATATGGGGCATAAGAGCTAGATATTGGAACAATCTCACCAAAGATGGTTGAACCACAACTTTAAGGAAACAAGATAGTGGATCTGGACCTAATGACCATGTGGGTAGAGCCCGATGCTTGATTTAGCGTCTTCTTTCAACTTCTTCTCTTTTCCTTCTCTCTTGGTTTTCTTCTCCAATGGGGGCTAACCTGGTTTTTCGTCACTCCACCTAGTGGTGGCTGGATGGGAGGCTTAACATCCCCCTTCCCTCTTGTGCAATGTACATAATGACCCTCAGTCATAAACCTAAAGGTTGGTGGGATCTTGCACCTGTTTGGACCACTTGAAAGGCTTCATGAGGCCATCTCCTCACATCCCACATGAGGAGGATACCCAAAAAATCTCCCCCGTGTGACTCATGTGGGGGGCACTACCATGATCGTTGCCTTGCAACATATAAACAACTTCTCACTTGGTAGTATCTTGGTCATCATATCTAAGCTATTCTTGTCTTATGGATCTTCTCAAGTTTTAGCGACTCAGAACTCGCAACATCTCGAATCCAATAATACCTCACATCAATGTGCTTGGTTAGAGAGTCGATAATTGGATTCTTGTAAAGATGGATAGTGCTTTTGCTATGGCAATGTATATTTTAAATCTCTTGCTTCATGCCCAACTCTTACAAGAAGTTCTTCATCCATAACACTTCCTTGAAAGACTCAACCACCGCTATTTACTCAACATATGTGGTTTATAGTGAAATGCATTTCTGCAACCTTGATTACCATGACACTTCTCCCCCTGCATAAGTCATCAAATATCCATAAGTAGACTTCCTAAAATTTGCATCAACAACATAATATGCATCTGTATAGCATTTCAATAGAAGATCACCACTTCCAAAGCATAAACATGATCTAGAAGTACCTTTGAAATACCCGAGAATCCAGTTCACTCCATTCTCGTGATCTTAATCTAGATTGTCATGAACCGACTAACAACACAAACAACATATGCAATATCGGGCCTAGTGCACACCATGGCATACATTAAACTGCCCATAACAAATTGGTATAATAATTTTCTTATTTATTATTTCTCCTTATAACTTCTAGGACATTGTTCTGAACTCAGTTTGTGATGGCCTACAAGTAGAGAGGTAACATATCTTACGTCTTTCATGTTCACCCTTTCAAGTACCTTCTCAATGTATCATTCCTGTCAGAGCCAAAACAACTTATTTGATCTATCACGGGAGATTTTCATGCCAATTATTTTCTTAGATGGTCCTAAATCCTTTAGGAAAATGATTTACTCGGTGCCTTCTTAAGGAGATCAATCCTCTTTGTGCCATTTCCAACAACCAGCATGTCAACGACATATAGAAAGAGAATAATGAAGTCACCCTCGACGTACCTCTTCATAAAAACATAAGGACCCGATTGTGCTTTATGGTAACCAAGCTCAGTAATAAACGACTCAAACTTCTTGTACCACTATCGAGGAATTTGCTTCAAGCTATACAAGTTCTTCAATCTGCACACTTGGTGCTCCATTCCTGCAACGACGCACCCTTCTGCATGCTCCATTTATATCTCCTCCTCTATTTCACCATGTAAGAATGTTGCCTTCACATCAAGTTGTTAATTTTCCTAGTCCATGGTGGAAACCATGCCAAGCACAATTCAGATCAAAGACATCTTGACCACTAGAGATAATATCCCATCGAAGTCAATACCCTTTTTCCGACTGAATTCTTGCACAACCAATCTGGCCTTGTACCTTGGATATGAGCTATTATCTTCCATACTGATTCTATGCACCCACTTGTTCTTGAGCACTTTCTCGCCCTTTGGAAAATACACCAACTCAAGGGCGTCGTTCTCATATAGGTATTTCATCTCGTCCTGCATGGATTTCGACCATTTATTATTGTGTACATCATACACTGCCTCCTCATAGAATCAGGGCTCACATGCATCATTTAGCAACACATATTGATGTGGTGGATACCTTGTGGAAGGTACTGGATCTATTCCACTTATACTCAACTGGTGCACTAGTGGTGGGTAATCAAGTGGATTAACGTCACCTTGATCATCATAATCATCTTCATCAGATGGTTGTTCATGTACCTCAGTTGTACTGACTTATTCAGATGCATCATCATCACCTTCAACATCATCATATCCCCCATGATTGTCAGGCACTTCAGTAGGTAAACTAGATCTAATTCAACCTGAGGTGTGGTGGCCTTCAACTTCTTTGGTTTCCTAGTATCTTTTATTGTTTCATCTTCAGTGAAAACCATATCTCGGCTTCGATATGTCTTATTTTTTATTGGATCCCACAATCTAAATCCAAATTAATCACTTGGATTGTTGAGATAGATGCACTATTTTGTCTTGCTATCAAGCTTGGATCTCTTATCCCTCGGGATATACATAAATGCCCTGCACCCAAAGACCTTCAAGTGACACTCCAGGGAATATCACATGCAAGAGGAACTAAGAAGGACATGTTTATTACATACACAACATGATTCAATGCTTCATCCCAAAAAGAATAGGATAAATTTGCATGAGAGAGCATAGATGTGACCCTCTTGGTGAGAGTCATGTTCTAGGTTATTATGCCATTCTAGGTTTATAATAGACGTTTATTTATCATGCTAGAATTGTATTAATAGGAAATATTAATACATATGTGATTTATGAACAGTAAAAGGTTCCTACTAAAGCCTCTCTTTATACTAGCGTGTTGATTAACGTATGATCAAAGGTTTTCCGATCATAACATTGGATGTTGTTAATAATAGGGTCATGTCATTGGAGAATGATATATTAAAACATTAACCCACAATAGATGTAGCAATACGATCATGTCATCAAGTTTAAATTGCTATCATATTTGCAGTAACGTAATGTCCTTAGACCATGAGATCACGTCAATCACTTTCACTGAAAGAGTACTTTGATTACATCAAGCGTCACCCAGTAACAGGGTGATTATAACAGTGTCGTCGGGTATTTGGAAAGTGTTAGTTAAGTCTTGTGGATCAAGAGTGGGATTTTTCCATCCGGATGACGGAGAGATATACCCAGGGCCCTCTCGGTGATATCACATTGACATAGCTTGGAAGCAAGTGATTTGATCACTAGAATATCATATCACAGAAACAAGAAAAAGTACTTGTCTGGAACGAGATTAAATAAGGTATGGTTGATACCAAGTGATCGAATCTCGGAAAAATTAAAATATCGCGAGACAAAAGGAATTTGATTGTAGCGAAAGAGGTTCGGACGATCATGAGATCGAGGAGCTAGTGGGAGTCATTATGGATCTCCAAGTCCTGATAATAATTATTGATCAGAGAAAGTCTCGATCAATTTCCCAAACCCATAGGGAGAAACACTTTAGGTAAACCAATGCATTTGAGCGGATAGGGAACACATGGGAAGTTAAGTGGATATCGCAGAAAATTGTTCTGCTGTAGAAAATTGTTCTGCCGAACCTGTCAAAATAGTTTCGGGGTATCGAAACAAAGCAAGGGATCAAAATGTTAATGTGTTCATTAAATGAAGGGTTTATTAAATAAAGTACTTATTAAATTAATTGTTCATTAAATTCAGTTGCATTAAACCAATGTAATTAAAGTAGTTTAATGGAAACACCTTTGGTTTTTGAGTGGAGAATAAATGAAAGGAAGTGGAGAGGGGAATTATGTGAGTGGGAGGAGCACTCACATGAATGAGAGGACGGGAGGGGGCTGCCCCCTCTCCCCTATAAAATGAGGTGACCTCCCCCCTCTCTCACACACTCTCCATAGTCTCTTTCATATGCCCTTTGGTTGGCATCTTCTCTCCCTTGCTTGCCTTGTCCATTGCCACTAAAAAAGGTACTCAGCGAATCCCTGCTCTAATCCTTCCCCTCCACTACCATGGTATAGTGATGTTGGAGTTCCCAAGGATCCGCTACTTCCACTTCCCGACTGGAGCGAGGGTTCGGTAGTCGTTGGCACACCGTACGTATGACCAATTGTGGAGACACTGTTCGTTTGTGGTGCTGGTCATCTGCATGTCCTTGAGGACGGTCGTGTATATATACATCAACCATGTTTGTTTGCGGTAATATTTTCCTGCTTACGGTCTACGAGGGTGAGGCCATCTGTAACAGTTACAAGTATCGCCTATATATGATCTTGGCAGTTACAACCGTAGTGAAAGAGCATGCGGGCCTCCATGTGTGGTTTTGGTAAATAATGAGAATCTTTATGGACTAATGGGTGTATTAAGTTGCACTTGTAGGATTTGTCCATTGTCATCACTTGAATCATGTGTTGGCTTCAAGGTAGATGATATGAAGAAGAATAAGTGTTTTACAAGCTCAAAATGTGCCATCTCTAGAAGATCTCATGTTTGATGCTTGGCATCCTCGATGGTCTTGGATCGATGAAGAGGAATCAAGAAAGGTGTCCATCTTGAGAAGGTCAAGTTTGTCTACATCGTGCTCAAGTGGAATGCTCAAGGCAAAGGTATTCTTGATATGTTTTCCCTTTTGCTGGTCTCATGTTGTTTGTTGGGAGACCGGGTTTAGGATCGATAGTCGTACTATCAAGAGGGGCTCTCGAGTGAGTATCTTGATCATATCATTTGGAGAGAGCTCAAACCTTTGCATACTTGCATCATCGTATTTGGTTGTTATTTGGTCTTATCCATGTGAAGATAGAGCTTGTGGTAATCTTCATAACAAGCTCTTGTTCATCAAAATCGGATCTCCCTTTTATATCTTGTTGCGATTTTGATCTTTGAGGTTTTCCGGTTTCTCAACAAGGGAGGTATCTCACTTTAAAATACATGAAGTATTCTCACTTGGTGATAACCAATATTTTGCCTCTTTCCAACGCAATTGGATTCGGGTCAATCGGAGTTACCAAACTAAAGTTATGATGGTTGAATATTTGCCTATTTGATTTAAAAACAAAAAAACATGTGTTTGGGCCATGGTAGTACTGCTTCCCACTATAGGGCCGATCTGCTTGCGTGGCACATGCTTTTGTGTCGCCCGGTGGCCTCTCCGTCTCTATGGGCCTAGACCGGTAGTACCGCCCGGGCGGGCCAGTACTATTGGCCGGCCCAGCCCACCTGGCTCCCCGCCTCGCGTGCTCTCGCCTCTCTCTCCCGCGCGCATTCCCTCCTCGCTCGCGCTTGCCCCGCCTCGATCGTTGTGCGCTCGCCTGGTTCCCGCGCGCATCGCCCGGCTGGCCCTGATTCACTGCCTCGCTCACTGGCTTGTTCGTTCGCTGAGCCTGGGTCGGGTGCGGTAGTATCGGCCCATTTCTGGTACTACCGGCCTAGGCGAAAGCAGGCCCCAACGGGCAGAAATATGGGCCGCTATATATTGCCTCTCCCTTTTTCTTTTCATTAGTTGCTTCTTCCTCTATTTTGTCTAAGCTTTTCTTACTCTTTGAAGCTTGATTCAATCTTATCCCCCAATGATTCTTGCTCATATTTGAAGGGAAGATAGAGGAGATCTAGATCTACAAATTGACCAAGCCATATCATCTCTTTGTGAGTGTATCTTTGGGATCTAGATCTTGGGGGATTTTGTGTTCCTCTTTGATTCTTCCTCTCTTGTTCCCCCAATAGCTTTAGTAGCTTTGTTGGACCTTGAGAGTGAAGGACTGGAGCATCTTTGTGGGTGTTCTTGCCTTTTGCATTTGGTGCATCAGTTTGAGTTCTCCTCGGAGGATTTGGTTCGTGATATTCATAGAAGCTTGTCCCTCTTGGGTTCTTGGAACCCTAGACAGTTGTGTGGAAGTGGTCGGTCTCATTGGTTGTAAATCTTCGTGATCGATTTGGGAGACTTCGAGTGTTGTGGAGGTCTTCTCAACAAAGCTGTAAAGGTTCTGGTCGCCACCTTGAAGGCCACCGTATAATTGGACGGGTGCTTGCCGTGCGGTGGGTGCTCGGGAGAATAGGGTGAGGCCTTTTGTGGCGTTGGTGTTCTTAGTACCGCTCACCCCTCCAACGAGATGTACTTCCACTGTGGAAGGAACTCGGTAAAATATCGCCATCCCTGCATGCCTCGGTTATCTCTATATCCGAGCTCTTTACTTATGCACTTTACATTGTAATACCCTTCGTGCTTGAAGTAATCTATATCTTGCTATCACATTGTTGCTTGTCTTGCTTAGCATAAGTTGTTGGTGCACATTGGTGAACCTTAGTATATAGGCTTTGTGCTTAACAAAAGAAAGCGATAGTTTTATTCTGCCATTGTTAAGACCATCTCGTAAAAGTTTTAAACCACCTATTCACCCCCCTCTAGGCAGCATCCGTGATCTTTCACATAAGATTTTTTTGTTTTCTATGCAACGAACCCCATCAGTGGTATCAGAGCTATGTATATACGTAGATTCTTTGTACGGTTACAACACATAGGGATGTGGGCATTGATAGTCTTGTTATTGCAAATCTCTTGTGCTTCGGATATTGGTGGCATAGTGGGATGAAGCATTCCAGACAAACTTTACATGTCCTCTCACATGAGACCTATTACACGCTTGATATGCAACTCATTTGCATAAGTGGCTAGCGGGTGTCTGTCTCTCCTACTATAGTTGATATATGATTTACAACAGTCTACTTAATAATTTGTTTAACACCGTTGTGGCTGAAGTTCATAGGTAGAACGGTTCTATCCTAGAAAGTCCATAGCCGCGTAAAATATGCAAAAATAAATTAGATGTGTCTAACTTGTTTTTGTAGGGCATGTGATGTGATATGGTCTATGATACAAGCGTTGTTGTATAAAATGTGTTTTATTGTAAAAAAAGGCTGGAGCCATATGGTTGTTATTTTAATTTTATGGCATACGTGTTGTAAAATGGAAATCCATGTAATTAGATTAGTGGAGAACAACCTTGGTGATGGCGCCATGGACCTTGATGACACGCCGGTGGAATGATGGATGACGCACGCGATGGAGATCGAATGCGAGAAGGACCATATCATATCACATTATATATGCATGTGATGTTTATCCTTTGATGCATCTTATTTTGCGTTGATTTGATCACCTCGGTAGTATTGATTTCCTCGGTAGCATTATAAAATGATCCCTCCCACTAAATATTAAGATAATAATATGTTCTTCCTTAGTATGCACCGTTAAGAAATTTCGTTGTCTCGAAGCACCATGTGATGATCATGTGTGATAGATTCTATGTTCGCATACAACGGGTGTAAGACAAATTTACACACGCAAATACTAAAGTTCATACTTTACAAGCCTAGCATGTACAAACATGGCCTCGGAACATGAACCAAAAGGTAAAGCAAGAGTCATATGGAGATATGATGAACCATGTGATGCTCGCCATTGGAGCTATGCCACCACTCGTGATGATTAGTCGTGGCATAGTGAATTTGGTTCGTGTAATCACTAAAATGGCTAGAGGGATGTCATTTTGAGTGGGAGTTCACATAAGTAATTTTGAATTAGCTTGAACGCTATCTGTTATAAACCTAGTCTAAATAGTCTTTGCAAATACATTGTAGATCATGGCACCCCCTGCATTCAATTTCAATGCATTCCTTGAGTGAAAAACTACAAGATAATGGGTATAATTTCACCAACTGTTATCGCAACTTGAGGATTTTCCTCATGGGTATAAAGAAGTCCTATGTTCCGGAAGGTCCGCTAGGTGATGCTCCTGCTAATACTACGTCTCAGGATGAGCACAATATGTATGACACAAAGCATGATGAGTACACTCTTGTACATTGTGCGATCCTTCAGTCACTGGAGCATGAACTCCAAAAGCACTTTGAATTTAGCAGTGTTGATGCTATGGTGAAGTAACTCAAAGCCATTTTTGAGAGCCTGATCTATGCCGAGAGATATATGATCTCCGACAAGTTCTTTAGTGCAAAAATGAAGGAACACAGCTCTGTGAACGAGCACGTCATAATGATGACGGGCTATGTTCAACGTCTTAAGGAACTAGGATGTGACATCTGATGGCTGTGAAATATAGCCATCCACGTCCGTATTTAAACTAGATATTATTCATATATTTGATGAAATATCTCTCTAAAACCTGCCACTAATGCCTAATGATCAAAGAGGTATGCAATCCTTTCTTGCTATTTTTCCCTGCGCAGATAATGACGTATGATGATGGGAATCACTACATAAATGCCAAAGATACAAGATTTCCAACACTTCAAAGAAACTAGGAGCCGTGAAGTTAATACTCCAGCTTTAATGACTAACTATACAGCGGGAATTTTATTCTGGCCGTATAGTTTGCATCAACTTCATTAGGTCAAATAGAACAACTTTCGTGAAGGGATCCCTATATAAAGAGGCTTCGGGCAACGAGAAACATCTGCTTCTTTTCGACCTCAACTCTCCCTGCCACCAGAAGCCGCCACGCCAGAGGAATAGATCTAGATCTAAACCTCTAAACCCTTCTCCACCACCATAGCCATCTTCCACCACTTGTAATAGTAGATATCTTCTCCAATTGACGATATTGTAAGACTATTTTCTATCAACCTTATGATCTCTATTACAATGTTTACGATTGTTGATTTCATCTCTATGTGTGAGTAATTATCCTTGGGCTAAGGGCTTCGGCCTAGCCATGCAGCTTTTGTGCATGTTATTTGAAGGGATATGGGTAGGCTACACTAGCGCAAATCAAAATTTTCTACCACGTAAACCAGGAATACTGTTGTCATAGATCACAGAATTACCACTAGACGCGCAGTTGTGGAACTTGATGAAGTGCGTCGAGGCAGTGTAGATGTTCTACATCTCCTCCTCGTCCTCGTACCATGAGCAGCTCCCCTTGCGTGGCTCGTCCAAGTGCTACAGTTGCAGCACCTCCGAGGTATCCACACGTACAGGGTGGAAGCGTCAAACGCCGGACTGCTAGGTCCGCGCATGCAACACATGCATTAGGAGTGGCGGCTGGGAGGAATGGTCTAACCCTGGTTAGCTCGCCCCACCCTCTCTTATAAAGGCGTCCCTAGTGGGCTTCTACATTAGTAGCCCATTAGTAGCCTAAGCCTGGTCTAATTCGGATCTAATCCTCAGTAGGCTTCCAGCCCCTTAAGTGTGTGACCCTATAGGTTCATATACGTATAGACATGACACGAATACACTTTCCTATCAATAGTTGGTAGCGGCCTCTAGCAGGACGTGCCAACTCCTAAATGCATACAAAGATCATTCAGACGAACCATCATAAGGTTTAGTACATGTATTTCCCTTTGCCTCACGATATTTGGTCTAGCTCCAAGCTGACCTCCCTTTCTCGATACTGTGATTCGGAATCCCTTTCCTAGGTTAACTCTTAACCATATGTAGCACGGCCATGCATTTCTGGATCCGATCACTCGAGGGTCCCAGAGATATCTCTCTCAAGTAGAGAGGGGCAAATCCCATCTTGATTGACCATGCCTTGCAGCATGCTTCAGGACAAACCCGAAAGCTACCTTTATAACTACCCAGTTATGGAGCAACGTCTGATATCCCAAAAGTAGGTCGATCCACATCTCAAGTACATGCGACAATCTCAGGTCTAAGGACAAAACATACACGATGTGTAGAGAGAGCTACAAGTCTAATTGCCAGTCTCAAGTTGGGCCAGTCCAACCCCATGTTCATAACATGTGTCCACATCATTGGTTTGACATCTCCATGTCTATGACTTGCAAAACATATTGATCAACAATCGATGTGTTAGTCTAATATTCACGTGTGTCCTCACATAAACTCCAACTAGGGACAACTATTAGATAACCATACAAGTATAGAGTTTCACAAACAATTCACATAATTGCCAATCAATACAAGTTGCCTGATATTGATATTCAAGGAACATTACAATAACTCATGGATACATAAGAAATATAATCATCTCTTGATTGCCTCTAGGGCATATTTCCTTCATTATTTACCATAGATGGGATCATGTATTAGTTTGTACGACATGATGATTGTAGTACCCTCTCTTGCCTCAATCTAAGGACTTGTCAGGTACCCAAGACCCCGAGAATTGATCCAGGTAAAGGGAGTGTGAGTAATGACTGATCTGCACGATAGGAACCCCGATGACAGAAATGGTAGTATAGCTGTATATGAGGAATTTACTTGGGATTAACGGTGACATCACAATGCATATCATTAGTTCTCTTTCTTATATGAATGAAACTAGTAGGTTATTGCTATAAGAGGCTGCGGAGGCGATAACAATTATGGATGCATTGCCCACATATAGTTATCTTGCTCTAACAATTACATGCATACTTTATTATTATCTATTATTCCCATGAGATGTTTTGCACAGCTACTGGTGAAAACCGAAGATCCTAGGCCCTCTCTCTCCATCGTCACCAACAACAAAACGATCGCAAACTCTTGGTCCGGTGAAAATGCAATAGGAATTCTAAAACTCTCTAAGGTTCATTTAAGTAATCTCACTTTGCTTTCTGCTTGTCGAGGATTCAATAAACCTAGGTCTACTAGGGAAAAAGAGATATACTACATCCGTAATCCGGATCGAAGGTATGAACCGTTTTTCTAGCGCCGTTGTCGGAGAAGCAATAGCTACCCTGGTGAGGTTAGTAGGAACCTTGCTAGTTTTAATTCTCATTTTTTATTTTGTTAGTTTGCTTTCAGTCTTTATTTGAAAAACCAAAAAAATAGTTAGTATTTTAATTCTTGTTTTATCATCATTAGTACTTGTTTAAGAAAATACAAAAACATAAGAAGTATGGCTGAAAAGAAGCTTGGGGAGTTTGCAGCTCCTAATAATGATTATTTGCGTACTCCTATTACTCAGCCAACAATTGTTGCCAAAGATTATGAAATTAAGCCCCACTATTTAAGTTTGGTTCAACAGAATTAATTTGGAGGCTCTGCTGTAGAAGATGCAGGTATGCACTTAAATACTTTCACTGAAATATGTGATATGATGCGCATTAAAGATGTTGACCCCAACGCTATCAAGTTGCGCTTATTTCCATTCTCTCTTAGAGGAAGAGCAGAATAATGGTTGCTATCTTTGCCTATAAATACTATTGCATCATGGGAGGAATGTACTTCTTTATTTATGACTAAATTCTTTCCACCTGCAAATACTATGCAACTCAGATCTAATATTACTAGTTGTAGACAGGAAGAGCGTGAGCCACTAGCACTTGCATGGGAGATAATGAAAGAATGCATGAGAAACTGTCCCAGCCATGGGATGGAAGATTGGTTAATTCTCCATTTATTTTATAATGCTCTTAACCCTGTGTCTAAGTCTATGCTAGATACTGCAGCTCGAGGAACATTTATGGGTAAGCAAATTATCGAAGCAAAGCAGCTGCTAGTGACATGGATATACCCTACGGGTGCCTCACATTGGTATACCGGTCTAGACCAAGGAAGTCCCACATGAAGACGTGCTGCGCAAGGAGATTCCGGGTGGCCCAAGCCCAACAGAAGTTCGACTCCTTGGAGAACATGGCCAAGCTGTAGATATAATATTCAAGGGTGAAACCCTAACTTGTAATCGACTCTACCTACCCCGGGACCTGGCCTATCTATATGAAGGCCAGGAGGGCACGACAAGGAAGACCTATACAACTCATACACACACCTCATGCCAGATCGCATCTGCGCACCCCTGTAACCTTTGGTTCTGCCGTAATCAAGAACATACAAGAAGGAGTAGGGTTTTCCCTCGGGGGGCCTGAACCTGGGTAAACCTCGTGTCCCCTTGCTGCGTGTTTGTTACCGTCTCGCGATCTCCAGCATCCCCATATTCTCCATAACCCAAGTCCATAACAATGGACATTGACGAGTAAAACCCTCGTCAATTGGCGCCGTATGTGGGAACTGGGGACGCTGATCGTGCAGTCGTGACGGTTCCATCCGGAGTGATCTACGATTCCTCGGCGACGGAGAATCGCCTTCTGTTTGGCGCTTTCGACTTCACTGCCCAGTCACCGGCCACCCGCAAAGATTTCGAGTCTGTAGGCGATGGATTCGAGATGCTATTCGGGAGCTTCTACTTCCAGGTGGGCAAAATCGGCACCTTACGCCTTCCAGAGCGGGTGCCACTTCCATCAATCAGGCTCGCCTCATGGGTCCCACCAATCGACGCCCTGCGCATGTTGTCCCTGACGGACGATTCGGATGACAGCGGCAGCTGTAACTATGACCTCTGCACCCTCCCACGGAGGAAGGAACCTACGGTTCTGGATCTGAGAGCTACGGGAATAACATTCTCTCCCCATGCTACATGTGCGCGGCATCCATAACGACAATGTAGAAGACAAAAATGAGCCGACACTGAATCCCCCTCTGAATCCTCCTCTTAACCCCCAGGCTAAGAACAAAGGAAACGGGGCACCCCCGCCAGATCCCAACGGGAATAGGGCACCTCGAGGCAACGCGGTTACAAACCGCATCCAGATCCATGTCTCCAATGAGGAGTAGGAGAAGTTGCGCGCTGCCGTGCGAGGCACTCACCCTCTACCCGTCGACGCCCCTCGTGACATATTGATGGGCTATCACTGGCTCCTCATCGAGGAGCACAATCGCTAGATCAAGCAGCAAAACAAGCTCAATCAGCGCAGACGAGCGGCTGACGAGTCAAGCATGTGGCGAGCTGCGCTCTCCGCTGGCAGCTCTACCTCGAAGGACCACGGCAGTGGCAAGTATTGCTCTCGCCTAGAGCGCATGGACCCTGCGACACGATGCAAGGCCACCAAGGCACTCGACATGTCCTTCATGACGATGGACTCACATGGCAACATCATTCCCAAGACGCCACACACCGCGGTCATGGCGGCCACCACCTACCTCGCATCCAACCCGCCACTGGCGGGGGACCCAAGGAACATGATCCACAAATCTGCGCTTGCGGAACTCATACTCGTCGGATCTACACTCCACGACGAAACACCCGCGGAGCCAAAGAAAAAGGCCACGGTAAAATTCACTCGAAGCCACACACCCTCGTCCGAGGAGGAAGAGCATGACCTGCCTTGACGCCGTCGTAGCCCACGGCGCAGGAGCAGGAACTACGATGCTCGTAGCGAGCTCGCACAATGCAAGATTGACAAGTCACACGCCAAGCGCGTGTGTTCAATTGAGTCTGAAGACGATGACAGGGAGCTATGCGGCCCTAGGTGCTTCAGCAGGGCCGTCCAAAAATCATGGATGCCGAAGAGCTTCAAGCTTCCTTCGAACAACTCGAAATTCGACGGCACACAGGAGCCGAAGATCTGGCTTGACGACCACCTGTCGTCAGTCAAACTCCATGGCGGCAGCAAAAACACAACCATGTAGTGCCTTCAGCTGCAACTGACAGGCGCAACTAGGGCCTGGATCAACAGTCCCCCTCCGGCTCCATCCGCAGCTGGGAAGAACTGGAGTACAAATTCATACGCAACTTTAAGGGCACCGGCAAGAGACCAGCTTCAGTCGATGAGCTACGGGCCTGCTGCCAGCGGTCCAACGAGCCATCCGCTCATACATACTACGCTGGTCCATCATCAAAAATTCCGCCGCAAACATCTCTAAGGAGAGGGCAATCTACGCCTTCAACAACGACGTCAGGCGCCGTGAATTCAAGAAGGAGCTCAGGCGCGTCAAGCCCAAAACCATCGATCACCTGATGGACATCGCCAATTGCTGGGCTGATGGCAAGGATGCCGTCAACTGAGCATGTTCGGATGACAAAGATGACTTTGGCCGCACGCGTGATCGCCGCGTAAAGAGAAGGTCACGCGTCTATGACGATCGCGAAGAGGTCAACATGTTGCGGCTAGCTACACCGATCGCCACGATGATGGCAAACGCAATAGCGGGTACCGCGGTGGCAACTACCGCGACAACGGAAGGACCACCCAAACATGACAGCGCCGCAACCGCGATGATGAGCCATCCGCATTCGAAAAGTTGTCTGGTCCTGCACCATCCACTTTTACATTGACAAGCAGGATGGAAAGAGGAAGGCCAGCCACATGCTCAAGGAGTGCAGGGAGTTCCAGAAACTCCACGAGGGCTTTGCCTAGATGCGATGCCAGGCGGTGAACCCAGGATTCACCCCCGCTCCAGGAGCAATCACACACGGTGCTCCGCCTCCACCACATGGGGCACCCGTGCAACCCGCGGTTGCGCTGGCGCAGAACAGTGGGGAAGATGCATACCCACCTCCGTTGGGGTCTATGATGATACACAAAGGGCGCCCAAACAATAGGGTGCAGAAGAAGATCACCCGCCAGGTCAACTTGGCCGTCACCTCTCCGCCAGCCATACCTGAGTACCTTAGCGGCTCGGAGTCATGCATCACATTCGACCGTTCGGATCACCCGCACCAGATACCTCGCCCAGGTCACTCTGCCTTGGTGTTCGAGGCCCAGATCAGAGGGTTCGATATGAGCCACGTATTCATGGACGGCGGCATCGGCATCAACCTTATGTTCACGAGCACACTCGTAGCTATGCGGATCCCATTCTATAGCCTAGAGGCGTCGGACATGAAGTTCCACGACATCGTCCCAGGAAAGGGCATATACCCCTGGGAAAAATATGGCTCGACGTCATTTTTGGCAAGCCCGACAACTTCAAGCGTGAGCGGCTTGAATTCGAAGTGGTGGACTGGCCATGCCATCCTGGGCGTGTGGCATTTGCAAGATTCCTGGCAGTACCGCACTACACGTACCTTCTACTAAAGACGCTAGGACCCAGGGGCGTCATCATCGTCCCAAGAAGCCTCACCAGGTCAGACATCTGTGACAGGAACTTCAACAAAATCTCCCAATCGTTCGACATACAAGAGGATCTCACAAGGCTAAAGGAGGTCAGAGACAACGGTCTGCCTCCAGTCACCAGGCAAAACGCACCTGATATGTCGTTCGACTCCACTGTCAACACTACAAAGGTGCATGTACACCTGACGGACGCCTCCAAGACGGTGTTGATCGCCAACAACCTGAGTCCTGCATAGGAAGGTGCGCTCGTCGAACTTCTCCGTGAGCGCTGGGAAATTTTCGCCTGGTGTCCTGCGGACATGCCAAGAGTTCCTAGGGAATTTGCCGAGCATGCACTCAATGTGTTTCCGGATGCGAAGCCAGTCAAGAAGTCGATGCGTCGACTATCCGAGCAAAGAGCCAAAGCCGTTGGTGCCAAAGTCAACAGACTCCTCGACGCCAACTTCATAAGGGAGATAAAAGAAAGCACCTGGGTGGCTAACCCCGTGCTGGTCCCCAAAAAGGACACAGACATCCTGCGGATGTGTGTGGACTTCACGTTGCTCAACAAGCACTACCCTAAGGATCACTTCCCCTACCACAGATCGACCAAATCATCGATTCAATAGTAGGTTGCGAGAAACTCTCCTTCCTTAATGCCTACTTAGGCTACCACAAAATTCGAATGAAGGTGGAAGATCAGGAAAAACAGCGTTCATCACGCTGTTCGGGGTGTTTTGCTACAATACTATGCCCTTCGGGATAAAGAACACGTGTGCCACATATCAATGATGCATGCAGGCCTACCTGAAGGGCCAGATCGGTCGTAATGTGCAGGTATATGTTGACGACATAGTTATCAAGACCAAGGAGGCCAGAATGCTCATTGACGATCTCCGCGAGACGTTCGATAACCTTGATCGCTACAAGATCAAGCTGAACCTAGACAAATGCGCCTTCGGCGTCCCGTCCAACCAATTACTCGGGTACTTCATCTCTTACCGCAACATCGAGGCTAACCCAAATAAAATTAGGGCTATACTAGCCATGGAGAATCCCAAAAACGTCAAGGGGGTCCAGCAGCTGGCTGGGCGAATCGCGGCGCTCAGCAGGTTCATCAGCCGCATGGGAGAGAAGGCCCTCCCTTTCTACCAGCTGTTGCACAAAGCCGACAAATCCGAGTGGACGGCCGAGGCAGACGAAGCATTCGAGGACCTCAAGTGTCTTCTCTCCACATCTCTTGTACTGGTAATGCCAAAAGAGAAGGAGCCTTTACTGCTATACATTGCAGCCACGCACCAGGTGGTCAGCACAGCCCTCATGGTCGAATGACCCGAAGACGGCAAGACCCACGGGATGCAATGGCCAGTCTACTACCTCAACGAGGTACTGACCACAACAAAGCAAAGGTATCCCCACTACTCACCTACGGCGTATTCATGACGGCGCGATGATTGAGCCACTACTTCCAGGAGCACCAGATCGTGATTGTCAACTATGCACCACTGTCAAACATCCCGAACAACCCCAAAGCTACAGGGCGAGTATCCTTATGGGGCATCAAGTTGTCTCCTCGAGACATCATCTACGAGCGGTGCACCACCATCAAGTCTCATGTGCTTCCTGACTTCTTCCTCCACTGGATGGAACTCCAGCTGCCGAACACTCTGGACATGTCCCAGTCCTAGAAAATGCACTTCGACGGCTCCAAGTGCGAGGCCGGAGCAGGAGTTGACGTGATCCTGACGTCCCCTCAAGGAGACAAGATGAAATACGTCCTTCAAATGAAGTTCCGCGCATCCAACAACGAGGCTGAATATGAGTGATATGTCAGAAACGTATCTATAATTTTTGATGTTCCATGCTTGATTAGTATCTACTTTGCTTTGCTTTGTCTACACTTTGAGGTATTTTTATATGCTTTATGGAACTAACCTATTAACAAGTTGCCACAATGCCAGTTGCCTATTTTCTTCTGTTTTTGGTTCCAGAAAGGCATAAAATCAATATTCTCGAAATTGGACGGGACAAAAGCCAAAGTCAATATTTTACCGTGGGCAACATGAAGCTAGAAGAAGAGACAGAGGAGGTCCACACCCCCTAGCCGCACGGGTGGGCCTACCCCACGCCTAGGGGGGGGGGGGTGCAGCCGCCTCGGGCACCCCCTCGGCTCCCTCTTCGCCTATAAGAATCCCCCGATGCAGAAACCCTAGGCACCCCGATGAAAACTCCACAAAACCGTATGTAGCCGCTGCCACCATCGTCCCTAGATCGGGGGGATCTGAAGTTCTTCCCGGCACCCTGCCAGAGGGGAGATCATATCAGAGGCCTTCTTCTCCGGTATGAAGAGTGAGTAGTTCCACCTTGGACTACGGGTCCATGTATTAGCTAGATGGTTGTATCTCCTCCTTGTTCTTTCATGTATAGATCTTGTGAGCTCTGTTCATGATCAAGATCTAATCTATTTGTAATCATGCATGTTGTGTTTGCGGGGATCCGATGGATATTGAGATTACTATGTCAGATTGATTAATGGTTTTGTCTTATTGATTCTATCATGTTTGTGTTGTTTGTGATCTTGCATGCTCTCCGTTGTTAGTAGCTATCTTGGCCAAGTAGTTGTTAGTGACTCCAAGAGGGGGTATTTATGCTCGATAGTGGGTTCATGCCTCTAGTTTCCAAGGGAAGTGACAGAAATCTCTTCGGTTGTAGATGTGCTATTGCCACTAGGAAGAAAACAACAGTCTCTTGTTCATGGAACAAGTAGATTGTTTACCTTACACACTTTGCTTAAAGAAGTTGTCTGTTGCTTGCAACTTAATACTGGAGGGGGTTCGGATGATAACCTGAAGGTGGACTTCTAGTCATAGATGCAGTTGGATGGCGGTCTATGTATATTTTTGTATTGCCCAATCGAATCTCATAGGATATTTTTGTCTGGTATTTCATTGTTATGCCTTTCTCAGTTCCTGTCAATTGCCCTGCTATAATTTTTTACCCTTCATGCCATGTTGTTTATCTAAGGAGAGCACCTCTAGTGAACTATGGACCCCGGTCCAATATTTACCATTGATACATCTTCCACTATTACTGTTTACTTGCTGCAAAACATCATCACCTTCCACACCATACAGTTAATCCTTTGTTACGGCAATCGGTGAGATTGACAACCTCACTGTTAGTTGGGGCAAAGTCTTGAGTTTGTGTTGTGCAGGTTTCCACGTTGCTTGCAACACCTTTGGGACGTTTCCTTCCTCCTACTGGTTCGATAACCTTGGTTTCTTGCTGAGGGAAAACTTGCTGCTGTACCACATCATACCTTCCTCTTGGGGTCTCCCAACGAAGTGCTGCTGCATGCATCAAGACTTTTTCTGGTGCCGTTGCCGGGGAGGCTAAGGACGTCTTCACAAGGGGAGTCCTCCTCAACCTTTCTCTTTACTTTGTTTTTAGTTTTCTTAGTTTATTTTTCTTGGTTTTGTTTGCCTTTTTTTATCAAAAACTCCAAATAAAATTAGTTTAGTTTGGTTTGCTTTCTCTATTCAAAAACACACAAAAAATTAGTTCCCGCTCTAGCTGTTGCTGCTGTTTTTGGCTTTCCCCACTTTTAACAAAATGAACTCTGCTAAGAACACCAAGTTGTGTGACTTCACTAGCACAAACAACAAATTATTTCCTTATCACTCCTATTGCTCCACCTGCTCCTGATGCTACCTTTTATGAAATTAAGCCTGCTTTGTTGAATCTTGTGATGAGAGAGCAATTGACATGGTTATACCCTACGGGTACGTAACTTCAGCATACCTGGTCCAGCCCAAGGAAGGCCCACAGCAGATATACACTGGCTCATGAAGATTTTTGGGTGGCCTAGGCCCATGACGCCTTCGAATCCTTGGAGAGCAAGACTAGCGGAGATAGGAAATTCAAAGGGGTAAAACCCTAGAACTTGTAACCGACTAGGACTATGCCCGGGACCTGCCTAAGTCTATATAAAGGCCAGGAGGGCACGTCCTAGACCCCTCGACTCATACTTTCGCACACGCATCCACGCCAGATCGAATCTGCGCACCCTATAACCTTCGGTTCCGCCGTAATCAAGAGCAGACAAGCAGGAGTAGGGTTTTCCCTCCGGGGGCCTGAACCTGGGTAAATCTCGTGTCCCCTGGTTGCTTGTCTGTTAACCGTGCCACGATCTCCAGCATCCCCATCTTCTCCAAAACCCAAGTCCATAACAATGGGCATTGACGAGATTAAACCTCGTCAATTGGCGCCGTCTGTGGGAATTGGGGCTGCTGATTGTGCGGTCGTGACGGTTCCGACCCGATCGATCTACAACTCCGCCGCGACGGAGAATCACCTCCTCTTCGGCGCTTTCGACTTCACCGCCCACTCGCCGGCCATCATGAAGGATTTCGAGCCCGTAGGCGACGAACTCGAAATTTTGTTCGGGAGCTTCTGCTTCCAGGTGGGACAAACTGGCACCCTCCGCCTCCCTGAGTGGGTGCCCGTGCCATCAATCAGGCCCGCCTCGTGGGCTCCACACCCCGTGCTACGCACGTCACCATCGACAGATGAGTTCTACAGCAGCAGCAGCTGCAACTCCGATCTGTGCGATCCACCTTCGGACGAAGGGACCTACGGTTCCGGATCCGAAAGCTGCGGCAGCAGCCAACCAATCTGCAAGCGCTATCTATGCGCCGCAGTCATCCAAACCGACGAGGAAATGCCTAACCCGCCGCCCAACCGAAACGGCGAAAACGGCGAAAACAGAAGAAGCCAGTCCCCCCCACCCAACAGGGAAAGCAACGGCCACGTCATCCAACTTAGCAAAGAAGGATGGGTCCAGGCGCGCCGTGCCGTCGCAGGCGACATCGTCTTACCTGCAGACGCCTCACGTTACCTACTGATGGCATACCACTACCTCCTCATCGAGGAGCACAAGAAACAAGTCAAGATGCAGGAGACACTCAACAAACGCAAGCAAGCAGCCTCCGAGTCCAGCGCGCGACGAGCTGCGCTCTCCGCCATGGCACCCGGCTCTAGCACAAACGGAAACCAGGGAAACAAGCACCGCTCTCGGGTGGAAAACATGGACCCCAAGGAGCGGCGTGACGTGACCCGAACTCTCCACACATTGTTCACGGATATGGATGCCGACGGCAACATCATCCCGAAGACGCCACAAGCTGCAATCATGGCAGCCACTGCGTATCTCGCGGCTCACCCACCTCCAGAGGGGTCCTGAAAAGGGCCATGCATAGGTCCGCACTCACCGGACTAGGACTAATCGGAGCTGCGCTCCACGAAGACGCTCCTACGGAGCCGAAGAAGAAAGCTCCGGCCAGGCGCGACCGGAGCCCCACCCCCTCATCCGAAGAGGAAGAGGAGCACGATCTTCCTCGAAGGAAGAAGAGCTCGCACCGCCATAAACGCGACTACGACGCCAGAGACAAGCTTACACAGCGCAAGATCGACAAAGCACGCGCCAAAGGCGCATGCTCGTCTGAATCTGAGATGGATGAAGACGAAGGAGAACTCTGCGGAGCTCGATGCTTCAGCAGATCCGTTCGGCGAACACATATGCCACGCAACTTCAAGCTTCCTTCGGATACTCCGAAATTCAACGGCACGCAAGATCCAAAGTCCTGGCTCAGTGACCATCTGTCATCCGTCAAGCTTCACGGAGGCAATAAAGAAACCGCCATGCAATGCCTTCAGCTGCAGCTGACAGGCGCGGCGTGGGTCTAGCTTAGCAGCCTATCATCAGGATCCATCCGAAGCTGGGAGGAGCTCTCTTACAGCTTCATCCGCAATTTCAAAGGCACCAGCAAGAGGCCCGCCTCAATCGAAGAATTGCGAGCCTGTACTCAGAGAACGGGTGAATCTATTCGCTCGTACATACTACGCTGGTCTACAACCAAGAACTCCGCAGCACACATCTCCGAAGAGCGGGCCATCGATGCCTTCAGGGACGGCGTCAAGCGCCCAGACTTCAAGGAGGAACTTGGGCGTGTAAAGCCCAAGACACTCGACCACCTCATGGAAATCGCCAATAGTTGGGCAGATGGCGAAGATTGCATCCAACGAGCGCAATCAGACGAAGAGGACGACTACGGACGAAGACGTGAACGCCGCAGCAAGAGGAGATCGTGCGTCTACAAGGACCGCGACGGACCCGACATGGTCGCGGCCGGCTACGCCGACCGCCGTAACGACAACAGCCGCAACAGCGGAGGATACCGCGGCGGAAACTTCCGCGACAACGGACGACCAACGCAGTCGTGGCAACGCCGCGACTGCGACAACGGACCCTCAGCATTCGACAAACTTTCGGGTCCATGCACCATCCACTTCTACATCGACAAACAGGATGGCAAAAAGAAAGCCAGCCACATGCTCAAGGACTGCCGCGAGTTCCAGAAACTCAGCGAAGGCATGGTGCAGATGAGGCAACAAGCCCCAATCCCTGCGTTTGGAAACGCACCTGCGCCAGGTGAAATAGCACACGGAGCTCCTCCACCGCCGCCTATTGGAGGCCCAAATCAACCAGTCGCACCAACGCAAAACAACGCCGGGGTCGCATACCCCCACCAAAGGGAGCACTAAATATGATCCAGAAGGGACGCCCCACCAACAAGGTGCAGAAGAAAATCACCCGACAAATCAACTTGGCCGTGGCAACTCCGCCTGCAATCCCTGAGTACCTCAGCGGATCGGAGTCCTGCATCACATTCACTCGCGCGGATCACCCTTGCCAGATCCCTCGCCTAGGTCATGCTGCCCTGGTGCTGGAGGCGCAGATCGGAGGCTTCGAGATGAGTCGCGTCTTCATGGATGGCGGCAGCAGCATCAACCTAATGTTCGCAAGCACTCTAGCAGCTATGCGGATCCTGCAATGCAGCCTGGAACAATCAGACACAACGTTCCACGGCATTGTCCCAGGAAAGGGCATATTCCCCCTGGCAAAATAGGGCTTGACGTCATCTTCGGGAAGCCGGACAACTTTCGGCAGGAGCGCCTAGAATTCGAAGTGGTGGACTGGCCGTCGCAATACCACGCCATCTTGGGGCGTGTAGCATTCGCAAGGTTCCTGGCCGTCCCACACTACGCATACCTACTACTCAAGATGCCAGGACCAAGGGGCGTCATCACAGTCCACGGGAGCTTCACCCGATCGGACCAATGCGACAGGGATTTCAACAAAATCTCCCAGTCTTTCGGCATGCAAGACGAGCTTGTAAGGCTCCGCGAGGTGACGGACAATGGGCTACCCCCAGTCACAAGGCAGAACGCACCTGACATGTCCTTCGACTCCACCGTCAACACCAAGAAAGTGCAGGTCCATCCGACAGATGCCTCCAAGACAGCGCTGATCGCCAACGACCTCAACACCGCATAGGAAGGCGCGCTCATCGAATTCCTCCGTGAGCGCTGGGAAATCTTCGCCTGGTGTCCTGCGGACATGCCAGGAGTTCCCAGGGAATTCGCCGAGCACGCACTCAACGTCTTTCCAGACATCAAGCCAGTCAAGCAGTCCATCCGAAGACTGTTGGAGCCACGGGCCGAAGCTATCGGCAAGGAAATCAATAGATTACTCGCAGCAGACTTCATCCAGGAAATAAAGGAAAGCGAGTGGCTGGCAAACACGGTGATGGTCCCGAAGAAGGACACGGACATCCTGCGGATGTGCGTAGACTTCACGTCACTAAACAAACACTGCCCAAAGTACCACTTCCCTCTTCCTCGGATCGACCAGATCATCGATTCGACTGCAGGTTGTGAGAAACTCTCCTTCCTCGACGCCTACTCAGGCTATAACCAGATTCGACTCAAGGTCGAAGATCAAGAGAAAACGGCGTTCATCACACCATTCAGAGTATACTGCTACAACACAATGCCCTTCGAGCTGAAGAACGCGGGTGCCACGTACCAGCGATGCATGCAGGCCTGCCTCAAGGACCAGATCGGTCGCAACGTCCAAGTCTATGTCGACGACATAGTAATAAAAACCAAGGAGGCAAGGACACTTATCGACGATCTTCGCGAGACGTTCGACAACCTTGATCGCTACAGGATCAAGCTCAATCCGGAAAAGTGC
This sequence comes from Avena sativa, assembly GCA_916181665.1. Classification (NCBI taxonomy): domain Eukaryota; kingdom Viridiplantae; phylum Streptophyta; class Magnoliopsida; order Poales; family Poaceae; genus Avena; species Avena sativa. Next base: position 506,611,346 of record OV702294.1, read on the forward strand.
GCCTTCGGCGTCCCCTCGGGTCAGCTGCTCGGATACTTCATCTCTCAACGAGGGATTGAGGCGAACCCGAAGAAAATCAGAGCCATCATGACAATGGAGAAGCCGAAAAACCTCAAGGGCGTCCAGTAGCTCGCAGGACGAGTAGCGGCACTAAGCAGGTTCATCAGCCGTATGGGCGAGAAGGCCCTGCCATTCTACCAGCTGCTGCGTAAAGCAAACAAGTTCGAGTGGACACCAGAAGCCAACGGCGCATTCAAAAGCCTCAAGCGGCTCCTCTCCACCTCGCCCGTTTTGGTCACGCCAAAGGAGCGCGAGCCCCTGCTACTGTACATATCAGCCACACACCAGGTGGTCAGCACCGTACTCGTGGTCGAACGACCCGAAGAAGGCAAGACCCACGGGGTCCAGCGCCCAATTTACTACCTCAGCGAGGTACTGACACCAACAAAACAGCGGTACCCGCACTACCAGAAGCTAGCCTACGGCGTGTTCATGACGGCTCGACGGCTGAGCCACTACTTCCAGGAGCATCAGGTGATGGTCGTCAACGAGGCACCCCTGAACAGCATCCTGAACAATCCAGAAGCAACAGGATGGGTTGCCTTGTGGGGCATCGAACTATCACCCTTGGACATCGTCTACGAGAAGCGACACGCAATCAAATCTCAAGTCCTTCCGGACTTCCTGGTGCACTGGATGGAGCTACAGCTGCCAGACACCCCGGACATGTCGCAGTCCTGGACAATGCATTTCGACGGCTCCAAGCGCAAAGCCGGAGCAAGGGCAGGAGTCATACTGACCTCCCCACAAGGTGACAAGATGAAGTACGTTCTTCGGATGAAATTCAGAGCCTCCAACAACGAAGCCGAATACGAAGCCCTCATCCATGGCATGAGGATCGAAAAAATATGCGGCGCAACGCGCCTGGTCATCTACGGTGACTCCAACCTCGTCGTCCAGCAGACGATGAATGAGTGTGACGCACACGCCAAAAACATGATCGCGTACCGCGCGCTCTACAACGCACTCGAAGGAGAATTCGACGGCTGCGAACTTCAGCACGTTGGAAGAGAAAGCAACGAGGAAGCCGATAGACTCGCCAACATCGGCTCCACTTGTGCAAAGGTACCACCAGGTGTGTGTTGGAGATATGCCCTAGAGGCAATAATAAATATAGTTATTATTATATCTTTGTGTTTATGATAAATGTTTACATTCATGCTATAATAGTATTAACAAGGAAACATTAATACTTGTGTGATTTGTAAACTTAACTTGAAGTCCCTAGTAAAGCCTCTATGTAATACTAGCTTGTTGGTTAATAGATGATTGTGGTTTCCCTATCATGAACATTGAGATGTTATTAACAACAAGATCATATTGTTAGGAGAATGATATGATGGACATACTCCTATAGATAAGCATAGCATAAAGATCAAGTCATTTTAATAGTTCAATTGCTATATGCTTTCTGATACATAGTAATCTAATTCCTTCGACCATGAGATCATGCATATCACCTTTACTGGATGGATGCTTTGATGACATCAAACACCGCACCGTAACTGGGTGGCTATAAAGGTGGCATTGAGTGTTCGGAAAGTATTGGTTGAAACACATGGATCAAGAGTGGGATTTGTCCATCCATATGACGGATAGATATACTCTGGGCCCTCTCAGTGAAATGTCATCCAATTAGCTTGCAAGCATGTGACTGGCTCACAAGGGATCACATATCACAGGAACAAGAAAAGAGTACTTATCGGTAACGAGGTTGAACTAGGTATGCAGAGATACCGACGATCATAACCTCGGATAAGTAAACTATCGTGAGACAAAGGGAAATTGATATCGTATGTAAGTGGTTCATTCGATCGCAAAGTAATCATAGAAATATGTGGGAGCCATATGAATTTCCAGATTCCTCTATTAGTTATTGTTCGGAGAAGTGTCTCGATCATGTCCGCATAATTCACGAACCGTAGGGAGACACACTTAAGGATTCGACGTTGTTTGAGTAGTTATGGAATGATGGGAAGGAGACCGAATGTTGTTCGGAGTCTTGAATGGGATTCGGGATATCACCAGGAGATCCGGAATGGTCCGGAGAATAATATTCATATAAGGAAAGTCCCGTTTCGGAGTTGGGGAATGGTTCCGGTGTTTTCATCGGGAATGTTCTAGAATGTTCTGGAATGTCCGGCACTCCGGAGGGGAAGGGTACATGAATGTGTTGTATCAAGTTGGTATGATTGCATCATGTACTAAGTGTCATTGCTGAACCAAATAAAGGATTAATTCAAATCCTAGTTTGAAAAGTCAAATAGCTAGTTTGAAAAGTCAAACGGCTAAATTTGGAAAGAGGAAAAGAGGAGGAGTGGGAAACCGAGTTGGGGAGGAGTTCCCTCCTCCAACCGCCGGCCCACCTCCAAGCCGAGTTGGGGAGGGACTCCCCTCCCCTTGGCCACGCCTCCCACCTATAAAGGGAGGGGCAGGGCTGCCCCTCTTAGCACACAAGATCCTCTCCTCCAAACCCTAGTACCAAGCCGCCGCCGCCTCCAAGCCGCCTAGGTGAAACCCTAGCCGCCGGCACTAGCCCCTCCTCGGTGTGTCTAAACCCTAGATCGTCGAGGGACTCTCTCATACTCCACCATACTCGCTCTGGCTTAAGGCGAAGCCCTGCGAGATCTCCCCTCTACTTCCGGTACCACGCCGTTGTGCTGCCGGAATCGCGAGGAGAGTGCTACAACCTCTGCTGCCTGCTGGAACAAGGGAGAGGAAGGTCTTCGTCGAGTACCGAACGTGTGACCGACTGCGGGAGCACTGCCGGAACACAACGCCGGAAGGATCGTCTATGCGATCTTGAGATCGGGAAGAGTACGACTACATCACCCACGAGAATCCGCTCTCGTTAAACACTTTGGAATCTTCGAGGGTGAGTTATTCTATCGACTCGTTGCTACAATCTAGTAGATAGATCTTGGCTTGTTTGTTTGTATGCGGTAGAAAATTTTTGTTTTCCATGCTACGAAACCCTACAGTGTGTTCCTCGAACAGATCTGCGTGCCATCCATCAAGCGGAAATTCCCCAAGGGATCACCCGAAGAAGCAGAACACTCGGGGGCTACGCTACCCGAAGGTCATGAAGGACCCGAAAAGTTGGATACCGAAGTTGCCATGGTCAACCTGATGCAGGTCATGGCAGTCGAAGAAACTTGGACACGTCCATACCTCCAGTTCCTGATAAACAAAGAATTGCCTGACAGCCCGACAGATGCCCGGCGCATATCTCGTCGGTCAAAAGCCTTCACCATCATCAACGGCGAGCTGTACAAACGCAGCATTACGGGTGTACTACAACGGTGCGTCACCATCGACAATGGCAAAGCCATACTTCAAGACATACATGAGGGCATCTGCGGCCACCATGCAGGCAGCCGCTCCCTTGTCGCCAAAGCTCTACGAGCAGGATTCTACTGGCCAACGGCCATGAGCGACGCGAAGGACATCGTCCGAAGATGTAACGGGTGCCAACGGTTCGCAGACAAACCACACGCGCCTGGGTCCGAACTTCGACCCATACCCATAGCTTGGTCTCGGAACACGGATCACCGAAATGTAAAGCATGAATCATATAGTAGATATGATGAACATGTCGATTGTTCGCCATTGAAACTATATCAACTCTCGTGATGATCGGTGTTGATGTGGTGTATTTGGTTCGTGTGATCACTAAAACAATGTGAGGGATATTGTTTTGAGTGGGAGTTCACCTAGATTAATTTTAATATTAATTTGAACTCAATTTGTCATAAACTTAGTCTAAACTATTGCAAATATGTTGTAGATCAATGGCAGCCCCTACCATCAATTTTAATGCGTTCCTAGAGAAAGAAAAGTTGAAAAACAATGGAAGCAACTTCGCGGATTGGTTCCGCAATTTGAGGATTGTCCTCACAGCTGGTAATTTGACCTATGTGTTGGATGCACCGCTGGGTGACCCACCTGCAGCTGATGCCGCCGATGAAGTAAAGAATGTTTACCTCACTCGGAAGACTCAGTACTCCACAGTTCAGTGTGCTATCTTGTATGGTTTAGAATCGGAGCTTCAGAAAAGGTTTGAGAATTCAGACCCATATGATATTGTCGAGGATCTCAAATTGATCTTTGAGACTCATGCGGCAATTGAAAGCTATGAGGCTTCTGAAAAGTTCTATAACTGCAAGATGGAAGAGGGCAGCTCCGTCAGCGAGCATGTGCTTAAGATGTCTGGGCACGCAAACAAACTTCAAAGCTTGGGTATTGTGATTCCTAATGCTTTGGGGATTTACCGTGTCCTCCAATCACTACCACCAAGTTACAAGAACTTTGTGATGAACTACAACATGCAAAACATGAACAAGACGTTGCCAGAACTCTTTGCCATGTTGAAGTCTGCAGAAGTGGAGATCAAGAAAGCGCACCAAGTGTTGTTGGTCAATAAGACTAGCAAATTCAAGAAAGGCAAGTCTAAGCAGAAGGGACACTTCAAGAAGGGTGGTAAGAAAGTTACCACGCCGACGAAGAAGACCAAGGCTGGACCTAAGCCTGATACTGAGTGCTTTTACTGCAAGGGAGAAGGTCACTAGAATCGGAATTGCCCAAAGTACTTGGTGGATTTGAAGAACGGCAACATCAAGAAGAAAGGTATATCTGATATACATGTTATTGATGTGTATCTCACTAGTACTCGTAGTAGTGCCTGGGTATTTGATACTGGTTCGGTTGCTCATATTTGTAACTCGAAACAGGTGCTGCAGAATAAACGGAAGCTAGCGAAGAACGAGGTGACGATGCGCGTTGGAAACGGATCAAAGGTTGATGTGATCGCGGTCGACACGCTACCCCTTCATCTACCATCGGGATTAGATTTATACTTAAATAATTGTTATTTGGTGCCTGCGTTAAGCATGAACATTATATCGGGATCTTGTTTATTGCGAGACGGTTACTTGTTTAAGTCCGAGAATAATGGTTGTTCGATTTATATGAGTAATATGTTTTATGCACATGCACCTTTGATAGATGGTCTATTCTTATTGAATCTCGATAGTGGAAATACACATATTATTAACATTGAGGCTAAACGTTTGAAATCGAGCGATAACTCGAACTATATGTGGCACTGTCGTCTTGGTCACATTGGAGTGAAGCGTATGAAGAAACTCCATTCCGATGGACTTCTTGAATCACTTGATTTCGAATCACTTGAAAGATGCGAAGCATGTCTGATGGGTAAAATGACTAAGACTCCATTTTCTGGTATGATGGAGCGAGCTATGGACTTATTGGAAATCATACATACCGATGTGTGTGGTCCAATGAGTGTAGCATCGCGTGGTGGTTATCGTTATGTTCTTACCTTCACGGATGACTTGAGTAGATATGGGTATATCTATTTCATGAAACAGAAGTCCGAAACTTTCGAGAAGTTTAAGGAATTTCAAAGTGAGGTAGAGAATCAACGTAACAAGAAGATTAAATTTCTACGTTCTGATCGTGGAGGTGAATATCTAAGTTACGAGTTTGGCGAGCATTTGAAGAAATGCGGAATACTTTCGCAGTTGACACCGCCGGGAACACCACAGCGTAATGGTGTGTCTGAACGTCGTAATCGAACTCTCTTAGATATGGTTCGTTCTATGATGTCACTTACAGATTTACCGCTATCATTTTGGGGTTATGCATTAGAAACAGCCGCATTCACTTTAAATAGGGCACCGTCTAAATCCGTTGAAATGACACCGTATGAATTATGGTTTGGGAAGAAACCTAGATTGTCGTTCCTTAAAGTTTGGGGGTGCGAAGCCTATGTAAAGAAGTTACAGCCGGACAAGCTTGAACCCAAAGCGGAAAAATGCGTCTTCATAGGATACCCGAAGGAAACTATTGGGTATACCTTCTATCATAGATCCGAAGGCAAAATCTTCGTTGCCAAGAATGGATCCTTTCTAGAGAAGGAATTTCTCTCGAAAGAAGTGACTGGAAGGAAAGTAGAACTCGACGAGGTTGTCGAACCTTCTCTCGAAATTGCGAGTAGCGTAGCGCCGGAAGAAGTTCCTGTGGTGCCTGCATCAATAAGAGAGGAAGCTAATGATAATGATCATGAAACTTCGGTTAAAGTTGCTACAGAGCCTCGCAGGTCAACGGGAACTCGTACCACTCCAGATTGGTATGATCCCATTATGAGTGTCATGTTGGTGGACAACACCGATGACCCTGAGACATATGAGGAAGCGATGATGAGCCCAGATTCCAATAAATGGCAAGAAGCCATGAAATCCGAGATTGGATCCATGTACGAAAACCAAGTATGGACTTTGGTGGACTTACCGGATGGCCGGAAGGCTGTCGAGAACAAATGGATCTTCAAGAAGAAAACAGATGCTGATGGTAATGTTACTGTCTATAAAGCTCGACTTGTCGCAAAAGGGTTTCGACAAATTCAAGGAGTTGACTACGATGAGACTTTCTCACCAGTAGCGAAGCTAAAGTCTATGAGGATTATGTTAGCAATCGCTGCATATTACGATTATGAGATATGGCAGATGGATGTCAAAACAACATTCCTCAATGGAGACATTGATGAAGAGTTGTATATGATGCAACCCAAAGGTTTTATTGATCCTAAAGATGCTAACAAGGTATGCAAACTTCAACGGTCCATCTATGGATTGAAGCAAGCATCCCAAAGTTGGAATCAACGCTTTGATAAGGTGATCAAAAGTTTTGGTTTTATACAAACTTATGGAGAAGCTTGTATTTACAAGAAAGTGAGTGGGAGCTCTGTAGCATTCTTAATACTATATGTAGATGACATATTGTTGATTGGGAATGATGTAGACCTTCTTAATAGTGTCAAAGAATATTTGAATAATAGTTTTTCAATGAAGGATCTTGGCGAAGCAGCTTACATATTAGGCATAAAGATTTATAGAGATAGATCGAAACGCCAAATATCATTGTCAGAAAGTACATATTTGGACAAAGTTCTAAAGAGGTTTGGAATGGAAGATAGCAAGAAAGGGTTCTTGCCCATGTTGCCCAATACGACCTTGAGTAAAACTCAAAGTCCGACATCGGCAGAAGATAGAGAAAGGATGAGCAAGACTCCCTATGCCTCAGCCATAGGATCTCTAATGTATGCCATGCTATGTACTAGACCCGACATTGCATATGCTGTTAGTTTAACTAGCAGATATCAAAGTGATCCAGGAGTGGATCATTGGACAGCGGTCAAAAACATCCTTAAGTACTTGAGAAGAACTAAGGATATGGTTCTTTCTTATGGAGGTGATGAACAACTCGTTGTTAATGGTTACACCGATGCTAGTTGGAACACCGATCCGGATGATTCTAAATCACAATCTGGATACGTATTTATTTTGAATGGTGCAACAGTTAGCTAGAGGAGTGCAAAGCAAAGCGTTGTGGCGAGATCTTCAACTGAATCGGAATACATGGCTGCTTCGGAGGCTTCACAAGAAGCGATATGGATGAAAGAGTTCATTACAGAGCTGGGTGTGGTTCCTAGTGCGCTGGACCCAATGTCTATCTACTGTGATAACATGGGCGCCATAGCCAATGCGCAAGAACCAAGGTCACACAAGAAGCTGAAGCATATCAAGCTACGTTTTCACGCTATTCGAGAACATATCCAAGATGGGGATATAAAGATTTGCAAAGTACACACAGATCTGAATGTGGCGGATCCGTTGACTAAACCTCTCCCGAGGGAAAAACATGACCAGCACCAAAATGCCATGGGTGTTCGGTATATTACCATGTAATCTAGATTAGATGACTCTAGTGCAAGTGGGAGACTGTTGGAGATATGCCCTAGAGGCAATAATAAATATAGTTATTATTATATCTTTGTGTTTATGATAAATGTTTACATTCATGCTATAATAGTATTAACAAGGAAACATTAATACTTGTGTGATTTGTAAACTTAATTTGAAGTCCCTAGTAAAGCCTCTATGTAATACTAGCTTGTTGGTTAATAGATGATTGTGGTTTCCCTATCATGAACATTGAGATGTTATTAACAACAAGATCATATTGTTAGGAGAATGATATGATGGACATACTCCTATAGATAAGCGTAGCATAAAGATCAAGTCATTTTAATAGTTCAATTGCTATATGCTTTCTGATACATAGTAATCTAATTCCTTCGACCATGAGATCATGCATATCACCTTTACCGGATGGATGCTTTGATGACATCAAACACCGCACCGTAACTGGGTGGCTATAAAGGTGGCATTGAGTGTTCGGAAAGTATTGGTTGAAACACATGGATCAAGAGTGGGATTTGTCCATCCATATGACGGATAGATATACTCTGGGCCCTCTCGGTGAAATGTCATCCAATTAGCTTGCAAGCATGTGACTGGCTCACAAGGGATCACATATCACGGGAACGAGAAAAGAGTACTTATCGGTAACGAGGTTGAACTAGGTATGCAGAGATACCGACGATCATAACCTCGGATAAGTAAACTATCGTGAGACAAAGGGAAATTGATATCGTATGTAAGTGGTTCATTCGATCGCAAAGTAATCATAGAAATATGTGGGAGCCATATGAATTTCCAGATTCCTCTATTGGTTATTGTTCGGAGAAGTGTCTCGATCATGTCCGCATAATTCACGAACCGTAGGGAGACACACTTAAGGATTCGACGTTGTTTGAGTAGTTATGGAATGATGAGAAGGAGACCGAATGTTGTTCGGAGTCTCGAATGGGATTCGGGATATCACCAGGAGATCCAGAATGGTCCGGAGAATAAGATTCATATAAGGAAAGTCCCGTTTCGGAGTTGGGGAATGGTTCCGGTGTTTTCATCGGGAATGTTCTAGAATGTTCCAGAATGTCCGGCACTCCGGAGGGGAAGGGTACATGAATGTGTTGTATCAAGTTGGTATGATTGCATCATGTACTAAGTGTCATCGCTGAACCAAATAAAGGATTAATTCAAATCCTAGTTTGAAAAGTCAAATAGCTAGTTTGAAAAGTCAAACGGCTAAATTTGGAAAGAGGAAAAGAGGAGTGGGAAACCGAGTTGGGGAGGAGTTCCCTCCTCCAACCGCCGGCCCACCTCCAAGCCGAGTTGGGGAGGGACTCCCCTCCCCTTGGCCGCGCCTCCCACCTATAAAGGGAGGGGCAGGGCTGCCCCTCCTAGCACACAAGATCCTCTCCTCCAAACCCTAGTACCAAGCCGCCGCCGCCTCCAAGCCGCCGCCGGCCCTAGGGCACTCGCCGCCGCCTAGGTGAAACCCTAGCCGCCGGCACTAGCCCCTCCTCGGCGTGTCTAAACCCTAGATCGTCGAGGGACTCTCTCATACTCCACCATACTCGCTCCGGCTTAAGGCGAATCCCTGCGAGATCTCCCCTCTACTTCCGGTACCACGCCGTTGTGCTGCCGGAATCGCGAGGAGAGTGCTACAACCTCCGCTGCCTGCTGGAACAAGGGAGAGGAAGGTCTTCGTCGAGTACCGAACGTGTGACCGACTGCGGGAGCGCTGCCGGAACGCAGCGCCGGAAGGATCGTCTACGCGATCTTGAGATCGGGAAGAGTACGACTACATCACCCACGAGAATCCGCTCTCGTTAAACACTTTGGAATCTTCGAGGGTGAGTTATTCTATCGACTCGTTGCTACAATCTAGTAGATAGATCTTGGCTTGTTTGTTTGTATGCGGTAGAAAATTTTTGTTTTCCATGCTACGAAACCCTATAGTGTGTTCCTCGAACAGATCTGCGTGCCATCCATCAAGCGGAAATTCCCCAAGGGATCACCCGAAGAAGCAGAACACTCGGGGGCTACGCTACCTGAAGATCATGAAGGACCCGAAAAGTTGGATACCGAAGTTGCCATGGTCAACCTGAAGCAGGTCATGGCAGTCGAGGAAACTTGGACACGTCCATACCTCCAGTTCCTGATAAACAGAGAATTGCCTGACAGCCCGACAGATGCCCGGCGCATATCTCGTCGGTCAAAAGCCTTCACCATCATCAACGGCGAGCTGTACAAACGCAGCATTACGGGTGTACTACAACATTGCGTCACCATCGACGACGGCAAAGCCATACTTCAAGACATACATGAGGGCATCTGCGGCCACCATGCAGGCAGCCGCTCCCTTGTCGCCAAAGCTCTACGAGAAGGATTCTACTGGCCAACGGCCATGAGCGACGCGAAGGACATCGTCCGAAGATGTAACGGGTGCCAACGGTTCGCGGACAAACCACACGCGCCTGGGTCCGAACTTCGACCCATACCCATAGCTTGGCATTTTGCCCAATGGGGCCTCGACATGATCGGCAAACTGCCAAAGTCCTCGAAAGGGGGACACGTCTTCCTCCTGGTCGCAGTCGACAAATTCACCAAGTGGATCGAGGCCATGCCAGTCACCAACCAGAAGGGCAAAACCGCCGTCAAATTCTTCGAATCCATTGTCTACAGGTTCGGCGTACCGCACAGCATCATCACTGACAACGGATCGAACTTCATCTCCGAAGAATTCCAGGACTTCTGCGAAGGCCTCGGGATCAACATCACATATGCCTCAGTGGCACACCCGCAAACAAACGGGCAAGTGGAAAAGGCCAACGGTCTAATCGGCGCCGGCATCAAGAAGCGCCTCATGAGCTCACTCGAGCACAAAGCTGGAAACTGGACGAAAGAGCTTCCGTCTGTCCTGTGGAGCTTACGGACTACGCCAAACAGCTCCACCGGCTACACACCGTTCTTCATGGTGCACGGAGCTGAGGCCGTGCTACCAGCCGAAGTACGCCACCAGGCTCCACGAGTCGTTGCTTACAGCGAAGCCGAATCCACGGCTGCACTCGAAGATGCCGTTGACACACTCGACGAAGCACGGGATATAGCAGCAGCTAGATCAGCGGTGTACCAGCAAAGTCTCCGCAACTACCACAGCCGTCGGCTGCGCCCAAGGTCCTTCGTCGAAGGAGACCTCATCTTACGACTCAAGCAAAAGCGACCGAATAAATTCGAGTCACCATGGGAAGGACCCTATGTCATCACCGAAGTCATCCCAGGTGGCGCCTATCGCCTCAAGCACGTGGAGTCTGGAGTCGCATACTCCAACCCATGGAACATCTCGCACCTGCGACGATTCTACCCGTAGCAACCTACCCCTTTTACTTTCAATAAGGCTTTCAGCCAAGGCTACTCAGCCGAACCATGTACCTCCTCCATTACGATATAAATAAAGCTAAGTGTCTCACCCCCAACCTTCGGTTGACTATCTTTCTGCAACTTTACTACATGCTACTCGGGGGCTCCCCCCACCTCACGATTTCATCGGCTGAGGACCAAACGTGTACACCTGAGTAGCTGACCACGTCAGGCAAACGAAAAGGACACGTACTCAATCAAAGCACTGCGTGCTCACAAACAAGCAAACCTTTACAACAAAGGGCACACAAACGCCCAGCCGAAATATACAAATTTTACATCTATCTGTTTATTTTCAGGTCCTACCTATTCTGAAGAATAACCTGAGCACGCTGCTCAAACAAATCTACAATCTGTTCGGCATACTTCCTTACAGCCGCGTAATGCGGACGCATGTTCCACTCTCCACCATCCAGTCGAAGAGGTGGCCCAGCTGCCACAGCAGCCAAATCTACGTCAGGACGGTGCACCCTCACAAGAGACAAGGCAGCCTTCACTCCTGCGATGAGCTGCTGTCGCACCAGCTCCTTGACATTGCTGGCACTCCGAAACCTCGACAGAAGACCTGCAAGGGTCGTCGGCACGGCATCCAAAGGAAACATGATGTGCAGCACCGAGGAAAGCGATGTCTGCACCTGGCGGAGCACCCGCGAAACTTGATAAACACGATCCTGCACCGTCGCCAGAACCATGGCGCGATCGCGATCCATCCAGAAGAAGCCGCCGGCCTCCATGTCCTGTTGAGTCAAGCAATTGACCCGAACAGCGACACGCTCCTTTTCTTCCCTCGGAGCAAGATTGGCACCTGCAACAATCGCACAAAACAAGAATAAGTCTAGCAGGCTCACCCAAAGAACTGAGCTACAGCCCGAAACAAGGATCAACTTACATTGCAGCTGCTCGGACAGGCGACCCAGCTCCGCCATCAAATACTCCTCTCTGGCTGCACCACGATCTGCCTTGGATTTCCAAACGTCGGCGCGACCACGCAACCCGAGCAATTCCCTCTCCAAGCTGCGCACGCGATCTCGAAGGAAAGCGAGCTGCGAGGAATCATCCAACGATGGTCGCAAGGGCTTTGCGGATGAGGGGTCAACTGGTTCAGCACCCGAAGGAACCTATAAGCAGCAGAAAAAAGAAGGCACACAGACATTTCAGCCAAGGATAGAGCACAACTCGGAGGAATTCATTAAATATATAAGACCACTACGTGGCACAAGGATGGTACTATAAAAGATATTTACAACAAAAGTAGACTACACACTACCCTACGTCTACTCTGCCTAAGGTGCAGGACACTGAGTTGCCTCAGAGCCAGACTGCCTAGCTTTGGCCTCGCCCTGCTGCCGCAGCGCGTACTCAGACAGCAAGTCAATGAGCTTGGGCCCATATCGTCTGCAGCGAGTGGAGTAGGAAGCGAAGGCTACCTCGGATCCATCCGCAGCCGTCGGCATCCGAGAGGTGATCTGGGGCAAGTCCAGCTCCGCCCCAGCCGCCATGGCCATCACCAGCCCGACGGACGCGCCGATGCCCTTCTGCTTGCGCTTGTACGCCGCAGGCGCTTCGGCTGACAGAGCCTCTGCCAGGGCATCCACATCTTCAAGGGCTGCGCCCTTCGGGAAGAGCTCCTGGTAGAAGCGACCAAGGACCTCTTTCGCCTTGGCAAGGGAGTTGACGACGGTGCCGCAGCGGTCTTCGACCGCCACAGTGGCATCATCCAGAGCACTCCTGTGCTCCAGAGCATCGCGGTCGAACTCGATGCCTGCGGCATCTGAGACAAAAATGAAGAAAAACATGAAGAAAAGCAGCATAGCAGACGACCCGTGGAAAAAGAAACAAATACAGAACATGCACTCACCCGAAATAGCCTTGGCAGCAGCCATGAGCTTCACTGCCACCCCTCTTTCACGAGCAGCCGCAACGGTGGCCAGCTGCTCCTCACGATCTGCGGCCTCCTGCTGCAGACGCTCCTTCGCTTCGGCTGCCTTCGACAGCTCTAGCTCAAGGCGCTCTTTCGCGCCGACGGCAGCTTCGGCTTTCTGCTCCGATTGGCCAAGGCTCTTTTTAAGAGCATCAACCTCACGGAGAGAGTCGTTATGCTCCTCTGCATTTAAGACAAGCAAGTGTCAAAGAACAGAACCAGGATAAACAAGAGAGGTACTAAAAGGCAGACGAATACCTTGAAGCTGCCGCAGTTTCGCCTCCAGCGTCAGGCGTTCCTCCACCAGCCGCTTGGCCTCTTGGACAAAAGGCTGCAGATAAAGGCAATAGCAGTAAGAACAGGACTTGGGGGCTACGCCCAACACAAAGAAGCAAAAACAGCATCAGCACACGAAGACACTCGGGGGCTCCCCCCGTGACATGAAGCAGAAAAACTTACATGCTCCGATGGCGACCCCGAAGGCCCGCCTGCGAAATTCTGAGGCGCAACCACCAGCCCCTCCCGCACAGGAGGATCTGGAGCGGCGCCACGCGACGTCGCCATTGTCTGAGGAGGAGGCGACGCAATGTTCGACTCCCCCATCATCTCCCGTGCACCATCACTCGAGCCGTCGGAGGATTGCCTGCATACAAACCAATCAGCACAAGTGCAAAAAAATCATGAAGGAAAAAGGACAACAGTACAACAAGAAAACTTACGAGCCCAATGCGCTCAGGTCGAAGATAGGAGAAGCCCTTCGGGACCTCTTCTCCTCTTTCTTCTCTTCCTTGTTCTCCTCCTTCTTTTCTTCCTTCTTCCGCTTTGATGGCGGGTACAGCGCAACAGCCCGCACAGGAATGGCAGGAACGGGAGAGGAAGAACCTCCATGACCATCACTATGACGCTCAAGGCCTAGAGGATTTCTGGGAGTCGGAGGAGTCGAGGCATCCTAAGACTCGCTCGAGCTCCGTGATCGCTTGCGCGTATGGTCCTCACTCGACTCGTCGGCATCCTCCGCCGGAGATCGCGCCGAAGGAAGCTCGGACACGGAATCTACCACTTCATTATCCGGGGCATTCGGATACCTTTCGGGCAATGGTGGTACCATGCCCGGCACTTTGAAGCTCTACAAGATGAGAAGGAACTTTGTTAGCAAACAAAAGAAACAAATACACACCCAACAAAAAAGGGGGAGCACTACGTGCACAAATCTACACCTTCGGCACGGCCAACATCGAAGCAAAGGGAGGAGTCAGCGACTTCCCCGGGAGTTCTTCTCCGGCCTTGAACTTCAGCAGCACGCGAAGATCCTTGTCAAGGCTCGACTCGGAGACTTTCTCACTCGAAACCCTCGTCGGATCACGGCGCCCAGAATAAAGAAACATCGGGTGCGCCCTCGCTTGGAGAGGCTGCACCCGACGCTCAAGAAACGTCCGAATGATGTCCACGCCGTTCACCTCCTTCTCAGGAATCAGTTGGAGATCCTCCACCTGACGGTAAAGGGCCTCTATCTCCACCACCTCACCGTCTAAGATTTGGTTCTTCCAAGACCTTTTCTTCTCAATCTTTTGAGAGGGGTCAAAGGGAACAAGACCAAATCTTGCCCAGGCAAAACGGAGTCGCGGATGTAAAACCATCGCCTCCGCCCGTACTGGACAGATTCGGACATGGAAAAGGAAAAGAATTGCACATTGGGACTGAGGGAGATGATGAAACCCCCAACGGGATACACACCATCCGAACCAGATTGCCTCTTCACGGAATAAAGATTCTGGAAGAGGCCAAAGTGCGGCTCAATGCCAAGCCAACACTCGCAAAGTGTGATAAAACACGCAATGTGGAGAAGAGAGTTGGGAGACAGATGATGGAGTTGAACCCCATAGAAGAAGAGCAGTCCACGGAGGAAGTCGTGGACCGGAAAAGAAAACCCGCGAATCACGAAGGCGACAAACATAACCCGGTACCCAGATGGGGGACGGGGGATTACCTCATTGCCGGGGAGTCTCACGGCCGTCGTATCTTGCGGGATCAGGCCCCGCTCGCGCAGTTTGCGGAGATCGCTCTCCCGCGTCTCTGATCGCCGCCAGCCACCATCGGTGACGCGAACGGCGGCGGTGCCCTTCTTGCCTCCGGCGGCGCTGGTCCCAACCGCAGATGAGGACTTCTTTGTTTTCCCCATGGCGCTACGACGGTGGTGGCGATGCCAAAGCAGAAAGAACAGAGGAAATGTGGAAGAAAGTCTCAGCGCGCAGCAAGAATAGCTCAAGAACATGAAGGCAGTGAATAGATGAACTGATGCGGTGAAAAACAAACCACGATTTCACCGATTATAACAGCGAAGACGACGCACGCTGGCCGTCCATCGAGAAGACCTAACGCCAACGGTAGATCTGGCCGTACACGTGTCAGCATCACAACGAACTGTCGTTACCACGCCATCCACTACGCGTGGAAATCGAGGAGACGGCGTAATCATCTCCACGCCGCGCGTGACCGGTCAATTCAAAGTCAGGAAGTGGGACCCACGCTTCGTCAAGTCAAGTCATCTCTGGCGTAGCAGACGCTTGAGGTCATCGATCGTCAGCACTGACGTCATCAAAAGCTATACTAGCACCAACTTCGGCTCCACAGCTAAGAGTACTCACTCGAATCTACGATTCGACTAAATACTCGGGGGATACTCCTATCAGGAGCGTTGGCCGCGCACCCGACAGACAAATGAGGATAAAATTACTTCTCTGAGTCCTACGTCGAGTCTACGACTCCACTACGGACTCGGGGGCTACTCCCATAGGGAGGATGGATTTAAGCATCCGAAAATTTTCGAGTCCTACGGACTTAACGACTGAAACAATGCTTGAACTAAAGTCTCCGTTCGAGTCTACGACTCGAACAGACACTTGGGGGCTACTCCCATAGGGAGCGCTGGTCGCGCACCCTATGAAATCTTCGACTGCGATCTTTCGGATCAGCACGCAAAAACTTTTTGGCAACTTTGCCCCAACAAGACGGCCGAGTGAGCGACAATCTCCTAGGCCACCCGAAGCACCTCCGAGGTGATAAATGTTCGGATGCTGCGTCTGTGACGCAAAGATAAGACCTACAGATATCATCTGATGGCCTGGCAACGCACCTAACTGCGCTCTGCTAGTATGAATCCGTACCAGCAGGTACGATGAAAATCCCGACGGACGCGTTGGGTACACCAATTAAAATCACTGGAATTCCACTTTTGTAAGTCCTCCGCGGCCTGAGTCGAATTACTCCAGCATATGTTCCAGGTCTGGGTTGAGGGACCCGAACCTGAAGAAGATCGTGTCGTTTCGTCCTAAGACAGTTAACTGACCCTGATCCGTCGGGTGAGTCAGGCACACGCATCAACAATCCCGACACACATATACTATTAAAATATAGTTGCACCCGAAGGATGGAAGAGTCTTCAGCCGAATCTACGATTCGACTGAACACTCGGGGGCTACTGACATGGTTATACCCTACAGGTACGTAACTTCAGCATACCTGGTCCAGCCCAAGGAAGGCCCACAGCAGATATACACTGGCCCATGAAGATTTTCGGGTGGCCTAGGCCCATGACGCCTTCGAATCCTTGGAGAGCAAGACTAGCGGAGATAGGAAATTCAAAGGGGTAAAACCCTAGAACTTGTAACCGACTAGGACTATGCCCGGGACCTGCCTAATTCTATATAAAGGCCAGGAGGGCACGTCCTAGATCCCTCGACTCATACTTTCGCACACGCATCCACGCCAGATCGAATCTGCGCACCCTGTAACCTTCGATTCCGCCGTAATCAAGAGCAGACAAGCAGGAGTAGGGTTTTCCCTCCGGGGGCCTAAACCTGGGTAAATCTCGTGTCCCCTGGTTGCTTGTCTGTTAACCGTGTCACGATCTCTAGCATCCCCATCTTCTCCAAAACCCAAGTCCATAACAATGGGCATTGACGAGATTAAACCTCGTCAGCAATTTTCTGGTGCTAGTTCTGATGATGCTGCTGCCCATCTCAATAGCTTTCTTGAACTTTGTGAAATGCAAAAGTATAAGGATGTATATGGAGATATTATTAAGCTCAACCTGTTTCCTTTCTCCTTGAGAGGAAAAGCTAAAGAATAGTTGCTATTTTTGCCTATAAGTAGTATTGTTTCTTGGATTAAGTGCAAAGATGCTTTTATTGGAAAGTACTACCCTCCTGCTAAGATTATATCAATGAGAAGTGACATTATGAAATTTAGACAACTTGATAATGAACATGTTTCTCAAGCTTGGGAAAGAATGAAATCTTTGGTTAAGAATTGTACCACTCATGGACTCACTGCTTGGATGATTATCCAGACTTTTTATGCAGGTTTGAACTTATCTTCAAGAAACCTGTTGGATTCAGCTGTTGGAGGTACCTTTATGGGCATCACTTTGGGTGCTGCAACAAAACTCCTTGATAATATGATGGTTAGCTACTCTGAATGGCAAACTGAATGAGCTCCACATGGTAAGAAGGTAAATTCTATTGAAGAAACCTCCTCTTTGAGTGATAAGATTGATGTTATTATGGCTATGTTTGTTAATGGGAAAGCTCCTTCAGATCCTAATAATGTTCCCTTAGCCTCTTTGGTTGCTCAAGAAGAGAAAGTTGACGTGAACTTCATTAGAAACAACAATTTAAACAACAATGCCTATAGGAATAATTTTGGCGGTAACAACTATAGGCCTTATCCTCCTAATAATGGCAATTCCTATGGAAAATCCTTCAACAATGCTAGAAGTGCCCCCTCTTAACTTGAATTCATGCTCAAAGACTTAATTAGTAAACAAACCACTTTCAACAAGGCTATAGAGGAAAAGCTTTTGAATGTTGAGAAAAATATATTCTCTTTGTCTGAAGCACAGTCCTCCTTGATTAATAAAATGGCAGCTAAACCTAAAACCATGGAAAGTACCTTTGCTGCTACTCATGCCATACAAGTTACTATTGATGAAAATGTTAGACTGTTAGCCCAACTTCATGCTAAGTGGGAAAGGGAAGCTGAAATTGATAGAAACAATAGTGTGTGCACCATCACCACTAAACCACAAGAAGTTCCTATTCCTCCTCCTACAATGCTTAAGCCTAATAAGTCTACTACTAGTGATGCTAAGTTTGATTTTGATATAGATGGCTGCAATATTTCTGAAGTGATTCTGTTCTTGCAAAAGCTTGCTAGAAGTCCTGATGCTAGTGATATGCATGTTGCTTTCACTAAACACATTACATATGCTCTTGTTAAGATTAAGGAAGAGAAGTTAAAACACAAAGCTTCTATTCCTAGGAAAGTAGAAGATAGTTGGGAACCCATTATTAATATGCAAGTGAATGACTTTGATCTCAAAGCTTCATGTGATCTTGGTTCTAGTGTCTCTATTATGCCTAGGAAGATTTATGAAATGCTTGATTTGTCCCACTTGATGATAATGCTAAGAAGAAACTCATGAGGAGTATTAATGATGTTCTCATTTTGGTTAACAATGCTTATGTCTCTATTGATTTCTATGTTTTGGATGTTGAATACAATGATTCTTGTCCTATTACTTTGGGAAGACCTTTTCTTAGAACTGTTGGTGCCATCATTGATATGAAAGAAGGCACCATTAAATATTAATTTCCATTCAAGAAAGGTATTGAACACTTCTCTATGAGGATAGAGAAGTTGCTTTTTGCTCCTCCTTTGAAAGCAAGGTTTGATGTTAATGCTTTCTCATTTGAAAATACTTGATTTCTTGCTTCTTGTGCCTAACTTAAAGGCGTTAAAGAAAAGTACTTGTTGGGCGATAACCCAAGAGTTTCCTTGAGTCTTGGAAGTTATTGCTTCAGTAATGACCTCTCCTTATCCTTTTTGTTTGCTTTTTGTGCCAATAATTACCTCTAATGAGAGGGAAGTAAGATTTGGGGAGTTGCTGTCCCGAAACAGATTTCTGTCCTCCACCATAAACATTCGTGAGGAGTCTCTGTAGGTCGGATTAAGCTGAAAATTTATGAATAAATCCCCCAGTATGTTATCTAACTTTAGTTAGTTCAACACGTTTTGATTTGAGCAACAGAAGATTTTCGAAAAAATCAGTTTCTACCTGCTGGTCTGTTTTGACAGATTTCTGCCATTATTTGCATTTGCTTCTTATTGATTTGAGTTCTCTTTTGGGGAATTGAGATTTTTGAAGGAGTTTCTACAGTAGCTTGTGTTTTTAGTGAAAAGTTTTGCTGTTCCAAAGCTAAGCCTAAAGGTCTATTATCTTTTGAATACACTAATGTTGCTAATGAAGATTGTGTAAAGTTTTGTATGAAGGAAAAAATTTAGGTGTAGAGAGAGAATGATGTAATGAGATGAAGAATGGACAAAATATCAAGCTTGGGGATGCCACTTCGGTGTCACCCCAATAAATATCCAAGAGGTACAAGCGTTAAAGCTTGGGGATGCCTAAGGCATCCCCTTCTTCATCAATAAAAAGCTCAGGTCTGTCTAGACACTTCGTTTTTATTGTTTCATGCATTATTGTGTTCTTCTTGGAGCGTCTTAGTTTTATTTGCTTTGCTTAGTTTGTTTAGTTTTCTTGGATAAAGTAGTTTGGACACCCGTTCTTGCCGTGTTGTTTCAAATAAGTCGATTGGTGTTGGAAAGCAGAAGAAAGTTCTTGCTTGGAAGTGCAAGAGGAGCTTGCATTGACTGTGCCTTAGACTTTAGCATGTAATTCTAGGTGTTGTTTTGACCTTATGCTTAGTGATTATTGTTGTAGCATGACTTGTTCCAAACAATTGGGATTGCTTAGTGTGCCTTGAAAGAATCATGCATTGTTTTACCATGCAAAAGCATAGTATTTTGGTATTCTCCTTTGATGTTTTGTTTGGGTTGACTTGGCACATGCTCACACCATGTTTTGACTATGAACAAGTCACCATAGCCCCTATGATCATTTAGTCCTTGACTTTTAGTACCACTCTATGCTTTGATTAGTAATGTTTTGTCGCTCTGCCTGATTATGGCCATTATTGCTCTCTTAGTTGGTTGCTCCTAGTCTTTTGCTAGCCTCCACTTGTATGAGTAAGCTCTACTCATGCTTCCAACTCCCAAGAAACCAAGTTGTTCCAAAGTGCCCACTATAAATTCCTATGCATGGTGTGTTACACCATTCCAAGTATATTCTTGTTTTTAGCTATCTTCCAATTAAAAAGTATTTTGTTATGTGAAAACTTAGTGATTAAAGCCCTCACGAACTTTATGGCACACTTTATATTCTTTTCCCCTAATAAACTTGAACCAATTTGTCGTCTATGTTGTATATTCTTGCACTTATACGTTGGAATTAGCAGAACCATGTTATCATGGGGAACGTTTTCAACATTGCACTTGTACTTTGTAGACAGTTGATATCATGCTCTTTTGTCTATGGATGTCACCGGTGTGAAATAAAGAGGGAGCTTGTAAGTCCATGGATGTCACATCCCAAAATTTTCCAAATTTTGAAATGTGAAAAATAAATAAACAAAATAAATAATTGATGAAAATTAGGGTGAAAAGAAACTTTTTATTTCCAAATGGAAACATCCAAACCCATCTTGAACAAATTTGAATAAAATGGAATCCAATAAAATTTCAATCAAGTGAAATGCATTCATCAATGAATGAATCTTGAAATTTAAACACCTGGAAAAGTTAAACCAAAACCCTAATGGAAGAAAATCATTTCCAAGATCTCTCTAAGACTATGGATTTGATCCATATAAAAATTTGTCAACAAACATTTATAAATGATCAAAAATGATAAATACAAATATTATAAAAACATAGAAATTGATTTCATTCAATTTGGAGCCATAGATAAAAACTTATGAATTTAATAAGATAAAAGGAAAATAATTTCCAAAGCTAATAAAGCTCCTACCTAAAATCCATACCAAATTATGAGCAAAATAATCCTAAAGAGATTTAAAAGGACAAACAAATATTAAATAAAATTATACAAATTAGAATCAAAAAATTTGGATCTATAAATAAAAAGATATGGATTTTATAAGACAAAGAAAGAAATAAATAAGGAATATTTAAAAGCCAAATTAAATCTTGGCCAAGTCCATAAACAAATAAAAGTTTATGAAATAATAAAAAGAAATAAAAAATCATTTAAATAAAACTATATGGGCTTTGAACCATATGCAATTTTATTTAAAGACAAATTTGCGTAAACTAAATAATAAATCCCAAGAAAATTATTTAGAAGACAAATTAAACCTTGAGTTAAATCCATAAGAAAATGGAATAAATATAATCCAAATCCAAAT
This sequence comes from Avena sativa, assembly GCA_916181665.1. NCBI lineage: Eukaryota > Viridiplantae > Streptophyta > Magnoliopsida > Poales > Poaceae > Avena > Avena sativa. The sequence continues at coordinate 506,632,837 of OV702294.1, forward strand.
GGAATAAAGGGATAAATAATATTCAAGTAGAATTATATGGCATAAACCATATTCTAATTATATTTAAATGGAGACAAATCCCTAATGAAAATGATTAATTAAATCATGAGAAAATAATAAATAGAAATTTCCTAAGGTGGATATAAAAGTTATTTAATTAACTTAAATGCAATAAAAGAATCATTTGAATAAAATTTATATGGAATTAAAACCATATTTGATTTTATTTGAATAAAGACAAATGCCTAATTTAAATGAACATTAAATCATATTAAAATATTTTAAATAATAATTGAAGTGAATTATTTGCACTAATGAATAAATAAAACCTACTGAAAAAAGGTTTGGTGAAAATTGAAATTTAAATTGATGTTTGAAAATACATTTAAATCCTATTTAAATAAAGGCAAGTGTCTATTTTAAATAGATAATAAACCATAAATGAATAAAAGAATTATTCTAGAATGGAATTTAAAATACATTGATAAACAATATTGAAAGCTTACTGAAAAGTTTGGAAAGTTCTGAATTCAAATGGTTGTTTGAATTGTTTGAAAATTTTCAAAAAATAAAATGAAAACAGAAAAAGAAAAAGAAAACAGAAGACAAAAAAAATAAAGAAAACGACCCAGCCCAGGAGCCAGCCCAACTAACCTGACCCAGGCCCATCGCCAGCCCACGCGGGAAAACCCCTCTCTGTTTCTTTCTCACTCAAACCCGCACCCCTCGACCGCTGACAAAATGACCCCACATGCAAACCCGCACCTCACTGACTTGGCAGCCCCACCGCCAGCTCACCTCGTCGTCTACCCCGCGACCCATTCCCCCTCTCCCTCACAGCAGTTCTCTGTCGGTAATTCCTCGCGTAAATTAGCATTAATGGCCGCGTGATTTTCGCCCGTGACACTGCCCTCTTAAACGCCCGTCTCTCCTCTCTCATTCCCCTCAATCCCCCACACCTCTCGGCCACCGAGATGCCATAGTTTCGCTTGCGAATGCCTCTCCCTCCGACGATCTCAACGGCGAATTTCGGCCGTCCCTCACCACCGATTGCCTCCTAGTTTCCACAGGAACACTCCCCATATCCTTGCGCGCCTTCCCGTAGAACCATCTCACTCGCGAACGCTTAGAAATGTCGGCAAGCACAACATCTGAGCGTCACCACCGCCTTCCATTTCTCCGACGAGCTCCCCTGGTAAAGTCCGACCGCACCTCTCCCTCTCTTTCACACGCGTGTACTCACCACGATCTTGCGCATATAATAGCACCTTTTATTTGTTCTGGCGTGCACCATAGCCTCGCCTCCGTCGACGAACAGACAAGCCCGATGCCTTCATGAACTCCGACGAGCAATCCCCTTCGTTCTCGTGCGCCCCTTGGACAACTGCGACCACCTCGAGCTTCATCACGCCACGGAAAGTTCGGTAACAATCTCCTCCCTCTCCCGCGCTTGCTAGTATCGCCGGTACGCCATCGCCCGAGCGCCGCCGCTGCACAGCCGCCGCCAGCGCCGCCCATCTTTGGTCACTCGCTCATCAACCGTTAGATCCTGATCGCATGGCTAGGATAGATGACTTAAAATGAACCGTTATGTTTGATCTGAGCCGCACAGATTCCTTTTAATCCTACCTCTGTAATGCTTGATCCAGATGAAGCGGTATCGTCAAATAGGAATATGACACGTAGCCCTGTCTTTGGTTTTAAAAACAGAAATGTTCTATTAGATGTATGATTTTGTAAAATTCATAACTTTAAATATACACGTCCAAATTTTACAAATTTTATATCACTGGATTCATAAAAATGAATACTTTCCAACCATTCCCTTTGTTTAGTGATTTGCTTCTGGAAAATTGGTTGATTATACAGAAACATTTCTAGGCTTATTTAGAGTATAAAAATTATTCTAGAAATGATTTTTGAGTAAAATCTTTTGCAAATGGTTTTCTTTGAACCTACTGACCATATAAACCAAATTTTGGATTTAAAAATATATTTTGTGACACTAAGGAACTATTCCTTTGAATAAAAGCATTTCTAGTTAAATAAAAATGTTAAATATGATTTAAAAATGCGTTTTGAGTAAAACCCTTTGAAAATGGTTTTATTTAAACTCTCTGACCTTAAACACCAAGTTTTGGGATTTAATAATATATTTGGTGAACTCTAGAAAATTATTACTTTGTTTAAAGGCATTCCCAACAAAATAAAATATTGCTTTGATTTAAAAATGGTTTTTTGGTAAAACATTTTGCAAATGGTCTAATATTAAACACTTGACCTTAAAACACTAACATTTGTGTTTAAAAATATATTTGTCTAACCCTAGAATTTATTACTTTGATTTAAATCATTTCTAGCAAAACAAAAATGATTTAAATGGCCATTTTCACTAACTTGTTATCAAATGACCTTGCCACTTTCATAAATGACCAATAGGTGTTTTAAAATGTTTATAGCCTATTAGAAATCACCTTTGCAAATAAAACAATCTTTTGCATGCTTGCATGCATTGTTGTGTTTTCCTTATTTTATGTGGTGAATTGTTTGAATGCTAGTTTGAGTTTGTGCCTTAATTGAATTGTAGTGAAATTTGAAGAGTGTGACTATTGCAAGATCAAGGAGTGAATCTATATTATCTACTAAAAAGTCAAGTGGTGCTTCATACTTTTGTCCCATTATTTTCACTATGCATTAGTGATATTTCTAAGTAGGACTTGCATGGAATTTTACTAAGTATGCTATGCCATGGTAAATCATAGTAGATGATGCCTTAGTAGAATTTTCCTAAGTTAAGATCCCTACTACTATCATGCTTAGCTTAGCTAGTAGAAAACAAGGGTGGGTTATATTCATGCTATGAAATATTTCTAAGTCTATGACTTGTGTTTTGTTTAATAAAACAACTATGTGAATGAATCACCTGGGTGGAATGGAAGGAATGGGTTATGTTGAGTGGTTACACAGGGCCCCATATTTATGGCCTACCCTAGTGTATCTCACTTGTGGAAAGCCACCCAGGAACAAAGAGATTTGAGATGTCAAATGTTGAGAAGCTTCAAGTGCAGCCACATGGCAATATGGGCTCTGCCTGGATCATATAGGTTGCAATAACTTAGCCAAATGGACAGTTGGTGGTAGGGGGTGATAGGTTTGGAGCGCTTCCATTTTGGTCTAAGGGAAGGCTTCTGAAAGATCTTGTCTCGATGCATGTCGAGTCTTGTGGGGAAAGTGCACCACCTCTCGAGAGAGAAAAATCTAAGTACTTAGCCATGTCCCCGGAAATGGACAATTTGAGCATCAAGACATGGAAGCTATCAAGGATCTCCTCATCCCAATTTCTAAGTTAAAAGCTTGTGGTTGAACAAGGGTTAAAGGATCTTCAATCAATGATTGGTAGATTCCTTGGGTGATTTTGACAAACAAAAACTTAGTGTTTTCAAATGATAAGAAAAATCTATTTTGAGCAAAGCAAGCCTAAGCTCCACTTAGCCAAATGCATATATATGATAGATACCACTATTCTACCATAGTATCACATGCCAATACAATTCAAATGTATTGACCCTTGTGGGTGTAACTTATTATGTTGCAGGTTTGTTTGATGTTAGTGAAGTGTGTCGATTAGGATTACAAGTCTACAACCAACATGATTGCCTGTGGCACTTTGAAGATGAAGGACTCCATGCTATATAGTTATTTTTGCTGCATTGTAATAAGATAGCCAAATGAGCTATGTAAGATGTAATGAATTATTTTATTCCTGGTTATAAAGTTGTATTATGACCTTTATTTCTCGATATTACATCTTAAAATGTGGATGCTAGCTATTGATCCAGGGACTAGCATTGTAAACACAGGGATCTCTACCTTATTAAAGGTTGGGACCTCTACAAATGGTATCAGAGCACTGTGTTGCCTGTAGGATTGTAACCCTAGGATTGGACAAAACCCCTTAGGAAAATAGGAGTTGTATTTGTTCCAAAACTTATTTACAAACAATCTTGTAAACTCTTTCCTCAACCATTTTGGTTTTAATTCTACATCTCTTCCTTTTCAAACTTGTTCGACAAAGACTCCACCATGAGCAAAGGACTTCACCAACTCAAATGACTTCAACTTCAACATCACCAACGACTTCAACTTTAGTATCATCAAGGACTTCAACTTGGACATCACTAAGGACTACAAGTGAGACAAGAAATATTATCAAGACTTGAAGGCTAAAGAAACACAACTTAGAAGGAACCATCATCACCTTTGAAGTGTTATGACCAAGACACAAGAATTTTTCCAAGGATACAATGATCTCATTCAAGAAGAAACAATTAAGAAGAATGGAATGATCCCAAGTGATAACCATAGTTGGACCACCATACTAGTATTTAGTTTAAATCAATTACACCAACTTATGTGGTGTAGGAAAAATATTGTGTTGCCTAAAAATGTGCTAGAACCTTGTTGTTTGAGTGAAATGTTTGTTTGTGATTGCTTGCACATTGTTTGTGTGAATTTTTGTGTGTGATTAGACTTCTTCCCTACATCTTTTGCCTATTCTAATCCCAATCCAACCCAAACAGATGACTTCTCCAAGAGACTCCAACATCAAGAATGGTGACAACCACAAACAAGAGATGCACATGAGAAAACAACTACTAGCAAACCAAACCCAGTTGAATCAAGTGACAACTCAATTTTTAGCCAACAACAATGAGTTAGATCCAACCCTGCAAGAATTTTTTCAATCCCAATTGTTGCAAAGGATGACCAATCAAATGACCAATATGATAAGCAAGTCTTCCCAAGGAGATTGTGAAAACAATGATGTCAAGGATGACATTATGGAAGGAACTCAAGCTTGCAATATTTGTGGAGACATGGAACACACTTCCAAAGAGCATGTGGACCAATGCCCTAATTGTGAAGAGAAACATCCAGCTAAACAATGCCCCACATCTCAAGTGACTTGTTTCCTATGTGAAGGAAATGATCATGTCCCTATCCAATTCCCCATCTATCCCATAGTTCAACAAATGAAACAAGATGGAATGCATCAAATGTTTGGAAACCTCCACAAGGGAACAACTTCTACCAAGAAGGATGAAGGCAAAGTCAGAACCATGCCTCATAGAGCCACATCCAAGGAGACCACAAAGTGTTGCTACTCTTGTGGAGAAGAAGGTCATATCTCTAGTACCTGCCTCAAGAAGAGATAAAGATTTCCCACCTTTATGGTGAAATATGAAGAGCATGAACTAGAAGAACTCCTAGCTTTGGAGAGACCCAAGAATAAAAAGAAGGACAAGAGCCAAGTGCAATGTTACAATTGCAAAGAGATGGAACACTATGCCAGTGAATGTCCAGAAAAGAAGAAGAACCAAAGAAACAAACAAAAGGCAATGATGCCAAAGGATAAGAAGGATGTTAGCCAAGTGATGTGTTTCAAATGCAAAGAGCTAGGCCATTATGCCAACAAGTGCCCAGAGAAGATACATCAAGATCAAAAGTAAGCCAAGATGTAATCTAGTTGAAAACCTTTTTAAGGGTGGTAGTACCCTAGTTGTCTTGAAGCCAACTTGTAACCTCTAGCCTTCCCAAATCTAGGGACGAGATTTTTTTAAGGGTGGTAACCTATCACATCCCAAAATTTTCCAAATTTTGAAATGTGAAAAATAAATAAACAAAATAAATAATTGATGAAATTTGGGTGAAAAGAAACTTTTCATTTCCAAATGAAAACATAAAAACCCATCTTGAACAAATTTGAATAAAATGGAATCCAATAAAATTTCAACCAAGTGAAATGCATTCATCAATGAATGAATCTTGAAATTTAAACACCTGTAAAAGTTATACCAAAACCCTAAAACCCTATGGAAGAAAATCATTTCCAAGATCTCTCTAAGAATATGGATTTGATCCATATAAAAATTTGTCAACAAATATTTATAAATGATCAAAAATGATAGATAAAAATATTATAAAACCATATAAATTGATTTCATTCAATTTGGAGCCATAGATAAAAACTTATGAATTTAATAAGATAAAAGGAAAATAATTTCCAAAGCTAATAAAGCTCCTACCTAAAATCCATACCAAATTGTGAGCAAAATAATCCTAAAGAGATTTAAAAGGATAAACAAATATTAAATAAAATTATACAAAATAGAATCACAGAATTTGGATCTATAAATAAAAAGATATGGATTTTATAAGAGAAAGAAAGAAATAAATAAATAAGGAATATTTAAAAGCCAAATTAAATCTTGACTAGGTCCATAAACAAATAAAAGTATATGAAATAATAAAAAGAAATAAAAAATCATTTAAATAAAACTATATGGGCTTTGAACCATATCCAATTTTATTTAAAGACAAATTTCCTAAACTAAATAATAAATCCCAAGAAAATTATTTAGAAGACAAATTAAACCTTGAGTTAAATCCATAAGCAAATGGAATAAAGATAATCCAAATCCAAATGAAATAAAGGGATAAAGAATATTCAAATAGAATTATATGGCATAAACCATATTCTAATTATATTTAAATGGAGACAAATCCCTAATGAAAATGATTAATTAAATCATGAGAAAATAATAAATAGAAATTTCCCAAGGTGGATATAAAAGTTATTTAATTAATTTAAATGGAATAAAAGAATCATTTGAATAAAATTTATATGGAATTAAAACCATATTTCATTTTACTTGAATAAAGACAAATGCCTAATTTAAATGAACATTAAATCATATTAAATTATTTTAAATAATAATTCAAGTGAATTATTTGCACTAATGAATAAATAAAACCTACTGAAAAAGGTTTGGTGAAAATTGTAATTTAAATAGAAGTTTGAAAATACATTTAAATCCTATTTAAATAAAGGCAAGTGTCTATTTTAAATAGATAATAAACCATAAATGAATAAAAGAACTATTCTGGAATGGAATTTAAAATACATTGATAAACAATATTAAAAGCTTACTGAAAAGTTTGGAAAGTTCTGAATTCAAATGGTTGTTTGAATTGTTTGAACAAATTCAAAATAGAAAATGAAAACAGAAAAAGAAAAAGAAAAAGAAAATAGAAGACAAAAAGAATAAAGAAAATGACCCAGCCCAGGAGCCCGCCCAACTAACCTGACCCAGGCCCATCGCCAGCCCACACGGGAAAACCCCTCTCTGTTTCTTTCTCACTCAAACCCGCACCCCTCGACCGCTGACAAAATGACCCCACAAGCAAACCCGCACCTCACTGACTTGGCAGCCCCACCGCCAGCTCACCTTGTCGTCTACCCCGCGACCCATTCCCCCTCTCCCTCACAGCCGTTCTCTGTCGTTAAATCCTCGCATAAATTAGCTTTAGTAGACGCGTGATTTTCTCCCATGACACTGCCCTCTTAAACGATGGTCTCTCCTCTCTCATTCCCCTTAATCCCCCACACCTCTCGGACATCGGGCTGCCGCAATTTCGCTTGCCAATGCCTCTGCCTCCGACGAGTTCAACAGCGAATTCCGGTCGTCCCTCAACACCCCTTGCCTCCTAGTTTCCACGAGAACACTCCCCATCTCCTTGCGCACCTTCCTGTAGCACCAGCTCACTTGCGCGCTCTCCGAAACGTCGGCAAGCACAACATCTGAGCGTCGCCACCATCTGCCATTTCTCCGATGAGCTCCCCTGGTAAAGTCCGACCGCACCTATCCCTCTCTTTCACACGTGTGCACTCGCCACGATCTTGCGCATCTAACAACACCTTTTATTTGTTCTAGCGTGCATCGTAGCCTCGCCTCCATCGACGAACAGACGAGCCCGACACCTTCGTGAACTCTGGCGAGCAATCCCCTTCGTTCTCACGCGCCCCTTGGATAACTGCGACCACCTCGAGCTTCATCATGCCACGGCGAGTTCGGTAACGATCTCCTCCCTCTCTCGCGCTTGCTAGTATCGCCGGTACGCCATCGCCCGAGCGCCGCCGTTGCACAGCCGCCACCTGTGTCGCCCATCTTTGGTCACTCACTCATTAGCCGTTAGATCCTGATCGCATGGCTAGGATAGATGACTTAAAACGAACCATTATGTTTGATCTGAGCCGCACAGATTCCTTTTAATCCTACGGTCTGTAATGCTTGATCCAGACGAAGCGGTATCGTCCAATAGGAATATGACACGTAGCCCTGTCTTTGGTTTTAAAAACAGAAATGTTCTATTAGATGTATGATTTTGTAAAATTCATAAACTTTAAATCTACACGTCCAAATTTTCCAAATTTTATATCACTGGATTCAGAAAAATGAATAATTTCCAACCATGTCCTTTGTTTAGTTATTTGCTTCTAGAAAATTGGTTGATTATACAGAAACATTTCTAGGCTTATTTAGAGTATAAAAATTATTCTAGAAATGATTTTTGAGTAAAATCTTTTGAGAATGGTTTTCTTTGAACCTACTAACCATATAAACCAAATTTTTAATTTAAAAATATATTTTGTGACACTAAGGAATTATTTCCTTGAATAAAAGCATTTCTAGTTAAATAAAAATGTTAAATATGATTTAAAAATGCTTTTTGAGTAAAACCCTTTGAAAATGGTTTGATTTAAACTCTCTGACCTTAAACACCAAGTTTTGGGATTTAAAAATATATTTGGTGAACCCTAGAAAAATATTACTTTGTTTAAAGGCATTCCCAACAAAATAAAATATTGATTTGATTTAAAAATGGTTTTTAGGTAAAACCTTTTGCAAATGGTCTAATATTAAACACTTGACCTTGAAACACTAACATTTGTGTTTAAAAATATATTTGGCTAATCCTATAAATTATTACTTTGATTTAAATCATTTCTAGCAAAACAAAAATGATTTAAATGGCCATTTTCACTAACTTGTTATCAAATGACCTTGCCACTTTCATAAATGACCAATAGGTGTTTTAAAATGTTTATAGCCTATTAGAAATCACCTTTGCAAATAAAACAATCTTTTGCATGCTTGCATGCATTGTTGTGTTTTCCTTATTTTATGTGGTGAATTGTTTGAATGCTAGTTTGAGTTTGTGCCTTAATTGAATTGTAGTGAAATTTGAAGAGTGTGACTATTGCAAGATCAAGGAGTGAATCTATATTATCTATTAAAAAGTCAAGTGGTGCTTCATACTTTTGTCCCATTATTTTCACTATGCATCAGTGATATCTCTAAGTAGGACTTGCATGGAATTTTACTAAGTATGCTATGCCATGGGAAATCCTAGTAGATGATGCCTTAGTAGAATTTTCCTAAGTTAAGATCCCTACTACTATCATGCTTAGCTTAGCTAGTAGAAAACAAGGGTGGATTATATTCATGCTATGAAATATTTCTAAGTCTATGACTTGTGTTTTGTTTAATAAAACAACTATGTGAATGAATCACCTGGGTGGAATGGAAGGAATGGGTTATGTTGAGTGGTTACACAGGGCCCCATATTTATGGCCTACCCAAGTGTATCTCACTTGTGGAAAGCCACCCAGGAACAAAGAGATTTGAGATGTCAAAAGTTGAGAAGCTTCAAGTGCAGCCACATGGCAATATGGGCTCTGCCTGGATCATATAGGTTGCAATAACTTAGCCAAATGGACAGTTGGTAGTAGGGGTGATAGGTTTGGAGAGCGTCCATTTTGGTCTAAGGAAGTCTTCTGAAAGATCTTGTCTCGATGCATGTCGAGTCTTGTGGGGAAAGTGCACCACCTCTCGAGAGAGTAAAATCTAAGTACTTAGCCGTGTCCCTGGCAATGGAAAATTTTAGCATCAAGACATGGAAGCTATCAAGGATCTCCTCATCCCAATTTCTAAGTTAAAAGCTTGTGGTTGAACAAGGGTTAAAGGATCTTTAATCAATGATTGGTAGATTCCTTGGGTGATTTTGACAAACAAAAACTTAGTGTTTTCAAATGATAAGAAAAATCTATTTTGAGCAAAGCAAGCCTAAGCTCCACTTAGCCAAATGCATATAGATGATAGATACCATTATTCTACCATAGTAGCACATGCCAATACAATTCAAATGTATTGACCCTTGTGGCTGTAACTTATTATGTTGCAAGTTTGTTTGATGTTAGTGAAGTGTGTTGATTAGGATTACAAGTATACAACCAACATGATTTCCTGTGGCACTTTGAAGATGAAGGACTCCATGCTATATAGTTATTTCTGCTGCATTGTAATAAGATAGCCAAATGAGATATGTAAGATGTAATGAATTATTTTATTCCTAGTTATAAAGTTGCATTATGACCTTTGTTTCTTGATATTACATCTTAAACTGTGGATGCTAGTTGTAACATCCCTAAAATCATGTTTTCAAGTTTAGCATATCATCCATGCATGCATTCTCATTTAGGACTCAAATTCAAACTCATTTTGAAGAAAACAGAAACTTGGAGTGCTATGATTTTATGTGAGCAGGCTTTAACTCAAATGCCACTCTCTAGTGGAGGAATATTTATTTAAAAACCATTATTGTAAGATCATAAGATTGGTTTGATTGTGAGCAAGGCTTGGACAAAAATTTACAAAACAAATATGGTTTTAAACCATTTTCAAAACCTATTCAAATCAAATACTAAGGCACTGGTTATTTTGATTTTTCAAAAGGACCAAGCTAGTCTAATGAAACAGCAAGGTTTTATGTTCAAAATTATGAGGGTTACACTATACAAAAGTCTAGAAAAGTTTTGAATTCAATTGCATTTGAATTTATTTGAAAATGATTCCTGAAAATCAACTCATATAAAGAAAAAGAAATAGAAAACCCAATTGGGCCTGGCGCCAGCATTTCAGCCCAGCAGCAGACCTAGCCCACTAAGCCCACCCGGGGTTTTTTCCCTCTCTCTGTCACGCGGAGCAGACTTACCCCGCGCTCGCTGACTGGTGGACCCAAGTGCCACGCGAGCATCGTCTCCAGCCACACACCCCCCACGACCCCGTCGATGCCGCTGTTACCTCATCACTGCCGCGATTGATGCGGGCTTGATTGCTGGCGTTTCCTCGCGAGATTCTTGCCCCTGCTCCAGCTATAAGACCCCCTCCCCTCGCTGCTCATTTCCCCTCACTCAGCACAGACATCACGCCACTAGGCTGCCCATAATCTTGCCCACACCGCCGCGGTACCGATGACCTCCGGCGACCAATTCCGGTGAGCATCCTCCACCCCTGTCTCTGCTTCATGCGAGCATGTTCTACATGTTCTTGCGCATATTCTCATGCCTTCATTTTCCTCTGTATCATCCTAGAACGTCGTCATCGTCCACCACTGGAAGCAACCGAAGCTCGGCGCAACTCCGGTGACCCCTCCTGGTAGTTCCCGACCACCCCTTCCTTCCTTTTCGATACTCACTTGTTCGCCAGGCTTGTGCGCATCTAACAGCATCTCTGGTTTGTCTTAGCGCGCACCAGAACCTCACCCCCGACGATGCCAAAGCTTGCCCGACGTCTGCCTCTACTCCGACGAGGAATCCTCACAGTATCCGCGCGCCCCTTGACAAGCCACTGCCACGTTGAGCTCCAGCACACCTCCGCGAGTCTGGTAAGCCTCTTCGACGACCCCAACCCCCTCTGTAGCCATCGCGCCGCCGTAGACAGAGCGCGCCGCCGCTCACCGTCGCCGCGCGCCGCCAGACTTTGGTAGTTTGATCGGCCACCGTTGGATCTAGATCTAACGAGTAGGATAGATCACTTAACAAAGGGGTATGGATTAGATCTGGCCGTGCATTCTAGTTAGATCTGGCGCACGTTAGCCGATCTGTGCGAATCGGTATCATCCAATCAGATGCTGCCGCGTGTGTGTGAGTTAGATTTAAAATCAGAAATTAGATCTATTAGATGTTTAAACTTGAATAATTCATAACTTTTGATTCCCACGTCCAAATTTGACAAATTTTATATCATTGGAATCAGGAGAGAAAATCCTTTCTGTTTATGCAATGTGTTTAATGTTTTGCCTCTGTTAAAATGATTGTTTTTACAGAAACATTTGTAGGCATAATTTGTGTATAAAAATTATTTGAAAATGTTATGTTATTCAAATAAAGGTTATTTGGCTTGTTTTGAACTTGTTTAAGATTCAGTACTGTGCACTTGTCTTGTTTGGTGTAGAAAATCATCACATGGAATTTTGCATGCATTCATATATTTTTGCTTGTATATATTTTGTATGTGATTTTGGTGCTATTATTTTATGTGTAGATTTTGGTGCAAATAATGATTGTGATTGTGAGGATTGTTGCTACTCTCCAAACTACCAAGGCAAGTGGTGCTTCATGATTATATTCCTATGTTTTTCAACTATGCACTAGAAGTATTTTGCTAGACTTGCATGAATATTTTGATCTATATGCTATGCTTGGGAAATCCTAGTAGTTGTAGAATTGCTAGAAATTTCTAAGTTAAGATGCTTAACAATGCCATGCTTAGCCTAGCTAGTAGCAACCATGGGTGGTTATTATATTCATGCTATGAGAAAATATTTCAAAGTTTTTGGACTTATGTTTTGATTAATAAAACAACTAAGGGAATGGAACACCTGGGTGGAATGGAAAGAATGGTTTGTGTTGAGTGGTTACACAAGGCCCATTTCTATGGTTTACCTTGTGTATCTCACTTGTGTAAAGCTACCCAGGAACAAAGGGATTTGAGAGGCCAAATGTTAAGAACCTTCTAGTGCAGTCACATGGCAATATGGGCTCTGCCTGGATCACATGGGTTGCAATAACTTAGCCATTTGGACAGTTGGTGGTAGTGGGATGATAGGTTGGAACACGTCCATTTGGTCTAAGGGAAGGCTTCTGAAAGGTCCTGTCTTGGTGAAAATCAAGTCTTGTGGGGAAAGTGCACAACCTCTGCAGATGGAAGAATCTAAGTACTTAGCCATGTCCCTGGTATTGGACAACTTGAGCATCAAGACATGGAATCTATCAAGAATCTCCTCATCCCAATTTTTAAGTTAAAACTTGTGGATGAACAAAGGTGAAGGATCACCAATTTCTATTGGTGATTCCTTGGGAAAGTTTTGTTAAAGAAAAACTTAGATTTTTCAACTAATAGGTAAAACCTATTTTGAGCAAAGCAAGCCTAAGCTACACTTAGCCAAAATGCATATAGTATTTAGACTACTAATATTCTACTAAGGTATCACTTGCCAATACTATTCCTATGTATTGACCCACTGTGGCTGTAACTTGTGATGTTGTAGGTTATTCTGATGATGATTAGGGGTTATGAGTCTACACTCAACATGCTTGCGTGTGGCACATGAAGATGGAGACTTATTTATCTTATTATATATTTGAACTCTTGTATTAGGCCTGTGGCCATGGAGTTTGTAAAAGACTATGTTTGTCTCTGGAATGATATGTAATAATGACCTTTGTTTCTGTGTACTTCATCTTAAACTGTGGATGCTAGCATTGATCCAGGGACTAGCATTGCAATCACAGGGATCCTTACCTTTATAAAGGGAGGGATCTTACAGATGGTATCAGAGCACTGTGTTGCCTGTAGGATTATGACCCTAGGATTGGAAACCACTAAGGAAAATTTTCAACAACTTCCTCACTTGTCTTTTCTTCTCGTAAACTTTTCTAATCTTCTTTCTCATCTCTATTTGTAGATGAACTCCATCAACGAAGTCATGAGGAAGGGACCACTCATGACTATGACTTTGGAATGTGAGACTGAATTCCCCAAGGCTCTCAAGGACCTCATGGTTACCATGGGAATACATGGTGCAGCTGTGTACAAAGGTTTTCTTGTGATGGATGAAGGAGTTGAGTACTGGTGGGTGCAACTTCACTTGTATAAAAACAAGGAAGACAACCACAAGGGCTCAGGATTCTGCATGGTCACCAACTCAGTGATGCACATCACATTCTTTGATTCAGCAAGGGATGCAGCTTGGAAGGCCATCAAAGAGCTTGGTGATAGAATCAAGTGCAGAATGCTAAACACCTAGAATGACCTTAGGGAAGAAAAGAAGCATACCCAAGAGTTAGAGGCTACCAACCAACGTTTAAGAGAGGACATCATAGACTTAGCCATTGATTCATGTGATCAAGATCGACAGATTGCCTCTAGGGATGCCCTGTTAGCCAACTTGACAAGTGAGATGGGATTGTAACGTACTTCGTTAGTTGGACCACCACACTTATCATTTTAATTCCCAAATGTTGTTTAAAATAAGTTGAACCTTGGATGTTTGTAATGGTTTCATGTATGCCATGACTTGTGTGTGTTGATTTCCAAAGATATGCATGTGATGCCTTGTCTTGTGATTTATCATTTAATTGTGTTGATTCTAACTTTTTTCTATCTTATAAAATAGATGCCTGATGTTACTATCAGCAAGGCTGAAGAGTTCAAGGGAACTCGTTTTGGCACTCGTATTATTGATCTCACTAGTTTGCTCAATCTCCCACTTCCTACCATCATGATGCTTCCCCTCACCAAGTTTGAGAGGAAAGACCTTTGGGGCTTCAAGGTTAATCAGCCAGGACGCCAGACTGAGCCTACCATGGAGGCAATCATCTTCAAGCTCATGCATGATGACAAGGAGAGAGGCCTATAGGTAGTCATGCAGGATTTACTTGGACGTTTACTAGGGAGACACTCTCGAGAGATTAGAGGTACTCACTTCAACGCCTTCGGTAGACGTGATGAGGATGGTGAGGCCATTGACTTCGAGGATGCTTTGAGAGAGACGGCAGAGCCGATTCATCTATACCTCCAGGACTTAGAGGTTCTTCTTAGGCACCTAGATACTGATAGGAACAACGTCATGCTCAGCAATGACGAACTCCAGGTGCAGCTTCGTGAGAAGGATAAGCTCTTCGCAGAGCAAGATGAGATAGTCAAAGAAATGGAGGCCAAGTTTGAGAGTCAGGATAGAAAGTTCAAGAGTCAAGAGAAGAGAGTCCAAGATAGGAACAAGAGGATTCGAGACAGGACTGCAGAACTAGAGGCCAAGGACTTCGAGCTCGAGCATCAGCAAGGTGTGATTGAGAGGCTTCATTCACAGAAGAGGGCTCTCAAAGCCAAAATAGAGACCTTGACCACCAATGTAGAGGAATACAAGACCGCTATGGAGAATGCAGGTCTTACACTTGTTGATGAGGAGGTTGATGCAGAGGAGTAGTGATGACTACTCATTTACCTTTTATTTACCATGCTCTTGATTATTGAGTCGCAATGACCATCCAACATGTGGATGGCTTGCTATTGGTGTGTTACCTTTCAAAACTTGTTGTTTATGTTGTTGAGCTTTGTTATTTTGATGCATGCTTGGTGATTTTTTATCTGATGTATTGTGCATGTTAAACATATATGGGTATCTCATTTTTATCCTTATTGAAAACCATAGATGACTCCCCGACGTGCCAATCCCAACCCTAACAACAACAATATCACCCCTAAGATACAACAGATGATGACAGCTCAGACGCAACTGATGCAGATGATGACCACGTTCATACAGAACCAGAACAACAACAACAACAACAACAACAATAACAACAACAACAACAACAATAATAATAACAACAACAACAACAATCAGAATAACCCACCAGGTTTTGACATGCTTACCAGGTTCTTAAGACTGAGACCAGCAAAGTTCTCAGGGACTACTGATCCTATGGTGGCCAATGATTGGCTACGCTCTGTGAACAAGGACTTGGTAACTGTTGGTTGTACTGATGAAGAGAAGGTCAGATTTGCAGCACACTTGTTGGAAGGACCATCAGCTACTTGGTGGGATAACTTCCAGATCACCACTCCCATTGCGGATGTGACATGGGCATCTCATCCGGAGTGATGAGTTTGAAGAAGAAGGAATTTCATAACTTGAAGAAGCGCCACCGCAGCGTGGCTGAATATATTGAGGAGTTCAACAATCTGGCGCGTTATGCATTGGATGAAGTTGACACTGATGCTAAGAGGAAGGAGAAGTTCCTCGAAGGATTGAACGATGAACTGACCCTGCAGTTAGCTGTGGCCTATGTCCCCACATATCAGTCTCTTTGTGACAAGGCTGCCATCTTGGAGAGCAAGATGAAACAAGTTGAAAGCAGGAAGAGGAAGCACTCTGACAAGCACAGCTCGGGATCGTCTCACAAGCGTTCCCATTATGATGATAGTGGGAATTCTGGATCCCACAAGCATGGAAAGTACAACAAGCACCACAACCACAACCGTCATCATGACAACAAGCACCACCGTAGTCATGACAATGACAAGTACAAGAATCACAAGAGTGGATATAAAAGCCACCACAATGGAAGTGGAAGTGGTAGTGGAAGCCAGCCTGTCAAGAAGGATCTTAGTCAGGTTGAATGTTTCAAGTGCAATAAGATGGGGCATTATGCAAATGAATGCCCAGAAAAGAAAGTGGAAGGACCCAACAAGCCCAACCCTTTTCAAAAGGGACAGGTGAACCACATCAATGTGGAAGAGATCTATGAGGAACCTGATGCTGTTTCTGGTAAGTTCAAACTCAATTCTGTCCCAGCATTTGTTCTCTTTGATACTGGTATCTCATTCATTCATATCAAGAGCATTTGTTGAAAGAAATGAACTACCGGTAGAAACTATTGGGTGTCCTATAAAAGTAAGTTCTCCTGGCGGAGAAAAAATAGTGAACTCGGGATGTCATGATCTAGTCATAGAGTTTGAGAAGTATAAGTTTCCCGTTAATCTGATAATCCTAAACTCCCAAGGATTGGATGTAATTTTGGGAATGGACTAGATGACTAAGCTCAAGGGAGTGCTAGATTGTTCCAACCATACTGTCACACTCACAACTCCAGAAAACAAAAGGATTAGATTCAAGACTAACTTTGAATCAAAAGGGAGTAAGCTAAGTTCTCTTAAGGGGGTTAGCATAGACAGTGTGCCAATTGTGAGTGAATATCCGGATGTGTTTTCGGAAGAATTACCAGGAATGCCACCAGATAGAGATGTGGAGTTTCTTATTGACTTGCTACCAGGATCAGGACCAATAGCAAAGAGACCATACAAGATGTCAGTTGATGAGTTGAAAGAACTCAAGAAACAACTTGGAGAACAGTTACAGAAAGGATTTATTCAACCAAGTTCTTCATCTTGGGGAGCACCAATCTTGTTTGTGGAAAAGAAGGATAGAAGTCAAAGGTTATGCATAGATTACCGTTCACTCAATGAGGTGACTATCAAGAACAAATACCCTTTGCCTAGAATCAATGACTTGTTTGATCAGCTAGAAGGAGCATCTGTATTCTCAAAGATTGATCTTCGATCAGGTTATTTCCAACTCAAAATAAGGGAACAAGACATACCTAAGACAACTTTCACCACTAGGTATGGATTGTATGAGTACACCGTGATGCCATTTGGTTTAACCAATGCACCAGCTTATTTCATGAATATGATGAACAAGGTGTTCATGGAGTTCCTTGATAAGTTTGTTGTCGTTTTCATCGATGACATTTTGATCTACTCCAAGAACAAGGAATAGCATGAAGGACATTTGTGTTTGATACTTGAGAAGCTTAGAGAGCATAAGATGTATGCCAAATTCAGCAAGTGTGAGTTTTGGTTGAATGAAGTTGGATTTCTTGGACACGTTGTGTCAGGAGATGGTGTAGCAGTTGATCCTGCTAAGGTTTCAGCTGTAACTAAATGGGAATCTCCTAAGTCAGTAAAAGAGGTTCGTAGTTTCCTTGGCTTAGTAGGTTGCTACAGAAGGTTCATTGAGAATTTCTCCAAGATAGCTAAGCCAATGACGGAGTTACTAAAGAAAGACAAGAAATTTGCTTGGTCTGAGGGATGTGAACTCAGTTTCCAAGAGTTGAAGAAGAGACTAGTGATAGCACCAGTCTTATGTCTGCTAGATTTGGAGAAGGATTTCCAAGTGTATTGTGATGCATCTCATCATGGATTAGGTGCAGTACTTATGCAAGAAGGGAAAGTTGTGGCTTATGCCTCGAGACAACTCAAAACTCATGAGGTAAATTACCCTACTCATGATTTAGAGTTAGCCTCTTTTGTCCATGCACTCAAAACATGGAGACACTATCTTTTGGGAAAGCGATGTGAAGTGTTCATAGATCACAAAAGTTTGAAGTATATCTTCACCCAGAAAGAAATTAACATGAGACAAAGAAGATGGCTAGAACTCATCAAGGACTATGACTTGAGTTTGCAATACCACCCCGGTAAAGCAAATGTTGTAGCGGATGCTCTAACTCGTAAGGTTTTTGTGAATGGCCTTACTAAGGGAGAATTGCCAGATGATCTGTGTGCCCAATTAGAGATCTCAGATTGGAGATTGTGCCTGAAGGACATCTCATGTCATTGGATGTTCAACCCACCTTGTTGGACAAAATCAAAGAAGCCCAAAAGACAAATAAGGAAATTGAAGAGATTAAGGAAAAGATTGGCAAGGGAAAAGCCAAAGGATTCCATGAAGACGAAGAGGGTACATTATGGTATGGAAAACGTATATGCGTTCCGCAAGATCCGGAGCTTCGGAAACTGATATTACAAGAGGCACATAACTCACCATATTCTATTCATCCGGGTAACACCAAAATGTACATGGATATGAAAGGAAGATTTTGGTGGAATAATCTCAAGAAGGACATCGCCGAACATATTGCTTTGTGTGATGTATGTAGTAGAGTGAAAGCGGAACATCAGAAACCAGCAGGATTACTACAACCACTACCTATTCCTGATTGGAAGTGGGATAAGATTGGCATGGATTTCATCACCGGATTGCCAAGGACCAGGTCAGGGTATGATTCTATTTGGGTAGTAGTGGATCGCCTAACTAAAGTGGCTCATTTTATACCCGTGAAGACAACCTATACAAGTGCTAAGTTAGCCAAGATCTATATGAGTAGGATTGTATGTCTGCATGGAGTACCCAAGAGTATTGTGTCAGATAGGGGAACTCAATTCACTTCCCATTTTTGGAGGCAACTACATGAGTCATTCGGAACGAGGTTGGAATTCAGCACTGCTTTTCATCCTCAGACTGATGGACAAACAGAAAGGACCAACCAGATTCTTGAAGATATGTTGAGGGCATGTGCCCTATACTATGGAGCCAGTTGGGATGAAAGTCTGCCTTACGCAGAATTCTCTTACAATAACAGCTATCAAGCCAGTATTGAGATGGCACCATTTGAGTTTCTCTATGGGAGAAAGTGTACCACCCCATTGCTATGGAATGGTGTGGGAGAAAGAAGTTTGTTCGGACCAGAACTAATCAAAGAGGCTGAAGAGAAAGTTAAGCTAGTTAAGAACAGATTGAAGATAGCACAGTCCCGACAGAAGAGCTACGTAGATCCTAAGCGTAGAGAAGTCACCTATGAAGTAGGTGATAGAGCTTATCTTAGAGTATCACCACTTCGTGGAGTGAAGAGATTTGGTGTCAAAGGTAAATTGGCCCCAAGATATGTTGGACCATTCAAGATTCTGAGTTGTAAAGGAGAAGTAGCTTATGAGATTGAATTGCCAGAGTCTTTGTCTGCTGTTCACAATGTGTTTCATGTGAGTCAGCTAAAGAAATGCCATCCAGAAATGGAAGAGACTTCTTTGAAGGATACCATACCTTTGGAAGAGGTCCAACTGGAAAGTGACCTCACTTATGAAGAGAAACCTATTAAGATTCTTGAGACTGCAGAAAGAGTTACTCGGACCAAGACTATCAAATTCTGCAAAGTTCAATGGAATCATCATTCCGAGGAAGAAGCAACATGGGAAAGAGAAGATGATCTTCGGAAAGACCATCCTCACCTATTTGCTAGCCAATCCGAATCTCGAGGGCGAGATTCACCTTAAGGGGGTTAGATTTGTAACATCCCTAAAATCATGTTTTCAAGTTTAGCATATCATCCATGCATGCATTCTCATTTAGGACTCAAATTCAAACTCATTTTGAAGAAAACAGAAACTTGGAGTGCTATGATTTTATGTGAGCAGGCTTTAACTCAAATGCCACTCTCTAGTGGAGGAATATTTGTTTTAAAACCATTATTGTAAGATCAAAAGATTGGTTTGATTGTGAGCAAGGCTTGGACAAAAATTTACAAAATAAATATGGTTTTAAACCATTTTCAAAACCTATTCAAATCAAATACTAAGGCACTGGTTATTTTGATTTTTCAAAAGGACCAAGCTAGTCTAATGAAACGGCAAGGTTTTATGTTCAAAATTATGAGGGTTACACTTTACAAAAGTCCAGAAAAGTTTTGAATTCAATTGCATTTGAATTTATTTGAAAATGATTCCTGAAAATCAACTCAGAAAAAGAAAAAGAAATAGAAAACCCAACTGGGCCTGGCGCCAGCATTTCAGCCCAGCAGCAGACCTAGCCCACTAATCCCACCCGGGGTTTTTTCCCTCTCTCTCACACGCGGCACAGACTTACCCCGCGCTCGCTGACTGGTGGACCCAAGTGCCACGCGAGCATCGTCTCCAGCCACGCACCCCCCACGACCCCGTCGACGCCGCCGTTACCTCATCACTGCCGCGATTGATGCGGGCTTGATTGTCGGCGTTTCCTCGCGAGATTCTCGCCCCTGCTCCGGCTATAATACCCCCTCCCCTCGCTGCTCATTTCCCCTCACTCAGCACAGACATCACGCCACCAGGCTGCCCATAATCTTGCCCACACCTCTGTGGTACCGACGACCTCCAGCGACCAATTCCGGTGAGCATCGTCCACCCCCTATCTCTGCTTCATGCGAGCATGTTCTACATGTTCTTGCGCATCTTATCATGCCTTCCTTTTCCTCTGTATCATCCTAGAACGTCGTCATCGTCCACCACTGGAAGCAACCGAAGCTCGGCGCAACTCCGGCGACCCCTCCTGGTAGTTCCCGACCACCCCTTCCTTCCTTTTCGATACTCACTTGTTCGCCAGGATTGTGCGCATCTAACAACATCTCTGGTTTGTCTTAGCACGCACCAGAACCTCACCCCTGACGACGCCAAAGCTTGCCCGACGTCTGCCTCTACTCCGACGAGGAATCCTCACCGTATCCGCGCGCCCCTTGACAAGCCACTGCCACGTTGAGCTCCAGCACACCTCCGCGAGTCTGGTAAGCCTCTCCGACGACCCCAACCCCCTCTGTAGCCACCGCGCCACCGTAGACAGAGCGCGCCGCCGCTCACCGTCGCTGCGCGCCGCCGGACTTTGGTAGTTTGATCGGCCACCATTGGATCTAGATCTAACGAGTAGGATAGATCACTTAACGAAGGGGTATGGATCAGATCTGGCCGTGTGTTCTAGTTAGATCTGGCGGTCCACGTTAGCCGATCCGTGCGAATCGGTATCGTCCAATCAGATGTCGCCGCGTGTCTGTGAGTTAGATTTAAAATCAATAATTAGATCTATTAGATGTTCAAACTTGAATAATTCATAACTTTTGATTCCCACGTCCAAATTTGACAAATTTTATATCAATGGAATCAGGAGAGAAAAACCTTTCTGTTTATGCAATGTGTTTAATGTTTTGCCTCTGTTAAAATGATTGTTTTTACAGAAACATTTGTAGGCATAATTTGTGTATAAAAATTATTTGAAAAATGTTATGTTATTCAAATAAAGGTTATTTGGCTTGTTTTGACCTTGTTTAAGATTTAGTACTGTGCACTTGTCTTGTTTGGTGTAGAAAATCATCACATGGCATTTTGCATGCATTCATATATTTTTGCTTGTATATATTTTGTATGTGATTTTGGTGCTATTATTTTATGTGTAGATTTTGGTGCAAATAATGATTGTGATTGTTAGGATTGTTGCTACTCTCCAAACTACCAAGGCAAGTGGTGCTTCATGATTATATTCCTATGTTTTTCAACTATGCACTAGAAGTATTTTGCTAGACTTGCATGAATATTTTGATCTATATGCTATGCTTGGGAAATCCTAGTAGTTGTAGAATTGCTAGAAATTTCTAAGTTAAGATGCTTAACAATGCCATGCTTAGCCTAGCTAGTAGCAACCATGGGTGGTTATTATATTCATGCTATGAGAAAATATTTCAAAGTCTTTGGACTTATGTTTTGATTAATAAAACAACTAAGTGAATGAAACACCTGGGTGGAATGGAAAGAATGGTTTGTGTTGAGTGGTTACACAAGGCCCATTTCTATGGTTTACCTTGTGTATCTCACTTGTGGAAAGCCACCCAGGAACAAAGGGATTTGAGAGGCCAAATGTTAAGAAGCTTCTAGTGCAGCCACATGGCAATATGGGCTCTGCCTGGATCACATAGGTTGCAATAACTTAGCCATTTGGACAGTTGGTGGTAGTGGGATGATAGGTTGGAACGCATCCATTTGGTCTAAGGGAAGGCTTCTGAAAGGTCTTGTCTTGGTGAAAATCAAGTCTTGTGGGGAAAGTGCACAACCTCTGCAGATGGAAGAATCTAAGTACTTAGCCATGTCCCTGGTATTGGACAACTTGAGCATCAAGACATGGAAGCTATCAAGAATCTCCTCATCCCAATTTCTAAGTTAAAACTTGTGGATGAACAAGGGTGAAGGATCACCAATTTCTATTGGTGATTCCTTGGGAAAGTTTTGTTAAAGAAAAACTTAGAGTTTTCAACTAATAGGTAAAACCTATTTTGAGCAAAGCAAGCCTAAGCTACACTTAGCCAAAATGCATATAGTATTTAGACTACTAATATTCTACTAAGGTATCACTTGCCAATACTATTCCAATGTATTGACCCACTGTGGCTGTAACTTGTGATGTTGCAGGTTATTCTGATGATGATTAGGGGTTATGAGTCTACACTCAACATGGTTGCCTGTGGCACATGAAGATGGAGACTTATTTATCTTATTATATATTTGAACTCTTGTATTAGGCCTGTGGCCATGGAGTTTGTAAAAGACTATGTTTGTCTCTGGAATGATATGTAATAATGACCTTTGTTTTTGTGTACTTCATCTTAAACTGTGGATGCTAGCATTGATCCAGGGACTAGCATTGCAATCACAGGGATCCTTACCTTTATAAAGGGAGGGATCTTACACTAGATATTGATCCAGGGACTAGCATTGTAAACACAGGGATCTCTACCTTATTAAAGGTTGGGACCTCTACAATGGAGTTATGTATTTTGTGTTAAATAAACGCCTAGGCCACTAGCCTAAGCCATGCCTAATCATGGTGGAATCTTGCAGCACCATAGTGACCATTCTGTGAAGCATCCTCAATAAAAAGCTATGCACATAGTAAATAAAAAGATCGATGAGATGCTCATTGTCTGCTTGCCTTGTCATTTTGGTTATGGGATACATCTTGTACCATGTGCAAGGGGTACCCCGTTGGCGGTTCTCTATGATACATATGTACTTACTATGACAAAAACTTACAGGTGACTGAAGTTGAGTAGCATGAGGTGTGGCCCTCATATTCAAGGGACATGAGATTGCCAACTTATACTTTGTCAAGCATATACTCCATAGTTTGTTCACTTTAACCTTAATCACTTCAAGATGCTTATGATAGGGGCAATGAGGGCTGAAAGCTAACAAGTACCATAATTTTTGGAAGCTCTTTTTGAAACTTGAAATCCCTGCTTCCCTTTATGAAGGGCCTTTCTTCCACTATTATGTTGAGTCTCCACCTTCTACCTTTAGGCACCATTAAGAGAGCATAGTTGCCATTCTTAGTTCTATGTGTAGTGTTCCAAAGCTTATTGATTAATGCATATTGTTGATATTGGTTGTTCTTGTGCTATTTGTATCTAGTCACTCTTATGAACTTTGAGGTGTCCTATGTATCTATTTGCTACTCTATGAGGGACAAGCTGAGTGCCACTATGCCATGTTTTCTGTATGTGAAACAAACAAACGTTTTTAATGCACGTTATTCATGATCTTTGTTTGTAGCCTTTCATGTTGCATGCATAGTTACTTTGTATTACTGTTTGAACTCCATCTTTCATGCACATATTTAGAGTTCTTTGATCCCAGCTTTCAATGCTTGCAAATGGTTTGATCTTGGTTTTAATGGTGCATGTCACCTAAAAAATTATTCTTTTATCACTTACCTACTTGAGGACGAGCAGGAGTTAAGCTCGGGGGTGTTTGATACGTCGGAAACGTATCTATAATTTTTGATGTTCCATGCTTGTTCAGTATCTGCTTTGCTTTGCTTTGTCTACACTTTGAGGTGTTTTTATATGTTTTCTGGAACTAACCTATTAACAAGTTGCCACAGTGCTAGTTGCATGTTTTCTTCTGTTTTTGGTTCCCAAAAGGCAGAAAATCAATATTCTCTGAATTGGACGGGACAAAAGCCAAAGTCAATATTTTACCGTGGGTAACACGAAGCCAGAAGACGAGACGGAGGAGGGCCTCAAGGAGGCTACACCCCCTGGCCGCACGGGTGGGCCCACCCCGCGCCTAGGGGGTGCAGCCGCTTTGGGCACCCCCTCGGCCTCCCTCTTCGCCTATAAGAATCCCCCGATGCAGAAACCCTAGGCACCCCGATCAAAACTCCACAAAACCGTCTGTAGCCGCTGCCACCATCGTCCCTAGATCGGGGGATCTAAAGTTCTTCTCGGCACCCTGCCGAAGGGGAGATCATCCCGGAGGCCTTCTTCTCTGGTATGAAGCGTGAGTACTTCCACCTTAGACTACGGGTTCATGTAGTATCTAGATGGTTATATCTCTTCCGTGTGCTTTCATGTATAGATCTTGTGAGCTCCGTTCATGATCAAGATCTAATATATTTGTAATCATGCATGTTGTGTTTGCGGGGATCCGATGGATATTGAGATTACTATGTCAGATGGATTAATGGTTTTGTCTTATTGATTCTATCATGTCTGTGTTGTTTGTGATCTTGCATGCTCTCCGTTTTTAGTAGCTATCTTGGCCAAGTAGTTGCTAGTGACTCCAAGAGGGGGTATTTACGCTCGATAGTGGGTTCATGCCTCTAGTTTCCAAGGGAAGTGACAGCAATCTCTTCGGTTGTAGATGTGTTGTTGCCACTAGGGAGAAAATAACGGTCCCTTGTTCATGGAACAAGTGGATTGTTTACCTTACACACTTTGCTTAAAGCAGTTGTTTGTTGCTTGCAACTTAATACTGGAGGGGGTTCGGATGATAACCTGAAGGTGGACTTATAGTCATAGATGCAGTTGGATGGCGGTCTATGTATATTGTTGTATTGCCCAATCGAATCTCATAGGATCTTTTTGTCTGGTATTGCATTGTTATGCCCGTCTCAGTTCCTGTCAATTGCCCTGCTGTAATTTGTTTACCCTTCATGCCATGTTGTTTATCTAACGAGAGCACCTCTAGTGAACTATGGACCCTGTTCCAATCTTTACCATTGATACATCTTCCACTGTTATTGTTTACTTGCTGCAAACCATCATCACCTTCCACACCATATAGTTAATCCTTTGTTACAGCAACTGGTGAGATTGATAACCTCACTGTTAGTTGGGGCAAAGTATTGAGTTTGTGTTGTGTAGGTTTCCACATTGCTTGCAACACCTTTGGGAAGTTTCCTTCCTCCTACTGGTTCGATAACCTTGGTTTCTTACTGAAGGAAAACTTGCTGATGTACCGCATCATACCTTCCTCTGGGGGTCTCCCAACGAAGTGCTGCTGCACACATCAACGAGGCACTCCTACACGACATGAGGATGGCCAAGGTATGCGGCGCTACATCCCTCGTCATCTACGGTGACTCCAACCTCGTCGTCCAATAGACAATGAACGAGTGCGACGCTCACAGCGCCAACATGATCGCGTATCATGCACTCTACAACTCACTCAAAGGAGACTTTGACGGCTGCGAACTCCAGCACGTTGGCAGGGAAATCAACGAAGAGGTAGATAAGCTCGCCAATATTGGCTCCAACTACGCCCCAATTCCACCTGGTGTGTTCCTCGAACAAATCTGTGTGCCCTCTGAAGGGCACGGCCAAAGCCATAGGACACTCGGGGGATGCGCCACCCGAGGAAACTGGAGGACCCAAAGAGCTCGACACGAAGGTCGAATTAGTGAGCCTCATGCAGGTCATGGCGGTTGAGCAGATCACAAACAATACTATCATAATGATTCAATAATAAGTTCAGATCTGAGATCATGGCACTCGGGCCCTAGTGACAAGCATTAAGCACAACAAGTTGCAACAAAGTCAAATAGCACTAATAGAGATACTAAGCACTATGCCCTAACAATCTTATTCGATTACATGATAGAACTCATCCAATCCCTACCATCCCCATAGCCTACTACGAGGGATTACTCACTCATGGATGAGGGAAACATGGATGGTTGATGGAGAGGCGTTGGTGATGGCGATGGCGATGGTGATGATGCTCTCCAAATTCCCCGTCCCGACAGGGTGCTAGAACGGAGTTTCTGGATCCGAATCTTGGTTTCTGGTGGTGGCGGCGCAGCGGAACTCTTTCTGGAAAAACGTCGAACCCCCTTGATTTTTTAGGTCAGAAGGCATCTTATAGGCGAAGAGGGAGGCCGAGGGGGTGCCTGAGGTGTCTGCACCCCCCCTAGGCGCGGCCAGACCTGGCCCGCGCCTGGCAAGGGTGTGGACCCCCCAGGCCTCCTCTCCGTCTCGTACTCTGGCTCCGTGGATCTTCTGGAGAAATAGGATTTTTGGCATATTTTTCGGGATTTTTCCTAATAGTTGATTTTCTACACAAAAACTAGACACCAAGGCAATTCTGCTAAAAACAGCGTCAGTCCGTGTTAGTTGTATCCAAATAACACAAGTTTAGAGGAGAAACAATATTAAAAGTGTTCGGGAAAGTAGATACGTTTTGGACGTATCAACTCCCCCCCAAGCTTAGCTTATTGCTTGTCCTCAAGCAATTCAGTTGAAAACTGAGTGCGATGAAAGAACTTTCACGAACACATTTGCTTCATATGATGTATATATTCTCAGCACAGGAGTAGATGCTTAGATAATTCATAATAAGAAGTATGCAACCAAGTCTACTCAATAGTCATTGCAAGCTATGAAGAGAAACCAACTCAATAATAATAACTAGCATGAAATATAAACATAAGCAACATTGCAATGCTCATAATAAGGTATGATAGAGTGGTATCTTGCTTCCCTTTGTTTGTAGAGCACAATATAAATGCCAAGGCACCTCTTAAGTCCAAGTGAAGACTAGAAGTAAAGATATCAGAGATACAAGCATCAAAGTCATGAGATAATTAACCAAGTTTTGAGACAAACACAAGAATGACAACTATGCTCTCAAGAAGGTGCTCATAGAATAAGTGGTGACTCAACAAGGAAGTGAAAGGGTTTTGAAAAGTTTGAAAGGCTTCCAAATGCTGAAAGTAAGGTACTCATTAGCTTTGAGATCTCAATGCCCCTATCATAGGCATCTTTATGTGGTTAAGGTGAAAGTGAGGTCCAATCTGAGTTATATGCTTGATAGACCATAAACTGGAAATCCCATGTCCCTTGAGTATGAGGGCCGCTCCGTGTGCTACTCAACTTTGGTTACCTGTAAGTTCTTATCATTGTAAATACATGCATATCATAGATAACCGCCAACGAGGTACCCCTTGCACATGATACAGGAGCTATCCCGTGATCAAAGTGACAAGGCAAGCAGACAATGCGCATCTCAGCGATCTCTTTATTTACTATGTGCATAGATTTTTACTGAGGATGCTTCATAAATGCTCATTATGGTGATGCTGCAAGTTTCCACCATGATTAGGCATGGCTTAGGCTAGCGGCGCAGGCGTTTCTCTAACACAATGTATATACTCCATGAACTCACAAGCTCCCCTTTTATTTCACACCGACGACATCCACAAACAAAAGAGCAAGGTATCAACTAGATATGTATCCAAAAAGTTTTGAAAGCGTTCCCCCTGACAGCACGGTTCTGCTAACTCCCAACATATAATTTGCAAGCATATAACTTTCATGGACAAGTCACAATGGTTCGGGATTATTAAGTGCAAGAAATAAAGTGTGCCATCAAGTTCATGAGAACTTTACTAACTAACGTTCTCAAAGTAGTAAAACATTTTATTTGGAAGAAAACAAGGCATAAATAATATGCACTGAATAGCAAATGATGATAATGGGTAGGTATGGTGGACACTGTTGGCAATTTTGGTTTTTGGGAGTTGGATGCACAAGTAGAGCTCACACTCAGTGCAAGTGAAGGCTAGCAATAGAGAGGGAGTGACAAACGAGAGAGCAATAACTGTCATAATCATGCTTGCAACAAAACATGACTAATTATGGCAATAAAGTGATACAAGAACTCTGAGGCAAAATAAATCATCGAGGCTTACTGACTATTGTTTAGTCATCTGCATGCATGAGCATGTGCCAAGTCGATTCACATGAAACATTCAGAGGAGGTTACCACAATATCATACCGAAATATGAATAAAACAATGCAAGCAAACATTCACATGACATGCTACAAACTATTAGCAAGCTGGAGCTAATCACAAGCAAGCAAGAACTACTAAGCATTCATAATAACATACACCTTACACGAACAGGCTAAGCATGCTCACAATGATGAGTATATGTACAAAAATGAAAACAAATAGAGTTCGTTACCAGCCTCTTACCACACCTCAAGTTGTCTTAATCTTCATTATTGCCCTTCACTTGTGCGACTTGAATAATAACATGAAACCAAAATCCACTGAGGACGGCTGAACCCTGCAAAGAACTCACAAAACCAAATAAGAATAACAAATATTTTTGGTGTTTTTGATGTTTAAAGCAAGCAAACAAAACAAAACCAAACAAAGAAAAAACAAACCAAATAAGAAGCAAACAAAGAAAAATATTTTTGGGAATTTTCTTTTAAGGAAAACCAAAACAAAGAAGCAAAGAAACAAACCAAGAGAAACAACGAAAATATTTTTGGTATTTTTGTGTTTTGAGAAAGCAGAAACAAAAATCAAAAAGAAAGCGAAACAATGGATATACAAAAAACTGACCGAACATGATATATAAATGAGTGTGATGTCGGTAAACCTCCCCCAAGGTTAGGCTTTTGTCCTAAGTGGGGCTCAATCCCATGGTGCCCAAGAAGGTGCACCTCCGTAGTACGTCGAGGAGGCCCCTTTGTCTTGGTACGAGCTCGAGGACTCCCCTGTGTAGTGCATAGAGGGGTCATATGAGGGTGCGTCCCCCTAATAGTGTCCATGGAAACCAAGAATGCGCAGCTTGTCATCCATCTCCTCCTTGGAGCGTGACAAAGGTCCCTGAGAAATACTGAACAAAGTGGTTTGGGGTAGAGGGATCTCTCTCTTCCCTGTCAATAAACAGCATTCTATAAACCAAGCTCTCAAGGGTAGAGCCAGAAGTGACAAAGTAATGCGCTTTTATAGCAGCAAGATCAAGCCTCTGAGGAGCCAAAACTATATCATTTGGATCAACAGCAAGGTCCAAGGCAGCAACAACACGCGCAACAATAATTCCCCCATAAATGGGTCCCTTAGCAGCTAAGTGACAAGCAATGAGAGAACCAAGATTGTACTTAGTTTCATTGTTGAGCGCAGCAGCTATGAAGGCCAAATGATAGTTGGAAATATTACTAGTGTTCTCCCTACCAAGAACACTATTGGCAAGATAGTAAGCAAAGTACCTGATAGCTAGGAGTTGAATATTTCTTATCTTTCCCCTTTGAGCTCTATGATCATCATCGTTGGTTATCCCGCGGTAGAGCTCCAACAAATCAGCGGGTTGAGTTGGGTTCTTCTTTGCCGACCCAGCTGTACCAAGTCCTAGGGCCTCACAAAATTTCTTCAATGTCATAGTGTAAGACCTGCCATAAATTTTGAAAGACACATCTGGTTTAAACATGTTGTTAGTAAAATATAAGCTCTCCACAAATGTTATAGTGAGCATAGCATATTGCACACTCTCATCCTGCATATTACTTGTTAGACCAACCCTCTGAACCAAGGTTAAGAAATCATTGAGAATTCAGCAGCCCGCAAAAAGGTAAGACAAGGAAATGTAGAAGGGTGTGCATCCCCCTCATCTCCCTCATCGCCAAATCACGGAGTAATGAGATCCTCATTGTATGAAGGTCTGGCTCGGGGGGTGATCTTGAAGGCCTTGTCCTTCTAGGTGCATCACTCTCAAATATTTCACCAAAGGTGTGGTTGTCCATGACCACTATTTTTTCTGAATTTTTTAGACAAACAACAAACCAAGTGATTTCCAAGCTGATAAATGATGAGCAACTACTATAGGAACTTGCTAGAGGGCTACACATGCATCAAAATGAAATCTATAAGCAGAGAACAAGCATGCAAGCTCACACAACCTGACACCTATAGCAGCAAAATACTCAAGATACAATTTACCAATCACAAATCTAATTGGACAAGTGGAGGAGGCACATACCAAGGAGAAATCCCTCCAAAAATCAGCAGCAAAGATGGGTTGAGCAAGGAGATCGAAATTCTAGAGCAAGAACAACAGGAACTCGAGCTTGAGAAAGTTTTCTGGTGTTTTTTGGGACAGAGAAAGAAGATGGCTGGGAGGAGGCACCTTGAAGGGGCCCATGTGGGCCACACCACACCCAGGCGCCACCTGTAGGGAGGTCGCGCCCACCAGGGGTGTGGGTGCCTGGGGTGGCCCCCTGGGTCACTCCAGGTGCCCCTCTGCCCCTTTTTTCGAGGAAAAATTTATTTTGAATTTTTTGGGATTTTTCGGGAAACTTTATTTTTGGCCAATTTTCAGGGTATGAAAATTGATTTTCTCGCATAAACAGACTTTTTTCAGAAGAAGCAAAAGCAAACAAAACCCAAACTACAGAAGTTCTAAGTGTAACTACCTCGGTGAATTACGCGCCTAGTTACAAGCCTGGATGAACGGAAATGGTTGAAATAGTACGGTGGGGCCCAAATGCCACTCACAGGTAGACCTTTCGGCCGTCCCAACCATTTCCAAACATCGGGACCAGAACGGGCGGCGTAATCGGCAGGCGAAGGGATCAACTACATACACAAATGAGTATGTATGCAAGCCACCATACGACAGTACATCAGAGCCATTCCATCTAAAAGAAAGGAAATATTGCAACGCCATACGGCAAGATCCAAATATCCTAGATAGATATAATAGTTTAGGATATCTCCTCATACATCACTCAACAGAGTATCAAGCGGAAGCGGAAGACAAAATCCGAGTACGGATAAGAAGCAAATCGGCATAAGATGCCCCATAAATAAGCAGATCCCGCCCACAGATCTCACGGATCCCCGTTCCCGGAATCTCTACACCGAATGATCGTTGCCCACATCGTCCGTCTCTTCCACCCGGTATCCATCTTGCGAGTGTACCTGTTCATCTGAACCAATAATTTATCGGGTGAGACCCTAGGGGTACTCAGCAAGTCTTTATGCCTCTAAAGGGGACACAACCTGGGGTGACGCATTTGCAGCAAAAGATAAACCCTAGCAATTCTATAGATTCTCGCTAACCATCCGCCTAACCAGAGATAGACGGATGTCCGTGAATTAATAACAACAGTTATAACAGTTATAAAGGTAATCTTAACAGATCCATCCTCCTCCTCGCTTACCGACGAGGAAGCGGACGAACAACCCCCCATCCGTTGGCAGTTTTATTATCCATTCCATGAGTGTTGCACTATTTACTAGTCAGGTACCTAGTCTAGTCAAATTAAAGCGGTACTTTAGTTATGCTTGTCTATGATCGAGAAACTGTGCTCCAAGTCATCCATAACCGCGGACACGGCTTTCAGAAAGTTTTACCCTGCAGGGGTGCACAAATAGCAACACACACTCGATATGCCTCGGAAAAACCAAAACAAAACCCAACGAGGCAGTCACGACAAAGCAATTGCAGGATTCATAAATATTTCAGGGGGCCACCCCATTGAGCTACCCGCAATGAAGTTAGCTGACTCCGAGACGGTCTCAAGGTTTGCGTCAGTGGCTGTGAACGACTGGGAACCCGAAAATGTGACTGGGCTTGTCGACACCGCGAAAACACTCCGCTTTCCTAAACAGTACAGGTGCTCCTCGCACAAACTTAAATAAAGCAGTAAAGCATGGCATAAGTACAGGATAGTAAATAAAACCTCAAACTAGTTTGTGGCCCCAAGAAATAAGAATGAATCAAGCTCTGGCTCAGGGGGGTCCATAAGGCCTCCCGGATGTGGATAGCGCGAATGTTCTTGGAACAGGAATCAAGTACTCGGGGTCTTACGGGACACAAGTGAGCCTGAAAAACCAAATAGCAAATATGGCTCACCGATGCCACTTTCATTAGTTATCCCATTACTACTCAGGTTAAGTTGTTTAGGTACCTCATTATCCATCAGACACTCACATACCCTACACATGATGTTCTACGACTCGCATGGCTCAAACAACTCCTGTAGTAATGGCTCATGGGATGGAGGAACAAGCTTCGGTGGGGTTTAAAAGTAAAGGCCATGCAATACTTGGGATTCAGATTAATGCAATCGCGACTCAATATGCAAGAATAAGATAGAGGCAATAGGTACTATATGTATGCAAGCATGTGGTAGTGCTTGCCTGGCAGCTCAGTTGAAGCAAGGGATGGATCTGGGTGGTGCTCCTGGTTCTCTTGGTATATCCCCTGCTCAGCGTCTATTCGAAGAAGAACCAAACAAACAAGGGCCAACATCAATAAAGTGCACAAGCATATGAATAAATGCATCAAGCAAACAATCATGCCATGATGAATGATGCACAATTTGCATGGCAATAAGGTAGCATGGCATGGGTGAGGTGTGAGATACAAGATTAAATCATTTTATTGAGTTTTGGGCCCATTTTATTCACAATTAAGTTGCTGCATACAATATATTTATATGATGCATGCTTCAAATCAAACCATGGAATGCATAAACAGAAAGGTCTCGTCGAGCTAATCATTTTAGACATATCATTTGTTAGATTTGGATTTATAAATCAAAAGTTATTAATTATTTAAGGTGGAAGGGCATTTTGTTGTAATTTTATTAAACTTGGAAAATAAAGTGTTCAAAATAGATTTTGAATGGCATATTTGAATTCCTCACATTTTCCTGATTTGAAAACATATATTATATGTATTATTTGGATTAATATTTGAAAAGATATTTAAAAACAGAAATATATTTGAGTTTGAAATAATTAGAAAAGATTTGAATTTAAAACAGAAACAGATAAATACTTTTGTTACTCAGGATTAGCTAGACACAGACGCTGATGGGTGGGCCTCTCTGCTGACTGGGATTCCACTGCGCAGAAACATTTTACACTGCGGGTGTAGCTAGCCACTGTGGCAGACAGGTGGGCCAGGGCGACCTCAGGCCCACGCGCCAGCGAGCAAGCGCGTCGGAACCGACAGGTGGGGCCGCGGCTAGAGCGCGGGTTGAAGCGGAAAGAGGCCAGGGGGTTTCCGGTAAAAGTGCTAGTGCGGCTGACAGGTGGGGCTCGATGGGTTGCGGGTTGAGGCAAAAGGGTTTGGAGGGGGTATCTGCAAAACGGAGCGCCGTACTGTTCCTCTTCCTCCGCGGACAGGTCGGTGCTCGCGCGAGGCGGGGATCGAACCCTGGACCTGGGGCTCGCGTGCAGAGGCTCTGATCGCTGCGGTGGCTGCGGGGGTGCTGGCAAGAGAGGGCTACGCGGCTAGAAAAGGCTGGCATGGTGTGGGGAGGCTGCAGACAGAAGCGAGCAGCGGCACGCGGAGGGCGTTCGACGGCCGGTCCGGCGAGGCTAGGGCGATATCGGCGAGAGGGGGTTGTCTGGGAGGTGGGGCTGCTCACCGAGAGTTGCTTGACGTGGTCAGATCGGCCTGGGGCGCAGGGAGACGGCGATGACGCAGACGGACGGCCGGCTAGGGTTTCGTGTCGGCCTCGCGGAGTACAGCGGCGTACAGGTCTCCTCCTCCTCCTCGACGGCGGGTACGGGCGGCCTCCTAGGCGTCTCCTCGTTCTTCCTCGACACCTAGAGCTCCTCGCCACCGGCTGCAGGTAAGGGGAACGGAGGGGACCGACGGTGGCCGGCGTTGGGGGGTAGATAGAGACGATGGAGAAGAGAGAGAAGAGGGCAGGCCTCTGGGTGGATCTGGACGAGCGAGGAGAGGTTGTGGGGGTGGTGGTAGGTAGCAGAGGGAGGGAGGTACCGTGGGCGCGGGTAGATGGGTAAAGGTGGCTCGGTGCCACCTTTCCCTCCTCCTCTTTCACGTGCCAGGGCTGGGCACGGCAGGGCAGGGGCAGGTGTAGCTGGCAGGTGGGGTAGGGCAGGCCAGGGTCGGGGTGGTTCGAGCTGGGGCCCCTAGGGCAGAGAGAGAGAGAGCAAGAGAGGGAGAGGTGAGGCTCGGGTCTAGGGTTGGGAGCTAGGCTTGGGTAGAGAGGGGGTATGGCTCGGGGTAGCTAGGGTTTGGTTGGGGCTGGGGGTAGCTAGGTGGCCAGCTAGGTAAGAGAGAGGGGGAGGCCGAGAGAGAGAGAGAGGTGGTGGACTTAGGGTACTTAGGGTTTGGTCTAGGTTTTAGCTTAGAGCTAGGTTTAGAGGGGATGGTAAAGAGAGGAGAGGTGAGGTAGGTGGTGATAGCTAGGTGATTAGGGTGACGGGGTGGTGGCTTGGGGTTTATAGGAGTTTGCATGCTCCAACTAGATCAAGCAACACAAGAGAGGGGTGTGGTTTAAATTCACTCAAAATTCAAATAAGATCCAAAGAACAAGCAAAAGGTGGGGCTTGCATGGCCCATGCAAAACATTTAATGCCATGTTGATCCTTGTGAAAACAATATTAATACATGGCATTATTATCATGCATTCCCAAAATTGGAGTAAGGCCCAAGCAAAGAATTTAGAAAGAATTCCAAGTGGAGTATATGGAGATGATCACATTGGATTATATTTGGGGCTTGCTAGTGTGTATATGCCACTAGGTATTTGATAAGCCCTCAAAAATACCCCAACATGATGATAACCCCAAAACCACACATATGGAAGCTAGGAAAGGTTCCACTCACAAGGCATGCAAAGGTGGCCATGTGGCTCTCATGTTTCAATATTGTGAAAACAACATGATGCCAAGATGAGAGCATGTGGCAAAGAATTGGATCCATCCCAACCCACATGAGCTAGAAGTAAAACCAGTAAATGCCAAGCTCATATTTAGTTGGATGGTGGAATTTATAAGGTGGTGAAAGAAAAGGTGGTGGAGTTAATAAGAGATATGCCCCCAACTCAACTTGGGCATTTAAACAATATATCAAGAACCAAATACAATATCAAGAGGCAAATACAATTAATAATGCATATGAGATAAGAACCAAATCAAAAAGGGTTTTATATGATGCTCAAATGCAAGGTGGCATGATGACATGAGCAAGCTATAATGATGATGCAACAATTATATATAGGAGGGTAGCATCTATATAGACTAGGCTAGTAGCATTGCAATTGTTAGACAATTGGGATGCTACACTAAGACACTCTAACAAGCAAACAACTAAAGCTACCAAGAGAAAAAGCAAAGACTAGGAAGGTGAAAAGTAAAAGGGAGCAAGTATAACCACAGTGAAAACATTGTTTTGTTCATTAAAATCCTTTTGTTAACAAGGTTGATCAAGTATTGTTACCAAAACAATCTTATATGAAACAAAACTTTGCATTCCACCAAGTGATTATGTTACCTCAATCTTGATAGCAATGGTCCCAATCATACTAGTTTCAAAAAAAAATCTTGTGGAATGGGACAATATATTTCTCCAACCTTAATGCTATCAACATTTTCAATGGAATTCAGGCAATAGCTCTTAGCAACCTTCTTGGGGAAATAGATAGTATGCTCTTTGTCATTAATATTGAATGTTACTTTTACTTTATTACAATTAATGACAGCACCTGCAGCATTAAGAAAAGGTCTCCCAAGAATAATAGACATATTATCATCTTCAGGCATTTCAAGCACAACAAAATCAGTTAAAACCAAGCAATTATGAGCCACTTGAACAGGAACATCCTCACATATACCAACAGGAATAGTAGTTGACTTATCAGCCATTTGCAAAGATATATCAGTTGGTATCAATTTTTCTAGCTGGAGTCTCTTGTAGAGAGAAAAGGCATAACACTAACTCCAGCTCCCAAATCACATAAAGCAGTTCTAACATAATTATTCTTAATAGAGCAAGGAATAGTTGGTATACCTGGATCACCATGTTTCTTTGGAACCTTACCATTGAAGGAATAATTAGCAAGCAAAGTAGAAATCTCCTCATTAGGAATCTTCCTTTTATTAGAGACAATATCCTTCATATACTTTGAATAAGGAGGCAACTTAATAGCATCAGTCAAAGAAATTTGCAAAAATAAAGGCTTCATCCACTCACAAAACTTGTTGTAGTGTTCTTCCTCCTTTGACTTGTGTTTCTTATCTAGAAAAGGCATAGGTTTCTACACCCAAGGTTCTCTTTCTTTATCATGTTTATTAGCAATAAAATCTTCCTTAGTGTACCTATTGTTCTTAGTGTGCTTCTCAGATTCTTCCTCAACTTCCTCCTTATCAGGAGCGTCATTTTTATCATTACCACCCTCAGTTTCAGCATCATAGATAGATATACTATTAGGATCTACAGCAGGTTCAAGGGGTTCCTCAACTATTTTATGTTTCTTTTTCTTTCTCTTACGAGGACTACCACTACTTTCACCTTATTGAGAATCCTGCTCAATTCTTTTAGGGTGTCCTTCAGGATATAAAGGATCTTGAGTAGCTATACCACCCTAGTTCTAATTCCATAAGCATGTTTATCTCCTAAGGCATTAACTAGCATATCCTTTTGTACCTTTGCAAGTTGATCAAGTTGGGTCTGAACCATTTGAAAGTGTTTACAAAGCATTTTAATATCATTAGAAGTCCTTTCCACAATACCTTTCAACTCTTTGATAGCTCTAGAGTTTTCCAATAAATGATTCTGAACTTGTTTATTAAAATTACCTTGCTTAACAATAAAAATGTCAAGTTCCTCTAAACATTGATCAGGAGGCTTACCATAAGGAATATCACCTTCATCAAAGTGTTGGAGAGAGTGTACCTCAATATTATATGAGTGGGGGATTGGCTTACATAATTCTTCTATAGGAGGTAGATTCTTCACATCTTCAGCTCTAATACCTTTCTTCTTTAGACATTTCTTAGCTTCCTTCATCACTTCATCATTTAATGCAATAACTCCTCTTTTCTTTGGTGTTGGTATTGGAACTGGTTTAGGAACATCTGGTTCAGGAGTAATAGGCTCAGGTGTATTTAGCTCAGTTGAAGTCCAATCATCATAATTCTTGCTTATTTTAGCCATTAATTCTTCAGCATCTGTAGGAGTTATTTTCCTGAAAACACAATCAGCAAAGCTATCCAGGTATGTCCTAGAATCTTCAGTTAGTCCATTATAATAAATATCAAGAAGCTCACTTTTAGGTAATGGACATCCAGGATGTGCATGAATCAAGGCTTAGAACCTTGTCCATGACTCAGGCAATTTCTCTTCTTCTCCCTGTTTAAAATCAAAAAGTCTCTGCAAAGCAGCATGTCTATCACTAGGAGAAAAATATTTCTGGAAGAAAGAAGCAATCAAACAATCAGGGCTATCAATGGAACCAGGAGGTAATCTATTAAACCAAGCCCTAGCTTCTCCTTTTAGTGAAAAAGGGAAGATCTTAGTAACAAAGTACTTGCACATCTTAAAACCATCAGAGAACAAAACACTCATAGTGGAAAGCTCATTCATATGAGCTACAGCACTCTCATTTTCAGTCTCACAGAAAGGTTCTTTCTCAACAATGTCTAAATAGGATAAATCAAGAGAGAAATCATAATCTTTATCTTTAATATCTATGGGAGAGGTGGCAAACTTAGGATTAGAGGACAGCTTAGGAATAATGGTGCGTTTCGCAAGGAGACTCTTAATAGCACTAGTACCATGTGTGTTTCGGCACTCTTCAACAAATTCATCAGTAAACTCAATGTAACCATCATTATCATAACTCTCTCTAGACTTAGGTGAGCTAACAGGTGTAAAAGTGTCTTCACTAGGAGTTTCAGTATTTCCTAGACTAGCCATAGTAGCATCTAGGAAAGGACCTAATGAACCACTCGCATCAAGCACAGTAGAAGTAACATCATGAGTATCAAAAGCAGTTTCAGATTCAGCAGTAGTAGTAGTGTGTGTAGCATGAGTATGTGGTGGTGGAGTAACAAGCTTACTTATAACAGATGGTGAATCAAGAGCAGCAGAGGTGTCTAGGACAGTACCTCTTCTTGTAGTGGATGGTAAAATAGGAAACTTCCCATCACGAGACTTCCCCATGATGGAAGGAGTAGCAGTGAACAATAATAGATCCAAGTGAACTTACAAATAAAGCTATGCTCCCCACAACGGTGCCAGAAAATAGTCTTGATGACCCACAAGTATAGGGGATCGCAATAGTCTTCGCGGGTAGTATTACCCAATTTATTGATTCGACACAAGGGGAGCCAAAGAATACTTGCAAGCCTTAACAACTGAGTTATCAATTCAGCTACACCTGGAAATAGTTCTTGCTCACAGAAGTTTATCAGTAGCAATAGTTTGGTAGTAGCAATAGAAAAGCAACAACAACAGTAGAACAAGAGCAATAGTAACAGTAATAGTAAACAGTGGGATTCGAGTGCGGTAGGCATAGGGATGGATGGACGAGCGTTGCATGAATGAGTCTAAACATATAACTTCAAGATCTAGGGCATTGCAGATAAATAATAATAAGCAACCAAGTACTAAAAAATCCTAGGCATGTGCTCCATATATAGTCGTGCATGCTCGCAATGAGAACTTGCACAACATCTTCTGTCCAGTCAGCCCGTTGCAGCAGGGCCTCTAGGGAACTACTGGCAAGTAAGGTGCTCCTTTTAATAGAGCACTAGAGTAAAGCATTAACACTCCATGAACACATGTGATCCTCACACCACAGCTGTAAGACCCCGCTTTTATAAGGTAAAGGTCCCTGTGATTGCAATGCTAGTCCCTAGATCAAATGCTAGCATCCACAGTTTGAGATGAAGTACACAGATACAAAGGTC
Organism: Avena sativa; assembly: GCA_916181665.1. NCBI lineage: Eukaryota > Viridiplantae > Streptophyta > Magnoliopsida > Poales > Poaceae > Avena > Avena sativa. The sequence goes on from OV702294.1 coordinate 506,671,969, forward strand.
TTTATTACATCGTCATTCCAGAGATAAACATAGTATTTTACAACTCCATATCCAAAGGCTAGTACAAGAGTTCATAACAAAAGTAAAATAAAGTAAAGTCTTCATCTTCATGTGCCACATGCAAGCATGTTGAGTGTAGACTCATAACCCTAATCCTCATCAGAGTAACCTACAGCATCATAAGGTATAGCCACAGTGAGTCAATACATTTGGAATTGTATTGGCAAGTGATACCATAAAAGAATAGTAGTATCTAACATCTATATGAATTTGGCTAAGTGTATCTTAGGCTTGCTTGGCTCAAAAAAGGTTTTTCCTATCAGTTGAAAACACTAAGTTTTTGTTTGACAAAAACTCCCAAGGAACCACCAATAGACATTGGTGAACCTTAACCCTTGTTCAACCACAAGTTTTTAACTTAGAAATTGGGATGAGGAGATCCTTGATAGCTTCAATGTCTTGATGCTCAAATTGTCCATTGCCGGGGACACGGCTAAGTACTTAGGTTTTACTCTCTCAAGAGGTGGTGCACTTTCCCCACAAGACTCGACATGCATCGAGATGAGATCTTTCATAAGCCTTCCCTTAGACCAAATGGACGCGTTCCATCCTATCACCCTACCACCATCTCTCCATCTGGCTAAGTTATTGCAACCTATATGATCAAGGCAGAGCCCATATGCCATGTGGCTGCACTAGAAGCTTCTAAACACTAAGTATCTCAAATCCCTTTGTTCCTGGGTGGCTTTCCACAAGTGTGATACACAAGGTAGACCATAGACATGGGCCTTGTGTAACCACTCAACATAACCCATTCATACCATTCCACCCAGGTGATTCATTCACTTAGTTGTTTTATTAAAAAAAACATAAGTCAAAAGACTTAGCAAAATTTCCATAGCATGTATATATTCCACCATTGTTTGATACTATCTAGGCTAAGCATGATATCAACAAGTATCTTAACTCAGAGAATAATTCTACCAGGACTACAACTACTAGGATTTCATAAGGCATAGCATAAATACTTAGTAAAAATTTACATGCAAGGCCTACTCAAAATATCTCTAGTGCATAGTCAAAATAATAGGACAAATATACATGAAGCACCACTTGCCTTGGTAGTTGGGGGAGTAGCAACAATCTTCACAATCACAATCACCACTAGCACCAAAATCTACACATAAAATGATAGCACCCAATTTTCATTCAAATAATCAAGCAAAAATATTATGAATGCATGACCATGCAATGAAATGACTTTTCTATACTAAACAAATCAACCAAATAGTACTGATAACAAAACCAACTATTTATAGTCTAAATAAACTTAAATTTGCTTTAAAATCATTTTCCAAATAATTTATATAGTCAAAATAAGTCTATATTTGATTCTGCAAATAAACCTAATTTTACAGAAGCAAAATACAAAATCAAGACCATAGTAGTGTATGATTTGTTTTTCTGAATCCAATGATATATTATTTGCAAAATTTGGCCAAACAAAACTAAAGATATGAATTTTACAAGTTTGAAACTCTAATAGATATAAATTCAAAACAAATTTACAGACATGTGGTTGTGTCTGATTGGCCCGTACCGGTTCGGTTGGATCGATCAACCAAAGCCATAGGATTTAAGTGACAATGCACGGGCCAGATCTAACCATACCCCTTCGTTAAGTGATCTAATTAGATCCGCCAGATCTAGATCTGGGCCACGGTGCACGCGACCAAAGTCTGGTGGCGCTAAGGGTGCTGGCAGCGGCGGCGCTACTAGCGACGGTGTTCCGGCGATTACAGAGGGGGATGGGGGTTGTGTGTTGGCTTACTAGCGTCGCAAGGTCGCGAGGAAGCTCAACGTGTCGCTGGCATGGGCGGGGGCGTGCTGTAGCAGCGGATGGAGCTCATCGGAGTTGATGGTAGCGTCGGGCACAGGTTGGCGGAGATGATGACGACGCTCTGGATCGCCCTAACACAAACCAGAAGCATCAGGGTGTGCGCAAGGTTCAGGCGAACACAACCGTTTGATTCTGAGGCCAAGGGGTGGTCGGAGTTAGCCGTATTACCTCGTCGGAGTTTGTCGGGCAGCGAGGTTGCGAGTCAAAATATGGGCAGCCTGGTGGCGGAAAGGGGTGGCGAGTGTGGGGAAATGCTCATGGTGGCGAGGGGTTTAAGTAGGCAGAGGCACGGCGAGAATCACTCACTTTTTCAATGGCAATTAAGCTGCGCCATCAATGGCAGCGAACGGCAGTAGCGACGTGGTCTGATGCGGGATTTGGGGAAGAAGGGGGTGAGCTGGCGCGGGGCCACTGGGCAGTGACTGCGGGGTAGAGGCTGCGCGTGTGAGAGATAGGGGAGAGGGGAAACGTCCGGGTGGGCTCGTGGGCTGATTCTGGTACTGGGACGATTAGATAGCGCTGGCCCTTTTCTTTTTTTTCTCTTTTCCTTTTTCTATTTGGATTTTCAGGAAACAATTTCAAACCAAATTCAAATGAGTTTGATTTATAATCACCTCTAATTTTTGTAGTGTGAACCTTGTACTTATTTGTGTATAAAACACTACTGATTAGTCCACTACTCCTTGATCCTTTGAAAATAAAATAAAACCATGACTTTTTGATATATAGATAATAGGCATAAAATGGTTTTATTTGGAGTTTTGATTTGAAATTTTTTGTGCAAGTCAAGAATGCTATGAGTGCATGAATGAAATGCAAGATTTTGTAATTCATGAATTTTGGGATGTTATAATCTAACCCCCTTAAGATGAATCTTGCCCTCAAGATTCGGATTGGCTAGCAAATAGGTGAGGGTGATCTTTCCGAAGGTCATCTTCTCTTTCCCAAGTTCCTTCTTCTTCTTCGGAATGGTGGTTCCACTGAACTTTGCAGAATTTGATAGTCTTGGTACGGGTAACTCTTTCTGCAGTCTCAAGAATCTTGATAGGTTTCTCTTCATAGGTGAGATCACTTTCCAATTGAACCTCTTCCAAGGGTATAGTATCCTTCAAAGAAGTTTCTTCCATTTCTGTATGGCATTTCTTTAACTGACTCACATGAAACACATTGTGAACAGCAGACAGAGACTTGGGCAATTCAATCTCATAAGCCACTTCTCCTTTTTGGCTCAAGATCTTGAATGGTACAACATACCTTGGTGCCAATTTTCCTTTGACTCTAAATCTCTTCACACCACGAAGTGGTGAGACTCTAAGATAAGCTCTATCACCTACCTCATAGGTGACTTCTCTATGCTTTGGATCTACGTAGCTCTTCTCCCGTGACTGTGCTATCTTTAACATGTCCTTTACCAATTTGACTTTCTCTTCAGCTTCTTTGATCAGTTCTAGTATGAACAAATTTCTTTCTCCAACACCACTCCATAGCAATGGTGTAGTACACTTCCTTCCATAGAGAAATTCAAACGGTGCCATCTCAATACTGGCTTGATAGCTATTATTGTAAGAGAATTCTGCGTATGGCAGACTTTCATCCCAACTAGCACCATAGTCTAGGGCACATGCCCTCAACATATCTTCCAAAATCTGATTGGTCTTTTCTGTCTGTCCATCAATCTGGGGGTGAAAAGCTCTGCTGAACTCTAACGTTGTTCCTAGTGACTCATGCAATTGTCGCCAAAAATGCAAGGTGAATTGAGTTCCTCTATCAGACACAATACTCTTGGGTACTCCATGCAGGCATACAATCCTTTTCATATAGATTTTGGCTAACTTAGCACTTGTATAAGTAGTCTTAACGGGTATGAAATGAGCCACTTTAGTTAGGCGATCTACAACAACCCAAATGGAATCATATCCAGGTCTAGTCCTTGGCAGTCTGGTGATGAAATCCATACCAATCTTGTCGCACTTACAATCCGGAATAGGTAGTGGTTGTAATAACCCTGCCGGTTTCTGATGCTCCGCCTTCACTCGACTACACACATCACACAAGGCAATATGCTCCGCAATATCCTTCTTGAGATTATTCCACCAAAATCTTTCCTTCACATCCATGTACATTTTGGTGTTACCTGGATGAATGGAATATGGTGGGTTGTGTGCTTCTTGCAGAATCAGTTTTCGAAGCTCCGAGTCTTGCAGAATGCAGATACGTTTTCCATACCATAAAGTACCTTGTTCGTCTTCATGGAATCCTTTAGCTTTCCCTTTGCTAATTTTTCCTTTAATCTCTTCAATTTCCTTGTCCAACTTTTGGGCTTCTTTGATCTTGTCCAACAATGTGGGTCGAACATACAATGCCATGAGATGTCCTTCAGGCACTATCTCCAATCTGAGATCTTTGAATTGGGCACACTGATCATCTAGCAATTCTCCCTTAGTAAGGCCATTCACATAAACCTTATGGCTTAAAGCATCCACTACAACATTTTCTTTACCAGGGTGGTATTTCAAACTCAAGTCGTAGTCCTTGATGAGTTCTAGCCATATTCTTTGTCTCACGTTGATTTCTTTCTAAGTGAAGATATACTTCAAACTTTTGTGATCTGTGAACACTTCGGAACGCTTTCCCAAAAGATAATGTCTCCATGTTTTGAGTGCATGGACAACAGAGGCTAACTCTAAATCATGAGTAGGGTAATTAACTTCATGAGTTTTGAGTTGCCTCAAGGCATAAGCCACAACTTTCCCTTCTTGCATCAAAACTCCACCCAATCCTTGGTGAGATGCATCACAATATACTTGGAAATCCTTCTCCAAATCTGGCAGACATAAGACTGGTGCTATCACTAGTCTCTTCTTCAATTCTTGGAAACTGAGTTCACATCCTTTAGTCCAATCAAACTTCTTATCTTTCTTGAGTAACTCCGTCATTGGCTTAGCTACCTTTGAGAAATTCTCAGTGAACCTTCTATAGTATCCTGCCAAGCCTAGAAAACTGCGAACGTCTTTCACTGTCTTGGGAGATTCCCACTCAGTTACATCTGACACCTTTGCAGGATCGACAGCTATACCATCTCCTGACACAATATGTCCGAAAAATCCGACTTCATTCAACCAGAATTCACACTTACTGAACTTGACATACAGCTTGTGCTCCCTGAGTTTCTCAAGTATCAAATAAAAATGCTCTTCATGCTCTTCTTTGCTCTTGGAATAGATCAAAATGTCGTCGATGAATAGGACAACAAACTTGTCAATAAATTCCATGAACACCTTGTTCATAATATTCATGAAATAGGCTGGTGCATTCGTCAAACCCAATGTCATCACGGTGTACTCATACAATCCATACCTAGTGGTGAAAGCAGTCTTAGGTATGTCTTGCTCTCTAATCTTTAGCTGAAAATAGCCTGATCGAAGATCGATCTTTGAGAACACCCGGGCTCCTTCTAGCTGATCAAACAGATCGTTGATTCTTGGCAAATAATATTTGTTCTTGATAGTCACTTCATTGAGTGAACGATAGTATATGCACAACCTTTGACTTCTATCTTTCTTTTCAACAAACAGAACAAGTGCACCCCAAGACGAAGAACTGGGTTGAATAAACCCCTTCTGCAACTGTTCTCCAAGCTGTTTCTTGAGTTCTTTGAACTCATCAACTGACATCTTGTAGGGTCTCTTTGCTATTGGTCCATATCCTGGCAGCAAGTCAATAAGAAACTCTACATCTCTATCTGGTGGCATTCCAGGAAATTCTTCCGAAAACACATCCGGATACTCTCTCACAATTAGCACATTGTCTATGCTAACCCCCTTAAGAGAATTTAACTTACTCCCTTTGGATTCAAAATTAGACTTGAACCTAATCCGTTTCTTGTCCGGGGTTGTGAGTGTGACAGTACGATTTGCACAATCTAGTACTCCTTCATACTTAGTCATCCAATCCATGCCCAGAATAACATCCAATCCTTGGGAATCTAGGATTATCAAACTAACCGGAAACTTATACTTCCCAAATTATATCACTAGATCATGACATCCAAGGTTCACTATCATCTCTCCACCGGCAGAACTTACTTTTATAGGACACCCAATAGTTTCAGTTGGAAGTCCATTTTTATCAACAAATGCTCTTGATATGAATGAATGTGATGCGCCAGTATCAAAAAGAACAAGTGCTGGAAAAGAATTAAGCTTGAACTTACCAGCCACGACATCAGACTCTTCATATATTTCTTCCACATTGATGTGGTTCACTTGTCCCTTTTGGAAAGGGTTGGGCTTGTTGGATCCTTCAACTTTCTTTTCTGGGCATTCATTAGCATAGTGCCCAGTTTTCTTGCATTTGAAGCACTCAACCTAACTGATGTCTCTTTTTGCAGGCTGACTCCCATTACCACTTCCACTATGGTGGCTCTTGTGTCCACTCATGTGGTTCTTATACTTGTAATTGTCATGACTGCGATGATGCTTGTTGTCATGGTGACAGTTGTGGTTGTGGTGGTTGTTGTACTTCCCATGCTTGTGGAATCCAGAACCTCCACTTTCATCGTTATGGGAACGCTTCTGAGACGATCCTGAGCCGTGCTTATCAAATTTATGCTTCCTCTTCCTACCCTCAACTTGTTTCGTCTTGTTTTCCAAGATAGTGTCCTTGTCACAAAGTGATTGATATGTTGGGACATAGGCAACAGATAGTTGCAGGTTCAATTCATCATTCAATCCTTCGAGGAACTTCTCATTCCTCTTGGCATCAGTATCAACCTCATTTGTTGCATAGCGCGCTAGATTATTGAACTCCTCAATGTACTCAGCTACACTGCGGTGACGCTGTTTCAGATTGTGGAACTCTTTCTTCTTCAAGTTCATCACTCTGGATGAGATGTGAGCTGTACGGAATCCATCCTCAAAGATAGCCCATGTCACATCCTCAATAGGAGTGGTGATCTGAAAATTGTCCCACTATGTGGCTGCTGGTCCTGCAAGCAGATGTGCTGCAAACCTGACCTTTTCTTCATCAGTACAGCCCACAGTGACCAAGTCCTTGTTCACTGAACATACCCAGTCATTGTCTACCATTGCATCAATGGTTCCTAAGAACTTTGCAGGCCTCAGTCTCAGAAATCTGGTGAGCATGTCAAATGCAGGTGGGTTGTTCTGATTGTTGTTGTTGTTTTTGTTATTGTTGTTGTTGTTATTCGGATTCTGATTTTGATTGTCTATGAACTGGTTCATCATATGCATCAGTTGAGCTTGAGCTCTCATTAACTGCTGCATCTCGGGGGTGACGTTATCGTTGTTGTTTTGGTTGGGATTGGCACGACGGGGAGGCATCTGTGGTTTCAATAAGGATAAGGAATGAGATATAACCCATAGATGTTTAACATGCACTATACATCACATAACAAAATCACAATAACCAAGCTCAAAATAACATAGAGTTTGAACAATGTAAACAACAAGTTTTGGAAAAAGTAAACACACAATAGCAATCCATCCACATGTTAGATGGTCATTGCGACTCAATAATAAAGTATAATAGATAAAATATAGTCGAGTAGTCTACACTACTCCTCCATGTCGACCTCCATGTCAACAAGTGTAAGTCCGGCTGACTCCATGGCTGTCTTGTACACTTCGACATTAGTAGTCAAGGCCTCGACCTTCGCACGGAGAGCTCTCTTCTGTGAGCGAAGCCTCTCAATCACTCCCTGCTGGGTCTCGAGCTCGAAGTCCTTGGCCTCTATCTCGGCCTTCATGTCCTTGATCTTCTTGTTTCTGTCTTGGACTCTTTTCTCCTGATTCTTGAACTTCTTGTCCTGGCTCTCGAATCTGGCCTCCATCTCCTTAACGATCTCATCTTGCTCCGCGAAGAGTTTGTCCATCTCACTCAACTGAACCTGGAGCTCGTCATTGCTAAGAATGATGTTGGTCCTATCCGTGTCAAGGTGTCTAATAAGACCCTCTAGGTCCTGGAGGTACAGACGAACTGGATCTATCGTCTCTCTAGAATCGCCCTCATACACCAATGCCTCTCCCTCCTCGTCACGTATCCCGAACGGGTGGAAGTAAAGGCCTCTAAGCTCAGTGGCGTGGTGTCCGCAGAGACGTCCGAGTAGCTCCTGCATGACTACCTCAAGTCCCTTCTCCTTGTCATCGTGCATCAGCTTGAAAGTAATCTCCTTCGTGGGTGGCTCCGTCTGGCGTCCTGGCTGTGTGACCCTGAAGCCCCAAAGGTCTTTCCTCCCAAACTTGGTGAGATGAAGTGCCTTGATACTAGGAAGTGGGAGGTTGAGCACACTAGTAAACTGCATGATGCATGAACCAAAACGAGTTTCATTGAACTCCTCGGAAGTGCTGATCATAAAGCTAGGCATCTAATGTAAGATAGAGAAATATTAGAACAATACAAGTAAGAGAAAGACAACAAGATAGTAAAATGAAAGAAAAAGCATACAATCAACCATAAAACATACAAGTCATAGCATACAAAATTCTACCACAAGCACTAAGGTTCAAACATAACTTCGACAATTTTTTGCGAGAAAACGACAAGTGTGGTGGTCCAACTAGCGGAGTACGTTACAATTCTCACTCATATGCTAAGTCTATGATATCTTCCCTTAGACGTTTTATGGCGGTCTCTAAGTCTTGGGTATACTTCTTCTCCTCCTCAAGGTCATTCTTAGTGTTGAGCATTCTACACTTGAGTCTTTCACCAAGCTCCTTGATAGCATTCCAAGCTGCATTTCTTGCAGAGTCAAAGAATGTTGTATACATTTCAGAGTTGGTGCCCATGTAGAATCCTGACTCTTTGTGGTTGTCTCCCTTGTTTTTGTAAAAGTGAAGTTGCACCCACCAATATTCTTCTCCTTCGTCCATTACTGGAAATCCCTTGTACACGGCCTCACCATGTATTCCCAAGCTAACCATAAGGGTTTTGAGTTCTTTGGGAAACTCCGCCTCACATTCTAAAGTCATGGTCACGAGTGGTCCCTTCTTGATGGCTTCGTTGATGGCGGCCATCTACAAATAGAGATGAGAAAGAAGATTAGGAAAGGTTTACGAGAAGAAAAAGACAAGTGTGGAATTTGCAAAGAGATGCAGTTTTTCTTAGTGGTTTTCTTAGTCTAATCCATCCTAGGGTCATAATCCTACATGCAACATAGTGCTCTGATACTATCTGTAAGACCCTACCTTTATAAGGTAAAGGTCCCTCTGATTGCAATGCTAGTCCCTAGATCAAATGCTAGCATCCACAGTTTAAGATGAAGTACACAGATACAAAGGTCTTTATTACATTGTCATTCCATAGATAAACATAGCCTTTTACAACTCCATAGACAAAGGCTAGTACAAGAGTTCATAATAAAAGTAAAATAAAGTAAAGTCTTCATCTTCATGTGCCACAGGCAAGCATGTTGAGTGTAGACTCATAACCCTAATCCTCATCAGAGTAACCTGCAACATCATAAGTTACATCCACAGTGGGTCAATACATTTGGAATTGTATTGGCAAGTGATACCATAATAGAATAGTAGTATCTAACTTCTATATGAATTTGGCAAAGTGTAGCTTAGGCTTTCTTTGCTCAAAATAGGTTTTTACTATCAGTTGAAAACACTAAGTTTTTGTTTGACAAAAACTCCCAAGGAACCACCAATAGACATTGGTGAACCTTAAACCTTGTTCAACCACAAGTTTTTAACTTAGAAATTGGGATGAGGATATCCTTGATAGCTTCAATGTCTTGATGCTCAAATTGTCCATTGTCGGGGACACGGCTAAGTACTTAGGTTTTACTCTCTCGAGAGGTGGTGCACTTTCCCCACAAGACTCGACATGCATTGAGACGAGATCTTTTAGAAGCCTTCCCTTAGACCAAATGGATGTGTTCCATCCTATCACCCTACCACCATCTGTCCATCTGGCTAAGTTATTGCAACCTATATGATCAAGGAAGAGCCCATATGCCATGTGGCTGCACTAGAAGCTTCTAAACACTAAGTATCTCAAATCCCTTTATTCCTGGGTGGCTTTCCACAAGTGTGATACACAAGGTAGACCATAGACATGGGCCTTGTGTAACCACTCAACATAACCCATTCATACCATTCCACCCAAGTGATTCATTCACTTAGTTGTTTTATTAAGAAAAAACATAAGTCAAAAGACTTAGCAAAATTACCATAGCATGTATATATTCCACCCTTGTTTGCTACTATCTAGGCTAAGCATGATATCAACAAGTATCTTAAATTAGAGAATAATTCTACCAAGGTCTACAACTACTAGGATTTCCCAAGGCATAGCATAAATACTTAGTAAAAATTTCCATGTAAGGCCTACTCAAAATATCTCTGGTGCATAGTCAAAATAATAGGAAAAATATACATGAAGCACCACTTTCCTTGGTAGTTGGGGGAGTAGCAACAATCTTCACAATCACAATCACCACTAGCACCAAAATCTACACATAAAATGATAGCACCCAATTTTCATTCAAATAATCAAGCAAACATATTATGAATGCATGCCCATGCAATGAAATGACTTTTATATACTAAACAAATCAACCAAACAGTACTGATAACAAAACCAACTATTTATAGTCTAAATAAACTTAAATTTGCTTTAAAATCATTTTCTAAATAATTTATATAGTCAAAATAAGTCTATATTTGATTCTGCAAATAAACCTAATTTTATAGAAGCAAAATACAAAATCAAGCCCACGGTAGTGTAGGATTTGTTTTTCTGAATACAATGATATATTATTTGCAAAATTTGGCCAAACAAAACTAAAGATATGAATTTTACAAGTTTGAAACTCTAATAGATATAAAATCAAAACAAATTTACAGACACGTGGTTGTGTCTGATTGGCCCGTACCGGTTCGGTTGGATCGATCAACCAGAGCCATAGGATTTAAGTGACAATGCACGGGCCAGATCTAACCATACCCCTTCGTTAAGTGATCTATTTAGATCCGCCAGATCTAGATCTAACGGCCACGGTGCACGCGACCAAAGTCTGGTGGCGCTAAGGGTGCTGGCAGCGGCGGCGCTACTAGCGACGGCGTTCCGGCAATTGCAGAGGGGGATGGGGGTTGTGTGTTGGCTTACTAGCGTCACAAGGTCGCGAGGAAGCTCAACGTGTCACTGGCGTGGATGGGAGCGTGTTGTAGCAGCGGCTGGAGCTCATCGGAGTTGCTGGTAGCATCGGGCACGGGTTGGCGAAGACGATGACGATGCTCTGGATCTCCCTAACACAAACCAGAAGCATCAGGGTGTGCGCAAGGTTCAGTCGAACACAACCGTTTGATTTAGAGTCCAAGGGGCGATCGGAGTTAGCCGTATTACCTTGTTGGAGTTTGTCGGGCACCGAGGTTGCGAGTCAAAATACGGGCAGCCTGGTGGCGGAAAGGGGGTGGCGAGTGAGGGGAAATGCTCACAGTGGGGAGGGGTTTAAGTAGGCAGAGGCACGACGAGAATCACTCGCTGTATCAATGGCAATTAAGCCGCACCATCAACGGCAGCGAACGGCAACGGCAATGTGGTCCAACGCGGGATTTGGGGAAGAAGGGGGTGAGCTGGCGCGGGGCCACTGGGCAGTGACTGTGGGGTAGGGGATGCACGCGTGAGAGAGAGGGGAGAGGGGAAACGGCCGGGTGGGCTCGTGGGCTGCTTCTGGCACTGGGCCGATTAGATAGCGCTAGCCCTTTTCTTTTTCTTTTCTCTTTTTCTTTTCTCTTTTTCTTTTTCTATTTGAATTTTCATGAAACAATTTCAAACCAAATTCAAATGAGTTTGATTTCTAATCACCTCTAGATTTTTGTAGTGTGAACCTTGTACTTATTTGTGTATAAAACACTATTGATTAGTCCACTACTCCTTGATCCTTTGAAAATAAAATAAAACCATGCCTTTTTGATATATAGATAATAGGCATAAAATGGTTTTATTTGGAGTTTTGATTTGAAAATTTTTGTGCAAGTCAAAAATGCTATGAGTGCATGAATGAAATGCAAGCTTTTGTAATTCATGAATTTTGGGATGTTACAACAGCCATCCCCTCCGGTTGTCCCAATTTCTGTCACTTCGGGGCCTTTGGATCTGGACAATGATATGTGTACACAACTTAGAGATAAGATCACAAACAATACTATCATAATGATTCAATAATAAGTTTAGATCTGAGATCATGGCACTCGGGCCCTAGTGACAAGCATTAAGCACAACAAGTTGCAACAAAGTCAAATAACACTAATAGAGATACTAGGCACTATGCCCTAACAATCTTATTCGATTACATGATAGAACTCATCCAATCTCTACCATCCCCATAGCCTACTGCGGGGGATTACTCACTCATGGATGAGGGAAACATGGATGGTTGATGGAGAGGCGTTGGTGATGATGATGGCAATGATCCTCTCCAAATTCCCCGTCCCGGCAGGGTGCCAGAACGGAGTTTCTGGATCCGAATCTTGGTTTCTGGTGGTGGCAGTGCAGCGGAACTCTTTCTGGAAAAATGTCAAACCCCCTTGAGTTTTTAGGTCAGAAGGCATCTTATAGGTGAATAGGGAGGCCGAGGGGGTGCCTGAGGTGGCTGCACCCCCTCCCCCCCAGGCGCGGCCAGGCCTGGCCTGGTCGCGCCTGGCAGGGGTGTGCCCCCCAGGCCTCCTCTCCATCTCGTACTCTGGCCCCGTGGATCTTCTGTAGAAATAGGATTTTTGTCATATTTTCCGGGATTTTTCCTGATAGTTGATTTTCTGCACAAAAACTAGACACCAAGGTAATTCTGCTGAAAACAGCGTCAATCTGTGTTAGTTGTGTCCAAATCATACAAGTTTAGAGGAGAAACAATAGCAAAAGTGTTCGGGAAAGTAGATACGTTTTGGACGTATCAAGTGGCTTGGGGGCGCTATCGTAGTGCTCTTTTCCCTTTTTGGCGTCTCGATGCCAAAGGGGGAGAAGTAGCCCCTTATTAGGCTGCTACCGGGGATTTGCATGGGTACACGAGCTTCACGTTATTTCGATTTTCCTCTTTAAAGCTCCATGTCTTTATCTTATTGGTTTGAGAACTATGTTGTGTTGAACTTCGTTCTATGTGTGATGTGTGTTATGGCATGTGTACCCAGTTATGTTAAAGACTATGTTATGCCTAGCTTATCTATCTATTCTTGATTATATCATGTCATAACTTGTTATATACAAACCTAGTGAGGATGTGATCCTATGGTGTGTGGTCTTGTATTCAAATGCAAAGCCAAATTGGTCACACATCTTGGGGGAGCCTTACTATGTCTTGTAAAATCTTCTACTGTGAATTTTATTATATATGCAAATTCTTGGGTTGTCATCAAACACCAAAAAGGGGAGATTGAAAGGGCATTTATGCCTTTCATATTATTTTGATGTTTGTTGACAAAACTTGGATAGGTTTAATATGTTGTTAAATGTTTCAGGATGTATCAGCTACATTTGTGTAATTTGCACCCAAGGAAAAAAAGAGCCTCACATGATCAAAAAGGTGCACTGTCAATGTCCAACTGGACTGTCCGGCTAATATGCATCGGACTGTCCAGCCTCGCCGAACTCTCCGCCCAGATTCTACCGGAGTGTCCGGCCCTGGCGAGTAACCAGTTTTTCCTTGCGAGGTGTGGACATTCTGTATGCCTCTTCGGACACTACCAGGACACTTGTCGGAAACTCTGCTAGGCCGGAGTGTCCGGCTAGTTCACGCCGGAGTGTCCGGTCCGTATGTGCCAGATTGTCTGGCGTAAGTGAGTCCCAACAGCTCTAATTCCAGGGGCCCTATAAAAGAACCCCTTCTTCTACCTTGGGAGCTGCTCGACCAAGTCAAGAACATCATCACATTTTGAGCCACCAAATCCACAAGATCTCTTCACTCAACCACCCAAAGTCATTGATCTTTGGAGAATCGAAGGAGGAGGCCTTGATCTATTGCTTCACCAAGAGAGATCTTCATTTGCCCTCATTCACTTGAGGGCCCCTTGCTCTAGTGTTTCTTTGGAAACCCTAGCTTTTGATTTGGTTCTTACAAGCTTGTCTTTGATTGTTTGATAGCTTGCTTCTATTTGGGAGCCTCCAATTAGGTTGTGGATGTGTGCCTCGAACTTGTTGTAAAGGTGCCGGCTTCCACCTCGAAGGTTGCCGATATAGTGGAAGAGGTGAATCGAACCCTTTGGGGTGAGGTTCATCGGAGAACAAGGGAGGCCTCTCGTGGCGTTGGTGGTTTGAAACCACCCCCTCTCCAAACGTAGACGTACTTCCCCTCAAAAGGAAGGAACTATGGGAAACAAACCCTTATGTCTCTGAGTGCTCCACTTTGGTTACTTCTATCCTTTACCGCACTTTACTTTACTTGTTCTTGCTTAGTGTATTGGCTAGGTTGACATATAGGTAAATTCACCTTAGTTGCATAATCTAGAGAATTTACCTTTCGTGTCAAACCCTAATTTGAAAAGAGTAAAATTTGAAGTAGCACCTATTCACTCCCCTCTAGGTGCCCATACGATCCTTTCACTAATGCCTTACACGCATCTTTTGCCTACATGCACCCTTCCCAGATCATTATTATAATATAATGAGTTTCACTTCTAGAGTCAACACGGTGAAGAATATTCAGCATCCTGCTATTCGCTATTTGTTCTATGTTATTGCTAACACCTTCCAGACACGAAATGAGTTTACAATACTTAATGAGGAGGAAATCTTGGTCCTCGCAAAAGTTGCTTTCAACAACAACTTGTCACTCAACTTGGGCGCAATTCTTGTGCGCTACCTAGAGCACCAATCCTCCAAAGACAAGGACCAATCACAGGTGGAGGCGTCATCACTGTGCTTGCCATTGCCTTAGGAATCAACCTGGGTGAGTTGCAACCATTTCTAGGTGAGCGACGTGTTGGTTTCTCTACTTTAAAAGCTTGTGGAATGCTCACTAGGAGAGGTGGTGTTTATTACTTGCATATTTGCAGGAGCTGGGTGTATTTACCCCGCTCCTTTGCCTAATGTATTTTCTTTATCGAGGAAGGACGTTTGCTATATGATGTGCAGGTTGAGCAACACCAACCCAATGAGGAGATTCTGGATGAGGATGAAGACCAAGAAGAGGAGCAAGAAGTTCCTGATCAAGAGAAGCATCCACCAACCCAGATTGCTACATATCAAGATTTCCAAGAACTTGGAGGAACTGCGGAGGGGGTGCATAATCTTGCCCTGAACCTCCGACAAACCACTAGTAACTTATCAACTCAATTTGCAAACTGGAGTGACAACTTTTTCCCGCCACCACGATGATTTGAAGGGCTTGCAAAAGCCTAAGCTTGGGGAAGTTTCCTCATTATCTTTATTTGGCATTCATTTATTTATTTATTTATTTATTTTGAGGTTATGCTTTTAATTTGAGTTTATAAGCACTCGTGTTGGTTTCCCCAACACTTTATCTTTAGTTATTTTTATTTTTTTCGAGATTTTCAAGACGAGCTTTGCTGCCAATTTTCTATTCTTTAATTATCTCTCTTAAAAACAAAACAATATTTGTCCATTTGTCTTTATTTCTCTCTTCCTTCTTTCTATTCTCCTTGTGGCTTCCACATATTTGAAGGAGAGTGATTTGTAGGGTTTCGTAGCATGGAAAACAAAAAATTTCTACCGCATACAAACAAACAAGCCAAGATCTATCTACTAGATTGTAGCAACGAGTCGATGGAATAACTCACCCTCAAAGATTCCAAAGTGTTTAACGAGAGCGGATTCTCGTGGGTGATGTAGTCGTACTCTTGCCGATCTCAAGATCGCGTAGACGATCCTTCCGGCGCTGCGTTCCGGCAGCGCTTCCGCAGTCGGTCACACGTTCGGTACTCGACGAAGACCTTCCTCTCCCTTGTTCCAGCAGGCAGCGGAGGTTGTAGCACTCTCCTCGCGATTCCGGCAGCACAACGGCGTGGTACCGGAAGTAGAGGGGAGATCTCGCAGGGCTTCGCCTTAAGCCGGAGCGAGTATGGTGGACTATGATAGAGCTCCTTGGCGATCTAGGGTTTAGACACACCAAGGAGGAGGCTTGGCCGGCGGCTAGGGTTAGCTAGGCGGCGGCAGCAGGAGGTGGCGGCGCCGGGCTAGGGTTTTGGGTGGAGGTGTTGGGTGCTAGGAGGGGCAGCCCTGCCCCTCCTTATATAGGTGGAGGGGGCGCGCCAGGGGAGGGGAGTCCCTCCCCAACTCGGTTTCCCAAGGGGGCCGGTGGTGGAGGGGAGGAACTCCTCCCCAAGTAGGTTTCCTACTTCCCCTCCACCTTCCAAAATAGCCGTTTGACTTTTCAAATTGGCGTTTGACTTTTCAAACTAGGATTTGATTAAACCCTTTATTTTGTTCAGCGATGACACCTAGTACATGCTGCAATCATTCCAACTTGATATGACACATTCATCTACCCTTCCCCTCCGGAGTGTCGGACATTCCGAAACCTTCTAGAACATTCCCGATGAAAACACCGGAACCATTCTCCAACCCTGAAACATGACTTTCCTTATATGAATCTTATTCTCCGGACCATTTCGGATCTCCTCGTGATATCCCGGATCCCATATGAGACTCCGAACAACATTCGGTCTCTTACTCATCATTCCATAACTACTCAAACAACGTCGAATCCTTAAGTGTGTCTCCCTACGGTTCGTGAATTATGCGGACATGATCGAGACACTTCTCCGAACAATAACCAATAGAGGAATCTGGAAATTCATATGGCTCCCACATATTTCTACGATTACTTTGCGATCAAATGAACCACTTACATACGATACCAATTTCCCTTTGTCTCACGATAGTTTACTTATCCGAGGTTATGATCGTCGGTATCTCTGCATACCTAGTTCAACCTCGTTACTGATAAGTACCCTTTTCTCGTTCCCGTGATATGTGATCCCTTGTGAGCCAGTCACATGCTTGCAAGCTAATTGGATGACATTCCACCGAGAGGGCCCAGCGTATATCTGTCCGTCATATGGATGGACAAATCCCACTCTTGATCCATGTGTCTCAACCAATACTTTCCGAACACTCAATGCCACCTTTATAGCCACCCAGTTACGGTGTGGTGTTTGATGTCATCAAATCATCCTTCCGGTGAAGGTGATATGCATGATCTCATGGTCGAAGGAATTAGGTTACTATGTATCAGAAAGCATATAGCAATTGAACTATTAAAATGACTTGATCTTTATGCTACGCTTATCTATAGGAGTATGTCCACCATATCAATCTCCTAACGAGATGATCTTGTTGTTAATAACATCTCAATGTTCATGATAGGGAAACCACAATCATTTATTAACCAACAAGCTAGTATTATAAAGAGGCTTTACTAGGGACTCTATATTAGTTTACAAATCACACAAGTATTAATGTTTCCTTGTTAATACTATTATAGCATGAATGTAAACATTTATCATAAATACAAAGATATAATAATAACTACATTTATTATTGCCTCTAGGGCATATCTCCAACATGATTGACTTTGAGTTTCCAAGAAACAAATCAAAAGGGAAGAGAGAAGTGGAACCAATCATGAGAGGTATGCCTTATGACTCCCCACTTTTGAAGTTTGAGAAACCCATGCTAGTTAGTAGTAAATGTTAGGATATTATATTGGTGGAGTGAGTTTTTATATTGGAGTAAAATGTTTTTTGCATGGGTATTTAGGTGAGTATATTTTGTTCTGGATCTTGTAGTTAACCAAGTCTTGCCTAAAAATTTGCTAAACAATTGCAATAAGAAATAGTCTCACAATTGAAGGCTTGGGTGTTGTAGTATTTAGTCTTGAAATCTTATTCCTAGAGACACTCGACACCACAGAAAATAATGATTGACTTGATAGCTCTCTTTGAAAGAATGTGTTCAATTGAATTAAATGTTTAGCGGTTTTTGTGAGCATGCCAAAGTTTGACTTGTGAATCATAAGAATGATATAGCTTTATGTGTGTCAAACTTCATGGGATGCCAACAACTCCGCTAGTCTACAAACGATCTCCATGGAGGAAACTCCTAGATTTCGTCTATGAGAGTTGATTAAACATATGTAGCAGCAATGCTATAATGGGTAAGATTCTTGGCATTCTCGTGTAGCTGTGTTCATGATGGAATCACTCCTTTGGCTGATATGAGTAATTGTAGGGTTCGCAGCATAGAAAACAAAAAAAAATCCTACGATGGGAACAACTATGTACCAAGATCTATCTACTAGATACAAGCAACGAGTGGATATACATCCATAGAATACATACCCTCGAAGACCGAATAGAGTTACCGAGGTTGTACTCATGGATGATGTAGATGAATGCTTGCCGATATCTAGATCGTGATGAAGTCCATCTGGTCTAGCCGGTCCAGCACGATCAAGTCTAGCACCTCAAAGTAGTGGTGCATCCGTGATCGCACACACGTACGGGTACCTCGACAACCTCCGCGCCCTCGCTCTAGCGAAGCAACAAATCCTTACAGAAAAAGCCACCGGGAACATGTATCTCGATAATCCGAGACGATGGGGAAATTCTAAAGGGGGGAGAGAGATCCTTCGCGAGGAGGTGTGTTTTGAGAGGATGAGAGGGGGGCCTTTTATAGGGAGAGGGGGGCACCCCAAGGGGCATGGCGCCCAGCTATGGTGGCTGCCCCCACCTCTTCCACATTCATGTGGGTGGAGCTCCCACTCAAAATGAAAAGCCTCCACTCCCATTAAAAAGCCTCCACTCAAAAATCCACTCACATGCATTAAATTTCCACCAAATTTAATGCAAGCTCTCATTTAAATAAAATTCTTTTATTTATTTATTCAGAATTTTGTTAATTACTTTAATTAACAAACATTCACATAAAACCCCTTGCTAGTATTTCATTTCACATGCAGAACCAGTTTCAGCAATTTCAACCGAAACAGTTCCGGTGTCTAGTGAAATAAATTTCTGCGTTTTCCTTTTATTTTTCTGACATATCATTTGCTCCGAATGGTGTCGGTATCCCTTAAGTGTGTCACCCTACGGTTCGCGAATAATGCAGACATGATCGATACCCCTCTCCGATCAATAATCAGCAGCGGGACCTGGAGATCCGTACTGACTCCCACACATTCAACGATGACTTATGTGATCGTGTGAACCTTTTACGCTGGTATCTTAATCCCTTTGTTTCATGATATATTACATGTCCGAGATTCAATCATCGGTATCTCCATACCTAGTTTGATCTCGTTACCGACATGCACTCTTTTCTTGTTCCCGTGATATATCATTCTAGTGATCAAATCACTTGCTTGCAAGCTAATCAATGTGATATCACCGAGAGGGCCCAGAGCATATCTATCCGTCATCGGGATGAACAAATTCCACTCTCGATCCATGAACCTCAACATAACACTTTAGTAGTTCTGAAGCCATCTTTATAATCACCCGGTTACGGTGTGACGTTTGATGTCATCGAGAAACTCTTCCGGTGTTAGTGATTGACATGATCTCATGGTCTGAGGATTAGGATCACTTCGTAAGTTGTTATAGCAATATAAACTCAATGACTTTGATCGTAATGCTATACTTTGGATGAATGTTCATCACATCATTACACTAATGTTGTGACCTTGTTATTAACAACATCCAATGTCCATGATCAGGAAACTTTGATCATCTTGTTAATCAACGAGCTAGTTTATAAGAGAGGCATAACTAGGAACTTCCTTTTTGTTTATTAAACACACATGTATTAACGTTTCCGTATTAATACAATTATAACATGCAAAATAAACATTTATCATAAATAAGGAATACGATAATAACCACTTTATTATTGCCTCTCGGGCATATTCCCTTCAGTCTCCCACTTGCACTAGAGACAATAATCTAGTTTGAAAACTTTGCGTATTGAACACCTATGGCTTTCTTGTGTTCCATATACGCAACTACAAGTGGTTAACATAATCTATGGATCTAACACTATCAGGTCCGTGTGTATTTGCATGTCTTTGTGTCTTCACGCATCACTCATTCTCCAATGAGATGGAATTGTATAAATTTGGTCTTTTGGCGAGACCTTTAGTTCCTTGGGTTTAAATCACGTCGATACTATTGTCATACAATATATATTTAGTGTTAGCCCGTTGTGAACCACACCTTAGTTTGATAACAAACTACTTGACACAAATTCCCTCCTTTGCTGCTACTATAGCAGTCATGTACTTAGCCCTTTTGTTGTAGTATCCGTCACAATGTCTTAACTTTGGAACTCTTCCAAATCCATCATGGAAACTTTCTTTCCATTTCATTGTGCCACCCATAGTTTAAATTGAGATAAACTTAATTTGTATCTTGTGACAAAACTAGTATCAATGTAACACTTTACAATGAACTATTTGTAATTGTTTGTCACCTCTACACAAATATATTCTTAGTTCTTCCAAAAGATCATAAGAATATCCTTACTATCGTCCAATGATCATTTTATGATTCATTCCGGTATATTCTCATAACACTCAGAGCATAGGACATATCTGGATGTGTACATATCATGGTATGATTAATCAAAACATTCTCGTGATTTCACTCATCAAGTGTCAAAGCACTTGAATCTTGTTTCACTTATCAAGTGTCGATACACTTGAATCTTGATTCAATTCCTTTCCATGCGACAAGAATCGTTTATTGTCGTTTCTATATTGAACTCCTTCAATATCTCATATATGTACTTTTGGCACAATCATATTAGCATCACAGTCTATCCACTATAGACATTCATGCTAAATATTCGGGTTTTGCCTAAGTCTTTCATCGAAATGAAATTCTTAACCATTGTCAATAAAATATACATCATTTATAATCAACAAGATGTCCTCCACATAATGTATTAGAAATATGTCTCAGCGCTCCCACTTAATTTCTTGCAAATGCAAGCATCTTCATCGTCTCCTGATGAAAATTCCTTTTCATCACGGTGAAGATTCCAACTCCGCGATGCTTACTTCAACCATTGAAGTTTGCATGCCCTTTTTAGCATCCTTTGAATTAACAAAACCCTTTGGATCGTGTCATGTACACGTCCTAGGTAACCATTCTATTAGAAGAACTTTGTTTTGTTTATTCATCTACCATATACCAAATTATATATAGTGGTTGCTAACCCGTCCAGATTAAATATCGCTATGAAAGATCAAATCTTGTCATAGTCAACTCCTTGAACATTGTTGTAAAATACTATACGACATGTCGACTATTTCATAGATGTGAAACATCCATGTCTGTTTCTTTATAGATCCAAATACGACCGACAGGTTTTCACACCTTTCCGGAGGGTCTTCCAAGTTCAAAACTTGATTTCTCGTCTATGGAACTATCACGGATTTTATGGCTTCAAGCCATTTGACGGAGTCAGGGCCCATCGTCGCTTCTTTGCATGTAGTCGGTTCATCATTGTCAAACAATAATGATTTACTCTAAAATCTCAGCATTTGATTGTTTATCCGACCGACTTGGTTCAATAAGAACTTAGACCTCCGTGACCACAACCTTTGAGGCAAGTGAGCCATGAGCATTCTGGCTGCCTCCGGAACATTTTCTGGCGCTGCGCAACTCAGCACATATAGCTAAGTTTCGTTAACCTTATCAAAGTTCTATTGTCCTCCCACTTAACATTTATGAAAAATTTCTTCTTCAAGAAACTTCACATTTCAATCGACAAACCCTTTTGTCCTTGGTGTTATGGAGGAATATCCTATGGTTATTCGAAATAACCTACAAAGACATGCTCATCCGACTTTGGTTGTAAACATCTTACTTATGCTTAGCATACCAAAATTTAAGAAATAACAACTTGAGTTTTACCCCAAACCATAACTTCCATGGTGTCATTTCAACGGATCAAGATGGAGCTCTTTTTAGTGTAAAAGCGGTAGTCTCTAAATCTTTAATATTTTAAAACATAATGGCAGTTTTATAAATAACACCTTTGATCCAACCATATCTAATAAGGTTTCATTACAAATCTCAAACACTCCATACTCCTATGGTGTTTCGGGAGATGTAAATCTAGGTGTTTTGCTAAACTTATAACTCAAATAAATCCCTTTATGATAAATCATAATTCATTTATTTTTCTTGTTACACTTGTAACTCAAATAAATCCCTTATGATAAAATCATAAACCATTTTATTTTCTCGTTACAATGATTTTTCACTTCATCTTGAAAGTCTTTGAAACATTTTCAAATATTTCATACTTCTTTCTCATTAAGTGAATATTCACTCAAATTTCTAGAGAAAGCATATGAAGTTGAAACCCATCGCTTACGACTACACATAATGGAATACATACATCAATATGTATAAATTCCAATATTTTAGTCGTTCGTTCTTCTTTGGCCTTTGAACGAAGTTTTAATTATCCCTAGGAAAGTCTCACAAGCGTCACTTGATCAAATCAAAGACTCCAAAAATCCATGAAAATGGAGTTTCTTCATGTTTTATTTCCAATATAATTTAAACAGCAATGTCACTTCATAAGTGATCTTTCAATCATTTGTCTTGCGACATTTTAGCATTAGGTTTTATGGATGTGATTTCTCCAACTAGATTTGTAAATCATCCATCTTATATGGAATACGGTAATTATTTAAACAACCTTTGTTCTCATAATACCTGATTTAAATAACAATTATTAAAACAAATCTTGAAGTCAAGCTTTGATGTCAACGAGAAATACAAACAACGGTTTGTTTGTTTTCGATGAACATCATCACATATTCTCTTGCTAGTTACTTAGGCCATTGTGGTTCATGAATTGCGTCGTTCCGTATGAAATTTCATACCAACCAATTCGATATCCAATACCTAAGAACCACATTGTTTAACAAGTAAAGAATACAACCATAACATGTATATCATTTATATACCTAAATTGGATATTTCCAATCTTTTATTTTCTGCCAAATATATTTTATAGATTCTCTTTCAGCATTTCCTTTTTCCTTTTAAAAGAATCTATCAACATCAAAAGTGGCGCCATATACATGACACATAGTCCAAAGCGTGTATATTCAAATAATAATACCTTTGTACTTGCACTTTGAAGTAGATCACCATCATCAAAATGATCGGCATTCTTTCAAAATCCATTCTTTAGTAATATTTTAGTGTAGTAAACACTTTACATACATCTTCTATTCATCCTTATCATGACGACTTTCATGATCAAGCTAATGTAGCTTATAAAGACGAATCGTGAGTATAACCTTACTTTCCAAAACCCTTTTGGATGATTAGGATGTCTAGCATCTCCAACCTTCGCAAATTCTCATCCAATATGAGAACATACATTATACTCTATCATATTGCAACCAAAGCATTGTTTCAGATATCGTTATGTCTGCTACACATGATGGTTTCTGAAACAATTCTTTCATCTCCTAGATAAACTTGATATTAAAACAATCAAGAATCATGGAGGCAAACATGATACTTAAGATACTAATACTAGAATTGTTACTCTCGATTTAATACCAATTATTAAATTTCACGGAGTAAACAGAGTTTGCTGAAAGTTTGTAATAGGACTTTAAACTTTAGATTGACACTCAACACAATACGATACCAGTTCGTAAAGTAAATATCCAGAATTCTATAGTTCTATTATCTCAATTACAACTAAGCATAAAGTGGTGAACGAATGCCAATGACTACAACAAATTATGCAAATTCACTTTGATTTAATTTATGATAAATTGAGTTCTACTAATCCAAATTAGAAATAAACTCCCACTCAAAAAACGACATCCCTCGTGTCTTTTTGGTGATTACATGAACCAAATCCACTACACCAAGTCCGATCATCACGTGAGTCGGCGTAGCTTCAAAGGCGAGCATCCATATGGTCATCATATCAAAACATATGACTCATGCTTAACCTTTCGGTCTGTATTCCGAGGCCATTTCTGTACATGCTAGGCTCGCCAAGTAAGAACCTTAGTATTCGCATGTGTAACTGTCTTACACCCGAGATGTGCTCGTGGATTCAAGTACACCCGATAGTCACGTGATGTCTTGAAGCGACGAAACATTGTCGGTGCATACTTAAGGAAGAACACATTTTTATCTTGATATCTAAATAAGGGATCATCTTATTATGCTAATAAAACGCCAAATAAGAAATATAAGATGCAATCAAACATCATATGTTTATAAGTGAAATGATATGGTTCCTGCATATGATCTCCATCATGTGCATCGTGGTATGATCTCTATCATACCTATATGTGTAAGGCCAAGGTCTATGGAACCTACACGGTATGTGTGCTGTAAGAGTATCATCTCATACTTATACTTACAACATCACCATATAATAACACTATCCCAGCAACAATCTAAACTAGACGCCTCTAATTTATCCATTGCAAGTTTTATGTGGTTTAGGGCTTTCGAAGATAGAACTGTTCTTACCTACAAACATGAAACACAACGAGGATAACCAAATTGTTGACAACTTGTTGCAAATTAGATATTGACTATAGTAGGAGAGACAGACACCCGCTAGCCACTTATGCAAAACTAGTTGCATGTCAAGCGCGAAACAGGTCTCATGTGCGAGGACATGTAAAGTTTGCCCGGGCCGCTTCATCCCACTATGCCACCAATATCCAAAGTACAACTAAGAAGTAATAAAATGATCATCATCGCCCACATACTCATATGTGTACTACCCATGCAAAGTATCTACGCATAGATCCGGCTCTGATACCACTGTAGGGTTCGCAGCATAGAAAACAAAAAATTTCCTACGATGGAAACAACTATGTACCAAAATCTATCTACTAGATACAAGCAACGGGTGGATATACATCCATAGAATACATACCCTCGAAGACTGAATAGCATTAACGAGGTTGTACTCGTGGATGATATAGACGAATGCTTGATGATCTCTAGATCGTGATGAAGTCCATCTGGTCTAGCCGGTCCAACACGATCAAGACCAGCACCTCAAAGCAGTGGTGCATCCTTGATTGCACACACGTACGGGTACCCCGACAACCTCCACGCTCTCGCTCCAGCGAAGCAGCGGAAGCAACAAATCCTTCCAGAAAAAACCACCGAAAACATGTATCTCGCTGATCCGAGACCATGGGGAAATTCTAAAGGGGGAGAGAGATCCTTCGCGAGGAGGTGTGTTTTGCGAGGATGAGAGGGGGGCCTTTTATAGGAAGATGGGGGCACCCCAAGGGGCATGGCGCCCAGCCATGGTGGCTGCCCCCACCTCTTCCACATTCATGTGGGTGGAGCTCCCACTCAAAATGAAAAGCCTCCACTCCCATTAAAAAGCCTCCACTCAAAAATCCACTCACATGCATTAAATTTCCACCAAATTTAATGCAAGCTCTCATTTAAATAAAAATCTTTTATTTATTTATTCAGAATTTTGTTAATTACTTTAATTAACAAAAATTCACATAAAACCCCTTGCTAGTATTTCATTTCACATGCAGAACCAGTTTCAGCAATTTCAACCGAAATAGTTCCGGTGTCTAGTGAAATAAATTCCTGCGCTTTCCTTTTCTTTTTCTGACATATCATTTGCTCTGAATGGTTTCGGTATCCCTTAAGTGTGTCACCCCTACGGTTCGCGAATAATGCAGACATGATCGAGACCCCTCTCCGATCAATAATCAGCGGCGGGACCTGGAGATCCGTACTGACTCCCACACATTCAACGATGACTTCTGTGATCGTGTGAACCTTTTACGCTAGTATATTAATCCCTTTGTTTCACGATATATTACATGTCCGAGATTCGATCATCGGTATCTCCATACCTAGTTTGATCTTGTTACCGACATGCACTCTTTTCTTGTTCCCGTGATATAACATTCTAGTGATCAAATCACTTGCTTGCAAGCTAATCAATGTGATATCACCGAGAGGGCCCAGAGCATATCTATCCGTCATCGGGATGAACAAATTCCACTCTCGATCCATGAACCTCAACATAACACTTTAGTAGTTCTGAATCCATCTTTATAATCACCCAGTTACGGTGTGACGTTTGATGTCATCGAGAAACTCTTCCAGTGTTAGTGATTGACATAATCTCATGGTCTAAGGATTAGGATCACTTCGTAAGTTGTTATAGCAATATAAACTCAATGACTTTGATCGTAATGCTATACTTTGGATGAATGTTCATCACATCATTACAATAATGTTGTGACCTCGTTATTAACAACATCCAATGTCCATGATCAGGAAACTTTGATCATCTTGTTAATCAACGAGCTAGTTTATAAGAGAGGCATAACTAGGAACTTCCTTTTTGTTTATTAAACACACATGTATTAACGTTTCTGTATTAATACAATTATAGCATGCAAAATAAACATTTATCATAAATAAGGAATACGATAATAACCACTTTATTATTGCCTCTCGCGCATATTCCCTTCAGTAATCACTATGCAAAAGGAACAAAAACCTTGGTAATGCCACGAGTGTCCATCATAGCCCGATATTTTTTTGGCATGCTCTCAATTACTTAAGAACTGAAATTCTTGAAGGACAATGAATAGAAAAGTGGTGCTTGAAAAGTCTTGACTTATTGATGTGGGAGAATTGAGATACTTTAGTGTATATGCTTTTCATGACAAACTCTCACACTCTCAATTTTACATGATTATACTTTATTGTTCAAAGGCAAGCTTATGAGTTGATTACATGACATGGAATAGAGTTTACTCATTTGAATCATCCATTCTAACAATAATCTTGATGCGCTGTAAGGATTCATTAAAACCCGTATGATATGCTTGCCATTACTCTATCTATGCTAAAGTTTTTCAGAGTAATAAAGTGAAGGAAACATGAGACTACCAATCACGAGTAAGATCATCATCTTGTTATTTCATTTTAAATGCTGAGTTCCTTTTTATTTTGGTTTTCTTGCTCGAGAACGATCAAATTTAAGCTTGCGGAGGTTGATGGTTGTGAAATATAGCCATCCACATCCACATTTAAACTGAATATTATTCATATTTTTTATGAAATATCTCTCTCAACCCTGCCACTAATGCCTAATGATCAAAGCGGTATGCAATCCTTTCTTTCTAGTTTTCCCTATGCATATAATGACGTTTGATGATGGGAATCACAAAATTAAAGTCAAAGATACGATATTTCCAACAACCCAAAGAAACCAGGGTTCGTGAAGAGTAGGCAGAAGCTTTAACAACCAACTATACGGCGGGAATAAAATTCTGGCCGTATAGTTGACACCAACACTGCTAGGTCAAACAGAACAAATTTCGTGAAGGGACCCCTATATAAAGAGGCCTCGGGTGACGAGAAAATCCCCCTGCGCCCCACAGAACACAACACCAAAGAGCCGCCAGAGGAACAAATCTAGATCTAATCTCCAAACCCTTCTCCTCCACCATAGTCATATTCCACCACTTGTAATAGCATATCTCATATCCAATTGGCAATATTGTAAGACTATTAATATCAATCTCATTATTTCCATTGCAATGTTTATGATTGTTGATTTCATCTCTATTTGTGAGTAATCCTCCTTGGGCTAACGGCTTCGGCCTAGCCATGTAGCTTTGTGCATGTTATCTATCATAGATGGGATCATGTATTAGTTTGTATGCCATGATGATTATTGTACCCTCTCTTGCCTCAATCTAAGGACTTGTCAGGTACCCCAAGACCCCAAGGATTGATCCAGGTATAGGGAGTGTGAGTAATGGCTAATCTGTAGGATGGGAACCCTAGTGACATAAAGAGTAGTACGACTGTATGTGAGGGATTTACTTGGGATTAACGGTGATTTCACTATGCATATCATTAGTTCTCATTCTTATATGGATGAGACTAATAGTTTATTGCTATAAGCGGTTGCGGAGGCAATAGCAATTATGGATGCACTGCCCACATATAATTATATTGCTCCAACAATTACATGCATACTTTATTATTATCTTTTATTACCATCAGATGTTTTACATAGCTATAGGTAAAACCGAAAGCCCTAGGCCCTCTCTCTCCATCATCGATAACAAAAAAGACAGCAAAATCTTGGTCTGGTAAAACACAAAAAGAATTCTAAAATTCGCGAAGGTCCGTTAAAGTAACTTTACTATGCTTTTTGCTTCCTGAGGATTTGATAACCTAGGTCTACTAGGGAAAAGAGCTATACTACATCTGTAATCCGGATCGAAGGTATCAATTGAGTAGTCAAATGATGAAATTGTAGCCAAGCTAGTAAAAAAACGTGATAATGTCATTGCCAAGGCAAACAAACTAAAGAAGGAAAATGTTAAATTTAGGTCTGCTCATGCTAGACTTTCGAGAAATTAGAGAAACTTGATATTGCCCACAAGGCTTTGGAGAGTGAATACTATATTCTCAATGAGTCTCATGAACAACTCCAAACTCGATTGACCAAGTATGACATTCCTAGCACTTCTACATCAACATGTGGACATGAAAAGGTCCTTGAAGAAAATGCAAAATTGAGAGATGAGCTTGCCGAGGCATCTCTTCCCAAAGGTAAGGCAGTCCTAGATGAGTTCCTTGACAAGCAAAGGATGAATAATGGAAAAGAGGTACTTGGCTATGTTCCAATGACCAAGAAGAAGAACAACAACAAGAAGAAGGCCAAGAATGCCCAAGCAAAGACAAGCACCACTAAAAAGAACATCATGAAAGAAAAAATTGATTCTAATTATGGTTTTGCAGGGTCTAATAATCCTCATTATGAGTTATTTCGTGATTATTATGACGATGTCTATGCTAGCTATGTTGGTCCTTTTGATAATTATATTGCTTGGTCTATTTGGGTTCCAAAGACCCTTGTTACTAACATGAGAGGACCCATTGAAAAATGGGTACCTAAAACCAAGAAGTAATTTTCTTATAGGGCTATGCTTCTGGTGGATCTAAATGGGTGCTTTATAGTGGATGCACAAGTCATATGACCAGAATCAAGGATATCTCATGGAGATGAGGTCTAATCATGATCAAATAACCGTCTCCTATGGTGATAAACCGAAGTCTAAGGTATTGGGTCTTGGAAAGGTTGTGGTTGCTCATGATATCTCTCTCATGGATGTCATGCTTGTTGAGACCCTCAGTTACAATTTACTTTCTGTTCGTGCCCTTGGTAAGATGGGATTTGCAGTTTTCATTGATGATGATTTAGTGGTACTCTTGTGGAGCAAGTCTATAAAGGTCGCTTTTGTTGGGTATGTCGAAAATGACTGCGTGTGGTGCACTTTTCGGGGAAAACCACTACGGGTCCAATGTGCTTATTCGGAAAGGCTAACGCGGGCTGGTTATGGCATCGCCGTCTAGCCCACATCAATATGAGAACTTTGCAAAGTCTTCACAAGGGTGGCCACATCCTTGGACTAAAAGAAAAATTTTCCTTTGCCAAAGATCGTGTTTACAGGGCATGTGTTGAAGGAAAGATGCATGATTCTCCCCATAAGAGGAAGACTATTATCTCATCAAAGAGGACTTTGGAGCTCCTTCATGTGGATCTCTTTGGTCCTCCATCTCATGCAAGCCTTGGTGGTAATAAATATTGCCTTGTCATAGTTGATGATTACTCAAGATATATATGGGTCTACTTATTCAAGCTGAAAAGTGAGACTCAACAAATGGTCATCTACTTTGACAACGAGGTTCAGCATCAACACAATGTCCCCATATTGGCAATTAGAAGCAACAACGGCTCTAAGTTCAAGAACTACACTCTGAATGAATTCTTAAGTGAAGAAGGGTTAAGACACCAATATTCCGCTGCGTACACCCCTCAACAAAACGGTGTAGCCGAGAGGAAAAAACGTACCTTAATGGACATGGCAAGGTCTATGTTGGCTGAATTCAAGTCACTATACAACTTCAGGGCTGAAGCTATATCCACCGCATTTCACTCATCAAACCAGCTTTACCTCCAAAAAATCTTGGACAAGACACCCTATGAGATACTTATCGGTAACAAGCCCAACATTTCATACTTTTGGGTGTTTGGTTGTAAGTGTTTCTTTCTCATTAAAGGAGTTTGTATGTCTAAATTTGAGTCTAAGGCTTTAGAAGGTTTTTTGTTGGTTATGGTGCCAAATCCCACACTTATAGTCTACAATAAGCTCTCCGGAACTGTTGTAGAATCGTGTAGTGTGGTGTTCGAGGATAATGATGCCTCCCATGTGGGGCAAGTTGATGTTTGTGATATAAATGTTGAAATACCCCAAGATGCCATAAGAAGAATGGGTGTGGGATTTTTCCGCCCCATTGAGAAACCCCTTGTGGCGGATTGGTAAGGAAAATGCTCTACTCAAGTAGAGCCCTCATCTACACAAGATCAACAAGCTCCATCTGCTAGAGAAACTACCGTACCAACACAACAACCTTCAGAATTTCATCAATCATCTGAAGAAACTGGAAGCTCCAGGCCATATTTTCTGCCTGAGGCCGGATTATACAGCCCTACGCCATTGTGTTCTAGGAACGAGCAGGAAGGTAAGGAAGAAGCTAAAAATCCCAGGTCGGATTATCCGGCCCCTCCCTTGGCCAGATTATATATCCGACCCTGATAATTCAGTACAACAACCTCCTATTATGGCTGCTGATCAAGATCAAGGTCAAGCTTATCCATCACCTATCCCTGCAAAACAAACTGTCGATCAAGGTCAAGATAGTGGACAAGACGAAGACTCTAATGATGAAGAATTCCCTCCAAGAAACAACAAGGAGATTGAAATTCGTCGTAGAGCTTGTGCTGAAAGAAACCTCGAACTAAGAGGTCATACATTTGATAAAGTTGTAGGTGACCTAAGACGAAGAGTGTCCACAAGAAGGGAACTAGAGAGCTTCAGTGATCACCAAGCTCATATATCTATGGTGGAACCTAAAAAGGTTTTTGAAGCACTTGAAGATCCACATTGGGTTGTTTCTATGCATGAAGAACTTAATAATTTTTCATTCGCAAAAAAAAGAACTTAATAATTTCAAGTGCAACAAGGTCTGGAAGCTAGTATAGAAGCCCAAAGATTGTGGCAATGTTATCGGCACAAAGTGGATATTCAAGAACAAGCAATATAAGAATGGAATTGTTGTAAGAAACAGGGCAATATTGGTAGCACAAGGTTTCTCTCAAGTGGAAGGCATCGACTTTGGCGAAACTTATGCTCCAATGGCTCGCCTTGAGTCTATCTATATCCTCCTTGCTTATGTAGCTCACCATAACTTTAAATTACAGCAAATGGACGTTAAGAGTGCTTTTCTTAGTGGTCATCTACATGAGTTGGTATATGTCAAGCAACCCCCGGGTTTCAAGGATCCCAACTTTCTAAACCATGTCTACAGACTTGATAAGGAGCTCTGTGACCTTAAACAATCCCCACATGTGTGGTATGAGCACCTTAAAGAGTTTTTGTTAGACCGTGGCTTCGAGGTTGGGTAGATCGATCCCACTCTTCTTACTAAGAAGGTTAAGGGGAACTTCTCGTATGCCAACTATAAGTAGACGACATTATCTTTGGCTATACTAACCAAGCTTTTAATGATGAATTTTCAAAGCTTATGACTAACATGTTTGAGATGTCTATAATGGGAGAATTAAGGTTCTTTCTTGGATTCAAGATTAAGCAACTAAGATAAGGAACCTTCATTAATCAAGCAAAATACATTCAAGACATGCGAAAGAGGTTCAAGATGACGAATCTTAATGGTGTTGCTACACCAATGCAAACTAAATGCCATCTTGATCTCAATCCCAATGGTAAAAATGTGGACAAGAAGGTATACCGGTCTATGATCAACTCTCTGGTATTTCCAACTTGCTGATATTTTCACGAAGCCACTTGATGAAGCAAGGTTTTGTTACTTGAGGAATGAGCTAAATATTGTGGATTCAAGGAGCTTGGCTTGATTACCCTTTCATACTCACTTACATCTCTTCCTTTATTTGGTTTAGGTGCGGGCATGTACATAGGAGGAGTGTGGTCCTAATTTATTAGGCTAACCCTCCCCCCATAATGTCGAAAGCAAGAAAAATCATTTCTCTTAATATCATTATGTGATATGTGAGCTTATTGATGAGTATTGGTCATGAACCCAAGATATATCTTCGCGGTGTCATACCATCCACTCCAACATGGTGGCTTAGGCCACTGCCCTCTTCCTTGAGAAGAGTTGGTTCCTTGTGGATCTTTTTGGATTTTCTTGCATATCTTATGTTCTTATGGAAAACACACCCAATTTTGGCCTTTATTTGATTTTAATTTCGCAATTTTGGGTGTGTAGTACCATCATAGTTTGGATATCTAAACCTAAGCTTTTCTCTATCCCCGAGCCATCTATCTTGAACACAAGTCCGTATGTACACTATCTTGAACACAAGTCCTTATGTACACTTGCAAGGGTTTTGTTTGAGGTATGTTGTCCTAAATCTGTGTACAACAGAAAATTCAGGGAGGGCCGGATTATTCGCCCATAATGGGGGCTAGATAATCCGCCCCGGGCTTTTCTTATGTTAAGGCTAGGGCAACGAGGGAAAGGGCTCAAACAGAGCAACACTTCCTCCCCGACCTGCTACCTCTCCCTCAGCCGCCGCCGCCCGCCCCGACCCTCCCCGGAGTCGTTCCAACCACCGGATTCTCCGGGCCCTCCCAGGATTTTCTCCCATCGCCTCCGGGTACCTTCTCCTCCGAGTTCTTCTTCCAATGAGTGAGGGTAACTCCCCCATTCTTCTCATTTGTATGGAAGTTGTATTTTGTTGTGGAAACTCGAGTTAGAGGTTGCCCTTTGTTTCATATGCATGCTAGAAATCGTAGACTAGTAATCCTTTTTCCTGATCTACATTGCTGCTATCAATCTGAGGGATTCTGAAAATTTCTGCCAGGGCCAGATTATTTGCCCCTGGCAGGGCCGGATTATCCGGCCTAGAAGGTTTGCACCTAGTTCAGATTTTCACAAATTTTAGTATCATGTAGACTTGGTTTGTGGATTGATTTTCTAATATTTTTAGCATTCCTCCTCGACTTGTGTGTGTGTGCTTATCTACTTGTTATCCACCTTATTCACTTCACATGTGGTTCTAGTGCTCCTAAGACATACAAGCGCCATCCTCATGGTCGATATCTTAGGCCCAACGAAGAAGGAGTTCTTGTTGACAAGGTTGAGTTGAGAAGGCAAAAGAGAGAGGCTGCAAGGATTGCTCAGCATGCAAGGAAAGAAAATAGGATTGCCAAGAGGAAGGGCAAGAAGCCCAGGGTCAACTACAAGAACATGGATATCCTTGAGTATTCCTCTATCTGCCACTGTGACTTGTATATAGAGGATGATATTGATGAGCAGCTTGGTGATGATCATTTTTGGTCTGCCCACCAAAGGTATATTTTTGACGACGTTTACTCTACTCTAAAGATCCTCCCTATGCGCCCTTTGGATATGGATGAGGCAAAGACTAAGCCCCGACTTGTTGAGGCTTTTGCCGTGACTACAAGGATGGGGCTACACAATCTCATGACTTTGTAGTGCAACTATAATACCTCCGTGGTGAAACAGTTTTTCTCTACTCTGGTGATCTGTGCAGATGAGCTTCGCAGCATGAAGTGGATGACAAGTAGCACTTATCTCCAGGCTGATTTACGCATTTTTGGTCAGGTGCTTGGTTACCCTTTTCATGGTTGATATATTGCTTGTGTACATCACATCATCTTTCCTATCAAGCCCAACAAGGACACTGCGCTCTCTCCTTGCCTTGCTACAAATGGTATTGTTGGCAGGCTTTCCGGTCTCTCTCCTCTTTATGTAGAGCTGGTTAGCCTTTTTTGTGACTACATCACTCCTAGTGGGGGCAATAATTACAATATTCATTGTCACCTCGTACAACTGCTTGCTTTCTCTAATGAGTGTGCTACTAATGAAGATCAGTCCATGGATTACAAGCTGGATGTTATGGGTTTTATATATCATGAGATGACTTATGCCATGTTCAACCGGCTTTCCATTCCTTCTGCTCCCTTCATAATGATGCTTATCAAGCGTATGCTCCCCCATGAGGATTCCAGCGGCAACCTTGATGGTGAACACAAGGAAAAGAAGATCTACAACAAGTCAAGGAAGACCTATCATCCATCTTCAGCTCTAGAGTCCTTCATGATAGATGATAGGGCTAGTGGGCGTAGGCCCCCAGTGCTGTCTGTGGCCCGTGAAGTGAAGCAACTGAATTGGTTCCAGCGGAACATCTTGTGCATGCGAGTAGACGCCCACAAGGGGCAGTACGAGGCTTACCGGCAGCGCCATGATTTGGCTCACACCCAGCAGGTTATTCCCCACCATGTGTTAGGGGCATCAGACCACCCTCCCACTCCATTAGCTCCAACTCCATATGCTAAGTGGAATTCTTCTGGTCTCAACTATGGAGAGCTCGAGTGTCACTTGTTCCCTACCCTGGCGAGGGAACCTTCTCCTCCAGTTGTTGCTGATGATGATGATGAGGAGGAGTATGATGATGATGATGATGAGGGCTACGAGAATGACTATGAGGAGTGATCTCTTGGGGCACTAGCATCGCTCTTCTTCCTTTTTGGCGTTTTGATGCCAAAGGGGGAGAAGTGGTTCTATTAGGTTGGTTGCGTGGATTTGCATGGGTTGGGAACAAGCATTTTTCATTTTTGTTGTTTTCTTTATCGTTGCTTGTGCACATTTAGCGTTGAACTTTTATTTGCTATTTTGGTTTGTACGAGAGTATGTGGTTTGTGCGGTACTCTGGATTTATCTCGATTATCACTAGAATTATCTTTGTGGATTTATCTCTCGGGAAGTATGGATTCATTTATATGCTATGGAATTCCGGTATCATCTCTATGGATGCATCCAAATGGTATTATGCTTCAAGGACTCAATAATGATTATCATACTGGCTATATCTATATTATTGAGGACTTCATTCTCCCGGTGGTATGATGATTTTGTCTAACTCATCATTTGTTTGTAGTTTTCAATTCAATGAAAAGTCTTGTACCTTCTTGTGTGCATTTGTATTCAAATACAAATTTCTTATATGCACACATTTAGGGGGAGCCTCTTTCATTCTTGGAATGATGTTGTTAGTAGGGCTTTATCGCAAATCCTAGTATTATCATCTAACACCAAAAATGGCGAGATTGAAAGAACATTTCATGATCTCTAGAGTTTCGTGTGTTAGATAACAATACCAAGGATGATTTAATGTGTGATTGAGTGTTGCGGATAATTGTCCATTCAAAAAGCAGTTGAATAGAAGTTTGGGGGGGGGGGGATTATCCGCCCCTACCAAGGACCGGATTATCCGCCCCTGGCTCGATCGACAAAGGCAGCCAAGACGTGTCACACTGTATGGGGGAGGACTTTCCCACGGATTGTCCGGCCAGAGCCAGAGTTTTTGCCCGGGCCGGATAATCCACCCCCCACACCCAGGAATTTCTGTAAAGGGATCCAAGGCGCGTCACACTTTATAGAGGGCGGATTTCCTCCCGGAAAATCCGAATCCGGGGCGGAGTTTTGCCCCGGCCGGATAATCCGTCCCCTAGATCCCCAATGGCCGAGTTTTGGTAGGGGGTATAAATACCCCAATTGCTCCTCCTGTCAGAACTCTTGATTCATACGAAAAAGTGCAGTACTGTTCTTCAAGTTCTAAACCATGATCTCCATCTTCATCCACCCGAAGGCTCCGATCTTTGGGGAATCGAAGGAGGAGGCCTCGATCTTCATCAACACCAATTAAGGGCTTCACTTCCCCTCCATTCACTTGTAGGATTCTTGATCTAGTATTTCTTGCGAATATCTAGATCTCAATTTTGGTTATTGATAATGCTTGTTCTTATGGCAGCTTGTTGTCACGAGAGCCTCCAATTCAGCTGTGGATGTGTGTCCCGCTAGAGTTGTAAAGGCACCGGTTCCCGCCTTGAAGGGTACCAATAGTGGAAAGGTGGATCAGGCCTTTGGTGGCGAGATACATCGGAGAACAGGGTGAGGCCTATTGTGGTGTGATGGTCTTAGTACCGTCCACCCCTCCAACACAGACGTACTTCCCTTAACAAGGAAGAAATTGCGGTCAAACAAATTCATGTGTCTCTGTGTGCTCCACTACGTTTTCCTCGTTCCTCACTTTTACTCGCTTAGTAGCTAGGTTTGTATATAGGAAAATTCTTCGTAGTTGCATATCTAGAGAATTTACCTTTGTATCAAGCCTAATTTTTAAAAAAAAATTAAAGTAGCACATATTCACCCCCTTCTAGATGTCCATACGATCCATTTCACCGTGTGGTTAGCCCTTACGGCAGTGTTTGCCTTTGGCGTGTTCCGAACTAGTAGACACATGGTAAAGCCGTGAGTACATGGCAAAGAAGTTTTTTTCCATAGTGTTCCCAACCAAAAGGATCTTATAATCTTTTTTTCCTTCTCCTCTAATTAGCAATTGCATGAAAATTTGCAGTATTTCTGTCCATTCTAAAACCTCTTTCTCTAGCTCTTTGCCTAGCTTCTGTTTCCTCAATGATCCAAAATTTATGTAGTTCTCTAAAGATGGAGTCTAAACTCGTTTCAGATTTGATATTAAATCATATTCCTCCTCCATTTCTCAGATAGAGACCGAGGACTTCAATGACCGATGAAACAAAAAAAAAACTGCATTGGGCTTGGCCTGCTAGGCCTATGAAAGGAGCGTCTAAGATTTAACAACGGCGGGAGTAGTCGAGTAGATAATTCTATTCCAGCCCGGACTTTAACTTGCCAACTGCCATTTTCACGATCCGCGCCTGCCCCACTCCCTCTTGCAGTTTCCCAATTGCGTTTCCCTCCCCCCCACTCGCCCCAGATCAAACGCCATGCATGGCGCTTCCTCGAGCACCGCCGCCGACCCACGAGAGCCATGACACAACACTCACGCTCGGCCTCCCGTACTCGCCGGTCTCAGCGAAGCAGCATGCCCGGAAACCGAGGCTGGTCGAGGGCTTCAGGGTCGTTCCGTCCTCTCCCACCGACGAGGCAACTCTGTGCACGGAGTGCGGCAAGCGGTTCCCGTCCCGGAAGGCGCTCTACGGCCACATGCGCTGCCACCCGGAGCGGGAGTGGCGCGGCATCACGCCCCCGTCACGCTTTCTCCACGGCCACGGAGGCGCCGGCCGGTTCACCGTGCAGGAGCGCGAGGTCGCCGCCAGCCTCCTCATGATGTCCGCAGAGGGTTCAAGCACAGGCAAAGGCAAGGAGAGCATTTCTTCTGCCTTTCCTAGTCCTAGCGGGATGGAGAGCTGCGGGACGTCGGCGTCGGCTGCGCCGGGGCGGCCGGCCAGTTACTGCGACCACGGCTACAAGTGCGGCGTGTGCAACCGCGGATTCGCCAGCGGACAGGCGCTCGGCGGACACAGACGGTGCCACTTGGAGAGGGATGCGGTGGTGATTGCCACGCCCGGCAGCAGCGGCTCCGCAGTGCCCGAGGCAATGGTGGCGACCGTGCTGGACCTCAACTTGCCACCGCCAGCTACGCCTTTGGTGCTGAAGAAGACAGACGTCCAAGGCAGCAGCAGCATGCACGAGATGCTGGATCTGAAGCTTTGGTACGTCTAGGGATTTCGGAGAAAGCTTGGGTTGCTAGGTCGGTCTGTGTGTGTACATTGTCAATGTGCATATGTATATTCTCGTTTGCATGTTCTTCAGGTGGAAGTGCTAGCTGAATTCAGAAAGGACGTTTTCTCATCTTTCTGAAATGCTTTGTGTTGTACTCTATGACTGTAGCATATTGATCCTTGTCGGTGTTTACATTATCTGTAGCAAATAATGTTGAAGGAATAATTAATGTACATGCACAAATAATTATCCTTCATTTGTTTTATGGTTCAGCTTTACTAGACGGGTTTGTGCGCTTCACCGCGCGGTCGGCTTTGCGTTGTTGCACGCGTTCTGCTGTGTGTATTGTGCCATGGCATCGGTATTCTGTTCATCAGCAAAGCACAAGCATTTTTTCACCAAAAGATAACACAACAGGATACAAAAGTCCACATGTTCTAATTCCTAAAAGTAAGACGACAACACAGAAAGAACACTCCAAGCAGAAAGGTTAAACCACACATCAAACAGACCACCTACGACTACGGTACAAAGAAACAGACCACCTACGACTACGGTACAAAGAAGAGCAGCCGTCCTCGCTCCCCATAACACACTGATGTCCTCACGTAGCTCAAGTGCAACCACTCGGCGAACAAAGCAAAATAACATGCCTGCATAACACCAAAGCATGATCCATCCACTGTATACAACCACACACAGCATGATCCATCCACTGTATGCAACCACACACGGCCTAAGCTGCGACAACCGCCGTCACCGCACCTAAAACCACAAGATAGACGCAGTAAAAAACAGCTAACCTAGTGCCTTCATAGGGAAAAAAGTCAATAAAAAATGAACAGAAGTCGGTCATTCTCTTTACCACCTAGTCGACGTCATCCAAACTCGACACATAGCTTGGATTTGTATTTCTCAAAGAAACCGTCGGGAGTTTCTCCAGTTTCTCTAGCTTAGTAGCATCTCAATCGTCAATATTGTTTTGTAGAGACCTCAGTTTTGCACATAATCCGAAGGTGTAAAACTATAAATAACATACTGGAACAAATCGTGAAAAATATGATGGCTACCAGGAAGTAATTTATCTAAGCTTTGACTAATTCAAGGATTTTCATCCTGGTTCAGAACAAAATACCTTGTCAGAGATATATGGACATATATAAGGACATGCAGTTTGTCCATCCTGGATACAAAATGGTGAACCTACAACCTAGCCTTAGACTTAGATGCCTAATTTAGATAAGTTAGTAGAAAATTAATGAAAATATCATTGTTGCATTCATTTTACTTTTTTTTTGAAATATCATATATTAAGCATGCAAGCCGCCTCATTAAAACCTTCCAGTCCCCTTAGGTACCCTGGTAAGAAAAAAGAGTGCGTCTGAAACTTGCAGCCCATCAGACATTTGATACATCGTTTACAAGAGATTCTAAGATAAAGCTAGGAGGGTCATCGACCCAATTACAAGAAATCATACTAGAAAAACAAGACCTAGCTAATTCATGCGCTATTCTGTTGGCCTCCCTCGGGCAGTGTTGGAATACTACATTTCCAACCATAGATGCCTCGTCAATACAATCCGCCAGGACAGCTGAGGATTCACACCACCATGCCTCTTCTCCATTACAAGCTTCGATAATTCCCGTTGAGTCTGATTCTGCAATCACATTATTACATCCCAGCCGATTGATAAGAGCAAGCCCTTCTCGCATTGCAATTGTTTCAGCTGCCAAAGGCGATGTCACATTAGGAATAAATAGAGTAGCTGCTGCAATAAATCGTCCCTCCTGGTCTCTTACTACGGCACCTGCAGAACCTGAACAAGTATCACCATGGAAAGAACCGTCGACGTTCACCTTGAACTGTCTAGGTCCCGACTTAATCCACTTTGCCTGCGTCACAGTTTTGTTAGAGTGGGCTTTACTTGCATTAGTAGCAATAGAGAGAATAGACATCCGACATTTCGGAATAGATGGGACATGTTCATCTCTTACACGATGCCTTCTCAGCCACCATAGGTACCAACATGCAATAACAATCACCTCTTTGAGACCCACTTGACCAAAACCTGGAAAATTATTATTTGGCTGGGTTAGCAGAATCTCTAATACCTCAGAGCCTGATCGTTCATCAGTAATAGCTGTGTCAATAATCATAGAAATCCCCAGACTGTCCCAAAGCGCTCTGACAGCTTCACATTTAAATAAGAGGTGCAGAATATCTTCCGCCGCAATAGAGCAGACCGGACATGCTCCACTCGTCCCAACATGTCTATTTGCCAATATTGATTTTAGTGGTAAGATGCCATGGAGAGCCCGCCAAGTAAAATTTTTAATTTTGCTTGGGATCCTTAATTTCCATAATAACTTCCACACTGGATTATTTGCAGATGAACCAGGTAATGCCAACTGACCTTCTCTCGGCCCAAAGCTATGTCGCCATTGCAAGTAGTAGGCCGATTTGACAGTAAACTGGCCATGTTTTGTAGGGTGCCAGGCAACAAAATCCTCAAAGCCCTGGGTGTTCAGCGGTATTTGGAGGATACGATTCACATCCACAGTACAAAATAAGCTACGGAGAAGTTGATCATCCCAGGTACCTGAGATTGGACAAATAAGTTCAGAGACCTTC
The DNA here is from genome assembly GCA_916181665.1 of Avena sativa. Taxonomy (NCBI): domain Eukaryota; kingdom Viridiplantae; phylum Streptophyta; class Magnoliopsida; order Poales; family Poaceae; genus Avena; species Avena sativa. Next base: position 506,712,173 of record OV702294.1, read on the forward strand.
GTATATATAGAGTTTCCCCTTGGCGTGATGATCTTCTTGTTTGCACTGGACGGGATCCATGGGTCGGAATAAATGTTGATAGTGTCGCCCTTGCCGACCCTCCAGATATAACCGCGTTTGAATCTTGACAACCCCGCCATTATGCTTTGCCAAGTGAAAGAGGAACCTGTCTTAGGACCGGCCTTTAATATATCGCCATGTGAGTAGTATTTTGCACGAAGAACTTTGGCACAAAGGGATTCAGGATCAGATATAAGTCTCCAAACTTGTTTAGCAAGCATAGCTAAATTAAAAGAGTGAAAGTCCCGAAAACCCATACCCCCTTCTGCTTTGGGATAACAAAGTTTTCACCATGCCAGCCAATGCATCTTCTTACTATTCTCGTCGTCCCCCCACCAGAATTGAGATATGGCTTCGGTCATCCTTTTGCAAACCTCAATAGGTAACTGGAATACTGACATAGCATAAACCGGAATAGCTTGAGCAACCGCCTTTAAAAGAGTTTCTTTACCTCCTATAGATAGAAATTTTTCCTTCCATCTATTAATCCTCTGAATAATGCGTTCAACAAAGTGAACAAAGCAATCACTTTTATCCGCACCCACCAACGCTGGGAGGCCAAGATATTTGTCAGATAGGGCCTCAGTGTCTATATGCAGAGTTTCACATATTTCTGCTCTGACTATGGCATTTGTATTTGGGGAAAAGTAGATGCTCGACTTTGCTGCACTCACCAGTTGACCTGAATTTGCACAATAGGTGTCCAACACTTGCTGCAAGGAAGTTGCATTGTTCATATCCGCTTTCATGAGAATAAGAGAATCATCAGCAAAAAGTAAATGAGAGACTGACGATGCATTCCTGCACACTCTTAACCCATCAATGCCACCAACTTCTTCTTCATGCAGCAGAAGGCTAGTAAACCCTCAGCATATATAAGAAACAAATATGGAGAGAGAGGATCCCCTTGACGGAGACCCCTAGTAGGAGTAAACATCTCTGTTTCCTCAGAATTAAAGCGAATCTGATACCTCACTGACCTCACACATGCATTCATTTTACTTATAAATACTCGAAGACAAACACTTTAACATGCATAGTGCATGTCTCCATCGGAACTTCAGTAGCAATATATAATGATTCAATATTTCAATCCACCAAATGATTAATGATTCCCAAATAAATATTCCACGCATAAAAAAGAAAGCTCTAATCGATGTAATGAGAAAAGCAAGAGAGATTAATTTACATTGTCGCTACCTGCATCCCCTTCATTGAGGTTCCTTCCAATTCCTGCAAATTGCTGATAGCAATAATATATGCCTTCCATGCTGAAAATAGAGGTGTGTCATTAGCATTTGAAAATAAATACACTACTTTTAAAGTTTTATTAAGGCTTTTTCCTACAATTTTAAATAAAATTTTAAGCAATGAAACTTAGCATAGCTCATGCTTTCTCTTATAAAATTTGATGAATACATGTACATAGTTCATTTTATTATTTCTATCATTATAGAAATTATCCACCTTGTGTAATTTTATATGCTTCTATATAACCTCTTATATGTTCTAATACTAGGTGCTTTGTGACAAAAGTGTATTGTTTACAACAACATAAGATGGCGCTAAGCACCTATGCAGCCAACTGAATCGTGGTTATATTTGTGATATAATGGCGAGAATGTTAAACTGAGAAAATATATTTTCAAATTATTGTTCGGATTATTAAGTATTCCTTTGGAATATAATTAACCGAATGCACTTTAACCAAAATATCCCTTTTCTAGAAATCATCAGGTTTTACTACTGAAGAGAAGAAAGAATCAGGAACTCTGACAAAATGTGATGCACAAAGTTATAATGCATAAGTGGGAGGGTTGGCATCAGATGGAAGAAGATAGTATAAATATGTATGATCAGAACATGTATTATCTTCCAAAGGAATAAATAGTGTAGCACATTGTTTGAACTTGAGGCCACACTCATAGGTCTTCTACGCATAGTGAACAAACTGCAAAAGAAAAATAAAGAGCATAGCAATAAAGCAAGAGGATAGAACACACATGTACTTCTCCAAAAAACATCCACACAAACAAAATGACAAAGTTTGAGGATTAATTTTGGCAAACCATTAAAGCCCAGGATGTTGTCAACTTGTCACAGTTGCCAAACAATTTTTAGAAAAAGGTAATAACCCTCAGTTCCAACGTACATCACTTGGAGTGCAATAACGGACCGTTCAAGGAAACAAAAAGAGAAGTGGGATTACCTGCGAGAGGGTCAAATGCAGCAAGGTCAAGCAGAGTTGATGCTACAACTGTATTCGACATATGTCCCATGCAAGGTCGGCTGCAGCGCCCACCTGCTTCTCCCTTTCAGCGTCAAATAGCAGGGAAAGCCTCAACAAACTACCATGATAATTTCTATATAAAATAAATATCATTTTGTATTTGCCCGTGCAAAATTCTAAATTGAAATATACATACTATATTAGAAACCAATGCAAGTACCATATTATCATAAAGGCGGTAAAAATGTAATGGGAATTCTATGGTTTTCTGAACTAATGAGATAACGTACCTGTTTCATGGTGAGGGCGATCCCAAAATCTTCTAGCGTGCGGATTTATTTGTTTTCACCTCCGCTGAGAGCATCAACGATAGAAGCAAAGATGGCCTAGGCACGAAAAATTTGGCAACAAAGATTTGTTAAGTCACCTATATTATTGTCTGAAAATTAGGATTAAACTGAGTAGTTATCCTTGACCTTCGAAGAACACAATACCGCAGTGGCGCTCATCAATGGGAGCACACTAAAGCTAAAACAAAAAATGCGGTATTGTAGAGGTGATGATAATTTTTTGGCGACTGACAAGTAGATTTTAACAAGCCTGCTACTTTTATGGTTTAGCAAGAAGATCACAAAACCCAACATCACAAAATGGTTTTTCTCACCATAGAGCAACTAAGCAGGGACATGGCGCACAACTCATAGCAAAAGGAAACACACAAATACCTTGCAAACAAAAACAGTGGACTGTATATCATAGAATCTGCACAATTAGTATATGACATTTGAAGATTGTGAGCACATATTATAGCTTAACAAAGTTCTTCTATTAAAAAATTTACATACAAAATCTGAAGATTATGAGTATATTTTTATCTTGACTGCTATTCAAAGTCATAGTACTATACACGCACAGTACATGACTGGAAATCGCAGACTTAGTCTACTTACCATCAATATGAATAGTGAGAGATCCATCGTTCAGTTGTGGGACTGTTGTGTTTTTTATGCTTTAACCAGTGCCTACAGAATTACCAAAATCTACTGTGTTGAGTTTAGGACAAAGGTTTTAAGAATTTTAGACACTAAAATAAGTTGTATTATCACTAGTCGGAAAGAAATGATGTGATAAATAACATGATTGCTACTGAATCCTTTAACTGGGGTGTGAAGAAGAGCAGATAACATGGCAACCGTGGCAAACTTCATGTTTGTTAAAGAATCATATTATTCCTACTGCAGGCACCCTACTGCAGGCACAAAGGAAAAGTTTAAAAGAATCATACCATGCAATTAACCAGTAGCAACACCAGGCGTACACGGTGTTGATGGAGGTGCTTGTCACAAAAGAGCCGAGGCTAAAGTGTACAAACAAGAGCGAGGTGGCAAGCAGAGGCAATGGTCAAGAAACAATTATCATGGATGAATGCCATTGATGAATGCATCCGTGTTGTCGTAGAAGAACTTGTCCGTGTACCACCATAGGTACGCGGCGCTGCTTCGTTTAGAGGATCATGTGGGCTTTATGGTCACCACCAACACCGATGTGATGAGGAAATCGTCCCTGCAGGCATGGGGCCGGAGCCGTTTCTCCTCTCGTCAAAGCCACCGACGCCGGATGGGATCATGAGGTACATGGTTTTCCGATCGGGTTGACACGATGTCATTAGATAGCTTGCACACCGCCAGCCATGGTTGGGGAAACCTTCAACCACACCATCTTCATCGTAGATGATCTCTGTCACTGCTACCCCAGATGTGGTGCTAGAGCTCATCTTCTACCCATCCTCAGCTGAATTTACTAACAAAGTAGCATTAGAATGCAATACATCTCGCATACACAACAAACCAAAGCAACCTGTCCAACAACAAAAGAAAGGAAAATAAGAGTTCAACAACAGTTCCCAATCCCCATCCTGATTACCAGATATCCCACAAGTAATACATCTCCAGAAATCTAATCTAATAGCATGCATTCCCATTCTCTTCCGCGGTGAACTCCCATTCCACACAAACAGTCAGAAGACTGCAAATCTCTATGGACGTAATATACATCTCCAAAAATCTAACAACATGCACTCCCATTCTCTTCTGTGGTCAACTCCCATTCCACACAAACAGTCAGAAGACTACAGATCTCTATGAACATATTATTTCCCCTAAACCAAATATGCTAAAACAGAAACTAAACTCCCATTCCACCCAAACAATCAGAGGAGCATAAATCTGCATGACCATAACTCCCATTCCCTACCCACTTTTCCCTCGAACCGACCATGCCGAAACGGAAACTAAAGAAACAACCAGAATAAAACAGAGCAAGCAAACCTTAGAGAAGCGAGGCAGCGCCCCATGGCGAGGCAGACACGCCTAGGCAGCGGAAGAACCGGGAACAAAAGAGAGCAGCACCAAACAAGAACACCATCGATGTTGCCAAGAAACCCTCCGCCGCGTAGAACCACCGCCATCGCCAAGAAACCTTCTGCCACACAGAACCATCGCGAGAAAACAACCGGTCGACCAAGTCAAAGCACCGGGAGATAAGTAGATGAATCAATCCCCCCACCCCCATGAACCAACACACAAAAACCGAACCCAGCGAAACTACACTGCCAATGACAATCTTGGCCCTGAAATAGCAGGCCACCCATCAGACATGAACAAAATGGACGCCACACACACGCGTATCCCTAGAGCAACGCGTGTCGAAGGCCATCGTGCACGACAGCAAGAGGCGACGCAACAACACGTCCCCAGGCCCACATCCAGGAACAACACAGAGAAAGGCCTAGAAGCAGAGCAGGAGAACGCATCGCGCACTGCAAGAGCCCTGAGAAGGCTTCCTGCCGCTCACGCTTAAGCAATTGAGGAATTCGCTTAAAATTCTTGAAAATATTATGTAAAATAGTAGCTCACTGCCTACACAGCTGAGCCAGTCCAGTGCATGGCCAATTTCTAGTTCCGCCCCTGGTGTAGATACAAGCTAGGCTGTGCTATCATATCACGTGCCAAAGTCATCCGAGACAGACGAATCGCTTGCAAAAAGAATAAAGTGTAAGTACTCTCCTTTTGGAAGAAAGTAAGACGTTCAAACAAAGAATGATTTTTTTCTACTCAGGGAGCAAACAGATGTAACACTAAATAAACACATGCCCTACACCGTCAGGTGAACGCTTTTCCTATAGAAGAAAATATTACTGTTCTATATGAAAATGCACACATCGCTGAGCCGCCTTCACTTCGATCAATCGTTTTGTGACCGGTGTGTTAGCATCAGAAACTTTTTTGCTCAGAAAGTAAACAAACCGTTCATGCATAACACAAATGCCTTCTAAGCATCCATGTATTCCCAAAACAGAAAACTGCAGAATTGCAAATTCAGTTGATAGACAACTAAATGCACCTGGTCAGCTCTTGAAGTGCAAAGAAAAGTTCAGAATGTGAACTTTCTATAGTTATCTATTCGACTACTAATCTGGTCCTAAACATCAACTGCTAGCACATAGGTAATTTCTAATTTGGCAAAACACTAAACCATAAATGAAATATTACATCAGTTTTCTCATACCAAGCATGGTAGTCTGTAGTACGTAGGATTTTTAAATAGTCTCAAAAGGGCAAACCAACCTAGTCCAAAAGTAACCAAGGAAACAAAGCTAACAGATTAAATGAAGTTCTATGTCAAATATACATCATACATCATGCAGACGCAATGGAAACACACAAGAGGAACTATGTAGCTCCCATATGTGCAGAAAGTTATTATCATGGTGAGGAGTTTGCCGGTCAAAATAGAAACATCACAGATAAGCTCTTGCAATGCTTACATAATAGTATAAATTATTTCCTATCAATAATTTGTATCAAAATAGGCCTCTATTCATGACGAATTTTTGACAAGCCTTCACGTACAATTGATACCACTGCAAGTTAATATTCCTACAAAAGAGATAAACATGAAAAACATATGATATTTTTCTAGACTACCAACTTGGTGTTAATATACTGTTTCTATTTCCTGTTTTCAACAGCAAATCAAAGAATTCAGACTAAAAAAAATTAGCAGTTCAAACGGTATGTAACAACACAATTAGAGGTGTAGAGAACCGTTGTGCAAAATGATGTTTCTTTTTGCAAATCTTGTCAATCTGCAGGTGAGGAGAAGAATAACAGGGAGCTCGTTGGTTCTAAATCACTAACTAAACTATATTCCTACAAAAATAACAAACTAAATAGATATCTCTGATATTTTGGAGAGTAATAACACAATTCTATACTTAACCTCAAAATCTAGAGAACCAAACAACAGGCTATGCACTCTAAAATTTGATCAGCAGATCAAAAGAAGGAAAGAAAAACATCATAATCCTAATTTTGGCTTGTGAGTAAAACAAACTATTTGCTTATTTTTTAGCCGTGCGTTAGCAACTAAACAAATAAATAGACGGGACAGAAACAATCATGACATCAAAAGGTCTGATGCACACTTACTAGCCTGTCCCCGGGATACAGGTCCCGTGGAGCTGGTCGGGACCGGATGGCGTGCGCCGCCCACCATGACAAACTCTACAGGAGGCATGGGCTGTCTCTACAACACAAAGGCAAGAAACACCTTCAGTCTCTCATGGACAAAAAGAGCCATGGCAGCCAACCAAAAAAACTGAAGAGCAACCTGTCTTTGTTGAATATCGCCGTCAAGGATGTCCATAGTTTTCTCCGTTCTGTCAAAGCAATGCTAGCTCATTAACTATGCACCCCAATGAGCCATATATATAGGCATCAGGGGTATGAACCGAACAAATCTTCGCAAGCACGCAAGCACGCAAGCAATCAGAAGAAGCAAGGCGCCATCCCAAGGTGAGACGGTCCCGCTGAGCCGAGAGAGGCCGCCGTTTCCCTCCCGCGGTCTACAGCTGTCGTCGTTTCCCCTCACACCGCTTCCTGTAGCTGGGGTTAGGGCGAGCTTGGCGAGGGGGCGCGGTGGGCATGTTTGGAGAGGTGGGTTTGGGAGCAGAGGAGGGAGATAGGGGTTGGGATGATGGGGGATGGTCGCCGGAGGTCGGGAAGAGGAGGGTGGCGGTTACGTGCGTCGGCGTGTGTTCCTGTTTCCTCGCCGCGTTTGAATTGCCTCGCTCATGTTTCCTCATCGTGCGAGAGGAAGAGATGTGCCGGGTGCGGTTCCACACCAATTCTTGAGTAGGGGAGGCCAGGAACCTTTCCCATGTCGGAGGCAGTGGAGTTGACCGGCGGCGGCCCGTCCCTGGCGTCGGAAAGGAACCAGGAGAGAGGATGCAGAGAAAGGAGGAGGAAGCAGCGGTGAAAACCTGTGGACCGGTGTATCTAGTGGCTGCCGGTTCGTTGGTTTTTTTAGACTATATTTACTATATCTAAGCGGCTGAGCCGGTGCTCAGCACACAAGCTTTCTACCGCGCGTAAGCTATAGAGTAATGTGTTGGTTGATATGGAATTGGTTGAATGACACCGACAAGAAAACTAAAGCTACGATTTGCATAGGAGTAGTTTCAGCTTTACGGTGGTTGATATGAAATTGTAGAAACAATGTTGTTTTTATTAGGAAGAATTCTACTATTTTTTTGCAGGTTATCCATATGATTGTACACTGGATTCAGCTATGACGTTTGCTACTCCCGAACGATCAGCAAGAGTGCATGGTTACTGGATGCAACTGGCTGCTGATGGTTGTACAAAATATTTTCTACCGGCCTTCTAATCGTATTCACAATGTTTAGTCCTTGCTGTTTTAGACTTATTTTTCGATGGTTGATCTCAACCCTCTCTATCCATGATTTGTATACTTTGGAATTCTTGAAACATTTTAGTAAATGGCTATGTGCATCTATTGCAGATGCCAGGTTCTTACTCCCCACTTCGAAAAAAACTACTCTAATTCATCTTCAAATTTGCTGAAGGGGTCCTAATACGGTAGTTTGTACATTCCCGCCTCTTATGTCTTCGTCTTGCCTCTTCCCTGATAGAGATGTCACATAATGCTTTGACTCAATAGCCAACCGTAATGCTGTCCACTCATCCCCTCGCACTCATCATCTCCTATCCAATTCTTGTTCTCCTCGTTAGCCACTCGCCCTCCCCGCAACACAGAAGTTCCCCATGTCGGGCAGTGGTTGCCGAACATATCGTCGTGGGATCTATGTCACACACGCAAGGTTCCACCTACTTGACATGACATTCAAATAATTCAATATATCGCAACAACGAAATTAAAATGCATAGGGTACCAATAAAAATATCTGACGAAGATAAGGGTTACATCAAATTTGTTTGAAGTCGACATGTTCTTATCTTACATATTTGTGCAACGCGTTGTGTCTACTATATATCTAATTTTGTAGGACGGTCTAATACCACATTTACCAATCTATATATCTCATATAAATCAAAACCCTACTAACATCGTCCATTTATGATTGTCTATCTCAACAAGCAATCTACCAGACTAAGGGGCACTTCTTTTAGGCTTGTGCTTATGCATAATCCAGCTTCTAGAAAACGGTGGGATGAAACTGTAGTCGGGAGAAGCTCCTAGAAACCCCACGGGACACTTCTTTTGGGCTTTACCTTCGGCTGGGATGTCATCATCGAGCAACCGAACTGGGCGACCTCCACGCGTGGGTGAGCGGCGGCCAAGGCGGACGAGACCTCCAGGCGGGGGAATAGTTGTCGAGCGGCGGCCAAGGTGGGCGTGACCTCCATGCAGGGGAACAGCTGGAGAGCGGCCAGCGAGCAGCGGCCAAGGCGACCTCCAGGCGGGGAAACAGCTAGCGAGCGGCCGGGGAGCGGCGACCAAGGCGGACGCGACCTCCAGGAGGAGGGGGGACAGCTAGCGAGCGGAGGACAAGCGGCGGTGCTGCAAGAAGATGCAGTCAAGTCACTCCGGTGGCAGGGGACGGTGGCGACGGCGGGGGACCGGCGAACTGCGGCGGCCAGAAGGGGAATCGCGATGGGAACGATAGCAGGAGGGGAATCGTGATGGGAGCAGATGCAGTGCAGATAATGTTTGATTTTTTTCTTTTTTCCTATATGCGTCCGTCCTGAGTGGCATTCATAGTAATTTGCAGCAATGACAGGGGCACGAGCGAGTACCGCTTCGTTTCTCCGCGGAGAAGCTCGGGAAACCACCCTCGACCAGTTTCTCACAATAGACAGGAATTGGGCTTAACGGTGGAAATAAGCTAGAGAGAAGTTGAACACTTCTTTTAGGCTTTAGCTGTCCACGACCTCGAAGCCGGCTTAGAAGCTTAAAAGAAGTCGCCCTAAACCATTTAATAGGAGTACTATTTTAGTAAATCAGTTGTACATGTCATCCCACTAACAAACATTAATAATCGTATATGTTTACATACAACATATCCACTTTATTTATTGCTTTAAGCCATACAATTGTTCACGTGATTCATTTTTTTGTCAAATACACAACAATTTCACAAAAAGTAAATTTTTCCTCTCAACTATTATGACCAAAAAAGTTTTCATATTTCATGTTCTATAACTTTTTTTTAGAATCATAACTTTTATTTATTTACACAGTAAAGTTTTCAAGAGATTTCCTCAGCACTGCAATGCGCGGGCTGTTATTCTAGCTGCCAGTACTAGCAAGTCAGCCGCTATAGTAGTCCATGGGCTTCTACCCCTGCTAACTTTGGAAGGAGTCGATCCGCTAGCATATGGCCCAAGCGAGAAAGGCCCACCCTAGATCTGGTCATAAGCGATCCGACGGCGCAGATTCCCTCGCGCTTCTATAAACACTACCCCAACCCTAACCTCCCCCAGTTTCTCTACTCCACCGCAGCCGCCGCCACCTCTTCGGATCGTCCCTCCCGGAGACCACAGCGCGCGGTGCACGAGCAAACCCTAGCCTTTCACCATGGTACAGCGTTCGATCTCACTGTCTCCCTTGTTCGAGCTTTCGTTGGATTTGCAGTTCTGATCCTCTGTGATTCTGTTGCGGTGGTGCAGGTGCTCCAGAACGACATCGATCTCCTGAACCCGCCGGCGGAGCTCGAGAAGCTCAAGCACAAGAAGAAGCGCCTCGTCCAGTCCCCCAACTCTTTCTTCATGGTAACCTTCCTTGGACTCTTCTCATCTCCCTGCATGTTCTCCTTACTGGCCACGGGGGAGCTCGTTTCTTTATAGGTATTCTAGCCGAAGATAGTTTCAGATACCATAGATTCGCGATAGTTTACGCGGCTGGTCTTGATTTATCCTGAAGCGGGCCTTAGTTGATTAGTTCTGTCCAGTGTCGATAGACGAGCATGTAGGACACCCGCATTATCACCTGTTTGACGGATTAGAAAGTCTACGCTAGCACAAATGTATGGATGAACAGTGAAAGGTTAGTCTGAATGAAGTTGATTCTGTGGATCCATCGAATCATAACTCTGGCTGTACATTCTGTGTAACATAGTGCCACCTTCCCATAGTAGGGGCTCCATCGAATCATATCTCTGACTAGACATTCTTTGTAATAGTGCCACGTTCCCATATTATGGGCTTAGCACCTGTCTATTGATTAAACTGTGGCTGCAATAGATTCAATCGAGCATTGCTTATGCTTAAGTTTGACATATCTGTTTTGCTGTGAGGATTGTACTGGTGTGAGGATTGTACTGGTTCTAATGGTCATGTGTTAACTGTTGCAGGACGTCAAGTGCCAGGGCTGCTTCAACATGTAATATTCCATATCCTTTCTTTCTTCTCTGCAAGGAAATAGCTCACTAGTCCATTCTTGGTACTGATTAGGCATTTCCCTTGATATCAAATATGTCAGTCATAGTTTAAGATATCATTGGTATTGGAGTAAAATGACAATGTCTATGGCTAGGCAGTTGTGAAATGCTTTGAACATGCATATTTTATTCTTTTGCATTGTGTTTAGCACTGCTTTTAGTGACTGCATATGTTTGATAGGTTATTAAGATAAAGGGCCAAAAACTTGCACCTTCCAACTTTTGTTTACGTGTGTTTTGGTTCTGCATTCTACTTAATGTATGTAGTATTGCCCCTAGTTATATGCACCATCCATCTTGTTCCTACTGGCTTCATTGTTCCATAATTGTTGCTTGATTCAAAGCTGTTTTTAAGTACTTCACTGTGCAATACATCATATATTAATCATTTATCATCTCATTTGGAACATTGATTACTTGGGTCTATTTGCCATTGTTGACCTGTTTAGAGTTTGTGATTGGAATTTACATTTGAATGCTCTTTATTACATTTGGTTTCTATATGGTTGATTACTGATCTCAACTCATCCTGTGCTTGCAGCACTACTGTGTTCAGCCACTCCCAGACTGTTGTGGTGTGCCCTGGCTGCCAGACCGTTCTCTGCCAGCCAACGGGTGGGAAGGCCAGGCTAACCGAGGGATGCTCCTTCCGTCGCAAGGGCGACTAAGATGAAGGCTATCTACAAGCAAGCCACCTTTGATCAAGGTTTTAGTTTCTCCAGGATGTAGTCTGAAATTTTTGCAATGTTAGCGAAGTGAACCCATCTGTGGTAATTTGGTATCTTGCTGGAGTAATATTATGACAATGGTACTATGTTCTGTTTGGGTTGTGAGATCAGACTAGCAGTACTGGACCATATGGCTGTCATTTGATGAATTGTGGTTAATTGTGATGTTTTTTGCCCTCTGTTATGTCGCTGTTCATTCGTTGGTTGCTTCTGCACTGATGCTAGCTGGCCAAGTTAAGCCTTGTTGCAGTTTGTCTGTGATATCTTTGTTGCAGACGAACCAATCAGTTGGTCTGTGTTATCTATTTTGCAGACGAACAAATCTGTTGGGGCTCGTTTGGCTCCCATCATTTCATTTTGAAATGAAATGAGACGAAATCCCCATATGTTTGATGTGAATTAGTTTTGTTTGCGGTCCGTCATGCCATGTTTTCCCATCAGCGGTGCTGCATGGGAGTATTATTTGCTTACAGAATTTTCCAGGGTAATAACTGAGTAGTGCCAAGTTGGCCATGTAAAACTTGTCTTCCAGATATTTCATTTATCCACATGTGCGGCCAGTAACAATACATGATCTTGGCTGCTCCTCTTTCACATAGAGTTCAGCAATAGACAATGCCGAAACCCTAAGGAGATTAGAAATTGTTTCAGCTTCCCATTCCAAGCTCGTTGGGCTTGTCGAGCTCTATAATGCCATATTATGCAGTACCAATCATTCTCTTTCCCTCCCCCTTAGAGCATCTCCACTCACTCGTTGGCCGAAATCCGGACCAAACTTCGGTACGCCCAGTTTCCCACTCGTGTACCCAGGCCGAGTTCCCTGGTCGCCCGTTTCGGCTCAAATTCGGCTAAACTTCGTCCAAATTTCGGCATAGTTCGGTATACGATGAATACAAAACACTTTAAGACCAAAATTCGGCGAAATTTTTAGCAGAGTTCGGCGTACTGTAAACATAGTTCGGCCTGCAATAAAATTACAACATATTTCGATCAAGTTCGGCCAGTTCATGCTCAGCATCTACGTCGTGTTGCCCCTGGTGTCCATAGGTGCTCGACAAGATCATCCTGCAGATGTTGATGCATCACCGGATCTCGGATCTCCTGACACATTGCGATGAATGCAGCCCATGTTGGAGGCACCTGATGATCAGGCTCGACAAGAGGACCCTGTAGATGGTATGGCTCGTCCTCCTCGAGCAAACTCATTGGATCCTTCTTCTCATCCTTAATGATCATGTTGTGTAAAGTCACAAAACAGTTCATCACTTCCCACATCTGATCCAGGGAACCGGACAACTGCAAACCTCTGCTGGAGCACACCAATGCCCGCTCCACGTCCTTCCTGCAAGCTTCCTGTTCCTTGGCAAAGTGAGAATGCTTGGGGAGCATTGGGCCTGAGATAGTCTTCACAAATGTTGGCCATCTTGGATAGATGCCATCTGCTAGATAGTATCCCTTGTTGTAGTGATGCCCGTTGATCTCAAATTCCACGGGGGAGCATGACCCTCAACAAGCTTGGAAAAGACAGTTGAGGAGTTGAGGACGTTGATGTCGTTGTTCGATCCTGCCATGCCAAAGAAGGAGTGCCAGATCCAAAGATCATGTGTAGCAACTGCCTCAAGTATCACAGTGCATCCTCCTTTGTGGCCTTTGTATATTCCTTGCCATTCAAATGGACAGTTCTTCCACTCCCAATGCATGCAATCTATGCTTCCAAGCATACCAGGAAATCCTCTACTTTCATTGACTGCGAGGATCCGAGCAGTGTCTTCAGCAGTGGGTGATCTCAAGTACTGTTTCCTGAACACTGCAATCACTGCCCTGCAGAACCTGTACAAGCATTCAAGGGCGGTGGACTCGGCGATGCGGAGATAGTCATCGGCAGCATCAGCTGGCGCTCCATATGCAAGCAACCTCATCGCCACGGTGCACTTCTGAAGCGACGAAAACCCAACCAAGCCGGTGCAGTCCTTCTTGCAAAGGAAATATGGGTCGAACTCCCGGATGGCATGCACGATCTTGAGGAAGAGCTTCCGGCTCATCCTGAAACGGCGGCGAAACACGTCTTCTCCATGGAGTGGCTGGTCGGCGAAGTAGTCGGCGTACAACATGCAGTAGCCCTCTATCCTCTGTCTCGCCTTGCACTTCATGCGACCTGGCGCCGAACCACCGCGCTTCGGCTTCTCCATCTGCATGTACAGTTGGGCGAGCGACGCGAGAATCTGCAAGTGCTCTCCAGTTTCGGCGACCTCGGCGCTCTCCTCCTCCAGGAGTTCGGCTAGCAACTCCTCGTCATCGGAATCCATGGCGAGTATCTCGCCCACGTCAGAGTCAGTGGACAACACCTCGTCGCCGTCGAACACCTGGCGGGCGTGGTGGTGGGCGCACCGAGCCGAAGCACAGCTACGGCAAGGGGTATGTCGGCGAAGCGGCGGCGGCGGAGGCGAGGGATCTGGGCGGCAACCACGGCGAGCGTAGCTAGAGGCCTGGGCATGTCTCGGCGTGAGGGAGCTCCGCCGACGAAGTCATGGCGACAGAGCTCTCGCGGCAGTCTGGGCGAGTGGAGTGGGTGGAAATGGGACTGTCTCGCCGACAGAGCTAGCCCACGCCCTTTTTTGCGGCGTCCGGCGTCCCCAGGGCGTACCCGGAAACCTGGTTTCGGCCTGGGTAGGCCGGACCAAAACACGCGAAATCCGGACGAAAACAGGTCCTTAGATACGCGACTGGGCCGATTTTCGGCGTCCGGACCGAAATTCGGCGTCCGGACGGGCGCCCTAGGTAGACGAGTGGGGATGCTCTTAAGCTTGACACAACCCACACTCTGTTCTATACTGGTGACGCCTTTCTGGCAAGGACAGTCGTCAGGTGAGCTCATCAACGGCGCAAAGGAGGCGCTGCCAGGTCCGCCCTCTTGGAAGGCAGCATGTCCCCATGTTGATGCATTAGGATCGCCTGCACGGTGTCGTAGTCCTCCCGTGTAGGTGATGATGGTAGGAAGGATGCCCACTGAATAAGAACTTGCAGCTGTGCTGAATCCTTTTCTTGACCAGTTTACGCTCCAGTATCTGCTCGGACAGGAGTTATGTGGAAGACAAATCATTGAAAAATGAAATATCAGAGAATGCCGACTGATAAGGTACATGCTCCTTCAACGGAGAGACGTGAAACACCGGGTGAGTGAGTGTTGTGTCTAGAAGTTGTAGCTTGTATGCCGCTGACCGTCCTTCAGAATATTTCAGAGGGTTCATAAAATTTAAACTCTAGCCTCTTCCTTTTCTCGAAAAGGAGAAGGATAATCATGGCCTCTGAATCAATTGATGCACATAGCATTTGTATTATTACACTCCGGTTTCTTGTAAGGACAAATCACATTAGCAGCGATCGCAAGTAAAGGAATTTGCATCATTGGTCTCTCTTTTCTCTATATGGATATATTACAAAGAAGACGTTTTGCCCAACATGACAAATGAGTATTGTTCCAACACTCCCTGAGATTTTCTAAGGCTAAAACTTAGTGTCAATTAAAGACATATTTTACAGTACCTTTTACTGCTGTCCAAGTATGACAAGTATGGTTTGATCTAACGGTTGAAAGGAATTAGGCCCAGCAGGCCCAGCTGACAATTATGTGGAAAAAATAGTTAGAAACAAGACCGTGTTGAGTTGTTGACGAACAAACCCAACCCCATACGACCTGCCGCCGCCTCCATCGTCCCTCTCCGCTCCCCAATCTGACTGCACGCCGCCTCCATCGATTGTGGCCGACGAGCGAGCGCGCTGCCGCTGCCTCCACACGGGAGGTCGCATCCGTCGACCGCCTCCAACCCGCATTCGCGCTGTGGCCACCCCCTCTCTACTCTCCAAGTCTGACTGCACGCCGCCGCCGCCCCACTCGAGAGGTCGCATCTGTCGACGCCCCTCATACTTGGCGGTGCCACCGACATCTCAGCCGCGTGGCACGCTTCCTACGATGCAAAAGCTCCCCGTGCACCCGGTAATCCTTCCTCCAGACCTGCTTCTTGAACTCGGCAGCAATCGGCAGACCACTGTCCAGGAGCGTGTGATGTTTGCTCTTTCCGTCAGCCAAGGTAATCTGACAAGGCCGTGTACTTTAGAAGTAGACACCGCCTCTATATTTCATGGAATGTCAGCATACTTGGGATATTGTTCGGTGTAAATTGCCCTCTCAATAGTTTTCAAATTGGGCATATGTGTTAACAATGCTAGGTTGTATTTAGATTTGAAAGCTTGAGGGAGCTAGTGTAACCCTGCAGTAATAAATTTCCGTAGGAGCAAAAATCAATCTTCAGTAAGACACTTGCGTGGAGCAGTGTCTTCTTTTTAAGTCCCAAAATTCGATTCTGATGTATTTGGTTGTGATTCATTACTTGCAAGATTGATTCATGTTGTTGTGTGATGTAGGAAATTATAACCTGAATAGAGAGTGCAACTTTATCTGTTTGCAAATTCGGACAATCATGCCATTGCAAAATTTGTTTGAAGATAAAATCGATGAAACCAACTGCTTTCCAAACGGAGGGAGCACTGAAGAATAGAGTGATAGAAATTTATAAGAGTATTTCATATGATGACGCCGAGAATGACAAGAATGATGAAGCTAGCGAGAATGACGAGAATTTGAGGCGAGAACATTTGGTCCGTTGCCTACATATTTTTCAGGGTTGAACCAAGCTATACTATGCTTATTTATTGTCTATTTTCTTTTTGTAAAACAGGAATTTATTGATGTCCTACGTGGAGCGGCAGCTGCAGCAACAATATCAGCCCATTAACATGACAGCTGCACAACTGACAACCGCCCCTTGATGAACAAACCGTGACGGACTATCATCCTGGCGGAAGCTTTAATGTCAGTTGTCATGGCGCTGCTGCAATGGTGACATAAAACCATTGATTTAGTTATAAGCTAATCAGGAATTGCAAATTCTGTTGTAAGCTAATCAGGAATATTGATTTAGTTATATGCTCAGTTCAGGAATGTGCATGCCCGCGTCGTTAGCAAGCACATATAATGGTACATGCAGTGATGTTAGATGAGAAATTGCTTTATATTACTCGTGTGCATGTGTGTACTAATAACAGCACATCATCATACTAGTGATGGTTAATTGCATCGGTTAAATGAATTTTCTACTTATCAAGTTACCTGCAAGGAAACATGCATACACCGACTGTATCAATAGTAAGATCTTAGGGTTATGTTCATAAGTGTACTGAAATTTGTGAGCAAAAAGAGCAATCAAATTAGGAGTCCTATTGCTAACTACAGAAAGTGTATCTTCGTGGTAAAATCTGCTATACTATGATGTCGTCTGATCATAATGTTCCCAAAATCATAGGAGAGCGTCGCCGTCGCCTCCATCTCGCCCGAGCACGTTGCCTCCGTCAACACTAGATGAGGGATGCTCTGCCTCTAACTCGCACGAGCAGGCCGCCGCCAACTCCACCGAGCATGTCACCTCTGTCGATGCTGGATGAGGGACGCTGCTGCCTCTAACTCACACACGCCCACCTCCCACAAGGTTGAGCATGCTGCTGCCATCTTGACTGTCAAAGTCGCCTCCATAGCTAATCTCGGATCAGTCGACACCGTGCGACGCCACCGAACAAATTAGCCCGAAGAGCCGCCACTGCTACCCCACACGTCGCCCTCGGCGCGGTTATGATCTCCCCCATTACGTTCAGATCGCTGCAATCAAGTACTCCCTCCGTTTGGAAATATAAGATGTTTTAGGTTTGTGAATAAGATGTATCTAGACACCTTTTAGTGTCTAGATTTATTTAAACATATACACTAAAAGGTGTCTAGATACATTTCCTTCACAAACCTAAAACATTTTATATTTCTAAACGGAGGGAGTACGTTTCTATGTCAAATTTTGTTATGTAAATTTTCATAAGCAAGAGAAACTGGCACATGTATTCAAAGGAGGAAAGCAACAACATTGTTTGATTTGGGGTTTACTGCCAGGTGCGAAATTTGCCACAAGGAACCATAGTGCAAATGTTTTAGTCAGTTTTTTTTAGCCTATCTAGATTATATTTTGAAAGAACTCTCCACACTATCCATATTAGTTGATCTTATATATGGACCAGTGAGTAATGTCTGGCAATTTTCAGACTGGTAAAAGTATCTTGGTAAGTTAGAAATTAATAGTCGTCCAAACATGTGTGTAAATTAGCATTTTCGCTAAGGTTATTTCACCTGAAAACTATACTGTAGAATTTTCCTTACCAAGTGTTTCGGTTTTGATAGTAATGCAGTGGGATCAGTTACCCATAATTCACCTTAAGGTATACTGAGGGATCGTGCTGCTGGTGACACTCGCAAGATGCATAAGGGAAAGACTATCAATGTACATGCAAATGATATAGGTCCAGGAAGCATCCAAGTTGTAGCTTGACAGATAACTTGTACTATATCCATGCGAAATCCTGGACGTGTTCTATATCTATCACGGAATCAAAGCTGAGGGCAGACCAGGCCTACAACCGTGTGTGAGGCGCAGGAGGCCATAGCCAGTCACCGGACCGAAGCAGCCAGAGGTGTGCCACACCATGTAACTAGTCGGCAGGGGAGGCGGTAGACCGAACTGATGAGGCTTGTCACAAAGCCATTATAATTCAGAAGCCTGACCTGCATAAATTCAAGAACCAGGATTAACTAAAGCATCTGGCCATGAGAATTAGTTGTCACCGATTCTGTCAAATCCATCACAGGAAATTTCATGGAAGTAGATAGCAGTAGTAGATTCTCTCGGTTTGGTTCAAATACATCACAGAAATCGCAGAAGCAATACACGCTAGTACTCCCTTGCTAGCCACATATATGCTATTTCCTTTTTGCTTGACTCGAACTTGGTACATGTCTGCAATCTAGGTGCACCTATATACACACAGAGGGTAGAACACTACACTTAGCATAAAAGCAGCTTCAGGTCATTTAGCAAGAGCTATCGAATTCAATAACCAAATTTAACTAGAGCATCTGGCCATGAGAATTTAGTTGTCACTGGTTCTATCAAATCCATCATAGGAAATTTCATGGAAGTAGATAGCACTAGTACGTGCTGTCGGTTTGGTTGAAATACATCACAAAGCACTAGTACTCCTTGCTAGCCACGTATATGTTATTTCCTGTCTGCTTGACTCTAACTTGGTACAGGACTGCAATCTAGGTGCACCTTTATACACACATAGGCACCTAACAAAAAAGCAGCTTTAGGTTATTTAGCAAGAGTAATTGAAATATTGACATGATCTACCCTGATTTTTGGACATTTAGATCACACAACAAATAATTGATAAGAGACCATGAATAAAGTGCATAAAGCACACCTCTTATGATGTTTACATATAGAAATTTAACCCAAAAGTTCAATTAAAGATAGAAATGTAAGTTCAAAATAAGATTGCTAATACCCTCAATAATTTAATCACTGCAATTAATCAACCATTGCTAAGGCAACAACATCAAAATTACGTACTGTAATAAACTTGCAGCTCCTAAAGCATATGAGAAATTTAACCAAACACATTTGATAGGTGGCAATCATTCCACTCAAAAATAATCATTCAATGGCATAGAAAAAAAAATCAGTAACTCCACTTGCACAAATTATTAACCTGAAGCTTCTTTTTGAAGATTATTATTCTATCATATGGTGCCTAACATGGCATGGTAGTATTCTCTGGAAATAGGCTGCAGAGCAGAATAGGTGGGTAAGAAAAAGAGAACCTTGTGGGGGCGTCAGTGTAGACGAGCCAGGCCTCGCTGCATGCCCTTGGCTCTGAGGCTCGACATCCTTGCAGAGAGAGGCCCCTAGAATGGCCTGCTGACTGGACTTCGGGATTGGTGGGCGGCAGCAGGTAGGGGAAGATGCCCGCAGCAGCAGGCGACCACCAGCCCCTTCCTCCGTGGCTCCCCGACGGCCGCCACAAGCTCCTACCGCTGGCTGTGGTAGACGCGCTAGGGCCACCACCGGTGGAGTTCACTCCTCTTGAGGCGGCGATGCAGCGGCGATTCGGCGGCCATGTGAGGGAGCACGAGGGCGAAGGGGAGGATGAACACAACAGGAGAGGACGTGACGACGAGATCGATTTAGGGTTAGGAATGTTTCTTTGTTTTGGTGAACAATACCACACGGGCAGGAATAATTGGATTTTCTTGGGCCGGGGATTTGGGCCGAGCCCGTGTACGCGATTTTTTCTGCGGTCCCGATTTTTCTAATGGAAAAGTTGGTGTCATTGGCATATCAGATTATAATGTACTCACAGACTCACTATGTCTAAATACACAAGACCCCAACGTACTTCTAGGTCTTCATATGACAACCACGATATGAGCTTATGTAACAAAGAACACCATTAGAAACCTCTTTCCAATAGGAATCCAAAGATATACTACACATGTTTGTCATATTGAGGACCTAGAAGTATCTAGTGGTCTTGTATATTTTGATGGAAGGAGTAACTAAGTACTACTACCTCTATACCGAATTATAAGATCAGCAGAGAAGCTACGTCAGAAGGCTGTAACGTCTTATAACGTATTTTATATAATATAAGTCATATTAATTTATTCCTAAGTAAAATATTTAAAGTTTGATTAAGTTTATGTATTTATGTTTATCAAATTACAAAATCTATATCGTTAAATGCATCATGAAATATGTTATCGAAGTGAATTTATTTGGACAAATAGATGTCGATATTTTTATGTATACTTAAAGAAACTATATGAGTTTCACTTATTTTAGGAGGTGAGATATTAAGTACTCACTCCATCCCAGTTTATAAGACTTGTGCGTATTCCTAGGTCGTCCGCATGAGCTATATAATATGAATTATATAATACAAAAATTATACCATTAAAAAATATAATATTTGAAGTTTCTAATAATATAGTTTTTATCATATGTATCTCATGCTAAGTTGGTTAATTTGTTAATCTACGAATACGTGTAAGTATTTTAAACCGAGACGGAGGGAGTACAACTCTCACTTATTACCAAAGTAAACTCCCCTCTCTCTAACCAACCATATGCACCATCTATCTTCTCTTTTCACTCAACATAACTGTAGAAGAATCGATGCAGCACTTTGCGTTTGTCACTTTTATGTAGGATCGCTTTTTGAAGTGGGGAGATGATCGATTTTATAATACCCAAACTTATTGTCAATTAAAGGAAGGCTCAAATTGTGTGCACGGTACGCCATGAAGAGTGATCCTCATTACTCATTTAATAAGAAATCATGGAATAGTTGGTGACTCATTAGGCATATCAGATTATAATCTACCCATGGACTCATTACGTCTAAATACACAAGACCCCCACATATTTATATGAAAACCACAATATGAGTTTATACCATAAAGAACACCATTAGAAACCTCTGTTGAATAAGAATCCAGTGATATACTACACATGTCTCGTTGGTCATTCCGAGGACCTAGAAGTACGCAGGGGTCTTGTATATTCCGACGTAGGGAGTTACTAATAACTACTACTAGCTCTATACCGAATACAAGATGAAAGCCATTTCAGGAAGCCATAATGTCTTATAATTCGGTATAGGGGGGCTATTTTTCTTTCATATGATATACTCCCTCAGTTTCAAAATATAAGATGTTTTAGGTTTGTAAACAAGATGTATCTAGACTTGTTTTAGTGTCTAGATTCACTCCAAACCTTAGTGAACCTACATACTAAAAATAGTCTAGATACATTTGCTCACAAATCTAAAACATCTTATATTTTAAAACGGAGGGAGTAAGTCATAATTTTGTCATCAGTCAAATATATAAAGTTTGATTAAGTGGATTTCTTGCATATTGATGTTTATTAAAGTATCTAATCAATGTCGTCAAATGCATCATGCAATATGTTTGCAAAGTGGATTTATTTGGAATTAAGATGTCAATATTTCTATACAAAAAAGTTTGACTTATTTTAGTAGGAGAGAGTATCAAGTTGAACTATACTGACACTTACCAAGTAACTCTCTCGCTCTCTCTCTCTAACCAACCATATGCACCATCTATCTTATCTTTTAACTCAGCAGAACTGCAGAAGAATCGCTGCAGCACTTTGCATTTGTCACCTTTATGCATGATCGCTTTTGAAGCGGAGCAGCTAATATATTTCTTTATAAGGAAGTTTCCAGGAAATTTCCGACGTAACTACTAACTACTGACGAGGATGAACAGCTCCTGCAAAGAAAGCAAGACTGAAAGAATAGCTAATGTATACAAAGTGCTCCTTTTGTTTTGTGACTCATCTAAAGGAGACGAATCCGGCTATAGCTAAGAGCAACTCCACTCGTTAGGCGTTTTAGACCGAAATTCGGACCTAAATAGCGTCGGACGGAACTAGTTTTTGTCTGAAAACGTCCACTTTCCCACTCGCGTTTCCAGACCGAGTTCCCAGGTCGGCATTTTTTCGCCCAAATTTATCTCAAATTCGATCAGTTTTTGGCACAGTTCGGCATAATATGAATACAGAGCAATGTTCGGTATAGTTCGATATGAAATTGACCACAATTCGGCATGAAATTAAACATAGCTCAACATATAATAAAAATACAATATATTTCGGCCTAGTTCGGCCAGTTCATGCTCGGCATCTACTTGTTTCCCCTGCGTGTCCATAGATGCTCAACCAGATCATCCTGTAGTTGTTGATGCACTACGGGATCTCGGATCTCCTGATGCAAGGCGATAAATGCAGGCCAGGTTGGCGGCACCTGGTGATCAGGCTCTGCAAGAGGTCCCTGTTTGTAGTATGGCTCGTTCTTCTCGACCAAACTCACTAGGTCCTTCCTCTCATTCTCAATGATCATGTTGTGCAAGGTCATATAACAGTTCATCACTTCCCATATCTGATCTTTTGACCAGGTTAGAGCAGGGAATCAGACAACTGCAAATCTCTGTTGGAGCATAACAAATTCTCGCTCCACATTCTTCCTGCAAGCTTCTTGTTCCTTGGCATAACGAGCATTCTTGGGGAGCATTAGGTTTGAGATAGTCTTTACAAATGTTGGCCATCTTGGATAGATGCCATATGCAAGATAGTATCCTATGTTGTAGTGGTGCCCGTTGATCTCAAAGTCCACAGGGGGAGCATGACCCTCAAAAAGCTTGGCAAAGAGATTTGAGAAGTTGAGGACATTGATGTCGTTGTTCGATCCTGCCATGCCAAAGAAGGAGTGTCGGATCCATAGATCATGTGTAGCAACTGCCTCGAGTATCACAGTGCAACCTCCTTTGTGGCCTTTGTACATTCCATGCCATGTAAATAGACAGTTCTTCTACTGCCAATGCATGCAGTCTATGCTTCCAATCCTCTACTTTCATTGACTAAGAGGATCCAAGCAGTGTCAATAATGGGTGTTCTCAAGTACTGTTTCCCAAACACTACAATCACTGCCCTGCAGAACCTGTATAAGCAATTGATGGCGGTGGACTCGTCCATGCAGAGATAGTCATTGGCACTGTCACCAGGCGCTCCGTATGCAAGCAACCACATCGCCACTGTGCACTTCTGTAGTGAGGAAAACCCAACCATGCCGGTGCAGTCCTTCTTGCACACGAAATAGGGGTCGAACTCCCATATGACATGCACGATCTCGAGAAAAGAGCTTCCGGCTCATCCTGAAACGGCACCGAAACACGACCTCTTCGTGCAGCAGCTTGTCGGCGAAGTAGTCAGCGTACAACATGTAGTAGCCCTTCATCCTTTGCCATGCTTTTCACTTCCGGCGACCCTTCGCCGAGCCTCCACGCTTCAGCGGTGTAGTCTGCATATACAGTCGAGCGAGAGAGGTGAAGATCTGCATATGCTATGCATCTTCGGCGGGAACAGAGTTCTCCTCCTCCTCTAGCAACACGGCGAACATCTCCTCCTTGTCGGAGTCCATGGCCAAACAGGCAAAACGCCAAACACTTGGCGGGCGAGATGGTGGGAGATTGGAGCGAAGTCGAGCTACGATAAATATTGGGCAGCGAGAGGTGGCCTAGGCCAAGGGGAAAGGGTGCGGCGACAACGGTGGACCTATCTATAGGCGTGGATTCGTCTCGGCATGGTGGAGCTTCGCCGGTGAGGGCATGTTGATAGGGCAGCTGGGGAAAGCTCTTCGCCGAAGGATAGGCGAGTGGTAGTGGGAAATGGGGTTTTCTCGCCGACAGGGTTGGCCCACCCACGTTTTTGCTTCGTCCGATGTTCCCAGGGCGTTCCTGACGCCCCGGGATCGACCTGGGATCTCCGAACGAAAGTTGGGCCAAATTCGGACGAAACCGGCATCCTGGGAACACGACTGGGCCAATTTTCGGCGTCCGGACAAAAAATCGCCCTAGGAACGGCGTCCTAGGAACCCAAGTAGAGATGTTCTAATGCACATCTTTCAGAGGTGATGCAAAGATAAAAAAATGGTGTCAGATTTCTTGTCGATTGAAAAGCTTGATCATCATCAAGAAATAAAAAGAGGCTAGCCATGATGGAGCATATAACACCACGGCCTCTTCGAACCGGCGACTGTTAGTCTTTATTAGGATCTTTAGATTAGCCCCATAGACTAGACTAGGCGTGATGAAGCACGTAACACTCCTTCGTCTCTGAACCAGCGGTTGTTACCCCTGGTAGCTTATTAGGATCTTTAGACTAGTCCCACCGACCAACACTAATATTTTCTACGTATTTCGTTATCACTCGTGTGCACCGAAAACAACTTCTCGGCCGGTCATCCTTCCTTAAATTGCTCAAGACCAACCATATTTAACCTGGAGGTTCTTTGAAGATGAGCTTCAAAAAAAAAGTTACAACTTGTTATTATAAGTATCATATCAATCCTATTAAGCCATGTACTAGGATCTCGCATAACATGACAATTTTTATTAGCACAAGGCAATCTCATAGAGGAATTTTTGGAACCCAGATCCCAACTTGTGGACCAAGACTAGTGATGGGTGATGGCACATAAGAAAAGTGCATGATCTTTACGGCAAAAAAAAGTTCTTCATTCTATTTTAAAAATATGGAAAAAAACTCACATAAATAATGAGCGTAAGTATGTACCCGCAAAGTTTGAAACTTAAATATTTCTATTTGCAATCTGTACAAAATCACAAAAAAGAATTAGCCAACGGTTGTGACCAGATGATGAGGACAATGATGATCCTCCCTCTCTGGGGTTAGAGTCAGCACACCATCACCAAATTCACAACAAAAATATAGTCTGTCTACCAAGTTCTAAAAGTTGTTACTTAACCCTCGAACTTAATGCATGATCTCCTTTTGAAGTGGGGCAGCTAAAATATTTCCTTTCCTTACAGCGAAATTTCCTGGAAACTACCTACGTAACTAGTGCGAGGATGAACGCTATCCCCTGCAAAGAAAGCAGGGCTGAAAGAATACTGTTGATGGATGTATACAAAGTGCTCCTTCTGTTCTGTGACCGACCTAAAGGAGACGAACCCGGCTATGGCTAATGCACATTTTTCAGAGGTGTCAGGATAGATGCAAAGATAAGAAAGGGTGTCAGATTTCGTGCCGATTGGAAAGCCTGACCATCAATCAAGAAATAAAAAGAGTCTATTCGTGATGGAGCTGCGACACCGGGGGCATCGCCGCCGCCGCCAAAGCTCCCCCACCGTCGCTGCTCCTTGCGCCGCCGCTGCCGCCGGCCTCACCGCGGTGGTGGCGGGCCCGGCCGCTGAAGGTGGTCCGGGGTGGATGGAGGCCGAAGTTAGCCGCCATGGGTGCTGGGGAAGATGTGATTGGATCGACGACGGCTGGCAACCAGGGCGGCGCCATGACCGGCGGTGGAAGTCCAGGGCCAAGCCGGCTGGTGCTGAAAACCCTAGATCTTGAGATCTGGTGCTCCAGCGTCGCCTTTCCGGACCTCTTCGATGCTGATAGGGCCAGATCCGGTAGGGGTCGACCCTGCTTTGCTGCCATCTCTCTCGGGACTAGCCTAGCCACAAGGCTGCTGATAGGGTTTGGTGCGGCGGATCTTGCAGGTTGCTGGCGGGTGGCGAGGGGGCTGCCGACCCGGTTTGAATAAAGGGGGTGGTCCTTGGATTCCTCTCACACCAAGAGGAAGATCTACTTGATGCGTGTCTCCATTGATTTGGCCGGAGTGGCTGGTTTTGGAAGGCTCCGCCGGCGAACTTCCATGGGCGCATATGCCTGAAGCTTGCTGGATCGAAAGAAATTCGGTCATGCGCACCTGTGATTTTTTGCTGGCCGTTTGGTTTCAATGAAAGCATGGTGAAGCTCTGCTACCTGTTACCATCATGTGACATGTCTATGACGATACATATGGTGAAGTCAGATGCGGAAAATGTCATAAAGCTAGAGACATGTGGGTGAGCTATGGTGGATTGAGTCTTTATGTCGATGAGGATCTGATTTGTTTTTCTGTGACTCGCAGTAGCGTATGTTAGAGGGGGCAACATCACATGATGAGTTCACAGTCTTATCTTGCAGGGTAAAAACCCAAGGTCTGGTCTTTATTGGTTGTGTCTGGCAATGGTCTCGCAGAAGACATTGTTTTGCGAGCGATGACTTTCTCCAGGGTGAAAACCTAAGATCTTTGGTCGGACGATGACAACGCTTGTGCACTGTTTCCTTTTTGGAGGCGTCGCTTTTGGAGGGGTTGAACTTCTGATGTTGTTTTTGGTGGTGGTAGTGTCGCTGTTGCTAAGGATCAAATTACTGTAGCAGTACTTTTCTTTTTTATATTTTTTTCATTTTTTCGGCTGTGTGCATCCGTATTGCCAATAGGACATGCGTTGTTGCACAGACTGAGTGTATTTGGTATCCGTATGATATTAATATATTATATATGCTCTTTTTTCAAAAAACAATTGTGATGGAGCACGACAATTTTTGTTATACAAGGCAATCTCGTAGAGGAATTTTCGGAACCTTGGGTTCCGCTGATCAGAACTCGGGGACCAAGACTAGTGATGTGTGATGGTCTGTAAAAAAAGTGCATGATTTTTGCGGCGCAAAAAAGTTCGTCATTCCATTTTGAAAAGTATGGGAAAAAACTCACGTAAATAATGAGTGTAAATACGTACCCGCAAAGTTTGAAACTTAAATATTTCCATTTGCAATCTGTACAAATTCACAAAAAAGAATTAGTATGCCTACCAAGTTCTAAAAGCTGCTGCATAACCTTGGTAACTTAAGCTTCCACCGATCGATCTCAAAATGATAGTGGATAGAGAAGTTATTTGGAACCACAACGGTTGTGACCAGATGAGATGACGATGATCCTCGTTCTCTCTCTCAGAGGATAGAGTCAGCACATCATCACAAAATTCACAACAAAAATATAATCTGCCTATCAAGTTCTAAAAGTTGGTACTTAACCCTCGAACTTAAGTTTCCACAGATCTCAAAGTGAAAGTTTGTTTAGATGATCTCAAAGTAAAAGTTGATGGAGAAGTTACTTGGAAGTTGGAACCACAGTGGTTACGACCAGATAATGAAGGATTCTCGATCTCTCAGCACAGTGGTTGGAGTCAGCATATTATCAACTAGAGCCTACAACACGACAATTTTCTAATAGTTGGGGCAGTAGATGTGGAGTAGATAATATATTTCCTTAAAAGAAGCTTCTTGGAAACTTCCGATGTAGCTAATGACGAGGATGAACGTTAGCTCCCACAAAGAAAGCAAAGGTTGAAAGAATTCTGTTAATGTATGCAAACGCTCCTTTTGTTTTGTGACATACCTAAAGGAGACGAGTCCTCTTACAGCTAATGCACATTTTTCAGCGGTGCCAGGGAAGAGGCAATGAAAAGAAGCGTGTCAGATTTCTTGCCCATTAGAAACGCTTTGGGAGAAGACTTATACGTCGACGGCCGGGCTCCGTTGGCGTAGCCCTAAAATTCCGTCGACGTAGGCTGTACTGACGGCTGCCGTCTGCATACTAGCCTGTAGGCATAGCCTATCTGTTGCGTAGAAAAGCCGTCGGTGTATATAGCTATGCCGACGGCAGACGATATGGGTTCCATCTAGATGACTATGGCCGTTTGGCTACATCGACGACTTTGCCGTTGGCATAGATTTTTCTAAATTTAAGTTGCACCTGTAGTTAAACTCTCTGATCCATCATCCATCCTAATACTATTTCAGTCCCAACACGCTTAACTTTTTTATTCCCTCCACATGAGCTTTCGACAAAGAAATTAGAACTTTTGTGAATACAATTATATCAATCCTATTAACCATTAGACTATAATGTTAGACGTCTTTATTTTTTTATATTTCATACAATTATTTAAGTAAACGACAATGAATAAGTAATAATAATCTTAAATTCAAATAAAAATAAAATTTATTTATTTATTTATTTTGCCTTTTTTTCCATTTAATATTGAATAATTCATATCTACAACTCCATAAATCATAATTTGACAAATAATATATCCAAATCGATCAGAAAAATGAGAGCAATCCAAATATGGCATCTCTATCAACTATTTAATTATGTATCATATCTTTTTAATACTAGACCAACCGAAACTATGTCAGGATTCATGAAACACCTCGTTTTTGGCACTTGGAAAATAGAATATGCCTTTTTGGTGCGACGAAAAGGAAACCTTGCATTGGATCTCTGATGAAATAACATACAGTGAACCTAAAAATGATTGTTGCAAAAAATCATGAGCATCAAATCATGTACCTGTAGTTCAAATCTGACTCACTTTCTACCGATTCAGCATGAATTTGTGTTTTTCACGAGGGGTGGACGAAAAGGTTTGAGATACCCTGGGTGGGATATTGTCCATGCAAGGTGATATAGTATTTTATAAAAATGGGGTGGTAGCATTTTGAAACTTTTATTTGGTGGTTGCTTCACAAAACACCCTGTTTTTGCACTCGAAAAATGAAGAATGCCTTTTTGGTGCGAGGAAAAGGAAAACTTCCTCCTGCAACATTATTCTCCATCCCATTATGTGTATGCCTGCACAATATGAGTACATTATTGCAAACTATGCGGCGATTCTGGCCTCATTTTACCTAAAAACCAGAAAACCTCTATTGAGGTAGGTCATTTTGTGAAGGGTTTTTTAGACAGAATCAATATATCAAGTTTGATATTTTTCCTTGCAACTATGTCACATAATATGACACCACGTGAAGATTTTGCAATGTCTCGATCTTTTTGAAATTTTTATGCCCATTTCAAACTATCGTGAAACTTTCTAAATCGGCGGACATGAAGATTCATAGGTCAGGACTGAGCCTCGCTAAACTTGCATTTGATCTCTAATGAAATAGCATATTGTGAACCTAAAAATAATTTTTGCACAAAATCATGAGCATTAAATCATGTACCTGTAGTTCAAATCTGACTCACTTCCTACCGATTTGGCATGAATTTGTCTTTTTCACGAGGCGTGGACAGAAAGGTTTGAGATATCCCGGCTGGGACATTGTCCATGCAAGGTGGTATACTATTTTTGAAAAATAGGGTGGTATCATTTTGAAACTTCCATTTGGTGGTTGCTTCACAAAAACACCTCGTTTTTGCCACTCGGAAAATGAAATATGGCTTTTTGGTGCGAAGAAAAGGAAAACTTCCTCCTGCAACACTGTTCTCCATGCCATGATACACATCTGTGCACAATATGGGCATATTATCGCAAACTATGCCGTGATTCTGACCATAACATTGGTCATTAGACCTTAAAGTCAGGAAACCTCGATTGAGATAGGTCATTTTGTAAAGGTTTTTTTTGAGACACAATAAATATACCAAGTTTGGTATTTTTTCTTACAACTATGTAACATAATATGACACCATGCGAAGGTTTTGCATGGTCTCGATCGTTTTTGAATTTTTTATGCCCGTTTTAAACTACCCTCAAACTTTCTAAATCGACGGACATGAAGATTCTAAGCTCGGGTCTGAGTCTCGCTAAACTTGCATTGGATCTCTGATAAAATAGCCTATTGTGAATCTAAAAAATGTTTTTTTTACAAAAAATCATGAGCATCAGATCATGTACCTGTAGTTCAAATCTGACTCACTTCCTACCGATTCAGCAGAATTTTTTCTTTTTCACGAAGGGTGGAAGGAAAGGTTTGAGATACCCCGGTTGAGACATTGTCCATGTAAGGTGGTCTACTATTTTTGAAACATGAGGTGGTATCATTTTGAAACTTTATTTGGTGGTAGCTTCACAAAACACCCTATTTTTTGTACTCGGAAAATAAAAAATGGCTTTTTGGTGCGACAAAAAGGAAAACTTCCTCCTGCAACATTGTTCTTCACTCCATAATACACATGAGTGCACAATATAGTCATATTATCGCAAAATATACCACGATTCTAGCCATAACATTGGTCATTTGACCTGAAAGCCAGAAAACCTCGATTGAGATATGTCATTTTGTGAATTTTTTTGAGACACAATCAATATACCAAGTTTGGTATTTTTCATTGCATCTATGTCACATAATATGAAACCAAGCGAAGATTTTTCATTGTTTCGATCATCTTTGAATTTTTTATGTCTGTTTTAAACTATCGCCAGACTTTCTAAATCGATGGGTATGAAGATTCTTAGCTCGGGGTTGAGCCTCGCTAAACTTGCATTGGATCTATGATGAAATAGCATATTGTGAACCTAACAATTATTTTTTTCAAAAAATCATGAGCATCAGATCATGTACCTGTAGTTCAAATCTGACTCACTTCCCACCGATTCGGCATGAATTTGTATTTTTCATGAGGGGTGGACGAAAAGGGTTGAGATATCCCGGTTGGGATATTGTCCATTCAAGATGGTCTACTATTTTTTTAAAATAGGGTGGTATCATTTTGAAACTTTTATTTGGTGGCTGCTTCACAAAACACCCTTTTGTTGCACTCAAAAAATAGAAAATATGTTATACGAAAGTATTTGTATTTGTTATATTTTTTGAACAAAAATATGTAATATTTGAGTTTATATAGATATATCTTATTTTTCTGTAGATTTTGATATATTATATGTATTTTTCTGAATTGAAATGATTTAGTTATGATTTTTCTAAGATTAATATGGCAAAAAGAAAAAATAGCTAAACCTACACTGATGGCTTTGCCGTCGGTATAGACTTGACGTTGTCGCTTTGTCGTTAGCTAATCGCCTACCCCGACGGTTCTATTTGCGCTGACGGCTGCTGTCGGCATATCCATCCTACGTCGACGACAAAACTAGACCGACGACCGCGTAGCCCGGCCTCCCGATCCCGTCAAACTGCGTCGACGGTCCCGACATTTTGCCGTCGGCATAGAATGCGGCCGTCAGCGTATAAAGTTATTTCCCTAGTGAAATCTTGATCAAGAAATAAAAAGAGCCTAGCCGTGATGGAGCACCACAATTTTTAGCACAAGGCAATCTCGTAGATGAATTTTCGAAACCCATGTTCCGCTGATTCCAACAAGGGCACCAATGGGAAGAGAAGATTGAGGTCCTGTAAGAAGAGTGCATGATTTTTGCGGCACAAATAAAATGTATTTCCAAGTTCTAAGAAATTCTAAAAAAAACCTAAAAATCCGTTTGCTAAGTATTTACAGTAAATTCTTGATCCAAACCGCTTGTCAACACCTTCTGCTCCTCGTTGGGTTCGACACTCTTATTTATCGAAAATACTACGATACACCCCCTATACTTGTGGGTCATCAAGACTATTTTCTGGCGTCGTTGCCGGGAAGTGAAGCGCTATTGAAGAGTGGAACTGGTAAAGGAAATTTCTACTTTGTGTTTGTTTTTATTTCTATTTGTTATTTTATTTCAATATGGATAACATACTTGGTTTCCTATTTTGGAAAGCTACTACCACTGCTAAGATAGTAGATGAACCACCACCTGCTGAAATAGATCCTTTTAAAATACCTACGAAAATTATTGATCGTGTTATGTATAACTGCTATTTTAAAGATGGAACTGTCCATCCTGGTGATCATTTGCTCTTTATACATGAATTATACGAGTTGTTTAAGTATGCATGTATTACAATGGAACAAGTTAAGAAAATGCTATTCTCTCTATCATTGAAAGGCAGAGCTGAGGAGTGGTATAAGCTGCTGAAGAATAGCCGATCTATTGAATGGGAGGAAATTGTACCTCTCTTTTATTCTAAATTCTATACTCCTAGTGAGATTCATAAAGATCAAAATCAAATATATATTTTTCGGCCTCGTGATGGAGAGAGTACTGCCCAAGCTTGAGGAGATTGAAGTTACTAATTCTCAAATGTTCATTCATGAGCTCCCCAATAATATTATTATTAATAACTTTTATACAAGTCTTTCTCTTCATGGAAGGATTTATTGGATGCTTCTTGTGCTGGATCGTTTACACGCATGAAATAAGAAGATAAATGAGATCTTCTAGACCGTATTCAAGAAAGTACTGAAGCATAGGAGAATGACAAAGGAAGAAAGTCAGTTGAAATTGAACCTAAAGGTTTATTATCTTGCATACACTAATGTTGCTAATGAAGATTGTGTGAAGTTTTGTATGAAAGAAATTTTCAAGTGTTGGAAGAGAATGATGTAATGAGATGAAGAATGGTCAAAGGCTCAAACATTATATTTCTGAAGATTCTTATAATGAAGATATTATTCAAGTAGTGACTCCGAAAGAATTTATTAAAGACCAAATTCAGGAATTTGCAGAGTCTGTTTTCGAATAGGTAACAGTTTTGGTAAGAAAAAGTTCGCGAAAAACCTTACAGTTTATATTTTGCAGTTTTTATCTAACATGGAAGATAATGAGTCGAAAGAGGGACGGAAACGGAGACCGGGGGGCTCACACCACCCCTTGGCGCGGGCCTACCGGGCCGCGCCACCAGGTGGTGTGGCCACCTCGGAGCTCATCTCCGACCCGTTTTCTCCCAGTACCTTCCTTTTGTCGTTAAACTTTGTGATATATAATCGCCTGGATCCCCCGAGATCCGTATATCGTGTTCTCGTTGTGTTTTCGTTTCGATCTGTTTCTTTCAGGCAATTTCTCAGTTTCGGAGCCGCCATGTCTTCCTCTAGATCACCCAAGGAGGATTCCTCCACGGACATCCTCAACCCGTACATGAATGAGTTGAAGATCCACCCCAAGGAGTTGTTGCTCAAGGATGAGAAGATATAGATAAAAGAAGTTTAGGGCCCTAAAGGAGAAGGCAGTCTGGAGGATATGATGGAAGTACTAGAGCAAGAAGTCTTTAGGTAGAAGAAGATGTCAGAACATGAAGTGGACGTCATCCATAAGATAAGTTCAGAACTCATCGCCGAGCACAAGAAGGAGACTTCCAAGCTTTGGTATGATATATTCTCGCTCCATCATACCACCAACCAATTACAAGCACAACTCTACGACATGCAAAATCAAAACTATGAGTATGATGCTAGGTTTAAACGCATAAGTTCTGCTGCTAGTTTCAAGATATTGGAAACCAAGTCGTCCTTTATTGATGGGGAGTGTAACATCCCAAAATATTAAACTTGGATCATCAAACTCTAATCATCAAAATTAGGGTTAACAAAAACTTTTCAAATTAAAAATATGAAAGCATGCTTATGTGTAAGCATTTCAATTTGGATTCTTTTGAATTGCCATGCTTGTGTGTTTCTTTGCTTGTAAAAGGATTCTTAGGTGAAATAAACATCATCTAAACAATCCCCACACTTTGGCCAAATTAACTCCCATGCCTACTTTGGCTATCTCTAACTTTCAAAACCTAACAGAAACTTGTTTGGATCTTTGCACCCCTTGATAGTACTCATAACAAGGTAGCAAGGCCCACCTTGTGATCATCCAAAAACATTTGAAGGCATAGTTTAAATGACAGTTTAAAAATGAATCTGTTTCATATGGGAAGATCCCACTTTTTCAAAAACCACTCAAACAAGCTCAATTTTCAAAACCCAAGCATCCACAAACTCACCAGCACATGCGTAGCACACCCACCAAAAATCTTTTCAAAATTCAAAACTTGAATTCTTGCGGCCATTTCATCAAACATCTTGCTGATGCAAATCAAACAAATCCTAAACACTATAGTGTGCAGTGATTCTGGCCTAACTGGTTCCCTCTCTAGCTCACAGCACCCCTAGTAGATCATCTAGCAACCTTAACTAAGCTCTAGCCCCACTTTAAGCTTGCCAATATCATCAATGGTGAACAGGCTGAGAGCACCCATGTCACCCTAGTGTGGACAGCAGGCTAGGAGAAGAACTAGCCGTGCCAACCTTGTTTAGGAGGTAGCCCTTGCCTCACCGCCCCCTCTTGACCAGCCCTGCCTCGCGGATAGCAACCAGAACCGCCAGGAACACCGCGCCCGCGCTGCTGTCGACCATGCCGACACGGACCGCAGAGCACGCACCATTCCCACGCAACTCGACCACCTCGAGCCCTCACCGCCCGCCAGCATGCACCCCACCGTCCCAGGAGACCGCCAAACATGCCTATTTCACCACCTGTACCCCGTAGCCACCGCTCGCCGCAGAGTTCGCCGCCTCTGCCTCGCAGAGCATCGAGCGTTCCCGACCATTTGCCACTGCCCCTACTAGCACATTTAAACCTTAGAGTATCGCCAGGAGACCACCGATCGATCGCCAACCTCGGACATGCCTCTAGCTGCCCGTAGCCGTGTCGCCACCGTCGCCTGCCCATCCCTTTTGGTCTCGCCGTCGGGCCTATAAAAGGAGGCCACCCCCAGCCGATTGAAGCACACCATCTCACTCCCCTCACCTCACTGATCGTTCCACCCCTTATCCAGAGCAATGCGAGCAGCGCATCACTGGAATTGCGCCGGAGCTCGCCGCTGTAGAGGAGAAGAGGAGCTGTTGATTTCGTCCACCCCCGGAGCTGCCGCGACCACCCCTGAGTTTGCCGTCGTCGACTTTGTCGTTTGGCCGCCTCGCCGTCGTCGCTGGAGCCCCGGTATGACCCCTATGCACCCCCACGGAGCCGCTAGGGTTCGATCTCACCGGTGACTAGTTCATCATCGACGACGACCCTCAGCCGTTGATCTCACTTCTAATCCAAAGCACCACGTCGCCCCGTACCGCTTCGCGTTTAATAAGTCACTGACCAGTAGACCCCCCTGTCAGTTGCGCCCCGCGCCGCGAAGTGACATTGGGCCGGCCCCTTAACCCTTCCCGCGCAGCCCACTCGTTTGAATTTAGATTTTTCTATTTTCATTCAAACACAGTTCTATGCCTAGTTTCAAAAATCAACCCAACTCGATTCAGTGAACCAAATTGAATGAAACCAATTTTGTTAGAAAGGTCTTGAAATGCTTAATCCAAGCCCGTTGGATTCAAATTATTTGGATCTATAGATCAACCTTGGTAAAAATAATAAGGCAGAAGCTTTTCTGCATTCAAACATTTTTCAAATTTAAACCACGATAGCTTTTGAGTTGATTCCAACTCTCAAAAATCACATTGGACCATACCTTTCAGAATATATCAAAATATATGGGTTTACTTACAGAAATAATGTTCAAGTAATAAAAGAATGCCACATAGGAATTTCTAGTCACTTTATTTATTTAAAATAAAAGGGTTAAACCTTATTAAATTGTGACACCACTTTAAATCACCTTCCCATCTACTGAAATATGTGGTTATGACATGTGTCAACATGATCCCATGTTTGGTTTGGAGAATATTAAATCTTAAGTAGTTTTTCAATGAGTAGAAATTACTTTTCTAAAAAGTAAAATCATTAAGTCAAATGCTTTAGTCTTGTAATGTTAGTGATGATGCTAGATCATCTATAGAACCCCTTTGTGTGATGATTGAAAGTAGTTAAGTATTGTTTGGTGATTGTGTACCTCGTATTTAATTATAGACGCTAGTACCGACCAAGGATACGAGGAGGAAGGAGGATACTACGAAGAAGAAGCCGACGAGAACTTCAACCACAAATCTGCACAAGGCAAGCCTAATACTACTAGTTGATTGAGCAAGCTAACACTTGCAAGATGTTCCACTTTAGCAAGCCTTACTATGCCAACTATATGCCTTAAGCATATGTGGTTATACCCACTTGATAACCCAATCCTAATTTTACTTGCAAGCTTTATACTTTAGTTTTCTTTATCAAAGCTTTTACTTAGAGTGTACTTAAGTAATTTGTAGATACTAGAAATATAACTGAAGGTTGCATAAAGAGCATAAAATTTGGCCTAAGCTATATAATCTTGATGTCATCCTAAGGCATGAGATTGAACTTAGTTAAAACTCCACTAGTTTATCACCCCTCATTAGTACTCAACCCCACTTGTAGATGCTAGTGCTAAGCATAAAACTTGATCAACTTTAGATGGGAATACTTGGTGGAAAATGGTCATGAAAACCTTAGAATGATGAGTCATTCTACTGAGATGTTTTGACATGTGTTTCCGAATACCAGATGATTTTGGTGATGAAAATGTTGAGGCATGAGCCTTAACCCTTTATAAAACTGATGGTTGTCTGGATGCGATACCATTCCAATTTTACCGTACAACCACAATACCCGAAGATTGGGCAGAGCTTGACTGGAAACTTATATACATTAGTATTGGTTCCCTCACGGCCAAGGTCTGAGCTGAGGCTACCTTGTGAAGATTGTCCACCTGTGCAGTACCCAAGATGATAGTTGGTCATGGTTGGGAGGCCAAACTCACAGGAGAGGTGCTTATACTAGGGTGTGTAACTGAAAGGTTAGGATTGATTATCCGCATACTGAGTATGGTGAATTCAGAATTTGTTCCTAACAGATGTATCAAATGTTGTGGTGAAACTGTACAATCTCTGCAGAGTGTCAAACTATTCGAATAGCCGCGTCCGCGGTTATGGACAGTTGGAGTGGCCATACTATTCCCCCGTCAGATGTTTTCAAAGTGACTTGTGAAATGAATTGAGAACTTGACTTGACCACAACAGAGTTGTGATATGAGATACAAGTTCCCACTTAGGTGTTATAAAATTTGACTAGCTTTCTCTTGCTTCTGAACTTAGTAGAGGTAAATCTGGCTTTTTGCAAAACAACCCTAGAGCTTAGTGTCCTATTACAAAAAAAACCCTTCACTTGTTAGTATTAGTTTGCGAGTACTTAAAGAGTACTCATGGCTTTGTCCCTGGCTATTCCCGTGGCCAGACTATGAAGAGGAGTACCAGGATGATGGACCCCAGGAAGGTTACAACAACTAAGATCATCTCCCATCGTCAGCATTGCCTGTGACCCCGAAGATGGAGCTTCGCCTACGCTACCTTTATTATTACGTATTTCCGCTGCTTGAGTTGTATTAAGAACTGGATCATGAGATCCTTATTTGTGTAAGACCTTATGTATGGTTTGTAATGGATGATGTACTGTGGTATCCAATTCTGTTATGTCTCGCAAAAATGGTAATCCTGGGATTGCGATGTATGGCATAACAGGCATCTGGGATTAAAAATCCGGGTGTTGACAGGGAGCCTTTACCTTGGAAGTCCGATGACGACAAGGAATCACCACCACCACCAAAGGAGTAATTCATCATCAGGTTTTGGCATCCCCTTGGTTTGTTCCAATCTTGGGGGAGTGTCGCGGTATCACATCATTATCTTTTATCTTTTTACCTATTTAGTAGAGTCATATCATGAGTAGAGAAGTTATCATATAGGATGGTTTGCATTGTGGAAGTATCTCTCCTCTAGTTGGTTATCTATGTATCCCTTGGTGTGAGTGCCGTCATGGAATATTAATAAGAAGTTTTATCATTTATTTTTTGCACATCTTATTTTAGTTTACAATTTCTGTTATATGTTTGATCTTTTTGTTAGTATTGGTATCACTTTGGGAGCATCAAGTAAATTTAGTTGGTTTTGGCAAACCTTGCTTTGGTCAGTAGCAACACTACTTTGAGGATTGAGTGCAAAAGAGAAAAGTACTTAAAGACATATTATTTATTTTTCTTTCTTTCTTGTTTGGCTCATAAGCTTAGTTTTCTTTAGTTAAGATCGTTTGTGCTTCCAAGGAAGATTGCATGATTGTTTCTATCACTTGTATGTTTGCTTGTTTCCCTCAACTCTTATACTTGCTACCGAGCCTTGCTAGCCAAAAACCTGTACTGAGAGGGAATGCTTCTCGTGCATCCAAGCCTTGAACTAAAACCTATGACATTTGTGTCCACCATATCTACCTATTAGCATTGTTGCTATTCCAAGTAAATTCTCGAGTTTTATCTATCTTCCAAAAAAAAATTGTTATGAGAAAATTATTTAGTAAAGCTCTCACGAACTTGAAGGCACACTTTATTTTATTATACTTAATAAATTTGAACCATTGTGACTGTCTTATGATGCTTGTATGCTTGCAAATTATAAGTTGGGAGTTGGCAAAACCATGTTGTCATGGGGTCCGCTTTCAACATTGCACTTATTTATTTAGTTGATATCATGTTTTTTTGTTTATGGATGCCAGCGGTGTGAAATAAAAGGAGAGCTTGTAGGCTCATGGAGTTTGTATATGTGTTAGAGAAACGCCTGGGAGGCTATCCTAAGCCATGCCTAATCATGGTAGAAACTTGCAGCATAACCATAATGAGCATTCTGTGAAGCATCCTCAATAAAAACCTATGCAAATATCAAATACAAAGATTGCTGAGATGCTCATTGTCTGTTGCCTTGTCATTTTTATATGGGATTGCTCCCGTGTCATGGGGCAAGGGGTACCCCATTGACGGTTTCTCTATGATACACATACACTTACAATGACAAGAACTTACTTGTGACAAAAGTTGAGTAGCATGAGGTCTGGTACTTGTAATCAAGGGGCATGAGATTTTCAGCTTATGATTTATCAAGCATATAGCTCATATTTACCTCACATTAACCTTAACCACTTCAAGATGCTTATGATAGGGGCAATGAGAGCTCAAAGCTATTAAGTACCATAATTTTTGGAAGCTCTTTATGAAACTTGAAATCCCTGCTTACCTCTGCGAAGGGCCTATATTTTACTTTTATGTTGAGTCAGTAAACCTATTCCTTTCTATCTCAAGCGAGCATTTGAGTTGTTGTGATTCAATCATCCATATGTTGATTTATTCAATCTTGTTCCTTATGTTCCTTGGTTTGCACAATGCTCTTATCTGAATGAATATAACTTTGAAAGTTATCATTGTTGGTAAAGAACGTTATATTTGAGCAAGAGACTCCTGCAATATAAACTCCTTTATAAAATCTTTGACTAAAACTAAGTATGATTCGTTAATTGTTCTCTGACCAAGAAAGTTTGCCATCACCAATTATGATTTTCTTTATGGATCTTTATTGTG
The DNA here is from genome assembly GCA_916181665.1 of Avena sativa. Classification (NCBI taxonomy): domain Eukaryota; kingdom Viridiplantae; phylum Streptophyta; class Magnoliopsida; order Poales; family Poaceae; genus Avena; species Avena sativa. Next base: position 506,751,296 of record OV702294.1, read on the forward strand.
ACTCCCTTACTCATTGCAAGTTAAGTTATATAATAGTGAGTTATTTTCTATTATGATTTGTGTATTAATAAATATGATGCTTCTTGTCCGTATTCTCTTTATCGACACTTCACTCCATAAACCTGTGGTCATGTTTATTGAGCTCATTTTTCGCTTGGGGACAAGCGAGGTCTAAGCTTGGGGGAGTTGATACGTCCATTTTGCATCACTATTTTATATCATAACTTACTGTTATTCATTGATATATTTGATATTAAGAGATGATACTTATGTTATTCCATCTATTTTGCATGATTGATGACTTTTGGAGGATGAACCGCCGGAGTCAGGATTCTGATGGAAAAAGCGCTGTCCATATGCAATATTTCCGAAGATAAAAAAATCCCAAAAAATATACGGAAATTCTTATTTTTTATAGAAGACGAAGATAGCCAGAAGGAGAAGTGGAGATGGGCCACAGGGGGCCCACACCACCCCCTGGCGCGGGTCCCCCTGGGCCGTGCCACCAGGTGGTGTGGCCACCCTGGCCCACCTTTGGCATCACCCTTTCGCGTATATAATCCTCCCAAAAACCTAATACCCGGGGAGCGACGATATAAAGAGTCCGCCACCTCTGCGGGGCAGAAACTACAAAGAGAGAAAGAGCTCTCTGGCAGGCAGAAATCTGCCGGGGAAATTCCTTCCCTGAGAGGGGAGATTGTCGCCATCGATAGTGTCATCAAGCTAGACTTCATCGGGATCATCATCCTCATAATTATCACCACCACGGCATACCACTGTAACAATTGGGTTGAATCTTGCATAGTTTTTAGGGGAAACTTTCCCGATGTTGATTACTTATTGTAGTTGATGCTATTGAGTGGAACCATTGGGTTATTGTTCATGTTCAGATTGTTACTTATCATTATTTCATCTCTGATATTGATCCATATAATGTCTCGTGAGTAGTTCGTTTAGTTCTTGAGGACATGGGAGAAGTCATGTTGTTAGTAGTTGAATTATGTTGAGAAATATTTAATGGTTTGATATTTAAGTTATGGTGCTATTCTTCTAGTGGTGTCATGTGAACGTCGACTACATGATACTTTACCTTTATGGGCCTAGGGGAAATCATTGTGTATTTGGCTACTAATTGTGGGATTGCTGGAGTGACAGAAACCTAAACCCCCGTTAGGAAACCATTGCATAAGGGAGTGTAGGATCTCAGAGTTTAATGCTGTGGTTAGGTTTTTATATTAATTACTTTCTTGTAGTTGCGGATGCTTGCAAGGGGTATAATCACAAGTATGTATTAGTCCAAGTAAGATCAGTACATTATCATAGATTCACCCACACAACACTTGTCCAACCAAAAAAGATTAATCAACTATATGAAGCGAAAGCACTTGACAATATTCCCATGTGTCCTCGAGAATGTTTGGTCATCTTAAGTAATACAACCGGCTTGTCCTTTGCTGAAGAAGGATTGGGCCACTTGCTGCAATTATTATTATTGTCTTTTATTTACTCGCACCTTATTTATCTGCGTTATCAAAAAACCCTAAAATCCGTTTGCTAAGTATTTACAGTGAATCTTGATCCAAAACGCTCGTCAACACCTTCTGCTCCTCATTAGGTTTGAGACTCTTATTTATCGAAAGTACTACGATACACCCCTATACTTGTGGGTCATCACTGCCCTTTGGTGGTGAAAGTGCTGGATGAGGAAAGCATATAAGTTTACCTTATGCTCCATCTCGGGATGCAGAGCCATGTGAATTACACTCATCTTGGGGCCTGCCATTGCCCCGACATCTCCTTTCCTAAAAATAGAATTCACCAAGAAGGTATGAAAATAATGGATAGTGGAATTCTGGATAGTGGCGCTCTTCTTGCACAAATAATCAGTGTTCCTCTGGACAGAAATATGCTCCCAAGAATGCATTGCTTCTATGTGGACATTGTCATTAATATCGATTTCCCCCTCATGGGAGAATCCGAACAATCACAAAATTCATAAAAGGAAAGGCTGCAGGGTTGCCCATTGAGTACAAAACTTACAGTGCAATTACGCTCCTGAACTTCAAGATCATCGTGGAACGATGACATGAACTCGAACATGGCGAACGTGTAGGTGTCGAAAGAGAGGTAGGAGAAAGGTACTATGCCAGCTTGCATAGTCATCTGCTCGAAGTCCTCCAAAAGACCCTGGCGGGAGAGGAACTCATGGTCTACCCACTTAGTGGGTAAAACGTTGCATTTGCTCACCCTCTCAAAGTCTCAGCTCATGGCGGCTCTCAAGTTATTCGCCTTCGAACGCCTTTTTTGAACCCGGAGGCCTAGTGGAACCCGAGGCCCATGCCGTCCCTAAGCCCTTGCTCGAGCGGAAAATCTTTCCAATGTTGTAAAATTTTCAAATAAAAATATAGGCATAAAGTTTCTATCACATAAACAAACGATTACATGTAGAAATTACAAATCCTAAGTTAAGAATCAAAAATAATCTCAAAATATGATAAACTCATCTAGATACCCAATGTGAGTAATTCAACCATGGATTTCAGAAAATAGAGCGTGGATCGGATGAGAAACTTATCGATGTGAAGATTACCCCACTCAAAAACATGAAATCAATGAAGAATCAAAGGTTCTAGGAGGCTAGGGTTTGAGGTGGAGAGAGAAAGAGAAAGAGAAAGAAAGAAATAAAGATGAAGAATAAGAAAGGGGGGTGGTTGTGAGCCAGCCGCTGTCGGCCTTTACCTGGCGACGTAGTCGGTACGGGAGGGTGGTACGGGTGCATCCCGCCCATACTGGTGGTCGTCACCGTTGGATCAAGGTTCGGATTCGAGATCAAACCTTGATGGTCTGGTATGGGGGACGGTACGGGCACGCCCCGCCCGTATCAGTGCTCATTACTTGTACTGTGAACTCTGGGTGAATCCATCGAAGTTCAGTACGGGAGGATGGTACGTGCGCCTCCAGCTGTACTGATGCTCATTATCGATGCAGTGAACTTTTAGTGAATTCGTCGAAGTTCAGTACGGGCGGGCGGTACGGGTATCTCCGGCCGTACCAGTGCTCGTTATGGATTCTGAACCCTCTTTACTTCTTCCCTTCATTTTTATCTTGCTTCTTTAAACTCCACAAGGGTAAATCCTCTGTAAATCTCAAGACTCAAATAAATTTATTAATACACACAAAGTAAAAGAAAATAAAACAAATGTAAACTCAATTTATTGAGAATGGGTTAGCTCCCATTAAGTATTTTATTCCAGAGTTTAGCTTATTAGACAATCTCCATGTCATTAGCATTTACCTTAAGCTGCTCTTCATCTATAGTATTTGCTGCTTGGATACGCTTAGGTGGTGGAACATATTTTCCATTATGCTCTTGTTTTTTTGGAAAATAGCGAACAATATGATTATTATATATATTGAAGACAATCTTACCGATAGAACAATCTACATTAGCTCTAGCTATGCTAAGAAAAGGTCTTCCAAGGATGATAGAAAGTTTGTCATCTTCAAGAACATCAAGTATAATAAAATCAGTGAGTATAACATGTTGGTCTATTCTAAGTATAACATCTTTGATCATACCGACAGGTTTTTTAGTTGTCTTATCAGCCATTTGCAAAGTGATTGAAGTGGGCGAGTACTCTCCAAGGTTCAATTTTTTAAACAAGTAATAAGGCATGACACTAACACGTGCTCCTAAATCACAAAGAGCGTTAACTATGCTTGTTTTTTCAATTGCGTAAGAGATGGTTGGTATACCTGGGTCCCCAAACTTAGCATGCAGCTTATCACCAAAGCTTTTCATTACCGCTACAGTCTTAGTTATCTTCTTTTTTCTGTTAAGAATATATCACATAAACTTTTTATAAGTAGGAACTTGAATAGCATCATTTAAAGGAAGTTCTAAGCGAAGGCTTTCCAGTGCCCCAACAAAGGAATCATAAATAGCTTTATCCGGTTCATATTAAACTCGATTAGGATAAGAAATTTTCTTTTTGGTGAGTATTACCTTCTCTTTTACCCTTGCCACTGGTTCAATATCTTTTTTAGTTTTCCTTGTTACTGATTGTTTGCTTATCGGCATGTTCTTCACGTGGGGGCGATAACTTGCTTTTCTTGCTACTTTCTGAGATCAGCCTCTTCCCTTGAGTCGATTGTCTCAGCATCTAAGCCATATAGTTTATGTTTATCTCCTACTTCTTATTCTTCTCTAGCTTTGGAAGCATCATGTTCTATTTTCTGAGCTTCATAATCAATGTCATCTTGAGGATCAACTAGGTCCTCTTCTTCTTGACTCATCTCTTGAGTCTCTCTTGCCTTGCAGGCTTGTTCTTCTTGATACCAAGGTGTCCCTTGTGGTTCCCGCGTTTCTGTACCACGTCTAGTGATAATGTTAGTAGAAACAATGTTGAAATTTCCTTGGTTCAAAATCAAAGATTGGGTTTTGATTATTTAATCACATTGAGTTTTAACCATACTTAAATATCTATCAAAATGCTTTGTAGCATGACCCTCTTATATTCTTTTCTTGGGTCATAAGACGTTTATAATTTTTCTCACGGAACTGATTTTGTTGATATCTAAAATTTTCCATGACAAGATTTATATCACCTTCCATTACATACTCTTGAATAATGTCAATTTTATTTTCTTTAATAAGTTCCGAGGCTATTCCTTTTTCTTCCATGGAATTTTTGACTTCAGGTATAAGATCTGGGGGTATGTGAATCATACCTTTTCGTGGTTCAACATCCTCAACTGGATTGTATTGCTCATCACTAAATGATCTTACCTCGAAAAGGTTTACACATTCTGGAAATGTTAAGTTGCATATAGCTCCCCCTGTAGATAGATCAGTCATTTATTTGTTTCATCATTAATCCCATTGTAAAAATATTGGATAATTAAATGCTCATGGAAACCATGATTCAGGACTTTCATAATCATTGCATAAAATCTATTCCATACTTGATAAAAGTTTTCTCCAATTGTTTGGAGAGCGTATGTTACGTTTAATCTGCATGATTTAGTGAATGAACAATATTTATGCATAAACTCTGGGATGCAATCTTACCAGCTTTTTATAGTGTGATTAGGTAATGGTTGTAATCAAGAAAAAACATTTTCTTTCAGGAACCAACGAAAAAGTTTAAGGAGTACAAACTCTATGGACAAACTTGTTGTTTTACGAGTAGCACAAAGGTCATGGACCCTTGTTAAGTGATCACTAGGATCTTCCTCTTCTTTTTCTGTGAAAGCAATCTCTTTCATCATATGAATTAGCTCGGGATATATTTCGAATTCCTGGCCTTCAAGTTCATGACAAACAATAGAAATTTTTCTTAAATGCCCAGATGGATTTCCATATTCTCCCAATGGCAGCTCGGGTACTTCATCCCTCTGGGTGATGGTCATGTCTGTCATCAAAGGAATCAAATTGTTTATGTCTAAAGTATGTGAGTTAGAAAATCTTTAAATAAATTCTAGGCGTCTCTCAATTGGAATACGATCAATGTATGTAGATAGATAAGTTTTTTCTGATTGAGTGGTACCTCTGTTTTCGACGGATATTATAGATGGTGTTAACAATTTCTTTTGTCAAGAAACAACACTTAGCGCTTAGCTCCCGACAACAGCGCCATAAAATATCTTGATGGCCTGCAAGTGCACGGGTTCATCAGAAAATATTTTCAGGGAAGTATTAATTCCAGTTTTTATATTGATCCCAATAAGGATCCTAGGTAAGTGTTTTTATGTGGCGTTTCTGTCGCACTCAAGGTGTCACCGGTCTTGAGTGAATTGACTGCAATTGCTGACGCTGGGAAATGATGAGTGAAAGATAGAGGAAACTTACGTAAGAAAGAAATAAGAATTAAATTGCATAAAAGTAAAGACAATAAAGGTGGTTAAAGATCCCGCAGATGAGAATTTAGGTACGGAGAGAAACGGTTCATGGTAATGGTGAAAGTGCTAGATGATTTCTTGTTGTCCTCGGGTAGTACTAGCTCCTCATTGATATCGGCCGTGTCACTTAGGGTCGCCTATTCACTAGCATACAAACTCATACCTATGAGATCTTTAGATCATGTTACTTGGGACCTTAAATTAGATAACAAACATTAGGCAAACATAGATAGTAATTCTCACTATTTAATAAACACTACAACAATCACAAATGGATGGATTTAAAGAAGGCACAACACATCTCACCAATCCCCTACATCTCCCACACCTATGGGGATATACTCAGACATGATAGGAAGACAAATCAAAGGCATAATTATATTGCAAATGGGAATCATCTCAAAGTTATCGTAGCAAGACACAATATTAGTTGAAGATCAAATGAAATACAAACCAAAGGTAGATCAAAGTATCAAACCCTAATCTTACAAGTGACAATCTCTCTCTCTCTCTCTAAGTAACAATGGGGATGATGGTGGAGTGAGTGGTTCAGAGGCTAGAAATCGTTTGTAACGTCTTTGAATTGCTTCTATGCGGGGTTTCGCGGGAAATACTGAAATCTGCATAAACCTGATTTGGGGGCGTTACATCGTCGAAGAATGAGATGGGGTTCTTCTCCTTCTCCAGATCTGATTTCTCCCTCTCTGGATGAGTTTGCGGCGGCTATGTTCTCTTTTTCATCGTCTCCCCTTCATGAAAGTTGCTTGTATTGATATAACGGAGCTAGCGGCGGGTAGTATGGGCAGATGATGTAGGGGTTCGTAGCATGGAAAACAAACAAATTCTACCGCATGCAAACAAACAAGCCAAGATCTATCTACTAGATTGTAGCAACGAGTCGATAGAGGAACTCACCCTCGAAGATTCCAAAGCGGTCAACGAGAGAGGATTCTCGTGGGTGATGTAGTCGTACTCTTTCTGATCTCAAGATCGTGTAGATGATCCTTCCGGTGCTGCGTTCCGGCAGCGCTTCTTAGTCGGTCACACGTTCGGTACTCGATGAAGACCTTCCTCTCCCTTGTTCCAGCAGGAAGCGGGGGTTGTAGCACTCTCCTCGTGATTCCGGCAGCACGACGGCATGGTACCGGAAGTAGAGGGGAGATCTCGCAGGGCTTCGCCTTAAGCCGGAGCGAGTATGGTGGACTACGAGAGAGGCCTTGGCGATCTAGGGTTTAGAGGCACCAAGGAGAGAGGGCTAGGCCGGCGGCTAGGGAAAGGGGAGGGCCCCAACTCGGCGGCTAGGAGGAAACCCTAGGGCGGCGGCGGCGACTTGGTGGCCGGCGGCTAGGGTTAGGGTTTGGTGGAGAGAGGTGTAGGCTAGAGAGGGCACCCCTGCCCCTTCTTTTATAGGTGGGAGGGCACGGTCCAGGGGAGGAGAGTCCTCCCCCAAGTCGGCCTCCTTGGCCGGCGGGTGGAGGGAGAGGAACTCCTCCCCAAGTAGGTTTCCTACTCTCCCTCCACCAAGCAAAACTGCCGTTTGACTTTTCAAATTGGCGTTTGACTTTTTCAAACTAGGATTTGATTTATCCCTTTATTTTGCCCAGCATGATACCTAGTACATGATGCAACCATTCCAACTTGTTATGACACATTCATGTACCCTTCCCCTCCGGAGTGTCGGACCTTCCGGACCCTTCTAGAACATTCCCGATGAAAACACCAGAATCATTCTCCAACTCCGAAATAGGACTTTCCTTATATGAATCTTATTCTGCGGACCATCCTGGATTTCCTCGTGATATCCCGGATCCCATCCGAGACTCTGAACAACATTTGGTCTCTTACTCATCATTCCATAACTACTCAACAACATCGAATCCTTAAGTGTGTCTCCCTACGGTTCGTGAATTATGCGGACATGATCGAGACACTTCTCCGAACAATAACCAATAGAGGAATCTGGAAATTCATATGGCTCCCACATATTTCTACAATTACTTTGTGATCGAATGAACCACTTACATACGATATCAATTTCCCTTTGTCTCACGATAGTTTACTTATCCGAGGTTTTGATCGTCGGTATCTCTGCATACCTAGTTCAACCTCGTTACCGATAAGTACTCTTTTCTCGTTCCCGTGATATGTGATCCCTTGTGAGCTAGTCACATGCTTGCAAGCTAATTGGATGACATTCCACCGAGAGGGCCCAGAGTTTATCTATCTGTCATATGGATGGACAAATCCCACTCTTGATTCATGTGTCTCAACCCATACTTTCCGAACACTCAATGCCACCTTTATAGCCATCCAGTTACGGTGTGGTTTTTGATGTCATCAAAGCATCCTTCTGGTGATGGTGATAAGCATGATCTCATGGTCGAAGGAATTAGGTTACTATATCAGAAAGCATATAGCAATTGAACTATTAAAATGACTTGATCTTTATGCTACGCTTATCTATAGGAGTATGTCCATCATACCATTCTCCTAATGATATGATATTGTTGTTAATAACATCTCAATGTTCGTGATAGGGAAACCACAATCATTTATTAACCAGCAAGCTAGTTATTATGAAGAGGCTTTACTAGGGACTCTAATTTAGTTTACAAATCACACAAGTATTGATGTTTCCTGGTTAATACTGTTATATCATGAATGCAAACATTTATCATAAACACAAAGATATAATAATAACTACATTTATTATTGCCTCTAGGGCATATCTCCAACAGTCTCCCACTTGCACTAGAGTCAACTAATCTAGATTACATGGTAATATACCGAACACCCATGGCAGTTTGGTGTTGGTCATGTTTTGCCCTCGGGAGAGGTTTAGTCAACGGATCCGCCACATTCAGATCTGTGTGTACTTTGCAAATCTTTATGTCACCATCTTGGACATGTTCTCTAATAGCGTGAAAACGTAGCTTGATGTGCTTCAGCTTCTTGTGTGACCTTGGTTCTTGCGCATTGGCTATGGCACCCATGTTATCACAGTAGATAGACATTGGGTCCAGCGCACTTGGAACCACACCGAGCTCAGTAATGAACTCCTTCATCCATATCGCTTCTTGTGAAGCCTCCGAAGCAGCTATGTATTCCGATTCAGTTGAAGATCTCGCCACAACGCTTTGCTTTGCACTCCTCCAGCTAACTGCTGCACCATTCAAAATAAATACTTATCCAGATTGAGATTTAGAATCGTCTGGATCGGTGTTCCAACTAGCATCGGTGTAACCATTAACAACGAGTTGTTCATCACCTCCATAAGAAAGAACCATATCCTTAGTTCTTCTCAAGTACTTAAGGATGTTTTTGACCGCTGTCCAATGATCCACTCCTGGATCACTTTGATATCTGCTAGTTAAACTAACAACATATGCAATGTCGGGTCTAGTACATAGCATGGCATACATTAGAGATCCTATGGCAGAGGCATAGGGAGTTTTACTCATCCTTTCTCTATCTTCTGCCGTTGCTGGACTTTGATTTTTACTCAAGGTCGTATTGGGCAACATGGGCAAGAACCCTTTCTTGCTATCTTCCATTCCAAACCTCTTTAGAACTTTGTCCAAATATGTACTTTGTGACAATGATATTAGGCGTCCCGATCTATCTCTATAAATCTTTATGCCTAATATGTAAGATGCTTCGCCAAGATCTTTCATTGAAAAACTATTATTCAAATATTCCTTGACACTATTAAGAAGGTCTACATCATTCCCAATCAACAATATGTCATCTACATATAATATTAAGAATGCTACAGAGCTCCCACTCACTTTCTTGTAAATACAAGCTTCTCCATAAGTTTGTATAAAACCAAAGCTTTTGATTACCTTATCAAAACGTTGATTCCAACTTCGGGATGCTTGCTTCAATCCATATATGGACCGTTGAAGTTTGCATACCTTGTTAGCATCTTTAGGATCGACAAAACCTTTGGGTTGCATCATATACAACTCTTCATCAATGTCTCCATTGAGGAACGCTGTTTTGACATCCATCTGCCATATTTCATAATCGTAATATGCAGCGATTGCTAACATAATCCTCACAGACTTTAGCTTCGCTACTGGTGAGAAAGTCTCATCGTAGTCAACTCCTTGAATTTGTCGAAACCCTTTTGTGACAAGTCGAGCTTTATAGACAGTAACATTACCATCAGCATCCGTTTTCTTCTTGAAAATCCATTTGTTCTCGACAGCCTTTCGGCCATCCGGTAAGTTCACCAAAGTCCATACTTGGTTTTCGTACATGGATCCAATCTCGGATTTCATGGCTTCTTGCCATTTATTGGAATCTGGGCTCATCATTGCTTCCTCATATGTCTCAGGGTCATCAGTGTTTTCCACCAACATGACACTCATAACGGGATCATACCAATCAGGAGTGGTACGATTTCTCGTTGACCCGCGAGGCTCTGTAGTAACTTCAACCGGAGTTTCATGATCATCATCATTAGCTTCCTCTCTTATTGGTGTAGGCGCCACATGAACTACTTCCGGTGCTGCGCTACTCGCAAGTTCGAGAGAAGGTTCAACAACCTCGTTGAGTTCTACTTTCCTTCCAGTCACTTCTTTCAAGAGAAATTCTTTCTCTAGAAAGGATCCATTCTTGGCAACAAAGATTTTGCCCTCGGATCTATGATAGAAGGTATACCCGATAGTTTCCTTCGGGTATCCTATGAAGACGCATTTTTCCGCTTTGGGTTCAAGCTTGTCCGGCTGTAACTTCTTTACGTAGGCTTCGCAACCCCAAACTTTAAGGAATGACAATTTAGGTTTCTTCCCAAACCATAATTCATACTGTGTCATTTCAACGGATTTAGATGGTGCCCTATTTAAAGTGAATGCGGCTGTTTCTAATGCATAATCCCAAAACGATAGCGATAAATCTGTAAGTGACATCATAGAACGAACCATATCTAAGAGAGTTTGATTACGATGTTCGGACACACCATTACGCTGTGGTGTTCCCGGCGGTGTCAATTGTGAAAGTATTCCGCATTTCTTCAAATGCTCGCCAAACTCGTAACTTAGATATTCACCTCCACGATCAGAACGTAGAAATTTAATCTTCTTGTTACGTTGATTCTCTACCTCACTTTGAAATTCCTTAAACTTCTCGAAAGTTTCGGACTTATGTTTCATGAAATAGATATACCCATATCTACTCAAGTCATCCGTGAAGGTAAGAACATAACGATAACCACCGCGCGATGCTACACTCATTGGTCCACACACATCTGTATGTATGATTTCTAATAAGTCTGTAGCTCGCTCCATCATACCAGAAAATGAAGTCTTAGTCATTTTACCCATCAGACATGCTTCGCATCTTTCAAGTGATTCGAAATCAAGTGATTCAAGAAGTCCATCGGAATGGAGTTTCTTCATACGCTTCACTCCGATATGACCAAGACGACAGTGCCACATATAGGTCGAGTTATCGCTCAATTTCAAACGTTTAGCCTCAATGTTATTTATGTGTGTATTACTACAATCGAGATTCAATAAGAATAGACCATCTATCAAAGGTGCATGTGCATAAAAATATTACTCATATAAATCGAACAACCATTATTCTCGGACTTAAACAAGTAACCGTCTCGCAATAGACAAGATCCCGATATAATGTTCATGCTCAACGCAGGCACCAAATAACAATTATTTAAGTATAAAACTAATCCCGATGGTAGATGAAGAGGTAGCGTGCCGACCGCGATCACATCAACCTTTGATCCATTTCCAACGCGCATCGTCACCTCGTTCTTCGCTAGCTTCCGTTTATTCTGCAGCACCTGTTTCGAGTTACAAATATGAGCAACCGAACCAATATCAAATACCCAGGCACTACTACGAGTACTAGTGAGATACACATCAATAACATATATGGATATACCTTTCTTCTTGATGTTGCCGTTCTTCAAATCTGCCAAGTACTTTGGGCAATTCCGCTTCCAGTGACCCTCTTGCTTGCAGTAAAAGCACTCAGTATCAGGCTTAGGTCCAGCCCTGGTCTTCTTCGCCGGTGCGGAAACTTTCTTACCGCCCTTCTTGAAGTTTCCCTTTTGCTTAGACTTGCCTTTCTTGAATTTGGTGGTCTTATTTACCAACAACACTTGGTGCTCTTTCTTGATCTCCACTTCTGCAGATTTCAACATGGAGAAGAGTTCTGGCAACGTCTTGTCCATGTTTTGCATATTGTAGTTCATCACAAAGTTCTTGTAACTTGGTGGTAGTGATTGGAGGACACGGTGTATCCCCAAAGAATTAGGAATCACTATACCCAAACTTTGGAGTTTGTTTGCGTGCCCAGACATCTTAAGCACATGCTCACTAACGGAGCTGCCCTCTTCCATCTTGCAGTTAAAGAACTTTTCAGAAGCCTCATAACTCTCAACTGCCGCGTGAGCCTCAAATATCATTTTGAGTTCACGGACAATATCATGTGGGTCATGGTTCTCAAACCTTTTCTGAAGCTCCGATTCCAAACCATACAAGATAGCACACTGAACTGTGGAGTACTGATTCTTCCGAGCGAAGAAAACATTCTTTACCTCATCGGTAGCATCAGCTGCAGGCGGGTCACCCAGCGGTGCATCCAGCACATAGGTCAAATTACCAGCATTGAGGACAATCCTCAAATTGCGGAACCAATCCGCAAAGTTGCTTCCATTGTTTTTCAACTTTTCTTTCTCTAGGAACGCATTAAAATTGATGGTAGGGGCCGCCATTGATCTACAACATATTTGCAATAGTTTAGACTAAGTTTATGAAAAATTGAGTTCTAATTAATAGTTAAATTAATCTAGGTGAACTCCCACTCAAAACAATATCCCTCACATTGTTTTAGTGATCACACGAACCAAATCCACCACATCAAAACCGATCATCACGAGAGTTGATGTAGCTTTAATGGTGAACAATCAACATGTTCATCATATCTACTATATGACTGATGCTTTACCTTCCGGTGATCCGTGTTCCGAGACCATGTCTGTACATGTGTAACACCCTCAGAATCGGCCCTATGCAAGTTTCAGCGCTTCCCGCCAAACCCGCATAGAAACGATTCAAAGGTGCCCACCAGGCACTTGCGTGCGGGTGGAAAACGAAGTAATATCATTACACAATAGTCCTCGATGGAACCCACAAAACATATATATACAACAGCGACTCAAAGAGTCAAGAATACAGATATACAATACAAAGATCCAAAACACTTTGAAAATGATACGGCGTCCGAGTACGGACAAGATGCAAATTGAGCTAAGAGCCCTGAAGAATAACCAATGGCGTCCATAACCCTGCCCAGGCCAAGCCGGAAGGGTAACCCTGCTAACAACGTCGATCTCAAAACCTGCTTAAACAAAAGGGGTGCCGACAAAGGGCAATGGAAAAAGAGAGCGGTCAGTACTGAGGCCAGTACACAGCGAGACTAGAATTCGGCGGTCCTCGCCTACATAGGTATGGTGGACTGAAGCGGCAGCGCAACATGCACTAAACAACCTATAGAGACTCAATACAACTGGCAGCTATTAGATAGGGATAAGAAAGACCTACTCGGATCCAACCTGATTCTAACACCAAACATACCCATCCTGGTATTCCCCTTCGATACCAACCGAGGAAGTCAACCGAGGAACTCACACTGTTGGCAGTTTTATTCATTTCGTTATAGTTGCGGCAATTACTAGTCAGATATAGATAGCATGAGTCATCCTGATATGATAAGCAGTGGGCAGTTTTAGTTAACCATTCCGTTGTAGTTGTAGTACTTACTAGTCAGATACATATAGCATGAGGCATCCCAAAAACCCAGCAGTTGTTGGTACTTTTATTTAGCCATTCCATTATAGTGAAGCTAATTACTAGTCATTATAAAGTCAAATTTATAGCACTACTTTAGTTATAATTGTCTATGATCGAGATACTGTGCTCCAAGTCGTCCATAACCGCGGACACGGCTTTCCGAAAGTTTTACCCTGCAGGGGGGCACAAATAGCAACACATGCACGATCAACCTCGAGAAAAACCAATAAAAACCCAACGAGGCATCACGACAGAGCAATTGCAAGATTCATATAAATTTCAGGGGGCCACCCCACCAAGCTACCCGCGACGAAGTTGGCCGGCTCCGAGACGGACTCAGAGGTTTGTGCCAATGGCTGTAAACGACCGGGAACCCGAAAGTGTGACTGGGCTTGTTGATACCGCGAAAACATTCCACATTTGTTCCTAAACAGTACAGGCGCTCCACGCGCAATCGTAAATAAGCAGTAAAGTATGGCATAAGTACAGGATAGTAATAAAGCCCCAAACTACTTTGTGGCCCCAAGAAATAAATATGACTCAAGCTCTGGCTAGGGGGATTCATGGTCCCACATGCGGATAGTGCGAATATTCAAAGAACAGGTATCAAGTACTCGAGGTCCTACGGGACACAAGTGGATGGTTAAAAACCAAATAACATCTATTGCCCACCTGTGCCTCTGCATTATTTACCTACTTCAGTTTTAGTTATTAAGCGATAAGTAAAGCCATGATCATCTCCAACATTAAACATGCGGCATTACTCCAACAACTGTGGAAGATTGACGGCGTGACACATCACCTGCGTAAGCAACTACGACTCGCAAGACCGACTATCTACCAAACAACAGGTAATAGGATGTGTCCATGGCAATATAAGGGCTGCAGGGAAGTATAACGGGGTACGGAATCTATAGCATCGCAACACAGATAGCAATAGATCAACTGGAGGAAATAAAGACTATAAATGTAAAATGGGTAGAAAGGGGGAGAATGCTCGCCTAAAAAATATTGCCGAAGTTTCATCCGAAGATCGGGTCGACCCTCGCGTCAACTCATCGGCCTAATCCGTGAAGAAGCAAAGCACTAGTAGAAACACCGGATGCGATATTTAATACTACGACAGAAGATCGGGCATGATGCACGTATGATGTATGACATGGCGAGGATGCAATGCGATTAGGCCATATTAAGCGGAACCGGGGTCCCGACAATTAATTAGACGGTTCATGTTGTTTAAGATACCCCGCAATTTAAATGTTGACTTAACAAGGCAAAAACATGTCATCGGTTCGCTACACAAATTTAAATGGGACCAATATTAGACTAGATTCGCCCGCATATGGCGTCCATATTTAATTAGGAGGTGAATCGGCATAATGCCCCCAAACCACAATATGTATGCAAGCATGACAATTTACTATGCAACAAGTATATTATGACATATTATAAAAGTAGGGCAGGCTCGGATAGAGGTCACACATGGTTCCGACGATCTTGGGCTCCAGGGGTTCGACAAGGTTCGGTCTCGCCTGGATCAATCTTTGGATCTGGCGTCAGGATCGGGTCTTCGGGTTTCCATGTGGTCGAGCTTCGAGAGTGGTCAAACCGTCTTGAAGAACTTGTTCAATGGTCACCAAATGCCATACATGTAGATAGCCGAACAGCAACATCACTAGCATCGGGTCACACATCGACTAGGACAACGAGGCAAAAATAAAAGGAGCTCAGCAACCTGCTTGCTTCACTTCTCGACAAGCACGGGCGAGCAGGCAGAGGTGCCTGGCGCGCGCCGACGGAAGGAGGTGGCCAGACGACGGTCTTCGAGGAGCGGCGCTCGTGCCGGGAGACGAGGCAGCGGGAGGGGCGGTCGCCGATGATGGCGGTTGCAAGGGAGGCCGCACGGCCAGGGTGGGTGGAACCTGATGGAGGCGGCGCAGGGGCTCTCGGGCCGCAGCTAGGTAGGAGGAGGGTCGGCGGCTCGGGAACCGGGGGGTGCAGGGCTGGCGGGGTAGACGGGGGCCATGCGACGCATGGCGAGTAGAGGCGCACGGGGCCCGGGCGGCCGCAGAGACGAGAGGTGGGCGGCGAGCTTGAGATCGCAGAGAAGCAGCATGGAGCTCGCAGAAACGACGGCGAACGACGATGACGTCGCTACATGGAACAGGGAGGCGGCGTCGACAGCCGTGGAGAAGAGCCGAGAGAGGGGCGCAGGCGCATGCCCGCTGGTGGCACGACGCCGGCAGAACCTCGCGGGGCAGAGGGTCGCAGAGCTCGGCTCGGGGAAGCGCGGTCGGCCGGGCGCTGCACCGAGCAGAGAGGATCGGGGAAGAGGGCGTCGCTGCAAGAAGGAGGAAGGCCTCGACAAGCTAGGGAGGCGCAAGGGTGGCTCAGGCTCGCGGCCTGGTGGCGGCTTAGGAGATCGAGGGGAGGTGGGTCGGGGTCAGGGAAAGTGCGAGGGGATCGTGGGGAGGACGGGGAGCGTCGGGGTGGGCCAGGAGCGGGGCCAAGGTGGGTAGTTGGTTTCCATGCGTGTGTGCATGCGTTGTGGGGTGGGGGGAGGTTATGTGGTGTGTCACGTAGCGTGTGCGTGCTAGGTGTGTGTCACGGTGTGTGTGTGTTTAGGGTGGCCAGGGGCGTGTGTGCGTGGTGTATGTGTGCGTGCTGTGTGTGTGTAGAGCCAGGGTGGTTGGCGGCGGCAGGGTGGAGGGGTGGGACGAGAGAGGTGGGGGTTAGGGTTAGGGATAGGAATTTTAGGGTTAGGGTTTGATTTAGGTGGGCCGGGTTTGGAGGTGGACGGCTGGGCTTTTGGGCCTGGCTGTCTGCCTCCTAAAAAAATAATATAAATTTTTTGTTATTATTTTAGAAGACTTTGGTAAACTGTTTTTAGACATACAAAATATCCAGGAAGACCTGGGGTTGCACTTTGAATAACAAGGAGAGGGCTAATGTAGAAAACAAAATATGTCTTATAGCAAAATAGTTTTTAAGTAAACAATATGCATGCATGATGATGCACATACGAAAAACAACAGCGATTTTCTAGTAGTGGTTTTACCCGGGGTGCTACAACATGCTAGGATCGTCAAGATCAAACCTTAGTTTCTACATGAGCAAATCTGGCTTGCTCACGTCGTATACACTTGCAGAATCTAACACACCCGATCATCACGTGGTGCTTCGAAACAACAAGCTTTAGCAACGGTGCTAACTAAGGATGAACACTTTAAAACTTGAAATTTGTGTGCTTGAGGGATCATCTTATAATGCTACCGTCGTTAACTAAGCAATACAAGATGCATAAAGGATTAACATCACATGCAATTCATAATATGTGATATGATATGGCATTTCTTCTTTGTGCTTCCGATCTCCATCTTCAAGCACGAACATGATCTCCATCATCACCGGCATTGCATCAAGGTCAATGACGCCATTCCATGGTTGTTGTCCACCAGCTTCAACTATTACAACTACTTTAAATAGACACGCGGGTCTTAACAGAATTTAAAGACAACCATATGGCTCCTGCCGGTTGCCAACTTACAATAAGGAACATTGCATACATCAAATATAATCATAATCATGGCCATATCACATCACAGCACACCCCTGCAAAATAAAGTTAGACGCCTCTAATTTTCTTTGCATATTTTACGTGGTTTGGGGCTTTCAATAAGTGTCGCTCTAACTTACGAACAAGAACCACAACGTTGATGCTTGAACTATCAAGTGTCCGTTGTAAATTGGATCTATACTATAATGGGAGAGACAGACACCCGCAAAGCCACTTATGCAATACAAGTTGCATGTTCAGCGTGGAGCAAGTCTCATGAACGATGTCATGTAAGGTTAGCCCGAGCCGCTTCATCCCATCATACCGCAAGATGCAAAGTACAAAAGAAGCAATTGATAATAAAAGCACCACCGCCCATAATGACCATTGTGTTCTACTCGTGCAACAGATCTACATATAGACACGGCTCTGATACCACTGTAGGGGTTCGTAGCATGGAAGACAAAAAATTTCTACCGCATGCAAACAAACAAGCCAAGATCTATCTACTAGATTGTAGCAACGAGTCGATAGAGGAACTCACCCTCGAAGATTCCAAAGCGGTTAACGAGAGCGGATTCTCGTGGGTGATGTATTCGTACTCTTTCCGATCTCAAGATCGTGTAGACGATCCTTCCGGCGCTGCGTTCCGGCAGCGCTTTCGCAGTCGGTCACACGTTCGGTACTCGATGAAGACCTTCCTCTCCCTTGTTCTAGCAGGCAGCGGAGGTTGTAGCACTCTCCTCGTGATTCCGGCAGCACGACGGCGTGGTACCGGAAGTAGAGGGGAGATGTCGCAGGGCTTCGCCTTAAGCCGGAGCGAGTATGGTGGACTATGAGAGAGGCCTTGGCGATCTAGGGTTTAGAGGCACCAAGGAGAGAGGGCTAGGCCGGCGGCTAGGGAAAGGGGAGGGCCCCAACTCGATGGCTAGGAGGAAACCCTAGGGCGGCAGCGGCGACTTGGTGGCCGGCGGCTAGGGTTAGGGTTTGGTGGAGAGAGGTGTAGGCTAGAGAGGGCACCCTTGCCCCTTCTTTTATAGGTGGGAGGGCGCCAGCCTGGGGAGGAGAGTCCTCCCCCAAGTCGGCCTCCTTGGCCGGCAGGTGGAGGGAGAGGAACTCCTCCCCAAGTAGGTTTCCTACTCTCCCTCCACCAAGCAAAACTGCCGTTTGACTTTTCAAATTGGCGTTTGACTTTTTCAAACTAGGATTTGATTTATCCCTTTATTTTGCCCAGCCATGATACCTAGTACATGATGCAACCATTCCAAGTTATGACACATTCATGTACCCTTCCCCTCCGGAGTGCCGGACCTTCCGGACCCTTCTAGAACATTCCCGATGAAAACACCGGAATCATTCTCCAACTCCGAAACAGGACTTTCCTTATATGAATCTTATTCTCCGGACCATCCTGGATCTCCTCGTGATATCCCGGATCCCATCCGAGACTCCGAACAACATTTGGTCTCTTACTCATAATTCCATAACTACTCAATAACTTCGAATCCTTAAGTGTGTCTCCCTACGGTTCATGAATTATGCGGACATGATCGAGACACTTCTCCGAACAATAACCAATAGAGGAATCTAGAAATTCATATGGTTCCCACATATTTCTACGATTACTTTGCGATCGAATGAACCACTTACATACGATACCAATTTCCCTTTGTCTCACGATAGTTTACTTATCCGAGGTTTTGATCGTCGGTATCTCTGCATACCTAGTTCAACCTCGTTACCGATAAGTACTCTTTTCTCGTTCCCGTGATATGTGATCCCTTGTGAGCCAGTCACATGCTTGCAAGCTAATTGGATGACATTCCACCGAGAGGGCCTAGAGTTTATCTATCCGTCATATGGATGGACAAATCCCACTCTTGATTCATGTGTCTCAACCCATACTTTCCGAACACTCAATGCCACCTTTATAGCCATCCAGTTACGGTGTGGTGTTTAATGTCATCAAAGCATCCTTCTGGTGATGGTGATAAGGATGATCTCATGGTCGAAGGAATTAGGTTACTATGTATCAGAAAGAATATAGCAATTGAACTATTAAAATGACTTGATCTTTATGCTACGCTTATCTATAGGAGTATGTCCATCATACCATTCTCCTAATGATATGATCTTGTTGTTAATAACATCTCAATGTTCATGATAGGGAAACCACAATCATTTATTAACCAACAAGCTAGTTATTATGAAGATGCTTTACTAGGGACTCTAATTTAGTTTACAAATCACACAAGTATTAATGTTTCCTGGTTAATACTGTTATAGCATGAATGCAAACATTTATCATAAACACAAAGATATAATAATAACTACATTTATTATTGCCTCTAGTGCATATCTCCAACAGATGATACATACGCATCCCGACTGTACCGATGGTCGTTATGCCCCTGGAACACTTCCAATGAAAGGGGCTCCAATTGGGGATTTACTTCTTTAGGTTTAATTAGCCTATAATGCTATTAGATCTTCCATAAATATTCATTGCCTGAAAACCATCACAATAAAACAAGGATCCGCTAATTGCGATATTAACGTTAGTAGAAAGAGGTAATCTTCAGTGAAATCTAGCAATAAACAAGAGGAAAATCAATAGTAAAAAGTGATAAAATTTGAAGCTATCAATCATCGTGCCATGGTTGTGTCTGCACATCGATCTTTCCCAATGTCTATGCACGACCATGCCCATGATCATCGTGACACGACTATACTGACATGTGCGTGTTGTGATCTTGATTAGGACTGGGGCGCGATCTACAACAACGATGTCCCTTCTACTCCAGAGCAGGTGGATATCATCACCTTCAGCAGATATTGCAAGTATAGGGAGCCCGTGCCTGGGGCGATGGCGCATTTGGCGATGAGGGACAGACATGCGCGTCTGGGGAGGCACGCAGCCCTAGGGCATCGTGGTGCACCACCTGTGCCTCGCCGGTTCTATATGCAGATCAAGTAGGTAGATCTTGTTAGAAATAATGGGGCTAATCTATTTAGGCCCATGTGTATTTCAGATTTTCCCTAAATCTCAAAGCCCAAATTTGTGGAAGCCCATATGTGTTTGGGCCCATGTTTGTGGCAGCTCACATGGGAGTGGAATGGGAGCTAAAGTTTAGTCCCATATGGAAAGTTGGAGGAGAGTTGCACCACCTTATAAGGTGGAGTGTTGCACCACTTTGTAAGTGAGTGGCAATAAGAGAGATACACACGCGCGCTCCTCCTCCGACGACGCCGCCGCCGCTCGCACGCTCGCCTCGTCACGACGCGCGCGCGCCGCGGGTTGCGGGAATCTCGCCGAGCCGAGCTTTGTTTTGCTGCTCAGGAAAATTGACAGACGTGTCACGCTCCCGGATCGTGGGCTACTGTAACCGACCCGAACGTGCGTAACCACTCGCTTGCCGGATCGTGGGCTACTCCATCCCGCTTGCCGGCGTGCACCGGCGGACGGGAGAGCAGGTCTCCGGAACCACTCGCCCTTGTGATCCTGTACGGGAGAGGGCGAATAAGGTTTTTGGGAAGCGCTCTGCGCGACTGCTCGAGTTCTCCATCACGGGTCGTCTTCCATCCAAGTCAGGCGGTGCTGCCTACCGCCGTCTTTGTCGCCATCTGCTGCGATCACTCTTCCCCAAAGTTTCTACTACGACAACCGAACGGTACGTGCTACGTGATCCTGTTTGGTTATTCATCATGTTCTGCGAGTACATGTTAAGCTGCTGTTTGTTTCCGATCATCCTGTTGTTTAGTACATCTAGTATATTCGAGTTACATGAGCCAGTAGCTGGTTTTGTCATGATTTGTATTTTGGAATTAATCGTGGAAATTATGCCTAATATTCCAACAATCCAAAAACCTTATTGTAGGCAATTTCCTGAATTAACAATGGCTGGTTTTACCGATGCACTGAGGCCGGATAAGTTTACCGGTGCGCACTTTAAGAGGTGGCAGTACAAGGCTGAGCTTTGGCTGACCACAATGAAAGTGTTCCACATCAGTAAAGGCAAACCTGAGGGAACTATATCTGACGAGGATCAGAAGAAGTTCGAGGATGCCAATACTGTCTTTGTGGGATGTATTCTGAGCATTCTTGCTGACCGTCTGTGTGATGTGTTTATGCACATAAAATACGGGAAGGAGCTCTGGGATGCACTGGATGCCAAGTTTGGTGCTGCAGATGCTGGCAGTGAACTGTATATCATGGAGAGCTTTCATGATTTTAAGATGACTAAGGACCTTCCTGTGGTTCAACAAGCTCATGAGATACAGTGCATTGCCAAGGAGCTCGAACTCCTTAAGTTTACCTTACCCGACAAGTTTGTGGCGGGATGCATTATTGCTAAGTTGCCCCCTTCATGGAGGAACTTTGCCACAACTCTCAAACACAAGAGACAGGAGATATCAGTTGAAAATCTGATAGCGTCCCTTGATGTTGAGGAGAAGGCTCGGGCTAAGGACACTACTGAGAAAGGAGAGGGTCTTGCTACTGCTAACTTTGTGCAGAAAGGCAAATCCGTAGGCAAGAACAAAGGGAACTTCAAACCCTCCTTTAACAAGCCTGTAAAGACTACAACATTCAAGAAGAAGAAGACGAACAGGGACAAGAGTGAACTGTCTTGTTACACTTGTGGAGAGCCCGACCATTTTTCCAAGGACTGTCCAGAATGCGCAGACCGTAGAGGGAAAAAGGCCAAGACTATCAACGTCGTGACCGCTAGCAATACTGATGGGTATGGTAATTTATTTACTATTCTTTCAGTATTTCAATCACCGTGTTGGTGGCTTGAAACGGGTGCTAATGTTCATGTGTGTGCTGACATCTCTATGTTCACTTCTTATCAGGTCGCTCGGGATTCATCCGTACTAATGGGGAATGGATCACATGCTTCTGTTCGTGGTGTTGGCACGGTGGATCTGAAGTTTACTTCCGGAAAGACCGTGCAGCTGAGGAACGTGCAGCATGTCCCTACTATGAACAAGAATCTCGTTAGTGGCTCCCTTCTTTGCAGAGATGGGTTTAAGGTTGTCTTAGAGTCCAATAAAGTCGTTGTTTCGAAACATGGACAATTTATTGGTAAAGGTTATGAGTTCGGAGGCTTGTTCCGGTTTTCACTTTCAGAGTTTTGTAATAAATCCGTGAATCATATTTGTGGTGGTGTTAATGATGATACCAGTATTTGGCATTCTCGTTTATGTCACATTAATTTTGGTTTGTTATCTCGGATGTCCAGCATGAGTTTAATTCCGAATTTCACTATTGCCAAAGGTTCTAAGTGCCATAGTTGTGTGCAATCAAAGCAACCTCGAAAGCCTCACAAGGCTGCCGAGGAGAGAAACTTGGCACCTCTAGAACTCATACATTCTGATCTATGCGAGATGAATGGTGTGTTGACAAAAGGTGAAAAGAGATATTTCATGACGTTGATAGATGATGCTACTAAATTCTGCTATGTTTACTTGTTCCAAACTAAAGATGAGGCTTTAGACTACTTTAAAATCTATAAGGCCGAAGTTGAAAATCAACTAGAGAGAAAGATCAAGCGTCTTAGGTCGGATCGTGGTGGTGAGTATTTTCCCAAAATATTTGATAAATTCTGTCAGGAACACGGAATTATTCATGAGAGGACGCCTCCCTACTCGCCCCAATCAAACGGGGTTGCCGAGAGGAAAAACCGCACGCTGACTGACTTGGTGAATTCCATGTTAGCCACTGCTGGTTTATCAAAGGCATGGTGGGGGGAGGCTTTGTTGACTTCATGTCATGTCCTGAATAGAGTTCCTAACAAGAATAAAGAAAAGACCCCTTATGAGGAGTGGGTTGGGAGAAAACCATCACTTTCGTATCTGCGTACTTTGGGGTGTTTGGCGAAGGTCAACATACCGATTCCCAAGAAACGCAAGCTCGGACCCAAGACAGTGGATTGTATCTTTCTAGGATATGCTCCACGGAGTGTAGGCTATAGATTTCTAGTGGTTAAATCTGAGGTACCTGATATGCATGTTGATACTATAATGGAATCTCGTGATGCAACATTCTTTGAGAATATTTTTCCTATGAAAGATATGCATAGCATTGGTAGGATTTCTTCTGAAATACTTCCTGAATCTAGTGCATCTATTGATAATTCTGAACAACCACATGAGGAATTTCTTGAGAAGGATGACGATGAACCTCTCACGAGGAGTAAGAGACAGAGGGTTGCAAAATCCTTTGGCAATGATTTCATCGTGTACCTTGTGGATGATACTCCCAGATCCATTACTAAGGCATATGCATCTCCTGATGCAGATGATTGGAAAGAAGCTGTCCAAAATGAGATGGACTCGATTCTTTCTAATGGAACTTGGGAATTATCAGAATGACCCTATGGTTGTAAACCTGTGGGATGTAAGTGGGTGTTCAAGAAGAAGCTAAGGCCTGATGGTACTATTGAGAAGTACAAGGCACAGCTTGTAGCTAAGGGCTACACACAGAAAGAAGGCGAAGATTACTTTGACACCTATTCACCTGTCGCTAGACTGACCACCATTCGAGTACTATTGTCCCTGGCTGCCTCTTATGGTCTTCTGGTTCATCAAATGGACGTGAAGACAGCTTTCCTTAATGGAGAGTTGGAAGAGGAGATCTATATGGATCAGCCGGATGGGTTTGTGGTAAAAGGTGAAGAGACAAAGGTGTGTAAGTTATTAAAATCTTTATATGGCCTGAAACAAGCACCTAAGCAATGGCATGAGAAGTTTGACAGAACTCTACTTTCTGCTGGCTTTGTCATTAATGAGGCTGATAGGTGTGTTTACTATCACCATGGTGGGGGCGATAGCGTTATATTATGTTTGTACGTGGATGACATTCTGATCTTTGGTACAAACATGAAAGTGATAAATGAAGTCAAGTCTTTCCTGTCAAAGAGTTTTGATATGAAAGATCTGGGAGAGGCTGATGTCATTCTGAACATCAAGCTTATTAAGAACGAGAATGGGATTACTTTAACGCAATCTCATTATGTTGAGAAGGTCTTGAGCCGATTTGGCTTTAATGATGGCAAGACTTCTCCAACACCTTATGATCCCAGTTTGACATTACGAAAGAATAAGAAGGAACCAACAGATCAGCTAAAATATTCACAAATTGTTGGTTCTCTCATGTACTTAGCAAGCGCTACAAGACCCGATATCTCTTTTGCTGTGAGCAAGTTGAGTAGGTTCATGTCTAACCCGGGTATTGATCATTGGCATGCACTTGAAAGGGTCATGCGCTATCTATGTGGTACAATGAGCTATGAGATTCACTATTCAGGGAATCCTGCTGTGCTTGAAGGATATAGTGATTCGAATTGGATCTCTGACGTTGATGAACTCTACGCCACGAGCGGGTATGTGTTTACCCTTGGAGGTGGCGCAGTGTCATGGAGGTCTCGTAGACAAAAAATATTGACGAGGTCAACTATGGAAGCAGAACTTACTGCTTTAGACACATCTACTGTTGAGTCAGAATGGCTGCGTGAGCTCTTGATGGACTTGCCTATGGTTGAGAAACCTGTGCTGACAATCCTTTTGAATTGTGACAACCAAACTGTTATTGTCAAAGTGAACAATTCTAAGGATAACGCGAAGTCATCAAGACACGTGAAGAGACGTTTGAAATCTGTCAGGAAATTGAGAAACTCCGGAGTAATAACTGTTACGTATATTCAAACAGACAAAAACCTGGCAGATCCCTTTACAAAGGGACTATCACGAAATGTGATAGAAAGTGCATCGAGGGAGATGGGGTTGAGACCCATGGATGTCACACCTTAGTGGTAACCCAACCTATGTGATCGGAGATCCCGTGAATTAGGACCTGGGAAGAACAAGCTAGTGGTTTGACTGAGGAGAGTATTTTGTAACCCTCTCTATGTGAAGATGCATGACTCTCATAATCTGTAAGGCAGGTTGGCAACATGCCTTAATGTGTTTCTGATGGCTTTAATTAGCAAAGATGCCGTCCTACAGGGCATTCTTGAAAGAACACACCTATATGAGCTCGACTGTAAACGTCGCGGTCTATGAGATTTGGGTGATCTCTAGTAAACTCATGAAGAGACCAGGGAGTATGACGCATATGCTCCAACCCGCAGGGTAGGCTACTGACAGCCAAGTACTAGTTATGATTTTGAACGAAATCTATTGGCACCAAACTTGCAATTCAAGGTTCGTCCATTGTTCAAGTTGTTGATAGACGTAGTTCAAGATTCTAGGCGGAAGTTCAACTTAACAGTCTCTGCTGAAACACTGGTATATAAACAAGTAGCAAGGATTGACAAATCTTCAAATGGGCATTTGAGATCTGGCGGGGGATTGTTAGAAATAATGGGGCTAATCCATTTAGGCCCATGTGTATTTCAGATTTTCCCTAAATCTCAAAGCCCAAATTTATGGCAGCCCATATGTGTTTGGGCCCATGTTTGTGGCAGCTCACATGGGAGTGGAGTGGGAGCTAAAGTTTAGTCCCACATGGAAAGTTAGAGGAGAGTTGCACCACCTTATAAGGTGGAGTGTTGCACCACTTTGTAAGTGAGTGGCAATAAGAGAGATACACACGCGCGCTCCTCCTCCGCCGCCGCCGCCGCTCGCCTCGTCACGACGCGCGCGCGCGCGCCGCGGGTTGCGGGTTGCGGGAATCTCGCCGAGCCGAGCTTTGTTTTGCTGCTCAGGAAAATTGATAGACGTGTCAAACAGTCAGCTTATTCGGGTGGACTCGGCCCATGTTCGCCTCCGTTAGGGTTTCCTGAGCCGCTCTATATAAAGTCCTGCGCGGCTACCGCCACAACACCACCGAAAACAATCTAGGGTTTTGCCATCCTCTCTACTTGCGCCGTCACCGTAGTCTACTCCATCCCGCTTGCCGGCGTGCACCGGCGGACGGGAGAGCAGGTCTCCGGAACCACTCGCCCTTGTGATCCTGTACGGGAGAGAGCGAATAAGGTTTTTGGGAAGCGCTCTGCGCGACTGCTCGAGTTCTCCATCACGGGTCGTCTTCCATCCAAGTCAGGCGGTGCTGCCTACCGCCGTCTTCGTCGCCATCTGCTGCGATCACTCTTCCCCAAAGTTTCTACTACGACAACCGAACGGTACGTGCTACGTGATCCTGTTTGGTTATTCATCATGTTCTGCGAGTACATGTTAAGCTGCTGTTTGTTTCCGATCATCCTGTTGTTTAGTACATCTAGTATGTTCGAGTTACATGAGCCAGTAGCTGGTTTTGTCATGATTTATATTTTGGAATTAATCGTGGAAATTATGCCTAGTATTCCAACAGATCTCATATCTCTCTCCATGTCCACCAGAATTGCGCCCATAGTGGCCAAGCAGCTAAAGATCACTCGCCATGCTCCTGTAAGTTCTGCGAGCACATCGTACATATGGGGTGGTTTGGAGGCCGCTTGTTCTTCATGAGGGGTGGCTGGAATTCAACATCAAGATAGAACTGATTCCTAGTGACGTCCTCGTATTCAAGCTCAACAACGATGGTCTGAAAATGAAAAAGTCCATGCACAACAAAGAGCTTGGAGGGGATCTTTGTCTACACATGCCATGACCTGTGATCCTTCCTTGTCTATGCCTATGTAAATACTAGTGGTGATGTAGTTTGCTAGGAGGTTGTAGCTGAACCTTTCTTTTATGCCAAATGAGTGCACCCCTGGTTTAAGTAGTAGATAGGTTGCATGGCATGCACCTGAATATGCTGAATGTGTATGCTTATGTGCTGATGAATGTGCTGGTGTCCTCACCATATTTGAATTTGGTGATCGCAAATGGTAACTACACGCAGCCAATCAACCTTGGCTCTGCGTTTCCACCCATACGACCCAGTCTATCAAACAAAATGCATAACATGACTTTCGTATCGTTTCTACGTGGCCATGT
This sequence comes from Avena sativa, assembly GCA_916181665.1. Classification (NCBI taxonomy): domain Eukaryota; kingdom Viridiplantae; phylum Streptophyta; class Magnoliopsida; order Poales; family Poaceae; genus Avena; species Avena sativa. The sequence continues at coordinate 506,778,497 of OV702294.1, forward strand.
CCACAGGACCTGCTCCAGAGAGAGCTCAATATTCGGTCCAGCTTACCAGTCACGACCTTATAAATTCTCCCCCGTGGCTCGTTGGCTACTCCCGGAACGAACCCAATCAGGAGAGCGAAGAAGAGACCAGAGCGCACCACCCCGCACCGGCCCTCGTAATTGCCTCCTCGGTCTCCAATCATAATAGGCCGGCTCGAGGTGCCGCGCCATTCAACGGACCTCTCTCTCCCCTTCCCTTTTGTTTGCTACTACTCCTCTCCTAGCCCAAATCATTCGCAGCTTTCTTTTCTCTGCTTCGAAGAATATATCGGACCGAGCCTCTGCCTAGCTACTCGTTTTGTCTGGTTGGGCGGTGCTGGTGCGTTAATGGCGGTTGACCTCCTCCTCCTCCTCCCTTCCTCCTCGCTCCTTTAAATCGCGCGGGAAGAACCGTTCGTCGTCATAGCCGCAAAGCATAGAGCGCCCATAGTTTCTTGCCCGGTCCTGTTTCTGCTCTTCAGCGAGCGGCAGCTAGCTCTATTTCCTTCTTGCCCCGGCTTTCTTCCGTGGTAGCTGGTCTGTCTGCCGCGGCAATGGCGCCGGAGAAGCTCGTCGGGAGGAAGGGCAGGCTGCGTCAGCGCTACGACAACGAGTACCGCCTCGTCGCGGGGTGAGTATCCCATCCGCTAGCTAGCTGACTAGCTCATTGGGTCATTGCATCTACCACCACCATGTCGTTCCAAGAAGTTGTTCCTGCTCTGACCAGAAGAGCCGTGCGTGTGTTCTTCTCTCCGGTGCAGGTGCGTCCCGTACCGCTTGGACAAAGACGGCCAGCTGGAGGTTCTCATGGTCTCCACGCCCAGCAGGGACGATCTCGTCTTCCCGAAGGTAGACCTCACCTCACATATATTCCGTCAATCGGCAAAGCTCGCGCGTACGTACGTACACCTACTAATGGATTATTGGTTTTGGTTGCGTTCTTCGATCAGGGCGGCTGGGAGGACGACGAGGACGTCTACGAGGCCGCCTGCCGCGAGGCGCTGGAGGAGGCCGGAGTCAGGGGCAACATCGATGTAACTACTATACACTCACCCATATCCTTCCTTCCTCTTCATGCATTCAAAATCAAGATTTCGTTTTCATGAACAGCAGCTTTGGCTCATGGTGAAAGTTTAATACTACACCTCTATAGCTAGCTAGGTAATTAGCTGATTTGACCTCTGAGAGAGATGCATTAGGATATATGCTAAAATAAGTCGATAGAGACTCGAGAACACGATGCGAGATGGCATATGTTCGAAAGGAAAAGCAAACCACCCGGGGAACATTTTCTCTGTCGCCAAAATCTGGCGGGGAGAATTATGCGGATCATGCATGACATAACAACCAGGAGACAAGAAAAGGACACTGCCGTTGACTTGGTAAATTTTCAGTAATAGTACCACATTAGGCTACTTAATTAAGATAAGTACATATTCCATCTGCATCTAGTGACGTGGTGTAATTCCTTCACGATTATCCTCGAGTTCTCTAGTCGGCAGGGGAGGCCTTGAATATTGTGAACCATTGCCTCTTTTATTCATCTCTGACGCCGTGCTTACTCTGCAAAATGATATAAAATCATCCAGAGGGCTGGTACTATGCATGTGGCGTGTCTCGTGGTTCCCCAACAACGATCTCAACAATCAACTCCTGTCGATGACATGTCTGGGTTAATTATGCACTGCTACCATTTCATTGAATTAGCTGTTGCTGATGATGAGCAATTTGCCACTTGTTGTTTTATGTTCAGAGAGACTCGCTGGGGCTGTGGGTGTTCAGGAGCAAGAGCAGCCAGAGCGAGCAGAGCAGCGACAGCCCGAGGGGCGCCTGCAAGGGCCACGTCTTCGCGCTGGAGGTCACCGAGGAGCTCCAGGAATGGCCGGAGCAGGACACCCACGCCAGGCGCTGGATCTCCCCCGCGGAGGCGTACAGGCTCTGCCGCTACGACTGGATGCGCGAGGCCCTGACGGCGTTGCTGGACCGTTCTTCCGCGTCGTCGCCGGCAATTCCCGTAGCGGTGGGGGAGTGCCCTGCTGCGGCGCCGGATCAGATGAACGAGCACGTTGGCATGTGCATGGACATGATGCTGATGAAACCCACGGCCGCCGCGGATCGAGCGGTGGCGCTGTGCTGATCTTTGCGATAGATGTGGATGAATTGACGACGTACGGACATGCTCTCAGAAGCCAGAACTCATCTGATGATACCTTCCTGCATCTTTTCCTTGTGTTACTCTAATCAGTAATTTAGCTGTCTTCCTAATTATTCAGAGACATGTCGAGCATATATGATTGCCAACTCGTACGACGATCGATACATGGCTGGTACGGTACGCGGGTTGTAATGTGAAACTTCTAGGGCAACTTAAATTAAGTCAATTTCCCTGTAAATTATTTCTTCATTTCCTCGAAACGAAATTTATGAGGTTAAATGAATAATTGTGAGAATGTTTCATTGGACAGCTGTAAAGAGAATTCTTCGTTATTTGAAGTTTACTAGTATTTCTCTTGGACTAAAACTTGTAAAGTCTGAATCTACTCTGGCCATGGGTTTCTCTGATACAGACAAGAGGTTTTGCAGTGTTTCTTGGTTTGCAACCTTGTTTCCTTGAGTGCATGCAAACAAGCCATGGAATATAAATCTTTGATGAATGCTACAAATAAAGTGATATGGGTTCAAACTCTCTTAACAGAACTTGGTGTGAGTCATCCTAAGGCGGCATCTTTGTGGTATGATAATCTCGGTGCCACATGGTTATCAGCTAATTCGGTGTTTTATGCTAGGATTAAGCATATTAAGATGAATTATTATTTTGTTCGAGAAAGAGTTGCTAATACGTACCTGGATGTCACTGACCAATGGTTTTACAAAACCTTTTGATTGTTCGACAGCCGGAAGCGTTTCGTCACAATTTTAACTTAGATAAGTTATGATTAAGGAAGGATGTTAAGTAACGTGTCATAGTTATATACGTGTACCGTGTGGGTACCGTGCATGTGCATGGCGCCGTGATGTTTTACACGATATCGTTTGGAGATTGTTACCCTAGATTTACTTTTTTTTTACTTTTTTTAGCTGGGTTAACTGCCATGTATAGGTTTCGTAGGAATCAAGGCATATCTCAAGCGTATCAAATCTGTAACCTCTATTGATTATATAACGCGTACACGTCCCTGCCAGGAAAGGCATAGATTCAACCCAATTTGATACCGTGTTCTAATAAATGGCTGTATGCGCCAAACGTTTCAGAGCCCGGGTGTTCCCCATTTCGAGAAAGATACTAATTTAGAACACCACCATAACCTAAGCAGCCCATAGTAGTTGGACAACATACAAACAAACTCTAGCTTTGTACTCAAGGGAATGAGTCTCACCAAAAAATAATAATGCGCAGGAAGGAACGAGTCTGTTTGTCTTAGTTTGTTGGTGGGCTGGGCCGTCCATATTGACCTGTACCGCGCGCACTCAAGAAACCACTGAAAATAAGGATGGCAATTTGGCATCCTCTTATCATTTGCCCATTTGACATGGTCTGCGCGAAGCAGCCAAAATACCATTCACCATTTCAACCTGAAAAGTTTAATCCACCAAGTTCCCTGAATATAGAAAGGAGACTATGTATCAGGTTTACAAGAATTTGGAATCACATGTTCTCTAAGTACTACGTTGATGCATGCATGCCTGACACAGCCTGCTGCGCAGAAGTTTGTATATGTTTCACCTCTGATGACCTGACGTACCTCATTTCAGACCTCGTCGTCGATCTAGAGGTTTCAGACTTTTCTGAATTCAGCGAAGGTGTACACAGCTACGCTAGACTATCTGGCCTTGTCCCGTAGCTGCGTTTCGTCTGAGATGAAGAAGAAAACTTTTGCTCCCCGTGTATGTAAAAGAGTATGGACAACAACCACTGTACCAAATGACAATGTGTTTTACACATTTAGTCTCAGTTTGAGAGAGTTGTGCATGCAGACTAGCACATTCAGGGTTTCATCGGATATGAACAGCCACCATTTAGTCTCGATTAAGCGAGTTGCGCCTGCATGCTAACACATTCAAATTCAGAAAAGGCCGGCTATACTTATCCATTGGCATGCATGGCTAAGTGGTCATTGACATAGTCCAGACTCAAGAGCTTGAGAAGTAGGTTTTCAATGGCTGATAGCATCCCAGCACATGCCAGCGAAAACTTTGTTCAGATTCACCTTTGCCATAGGATACATGTCATCCTCTGAATATAGCCTGCAGATTTCTGCAGCCTTCAGGCTTTTCAGAACTTTACGACGAGGAAAGGTGACTGAAGTTTTTGTCTGTTGCTGTTCTTTCTCCGAGAGATGAAGTAGGAAAGTTTCGTCTTTGCTCTCCATTGTCAAGAAAGCCAGGACAATCTTAACCATCTAGTCTAGCTAGAGGAACACAATATTGACTTAGCCTTCAAGTTGGTCCATGCCAACGAAACGAACATGCTCGCTAACATGGGTGGGTGGGCCACGGTATTGAGCTCTCACTTTTGCACATCAGCCCAAGCTAGTTGCTTACTCGTGTAGGGGCGGAGCCAGGATTCAGACATAGGGGTAGGAGGGGGAAGAAGACGAAGATCGTCAAAATCAAATTTTTTTGTTAAAATTTCACGAAAGTATACATATGATAGTACCAATACCAACCATTAGTTCATAATCAACTAAACTTATTCATAATAGAACCATAAGTACAAATTAATATGAAGTAGATTGTAATATAAAAATCATGGGCTAATGGGCTATACCCTTGTGGGTTGTGGATTTCAGGATTGAATGATTAGACCTATAGGCTATACTTGAGTCTAATAGGCACTAATAATTGTGATTAATGCTAAATAGTACGCTGCAGATTGTTAGGGGGGGGGGGGCGATCATTAGGGGGAGGGGTCTGACCCCTGCTAGCCCCCCCTTGGCTCCGCCCCTGACTCGTGTACTAGCTTCCTTAGTTGCTAGCTTGATTAGCACTAGCTAGCTAGTAGGTTACATGTGGGATCCTATATATGTTTGTACGATTGTCCTATATCTTGCTAAGCTAGTGGATATGCCTATGGAATGCAAGTCTTCTGCAAAGCAGGATCAGCTACGCTCTCCACAGCATGCATGTTGTTTAGAACCTTTGTTAGTCAAACATTAAGAACAACGAAATTATAAAATTTAGAGAAATTACTAACATTGACAACACAAAAAATGTACCATTTGATCAATGGTATAAGATGCTTCCATAATGTAATTCTAAATCTAAAATAATACTAACATATTTTCATAGAAACCATGATCCAAATGTCATGTTGGAGGCCATGCCAATGTCCTCAACAATATTTATTTGACAAGGAGGTAGTATTATACTTCTCTAGTTGATGTAGCCCAACCTACAATCGTGGCCACATCAAGTACCTTGTCAAGCTCACCAACTTAAGCCAAGTCATCTTAGTCCCCAAAGGTTTACAACGACGAGTACGAAGACAAGGAAGAAAGATCGAGGACTCAAGTCCGACAAGACGGAAGCTTGAAAGAGGAGAAGGAAAAAAGCGGTTAGATGATCTAGGGACAACACTACCATCCACCTGCAGCACGACATGGAATAGAAGATGGACAAGCTCCAGGAGCGACACTGCCGCTCAACTACAAGCGGCACTGACAATAGAACCAGCACTACCGCTGCTAGTGCCGCCCAACTACTACTCCACCCTCTGGATGCTTCGGGACCCCCCAACTCCACAAGGACGATACTATCATGACACTGCCGTGTATGTCAATCGAGTTGCAGATAAGCAACACTGGCACTTGGCCAAGCGGCACTACCACTTATGCGCGTTCCTATAAGCATAAGTGTGGGCCTTGGTCTTTGTAATCTTATCCCCATCTTACCACCCAACTTATCCATTCGTGGCTGGCTATATATGCCGCCACATCCATATGTAAATCCTAGACAAAGCTAAGATAAGAAGATAGAGCTTTGCTCATCCCTCTCATTGTGGAGAAGATCCACCATTGGATACCCAAGACCTCCCTAGTTGGAGATGTACTCCTATATACTTGGTCTCTCCCATGTACGGATTCTACTAGAATATCGGTCTCTCCCATGTTAGGATACTACTTGGAGCTACTCTCTTCCTATATGTGATTCTGTCAAGAGCTTGCCAATCTCTCTCAAGGAATTCTACCTCATGGTCTCTCCCTTTTGATTCTATTGGGTTGGTGGTTCGGAGTTCAGACCACCAAGAGCAAACCAGATTGTATCGGGTGTGTTCGTTTTTATCGTGTTCTTCATTGAGTTTGTCGTGTTCTTCGTGCCCTCCCTCAAATCCCCCATGAATCCGTGAAGATGAGGCCACCCTAGAGATTCAACCCTACATCAATAGTTATAAGCTTAAACTGGTTGGAAAGGTATATTAGCTGATGTGGCTACAATCTAACCCAAGATTGCATGGTGTCAAGCATACAAATATTTAACCCTTACATAGCTGAACTTCGTTACCTTGTTAGGTATATCTATTAATTGCAGATCCGAGAGTTGCCATAAGCCATGTTTGCTGCTTGAAGGACAAAGCCATTTCCCATGCAATATTAGTACAAGAGAGTAGGTTGCTGTTTTGCTAGGTCCTGTCTTGGATCTATCGAATGACCTACCAAACACACATACACACACAGGAAAAAGGTGGATCAGATACCATATGGCAGGAAACAACCTAAGAGCAACTCTAACCGATCCTCTTTATTTTAGAGGACTTTTGGCCGGAGAAAACGGCGGACTTAAACTTTAAGTCCTCTAAACGGTGGCTATCAGATTCGATTCCCTTTAATATAGAGGACTATAATAGATTTTAAATTAAATTTGCACCGAATTCGACATTTTTCGAACAATTTCATACTAATTCGAACGATTTCATACATAGTTCATAGATAAAACTAAAACATTACATAAATTTAACCCCCACCGTCGGGGAGGCTGCCGTTGAGCTTGCCGCCGCGGCCTCACCCACAGTTGGGCCCGAGCCAACGCTCGATCTCCTCGTCGCTGTCCAGCGAGATGACCACCGGGGCCGCTGCCGGAGCTAAGGACAAAGCGGCCATGGCTGGGGCCGAAGCCGAGGAAGAAGAGGCCGCGACTAGGGTTCTGGCCGGAGCTGAGGATGAAGAGGCCGCGGCTAGGGCCGATTTCTTGGCCGCGAACATGGAAAACGCCGCCGCCTCCTCTGCCACGCGGCCCATATTCAGCCGCCGGAGCTCGGCCACCCGCCGCTCGTCCTCTCTCTCTGCTTCGATGCGCTCCCACGCATTGCGGTCCTCCCTCGCAATCCGGCCTGCGTGGCCACTGGAGGGCGGCGCGAAGAGCTCCGGCACCGGCTCCGGGGTGCCGAGAGGGAATTTCAGCGGGCCGCACGCGTCGCCGTTGAGGCCGACATTCTCGATGTCGTGCCTCCACGCCGCCTGGGTTGTGCTCTGGAAGGATCTGAGCTAGATGTGCCGACCGGTGTTCCGGTCGCTGATCTCGGCCACCCACGTCCCCCACTCTAGTTGTCGGACACCATGGTAGCGGGGATGCGGCGGCAGAGGAAGCGGGAGGTCGCCGAAACGGCACTGTGAGCCGCCACGACCTCGGCTAGCGTTGCAGATGGGAGGTGGGGAGCGACGGCGGGAAGGTTCGGCCATATCCGGCGCGGAAGCGGTGGTGGCGATGGATTTTTCGGCGGCCGGAGAGGAAACGGTGGGTGATAGGTATTTTAGTCCACAGCACGGCGGCCGCTATATTTGGGAGGCGAGGATGAGGTTTTAGTCCGCCGAATCCTATTTATAGTCCTCTAACGGATCTTAGGGTTTCGGTTAGGTGCGGCTTCGGTCGTTAGCTGCCGAAATAAAGTCCTCTAAGCCGTTAAAGGGGATCGGTTAGAGTTGCTTTAAGCGCTGTAGAAGCCAAACATATGCACTTATATAATAAATCAGTAGCGTCAGAAGTTGAGAAGCTATGGTTTTCCTTTACCACTGCCATGATTAGCCATCTATTTCTTTTCAAAAAAATGATTAGCCATATGTTAATTAGTTTCTGACTTTCTGATCGCACTCCATACTGGTAAGCATTTCACTAGTGTTCAGAGTTCTCACTCGAAGTTCTTGGCCTAATTAATATGATGATAGTAGGCTATAACTACCTACTAAATGTACTCTAGTGTTGACGTTATGTGTTTTAGAGCTTATCCTTAGGCTCCATCCTTAATGTCGTAGATGCATGTGCGTTACATCTAGGGGGAGATTAAGGTTAACTATCTTGCTCTGTGTGTAAAAGAAACTTGCAGTGCGTATAGGAGGAGGTTGTACCGTCTCACTGGATCTTTTAAAGAGCAACGTGTTTGTTGAGAACTGGTTAGAGATGTACAGTAGTTCCCAATATTTTCCCTAAAGCACATGATTTTATTCCTCCTAGGTCCTTATATATTTGTTCTTGTGAGGATCAGGTGTTGAATAGTCATGTTCCACTCAGTTTGTTATATCTTTGCTTTTTGAATGAAGGAAGCATCTCGGAAGTTTCCATGATAACTGCTCAAGAAAAGGGAAAAACGCCTCCAAAGGCTCAAAAGGATACAGTCTATTGTAGTTTGAGATGTTCGGTTGCATGGATTATACTTGCTCCGTTCTGAAATAAGTGACTTGAGTTTATCTACATTCGTATGTATCTAGACACAGAATATACAAATTTAGATAAATTCAATTCACTTATTTCAGAACGGAGGGAATAGTTGTAAACACCTCTATACGATGCAAGTTAATCTAGAGAGCTGAGCGTAGTTAAAAGGACAATTTTTTCTCTATGATATCACACGTATAATGCAATTTTTCTGAAAAGAGTAATGTAAAAAATCATAATGAAGTCTCACCAAATTATAATTCACTAAATAGGTAGATAATTTTTGCAAATGTAAAATAAAAAAATAAGCGTGCATCGTCTCTGATCGGCCGCTAAGGTGGAATTTGGAAAGGACCAAAAGAAATTTCTGATTTAGGGCATTAGGAACATTGGGTAATTATTTAATTTCGGCAAGAGCGAGAGTCCCACTCTGCCGTCTCACCGAAGATGTCCGGGAGGCAATAGATTCTGTTTTAGAGAAATGAGGCATGATAAACTAGACTCACTCTTGTGGGATTAATTTGTAATTTCCTATGGGTCATATCGTATACCTTATGGGCTCTGCAATTGGAATTGGTCCCAATTATTTTTCATTAAGTCTGGGAAGGCCACGGCCCATCTAGCCTATCTTCTGGCTAACTCCATATCCTTAAGACCGGCGATGTAATATGATAATCAATTTGGTGTCAGTGATTCAGTACAGCTTTGTACTATGTACATGTATTATATTCTCATTCCGTAGAATTCAGGATAGCCTTTTTGTTCCGAAATATAGGATGAACCATAAGATGGACATGGATATCATAATTTACTTAACATTCCGTGAGACAATTAACTTCGATTTGAAAATATGCATTTCATAAAAATATTCCCGGTAGCTTTAGAAGTCGTCCTAGGCTTGCAGAACAAGTCAACAAGGACAGCTCCTGTAACAAAGATTTGAGAATAAACTGAATATTCTAGTTTGCTTTCTTTATGAAATGTGTGATATAAATTGTTACCATTTTATGAATTTGTTGGTATATTGACTTGACCAGGACTGCTCCTGTAACATAGCCCAGTTGTAATGTTTTAGAATTTTTTTTTAACAATGTAATGTTTTGGATTATAACTCACTATCCTGAATACTTTATGATGTTTGTTACCAGGAATGCTCCTGTAACATAGCATTGCTATACTGTTTCAGACTATAACTCACTATCCTAAATACCTCCTGATGTGTTTGTTACCAGGACTGCTCCTGTAATATAGAACTGTTTTAATGTTTCACATTATACTCACTATCCTGAATACCTTATGATGTTTGTTAGCAGGACTGCTCCTGTAACATACAACCCTGTTTCAGAGTATAGCGTGTGAGTAATCTATGCAAAGTGCCCTGTCATATCATAATGATTTATTCTATTCTTCTAAATCATGTGACTCACTAGGAGTCAAGACTCACGGTTGCATTGACTTGACCAGCTGCATGCATGTTGATAGATTCACCATGTACTCTTATATATCAATATGATTACTAAATGCTGAATATTTTGTTCGAAAGTTGATACCAGAACGATTTTCAGGTACTCCCTCCGGCCCATATTAATTGACTTGGATTTGTCAAAATTTGGATGAATCTATATACTAATGGGTCGGAGGGAGTAATATTATTGAAGTGGACGGTCAAATATAACATCTCATCTCAACAAATAAAGGACTACCTGATTAAATCATCGTGGTAAGTCGAACAGATAGGCATATACTACACAATACACATGACCATGCAAAAGGGAACAACAAGATTCATTGATCTTGGTTATGGATCCTGATGCAATGATAATAGTAAATGTCGTCTCAGATCTGGCAAAGATATACCTTCCATTTTTTCATGCAACTTGGATTGTGCAACGATTGCTTGTGTCAGAAGATATTTCTAGAAGATCCCACATCCATAGCCTGCTTCTGCAAGATTAGACTGATCACCAAGCAAAGTGGAGGACATCTCCTCAGGCTTAAACTAAGAGTACGTACTCTTCACAAGCTTGCAATGGGGTGCCCACTGGCTACTACCTTAATAGTTTAATCAGCTAGTAGAAAACTGAACCAAGAGTCTTGCCTCACATGTTGCCCATAACTAGTTTGGACCAATGCATTGGTAGCCTCTTGCCTTCCTTATATCAATGCATATGTGCAGGAGAGAGAAGTTGAGCTTCTGCTGATTAAGCTAACCCCTAGCGTCCATGGCATGAGTGAGCTCGGATTAAAAGTGTTGCCATGGGGCCTTAAAGGTGATGGTTGCTTATGGAAGTGATTAATTTGGCTGGGATTGCAAGGCACATGCATACGGAAGGTGCAACCATCATTGCCTTATGATGGAAAATTAAAAAACTACTAATCTGAATGATTAGTAACGTGATATGATGGTCTTAAAGGGCCAATAAGGTATCAGAATGCAAGTACATGCGGCTTCTCAGATTGTAGTTATATGCTAAACTATTGATGTCGGCAAACAACTTTCAGTTTGTTGAAAGAAACAAATAGATAACAGAAAAAAATAACCTTGAAATGCATAGAAACTTTGTTACTCACGCTGCAGGTTTTGTATGGCAATCGTGTACGAACTTCATATGTTCTCTTCCTCAATAGCACCGAGTGCATGGATCCCCCTAGTACTTACCTTGGAAATGTTTTTTTTTGTTATTTATCAGACCTGAGGGGCTAAGAGCATCTCCACTCGTTGGAGGCCCCCAGGGCGAGCGTTCGGCCTGGGGCCGCCAACTCCCAGCCGCAACCCCAACTTGACACCCCTGGGATCGGCGATTTCGGCAAAATGCGGCCAAATTTGACATAAATTTCTAAAACCTCAAAACTCAAAAACGCAATAGAAAATGCATACAAATTCCGTTTTCGATGAACTTGGGGTTGTTGAAGAGCAACAAGCTTAAGAACCACACATAGAGAAACACCAAGAAGCAACACGAATAAGAGGATGCAAAGTATGCAAACAATTGAGCTCCCTAAGATGATGTGATCAAGTTACGCAATCGAAAGCCCCCTCTTAATAGTGCGGCTATCCTATAACCTGGTCTCCCAACAACCACTTTGAGACCGGTAAAAGCAAAAACTAGCAAGGCCATACCTTTGCTTTTCACATGCAGCTTGATCTTGATGACAACGTTTCAAGCTCAATTCAAGCCGGAATTCTTCACTTGATCAATGTTGCTTTGTGAAGACCCATAATTTTCTCCCCATACACCACTGTGGGATAACTTCATTAAGGCACATCTTCACATATCCATTATCACAAAATGGACGAAAATATTCAAGTATATGATCTTCTTAAGATTCTTATGTTGAACTTGCACTTCTTAACCTTGATGACAATTACCACTTAATGTCATCATCTCATAGGCTATATGAAATCTTTACTTTTCATGCATGCTGTAACACCCTCAGAATCGGCCCTATGCAGGTTTTAGCGATTCCCGCCAAACCCGTATAGAAACGATTCAAAGGTGCCCACCAGGCACTTGCGTGCGGGTGGAAAACGAAGTAATATCATTACACAATAGTCCACGATGGGACCCACAGAACAGATATATACAACAACGACTCAAAGAGTCAAGAATACCGGTATACAATACAAAGATCCAAATCACCTTTAAAACGATATAGCGTCCGAGTACGGACACGATGCAAATTGAGCTAAGAGCCCTGAAGAATAACCAATGGCGTCCATAACCCTGCCCAGGCCAAGCCGGAAGGGTAACCCTGCTAACGACGTCGATCTCAAAACCTGCTTAAACAATAGGGGTGCCGACAAAGGGCAAAAGGGAAAAGAGAGAGCGGTCAGTACTGAGTCCAGTACACGGCGAGACTAGAATTCGGCGGTCCTCGCCTACATAGGTATGGTGGACTGAAGCGGCAGCGCAACATGCACTAAACAACCTATAGAGACTCGATATAACTGTCGGCTATCAGAGAGGGATAAGAAAGACCTATTCGAAACCATCCTGATTCTACCACCAAACATACCCATCCTGGTGTTTCCCCCTCGAGACCAAACGAGGAAGTCAACCGAGAAACTCACACAGTTGGCAGTTTTATTCATTCCGTTATAGTTGCGGCAATTACTAGTCAAATGTAGATAGCATGAGTCATCCTGATATAATAAGCAGTGGGCAGTTTTAGTTAACCATTCCGTTGTAGTTGCAACACTTACTAGTCAGATACAATTAGCATGAGATATCCTAAACCCAGCAGTTGTTGGTACTTTTATTTAGCCATTCCGTTGCAGTGGAGCTGATTACTAGTCACATCGGATACAAGTCAATTTATAACAGTAAACTTTAGTTATAGTTGTCTATGATCGAGAACTGTGCTCCAAGTCGTCCATAACCGCGGACACGGCTTTTTGAAAAGATTTAACCCTGCAGGGGTGCACCAAAGTATCCACACGCACTTCGACCCTTTTTGCCAGATCAGTTAACATACACTCATCGGTATGTCGGCGGGGCCTAAGTCACGACGTTTCCTAGACCCAAAGCAAGTACATGGGGGCCACCCCACTAAGCTACCCGCAACGAAGTCGGACGGTCTCCGAGACGGACTCAGGGTTTGTGTAGCCGGCTGTAAACGACTGGGAACCCGAAAGTGTGACTGGGCTTGTCGATACAGCGAAAACGGGTCACGTCTTAAACAGTACAGGTGCAGTACCTCGCACAATTTAAATTAAGCAGTAAAGCATGACATAAGTACAAGATAGTAAATAAAACCTCAAACTAGTTGTGGCCCCCGGTACAATACTTTGAAATCAGGTACTAATCGATGGGGGTGCCCACACACCCCACCTGTGGTTAGCGCGCTCGATCTCAGAACAGGTGTCAAGAACTCGGGTCCTACGGGACACAAGTGGATGGTTAACAACCAAATAACATCTATTGCCCACCTGTGCCTCTGCATTATTTACCTACTTCAATTTTAGTTATTAAACAATAATTAAAGCCATGATCATCTCCAACATTGAACACACGGCCATACTCCAACAACTGGGGTACTTGACGAGGCGCAACAGCACTTGAGAAAGCAACTACGACACGCAAGTCCAACTATCTACCAATCAACAGGTAATAGGATGTGTCCAAGGCAATATAAGGCTGCAAGGGATATCACGGGTACGAAAACTAGAGCATCGCATCACGGATAGCAATAGATCAATAGGGGGGAATAAATACTATAAAAGTAAGATAGGTAGAAAGGGGGAGATGCTCGCCTGAAACATTGTCGAAGGTTCATCCGAAGATCGGGTCGACACTCGCATCAACTCATCGGCCTAATCCGCGAAGAAGCAAAACACTAGAAGAAACACCGGATGCACTATTTAATACTACGGCAAAAGATCGGGCATGATGCATGTATGATGGATGACATGGCAAAGATGCGATGCAATTAGGCCAGATTAAGCGGAACCGGGGTCCCGACATTTATTAGGTGGATCAAGTTGTTTAGATACCCCGCAATTTAAATGTTGTCTTAACAAGGCAAAATTATATCACCGGTTCGCTACACAAATTTAAATGGAACCCATATGAGACTAGAAATGTCCGCATATGGTCTCCATATTTAATTACGAGGTGAATCGGCATAATGCCCCCAACCCACATGATATGCATGCGAAAAGAACCATTAATATGCAACAAGTTTTATATATAGCATTTATAAAATAAGGGCTCGGGAAAAGGTTCACACATGTGGGTCCGGAAGATCTTGGGTTCCGGGGGTCCGGGGTTCGACAGGGTTTGACGGGGATTGGTCTCAGCGGGAATGTTCTCGGACAACGGAGTAGATCTTGTCGCATGCGAGGAGAAGAACTTGGTTGGCGTCGGGGCACATCGGATCCGCCCTGGTCGGTGCCGATCTTGTCATCACGAAGATCTTGTCGGGTCGTCGTATCGGGTCGGTCTTGGCGTTCGGGAAGAAGAACTAGGCGTGCGACGACGACGGCATCGGTGCGGAAAGGAGGTCTTGTCATGCCGGGGTCTCGGCGTTCTCGAATTCTGATTGAAGATCTTGGGTTCGGCGGGGTCGGTCTTCGGGTCTTGGTCGGGTCGCCGGTAGATCTTGGGTTTCCGTGTTGGCGACTTTGGGGTTCCGGCTCCTGTTGTCGGTGTGCTTGATGTGGTGCTAGTGTGTCTTCGGTTACGGCGAATCCTTGGCATGATCGAACTTGGCGCGATACGAATCCTGTACAATCTTGGCAGGGACACTTGGTCAAGGACAGACCCAGCAACGCGCTTCTGCCCACCTGTGCTTGGGTTCTGCACAACTGTTGCCGGCAACCGGGCTCGGACGCGAGGCCACGCAGGGGCGCGACCAGCAGGACGAGGGCGGCGCGGCCTGGCGAGCCGGCAGGAGGAGGCGTCCGCAGGGAGACGCGCGGGAGGGGCCGGACGCAGACCGGACTGCGGGGGGTGAGCGCCCAGGTCGGCGGCGGCGGTCGGACGAGGTTGGTCCAGAAGGCGGACAGAGGGAGAGGGGCGGGAGGAGCAACGGCGGTCGCTAGGGTCCTGCACGAGGAGGCCGGCTCTGCGGGGAAGGAGGTCGCCGGGGAGGGAGCCCGCGAGGCGGCGGCGCGGGACGAACAGACGCTGGTGGGGACGGGCGGAGGAGCGGTGATGACGGCGGGTCCGTGGCGACGGCGAGCGCAGGAGCAGGCGGATCCGACACAGACGCGGAGAAGCTCCTTCGAGCGGCACGCGGGACGAGGTCGAGGCCGTTGGCGGCGGCCGGAGCAGGCAGGGCGGCGACGCTGGGGAGGCGAGAGCTCGCTACCGGGGAGGGAGGTCGTGGCGGCCGGAGGGAGAGCGGGACCACGGCCGGAGGAGGGGAGGTCCAGAGGCGGCGCTGCGGCTCAGGCTCGCAGAGGCGCGGGCTCGGGAGAGGAGCGACGGAGGCGCGCGCACGTCGCTGGGGTTCCAGCGGCGAGGCGACCAGGCAGGGAGGGGCGGTGCCGGGATGGAGCTTGCAGAGGTGGCGGCGGCGATCGAAGAGGAGAGGGAAGGCCGGAGGCGGCGACGGAGCGCGGACGCGCGATGGAGGGCGGCGGCGGCGCTGGGGATCGGGGTGGGTGAGCGGTTGGTGGGAGAGGAGATCGTGGTGGGGCCGGGCGCGTGCGAGGTGGGCCAGGAGCGGGGCCGGGGGTGCGTGGCCGGGGTGGTTGGGGGCTCTGTCGGTGTGAAGTGCATGTGGTGGGGCCGGGCTGGCAGAGAGAGGGGGAGGAAGTGGGTTGGGTGCGTGCGTGTGGAATGGAGGTGGCGGCTGGGGCAGTGGGGTGAGGTGGCGTAGCGGGATTGGCTGGAGGAAAAGGAGTGGTGAGGTGGCGGCAGGTGATAGGCCGGGGTGAGGTGGAGGGGGGGCTGGGTAGGATTAGGTGTAGGTAGGATTAGGACTAGATATTTTAGACTAGGGTTTGGAGGTGGCCGGTCGGGCTTCGGGCCTGGCGGGCTGCCTCCTAAAAACAATTTGAAATTTTTATTTATTTAAAACGGGGCTTTTGAATAGACGAAACAAAATAATCCGGAGACCCGGGTTTTGGATTTTTAAATAAAGGCGGGATATTTAGAAAACCAAATATGTTTTTCGGAAAATGTTTCAGACAAACAAATGCATGATGATGACGATGCTCAAATGCAATGTGGCATGACGACATGAGCATGCGGTCATGACGATGCAATGCACAAAAACAACGCGATTTTCTAGTAGTGGTTTTTGCGGGGCGCCACACATGCCCATGGAAATATACCTAATCTACATAGACAACACAAAGCCAAATATATAATGGGTTACTTCATGAAGCATAATCTACAAAGCTTACCACACCACAAGATCCCGTGTGGTACATTCTTTATGCTTCATGTGTTAACCAACTTGAATCCAATCTTCACTCTTTGTATTGGTCAACCATATATCTTCTCACTCTCTATCTAAATGTATTGAGGTACATAAAGAACTTTTAATTTGATTGCATGCACTAAATCTTAATCAACCATATATCAACTCATGAGACAATCATGACGCCGACTTAGAGACATATCTTGAATTCTTATCTTGATCAAACTCTCAAGATCTTGATCATATCATATTGTTCTCTTCAACTCGATGATCTTAATACCAATACTCAAGGTATATCTTTATCTTCATGGAATCCATACTTGAATCCAACACATGAACTATAATCATAACTATGGAAAATTCCTTCATATAAAACTCAATGAAAATATTAGAGGGATTATCATTAATTACCAAAAACAAACATAGGGATAATTACCCTTACATATGTCCCTCATCCCGGTGCCCCTCTGCCCGATTCTCGTCTCTACGACGGCTTTTTGCGGGCCGGCTTGGCTGCCAACGAGGAGGAATATGTTCCCTGTCACTCTCTTCCTTGCACCGACAGTTTTCTCCAGCTTCCACTATCGCTAGACTTTTTTACTTTATAGGATTTAGTGTATCGTCGGGTTGTAGGTGGAGGTGGAGGAATTTGACATCAGGATGCATCTTCTGATGTCACAGTTATCACATTGTTCCAGGTTCACACTTCTCTGTGCTTTTGAGTCGAAGATCCGGTTTCTGAATGTCCTTCCTAGGGATTGGCGTGGTGAGCCAGACGCCGTCTGCCCCGAGGGGTGCTTCTACATCCAACATGTCCACATCTGTGCGACAACGGTTAGATTTTGACTCAAGCCTGTCACTAAAGGATGTGGCGATCTCTTGTTGCTCCAACACTTCCTCCAACTGAATTATGAATTGCTTGATATGTGATGGAGTCAGATTATCCTTCAGGATTTTCTTGGCCACGATAACATTTTCCATCGGTCTATTGTAGATTTTGTTTACTTTGCTATCTAGCCGAGGTTATCCTATCTATATGCTGGCGACGCGTGATACTCTAGGTTTTTTGAGCCGTTGAACAATTTCTTATGCACTTCCAGGTTCTTCCTCACGTGTGTAGATTTCTGTCCCTCATAGAGGGAGGTGAGCCTTTGGTACTCGGATATCGGTTGCTCAATGCGGTTGATTTTCAAGTCTATGCTCTGTTGAATCTCGGCGATATTCTCAGCTTTCTCCAAGAGCGATATGCATTTAGCTTCGAGAGCCACCACAGTTTTCTCAATCGCTGTGTTAATCAGAGTCGGCGAAACTTCTCTATAGTACTCCTTGGTCGTTGGCTTCACAGTGCTATGTCAAGGAGTGGCCTACTTAGTCTAGGGTTGGCCAGAGGTCCGTTGATCCATGGGAGAAGAGAAGGTATATTTTGCTTGTCCGCAGCTTTGGGCTCTCCCCTGCTTCGGTGATGGTGATGAGGACAGGCTTTAGACCTTTTCCTGGAGAGAGGCTTCCCTCAGTGCTCTCAAGCCGAGTAAATTCAGATTCGTCAACACTTCTGGTATAGCGGACTTGTATCCAAGGTTCCCTTCATCCATGTTGTCATAGCGAGATGAATTTGTTTCATTGGTCTCCCACCTACATCTTCGCTAGGTGCGGATTGGTATTTGTCCTCCAGGTCATGCATGTATGGCTATAACTCAGCCGATGTGTACAAATCTACATCTACTTCGATTACATCAAGGATAGAGTCATTTTTACTCAGGCATCGGAAGAACCGGATCCAGAGCCGACATAGCCAAAAAAGTGGAGGGATCTAGAACGTAATAGAGCGTGTCCCTTAGCCTCGGCATTAGAGAAACTTTTGACGGTTTTGATCACGTCATCGAGGGTGAGCTGGAAATTTGCGGTCATCCTCTTTAGCTTGTGGCCTAGGAGAGTGCCCCTAGTTAGCCCACTGATGAAGTGGAGAGAAGCTACCATATCTGAGATTCCTACAACCGGGTTTTTAACCCTAAGCCATCTGGACAGGAAGTCTTTTGAAGTTTCATTCGGGTTTTGAGTGCAGTGTGACAGATCTATGACATCAACGTAGCCAACAAAGTGAGATCCGTAGGATTTGGTCTCAACTTGGAGATCCTCCTCAGGTTTTCTTTATTCTTGTCAGGAACTATATTTAGGACATGACATGCAGTCAACAAAGCCTCACCCACCATGCCTTTGGTAAACCAGCAGAGGCTTACATGAAATTCACAAAATCGATCCTCATGCATTGTATTTCCTCTTAGCTACCCCGTTTTATTGGGGATTGTAGGGAGGCGTCATTTCATGAGTAATACCATGTTTCTCACAGAATTCATCAAATATTTTGAGAAAATACTCACCACCATGATCCAACCTAAGATGGTTGATCTTTCTCTCTAGTTGATTTTGAAGTCCGAGCTTATAAATTTTCAAGTAGTTTAAAGCCCCATCTTTAGTTTGCAACATGTAAATATAGAATAATTTAGTGAGATCATCAATCAATGTCATTAAATATCTCTTTTCACCTTTTGTCAATAAACAATTCATCTCGGATAGATCATAATGTATGAGTTCTAGAGATGTCCAGTTTCTCTCCTCTGCTGCCTTGTGAGGCTTTTGAGGTTCTTTGATTGCACATAACTATGGCACTTAGAACTTTTGGCAATAGTGAAATCTGGAATTGAACTTATACTAAACATCCGAGATATCAAACCAAAATTAATGTGATATAAACGAGAATGCCAAACACTAGTATCATCATTAACACTACCACAAATATGATTCAAGGATTTATTACAAACTCTGAGAAAAACAGAACAAACCTCTAAACTCATAGCCTTTACCAATAAATTGTCCATGTTTAGAAACAATGAATTTATTAGACTCTAACAAACTTATCCATATCTTTGCATACAAGGGAGCCGCTAACGAGATTCTTGTTCATAGTAGGGACATGCTGCATGTTTCTTAGCTGCACGATCTTTCTAGAAGTGAACCTCAAATCACAGTGCCAACACCATGGACAGAATCATGTGGTCCATTTCCCATTAGGATAGAAGAGTGTCAGGCGATATAATAAGAAGTGAATACAGAGATGTCAGCACACATATGAACATTAGCATCCGTATCAATCCACCAACATGGAGATTGAAATACGATTTTTTACTATACCCATCAATATTGATAGCAGTCACGCTGTTGACAGTCTTTTCATTTTCCCTCTATGATCTGCACGTTCTAGCCAGTCCTTGGAAAAAAGGCCGAGCTACCAACAAGCAAAGCAAGCTAGCTCAACCTTATTCGGCTTCTTCTTCTTCTTGAAGGTTGTAGTCTTTATAGACTTCCTAAAGGAGGGCTTGTTCTTCTTGAACAGTTATGGCGCCGCCTCCATTACACCAAGGTCGCGACTGCCAGGAATCCCATTGTCCCAGTGCTGATGACCCACAAGTATAGGGGGTGCATCGTAGTACTTTTGATAAATAAGATTGTCGAACCCAACGAGGAGCAGAAGGTGTTGACAAATGACAAGCGGTTTGGATCAAGGATTCACTGTAAATACTAGCAAATGGGTTTTTAGGGATTTTTGCTAATGCAGATAAATAAAGTGCGAGTAAATAAAAGACAATAATAATAATTGTAGAAAGTGGCCCAATCCTTTCTTCAGCAAAGGACAAGCCGGTTGTATTATTTAACATGACCAAACGTTCTCGAGGACACATGGGAATATTGTCAAGTGCTTTCTCTTCATATAGTTGATTAATCTTATTTGGTTGGATAAGTGTTGTGTGGGTGAACCTATGCTAATGTACTGACCTTACTAGCACTAATACATACTTGTGATTATATCCCTTGCAAGCATCCGCAACTACAAGAAAGTAATTAAGATAAAAACCTAACCACATCATTAAACTATGAGATCTTACACTCCCTTATGCAATGGTTTCCCAACGGGGGTTTATGTTTCTATCACTCCGACAACCCCTAATTAGTAGCCAAATACACAATGCATTCCCTAGGCCCATAAAGGTGAAGTATCATGTAGTCGACGTTCACATGACACCACTAGAAGAATAGCACCACAACTTAAATATCAAACCATTAAATATTACTCAACATGATTCCACTACTAACAACATGACTTCTCCCATGTCCTCAAGAACTAAACGAACTACTCATGAGACATCATATGGATCAAGATCAGAGATGAAATAATGATAAGTAAAAATCTGAACATGAACAATAATCCAATGGTTCCACTCAATAGCATCAACTACAACAAGTAATGAACACCGGGAAAGTTTCCCCTTAGAACTATGCAAGATTCAACCCAATTGTTACAGCGGGATGGCGTGATGATGATGGTGCTGGTGGAGATGATGATGAGGATGATGATGATCCCGATGAAGTCTAGCTTGATTACGATGTCGATGGCGACGATCTCCCCTCTCCGGGAAGGAATTTTCCCGACATATTCCTGCCTGACAGAGAGCTCTTTCTCTCTCTATAGTTTTTGCCCCGCAGAGGCGGCAAAATCTTTGTGTGGTTGCTCCCCGAGTCTTAGGTTTTCTGGAGGATTATATACCCGAAAGGGCGATGCCAGAGTTGGGCCAGGGTGGCCACACCACCTGGTGGCGTGGCCTAGGGAGGCCCGCGCCTGGGGGTGGTGTGGGCCCCCTATGGCCCATCTCCACTTCTCCTTCTGGCTATCTTTGTCTTCTGGAAAAATAGGAATTTCCGTATATTTTCTAGGATTTTCTGATCTTCAGAAATATTGCATCTGGACAGCGCCTTTTCCATCAGAATCCTGACCCCGACGGTTCATCCTCCAAAAGTCATCAATCATGCAAAATAGTTGAAATAACATAAGTATCATCTCTTAATATGAAATATATCAATGAATAATAGTAAATTATGATATAAAATAGTGATGCAAAATGGACGTATCAACTCCCCCAAGCTTAGACCTTGCTTGTCCCCAAGCGAAAACTGAACTCAGTAAACATGACCACAGGTTTATGGAGTGAAGTGTCGGTAAAGAGAATACGGATAATAAGCATCACATTTATCAATACACAAATCATAATAGAAAACAACTCATTATTATATAACTCAACTTGCAATGAGTAAGGGAGTCACAATAAAGATGCACAAAGAAAATCATAATTGGTGATGGCAAACTTTGTTCTTGTTCAGAAAACAATTAACAAATCATACTTAGTTTTGGGCAAAGCTTTTATAAAGGAGTTTATATTGCAAGAGTCTCTTGCTCAAACATAACGGTCTTTTCACCAACAATGATAGATTTCAAAGTTATATTCATTTGGATAAGAGCATTGTGAAAAACAAGGAACAAGATTGAATAAATCAATATATGGATGATTGAATCGCAACAACTCAAATGCTTGCTTGAGATAGAAAGGAATAGGTTTACTAACTCAACATAAAAGTAAAAGATAGGCCCTTCGCAGAGGGAAGCAGGGATTTCAAGTTTCATAGAGAGCTTACAAAAATTATGGTACTTACTAGCTTTGAGCTCTCATTTCCCCTATCATAAGCATCTTGAAGTGATTAAGGTTAATGTGAGAGAAATATGAGTTATATGTTTGACAAATCATAAGTTGAAAATCTCATGCCCCTTGATTACAAGTACTAGACCTCATGCTACTCAACTTTGGTCACAAGCAAGTTCTTGTCATTGTAAGTGTGTGTGTATCATAGAGAACCGCCAATGGGGTACCCCTTGCCCCATGATACAGGAGATATCCCATGTCAAAATGACAAGGCAACAGACAATGAGCATCTCAGCGATCTTTTTATTTGCTATTTGCATAGGTTTTTATTGAGGATGCTTCACAGAATGCTCATTATGGTTATGCTGCAAGTTTCCACCATGATTAGGCATGGATTAGGATAGCCGCCCAGGCGTTTCTCTAACACATATACAAACTCCATGAGCTTACAATCTCCCCTTTTATTTCACACCGCCGGCATCCATAAAAAAGAACATGATATCAACTAAATAGAATAAGTGCAATGTTGAAAGCAGACCCCATGACAACATGGTTTTGCTAACTCCCAACTTAGAATTTACAAGCATACAAGCATCATAAGACAATCACAATGGTTCAAATTTATTAAGTACAAGAAAATAAAGTGTGTTCGTGAGAGATTTACTAACTACATAACAATTTTTTTAATTTGGAAGATAGATAAAACTCGAGAATTTACTTGGAATAGCAACAATGCTAATAGGTAGATATGGTGGACACAAATGGCATATGTTTTAGTTCAAGGCTTGGATGCACGAGAAGCACTCCCTCTTAGTACAGGTTTTTCGCTAGCAAGGCTGGGTAGCAAGCATAAGAGTTGAGGGAAACAAGCAAACATACAAGTGATAGAAACAATCATGCAATCTTCCTTGGAAGCACAAACGATCTTAACTAGAGAATACTAAGCTTATGAGCCAATCAAGAAAGGAAGATAATGAAATAATATTTCTACAAGTACTTTCTCTTTTCCACTCAATCCTCAAAGTATTGTTTCTACTTGTTGGATTTATGCCCTAGAGGCAATGATAAAGATGTTATTGTTATAATTATTGTTCATGATAAAGTTTATATTCCATGCTAGAATTGTATTAAGCGGAAACTTTGATGCTTGTGTGGTTTATGAACAACACCGTGTCCCTAGTACGCCTCTATGGAATAGCTCATTGATTAATGATGGTTAAGGTTTCCTAACCATAGACATGAGTTGTCGATTAATAATGAGATCATGTCATTAGGAGAATGATATGGTGGACAGACCCAAATCAAGCAGAGCAATTAGATCGTGTCATCGTGTTCATCTTTGCGAAGCTTTTTCTTATGTCAAATATTGTATTCCTTGGACCATGAGATAATGCCACTCCCTAGTATCGGAAGAAAGCTTTGAGGTCATCAAACGTCATCCTATGTGAGGGTGATCATAAAGGTGTCTCTCAGGTGACCGGAAAGTACTTGTTGGGTTGTATGTATCGAGATGGGATTTGTCCCTTCCAAGTCGGAGAGATATACTTCGGGCCCACTCGGTAATCGATATCAACACCTCTTGCAAGCACGTGGTTAAGGAGTTGATCACAAAGTGATATCGGATTACGAAACGAGTAAAGTACTTGCCGTGAACGAGATTGAACTAGGTATGCCGATACCAACGATCGAATCTCGGGAAAGTAAAATATCGCATGACGAAGGGAATATATATGGGATTAATTGAATCCTGGCATCGTGGTTCATCCGATATGATCATCGATGAATATGTGGGAGTCAATATGGGTTTCCAGATCCCGCTGTTGATTATTGATAGAAGATCATGTTTGCATATTCTCGAACCCGTAGGGTCACACACTTAACATGCTTCGACGCTAGGATAGAATGGATAATTGGTTTGTGAGTTTTTGTTTGGAGTCTCGGATGAGATCCAGGACATCACGAGAGGTTTCGGAATGGTCCGGAGAATAAGATTCATATAATGGAAAGCAGTTTTTGGATTTCGGAATCGTTTTGGAGTGTTCGGTATTGTACCAGAAGGTTCTAGAAGCTTCCGGAGTGGGACCAACGTGGCCCCACTTGTCGGAGGGGTGCGTGGGCCTACGAGGGAGTACCCTGGCCGGTTTGGGCCAGGGGCACAAGGCCCCATAGGCCCAGCCGGCCAAAACCCTTGGGAAAACCCTAAGAAACCTTCTAGAAGGGGGAAGACTTGCCCCCCACTCCACCCTTGGGGCCGCCGCCCTAGGGCTTGGAGGAGGGGGGAAAGGGGGCCAGCCATACCCCTATATAAGGTGGGCAGGGGGCGCACCCTCCCCTCACCCCAAACCCTAGCCACGAGCTGCTGCCCTACCTCTCTCTCTCTCTCTCTCTCTCTCTCTCTCTCTCTCTCTCTCTCTCTCTCTCTCTCTCTCTCTCTCTCTCTCTCTCTCTCTCTCTCTCTCTCTCTCTCTCTCTCTCTCTCTCTCTCTCTCTCTCTCTCTCTCTCTCTCTCTCTCTCTCTCTCTCTCTCTCTCTCTCTCCCGACTGCGTGTAGGTGAAGCCCTGCTGCAGAAACTCTCCACCATAGCACCATGCCGTCGTGCTGTAGATCCAATCTATCTCTCCACCCCACTTGCTGGACCGAGGAAGTAGGAGACGTCGCGGAACCGTACGTGTGCATCTCTCGGAGGCGCCGCCACTTGCGACGTAGGATCGGATCGGATCGCGAGGAGGAGACGACAAGTACGACTACACCAACCACGTTCTGTTGAACGTTTCCGCTGTGTGATTTCTTCAAGGGTATGAAGATCTCATCTATCCCTCTTATTGATTGCATCTCCTAGATTAGATCTTGGCTTTCCCGTTCGCATCCGTATAATTTTTTTGATTTACTATGCTACGAAACCCTTCAGTGGTATTTGTCACATCCCAAGATTTTCCAAATCTTGTAATGTGAAAAATAAATGAATAAAATAAAACTTTGTTGATTTTCAGGGTGGGAAGAAACTTTTTGATCCCAATTGGAAACCTTCAAACCTATTTGGATCAAATAAAATCCTAAAGGGATTTAAAAAGTTAAATAAACAATAAGCTTAAAAATATTTAAAATTCCTATTTTTGGATCTTTTCATAAAATATTTGATTTTCAAAAGAAAAGGTGGATTTATAAATAAGGATTATTTTATAGAGCCAAATTAAACCTTTGCCAATCTTTTGAGTTAAAATGTTTTGCTTTGATTAAAAGAGTAAAGGTTTATTTAAATAAAATAATAAGGATTTAATATCCAATTTTTATTTAAATAAAAGGTTTACCATTTTAATTAAACACCAAAACTTATTAATTTATTTTAAATAAGTTTTCCAAGTGTTTATTATTTTTCAAATAAAACCTACTGAAGAGTTTTGGTTTTATTTTAGATTTCAAAATAAAGATTTTAATAAAACAAATCCTATTTTTTTTGATAACTAAGGTCCATTTTATTTAATCATTAATGGACCCTAAAATAAAAATGTTATTTTATTTTAAAACAAGTTTTCCAAATATCTTCTATTTTCAAATAAAACCTACTGATTTGATTTTGATAATATTTAGTTTTCAAATGGAGATTTTATTAAATAAATAAAAACCTATTTGAATTAATAATTAAGATCTATTTTATTTAACTATTAAATAGATCCTAAAAAGAATAAAAATATTATTTTTGTTTTTGGGACTTTGGTTTAAGTTGTTAAATAGAACCAAGTTCATTTGCAAAGTGTGGTGGAAGTTTGGTTTGTTTTGAATGTTTGATTTGTTTGTTTGAAATTCAATCAGGAAATTCAAACAGAAAAATAGAAAAGATTCAGAAAAAAAAATATGCAAAGGACCCAGCCCAACAAACTGGCCCAACAAGACCCAGTCCAGCCCACCTACTCTCTCCCGCGGCGAAACGTTTTTCACCGTAGACAGAACCCGTAGAGTCGATGACGCGTGGACCCCATCTCTTCTCTTCCTATCTCACTGTTAGACGGACCCCACTAGACACGTCAGCGTCTTCCCCAGCGCGACCAGTTCTTCTCCCGTTTCTGCCGCTGATTTTGAGTCGTCAATTCGCCTTAATGCCGCGTTTAAACCTCGCAGTGATCACGCGTGATAAATCCCCTCCCTCTCCTCTTCATTTCCTCTCAAACCCCGCTGCCAGAGAGCCCCCAGGCTGCCTCGAATCAGCTTTGCACCGCCGCTGCTCCGACGACACTCCAGCGACAATTCTGACCGAACCGCGCCACCCCTTGCCTCCTCGACCATGCACACATACTCCCCACCTCCTGGCGCATCTCCCCGTGCCACTCATTCTCCCGCGAGTGCCCTGTAGCCTCGGCTTTGTCGACACCGAGCGTGCGCCGCCGTCTGCCATTGCTCCGTCGAGCATCCCAGGTGAACTCCGACCGCCCTAAGCTCTCTAGATGATGCACACATCTTCCCCAGATCATCCCGCGTCTAACCATGCCCCTATCTTGCCTTAGGGTGCCTTGTAACCTCATCCCCGACGACCTCTAGAGACGCCCAACGCCGCCACCGACTCCAGCGAGGAATCCCAGTCGCGTCTGAGCGCCCCTTGCCAAGCCGACCATGCATTGAGCATCACCTCGACCTCGCGAGCACGGTGAGCCACCCCACTCCTCCTCTAGCTCCCTGTATCACCGGAACCATCGCGAGCAGAGCCGCGCCGCCAGTCGCCGCCGCGCAGCGCCGCCAGTTACTGGTCAAGCGGCTATGCGTCGTTGGATCGTCATCCAGTGGTTGTGATTAGATTAGGTCGAAGGGGTATGCGATGATCAGAGCTGCACATATCACTTTTAATCCTGCGGTCTGTGTCTGTCGATCCGCACGAAACGTTTTTGACCAATAGGAATGCACCACGTGGCCTGGAGTTTGTTTATAAGACAGAAAACATTTCTAATAGTGGTTTGAATTTGTAAATTGCACAACTTTTGATCCACACGTCCAAAAATTACAAACTTTATATCAATGGAATCAGTGGAACAAGCCCTAGCCAACCATGCCATTTGTTTAGTAAAAAGCTTCTGGAAAAATGTTTGTTTTTGCAGAAACATTTGTATGCTTGTTTAGATTATAAAAATTGTTCAAAAATGATTTTGGGGATAAAATCTTTTGGAAATGGTGTATTTTGAACCTAATGACCATAGGAATCACTTTGTGGTTTCAAAAATATATTTGGTGAAGGAAAAGAATGATACTTTGATTTAAAACCAATTCTAGTCAAATAAAAATATAGTTTATTTAGTAAAAATGGTTTTGAAGGAAAACCTTTGGGAAATGTTTTGTTTTAAACTCTCTGACCCTAAACACCAAGTTTTATGGTGTGAAAACATATTTTGTGAACCCTATAGATTAATGCCTTAGTAAAAACATTTTTACACCACATAGAATGATACCTTGTTTTGGAAATGGTTTTTGAAGTGAAATCTTTTACAAATGACTTTGCCACTCTATAAAAATGACCATTAGGTGTTTTCAAATGTTTATGTCCCATTAGGAACCACTTATTCAAATAAAACAAACCTTGGCATGCTTGCATGCATTATCTTAGTTTTATGATTTTATGTGATGTTTTGCTTGAATGGTAGATTGAACTTGTGCCTTGCTTGATTGAATTGTAGTGGCTTGAAGAGTGTGATTGTAGCAAGGACAAGGAGTGAACTTATACTCTACCAAAAAGGCAAGTGATGCTTCATACTTTTTGTCCCATTACTTTCACTATGCATTAGTGATTTTTCTAAGTAAAACTTGCATGGAATTTTGCTAAGTATAAACCTTGCTATAGGAAAACCTAGTAGATGAAACCTTAGTGGAACATTTCCTAAGTTAAGATTCCTACTACTATCAAGCTTATCTTAGCTAATAGAAAACAAGGGTGGATTATACATTCATACTATGGAAAAATTTCTAAGTCTGAGGACTTGTGTTTTTGTTTAATAAAACAACTAAGTTAATGAATCACCTGGGTGGAATGGTAATTGCTTGGTGGTTTTTGGTTGAGTGGTTCACAAGGCCCATGTTTATGGTTGACCTTGTGTATCTCACTTGTGGATGGCCACCCAGGAACAAAGAGATTTGAGATGTCAAATGTTGAGAAGCTTCAAGTGCAGCCACTTGGCATTATGGGCTCTGCCTGGATCATATAGGTTGCAAGAACTTAGCCATATGGACAGTTGGTGGTAGAGTTTGATAGGTTGGAACGCGTCCATTTTGGTCTAAGGGAAGGCTTCTGAAAGATCTTGTCTTGGTGAAACCAAGTCTTGTGGGGAAAGTGCACCACCTCTGCAGAGTGTAAAATCTAAGTACTTAGCCATGTCCCTGGTAAAGGACAATTTGAGCATCAAGACATGGAAGCAATCAAGAATCTCATCATCCAAATTTCTAAGTTAAAAACTTGTGGTTGAACAAGGGTTAAAGGATCTTCAATCTTTGATTGGGAGATGCCTTGAGAAAGATTATTTTGTCAAGCAAAAACTTAGTGTTTTCAATTGATAAGGAAAATCTATTTTGAGCAATGCAAGCCTAAGCTCCACTTAGCCAAAAGCATATAGATGATAGACTCCACTATACTACCATAGTATCACTTGCCAATACAATTCAAATGTATTGACCCTTGTGGCTGTAACTTGTATGTTGCAGGTTTGATTGATTTAGTGAAGAGTGTTGATTAGGATTACAAAGTCTACAACCAACATGTCTGCCTATGGCACTTTGAAGATGAAGGACCCCATGCTTAGATATTCTGCTGCAATGTAATGTAATAGCCAAATGAGCTATGTAAGATGTAATAAATTATTTTATTCCTGGTTATAAGGTTATAATATGACCTTTGTTTCTTGATATTACATCTTAACTGTGGATGCTAGCTATTGATCCAGGGACTAGCATTGTAAACACAGGGGACTCTACCTTATTAAAGGTTGGGACCCTTACAGTATCAGAGCTAGATCTATGCGTAGATGTGTTTCACGAGTAGAACGTAACATGCTTGTTGCGGGCGTTGATGTTTTCTGTTGCAAGCCTCTTGTTGTGTACTTCTTATGACTCGGGATAGTGAGATCGAAGCGGTCTAGGCCAACTTTACGCGACCTCGTTCGCGAGACCGGCTCCGCACTTGACGTGTGGCTTGTTCCATACATCCGGCTGGTGGATGCCAGTTTCTCTCACTATAGTTGTCATGGGATTTACACCGGATGTTGGCAACCATAATATCACCGTTGTGGATTTTCGTAGGTAAGAATCGTTCTTAGCTTGTTACTCCCATAAGCCACATAAAACATGCAACAACAAAGTAGAGGCATCTAACTTGTTCTTGCAGGGAGTGTTTTGTGATATGGTATGGCCCAAGATGTGATGTGTATGTTGTATGCAATGATCATGTTTTGTAATATTTCACGACTTGCATGTCAATGAGTACACAACCGGCAGGAGCCATATGGTTGTCTTTATAATTGTGTATGACCTGTGTGTAAACTTCTTATACGCCATGTAATAGCTTCACCTTATCGCTAAGTAGTTAGCAATAGTTGTAGTTGCTATTCGTGGTGGAGGCAATCATGGTGGAGTGATGGAGATCATGCGGGCGCGCACAAGATGGAGATCATTGCACGAAGATTGGCTATACCATGTCACATAAAATTATATGCATGTGATGTTTATCCTTTTATGTATCTTATTATGCTTAGATTGCGACGGTAGAATTATAAGATGATTCCTCACTTAAAGATCAAGATAAAATTGTGTTCTCCCCATGTATGCACCGTTGCGAAAGTTCGTCGTGTTCAAGAACCTCGTGATGATCGGGTGCTATAAACTCTACGTTCACATACAACGGGTGCAAGCCAGTTTTGCACACGCGGAAATACTTGGGTTTGACTTGGCGAGCCTAGCATGTACATACATGGCCTCGGAACACACGAACCGAAAGGTTAAGCATGAGTCATATGAATGATATGATCGACACTTTGTTGTCCACCATTGAAACCACATCTCTTCTCATGAAGATCGGATTAGGTGTGGTGAATTTGGATCGTGTTCACTAAACAACTTGAGGGATGTTGAATTTAGTGGGAGTTCATCTAGTAATTTGATTAAGTTGAACTAGTTATCATGAACATAGTCTAAATTGTACTTGAAAATTTTGTAGATCAAATGGCTAAGTCCAACTTCAACTTCGACATTTTTGCTGAGAAAGAAAAGCTTAAGAACAATGGGTCTAACTTCACCAACTGGTTCTGCAATCTGAGAATCATTCTCGCTGTTGGACAAAAGGACTATGTCCTTGAGAAAGCGCTAGGTGACGCCCCTGCTATAGATGCACCGGCTGATGAAAAAGCTGTTTATCAGTCGTGCAAAGATGATTATGGAGTGATTAAGAGTACCATGTTGTTTGCTATGGAATCAGACCTTCAAAATCGTTTTGAGGAGGTCGCCGGGTCCTTTGAGATACTTGAGGAACTGAAAACCATGTTTCAGACTCAGGCCCGTTCTGAGAGATATGAGATCTCTGAGAAGTTCTTTAACTGCAAGATGGAGGAAGGGAGTTCCGTTAGTGAGCACGCCATTAAGATGTCGGGCTACACCCAACGTCTTGAGAAACTGGACTGAAAGATTCCAGAAGAGCCCAAGATTGACAGAGTTCTGCAATCACTCCCTCCTAGCTACAAAGGTTTTGTAGTTACTCACAATCAGATTGGTTCCACTGATACAATCACTGAGCTCTTTGCTAAGCTGAAAGCTGCGGAGGTGGATATCAAGAAAGATAATCATGTGTTGATGGTCAACAAGACCCCTAGCTTCAAGAAAGGTAAGGGTGCAAAGAAGTCCTTCAAGAAAGGCAGCGGCAAGCGCGTTGTCCCTGCTGAGAAGAAGCTCAAGTCTGGACCTAAGCCAGACACTGAGTGCTTCTATTGCAAGGACAAGGGTCACTGGAAGCGCAACTGTCCGAAGTACTTTGCGGACAAGAAGGCTGGCACCATTAAAGGTATATTTGATATACATGTTATTGATGTTTACCATACTAGCGCTCGTTGTAGTGCCTGGGCATTTGATACTGGTTCAGTTGCTAATATTTGTAACTCGAAACCGGAGCTACGGAATAGACGGCGGCTAGCAAGGGATGATGTGACGATGCGCGTTGGCAACGGATCAAGAGTTGATGTGATGGCCGTCGGCATGCTCTCCTTAGTTTTACCTTCGGGATTAGTTTTAAACCTTAATAAGTGTTATTATGTGCCTACGTTGAGCATGAACATTATATCTGGATCGTGTTTATTGCAAGACGGTTATTCATTTAAATCGTAGAATAATGGTTGTTCTATTTATATGAGTAACATATTTTATGGTCATGCTGTTGGAGATATGCCCTAGAGGCAATAATAAATATAGTTATTATTATATCTTTATGTTTATGATAAATGTTTACATTCATGCTATAATAGTATTAACCAGGAAACATTAATACTTGTGTGATTTGTAAACTAAATTAGAGTCCCTGGTAAAGCCTCTTCATAATACTAGCTTGTTGGTTAATAAATGATTGTGATTTCCCTGTCATGAAAATTGAGATGTTATTAACAACAAGATCATATCGTTAGGAGAATGGTATGATGGACATACTCCTATAGATAAGCGTAGTATAAAGATCAAGTCATTTTAATAGTTCAATTGCTATAAGCTTTCTGATACATAGTAACCTAATTCCTTCGACCATGAGATCATGCTTATCACCATCACCGGAAGGATGCTTTGATGACATCAAACACCACACCGTAGCTGGGTGGCTATAAAGGTGGCATTGAGTGTTCGGAAAGTATGGATTGAGACACATGGATCAAGAGTGGGATTTGTCCGTCCATATGACGGATAGATATACTCTGGGCCCTCTCGGTGGAATGTCATCCAATTAGCTTGCAAGCATGTGACTGTCTCACAAGGGATCACATATCACGGGAACGAGAAAAGAGTACTTATCAGTAACGAGGTTGAACTAGGTATGCAGAGATACCGACGATCAAAACCTCGGATAAGTAAATTATCGTGAGACAAAGGGAAATTGGTATCGTATGTAAGTGGTTCATTCAGTCACAAAGTAATCGTAGAAATATGTGGGAGCCATATGAATTTCCAGATTCCTCTATTGGTTATTGTTCGGAGAAGTGTCTCGATCATGTCTGCATAATTCACGAACCGTAGGGAGACACACTTAAGGATTCAATGTTGTTGAGTAGTTATGGAATGATGAGTAAGAGACTGAATGTTGTTCGGAGTCTTGGATGGGATCCGGGATATCACGAGGAGATCCGGAATGGTCCGGAGAATAAGATTCATATAAGGAAAGTCCTGTTTCGGAGTTGGGGAATGATTTCGGTGTTTTCATCAAGAATGTTCTAGAAGGTTCCGGATGGTCTGGCACTCCGGAGGGGAAGGGTACATGAATGTGTCATAACAATGTGGAATGGTTGCATCATGTACTAGGTATCATGGCTGATCAAAATAAAGGGATAAATCAAATCCTAGTTTGAAAAGTCAAACGCCAATTTGAAAAGTCAAACGACAGTTTTGCTTGGTGGAGGGAGAGTAGGAAACCTACTTGGGGAGGAGTTCCTCTCCCTCCACCCGCCGGCCAAGCAGGCCGACTTGGGGGAGGACTCCCTCCCCTTGGACGGCGCCCTCCCACCTATAAAAGAAGGGGCAGGGGTGCCCCCTCTTGCCTACACCTCTCTCCACCAAAACCCTAGCCCTAGCCGCCGGCCTCCACCAAGTCACCGCCGCCCCTAGGGTTTGCCCTAGCCGCCGAGTTGGGGCTCTCCCCAAGCCCTATCCGCTGGCCTAGCCTCCTCCCTTGGTGCCTCTAAACCCTAGATCGCCAAGGCCTCTATCATAGTCCACCATACTCGCTCCTGCTTAGCCCTGCGAGATCTCCTCTCTACTTCCGGTACCACGCCGTCGTGCTGCCGGAATCGCGAGGAGAGTGCTACAACCTCCGCTGCCTGCTGGAACAAGGGAGAGGAAGGTCTTCATCGAGTACCGAACGTGTGACCGACTGCGGGAGCGCTGCCGGAACACGGCGCCAGAAGGATCGTCTACATGATCTTGAGATCGGCAAGAGTACGACTACATCACCCATGAGAATCTGCTCTCGTTAAACACTTTGGAATCTTTGAGGGTGAGTTATTTTATCGACTCGTTGCTACAATCTAGTATATAGATCTTGGCTTGTTTGTTTGTATGCGGTAGAAATTTTTTGTTTTCCATGCTACGAACCCCTATAGTGGTATCAGAGCCGTGTCTATATGTAGATCTGTTGCACGAGTAGAACACAATGGTCATTGTGGGCGGTAGTGCTTTTATTATCAATTGCTTCTTGTGTACTTTGCATCTTGCGGTATGATGGGATGAAGCGGCCCGGGCTAACCTTACATGACATCGTTCATGAGACTTGCTCCACGCTCAACATGCAACTTGTATTGCATAAGTGGCTTTGCGGGTGTTTGTCTCTCTCATTATAGTATAGATCCAATTTACAACGGGCACTTGATAGTTCAAACATCAACGTTGTGGTTCTTGTTCGTAAGTTAGAGCGACACTTACTGAAAGCCCCAAACCACGTAAAATATGCAAAGCAAATTAGAGGCGTCTAACTTTGTTTTGAAGGGGTGTGTTGTGATGTGATATGGCCATGATTGTGATTATATTTGATGTATGCAATGTTCCTTATTGTAAGTTGGCAACCGGCAGGAGCCATATGGTTGTCTTTAATTTTTGTTAAGACCCGCGTGTCTATTCAAAGTAGTTGTAATAGTTGAAGCTGGTGGACGACAATCATGGAGCAGCATCATTAACCTTGATGCAATGCTGGTGATGATGGAGATCATGTTCGTGCTTGAAGATGGAGATCGGAAGCACAAAGAAGAAAGGCCATATCATATCACATATTATGAATTGCATGTGATGTTAATCCTTTATGCATCTTGTATTGCTTAGTTAACGACGGTAGCATTATAAGATGATCCCTCATGCACATAAATTTCAAGTTCTAAAGTGTTCATCCTTAGTAAGCACCGTTGCTAAAGCTTGTTGTTTCGAAGCACCACGTGATGATCGGGTGTGTTAGATTCTGCAAGTGTATACAATGTGAGCAAGCCAGATTTGCTCATGCGGAAGCTAAGGTTTGATCTTGATGAGCCTAGCATGTACAGACATGGTCTCGGAACACGGATCACCTAAAGGTAAAGCATGAGTCATATAGTAGATATGATGAACATGTTGATTGTTCGCCATTGAAGCTGCATCAACTCTCGTGATGATCGGTTTTGATGTGGTGGATTTGGTTCGTGTGATCACTAAAACAATGTGAGGGATATTGTTTTGAGTGGGAGTTCACCTAGATTAATTTAACTATTAATTAGAACTCAATTTGTCATAAACTTAGTCTAAACTATTGAAAATATGTTGTAGATCAATGGCGGCCCCTACCATCAATTTTAATGCGTTCCTAGAGAAAGAAAAGTTGAAAAACAATGGAAGCAACTTCACGGATTGGTTCCGCAATTTGAGGATTGTCCTCAATGCTGGTAATTTGACCCATGTGCTGGATGCACCGCTGGGTGACCCACCTGTAGCTGATGCTACCAATGAAGTAAAGAATGTTTACCTCGCTCGGAAGAATCAGTACTCCACAGTTCAGTGTGCTATCTTGTATGGTTTGCAATCGGAGCTTCAGAAAAGGTTTGAGAACTCAGACCCACATGATATTGTCCGTGAACTCAAATTGATATTTGAGACTCACACGGCAGTTGAGAGTTATGAGGCTTCTAAAAAGTTCTTTAACTGCAAGATGGAAGAGGGCAGCTCCGTCAGTGAGCATGTGCTTAAGATGTCTGGGCACGCAAACAAACTCCAAAGCTCGGGTATAGTGATTCCTAATGCTTTGGGGATTTATCGTGTCCTCCAATCACTGCCACCAAGTTACAAGAACTTTGTGATGAACTACAATATGCAAAGCATGAACAAGCAGTTGCAAGAACTCTTCTCCATGTTGAAATCTGCAGAAGTGGAGATCAAGAAAGAGCACCAAGTGTTGATGGTCAATAAGACCACCAAATTCAAGAAAGGCAAGTCTAAGCAAAAGGGACACTTCAAGAAGGGTGGTAAGAAAGTTTCCGCACCGACGAAGAAGACCAAGGCTGGACCTAAGCCTGATACTGAGTGCTTTTACTGCAAGGGAGAGGGTCACTAGAAGCAGAATTGCCCAAAGTACTTGGCGGATTTGAAGAACGGCAACATAAAAAAGAAAGGTATATCCGATATACATGTTATTGATGTGTATCTCACTAGTACTCGTAGTAGTGCCTGGGTATTTGATACTGGTTCAGTTGCTCATATTTGTAACTCGAAACAGGTACTGCAGAATAAACAGAAGCTAGCGAAGAACGAGGTGACGATGTGCGTTGGAGATGGATCAAAGGTTGATGTGATCGCGGTCGGCACGCTACCTCTTCATCTACCATCTGGATCAGTTTTATACTTAAATAATTGTTATTTGGTGCCTGCATTAAGCATGAACATTATATCGGGATCTTGTTTATTGCGAGACGGTTACTTGTTTAAGTCCGAGAATAATGGTTGTTCGATTTATATGAGTAATATGTTTTATGCACATGCACCTTTGATAGATGGTCTATTCTTATTGAATCTCGATAGTGGAAATACACATATTAATAACATTGAAGCTAAACGTTTGAAATTGAGCGATAACTCGACCTATATGTGGCACTGTCGTCTTGGTCACATTGGAGTGAAGTGTATGAAGAAACTCCATTCTGATGGACTTCCTGAATCACTTGAAATATGCGAAGCATGTCTGATGGGTAAAATGACTAAGACTCCATTTTCTGGTATGATGGAGCGAGCTACAAACTTGTTGGAAATCATACATACCGATGTGTGTGGTCCAATGAGTGTAGCATTGCGCGGTGGTTATCGTTATGTTCTTACCTTCACGGATGACTTGAGTAGATATGGGTATATCTATTTCATGAAACATAAGTCCAAAACTTTCGAGAAGTTTAAGGAATTTGAAAGTGAGGTGGAGAATCAACATAACAAGAAGATTAAATTTCTACGTTCTGATCGTGGAGGTGAATATCTAAGTTACGAGTTTGGCGAGCATTTGAAGAAATGCGGAATACTTTCACAATTGACACCGCCGGGAA
The DNA here is from genome assembly GCA_916181665.1 of Avena sativa. Lineage (NCBI taxonomy): Eukaryota > Viridiplantae > Streptophyta > Magnoliopsida > Poales > Poaceae > Avena > Avena sativa. The sequence continues at coordinate 506,814,814 of OV702294.1, forward strand.
CACCACAGCGTAATGGTGTGTCCGAACGTCATAATCGAACTCTCTTAGATATGGTTCATTCTATGATGTCACTTATAGATTTACCGCTATCATTTTGGGGTTATGCATTAGAAACAGCCGCATTCACTTTAAATAGGGCACCATATAAATCCGTTGAAATGACACCGTATGAATTATGGTTTGGGAAGAAACCTAAATTGTCGTTCCTTAAAGTTTGGGGTTGCGAAGCCTATGTAAAGAAGTTACAGCCGGACAAGGTTGAACCCAAAGTGGAAAAATGCATCTTCATAGGATACCCGAAGGAAACTATTGGGTATACCTTTTATCATATATCCGAAGGCAAAATCTTTGTTGCCAAGAGTGGATCCTTTCTAGAGAAGGAATTTCTCTCGAAAGAAGTGACTGGAAGGAAAGTAGAACTCGACGAGGTTGTCGAACCTTCTCTCTAACTTGCGAGTAGCGCATCACCGGAAGAAGTTCATGTGGTGCCTGCACCAATAAGAGAGGAAGCTAATGATGATGATCATGAAACTTTGGTTGAAGTTGCTACAGAGCCTCGCTGGTCAATGAGAACTCGTACCACTCCTGATTCGTATGATCCCGTTATGAGTGTCATGTTGGTGGACAACACCGATGATCCTGCGACATATGAGGAAGCGATGATGAGCCCAGATTCCAATAAATGGCAAGACGCCATGAAATCCGAAATTGGATCCATGTACGAAAACTAATTATGGACTTTGGTGGACTTACCGGATGGCCGGAAGGCTGTCGAGAACAAATGGATTTTCAAGAAGAAAACAGATGTTGATGGTAATGTTACTGTCTATAAAGCTCGACTTGTCGCAAAAGGGTTTCGACAAATTCAAGGAGTTGACTACGATGAGACTTTCTCACCAGTAGCAAAGCTAAAGTCTGTGAGGATTATGTTAGCAATCGCTGCATATTACGATTATGAAATATGACAGATGGATGTCAAAACAGCATTCCTCAATGGAGACATTGATGAAGAGTTGTATATGATGCAACCCAAAGGTTTTGTCGATCCTAAAGATGCTACCAAGGTGTGCAAACTTCAACGGTCTATATATGGGTTGAAGCAAGCATCCCGAAGTTGGAATCAACATTTTGATAAGGTGATCAAAAGTTTTGGTTTTATACAAACTTATGGACAAGCTTGTATTTACAAGAAAGTGAGTGGGAGCTCTATAGCATTCTTAATACTATGTATAGATGACATATTGTTGATTGGGAATGATGAAGACCTTCTTAATAGTGTCAAGGAATATTTGAATAATAGTTTTTCAATGAAAGATCTTGGTGAAGCAGCTTACATATTAGGCATAAAGATTTATAGAGATAGATCGAGATGCCTAATATCATTGTCATAAAGTACATATTTGGACAAAGTTCTAAAGCAATTTGGAATGGAAGATAGCAAGAAAGGGTTCTTGCCCATGTTGCCCAATACGACCTTGAGTAAAACTCAAAGTCCAGCAACGGCAGAAGATAGAGAAAGGATGAGTAAGACTCCCTATGCCTCAGCCATAGGATCTCTAATGTATGCCATGCTATGTACTAGACCCGACATTGCATATGCTGTTAGTTTGACTAGCAGATATCAAAGTGATCCAGGAGTGGATCATTGGACAGCATTCAAAAACATCCTTAAGTACTTGAGAAGAACAAAGAATATGGTTCTTTCTTATGGACGTGATGAACAACTCGTTGTTAATGGTTACACCGATGCTAGTTGGAACACCGATCCAGACGATTCTAAATCTCAATCTAGATACGTATTTACTTTGAATGGTGCAGCAGTTAGCTGGAGGAGTGCAAAGCAAAGCGTTGTGGCGAGATCTTCAACTGAATCGGAATACATAGCTGCTTCAGAGGCTTCACAAGAAGCGATATGGATGAAGGAGTTCATTATAGAGCTCGGTGTGGTTCCAAGTGCGCTGGACCCAATGTCTATCTATTGTGATAACATGGGCGCCATAGCCAATGCGCAAGAACCAAGGTCACACAAGAAGCAGAAGCACATCAAGCTACGTTTTCACGCTATTCGAGAACATGTCCAAGATGGTGACATAAAGATTTTCAAAGTACACACATATCTGAATGTGGTGGATCCGTTGACTAAACCTCTCCTGAGGGCAAAACATAACCAACACCAAACTGCCATGGGTGTTCGGTATATTACCATGTAATCTAGATTAGTTGACTCTAGTGCAAGTGGGAGACTGTTGGAGATATTCCCTAGAGGCAATAATAAATGTAGTTATTATTATATCTTTGTGTTTATGATAAATGTTTACATTCATGCTATAATAGTATTAACCAGGAAACATTAATACTTGTGTGATTTGTAAACTAAATTAGAGTCCCTGGTAAAGCCTCTTCATAATACTAGCTTGTTGGTTAATAAATGATTGTGGTTTCCCTGTCATGAACATTGAGATGTTATTAACAACAAGATCATATCGTTAGGAGAATGGTATGATGGACATACTCCTATAGATAAGCGTAGCATAAAGATCAAGTCATTTTAATAGTTCAATTGCTATAAGCTTTCTGATACATAGTAACCTAATTCCTTCGACCATGAGATCATGCTTATCACCATCACCAGAAGGATGTTTGATGACATCACACACCACACCGTAACTGGGTGGCTATAAAGGTGGCATTGAGTGTTCGGAAAGTATGGGTTGAGACACATGGATCAAGAGTGGGATTTGTCCATCCATATGACGGATATATATATACTCTGGGCCCTCTCGGTGGAATGTCATCCAATTAGCTTGCAAGCATGTGAATGGCTCACAAGGGATCACATATCACGGGAACGAGAAAAGAGTACTTATCAGTAACGAGGTTGAACTAGGTATGCAGAGATACCGACGATCAAAACCTCGGATAAGTAAACTATCGTGAGACAAAGGGAAATTGGTATCGTATGTAAGTGGTTCATTCGATCGCAAAGTAATCGTAGAAATATGTGGGATCCATATGAATTTCCAGATTCCTCTATTGGTTATTGTTCGGAGAAGTGTCTCGATCATGTCCGCATAATTCACGAACCGTAGGGAGACACACTTAAGGATTCAATGTTGTTGAGTAGTTATGGAATGATGAGTAAGAGACTGAATGTTGTTCGGAGTCTCGGATGGGATCCATGATATCACGAGGAGATCCGGAATGGTCCGGAGAATAAGATTCATATAAGGAAAGTCCTGTTTCGGAGTTGGGGAATGATTCCGGTGTTTTCACCGGGAATGTTCTAGAAGGTTCAGTAAGGTCCGGCACTCCGGAGGGGAAGGGTACATGAATGTGTCATAACAATGTGGAATGGTTGCATCATGTACTAGGTATCATGGCTGAGAAAAATAAAGGGATAAATCAAATCCTAGTTTGAAAAGTCAAACGCCAATTTGAAAAGTCAAACGACAGTTTTGCTTGGTGGAGGGAGAGTAGGAAACCTACTTGGGGAGGAGTTGCTCTCCCTCCACCCGCCGGCCAAGGAGGCCGACTTGGGGGAGGACTCCCTCCCCTTGGCCAGCGCCCTCCCACCTATAAAAGAAGGGGCAGGGGTGCCCCCTCTTGCCTACACCTCTCTCCACCAAAACCCTAGCCCTAGCCGCCGGCCTCCACCAAGTCGCCGCTGCCCCTAGGGTTTGCCCTAGCCGCCGAGTTGGGGCTCTCCCCAAGCCCTAGCCTCTGGCCTAGCCTCCTCCCTTGGTGCCTCTAAACCCTAGATCGCCAAGGCCTCTCTCATAGTCCACCATACTCGCTCCGGCTTAAGGCGAAGCCCTGCGAGATCTCCCCTCTACTTCCGGTACCACGCCGTCGTGCTGCCGGAATCGCGAGGTGAGTTCTACAACCTCCGCTGCCTGCTAGAACAAGGAAGAGGAAGGTCTTCATCGAGTACCGAACGTGTGACCGACTGCAGGAGCGCTGCCGGAACGCGGCGCCGGAAGGATCGTCTACACGATCTTGGGATCGGCAAGAGTACGACTACATGACCCACGAGAATCTGCTCTCGTTCAACACTTTGGAATCTTCGAGGGTGAGTTATTCTATCGACTCGTTGCTACAATCTAGTAGATAGATCTTGGCATGTTTGTTTGTATGCGGTAGAATTTTTTTGTTTTTCATGCTACGAACCCCTACACATGCACCTGCTACGAATGGTTTATTTCTTCTGAATCTCGAAAGCAATGAAACACACATCCATAACATTGAGGCTAAGAGATGCAAAGTAGATAGTGATAATTCGACTTATTTGTGGCACTGCCATCTAGGTCATATTGGTGTAAAACGCATGAAGAAAATCCATTCTGATGGACTTTTGGAGTCTCTTGATTTTGAATCATTTGACACATGCGAGCCGTGCCTCATGGGCAAGATGATCAAAACCCCGTTCTCCGGAATAATGGAGCGAGCAACAGACTTGTTGGAAATCATACATACCGATGTATGCGGACCAATGAGTGTTTCGACGCGCGGTGGATATCGCTATTTTCTCACTTTTACTGATGACTTAAGTAGATATGGGTATATCTATTTAATGAAACATAAATCTGAAACGTTTGAAAAGTTCAAAGAATTTCAGAACGAAGTGGAAAACCATCGTAACAGGAAAATTAAATTTCTACGATCCGATCGTGGAGGTGAATATTTGAGTTATGATTTTCTCACGCATCTTAAAGCAAGCGGAATCGTTTCGCAACTCACGCCACCCGGAACACCACAACGCAATGGTGTGTCGGAACGCCGGAATCAAACTCTATTAGATATGGTGCGATCGATGATGTCTCTTACAGATTTGCCGTTATCATTTTGGGGTTATGCATTAGAAACCGCTGCATTCACTTTAAATATTGCACCATCTAAATCCGTTGAGACGACACCGTATGAACTGTGGTTTGGTGCTAAACCTAAGTTGTCGTTTCTTAAAGTTTGGGGATGCGAAGCTTACGTCAAGAAGTTGATGCCGGACAAGCTCGAACCCAAAGCGGAGAAATGCATCTTCATAGGACACCCTAAGGAAACGATTGGGTATACCTACAGATCCGAAGGCAAAGTGTTTGTCGCAAAGAACGAATCCTTTCTTGAGAAGGAGTTTCTCTCGAAAGAAGTGAGTGGGAGGAAGGTAGAGCTAGACAAGGTTATTGAACCTTCTCTCGAGTTGGAGAGCAGCGCAGCACCTGAAATTGTTCCAGTGCCATCTGCACCAAAAAGAGAGGAAGCTAATGACGAGGATCATGAAACTTCGAATGATGCTACTGCTGAACGTCGCAGGTCGACAAGGTCGCGTGCCACTCCTAAATGGTACGGCAACTCTGTCTTAACTGTCTTGTTGGTAGACAACTGTGAACCTGCGAACTATGAGGAAGCAATGATGAGCCCAGACTCTGAGAAATGGCTAGAGGCCATGAAATCCGAATTGGGATCCATGAGCGAAAACCAAGTGTGGACTTTGGTGGACCCTCCTAGCGACCGCAAGGCCGTTGAGTGCAAATGGATTTTCAAGGAGAAAACGGACGTGGATGGTAATGTTACTGTCTATAAAGCACGACTTGTCATAAAAGGGTTTCGGCAAGTTCAAGGTGTTGACTACGATGAGACTTTCTCTCCCGTAGCGATGTTTAAGTCCATTCGGATTTTATTAGCAATTGCTGCGTTTCATGATTATGAAATATGGCAGATGGATGTGAAGACTGCGTTCCTCAATGGCAACATTGATGAAGAGTTGTATATGATGCAGCCCGAAGGTTTTGTCGATCCTAAGGATGCTGATAAGGTGTGCAAACTTCAGCATTCCATTTATGGACTGAAGCAAGCATCTCGGAGTTGGAACCTTCGTTTTGATCAAGTGATCAAGAGGTTTGGATTTGTTCCAAATTGCTACGAAGCTTGTATCTACAAGAAAGTGAGTGGGAGCTTAGTGACATTTCTAGTACTATATGTGGATGACATATTGATTATTTGAAATGACATTGGTATGCTTAACGATGTGAAGAGTTATTTGAATAAATGTTTTTTAATGAAAGACCTAGGAGAAGCTGCTTATATATTAGGCCTCAAAATCTATAGAGATAGACAAAGACGCCTAATAGCTTTAAGCCAAAGTACATATCTAGACAAAGTTCTGAAAAGGTTCAGAATGGATAAGGCAAACAAAGGTTCAGTGCCCATGTTGTCAGGTAAGATATTGAGCAAGGCTCAGTGTCCAGCTATGGTAAACGATAGAGAAACCATGAGAAAAGTGCCATATGCCTCGGCCATAGGTTCTATTATGTATGCCATGCTGTGTACTAGAACGGATGTGTCCAATGCTCTTAGTTTGATGAGCAGATACCAAAGTGATCCAGGAGTGGAACACTGTAAAGAACATCCTAAAGTATTTAAATAGGACTAAAGAAATGTTCTTGGTCTATGGAGGTGATGAGAAGCTCGTCGTAAAAGGTTACGTCGATGCTAGTTTCGACACCGACCCGGATGATTCTAAATCCCAGACAGGATACGTTTATATTTTTAATGGAGGAGCTATGAGCTGGAGAAGCTGCAAGCAAAGCGTGATCGCGGGATCTACATTAGAATCGGAATACATGGCTGCAGAAGCGTCAAGTGAAGGAGTTTGGATCAGGAACTTCTTCACTGAGCTTGGTGTGGTTCCAAGTGCCTTGGACCCACTGGAGATATTGTGCGATAACACTGGCGCCATAGCACTGGCTAAGGAACCAAGATATCATCCAAAGAGCAAGCACATCAACCGCCGGTTTCATATAATTCGAGATTATATAACAGATGGAGATCTAAAGATTAGCAAAGTATGTACGGATCTGAATGTCGCAGATCAGTTGACTAAACCTCTTCCACGAGCAAAACATGATCAGCGCCTTAATGCCATGGGTGTTAGATTGTTGCCAGATGTAAACTAGATTATTGACTCTAGTGCAAGTGGGAGACTGTTGGAATTATGCCCTAGAGGCAATGATAAAGATGTTATTGTTATAATTCTTGTTCATGATAAAGTTTATATTCCATGCTAGAATTGTATTAAGCGGAAACTTTGATACTTGTGTGGTTTATGAACAACACCGTGTCCCTAGTACGCCTCTATGGACTAGATCATTGATTAATGATGGTTAAGGTTTCCTAACCATAAACATGAGTTGTCGATTAATAATGAGATCATGTCATTAGGAGAATGATATGGTGGACAAACCCAAATCAAGTAGAGCAATTAGATCGTGTCATCGTGTTCATCTTTGCGAAGCTTTTTCTTATGTCAAATATTGTATTCCTTGGACCATGATATAATGCAACTCCCTAGTATCGGAAGAAAGCTTTGAGGTTATCAAACGTCATCCTATGTGAGGGTGATCATAAAGGTGTCTCTCAGGTGATCGGAAAGTACTTGTTGGGTTGTATGTATCGAGATGGGATTTGTCCCTTCCAAGTCGAAGAGATATACTTCGGTCACACTAGGTAATCGATATCAACACCGCTTGCAAGCATGTGGTTAAGGAGTTGATCACAAAGTGATATCGGATTACGGAACGAGTAAAGTACTTGCCGTGAACGAGATTGAACTAGGCATGCCGATACCGACGATCGAATCTCGGGCAAGTAAAATATCACGTGACAAAGGGAATATATATATGGGATTGATTGAATCCTGGCATCGTGGTTCATCCGATATGATCATCGATGAATATGTGGGAGTCAATATGGGTTTCCAGATCCCGCTGTTGATTATTGATAGAAGATCATGTTTGCATATTCTCGAACCCGTAGGGTCACACACTTAACGTGCTTCGACGCTAGGATAGAATGGATAATTGGTTTGTGAGTTTTTGTTCGGAGTCTCGGATGAGATCTAGGACATCACGAGAGGTTCTGGAATGGTCCGGAGAATAAGATTCATATAATGGAAAGCAATTTTTGGATTTTGGAATCGTTTCGGAGTGTTCGGTATTGTACTAGAAGGTTCTAGAAGCTTCCGGAGTGGGACCAACGTGGCCCCACTTGTCGGAGGGGTGTGTCGGCCTACGAGGGAGTGCCCTGGCCACTTTGGGCCAGGGGCACAAGGCCCCATAGGCCCAGCCGGCCAAAACCCTAGGGAAACCCTAGGAAACCTTCTAGAAGGAGGGAAGACTTGCCCCCCACTCCACCCTTGGGGCCGCCGCCCTAGGGCTTGGAGGAGGGGGCAAGGGGGCCGGCCAGCCCCCTATATAAGGTGGGAAGGGGGCGCACCCTCCCCTCACCCCAAACCCTAGCCGCCAGCTGCTGCCCTACCTCTCTCTCTCTCTCTCCCGACTGCGTGTAGGCGAAGCCCTGCTGCAGAAACTCTCCACCATAGCACCACGCCGTCGTGCTGCAGATCCAATCTATCTCTCCACCCCACTTGCTGGATCGAGGAAGGAGGAGACGTCGTGGCACCGTACGTGTGCATCTCTCGGAGGCGCCGCCACTTGCGGCGTAGGATCGGATCGGATCGCGAGGAGGAGACGGCGAGTACGACTACACCAACCACGTTCTATTGAACGTTTCCGCTGTGCGATTTCTTCAAGGGTATGAAGATCTCATCTACCCCTCTCGTTGATTGCATCTCCTATATTAGATCTTGTCTTTCTCGTTCGCATCCATAGAATTTTTTGATTTACTATGGTACGAAACCCTTCACTACTGACCAAAGCTAGGTTTGCCAAAACCAACTAAATTTACTTGATGCTCCCAAAGTGATACCAATACTAACAACAAGATCAATCATATAACATAAATTGCAAACTAAAATAAGATGTGCAAAAAGTAAATGATAAAACTTCTCATTAATATTCCATGCACTCACACCAAGGGATTCATAGATAACCAACTAGAGGAGAGATACTTCCACAATGCAAACCATCCTATATGATAACTTATCTACTCATGATATGACTCTACTAAAAAGGTAAAAAGATAAAAGATAATGATGTGATATAGTGGCACTCCCCCAAGCTTCGCACAAACCAAGGGGATGCCAAAACATGATGACGAATTACTCCATTGGCGGTAGTGGTGTTTCCTTGTCGTCGTCAGACTTCCAAGGTAAAGGCTCCCCATCAACAAAGGACGACTTGGTTTCCAATATCCTAAAACTAGCAGCAGAACTTATGCATTTAAACCTAGCCTCATACTCACTGTTTTGATTTTGCATGTCGTAGAGTTGTGCTTGTAATTGGTTGGTGGTCTGATAGAGCGAGAGGATATCATCCCAAAGCTTGGAAGTCTCCTTCTTGTGCTCGGCGACGATTTCTAAAATTATCTTATGGATGACGTCCACTTCGCGTTTCGCCATCTTCTTATACCTAAAGACTTCTTGCTCCAGCGCTTCCATCCTATCCTCCAGACTTCCTTCTCCTTTAGGGCCCTAAACCTCTTTTATCTATACCTTCCCATCCTTGAGCAACAACTCCTTGGGATGGATCTTCAACTCATTCATGTATGGATTGATGATGTCCGCGGAGGAATCCTCCTTGGGTGATCCAGAGGAAGACACTGTGGCTCCAAAACTGAGAATTTGCCTGACAGAAACAGATCGAAACGAAAACACGACAAGAACATGATATACAGATCTCGAGAGATCCGGGGGATTATATACCACAAAGTTTAACGACAAAAGGAAGGTACTGGGAGAAAATGGGTCAGAGACGAGCTCCGAGGTGGCCACACCACCTAGTGGCGCGGCCAAGTGGGCCCGCGCCAAGAGGTGGTGTGAGCCCCAGGCTCCATTTCCGTCCCTCTTTTGATTCATTGTCTTCCATATTAACTAAAAACTGCAAAAATATAATTTGAAAAGTTTTTCGCGAACCTTTTCTTACCATAACTATTACCTATTTGAAAACGGACTCTACAGATTCCTAAATTTGGTCCTTAATAAATTCTTTCGGAGTCACCACTTGAATCATATCAATATCTTCATTATAAGAATCTCTAGAAATATAATGTTTGAGCCTTTGACCATTCTTCATCTCATCATCATTCTCTCCCAATACTTGAAAATTTCCTTCATACAAAACTTCACACAATATTCGTTAGCAACATTAGTGTATGCAAGATAATAAACCTTTGGGTTTAGTTTCAACTGAAGTAAAACATACATTAAAACATAAGCTACTGTAGAAACTCCTTTTAAAAGCTCAATTGATCAAAAGAACTCAAAAGGAAATCGATTTGAGTGGCAAATGCAAATAATGATAGAAATCTTTCAAACAGACCTCTAGGTAAAGATCTATTTTTTCGAAAATCTTATGTTGCTCAAATTGAAAAGTGCAAAACTAACGAAAGTTAGATAATTACTTGGGGCATGCACATAAAGATTTACAGATCAGTACGATATTCTGGGATTTTTCATGATTTTCTACAGCGAAGGACAGAGATCCTTTTCGGGACAGCAACTTCCCCAATTCTTACCTCCCTCTCATTAGAGACTAATCTTGGCACAAAAACCAAACAAAAAGGATAAGGAGAGGTTACTACAGAGGAAATAACTTCCAAGACTCAAATAAACAAAAATAAACTGAAAGCAAAAATATAATGGGTTATCTCCCAAAAACTCTTTCTTTATAGCCATTAAGATAGGCATGATAATTTCAATGATGCTCACATAGGAAATATGAATTGAAGTAAAAGAGAGCATCAAGAAGAAAATATCCAACTCATTTAAGTCTAACCCACTTCCTATGCAAAGGAATTTTGTAAGAAAATAATTTATTGAAACAAGGGGCTACTAGCATAGGAAGATAAAACAAGTGCAACATCAAAACTTTCAACATAAAGCGGGGAAACTTAATATTATTGAGATACATAAAACCATCTTTCCCTCTCTCATAATAAATTTTAGCATCATGAATAAAATTAACGATATAACTATCACATGAAATATTCTTATCATCAAAATAAGCATATTTAAAATCAAAAAATAGAGGTTTAAAATTGAAAACTAGATCAATAGAAGCAAGTTGTTCAACTCTAAAATCCCCATTAGGCAATTCATTTTCATAAGGAGCTTTAGCAAATTTTGAAAAATTAAACTCATAAGATTTTTTATCAAATTTAGTTAAAATCTTCTCCTTCCTACAATCTATAATAGCTCCACACGGGTTTAAGAAAGGTCTACCAAAAATGATAGGACAAGTTTTACTAGGAGCTGAACCAAGTACTAGGAAATCAGCAGGATATTTAGTTTTACCACAAAGAACTTCCACATCTCTTACAATACCAATTGGAGAGATGGTCTCTCTATTAGCAAGCTGAATAACCATATCAATTTCTTCAAGTTCACAAGTACCAATTTCATGCATAATTTCTTTGTAAAGCTCATAAGGAATAGCACTTGAACTTGCACCAATATCACATAAAACCATAATAGCAATGATCACCCATTCTGACAAAAAGCACAGGGACACAAGATTTCCTAGTTCTACTAGGATGTGAGACAATATTAGAAGCATCTTCACAAAAGATAATCTATCCATCTTCTATATTTTTAGTGACAAGGTCTTTCACAATTGCTACTACAGGTTCAACATTTATTTGTTCATCAGGTTCTACAGTTTTATTTGTACTTTTGTTAACCACACTAGCTATCATAGAATGTTCCTTTACCTTAGTAGGGAAAGGTATTTTCTCAATGTAAGGTTCAGGAAAAATACGATCAACAGTACAAACATCAATATGTCTAGCAGGAACACAATTAATAATATCTTTATATGGTGCATGATACTTGTTCCATTACTTTTTGGGAATTTCAATATAAGAGGCAAAGGCCTTAAAACAATTTGCAATACTTTAGGAATCAAGACCATAAGAAATACTAATATTATGAAAGTCATCAGTTCCCATAAAAGATTTAATGCATTCATAATCATAATTTATACCTGACTTTTGTTGGGGAGGTGACCCCGGATAGGGTCAAGACTGGGGAAGGATGAAAGGAGTCTCCCTTGTCATATGCCGAGTTACTGTTTATATCGGCCGAGTCATGTAAGAGTCGGCCAAGATAAGCAAGGCCATGACAGCTACGGAAGGAGTAACACCTTACCCGGCCGACATACGAGTTAAGTCGGCCGAGTGAGTCTGAATAACTTGAATGCAGGTGAAGGCCAGGCCGAGTTATGCGAGACGAGGCCGAGTAACACGAAGCTTGTAGGAGAAGGAGATGCCTATAGTCAAACCCTAGTCGCAGGCTAGGAGGAATCTGGACAGAGCCAAGCACAAAGGACAAGGAGCAGAGTAGCAGAAGGGCAGAAGAAGGTCACGGAGGTGACAGTCATGGAGCCCGAGGCGCGTAGGTGGGGCTCTCTGGAACATTGCCATCGTTAGAAGGGGACACGGAAAGAGGGTCGCCGAGTTACCATATTGGGACAAGCATATTCCTCGAATATGCTAGCCACGTCAGCCCTAGGAGGAACCAAGGCACCCCTTTATAAGGGGAGAAGCGGGCTCCTGGGAAGGGATCGATTCATTCTGGACCGTAAGGCTTGAGTAGTAGTCTTCTTCTTCCTGCTAACAGCTCAATGAGCACTTGTAGTTCTTGTAAGGAGAAAGAAAGATCTATATGTTAGTCATTTGAGTGTAGAAATCACTGCATCTTCCCTCCCCGGATCCCTCTAGCATCCATTGGCCCCATACTTTAGCCTACCCATGGCTTCCACCGTGCCACCACCACGACAGTTGGCGCCCACCATGGGGCCAGCAGCGGTGCTAGCTGGAGTCAAGATCCGGACGGGAAACTTCATCTACACCGACGAGCGCGTTGTCTCTGGCTTAGTCCAGAGATTTGATCTCTGGGACTACGTCAGCGATAACGCAGGTAGCTTCAGGAGGAAAGCTCCACCGCGCAACGACGTCTTCATCAACTTGGGCACGCACTAGATCTACGTCGGCGTCGACACCTCATGCGTTTATCCTCACCGAATTATTGATGTAGGAGAGCCTCCCCTCAGCGCCGCAAACGGTCCGCGTGGAGGACGCCCCGTCGACGGCGTCGAGGTGATGGTCGCAGCCGGGGCACAGACGGCAGCAGTAGGCGCCGGATCAAGCAAGGAACCAGAGGCGGGAGGACAGATGACCACGAAGCAAGCAGCTCCACAGCCCACCGAGGTAGGTCCGTCAGCGGCCAAATCAGCCGAGGTACAGGAGACAACCCCAAAGGCAGCAAGGGTAAGGTGACCACCTCTGGAAAGACCAGAGAATATTCTCCAGGCAACTATAGATAATCTAACCACACCTGTGGCGCCAGAACTTGATCCGGCTAATGCTCAGGCTGAGTTGGAAGAGACTAGGCAGAAAGTACTGGTAGAGGCAAAAAAGGTGTCGGCTCTGCGGGAATCCTTGAACAAGACCCTGCGAGAGTATGCTAAGGCAAATAAACTAGATGTTGCCCCAGAGCAGGTAGATGAATTGAGGTTGAGAGGAAAAAACCTCATGAATGATATCAACAAAGAGCATGACACTCATAAGGCAGATTCAGTTGATCTAGGCTTGCCGAGGTATAGCACCCCGGCAAAGAACCTAAGGGCGTCAAATGCCGCAGCATTGGAGTTGGAAGGATTGACCGGCGAAGCCCGACAGAAACAGCAAGAAAGAGTGAATGAGCTGGTACGTATTGCGAACCAGCAGAATGAAGAAATGCTTAGGGCAGACCCGGCAAGACCGGGAGCCTCGCATATGGTTCATTCGGCTGGAGCAGCGCCCGCACTATCAGCGGCAGCAGCATCCTCACCCAGAAACAACGCGCGCAAAGATAGAGCAGTAACTTCAGGAAAAAGAAATAAGCAAATTGTTTCGTATGATCCAGCGGTAGCCGGAAAGGTCAATGAGAACAGAGGCAATGGGAGCCGAGGTAACAGTGGCGAAAGAAACCCCGGCCGTGCCAACAAAGGCAACAGAAGCCGAGGTAATGGAGACCTCGGAAGAGGAAATCATGAGAACAATAACCCGGCGAAAGGAAGGAGAGACCCGCCGCCCGATCCTCAGCCGAGGTATGAACCTCGGCAAGAGCGAGAAGTGAGACCACCTCACCATAATCAGGCAAACGAGAGGTACAGTGATGGTTACTCAGATATGGAGTATGCAGGGCATGGTGGAAATAACCATTATGGAATACAGGAGAGAATCATTTACAGAAACTTGCCATCAAATGATGCAAGATTAAAACTGGACAGGTTGTACCGGTCTGAGTTGTTAGAGGAGCATGGTCCGCCTGGTCCGGCGTGTTTTGGACCTCGGATCATGGGCGAGCCACCAGTGCCGAACTTTCAGCTGGCAAGGGGCACGAAAACATACAATGAGAGCACCAAACCACAGGATTGGTTGATTGACTATGCTACTGCAGTAAAAATAGCTAGTGGAAACTTGCGATGGGCGGTAAGATATGTCCCGCAAATGCTGGAAGGACCGGCCAGAGTATAGCTAAACAATCTGCCAGCAGGCAGTATAAACTGTTGGCTTGATTTTGAAGAGATGTTTGTCAACAACTTCACTAGTACTTAGAAACGACCAAACAGGCCACAGCAGCTTGCTATGTGCAAGCAGAGGCCAAATGAGACAGATAGAGAATTCTTGACTCGGTGGTGTAACCTTAGAAACTCATGTGAAGGAGTTACATAATCTCAAGCGATAGCTTGGGTTGCTCAAGGCTGCCGATATGCCAGTGTATTGTGGCAAAGGCTGCAAAGAGATATGCCGACCACCTTGGCAAAAACCATCAGGATAGCAGACTCGTATGCATTGGGGGACCCGACACAACCAGAACTAATGTCGGCAGAGCATCGGGAGCATCAAGATCAATATGCAAGAGATGCAGCCGGATCATCGAGGCGCAATGAGTTCAGAGGTAGAAGAAGAGAGGAAAGACCGGACTACAGATACGCTTCCAATCAGGTGGCAGCGGTAGTGCAAGGTCAGCCGAGTCATGGAAACAGTCAACGGCAGAAAAATGGTCCTCAACAGTGGACACAAGGAACGAAGGGAAGAGATAGTGGACACCAGAACAGAAGAAGCAGTGGCAGTAAACGCCGAAGTACACGTTTGAATCCATGTTGGATCAACCGTGTAAGTTTCATACTCCAAATCCGGCCAAGCCGGCTAATCATACAACTCGGCAATGCGCCTGGATGAAAAATGCAATGGGGAACCCGGCAGGCATGCAAGCGTCTTCTCATCAAGCGCATCAGCAGCAGCAGTCGCAGTTAACTAGGGCAAATGCACAGCAGTTAATGTTACCCCCACCTCCTCCGAGGTATGTTAACTCGGACCAGAGAGATGCAGTGCATCAAGTGATAAATCAAGGTCAGGATGGAAGGACGAACCCCGGAAATAATGGACGTAATGATTACAGGGAGCATCATTAATCATATTGCGTGTTCACAACAGAACAGTAAGACAGGCAAAGTGTACAACGCCGACATATGGAAGTGAATGCAGTTATGCCGGCGGTACCAAGATATGTGCCTTGGTCAGACCAGGAAATAACCTGGAGCATAAAGGATCACCCGAAAATAATGCCGAATCCAGGGTCGTACGCACTCGTGCTAGATCCGACATTTGTCGGGCCCAGCATTAATGTCAAATTCTCAAAAGTACTCATTGACAATGGGAGCAGTATCAATATCATGTACAAAGATACGATGCATAAACTCGGAATAGTGCAGAATATGCTGCAGTCCACAAGAACCACATTCCATGGAATAGTGCCGGGACTTTCACGCGAACCCATTGGGAAGGTCCGAGTAGATGTATTATTCGGCACAAGGGAGAATTGCAGAGCGGAAAATTTGGAGTTTGAATTGGTGGACCTAGAAAGTTGCTATCATGCTTTACTCGGACGGCCGGCATTGGCCAAATTCATGAGCAGCTGCCACATCACTTACTTGAAAATGAAGTTACCCGGACCACAAGGGGTGATAACAGTAGCAGGAGATTACAGGAAGTCGATGGAATGTGCTTCGGCCGGATCAAACCTGGCCGAGTCATTGGTGATTGCAAGAGAGAAAAGAAGGATTCAGGAGGTAACGTCTCTCGCTCAGTCGGCGCAGCTGAATATTCCAGCATTAGCCAACCCACATGGAAGTGTTTCTTTCCAGCCGACTAAAGAGACAAAAAAGGTCCAGATAGATGAGCAGTTCCCAGAGCGCACCATCACGATTGGTGCCAGCCTAGATGCCAAATAGGAAGGCGATCTCACCAACTTCCTCCATGAGAATCGGGATATCTTTGCCTGGTCAACTCAAGACCTGCAAGGTGTGCCGAGGGAGTTGGCTGAGCACTCTTTGTATGTAAGGCCAGGAGCAAGGCCGGTGAAGCAACCTCTCCGCCGCTTCGCCGAAGACAGGAGAAAAATAATAGGGGATGAGATAGCTCGGCTCCTTGCGGCCGGGTTCATCATGGAAGTTCTTCATCCGGATTGGCTATCAAATCCGGTGTTAGTAGAAAAGAAAAAGGATGACCCAAATGTAGCCATCGTATGGCGAATGTGTATTGATTACACGAACCTAAACAAGGCATGTCCCAAAGATCCTTTTCCTTTACCTAGGATAGATCAAGTCATTGATTCGACCGCTGGTTGTGAGTTGTTGTCATTTGTAGAGGCGTATTCTGGTTTCCACCAGATACCGTTAAATCCGGCCGATCAAATAAAGACTGCGTTTATTACCCCGTACGGGGATTATTGCTATCTCACCATGCCATTCGGCATGCGTAATGCAGGAGCAACGTACCAGATATGCATGCAAAAATGTCTACATGACCAGATAGGAAGAAATGTACAAGTATATGTAGACGATGTGGTTATAAAAACCAAAGAGAGCAAAACACTCCTGGATGATATTCGACAAACATTCGCAAACCTGAGAAGGTTCCGAATGAAGCTTAACCCGGAAAAATGCACCTTCGGTGTACCAACTGGGAAATTACTCGGTTTTCTCGTATCCAGCCAAGGTATAGAGGCAAATCCAACTAAAATACGAGCATTTGAAAAAATGGAATTGCCGAGGTGTTTGAATGATGTACAGAAATTCACGGGCTGCCTGGCCTCGCTTAGTCGATTTGTATGTCGGCTGGGGGAAAAGGCATTACCTCTGTATCAACTGATGAAAAAGTCTGATAAGTTCATTTGGACACCGCAAGCAGATAATGTATTTCATGAACTAAAAAAATGTTGGTCACAGCACCAATCCTGGCCTCTCCACTGTCAAAAGAGCCTATGTTACTTTATGTAGCTGCCACTAACAGAGTGGTAAGTGTGGTGGTTGTCGTGGAACGAAATGAAGGTGATAAATCAATACAAAGGCCGGTATATTACCTAAGCGAGGTACTGTCAGACTCAAAACAGAACTACCATCACTACCAGAAGATGGCCTATGGAGTATACATGTCGGCAAAAAAACTTAAACATTACTTCGAAGAACATCCGATCAAAGTGATTTGTGAAGTGCACATAGCCGAGATATTGAGCAACAAAGATGCAAATGGCCGGATAGCAAAATGGGCAATCAAATTATCACCTTATGCTCCGCAATTCGATAGGCGAGATGCAATCAAATCTCAAGCAGTGGTCAACTTCTTTGTGGATTGGGCTGAGGTACAATATGAACCACCTTTACCAGATCCGAGTTATTGGATAATGCATTTCGACGGATCCAAGCTGAGAAATGGCTTGGGGGCAGGGATAGTGTTGACCTCACCGAAAAAAGATCAGTTGAAATATGTGTTGCAAATACATTTCGCGCATCAAACAATGTAGCCGAATATGAAGCACTCGTCCATGGATTAAAGGTGGCAAAGGAAATTGGTATACGTCGGATCCTATGCTACGGGGATTCAGATTTAGTAGTACATCAAGTATCAGGCAATTGGGACGCACTAGATGCGAATATGGCCCTATATAGGTTCCATGTGCAAAAAATCAGTGGATACTTTGATGGATGCGAGTTTCATCATATACCTGAAGAGTTTCACGGCATAGTAAATCAAAATTTTCTACGGATACGAACAGAGGGAAAGCCAAGATCTAATCTAGGATATGCAAACAACAAGAGAGATTGGATTAGATCTTCATACCCTTGAAGATTCGCACAGCGGAACGTTCGTCGGAACGTGGTGATGTAGTCGTACTCGCTTCTCCTCCTCGCGATCCGATCCGATCTAGCACCACAAGTGGCGGTGCCTCCGTGAGATGCACACGTGCAGCACCTCGACGTATCCTCCTTCCTCGGACCAGCAAGTATGGTGGAGAGACGGATTGGATCTACAACACGACGGCGTGGTGTATATGGTGGAGAATTTCTGCAGCAGGGCTTCGCCTACAAACAGTCGGGAGGGAGAGAGGAAGGGCAGCAGGGCGGATAGGGTTGGATGGGAAGGTGTAGGGGGTTGGTGCGCCCCCCAGCCCTCTATATATAGAGGGGTGGGCGTAGCCCTAGCCCCCTCCCCCCCCCCAAGCCAAGGCCGGCGGCCCCAAAGGAGGAGGAGTGGGGGGCAAGGAAACCCCCCCTTCTACAAACTCTATCTCGAGTTTAAACCTCTCTAGGCCGGCTGGGCCCTATGAGGACTTGTGCCCCTAGCCCAATACGGCCAGGGCACTCCCTCATAGGCCCATGCCCCCTCCCGGAAGGTGGGGCCACGTTGGTCCCCTTCCAGAAGGTTCTAGAATCTTCCGGTACAATACCGATTAATCCGGAACAATTCCGAACTCCAAAAACTGCACTGCCTTATATGAATCTTATTCTCCGGACCACTCCGGAACCTCTCGTGATGTCCCGGATCCCATCCAAGACTCCGAACAAAAACTCATAAACCAATTATCCAATCTATCCTAGCGTCGAGACACGTTAAGTGTGTGACCCTGCGGGTTCGAGAATATGCAGACATGATCTTCCATCAATAATCAACAACGGGGTCTGGAAACCCATATTGACTCCCACACATTCATCGATGATCATATCGGATGAACCACGATGCCAGGATTCAATCAATCCCATATATATTCCCTTCATCTCGCGATATTTTACTTGCCCGAGATTCGATCATCGGTACCATCATACCTAGTTCAATCTCGTTCACAGCAAGTACTTTACTCGTTCCGTAATCCGATATCACTTTGTGATTAACTCCTTAACCACATGCTTGCAAGCGGTGTTGATATCGATTACCGAGTGGGCCCGAAGTATATCTCTCCGACTTGGGAGGGACAAATCCCATCTCGATACATACAACCCAACAGATACTTTCCGATCACCTGAGAGACAACTTTATGATCATCCTCTTATAGGATGACGTTTGATGACCTCAAAGCTTTCTTCCGATACCAGGGAGTTGTATTATCTCATGGTCTAAGGAATACAATATTTGACATAAGAAAAGCTTCGCAAAGACGAACACGATGACACGATCTAATTGCTTCGCTTAGTTTGGGTCTGTCCACCATATCATTCTCCCAATGATATGATCTCATTATTAATCGACAACTCATGTCCATGGTTAGGAAACCTTAACCATCATTAATCAATGAGCTAGTCCATAGAGGCGTACTAGGGACACGGTGTTGTTCACAAACCACACAAGTATTAAAGTTTCCGCTTAATACAATTCTAGCATGGAATATAAACATTATCATGAACAAGAATTATAATAATATTATCTTTATTATTGCCTCTAGGGCATAATTCCAACAGTCTCCCACTTGCACTAGAGTCAATAATCTAGTTTACATCTGGCAACAATCTCACACCCATGGCACTGAGGTGCTGATCATGTTTTACACGTGGAAGAGGTTTAGTCAATGGATCTGCGACATTCAGATCTGTATGTACTTTGCTAATCTTCAGATCTCCATCTGCTATATAATCTCGGATTATATGAAACTTCCGGTTGATATGCTTGGTCTTTGGATGATATCTTGGTTCCTTAGCGAGTGCTATGGCGCCAGTGTTGTCACACAATATCTCCAGTGGGTCCAATGCACTTGGAACCACGCCAAGCTCAGTGATGAAGTTCCTGATCCAAACTCCTTCACTTGATGCTTCTGCAGCAGCCATGTATTCCGCTTCTACTGTAGATCCCGCGATCACGCTTTGCTTGCAGCTTCTCCAGCTCACAGCTCCTCCATTCAAAATATAAACGTATCCTGTCCGAGATTTAGAATCATCCTTGTCGGTGTCGAAACTAGCGTCGACGTAACCTTTTACGACGAGCTGTTCATCACCCCCATAGACTAAGAACATTTCTTTAGTCCTATTCAGGTACTTTAGGATGTTCTTCACGGCTGTCCAGTGTTCCACTCCTGGATCACTTTGATATCTGCTCGTCAAACTAAGAGCATTGGACACATCCGGTCTAGTACACAGCATGTCATACATGATAGAACCTATGGTCGAGGCATAAGGCACTTTGTTCATAGCTTCCCTATCATTTACCATAGCTGGACACCGAGCCTTGCCCAATATCTTACCTGACAACATAGGCACTGAACCTTTCTTTGCCTTATCCATTCTGAACCTTTTCAGAACTTTGTCTAGGTATGTACTCTGGCTTAAAGCTATCAGGCGTCTTTGTCTATCTCTATAGATTTTGATGCCCAATATATAAGCAGCTTCACCTAGGTCTTTCATTGAAAAACACTTGTTCAAATAACTCTTCACATCGTTAAGCATGTTGATGTCATTTCCAATAATCAATATGTCATCCACATATAGTACCAGAAACGTCACCGAGCTCCCACTCACTTTCTTGTAGATACAAGCTTCGTAGCAATTTGGAACAAATCCAAAGCTCTTGATAACTTGATCAAAACGAAGGTTCCAACTCCGAGATGCTTGCTTCAGTCCATAAATGGAACGCTGAAGTTTGCATACTTTATCAACATCCTTAGGATCGACAAAACCTTCGGGTTGCATCATATACAACTCTTCATCAATGTTGCCATTGAGGAAAGCAGTCTTGACATCCATCTGCCATATTTCATAATCATGAAACGCAACAATTGCTAATAAAATCCGAATGGACTTAAACATCGCTACGGGAGAGAAAGTCTCATCGTAGCCAACACCTTGAACTTGTCGAAAACCTTTCGCAACAAGCCGTGCTTTATAGACGGTAACATTACCATCCGCGTCCGTTTTCTTCTTGAAGATCCATTTGCACTCAACGGCCTTTCGGTCGCTAGGAGGGTCCACCAAAGTCCATACTTGGTTTTCACTCATGGATCCCAATTCGGATTTCATGGCTTCTAGCCATTTCTCAGAGTCTGGGCTCATCATCGCTTCCTCATAGTTCGTAGGTTCACTGTCTTCTACTAACAAGACAGTCAAGATAGGGTTGCCGTACCACTCAGGAGGGGCACGCAACCTTGTCGACCTGCGACGTTCAGTAGCAGCATCGTCCGAAGCTTCATGATCCTTGCCATTAGCTTCCTCTATTGTTGGTGCAGGCGGCACTGGAACAATTTCAGGTGCTGCGCTACTCTCCAACTCAAGAGAAGGTTCAATAACCTCGTCTAGATCTACTTTCCTCCCACTCACTTCTTTCGAGAGAAACTCCTTCTCAAGAAAGGAACCGTTCTTTGTGACAATCACTTTGCCTTCGGTTCTATGATAGAAGGTATACCCAATAGTTTCCTTAGGGTATCCTATGAAGACGCATTTCTCCGCTTTGGGTTCGAGCTTGTCCGGCATCAACTTCTTGACGTAAGCTTCGCATCCCCAAACTTTAAGAAACGACAACTTAGGTTTAGCACCAAACCACAGTTCATACGCTGTCGTCTCAACGGATTTAGATGGTGCCCTATTTAAAGTGAATGCAGCGGTTTCTAATGCATAACCCCAAAATGATAACGGCAAATCAGTAAGAGACATCATCGATCGGACCATATCTAATAGGGTTCGGTTCCGGCGTTCAGACACACCATCGCGTTGTGGTGTTCCGGGTGGCGTGAGTTGTGAAACGATTCCACTTGCTTTAAGATGCGTGAGAAAATCATAACTCAAATATTCACCTCCACGATCGGATCGTAGAATTTTAATCTTTCTGTTACGATGGTTCTCCACTTCATTCTGAAATTCCTTGAACTTTTCAAATGTTTCATATTTATGTTTCATTAAATAGATATACCCATATCTACTTAAGTCATCTGTAAAAGTGAGAAAATAGCGATATCCACCGCGCGTCGAAACACTCATCGGTCCGCATACATCGGTATGTATGATTTCCAACAAGTCCGTTGCTCGCTCCATCATACCGGAGAACGGGGTTTTGATCATCTTGCCCATGAGGCATGGTTCGCATGTGTCAAATGATTCAAAATCAAGAGACTCCAAAAGTCCATCAGAATGGAGTTTCTTCATGCGCTTTACACCAATATGACCTAGACGACAGTGCCACAAATAAGTAGTATTATCACTATCTACTTTGCATCTCTTAGCCTCAATGTTATGGATGTGTGTTTCATGCCTTTCGAGATTTAGAAGAAATAAACCATTCACAATAGGTGCATGACCATAAAAGATGTTACTCATATAAATAGAACAACCATTATTCTCCGATTTAAATGAATAACCGTCTTGCAATAAACAAGATCCAGAAATAATGTTCATGCTCAACGCAGGCACATAATAACACTTATTAAGGTTTAAAACTAATCCCGAAGGTAAAACTAAGGAGAGCGTGCCGATGGCCATCACATCAACTCTTGATCCGTTGCCAACGCGCATCGTCACCTCATCCCTCGCAAGCCGCCGTCTATTCCGTAGCTCCTGTTTCGAGTTACAAATATTAGCAACCGAACCAGTATCAAATACCCAGGCACTACAACGAGGTCTAGTAAGGAAAACATCAATAACATGTATATCAAATATACCTTTGATGGTGCCAGCCTTCTTGTCCGCTAAGTACTTCGGACAGTTGCGCTTCCAGTGACCCTTGTCCTTGCAATAGAAGCACTCAGTGTCCGGCTTAGGACCAGACCTGAGCTTCCTCTCAGCAGGGGCAACGCGCTTGCCGCCGCCTTTCTTGAAGGGTTTCTTTGCACCCTTACCTTTCTTGAAGGTGGGGAGCTTGTTGACCATCAACACATGATTATTTTTCTTAGTATCCACCTCCGCAACTTTCAGCTTAGCGAAGAGCTCGGTGATCATATCAGTGGAACCAATCTGATTGTGAGCAACTACAAAACTTTTGTAGCTAGGAGGGAGTGATTGCATAACTCTGTTAATCTTGAGCTCTTCTGGAATCTTGCAGTCCAGTTGCTCAAGGCGTTGAGTGTAGCCCGACATCTTAATGGCGTGCTCACTAACGGAACTCCCTTCCTCCATCTTGTAGTTAAAGAATTTCTTAGAGATCTCATATCTCTCAGAACGGGCTTGAGTCTGAAACATGGTTTTCAGCTCCTCGAGAATCTCAAAGGGCCCGGGATAGTCTTCAAAACAATTTTGAAGGTCCGATTCCATAGCAAACAACACGGCGATCTTAATCAAATCATAATCATCCTTGCGCGACTGATAAACAGCTTTCTCATCAGCCGGCGCATCTATAGCAGGGGCGTCACCTAGCGCTTTCTCAAGAACATAGTCCTTTTGTCCGCCAGCGAGAATGATTCTCAGAATGCGGAACCAATTGGTGAAGTTAGACCCATTGTTTCTAAGCTTTTCTATCTCAGCAAAAACGTTGAAGTTGAAGTTGGACTTGGCCATGTGATCTACAGTATTTGCAAGTACAACTTAGACTATGTTCATGATAACTAGTTCAACTTTTAATCAAATTACTAGATGAACTCCCACTAAATTCAACATCCCTCAAGTTGTTTAGTGAACATGATCCAAATTCACCACACCTAATCCGATCTTCACGAGAAGAAATGTGGTTTCAATGGTGGACAACGAAGTGTCGATCATATCATTCATATGACTCATGCTTAACCTTTCGGTTCATGTGTTCCGAGGCCATGTCTGTACATGCTAGGCTCGTCAAGTTAGACCCAAGTATTTCCGCGTGTGCAAAACTGGCTTGCACCCGTTGTATGTGAGCGTAGAGTCTATAACACCCGATCATCACATGATGCTTGGACACGACGAACTTTCGCAACGGTGCATAATTGGGGAGAACACAGTTTTTATATTGATCTTTAATTGAGGAATCATCTTATAATGCTACCGTCACAATCTAAGCATAATAAGATACATAAAAGGATAAACATCACATGCATATAACTTTATGTGACATGGTATAGCCAATCTTCGCGCAATGATCTCCATCTTGTGCGTTCCGGCATGATCTCCATCACTCCACCATGATTGCCTCCACCACGAATAGCAACTACAACTATTGCTAACTACTTAGCGATAAAGTGAAACTATTACATGGCGCATAAGAAGTTGACACACAGGTCATACACAATTATAAAGACAACCATATGGCTCCTGCCGGTTGTGTAGTCATCGACATGCAAGTCGTGAAACATTACAAAACATGATCATCGCATACATTATACACATCACATCTTGGGCCATACCATATCACAGAAAACACTCCCTACAAAAACAAGTTAGACGCCTCTACTTTGTTGTTGCATGTTTTACGTGGCTTATGGGAGTAGATGCTAAGAACGATTCTTACCTACGGAAAGCCACAACGGTGATATTATGGTTGCCAAACTCCAGTGTTAATCCCATGAAAACTATAGTGAGAGAAACTGGCATCCACCAGCCGCATGTGTGGAACAAGCCACACGTCAAGTGCGGAGCCGGTCTCGCGAACGATGTCGCGTAAGGTTGGCCTGGACCGCTTCAATCTCACTATCCCGCGTCATGAGAAGAACACAAACAAGAGGCTTGCAACAGAAAACATCAACGCCCGCAACAACCATGTTGCGTTCTACTCGTGAAACACATCTACGCATAGATCTAGCTCTGATACCACCGAAGAGTTTCGCGGCATAGTAAATCAAAATTTTCTATGGATGCGAACAGAGGGAAAGCCAAGATCTAATCTAGGAGGTGCAAACAACAAGAGAGATTGGATTAGATCTTCATACCCTTGAAGATTCACACAGAGGAACGTTCGTCGGAACGTGGGTGATGTAGTCGTACTCGCTTCTCCTCCTCACGATCCGATCCGATCTAGCACCACAAGTGGCGGTGCCTCCGTGAGATGCACACGTGCAGCACCTCAACGTCTCCTCCTTCCTCGGACCAGCAAGTATGGTGGAGAGACGGATTGGATCTACAACACGACGGCGTGGTGTATATGGTGGAGAATTTCTGCAGCAGGGCTTTGCCTACAAACAGTCGGGAGGGAGAGAGGAAGGGCAGCAGGGCGGCTAGGGTTGGAGGGGAAGGTGTAGGGGGTTGGTGCGCCCCCCAGCCCTCTATATATAGAGGGGTGGGCGCAGCCCTAGCCCCCCCCTCCCCAAGCCAAGGCCGGCGGCCCCAAAGGAGGAGGAGTGGGGGGCAAGGAAACCCCCCCTTCTAGAAACTCTATCTCGAGTTTAAACCTCTCTAGGCCGGCTGGGCCCTATGGGGCCTTGTGCCCCTGGCCCAATGCGGCCAGGGCACTCCCTCATAGGCCCATGCCCCCTCCCGGAAGGTGGGGCCACGTTGGTCCCCTTCCGGAAGGTTCTAGAAGCTTCCGGTACAATACCGATTAATCCGGAACAATTCCGAACTCCAAAAACTGCACTGCCTTATATGAATCTTATTCTCCGGACCACTCCGGAACCTCTCGTGATGTCCAGGATCCCATCCGAGACTCCGAACAAAAACTCATAAACCAATTATCCAATCTATCCTAGCGTCGAGACACGTTAAGTGTGTGACCCTGCGGGTTCGAGAATATGCAGACATGATCTTCCATCAATAATCAACAGCGGGGTCTGGAAACCCATATTGACTCCCACACATTCATCGATGATCATATCGGATGAACCACGATGCCAGGATTCAATCAATCCCATATATATATTCCCTACGTCTCGCGATATTTTACTTGCCCGAGATTCGATCGTCGGTACCGTCATACCTAGTTCAATCTCGTTCACAGCAAGTACTTTACTCGTTCCATAATCCGATATCACTTTGTGATTAACTCCTTAACCACATGCTTGCAAGCAGTGTTGATATCGATTACCGAGTGGGCCCGAAGTATATCTCTCCGACTTGGGAGGGACAAATCCCATCTCGATACATACAACCCAACATATACTTTCCGATCACCTGAGAGACACCTTTATGATCATCCTCTCATAGGATGACGTTTGATGACCTCAAAGCTTTCTTCCGATACCAGGGAGTTGTATTATCTCATGGTCTAAGGAATACAATATTTGACATAAGAAAAGCTTCGCAAAGACGAACACGATGACACGATCTAATTGCTTCGCTTAGTTTGGGTCTATCCACCATATCATTCTTCCAATGATATGATCTCATTATTAATCGACAACTCATGTCCATGGTTAGGAAACCTTAACCATCATTAATCAATGAGCTAGTCCATAGAGGCGTACTAGGGACACGGTGTTGTTCACAAACCACACAAGTATTAAAGTTTCCGCTTAATACAATTCTAGCATGGAATATAAACATTATCATGAACAAGAATTATAATAATAACATCTTTATTATTGCCTCTAGGGAATAATTCCAACAATACCTCGGGCGGAAAATGACGCTGCGGACACATTGTAAAAACTCGGATCAACTAGGCAGTCAATTCCCCCAGGTATCGCCCTAGAGCACCTAAGAAAACCATCGATTGTACCATCGCCAGAGTCCGAGTCAATTCATATCTCGGCATAATTAAAAGAAGGAAGTGTGACAATGGAAATTGACAAAGAGTGCAACCCAGGCTCTTTGAAAGTGAACCTGGCCATCGCACGAATAAATACAGAAGGATTCAAAGCTGTTATGTCGGCGGAAAACATGGAAATCGACAGTGAAATTGTCCCAGAGAAAATCACGCCAGCATGGGCGCAACCCATATTCTCCTTCCTCAAGGATGCAATCTTGCCGACTAATGAGGTACTGGCTAGACAGACAATAAGAAGAGCAAAAGCTTACACAATCATAAACAATGAGTTGTATACGAGAAGTGTCACAAGCATGCTGCAAAAATGTGTTGACTCGGCAGAAGGCCAGGAAATACTCCTGGATATATATCAGGGAGAATGCGGGCATCACGCATCGTCCAGAGCTTTAGTAGCCAAAGCATTCAGGCATGGATTTTATTGGCCAACGGCATTGAAGGAGGCAAAAGTGTTGGTAGAAAAATGTAATGGTTGCCAGAGATACGCCAGCAAGATACATATGCCCTCGTCCGAATTAAAGACAATACCAATTACTTGGCCATTTTCTGTGTGGTGCTTGGATATGGTAGGTCCGTTCAAACCAGCACGGGGCGGTATGACCCACATTCTAGTCATGGTGGATAAATTCACAAAGTGGATCGAAGTAAAACCAATAAGAAAATGTGATGGACCAATAGCAGTAAAAGTCCTCAAAGATATTATCTTAAGATACGGTTATCTACACAGTGTTATTACAGACAACAGCACAAATTTTGCTGAAGGAGCTTTTGCTAGATTCTGCCAAGAGAAACACATAAGACTAGATGTTGCCTCGGTGGCTCACCCATCATCAAACTAGCAAGTAGAGAGATCAAATGGGCTAGTATTATTTGGAATAAAACCTCGGCTTGTCCAACCTTTGCAAAGGTCGGCAGGATGCTGGATCGAGGAACTACCAGTAGTACTGTGGAGCCTCAGGACTACACCAAATAGATCGACAGGATATACCCCTGTAGAGGGAGTGGCTCAACCTTTAAATAACATAAGGTGGTGTCCCCTGTGTTTTACAATGCTAGTCCCTGGATCAATAGCTAGCATCCACAGTTTAGATGTAATATCAAGAAACAAAGGTCATAATATAACTTTATAACCAAGAATAACATAATTTTATTACATCAATACATAGCTCATTTGGCTATTACATTACATTGCAGCGGAATAACTATAATCATGGGGTCCTTCATCTTCAAAGTGCCACAGGCAGATGTTGGTTGTAGACTTTGTAATCCTAATTAAACAATCTTCACTAAAATCAATCAAACCTGCAACATTACAAGTTACAGCCACAAGGGTCAATACATTTGAATTGTATTGGCAAGCTTCACTTCTATGTATAATATGAGTGGATCCTATCAATACATGCATATTTGGCTAAGTAGAGCTTTAGGCTCATTTGCATAAAGCAATATTTTATCCTATCTTTTCAAAATGGTTTTGGTCCTTTGTCAAATCTCTTTTCCATGAATCCCTTGAACTCCTTGGTAGACACTCAAGTGTTCAAGTTCTTGTCAAAATCCCTTGAGCTCCTTGGTAACCCCAAGTGCATCAAGTTTTATAAATTCTCATGAGTTCCTTGGTAACCCCAAGTGTTCATGTTTTCATCAAAATCTCTTGAGCTCCTTGGTAACCCCAAGTGCACCAAGCTTAACAAAACCTCTTTGAATTCCTTGGTACCCCCAAGTGCATCAAGTTTTTATTTTAGAAGTTGGAATGTCGAGATCTCCCATAGTTCAAACTTTAGTTGCTCAGTATTGTCCATAACTGGGGACATGGCTAAGTACTTAGATTTTATTATCTTCTGCAGAAGGAGTACACTTTACCCACATGTCACAATCCCATCCTTTTGCCACCAGTGGCCTACTGGATTAGTGCTCACCAAGTTGGAGTACTGGCAGATTGAGAATGTGACGAAGTCTTTCCAAAGGGTCCTCCCATACACCATTGCTAGCTTGCCTTCAGCACCCATGTAGGATTCCAGGTCCCCATGTCCAGTTAACTGAAGACAGTGCATGGGTCTTCCCATTGTAGTTGACTAAGCCAGAGCCATAATAGCATGTGGTTGCACACGAAAGCCACAATTGGAGAAACATGTTCAATCTCTAAGTTTCCTAGGTGGTTTTCTTTTGGAGCACAACACAAAGTGATTCCCATAGACATGGTTCCTTTTGTTGCCACCTTCTCCAAAACTTAAAGTATCCTCCACCTAGGTGGTTCATTGAGTCCTTGTTTTATTATGTAAAACACAAGTCCTTTTCTCAACCTTTGTAAAATCTCATCATGTATCTCTCTTCAAAATATAGCATGGCTAAGCATGTATCAACTACATTGTTTTCTCTAAGGAAGGTATAAGGTATCCTATTAGGATTTAGCATAGCATAAGTATAAAATTTGTTTTCATGCATGTTTCAAAATCCACTAAGTATAGAAAATAGTAGGACTTTAGATGATAGTGTAACTTGCCTTTTTGGTAGGGAATGATGGTTCACTCCTTGATCTTGCTAGTCTCACACTTTGTTAATTTCACTACAATCAATCAAACAAACACCAAATCAACTAGCATTCCAAACAATCAACCAAACAACAATTCACACACATAAAACTATGGGATCTAAGTCATGCATGTAAGTATGCAAGTGATGGTCCTATTTGCAAAGATGTTCTTCACTAGGCTTCTAAACTTTGTAAGTTCCAAATTGGTCATTTTTCCAAAGTGGCAAAGTCATTTGCAAAAAGGGTTTTGTCCAAAATCCATTTTTAAATCCAATCCTCATTTTATGTAGTGGAAAATATTTTTATCAAAGTAACAACTTTAAGTTGTTCACCAAATGAGTTGCTATTGCAAAACTTGGTGTTTTGGGTTAGTAGGTTTGTTTCAAATCATTTTCCCAAAGTTTTTACTCCAAAAACATTTTTAAAATAAAACCATTATTTTCATTTGGCTAGAAATGGCTAAGTCAAATAATCCATCTTAAATTTTACCAAATCCATTTCCAAGACCATGGGTTGGTTCCTAGGGTCAGTAAGTTCACATCAAAACAATTTTGCAAAGGTTTTAACCTTATAAACATTTTTGAATCATTTTTCTACCCTAAATAAGCACACAAATGTTTCTGCAAAAACAAACACTTTAATGGATACTATTTGCTAAACTAAGGGCATGGTTGGCTAGGGTTTGTTCCACTGATTCCAACGGTATCAAATTTGTAAATTTTGGACGTGTGGATCGAAAGTTACAAAGGTTTGAAATTGCAACTTAAATCTGATTTCCAAATTCTGTTTTAAACAGACCTGGCCACGCGTCGCATTCTGGTTGGACGGTACCGGTTCGGCCGGATCGGTGTTGCGGTGCGTTGGATCTAGTTAGATCGTGTGGTTCAGAGAACGTACCCCTTCGCGACTTAAGTGATCTATCGCAAGCGTCGGATCGAGATCCTACGGTGCTAGCGGATTTGACCATATGCGAGCGGCGCCGGCGGTGGCTAGCGGCAGCGACGGTCAGACAGTGGCGGCGCTGGCGAAATAGGAAGCGAGAGAGGGAGGGAGTAGGCTCACCAGATTCGCAGGAGGCTGGGGAAGCTCGTCGTTTGGTCGACGGGGCAAGGGGCGCTCTGGTATAGCGGCGATTGCTCGCCGGAGCAGAGAACAACGTCGGGTGGTCCTGGTCGTGGTCGGAGTCATCGCTACAGGTCACGAGAATAACAACCGAGGGTATGGTTAGACGCAGGAGATCACGGAGATGCTGTGTGCATGAACGAGAGGAAGAGGGGCGACCAGTGTTTACCGGGGGAGGTCGTCGGAGAGGTTGCAAACGCGACGGCGTTTGGTAGCTTGTCGTAGCCGACGCCCTGGGGCGCCCGCGGTCGAACAAAGAGTACTGGGAGATGCGTCTGGGAGTGGAGAATCTGCTAGCATGCTCAGGGAGGCACGGGGCGGTGTCGAGTTGCCGGAATTGGCACCGGACCTCGTCGGAACAGAGGGTGGTCTCTGGCGAAATTTGGCAGCCTGAGGGCGAGTCGAGGTGGGACGACAGAGGGGAAAGGAGGGGAAGACGTTGGTGTTTTAACGTGCATGGTCAAGGCGAGTAATGGCGGCTGCGTTATGATGAATTAAGGCCGCGGAATCTCTGCAGGAAACGGCGATGAGGGAGGGAGAAGAGGTCGCGCGGGGGTGTGGACGATGAACAGGGGTGAGTGGGGTCTACCTGGCAGTGAGAAAAGAAATGAGGGGCGGGTCCATCAGTCAGTCTCTCTGCGGGTTTGCGTTTAGGTAAAAAACGTTTCGCGCGAGAGGGAGTGCTGGGTTGGTTCCGGGCCTTTCTGGGCTGCTGGGTTGGGTCAGGTCCAAATCCAAAAAAAATTCATTCTGCAATCTCTTTTCTTTTTCTAATTCCAATTTCTGTTTTGAAAACCAAACAACAAATCAAACAAACAAAACAAATCAAACATTCATCAAACTTTTCATTTGAATTTGGTTCTGTTTAATACATAATCCAAAGTCCAAAATGAAATAATATTTTAAAACTTTTTAGGTTTCATTCATTAATTAAATAGAATGGACCATGGTTTATTATTCATGTAGGGTTTTGATTTAATAAAATTTCTATTTGAAATCCAAATATTTTCAAAACCAATTCAGTAGGTTTTATTTGGGAATATAATACTTGGAAAACTTATTTTTAAACAAATAAATAAGTTTTGTTATTTTGGAAATAGTAAAACCTTTATTAATAAAACCTGGATATTAAATCCTTATTGATTTTATTAAATAAACCTTTACTATTTTTATCAAAACAAAATGTTTTATTTCCAAAGTTTGGTTAAGTCTTAATTTGGCTTTGTGAAATAATTTCTTATTTTAAAATCCTTCCTTTTCTTTTGGAAACTAAATCCTTTTATCTAAATGATTCAAAGTAGTAATTCCAAAATATTTTATTTTCCTCTATTTAAATATTTATCTTTTCAAAAACACTTTAAGAATTTATTTGATCTAAATTGGTTTGAAGTTCCAATTGAATTCAAAAAGTTTCTTCTGGCTCTGAAAATCAAACAAAGTTTTATTTTTATTCATTTATTTTCACATTACAAGATTTGGAAAATCTTGGGATGTGACAACCCCATTTTTCCTGGTATATGGGGCAGAAGCTGTGCTTCCAGCCGACATAATGCATGATTCGCCTCGAGTGACCCAGTACACAACTGCAGAGGTAAATGAGGTAGCTCGGCAAAACGATGTTGATTTGATAGAGGAGGCTAGGGAATTGGCATTATCAAGATCAACTATCTATCAGCAAAACCTTCGACGATATCACAGCAAGAAAGTCAATCCAAGAGTTTTTAAGGAAGGAGATTTGGTTCTTCGGCTAGTGCAGCGCACAACCGGCATGCACAAACTATCATACCCATGGGAAGGACCATTCATCATGAGTAAAGCATTGCACAATGATGCATATTACCTAATCGATGCTCAGTCACCAGAAAAGAACAAGGCAAACAAAGCAGGCGACGAATCAAAAAGAACATGGAACATTGCTCTACTTCGCCCATTCTACACTTAGGAGCTATATGTGGTACGTCGTAATAGGACGCATTAGATTGGAGTATCAAGCATGTATTGAACCTCGGCACCTTGAGAAGCGACTCGGGGACTACACTGTGTTATTTCTTATTTTGAATTATGTATTAAACCTCGGCACCTCGAACAGTGACTCGGGGACTGTACCGTGTTATTTATTATTCCTAAATTATATGTTAAGTTTTAGCACCTCGAGCAGTGACTCGCGGACTGTACGGTATTATCCCTTATTTTAGATTATGCATTACAATCTCGATACCCTGAGCATTGACTCGGGGACTGCCCCGTGATTGTTTCTTGTTCTAAAAATACGTATTAAACTTCGGCACCTTGAGCGATAACTCGGGGACTACCCCGTAGTATTCTCTGCCTTAACCCATGAATTATATTTCGGCAGCACAGTGCGTAACTCGGGGACTGCCGCATGATCCAAGATAATTCTTTGAGCGCACGCAAGAACTCGGAAACCCAAGTGATAACTCGGGGACTAACTTGTATTACCCACTTTTTGTTGCCAGACACATAAGAGCTCCATAGCTCAGCTACAGACTAAGTGACTCACCAACATTGGTGATCATAATTTGCAAGATATGGTATGAACTTGTCCCAATAATTAAAGAAATAAGCAAAGCGAAAACAAACAAAGATTTCCAAGGAATAACAAACCCAGCAAACTGAAGTATGATAAGGGGTGCAACATATTGTATCACTTTACCAGTTATGAGCTTCGGGCTTTGTACTTCAGATAGAAATTGAAAAACACAACTACGCCATCGAGGGCAGGCAAGATAAATGCCAAACTAAGATCTGCCACATGGAAAAATATAATCCGAACCCACGAAATCAAAGTTCGCCAAAGCAAAGATATAAAGCAATGGGACTTGTTTAAACAAAGTAATAATAATTAACGTCACCCATGCCTCAGCGGTGAAAGGCAAAAAGGTTCGCACCATACCAAAAGCCGGACAATTGTTCCACAAACATCATACGCCCGGCATACCGGGGACGGAAAATAACTTAAGAGGTTTTTGAACCTAAACAGCGAAAAGGGCCAGAGCACCCTTAAGGGGCAGCAGCATGATCAGGGGCATCGGGGATGGCTATCTCGGATGATGGCGGGACGACCTCGGTCTCCTGTGCAGGGGTGTTTTCAGGAACTGGGCGCTCCGAGGTAGGCGGTGCCTCGGCCAAGGTTACTTCACCTTCAACAGAAGCAATAGTAGCCTCGAGGGAAAGCCTCGGCTGCTGAGAAACATTAGCTTGAGCTTGAGAGTGCCCAGTCCCTTTAGAAGATGATCGCACATCATCATCCTCATCCGAGCTTGCATTGGAGTCACGGGAGTTGTCCGAGTCACCCTCTGCCTCATCCTAATCGGCCGAATCATCGTCAGAGACATCTTCGACTTCGATATCATCTGCTGGGTTGGGAAGAAAACTCGGCCCTTCAATCCAATTGTGCACGTCAACGTACTCAACAAGCTGGAAGGCACGAGCTTGACGGCGAGCGACGAATTCTGGATCCTTAACCCAACGAGAGCCAGTGCACAAATTTATCAAGGTGTCGAGCGAGATATCTTCGTACCAAGACAGAACGGCTGTAAGTGCCATATCAGCACCAGCCCTCCCAGCAGATTCCCTCCAGAGATTTAACTGGGTCTGAGATGCCATTAATCTCTCCACAAGTATTTTGACCTCGTCAATATCAGGAGTTCCAGAAGTATTCGGCCAAAGAACATGGTAGGACCGAATAGCTGCTTGCACCAGATCCCTGCCCATAATCTTCATTGGTCCAATAGCAGCGCCGACAGCAATCAAGAAATCTTCCATTGAGTATTCTGTACTTGAATCTGCGGGAACACCTCGGCGCTGACGATCAGAAATCACTGCCTTAGAGCTCACGGGTCTAGCTTCCGGAAAGTGATCTACGCAAAATGAAAATATATCAGTTAAAAATAAGAAAGAGAAGAAGATAACTCGGCCACAGTCGAAAACTTACGATGAATATAACTCAGCATTTTCTGGTGATCCTGGGTCCAGTCGGCCTTATTTTTCTCAAAGCGAGTGATTTCCTCGCCCATCATCCGATTCTTCAGCTCGGCAACATCGAGGAGTTCCTTGTCTTTCTGCAGTTGCAGGCTTAGTCGATTCTTATCTTCAGAGAACTCCTGATCAACCTTTTCCAATTCAGATTTCTGCGAGATTTTGAGAGACTCAACCTCGGCACGTAACCGGGTTATCTCATCATCCTTTTCTTTAAGCTGCGTCGAATGAGTGGCGGCTTGTTCTAAAAAATGCAGCATCATATCAGGCATGGATATGCATTCTTCATGCGATGCTGCAAGTGTTTGTAACTCGGCTATACCAAAGCCAGAACGTTATAAGAAACCTAGGATAAGTCTCGAACGAAAATCAATAGACGAGAAGAATAACTAACCTTCCAGAGCTTTGACCTTCTTGGTAAGGCGGATATTAAGATTATTGATATT
Source organism: Avena sativa (assembly GCA_916181665.1). Classification (NCBI taxonomy): domain Eukaryota; kingdom Viridiplantae; phylum Streptophyta; class Magnoliopsida; order Poales; family Poaceae; genus Avena; species Avena sativa. The sequence goes on from OV702294.1 coordinate 506,849,758, forward strand.
ACCTGCATACCAGCAAAAAATGAATTAGCACATCAAGTCGACAATATTAAGAACTTAAGGAACAATACATAGATTTATTAAGTTACCAGTTTTCTTCACCACGGGGAGAACTTTCTCATATTTCTCTTCCAATTTCTTGTGCGCAAAGAGCAACCTTTGGAATTCGGCTGTCCGCCGATCATGGGCAACCTAAGTACCAAAATGAATTACACAGCTAGATATTCAAAGCTAAGACAGATCCAAATCAAGAAAAACTTAACTCGGATCTGGGCGGCTAGATATTCAAAGCTAAGACAGATCCGAATCAAGCAAAACTTAATTCGGATCTAGGTGGCTAGATATTCAAAGCAAAGACAGATTCGAATCAAGCAAAACTTAACTCAGATCTGGGCGGCTAGATATTCAAAGCTAAGACAGATCCGAATCAAGCAAAACTTAATTCGGATCTAGGTGGCTAGATATTCAAAGCTAAGACAGATCCGAATCAAGCAAAACTTAACTCGGATCTAGGTGGCTGGATATTCAAAGCTAAGACAAAATCCGAATCAAGCAGAACTTAACTCGGATCTCAAAGGCTGGATAATCAAAGCCGAAATAGATCCGGATTCAGCAACGCTTAATACGGAATACGGATGAACCACAATGAATCCAAGTCATACAAGAAATTTACTCGGCAAATAACGCACTTTAAGCCTAACAAAGCTTCCAAACGAACAACAAGTTATTCGGTTGCAAGCTTCGGGGACTAGGGTAGGTATACTATCATTTGAATAACAGACCAGATATCAACAAAAGCACTTACATCGTTCATCTTATCACTTTCAAGAACAATCTTAGTAGCCATATGCAGGCAACTGCTGATGTCGGAGAGCTGAAATGGCTGATTACTCGGATTGCCCTCAAGCTGATCGACAGCGTTCCAATTGTTGGCGTATTCCACCAAAGAGCCGAGGCTGTTCCCACTCTCAGTACGGGTCAGCACTTTACCTTGGACCCATTGGGTAACCACCGCCGCCGCGGGACTCTTATGGAGAGTAAGCTGAGTATCAGCGGCCGGGGTGAAAACAGGCTTAGCAGAGAAAGCCCCCTTACGGAGTGCATCAGCTATGTTGGGTTGAGAAGAGCTAGCCGGCCCCTTCCGAGATGCTGAAGGTTTGGTGACAACAACCTTCTTAGCCTTAGAAGAGGTGTCGGCAGGGGTGGCAACCTCGGCACTAGGAGTGGCATCCTTGGAGGCAGGAGGAACTATGGTTTCCAAGGGGGCCGAGATGGTGATATCCTTGGTTGGAATTGGAGTTGCAGTTGGAATTGTGGGGGTCAAAGGAATTTCGGGGGAAACTTCGGTGGTCATAACAGGGGCGAAAGGTTCAATAGGATGATCTACTAGCGGAGTTATGTCGGCGTCAGCAATGGGAGCTGTGGGTACATCTCGCCGAGGCGATGTCTGCGTCGGCGCAGGAGGAGAGTCAACACGAGAGGGACTCGGAGCTCGAGTATCTTCAGGAGGTGGAGGAGAAGGCAGCCGAGTTGTATGACTCGTCATACTCGGACCGCTTGGCATGGCAGAGAGAGGAGCTCTGCAAAAGCACAAAAAGTCGAATCAAAAGATAGAAAGAGAGAAACAAGAAGTACAAATGAAAATAAACTCACCCAGTAACTCCGGGCATGGTTTTACGCTTTGGAAGGTGCTGGGTTGATTTCTTCGTTCGCTTCTTGGGAGCAGCTTCGGAGGGACCTGCCGGAGCAGTGCGCTTCCTCGAGGTAGCAGGAGCTTGAGAGGTGAGAGGCTCGGCGTCGTGCACCTGACCGGCCTGATTAGCTGGGAAAGTAGAAGCCGGAAATGCATAAGATATAGGCACCACGGCGACTACCTCAAGAATTTGGACGTCGCCCGAGTCACCTTCCTCCCCGTGGGCCAAGGTCTTGCCACGGGCGCGAGCTGGAGCAATGTCCGACTTAGGAACAAACTCCTCCGAGTCAGGTTCCCTGCTGTCCGAGGTGTTCCGATCTGCGGTCCATGGAAGGGCCAGAACCTTGGCATCCTCGATCCTTTGCTCCGCAAACCTCTGCAAGAAAAGAAACAAAGTGGAGTTAGCAAAAGAAGTCACAAACGCAATTAGGAAACAAACACAAATACGTAAATTTACCTCGAGAGGGGGATTCCCGCGGGTGAACGGCTTTAGCCCCCATGTCCAGTCCTCCGGCATATCAGTCTTGAAGATAGCTCGGACACGCTTGTAAATAAGATAGTCGTCGAGCTCAATCGTCGAAACTCGGTTGGGATCAAGAGGACCACTCATGTAACAGAGCTTGTGCGAGCGAAGCTAGCAAGGGCAGATTCGGCTGCTGACGAATGTGGTCATCAGATCCTCACCACGGAGCCCAGCACAGATCAACTCCTTCAGCCGAATCTCGAATGCCTCGGCCAAAGCATGGCTCTTCCTGGGGTTGTAGTTCCAGTTCTTCTTGGAAGGGGGCCAATAGAAAAGGCAGGGAGCCGAATCTTGTCTTCTTTTCCAGTGTTTTTGAAATAGAAAAACGATCTATGCCACTTCTTGCAAGACTCGAGGCCAGCGACATGAGGGAACTCGGATTTTCTTCGAGGTATAATGGACGTGGCTCCACACTGGGTAAGGAATTTCTCAGAGGGGTGAAGAGATTTGTCCGGAACGACATTAGATCGGATCTAGAAAAATTTAGACCAAACAGACACAGAGGGCCAGAGGCTGAAGTACCCCTCCAAGGCCGAGATATAGGCAGACAGGGAGGCGATAGCATTGGTCGGAAGGTGATGCGGTTGGAGGCCGAAGTAATCAAGGAATTTCCTAGCGAAATCGCTAAGGGGAAGGCCGAACCCCCGAGCAAAGTGGGACATGAAAATAACGTACTCGCCTTTGTTGAGTACAGGAGAGGATTCGTTTCCGGGCATGCGACAGCTTACCTCGGCAGGAATCCGACGTGTCCTAATTAGCCACTCAATCTCACGACGAGTGACGGAGGAGGCCTGCCAAGAGCCCCGCTCTGGACCAGACGCTACATCCTCGTCTTCGACGAGCGCTCCGCTAAGAGAACTAGACATGAGCTCGCCGAAGGAATCGACAGAGGAGAAACTAGCGGCGGAGGAAGGCCTGGAAGCGCAGGGCCCCGTCGTGATTCTAAGCAAGCACGGCGGCGGAGCGAAAAGGAACGGCCGCAAGAAATCTAGAAAAACTCACCGGCGGAGGCGCCGGAGCAAGCGCACGGCGGTGAGGTCGTCGGAGCAGAAGGACAGTAGCGTCGCCGTCGAGGAGATCGACAATGGCGTAATCACCGGCGCACGAACAGAGGCACGGGCGCGATAAGGAAGAATAGGAATGGTGAGCGAAGGTGGAAACTAAATCCTCTAGCCCCGCACCCTCCTTTTAACCGCGTAGTCTTGGCGGTAGTGGGACCGTGCGTGCGCACGCTAACCGTGTAAAGCACGCGTGCGGCGGAACCGCTCGCAGCTGAGTGGAGCCACACCGAAGACCACACGAAGCAGGAGAGGATCAGGCCCCCTGACCGATGCGGTACTCGAGGCGTCACTGCATCGACGCGATGGGCGCAGTAACCACCATAGCTTGTCAGTGGGCACTGTAGAGGAACAAAAAACTAGAGGAATAATGATGAGTGGTACACGTAGGACGAGGCGTGCTCAGGAAGTTGCGCGGATACCTTAGACAGAAAAAATTAACTCGGAAATAAGGAGAAACGTATGTTGGGAAACTGATATGGTCCGGCCGAGGTTACCGGCAGGACCACACCAGCTTCGGGGACTAATGTTGGGGAGGTGACCCCGGATAGGGTCAAGACAGGGAAAGGATGAAAGGAGTATCCCTTGTCATATGCTGACTTACTATTTATATCGGCTGAGTCATGTAAGAGTCGCCCAAGATAAGTGTAACATCCCTAAAATCATGTTTCAAAACTCATGCATACCATCCATGCATCCATGAGCATTTAGGGTTCTATTTCAAAACCATTTCAAAAACAGGAACATATGTTACTCATTATTTTATGTAAGTATGCTCTAGCCTTAGTGCTACTTTCTAATAAATTTTATTCAGTAATGTCTTGAGTTCAACTTTAGAGTTTTCCAAGGCTTGGGAAAAGTTTTCAAAACAAAGTATGAATATAAAACCAAATTTATGCCTATTATTTATATCTCATAAAGGCTTGGTTTTATTTTATTTTTCAAGTGTTCAAAGTGTGTTGAGTAAACAGAAGTGTTTGACACACATTTGAGTACAAAGTTCACTGTATAAAAATCTAGAGAAGATTTGAAATCAAACTTATTTGAGTTAGAGTTGAAAAATCATTTCTAGAAAATCAAACAGAAAAATAAAAGTGAAAGGTAGGAAAACAATAAAGCAAACAGCCAATCTGGCAAAACCCATCCCAGTTCGACCCATCTAGCCTAGCAACTCCCTTCCGCGAAACGTTTTCTTCTACTCGCAACCACACCCACAGAGTCACTGACTGCCTGGACCAACCTCCTCTTATTTTCTCTTGCTGACAACCCCGGCCCACACGGCAGTCATCGTCTCCACCCCCAGCGACCAGTTCTTCCCCAAATCACTCCAGGCGTTTTCTGTTTAATTCCGCGGCTTCAATTCGCGTTCAATAATCGAGTAATTCACGCCCACGTCCTCGCCTACTTAAGCACCATGCCGCGCTCCTCCTTTTCCCCCAAACCTCACCCCACCAGAGCCACCAGGCTGCTCGGATTTCTCTCAGAACCTCCCTCTGCTCCGACGAGCTCATCGTCGAATTCCGGTAAGCACCGCATCCCCCTCTGCCTATGGTTCAAACTAGCTATTTATGCATCCTCGTATGCACCTACTGACACCCTCCGCTTGCTCGCGCATGCTCTGTAGCCTCGGCAGCATCATCGACTGAGCTCCGCCACCGTCTGCTCGAACTCCGGCGACCGTTCCCCGTAAGCCCAGCTTCCCCTCTCCCTCTGTTTGATACGCGTGTGATCCCCAGCGTCCTACGCACCTAACGGCACCCTTTTCTCGTCTTAGCGTGGCCCAGAACGTCGTCTCCATCACTAACCGAGAGAAACCGACGCCGTCTCGATCTCCGACGAGCAATCGGCATCGACTCCGTACGCCCCTTCGCCAACCGAGCACACGTTGAGCATCCCCTCGCCACAGAGATTCTGGTGAGCATCCTCACACCTCCCCGCGCGACCTAGTTCGCCGGTAATCTTGCAGCCAGAGCGCGCCGCTGCCTGTCGCCAGCGCCGCCACTCGATGGTCAATCGCTGTTAGCCGTGCGATGTAGATCGGACGAACGCGATAGTACATAGTTGAAGAGGTATGGGCGGATCTAAGCCGCAGATGTTAAGTAGATCTAACGACGCGCGAGTACGATCCAGCGCGAAGTGGTACCCTCCAATCAGGAGACGCCGTGTGGCATGAGTTTCGTTTTAAAAAAATTGAATTAGATCAATTAGATGTTTAAACTTGTTTAAATCATAACTTTTGATTTCCACGTCCAAATTTGACAAATTTTATATCAATGGAATCAGGAGAGAAAATCCTTTCCATTTATGCAATGTGTTTAATGTTTTGCTTCTGTTAAAATGGTTGTTTTGCAGAAACATTTGTAGGCATAAATTGAGTATAGTAATTATTTGGAAAATGTTTTGTAATTCAAATAAAGTTTATTTAGCTTGTTTTGTACTTGTTTGAGATTCAGTACAGTGCACTTGTCTTGTTTGGTGTACAAAATCATCACTTGGCATATTGCATGCATTCATGTATTTTTGCTTGTATTAATTGTGTATGTGATTTTGTGCCATTTTATGTGTAGATTTTGGTGCAAATAGTGATTGTGATTGTGAGGATTGTAGCTACTCTCCAAACTACCAAGGCAAGTGGTGCTTCATGATATTATTCCTATATTTTTCAACTATGTACTAGAAATATTTTGCTAGACTTGCATGAATATTTTGATCTATATGCTATGCTTGGGAAATCCTGGTAGTTGTAGAATTGCTAGAAATTTCTAAGTTAAGATGCTTATCTATGCCATGCTTAGCCTAGCTAGTAGCAACCAAGGGTGGTTATATATTCATGCTATGATAAAATATTTCTAAGTCTTTGGACTTGTGTTTTGCTTAATAAAACAACTAAGTGAATGAAACACCTGGGGGGAATGGAAGGAATGGTTTATGTTGAGTGGTTACACAAGGCCCATTTATATGGTTTACCTTGTGTATCTCACTTGTGGAAAGCCACCCAGGAACAAAGGGATTTGAGATGCCATATGTTAAGAAGCTTCTAGTGCAGCCACTTGGCAATATGGGCTCTGCCTGGATCACATAGGTTGCAATAACTTAGCCATTTGGACAGTTGGTGGTAGTGGGAAGATAGGTTGGAACACGTCCATTTGGTCTAAGGGAAGGCTTTTAAAAGGTCCTGTATTGGTGAAAATCAAGTCTTGTGGGGAAAGTGCACAACCTCTGCAGATGGAAGAATCTAAGTACTTAGCCATGTCCCTGGTATTGGACAACTTGAGCATCAAGACATGGAAGCTATCAAGAATCTCCTCATCCCAATTTCTAAGTAAAACTTGTGGTTGAACAAGGGTGAAGGTTCACCAATTTCTATTGGTGTTTCCTTGGGAAAGTTTTGTCAAAGAAAAACTTTGTGTTTTCAACTAATAGGTAAACCTATTTTGAGCAAAGAAAGCCTAAGCTACACTTAGCCAAAATGCATATAGTATTTAGTCTACCAATATTCTACTAAGGTATCACTTGCCAATACTATTCCAATGTATTGACCCACTGTGGCTGTAACTTGTGATGTTGCAGGTTATTCTGATGATGATTAGGGGTTATGAGTCTACACTCAACATGCTTGCATGTGGCACATAAGATGAAGACTTATTTATCTTATTACATATTTAAACTCTTGTACTAGGCCTGTGGCCATGGAGTTGTAAAAGACTATGTTTGTCTCTGGAATGACTTGTAATAATGACCTTTGTTTCTGTGTACTTCATCTTAAACTGTGGATGCTAGCATTGATCCAGGGACTAGCATTGCAATCACAGGGATCCTTACCTTTATAAAGGGAGGGATCTTACAGATGGTATCAGATCACTGTGTTGCCTGTAGGATTATGACCCTAGGATTGGAAACCACTAAGGAAAAATTTTCAACAACTTCTACACTTGTATTTTCTTCTCGTAAACTTTTCTAATCTTCTTCCTCATCTCTATTTGTAGATGAAATCCATCAACGAATCCGTGAAGAAGGGACCACTCATGACTATGACTTTGGAATGTGAGACAGAATTCCCCAAGGCTCTCAAGGACCTCATGGTTGCCATGGGAATACATGGTGCAGCTGTGTACAAAGGTTTTCCTGTGATGGATGAAGGAGTTGAGTACTGGTGGGTGCAACTTCACTTGTATAAAAACAAGGAAGACAACCACAAGGACTCAGGATTCTGCATGGTCACCAACTCAGTGATGCACACCACATTCTTTGATTCAGCAAGGGATGTAGCTTGGAAGGCCATCAAAGAACTTGGTGATAGAATCAAGTGCAGAATGCTTAACACCCAGAATGACCTTAAGGAAGAAAAGAATCATACCCAAGAGTTAGAGGCTACCAACCAAAGTTTAAGGAAAGACATCATAGACTTAGCAATGGAGTCATGTGATCTAGATAAACAGATTGCCTCTAGGGATGCCCTGTTAACCAACTTGGCAAGTGAGATGGGATTGTAACGTACTTGTTAGTTGGACCACCACACTTATCATTTTATTTCCAAATGTTGTTTAAAATAAGTTGAACCTTGGTTGTTTGTAATGGATGCATGTATGCCATGACTTGTGTGTTTGATTTCCAAAGATATGCATGTGATGCCTTGTCTTGTGATTTATCTTAAATTGTGTTGATTCTAACTTTTTCTATCTTATTAAATAAATGCCTAATGTTACTATCAGCACGGCTGAAGAGTTCAAGGGAACTTGTTTGGGCACTCATATTATTGAGCTCACTAGTTTGCTCAATATCCCACTTCCTACCATCATGATGCTTCCCCTCACCAAGTTTGAGAGGAAAGACCTTTGGGGCTTCAAGGTTAATCAGCCAGGACGCCAGACTGAGCCTACCACGGAGGCAATCATCTTCAAGCTCATGCATGATGACAAGGAGAGAGGCCTAGAAGTAGTCATGCAGGATTTTCTTGGACGTTTACTAGGGAGACACTCTCGAGAGATTAGAGGTACTCACTTCCACGCCTTTGGTAGACGTGATGAGGATGGTGAGGCCATTGACTTCGAGGATACTTCGAGAGAGATGGCAGAGCCAATTCGTCTATACCTCCAGGACTTAGAGGTTCTTCTTAGGCACCTAGACACTGATAGGACCAATGTCATGCTTAGCAATGACGAACTCCAGGTGCAGCTTCGTGAGAAGGACAAGCTCTTCGCAGAGCAAGATGAGATAGTCAAAGAAATGGAGGCCAAGTTTGAGAGTCAGGATAGAAAGTTCAAGAGTCAAGAGAAGCGAGTCCAAGATAGGAACAAGAGGATTCGAGACATGACTACAGAACTAGAGGCCAAGGACTTCGAGCTCGAGCATCAGCAAGGTGTGATTGAGAGACTTCTTGCACAGAAGAGGGCTCTCAAAGCCAAAGTAGAGACCTTGACCACCAATGTCGAGGAATACAAGACCGCTATGGATAATGCAGGTCTTACACTTGTTGATGAGGAGGTTGATGCAGAGGAGTAGTGATGACTACTCATATACCATTTATTTACCATGCTTTTGATTATTGAGTCGCAATGACCATCCAACATGTGGATGGCTTGCTATTGGTGTGTTTACTTTTCCCAAAACTTGTTGTCTGTGTTGTTGAACCTTTACTACTATGATGCATGATTGTGATTTTTTATGTGATTTATTGTGCATGTTAGCATCTATGGGTATCTCATTCTTATCCTTATTGAAAACCACAGATGCCTCCCCGACGTGCCAATACCAACCCCAACAACAACAACATCACCCCTGAGATGCAGCAAATGATGACAGCTCAGACTCAGCTGATGCAAATGATGACTACTTTCATCCAGAATCAGAACAACAACAACAACAATAATAATAATAATAATAATAATAATAATAATAATAATAATAATAACAACAACAACAATCAGAACAACCCACCGGGTTTTGACATGCTTACCAGGTTCTTAAGGCTAAGGCCAGCAAAGTTCTCAGGAACTACTGATCCTATGGTGGCCAATGATTGGCTATGCTCTGTGAACAAGGACTTGGTAACTGTTGGCTGTACTGATGAAGAGAAAGTCAGATTTGTAGCTCACTTGTTGGAAGGATCAGCAGCCATTTGGTGGGATAACTTCCAGATCACCACTCCCATTGAGGATGTGACATGGGCTATATTTGAAGATGGTTTCCGTAACGCTCACATCTCATCCGGAGTGATGAGTTTGAAGAAGAAAGAGTTCCATAACTTGAAGCAGCGCCACCGCAGCGTGGCTGAATATAATGAGGAGTTCAACAATCTGGCGCGATATGCACCGGATGAAGTTGACACTGATGTTAAGAGGAAGGAAAAGTTCCTTGAAGGGTTGAATGATGAGTTGAACCTGCGGTTAGCTGTGGCCTATGTTCCCACATACCAGTCTCTCTGTGACAAGGCTGATATTTTGGAGAGCAAGATGAAACAAGTTGAAAGCAGGAAGAGAAAGCACTCTGACAAGCACAACTCGGGATTGTCTCACAAGCGTTCCCATTATGATGATAGTGGGAGTTCTGGATCCCACAAGCATGGGAAGTTCAACAAGCACCACAACCACAACCGTTATCATGACAACAAGCACAACCATAGTCATGACAACGATAAGTACAAGAATCACAAGGGTGGATATAAGAGCCACGACAATGGAAGTGGAAGTGGTAGTGGAAGCCAGCCTGTCAAGAAGGATCTTAGTCAGGTTGAATGTTTCAAGTGCAAGAAGATGGGGCATTATGCAAATGAATGCCCAGAAAAGAAAGTTGGAGGACCCAACAAGTCCAACCCTTTTCAAAAGGGACAAGTGAACCACATCAATGTGGAAGAAATCTATGAGGAACCTGATGCTGTTGCTGGTAAGTTCAAACTCAATTCTGTTCCAGCATTTGTTCTCTTTGATACTGGTGCATCTCATTCATTCATATCAAGAGAATTTGTTGAAAGAAATGAACTACCGGTAGAAACTATTGGGTGTCCTACAAAAGTAAGTTCTCCTGGCGGAGAAATGATAGTGAATTCAGGATGTCATGATCTAGTCATAGAGTTTGGGAAGTATAAGTTTCCCGTTAACCTGATAATCCTAAATTCCCAAGGATTGGATGTTATTTTGGGAATGGACTGGATGACTAAGCACAAGGGAGTGATAGATTGTGCCAATCATACTGTCTCACTCACAACTCCAGAAAACAAAAGGATCAGATTCAAGACCAACTTTGAAGCAAAAAGGAGTAAGCTTAATTCTCTTAAGGGGGTTAGCATAGACAGTGTGCCAATTGTGAATGAATATCCGGATGTGTTTCCGGAAGAATTGCCGGGAATGCCACCAGATAGAGATGTGGAGTTTCTTATTGATTTGCTACCAGGATCTGGACCAATAGCAAAAAGACCATACAAGATGTCAGTTGATGAGTTGAAAGAACTCAAGAAGCAACTTGGAGAACAGTTGCAGAAAGGTTTTATCCAACCAAGTTCTTCATCTTGGGGAGCACCAGTTTTGTTTGTGGAAAAGAAAGATAGAAGTCAAAGGTTATGCATAGATTACTGTTCACTCAATGAGGTGACTATCAAGAACAAATACCCTTCTCCAAGAATCAATGACTTGTTTGATCAGTTAGAAGGAGCTTGTGTGTTCTCAAAGATTGATCTCCGGTCAGGTTATTTCCAGCTTAAGATAAGGGAACAAGACATACCTAAGACAGCTTTCACCACAAGGTATGGATTGTATGAGTATACCGTGATGCCATTTGGTTTGACCAATGCACTAGCATACTTCATGAATATGATGAACAAGGTGTTCATGGAGTTCCTTGATAAGTTTGTTGTCGTTTTCATCGATGACATTTTGATCTACTCCAAGAGCAAAGAAGAGCATGAAGGACATCTACGTTTGATACTTGAGAAGCTTTGAGAGCATAAGCTATATGCCAAATTCAGCAAGTGTGAATTTTGGTTAAATGAAGTTGGATTTCTGGGACACATTGTGTCATGAGATGGTGTAGCAGTTGATCCTGCTAAAGTTTCAGCTGTAACTGAATGGGAATCTCCTAAGTCAGTGAAAGAGGTTCGTAGTTTCCTTGGCTTGGCAGGATACTACAGAAGATTTATCGAGAATTTTTCCAAGGTAGCTAAGCCTATGATAGAATTGCTAAAGAAAGACAAGAAATTTGCTTGGTCTGAAGGTTGTGAACTCAGCTTTCAAGAATTGAAAAAGAGACTAGTGACAGCACCAGTCTTATGTCTGCCAGATTTGGAGAAAGATTTCCAAGTGTATTTGATGCATCTCATCATGGATTAGGTGCAGTGCTTATGCAAGAAGGGAAAGTTGTGGCTTATGCCTCGAGATAACTCAAAACTCATGAGGTAAACTACCCTACTCATGATTTAGAGTTAGCCTCTGTTGTCCATGCACTCAAAACATGGAGACATTATCTTTTGGGAAAGCGATGTGAAGTGTTCACAGATCACAAGAGTTTGAAGTATATCTTCACCCAGAAAAAAATTAACATGAGACAAAGAAGATGGCTAGAACTCATCAAGGACTATGACTTGAGTTTGCAATACCATCCCGGTAAGGCAAATGTTGTAGCGGATGCTCTAAGCCGTAAAGTTTTTGTGAATGGCCTTACTAAGGGAGAATTGCCAGATGATCTGTGTGCCCAATTTAGAGATCTCAGATTGGAGATTGTGCCTGAGGGACATCTCATGTCTTTGGATGTTCAACCCACTTTGTTGGACAAGATCAAAGAAGCCCAAAAGACAGATATGGAAATTGAAGAGATTAAGGAAAAGATTGGCAAGGGAAAAGCCAAAGGATTCCATGAAGATGAACAGGGTACTTTATGGTATGGAAAACGTATCTGTGTTCCACAACATCCGGAGCTTCGGAAACTGATTTTACAAGAAGCACACAACTCACCATATTCCATTCATCCGGGTAACACCAAAATGTACATGGATATGAAAGAAAGATTTTGGTGGAATAATCTCAAGAAGGACATCGCCGAACATATTGCTTTGTGTGATGTATGTAGTAGAGTGAAAGCGGAGCACCAGAAACCAGCAGGATTGTTACAACCACTACCTATTCCTGATTGGAAGTGGGACAAGATTGGTATGGATTTCATTACCGGATTGCCAAGGACCCGGTCAGGATACGATTCTATTTGGGTAGTAGTGGATCACCTAACCAAAGTGGCTCATTTCATACCCATGAAGACAACTTACACAAGTGCTAAGTTAGCCAAGATCTATATGAGTAGAATTGTATGTCTACATGGAGTACCCAAGAGTATTGTGTCTGATAGGGGAACTCAATTCACTTCTCATTTTTGGAGGCAATTACATGAGTCATTGGGAACGAGGTTGGAATTCAGCACTGCTTTTCACCCTCAAACTGATGGGCAGAGAGAAAGGACCAATCAGATTCTTGAAGATATGTTGAGGGCATGTGCTCTAGACTATGGAGCCAGTTGGGATGAAAGTTTGCCTTACGCAGAATTCTCTTACAATAACAGCTATCAAGCCAGTATTGAGATGGCACCATTTGAGTTTCTCTATGGGAGAAAGTGTACCACCCCATTACTATGGAATGGTGTGGGAGAAAGAAGTCTATTTGGACCAGAACTAATCAAAGAGGCCGAAGAGAAAGTCAAGCTAGTTAAAGATAGGTTGAAGATTGCACAGTCCTGACAAAAGAGCTACGCAGATCCTAAGCGTAGAGAAGTCACCTATGAAGTGGGTGATAGAGCTTATCTTAGAGTGTCACCACTTCGTGGAGTAAAGAGATTTGGTGTCAATGGTAAATTGGCCCCAAGATATGTTGGACCATTCAAGATTCTAAGTCGTAAAGGAGAAGTAGATTATGAGATTGAATTGCCAGAGTCTTTGTCAGCTGTTCATAATGTGTTTCATGTGAGTCAGCTTAAGAAATGCCATCCAGAAATGGAAGAGACTTCTTTGAAGGATACTATACCTTTGGAAGAGGTTCAATTGGAGAGTGATCTCACTTATGAGGAGAAACCTAACCAAATACTTGAGACTGCAGAAAGAGTTACTCGGACTAAGACTATCAAATTCTGCAAAGTTCAATGGAACCATCATTTCGAAGAAGAAGCAACATGGGAAAGAGAAGATGATCTTCGGAAAGACCACCCTCACCTATTTGCTAGCCAACCCGAATCTCGAGGGCGAGATTCACCTTAAGGGGGTTAGATTTGTAACATCCCTAAAATCATGTTTCAAAACTCATGCATACCATCCATGCATCCATGAGCATTTAGGGTTCCATTTCAAAACCATTTCAAAAACAGGAGCATATGTTACTCATTATTTTATGTAAGTATGCTCTAGCCTTAGTGCTACTTTCTAATAAATTTTATTCAGTAATGTCTTGAGTTCAACTTAAGAGTTTTCCAAGGCTTGGGCAAAGTTTTCAAAACAAAGTATGAATATAAAACCAAATTTATGCCTATTATTTATATCTCATAAAGGCTTGGTTTTATTTTATTTTTCAAGTGTTCAAAGTGTGTTGAGTAAACAGAAGTGTTTGACACACATTTGAGTACAAAGTTCACTGTATAAAAATCTAGAGAAGATTTGAAATCAAACTTATTTGAATTAGAGTTGAAAAATCATTTCTAGAAAATCAAACAGAAAAATAAAAGTGAAAGGTAGGAAAAAATAAAGCAAACAGCCAATCTGGCCCAACCCATCCTAGTTCGACCCATCTAGCCCAGCAACTCCCTTCCGCAAAACGTTTTCTTCTACTCGCAACCACACCCACAGAGTCACTGACTGCCTGGACCCACCTCCTCTTCTTTTCTCTTGCTGACAACCGCGGCCCACACGGCAGTCATCATCTCCACCCCCAGCGACCAGTTCTTCCCCAAATCACTCCAGGCATTTCCTGTTTAATTCTGTGGCTTCAATTCACGTTCAATGCTCGAGTAATTCACTCCCACGTCCTTGCCTACTTAAGCACCATGCCACCCTCCTCCTTTTCCCCCAAACCTCACCCCACCAGAGCCACCAGGCTGCTCGGATTTCTCTCAGAACCTCCCTCTGCTCCGACGAGCTCATCGTCGAATTCCGGTAAGCACCGCATCCCCCTCTGCCTATGGTTCAAACTAGCTGTTTATGCATCCTCGTACGCACCTACTGAAACCCTCCGCTTGCTCGCGCATGCTCTATAGCCTCGGCAGCATCATCGACTGAGCTCCGCCACCGTCTCCTCGAACTCCGGCGATCGTTCCCCGTAAGCCCCAGCTTCCCCTCTCCCTCTATTTGATACGCGTGTGATCCCCAGCGTCCTATGCACCTAACGACACCCTTTTCTCGTCTTAGCGTGGCCTAGAACGTCGTCTCCATTGCCAACCGAGAGCAAACGACGCCGTCTCGATCTTAGACGAGCAATCGACATCGACTCTGTACGCCCCTTCGCCAACCGAGCACACGTTGAGCATCCCCTCGCCACGGAGATTCTGGTGAGCATCCTCACACCTCCCCGCGCGACCTAGTTCGCCGGCAAGCTTGCAGCCAGAGCGCGCTGCTGCCTGTCGCCGCCGCCAGCGCCGCCACTCGATGGTCAATCGTTGTGAGCCGTGCGATGTAGATCGGACGAACGCGATAGAACATAGTCAAATAGGTATGGGTAGATCTGAGCCGCAAATGTTATGTAGATCTGACCGCGCGCGAGCACGATCCAGCGCGAAGCGGTACCCTCCAATCAAGAAACGCCGCGTGGCATGAATTTCGTTTAAAAAAAATTGAATTAGATCAATTAGATGTTTAAACTTGTTTAAATCATAACTTTTGATTTCCATGTCCAAATTTGACAAATTTTATATCAATGGAATCAGGAGAGAAAATCCTTTCCATTTATGCAATGTGTTTAATGTTTTGCTTCTGTTAAAATGGTTATTTTTGCAGAAATATTTGTAGGCATAAATTGAGTATAGTAATTATTTGGAAAATGTTTTGTAATTCAAATAAAGTTTATTTAGCTTGTTTTGTACTTGTTTGTGATTCAGTACAGTGCACTTGTCTTGTTTGGTGTAGAAAATCATCACTTGGCATATTGCATGCATTCATGTATTTTTGCTTGTATTAATTGAGTATGTGATTTTGTGCCATTATTTTATGTGTAGATTTTGGTGCAAATAGTGATTGTGATTGTGAGGATTGTAGCTACTCTCCAAACTACCAAGGCAAGTGGTGCTTCATGATATTATTCCTATATTTTTCAACTATGCACTAGAAATATTTTACTAGACTTGAATGAATATTTTGATCTATATGCTATGCTTGGGAAATCCTAGTAGTTGTAGAATTGCTAGAAATTTCTAAGTTAAGATGCTTATCTATGCCATGCTTAGCCTAGCTAGTAGCAACCAAGGGTGGCTATATATTCATGCTATGATAAAATATTTCTAAGTCTTTGGACTTGTGTTTTGCTTAATAAAACAACTAAGTGAATGAAACACCTGGGGGGAATGGAAGGAATGGTTTATGTTGAGTGGTTACACAAGGCTCATTTCTATGGTTTAACTTGTGTATCTCACTTGTGGAAAGCCACCCAGGAACAAAGGGATTTGAGATGCCATATGTTAAGAAGCTTCTAGTGCAGCCACTTGGCAATATGGGCTCTGCCTGGATCACATAGGTTGCAATAACTTAGCCATTTGGACAGTTGGTGGTAGTGGGATGATAGGTTGGAACGCGTCCATTTGGTCTAAGGGAAGGCTTCTGAAAGGTCCTGTATTGGTGAAAATCAAGTCTTGTGGGGAAAGTGCACAACCTCTGCAGATGGAAGAATCTAAGTACTTAGCCATGTCCCTGGTATTGGACAACTTGAGCATCAAGACATGGAAGCTATCAAGAATATCCTCATCCCAATTTCTAAGTAAAACTTGTGGTTGAACAAAGGTGAAGATTCACCAATTTCTATTGGTGTTTCCTTGGGAAAGTTTTGTCAAAGAAAAACTTAGTTTTTTCAACTAATAGGTAAACCTATTTTGAGCAAAGAAATCCTAAGCTACACTTAGCCAAAATGCATATAGTATTTAGTCTACCAATATTCTACTAAGGTATCACTTGCCAATACTATTCCAATGTATTGACCCACTGTGGCTGTAACTTGTGATGTTGCAGGTTATTCTGATGATGATTAGGGGTTATGAGTCTACACTCAACATGCTTGCCTATGGCACATGAAGATGAAGACTTATTTATCTTATTACATATTTAAACTCTTGTACTAGGCCTGTGGCCATGGAGTTGTAAAAGACTATGTTTGTCTCTGGAATGACTTGTAATAATGACCTTTGTTTCTGTGTACTTCATCTTAAACTGTGGATGCTAGCATTGATCTAGGGACTAGCATTGCAATCACAGGGATCCTTACCTTTATAAAAGGAGGGATCTTACAATAAGCAAGGCCATGACAGCTACGGAAGGAGTAACACCTTACCCGTCCGACATACGAGTTAAGTCGGTCGAGTGAGTCTGAATAACTTGAATGCAGGTGAAGGCCAGGCCAAGTTATGCGAGACGAGGCCGAGTAACACGAAGCTTGTAGGAGAAGGAGGTGCCTATAGTCAAACCCTAGTCGCAGGCTAGGAGGAATCTGGACAGAGCCAAGCACAAGGGACAAGGAGCAGAGAAGCGGAAGGGCAGAAGAAGGTCACGGAGGTGACAGTCATGGAGCCCGAGGCGCGCAGGTGGGGCTCTCTAGAACATTGCCATTGTTAGAAGGGGGACACGGAAAGAGGGTCACCGAGTTACCATATTGGGACAAGCATATTCCTCAAATATGCTTGCCATGTCAGCCCTAGGAGGAACCAAGGCACCCCTTTATAAGGGGAGAAGCGGGCTCCTGGGAAGGGATCTATTCATTCTGGACCGTAAGGCTTGAGTAGTAGTCTTCTTCTTCCTGCTAACAGCTCAAGGAGCACTTGTAGTTCTTGTAAGAAGAAAGAAAGATCTATATGTTAGTCATTTGAGTGTAGAAATCACTGCATCTTCCCTCCCCGGATCCCTCTAACATCCATTGGCCCCATACTTTAGCCTACCCATGGCATATGCCGTGCCACCACCACGACAACTTTCTTCCTTCGTTATTCTCCCATGCTTCAGTATTTTCTTGAATACGGTCTAGAAGATCCCATTTAGCTTCTTATTTTATACGTGTAAATGATCCAGCACAAGAAGCATCCAGTAAATCCTTATCATGAAGAGAAAGCCTTGCATAAAGGTTATTAATAATAATATTATTGGGGAGCTCATGAATGGGACATTTGAGCATTAGTAACTTCAATCTCCCCCAAGCTTGGGTAGTACTCTCTCCATCACGAGGCCAAAAAATTTATATTTGATTTAGATCTTTATGAATCCCGCTAGGAGGATAGAATTTAGAATAAAAGAGAGGTACAATTTCCTGCCATTCAATAAATCGGCCATTTTTTAGCAACTTATACCATTCCTCAGCTCTTCCTTTCAATGATAGAGAGAATAGATTTTTGTTAACTTGATCCATTGTAATACATGCACACTTGAAAAACTTGCATAATTCACGTATAAAAAGCAAATGATCACCAGGATGGACAGTTCCATCTCAAAAATAGCAGTTATCCATAACACGATCAAGATTTTTTGTAGGTATTTTAAAAGGATCTAATTGAGCAGGTGGTGGTTCATCTATTACCTTAGTAGTGGTAGTAGATTTTAAAAAAATAGGAAACTAAGTGCGTTATCCATATTGAAATAAAATAACATACAGAAATAAAAACAATACTCATAGTAGAAATTTCCTTTACCATTTCCACTCTTCAATAGCGCTTCACTCCCCGGCAACGGAGCCAGAAAATAGTCTTGATGACCCACAAGTATAGGGGTGTATGGTAGTACTTTTGATAAATAAGAGTGTCGAACCCAACGAGGAGCAGAAGGTATTGACAAGCGGTTTGGATCAAGTATTCACTGTAAATACTAGCAAACGTATTTTTAGGGATTTTTGGTAATGCAGATAAATAAAGTGCGAGTAAATAAAATACAATAATAATAATTGCAGCAAGTGTCCCAATCCTTTCTTCAGCAAAGGACAAGCCGGTTTTATTACTCAATATGACCAAACATTCTCGAGGACACATGAGAATATTGTCAAGTGCTTTCGCTTCATATAGTTGATTAATCTTCTTTGGTTGGATAAGTGTTGTGTGGGTGAACCTATGCTAATATAACTGACCTTACTAGGACTAATACATACTTGCGATTATACCCCTTGCAAGCATCCGCAACTACAAGAAAGTAATTAAGATAAAAACCTAACCACGACATTAAACTCTGAGATCCTACACTCCCTTATGCAATGATTTCCCAACGGGGGTTTAGGTTTCTGTCACTCCGGAAACCCCACAATTAGTATACAAATAAACAATGCATTCCCCTAGGCCCATAAAGGTGAAGTATCATGTAGTCGACGTTCACATGACACCACTAGAAGAATAGCACCACAACTTAAATATCAAACCATTAAATATTACTCAACATGATTCCACTACTAACAACATGACTTCTCCCATGTCCTCAAGAACTAAACGAACTACTCATGAGACATCATATGGATCAAGATCAGAGATGAAATAATGATAATTAACAATCTGAACATGAACAATAATCCAATGGTTCCACTCAATAGCATCAACTACAACAAGTAATCAACACCGGGAAAGTTTCCCCTTAGAACTATGCAAGATTCAACCCAATTGTTACAGCGGGATGGCGTGGTGATGATGGTTGAAAGGACATTTAATTTCATAATCACTTTTGGTGTTCGTTAACAACAAGTAGATCATTTTATAGTATTCTATTGTCTATAGGTTGATATAATGCAAAGTTAAAAGGACCCTTGACCTATGGAACTTTCACTACAATATTTACAAGTACCTCGGAATTCTAGACCGGGGTCTTCGGTCTAGCTGGACCAGAGTCTCCGGTGTGGTCTGGAGTTTCCCCAGGAATCCCCGGAGGGGGCTCTAGAAATCAGCCTGGGACAGTCTGTATAGGGGTCCGGAGATCGATCGGAGATGGTCCAGAGTCTCCGGCCCATGCCCCAGACCGGAGTCTCCGGTGTGGCCAGACTGGAGTCTCCGATCCACAGGGTCCGGAAACTCTAAAGAATCTCCGGAGGAGTTTTTACCAGAGACGCTAGGACAATCTGTATGGTGGTCCAGAGGTCGGTCTGGAGATGGGCCGGAATCTCCAATGTAGGTCGGAGTCTCCGGTCTGCACACCGGAGTCTCCGGTCTGACTTTTCCCCAACGGTTAGAAAACGGTTCAGTGGAGTGAAGGGCTATAAATAGAGGACCTTATCACCTTCCTCCAGCCGCTCGACCCACTTAAGAACACCATCCCCATTTGAGCCATCAAATCAACAAGATCTCTTTATCCAACCATCCAAAGTCATTGATCTTTGGAGAATCGAAGGAGGAGGCCTTGATCTACAGCTTCACCAAAAGAGATCTTAATTTCCCCTCATTCACTTGAGGGCCCCTTGCTCTAGTGTTTTTTGGAAACTCTAGCTTTTGATTTGGTTCTTACAAGCTTTTCTTTGATTGTTTGATAGCTTGCTTGTATTTGGGAGCCTCCAATTAAGTTATGGATGTGTGCCCCGAACTTGTTGCAAAGGTGCCGGCTTCCACCTCGAAGGTTGCCGATATAGTGGAAGAGGTGAATCGAACCCTTTGGGGTGATTCTCATCGGAGAACAAGGGAGGCCTCTCATGGCGTTGATGGTTTGAAACCACCCCCTCTCCAAATGTTGATGTACTTCCCCTCAAAAGGAAGGAACTATGGGAAACAAATCCTTGTGTCTTCGCGTCCTCCACTTCGTTTACTTATATCCTTTATTGCACTTTACTTTACTTGTTCTTGCTTAGTGTTTGTGCTAGTTAGGCATATAGGTAAATTCACCTTAGTTGCATAATCTAGAGAATTTACCTTTATTGTCAAACCCTAATTTGAAAAAGGGTAAAATTTGAAGTAGCACCTATTCACCCCCTCTAGGTGCCCATACGATCCTTTCAATTGGTATCAGAGCCTCGGCTCTTTATTCGGGCTTTACCGCCTAAAAGTATATGGGTAGCAACTTAGGGTAAGGTGATGGTGAGCCTACCAACATGGTGACCATGGAGGATCTCAATAACTTGGAAACAAGATTGAGCTCCACCTTGGGCAACAAGATCAAAAAATTGCACAAGTTACTTGAGAAACTTGTTAAATGTAAACATGACTCATCATCCCCTTCTCCTCAAGAGGTAGCTCCATCATTACCAAAGGTGAATGCCCCGGCATCACTAGCGGGTGTGGTGGTGGGGGATAATACAGACAACACTAATTCCTCCACAAAAAGGGATGGTGGGAAGGGAGACCACCATGAGTATCAAGGATGGTACTCTCTCGACCCTCCAATTCCTCACCCTCATATAAACAATAGAGGTGACCCACCAAAGCTAGCTGCATCTACTTTTGCTCAATGGCAATCACTAATGAAATCTCATGTGCGCATCTTTTGTATTGAGTTATGGAACATCATTGAAGAAGGACTCTATATTGGGGATCCAACCAACTTGACTAGAAGATAAGTTGTCAATAGTAAACTCAATTCCACCGCCTTGCACATGATTCAACAAGGATTGGGTACAAAATATTACCCTCACATTGAGCACCTCAACACCGCCAAGGAAGCTTGGGATGCTCTCACGGAGTTATATGTTGGAAATGAGAGCATGAGAAGGCACCGGTATGATGAACTAAGCAATGAAGCCGAAGGCTTCTATATGAAGGATGGTGAAGATCATGAAGACATGTACTATAGGCTCAAGTCCACCGCCACCGCATTTAGGAATGTGGGTGCCTCAAATGTGGATGATGCTTGGATAAAAAGAAAATATGTGAGTGCACTCATGCCCTTTGAGCCCACCGACTTGAAGAGCATACAAGGAATACATAACTACCACCTCATGACCTCCAATGAAGTTATGCAAGAGATGGCCTCTTTCAAGGTTGCCGCCAAGAATGCTAAAGATCCCGTGCTCGAGCCCTTGGAATGGGCAATTGTGTCAACCTTGCATTAAAGGCCAAAGTTGTGGAGCATGTGGATGAAGATGATAGTGATGAAGGCCTATCCATGAGCCATCCCTATGATGTCAAGATTGCTCATGGTGAATATATGTCCTTCTATGCAAAGAACTTTTGGAAAGACCCCGCCAAGGCCAAGATGGAAATGCAACGAAGAAGCAACCCAAATGGACGAAGAGACAATGCCACTAAATTGAGAACTTGCTTCAATTGTGGTGACCTCTATCACTTTGTGGCGGGTTGTCCCTATGAGAAAAGAGAAGATAATGGGGGTAAACTTGTGTTGAAGAAAACCTCCAAAGCTCCTTTCAAGAAGCCCTTCATCAAGAAGAATCCCATCAACAAGAAGTCTAAGGTAATGGATCTTGGCAAGGTTGTCGTTGCCCACGATATTACACTCGTGGACGTCATGCTTGTTGAGACCCTTGGTTATAATTTACTTTCAGTCCGTGCTCTAGGAAATATGGGATTTGCCGTCTTTATTGATGATCATATTGTGGTCATCATGTGGATAAAGTCTCTCAAGGTCGCTTTTGTTGGGTACGTCGAAAATGACTTGTATGTGGTGGACTTTTCGGGGCAAACCACTACAAGTGCAATGTGCTTATTTGGAAAGGCCGATGTGGGTTGGTTATGGAATCACCGTCTAGCCCATGTCAATATGATAACTTTTCAAAGTCTCCACAAGGATGGCCATATTGTTGGACTAAAAGAAAATGTTTCCTTTACCAAAGATCGTGTTTACAGGGCTTGTGTTGAAGGAAAGATGCATGATTCTCCCCACAAGCCAAGTCCAAGAGGATCTTGGAGCTCCTTCATGTGGATCTCTTTGGTCCTCCATCTCATGCAAGTCTTGGTGGGAAGAAATATTATTTGGTGATTGTTGATTACTATTCAAGATACACATGGGTATATTTCTTCAAGTTGAAAAGTGAGACCCAAGAGAACTTCATCGACTTCATCAACATGGTTCAACATCAATACAATCTCCCTGTGTTGATAATAAGAAGTGACAATGGCATTGAGTTCAAGAACTATACCTTGAATGGATTTCTTAGTGATGAGGGGATAAAACACCAATATTCCGCTGCATATACCCCTCAACAAAATGGTGTAGCCGAGAGGAAGAACCGGACTCTTATGCTGATATGGCAAGGACCATGTTGGCAGAGTTTAAATCTCCATATAACTTTTGGGATGAAGCAATCTCCACCGCTTGCCATGCATCAAACCGGCTCTACCTCCGCAAAGAATTAATCAAGACTCCATATGAAATACTTACCGGTAACAAGCCCAACGTATCTTACTTCCGGGTGTTCGGTTGTAAGTGTTTCTATCTCAAAAAGGGCGCTCGTTTGTCCAAATTGTATTTCAAAGCATTAGAGGGTATTTTTATTGGCTATGGTCACGAATCTCACACTTATAGAATCTATGATAAGCTCTCCGGAGCTGTGATAGAATCTTGTAGTGTGACTTTTGAAGAATATGATGGTCCCCAAGGGGAGCGTGTTGATGCTTGTGATGCAGATGATGAAATGCCTTAGGATGCCATAGGAAGAATGGGTGTGGGATTTATCCGCCCCATTGAGGAACCCCTTATGGCGGATCAAGAAGAACTATGCTCTACTCAAGTGGAGCCCTCATCTTCACACCAACAACAAGCTCCTTCTATCGAGGAGGACAATGACCCAAGACAAAGACAAGTTGTGGACCCTCAACATATTGATCAGGGA
Organism: Avena sativa; assembly: GCA_916181665.1. Lineage (NCBI taxonomy): Eukaryota > Viridiplantae > Streptophyta > Magnoliopsida > Poales > Poaceae > Avena > Avena sativa. Next base: position 506,872,921 of record OV702294.1, read on the forward strand.
GATACCTCTAGTGAGAAGGAGCCTGAGTCACCATTCTCAAGAATGTCTAGTGCTACTCGGTCTATTACACAAGGAAGATCTATACAATCTGTAGTGAGAGCAGCTCAACTCTAGTCTAGTAGTGTGCCTGATCAAGACCAAGGTCAATTTGTGCCTCGTAATGAAGAAAATGATGCCAATAATTGTAAGATCTCACACAATAAAGTAGATATCCCTGTGATTGCAGTGCTAGTCCCTAGATCGAATTGCTAGCACCCACAGTTTAGGATGAAGTACACAGATACAAAGGTCATTATTACATCGAAATTCCAGGAGTACAATAGTTCTTACAACTCACTTAGCCCAAGGCTAACTTATAAAGAGTTCTCATTACATAACATATAAATAAAGTCTTCATCTTCATGTGCTATAGGCAAACATGTTGAGTGTATACTCATAACCCTACTCACCATCAGAGTAACCTGCAACATGATAAGTTACAGCCACAAGGGGTCAATACAATTGGAATTGTATTGGCAAGTGATACCATAGTTATAAAGTAGAGACTAACAGCTACATGAATTTGGCTAAGTGTGGATCAGGCTAGCTTTGCTCAAATAAGGTTTATCCTACTAGTTTGAAAATACTAAGTTTTTCTTTATAAAACACTAAGGAACCACCAATAGACATTGGTGAACCTCTACCCTTGTTCACCCACAAATTTTAACTTAGAGAAATTGGCATGAGGATATTCTTGAACTGTTTCAATGTCTTTGATGCTCAAAATTGTCCATAACCAGGGACACGACTAAGTACTTAGGTTTACCCTCTCAAGATGTGGTGCACTTTGCCCACAAGACTCGACATGCATCGAGACAAGACTTTTTAGAAGCAATCCCCCAGACCACCATGGACACATTCCATCCTATCAACTCTACCACCATCTGTCCATCTAGCTGAGTTCTTGCAACTTAGTTGGCCAAGGCAGAGCCCATATGACATGTGGTTACACTGGAAGCTTTGCAACACAAAACATCTCAAATCTCTTTGTTCCTGGGTGGCCATCCACAAGTGTGATACACAGATAAAACCATAGAAATGGGCCCTACGTAACCGCTCAACACAAACCATACAAGTCCCATTCCACCCAGGTGTTTCATTAACAAGGTTGTTTTCTTAGTCCAAAAACACATAGGCATAAATTTTCCATAGTACCATAACATGAATTTTCCACCCACTAATTCCAATAGCAACTCTAAGCATTCTAGTATACCATGTCTCCTAACTTAGGAAAATTCTACCAAGATATAAGCTATAGGATCTTCCATAGCATAGCAATATATTTGAAAACTATCATGCAAGTCCTATCAAAAATAATACTAATGCAATAGGCAAAATAATAGGACATAAGATGAAATATCACTTGCCTTGCTATAGCTAGGGGAATAGGTACAATCCTCACAATCACACACTTCACAATCCACAAAATCTACACAACAAAATTCAAACAAAATATATACAAATCAATATAACACTCAAAAATAATATGAATGCATGCAAAAATGCAATGAGGTGTATAACACATTTTTAAAATAAAACTCTATATTAAACAAGATAAAGTATACAATTTAAATTCTAAATATTACAAAAACCACCTAAAAGTAATATACAAAATAATTTTTATATCCAAATAGCCCTACAAATGCCTCTGCATAAAAATCTAATTTTACAGAATAAAATGGCCAAAGTAAGGCCATATAATTAAATTTCATATTTTTCTGAATCAATAGACACCTAATTTGTATTTTTCTAAATTATAGATCAAAAGTTATGGATTTTACAAGTTTGAACAAATAATAGTCAAATCGGGATGTTAAATCAAAAACACAAACACGCGGCACGTTCTGATTGGCCCGTACCGGTTCGTGCAGATCACACACGCACACCGTCAGATCTAAGTGGAATCCTGCGGCTCATATCTGCCTGTACCGGTTCGCGCTGCATCTAATCTAAACCGCTAGATCTAGATCCAGCGGATCTAATCGATCTGACCAAAAAGGGGCGGCGCAAATGGCGAGCGTGGCGGCGGCGCGTCTAGCGACGGGGCTCTGGCGAGGCCGGGGGGTGAGGGGTGTCTTAGGGGGTTACCAGGGTCACGGCGATGAGGTGAACACAGTGGTGGTCGCAGGCGAAGAAGGGGCACACAGACACGGCGAGGATTGCTCGTCAGGGTTGAGCTGGGCGTCGGGTGCTTGTAGTCATTGACGGAGGCGAGGCTCTAGTTCAAAAGAAAACAAATGGCGAGTGTCAGGAGGTGCGCAAGAATATGGCAAGCACGACAACGTGAATCAGAGGCCAAGGGGCGCACGAGGCTCACTGCAATTGTTCATCGAAGCTCGTCGGAGCTGCGGTGATGCGAGGAGAAATATGCAGAGCCTGGCGGCGCTTAGGGCTTGTGGTGTGGGGGGAAATTGAGCGGAGGCCGAGGATGTTAAGTAGCAGCGCTCGGGGACGAGAATCATGCACGCAATCAAGCGCTATTAAGCGAAATCAAATGTTGAAGAAACGACCGAGGAACGGGCTCGACGCGTGTTGATTAAGGACGAAGGGGTGACGTGGAGGTGGGGTCCAGGTGTCAGCGTGTGGGTGTGGTCGCGTGCGGTGAGAAACAGAGGGGAGAGGGGAAAAACCCAGGTGGGCTAGGCGGGCTGCGAGTTGGGCCGCGCTAGTTGGCTGGTTGCTTCTCTTTTTCTTCTTAGCCTTTTCTTTTTCTGTTTTGATTTTCTAAATAAGATTTGAATGATCAAATCAAATCCAAATTAAATCAAACTTTCACCAAAATTTTGTGGGATTATTCTAGTGTTTAAAAGTGTTCTAAACACAACAAACCACTCCAAAACATTTGGGGGTACTAAAACAAAATAAAAACAAAATCTCTACCCTTTCATATAGGGTTTAAAAATTAGGGTTTTGCTAGTGTTTTTAAGTTGAATTTTTTTGTGCATTGTACACGTGCTATGAAGATATGAATGCAATGATGATGTTTTGTTTTGATGAAATTTGGGATGTTACAAATCTAACCCCCTTAAGATGAATCTCGCCCTCGAGATTAGGATTGGCTAGCAAATAGGTGAGGGTGATCTTTCTGAAGCTCATCTTCTCTTTCCCAAGTTACTTCTTCCTCGTTATGATGATTCCACTGTACGTTGCAGAACTTGATGGTCTTAGTACGAGTGACTCTTTCTGCTGTCTCAAGAATCTTGATAGGTTTCTCTTCATAAGTGAGATCATTCGCTAGCTGAACTTCTTCTAGTGGTATAGTGTCTTTTAACAAACTTTCTTCCATCTCTGGATGACACTTTTTCAACTGGCTTACATGAAACACATTGTGAACCGCTGACAGAGATTCTGGTAGTTCTAGCTCATAGGCCACTTCTTCTTTACGACTCAAAATCTTGAATGGTCCTACATAACGGGGTGCCAATTTCCCTTTGCCTCCAAATCTCTTCACACCACGAAGTGGTGAGACTCTAAGATAAGCTCTATCACCTACCTCATAGGTGACCTCTCTATGTTTTGGATCTGCATAGCTCTTTTGTCAGGATTGGGCTATCTTCAATCTGTCCTTTACCATTCTTAATTTCTCTTCGGCTTCCTTGATCAGATCTGGTCCAAATAAGTTTCTTTCTCCTACTCCATTCCATAATAATGGTGTAGTACACTTCCTTCCATAAAGGAATTCAAATGGAGCCATCTCTATGCTCGATTGATAGCTGTTATTATAAGAAAATTCTATGTATCACAGACTTTCATCCCAACTAGATCCATAGTCTAGCGCACAATCTCTCAACATATCTTCCAAAATCTGATTGGTTCTTTCGGTCTGTCCATCAGTCTGAGGATGAAAGGTTGTGTTGAACTCTAGTATTGTTCCCAATGACTCATGCAGTTGTTTCCAAAAATACGAAGTGAACTGAGTTCCTCTATCGGACACAATACTCTTAGGTACTCCATGCAAACACACGATTCTGTTCATATAGATCTTGGACAATTTAGCACTTGTATAGGTGGTCTTCACGGGTATGAAATGAGCCACTTTTTTTAAGCGATCCATAACAACCCATATAGAATTGTATCCAGATCTAGTCCTTGGCAGTCCTGTGATAAAATGCATTCCAATTTTATCCCACTTCCAATCAGGTATTGGCAGTGGTTGTAATAACCCGGCCAGTTTCTGATGCTCCGCCTTTACTCGGCTACACACGTCACACAAAGCAATGTGCTCCGCGATATCTTTCTTTAGATTGTTCCACCAAAATCTTTCCTTCACATCCATGTACATCTTGGTGTTGCCCGGATGAATATACTATGGTGAATTATGTGCTTCCTACAGGATCAATTTCCTTAGTTCAGGATCTTGTAGAATGCAGATACGCTTTCCATACCATAAGGTTCCTTGGTCATATTCATGGAATCCCTTTGCCTTTCCTTTACCAATTTTATTCTTAGTCTCTTCTATTTCCTTGTCCAACCTTTGAGCTTCTTTGATTTTATCCAATAGTGTCTGTTGTACTTCCAAAGACATAAGATATCCTTCAGGCACTATTTCCAATCTTAGCTCCTTAAATTGAGTGCACAAATCATTAGGCAATTCTCCTTTGGTGAGGCCATTTACATAAACCTTGAGGATTAATGCATCAGCAATGACATTTTTTTTCCCGGGATGGTATTGCAAACTTAAGTCGCAATCCTTGATAAGTTCTAGCCATCTTATTTATCTCATGTTGAGTTCCTTATCTGTGAAAATATATTTCAGACTCTTGTGATCGGTGAACACTTCACAACGCTTTCCCAACAAATAGTGTCTCCATGTTTTAAGTGCATGAACAACAGATGCCAACTCTAAGTCATGTGTAGGATAGTTTACTTCATGAGTCTTGAGTTGTCTCGAGGCATAAACCACCACTTTACCTTCTTGCACTAACACACCACTCAGTCCTTGGTGAGATGCATCACAATATACTTGAAAAAATCTTTCTCTAGATCCGGCAAGCATAACACTAGTGCTGACACTAATCTTTTCTTCAACTCTTGAAAACTGGTCTCACATGCTTCAGTCCATTCAAACTTCTTTTCTTTCTTTAGTAACTCTGTCATCGGCCTAGCTACTTTCGAGAAATTCTCGATGAACCTTCTATAGTATCCGGCCAAGCCTAGGAAACTGCGGACTTCTTTAACTGTTTTGGGAGATTCCCACTCTATTACAGCTGATACCTTTGCGGGATCGACAACTATACCATTCCCAGACACAATATGTCCAAGAAATCCAACTTCGTTCAACCAAAACTCACATTTACTGAACTTGGCATATAACTTGTGTTCCCTGAGTTTCTCAAGAATCAAACGCAAATGTTCGTCATGTTCTTCATTGCTCTTGGAATAAATCAATATGTCATCGATGAATACCACAACAAACTTGTCAAGAAACTCCATGAACACCTTGTTCATCATGTTCATGAAATAAGCTGGTGCATTGGTTAGCCCAAATGGCATCACTGTATACTCATACAATCCATATCTAGTGGTAAAAGCAGTCTTTGGTATATCTTGTTCTCTAATCTTGAGCTGAAAGTAACCTGCTCGAAGATCAATTTTTTAGAACAGACGAGCACCCTCTAGCTGATCAAAGAGATCATTGATTCTGGGCAAGGGATATTTGTTCTTTATGGTCACTTTGTTAAGTGATCGATAATCTATGCATAGCCTCTGACTTCTGTCTTTCTTCTCGACAAACAAAACTGGTGCACCCCAAGACGAAGAACTCGATTGGATAAATCCTTTCTTCAGATGTTCTCCAAGTTGTTTCTTGAGCTCTTTTAACTCATCAACTAACATCTTGTAGGGCCTCTTTGCTATGGGTCCAGATCCTGGAAGTAAGTCAATCAAAAACTCCACATCCCTATCTGGTGGCATCCCCGGTAATTCCTTCAGAAACACATCAGGGTACTCCTTTACCACGGGTAGACTGTCTAGGCTAACCCCCTTAAGAGAATTTAACTTACTCCCTTTGGGTTCAAAGTTAGACTTGAACCTGATCCATTTCTTTTCTGGGATTGTGAGTGTAACAGTTCGTCTGGCACAGTCTATTACTCCCTCATAAAGGGTCATCCAATCCATGCCTAATATTACATCCAATCCTTGGGATTCTAGAATTATCAGACTAACTAGAAACTTGTATTTTCCAAACTCGAGAACTAGTTGGTGAGATCCAAAATTTACTATCATCTCTCCACCTGGGGAGCTTACTTTAATAGGAAATCCAATTTTTTCAGTTGGGAGTATATTTTTGTCTAAAAATGCTCTTGAAATGAATGAATGTGATGCGCCGGTATAAAAAAGGGTAAGTGCTGGAAAGGAATTAATTTTGAACTTACCAGCCACAGCATCAGACTCCTCTTGGATTTCCTCCACATTGATGTGATTCACATGTCCCTTCTAAAAATGATTTGGCTTGTTAGCTCCATCAGTCTTCTTTTCTAGGCATTCATTGGCATAGTGCCATGTTTTCTTGCACTTGAAACATTCAACTTGACTGATGTATCTCTTTGCTGGCTGATTCCCATTGTCATGTCCACTATGGTGACTCTTGTATCCACTCTTGTTGTTTCGATGATCCCCATGGTTGTGTCCACAATATTTATTTCTATCGTGGTGATGGTTACTGTTGTGGTGGTTGTTATGATTCCCGTGCTTGTGGGATCCAGAACCTCCACTTCCTTCACCATAAGAACGCTTGTGAGATGATCTTGATCCATGCTTATCAAAATGGTGCTTCTTCTTCCTATTCTCAACTTGCTTCATCTTGCTTTCCAAGATGGTAGCTTTATCACACATAGATTGATAGGTTGGAACATAAGCAACAGATAGTTGCATGCACATCTCATCATTCATCCCTTCAAGGAACTTCTCCTTCCTCTTTGCATATGTGTCAACATCATCCGGTGCATAGCGTAACAGATTGTTGAACTCTTCAATATACTCAGCAACACTGCGATGGCGTTGTTTAAGGTTGTGAAATTCCTTCTTCTTCAACCCCATCACTCCTGAAGAAATATGAGTAGTGCGGAATCCATCCTCAAACATTGCCCAAGTCACTTCTTCAATGGGGTTAGTGACTTGAAAGTTATCCCACCAAGTAGGTGTTGGTCCTTCTAGTAAGTGTGCTGCAAATCTGACTTTCTCTGCATCAGTGCAACCAACTGTGACCAAGTCCTTGTTCAGGGAACGTAGCCAATCATTTTCTACCATGGGATCAGTGGTTCCAGAAAATTTAGCAGGCCTCAATCTTAGAAACCTTGTGAGCATATCAAAAGCTGGTGGCTTGTTCTAATTGTTATTATTATTATTGTTGTTGTTGTTGTTGTGTTGGTTCTGGTTCTGATTTGCCATAAACTGAGTCATCATTTGCATCACCTATGTTTGTGTAGTCATCAACTGTTGCATCTCATTGCCATTGTTGTTGTTTTTGTTGTTATTGGGATTGGCATGACTAGGAGGCATTTGTGGTTTCAATAAGGATAAGTAAGGATAAATAACCCTATAGATCCTATCATGCACAATACAACATATAACAACAAACACAAACAAGCAAGCACAAGACAAACTTTTATGGTTCAAAACATCATGAACAACAAGTTTGCAAAGATAAAACACACTAGCATAGTCATCCACAAGTTGGATGATCAATGTGACTCGATAATAAAATGATGATAAATGGATGGATAGATAGGTAGATATCACTACTCCTCCATATCAACTTCCTCCTCCACTAGAGCAAGTTCTGCTGTGTCACATCCTTCCTTGTACTCCTCCAGGCTAGTGGTCAAAGCATCAACCTTTTCATGTAGCCTTCTCTTCTGTGAATGCAGCCTCTCTATCACTTCGTGATCCGCCTCTAGCTGAAGGTCCTCAAGCTCCAACTTAGTCTCTAGGTCCTTGATATTCTTGATCCTATCCTGGATCCTCTTCTCTTGGCTCTTGAACCTATTTTCTTGCCTTTCAAACTTCTTATCCATCTCTTTGATGCGCTCCTCTTGCTCCTCGAAGGCCTTGTCCTTCTCCTTAAGCTGGACAAGTAGCTCATCATTGCCAAGCATCACATTGGTCCTATCAGTATCAAGGTGCCTAATGAGACTCTCTAAGTCCTGAAGGTAGTCTCGCACAGGCTTGATGGTCTCCTTCGTAGCCTCGTCCAACACTATATCCTCTCCATCCTTGTCACGTCTCCCAAAGAAATGGAAGTAGTGGTCCTTGAGCTCGGCACAGTGACGTCCACAAAGGCGTCCTAACAGCTCCTGCATGGTGACGTCGAGGCCTCTCTCTTGATCATCATGGAGTATCTTGAAGGCAATCTCCTCCGTTGGAGGCTCTGTCTGGCGTCCAGGATGAGTAACGCTGAATCCCCATAAGTCCTTCCTCTCAAACTTCCTGAGATGAATTTCCTTTATGGTAGGGATTGAGAGAGAGAGAGTACATTGACAAGCTGCAAAATGCGAGTCCCAAAGCGAGTTCCCTTGAACTCCTCGGCAGTGTTGTAAACAAAAGTTAGGCATCTATGCATAGGATGGAGAAAAGTTATAAACAACACAAGTAAAAGAAAAACATAAGTAGCAAAACAAAATCCAATAACATTCATCCAAAACATTAATCCACATAAGTCATGGCATACATTATTCAATCACAAGCACTAAGGTTCAACCACAACTTAGACAAATTTTTGCCATACCACATAGGTCGGTATGATCAAATTATTAACGCGAGAACACACCAAGTGTGGTGGTCCAACTATTAGGATATGTCGCATCCTTCACTCACTAGTGAAGGTAGCTATATGGGCATCCTTGGAGGCAATCCGTTTGTCTTGATCACAAGACTCCCAGACTAAGTCTATGATATCCCTCCTTAGCTGTTTTATGGTGGTCTCCAAGTCTTGGGTATGTTTTATCTCCTCTCTAAGATCATTTTGAGTGTTGAACATTCTACACTTAAGCCTTTCTCCAAGTTCTTCAATGGCATTCCATGCTGAATTCCTTATAGAGTCAAAGAATGACATATGCATTTCAGAGTTGGTGACCATGCAGAATCCCGACTCATTGTGGTTATCCTCCTTGTTTTTATACAAGTGGAGTTGTACCCACCAATACTCTTCTCCTTCATCCATCACTGGAAATCCCTTGTACACGGCTTCACCATTTATCCCAAGCTAACCATGAGGTTCTTGAGTGCCGTGGGAAACTCCGTCTCACATTCTAGGGTCATAGTCATCAGTGGTCCCTTCCTGATGGATTCGTTGATGGTGGCCATCTACAAATAGAGATGAGAAAGAAGATTAGGAGAGGTTTACGAGATGAAAAGAAACAAAGTGTAAAATTCTTAGTGGTGTTGAATTTTTCTAGTAGTTTTATTAATCTAATCCATCTTAGGGTCACAAACCTACATGCAACACAGTGCTCTGATACCATATGTAAGATCTCACCCAATAAGGTAGAGATCCCTGTGATTGCAGTGCTAGTCCCTGGATCGAATTGCTAGCACGCACAGTTTAAGATGAAGTACAAAGATACAAAGGTCATTATTACATCAAAATTGCAGGAGTACAATATATCTTACAACTCACTTAGCCCAAGGCTAACTTATAAAGAGTTCTCATTGCATAGCATATAAATAAAGTCTTCATATTCATGTGCCACAGGCAAATATGTTGAGTGTAGACTCATAACCCTACTCACCATCATAGTAACCTGCAACATGATAAGTTACAGCCACAAGGGGTCAATACAGTTGGAATTGTATTGGCAAGTGATACCATAGTTATAAAGTAGAGACTAACATCTACATGAATTTGGCTAAGTGTGGATCAGGCTGGCTTTGCTCAAATAAGGTTTATCCTACTAGTTTGAAAATACTAAGGTTTTCTTTATAAAACACTAAGGAACCACCAATAGACATTGGTGAACCTCTACCCTTGTTCACCCACAAATTTTAACTTAGAGAAATTTGCAGGAGGAGATCTTTAAACTGTTTCAATGTCTTTGATGCTCAAAATTGTCCATAACCGGGGACACGACTAAGTACTTAGGTTTACCCTCTCGAGAGGTGGTGCACTTTCCCCACAAGACTCGACATGCATCGAGATGAGACTTTTCAGAAGCAATCCCCCAGACCACCATGGACGCGTTCCATCCTATCAACTCTACCACCATCTGTCCATCTGGCTGAGTTCTTGCAACTTAGTTGGTCAAGACATAGCCCATATGCCATGTGGTTACACTAGAAGCTTCGCAACACAAAACATCTCAAATCTCTTTGTTTCTAGGTGGCCACCCACAAGTGTGATACACAGGGTAAACCATAGAAATGGGCCCTGTGTAACCACTCAACACAAACCATACAAGTCCCATTCCACCCAGGTGTTTCACTAACAAGGTTGTTTTCTTAGTCCAAAAACACATAGGCATAAATTTTCCATAGTACCATAACATGAATTTTCCACCCACTAATTCCAGTAGAAATTCTAAGCATTCTAGTATACCATGTCTCCTAACTTAGGAAAATTCTACCAAGATATAATCTATAGCATCTTCCATAGCATAGCAATATATTTGAAAACTATCATGCAAGTCCTATAAAAAATAATACTAATGCAATAGGTAAAATAATAGGACATAAGATGAAATATCACTTGCCTTGGTAGCTAGGGGAATAGGTACAATCCTCACAATCACACACTTCACAATCCACAAAATCTACACAACAAAATTCAAACAAAATATGTACAAATCAATATAACACTCAAAAATAATATGAATGCATGCAAAAATGCAATGAGGTGCATAACACATTTTAAAAATAAAACTCTATAGTACACAAGATAAAGTCTAAAGATTACAAAAACCACCTAAAAATAATATACAAAGTAAATTTTATATCCAAAATAGCCCTACAAATGCCTCTGCATAAAACTCTAATTTTACAGAAGCAAATGACCAAAGTAAGCCCATAGAATTAAAGTTCATATTTTTCTGAATCCATAGACATCTAATTTGTATTTTTCTGAATTACAGATCAAAATCTATGGATTTTACAAGTTTGAACAAATAATAGATCAAATCTGGATTTTAAATCAAAAACACAGACACGCGGCACGCTCTGATTGGCCCGTACCGGTTCGCACGGATCACGCTCTAAGTGGAATCCTGTGGCTCAGGTCTGCCCGTACTGGTTAGCGCTGGCGTCTAATCTAAACCGCTGGATCTAGATCCACTGGATCTAATCGATGTGACTGGAAATGGGCGGCACAAATGGCGAGCGCGGCGGTGGCGCCTATGGCGATGGCACTCTAGAGAGGTGTCTTAGGGGTTTACTAGGGTCGCGGCATCGAGGTGAACGTAGTGGTGGTCGCAGACGAAGGAGAGGCGCACGAACACGGCGAGGATTGCTCGTCAGAGTTGAGATGGGCGTCGGGCGTTTACAGCCGTTGACGGAGGCGAGGCTCTGGTGTAAAAGAAAACAAATGGAGTGTGTCGGGAGGTTCGCAAGCATATGGAAATCACGACAGCGTGAATCAGAGGACAAGGGGCGCACGAGACTCACCGCAATTGTTCATCGAAGCTCGTCGGAGCTGCAGCGATGCGAGGAGAAATATGCAGAGCCTGGCGGAGCTCAGGGCTTGTGGTGTGGGGGGAGATGGAGCAGAGGCCGAGGTGTTAAGTAGCATCTCTCGAGGACGAGAATCACGCATGCAATCAAGCGCTATTAAGTGAAATTAAACGCTGAAGAAACGACCGAGGAACGGGCTCGACGCGCGTTGATTAAGGACGAAGGGGTGACGTGGAGGTGGGGCCTAGGTGTTAGCGTGCGGGTGTGGTCGCATGCGGTGAGAAATAGATGGGAGAGGGGAAAAACCCGGGTGGGCTAGGTGGGCTGCGAGTTGGACCGCGCCAGTTGGCTGGTTGCTTCTCTTTTTTTCTTAGACTTTTTCTATTTTGATTTTCTAAATAAGATTTGAATGATCGAATCAAATCCAAATTAAACCAAACTTTCACTAATTTTTTTTGGGATTATTCTAGTGTTTAAAAGTGTTCTAAACACAAGAAACCACTTCAAAACATTTTGGGGTACTAAAACAAAATAAAAACAAATTCTTTGCCCTTTCATATAGGGTTTAAAAATTAGGGTTTTGCTTGTGTTTTTAAGTTGAAAATTTTTGTGCATTGCACACATGCTATGAAGATATGAATGCAATGATGATGTTTTGTTTTGATGAAATTTGGGATGTTACAATAATGATCAAGGTCAAGTTGATGGTCAAGACGAGGACCAAAATAATGAAGAGCCCTCCCCCCAAGAAACAACAAGGAGATCGAAACTCGTCGCAAAGCTAGAATGGATAGAATGTTGGAGTTAAGAGACCATTGTCTAGATATTGTGGTTGGAGATATAAGGAGAGGAATATCCACAAGAGCACAATTGAAGAGGTTTAGTGAACACTAAGCACACATCTCCATGATTGAACCAAAGAAAGTATGGGAAGCTCTTGAATATTCAGATTGGATGGAAGCAATGCACGAAGAGCTCAACAACTTTGAGAGAAATAAAGTATGGAAGTTAGTTGACAAGCCAAAGGATTGCCGCAATGTTATAGGCAGTAAGTGGATTTTCAAGAATAAGCAAGATGAACATGGAATTGTTGTAAGGAACAAGGAAAGATTGGTTGCACAAGGGTTCTCTCAAATTGAAGGCATTGATTATGGAGAGACATATGCATCCATGGCTCGCCTTGAGTCCATCCGTATCCTTCTTGCTTATGCGGCACATCATAACTTTAAGTTACAACAAATGGATGTAGAAAGTGCATTTCTTAATGGTCCATTAAATGAGTTGGTATATGTAAAGCAACCCCCGGGGTTTGAGGATCCCAACTTCCCAAACCATGTCTACAAACTTGATAAGACGCTCTACGGTCTCAAACAAGCCCCACACACGTGGTATGAGCACCTTAGAGAGTTGTTGTTTGACCATTGGTTTGAGGTTGGGAAAATCGATCTCACTCTTTTTACTAAGAAGGTCAATGAGGAGCTTTCGTATGCCAAATATATGTTGATGATATTATATTTGGCTCATCTAACAAAGCTTTTAATGATGAATTCTCAAAGCTTATGACTAATAGGTTCCAAATGTCTATGATGGGGAATTGAGAGTATTTCTTGGTTTTGAGATCAAGCAAGTAAGAGGAGGAACATTCTTCAACCAAGCCAGGTATACTCAAGATATGCTCAAAAGATTCAACATGAAATATTTAAATGGAGCTCCTACCCCCATGGCAACAAAGACTCATCTTGAACTAAATCCAAATGGTAAAGATGTGGATCAAAAGGTATGCCGATCCATGATTGGTTCTTTGCTTTACCTTTGTGCATCTAGACTCGATATTGTGTTGAGTGTAGGAGTGTGTGCAAGATATCAAGCGGCTCCTAAAGAAAGCCATTTAATGGTGGTCAAGAGAATCTTTCGATATTTGGTTCATACCCCCACACTATGGTATTTGGTATCCTCGAGGGTCAACATTTTCTCTTTGTGAATACACGAACTCGGATTGGGATGGTGATAAGGATGATAGAAAATCAACATCAGGGGCTTGCCAATTCCTTGGTAGGTCCTTGGTATGTTGGTCTTCTAAGAAGCAAAATTGTATATCCCTCTCCACCGTCGAAGCCGAGTATGTGGCAGATTCTAGTGCGTGCACTCAATTGATATGGATGAGGTGAACTTTAAAGGAATACGGTGTCCATTGTGACAGAGTGCCTCTTCTATGTGACAATGAAAGTGCTATCAAGATTGCCTACAACCTGGTGGATCACACAATGACAATGCATATTGAGATTCGTCATCACTTCATTAGAGATCATGTTGCTCGAGGTGATATTGAGCTATATTATGTGTCAACCAAATACCAACTTGCCAACATCTTCATGAAGCCACTTGATGAAGCAAGGTTTTGTTATTTGAGGAATGAACTAAATATCATAGATTCAAGGAGATTGACTTGATCACCTTGCATACTCACCTATGTCTTGAATCTTATTTGGTTTAGGTGTAGGCATGGAAATAGGGAGAGTGCGGTCCTAATACATTGGGCTATCCCTCCCCCCATAATGCCAAAATTAAGAAATTCAATTCTCTTAATATCATTTTGTGATATGTGAGCTTCATTGATGAGTAGTGGCTATGAACCACGGGATAATTCTTCGCGGTGTCATGCCACAAACTCTTACATGGTGGCCTCGGCCACCACCCTATTCTTATTGAAGAGTTGGTTCTTAGTTCGTGTCTATTTGGAGCTTTATTGAACATTTGAGTGGATTTCCATGTTTTTTCTTGGTTCTTCATAGTATTGTCATCTTAACCCAAGCCTATACCTTGTCTTAAAACACACTCTCTCTCATATATGTTCCCAAACATAAAACCTGGTGTATTTGGTCGAGGAGGACCAGAGTCTTCGGTGTGCTCACACCGGAGTCTCCGGTGTAAGCCGGAGTCTTCGGTCCAGACGGTTTTCGAGCCACTTAAGGGAGGTCGGGGTGAAATGAAACAAATAGTTTCATTCATCCACCCCGACCTCCCCTCTCAACCCCGTCGCCTCCTCTTCCAAATCTCCTCCCCGGAGGTGAAGAAGCCCCCGGGATCCACCATGCTATCGGCCAGCTTCCTCCCCTCAACCATTGGGTCATTCCCACCGGTGGATTCGATCCCATGGACAGATCTGGTATCTCTCCTCCTCTTTCTCACCTAGGGTTCATCCCTTGATTTGTTTTTGAGGATTGGTGCTGATTTTTCCCATTGGAATCACTTGTATGCGTGCACACTATCACATTAGCCTCGTTGCTTTTCCCGATCTCTTCGATTCACTCCCTCCTGAAGCATCCCAATGCATACTCGACCCTCCCGACCGGAGATTCCGGTCCACAGGACTGGAGACTCCGGTCTCAGCCAGAGAATTCGGTGTGCACTGCGGAGACTCCGTTGTGCACTGCGGAGACTCCGATGTGGAATGATTCAAACTGGTCCAACAAAGTCCCAGGGCTATTGTGTTGTATTTCTAGGACATATATGCTTACCTCCATGCTATCTCCCTCATTGTTGTTCACAAGTGCTGGTTCTCGTTGTCCCCCTCGCACTAAGGCCAAGTCAAGGAGGGTTGGTCCACGATATGATGAGTCCGAGGGGCAGTATGTTGTGCCTCCATCTAACCGGAAACAGTAGGCCCGTGATGCAACATACATGAGGAGGGACCAGGATAGGATTGAGGAAGCAAACCATGCCAAGAGGGCAAAGTACGACAATCTCCAATCTTTGGCTCACATGTCAAAGAAGGAGTTCTGTGAGCTACGGAAGACAGATTTCTATGCCTTGCCACAGACCAGCGAGGACCCATGCTATTGGAGGAAGGAGCAAGCTGTTTTCATGAAAGACATTTACAACATGCTCAAGAAGCCACCTATGTGCCCACAGAAATACATGAGTGTTGAGCAGATGAGGACCAGCCCATACTTCACTGATGCACTGTGGATTTGTGAGAAGCTAGGGCTGTTCAGGTTGATCGAGCTCCGTGATGATTACAACATCACCCTTGTGCAGCAGTTCTATGCCACAGTTGTGTTTGGGTCTGACCAAGCAAGGACTATGACATGGATGACTGGAAACCAACGCTGCTCTGCGACTTTCTACAACTTTGCTGATGCCATCCTTGAGACCTTTCTGGGCGTGTCCACTCATGTTGGGGTGCGCATGCACTCAGCAGCTCTTGGGGAGAACAAGAACAAGCTTGCGCCTTTGTATGGCAGCGAGGGAGTTGTGGGCGGGTCAAAGGGACTCAAGCCCCTCTACAATCTAATGTTGAGGATCTTCCGCCATAACATTTCCCCTAGTGCTGGAAATGATGATGCCATCAGATGTGGTTTGGTCAACTTGTTATATCATACACACAGGATTCACATGGCTAGCCCCGAGGCAGATGCAAATCCTATTGATATCATGGATTTCATATTTGAGAAGATGCACCATGCCATATTGTACAAGAAGGATCCTCCATATGCACCACTTGTCA
This sequence comes from Avena sativa, assembly GCA_916181665.1. Lineage (NCBI taxonomy): Eukaryota > Viridiplantae > Streptophyta > Magnoliopsida > Poales > Poaceae > Avena > Avena sativa. Next base: position 506,889,065 of record OV702294.1, read on the forward strand.
TGAGGCTCATAAACACCTAGGAGCATGGTTCACCTCTTGCTTTGCCTCCCAACCTTACGGGGCATACTCTTGTATCACTGCAGCAGAAGGGATGCATGGGGCCTCCTCCAAGACCCTCCTATGTCAATGAGGAGGAGGAGATCACTGAGACTGAGAGGGCCCCCTCTCCTCCTAGAGCTCGGAGGAAGAGTGTCTGCAATGCACCCATGCCTCCCATGACACGTGAGTATGTATATGAGAGGGTCAAGAAGGCCTCATTCTGAGAGAGGACACTTTGTTGCTTGAATGTGGACATCCTCAAACAACAACATGCCTCATACAAGAGCAACCATCGTGTCGAGAAGCTCCTCAAGGAGATCAAGGCTCAGGGAGAACATGAAGATGAGGAAGGAGATGATGAGTACACAAATCTGCATGACGCTCAACCCTCCACTGAGTCAGACTACACACTTTCCTTTGGGGCATGGAATGCCCAGCAGGACAGCCTGGTGGATTGGAAGACCTTTTCTGATGTCACCTCAGGATTTGGGTACCAGGGTGCCTCCTCTTCTAGCCCTCATGGAAAAGGGCCTGCAGCTCCAGATGGTGATGGTGACTATGAGGAGGAGGATGCCGAGGATCAGGATATGGATGAGGAGGATGAGGATGACGACAACGAGGACTAATGATCCATTGGGGGGGTAGCTTAGGTATTTTCCCTTTTTCAGCATTTCGATGCCAAAGGAGGAGAAGACATTGTCATCGGGATTTGCATGGGTTAAGGCTTGGATTTGCTTCTTATTTGCTTATTGTGTGAATCTCGAAACTTCGTACTTATTTGCCTTATGTGTTTGCAGATACTATTTGCTATTTCTGTGAGGACATGGTTGCTCCTACATTATTGTAACTCGTGTGTGAACTATGTGATTTATCTATGTACTACCTGCCGTGCATGTTTTACTTGTTTATATTAGTGCACATAGTTAGGGGAGCATTATTATACACTATCATATCTCATTGCAAATAATTCCATGCAAAATCAGTTGTTGTCATCGAACACCAAAAAGGGGGAGATTGAAAGGACATTTACTGTCATAATCACTTTTGGTGTTCGTTAACAACAAGTAGATCATTTTACAGTATGCTATTGTCTACAAGTTGATATAATGTAAAGTTAAAAGGACCCTTGACCTACGGAACTTCCCCTGCAATATTTACAAGTTCCTGGGCATTCCAGACCGGAGACTCCGGTCTAGCCGGTGTGGTCCGGAGTTTCCCCAGGAATCCCCGGAGGGGGCTCCAGAAATTAGCCTGTGACAGTCTGTATTGGGGTTCGGAGATTGACCGGAGATGGTCCAGAGTCTCCGGCCCATGCCCTAGAGGGGATTCTCCGGTGTGGCCATACTGGAGTCTTCGGTCCACAGGGTCCGGAAACTCTAAAGAATCTCCGGAGGAGTTTTTCCCAGAGGCGCTGGGACAATCTGTATGGTGGTCCGAAGGTCGGTCCGTAGATGGGCCGGAATCTCCGGTGTAGGCCGGAGTCTCCGGTCTGCACACTGGAGTCTCCGGTCTGCACACCGGAGTCTCCGGTCTGACTTTTCCCCAACGGTCAAAAACGGTTCAGTGGAGTGAAGGGCTATAAATAGAGGACCTTATCCCCTTCATCCAGCTGCTCGACCCACTCAAGCCCTTGTACAATCTAATGTTGAGGATTTTCCACCATACCATTTCCCCTCGTGCTAGAAATGATGATGCCATCTGATGTGGTTTGGTCAACTTGCTATATCATACCCACAGGATTCACATGGCTGGCCCCGAGGCAGATGCAGATCCTATTGATATCATGGATGTCATATTTGAGGATATGCACCATGCCATATTGTACAAGAAGGCTCCTCCATATGCACCACTTGTCATGAGGCTCATTAACACCCAGGAGCATGGTTCACCTCTTGCTTTGCCTCCCAACCTTACGGAGCATACTATTGTATCACTTCAGCAAAAGGGACGCATGGGGCCTCCTCCTAGACGCTCCTATGCCAATGAGGAGGAGATCACTAAGACCGAGAGGGCCCCCTCTCCTCCTAGAGCTTAGAGGAAGAGTGCCTCCAATGCATCCATGCCTTACATGACACGTGAGTATGTACATGAGAGGGTCAAGAATATCTCATTCTGGGAGAGGACACTTTGTTGCATGAATGTGGACATCCGTAAACAACATCATGCCTCATACAAGAGCAACCGTCGTGTGGAGAAGCTCCTCAAGGAGATCAAGGCTCAGGGAGAATAGGAAGATGAGGAAGGAGATGAGTACACAGATGAGCATGGCGCTCAACCCTCCACTGAGTATGATTACACACTTTCCTTTGGGGCATGGAATTCCCAGCAAGACAGCCTAGTGTATTGGAAGACCTTTCCTGATGTCACCTCAGGATTTGGGTACCAGGGTACCTCCTCTTCTCGCCCTCACAGAAAAGGGACTGCAGCTCCATATGATGATGGTGACTATGAGGAGGAGAATGACAAGGATTAGGATATGGATGAGGAGGATGAGGATGGCGACGACGAGGACTATTGATCCATTGGGGAGCTACCTTAGGTCTTTTCCCTTTTTTGGTGTTTCGATGCCAAAGGGGGAGAAAAAAATTTCATCGGGATTTGCATGGGCTTGGGCTTGGATTTGCTTCTTATTTGCTTATTGTGTGAATCTCGCAACTTCATACTTATTTGCCTTATGTGTTTGCGAGATACTATTTGCTATTTGTGTGAGGACATGGTTGCTCCTACATTATTGTAACTAGTGTGTGAACTATGTGCTTTATCTATGTACTACCTGCCATGCATGTTTTACTTGTTTATCTTAGTGCACATAGTCAGGGGGAGCATTATTATACATTGTCATATCTCATTGCTAATAATTCCATGCAAAATCACTTGTTGTCATCGAACACCAAAAAGGGGGAGATTGAAAGTACATTTACTGTCATAATCACTTTTGGTGTTCGTTAACAACAAGTAGATCATTTTACGGTATGCATTGCCTACTGGTTGATATAATGCAAAGTGAAAAGGACCCTTGACCTACGGAACTTTCCCTGCAATATTTACAAGTTCATAGGAATTCCAGATCGGAGTCTCCGGTGTGGTTCGGAGTTTCCCCAGGAATCCCCGGAGGGGGCTCCAGAAATCAGCCTGGGACAGTCTGTATAGGGGTCCAGAGATGGTCCGGATCCTTCGGCCCATGCCCCAGACCGGAGTCTTCGGTGTGGCCAGACCGGAGTCTCCGGTCCATAGGGTCTGGAAACTCTAAAGAATCTTCGTAGGAGTTTTTACCAGAGGCACTGGGACAATCTGTATGGTGGTCCGGAGGTCGGTCCGGAGATGGGCCAGAATCTCCGGTGTAGGCCGAAGTCTCCGGTCTGCACACCAGAGTCTCCGGTCTGACTTTTCCCCAATGGTTAGAAAACGGTTCAATGGAGTGAAGGGCTATAAATAGAGGACCTTATCCCCTTCCTCCAGCTGCTTGACCTACTCAAGCCCCTCTACAATCTGATGTTGAGGATCCTCCGCCATACCATTTACCCTAGTGCTGGAAATGATGATGCCATCAGATGTGGTTTGGTCAACTTGCTATATCATACCCACATGATTCACATGGCTGGCCCCGAGGTAGATGCGGATCCTATTGGTATGATGGATTTCATATTTGAGGAGATGCACCATGTCATATTGTACAAGAAGGCTCCTCCATATGCACCACTTGTCATGAGGCTCATCAACACCGAGGAGCATGGTTCACCTCTTGCTTTGCCTCCCAACCTTACGAAGCATACTCTTGTATCACTGAAGCAGAAGGGATGCATGGGGCCTCCTCCAAGACCCTCCTATGTCAATGAGGAGGAGGAGATCACTGAGACTGAGAGGGCCCCCTCTCCTCCTAGAGCTCGGAGGAAGAGTGTCTGCAATGCACCCATGCCTCCCATGACACGTGAGTATGTATATGAGAGGGTCAAGAAGGCCTCATTCTGAGAGAGGACACTTTGTTGCTTGAATGTGGACATCCTCAAACAACAACATGCCTCATACAAGAGCAACCATCGTGTCGAGAAGCTCCTCAAGGAGATCAAGGCTCAGGGAGAACATGAAGATGAGGAAGGAGATGATGAGTACACAAATCTGCATGACGCTCAACCCTCCACTGAGTCAGACTGCACACTTTCCATTGGATCATGGAATGCCCAGCAAGATAGCCTGGTGGATTGGAAGACCTTTTCTGATGTCACCTCAGGATTTGGGTACCAGGGTACCTCCTCTTCTCGCCCTCACGGCAAAGGGCCTGCAGCTCTAGATGGTGATGGTGACTATGAGGAGGAGGATGACGAGGATCAGGATATGGACGAGGAGGATGACGACGAAGACGAGGAGGACTATTGATCCATTGGGGCGCTAGCTTAGGTCTTTTCCCTTTTTCGGCGTTTCGATGCCAAAGGGGGAGAAGACATTGTCATCGGGATTTGCATGGACTTGGGCTTGGTTTTGCTTCTTATTTGCTTATTGTGTGAATCTCGAAACTTCATACTTATTTGCCTTATGTGTTTGCGAGATACTATTTGCTATTTGTGTGAGGACATGGTTGCTCCTACATTATTGTAACTCGTGTGTGAACTATGTGCTTTATCTATGTACTACATGTCGCGCATGCTTTACTTGTTTATCTTAGTGCACATAGTCAGGGGGAGCATTATTATACACTATCATATCTCATTGCAAATAATTCCATGCAAAATCACTTGTTGTCATTGAACACCAAAAAGGGGGAGATTGAAAGGACACCAAAAAGGGGCCGAATCTTTCTGTGGTCGCTCCCCAAGTCTTAGGTTTTCTGGAGGATTATATACGCGAAGGGCAATGCCAAAGGTGGGCCAGGGTGGCCACACCACCTGGTGGCGAGGCCTAGGAGGGACCCGTGCCTGGGGGTGGTGTGAGCCCATGTGGCCCATCGCCACTTCTCCTTCTGGCTATCTTCGTCTTCTGGAAAAATAGGAATTTCCGTATATTTTCTGGGATTTTCTGATCTTCGGAAATATTGCATCTGGACAGCGCTTTTTCCATCAGAATCCTGACTCCGGCGGTTGATCCTCCAAAAGTCATCAAACATGCAAAATAAATGAAATAACATAAGTATCATCTCTTAATATAAAATATATCAATGAATAACAGTAAATTATGATATAAAATAATAATACAAAATGGACGTATCACGTACTGCGTGGGATTTGCCCTGCGACACCTCCGACGGTGGGGGAGGGGGAGAGGGACTCTGGTGCCAACGGGGAGGGTCACCCTGGTATGGCGCGCGCTGCCACACCGGTGTGTGTTGGGTTATGAGGGAGGGGGGCATTCACTAAGTCACCTTGGCTTAATTTTACTACTTTGTCCTTTTTCCTTTTTTTGGCGTAGCCGCTGGCGTTGCATTAGCTAGCTTGCTGCGCTGTAATAGTTGTTCACTTCTCTTCATGACTTTTTTTATTTTAGAAATGGATTCTCTTCATGATCTACCCGTCTGCTCGAATTCTTTTCCGAAACCCACTAGCGATATTGCAGCTTAATTCTAGCCCATTTCTTATTTCAGGTGGTCTACTTGGAGGTATTGTGTCGGTGTGACGGTGTCCGTCACATGGTATTCATCACTGATAAATCAGAGATTCTGTCTGACCGATCCGATCTGCTTCATGTATTCAAATTAGCAGTCATAGCCTGATAGCCACCGATCTCGGCCATAACCAGGTCTGGGCATTTCTCTTCATTCATCCAGGACTTTGGTCTTCTGTTGCTCTTGCTCCCTTGACGGGACCCTTGAGGAGCGACTCAAAGAAAAACAATCAAGTTTGGATCAGAATTAATTGAGCTGGTCATAGTTTTTGTTCAGAAGTAACATGAGCTAAGTGTCTGCTTTTCCAAATGTCATGCAGAGAGACGGTGCCAGATACCAAATGCTGGAAAAGCCACGGTACCAAATGCCCTAACATACTACTGTCAACGTCCTTCTAAGCAAGATGCTTCCATATATGCAAAGCTCTCATTGTCAATTAGAGAACCAGTGCGCATCGAGAAAACGAACAAATGGGCCGTACTGAAATATGAAATTTTAAAAGAAGCCTTTAGAGAGGTACAATGAATCAAAAGAAACCTTTTATGATGAAATTATTTTTGAGGCCTTAAAGAAAGAGTAGAAAGGGCATCTGAAAGAAAGGCAACGGCACATGCTAATCATTTATCGGAGCCCAACTAATCATGTGAGTCCACTTGTTCCTTTGGTCCCATGCATGAAAATATGTTTTTTCTATTGAGATGGAAAAAACTTATGTTACTTTTCCCCCCTCTCATCTCTTCCAACTATACATCGACCTCTTCCTCTCATCATTAGAAAGCTCTCGTTCGCATCAGAGAGCAATCATAAGAGGACCTAAAGTGATTTCGCATGCATGATGTATCCACTAATCTGCCCTTTAGACGAGCATGGCGCATGCACTCCGAAGAATCGATCGAAGAGCACAAGCTTAGATTTTGTGGCAATATTCTGATGCAGAAGCCGTTGATTAGTTGACTAATTAATTGCCTTTGTTGTGAGGCCGGTGATGCTTATAATTTGTGTAGTTAGAATATTTTCGATCTCCCCGAGTTCTTTTTTTGGGAAGATTTCCTCAGATCCATTTTTTAAAACAATACTAGTATAAGGGAATCACTTGTGACATTACAAAATTAATTAGTTTGTGTTGAACCTAAAAATAAAAGCCCATTTTACTCCCTAAAGTATTATTATCTCCCCATGATCATGTACTACCGAGTCTTTGTCAAAAAATGTACTACAGAGTGAGTTAATGTATCAGATTTGTTTTTAGAATGACAGCAACCCGAGTTTTAACATTTTTGAAAAATATGTTATATTTTAGGCTACAGGAAAATCACAAAAATGTCTCTATAAGTAGGTATTGAAAATTTCATTTTTGTCTTTCCTTTTTTATTTTTGTGTAGGTCATAAGTGAAAACATAATATTTCTTGATTTTTCAAAAATCTGGCTTTATGAAGCTTGGGCTCCATTTGAAGTACCTCGATGCACCTAACCTTAAACCCACCGGCCACCACCCTCCTCCTCCCTCTCTCCCCCCCCCCTACTTAGATGTACCTCCATGTTGTTGGCTACTCATTGAGCCAAGCCAACAACACCAATGTCACTCTTACCGTGTGCTAGTGCTATCACACTCCTAGATTGTTACTTGTTAATATGGGTTAGCCAATGTAAGAAACTTGATCCTAAACTCTAGAACTGTTGGGAAAGTTCCTTTCAGACCATCAAATCGCATCGAATGATCACATCGGCTCGGGAGGGGACATGTGAGATTGTGTTCCAGAGAACCTTTGGACTAGAGGAAGCCACAACATGGGAGAGCTTAGAGCGAGCCTCCCTACATCTCTGTCAGAGTCAGCGGATGGTGTCTCCTAGAAGTTGTCCCCCTCGGGGGTTTCTTAGTTATCTTAGCTTATTGAGACCTATTTAGAGGACTTGTTTTGCCTTGGACCAGAGCTTTGTGGAAAGCGCCTCTAACCTTCAAGACAAAGATCTTCCCATGACAACTACTACAACGGGATCGCCTGGTAGAGGTGAAAAAGCGACCGAGGGATGGGTTATATCCACTATGTGGGGTCCACGAATCGGGAATCCATGTACTATTCACCTGTCCCATGGCTCGGTTGGAACTTTGTCAGGGAAGCTTTGGATCCAGATTGGCAGGCACAAGATCTCGTCAAATTACTAGAGGCACGGGCGAACCTTACTAGCAAGTGGCGTCGCCTCTTCTAGTTGGTGTTTGCCGCTATGTCCTGGACCCTGTGGACTATTCGTAATAAGATGGTGATTGAGAAGGGTTTTTTCGACGTGCCTCTGACTCGCTTTTCAAATTCACGATCTTCTTGCAACAGTGCTACCACTATGTAGGTAACAGGACAGGGAGAAGCTAGACGATTTGCTTCATGTCTTGCTGGTGGCGGTGCATCAGATGTCCATCCCATCCAGCCGATGAGTGTCTTGCATTCTTGAGAGCTTTTTTTATTGCTTTCTTAGTTTGTACATGCTTATGTTGTTGCCCTGATAGACTTTTTATTCGTTCGTGGCTTGTGAACTCTGTATGAATGTTCTATATTTATTAAGTGGGCCAAAAGTCTATTTCGAGAAACAACTTTGTTCACAATTCCATAATTTTTTGGAGAGGTTCGGAGAGGGGAACACTACATCCAGAGACATCTAGAATTGGTGGTAGAAACTAGGTGGGGTTTGTAGTGTTGGTGTTGATCTGTCATGCTTAACAGGCAAAAGGCAGAGTCAATACACTTATAAGTTCAAGTAACGTTAAGTAAAAGAAGGCCCATCTAAACCAACGAGATGGGCACCTCGTACGCTATCTTACGCCCCCTAATTGGGGGCACCTGGACCCAACCGATGGCTCTAGGTCCTCTGCCGCCTGCGCCATATAAAGGTGGGGAGGATGGCAGCGAGCACATTCTCCAGTATTCGATCTTCCATAGCTCCTGCCCCACATTCCCTAAACCCTACCAATCTAGGGTGGCCGCAACAACGACGGGAAGGCCAGGGTACACCCCGTCGGTGCCAGGGCAGTGCCGCTGGAGGTCGGAGGGCATCCGCACCTTCCCCACATCATCTCCCTCGACTACTGCACAAGCCTGCACCAACGGGACAACAATGACGTCTTCCTCAGCTCCAGCACCGTGTAAAGATCCAATTATATCCCCTCTTTTTATGTCCATTAGGTGTTCTAGATGATGTTCATACATGATCTTGCGTGACTACTGTGGTAATTATCCTAACATGCAGTAGTACATATGTCATAGAAAATCAGGTAGTACATGCGTTGTATATACAAAGTTGGAGTATCATGTATACATATTCATACATGTTTTTTTGCAGGGGAAATATTCATACATGTTTTATTTTTTGCAGGGGAAATATTCATACATGTTACTGTAGTATAAAAGAAGAAAGAATTAAAACTCATGATCCCGAGATATATATACATCGACCATCGTGGTCAACAATATCAGCATGTCCTACCACAAGATCCATATGGCCCCCTCAAAATGCACCACTACAAGTTGTTAATTATATATGGATCTCACTGATCGAAAAGTAGTTGCAATTAAGATGGCATGTGAAGCAGCAGCGACAGTGTAAGAAGGAGGAGCAGCAGCCGCCCTGCCATTTGACCTTGACCGAGGGAGGGAGAGAGCAAGTGGCAATTGGTTGAGATGAGGCATGCATGGGAGGACCACGGGGTGGTCGGTCCGGGGCTCGTTGCGCGTACGACGTCCCACGTTATGGTGCCTCTGGTGGGCGGAGCACAAAATAAATATGTCCCAGAGGACCAAGCGAGGGCAGAGGGAGGCTAGCTTAGCTTATAATTAATTAATTAAAAAAATATGTGTGACAGGACTGATTATATTTAATAAGGAGCTAAAATGGGAGTACATCGTGTACGTAGTACCTGCTAACGACCGACGTTTTAATCCCTGATGACCGGAAGATCTGAGAACAGTTATGGCAGTTGCACATGTCGGATCGACCGGTGCAAAATAGAAATGAAAACCAAATAATACTACTAGTATGGCAGAGTGACAACTGACAAGGCAACATGGCAATCGTACAGGATGCATGCAGCGGGGCCGGGGCGCCCACACAGCAGGCGGATCGGGGAGGGGCAGAAACACAAGCTAGGAGGTCCATCGTTACCGATGAGCATGAGCCACTGGCCGGCATGCATGGCGCTTGATCATGCACCCTGCCGGCAGACGCAACCAGAAATTTAAGGCGCTCCATCCATGTACTCGAAAAACGATATCTCGCCGATCCTACGGCGTTGATTCCAACAGAAATACATGCACCATGTAACGAGAATTGATTGTGGCGGTTGCATATGCAGTTGTTGGACCACCCAAATTTCCAAAAAAAAAAGGGGTCCTGGATCTGTCCTGGCCCCAGGCATTTTGGCGGTTTTCCATCAGAGGCAGTAGTATCAACGTACGAATCTCTGTAAGATCGTACCAGATGATGCTGTGTGACAAGATAAAAACACTTCAGGGACGGACGGCCGGTCAGATGCTGGGCATCCGATGTTTTTGGCACAGAGGTGTCGTCGATTGTGTGCACTACATCCGGTCAAACTAGCTCGAGCTATCTGCGGGTGCATGCTCGCTGCTGCGACATGTATGGTGTGCCGCAGCGCGCAGATCTTTGTGGGGGTGACCTCGGTTGACGTACGGGTCTTGGGACAGAGAGACGAGGGCGATGGTCTCTCTGACGGACCCACGGAGATCGCCGGCCGGCCCGATTCGTGGCCGGTCGGCGGGATATGTGCTCGATCGGCTTCGGCAAACGGACGTCGTCGTACGTGCTAGCTGCTGGTGGCCGGCCGTCCGGCCGCCCATGCACGCGTTCAGACTCTCGACGACACCGGAAAAGCTCTAGCTGCTGCATGCATGCGCGGGGTGTCTGGTCGGTGTAGCGCGTTTTGCGTGGTAGGCCGTGGGGACGAACGAACGAACGTCGTGGGCTGCAGCCTACGCCCGGGCCACATGCACGACGGTATGCATGTTTTTGGACGACCGACCATCACGGCCTCGGTCAGGGGTACGTACGGTAGTACTCCCTCCAACTGCCACTACAGTGAGTAGTAATATTTAGCTACCAACGAAACGAGGTGACCATGGCATTGGCAACATGGGATAATTTCCACCTTAATTTCACCAGCATATTCTGCTCAAATTATCATGACCAGCTCGATAGGTACAATACAAGCTAGAGAACGTGACATACTTTTACAGCGGTGCTATCTTCTTACACCGTATTTCTTTTTACGCAAAATCTAGAATTGAAATTTTCAAGTATATCTTAAGGAATATTGTGTATGTTTAGAGGTGTGTGGCCATTTCTCAATCAAGTTAGAAACAAATTATTTTTACTTGTCCGAGTCTCTCAGAAGTAAAGCACTTTTTTGAAGTTAACATATTCTTGAGTAAATTCCACTTTCTACCTGCCAAGATCAAGATAGTGACGATAAGTACCCCAGTACGAACATTGTCACAATTGTATCCCATTTAGCAAACGTGTTGACAAAATGTACCTACTTGCAAAATGATAAGTACCCACTTTGTACCTATTGACAAAAGATTTACTCCTTTTAGCTAATTTCTCCAAACCGATAAGAAGGTTCTCTTATTGAACTTAGCTCCAATTCAGTGGAACCAGTGAGGCATCATCAATTGCTGTGGTCCTTGACAAAGTGATAAATTACGTGTGACACACTCTGATGGGAGAAGCTCCTACTCCCCAACACAGGCGCCCATGACTAGGTTGGGATGACTGATCACTCGTCCTCCATCCCGCACACTATCCACATGGCACCAGAAAGAACTAGGCTCACCGATTCAAAAGCCGACGTGCCCACGATCACCGCCTCTCACAACAAAAACAACCTATCGATCTAGACGTACCCTACAAACCTTTTGCCCGACAGTCGCATGGTGAAACAATGGAGCGATGCCATGACTCATGGCTTTCTCTCATGGAGATGGACCAAGTGAGCAAGTTGCAAGTGTTTTGCCAGCTAAAAACTTCGACGGGCTTAACTAGTCGGTTCGTGCAAGTGTTTTGCCGACTAAAAACGCATATGAAGAAATATGTATGCACTATAGCGCGCCATGTCCACATTACAAAGGGCCCTCCTTGTAAGATTTAGTGCAATTGGGTGAAAATGGGTACTTTATGTCACTATTATGACATTAAGTCTAATTGGTGAGAATTTTCTCATACATGATCCTCATTGTCACAAATGCAACCTTTGGAGGTACAAACTGGAATTTACTCTCTTTTTTCTCTTATGTGTTCATAGTTCCAATTGGTTTTTACACTTTTCTTCCCTTCTTTGCGCGGTATGGTTTCAAAACAATCACTTCATATATGCTACAAGTGTATTAGTCAAATCTTGATCCTGTGTCCAACTAGATTGACTGACAATGAAGAATGAAATGAAAAACACAACAGGGGTAAGATTTAATGACAGGATCGAAGGTCGCATGTTACCCGGAAATAAATATTGTTCCTAAGATTTAACTTGCTAGCTACATGGATCTATAATTGATGATGCCGTTACTCCTATATACAATCATGTGCCCTACTTGCACCCACCAGTTCAAATCATTGGGTTGACCACCTTTGGTCGTCCCCACAAAGAATCATCAAACACAAAGCGACCTTTGCCCTGCATGCCTTCCATCGATCACTATGGCGAGCTCATCATCTCACGCCCCTTATAGATGCATAATATGCGTACCCACATATATATATTCCGACTAATTATTTCCAAAGATGGATTGATTAACAAAAGGAGCTAGCATATAACGACGGATGAAGTTGATAATTAGTTCTGTTAGCTGCTTGTCATGGCCAACCTCCACCCCACTTAACTAACCTTTTTCGCTTTCCCGCGCTTATATATACTGCCATGCAACACCGTCCCATGCAGCATCCATCCAACCACCATTTCAACCACCTCTCTGACCTCCGATCTCTCCTCTCCACTTGTCAACCATCTCTCACACACTCTCGCTAGCTCTAGCTCCTCTGGTTCGGTTGATCACAAGCTACAAGATGAATATCTCGTCCTACTTCTTTTCCTCTTCCTCCTCATCCTCCTCGTCCTCCGACAAGAAGTCGTCGTCCAAGCGCCGGCAGCAGGCGGCGCAGCAGCCGGACTCCAACCCGACGCGGTACCTCGGGGTGCGGCGGCGGCCGTGGGGCCGGTACGCGGCGGAGATCCGCGACCCGGCGACCAAGGACCGTCACTGGCTCGGGACCTTCGACACCGCGGAGGAGGCCGCCGTCGCCTACGACCGCGCCGCGCGCTCTCTCCGTGGAGTCCGCGCCCGCACCAACTTCGCCTACCCCGACCTCCCCCCGGGTTCCTCCATCACCCCCTACCTCTCCCCCGACCTCACCTCCGGGGACAACTCCGTGCAGCTCCTCCAGCCATTCTACGCCGACCCCGTCGCACCACTCCCGACGCATCAGCCAGCGGCTGGCGGTGGCGGCCACGATGTCGGCAGCGAGTACATGTATGGAGGTGCCCCTGACATGTCGTCGCTGATGGAAGACATCGCCATGCCCGACGACCTGCCCATGATCGACGGCGGCGGCGACATGGACTTCTCCATGTACGGCGTCGCCGGCAACGGCGCCAACAATGCCGCCGGCAACGGCGGTTGGTGCGACGCGTCCGAGCTCGGATCGTACTCCTCCGCGCCGGGCGGCGGGCACGGGGTGTACTTCGAGGAAGGGTACGTGCACAGCCCGCTCTTCTCTCCCATGCCGGCCGCCGACGACGCCGGCGCCGACGGGTTCCAGCTCGGCGGCTCGTCCTCTTCCTACTACTACTGAAATGATGATGCATCGCGATCACGTGCGCGTCGGTGCCATGTCGACCGCCTCCGCGCCCGCCGTGTGTGCTGCGGTGTGGTGAGTTGCTGGGTGTGCTTAGCAGTTAATTTACTTACTTTGATACGTGTCGCCGTAATAATGTAGTGCTTATCATGTCATTTTTTTACATCATGGGCCTGAATCTTCCTTCTGGAGATCCACGAGCCTTCTGTATTGGGCTGTAATGCGTTTTGATTTTTGGGCTTCATTTCTATGTACAAATATGATCAGTCGGCATACACCTGTGTGTGTTGCTGGCGCTTCAGTGTAATATTATCCTTGTCTTATGATTTACATATTCATATTTATAGACCTATTCTAAATATTTTTCTAGTCCTGTTCGGGGATTCGATTCGATTAATCATTTACTCTCTGGCGTCACCAAATTTGCGTTCTTGTATAGAATGCAGTCATGATATGTTTATTTCTCTACAATAAGACTCTTCAACTCTGGAAAACTTGCGCAAATGTGACTGTGAGGCTGCTGCTATATACTCTATGCGATTTTGGAATCGTACCTTGGAACTGTGGAAGGTTTAAAAAAAAAAGGTCATACCCTTGAATAATGGGCCGTGCATAATCTTCCTGGATGGGTTGGGCCTTGCACCTACCGATCTCGATGGACCCCTAGACACAACACAAAATCTGGTTTCTGAAGAAAAAAAAATTCTGACGTCTTGCTGCAAAGAGAAAGCTGCTATGTTTACTCCCTCCGTTCACGCTTTTCCAAATTTAACGTTGGTACATTTGACCAATGAAGTGTGGATCAGGTGCCACAAAATTTATACCATTCAGAAACTTCTTTCGAATATTAATCTGACAATATTAAGTTGCACAACACAAATCATATATCGTTGGACTAATCCATGATCAAAGTTAAACTTTGAAAAGCATACGCATCTTGTTTTCATGTACAGACGGTGTACAAAGTTTTTATTCAAAGACGATGGTACCCTCTCATGAAAACAAACGAGAAACCCTGGCTTTTGAGATTTAATGTTTTTTCCGGTTTCTTTCACTTGTTCTTGTATTCGTCGGCTTTCTTCGAAGTAGTGTAACCCTATAGAAAATCATGTGTTACAAGGTGTCACCAGCAAGCCTAGGAGCCTCCCAGGTTGGAGGGATGGTGGATCCATCACCATCTTCATGGTGTTTTGTCCTATGAATTCAGAACTTCGATACTCTAAACTACTCCCTCTGTGACCATTTATCGTGGTGCCTAAATGTTACGAGGTCTAACTTTGAACATTAATTTAATGAATTAATATTTATTATATATCATTGAATTTTTATTCCAATAAACAATTCAATGATGCCATTTCTACCACACGTAACTCATGCATTATCGCTCAGATTGATGGTCAAAATTTAATCATAGACAGGTCATACCTACATTCATCTAACACCCCAATTTAAAATAAAAAATTATGTATGATCACTTGGAGGACACTGAGTAGTTTATGCTCTAGGTCCACCCCAGTCACAGAGAACGGGGGTGCCACCTAAATAGGGATGGATGGATTAGGATTACCTTCTGACATTTTAGATGTCTGTTCTGGTGTAATTATGGTGGTGTTGTTAAGTGTGTTTTGGTTAGCGTTCATCCTATGTTTTGTGGATTTCATCCGTGATGGTACGATGGCGAAGCATCAGTTCAACAACCTATTGACAAGTTCTCAACCGTTGTGATTTTAATTTCCCATTTATTAGCATGGGCTATTGATTTGATTTGATTAAATTTGTTGGGATTAATTTAGACTTCACATGATTGAGGTTTTGTAGGTTTCACTGTATTTCAGATGCACAAAAACTTGTTTTTTTTGCGAATAGGACTCTGGCATTAGAAGAAACATCGAATAAAACAAAGCAGCTCAATAAAACAAAGATTACATTGAAATCCTTGAGAAGCCCTTCATCTCCAACCTTCAAACCGTGTCAACGGCGCGTCGCCGCTGCCGCTCCTCCCTGAGCCCCCCTGACGTTGTTGGTTACGAACGAGAAGTTGTCGAACGGGTCAAAAATACCACATTCGTCCCGAAAACAAAGAAGAAGAATGAACTGCTGATAAAACTCCTTGACGATCTAAGGATCACCACAGCTAGAAGTAGTCTTCAAGGACCACACCAGTCCCACAAGCTCCTCGACGTCGTTGTCGAGATGGTGCTGAAGCAGGAAAGATCTTATAGGAAGAGACATTGCTGCCACCACCTGAGCACCGTCTCACCAAACTTGTGTTAGAGTATATATTTGTATATTATAGTTTCCCCGTGTGTTAGGGGGTTTCCTATATATTTGCGACTGTACATGTACTATATATTATGGCCTTTGGCCCTCTGGTAATACAACAAGTCTATTACCCTAACATGGTATCAGAGCTGTAAGGTAGCTCCTCTTCTTGCAGCCGCTGCCGCCCGCCCCGGCTTCCTACCGCCGTGCCCGGCCGCCACCGCTGCCTCTCTCTCGCCTCCTGCGAGCTTGCCCCGTCCTCCCCGGTCGTTGTCGCCCGTCCGATCCACCCCGGCCGCCGCCCGACCGCCCTGCCCGCCCGCCGTCCTGTCGCCGTCCGCCGCCCGGCCGCTGCCTCCCGGCCGCTTCCCGGCCTGTCGACCCCGTCCGCCGCGGCTGTTGCTACGTGTTGCGGATCTGATCATATCAGATCAGATCTGATTTTTGTCAAAAAAAAGAGCAAAAACAAAAGAGCAAAAAATAAAATAAAATATCTTCCTCGTCGGGATATCTTGCGATTCCTAGCTGCCCGGTGATTTTTGATGGCGCGAATTATCCTGATTTCGCTGCCTTTATGCACGTCCACATGCGCGGTCTTCGTCTTTGGGGTGTGCTTTCTGGCGAGGTCTCCTGTCCGCCGCGCCGCTGCTCCTACGTCGCCTATTGCCCTTGCCCCCGATGCTCCTCAGGATCTGACTGACTACACTCAGTGGATAGATGAGGATGCTCGTGCTGTTGCTGTTCTCACTTCCAGTGTTCTGCCTCAGTATGCTGCTGAGTTCATGGGTCTTCCCACTGCTGCTGCTCAGTGGGCTTTTCTTCGTCAGCGCTATCAGCCGTCTGGGGATGCTCTTTACCTGTCTATGGTTCGTCAGGAGCATGCTCTTCAGCAGGATGACTCTATTGTTGATAAGTTCTATACTCAGAGTGTTGCTATTTAGCGTCAGCTTGATTCTCTTCGTACAGCTATGTGTGCCACCTGTCCCTGCTGTCTGACTGTGCACGCGGATCTGGAGTTTCAGCGTGTTTTTGAGTTCTTGTCGCGGCTCCGTAAGGAGTTTGAGCCGCGCCGTGCCCAGCTGCTTGCCCGTGGTCGTGTTCCACTCTCTGAGGTACTGTCTGAGCTTCGTGCTGAGGAGACTCGTCTTCGTGGTGCTGGTCTTCTTGAGGTTCCCTCCGTACTGGCTGCTCATGGTCCTCCTGTGCCGTCAGCTTCGTTGCGGTCTCCAGTACCGTCGATACTCTCTACTCCTCCGGTCCAGGGCCAGAGTCAGCCTCAGCAGCCTTGTGGTATGACAGCACCTCCTTGTCCTCCCTGTGCCTACTGTGGCAAGCCTGGCCACGATGTCTCTACCTGCTGGAGGAGGGATCCTAGCTTACGTCAGCAGTACCATGCTTGTAGGCAGGCTGGTTCTTTAGGATCTTCTGTCGTTGCACTGTCTGATCAGGACATTCTTCGTGGTCTACTCACTGCTACAGGCTCTTCCTCGTCAGGTACTACTGGTTATATGCCTAGATCTTCTGGCACCACGCGACCACCACCTTCTACATAGTCAGGTACGTCATCCCCGTGGTATCTGGATTCTGGAGCTTCTTTTCATATGACTTCTGCGTCCTCTATTCTTTCTGCTCTTCGCTCTCTTATTTCTCCTGTCCGTGTTGTAGGGTTTCGTAGCATGGAAAACAAAAATTTTCTACCGCATACAAACAAACAAGCCAAGATCTATCTACTAGATTGTAGCAACGTGTCGATAGAATAACTCACCCTCAAAGATTCCAAAGTGTTTAACGAGAGCGGATTCTCGTGGGTGATGTAGTCGTACTCTTTCCAATCTCAAGATCGCGTAGACGATCCTTCCGGCGCTGCGTTCCGGCAGCGCTCCCGCAGTCGGTCACACGTTCGGTACTCAACGAAGACCTTCCTCTCCCTTGTTCCAGCAGGCAGCGGAGGTTGTAGCACTCTCCTCGCGATTCCGGCAGCGCAATGGCATGGTACCGGAAGTAGAGGGGAGATCTCGCAGGGCTTCGCCTTAAGCCGGAGCGAGTATGGTGGAGTATGAGAGAGTCCCTCGGTGTTCTAGGGTTTAGACACACCAAGGAGGGGGCAAGCCGGCGGCTAGGGATTAGCTAGACGGCGGCTATGGAGGCGGCGGCGGCTTGGGGCTAGGGTTTTGAGGAGAGGATCTTGTGTGTCAAGGAGGGGAGCCCTGCCCCTCCTTATATAGGTGGAGGGGGCCGGCCGGCCAAGGGGAGGGAGAGGAGTCCCTCCCCAACTCGGCTTGGGTGGGCGCCGCCGGTTGGAGGAGGGAACTCCTCCCCAACTCGGTTTCCCACTCCTCCTCTTTTCCTCTTTCCAAATTTAGCCGTTTGACTTTTCAAACTAGCTGTTTGACTTTTCAAACTAGGATTTGAATTAATCCTTTATTTGGTTCAGCGATGACACTTAGTACATGATGCAATCATACCAACTTGATACAACACATTCATGTACCCTTCCCCTCCGGAGTGCCGGACATTCCGGAACATTCTAGAACATTCCCGATGAAAACACCGGAACCATTCCCCAACTCCGAAACGGGACTTTCCTTATATGAATCTTATTCTCCGGACCATTCTGGATCTCCTCGTGATATCCCGAATCCCATTCGAGACTCCGAACAACATTTGGTCTCTTTCTCATCATTCCATAACTACTCAAACAACGTCGAATCCTTAAGTGTGTCTCCCTACCGTTCGTGAATTATGCGGACATGATCGAGACACTTCTCCGAACAATAACCAATAGAGGAATCTGGAAATTCATATGGCTCCCACATATTTCTACGATTACTTTGCGATCGAATGAACCACTTACATACGATATCAATTTCCCTTTGTCTCACGATAGTTTACTTATCCGAGGTTATGATCGTCGGTATCTCTGCATACCTAGTTCAACCTCGTTACCGATAAGTACTCTTTTCTCGTTCCCGTGATATGTGATCCCTTGTGAGCCAGTCACATGCTTGCAAGCTAATTGGATGACATTTCACCGAGAGGGCCCAGAGTATATCTATCCGTCATATGGATGGACAAATCCCACTCTTGATCCATGTGTTTCAACCAATACTTTCCGAACACTCAATGCCACCTTTATAGCCACCCAGTTACGGTGTGGTGTTTGATGTCATCAAAGCATCCATCCGGTAAAGGTGATATGCATGATCTCATGGTCGAAGGAATTAGATTACTATGTATCAGAAAGCATATAGCAATTGAACTATTAAAATGACTTGATCTTTATGCTACGCTTATCTATAGGAGTATGTCCATCATATCATTCTCCTAACGATATGATCTTGTTGTTAATAACATCTCAATGTTCATGATAGGGAAACCACAATCATCTATTAACCAACAAGCTAGTATTATATAGAGGCTTTACTAGGGACTTCAAATTAAGTTTACAAATCACACAAGTATTAATGTTTCCTTGTTAATACTATTATAGCATGAATGTAAACATTTATCATAAACACAAAGATATAATAATAACTACATTTATTATTGCCTCTAGGGCATATCTACAACAGTCTCCCACTTGCACTAGAGTCATCTAATCTAGATTACATGGTAATATACCGAACACCCATGGCAGTTTGGTGCTGGTCATGTTTTGCCCTCGGGAGAGGTTTAGTCAACGGACCCGCCACATTCAGATCTGTGTGTACTTTGCAAATCTTTATATCCCCATCTTGGATATGTTCTCGAATAGCATGAAAACGTAGCTTGATGTGCTTCAGCTTCTTGTGTGACCTTGGTTCTTGCGCATTGGCTATGGCGCCCATGTTATCACAGTAGATAGACATTGGGTCCAGCGCACTAGGAACCACACCCAGCTCTGTAATGAACTCTTTCATCCATATCGCTTCTTGTGAAGCCTCCGAAGCAGCCATGTATTCCGATTCAGTTGAAGATCTCGCCACAACTCTTTGCTTTGCACTCCTCCAGCTAACTGCTGCACCATTCAAAATAAATACGTATCCAGATTGTGATTTAGAATCATCCGGATCGGTGTTCCAACTAGCATCGGTGTAACCATTAAGAACGAGCTGTTCATCACCTCCATAAGAAAGAACCATATCCTTAGTTCTTCTCAAGTACTTAAGGATGTTTTTGACCGCTGTCCAATGATCCACTCCTGGATCACTTTGATATCTGCTAGTTAAACTAACAGCATATGCAATGTCGGGTCTAGTACATAGCATGGCATACATTAGAGATCCTATGGCTGAGGCATAGGGAGTCTTACTCATCCTTTCTCTATCTTCTGCCGATGTCGGACTTTGAGTTTTACTCAAGGTCGTATTGGGCAACATGGGCAAGAACCCTTTCTTGCTATCTTCCATTCCAAACCTCTTTAGAACTTTGTCCAAATATGTACTTTGTGACAATGATATTTGGCGTTTCGATCTATCTCTATAAATCTTTATGCCTAATATGTAAGCTGCTTCGCCAAGATCCTTCATTGAAAAACTATTATTCAAATATTCCTTGACACTATTAAGAAGGTCTACATCATTCCCAATCAACAATATGTCATCTACATATAGTATTAAGAATGCTACAGAGCTCCCACTCACTTTCTTGTAAATACAAGCTTCTCCATAAGTTCGTATAAAACCAAAACTTTTGATCACCTTATCAAAACGTTGATTCCAACTTCGGGATGCTTGCTTCAATCCATAGATGGACCGTTGAAGTTTGCATACCTTGTTAGCATCTTTAGGATCAACAAAACCTTTGGGTTGCATCATATACAACTCTTCATCAATGTCTCCATTGAGGAATGCTGTTTTGACATCCATCTGCCATATCTCATAATCGTAATATGCAGCGATTGCTAACATAATCCTCACAGACTTTAGCTTCGCTACTGGTGATCACCTTATCAAAACGTTGATTCCAACTTCGGGATGCTTGCTTCAATCCATAGATGGACCTTTGAAGTTTGCATACCTTGTTAGCATCTTTAGGATCAACAAAACCTTTGGGTTGCATCATATACAACTCTTCATCAATGTCTCCATTGAGGAATGTTGTTTTGACATCCATCTGCCATATCTCATAATCGTAATATGTAGCGATTGCTAACATAATCCTCACAGACTTTAGCTTCGCTACTGGTGAGAAAGTCTCATCATAGTCAACTCCTTGAATTTGTCGAAACCCTTTTGCGACAAGTCGAGCTTTATAGACAGTAACATTACCATTAGCATCTGTTTTCTTCTTGAAGATCCATTTGTTCTCGACAGCCTTCCGGCCATCCGGTAAGTCCACCAAAGTCCATACTTGGTTTTCGTACATGGATCCAATCTCGGATTTCATGGCTTCTTGCCATTTATTGGAATCTGGGATCATCATCGCTTCCTCATATGTCTCAGGGTCATCGGTGTTGTCCACCAACATGACACTCATAACGGGATCATACCAATCTGGAGTGGTACGAGTTCTCGTTGACCTGCGAGGCTCTGTAGCAACTTCAACCGAAGTTTCATGATCATCATCATTAGCTTCCTCTCTTATTGGTGCAGGCACCACAGGAACTTCTTCCGGTGCTGCGCTACTCGCAATTTCGAGAGAAGGTTCAACAACCTTGTCAAGTTCTACTTTCCTTCCAGTCACTTCTTTCGAGAGAAATTCCTTCTCTAGAAAGGATCCATTCTTGGCAACGAAGATTTTGCCTTCGGATCTATGATAGAAGGTATACCCAATAGTTTCCTTCGGGTATCCTATGAAGACGCATTTTTCCGCTTTGGGTTCAAGCTTGTCCGGCTGTAACTTCTTTACATAGGCTTCGCATCCCCAAACTTTAAGGAACGACAATCTAGGTTTCTTCCCAAACCATAATTCATACGGTGTCGTTTCAACGGATTTAGATGGTGTCCTATTTAAAGTGAATGCGGCTGTTTCTAATGCATAACCCCAAAATGATAGCGGTAAATCTGTAAGTGACATCATAGAACGAACCATATCTACGAGAGTTCGATTACGACGTTCGGACACACCATTACGCTGTGGTGTTCCCGGCGGTGTCAACTGCGTAAGTATTCCGCATTTCTTCAAATGCTCGCCAAACTCGTAACTTAGATATTCACCTCCACGATCAGAACGTAGAAATTTAATCTTCTTGTTATGTTGATTCTCTACCTCACTTTGAAATTCCTTAAACTTCTCGAAAGTTTCGGACTTATGTTTCATGAAATAGATATACACATATCTACTCAAGTCATCCGTGAAGGTAAGAACATAACGATAACCACCGCGCGATGCTACACTCATTGGACCACACACATCGGTATGTATGATTTCCAACAAGTCCGTAGCTCGCTCCATCATACCAGAAAATGGAGTCTTAGTCATTTTACCCATCAGACATGCTTCGCATCTATCAAGTGATTAGAAATCAAGTGATTCAAGAAGTCCATCGGAATGGAGTTTCTTCATACGCTTCACTCCAATGTGACCAAGACGACAGTGCCACATATAGGTCGAGTTATCGCTCGATTTCAAACGTTTAGCCTCAATGTTATTAATATGTGTATTTCCACTATCGAGATTCAATAAGAATAGACCATCTATCAAAGGTGCATGTGCATAAAACATATTACTCATATAAATCGAACAACCATTATTCTCGGACTTAAACAAGTAACCGTCTCGCAATAAACAAGATCCCGATATAATGTTCATGCTTAACGCAGGCACCAAATAACAATTATTTAAGTATAAATCTAATCCCGATGGTAGATGAAGGGGTAGCGTGCCGACCGCGATCACATCAACCTTTGATCCGTTTCCAACGCGCATCGTCACCTCGTTCTTCGCTAGCTTCCGTTTATTCTGCAGTACCTGTTTCGAGTTACAAATATGAGCAACCGAACCAGTATCAAATACCCAGGCACTATTACGAGTACTAGTGAGATACACATCAATAACATGTATATCAGATATACCTTTCTTCTTGATGTTGCCGTTCTTCAAATCCGCCAAGTACTTTGGGCAATTCCGCTTCCAGTGACCTTCTCCCTTGCAGTAAAAGCACTCAGTATCAGGCTTAGGTCCAGCCTTGGTTTTCTTCGTCGGTGTGGTAACTTTCTTACCACCCTTCTTGAAGTGTCCCTTCTGCTTGGACTTGCCTTTCTTGAATTTGGTGGTCTTATTGACCAACAACACTTGGTGCTCTTTCTTGATCTCCACTTCTGCAGATTTCAACATGGCAAAGAGTTCTGGCAACGTCTTGTTCATGTTTTGCATGTTGTAGTTCATCACAAAGTTCTTGTAACTTGGTGGCAGTGATTGGAGGACACGGTAAATCCCCAAAGCATTGGGAATCACTATACCCAAGCTTTGAAGTTTGTTTGCGTGCCTAGACATCTTAAGCACATGCTCGCTGACGGAGCTGCCCTCTTCCATCTTGCAGTTAAAGAACTTTTCAGAAGCCTCATAGCTTTCAATTGCCGCATGAGTCTCAAAGATCAATTTGAGATCCTCGACAATATCATATGGGTCTGAATTCTCAAACCTTTTCTGAAGCTCTGATTCTAAACCATACAAGATAGCACACTGAACTGTGGAGTACTGAGTCTTCCGAGTGAGGTAAACATTCTTTACTTCATCGGCGGCATCAGCTGCAGGTGGGTCACCCAGCGGTGCATCCAGCACATAGGTCAAATTACCAGCTGTGAGGACAATCCTCAAATTGCGGAACCAATCCGCGAAGTTGCTTCCATTGTTTTTCAACTTTTATTTCTCTAGGAACGCATTAAAATTGATGGTAGGGGCTGCCATTGATCTACAACATATTTGCAATAGTTTAGACTAAGTTTATGACAAATTGAGTTCAATTAATAATAAAATTAATCCAGGTGAACTCCCACTCAAAACAATATCCCCCACATTGTTTTAGTGATCACACGAACCAAATCCACCACATCAACACCGATCATCACGAGAGTTGATATAGTTTCAATGGCGAACAATCGACATGTTCATCATATCTACTATATGATTCATGTTTTACCTTTCGGTGATCCGTGTTCCGAGACCATGTCTGTACATGCTAGGCTCGTCAAGCTCAAACCTTAGTTTCCGCATGAGCAAATCTGGCTTGCTCACGTTGTATGCACTTGCAGAATCTAACACACCTCATCACGTGGTGCTTCGAAACAACAAGCTTTAGCAACGGTGCTAACTAAGGATGAACACTTTATGACTTGAAATTTATGTGCATGAGGGATCATCTTATAATGCTACTGTCGTCTACTAAGCAATACAAGATGCATAAAGGATTAACATCACATGCAATTCAAAATATGTGATATGATATGGCCTTTCTTCTTTGTGCTTCCGATCTCCATCTTCTAGCACGAACATGATCTCCATCATCATCGGCATTGCATCAAGGTCAATGACGCTTCTCCATGGTTGTCGTCCACCGGCTTCAACTATTACAACTACTTTGAATAGACACGCGGGTCTTAACATAAATAAAAGACAACCATATGGCTCCTGCCGGTTGCCAACTTACAATAAGGAACATTGCATACATCAAATATAATCACAATCATGGCCATATCACATCACAGCACACCCCTGCAAAACAAAGTTAGACGCCTCTACTTTCTTTGCATGTTTTACGTGGTTTGGGGCTTTCAATAAGTGTCGTTCTAACTTACGAACATGAACCACAACATTGATACTAGTATTGTTAATCACCCGTTGTAAATTGGATCTTAACTATGCTAGGAGAAACAGGCACCCGCAAAGCCACTTATGCAATACAAGTTACAT
Organism: Avena sativa; assembly: GCA_916181665.1. Taxonomy (NCBI): domain Eukaryota; kingdom Viridiplantae; phylum Streptophyta; class Magnoliopsida; order Poales; family Poaceae; genus Avena; species Avena sativa. The sequence continues at coordinate 506,913,646 of OV702294.1, forward strand.
GTCAAGCGTGGAGCAAGTCTCATGAACGATGTCATGTAAGGTTAGCCCGGGCCGCTTCATCCCAACATCCCGCAAGATGCAAAGAACACAAGAAGCAATCGACAATAAAAGCATCAACGCCCACAATGACCATTGTGTTCTACTCGTGCAACAGATCTACATATAGACACGGCTCTGATACCACTGTAGGGTTTCGTAGCATGGAAAACAAAAAATTTCTACCGCATACAAACAAACAAGCCAAGATCTATCTACTAGATTGTAGCAACGAGTCGATAGAATAACTCACCCTCGAAGATTCCAAAGTGTTTAACGAGAGCGGATTCTCGTGGGTGATGTAGTCGTACTCTTTCCGATCTCAAGATCGCGTAGACGATCCTTCCGGCGCTGCGTTCCGGCAGCGCTCCCGCAGTCGGTCACACGTTCGGTACTCGACGAAGACCTTCCTCTCCCTTGTTCCAGCAGGCAGCGGAGGTTATAGCACTCTCCTCGCGATTCCGGCAGCGCAACGGCATGGTACCGGAAGTAGAGGGGAGATCTCGCAGGGCTTCGCCTTAAGCCGGAGCGAGTATGGTGGAGTATGAGAGAGTCCCTCGGTGTTATAGGGTTTAGACACACCAAGGAGGGGGCAAGCCGGCGGCTAGGGATTAGCTAGACGGCGGCTATGGAGGCGGCGACGGCTTGGGGCTAGGGTTTGGAGGAGAGGATCTTGTGTGTCAAGGAGGGGAGCCCTGCCCCTCCTTATATAGGTGGAGGGGGCCGGCCGGCCAAGGGGAGGGAGAGGAGTCCCTCCCCAACTCGGCTTGGGTGGGCGCCGCCGGTTGGAGGAGGGAACTCCTCCCCAACTCGGTTTCCCACTCCTCCTCTTTTCCTCTTTCCAAATTTAGCTGTTTGACTTTTCAAACTAGCTGTTTGACTTTTCAAACTAGGATTTGAATTAATCCTTTATTTGGTTCAGCGATGACACTTAGTACATGATGCAATCATACCAACTTGATACAACACATTCATGTACCCTTCCCCTCCGGAGTGCCGGACATTCCGGAACATTCTAGAACATTCCCGATGAAAACACCGGAACCATTCCCCAACTCCGAAACGGGACTTTCCTTATATGAATCTTATTCTCCGGACCATTCCGGATCTCCTCGTGATATCCCGAATCCCATTCGAGACTCCGAACAACATTCGGTCTCTTTCTCATCATTCCATAACTACTCAAACAACGTCGAATCCTTAAGTGTGTCTCCCTACCGTTCGTGAATTATGCGGACATGATCGAGACACTTCTCCGAACAATAACCAATAGAGGAATCTGGAAATTCATATGGCTCCCACATATTTCTACGATTACTTTGCGATCGAATGAACCACTTACATACGATATCAATTTCCCTTTGTCTCACGATAGTTTACTTATCCGAGGTTATGATCGTCGGTATCTCTGCATACCTAGTTCAACCTCGTTACCGATAAGTACTCTTTTCTCGTTCCCGTGATATGTGATCCCTTGTGAGCCAGTCACATGCTTGCAAGCTAATTGGATGACATTTCACCGAGAGGGCCCAGAGTATATCTATCTGTCATATGGATGGACAAATCCCACTCTTGATCCATGTGTTTCAACCAATACTTTCCGAACACTCAATGCCACCTTTATAGCCACCCAGTTACGGTGTGGTGTTTGATGTCATCAAAGCATCCATCCGGTAAAGGTGATATGCATGATCTCATGGTCGAAGGAATTAGATTACTATGTATCAGAAAGCATATAGCAATTGAACTATTAAAATGACTTGATCTTTATGCTACGCTTATCTATAGGAGTATGTCCATCATATCATTCTCCTAACGATATGATCTTGTTGTTAATAACATCTCAATGTTCATGATAGGGAAACCACAATCATCTATTAACCAACAAGCTAGTATTATATAGAGGCTTTACTAGGGACTTCAAATTAAGTTTACAAATCACACAAGTATTAATGTTTCCTTGTTAATACTATTATAGCATGAATGTAAACATTTATCATAAACACAAAGATATAATAATAACTACATTTATTATTGCCTCTAGGGCATATCTCCAACATGTGTTATCACGGCTGATGGTACCTCTCTTCCTGTTTCCAGTCGAGGCACCCTTTCTACTTCATCTTTCTCTGTTCCTGACGTTTCTCATATTCCTAGTATTAAGATGAACCTTTTCTCTGCTAGTCAGCTTACTGATTCTGGTTGTCGTGTCATTCTTGACCCTGATTCTTGTGCGGTTCAGGACCGCCGTACCCAGTCCCTGGTTGGAGCTGGTCCTCGCAGTTTTGAGTCTCCGGGGTTATGGGCGTTAGACTAGCTTCGCGTTCCATCCACTGACACTTCATCTACTAGTTCTTCTGCGGTTGCTGCTTCTGTCACTGGCGCTTTTTAGCAGTGGCATCATCGGCTGGGTCACCTTTGTGGCTCCCGTTTATCGTCCTTAGTTCGTCGTGATCTTCTGGGGTCTGTCTCAGGAGATGTGTCTTTACATTCGTGTCAAGGTTGTAGGTTAGGCAAACAGATTCAGCTTCCCTATCCTACTAGTGTGTCTGTATCTCAGCGACCTTTTGATTTAGTTCATTCAGATGTTTGGGGTCCGGCTCCCTTTGCTTCCAAAGGGGGCCATCGATACTATATTTTATTCATTGATGATTTTTCATGGTACACCTGGTTGTTTTTTATGCGCTCTCGCAGTGAGGTGCTCTCTATTTATCAGCGTTTTGCGGCCATGGTTCGTACTCAGTATTCCACGCCTATTCGTGTGTTTCGTGCTGATTCTGCAGGAGAGTATATCTCCCAGCACCTGCGTGGTGTCCTTGCTGAGCAGGGCACCCTCGCTCAGTTCTCGTGTCCCGGCGCCCATGCTCAAAATGGTGTCGCCGAGCGTAAGCATCGTCATATTCTTGAAACTACCCGTGCTATGATGATTGCTTCCTCTCTTCCGCCGCATTTCTGGGTTGAGGCTGTCGCTATGTCGACTTACCTCATTAACATTCAGCCTTCTGCTTCCCTTCAAGGTGGTATTCCTCTCGAGCGTCTCTCTGGTAGCTCTTCAGACTATTCGACTCTTCGTTTATTTTGTTGCGTTTTCTATGTCCTTCTACCTCCTCGCGAACGCACCAAACTGGACGCTCAGTCTGTTGAGTGTGTTTTTCTCGAATACAATGATGAGCATAAGGGCTATCGCTGTTGGGACCCCGTTGGTCGTCGGATGCGCATCTCTCGTGATGTCACGTTTGATGAGACGCGTCCCTTCTATCCTCGCCCCACCTCTGGTACTTACCCGGTGGATGATATCTCTTTTCTTCTTTTTCCTGATGCACCTCCTGCTGTCCCTTCGTCTCCACCTCTTACTTCTGATGCGCCCCCTTCGATTTCGGTGCCATCCTCTCCTCCGTCTAGTTCCCCTAGTTCTTCTCGTTCTCCCCTAGTTTCTTCTCCACCTCGTTCTCCGGCTTCGAACCCTTCCTCTGATGTTCCTTCTTCCTCTTCTTCTGATGAGTCGTCTTCTGCTGATGAGCTTTCCTCTTCACGGCCTGTTTGTCAGCGTCGTGCTCCAGATTGTTACTCTCCTAGTCAGTATGGTCTCTCTGTCGTCTCCGAGCTGACTTCTTATTGGGATGCCGAGCGTCATCCTGAATGGCAGCTTGCCATGGCTGAGGAGATCGCTGCGCTTGAGCGCACTGGCACCTGGGATCTTGTTTCTCCCCCTCCTGGTGTTCGTCCTATCACGTGTAAGTGGGTCTATAAAATTAAGACCCGCTCTGATGGATCTCTTGAGCGCTATAAAGCGCGTCTTGTGGCTCGTGGCTTTCAGCATGAGCACGATCGTGACTATGATGAGACTTTTTCCCCTGTGGCTCATATGACCACCGTGCGTACTCTTCTTGCTGTTCTTCTGTTCGACGCTGGTCCGTATCCCAGCTTGATGTTCAGAACGCTTTTCTTAATGGCGAGTTGAGTGAGGAGGTTTACATGCAACCTCCTCCTGGGTATTCTGTTCCCGATGGGATGGTTTGTCGTCTTCGACGTTCCCTTTATGGCCTGAAACAGGCCCCTCGTGCCTGGTTTGAGCGCTTTACCTCTATGGTGACTGCTGCTGGTTTCTCTCCTAGTTTTCATGATCCAGCGCTATTTTTTCACACTTCTCCTCGTGGACGCACTCTTCTTCTTCTCTATGTTGATGATATGATCATTACTGGTGATGATCCTGAGTATATTTCCTTTGTCAAGGCTCGTCTTCGTGATCAGTTTCTTATGACTGATCTTGGTCCTCTTCGCTATTTTCTTGGGATTGAGGTCTCCTCCACTTCTGATGGATTTTCTATCTCTCAGGAAAAGTATATTCAGGATCTTCTTGCTCGTGCTGCTCTTGGGGATGAGCGCACTATTGAGACTCCTATGGAGCTTAATGTTAAGATTCGTCCTACTGATGGTGATCCTCTTCCTGATCCCACACGTTATCGCCATCTTGTTGGGAGTCTTGTTTATCTTGCTGTCACTCGTCCTGATATCTCTTATCCTGTTCATATTCTGAGTCAGTTTGTCTTAGCTCCTACCACCGTTCTGTAGGGGTTCGTAGCATGGAAAACAAAAAATTTCTACCGCATACAAACAAACAAGCCAAGATCTATCTACTAGATCATAGCAATGAGTCGATAGAATAACTCACCCTCGAAGATTCCAAAGTGTTTAACAAGAGCAGATTCTCGTGGGTGATGTAGTCGTACTCTTGCCGATCTCAAGATCGTGTAGACGATCCTTTCGGCGCCGCGTTCCGGCAGCGCTCCCGCAGTCGGTCACACGTTCGGTACTCGATGAAGACCTTCCTCTCCCTTGTTCCAGCAGGCAGCGGAGGTTGTAGCACTCTCCTCGCGATTCTGGCAGAACAACGTCGTGGTACCGGAAGTAGAGGGGAGATCTCGCAGGGCTTCGCCTTAAGCCGGAGCGAGTATGGTGGACTATGAGAGAGGCCTTGGCGATCTAGGTTTTAGAGGCACCAAGGAGAGAGGGCTAGGCCGGCGGCTAGGGAAAGGGGAGAGCCCCAACTCGGCGGCTAGGGCAAACCCTAGGGCGGCGGCGACTTGTGGTGGCCGGCGGTGAAGGGAATATGCCCTGAGAGGCAATAATAAAGTGTTTATTATGTGTATTCCAAGTATATGATAGATGTTTATTTTGGATGCTATAATTGTATTAATACAGAAACGTTAATACATGTGTGTTTAATAAACAAACAGAAAGTTCCTAGTTATGCCTCTCTCATAAACTAGCTCGTTGATTAACAAGATGATCAAGGTTTCCTGATCATGGACATTGGATGTTGTTAATAACGGGATCACAACATTAGTGTAATGGTGTGATGAACATTCATCCGAAGTATAGCATTACGATCAAATTCATTGAGTTTATATTGCTATAACAACTTACGAAGTGATCCTAATCCTTAGACCATGAGATCATGTCAATCACTAACACCGGAAGAGTTCCTTGATAACATCAAACGTCACACCGTAACAGGGTGATTATAAAGATGGATTCGGAACTAATAAAGTGTTATGTTGAGGCTCATGGATCGAGAGTGGAATTTGTTCATCCCGATGACGGATAGATATACTCTGGGCCCTCTCGGTGATATCACATTGATTAGCTTGCAAGCATGTGATTTGATCACTAGAATGTTATATCACGGGAACGAGAAAAGAGTGCATGTCGGTAACGAGATCAAACTAGGTATGGAGATACCGATGATCGAATCTCGGACATGTAATATATCGTGAAACAAAGGGATTAAGATACTAGCGTAAAAGGTTCCGACGATCACAAGAAAGTCATCGTTGAATGTGTGGGAGTCAGTATGGGTCTCCAGATCCCGCTTCTGATTATTAATCCGAGAGGGGTCTCGATCATGTCCGCATTATTCACGAACCGTAGGGTGACACACTTAAGAGACACCGACATCCAACTGGAGCAAAAGTTTCATGCCGAAAGAATGAACAAGCGCAGAAATTTATTTCACTAGATACCGAAACGGGTTTTCGGGTGAAATTGCATAAAGTGGTTATGCATGTGAAATGGAATTCTAGCAAGGGGTTATTTGTGAATGTTTGTCATTAAAGTAATTGACAAAATTCTGAATAAAATAAAAGAGTTTTATTTAATGAGAGTTTGCATTAAATTTGGTGGAATTTTATTGGGAATTTGAGTGGACTTTTGAGTGGAGGGAATTTAAAGGAGATTTGTGAGTGGAGTGTCCACCCACATGAAGAGGGGAGGGCAAGGGGGCAGCCCCATGTGCCGACCACCCCCTTGGGGTTCCCCCTCCTCCTATAAAAGGGGCCCCCCTCCTCACTTGTCTCTCACACCTCCTCGTGAAGGATCTCTCTCCCCCTCTAGAATTTATCCCCCATGGTCTCGGACTAGCGAGATACATGTTCCCGGTGGCTATTCGGCAAGAAAGAGTTGTGCTTCCTCTGCATCGCTGGAGCGAGGAGGCGGAGGTTGCTCGGTGCCTCGAACGTGTGTGCGAGCACGGATGCGCTGCTGATTTGCGGCGCTAGGACTTCCTCTCGATCTTGAGATCGGCAAGAGATCGTCTACATCAACCACGAGTTAAACTCGTTAAGCTTTGTCGGTCTTCAAGGGTATGTTCTCTACGGATATACATCCTCCCGTTGTTTGTATCTAGTAGATAGATCTTGGTACATAGTTCCCATCGTAGGAATTTTTTTGTTTTCTATGCTGCGAACCCTACAGGCGGCTAGGTCTAGGGTTTTGGTGGAGAGAGGTGTAGCCTAGAGGGGGCACCCCTGCCCCTTCTTTTATAGGTGGTAGGGCGCCGGCCAGGGGGAGGGAGTCCTCCCCCAAGTCAGCCTCCTTGGCCGGCGGTGGAGGGAGAAGGACTTCCTCCCCAAGTAGGTTTCCTACTCTCCCTCCACCAAGCAAACTTGTCGTTTGACTTTTCAAATTGGCGTTTGACTTTTCAAACTAGGATTTGATTTATCCCTTTATTTTGCCCAGCCATGATACCTAGTACATGATGCAACCATTCCACATTGTCATGACACATTCATGTACCCTTCCCCTCCGGAGTGCCGGACCTTCCGGAACCTTCTAGAACATTTCTGATGAAATCACCGGAATCATTCCCCAACTCCGAAACATGACTTTGCTTATATGAATCTTATTCTCCGGACCATTCCGGATCTCCTCGTGATATCCCGGATCCCATCCGAGACTCCAAACAACATTCAGTCTCTTACTCATCATTCCATAACTACTCAACAACATCGAATCCTTAAGTGTGTCTCCCTACGCTTCGTGAATTATGCGGACATGATTGAGACACTTCTTCGAACAATAACCAATAGAGGAATCTGGAAATTCATATGGCTCCCACATATTTCTATGATTACTTTGCGATCGAATGAACCACTTACATACGATACCAATTTCCATTTGTCTCACGATAGTTTACTTATCCAAGGTTTTGATCGTCGGTATCTCTGCATACCTAGTTCAACCTCGTTACCGATAAGTACTCTTTTCTCGTTCCCGTGGTATGTGATCCCTTGTGATCCAGTCACATGCTTGCAAGCTAATTGGATGACATTCCACCGAGAGGGCCCAGAGTATATCTATCTGTCATATGGATGGACAAATCCCACTCTTGATCCATGTGTTTCAACCCATACTTTCCGAACACTCAATGCCACCTTTATAGCCACCCAGTTACGGTGTGGTGTTTGATGTTATCAAAGCATCTTTCCGGTGATGGTGATAAGCATGATCTCATGGTCGAAGGAATTTAGGTTACTATGTATCAGAAAGCTTATAGCAACTGAACTATTAAAATGACTTGATCTTTACGCGACGCTTATCTATAGGAGTATGTCCATCATACCATTCTCCTAATGATATGATCTTGTTATTAACAACATCTCAAATGTTCATGATCAAGAAACCATGATCATCTATTAATTAACAAGCTAGTATTATGAAGAGGCTTTACTAGGGACTCTAATCTAGTTTACAAATCACACAAGTATTAATGTTTCTGGTTAATATTGTTATAGCATGAATGTAAACATTTATCATAAACACAAAGATATAATAATAACTACATTTATTATTGCCTCTAGGGCATATCTCCAACACGTTCACTACAGTCATCTCCTCTGTGTCCTTCGTTATCTTCGTGGCACGATCACTCGACGCCTTTTTTTTCCTAGTTCCATCTCTCTCCAGCTCTAGTGCTACTCGGATGCTACGTGGGCGAGTGATCCTACGGATCGTCGTTCACTTTCTGCTTACTGTGTGTTTCTTGATGGTTCGCTTGTTGCTTGGAAGACGAAGAAACAGGTAGCGGTTTTCCGTTCGAGTGTTGAGGCTGAGTTGCGGGCTATGGCTTTGTTGATTGCTGAGGTGACCTGGTTACGGTGGTTGCTTGCAGATTTTGGGGTCTCTTTTATGACATCCACTCCACTCTTGTCTGACAGTACAGGTGCTATCAGTATTGCACGTGATCCGGTCAAGCATGAGCTGACCAAGCATATTGGTGTTGATGTTTTTTATACACGTGCTCAGGTGCAGGATCAGGTTGTTGCGCTTCATTATGTGCCTTCAGATTTACAGTTGGCGGATTTCTTTACAAAGGCACAAACTCGAGCGCAACATGACTTCTTACTCTTCAAACTCAGTGTTGTGGATTCACTATGAGTTTGGGGGGGGGGGGGGGGGGGGGTGTTAGAGTATATATTTCTATATTATAGTTTCCCCGTGTGTTAGGGGGTTTCCTGTATATTTACGCTTGTACATGTACTATATATTGTGGCCTTTGGACCTCTGGTAATACAACAAGTCTATTACCCTAACAACTTGAACCCTAAAAACAAGAAAATAGAGCTCTCTCGCTGATGAGTCCTAGATACACGCATCTCTATAGCCCGAAGGCCACACAAGCAAGACAGATCGGCGCCGCTGCCAACTGGAGGTCACGAAACCATAACCGCTTTGACGGGCAGGATAAGAGGGAGGTGAACGGTTCGGGTAATTTTTAATTCTTTTCGTTCTTTGTGCTCGATGCCCTTGTCTTTACGTCGATAGATGGACAACTTTGAAGGATCTTGCAGTCACGGAAGAACCTAAATAGAGCTGACTTGGAAGTGCAGTTGTAAGTACACTCTCGGTAAACCAGAATTACAGCTGAAAAGCACACAAATATACGCACAAAAAATACCAAAATTGATAAATAAGAGAAAAGGCCTTCCACATGGGACACGTTTCAATATGGAAACATCTCACGCTGCACCCTCTGGGCCTTCCGGAAGGCCGGCTTTTCTCTAGTCCTATCCTTCTCATTTTGCTATGGAACGGTGGTGGACTATGAGCATTCGGCCCCTTAGATGATGTACGGAACAAGTTTTCTTATGTACTGAATAAGTAGTTTTCTGTGTGTTCGGAATCGTATGAACTCCATGCATTTTACATTTGGCTTCTACCGTTCTACGGATAGCAATATGGTGAGCAGAGTACCTCGCGCTCGTGGCGCTAGCTTGCAGCGCTGAGCTCTAGCGCCTCCGAGCAATACTGATTGTCGCCACGCCAAGACCTATATGTGAGGCGTCAGCCCCATGACCAGAAGTGCAATAAAATTCTACCAGAGATTATTTGTTTAACCAACTCTTAAGTAAGGTGTGGTAGATTTTTTCCCTCCCACTCCCGAGTCGCTACGGTGACCAACATATCACTACATGATGTAGTACTCCATAGTCGTGGATATAACACCAATAAAACACCTTCACTAATATTACATTCCTCAGAGTGGTATAACAAAAACAGTGACAAATCTAGGATTTTATCAATGGATATGCCGCTCATAGTCATTTTGATAAAATATATTTACCTACTTAACAAATAATTTTGAAATTTGCATTGCAATTTTTTGATTAATTTGCATTGTAATCATGATGATCAGTTTTGCAACTCCCTCCTGCCTTTTTTCTAAGGGAGGAGCTAAGAATACTATTAATATTTTTTGTTAGATGATATTTTTTGTTAGATGGATCACAAACTATATTGGCCACTGAGTCATACCTTAGTTACACACGAGATTCATACAAACGATCAGGCCAGAGGCGTATCGCAAGGCACAGTAGTCATGGTTGACAGACACGCTGCACGAAGCGCAAGAGAGGATTAGCCCCTAGACGGCCATCGCTGCGAGTCAGCATGCGGTATCCTAGTATGGTCTCACTGGCGGCGCTCGTGGATGGCATGCATTGCGCGGCGGGTAGCGGTGAGATGCAGTGAGTCTAGGGTTCGATCTATATCAATCCTATGTCTGGTATTACCATGATCGGAATGGGATGGGTAGGAGCGAGCGGATTTGGTCTTGGAAATAAGGCCACAATAGGCAAATGGGTTAGCTCGACTTCTACTACATCGACCGATCCAAATCAATTAAGGACGTCGGCCATTAGAACGTAATACAATATACTTGTGTCTTATTCCCTCGCAGCGCTACTGCCTTTTTCCCATACGACATTGTAGCAAGGCTGGGCTGGAGGTTATGCCATACCTGGCAAACCCTCTAGGTCCGCCATTGAATAGGAGCATCGCGGGTTCAAAATATGTCTATATATTACAACACAACTCTTTACAAAAGATTCAGAGAACACTCTAGGTTATAGAAGAAGAATCTTGCAAAGAAGAACCAGAATAAGAGCTCAATACGATACTAAGAATAATTTAAGTTCTAATAATATTTGGTTGCAATTCTGTCACATCCAAAGATTTTAGAAACTGTGACTAGAAATTTTTTGTTTTTACATGTCATTCCTAAGCATTTCATTGCATCATGGCATCATGAACAATTCTCAAATTGAAATAAAGATCTAAAACCCTAATTGATATGTGCCCCTTTATTTCTAAAGGGAATTAAATTGGCTTTATAAAAACCCACTATTATTAAGGCATAAATTATTGCTAAATTGTAGCCTAAAAAGATCCAATGAATATTACAAAATTTTAGAAACAAAATTGAGCTCGTTTGGAGCTATTATGAAAAAGTTATGGAATAAATACAAACAAATAAAGATATAAATAAAATGGAATATACAAGAATTTATAAATCCACGTTTTGCAAACTAGTAAAAATATTATAAATATGATCCTATAATAATCTATTCGATTTTAGAAAATTTTAGCAACGAGAATCGTATCATTTGGAGTTCGTATGCAAAAGTTATGAGGGAAACACATAAATAGAAAATAGAAAAAATGAAAAAGAAAAAGAAAACAATCCTAAGTGGGCCGGCCCATTCAGCCACCGGAGAGCTACACGCGCGTACGGGAGAAGGCATCGATGACTTGTTTGCTTTAATTTCCATGCAAATCTGTTTTTCTCAAACCTATCTCTATTCAAACTTTTATATATATTTTACCTATAACTCCGAATCGACTTCTGTTTATTTCTACTTGTTCCCTACTCCAAGACCTATCTATACACCATCCTAAACATCCATATAAACCCGTGGAACCACAGCTCTGTGAGTTTCCCTTCTAAAAATCCCGAATCTACACATATCCGAATCTTATTTCGTTTATTCACCCATCTAGACTGTCGTTTGCCTTCGGCCAAAACACAAAAGTTTTAGATCTCGTCGAAATATTTCGATCCCGACAAACCTCACCTCTTTTCATCCACCACAGCCGGAGAATTTCGCATCGCAATATTTCAGATATGACAGTGTAAATCCAAGATGTACTCGCGCTCGTTTCTTCAAATCCAAATTCATTTGGTGAGAAGGTAGTACTAATGATTCCTCACAACTTTTATGTTGTAAGTTTTTCAATTTGACCTACGGATTTATCTCTCTAAAATAAATTTATTTTTTGTCTATTCTGAGCCAAAAAATGGGTCAATCTCATCTCCAAGCCACTCGATCTCATCCCGACGGTCAAGATTAGAGCTTATCAATGAAGGGGTACGAGCCAACCAGATGTCGCCACGTGTCAAGCCAGGTCAGCCCAGCGTCCTGGTCAACGTAGAATATTCCTAGGGAATATTCCCTGTAGATATGAAATTGAATTTAAATTGCAGAAAATTGTGTAAACTTGCAAAAATCATATAAAAAGATTCGTAGATCCAAAAATAGCAACTAATATATCAATGGATTCATAAAAACGTTTAGAATATTAATATGATATTAGATCTAACCTTTATAGTATGCGTTTACTGTAGTAATTTAATTAGTTTTAATGGTCTTTTAGGTTAATAAATTCATAGGAAATTATCTGTAACTCCGAAAAATATGAACAATATATCAAATTGAAGCTACTATAATGTAGATTAATATTATCTGGTTGGATACAGCCTTTCCGTATTATTCACCCCATAGTGATTTAATTAGTTTTAATGGCTTTAGAAATCATTAAATTTATAGTAAATTATTTGCATATCAGAAAAATATAAATAATATACCGATGGAAAGTTGGTTCCATGTAGATCATTAATATAAAAATGGTTCAGGCAAATACTGTAAGGTTCTGCAGCAATTAAATAAATAGATCAATGGCTTATTTAGAGTATTAAAATCATAGTAATTCGAGTACTGCTCAGAAAATTACAAATAATATGTCCCTAGAATCACAATTCCGTGGATTACATATATAATTTTAGTTTGATTTTTAGGCAAAAGAAACTATATAAATGATTTAAAATCCATTAAACACTATTTAAATCGTAGAAAAAGATTTACAACTCCGATTAAGGTGAATCCAATTGCTACTGGTTCGTATTAATGCCCTCTATCTAGTACACTTTAGATGAAAATTTAATTCGACAATGAGGACAGAAGTTACAACAGATCTGTTAAAACACCAATAATGGCAAGTAATTATTAATAACAAATACCCCATTGCATTAATCGATCTCTTGCATGCATCATGTATTCTAGTAATGTTCAGAGAACTAATTACAACCATTGTGACATATTAAATTGTCATGCATGCATTTGTTTATCATTGTTTTGTTGTATTGTGCATAATTGCATTGTTTTGAATGGTGTGTTTGTTGTGCACTTATTTTGATCGATAGATTGCAAGGAGTGCAACGTTTGTGATTGTGACGAGTGCAGCCTTATCTATTGGGAGGATTATCTGAACGACTACATCTTGTACAACAAAGGCAAGTAGAGCTATCATAAATGTCCTACTATTTTTCTTATGCATGTAGTATGATTTTCAGTAGTGATGCATGAGTAGGTGTTTTTACTACTATGCTATGCTATGACACCCAGGCATGATTGCCATACTTTCATGACTTGATTCCTTTGAGCCATCGTATTGTAGTTGCTTATCCATGATTATTAGATGTGCAAAAGGGAATTCATGAATGATTATGTTATGGAAAGTTATGTTTTGTTATAATGTAAACAATTGGAATTTAATGAATCTCCTGGGTGTGATGGATTGATGTTTTTGGATGGTTTATTGCGGAAAGCACACCTAGGCTTCAGAGATTGGACAGGTTTCTTGTGTAGTAGCTTCCAGTACAGCCGCATGTCATTATTTGTCTTGACTTAGTAAGTTGTGGGAACCTGACCCGACGTAACTAGCAGATGTAGGGGATGTAGGTTGGTATGGGTCCGTCCTGAGGGCTCAGGGTTCTGCTTCTGAAAGGTTTCATCTTGGTTTTCTCCCTACCATGGTTAAAAATGAGTGTAGTGGTAAGAGCGGGTTGACTGGGTCGTGCGGGTAAAGTGTACAACCCCTGCAGGGTGTCTAAACTAAGTACTTAGCCGTGTTCCCGGTTATGGGCAACTAGAGAAACTGGGCCTGGAACTGTTTGGAAGATCTCACTCATCCCAATTTCTTAATTACTAAAACTTGATGGGTGAACATGGGTTTAGGAGCATACGAAAGCTGAACTGTCTTGTTTCTACATGGGTTTATGCTGGTATGTCCTTAGAAGATTGTTTTGAAGAAAGAAAAGTATTTTGAAAGTAGGGAAAAGTTGTATTGCTTTTAGCAAATGAGCTTGAACTCCACCTAGCCAAATATGCATGTAGTTCATAGATCATTTGTACTCATTAGTTCTACTTGCCAATACATTTAAAGTATTGACCATTCGTGGTTGCAATGTTTCATGTTGCAGGTTGTTCTGTTCTGAGTGATCGTTCATAGGTCGCGAGACTCCACTCAACGATTGTTCGCCTGTGGCACATTTGAAGAATGGAGATCTACCTTGTTATTGTTTCCGCTATGTACTTGTGTAATATAATGTAAGTTCTGGATCATATTCGTTGTATTTATGATGTACAGTTATATTTGGTATCATTTTGTACTGTGTGTGCCAGTGAACGGATCCAGGGATTGGCACTATACACATGAACTCAGCCTTATCAGGCGAGGGTGTTACAACATGGTATCAGAGCTGTGCGTTGACTGTAGGATCGTGACCTTATAAATGGATTAGAAATAGAATACCTCTATTAGGAGAACTATCATATTTTCTATTTATTAGAGTTCTTATATTTCTTGTCTATGTTTTTCAGAACCTCTCCTTATTCAAAAAATTTGTAGTTGTCCATTCGTTGTATGAGTGTTGCCTACAAGTAAAATAAGAAATAGGATGACACAAGTGAGCATCTCATCATGTTTGGTTATTTTGGAGCACCATACTATATCTCTTTAGGAGATCATCGTTATCGTGTTAGCATATTGATCTTATCAACTTATATGATATGACAATATAGGTTATTTGCTTGGTTGTATTGATCTATTTTGTGTGATGCTTTGTTTAGGATCAGTTAGTTTTGAACTCTAACATTTCTAAAATTTTGATGAGGTTTTTAAATTAGTTTAATGGTGTGAATTGATTGAAATTCGTGATTTTACTGCTGCAATTTTCTGTATGACCTGTTGTACCGCGCAATTTTTCATATTTTATTGGTAACACAGAAAAATCTAAAAAATTATGATCTGGAGATTAATTACCTGTAATATACGCACAAAAATTGGCTAAAATTTCTGACGAGTTTAAGATGCCTAGAAAAATTTGTGAAACCTGCTGTACCGTTTTGACAGATTTTGTTTGTTGTTTATTTGTTGCTCTATTCTACTCTAGTATTGTCTCCAACTCCTTCAAACTATTTTGTGGTTATATATACTGCTAGGTATAAACCCCTGTAATGTTGTTATGCAAGTATTCGCTTATGTGTTATTGCTTATGATTGTTTGCTTGTTTGTGACATTGATTGCTTCATATAGTTATGGGTAGAAATACTTTTCTTAGTCCTCTTCTATCTATACTCATCTATGCTATCCCAAACAGATGCCGCCTCGACGCCAACCCACCGAGATGGACAAGCTGATAGCGGCCTAGGCACAGCTAGCTCAGGTGATGACACAATTCATGGCTGCCCAGAACAACAACAATATCAACAACAGCGGCAACAACCAGCCCTAAGAGGATGCTCTCACCAGGTTTCTGAAACTAAGGCCTGAAAAATTCTCAAGCACACCTAAGCCTATGATAGCACTTGATTGGCTGCGCTTAGTGAATAAGGACTTAGCAACAGTTGGATGCATAGACGAAGAGAAAGTGAGATTTGCTGCTCACTTACTTGAAGGACATGCCGCTACTTTGTGGGATACCTTTCAGATTACCCACCCCATCGATAAATCACTTGGGAGATGTTCGAGGGAGGATTCAAGACAAACCACGTCTCGTCTGGAGTCATGAGCCTAAAGAGAAAGGAATTCTGTGATCTACACCAGTACGATCGCACAGTGTCGGAGTACATAGAAGAATTCACCAATTTATCTCGCTATGCCCCTGAGGATGTTGACACTAATGATAAAAGGAAAGAGAGATTTCTAGATGGACTGAGTGATGAGCTTTTCATTCAGCTGTTAGTAGTTTACACTCCCACCTTCCAAGATTTGATGGACAAAGCAAGAATTCTTGAAGAAAAACAGAGTCAAGTTGAGAAACGCAAGAGAAAGCACAAGAACAACTACAACTCAAGACCGCATCAGAAGTTTTGTGCTCTCCATGATGGAAATGGAGGTTCTGAACATCACATGCATGAAGGCAATGGATACGATGAACATGATGGTAATGGACATCAGCACCGCGAAGGAAATGGACGCCACATAATGTCCACATGAGTCACAACCACAATTCTGAAGGATGGAATGATCACAACCATGAAGACAACAATGTTGTGGCGCACAACGCCAATCTCTTTAGGAAGGATATAAGCAAGGTTGGATGTTTCAAATGCAAGCAAAAGGGACACTATTCAAGAGACTTCCCTAAGAAGAAGAAGAATAAGATTGATGGCTACAAGCCAAACCCATTTCAGAAGGGACGTATTAATCATATTAGTATGGATGAAGTTCAAGGAGACCCTGATGTCGTGATTGGTACGTTCCGGCTCAATACCTTTCCAGCACGCGTTCTATTTGATGATGGAGCACCACACTCGTTCATATCAAGGGAATTTGTGGATAGAAACAGAATTCCAACCGAAACCATTAACAAGCCCATCAAAATAAGCTCTCCTAGTGGAGAAGAGGTAGCATCTTTTGGATGTCATCAACTGAACCTAAGGATTGGAGTACACAACTTTCCCACAAGCTTGAATGTGTTGCAATCACAAGGCTTGGACGTCACTCTAGGCAAGGATTGGATGTCTAAGTATGAAGGCCACATAGATCATGCACGACGAGCAATTTCACTCACAACCCCAGAAGGAAGAAGAATCAGATATAGCACAATGACTGAAGTTGGATAAGCCAACTTGAATTATCTTAAGGGGGTTAGCTCGAAAAGCTTACCCATGGTGAAGAAGAGCTACACCGGACAAGAGGATATCCTACGCCTATTTGCTAGCCATTCCGAATCTCGAGGACGAGATTCATCTTAAGGGGGTTAGTCTGTCACATCCCAAGATTTTAGAAACTGTGACTAGAAAAAAAATTGTTTTTACATGTCATTCCTAAGCATTTCATTGCATCATGGCATCATGAACAATTCTCAAATTGAAATAAAGACCTAAAACCCTAATTGATATGTGCCCCTTTATTTCTAAAGGGAATTAAATTGGCTTTATAAAAACCCACTATTGCTAAGGCAGAAATTATTGCTAAATTGTAGCCTAAAAATATCCAATGAATATTACAAAATTTTAGAAACAAAATTGAGCTCGTTTGGAGCTATTATGAAAAAGTTATGCAATAAATACAAACAAATAAAGATATAAATAAAATGGAATATACAAGGATTTATAAATCCACTATTTTCAAACTATTAAAAAGATTATAAATATGATCCTATAATGATCTATTCAATTTTAGAAAATTTTAGAAACAAGAATCGTGTCATTTGGAGTCCGTATGCAAAAGTTATGAGGGAAACACATAAATAGAAAATAGAAAAAAAGGAAAAGAAAAAATCCTAAGTGGGCCGGCCCATTCAGCCACCGGAGAGCTACACGCGTGTATGGGAGAAGGCATCGATGACTTGTTTGCTTTAGTTTTCGTGCAAATTAGTTTTTTTCAAACATATCTCTATTCAAACTCTTATATATTTTTATCTATAACTCCAAATCGACTTCCGTTTGTTTCTATTTTTCCCTATTCCAAGACCTATCTATACACCGTCCTAAACATCCATATAAACCCGTGGAGCCACATCTCTATGAATTTTCCTTCTCGAAATCCCGAATCTACACATATCCGAATATTATTTCGTTTATTCACTCATCTAGACTTCGTCGTTTGCCTTTGTCCAAAACACGAAAGTTATAGATCTCGTCGAAATCTTTCAATCCCGACAAACCTCACCTCTTTTCATCCACCACAGCCGGAGAATATCGCACTGCAATATTTTAGATATGACGGTGTAAATCCAAGATATACTCACGCTCGTTTTTTCAAATCCAAATTCCTTTGGTGACAAGGTAGGACTAATGATTCCTCACAACTTTCATTTTGTAAGTTTTTCAATTTGACCTACGGCTTTTCCTCTCTAACACAAATCTATTTCTTGTCTATCCTGAGCCAAAATCGGGTCAATCTCCTCTCCTAGCCACTGGATTTCATCCCGACGGTCAAGATTAGAGCTTATCACGAAGGGGTACGAGCCAACCAGATCTCACCACGTGTCAAGCCAGGTCAGCCCAGCGTCCTGGTCAACGTAGAATATTCCCAGGGAATATTCCCTATAGATTTGAAATTGAATTTAAATTGCAGGAAATTGTGTAAACTTGCAAAAATCATATAAAAAGATTCGTAGATCCAAAAATAGCAACTAATATATCAATGGATTCATAAAAACATGTAGAATATTAATATGACATTAGATCTAACCTTTATAGTATGCGTTTACTGTAGTAATTTAATTAGTTTTAATTGTATTTTAGGTTAATAAATTCATAGGAAATTATCTGTAATTCTGAAAAATATGAACAATATCTCAAATTGAAGATACTATAATGTAGATTAATATTATCTGGTTGGATCCATCCTTTGCAGATTATTCACCCCGCAGTGATTCAATTAGTTTTAGTGGCTTTAGAAATCATTAAATTCATAGTAAATTATTTGCATATCAAAAAAATATAAATATTATACCAATGGAAAGATGGTTCCATGTAGATCATCAATATGCAAATGGTTCAGGAAAATACTATAAGGTTCTGCAGCAATTAAATAAATATATTAATGGCTTATTTAGAGTGTTAAAATCATAGTAATTTGAGTACTGCTCAGAAAATTACAAATAATATGTACCTGGAATCACAATTCCATGGAGATTACAGATATAATTTTAGTTTCATTTTTAGGCAACAGAAACTATATAAATGATTTAAAATCCATTAAAAACTATTTAAATCGTAGAAAAAGATTTACAACTCCGATTAAGGTGAATCCAATTGCTACTGGTTTGTATTAATGCCCTCTATCCAGTACACTTTAGATGAAAATTTAATTCGACAATGAGGACAGAAGTTACAACAGATCTGTTAAAACACCATTAATGGCAAGTAATTATTAATAACAAATACCCCATTGCATTAATCGATCTCTTGCATGCATCATGTATTCTAGTAAGGCTAGTCATAGTGGGAGTAACATGAGTAGTAACATGCAACCACATGCAATGCCACATAAGCATTTAGGTGACGTGTCATGTCATTAATTGAAGAAAGAGAGTGAGGTAGTAACATATTATGTTACCGTAACATCACACAAACCAAAGCAAAATGAGTCTATCAGGTAATAAATGAGGTCTTGCATGACACTACACCTATGTTATTTGCCACTATGGAGGTGATAACTTAGACTAGTAACATAAACATGTTACTAGTCTAAGTTAGTTTCCACTATGACCAACCTAATTTTTAGAGAACTAACTACAACCATTGTGACATATTAAATTGTCATGCATGCATTTGTTCATCATTGTTTTGTTGTATTGTGCATAATTGCATTGTTTTGAATGGTGTGTTTGTTGTGCACTTGTTTTGATCGATAGATTGCAAGGAGTGCAACGTTTGTGATTGTGATGAGTGCAACCTTATCTATTGTGAGGATTATCTGAACGACTACATCTTCTACAACAAAGGCAAGTAGATCTATCATAAATGTCCTACTATTTTTCTTATGCATGTAGTATGATTTTCAGTAGTGATGCATGAGTAGGTGTTTTTACTACTATGATATGCTATGACACCCAGGCATGATTGCCATACTTCCATGACTTGATTCTTTTGAGCCATCGTATTGTAGTTGCTTAGCCATGCTTATTAGATGCGCAAAAGGGAATTCATGAATGATTATGCTATGGAAAGTTATGTTTTGTTATAATGAAAACAACTGGAATTTAATGAATCTCCTGGGTGTGATGGATTGATGTTTTTGGATGGTTTATTGCGGAAAGCACACCTAGGCTTCAGAGATTGGACAGGTTTCTTGTATAGTAGCTTCCAGTACAGCCGCATGTCACTATTTGTCTTGACTTAGTAAGTTGTGGGAACCTGACCTGACGTGACTAGCAGATGTAGGGGATGTAGGTTGGTATGGGTCCGTCCTGAGGGCTCAGGGTTCTGCTTCTAAAAGGTTTCGTCTTGGTTTTCTCCCTACCATGGCACAAAATGAGTGTAGTGGTAAGAGCGGGTTGACTAGGTCGTGCGGGTAAAGTGTACAACCCCTGCAGGGTGTCTAAACTAAGTACTTAGCCGTGTCCCCAGTTATGGAAAACTATGAGCAACTGGGACTGGAACTGTTTGGAAGATCTCACTCATCCCAATTTCTTAATTACTAAAACTTGATGGGTGAACATGGGTTTAGGAGCATACGAAAGATGAACTGTCTTGTTTCTACATGGGTTTATGATGGTATATCCTTAGAAGATTGTTTTTGAAGAAAGAAAAGTATTTTGAAAGTAGGGAAAAGTTGTATTGCTTTTAGCAAATGAGCCTGAACTCCACCTAGCCAAATATGCATGTAGTTGATATATCCTTTGTACTGATTAGTTCTACTTGACAATACATTCAAAGTATTGACCATTCGTGGCTACAATGTTTCATGTTGTAGGTTGTTCTGTTCTGAGTGATCATTCATAGGTCGCGAGACTTCACTCAACGATTGTTCCCCTGTGGCACGTTTGAAGAATGGAGATCTACCTTGTCATTGTTTCCGTTGTGTACTTGTGTAATATAATGTAAGTTTTGGATCATATTCGTTGTATTTATGATGTACAGTTATATTTGGTATCATTTTGTACTGTGTGTGCCAGTGAACCGATCCAGGGATTGACTCTATACACATGAACTCAAAACTTATCAGGCGAGGGTGTTACAAATTCTGACTATTGCAATGCTCTACAGAAGTAGGTTCTATGGCTAGAGAATATACTTCCGTCTAATTAGTAACTTTTTCTTCACTTAAGTTGATGGTATATTCATTCCATTGTCTTCATTGAAAAACTTGTGCTTTCCGTGATGATTTCTTTGAGCATAAGTTGGTGTTGACTTCGTCTTCATCAATTTATGAATCTAGAAAGGGTTAAGAAGATATGGTTGAGTACGAGCATAATCAATAAGTTTACTAAAAAAAGTGTTTGATGCATTATCTACAGTCATATATCATAGGTCGTAGGCTATGCATATTTTCGTAAACATTTTTTCAAAGATTGCTTTTATTCTAAAAAGCTATGTCTGTCAGGCTTCACAGCTTTATCATAACTTTATGAAGTTTCTTTTCTGCCGTGTTTGTAGATCTTTCCTAGAATAGGGAGCAGCATGTCACAATTTTATACACTCTGCAAATGTACGTTACTTTGCCCATAAGCAAATCCTTGTTGCACAATTGGGTAGCTTATTCCTATCCGTAATTCCCTGATATAGGGCCTAGTAGACGATCCAAGCCATTCGCTGACCTTCTTCATGACCCCGCATGCCCCTTTGGTATACGTCATGGCCACCTTATGTATTATGGCAATGAAACATCCAGACCAATAAAGATGCCAAAACTACCGTAGGGAAGTTGAGGGATGTCACCCATATATTGTATAATCTAAAAATTAAACCACCCTACAAGGAGTTCAGCAACGGCCTGCGCATATGTTGACATGCGAAACAAAGAAGATCCAGATAACTTTCCCATCCCATTCTAAGTCTTATGGTTAACACGTATTACACGGTGCTAGAATCACTGGTGACATTGGCGACATTGGTTGTTAAATCCTAGATTATATATTTCCATGCAATGGTTATTACATTAGTAGTCATAGTAGATTAACTGATCATCCTGGATCAGTAACCAATAGTTTACATTATTATCAAAAATAGTTTTGGCTTTCATCCTATTTAAAATGCAGGTGATAACAATAATAGATTGCAAATACTTGATAGAAAATAACCAAAGGACATGAAGTGTGAACTTTCCTTTGTGATTACAAGATTATGCAATTACGGTCTTTGAGATGATATACACTTTAATAACTAAAATTATCATCATTGGTTCGATAAGGACTAATGTTTAAAGAAGCAATATGCTATTATGCATAAGTAATAATGTGCATTTTATAAAAGCTCCAGAGTGAATTCCCCATTTTGTAAGTGAGTGATGGCAACAATCGTGGCCACTTTTTGTTGGGACTCCAAGTGCAGAGTGTTGTAGCAAGCTTCTTTTCCACAAAAGGGTGAGTTGAGGGTTTATATCAAACTCTCGGGAATTGGTTATGGAAGTTTATTTGTCTTCTCCTTGTCAAGCAACATGTAAAGCAAAATAATTTGTTCTGTGTCCCCAACTTCACCAAGTGGTTGTCAAGCACAAGGTTTCGTATTAATAATATGAAATATAATATAAAGTGAACTGAAATAATTAAAGTAAAGTAATGCAAACTATATGAGATATGTGAAGATAAAGTTGTTTTTGGGTTTTATGACTGATTGCAAGTAGGAAAAATATTTTTGTATTTTCAAAATAATAAATTGCAGAAAATAAAAAAGGTAGTAATTGAAATGGAAAGGTGTTTCTTATGATTAAAATTGGACCAGGGTTCATGAGTTCACTTGTCTACTCTCTTTTAAGTTGTGGTGATAATAAAACAATTTGTCAATGATAAATATTCATGCAACTTCTATATCTGTATGATAAGCATTCATATGGGCATCACGTCCTAATATAGAGATGAAACACATCTCTCTTATACTCCTCAAGAAAGGGAAACTCCATGCAATCTTTAATTAAGAACAAATTAGAGTATAGCTTTAAGTAATATGACATGATGTTTGAAATACAAATATGCTACCTTGATCTAACAAGATTATCTCACTGTCACATGATAATTATAGAACATGATTTCACTTTATCCATAGTTAGGCAGCAAAAGAAAGGTAAAAAACAAAGTATATCTTGAATATTGTTGTCATAATTCAATCACTATTACCATGCTACTCCATCTAATACACACTTCTCCCCATACAAGTTCTTGCATACAAGTTGGATCAAAACAAGCAATTAAGAACGGGGTACATGATATGCATCTACCAATACATCTTACACAAAATAGGTTCCAATCTGATATATCAAATCATAGAATAAAGATCCACCACATAGGAATTATATATATGACCATAATCATGTTGGGCAACTTATATGGTACTAGATCTATGAAGAACAAGAGATAAATAGATCAAGCTACTACCACAAACCCATAGTCCAAAGGTGGACTACTCCCTCTTCATCATGGTGATGATGCTGGAGATGTTGGAGAGGGTGGAGATCCCTCCAAAGGCGGCTCCGGTGGAGTTTCCCCCTCCAATCTTTGCTAGATCTGACTCTGTTTGGTGGTGTTTTCGTCTCTGTTGTTATCCGTCTCGAGGACTCCCCGGGGGTACTTATATAAGGGTTTTTAGGTCAAGAGAACTCTGTGGGCGAAAGAATCAAGAAGATCGGACGACCAAGGAGGAAAAGAGGGAAGGTGGCGCGCCCCTGGGCTGGGCGCGCGCCACCTAGGATCTTTTGGGCGTCCTGGCCTTCCAGGTGAGGTTCTTGCGCTCCAGATACTTCTCATGGATAAATATTGACATCCCCAAAAGCTCAGGTCCATTTGAATCCGTATAGGTCCTGAAAGATCAAAAACAGGGTTTTTTGCCCTATAGGTTTATAACCAAAATAAAGGGGATCACTGGTAAATCTCCAAAAATCAATATAACACATGGATATAATATTATATATGATTTAACTATGTGGATAAACATGTTAACAAACTACAAAGTTCATGTATGCATTTTACATGCATCAGTGAGTTGCACTTAAGTGGTTTATTTAAGATTTGGTTAGTCTTTAAGTTTACTTTCCAAGGAATTATATTAATTAGAAGCTTGAGACTCAATTACAAGATAAAAGTAGAATACTCCCTCTGTCCCAAAATATAGGGCGCCCTTAAATTTCGCTGGTCAACGGGATACAAGTTTAACTATGATTTGTACGTGTAATACACCCACATATATATTAAATGAAAGATATATACGAGAGGAATGCATCGATGCAATTTATGAACTATAAACACATATAATTTGATTTTTACTATTCATCAAAGTTGTGCATCAAAGACCATGCAAAAAAATCGCGCCTTATATTTTGGGACAGAGGGAGTACAATAATAATCCAAGATTAAGGTTAAGTGCCAATTGGTAACTATGATGAAGGTCCATGTGCTAGGTTGTTAAGAGTTGAAAGAAACAATTATAGGGTGTTTGTTTGAAGTGGCACAAATAATGGTCTTTTATAGAGTACACTTAATGTTGAGTTATGATACTTTTAGTGAATTGTATAATAGACCAAAGTTAATTATAAAAACATGAATAAACTAAGACATAATTTTTATGATATTTTAGACCAAAGTTAACTATAAAAATATGAATAAACTTAAGACATAATGTTTATGGTATTTTAGAACAAAGTTAACTATAAAAATAGAAATGAATCTTAAGACATGATTTTTATGGAATCACTAAGGTTTAGTGTTTTCCCAAGCCTAATCAAGGTTATAGGATCATTTATCCTAAGTATGAATGGATGCTAGCTTTTATATTTTAAGTGAATACCCTTTTATTTATTTGTAGCTGTTGGAACTAGCTTATAAGCAGATTTTACAACTTAGATACTAAGTTGATATAACTAAGGATTCAAATGTATGTGGCTTGAGTTTATATTTGTAAATTACTTAATATGGTTCTTTTGGTATAACATATTTTAATTTTTATTATAAACAAATAAATGTCTAAAGGTGACTTTATTGAACATAATTATTATTATTATGGTTTATATAAGTATAATGGATACTTCAACCTTCTTTGCATGTTTTACCTAAATTATAAAGGTAAAAGCGATAAAGGAAAGTACACGCTATATTTTTGATAACTCCTAAGTATTTAATTAAAACTATTAGGGTTTTGTGTTGATTTGTAAATGATAGAAGAGAGTATATTTCTCTGACTTTTTAATAAGAGAAAAGTATTTATAAATTAAATAATTAAATTTTTATAAATCCTAAAATGATTTGAAATCTTATAATTATTATTTTTATAACATAATAGATTTATTTTTATATTTAAAAGTGATTTTTATTCATTTTTAATATTTTTCTTTATTTTTGTTATATTTCATAGAGTATCTAATGGTTTTAAATTTTTTGTGGGATATTATTTACTTCAAACAAGCAATGTTATACTTTTCTTGGGTAGAGATTATTGTTGTGTTCATTTTGATATATTATATGTATTTTTAGGATTTTTATTTATTTTTCTAGAGATAAAACAATCTTAGGGGTATTTTGGTAATTTCTGTTTTCTTCTACTTATTTTATTCTTTCATTTCATAAGTGGGTCTGGGCCACTGGTCAAACTGGCCCACTGGGTTGGGCCAAACCATCCTAGATGGTTTACTAGGCCGGTCAGGCCGACCCAGTCCATACCTCTCTCTCTCCCCCTCGACTCAATCCGCTCCCTCTCTCGTTCTCTCGCGGTTGACGCTACAACGCCGCTGCTGCCTCTGCCAGATTCCAGCGAGCCTAGCCACTCTGGCCACCGCCATTTGCAATTAAAGGATTGTTGTGCTCTGCTCTACCTTTCTGTCTAATTCGATCTAGGGATCGAACCCTTAGACAGTCGCCCCTTCGTTACTACGGCACTAGGGTTTCGAGAGTCGATGCTCCACCATGCACCAAAAATGTCATGGTGGCTTTGAGGGGTTTGTGTGGTGCTGGTTAAGATGTGTTGATGTGGTCGGGCTGGTGGTGGTTGCTGCAGGGTGGCTCGGTGAAGGTAGCAACACCGTCGGTGCTCCCTGTGTCGCGATGCCACCAGACTGTACTTCCTTGCCTCAGCTTCCTCTCCGGCGAGATTGGACTCACTATAGGTAGGTGCTCTACCTCTTTTACCCCTTTCTTTGAGTCTTATCCCTTCTATTGGTACACACCTGGATTAGGTTTACTCATGTCTTAGGGTTCCTCCCTTTCTAGTTACTCTCAAACATATTAGCAACTTGCCTTATGTAATTGAGAATTCTAACCTGACCAGATAGAATGGATTTCTAAACTACTTAGTATAATTTCTAGTGTGACCATGTGTTAGTTAGTCTAGGATTATTTTTCAATGATGTTGCTCCATTGGTTGCATTCCTAATTATGCCCTACTGATTCTTATATGATACTAGTGACATCTACCATAATCCATGTCTTGTGGGAATTAAATTGGAATGTTGTTCTACTTTATATATTTTACCATAATTATGCTTTTGTTAGATATATTGATCTTGTCCAAGATAATTATACTTGTCCTAGTTGGTAGACATTGTGTTTATATGTTTTATTGCTTAATACTGAACAATTTAGGATGTATCCTAAATAGTTCAATAAGAATTGAATTCTTATATGAGTAGATGGTTTAGTAACATAGTTTGCTAAGATGTACTTGTATTTGTAATATGATAGGAATATGCATATATATGTTCCTGGATAATGATATCTAGGAAGATGATTACTTGAGTTGTGATTAAATGAAAGTGTAGATATGTTTAGATGGACGCTACTGCGAAGCCTACAATTGGATGGTACACAGTAATAGCCTCTATCATGTCTTGTTATGCTAGCAGATGGTTTAGAAAGATGATGGTGGTTTACCCTACCTTGTAATGACACTATTGATCTTTTGGTCACATGATATGATTTATTGCTCTATTGGCTTACTTAGTAGGCTTCTACTTGTGCTCTTTGTAATTTAGTGGCCTCTGTGTTTGAGATTGCCCTTGTGGTGCCTCCTTATTGAAGTGTGCATAGTGGTAGGTCTCTTTTGCAGTATCTTCTACTCAGTTTGGCTTACATGATTCACTATGAGGAATGTTGTTGGATTGGCCATGATTTTGATTCCTAGCATTTCTATCATTGAGGATATAAATAATAGACCTAGTTTTATTTCTAGGAAGACGATAGATCCTCTTGAGTCAATTTATCCTTTTTGAATGCTTGGCTTAAATAAGTGTTAGATCTAGTGGCATCTGTTGTTCTGGGTTGCTGTTGTGGTGCCTCCTTCTCCTGGAGTGTGCACAACAGTTGCTAGACAACATGATTTGCTGCTATGCTGCTTCTAAGATTAGTTGGCTAGGCCAGGGATGCATAGACTGAGGCCTAGATAATGCTTGGATAATAATAATTGTTGTTCCTCTATGGACAAATTATCCTATGATGATTTGGTACTCCACTTGAGTACAAATATGAGGATTTCCCTTAACCCCCAGCCATTTTCTTAGATAAAATGTTAAGAACAGATACTTAGGCATGATCTTGTTTTAATAACCTACTATTATAGTTGGTTGCTGATGCTGGTGAAGTTGTTGGGCTTGGATATGTTGTTGTTGATCTTGGTCATCTCTTCTTATGATGATCTGCTCCTCTTCGTAATATTGTCCTGCCCTTCCTTGAGTTACTGGTCTTCTCCTGGCTTGGCCTTCTTGATTCAGGTGACCATGTTGCTTATGGTAGCTTGATTGTTTTAGTTGGGAACCAACTCTAGGATCATTCTAGATGTGTTATTGATGGCTTGGTGGTGAACTAAGATAGAAAAGAACTGGTGATAATAGCTAGCAGTTGTGCTACGGCTGGGTTGCTCCTTTTATGTGTGTTTGGCAGTTGCTACTATGTTAACAACACATAGCTTGCATGCATTGACTATGTCGTGAATTGATTTGGATAGTCAGTTGATATTATCCTAGTTTGGCATTTTTCTTCTTCTATAATGGTGAAACTTGGCCCATGCCAGTGATGCCTAAGGCTGAGGCAAAATGTTCTGATAAGAATAAATTACTATAATTGGCCCTAATCAGATACTCGATGATGTGGTCAGCAATGCATCACATTTCCTAACTGAGAGTACACTAACCCCCACTAATCCTATTTTTTTTGAGTCTTTTCTTTTGCAGGAATAAAGATTAGGAAGAAAAGAAGATGCAAGAGAATGAAGATATTTATCTAGAAAGTATTCTAAGTTCATTTCTTGTAATTTTTTATTTTCTTTGTATAATGTAAACAACATTGTAATATTAATAAAATTAAACTTTCTTTTATTCTAGTGAAGTACCATGTAAAGATATTGGATCTTGTATATTTATTTAATAAAGAATTCTTTTGTTTAAGTTTATCTCTTCTTGTTTATTTAGTTGTATAAATGATTTATGAGTTGAAATATGGAAACAATTCCATAGATATTTTTATTTAGTTATCATTAATATTATTGTAATCTTATATAATGTTACTCTAGAACCAAATTCCACATATATTAACCTATGTTTAAATAATATTTTATAACTAAACTTTTGGAATTTCTTAATCCCAAAATACTTGGAATTCAAATCTAAATTATTTAAATTAAGCATTAAGTAATAGTCTAATCTAATATTGGCTTCTACTAAATTCAAATTTCAAATTCATAATTTAAACACTTATTTGAATTCTTTTCCCTCAAACAATAAAAAGGAACAAGGTCATGTCGAAATCTATCGCACTTGTCCTGACATTTCTTATTAGAACAAGAGAGATCCCGATCCCTCTGCACCACTTTAGTTTTGCGCGAAAATTCTCTGAATTTTCTTATGCATGAATGCAATGCACAAACATGTGTATTCTCTATTTCTAATCTCTAGTCCTGGGATGTTACAGTCGCACACGGAAGCGACCTTGGGGGGCCAAACCCTAGGCCAGTGAGCAACCTCCTGCCCGGTCAACCCTTGGCCACTATAGCCGGTGGTGGTGGAGGCACCCATGGTCGAAGGCGGCAGGGGAGAATGAGCGTGTTACAACGATATGACTATGCGCGAAGGATGTCATCACTAGGCTATGCACATCAAGGAGTTTGTGGCGGCCCATAGCAAGCTAGATGAGTGAGATTTTGGAGTCGGAGGTACGGACCATCAGCATTGCTTTCATTAGCCTTGGAGGTAGCCTAGTGCGAGGTCTCCCTAATGCTAGTTTCGGGAGGCAACATCCTTCCTTGGAGGAGCAGCATAGGCGACCCTACTGGTGGCACCACAAACTGCCGCATGAGAGAAGCGGGCGACCTTGATGGTGATGGTGCGGCCTAGATCTAGGCCTAACCATGCCCGATCTAGGTTTGAGGAGTACAGTTGCACACAACTAGTCGCAGAGTGTGATAGCGACCGTGCATTGGATGTTTGAACGGATGGAGATGGAAGAAGGATGGGGCTGCACGTAGAAGTAGATCTCAACCGTGCAGGTCGCGGTTGAACCACAAAAGTTCAATCAAGACGATGAGGTGTTGCGGCGGTGGTGTAACCAACATTGATGGTTGTCTGATACGTCCAATTTGCATCAGCATTATATATCATAATTTGCCTCTATTCATTGATATATTTCATATTAAGAGGTGTTACTTATGTCTTTTCATCTGTTTTTGCATGTTGGATGATTCTTGGAGGATGAACTGCCGGAGTCAGAATTATGATGGAAAAAGCGGTGTTTTGATGCAATTTCACGAAGATCAGAAAAATACCAGAAAAACTACAGAAAATTATATTTTCCCAGAAGACGAAGGAAGCCAGAAGGGGAGGCAGAGTTGGGCCACACCCCTAGGTGCGGGCCACCCTAGGCCGCGCTTACAGGGGGTGTGGCCACCCTGGCCCACCTTTGGTTCTGCCCTCTCGCCTATATCTTATCCTCGAAACCCTAAAACGGGGAGGGCGTGTAACGTCCCAAAAATATAAAACAAGGATCATCAAACTCTAATCACTAAAATTAGGGTTAACAAAAACTTTGATCAATTAAAATCATATGAATGCATGTGTGAATGAGATGATTGGATAAATGCATGAATGAACTTGTGTGATTAATCTAAATAGCAAGAAATGGTTTAAAGAGTAAAATAACATCATATAAAACATTTCCATGCAGAAACAAATCAAGAGAAAATAAAAAAAATCAAATAAAGCAAATGGTCATTTTTGCCAATCTTGCTCACTAGGTCACTTTGAGTGTTTCTAGTCCAAAATTTCAAACAGAAACTTTCCAAATTCTTTTCACCCCTTGCTAGAACAAGTAAAAGTGAATCAAAGCCCACCTTTCAAACTTACAGAAACATTTGACAACCTTATTCAAATCACATTTCAAAATTGAATCTTTATCATATGTGAAGATCACCCATTTTCAAAACCCAACCAAACCAGTGCCCCTTGACTAATCTAACTAACCAGACACTCCCTAATATGTGCCTAGAAAACCCACCAAGTTTGAATCCAAAATTCAAATTTGAATCTCTTGCGGCCATTTTATCAAACACCTTGCGGATATAAATCAAACAAACATCAAACACTATAGTGTGTAGTAATTTTGGCCTAACTTGTTCCCTATCTAGCTTACTCTACACCCTCAGTAGATCATCTAACTTGTTTAACCCATCTAGCTCAGTGTAAACCAGACCATGCCATTAATGGCAAGCATACCGAGCCTCACCTTGCCACCCCATTGTCGACAGCAAGCTAGGAGCAGCACCAAGCCTAGCAAGCATGTCTAGCAGGCACCCCACCGTCCACCGCCACTCCCTGTCCCAGCCCCGAGCACTACCAGCCCCTGGACCATACGACAAGACCATGCCAAACCTCTCTGCATGCGAGCCAAGAGCACGCCAGTGCGCCACCCTCGACCAACACCCACAGACCGCGCGCCGCCCTCGCCGCGTGCGTGCGTGATCACCACCGTCCCAGCAACTCCGCAGACATGCTCGTTTGCCGCCGCGCGGACCACACACGCTGTGCGCCATTAAAATCACTGTCGGACCCGCCCAGAGCATTGACGCGTTCGAACCGATCAGCACCGCCCCATGCCTCGCCACCACGCCGTTGAGCTATGCCAGGGAGCACAGCACCACCCCTACCGTCGCCCATGCCAGTAGCACTCTGTGTCGTCGACCACGATGAGCTCAGCCCGTGCCCGTCGGTCCCCTTCAGCCACTATAAATAGAAGCCTCCACCGCTCGTTTTCTTCACACCATTTTACTCCCCTCTTCCTCAGAACCACCCCACCTCACTCTCGGAGCAAGGCGAGCAGTGCATCGTCGGAATTTGGACGGAGCCCGCCGCTGCTGGAGGAGAAGGGAGCCGTTGATTGGAGCCGCCCCAGGAGAAGCTGCCGGTACCAGGAGAACCGTCGTCGTCGACTTCATCGTTCGCCCCCGTCGCTGACCCTTGCCTAAGCCCCGGTGAGCCTCCCACGACCCCCACCTGCCGCGCTAGGGTTCTGTCTCGTCGGCGCTGCCCAACATGGACGATGAACCAGAGCCGTTCGATTAGAACTAGATCCCACGGTCCACATTGCCTCGTACCGCTTCGCCCCTCACCGTCTCACTGACGCGTGAGGAAAGCCACTTAACCAGCCCGCGCGTGCGCTGTGCGTAGTGGGCCGGCCCATTAAAACCTCCCGTGCGACCCAACAATTCAAATTTAGTTTATTCATTTAATTTCAAACACAGTTCTATATCTAGATTCAAAAATCAACCCAGCACGATTCACTAAACCACAATGCATGAAACCAATTTTATTAGAAAGATACTGGAAAGATTAATCCAAGCCCGTTGGATTCAAACGATTTAGATTTATAGATCACCCCTGGTGAAAATAACAAGGCATAAGCTTTTCTGCATTCAAACATTTTTCAAAATTCAACCATAAAATCTTTTGAGTTGATTCCAACTCTCAAAAATCACATTTGACCATACCTTTCAGAATATATAAAAATATATAGGTTTACTTACAGAAATAATGATCAAGTAATAAAAGAATGCCACATAGGCATTTCTAGTCACATTATTTAATTAAAATAAAAAGGTTAAACCTTATTAAATTGTGACACCACTTTAAATCACATTCCCATGTACTGAAATATGTGGTGATAACATGTGTCAACATGATCCCATGTTTGAGTTGGATAATATTAAATCTTAAGTAATTTTTCAATAAGTAGAAATTACTTTTCTCAAATTAAAATAAATAAGACAAGTGCTTTAATCTTGTAATGATAGTGATGATGATAGATCATCTAGTGTGAACCTTTGATTGATGTTTAGAAATAGTTAAGTATTGTTTGGTGATTGTGTACCTCGTATTTATTTATAGACGCTAGTATCGACCAAGAATACAAGGAGGAAGGAGGATACTACGAGGAAGAAGCCGAGGAGAACTTCAACCACTACTCTGCACAAGGCAAGATAACACTTGCGAGATACCCTACTTATAAGCAAGCTATTAACTTAGCAAGCTTACACCACTTGATACCCAATCATAGCTTTACTTGCAAGCTTAACACTTTATTTTCTTCATCAAAGCTTTCTCTTAGAGTTTACATAGTGACTTGTAGATTCTAGAAAGATAATTGAAGGTAGCATAAAGAGCATAAAACTTGGCCTAAGTTAGATAATCTTAATGTCATCCTGAGGCATGAGATTTACTTAGATAAGATACACTTGCTGATTACCCACCATTAGTATTTACCCCCACTTGTAGATGCTAGTGCTAAGCATAAAACTTGATCAACTTTAGATGGGAATACTTGGTGACAATGGTTATGAAAACCTTAGAATGATGAGTCATTCTACTGAAATGTTTTGACATGTGTTCTTGAACACCAGATGATTTTGATGATGAAAATGTTGAGGCATGAGCCTTAGCCCTTTACAAAACTGATGGTTGTCTGGATGCGATACCATTCCAATTTTACCGTACAACCACAATACCCAAAAATTGGATAGGGCTTGAATGGAAATTTATATACCTTAGTATGAGTTCCCTTGCGGCCAAGGTCTGATCTGAGGCTACCTTGTGAAGATTGTCCACCTGTGCAGTATCTAAGATGACAATTGGTCATGGTTGGGAGGCCAAACTCACAGGAGAGGTGTCTATACTAGGGCATGTAATTGAAAGGTTAATATTGATTATCCGCATACTGAGTATGGTGAATTCAGCATTTGTTCCTGACGGATTTATCGAATGTTGTGGTGAAACTGTACAATCTCTGCAGAGTGTCAAACTATTCGAATAGTCGTGTACGCGGTTATGGACAATTGGAGTGGCCATACTGTTCCCCCGTCAGATGTTTTTAAAACAACTTGTGAAATGATTTGTGACTTTGACTTGACCACAACAGAGTTGTGATATGAATTCAAGTTCCCACTTAAGTGTTATAAAACTTTCAATTAGTTTTCTTCGCTTCTGAACTTAGTAGAGGTAAATATGGATTTTTGCAAAACAACCATAGAGCTTAGTACTTCCTATTCCAAAACCACTTCACTTATTAGTATTAGTTTGCGAGTACTTAAAGAGTACTCATGGCTTTGTCCCTGGCTATTCCCGTGGCCAGACTATGAAGAGGAGTATCAGGATGACGGACTGCAGGAAGGTTATGACAACTAGGATCATCTCCCATCGTCAGCATTGCCTGTGACCCCGAATATGGAGCTTCGCCTACGCTATCATTATCTTTACATTATTCCGCTGCTTGAGTTGTATTAAGAACTGGATCATGAGATCCTTATTTGTGTAAGACCTTATATATGGTTTGTAATGGATGATGTACTATGATATCCAAATCTGTTATGTCTCGCAAAAATGGTAATCCTAGGATTGCGATGTATGGCATAACAGGCATCTGGGATTAAAAATCCGGTTGTTGACAGGGCGACCATAGAAAGATTCCGCCACCTCTCCGGGGCGGAAAACACCGAGAGAGAAAGAGCTCTCTAGCAGACAGATTTCTGTTGGGTAAATTCCTTCCTGGAGAGGGGAGATCGTCGCTATCAACACCGTCATCAAGCTAAACTTCATCGGGATCATCATCATCCACACCATCATCTCCACCAGCACCATCATCACCACTCCATCCCGCTGTAACAATTGTGTTGAATCTTGCATAGTTCTTAGGGGAAACTTTCCCAGTGTTGATTACTATTGTAGTTGATGCTTGTGAGTGGAACCATTGAATTATTGTTTATGTTCAGATTGTTATCCATCATCATATCATCTCTGATCTTGATCCATATGATGTCTCGTGAGTAATTCATTTAGTTCTTGAGGACATGGGAGGAGTCATGTTGTTAGTAGTGGAATTGTGTTGAGGTATTACTCAATGGTTTAATATTTAAGTTGTGGTGCTATTATTCTAGTGGTGTCATGTGAACGTCGACTACATGATACTTCACCATTTATGGGCCTAGGGGAATGCATTGTGTAGTTGGCTACTAATTATGGGGTTGCCAGAGTGACGTAAACCTGAACCCCCGTTAGAAAACCATTGCACAAGGGAGTGTAGGATCTCAGAGTTTAAGGCTATGGTTAGGTTTTTATCTTAATTTCTTTCTTGTAGTTGCGGATGCTTGCAAGGGGTTTAATCACAAGTATGTATTAGTCCAAGTAAGGTCGATACATTAGCACAGGTTCACCCACATAACACTTATAAAACCAAAGAAGATTAATCAGCTATATGAAACCAAAGCACTTGATAGTATTCCCATGTGTCCTCGAGAACGTTTGGTCCTCATAAGTATTTTCACCGGCTTGTACTTTGCTAAGAAAGGATTGGGCCACTGCTGCAATTATTTGCTATCTTTATTTACTTGCATTTTATTTCCTTGCTTTATTAGAAAACCCCTAAAAAGGCGTTTGCTAAGTATTTATAGAGATTTCCTGCTCCATACCACTAGTCAACACCTTCTTCTCCTCATTGGGATCGACACTCCTATTTATCTAAAGTACTACGATACACCCCCTATACTTGTGGGTCATCATTGTCCCAATACGATGGGCTACGAAGGAGGTGTCTGGCAATTCAGATGAAAGTCTTGCCCAACTCTAGTTCGTGCAGGCTATGGAGGTGCCCATGGGTGTCGTTCCTAGCCCTAATGGTTTTTCTGGTCTTTTCTTCAAGATATGTTGGGATACTATAGTCGATGACCTACTAGTGGTTCTTTAGTATCTCTTCCCGGTACATTGTCAAAGCCTTGGTTGTATGAACTCTTCGATTATGGTGTTTCTTCCCAAAACTGAAAAACCCCTAGAGATCTAGGACTATCATATGGTTAGTCTCATACATGGCTTCTCGAAGATCTTCACAATTGCTCACCATGTAGCTTGCACCGCTCTTCATATGGAGGTGGTTGATGCTTTGGCTCCTGGAGTTGTTGGTAATATGGAAGAACGTGTTCCTCATGATGGTGATCCGGCATATATACAATAAATTTGTGAATGACTTGGTTAATTCAGGTAGTGATAAGAGTTACTTTATCAAAAGGGGATATAGTTAGCCGATGGACCCTATTGTAGAGGCTGTAGAAGACGATGAAGATAGTCAAGGTGAAAGTGGTGGAACTATGCAAGCAGCTGAAGGTGAAGGATCGTAAGAAAGGGTGGACTATGAACACAATGCTAAAAATCAATCTGACTCGTCGGATGGGGAGGAAGTAACTAGGCCTATTGTTGTGGCTCTGCCAACATCTATTTTGGGAGAGGAACATCATGTTGTGGTGATTATTGTGGGTGGATCTCAGTCAGAAGAAGAATCTACCTAGGAGGAAGCCTTCTCCCAGGTGTTGAGTGGAGGTTCCATGCCTATTCCAATGGAGGTGGATGTTGCTGATGGTTTTCCCCATGTGAGAGCAAGCACAAGATTGGTAGCCCAGACAGATGCCCATATCAGAGTGGAAATCGGATCCCCTCATCATGCTACTGCTAGAAATTTGGAAGGTACAAATCTTACCACTCATAATTCTTTTTTGTCCTTGATAATGATGATATTAGCGATAGAGCTCTTGAAATGGAGGATGACCCTGCATGTTTTAATCTTGAAAAAATTAATCATCTTAAAGATTTTGAATTAGCTAGACATAATCTAGATTTAAAGAAATCTACTGTTGCTGATAATGTTGCTGAGAATAATAGATAGATTCTCTTATTGGGCTTGAGGGAAGTTCATGATGAGGAAGATTATTTTACACTTGTGATCTCAAACAAAACCAGAAAATATCTAAGATCATCTCGCAAGGTCGATTCCTCTACCCTTTGAATGGGCAGTGTAGGACAAACAACAAGTGCTATGGGTGAAGGGCACTAGCAAAATCAAGTGCTGCCTTGGTGAAACATAACAACTATCACCCTTTGTGTGGTATTTTTGGTGGATCCAGAGTTAGGAAAAAACTAGATTTTTATGATAGGTGCCAGTCTCAACTTTAGAGGAGTTGTAAAAAAAGGTATGAGTGTCTTTTTGCAGGATATAATTGAGGGACAAGAATTGGATTTTATTGGTCTCCAAGGAACAATTAAGAAAGATTATTCTGATGCCTTTTTCATAACAAATGATCCATTGAATCGATTTACCTGGAAATGGTCATCCTCAGTTGGCAAGTCTCGTGGTATTCTGGGTGGTTTAAGAATTGTTAGGTTTGATATTTGTGATACGATTGTCGGCAGATTCTATATTAAAGTTATACTAAATGATCTGAATATATAGAAAAAGTGGTGCTTGGTGATTGTCTATAGTGCTACTCAGGAAGTCGACAAGGAATTGTTTTTAACAGATTTGAGTGATGTTTGTAGGGACAATGTTGATTGGAGGGGATTTTAATCTCCCCAGGTTTGATTCTGATAAAAATAAAAACATGAGGTTGAGTAAATGGAATGATTTGTTCAATACTGTTATTAATAGCTATGAGCTAAGAGAAATTAATATGTCTGGTGGCCAGTTTACCTGGACAAATAATCAGGCAATTCCGTCCTTGGATAAACTTGATAGATTTTATGACTAGAGATTGGGAGCTCCTTTTCCCTTTAGTCACAGTGCATAAACTTACAAGAGAGATTTCTGATCGTAATCCTATTATTCTGCATACTTTGGAAGACAAAGAGAAGAAAACTAAAGAATCCAGAGTTGAGAATAGGTGGTTGAAAGAAGATACCTTTTTGATGAGGGTGGCCAGAGTTTGGTCTAAACCAGTTAGAGCAAAAACAAGCTTAGAGCTTATTCAACTGAAGTTGAAAAATGTTAGGAATGATCTCAAAGGTTGGGGTGCAAACTTAAGAGGTCAAGATACCAAGAAAAATAAAGATATATCCCGGGAACTGTCAAATTTGGAAAATATGGAGGAAACATATGCTCTTTCAACTCGGTAGCTATATAGAAAGGTTCAGATCCAACAAGAGCTGATGCAGATATACATGCGTGAAGAAGATTACTGGCAACAGAGGACATGTGAAAAATGGCTCTTGCAAGGAGACTGAGTTTTTTCATAGAGTTTCCAATGGGAAGAAAAGAAAAAGTACTATCTTCTCGCTCAATCATAACCGTTAGATAATTCAGGGGACTCAAAACCTATTGCAACATGCCACCAATTTATATTAAGAGCTTTTTGGTCCAGCCCAAGCTACATCTATCAGACTAAGAGATGAAGTTTGGACAACTGATGAGAAGCTTCCAGAGGCTGATATAACTAAAATGGATCGAGCTTTCACTGTAGAAGAGATTAAAAATGTCATTGACCAGATGGAGAAAATAAAGCAGCTGGTCCTAATGGAATTCCTGCTGAGTTTTATCAGGTTTGCTAGGATATTATCAAGGATGCCATTTTGTCAACCTTCAATGATTTCTATTTGCACAAGATTGAGTTAATTAGAAACTATTATGGCATCATAACTTTGGTTCCAAAAGGTGGAGATGCATATTCCATTCAGAAGTACATACCCATATGCTTGCTATAGGTTCTATTCAAAAATTTCACCAAGACTATGACTGTGATATTTGATCCTATGATTCAGAAGCTGATTCATCCTTGTCAGAATGCTTTTATTAAAGGCATATATATCACTGATGGAGTTGTTCTGTTGCGTGAGATACTGAGAGATACAAAAGTAAGGAAAGAATATTGTGTGATTCTCAAGCTTGATTTTGAGAAGGCATATGATAAGATTAACTGGGATCTCCTTATAAATTTTTGTAAGAAGAAAGGTCTCAGTGAGAGGTGGATAGTCTGGATCAAAAATGTTGTTACACAAGGGACCCTTAGTGTCAAAATGAATGATGTTATTGGCCCTTATTTTGATATATATAAGGTAATGAGGTAGGGAGACCCATTAGGTCCTACCCTTTTCAACCTGGCAGTTAATAGCTTGTCCAAAATGATCCAGAATGCAAATCATGAAGGTTTGCTAATAGGTTTGGCTGAGCATATTTTTGAAAAAGGCTTGGCTCTATTGTAGTATGCTGATGACACTGTTGTTCTGATTAAATATGACTTGGAAGGAGCCATGAATCTAAAGATGATGTATTACATTTTCGAGGCTGTGTTTGGGTTGAAAATTAATTTTGAAAAAAGTGAGATTCTTATGGTTCGGGAAGATGATGCAAGACTAAAAGAGTTTGTAGATTTTTCCAACTGCCAAGCTGGAACTTGGCCTATCAAATACGTGGGAACTCCTGTTTGTGGTAGAAGATTGTCTGTTGCTGAGATGAGTTTTTTAGGAGAGAAGTTAAAAAAACATGTGGGGGTGGGGGGTGTGGATAGGTGGTGCTATGTCTATTGGTGGCAGGGTCATAAAAATGATACTTGTTTAACAATCACAGCTATATACCAAATGACCATGGGACTCCTAAACAAGACAACTATTGAACAGATGGTGAAACCAATCAAATCCTTTTTATGGGCGGGTAGTCAAAATAAAAGGAAGTGCAACCTAGTCAAATGTAAACTGATCTGCAACCAAAAGTGAAAGGAGGGCTTGGCATCAAAGATCTCACTAAGTTTAACATCATCCTCTTGTGCAAGTGGCGGTGGAAGCTATAAATTGGGACATGCCCTTGTCAAGGTTTCATGAAACAAAAAAATACCTGGGAAATACAGGTATTTATGATGTCAAGCATAGAGATTTTGACTCTGCTTTCTGGACTGAAAGGCTACATGTTAGAGAGGTTTTCTTATGTGGTAGGAGAACACAAGTTGGAAATGGTAAAAAATCAGCTTCTAGGGTGACTCTTGGTGTGATCATTGTCCCTTAAAAGACAGATCCCCTGACATTTTCAATATCTACAATGAACATAATTTATCTGTAGCTCATGCAGCCAAGAAAATATGGATCTTTACTTTCATAGGATGGTTGCCTAATGATCTTCAACATCAGATGAGAGATCTACAAAGTATGATATATATGATGGCTCTAAACTCCGAGGATGATAAACCTATCTGGAGATGGACAAAAAATAAACAACTTTCTATGAGATCAATGTACAAGAATTTATGCAGCAATGGTGTTGCTAGATCATTTAGGCACCTTTGGAAAGCCAGAATACCCCTGAAGATTACGATATGGTTATAATTGATTTGGCATAATGACATTTCCACAAAGAATAGCATGGCAAGGACGAATTGGGTGGGAAATTCTAAGTGTCAATTCTGTGACGGTGAGGAATCTATTCATCACCGGTTTTTTGAATGTCCGGATACTAAATATGTTTGGAGCTATGTAGGAACTTCCATTGGAGCTCACTCCCGTCCTGCTTCCTTTTCTCAATTTATCTGGTGGTTCCTCCAATTTTTTCCTACAAGTCATAATGCGCAAATTGCAGGAATTGCTGCCATATGTTGGGTGATTTGGAAACTTTGTAATAAAACTTGCTTCGAAGGGAAGATCATTAATTTTCCTAATGATCTAATCAGTTACTCTATTGTCTTTATGAAATGCTGGGCATGTTTGCATAATGTTTCAGATCAAGAAATATTGCGAGTTGGAGCTGGCGCAATGACAAATGTTGCTACTAGTGATCGAGATGCTGGTTCGTCAGCTGGGAGGCCTTGTCTGACTGGTGGATAAGAAGCGCCTAATCGCTCTTGATAGGATGACACTGACAATACCTAAAGAAGAAATGCAAAAAAAGAGAAGACTTTTGAATCCTTGTGTTTCCTCCTTTTCGATCGTAAAATTCGGGTGTTCTTTCCTGGTTTTTGGATGTGGATTGCAGTGTTGACCCTTTGTGCTGGATAATCTTCTTTTTGGAGTTTGTTCCTTGGCTTAAACTTAGCTCTATAACTCTGCTAGCAGTAGGCAGCGAGGAACTCTTTTCTCTTTTATGTTTTTACTTTTTGCACTATGGATGCTGCTACTTCTATATTTCGTTATCTCTCTGGTAGTGGAATTCAATCCCTTGTTGGGGATTACTTGGAAAAAGGTTCAGAAACGAGCTTCCAAGACCTATCATTGCGACTTTGATGATGTGGTAATCATGATGCACTGGTGTATCTAGAACGAGAGAAATTTCAGGGTGTTTGAGAACACCCAACTCACCATGGAAGAAGTTTTCAAGCTAATTAGAGAGGAGATCATCCTATGGCGTGCAGATGGTTTAGTTACGGCTTGGTAGTTGCAGGGGTGGTGTCCCTTTTTACCGTTGTTCTGCCCCACAAATTCTATATTTCTGGGGAAGCTCGGGCTTGTCCAGCTAATCAAGCAAAAACCTCTTTTCGCTCCACCTCAGAGCAAGCTCATGTACTCTTCTTCTTCTTCTTCTTCTTCTTCTTCTTCTTAATAAAGATCGGTCTCAGACCTTTCAAAACAAGTTTTAAATAAGGGTGTCTCTAAGACACAGTCGACTGTGACATAACTTATGTCACAGTCGGCTGATGTCACGCCTATTCAAAACCAAAACTATGCACACTCGCAGCTGCGGCATAGGCATGCAAGCAGAGCGAGCACTGAGACACGCAGCAGCATTGTTGCACCCTCACTGGCGAGAAATTCTCATAAAAAACAGATTTGGCACCCTGGTGGAGATTGAACAGAGGAAGCATCTACGTACTTTCGAGAAGCCAGAAAAAAAATCCATGTCTACACAATTGTATATTCTCTGTTAGAAGATACACATGTATGCCCAAATTTCAGTTTGCTTGCTCTCTGCAACTACTGACCTAACAACTTATAGAGCAACTGAGCTACCTAATTAGTCTCCCGTCGAGACAATGTTATTTCGATATAATACAACCGATGTCTGCTAATTCAGCTAATCTCTACACATTTCTACTGGCATCCGCATATGAATAATTCAACTTGTAAGAATAAGTTAAAAACTTATACCCATGTTTTCTTTTTTTAATTGCATAAATTTAAAGTTATTTTAAAATTCAAGTTTTATAAAAAATTTAAGTACCAACATTAAACTCTAAATAAATCCTAAAACAAAAAATAAGAAACCTAGATAAAAAATAACAAGATTATACCAACAAGCAACTCATTTAAAAAATACCCACAAAATAGAAGCCAGTTTCGAGTCCACATGCAACTCATATATTAAAATTTTAAAAAGTCCCAATTGCATGCCGATATGCAATTCACCACCCTTTTCATACAAAAAGACAATTTCAAGTATGCATGCAACTCATATTTAAAAATTCAAAAAAATTCTAGTTGCATATCGACATGCAAGTCACCGCCCCTCCTCTTCTCCACAGAAAAATTCAAAAAAAATCCGAGTTACATGTCAACATGTAAGTCATCCTCCTCTTCTCTACACGAAAAAAGAAAAATATAGTTTCAAGTCCACATGCAACTCATATTTCAAAATTCAAAAAATCCTAGTTGCATGTCTATATGCAAGTCACCCCCTCTTGTACAAAACAAAAGAGAAAAAGCCAGTTTCAAGTCCACATGTGACTTATATTTGAAAATTCAAAAATTCCTAGTTGCATGTCGAAATGCAAGTCACCCCCTCTTATCCACACAAAACAAAAAAAGCGAGTTTGAAGTCCACATGACACTCATATTTGAAAATTCAAAAAACTATTAGTTGCATTTCAACATGCAAGTCACCCCCTCCCTATTCTCTACACAAAAAAAGAAAAATCCAGTTTCAAATACACATGCAACTCATATTTAAATATTCAAAAAATATCCTAGTTGCGTCTTAACATGCAAGTCACCGCCCCTCTTCTCAAAAACAAAAAATAAAAGGCAGTTTCAATTCTAGATACAACACATATTTGAAAATACAAAAAATTATATTTCCATGTCAACAAGCAAGTCACCCCTAGTTCTCCACACAAAACAAGAAGTCAGTTTCAAGTCCACGTGCAATTTATATTTAAATATAAAAAAATTATTACTTGCATGTCAACATGCAAGTCACCCCGCCCCATCTTCTCTAGACAAAAAAGTAAAATTCACTTTTAAATACACATGCAACTCATTATGTCACAGCTAGCTATGCACTTGAGTTGTACTTGACACATGCAAGTGGCAATGGCCATTTCCCCTAGGTGTGCTGCAACTCATTATCTCATAGCTAATTGTGATGCAATAATTATTTGCATCTAAAAAAATATAAAATAAAACAGCACAATAATTAACAACAAAACAAAAAATAGTAATATTTCAACAACTCAATAAATCCAAAGAAAAAACTACGGTCGGCACTAAACAATCGTGTTTCAACCAAACTAAACAAAAACAAAAAAAACCAGCACAGCCCAAACAGAAAAACAAAGCCCACCAACACAACCCAGCAAGCCAACGCACGCTGCAAAACGCAAAGAACGACAACTCAACATACAGGATGCAGGACGGGAAGAAACTAAGCAAGCTACGTACGCACGAATCCTGGAGCAGAAATCCAACGACACACAACCTAGCTATGACATAGCTTTCGTCACATCTAACTAGCAATTCCGATAAATTAAACACTAGAGGTTTGCATCGTCTAGTTGCGGGATAAGCTCGCGTGGTCCGTATACGGACAAGAAGGTCGATCGATCAATCGCCATTGTACTACCGGCGCACAGTACTCGAGCGCACTTCCTTTGTCATTGAGGACCAGTCGAATGGTGGAGGTGGATCGGTCGACCGGAGCCATGCCCTAGTCGCTGGAGTTGGTACCGCGTCCAAATCCGATGGATACCCAAGCGACAACGAAACAAGTGTCTACGACCGCCTTGTCCTCTGGCTCTGTGCTCTGTGCTAGACGGAAGCCCTATAGCTAAGCTAGGACAATAAGCATGCGCAGGCTGCCCTTCCACCATGGTTAGTTGTAAGACAGTGATGCTTCGTTTCACACGGGGAAATGCATACTGTAGGTTATCAAAAATCTACTACTCCCTTGGTCTCAAAATAGATGTATTGGGTTTTTCAAAATTTGGA
Source organism: Avena sativa (assembly GCA_916181665.1). Lineage (NCBI taxonomy): Eukaryota > Viridiplantae > Streptophyta > Magnoliopsida > Poales > Poaceae > Avena > Avena sativa. The sequence continues at coordinate 506,956,924 of OV702294.1, forward strand.
TGAATCTATGTACTAAATAAGATTTATTCAAATTTTGACAAATTTGAGACATCTATTTTAAGACTGAGGGAGTATTTATTTTGATGTTTGAAACAATGTCATCGGTACACATTTTAGTAAGGTTCCAATTAATAGTGTCACTTTAGTTGTCAGACAACTCAAATTAGACTTTACTCGTGAATCTCGCTCAAGTCTATTTAAGTGTCACTGACCAAACGTGATGTACCTGGATGCATATGTATGGGTTGTACCTGAGAAAAATCAAGTACAGAATGGACACATAGGACCACCACTCCATAATACATCTTCCTTTTAGCAAGAACTTCCCTGTACCTTGGCTACCAATCTCTCCGTCCTCTAGTTGTGCTGTGGGGGCTCTCTGTGTTGTTGGCCACTGATCTACACAATCCTTCTATCCATCCATCCATCCTTTGATCGAAATTGAGTGTCATGGATCATGCTGACTCGTGGTAAGATGAGACTATGTCTAGTAGCTTGAGTGGCCAAGCGGATTACAACGCCCTACCATCCAAGTTCGAATTCTTCTTGGCTCGAACTTAGGTGCATTTTCGTCCATAATGTGTTTGTCTTTTCACTCGTGATCAAGAGTCGAAGAACATTTCAACGCATTTTTCACAATAGTTAATGAAGGAATTTTAACCACTCCAAGCCAATAAAATGTCAAAGCAGAGTTTTTTTTTGGATAGAAGGTTTGAGAAGACCCCATCTTTAAATTAATAAAGCCAAGCGTCAAAGCAGAGTTTCATAGAGAGAGTTTTGTGTTGTAGTAGCACAAATATAGCGTAGCTATTTTACCAAAACAGGTGTAGAACAAGTTTTCTTTCTTGTATGTAACGCGGTTACGCAATCTCCGAACGGTTATAGCCTTTATATGTCTGTGAGTGCTCGGAACTATGGTTAGGCTAAACTAGCTTCCTATGGGCCCGGTTTAACCCTAATATTTCCATGGACGATTGGTATGGTTCTTAGATACATGCCGCCAAGGTTAAGTCCAAAGTGTTGGTCTCCCTACCCATTTTGGTGGCCTCGCAACAGTCGAAACTAGAAAAAGATCAGCCGGCGATTTTTTTGGAACCACTGCATGGTTTTTCTTATTGATTTCCATTTGAGTGCCCTTATTTGTTCTTTTGCTATTCATTTTGGTGCCTCCTTGAGTGTCTTTCTAGCTCAACCTGTCGGTGCTTTGTAAGTTTTGTTTGGTTCTCCGAAGTAAAATGTTGATATCGGTGCTTCCGAAGTTTTGTTTGGTTCTCTGAACTAAAATTTGTTCGGAGGTGGACATAACAATAGTTTCACATGTATGTTAGCCCGGTTATAAATGTCTATACTATTTGTTTCTAGAAAATACATTCTTTTACTTTCTATTTCCTATGAAATCCAAATCTTCTCTAGAAACATGCCAGGTAGTCTTTTTGATTTTTTTTTGTGCTTCTAGGAAAAGTTACATCTTCCTCTCAACAAACGAAACAATTGATATCTAGGTTGTCATATAAACGAAACTGTCACCATATCACCTTCGGACCAGCTACCTGGAGAGTACAAAAACCACAGTTTTTTTTCTTTTCTGCGAAAAAACCCCACAGATATTGAGCATATGGGAATGATTTCAGCTAACTCTGGTTCAATCAAATTTCAGTAGAGAATCATGGGAACAATAATAATGCACAAGATAATACCGTAAGAAAACAAACTTACATTCACAAATTAACACGTTACATATACAAAAACTTTAGGACATATGTAGCCACATTGCACGTAGTAGAGTAAATAAACAAATAAAAAACGAACAAGCACTAAGTCTTGCATTATTACGAGGCATAGTAGGTGACGTAGCACCACCAAAGCAATTGCGGTGTTCATAGCAGTAATGGCATATCAGTCATCACATGATGGCGCAAGCTTCGGACGGGACCTCCTCGATCGTCCATGGAGGCGGGAAGCAGGGCTGTTGGGGCGGCCAGGTGGGCGGCGGCCAGCAGTTAGGCGGCGGCGCAGGTGGTTTGCCGCCGCAGCCACAGCCATGATGATGCGACTGTGAGCACTGGCAGGGCTTCGGCTTGGGCGGCTCCGGTGCCGGTGGTGGTGGCGGCGCTGGTTGTGGGGCAGGTGGGCAGCATTGACACGTCTGCGGAGAGCAGTTCCACGGCCAGCTCTGGCACTGCATGGGGTATGGCATCGGGTACGGGTATGGTACGAACTTGTACGTTGGTTTGGGCTCCGGCGCCGGTTTCGGTTTGGTGTCTTGTTTTGGCGGATCTGTCTTCGGGCAATGACATGGTTTTGGTGGGTCAGGTTTTGTGCATTTTGGTGGGTCTGGTTTCGGACAATGGCATGGTTTTGGTGGATCAGGTTTGGGGCATGGTTTCGGTGGGTCGGGTTTTTGGCAATGGCATGGTTTTGGTGGATCAGGTTTCGGGCAATGGCATGGTTTTGGCGGGTCAGGTTTCTTGCAATGGCATGGTTTTTCTTCAGGTTTTGGGCATGTTTTTGAGCATGGGTCTGGCTTTGGGCATGGGTCTTGCTTCTTGCAATGGCATGGTTTTTCTTCAGGTTTTGGGCATGTTTTTGGGCATGGATCTGGCTTTGGGCATGGGTCTTGCTTCTTGCAATGGCATGGGTCAGGTTTCTTGCAATGGCATGGTTTTTCTTCAGGTTTTGGGCATGTTTTTGGGCATGGGTCTGGCTTCTTGGGTGGCCACACGTCAACGATTTCGATCTGCTTGACCACCTTGCAGGCCTTGTAGCAGATCTTCTTGCACAGCTTATCCGTGTCGAACGTGCCGCGGACGATCACCCTGTTGTCCTTGTCCTCGTACTCAACCTTCTCGATGCAGTACTCCTCTGTTACAACGTAAACACAACCTATTACTCCCCTCCATGCGCAGTTTGATTGAATAACACCACAAAAAAGTAAACCTCGAATAGTTTCCCGGTTTGCTGATACCATTTCTGGAGTTGAGATTGAGCCCTGGTTTTACCTTGGAGGCACTCCAGGACATTCTTGATCTTCTTCTTGCAGCGGCCGCATTGCAGGTCTACGGTAAGCACCAGTATGCCCATCTGCAAACAGACACACGCAGGGATGGTGAAAATCTTACCAAGCAATCCTAAACAAAAATCATCAGAATCCTTTCTACCGGTAGCGTCCTTGCTATATGTGGATCAATCTCTGAAGTTTCTAGCTGAAAGTAAATGTTGATTAGCTCGAGGATTAGCACGACTAGAACGGCAGAAACTGAAGGAAACAGACCAGTACTGGGGGGAGTTTGATGAAGCTCACCTCATAACTCCGAAGGACCAAGGTTGGAGCGAGGAGCGAGAGAGGAGAAAGGGGGGCTGGATGAAGCAGGCAGAGGTGCTGGTGCGCTCCTTATGTTGGGAATGCGCCGAAGCCTGCCAAAAAAGAAAGGGTGATGTCGCGTCTGATCGCGTCTCCGGTAGAAAGGACGGTTTGGTCGTTTTCAGACAGTTCCTCTCGTTTTCCTGCTTTTCTCTCCCTGATTCAGGAAATTCGGTTTTGCATACGAAGATGAGGCTGTGTGGCTGTGTTTCGACGCTCTCTCCCTTCCGATCGCGATAATGCAAGGTGATGTACTGCAAAAACTCAGCGAGTATAAAGCCGTTGTTTTACGGAGCGTGCTGGGTCGTCCCTATCTTCATCCACTGACCCCCTTGCGTGGCGTGGAAACAGAGTGTCCTCGTGTAGGGTGGTGGAACAGTCTCTTAAATTGCCCATGACCTCTATTGATTTGGAGATTTGTTGACGAGCGACCTCCACTGGTGTTTAGCACATACGCTACGCTTTCGTACCGACAGTGTTCGTTACAACAAACACTGGTTTACTTTAGAGTCTATGTGATTATCTAATTATTTTTGTTTTATTAAAAGAAGCGACCCGTTTTTTATTGATTAACTAAATAAAATAAATGACACAGAATAATAAATAAATATGCTAATGTTTCCTGATAAAGCTGAAATTTGTAACAAGATTCTCAAAAGTCATCATCTCTAACTTCACATTTTGTATCTCAGCATTTTTCATTACAGCTCTTGTGAAGAAACACCAGAAGAACACTTGGGCCAATTGGACTAACATTAAAGGATTTGAGGGTGTTGTACTGCACGATCGATGGACTTATTGTGGTCGAGGACACGCCTGAAGTGACACTATCAAATTGCGACTTCATTATCACGCCATTGCCGAAGAAGACACATTGTGGTTGGGAACACACCTAAAGTTAACCTATAGAATCACAACTTCATCATCCCGCCGTTGGCGAAGAAGACCGAGAGCACAAAGTAAGAAACAAGGCAACATCCTAAGAAAACACACCGGGTACCATCATTGCCACCACCAACACCACTCAACACTAGTACAAAGCGACCCTATAAACACCAGTCAAAACCGTCATCCACAATGGAGATAGGCCCGTCACTGGAATCATGTCACTCTTGTGGAGGACTCGTATGAAATGGAGGCACGACCCGTTCGCTTTGAAGCCCATCAACACAGATGGGCATGCACATATTTTTGTTGTTGATGTTGAACCACATATATTATGCGTGTAACTATGAATTTGTAAAATCTAACAATGATATAGCAATATTAGTGAAAAAAATCAATGTAGATAAACCTAAGTAATAATCAACCATGTCAAAGTCAACAATAGTTATATATAGTAGGAAATGACAATAGTAAATCAATCATTGCAGACATATCACATCATGTAAAAATGAATATATGATTCTTACATGTTCATGCATGGGTATGGGTATTGCTATTGTTCTTGTTCTTTCCCCGAGATGCTATCTGAACTAAAATTCTGAATTCTTGATTTAGCGCAGACCTTACCACCATTGTTATATATCGGTACCATCAGATTGGTGCTCGACCATCTGCTATTCTGCTATTTGGTGTGCGCTCCTCCTAGTGTCTATCCGATTGGCGCACTATGCGAGCTTATCACACTAGAGCTTGTCCATCCCACCTTTGTCAATGGTTAGAGCAATTAACGGGAAAACAACTTGAGGAATCAGTGTCCAAATAAATAGGAAAATATGTCTACATTCCCTAAACCAGTCTTGCATTTATGACTTCGTGGTCTAGCCAACCAGTCCACAGGACTTAGACGTTTCATAGATAACAAAGTCTCAAGCTAAACAAAGCAGAAATGAGCCCAAGCTATACAAAATAAAATGGGCCACATCTTATCCCACTTGGAAGCAACCTACGGTATTCGTCCTTCGTAATCGTCTCCTTGAGACTTATGAGAGAATACTCTCGACATGTTTGTGACACCCCCGGGATCAGGGCTGAACAAATCCCAGACCTCCGTCTGACATAAGCTTAACCTTGAGTTCGAGAATATCTAGTGAAAAATCGGTAATACCAACAGTGACCCTACGACACAAAATTTATTACAGCAAGCTCATAGCTGAGCAGAGAACCAAATTATTACAAGCAGAGGTCACTGACCATAAACATCAAACAATGGAAGGCAAATTATGCTATTAAGTATAGCAAACTTAACAAATGACCTAAGATGCCTGAAGCATAACGATGACGTCCCAGTCCATAGATTCCAGGCTGCCGGTCGAAAACCCCAAGCTACTCGTCGGTGTCGATGTAGTACGGAACTCGTCTTCAGGTGAACACTTACTCTGCCAAAAGTATCAACGAAGCAAGGGTGAGTACATGGTATACTCCACAAGACTTATGGCTGGTGGAGTTGTTTTGCATAAAGCCATCTTTGTTTATAAAATCAGAGGGAGAAGAAGCTCGTCTAGTCTGAGTATTTTAAAAGGGGTAAGAGAGCGACATCTCCGAAATATTGATCATCATCTTTTGATATCCACCAAATCATCATCATCTGAACCCTAACTAGGATCACCCCCTCGTACCCATGAGGAAGCATCCTTAAGCACACGTTGATCTGCCAAGTTTTACGATTAGGTTCAAGTTCTCTATGATCATCACGTCCGTTCCAAAGTTGTCCATAACCGTGGACACGGCTTTCTGAAAGATTATTACACTGCAGGGGTGTACAACTTTACCCACACGTACTAACCTTCTCTTAATGCCACAATGATTAGCCATCTTCCTTGGAAGGCCAGCAGAGGGTGGTTAGGCACCACCTTTACCTTGCTTTCGCCGAGACCATGAGTCACGCCCTAAGGATGGTTCCGCCGTAACGGGTCAAATACCGAAGCCGGTCCTTAAAGATGTGAGGCGAGGTTGGTTCACCAGGGGCTCCATCGACCCCAAGCAACCCGGTCCAGCTCCCCTACCTATTATGAATGCACCTCCTTCACCACATTCGAGAAGAACCAGAATGCATGTCGAATGGAACACCCGAACTATGTGACTCATGGAATCTACTAGGCAAGTTAGTTGCTCGTGAGGTTTTCCAGGCCCCGTGTGGTTGTACGCACGTCTTGGTTCAAGAGGCAAGAACATCGGGTCCTTGTGGTGGCGAGCATGGGACTAGAGAAACCACATCCCATCGTGGCCTCCTATACAAGCCTTAGCATGTTTAATCTCATATCACCTCTGATCTCATCACATCACGTTCTCCTGTCATACTAGATTCTTTGCATCTGATACATCATCTATATGAACCAGCACTGATAGATATGCATGGCTAAGCGAGACACAGATATAAGCTCTAGAAGTGAACACAAGCCAAACCTAGTTATGCTAGGAGCAGTGGATCAGGTAATATAAGCTCAAAGGGAGTAATGCAATGGATAGGATACTCTATCTATCGATAAAAGACCACAGTAGAATCATATGCATCATTGCAGGAATTGAAATGCTTTCGAAATCATAGGATTATATCATGGTGGGGCTATGCTTGCCTTTGCGTGTTGATAACCAATAAGTAGATCTTCGGAATCCTTGTACTTGACTTGGTTACAGTTGGTCAAGTATTGTTCGTCGATCTTTGATCTTCGATGGTGTTGTCCTCGGTCTTCGATCTCGATATCGTATTCTACCGGAAAGAAGCAAACACCGGAAAGAGAGGGAAATAATCAACACATGGCATCGATGCAATGCTCAAGCAAGGATGATGATATGACAAGTTGGTTAGTACTGAAATGTAATCCTAAACCATGCTCGGCAGTTTAATCGGGGTTCCGAGGGGTACAAACCCTAACTCGGGGAAACTCCGGATGTATATGAGAGGGGTTGGTTTGTTCTTCTAATTAAACTTGTCATGTAAGTTGATTATTAATGTATTATTATAGCTTAAATAGCTAGGTTTGATTTTCCTGAACATTTTGATATAGTATTTTTCTGAATTAAAATGAATTAGTTATTGAATTTATAAGATTTAAACCATTTTCTGAAATTATTAAACAATTAAAAACATTTACGGTGTCATGCTGACATCAGCATAAACGTTAAACTCTTTCTCACCCGAGCCTGAGCTAGCCAGTGAGACTAACTGCTGGGCCCGGGGCCACGTAGGCTTGCCACTGTGACAAACCTTGCCCAAGTCCACATCACAGCCACGCGGGCGCCACGTCGACGCTAGGTGTGGTCGCCGAAGGGCACGCAGACGGCGGCGATTGGCGGTGCTAGGGGGCGAATCAGCAAGCAGGAGTGGTCGCGTTCGAACGAGCGAGATGCAGCTGGCCAGAAAGTGGCAGCGCCGCTAGGAAAGGGCCATCAGGGACAGCGGCACGACGAGGATCAGCGAAGGTGGCGGCAGGTAGTCATAGTGACAGTGATACAGAGAGGGAGAGAGGCAGTGGAGAGGTTCTTTAGAACCAGGAGCTCAACATGAGGCTGTTGGTGGAGACGGTGAGGCGAGGCGGAGCCCGAAGCGACGGCGAGGCAGACCGCGGTGCACGTTGGGCTCCGGGAAGACGATGACCTTGGCGATGATTGGAGGTACGCGGGGTCGATTCCGTTGACGGGGTGGCTCACGGAGGCGAGGCGGAGCTGATGGTGGTCTCAAAACGGCAAGGGGTGACCGGAATTGGCAGCGGTCGCTGGCATCTGGCGAGGCTAGGGTTTTGTTGAGGAGGAGAATACACGAGAGCGAGGTCAACAGCGGGAGGGGAGGATATAAGGATGAGAGGGAAGGTCGCGGCACTCTTATCCACCTCCTGGAGCTCGGCGGATGGCGAGATGAAGGCGGCGAGGATCGACGGCGACGCTGCCGACACGGTGTTGCTTCCTCGTCGTCGAGGAAGACAACGAACAGGGGGCGAAGGGGTATGGGCTGCGCGCGGGCCGCTACTGGGCCCTGGCTGCTGCGCGTGGGCGGCAGGGTGAAGGGGAGAGAGGAGTGGGCCGGCCTAGGATGGCTGCTGGCTGCTGTTTTTTATAGAAATTTCTTTTTCTAAATCTGTTTTCCAATTCTGTTTTGTAATTTCAAATATAAAACTGTTTCGGGATATTTAAAAAATGCCACAGGGTTTTATAAAGATCTAAAATACTATGGGGCCCTCATAACCAATTGGGCTCCATATTTTGGTACTTTTCAAAATATAAAACCATTTGAAATAGTTACAAACAGAGGGGAAAAATATTAGGGTTTAGGGTTTTGCCTTTGTTTCTTTCTTGCATACATTTTTAAATATGATGCTCATGATGCACAAGCAAACCCTAATTAAGGTTTAGCTAAAACTAGGGTGTTACAGCTCTATCCCCCTTACGAGAATCTCGACCCGAGATTCCAAAGGTAGGAAGAGACAGAGAGAGAAAGAAACAAGGCCACTCTAAAGATAAGAGGGAACACACTAAACAACACAGAGAGTATCTCATGGTCAACTCATGGATGGAGTGTTCAAAAACAACTCCGAGACAAACATGAAACACGACAAGGTAATGGAGGAAACAAGAGGAGAAGGTTTCAAGTTGTTAGATAGATGGTCTTCATAAGGATTGAGACCATGGAACTCACAAAAGAGTTTGAAGCTGCTGAGAAGGAAGGCTTCAATAGAAAGAACATGACCACAAACTTTGGTAGGGAACCTCTACTGAATGGCTTGAGTAGAGATTTCAGGTTGCAGAGGTATGGATCAACAAAACCAAGCTATTGAACTACTTTTGAAATAGAAAGGTCACTTTTTTATTCAACAGAAGGCCAAGACAGAAAGGTATTTTGGTGGAGAGAAATCATAAGAGTCACAAGGAGCATGTAGTAAAAGAAACTATAGATTACCAAAATCATAGTCACTCTTAAAACATGGTTGAGAAGACAAAGGAAACTCTTTATTCATCCAGGTTTACCAAAATATTTGCCAAAGATCGTGATATCACTTTACACCACTGAGATGAACAGTTAAGAAGATTCCTGATGACACGAGAAGAAAGAAACTTCATTCTCAGACTTCAAGTACTTGGCACAACATAACACTTGCCAACATAAAAGGGTCTGGGGGATCGACCGAGAGACATTTAGCAACCCTAATTTAAAGGTTCTCCTTGATGTTCAAAACATGAGACATCAAGTAAAGGTCAGACTTCGGATACAAGGAAACCATAAGCACAACTTCTAAAATAGACTATAGAAGAAGCCTTATGAAGAGTGGTTGTTATTGCTGAATTAAGATAATATGACAAAAGGTCCTTCCGGCTAGGTGTGTCAACCCTTACATCAATCTTGCCAGACTTCAAAGAGACCTATGTCAAAACCTTCAGGAACGCCAACCATCATATCTTCTTGAGATTCATATTTGGTTAGACGAAATGATATTTCTGACTCAACATGTCCGAATAGAAGGTTTGCAACATTCACCGCAAAGGTAAAGTTACTAGATTCTCAAGATATGGCCTATAGTGTTAGGCTCCACAAGATGAGCTAGATTGCTAGACCCATGTATTCAGCAACTTGTCAAAAGACAATTGCATACATATAAGGTATAACAATAAAACACACATGTATCTTTAAGGAACGGATATAACTCTTCTCGAATCCACGATGACATCTTTCAACAATTGCACATGAACCAGAGAAAGTTACTTCTATCATCTAGAACACATACTTCGAGATGACTCGAAGATGGTTCTCAAAATTTTCCAACATTAATGCCAAATGTTCCATATGAATCTAATCCAGCATGGAGGAGATTGGAATGTCATCGATGGAATCAACAACAAACTTATCAAAACACTCCATTAAAATGGACTCATGTGTTGCTTGAACAAAGCAAGAATACTGGTCAGACCAAAGCACATGAAGATGTACTCTAGTGAAACATCACAAGGAGAAACATCATCAAGACAGTCCTTGGAGCTGAGTTTGATTTGACGATAACCCAAATCAAATCAAAGGTGGGGGAGATAACATATCCACAAAGGAAATACTATCTTTCTTCATCTCGAACAAAACTAGACATCCCTTTTTGAAGGAACAAAGTCGGATAGAACTTTTGTCTTACAACTCTCCAAGTTGTTGTATAAGCTCAACCAGCTAGTTCAGGGCTATCCAGTACGGATCCTTGGAGAAAGGAGTAGTTCAAAAAACTTTCTTGCTCAAGAACTTGACAACACGGTCATGTGGAAACATGGCGATACTTCTAGAAAGACGTCCAGAATATCATGAACCACCGATATGTCACTTTGTTCTAGAGGAAACTTGTTTGGTAAGGCAAGAAGACATAGTCTTAGAGCTTCAGCACAAGCCTAACTCTTTGACCAAAGAGAGTGTACCAGAATAACGGACTTGGTAGCACATCATTCCTTTGCTTAGTGATGGGGTTAACCAATCATTCTAAGAATGACTCAAATGTCCTTAGATTTCAAAACAATGATAATTGCTAAGAATCTCAGATGGCCACATTATTACGCACATGCATCACTCACAAGCGTGAAAGCTCGAGTAAGGGTGGATAAATATGTGTAATAGCATCACTTCATCAAGGGTCATGGAACTCGGGACGACCTCTTGGTATAAAAGAGTGTGACACTTTAAGGTAGAACGGGTAGAAGCTAATCAATGATTCTTGATATGTGGATTACAACACTTTGACCTAGTACTAGAAATGACGAGGTACTGGAGTTTGTTTCTCCTGACATCGCAAAATGGTTTGTCTTGACGGACCACAAGAGTATCTTACATCGGAGGTCACCGGTGCACATTTACTACTTGGCTACCAACTGGTAGACGAAGGTCGGAAAACAACAAGGGAGAAAGAACATGCTCAGGATGGAATCCCGAGATTTGGATGCATAAGTCAACAATCTTCCGAAAACCAATGCATAGAAGAGGTAAGGTGTGGTAGAGTCACGAGCATCGATGCGGGACTCACTAGGAGTATTCTTGTCGTGACCTATTTGGTTCCATTGAAGAACATCTGCCATAGTTAGTGGTAGGGGAAGTCCTTAGTTGTCACAACTCAATCACAACAAAGACCACAAGCTTGAAGGCTAGAATTGTAGTACCAGCCATCCTAAGGTAATGTGTGAACATTAACAACAGGGGTCAAAGGAAGGATCTTGGGTTAAAGGTCAGCTTCATGTACACGATTCACAACAATAGAATCCAGCACAATCCGGGATCTTAAGTTCAAGTACAAGGGTTAAAACCCAAAGAAAGGAATAGCCACTGCTTGAGTGACGTAGCGTACATTGCAAGTTAGTAACCACGAGGTAGTTTCCAAGAGAAGAAACGACTTCTGAAGTACCCAACAAACAAAAAGGAGGCACACAAGGCGAAAGGAAACATTGAAGCCTAGAACAGAACACTAAAGATCCAACAATTTAATGTTGTGGGTCCAAAATATAGAGAGATCATGATAGAAAGGAATCTCTCAGATGAATAAGAGCAAGGGGAACAAGGAGTTCACAACACACACACACACAGCTATAGAGAACTTAACACTAGGTCAACTGGTTAAGAAACGACATGCCCAAAAGGCACCTAAGCTTTGAAAGACTAAAAGAGATATCAAAACTTTTCAAAAGTCAACACCAGATGAGATAACCTAGAGTTAGAGAGAGAGATTGGATAAGGAGTAAAATAAGCATATTAGAATTTTCGCAAATACTTTCCAGCTTTCAAATAGTTTTCACAAACACTAGACTCAATATCGACCAATAGCAAGGTTTTCCTATGTTCGATACTGTTCTGATACCAAAACCTGTGACACCCCCGGGATCAGGGCTAAACAAATCCCAGACCTTCGTCTGACATAAGCTTAACCTTGAGCTCGAGAATATCCAGTGAAGAATCGGTAACACAATAGTGACCCTACGATACAAAATTTATTACAGCAAGCTCATAGCTGAGCAGAGGACCAAATTATTACAATCAGAAGTCACTGACCATAAACATTAAACAACGGAAGGCAAATTATGCTATTAAGTATAGCAAACTTAACAAATGGCCTAAGAGGCCTAAAGCATAACGATGACGTCCCAGCCCATAGATTCCAGGCTGCCGACCGGGAACCCCAAGCTACTCGTCGGTGTCAATGTAGTACGGAACTCGTCTTCAGGTGAACACTTACTCTGCCAAAAGTATCAACAAAGCAAGGGTGAGTACAGGGTGTACTCCGCAAGACTTATGGCTAGTGGAGTTGTTTTTCATAAAGCCATCTTTGTTTATAAAATCAGAGGGAGAAGAAGCTCGCTAGTCTGAGTATTTTAAAAGGGGTAAGAGAGCGACATCTCCGAAATATTGATCACCATCTTTTGATATCCACCAAATCATCATCATCTGAACCCTTACTAGGATCACCCCCTCGTACCCATGAGGAAGCATCCTTAAGCACACGTTGATCTGCCAAGTTTTACGATTAGGTTCAAGTTCTCTATGATCATCATGTCCGTTCCCAAGTCATCCATAACCGTGGACACGGATTTCCAAAAGATTATTACCCTGCAGGGGTGTATAACTTTACCCACACATACTAACCTTCTCTTAATGCCACAATGATTAGCCATCTTCCTTGGAAGGCCGGCAGAGGGTGGTTAGACACGACCTTTACCTTGATTTTGCCGAGACCATGAGTCACGCCCTAAGGATGGTTCCGCCGTAAGGGGTCAAATCCCGAAGCCGGTCCTTAAAGATGTGAGGCGAGGTTGGTTCACCAGGGGCTCCATCAACCCCAAGCAACCCTGTCCACGCTTCCCTACCCGTTATAAATGCACCTCCTTCACCACCTTCGAGAAGAACCGAATGCATGTCGAATGGAACGCCCGAACTATGTGACTCATGGAATCTACTAGGCAAGTTAGTTGCTTGTGAGGTTTTCCAGGCCCCGTGTGGTTGTACGCTCCTCTTGGTTCAAGAGGCAAGAACATCGGGTCCTAGTGGTGGCGAGCATGGGACTAGAAAAACCACATCCCACCATGGCCTCCCATACAAGCCTTAGCATGTTTAATCTCATATCACCTCTGATCTCATCACATCACGTTCTTCTGTCACACTAGATTCTCTGCATCTGATACATCATCTGGATGAACCAGCACTGATAGCTATGCATGGCTAAGCGAGACACAGATATAAGCTCTAGCAGTGAACACAAGCCAAACCTAGTTATGCTAGGAGCAGTGGATCAGGTAATATAAGCTCAAAGGAAGTAATGCAACGGATAGGATACTCTATCTATCGATAAAAGACCACAGTAGAATCGTATGCATCATGGCAGGAATTGAAATGCTTTCGAAATCATAGGATTATATCATGGTGGGGCTATGCTCGCCTTTGCCCGTTGATAACCAATAAGTATATCTTCGGAATCCTTGTACTTGACTTGGTTACAGTTGATCAAGTATTTTTCGTCGATCTCCGATCTTCGATCGTGTTGTCCTCGGTCTTCGATCTCGATATCGTATTCTACCAGAAAGAAGCAAACACCAAAAAGAGAGGGAAACAATCAACAAATGTCATCGATGCAATGCTCAATCAAGGATGATGATATGACAAGTTGATTAGTACTAAAATATAACCCTAAAGCATGCTCGGCAATTTAATCGGGGTTTCGAGGGGTACAAACTCTAACTCGAGGAAACTACGGATGTATATGAGAGGGGTTGGTTTGTTCTTATAATTAAACTTGTCATGTAAGTTGATTATCAATGCATGATTATAGCTTAAATAACTAGGTTTCATTTTTCTGAACATTTTGATATATTATTTGTATTTTTCTGACGTAAAATGAATTAGTTATTGAATTTACAAGATTTAAACCATTTTCTGAAATTATTAAACAATTAAAAACATTTACTGCGTCATGCTGACATTAGCATAAACATTAAACTCTTTCTCACACGAGCCTGAGCTAGCCAGTGAGACTGACTGCTGGGCCCGGGGCCACGTAGGCTTGCCACCGTGGCAAACCTTGCCCAAGGCCACATCACAGCCAAGCGGGTGCCACGTCGATGCCAGGTGGGCTCGCCGGAGGGCACGCAGACGGCGGCGATTGGCGGTGCTAGAGGGCGAATCAGCAAGCGGGGGTGGTCGCGTTCGAACGAGCGAGATGCAGCTGACCAGAAAGTGGCAGCACCGATAGGAAAGGGTCATCGAGGACGGCGGCACGGCGAGGAGCAGCGACGGCGGCGGCAGGTAGTCACGGCGATGGTGATACAGAGAGAGAGAGGCAGTGGAGAAGTTCTTTCGAACCAGGAGCTCACCACGAGGCTGTTGGTGGAGACGGTGAGGCGAGGCGGAGCCCGGAGCGTCGGCAAGGCAGACGGCGGTGCACGTCGGGTTTCGCGGAAGACGATGACCTTGGCGATGATTGGAGGGACAGGAGGTTGATTCCGTCGACGGGGTGGCTCACGAAGGTGAGGCGGAGCCGATGGTGGCCTCAGAACAGCGAGGGGTGGCCGGAATTGGCGGCGGTCGCTGGCATCTAGCGAGGCTAGGATTTCGCCGAGGAGAAGAATACACGAGAGGGAGGTCAAAAGAGAGAGGGGGAGGAGATAAGGACGAGAGGGAAGGTCACGACGCTCTTATCCACCTCCTGGAGGTCGGCGGACGGCGGGATGAAGGCGGCGAGGATCGACGGCGGCGCTGCCGACACGGTGCTGCTTCCTCGTTGTCGAGGAAGACAACGAACGGGAGGCGAAGGGGTATGGGCTGTGCGCGGGCCGCTACTGGGCCCTGGCTGCTGCGCGCGGACTGCTGCTGGCTGCTGTTTTTTTATAGAAAATTATTTTTCTAAATCTGTTTTCCAATTCTGTTTTGTAATTTCAAATACAAAACTGTTTTGGGATATTTCAAAAATGCCACCGGGTTTTATAAAGATCTAAAATACTATGGAGCCCTCATAACCAATTGGGCACCACATTTTGGTACTTTTCAAAATATAAAACCATTTGAAATAGTTACAAAGAGAGGGAAAAATATTAGGGTTTAGGGTTTTGCCTTTGTTTCTTTCTTGCATACATTTTTAAATATGATGCTCATGATGCACAAGGAAACCCTAATTAAGGTTTAGCTAAAACTGGGGCGTTACAATGTTGTAATGGCAGAAGTGCATGATTCTTTCCCCGCTGCATATTTCATGGCATTGCCAGTACCCCCTTGGTTTTGTGGGCTTAGGGAGGCCTCCCCGCGTGGCCCCTTAGGGTTAGGTCACGGGTTTACTTTCCTTTTTTAGTGTGTCCCCAGTGAGCATTGTTACTTATGGGGTGACTTTTATGTCGCTGTGTACTAGCGCAAGCTAAAGTGTCACCAATTTATCATCCCTATTATAAGGTTATGATTGCACACATAAGCAACCATATGAAAATTGTGGCAGAAATTCTACACATGAGCAACCATATAAATACCAAAATAAATAGATCATTGCACAAATAAGAAACCACACAGTTAATTGGCATTGAAGTTAGTGAAATAGGATGATGAGTGCAATTGCAGATTCAGTAGATCTAACAATTTAATACATTCATACACAATATAACATATAAACCTAGCTAGTGTACACAATATAACATATAGATCTAACAATCAAATCTTGCCATACAATATAGTATATACATCAAGCTAGCTTACACACCGATCCTAAAAAATCTAATAAATCCGGCCTTGCTATCTATGACGATGAGTATAACAACCGACACACAATCCTAAGCCTATATTCTAATGGATCCAACGTAGCTAACTGTGCTTACATGATATATCTGTACTATATATGAGTTAAAAATGTATGGTAACAATCATACCACGTGACTACGTGAGGACGGTGCAGCTAGCTGGGAAGAATAAGCCGGCTTGACTGGCCTTATCGTCGGCACCGCCAGCCTTCGACCAACGCAGGTAGGCAGGAGTACATGGCGAAGAAGCCGCCGGCGAGATCATCTGCATTCCAGTGCCACAAGGTTATATAAGCTTTTTGTCTTCCGCCTCCCCGACCATGGGAGCAAGGCATGTACTGCGTGGTCCTAAAGAGGGGTAGCGGGCTGTCAAGTGGAGTGAGACCGTACGGAGTCCCCTGCTGGTCCTTATCCTTATATCTATATCTATATCTATACCACTATATAGTGTACCAATATCGAAGCATACCAGCCGTTTGATCTTTCTCATCCGACGGCTTACATTCAATGGATGAAAATGGGTAACATCGTGGCATTGTATGCACCATACGATCTGGTAATCTAACGGCCTTTGTCTTCTGGATTCGTGGTGGTCGCTGGGCCTCAGCGCTGCTCTATCCTCAAGTGTGAAAGTGGCAGGCTGACAGGCTGACGGGAAACGGAAGTAATCAAAAGAAGAAATACTCAGAGGATCGGGAGTGTTCTAGACTGCTAGACCATGGCACAAAGCACACGCGAGATATCTCTATCTATGAATAGGGAGACTACTAGAAAGAACGGTGGCGTCCCGGGAAAATAAATATTTTCTCTGATCTATATTAGTTGATTTGGATTTGTTAAAATTTGGATAAACCTATATAAAAATAGTGTCTAGGTTTATCGAAATCTAGACAAATCTAAGCCAAGTAATATGGGTCGAAGGAAGTAACATTATTTTTAACGGATTTCTATGACATCTGAAAAGTTTATATTGTTTCTTAGTTGACCGACATGCACATGGTGAAGCGCCATTGTATACATCTATCCAGTTTTGTCTACAATGCGTATCATCATATTTACTTATATACTCCCTTCGTCAGTAAATAATTAACTAAGATTTATCAAAATTTGCATGTATCTAAACGTATTTTAGAGTAGAGATACATGAGAATCTAGAAAAACCCAAGTCACTCATTTCCGTACGGAGGGAGTATAATTTACCATTCAACAACAATTCTTATATTCCAATATAACTTTTGGTCATATAAATCGTTCCAAATAAGTCAAGTTAGTTTCCCTAAATTTTCTATTAAAGTTGAATTGTTTCTTGTAAAATGAAAATCATAAGCAAATGAAAGAGTGTAAGTTAGGCTGTTCCGAAGAGGTCAAGTTTGGTGATGAAACTACAATATTGAATAAATCATAATTTATCTTTCTTGCTAGAGACACGGGATCTTGTGAGAACATGATTATTCACGCATAGATGAAGTAAGCAATCGATGCTCTGCCATCGATGTGCAGGGCAAATACAAAAGACGAACACGGGTGAGAAAATAAATCCAGCACAAGTATGAATAAATTCATGCGAGAACTCCATAGAAATTATCAACACGATATAAGTTAGGCAAGAAAAATCAGACATACATTAAGAAAGTATTGACGGAATTAGAGATTTTTATACGCATGCATTCAAGTCATAATTTATGTGACACACGCACAATTTCATTGTGATTTAGAGAGGATCTAAGGTTTTGTTACTGCCCAAAGTTGTCACGTCTATTTTATGGTATAACTTGAAGTCAATAATTGTAATGAAATTTTGAAAAATATTCATAATTGACATCTAAATTGGTCTAACATGCGAAGCATGTGCCATTTGCTAGTATATATATGAGACAGATGGTAGAGTTATTTATGATGGCCCTAATGGGGGAAAAGATCAGAAGGTGGGGAAAAAAGAGGGGACTAATTATCTCACCCGGTTGTCCATGTTTATGCAGCTAGCTTCATCGTCTACAACGTCAAAATTTTGTCTGCAAGATTTCTTCAGCTACCGAGATGGGAATCCGGGCCAAGAAAAGTACGGGAAATGTGCCCGCAACCTGAACCGTTGATCGGGGTAGCCGCTGCTGTGCTGCTACTCCTTGTCGTCCATCTTCTTCGCGTCGTACTAACCTAATATGGCACCGTCACCGGAAAAAGGAAATCAGATAGGGAAGAGATCAGAGGCCGCCAGCAGCCATGAAGAAAAAGAAGGCCACCGGCGTTGTGATGGGTAAGGATCTGGAGCGGCGGCCCATCGCTGCCGGCGAAAGAGAGGGCGGCTGGAGCGCCGTTCATGGAGCTCATCGCCTCATCCACTACCGGTCGGCTAGAGAGAAAGGATAAGGAGAGGAACGTGATGGATTAGGAGTCTGGGAGAGAGGAAGCGACCGGTGAGGAGCCGGTCACGGCACATGCAAATATAAATCAAAGGGATGATCCAGGAAAAGGACGATACGACGCACCACAAACCACGTCCTTGGAGAAGCCTTCCGCGGCGATGACGAACTGGAGCTCCTCCGCGACGGCCGCATCACGCCGACCACGACGCCAAAGGAGGGCCTGAATCAGGCCTGGGCCGCCGGTGATGGAAGAACACAGTTAGGGAAAGGTTGTGGCAGGTGAGAGCTTGGGTGGAGACGGTGTTTGGGTAGGAGAAGGAGCTCGGCGAGAGGGAGGGCGACGCGAGCGAAGAAATTGGTTGGAAGAGGGAGATAAGGATAAGGATTGGGGAGAGAGAAATCCAAAGTTGTTTGGTCCACCGCTTTGACTGAAGCATCGAGAGAACACGGGAGGAAAGAAAAGCGGTGGGTTGTGGGACCTGAAACCGCGATAGCTGTGAACCGTAAATTCCAAAACAGATGAACAGAGATCGATCAACGTACTGTAGAGATGCGTTACTATAGCTATCTACAGTACCAAACTGATTTGGCATGTCTAACTGATCGATGAACTACTTCGTTTTCATATATGTAGTGATATGAGAAAGATGGTAGAGTTATTTATGATGGCCCTAATGGGCCTAGCATCACAAACGGTTTCCCCTGGATCGTCGTTTGCGATAGCTTGATGCCGCGCACGATTTACATATGGTCAAACGTGTGCGTTGTTAAAAAGTCCCGCACACCACACAAACTCCATCTCATCTTAAATCTCATCTTAATCTAAACATCAGACACGGTTTATCTAGAAAAACATCGTTTAGAATCTGCAACATCAAGAACAAGTTGTAATATTTGGTTGAAAGGGCATGGACCAATCAACATGGTTGCCCTTTCTATTACAAAAGACCACTAATAATATTTGAGCATCGGCCGGAAAGGTTCCAATCAAACATGCTTCCCTTCTTGCTACAAAAATGCCACTAACTTCACATTGCATACATATATATAGGGCCTAATAAAATTGAAATAACTAAGTACAAACCGTCATCCTCCTCACCAGAGAAGATGTCAATGTCGTCGCTGCCTGATGCCTATGCATCGTCGGACGATCCTACTCCCTCTCCACAGCCTGATGCCTTTGCATCGTAAGAGGCCCCTACAGCCTCTCCGGAGCCTGCTGCCTCGGCATCATCAGCGAAAGTGTTGCCGGTGCTCAATGTCGCGCCCAATTCCTAGACGGCCTTGCGCCTTGTCGCGATGACTATCGAAATCGCCACAATCTCGTTGAACCCGCTGTCAGGAAACTGTGGAGATGTTGTTGCGCGGCCAACCTTCTTATTACCTTGATTTTTGGTGCGCAGCCATGCACGCACATGGTCCTCATGGAGAGTCTCAAAGTATTCCTCCACCATGCAATGCATCGCTGCTTACTTAGGCCGGTCGAAGCAATGGATTCCTCCACCACCATATGATCCTGCAAGTCCTTTGCCTGCAACCCTTCTAGCTCATCCTCCTATGTACCATGTTCCTTCTCCTCCTATGGAGCGTGCTCCTTCTTCAAATCATACCCTGTGACGTCGATGACGCTTCCCTCAATATTATGTTGCAAGGAATGCTCCTCTTCCCCATCAGACGGTGTGCGGTCAATGTAACCGATAGTAGATTCACAGGAAGGGTATGGTGTCGATAAGAGAGGCACCCGACAGGAATATTATGCGAGGCATCTTACAAGCGAGGGAAAATGGTGAGAATAGTGTCAGATTTCGCATTTTGAACAAAAATGGTAAAACAATGGCAAGACATAATGACCAAAATATTCCAAAATGATTTTTGTCTCAAAAAGCGTTTGTGATGTTCATGATAAATCCTGTGCGACTCAAACCATCCCAAACAATTTATCCTCAGTTAACCGTGGTCGATATGAAACGGTCTTCTTTCTCCATTGACATCGGCCTCCTCCCACCATTCGAGTTGCGATGAATAATCTTTCGGTGTTGCAGTGGTCGCGTCCTCCAAATTCCTTTTGTGCTCGTTGTCCGAGGAGGACCTGCCGAAGTACGAGGGGGAGGAGCCACCCTATGTCTAGCGACGGGAGGGAGTGCTCCTCCTCCCATCCGGAGATGCTTTCTTGTCCACCATAATAAAAGCCTAATCAACACGACGACGTTGCACCGACGGGAACTACCCGACGCAAGAAAGGCGAACGGTCCTTTTACCATAGAGATGGTGTGTGCAAAGAAAGCTTCGAAGCGGGAATTTTATGGCGCATTCCCCAACACATACATATCACACAGAGAAAGGAGAATGGGCTACACACGCATTAAACAGAATAGTAGGATATGCGACCTCGAGAACTCACTAGACACAATGATTTAGTACTTACCGTGTGTTATCCTAAAAAAGTACTCATCGTGTGAGAAAGGCCACATAAAAAACGATAAATATTAGACAAAAGTCGCAAGTATCAGACACACTATTGTTATGTTATGAACCGTGGGCGGTGCTTTTCCACTAAGCAAGCGATTCTCATTGGGAAAGCCGTGTACGGTATATTTGTTACGGTAATAGAAAACTTTCTAAGTGTGATGTCCTCGCGAAAGAGTCTGCTTAAAACATGGATAAACGATCAAAATTCTGCGACGTCAGCAGTTTTCTACACCACAGGTAAAGTTGTACGATGGGGGCGTCGTTTTGGCACCCGTCCTTCATAGAGGACTTTTTCAAAATCTTTGAAAACCTCAAATTTGAAGTTTCAAAAATATCGAAAACAAATATCAGGATGTAGTCAATGATTTATTCTACCAGTATGTAAAACTTTATCACGAAATACTAAATATTCTATTTTAGGAAAAAATGACAAAAATGCAGATCTGGGAGTGTGAATAGTGCAACTTTTGAATCATCCAAAAATTATACTCCCTCCTGTTTAAATTAATTGACTTGGGTTTGTCTAGATTCGGATGTATCTAGACTTGTTTTAATACTAGATACATCCGAACCTAGACAAATCCAAGTCAATTAATTTGGATCGGATGAAGTAGAATTTGTCTTTTTCGCTGAGCCTAAAATACAATGTATTTTACATTAAAATTTTGCATGCCCGTAGTGTACACAGTTTACTACATCCATGTATTTTTTCCTGAATTTTTGGAAACTTTAAAATCAAGTTTTCGATTTTTTAAAATAAAGTCCTCTCGAGGGAGGACGGGTGCCAAAGCCATTTTCCGGCCTTAATAGGCCTTATCTGTAGTAGCATTGGCGGCGGCGGGAGTATGCACCGGTATTCGTTTGAATACCAAAGATTTGGTGTGCAAAAAAAATTATGTATACATATTAGTCAGTCTGGTTCATCCCATTAGCAGAAACAGGCCGCACGATCTTGAGTCGCGGCCGCGCACGCCCCGCATGCACGAGACGGTTCTGGTGCACGCCATGCAACCGCACCGCTCTCGATCTTCGCCTCATCCTCTCGACCCAACGCAGCGGCAGACCCTAGCGACTAGCGTAATTGCCTGACAAGGGTTTGTGGCGGAGACCGGCGATCGGATCACCAGCGGCGACAGGTGAGGCGAGCGCGTGCACGCGGCCAGGCCAGGTAATTTCCAGTCTTCCCCTGTTCATAGATGGAGCACGTACAAGTACGGAACACCTAGCACTAGCAGATTAGTATTAGCATTAGAGTGGCAGTCTAGCAGATATAATCGAATTAGTATACTACTCTCTTCGATCCATATTAGTCTATTAGTTGATTTGAATTTGTTTAAATTTGGATAAATCTATATACTAAATAGTGTCTAGATTTATCTAAATCTAGACAAATATGAGTTAACTAATATGGGTCTGAGGGAGTAGTATAGTGTCTAGATTCATCTAAATCTAGACAAATATGAGTCAACTAATATGGGTCGGGAGAATAGTATAATTTAATTATTGACATAGTTGATTACTCACGTAGATTTTTAGTAGAATAGCAAATGTAATCTGACTTGGATCTCCTAGATTGGATGCGATTCAAATTTCTAATTTTCTATTCCTTGTTTTCTTGTAATATAGATGAAGAAGAGTGCTGCCAGTAGCAGTAGCATTTTTGCAATGTGGGAAAAGGCATCGAAAGCAAAAAAGAGAGATGAAACATCAACTCCGAATCAGACTGTTGCACACTTGACTACTTCTCCTGTTCAACCCGAGAGCAATATGCAATTGGCGCTAGGCAAGCACCGGATACAGAACATGAATCGGAGAGTTGAGGCGCAACCCCAGCCCCAACTGTAGAAGATGATGAAACGATTGATGAAGAGGATGAACCAAAAGAGGTGGCAGATTTAGGGGCACTCGAACATGATCCTGCGAAGCGGATTCCGATCTCAAGGTATGCTGTCAATGATCAGGATAGAGTGAGAAGGAGATACATTGAGATGGGTCCGTGTGAACCAAAGAATCATAAGTTTGAGTTTACAAATAAAAGTGGAATTGATCGTCGCTTTGGTCGTGCTTGGTTTAAAGAATTTTCATGGATTGAGTATAGTGTGGAAAAAGATGCTAAACTGCTTGGCCTAGGAAGTTCAAGTCTGGGACAAAAAATCACAGGCTCCCGGCCATAATGCTATTTCTTTTTTGCCTTGTATAGTACTACCTTTATAGTGGAACCAATTTTGTTAGTAGTATATTTTAGCATTTTATTTTATTGTAACCAAATTCTATGGGCTGGGCTTTTGTTGCTGGGCATGAAAGTTAGCCCAGGCATGTCTTTGCCCCTATTTTTCTAAAAAAAAAGAAGTTTTTGCATACAAATCAGAGTCTCATCAGAAAATAATTCTGTGGGAACTGATCCATGAATTCAACTCCATGGATCAACTTCTGCAATTGGTCTCCATTCAACCCCGATTCGATCATGTTCGTTAGAAGCATCCAAGAACCGTATTTCAAAAGAAAAACACCTAAAATTCATGCAAAAAGGATCTCCATTCAAATGGTTTGCACCCACTCCGGAAAATCATGGTTCCATTCCAAACCAGCCGACGAAGCATGAGACAATATTAGCAACATGTATGCACCCTATTATTATTATTCTCAGAACGCATTAATTTCTCGAAGCTTCTAGCAGGAATTCGTGAAGGAATTTCACACAATTATGCATAGAGACTAGATACATAGAGGGCAGGCTTGGAAGAGGTGGTACACCGTCGAGCACGAACGACATAGGAGGTACATGCTTGCCAGTGTCTCGGCGCGAGGTGGGTTTAGTTGCTCTGCGGTTACATGACGGCGCAGGCAGGCGGGGTCTCCTCGCAGATGACAATGGGCGTGCACGGCGCGGGCATCGGCATCTGGTACGGCGGGTAGGAGGAGCAGTGGCAGGACGGCCCCGTCGGGCACTGGCACGTGGGCGCCGGAGGAGGTGGCTTGGCGTGACACTCGCAGAACGGCGTAGCGCAGCCACACGGCCACGCCGCGGGGTACTGCGGGTACGGGTACGCGTAGGGTACCACCTGGTTGCCGGGGGCCGGCGGCAGCTTGGGTTCGGCCGGCTTCTCCTCTTTTTTCTCGGGCTTGGGCTTGGGTTGTGCCGGCGGCTTGGCGACCTCGATGTTCTTGATGATCTTGCCGGCCTTGCACCAGATCTTGCAGGAGAGCGCGTCGGCGTCGAAGGGCCCCGACACGAGCACCCTGTCCTCCCCGTACACGATCTTCTCGATGTCGAACTTGCCTCGGTCCTGGATGGAGGACAGGACCTTCTGGATCTTGGCGCTGCAGCGGCAGCAATCCATGTCCAGCGTCACGATCAGCGTGGGCATCTTCTGCAGCTCGAGGATTCACCAACAATCGATCGCACCCAAGGTTCTGCATTATGTTTCTCTTTGTTCTGGATTAAACAATTAAGCCGAAGAAGAATTAATGAAGGAGCTACTATGGAGAAGAAGTAAGCTCACCTTTGCGGTTCAGAAGTTCGGGAATATGCAGGGAGAGGAAGACAGAGTAGTGGAGCTACGTACTGAGCTGTGTGACCACAGCCTCCGGCAAGGAGGAAGGCGTTATGTTTTCTCATAAGCTGGCGTTGGAATTTGGTGCCGCGATCACGTCGGCACGGACAGGGTCATGAATGCAGTTTGGAACCTGGCGCAGCGCGAATAGACGGCGAGCGATGCTACGCCTGTATCGGGTGTTCGATCACATCGCAGCAGTCGGCATGTGATGAACATTTAGGACCCGTTTGGCAGGCTTTGCATCACCCCGTGCAGGCCCCCGGAAAGAAAACGGACCGTTAGTTTACCTATGTTCCCTTTAGGGCCTATCACCGCGTTCCTAAAAGCAAACCCACCGCCATGTCCAGCCCATGGTGACAACATTTGAATCGAGCCTTTCCGTAGAGCTAGCCCAAGCGCGCCCTTTAAAGCACCTTACCTAGGGCTTCCTTGCAGGCTCATCGTTAGCACGCATTGAATTCGAATCAAATCAAGCTCTATATAAAAAAGATGCACATCGACAAGGGGTTCCATGCTGACCATTGGCATCGGTTTTGGTGAGATATATCTTTTTAGAATTGTGGTCAAAGTTGGAGTTCTTTTGGATGAATTTCGTCAGATTTATCGCACACAATCAATCGTTCGAAATTTTCTTTGAGTAGTTTGATGTTGATGTTCCTGACAACTCTTGTGTCAATTTTTTCGTTTTGGTAGAGGTAGAGAAATTCATCTGAAACTTCTAAATGAGGTTGCAGACGAGGTTGAAGATGAGTTAAGGAAGAATGCCTATTCAACAGATCGTATCGTGCTGGTAGAGTTCCAGCTTGAGTTCTTGAAAGCCGCGGGCAAGTACCCTCGACACGGTGAGCGATTCCTAGTCCTGCCCGCCATCAAGCGGTTCCTCATGAACGCTACTGTGTCCAGTGGTGTTTGCCGTCTCCGACGCCGATGCAATAGAAGCAAGTGTTGCGCCACCCTTCTTCGCCAGCACAGCCGCAACAGGTATCCCGCCAGCCTCCATCACCGGTGTAGTTGCAAAAGGTGTCGCGGATCTAGCAGATCAGCTGACCAAACACGAAGAACACGGGTTGCTAATGACTGTTTAGGTGTGCATATGAGTGTAGCACACAAATCGAGCACTGACACCCAAACAAGAGGCATTTTTTCTTGTCGTCGTGCAAGAGAGAAGAATTCATTCGCCATGTAGAACATGGCTGAAGTATCATCTTCGCGTGGCCATGCTCCGCGAGACATTGCCAACCAAGACGAAAATCGGGGGCAGGTAACCAAACGCGTCCTTCGTGCTATGACAACCTTCAACAGGGGCGGAGTTAGGCCAAGGACAACCTGGACCATGACCCTGGGTGTGGCGAATATTCCTGCTTACCATCTAAGAAGAATGAAATTTGGCCCATGACGCAGCCTAAGAGTGGCCTATCTTGCCTCTCTAAGGACAACCTGGACCATGACCCTGGGTGTGGCGAATATTCCTGCTTACCATCTAAGAAGAATGAAATTTGGCCCATGACGCAGCCTAAGAGTGGCCTATCTTGCCTCTCTAGTCTCTTCCCGGCTCGCTTGATGGTGACTCAATGAGGAAAATGTCCTAGCTTGCGACCAGCGTGTCCACCTCGTTCGCTGTAGGAAGTGTGCACTGCCACTAGCCAAGCTGCTACTACGGCCACGCCGACACCGGTGATGCGCCACGCCGGTGGGCTTTTCTTGCATGGCCCCTACCCCCTTTGCTCCCCGGACCCGTGAACCTCGTCTCCCCTCGGCCCTCGACCCCTCCTCTAGCATGTTCGCAGTCCCGTGCTGCCAGTCTTCCCTGTCTCGCCGACTGGCAGCCACCTCTGCCTAGACTCTGTTTATGCTGTAGCTCCTGCCCGCCCTCGCTCTAAGACTCTGCCTTTTATGCTCGGCTAGGTAAACTTCTAGTGGCGTGTACCCTCCATCCCGTACTCAAAACGCCACTATCTGGTACTGTACTTTAGTTTTTTAAAAGGAAAAATGATGAGAGCAGAGGAAACGTTCCAAGACCCTACTTCTCTTCTCTGCATGCATGCGTGTATCTCACCCACTCCACTCTCCAATCAATCTGTCGTCACCCCACCCCTCTCCTCTTGATCCGCACCGCCCTCCCTCTCGTCTCGATCTGCCACTGCAATGTCCCTGAGACGCCACCGTCGTAGCTACCTCCACCATGAATACCTTGATTCGCCGCCCAGACCACGCTGTCGCCACCCTTCCACACTGTCAGTGAGTCCCTTGTTAGTAGAATTATATGTGTAGAATGTGGATTTGTGTAGTTCAATTAGGTTATATCTAAGATTGCTTTGTACAAATTCTTAGTAGGAATGTATGTTAGTATATAGTTAGAAATGAATGTTATCTTATCTGTGTAGTGTATGGTGTAGTAGAATGTATGTTAGTATATATGTTTAAGTTATAAATGCATGTCAGATTATCTGTGTAGTGTGGAGTGTCATACTCCCTCTGTCCCAAATTAACTGACTCGGATGTGTATAGATGTATCTATATACTAAAATGTGTATAGATATATCTATATCTACACGAAGCTGAGTTACTTAATTTGGGGCAGAGAGAGTGGATTATTTTTGGAAAATGCTTAGTGTTTGTAGTGTAAATTTAGTGATAAACATTATGCTTTAGATTGCATAGTGAATAACAATAGTTGTTGTCAATTTAGATGATAAATATAATTATTTAGATTGTAATATTATTATTAAAAGCTTGTGATTTTGTATACGCGGGAAATGACACTATGTCAAGTTTGCATGAATGTTCACCTTGTGATTTCGACGATCTATAATATTTTATGATCCATGTTTGTTTTATATCATTTGTCTTATGTTTTGTCTACACTTTGAGGTATTTTTCTGCATTTTCTGAAACTAACCTATTGATAAGATGAAGCAGTGCCAGTTGCCTGTTTTCTGCTATTTTTAGTTTCAGAAAAGCTAAAAAATGAATATTCTCGGAATTGGACGGGACAGAAGCCAAAGTTATTGTTTTTTCCGGAGCAATACGGAAACACGAAGCAGAGACGGAGTAAGGCACCAGGGTGGCCACACCCTAGGGTGGCACGGGCCCACCCTAGGTGCGCCACCAGGGGGTGTGGGCCCCTGGGCCTCCATCGAACTTGCCCTCTTCGCCTATAAGAAGCCTCCGATGAGAAAACCCTAAATCATCCATCATACATCCACGAAAAGTTCCACAGCGCCGCCGCCACCGAAGGGGAGATTCGGGGGACAGAAGTCTCTGTTCCGGCACCCTGTCAGGACGGACAAGTGCCCCCGGAGCCATCTCCTTCGATCTCCACCACCATCTCCACCGATCTCCATCACCATTGCTGATTCCCATGATGAGGAGGGAGTAGTTCTTCCTCGAGGCTAAGGGCTCTACCGGTATCTATGTGTTCATCTCTCTCTATGCGTGATCTTATTATGATCATGAGCTTTATAATCAAGTAGATCTATCCTGCTACTCAAATGTTTTAATAGATCTCCGGCTCTCCCCACATGTGTGAAAGTGACAGCATGCACGCTGTGGTGGCACTTAGGCTAGAGTTTACATAAATACTCAAGTTCTTCAATAGATATCTGCTCTCCCCACGTGTGTGAAAGTGACAGCATGCACGTTGTGGTGGCACTTAGGCTAGAGTTCATAAATACTTATCATGAGTATATTTTGAGTTGGTTGTCTCTATAAAATTATGGTGTTTGTTAGAACCATCTAGCGCTCAAGGTGACAGTGTGGGGTTATCTAGATGGGGAAGACAGACTTTAAGGTGTGCTGTTATAGTCCTACTGTGGATTAGACTTTTCAACCGGAGAGTAGTTCAGAGTACAATAATGAAGAGAATATATTTATTAAGAGTATTCAGTAGTGAAAGTATGATCCCTAGGCCTTGTTTCTAAACATTGAAACACCGTTTGCATCTAGATCTGTTACATGTTTGCTTGCTTCCATCTTTATTTCAGTTTGTCTTTAAGTCTCTTCCACCCGTCAGAAGCTCTTTTCTGGCACCATTACCACTTGTATTTCACTATCTCTTCGCCGAACTAGTGCACCTATACACCTGACAAGTGTATTAGGTGTGTTGAGGACACAAGAGACTTCTTGTATCTTGATTTCAGGATTGCTTGAGAGGGATACCTTTGACCACTTCCTCCGTGAGTTCGATAAACCTTGGGTAATCCACTTAAGGAAAACTTGCTGCTGTTCTACAAACCTCTGCACTTGGAGGACCAACAATTGTCTACAAGAATAGAAGTGCGTAGACATCAGAATGTTATTTCAAAAATCCATTGATATAACAAACTATTCACCTTTCATATTTGTATCTATTTTATAGTGTATTTACAATTTATTTAATGTGTGTACTTCTGTTCGACAGACTATGTCACGCAAAATAAGATCACATTTTAATGAGATTACATGAACTTATATTCTATTCTAGGCACATGGATGGATATACAACATTAAAGAAATATCAAACAAAGACTCACTTGAGAAGCACCAAGTGAAACCGATCCATTACACAGAACCATCTCACCGGTGGAGAAATTCTATTTTTTTCATTAGAAGGAACACAACCACACATAAATGTTGTGTTTTTGATAGTGTTGATGAGAAAGACGAGAAATAGGAGGCCGAAGACGAGGAAAGTGAGGAAGAAGACCACTTGGAATGCACCATTATCTCTCAAAGATAAAATCTTACCGACGGTGAGAAATAACATATTTTATAACTCCTACCTTCTAGTAATATGGTCAGCACCAGGATGCCACATGTGATGTGTTTAAACAAGACGAATGTTGGCAGACACAATATGGTACGTTCTCTCAAGTTACCTAACTTTTTTTTAATTTTTTTCCATAATACCTTGTAGGAAAACTGTTTGACATAAAGTTATAATTCTTTTCTTTTTCTATTTTGCATTCAGAAATTGCCTATTAGTGTGGGTTTAGTATTCTTTGGCATCCCTAATGAAAGCTTGGTCAAAGTACATGTTGAAGATGGCGAACTCAGCACCATCGCGTACAAGACGGATGCAGATAGACGCATCTCTTTCAACAATGAGGCATGAAAGAACTTCGTCGGTACTTCTAGGGAAACCCCGCCCAGGAACCACCTGCAAGTGATTTTTATCATAGACATCATAAGTGTATAATTTATTGGTGCTTGGAGTGATATTGTTTGTTTCTTTGATACACATGTTGTTTATTTTGATGTGGTGAACTACTCATAGCTAGTTTCAATTTATGTGAACGAAATAAGTACCTTCGATCTATGTGAAACCTAATAAGTAGCTTCGATCTAAGTGAAATCTAATAAGTAGCTATATTAAAACTCACTAATGTGTGAACTACTAGACAACTCGGTATCAACCAGCGGTGTAACAACAATTCTCTATGATGCATTGGTGTTGGGAGGCTTACAAAATTCATCTGGAAGAAATTTGCTCACTTTCACATGTAAGTTGTCGGCCGGTCATTTAGATAAAAATGACCCTCTGGACAAACTTTAACGAACTTTTATCGTTGAACAAAAATATTTCGGAAATTAAACCCTTAGCATAGCATCTATGACAAGGAAGCTACCCTCCGTGGGATAGCACCCCACAGAAGGGAGCTACCCTCCTGCCATCATGGCAACCCGGGCCACACATATTGGTACCATTGCGCCTCTGGGAAGAGATTTACCCTAGCTGGGATAGTGTATTGCTCCAGGGAGCTACCCTATTCATAATTTTGACTCCTAAACTAACACATACGATTTTAGTTTGTCGCGCTGAAAAACGGCTAACTCCTACAGGGTAGCGCCATTTCTTAGGGAGATACCCTCCAAGCAGTGGCGGATCTAGAACTTTCTATAAGCCTGGGCGGACATGTCTATGATGCCTTTTTTAGGACAATGCTATAGAACATAATGTAGTACAAGGCGTCGCGCGTCCGAGAAGCCCGGGCGGCTGCCCGGGCAACAGGGTAGGTGGATCCGCCTATGCCTCCAAGGAGCAAAGCCACTGCCTAGGGAGCTATGGTTGACAAAAGAGATACCCTATGATGTGCAAAGTAATGAAGCCAAGTGACGTTGGATCAGTTCACTATAGAGCCTCGTTGGAAGACCCCAAGAGCAAGGTGTGATGAGCACAACAGCAAGTTTTATCTTAGTTATGAAACCAAGGTTATCGAACCAGTAGGAGCAAGGAAACAACTCCAAGGTGTTGCTAACAACTTGGAATCCTGCACAACACAAACTTAAGACTTTGCCCCAACTTATAGTGAGGTTGTCAATCTCATTGGTTTCTTGAAAACAAAGGATTAAACGTATAGTATGAAAGGTAATAGTTGCTTGTAGAAAGTAAACGGTAACATTAGATGATGTATCAATGATAAAGATTGGACCGGGGTCCACAGTTCACTAGAGGTGCTTGTTGTAGATATGCCCTAGAGGCAATAATAAATATAGTTATTATTATATCTTTGTGTTTATGATAAATGTTTACATTCATGCTATAATAGTATTAACAAGGAAACATTAATACTTGTGTGATTTGTAAACTTAATTTGAAGTCCCTAGTAAAGCCTCTATATAATACTAGCTTGTTGGTTAATAGATGATTGTGGTTTCCCTATCATGAACATTGAGATGTTATTAACAACAAGATCATATTGTTAGGAGAATGATATGATGGACATACTCCTATAGATAAGCGTAGCATAAAGATCAAGTCATTTTAATAGTTCAATTGCTATATTCTTTCTGATACATAGTAATCTAATTCCTTCGACCATGAGATCATGCATATCACCTTTACCGGATGGATGCTTTGATGACATCAAACACCGCACTGTAACTGGGTGGCTATAAAGGTGGCATTGAGTGTTCGGAAAGTATTGGTTGAAACACATGGATCAAGAGTGGGATTTGTCCATCCATATGACGGATAGATATACTCTGGGCCCTCTCAGTGAAATGTCATCCAATTAGCTTGCAAGCATGTGACTGGCTCACAAGGGATCACATATCACGGGAACGAGAAAAGAGTACTTATCGGTAACGAGGTTGAACTAGGTATGCAGAGATACCGACGATCATAACCTCGGATAAGTAAACTATCGTGAGACAAAGGGAAATTGATATCGTATGTAAGTGGTTCATTCGATCGCAAAGTAATCATAGAAATATGTGGGATCCATATGAATTTCCAGATTCCTCTATTGGTTATTGTTCGGAGAAGTGTCTCGATCATGTCCGCATAATTCACGAACCGTAGGGAGACACACTTAAGGATTCGACGTTGTTTGAGTAGTTATGGAATGATGAGAAGGAGACCGAATGTTGTTCGGAGTCTCGAATGGGATTCGGGATATCACCAGGAGATCCGGAATGGTCCGGAGAATATGATTCATATAAGGAAAGTCCCGTTTCGGAGTTGGGGAATGGTTCCGGTGTTTTCATCGGGAATGTTCTAGAATGTTCCGAAATGTCCGGCACTCCGAAGGGGAAGGGTACATGAATGTGTTGTATCAAGTTGGTATGATTGCATCATGTACTAAGTGTCATCGCTGAACCAAATAAAGGATTAATTCAAATCCTAGTTTGAAAAGTCAAATAGCTAGTTTGAAAAGTCAAACGGCTAAATTGGGAAAGAGGAAAAGAGGAGGAGTGGGAAACCGAGTTGGGGAGGAGTTCCCTCCTCCAACCGCCGGCCCACCTCCAAGCCGAGTTGGGGAGGGACTCCCCTCCCCTTGGCCGCGCCTCCCACCTATAAAGGGAGGGGCAGGGCTGCCCCTCCTAGCACACAAGATCCTCTCCTCCAAACCCTAGTACCAAGCCGCCGCCGCCTCCAAGCCGCCGCCGGCCCTAGGGCACTCGCCGCCGCCTAGGTGAAACCCTAGCCGCCGGCACTAGCCCCTCCTCGGCGTGTCTAAACCCTAGATCGTCGAGGGACTCTCTCATACTCCACCATACTCGCTCTGGCTTAAGGCGAAGCCCTGCGAGATCTCCCCTCTACTTCCGGTACCACGCCGTTGTGCTGCCGGAATCGCGAGGAGAGTGCTACAACCTCCGCTGCCTGCTGGAACAAGGAAGAGGAAGGTCTTCGTCGAGTACCGAACGTGTGACCGACTGCGGGAGCGCTGCCGGAACACAGCGCCGGAAGGATCGTCTACGCGATCTTGAGATCGGGAAGAGTACGACTACATCACCCACGAGAATCCGCTCTCGTTAAACACTTTGGAATCTTCGAGGGTGAGTTATTCTATCGACTCGTTGCTACAATCTAGTAGATAGATCTTGGCTTGTTTGTTTGTATGCGGTAGAAAAATTTTGTTTTCCATGCTACGAAACCCTACAGTGGTATCAGAGTCGTGTCTATATGTAGATCTGTTGCACGAGTAGAACACAATGGTCATTGTGGGCGTTGATGCTTTTATTGTCGATTGCTTCTTGTGTACTTTGCATCTTGCGGGATGTTGGGATGAAGCGGCCCGGGCTAACCTTACATGACATCGTTCATGAGACTTGCTCCACGCTTGACATGCAACTTGTATTGCATAAGTGGCTTTGCGGGTGCTTGTTTCTCCTAGCATAGTTAAGATCCAATTTACAACGGGTGATTAACAATACTAGTATCAATGTTGTGGTTCTTGTTCGTAAGTTAGAACGACACTTATTGAAAGCCCCAAACCACGTAAAACATGCAAAGAAAGTAGAGGCATCTAACTTTGTTTTGCAGGGGTGTGCTGTGATGTGATATGGCCATGATTGTGATTATATTTGATGTATGCAATGTTCCTTATTGTAAGTTGGCAACCGGCAGGAGCCATATGGTTGTTTTTTAATTTATGTTAAGACCCGCGTGTCTATTCAAAGTAGTTGTAATAGTTGAAGCCGATGGACGACAACCATGGAGAAGCGTCATTGACCTTGATGCAATGCCGGTGATGATGGAGATCATGTTCGTGCTAGAAGATGGAGATCGGAAGCACAAAGAAGAAAGGCCATATCATATCACATATTATGAATTGCATGTGATGTTAATCCTTTATGCATCTTGTATTGCTTAGTAGACAACGGTAGCATTATAAGATGATCCCTCATGCACATGAATTTCAAGTCATAAAGTGTTCACCCTTAGTTAGCACCGTTGCTAAAGCTTGTTGTTTCAAAGCACCACGTGATGATCGGGTGTGTTAGATTCCGCAAGTGTATACAACGTGAGCAAGCCAGATTTGCTCATGCGGAAACTAAGGTTTGATCTTGACGAGCCTAGCATGTACAGACATGGTCTCGGAACACGGATCACCGAAAGGTAAAGCATGAATCATATAGTAGATATGATGAACATGTCGATTGTTCGCCATTGAAGCTACATCAACTCTCGTGATGATCGGTGTTGATGTGGTGTATTTGGTTCGTGTGATCACTAAAACAATGTGAGGGATATTGTTTTGAGTGGGAGTTCACCTAGATTAATTTTAATATTAATTTGAACTCAATTTGTCATAAACTTAGTGTAAACTATTGCAAATATGTTGTAGATCAATGGCAGCCCCTACCATCAATTTTAATGCGTTCCTAGAGAAAGAAAAGTTGAAAAACAATGGAAGCAACTTCGCGGATTGGTTCCGCAATTTGAGGATTGTCCTCACAGCTGGTAATTTGACCTATGTGCTGGATGCACCGCTGGGTGACCCACCTGCAGCTGATGCCGCCGATGAAGTAAAGAATGTTTACCTCACTCGGAAGACTCAGTACTCCACAGTTCAGTGTGCTATCTTGTATGGTTTAGAATCGGAGCTTCAGAAAAGGTTTAAGAATTCAGACCCATATGATATTGTCGAGGATCTCAAATTGATCTTTGAGACTCATGCGGCAATTGAAAGCTATGAGGCTTCTGAAAAATTCTTTAACTGCAAGATGGAATAGGGCAGCTCCGTCAGCGAGCATGTGCTTAAGATGTCTGGGCACGCAAACAAACTTCAAAGCTTGGGTATTGTGATTCCTAATGCTTTGGGGATTTACCGTGTCCTCCAATCACTACCACCAAGTTACAAGAACTTTGTGATGAACTACAACATGCAAAACATGAACAAGACGTTGCCAGAACTCTTTGCCATGTTGAAGTCTGTAGAAGTGGAGATCAAGAAAGAGCACCAAGTGTTGTTGGTCAATAAGACCACCAAATTCAAGAAAGGCAAGTCTAAGCAGAAGGGACACTTTAAGAAGGGTGGTAAGAAAGTTACCACGCCGACGAAGAAGACCAAGGCTGGACCTAAGCCTGATACTGAGTGCTTTTACTGCAAGGGAGAAGGTCACTGGAAGCGGAATTGTCCAAAGTACTTGGCGGATTTGAAGAACGGCAACATCAAGAAGAAAGGTATATCTGATATACATGTTATTGATGTGTATCTCACTAGTACTCGTAGTAGTGCCTGGGTATTTGATACTGGTTCGGTTGCTCATATTTGTAACTCGAAACAGGTGCTGCAGAATAAACGGAAGCTAGCGAAGAACGAGGTGACGATGCGCGTTGGAAACGGATCAAAGGTTGATGTGATCGCGGTCGGCACGCTACCCCTTCATCTACCATCGGGATTAGATTTATACTTAAATAATTGTTATTTGGTGCCTGCGTTAAGCATGAACATTATATCGGGATCTTGTTTATTGCGAGACGGTTACTTGTTTAAGTCCGAGAATAATGGTTGTTCGATTTATATGAGTAATATGTTTTATGCACATGCACCTTTGTTAGATGGTCTATTCTTATTGAATCTCGATAGTGGAAATACACATATTAATAACATTGAGGCTAAACGTTTGAAATCGAGCGATAACTCGACCTATATGTGGCACTGTCGTCTTGGTCACATTGGAGTGAAGCGTATGAAGAAACTCCATTCCGATGGACTTCTTGAATCACTTGATTTCGAATCACTTGAAAGATGCGAAGCATGTCTGATGGGTAAAATGACTAAGACTCCATTTTCTGGTATGATGGAGCGAGCTACAGACTTATTGGAAATCATACATACCGATGTGTGTGGTCCAATGAGTGTAGCATCGCGTGGTGGTTATCGTTATGTTCTTACCTTCACGGATGACTTGAGTAGATATGGGTATATCTATTTCATGAAACATAAGTCCGAAACTTTCGAGAAGTTTAAGGAATTTCAAAGTGAGGTAGAGAATCAAGTAACAAGAAGATTAAATTTCTACGTTCTGATCGTGGAGGTGAATATCTAAGTTACGAGTTTGGCGAGCATTTGAAGAAATGCGGAATACTTTCGCAGTTGACACCGCCGGGAACACCACAACGTAATGGTGTGTCCGAACGTCGTAATCGAACTCTCTTAGATATGGTTCGTTCTATGATGTCACTTACAGATTTACCGCTATCATTTTGGCGTTATGCATTAGAAACAGCCGCATTCACTTTAAATAGGGCACCGTCTAAATCCGTTGAAACGACACCGTATGAATTATGGTTTGGGAAGAAACCTAGATTGTCGTTCCTTAAAGTTTGGGGGTGCGAAGCCTATGTAAAGAAGTTACAGCCGGACAAGCTTGAACCCAAAGCAGAAAAATGCGTCTTCATAGGATACCCGAAGGAAACTATTGGGTATACCTTCTATCATAGATCCGAAGGCAAAATCTTCGTTGCCAAGAATGGATCCTTTCTAGAGAAGGAATTTCTCTCGAAAGAAGTGACTAGAAGGAAAGTAGAACTCGACGAGGTTGTCGAACCTTCTCTCGAAATTGCGAGTAGCGCAGCGCCGGAAGAAGTTCCTGTGGTGCCTGCACCAATAAGAGAGGAAGCTAATGATAATGATCATGAAACTTCGGTTAAAGTTGCTACAGAGCCTCGCAGGTCAACGAGAACTCGTACCATTCCAGATTGGTATGATCCCGTTATGAGTGTCATGTTGGTGGACAACACCGATGACCCTGAGACATATGAGGAAGCGATGATGAGCCCAGATTCCAATAAATGGCAAGAAGCCATGAAATCCGAGATTGGATCCATGTACGAAAACCAAGTATGGACTTTGGTGGACTTACCGGATGGCCGGAAGGCTGTCGAGAACAAATGGATCTTCAAGAAGAAAATAGATGCTGATGGTAATGTTACTGTCTATAAAGCTCGACTTGTCGCAAAAGGGTTTCGACAAATTCAAGGAGTTGACTACGATGAGACTTTCTCACCAGTAGCGAAGCTAAAGTCTGTGAGGATTATGTTAGCAATCGCTGCATATTACGATTATGAGATATGGCAGATGGATGTCAAAACAGCATTCCTCAATGGAGACATTGATGAAGAGTTGTATATGATGCAACCCAAAGGTTTTGTTGATCCTAAAGATGCTAACAAGGTATGCAAACTTCAACAGTCCATCTATGGATTGAAGCAAGCATCCCGAAGTTGGAATCAACGCTTTGATAAGGTGATCAAAAGTTTTGGTTTTATACAAACTTATGGAGAAGCTTGTATTTACAAGAAAGTGAGTGGGAGCTCTGTAGCATTCTTAATACTATATGTAGATGACATATTGTTGATTGGGAATGATGTAGACCTTCTTAATAGTGTCAAAGAATATTTGAATAATATTTTTTCAATGAAGGATCTTGGCGAAGCAGCTTACATATTAGGCATAAAGATTTATAGAGATAGATCGAAACGCCAAATATCATTGTCACAAAGTACATATTTGGACAAAGTTCTAAAGAGGTTTGGAATGGAAGATAGCAAGAAAGGGTTCTTGCCCATGTTGCCCAATACGACCTTGAGTAAAACTCAAAGTCCGACATCGGCAGAAGATAGAGAAAGGATGAGTAAGACTCCCTATGCCTCAGCCATAGGATCTCTAATGTATGCCATGCTATGTACTAGACCCGACATTGCATATGCTGTTAGTTTAACTAGCAGATATCAAAGTGATCCAGGAGTGGATCATTGGACAGCGGTCAAAAACATCCTTAAGTACTTGAGAAGAACTAAGGATATGGTTCTTTCTTATGGAGGTGATGAACAGCTCGTTGTTAATGGTTACACCGATGCTAGTTGGAACACCGATCCGGATGATTCTAAATCACAATCTGGATACGTATTTATTTTGAATGGTGCAGCAGTTAGCTGGAGGAGTGCAAAGCAAAGCGTTGTGGCGAGATCTTCAACTGAATCGGAATACATGGCTGCTTCAGAGGCTTCACAAGAAGCGATATGGATGAAAGAGTTCATTACAGAGCTAGGTATGGTTCCTAGTGCGCTGGACCCAATGTCTATCTACTGTGATAACATGGGCGCCATAGCCAATGCGCAAGAACCAAGGTCACACAAGAAGCTGAAGCATATCAAGCTACGTTTTCACGCTATTCGAGAACATATCCAAGATGGGGATATAAAGATTTGCAAAGTACACACATATCTGAATGTGGCGGATCCGTTGACTAAACCTCTCCCGAGGGCAAAACATGACCAGCACCAAACTGCCATGGGTGTTCGGTATATTACCATGTAATCTAGATTAGATGACTCTAGTGCAAGTGGGAGACTGTTGGAGATATGCCCTAGAGGCAATAATAAATATAGTTATTATTATATCTTTGTGTTTATGATAAATGTTTACATTCATGCTATAATAGTATTAACAAGGAAACATTAATACTTGTGTGATTTGTAAATTTAATTTGAAGTCCCTAGTAAAGCCTCTATATAATACTAGCTTGTTGGTTAATAGATGATTGTGGTTTCCCTATCATGAACATTGAGATGTTATTAACAACAAGATCATATTGTTAGGAGAATGATATGATGGACATACTCCTATAGATAAGCGTAGCATAAAGATCAAGTCATTTTAATAGTTTAATTGCTATATGCTTTCTGATACATAGTAATCTAATTCCTTCGACCATGAGATCATGCATATCACCTTTACCGAATGGATGCTTTGATGACATCAAACACCGCACCGTAACTGGGTGGCTATAAAGGTGGCATTGAGTGTTCGAAAAGTATTGGTTGAAACACATGGATCAAGAGTGGGATTTGTCCATCCATATGACGGATAGATATACTCTGGGCCCTCTCGGTGAAATGTCATCCAATTAGCTTGCAAGCATGTGACTGGCTCACAAGGGATCACATATCACGGGAACAAGAAAAGAGTACTTATCGGTAACGAGGTTGAACTAGGTATGCAGAGATACCGACGATCATAACCTCGAATAAGTAAACTATCGTGAGACAAAGGGAAATTGATATCGTATGTAAGTGGTTCATTCGATCGCAAAGTAATCGTAGAAATATGTGGGAGCCATATGAATTTCCAGATTCCTCTATTGGTTATTGTTCGGAGAAGTGTCTCGATCATGTCCGCATAATTCACGAACCGTAGGGAGACACACTTAAGGATTCGACATTGTTTGAGTAGTTATGGAATGATGAGAAGGAGACCGAATGTTGTTCGGAGTCTCGAATGGGATTCGGGATATCACCAGGAGATCCGGAATGGTCTGGAGAATATGATTCATATAAGGAAAGTCCCGTTTCGGAGTTGGGGAATGGTTCCGGTGTTTTCATCGGGAATGTTCTAGAATGTTCCGAAATGTCCGGCACTCCGAAGGGGAAGGGTACATGAATGTGTTGTATCAAGTTGGTATGATTGCATCATGTACTAAGTGTCATCGCTGAACCAAATAAAGGATTAATTCAAATCCTAGTTTGAAAAGTCAAATAGCTAGTTTGAAAAGTCAAACGGCTAAATTGGGAAAGAGGAAAAGAGGAGGAGTGGGAAACCGAGTTGGGGAGGAGTTCCCTCCTCCAACCGCCGGCCCACCTCCAAGCCGAGTTGGGGAGGGACTCCCCTCCCCTTGGCCACGCCTCCCACCTATAAAGGGAGGGGCAGGGCTGCCCCTCCTAGCACACAAGATCTTCTCCTCCAAACCCTAGTACCAAGCCGCCGCCGCCTCCACGCCGCCGCCGGCCCTAGGGCACTCGCCGCCGCCGCCTAGGTGAAACCCTAGCCGCCGGCACTAGCCCCTCCTCGGCGTGTCTAAACCCTAGATTGTCGAGGGACTCTCTCATACTCCACCATACTCACTCCGGCTTAAGGCGAAGCCCTGCGAGATCTCCCCTCTACTTCCGGTACCACGCCGTTGTGCTGCCGGAATCGCGAGGAGAGTGCTACAACCTCCGTTGCCTGCTGGAACAAGGGAGAGGAAGGTCTTCGTCGAGTACCCAACGTGTGACCGACTGCGGGAGCTCTGCCGGAACGCAGCGCCGGAAGGATCGTCTACGCGATCTTGAGATCGGGAAGAGTACGACTACATCACCCACGAGAATCCGCTCTCGTTAAACACTTTGGAATCTTCGAGGGTGAGTTATTCTATCGACTCGTTGCTACAATCTAGTAGATAGATCTTAGCTTGTTTGTTTGTATGTGGTAGAAATTTTTTGTTTTCCATGCTACGAAACCCTACAGTGCTCTCCTTAAGATAGATAACATGCTGGGTGAACAAATTACAGCGGGGCAATTGACAGATTGAGAAAGCATAACAATGCAAATACTAGACATCATGACTCCTATGAGATTTGATTAGGCATTACAACAATATACATAGACCATAATCCAACTGCATATATGACTAATAATCCACCATCAGGTTATCATCTGAACCCCTTCCAGTATTAAGTTGCAAGCAACAGATAATTGCATTAAGCAATGTGTGTAAAGTAAACAATACAATTGTTCCATAAACAAAAGATTGTTGTTTTCTCCCTAGTAGCAACAACACATCTACAACCTTAGAGATTTATGTCACTTCCCCAGATTACTAGAGGCATGAACCTACTATCGAGCATAAATACTCCCTCTTGGAGTCACAAGCATCTACTTGGCCAAGATAGCTACTAGCAACAGAGAGCATGCAAGATCACAAACAAAACAGACATGATATAATCAATAATCAATATGACATGATAGAATCAATAGTCAATCTGACATAGTATCTCAATATCCATCGGATCCCCGCAAACACAACATGTATGATTACAAATATATGATCTTGATCATGAACGGAGCTCATAAGATCTAAACATGATAGCACAACGGAGGAGAAACAACCATCTAGCTACTGTATGGACCCATAGTCCAAGGGTAAACTACCCACGCATCATACCGGAGGCTGGCATGGTGATGAAGAAGGCCTTCGGGATGATCTCTCCCCTCCGGAAGGGTGCCGGGAAGAGCTTCAGATCCCCTCGATCTAGGGACGATGGTGGTGGCGGCTACAGACTATGTCATGGAGATCTGATCATGTGTTTAGGGTTTCTGCATCAGGGTGACTTTATAGGTGAAGAGGCAAGGCAGGGGCCGCCCGAGGGGTCCACACCAGGTGGCGGCGCACCCTAGGGGGGCCCGCGCGGCCCTAGGGTGTGGCCACCTCGTGGCCCTCCTTCGGTTTCCCTTCGGGCTCTGCGTTCTCTCCGGTAAAATATTGACTTTGGCTTTTGTCCCGTCCAATTTCGAGAATATTTCCTTACTATATTTGCTAAAACCAAAGACATCAAAAAACATGCAACTAACACTGCGGCATCTTGTTAATAGGTTAGTCCCATAAAATGTATAAAAATACCTCAAAGTGTAGACAAAGCATAGCAAAGTTGATACTAAACAAGCATGGAACATCAAAAATTATAGATACGTTTACGACGTATCAAGCATCCCCAAGCTTAACTCTTGCTCGCCCTTGAGTAGGTAAGTGATAAAAAGAATAATTTTTGAGGTGACATGCACCATCACAATCTTGATCAAAGCATTGAAAGCTGGGATCAAAGTACTCTGAACATGAGCATGAAAGATGTTGTTCTAACAATAAGACATAGCAGCTATGTTGCAACATGAAAGGATACAAACAAAGATCATGAATAACAATGCATTGAAAGACGTTTGTTTGTTTCACATATATAAAACATAACATAGTGTTATTCAGCTTGTCCCTCATGGAGTAGCAAAATATAAATGCATAGGACACCTTCAAAGTTCATAAGGGTGACTAGATACAAATTGTTCAAGAACAAGCAATATCAACATTATGAATCAATCAATAAGTTTTGGACAATGCACATAAAACTAAGAATGACAACTATGATCTCTTAATTGGTGCATAAAGAAAGAAGGTGGAGACTCAATATAAAAGTAGGAAGAAAGGCCCTTCACAGGGAAGCAGGGATTTCAAGTTTCATAAAGAGGTTCCAAAAATTATGGTACTTATTAGCTTTTAGCTCTCATTGCCCCTATCATAAGCATCTTGAAGTGATTAAGGTTAAAGTGAACAAATATGGAGTATATGCTTGACAAATCATAAGTTGGCAATCTCATGTCCCTTGAGTACGAGGGTCGTTCCTCATGCTACTCAACTTTAGTCACAAGCAAGTTCTTGTCATTGTAAGTATATGTGTATCATAGAGAACCGCCAACGGGGTACCCCTTTCCCCGTGATACAGGAGCTATCCCATATCAAAATGACAAGGCAACAGATAGTGAACATCTCAGCGATCCTTTTATTTACCATGAGCATGGTGCATATATTTTTTTCTATATTTTTTCTGAGGATGCTTCATGAATTGCTCACTAGGCTCATGCTGCAAGTTTCCACCATCATTAGGCATGGCTTAGGATAGCCACCCAGGCGTTTCTCTAACACATATATAATACTCCATGAACTTATAGGTTCCCCTTTTATTTCACACCGCCGACATCCATAAACAGAAGATCATGTCAACTGGGTAATATGTATAGGTGTTGAAAGCGTTCCCCATGACAGCATGGTTCTTCTCATTCCCAACTTATAAGTGCAAGCATATACAACATAGATGACACAATGGTTCAAGTTTATTAGGAGCAATAAAAATAAAGTGTGTCATCAAGTTTGTGAGAGCTTTAATCACTAGTTTTCACATAACAAGTTTAATTTGGAAGATAGATAAAACAAAAATATACTTGGAATGGTGTAACACACCATACATAGGAATTTTTGGTGGACTCTTTGGAATAAATTGGTTTCTTGGGAGTTGGATGCATGATTAGAGCTTACTCAGTACAAGTGGAGGCCAGCAAAAGACTGTGAGCGACCAACTAAGAGAGCAATAATGGCCATAATCATGTAGAGCGACAAAACATTATCAATCAAAGCATAAAGTGGTATCATAAGTCAAAAACTAAATGATAATAGAGGCTAAGGTGACTGGTTCATATTCATAACATGGTGTGAGAATGTGCCAAGTCAACCCAAACAAAGCATCAAAGGAGAATACCACAATATTATGCTTTTGTATGCTAAAATAACGCATGATTCTTTCAAGGCACATTAAGCAATATCAATTGTTTGGAACAAGTCATGCTATATCAATAATCACTAAGCATAAGGTAAAAACAACATCTAGAATGACATGATAAAGTCTAAGCCACAGTCAAAACAAGCTCCCTTTTGTACCACTTAAGCATGAAACTTTCTACTCTTTTCCAATACCAATCAACTTATTTGAACCAAAAGAGCGAATGCGGGGGTCCAACTACTTTATTCAAGAAAACCAAGCAAATGAAAACCAAAAACTAAGACGCTCGAAGAACAACACCATAGTGCATGGAACAATAAAAACGAAGTGTCTAGAAAGAGACCTGAGATTTTTATTGATAAAGAAGGGGATGCCTTGGGCATCCCCAAGCTTTGACGCTTGTACCTCTTGAATATTTCTTGGGGTGACACGGGTGGCATCCCCAAGCTTGAGCTTTTGTCCATTCTTCATCTCATTATATCATTCTTCCCCTACATTTGAAAATTTCCTTCATATAAAACTTCACACGATCTTCATTAGCAACATTAGTGCATTCAAAAGAATAGACCTTTGGGTTTAGTTTCAAAACAAGTAAAACTTTCATTGAAACACAATCTACTGTATCAATTCCTTTAAAAATCTCAAGTGATCAAGAAGAACTCAAAAAGAAACTGATAAATAGGCAAATGCAAATAGTGGCAAAAATCCGTCAAAAGAGACCAGCAAGTAAAAACCGATTTTTTCGAAGACCTTCGGTTGCTCAAATAGAAAATTGTTGAACTAACAAAAGTTAGATAACAACCTGGGGCATTTACTGAGAAAATTACAGCTCAATCCGACATACAGAGGATGTTCACGAATTTTTACAGTGAAGCACAGAAATCTATTTCAGGACAGCAACTTCCCCAGATTTTACTTCTCTCTCATTAGAGGTTATTCTTTGCACAAAAATCACACAAAAAGGATAAGGAGAGGTTATTACAGAGGCAATAGAGATCATCAATAAGCAAGTATAAAACAAATTTAAGTCTAACCCACTTCCTATGAACAATAATCTTGTAAAGAAACAAGTCATGAAAGCACAAAGCAACAAGCATTGGAAAGCAAAACAAGTGCAACTTCAAAATTTTCAACATAAAGAGGGGAAACTTAATATTGTTGAGATACATAAAACCATGTTTCCCTCTCTAATAATAACTTTTAGTAGCATCATGAATAAAATTAACAATATAACTATCACATAAAGTATGCTTTTCATGATCTATAAACACATAATTTTTATCAAGCTCAAAAATAGTGGGATTAAACCTTCAAACACACTTTTAACAATTTTATAACAAGATGACTAGTCATTCTCAAGAGGTATGGGGTTCCAAGACAAGACCCCTCCAATCTCATTTTCAATAGTAGTACAATTAATATTATCAACCAATATAGGACCATCATCTAGAGCTTTATCATAAAAAAATTATAAGCAAAACTCTTTAGTACCATGCATTTCGAAGTTAGTCAAAAATAAAGGATTATCATAGATAATAGGAGCATAATTATTATCACAAGTTTTACCCATAGTAGATATTTCAAAAGAATCCACAGGAACATAATATTTATCCTCCTTTGGTAGGCATGGGGGACAATCAAATAATGTAAGGGATAAAGGGTTACTCTCATTAGAAGGTAGGCATGGGTAGCTAATCCATTCTTCCTCCTTTTGTTCATCACTCTCCTCCTCTTTTTCATCCAATGAG
The DNA here is from genome assembly GCA_916181665.1 of Avena sativa. NCBI lineage: Eukaryota > Viridiplantae > Streptophyta > Magnoliopsida > Poales > Poaceae > Avena > Avena sativa. The sequence goes on from OV702294.1 coordinate 507,001,434, forward strand.
CTTCCAGTTTCAGCAAATTCTTCTTCCATAGGCTCCTGCAAGGCATGAGTCTCTTCCGTTTGTTGAAAGCATCTATTAATATATTCAAAAATATATCCATTTTCTTCCTTGTAATTATCAAAGCAAAATTTAAGTATATCATAAACCTCATATTTATAAGGTGAATCATTATTATTTTCAAGCAAACTAGCAAGTTCAAATACACCCTTCTAAGCAATAAATTCTTCAATTTGTTCCACATCATAAAAGTCATAATTTCCTATAACAGAAGAATATATGGTAATATTATCATTATACTTACATTCAAAAGGAAGGTGTTTATACCTCCTACAGCAACAAGATTTATCAAAGCAATAAGTAACATTATAAGTAGAGCACATGTTTCTAGCAATGGTATTCAATTTATCAATTTGTTCCCATAAGTGTTTCCCTTTTTGTGGCAAGCGGTGTTCCTTATAATAATATTTTTGTTCTTCCGTGAACCCACCTTTCCAATAAGAACTAGTTTCAAAGAAACCAACCATTGATAGAAAGCATGACAAAGCAGGGCAATAACAGACCAACAACTATAGTAGGAACTAATTTTTTTTGTGTGTGTTTTTATAAGAAAAAGCAAGCCAAACAAAACTATTTTTTATTTTTGAAAGAAAGAAACAAGCAAAACAAAGCAAGAGAAACTAAGCAAAACAAAAAAAAGTAAAGAGAATGGTTGTGAAAGACTCCCCTTGTAAAGTTGTCCTTAACTCCCCGGCAACGGCGCCAGAAAATCTTGACGTTGGCTCAGTTGACTGTAGAGCCTCGTTGGGACACCCCCAAGAGCAAGGTGTGATGAGCATAGCAGCAAGTTTTCCCTCAGTTATGAAACCAAGGTTATCGAACCAGTAGGAGGAAGGAAACAATTCCAAGGTGTTGCTAACAACTTGGAATCCTGCACAACACAAACTCAAGACTTTGTCCCAACTTACAGTGAGGTTGTCAATCTTACTGGTTTGCTAAAAGCAAAGGATTAAACATATAGTGTGGAAGGTAATAGTGAAGGGTTTCGCAGCATAGTAAATCAAAATTTTCTACGGAAGCGAACAGAGGGAAAGCCAAGATCTAATCTAGGAGATGCAAACAACGAGAGAGATTGGATTAGATCTTCATACCCTTGAAGATTCGCACAGCGGAACGTTCGTCGGAACGTGGGTGATGTAGTCGTACTCGCTTCTCCTCCTCGCGATCCGATCCGATCTAGCACCACAAGTGGCGGTGCCTCCGTGAGATGCACATGTGCAGCACCTCGACGTCTCCTCCTTCCTCGGACCAGCAAGTATGGTGGAGAGATGGATTGGATCTACAGCACGACAGCGTGGTGTATATGATGGAGAATTTCTGCTGCAGGGCTTCGCCTACAAACAGTCGGGAGGGAGAGAGGAGGGCAGCAGGGCTACTAGGGCTTGGAGGGAGATGTGGGTTGGTGGGAGGGGGCGCACCAGCCCTCTATATATAGAGGGGGTGGTGGCGGCCAGCCCTAGCCCCTCCTCCAAGCCTATCTCTAGTTTAAACGATTTAAACTCTCCCCTTATCTAGAAATTCTATCCCTAGATTTAAACGAGTTAAATCTATCTAGAATCGGCTGGGCCCTATGGGGCCTTGTGCCCCTGGCCCAATGCGGCCAGGACACTCCCTCATAGGCCCATGCCCCCTCCCGGAAGGTGGGACCACGTTGGCCCCCTTCCGGAAGGTTCTAGAAGCTTCCGGTACAATACCGATTAATCCGGAACAATTCCGAACTCCAAAAACTGCACTGCCTTATATGAATCTTATTCTCTGGACCATTCCGGAACCTCTCGTGATATCCCGGATCCCATCCGAGACTCCGAACAAAAATTCATAAACCAATTATCCAATCTATCCTAGCATCAAGACACGTTAAGTGTGTGACCCTGCGGGTTCGAGAATATGCAGACATGATCTACTATCAATAATCAACAGCGGGGTCTGGGCACCCATATTGACTCCCACACATTCATCGATGATCATATCGGATGAACCACGATGCCAGGATTCAATCAATCCCATATGTATATTCCCTTCGTCTCGCGATATTTTACTTGCCCGAGATTCGATCGTCGGTATCGTCATACCTAGTTCAATCTCGTTCACAGCAAGTACTTTACTCGTTCCGTAATCCGATATCACTTTGTGATTAACTCCTTAACCACATGCTTGCAAGCGGTGTTGATATCGATTACCGAGTGGGCCCGAAGTATATCTCTCCGACTTGGGAGGGACAAATTCCATCTCGATACATACAACCCAACAGATACTTTCCGATCACCTGAGAGACACCTTTATGATCACCCTCTCATAGGATGACGTTTGATGACCTCAAAGCTTTCTTCCGATACCAGGGAGTTGCATTATCTCATGGTCTAAGGAATACAATATTTGACATAAGAAAAGCTTCACAAAGACGAACATGATGACACGATCTAATTGCTTCGCTTAGTTTGGGTCTGTCCACCATATCATTCTCCCAATGATATGATCTCATTATCAATTGACAACTCATGTCTATGGTTAGGAAACCTTAACCATCATTGATCAATGAGCTAGTCCATAGAGGCGTACTAGGGACACGGTGTTGTTCACAAACCACACAAGTATTAATGTTTTCGCTTAATACAATTCTAGCATGGAATATAAACTTTATCATGAACAAGAATTATAATAATAACATCTTTATTATTGCCTCTAGGGCATAATTCCAACAGTCTCCCACTTGCACTAGAGTCAATAATCTAGTTTACATTTGGCAACAATCTCACACCCATGGCACTGAGGTGCTGATCATGTTTTACACGTGGAAGAGGTTTAGTCAATGGATCTGCGACATTCAGATCTGTATGTACTTTGCTGATCTTCAGATCTCCATCTGCTATATAATCTCGGATTATATGAAACTTGCGGTTGATATGCTTGGTCTTTGGATGATATCTTGGTTCCTTAGCGAGTGCTATGGCGCCAGTGTTGTCACACAATATCTCCAGTGGGTCCAATGCACTTGGAACCACGCCAAGCTCAGTGATGAAGTTTCTGATCCAAACTCCTTCACTTGACGCTTCTGCAGCAGCCATGTATTCCGCTTCTACTGTAGATCCCGCGATCACGCTTTGCTTGCAGCTTCTCCAGCTCACAGCTCCTCCATTCAAAATATACACGTATCCTGTCTGAGATTTACAATCATCCTTGTCGGTGTCGAAACTAGCAACGACGTAACCTTTTACGACGAGCTGTTCATCACCCCCATAGACTAAGAACATTTCTTTAGTCCTATTTAGGTACCTTAGGATGTTCTTCACGGCTGTCCAGTGTTCCACTCCTGGATCACTTTGATATCTGCTCGTCAAACTAAGAGCATTGGACACATCCGGTCTAGTACACAGCATGGCATACATGATGGAACCTATGGCCGAGGCATAAGGCACTTTGCTCATAGCTTCCCTATCATTTACCGTAACTAGACACTGAGCCTTGCTCAATATCTTACCTGACAACATAGGCACTGAACCTTTCAATGCCTTATCCATTCTGAACCTTTTCAGAACTTTGTCTAGGTATGTATTCTGGCTTAAAGCTATCAGGCGTCTTTGTCTATCTCTATAGATTTTGATGCCCAATATATAAGCAGCTTCACCTAGGTCTTTCATTGAAAAACACTTGTTCAAATAACTCTTCACATCGTTAAGCATGTTGATGTCATTTCCAATAATCAATATGTCATCCACATATAGTACCAGAAACGTCACCGAGCTCCCACTCACTTTCTTGTAGATGCAAGCTTTGTAGCAATTTGGAACAAATCCAAAGCTCTTGATTACTTGATCAAAACGAAGGTTCCAACTCCGAGATGCTTGCTTCAGTCCATAAATGGAACGCTGAAGTTTGCATACTTTATCAGCATCCTTAGGATCGACAAAACCTTCGGGTTGCATCATATACAACTCTTCATCAATGTTGCCATTGAGGAAAGCAGTCTTGACATCCATTTGCCATATTTCATAATCATGAAACGCAGCAATTGCTAATAAAATCCGAATGGACTTAAACATCGCTACGGGAGAGAAAGTCTCATCGTAGTCAACACCTTGAACTTGTCGAAAACCTTTCGCAACAAGCCGTGCTTTATAGACGGTAACATTACCATCCGCGTCCGTTTTCTTCTTGAAGATCCATTTGCACTCAACGGCCTTTCGGTCGCTAGGAGGGTCCACCAAAGTCCATACTTGGTTTTCGCTCATGGATCCCAATTCGGATTTCATGGCTTCTAGCCATTTCTCAGAGTCTGGGCTCATCATCGCTTCCTCATAGTTCGTAGGTTCGCTGTCTTCTACTAACAAGACAGTCAAGACAGGGTTGCCGTACCACTCAGGAGGGGCACGCGACCTTGTCGACCTGCGACGTTCAGTAGCAGCATCGTCCGAAGCTTCATGATCCTTGTCATTTGCTTCCTCTATTGTTGGTGCAGGCGGCACTGGAACAATTTCAGGTGCTGCGCTACTCTCCAATTCAAGAGAAGGTTCAATAACCTCGTCTAGCTCTACTTTCCTCCCACTCACTTCTTTCGAGAGAAACTCCTTCTCAAGAAAGGAACCGTTCTTTGCGACAAACACTTTGCCTTCGGTTCTGTGATAGAAGGTATACCCAATAGTTTCCTTAGGGTATCCTATGAAGACGCTTTCTCCGCTTTGGGTTCGAGCTTGTCCGGCATCAACTTCTTGACGTAAGCTTCGCATCCCCAAACTTTAAGAAACGACAACTTAGGTTTAGCACCAAACCACAGTTCATACGGTGTCGTCTCAACGGATTTAGATGGAGCCCTATTTAAAGTGAATGCAGCGGTTTCTAATGCATAACCCCAAAATGATAACGGCAAATCAGTAAGAGACATCATCGATCGGACCATATCTAATAGGGTTCGATTCCGGCGTTCAGACACACCATTGCGCTGTGGTGTTCCGGGTGGCGTGAGTTGTGAAACGATTCCACTTGCTTTGAGATGCGTGAGAAAATCATAACTCAAATATTCGCCCCCACGATCGGATCGTAGAAACTTAATCTTTCTGTTACGATGGTTCTCCACTTCATTCTGAAATTCTTTGAACTTTTCAAATGTTTCAGATTTATGTTTCATTAAATAGATATACCCATATCTACTTAAGTCATCGGTAAAAGTGAGAAAATAACGATATCCACCGCGCGTCGAAACACTCATCGGTCCGCATACATCGGTATGTATGATTTCCAACAAGTCCGTTGCTCGCTCCATCATACCGGAGAACGGGGTTTTGATCATCTTGCCCATGAGGCATGGTTCGCATGTGTCAAATGATTCAAAATCAAGAGACTCCAAAAGTCCATCATAATGGAGTTTCTTCATGCGCTTTACACCAATATGACCTAGACGACAGTGCCACAAATAAGTAGTGTTATCACTATCTACTTTGCATCTCTTAGCCTCAATGTTATGGATGTGTGTTTCATCCCTTTCGAGATTTAGAAGAAATAAACCACTCACAAGAGGTGCATGACCATAAAAGATGTTACTCATATAAATAGAACAACCATTATTCTCCGATTTAAATGAATAACCGTCTTGCAATAAACACGATCCAGAAATAATGTTCATGCTCAACGCAGGCACATAATAACATTTATTAAGGTTTAAAACTAATCCCGAAGGTAAAACTAAGGAGAGCGTGCCGACGGCCATCACATCAACTCTTGATCCGTTGCCAACGCGCATCGTCACCTCATCCCTCGCAAGCCGACGTCTATTCCGCAGCTCCTGTTTCGAGTTACAAATATTAGTAACTGAACCGGTATCAAATACCCAGGCACTACAACGAGGGCTAGTAAGGAAAACATCAATAACATGTATATCAAATATACCTTTGATGGTGCCGGCCTTCTTGTCCGCTAAGTACTTCGGACAGTTGCGCTTCCAGTGACCCTTGTCCTTGCAATAGAAGCACTTAGTGTCCGGCTTGGGACCAGACCTGAGCTTCTTCTCAGCAGGGGCATTGCGCTTGCCGCCGCCCTTCTTGAAGGTCTTCTTTGCACCTTTACCTTTCTTAAAGGAGGGCTTGTTGACCATCAACACATGATTATCCTTCTTGATGTCCACCTCCGCAGCCTTCAGCTTTGCGAAGAGCTCGGTGATCGTATCAGTGGAACCAATCTGATTATGAGTCACTACAAAACTTTTGTAGCTGGGAGGGAGTGATTGCAGAACCCTGTCAATCTTGAGCTCCTCTGGAATCTTGCAGTCCAGTTGCTCAAGGCGTTGAGTGTAGCCCGACATCTTAATGGCGTGCTCACTAACGGAACTCCCTTCCTCCATCTTGCAGTTAAAGAACTTCTCAGAGATCTCATATCTCTCAGAACGGGCCTGAGTCTGAAACATGGTTTTCAACTCTTCGAGAATCTCAAAGGGCCCGGGATAGCTTTCAAACGATTTTGAAGTTCCGGTTCCATAGCAAGCAACATGGTGCTCTTAATCACACCATAATCATCCTTGCGCGACTGATAGACAGCTTTCTCATCAGCTGGCGCAGTTGCAGCAGGGGGTTACCTAACGCTTTCTCAAGGACATAGTCCTTTTGTCCGCCAGACAGAATGATTCTTAGATTGCGGAACCAGTTGGTGAAGTTAGACCCATTGTTTCTAAGCTTTTCTTTCTCAGCAAAAATGTTGAAGTTGAAGTTGGACTTGGCCATTGGATCTACAGTATTTGCAAGTACAATTTAGACTATGTTCATGATAAATAGTTCAACTTAATCAAATTACTAGATGAACTCCCACTAAATTCAACATCCCTCAAGTTGTTTAGTGAACACGATCCAAATTCACCACACCTAATCCGATCATCACGAGAAGAGATGTGGTTTCAATGGTGGACAACGAAGTGTCGATCATATCATTCATATGACTCATGCTTAACCTTTCGGTTCTTGTGTTCCGAGGCCATGTCTGTACATGCTAGGCTCGTCAAGTTAGACCCAAGTATTTCCGCGTGTGCAAAAACTGGCTTGCACCCGTTGTATGTGAGCGTAGAGTCTATAGCACCCGATCATCACGTGATGCTTGGACACGACGAACTTTCGCAACGGTGCATACTTGGGGAGAACACAGTTTTTATCTTGATCTTTAAGTGAGGAATCATCTTATAATGCTACCGTCACGATCTAAGCATAATAAGATACATAAAAGGATAAACATCACATGCATATAACTTTATGTGACATGGTATAGCCAATCTTCACGCAATGATCTCCATCTTGTGCGTTCCGGCATGATCTCCATCACTCCACCATGATTACCTCCACCACGAATAGCAACTACAACTATTGCTAACTACTTAGCGATAAAGTAAAGCTATTACATGGCGTATAAGAAGTTGACTCGCAGGTCATACATAATTATAAAGACAACCATATGGCTCCTGCCGGTTGTGTACTCATCGACATGCAAGTCGTGAAACATTACAAAACATGATCATCGCATACATTATACACATCACATCTTGGGCCATACCATATCACAGAAAACACTCCCTGCAAAAACAAGTTAGACGCCTCTACTTTGTTGTTGCATGTTTTACGTGGCTTATGGGAGTAGATGCTAAGAACGATTCTTACCTACGGAAAGCCACAACGGTGATATTATGGTTGCCAAACTCCGGTGTTAATCCCATGACAACTATAGTGAGAGAAACTGACATCCACCAGCCGCATGTGTGGTACAAGCCACACGTCAAGTGCGGAGCCGGTCTCGCGAACGACGTCGCGTAAGGTTGGCCTGGACCGCTTCAATCTCACTATCCCGCGTCATAAGAAGAACACAAACAAGAGGCTTGCAACAGAAAACATCAACGCCCGCAACAACCATGTTGCGTTCTACTCATGAATCACATCTACGCATAGATCTAGCTCTGATACCACTGAAGGGTTTCGCAGCATAGTAAATCAAAATTTTCTACGGAAGCGAACAGAGGGAAAGCCAAGATCTAATCTAGGAGATGCAAACAACAAGAGAGATTGGATTAGATCTTTATACCCTTGAAGATTCGCACAGCGGAACGTTCGTCGGAACGTGGGTGATGTAGTCGTACTCGCTTCTCCTCCTCGTGATCCGATCCGATCTAGCACCACAAGTGGCGGTGCCTCCGTGAGATGCACACGTGCAGCACCTCGACGTCTCCTCCTTCCTCGGACCAGCAAGTATGGTGGAGAGATGGATTGGATCTACAGCACGACGGCGTGGTGTATATGGTGGAGAATTTCTGCTGCAGGGCTTCGCCTACAAACAGTCGGGAGGGAGAGAGGAGGGCAGCAGGGCTACTAGGGCTTGGAGGGAGATGTGGGTTGGTGGGAGGGGGCGCACCAGCCCTCTATATATAGAGGGGGTGGCAGCGGCCAGCCCTAGCCCCTCCTCCAAGCCTATCTCTAGTTTAAACGATTTAAACTCTCCCCTTATCTAGAAATTCTATCCTTAGATTTAAACGAGTTAAATCTATCTAGAATCGGCTGGGCCCTATGGGGCCTTGTGCCCCTGGCCCAATGCGGCCAGGACACTCCCTCATAGGCCCATGCCCCCTCCCGGAAGGTGGGACCACGTTGGCCCCCTTCCAGAAGGTTCTAGAAGCTTCCGGTACAATACCGATTAACCCGGAACAATTCCGAACTCCAAAAACTGCACTGCCTTATATGAATCTTATTCTCCGGACCACTCCGGAACCTCTCGTGATATCCCGGATCCCATCCGAGACTCCGAAAAAAAATTCATAAACCAATTATCCAATCTATCCTAGCGTCGAGACACGTTAAGTGTGTGACCCTGCGGGTTCGAGAATATGCAGACATGATCTTCTATCAATAATCAACAGCGGGGTCTGGGCACCCATATTGACTCCCACACATTCATCGATGATCATATCGGATGAACCAAGATGCCAGGATTCAATCAATCCCATATGTATATTCCCTTCGTCTCGCGATATTTTACTTGCCCGAGATTCGATCGTCGGTATCGTCATACCTAGTTCAATCTCGTTCACAGCAAGTACTTTACTCGTTCCGTAATCCGATATCACTTTGTGATTAACTCCTTAACCACATGCTTGCAAGCGGTGTTGATATCGATTACCGAGTGGGCCCGAAGTATATCTCTCCGACTTGGGAGGGACAAATTCTATCTCGATACATACAACCCAACAGATACTTTCCGATCACCTGAGAGACACCTTTATGATCACCCTCTCATAGGATGACGTTTGATGACCTCAAAGCTTTCTTCCGATACCAGGAAGTTGCATTATCTCATGGTCTAAGGAATACAATATTTGACATAAGAAAAGCTTCACAAAGACGAACACGATGACACGATCTAATTGCTTCGCTTAGTTTGGGTCTGTCCACCATATCATTCTCCCAATGATATGATCTCATTATCAATTGACAACTCATGTCTATGGTTAGGAAACCTTAACCATCATTGATCAATGAGCTAGTCCATAGAGGCGTACTAGGGACACGGTGTTGTTCACAAACCACACAAGTATTAATGTTTCCGCTTAATACAATTCTAGCATGGAATATAAACTTTATCATGAACAAGAATTATAATAATAACATCTTTATTATTGCCTCTAGGGCATAATTCCAACAAATAGTTGCTTGTAGAAAGTAAACAGTAACAGTAGATGATGTATCAATGATAAAGATTGGACCGGGGTCCACAGTTCACTAGAGGTGTTCTCCTTAAGACAGATAACATGACGAGTGAACAAATTACGGCAGGGCAATTGATAGATTGAGAAAGCATAACAATGCAAATACTAGACATCATGACTCCTATGAGATTTGATTGGGCATTACAAAAATATACATAGACCGTAATCCAACTATATCTATGACTAATAACCCACCTTCAGGTTATCATCCGAACCCATTCCAGTATTAAGTTGCAAGCAACAGATAATTGCATTAAGCAATGTGTATAAAGTAAACAATACAATTGTTCCATGAACAAAAGATTGTTGTTTTCTCCCTAGTAGCAATAACACATCTACAACCTTAGAGATTTCTGTCACTTTTCCCCAGATTACTAGAGGCGTGAACCTACTATCGAGCATAAATACTGCCTCTTGGAGTCACAAGCATCTACTTGGCCAAGATAGCTACTAGCAACGGAGAGCATGCAAGATCACAATCAACACTGACATGATAGAACCAATAATCAATATGACATGATAGAATCAATAATCAATCTGACATAGTATCTCAATATCCATCGGATCCCTGCAAACACAACATGTATGAATACAAATAGATGATCTTGATCATGAACGGAGATCACGAGATCTAAACATGATAGCACAAAGGAGGAGAAACAACCATCTAGCTATTGTATGGACCCATAGTCCAAGGGTAAACTACTCACGCATCATACCGAAGGCTGGCATGGTGATGAAAAAGGCATCCGGGTTGATCTCTCCCCCTCCCGGCAGGGTGCCGGGAAGAGCTTCAGACCCCCCGATCTAGGGACGATGGTGGCGGCGGCTACAGACTGTTTCGTGGAGATCTGATTGGGTGCTTAGGATTTCTGCATCGGGGTGAATTTATAGGCGAAGAGGCGAGGCAGGGGCCACCCGAGGGGCCCACACCAGGTGGCGGTGTGCCCTAGGGGGCGCCCACGTGTCCCTAGGGTGTGGCCACCTCGTGGCCCTCCTTTGGTTGCCCTTCGGTCTCTGTGTTCTCTCCGGTAAAATATTGACTTTGGGTTTTGTCCCGTACAATTCTGAGGATATTTCCTTACTAGCTTTTGTGAAACCAAAAACAGCAGAAAACAGGCAAATGGCACTGCGACATCTTGTTAATAGGTTAGTCCTAGAAAATTTATAAAAATACCTCAAAGTGTAGACAAAGTATAGTGATACGTCCAATTTGCATCACCATGCTATATCATAATTTGCCTCTATTCATTGATAAGAGGTGATACTTATGTCTTTTCATCTATTTTTGCATGTTGGATGATTCTTGGAGGATGAACTGCCGGAGTTAGGATTCTGATGGAAAAAGCGGTGTTTTGATGCAATTTCGCAAAGATCAGAAAAATACCAGGAAAAATACAAAAAATTCTATTTTCCTAGAAGACGAAGGGTGCCAGAAGGGGAGGCAGAGTTGGGCCATAGGGGGGCCACACCCCCCAGGCGTGGGACACCCTTGGCCGCACCTACAGGGGGTGTGGCCACCCTTGCCCACCTCTGGCTCCGCCCTCTCGCCTATATCTTCTCCTCGAAACCCTAATACACAGGGAGCAACCATAGAAAGATTCCGCCGCCTCTGTGGGGCGGAAAACACCGAGAGAGAAAGAGCTCTCCGGCAGACAAATTTCTACCAGGGAAATTCCATCCCGGAGAGGGGAGATCGTCGCCATAAACACCATCATCAAGCTAGACTTTATCAGGATCATCATCATCATCCACATCATCATCTCCACCAGCACCATCATCTCCACTCCATCCCGTTGTAACAATTGTGTTGAATCTTGCATAGTTCTTAGGGGAAACTTTACCGGTGTTGATTACTATTGTAGTTGATGCTTGTGAGTGGAACCATTGAATTATTGTTTATGTTTAGATTGTTATCCATCATTATAGAATCTCTGATCTTGATCCATATGATTTCTCGTGAGTAATTCGTTTAGTTCTTGAGGACATGGGAGAAGTCATGTTGTTAGTAGTGGATTTGTGTTGAGGTATTATTCAATGGTTTAATATTTAAGTTGTGGTGCTATTCTTCTAGTGGTGTCATGTGAACGTCGAATACATGATACTTCACCATTTATGGGCCTAGGGGAATGCATTATGTATTTGGCTACTAATTGTGGGGTTGCCGGAGTGACAGAAACCTGAACCCCCGTTAGGAAACCATTGCACAAGGGAGTGTAGGATCTCAGATTTTAAGGTTGTGGTTAGGTTTATATCTTAATTGCTTTCTTGTAGTTGCGGATGCTTGCAAGGGGTTTAATCACAAGTATGTATTAGTCCAAGTAAGGTCGATACATTAGCACAGGTTCACCCACACAACACTTATAAAACCAAAGAAGATTAATCAGCTATATGAAACGAAAGCACTTGACAGCATTCTCATGTGTCCTCGAGAACGTTTGGTCCTCATTAGTATTTACACCGGCTTGTCCTTTGCTAAGAAAGGATTGGGCCACTTGTTGCAATTATTTGTTGTTTTATTTACTTGCACTTTATTTCCTTGCTTTATCAAAAAAACCCTAAAAATCCGTTTGCTAAGTATTTACAGAGATTTCCTGCTCCATACCACTAGTCAACACCTCCTGCTCCTCGTTGGGATCGACACTCCTATTTATCAAAAGTACTACGATACACCCCCTATACTTGTGGGTCATCAAGACTATTTTCTGGCGCCGTTACCGGGGAGTGAAGCGCTATTGAAGAGTGGAACTAGTAAAGGGAACTTCTACTATGAGTATTCCTTTTTATTTCTGTTTGTTACTTTGTTTCCAATATGGATAACCCACTTGGTTTTCTGTTTGGGAAAACTACTACCACTAAAAGGGTAGTAGATGAACCACCACCTGTTGAGATAGATCCTTTTAAGATACCTACAAGTATTATTTACCGTGTTATGGATAATTATTATTTAGGGGAAGGAACTATCCATCCTGGTGATTATTTGCTTTTTATTCATGAATTATGTGGGTTGTTTAAGTGTGCAGGTATCACAATTAAACAGGTGAAGAATAAGTTACTCTCTATATCATTGAAAGGAAGAGCGGAAGAATGGTATAAGCTGCTGAAGAATGGACAATCCATGGAATGGGAGGAAATAGTACTTCTCTTTTATTCTAAATTCTATCCTCCCAGTGAGATTCATAAGGATAGGAATCTAATATATAACTTTTGGCCTCGTGATGGAGTACAGCCCAAGATTGGGGGATATTGAAGTTACTAATTCTTAAATGTACTATTCATGAACTCCCTAACAATATTATTATCAATAACTTTTATGCAAGGCTTTCTCTTCATGATAAAAATTTACTAGATGCTTCTTGTGCTAGATCATTCACACGTATGAAGGAAGAAGCTAAATGGGATCTCCTAGACCGTATTCAAGAGAACACTGAAGCATGTGAGAATGAAAAAGGAAGAAAGTCAGGTATAAATTATGATTATGAATGCATTAAATCTTTTATGGGAACTGATGACTTTTATGATATTAGTACTGAGTATGGTTTTGATTCTCAAAGTATTGTCAATTGTTTCGAGGCCTTTGCCTCTTATATAGAAATTCCTAAAAAGAAGTGGAATAAGTACCATGCACCTTATAAAGATGTTGTTAATCATGTTCCTGCTAGAAATACTGGAGTTTGTACTATTGATCATATTTTGCCTGAACCTTATGTTGAGAAAACACATTTCCCATCTAAGGTAAAGGAGTATTCTATGATAATTAGTGCGGTTAAAAAAGGTACAAAGAAAACTATGGAACCTGATGAGCAAATATAGAGGATCCAGCACAAAGAAAACACCTTTCTAGCAATACAATGAACCTATAGTATCCCTTGTGAAAGATCTTGTCACTAAAAATATAGAGGATGAGCGCATTATATTTTGTGAAGACGCTTCTAATATTGTCGCTCATCCTAGAAAAGTTAGGAAAACTAGTGTCCATGTGCTTTCTATGAGAATTGGTGAACATTGCTACTATGGTTTATGTGATATTGGTGCTAGTTCTAGTGCTATTCCTTATGAGCTTTACAGGGAAATTATGCATGGAATTGGTTCTTGTGAGCTTGAGGACATTGATGTGGTTATTCACCTTGCTAATAAGGAAACCGTTTGTCCTATTGGTATTGTAAGAGATGTGGAAGTCCTTTGCGGTAAGATTAAGTATCTTGCTGATTTTCTAGTGCTTGGTTCAGCAGCTAGTAAAACTTGTCCCATCATTTTTGGTAGACCTTTCCTGAACACTTGTGGAGCTATTATAGATTGTAAAAATGGGAAAGTTTTAACTAGGTTTGATGGAGATTCTTATGAGTTTAACTTTTCCAAATTTGCTAAAGCTCCTTATGAAAATAGTTTGTCTAATGAATATTTCAGGGTTGAACAACTTGCTTCTATTGATCCAGTTTATGACCATAGACCTCGTTTTGATGATGGTAAGTATGCTCATTCTAATGATAGAGTTGTTTCTTGTGACAGTTATATTGTCAACTTTATTCAAAGTGCTACTTAAAGTTATTATGAGAGAGTGAAATATGGTTTTATGCATCTCAATAATATTAAGTTTCCCTGCTTTATGTTGAAAGGTTTGAAGTTGCATTTGTTTTGTCTTCCTATGCTAGTGGCCTTTTGTTTCAATAATTTGTTTTCTCATGAGACTCCCTTGCATAGGAAGTGGGTTAGACTCAAATGTGTTGGATATTTGCTTCTTGATGCTCTTTTTCACTTCAAATCCATATCTCCTATGTGAGCATCTTTGAAATTATCAAGCCTAACATAAAGGCATTAAAGAAAAGTACTTCTTGGGAGATAACCCAATAGTTTTGTTGAGTCTTGGAAGTTAATAACCGCTCCTTATCCGTTTTATTTGTTTTTTGTGTCAAGATCAACCACTTTTGAGAAGTAGAGGAGTTGTGAAAAGTTGCTGTCCTGGGACAGATTTTTGTGTTGAATTGTAAAAAATCGTGAAGGAGCTCAGTACTTCGGATGGAGCTGTAATTTTCCGTGCTTGTGCCCCAAGTTGTTATCCAATTTTCATTAATTTTGCACTTTTTTATTTGAGCAACAGAAATTTTTCGAAAAAAAATCAATCTCTACCTGCTTGTCTGTTTTGACAGATTTCTTCCATCATTTGCAATTGCCTCTTATATTGACTCCCTTTCAGATTCTTTTTGGGCTTTTGGAAAGGAGTTGCTACAGTAGCTTTTGTTTTGATGGATTTCAGTTGAAGTTTGAACCTAATGGCTTATTGTTTTTGCATACACTAATGTTGCTAATAAAGATTGTGTGAGGCTTTGTATGAAAGGAACTTTCAAGTATTGGAGAGAAGGAATCTTTAGAGTCTGTCTTTGAGTAGGTAAAATTGTTGCAACCAGAAGGTTCGCGAAAAACTTTTTCTTTATATTTTTGATGTTTTTATTACATATGAAAAGTTACGAGACGAAACAAAGGAGGAGACGGAGCCCAGGTGGGCCACACCCACCAGTGGCGCGGGCCCTAGCTGGCCATGCCACCAGGGGGTGTGGGCCCCCTGGAGTCCGTCTCCGCCTCGTTTTCGCACAGTACCTTCCTTATGTAGTAAAACTTTGTAATATATAACCCCCCGATCCCCCGAGGTTCGTATATCATGTTCTTATCGTGTTTTCGTTTCGATCTGTTTCTATCAGAAAATACTCTCAAGTTTAGAGGCACCATGGTCTCCGCCAACGACAAGGGCAAGAAGCCCGTGGAAGATGATCCTCGAAACCCCAAGGAGGAGGAGATCTTGGTTGGGGATGAAGAGGACGTGAAGGAGGACGAGCATCCGTACACCCGCGCTACCGTTGCAACCATTGGAGTGGTGGCAAACCCTATCAAGCTTAGGAATACAGCACGGATGTCTACAGAAGGGAAAACTCCGCGTCATATCCTCTCTCCACGGTCACTTCCTCCACGCACCAAAAACCCCTTCCATACTCTTATACATGAGCAACAATTCCAAAAGGTGCACAAAGGGAGGTTGCCCTCTGTTTGGGATCTGCCTCGTTCTAACCATGCAAGGAAGGAACACTCTAAGAAGGAAGAGTGGAGAAGGAATCACAAGAACTGGGATTCTCGGTCTGACATGATCATGAACCGTATTGAGCATAACTTGGAGATGATTCGTACTCCAGCCTTTGGGATTGAGGATTTGAAGGAACTGATTGAAGAGCTTATCAAGAGAACACCACCACCACCGAAGGAGTAATTCGTCATCAGTTTGACATCTCATTGGCTTGTTCCAAGCTTGGGGGAGTTCCGCAGTATCAAATCATTATCTTTTATCTTTTACCTTTTTAGTAGAGTCATATCTTGGGTAGAGAAGTTATCTTATAGGTTGGTTTGCATTGTGGAAGTATCTCTCCTTTAGTTGGTTATCTATGTATCCCTTGGTGTGAGTGCCTTTGTGGAATATTAATGAGAAGTCTCATCTTTTACCTTTTGCACTTCTTATTTTAGTTTGCAGTCTCTATTATATGATTGATCTTGTTGATCAGTATTGGTATCACTTTGGGAGCATCAAGTAGATCTAAATTGGTTTTGGAAAACCGAGCTCTGGTCAGTAGCAACACTTTTGAGGTTTGAAAGGAAAATAGAAAAAGCTTACATGTATTTTGTGTCATTTATTTTCTTTCTTGATTGGCTCATAAGCTTAGTATTATTTATATAAAATCTTTTGTGTCTTCAAGGAAGATTGCATGTTTGGCTTTATCACTTGTATGTTTTCTTGTTTCCTTCAACTCTTTTTCTTGCTACCCAACCTTGCTAGCCAAAAACCTATGCTAAGAGGGAATACTTCTCATGCATCCATTCCTTTAAACCAAAACATGTGCCATTTGTGTCCACCATATCTACCTATTAGCATTATTGCTATTCCAACTAAATTCTCAAGCTTCATCTATCTTTCAAATTAAAAATTCTTTTGTTATGTGAAAACTAGTTAGTAAAGCTCTCACGAACATGATGGCACATCTTATTTTCTTTCCTCTAATAAACTTGGACCATTGTGTCATCGAAGTTGTATATGCTTGCACCTATATGTTGGGATTAGCAGAACTATGCTGTCATGTGGAACGCTTTCAACACCTGTAAATACATACCCAGTTGATATCATGCTCTTTTGTTTGCGGATGTCGTCGGTGTGAAATAAAAGGGGAGCTTGTAAGTCCATGGAGTTATGTATATGTGTTAGAGAAACGCCTGGGCCGCTAGCCTAGGCCATGCCTAATCATGGTGAAAACTTGCAACATCACCATAATGATTAATCTATGAAGCTTTCTCCTTATATATTAAAAAAAGACATATTGAAAAGTGGAAAGAGAGAAAAAGCACCATTTTCCCATGGTAAATAAGAGATTGCTGAGATGCTAATTGTCTATTTGCCTTGTCATTTTGATTATGGGATAGCTCCTATATCATGTGCAATGGGTACCCCATTGGCGGTTCTCTATGATACGCATGTACTTACTATGACAAGAACTTACCGGTAACTAAAGTTGAGTAGTATGAGGAGTGACCCTCATACCCAAGGGACATGAGATTGCCAACTTATATTTCGTCAAGCATATACTTCATCTTTGTTCACTTTAACCTTTATCACTCCAAGATGCTTATGATAGGGGCAATGAGAGCTCAAAGCTAGTAAGTGCCATAGTCCTTTGAAAGCTCTTTATGAACTTGAAATCTCTGCTTCCCTCTATGAAGGGCCTTTCTTCTACTTCTAAGTTGAGTCAGTAAACCTACTTCCTCTCTATCTCCAGCAAGCATTTGAGTTATTGTGTTTCAAACATTCATATGATGATTTATTTAACCATGTTCTTTATCTCCCTTGTTTGCACAAGACTCTTATCTAAATGAGTATTACTTTGAAAGCCATCATTGTGAAAAACACTTTTATGTTTGAGCAAGAGTAGTCCTGTTGTAAACCTCTTTACAAAATCTTTGCTTGAAAACTGTTTGTCAACTGTTCTCTGACCAAGAACAAAATATTTCGTGTTACTTTCACCCTTCTAAACATGTTTAACCTTAACCCATTAAGCCCACATAGCATACGCATCCTGTCTAAATCTAGTAACATGTTTTTTAAACCCTAACATGCTTATTTGTATTCCTGGTAGCAATTTCAGCTAAACTTAGAGGGGAACTTTCCGCTTTCTGGTATAGCTCATCAATAATAGTCAGCAACCTTTCTTTCTATATTTTTTAACTTCCACTTACATTTTTCGGCCAGCCCTTTAACGAAACGTCAGGGATGACGAATCTAGTTTCATGTGTTATAGAAAGCAAACGTGTGTCCACAAATCATGATTCACGCGGGCAGAACTACAGGAAGGCAGCTCGGGCTTTAGCCGGATCCACATGACCAAATACTATGAAATTACTTATTTAAAAAATACAGAAATACAGTAGTATGTAAATTGTGAATACAATGACGAATAGACCAGCCCTGATCACAGAGTGACAAATACATGGTTCAAACCGAAATTAACAGTAAATGTACTATAATCAAGCATAACACAGTAATCACAACCCATTTTACATATCACCGGTATTGCACGAGTTCACAAACACAAGAAACTTACAAATGACACAATTATTTATGGCAGCGGTAATACTAAACGCCGGCGGTTCCGCCAAGGGAATCAAGTAAGCTCCCTTCTCGGCCGCCGGCGGCCGCCTCCGCAGACACCCCCGGTAGGCCGGAAGGGGGTGTTTTTAGGATGAGAGAGGGAGACCTGGAAGAAAGGCTTCGCCTTCCCTTGCCGATTGGTAGACTTGCCTTCTAGTATCTTCTTCGCCTCCGCCGCCTCCTGCATCGCTGCAGGCATCGTGCGCGCGGCGCTAGCTACTCAACCCATGCGGTGGCGCAGAGTAGTACTGCTCCGCCCTCTGCCTCCGCATCTCCCTTCTTCTTCTGGCGCTAGCTACCACAGCCACTGCTGCTTGATTATAGTGTTTAAAATCCGAATAAGGAATGGTGCGTCTACCCTCGGTTTAGTCTCTTCTTATATAGACTCGACCGAAGGGTCTACGTTCCAATCAAGAAAGCTGAAGTCACTACGATCGAGCAACTAGCGTCTGGGGATTGCATAATCAATTCATTATCACCATGCCGTAATGGTGGATGTTTTCTTGGCCATGCCGTAGTGGCGGATTCGGTTGATCCAATTCCTGGGGCTTTACCGTAAAGGAAGCTTAATCATGCAGGCTTTCTATCCTTACAGTCACAAGGACCAACTGTCGACTTAGCTCCCACTAAAGCGACTTTCTCTTGGCCAGTGTGGGATATGCATTTCTTTTTATCGATACAGAGTGTGGGATATGCATGGTTGTGCACTTCTCCGATCAAGCTTGTTACGTCTCTTCAATCATCTTGTGTTTCAAGAGAATATCAACGACTCTAAATTAAGGCCCCGATGGATCCCAAGATTAAGAAACGAAAAAAGTTACGGATTCGACGGTCTTTCCAGTACAAAACGCATGAGATTGGAGAACATGGACAAACTCAAAGTATAGTCGTTTTTCTTGAACATAGATAAATTATCTACTCCCTTCGTTCAGAAATATAAGACATTTTAGCTTTGTGAATCGAATATATCTTGAAGCCTTTTAGTGTATAGGTTCGTAGAGGTTTGAAGTGAACCTATACACTAAAATACGTTTGGATACATTCATTACACAAAGCTAAAATGTCTTATATTTCTGAATGGAGGGAGTACATCCTATGTGAGTGAGTCTTAAGCTTGGAGTGAATGTTCAAGCCCCTATTTGATTGAACCGTAGAAATTCAATTCATAGGTATTTGGATAGCACTATTCCTTTGTTGGAGAAACACATAGTAGGAAAAATTATAAGAAAATCTAATCAAATCCTACAAACCAAGGAGGGCATAATCTATCTATGCAAACAAGCATAACTAATTATGTTGTGGTTCTAGATCTTTATTAATTAAAAAAACATCTTCTAGCCTTCAGCAAGTCTTGAACTTCAATACGAAGACAAAAGGAAAATAAAAACATGTTAAAGACTCGTATATTATAAAGGTATTTCTAAACAACTACACATGTTGGGACATAGATCTCCTAGTGACTTGCTCTAGTTCGTCGCTGCCAGCATTCAGGGTTTCTTTGCGAAAATTGCACCGATCTATTAATAATCATCAACAACGGTACAAAAAAACATGAAAAGTGGTAAAGATTACAAATAGATGATAACATAATGTTTAAAAGGTTTGAAATTTTATTTTTCTCAAACACAACATAATTAAGGAAAACTTAGATAGACTAACACATAGCATTGCCACCAAACAAATTTGTTCACACAACCTCACTTGGATCCCATGTTGCTAATTACCTAACATGTGAGGTATGAAGCGAGAGAGGTATAGGTTAAATGTTAATCTGATGACAAGCAGATTCAAAGGTGTAAAGTGATATCCAGTGCCAATCCTGGAAGAAGTGCTAAATATAGTATCCCCAAGATTAAAAAGTAGAGTGCTTTTCGCCAGATTATCTTACTCCACTAAGAATCTGGTTACAATGGTTGGATCACTTATCTTATTGCATGGTTAGGATCTCACAATATGGAAACTTGCATCTAATGCGGTGTGAGTCATTGATTTGCACTGTTTTTGTTTTATTTGCTAGCATGGAATTTTTTGGTGTTACTTTGTCATGTAGTTTTGTTGGTTGGACCGATTTATTGTGGTCGGATTGAGTTGGTAGCATTAGCAAAACATTTGGCTAGCTTCAGCTTATTTAATAGGATTTTTTTTGGGAAGTTCTTTGGTGGAAATTGAGGGTGCCAGGTTTATTCATACAACGCGCACATCCAGTATGAACACACACCCCTCCCCCCCCCCCCCCCCACACACACCCACATGCATGCGATTGTACACACAGTAAGAGGAATTAGAAGAAAATATTACTGCAAAACAAAAACATCTTTTATTATATCATAGAGCTCTTGGATCTCGTTTTCATTTCTCAAAAAAATCGATAAGGTAATCACTGAAACTTGTTCAGGTTTAAGAAAAAACCTCTACCCTAGCAACACATAGACTACATACATTAAAAATTCCAAAAATAAACACCACCTTATAGTTCAGATTATTAAATCAGCCAACAAATGGCCAACACAATAAACTAAGTCATTTAACATCAAAACATGCTTCACACACTCAATATATCCCGATTCGATAAATCATCAGGCCTCGACCTATATTTCGTTTGAAAACCTTAGAAGGCACCTTAAATATTAGTTGCATTGTGATGTGATGCCGATGTTGACCGCTTTGTTTCTGCATGCCGGACCAATAAGACATCCAATGGAAAAACTTGGTGCACAATAGTGGAGGAATCTCGTTGGTACACATGATCGAAAATGAAGATTCTTGTAAACTGTCATAGAACTCCTATTCAATGTAGTCCTTGTATGGGAAGTTGTGGTATGTCAAAGTGCCCATAAAAGTTAAATATTTTTTGTGGGTTTCTACTAAAAATAATATATCTTAACTAAAGAAAACCTTGTAAGGATAGGTTGTAAAGCGAAGTAAGTGTAGTTTCTATGACAACTTTGAAACGATTAACACCTATTTTTTGGGTGTTCTATGGCTAAGTATGTTTGGGGAGTTCTAAATACATCAATGGGATAAGATCAATCCCTACAACTTAGTTGATATTATTATTTGATCTTGAGTTTTTCTAGTAGAGATAGATAGCTGATTCATGTGGCTATTGTTGTGGTACTCTAGTCAGCCCGGAAGACCATAAATGTAATGTGTTTCACTACCACATAATTGTTCAATTGTAACCAAATATATTACCTACTCTCCCCATAGGTATCTCCTTGTTGGGGAATGCGCTACAAAAACAAAAATTTCTAGCACATAACCAGGATCATATGCAAGGGGAGAGGCAACAGATCATACTCTCGAAGATCGATCCAGTGAAAGTTTGTCGATGACGAGGTTGGTCGTGCATCGATCCTGCAACAAGCCTTAGCGAGTCGCGAGGAGATGTATTATTCCACGGACGCCTCCCATGAACATGCACCAATGAAGACGTCGTTGCCGAAGTAGTCGGTACATCGATTCCCACAACTAGTTGATTAGCCGCGAGAAGTTTTCTCCTTTTGAAGATCGCCATGATCAAGTGATCCAAGTGTCACACCTCCACCGATATACACACGTACACGATCAGTGGAACCACATCAAGGTGTGATCAAGAACACACTGGTGAAGTGGGAACATGTCAATGAAGATCCCGCAGTGCTTCCACGGTCCCGTCTAGATTAGATCTAAACGGAGGCAGAACTCGGGCAGCGCTCTGGGTCTAGGGTCGTAGTAGAAGAACAAGTACCTAGGGCATGCCCGCCCTAGGGTTTAGAACCACACCATGGATGTGGATAAGAGAGGAGGTAGACAGTGGTGGTGCACGGGGCAACGGCGTGGCAAGGGCGCACGACGGCGGTGGGCGCAGGGCAGCGACGGCTAGGGTTTTGGGGCGGCGGAGGTGCAGCGGCTTGGGGAGTCTAAGGCCTCGACTTGAGTGCCTCTTGGGGTTCCCCTTGGTGCCCTTTTATGGGTAGCAATGCCCCTTGGGTCTTCCTTGACCCAGTCCCAAAGTTTGGACGAGTTTCGGTAGGTGTAGGTCAATCCAAACCTAGTCAAAAATGGCTTCCTTTTGCAAGTTCGACTTTGACTAGTGTATCTTTCCTTACCCGTTACGGCAACGTGGATGAACCTATTATGGAACCTTTCGGACATCATAAAATGACCCGAGTCACCCTGGTACATTCTAGAACCTTCCTCTCCTTCCAAAACCTTCCATATATGTTTAGAACCATTCCGGACACTCCCAAACCATTCCGGACACTTCCGGGATCATCTGGGACCTCTCGGAACCATTTCAAGACTATCTGAGACACTATCGGAACCCTTATCTCATATCATTAATGCTCAAAACTTATTTCGTACACCCTCGGCAATATTCCGGACACCTCCGATATATTCTGACACACTCTGAACACCTTCGAAATTACTTCTCTACGAAGTCTTCATACACACTTATATTCTAAATGCCATTGATCTCTTAAGTGTGTGACCCTATGGGTTCGAATATTTGCAGACATGTATGGAACTCATTCCATGACAATGATTAATATTGGCGTCTTGATACACGTAATAACCCCCTCCCCCCAAATAGCATGAAGATCTTTATCGTGTGAACCACTGTATTATGTTTGATACATATTGTATTGCTCCGTCGATACTTTACATTGCCCGAGATGAAACACTAGGTTATTCTCGTTACCCATCATGTACTCTCTACTCATACCGCACTATCGATGTTCATGTGTTCAGCAACTTGATCACGTGTCCGGTCAGACGATGACGATCATCATAGTGTATGAGTGGGCCCAGAGTATATCTCTCCATCACCAGGAGTAGCAATTCATGCAAGCACCCCATGTGAATAATTGGCGTGCCATCCGGTAAGAGCAAGTATCAACTTTATGATTACTCCATTAAGAGCAACGTTTGAAGAATCTTGCCATGTTCATATTGTACCTAAGTTCACACGTGTCTCGCGGTCAAACGATCTTTAGTAAAGGCAATACATTGTTTATGAGAAACTACCGATAACAATATTGACGATGTGTTTCAGGGTATATCATGTTGGGTTTATCCATTGTCGTTGTTCTCCCAATAACTCCGATCTCATATATCACTGGCAACTCCACAACACATTGTCGTTTTGCCCATAGTTAGGAAACCGGGACTATCAATAAAACATGAACTAGTCTTAGAGGCGAGACTAGGGATATCTAAATGGTGTTTATGATTCCACACATGTATTAGGGTTTTCCTCCAAATACTCATTATCCGAAACTAATACAATTATAGCACAGAATAATAAACTTAATCATAAACAGGAAATATAGAATAATACAATTTATTATTGCCTCTAGGGCATATTTCGATCACTCCTAAACCTAATACTATCCTAGTATTCCCCCAAAACTTTAGCGGCAACTATTTTTACACAAAATAATAAATTGTACAATCTAGAAAATTTAACACAGACCAACTTATATCTATAAAAAAGTCTTCATAGAACCTTGTTCTCTCCTAATTACCAATAGTATTTATATGAATATTATAAAATAGTTTTTACTCCTATCAAACCTTGGAAAAATGATATTGGCGAGCCTAGTGTCTACATATTGATAAAGTATAGTTCCTAATATATTGATTCTAATCATCTCCATCTAGAAATGGTATCATTTTATAACTTTCACATCCATTTACTTTAAAGGCACATGCCCATGATTTTCATATCAACAACCCTGAACCCTGCCCTAGATCCTTAGGTCAACATACATCTTGCCAATTAAGAATTTTATTTTTTACAACATCTACACATTCTCCTGCGAAAGCATTATTTTCCTAACTAAATCAATTTTTCCAATTGTGCCATTTAGAATCTCTAAATATAAACCATAAAACGAGACCTAGACTCCACCATAATAAAGTTGATTCCTTCCCAAGTATGTAGCTTTTGTCTTTTCCTTTATATTCTTCCTTTCGTTATTACTTAGTGTCACTTAGTAAGAGGAATGACTAAGTACTCAAAAGCTAGTTTACCTTACATACATATGAAATTGATGTGTAGTCATACAACTTCTCCACGTCTACCATTTTTAAAAATATATCAATTTTATGGAAATTAACAATCAAGTCAGAAAGGTGCTAAGACATACACATAATAAGTCTCAGATTTCTAAAACTCACCAGGTTATCCTTAAAGATTACTAATAATCATCTTACAACCCTACACTCCAAATTTATTTTCTATGGAAGAACATCTTCATAAAAACTTTTGTAACTCACTCCAATTTAAAAGAAACACCTTTTGGGGTATATTTCATGGTATATTGTATATAGTCTTCAAGATTTCACTTTGGCCATATGTTTTCTACCAGCATTATGCCTCAATTAAACATTATAAAAATATTTTATGATAAATCTATCAATATCAATCAGTTGTTTTGGATGCTAGTAGTTTTATGTATACAAGGTCAAATAAAATGTTACCATGAATTTAAAAGTTACTTTGTAAAACCAAAATGGCTAGAATTTTATATCACCAACAGTACATATGATTTAATTAAAACCAAACTCTAATCTGAGCTAAGTAGATACATTTCAAACTAACCTAGGGAGCCATGATTTTCAGAAAAATCATATCTTTTTTCTGGACGAGACAAAAGTTTCAGGTTTCCAAAACGTGTTATTGTAGGATGAAGGTGGAAATCTAAACGGGGCCACAACATAATGGAGTTGTAATGGGAAACAGGGAAGTATGTTGTCAAAAACTTATGCACACTCTTCACAAATATAGTGTCGGATAACAGGAAATAATTAGTGATGATGACTGGTTTGATATAAAAGTATGAAAATAATACAAGTTTCAAGCAAGTCAACACGCTATTACAAGATTTAAATACACGACATCACATTTATGCACCCCCCAAATTCTAAGTTTTAATGAGTATAATGGATTCAATCGAAAGGCCTACAATATTCTCACTAGTTTTCAATTCATTAAAGTAGGGTTTCAGTTAAATTAATCACATCATACAATACTGTATAGTCAATTCAAAAAATAGAAAAACACTTAAATCCTCACATACTACTTTAAGGCTATAGTACTGAATGGCATGGCAAGATCACACCGATATAGGGAGGACGTGGACGGAGGGAGCATGGAGGGAGCAGGAGATGTAGCCAAAACATTAGCTCCATCATGTCAGGGCATGTGATACGTTCAAAACGTATCTATTTTTCCAAACACTTTTGCTATTGTTTCTCCTCTAAACTTGTATGATTTGGATACAACTAACACGGACTGATGTTGTTTTCAGCAGAATTACCTTGGTGTCTAGTTTTTGTGTAGAAAATCAACAATCAGGAAAAATTCCGGAAAATATGCCAAAAATTATATTTCACCAGAAGATCCACGGAGCCAAAAGAAGAAACGGAGTGGAGGTCTGATACGTCGGAAACGTATCTATAATGTTTGATACTCCATGCTTGTTTAGTATCTACTTTGTTTTGCTTGTCTACACTTTGAGGTGTTTTTTATATGTTTTTTGGTACTAACCTATTAACAAGTTGCTACAGTGCCAGTTGCCTGTTTTCTGCTATTTTTGGTTTCAGAAAAGTTAGTAAAGAAATATTTTCGGAATTGGACGGAACAAACGTCAAAGTCAATTACTTTCCTTGGGAAATAAGAAGTCCAGAGGGGAGACGGAGAAGCGGGCCAAGACAGCCAAACCACCCCAAGCGCGGCCAGGGGTGGGCCCGCGCCTAGGTAGGGTTTGACCCCCCTGGTCGCCTCCTCGGCCTCCCCCTTCGCCTATAAGAAGCCTCCGATGCATAAACCCTAAGCACCCGATCAAATCTCTACGAAACCGTCTGTAGTCGCCGCCGCCATCGTCCCTAGATCAGGGGGGATCTGAAGTTCTTCCTGACACCCTGTCGGAGGGGAGATCATCCCGGAGGCCTTCTCTCCGGTATGATTTGTGAGTAGTTCCACCTTGGACTATGGGTCCATGTAGTACCTAGATGGTTGTATCTCCTCCTTTGTGTTTTCATGTATAGATCTTATGATCTCCGTTCATGATCAAGATCTAATCTATTTGTAATCATGCATGTTGTGTTTGCGGGGATCCAATGGATATTGAGATTATTATGTTGGTTTGATTAATGGTTTTGTGTTTATGATTCTATCATGTATGTGTTGTTTGTGATCTTGCATGCCCGTTGTTAGTAGCTATCTTGGCCAAGTAGTTGCTAGTGACTCCAAGAGGGGGTATTTATGCTCGATAGTGGGTCCATGCCTCTAGTTTCCAAGGGAAGTGACAATAATCGCTTCGATTGTGTAACATCCCAGATTTTATATTAGTATGTTATTAGTGCCATGCATCATTGCATTCTACAAATAAATTTTTGCAACAAAATCCTAACACCTAAACCTATCAAAACCCTATTAAATACTTCCATATGTAAGCACTATTGTTGTAGTAGTTTGACCCCTTCTAAAAACTATGTAAAAACATTAAACCACGGTCCTATGTTGACCACCTTACTTTTATAAAAATTTAGAAACAAATTTCATCAAGTTTTGACTTAGTATGCAAAAGATATTCAAGTTTTAGTGAAATAGAAATTAATAAGCCAGCGCCCACGCCAGCCCACACCCCCTCTCCACCACCGACACGCGGGACCCACAGGGTCGCCTCCTACCTCGCGCAGGAGTCCCCCTGCAGCACACATGCGAACCGAATCCGGTAGGATTCGCGCCGATCCGAGCCCCCTCGCCCAAGTCTCCACCCCCATATAAACCCTGCCACCCTCGGCTCACCTCGTTCGTTTTTTTCCTTGCGAAAACCCTAGCCCATCGATGACTCGCATCGCCGTCGTCGGGTCGACCTCGCCGAGATGGTTCGAAGCCCTCCCCTTGCTCCTTCCTCCCTCTGGAGCCTTCTCCATCCACCACTGATTCTCGCCGCGTGCTTTTCCCCTTCTCTCTCGCAGGAACACGCCCGCGATTGCTCGCCGGAGCACCGCCGGGGACGAAGGAGATCGGCGGGACCCTGCCGATCGACGAGGACACGAGGAGGAACGACGCGGCCACGAGCGTGACCGCGAGGACCAGACGCGCCCCGTCGATCACACCGCCACCTCGGGGAGCCACCAGATCGCCGCCAAGCTTCTCCACCGCCGCCGCCGCCGCTCATCGCTGCCGTCGCCACCACAGTGAGTCGCCGCGCTTCTCTCATCCGTCCGATTTGCAACCTGCGGCCCAGATTAGAAATAAACCCGAAGGGGTATCGGCGAATCCCACGCTGCCGCGTGGCAAAGCGCGTCGGCACCGCGCCCGCGCCGCGTCACCCTCCCCACCTTGCCAGCTGGCCCAATCAGAAGCTGCCACTTGGCAATATTTTAAGTTAGGGTTAGATCTGTTTGCAGATTTAGTTTAAAACTTGCGAAATTCGTATAAAATTGAATATTTGGCCAAATTTAGCTTATAATATACCGTTGGATTCATAATTTTATGTAGAACCCAGATCTGCAATAAAATTCTAAGTTTATAGTAGGGTTTTCGGTGTAGAATTTAATCTCTTTATTAGAGTGTTTATTCTATAGAAAAATAATTAAAATTCTGTTTTAGTTGATTCTTCTTGCAATAACTTTGTTTCCACAATGCCTACTGGACAAAATTATAAAACCTTGCTTAAGATCGTTAGATCTAGTTTGGGGCTAATTAGATGGTTTGATCTCCTTTTAACCCTATGATTTGTATTAGTGACCCAAATAGATCTAAACCTATGGGAAATCAATCCTAGTAACACCCTTAACACTATTGCAACTCAATTATGCTACCTCAATTTAGAAGAACCAATCTTGCATAAAATACCATGTTGCATGCATGCATGATTAACTTTGTGACATGTTTTTGAGCAAGTTGTGATCAGATCTATGTTTGTGATTCGATAGATTGTTCGGAGTGCGCTAAGGAGTGCTATTGTGTAGAGTGTTGCTCGGATCAAGGCAAGTTACACCACTTGTTCATAACTTTTGTCCCAGGTTTGATCCTATGCATGTGATCTTCAAAATTCTGTAGTATGCATGTGTAGGATGTTCTAGTAGAATTTCTCCTTAGTATTATTTTTAAAGTGCGATGATTTTGTAGTATGCCATGAGTAGCTCTATACTTAGGATTTTCCCTCCTAATAGGTTACCCCTGTTTTTGCTAAGTATTGCTTGCTATGCTATATATACAAAGTACCGTTGGGGGGTTCGAAAGACAAAGAATTTTTAAGTATAAAGGCTCTCTAGAGCAAACTTTTCTTCTCAAATCCACTTCAAAATAAAACTAAGTTTTCTTCTGGGCGGAATGGTTGTCAGGTCAACGAGTGAGATTTTGGTGGAGGACGGCCGCCCAGGAATCAAAGAAGTCTGCCATGTTTCAGAATTCAGAAGCTTCCAGTGCAACCACAATACATATGGGCTCTGTCTTGGCCTAGTACTTAG
This sequence comes from Avena sativa, assembly GCA_916181665.1. Classification (NCBI taxonomy): domain Eukaryota; kingdom Viridiplantae; phylum Streptophyta; class Magnoliopsida; order Poales; family Poaceae; genus Avena; species Avena sativa. Next base: position 507,030,362 of record OV702294.1, read on the forward strand.
TGGGAAACCTCACATGGGTACCAACATTTGGAGGTTCTTGGCACGGTTGGATCCAAAAGGTAGAGGGGCTACTAAGGGAAAGCCTCGCCATGGTCTTGTCTATAAAAGGACTTGATCGTGGATTGTGGGTGAAGTGCACAAACTCTCGAGAGTATTGCAATCTGATCGATCAGTCGTGTTCATGGTAACAGAACAACAATGAGCGTCTGAAGGATGAAGCCTCTGAAGGATCTTCCTCTCTCTTTTCTAAACAAAGTTTTAAAACCCCATGGCGTGAGTAATATTGCCAATGGGTGGGATTTTGGGAACTTGGTGTGTAATATCCAAGTGTCACTTGGTGCGTAATATCCAAGTGTTTGGTTGTTTGGACACTTGGTGCGTAATATCCTTGTGCGCCACTCGACCTTATTTCATCTAAGCAATTGTTTACAAAGTAGGAAAATTTTCTCTTCTTCTCTCTACTTAAGAAAAACTAGCTTTGAGCAAATGAACTCTACAGCCTAAACTAGCCTTGCATGTAGAGATAGTCTTTTCTCTCCTTGGTGTAATTTGCCAATACATTCAAAGTATTGACCCAACTTGTTGGTTGCATGTCTTATGTGCAGAATCCGAAGATTGAAAGGTGCGTAGGGATCACGAGTCTACACTCGACAAGCCTGGGGTGTTGATGGACTCAAGCTGCTTTTATGTTTCCGCTGTTATTTGAGCTAGCTTAATGCTAAGAAAATTTGTAATAATTTCATACTCTGGATTCTACGTGTAATAAAGACTTTGTGTTTTACATGATATTTCATCGACTGTGAGTGCTAGCTATTGATCCAAGGACTAGCATGCTAATCACAGGGACTTAGGATCCTTATCGATCCAAGGTCGCTATAGATGGTATCAGAGCACATCATTGCCTGTAGGACGTGACCCTAGGATTGGAACCACCTCTAACTTATGTGCCTTACTTGCTTTTCTACTAAGTTATTTTCCACATTTCTAGTATCTGCTCTCCTCTACTTGATTAAGTATCTAACTTTCTTTCTTCTAACTTAAAGATGATAAGCTTCCTCTATGACACCGTCGCGGACATCGAGCCCCTTCGCTTTGGTGGATGCCTCATGGATCTACTCACACGTTTGGACCTTCCCCTTCCAACAATCCAGGGGAGCACAATGAAGAAACTCTACAAGGACGGTTGTTGGGGAGTCAAAGTCATCCAGCCAGGAAAAGAGCGAGGCAAGAACCCGGAGGAAGACATAGCAATCCACATTGTTAGAGATTCCAAGGAGAAGGCCCTTAGCATCAGCTTGCAGCAACTCATAGGTCGCCTATGTGGACGTCATCATGAAGCTCTCCAAGGACACTGCGGCGGCCTCTTTGGAAGACGAGATGAGGAAGGAATTCCCATGGAGTTAACCTTTGAGGAAAGAACTTCTACCAAGCGCCGAAGGACCCAATATCAAGATTTGGAGTGCCACATCCATGACCTTGAAAAGGGTACCTTCCTCGAGATGTTAAAGAACGACGAGCTATGCACCCTCATCAAGGAGAAGGAGGAAATGATCAAGCAGCAGGAGGAGGCAATGAAGCTCCAAGAGATAAATTTCCAGCACCAAGAGAAGAAGTTCGCTAACCAAGAGAAGAGGGTGATAAATAAAAACAAGAGAATTAGGGAACTCAAACAGCAGATCGATGGAGCTGAAGTGCAAACTGAAGGCCTTTGAAAGATAATCAATGATGTGCGTGCTTCCAAGAGGGACTTGGCAAAGCAACTTGAAACCACGAAGAATTCAAGCCTAGTGGAGGAGCTACAAAGCGAGGAGGGACTTCAGGAGCAGCTAGAAGCCACCACCAAGAAGCTGCAGGATGAGATTAAGAACCTCCAAGAGAAGCTTGAAGCCACCACGAAGGAGATGGAGTTGTACAAGACAACCCTAGAGCAGGAAGGCTACTCGTTCGAGGACGAGGAAGAGGAAGGCGTGGAAGATGTGTAATAGTTGGACCACCTTCAATTCTATAGTAGAACATTATTCGCGATTGTAATAAATACCAAGACAAATCTGGTTTAGTTAAACTTGGTTGTTTTCTGTGTTAAGTTGTGTTGTTATGTCTTATGTGCCTTGTGTGCTTGGTGTGTTTTCATAAGGGTAGGAGTTTACTACTTAGTCTTTCTGTCTATTTCTTAACTATTCTCTTAAACCCCACAGATGCCGCCCAGACGTGCGAACTCCGAAATCCCTCCAGAAATAGCACAACTTTTGGCCACTCAGAACCAGCTGATCCAACTGCTCACTTAGAACATGCAAAACAACAACAACAACCCGCCACCACCACCACCTCCGCCACCACCTCAACAGGATCGCTTGACTCGGTTTTTGAGGCTGAACCCACCTACCTTCACTAGCAGCACTGAACCAATCATCGCAGATGACTGGCTACGTACAATCAACAAGAAGCTAGACACCGTGCAAGCTGTCGGAGCCGACAGGGTACGTTACGCTGCACACCAGCTTGAAGGACCTGCTGCAGAATGGTGGGATAACTACCAAGTCACCCACCCGGACATTGATGCTATCACTTGTTAGCTTTTCGCACTCATCATGTGGCTGCTGGTATCATGACTCTGAAAAGGCGCGAATTTCACGACCTACACCAGCTGCACCGTTCTGTCACCGAGTATGGTGAGCTTTTCAACAAGCTAGCCCGTTATGCACCCGACGATGTTTCTACTGATGCCAAGAGACAGGAGGATTTCCTAAGAGGACTCAATGATGAGATATCCATTCAGCTTGTGGCTCAGAAATTTGACAACTTTCAGGAACTTCTGGACAGAGCCATTGTGGTTGAATCCAAAAGGAAGAGCATAGAAAACCGCAAGAGGAAGTCTAACCCTCACAAACACTCTGTTCCATACCAGAAGCAGCGCAATTCCTCACCACCACCTTATAACAATAATGGCCACAACCATAACGGTCATAACCATGGCGGCCACAAACACAATGGGCATAAAAACCGCAATGGGAGTGGCAGCAATGGAAAGGATCTCAGTGAGGTGACATGCTTTAAGTGCAACAGGACAGGGCACTATGCAACCTCTTGCCCCGAGAAGAAGAATGGCAATGGCAATGGGAATGGAAATGGACACAACCATGGCAATGGAAATGGGAAGAAGTCAAATCTGTTTGTCAAAGCCACGGTGAATCATGTCTCCATGGAGGATGCTTGTGACGCACCAGACTCCGTGATTGGTAAGTTCAAGCTCAATTCTATTCCCGCGGTTGTTCTTTTTGATACTGGTGCATCACATTCATTCATATCAAGGGTATTTGTGGATAGAGGCAAGATACCAACGGAGACTATAAAATTTCCTCTAAGGGTAAGTTCTCCTAGGGGAGAAATAGTGGCAAACTCCGGTTGCCGGGGATTAGAACTAAGGATTGGGACACACATCTTTCCCACAAGTCTAGTAGTTCTAGAATCACAAGGATTAGACATAATCTTGGGCATGAATTGGATCACCGAATATGAAGGAGTCATAGATTGTGCAAAAAGGACTGTCACACTCACAACACCGGAAGGGAAGAGAATTCGTATCAAGTCAAAATTTGCACTTAAGGAAGCCATGGTGAACTCTCTTAAGGGGGTTAGCTTGGAGGAGGTACCTATTGTAAAGGAATACCCAGATGTCTTCCCGGAGGAACTACCAGGAATGCCCCCCGACCGTGATATCGAGTTCCTCATTGACTTGATGCCAGGCACGGGGCCGATAGCTAAGAGACCATACAAGATGGATGTGGACGAGTTAAAGGAACTCAAGAAACATCTTAGGGAACAATTGGACAGGGGGTTCATCCAACCCAGCGCGTCATCTTGGGGAGCACCCGTCCTATTTGTGGAAAAGAAGGATAAAACCAAGAGGCTGGTTGTGGACTACCGCTCGTTGAACGAAGTGACGATCAAGAATAAGTATCCTCTACCCAACATCAATGACTTGTTTGACCAGTTAAAGGGAGCCAGTGTGTTCTCAAAGATCGATCTGCGATCAGGCTACTTTCAGCTAAAGATTCGAGAACAGGATGTGCCCAAAACAGCATTCACCACAAGATACGGATTGTATGAGTACACCGTAATGTCGTTTGGTCTAACCAATGCCCCAGCGTACTTCATGACCATGATGAACAAGGTGTTCATGGAATATTTTGACAAGTTTATCGTGGTATTCATAGATGATATACTCATATACTCTAAGGATGAGAAGGAACATGAGAAACATCTGCGCCTTATCATGGAGAAACTAAGGGAACACAAGTTGTATGCCAAATTCAGCAAGTGCGAATTCTGGTTAAAGGAAGTGGGATTTCTTGGTCATGTTGTGTCGGCAAAAGGAGTTGTCGTAGATCCTGGTAAGGTAGCTTCCGTGACGGAATGGGAGTCACCCAAGAATGTGGGAGATATTAGGAGTTTCTTGGGCCTCGCAGGATATTACTGAAGGTTCATTGAAAACTTTTCCAAAATAGCAAAACCCATGACGGAACTATTGAAGAAGGAAAAGAAGTTCCTATGGACCGAGGCATGTGAAGCAAGTTTTCAGGAGTTAAAGAAGCGCCTTGTAACGGCGCCAGTTCTGTGTCTGCCTGATATCCAAAAGGATTTTCAAGTCTATTGTGACGCTTCTCGACAAGGACTTGGAAGTGTATTGATGCAGGATGGGAAAGTGGTATCCTATGCCTCCCGGCAACTTAAGAACCACGAACACAATTACCCCACACATGATTTGGAACTTGCGTCTGTGGTTCATGCACTCAAGGTATGGAGACACTACCTCATGGGCAAACATTGTGATGTGTTTACAGATCATAAAAGTTTGAAGTACATCTTCACCCAAAAGGAGTTGAATATGAGACAAAGAAGATGGCTTGAACTAATTAAGGATTATGACTTGGATTTACAGTACCATCCCGGAAAGGCAAACGTGGTGGCTGATGCCTTAAGTCGTAAGGTGTATGTGAATGGACTTACCGCAGGGGAACTTCCAGAAGATTTATGCAAGCAATTCAGGGATCTCAGGCTAGAGATAGTTCCGAAAGGACACGTAGCGACTATGGAAATAGTGTCCACCTTCCAAGAGAGAATCAAGGAAGCACAAAAGGGAGATAAAGAGTTGGAAGAAATAAGAATCAGGATAAGTGAAGGAAAGACTAAAGAATTTCGTCTGGACGAACAAGGAACCCTCTGGTATGGGAAGCGTTTGTGCGTTCCCAATGACCCCGATATCAGGAAGATGATTTTACAAGAAGCTCATGATTCGCCATACTCAATTCATCCAGGTAACACGAAGATGTACATGGATGTGAAGGATAGATTTTGGTGGAATAACCTAAAGAGAGAAATTGCAGAATATATTTCTCTGTGTGATGTATGCAATAGAGTTAAAGCCGAGCATCAGAAACCGGCAGGACTACTTCAACCACTACCTATACCCGACTGGAAGTGGGACAAGGTAGGCATGGATTTCATCACGGGATTGCCCCGTACTCGTTCTGGATTTGATTCTATCTGGGTAGTGGTGGACCACTTCACCAAGGTGGCTCACTTCATCCCCGTAAAGCCCACGTATACAAGTGCTAAGCTTGCTAAGATATACATGTCAAGAATTATAAGTCTGCATGGTGTTCCCAAGGGAATTGTGTCAGATAGAGGCACCCAGTTTACTTCAAAGTTTTGGCGACAACTACATGAGTCTCTTGGAAGCCGACTAGAATTCAGTACTGCCTTCCACCCTCAGACATATGGCCAAACAGAAAGGGTGAATCAAATTTTGGAAGATATGTTGAGAGCTTGCGCACTAGACTATGGGTCTAGTTGGGACGATAACCTGCCGTATGCTGAGTTCTCATACAACAACAGCTACCAGACAAGTATCAAGATGGATCCGTTTGAAGTTCTATATGGCACGAAGTGTAGGACTCCGCTGCTATGGAATGGAGTTGGTGAACGCAGTCTTTTTGGACCTGAATTGATAAAGGATGCCAAAGAAAAGGTACGACAGATTCAGGATAGGCTAAAGGTAGCCCAATCTCGACAGAAGAGTTACGCTGATTCCAAGCGCAGAGATGTGGCTTATGAAATAGGGGACCGTGCGTATCTCCGAGTTTCACCCCTACGAGGAGTTAAGAGGTTCGGAATCAAGGGCAAGTTAGCCCCACGATTCATAGGACCATATAAGGTTCTGGCCCGTAGAGGAGAAGTTGCTTATCAGTTGGAGTTACCGGAAGGACTGACTGTTCATGATGTGTTTCATGTGTCGCAACTAAAGAAGTGTCACCCGGAGATGGCCGAAACACCGTTAAGAGACACCGTTCCCCTAGATGAGGTTCAATTGGAAAATGACCTTACCTATGAGGAAAAACCCATCAAAATACTAGAAACAGCCGAAACGATTACCCGCACCAAGACTATAAGATTCTGCAAAGTACAATGGAACCACCACTCCGAGGAAGAAGCTACGTGGGAGCGTGAAGAAGACATGAGGGCAGAACACCCACACCTATTTTATAGCCAACCCGAATCTCGGGGACGAGATTCTTCTTAAGGGGGGTAGGTTTGTAACATCCTAGATTTTATATTAGGATGTTATTAGTGCCATGCATTATCCTTGCATCATTGCATTCTACAAATAAATTTTTGCAACAAAATCCTAACACCTAAACCTATCAAAACCCTATTAAATACTTCCATATGTAAGCACTATTGTTGTAGTAGTTTGACCCCTTCTAAAAACTATGTAAAAACATTAAACCATGGTCCTATGTTGACCACCTTACTTTTATAAAAATTTAGAAACAAATTTCATCAAGTTTGGACTTAGTATGCAAAAAGATATTCAAGTTTTAGTGAAACAAAAATTAATAAAATTATAGAAAAAAAAGAGGGCAACGACCTAACTGGGCCGGCCGCGCCAGCCCACCCGCGCCCGCGCCAGCCCACACCCCCTCTCCGCCACCGACACGCGGGACCCACAGGGTCGCCTCCTACCTCACGCAGGAGTCCCCCTGCAGCACGCATGCGAACCGAATACGGTAGGATTCGCGCCGATCCGAGCCCCCTCGCCCAAGTCTCCACCCCCATATAAACCCTGCCACCCTCGGCTCACCTCGTTCGTTTTTTTCCTTGCGAAAACCCTAGCCCATCGATGACTCGCATCGCCGCCGTCGGGTCGACCTCGCCGAGATGGTTCGAAGCCCTCCCCTTGCTCCTTCCTCCCTCTGGAGCCTTATCCATCCACCACTGATTCTTGCCGCGTGCTTTTCCCCTTCTCTCTCACAGGAACGCGCCCGCGATTGCTCGCCGGAGCACCGCCGGGGACGAAGGAGATCGGTGGGACCCTGCCGATCGACGAGGAAGCGAGGAGGAACGACGCGGCCAAGAGCGTGACCACGAGGACCAGACGCGCCCCGTCGATCACACCGCCACCTCGGGGAGCCACTAGATCGCCGCCAAGCTTCTCCACCGACGCCACCGCCGCTCATCGCCGCCGTCGCCACCACAGTGAGTCGCCGCGCTTCTCTCATCCGTCCGATTTGCAACCTGCGGCCCAGATTAGCAATAAACCCGAAGGGGTATCGGCGAATCCCACGCTGCCGTGTGGCAAAGCACGTAGGCACCGCGCCCGCATCGCGTCACCCTCCCCACCTTGCCAGCTGGCCCAATCAGAAGCTGCCACTTGGCAATATTTTAAGTTAGGGTTAGATCTGTTTGCAGATTTAGTTTAAAATTTGCGAAATTCATATAAAATTGAATATTTGGCCAAATTTAGCTTATAATATACCGTTGGATTCATAATTTTATGTAGAACCCAGATCTGCAATAAAATTCTAAGTTTACAGTAGGGTTTTCGGTGTAGAATTTAATCTCTAGATTAGAGTGTTTATTCTATAGAAAAATAATTAAAATTCTGTTTTAGTTGATTCTTGTTGCAATAACTTTGTTTCCACAATGCCTACTGGACAAAATTATAAAACCTTGCTTAAGATTGTTAGATCTAGTTTGGGGCTAATTAGATGGTTTGATCTCCTTTTAACCCTATGATTTGTATTAGTGACCCAAATAGATCTAAACCTATGGGAAATCAATCCTAGTAACACCCTTAACACTATTGAAACTCAATTATGCTACCTCAATTTAGAAGAAGCAATCTTGCATAAAATACCATGTTGCATGCATGCATGATTATCTCTGTGACATGTTTTTGAGCAAGTTGTGATCAGATCTATGTTTGTGATTCGATAGATTGTTCGGAGTGCACTAAGGAGTGCTATTGTGTAGAGTGCTGCTCGGATCAAGGCAAGTTACACCACTTGTTCATAACTTTTGTCCCAGTTTTGATCCTATGCATGTGATCTTCAAAATTTTGTAGTATGCATGTGTAGGATGTTCTAGTAGAATTTCTCCTAAGTATTATTTTGCAAGTGCGATGATTTTGTAGTATGCCATGAGTAGCTCTATACTTAGGATTTTCCCTCCTAATAGGTTACCCCTGTTTTTGCTAAGTATTGCTTGCTATGCTATATATACAAAGTACCGTTGGGGGGTTCGAAAGACAAAGAATTTTTCTATGTATAAAGGCTCTCTAGAGCAAACTTTTCTTCTCAAATCCACTTCAAAATAAAACTAAGTTTTCTTCTGGGCGGAATGGTTGTCGGGTCAACGAGTGAGATTTTGGTGGAGGACGGCCGCCCAGGAATCAAAGAAGTCTGCCATGTTTCAGAATTCAGAAGCTTCCAGTGCAACCACAATACATATGGGCTCTGTCTTGGCCTAGTACTTAGTGGGAAACCTCACCTGGGTACCAACATTTGGAGGTTCTTGGCACGGTTGGATCCAGAAGGTAGAGGGACTACTAAGGGAAAGCCTCGCCATGGTCTTGTCTGTAAAAGGACTTGATCGTGGATTGTGGGTAAAGTGCACAAACTCTCGAGAGTATTGCAATCTGATCGATCAGTCGTGTTCACGGTAACAGAACAACAATGAGCGTCTGAAGGATGAAGCCTCTGAAGTATCTTCCTCTCTCTTTTCTAAACAAAGTTTTAAAACCCCATGGCGTGAGTAATATTGCCAATGGGTGGGATTTTGGGAACTTGGTGTGTAATATCCAAGTGTCACTTGGTGCGTAATATCCAATTGTTTGGTTGTTTGGACACTTGGTGCGTAATATCCTCGTGCGCCATTCGATCTTATTTCATCTAAGCAATTGTTTACAAAGTAGGAAAATTTTCTCTTCTTCTCTCTACTTAAGAAAAACTAGCTTTGAGCAAATGAACTCTACAGCCTAAACTAGCCTTGCATGTAGAGATAGTCTTTTCTCTCCTTGGTGTAATTTGCCAATACATTCAAAGTATTGACCCAACTTGTTGGCTGCACGTCTTATGTGCAGAATCCGAAGATTGAAAGGTGCGTAGGGATCAAGAGTCTACACTCGACAAGCCTGGGGTGTTGATGGACTCAAGCTGCTTTTATGTTTCCGCTGTTATTTGAGCTAGCTTAATGCTAAGCAAATTTGTAATAATTTCATACTATGGATTCTCCATGTAATAAAGACTTTGTGTTTTACATGATATTTCATCGACTGTGAGTGCTAGCTATTGATCCAGGGACTAGCATTCTAATCACAGGGACTTAGGATCCTTATCGATCCAAGGTCGCTACAGGTTGTAGATGTGTTGTTGCTACTAGGGAGAAAACAACGGTCTCTTGTTCATGGAACATGTGGACTGTTTACCTTACACACTTTGCTTAAAGCAGTTGTCTGTTGCTTGCAACTTAATACTGGAGGGGGTTCGGATGATAACCTGAAGGTAGACTTCTAGTCATAGATGCAGTTGGATGGCGGTCTATGTATCTTGTTGTATTGCCCAATCGAATCTCATAGGATATTTCTGACTAGTAATTGCATTGTTATGCCTTGCTCAGTTCCTATCAATTGCCCTGCTGTAATTTGTTTACCCTTCATGCCATGATGTTTATCTAAGGAGAGCACCTCTAGTGAAATATGGACCCCGGTCCAATCTTTACCATTGATACATTCTCCATTGTTACTTGTTTATTTGCTGCAAACCATTACCTTCCACACCATACGTTTAATCCTTTGTTACAGCAAACTGGTGAGCTTGACAACCTCACTGATTCGTTGGGGCAAAGTCTTGAGTTTGTGTTGTACAGGTCTACGTCTTGCTTGCAACACCTGTGTGACATTTCCTTCCTCCTTCTGGTTCGATAACCTCGGTCTCTACTGAGGGAATACTTGCTGTTGTGCTCATCACACCTTGCTCTTGGGGTTTCCAACGAAGCGCTTCCACGTCAAACACCAGGCGCCATCAAGCTTTCTGGTGTTGTTACTGGTAAGTTCTTGTCATTGTAAGTATTTGTATATCATTGAGAACCGCCAGCGGGGTACCCCTTGCACATGGTACAGGAGCTTTCCCATAACCGAAATGACAAGGCAAGCAGACAATGAGCATCTAGAGCAAGGTGTGAAGCAGCAAGCAGTAGAAGATGTATCAATGGTAAAGATTGGACCGAGGTCCATAGTTTGATGGCGCCTGGTGTTTGACGTGGAAGCGCTTCGTTGGAAACCCCAAGAGCAAGGAGGAAGGAAATGTCACACAGGTGTTGCAAACAACATGGAGACCTGCATAGGTGTGAAGCAGCAAGCAGCAAGTCTTCCCTCAGTTGAGATCGAGGTTATCGAACCAGAAGGAGGAAGGAAATGTCACACAGGTGTTGCAAACAACATGGAGACCTACACAACACAAACTCAAGACTTTGCCCCAACGAATCAGTGAGGTTGTCAAGCTCACCGGTTTGTTGTAACAAAGGATTAAACGTATGGTGTGGAAGGTAATGGTTTGCAGCAAGTGAACAAGTAATAGTGGAAGATGTATCAATGGTAAAGATTGGACCGAGGTCCATAGTTCAATAGAGGTGCTCTCCTTAGATAAACAACATGGCATGAAGGGTAAACAAATTATAGCGAGGCAATTGACAGGAACTAAGCAAGGCATAACAATGCAATTACTAGCCAGAAATATCCTATGAGGTTGATTGGGCAATACAACAATATACATAGACCGTTATCCAACTACATCTATGACGAGAATTCCACCTTCAGATTATCATCCGAACCCCCTCCAGTATTAAGTTGCAAGCAACAGACAACTGCTTTAAGCAAAGTGTGTAAGGTAAATAGTCCACATGTTCCATGAACAAGAGACCGTTGTTTTCTCCCTAGTAGCAACAGCACATCTATAACCAAAGAGATTATTGTCACTTCCCTTGGAAACTAGAGGCATGAACCCACTATCGAGCATAAATACTCCCTCTTGGAGTCACTAGCAACTACTTGGCCAAGATAACCACTAGTAACAGAGAGCATGCAAGATCACAAACAACACAGACATGATAGAATCATAAAGATAGAACCATTAATAAAACCAACATAATAATCTCAATATCCATCGAATCCCCGCAAACACAACATGCATGATTACAAATAGATTAGATCTTGATCATGAACGGAGCTCACAAGATCTATACATGAAAGCACAAAGGAGGAGATACAACCATCTAGCTACTACATGGACCCATAGTCCAAGGTGGAACTACTCACAAATCATACCGAAGAGAAGGCCTCCGGATGATCTCCCCTCCGGCAGGGTGCCGGGAAGAGCTTCATATCCCCCCGATCAAGGGACGATGGTGGCGACGGCTATAGACGATTTCGTGGATTTCTGATCGGGTACTGAGAGTTTCTATATCGGGGGCTTCTTATAGGCGAAGGGGGAGACCGAGGCGGCCGCCAGGGCGGGCAAACCCTGCCCAGGCGCGGGGTAGGGCCCACCCATGCCTAGGGTGGGTCTGGCCCCCCTGGCCGGCCTCCTCGTCTCTCCTCTGGACTTCTTGTTCCCCATGGAAAGTTATTGACTTTGTCCTTCGTCCTGTCCAATTTCGAGAATATTTCTTTACTAACTTTTCTGAAACCAAAAACAGCAGAAAACAGGCATCTGGCACTGTTGCAACTTATTAATAGGTTAGTACCAGAAAACATGTAAAAAGCACCTCAAAGTGTAGACAAGTAAAGCAAAGTAGATACTAGACAAGCATGGAGCGTCAAAAATTATAGATACGTTTTCAACGTATCAGCATCCCCAAGCTTAACTCATTCTTGTCCTCGAGTAGGTAAGTGATAAAAGAATAATTTTTGAGGTGACATGCACCCTCACAATAAAGATCCAACCATTTGCAAACATTGAAAGCTGGGATCAAAGAACTCTAAACATGTGCATGAAAGATGGAGTTCTAACAATAGGACATAGTAACTATGCATGCAACATGGCAAGCTACAAACAAAGATCATGAATAATATGCATTGAAAAACGTTTGTTTGTTTCACATGCAGAAAACATAGCATAGTGGCAATCAGCTTGTCCCTCATAGAGTAGCAATATAGATGCATATGACACCCGCAAAGTTCACAAGGGTGACTAGAAACAAATAGCACAAGAGCAAGTAATAACACAATATGCATCAAATAATAAGCTTTGGAACATTGCACATAGAATGACAACTATGCTCTCTTAATGGTGCCTAAAGGTAGAAGGTGGAGACTCAGTAATGGTGGAAGAAAGGCCTTTTTGTAAAGGAAGCAGGGATTACAAGTTTCAAAAATATCTTCCAAAAATTATGGTACTTATTAGCTTTCAGCCCTCATTGCCCCTATCATAAGCATCTTGAAGTGGTTAAGGTTAAAGTGGGAAAGCTAGAGTATATGCTTGACAAAGTATAAGTTAGCAATCTCAAGTCCCTTGACTATGAGGGCTACACCTCATGTAGGGTCAGGCAAGTTCTTATCACTGTAAGTATTTGCATATCATTGAGAACCGCCAACGGGGTACCCCTTGCACATGGTACATGAGCTTTCCCGTAACCAAAATGAAAAGGCAAGTAGACAATGAGCATCTTAGCGATTCTTCTTATGTACCATGGGAATATGGTGCCTTTTCTCTCTTTCCTCTTTTCTCAATGTGTCTTTTTTTAATAAGAAGAATGCTTCATAGATGTCACTATGGTGATGCTGCAAGTTTCCACCATGATTAGGCATTGTTTAGGCTAGCGGCCCAGGCGTTTCTCTAACACAGAATACAAACTCTATGAAGTTACAAGTTCCCACTTCATTTCACACCGGTAACATCTATAGACAAAAGAGCATGATATCAACGGAGTACAAAAAGTACAAGTGCAATGTTGAAAACGTTCCCCGTGACAGCACGGTTCTGATAATCCCAACTTATAAGTGCAAGCATATATAACAAAGTTGCCTCAATGGTTCAAGTTTATTAGGGGTAAAGAATAAAGTGTGCCATCAAGGTCGTGAGGGCTTTAATCACTAAGCTTTCACATAACAAAACAGTTTTTAATTGGAAGATAGTTGAAAACAAGAATATACTTGGAATGGTGTAACACACCATGCATAGGAGTTTATAGTGGACACTTTGGAATAACTTGGTTTCTTGGGAGTTGGAAGCATGAGTAGAACTTGCTCATACAAGTGGAGGCTAGCAAAAGACTGGGAGCAACCAACTAAGAGAGCAATAATGGCCATAATTATGCAATGCAACAAAGCAAACTAATCAAAGCAAAGAGTGGTACTACAAGTCAAGGACTAAATGATCATAGAGGCTAATGGTGACTTGTCATAGTCATAACATGGTGTAAGCATGTGCCAAGTCAACCTAAGCAAAATATCAAAGGAGAATACCACAATATTATGCTTTTGCATGCTAAAACAATGCATAATTTCTTCAAGGCACACTAAGCAATCCCAATTGTTTGGAACAAGACATGCTACAACAATAATCACTAAGCATAATGCTAAAACAACACCTAGCATGTCATGCTAAAGTCTAAGTCACAGTCAATGCAAGCTCCTCTTGCACTTCAAGCAAGAACTTACTACTCCTTTCCAAACACCAAGCAAACTTATTTGCAAAACAACACAGCGAGAACAGGGGTCCAAACTAATAAAGCAAACTAAAAAAACTAAGCAAAGCAAATGAAAACTAAGACGCTTCAAGAACAACACAACCGTGCATGAAACAATAAAAACGAAGTGTCTAAACGGACCTGAGCTTTTTATTGATAAAGAAGGGGATGCCTTGGGCATTCCCTAGCTTTGACGCTTGTACCTCTTGGATATTTATTGGGGTGACACCATGGTGGCATCCCCAAGCTTGAGCTTTTGTCCATTCTTCATCTCATTGCATCACTCTCTCTCTCTACACCTGAAATTTTTCCTTTATACAAAACTTCACACAATCTTCATTAGCAACATTAGCTTATTCAAAAGATATTAGACCACTGGCAAAGCTTTGGAATAGCAAGGCTTTTCATTAAAAACACAAGCTACTGAAGTAACTCCTTCAAATAAACTCAATTTACCTGAAGAGAGCTCAAAAAGGAATCAATAAGAAGCAAATGCAAATAATGGCAGAAATCTGTCAAAACAGATCAGCAGGTAGAAATGAATTTTTTCGAACATCTTCTGTTGCTCAAATCAAAAAGTATTGAACTATCGAAAGTTAGCCAACATACTGGGGGATTTATTCATAAATTTTGAGCTCAATCCAAGTTACATAGCCTCCTCACAATTTTTTTTGGTGGAGGACATAAATCTGTTTCGGGACATCAACTCCCCAAATCTTACTTCCCTCTCATTAGAGGTCATTCTTGGCACAAAAAGCAAACAAAAAGGATAAGGAGAGGTCAGTACAGTAGTAATAACTTCTAATACTTAAGGAAACTCTTGGGTTATCACCCAACAAGTACTTTTCTTTAACGCCTTTAAGTTAGGCACAAGAAGCAAGAAGAATCAAGTATTTTCAAATGAAGAAGCATTAACATTCATACTTGCAAAATATTCAACTATGAAAGGTATCTCATCCAAATGGGTTTTGGAGGATCCTTTATCATCTCTCTTTGGTCTACTACCTTCGTCAAAAAGATTTTCAGGGGCAATCCAATCGAAGTTATTTTCAAAGGCTTCATGCATTCCAACAAGCTTATAGGGTATGGGTATATTGAATTCCTCTCTAGGCTTAGTTTTATCAGAAATACCCACAACATCTACACTTGAACCTAGAATATTGAAACGTTCAAAAACCTTTTTGGCCTCCCTAGCAACATCATGGAATTCTTTTGATAAAGTTTCAAGGATGAATTCCCTTTTTTCAACACTCTTCTCTTCTTTTAGTTTTAGGAATAAGAATTGTATGAAGGAGTTAAGGCTAACAAACCTAGCCTCCAACATATGAACTAAAGAAGTTGCAGCAATCTCATAATTAGGAGCAAGTTCAGCTATAGGTTTATCCTCAATATCCTCATGCTTGCTAACATAATTAAAGAATTCTTCAATATTATCTTTCCCAATTATGGAGCCACTACCTATTGCAAGATTTTTCAGAGAGAACTGGGGAGCAACATGGTGAGCTAGAGCAAGAACTAATTTTTTTTGTGTGTTTTTGAATAAAGAAAGCAAACCAAGTTAGACTAATTTTTGTGGGGTTTTGGAAAGAGGCAAACAAAACCAAGCAAAAGAAACAAAGCAAACTAAAAACAAAGTAAAGAGAAAGGAAGTGAAGGACTCCCCTAGTGAAGACGTCCTTAGCCTCCCCGGCAATGGCGCCAGAAAACTTATTGATAGCGCTTGACGAGGTGGAATAGGTTGAAGTAGATTCCCTAGTAACAACACCAGAAAGCTTGATGGCGCCTGGTGTTTGACGTGGAAGCGGTTCGTTGGAAACCCCAAGAGCAAGGTGTGAAGCAGCAAGCAGCAAGTCTTCCCTCAGTTGAGACCGAGGTTATCGAACCAGAAGGAGGAAGGAAATGTCACACAGGTGTTGTAAACAACGTGGAGACCTGCACAACACAAACTCAAGACTTTGCCCCAACGAATCAGTGAGGTTGTCAAGCTCACCGGTTTGCTGTAACAAAGGATTAAATGTATGGTGTGGAAGGTAATGGTTTGTAGCAAGTGAACAAGTAACAGTGGAAGACGTATCAATGGTAAAGATTGGACCGAGGTCCATAGTTCACTAGAGGTGCTCTCCTTAGATAAACAACATGGCATGAAGGGTAAACAAATTACAACGAGGCAATTGACAGGAACTGAGCAAGGCATAACAATGCAATTACTAGCCAGAAAGATCCTATGAGGTTGATTGGGAAATACAACAATATACATAGACCGTAATCCAACTACATCTATGACTAGAAGTCCACCTTCAGGTTATCATCTGAACCCCCTCGAGTATTAAGTTGCAAGCAACAGACAACTACTTTAAGCAAAGTGTGTAAGGTAAATAGTCCACATGTTCCATGAACAAGAGACCGTTATTTTCTCCCTAGTAGCAACAACACATCTACAACCGAAGAGATTGTTGTCACTTCCCTTGGAAACTAGAGGCATGAACCCACTATCGAGCATAAATACTCCCTCTTGGAGTCACTAGCAACTACTTGGCCAAGATAACCACTAGCAACGGAGAGCATGCAAGATCACAAACAACATAGACATGATAGAATCATAAAGATAGAGCCATTAATCAAACCAACATAATAATCTCAATATCCATCGGATCCCCGCAAACACAACATGCATGATTACAAATAGATTAGATCTTGATCATGAACGGAGCTCACAAGATCTATACATGAAAGCACAAAAGAGGAGATACAACCATCTAGCTACTACATGGACCCATAGTCCAAGGTGGAACTACTCACAAATCATACCGGAGAGAAGGCCTCCGAGATGATCTCCCCTCCGGCAGGGTGCCGGGAAGAGCTTCAGATCCCCCCGATCTAGGGACGATGGTGGCGGCGGCTACAGACGGTTTCATGGATTTCTGATCGGGTATTGAGAGTTTCTATATCGGGGGCTTCTTATAGGCGAAGGGGGAGACCGAGGCGGCCGCCAAGGCGGGCAAACCCTACCCAGGCGCGGGGTAGGGCCCACCCGTGCCTAGGGTGGGTCTGGCTGGCCTCCTCGTCTCTCCTCTGGACTTCTTGTTCCCCATGGAAAGTTATTGACTTTGTCCTTCGTCCCGTCCAATTTCGAGAATATTTCTTTACTAACTTTTCTGAAACCAAAAACAGCAGAAAACAGGCATCTGGCACTGTTGCAACTTGTTAATAGGTTAGTACCAGAAAACATGTAAAAAGCACCTCAAAGTGTATACAAGTAAAACAAAGTAGATACTAAACAAGCATGGAGCATCAAAAATTATAGATACGTTTCCAACATATCACCCCTTGACCTAAAAACCGAGGGGGGTCGACGTTTTCCAGAAGAGAGTGTCGCTCTGCCGCCGCCATCAGAAACCAAGATTCGGATCCAGAAACTCTGTTCTGGCACCCTGTCGGGATGGGGAATTTGGGGAGGATCATCGCCATCGTCATCACCAATGCCTCTCCATCAACCATCGATGTTTCCCTCATCCATGAGTGAGTAATCCCCCACTGTAGGCTATGGGGATGGTAGGGATTGGATGAGTTCTATCATGTAATCGAATAAGATTGTTAGGGCATAGTGCCTAGTATCTCTATTAGTGCTATTTGACTTTGTTGCAAATTGTTGTGCTTAATGCTTGTCACTAGGGACCGAGTGCCATGATCTTAGATCTGAACTTATTATTGAATCATTATAATAGTATTGTTTCTGATCTTATCTGCAAGTTGTGTACACATATCACTGTCCGAATCCAAAGGACCTGAAGTGACAGAAATTGGGACAACCGGAGGGGATGGCTGTGGTGTGAGGATCACATGTGTTCACGGAGTGTTAATGCTTTGCTCCGGTGCTCTATTAAAAGGAGCACCTTAATTGCCAGTAGTTCCCTAGAGGCCCCGCTGCCACGGGCTGGCTGGACAGAAGATGTTGTGCAAGTTCTCATTGCTAGCACGTATGGCTATATATGGAGCACGTGCCTAGGATTGTTTAGTACTTGGATGCTTATTCTTATTTATTTGCAATGCCCTAGATCTTGAAGTTACATATTTAGACTCGTCCATGCAACGCCCATCCATCCATCCCTATGCCTACCACACTCGAATCCCACTGTTTACTGTTACTATTACTATTACTCCTGTTTTGTTGTTGCTGTTGCTTTGATGTTGCTACTACCAAACTGTTGCTACTAATAAACTTCTGTGAGCAAGAACTTTTCCAGGTGTAGCTGAATTGACAACTCAGTTGTTAAGGCTTGCAAGTATTCTTTGGCTCCCCTTGTGTCGAATCAATAAATTAGGTAATACTACCCGTAAAGACTGTTGCGATCCCCTACACTTGTGGGTCATCAGCATGCATAGTGGTTGATAATACAATCTTATCATATACATGCCACATAATCTTAATATGATGACAAAACATGATGTACAATGTGTCTTTTTAGTCTTATCTCCAGCGATAGATATCCCTAAATATATGGTCAGACATATCGAGCTAAGATATGATCTCTTAGCTAAGAGAAGGCGGAAATATTTTTTGTTTCTCTCTCCTCAAACTCAGCAATCATTCTACATGGCATTGCTAAGATAAGACCATTATAGGTGCCCTCATAACCCTAGCCCCTAGGGCCACACCTAATCATATGGTGGGAAAGAAGTATGCTAGAGGGCCAGTATTAAGTCTTCGTCATCACGAGAATAAAGGGTGGTGGTTGGACTTCATAAACCCAAGGGTTAATTTAATGCTTTGATTCTTGTGTAATATTGAATTAAAAAATTTAAAATTATGTGTTTAACATGTTTTTGAATTTTGCGTGCCAGAAATATGAAAGTTTGATTTAGTATGTTGTGAAAATGGAGTTGAAATGGAGTTCATACGCAGAAAGACGTTTTTTAAAGACAAGATAAATATAACAAAACATAATTTAAGAAAAGCAGTTTTAGGGCGTCTATTGAAGCAAGAAATTATGTTAATGTCTAGAATTTTACAAGGGAATGCTCTAAAAGCATTACATGGAATGCAAATATAGGGAATATGCCAATTACTTGAACCGACTGACAAGAATTCTCTAAGACTTGTTCTTCCGGTGACGACTTGGTGGACTCGTAGACTAGGGCCTGTTTGATTCATAGGATAGAAAAAGCATGGGAATAGGTAAAACATAGGATTGCAATGCCATGTCCACTTCATTTCTATAGGAACCCATATGCTAGAAAGTTTGTTTGATTCTATCAAAGGAAAATCAAAGGATTCTAAAAAGAGGATTGAGTGAATGTTAGATTTTCTATGCAATCTAGTGCAAAGGATTCCCTAGAAAAAATTCCTATAGAAATCAATCCTACAAACCAAACAACCATCATAGAAAAAATTCCTATAGGAGTTAATACTTTAAGTTTCCTATGTAAATCCTTTGAATCAAATATGCCGTAATAAAGTGAACATGTTGAATGGACGGAGGAAGCCCTCCATAATTACTTGAACCGACTAACAGGATGGGTAACTGCCAATTACTATTAAGGTTTTCTATTGCTAACGTGATACCAGGCAACTCATGTGTTTTAGTTTTTCAATTTCCTAAATTCTGAACCTCGTTGTTGGTCCACCCCTTTTCACACACCATCGAATGTTACATCAAGATGTGTGATTTACCTTTATAGGACTTTTTTTTGTTTCTTACAAATGATAAAACATATCCCCTTGGTTCCAACGAATAAGGTGCACACACTTTACCAGCCGAACCTTTGACCAATATTTTGAGCAACAATATACTGATTATAGTGTAAGATCAATATTTTACCAATAATCCTTATATACTTTCTTTAGCCAAGGTATTTTAAAAAGCGTGTGCGTCTTATACATTGGATGGAGGGAGTATGAATTTGAAACTTTGCAGATCAACAACACTAGGACTGTAATGTTTTAAAATAAACTTTAGAATTCAAACCATAAAACTTAAAGTGATAGAGTTCATTCATAAAATCCTCACTTTACATATTTACAACACACCAAAACATCTGAATCTTTATAAAACACTATGGCTCTTTTATTTGGTTGAACCGCAAATATTCAAAACTATATTGATTTTATTTATTAAAACTTATTAGTAGAATGTCTTATACACAATCTTGACACGAAAACATATGGCCCTTAGGGGGTGCACGGTGCTCAAAGATGGAACCACTGCGCTTCCCAATATCCGCTCCATCCATTTTGGAATTGAGATGTAGGTTAAGTTGTAATTTTGGAATGACGCTTATTATGAATCAGATGGAGTAATATTATCGTCTGTGTATTTAGCATCACAAATTGTCATACTTAGTTTCAAACTCGGCATGCACTCATTATCCGTGTGGCTTTTAAAAATATTTTATAAAACTTAAAAGAAAAACGATAGGAATCATCTGGGGGATCGCACGCGACGAGCCCCCGGCTCGTCTGCAGGCCACGCGTCCCGTGAGAGAGACGTCGCACGTTTCGCCCATCCCTGCAGGTCCCACTCATGTTTCCTATCCTTATCTCATATTCCATCTTCCCCAACACGACCTGACTCTTCTCCTCAATCTAAGGCCGATCTCCCGGTCGGCCTGGCTCCCAGAGCTGACCACCCCATCTCCCCATCAGCCCCTCGCCACCGCAAAATCCCTACGCAGGCGGCCCCGTACACCGGCTCCTTTGGCTCATATCCCCTCTGCTTCTCCGACGTTGACATCGCCCAGGGTCCCGTCGGCGTTGGTGGTGGCGCTGCCGCGAGCATGTGCTGCAAGCGTCGGTGGTAGAGCTGATCCCGTCAGTGCCGGAGATACTTTCGAGCGGTGCTGCTACAAGGGGTAGCCGGTGATGCTACATACGACTGGAGGAATTGCTACCGACGGTCCGCGTCGTTGCTAACGTCGGTCGGCGAATTTCCTACCACCGGCTGGCAAATTTGCTACCGACATCATCGTTCCTGCTACATTGGTATGAGGTCGCTGCGACCTACGACCAACATCGTTGCTACCCATGGCGGTGTATTTTGCTACCGATGGCCAGGGTCGATGCTATCCCCGCCCACCGGGTTTGCTGCAAAGGGTTTGGGGTGATGCTACCGGCGGTGCCGCTGACGGTGGAGGTGTCACGGGAAGGAGATCGAGGGTGGTGGGTATGCTTCCATGGTGGACGCCTTTTGCTACCACGGTGGACGGAGAGTGCTACCACTGCGCACCACTCTCTCTATCGATGTCGGCGCCGTGTACCTCCTCCTCTCTGTCGGTGCCGGCGTTGCGTACCTCCTCGTCCTTTTCCCTCTATTTTACTCGGCGGTGACCACAAGAGCATGAGCCATGGCAAAAAATCGAGCTCCTCCATGGGATGTCCATGGCTGCTGGATGTGGGAGCTAGTCCACGACCCCGATGCTTGCTACAGGGGACGGCGGTGCTTGCTACAGGTGGCGGCGGCGCGTTTGCTACAGGCGGCGCCCGCGCTTGCTACAGGCACGACGACATTTGCTACAACGGGCATGCGGCGATGCTACATGCGGCCAGTGGCGATGCCTTGTGCTAGACGACGATGGTGGTACGTGTGGCGGCGTGCTTGCTATAGTGGCGGCGGCCGCGCTTGCTACAACAGGCGTGCGACAATGCTACGTTCGGCCAGACGGCGGCCATGCTTGCTACAGCAGGCGTGCGGCGATGCCACGACCACGATGCTACGTGTGGCCAGGCGGCGGCGCTTGCTATGTCTGGCGAAGCTACGGCGACTGGTTCTCCGGTGAGCGTTTGTGCCCACGAAGGAGCGCATGGGTGAAGAGACATGCATGGGAAGGAGCATGACGAGGTCGGTCTTTTTGGGTAGTTTTTTTCTTGCAGGAGGGCTGGGATGGGACAGGTGTCGAAAGCAGGACCGCCCGGAGACGCCTAGCACTCGCCAACTTAAAAGTAGGACGCGCCTAACCGGCGAACACCCTGAAAATGATCAAATCTGGCGGGTGCTTCCGACAGCGACCATGCGTTCCGACAACGACCCCGCGTTGCCCCGCGTGCGCCCCCTCCCACACCGGTGGCATGACCAGGTCCAAAAAAGGAAACCTGGCTGGACCATCTTCCTCTAGCGCCCTCCCACACCGATGGCGTGGACCATCTCCAAGCAAAAACCCGAAATCCCCCCAGATCTAGCATTTTACCCTTCCCCGATTGCTCACCTGCCCATCTCGCCTTCATCCTCTAGCGCCCTGCTACTGAAAAGCGCCATTGAAGCTCCACCTTGACGCCATTGCCCAGCGCCCTGCTACTGAAAAGCAAAAAAACGAACACATAGGCAAAAACAACAGGTACTTCTCAAAATCATCTCTTCAAATCACCAGGATTTTGGTACAAACATCTCTATATTGTTCTCAATATGAAAATATACTGCTGCACAACATGGATCTAAACAAGAAACAAGCCATCTATAACTACTCCTCAGTTTTGCATCTGACATATGTCCAATCTTGTTCAAACTATAAGAAACCAATCATTCTAAGCTTCATTGACAGTATATGTTGATCCCTGCATTAAAAACATCTAATTTAGGACAACTAACAACTAAATAGACATGATTTCCTATTAATTGCTTCATCCTAACAACTAAATCTTATAACATCATGAATATTTCGGTTGAACAGATCCGAAACCATGGATATCGACCTAAATGCAGAACCAGATCAAGAAATAGAAGAAGACAATGCTGATGGTTCACACACAAATGCTATCGTGCAAGTTGTAAATGAAGGTATGATGATTATATGCAATCCAGCAGTATTTTTACATAAGTTATCCATGCTTGCATGCAGAGGTTATCAACAAGCTAGATCATAAGTTATCCATGCTTGCATGCATAAGTTATCCATGCTTACATCCATATGTTATCAACTAGCTAGAACAGAAGTTATCCATGCTTACATCAATATGTTATCAACTAACTAAAACAAAATTTATACATGTTGTAAATGAAAGTATGATGATTATATGCAATCCAGCAGTATTTTTACATAAGTTATCCATGCTTGCATGCAGAGGTTATCAACAAGCTAGAACATAAGTTATCCATGCTTGCATGCAGAAGTTATCCATGCTTACATCCATATGTTATCAACTAGCTAGAACAGAAGTTATTCATGCTTACAAAAGCAGAAGTTATCAACTAGCTAGAACAGAAGTTATCCATGCTTACAAAAGCAGAAGTTATCAACTAGCTAGAACAGAAGTTATCCATGCTTACACACATATGTTATCAACTAGCTAAACCATGGATATTGACCTAAATGCAGAACCAGATCAAGAAATAGAAGAAGGCCATGCTGATGGTTCATAAACAAATGCTATCGTGCAAGTTGTAAACAAAGGTATGATGATTATATGCAATCAACTTATCCAGTAGTATTTTAACATAAGTTATCCATGCTTGCATGCACAGGTTATGAACAAGATAGAACATAAGTTATCCATGCGTACATGCATAAGTTACCCACCATATAGAACATAAGTTATCCACTATCTAAAACTGCAGTTATACATGCATATGAGCAGAAGTTATCCATGCTTATAGTTATACATACATATGAGCAGTACATGCTTAAATGCACAAATTATCAACTAGCTAAAACAGAATTTATCCATGCTTATATAAAGAAGTTATCCACTATATTATACTACAGTTAAACATGCTTACATACTAGAATAGTTATCTAGCAACATGAGTAGAAGTTATCACTAGCTAAAAATATAGTTATCCGGGAACATAAGTACACGTTATCCACTAGTTAAAGTTACAGTTATCCATGCCTATATGCAGAAGTTATCCATAACTATGAGTACAACTTATCGATGTAGACCATTGCAAAAAACAGATGACATGTTCACAGAATACTTGCTAGTATAAAAAGTTACCCACCTATTATAACTGGTGTTATCCATGACTTCTCATTATATATACCCATTCCTGCAAAAAAAAACAGAAATGATAACTTGTGTTTATTTGCATAACAGGTGATGTCCAAATTGAAGAACATACTGACAGTGACTGCATGTATACTATAGTTGAACAAGCTGCACAAGAAACAACAACGGATGGGACAATCGAAGAAACAGTAGTACACACAGAAGATTCAAATGAGGATGGGGAGAATAATATAGAAAATAATGATGCAAGAGATGAAGTACATTCCACACCGCAACCACCAACAAATGAAATGCGCTTTGACAGTTTTGAATCAGCTAGAGAACACTACAGAGCGTATTCACAGCGGAAGGGTTTCGGAATAAGGATAGATTGGTCAAGAAAAGACGCAAGAAATAAGCTAAAAAAGGCATATCTTGTGTGCACAAAAGCTGGTAAACCTCACGAAGAAAAGGAAGACACCCAGAACCCAAAATCATGTGTCTAAGAAGAGGAAAAAAAATACACATCCAAGGACTGGGTGCACAGCACACTTGTATGTAAAGAGAAAGGATGCATGGTGGTATGTTCAACATTCATCAGATGATCATAACCATCTAAAAGAACATGTTGGGCCCCCATGTGTGGTTTTGGTAATTAATGACAATCTTTATGGACTAATGTGTGTATTAAGTTATACTTGTATGATTTGTCCATTGGCATCGCTTGGAGCATGTGTTGGCTTCAAGGTCGATGAAATGCAAATAAGATATGTTGTGCAAACTCAATATGCAAGGTCGATGATGAGGAATTAAGAAAGGTGTTCCATCTTGAGAAGGGAAAGACCGTCTACATCGAGCTCAAGTGGAATGCTCAAGGCAAAGGTATAATCTTGATAGGTTTTCCCTTTTATCGGTCTCTTGTTGTGTGTAGGAGACCGGGTTTAGGATAGATAACCATACTATCAAGAGGGGCTCTCGAATGAGTAACCCGATCACATCGTTCGGAGAGAGCTCAAACCTTTGCATTACTTGCATCATCATATTTGGTTGTTATTTGGTCTTATCCATGTGAGGATATAGATCTTGTGGTAATCTCCATAACAAGCTCTTGTTCATCAAAATCGGATATTCCGTTTGTATCTTGTTGCGATTTTGATTTATGCGGCTTTTCGGTTTCTCACCAAGTGAGGTATCTCACATTATATTACTTGATACATTCTTACTTGTCGTCCTCTATCCAACGCAATTGGAATCGGGTCAATCGGAGCTACCGTTTAAAAGTTATGACCATTTGAATATTGGTTGTTATCGATTTAAAAAGAAAAAGAAAAAGTTGTTTTCTGGGCCGTCCGGTACTACCGGGCCAAGTACCGGACGCGCCTGGTGCGCGCAGCCCATTTTCTGTCTTGCCCGGTACCTTTTTCTGGTCCTACCGGACCGGCCCGGTAGTACCACCCGGGTGGACAGGTACTACCGGTCGGTCCAGTTTATTTGTCCAGATTTTATTCCAGATCCAGATCTGCTCACTGGCCCAGCTCACCGCATTGACCTGCCGTCACGCCCACCTCGCCGTGCGCGCTCGCCCTCCTGGCCCACTCGCTTGCGTGCCGCTCACCAACGGTGCGCCTGCAGCCTCGCTGTGCGCTGGGCCCGCCGCGCCGCTCGCGCGCCTCGCTCGCTACCCCGCCCGCGCGCGCTTGCTGCTTGCTGCCACCGCTGCGCTGCGCTGCTGCGGCTGGTGCTGTCGCTACATGCGCAGCTGCTGCTGCATGCATCGCGCGCACATGCGCTGGCCCACGCGCGCTGTGCTGCTGCTTTGCTGCCTTGCTGCTCGCTGGCCCCTTCCCCTGCGCTGACGCGCGTGCGTGCTGCTTGCTGCTAAACGTTCCAAACGGTTAGTTTTTCTAGGCCCCTATTTAAGACTTTGCCCTTTTTGAGTTTAGTTGGATCCTCTCTTATCTATTAGGCTAAACTTTGTCCACACTTGCTTTAGATCTTGAAGCTTGCCTAATCTTTTCCCTCCGATGATTCTTGCCCATATTTGAGTGGAAAAGAGAGGAGATCTAGACCCACGTTTTGACCTAACCGATTCATCTCTTTATGAGTGCATCTTTGGGAATCTAGATTTTAGGGGATTTTGTATCTCTCTTTGATTCCTCCTCTCTTGTTCCCCAATAGCTTTAGTAGCTTTGTTGGAACTTGAGAGTGAGGGATTTGAGCATCTTTGTGGTGTTCTTGCCATTTGCATTTGGTGCATCGGTTTGAGTTCTCCTCGGAGGATTTGGTTTGAGTTGCTCATTGGAGTTTGTCCCTCTTGGGTTCTTGGAACCTGTCGTGGTGGTATCACGGCATATGCCATGGGTAGGCTAAAGTTGGGGCCGATGGACGTGGAGGAATCCGGGGAGGGATGATGCGGTGAAGACCGCACTCATATGAACAAAGAGAAATACAATGTATATTGGATTGAAGCTCTCAAGTGGAGATAACACCTCATTCTATACGTCTAATCCCTTATAATCTTGCCATACTTGTGGCTACAATCATGCTCCTTGAGCTGTTTCCTCTATGCTTCTATCTAATCTCTCTGTGAGAGTGGAGGAAGAGGAAGAAGGAGAGCTCCTAGTGAGCAGAAAGGAGAGGAGCCCTTCCGGGCCTCCCTGAGAACGATCCCCCTGGTGCTCCTTATAAAGGGGAGCCCAGGGGACAAAGCTTGTTCCCCACGATTGGCATCTCCTCAGCATATTCCGGGAATCTTCTAGAGATGCCCAGCATATGCCTTGGCATCTTTGGAGATGCCAGGGCATATCCTCTAGCATCTTCTTGATGCCATGGGCATATTCCCTGTGCCCCTGTTCTAGTCTAAGCGATGGGTCCCAAGACTGGCTCCTGACACGAAGATCTTGACTTTACTTGATCGTATGCCAATGTAGTTGTTGAGACTGCATTCTGGAATAAATAATAAGGTGTCTGGAGCTTTATAACTCGGCCCAGGCGTCTTTGGGCCATTGGTAATTCGGCCTGGATTATGGTGAACTCGGCCTGTGAGAATCTAGGCCCAAACTGTTGGAGATATGCCCAAGAGGCAATAATAAAGTGGTTATTATCATGTCTTCACACTTATGATAAATGTTTACATACCATGCTATAATTGTATTAACCGGAAACATTAATACTTGTGTGATTTGTAAACTAAAATAAGAGTCCCTAGTAAAGCCTCTTGTTAAACTAGCTTGTTGGTTAATATATGATCATGGTTTCCTTATCATGAACATAGAGATGTTATTAACAACAGGATCATATCATTAGGAGAATGATGTGATGGACATACTCCTATAGATAAGCGTAGCATAAAGATCAAGTCATTTCAATAGTTCAATTGCTATATGCTTTCTGATACATAGTAACCTAATTCCTTCGACCATGAGATCATGCATATCACCTTTACCGGATGGATGCTTTGATGACATCAAACACCACATCGTAACTGGGTGGCTATAAAGGTGGCATTAAGTGTTCGGAAAGTATTGGTTGAAACACATGGATCAAGAGTGGGATTTGTCCATCCACATGACGGATAGATATACTCTGGGCCCTCTCGGTGAAATGTCATCCAATTGGCTTGCAAGCATGTGACTTGGTCACAAGGGATCACATATCACGGGAACGAGAAAAGAGTACTTATCAGTAACGAGGTTGAACTAGGTATGCAGAGATACCGACGATCATAACCTCGGATAAGTAACATATCGTGAGACAAAGGGAAATTGGTATCGTATGTAAGTGGTTCATTCGATCGCAAAGTAATCGTAGAAATATGTGGGAGCCATATGAATTTTCAGATTCCTCTATTGGTTATTGTTCGGAGAAGTGTCTCAATCATGTCCGCATAATTCACGAACCGTAGGGAGACACACTTAAGGATTCGACGTTGTTTGAGTAGTTATGGTATTATGAGAAAGAGACCGAATGTTGTTCGGAGTCTCGGATGGGATCCGGGATATCACGAGGTGATCCGGAATGGTCCGGAGAATAAGATTCATATAAGGAAAGTCCCGTTTTGGAGTTCGGGAATGATTCCGGTGTTTTCATCGGGAATGTTCTAGAAGGTTCCGGATTGTCCGGCACTCCGGGGGGGGGAGGGGTACATGAATGTGTCATTACATATTGGAATGATTGCATCATGTACTAAGTGTTCTTGCTGTCCCAAATAAAGGATTAAATTGAATCCTAAAACAGAAAAGTCAAATGTCCAGTTTGAAAGTCAAACTGCCAAAACAAGAAACTGTGGGAAACAAGCAAGAGGAGTTGGAACCAACTTGGAGGAGGAGTCCCACTCCTCCAAGCCGGCGGCCAGCCCTAGGCCGAGTTGGGGAGGGACTCCCTCCCTCCCCTGGCGCGCCAGCCCCCTCCCATCTATATAAGGAGGGGCAGGGCTCCCCTCCTAGACACACAAGTTCCTATCTTCTACCTCCGGTTTAGAGCCGTTTTGGTTTAGAGCTTCTAATTGCTTTAGCCAGCGGTTTAGAGCCTTCTAATTGGTTTAGAGCCTTCTAATTGGTTTAGAGCCTTCTAATTGGTGTGTCTAATTACTAGACCACTAATAGCCTCTCTCATAAGCTCCACCATACTCGCACCGGCTTAAGGCGAAGCCCTGCGGGATTTCCCCTCTACTTCCGGTACCACGCCGTTGTGCTGCCGGAATCGCGAGGAGAGTGCTACAACCTCCGCTGCCTGCTGGAACAAGGGAGAGGAAGGTCTTCGTCGAGTACCGAACGTGTGACCGACTACGGGAGCGCTGCCGGAACGTGGCGCCGGAAGGATCGTCTACACGATCTTGAGATCGGAAAGAGTACGACTACAGCACCCACGAGAATCTGCTCTCGTTAACCGCTTTGGAATCTTCGAGGGTAAGTTATTCCATCGACTCGTTGCTACAATCTAGTAGATAGATCTTGGCTTGTTTGTTTGTATGCGATAGAAAATTTTTGTTTTCCATGCTACGAACCCCTACAGTGGTATCAGAGCCGTGTCTATATGTAGATCTGTTGCACGAGTAGAACACAATGGTCATTGTGGGCGTTGATGCTTTTATTGTCGATTGCTTTTTGTGTACTTTGTATCTTGCGGTATGTTGGGATGAAGCGGCCCGGGCTAACCTTACATGACATCGTTCATGAGACTTGCTCCACGCTTGACATGCAACTTGTATTGCATAAGTGGCTTTGCGGGTGCCTGTTTCTCCTAGCATAGTTAAGATCCAATTTACAACGGGTGATTGACAATACTAGTATCAATGTTGTGGTTCTTGTTCGTAAGTTAGAACGATACTTATTGAAATCCCCAAACCACGTAAAACATGCAAAGAAAGTAGAGGCGTCTAACTTTGTTTTGCAGGGGTGTGCAGTGATGTGATATGGCCATGATTGTGATTATATTTGATGTATGCAATGTTCCTTATTGTAAGTTAGCAACCGGCAGGAGCCATATGGTTGTCTTTAATTTATGTTAAGACCCATGTGTCTATTCAAAGTAGTTGTAATAGTTGAAGCCGGTGGACGACAACCATGGAGAAGCGTCATTGACCTTGATGCAATGTCGGTGATGATGGAGATCATGTTCGTGCTAGAAGATGGAGATCGGAAGCACAAAGAAGAAAGGCCATATCATATCACATATTATGAATTGCATGTGATGTTAATCCTTTATGCATCTTGTATTGCTTAGTAGACGACGGTAGCATTATAAGATGATCCCTCAAGCACACAATTTCAAGTTCTTAAGTGTTCACCCTTAGTATGCACCGTTGCTAAAGCTTGTGGTTTCGAAGCACCACGTGATGATCGGGTGTGTTAGATTCTACAAGTGTATACAACGTAAGCAAGCCAGATTTGCTTATGCAGAAGCTAAGGTTTGATCTTGACGAGCCTAGCATGTACAGACATGACCTCAGGAACACGGATTACCGAAAGGTAGAGCATGAGTCATATAGTAGATATGATGAACATGTTGATTGTTCACCGTTGAAGTTGCATCAACTCTCGTGATGATCGGTTTTGATGTGGTGGATTTGGTTCGTGTGATCACTAAAACAATGTGAGGGATATTGTTTTGAGTGGGAGTTCACCTAGATTAATTTAATTATTAATTAGAACTCAATTTATCATAAACTAAATCAAAGTGAATTTGCATAGTTGTTGTAGTCATTGGCATCCGTTTACCACCTTGCGCTTAGTTATAATTGAGATGATAGAACTATAGAATTCTGGTTAGATACTTTACGAACTGGTATCGTATTGTTTTAAGTGTTAATCTAAAGTTTAAAAGTCCTATTGCAAACTTTCAGTAAGTTCCGGTTACTCCATGAAGTTTAATAATTAGTATTAAATCAAGAGTAACAATTCCAAGTGTTAGTATATAAGTATCATGTTTGTATCCATGATTCTTGATATTCAAAGGATTCCCTTAATATCAAGGTTATCTAGGATCTGAAAGAGTTGTTTCAGAAACCATGATGTGTGGAAGATATTATGATATCTGAAACGAAGTTTTGGTTGCAACATGATAGAGTATAATATGGCAAAAGTCATGTTCTCATATTTGATGAGAATTTGCAAAAAGGTTGGAGACACTTGTTGTCCTAATCCTCCAAAAGGTTTTGGATAGCAACATTATACTCATAATTCATCGTTATAAGCTAAAAGTAGCTTGATCATGGACGATTCCATGATAAGGGTGAATATTTGATGTAGGTAAAATGTTTACTACACCAAGAGATTACTAAAGAAAGGAATTTGAAAGAACACCAAATATTTGATGATGGTGATCTACTTCAAAGTGCAAGTCCAAAGACATTGGTATTTAATTATACACGCTTTGGACTATATGTCATATGTATGACTCCACTATTGATATTGATAGATTCTTTCAAATAGAAAAGGAAATATTGAAAGAGAATCTCATAAATATATGGCAGAAAAGAAAAGACTAGAATTGTTCAGTTTAAGTATATAGATGATATACATGTTATGGCTATATTCTTTGCTTATTAAACAATGTGGTTCTCAAGTATTTGATACTGAATTTGTTGGTGTGAATCGTCATACGAAACAACACAATTCATGAACTACAATGGCCTAAGTAACTAGCAAAAGAATATGTGATGATGTTCATCGAGAACAAATAAAGGGTTATTGTGTTGCTCGTTAAACATCAAAGCTTGCCTTCAAAGATTTGTTTTATCAGGTATTATGAGAACAAAAGGGTTGTTCAAATAATTGCCGTAATCCATAAAAGATGGATGATTCACAAATCTCGTTGGAGAAATCACATCCATAAAACTAGTGCTAAAATGTCGAAAGACAAATTGATTGAAAGATCACTTAGGAAGTGACATCGCTGTTTGAATTATATTGGAAAGATAACATGAAGAAACTCCATGTGGATGGAATTTTGGAGTCTTCTGATTTTTGATCAAATGACGCTTGTGAAACTTTCCTAGAGATAATTAAAACTTCGTTCATAGGCCAAAAGGGAACGAATGACTAGCTTATTGGAACTTGTACATATTGTTGTACGAAGTCCGTTATGTGTAGTCAAGAGCGATGGATTTCAACTTCATATGCTTTCTCCGAAAATTTGAGTGAATATATGAATATTTACTTAATAAGGATAAAGTATGAAACACTTGAAAAGTTCAAAGACTTTCAAGATGAAGTGCAAGATCATTGTAACAAGAATATAAATAGTTTATGATAAGATCATAAAGGAAGATATTTGAGTTACAAGTTTAGCATAATACCTAAGATTTAAGGAATCGTTCCGTGGATTTGCATTTTCCCGAAACACCATAAGAGTATGGAGCGTTCGAGATATGTAATTAAACCTTGTTTGACATGGTAAGATCGAAAGGTGTAATTCATAAAACTGCCATTGTATTTTAAAGATTAAAAGCTTTAGAGATTACCGTTTTTCCACTGAAAAGAGCTCCATCATAATCCGTTGAAATGACACCATATAAGGTTATGGTTTGGGATAAAACCCAAGTTGTCCTTTCTTAAACATTGGTATGCTATGCATAAGAAAGATGTTTGCAACCAAAGTCGGATGAACCTGTCTTTGTATGTTATTTCGAATAACTGTTAAGTACTCCTCCATAACATCGGAGACAAAAGTGTTTGTCACTTAAAACGTCAAGTTTCTTTGAGAAGGAATTTTTCGTGAAAAGTTAAGTGGGAGGACAATAGAAACTTTGATAAGGTTAAAAGAACCTTAGCTATATGTGCAGAGTTGCGCAGCGCCGAAAAGTGTTTCGGAGGCAGCAACAATGCTCATGGTTCACGTACCTCAAAGGTTGTGGTCACGGAGATCCAAGTTCCTATTGAAACAAGTAGGTCGGATGAACAATCAAATACCAAGATTTGAGGGTTGAATCATTATTTGAGAATAATGAACCGACTACATGCAGAGAAGCGATGATGGGCCCTGACTCCGTAAAATGGCTTGAAGCCATAAAATCCGTGATAGTTCCATACACGAGAAATCAAGTTTTGAACTTGAAGGACCCTCGAGAAAGGTGTAAGACCTTATAGTTGTGTCTGGATCTATAAAGAAATAGACATGGATGTTTCACATCTATGAAATAGTCGACATGTTGGGAAAGAGTTCACAACAATGTTCAAAGGTTGACTATGACAAGATTTGATCTTTCATAGTGATATTTAGTCTAGACGGATTAATGTAGCAACCACTACATATAATTTGTTATATGGTAGTTGAATAAACAAAACAAGTTCTTCTAATAGAATCGTTACCTAGGACATGTGCATAACACGGTCCATAGGGTTTTGTTAATTCAAAGGATGCTAAAAGCATATGCAAACTTCAATGGTTAGAGTGAGCATAGCGGAGTTGGAATCTTCACTATGATGAAACTGTTAAAAGGGTTTAATTTCATCAGAGACAATGAAGATGCTTGCATTTGCAAGAAATTAAGTGGGAGCGCTAAGACATGTTTCTAATACATTATGTGGAAGACATATTGTTGATTGGAAATAATGTATCTTTTATTAACACATATTAAGAATTTCATCCCGATGAAAGACTTAGGCAAAACCCAAATATTTGGCATCAATAGACGCTAATATGGTTGTGCCAGAAGTACATAGACAAGATATTGAATGAGTTCAATATAGAAACTACAAGAGAAGGTTCTTGTCGCACAGAAAGGATTGAATGAGTTCAATGTTGATGATATATTCAAGTGTATTGACATTTGGTAAAGTGAAACAAATAATCAAGTATAGATTGATACTTGATGTATGAAATCACAAAGAGTATTTATATCAATCATACTGTGATATGTACAAATCCAGATATGTCCTATGCTCTAAATGTTGAGAGCATATACCAGAATGATTCGTAAGATGATCATTGGACAATAGTAAGGATATTCTTATGATCTTCTGAAAGAACTAAGAGTATAATATTTGTAGAAGTGACAAATAGATGGTTAGTTCATTGTAAAAGTACTACATTGATACTAGCTTTGTCACAAAGTACAAATTAAGTTTATCTCAATCTAAACTAATGGTGGCACAATATAATGGAAAGTGAGTTCCATAATGGATTTGGATGATTTCCAAAGTTAAGACATTGTGACAGATACTACAACAAAAGGCTAAGTATATGACTGCTATTATAGCAGCAAAAGAGGGCATTTGTGTCAAGAAGTTTGTTATCAAACTAGGTGTAGTTCACAGTGGGATAATACTATGAAGATATATTGTGCGACAATATTATCAACATGTTTTAACCCCAAAGAGCTAAAGGTCACACCGAAAGACCAAATTTATACAAAGCCATCTCATTAGAGAATGAGTGATGCGTAGAGACGCAAAGACATGCAATTACACACGGACCTGGAAGTGTCAGATCCGGAGATCAGTTGACCACTAGCAATCGTGTACATACAACACCGGAAAGCCATAGGTGTTATATACACAAAGGTTCGAAACTAGATTATTGACTCTAGTGCAAGTGGGAGACTGTTGGAGATATGCCCAAGAGGCAATAATAAAGTGGTTATTATCATGTATTCACACTTATGATAAATGTTTACATACCATGCTATAATTGTATTAACCGGAAACATTAATACTTGTGTGATTTGTAAACTAAAATAAGAGTCCCTAGTAAAGCCTCTTGTTAAACTAGCTTGTTGGTTAATATATGATCATGGTTTCCTGATCATGAACATAGAGATGTTATTAACAACAGGATCATATCATTAGGAGAATGATGTGATGGACATACTCCTATAGATAAGCGTAGCATAAAGATCAAGTCATTTCAATAGTTCAATTGCTATATGCTTTCTGATACATAGTAACCTAATTCCTTCGACCATGAGATCATGCATATCACCTTTATCGGATGGATGCTTTGATGACATCAAACACCACACCGTAACTGGGTGGCTATAAAGGTGGCATTAAGTGTTCGGAAAGTATTGGTTGAAACACATGGATCAAGAGTGGGATTTGTCCATCCACATGACGGATAGATATACTCTGGGCCCTCTCGGTGAAATGTCATCCAATTGGCTTGCAAGCATGTGACTTGGTCACAAGGGATCACATATCACGGGAACGAGAAAAGAGTACTTATCAGTAACGAGGTTGAACTAGGTATGCAGAGATACCGACGATCATAACCTCGGATAAGTAACATATCGTGAGACAAAGGGAAATTGGTATCGTATGTAAGTGGTTCATTCGATCGCAAAGTAATCGTAGAAATATGTGGGAGCCATATGAATTTTCAGATTCCTCTATTGGTTATTGTTCGGAGAAGTGTCTCGATCATGTCCGCATAATTCACGAACCGTAGGGAGACACACTTAAGGATTCGACGTTGTTTGAGTAGTTATGGTATTATGAGAAAGAGACCGAATGTTGTTCGGAGTCTCGGATGGGATCCGGGATATCACGAGGTGATCCGGAATGGTCCGGAGAATAAGATTCATATAAGGAAAGTCCCGTTTCGGAGTTCGGGAATGATTCCGGTGTTTTCATCGGGAATGTTCTAGAAGGTTCCGGATTGTCCGGCACTCCGGGGGGGGAGGGGTACATGAATGTGTCATTACATATTGGAATGATTGCATCATGTACTAAGTGTTCTTGCTGTCCCAAATAAAGGATTAAATTGAATCCTAAAACAGAAAAGTCAAATGTCCAGTTTGAAAGTCAAACTGCCAAAACAAGAAACTGTGGGAAACAAGCAAGAGGAGTTGGAACCAACTTGGAGGAGGAGTCCCACTCCTCCAAGCCGGCGGCCAGCCCTAGGCCGAGTTGGGGAGGGACTCCCTCCCTCCCCTGGCGCGCCAGCCCCCTCCCATCTATATAAGGAGGGGCAGGGCTCCCCTCCTAGACACACAAGTTCCTATCTTCTACCTCCGGTTTAGAGCCGTTTTGGTTTAGAGCTTCTAATTGCTTTAGCCAGCGGTTTAGAGCCTTCTAATTGGTTTAGAGCCTTCTAATTGGTTTAGAGCCTTCTAATTGGTGTGTCTAATTACTAGACCACTAATAGCCTCTCTCATAAGCTCCACCATACTCGCACCGGCTTAAGGCGAAGCCCTGCGGGATTTCCCCTCTACTTCCGGTACCACGCCGTTGTGCTGCCGGAATCGCGAGGAGAGTGCTACAACCTCTGCTGCCTGCTGGAACAAGGGAGAGGAAGGTCTTCGTCGAGTACCGAACGTGTGACCGACTGCGGGAGCGCTGCCGGAACGTGGCGCCGGAAGGATCGTCTACACGATCTTGAGATCGGAAAGAGTACGACTACATCACCCACGAGAATCTGCTCTCGTTAACCGCTTTGGAATCTTCGAGGGTAAGTTATTCCATCGACTCGTTGCTACAATCTAGTAGATAGATCTTGGCTTGTTTGTTTGTATGCGATAGAAAAATTTTGTTTTCCATGCTACGAACCCCTACACAAACCTGGTCAAAGCTTCTCCCAGCCGAGTCAACGCTCAAGGCCCAGCCGGGTTTCACCTTACTCGGCCTGTGAAGGAGCCCGTCCAGAGCAGAGGCAGCCCAGCCGGGCCTTCTTTACTCGGCCCAGGCGGGGCAGCGAGGAAGAGGAGGTCGGGGTCGTCCCTGCGTACATCCATATGGCGTGATCCGTGGTGGGCCGAATTCGGCATCAGCCGGCCCACCCGGGTGCTCGCTGTTGGCTCGAGGCGAAGAGGAGAAGGTCCCGCGGTGGGCCGAGCTGGCTCCTCGCCGGCCCACCCGGGCGATGCTGGGGTGTGCGGTTGATGCCGAGGTTGGGGAAGCAGCGCCGAGTGGCGGGAGATTGGTCGGCGTCGTGGTGGCTTGGAGGGAGTGAGGTCGGCCGGGTGGGCCGGCTGGGTGTACCTCGACCTAGCCGGGTTCCATGAGGGCGGTAAGGCCTAATTCGGCCTGGAGGGCGGCTGACCAGGCCGAGTTTTGCCTATGTCGGCCCAGGTGCAGTTGTCTTCTTCTTTTCTTTATTCTATTAATATTTCTCGTCTCTTAATCTGTTAATTTAGCACTTTATTGAACAACTTGATACACCAACTCTGGGGTACCTGGGGGTACACCCCCGACATTAGTCCCCGAGGCCATGTGGGATTCATAGAATCGCTCATGGGCTTTATATTTAAATATCCCCAAAGTTGTTTTTCGACTTATTGCAGCTTGGTTGTATGCCTCTATGTCTTATAATCCTTTTGAGCAAGTTTTTTGACTACTGGCGTTCTCGGGCATTGGTCATAATCCATTTGGGTAAGTTTTTGGACTTCTGGCCTTCATGGGCACTGGTCTTAATCCCTTGGGTAGG
The DNA here is from genome assembly GCA_916181665.1 of Avena sativa. NCBI lineage: Eukaryota > Viridiplantae > Streptophyta > Magnoliopsida > Poales > Poaceae > Avena > Avena sativa. The sequence goes on from OV702294.1 coordinate 507,067,167, forward strand.
TTTCTGGGCCTATGGCCTTTGTGGGCACTGGTCATAACCCCTTGGGTAAGTTACGAGTTCTGGCCTTATTGGGCATTGCTCTTTTAACCCTATTGGGTAAGTCATGAGTTCCTGCCTTCTTGGGCATTGCTCTTTTAGCCCTATTTGGTAAGTTATGAGTTCCTGCCTTCTTCGGCATTGCCCTTTTAACCCCATTGGGTAAGTCATGAGTTCCTGCCTTCTTGGGCATTGCTCTTTTAGCCCTATTGGGTAAGTTATGAGTTCCTGGCTTCTTGGGCATTGCCCTTTTAACCCCATTGGGTAAGTTACGAGTTCTTGCCTTCTTTGGCATTGCTCTTTTAACCTCATTGGTAAGTTTATGAGCTTTTGCCTTATTAGGCACTGCTCTTTTAACCTCATTGGGTAAGTTTATGAGCTCTTGCCTTATTGGGCACTGCTCTTTTAACCCCTTTGGGTAAGTTTATGAGCTCTTGCCTTATTGCGCACTGCTCTTCTAACCTTATTAGGTAAGTTTATGAGCTCTTGCCTTATTGGGCACTGCTCTTTTAACCCCTTTGGGTAAGTTTATGAGCTCTTGCCTTATTGGGCACTGCTCTTTTAACCTCATTAGGTAAGTTTATGAGCTCTTGCCTTATTGGGCACTACTCTTTTAACCTCATTAGGTAAGTTTATGAGCTCTTGCCTTATTGGGCACTGCTCTTTTAACCCCTTTGGGTAAGTTTATGAGCTCTTGCCTTATTGGGCACTGCTCTTTTAACCCCTTTGGGTAAGTTTATGAGCTCTTGCCTTATTGGGCACTGCTCTTCTAACCTTATTAGGTAAGTTTATGAGCTCTTGCCTTATTGGGCACTGCTCTTTTAACCCCTTTGGGTAAGTTTATGAGCTCTTGCCTTATTGGGCACTGCTCTTTTAACCCCTTTGGGTAAGTTTATGAGCTCTTGCCTTATTGGGCACTGCTCTTCTAACCTTATTAGGTAAGTTTATGAGCTCTTGCCTTATTGGGCACTGCTCTTTAAACCCCTTTGGGTAAGTTTATGAGCTCTTGCCTTATTGGGAACTGCTCTTTTAACCTCATTAGGTAAGTTTATGAGCTCTTGCCTTATTGGGCACTGCTCTTTTAACCCCTTTGGGTAAGTTTATGAGCTCTTGCCTTATTGGGCACTGCTCTTTTAACCCCTTTAGGTAAGTTTATGAGCTCTTGCCTTATTGGGCACTTCTCTTTTAACCTCATTAGGTAAGTTACGAGTTTTGGCCTTCTTGGGCACTGCTCATTTAACCTCTTTGGGTAAGTTATTATCCGAGTTATCTGATTACAAATCTGAATTACTTTACTCAAAAATGACTTTATGTCTTAAGTCTGAGTCATCCGACTCAAATCTGAGTTATATGACTCAAATCCGAATTAACTCATCCCAGATCCGAGTTACTTTACTTAAAATTGACTTTCCGTCTTAATGCCTGAGTCATCTGACTCAAATCCGAGTTATATGACTCAAATCCGAGTTAAATCATCCCAAAGCCGAGTTACTTTACTCAAAATTGATTTTATGTCTTAATGTCTGAGTCACCTGACTCAAATCCGAGTTATATGACTCAAATCCGAGTTTACTCATCCCAAATCCGAGTTACTTTACTCAAAATTGACTTTATGTCTTAATGTCTGAGTCACCTGACTCAAATCCGAGTTACATGACTCAAATCCGAGTTAACTCATCCCAAATCCGAGTTACTTTACTCAAAATTGACTTTATGTCTTAATGTCTGAGTCACCTGACTCAAATCCGAGTTACATGACTCAAATCCGAGTTAACTCATCCCAAATCCGAGTTACTTTACTCAAAATTGACTTTATGTCTTAATGTCTGAGTCACCTGACTCAAATCCGAGTTACATGACTCAAATCCGAGTTAACTCATCCCAAATCCGAGTTACTTTACTCAAAATTGACTTTATGTCTTAATGTCTGAGTCACCTGACTCAAATCCGAGTTACATGACTCAAATCCGAGTTAACTCATCCCAAATCCGAGTTACTTTACTCAAAATTGACTTTATGTCTTAATGTCTGAGTCACCTGACTCAAATCCGAGTTATATGACTCAAATTCGAGTTTACTCATCCCAAATCCGAGTTACTTTACTCAAAATTGACTTTATGTCTTAATGTCTGAGTCACCTGACTCAAATCCGAGTTACATGACTCAAATCCGAGTTAACTCATCCCAAATCCGAGTTACCTACTTGCCACGATATAGCTTGATTTGGCGTGATGACGATAATTTGCCTTTGATATGGATCCTAGATATAGATCCGAGATTAAGCTTTGGGATATGATAATAAGGATAACCGCTGAGAGATCCGATTCGAGATGTAGATATGAGATATAGATTCGAGATATGATAAGCTGGCCAATAGTCATCCGAGATATGGGATAACCTGGCAAAATGGTGAGATATCAATCTGAGTCGTAACATAACCTGGCAATCTGGTGAACTGAATAAAGCTTCGGCCTGAGTCAGAGATATGATTAGTACGCCCAGTCTGAATACCAATCCGAATTATAATATACCCTGGCAAGCTGAATCAAATGTTAGTCCGAATCAGAGACAATCTACTGAGCCGAGTTAAAGGTTAATTCAAAGCATAAACAAATTGACTTCAAGTTATATCCGAATCATCAATAAGCTGGCCGATAAGCTGAGTTAAAGGACAATCCAAAGCATAAATAAACTGACTCAAATTCTACCTGAATCACAAATAAGCTGATTCAACTTATGGCCGAGTTAATAATAAGCTGGCTGGTGAGCTGAGTTAATGGATAATCCAAAACATAAACTAACTGACTCGAAACCTATCTGAATCATAAATAAGCTGATTCAACTTATGGTCGAGTTAACAGATAAGCTGGCTGGTGAGCTGAGTTAATGGATAATCCAAAACATAAACTAACTGACTCAAAATCTATCTGAATCACAAACAAGCTGATTCAACTTATGGCCGAGTTAACAGATAAGCTGGCTGGTGTACATATCTAAATCAACATGATGTTCTATTTATCCAAAGGTGACACTAAGGATAAGTCGGCTAGTCCCCGGGTTAAGTTCTTTTCTCCCCGGGGTGAAGGATTGAGCGTAGGTGACTGAGTTATCTGGCACTTACAGTATACTTGGGGAAGTGTTTGAGTGAGTCTTGCTAAGTCATACGTGCCTTGATGAGTTATTTGGTACTTACAGTAGGCTTGGAGTAGTGCTTGAGTTGTTCGTGCTGAGTCTTATCTGTTTTGTTGAGTCAGACTTGGAGACCCTTTGCGCTTACCTCTTTGTTCTCTGTTTGCTTGGTGAAGCTGGATGAGCCCTATGAGGAAGAAGTTGATGAAGATGTTCCCGTCCGGATGGGAACCCAACCAACGCCACTAAAGGCCCCACGGTGGGCGCCAAATGTCGTGGTGGTATCACGGCATATGCCATGGGTAGGCTAAAGTTGGGGCCGATGGACGTGGAGGAATCCGGGGAGGGATGATGCGGTGAAGACCGACTCATATGAACAAAGAGAAATACAATGTATATTGGATTGAAGCTCTCAAGTGGAGATAACACCTCATTCTATACGTCTAATCCCTTATAATCTTGCCATACTTGTGGCTACAATCATGCTCCTTGAGCTGTTTCCTCTATGCTTCTATCTAATCTCTCTGTGAGAGTGGAGGAAGAGGAAGAAGGAGAGCTCCTAGTGAGCAGAAAGGAGAGGAGCCCTTCCGGGCCTCCCTGAGAACGATCCCCCTGGTGCTCCTTATAAAGGGGAGCCCAGGGGACAAAGCTTGTTCCCCACGATTGGCATCTCCTCAGCATATTCCGAGCATCTTCTAGAGATGCCCAGCATATGCCTTGGCATCTTTGGAGATGCCAGGGCATATCCTCTAGCATCTTCTTGATGCCATGGGCATATTCCCTGTGCCCCTGTTCTAGTCTAAGCGATGGGTCCCAAGACTGGCTCCTGACACGAAGATCTTGACTTTACTTGATCGTATGCCGATGTAGTTGTTGAGACTGCATTCTGGAATAAATAATAAGGTGTCTGGAGCTTTATAACTCGGCCCAGGCGTCTTTGGGCCATTGGTAATTCGGCCTGGATTATGGTGAACTCGGCCTGTGAGAATCTAGGCCCAAACCTGGTCAAAGCTTCTCCCAGCCGAGTCAACGCTCAAGGCCCAGCCGGGTTTCACCTTACTCGGCCTATGAAGGAGCCCGTCCAGAGCAGAGGCAGCCCAGCCGGGCCTTCTTTACTCGGCCCAGGCGGGGCAGCGAGGAAGAGGAGGTCGGGGTCGTCCCTGCGTACATCCATATGGCGTGATCCGTGGTGGGCCGAATTCGGCATCAGCCGGCCCACCCGGGTGCTCGCTGTTGGCTCGAGGCGAAGAGGAGAAGGTCTCGCGGTGGGCCGAGCTGGCTCCTCGCCGGCCCACTCGGGCGATGCTGGGGTGTGCGGTTGATGCCGAGGTTGGGGAAGCAGCGCCGAGTGGCGGGAGATTGGTCGGCGTCGTGGTGGCTTGGAGGGAGTGAGGTCGGCCGGGTGGGCCGGCTGGGTGTACCTCGACCTAGCCGGGTTCCATGAGGGCGGTAAGGCCTAATTCGGCCTGGAGGGCGGCTGACCAGGCCGAGTTTTGCCTATGTCGGCCCAGGTGCAGTTGTCTTCTTCTTTTCTTTATTCTATTAATATTTCTCGTCTCTTAATCTGTTAATTTAGCACTTTATTGAACAACTTGATACACCAACTCTGGGGTACCTGGGGGTACACCCCCGACATTAGTCCCCGAGGCCATGTGGGATTCATAGAATCGCTCATGGGCTTTATATTTAAATATCCCCAAAGTTGTTTTTCGACTTATTGCAGCTTGGTTGTATGCCTCTATGTCTTATAATCCTTTTGAGCAAGTTTTTTGACTACTGGCGTTCTCGGGCATTGGTCATAATCCATTTGGGTAAGTTTTTGGACTTCTGGCCTTCATGGGCACTGGTCTTAATCCCTTGGGTAGGTTTCTGGGCCTATGGCCTTTGTGGGCACTGGTCATAACCCCTTGGGTAAGTTACGAGTTCTGGCCTTATTGGGCATTGCTCTTTTAACCCTATTGGGTAAGTCATGAGTTCCTGCCTTCTTGACCAGGCCGAGTTTTGCCTATGTCGGCCCAGGTGCAGTTGTCTTCTTCTTTTCTTTATTCTATTAATATTTCTCGTCTCTTAATCTGTTAATTTAGCACTTTATTGAACAACTTGATACACCAACTCTGGGGTACCTAGGGGTACACCCCCGACAGAACCCTAGACGGTTCTGTGGCCTTGGTGGCATTTGTTGAGGCCTTTTGTGGCGTTTGTTGGGAGCCTCCGATTAAGTTGTGGAGAAGTGCCCCAACCTTGTGAGAGGTTCCGGTTGCCACCGACAAGTGCACCAATAGTGTAAGCGTGGATCGATCCCATTGGGGTGAGATTCACCGGAGAATAAGGGAGGCCTTTTGTGGCGTTGGTGGTTTCATACCACCCCCTCTCCAAACGAGACGTACTCCATGTTGGGAGGAACTCGGTAAAATATCGGTATCCCCGCATGCCTCAGTTATCTCTATACCCGAGCTCTTTACTTATGCACTTTACATTATGATAACCTTCGTGCTTGAAGTAATATATATCTTGCTATAACTTTGTTGCTTGTATTGCTTAGCATAAGTTGTTGGTGCACATAGGTGAACCTTAATTGTTCTAGGTTGTGCTTAACAAAGTAAACACTAGTTTTATTCCGCCTTTGTTGAGCCACTCTAGGAAAAGTTTTAATCGTCTATTCACCCCCCCTATAGGCGACATCCGTATACTTTCACCATCCCCTGGTAATAAAACTTTCATTAACAAGGTTCTTACGTTCACACCGAAAGATACTAGGAGAAGAAAAGGTGTTCTTGCGGATGCTTCATGCATGCAACATCGAAACATGCAGACAGATGCAGCTGATGGCAAGTTTCTACGGCAGTCTGAATGATGTGCCATACATAGAAAAAGATGTGACGAACCTAAGAGCTTCTTTTCGCAGTGAAAACAATCACCACGACATGCAAGACACCTTGACATACTTCGAAAAGATGAAGCAGAAGATCCAGATTTCTTCTACAAATTTACACTTGATGAAGACGACAGGGTTGAGAACCTGTTTTGGGTAGACGGGGCATCACGAAGAGCATACAAGTTTGGATACAACGATTGCATATCGTTCGACACTACCTACCTAACGAACCGGTATAAACTACCATGCACTCCATTTATTGGGATAAACAACCATGGACTATCGGTTCAGTTTGGATGCGGGTTCGTGCGTCGAGAGCTCAAGGACAACTTTGTGTGGCTATTTCAAATGTTCAAACTGGCAATGGATGGCTTAGCACCAAAAAATATAATAACAGATCAAGACGCTGCCATGGCTGGTGCTATAAGCGCTATTTTCCCGGATGCAACTCACAGGAATTGCAGATGGCACGTCATCCGTAATGCAACTGAGAAAATAGGTACATTCATGGCCAACCACCCAGAGCTGCTCGACGCTTTCAATGCATGTGTGAACAACAGCTTGTCACCCGAGGAATTTGATGAGGCTTGGATGCATATGATAAATACTCATAATGTTCGTGACAATGTGGATTTGTTCTCACTGTGGGAACAAAGAAAGGTTTGGGTACCAGCGTACTTTATGCACGCCTTTTTCCCATTCCTTCAGACTACAGCAAGAAGCAAAGGGTTCAACGCAGTGCTCAAGCATTACGTCAAACCAAGCAACTCCATTTATGAGTTTGTACAACAATACATGTCAGTACAAGAAAAGATTTACAATGCTGAGCTAAAGGCAGAGTGTGATATAGCTTTTACAGACCCTGAGTGGTGGTGTGGAAGCATTATGGAGAGACAAATGGCAAAAGCATACACAAGGAAAATCTTCTTCAGGTTTCAGAGCGAAATGTGAAAGAGCATGTCATACCAATGCGACCACCTCAACGGATACCAATTTGAACTGAGCATAACAGGGATACCGGTTCCACACTATGGTTACAGAATTTATAGGGTATTCACAGACTGGGAACAAGGAACATATGAATGCAACTGCTGCAAATTCAATCATGATGGTATGCTATGCTGCCGCATTATAAAAGTGATGACGCATATAAAAGTCCATCAAATCCCAGAAATGTACATACTGAAAAGGTGGACATTGGACGCGGAAACTATCCTAGCTGAACCACATGACAAACAAAAACAAGGGAAGAAAGAGATGCCTGAAGACTCAAGAAATATGATGGTGTTTGCCTCATTCAGACAAGAGTTTGCTAGAGCTGCAAAGATAGGAGTAAAGATAGATGATGGAAGAAAAATCATCAGGAAACACTTGAAGGAAATGAAACAAGAGCTAGATGTGATAGCAAGAAGAGAAGAGAAGAAGAAAAGAGAGGCCGAAAATGAAGCGATTACTATGCCATCATCTGGTGCTCCAAACGAAGCAAGCGTGACACCTTTGACAACTGCCCCACCAAACAGGGCACAGTCAACAAGCAACTATGCATCACTTCAAACAACAAGCACATCAGGATCTCACATGTCATCAACAAAGCACATTCAGAACCCAGAGAAGTCAGTAACCAAAGGGAGACCATAACAAATAGCAAACAAAAATCCACTAGACCTTGCTACAAAGAAATCAAAGAAATGCAGCCACTGCGGTGCAGAAGGTCACACAATCCGCAAATGTCAGGAAAGGTTGAAGCTCCTAGGATATCAAATCTAGAATGTTTATGTAACAGAAAATGCTAATGATATATTTGTTGTTTCTATATATGATAGTTCATGTTGTACATTATGTGGTTTTCAAGTTATACATGCATATGAGTACAAAATATCCACAAGATAACACATAAGTTATCCATGCATATGAGTACAAGTTATCCATCACATAATACACCACTTATCAATGCATACAAAAAATAAAAGGTTAGCCACTGGTTAAATCTACAATTATCAATGCGTATATATAAAACGTTACCAAACACTAAACATTAATATACTATTTAAAAATAGAAGTTATCCAGACATATGACTACAAGTTATCAACCAACGAACACAAAAGGTATCCATGCATACTAATAGAAGTTATCAGACAAATAAAAAATACATTTATTCATAACTATGTGTTGAAATTATACCACAAACAAATTAATAGAAAAATTATCAAACAGAATTGACACTAGAAAGAAAGCATAAAAAACACTCATATATACAAAAACCCCGTATAAAGTGGATAATTTATTTAACACAGTATGGATAACTAACAGAAATATGACATGATAACAAACATTTAAGAGTGTGGATAACAAACATGTAAAAGTATGGGTAAACTTGGGAAAAATATACCTCAGAACTTATTTTCTTCCAAAAGTGACCTTCAATTAAGAAGAACATTGCGAGGATGGTTCAACCAAAAAGAAGTCATCTTTTTCTTAATTCCCGGCATCATATCTTGAGAAATACAAGGCACAACGCTTCCATTCCACAATTCAAGGTTCTTAAGCATGAAGAACCCACAACCAGTACTGAAAAACAAAAAAATAAACAGTGAATAAACAAACATAGTATCAATGATTATACAAAAAACAAAATAAAATTACATGCGTATAAATCTAACCGGCCTACTAACCTGTCAACTTGACTAGGAACAGGGACATGCATCAACTCAAAATCTTCAATCTGTCTTCTAGAATCAGAATAATTGACGATATACATTTTCTTTATTGCTTCCATTAGTTTGGTAGCATGTTTAATCATTTCTACATTAGCTTCACCACGGAGCGAGTCAGGAATATCAAACCTTTTGGCAGGGACGAAGCTAAAAAAATCTATCAATGGGGTCAGCTTTATAACCTCTAAATTACATTGGGGTCATCTTCTATAAATAAATATCACTTAGTACAAATTAGTGAGGGTTTTGCTAGTTTTCATTGGGGTCAGCTGACCCCAATGCCCATAAGGCAGCTCCGTCCCTGCCTTTTGGCAGGCATATTAACAGAAAGCATGTACCAATGGCCCAAAAGGTCCTTTTTAGTCCCTAGCTCCTGAAGGACAGCAAAGCAAAGCTACAGAAAAAAAATGAACATAAGATAAGTAAATGCACGTGTAGAAAAAATAGTGGTTATCCAGACAGAAATGAAAGAGTTATCAACACAACATAAGCAATGGTTATCATACACTATGCCTAAACTTATCAACTGCATACTATAAAAATAAAAATAAAATCAAATTAGACAGCATACCATATGTTTTTGGCTCAGTTTATAGTTATCATCTCTCCTGAACGACCTCCGAACAAGATTTGCAGTGAATCTTCCCTCCAACAGATATTTAGTAAGGATATAAGGAAAAATTATCTTGTTGGATGGGTAATTATCTTGCATTGCAGAAATAGCAAGATCACACATATTGTTAGAAAGCTCGCCATATGGCATCACACTTTCAGCAAAATCACTAGTTGTAACCCACATTGGATCAATGTTACAAATTGATGTGCTGCAAAAAACAATTAATGATTAGAATACAAGTTATCCAATATGAAAACCAGTAGTTATCACCAACAAACAGTGCAAGTAATCAACCTGTAGTAATACAAGTTATCAAACCAGTACAAAAAAAGTTCAACTTATCCACTGAAATAACAACAAAAGAGTTACCGAACAAAACTAGTACTGACCAAACAGTATTAATACAACTTATCATCGAGGTACAAATAAAAAGGTAAAGTTATCAACCCTAAATATTAAAAATGATCCACAACGAAAACCATAAAGTTCAGCAACTAGAAGAATAAAATGATACACAAGTAGTAATACAGGTTAGTAAACAACTAATAGCAAAGAAAAAGTCCAAGTTATCCACTGTTAAACTAAGAGTTATCCACTAAAATACTACAAATGACCCACCAGTAATACTACAACTTATCAACCAGATAACATATAAAGTCAAGTTATCAAGCATGAAACATTAGAAGTGACCAATGGTAGCATTTAAACGTTACCCACAGAGAATACTAAAAAGGATAGAATATTATAAAAAAGAACATGTACATACTTTTTAATCTTCGAATTATTCGCATTACGCGTGTGTATGAAAATCTTCTTATACAATGCATCTTCTTCTGCAGTTGTCTTAATATAGGAGAACGGAGAAAGAAGAGATTTATGAATAAGTCTAACAGTACGCAGCCGCGTCGCAGGTGTAACACTACTAGCAACAGCAACTAGAAGAGCAGAACTGATACTAGGAGTAGAATAATCAGAAACAACTATAACAAAACAAAAAAAATTAGTACAGCTTATAAAAAATATACATTCAAATACATAAATAGTAACTAAATAATTTTGTTTAGATACCTGGAACGGAACAACTAGTCTGGTTTAATCGTTTGGTATCTTTCGTAAAACTTTGAACAGCTTGATAACCAATATTTTCACCCAACAGATCATCAAGAGAAATAACTACATTTTCATCATTTACCGGCTTTTTGCAATTACAATCAACTTTTTGTTGATACACTACAAAAAGAATAAAGAACGGACAAAGGAAATGTCCAAATGAAAAAGGATAGAAATGGCAGAACCCATGTGAAAAAAGAAAGAAAACCACATGTTTATCACCATAAAGAAAAAATTAAAAAACATAACATATATAAAACAATAAAAGGTAGTTTAATTACATCACACAAACATAGAGTCATACAAATTACAGCACAAATTGTTCCATCAACGACATATCACAAAATAAAAGTTTCCATAAGTTGAAACCTAATTTTAACTACGACTGTCATAAAACAGATCCAAATAGCCATGAAACCGAATCATGATCTTCAAGTTTGAAACCTAAGCCCCAAAGCAGCCATCGCAACGATGATCTTCAATTTTCTCATCCAAAAGGGACATTTAACTAGATTCATCCGCACCCTCATTTTTATCACCACCTGTTTTCGGTAAGTTTAATAAGTTAACAGCGGCATAGAATATGTACCAAAAGAAAGACAAGAAGAAAAAGGGACAAAACAAAACAAATTGTTAATATCATATAATCTGTTACTAAAAGTTATCAGAACAAAAACAGTGTAGGTTACCAACATAAATAATCTAAAGTTATCATCACTGTTATATAAAAGTGATCAAGGGAATATAAATAAAGTTATCAGTACAAACCAAAAATGCACAAAATGATAAAGACACATCATACACTATGAAATAAATCATAATTAAGAGAATAAAGTTTTACATTACAAAAAAATCATATAAGATAAATATATAATAAAGTTGCAAGCATTTTAAAACTTTGAAAAACAAAAAACAGTGTAGGTTACCAATATAAATAAGACACAGTTATCAGCACTAATATATAAAAGTGATCTGGGGCATATATATAAAGTTATCAGGGTGAAAGTATGTACCAGTGCTGGGAGAAGGTGCCCAAGACAAAGGAAGAACATCTTCTGCTTCAAAAACATGGAATAAATCACCGAGATCAGCAGAAATGTGATGAGAAACAGGGACAACACTAGAATCACCTTGTGCAACAATACGAAGATCAGGCTGAGCAGGAGCAGGCTGCGCAGGTGCACTAGCAGTAGCAGCAAGCTGCACAGAGACACCAACAGTATGAGCAGGCTCTGCACGGGCACCAGCAGTAGGAGAAACAGGAGGATCCGCATTAGGCATAGAATACGAAACAACATCCCTATAAACATGCAATGGTATCCCAGCAGCAAGACTAAGCTTTCCATCACGAGCAACCAATTTTGCTTTCTTGATAACAGTGACTTCAGCTTCAGAACTTCCATCACCACTCGAAGGACCAGCAGATGTCTCGAGCACACTAGACTGCTTCCTAACAGGGGGGTCGAAAAGACTAGACGCAGGAACCAAAGGAGCAGATAAAACAGGTTGTACATCTTCTTGGATACTATCATCCAAGACAGAAGGCTCCTTTTCACTCTCACCCTGGGTTGATGGATCTCCAAGCGAGCAAACAGCAGGACTTGCAGCAACATCAACAGAAGTAGCACCTGCTGCAATGTTGGTGAACAACGATGACGTAGGAACAAGAACAACACCATCAGGACAAACAAAACCACCTGCATCTGCATCAACATTGGCATCAACTTGAGGGGCATCATCAACATTGGCATCAACATGAGGGGCATCTCTAGTGGCATCAACAACTTCAGTGATGTTCTCCATCTTGTTTGCCATGATATTTACAAAGCTGTTGCTAACAGGCTGATCAATGGTATGCATAATCACTGCAGCTCCCGAGACTGGTTCAGATACATCCATTGCCACATCAACAGATAATCCTACTACAACTGTAGCAGGTGCACTCGTCACAGCAATGTCTTCAGAAGCACCACCATTGCCACATGTTTCTCCACCAGATATAACCTCTTCAATATTCAAAACAGGCGCATCCACAACATCAGGAGTTGCAACAACATTAGAATGTCCTTCAACGCGACTAGGCGAAGGAATAGGAGAGGATGCATCAACATCTATAACAGATGTGCCTTCATCTGCAGAACGCTGTTTTGCCGACCGTGGTGAAGACCTTGTAGTAGACACCGATACCTTCTTCGGTAATTTCTTGCTGTAATAAATAATTGCCAACAAAAAACAAAAAATCGGAACATAATAAACAAAAAACAGAAAAGTTACCAACATGAACAGAAACAAGTTATCAGATGAAATATACTACACTTATCCAGTGAGAAATGCTACAGTTATAAACACTAACATAAAGAAGTTATCATGTGAAAAATGCTACAGTTATCAACAATAACATAAAGAAGTTATCATGAGAAAAATGCTACAGTTAGCAGTATAAACATAAAGAAGTTATCAGATGAAAAATGATACAGTTATCACAATAAACATAAAAAAGTTATCGGATAACAAATGATACAGTTATCAATATACAGTTATCAACATAAAACAGAAAGGTTGCCCACATTAACTAAAACAAGTTATCAAATGAAAATGATACAGTTATCAACACTAAGGTAGTAAAGTTATCCAATGACTGAGATAAATAATTATGCCCACTCATACCTATCCGAAACAGCAGCCCGCATCATGGCAGGAGTAAGGCCCAAATATTTGCAGACAATAGACTTGACCTCATTATCAACATCTTCAACAGTTCGTGAATTGATCACATTATCAACATCCTCAACCGGACGTGTCTTCTTCTTCCTAGACCTTTCATACACACGAATAGGGGTTTTTTCCACAACAGGAGTATCAGTCACCCGGTTTACAGGTGACACAGGATCTACAACAGGTGACCTAGCTTCCGGTGGTGACACAGGATCTACAACAGGTGACCTAGCTTCCGGTGGTGACATATGACGATCATCAGGTGATCTTGCTCCTAGACTATTATTGTGCTCTTCATTAGAATCCGGGAAAGTCAAAGATAGCTGGAGATTGGAAGAACCACTAGCACGACCACCAACAACACCCTTACCCTTCCTGTCAGCACGGACAAAATGTTCAGCATCATCATCTCCACTGCTATCAGAACTGCTGCTATCTGAATCCCTCAGAATTGTATTATCGCTAGGAAGAATAGGAGACAAGACTTCATTAGTGCGTGGAACATTCCTTCCACGAGTGATAGAACGAGTAAGCCTAGCTCCACGGACACCACTTGAGGTAGCACCACGGGCACCACCTGAGCTACCACCACGAGCACCACTTGAGCTAGCTCCACCCATGAATATTCCTCCAATGGGTTGCGTTGCAAGTTGACCACCAAACTAGGCAGTAAACTGTTTTGCCATTTCACCAGCAGCATTGCCTTGCACCGTCGTCAAGCCTTGCACAAGGTTACTCATTAACCCACACCGGATGCAAAACTGCCAATAAGATTTGCTATCTGTGACTTTTGCTGCACAAATAAAAAGAAAGGAAACAACAAGAACATTACCAAAACAAGAAGCAAACAAAATTAACATGACAATAAAAAGATAAGTACAATTTCAAAATGCTAAAAATATCACCTCATTTGAACAACTAGGGTTTGCAAGTGTCAAACCATTTGTTAAACCCTTGCACGCCACCAAAAAGACCAAAGCTCATGCCATACTGAGGCTTCAACTGCACAAAGAAACATATACAGAATTAGCAAATATGATCAACTAGTTTTCTACATATTACCCAACTTAATCACATGATAACCTACATGTTACCACCCAATAAACACATAAGTTACCCACTATTTATACTCAATGTAATGAAACATACATACAACATGTTACCAACAGTTAAACATAAAAAGTTATCAACAACATAAAAACACAAATGCTACAAAATATATTACACACCTCAAGCTTTCCATATGCATTCTCATCATTCTGCAGATCAGCAATCAACACTTCATCAATTAACTCTCTTGGCCATATGTTCACAGCATAACGCCCTTCCGGCAAATCAATATCCAAACCACTAACATCTAGTGAGTCAACATAAAGCAGCTCCAAAGAAAACAAATTAAAAAACAGACAAGAAATACAATAAGTACACTAACTAAAACATAAAACAAATTTCAATATAGAAAGTATTATTCACACAATATAAAAACAGCAATGTGTACCTGCAATAGAAAAAGGCAAGCCTGCGTATGACTACCACTAGAAAGCTCCTCATGCAGCTGGTCAGCAACAAACTTGCACCACTGGAACTTGGACACATTTCCAATGTTGTGCTAAAATTATAGAATCAAAAATAAACTATCAACATAACATCAAAACTTGCACATATATTACACACCACCACAGAAACATAAAAAAATGTAACCACCCCTATAACACACAGGTTATCATCACAACAAATAGAAAGTTATTAACACAAAAACATATAAGTTACCAGTCAAACTCATATATTGAAAATGAACAGACATTACACCCAAAACTTACCATGATAGGGTAGCACTTGTGGCCAACAGGGTTCCGGGTGGTGGGTGATAAAAGTGTAGACACAATGTACATCACATATACTTGCTTGAATTCATCTCCAGATGAAGTCGTATCCTTCAACATTTCGAAAACTCGAGTTCTCAAAGGTGTGCCAGAATCATCAGGAAAAAGAGCAGGGGCAAGAGCACCCTGAATTTCTGCATCAGCATAATAAGGAACCGGCTCTTCACCAAGCGGCAAACCCAAACATCTAAATACACTATGCTCGTTCAGGGGTATCCTTCCTAGACCCGGCATAACAAATTTACGTATATGCTTGTCATATAAACTAGCAAACCAAGTCATAACTGCGTCGTGCAGTAATGAACACTTGATATCTAACAAACTATCAAACTCCATTGATTCAATTGTTGCCTTCTGATCATTCGATAGAAAATACAGTAAACCGGTCACGGTAGAAGGAGATGCCCTGTTATGTTTACGAGCAGGTTGTTTTTCACCCTCAATAACATTATCAGCAACCTTCCGTTTTCTCGGCATCGTGACAACTACAAATAATTTAAAATGAAAAAATAAATACAAAACTAAACCATAATGATACACAATAATTCATAGAAAAAAATAAAACAATACCATCAGTACATAAGTTATCAATCATAATAACCTAATGTTATCATGCAAACAGAACACAAATTACCCATGAAAATAAGCTAATGTTATCATACCAACATAACACTAGTTATCCATGTCAAACACACACATTATCATGCATTTTGCTCAAAAATAGACATGAATAAATTTTTTACCACATAACAGTTTACAACTGCTATTATCAACATATACTGTCCAATGTTACCCATGCACATTTTTATGTTATCAAGGGATCATATACCACTGTTACCCATAGATACATCAGTTGTTATCCATGGCTATATCTGTTGTTATCAAACAATAATATTTAGAATCCCCATTAGACCATGATGTTATCATACCAACGTAACACTAGTTATCCATGTCAATATACACACATTATCATGCATTTTGCTCAAAATACACATGATTCAAAAATTTAGCTAATAACACTTTAGTACTTATGTTATCAACAGATCCTGTCCAATGTTATCCGTGCATATTTTTGAGGTTATCAAGGGATCATATCCCACTGTTACCCATACATACATCAGTTGTTACCCATGCCTAGATCTGTTGTTATCAGTCAAAATGTTCAAAATTCTCATTAAACCTTGATATTATCATACCAACATAATACTAGTTATCCATGTCAAAACACACACATTATCATGCATTTTGCCAAAAAAATAAACATGATTCAAAAATTTAGCACATAACACTTTAGTACTTCTGTTATCAACAGATCCTGTCCAATGTTATCCATGCATATTTTTGAGGTTATCAGGGGATCATATCCCACTGTTACCCATACATACAATAGTTGTTACCCATGCATAGATATGTTGTTATCAGCCAAAATGTTCAAAATCCCCATTAGACAATGGGGGGGACAGCACACATGATCACATCATCTAAACATCAAAACTACAGCAAAACGCAGCAGATCTGACAAGGCAACATTACTCAAAGGGGATCCGAGGCAGCATTTCAAACCCTATGCATGCAGGAGCCAGACAAAATTACAGGGCAAAAACGCACGCAATAGAACTTACAACTTACACACGAACTTAATCCGCAGGACCTACAGCAATCAACCCTAACAACAAACCCGACGAAATGAAACCGCCGGAAAACAGAGTGACAGAGGATAAGGGTGGGAGCAGCGGAGGAGAGAAACTGGAGGAGGAGGAGAGAACTTGCGAGCACCCCTGGAGGGAGTACACGCGTCGGCGACGACAATGGCGAGCAGAATCGACGAGCAACCGGCGGTAACTGCAGTATTCGGCTTCAAATCAGCGGGGGAGAAGAAGATGAGAGAGGGCGCCGCGATTACCGAAACGGTCGAGAGAAGTGGAAGGGGTGGAGAGGATGACGAGTGGGGCCCCAAGTGAATAGGGATACGGGATCAGATGTGCCGCATTGATTCAACGCAACCAACCGCGCGGGGCGCGCGACCTTGCTCAAGATCGTTGGATTATGAACCAACGGCTCCTATCAGCCCGTCCGGTTTTGCCAATCTCAGACCTGTCTAAGTTTAGAAAAACCGTAAAAGTATGATAATTTTTTACGCCATAAAAGAAGTGTACTTTTGTTTCGGTTCCGGCTCCGGCTCCTATTGTCTGCCCACCTTGGTTCAGACTGTGCCCCGGTTCCAAATGTTCGCTCTCAACGAAACTTTCTAGTACTACTTCAGAAGTGTTCTGAACTTCTGATCGCATAACATCCGGAACTAAAATGGCGCCATCACTTCCAACTCTCCCTCCGCCCTATCATTCCCTTCCCAAACTCCTTTTCCTCCCCCACCGGCAGACCCGCCTCCCCATCCGCCGCCTCCTCGCCGCGCACGCTCTCGCTACCGTCGCCGGCCACCTATCCCTCCCCAATCCCTACATGCACACCCTCCTCCTTGTCGCCTACTCTCGCGTCGATTGCGCCCGCGGCCCCTACACGCTCCTCCTCCTCTTCCGGTCCTCCCTCCGCCTCTCAGTACCACCCACCCGTCGCTCTCTCCCTCTCGCCATCTCCGCCGCCGCCTCCTCACGCCTCCACTTCCGGCTTGCGCTCTCCCTTCACGCCGTCGCGGTGGCCCGCAACCTCCTCCCGTTCCCGCACGTCGCCAACGCCATCGTCTCCCTCTATGGCAAGAACGCCCTCCCGGACTTGGCGCGCAGGGTGTTCGAAGAAATGCACGCGCCAGACGTCATCTCGTACAATGCTCTGATGGACGGGTACATCAAGGCTGGCCTGCTGGGGCTTGCCATGAAGGAGTTCCAGCGGATGCCACAGCGGGATGCTGTATCATGGGGCACGGTGGTAGCGGGGTGTGCAAAGGCTGGACGATGGGAAGAGGCGGTGGGGCTGTTTGACAGGATGAGGGGGGAAGGGTTCAGGCCGGACGACGTGTCACTGGCCGCAGTGCTGTCATGCTGCGCACAACTTGGGGCGCTAGAGAAGGGACGAGAGGTTCATGAGTATGTAAGGCAGAGCAGAACCCGGCCAAATGTGTTCTTGTGTACAGGGCTTGTTGATCTATACGCAAAGTGTGGGTGTGTTGAGATGGCCCAGGAGGTGTTCGATGTGTGTCCTGTGAGGAACGTTTTCACCTGGAATGCGCTCATCGTCGGGCTGGCAATGCATGGGCATGGCACAGTGGCAGTCAACTACTTCAACCGGATGCTGGCTGAGGGGATTCGACCAGATGGAGTCACTTTCTTAGGGGTGTTGATTGGTTGCAGCCATGCCGGCCTGGTTGACATGGCAAAGAGGATCTTTTCCGAGATGGAGGGCAAGTACGGTGTGCCTCGGGAGCTTAAGCATTATGGATGCATGTCTGACTTGCTTGGTCGAGCCGGGCTCATCGAGGAAGCAATGGAGATGGCCAAGAAGATGCCAACAGAAGGGGACACTTACGTCTGGGGAGGTATACTTGCTGGTTGTAGAATGCATGGGAACGTGGAAGCAGCGGAGGTTGCGGCAAGACATTTGCTGGAGCTCAACCCTGAAGACAGTGGGGTATACTCTGTCATGGCCGCGATCTATGCAGATGCTGGTAGATGGGAGGATGTTGCGAGGGTTAGGAAATTGATGGATGAAAGGATTGGTAGGAGAAATGTTGGTTGCAGTTCGATAACAGCGGACCACTAGGATAGCATGGTATGCTGGGCTTATTGTGGCTGACTATAGATTCTACCCAGGTCACCATTGCAAAGTAGAAACTGGCTCAGTAAGAGGACTGCTACTTCTAGGAGGGCAATGACTTGAATCGATTGGCAAGGTATCAGTTTTGCGTTGTGAAAAAATCCAGTCTTTCAAGATTTAAGGCCATATAGTTTGAACCCCTTGTATAGGCCAAATCTCACACTCTGTTCTCCAGGATTCAGGCCTCTTTGTGTTTCAGACTTTACTAAATGCGAGTGTGAACTGTAACTGGTGAACTATGGATTCTGACAGTCACAGCCTCACAGGCATGTTCCCGTTGCATGAATTACATATTCATGGACTTCTTTGGTAGGTAGATTTTATCGCGGATAAATTGCTCATGCTTAACTGCTGATGGAAATGAAGCAAGAGCATAAATTGAAAACGGACAAGGGAAAGTTCTGGCCAGGTGCAGGTAATTTTTTTTCATGATAGTTGATGCAGCCCACTGTGCTTTCAAGCCAATGAAGTCTAACAGTTCGATGCACCCTGAACTCGCAGAACTCACTGTTCCTTGGTTTTATATTATAGTTCAAATTATCTATGGGTAATGGGTTGTTGCAGAAACTTATGTGCTACAGAGTACAGGGTTGTACAGGACACAGCATTATGTAATCAAGGTAAGACAAGAAGTCACTCGTTGATTTTTTTTTCGTGTTTTTTCAAACATTCAGTACCTCCATGGATAACTACAATATCTTGGTCCCCTTGCCTCCTTGCAAACTTCTTCTCCGGCCTCATAGGCATGTAGACACAAGTTACAAAATTTACATTACTATAGGATACTAGAGTTAATGTGAAGCAGTTAACAGAATAGTTGCTACCTGTCAATGCTGAGTAAAAAAACATATTTTCATTTGGAAAGCATATTATAATCACTAGGGAATTTTGTCCCAAAGAAGAGAGGCACTCAAACCCAACTCAGAGGACTAGTAGCATAATTTGGCAATTGTAATGCATCCACCACACCTATCACCATTCTATCAAAACAAGTGAACATAAATTGGTCTGCACACCTTGGTGTTAAAAAGGAGAACTCGGTTCTTAGTGTTATCAGCAAGATTGCACTCTATCAAACTCTTAGCAACCGTTGAGAATCATGAATTCTTGATGGTAAACACACATTGATTAATGTCAAATAATTTTGAAATATATGTTCAGTTTCTTGATGTTGATGGGGTTTGGTCTGAAACTCCTGACCCTGTTTGACTTGATTTTTCAGGTCATTAGTACAAACGAAACCATGTCAGAAGAACATCTTATTTACTATTAAATGAGATTTCGTGATGGTGGTATGTCATTCACCCCTTGCTCCCCCTCTATCGCTTCCTCATACGTGTCTTGTTTGCTCTGCCAAATTTCTCCTTTCATTGCTTCCTCTCAGACGTGATAACCTTGGGTTACTAGCGGTATTTTACTTAACTCCAATCATATAGAGGCAAAGTACATTGAACAATAGTTCATGTCTGGCGTAACAACTACAGAAGATAATAGCAAATAAAATTTTGCATGATGCATTTGAGTGACCAGGTATTTTAGAATTACAGATGTTTTAAGTTACACCAGCATCTCAAAGTTAACACTAAACATAAATCACTTGACAAATCTAGCTGCATAAATATGCAGGTGACTTTGCTATTTATAAATTAAGTCAAAGGTTTTATATAATCAATACTTAGGAACATTATGGAACTAAAACCTTCTATTCTGGGAAGATTGAAAATGATCTTACAAACATCCCGCTACAATACCAAACTATTGGCTTATAAACTTGGAAGTACATCCTATTCCATTGAGGATAGTTCCGTAGAATTGTAGCAATGTCCACAAGCCAAGTAGTGTGAAGGACCGATTTCTTTCTAACTTGTACATTTCAAGAGCTTTGGACACTGGTTCATTCTTAGATCTGCTGGTAGCGAACGCATTGATGACCCTACACCACATGTCCACATCCAATTGAATAACATTTCAGCATTCATCTTGCCCCAACGGTGTCTGATTTGGATTAGTTCTCTTCTTTGGTGATCTGCAATATTTGTATAAATTCATCTGACATGGTTATACCCCACGGGTACATGATCTCAGCATACCTGGTCCAGCCCAAGGAAGACCCACGGCAACTATACGCCGGTCCATGAAGATTTTCGGGTGGCCAAGGTCCATGAGGGCATCCACAACGTTGCCATGGCTAAATCTGACAACAAACATAATTTGGCATTAGAGAGAAATTTGGCAACAACTCTACAGCGTAGGTGGTTCCAAATTATCTGCAGCGTGGGTCCCAGAGATGATAAAAATAACATCCATATTCCTTCCCCATAGTTCTCTCTCCCCATCTTCTCATTCTTCACACGGTAGAAACATTCCCCTTATATTCTTCATTGCTCTCTCCTGATGTTGCAAAATTTTCGGATCCGCCTGATTCAAATCAGATCTACCACCTGATTCAAATCACATAAATTGGCCTACCACCTGCTCCTGATCGAGAAGCACAAGAAGCAGGTCAAGATGCAGGAGGTGCTTGACAAACGCAAGCAAGCAGCCTCAGAGTCCAGCGCGCGACGAGCCGCGCTCTCTGCCATGGGCATCGGCTCCAGTTCGAACGGCAACCAAGGCAACAAGCACCGCTCTCGGATGGAGAACATGGATCCCAAGGAGCGCCGTGAGGTGACCCGAACCCTCCACACATTCTTCATGGAGATGGACGCCGACGGCAACCTCATCCCGAAAACGCCGCAGGCTGCGATCATGGCAGCCATTGCGTACCTCGCAGCCCACCCACGAGGGCCATGCACAAGTCCGCACTTACCGGACTCGGACTCGTCGGAGCTGCGCTCCACCAGGAAGCTCCCACGGAGCCGAAGAAGAAAGCTCCGGTCAGGTTCGACCGCAGCCCCACCCCTTCATCCGAAGAAGAGGAACATGACCTTCTTCGAAGGAAGAAGAGTTCGCGCCACCGCAACCGCGACTACGACGCCAGAGACGCGCTCACACAGCGCAAAATCGACAAAGCGCGAGCTAAGCGCGAATGCTCGTCTGAATCTGACATGGATGAAGACGAAGGAGAACTCTGCGGAGCCCGATGCTTCAACGGATCTGTTCGGCGAACAAAGATGCCGCGCAATTTCAAGCTTTCTTCGGATACTCCGAAGTTCGACGGCACACAAGACCCAAAGGCATGGCTCAGCGACCACCTATCGTCCGTCAAATTGCACGGCGGAAACAAGGAAACCGCCATGCAATGCCTTCAGCTGCAGCTGACATGAGCGGCCCGGATCTGGCTCAGCAGCCTATCTTCAGGGTCCATCCGAAGTTGGGATGAGCTAGCTTACAGCTTCATCCGAAACTTCAAGGGCACCAGCAAGAGGCCCGCCTCAATCGAAGAGTTGCGAGCCTGCACTCAACGAACGGGCGAATCCATTCACTCGTACATACTACGCTGGTCCAACACAAAGAACTCCGCAGCGCACATCTCCGAAGAGAGGGCCATCGATGCCTTCAGGGACGGCGTCAAGCGCCAAGACTTCAAGGAGGAACTCGGGCGCGTCAAGCCCAAAACACTCGACCACCTCATGGACATCACCAACAGGTGGGCTGACGGCGAAGATTCCATTCACCGAGCACAATCGGAAGAAGAGGACGACTACGGTCGACGACGAGAGCGCCGTAGCAAGAGAAGATCGCGCGTCTACGACGATCGCGATGGACCCGACATGGTCGCGGCCGGCTACGCCGATCGCCACAACGACGCCAACCGCAACAGCGGAGGATACCGCGGAGGAAACTTCCGCGACCGGAGGACGCCCAGCACAGTCGTGGCAGCGCCGCGACCGCGATAACGGACCCTCAGCATACGAAAAACTTCCGGGTCCATGCACCATCCACTTCTACATCGACAAGCAGGATGGCAAAAAGAAGGCAAGCCACATGCTCAAGGACTGCCGCGAGTTCCAGAAACTCAGCGAAAGCATGGTCCAGATGAGGCAGCAAGCTCCACTTCCTGGATTCGGGAACGCACCCGCGCCAGGTGAGATAGCGCATGGAGCTCCTCCACCGCCACCTGTAGGAGGCCCGAACCAACCAGTCGCACCAGCACAGAACAACGCTGGGAACAGGTATCCCCCGCCGAAAGGAGCACTGATGATCCAGAAGGGGCGCCCCACGAATAGGGTGCAGAAGAAAATCACCCGACAGATCAACCTGGCCGTGGCAACTCCACCCGCCATCCCTGAGTACCTCAGCGGATCGGAGTCCTGCATCACGTTCAGTCGTTCGGATCACCCTTGCCAGATCCCTCGCCCAGGTCATGCTGCCCTGGTGCTGGAGGCGCAGATCGGAGGTTTCGAGATGAGTCGCGTCTTCATGGACGGCGGCAGCGGCATCAATCTGATGTTCGCAAGTACTCTGGCAGCAATGTGGATCCCGCAGTGCAGCCTGGAACAGTCAGATACAACGTTCCACGGTATTGTCCCAGGAAAGGGCATATTCCCCCTGGGCAAAATATGGCTCGACGTCATCTTCGGCAAGCCGGACAATTTCCGACTGGAACGGCTCGAATTTGAAGTGGTGGACTGGCCATCACAGTACCACGCCATCCTCGGGCGTGTAGCATTCGCAAGGTTCTTGGCTGTCCCACACTATGCATACCTGCTACTCAAGATGCCAGGGCCAAAAGGCGTCATCACAATCCACGGGAGCTTCACCCGATCGGACCAATGCGACAGGGATTTCAATAGAATCTCCTAATCATTCGGCATGCAGGAGGAACTCGTAAGGCTCTGCGAGGTGACGGACAATGGGGCACCCCCAGTCACACGACAAAACGCACCTGACATGTCCTTCGACTCCACCGTCAACACAAAGAAGGTGCAGGTCCATCCGACGGATGCCTCCAAGACGGCGCTGATCGCCAACGACCTCAGCCCCGCATAGGAAAGCGCGCTCGTCGAATTCCTCCGTGAGCACTGGGAAATCTTCGCCTGGTGTCCTGCAGACATGCCAGGAGTTCCCAGGGAATTCGCCGAGCACGCACTCAACGTCTTTCCAGACACCAAGCCCGTCAAGCAGTCCATCCGGAGACTGTCCGAGCCACGGGCCGAAGCCATCGGGAAGGAAATAAACAGGTTACTCGCCGCAGACTTCATCAGGGAGATCAAAGAAAGCGAGTGGCTCGCAAATACAGTGATGGTCCCCAAGAAGGACATGGATATCCTGCGGATGTGCGTAGACTTCACGTCGCTGAATAAGCACTTCCCAAAGGACCACTTCCCTCTTCCTCGGATCGACCAGATCATCGATTCGACCGCAGGATGTGAGAAACTCTCCTTCCTCGATGCCTACTCAGGCTACAACCAGATTCGACTCAAGGTCGAAGATCAAGAGAAAACGGCGTTTATCACACCGTTCGGAGTGTTCTGCTACAACACAATGCCCTTCGGGCTAAAGAACGCAGGTGCCACGTACCAGCGATGCATGCAGACATGCCTCAAGGACCAGATCAGTTGCAACGTTCAAGTCTATGTCGACGACATAGTCATCAAAACCAAGGAGGCAAGAACACTCATCGACGATCTCCGCGAGACGTTCGACAACCTCGATCGCTACAGGATCAAGCTCAACCCCGAAAAGTGCGCCTTCGGCGTCCCATCGGGTCAACTGCTTGGGTACTTCATCTCTCAGCGAGGGATCGAGGCGAACCCGAAGAAAATCAGGGCCATCATGGCGATGGAGAAGCCGAAAAACCTCAAGGGTGTCCAGCAGCTCGCAGGACGAATAGCGGCGTTGAGCAGATTCATCAGCCGCATGGGCGAGAAGGCCCTGCCATTCTACCGGTTGCTACGCAAGGCAGATAAATTCGAGTGGACGCCCGAAGCCGACGATGCGTTCGAAAGCCTCAAACGTCTACTCTCCACCTCGCCCGTCCTGGTCACGCCAAAGGAGCGTGAGCCTCTGCTACTGTACATAGCAGACACACACCAGGTGGTCAGCACCGTGCTAGTGGTCGAACGACCCGAAGAAGGCAAGACCCACGGAGTCCAATGCCCAATCTACTACCTCAGCGAGGTACTGACGCCAACAAAGCAGAGGTACCCTCACTACCAGAAACTCGCCTACGGCGTGTTCATGACGGCTCGACGGCTGAGCCATTACTTCCAGGAGCACCAGGTGATGGTCGTCAACGAGGCACCCCTGAACAGCATCCTGAATAACCCAGAGGCCACAGGACGCGTGGCCCTGTGGGGCATCGAGCTGTCACCCTGGACATCGTCTACAAGAAGCGACTCGCAATCAAATCTTAAGTCCTCCCGGACTTCCTTGTACATTGGATGGAGCTGCAGCTGCCAGACATCCCAGACATGTCGCAGTCATGGACGATGCACTTCGACGGCTCCAAGCGTGAAGCTGGAGCAGGAGTCGGGGTCATACTGACTTCCCCGCAGGGCGACCAGATGAAGTACGTCCTCCGGATGAAATTCCGAGCTTCCAACAACGAGGCCGAATACGAAGCCCTCATCCACGGCATGAGGATGGCAAAGATCTGCGGCGCAACGCGCCTGGTCATCTACGGTGACTCCAACCTCGTCGTCTAGCAGACGATGAACGAGTGCGACGCACACGCCGAAAACATGATCGCGTACCGCGCACTCTACAACGCACTCGAAGGAGAATTCGACGGCTGCGAGCTTCGGCACGTTGGAAGAGAAAGCAACGAGGAAGCCGACAGACTCGCCAACATCGGCTCCACCGGCGCAAAGGTGCCACCGGGTGTGTTCCTCGAACAGATCTGCGTGCCATCCATCAAGCGGAAATTCCCCAAGGGATCACCTGAAGAAGCAGAACACTCGGGGGCTACGCTTCCCGAAGGACACGAAGGACCCGAGAAACTGAACACAGAGGTCGCTATGGTCAACCTGATGCAGGTCATGGCAGTCGAAGAAACTTGGACGCGACCATACCTCCAGTTCTTGATAAACGGAGAACTGCCTGACAGCCCGACGGATGCCCGGCGCATATCTCGTCGGTCAAAAGCCTTCACCATCATCAATGGCGAGCTGTACAAGCGCAGTATTACGGGTGTACTACACCATCGGTGACGGGAAAGCCATCCTCCAAGACATCCACGAGGGCATCTGCGGCCATCACGCAGGCAGCCGCTCCCTTGTCGCCAAAGCTCTACGAGCTGGATTCTACTGGCCAACGGCCATGAGCGATGCAAAGGACATCGTCCGAAGATGCAACGGGTGCCAAAGGTTCGCCGACAAACCGCACGCACCCGGGTCAGAGCTCAGACCCATACCTATAGTCTGGCCCTTTGCTCAATGGGGCCTCGACATGATCGGCAAACTGCCAAAGTCCTCGAAAGGGGGGCACGTTTACCTCCTGGTCGCAGTCGATAAATTCACCAAGTGGGTCGAAGCCATGCCGGTTACCAACCAAAAGGGCAAGACAGCCGTCAAGTTCTTCGAATCCATTGTCTACAGGTTCGGCGTACCGCACAACATCATTACCGACAATGGATCGAACTTCATCTCCAAAGAATTCCAAGACTTCTGCGAAGGCCTCGGGATCAACATCACATACGCCTCAGTGGCTCATCCGCAAACGAATGGGCAGGTCGAAAAGGCCAACGGCCTAATCGGCGCTGGCATCAAGAAGCGCCTCATGAGCCCACTCGAACGAAAGGCCGGGGCCTGGACGAAAGAGCTGCCATCCGTCCTATGGAGTTTGCGTACCACGCCAAACAGCTCCACCGGCTACACACCGTTCTTCATGGTGCATGGAGCCGAAGCCGTACTACCAGCCGAAGTACGCCACCAGGCCCCCCGGGTCGTCGCTTACAGCGAAGCCGAATCCACGGCACTCGAAGACGCCGTCGACACACTCGACGAGGCAAGAGACGTAGCAGCAGCTCGATCAGCGGTGTACCAGCAGAGTCTCCGCAACTACCACAGCCGCCGGCTGCACCCAAGGTCCTTCGTCGAAGGAGACCTCGTCTTGCGACTCAAGCAAGAGCGACCGAAGAAATTCGAGTCACCATGGGAAGGGCCCTACATCATCACCGAAGTCATCCCAGGTGGCGCCTATCGCCTCAAGCACGTGGAGTCTAGAGTCGCATACTCCAACCCGTGGAACATCGCACACTTGCGACGACGATTCTACCCCTAGCTACCTACCCCTTTACTTTCAATAAGGCTTTTCAGCCAAGGCTATTCAGCCGAACAATGTACTTCCTCTATTACGATATAAATAAAGCTAAGTGTCTTGCCCCAAAATTTCGTTCGCTATTTGCAACTTTACTTTATGCTACAAACGCACTCGGGGGCTCTCCCCACCTCACGATTTCATCGATCAAGGATCACACGTGTACACCTGAGTAGCTGACAACGTCAGGCAAACGAAAAGGACACGTACTCAAACAAAGCACTGCGTGCTCAAACAACAAACAAACCTTTATAACAAAGGGCACAACACCTATCTCTTTACATCTATCTCTTTTACAGGTACTACCTATTCTGGAGAACAACTTGAGCACGCTGCTCAAACAAATCTACGACCTGTTCGGCATACTGCCTTACAGCCGCATAATGCGGACGCATATCCCACTCGCCACCGTCCGGCCGAAGAGGTGGCCTAGCTGCTACAACAGACAGATCTACATCAGGACGATGCAGCCTAACAAGGGACAACGCAGCCTTCACCCCTGCGACGAGCTGCTGCCTCACCAATTCCTGGACACGGGTCACGCTTCGAAATCTAGACAGAAGACCGGACATGGTTGTTGGCACAGCATCCAGGGGAAACATCACATGCAGAACCGACGAGAGCGAAGTCTGCACTTGGCGAAGCACCCGTGATACTTGGTGAACGCGATCCTGCACCGTTGCCAGAGCCATGGCACGGTCGCGATCCATCCAGAAGAACCCGCCAGCTTCCATGTCCTGCTGAGTCAAACAATTGACCCGAACAGCAACACGCTCCTTCTCCTCCCTTGGAGCAAGGTTAGCATCTGCGATACTCGCACAAAAGTAAGATGTCAGGCCAGCATACGCATCCGAAGAAATAAGCAGCAGCTCGGAAAAACTTACACTGAAGTTGCTCAGACAGTCGAAGCAATTCCGCCATCAAGTACTCCTCTCTGGCTGCATCGCGATCTGCCTTGGACTTCCAAACATCGGCGTGACCACGCACCCCAAGCAACTCCTTCTCAAGACTACGAACACGGTCTCGAAGAAAAGCAAGTTGTGACGAATCATCCAAAGATGGCCGCAGCCGTGCTGCAGGCGGGGTGTCAACGGGATCAGCACCCGAAGGAACCTAGAGCAGCAGAAAAGAAAAGGACATAAACACTCAGACAGCGAAGAACACAACTCAGCAAAATTCATTAAGTGGATAAACGCCACTACATGGCACAGGGATTTTGTTTCCTCAACATAATTACAGCAAAAGAAAATTACAAACTATCCTACAGCGTCTAAGACGCGGCGCCCTGAGTCGCCTCGGAGCCGGATTGCCTCGCTTTGGCTTCCCCCTGCTGCCGTAGCGCGTACTCGGCCAGCAGATCAATCAGCTTGGACCCATACCGCTTGCAGCGAGCAGAATAGGTAGCGAAGGCTACCTCGGATCCATCCGCGGTGTCGGCATCCGGGAGGTGATCTGGGGAAGGTCCAGCTCCGCTCCAGCCGCCAAGGCCATCGCCAGCCCGACGGACGCGCCGATGCCCTTCTGTTTGCGCTTGTACGCCGCAGGCGCTTCGGCTGACAATGCCTCCGCCAAGGCGTCAACATCATCGAGGGCCGCGCCCTTGGGGACAAGCTCCTTGTAGAAGCGGCCAAGGACCTCCTTGGCCTTGGCAAGTGAGCTGACGACGGTGCTGCAGCGATCTTCGACCGCTGCAGTAGCATCATCTACAGCACTCCCGTGCTCCAGAGCGCTGCGGTCAAACTCGATGCCTGCGGCATCTAAGACAATAAAGAAAAGGAATGAAGAAAGCACCCAGGAAAAAGACAAGAAAAACAAAAGGGGCAAAAGAAGATACTCACCCGAAACAGCCTTGGCAGTAGCCATGAGCTTGCCCGCCACCTCTCTTTCACGCGCAGCCGCAGCAGTGGAAAGCTGCTCCTCGCGGTCCGTGGCCTCCCGCTGTAGGCGCTCCTTAGCCTCGGCCGCAGTAGCCAGCTCCACCTCGAGGCGCTCCTTCGCACCAAGGGTGACCTCGGCCTTCTTCTCCGCTTGACCAAGGCTCTTTTTGAGAGCATCGATCTCACGAAGGGAGGTGTTATGCTCCACTGCATCCAAAAAATACAGGTGTCAGATAACAGGACAAGAATACACGAAGAAGCAAATATCAAAGGCATAACAATACCTTGAAGCTGTTTGAGGCTGGCCTCTAGCACCAGGTGCTCCTGCACCAGTCGCTTGGCATCCTGTACAAAAGGCTGCAGGAAGAAAACCTACCAGTCAGAAAAAGGACTCGGGGGCTACGCCCAACAGAAAAAGAACAGAAGCAAAAGACGCACACGAAAACGCTCGGGGGCTCCCCCCGAGACTCGAAGAACAAAACAAGAAAAATCTTTTACAAACGCGTGGGGGCTTCCCCCGTGGCAGGAGACTTACATGATCCAATGGCGACGTCGAAGGTCCGCTGGCGAAATTCTGAGGCGCAACCACCTGCACCTCCGGCGGAGGAGGGTTCGGAGCAGCACCCTCAGAAGTTGCCACCGTCTGAGGAGACGCGACTTTCGACTCCCCCATCATCTCCCGAGCATCGTCGCTAGAGGAGTCGTTGGAAGAGTGCCTGCACACGAACAAATTAGTACAAGAACAAAGTAAAAAGAAAAGAAAGCGCAGTACAGAGGAAACTTACGAGTCAAGCTCGCTAAGGTTGAAGACAGGAGGGGTCCTTCGGACCCTCTTCTCCTCTTTCTTCTCTTCCTTCTTCTCTTCCTTCTTTTCTTCCTTCTTCCGCTTCGCTGGCGGGTGCGGCGCTACAGCCCACACAGGAAGAGCAGGAATAGGGGAGGAAGAGCCTCCATGCCCATCACTATGGCGCTCAAGACACAGAGGATTCCTAGGAGTCGGAGGAGTCGAAGCATCCAAAGACTCGCTGGAGCTCCGCGATCGTTTGCGAGTGTGGTCCTCGCTCGACTCGTTGGCATCTTCAGCCGGAGATCGCGCCGATGGCAGCTCGGACATGGAATCCACCAAATCATTATCCGAAGCATCCGGATATACTTCGGGTAATGGAGGCGACATACCCGGCACTTTGAAGCTCTGCACAGGAGAAGAACAATTTGTTAGCAAACAAACACAAAACAATGCAGACAAAAAATAGCGCTACGCGCACGGATCTACACCTGTGGAACAGGAAGCGAAGAAGAAAACGGAGGAGTCAGCGACTTCCCCGGGATTTCCTCTCCGGCCTTGAACTTCAGCAGCAAGCGAAGGGCCCTGTCAAGATCTCCCTGAGAGATTTTCTCAGCCGAAACCCTTGTCGGATCACGCCGGCCAGCATAAAGGAACATCGGGTGCACCCTAGCCTGGAGTGGCTGCACCCGACGCTCGAGAAAGGTGCGGATGATATTCACACCATTCACTTCCTTCTCCGGAATCAACTGGAGATCCTCCACCCGACGATATAGAGCCTCTATCTCCGCCACCTCGCCATCCAAGATCTTGTTTTTCCAAGACCTTTTCGGCTCAATCTCCTGGGAGGGGTCGAAAGGAACAAGACCAAAATCTTGCCCAGGTACTACGGAGTCGCGGATATAAAACCATCGCCTCCGCCAGTACTGGACAGATTCGGACATGGAAAAAGAAAAGAAAAGCAGATTGGGCCTGAGGGAGATGATGCAACCCCCAATGGGATAAACACCATCCGAACCAGATTGCCTCTTCACGGAATAAAGTTTCCAGAAGAGGCCAAAGTGCGGCTCAATACCGAGCCAGCACTCGCAGAAAGTGATAAAACAAGCAATGTGAAGAAGAGAATTGGGGGAAAGATGGTGCAATTGGACACCGTATAGAAAAATCAGTCCACGAAGGAAGTCGTGGACTGGGAAGGAAAATCCGCGCAAGACAAAGGCAAGGAACATAACCCGATACCCAACGGGGGGACGGGGGATTACCTCATTGCCTGGGAGTTTAACGGCCTCCCTATCCTGCGGGATCAGGCCCCGCTCGCGAAGCCTGCGGAGATCACTCTCCCGCGTCTCCGATCGCCGCCAGCCACCGTTGGTGACACGGGTAGTGGCGGCACTTTTCTTCCCTCTGGCGGCGCTGGTGCCAACCGCAGACGACGACTTCTTCGGCTTCCCCATCGCGGTACGGCGGCGCCGGCGGCGAGAGCGCAGGATGGAAGAAGGAAATGTGAAGGAATATTCCAGCGCGCAGCAAGAGCTCTCAGAACACAAGGAAGCAGTGAAAGCAAGAATCGATGCGGTGAAAACAAACTGAAGTTTTTCCCCAATGATTATAAAGACGAAGACGATGCACGACAACCGTCCATCGAGAAGACCTAACGCCAACGGCAGGATCTGGCCATATACGTGTCAGCATCACAACGAGCCGTCGCTAACACGCCGTCCACTACGCGCGGAAATCGAGGCGACGCCGTAATTATCTCCACGCCGCGCGTAACCGGTCAATTCAAGGTCAGACAGTGGGACCCATGTTCGTCCAGTCAAGTCATCTCTGGCGCAGCAGACGCTTGAGGTCATCAATCGTCAGCACTGACGTCATCAAAAGCTACACTAGCAACAGCTACAATTTCTTCGGCTTCAAAGCTAAGAGTACTCACTCGAATCTATGATTCGACCAATTACTCGGGGGCTACTCCTATCAGGAGCGCTGGCCGCGCACCCGAAAGATGAATAGAAGCGAACTGTTACTTCGAGTCCCTCGTCGAGTCTACGACTCCACTATGGACTCGGGGGCTACTCCCATAGGGAGGACGGATTTAATCATTCGAAAAAATTTATGTCCTACGAACCTGAAGCGGAACAACGGCTGAATAAAAGTCTCAGCTCGAGTCTACGACTCGAATAGACACTCGGGGGCTACTCCCATAGGGAGCGCTGATCACGCACCCTATGAATTCTTCGACTGTGATCCTTCGGATCAACATGCAAAACTTTTCGGCAACTCTGCCCCAATTAAACGCTAAGTGAGTAACATCCTCCTTGGCCATCCGAAACACCTCCGCGGTGATAAACATTCGGATGCTGTGTCTGCGACACAAAGATAAGACCTACAGATACCATCTGATGGCCTGGCAACGTACACGACTGCGCTCTGCTAGTAAAAACCCGTGCTAACAGGTGCGATGAAAAATCCCGACGGACGCGTTGGGTACATCAGTTAAATTCACTGGAATTCCACTCCTGTAAGTCCTCCGCGGCCTGAGTCAAATTACGCCAGCATATGTTCCAGGTTCGAGTTGAGGGATTCGAACCTGAAGAAGATCGTGTTGTTTCGTCCTAAGACAGTTAACTGACCATGATCCGTCGGGTGAGTCAGGCACACGCATCAACAATCCCTACACATGAACTATTGAAATACATAGTTGCACCCGAAAGATTGCAGAGTCCTCAGCCGAATCTACGATTCGACTGAACACTCGGGAGCTACTGACATGGTTATACCCCACGGGTACATGATCTCAGCATACCTGGTCCAGCCCAAGGAAGGCCCACGGCAACTATACGCCGGTCCATGAAGATTTTCGGGTGGCCAAGGCCCATGACGCTTTTGGATCCTTGGAGAGCAAGACTAGAGTAGATAGGAAATTTAAAGGGGTAAAACCCTAGAACCTGTAACCGACTAGGTCTATGCCCGGGACCTGCCTGAGTCTATATAAAGGCTAGGAGGGCACGACCTAGATCTTCTCCTCATACTTTCGCATACACACCTCCACGCCAGATTGCATCTACGCACCCCTGTAACCTTCGGTTCCGCCATAATCAAGAGCAGTCAAGCAGGAGTAGGGTTTTCCCTCCGGGGGCCTGAACCTGGGTAAACCTTGTGTCCCGTGTTGCTTGTTTGCTAACCGTTCCACGATCTCCAGCATCCCCATCTTCTCCAAAACCCAAGTCCATAACAATGGGCATTGATGAGATCAAACCTCGTCATCATCGGTTACTTGATCCCAATAATGCTATGCACCATTTAAATTGCCACCAACAAAATCAACTGGTACATTTGACCAAGCACTTATTTGCATGATTAATACAATACATTAAGAGCAACTTTTTCCTGACTCCGTAACTATTGATAATGGAAAAATCTCTTACCAGGCATCTATTATCTTCTTTGTAAGCGTATATTTCTGATGTTGGCATAGCATGTACAATGGACGGAAGAAGACAGTCTATGCCTGGTAAGATTCTTTTATCCTTCAAGCACTAAGGTAGGGCATAGAAAGTTAGCTTGCATTATCAGAAATTCCGTTATGTCTAACGACAATGGAGAAGCACTTGAATACTTAAGTCTTTATCATCAACCGAGCCTAGCTTTTATTTTGTTAAATACTAGCTTAAGTATCCCACAGTGTGGATTGATATCCGTCCTAATGACATCAAGAATAAAATTATCCATTCATTATACATACCGGTGGTAAAGATGATTGGATCAAATGATATCTTGTAGATTGAAAGATGCATCTTTCAGTACAATGAAGACTTGTTCGCTAATTAAGACATTGTAACCAACCAAACTATACTAACCAAAGATGATTACTAGCTCAAGCTCTAGTGTATAAGTGTAGTACATGTCTTTCTCAAGATTATGAGTGTAACACATGTATCCTTCTTAGACAATATATATACTGAATCGTTTTGACCTTTGCAGCAAATGGATGGTACCCATGTGATGCACCATTGGTGGAATGAATGTTGCCACTTGAATTTACAAAATTGCAGAAGCTTGCAAAGAAGCAACAGAGCTTCAGTTAGTAAGATAATCTGAACGAACTGTGAGTAACGAATCAAAGCGCAAGAACGGGTGCAGACTTAGGCTCGTACATGGAGTTGGTGCAGACGGGGCGCAGAGCCGGCAGTGGAGGACGACTTGAGGGCACAGAGAGGTGGATGACACTTACTCGGTAATGTCCATCTCCATGGCTCGGAAGCAGAGCGGACTGAACCTTGCTTCCCTTCTTTTTTGTGGATTCGATTTCTTGCAAGGACCGCTCCTCCGAGAACTGAAGTGTGTGTTACTAAGTTTGTTGATGGTGCCTCATGTTGATCGTGTGCAAAACCAATTGTGCTCTGATTTGTACTGTGGGGGCCTGATCTGTGACTTCATTTTTTGTGTATGGTTCATGGATGCATTCGGAAAAACATGTGCCCTAACTGAAAGTGCAGAGAAATTCTTAATAACTTGTAGTGATGTGTTAAACAGTTGAGACATGTTTTTACTACCGAGAGAATTTAACTCGCTCGAACCCTTGTGGACTGGGCGTGCACCCGCTGGCACTGCCAACTGGTCTGACTTCCAGTTCTTAATGTTCTGAACATGTGTTTTTCGGACTTGTTTATTCACTAGTACATTAGTGTGCTTCGTTTTATTTGTACTTCAGACAGGAACATGTTTAGACAATAACTGTCTAATTTTCCTTCTTACTTCAGTGAAATAAAACTCTGAGCTTTGTTCTGCTTCAGTTTGTACTGGACAAATATTTAGTACTACTAGGAACGAACAACCCATCGGAGTGCATACTATTCCACCGTACTCAGCATTCAGAGTACGGAACGGACTACGGATTCAACACGAGTCTGTTTCCGAATTGGAACGCAGCTCACGTCCTTCCCCAATCGGACTCGAATTTGCTGGCCGCGCCTTCATATACCCCCGCGTCTCCACCTCACCTCAACACGAACGCACGCAGCAAACACTGATCGGGGACTCAGGAGACACACGCAACGAATCCATCGAAAGCAGAGGCGCTGAGCGCGATGGCGAGCTCACCGGCGAAGAAGAAGGCGGCGAACCGCTTGGTGGTGGAGGAGGCGCTCCACGACGACAACTCCATGTGCTTCCTCCACCCGGCCACCATGGAGGGGCTCTCCATATTCCGCGGCGACGTCGTGCTGCTCAAGGGCAAGCGCCGCCGCAGCACGCTCTGCATCGCATTCGCCGACGACACCTGCGAGGAGCACAAGATGAGGGTCAACAAGGTGGTCCGGTCCAACCTGCGCGTCCGCATCGCCGACGTCGTGTCCGTGCACCACTGCCATGACGCCAAGTACGGGCGGCGCGTGCACGTCCTCCCGGTGGACGACACCATCGAGGGCATCACCGGCGACCTCTTCGAGTCCTACCTCAGGCCCTACTTCGCGGACGCGTACCGCCCGGTTCGCAAGGGCGACCTCTTCCTGGTGCGCGGCGGCATGCGGAGCGTCGAGTTCAAGGTCGTGGAGATCGATGCGGCCGAGCTTGAGTACTGCATCGTGGCGGCTGACACGGAGATCTTCTGCGACGGCGAGCCGGTCAAGAGGGAGGACGAGGAGAGGCTCGACGACGTCGGCTACGATGACGTGGGCGGCATGCGCAAGCAGATGACGCAGATCAGGGAGCTTGTCGAGCTGCCGCTCAGGCACCCGCAGCTCTTCAAGTCCATCGGCGTCAAGCCGCCCAAGGGCATCCTTCTGTACGGCCCTCCGGGATCCGGCAAGACGCTGATCGCCCGCGCCGTGGCCAACGAGACCGGGGCCTTCTTCTTCTGCATCAACGGCCCGGAGATCATGTCCAAGATGGCCGGAGAGAGCGAGAGCAACTTGAGGAAGGCCTTCGAGGAGGCCGAGAAGAACGCGCCCTCCATCATCTTCATCGACGAGATTGACTCCATCGCTCCCAACAGGGAGAAGACCCACGGCGATGTCGAGAGGCGCATCGTGTCCCAGCTTCTGACGTTGATGGACGGCATGAAGGCCCGGGCGCACGTCATCGTTATGGGCGCCACGAACCGCCCCAACAGCATCGACCCTGCCCTTAGGCGCTTTGGGAGGTTCGATCGTGAGATCGACATCGGCGTGCCGGACGAGGTCGGCCGCCTGGAAGTGCTCCGCATCCACACCAAGAACATGAAGCTGGACGTGGACGTCAACCTCGAGGTGGTTGCCAAGGATACGCATGGCTACGTTGGCGCTGACTTGGCCGCGCTCTGCACGGAGGCAGCGCTGCAGTGTATCAGGGAGAAGATGGACGTGATCGACCTGGAGGAGGACACCATCGACGCGGAGATCCTCAACTCCATGGCCGTCACCAATGACCACCTTAAAACGGCACTCGTCGGCACGAATCCTTCCGCGCTTCGCGAGACCGTCGTGGAGGTGCCGAACGTGAGCTGGACCGACATCGGCGGCCTGGACGGCGTCAAGAGGGAGCTGCAAGCGACCGTTCAGTACCCGGTGGAGCATCCGGAGAAATTCGAGAAGTTCGGCATGTCGCCTTCCAAGGGCGTCCTCTTCTACGGGCCACCGGGATGCGGCAAGACCCTGCTGGCGAAGGCGATCGCGAACGAATGCCAGGCCAACTTCATCAGCATCAAGGGTCCCGAGCTGCTGACGATGTGGTTCGGCGAGAGCGAGGCGAACGTGCGGGAGATCTTCGACAAGGCGCGCCAGTCCGCGCCGTGCGTGCTGTTCTTCGACGAGCTGGACTCCATCGCGACGCAGAGGGGCGGGAGCGTGGGCGACGCCGGCGGCGCGGCGGACAGGGTCCTGAACCAGCTCCTGACGGAGATGGACGGCATGAACGCCAAGAAGACGGTGTTCATCATCGGCGCCACCAACAGGCCGGACATCATCGACTCGGCGCTGCTCCGGCCGGGGCGCCTGGACCAGCTCATCTACATCCCCTTGCCGGACGAGGCCTCCCGGCACCAGATCTTCAAGGCCTGCCTGAGGAAGTCCCCCGTGGCCAAGGACGTGGACCTCGGCGCGCTGGCGAGGTTCACGTCGGGCTTCAGCGGCGCCGACATCACGGAGATCTGCCAGAGGGCGTGCAAGTACGCCATCAGGGAGGACATCGAGAAGGACGTGGAGAGGCAACAGAGGCTGGGGAAAGATGGCATGGAGGTGGAAGCAGAGGAGGAGGTGGCCGAGATCAAGGCGGCTCACTTTGAGGAGTCGATGAAGTACGCGAGGAGGAGCGTGAGCGACGGCGACATCAGGAAGTACCAGGCCTTTGCCCAGACGTTGCAGCAGTCGAGAGGTTTCGGCACCGAGTTCCGTTTCCCGGCGCAGCCCCAGGCGGCAGAAGCTGCTTTCGATACCTCAGCGGCAGCCGATGAAGATGATCTGTATGATTGATGCTCCAGTAGCCATTGTTAGAAACTGAAGTAGTAGCGTAGGTTCTGTTTTTGTTCTGTTTCACTCTTGTCTGTTTTTTACATCGTTGATTATCTCTTTCATGGAGTAGTAAATATTTTCGTATGTACTCCCTTCGTTTCAAAGTATAAGATGTTTTAGCTTTGTGAAGCAAATGTATCTAGATTTGTTTTAGTGTGTAGGTTTACTCAACTTTGGGATGAATTTACACACTAAAATAAGTCTAGATACATTTTCTTCACAAACCTAAAACATCTTATATTTTGAAATGGAGGGAGTACTAGAGTAGTATAATAAGTACAGTTCTTGATATAACCTGAGCCGTTAACTGAAATGTCGATTACAAGAAAATACTGTTCCCTTAATGCCGCGCAAGATTTAGGAGGCCAATTGTGAGATGAATATGTATGAACAAAGTTGAAGCCAAATACTGCTTAGAGTGATTTGCTATCGACATCGTGTCTGAAACCTTGTGGCTCACATGTCTTAGTTGCAGTCTTGCAGGGAGTTGTTTGCCAAACGACTCTCATGTCATATATAGTACTGTACTTATGTTTGATTCTGTTGGATCCTGAAATATTTGGAAACTGGAAACTAGCAAGCACAAAGTTGAGGAGGGGTAGACTGTGTGTGTGTTGGTGTGTAGTACTGTAATTGTTTTGAGATATGCTAGTGGATTAATCTTCGCGCCAATATATCTATAGGCCCTATTGTGCGTATACTATTCAAGGTAGTTGGCTTTTCAGCGCAAAACAGCGTTCTTTCTTTTTCTGCTGACGAAGTGTGCCAGTGGCAGTTGCAACTTACTGCATTGCGGCATCCTTACTGCTTGCTGTTCAAGAACTACCTGCTTGCCTTGTTTTTTTTTTTTTCCTTTTCGAAATGAGGAGCAAAGCCCCAGCCTTTTTCTATTGCAATGTTCAGTGAATTCAAAGTTTTACAATCATGGATCATATAAGGTTATCAACCATCTAAAAATGAAAAGCAATACAAAGCTATATATAACCTGCTTGCCTTGGTACACTAGTGTTTCATATATGTTCCAAAAGATATGGAGCTTAGTACTCTTAGAAGATGGCTCCTAGGAGCTGTATTGGCAGGTCGAGAGGTGAGGTCGATCAAGGGGCTTGCCAACTCACCAAGAGGGAGAAAGTAGATGATTCTTGTGTCTCTGGGTTTGTGGATGGGGAGCAGACTGAATGAGATGAAAGAAGACACCTGATGGTCTTTGGGACAGGCGAAGAGAGAGGAAGATAAAAAAGATGGCAACCACTTAGATCCCACGGCCATGCTATATACCTACCGGTTTAGTCTTCTAACTAGTACAGGTACAAAATTCCACATGATTTTCATCCAATCTTCAGAACGGTTCTATACTTCTCAAATTCCAATCAAGTTTTTCCCTTCTTCACAGTAGCCAGGTCTCATCAACTCTTCACGGTTATCTTGAAGCAGCAAAGACTCTGTGAATCGTGATGCACACAAATTCCAGGATGTCCTAGTATCACCATCCGTGGAGAAGAAAGGGTAGCACAAATTCCAGGATGTCCTAGTATCACCATCCGTGGAGAAGAAAGGTAGCAGTTCAATCCGTCCCTCTTCAGTTGTGCATAATCCATGTTCTATGAGTTCTTTTTTCTTTTGCTGGAACATGGTTGTAAGTTTCAGAGCAAAACGACTTGAACTGCTGCATCTCTGCTGAAACAACATTTCTTTATTTTGTCCCGATCAAATACAACAGCTTTTTTTTCATGTATGAAATGGCTACACAAATGTTAACCAAGGAGAAATGTTACTACGTCTCTCAATGATATAATTCCTTGCACAAATCTAGTCATCGGTTCAATGACCACAAGCCGCCGCACCCCTGACAAGACATATGTAGCATCAGAAATTTCAAAACAATCTGCCAAAAGTACTTCAAAATCATGAATTTTATAGGCTGATCTCTCATGTAAAATGCACTCTTTTGCTCCCTATATTAGGGTGTGAATTTATCTCCAAACTAGTACCTGGAACAGACAATTGCTCCAACACCTCAAGCAAGGTACTTGTACTCAAACAGGTGTGACACTGCCTCCGTCCATTCACCTGATATTGCAGCTCCAAGGCCTAAAAAAAAGGGTTGGATTATGATCAGAAAGAGAACAAAAACACTATAAAAATGCAACACAAAGACGGGTACATAAAACATTAGCAAGAACCATGGTAAAGTGTGCAGTTGAGGGTACCAAGATGCTCTGATTTCAAGCATAGTAATGGACCAGACGGATTCAATTATTAATGCAAATAAGTTTTACATCTAAATGAGGCATCGGATATCAGCCTGGACAGAAAACTTCATGTTCTGTTTTCTTCCTTCTCACAACAAAAAGCTGTGTATACAAAATGTATACATGTCAAAGGAAAAGGTAACAAGTTCAGGCTAAAAACAAGATGGAGGAACATACATGCTCGATGGTCACTTGCTCAAGTTCAATGCGAGTGTAAATATCATTCTTCGCCAGAGCCATGATATCACTGTAGCAACAGATAAATATTGAAAAAGGATATCAAGTTCAGGAACATCATATACAAAACATTTGAAAAATGACAAAATTGGAAAAAAAATCTGAAGGTTCTTCATTGAAACTAAATTTATCCAAATTTTAATCCAAGACTGCCAAATGGACCAAAGAGTTCAAAGTAAGTTTCAACTTTCAAGACATGGACACATTACATACGTGGATTGACCTCACAGACATTCATGTATCTTCTAAATGGACCATTTAACCGATGGTGCAGATTGACAATGAGGAACACAGTTCACATAATGAGTCTGGGATGATGGTCATTAAAATGGCACGACTAGTATGCATTTTATCCTTTAACAGCATAGGGCGATTATCAGAAAACAGGCAAATGTGCTGAGATACCAAGGACAAACAAGATAGCTCTACCAACCCCTCCTTTTTGTAAAAAGAAAACACTCAGTACAATTAGCAGCACCCTCTGAAACCAGATGAACCCAGTCAAATCTAAACTGAGGTTAGAGACACATGACATATTTTTAAAATACAAGCCCATGAAAATGTGCTAACAATAGGCATAGTATGTATCTAGTAATAGTTATGAAGGGTGACCTTTATATGATACTGTGTGTCTAATAATAATAGTGCGTGCCCAGTAATAGTTCTAAAGGTGACCTTTATGATGTAGTGTGTGCCTAATAATAGTTATAGTGCATATCTAGGATATTGCTAGCCTCAGATTTACAAAATCAGAAAGTTTTTTATGTTTCTTATAATGCTGCATCATAAATCCTCAAATACAAATGTAATTAGTAACAGCTAATCACTATATTCTTAACATATACAAAAGTAGCATCCCTTTCAAACAACAAGCTGTTATTTTGCTACTGTTGGACGTTTGGGGAAGACAAAGACTAGAGTTATTAGAAGTAAAGTTTTATTTTAGGGTGCATCATATCATCACACAAGGATAAAGAGCGTTCAAGCCCCAGTGGGCAGCTTCATCATGCATCGTCAGAGCATCTCCACTCGTTGGGCGTACCCAGGCCGAAATCCGGACCTTTTTTTGGCCGGACGGAACTTGATTTCGGCCTGGGTACGCCCAGTTTCCCACTCGCTTACCCAGGCCGAGTCCCAGGTTCGGCGAAATTCAGTCAAACTCGACGAACTATGGGCGAATATAGGCAAATTTTATTAAGTAGGGCAAGCACATATTACATCGAATTAAAAACTACGAAAAGGCCGCCACCGCCGTGGTCAACGCCGGACGCCGCAACTACAGGCCAAGGCGGGGGTGGTTGCCGGCCTGGATGTGCTCCATGACGCCGGCGAGAGTTCGCCCTGGAACGCTCTAGAAGCGGCGGCGGAAAGCCATATTGTGACCCGGCGGACCGTTGTGTCAGGCGAGTTCCGCGAGGCGCCTGTCGGCGAAGAACTGCCTCCACAAGACCAGGTTGCCAGGATCCGCGTCTTGCATGTCGGCGATAGCCCCCTGGAACTCTCCGGCGAGATCCAGGTCTTGCATGTCGGCAATAGCCACCAGGATCTCTCCGGCGAGGTCCTCGTCGGCCGGCACCGGTGGAACAGGGATCTCGCCGGCGCTGAGTTGCCAACCAAGGGGGAGACGAGTGTCCGGCGGCGCCGTATAGCGCGCCTCGCGGAGCAGCCGGGCTTCCCACGGCGGCATCGTGCGTCGGCCGGGAAATCCCTCGGCCATGGCTTCTCGGCGGAGTTGAGGAGGAAGAAAGGTGCGAACGTCCGAAGTTCGCCGGAGTTGTGGTGGTGTGAGAGACTGAAGAGAGACGGCGAGATGCACGCCTTTTATAGGCGGAGTTCCGCCGAAAGAATGGCGGGAGGGGTGTAGCGGCGAGGGCGGGAAAAGGAAAACGGAGGGAAGGATGGGGGCGACTCGGCTTCTGTCGCTGACAGGCTGGTCCACTCGGCCAATTCACCGCGTCCGGCGTCCCCAAGGCGTACCCGGGATCCTGGGTTCGGCCTGGGTAGTCCGGACCAAAGTTGGCCCAAATCCGGCCGAAAAGAGGTCCATGGGTACGCGACTGGGCCGATTTTCGGCATCGGGACGTAATTTCGGCGTCCGGACCGGCCTCCTGGGTAGGAGGGTGGAGATGTCCTCAATTGAGCATATCAATACAAAAGCACAGAACAGTATAGTGGCACAGCAAAGTAAATGGCAGAGTATCCATACCTGAGTGCATAGACATCAAGAAGGGATCCATTATCATCAACTATAGGAATTGAGCTTACTCTATCTGGAGGATGAAGAAAGAGTTCATGTACAGATTACGTAGCTGCTACTTCATATGATATAAAAATAGTAATTGTTAAATATTAGCACGAGCAGTTCAAGAAGAAACATGCTTAATGGAGAACCTCAGCTTCGAAAGGTGAACATTTCAAATGTGCTATAAGTGGTAAGAGTTAGGTCATATCTCAATTTTTAGTGTTAAGTCTGTGAATCGCTAGATCTGACAGTACTGATCAATAAGCTTCAAATATAAACAGCCCCCTCACAGTAGAGATGCTAGTATGATGTAATTGTAGGCACCATTACTTCTAATCTGCGGATGTAGTTTATCCACATTCCTGGCATCGTCACTCAATTAGAAGGGCATATAACTGTAGGAGACAGTTTAGTGGTCCGTCTGATCATTATATTTCATAATTATAGCTGTCCAAATTTCTCTCAACTGAGTTCTCCATCTATTCATTAATCATGACCATTACTTTTTTGTACAGATGTGTCAGAAAAAAATCCGAAACTGATATAAGATGAAAATATTTCTCATGAAAAATCTAGCGCTATCATTTTCACCTAACCAGTCTAAAACAGATTTTTTTTACATATTGGTCGTTGCAGAAGTTTGAGTGCTCACCTTACAAAATGTCATCTAATTCAGAGTAAACATTACAAAAACTCAATGTGTCACTGTAAAAGTTGACATCTAATGGAACGTCTGCATGAGCCTATGATGTTACCAGTCCAAGGCCTTCTGTACAAGTCCTGGGTACATTTATTTCAGACCTTGACTTGTATAATTAAAATTAATTTTCTGTACTATTTAAAAAGGAACTAATCACCTACTTAATTTTCTTATGTAGCCAACAACCACCACGCCATGTTCTTATGAATCAACTGGGGAAATAACATGAATACCCGCATTTGAAATGTCATTTATATGGTACCTTCGAGAAGAAAATCCAGGCAAGTAATTAGAGGAGCATTCAATCGCGACGTTCGAAGCTGTCTATTACTTGCCCTGCCAGTATGCTGCGACCATGTACCAATAGGAATACTGGAAATCTGATTTTGCAAAATGGCATAGCCTTCTGGTTGTTCTTGGAGCTTTGAGCAAAGAACTAAATACATCATCAAGACAAAAGTGAGCTCAAGTTGAGGTGCAGGTACAATTAGCTACAGAATAAAGTCTCATAAACAACCATACATTTCAAAATCCCCGGAAGAGTTGCAAGATTAAGTAATGGTATCCCTGATATATCCGTCGAGGACTTAAAGATAGGGACTGAAGATATTTCGTTTTGTATTATAGTCAGTGCCACAGCCCTTAAATTATCCGAATCCTTAACCTGAAGAAAGACATATAGGACAATAAGCGAAAGCAAAATTCATTATTTCACATTAGTGATAAAAAATATTAAGAAAACATGTGATTCCATCAATTTTCAAATCCTGCCAATAAAGTGGATTTAAACTATCAGGCCCAAAGTTTAGCTGAAAGAATCTGAACAATGAATGATAGATTAATCAATCTGAATGTTCAAGTAATCATTATGATATTGGTAGGTAGGTTTTTCTACAAATACTTTGACAGGTTTTGGAAAAATGATGGTAGCATTTACTGGTGTCTATTTGTCCTGTTTTCAAAAATTATCTTTCAATCTGTAATTCTCCTGACCAAACATGGGAACTAAACTAAAAAAGTTATTTCTGAGCATATAATTACTTCTACTATTTTGCCGATGCTGATCTTTAGACTATTTTCACAACAAATCAATCAGTGAGGTCTGCAAAATGTACAGGAAAATACATGAACTAATGGCCTTCTTTGCATGACTGCAACATCAGGCCCCCCATAATACTGCAGTTTTGCTTCTTTCCAAGCAGAAACTGAATGCATTTCCAGTTCTTCATGGCCCAGAACTCGAATGTTCCTCTGCAACTGCAGATCCAAGGATTAGTAAAGACTCGAGTCCAGACAGACAGAGAAATACAGTAATTCTGACCTCACCTTTCTCAAAATTAATACAAAATCAGACGCAGTTAGCATGCCTGTTATGGTTCCCTGGCCATCATCCCATAGAGGAACCAAAGCAAGGCCCTAAAACAAGGAAAGGTTAAATTGTGTACTACTCTTACGGCATCTAAATGACAAGGTAAATCACATTTTGGCTAGTGAACTACACCATATATGAATACACCAAGGACAAATAACAAGACAAACAGAAACTTGAAAGGGAACTATTGACTATTTTAGGTACAATGGTGACAGTAATTATGTTATTCTAGGTAAAGATAAAATAAAGGTCTGCTGCAAG
This sequence comes from Avena sativa, assembly GCA_916181665.1. Taxonomy (NCBI): domain Eukaryota; kingdom Viridiplantae; phylum Streptophyta; class Magnoliopsida; order Poales; family Poaceae; genus Avena; species Avena sativa. Next base: position 507,111,425 of record OV702294.1, read on the forward strand.
AAGAAGAATCTGGGCAACTGTAGAACATATAAGGAGTAATGCAAATAGTGGCTAACAACGAGGGTAATGGTTGCAAGCATATTTTTAGAATTTCTCAATAGCACGATGACCCAACACACGAAAGTTCAGACGAGAGTAAAGGTTTAAACAAGCATAAAGAAGTAAGAACTAAAGCATGCTGAGCAACTCTTGCAAACATATACCTCATCATGCATAATATTAAATGCTTGTTTCACAGGAAGCCGAGCATCCAAAATTGCTATCTGAAATGTTTATGTGAAAACTGGTTATCCGCATGGTCTAAGAGACTAAGACAATGTGTTGACCAGAAAAGAAGAACCTAACCTTACTAGAAACAGGAACAACATCATATATGGTATTATGTAATAGTATTTCAGAGACTCGATGGCGGAAAACTGCAATCTGCACGCCCGAGTTTTGAGATGGTGGTTCTGTAGGCATCTGTTAGTACATTGCATAGTACATAATTAAGCATTAGTTATTAAGGAGATTCTACTGATTATGGAAGAGAAATAATACAATATGGAACTTTGGCACGTACTGTTGCCAAAATAGTACCATCATCCATACTCATTCTTCTATTGGAAGATGGCTCTAGCTGCAGGTGTGTATTATTCTCCACAAGTGTGACAAGCACTTCATTGCTGATCATGCCATATTCATCGCGTACAATAGGTTTTGTGTCATCACATCTCCAGACACCATCCACCAAGAATCGGTACTGGATTACACCAACAGACCACATTAATACATACATACATACAAATTAATAAAACACAGAAGCAGGAAATAATGTACAAAAATGGTGGGGCAGTGGTAGAAAAAGCATATAACAAATGTACTATGTGCAAATTATTTACCATTGCAAGATCATGTTTGAGTTTCTTGCTAACCTAAGAACGGAACTATACAATAACATCATGAGCATCACTAGCACAATCCCCTGTGTTGCTATGGAATATAATACCGGAGGAGTACGCCATGCTAATGTGCCTTGGATAATCCACATCTTCGGGTCAGGCGCTGATGAGCACAATGAACTATCCATGTGGCTGAGAGCCCTCACAGCCCAGGCACAACATAAATTAGAGACAGGTTGGACCAACTGTATTTGCTCTCATACCAATGTTTGTGCCAGAACCATTAGGTGGCATGGCCTGAAGATGGCCAGACCGCCAACAGAAGTTGACATGTTTATAGGAGTAAAGATAAGTGGTAGATGCAAATCCATATTTTATTAATTACTAGGTAATAATTTTAAAAGATCTTATTTTGCTGAAAAAAAAAGGTTATGCATGTCAATGAATGGCAAGTCTAGGACAAATTTGGAATAATTAAGGTATTAAAGATGCTAAGTAAAAAAAACCTAGAAAAGATGGAATTAGTGGCAAAAAGAAACATGGCCACTATGTACTACAATTTATCAATTACATTAGAGGAAATGATGCTGCAACTGTATACTCAAATATAGAGTAGCCGCTATGAACGTCTGCAGCTTCTTGATCTGGAGTTATGGACACATGGAACAGTGAGCTAGTCCCCCTATGTTAACTGTAAGTGTGCCCCTAATTTTAGTATTGACTTATTTTGTTTAAAGCATTAAAAATTAGTAATTCCCCACGGGTAAGTTCACGGTATTAGATATGCATGTCTACTGCTATGAAACCAGTAGGACTGCAGACTATGAAAAGGGTAACTTGATTCAGTTAAAAGTAGCTGGCACCACCGATGATTAATATGCATATTCTTAGTCACTGAGTGCATTTCATGTAAGATCACCAGTTCCAAATTCACTAACTGCAATTCTGTAGTGTCTCTATCTGCCACACTGCTGGTAAAAATGGTACACCTGCTATGTATGAAATAGCTCGTGGCAAGAACCGGCTAAATTCGCACTTGCGTGTCAGTGATAAACGCTTCACTAGTTTCTCCATGCATTTGTGGTCGAGTGCATTGAGCCAGCACGGATCGATGGCCATCCAGCACAAGTACCAACAGACCTTGGATGTCTGACAGGAAAAAATGGAGACCAGGACAAGAAACAAAATCCACCCGGATATGCAATTCGATCCTGCTTGCAGTCTAGAAGTCACCAATAGCTCCTACAAGCACGCCAATCATAACTAACAGAGCCTGCCTAGCTAAGCCGTAAGCAGTGCAGCAGCACACAAATACACAATCGGAGAGCGAGAAGCGAGCACAACCGGGGCAATTGGAGCATGACGCACCTGATAAACCCCGGGGGGAAGATCCAACAACAGCTGGAACTCGGCCCCGACGAGCATCATGGGGTACTCCCTCCACCTGTCGCGCGCACAAAGAAGATGAAATCAGCATTACCACCGGAAAAAGATCCCGCGTGCTGGCCACCAAGATCGAATCTCTCAGGCCCACCCGGTGAAGCTGCCGCAGAGGGAGGCGCGCTGGCCGCCGAAGGGCCAGGCGAAGCACCGGTGCACCATTGGAGAAGCCCCGGGCCAAGAACCCTAGCAGTGTGACTGCGCCCCCGCGCCGAGCAGGGCCTAGCTAACTAGTCGAGACCCGAGTCCATCCAAGAACCAGGCCGGGGATTGGGTTTCTAGTAGAAGGGGGGCAAGGGGCAGAGGACGGTAAGGATTGGTGCGAGGTAAAAACAAAGAGGAATTTTGGTGCGAGGAGGGAGGGAGAGCCGAGGGGAGGCGGAGGTGGAGAAGCGAGGGAGGAGTGAAGAGAGAGAAAAGCGTTGGCGTTGGGGTGTTGGAGTGTGTGTGGGGGCGTTTGTTTTGTTTTGTTCGCTTTCGCTTTGGTTGGTTTGGGTTGTTGGAGAGAGTCTTGTAGCGTGCTCATGTGTTTTTTTATTTATTTTTCTTCTTCTTTCTTTCTTGGCCTTTCTCTCTCAGTGCAACTTTTTTTTTGTGGTTTTTGGTGTGCTGGTGGTTCTCCGGCCGGCAGGTGACCATTGGCTGTTGCTTAGTTTTTTTCCCTTGGGAATTAAGGGTTTTTTTACTCCCTTCGATCCATAATAATGGCATCAACTTTATCTTTTTATACTCCCTTCGATCCATAATAATGGCATCAACTTTATCTAGATTTATATGTATATATTAATGGTCTTAACTTTATCTAATTTGTATATACATATTAATAATCTCAACTTTATCTAGTACCTATTTTGGCATCAACTTTATCTAGATTCGTATGTATCTAGTTTCAACTTTAATTAGATTCGTATGTATCTAGTTTCTTTAACTAGATATAGGCTCAGTTCTTTTGGTGGCTTCTTCGAGAAGCTATCCTATCCCAGCTTTATGAGAAAACCGGTTCAAAAAATTACGAGGCTTTCAAAGTGGTTAAGGCTAAACTAATTCGAAAGCCTTACAAAATTTTGGAACTGGCTTCTCCAGAAAGTGGGGTAGGCCGGCTTCTCAGAGAAGCCACCAAAAGAACTGGGTCATATACGAATTTCAATAAAGTTGAGGCCATTAATATGGACCGGAGGGAGTACAGTGGTTTGTTTTGATTGGATTGAGCTTTTTACCGGACTTTAAATCTAAGTACTCTGTCGGATCCAAAATAATAAATTTAGATTTGTCTATATTCGGATATATCTAGAACTAAAACATGTCTAAATATATTCGAATCTAGACAAATCAAAGTATATTAAGTTTGATCGGAGGGTGTAGTATGATTTAGAAGTTATGATCTTGCTTTTTAAGTATCGACACAGGGTTTTATGTGGTTTGATATTAGATGGGTGATCAACTAATGAAAGCTACTTAATGAGTCATACACATGGACAAATCCACAATAGGTCAAGGATGTGCAATTGTATACTCAAATGTTTCTGAAGAAGAAATATATATAGCGCACGGTGGACATATGCATCACTTGTGGTATTTCCTAGCCTATATACGCCGCATTTTCTCATTCAAATCTAATGAGTATTTGGAGAAAAACCCTAATACATGTGTAGAATTATAAACACCATTTAGATATCCTAGTCTCGTCTTTAAGACTAGTTCATATATCATTAATAATAGTCCCGATTTCCTGGCTATTCCGCAAATACAAAGTATTGTGAAGGATTGCTGATGATTATGTGATCGAAGTTGTTAAGAGAACAACAATGATGGATAGACCCGATTTGATATATCGTGAAACACATCGTTAATATTGTTATTGGTAGTTTCTCAATGTCAAATATTACTGTTACTAAAAGATTAGTGGACCATGAGACACATAGACTTGGATATGATATGGATGTGGAGAAGGTCTTCAACCGTTACTTCTTGATTGGGTAATCATAAAGTTGGTCTTCATTCTTATCGAATAGTATGCAAATGGCCTATACCATGCACTTATGGGAATTGCTACTCCTGATGATGGAGAGATACACTCTGGGCCCACTCATGTATTATGATGTTCGTCATCGTCTGGTCGGACACGTGATCAAAGTGTGGATCACAAGAACATCGATAATACAGAATGAGTAAAAGAATACATGTCAGGTAACGAGGATAACCTAGTGTTGCACATCGGGCTATGACAAATATCGAGAAGCAATGCGACATGTATCGATAGCTAATATAGAAGGCTCACACAATAAAGATCTTCGTTTTATGAGTAGGATCTTAATGGCTAGCCAAACGCCCTCTGAGAGCATTTGTTACCGAATGTGTTTCGGACATGTCTATGCATATCCAAACCCATAGGGTCACACACTTAAAAGTTAGTAACATCAAGAACATGAGTGCAAATGAATATTTAGTACCGAAGTAATTTGAATGTATTCAGAAGGTCTCGGAATATATCAGAGGTGTCCGAAATATAGTATTCAAAATAACTTTTGAGCATTTATATAAACAGATAAGGGTTCCGACCACAAAAAATCGTCCGATATGCCGATTTATCGTCCGATTTATCTCTTATCACTAGGTGACCGATAAGCCGATTAATCAATTTATCACCCGATAAATTGATTTATCGCCTGATACACCCCAAAATCACTAATTTTGGGTTGACCGAGAAGTTAACGATAAACGATATCCTCAACATTGGTTCCGACAGTGTTTCAGATGATCTAGGAATGGTTTTGAGACATCCTAAATGATCCTAAAAGTGTCTGAAATGGTCCCGAGAGTGTCCAGAAACCAGAATGGTTTCGGACATAAATGGAAAATTTTGGAAGGACCAAAAGGGTCCAGAAGGTTTCAGAAGGTCCGGGATGACCCGGGGTATCTTAAGATGTCCGTAATGTTCCATAATAGGTCGAGCCACATTACCCCAATGGACAAGAAAATTTTCCCTACCCCAATTCGGATTGGCAAAATGGCAATTTTCTAGTAAGTTTTCGTTGATAGTGTTGGGGTTTTGGTGCAGAAAACAAAAGTTTCCTACGTCGGATCGCCCTAATGCCCAAGATCTACCTATTAATAATGCAGTAACAGACGAAGGTTTCGAATACATACCCTTGTAGACCGAAAGCGGTTAACGTTCCAAGGGAAACGTGGTTGAAGTAGTCATGCCTGTAGCCGACCTCAAGGTCGAGAAGCTCCTCACATGTCACCCTTGCTCCATCACTGTGCAGTAGTCCGGCTCACGACATCAAAGGTTCCCTAAGTGTGGCCCCTTGTGGCTTCGTACACATATGGTGTACGATGAGACCTTCGTCTCCCTGATTCCATCAGGAGTGCGGAAGTAGATCTCTGGCTTGGAATCCCCGCAGCGCAACGACATGCTACAGGTGCATCGTCTCTTGCGTGAACAGTCCTGGACCATGCCAATGCGTGGAGACAACTAGAGAGAGATTGGAGGCGCATAGAGGAGGAGGAGGAGTTTCCCAACTCATGGGATTATGTTGTGTGTCTCTTCTCCTCTAAGGGGCCTTTATATAGGGGAAGGGGGAGGGCACCATTACCCCCTCTCCCCACCAAGGAAACCCTAAGGCAGCCAAGGGGGAAAGGGGAGGCAGCCAAGGGACAGGGGCAGCACAGACCCGGATGAAATAGACCGTCCTTGGAATATTGCAGAGCTACGTCCCTTCTATTCTTAGTTATATTTTCTTGTAATCATATATGTACATGTTCAAAGTGAAATAAAGTGTTGGTTTCCTCATATGTTATCTTTGAGAAGTTTTTTACCATCTTATTTCCAAAAGAGCATGTCATTTTTTTCAAAAATACCAGAATGCTTGAAAGTACTTTATGCTCATGTTCGTTCTGGTTACGATTTTTGAATATCTAAAAATGTTATCTTAGGGTACAAAATCTAATTTATTGTCTATACTTTGATTTTTTTATCTTATTGCTTAGACGCGGGCATTTTCTGAGTAATGAGTTGTTGGTACTGGAAGCCGGCTTTGTTTTCGAGTTTAAACTGGTTTAGCAATTGCGCTCCGTTGCTCGGTAAAGTTTCCGTGCTAAAGGTTGGCCGATCCATGAAAGGGACGAGGCAGAGTGCGAGATAAAACGACAAGTATAGGTATAAAAACACAAAGTGCTTAAGAAATTTTCAAGCACATGCATAAAAATGTATAAGCAAAGTGCTACGATAGTAAAAGCATTAGTTTTTACAAGACTAGCACAAAATAAAACATTGTTTTCATCATTACATTGCTATAAGTTCAGAATAATGCATAAAAATGCTTATGCTGCAGATTCAGGTGGTGGTGATGAAGCAGGTGGAGCACTGGAGTTGACAGCATTGTCGCCCTCGATCTTAGACTCGGAAGCTGCGATGCTGGCTTCTGGCTCTTGGGGCGAGGGAGGCACGGCGACGGATCCAAAGAATGGCGTCGAATAGTTGGTCATCTCCGCCACACGACAAGCATAACCTGCACAAGACTCTTGGATGGCCTTTATGTCTTGTGGGTTACCCTCATCATCATCCTCGACAATACCCTTGGCGACATGCCAGATTTCCATCTCGCTGTGGTGGCTCATCACCATGGTAAGAGTAGTCTGAGTAGCAGTCCGAGCGTAGGAGATCTTCCAGTCTTCGATAAGCTTCGGAATCTCCTTGACCTTGTCCCTCACCTTGTGCACTGACATTGAGTGCAAGTCGGAAAGCTTGACGGATTCGCCAACCTCTTCAAGAGTCTGGCAAAAATCATACAAGATATCTCCGATGAGCTTAATGCGCTCGAGGCGAGGTTTGGAGGTAGGAGAGTCGGAAAGATACAGGGGGCTAGGAAAGGACCAAAAAGTCAAAAATTGACTGAAAAGAAAGTCGAAAAAATCAACAGAAAGAAAGATTCGAAAATCTTACCTAGCACAAAGTGATTCCATTGCGCATGCTCCTTGCGGAGGCTGTTTAGTTCACTGGTTGTGGATTGGGCAAGATCCCTCTGAATATCGAAGTCCTTCTTGAGATCAGCTAGTTCCTTATTTCGGAGGGCTATGATCTTCTCGAGCCTCACGGTCTCGTGATTGCTTCACTCCATGACAGCAGCTACTGATTTCTCCGATTCTAAAGTTAGCTTCTCAAGCTTGTCCCAGAGCTCAGCATTCTCTATTTGCAAGACCTTGAAGTTCTCGGCTTGCTCTACCATCTTGCTGGAGTGACACAACAGTTCTGCAAAGAAAATATATCGGTCGAATAAAACAAGTTTGACTATGAGAAAAAAGATAACTGACAAAGAGGAAGTCAGAAAAGTTTACCTTCTGCTTCATCTTTCTCAACTTTCAACTTTGAATTATCAAAGCGCAAAGCCTTGATTTATTTGCGTTTATTGCTAATGTTCTTGAGCAATTCCTGGTTGGAAGATGTAATTTTCTATAAGTATAGAGACAGAATACCGTCAGACGGCTACTAAGACTCGAGCTGCAAATTTAACTAAGTAAAATTACAGCACGAGCCTTGGGGGCTACACTATATCGTTCTTTTGCAACCTAAAAGCATCAACTCGGATCCAACGATATTTATCCGACTTTATGCTTGGGGGCTAGAGGATATGATAATAAATGCAAATAAGAATCGGAAACTTACAATGTGTTCCAGGTGCATCTTTTCAAATCCGAGTTTGGTGCTGTGAAACACCTTCTCGGTAAGGGTGAGGGAAGGAACATCCGTTGCTGGAAGTTCGCCAGATGCGACTTTAGTGTCCCGGACCTAAATTTGGTCCAGGAGGTTGACCAGCTTGACGTCCTCCTCCTCTTGGCCCGCTGCCTCTAGAGTCAAGGTTTGCTTCTCAAGACTAGATTGAGTCAGTCTAAGGATCTCTTCCTTTTCTTTCCTCTTTAGGCCAGAGATAGCGGAGCCGGCCACTTTATCCATTGTTCATGTAGATATTACCATAGGATCATTACCCTTAACGGGTTCATCCTTATTAGTTACCTGGTCATCAACGGTGACCAGGGCTTTCGAGACGTTTCCAACATCAGGAGAAGCAAAAGCTTCCTGTGCTGATGGAGTACTGGATGGAGTCGATGGTGGCACAGCAGGGGAGATAACAAGTTTTTGCTGACGCATCTGCTTGCCCGGCTTGCTGCCCGGCTTGGTCTTGCTCTTCAAAACTGATTTAGCTCTAGAACACGAAAATCTTAAAAATCAGGTGTGCTCTGGAAGGAAATAAAGGTACAGGAGTACTGAAAATAAAAGATAGGGTGCTTACTTTTTAACTACTGGCAGCAATTGGCTACCAACAACAACAACAACAACTTCTTTTGCCTTGTGCTTCTTGGAGGCGGGGGCGGCAACTTCTTGCACCTCATCATCCTCCGTCGCCTCCGGATCGTCTGAAGCATAGCCCTCTAGTGGAGCTAGCTCAGACTCGAAGAGTTTATCGAGCTAACAAAGTCGAAAAGCATCGATAAAAATAGAGACGGAGAAAGAGCAGAAAAGAACATCGAAACACAAAAGCAGAGTCGGAATATTTATCGGAATCAGAGGATGGTTGGTCCTATATATCTTCATGGAAACTTTCGGAACTTTTTGTTCCACTCTTTCCTTGATCAAGTATTGAATGAGGGTCTTGTAGTCCTTCGCTGCAATCTGGCTCGAACTAACCCACATATTCTCCTTCTTGTCGCTCGTGATCTGGTGCATGAGGCAATCTCCATGGTGCTGGAGAGGCTGAATCCGGCGCTCCAACCAGCAGTGGATCAAGTCGGATCCGCGGAGGCCCTCGTGCTTCATCAAATACTCAATCCACCTCTTGGCGAGGATTAAGATATCCGACAGCTCCGACGCCTCAGCGTCCCATGAATTCTGGTGGGGAGCGGCACCGTTGACAAACGCTAGAAGACCTTCCGCCTTTCCAAGAGCCAGAATATCCTTGTGATAAAAGAAAGTTCCGGCCTAGCGTTTGACGGACTCACTAGCATTAATTATAGGATAGACTCGGTTTCTCCTAAGGACTAAGCTAAAGAGTGCCGGTGATGTAAGGAACACCGGTACTGATGGAGTTCTTTCGAGTACTGTAGTAGTACCGAAAAGGGTGAGACTTGGCCTAATGACAAGAAACCCCTCGCACAAAGCTGCATGAGTGCTAAGCTCGAGCAGAGAGTTGGTAGGAAGATTATGGAGTTGCACACCGTAGTAGTTGAGGACATCGACGAGGAAGTCCGATGGTGGCAGGCTGAGGCCAAGGTCGATAGGTGCGCCGAACAGCACCCTCTCGCCGTCGAGCGGGGCGGGAACGACATGCCCTGAGGCGCTCCGCCACGCACCAGAGACGATGAATCCTTCGTCCTCCATGACTTGGAGTTCCGCGTTATCCATGGCGCTGGGGATCTAGAGGCCCCGCATCTTCCTCTCTTCCACTGCAGACGAACCCGCCGCCACTCCTGAGGTCGAGGCAGAAGCCATGGATATTGGAGGAAAAAGGACTGGTGGGGGGAAGGAGAGATTTTTTCTCACGGTGCGTAGATGGGAATTTGTGCGGAGCGCTCGAGGAGTATTAGGAGGCAATGAATGAAACGATGAAGAGATAAATCTGAGAGAAAGGGTTTTTATCCCCTCTTTATTTGTCTCTGCGTCTAGATTCATGCGTTAACCCGCACGATTAGCGCCACGCATATAGGAGAGGGGGAGTTAGCTTCCTCGCGACTCTTCCGCCCCCTCGATTTTCGCGCAGGCATTGAAACGGCGTTCTGTTCCATAAGGAACGGACCCACCAACGGTCGTGCTGTTGGAAATCCTGTCAGTGACAAGACCTAGTCTGAAAAGTTGCCAGTCCGCACACCACTGAAAAATCTGGCTTATGTTTCAAACCAAGCAAGGGAAAGACTAAGGTCAGAGCAAAACATATCCGACTCGATTGACTCGGAATCCTACATTACTGAATGAAGTTTTCAGGAACCCTTCAAGATTCTCAAGACGAAGAAACCATCAAGCTAGATGATTTATTCGACTTTGGATTTTGGAGACTTCCGGGGGATACTGTTGGGGATATACTTTCCGGGTATACCCATAGGACTCGCTGACCAGGGTGGCCCACCAACGGGTTAGAGCTTTGCTTCAAGGGCGGCCCAGTTAGAGAAAGAGGAGGATCCAGTTCCGACTATGACAAGGCCCAGAAGAGTTACTGACTTAGGCCTGTAGTATTACTTGTAGTCCAAGTTGTATCTAGTTACCTACTCTGTAACGTATCCGGATAGGTCTTTCCTATAACCCTAGGCCCCGGTGACTATATAAACCGGCCCTATGGGAGCCTTTAGGGCAACCAATCAATCGTAACACCACAATCAACTCTCATAGGTGAACCTCTCTTGTAATCCGCTGTAACATCCGGCTTATGCCGATATATTACTGGGTTGCTAGCAGGAGTAGGATCCACAGTCGGATCTGAACCCGGGTAAACTTGTGCTCACCGCTCCTGGAACATCCGACGTCTCACACCCCATCCTTACAATGCCACTAAAACCCCCTATGGCGTACTTGTCGACAATCCGACGACAAACACCGTTTGTCACAAAAAGGGAAACACTTATGGGAACAAATTGATAAATTGAATACCATTGCTAGAAACGTGTGCTCTACTTATAATGTTACTTATTGCTTTGACAAATCTTGTTGCTGTAGGAGGTATAAACACCTCCCTTTTCAACGTGAGTATAATGATAATGTTACCATATCTTCTTATGTTAAGGGAAATTATGACTTTTATGATGTGGAACAAATTGAAGAATTTATTGCCTGGAAGGGTGCATTCGAACTTGCTAGTTTACTTGAAAATACTGATGATGCACCTTATAAATATGAGGTTTATGATATACTTAAATTTTGCTTTGATAATTACAAGGAAGAAAATGGCTATATTTTTGAATATATTAATATATGATTTCCACCAATGGAAGAGACTAATGCCTTGCAGGAGCCTATGGAAGAAGAAATTGCTGAAACTGAAAGCTCATTAGATGAAAAACAGGAGGAGAGTGATGAACAAAGGGAGGAATAATGGATTAGCTACCCATGTGTTGGAATTATGCCCTAGAGGCAATAATAAAGTTGTTATTATTATAATTCTTGTTCATGATAATGTTTATATTCCATGTTAGAATTGTATTAAGCGGAAACTTTAATACTTGTGTGGTTTGTGAACAACACCGTGTCCCTAGTACGCCTCTATGGACTAGCTCATTGATCAATGATGGTTAAGGTTTCCTAACCATAGACATGAGTTGTCAATTGATAATGAGATCATATCATTGGGAGAATGATATGATGGACAGACCCAAACTAAGCGAAGCAATTAGATCGTGTCATCGTGTTCGTCTTTGTGAAGCTTTTCTTATGTCAAATATTGTATTCCTTAGATCATGAGATAATACAACTCCCTGGTATCGGAAGAAAGCTTTGAGGTCATCAAACGTCATCCTATGAGAGGGTGATCATAAAGGTGTCTCTCAGGTGATCGGAAAGTATCTGTTGGGTTGTATGTATCGAGATGGGATTTGTCCCTCCCAAGTCGGAGAGATATACTTCGGGCCCACTCGGTAATCGATATCAAACACCGCTTGCAAGCATGTGGTTAAGGAGTTAATCACAAAGTGATATCGGATTACGGAACGAGTAAAGTACTTGCTGTGAACGAGATTGAACTAGGTATGACGGTACCGACGATCAAATCTCGGGCAAGTAAAATATCGCGAGACGAAGGGAATATATATATGGGATTGATTGAATCCTGGCATCGTGGTTCATCCGATATGATCATCGATGAATGTGTGGGAGTCAATATGGGTTTCCAGACCCCGCTGTTGATTATTGATAGAAGATCATGTCTGCATATTCTCGAACCCGCAGGGTCACACACTTAACGTGTCTCGACGCTAGGATAGATTGGATAATTGGTTTATGAGTTTTTGTTCGGAGTATCGGATGGGATCCGGGACATCACGAGAGGTTCCGGAGTGGTCCGGAGAATAAGATTCATATAAGGCAGTGCAGTTTTTGGAGTTCGGAATTGTTCCGGGTTAATCGGTATTGTACCGGAAGCTTCTAGAACCTTCCGGAAGGGGACCAACGTGGCCCCACCTTCCGGGAGGGGGCATGGGCTTATGAGGGAGTGCCCTGGCCGCATTGGGCCAGGGGCACAAGTCCCCATAGGGCCCAGCCGGCCAAAGAGGGTTTAAACCCTAGATAGACCTTCTAGAAGGGGGGGTTTCCTTGCCCCCCCACTCTTCCTCCTTTGGGGCCGCCGGTTTGGCTTGGGGGAGGGGCTAGGGCTGCGCCCACCCCTCTATATATAGAGGGCTGGGGGCGCACCACCCCCACACACCTTCCCCTCCAACCCTAGCCGCCCTGCTGCCCTCCTCTCTCCCTCCCGACTACTTGTAGGCGAAGCCCTGCTGCAGAAATTCTCCACCAATTGCACCACGCCGTCGCGTTGTAGATCCAACCCATCTCTCCACCATACTTGCTCGACCAAGGAAGGAGGAGACGTCGAGGTGCTGCACGTGTGCATCTCACGGAGGCACCGCCAATTTTTAATACTTTTTCAATTTTAGGCTTGACACAAAGTAAATTCTCTAGATATGCAACTACGAGAATTTTCCTATATGTAGCCCTAACTACTAAGCACGTAAAAGAGGAGCGAGGAAACCGTAGTGGAGCACGCAGAGACACAGGGATTTGTTTTACCGCAGTTCCTTCCTTGTTAAGGGAAGTACATCTGCGTTGGAGGGGTGGGCGGTTCTAAGACCACCACGCCACAATAGGCCTCACCCTATTCTCCGATGGATCTCGCCACGAGAGGCCTGATCCACCTTCTCCACTATTGGATCCCTTCGAGGCGGGAACCGGTGCCTTTTACAACACTATCGGGGCACACACCCACAACCGAATTGGGGGCTCCCGGGATGACAACAAGCTGCCACAAGAACAAGGTTTATCAATATAAACAAAAACGAGGATCTAGATATTTGCAAGAAATACTAGATCGGAGGTTCTCCAAATGAATGGAGAGGAGATGAAGCGCTTGATTGCTGATGATGAAGATCGAGTTCTCCTCCTTTGATTCCCCAAGGGATGGGGCCTTTGGGTGGATCTAGGTGGAGCACTCTTGTATGAAGCTTTTAGATCTGATCTGTTCTTTTTCGAGATGAATCAAGAGTTCTGGCAGGAGGGGGATGGCTGGATTAAATACCCCTCCCCAGATCTGACCGTTGCACAACTTTGGGGGCGGATAATCCGCCCCTAGTGGGGGGCGGATAATCCGCCCCTGGGAAAACTCCGCCCCAAGGACGGATTCTCCGGGGGAAACTCCGCCCCCTCTCTGGGGCTTGCGCCTTTGGTGAAGCTTGGTGAAGATCTTGGGGGGCGGATAATCCGGCCCCCCTGAGGGGCGGATTATCCAGCCTAGCCGGAAAGTCCGGCCAAAACTCCGCCCCCTCTCTAGGGCTTGCGCCTTGGCGATGAGCAAGGGGGGCGGATTATCCGGCCCCCTGGAGGGGCGGATTATCCGGCCCCCTGGAGGGCGGATTATCCGGTAGGGCCGGAAATCCGGCCAAAATTCTGCCCCCCTTCTGGGGCTTGCGCCTGCTTGGGCAAAGGGAGGGGCGGATTATCCGCCCCTGGTGGGGCCGGATTATCCTCCCCCAAAGGCAGAGTCCTTTTCCCTTTATTCTCAAATAGAGTTGCAACACTTCAACACACATTAAATGATCCTTGGTATTGTTATCTAACACACAAAACACTAGGGATTAAGAAATGTTCTTTCAATCTCCCCCTTTTTGGTGTTAGATGACAATACTAGGATTTGCAATGAAACCGCCAAATGCCACCTTAAATAATGAAAGACGCTCCCCCTAGATGCGTGCATATTTAAGATTTGCATTTGAATACAAATACACACACTAGAGAGAACACTACTTTAAGGTTTTGGAAAAAATGCCATACCACCGGAATGAGAATATAGCCAAGGCATACATAGATAATCCCATGAATCCATATGCCATCAAATATGCTCCATAATTTCAGAATTCCATGGGGTCCATGATAGATAAATTCATAAATCCATGAATACCAACCATAGTACCAAACTGTGGAGTACGACATAGTCTTACACAAACAACCAGAAATAGCAAACAAGTTCACGCTAGAAAAAGGCACAAATAAAAACGACTAAAATCGAAAAGCTTGTGCCCACCCTTGCAAATCCACGAGACCTAATAGAACTACTTCTCCCCCTTTGGCATCGAAACGCCAAAAAGGAAGAAGAGTGATGCTAACGTCCCTGGAGATCACTCCTCCTCATCCAATGAGACCCATGAAAAACCAACTCTTCTCGAGGAAGAGGGCGGTGGCCGAAGCCACCATGTTGGAGCGCATGGCATGACACCGCGAAGATGTATCTTGAGTTCAAAACCAATGCTCATCGATGACCCACATATCACAGAATGATATTAAGGGAAATGATTTTACTCGCTTTCGGCATTATGGGGGGAGGGTTGGCCCAATCAATTAGGACCACACTCCCCCTATGTCTATGCCCGCATCTAAACCAAATACATGAATAAGAGCAAGTGAGTGTGCAAGGGTAGTCAAGCCAAGCTCCTTGAATCTATGATATTTAGCTCATTCCGCAAATAACAAAATCTTGCTTCATCGAGGGGCTTCGTGAAAATATCAGCAAGTTGGTTCTTCATGCTCACAAAGGATAGAGCAATATCTCCACGAGCAACATGATCCCGAATAAAGTGGTTGCGAATCTCTATATGTTTTGTTCTTGTATGTTGCACGGGATTGTAAGCAATTTTGATAGCACTTTCATTGTCGCATAAAAGAGGCACTTTGTCACAATTGACACCATATTCCTTTAAAGTTTGCCTCATCCATAACAATTGAGTACAAGCACTTGCAGCAGCAACATATCCAGCTTCGACGGTTGAGAGTGAAATACAATTATGTTTCTTTGATGACCAACACACTAGAGACCTGCCCAAGAATTGGCATGCACCAGAGGTTGATTTCCTAATATCTTTGTCACCAGCCCAATCTGAATCGGTGTAACCACATAGAGAGAAACTTGAACCCTTGGGATACCATAACCCAAAATTTGGGGAATGAACCAAATATCGGAAGATTCGCTTGACTGCCACTAAGTGGCTTTCTTTAGGAGCGGCTTGGTACCTTGCACACACTCCTACACTTAACACGATATCGTGCCTAGATGCACAGAGGTAAAGGAGAGAGCCGATCATGGATCGGTATACCTTTTGATCCACATCTTTACCCTTGGGATTGAGCTCAAGATGACACTTTGTTTGCATTGGGGTAGCAACGCCATTGAGATCCGTCATCTTGAACCTTTTGAGCATGTCTTGGATGTACTTAGCTTGATTAATAAAGGTTCCCTCTCTAAGTTGTTTGATTTCAAATCCAAGAAAGAACCTGAGCTCACCCATCATGGACATCTCAAACCTGTCAGTCATAAGCTTTGAAAATTCATCGTTAAAAGCTTGGTTAGTAGAGCCAAAAAATAATGTCATCTACATAAAGTTGGCATACAAAGAGCTCCCCATTAACCTTCTTAGTAAAAAGAGTGGGATCGATTTGCCCAACTTCGAAGCCACGGTCTAGCAAAAGCTCTTTAAGGTGCTCATACCACGCACGTGGGGCTTGTTTAAGGCCATAGAGCGCCTTATCGAGTTTGTAGACATGGTTCGGAAATTTGGGGTCCTCAAACCCCGGGGGCTGCTTGACGTATACTAACTCATGTAGAGGACCATTAAGGAAAGCGCTCTTAACATCCATTTGTTGTAATTTAAAATTATGATGGGCTGCATATGCAAGAAGGATACAGATGGATTCAAGGCGAGCCACAGGAGCGTAGGTCTCGCCAAAATCAATTCCTTCTACTTGAGAGAATCCTTGAGCCACGAGTCGTGCTTTATTCCTCACAACAATGCCATTTTCATCCTGTTTGTTCTTGAAGATCCACTTGGTGCCGATAACATTGCGGCAATCCTTTGGCTTTTCTACGAGCTTCCAAACTTTGTTGCGTTCGAAGTTGTTTAATTCTTCATGCATTGCAACAACCCAATCGGGGTCTTCAAGAGCATCAAAAACCTTCTTTGGTTCAACCATGGAAATGTGAGCTTGATGATCACAGAAGCTAGCAAGCTCACTTCGAGTGGATACCCTTCGTCGTAGATCACCAACAACCTTGTCAAGAGTGTGACCTCTTAGTTCAAGGTTGCGATCAGCACGAGCCTTGCGACGAGCCTCAATGTCCTTATTGTTTCTAGGAGAAGTGGATTCAATTGTTGTATCCTTGTCTTGATTACTGCCTTGCCCTTGATCTTGGTCACCGTTACTGCCAGAAGATTGTTGCTGAACATTTTCTTCAGGCCCGGATAATCCGCCCCTTGGAGGGGCCGGACTATCCGACCTGGGAGGTGAAGTACCAGAGCCATCTTCCTGAGAGAGCCTGACTGGAGTTGGAGACCCATGGTCAGATACTCCGCCCCTGGGGGCCGGAGAATCCAGCCTGGGAGCTTCAGAGATGTTGATTTCTCCTTCGGATCCCCTGGTACGAGTTGGAGTGCCAGGGGTGGATTGTCCGCCCTTTGGAGAGGGCGGATAGTCCGGCCTGGGACTACTAGCTTGTCCAGTGGACAGATGGTCTTCAGCAGATTGTGGTGTTGGTGCAGGATTGTCTCCAACAGTAGGAGCTTGTTGATCTTGTGTAGATGAGGGCTCCACATGTGTGGAGCATTGTCCTTCCCGATCCGCCACAAGGGGTTCCTCAATGGGGCGGAAAAATCCCACGCCCATTCTTCTTATGGCATCTTGGGGTATTTCAACATCTGCATCACAAACATCAACTTGCCCTACAAAGGAGCCGTTATTTTCATCGAACTCCACACTACAAGATTCTACAACAATCCCAGTGAGCTTGTTGTAGACTCTATAAGTGTGGGATTCGGCACCGGAACCAACAAAAATACCTTCTAAAGCCTTGGATTCAAATTTTGACAAACGGACACCTTTAATAAGAAAGAAACACTTACACCCGAATACCCTGAAGTATGAGATGTTGGGTTTGTTGCCGGTAAGTATTTCATATGGGGTCTTGTCCAAGATCTTCCGAAGGTAGAGCCGGTTTGATGAGTGACAAGCAGTGGATATGGCTTCAGCCCAAAAATTATAAGGAGACTTGAATTCAGCTAGCATAGATCTTGCCATATCCATTAAAGTCCGGTTCTTCCTCTCGGCTACACCATTTTGTTGAGGGGTGTACGCAGCGGAATATTGGTGTCTAATCCCCTCTTCGCTAAGAAACTCGTTTAAAGTGTAGTTCTTGAATTCTGTGCCGTTGTCACTTCTAATTGCCAAGATGGGAACATTGTGTTGACGTTGAACTTCATTGGCAAAGTCGATGACAGTTTGTTGAGTCTCACTTTTAAGCTTGAAGAAATATACCCATGTATATCTTGAGTAATCATCGACGATGACCAAGCAATATTTCTTCCCACCAAGACTTGCATGAGAAGGAGGACCAAATAAATCCACATGGAGTAATTCCAAGATCCTCTTTGATGACACAATAGTCTTCCTCTTGTGGGGAGAATCATGCATTTTTCCTTCAACACAAGCCCTGCAAACACGATCTTTGGCAAAGGAGACATTGTCTTTTAGTCCAAGAATGTGGCCACCCTTTTGGAGACTTTGCAAAGTTCTCATGTTGACATGGGCTAAACGGTGATGCCATAGCCAGCCCACGTCGGCCTTTCCGAATAGACACATCGGACCCGAAGTGGTTTTCCCCGAGAAGTCCACCACATACAGGTCATTTTCGACGTATCCAACGAAAGCGACCTTTAGAGACTTGCTCCATAAGAGTACCACCAAATCATCATCGATAAAAACAGCAAAACCCATCTTGCCAAGGGCACGAACAGAAAGAAGATTGTAGCCAAGGGTCTCAACAAGCATGACGTCCACGAGAGAGATATCGTGGGCAACCACAACCTTGCCAAGACCCAATACCTGAGATTTAGACTTATCACCATAGGAGACTGTGATATTATCAAGATTTGGACGCATCTCCGTGATGATCTCCTTGCTTCCGGTCATATGACTAGTTCAGCCACTATCCAGCACCCATTTCGACCCACCAGAAGCATAGCCCTGCAAGAAAATTACTTCTTGGTTTTAGGTATCCATTTTTCAATGGATCCTTTCATGTTAGTAACAAGGGTCTTTGGGACCCAAATAGACCAAGCAATATATTCATCAAAAGGACCAACATAATAAGCATAAACATCGCCATAATCATCACAAAAGAGTTCATAATTCGGATTGTGAGACCCTGCAAAACCAATATTATTAGTTTTGTCTTTTGTGACAACCTTCTCAGCAGTGCTTGTCTTTAATTGCACATTCTTGGTCTTGTTCTTCTTGGTTTTCTTCTTCTTGGACTTGGTGAAATACCCAAGTCCCTCTTTACCATGATTTGACCTTTGCTTGCCAAGAACTTCATCAAGCACACCTTTGTCCTTTGTAGTGATGTCCTTGATCACTCCTTTTTCCACACTAGCATTTTTCTTGTTACTATATGTTGAGTTGGACGAGCTAGGAGTATCATATTCGGCCAATCGACTTTGAAGCTGATCATGTGACTCATTGAGAATAGAGAACTCGTTTTTCAACGCCTTGTGAGCATTGTCAAGTTTCTCCAATTCCTCGGAGAGTCTATCATGAGCAGCCCCAAAGTCAATCCTTTCCTTCTTTAACTTCTTTGCCTTGGTGACAGCATTGTCACGTTCCTTAACGAGTTTAGTCACAATTTCTTCATGTGACTCTTCCATAGACTCAAGCCTCTCTTCAAGAGAGACCCGAGCTTCTTCTTCTTCTTCAAGAGCATTTTTTAGGGATGCAATTTCCATTGCATACTCCCTTTCAATTCTGCCCTTTTCTTCGAGGAGTGCTTCGTTTTGGGCCAGCTGATCCATAAGAGCCTCAAAACGAACTTTGTGCTCACCTTGCAAGTTAGTATAGAAATAATCCAAAGCAATAATCTCTTCTTTAACCTTAAGACTAGCAGGATCATCCATGTCTATCATAGCCTTGGGAAAAGAAGAGTTAGAAGAAGTTACCTCGGAGCTTCTTGCCATGAGGCAAGTAGCATTCTTGTTGATGATGTTTTCGTTCGGAGAGTCGAAGAGAGATGTTGATGTAGATGTGGTGGCTATAGCAGCCACCTCTTGAGAGCTATCGTCCTCGTCCTCATCTTCACTCCCCGATGAATATTCTTCTTGAGCTACTAGAACAATCTTTGGTTGCTTCTTGAAAGGAGCATTCTTCTTTACAAACTGTTTCTTACTTGGAGCTTTTGATTTGTCCTTGAAAATGAGTCTTCCTCCATTATCCTCTCTACTTTGATATGGACACTCAGCTACGAAGTGCAGCCGGTCACCACAATTAAAGCATGTTCTCAGCTTGGGACCATTTTCTTTTCTTCCATAGGCTCCACTTTTGCGATCTAGTTCAGCTTTAGCCTTGGCTGGATCTTTCCAAAAGTTTCTTGCATAAAGAGCCAAGTATTGTCCGTGGATCCTTTTTATATCTTCGGGACAGTCCAGACCTTCTACCGCATATTCATCATGATCAATCACACTAGTCTTCAAAGCCATGTTGACCCCCTTTTGCATCCCCATAGCTCGAGCACGAGCATCTTCGGCATTCTTGGCAGCCACTTTGAAGGCGGCCATTTCTTGCATTACCTCATTGGATGACATGAGGTGATAATTATGCCTACCTTGGAGACTTTTCAAATCTGTGGGCTCAAATGGCATAAGAGCACTGACATACTTGCGCTTGATCCAAGCATCATCAACATGAGCTGCACCGTGGTTTCTGAAGGTTGTAGCTATTGCCTTGAGCCTCCTATACATGTCCTCATGGTCTTCTCCATCTAGCGTATAAAATCCTTCAGCTTCATTGCTCAAGGCATCATATCTATTCCTTCTCATACTTTCATTTCCGTTGAAGAGCTCGGTGAGAGCATCCCAAGCTTCTTTAGCTGTGATAAGATGCTGAATGTGTGGCATGTCTTTATCACCCACACCAAGCTGTATCATGTGTAGAGTTGTAGCATTGAGTTGGCTATCGACCACTTCTCTCCTTGTGAGATTGTTAGGATTTCCAACGTGAAGACCATTTTCGATGATCTTCCATAACTCTATGGAGGAACTGCACACATGAGATTTCATCAAAAATTGCCATTGAGAGAAAGTAGAAGCTGACAGTTTGGGTGGATCACCCCTATTATGTATATGTGGGTGAGGAATAGGCAGATTAGGGGAATACACATGAGAAACCTCATTGTATCCATCCTTACCGCTATCCTTTTTCGAGGAGGAGCTCTTACTAGTATCATCACCTACCACTTCGTTATCTTTGGAAACAGTTTTACCCCTTTCCTTGGATTGCGGAGTGGTATCCTCAGAGTTAGATGGAGGTGATGCTGCGGATGTGGAGAGACGCATTATCAGTTGACGCATCTCTTCCATCTTAGCCTCCATTGAACTCACCAAGGTTGTTTCCAACGTCTTGAGATCGTTCATGGTGACTACCTCCGGAGCATCACTCCCATCTCCCTTGGAACCCATACTTCTCTTAGGCGGTTAAGCCCGAAATAAGAGCCGAGGCTCTGATACCAATTGAAATGGATCGTATGGGCACCTAGAGGGGGGGGGGTGAATAGGTGCTAACCAATTTTTAATACTTTTTCAATTTTAGGCTTGACACAAAGTAAATTCTCTAGATATGCAACTACGAGAATTTTCCTATATGTAGCCCTAACTACTAAGCACGTAAAAGAGGAGCGAGGAAACCGTAGTGGAGCACGCAGAGACACAGGGATTTGTTTTACCGCAGTTCCTTCCTTGTTAAGGGAAGTACATCTGCGTTGGAGGGGTGGGCGGTTCTAAGACCACCACGCCACAATAGGCCTCACCCTATTCTCCGATGGATCTCGCCACGAGAGGCCTGATCCACCTTCTCCACTATTGGATCCCTTCGAGGCGGGAACCGGTGCCTTTTACAACACTATCGGGGCACACACCCACAACCGAATTGGGGGCTCCCGGGATGACAACAAGCTGCCACAAGAACAAGGTTTATCAATATAAACAAAAACGAGGATCTAGATATTTGCAAGAAATACTAGATCGGAGGTTCTCCAAATGAATGGAGAGGAGATGAAGCGCTTGATTCCTGATGATGAAGATCGAGTTCTCCTCCTTTGATTCCCCAAGGGATGGGGCCTTTGGGTGGATCTAGGTGGAGCACTCTTGTATGAAGCTTTTAGATCTGATCTGTTCTTTTTCGAGATGAATCAAGAGTTCTGGCAGGAGGGGGATGGCTGGATTAAATACCCCTCCCCAGATCTGACTGTTGCACAACTTTGGGGGCGGATAATCCGCCCCTAGTGGGGGGCGGATAATCCGCCCCTGGGAAAACTCTGCCCCAAGGACGGATTCTCCGGGGGAAACTCCGCCCCCTCTCTGGGGCTTGCGCCTT
Source organism: Avena sativa (assembly GCA_916181665.1). NCBI lineage: Eukaryota > Viridiplantae > Streptophyta > Magnoliopsida > Poales > Poaceae > Avena > Avena sativa. Next base: position 507,133,397 of record OV702294.1, read on the forward strand.
TGGTGAAGCTTGGTGAAGATCTTGGGGGGCGGATAATCCGGCCCCCCTGAGGGGCGGATTATCCGGCCTAGCCGGAAAGTCCGGCCAAAACTCCGCCCCCTCTCTGGGGCTTGCGCCTTGGCGATGAGCAAGGGGGGCGGATTATCCGGCCCCCTGGAGGGGCGGATTATCCGGCAGGGCTGGAAAATCCGGCCAAAATTCCGCCCCCCTTCTGGGGCTTGCGCCTGCTTGGGCAAAGGGAGGGGCGGATTATCCGCCCCTGGTGGGGCCGGATTATCCTCCCCCAAAGGCAGAGTCCTTTTCCCTTTATTCTCAAATAGAGCTGCAACACTTCAACACACATTAAATGATCCTTGGTATTGTTATCTAACACACAAAACACTAGGGATTAAGAAATGTTCTTTCACCTCTGTTCGCATCTGTAGAAATTTTTGATTTACTATGCCGCGAAACCCTTCAGTGGTATCAGAGCTAGATCTATGCGTAGATGTGTTTCACGAGTAGAACGCAACATGGTTGTTGCGGGCGTTGATGTTTTCTGTTGCAAGCCTCTTGTTTGTGTTCTTCTTATGACACGGGATAGTGAGATTGAAGCGGTCTAGGCCAACCTTACGCGACGTCGTTCGCGAGACCGGCTCCGCACTTGACGTGTGGCTTGTTCCACACATGCGGCTGGTGGATGTCAGTTTCTCTCACTATAGTTGTCATGGGATTAACACCGGAGTTTGGCAACCATAATATCACCGTTGTGGCTTTCCGTAGGTAAGAATCGTTCTTAGCATCTACTCCCATAAGCCATGTAAAACATGCAACAACAAAGTAGAGGCGTCTAACTTGTTTTTGCAGGGAGTGTTTTCTGTGATATGGTATGGCCCAAGATGTGATGTGTATAATGTATGCGATGATCATGTTTTGTAATGTTTCACGACTTGCATGTCGATGAGTACACAACCGGCAGGAGCCATATGGTTGTCTTTATAATTGTGTATGACCTGAGTGTCAACTTCTTATGCGCCATGTAATAGTTTCACTTTATCGCTAAGTAGTTAGCAATAGTTGTAGTTGCTATTCGTGGTGGAGGCAATCATGGTGGAGTGATGGAGATCATGCCGGAACGCACAAGATGGAGATCGTTGCGCGAAGATTGTCTATACCATGTCACATTAAAGTTATATGCATGTGATGTTTATCCTTTTATGTATCTTATTATGCTTAGATCGCGACGGTAGCATTATAAGATGATTCCTCAATTAAAGATCAAGATAAAAATTGTGTTCTCCCCAAGTATGCACCGTTGCGAAAGTTCGTCGTGTCCAAGCATCACGTGATGATCGGGTGCTATAGACTCTACGCTCACATACAACGGGTGCAAGCCAGTTTTGCACACGCGGAAATACTTGGGTCTAACTTGACGAGCCTAGCATGTACAGACATGGCCTCGGAACACATGAACCGAAAGGTTAAGCATGAGTCATATGAATGATATGATCGGCACTTCGTTGTCCACCATTGAAACCACATCTCTTCTCGTGAAGATCGGATTAGGTGTGGTGAATTTGGATCGTGTTCACTAAACAACTTGAGGGATGTTGAATTTAGTGGGAGTTCATCTAGTAATTTGATTAAAAGTTGAACTAGTTATCATGAACATAGTCTAATTTGTACTTGCAAATATTGTAGATCAAATGGCTAAGTCCAACTTCAACTTCAATGTTTTTGCTGAGAAGGAAAAGCTTAGAAACAATGGGTCTAACTTCACCAATTGGTTCCGCAATCTAAGAATCATTCTCTCTGGCGGTTAAAAGGACTATGTCCTTGGGAAAGCGTTAGGTGACCCCCCTGCTGCAACTGCGCCGACTGATGAGAAAGCTGTCTATCAGTTGCGCAAAGATGATTATGGTGTGATTAAGAGCACCATGTTGTTTGCTATGGAACCGGAACTTCAAAATCGTTTTGAAGACTATCCCGGGCCCTTTGAGATTCTCGAAGAGCTGAAAACCATGTTTCAGACTCAGGACCGTTCTGAGAGATATGGGATCTCTGAGAAGTTCTTTAACTGCAAGATGGAGGAAGGGAGTTCCGTTAGTGAGCACGCCATTAAGATGACGGGCTACACTCAACGCCTTGAGCAACTGGAATGCACGATTCCAGAGGAGCTCAAGATTGACAGGGTTCTGCAATCACTCCCTCCCAGCTACAAAAGTTTTGTAGTGACTCATAATCAGATTGGTTCCACTGATACGATCACCGAGCTCTTCGCAAAGCTGAAGGCCGCAGAAGTGGACATCAAAAAGGATAATCATGTGTTGATGGTCAACAAGCCCACCTTTAAGAAAGGTAAGGGAGCAAAGAAGCCCTTCAAGAAGGGCGGCGGCAAGCGCACTGCCCCTGCTGAGAAGAAGCTCAAGTCTGGTCCTAAGCCGGACACTGAGTGCTTCTATTGCAAGGACAAGGGTCACTGGAAGCGCAACTGTCCGAAGTACTTAGCGGACAAGAAGGCTGGCACCATCAAAGGTATATTTGATATACATGTTATTGATGTTTTCCTTACTAGCCCTCGTTGTAGTGCCTGGGTATTTCATACTGGTTCAGTTGCTAATATTTGTAACTCGAAACAGGAACTACGGAATAGACGGCGGCTTGCGAGGGATGAGGTGACCATGCGCGTTGGCAACGGATCAAGAGTTGATGTGATGGTCGTCGGCACGCTCTCCTTAGTTTTACCTTCGGTATTAGTTTTAAACCTTAATAAGTGTTATTATGTGCCTGCGTTGAGCATGAACATTATTTCTGGATCTTGTTTATTGCAAGACGGTTATTCATTTAAATCGGAGAATAAAGGTTGTTCTATTTATATGAGTAACATCTTTTATGGTCATGCACCTATTGTGAATGGTTTATTTCTTCTAAATCTTGAAAGGGATGAAACACACATCCATAACATTGAGTCTAAGAGATGCAAAGTAGATAGTGATAATACTACTTATTTGTGGCACTGTCATCTAGGTCATATTGGTGTAAAGCGCATGAAGAAACTCCATTCTGATGGACTTTTGGAGTCTCTTGATTTTGAATCATTTGACACATGCGAACCATGCCTCATGGGCAAGATGATCAAAACCCCGTTCTCCGGTATGATGGAGCGAGCAACGGACTTGTTGGAAATCATACATACCGATGTATGCAGACCGGTGAGTGTTTCGACGCGCGGTGGATATCGCTATTTTCTCACTTTTACCGATGACTTAAGTAGATATGGGTATATCTATTTAATGAAACATAAATCTGAAACGTTTGAAAAGTTCAAAGAATTTCAGAATGAAGTGGAGAACCATCGTAACAGAAAGATTAAGTTTCTACGATCCGATCGTGGAGGTGAATATTTGAGTTATGATTTTCTCACGCATCTTAAAGCAAGTGGAATCGTTTCACAACTCACGCCACCCGGAACACCACAGCGCAATGGTGTGTCTGAACGCCAAAACCGAACCCTATTAGATATTGTCCGATCGATGATGTCTCTTACTGATTTGCCGTTATCATTTTGGGGTTATGCATTAGAAACCGCTGCATTCACTTTAAATAGGGCACCATCTAAATCCGTTGAGACGACACCGTATGAACTATGGTTTGGTGCTAAACCTAAGTTGTCGTTTCTTAAAGTTTGGGGATGCGAAGCTTACGTCAAGAAGTTGATGCCGGACAAGCTCGAACCCGAAGCGGAGAAATGTGTCTTCATAGGATACCCTAAGGAAACTATTGGGTATACCTTCTATCACAGAACCGAAGGCAAAGTGTTTGTCGCAAAGAACGGTTCCTTTCTTGAGAAGGAGTTTCTCTCGAAAGAAGTGAGTGGGAGGAAAGTAGAGCTAGACGAGGTTATTGAACCTTCTCTTGAATTGGAGAGTAGCGTAGCACCTGAAATTGTTCCAGTGCCGCCTGCACCAACAATAGAGGAAGCTAATGACAAGGATCATGAAGCTTCGGACGATGCTGCTACTGAACGTCGCAGGTCGACAAGGTCGCGTGCCCCTCCTGAGTGGTACGGCAACCCTGTCTTGACTGTCTTGTTAGTAGAAGACAGTGAACCTACGAACTATGAGGAAGCGATGATGAGCCCAGACTCTGAGAAATGGCTAGAAGCCATGAAATCCGAATTGGGATCCATGAGCGAAAACCAAGTATGGACTTTGGTGGACCCTCCTAGCGACCGAAAGGCCGTTGAGTGCAAGTGGATCTTCAAGAAGAAAACGGACGCGGATGGTAATGTTGCCGTCTATAAAGCACGGCTTGTCGCAAAAGGTTTTCAACAAGTTCAAGGTGTTGAATACGATGAGACTTTCTCTCCCGTAGCGATGTAAGTCCATTCGGATTTTATTAGCAATTGCTGCATTTCATGATTATGAAATATGGCAGATGGATGTCAAGACTGCTTTCCTCAATGGCAACATTGATGAAGAGTTGTATATGATGCAACCCGAAGGTTTTGTCGATCCTGGGGATGCTGATAAAGTATGCAAACTTCAGCGTTCCATTTATGGACTAAAGCATGCATCTCGGAGTTGGAATATTCGTTTTGATCAAGTGATCAAGAGATTTGTATTTGTTCCAAATTGCTATGAAGATTGCATCTACAAGAAAGTGAGTGGGAGCTCGGTGACGTTTCTGGTACTATATGTGGATGACATATTGATTATTGGAAATGACATCAACATGCTTAACGATGTGAAGAGTTATTTGAACAAGTGTTTTTCAATGAAAGACCTAGGTGAAGCTGCTTATATATTGGGCATCAAAATCTATAGAGATAGACAAAGACGCCTGATAGCTTTAAGCCAGAGTACATACCTAGACAAAGTTCTAAAAAGGTTCAGAATGGATAAGGCAAAGAAAGGTTCAGTGCATATGTTGTCAGGTAAGATATTGAGCAAGGCTCGGTGTCTAGCTACTGTAAATGACAGGGAAGCTATGAGCAAAGTGCCTTATGCCTCGGCCATAGGTTCTATCATGTATGTCATGTTGTGTACTAGACCGGATATGTCCAATGCTCTTAGTTTGACGAGCAGATATCAAAGTGATCCAGGAGTGGAACACTGGACAGCCGTGAAGAACATCCTAAAGTACCTAAATAGGACTAAAGAAATGTTCTTAGTCTATGGGGGTGATGAACAGCTTGTCGTAAAAGGTTACGTCGACGCTAGTTTTGACACCAACAAGGATGATTCTAAATCTCAGACAGGATACGTGTATATTTTGAATGGAGGAGCTGTGAGCTGGAGAAGCTGCAAGCAAAGCGTGATCGCGGGATCTACAATAGAAGCGGAATACATGGCTGCTGCAAAAGCGTCAAGTGAAGGAGTTTGGATCAGGAACTTCATCACTGAGCTTGGCGTGGTTCCAAGTGCATTGGACCCACTGGAGATATTGTGTGACAACACTGGCGCCATAGCACTCGCTAAGGAACCAAGATATCATCCAAAGACCAAGCATATCAACCGCAAGTTTCATATAATCCGAGATTATATAGCAGATGGAGATCTGAAGATTAGTAAAGTACATACAGATCTGAATGTCGCAAATCCATTGACTAAACCTCTTCCACGTGTAAAACATGACCAGCACCTCAGTGCCATGGGTGTGAGATTGTTGCCAGATGTAAACTAGATTATTGACTCTAGTGCAAGTGGGAGACTGTTGGAATTATGCCCTAGAGGCAATAATAAAGCTGTTATTATTATAATTCTTGTTCATGATAATGTTTATATTCCATGCTAGAATTGTATTAAGCAGAAACTTTAATACTTGTGTGGTTTGTGAACAACACCGTGTCCCTAGTACGCCTCTATGGACTAGCTCATTGATCAATGATGGTTAAGGTTTCCTAACCATAGACATGAGTTGTCAATTGATAATGAGATCATATCATTGGGAGAATGATATGATGGACAGACCCAAACTAAGCGAAGCAATTAGATCGTGTCATCGTGTTCGTCTTTGTGAAGCTTTTCTTATGTCAAATATTGTATTCCTTAGACCATGAGATAATACAACTCCCTGGTATCGGAAGAAAGCTTTGAGGTCATCAAACGTCATCCTATGAGAGGGTGATCATAAAGGTGTCTCTCAGGTGATCGGAAAGTATCTGTTGGGTTGTATGTATCGAGATGGGATTTGTCCCTCCCAAGTCGGAGAGATATACTTCGGGCCCACTCGGTAATCGATATCAAACACCGCTTGCAAGCATGTGGTTAAGGAGTTAATCACAAAGTGATATCGGATTACGGAACGAGTAAAGTACTTGCTGTGAACGAGATTGAACTAGGTATGACGGTACCGACGATCAAATCTCGGGCAAGTAAAATATCGCGAGACGAAGGGAATATATATATGGGATTGATTGAATACTGGCATCGTGGTTCATCCGATATGATCATCGATGAATGTGTGGGAGTCAATATGGGTTTCCAGACCCCGCTGTTGATTATTGATAGAAGATCATGTCTGCATATTCTCGAACCCGCAGGGTCACACACTTAACGTGTCTCGACGCTAGGATAGATTGGATAATTGGTTTATGAGTTTTTGTTCGGATTCTTGGATGGGATCCGGGACATCACGAGAGGTTCCAGAGTGGTCCGGAGAATAAGATTCATATAAGGCAGTGCAGTTTTTGGAGTTCGGAATTATTCCGGGTTAATCGGTATTGTACCGGAAGCTTCTAGAACCTTCCGGAAGGGGACCAACGTGGCCCCACCTTCCGGGAGGGGGCATGGGCTTATGAGGGAGTGCCCTGGCCGCATTGGTCCAGGGGCACAAGGCCCCATAGGGCCCAGCCGGCCAAAGAGGGTTTAAACCCTAGATAGACCTTCTAGAAGGGGGGGTTTCCTTGCCCCCCACTCTTCCTCCTTTGGGGCCGCCGGTTTGGCTTGGGGGAGGGGCTAGGGCTGCGCTCACCCCTCTATATGTAGAGGGCTGGGGGCGCACCACCCCCACACACCTTCCCCTCCAACCCTAGCCGCCCTGCTGCCCTCCTCTCTCCCTCCCGACTGCTTGTAGGCGAAGCCCTGCTGCAGAAATTCTCCACCAATTGCACCGCGTCGTCGCGTTGTAGATCCAACCCATCTCTCCACCATACTTGCTGGACCAAGGAAGGAGGAGACGTCGAGGTGCTGCACGTGTGCATCTCACGGAGGCACCGCCACTTGTGGTGCTAGATCGGATCGGATCGCGAGGAGGAGAAGCGAGTACGACTACATCACCCACATTCTTACGAACGTTCCGCTGTGCGAATCTTCAAGGGTATGAAGATCTAATCCAATCTCTCTCGTTGTTTGCATCTCCTAGATTAGATCTTGGCTTTCCCTCTGTTCGCATCCATAGAAAATTTTGATTTACTATGCCGCGAAACCCTTCACCATGCCTACCTTCTAATGAGAGTAACCCTTTATCCCTTACATTATTTGATTGTCCCCCATGCTTACCAAAGGAGGATGAATGTTATGTTCCTGTTGATCCTTTTGAAATATCTACTTTGGGTAAAACCTATGATAATAATTGTGCTCCTGTTATCTATGATAATCCTTGCTATTTTGATAAATCTTATGATAATCCTTTATTTGCGCCTAATTTCAAAATGCATGGTACTAAAGAGTTTTGCTTAGAAAATGTTTATGATAAAGCTCTAGATGATGGTCCTATATTGGTTGATAATATTAATAATACTACTATTGAAAATGAGATTGGAGAGGTCTTGACTTTATCTTGGAACCCCATACCTCTTGAGAATGATCGATCATCTTTTTATTAAATTGTTAAAAATGGGTTTGAAGGTTTTAATCCCACTATTTTTGAGCTTGATAAAAATTATGTGTTTGTAGATCATGAAAAGCATGCTTTATGTGATAGTTATATCGTAGAGTTTATTCATGAGTCTACTGAAAATTATTATGAGAGAGGAAAATATGGTTGTTGGAATTCTCATGTTACTAAAACACCTCTCTTTATATTGAAAGTTCCAAAGTTGCTCTTGTTTTATCTATCCATTCTAGTTACTATGTGCTTCTTTGATTTATTTTCTTACCAGATTCCTATGCATAAGAAGAGGGTTAGACTTAAATGTGTTTCATATTTGCTCCTTGATGCTCTCTTTTACTTCAATTCATATTTCTTATGTGAGCATCTTCTCAAACTATTATGCCTAACTTAAAGGCGTTAAAGAAAAGTACTTCTTGGGAGATAACCCAATTGTTTTATTGAGTTTTGGAAGTTATTACTTCTGTAATAACATCTCCTTATCCTTTTTGTGTGATTTTTGTGCCAAGAATATGTAGGGTTCGCAGCATAGAAAACAAAAAAATTCCTATGATGGGAACAACTAAGTACCAAGATCTATCTAGTAGATACAAGCAACGGGTGGATATATATCCATAGAATACATACCCTCGAAGACCGAATAGCGTTAACAAGGTTGTACTCGTGGATGATGTAGACGAACGCTTGCCGATCTCAAGATCGTGATGAAGTCCATCTGGTCCAGCCGGTCCAGCACGATCTAGTCCAGCACCTCAAAGCAGTGGTGCATCCGTGATCGCACACACGTACGGGTACCCCGACAACCTCCATGCCCTCGCTCCAGCGAAGCAGCGGAAGCAACAAATCCTTCCAGAAAAAGCCACCGGGAACATGTATCTCTCTGATCCGAGACCATGGGGAAATTCTAAAGGGGGGAGAGAGATCCTTCGCGAGGAGGAGAGAGGGGGGCACCCAAGGGGCATGGCGCCCAGCCATGGGGGCTGCCCCCACCTCTTCCACATTCATGTGGGTGGAGCTCCCACTCAAAATGAAAAGCCTCCACTACCATTAAAAAGCCTCCACTCAAAAATCCACTCACATGCATTAAATTTCCACCAAATTTAATGCAAGCTCTCATTTAAATAAAACTATTTTATTTATTTATTCAGAATTTTGTTAATTACTTTAATTAACAAACATTCACATAAAACCCCTTACAACATTTCAATTTCACATGCAGAACCAGTTTCAGCAATTTCAACCGAAACAATTTCGGTGTCTAGTGAAATAAATTCCTGCGCTTTCCTTTTTCTTTCTCCGGCATATCATTTGCTCCGAATGGTGTCGATATCCCTTAAGTGTGTCACCCTACGGTTCGCGAATAATGCAGACATGATCGAGACCCCTCTCCGATCAATAATCAGCAGCGAGACCTGGAGATCCGTACTGACTCCCACACATTCAACGATGACTTCTGTGATCGTGTGAACCTTTTACGCTAGTATCTTAATCCCTTTGTTTCACGATATATTACATGTCCGAGATTCGATCATCGGTATCTCCATACCTAGTTTGATCTCGTTACCGACATGCACTCTTTTCTCGTTCCCGTGATATAACATTCTAGTGATCAAATCACTTGCTTGCAAGCTAATCAATGTGATATCACCGAGAGGGCCCAGAGCATATCTATCCGTCATCGGGATAAACAAATTCCACTTTTGATCCATGGACCTCAACATAACACTTTAGTAGTTCTGAAGCCATCTTTATAATCACCCAGTTACGGTGTGACGTTTGATGTCATCGAGAAACTCTTCCGGTGTTAGTGATTGACATGATCTCATGGTCTAAGGATTAGGATCACTTCGTAAGTTGTTATAGCAATATAAACTCAATGACTTTGATCGTAATGCTATACTTTGGATGAATGTTCATCACATCATTACACTAATGTTGTGACCTCGTTATTAACAACATCCAATGTCCATGATCAGGAAACCTTTGATCATCTTGTTAATCAACGAGCTAGTTTATAAGAGAGGCATAACTAGGAACTTCCTTTTTGTTTATTAAACACACATGTATTAACGTTTCCGTATTAATACAATTATAGCATGTAAAATAAACATTTATCATAAATAAGGAATACGATAATAACCACTTTATTATTGCCTCTCGGGCATATTCCCTTCAGAATAACCTCTAAAGAGAGAAAAGTAAGATTTGGGAAAGTTGCTGTCCTGAAACAAATTTTTGTGTTCCACTATAAAAATTCATGAAAAATCTCTATATGTCAGATTGAGCTGTAATTTTTTGAGTAAATGCCCCTAAGTTGTTATCTAACTTTCATTAGTTCAATACTTTTCGATTTGAGCAATAGAAGGTCTTCAAAAAAATTGGTTTTTACTTACTAGTCCGTTTTGACAGATTTCTGCCTTTATTTGCATTTGCCTCTTTATCGGTTTCTTTTTGAGTTCTTGATCACCTGAGCTTTTTAAAGGAATTTCTATAGTAGCTTGTGTTTTTAATGGAATTTTACTTGTTTTGAAACTAAACCCCAAGGCCTATTGTTTTGAATGCACTAATGTTGCTGATGAAGATTGTGTGAAGTTTTGTATGAAAGAAATTTTCAAGTGTAGGGGAAGAATGATGTAATGAGATGAAGAATGGACAAAAGATCAAGCTTAGGGATGCCACTCCGTGTCACCCCAAGAAATATTCAAGAGGTACAAGCGTCAAAGCTTGGGGATGCCCAAGGCATCCCCTTCTTCATCAATAAAAATCTTAGGTCTCATTCTAGACACTTCGTTTTTTTTGTTTCATCCACTGTTGTGTTGTTCTTGGAGCGTCTTAGTTTTCATTTTTGGTTTTCATTTGCTTAGTTTGCTTGAATAAAGTAGTTGGACCTCCGCTTTCGCTGTGTTGTTTCAAATAAGTTGATTGGTGTGGGAAAAGAGTAAAAAGTTTCATGCTTAAGTGGTACAAAAGGGAGCTTGTTTTGACTGTGACTTAGACTTTATCATGTCATGCTAGATGTTGTTTTGACCTTATGCTTAGTGATTATTGGTGTAGCATGACTTGTTCCAAATAATTGAGATTGCTTAATGTGCCTTGAAAGAATCATGCGTTGTTTTAGCACACAAAAGCATAATATTGTGGTATTCTCCTTTGATGCTTTGTTTGGGTTGACTTGGCACATGCTCACACCATGTTATGACTATGAACCAGTCATCTTAGCCTCTATGATCATTTAGTTTTTGACTTGTGATACCACTTTATGCTTTAGTTGATAATGTTTTGTCGCTTTGCATGATTATGGCCATTATTGCTCTCTTAGTTGGTCGCTCCGAGTCTTGTGCTAGCCTCCACTTGTATTGAGTAAGCTCTACTCATGCATCCAACTCCCAAGAAACCAAGTTATTCCAACGAGTCCACTATAAATTCCTATGCATGGTGTGTTACACCATTCCAAGTATATTCTTGTTTTATCTATCTTCCAAATTAAACTTGTTGTGTGAAAATTAGTGATTAAAGCTCTCAAAAACTTGATGGTACACTTTATTTTTCTTGACCCTTATAAACTTGAACCATTGTGTCATCTATGTTATATGCTTGCACTTATAAGTTGGGAATTAGCAAAACCGTGTTGTCACGGGGAACGCTTTCAACACCTGTACATATTACCCAGTTGATATCATGCTCTTTTGTTTATGGATGTCAGCGGTGTGAAATAAAAGGGGAGCCTGTAAGTCCAGGGAGTATTATATATGTGTTAGAGAAACGCCTGGGCCGCTAGCCTAAGCCATGCCTAATCATGGTGGAAACTTGCAGCATCACCATAGTGAGCAATCCATGAAGCATCCTAAGAAAGAAAAAATATATAGAAAAAAAAGAAGATAAAAAAATATATGCACCATGCTCATGGTAAATAAAAGGATTGTTGAGATGGTCACTGCCTGTTGCCTTGTCATTTTGATATGGGATAGCTCCTGTGTCATGGGTCAAGGGGTACCCTGTTGGTGGTTCTCTATGATACACATGTACTTACAATGACAAGAACTTGCTTGTGACTAAAGTTGAGTAGCATGAGGAACGACCCTCGTACTCAAGGGACATGAGATTGCCAACTTATGATTTGTCAAGCATATACTCCATATTAGTTTCAGTTTAACCTTAATCACTTCAAGATGCTTATGATAGGGGCAATGAGAGCTGAAAGCTAACAAGTACCCTAATTTTTGGAAGCTCTTTATGAACATTGAAATCCCTACTTCCCTCTATGAAGGGCCTTTCTTTCTACTTTTATATTGAGTCTCCATCTTCTATCTTTATGCACAAGTTAAGAGAGCATAGTTTTCATTCTTAGTTTTATGTGCATTGTCCCAAAACTTATTGATTGATTCATAATGTTGATATTGCTTCTTTCTGAACTATTTGTATCTAGTCACACTTATGAACTTTGAAGGTGTCCTATGCATTTATGTTTTGGTACTCAATGAGGACAAGCTGAATACCACTATGCTATGTTTTCTATATGTGAACCACACCTTAGTTTGATAACAAACTACTTGACACAAATTCCCTCCTTTGCTGCTACTATAGCAGTCATATACTTAGCCTTTTTGTTGTAGTATTCGTCACAATGTCTTAACTTTGGAACTCTTCCAAATCCATCATGGAATCTCCTTTCCATCACATTGTGCCACCCATAGTTTAAATTGAGATAAACTTAATTTGTATCTTGTGACAAAACTAGTATCAATGTAACTCTTTACAATGAACTATTTGTAATTGTTTGTCACCTCTACAAATATATTCTTAGTTCTTCCAAAAGATCATAAGAATATCCTCACTATCGTCCAATGATCATTTTATGATTCATTCTGGTATATGCTCATAACACTTAGAGTATAGGACATATCTGGATGTGTACATATCATGGTATGATTGATCAAAACATTCTCGTGATTTCACTCATCAAGTGTCAAAGCACTTGAATCTTGTTTCACTTATCAAGTGTTGATACACTTGAATCTTGATTCAATTCCTTTTCCATGCGACAAGAACCTTTTCTTGTCGTTTCTATATTGAACTCCTTCAATATCTCATATATGTATGTTTGGCACAACCATATTAGCGTCACAGTCTATCCACTATAGACATTCATGCTAAATATTCGGGTTTTGCCTAAGTATTTCATCGAAATGAAATTCTTAACCTTTGTCAATAAAAGATACATAATTTCTAATCAACAAGATGTCCTCCACATAATGTATTATAAATATGTCTTAGCGCTCCCACTTAATTTCTTGCAAATGCAAGCATCTTCATCGTTTCCTGATAAAAAACTCCTTTTTCATCATGGTGAAGATTCCAACTCCGCGATGCTTACTTCAACCATTGAAGTTTGCATGCCCTTTTTAGCATCCTTTGAATTAACAAAACCCTTTGGATCGTGGCATGTACACGTCCTAGGTAACCATTCTATTAGAAGAACTTTGTTTTGTTTATTCATCTACCATATACCAAATTATATGTAGTGGTTGCTACTTTAATCCGTCCAAACTAAATATCGCTATGAAAGATCAAATCTTGTCATAGTCAACTCCTTGAACATTGTCATAAAATACTTTATGACATGTCGACTATTTCATAGATGTGAAACATCCATGTCTGTTTCTTTATAGATCCAAATACGACCGATAGGTTTTTACATCTTTCCGGAGGGTCTTCCAAGTTCGAAACTTGATTTATCGTGTATGGACTTCTCACGGATTTTATGGCTTCAAGCCATTTGACGGAGTCAGGGCCCATCATCGCTTCTTTGCATGTAGTCGGTTCATCATTGTCAGACAATAATGATTTACTCTCAAATCTTAGCATTTGATTGTTTAACCGACCGACTTGGTTCAATAAGAACTTAGATCTCTGTGACCACAACCTTTGAGGCACATAAGCTATGAGCATTATGGCAGCCTTCAGAACAATTTCCGGCGCTGCGCAACTCAGCACATTTAGCTAATGTTCGTTAACCTTATCAAAGTTCTATTGTCCTCCCACTTAACTTTTGCGAAAAATTCCTTTTTCAAGAAACTTCACATTTCAAGCGACAAAACCTTTTGTCCTTGGTGTTATGGAGGAATACCCAATTGTTATTCGAAATAACCTACAAAGACATTCTTATCCGACTTCGGTTGTAAACAACTTACTTATGTTTAGCATACCAAAATTTAAGAAATGACAACTTGGGTTTTACCCCCAAACCATAACTCATATGGTGTCATTTCAACGGATCAAGATGGAGCTCTTTTCAATGTAAAAGCGGTAGTCTCTAAAGCTTTAATCTTTTTATTTAAACATAATGGCAGTTTTATAAATAACACCTTTGATCCAACCATGTCAAACAAGGTTTCATTACAAATCTCAAACACTCCATACTCCTATGGTGTTTCGGGAAATGTAAATCTAGGTGTTTTGCTAAACTTGCAACTCAAATAAATCCCTTTATGATAAATCATAATTCATTTATTTTTCTTGTTACACTTGTAACTCAAATAAATCCCTTATGATAAAATCATAAACCATTTATTTTCTTGTCACAATGATTTTCACTTCATCTTGAAAGTCTTTGAACATTTTCAAATATTTCACACTTCTTTCTCATTAAGTGAATATTCACTCAAATTTCCGGAGAAAGAATATGAAGTTGAAATCCATCGCTTACGACTATACTTAATGGACTACATACATCGATATGTATAAATTCCAATAATTTAGTCGTTCGTTCTTCTTTGGCCTTTGAACAAAGTTTTAATTATCCCGAGGAAAGTCTCACAAGCGTCACTTGATCAAATCAAAGACTCCAAAAATCTATAAAATTGGAGATTCTTCATGTTTTTCTTTCCAATATAATTTAAACGACGATGTCACTTCGTAAGTGATCTTCCAATCATTTGTCTTGCGACATTTTAGCATTAGGTTTTATGGATGTGTTTTCTCCAACTAGATTTGTAAATCATCCATCTTATTGTAGGGTTTCGTAGCATGGAAAACAAAAATTTTCTACCGCATACAAACAAACAAGCCAAGATCTATCTACTAGATTGTAGCAACGAGTCGATAGAATAACTCTCCTCGAAGATTCCAAAGTGTTTAACGAGAGCGGATTCTCGTGGGTGATGTAGTCGTACTCTTCCCGATCTCAAGATCGCGTAGACGATCCTTCCGGCGCTGCGTTCCGGCAGCACTCCCGCAGTCGGTCACACGTTCGGTACTCGACGAAGACCTTCCTCTCCCTTGTTCTAGCAGGCAGCGGAGGTTGTAGCACTCTCCTCGCGATTCCGGCAGCACAACGGCGTGGTACCGGAAGTAGAGGGGAGATCTCGCAGGGCTTCGCCTTTAGCCAGAGCGAGTATGGTGGAGTATGAGAGAGTCCCTCGACGATCTAGGGTTTAGACACGCCGAGGAGGGGCTAGTGCTGGCGGCTAGGGTTTCACCTAGGCGGCGGCGAGTGCCCTAGGGCCGGCGGCGGCTTGGAGGCGGCGGCGGCTTGGTACTAGGGTTTGGAGGAGAGGATCTTGTGTGCTAGGAGGGGCAGCCCTGCCCCTCCCTTTATAGGTGGGAGGCGCGGCCAAGGGGAGGGGAGTCCCTACCCAACTCGGCTTGGAGGTGGGCCGGCGGTTGTAGGAGGGAACTCCTCCCCAACTCGGTTTCCCACTCCTCCTCTTTTCCTCTTTCCAAATTTAGCCGTTTGACTTTTCAAGCTAGCTATTTGACTTTTCAAACTAGGATTTGAATTAATCCTTTATTTGGTTCAATGATGACACTTAGTACATGATGCAATCATACCAACTTGATACAACACATTCATGTACCCTTCCCCTCCGGAGTGCCGGACATTCCGGAACATTCTAGAACATTCCCGATGAAAACACCGGAACCATTCCCCAACTCCGAAACGGGACTTTCCTTATATGAATCTTATTCTCCGGACCATTCCGGATCTCCTGGTGATATCCCGAATCCCATTCGAGACTCCGAACAACATTCGGTCTCCTTCTCATCATTCCATAACTACTCAAACAACGTCGAATCCTTAAGTGTGTCTCCCTACGGTTCGTGAATTATGCGAACATGATCGAGACACTTCTCCGAACAATAACCAATAGAGGAATCTGGAAATTCATATGGCTCCCACATATTTCTATGATTACTTTGCGATCGAATGAACCACTTACATACGATATCAATTTCCCTTTGTCTCACGATAGTTTACTTATCCGAGGTTATGATCGTCGGTATCTCTGCATACCTAGTTCAACCTCGTTACCGATAAGTACTCTTTTCTCGTTCCCGTGATATGTGATCCCTTGTGAGCCAGTCACATGCTTGCAAGCTAATTGGATGACATTTCACCGAGAGGGCCTAGAGTATATCTATCCGTCATATGGATGGACAAATCCCACTCTTGATCCATGTGTTTCAACCAATACTTTCCGAACACTCAATGCCACCTTTATAGCCACCCAGTTACGGTGCGGTGTTTGATGTCATCAAAGCATCCATCCGGTAAAGGTGATATGCATGATCTCATGGTCGAAGGAATTAGATTACTATGTATCAGAAAGCATATAGCAATTGAACTATTAAAATGACTTGATCTTTATGCTACGCTTATCTATAGGAGTATGTCCATCATATCATTCTCCTAACAATATGATCTTGTTGTTAATAACATCTCAATGTTCATGATAGGGAAACCACAATCATCTATTAACCAACAAGCTAGTATTACATAGAGGCTTTACTAGGGACTTCAAATTAAGTTTACAAATCACACAAGTATTAATGTTTCCTTGTTAATACTATTATAGCATGAATGTAAACATTTATCATAAACACAAAGATATAATAATAACTATATTTATTATTGCCTCTAGGGCATATCTCCAACAGTCTCCCACTTGCACTAGAGTCATCTAATCTAGATTACATGGTAATATACCGAACACCCATGGCAGTTTGGTGCTGGTCATGTTTTGCCCTCGGGAGAGGTTTAGTCAACGGATCCGCCACATTCAGATCTGTGTGTACTTTGCAAATCTTTATATCCCCATCTTGGATATGTTCTCGAATTGCGTGAAAACGTAGCTTGATATGCTTCAGCTTCTTGTGTGACCTTGGTTCTTGCGCATTGGCTATGGCGCCCATGTTATCACAGTAGATAGACATTGGGTCCAGCGCACTAGGAACCACACCCAGCTCTATAATGAACTCTTTCATCCATATCGCTTCTTGTGAAGCCTCCGAAGCAGCCATGTATTCCGATTCAGTTGAAGATCTCGCCACAACGCTTTGCTTTGCACTCCTCCAGCTAACTGCTGCACCATTCAAAATAAATACGTATCCAGATTGTGATTTAGAATCATCCGGATCGGTGTTCCAACTAGCATCGGTGTAACCATTAACAACGAGCTGTTCATCACCTCCATAAGAAAGAACCAAATCCTTAGTTCTTCTCAAGTACTTAAGGATGTTTTTGACCGCTGTCCAATGATCCACTCCTGGATCACTTTGATATCTTCTAGTTAAACTAACAGCATATGCAATGTCAGGTCTAGTACATAGCATGGCTTACATTAGAGATCCTATGGCTGAGGCATAGGGAGTCTTACTCATCCTTTCTCTATCTTCTGCCGATGTCGGACTTTGAGTTTTACTCAAGGTTGTATTGGGCAACATGGGCAAGAACCCTTTCTTGCTATCTTCCATTCCAAACCTCTTTAGAACTTTGTCCAAATATGTACTTTGTGACAATGATATTTGGTGTTTCGATCTATCTCTATAAATCTTTATGCCTAATATGTAAGCTGCTTCGCCAAGATCCTTCATTGAAAAACTATTATTCAAATATTCTTTGACACTATTAAGAAGGTCTACATCATTCCCAATCAACAATATGTCATCTACATATAGTATTAAGAATGCTACAGAGCTCCCACTCACTTTCTTGTAAATACAAGCTTCTCCATAAGTTTGTATAAAACCAAAACTTTTGATCACCTTATCAAAGCGTTGATTCCAACTTCGGGATGCTTGCTTCAATCCATAGATGGACCGTTGAAGTTTGCATACCTTGTTAGCATCTTTAGGATCAACAAAACCTTTGGGTTGCATCATATACAACTCTTCATCAATGTCTCCATTGAGGAATGCTATTTTGACATCCATCTGCCATATCTCATAATCGTAATATGCAGCGATTGCTAACATAATCCTCATAGACTTTAGCTTCGCTACTGGTGAGAAAGTCTCATCGTAGTCAACTCCTTGAATTTGTCGAAACCCTTTTGCGACAAGTCGAGCTTTATAGACAGTAACATTACCATCAGCATCTGTTTTCTTCTTGAAGATCCATTTGTTCTCGACAGCCTTCTGGCCATCCGGTAAGTCCACCAAAGTCCATACTTGGTTTTCGTACATGGATCCAATCTCGGATTTCATGGCTTCTTGCCATTTATTGGAATCTGGGCTCATCATCGCTTCCTCATATGTCTCAGGGTCATCGGTGTTGTCCACCAACATGACACTCATAACGGGATCATACCAATCTGGAGTGGTACGAGTTCTCGTTGACCTGCGAGGCTCTGTAGCAACTTTAACCGAAGTTTCATGATCATTATCATTAGCTTCCTCTCTTATTGGTGCAGGCACCACAGGAACTTCTTCCGGCGCTGCGCTACTCGCAATTTCGAGAGAAGGTTCGACAACCTCGTCGAGTTCTACTTTCCTTCCAGTCACTTCTTTCGAGAGAAATTCCTTCTCTAGAAAGGATCCATTCTTGGCAACGAAGATTTTGCCTTCGGATCTATGATAGAAGGTATACCCAATAGTTTCCTTCGGGTATCCTATGAAGACGCATTTTTCCGCTTTGGGTTCAAGCTTGTCCGGCTGTAACTTCTTTACATAGGCTTCGCACCCCCAAACTTTAAGGAACGACAATCTAGGTTTCTTCCCAAACCATAATTCATACAGCGTCGTTTCAACGGATTTAGACGGTGCCCTATTTAAAGTGAATGCGGCTGTTTCTAATGCATAACCCCAAAATGATAGTGGTAAATCTGTAAGTGACATCATAGAACGAACCATATCTAAGAGAGTTCGATTACGACGTTCGGACACACCATTACGCTGTGGTGTTCCCGGCGGTGTCAACTGCGAAAGTATTCCGCATTTCTTCAAATGCTCGCCAAACTCGTAACTTAGATATTCACCTCCACGATCAGAACGTAGAAATTTAATCTTCTTGTTACGTTGATTCTCTACCTCACTTTGAAATTCCTTAAACTTCTCGAAAGTTTCGGACTTATGTTTCATGAAATAGATATACCCATATCTACTCAAGTCATCCGTGAAGGTAAGAACATAACGATAACCACCACACGGTGCTACACTCATTGGACCACACACATCGGTATGTATGATTTCCAATAAGTCCGTAGCTCGCTCCATCATACCAGAAAATGGAGTCTTAGTCATTTTACCCATCAGACATGCTTCGCATCTTTCAAGTGATTCGAAATCAAGTGATTCAAGAAGTCCATCGGAATGGAGTTTCTTCATACGCTTCACTCCAATGTGACCAAGACGACAGTGCCACATATAGGTCGAGTTATCGCTCGATTTCAAACGTTTAGCCTCAATGTTATTAATATGTGTATTTCCACTATCGAGATTCAATAAGAATAGACCATCTATCAAAGGTGCATGTGCATAAAACATATTACTCATATAAATCGAACAACCATTATTCTCGGACTTAAACAAGTAACCGTCTCGCAATAAACAAGATCCCGATATAATGTTCATGCTTAACGCAGGCACCAAATAACAATTATTGAAGTATAAATCTAATCCCGATGGTAGATTAAGGGGTAGCGTGCCGACCGCGATCACATCAACCTTTGATCCGTTTCCAACGCGCATCGTCACGTCGTTCTTTGCTAGCTTCCGTTTATTCTGCAGCACCTGTTTCGAGTTACAAATATGAGCAACCGAACCAGTATCAAATACCCAGGCACTACTACGAGTACTAGTGAGATACACATCAATAACATGTATATCAGATATACCTTTCTTCTTGATGTTGCCGTTCTTCAAATCCACCAAGTACTTTGAGCAATTCCGCTTCCAGTGACCTTCTCCCTTGCAGTAAAAGCACTCAGTATCAGGCTTAGGTCCAGCCTTGGTCTTCTTCGTCGGCGTGGTAACTTTCTTACCACCCTTCTTGAAGTGTCCCTTCTGCTTAGACTTGCCTTTCTTGAATTTGGTGGTCTTATTGACCAACAACACTTGGTGCTCTTTCTTGATCTCCACTTCTGCAGACTTCAACATGGCAAAGAGTTCTGGCAACGTCTTGTTCATGTTTTGCATGTTGTAGTTCATCACAAAGTTCTTGTAACTTGGTGGTAGTGATTGGAGGACACGGTAAATCCCCAAAGCATTAGGAATCACAATACCCAAGCTTTGAAGTTTGTTTGCGTGCCCAGACATCTTAAGCACATGCTCGCTGACGGAGCTGCCCTCTTCCATCTTGCAGTTAAAGAACTTTTCAGAAGCCTCATAGCTTTCAATTGCCGCATGAGTCTCAAAGATCAATTTTTGAGATCCTCGACAATATCATATGGGTCTGAAGTCTCAAACCTTTTCTGAAGCTCCGATTCTAAACCATACAAGATAGCACACTGAACTGTGGAGTACTGAGTCTTCCGAGTGAGGTAAACATTCTTTACTTCATCGGCGGCATCAGCTGCAGGTGGGTCACCCAGCGGTGCATCCAGCACATAGGTCAAATTACCAGCTGTGAGGACAATCCTCAAATTGCGGAACCAATCCGTGAAGTTGCTTCCATTGTTTTTCAACTTTTCTTTCTCTAGGAACGCATTAAAATTGATGGTAGGGGTTGCCATTGATCTACAACATATTTGCAATAGTTTAGACTAAGTTTATGACAAATTGAGTTCAAATTAATATTAAAATTAATCTAGGTGAACTCCCACTCAAAACAATATCCCTCACATTGTTTTAGTGATCACACGAACCAAATACACCACATCAACACCGATCATCACGAGAGTTGATGTAGCTTCAATGGCGAACAATCGACATGTTCATCATATCTACTATATGATTCATGCTTTACCTTTCGGTGATCCGTGTTCCGAGACCATGTCTGTACATGCTAGGCTCGTCAAGATCAAACCTTAGTTTCCTCATGAGCAAATCTGGCTTGCTCACGTTGTATACACTTGCGGAATCTAACACACCCGATCATCACGTGGTGCTTCGAAACAACAAGCTTTAGCAACGGTGCTAACTAAGGGTGAACACTTTATGACTTGAAATTCATGTGCATGAGGGATCATCTTATAATGCTACCGTTGTCTACTAAGCAATACAAGATGCATAAAGGATTAACATCACATGCAATTCATAATATGTGATATGATATGGCCTTTCTTCTTTGTGCTTCCGATCTCCATCTTCTAGCACGAACATGATCTCCATCATCACCGGCATTGCATCAAGGTCAATGACGCTTCTCCATGGTTGTCGTCCACCGGCTTCAACTATTACAACTACTTTGAATAGACACGCGGGTCTTAACATAAATTAAAAAACAACCATATGGCTCCTGCCGGTTGCCAACTTACAATAAGGAACATTGCATACATCAAATATAATCACAATCATGGCCATATCACATCACATCACAGCACACCCCTGGAAAACAAAGTTAGACGCCTCTACTTTCTTTGCATATTTTACGTGGTTTGGGGCTTTCAATAAGTGTCGTTCTAACTTACGAACAAGAACCACAACATTGATACTAGTATTGTTAATCACCCGTTGTAAATTGGATCTTAACTATGCTAGGAGAAACAGGCACCCGCAAAGCCACTTATGCAATACAAGTTGCATGTCAAGCATGGAGCAAGTCTCATGAACGATGTCATGTAAGGTTAGCCCGGGCCGCTTCATCCCAACATCCCGCAAGATGCAAAGTACACAAGAAGCAATCGACAATAAAAGCATCAACGCCCACAATGACCATTGTGTTCTACTCGTGCAACAGATCTACATATAGACACGGCTCTGATACCACTGTAGGGTTTCGTAGCATGGAAAACAAAAAATTTCTACCGCATACAAACAAACAAGCCAAGATCTATCTACTAGATTGTAGCAACGAGTCGATAGAATAACTCACCCTCGAAGATTCCAAAGTGTTTAACAAGAGCGGATTCTCGTGGGTGATGTAGTCGTACTCTTCCCGATCTCAAGATCGCGTAGACGATCCTTCCGGCGCTGCGTTCCGGCAGCGCTCCCGTAGTCGGTCACACGTTCGGTACTCGACGAAGACCTTCCTCTCCCTTGTTCCAGCAGGCAGCGGAGGTTGTAGCACTCTCCTCGCGATTCCGGCAGCACAACGGCGTGGTACCGGAAGTAGAGGGGAGATCTCGCAGGCTTCGCCTTAAGCCGGAGCGAGTATGGTGGAGTATGAGAGAGTCCCTCGACGATCTAGGGTTTAGACACGCCGAGGAGGGGCTAGTGCCGGCGGCTAGGGTTTCACCTAGGCGGCGGCGAGTGCCCTAGGGCCGGCGGCGGCTTGGAGGCGGCGGCGGCTTGGTACTAGGGTTTGGAGGAGAGGATCTTGTGTGCTAGGAGGGGCAGCCCTGCCCCTCCCTTTATAGGTGGGAGGCGCGACCAAGGGGAGGGGAGTCCCTCCCCAACTCGGCTTGGAGGTGGGCCGGCGGTTGGAGGAGGGAACTCCTCCCCAACTCGGTTTCCCACTCCTCCTCTTTTCCTCTTTCCAAATTTAGCCGTTTGACTTTTCAAGCTAGCTATTTGACTTTTCAAACTAGGATTTGAATTAATCCTTTATTTGGTTCAGCGATGACACTTAGTACATGATGCAATCATACCAACTTGATACAACACATTCATGTACCCTTCCCCTCCGGAGTGCCGGACATTCCGGAACATTCTAGAACATTCCCGATGAAAACATCGGAACCATTCCCCAACTCCGAAACGGGACTTTCCTTATATGAATCATATTCTCCGGACCATTCCGGATCTCCTGGTGATATCCCGAATCCCATTCGAGACTCCGAACAACATTCGGTCTCCTTCTCATCATTCCATAACTACTCAAACAACGTTGAATCCTTAAGTGTGTCTCCCTACGGTTCGTGAATTATGCGGACATGATCGAGACACTTCTCCGAACAATAACCAATAGAGGAATCTGGAAATTCATATGGCTCCCACATATTTCTACGATTACTTTGCGATCGAATGAACCACTTACATACGATATCAATTTCCCTTTGTCTCACGATAGTTTACTTATCCGAGGTTATGATCGTCGGTATCTCTGCATACCTAGTTCAACCTCGTTACCGATAAGTACTCTTTTCTCGTTCCCGTGATATGTGATCCCTTGTGAGCCAGTCACATGCTTGCAAGCTAATTGGATGACATTTCACCGAGAGGACCCAGAGTATATCTATCCGTCATATGGATGGACAAATCCCACTCTTGATCCATGTGTTTCAACCAATACTTTCCGAACACTCAATGCCACCTTTATAGCCACCCAGTTACGGTGCGGTGTTTGATGTCATCAAAGCATCCATCCGGTAAAGGTGATATGCATGATCTCATGGTCGAAGGAATTAGATTACTATTTATCAGAAAGCATATAGCAATTGAACTATTAAAATGACTTGATCTTTATGCTACGCTTATCTATAGGAGTATGTCCATCATATCATTCTCCTAACAATATGATCTTGTTGTTAATAACATCTCAATGTTCATGATAGGGAAACCATAATCATCTATTAACCAACAAGCTAATATTACATAGAGGCTTTACTAGGGACTTCAAATTAAGTTTACAAATCACACAAGTATTAATGTTTCCTTGTTAATACTATTATAGCATGAATGTAAACATTTATCATAAACACAAAGATATAATTATAACTATATTTATTATTGCCTCTAGGGCATATCTCCAACACTTATATGGAATACGGTAATTATTTGAACAACCTTTGTTCTCATAATACCTGATTTAAATAACAATTATTAAAACATATCTTGAAGTCAAGCTTTGATGTCAACGAGAAATACAAACAACGGGTTGTTTGTTTTCGATGAACATCATCACATATTCTCTTGCTAGTTACTTAGGCCATTGTGGTTTATGAATTGCGTCGTTCCGTATGAAATTTCATACCAACCAATTCGGTATCCAATACCCAAGAACCACATTGTTTAACAAGCAAAGAATACAACCATAACATGTATATCATCCATATACCTAAATTGGATATTTCCAATCTTTTCTTTTCTGCCAAATATATTTTATAGATTCTCTTTCAGCATTTCCTTTTCCTTTTTAAAAGAATCTATCAACATCAAAAGTGGCGCCATATACATGACACATAGTCCAAAGCGTGTATATTCAAATAATAATATCTTTGGACTTGCACTTTGAAGTAGATCACCATCATCAAAATGATCGGTATTCTTTTAAAATCCATTCTTTAGTAATCTTTTAGTGTAGTAAACACTTTACATACATCTTCTATTCATCCTTATCATGACGACTTTCATGATCAAGCTACTGTAGCTTATAAAGATGAATCGTGAGTATAACGTTACTTTCCAAAACCCTTTTAGATGATTAGGATGTCTAGCATCTCCAACCTTCGTAAATTCTCATCCAATATGAGAACATATATTATACTCTATCATTTTGCAACCAAAACATTTTTTCAGATATCGTTATATCTGCCACACATGATGGTTTCTGAAACAATTCTTTCAGCTCCTAGATAATCTCGATATTTAAATCAAGAATCATGGAGGCAAACATGATACTTAAGATACTAACACTAGAATTGTTACTCTTGATTTAATACCAATTATTAAATCTCACGGAGTAAATAAAGTTTGCTGAAAGTTTGCAATAGGACTTTAAACTTTAGATTGACACTCAACACAATATGATACCAGTTCGTAAAGTATATATCCAGGATTCTATAGTTCTATTATCTCAATTACAACTATGCATAAGGTAGTGAACGAATGCCAATGACTACAACAAATTATGAAAATTCACTTTGATTTAATTTATGACAAATTGAGTTCTACTAATCCAAATTAGAAATGAACTCCCACTCAAAAACGACATCCCTCGTGTCTTTTTGTTGATTACATGAACTAAATCCACTACACCAAGTCCGATCATCACGTGAGTCGATGTAGCTTCAAAGGCGAGCATCAAATGGGCATCATATCAAAACATATGACTCATGCTTAACCTTTCGGTCCGTGTTCCTAGGCCATGTCTGTACATGCTAGGCTCGCCAAGTAAGAACCTTAGTATTCGCGTGTGTAACTGTCTTACACCCGAAATATGGTCGTGGATCCAAGAACACCCGATCATCACGTGATGTCTTAGAGCGACGAAAACATAATCGGTGCATACTAAAGGAAGAACACATTCTTATCTTGATATTTAAATGAGGGATCATCTTATTATGCTAATAAAACGCTAAAATAGCAATATAAGATGCAATCAAACATCTCATGTTAATAAGTGAAATGATATGGTTCCCGCATATGATCTCCATCATGTGCACCGTGGTATGATCTCTATCATACCTTTATGTGTAAGGCCAAGGTGTATGGAACTTACACGCTACGTGTGTTGTAAGAGTATCATCTCATACTTCTACTTACAACATCACCATATCATAACACTAGCCCAGCAACAATCTAAACTAGACGCCTCTAATTTGTCCATTGCAAGTTTTACGTGGCTTAGGGCTTTCGAAGATAGAACCGTTCTTACCTACGAACATGAACCAGAACGAGGATAACCAAATTGTTGACAACTCGTTGCAAATTAGATATTGACTATAGTAGGAGAGACAGACACCCGTTAGCCACTTATGCAAAACTAGTTGCATGTCAAGCGTGGAACAGGTCTCATGTGCGAGGACATGTAAAGTTTGTCCGGGCCGCTTCATCCCACTATGCCACCAATATCCAAAGTACAACTAAGAAGCAATAAAATGATCATCATCGCCCACATACTCATATGTGTACTACCCGTGCAAAGCATCTACGCATAGATCCGGCTCTGATACCACTGTAGGATTCGCAGCATAGAAAACAAAAAATTCCTACGATGGGAACAACTAAGTACCAAGATCTATCTACTAGATACAAGCAACGGGTGGATATACATCCATAGAATACATACCCTCAAAGACCGAATAGCGTTAACGAGGTTGTCCTCGTGGATGATGTAGACAAACGCTTGCCGATCTCAAGATCGTGATGAAGTCCATCTGGTCCAGCCGGTCCAGCACGATCAAGTCCAGCACCTCAAAGCAGTGGTGCATCCGTGATCGCACACACGTACGGGTACCCTGACAACCTCCACGCCCTTGCTCCAGCGAAGCAGCGGAAGCAACAAATCCTTCCAGAAAAAGCCACTGGGAACATGTATCACGCTGATCCGAGACCATGGGGAAATTCTAAAGGGGGGAGAGAGATCCTTCGCGAGGAGGTGTGCTTTGAGAGGAGGAGAGGGGGCCTTTTATAGGAGAGAGGGGGGCACCCAAGGGGCATGGCGCCCAGCCATGGGGGCTGCCCCCACCTCTTCCACATTCATGTGGGTGGAGCTCCCACTCAAAATGAAAAGCCTCCACTACCATTAAAAAGCCTCCACTCAAAAATCCACTCACATGCATTAAATTTCCACCAAATTTAATGCAAGCTCTCATTTAAATAAAACTATTTTATTTATTTATTCAGAATTTTGTTAATTACTTTAATTAACAAACATTCACATAAAACCCCTTACAACATTTCAATTTCACATGCAGAACCAGTTTCAGCAATTTCAACCGAAACAGTTTCGGTGTCTAGTGAAATAAATTCCTGCGCTTTCCTTTTTCTTTCTCTGGCATATCATTTGCTCCGAATGGTGTCGGTATCCCTTAAGTGTGTCACCCTACGGTTTGCGAATAATGCAGACATGATCGAGACCCCTCTTCGATCAATAATCAGCAGCGGGACCTGGAGATCCGTACTGACTCCCACACATTCAACGATGACTTCTGTGATCGTGTGAACCTTTTACGCTAGTATCTTAATCCCTTTGTTTCACAATATATTACATGTTCGAGATTCGATCATCGGTATCTCCATACCTAGTTTGATCTCATTAGCGACATGCAACTTTTCTTGTTCCCGTGATATAACATTCTAGTGATCAAATCACTTGCTTGCAAGCTAATCAATGTGATATCACCGAGAGGGCCCAGAGCATATCTATCCGTCATCGGGATGAACAAATTCCACTCTTGATCCATGGACCTCAACATAACACTTTAGTAGTTCTGAAGCCATCTTTATAATCACCCAGTTACTGTGTGACGTTTGATGTCATCGAGAAACTCTTCCGGTGTTAGTGATTGACATGATCTCATGGTCTAAGGATTAGGATCACTTTGTAAGTTGTTATAGCAATATAAACTCAATGACTTTGATCGTAATGCTATACTTTGGATGAATGTTCATCACATCATTACACTAATGTTGTGACCTCGTTATTAACAACATCCAATGTCCATGATCAGGAAACCTTTGATCATCTTGTTAATCAACGAGCTAGTTTATAAGAGAGGCATAACTAGGAACTTCCTTTTTGTTTATTAAACACACATGTATTAATGTTTCCGTATTAATACAATTATAGCATGTAAAATAAACATTTATCATAAATAAGGAATACGAAGGTTATTGCCTATCGGGCATATTCCCTTCAGAATAACCTCTAATGAGAGAGAAGTAAGATTTGGGAAAGTTGCTGTCCTGAAACAAAATTTTGTGTTCCACTATAAAAATTCATGAAAAATCTCTGTATGTCAGATTGAGCTGTAATTTTTTGAGTAAATGCCCCCAAGTTGTTATCTAACTTTCGTTAGTTCAATACTTTTCGATTTGAGCAATAGAAGGTCTTCAAAAAAATTGGTTTTTTACTTACTGGTCCGTTTTGACAGATTTCTGCCTTTATTTGCATTTGCCTCTTTATCGGTTTCTTTTTGAGTTCTTGATCACCTGAGCTTTTTAAAGGAATTTCTATAGTAGCTTGTGTTTTTAATGGAATTTTACTTGTTTTGAAACTAAACCCCAAGGCCTATTGTTTTGAATGCACTAATGTTGCTGATGAAGATTGTGTGAAGTTTTGTATGAAAGAAATTTTCAAGTGTAGGGGAAGAATGATGTAATGAGATGAAGAATGGACAAAAGATCAAGCTTACGGATGCCACCCCGTGTCACCCCAAGAAATATTCAAGAGGTACAAGCGTCAAAGCTTGGGGATGCCCAAGGCATCTCCTTCTTCATCAATAAAAATCTTAGGTCTCTTTCTAGACACTTCGTTTTTTTGTTTCATCCACTGTTGTGTTGTTCTTGGAGCGTCTTAGTTTTCATTTTTGGTTTTCATTTGCTTAGTTTGCTTGAATAAAGTAGTTGGACCCCCCGCTTTCGCTGTGTTGTTTCAAATAAGTTGATTGGTGTTGGAAAAGAGTAAAAAGTTTCATGCTTAAGTGGTACAAAAGGGAGCTTGTTTTGACTGTGACTTAGACTTTATCATGTCATGCTAGATGTTGTTTTGACCTTATGCTTAGTGATTATTGGTGTAGCATGACTTGTTCCAAATAATTGAGATTGCTTAATGTGCCTTGAAAGAATCATGCGTTGTTTTAGCACACAAAAGCATAATATTGTGGTATTCTCCTTTGATGCTTTGTTTGGGTTAACTTGGCACATGCTCACACCATGTTATGACTATGAACCAGTCACCTTAGCCTCTATGATCATTTAGTTTTTGACTTGTGATACCACTTTATGCTTTAGTTGATAATGTTTTGTCGCTTTGCATGATTATGGCCATTATTTCTCTCTTAGTTGGTCGCTCCGAGTCTTGTGCTAGCCTCCACTTGTATTGAGTAAGCTCTACTCATGCATCCAACTCCCAAGAAACCAAGTTATTCCAAAGAGTCCACTATAAATTCCTATGCATGGTGTGTTACACCATTCCAAGTATATTCTTGTTTTATCTATCTTCCAAATTAAACTTGTTTTGTGAAAATTAGTGATTAAAGCTCTCAAAAACTTGATGGTACACTTTATTTTTCTTGACCCTAATAAACTTGAACCATTGTGTCATCTATGTTGTATATGCTTGCACTTATAAGTTGGGAATTAGCAAAACCGTGTTGTCACGGGGAACGCTTTCAACACCTGTACATATTACCCAGTTGATATCATGCTCTTTTGTTTATGGATGTCAGCGGTGTGAAATAAAAGGGGAGCCTGTAAGTTCAGGGAGTATTATATATGTGTTAGAGAAACGCCTGGGCCGCTAGCCTAAGCCATGCCTAATCATGGTGGAAACTTGCAGCATCACCATAGTGAGCAATCCATGAAGCATCCTTAGAAAGAAAAAATATATAGAAAAAAAAGAAGATAAAAAAATGTATGCACCATGCTCATGGTAAATAAAAGGATTGCTGAGATGGTCACTGCCTGTTGCCTTGTCATTTTGATATGGGATAGCTCCTGTGTCATGGGTCAAGGGGTACCCTGTTGGTGGTTCTCTATGATACACATATACTTACAATGACAAGAACTTGCTTGTGACTAAAGTTGAGTAGCATGAGGAACGACCCTCGTACTCAAGGGACATGAGATTGCCAACTTATGATTTGTTAAGCATATACTCCATATTAGTTTCAATTTAACCTTAATCACTTCAAGATGCTTATGATAGGGGCAATGAGAGCTGAAAGCTAACAAGTACCCTAATTTTTTGAAGCTCTTTATAAACATTGAAATCCCTACTTCCCTCTATGAAGGGCCTTTCTTTCTACTTTTATATTGAGTCTCCATCTTCTATCTTTATGCACAAGTTAAGAGAGCATAGTTTTCATTCTTAGTTTTATGTGCATTGTCCCAAAACTTATTGATTGATTCATAATGTTGATATTGCTTCTTTCTGAACTATTTGTATCTAGTCACACTTATGAACTTTGAAGGTGTCCTATGCATTTATGTTTTGGTACTCAATGAGGGACAAGCTGAATACCACTATGCTATATTTTCTATATGTGAAACAAACAAACGTCTTTCAATGCATTGTTATTCATGATTTTTGTTTGTACCTTGCATGTTGCAACATAGTTGCTATGTCTTATTGTTAGAACTACATCTTTCATGCTCATATTTAGAGTACTTTGAACCCAGCTTTCAATGCTTTGCAAATGGTTTGATCAATATTGTGATGGTGCATCTCACCTCAAAAATTATTTTTGTATCACTTACCTACTCGAGGACGAGCAGGAGTTAAGCTTGGGGATGCTTGATACGTCGTAAACGTATCTATATTTTTTGATGTTCCATGCTTGTTTAGTATCAACTTTGCTATGCTTTGTCTACACTTTGAGGTATTTTTATACATTTTTTGGGACTAACCTATTAACAAGATGCCACAGTGCCAGTTGCCTGTTTTTGCTATTTTTGGTTTTAGAAAAGCTAGTAAGGAAATATTCTCGGAATTGGACGGGACAAAATCCAAAGTCAATATTTTACTGGAACGAGCATAGAGACCGAAGGGTAACCGAAGGAGGACCATGAGGCCACCACACCCTAGGGTGGCGCGGGCCCCCCTAGGGCGCGCCACCACCTGGTGTGGGTGCCTCGGGTGCCCCTACCTCGCCTCTTCGCCTATAAAGCCCCCCGATGCAGAAACCCTAAACACCGATTAGATCTCCACGAAACAGCCCGTAGCCACCGCCACCATCGTCCCTAGATTGGGAGGAGGGTCTGAAGCTCTTCCCGGCACCCCGCTAGAGGGGAGAGATCATCCCGGAGGCCTTCTTCATCATCATGCCAACCTCCGGTATGATGCGTGAGTAGTTCACCCTTGGACTATAGGTCTATACAGTAGCTAGATGGTTGTTTCTCCTCCTTTGTTGTCACATCCCAAAATTTTCCAAATTTTGAAATGTGAAAAAGAAATAAACAAAATAAACAATTATTGAAACTTTAGGGTGAAAAGAAACTTTTGATTCCAAATGGAAACATCAAAGACCCATCTTGAACAAACTTTGAATGAAAAGGGATTTAAAATGATAAACAAATAACAAATAAAGTTATAAAAGTTGGAATCACCATTTTGGGTTTTTTTAAATAAAAGGATATGGATTTTATGAGCAAGGAAGAAAGAAATAAATAAGGACTATTTTAAATAGCCAAATTAAAACTTGGCCAAGCAAATAAAATAAAATATTTTTGTTTAATAAAAAGAGTAAAGGATTATTTAAATAAAATCATAAGGATTTATTAATATCCAATTTTATTTAAGTAAAGACATTTCCTATTTTAAATAAACATTAAAACATAATAAAGTATTTTAAATAATAATTCAAAGTGAATTATTTTCAAATAAAACCTACTGAAAAGATTTGGTAAAATTTAGAATTCAAATAGAGTTTGAAAACATCAATAAAATCTTATTTGAATTAAGACAAGGGCCTATTTTAATAATTAATATGCCCTAAAATAATAAAAGAAATACTCTAAATTGGATTTTAGAATACGTTAATAAACAGTATTAAAATATACACAAAGTTTGGCAAAGGTTTGAATTCAAATAGAGTTTGAATTATTTGAATAAAAATCAAAATAGATAAATAGAAAAGGAAAAAGATTCTTAATAAAAAAAGGGAAACGAACCCAGCCCAGGATCAGGCCCAGTCCAGGCCAGCAGCGCAGCCCACCTTTACCCCCTCTCGCGAATCGTTTTCCACTCAGAAACAAACCCGCGAAGTTACTGATCAGTGGACCCCATCTAACGCCCACTCACTTCGCTGACCCCAGGACCCCACCTGCCCGTTCATCGTTTCCACCCGCGATGACCGTTCCCCCCATCACACCTTGCAAAACCCCTTAGAAAAATAGGAGTTGTTTTTGTTCCAAAACTTATTTACAAACAATCTTGTAAAATCTTTCCTCAACCTTTTTGGTTTTGAATTCTACATCTCTTCCTTTTCAACTTGATGGACAAAGCCTCCACCATGACCAATGACTTCAACTTTAGTTTCACCAAGGACCTCAACTTAGACATCACTAAGGACTACAAGTGAGAACCAAGAGACATTATATTGCCTACCAACTATCTAAGACATTGATATCATGTTAGAGTATGGATCATATTGACCTATGAGGTATGACTATACTAGGTTGATTGTTTTAAGAAAACTTGCTGTTTCCTTCAACTCATGAGTTAAGCTCATAGGTTGTTAAGTGATTAGTTGCTTGTTGATTGTTTGATTGAACTTGATTGTTTTGGGTGGTGTGTTAGAACTTCTTTAGACCTATCCATCATTACTTATCCCTATCAAACCAACAAATGCCTCCTCGACGTGCCAATCCCAACCCAAACAACAACAACAATGTCACTCCCGAGATGCAGCAGTTGATGACAGCTCAAGCTCAACTGATGCAGATGATGATGCAGTTTGTGCAAAATCAGAATCAAAATAACGATAACAAGAATAATCAGAATAATCCTCCAGCACATGACATGCTCACCAGGTTTCTAAAACTGAGGCCTGCAAGGTTCTCTGGAACAACTGATCCAATGGTAGCCAATGACTGGTTACGTTCGGTGAACAAGGACTTAGTGACTGTTGGCTGCACCGACGAGGAAAAAGTTAGGTTTGCAGCATTTTTGCTTGAAGGGCCAGCAGCAACATGGTGGGACAACTTTCAGATCACCACTCCCCTTGAGGATGTGACTTGGGCTATTTTTGAGGATGGTTTCCGTACAGCTCACATCTCATCTGGAGTGATGAACCTGAAGAATAAGGAGTTTCACAATCTGAAACAGCGTCACCTTAGTGTGGCTGAGTACATTGAAGAATTCAACAATCTGGCACGCTATGCACCGGATGAAGTTGATACAAATGCTAAGAGGAAGGAGAAATTCCTCGAAGAACTTAATGATGAGTTGAACCTGCAGCTATCTGTTGCCTATGTCCCAACTTATGAATCACTCTGTGACAAAGCCACCATCTTGGAAAACAAGATGAATCAAGTTGAGAAAAGAAAGAGGAAGCATAAACTCATGTATCACTCAGGATCATCACAAAAGAAACGTTCATTCAAAAAGAGCAATGAAGATTCTGGATCACATCAGCATCACCACAATAACAATGGAAGTGATAATAATGAGAATGATACTGATAATGGAGATGACCTTGGTCAGAACCAACATGGCAATTCCAGGAAGAAAGGCATTATCCAGTTGCAGTGCTATAATTGTAAGGAACTTGGACATTATGCATCAGACTGTCCTGAGAAGAAAAAGAAAAAGGATGCTAGAAACTCCAATGGAAATGACTCCAATGTGACCCAGAAAGGACATGTGAACCACATTGACATGTATGGAACCCTTGAAGAAATAGAGGATGTGGATTTCAGGAATTAGTTAACTCAGATGAGTTAAATAAGAATTTCTTGTTTGGATATCAAGTATTGAACCCATAGTCAAGTGAACCATCAATGTAACCCTATAAGACTTTCTTTTAAGGGTGGTAGTACCCTAGTTGTCTTCAAGCCAACTTGTAACCCTAGCCTTCCCAAATCTCGGGACGAGATTTCTTTTAAGGGTGGTAGCCTGTCGAATCCCATTTCCAAATTTTGAAATGTGAAAAAGAAATAAACAAAATAAAAAATTGTTGAAATTTTAGGGTGAAAAGAAACTTTTGATTCCAAATGGAAACATCAAAGACCCATCTTGAACAAACTTTGAATGAAAAGGGATTTA
Organism: Avena sativa; assembly: GCA_916181665.1. NCBI lineage: Eukaryota > Viridiplantae > Streptophyta > Magnoliopsida > Poales > Poaceae > Avena > Avena sativa. The sequence goes on from OV702294.1 coordinate 507,167,178, forward strand.
AAATGATAAACAAATAACAAATAAAGTTATAAAAGTTGGAATCACCATTTTGGGTTTTTTAAATAAAAGGATATGGATTTTATGAGCAAGGAAGAAATAAATAAATAAGGACTATTTTAAAAAGCCAAATTAAAACTTGGCCAAGCAAATAAAATAAAATATTTTTGTTTAATAAAAATAGTAAAGGATTATTTAAATAAAATCATAAGGATTTATTAATATCCAATTTTATTTAAGTAAAGACATTTCCTATTTTAAATGAACATTAAAACATAATAAAGTATTTTAAATAATAATTCAAAGTGAATTATTTTCAAATAAAACCTACTGAAAAGATTTGGTAAAATTTAGAATTCAAATAGAGTTTGAAAACATTAATAAAATCTTATTTGAATTAAGACAAGGGCCTATATTAATAATTAATATGCCCTAAAAGAATAAAATAAATACTCTAAATTGGATTTTAGAATATGTTAATAAACTGTATTAAAATATACACAGAGTTTGGCAAAGGTTTGAATTCAAATAGTGTTTGAATTATTCTAATAAAAATCAAAACAGATAAATAGAAAAGGAAAAAGATTCTGAATTAAAAAAAGGAAATGAACCCAACCCAGGATCAGGCCCAGTCCAGCCCAGCAGCGCAGCCCACCTTTACCCCCTCTCGCGAATCGTTTTCCACTCAGAAACAAACCCGCGAAGTCACTGATCAGTGGACCCCATCTAACCCCCACTCATTTCGCTGACCGCTGGACCCCACCTGCCTGTTCATCGTTTCCACCTGCGATGACCGTTCCCCCCATCACACATCGCCGTTTCTGTTAAGATTCAATCCTCGTAAATTCGAGTAAATGACAAAGTAAATTCCCCCAGAGACCATGCACACTTAAGCGCCTTGCCCTCCTCTCTCTTTTCCCCCCGAGCGCCATCTCCTCTCGGCCACTAGGCTGCCACAATCGCTAGCTCAAACCCACTGCCTCCAACGAGCAACTCCGGCCGATTCCGGCGACGCCGATCCATCCCTTGACTCCTAGTGCATACGAGATTGCTCGCCATAATCCCCTGCATCTCCCAGTAACCCCTGCTTGGCCGCGCTTGCTCTAAATCATCGGCAAGAACCACCTCTGAGCACCGCCGTTGTCTGCCACTACTCCGGCAAACTCTCCAGGTAGTTCCCGTCCGCCCCTGTCCCTCTCGATGATGCTCCTATGATCTCCGCACTCGCCCGCGTTTAACGCCACCTTCCTTTTGCCTTCTGGTGGTCTGTAGCCCCGCCCCAGTCGACGAACAGAAGCACCTGGCACCGACGCCGTCTCTGACGAGCAATCACCGCTACCCCCGAGCGCCCCTCGACAAACTGACCCCACCTTGAGCATCAACGCTTCCTAGCGAGTCTGGTGAGCATCCTCTCTCTCTCTCTCTCTCTCTCTCTCTCTCTCTCTCTCTCTCTCTCTCTCTCTCTCTCTCTCTCTCTCTCTCTCTCTCTCTCTCTCTCTCTCTCTCTCTCTCTCTCTCTCTCTCTCTCTCTCTCTCCCGCACGACCTAGTTCGTCGGCAACCTCATCGCCTGAGCGCGCGCCGCCGCCTGCGCCGCCAGTTCCTAGCAGGTGCGACGTAGCTGTTAGATCCTCATCGCGTGGCTCAGATTAGATTTAAAATTAAGCGGTATTAGTCGATCTGTGCCGTGCGATTTAAATGAAATCCTGCAGCTTGCACAACTCGATCCACCCGAAGTGGTATGGACCAATAACATTAAGACACGTGGCCATAGTTTATTTTAAAACAGAAATTTTGATCTATTAGATATACAAACTTGCAAAATTCATAACTTTAAATCCACACGTCCAAATTTTACAAAATTTATATCAATGGAATCAGCAAGAAGATTACTTTGCAACCATGCACTTTGTTTAATGAATTGCTTCTGTAAAATTGGTTGTTTTTGCATAAACTTGTTTATGCCTATTTTGGATATAAAATATATTCTAAAAATGTTTTTAGAGTAAAATCTTTTGTAAATGGATTGTTTGAACCTACTGACCCTAGGAACCAACTTGTAGATTTAAAAACATATTTGGTGACACTTAGGAATTAAATCTTTGGATAAAAGCAATTCTAGCTAAATAAAAATATTGATTATGGTTTAAAAATGTTTTTGACTAAAACCTTTGGAAAATGAATTGATTTGAACTCTCTGACCCTAAACACCAAGTTTTGGGACTTGAAAACATATTTGATGAACCTTAGTAAATTATTACTTGTTAAAAACATTTCTAGCAAATAAAAAAATATTGTTTGATTTGAAAATGGAATTTAGGTGGAATCTTTTTGCAAATGGATTAATATTAAACCCTTAAATCATAAACACTAACATTTGTGTTTAAAGAATATATTTGGCTAACCCTACAAATTATTACTTTGATTTAAACCATTTCTAGCAAAACAAAATGATTTAAATGGCCTTTTCACCAACTTGAATTTAAATGGTTTTACCACTTTTGTAAATGACCAATGGGAGCTTTAAAATGTTTAGAGCCTAATAGAAACCACTTTTCCAAATAAAACCATCTTTTGCATGCTTGCATGCATTGCCTTGTTTTTGTTATTTTATGTGGTGAATTGTTTGAATGCTAGTTGAATATATGTTTGCTTGATTGAATTTTAGTGAAGTTAGAAGAGTGTGATATTTGCAAGATCAAGGAGTGAACCAATATTCCCTACTAAAAAGGCAAGTGACACTATCATCCATGTCCTACTATTTTCATTACACATAGTGGATTTTTGTAGCATGCATGATAGGACTACTATATTTCTATGCTATGCTATATCCTATTAGGATACCCTTATATCTTCCTTAGTGAAAATATTGTAGTTGTAGTATGCTTAGCCCTGCTATATATTTGGGATGGGATACATGATATGATTATATAAAGTGTTGGAAAAATATATGTTTTATATAATAAAACAAGTACTCAATGAACCACCTGGGTGGAAAGAGGATACTCAATTTTGGACAAGGTGGCAACAAAGGGAAGCATGTTTATATGGCTATCTTTTTGTATGTGCACTAGAAGAAAACCACCCAGGGACTTAGAGATTGAACATGTTTCTCGTACAGTGGCTTCCGTGTACAACCACATGCTAAATGGGCTCTGGCTTAGTAAACTACATAGTGGAAGACCCTTGCATTTGCATCTTCAGGTTAACTAGAATTGTGTATGGAAATATATCCCTACATTGGTGCCTGGTAGACAAGCTAGCATTGTGTAATGGGAGGACTGCTATGGAAATACTTTGTCACATTCTCGATCTGCCGGTACTCCATTTGGTGAGTACTTATCTAGCGGCCATTGGTGGCGTCAAGACGAGATTGTGTCATGTGGGTAAAGTGTACAACTTCTGTAGAAGATCAAATTCTAAGTACTTAGACGTGTCCCCGGTTACGGACAACTCTGAGCAACTAAGGCCTGAAGCTATGGAAGATCTCGACATTCCAATTTCTCAAAGTAAATCTTGATAGTATCAACAAGGGATTAGAAGCACTTGGAGTTTTCCAAGGAGTTCAGAAAGATTTTCAAAAATATCAATGATGTTTTGAAAAGATAGGATAAAACTATATTGCTTTCTGCAAATGAGCCTAAACCCTGCTTAGCCAAATATACATGTAATGGTAGGATCCACTTATTTATACATAGTAGTGAAACTTGCCAATACAATTCAAATGTATTGACCCTTGTGGCTGCAACTTATTATGTTGCAGTTTTTTTTGATGTTAGAAGTGTGATGAGTAGGATTACAAGTCTACAACCAACATGACTGCCTGTGGCACTTCGAAGATGAAGGACTCCATGTGTCAACACCCGGATTTTTAATCCTAGATGCCTGTTATGCCATACATCGCAATCCCAGGATTACCATTTTTGCGAGACATAACAGATTTGGATATCACAGTACATCATCCATTACAAACCATACATAAGGTCTTACACAAATAAGGATCTCATGATCCAGTTCTTAATACAACTCAAGCAGCGGAAATACATAATAATAAAGGTAGCGTAGGCGAAGCTCCATCTTCGGGGTCACAGGCAATGTTGACGATGGGAGATGATCCTAGTTGTCGTAACCTTCCTGTGGTCCATCATCCTGGTACTCATCTTCATAGTCTGGCCCCGGGAATAGCCAGGGACAAAGCCATGAGTACTCTTTAAGTACTCGCAAACTAATACTAACAAGTGAAGGGGGTTTTTGTAGTAGGACACTAAGCTCTAGGGTTGTTTTGCAAAAAGCCAGATTTACCTCTACTAAGTTCAAAAACAAAGAAAGATAGTTGAAGTTTTATAACTCCTAAGTGGGAACTTGAATTTTATATCACAACCCTGTTGTGGTCAAGTCAAATTCTCAAATTGGTTCACAAGTCATTTTGAAAACATCTGACGGGGGAACAATATGGCCATTCCAACTGTCCATAACCACGGACGCGGCTATTCGAATAGTTTGACACTCTGCAGAGATTGTACACTTTCACCACAACATTCGATACATCTGTCAGGAACAAATCCTGAATTCACCATACTTAGTATGCGGATAATCAATCCTAACCTTTCCATTACACGCCCTAGTATAGGCACCTCTCTTGTGAGTTTGGCCTCCCAACCATGACCATCTGTCATCTTGGGTATTGCACAGGTGGACAATCTTCACAAGGTAGCCTCAGCTCAGACCTTGGCTGTGAGGGAACCCATACTAAGGTATATAAGTTTCCAGTCAAGCCCTACCCAATTTTCAGGTATTGTGGTTATACGGTAAAATTGGAATGGTATCGCATCCAGACAACCATCAGTTTTATAAAGGGGTAAGGCTCATGCCTCAACATTTTCATCATCAAAATCATCTGGTGTTCAGAAACACATGTCAAAACATCTCAGTAGAATGACTCATCATTCTAAGGTTTTCATAACCATTTTCACCAAGTATTCCCATCTAAAGTTTGTCAAGTTTTATGCTTAGCACTAGCGTCTACGAGTGGGGTGAGTAATAATGAGGGGTGGTAAACAAGTGGAGATTAATTAAGTTCAATCTCATGCCTTAGGATGACATCAAGATTATCTAGCTTAGGCCAAATTTAATGCTCTTTATGCAACCTTCAATTATCTTCCTAGAATCTACAAGTCACTTAAGTAAACTCTAAGAGATAGCTTTGATAAAGAAATAAAGTATAAAGCTTGCAAGTAAAACTAGGATTGGGTATCATCAAATGTGTCCAACCAAGCATGCTTAATGCATTGCATAGATTATCTAACTTTCATAATTGCAAGTGTTAGCTTGCAAGGTTTCAAGTATTGGCTTGCATAAGTATCAGTATAAGCTTGCCTTGAGCAGAGTAGTGGTTGAAGTTCTCCTCGGCTTCTTCTTTGTAGTATCCTCCTTCCTCCTCGTATCCTTGGTCGGTACTAGCGTCTATAAATAAGTACGAGGTACACAATCACCAAACAATACTTAACTATTTTCAATCATCACACAAAAGGGTACTTTAGGTGATCTAGCATCATCACTAACATGACAGGATTAAAGCCTTTGTCTTATTTATTTTATTTTTAGAAAAGTAATTTCTACTCATTGAAAAACTACTTAAGATTTAATATTCTCCAAAACAAACATGGGATCATGTTGAAACATGTCATCACCACATATTTCAGTACATGGGAATGTGATTTAAAGTGGTGTCACAATTTAATAAGGTTTAACCATTTTATTTTAAATAAATAAAGTGACTAGAAATGCCTATGTGGCATTCTTTTTTTACTTGGACATTATTTCTATAAGTAAACCCAAATGTTTTTATATATTCTGAAAGGTATGATCAAATGTGATTTTTGAGAGATGGAATCAACTCAAAAGCTACTATGGTTGAAATTTGAAAAATGTTTGAATGCAGAAAAGCTTCTGACTTGATAATTTTACCAAGGTTGATCTACAGATCCAAATGATTTGAATCCAATGGGCTTGGATTAAGCATTTCAGTACCTTTCTAACAAAATTGGTTTCATGCAATTTGGTTTACTGAATCGAGCTGGGTTGATTTTTGAAACTAGGTACAAAACTAAGTTTGAATGAAAATAGAAAAATTTAAATTCAAACGCTTGGGCTACGCGGGAGATGCTAATGGGCCGGCCCAGTGTCACTCCGCAGCGCGGGGCTCAGCTGATAGGGGGTTCCACCCGTTAGTGCCTCATAACACGCGAAGCGGTACGGGGCTGTGTGGGTCGTTCGATTAGAAGGGTGATCGACGGCTGAGGGTCATCGTCGACGATGAACATGTCACCGGCGAGCTCAAACCCTAGCGGCTCAGTGGGTGTCGTGGGAGGCTCACCAGGGCTCAGGCGAGGGTCGGCGATGGGGGCGAACGATGAAGTTGACGACGACGATTCTCCTGGCACCGACAGCTCCTCCGGGGGCAGCTCCAATTGACGACGCCTCTCCTCCTCTGCAGTGGCGAACTCCGGTGCAATTCCGGCCACCTGGTGCTCGCCTTGCTCTAGGGAAGGGTGTGGCATGTTTCTGAGAGAGAGGGGAATGAACCGGTGTGAAGAAATCGAGCGGGCGAGGCCTCTATTTATAGTGGCGAGAAGGGACCGACGGGCGCGAGCTGAGCTCGTCGTGGTCGACGGCACAGAGGGCTACTGGCATGGGCGACGGTAGGGGGCGATGTTGTGCTCCCTGGCGAAGCTCAACGGCGTGGTGGCGAGGCGTGGGGCGGTGCTGATTGGTCGGAAAACTTCGACGCTTTGAGCGGGTCCGGCGGAGGTTTTGATGGCGCACAGCGCGCGTGGTCCGCGCGGCGGCGAACGGGTGTGTCTGCGGGGTTGTTGGGGTGGTGGTGATCACACGTGCGCGTGGCGAGGGCGGCGCGCGGTCTGTGGGCGTGTGTCGAGGGTGGCGCTCTGACGCGCTCTCGACATGCTCTCAGAGAAGCTTGGCATGGCTTGGGCGTGTGGTCTAGGGGCTGGCAGGGCTCAAGCGCTGGACAGGGGGTGGCGGTGGACGGTGGCGTGCGTCCTAGACATGGTGTTTAGGCTTGGTGCTTGCTCTGGCTAGCTAGCCATGGTAGGCCAAGGGTTCCTTTAGGTTGGCATGGCATGGTGAAATGGGTAGGGGCTAGGGGTGGTCAAGGCACTGGTTGGCACTGGGGGAGACAAGTGTGATCAATGGTGAACAATGCTTAGCCAAATTACTGCTCAAAACAGTGAAGTTTGGCCAATTTGATTTTCTGTCTCCAAGTGTTTGATGAAATGGCCGCAAGAAATTTATTTTTGAATTTTGAAAAGATTTTTGGTGGGTGTGCTAGTCATGTGTTGAGGATTCTGTGGGTGCTTGGGTTTTGAAAATTGAGCTTGTTTGAGTGGTTTTTGAAATAGTGGGATCTTCCCATATGAGATAGATTCAATTTTAAACTGTCATTTAAACTGAGCATTTGAATGTCTTTGGATGATCACAAACTGGTCCTTGGTACTTTATTATGAGTACTATCAAGGGGTGCAAAGATCCATACATGTTTCTGTTGAGTTTTGAAAATTAGAGATAGCCAAAGCAGGCATGGGAGTTAATTTGGCCAAAGTGACCATTCACTTCATTTGTTTATTTTGAGTTGTTTATCTTTGGGGAAAGTTTGGGGATTGTTTAGATGATGTTTATTTCACCTAAGAATCATTTTACAAGCAAAGAAACACAGAACCATGGCAATTCAAAAGAATCCAAATTTTGAATACACACACATATGAATGCTTTCATATTTTTAGTTGGGAAAGTTTTTGTTAACCCTAATTTTGATGATTAGAGTTTGATGATCCAAGTCTAATATTTTTGGGATGTCACAAACCTTCCCCACTTAAACAAAATCTCGTCCCGAGATTTGAAAAAGGACGAAAAAGATTACCTAGGATTTGAAGAGATCTGGAAACTTCGTCCTGATGTGATCTTCGCGCTCCCAGGTAGCTTCCTCTTCTGTGTGGTTGCTCCACTGAATCTTGAGAAACTTGATGCTTCGGGTTCTGGTGGTTATGAAAGCTTCTTCCAAAATACGGATGGGTACTTCAGGATAGGTCAGGTCATCGTTGATCTCTATGGTCCGGTGATCAATGTTCTTGAACACTTCAGTCTTCTCCGGGACTTCGAGGCACTTCCGAAGTAATGAGATATGGAACACATTGTGCACGGCTTACATCTCTTCGGGTAGTTCCAGTTGATACGACATTTCTCCTTGACGGTTGAGAATCTTGAAGGGGCCGACATATCTGGGGGCTAACTTTCCTTTTAGTTGGAAACGCTGCATTCCTTTCAATGGCGACACTTTTAGGTACACAAAATCCCCGATGTTGAAGGCGAGGTCTCGACGTCTCTTTTCGGCGTAACTCTTCTGCCTTGACTGGGCTGTCTTGAGGTGCTCACGAATCTTGTGGACCTTCTCTTCTGCTTCTTGTAGGATGTCGGGTTTGAAAATCTGACTCTCTCCTACTTCCGACCAGTTCAAAGGGGTGCGACACTTCCTTCCATACATGAATTCAAATGGGGCCATTTGTAAACTAGCTTGATAACTGTTGTTATATGAAAATTCTGCAAACGACAGACAGTCTTCCCATTTAGATCCATACTCTAACACACATGCTCTCAACATATCTTCGAGTATTTGATTTACTCGCTTTGTTTGTCCGTCGGTCTGAGGGTGATAAGCTATGCTGAAATCTAGTCGGGTTCCTAAACCTTCTTAGACTTTCTTCCAAAATCTCGAGGTAAATTGTGTTCCTCGATCCGATATGATGTTCTTGGGGACTCCGTGCAAACTGACGATTCTAGCGATGTATAACTCCGCTAGCTTCGAACTCTGATATAGCGTGCAAAGATTTCACTTCATAAACCATTTTCAAAACAAGGTATCATTTTATGTGGTGTAGAAATGTTTTTACTAAGGCATTAATCTATAGGGTTCACAAAATATGTTTTCAAACCATAAAATCTTGTGTTTAGGGTCAGAGAGTTTAAAACAAAACATTTCCCAAAGGTTTTCCTTCAAAACCATTTTTAATAAATAAACCATATTTTTACTTGACTAGAATTGGTTTTAAATCAAAGAATCATTCTTTTTCTTCACCAAATACATTTTTGAAACCAAAAAGTTATTCCTATGGTCAGTAGGTTCAAAACAATCCATTTGACAAAGATATTATCCCCTAAATCATTTTAGAATAATTTTTATAACCTAAACAAGCATACATAAGTTTCTGCAAAAACAAACAATTTAACAGAAACTTTTTACTAAACAAATGGCATGGTTGGCTAGGGGTTACAAGTTGATTCAAAGCATCTAGGGTACTACCACCCTTAAAATTTCCAACTAGATTACATCTTGTCTTACTTGGGATCTTGGTGTAACTTTCCTGGACAGAAGTTTGCATAGTGGCCTAGCTCCTTGCATTTGAAACATGTGATAAGGTTGAGGTCTTGAGGTGGCTTCTCTGGACAATATGATGCATAATGTCCTAACTCTTTGCAGTGGTTGCACATTACTTGGCTAATATCCTTCCTTATCTTGGGTTTCACTAGCTTTTGTTTGTCTTCTTGGCTCTTCTTCTTTTCTGGACATTCACTGGCATAGTGTCCCATCTCTTTGCAATTGTAACATTGCAACTGGCTTTTGTCCTTCTTCTTCTTTTTGGGTCTCTCCAAAGCTAGGAGTTCTACTAGTTCATGCTCTTCATATCTCACCGCAAAGGTGGGAAATCTTTCTCTCTTCTTGGGGCATTGATCTTCATGCTCCTTGGATGTATGATCCTTGTCTCCACAAATATTGCAAACTTGGGTTCCCTCTAGAATAGCATCTTTGTCATCCTTGTTGTCCTTAGCTCTTTGGGAAAAGTTTTCTCCGATGTTGATCATTTGAGTAACCAATCCTTGCAACAATTGGGATTGAAGTTTCAAAATCCTTTGTATGGCTGGGTCTAGTCCATTGTTGTTGGCTAAAAGCTGAGTTATCATTTGGCTCAACTGGTTTTGGTTTGCTATGAGTTCTCTCATGTTGTCCTCTTGGTTGTTGTTGGTGTCATCAACCTTGATGTTGGAGTTTCTTGGAGAAGTCATCTGTTTGGATTGGATTGGGATTAGAATAGGCAAAATATTTCTAAGGAATCAATTCTAATCACACACATCACAATTCACACAAGCAATGTGCAAGCAATCACAAACAAATATTTCACTCAAATAACAAAGTTTCAAGCATATTTTTAGGCAACCAAAAATATTTTTGTTACACTACATAAGTTGGTGTGTTTGACTTAAACTAAATATGGTGGTCCATCTATATGGTTCACTTGTGATCTTTCCATCCTTCTTGGTTGATTCTTCTTGAACAAGATCTTCGTATCCTTGGGAAAATTCTTGGTCACAAAAACTTCAAAGTGATGATGGTTCCTTCTAAGTTGTGTTTTCCTTAGTCTTCAAGTCTTGAGAAACATTTCTTGTCTCAATTGTAGTTCCTTAGTGATATCCAAGGTTGAAGTCCTTGGTGAAAATGATGAAGATGTTGAAGTCATTAGAGTTGAAGATGTTGAAGTCATTAGAGTTGAAGAAGTCCTTTGCACATGGTGAAGTCTTTGGCCATGGGGTAGGTTTGTCCATCAAGTTTGAAATAGAAGAGATGTAGAGTCAAAACCAAAAATGGTTGAGGAAAGAGTTTACAAGATTGTTTGTAAATAAGTTTTGGAACAAATAAAACTCCTATTTTCCTAAGGGTTTTTGTCCAATCCTAGGTTTACAAATCCTACAGGCAACACAATGCTCTGATACCATCTGTAAGATCCCTCCTTTATAAAGGAAAAAGGATCCCTGTGATTGCAATGCTAGTCCCTGGATCAATGCTAGCATCCACAGTTTAAGATGAAGTACACAGATACAAAGGTCATTTATTACATCCATTCCAGAGATAAACATAGTATTTATAACTCAAAGGCCATAGGCCTAATACAAGAGTTTGAATAAGTAAATAAGTATAAGTCTTCATCTTCATGTGCCACAGGCAAACATGTTGAGTGTAGACTCATGACTCCAAATCCTCATCAGAGTAACCTGCAACATCACAAGTTACAGCCACAGTGGGTCAATACTTTGGAATAGTATTGGCAAGTGATACCTTAGTATATTTTAAGTGGACTAGATACTATATGCAAATTTGGCTAAGTGTAGCTTGGCTTGCTTTGCTCAAAATAGGTCTTTCCTATTAGTTGAAATCACTAAGTTTTTCTTTGTCAAAACTTTTCCCAAGGAACCACCAATAGACATTGAGGTCCTTCACCCTTGTTAACCCACAAGTTTTTACTTAGAAGTTGGAGTGATGAGATTCTTGATAGCTTCCATGTCTTGATGCTCAAGTTGTCCATTGCCATGGACTTGGCTAAGTACTTAGATTTTCCATCTGCAGAGGTTGTGCACTTTCCCCACCAGACTTGGTTTCACCAAGATAGGACCTTTTTGAAGCCTTCCCTTAGACCAAATGGACGCGTTCCAACCTATCATCCCACTACCACCAACTGTCCAAATGGCTAAGTTCTAGCAACCTATGTGATCCAGGCAGAGCCCATATTGCCAAGTGGCTGCACTAGAAGCTTCTCAACACTTGGCCTCTAAAATCCCTTTGTTCCTGGGTGGCTTTCCACAAGTGAGATACACAAGGTAAACCATAGCCATGGGCCTTGTGTAACCACTCAACCAAAACCACCAATCAAGTCCCATTCCACCCAGGTGTTTCATTGACTTAGTTGTTTTATTAGGAAAAACCAAAGTCCAAAGACTTAGAAATATTTTCATCATAGCATGTATATTTCACCAACCCTTGTTTGCTACTAGCTAGGCTAAGCATGGCATAGATAGTAACTTAACTTAGAAATTTCCTAGCAATTCTACAACTACTTAGGATTTCCCAACATGGCATTTGGCAAAAATAGTAACATGCAAGACTTAGCAAAATATTTCTAATGCTTGTATAAAAATATAGGGATAGAAATATTCATGAAGTACCACTTGCCTTGGTAGTTGGGAGAGTAGCACTCTTCACAATCACAATCACTAGCACCAAAGTCTACACAAGGAATGGTAGCAACATATTACACACAACATATACAAACAAACAAAAATACATATGCATGCATGCAAAAATGCTAAGTGATGATTTTTAAAACTCAACCAAGCAAGTGCATATTACTGAACCATAACCAAGTCAAAAACTTGCTAAACCAAGTTTATTTGACACTAAAACAATTTCCTAAACAATTCATATATTCAAAATAGTCCTAAACAAGTTTCTGTAAATAAAATCATTTTCATAGAAGCTAAACATTAAACACATTGCATAAATAGAAAGGGCTTGTTCTCCTGATTCCAACGGTATAAAATTTGTCAAATTCTAACGTGGGGATCAAAAATTATAGCTAATTCAAATTTGGATATAAATCTGATTCAAATTCTATTTTTAAAACAAACCCTAGCCACGCGGCGCTATCCTATTGGCTGGTACTGATTCGCTCAGGATCAAGCTTCCGCGCCGTCGGATCAAGTCAGATCCAATGCGCCAGATTCAAAGAAAACGATTTGCTCAGATCTAATCTAAACCGCAAGATCTACATCTAACGGCTGCTGTTGCTTCGACCATAGACTAGCGGCGCTAGCGGCGGCGACTGGCGGAGGCGCGTCTGTCAGTGGCGGCACTGGCGTTCTAGGTCGTCCGGGGAGGGGAGAGGGTGCTTACCAGAACCGCAGGGAGTTGCTGAAGCTCAAGGTGGCGGTGGCTTTGCAAGGGGCGCACGGTATGGGCTGCTGGAGCTCGTTGGAGTCGTGCACGGCGTCAGGTGGTTGCTGTCGGGGTCGTTGCCGAGGTTCCGCGTCGCCCTAGCACGAACCAGATGGTTTAGAAGATGCGCAAGACTGTGGCGAACAACCTCGTATGCGTGAGAGATCAAGGGGCGCGCTATGCTTACCGTAATTGGTCGCCGGAGTTGAGTGGCGGCTCGGTTGGTTGCGGGCACGAATGGGGACGGCATCCTGGGTCACAAGCAGGCAAGCAAAGGGCATCAGAAGATGCACGAGATCATGCTGGACACACTCGTTTGAATCAGAGGATCAGGGGTGGTCGGAACTCACCGGAATTTGCTGCCGGAGGTCGTCGGAGCTGCGGCGGTGTTTGGCGAGTTGCGAGCAGCCTGGTGGCGTGGAGAGAAAATTGAGTGAGGGGAATGGAGCGGAGTGGGGAGGGGCTTAAGTAGGCAAAGGCTCGACAAGAAACGCTCGGCGAATCAATGGCAATTACGCCGCGGAATCAACGCAGCAACGGCCAGCGGCGACGACGTCTGCGCGCGAGATTTGGGGAAGAAGGAGTCGACGTGGAGAGGGCCCGCTTGTCAGCGAATAGAACAGAGAGGGGGTGGGGTCCGAGCGCCAGTGTCTCCGTGGGTGCGTCTGCGCGTGCGAGAGAGAGAGGGGACCCGGGTGGGCTAGCTGGGCTGGTTTCACTGTTGGGCCCAAAGTCTGGCGCCGACCCTTTTCTTTTTCTTTATTCCTTTTCTATTTCTGATTTGATTTTCTGGATTGATTTTCAAATGATTTTCAAAGGCTTTTGAATTCAAACTTTTTCCAGGGTTTTTGCAGTGTGCAACAGTCACAATTCTAGGCATAAAACCATGTGGTCACTTTGAGTTGGCTTGGTCATTTTTGGAAAGACAAAATAACAGTGACATAGCACTTGCTTTGCAAATGTTTGAAAATGGTTTTGAAACCATTCTTATTTTGTATAATTTTGTTCAAACTCCACACTCAAACCATTCAACAAGGAAGCAAACAAACTTGGTTTTAAAACACTAAGCTCTCAAATGAGGATGGTCATTTGATTTAAGTTTGCTCACATAAAATGATAGCACTATGTGCTTCTGTTTTCTTGAAATTGGTTTGAAATTGATCTCAAAACTATATGCATGCATGAATGCTATGCAATCTTTGAAATCATGAATTTAGGGATGTTACAAACGGTTACCTCCGTCTTTCTTGTCCACAAACAAAACAGGTGATATCCATGGTGACGCACTTGGTTGAATCAGTCCAATTTCCAGCATGGCATCTAGTTGCTTCTTCAGTTCCGCTAGTTCAGACGGGTTCATACTATATGGTCTCTGGGCTATGGGTCCTTTTTCGGGGATTAGTTCAATGATAAACTCGATATCCCGATCTGGGGGCATACCGGGCAAAACATCTGGAAATACATCGGGGTATTCACAGACTATCCGGACTTGGTCAATGGTAGGTTGGGCTATACTCTTGTTGCACTTGAATTGACGAGGTAAGGTTTTAGATATATGCTCGACTGATATTCCGGCTGTACTGGTCATGGTTATGGCTTTCTTGGCATAGTCAATCAATCCTTTATGTTTGGACATCCAATCCATTCCTAGTACTACTTCCAAACCTTTATTTCTGAGTACTATCAGATTAGCATAAAAATCTATGCCATGGATTCGGATAGGGACGACTTTGCAATTTTGTCTAGCTTTGGTGGTTGAACCGGGGATTTGAACAATCATAAAATGCTTCAGCTTTGTTGGTTGAATCTTACCAGTGCATGCAAATTCTTCGGTGACAAATGAGTGCGATGCACCAGAATCAAACAACACTCTAACAAGTATTGAATTAACAGAAAACATACCCAGCACGACGTCTGACGCTTCCTGGGCTTCTTCAACATGCATGAGAAAAAGACGGTCGTTGCGGTTGAGAGAGTTCCCTGGGGCAAACCTTCTTCCGGGCTGAACACGACGCTGTTGCTGAGCTGGGGCATTTGCATTGGGGACTGTGTCATTGTTCTTGGGGCACTCATTGGAGTAGTGACCCTTATTTCCACAGTCATAACAAGTCACTTGCGACTTGTCCTTTGCTGCAACAGGCACAACATTGCTTCCAGTCCTCGGGGCAGTGTTGGTGTTGGCGGCAACATTGTTGTTGTTGAACTTGGGTGGTGCACGGTTGAAATTGCCAGAGTTGCCGGGGTTGTTGTGATTTCCTCCGGGCCTCGGGTTTCCACGGTTGGGATAGGTTGGACGGTTCATCGGGGGTCTGTTGGTTCTCGGGGCAATTCCTGGAGATGGGTTGGGGCGATACTTTGGGGTATGATGGGTTCCCGGCTAATGCATCATGCGGTGCTTGCGGTTCTCATTGTCTTGGTTGATCTTTCCTTCCATCTGAATGGCAGAGTGGACAAGGGCTTCAATATCAGCAAAGGGGATATTGACCAACACCGTCTGCATCAGATCGTGCAGACCATTCAAGAATCTTTCTTTCTTCTTGGCTTCAGTGTCAATCTCATCCGGGGCATACCTAGCTAATGATAAGAATTTGTCACGGTATTCCACTACGGTCATCCTTTCTTGCTTCAGTTCTCTGAACTCATCTCTCATTCTCTTGATCAAACCCGATGGCACATGGGTTCTGCTGAACTTGACCTTGAATTCCTCCCAGGTCATCATCTATCCTCCGGTCATTGCACGAACGCTATTCCACCATGCTCTTGCATCTCTGGCTAGATAGTGGGTGGCGAACAGAACTTTCTTGTTAGCTTCCACTCCTGCGACTTCCAGATTGTTTTCCATGGTCTACAGCCAATCATCTGCATCTAAGGACTCTTCCGACTTAGTGAAAACAGGTGGGTTGGTGTTCTGGAAATTCTTGAGCTTAGATCCATGGTTGCCCTGATTTCCTTGGCCTTGATTGTGGTGGGCTAGATGAGCTATCTGCTGAAGGGTGGCTAGGTTGGCTTGACGTTCTGCTCTTTCAGCTTCACGGTCAGAAACCAACATTTGCAGGATCTGCAACATCAGGTCCGGGGATGAACCACTTCCTCCGCGTGGCATCTGAAGATTGAGATAGATCATGAGAAAAGAGGGAAATTTCTAAGGTTCAGGGACTTTGAAAAGTTTTTAAAGTTTGACTCAAATTTTCTAGCAACTTGCTTTTCATTCGTTCATCCATAGCACACGATACAACACACACCACAACAAAGGGAAACAGATGGTTTTAAGAACCATTCTGGAAACTACGATACAGTGGGACCGAATAAAGCTCACTAACGCTAGTGCTCAAGTGCTACTACTCCTCGGAGTCGGTGTAGTCATCATCCTCATCATCGTCATCGATGAAGGCGAAGTCATCCTCATCGGTGAAGAAGTCCATGGCCTGATCCTCTAGAAAATCATCATCATCGCTGAGATAGGAGTGGGGGTTTCCATGAAGATATTCTCTGGCATTCTCCCTTTCCTCCAGCTGCATGTCTCTCTCATGGATGGTCTCCTCCAAATCCGAGATACGGTGGCAAAGACGATCAATGATGCTCTCCTTCTTGTCGAGTTGGCGGCGACTAGACTTGCGATCCTTCGCTAGAATGGCGATGGTCTGATCCTTCATCTTGATGATGACGGACTTGTGGTTAGAGTAATCACAGGCATTGTCCAACTCCTGCTAACGATCATACATCATGAAGCTAAGGTGGTCCAACTGAGTCTTCAGCTCGTGGTAGTATGGGGCTTCCAGTGGCTGTCCCATAGCATCATGCCTTGGAATGAACTCAAAGCGGGTACCCTTGATCTGATTGATACTCTGCCCACACAGAGGGGCAAGAGCTTCTTGCATGGCCCTGGCAAGTCCATCGAGCCAGTTGTTCTCTCTTAAGGTAAACTGAATTCCCTCGGTAGTGGGAGGTTCAATCTTTCCTCGGAGACTTGCAACAATTAGCCACTACAGATCTTCTCCTCCTTGATCATTGAGCTGAGCTCCAAAGAACTCGGGGTGTGGACGCTCCAGAAGTTCCGAAAGCTGGTCCAAATCCCGCTCAAAGATGAGGTCTCCTCCATTCCCCAACTGATAAAACTTGTTGTACTTCACGTCCATCTATAAGAATATAGGATGAGTAAGTTAGTAGAGTGATCAAGTGTGTCAAATTTTATGTATTTTGTACGAGTATTTGAGGAACATGAATTTTTATGAAAGAAACAAAGTGATAAGAATGGGAATAAGTTTTTGTAAATATTTGCTTCCTTTGGTTTTGAAACTAAGTTTTTGATTCAAACGTCCAGTCTAACTAGGGTCTCCTATGGTCAGGATGGCTCTGATACCAACTTGTCAACACCCGGATTTTTAATCCCAGATGCCTGTTATGCGATACATCGCAATCCCAGGATTACCAATTTTGTGAGACATAACAGATTTGGATATCACAGTACATCATCCATTACAAACCATACATAAGGTCTTACACAAATAAGGATCTCATGATCCAGTTCTTAATACAACTCAAGCAGCGGAAATACGTAATAATAAAGGTAGCGTAGGCGAAGCTCCATCTTCGGGGTCACAGGCAATGCTGACGATGGGAGATGATCCTAGTTGTCGTAACCTTCCTGCGGTCCATCATCCTGGTACTCCTCTTCATAGTCTGGCCACGGGAATAGCCAGGGACAAAGCCATGAGTACTCTTTAAGTACTCGCAAACTAATACTAACAAGTGAAGGGGTTTTTTGTAGTAGGACACTAAGCTCTAGGGTTGTTTTGCAAAAAGCCAGATTTACCTCTACTAAGTTCAAAAACAAAGAAAGATAGTTGAAGTTTTATAACTCCTAAGTGGGAACTTGAATTTTATATCACAACCCTGTTGTGGTCAAGTCAAATTCTCAAATCAGTTCACAAGTCATTTTGAAAACATCTGACGGGGGAACAGTATGGCCACTCCAACTGTCCATAACCGCGGATGCGGCTATTCGAATAGTTTGACACTCTGCAGAGATTGTACACTTTCACCACAACATTCGATACATCTGTCAGGAACAAATCCTGAATTCACCATACTCAGTATGCGGATAATCAATCCTAACCTTTCCATTACACGCCCTAGTATAGGCACCTCTCTTGTGAGTTTGGCCTCCCAACCATGACCATCTGTCATCTTGGGTATTGCACAGGTGGACAATCTTCACAAGGTAGCCTCAGCTCAGACCTTGGCCGTGAGGGAACCCATACTAAGGTATATAAGTTTCCAGTTAAGACCTACCCAATTTTTGGGTATTGTGGTTGTACGGTAAAATTGGAATGGTATCGCATCCAGACAACCATCAGTTTTATAAAGGGGTAAGGCTCATGCCTCAACATTTTCATCATCAAAATCATCTGGTGTTCGGAAACACATGTCAAAACATCTCAGTAGAATGACTCATCATTCTAAGGTTTTCATAACCATTTTCATCAAGTATTCCCATCTAAAGTTGATCAAGTTTTATGCTTAGCACTAGCGTCTACAAGTGGGGTGAGTACTAATGAGGGGTGGTAAACAAGTGGAGATTAATTAAGTTCAATCTCATGCCTTAGGATGACATCAAGATTATCTAGCTTAGGCCAAATTTAATGCTCTTTATGCAACCTTCAATTATCTTCCTAGAATCTACAAGTCACTTAAGTAAACTCTAAGAGATAGCTTTGATAAAGAAATAAAGTATAAAGCTTGCAAGTAAAACTAGGATTGGGTATCATCAAATGTGTCCAACCAAGAATGCTTAGTGCATTGCATAGGTTATCTAACTTTTCATAATTTCAAGTGTTAGCTTGCAAGGTTTCAAGTATTGGCTTGCATAAGTATCAGTATAAGCTTTCCTTGAGCAGAGCAGTGGTTGAAGTTCTCCTCGGCTTCTTCTTCATAGTATCCTCCTTCCTCCTCGTATCCTTGGTCGGTACTAGCGTCTATAAATAGTATGAGGTACACAATCACCAAACAGTACTTAACCATTTTCAATCATCACACAAAAGGGTACTATAGATGATCTAGCATCATCACTAACATTACAGGATTAAAGCCTTTGTCTTATTTATTTTATTTTTAGAAAAGTAATTTCTACTCATTGAAGAACTACTTAAGATTTAATATTCTCCAAACCAAACATGGGATCATGTTGACACATGTCATCACCACATATTTCAGTACATGGGAATGTGATTTAAAGTGGTGTCACAATTTAATAAGGTTTAACCTTTTTATTTTAAATAAATAAAGTGACTAGAAATGCCCATGTGGCATTCTTTTATTACTTGGACATTATTTCTATAAGTAAACCCAAATGTTTTTATATATTCTGAAAGGTATGATCAAATGTGATTTTTGAGAGTTCGAATCAACTCAAAATCTATTATGGTTGAAATTTGAAAAAAATTTAAATGCAGAAAAGCTTCTGACTTGATATTTTTACCAAGGTTGATCTACAGATCCAAACGATTTGAATCCAATGGGCTTGGATTAAGCATTTCAGTACCTTTCTAACAAAATTGGTTTCATGCAATTTGGTTCACTGAATCGAACTGGGTTGATTTTTGAAACTAGGTACAGAACTGAGTTTCAATGAAAATAGAAAATTCTAAATTCAAACGCTCTGGCTGCGCGGGAGATGCTAATGGGCCGGCCTAGTGTCACTCCGAAGAGCGGGGATCAGCTGACAGGGGGTTCCACCCTTCAGTGGCTCATAACACGTGAAGCGGTACGGGGCTGTGTGGGTTGTTGGATTAGAAGGGTGATCGACGGTTGAGGGTCGTCGTCGATGTTGAACATGTCACCGGCGAGCTTGAACCCTAGCGGCTCAGTGGGGGTCGTGGGAGGCTCACCGGGGCTCAGGCGAGGGTCGGCGATGGGGGCGAACGACAAAGTCGACGATGGCGATTCTCCTGGCACCGACAGCTACTCCTGGGGCAGCTCCAATTGACGGCGCCTCTCCTGCTCTGAAGCGGCGAACTCCGGTGCAATTCCGGCCACTTGGTGCTCGCCTTGCTCCGGGGAAGGGTGTGGGATGTTTCTGAGAGAGAGAGAGAGGGGAACAAACTGGTGTGAAGAAATCGAGCGAGGGAGGCCTCTATTTATAGTGGCGAGAGGGGACCGACGGGCACAAGCTGAGCTCGTCGTGGTCGATGGCACAGAGGGCTACTGGCATGGGCAACGGTAGGGGGCGGTGCTGTGCTCCCTAGCGAAGCCAACGGCGTGGTGGCGAGGCGTGGGGCGATGCTGATTGGTTGGAACACTTCAACGCTCTGAGCATGTCCGACGGAGGTGTTGATGGCGCACATCGCGCGTGGTCCGTGCGGCGGCGAACATGCGTGTCTGCGGGGTTGCTGGGGTGGTGGTGACCACACGTGCACGCGGCAAGGGTGGCACGCGGTCTGTGGGCGTGTGTCGAGGGTGGCGCTCTGACGCGCTCTCGGCATGCTTTTAGAGAAGCTTGGCATGGCTTAGGCGTGTGGTCCAGGGGCTGGCAAGGCTCAAGCACTGGACAGGGGGTGGCGGTGGACGGTGGCGTGCGTCCTAGACATGGTGTTTAGGCTTGGTGCTTGCTCTGACTAGCTAGCCATGGTCGGCTGGCAAGGGTTCCTTCGGGTTGACATGACATGGTGCAATGGGTAGGGGCTAGGGGTGGTCAAGGCACTGGTTGGCACTGGGGGAGACAAGTGTGATCAATGGTGAACAATGCTTAGCCAAATTACTGCTCAAAACAGTGAAGTTTGGACAATTTAATTTTCTGTCTCCAAGTGTTTGATGAAATGGCCGCAAGAAATTTATTTTTGAATTTTGAAAATATTTTTTGTGGGTGTGCTAGGCATGTGTTGAGGATTCTGTGGGTGCTTGGGTTTTGAAAATTGAGCTTGTTTGAGTGGTTTTTGAAATAGTGGGATCTTCCCATATGAGATAGATTCAAATTTTAAACTGTCATTTAAACTAAGCATTTGAATGTCTTTGGATGATCACAAAGTGGGCCTTGGTACTTTATTATGAGTACTATCAAGGGGTGCAAAGATCCATACATGTTTCTGTTGAGTTTTGAAAATTAGAGATAGCCAAAGTAGGCATGGGAGTTAATTTGGCCAAAGTGACCATTCACTTCATTTGTTTATTTTGAGTTGTTTGTCTTTGGGGAAAGTTTGGGGATTGCTTAGATGATGTTTATTTCACCTAAGAATCATTTTACAATCAAAGAAACACAGAACCATGGCAATTCAAAAGAATCCAAATTTTGAATACACACACATATGAATGCTTTCATATTTTTAGTTGGGAAAGTTTTTGTTAACCCTAATTTTGATGATTAGGGTTTGATGATCCAAGTTTAATATTTGGGATGTTACACCATGCTATAGTTATTTCTGCTGCATTGTAATGAGATAGTCAAATGAGCTATGTAAGATGTAATAACTTACTTTATTCCTGGTTATAAAGTTGTACTATGACCTTTGTTTATTGATATTACATCTTAACTGTGGATGCTAGCTATTGATCCTGGGACTAGCATTGTAAACACAGGGATCTCTACATTATTAAAGGTTGGGACCTCTACATTTGTGCTTTCATGTTTAGATCTTGTGAGCTCCGTTCATGATCAAGATAGTCTATTTGTAATCATACATGTTGTGTTTGCGGGGATCCGATGGATATTGAGATACTATGTCAGATTGATTATTGATTCTATCATGTCATATTGATTATTGATTCTATCATGTCTATGTTGTTTGTGATCTTGCATGCTCTCCGTTGCTAGTAGCTATCTTGTGACTCCACGTGGGAGTATTTATGCTTGATAGTGGGTTCATTCCTCTACTAAATCTGGGGAAGTGACAGAAATCTCTAAGGTTGTAGATGAAGGGAATATGCCCTGAGAGGCAATAATAAAGTGGTTATTATGTATATTACAAGTATATGATAGATGTTTATTTTGCATGCTATAATTGTATTAATACGGAAACGTTAATACATGTGTGTTTAATAAACAAACAGAAAGTTCCTAGTTATGCCTCTCTTATAAACTAGCTCGTTGATTAACAAGATGATCAAGGTTTCCTAATCATGGACATTGGATGTTGTTAATAACGAGGTCACAACATTATTGGAATGGTGTGATGAACATTCATCCGAAGTATAGCATTACGATCAAATTCATTGAGTTTATATTTCTATAAAATCATACGAAGTGATCCTAATCCTTAGACCATGAGATCATGTCAATCACTAACACTGGAAGAGTATCTTGATAACATCAAACGTCACACCTTAATAGGGTGATTATAAAGATGGGTTCAGTACTACCAAAGTGTTATGTTGAGGCCCATGGATCGAGAGTGGAATTTTTTCATCCTGATGACGAATAGATATACTCTGGGCCCTCTTGGTGATATCACATTGATTAGCTTGAAAGCAAGTGATTTGATCACTAGAATGTTATATCACAGGAACGAGAAAATAGTACATGTCAGTAACGAGATCAAACTAGGTATGGAAATATCGATGATCGAATCTCGGACATGTAATATATCGCGATACAAAGGGATTAAGATACTAGCATAAAAGGTTCTCACGATCACAAGAAAGTCATCGTTGAATGTGTGGGAGTCAGTATGGATCTCCAGGTCCCGCTTCTGATTATTGATCTGAGAGGGGTCTCGATCATGTACGCATTATTCACGAACCATAGGGTGACACACTTAAGATACACCGACACCATTTGGAGCAAATAGTTTCATGCTGAAAAGAATAATAAAAGCGCAGGAATTTATTTCACTAGACACCGAAACTGTTTTCGGGTGAAATTGCCGAAAGTGTTTCTACATGTGAAATGAAATACTAGCAATGGGTTATATGTGAATGTTTTTCATTAAAGTAATTGACAAAATTCTGAATAAATAAAAGGAGTTTTATTTAATGAGAGCTTGCATTAAATTTGGTGGAAATTTAATGGGAATTTGAGTGGGATTTTGAGTGGAGAAAATTGAAGGGGCATTTTGTGAGTGGAGCTTCCACCCACATGAATGGAGGGAGGTCAAGGGGCAGCCCCATGCTCCGTACACCCCCTTGGGGTTCCCCCCTCGTCCTATAAAAGGAGCCCCTCCCTCACTTCTCACTCACTCCTCCTTGTGAAGGATCTCTCTCCCTCTCTAGTATTTATTCCCCATGGTCTCAGACTAGCGAGATACATGTTCCTAGTGGATTTTCGGAAAGAAAGAGTTGTTCTTCCGCTGCATCTCTGGATCAAGGAGGCGGAGGTTGCTCGGTGCCTCGGACGTGTGTACGAGCACGGATGCGCCACTGATTTGCGGTGCTAGGAGTTCCTCTCGATCTTGAGATCGGCAAGAGTTCGCCTACATCAACCACGAGTTCAACCTCGTTAAGCTTTGTCGGTCTTCAAGGGTATGTTCTCTACGGATGTATATCCACCCGTTGCTTGTATCTAGTAGATAGATCTTGGTACATAGTTGTTCCCATCGTAGGAATTTTTTTTGTTTTCTATGATGCGAACCCTACAGTGGTATCAGAGCCGGATCTATGCGTAGATGCTTTGCACGGGTAGTATACATATGTATATGTGGGCGATGATGATCATGTTATTGCTTCTTAGTTGTACTTTGGATATTGATGGCATAGTGGGATGAAGCGGCCCAGACAAACTTTACATGTCCTCGCACATGAGACCTATTCCATGCTTGACATGCAACTAGTTTTGCATAAGTGGCTAGCAGGTTTCTGTCTCTCCTACTATAGCCAATATCTAATTTGCAACGAGTTGTCAACAATTTGGTTATCCTCGTTGTGGTTCATGTTCGTAGGTAAGAACGGTTCTATCCTCCAAAGCCCTAAGCCACGTAAAACTTGCAATGGATAAATTAGAAGCGTCTAGTTTAGATTGTTGCTAGGCTAGTGTCATGATATGGTGATGTTGTAATTAAAAGTATAAATCGATACTCTTACAACACACATAACGTGTACGTTCCATAGACCTTGGCCTTACATATAAAGGAATGATGAGGATCATACCACGATGCACATGATGGAGATCAAGTGCAAGAACCATATCATTTCACTTATTAACATGTGATGTTTGTTGCATCTTATATTGCTTTTTGGCATTTTATTAGCATAATAATATGATCCCTCATTTAGATATCAAGATAAAAATGTGTTCTCCCTTAAGTATGCACCTATTATGTTTCGTCGCTCCAAGACATCACGTGATGATCGGGTGTTCTTGGATACACGATCATATTTCGGGTGTAAGACAGTTTACACACGCGAATACTAAGGTTCTTACTTGGCGATCCTAGCATGTACAGACATGGCCTCAGAACACGGACCGAAAAGTTAAGCATGAGTCATATGAAAGATATGATGCCCATTTGATGCTCGCCTTTGAAGCTACACCAACTCACGTGATGATCGGACTTGATGTAATGGATTTGGTTCATGTAATCACCAAAAACGCACGAGGGATATCGTTTTTGAGTGGGAGTTCATTCTTAATTTGGATTAGTTGAACTCAATCTATCATAAACTTAGCAACTTTACCGACTGGGCCATGAATGTAGGGGATATGATATATGGGTATCCTCATAGAATGTCTCCTATCCGGATAACCCGGGTGGCCCACAGTTGGTAGCATGGCCCACAGCCTGCTGGGCGGCCCAGCTAGATGAATCCAGAAGGGAGGCCCATGTCGGATAAAGGAAGGCTACGGAGGAGTCACCGACGTACCCGGAGCCTTGGAGTGCAAGACACGCTAGACTAGTTGTAAGCAATGTAGGACTCTGTAACCTGTCCGGCTAGGACTTCTCCCTGTAACCCTAGGACCTGGCGACTATATAAGTCGGGCCTATGGGAGCCTTTAGGGCACAATCTTAGACTCTCTAGTCACCTCGCACATCGAACCAATCCCTGTAACTCGGCGTATTTCAATTATAGTGATTTATAGCAGGAGTAGGATTTCGTCGCCATCGTGGGATCTGAACCTGGGTAAGCTGTGTTACCTCGTACCTGTCAACCCTCCGCCTTCCCCCACGTCTATAAACATGCACTATGAGGACCCCTCCATGGTTTACTCGTCGGCAATACCACGACAGTTGGCACCCACCGTGGGGCAAGAGGCGCTTCAGGCTCTTCAGCGGGCGAGGACCAAGATCTTCGCGGTAATCGGCAAAACCATATCCATCAGTCGTGTTCTCTTCTCCAGCAATGTTTCGATCGTCCCTCCCGACGAGTTCTGGATCCCGGCGAAGATGAACCCTACGCGGTGCTCGATCGTCCCCATCGGAGATATCTGTCTCTTCATCGGTGAAACCGACTCGGACACTAGTTCCCTAGGAGTCAGAAGAGCATCAAGACTCGCACGGACCGCCTATGGGCAAGTTACGTTCGCGGAAGGATAGATGTCGGATCTCTCCTTGGAGTTTGACGACAAAGATCGAAAAAATTCAAGGCCCACCCAAACCGCCCCTATGCAGGATATAACGGTGGAATATCACTGCAATTCCTCCGACTACGCCCGCGCGTCTGGACAGCAGAGATCCAAGTTCGTCGACGTGGTTACCATCTTAGACCTAGCGTGTTGCGTTTAGAGAGAGGGCGAAAAACCCCGTGATTACCTTGCCAGGTGGCTCCATATATGAGCCGATCTGGCGCATTACCCCAATGATGATGCTATGTATCACTTTGTGGAAGGACTGGACCAAGGAACACTTCTCCGGCATTCTCTAAGGCGGCAACAGGCTTCAGGACGCCTCACCTTTGAAAGCATGGTGAACACCGTCAACAACTACACGGAGGCCGAGGAGGCAGCTCAGACAGCTCTTGCACTCATTGACGGAGCGCCAGTGCTTCAGCCACCGCCACCACCGCCTCTTGCCGCCATCGCCCCAGCTGCACCACCACCTCCAGTCATCATCGCTGCTGTTGCACCTCCACCCCCATCATCGAGGAAGCCCCGAAACCCTCCGACTCTGTGATTAACGCGCTCTACGCCGACTTCAGCGTAGATTTGGATGAGATAGATTTCAATCTAGAGGAGCTAGACTCTGCTATGCAGGAGATGGAGGAGGATTACTAGCGCTACGAGCAGGCCAACAATGCCGTCACATCTCGAGAAGTGTTCGTCACCATTGGGACGGCGATGGATGAAGATCAACCCGGAAGAGCTCTGCCTACAGCGCTAGACAAGGGGAAGGGACCACCTATTGCTGCCGACAATGATCGCGCAAAGGACGTGCCCCCTCCGCCTAACCTAGTGCAACAACCGAAGGAACTCGGCACCGGACCGAGCAACAACAACACCGCAAACCCGCCGCCTCCAGCATCTATGTCTGCTGCTGCCCAAGTCACTCCAGCTGATAGAGTGATGTACGGTAATCTCCTCGCTGAGCCTATGACCGTGGCTCATATTCGCAATGTCGTCCAGCTTGACGAGAAGCGCAGGCCATCCTGGAACAAGGCGCAAAGCTAGATCGAGATCTGGCCAACGCGCAGAAACCAATAGAGAAAGCTAGAGCAATGGAGGTCGAGTACAAGACTCTGCTTCAGTAGCAGAAGGCCAAGAAGGCTCCGGCTCGCGTCATCAACGATCCTGGTGTGCGGCGAAACCTAGGATGGGCTCCCTTGAAGCCGGCACATGCTAAGCCATACATTGACAGTGAAGGCAGGAAGGTGATGCCCACTCCTCTCCTCAATCTCGCCGTCGCCAAGACCCTTCTGGATCAGGATAGATCACCCGAAGCGGTGGACCAGGTATATGACCTAGTGTCCAAGGCAGTGAAATAGCAGGAAAAGTCCACCTCTCAAAGGCTTGAGTCTGACCCAGAGTTTTGCCAGTCTAGCCAGCATAAACCACCAAGGGACAAATCTCCTCTTGGTGTCGGGTCTCATATGGGTTCATTAGAACAAAGACGGAGGGATGCGCGCAACAGGAAGGATGCTATCCCCATATCCTCCGACCATGGAGGTAAGGCCCAACCTCATCGCCCATCGCCACCGCCCCGCTCCCCCCGACATTGCGAAGACCCCAAGGCTCACCATCGTACGGATATGCCTCCGCCAAGGCAGTGCAACATCGTCATCCGCGACAACACGGAGCAGACCCGTCATGACAGAGAGCGCAACCAAGGACACAAGAGCAGGTCGCGCCATGACCCTCCGTGTCCGACAAGCAACCGTGACAAGCGTGAGGCATCGTAGGAGGGCAACAGCAAGAAAGCTAATCCACCGCCACCTCCGCCTCCATCGCCACCTAGCAGCCACCATGGCGGAGGAGGCCCGCGTCGTTCACGCAGCCCATCCCCTGATGGCAGGAATAAGAAAAGAAGCTCGGAGCCATACAATGCACGCTCGCGTCTGGACAAGATCCACGAGGCCCGGGAAGGACCATACTTGGGACCATGTTGCTTTGGACCTGTGATACGGTCCACAACTTACCCCAAGGGTTTCCGGATTGACAAGACCATCAAGCACTATGATGGCACCGCCAAGCCAGCTACATGGTTGCAGGACTACGGCAACGCGGTGGAGATCGCCGGGGGTAACCCCAACGTTGCCATCAAGTACCTCCCGTTGATGTTGGCGGGCACGGTCCATCAATGGATTTATGACCTGCCAGAAAGATCCATCTGCAATTGGTTGGACATGCAAGAAGCATTCACCTAGAACTTCGAGGGTACGTACAAACATCCCTGCACTGTCGGCGATCTATAGCGATGCGTGCAAGAGAAAGACGAGACATCTCGCGCCTACCTCTCCCGCTGGCTGGATATGAAGAATTCCTGCACAGGAGTGCACGCTCAGACCGCCATGGCCGCCTTCATCGATGGGTTGGAAAGGGGCACGTTTCTCCGACATAAGCTGAAGCACTTGCAGGACAACCACCAGCTAGACTTGAACCAGATGATTCAGTTGGCCAGTGAGTTCGCAGCTGCCGCTGACAACGCTCGCAGCTCTCTGCTAGCAACGGCCGTTCCAACTCAAGCTCGGAGGAACAGCAGCACCAAGCGGAAGACCACACCAGAATAAAATCAAACTCCCTACATGGTCGCCATGACTTCTCAGGACGAGGTGATGGCGGACAGCATTGCCGAGGACGGGGAGCAGGTCGTGGGCAGCAGCGAGGAAGTGAAACTACCTCGGCAGTGCTCCGCATTCCCCAAACCTACGAGGAGTACCGCGATATGTCGTGCCTTGTACACCTCGACACCAACGGCAAGGCCACCCACACCAATCTCCACTGCAAGTTCGCCAACGACCTCAAGGAGGACCCGGAGTCCGGATACAAGCGAAGTCGGAAGAACAGACCGCGAGGCAAGGGCAAGGGGAAGAATAAGAAGGAGGAGTCCAAGGATTCAAGTGATATGGACGAGTACGTCGACTCCAAGCATGCCGCCAAGAGCGACGGCAAAGGCAAGAACCCCTTCGAGAAGATGGCGGCAGTTTTCCACACTTTCCTTGGCACCCCCACCATCCGACAACAGAAGACCTCCATGAGGATACTGATGGCTACTCTACCCCCAGTTCCCCAGTACCTGCGCTGGTCGGAGATTCCAATTACTTGGGATAGGAAGGATCACCCAGACCTCATCCCTACGGAGAACCAATACGCCATGGTCATCAACCCCCCGATTGACGGCAATGAGTTCACCAATTGTATGGTGGATAGTGGAAGCAGCATCAACATCATGTACCTGGATACACAGCAGAAGATGAACTTGATGGAGGCAAACCTAAGGCGGACCAACACCATCTTCCATGGCGTAGTTCCTGGTCGGGAGGCTCAGTCCCTTGGGTGCATTACACTTCAGGTCGCTTTTGGTGATGTCAATAATTACTGCCAAGAACGCATGCCCTTTGAGGTGGTCCCCTTCAAGAGCATGTACCACGTCATATTCGCCCGCGACATATTCCACACCTTCATGGCCAAGCCATGCTTCATCTACAACAAGCTCAAGATACCCAGACCAAATGGTGTCATCACCATATCCGGAAACTTTGCCAAAGCAAGGGACTGCGAGATTGGAGAAGCAGCCTACATAGAAGATGTCCTCTACAATGAAGAATTCAAGGAGATCCAGAGCAAGGTCGATGCCTCGAAGATGCCCGCGTCGAAGAAACAGATTTCTGACTCCGCCCCAGCATTCAAGTCTGCCATCTAAACCAACCCGGTGGAACTTGTAGTAGGCGATGCCTCCAAGACCACCGCCATTGGGACGAACCTAGACCCTAAATAGGAAAGAGCGCTCGTCGAGTTCCTCCATGAAAATAGGGACATATTTGCCTGGCAACCTGCCGACATGAAAGGTGTACCTAGGGAATTTGCCGAACACATCTTGAATATTGATCCAAAATGTAAACCAGTGAAACAACCTCTACGACGCTTTGGAGATGAGAAGAGACGCGCCATAGGCAAAGAGATAGCTAGGTTACTTAAGGCTAGTTTATCCGAGAAGTCCTTCACACCCAATGGGTGGCCAATCCTGTACTTGTCCCCAAAAAGGGAACCAAAGAATTAATAATGTGCGTTGATTACACCGGCTTGAACAAAGCATGTCCCAAAGATCCGTTTGCTTTGCCTCGCATTGACCAAGTCATTGAATCGATGGCTGGCTCGGAGCTTTTGTGTTTTCTCGATGCATATTCAGGATACCACCAGATCAAGATGAGGAAGTCAGACCAATTGGCCACTTCGTTCACTACACCCTACATCACGTTTTTCTATGTCACGATGCCCTTTGGGCTGAAAAACGCAGGTGCTATGTACCAGCGGACAATGCAACATTGCTTGCACGATCAAATTGGTCGGAACGTTCACGCCTATGTGGACGATATAGCAGTGATGTCTAAAAAATCAAATGATTTAATCTCCGACTTAAAAGAAACCTTCGATAATATCCGGAAATACAACATGATGCTTAACCCTAAAAAGTGCGTCTTCGGGGTTCCAGCCGGCAAATTGTTAGGCTTTATCGTTTCCCAGCGTGGAATTGAGGTCAACCCGGAGAAAATCAAGGCCATCTTAAACATAAATCGTCCGACGTGCCTAAAGGACATACAACGACTAACAGGTTGTGTTGCAGCAGTTAGTTGGTTCGTTAGCCGACTTGGAGAGAAGGCCCTGCCGCTGTACAAGTTGCTGAAGAAGGCGGACAAATTCACGTGGATGGACGAGGCAGATGCAGCATTGAAGCATCTCAAGGAGATACTTTCCTCAGCGCCTATCCTTGCAGCACCTGAGCCTGGGGAGCCCATGTTAATTTACATGGCGGCCACCAACCGGGTAATCAATATCGTCGTCGTGGTAGAGCGGAAGGAACCAGGAAATGAGCACGGATTTCAACGACCAGCTTACTATGTAAGAGAGGTCTTGACGGAGTCCAAGCAGCGTTACCCGCACTACCAAAAGATAGCTTATGGAGTGTTCCTTGCTTCTCGGAAGCTGAGGCACTACTTCCAGGAGCACCCAATCACAGTGGTGAGCAAGACTCCACTGTCCAACATCATCAACAACAGCGACGCTACAGGAAGGGTCGCGAAGTGGGGCATTGAACTTGCCGCCTTCGAGATCACCTACAAGAGACGCGACGCTATCAAGTCACAAGCCTTGGCGGATTTTATCGCAGATTGGACGGAGATGCCGGATTCTACCCCAATGCCGGAGCCAGAATACTGGGTGATGCACTTTGACGGATCAAAGCTACTCAACAGCTCGGGGGCTGGTGTAATGCTACAGTCACCAATTGGGGACAAGCTACACTATGTTCTGTAGATCCACTTCGAGGCTACGAACAACATGGTGGAGTATGAAGCACTCATTCACGAACTACGCGTAGCCAAGGATATTGGCATCAAGCGCATAGTTTGCTGTGGAGATTCCGACTTGGTTGCCCAGCAGGTGGCTGGCACCTGGAACGCGCGAAACCCTATGATGGCGGCATATCAGGACGAAGTGGATGAGATAGCCAAGAGCTTCTTAGGCTACGAGGTCAAGTATGTACCTAGGAAGCAAAATGAGGCGGCTGATCTACTGTCTAAGCTTGGATCAAGGCACAAACGAATTCCGCCCGGCGTTTTCCTGGAGCATCTACGGACACCATCCGTGAAGGGAGCGGACATCGACAACCTGGACCGAGTGGACTCTTTCGTCCACATGGTGGCAAAGGTCCCTCCGGCTCGAACAAAACCATTCATGGAGTATCTCTAACACGGAACTTTGCCTACCAACAAAGTCGAAAGACGACAAATAGTATGTCGAGCAAAGGACTATACCATAATCAATGGACAACTCTACAAAATAAGCACTACTGGTGTATACCTCAAGTGTGTTTTCCAGCAAGAAGGTATTGAAATCCTACGCGAAATCCATCGCGGAGATTGTGGGCATCACGCCGCTCCCCGATCGTTGGCCGCTAAAGCTTTTCGGCAAGTACTCTACTGGCCGACCGCGAAGGCGGACGCCGACAAGCTGGTTGAGACATGCATGGGATGCCAGTACTATTCCCGACAACCACATGTTCCTGCTGAAGAATTGCGAATAATACCAATAACTTGGCCGTTTGCAGTCTGTGGGCTGGACATGGTTGGCCCGTTACAAACGGCACCATGTGGGTTTACGTATCTGCTAGTAGCAGTTGACAAATTCACCAAATGGATAGAAGCTAAACCCATTAGAAAGCTCGATGGGGCAATTGCCCTTAGGTTTGTCCGAGATCTAGTGGTGAGATTTGGTCTCCCACATAGCATAATCACCGACAACGGCAGAAACTTGTCACTCGAAGAAGTGGAAGCTTATTGTTGGGACAAATGCATCCAACTTGATCTTGCATCTGTGGCACACCCACAGTCCAATGGTCAGGTTGAGCGAGCCCAATGGATTAATTCTGCAGGGAATCAAGCCACGTCTTGAGGCACCACTACATAGAGCAGCTGGAGCCTGGGCGGAAGAATTGCCATCTATGCTGTGGATTTTACGAACTACACCCAACAGATCCACCGGCTATACCCCTTACTTCATGGTATATGGAGCAGAAGCCATCCTGCCTTCCGACATACTTCACGATGCACCAAGAGTTGCCGCCTATGATGAAGATAACGCTGAAGAATCCATACACCTAGATGTGGACCTTCTCGAGGAGGAGTGCGTATTGGCATGCCAAAGATCCGCCATCTACCAGCAGAAGCTACGCAGCTACCATAGTCGCCGCGTTTGCATCGCTCGTTTAAAGAGGGGGATTTGGTTCTCCGACTTAAGTAGAAGAATTCACACAAATTATCCCCGCCATGGGAAGGACCGTTCATTATAAGCAAAGTGCTGCGCAATGGGTCTTACTACCTCGTTGAAAATCGTGAACTGAAGGATAGACCGAACGAGGATCATAAGCGTAAGCAACGTGACCCGGATGATGACTACCCAGAGCTTGATTGTCCATGGAACATAGCACAGCTACGTCCTTTCTACACTTAGCATTTTTTATCTATTGTGTACCTCTTATATGATCAGTGAAATAAAGCTCTCTGGTTCACTCGTATTTCTGAGTCTTTTACCTTCTTTAGTGTTCATTTTTGGATTGTATAAAACCTTTTTTCACAAGCTTTGCGATTGCACTTGTGAAAATTCCACCTACGGGCGTTAGCTTAAGTTTTCTGGTCTACACGTTCTTTGTCGTTTTTATGTGGATTCTGGAGTAGTGACTTTTGGCACTTATTGTCGGCAATTTTGTGCTTAGGTTATTGATGGTGCCATTGGGCATCATCACCTGAGCGCATGGTTCCGACAACGAGTCTTCCGACTCACGAAAAGTCAAGCATAAAAACCAAAGTAATGGATAAGCCAGCACTTGCTTAAAAAATATATACATGCTGGAACCATTTCTTGAGTAGAAGGAAATAACAACCATTGTTTTCCGCCTTAAGTTAACAAGTAGTTTTTTCCGCATACAAATTCCATAGGAAACAAATATTACATATTGTTTTTCGTTCCTCTGGCGCAAGTGACTTGGACGCAGCATCGTCAGCAGCAGGAGAGCCATCTTCCTCGAAGTCAGTAGTGTTGAGGTACTCGGAGGAGCTTTGGATGTTGCCGTCAATGGTTTTCATGGGCACGAAGACACTAGGATCGACCAGCTCAGCGACTCTGGTGTCAAAACCCGCGAGCAATGCCAAGATAGCTTTGTGATATATCTTTTGTCCTTTGACGTCCACCTCAGGGATATCGGAGGTCACCGTGTCGATGTTGGCATTTTCGTAGTGTGCCTTGACCATTGATAGTGCCATCCTTGCGCCAGCTCGTGTACATGAAGCTTTCCAGCTTGCAATATGCTCGGGGGCTCGACGCAGGATCTCCGAGAACTTCGCCATAGATTCCACCGCCTTGATGTTAATTTGGAGGGGCTTGGCTATCTCCTTGGTCTGCTTGATGGCGGTGTTGATAAAGTTGCCGGCAAGGACCATGCATTCCTTTGGCGGAGGAGGCGACCGGGTTAACCCCATAGGAGCTGCAAAATTCCGACAAAGAAATGCATGAGTTCAATAACACAAAAAGTTCAGAGTATCTAGCTTACAAAAGTACAAGGTGGAGAATCACTTACTGAAGATGCTAATCTCGGCCTGCCGGAGAGTTTCCGCCATGGAGTCCCGTTCATGTCGGAGGATCTTATACACTTCAAGATGGCGCTGATTTTGCTCATCGGCAGCTTTCTTCTACTCTCTCAGGATCACGATTTCCTCCTTCAAGCGGTTCATCTCCGTGTTGGCGGACTCTTGCAGGAATTTCATGGAGTCCTCATGCATCTTCAACATATCCTTCCTCTCCTGCTTAAGGATCTTGTTTTCACTATCTAGCTGTTGATTATGCTTGGATTGGTCAACAATATCCTTAGCCTTGGAAATGGTTTCTGCAAGTCGGAGAAAGAACAATACACAGTGAGTACTCGGATAATGTTGGCACAAGACCAAGTCGGAATACGAAAAAGAAAGGAAATACAGACGCTTGCTCTTGGTGTTTTGTTCCTTCAAGAAGGCAGTTTTACCCTTTTCAGCTTCCAGGTCCGCACGCATCTTCTGGTACTTGTCGTTGGCCACGCCTCTCCGAGCATTCTCATTCTGTGGAAAATTTAACGCTGTTTAGTCTTTCTTTAAGCATCTAGTCGGAACTGATTCAACTTTTAACTAAAAGCTTGGGGGCTACAGTATAAAGTTTTTAAAGTCATATGTTTAGTCTTTCTTTAAGCATCTAGTCAGAACTAATTCAGTTACAACTAGAGGCTTGGGGGCTACAGTATCGAAATTAACAAACACTGCGTAGGCTACTCTGGAAGCATCTAGTCGGAATAATTCATTAAAACTATATGCTTGGGGGCTACAGTGAGAAGTTTTCTACCTTAGTCACTCTTAGAGCATTTAGATGCAAAGACCTATGGTTTTCCGTCTAAATCCTTGGGGGATATAGTGGGATACTCATATGAAATGCAAAAGGCAAATAAAACTTACAAGTGCAATGATCTTGAGGTTGGTAGCACTCTCAGCAAGCAACTTGCCAAAGGAAAGGTTGTTTCCTTGCAAGATTTCTGCCTGCCGGAGAAGCTCCTCAAGACCGCATGTTGGAGATGTCGGCGCTGCGCCAGGAACCAAAGCGGAGCTACTCGGCGTGAGTGCCGGGTAGACTATCTTCGAGAACTCTACGGATTTTCTGGGCACGAAGACGCCGCCTTTGGCAAACGTACCACTCTCCACCACTGCCTTAATGCTACCGATGGCATCCTTAGCCAGAGCTTCAGCCATTTGGGTTGTGGTACTTTCTTGCGTTGCCTGTTCGCCGACAACGGCAAGCTCCACGGAGGCACCTGAGTCCACTTCCATGGCGGAAGGGCCAGATGCATCTTTGGCCTGTGAGCTTGTCGGAGCAGGCATAGGCTGGACGATGGGAGTAACAGGGGCGATGGAGGGAGATGCGTGGGGAGACACGTCACGATGCAACATATCCTTGATGTTTCTAGAGGCCCCCAAAGTTTTGGAGGTCTTCTTCAAACTGGTAGTGGCCTTTTTCCTGAAACGTACAAAAAGTATAAGTACAGGAATAAGACAAGCAATGGACAATGTCGGAGAGAAAGAAGCTTACACAAGAGGGGGTGCTTTGGAAAAGGGGATCCCGATAAACTTTATTTTCTCCACCTATAGGGCGGCGGTAATATTCTTGGAGGCTCCACCCTCTGTCTTCTTCTTCTTGCCTCTGTCGGCAGCGTCAGAGGTGGAGCTCTTCCGCTTTCGCGCCAATGGGACATCGTCGTCGGACACGATGATGACTTCCTTCATCTTGGGATCGTAGATTTGGACAACCATGCTATCCTCCTCTAGATCGCTGAGCTGTTAAGTGAAAACCCAAAGTGTTAGATGAGATAGTAATGGCTAGACGGAAGAACTAGAGTATATGTCATACACGGAAAATAAACAGGTACCTTTGGGCACTTGCCTTCTATGAACATGTCGTAGGTGATGGTGAAGCCATGCTTCCTATCCTTCACCTTGATGATGTCCTTGAGGTGGAGCTTGACGGAGTCGCTCGAGAAGTTGTCCTCGGAGATGCGGAGGCTATCCTTCCTATCCTTGGTATACTCGTGCATCAACTTCGAGAGGTGCTGTAGAGGCTGGATCCGCCTGACGAACCAGCACATGGCCATGTCCAATCCGGTCAGACCTGTCTCTACGAACCATTCTATCCGCCTTATAACGCGGGAAGCGTCGATGTCGGAGGGAAGGGAGGCCTAGGATCTCCATGTCGAGGCTTCGGCGACAGCTCCATCGACGAAGTCCGGATACGTCGCTTCTCGGCCAGCTAGAGGGATATCTGGGCCATACAATTTATAACCTTCGGTGTCAAGATTCGTGCAAGACGATCGAATGGTTGACGCATGGACGACGTGTGCGGAAGCGTGCGCGGAAATTTCACCATGTTGCCAACCGTCGCCGCCAACGGTTCGTATCTCTCGCGCGAGAAAAACGGACATGATTGTGTTCTCTGCATGTGTGAGTTACGAGGCGATTGCTGACCTACATCTACGTTGCCATAGCTGTCACTGGCAGGTGAACCATCACATTAGATTATTCCGTCATGGACGGATCCAATCCGGCTACGGAAGAGTACGATAGAAGATTCAGCAATTTTCTGACTTACAAATTAAAGACGGAGAAAACCTTGCAGGGTTCTTTGGGAGGACTACAAGATATTGCTTGACGATTTGGCGACATCCATCTAGACGGAGCATTCACCCTAAAGAGGCAAGACAACGCAAGATCTCGGAGTTCTCTAGGGGCTACTATAGGGGATATGCTATATGGGTATCCTCATAGCATGTCTCCTATCCGGATAACCCGGGTGGCCCACAGTTGGTAGCATGGCCCACGGCCTACTGGGCGGCACAGTTAGATGGATCCAGAAGGGAGGCCCATGCCGGATAAAGGAAGGCTACGGAGGAGTCACCGACGTACCCGGAGCCTTGGAGTGCAAGACACGCTAGACTAGTTGTAAGCAATGTAGGACTCTGTAACCTGTCCGGCTAGGACTTTCCCTGTAACCCTAGGACCTGGCGACTATATAAGTCGGGCCTATGGAGCCTTTAGGGCACAATCTTAGACTCTCTAGTCACCTCGCACATCGAACCAATCCCTGTAACTCGGCGTATTGCCATTATAGTGATTTATAGCAGGAGTAGGATTCCGCCGCAGTCATGGGATCTGAACCTGGGTAAGCTGTGTTACCTCATACCCGTCAACCGTCCTCCTTCCCCCCACGTCTCTAAACATTCACTGTGAGGACCCCTCCATGGCGTACTCGTCGGCAATACCAACACAATGAATTTGAGGATTCTCCTCACTGCTGCACAAAAGCAATATGTGCTAGAAGCGCCGCTAGGCCCCCCACCACTTGATGATGCCCCTGACGAGGAAAAGAATGTCTATCAGACTCGTCAGGAGGACCACAACTTAGGCATATTGTATGGGCTAGAGCCAGAACTTCGAAAGTGTTTCGAAAATGGCAATGCTTTTGATACAATGGGTGATTTCAAAATGATTTTCGACACCCATGTTGCTATAGAGAGTTATAATGCTTCAGAAAAGTTCTTTAGCTACATGATGGAAGAGAACAACTCTGTAAGTGAGCATGTACTCAAGATGTCGCGTTACGCCGATAAGCTTGTGTCCTTGGGAATAATGATTCCCATTGACTTAGGCATCCATCGTGTTCTCCAGTCTCTGTCACCTATGTCGTGGTGGTGGCACGGCAGATGCCATGGGTAGGCTTAAGTTGGGGGCCGAATGGGTGCTTGTGGTCACCGGGGAGGGAGTGCACGGTCGAGCCATGCATGAAGAACAAGATGAAATCTCCACACTTAGTGATTTGATTGATACCCGAGAATTACAAGTGCTCCTTGAGCTATATGAACTAGTGTTCTGGGCACTAGTTCCCTAGTTGGTCCAACCTCCTCATACTACGGCTATGCCCTCCCTTATATAGGCAGCTCTAGCTAACTTATACCCCATTGAGTTCTAGGGTTTACTGTTTGGATCATGGTCCTTACTTTGTGGGCCGGGTCATGGGCTTTCCCTAAGCCCAACAGCCCAGTTGAAAGGATACAGATGTCGCCTAGAGGGGGGGGGGTGAATAGGCGATTAAAACTTTTCCTAGAGTAGCTCAACAAAGGCGGAATAAAACTAGTGTTTACTTTGTTAAGCACAACCTAGAACAACTAAGGTTCACCTATGTGCACCAACAACTTATGCTAAGCAATACAAGCAACAAAGTGATAGCAAGATATATATTACTTCAAGCACGAAGGCTATCACAATGTAAAGTGCATAAGTAAAGAGCTCGGGTATAGAGATAACCGAGGCACGCGGGGACACCGATATTTTACCGAGTTCCTCCCAACATGGAGTACGTCTCGTTTGGAGAGGGGGTGGTATCAAACCACCAACGCCACAAAAGGCCTCCCTTATTCTCCGGTGAATCTCACCCCAATGGGATCGATCCACGCTTCCACTATCGGTGCACTTGTCGGTGGCAACCGGAACCTCTCACAAGGTTGGGGCACAACTCCACAACTTAATTGGAGGCTCCCAACAAATGCCACAATGCCACCAAGGCCACAAAACCGTCTAGGGTT
This sequence comes from Avena sativa, assembly GCA_916181665.1. Lineage (NCBI taxonomy): Eukaryota > Viridiplantae > Streptophyta > Magnoliopsida > Poales > Poaceae > Avena > Avena sativa. The sequence continues at coordinate 507,205,229 of OV702294.1, forward strand.
CCAAGAACCCAAGAGGGACAAGCTCCAATGAGCAATTCAAACCAAATCCTCCGAGGAGAACTCAAAACGATGCACCAAATGCAAATGGCAAGAACACCACAAAGATGCTCAAATCCCTCACTCTCAAGTTCCAACAAAGCTATTAAAGCTATTGGGGGAACAAGAGAGGAGGAATCAAAGAGAGACACAAAATCCCCCAAAATCTAGATCCCCAAAGATACACTCAGAAAGAGATGTTTTGGTTTGGTCAAAACGTAGATCTAGATCTCCTCCAACTACCCCTCAAATATATGCAAGAATCAATGGAGGGGTGAGTAGAAATCAAGCTTAAGGAGTAAGGCAAATAGGGGCAAAGCTTAGACAAAAGGAGGAGAAAGAACTAACCCTAAAAGACAAAGGGGCAAAGCTATTTAAAGGGCTAGGCAAAATATGGTTGTTGGAGCCTTAATGTAGCGGTAGTACCAGAAGTTCAAGCGGTACTACCGGAGAACTCCGGTACCACCGGACCTGGTACCGGACTTGGTACCGGAAGACCAATATTCAAACTTCAATAAGCCCTGGCCACAGCGGTACTACCATTGATGCTACCGTAAAGCGGTAGTACCGCAAATGGCAACCGGTACTACCGGACGTGAAGTGGAATCAGCAGTTTAGACGAAAAAACTCTCTGTCACGCCAGGTAGTAAAATGCGGTACTACCGCATTTTACTACCTAGGCAGACAAAAGCTTTTTGCCAACGTACAAAAGTCTCTGCCCTGTGCGGTACTAAAATGCGGTACTACCGCATTTTAGTACCGGAGCAGGCAGAAGCTTTTGACAAGTGGTCAAAAAGCTACTGTCGTGCTAGGTACTAAAATGCGGTACCACCGCTTTTTAGTACCTAGCCCAGCAGAGGCTTTTTGACAGTTAGTCAAAACTTTCTGTCGCATCCGGTAGAAAAAAGCGGTACTACTGCTTTTTGGTACCGCACCAGGCAAATATTCAAACGACAATAACTTTTGACTGGAAGCTCCGATTAACCCGATTCAAATTACGTTAGATAGAGGACGACAAGGGCTAGTGAGAAAGTATCAAGTGGAATAATGTGATATACCTCACTTGGTGAGAAACCGAAAAGCCACATAAATCAAAATCGCAACAAGATACCAATGGGAGATCCGATTTTGATGAACAAGAGCTTGTTATGGAGATTACCACAAGCTCTATATCCTCACATGGATAAGACCAAATAACAACCAAATACGATGATGCAAGTATGCAAAGGTTTGAGCTCTCTCCGAACGATGTGACCGAATTACTCCTACGAGAGCCCCTCTTGATAGTACGGTTATCTATCCTAAACCCGGTCTCACACACACAACGTGAGACTGGCAAAAGGGAAAACCTATCAAGATTATACCTTTGCCTTGAGCATTCCACTTGAGCTCGACGTAGACGATATTTCCCTTCTCAAGATGGGACACCTTTCTTAATTCCTCATCATCGACCTCGCATATTGAGCTTGCCCAACATATCTTCTATGCATTCCATCGACCTTGAAGCCAACACATGCTCCAAGCGATGCCAATGGACAAATCCTAAAAGTATAACTTAGTACACACATTAGTCTATAAAGATTGTCACTAATTACCAAAACCACACATGGGGGCCCAACATGTTCTTTCACCAGTCCATAATGCTTGATAGCTAACGGTCTTCTGGTACGTCGCCTCCTGTTCCTTTTGGCGTCATACTGTAACTTTGTACGTCAGCCCTTGCTTTGGGCGTCACCCGGCTCCTTTTGTGTCACCCGGCGTCGCCCTTCTCTTTTGACCACGCTTTACCTTGGTCCCTCCTGAACCTTACCCGGAAAGGTGCCACGCATCCTATCTGACTCGGCCCTTCCTCCGATGACTCGGCTCGTTGATTCCTGCAAGATTAACAACTTTGTCTTATGCGGGCCGACATAGTTATTATGTCGGCCACATACGATTCTCTCTCTCGGCCGTACTTACTCGGTCGGGCTCTTTCCTTACTCAGAGTAATCCAAGTTGTGCTAAGTTTCACCCCTTGTGACCCTACCGGGGGTTATCCCCCCTACATTAGTCCCCGAAGCTGGTGAGGTCTAGCAGTTCAAGCTGCTAGGCATCTCCAGGTTCCTTTAATGTGATTGGAACTTATTTTCTTGTCTTTATTTGCCGCTCAGAGCACACTATTTTGTGCAATTTCATACCTTGTCGAGTCTCTCTAACAGTTTTCGGATCCACTCTTTGACTTCTTGGTTCATTTTTGCCTCGTGTCGAGTAACTTTGGCCAATTTTGGGTCATTTTCGGCGCGCCCCAGTCACTGACAGCTGTTAATCATGGTTACTTGCCTCAAATTTTGTTCCAAGCTCTGGCGGCACAGTGACGGCTGCGCAGTTATTCCCTATCACTATGACCGTCCCATCGGTCTACGACCCTTGTCCTTCCTTTTATGACGTGGCAAGGAATTTTTCGTGTATTTTTGGCTACGTGGCGCCCGTTGATTGGCTTACTCGGCCAAGTACACGGCCACACGCTGGCTGCACGGCGCAGAGGGATCCCACGATTGGGGTTTTTACTGCCCTTAAGTAGGGGTGAGGGGGTTTCCACTTCCCCCATGCCCGTTCAGTTCTCCCCTGCCTCTTCTTCTTCCTTGCGTTTGCGAAATCCCGCCCCCTTTGCGGTTTTTTCTTCCTCTAGCTGTTTCCCTGTGATTGCTCCCCTTCTATTTCCATTCCACCACGGGTCCGTGTTCTTCCAAACCACTTCCGACAGTGGAGGAGACTGAATCTGCGAGGACCATGGATGCACGTGACAGTGCCGATGGTGCTGAGGAGCAGGAGGTTCCCGCCGGCGAGCATGATGGCTGGGAGGGCTCGGAGGTCTCCACCGAGGAGGTGGAATGGCTCCGCTCCACCAGGCGCATTCCGCTGCAAGTGGACTGTCGTCTTCCCGCCGGTGAGATCTCTCCCAAACCTAATGCCAATGAGCGGGTGGTTTTCCTTTCTCGCTTTGAGCGCGGTTTTTCTCTTCCAGTGAGCACCTTCTTCTCCTCGTTTCTCTCCACTTTCCATCTGCAAACCCATCATCTTCCTGCCAACGTGATTGGCTCACTTTCTTGCTTTATTTCCGCTTGCGAGGCTTACCTCGGGATTTGGCCTATAGTTCTTTTGTGGGCCAAATATTTTAGCTTTAGGGTTCAAGTTGTTCCCCAGCCAGGTGCTCCTCGCGCCGAGAAAAGGCTGACTTGCTGCGGTGCCGCTAGCATCATGCCCAGGAGAGACTCCATCTTTCCTCGGGTTACTGGGCTTGACTCTTGCAAAAAATGGCATAGGACTTTCTTCTATGTCAAAAACAGTGGGTCCACCAATAACATCCGGCTCCCCCCTTTCTCGGACGAGGTCCCCAGCAAGAAACTCTGGCAGCTTGACCTGCGCGACCAGGACGTTGTGGTGAACAAGGCCAATGTGATCTTGGAAAGGTTGCTGTCACTGGATGAGAACTTCCATCTTGCCGACTCATATCTCATGTGCACCTTCATCTCACGTCGGGTAATCCCTATCCAAGCTAGGAGCCACAAGATGTGCTTCATGAGTGGCTCCCACGATCCCACTCAGCATTCTACGAAGGAGCTCACCCATGATTCTATTGCTCGCCAAGTAAGTTCTATTTTCAAATTGAACTTGGCGGCTGACTGGTCTTGGAGCTGTCCTCCGTTTAGCCGGGTCAAGCCTGTCCCCTGGGTAAGTTTCTGAGTAATTTGTGTCGCCAATTCAGCTTTAGCTTTTTTGCCACTCTCAGTCTAGTTTTCATTACTCATTCTATTTGTCTTTCGCAGAGCCTTGTTCACCAGGTTGATGACAGTACTTTCCCTCCTTGCGGTTAGAACGAGGATCGCTCCGACTCCGACGAAGTCGAGTTCGACCTAGAGTGCTTCATGCCCATCTTGCATGCAGCTGCTGCTTTAGCTTCGGGTAAGAGTCAATCTCGTAACCCCTTACAAGATTGGTCTGACGATGATGAGGATGATGATTGTACGATTTTGGAGGTACATGCCTTGCGACCTTTTCCTTCTAACTTATTCGAGTAAGCCTGTCATTTACTTATGCAGCTGGACAGGTACATGACACTCCTCCTCTCACCATGGGAGGAGTCGGCAAGATCCCCATCGCCAAGCCGAAGCAACGCGGGGCCTCTTCCAGCACTCAGCCGACAAAGAAGAGTAAGCCCACTCCCTCTGCTCCTGCTGCTTCCACGTTGGCTGAGACTCGGAAAGCCGCTGGGCGCCAAATCACGCGTCGCCCTCCATGCGATCCGGTCGTCACCGGGTAAGCTTTCGTGTTCTTCTTACGTTATATTTTTCCTTCTTATGCATCGCTATTATTTCTTATGTGTGCCTTGATATTTTTCAGTGCTGCGCCTCTGTCGGCGAACCAGGCTGCTCCTAGCATTGCCTCGCCGCTAAGGACTGCACCCGCTCTGACTGACTCTATGGTGCAGAGCCCCGTCCGAGTTGAGGCTCCCACTGTTGAGGCTCACGCTTCTCAGTGTCAATCAGACTCGGTGGCGCACCTGGTGAAGGAGACTCGGCCCAGCTCCTCTGGCACTAATCAGGAACAACTTCCTGATCTTGGTGCCAGTGACACTGGTGCTGAGAAAACCTCCGCCACCAATTCCTCTGGCATCAGCCCTCAAGCTGGTGCCAATGAACAACTTCCTGATCTTGGTGCCGGCCAAAGTGCTGAGCCCAGTCAGTCAGCTCCTCTTACTTCTTCGAATGATCCTGCTCACTCTCTTCTTCTGTCAAAGGGCCAGACCCAGCCTAAGGCTCCTGGTCCAGCTCGCCCTTTATCCGGCAAGTCCACCTCCACCAAGCAGACAACGTTGGTTTGCGCTCCGGGTACTGCTCCTCAGATCCAGCCCCCGATGTTGGCAACAATGCTTGCTCCAACGGGTAAATCTGGTGGGTCCGCGGCTGCCGGGTCAGGTGATGGCTCTAAAGCTGTTGCCCTTCATACTAGTGCTGCTGCCACCCGTGCCAATGTAGGAACTACCTTGAAAATGGGTCAGGTTCTTACTTGGACGCTCAGCGGGAAAGGCCTTGGTTCAGCTGAGCCTTATGCTTTTGCGTGGAATGCAGCTGGCGAGCAAAAGGTCAGTACGCGTGGTGGCAAGAAACTGGTGCTGGGCCCCAAGGCTGTCTCTGATATGACCCAGCAAGCCATCACCTTAATGGCCCGTGTTGATGAAGTAAACGAGGTAATTGATCTTTTTACTCTTTCGCGTTAATGAGTATTTTTTGTTATACATATCACCTAGTCCCCGAGGTTACTACCAAGTGAGGATCTTACTCGGCTATAAGCTCTTAAGTAATAACTTAGCTTTTCATTTCCTTAGCCAAGCTCACATGTTAGACTTTCGATTCCTAGCCCTCGAGGTTACTGCCGAATGAGAGACTTATTCGGCTGTAAGCTCTAAAGAAATAACTTAGCTTTTAATTTCCTTAGCCAAGCTCACATGTTAGACTTTCGATTCCTAGCCCTCGAGGTTACTGCTGAATGAGAGACTTATTCGGCTGTAAGCTCTAAAGCAATAACTTAGCTTTTCATTTCCTTAGCCAATCTCACATGTTAGGATTTCGATCCCTAGCACTCGAGGTTACTGTCGAATGAGAAACTCATTCGGCTATAAGATCTTAGATAAGAGTCACTTTTTTATCTGGCCGATTGCTTGACTTGTCCCTTTACTTACTGTCTTTTTGCTTTGTACAACTCACGCATAACGAGCGCACCAAGGTGCATCAAGCTCTTCTCTTGGAGCATCGCAAGCTCAAACTTGCGTATGAGAAGCTGCAAATCGACACCCAGGGCCAAGGTAACTTTCTTACCCGCCCTATCTTTACTCGGCGTATCTTCCTTTGGTTCATGTTCTGAGTCTTTTCTTGACCTTTTCCCACAGCCTCTGCTCAGTCCACCATCGAGGTGCTCCACTCGCAGATCAGCGAGACGGAGAGTAAGTTTTTTGCCCTCCTCGTGCTACCTTGTGTTCATGCCACTTTCCTTGCCTTATTATCCTGGTAGGTTAAGATATTTCTGTCGCTGCTGACGAGTAGTTTGTTCCGAATAAGCAGAGAAGCACCAAGCCGAACTCCAGAAGGAGCAAAACAAGATGACTCGGTTGAAGAAGCTGATGGCCGAGATGGAGTAGAAACACTTGGCCGAGGTGAAGGGGCTGAAGGAGGAGCTTGCCGAGAAATATGAGCAGCATGCCTCCAGCGCCGAGAAAACCAAGGAGCTGCTCCAGGAGGCCGAGTCTGCGGTCGAGTCGGCGAACCTGGATTTGGACGCACTCCAAGCCAAGGCCAAGGCTTGGCAAACCAGACTCGACAGCATCAACTCTTTTCTTGGTAGTGAGTTCTTACTCTTTTTCGCGTTGTGCTTTCTTTCTTTTGGATTTTGTCATCTTCGTCTATTTGCTTGCTAAGATTCTCTTTTGCTTGCAGAGAATTTCCCCGAATCGAATTTGTTCGCTATTCGGGCCATGAAGAGGGTGAGAGCCGAGTCTGGTGCTCTAGATGATGGCGAGGTGACCAACGATGAGCATCTGGAAGCATTGTGGGAGCGCGTCCAGACCCTCAAGTCTTGCAGGGTGGACTTGCTCAAATCGGCTATCCATGTGTTCCGCATGCTTTGGCCGGATGAAGATCACCTGCACTCATCGAGCCCCTTGCTGAAAGATTGCTCCATATTGAGGACCGGCTGGATCATTGACGTGAGTCGGCCGACCGAGCTGCAGCCGACAAGGCTCTCTCCTTCGTGCTCTCATGGTACGAGGACATCAATCTTGATGTTCTTGCTCGCATAAGGGGAGATGGTAAATGGCTGAATGACTTGGAGCTGATCAAGAGATGCCAGGAGCGAGCCTGCGCCATGATCAAGTACACTATGGAACATGATTGGTGTGACGGGCCCAGCTTCCTCGACCTCGGGGACCCACTTGTCGAATTTGCTAATGAAGAGGGTGCCGACAGCGAAGCAACCGAGTCAGATGGTCCCAATGACTCAGCTACTGACGCCCCTGACTCGGCAGATGCTCCAAGCGACGCTCCTAGCTCCAAGGGTGCTCCTCCGAGTCCTGTTGCTTCTTAGGATAAATAGAACAAGTACTTGAACTTTTGATGAGATTCCCGGTATACCGGGTACAGATGTAATATACATTGCACTTAAGTTTTATGATGTGCCTTTTGATAAGGCTTTATATTTTTTTTGTTCTGTTCTGAGTGTGAATCATTCAAGGGCAAGTCCCTGAGTCTCATTTTGCCGTTTCACCTTTCCTCGACTTTGGCCCCTGTCAACTTTTTTTTTGGCGTTCGACATTAGAGTCTCAAAGTACTAAGGATATAGTTAGCGGGTATGAAACTTGGATCACTTGGCCAAGATTATTCAACACGCAATATAATATGACCTGTAGTGGGTTAGGCAAAGACATAAAGCCGACTCACGTTTCTCCTTTGTACTTATCCGACGTTCGTGTTTACTCGTCATACATCCTTTCCTCTTGCTTGCCATGAAGCCGTGTTTTCGGACAATAGCATAGTCGAAGAGTTGATTTTTTCCGAGTGAACACCACTTGTTCCGAGATAATTTTTGGGTGTCACGCTAGCTGACATAGAATAACTTAAAGGGAAAACATAAGGGGTAGCCCCCGAGTCAATTTTTCGAGTCATACCATTTTATTATCAGCACATAGCCGGCACAAGTGTCTAACATATGAGAGTTCGAGTGATACATGCATTGCTTCTCCTAAGTATAGAAGGGACGAAGAAGTGCCACATTCCATGGCCTTTTGGTCTCATCTCCTAACCTGTCCGCCTTGTTCTTTTGTGCTTCGCGAGCATCTATGAGATAATATGAATCATTGTGCAATACTTTGCTTACAATGAACGGACCTTCCCATGGGGGTGATAATTTATGCATTCCTGCTATGTGCTGCACCAGCCTTAGCGCCATATCCCCTTCTCAAAAAACACAAGTTTGAACTTTTTGGCTATGGTAGCGTCAGAGATTCTGTTGATATATAGCGGATCTGGATAATGCCAGTTCCTTTGCTTCTTCGAGTAAGTCTACTCCATCTTCTCGGGCCTCTTTTACCTCGGTTTCCGAGTATTGCCTTATCCTTGGCGCGTCATACTCTATGTCGGCAGGCAAAACTGCTTCTGCCCCATATACAAGGAAAAATGGCGTATAGCCTATTGACTGATTCAGAGTTGTTCTTAGACTCCATAACACTGAGGGCAGTTCCTCTATCAACCAACCAGGTGATCTCTGGAGTGGTTCCATTAAGCGGGGTTTTATCCCTGATAGAACTAAGACATTAGAAGTTCAACTTGTCCATTTGATTTTGGATGAGCGACTGATGCTACATCAAGTCTTATTCGGTTTTTCCCGCAGAAATGAGCAAAATCTCCTTCAGCAAAGTTCGTGCCATTATCTGTGATTACACTGTGTGGGTAACCATATCTTAGGATTATGTCCCTTAAGAATGTGACAGCTGTTTTACTGTCCAATTTCATGATGGGTTTCACTTCTATCCATTTAGTGAACTTATCAATCATCACCAAAATATGATACATGCCTCCCCTTGCTGGTTTGAATGGTCCTACCATATCTAGGCACCATACCGCAAAAGGCCAAGTGATTGGTATAGTCTTTAATTCATACGCTGGTAAATGTGACTTGGATGCATAGTGTTGACAACCACTGCATTTTCCAACTAGCTCTTGTGCCTGTGCCAATGCGCTTGGCCAATAAAATCCATGTCGGAATGCCTTGGCCACCAATGCTCTTGATGATGCATGGTGTCCACATTCCCCTTGATGAATATCCAACAAAATCTCCTGGCCTTTCTCTGAGCTGATGCAACGCTGCAATACACTCGTCACACTTCTCTTGTATAGTTCCTTGTTGATTATGGTGTATGCTTTTGCTCTTCTTGCTGTTTGTCTTCCCAATATCTCATCATTCAGCAAAGTTTCCTCTTTTAAGTAGTTGAATATTGGTTGTTCCCATGTTGGTATTAGCGGCTCCGGGTCTGCTTCACCATCAATTTCCATTGGATCTGCCGACATGACCTGACGAGTCCCCGAGTGTGATTCGGCAACCCCTAAGGTGAGCGGGTCAGTCCCCGAGTGACTCAAAACTACCCCTGAGTCAATATCCATTGGCACAACATCCGACTCTTGTGTTACCGGGATGAATATTGATTTGGACTCTGGTGGTGGCTTGATCGACGGTTTCCTAAGGTGCTCCAACGCTAATCCTGGTGGTATTGCTTGCCGAGATGAACCTAGTTTGGACAGTACATCTGCTGCTTCATTCTCCTCTCTTGGGACATGGTGGAACTCACACCCATCAAAGTATCCCAAAATTTGTTGCACATGGAAACGATATAATGCCATGTTTGCATCCAGCACGTCCCAATTTCCAGACACTTGCTGAATCAGCAAATCCGAATCGCCAAAGCACATGATCCTATTTATGCCAATTTCTTTGGCCACTTTGATGCCGTGGACAAGTGCTTCATGCTCGGCAACGTTATTGGAAGCAGCAAAATGAATTTGTAGCACATACTTGAGCTGATCCCTCTTTGGTGATGTGAGCACTATCCCGACGCCCATACCCATTTTTGTCTTGGACCCGTCAAAATGCATTTTCCAGTAGTTCGGGTCTGGCAGTGGTGGTTCGTACTGCATTTCCATCCAATCTACAAAGAAATCTGCAACAACTTGAGATTTAATTGCATCTCGCCTATCATACTGTGGAGTATATGGTGCTAGCTCTATGGCCCATTTGCGACTCAGCCACTGGCATCTTTGCTGCCTAATATATCCGAGATAGGTGCCTCGCATATTACCCGAATTGGGTGTTCTTGAAAGTAATGTTTCAGCTTCTTTGCTGCCATATATACCCTGTATGTCATTTTCTGATAATGCGGGTAATTTTGTTTCGACATAGAGAGCACTTCGCTCAAGTAATAAACTGGTCATTGGACTGATTTTCCCTCTTCTTCGTGATCAACCGCTATTACTGCACTTACAACTCTGTTGGTTGCGGCGAGATAGAGCAACATTGGCTCTTTGGATAGTGGTGATGCTAATATTGGTGTTGTTGCCAACATTTTATTTAATTCATGGAAAGCGCTATCAACTTGTTGTGTCCATGTGAGTTTGTCTGATTTCTTCATCAATTGATATAGTGGTAGGGCTTTTTCACCTAGCCGACTAATAAACCTGCTCAACGAGGCCAGGCATCCAGTGAACTTCTGGACATCGTTGAGGGTTTTTGGCAATTTCATTCTTTCGATGGCCCTGATGTTTGTCGGGTTAGCCTCAATTCCTCGGCTGGATACAAGAAATCCGAGTAACTTGCCAGCCGGGACACCAAATGTGCATTTTTCCGGGTTAAGCTTCATCCGGAATCTTCTCAAGTTTGCGAATGTTTGATGCAAGTCCTCAATTAGAGTATGACTTTACTTGGTTTTTACTACCACGCCATCGATGTATACTTGAACATTTTTGTCCAATTGATCTTGCAAGCATTTTTGCATGCATCTTTTATATGTTGCACCTGCATTTCTCAACCCAAATGGCATGGTACGATAGCAATAAGCCCCATACGGGGTTCTAAAAGCGGTCTTTATTTGATCATTCAGATTCAGTGGTATCTGATGTAATCCAGAATACGCATCCACAAATGACAACAACTCACACCCAGCAGTAGAATCTATGACCTGATCAATCCGTGGCAGGGGAAATGGATCTTTTGGACACGCCTTATTGAGGTTCGTGTAATCAATACACATGCGCCATACCACTGCTACGTTCGGGTCATCTTTTTTCTTCTCGACCAAGACTGGATTTGACAACCAATCCGGGTGCAGTACTTCCATGATGAATCTAGCAGCTAAGAGTCTGGCAATCTCGGCTGCTATTACTTTCCTCCTATATTCGGCGATGCGGCGGAGGGGTTGCTTCACCGGCTTGGCATCTGGTCTTACATGAAGAGAGTGCTCAGCCAGCTCCCTCGGAACTCCTTGCATATCCTGTGTGGACCATGCAAAGATATCCCGATTCTCACGGAGGAAGCTGGTGAGCTCGCTTTCCTATTTGTCGGTGAGGCCAACCCCAATGGTAACTGTACGCTCTGGGAAAGTCTCATCCACCTGTACTTCTTGGTTTCTTTGGTAGCTTGAAATGACACATTGCCATGCGGGTTAGTGAGTGTCGGCATGGACATTTGTGCTGCTTTGGCCAATGCTGCCACTTCCAACATTTGATGCTTTTCTTGTGCTATAACGAGTGACTCGGCCAGTGAAGATCCGGCTGAGGCACAAGCAATGGATCTTTTGTAATCCCCTTCAACTATAATCACCCCACATGGGCCTGGCAGCTTCATCTTCAAGTTAGCAATGTGAGGAGTAGCCATAAACTTTGCCATAGCTGGCCTGCCGTGTAAGACGATTGGCTTCAGTGCGACAATTCTCTCTATTGCCGAATAAGACGTCGACGATCTTGCCAATTGGCTCACAGGACAATCTTGGCACAATACCATGAAAAGTGGTCTTAGTCGGCTCCATTATGTTCATGGTAATGCCTAACTTGAGCATAGTATCTGTGTACATGATGTTGATGCTACTGCCATCATCGATCAGTACTTTTGAAAACTTGACATTGATATCTGGGCCCATGAACGTTGGATCCAAAACTAGAGCATATCCTCCAGGGGTTGGCATGATCTTGGGGTGATCCTTTATGCTCCAAGTTATCTCTTGCTCAGACCAATGCATGTACTTGGGAATTGTCGGCATTGTGGCATTCACCTCCATCATCCGTCGCTGCTGACTCTTTTTGTCATTCGGCTCTGTGACGAAGACGACATAGCTCTGGTGATGTTCTCTATACTCATTTATAGTTCCGTGGCCGACATGAGCATCGTCACCTCTTGGATTATGCACCTGGTGGACTGTTTCTCTTCTTTCTTGATTATGATACCTTGGCTGCCTGTTTTCATATCTGTTATCTGTTCCCACAGCTTGAGCATTTCCTCCTGTAAGTGGTGGAGGGGGAGGTAGTGGTAGCTTCTTATTCGGCGAATCCACTCTATCTCCTTTCTGAAACCAAGTGCATTGCCTTGTTGTGTGATTTGCTGGCTTACTCGGACTAGGCGTGTGAAACTTACACGGTGGTCCAGCATCATCTCATAGGTGTACTTCTGTCGGTCCTGATATTGCTTCCTTTGTTCGTATGGCGTTTTTCCATCATTCTTTGGCAACCATTGTTGTTGTCCACTTGTCCTTTGACGCTAACTACTTCCAGCATCTGGATGATCCTGACTCACGGTCGCAACCTGAGTCGAACCATATCTGTAGTCTGGCCTTTCATCTCTTCTTTTGCTTATGTATTCAGATCTTTCCTGACGCCTTTGCGACCTGGCTGCATCATAGATCTGAGTCTCAGTCATCCCGTCTGCCGACATGAGCAGAAGCTGAGTCGGATCTCCTAACGCATACAAATCAGCAATTCTTATTGTTTCTGCCAAACTTGCCGACATATCCCTCTCTAACCTTTGCCATAGCACACTTCCATGTCTGCATCCTTGTGCAAACCAAGTGATTTCCTGTGACCCGATTACCCCTTCACAAGAGTTGCGCATTGTGCACCATCTTGTGAGGAATTCCCTGTTTGTCTCATTCGGCCTTTGCTTGCACATCGCTAGTTGTTGTGGGCGATTCGGCCTCTTTTAGGTTCTCATGAAATTGCTCACAAAAGCGTCTTGAAAATCGATCCAGCTGTCGATGCTTCCGGGTGGCAAATTGTTTAGCCATACCCGAGCTGGTCCTTCTAGCATTTGCAGTACATACCGTACTGCCCATCTCAAATTTCCCTGCACGATTTTCACAGCAATTCCATAATCTATGAGACAATCCTCTGGCTTTGTGCTTCCATCATACGTTTTTGTTCCTCTAGGCAGCTGGAAATTTGGTATAGGTGGCTCCTTCATGATCCTTGGGACAAAGCATGGTGGACCCTGCGGACCTTGCGATTCGATCAGTTCTGCCATCTTTATTCGGTCAAGCTTTAGCCTTGCATCATCCGGCTGAAGGTTTCTACCTCCGAGTCTAGCTCCCATCGCTTGATATGCGTGATCCGGCAGTTCGTATTCGTCATTTACCATCGCCGAGTAACCATCATTGTACTTATTAGCGTTCGGGTTAGCAGGATGTTGAGCTGCCTTTCCCGCGCTTTGCTGTCTTATTTTGGGTTGATCTGGTGCGTTATTCGGCACTGGATTTCCTCCTCCTGCCGAGTGAGCTCCACGCCTAGGTTGAGGCACAAGATTTTGCCCTCCATTGTTGTTTCTTTGCCCTGCTTGCCTTTCTCGGCCTGCATTTTCCTGGTTTTCATTTCCTTGGGCATTATTCCTTCTCATTCCCTATGCATGCGCTGGGTTTCCCTGAGCCATTGTCGGGTCATAAGTGATCATCTGCTTGTTTCTCCCCGAATCCACACTTTTTTCTTTTCTCGGTCTCGGTGCCGCTCCGCGTGAGGATGCCGTGTGACCTGGTGATCTTGCCGGGACAGGAGTCGCCGAGTGAACCAGCTGTGACCTCCCTGCTATACCCGGATTCGCTCTGTAGTATGCTTCATTCAGCATACTAGCTGCTCTTACCAGTTCATTGACTCGCTCTTATTGTCTTTTCTGTGCTTCTCCCTCCAAGTGGGGTAATTCTGCCATTGCTGCTTCTGCGGCTCACAGATTAGCTGTTGCTGTCTTATATGTTGGCCGCATAGCTGTTTCGTTGCTGTTCTCTGGTGTTATTTTTGACGTTGCATCCGCCAGCTCTTCATTGAGGTTTCTTCCTCTTAACCTTGTCGCATCAAGCCGGGTCTTTGCGCCCTTGAATCGATTTGCCGAGTTGAGCTCTCGGATTGTGATATCCACATCTTGCTGTAATTGTGCTAACTCCTTGGCCTTCTCTAGTAATTTTATCCTGGCGTCCTCTAACTCGGCTTGCACACGTGTCAGGTGAGTTGCTTGCGCCACTGGCTCTGCCAACTCATCTATAGCATCTTGGAGCTCCTTAGCCCTTTTGCTCCTAGCTATGTTTTCTGGCCTTTCCAGCGGTGCCTTTGCTGTTCTTGAAGCCCTTGGTGTTTCTTCATGATTTCCTTCCTCAGCATTCTCATTCACTACTGGAACTATCGGTGGAGCTGCTGGGTTAGGGGTTGTCATCATTACCTCCACAGAGACGAGTTGGTGAAGCTTTCCAGTGATAGGAACCACTGGCGGATCCGGCGCTAGGACGACGCGCTCCGGATACGTGCGCTCCACGCGCACGGCGACGTAGACCTGGTGCTCGCCGAATTTGATGAAGCGACCGCCCCTAGGGAACGACTTGGTCCCGAAGCACCCCGCATTGTCGCTGATGAAGTTGAGAGCTCCAAAACTCTGGATGAGGCCGGAGTAGACGCGCTCGCCGGTCTTGGCGATGATGTTGCCCGTCCGGATGAAGACTCCATCAAGCACCTGCTTCTGCCCCACGGTGGGCGCCAACTGTCATGGTGGTGGCACGGCAGATGCCATGGGTAGGCTTAAGTTGGGGGCTGAATGGGTGCTTGTGGTCACCGGGGTGGGAGTGCACGGTCGAGCCATGCACGAAGAACAAGATGAACTCTCCACACTTAGTGATTTGATTGATACCCGAGAATTACAAGTGCTCCTTGAGCTGTATGAACTAGTGCTCTGGGCACTAGTTCCCTACTTGGTCCAACCTCCTCCTACTACGGCTATGCCCTCCCTTATATAGGCAGTGCTAGCTAACTTATACCCCTTTGGGTTATAGGGTTTACTGTTTGGATCCTGGTCCCTACTTTGCGGGCCGGGTCATGGGCTTGCCCTAAGCCCAATGGCCTAGTCCATAAAGCTTGACAGCTAACGTTCTTCTGGTACATCGCCTCTTGTTCCTTTTGGCATCACGCTGTAACTTTGTACGTCAGCCCTTGCTTTAGGCGTCACCCGTCTCCTTTTGTGTCACCCGGCGTCGCCCTTCTCTTTTGACCATGCTTTACCTTGGTCCCTCCTGAACCTTACTCGGAAAGGTGCCACGCATCCTATCTGACTTGGCCCTTCCTCCGATGACTCGGCTCGTTGATTCCTGCAAGATTAACAACTTTGTCTTATGCGGGCCGACATAGTCCTTATGTCGTCCACACACGATTCTCTCTCTCGGCCATACTTACTCGGTCGATCTCTTTCCTTACTCGGAGTAAGCCAAGTTGTGCTAAGTTTCACCCCTTGTGACCCTACCGGGGGCTATCCCCCCGACATTAGTCCCCGAAGCTGGTGAGGTCTAGCAGTTCAAGCTTCTAGGCGTCTCCAGGTTCCTTTAATGTGATTAGAAAATCATCATAATAGAAAGATCAAATTTCTACGGTCCGACCGTGGAGGTGAGTATCTAAGTTACGAGTTTAGGACATATATGAAAGAGTGTGGAATAGTTTCAAAACTCACACTTGTCGGAAGACCACAGCGAAATGGTGTGTCGAAACTTCGTAATCGTACTTTACTAGATATGGTTCGATCTATGATGTCTCTGACGGACTTGCCACTGTCATTTTTGGGTTATGCACTAGAAACTACTGCATTCACTTTAAATCGGGCAACATCTAAATCCGTTGAAAAGACACCGTATGAATTGTGGTTTGGAAACAAACCTAAGCTGTCATTTCTTAAAGTTTGGGGATGCGATGTTTATGTGAAGAAACTTCAACCGGATAAACTCGAACGCAAAGCGGAAAAATGCTTCTTCATAGGATACCCTAAGGAAACTATTGGGTATTCCTTCTATCACAGATCCGAGGGCAAGGTTTTCCTTGCCAAGAATGTATCCTTTCTAGAGAAAGAGTTTCTCGCGAAAGGTGTATGTAGTCGGAAGGTAGAACTCGAAGAGGTTGTAGAACCTTCTCTTCATAGTATGGCGAGTAGCGCAGAGCCGGAAGTCGTTCCGGAGTTGAATTCACCAAATGAAGAGGGGACTAATGATAACGATCATGAAGCTCCGAAAGAGAATACTACCGAACCTCGCAGGTCTAGCAGGATGCATGCAGCTCCCAAGCTGTACGGAAATCTTGTTAAGAATTTCATGGTCAATGAAATTGATGACCCTGCGATGTATGAAGAAGCGATGATGAGCCCGGATTCCAAAAAATGGTTAGAAGCCATGAAATCCGAGATGGAATCCATGTACTAAAACCAGGTTTGGACCTTGGTGGACTTACCTCACGACCGAAAGGCCGTGGAGAATAAATGGATTTTCAAAAGAAAAACTGATGTTGATGGTAATGTAACCGTCTATAAAGCTCGACTTGTCTCAAAGGGGTTTCGACAAATTCAAGGAGTTGACTACGATGAGACATTCTCTCTCGTAGCGATGCTAAAGTCAGTTAGGATTATGTTAGCAATTGCTGCATATTTCGACTATGAGATATGGCAGATGGATGTCAAAACTGCGTTCCTCAATGGAAACATTGAAGAAGAGTTGTATATGATACAACCAAAGGGTTTTGTCGATACTAAGGATGCTGACAAGGTATGCAAGCTTCAGCGATCCATCTATGGACTGAAGAAAGCATCCCAGAGTTGGAATCTCCGCTTTGATGAGGTGATCAAAGAGTTTGGATTTATCCAAACTTATGGATAGGCTTGTATTTACAACAAAGTGAGTGGGAGCGATGTGGCATTTCTGATATTTATGTGGATGACATATTATTGATCGGAAATGATATAGATCTTTTATACAGTGTTAAAAGTTATCGAAACAGCAAATTTGCAATGAAGGACCTAGGTGAAGCGTCATACATATTAGGCATAAAGATCTATAGAGATGGATCGTATGGGCACCTAGAGGGGGAAGTACCGTAGTTCCTTCCTTGTTAAGGGAAGTACATCAATGTTGGAGGGGTGGGCAGTTCTAAGACCACCACGCCACAATAGGCCTCACCCTATTCTCCGATGGATCTCGCCACGAAAGGCTTGATCCACCTTCTGCACTATTGGTACCCTTCGAGGCGGGAACCGATGCCTTTACAACTATACCGGGGCACACACCCACAACTGAATAGGGGGCTCCCGTAATAACAACAAGCTATCACAAGAACAAGGATTATCAATATAATAAAAAACAAGGATCTAGATATTTGTAAGAAATACTAGATCGGAGATTCTCCAAATGAATGGAGAGGAGATGAAGTGCTTGATTGCAGTTGTTGAAGATTGAGTCCTCCTCCTTCGATTCCCCAAGGGACGGGGCCTTTGGGTGGATCTAGGTGGAGCTCTCTTGGATGAAGGTTGCGGATCAGATCTTGACTTTTTTGAATGAACCAAGAGCTCTGGCAGGAGGGGGAAGGAAGACTTAAATACCCCCTGCCCAGATCTGGCCGTTGAAGAAGTTTGGGGGCGGATTATCCGCCCCCGACTAGGGGCGGATTATCTGCCCTGGGAAAAACTCCGCCCCTAGGACGGAAACTCCGGAGGAAAATCTGCCCCCATACTAAGAGAAATGCATGTCCAGACTTGGCGAAATTCCTCGAGGGGCGGATTATCCGCCCCCTCAAGGGGCAGACTATCTGTCCTAGGGGAAAACTCCGCCCTCGATCTAGAAAGTCCAGGGGAAAATCCGCCCCCATACAGAGAGCGATGTAGGTCTAGACTTGGTGAAATTCCACGAGGGGCGGATTATCCGCCCCCAAGGGGCGGACTATCCGCCCATGCCGGAAAATCCGGAGGATTCTCCGCCCCCTCTCTGGGGGTTGCGCCCTTCTCGGTATGGGGTGGGGCGGATTATCCGCCCCCCAAAAGCAGATTTCCTTTTCCTTTTTCAATGTAAAGATCTGCAACACTTCAACACACATTAAATAATCGTTGATATTGTTATCTAACACACAAAACACTAGGGATTATGAAATGTTCTTTCAATCTCCCCCTTTTTGGTGTTAGATGACAATACTAGGATTTGCAAAGAAACCTACTAACAACACCTTAAACCAAATGAAAGAGGCCCCCCTAGATGTGTGCATATTTATACTTTGCATTTGAATACAAATGCACACACTAGAGAGTCCGCAACTTTCATAGCAAAGATAATTAAAACAAGGTGAGTTAGGAAACAAGGTCATACCACCGGGATGTGAATATATCCAAATAAAATAATGAGATTGTGAGGCTCCAAGCACATCCCACAATATTGATGCATACACTAGATAAACCCATGATTCCATATGCCATCAAATAGAATACCAGACTCCATAGATAAATCCGGAATTCCATAAGAGTAGATCCACAATATAAATCCAGAATTCCAGAGGACCATACAGAGTAAGGAACGACAGAGTCTTACATAAACCAAGCACAAATAACAAATAAGTTCATGCTAAAAAGGGGACAAGCAAGCAAATAAACGACTGAAAAAGTGCTTGCGCCCGATCCATGCAAATCCGCGAGAGACCTAATAGAACTACTTCTCCCCCTTTGGCATCGAAATGCCAAAAAGGAAGAAGAGAGATGATAACGCCCCAGAAGATAACTCCTCCTCATCCTCGTCGTAGTCATCCCCGTCCCCTTCCTCTTCATCATACTCATCATCATCATCAGCTGGAGGAGTAGGAGCCCTCGGAGGTGGAGGAAATAGGAAACTCTCGAGCTCGCCATATATGATCCCTGAAGTGTTCCACTGAGCATATGGTTCCGGAGCAGTAGGAGGAGGTGGATTGCTAGTGGCACCGGACACGTGATGTAGAATGAGCTGCTGAGTTTGTGCCATCTCATGGCTCCTCCGGTATTCCTCATATTGGCCCTTGTGAGTATCTATGCCCATGCAAAGGATGTTCCGCTGGAACCTGAGTTTCTTGACCTCGCGTGCCATTGGGGACACCACAGAACGACAACCAATAGCCCGTGCATCACGAATGAAGGACTCAGGAGCAGTGGAAGGGTGATGGGTCTTCTGAGCCTTGTTGTAGATTTTCTTGGGCCTGTGAACACCATCCAACTTAGTGACAAAGTCCTCAAGGGGCAACATATGCTTGATGAGCATCATAATGAAAGGGGCATATGGGATAGAGAGCCTGTTAATCATAGAATCCGTGATCTCATGATATATATAGTCCATGACATCCAGTTTGTAACCCGTAGCTGAACCAGAATTTGTGGCACACTCGTGAGCAAATGCGAGGAGAGGAACCAGGTGACCACGGATCTTGTCATTGTTGCCTCCACTAAGAGATACGCTTTCCCTAAATATGCCAACAAGGGAGGCATACAAAGGAGAGAGTCCAGCAAAAGTACCAGCAATACCATCAGATGTCAGACATGGAGCAAGCACAGTGTCCTTGGATGGCCTGAGTGGAGAAATGATGCGGTGGCCAGAAGGAGTGTCACGGCCATGGAAAGCATATCCAAGAACCCGCCCAAAAATGCGGAAGTACGACTAAATCCTTGTTGTCCCGGTCATCCACTTCATAGTGCGACGCTCATCACCGCAAATCACAAGTGTCGAGAAAAACTGCCTCACCACCGAGGAATCATAGCTGCATTGGAGAGTCATAAGGTGGTGCAGCCCCATCTTGTTAGTCACATCCAAAGCTTCACGGAGTCTTGATTTGGTTTGGGACCCAGTCATATTTATGGGATGCATGGGACGAAGCTTGAGAGTAGCATACACATCATCATGAATAGCCCGAAAGTGTGCATTCCAAAACATAGAGTCCTCTAGAGGACCATCACTGTCAGCCTCATCATAGTAATCAGTTTGGAGAATGGTGGCATACTGAATACTGTCCATAGACTTATAGTTGGGCCGCGACTGTTTGCCCTTGCGAGATGCGGTCCTCTTGGTTTTCTTTGCTGCCTCTGCCATCCGTTCAGCCTCTCTTGCTGCTCTACGAACCTCTGTTTCGTCAATAAAAGTCCCTTCTGTAGTGGGCCTGAGATAACGGGCATGAGGACGACGAGTGAAGGTATTAGTAGAATTGGAACCACCTGTGAAAAGCATGAGAGGGATAGCATGGAGATAAGCACACACACACAAGTCTAGGAGAAATGTTAGACATAGTAGAAAAACAATCCATGAGCCAAGGATGTGCATTGCGGAAATCAGAACCAAACTAGACCAGTTGTTAATCTCCAGGCCGGATTATCCGGCCCTGGCAGGGGCGGATAATCCGCCCCCGCAGAAAAATTCTGGAATGGCCCAGATTTACCAAGGCAAAACAGATTGGGCACTAGGGTTGCAATACTACTGATTCTAACAAGCAAGGGAAACACATATTATCTTCTACAACGAGATTTCCACCAAGAATATTGAATCCCATACAAAAGGAGAGATATGAGGGAGTTACCCTCTCTCATTTGAGGAAAATCGTGGAGGATAATATACCTGGAGGCGAGGGGAAGAAGATCCGGGGAGGGCCCGGAGAATCCGGTGGTAAAATCAACTCCGGGGAGGGGTGGAAGCTCCAGTGGTGGATGGGGGCAGAGCTAGGGTTGGGGGAGGACTGGCTGCTCTGTTTGATCCTGGCCTCCCCGACCTAGCCCTTTAGAGGCAGAAAACGCCTGGGGCGGATAATACGGCCCCACTTGGGGCGGATAGTCCACCCCCCTCTGAATTTTCTGTAAAGACAGATTCAGGCCGGAGCATCCTTGCAAAACCCCTCGATGGTGTATAGAGGACTTGTGTGCAAGAATAGATGGTTCAAGGAGGGAAAAGGGCTTGGGTTTAGAGCAACAAACTGTGATGGTACTACACACCCAAAGTTGCAAGAACAAATCAAACAAAAGCCAAGGTTGGGTGTGTTTTCCATAAGAACAAAAGATATGCAAGAAAATCCAAAGAGAGCCATTAGAAACCAACTCTTCTTAAGGAAGAGAGCGGTGGCCGAAGCCACCATGTTGGAGCGCATGGCTTGACATCGCGAAGATGTATCTTGAGTTCAAAACCAATGCTCATCAATAACCCACATATCACAAAATGATATTAAGGGAAATGATTTTGTCTTGCTTTCGGCATTATGGGGGGAGGGTTATCCCAATCAATTAGGACCACACTCCCCCTATGTCTATGCCCGCATCTAAACCAAATACATGAATAAGAGCAAGTGAGTGTGCAAGGGTAGTCAATCCAAGCTCCTTGAATCTATGATATTTAGCTCATTCCTCAAATAACAAAATCTTGCTTCATCAAGAGGCTTCGTGAAAGTATCAGCAAGTTGGTTCTTCGTGCTCACAAAGGATAGTGCAATATCGCCACGAGCAACATGATCCCGAATGAAATGATTGCGAATCTCAATATGTTTTGTTCTTGTATGCTACACTGTAAGAATTTTTGATAGCACTTTCATTGTCACATAAAAGAGGCACTTTGTCACAATTGACACCATATTCCTTTAAAGTTTGCCTCATCCATAATAATTGTGTACAAGCACTTGCAACAGCAACATATTCAGCTTTGGCGGTTGAGAGTGATATGCAATTTTGTTTCTTTGAAGACCAACACACTAGAGATGACATGCACTAGAAGTTGATTTTCGATCATCTTTGTCACCAGCCGAGTCTGAATCAGTGTAACCACATAGAGAGAAACTTGAACCTTTGGGATACCATATCCCAAATTTAGGGAATGAACCAAATATCTGAAGATTCGTTTGACCGCCACTAAGTGGCTTTCTTTAGGAGCAGCTTGGTACCTTGCACACACTCCTACACTTAACACGATATCGGGCCTAGATGCGCAAAGGTAAAGGAGAGAGCCGATCATGGATCGGTATACCTTTTGGTCCACATCTTTATCCTTGGGATTAATCTCAAGATGACACTTTGTTTGCGTTGGAGTAGCAACGCCATTGAGATCTGTCATCTTGAACCTCTTGAGCATGTCTTGGATGTACTTAGCTTGATTAATAAAAGTTCCCTCTCTAAGTTGTTTAATCTCGAATCCAAGAAAGAACCTCAATTCACCCATCATAGACATCTCAAACCTGTCAGTCATAAGCTTTGAAAATTCATCGTTAAAAGCTTGGTTAGTAGAGCCAAAAATAATGTCATCTACATATAGTTGGCATACAAAAAGCCCCCCATTAACCTTCTTAGTAAAAAGAGTGGGATCGATTTGCCCAACTTCAAATCCACGGTCTAACAAAAGCTCTTTAAGGTGCTCATACCACGCACGTGGGGCTTGTTTAAGGCCATAGAGCTCCTTATCGAGTTTGTAGACATGGTTCAGAAATTTGGGGTCCTCAAAACCCGGGGGTTGCTTGACGTATACCAACTCATGTAGTGGACCATTAAGAAACGCACTCTTAACATCCATTTGCTGTAATTTAAAATTATGATGAGCGACATAGGCAAGAAGGATACAGATAGACTCAAGGCGAGCCACATGAGCATAAGTATTGACAAAATCAATTCCTTCCAATTGAGAGAATCCTTGAGCCACGAGTCTTGCTTTATTCCTCACAACAATGCCATTTTCATCTTGTTTGTTCTTGAAAATCCACTTGGTACCGATAACATTGCGGTATTCTTTGGGTTTCTCTACGAGCTTCCAAACTTTGTTGGGCTCAAAGTTATTTAGTTCCTCATGCATTGCAACCACCCAATTGGGATCTTCAAGAGCATCAAATACCTTCTTTGGTTCAACCATATAAATGTGAGCTTGATGATCACAGAAGCTTGCAAGTTCTCTTCTAGTAGACACCCTTCTTCGTAGATCACCGACAACCTTGTCAAGAGTGTGGCCCCTTAGCTAGAGGTTCCAATCAGCATGAGCCTTGCAACGAGCCTCAATGTCCTTATTGTTTCTAGAAGTAGTTGATTCAGCATTTGTATCCTTGTCTTGTCCACTACCTTGCTCTTGATCTTGATCTGAGTTGACAACAGGAGCTTGCTGCTGAACAAGTTCTTCAGGGCCATATAATTTGCCCCTTGGTGGGGCCGGACTACTTGGCCTGGGAGATGTGGCTACAACTTCCTCTTCCTGTGAATGCCTGACAGAGCTGGGAGTTCTAGGGCCGTATAATCCGCCCCCGGGGGCCGGAGAATCCTGCCTAGAGTTTTCTTGGCTATTTTCTTCTTCTTCTGATCCCCTGAGACGAGTTGGAGTGCCAGGGGCGGACTGTCCGCCCCTTGGAGTGGGCGGATAGTGCGGCCTAGGACTACCATTTTGTCCAGGAGAATGATGATCTTCAGTAGGTTGTGGTGTTGGTGCAGAGTTTTCTCCAGCAGTAGGAGGTTGTTGATCTTGTGAAGATGAGGGCTCCACTTGAGTGGAGCATTATCCTTCCCGATCCGCCACAAGGGGTTCCTCAATGGGGCAGAAAAATCCCATGCCCATTCTTCTTATGGAATCTTGGGGTATTTCAACATCTGCATCACAAACATCAACTTGCCCCACATGGGAGACGTTATTTTCATCGAACTCCACACTACAAGATTCTACAACAGTCCCGGTGAGCTTGTTGTAGACTCTATAAGTGTGGGATTCAGCATCATAACCAACAAAAATACCTTCGAAAGCCTTGGACTCAAATTTAGACAAGCGGACACCTTTGATAAGAAACAAACACTTATAACCGAATACCCTGAAGTATGAGATGTTGGGCTTGTTACCGGTAAGTATTTCATATGGAGTCTTGTCCAAGATTTTTCGGAGGTAGATCCGGTTAGACAAGTGACAAGCGGTGGATATGGCTTCAGCCCAAAAGTTGTAAGGATACCTGAATTCAGCTAACATTGATCTTGCCATATCCATCAACGTGCGGTTCTTCCTCTTGGCTACACCATTTTGTTGAGGGGTGTACGCAGCGGAATATTGATGTCTTATCCCTTCTTCACTTAGAAACTCATTCAAAGTATAGTTCTTGAATTCGGAGCCGTTGTCACTTCTTATTGCCAAGATAGGAACATTGTGTTGATGTTGAACTTCATTGGAAAAGTCAATGACTGTTTGTTGAGTCTCACTCTTTAGCTTGAATAAATAGACCCATGTATTTATTGAGTAACCATCGATAATGACCAAGCAATACTTCTTCCCACCGATACTAGAATGAGATGGAGGACCAAATAAGTCCACATGAACTAATTCCAAGATTCTCTTTGAAGACACAATAGTCTTCCTCTTGTGGGGAGAGTCATGCAGTTTGCCTTCAACACAAGTCCTGCAAACTCGATCTTTGGCAAAGGAGACATTGTCTTTTAGTCCAAGGATGTGGCCACCCTTGTGGAGACTTTGCAAAGTTTTCATGTTGACATGGGCTAAACGGTGATGCCATAGCCAACCCACGTTGGCCTTTCCGAATAGGCACATCGGACCCGAAGTGGTTTTCCCCAAAAAGTCCACCACATATAGGTCATTTTCGACGTACCCAACAAAAGCGACCTTTAGAGACTTGCTCCACAAAAGTACCACCAAATCATCATCAATAAAAATAGCAAAACCCATCTTGGCAAGGGCACGAACAGAAAGAAGGTTGTAACCGAGGATCTCAACAAGCATGACATCCACGAGAGAGATATCGTGAGCAACCACAACCTTGCCAAGACCCAATACCTGAGATTTAGACTTATGACCATAGGAGACTATAATATTATCATGATTGGGACGCATATCCGTGATGATCTCCTTGCTTCCGGTCATATGACTAGTGCATCCACTATCCAGCACCCATTTCGATCCACCGGAAGAATAGCCCTGCAAGAGAATTACTTCTTGGTTTTAGGTACCCATTTTCAATGGGTCCTCTCATGTTAGTAAAAAGGGTCTTTGGAACCCAGATAGACCAAGCAAAATATTCATCAAATGGACCAACATAATAAGCATAAACATCGCCATAATAATCACAAAAGAGTTCATAATTTGGATTGTGAGACCCTGCAAAACCAATATTGTTAGTTTTGTCTTTTGTGACATTCTTCTCAGCAATGCTTGTCTTTGATTGTACATTCTTGGTCTTCTTCTTCTTGGACTTGGTGACATACCCAAGTCCCTCTTTACCAAGATTTGACTTTTGCTTGCCAACAACCATATCAAGAACACCCTTATGTTTGGGAGTGATGTCCTTGACAAATCCTTCTTCCACACTAGCATTTTCTTTGTGAATATATGTTGACTTAGATGTGCTAGGAACATCATACTTGGTCAATCGAATTTGGAGCTGATCATGTGACTCATTGAGAATGGAGAAATCACTTTTCAACGCCTTGTGAGCGATGTCAAGTATCTCCAATTCCTAGGAGAGTCTATCATGAGCAGCCCCAAAGTCAATCTTTTCCCTCTTTAACTTCTTTGCTCTGGCGACTGCATTGTCACGTTCCTTAACAAGCTTAGCCACTATTTCTTCATGTGACTCCTCAATGGACTCAAGCCTCTCTTCAAGAGACACCCGAGTCTCTTCTTCTTCTTCTTCTAGAGCATTTTTTAAGGATGCAATTTCCATTGCATCCTCCCTTTCAATTCCGCCCTTTTCTTCGAGGAGAACTTCATTTTGGGCCAACTGGTCCATAAGAGCCTCAAAACGTATTTTGTGCTCACCTTGCAAGTTAGTGAAGAAATAGTCCAAAGCAATAATCTCTTCTTTAACCTTAAGACTAGTAGGATCATCCATGTCAATCATAGCCTTAGGAAAAGAAGAGTTAGACGTAGTTACCTCGGAACCTCTTGCCATGAAACAAGTAGCATTCTTGTTGATGAAGTTTTCGTTCGGGGAGTCGAAGAGTGATGTTGGTGTAGATGTGGTGACTATAGAAGCCACCTCTCGAGAGATATCATCCTCGTCCTCATCTTCACTTCCCGAAGAATATTCTTCTTGAGCCACTAGAACAATCTTTGGTTGCTTCTTGAAGGGAGCATTCTTCTTTACAAACTGTTTCTTGCGTGGAGCCTTTGACTTTTCCTTGAAAATAAGTCTTCCTCCATTATCTTACCTACTTTGATATGGACACTCAGTTACAAAGTGCAGCCGGTCTCCATAGTTGAAACATGTTCTCATCTTGGGACTATTTTCCTTTCTTCCATAAGCTCTACTCTTGCGTTCTAGTTCAGATTTACCCTTGGCCGGGTCTTTCTAAAAGCTTCTAGCATAAAAGGCCAGGTATTGTCCATGGATTCTTTTTACATCCTTGGGACAGTCCATACATTCTATGTCATCTTCATCATGATCAATCATACTAGTCTTCAAAGCCATCTTGACCCCCTTTTGCATCCCCATAGCTCGTGCACGAGCATCTTCGGCATTCTTGGCAGCCACTTTGAAAGCGGCCATTTATTGCATTACCTCATTGGATGTCATAAGGTGGTAATTATGCCTACCTTGGAGACTTTTCAAATCTGTGAGCTCAAATGGCATAAGAGCACTGGCATACTTGCGCTTGATCCATGCATCATCAACATGATAGGCACCATGATTCCTAAATGTGGTGGCTATTGCCTTTTGCCTCCTATACATGTCCTCGTGGTTTTCTCCATCGAACATATAAAATCCTTTAGCTTCATTGCTCAAAGAATCATATCTATTCCTTCTTATACTTTCATTTCTGACGAACAGCTTGGTGAGAGCATCCCAAGCTTCCTTAGCAGTACTAAGATGCTGAATGTGTGGCATGTCTTTGTCACCCACACCAAGCTGGATAATGTGTAGAGCTGTAGCATTGAGTTGACTATCAACAACCTCTCTTCTTGTTAGGTTGTTGGGATCTCCAACATGAAGACCATTCTCGATGATTTTCCACAATTCAATGGAGGAACTACACACATGAGACTTCATCAAAAATTGCCATTGAATGAAAGTAGATGTTGAAAGTTTGGGTGGATCACCCCTATTATGTATATGTGGGTGTGGAATAGGTGGATCAGGAGAATACACATGGGAAACCTCATTGTATCCTTCCTTACCACTATCCTTTTTCAAGGAGGATCTCTTGCTAGTGCCATCACCAACCACTTCGTTATCTTTGGAATCGGCTTTACCCGTTTCCTTGGACTGCGGAGTGGTAGCCTCAGAGTTAGATGGAGGTGATGCTGCGGATGTGGAGAGACGCATTATCAATTGACGCATATCTTCCATCTTAGCCTCCATGGAACTAACCAAGGTTGTTTCCAACGTCTTGAGATTGTTCATGGTGACTACTTCCAGAGCATCACTCCCATCTCCCTTGGAACCCATACTTCTCTTAGGCGGTTAAGCCCGAATTAAGAGCCGGGGCTCTGATACCAATTGAAATGGATCGTATGGGCACCTAGAGGGGGGGGGGGGTGAATAGGTGCTACTAAATTTTTAGTTATTTTTCAATTTTAGGCTTGGCATAAAGTAAATTCTCTAGATATGCAACTCCAAGAATTTCCCTATATGCAACCCTAGCTACTAAGCACGTAAAGAGAGGAATGAGGGAACCGTAGTGGAGCACGCGGAGACACATGGATTTTTTTACCGCAGTTCCTTCCTTGTTAAGGGAAGTACATCTGCGTTGGAGGGGTGGGCGGTTCTAAGACCACCACGCCACAATAGGCCTCACCCTATTATCCGATGGATCTCGCCACGAAAGGCCTTATCCACCTTCTCCACTATTGGTACCCTTCGAGGCGGGAACCGGTGCCTTTACAACTCTACCGGGGCACACACCCACAACTGAATTGGGGGCTCCCATAATGACAACAAGCTGTCACAAGAACAAGGATTATCAATATAATAAAAAACAAGGATCTAGATATTTGTAAGAAATACTAGATCGGAGATTCTCCAAACGAATGGAGAGGATATGAAGCGCTTGATTGCAGTTGTTGAAGATTGAGTCCTCCTCCTTCGATTCCCCAAGGGACGGGGCCTTTGGGTGGATCTAGGTGGAGCTCTCTTGGATGAAGGTTGCAGATCAGATCTTGACTTTTTCGAATGAACCAAGAGCTCTGGCAGGAGGGGAAGCCAGACTAAATACCCCCTGCCCAGATCTGGCCGTTGAAGAAGTTTGGGGGCGGATAATCCGACCCCTACTAGGGGCGGATTATCCGCCTTGGGAAAAACTCCGCCCCTAGGATGAAAACTCCGGGGGAAAATCCGCCCCCCATACTGAGAGCGACGCATGTCCAGACTTGGCGAAATTCCTCGAGGGGCGGATTATCCCCCCCTCAAGGGGCGAACTATTCGGACTAGGGGAAAACTCCGCCCTCGAGCCAGAAAGTCCGAGGGGAAATCCGCCCCCCATACAGAGAGCGACGCAGGTCCAGACTTGGTGAAATTCCACGAGGGGCGGACTATCCATCCATGCCAGAAAATCCGGCGGATTCTCCGCCCCCTCTCTGGGGGTTGCGCCCTTCTGGGTATGGGGTGGGGCGGATTATCCTCCCCTGGTAGGGGCGGATTATCCGCCCCCCAAAAGCAGATTTCCTTTTCCTTTTTCAATGTAAAGATCTGCAACACTTCAACACACATTAAATAATCGTTGATATTGTTATCTAACACACAAAACACTAGGGATTATGAAATGTTCTTTCAATCTCCCCCTTTTTGGTGTTAGATGACAATACTATGATTTGCAAAGAAACCTACTAACAACACCTTAAACCAAATGAAAGAGGCCCCCTAGATGTGTGCATATTTATACTTTGCATTAGAATACAAATGCACACACTAGAGAGTCCGCAACTTTCATAGCAAAGACAATTAAAACAAGGTGAGTTAGGAAACAAGGTCATACCACCGGGATGTGAATATATCCAAATAAAATAATGAGATTGTCAGGCTCCAAGCACATGCCACAATATTGATGCATACACTAGATAAACCCATTATTCCATATGCCATCAAATAGAATACCAGACTCCATAGATAAATCGAGAATTCCATAAGAGTAGATCCACAATATAAATCCATAATTCCAGAGGACCATACAGAGTAAGGCACGACAGAGTCTTACATAAACCAAGCACAAATAACAAATAAGTTCACGCTAAAAAGGGGACAAGCAAGCAAATAAATGACTGAAAAAGTGCTTGCGCCCGACCCATGCAAATCCGCGAGAGACCTAATAGAACTACTTCTCCCCTTTGGCATCGAAACGCCAAAAAGGAAGAAGAGCGATGCTAATGGCCAGAAGATCACTCCTCCACATCCTCGTTGTACTCATCCCCGTCCCCTTCCTCTTCATCATACTCATCATCATCATCAGCTGGAGGAGTAGGAGCCCTCGGAGGTGGAGGAAACAGGCAACTCTCGAGCTCGCCATATATGATCCCTGAAGTGTTCCACTGAGCATATGGTTCTGGAGCAGTAGGAGGAGGTGGATTGCCAGTGGCACCGGACACGTGATGTAGAATGAGTTGCTGAGTGTGTGCCATCTCATGGCTCCCCCGGTATTCCTCATATTGGCCCTTGTGAGTATCTATGCCCATGCAAAGGATATTCCGCTGGAACCAATTGAGTTGCTTGACCTCACGTGCCATTGGGGACACCGCGGAATGATGACCACTAGCCTGTGCATCACGCATGAAGGACTCAGGAGCAGTGGAAGGGTGATGGGTCTTCTGAGGCTTGTTGTAGATTTTCTTGGGCCTGTGAGTGGTATTTTGAGTGGAGAAAATTGAAGGGGAATTTTGTGAGTGGAGCTTCCACCCACATGAATGGAGGGAGGGAAAGGGGGCAACCCCCATGCGCCGTCCACCCCCTTGGGGTTCCCCCTCCTCCTATAAAAGGACCCCCTACCTCACTTCTCACTCACGCCTCCTCGTGAAGAATCTCTCTCCCCCTCTAGTATTTATTCCCCATGGTCTCGGACTAGCGAGATACATGTTCCCGGTGGCTTTTAGGCAAGAAAGAGTTGTGCTTCCGCTGCATCGCTGGAGCGAGGAGGCGGAGGTTGCTCGGTGCCTCAGACGTGTGTGCGAGCACAAATGCGCCATTGATTTGCGGTACTAGGACTTCCTCTCGATCTTGAGATCGGAAAGAGTTTGCCTACTTCAACCTCGTTAAGCTTTGTCAGTCTTCAAAGGTATGTTCTCTATGGATGTATATCCGCCCGTTGCTTGTATCTAGTAGATAGATCTTGGTACATAGTTGTTCCCATCGTAGGAATTTTTTTTGTTTTCTATGTTGCGAACCCTACAGTAGATGTGCTATTGCTACTAGGGAGAAAACAACAATCTTTTGTTCATGGAACAATTGTATTGTTTACTTTGCACACATTGCTTAATGCAATTATCTGTTGCTTGCAACTTAATACTGGAGGGGGTTTGGATGATAACCTGAAGGTGGATTATTATTCATAGATGCAGTTGGATGACGGTCTATGTATATTGTTGTAATGCCCAATCAAATCTCATAGGAATCACAATGTCTAGTATTTGCATTGTTATGCCTTGCTCAAGTCCTGTCGATTGCCCCGCTGTAATTTGTTCACCCAACATGTTATTTATCTTAAGGAGAACACCTCTAGTGAACTATGGACCCCGGTACAATCTTTACCATTGATACATCATTTACTGTTACCGTTTACTTTCTACAAGCAACTATTATCTTCCAGCAAACCAATGTGATTAACAACCTCACTGTAAGTTGGGGCAAAGTCTTGAGTTTGTGTTGTGGAGGATTCCAAGTTGCTAGCAACACCTTGGAGTTATTTCCCTGCTCATACTAGTTCGATAACCTTGGTTTCATATTTGAGGGAAAACTTGCTGCTGTGTTCATCACACCTTCCTCTTGGGGTCTCCCAACGAATCTCTACAATTAACTAAGCCATGTCAACACACTCCCATTCAAATATAGCATCCATATATGAGATCCATGGATTTCACTTAGCTCCCACTCAAAATATGTCTCTTACATATTAAGGTTTAGCCAAGCCGATGTAATCCCACTCAAATTTAGGTCCTATCAATAGTCTTGGACATTCCAAAATTCTTTGATCATCATCAAATTGATAATTCTAGCTACGAGATTCCAATATCCATATATTGCTAGTGTAAATCCAATACACTCAAGCATCGCTACATTTGTAGTCAACTCCTTGAATTTTTTTAAACATACTTTGTGACAAATCGAGCTTTATGTCCTCCATTAAGTTTCATTTCTTTCTTATGAATTTGCAGTCATTTAGAAATATCAAGTAAACATCTTTACTTAATAATAAGTAACATCTTACTTTGCAATCTTAAATGTAACTTAATATAGAATTTTAAGTCTCCTAGTTATTTCTCGCGCTTATGTCCATCACGCTTCTTTGTAGTTCATAGGTATGTCTTGTTCAAAATATGACAAATAAATCAATAATATAATTCCACAAACTTGCAGAATATATCATTGAATCCTACTTTCTTTAGTAAAAGTATTCGCTAAAACTTTATGATCATTATCATTAGTTTCTCCTTTATTTGTAGAGTTTGGTTTCATGAAACAAACTTCGATGTGCCACTCAATAATCAAGAGGTAAGGTCAAATACCTTGTTTTGATCTTTTAATTTCTTCCACCTATATCTTCTTCAAGACACATCAACTTAGGAAAAGCGCAGGTTTGCCCTTTGTGGAACATGTATTCATAGTTTCCTAAGAATCGCTACAAAGACTTGTTTATTTGCCACGATTTCGAATGATCGAAATCTCTAGAAACTCGAACATGCCATAACTCTTATGGTGTTGTTTCCAGAAATCTTTAGATGTTCCTTTGCATTTCAATTGAGTGTTTTCTTATTTCGATTTCTAACTCTAAACGATAACTATAACCTTTGATAAGAGATAATATTAGACCATATGTATCTAATACATAATAGTTATGATGTTTAGACATTTCAATACACTTTGAATTTGTCCAATTGTCATAATTTATGAATCAACTTTCACAAGTCCTTTTATGCCAAAACTTAACTTTAAATACTCCAGCCATATCGATCAAATCAAAGAGGATTTGTATTCCTGTTAATTCCATATCCCACTTTGTTTTGAAATCATTTGAACATTTCAAATTGTTTCAAACTCATGTTTCATTAAGTAAATACACATATTCACTTAATTCCACAATGAAATAATGATTTACACTATTTATTGAAAATACGATACATCACTATGTATAAAATTCAACATTTCTTTGCATATCACCATTTTACTAGAATGCAGAGTTTTAGTTATTTCGCCAAAAGAGGCATGTTTTTGCAAAGTCTATAGATCAAAATATCTAAGACCCCGATTTTCATCTAAATGAAAACATGCAATAACCATCATGACTTAAACAATAGTGTCCTTTCATTATTAACCTTTGGATATCTTTTAGCATTCTAATCCTTTATAAATGCTTAAACTATTATCATTAATATAGTGATGAGAATAACTCATTTATAATCATAATGTGACCATAAAGGTATTATTCATAAGAATAGTACAACTGGCTTGTAACTTATTCATATGAATAATCATCTTGCCAAAAGCAAGACACACAAACAAGGATTATAAAATTATATTCAAGTCCACTAATCCAAGTGATAATATTTGAGGGAAGGAGTGATGTCGGCCATCAACTGGTTTGCTTTTCGTCATCAAGTCATGTTTCCTCAATTCTAGCAATTCTCAAGCAAACCATCCTATTTTTCACAAAATGGGACAAGTATTCAATACTTTGTAAACTGCATTGAGTTATGCAAGAATTACATTTATAACTTTGTATATCTAACATATACCCTTTTCATCCATGACCTCATTTGCAATCAAGCCCTTCTGAGTGTTCTCAACTCTAATGCGAGATTGCTAAGTGACTCCATATATTCTATTTTCATCCATCATGGAAGAAAACTCATCCAACGACTCATACTTTATGTGTCTGATTTTGCAGAATACAAAATTGTAGACCAACTCTCCATCAAATGGAGAATGACTTATTGGATGATAATGGAGAAAACACAAATGTTGTGAAGTCATCGGATTATCTCCTAATGGTTATTGTATCAAGAAGAGAGGATCATCTTATTACAAGGATATCCCTCAGGTGTGGGTATTAATCTATGAAGTTGGACCCTTTTCATAAGTTCCATACCAAGCAAGAAATTTCTCATGGTTGCAAAGGACCTCAATAAGATAGGCCATGATCTACTAAGATATTTGCAAATAGACATCTAGAATAAGTTCATAATTTGAGTTCAATTCATAATTGAGCTCCCACTAAAATATTCATCCCCTAGACGATTTTAGCGATCACATGATCCCAATTCACTATGCAACCCCTGATCATCACGGCCGACAACATAGCTTCAAAGGTAGACATTCTCCAATATAAATCACATCATCTATGTGACTCATGCTCAATCTTTCGATCTCTTGTGTTCTGAGGACATGTCTGTACATGTTAGGCTCGCCAATTCTAACTAGTGTGTATTGCAGTGCAACATTGACGAGGGTTCGACTCGTCAATGTCCATTGTTATGGACTTGGGTTTAGAGAAGAAGGGGATGCTGGAGATCACGAGACGGTTAACATACAGGCATCAAGGGGACACGAGGTTTACCCAGGTTTAGGTCCCCGGAGGGAAAACCCTACTCTTGCTTGTTTGTTCTTGATTACGATGGAAATGAAGGTTACAGGGGGTGCACAGATGCAATCTGGCGTGAGGTGTGTGTATGAGTTGGGGAGATCCTCCTCGCCGTGTGATGACCCACAAGTATAGGGGATTGCAATACTCTTCGAGGGTAGTATGACAAAGAATACTTATAAGCCTTAACAACTAAGTTGTCAATTCAGCTGCACCTAGAAATAGTTCTTGCTCACAAAATTTTATCAGTAGCAATAGTTTTTTAGTAGCAACAACAAAGTAACAGCAGCAGCAAAACAAGAGCAATAGTAACAGTAGTAGCAAACAGTAGGATATGAGTGCGGTAGGCATAGGGATGGATGGACGGGCGTTGCATGGATGAGTCTAAACATGTAACTTCAAGATCTAGGGCAATTGCAGATAAATAAGATAAAGCATACAAGTCTAAAAAATCAATCTTTTGTCCTGCCAGCCCGTTGCAGCGGGGCCTCAATGGAACTACTGGCAATTAAGGCACTCCTTTTAATAGAGCACCGAAGCAAAGCATTAACACTCCATGAACACATGTGATTCTCACATCACAGCCATCCTTTCAGGTTATCCCAATTTTTTTCACTTTGGGGCCTTTTTGGATCCGGATAATGATATGTGTACACAACTTGCAGATAAGATCACAAACAATACTATCATCATGAATCGATAATAAGTTCAGATCTGAGATCATGGCACTCGGGCCCTAGTGGCAAGCATTAAGCACAACAAGTTGCAACAAAGTCAAATAGCACGAATAGAGATACTAGGCACCATGCCCTAACAATCTTATTCGATTACATGATAGAACTCATCCAATCCCTACCATCCCCATAGACTACAGCGGGGGATTACTCACTCATGGATGGGGGAAACATGGATGGTTGATCGAGAGGCGTTGTTGATGATGATGGCGATGATCCTCTCCAAATTACCCGTCCCGACAGGGTGCAAGAACGGAGTTTGTGGTTCCGAATCACGGTTTCTGGTGGTGGCGGCAGAGCGGAACTCTTTCTGGAAAACTTCGAAACCCCTAACTTTTTAGGTCAACAGGCAACTTATAGGCGAAGCGAGAGGCCGAGGGGGTACCTGAGGAGGCCACACCTCCTCTAGGTGCGGCCCTGGGCCTACCCCCACGGCAGGGGGTGTGGGCCCCTCAGGCCTCCACTCTGTCTCGTATTCTGGCTCCGTGAGTCTTCTGGTGAAATAGGATTTTTGGAATATTTTCTGGGATTTTTCCTGATAGTTGATTTTCTGCATAAAAACTAGACACCAAGGTAATTCTACTGAAAATAGCGTTAGTCCATGTTAGTTGTATCCAAATCACACAAGTTTAGAGGAAAACAATAGCACAAGTGTTTGGGAAAGTAGATACGTTTTGGATGTATCAACTCCCCCCAAGCTTACTGACCAATTATGGCATGAAAGTGATACAATAACTCTAAGGAAAAATAAATCATCGAGGCTTACTAACTATTGTTCAGTCATATGCATGCGTGAGCATGTGCCAAGTCGATTCACATGAAACATTCAGAGGAGGATACAACAATATCATACCAAGTTATGAATAGAACAATGCAAGCAAACATTCATATGACATGCTACAAACTATTAGCAAGCTGGAGCTAATCATAAGAGAGCAAGAACTACTAAGCTTCCATAAATAACATACACCTTACATGAACGGACTAAGCATGCTCACAATGATGAGTATATGTACAAAAATGAAAACAGATAGAGTTCATTACCAGCCTCTTACCACACCTCAAGTTATCTTAATCTTAATTATTGCCCTTCACTTGTGTGGCTTAAATAATAACATGAAAACAAACTCCACTGAGGACTCCTGAACCCTGCAAAGAACTTCACAAAACCAAAGAAGAACAACAAATATTTTTGGTGTTTTCGATTTTTTAAAAGCAAGCACACAAAGCAAAAACAAACAAAGCGAAATCTTTTTGGATTTTTCTTAAGGCAAACCAACGCTTAAAAAGCAAAGAAACAAACCAAGAGAAAACAATGAAAATATTTTTGGTATTATTGTGTTTTGGGAAAGAAGAAACAAAAACCAAAAAGGAAAGGGAAACATGGATATACAAAGAACCTACGAAACATGATATATAGACGAGTGTGATGTCGGTATACCTCCCCCCAAGCTTAGGCTTTTGGCCTAAGTGGGGGATCAACTCCATGGTGACCAAGAAGGTGCACCTCCGTAATACGACGACGAGGCCCCTTCGTCCTGGTCCATCTCCTCCTTGGAGCATGACCAAGGTCCCTGGGAAATACCGAACAAAGTGGTTTGGGGCAAAGGAATTTCCTTCTCTTCCTCGTCAGTAAACATCATTCTATAAACCAAATTATCAAGGGTAGAGCTAGTAGTGACAAAGTGATGCGCTTTCATTGCAGCTAAATCAAGCCTCTGAGGAGCCAAAACTGTATCATTTGGATCAATATAAAGGTCTAGGGCAGCAACAACACGTGCATCAATAATACCCCCATAAATGGGTCCCTTAGCAGCTAAGCGACGAGCAATGAGAGAACCAAGATTGTACCTGGTTTCATTGTTGAGTGCAACAGCTAGGAAAGCCAAATGATAGTTGGAAATATTGCTAGTGTACTCCCTACCAAGAACACTAGTGGCAAGACAATAAGCAAAATACCTGATAGCTGGGAGTTGGATATTTCTTATCTTCCCACGCCGGGCTCTGCAGTCATCATCATTAGTTATCCCGTGGTAGAGCTCCAACAAATCAGCGGGTTGATCTAGAATCTTCTTCACCGTCTCATCCGTGCCAATACCCAAGATTTCACAAAATTTCTTCAATTTCATGGAGATAGGCCTATTATAGATTTTGAATGACACATCTGGCTTGAAAGGGCTGCTGGAAAAAGAGAAACTCTCCACAAAGGTTTTGGTGAGCATAGCATATTGCCCACTCTCATACTGCATATAACTTGTTATTCCAACCCTCCGAACCAAGGTTAGGAAATCATTGAGGATTCCTGCAGCCTGCAAAAAGGTAGAACAAGGGAAGGTAGAAGGGTGCGCATCCCCCTCATCTCCGTCGTCGCCAAAACGCAGTGTAATGAGATCCTCATTGTATGATGGCCTATCTCGGGGTGATGATCTTGAAGGCCTTGTCCTCCTAGGTGCATCACTCTCAAACACTTCTCCAAATGTGTGGTTGTCCATGACCCTTTTTCTGAAATTTTAGACAAACATCAAACCAAGTAATTTCCAAATTTATAAATGATGAGGAACTACTATAGGAACTTGACATAGGGCTAAACATGCATAAAAAATGAAATCTCACACAACCTGACACCTATAGCAGCAAAATACTCAAGATACAATCTACCAATCACATATCTAATTGGACAAGCGGAGGAGGCACATACCAAGGAACAATCCCTCCAAAAATTAATAGCAAAGAAGGGATGAGCAAGGAGATCGAAAATCGGGAGCAAGAACAATAGGAACTCGATCTTGAGAAAGTTTTCCGATGTTTTTGGGGAGAGAGAAAAAAGTGGCTAGGATGAGGCAACTTGGAGGGCCACAGGTGGGTCCCACCCAGGCCAGGCGCGCCCTAGGGGCTGGCCGCGCCACCAGGGGGTGTACTGGCCTGGGGGTCCCTCTAGGCCACTGAGATGTCCCTCTGCTCCATTTTTCGAGAAAAAATTTAATATGAATTTTCTGGAATTTTTCGGGAAACTTTATTTTTGGCCAATTTTCAGGGTATGAAAATTGATTTTCTCGCAGAAAATATTTTTTAAGAAGAAGCACAAGCAAACAAGAACCAAAACTACAGAAGTTCTAAGACACTCTAACAAGCAAACAACTAGCAAAACTAAAGCTAACAAGAGAAAGAACAAAGACTAGGAAGGAGAGGAATAAAAGTGAGCAAGTGTAATCACTGCGAAAGCATTATTTTATTCATTAAAATACTTTTGTTAACAAGGTTGATCAAGTCTTGTTACCAAAACAATTTCAAATGAGACAAAACGTTGCATTCCACAAAGTGATTATGTTACCTCAAACTTGATAGCAATGGTCCCAATCATAATAGTTTCGAAACTTTCTTGTGGAATGGGACAATATATTTCTCCAACTTTGATGCTCTCAATATTTTCAATGGAATTCAGGCAATAGCTCTTATCAATCTTCTTGGGGAAATAGACAGCATGCTCTTTGTCATTAATATTAAATATTACTTTTCCTTGATTACAATTGATGACAGCACCTGCAGTATTAAGAAAGGGTCTCCTAAGAATAATAGACATATTATCATCTTCAGGCATCTCAAGCACAACAAAATCAGTTAAAACCAAACAATTAGGAGCCACTTGAACAGGAACATCCTTACATATACCAACATGAATAGTAGTAGACTTGTCAGCCATTTGCAAAGATATATCAGTTGGTATCAACTTTTCTAGCTGGAGTCTCTTGTAGAGAGAAAAGCATAACACTAACTCTAGCTCCCAAATCACATAAAGCAGTTCTAACATAATTATTCTTAATGGAGCAAGGAATAGTTGGTATACCTAGATAACCAAGTTTCTTTGGAACCTTACCATTGAAGGAATAATTAGCAAGGAAATTAGAAATTTCCTCATTAGGAATCTTCCTTTTATTAGAGACAATATCCTTCATATACTTTGAATAAGGAGGCAACTTAATAGCATCAGTCAAAGGAATTTTCAAAAATAAAGGTTTCATCCACTCACAAAACTTGTTGTAGTGTTCTTCTTCCTTTAACTTGTGTTTCTTATTGGGAAAAGGCATAGGTTTCTACACCCAAGGTTCTTTTTCTCTACCATGTTTATTAGCAATAAAATCTTCCTTAGTGTACCTAGTGTTATTAGTGTGCTTCTCAGGTTCTTCCTCAACTTCCTCCTTATTAGGAGCATCATTACCACTCTCAATTTCAGCATCAGAGACAGATATACTATTAGGATCTACAGCAGGTTCAGAGGGTTCCTCAACTATTTTATGTTTCTTTTTCTTTCTCTTATGAGGACTACCACTACTTTCACCTTGTTGAGAATCCTGCTCAATTATTTTAGGGTGTCCTTCAGGATATAAAGGATCTTGATTAGCTATACCCCTCCTAGTTCTAATTCCATTAGCATGTTTATCTCCTGAAGCATTAACTAGCATATCCTTTTGTACCTTAGCAAGTTGATCAATTTGAGTTTGAACCATTTGAAAGTGTTTACAAAGCATTTTAACATCATTAGCATTTCTTTCCACAATATCTTTCAACTCATTAATATCTC
Organism: Avena sativa; assembly: GCA_916181665.1. NCBI lineage: Eukaryota > Viridiplantae > Streptophyta > Magnoliopsida > Poales > Poaceae > Avena > Avena sativa. The sequence goes on from OV702294.1 coordinate 507,244,148, forward strand.
TAGAGTTTTCCAATAAATGATTCTGAACTTGTTTATTAAAATTACCTTGTTTGACAATAAATGTGTCAAGTTCATCTAAGAATTGATCAGGACGCTTACCATAGGGAATATCAGCTTCATTAAATTGGAGAGAGTGTACCTCAATAGTAGATGAGTGGGGAATTGGATTACATAGTTCTTCTATAGGAATTAGATACTTCACATCTTCAGCTCTAATACCTTTCTCCTTAAGACATTTCTTAGCTTCTTTCATCACTTCATAATTTAATGCAATCACTCCCCTCTTCCTTGGTGTTGGTGTTGGAACTGGTTCAGGCACAACTGGTTCAGGAGTAATAGGCTCAGGTGTATTTAGCTCAATTGAAGTTCGATCATCATAATTCTTGCTTATTTTAGCCATTAATTCTTCAGCATCTGTAGGAGTTCTTTTCCTGAAAACACAATCAGCAAAACTATCTAGGTATGTCCTAGAATCATTAGTTAGTCCATTATAATAAATATCAAGAAGCTCATTTTTAGGTAATGGACATCCACGATGTGCATGAATCAAGGCACAGAACCTTGTCCATGACTCAGGCAATTTATTTTCTTCTCCCTGTTTAAAATCAAAAAGTTTCTACAAAGCAGCATGTGTAGCACTAGAATGAAAATATTTCTGAAAGAAAGAAGCAATCAAACAATTAGGGCTATCAATGGATCCAGGAGGTAATCTTTTAAACCAAGCTTTAGCTTCTCCTTTTAGTGAAAAAGGGAAGATCTTACTAACAAAGTACTTGCAGATCTTAAAATCATCAGAGAATAAGGCACTCATAGTAGAAAGATCATTCGTATGAGCTACAACACTTTCATTTTCAGTCCCAGAAAAAGGTTCTTTCTCAACAATGTCTAAATAGGATAAATCAAGAGAGAAATCATAATCTTCATCTTTAATATCTATGGGAGAAGTGGCAAACTTAGGATTAGAAGACAGTTTAGGAATAATGGTACGTCTCTCAAGGAGACCCCTAATAGCACTAGCACCATGTGTGTTTTGGTACTCAACAATAAAATCATCAGTCATTTCAATGTAACCATCACTAATATCATATCTCTCTCTAGACTCAGGTGAGCTAACAGGTGTAATAGTGTCTTCACTAGGAGTTTTGTTTCCCAAAATAGTTCTAGCAATAGTAGCATCTATGAAAGGACCCAATGAACCACTTGCATCAAGCACATTAGAAGTAACATCATGAGTATCAGAAGCAATTTCAGATTCAGCAGTAGTAGCAGTGTGTGTAGAATGTGTATGTGGTGTAACAATCTTACTTATAACAGACGGTGAATCAAGAGCAGCAGAGGTTTTTAGGACTGTACCTCTTCTTGTAGTGGATGGTAAAATAGAAAACTTTCCATCACGAGACTTTCCCATGATGAAAGGAATAGCAGTGAACAATAATAGATCCAAGTGAACTTACAAATAAAGCTATGCTCCTCGGCAACAGCGCCAGAAAATAGTCTTGATGACCCACAAGTATAGGGGATCGCAACAGTCTTCGAGGGTAGTATTACCCAATTTATTGATTCGACATAAGGGGAGACAAAGAATACTTATAAGCCTTAACAACTGAGTTGTCAATTCAGCTGCACCTAGAAATAGTTCTTCCTCACAGAAGTTTATCAATAGCAACAGTTTTGTAGTAGCAACAACAAAGTAACAGCAGTAGCAAAACAAGAGCAATAGTAACAGTAGTAGCAAACAGTAGGATATGAGTGCGGTAGGCATAGGGATGGATGGACGGGCGTTGCATGGACGAGTCTAAACATGTAACTTAAAGATCTAGGGAAATTGCAGATAAATAAGATAACACATCCAAGTACTAAACAATCATAGGCATGTGCTCCATATATAGTCATGCGTGCTCGCAATGAGAACTTGCACAACATCTTTTGTCCTGCCAGCCCGTTGCAGCGGGGCCTCAAGGGAACTACTGGAAATTAAGGCACTCCTTTTAATAGAGCACCGGAGCAAAGCATTAACACTCCATGAACACATGTGATCCTCACATCACAGTCATCCTCTCAGGTTATCCCAATTTCTGTCACTTCGGGGACTTTGGATCCGGACAATGATACGTGTACACAACTTGCAGATAAGATCACAAACAATACTATCATCATGAATCAATAATAAGTTCAGATCTGAGATCATGGCACTTGGGACCTAGTGACAAGCATTAAGCACAACAAGTTGCAACAAAGTCAAATAACACTAATAGAGATACTAGGAACCATGCCCTAACAATATTATTCGATTACATGATAGAACTCATCCAATACCTACCATCCCCATAGCCTACAGTGGAGGATTACTCACTCATGGATGGGGGAAACATGGATGGTTGATGGAGAGGCGTTGTTGTTGATGATGGCGATGATCCTCTCCAAATTCCCCGTCCCGGCAGGGTGCGAGAACGGAGTTTCTGGTGGTCGCGGCGGAGCGGAACTCTTTCTGGAAAACATCGAACCCCCCCTGAGTTTTTGGGTCAAGAGGCAACTTATAGGCGAAGCGGGAGGCCGAGGGGGTGCCTGAGGCGGCCACACCCCTCCAGGCGCAGCCCTAGGCCCACCCACACGGCAGGGGGGTGTGGGCCCCTTAGGCCTCCACTCCGTCTCGTATTCTGGTTCCACGAGTCTTCTGGTGAAATAGGATTTTTGACATATTTTCCGGAATTTTTCCTGATAGTTGATTTTCTGCACAAAAACTAGACACCAAGGTAATTTTGCTGAAAACAACGTCAGTCTGTGTTAGTTGTATCCAAATCACACAAGTTTAGAGGAAAACAATAGCAAAATTGTTTGGGAAAGTAGATACGTTTTGGACGTATCACCATGCCCTCCTAGGCTTTATATAGATAGGCTAGGTCCCGGGTAGGTCGAGTCGGTTACAAGTTAGGATTTCACCCTTGAATATTCTATCTACATATTGGCCATGTTCTCCAAGGAGTTGAACTTCTGCTGGGCTTGGGCCACCAGGAGTCTCCTTGGACAGCAAGTCTTCAAGTGGGCCTTCCCTGGGCAAGACCGGGTATACCAATGTGAGGCACCCGTAGAGTATATCTATGTCAGTAGCCCCCGAGTGTTCAGTCAAATCGTAGATTCGACTAGAGACTCTATATTCTTTCGGGTGCTTCTCATTCAACCTGTCTTTCGAATAAGTACGCTAGTTCATAGGGATTGTTGATACGTGTGCCTGACTCACCCGACGCATTAGGGTCAGTTAACTATCATAGGACAAAACAACACGATCTTCTTCATACTCGAGTCCCCGGACTCGAATCCGGAACGATGCTAGTATAATTCGACTCAGGCCGTTGAGGTCTTACACGAGTTGAATTCCAGTGCTTTTAAGTTATGTACCCAACGAATCCGTCGGGATTTTCATCGACATAGGACTCGGAGATTTCTTTGAGGCATTTTTACTAACGTGGTTTCTCAGGTGCGTGACCAGCGCTCCTGATAGGAGTATCCCCCGAGTAGTTGGTTGAGTCGTAGACTCGAGTAAGTACTTTTGTTCAGTCAAAAATTTTGAACCGTTGCTGGCCTTGCTTTTGATGACGTTATTGCTAACGCCTGGTGAGCTCAAACGTCTGTAGCAGCAGAGATGATGCGACGGGACAAACATGGGTCCCACCTTCTGACGTGAATTTGACTAGTCACGCGTAATTTTGGAAAAAATTATGGCGCCTCCTCGACTACCGTGCGTAGTGGGCGGCGTGTTCATGACGGTTCGGTCGTGTGATGAAACGTGTACGGTGAGATGAAGGGAACGCGTTAGGGCTTCTACATCAATGTCTCCATGTCGTCTCCCTCGCTCCTTTTATAATGTGGGAAAAATAGAGTATTTTTACCCCTTCGCCATTTGCATTCATCTTCTCCACTGCTGCCACTTCTAGAGCTTGTGCTTGTGCTGCGCGCTGGACATCCTACGTGTTTTTCCTTCATCGTTTCTCCGCTCGCATCGCCGCCCTCGTTGCACCAATAAGATGGGCAAGTCGAAGAAGAGCTCCTCCGCTGCAGCGGGCTCAAGCATCGCTGGTGCTGCCAAGAAGATCGGCTCTCCCAGCCACACCACCGATGGTGGATGCCGGAACACGCAGATGAGGGACACAGAATTTCACAAGCTGTGCGAGGCCGGTCTAATCTCCAAGAAGAAAGACGATGCTCGTCTTCCCGATCAGGAGGTAATCCTGCGCCCACCCGAAGGTTTTTGGGTTATGTTTTATGCTTTCGTTGTTCGCAGCCTTTCTATGCCTATCCACGAATTTCTTCGTGGGCTTATTTTTCTTTATGGAATTCAACTCCATCATTTGTCCCCCAATTCTCTTCTCCACATCGCGTGTTTCATCACACTGTGAGTGCTGGCTCGGTATCGAGCTTCACTTTGTCCTCTTCCGGAGACTACTCTGTGAAGAGACAATATGGCACCGGTGGTGTTTATCCACTGGGTGGGTGCGGGATTTCCATCCGCCCCACTGTCCAGTTCTTCTCCTTCTATCTCTGCGAGTCTGTCCAGCAATGGCGGAACAAATGGTTCTACATCCGCGATGTCAAGCTGGACGGCCAACATTACGGGCTCGCCCCCTTCGACTCCACCCAGAAGATCACCCAAAAGCGTTCATGGTCAAACAACATCTTGGAGGGTGAATCTGAAGAGGTGGAGAGGTTATATCAGTGAGTGGAGGAACTCCAGCTGATTCCAGGCAAGGAGGTCAACAATGTTGAAATCATTCGCACCTTCCTCAAGCATCAGGTGCAGCCACTCCAAGCGAGGGCGCATCCGATGTTTATGTATTCTAACCCCAACGACCTGACTAGAGCTTTGTCGGATGAGATGTCCTCCGCCGATCTTGACAGGGCGCTGCGACCCCTGTTGATGCACAAAGCCGATGAGGATCTATCGGGGAAGTCTCTAACTTCCCCCTTTCACGCGAAGAAGGAAGTCCCTCAGGTGAAACATGTGGTTGCATGTAATGCTTTTCATGTGTTCGTTGCTTGCTATTTTTCTTTACTGAACTTTGGTTTTGTTGCTGACTCGCAGAACTTCAAGGTAGCTGGAATGATGCCTCCTTTGCTTGAACAGTTTGAGGATGCACCAGATGGTGGGCACACGGAGTCTGAGTCCGATACCCCCCTGCACAGTCCAAGCCAAGCGAAGGGATACCTCGAAAGAGGTCCCGGAGTGAGAGTTTGGATGGGGCAATGATACGTCGGAAACGTATCTATTATTTTTGATGTTCCATGCTTGTTTAGTATCTACTTTGCTTTGCTTTGTCTTTCTTTGAGGTGTTTTGATATCTTTTCTGGAACTAACCTATTAACAAGTTGCCACAGTGCCAGTTGCCAGTTTTCTTCTGTTTTTGGTTCCAGAAAGGCAGAAAATCAATATTCTCGGAATTGGACGGGACAAAAGCCAAAGGCAATAACTTTCCGTGAGGGACACGAATCCATAAGGAGGTACGGAGAGGCACCAGAGGGTGGACAGACCCCCTGGGCATGGCCAAGCCTGGCCCGTGCCTGGGGAGGGTGTGGGCCCTATGGCCACCTCCTCGGCCTCCCCCTTCGCCTATAAGAAGCCTCCGACCCAAAAAACCCTAAAGCATCCCAGAAACATCCACGAAAACCTTTGTAGCTCCGCCGCCACCGAAAGGGAGATTCGGGGACAGAAATTCTCTGTTCTGGCACCCTGCCGGGATGGGAAGTGCCCCCGGATCCATCTCCATCAATCTCCATCGCCATCTTCATCATCGTTGCTGATTCCCATGATGAGGAGGGAGTAGTTCTCTCTCGAGGCTAAGGGCTCTACCGGTAGCTTTGTGTTCATCTCTCTCTCTATGCATGATCTTGTTGTGGTCATGAGCTTTGTAATCAAGTAGATCTACCTTGCTACTCAAGTGCTTCAATAGATCTCTGCTCTCCCCATGTGTGTGAAAGTGACATCATGCACGCCATGGTGGCACTTAGGTTTGAGTCTACATAAATACTCTTTGTGCTTTAATAGATCTATGATTTTCCCCACATGTGTGAAAGTGACAGCGTGCATACCGTGTGTGGCACTTTGGCTAGATTGAATATTTGTTATGAGTTATATTTGGAGTTGGATGTCTCTATGAAATTGTGGTTTTTGTTGGAACCATCTAGTGCTCAAGGTGACAGTGTGGTGTTATATAGATTGGGGAAGGCGGATTTTGAGGTGTGTTGTTATAGCCCTACCATGGATTAGAGTGTCCAACCAGAGAGTAGTTAAGAGTAGTATCATGAAGAGAGGATATTTATATGAGGGAGTGTTCACTAGTGAAAGTATGATCCCTAGGCCTTGTTTCTAAACATTGAAACACCATTTGCTACTAGATCTGTTGCATGTTGCTTGCTTCCTTCAGTTTGCCTTTAGTTTGTTCCTCCATGCCATCAGATATTTTCTGGCACCGTTACCCCACGTCAACAACAAGTCAGAAGCTCCTTTCTGGCACCGTTATCACTTGTATTTCACTATCTCTTCGCCGAACTAGTGCACATATACACCTGACAGGTGTATTGGGTGTGTTGGGGACACAAGAGACTTCTTGTATCTTGATTGCAGGATTGCTTGAGAGGGAATACCTTTGACCACTTCCTCCCTGAGTTCGATAAACCTTGGGTGATCCACTTAAGGGAAACTTGTTGTTGTTCTACAAACCTCTGCATTGGAGGCCCAACAACTGTCTACAAGAATATAAGTGCGTAGACATCAGGCAACGCCGCCAACGCCGAGGGGTCCTGCCTTCCTCAAGTGTCATGGTGGGGATGAGGGTGTAGAGTCCCCCATCCCTGCCGTGCCCGTTCGAGCCATGGCTCCTCAGCCGCCGGCCAAGAAGAAGAAGAAGAAAGAGAAGAAAGAGGAGCCTGTATTCAACTTATCCGACATTCCCTTGTGAGTTTCTGATCCCCTTTTTGTTGTTGTTTGGTATGCTAAGTATTAGCTTCTGTGCTGATTTCGTTCATCGAATGTGTTAGGAGGAACTCCTTCGAAGAATCCTTTGGAGAGGATCTCGAAGAGATGCATGGGCAGTCGAAAGATGTTTCGACGTTCCTGAAGATGGTGGTCGACTCTGAGGACGACAATTTGAGCTCCCTATTGTCAAGGGATCGCTCAGTTGTTGCTCGGAAGAAGCAAATAAAACCTTCGGAGTCTTCGAGTGACCACGTAAGTAGTCTATCTTCTGACGTGGTGGAGCCCCCGAGCCCTTTATTTGTCTGATGTGCTGTTGGCTTTACATCGCTTTATTCGTGACATCAACCGCCTAGGCCAGCAACATCTTGCTTTGGATGGCGACCTCAAGCATCTCCAAGGTTCGTAGATCCTTCTGTTTGATTTCGAGCTCTATTGAGTATTGTGTATTTTGACTTTTCCTTGTTGAATTTTGCAGATGAAAACAATGATGCCCTCTGTAAGGTGAACATACTCCAAAAGAGTCTCGGTTAGGCAAAGACCAAGGCGAAGGACGTTGCGGAGGCCCTCCAGCGCCAGCAAAAAGAGGCCCAAGACCGCGAGCAGCAGCTCGCGGCTGCAGCGGCATTGTGGGAGAAGTCCATGGAAGAAAAGCTTATGGCTGCTGCCAAAGCGAGATCCGGTAAGCCACTGTGTTCCTCTTTAGAGTGTGCTATTCTTCAGGTGCAGCACCTTCTGTCTCATCCAAAGATTCCACTATTTCTTGCAGATGCTACTGGTGTCGTGTTTGATCGCAACGTCATGTAGCATGGCGATCCTTTGGAAGATGATGTTGCGGTGATCAAAGATCGCTGCACCTCTATTGTGGGGTCACTAGAGAAGGCCAAGGAGGTCCTCTCCCGCTTCTACAAGGAGGTCAACCCGAAGGACGTCGCCCTTGACGATGTCGACTCCCTTGCAGAAGCTCTAGAGGGTGATGCTCGGACGAAATATAAGCGGACGCAGAAAGGGGTGGGTTCCTCTATGGGACTAGCAATGGCGATGGCGTCCGGCGCTCAGCTGGATCTTCAGCAGGTCACATCCAAGATGCCGACGGCGACGGATGGCACTGAGGTAGTGTTTGCTTCCTTCGCCTCCCGCTACAAGCACTTTGGACCAAAGCTGATTGATCTCCTGGCCACCTATTCGCTGGAGCAGCAGCGGGCGGCCAGGGCTAGGCATTCAGAGTCCGAAGCTACTCCGGATGCTATCGCCTAAGTCTTCTGTCTTGTAGTTGTAGCTGTTATTTTGATTTTTTTAGCTCTTGCGCTTGTAATGATGTATGTTAGACAAGTTCTATCTACCATGTAATGGCTAACTTATGTAAATATAAGTGCATCCTCTAACTGTTGCCAAATGTCGTGATTTTGATGCTCTGTTGCTTGTACACCCTTAGGGTCCTTCAAGTGATGAACCGGTGGATACACCTCCTATGTTTGGCGCCCGTCCGCCGCCGAGTGAGGCATTGCAGTTGTCATTTCTGTGTGATTGCATCTGAAGCCTGGAGAAGGACGTTCTCAGTATCCGTGGTCACACGGATGTTTGTAAGTCTAAGGCCGAACGGGCCACTGCTAGGGAAGAATTCCTCCTTGAGGAATTTTGGCAGGTTGGCAAACAACTCCAGTGTAAGTCATCCTGAGCCTTTGTCTTTTGACTGCGCCAGATGTTGATGTCATTGCACATGCTACTTTGTGCAATTGTGAATCTTCTTTCGAAGGAAGACAAAGAGCGTGTTGAGATTCAGATAAATTGCTTGACACAATAGGAGTTGGAAGCCGGCGCGACCGAGCGGTTGTTCTCGCAACAGTCCAAGATCGTGTCCATCAAATGCTGCGAGTGTTGAAGCACGCAAGGTCATCACTCGCGGCAATTTGGGCCACGATGTTCCCTCTGGATTCGGCTCCCGCCAGCTTCTTGGGCCTGCTAGGGAAATTTCATGATACGAGCCACGTGAAGGAGCTGGTGCGTCATCAGCTGGTGGCGGGTGTGAAGACATCCCTATCGCTTGTTCGGCTGCATCATCGCGGAGATAGCAGCTAGGCCACCTCGTCCTTCCAATGGTATGGCGTGGGATATGCGTCCGCACTATGCAGCGGTGGCGCAATATGCTGAAGAAATTGTAGATTTTTTCGAGGAGAGGACGAACGTCATGCTTCAGGATGGTTGAGTCCTGTAAGTAGGAAACGAAACAATGTAAAGTCTGTATATTGTCGAGTGGGCTGTTTAACGCCCTTGTAAAGTTTTATGTATTGGCACGCAGTGCGTTGTTTGATATTAGAATTTGCATGTCCTTTTCGTTAGCCTAACGTGGTCAGCTACTCAGGTTATATGCATTGTTGTCAATCGACGAAGTCGTAAGGTGAGGCACAACCCTCGAGTGTATTTTTTAGCGCTGTAAATGTAAGAGAGAAATTTTTGGGCCAAGAGACTTAGCTTTTATTCATCGTAATGTAGGAGGTATAGTGTTCGGCCGAATAGCCTTAATGAAAGTAAAATACAACTAAGGGTAGAAGCGTCACAATTTTGCAACGTTCCAAGGGTTGGAGTATTCAACTCCTGACTCGACCTCCTTTAGGAGGTAGGCGACACCTGGGATTACTTTAGTGACTACGTAAGGTCCTTCCCAGGATGATTCGAGCTTAAGGTGCCCTTCCTGCTTGAGTCACAGAACAAGGTCTCCTTCGACGAAGGACCTTGGACGTAGCCGACGGTTGTGGTACTTGCAGAGACTCTGTTGATATACCGCCGAGTAGGCTATGGCGATGTCGCGAACTTCATCCAGTGTGTCGACGACGTCTTTGAGTGCGGCCGATGATTCGGCCTCGCTGTAGGCGACGACCCGTGGGGCTTTGTAGCGTACCTCAGCGGGCAACATGGCTTTGGTTCTATGCACTAATGACCCACAAGTATAGGGGGTCGTAGTATTTTCGATAAATAGGAGTGTCGATCCCAACGAGGAGTAGAAGGTGTTGACTAGTGGTATGGAGCAGGAAATCTCTGTAAATACTTAGCAAATGGATTATTAGGGGTTTTCTGATAAAGCAAAGAAATAAAGTGCAAGTAATAAAGACAACAAACAAACGCAGCAAGTGGCCCAATCCTTTCTTAGCAAAAGACAAGCCGATAGAAATACTTATGTGGACCAAACGTTCTCAAGGACACATGGGAATTCGGTCAAGTACTTTCGCTTCAAATAGCTGAGTAGTCTTCTTTGGTGTTGTAAGTGTTGTGTGGGTGAACCTGTGCTAATGTACCGACCTTACTTGGACTAATACATACTTGTGATTAAACCCCTTGCAAGCATACACAACTACAAGAAAGCAATTAAGGTATAAACCTAACCACGGCCTTAAACTCTGAGATTCTACGCTCCCTTGTGCAAAGGTGTCCTAACGGGGGTTCAGGTTTCTGTCACTCCGGCAAGCCCACAATTAGTAGCCAAATACACAATGGATTCCCCTAGGCCCATAAATGGTGAAGTATCATGTAGTCGATGTTCACATGACACCATTAGAAGAATAGCACCACAACTTAAATACTAAACCATTGAATAATAACTCAACACAAATCCACTACTAACAACATGACTTCTCCCATGTCCTCAAGAACTAAATGAACTACACACAAGACATCATATGGATCAAGATCAAAGATGATATGGTGATGAATAACAATTTGAACATAAACAATAATCCAATGGTTCCACTCACAAGCATCAACTACAATAGTAATCAACACCGGGAAAGTTTCCCCTAAGAACTATGCAAGTATTCAACACAATTGTTACAACGGGATGGAGTGGAGATGATGGTGTGGATGATGATTGTGATCCCGATGAAGTCTAGCTTGATGATGGTGTTGATGGCGACGATATCCCCTCTCCGGGAAGGAATTTCCCCAGCAGAAATCTACCTGCCGGAGAGCTCTTTCTCTCTCGGTGTTTTCTGCCCCGTAGAGGCGGTAGAATCTTTCTGTGGTCGCTCCCCGTGTTTTAGGGTTTCAAGGAGAAGATATAGGTGAGAGGGCGGAGCCAGAGGTGGGCCACACCCCCTATAGGCGCGTCCTAGGGGTGGCTCACGCCTGGGTGTGTGGGCCCCCAGTGGCCCATCTCCGCCTCCCCTTCTGGCTTTCTTCGTCTTCAAGGAAAATAAGATTTTCCGTAGTTTTTCTGGTATTTTTCCGATCTTCACGAAATTGCATCAAAACACCTCTTTTTCCATCAGAATCCTGACTCCGGCAGTTCATCCTCCAAGAATCATCCAACATTGAAAAATATATGAAAAGACATAAGTATCACCTCTTAATATGAAATATATCAATGAATAGAGGAAAATTATGATATAGAATGGTGATGCAAATTGGACGTATCATGCACCATGAAGAAGGGCGTGTAGCCAGTTGAGCTGTTTGTCATTGTGCGCAAGCTCCATAAAACAGAGGGTAGCTCATCTGCCTAGGCTACCGCAAGCCTTTCGAGTGGGCATAGCAGCCGCTTCTTGATGTCGTTGCCGATGAGACCGTTGGCCTTTTCGACATGCCCGTTGGTCTGTAGATGCTACACGAAGGCGTATGTGAGGTTGATCCCGAGGTCTTCACAGAAGCCTCGGAACTCCTTCGAGGTCAAGTTCGATCCGTCGTTGGTGATGATGTTGTGGGGTACTCCGAACCTGTAGACTATGGACTCGAAGAACTTGACGACGGTGGCGCCAGACTGGTTAGTGACGGGCATGACCTCGACCAACTTTGAGAATTTGTCGAATGCCACCAGGAGGAAGACGTGCCCTCCTGGCGAGGACTTTGGAAGTTTGCCAATCATGTCGAGTCCCCACTGGGCGAAGGGCCAGGCCAATGGTATGGGACGCAGCTCTGAGCTTGGTGCATGCGGCTTGTTGGCATACCTTTGGTAGGCGTTGCATCTCTGTACGATGTCTTTGGAATCTCGCATCGTTGTTGGCCAGTAAAAGCCAGCTCGCAGAGCTTTGGCAACGAGGGTGCGGCTGCCTGCGTGGTGGCCGCAGATACCCTCATGGATTTCAAGGAGGATGCTTTTCCCGTCGCTGTTAGTAACGCATCGCTGGAGCACACCCAAAATGTTGTGCTTGTACAACTTGCCGTTTATGATGGTGAATGTCTTTGATCAGCGAGCTATGCGTCGGGCGTCCGTTGGGTTCTCAGGCAGCTGCTTGCTTATCAGGTAGCGGAGGTATGGTTGGGTCCATATTTGCTCGACCGCCATGACCTGCATGAGGCTCACCAATTTGACCTCCATATCGAGCTCTTTGGGTCCCTCGGCTTTCTCAGGTGGCGTAGCCCCCGAGTGTCCCGCGACATCAGTTGTGTCCTTCGGGAATTTTTGCTTGATTGAGGGCACACAAATTTGTTCGAGGAACACACCTGGTGGGCACTGGGGCGCGAGTGGAGCCGATGTTGGCGAGCTTGTCGGCTTCTTCATTGCTTTCCCTGCCGACGTGCCAAAATTCGCAGCCATCGAAGTCTCCTTCAAGTGAGTTGTAGAGCGCTCGATATGCGATCATGTTGGCGCTATGAGCGTCCCACTTGTTCATTGTCTGTTGGACGGTGAGGTTGGAGTCACCGTAGATGACGAGGCGTGTAGCGCCACATACCTTGGTCATCCTCATGCCATGTATGAGTGCCTCGTATTCGGCCTCATTGTTGGATGCGTGGAACTTCATCCGAAGGACGTATTTCATCTTGTCTCCTTGAGGGGACTTCAGTATTACACCGGATCCTGCTCCAGCCTCACGTTTAGATCCGTCGAAGTGCATTGTCCAGGATTGGGACATGTCCGGAGTGTCCGGCAGCTGGAGTTCCATCCAGTGGACGAAGAAATCAGGGAGCACCTGATACTTGATGGCGGTGTGCCGCTCATAGACGATATCTCAAGGAGATAGCTCGATGCCCCACAAGTCTACTCGCCCCTAGCTTCGGGGTTATTCAGGATGTTCGACAGTGGTGCGTCGTTGACGACCACGATCTGGAGCTCCTGGAAGTAGTGGCTCAATCAGCGCGTCGTCATAAATATGCCATAGGCGATCTTCTAGTAGTAGAGATACCTTTGCTTTGTTGGGGTCAGTACCTCGCTGAGGTAGTAGACTGGGTGCTGCACCCCGTGGGTCTTGCCGTCTTTGGGTCGCTCGACCACGAGGGCTGTGCTGACCACCTGGTGTGTGGCTGCGATATATAGCAGCAAGGGATCCCTCTCCTTTGGTGTTACCAGCATGGGAGATGTGGAGAGAAGGTGCTCGAGGTCTTCGAATGTCGCGTTCGCCTCGGGTGTCCACTCGAATTTGTCGGCTTTACGTAGCAGCTGATAGAAAGGGAGGGCCTTCTTGCCCATGCGGCTGATGAACCTACTGAGCGTCGCGATTCTCCCAGCCAGTTGCTGGACTCCTTTGAGGTTCTTGGGCTTCTCCATGGCTAGTATAGCCCTGATTTTCTTCGGGTTTTCCTCAATGCCACGCTGAGAGATGAAGGACCCAAGTAATTGGCCAGACGGGACGCCAGGCGCACTTGTCCGGGTTCAGCTTGATCTTGTAGAGATCAAGGTTGTCGAACGTCTCGCGGAGATCGTCTATGAGTGTTCTGGCCTCCTTGGTCTTGACAACTATGTCATCGACATAGACTTGCACATTGCGACCGATATGGATCTTCAGGCATGCCTTCATGCATCGTTGATATGTGGCGCCCGAGTTCTTCATCCCGAAGGGCATGATGTTGTAGCAGAACACTACGAACGGCGTGATGAACACTGTTTCTCCTGATCTTCCACCTTCATACAAATCTGGTGGTAGCCTGAGTAGGCATCGAGGAAGGAGAGATTCTCGTAGCCCGCTGTTGAATCGATGATTTGGTCGATCCGTGGTAGGGGAAGTGGTCCTTGGGGCAGTGCTTGTTGAGTGACGTGAAGTCCACACACATCCACATGATGTATGTGTCCTTTTTGAGGACCAACACGGGGTTAGCTACCCAGGTGCTCTTCTTTATCCCCCTTATGAAGTTGGCGTCGAGGAGTCTGTTGACCATGATACCAACGGCTTCGGCTCTTGGCTCGAACAGTCGATGCATCGACTGCTTAACTGGATTCGCATCCGGAAACACATTGCGTGCATGCTCGGCGAATCCCCTGGGAACTCCTGGCATGTCCACAACACACCAAGCAAAAATTTCCTAGCGCTCATGGAGGAATTCGATGAGCGTGCTTTCCTATGCAGGACTCAGGTCGTTGGTGATCAACGCCATCTTGGAGGCATCCGTCGGATGAACCTGCACCTTTTTATTGTTGACTGTGGAGTCGAACGACATATCAGGTGCGTTTTTCCTGGTGACTGGGGCGTCCCGTTGTCTGTGACCTCCTTTAGCCTTGTAAGCTCCTCCTGCATGCCGAACGACTAGGAGATTCTGTTAAAGTCCCTGTCGCAGCTGTCCGACGTTGTGAAGCTTCCCGGGACGATGATGACACCGTTGGGTCCTGGCATCTTCAGTAGCAGGTACGCGTAGTGCGGTACTGCCAAGAATCTTGAGAATACCACACTCCTAAGGATGGCGTGGTACTGTTATGGCTAGTCCACCACTTCGAACTCCAGTCGCTCATGCCTGAAGTTTTCGGGTTTGCCGAAGATGACATCGAGCCATATCTTGCCCAGGGGGTATATGCCCTTCCCTAGGACAATGATGTGGAACGTCGTGTCTGATGCCTCTAAGCTGCACAGCGGGATCTGCATAGCTGCGAGTGTGCTGGCGGACATCATATTGATGCCGTTGCCACTGTCCATGAAGACGCGACTCATCTCGAATCCTCCAATCCGGGCCTCGAGCACCAGGGCAGAGTGACCAGGGAGAGGTATCTAGCGCGGGTGATCTGAGCGGTCGAATGTGATGCAAGACTCCGAGCCGCTGAGGTACTCAGGTATGGATGGTGGAGAGGTCACAGCCAAGTTGACCTGGCGGGTGATCTTCTTCTGCACCCTATTGGTTGGGCTCCCCTTCTGTGTCATAATGGACCCCAACTATGGCGGGTATGCATCTGTCCCGTTGTTCTATGCCGGCACAACCGCAAGTTGCGCGGGTGCTCCAGGTGGTGGAGGTGGATCTCCATGTGCTATTGCTCCTGGCGCAGCGGCAAATCCTGGATTCATCGCTTGGTGACGCATTTGGGTGAAGCCCTCGTGGAGTTTCTGGAACTCCCTGCAGTCCTTAAGCATGTGGCTGGCCTTATTTTTGCCATCCTGCTTGTTGATGTAAAAGTGGATGGTGCAGGGACCTGGTAGCTTTTAGTATGTGGATGGCTCACCATCGCGGTTGTGGAGCTGCCACGTTTGGTTGGGCCTCCTGCTGTCGCAGTAGTTGCCACCGCGGTACCCGCTGTTGCGGTTGCCATCATCGTGGCGATAGGCGTAGCCAGCCGCAACCGTGTCGACTTCCTCACGGTCGTCATAGACGCACGGTCTTCTCTTTCAGCAGCGATCATGCCTACGCTAAAGTCATCTTCGTCATCCGAACATGCTCGGTTGACGGCACCCTCACCATCGGCCCATCGATTGGCGATGTCCATTAGGTGATCGATGGTTTTGGGCTTGACGCGCCCAAGCTCCTCCTTGAATTCTTGGCGCCTGACACCGTCATTGAAGGCGTCGATTTCCCTCTCCTCAGAGATGTTTGCGGAGGAGTTCTTGATGATGGACCAATGCAGTATGTACGAGCAGATGGACTCATTGGACCGCTGGTAGCAGGCCTGTGACTCCTCGATTGAAGCTGGTCTCTTGCTAGTGCCTTTGAAGTTGCGTATGAAGCTGTGTGCCAGCTCTACCAAGTTGCGGATGGATACGGAGGGGAGACTGTTCAGCCAAGCTCTAGCCATGCCTATCAGCTGTAGCCGAAGGCATTGCATGGCTGTGTTTTTGCTCCCGCCATGGAGCTTGACTGACAACACATGGCCGCTGAGCTAGATCTTTGGCTCCTGTGCGCCGTCGAATTTTGGGTTGTCCGAAGAGAGCTTGAAGTTCTTCGGCATCCATGACTGCCGCACGGCCCTGCTGAAGCACCTGGCGCCGCACAACTCTCTTTCCTCGTCTTCGGACTCAATGGAGTACGCGTGCTTTGCATGTGACTTGTCGATCTTGCGCTGTGCGAGCTCGCTGCGAGCGCCGTAGTTGCTGCTCCAGCATCATGGGCTACGGCGGCGTCATGTCAGGTCATGTTCTTCCTCCTCCGATGAAGGTGTGCGGCTTTGAGTGAACTTTACCGTGGCATTTTTCTTCGGCTCTACGGGAGTCTCGTCGTGGAGCGCAGCTCCGACGAGTCTGAGTCCTGCCAGCGCAGATTTGTGGATTGCATTCCTTGGGTCCCCGACCGGTGGCGGGTTGGATGCGAGGTAGGTGGTCGCCTCCATGATTGTGGCTTGTGGCGTCTTGGGCTTGATGTTGCCCTGGGAGTCCATCATCATGAAGGACATGTCGAGTGCTGATACATCGGAAATGTGTCTATAATTTTTGATGCTCCATGCTTGTTTAGTATCTACTTTGCTTTGCTTGTCTACACTTTGAGGTGCTTTTTACATATTTTCTGGTACTAACCTATTAACAAGTTGCCACAGTGCAAGATGCCTGTTTTCTACTATTTTTGGTTTCATAAAAGTTAGTAAAGAAATATTCTCGAAATTGGACGGGACAAAAGCCAAAGTCAATTACTTTCCGTGTGGAACAAGAAGTCCAGAGGAGAGACGAGGAAGCGTGTCAAGGCGGCCAAACCCCCCTAGGCGCGGCCAGGGGTGCGCCCGCGCCTAGGTAGGGTTTGACCCCCCTGGTTGCCTCCTCGGCCTCCCCCTTCGCCTATAAGAAGCCCCCGATGCAAAAACCCTAAGCACCCGATCAAATCTCCACGAAACCGTCTGTAGCCACTGCCACCATCGTCCCTAGATCAGGGGGATCTGAAGTTCTTCCTGGCACCCTACCGGAGGGGAGATCATCCCGGAGGCCTTCTCTCCGGTATGATGCGTGAGTAGTTCCACCTTGGACTATGGGTCCATGTAGTAGCTAGATGGTTGTATCTCCTCCTTTGTGCTTTCATGTATAGATCTTGTGAGCTCCATTCATGATCAAGATCTAATCTATTTGTAATCATGCATGTTGTGTTTGCGGGGATCTGATGGATATTGAGATTATTATGTTGGTTTGATTAATGGTTTTGTCTTTATGATTCTATCATGTCTGTGTTGTTTGTGATCTTGCATGCTCTCCGTTGTTAGTAGCTATCTTGTCCAAGTAGTTGCTAGTGACTCCAACAGGGGGTATTTATGCTCAATAGTGGGTTCATGCCTCTAGTTTCCAAGGGAAGTGACAGAAATCTCTTCGGTTGTAGATGTGTTGTTGCTACTAGGGAGAAAACAACGGTCTCTTGTTCATGGAACATGTGGACTATTCACCTTACACACTTTGCTTAAAGTAGTTGTCTGTTGCTTGCAACTTAATACTGGAGGGGGTTCGGATGATAACCTGAAGGTGGACTTCTAGTCATAGATGCAGTTGGATGGCAGTCTATATATCTTGTTGTATTGCCCAATCGAATCTCATAGGATCTTTCTGACTAGTAATTGCATTGTTATGCCTTGCTCAGTTCCTGTTAATTGCCCTACTGTAATTTGTTTACCCTTCATGCCATGTTGTTTATCTAAGGAGAGCACCTCTAGTGAACTATGGACCCCGGTCCAATCTTTACCATTGATACATCTTCCACTATTACTTGTTTACTTGCTGCAAACAATTACCTTCCACACCATACGTTTAATCCTTTGTTACAGCAAACCGGTGAGCTTGACAACCTCACTGATTCGTTGGGACAAAGTCTTGAGTTTGTGTTGTGCAGGTTTCCATGTTGCTTGCAACACCTTTGGGACGTTTCCTTTCTCCCTCAGGTTCGATAACCTCGGTCTCTACTGAGGGAAACTTGCTTCTGCGCTCATCACACCTTGCTCTTGGGGTTCCAACGAAGTGTCCCACGTCAACACTGGGTGCACGCACCAAGTGCCTTGGTGGCCTCTGATACGTCGTAAACGTATCTATAATTTTTGATGCTCCATGCTTGTTTTGTATCAACTATATTATGTTTTATCTATACTTTGAGGCATTTTTATACATTTTCTGGAACTAACCTATTGACAAGATGCCGCAGTGCCAGTTGCCTGTTTTTTTCTGTTTTTTGTTTCAGAAAAAATAGTAAAGAAATATTCTCGGAATTGGACGAAACAAAAGCCGAAGTTCCTATTTTTCGAGACGCAACACGGAGCCCGAAGGAGAGACGAAGTGGATCCATGAGGCGGCCACACCTAGGGCTGGCACGGGTCCACCCTAGGCCACGCCGCCCTATGGTGTGGGCCCCTCGGGCGTCCATCGACCTTGCCCCTTCTCCTATATGTCCTCCCGAGATGAAAACCCTAAAGACCAAATCAGAAATCCATGAAAAGTTCCGCAGCACCACCGCCACCAAGGACGAGATTCGGGGGACATAAGTCTCTGTTCCGGCACCCTGCAAGGACAGGGAATTCCCCCGGAGCCATTTCCGTCGACTCCACCGCCATCTCCATTGCCGTTGCTGACTCCCAAGATGAGGAGGGAGTAATTCTTCCTCGAGGCTAAGGGCTCTACCGGTAGCTATGTGTTCATCTCTCTCTATGTGTGATCTTATTGTGATCATGAGCTTTGTAATCAAGTAGATCTACTCTCCTACTCAAGTGCTTTAATTAATCTATGCTTGTCCCCATGTGTGTGAAGTTGATAGTGTGCACACCGTGTGGCACTTAGGCTAAAGATTACAAAAATACTTATCATGAGTTATAATTTGAGTTGGATGTCTCTATGAGTTTGTGGTGTTTGTTGGAACCATCTAGCGCTCGAGGTGACAATGGGGTTATCTAGATGGGGAATGAGAACTTTGAGGTGTGTTGTTATAGCCCTACATTGTCCAACCGGAGAGTAGTTCAGAGTAGCATAATGAAGAGAAGATATTTATATGAGAGTGTCCACTAGTGAAAGTATGAACCCTAGGCCTAGTTTCTAAGCATTGAAACACTATTTACAATTAGTCCTGCTACATGTTTCCTTGCTGCCATTTTTATTTCAGATTGCAATTACCACTTATAATCATCCATATCACTTGTATTTCACTATTTCTTCGCCGAACTAGTGCACCTATACACCTGACAAGTGTATTGGGTGTGTTGGGGACACAAGAGACTTCTTGAATCTTGATTACAAGGTTGCTTGAGAGGGATACCTTTGACCTCTTCCTCCCTGAGTTCGATAAACCTTGGGTGATCCACTTAAGGGAAACCTGCTGTTGTTCTACAAACCTCTACACTTGGAGGACCAACACTGTCTACAAGAATAGAAGCATGCGTAGACATCAAGCTCTTTTCTGGAACCGTTGCCGGGGAGGTAAGGTAAAAGGTACTCACATCCTCTGGATACTAAGCTATCTTCTAGTACTTTTGCTAGTATGTGAGTGGTCGAAGTTATTTCCTTTAGATTCTGCAATTTTATCTTTTTGTTTCTTGTTTTTATTTTCACTAGTTAGGCTTAATGTAAATCACAAAAAAATTAGAGAGCTTTATAGTATTTTTCCAAAGTTAAAATTGTTTGAAGACAAAATTAAAAAACCTATGGAACCTTCTTTGCATGCTAATAGCAATGTTATTAGTATGAATTTTTTGAGGACCATTTTTGCTAATGCTATGGAAACATCTAATCTTGGGGAAGCTAGTTTCTATGAAAATGATCTTTTTAGTTCCCCAGCTTTAAAGGAGAAAATTTGCTCTGATGATACTTTATCTCCCATATGTGGTAATTCTAATGATGCTTGTGATATTTCAAATCCACATACTGAAAGTGTCCCTTTTAAAATACCTATGGAAATTGTGTTATGAATAAATGCTATTTTGGAGATGGAATTGTCCATACTTGTTATCATTTACTCTTTATACATAAACTATGCGAGTTGTTCAAGTGTGCAGGTATTTCAATGGACCAAGTTAAGAGAAAGCTATTCTCTTTATCACTTAGGGACAAAGCAAGGGAGTGGTATGAGCTACTAGATGATCCTCATCATTTGGAGTGGAAGGAACTTGAATCTCTTTTTTACTCTAAATTTTATCCTCCTCATGAAATTCATAAAGATAGGAATTATATTTATAATTTTCATCCTCATGATGGAGAAAGTATTGCCCGAGCATGGGGGAGATTTAAGTCACTAATGCTCAAATGTCCCATTCATGAGCTCCCCGGTAATATAGTTGTTGATAATTTTTATGAAAGGCTTCCAGGACATTACAAGGACTATCTAGATACCTGTTTAGGGGGATCCTTCACAAGTAAGGAGGACAAAGCTAAATGGGATCTTCTTGAAACAATTCAAAGCAATACCAACGATTGGGAAAAGCACAGTACTTTTGATATTGAAAATCTCTTGGGTATCAATTCTGAAAATGATGATATTAGTAATTGTTGTAATATTAGTACCATCCATGTCCCTTCCAATGATGATATTTTTACAAATGAACACACTTTAGAAGATAACTATTCTATTGCCTCTGATGATACTATACCTCCAATATATGATGATTACAATGATGAATATGATATCTTCAGTCCACCTACTATTGAGGAGAAAATTAATTATGATTACAATATGCCTCCTATATTTGATGACTGGTGATGAGAATAATAATGATAGCTATTTTGTTGATTTTGCTCCCACTGCAATTATTAAGAATGACTATGCTTATATGGAGAGTAATCATTATTATATGCATGTGGCTCATGATAAGAATGTTTTATGTGATAGTTATATTGTTAATTTTATTCATGATGCTACTGAAAGTTATTATAAGAGAGGGAAACATGGTTTTATGCATTTCAATAATATTAGGTTTCCCCTCTTTATGTTGAAAATTTGGAAGTTGCATTTGTTTTGCTTTCCTATGCTTGTTGCTTTGTGCTTTCATGAGTTGTATCACAAGATTATTTTTCATAGGAAGTGGGTTAGACTTAAATTTGTTTTATATTTTATTCTTGATGCTCTCTTTTACTTCAAATTCATATTTCTTATGTGAGCATCATCGAAATTATCATGCCTGTCTTAATGGCTATAAAGAGAGAGCTTTTGGGAGACAACCCATTATATTTTTGCTTTTAGTTTATTTTTGTTTCCTTGAGTATTGGAAGTTATTGCCTCTGTAATAACCTCTCCTTATCCTTTTTGTTTGGTTTTTGTGCCAAGAAATAACCTCTAATGAGAAGAAAGTAAGATTTGGGGAAGTTGTTGTCCCGAAACTGATTTATGTGCTTCACTGTAAAAAATCGTGAAATATCCCAGAACGTCGGATTGAGATGTAATTTTTTGTGTGCATGACCCTGTTATTTATATAGCTTCCGTCAGTTTTGCACTTTTCGATTTGAGCAACATAAGACTTTCTAAAAAATAGGTCTTTATCTGTTGGTCTGTTTTGACAGATTTCTGCCATTATGTGCATTTGCCTCTTAATCGGTTTATTTTGAGTTCTTCTTGATCACTTGAGATTTTAAAAGGAGTTTCTATAGTAGATTATGTTTTAATGGAAGTTTTAATTGAGTTGAAACTGAACCCAAAGGATTATTATCTTGAATTCACTAATGTTGCTAATAAAGATTGTGTGAAGTTTTGTATGAAGGAAATTTTCAAGTGTAGGGAGAGAATGATGTGATGAGATGAAGCATGGACAAAAGCTCAAGCTTGGGGATGCCACCCGTGTCACCCCAAGAAATATTCAAGAGGTAAAAGCGTCAAATCTTGGGCATGCCCAAGGCATCCCCTTCTTTATCAAAAAAAATATCAGGTCATCTTTCAAGACACTTAATTTTTGCTTCATGCACTATTGTGTTGTTCTTGGAGCGTCTTTGTGTTTTTTTAGTTTTATTTTGTTTTGTTTATGCAATAAGTTGGTTGGATCCTATCACATTTCTTTTGGAGAGACACACCCCGTTCTTCATTGCCTAGAACACTCTAGTTTTTACTCTTATTGTTCTATGAGTGTTCTCTTTTGCTAGCACTGCGTTTAGCTTTAGTTTTCTTAAGATTTTTGCTTAGAAATTTTTAGTTCTTCTTTGTAGTTATGTGAGACAAGCTCTCCGATCTTTATTGATTATTATCTTTGTGAGTTGTTTCAAATAAGTCGATTGTTGTTGGAAGAGAGTAGAATGATTCATGCTTATAGTGGTACAAAAGGAGCTTGTTTTGATTGTGACTTAGACTTTATCATTCCATGTTAGATGTTGCTTTGTGAAGGGAATATGCCTGAGAGGCAATAATAAAGTGGTTATTATCGTATTCCTTATTTATGATAAATGTTTATTTTGCATGCTATAATTGTATTAATACGGAAACATTAATACATGTGTGTTTAATAAAAAAAAAGAAAGTTCCTAGTTATGCCTCTCTTATACTCTAGCTCGTTGATTAACAAAATGATCAAAGGTTTCCTGATCATGGACATTGGATGTTGTTAATAACAAGGTCACAACATTGTTGGAATGATGTGATGAACATTCATCCGAAGTATAGCATTACGATGAAGGTCATTGTGTTTATATTCCTATAACATCATACGAAGTAATCTTAGTCCTTAGACCATGAGATCATGTAAATCACTAACACCTGAAGAGTATCTTGATAACATCAAATGTTACATCATAACAGGGTGATTATAAAGATGGGTTCAGTGCTACGAATGTGTTATGT
The DNA here is from genome assembly GCA_916181665.1 of Avena sativa. Classification (NCBI taxonomy): domain Eukaryota; kingdom Viridiplantae; phylum Streptophyta; class Magnoliopsida; order Poales; family Poaceae; genus Avena; species Avena sativa. The sequence continues at coordinate 507,266,937 of OV702294.1, forward strand.
TGAGGCTCATGGATCAAGAGTGGAATTTGTCCATCCCGATGACGGAGAGATATACTTTGGGCCCTCTCGGTGATATCACATTAGTTAGCTTGCAAGCAAGTGATTTAATCACTAGAATGTTATATCACTGGAACAAGAAAAGAGTACATGTTGGTAACAAGATCAAACTAGGTATGGAGATACTGATGATCGAATATCGGACATGTAATATATCGCGAGACAAAGGGATTGAGTTACATGCATATAAGGTTCACACAATCACATAAGTCATCGTTGAATGTGTGGGAGTCAGTACGGATCTCTAGGTCCCGCTGCTGATTATTGATCGGAGAGGGGTCTCGATCATGTCTACATTATTCATGAACCGTAGGGTGAAACACTTAAGGGATACCAACTCCATTAGGATCAAATTATATGCCAGAGAAAGAAAAAGAAAGCGCAGGAAATTATTTCACTAGACACCGGAATCGTTTCGGTTGAAATTGTTGAAACTGATTCTGCATGTGAAATTGAGATGTTGTAAGGGGTTTTATGTGAATGTTTGTTAATTAGAGTAATTAGAAATTCTGAATAAATAAATAAAAGAGTTTTATTTAATGAGAGATTGCATTAAATTTTGTCAACACCCGGATTTTTAATCCCAGATGCCTGTTATGCCATACATCGCAATCCCAGGATTACTATTGTTGCGAGACATAACAGATTGGATATCGTAGTACATCATCCATTACAAACCATACATAAGGTCTTAAAACAAATAAAGGATCACATGATCCAGTCTTAATACAATCAAAGAAGCGGAATAATATAATAACGGTAGCATGGGCGAGACTCCATCTTCATGGTCACAGGCAATGCTGACGATGGGAGATGATCCTAGTTGTCATAACCTTCATGCGGTCCATCCTCCTGATAGTCCTCTTCATAGTCTAGCCACGGGAATAGCCAGGGACAAAGTCATGAGTACTCTTTAAGTACTCGCAAACTGCGACTAACAAGTGAAATGGTTTTGAGTAGGAAATACTAGGCTCTAGGTTGTTTTGCAAAAAGTCAGATTTACCTTAACTGAGTTCAGAAGCAAAGAAAGCTAGTTGAAAGTTTTATAACACCTAAGTGGGAACTTAGCTTTCACTTTCACAACCCTGTTGTGGTCAAGTCAAAGTCATGATTAAAATCACAAGTCATTTGAAAACATCTGACGACGGAACAGTATGGCCGCTCCAACTGTCCATAACCGCGGATGCGGATATTTGAATAGTTTGACACTCTGCAGAGGTGGTACACTTTCACCACAATATTCGATATATCTGTCAGGAACAATCCTGAATTCACCATACTCATTATGCGGATAATCAATCCTAACCTTTCAATTACACGCCCTAGTATAGGCACCTCTCCTATGAGTTTGGCCTCCCAACCATGACCATCTGTCATCTTCGGAACTGCATAGGTGGTCAATCTTCACAAGGTAGCCTTAACTCAAACCTTGGCCGCAAGGGAACCCATACTAAGGTATATAAACTTTCGGTCAAGCCCTACCCAATTTCGGGTATTATGGTTGTACGATAAAATTGGAATGGTATCGCATCCAGACAACCATCAGTTTTATAAAAGTGCTAAGGCTCATGCCTCAACATTTTCATCATCAAAATCATCTGGTGTTCAAGAACACATGTCAAAATATTTCAGTAGAATGACTCATCATTCTAAGGTTTTCATAATCATTTTCACCAAATATTCCAATCTAAAGTGATCAAGTTTTATGATTAGCACTAGCAACTACACGTGGGGATAAAACTAATGAGGGTGATAATCAAGTGTGACTTATCTAAGTTCAATCTCATGCCCTAAGATGACATCAAGATTTATCTAACTTAGGCCAAGTTTTATGCTCTTTATGCTACCTTTATTAATCCTTCTAAAATCTACAATTCACTAAGTAAACACTAATAGAAAGCTTTGATAAAGAAATAAAATACTAATCTTGCAAGTAAAACTGGGATTTGGGATCATCAAGTTGTATAATCAAGGCATGCCTAATGTATTGCATAGATTATATAGTTTTCACAGTTGCAAGGGTTAGCTTGCAAAGTTCTAGCTTGCTTAGATAGCTTGCCTTGTGCAGTGCAGTGGTTGAAGTTCCCCTCTGCTTCTTCCTCGCAGTATCCTCCTTCCTCTTCGTAACCTTGGTCGGTACTAGCGTCTATAAATAAACACTAGGTACACAATCACCAAACAATACTTAACTAATTCTATTTATCACACCGGGGTTTTCACTAGATGATCTAGCATCATCACTATTATCACCAAGATTAAAGCAAAGGTTCTATTTCCTTTATTTTAGAAAAGTAATTTCTACTCATTCAAAAACTACTTAAGATTTAATATTATCCAACTAAAACATGGGATCATGTTGACACATGTCATCACCACATATTTCAGTACTTGGGAATGTGATTTAAAGTGGTGTCACAATTTAATAAGGATTAACCCTTTTATTTTAATTAAATAAAGTGACTAGAAATGCCTATGGGGCATTCTTTTATTACTTGTCCATTATTTCTGCAAGTAAACCTAGATAATTTTATATATTTAGAAAGGTCTTATCAAATGTGATTTTTGAGAGTTGGAATCAACTCAAAAGCTTTTATGGTTGAATTTTGAAAAATGTTGGAATGCAGAAAAGTCTTTGCCTTGTTATTTTTGCTATAGGTGATATACAAATTCAAATGGTTTAAATCCAACGGTCTTGGGTTAATAATTTCAATACCTTTCTAGAAAAATTAGTTTCATGCAATTTGGTCCAGTGAAACTCTCTGAATTGAATTTTGAATCAACAGGCAGTACTAGGTTTGAAACTAAATTGGAAAAACCTAATTTTGAATTACTGGTCACGTGGGAGTGTTAACTGGGCCGGCCCTCTGCGCATAGCGAGCGCGCGGGCTGGTTAAGTGGATGTCCCCACTCGTCAGTGAGACAAAGAGTGGCGAAGCAGTACGGGGCGATAAGGGACATAGGATTAGAAATGCGACCGACGGCTGAGGTTCATCGTCCACGTCTGAACAGAACGCGGCGAGGTCAAACCCTAGCGCGGACAGTGGGGGTCAGTGGGGGCTCATCGGGGCTCCGACGATGGTCGGCGATGTGAGCGAACGACAAAGTGGACGACGACGATCCTGCTGGTACCGGTGGCTCCTCCTGGGGCGGCTCCAATCGACGGCTCCTCTTCTCCTCTAGCAGCGGCAAGCTCTGGCAAAATTCCGGCCACCTGGTGCTCGCCTTGCTTCGGGGATCAGTGGTGTGATTAGTGAGAGGTGGGGAGTGAGATGGTGTGCTGAAATCGAACGGGGAAGGCCTCTATTTAAAGTGCCATGTAAGATCCCTCCTTTATAAAGGAAAAAGGATCCCTGTGATTGCAATGCTAGTCCCTGGATCAATGCTAGCATCCACAGTTTAAGATGAAGTACACAGAAACAAAGGTCATTATTATAGTCATTCCAGAGACAACGTAGTCTTTACAACTCCATGGCCACAGGCCTAGTACAAGAGTTTAAATAAGTAATAAGATAAATAAGTCTTCATCTTCATGTGCCACAGGCAAGCATGTTGAGTGTAGACTCATGAGTCTAATCATCATCAGAATAACCTGCAACATCACAAGTTACAGCCACCGTGGGTCAATACATTGGAATAGTATTGGCAAGTGATACCTTAGTAGAATATTGGTGGACTAGATACTATATGCAATTTTGCTAAATGTAGTTTAGGCTTGCTTTTCTCAAAATAGGTTTTGCCTATTAGTTGAAATCACTAAGTTTTTCTTTGACAAAAACTTTCCCAAGAAACCACCAATAGACATTGGTGAACCTTCACCCTTGTTCAACCACAAGTTTTTTACTTAGAAATTGGGATGAGGAGATTCTTGATAGCTTCCATGTCTTGATGCTCAAGTTGTCCAATACCATGGACATGGCTAAGTACTTAGATTCTTCCATCTGCAGAGGTTGTGCACTTTCCCCACAAGCCTTGATTTTCACCAAGACAGGACCTTTCAGAAGCCTTCCCTTAGACCAAATGGACGCGCTCCAACCTATCAATCCCACTACCACCAACTGTCCAAGTGGCTAAGTTATTGCAACCTATATGATCCAGGCAGAGCCCATATTGCCAAGTGGCTGCACTAGAAGCTTCTTAACATTTGGCCTCTCAAATCCCTTTATTCCTGGGTGGCTTTCCACAAGTGAGATACACAAGGTAAACCATAGAAATGGGCCTTGTGTAACCACTCAACATAACCCATTCCTTCCATTCCACCCAGGTGTTTCATTCACTTAGTTGTTTTATTAAGCAAAAACACAAGTCCAAAGACTTAGAAATATTTTATCATAGCATGAATATATCACCACCCTTGGTTGCTACTAGCTAGGTTAAGCATGTCATAGATAATCATCTTAACTTAGAAATTTCTAGCAATTCTACAACTACTAGGATTTCCCAAGCATAGCATATAAAGACCAAAAATTATCCATGCAAGTCTAGCAAAATATTTCTAATGCAAATTTGAAAAACATAGGAATAAATTATGAAGCACCACTTGTCTTGGTAGTTTGGAGAGTAGCTACAATCCTCACAATCACAATCACTATTTGCACCAAAATCTACACATAAAATCGTAGAACCAAAATCACATACAAAATAGATACAAGCAAAAATATATGGATGTATGCATAATGCCATGGGATGATTTTCTACACCAGACAAGACAAGTGCACAGTACTGGTTCATAAACAAGTTCAAAACTTGCCAATCAACCTTTATTTGAACATTTAAAACATTTCTCAAATAATTAATATACTCAAAATAGGCCTACACATATTTCTGTAAAAATAACCATTTAACAGAAACAAAACATTAAACACATTGCATAAATGGAAAGGGCTTTCTCTCCTGATTCCATTGATATAAAATTTGTCAAATTTGGACGTGGCAATCAAAAGTTATGATTAAAACAAAATCAAACAACTAATAGATCTAATTCAAATTTTTAAAACGAAACCTGTGCCACGCCGCTGCTTCCAATTGGCTGGTACCGCTTCACTCAGGATCACGCTTCCGCACCATCGGATCAAGTTAGATCCAACGCGCCAGATCTAAAGAAAACGGTTCGCTAACGTTCTAATCTACGCCCTACGATACAGATCTAACGGTGGCTGATGCTTTGACCAAGAAGTGGCGGCGCGAATGGTCGCTGGCGGTGGCGGCGCTTCTGTCGGCGACGCACCGGTGATTCTAGAGGGGTCTAAGGGTCAAGCAATGGCTTACCAGACTCGCGGAAGCACGACGAAGCTCAAGGTGTTGTTGGCGTGGGTGGGGGCTTGCTGCAGAGGCCGTGGAAGCTCGTCGGAGTAGAGGACAACGTTGGGCTTGGGTGGATGGCGACGTTGGCGATGTTCTGATCCGCCCTAACACAAACGGATGGCATCAGCGGGTGCGCATCGATCAGGCGAATAGGTTAGTGTCAAAGGGAAGGCACGGGGCGGTCGGCTTTTACCTTAATCGCTCGCCGGAGTTGGAGACGGTGTTGGGAACTTGCGGTGCTCGTTGGAGTCGACGACCTGGGGTAGTACAGGACGAACTAAGGATGTCAGTAGGAGCGCAAGAAGGTTGCGAAGCAGTTCGCGTGAACCAGAGAGGAAGGCGCGCACGGAGCTCACCAGGATTGGTCGCCGGAGTGGGTTCTGTCTGTGGCGAGGTAAGGGCAAATATTGGCAGCCTGGAGGCGCTTCTGGCTGGCTTTGTTGGGGGAAATGGCCGCGAGGGGGAGAGGTTTAAGTAGCCAGGAGGGGCGAGGGAATTATGCTGCAGATCAATGCCAATTAAGCGCAGAATCAACGCGGCGTTTCTGGAGGAAACGGCGGTGGCGACGGGGTCTGCGCGCACGGGGGTGGAGAAGAAGGAGCCGACGTGGCTCGGGCCCAGTGGAAGTGTCTGCGGGGTAGTGCGGGTGTGGGTGAGAGTGAAAGAAGGGGAAAACAACCCGGGTGGGCTCAGTGGGCTGGTTTTTTTCTGTTGGGCTAAATAACTGGCGCCGGCCCTTTTCCTTTTCTCTAATCATTTTCTATTTATGTTTTGTTTTTCTGAATCCATTTTCAAACAAATTCAAATGCTATTTGAATTCAAATTTGTTCTGGATTTTTGCAAAGTGTAACAATCATGTTTTTGGGTATAAAAACATGTGGTCTCCCTGTAATAGCTTGGTCCTATTGTTCAAACAAAAATAATCAGTGACATAGCACTTGGTTTGATCAAGTTTTGAAAATGGTTTTAAAATCCATATTTGTTTTGTAAATTTTGGTTTAAACTCTAGCAATCAAGCAAAACAATCTAAGAGTAACAAGGTTTGATTCATGAACAACAATCTCTCATTGGAGAGTAGCATTTGATTTAATGTTGATCACATAAAATAATGAGCTCATATGCTCCTGTTTTGAATTGATTTTTGAAATGAACTCTACATGATCATGGATGCATGGATGATATGCATGAGTTTTGAAACATGATTTTAGGGATGTTACAAATCTAATCCCCTTAAGGTGAATCTCGCCCTCAAGATTCGGATTGGCTAGCAAATAGGTGAGGGTGGTCTTTCCGAAGATCATCTTCTCTTTCCCATGTTGCTTCCTCTTCAGTATGGTGGTTCCACTGAACTTTGCAAAATTTGATAGTTTTAGTCCGAGTAACTCTTTCTACAGTTTCAAGAATCTTGATTGGTTTCTCTTCATAGGTGAGATCACTTTCCAATTGGACCTCTTCCAAAGGTATAGTATCCTTCAAGGAAGTCTCTTCCATTTCTGGATGACATTTCTTAAGCTGACTCACATGAAACACATTATGAACAGCTGACAAAGACTCTGGCAATTCAATCTCATAAGCGACTTCTCCTTTGCGACTCAGAATCTTGAATGGTCCAACATATCTTGGGGCCAATTTACCTTTGACACCAAACCTCTTCACTCCACGAAGTGGTGACACTCTAAGATAAGCTCTATCACCGACTTCATAGGTGACTTCTCTACGCTTAGGATTTGCGTATCTCTTCTGTCGGGACTGTGCTATCTTCAATCTGTCCTTAACCAGTTTGACTTTCTCTTCGGCCTCTTTGATGAGTTCTGGTCCGAACAAACTTCTTTCTCCCACACCATTCCATAGCAATGGGGTGGTACACTTTCTCCCATAGAGAAACTCAAATGGTGCCATCTCAATACTGGCTTGATAGCTGTTATTATAAGAAAATTCTGCGTAAGGCAGACTTTCATCCCAACTGGCTCCATAGTCTAGAGCACACGCTCTCAACATATCTTCAAGAATCTGATTAGTCCTTTCTGTCTGTCCATCAGTCTGAGGATGAAATGCAGTACTGAATTCCAACCTCGTTCCCAATGGCTCATGTAATTGTCTCCAAAAATGAGAAGTGAATTGTGTTTCTCTATCAGACACAATACTCTTGGGTACCCCATGTAGACACACAATTCTACTCATATAAATCTTGGCTAACTTAGCACTTGTATAGGTTGTCTTCACGGGTATGAAATGAACCACTTTAGTCAAGCGATCCACTACTACCCAAATAGAATCATATCCTGACCGGGTCCTTGGCAATCTGGTAATGAAGTCCATACCAATCTTGTCCCACTTCCAATCAGGAATAGATAGTGGTTGAAGTAATCCTGCTGGTTTCTGATGTTCCGCCTTCACTCTACTACATACATCACACAAAGCAATATGTTCGGCGATGTCCTTCCTGAGATTATTCCACCAAAACATTTCTTTCATATCCATGTACATTTTGGGGTTACCCGGATGAATGGAATATGGTGAGTTGTGTGCTTCCTGCAAAATCAGTTTCCGAAGATCCGGATCTTGTGGAACACAGATACGTTTTCCATGCCACATAGTGCCTTGTTCATCTTCATGGAATCCTTTGGCTTTTCCCTTACCAATCTTTTCCTTAATCTCTTCAATTTCCTTGTCCAACTTTTGGGCTTCTTTGATCTTGTCCAACAAAGTGGGTTGAACATCCAAAGACATGAGATGTCCTTCAGGCACAATCTCCAATCTAAGATTTCTAAATTGAGTACACAGATCATCTGGCAATTCTCCCTTAGTAAGGCCATTTACAAAAACTTTATGGCTTAGAGCATCTGCTACAACATTTGCTTTACTGGGGTGATATTGCAAACTCAAATCATAGTCCTTGATGATTTCTAGCCATCTTCTTTGTCTCATGTTAATTTCTTTCTGAGTGAAGATATACTTAAAACTTTTGTTATCTGTGAACACTTCACATCGCTTTCCCAAAAGATAATGTCTCCATGTTTTGAGTGCATGGACAACAGAGGCTAACTCTAAATCATGAGAAGGATAGTTTACTTCATGAGTTTTGAGTTGTCTCGAGGCATAAGCCACAACTTTTCCTTCTTGCATAAGTACTGCACCTAATCCATGATGAGATGCATCACAATAAACTTGGAAATCCTTTTCCAAATCTAGCAAACATAAGACTGGTGCTGTCACTAGTCTCTTCTTCAATTCTTGAAAGCTGAGTTCACAACCTTCAGACCAAGCAAATTTCTTGTCTTTCTTGAGCAATTCTGTCATAGGTTTCGCTACCTTGGAGAAATTCTCAATGAACCTTCTGTAGTAACCTGCTAAGCCAAGGAAACTATGAACTTCTTTCACTGACTTGGGAGATTCCCATTCAGTTACAGCTGAAACTTTAGGAGGATCAACTGCTACACCATCTCCTGACACAACGTGTCCAAGAAAACCAACTTCATTCAACCAAAATTTACACTTGCTGAATTTGGCATACAGTTTATGCTCTCTGAGCTTCTCAAGTATCAAACACAAATGTCCTTCATGCTCTTCTTTGCTCTTGGAGTAGATCAAAATGTCATCGATGAAAACGACAACAAACTTATAAAGAAATTCCATGAACACCTTGTTCATCATATTCATGAAGTATGCTGGTGCATTGGTCAAACCAAATGGCATCACGGTATACTCATACAATCCATACCTTGTGGTGAAAGCTGTCTTGGGTATGTCTTGCTCTCTTATCTTGAGCTGGAAATAACCTGACCGGAGATCAATTTTTGAGAACACACAAGCTCCTTCTAGCTGATCAAACAAGTCATTGATTCTAGGCAAAGGGTATTTGTTCTTGATAGTCACCTCATTGAGTGAACGGTAATCTATACATAACCTTTGACTTCTATCTTTCTTTTCCACAAACAAAACTGGTGCTCCCCAAGATGAAGAACTTGGTTGAATAAATCCTTTCTGCAACTGTTCTGCAAGTTGTTTCTTGAGTTCTTTCAGTTCATCAACTGACATCTTGTACGGTATTTTTGCTATTGGTCCAGATCCTGGTAGCAAATCAATAAGAAACTCCACATCTCTATCTGGTGGCATTCCCGGTAACTCTTCCGGAAACACATCCAGATATTCACTTACAATTGGCACACTGTCTATGCTAACCCCCTTAAGAGAATTTAGCTTACTCCCTTTTGATTCAAAGTTAGACTTGAATCTAATCCGTTTCTTCTCCGGGGTTGTGAGTGCAACAGTACGATTGGCACAATCTAGTACTCCTTCATACTTGGTCATCCAATCCATTCCCAATATTACATCCAGTCCTTGGGAATCTAGGATTATCAGACTCACTGGGAACTTATGCTTTCCAAACTCTATCACTAGATCCCAGCATCCAAGACTTACTATCATATCTCCACCTGGAGAACTAACTTTTATTGGACACCCAATGTTTTCAGTTGGAAACCCATTTCTATCAACAAATGCTTTTGATATGAATGAATGCGATGCTCCAGTATCAAAAAGAACAAGTGCTGGAATAGAATTGAGTTTGAACTTACCAGCAACAACATCTGGCTCTTCATAGATTTCCTCCACATTGATGTGGTTCACTTGTCCCTTCTGAAAAGGGTTAGGCTTGTTGGATCCTTCAACTTTCTTTTCTGGGCATTCATTTGCATAATGCCCCATCTTCTTGCATTTGAAACATTCAACCTGACTAAGATCCTTCTTGATAGGCTGGCTTCCACTGCCACTTCCACTACCACTGTGGTGGCTCTTATATCCACCCTTGTGATTCTTGTACTTGTCATTGTCATGACTACGGTGATGCTTGTTTTCATGATGACGGTTGTGGTTGTGGTGCTTGTTGAATCCTGAGCTTCCACTATCATCATAATGGGAACGCTTGTGAGACGATCCCGAGCTGTGCTTGTCAGAGTGCTTTCTCTTCCTGCTTTCAACTTGCTTCATCTTGTTCTCCAAAATAGCAGCCTTGTCACAAAGAGACTGGTAAGTGGGAACATAGGCCACTGATAGCTGCAGGTTCAGTTCATCATTCAACCCTTCAAGGAACTTTTCCTTCCTCTTAGCATTAGTGTCAACTTCATCCGGTGCATAACGCGCTAGATTGTTGAACTCCTCAATATACTCTGCCACGCTGCGGTGGCGCTGCTTCAGGTTATGAAACTCTTTCTTCTTCAGACTCATCACTCCGGATGAGATGTGAGCAGTACAGAAACCATCTTTGAAGATAGCCCATGTCACATCCGCAACGGGAGTGGTGATCTGGAAGTTATCCCACCAAGTAGCTGCTGGTCCTTCCAACAAGTGAGCTGCAAATCTGACTTTCTCTTCATCAGTACAGCCAACTGTTACCAAGTCCTTGTTTACAGAGCGTAGCCAATCATTGGCCACCATAGGATCAGTAGTTCCCGAGAACTTTGCTAGCCTCAGTCTCAAGAACCTGGTAAGCATGTCAAAACCCGGTGGGTTGTTCTGATTGTTGTTGTTGTTATTATTGTTATTGTTGTTGTTGTTGTTCTGATTCTGGATGAACGTGGTCATCATTTGCATCAGCTGAGTCTAAGCTGTCATCATTTGCTGCATCTCAGGGGTGATGTTGTTGTTGTTGTTGTTGGGATTGGCACGTCGGGGAGGCATCTGTGGTTTTCAATAAGGATAAGAATGAGATACCCATAGATGCTAGCATGCACAATACATCACATAACAACCACAAACAAACATGCATCAAAGTAATAGAGTGTTCAACAACGAGATAACAAGTTTTGGAAAAGTAAACACACCAATAGCAATCCATCCACATGTTGGATGATCATTGCGACTCAAATAATCAAAAGGTATGATAAGTAAATGATAAATGAGTAGTCATCACTACTCATCGGCATCAACCTCCTCCTCAACAAATGTAAGACCTGCATTCTCCATAGCGGTCTTATATTCCTCGACATTGGTGGTCAAGGTCTCTACTTTGGCTTTGAGAGCCCTCTTTTGAGAACGAAGCCTCTCTATCACGGTCTGCTGATGCTCGAGCTTGAATGTCACATCCCAAGATTTTCCAAATCTTGTAATGTGAAAAATAAATGAATAAAATAAAACTTTGTTTGATTTTCAGGGCCAGAAGAAACTTTTTGAATTCAATTGGAACCTCAAACCAAGTTGAATCAAATAAAATTCTAAAAGTATTCAAAAAGAGAAAACATTTATTAAAGGAAAATAAAAATATTTAAAACTACTATTTTGGATCTTTAAATAAAAAGGATTTGGTTTTCAAATGAAATAGAGGTTTTATGAATAAAGATTATTTTACAAAGCCAAAGTTAAACCTTTGCCAAAGCTTATGAAATAAAATGCTTTGTTTTGATAAAAATAGTAAAGGGTTATTTAAAAATAAATTAATAAGGATTTAAAATCCAAGTTTTTAATAATAAAGGTTTTACTATTTCCAAAACCTCAAAAACTTATTTTATTTGAAATAAGTTTTCCAAATATTTTATATTCCCAAATAAAACCTACTGATTTGGTTTTGAAAATATTTTGATTTCAAATAGAGATTTTATTAATAAAATCAAACCCTATTTGATTAATAAACCATGGTCTATTTTATTTAATTAATGAATGGAACCTAAAAAGATTTGAAATATTATTTCTTTTTGGACTTTGGTTTATGTGTTAAACAGAACCAAATTCAAATGAAAAGTTTGATGAATGTTTGATTTGTTTTGTTTGTTTGATTTATTGTTTGAAATTTCAAAACAGAATTGGAAAATAGAAAAAGGAAAAGGTTCAGGAAAGAAAAAATAGAGTCTAGACCAGCCCAGCCGGCCAAGCCCACAAGGCCCAGAACCAGCCCAGTTTTTCCTCCCCGAGGAAAAACGTTTCGTACTCATTTTCGAACCCGTGCAGAGAATGACCGGTGGACCTCCTTTCCTTCTCGCATCCTCACTGACGACTGGACCCCACCTCCCTGTTCATCCTCCTCACCCGCGCGACCATTTCTTTCCCAAACCTCGTTGCCGTTCACTGCCATTCAATCCGCGCGTAAATTCACGAATAATGGCTGCGTTAATCTCGCCCCTGACCATGCGTACAAAAGCACCTCTCCTCCCTCTGTCATTCCCCACAAACACCAACTCCACATCGCCACCAGGCTGCTCGGAATCATCTCCAAACCGCCGCTGCTCCGACGAGCTTCCACCTTCAATTCCGGCCAGTACTTGCCACCTCCTGCCTCCACAAGCACACGAGCACACTCACCACTCCCTGGCACATCTCCCAGTACCCTCCGTTCAACCGCGGGCGCTCCAGAGCATCACCTCCGACGAGCTCTGACTTCGCCGCCGTCTGCCTCGTCTCCGTCGAGCTCCTCCAGTAAGTTCAGACCGCCCCGCGCCCTCTCGTTCACGCACACAACATCTCCTTGATCGTACGCGTCTACCCATGCTCTGGTTTGCCTTCTCGTGACCTGTAGCATCGTCCTCGACCGCGTGCATCCGTCGCTAGACCCAACTTCCGTGAGGAATCCCGCCTGTCCTCGTGCGCCCCTTGACCCAAGAAGACCACGTTGAGCTTCCCCAGCCTCCTGCGATTCTGGTGATAATTCTCCCCTCTCTTCTAGCGTCCTGTTTCACCAGCGCTGCCGCCGACTAACCTCGCCGCCGCCAGCAACCGTCGCTGCGCCGCCAGAGGTTGGTCAATGCGTTAATAGCCATAGGATCTGGATCAAACGAACTAGATAGATCATCTAAACGCTGAAGGGGTACGCTTTCAGAACCGCACGATCTAATTAGATCCAACGCGTCGCAGAGCCGATCCGGCTGAACTGGTACCGTCCAATTAGAAAGCGACGCGTGGCCAGTTTGTTTAAAAAACAGAATTTGGGAAACAGATTTGTTTGTGATTTTCAAACCTTTGTAACTTTCGATCCACACGTCCAAAAATTTCAAATTTGGTATCATTGGAATCAGTGGAGCAAGCCCTAGCCAACCATGCCCTTGGTTTAGCAAATAGTACCCATTAGAGTGTTTGTTTTTGCAGATACTTTTCTGTGCTTGATTAGATTAGAAAAATTGTTTAAAAATGTTTTAGGGGTTAAAACCTTTGCAAAATGGTTTGTTGTCAACTTACTGACCCTAGGAACCAACCCATGGTTTTGAAAATGGATTTGATAAAGTTTAGGATGGATTAATTGATTGAGTCCATCTCTAGTCAAATAAAAATAATGGTTTTATTATGGAAATGGTTTTGGAGTAAAAACTTTGGGAAAATGTTTTGGATCAAACCTACTAACCCTAAACACCAATTTTTGAGAAACAACAACTTATTTAGTGAACAACTTAAAGTTGTTGCTTGGTAAAAATATTTTCTCTGCAGAAGATAATAAAGTCTTAACTTTGGGAAAATGTTTTGGATCAAACCTACTGACCCTAAACACCAATTTTTGAGAAACAACAACTTATTTAGTGAACAACTTAAAGTTGTTGCTTGGTAAAAATATTTTCTCACCACATAAAATGATGAATAGATTTAAAAATAGTTTTTGGATGAAACCCTTTTGCAAATGACTTTGCCATTTTGGTAAATGACCACTTTGGACCTTACAAATTTTACAAGCCTAGTGGAGACCACCTTTGCAAATAGAACCATCCCTTGCATGCTTACATGCATGACTTAGATCCTATTGTTTTATGTGTGTGAAATTATTTGATTTGACTTGGGTTTGGAATGCTAGTTGATATTGTGTTTGCTTGATTGATTGTAGTAAAGATAGAAAAGTGTGAGACTAGCAAGATCAAGGAGTGAACCAACATTCCCTACCAAAAAGGCAAGTTACACTACCATCTAAAGTCCTACTATTTTCATTATACTTAGTGGATTTTGAAACATGCATGAAAACAAATTTTATACTTATGTTATGCTAAATCCTAATAGGATACCTTATACATTCCTTAGAGAAAATAATGTAGTTGTTACATGCTTAGCCATGCTATATTTTGAAAAGAGATACATGTTGAGATTTTATGAAGTTGAAAAAAGGACTTGTGTTTTTATATAATAAAACAAGGACTCAATGAACCACCTGGGTGGCCAAGGTTACTTTAAGTTTTGGAGAAGGTGGCAACAAAAGGAACCAAGTCTATGGCAATCACTTTGTGTTGTGCTCCAAAGGAAACCACCCAGGAAACTTAGAGATTGAACATGTTTCTCCAATTGTGGATTTCGTGTGCAACCACATGCTATTATGGCTCTGGCTTAGTCAACTACATTGGGGAGACCCATGCATTGTCTTCAGTTTACTGGACATGGGGACCTGGAATGCTTCATGGGTGCTGAAGACAAGCTAGCAATGGTGTATGGGAGGACCTTTTGGAAAGACTTTGTCGCATTCTCAATCTGCCAGTGCTCCATCTTGGGGAGCACTAATCCAGTGGCCACTGGTGGCAAAAGGATGGGATTGTGACATGTGGGTAAAGTGTACTCCTTCTGCAGAAGATAATAAAATCTAAGTACTTAGCCGTGTCCCCGGTTATGGACAATACTGAGCAACTAAAGTTTGAACTATGGGAGATCTCGACATTCCAATTTCTAAAATAAAAACTTGATGCACTTGGGGGTACCAAGGAATTCAAAGAGATTTTGTTAAAGCTTGATGCACTTGGGGTTACCAAGGTGCTCAAGAGATTTTGCTTAAAGCTTGATGCACTTGGGGTTACCAAGGAGCTCAAGAGATTTTGTTGAAAACTTGTTACACTTGGGGTTACCAAGGTGTGCAAGGAGATTTTGTTAACAACCTAAACACTTGGAATTTGCCAAGGGATTTTCAAAGATTTAATCAAAGTTTTAAAGACCATTTTGAAAAGTCAGGATAAAATATTGCTTTATGCAAATAAGCCTAAAACTCTACTTAGCCAAATATGCATGTAATGATAGGATCCACTCATATTCAACTTAGTAGTGAAACTTGCCAATACAATTCAAATGTATTGACCCTTGTGGCTGTAACTTGTAATGTTGCAGGTTTGATTGGTTTTAGTGAAGATTGATTGAATAGGATTACAAAGTCTACAACCAGCATTTGCCTGTGGCACTTTGAAGATGAAGGACCCCATGCTTATAGTTATTCCGCTGCTATGTAACGTAATAGCCAAATGAGCTATGAAAAGATGTAATAAAATTATGTTATTCCTGGTTATAAAGTTATATTATGACCTTTGTTTCTTGATATTACATCTAAACTGTGGATGCTAGCTATTGATCCAGGGACTAGCATTGTAAACACAGGGGACACCACCTTATGTTAATAAAGGTTGGGACACTCCCTCTACATTGAAGTCCTTGGCCTCCAGTTCTGTAGTCATGTCTCAAATCCTCTTGTTCCTATCTTGGACTCGCTTCTCTTGACTCTTGAACTTTCTGTCCTGACTCTCGAACTTGGCCTCCATCTCCTTGACTATCTCATCTTGCTTCGCGAAGAGCTTGTCCTTCTCGCGAAGCTGCACCTGGAGTTCGTCATTGCTGAGCATGACGTTGGTCCTATCAGTGTCCACATGCCTAAGAAGAACCTCTAAGTCCTGGAGGTATAGACGAATCGGCTCTGCTGTCTCCCTCAAAGTGTCCTCGAAGTCAATGGCCTCACCATCCTTATCACATATACCGAAGGTGTGGAAGTGAGTACCTCTAACCTCTCGAGAGTGTCTCCCTAGTAGACGTCCTATCAAATCCTGCATGACTACCTCAAGGCCTCTCTCCTTGTCATCATGCATGAGCTTGAAGATGATGGCCTCCGTGGCTGGCTCAGTCTGACGTCCTGTCTGATTGACGTTGAAGCCCCAAAGGTCTTTCCTCTCAAACTTGGTGAGGGGAAGCATCATGATAGTAGGAAGAGGGAGATTGAGCAGGCTAGTGAGCTCAATAATACGAGTGCCAAAGCGAGTTCCCTTGGACTCATCAACCGTGCTGATAATAACATTAGGCATCTATTTATAAGATAGAAAAAGTTAGAATCAACATACATAGAGATGAATCACAAAACAAAGCAACACATGCATAACTTTTGGAAATCAAATCACACAAGTCATGGCATACATGAAACTATTACAAACATCCAAGGTTCAACTTATTTCAAGCAACATTTGGAAAATAAGATGATAGGTGGTGGTCCAACTAACGAAGTACGTTACAATACCAACTCACTTGCCAAGTTGGTTAACAGGATATTTCTAGAAGCAATCTGTCTATCTTGAGCACATGACTCCATTACTAAGTCTATAATGTCTTCCCTTAAGGTTTGGTTGGTAGCCTCCAACTCTTGGGTATGTTTCTTCTCTTCCTTTAGGTCATTCTGGGTGTTGAGCATTCTGCACTTGACTCTATCACCAAGTTCTTTGATGGCCTTCCAAGCTGCATCCCTTGCTGAATCAAAGAATGTAGTGTGCACCACTGAATTGGTGACCATGCAGAATCCTGATTCCTTGTGGTTGTCTTCCTTGTTTTTATACAAGTGAAGTTGCACCCACCAGTACTCAACTCCTTCATCCATCACAGGAAAACCTTTGTACACGGCTGCACCATGTATTCCCATTGCAACCATGAGGTCCTTGAGAGCCTTGGGGAATTCTGTCTCACATTCCAAAGTCATTGTCATGAGTGGTCCCTTCCTTACGGCTTCGTTGGTGGAGTTCATCTACAAATAGAGATGAGAAAGAAGATTAGAAAAGTTTACGAGAAGAAAAGACAAGTGTGGAAGTTGTCAAAAAATTTCCATAGTGGTTTCTAATCCTAGGGTCATAATCCTACAGGCAACACAGTGCTCTGATACCATCTGTAAGATCCCTCCTTTATAAAGGAAAAAGGATCCCTGTGATTGCAATGCTAGTCCCTGGATCAATACTAGCATCCACAGTTTAAGATGAAGTACACAGAAACAAAGGTCATTATTATAGTCATTCCAGAGACAATGTAGTCTTACAACTCCATGGCCACAAGCCTAGTACAAGAGTTTAAATAAGTAATAAGATAAATAAGTCTTCATCTTCATGTGCCACAGGAAAGCATGTTGAGTGTAGACTCATGACTCCTAATCATCATCAGAATAACCTGCAACATCACAAGTTACAGCCACAGTGGGTCAATACATTGGAATAGTATTGGCAAGTGATACCTTAGTAGAATATTGGTGGACTAGATACTATATGCAATTTTGCTAAGTGTAGTTTAGGCTTGCTTTTCTCAAAATAGGTTTTGCCTATTAGTTGAAATCACTAAGTTTTTCTTTGACAAAAACTTTCCCAAGAAACCACCAATAGACATTGGTGAACCTTCACCCTTGTTCAACCACAAGTTTTTTACTTAGAAATTGGTATGAGGAGATTCTTGATAGCTTCCATGTCTTGATGCTCAAGTTGTCCAATACCATGGACATGGCTAAGTACTTAGATTCTTCCATCTGCAGAGGTTGTGCACTTTCCCCATAAGCCTTGATTTTCACCAAGACAGGACCTTTCAAAAGCCTTCCCTTAGACCAAATGGACGCGCTCCAACCTATCAATCCCACTACCACCAACTGTCCAAGTGGCTAAGTTATTGCAACCTATATGATCCAGGCAGAGCCCATATTGCCAAGTGGCTGCACTAGAAGCTTCTTAACATTTGGCCTCTCAAATCGCTTTGTTCCTGGGTGGCTTTCCACAAGTGAGATACACAAGGTAAACCATAGAAATGGGCCTTGTGTAACCACTCAACATAACCCATTCCTTCCATTCCACCCAGGTGTTTCATTCACTTAGTTGTTTTATTAAGCAAAAACACAAGTCCAAAGACTTAGAAATATTTTATCATAGCATGAATATATCACCACCCTTGGTTGCTACTAGCTAGGCTAAGCATGTCATAGATAATCATCTTAACTTAGAAATTTCTAGCAATTCTACAACTACTAGAATTTCCCAAGCATAGCATATAAAGACCAAAAATTATCCATGCAAGTCTAGCAAAATATTTCTAATGCAAATTTGAAAAACATAGGAATAAATTATGAAGCACCACTTGTCTTGGTAGTTTGGAGAGTAGCTACAATCCTCACAATCACAATCACTATTTGCACCAAAATCTACACATAAAATCATAGCACCAAAATCACATACAAAATAGATACAAGCAAAAATATATGGATGTATGCATAATGCCATGGGATGATTTTCTACACCAGACAAGACAAGTGCACAGTACTGGTTCATAAACAAGTTCAAAACTTGCCAATCAACCTTTATTTGAACATTTAAAACATTTCTCAAATAATTAATATACTCAAAATAGGCCTACACATATTTCTGTAAAAATAACCATTTAATAGAAACAAAACATTAAACACATTGCATAAATGGAAAGGGCTTTCTCTCCTGATTCCATTGATATAAAATTTGTCAAATTTGGACGTGGCAATCAAAAGTTATGATTAAAACAAAATCAAACAACTAATAGATCTAATTCAAATTTTTAAAATGAAACCTGTGCCACGCGGCTACTTCCAATTGGCTGGTACTGCTTCACTCAGGATCACTCTTCCGCACCATCAGATCAAGTTAGATCCAACGCGCCAGATCTAAAGAAAACGGTTCGCTAACGTTCTAATCTACGCCCTACGATACAGATCTAACGGTGGCTGATGCTTTGACCAAGAAGTGGCGGCGCGAATGGTCGTTGGCGGCGGCGACGCACCGGTGATTCTAGAGGGGGCTAAGGGTCAAGCAATGGCATACCAGACTCGCGGAAGCACGACGAAGCTCAAGGTGCTGTTGGCGTGGGTGGGGGCTTGCTGCAGAGGCCGTGGAAGCTCGTCGGAGTAGAGGACAACGTCGGGCTTGGGTGGATGGCGACGTTGGCGATGTTCTGATCCGCCCTAACACAAACGTATGGCATCAGCGGGTGCGCATCGATCAGGCGAATAGGTTAATGTCAAAGGGAAGGCACGGGGCGGTCGGCTTTTACCTTAATCGCTCGCCGGAGTTGGAGACGGCGTCGGGAACTTGCGGTGCTCATTGGAGTCGACGACCTGGGGCAGTACAGGACGAACTAAGGATGTCAGTAGGAGCGCAAGAAGGTTGCGAAGCAGTTCGCGTGAACCAGAGAGGAAGGCGCGCACGGAGCTCACCAGGATTGGTCGCCGGAGTGGGTTCTGTCTGCGGCGAGGTAAGGGCAAATATTGGCAGCCTGGAGGCGCTTCTGGCTGGCTTTGTTGGGGAAATGGCCGCGAGGGGGAGAGGTTTAAGTAGCCAGGAGGGGCGAGGTAATTATGCTGCAGATCAATGCCAATTAAGCGCGGAATCAACGTGGAGTTTCTGGAGGAAACGGCGGTGGCGACGGGGTCTGCACGCACGGGGGTGGAGAAGAAGGAGCTGACGTGGCTCGGGCCCAGTGGCAGTGTCTGCGGGGTATTGCGGGTGTGGGTGAGAGTGAAAGAAGGGGAAAACGACCCGGGTGGGCTCAGTGGGCTGGTTTTTTTCTGTTGGGCTAAATAACTGGCGCCGGCCCTTTTCCTTTTCTCTAATCATTTTCTATTTATGTTTTGTTTTTCTGAATCCATTTTCAAACAAAATCAAATGCTATTTGAATTCAAATTTGTTATGGATTTTTGCAAAGTGTAACAATCATGTTTCTGGGTATAAAAACATGTGGTCTCCCTGTAATAGCTTGGTCCTATTGTTCAAACAAAAATAATCAGTGACATAGCACTTGGTTTGATCAAGTTTTGAAAATGGTTTTAAAATCCATATTTGTTTTGTAAATTTTGGTTTAAACTCTAGCAATCAAGCAAAAAAAATCTAAGAGTAACAAGATTTGATTCATGAACAACAATCTCTCATTGGAGAGTAGCATTTGATTTAATGCTGATCACATAAAATAATGAGCTCATATGCTCATGTTTTTGAAATGAACTCTACATGATCATGGATGCATGGATGATATGCATGAGTTTTGAAACATGATTTTAGGGATGTTACATGCCAAGAGGGGACCGAAGGGTGCGGGTGGAGCTCGTCGTGGTCGTCTGCACAGCGAGCTAACGGCATGGCTGGGGGTAGGGGACGATGCGCTGCCTCCTGGCGAAGCTCAATGGCATGGTGGTGAGGCGTGGGGCGGTGCAAATTGGTCGGAACACTTCGATGCTCTGGACGGGTCCGACGGGAAATTTAATGGCGCATGGGCGGTCCTGGTCACGCGGCGACAAACAGGCATGTCCGGGCGGATCTCGGGGCGGTGGTGATCACGCACGAGGGTGGCGAAGGCAGGGCTCGGTTTGTGCTCGCGTGTCGAGCGCGGCGCTCTGGCGCGCTCTCGGCATGGTTGCAGAGAGACTGGGTGCGCTCGTTCTAAGTGGTCTAGGGGCTGGCAAGGCTTGGGCACTGGACAGGGGTGGCGGTGGACGGTGGCTTGTGTCCCAGACAAGGTGACTAGGATTGGTGAGGCTCCTAGCTTGTTGTCGACATTGGGGTGGCAAATGGGGCTCAACAATGGTCACCATTAATGATCTTGTCCAGTTTACAGTGAGCTAGGGCTTGCTAAATGAGTTAGATCATCTACTGAGAGTGTGTTGTGAGCTAGAGAGGAGACAAGTTAGGCACAACACTGCTCAATATAGTGTTTGATGTTTTATTTGATTTGTATTTACAAGGTGTTTGATGAAATGGCCACAAGAGATTTGAATTTGAATTTTTGGATGAAACTTGGTGGGTGTATTATTCACATACTAGGTAGTCTATGGTTGCTTGGATTTGTGAAGGTGCACTGGTTTGGTTGGGTTTTGAGAAATGGTGATCTTCCCATATGAACTAGATTGAATTTTGAAATGTCATTTGAATCAAGTTGCCAAATGTTTCTGTGGTTTTGTAAAGTGGGCTTGGGTTCACTTTCACTTGGTCTAGCAAGGGGTAAAAATAAATATAATTGTTTCTGTTTGAAATCTTGGACTAGAAACACTCAAAGTGGTCTAGTGAGCAAGATTGGCAAAAATGACCAGTAGCTTATTTTGTTTGTTTTTGGATTTCTCTTGATTTGTTTCTGCTTGGAAATGATTTAGATGATTTTTTTTCATCTTTAAACCATTCCTTGCTATTAACAACAATCAAACAAGTCCATTCATGCATTCATACATTCATCACATACACACATGCATTTATATTGATTTTGATTAACAAAAGTTTTTGTTAACCCTAAATTTGGGTGATTAGAATTTGATAATCTTGATCAATATTTTTGGGATGTTACAAATTTGGTGGAAATTTAACGGAGGTGAGTGGAATTTTGAGTGGGTGGCTATTTATGTGAGTGGGAGCTCCACCCACATGAATGTGGAAGAGGTGGGGGCACCTCCATGGCTGCCACACCATGGAGGGGGCTGTCCCCCTCTCCCTATAAAAGGCACCCCACTCCCTCCTCTCATCTCGCACCTCCTCGTGAAGGATCTCTATCGCCCCTTTAGAATTTCCCCATGGTCTCGGATCAGCGAGATACATGTTCCCGGTGGCTTTTTCTAGAAGGATTTGTTGCTTCCACTTCTTCGCTGGAGCGAGGGCGTGGAGGTTGTCGGGGTACCCAGACATGTGTGCGATCACGGATGCACCACTGCTTTGCGGTGCTGGACTTGATGGTGTTGGACCGGCTGGACCAGATGGACTTCATCACGATCTTGAGATTGGCAAGCGTTCGACTACATCATTCATGAGTACAACCTCGTTAACGCTATTCGGTCTTCGAGGGTATGTATTCTATGGATGTATATCCACCCGTTGCTTGTATCTAGTAGATAGATCTTGGTACTTAGTTGTTCCCATCGTAGAAAAAATTTGTTTTTTATGTTGCGAACCCTACAGTGGTATCAGAGCCGGATCTATGCATAGATGCTTTGCACGGGTAGTACACATATGTATATGTGGGCGACGATGATCATGTTATTGCTTTTTAGTTGTACTTTGGATATTGGTGGCATAGTGGGATGAAGTGGCCCGGACAAACTTTACATGTCCTCGCACATGAGACCTGTTCCACGCTTGACATGCAACTAGTTTTGCATAAGTCGCTAGCGGGTGTCTGTCTCTCCTACTATAGTCAATATCTAATTTACAACGAGTTGTTGATAATTTGGTTATCTTCGTTGTGGTTCCATGTTCGTAGGTAAGAACGGTTCTATCTTCGAAAGCCCTAAGCCACGTAAAACTTGCAATGGATAAATTAGAAGCATCTAGTTTAGATTGTTGATGGGATAGTGTCATGATATGGTGATGTTGTAAGTAAAAGTATAAGTTGATACTCTTACAACACACATAACGTGTAAGTTCCATAGACCTTGGCCTTACACATAAAGGAATGATGGAGATCATACCACGATGCACATGATAACGATTAAGTGCAAGGACCATATCATTTCACTTTTTCACATGTGATGTTTGTTGCATCTTATATTGCTTGTTTGGCGTTTTATTAGCATAATAAGATGATCCCTCATTTAGGTATCAAGATAAAAATGTGTTCTTCCTTAAGTATGCACCAATAATGTTTCGCCACTTCAAGACATCACGTGATGATCGGGTGTACTTGAATCCATGAGCATATCTCAGGTGTAAGACATTTTTACACACGCGAATACTAAGGTTCTTACTTGGCGAGCCTAGCATGTGCAGACATGGCCTCGGAACATGGAACGAAAGGTTAAGCATCAGTCATATGCTTGATATGATGACCATGTAGATGCTCGCCTTTGAAGCTACACCGACTCACGTGATGATCAGACTTGGTGTAGTGGATTTGGTTCATGTAATCACCAAAAAGACACGAGGGATGTCGTTTTTGAGTGGGAGTTCATTTCTAATTTGGATTAGTAGAACTCAATTTATCATAAATTAAATCAAAGTGAATTTGCATAATTTTTTGTAGTTATTGGCATTCGTTCACCACCTTATGCTTAGTTGTAATTGAGATAATAGAACTATAGAATTCTGGATATTTACTTTACGAATTGGTATCGTATTGTGTTGAGTGTCAATCTAAAGTTTAAAGTCCTATTGCACACTTTTAGCAAACTCTGTTTACTCCATGAAGTTTAATAATTAGTATTAAATCGAGAGTGGCAATTCAGTGTTAGTATATAAAGTATCATGTTGGCCTCCATGATTCCTGATTTAAATATCGAGATTATCTAGGAGCTAAAAGAATTGTTTCAGAAACCATCATGTGTGGCAGATATAACGATATCTGAAATAGTGTTTTGGTTGCAATATGATAGAGTATAATATATGTTCTCATATTGGATGAGAATTTGCAAAGGTTGGAGATGCTAGACATCCTAATCATCCAAAAGGGTTTTGGAAAGTAACGTTATACTCATGATTCACCTTTATAAGCTACATTAGCTTTATCATGAAATTCGTCATGATAAGGATGAATAGAAGATCTATGTAAAGTGTTTACCGCACTAAAAGATTACTAAAGAATGGATTTTGAAAGACTGCCATTCATTTGATAATGGTGATCTACTTCAACGTGCAAGTCCAAAGGTATTAGTATTTAAATATACATGCTTTGGACTATGTGTCATGTATATGGCACCACTTTTGATGTTGATAGATTCTTTTAAAAGGAAAAGGAAATGCTGAAAGAGAATCTATAAAATATATTTGGCAGAAAATAAAAGATTGGAAATATCCAGTTTAGGTATATAGATGATATACATGTTATGGTTGTATTCTTTGCTTGTTAAACAATGTGGTTCTTGGGTATTAAATACCGAATTGGTTGGTATGAAATTTCATACAGAACGACGCAATCCATGAACCACAATGGCCTAATTAACTAGCAAGAGAATATGTGATGATGTTCATCGAAAACAAACAAACCGTTGTTTGTATTTCTCGTTGACATCAAAGCTTGCCTTCAAGATTTTTTTAATAATAGTTATTTAAATCAGGTATTATGAGAACAAAGATTGTTCAAATAATTACCGTATTCCATAAAATATGGATGATTTACAAATCTAGTTGGAGAAATCACATCCATAAAACCTAATGCTAAAATGTCGCAAGACAAATGATTGGAAGATCACTTACGAAGTGACATCGCCGTTTAAATTATATTGGAAAGAAAACATGAAGAAACTCCATTTTCATGGATTTTTGGAGTCTTTGATTTGATCAAATGACGCTTGTGAGACTTTCCTCGGGATAATTAAATCTTCATTCAAAGGCCAAACAAGAACGAACAGCTAAAATATTGGAATTTATACATATCGATGTATGTAGTCCATTATGTATAGTCGTAAGTGATGGACTTCAACTTCATATGCTTTCTCCGGAAATTTGAGTGAATATTCACTTAATGAGAAAGAAGTATGAAATATTTGAAAATGTTCAAAGACTTTCAAGATGAAGTGGAAAATCATTATAACAAGAAAATAAATAATTTATGATTTTATCATAAAGGGATTTATTTGATTTGCAAGTTTAGCAAAACACCTAGATTTGCATCTCCCGAGACACCATAGGAATATGGAGTGTTTGAGATTTGTAATGAAACCTTGTTTGACATGGTTGGATCAAAGGTGTTATTTATAAAAGTGCCATTATGTTTTAAAAGATTAAAGATTTAGAGACTACCACTTTTACACTGAAAAGAGCTCCATCTTGATCCGTTGAAATGACACCATGTAAGTTATGGTTTGGGGTAAAACCCAAGTTGTCCTTTCTTAAATTTTGGCATGATAAGCACAAGTAAGATGTTTACAACCAAAGTTGGATGAGCATGTCTTTGTAGGTTATTTCGAATAACAATTGGGTATTCCTCCATAACACCTAGGACAAAAGGATTTGTCGCTTGAAACGTGAAGTTTCTTGAAAAAGAAATTTTTCGCAAAAGTTAAGTGGGAGGACAATAGAACTTTGATAAGGTTAATGAACCTTAGTCATATGTGATGAGTTGCGCAGCACCGGAAAATGTTCCAGAGGAAGCCACAATGCTCATGGCTCACGTTCTTCAAAGGTTGTGGTCACGAAGGTCTAAGTTCCTATTGAACCAAGTAGGCCGGATAAACAATCAAATGCTAAGATTTGAGAGTAAATCATTGTTGTTTGACAATGATGAACCGACTACATGCAAAGAAGCAATGATGGGCCCTGACTCCATCAAATGGCTTGAAGCCATAAAATCTGTGATAGTTCCATACACGAGAAATCAAGTTTTTTTAACTTGGAAGACCCTCCGAAAAGGGTAAAAACCTATCGGTCTGTAAGGTCCCTCCTTTATAAAGGAAAAGGATCCTTGTGATTGCAATGCTAGTCCCTGGATCAATAGCTAGCATCCACAGTTAAGATGTAATATCAAGAAATAAAGGTCATAATACAACTTTATAACCAGGAATAAAATAATTTATTACATCTTACATAGCTCACTTGGCTATCTCATTACAATGCAGCAGAATATCACAATAACATGGGGTCCTTCATCTTCAAAGTGCCACAGGCAGACATGTTGGTTGTAGACTTGTAATCCTAATCAATAACTTCACTAATATCAAACAAACCTGCAACATAACAAGTTATAGCCACAAGGGTCAATACATTTGAATTGTATTGGAAAGTGATACTATGGTAGTATAGTGGAGTCTATCATCTATATGCAATTGGCAAAGTGGAGTTGAGGCTTGCATTGCTCAAAATAGATTTTCCTTATCATTTGAAAACTCTAAGTTTTTGCTTTGACAAAAATATTTCCCAAGGCATCCACCAATCAAAGATTGAAGATCCTTTAACCCTTGTTCAACCACAAGTTTTTAACTTAGAAATTTGGATGATGAGATTCTTGATAGCTTCCATGTCTTGATGCTCAAGTTGTCCTTTACCAGGGACATGGCTAAGTACTTAGATTTTACACTCTGCAGAGGTGGTGCACTTTCCCCACAAGACTTGGTTTCACCAAGACCAGATCTTTCAGAAGCCTTCCCTTAGACCAGAATGGACGCGTTCCAACCTATCAAACCCCTACCACCAACTGTCCATTTGGCTAAGTTATTGCAACCTATATGATCCAGGCAGAGCCCATATTGCCAAGTGGCTGCACTTGAAGCTTCTCAACATTTGACATCTCAAATCTCTTTGTTCCTGGGTGGCCATCCACAAGTGAGACACCAAGTTTCCCCCAGCATACTAGACTTGATGGTACCCAAGTTTTCCCTAGCATACTGGACTTGCATGACCACTCAACACAAACCATTCCTTCCATTCCACCCAGGTGATTCATTTACTTAGTTGTTTTATTAAACAAAACACAAGTCCTCAGACTTAGAAATTTTCCATAGTATGAATATATATTCCACCCTTGTTTTCTATTAGCTAAGCTAAGCATGATAGTAATAGGAATCTTAACTTAGGAGATTTCTACTAAGGTTTCATCTACTAGGATTTCCCATAGCATAGTTTCTACTTAGCAAAATTCCATGCAAGTCCTACTTAGAAATATCACTAATGCATAGTGAAAATAATGGGACAAAGTATGAAGCATCACTTGCCTTTTTGGTAGAGGGTATAAGTTCACTCCTTGTCCTTGCAACAATCACACTCTTCAAGTCACTACAATTCAATCAAGCAAGGCACAATCTCAATCTACCAATCAAGCAAAACATCACATAAAATGATAAAATCAAAGTAATGCATGCAAGCATGCAATAGGTTGTTTTATTTGTAAAAGTGGTTTCTAGTAGGTTGTAAACATTTGGAAACACCTATTGGTCATTTTATGAAGTGGCAAAGTCATTTGCAATAGGTTTCACTTTATAAACCATTTTTAAAACAAGGTATCATTTTATGTGGTGTAGAAAAGTTTTTAATAAGGCATCAATCTATAGGGTTCACAAAATATGTTTTCAAACCATAAAACCTTGTGTTTAGGGTCAAAGAGTTTAAAACAAAACATTTCCCAAAGGTTTTCTTCCAAAACCATTTTTAATAAATAAGCCATATTTCTATTTGACTACAATTGGTTTTAAATCCAAGATTCATTCTTTTGCATCACCAAATACATTTTTGAAACCACAAAGTGATTCCTATGGTCAGTAGGTTCAAAACACACCATTTGCCAAAGACTTTATCCTCAAAATCATTTTGGAATAATTTTTATAACCTAAACAAGCACACATAAGTTTCTGCAAAAACAAACATTTTAACAGAAGCTTTTTTACTAAACAAATGGCATGGTTGTCTAGGGCTTGCTTTTCTGAATCCATTGATATAAAGTTTTCAAATTTGGACGTGTGGTTTGAAAGTTATGGAATTTACAAAATTGGACATCTAATAGAACATAATTTCTGTTTTAAATCAACTCTGGCCACGTGGTGAGTTCTGATTCGTCCATACCGTTTCGCTCGGATCGGCTATGGGGTGCGTTGGATATAAGTGAGACTGAACGGTGCAGATTAGCTCGTACCCCTTCGTTAAGTGGATCTATCGTGTGCATAGGATCGTGATCTAACGGCTCACATCATATCAGCCAAGAACTGGCGGCGCTGTGATGGTGGTTGGCGGCAGCGCGCTCTGACGGTGACGCTGCCGGCGAACTAGGACATGCGGGAGAGGGAGAGGAGATGCTCACCGAGATCGTGGAGTGATGCTGAAGCTCAACTTGCTTGCAGTTTGTCAAGGGGCGCACGGGATCAGTCGGGATTCCTCGCCGGAGTCAGTGACGGCGTCGGTCTCACTCAGACGTCGTTGGTGGCGAAGCTACAGAACGTGCTAAGACGAGTGGAAGACACGGTCAGATGCGCAAGGTCATGGCGCTCACAGGAGTATCAAAAAGAGGGGAGAGGGAGGTCAGATCTCACCGTGTGGAGTCGCCAGAGTCGAGGCAGAGGGTGGCGGAGTTTAGTTGTGGTTGTTGTCGAGCGTCTGAGGCGCGCATGAGTGAGGGAAAGGCACTGGCAGGTGCAGGAGATGATGGCGTGCAAGCTCATGTGCTCTGGAGGCAGTGGGTCTAGCGGGGGTGGCCGGAATCGATGGAGAATCTCGCCGGAGATAGTGGAGGTGAAGGGAGAAATTCAGCAGCCTCGAGGCGCGCTAGGGTGAGGCGTCGGAGGGGAAAGGGAGAGGGGACGCAGGCGAATAAGTATGCGTGATCGCAGGGTCGTTTAATGGCGCGGTTAACGCGAAATAAGCCCGGCTTTAATCTCCTGCAACGGCGAGGAGGAAAGAGGGGCGTGGTCACCGCGGGGAGGAAGAAGGTGAGGTGGCAGTGGGGTCGTCTAGCAGCGAGAGAGAGGAGGGGGAAGTGGGTCCGGGCGTTCAGCGACTGCGTGGGTTTCTTTCGCGGTTAGAAAACGTTTCGCTCGGGGTGAGAGGGAAGATGGGCTGGACTGGCTTAGTGGGCTGGGCTGGTTGGGCTGAATCCTTTTATATTTTTTTGTTCATGTTTCCTTTTTCTTTTTCCAATTCTTATTTCTGTTTTGGTTTTGTTTAATTAATTCAAACCTCAATTTGATTTCAAAACTCAACCGAAGTTTGGGTAGGTTTAAATATTGATTAGTAGCACATTCTGATGTCAATTTTGGAATAAAATTTTATTCCTTTTTGGGGTCTTTTAATTATTCAAAAAGGCCCTGGTTTTTTTAAAAAAATTAGATAGGATTTAATAATCACTTTAACCTCCATTTAAATTCTTTAAACTTCCCAATTTATTTTCAGTAGGTTTTTATTTGTTTAGTTGGTTCAAATAATTCATCTTGAATTATTTGGAAAGTATTCTAATATGATTTATTAATCATTTAAGATTGGGTATCTGTTTTAATCCCATATGAATTTAATATAGTTTTAATTCCCAAATTTTTATTTGGAGGTTTTATTTTATTTAAGTTTATTAAACAACTTTTATTCCACTTGGGTGAATTCCAAATATCATTTTCTCATGTATTCTTATTTAGAGATTTTGTCTTTATTAGGATAGGGATAGGATGGTTATTGCCATTTTATTTTATTTGGAATATTCTTTATCCTTTTATTTTATTTGGATTGGGATTATAATCATTCCACTTGCTTAATAGATTTGGCCAAGATTTGATTTGGTCTTTAAATATTCTTTATTTAATATTTTTATCTTTGTCTTATAAAATCCATATCTTTTATTTAGAGATCCAAACTTGGTGATTCCAATTTGTGAAATCTTATTTTATATTTGTTTATCCTTTTAAATCTCTTTAGGATTATTTGCTCACCATTTGGTATGGATTTAGATAAGGGATTTAATAGCTTTGGGAATTCAATTTCTTATCTTATTGAATTCTTAAGATTTTATTTTATGGTTCCAAATTAAGTGAAACCAATTTATATGGTTTTATAATATTTCTATTTGTCTTTCTTGATCATTTGTGAATGTTTGGTGACAAACTTTTATATGGATCAAATCCATAGGCTTGGAGATAGTTTGGAAATGATTTTTATTTCAATAGGGTTTAGGGTTTGGATTTATTTTCCAAGTGTTTAAATTTCCAGATACATTCATTGAGGAATGCAATTCTCTTGATTTGGATTTTTGTTGGATTCAAACTTTATCCAAAGTTTGTTCAAGATGGGATTTTAGGTTTCCTTTTAGAACAAAGTTTCTTTTCTCCCTATTTTTCAACAAAAATTTATTTTGTTTATTTTATTTTTCACATTACAAGATTTGGAAAATATTGGGATGTGACAGGCTACCACCCTTAAAATAAATCTCGTCCCGAGATTTGGGGAGGCTAAGGGATACAAATTGGCTCAAAGCAACTAGGGTACTACCACCCTTAAAACTTTTCCATCTAGATTACACATTGGCCTTCTTGGGATTTTGATGAAGCTTCTCTGGACAGAGGTTTGCATAGTGGCCTAGCTCCTTGCATTTTAAACATGTGATAAGGTTGAGGTCTTGAGGTGGCTTCTCTGGACAATATGATGCATAATGTCCTAACTTTTTGCAGTGGTTGCAAATCACTTGGCTAATATCCTTCTTCATCTTGGGTTTCACTAGCTTTTGTTTGTCTTCTTGGCTCTTCTTCTTTTCTAGGCATTCACTGGCATAGTGTCCCATCTCTTTGCAATTGTAACATTGCAACTGGCTTTTGTCCTTCTTCTTCTTTTTGGGTCTCTCCAAAGCTAGGAGTTCTTCTAGTTCATGCTCTTCATATGTTATCTCAAAGGTAG
Organism: Avena sativa; assembly: GCA_916181665.1. Taxonomy (NCBI): domain Eukaryota; kingdom Viridiplantae; phylum Streptophyta; class Magnoliopsida; order Poales; family Poaceae; genus Avena; species Avena sativa. The sequence goes on from OV702294.1 coordinate 507,297,530, forward strand.
GAACAGTTCCTGGTCTCCTTGACCTTCTATTATTCCTTGGATAATAGATATGTCTCCTCTTTGGTCCTTTAAATTGGGTCATATTGCTGGGAGGTACAAGCTGAGATTTTCCTTTGTCTTCATCCTTCTTGGTAGACTTGGCTCTCTCATGGTAATCTGCAATCAATTGTTGCACTCCACCTTGTTTCCTTTGTTGAACTATGGAATAGATGGGGCATTGGATAGGAACATGATTATTTCCTTCACATAAGTAACAAGTAGCTTGAGATGTGGGGCATTGGTCAATTGGATGTTTCTCTTCACTATTGGGGCATTGATCTTCATGCTCCTTGGAAGTGTGATCCTTGTCTCCACAAATATTACAAGCTTGGGTTCCTTCTAGAATATCATCCTTGTCTTCCTTGTTGTCACAAACTCCTTTGGAAGAGTTGTTTCCCATGTTGATCATTTGATCTGTCACCTTATGCAATAATTGGGTTTCCAAAAACCTTTGCATGGTTGGATCTACCTCACTGGTGTTGGCTATAAATTGAGCTGTCACTTGGTTCAACTGGGTTTGGGTTACTATGAGTTCCCTCATGTTGTCCTCTTGGTTGTTGCTGTTGTCACCATCCTTGATGTTGGAGTTTATTGGAGAAGTCATCTGTTTGGGTTGGATTGGGATTAGAATAGGCAAAATATTTCTAAGGGAATAATTCTAATCACACACATCACAATTCACACAAGAAATGTGCAAGCAATCACAAACAAACATTCCACTCAAACAACAAGTTTCAAGCATATTTTTAGGCAGCCAAAAATATTTTTGTTACACCACTTAAGTTGGTGTGTTTGATCTATACTTATTATGGTGGTCCATCTATATGGTTCACTTGAGATCACTCCTTCCTTCTTGGTTGATTCTTCTTGAACAAGACCTTTGTATCCTTGGGAAAATTCTTGGTCACAAAAACTTCAAAGGTGATGATGATTCCTTCTAAGTTGTGTTTCCTTAGTCTTCATTTCTCGTCTCACTTGTAGTCCTTAGTGATATCCAAGGTGGAAGTCCTTGGTGATAATTTTGAAGATGTTGAAGTCATTAGAGTTGAAGATGTTGAAGTCATTAGAGTTGATATCCAAGGTTGAAGATGTTGAAGTCATTAGAGTTGATAAAGTCCTTTGCACATGGTGAAGTCTTTGGCCATGGGGTAGGCTTTGTTCATGAAGTTTTAAATAGAAGAGGTGTAGAATCAAAACCAAAATGGTTGAGGAAAGAGTCTACAAGATTGTTTGTAAATAAGTTTTGGAACAAATACAACTCCTATATTTCTAAGGGGTTTTGTCCAATCCTAGGTTTACAAATCCTACAGGCAACACAATGCTCTGATACCATCTGTAAGGTCCCTCCTTTATAAAGGAAAAGGATCCCTGTGATTGCAATGCTAGTCCCTGGATCAATAGCTAGCATCCACAGTTAAGATGTAATATCAAGAAACAAAGGTCATAATACAACTTTATAACCAGGAATAAAATAATTTATTACATCTTACATAGCTCACTTGGCTATCTCATTACAATGCAGCAGAATATCACAATAACATGGGGTCCTTCATCTTCAAAGTGCCACAGGCATACATGTTGGTTGTAGACTTGTAATCCTAATCAATAACTTCACTAATATCAAACAAACCTGCAACATAACAAGTTACAGCCACAAGGGTCAATACATTTGAATTGTACTGGCAAGTGATACTATGGTAGTATAGTGGAGTCTATCATCTATATGAAATTGGCAAAGTGGAGTTGAGGCTTGCATTGCTCAAAATAGATTTTCCTTATCATTTGAAAACTCTAAGTTTTTGCTTTGACAAAAATCTTTCCCAAGGCATCCACCAATCAAAGATTGAAGATCCTTTAACCCTTGTTCAACCACAAGTTTTTAACTTAGAAATTTGGATGATGATATTCTTGATAGCTTCCATGTATTGATGCTCAAGTTGTCCTTTACCAGGGACATGGCTAAGTACTTAGATTTTACACTCTTCAGAGGTGGTGCACTTTCCCCACAAGACTTGGTTTCACCAAGACAAGATCTTTCAGAAGCCTTCCCTTAGACCAGAATGGACACGTTCCAACCTATCAAACCCCTACCACCAACTGTCCATTTGGCTAAGTTATTGCAACCTATATGATCCAGGCAGAGCCCATATTGCCAAGTGGCTGCACTTGAAGCTTCTCAACATTTGACATCTCAAATCTCTTTGTTCCTGGGTGGCCATCCACAAGTGAGACACCAAGTTTCCCCCAACATACTAGACTTGGTGGTACCCAAGTTTTCCCTAGCATACTGGACTTGCATGACCACTCAACACAAACCATTCCTTCCATTCCACCCAGGTGATTCATTTACTTAGTTGTTTTATTAAACAAAACACAAGTCCTCAGACTTAGAAATTTTCCATAGTATGAATATATATTCCAACCCTGTTTTCTATTAGCTAAGATAAGCATGATAGTAATAGTAATCTTAACTTAGGAGATTTCTACTAAGGTTTCATCTACTAGGATTTCCCATAGCATAGTTTATACTTAGCAAAATTCCATGCAAGTCCTACTTAGAAATATCACTAATGCATAGTGAAAATAATGGGACAAAGTATGAAGCATCACTTGCCATTTTGGTAGAGGATATAAGTTCACTCCTTGTCCTTGCAACAATCACACTCTTCAAGTCACTACAATTCAATCAAGCAAGGCACAATCTCAATCTACCAATCAAGCAAAACATCACATAAAATGATAAAATCAAAGTAATGCATGCAAGCATGCAATAGGTTGTTTTATTTGTAAAAGTGGTTTATAGTAGGTTGTAAACATTTGGAAACACCTATTGGTCATTTTATAAAGTGGCAAAGTCATTTGCAATAGGTTTCACTTTATAAACCATTTTTAAAACAAGGTATCATTTTATGTGGTGTAGAAAAGTTTTTAATAAGGCATTAATCTATAGGGTTCACAAAATATGTTTTCAAACCATAAAACCTTGTGTTTAGGGTCAAAGAGTTTAAAACAAAACATTTCCCAAAGGTTTTCTTCCAAAACCATTTTTAATAAATAAGCCATATTTCTATTTGACTAGAATTGGTTTTAAATCCAAGATTCATTCTTTTGCATCACCAAATACATTTTTGAAACCACAAAGTGATTCCTATGGTCAGTAGGTTCAAAACACACCATTTGCCAAAGATTTTATCCTCAAAATCATTTTGGAATAATTTTTATAACCTAAACAAGCACACATAAGTTTCTGCAAAAACAAACAATTTAACAGAAGCTTTTTACTAAACAAATGGCATGGTTGGCTAGGGCTTGCTTTTCTGAATCCATTGATATAAAGTTTGCAAAATTTGGACGTGTGGTTTGAAAGTTATGGAATTTACAAAATTGGACATCTAATAGAACATAATTTCTGTTTTAAATCAACTCTGGCCACGTGGTGAGTTCTGATTCATCCATACCGTTTCGCTCGGATCGGCTACGGGGTGCGTTGGATCTAAGTGATACGGAACGGTGCAGATTAGCTCGTACCCCTTCGTTAAGTGGATCTATCGTGTGCATAGGATCGTGATCTAACGGCTCACATCATATCAGCCAAGAACTGGCGGCGCTGTGATGGTGGTCGGCGGCGGCGCGCTCTGACGGTGACGCTGCCGGCAAACTAGGACACGCGGGAGAGGGAGAGGAGATGCTCACCGAGTTCGTGGAGTGATGCTGAAGCTAAACTTGCTTGCAGTTTGTCAAGGGGTGCACGGGATCAGTCGGGATTCCTCGCCGGAGTCAGTGACGGCGTCGGTCTCGATCAGACGTCGTTGGTGGCGAAGCTACAGAGCGTGCTAAGACGAGTGGAAGACACGGTCAGATGCGCAAGGTCGTGGCGCTCACAGGAGTATCAAAAAGAGGGGAGAGGGAGGTCAGATCTCACCGTGTGGAGTCGTCGGAGTCGAGGCAGAGGGTGGCGGAGTTTAGTTGTGGTTGTTGCCGAGCGTCTGAGGCACGCGCGAGTGAGGGAAAGGCACTGGCAGGTGCAGGAGATGATGGCGAGCAAGCTCATGTGCTCTGGAGGCAGTGGGGCTAGCGGGGGTGGCCGGAATCGATGGAGAATCTCGCCGGAGACAGTGGAGGTGAAGGGCGAAATTCAGCAGCCTGGGGGCGCGCTAGGGTGAGGCGTCGGAGGGGAAAGGGAGAGGGGACGCAGGCGAATAAGTATGCGTGATAGTAGGGTCGTTTAATGGCGCGGTTAACGCGAATTAAGCCCGGCTTTAATTGCCTGCAACGGCGAGGAGGAAAGAGGGGTGTGGTCACCGCGGGGAGGAAGAAGGTGAGGTGGCAGTGGGGTCGTCTGGCAGCGAGAGAGGAGGGGGAAGTGGGTCCGGGCGTTCAGCGACTGCGTGGGTTTCTTTCGTGGTTAGAAAACGTTTCGCTTGGGGTGAGAGGGAAGATGGGCTGGACTGGCTTACTGGGCTGGGCTGGTTGGGCTGAGTCCTTTTATATTTTTTTGTTCCTGTTTCCTTTTTCTTTTTCCAATTCTTATTTTTGTTTTGGTTTTGTTTAATTAATTCAAACCTCAATTTGATTTCAAAACTCAACCGAAGTTTGGGTAGGTCTAAATATTGATTAATAGCACATTCTGATGTCAATTTTGGAATAAAATTTTATTCCTTTTTGGGCTCTTTAATTATTCAAAAAGGCCCTAGTTTTTTTTAATTACATAGGATTTAATAATAACTTTAACCTCCATTTAAATTCTTTAAACTTCCCAATTTCTTTTCAGTAGGTTTTTATTTGTTTAGTTGGTTCAAATAATTCATCTTGAATTATTTGGAAAGTATTCTAATATGATTTATTAATCATTTAAGATTGGGTATTTGTTTTAATTCCAATGGAATTTAATATAGTTTTAATTCCCAAATTTTTATTTGGAGGTTTTATTTTATTTAAGTTGATTAAACAACTTTTATTCCACTTGGGTGAATTCCAAATATCATTTTCTCATGTATTCTTATTTAGAGATTTTGTCTTTATTAGGATAGGGATAGGATGGTTATTGCCATTTTATTTTATTTGGAATATTCTTTATCCTTTTATTTTATTTGGATTGGGATTATAATCATTCCACTTGCTTAATAGATTTGGCCAAGATTTGATTTGGTCTTTAAATATTCTTTATTTAATATTTTTATCTTTGTCTTATAAAATCCATATCTTTTATTTAGATATCCAAACTTGGTGATTCCAATTTGTGAAATCTTATTTTATATTTGTTTACCCTTTTAAATCTCTTTAGGATTATTTGCTCACCATTTGGTATGGATTTAGATAAGGGCTTTAATAGCTTTGGGAATTCAATTTCTTATCTTATTGAATTCTTAAGATTTTATTTTATGGTTCCAAATTAAGTGAAACCAATTTATATGGTTTTATAATATTTCTATTTGTCTTTCTTGATCATTTGTGAATGTTTGTTGACAAACTTTTATATGGATCAAATCCATAGGCTTGGAGATAGTTTGGAAATGATTTTTATTTTAATAGGGTTTAGGGTTTGGATTTATTTTCCAAGTGTTTAAATTTCCAGATACATTCATTGAGGAATGCAATTCTCTTGATTTGGATTTTTGTTGGATTCAAACTTTATCCAAAGTTTGTTCAAGATGGGATTTTAGGTTTCCTTTTAGAACAAAGTTTCTTTTCTCCCTGTTTTTCAACAAAAATTTATTTTGTTTATTTTATTTTTCACATTACAAGATTTGGAAAATATTGGGATGTGACACGGTCGTATTTGGATCTATAAAGAAACATACATGGATGTTTCACATATATGAAATAGTCGACATGTCGTAAATTATTTTACAATAATGTTCAAGGAGTTGACTATGACAATATTTGATCTTTCATAGTGATATTTATTCTGGACGGATTAATGTAGCAATCGCTACATATAATTTTCGTATATGGTAGCTGAATAAACAAAACAAAGTTCTTCTAATAGAATGGTTACCTAGGACGTGTACAAGACACTGTCCAATGGGTTTTGTTAAATTCAAAGGATGCTAAAAAAGGGCATGCAAACTTTAATGATTGAAGTAAGCATCGTGGAGTTGTAATCTTCACCATGATGAAACGGTTAAAGGAGTTTTCATCAGGAGACGATGAAGATGCTTGCATTTGCAAGAAATTAAGTGGGAGCGTTGAGACATATTTCTAATACATTATGTGGAGGAAATATTGTTGATTGGAAATGATGTATCTTTTATTGAAAAGGGTTAAGAATTTCATTTTGATGAAAGACTTAGGCAAAACCCGAATATTTAGCATGAATGTCTACATGGTTAGAATTTGACGCTAATATGGTTGTGCCAAATGTACATATATGAGATATTGAAGGGTTTCAATATAGAAACAACAAGAAAAGGATCTTGTCGCATGGAAAATAATTGAATCAAAATTCAAGTGTACTAACACTTGGTAAGTGAAATAAGATTCAAGTGCTTTGAAACTTGATGAGTAAAATCACAAGAATATTTTGATCAATCATACCATGATATGTACACATCCAAATATGTCCTATGATCTAAATGATATGAGCATATACCAGAAGGAATCACAATATGATCATTGGACGATAGTAAGGAAATTCTTATGATCTTTTGGAAGAAGTAAGAATATATTTGTGTAGAGGTGACAAACAATTACAAATAGTTCATTGTAAAGCATTACATTGGTACTAGTTTTGTGACAAGATACAAAATTAAGTCTATCTCAATTTAAACTATGGGTGGCACAATTAAATGGAAAGGATTTTCCATGGCGGATTTGGATGAATTCCAAAGTTAAGACATTGTGACGGATACTACAACAAAAGGCTAAGTATATGACTGCTACAGTAGCAGCAAAAGGAGGGCATTTGTGTCAAGTAGTTTGTTATCAAACTATGGTGTGGTTCGCAATGGGCTAACACTAAAGATATATTGTACGATAATAGTATCGACATGATTTAACCCCAAAGAACTAAAGGTCTCACTAAAAGACCAAATTTATACAATGTCATCTCATTGGAGAATGAGTGATGCGTGAAGACGCAAAGACATGCAAATACACACGGACCTGAAAGTGTCAGATCCGAAGATTTTGTTAACCACTTGCAATCATGTATATGGAACACCAGAAAGCCATAGGTGTCCAATACGCAAAGTTTTCTAAACTAGATTATTGTCTCTAGTGCAAGTGGGAGACTGGAGGGAATATGCCCGAGAGGCAATAATAAAGTGGTTATTATCGTATTCCTTATTTATGATAAATTTTTATTTTGCATGCTATAATTGTATTAATACGGAAACATTAATACATGTGTGTTTAATAAACAAAAAGAAAGTTCCTAGTTATGCCTCTCTTATAAACTAGCTTGTTGATTAACAAAATGATCAAAGGTTTCCTGATCATGGACATTGGATGTTTTTAATAACGAGGTCACAACATTGTTGGAATGATGTGATGAACATTCATCCAAAGTATAGAATTACGATCAAGGTCATTGTTATTATATTCCTATAACATCATACAAAGTAATCTTAGTCCTTAGACCATGAGATCATGTAAATCACTAACACCTGAAGAGTATCTTGATAACATCAAACCTCACATCGTAACAGGGTGATTATAAAGATGGGTTCAGTGCTACAAAGGTGTTATGTTGAGGCTCATGGATCAAGAGTGGAATTTGTCCATCCCAATGACAGAGAGATATACTCTGGGATATCTCGGTGATATCACATTAGTTAGCTTGCAAGCAAGTGATTTGATCACTAGAATGTTATATCACGGGAACAAGAAAAGAGTACATGTTGGTAATGAGATCAAACTAGGTACGGAGATACCGATGATAGAATCTCGGACATGTAATATATTGCGAGACAAAGGGATTGTGTTACATGCATATAAGGTTCACACGATCACAGAAGTCATCGTTGAATGTGGGGGAGTCAGTATGGATCTCCAGGTCCCGCTGCTGATTATTGATCGGAGAGGGGTCTCGATCATGTCTACATTATTCGTGAACCGTAGGGTGACACACTTAAGGGATACCGACACCATTTGGAGCAAATGATATGCCAGAGAAAGAAAAAGAAAGCGCAGGAATTTATTTCACTAGACACCGGAATCGTTTCGGTTGAAATTGCTGAAACTGGTTCTGCATGTGAAATTGAAATGTTGTAAGGGGTTTTATGTGAATGTTTGTTAATTAGAGTAATTAAAAAAATTCTGAATAAATAAATAAAAGATTTTTATTTAATGATAGATTGCATTAAATTTGGTGCAAATTTAATGGAGGTGAGTGGAATTTTGAGTGGGTGGCTATTTATATGAGTGGGAGCTCCACCCACATGAATGTGGAAGAGGTGGGGGCACCTCCATGGCTGCCATGCCATGGGAGGGGGCTGCCCCCCTCTCCCTATAAAAGGCACCCCACTCTCTCCTCTCATCTCACACCTCCTCGTGAAGGATCTCTCTCCTCCTTTAGAATTTCCCCATGGTCTCGGGTCAGCGAGATACATGTTCCCGGTGGATTTTTCTGGAAGGATTTCCTGCTTCCGCTGCTTCGCTGGAGCGAGGGCGTGGAGGTTGTCGTGGTACCCGGATGTGTGTGCGATCACGGATGCACCACTTCTTTGTGGTGCTGGACTTGATGGTGCTGGACCGGCTTGTCCAGATGGACTTCATCACGATCTTGAGATCGGCAAGCGTTCGACTACATCATCCACGAGTGCAACCTCGTTAACGCTATTCGGTCTTTGAGGGTATGTATTCTATGGATATATCTCCACCCGTTGCTTGTATCTAGTAGATAGATCTTGGTACTTAGTTGTTCCCATCGTAGAATTTTTTTGTTTTCTATGCTGTGAACCCTACACTTTGACCATATGCTTAGTAATTATTATTGTAGCATGATTTTTTTCAAACAATTGAGATTTCTTAATGTGCCATGAAAGAATCATGCGTTGTTTTAGCATATAAAAGAATAATATTTTGGTATTCTCCTTTGATGCTTTATTTGGGTTGACTTGGCACATGCTTACACCATGTTATGACTATGAACCAATCACCTTAGCCTCTATGATCATTTAGTTTTTGAATTGGGATATCACTTTATGCTTTGATTAATAATGTTTTGTCGCTATGCATGATTATGGACATTATTGCTCTCTTAGTTGGTCGCTCCCAGTCTTTTGCTAGCCTCCACCTGTACTGAGTATGAGCTCTACTCGTGCATCCAACTCCCAAGAAACCAAGTTATTCCAAAGAGTCCACTATAAATTCCTATGCATGGTGTGTTACACCATTCAAAATATATTCATGTTTTTATCTATCTTCCAAATTAAAATTTTGTTATGTGAAAAATAGTGATTAAAGCTCTCACGAACTTGATGGCACACTTTATTTTCTTGCACTTAATAAACTTGAACCATTATGCCCATATATGTTGCTTATATGCTTGCAAATTATAAGTTGGGAGTTAGCAGAACCATGTTGTCATGGGGAACGCTTTCGACATTGCACTTATTCTATTTAGTTGATATCATGTTATTTTGTTTATGGATCCTGGCGGTGTGAAATAAAAGGGGAGACTGTAAGTCCATGGAGTTTTTATATGTGTTAGAGAAACGCCCGGGCGGCCAGCCTAAGCCATGCCTAATCATGGTGGAAACTTGCAGCATAACCATAATGAGAATTCTGTGAAGCATCCTCAATAAAAACCTATGCAAATAGCAAATAAAAAGATTGCTGAGATGCTCATTGTCTGTTGCCTTGTCATTTTGATATGGGATAGCTCATGTGTCATGGGGCAAGGGGTACCCCGTTGGCGGTTCTCTATGATACACATATACTTACAATGACAAGAACTTGCTTGTGACCAAAGTTGAGTAGCATGAGGTTCAGTACTTGTATGCAAGGGGCATGAGATTTTCAACTTGTGATTTGTCAAGCATATACTCATATTTGTGTCACTTTAACCTTAATCACTTGAAGATGCTTATGATAGGGGAAATGAGAGCTCAAAGCTAGTAAGTACCATAATTTTTGGAAGCTCTTTATGAAACTTGAAATCCCTACTTCCCTCTGTGAAGGGCCCTTCTTTTTACTTTTTGTTGAGTATCCATCTTCTATCTTTATGCACAAGTTAAGAGAGCATAGTTGTCATTCTAAGTTCAATGTGCATTGTCCCAAAACTTATTGATTGATTCATAATTTTGGTATTGCTTGTTCTTAAATTATTTGTATCTAGTCACCCTTATGAACTTTGAAGGTGTCCTATGCATTTATGTTTTGCTATTCCATGAAGGACAAACTGATTACCACTCTTGCTATGTTTTCTATATGTGAAACAAACAAATGTCTTTCAATGCATTGTTATTCATGATCTTCTGTTTGTACCTTTTCATGTTGCAACTTAGTTGCTATGTCTTATTTTTAGAACTATATATTTCATGCTTATGTTAGAATACTTTGATCCCAGCTATCAATGATTTACAATACCTTGATCAAGATTGTGATGGTGCATGTCACCTAAAAAATTATTCTTTTTATCACTTACCTACTCGAGGACGAGCAGGAGTTAAGATTGGGGATTCTTGATATGTCGTAAACGTATCTATAATTTTTTATGCTCCATGCTTGTTTTGTATCAACTATCTTATGTTTTTTCTACACTTTGAGGCATTTTTATACATTTTCTGGAACTAACCTATTAACAAGATGCCGCAGTGCCAGTTGCCTAATTTTTGCTATTTTTGGTTTCAGAAAAACTAGTAAAGAAATATTCTCGGAATTGGACGAAACAAAAGCCGAAGTTCCTATTTTTCCAGACACAACACGGAGCCCGAAGGAGAGACGAAGTGGAGCCACGAGGCGGCCACTCCTAGGGCTGGCGCGGGTCCACCCTAGGCCGCGCCGCCCTATGGTGTGGGCCCCTCTGGCATCCATTGACTTTGCCCCTTTGCCTATATGTTCCCCCCGAGATGAAAACCCTAAAGACCAGATCAGAAATCCACAAAAAGTTCCACAGCGCCGCTGCCACCAAAGACGAGATTCGAGGGATAGAAGTGTCTGTTCTGGCACCCTACCGGGACGAGGAATTGCCCTCGGAGCCATCTCCATCGACTCCACTGCCATCTCCATCGCCGTTGCTGACTCCCAAGATGAGGAGGGAGTAGTTCTCCCTCGAGGCTAAGGGCTCTACCATAGATATGTGTTCATCTCTCTCTATGAGTGATCTTATTGTGATCATGAGCTTTGTAATCAAGTAGATCTACTCTGATACTCAAGTGCTTTAATTAATCTATGCTTGTCCCCACGTGTGTGAAGTTGACAGTATGCACACCGTGTGGAACTTAGGCTAAAGATTACAGAAATTCTTATCATGAGTTATAATTTGAGTTGGATGTCTCTATGAGTTTGTGGTGTTTGTCGGAACCATCTAGCGCTCGAGGTGACAATGGGGTTATCTAGATGGGGAATGCGAACTTTGAGGTGTGCTGTTATAGCCCTACATCGTCCAACCGGAGAGTAGTTCAGAGTAGCATAATGAAGAGAAGATATTTATATGAGAGTGTTGATGACCCACAAGTATAGGGGTGTATCGTAGTACTTTCGATAAATAGGAGTGTCGATCCCAATGAGGAGCAGAAGTTGCTGAACAGTGGTATGGAGCAGGAACTCTCTGCAAATACTTAGCAAATAGATTAGTAGTTTTCTGATAAGGCAACAAAACAAAGTGCAAGTAACAAAGAACAAACACAGCAACTGGCCCAATCCTTTCTTAGCAAAGGACAAGCCGGTGGAAATACTTATAAGGACCAAACGTTCTCGAGGACACATGGGAATTCTGTCAAGTACTTTCGCTTCATATAGCTGAGTACTCCTCTTTGGTGTTTAAGTGTTGTGTGGGTGAACCTATGCTACTGTACCTACCTTACTTGGACTAATACATACTTGTGATTAAACCCCCTGCAAACATCCGTAACTATAGGAAAGTAATTAAGATATAAATCTAACCACAACCTTAAACTCTGAGATCCTACGCTCCCTTGTGCAAAGGTGTCCTAACGGGGGTTCAGGTTTCTGTCACTCCGGCAACCCCACAATTAGTAGCCAAATACACAATGCATTCCCCTAGGCCCATAAATGGTGAAGTATCATGTAGTCGACGTTCACATGACACCACTAGAAGAATAGCACCACAACTTAAATACTAGACCATTGAATAATAACTCAACACAAATCCACTAATAACAACATGACTTCTCCCATGTCCTTAAGAACTAAACAAACTACTCATGAGACATCATATGGATCAAGATTAAAGATGATATGATAATGGATAACAATCTGAACATAAATAATAATCCAATGGTTCCACTCACAAGCATCAACTACAATAGTAATTAACACCGAGAAAGTTCCCCTAAGAACTAAAGCAATATCCAACACAATTGTTACAGCAGTACGAAGTGGTGATGATGGTGCTGGTGGAGATGATGGTGTGGATGATTATGATGATGATCCCGATGAAGCCTAGCTTGATGACGGTGTTGATGGCGATGTTCTCCCCTCTCTCGAAAGGAATTCCCCTGACAGAAATCTGTCTGCCGGAGAGATCTTTCTCTCTCGGTGTTTTCCGCCCCCCAGAGGCGGCAGAAATCTATCTGTGGTCGCTCCCCGAGGCTTAGGGTTCTGTAGGGAAGATATAGGCAAAGGGGCGGAGTCGGAGGCCGGGCAGGTAGGGCACACCTGCCCTAGGCGCGGGGTCAGGTGGGCCCCCTGCGGCCCCTCTTCGCTCCTCCTTCTGGCTTCCTTCGTCTTTTGGGAAAATAATATGTTTCCATATTTTTCTGGTATTTTTCTGATCTTCGCGAAATTGCATCGAAATGCCCTCTTTTCCATCAGAATCCAAACTCCAGCAGTCCATCCTCCAAGAATCCAACATGCATAAACATATGAAAAGACATAAGTAATACCTCATAATAAGACAAATATCAATGAATAGAGGTAAATTATGATATAGAATGGTTATGCAAATTGGGCGTATCAACTCCCCCAAGCTTAGACCTTCGCTTGTCCCCAAGAGAAAACTGAGCTCAGTAAACATGCCCATAGGTTTATGGACTGAAGTGTCAATAAAAGAATACGAACAAGAAGCATCACACTTACCATTACACAACTCATAGAATAAAGCAACTCACCATTATATAACTTAGCTTGCAACTAGGTATAGCAGTCACAATAGAGATGCATAAAGATAAATCATAATTGGAATTGGCAAACTTGTTCTTGGTCAGAGAACACCTGGCAAACAGTTTCACAAAAATCTTTTTGTAGGATTTTTTCAATAGGAGCACTCTTTGCTCAAAAAGGTTTTTCACAAGTGAAGGCTTCCAAAGCAATACTCAATAAATAAGAGTCTTGTGCAAACAAGGAAGATAGAGAACATGATTGAATAAATCACCATATGATTGCTTGAAACACAACAACTCAAATGCTTGCTGGAGATAGAGAGGAAGTAGGTTTACTGACTCAAACTGGTAACTAGGAGAAAGGTCCCTTCATAGAGGGTAGCAGGGATTACAAGTCATAAAGAGCTTCCAAAAGATTATGATACTTACTAGCTTTGAGCCATCATTTCCCCTATCATAGGCATCTTGAGATGATTAAGGTTAAAGTGCACAAAGATGGAGTATATGCTTGACGAAATATAAGTTGGCAATCTCATGGCCCTTGAATATGAGGGCCACTCCTCATGCTACTCAACTTTGGTCACAGGTAAGTTCTTGTCATTGTAAGTATTTGCATATCATTGAGAACCGCCAACGGGGTACCCCTTGCATATGGTATATGAGCTTTCCCATAACCAAAATGACAAGGCAAGCAGACAATGAGCATCTCGACAATCTTTTTATTTACTATGTGCATAGCTTTTTATTGAGGATGCTTCATAGATAGCTCACTAAAGCGATGCTGCAAGTTTCCACCATGATTAGGCATGGCTTAGGCTAGCGGCCCAAGCGTTTCTCTAACACAAAATACAAACTCCATGGACTTACAAGTTCCCTCTTTATTTCACACCGTTGACATCCATAGACAAAACAGCATGATATCAACTATGTACAGAGTACAAGTGCAATGTTGAAAAAATTCCCCGTGACAGCACGGTTCTGCTAATTCCAACGTATAGATGCAAGCATATACAATTTCGGTGGCACAATGGTTCAAGTTTATTAGGGCAAGAAAATAAAGTGTGCCATCAAGTTCGTGAGAGCTTTACTAACTAGTTTTCACATAACAAAATACTTTTTAATTCGAAAGGTATATGAAGCTTGAGAATTTGCTTGGAATAGCAACAAAGCTACTAGGTAGATATGGTGGACACAAGTGGCAAAACTTTTGGTTCAAAGGGTTTGGAAACATGAGAAGTATGCCTTCTCAAAACAGGTTTTTGGCTAGCAAGGCTGGGTAGCAAGCAAGAGAGTTGAAAGAAACAAGCAAACATACAAGTAATAAAGCCAAACGTGCAATCTTCTCTGAAAACACAAAAGATCTTAAATAAAGAATACTAATCTTATGAGCCAAAAAGAAAGAAAACAAATGATACAAAATACCTGTAAGCTTTTTCTCTTTTTCTTTCAAACTTCAAAAGGCATTGCTACTGACCAGAACTCGGTTTGCCAAAATCAATTTAGATCCACTTGATGCTCCCAAAGTGGTGCCAATACTGATCAACGAGATCCATCATATAACAGAGATTGCAAACTAAAATAATAAGTGCAAAAAGTAAAAGATGAGACTTCTCATTAATATTCCAATAAAGGCACTCACACCAAGGGATAGATAGATAATCAACTAAAGGAGAGATACTTCCACATGCAAACCAAACTATAAGATAACCTCTCTACCAAAGATATGAATCCTCTAAAAAGGTAAAAGATAAAAGATAATGGTGGTGATACCGCGGCACTCCCCCAAGATTGGAACAAGCCAAGGGGATGACAATCCTGATGATGAATTACTCCTTCGGTGGTGGTGGTGTTCTCTTGATAAGATCCTCAATAAGTTTCTTCAAATCTTCCAAATCGAAGGTCAGAGTACAGATCAATTCTGAATTATATTCAATGTAGCTCATGATCAATTCGAACCGAGGATCCCAGTCCTTATTATTCCTTCTCCACTCTTCCCACTTAGAGTGTTCCTTCCCTGCATGGTTAGAGTGAGTGGTACTAGAAGGAGGTGACCGTGGAGAGAGGATATGTCGTGGAGTTTTCCCTCCTGTAGACATATGTGTTGTCCTCTTAAGCTTGGTAGGTTTTGCCACCAATCCAATGCTTGCGGCGGTAGCACGGGTGTCCGGTTGTTTGTCCTCCTCCATGTCTCCTTCATAACCTACCAAAATCTCCTCCTCATTGGGTTTGTGAGGATCGTCGTCCTCGGGCTTCTTGCCTTTGTCGTTGGCGGAGACCATGGTGCTCTAAACTGTAGAGGGAGTGTCCCAACCTTTATTAACATAAGGTGGTGTCCCCTGTGTTTGCAATGCTAGTCCCTGGATCAATAGCTAGCATCCACAGTTAAGATGTAATATCGAGAAACAAAGGTCATAATATAGCTTTATAACCAGGAATAACATAAGTTTATTACATCATACATAGCTCATTTGGCTATTACATTACATTGCAGCAGAATATCTATAAGCATGGGGTCCTTCATCTTCAAAGTGCCACAGGCAAATGTTGGTTGTAGGCTTTGTAATCCTAATCAACACACTTCACTAAATCAATCAAACCTGCAACATACAAGTTACAGCCACAAGGGTCAATACATTTGAATTGTATTGGCAAGTGATGCTATGGTAGTATAGTGGAGTCTATCATCTATATGCATTTGGCTAAGTGGAGTTGAGGCTTGCATTGCTCAAAATATATTTTTCCTTAACATTTGAAAACACTAAGTTTTTGTTTTGACAAAATCTTTTCCAAGACAGCTCTCAATCAAAGATTGAAGATTTCAAAAACCCTTGTTCAATCCACAAGATTTTATCTTAGAAATTTGAATGATGATATTCTTGATTGCTTCCATGTCTTGATGCTCAAATTGTCCTTTACCAGGGACATGGCTAAGTACTTAGATTCTACACTCTGCAGAGGTGGTGCACTTTCCCCACAAGACTTGGTTTCCCAAGACAAGATCTTTCAGAAGCCTTCCCTTAGACCAAAATGGACGCGCTCCAACCTATCAAACACTACCACCCACTGTCCATATGGCTAAGTTCTTGCAACCTATATGATCCTGGCAGAGCCCATATTGCTAAGTGGCTGCACTTGAAGCTTCTCAACATTTGACATCTCCAATCTCTTTGTTCCTGGGTGGCCATCCACAAGTGAGATACACAAGGTAAACCATAGACATGGGCCTTGTGAACCACTCAACCAAAAACCACCAAGCAAGTCCCATTCCACCCAGGTGATTCCTTAACTTAGTTGTTTTATTACACCAAAAACACAAGTCCTCAGACTTGGAAATTTTTCCATAGTGTGAATATGTTTCCACCCTTGTTTCCTATTAGCTAGGCTAAGCATGATAGTAGTAGGAGTATTAACTTAGGAAAAATCCTACTAAGGATTCATCTACTAGGTTTTCCTATAGCAAGGTTTATACTTAGCAAAATTCCATGCAAGTTTTACTTAGAGAAAATCACTAATGCATAGTGAAAGTAATGGGACAAAAAGTATGAAGCATCACTTGCCTTTTTGGTAGAGTATGGGTTCACTCCTTGTCCTTGCAACAATCACACTCTTCAAGTCACTACAAATCAATCAAGCAAGGCACAAACTTAATCTACCAATCAAGCAAAACATCACATAAAATCATAAAGTCTAGGAAATGAATGCAAGCATGCCAAGCTTTGTTTTATTTGAAAAAGTGGTTCCTAATGGGTCTTAAACATTTGAATACACCTAATGGTCATTTTATGAAGTGGCAAAGTCATTTGCAAAAGGTTTCACTTTAAAAACCATTTTCAAAACAAAGTATCATTTTATGTGGTGTTGAAATATTTTTACTAAGGCATTAACCTATAGGGTTCACCAAATAAGTTTTCAAACCATAAAACTTGGTGTTTGGGGTCAGAGAGTTTAAAACAAAACATTTTCCAAAGGTTTTCTTCCAAAACCATTTTTAATAAATAAACTACATTTCTATTTGACTAGAAATGATTTTAAATCAAAGAATCATTATTTTGTTTCACCAAGTACATTTTTGAAACCACAAAGTGTTTCCTATGGTCAGTAGGTTCAAGTCACACCATTTGCCAAGGATTTTATCCCCAAATTCATTTTTAAACAATTTCCACATCCTTAACAAGCATACAAATGTTTCTGCAAAAACAACCATTTTCCCAGAGGCTTTTTACTAAACAAAAGGCATGGTTGGCTAGGGCTTGTTCCACTGATTCCATTGATACCAAATTTGCAATTTTTGGACGTGTGGATCAAAAGTTGTGCAATTTACAAAATTGGAACTCTAATAGAAAGTTTTCTGTCTTTTAAATCAAACGGAGGCCACGTGTAATGTTTCTATTGGTCCATACCGGTTTAGTGTGGATCACGCTGCAGACCGTTGGATTAAAAGGGATCTGTGCGGCTCTGATCAACGCATACCCTTTCGTTTAAGTCGCTGGTTCCTACGTGTCCGATCTAAAACGAATGGTTCTGATCCAATTGACCACAAAGTGGCGGCGCTGGCGGCGGTGGTTGGCGGCGGCGCGCTCAGACGGTGTGGTCGCCGGTGATTTAGGAGGAGAGGGAAGCAGAGGGGTAGCTCACTAGAATCGCCAAAGCCTGCTGATGCTCAACGTTGTGGCAGCTCGTCGAGGGGCGCGCGGGTTCGTCTTCAATTGCTCACCGGAGTTGATCCGGGCCTCGGTGCGGTCAGACGTCGACGGGGGGCGAAGCTATGGGTCCTGCGCGACTAGTTGGCGAGTACCTGGATGATCACAAGGCACAGGCGAATAAGATGGTGTGAGGCTCTGGTCAAGGCGCGCACGGGTTCAGGCGATGTGACTCACCGGAGTTGTCTGCAGATGGCAGTGCTGTCAGTTGAGGTTGTTGCTGGTGCTGTGAGGCACGCGCGAGCGAGTTGGGGATGCAGAGAGATGCGCCAGGGCTTGGGGAGGATGTGAGCTTGGTCGGGGAGGAGAGGGGCGGCGTCTGCTGGCCGGAATTAGCTGGGGACGGTGGCCGAAGCGGTGGCGGTGTCGGAGAAATTCCGAGCAGCCTGGTGACGATGTGGAGTTGGCGTTTGCGAGGAATGACAGAGGGGGAAGAGGCGCTTATGTACGTGTGGTCAGGGGCGAGATTAACGCGGCCATTAAGGTGAATTGAACGCGGCTTTGAATGGCAGCAACGGCAGCAAGGTTTGGGGAGAAGGAGTCGCGGCGAAGAAGATGACCACGTGGCTGTGGGGTCCACTGGCAGCGAGAGAGAAGAAAAGAAAATGAGGTCCACCAGTCGGTGTCTCTGTGGGTGAGATTTTAAGTGAAAAACGTTTCGTGGAGGGGGAGAAAGACTGGGCTGGTACTGGGCTTAGTTGGGCTACTGGGTTGGGTCGGCCAGTTTCTATTTTTTTTCTTCCTGTTTGCCTTTTCTTTTTCTAATTCAAATTTCTGTTTTGAATTTCAATCAACTATTCAAACATTCAAACAATTCAAGCAATCACCATACTTGTAATGAGTTTTTGGTTCTGTTTAACAACATAAACCAAATCTCAAAATAAAATAATATTTTTATTCATTTTAGGATCTATTTAATAATTAAATAAAATAGACCATAGTTATTTAATCAAATAGGGTTTGATTTATTTAATAAAATCTCCATTTGAAAACCAAATATTTTCAAAACCAACTCAATAGGTTTTATTTGAAAATATAAGATACTTGAAATACTTGTTTATTTAAAATAAAATAACATTTTATTATAGGGTCCATTAATAATTAAATAAAATGGACCTTAGTTATTAAATCAAATAGGATTTGTTTTATTAAAATATTTATTTTGAAATCTAAAAACCAAAATACTTTAGTAGGTTTTATTTAAGAAAAATATAATTCTTAGAAAACTTATTTAAAATAAATAAATAAGTTTTAGTGTTTATTTAAAATGGGAGGACCTTTACTTAAATAAAATTGGATATTAAATCCTTATTATTTTATTTAAATAAACCTTTGCTATTTGTAATAAAAACAAAACATTTTATTTCAAAATCTTGGCCAAGGTTTAATTTGGATTTTTAAAATAATCTTTTTTTTATAAAACTACCTTTTCATTTGAAAATCAAATCTTTTTATTAAAAGATCCAAAAATAGTAATTCCAAAATATTTTATTTTCCTTTATTAAATGTTTATCTTTTTAAATCCCTTTAGGATTTATTTGATCCAAATTGGTTTGAAGGTTTCCAATTGGATTCAAAAGTTTCTTCTCACCCTGAAAATCAACAAAGTTTTATTTTATTCAATTCTTTTTCACATTACAAGATTTGGAAAATCTTGGGATGTGACATAAACTTGAGAAGTTTTCCCGACAGAAACAGATCAAAATGAAAACACGACAAGAACACGATGCACAAACCTCAGGGAATCCGGGGGGGGCTATATATTACAAAGTTTCAATGCATAAGGAAGGTTTTGACACGGAAACGAGGCGGAGACGGAGTTCGGGGGAGTCAAACCCCCTCCAGGCGCGGCTAGGCTGGGCCCGCACCTGGGGTGGGTTTGGCCACCCCGGCCTCCGGTTCCTCCTCTGTTCCATCTCGTAACTTGACTTATGTAGTAAAAACATTAAAAATATAAAAAGATTGGGGTTTCATGAACCTTCTGTTTTCACCACTTTTACCTAATCAAAGACGAACTCTGCAGACTCCTTTTCTCCTTCTCCTAGAATTCTCCTTCATACAAAACCCTTGCATAAACTCAATGACAACATTAGTGTAATAAAAAACAACAAACCTTTAGGTTCACACTTCAACTAAAATCCATCAAAACAAAGGCTTCTAAAAGAGGCAAATGCAAAATATGGCAGAAATCTATCAAAACAGACCAACATGTAAAGATTGATTTTTTCGAAAACCTTCTGTTGCTCAAATCAAAAAGTGCAGAACTAATAAAAGTTGGGTAACACCCTGGAGAACAATCTCAGAAAAATGCAGCTCCATCCGACGTACTTATATCCCTCACGAATTTTTACAATACAGCACAAAAATCTGTCCCAGGACAACCACTTTCATAACTCCTCTACTTCACAAAAGTAGTTGAACTTGACACAAAAACCAAAACAAAAAGGATAAGGAGCGGTTATTACTGAAGTAATAACTTCCAAGACTCGACAAAACTCTTGGGTTATCTCCCAACAAGTAATTTTCTTTAATGCCTTTAAGTTAGGCTTGAAACTTTCAAAGATGCTCACATAGGAGATATATATCTCGAGTGAAAAAGAGCATCAAGAAGCAAATAACCAACACACTTGAGTCTAACCCACTACCTATGCATGGGGGTATCATGATAAAACAAATTGTTGAAACAAAAGGCTACAAGCATAGGAAGACAAAACAGATGCAACTTCAAAGCTTTCAAAATAAAACGGGGACACTTAATATTATTGAGATGCATAAAATCGTGTTTCCCTCTCTCGTAAATACTTTCAGTAGAACTTTGAATAAAGTTGACAATATAACTATCACTGGCAACAACTTTATCATTTGAGTAAGCATACTTACGGTCACCAAAAATAGGTCCAAGGTCATAAACCGGATCAATAGAAGGAAGTTGTTCCATCCTGAAATCTTTATTAGGCAAGTTGTTTTCACAAGGACCTTTAGCAAATTTGGAAAAGTTAAACTCATAAGAATCTCCATCAAACTTAGTTAATTTTTTTTCCTTCTTACAATCAATAATAGCTCCACAAGTGGTCAAGAAAGGTCTACCAAAAATGATAGGACAAGTTTTGCTAGCTGCTGAATTAAGCACTAGAAAATCAGCAGGATATTTAATCTTACCACAAAGTACCTCCACATCTCTTACAATGCCAATGGGACAAATGGTCTCCTTATTAGCAAGGTGAATAACCACATCAATGTCCTCAAGCTCACAAGGACCAATCTCATGCATAATTTCCCTGTAAATATCATAAGGAATAACACTAGAACTAGCATCAATATCACATAAACCATAGTAGCAATGATCACCAATTTTAATAGAAAGTACAGGAACACTAGCTTTTCTAGCCTTACTAGGATGAGAGATAATATTAGAAGCGTCTTCACAGAAGATAATGTGCTCATCCTCTATATTTCTAGCGTCAAGATCTTTCACAATAGCTACCACAGGTTCACCATTCAATTGCTCATCAGGCTCCACAGTTTTCTTTGTACTTTTGTTATTTGCACTAATGATCATAGAATACTCCTTTACCTTAGCTGGGAAAGGAACTTTCTCAACATGAGGTTCAGGCACAATATGATTAGTAGTACAAACTTGAGTACTTCTAACTGGAACATGACTAACAACATCTTTATAAGGAGCATGGTACTTATTCCACTTATTTTTGGGAATTTCTATGTAAGAGGCGAAGGCCTTAAAACAATTGGAAATACTTTGAGAATCAAGACCAAAATCATTGCTAATATCACGAAAGTCATTAGTTCCCATAAAAGACTTAATGCATTCATAATCATAGTGTATACCTGACTTTCTTCCTTTGTCATTCTCCCAAGCTTCGGTGTTATCTTGAATACGGTCTAGGAGATCCCATTTAGCTTCTTCCTTCATACGTGTAAATGATCCAGCATAAGAAGCATCTAGTAAATATTTATCATGAAGAGAAAGCCTAGCATAAAAGTTATTGAGAATATTATTGTTAGGGAGTTCCTGAATAGGACATTTAAGAATTAGTAACTTCAATCTCCCCCAAGCTTGAGTTGTACTCTCTCCATCACGAGGCCAAAATTTATATATAAAATTTCTATCCTTTTGAATCTCACTGGGAGGATAAAATTTAGAATAAAAGAGAGATGCCATCTCCTCTCATTCCATGGATCGTCCATTCTTCAGCAGCTTATACCATTCTTCAGCTCTCCCTTTCAAGGATATAGAGAGTAAATTCTTCTTCACCTGTTCAGTTGTGATACCTGCACACTTAAACAACCCGTATAATT
Source organism: Avena sativa (assembly GCA_916181665.1). NCBI lineage: Eukaryota > Viridiplantae > Streptophyta > Magnoliopsida > Poales > Poaceae > Avena > Avena sativa. The sequence goes on from OV702294.1 coordinate 507,319,815, forward strand.
CATCGATAAAGAGAAAATGATCACTAGGATGGACAGTTCCATCCCCAAAATAATAATTATCCATAACACGATCAACAATACTTGTAGGTATCTTAAAAGGATCTATCTCAACAAGTGATGGTTCATCTACTACCCTAGCAGTGGTAGTAGTTTTCCCAAACAGAAAACCAAGTGGGTTATCCATATTGGAAACAAAGTAACAAGAAGTAACAAAAGAAATACTCACAGTAGAAGTTTCCTTTACCAGTTCCACTCTTCAATAGCGCTTCACTCCCCGGCAACGGTGCCAGAAAATAGTCTTGATGACCCACAAGTATAGGGGGTGTATCGTAGTACTTTCTATAAATAGGAGTGTCGATCCCAACGAGGAGCAGAAGGTGCTGAACAGTGGTATGGAGCAGGAAATCTCTGCAAATACTTAGCAAACGGATTTTTAGTGGTTTTCTGATAAGGCAACAAAACAAAGTGAAAGTAACAAAGAACAAACGCAGCAAGTGGACCAGTCCTTTCTTAGCAAAGGACAAGCCGGTGGAAATACTTATAAGGACCCAACGTTCTCGAGGACACATGGGAATTCTGTCAAGTGCTTTCGCTTCATAAGTGTTGTGTGGGTGAACCTGTGCTAATGTATCGACCTAACATGGACTAATACATACTTGTGATTAAACCCCCTGCAAACATCCGTAAATACAGGAAAGTAATTAAGATATAAATCTCTCTCTCTCGAAATAGGCTTTCGCCCCGCTTTATAAATAAAGCAACCAGATGAGATAGCTGCTGGGCCAGACAGCACAACGCCCAAAAGAAGAGACTCAACACGATACAAGAAGCACGGACCAACATGCCCAAAAAGAAAAAAAGAAAGAAACACAGATGGCAGTGAGTCGACTAAACAAGGACAATCCGAGACCGCTGCGCCCACCGGCTATGTCCCACCACGCTCCAAGCCCTTCGATGCACCCCGTACCAAGCAGCACCCTCGCGGAGAGAGGCACCGATGCACGACGCAGCTACCCGGACCAGTGAACTGGTCCTAGGGTTTCTCCTGGTACTCGGGGCACATAGGGAGAGGGATCTCCGCGACGCCCTCCAAGAAGGAAAGGCACCACTCGAAAGCGGCACCGCGGCGGTGTCGGCTAAGCCGACAAGGATTTCTCCCGATCCCCTCCCCACCACGACGCCCCGAGGCACCCGAAGTGCCACCACCAACCTTGCCACCCACGAGCATGCGCCACCACTCTCTCGAAACCCCCCTCGTCATCTCATCGAGGACCTTGGAGTGCGACGTGCAAGACGGAGGACCACACCGTCACAAGACGAGGGATCGCGGAACCGAAGCCGTGCGGGAGGGACAACCTCCACCACCAAGAGGTGGTAGTCAACCGGACAGGGTATCCGGGGCATACCAGGCCTCGGTAGGCCCGGCCAGGCCCGAAATGGGCCCGTGAAGCCCCAGACACCCTGCTGCAACAGGCAAGGCACTGTATCGCAATCCCAAGTCCTAGCGGTGTCGCCGCCTCCATCTCCAAGGGGTGAAGCGTCCGCCAGCAGGGCGGCCCACCTAGGCCCAGATGGGGCCCGAGGGGCCCAGATCTGGGTCAGATAGCCCTAGCCCGCGCCGCCAGAGAGCTCCACCTCGCAGCAGGCTGCGTCTCCACCCCGCCGTCATCCCGGCCGCGAGCCGGACCGCCGCCTGCGGAGCACCGCCGTCGGTGAAGGCCACCACCGCAGCAACACCTAGGATCTGCAGGCGGAACGCCACCAGCCGCCCCTGCAGGCGCGGCCGCCGCGCGCCCTCCTGCCATTAAGATATGAATCTAACCACAGCCTTAAACTCTGAGATCCTATGATCCCTTGTGCAAAGGTGTCCTAACGGGGGTTCAGGTTTCTATCACTCCGGTAACCCCACAGTTAGTATCCAAATACACAATGCATTCCCCTAGGCCCATAAATGGTGAAGTATCATGTAGTCGACGTTCACATGACACCACTAGAAGAATAGCACCACAACTTAAATACTAGACCATTGAATAATAACTCAACACAAATCCACTAATAACAACATGACTTCTCCCATGTCCTCAAGAACTAAACGAACTACTCACAAGACATCATATGGATCAAGATCAAAGATGATATGATAATGTATAACAATCTGAACATAAACAATAATCCAATGGTTCCACTCACAAGCATCAACTACAATAGTAATTAACACCGGGAAAGTTTCCCCTGAGAACTAAAGCAATATCCAACACAATTGTTACAGCAGTATGGAGTGGTGATGATGGTGCTGGTGGAGATGATGGTGTGGATGATGATGATGATGATCCTGATGAAGCCTAGCTTGATGATGGTGTTGATGGCGATGATCTCCCCTCTCTGGGAAGGAATTCCCCTAGCAGAAATCTGTCTACCGGAGAGATCTTTCTCTCTCGGTGTTTTCCACCCCCAGAGGCGGCGGAAATCTATCTGTGGTCGCTCCCCGAGTCTTAGGGTTCCGTAGGGAAGATATAGGCGAAGGGTCGGAGTCAGAGGTCGGGCAGGTGGGCCACACCTGCCCTAGGCGCAGGGTCAGGTGGGCCCGCGCCTATGGGGTGTGTGGTACCCCTGCGGCCCCTCTTCGCTCCTCCTTCTGGCTTCCTTCGTCTTCTGGGAAAATAATATGTTTCCATATTTTTCTGGTATTTTTCTGATCTTCACGAAATTGCATCGAAATGCCCTCTTTTCCATCATAATCCAGACTCCGGCAGTCCATCCTCCAAGAATCATCCAACATGCATAAACAGATGAAAATCCATAAGTAATACCTCATAATAACACAAATATCAATGAATAGAGGTAAATTATGATATAGAATGGTGATGCAAATTGGGCGTATCAAGTGTCCACTAGTGAAATTATGATCCCTAGGCCTTGTTTCTATGCATTGAAACACTGTTTACATTTAGTCCTGCTACATGTTTGCTTTCTTCCATTTTTATTTAAGATTGCAATTACCACTTATAATCATCCATATCACTTGTATTTCACTATCTCTTCGCCAAACTAGTGCACCTATACACCCGGAAAGTGTAGGGTGTGTTGGGGACACAAGAGACTTCTTGTATCCTGATTGCATGGTTGCTTGAGAGGGATACCTTTGACCTCTTCCTCCCTGAGTTTGATAAACCTTGGGTGATCCACTTAAGGGAAACCTGCTACTGTTCTACAAACCTCTGCACTTGGAGGCCCAACACTGTCTACAAGAATAGAAGTGTCCATAGACATCAACCCCGCGTCGCATTGCAGGGTCCATGAGCTCTAGGCGAGAGCAATACTTGTCACTGTCGTAGCCCTTTGAGGTGGAGCCGCCAGCGGAGAGCGTAGCTTGCCGCATGCTCAACTCATCAGCCGCTCGACTGCGCTGATCGAGCTCGTTTTGCTTCTTGATTTGGCGATTGTGCTCCTCGATGAGGAGCCAATGATAGCCCATCAGTATATCATGAGGGGCGTAGACAGGTATGGGGTGAGTGCCTCGCATGGAGGCGTGCACCTTCTCCCAGTCCTCGTTGGAGAGGTGGATCTTGACACAGTTTGGATCCTCGTTGCTTCGAGGTTCCCTACTATCGTTGGGATCTGGCGGGGGTGCCATGTTTCCTCTGTTCTCGGCCTCAGGGTTGGGAGGGGGATTTAGTGGCGGCTCGTTTTCATTGTCGATGTTGCCGTTATGGATGGTCGCACACATGTAGCGCATGGAGGGATTGTTGTTCCCGCAGCTCTCAGATCCAGAACCGTAGGTTCCTTCCTCCGTAGGAGGGTTGCAGAGATCGGAGTTGCAGCTGCTTCTATCATCTGAATCGTCCGTCAGTGATGACATGCACGGGACGTTGATTGGTGGGACCCATGAGGCGGGCCTGATTGATGGAGGTGGTACCTGCTCTGGGAGGCGGAGGGTACCGGTCTTGCCCACTTGGAAGCAGAAGCTCCCGAACAGCATCTCGAATCTGTTGCCTACAGACTTGAAATCTTTGCGGGTGGCCGGCGAGTGGGCGGTGAAGTCGAAAGCGCCGAAGAGGAGGTGATTCTCCGTCACCGAGGAGTCGTAGATCGCTTCGAATGGAACCGTCACGACTGCACGATCAGCGTCCCCAGTTCCCACAGACGGCGCCAATTGACGAGGGTTCGACTCGTCAATGCCCATTGTTATGGTCTTGGGTTTAGAGAAGAAGGGGATGCTGGAGATCGCGAGACGGTTAACAGACACGCAGCAAGGGGACACGAGGTTTACCCAGGTTCAGGCCCCCGGAGGGAAAACCCTACTCCTGCTTGTCTGTTCTTGATTACGGCAGAACCGAAGGTTACAGGGGGTGCCCAGATGCGATATGGCATGAGGTGTGTGTATGAGTTGGGGAGATCCTCCTCGCCGTGCCGTCCTAGCCTTTATATATATATGCTAGGTCCCAGGGTAGGTCGAGTCGATTACAAGATAGGATTTCACCCTTGAATATTCTATCTACATCTTGGCCGTGTTCTCCAAGGAGTCGAACTTCTGCTGGGCTTGGGCCATCCGGAGTCTCCTTGGGCAGCAAGTCTTCAAGTGGGCCTTCCCTGGGCTGGACCGGGTATACTAATGTGAGGAACCCGTAGGGTATATCCATGTCAAACATGGCTTACACCTACCATATGCGAACGCAGTTATGTTTGACACCCGATCATCACAGCGTGTCTCATAACGGAGAACTTTCTTGGTGGTGCACACACAAGGGGAACAAATTCATTGGAATTATGGGAGAACACAATATTCTGAGATCATGCCTGTACATGCTAGGTTCACAAATTTAATCTTAGTGTATTGCATGGCACATACATGGCTTGTAACCCACACCGTATACGAACGTAGTTATGTCTAGCCCCCGATCGTCACGACCGGCTTCATAACGACATTGGTGTTTGCATACTAAGGGAGAATATAATATTGGTATTAATAGGGATCATTTTATCTAATATGCTACCATTGAATATCTAATACTGGCACACAATAAGATGCATAACAGGTATCAACATCTCATCTATAATGTGATATCATATGGTACTTCTCGCGCCTTGATCTCCATCGAGTGATCCGGCATGATCTCCATCTTGCCACCGGTTTGACGCCAAGTCCATGACGTCACCAGTAAACGATGACTATTACTACAAAACTTAGTAACAGAAAAGTAAACTACTTTACCTTTGTAACGACCAAGATCATATCAAATCACATGTCTGATGCATGTAGAATGCATACATGAACTTTGTAGTTTATTTTGATAAAATGCTTATTATTTTGTAACTTTATTATATTTATTGGTACTAACCTACTAATAGTTGCAAAAGTTCACAAGTTCTTGTTTTACACTTTGTTGTGTAGGAAAAAGATGAATATGGAAGAAAATCACTAAATATGGCAATATTTTAGAGTTTTCTGAAATCTGTCCTGCTGAACACTTTTCAAAGATTGACTCGAAAGAGCTTGAAGATTACATCAAATGAAAAAGTTATCAACATGAAAGTTGTGGGGAATTTCAATACGTATGATTTAGAGTCAAAAACTCATCCAAAAGGAGTCCTGGTGCTCCATAAAAACCTATATTACTGAAGGGTATAGAAGTAGTTTCGGGATTCCGAAAGTTGGTGAGGTGGTTGACTCAAACTCTTACCATATAAGATCAATTCGGCCAAGCCACGAATTTTGAGACTTATGGGCCTTTTTAAGAGTCACCATGAAGGTTCTAGAGGTTCCCAAGAGCCCTTATATCCAAGGGTTTTGATCTGATGGCCCCGGTGAAGTCTCTATCACTATATATTGAGAGGAAAACCTATTTCTAGAGGCATCCACCCATAGCCACGAAATTCCACCTCCTTGGCAGCCCCCAATGAGGGGGAGAAACTCCTCCTTTACTTCACCATCTCCAAGGAAGAAGAAGGGCCAAGGGGGCGCTGCCCCCAAGGGCAGCCGACGCCCCTAGGAGGCCGCTGGGGCGCTGCCGCCCTGTGCTGCCGCCGATGCCGCCTCTCCCCCTTGGGGAGGCACATGTCCATCACCATCTACAGTGAGATCCCCTCCATATTCCTACTGTAATCTCTTGGCAAACATGATGTATGATACAATTCATTATTTTCCCATGATCTATTATGTCTTCATGTCGTTGTTTGAGTAGTGAATTGTTATGGCAATTGTGATATAATTTGTTGTTGGTTGCATACAAGTTTATGTTATATTCTATGATGATCTTGATGTACTAGCATATGAGTGCACACATATGTTGGGGGATGCATAATGTTGTTACCCATGCATGATGATAGTAGGAGGGAGTCGGAATTGACAAAAACCGAGTCTCAATTCTTTGATATGCATGTTATATTAATTCATGGTTAATCAACAGGGGTTTATCATGGGGACCTTAGATCTAAATGCAGTGGTTGGACTTTATGTCTTAATAATTCCCTTGTTTGTACTTAATAGGCCTTGGGATCAATCAATAGTGGTGTATTTGCTCATATCTATGGCTACACCTAGTTATGGCTCCTCCTAGAAGAAACAATAAAAAAACTATATATGTGCTTCACTTATTGTGACAATCAAATGAATGAAATAGAAATTTGCCTCAACATTTTCTCCCATAGATTATCCACATCCACTCCACTAGCTCCACTTAATTTGCATTATTTTACTTATAGTATTTATTTCAACTACTTAATTATTTTCTAGTTAATACCAAAAACAACCACACACACTTTAGATACTAGTTTACACAAAAGGCCATATAAGTGGGTTATAGGGATTTAGAGAATAGATAGTTTACTTTCATATCCTCATGGGTTCGATACTCAAATACTTATCGAATTGTACTACGGTGATCCTCTGCACTTGGGGGTTATCAAGATTTTTTTGGCGCCGTTGCCGGAGAGCGTAGCGCTAGGCTTCTATTCTTGTTTGCATTGATAGTTTATTTTTAGTACCTTGTATATAAAATTAAACCCCCCCCCCCAAATTATAATGGAAAATTCTCACAATGATGTGTATGATATGCTAGTCAAATTTGTTGAAAGCTTGAATATTCCCTTTGGGCACTAACTTTTTGAATGCAAGGAATAATGATGAAAGTGTTAGGGAAGAAGATTACAAAATACTAAGCTTGGGGATGCCCATGCATCCCAAATAAAAGGAGAAGGAAGACAAAGAAGAACAAGTGGAGGAAGAATAGAGTAGCTACCCATCTCCAACTCCCAACAATGGTAACATGTAACACACAAATTCCAATGAACACCGCTTCTTATATTATTGATGATGATCCTCTATGTGATATAATTGTGTCTAATATATGGGAGGATGAAAATGATCTAGTTGAGTTAGATGATCCATTATGCTCATTGGACGACTTGTATTTATGTGGTGATTCTATTCACAACTTTGATGTTGAGTTTTCTTTTCATGCTTGCAAATGTTTTGAAAGAGGAAGATATAAGAGCCCTATTTATGCTTCCATGTTATTTAAATTTCAAGATAATGATCATTATATGAATTGGTTACCACAAAGTTGCTGCTACTTATTCATGTGTAAAATGCCAATGCATATGAAGAGAGTTAGACTTAAAGTTAATGGTTTCATGTTTTGCGGTGTGCTCAATATGCTTTCTAATACTATTCAGTTTGAGAACACATTTGTATCCTCTGTAACATGTAAAATATGTTTAGCTATTGTTTTCTAACAATAATTTTAATAGTTTAACTAAAAATAAAAATTTAGTGAAATTAAATGAAGAATATAAGTAATGGAGAGGTTGGGGTCGACCTTGAACATGTGTTGTTCATGCCAATGGAACCATTCCAAAACCTCCATCATTAATACTTTTATACAATATAAAAAATAATAAGATTGTGTTTCTTTAGTGTTTATTTGTTGTAGATTAAGGTGGTTTCTTAATAATTTCTGGAGCTTGCATTTTGGGTGAAACTATAATTGTTATCTTTTTGGAAGAACTAACCCTTTTGCAGGAATCTAAATAATCATGGAGATAAAAATATTTCTTTTGTTTGGAGTAAAACATGACATAATGAGGAAGAAGAAGAATGCAAGAACTAGCAAAACCACAAGCTTGGGGATGCCCCGCATCCCCTTCTTCTTTCAAGTAATGCGAGGTCTCCAATTCCTAACTCATGTTTTAATTTCAGTACCATGACTATTGTGTATATATTGGAAACTGCGTCTTTCCTTTTGTCTTTTTTTCTTTGGTTCTTTCTTTTAGTCTTTATTATAAAACTAAAAACACAAAAATATTTACTTTCCTTCTTTGTTTGGTTTCTTTTTTCTTCTTCTTTTCCCTTTCTAGAAAAACAAAAACTACAAAAAGATTTGCTTTCTTCTTTGCTTTTTCTTGTTTCTTGTTTCTTGTTTCTTGTTTCTTGTTTCTTGTTTCTCGTTTGGTTCTTTCTTGCTACCTTTGGCCTTTTTGCTTTCAGAAGTTTTGTTCTTTGTTAAGTTTAGTTTTGTCTCTTTTAGTCTTAGGTTTTTAAAATAAAGTGTCAATCTTTACCCACTTGGATGCAAAAGATGAAATATTTTCGCGAATTGTTGATTCATGCGCGCTGTTGTTTATGAAATAATTCATAAAAAATGTTTGTAGCTCGGAATTGAGTGATTCCAGTTGGGCTGGATTCAGATTTTCATCCTATGTCACGCTGTGCAGGGAATAATTTTTAAATTTTTTTAAGAAGGGCGTGGGATGTTTCAAACTTGCATCTATTTTTCTAGACAGATTTGTTGGAGATATGCCCTAGAGGCAATAATAAATGTAGTTATTATTATATCTTTGTGTTTATGATAAATGTTTACATTCATGCTATAATAGTATTAACAAGGAAACCATTAATACTTGTGTGATTTGTAAACTTAATTTGAAGTCCCTAGTATAGCCTCTATACTTCACTAGCTTGTTGGTTGATTAATGATTGTGGTTTCACTATCATGAACATTGAGATGTTATCAACAACAAGATCATATCGTTAGGAGAATGATATGGTGGACATACTCCTATAGATAAGCGTAGCATAAAGATCAAGTCATTTCAATAGTTCAATTGCTATATGCTTTCTGATACATAGTAACCTAATTCCTTCGACCATGAGATCATGCATATCACCTTTGCCGGATGGATGCTTTGATGACATCAAACACCACACCGTAACTGGGTGGCTATAAAGGTGGCATTAAGTGTTCGGAAAGTATTGGTTGAAACACATGGATCAAGAGTGGGATTTGTCCATCCACATGACGGATAGATATACTCTGGGCCCTCTCGGTGGAATGTCATCCAATTAGCTTGCAAGCATGTGACATGGTCACAAGGGATCACATATCACGGGAACGAGAAAAGAGTACTTATCAGTAACGAGGTTGAACTAGGTATGCAGAGATACCAACGATCATAACCTCGGATAAGTAACATATCGTGAGACAAAGGGAAATTGGTATCGTATGTAAGTGGTTCATTCGATCGCAAAGTAATCGTAGAAATATGTGGGAGCCATATGAATTTCCAGATTCCTCTATTGGTTATTGTTCGGAGAAGTGTCTCGATCATGTCCGCATAATTCACGAACCGTAGGGAGACACACTTAAGGATTCGACGTTGTTTGAGTAGTTATGGTATTATGAGAAAGAGACCGAATGTTGTTCGGAGTCTCGGATGGGATCCGGGATATCACGAGGTGATCCGGAATGGTCCGGAGAATAAGATTCATATAAGGAAAGTCCCGTTTCGGAGTTCGGGAATGATTTCGGTGTTTTCATCGGGAATGTTCTAGAAGGTTCCGGATTGTCCGGCACTCCAGAGGGGAAGGGGTACATGAATGTGTCATTACATATTGGAATGATTGCATCATGTACTAAGTGTTCTTGATGTCCCAAATAAAGGATTTATTTAAATCCTAAATTGAAAAGTCAAACGGCTAGTTTGAAAGTCAAACGGCAATTTTGGGAAGTGGGAAGAGAGGAGGATTGGTGGAGGCCGAATTGGAGGAGGGTTCCTCCCTTGGCCGGCGCCCCACCAAGCCGACTTGGGGAGGGACTCTCCTCCCCTTGGCCGGCCCCTCCACCTATATAAGGAGGGGCAGGGCTCCCCTCCTAGACACACAAGTTTCCACCTCTAAATTTCAGGTTTAGAGCCGTTTTGGTTTAGAGCTTCTAATTGCTTTAGCCAGCGGTTTAGAGCCTTCTAATTGGTTTAGAGCCTTCTAATTGGTGTGTCTAATTACTAGACCACTAATAGCCTCTCTCATAAGCTCCACCATACTCGCACCGGCTTAAGGCGAAGCCCTGCGGGATTTCCCCTCTACTTCCGGTACCACGCCGTTGTGCTGCCGGAATCGCGAGGAGAGTGCTACAACCTCCGCTGCCTGCTGGAACAAGGGAGAGGAAGGTCTTCGTCGAGTACCGAACGTGTGACCGACTGCGGGAGCGCTGCCGGAACGTGGCGCCGGAAGGATCGTCTACGCGATCTTGAGATCGGAAAGAGTACGACTACATCACCCACGAGAATCTGCTCTCGTTAACCGCTTTGGAATCTTCGAGGGTGAGTTCCTCTATCGACTCGTTGCTACAATCTAGTAGATAGATCTTGGCTTGTTTGTTTGTATGCGATAGAAAATTTTTGTTTTCCATGCTACGAACCCCTACAAGATTCTGCCATAGTTTTGTTGAGTGCCTCTTTTAAATTTCAATTTGATTAATTTTGGGTCTTTTGAGTTTTCTAAGATGTTATGAAACTTGACAAATCTCTGGTTTTGATGAACCAAATTTTTTGGGTGTTCTTAAGATGGCAAGAGTTATATCTTTTTATGCACCAATGATTTAACCCCGCAGAAAAGAGTGGGAGAAATTTTTGTAGTGAAGTTTTTTCACATGAGGATGAAGGAAAGATAAAAGCCAAGATTTATATAAGGATGGTCAAGACCATAAGCTTGGGGATGCCCTGGGAATCCCCATACGCCAACACAAATCTCGGTTTGCAAACCTTCAAGCTTCTATTTTTTGAGCACTATGAAAAATTCGTATAAGCTTGAAGCGTCTAGTTTTTAGTTGTTGTTGGAGTATAATTTTATTCATGTTGCCAAGATAACTATCAAGTTGATGTATAAATAAAGTAAAATGGGTGCATGTTAAATAATAGGTAAAGGAAATAAAAATAGCAACACAAGTAGTGCATATGGTTCTATGTTTCATGTGCTTTGATTGAATAGTAATTTGCTAGTGCCGTATTTTGTGCTATCTTTTATTTATGAACTAATGGTTAACTTTGAGTTACTTAGTTCATTAATAAATGTGTAGCACTATGGAAATTATGCATGCTTGTGACATTACACCTTTCCAATGGCCTAGAAAAGAAAAGAAAGAGAAAGCAAGCAAGCAAAAGACTTGTATATCTGAATACCTTGAGCCATACTTCTCCACAAAATCTCCACCATACCTACCTATATAGAAAAAATGCTATTCCAAGTATAGTATATGTGCCATTTCTTTGCATTCAAAATCATACTTCTTTTTATTGTCCAGTTCGAAGCTCATGGGAAAGTAGCAGACTATGGTGGAGTTCATTTATGTAAGTTGCATGTTTGCCATTTTATTAGTTGGGGTTAAGTTAAACCATGCTATCATGGAATAAGACTTTCAAGATTGCACCATAATTAAGTTATTGTCATACACATTGGGTTATGCATATCTTTCCGGTGTGAAATGAGTGAGGGTTATCATGCTAAAGATTCGAGTGTGCATATTTGTTAGAGAAGAGCATTGAGCCGCTAACCGAAACCATGCTTAATCATGGTAGAAGTTTCAGCATGAACTTCCTCATTAGCTTAAACAAGTTTAATTTACTACTCAGTTGGTACTTTAAGAGGAGTTCATTTGTCTGTTGTCCTATCATCCCGGTATGTATTGCCTTTGTAGAAAGATGAAAATCCAATAGGCACTGTGTACAAGTGGCATGGAGGTACCCCTTTGCGAGGCACTTAGTTGAAACTGTTTGCACACAATGAAAATCTATGGTAATTCTAAAGTTGAGTAGTGCATGGAGGAAGGTACTATTAACAACGGGGTATGAGACTCACAACTAGTAAAGTGTTGATCATGTGAACCATATTGGCTCTTTACTACCGTTGACTTGGGTTATAGAATTCTAAAATTTATTTTCTCTTTAGCATAAAAAAATTGGCACATATATTCCCTACTTACTTTCAGTGGATACTTGTTGAAAAGAAAAGAAAAGAAAATAAAGGGAAGAAAGAAATAAAATAAAAAAGTTCCAAGCACAAGCACTTGCATTTTTGAAGTCCATAGTACTTTCATTTGGTTTTGCACTTTGTGATTGATTGTTAGACATCATTGAAGTGAATTAGAAGTACCACTTGATATCTCATTTGCTTGTTGATGTTCATTAAAGTTTGATTAATTGATTTTATGTACTATTACTTGCTATATTCAATCAAACAATAAACTCCAAAGTCCATGTTTAGTTTTATCACCTTCATACTCAAGGACGAGCATGGGTTAAGCTTGGGGATGTTGATGCATGTAAAATGCATACATGAACTTTGGAGTTTATTGTGATAAAATGCTTATTATTTTGCAGCTTGATTATATTTATTTGGGACTAACCTACTAATAGTTGCAAAAGTGCACAAGTTCTTGTTTTACACTTTGTTGTGTAGGAATAAGATGAATATGAAAGAAAATCGCTCAATATGGCAATATTTAGAGTTTTTGAAATATGTCCTGCCGAACACTTTTCAAAGATTGACTCGAAAGAGCTTGAAAATGACTTCAACTGAAAAAATGATCAACATGAAAGTTGTGGAAAATTTCAATACGTACGATTTAGAGTAAAAAATCATCCAAAATAGAGTCCTGTCGCTTCAGAAAAACCCCGATTACTAAAGGGTACAGAAGCAGTTTCGGGATTCCGAAAAATGGTGACGTGGTTGACTCAAACTCTTACCATATAAGATCAATCCGTCCAAGCCACGAATTTGGAGACTCATGGGCCTTTCTAGGAGTCACCATGAAGGTTTTAGAGGTTCTCAAGAGCCCTTGGATCCAAGGGTTTTGATCCGCTGGTCCCGGTGAAGCCTCTACTACTATATATTGAAAGGAAAAGCTATTTTTGGAGGCATCCACCCATAACCACGAAATTCCACCTCCTTGTCATCCCCCGAGGAGGGGGATAAGATCCTCCATTGTTGCACCATGTCCAAGGAAGAAGAAGGGCCAAGGGGCCGCTGCCCCCAAGGGCAGCCGACGCCCCTAGGAGGCCGCCTGGGCGCTGTCGCCCTGCGCTGCCGCTGGCGTTGCCTCTCCCCCTTGGGGAGGCACATATCCATCACCATCTACAGCGAGATCCACTCCATATGCCTACTACAATCTCTTGGAAAACATGATGTATGATACAATTCGTTATTTTCCCATGATCTATTGTGTATTCATGTCGTTGTTTGAGTAGTGAATTGTTATGGCAATTGTGATATAATTTGTTGTTGGTTGCATACAAGTTTATGTTATCTTCTATGATGATCTTGATATACTATCATATGAGTGCACACATATGTTTGGGGATGCATAATGTTGTCACCCATGCATGATGATAGGAGGAGGGAGTTGGAATTGACAAAAACCAAGTCCCAATTCTTTGATATGCATGTTATATTAATTCATGGTTAAACAGTGGGGGTTTATCATGGGGACCTTAGATCTAAATGCAGTGGTTGGACTTTATGTCTTAATAATTCCCTTGTTTGTACTAAATTGGCCTTCGGATCAATCAATAGTGGTGTATTTTCTCATATCTATGGCTACACCTAGTTATGGCTCCTCCTAGAAGAAACAATAAAAAGACTATATATGTGCTTCACTAATCGTGACAACCAAATGAATGAATAGAAATTTGCATAAACATTTGCTCCCATAGATTATCCACATCCACTCCACTAGCTCCACTTCATTTTCATTAGTTTACTTATAGTATTTATTTTAACTACTTTATTGTTTTCCAGTTAATACCAAAAACCAACCACACACACACACTTTAGATCCTAGCTTTGCACAGACGGCCATATAAGTGGATTATAGGGATTTAGAGAATAGATAGTTTACCTTTAGCTCCTCATCAGTTCGACACTCAAATACTTATCGAATTGTACTACGGTGATCCGCTGCACTTGGGGGTTATCAATGCCCTCCTGCAAAATAAAGTTGGACGCCTCTACTTTATCTTTTGCAAGTTTTACGTGGTTGTTAGGGTTTTCGTTATAGAACCATTTCTAATCTACGAACTTTCCAACCACAACATGGATCCATACAGTTGTCTCTACTACACCCCTTTCAAGGCCCTCTGTTGTAAATGGTATATCAACTATTAAAAGAGAGACAGACAACCACTAGCCACTTATACGGAATAAGCCGTATGTCGAGCGTGGAACCAGTCTCGCGTAAGAGTACACGTAAGGTTGGTCCGAGCCACTTCATCAAACAATACTGCGATATAAACAAGTACACGTGGGAGGTTAACAACCATAGGATCAATGCCCGCAAAACACATGTGGGTACTGGCCGTATAGCACTGCTACGCATAGATCGGCTCTGATACCTTTATTGTGGTTTCAGTGCGAAAACAAAAATTTCCTAAGTCGGACCGCCCTAATGCCCAAGATCTATCTATTAGTAATGTAGTAACGGCCGAAGGTTTTGGATACATACCCCTGTAGTACGCAAGAGGTTAACGTTCCAAGGGGAATGTGGTTGAAGTAGTCGTGCTCATAGCCGAACTCAAGGTCGTGAAGCTCCTCGCAGGTCACCCCTTGCTCCATAACCGTGTAGCAATCCGTCTCACGACATCCTAGATGCCCCAAGTGTGGCCCCTCATGGCTTCGTACAAATACAATATACGATGAGATCTCCGTCTCCCCGATCCCGCTGGGAGTGCGGAAGTAGATCTCCGGCTTGGAATCCCTGCAGCGCAACGGTGTGCTATAGGTGCATCGTCTCTTCCGAAAACAGTCCTGGACCGTGCCAACGCGTGGAGACAACTAGAGAGAGAGAGAGATTGGAGGCGCATAGAGGATGAGGAGAGTTCCCAACTCATCGGATTCTGTTGTGTGTCTATTCTCCTCCAAGGGGGGCTTTATATAGGGAAAGAGGGAGGGCACCCTTACCCCCCACCAAGGAAACCCTAAGGCAGCCAAGGGAAGGAGGCAACCCTAGGGATCCCCAAACCCTAACCCTAGCTGCTGGCCACGGGAGGAGGGCATCCCTAGGTGCATAGGCCCTTCCCCTCCTTTGGTTTCCCTCATGGGACCTTTTTCCCTAGGAAGTTGGCTCATTAGTGGAATACCCTTTCAAATTAGATTTTAATATTTAATATTAATTACATTAATTAATATGTAAATACATATTACCAAATTTGATTTGACCCGAAACACCTTTTGGTTCCCCTTCGATTTCCTCCGAACAACTTCGAAACTTCCCGGAACTTTTCCGGTTTCCCTTATCTCTCTGAACAACTTTGGATCTCTCTCCGTGGAACAATTCCGACTTTCTCTTTCTTTATTATGATTCCAACTTACAGATGATCTCTAGCTCATCGTACCCTTAAGTGTATCACCTCACGGCTCAGGAATGGCACACACATGATCTCCATTAATGAGCAATAGCGGGACTAGGATGCCCATATTGATGCATGTACATTCCACGATGACGATGTTTTGAACCGTAAACGTCGAATCCAATTCCCTTTGTTTCTTAGATACGATTTGTCCGAGATCCGATTGTTTGGTATCACATACTAGTTCAATCTCGTTACCGACAAGT
This sequence comes from Avena sativa, assembly GCA_916181665.1. Lineage (NCBI taxonomy): Eukaryota > Viridiplantae > Streptophyta > Magnoliopsida > Poales > Poaceae > Avena > Avena sativa. The sequence continues at coordinate 507,335,696 of OV702294.1, forward strand.
ACTGTTTCACTTGTTACTGCGATATTACATCCCCGTGACCTAGTCACATGTTGCAGCATTATGGATGTAATCTCACCAAGTCGGCCTAATGTATCTTACGCGTCACTAGGTGAACAAACCCCGGTCTTGATTCATAGGCATCAACCTGTTCCTCCGGATACCCAACATACACCTTTATAATCACCGTTTCACGGCGTGACGTTTGATGCAGTCTAAGCAACCTCGGGAAACAGTGATTAATATGATCTCATGGTCTAAGGAGAAGGAGACTATGTTTCTGACTATTGCAACGATGAACCTCGTGACTTGATTGTGTCGCAATCTTTGGGAAATGTCCATCACATCATTCACCAATTATATGACCTTGTTGTCAACTGAAACTATCACCCATGATCAGGAAATCTTGATCATCGATTGCCCAACGAACTAGTATGAATAGAGGCTACTAGGGACTTATGTTTCATATCACACATGTATCAATGTTTACATTTGATACAGTTATAGCACAATACGAAACTATTACGAACTTATGGGGATATGACAATAATAACCATTTATGATTTGCCTCTAGGGCATATTCCCTTCAGATAGACCTACCGGAACTCGCTCAAACTTTAGGGCTGGGTCTTGGACGACCCAAGGGGTTTAGGGACCTATATAAGGAGGCCAAAGAGCACCCATAATAGGCATACAAGTCGCACACTATCCTCCCGCCAAGCCGCTGCACCCGCCAACCCAAAACCCTAGTTGCGCCGCCTCCCGACGCGTTGATGCCGCCACCCTAGATGCACTTGTCTCCTTTATAGATTCAAACAGGAAAAACCTTGGTGCCTATCTTCATGCATGTATCTCTTATGGTGTGGTAACTTTCTTGTGCGTGTGTCCTGGGTAGCTATATCAACGAGTTGATCTGCACATACGGTTATAGTCGAGGAATGCATATAAAACAAGTAATTGGCATGTGCATTTTATTCTGATATGCCATTTTCCAACTTGATCATAGAATTTGACAGTGTGTGTTTCATCCCTTCGTGAAAGGACTTGCTTTGGAAGACGAATATTGATGAGTTGCTTCCTATGGTGATTTGGGTTTGTCCTCTAGTTGGGTCGAATATGGCTTTTTGGATAGTACCATTGGTGTTCAATGTTGTTTCTTTCATCGGCATGATTTCTTTAAACTAGGCAATAAACTTGCAGTTTACACTAACTAGCCTGGTTAATCATAAGAAAAATTAGACAACCCCAAAGGCGGACATGCATGGAACAAAGTCATTGTGATTGATTTTTGTGACAGTTGGTACTTGTCGTACACAAAGGGAAGCAACCTATAATCGTGTGTACCATCTAGAAGCAATAATCATTAAGATAATGGAAACTCTTATCAAAAGGTACCTGAAATACAACGGCTAGCAGGAAAAGCTAAAGGGTTGTCCATGAAAAGAGATGACACAAGGAGAAAACATAAAAGAAGTAATCAGACAATCTCATCTAGTGTCGATGATTGCTATGCCTATTTTAATGAGATAATCAATCAAGTAATAATCGCTCAGATAGAGTAGTTGACCTAGAAGAAAAAGGAAACAACATCTTCAAATGGATACTGGCAATCTAGTTAGTTCATGCCCGAAATGGAAATGCACATAATGCAGCATGCTAACTAACCAGATTTTTTTTTGTAGAATTTGAGTATCAAAATACTTCCTCAATTTATTTACGTTTTTTGGATTTAGTCAAAGGCCCACTTTGTAAATTCTGACTAAATATCTAGGAAACTATCAATATCAGTAATATAACTTTAATATTACCAGAATCATTGTAAAATGCATTTCCATATTATATATATCCATAATATAAAATTAATATTACTAAAATCATCATAAAATGCATTTCCATATTATATATATTTTCTATTATAGATGTTAACATTTTTTCTACATACTTAGTCAAACTTGATAAAGTTGATTTCGACTAAAACCAGAAGTGTGGTAGTTACAAATGGAGTGAGTGCAAGTATAAATAAATACATCGGCAGCGTTAAATGTGACTTCCATTATTTTACTAATCTCCCATCCATTTTGCAAGGCTCCTCTTTCTTATCCTAGCTAACTCTACATTTTGCTAAGAAAATATGAGTTATTTGCAGAAATAAATATACCATTAGAAACTTCTTTCATATATGAATTGAAAGGTGAACTTTGTTGACATATAATTCATATGCTATTTGTGTTAAACTAATGGTTAAATTTTACCTCAAATTTTTTAGAAAGCATACAAAACCGATGGAGAGAGTAGCTAATATGGTATGTACCAACTCCCTTTTAAATGGCATGCAATTATATTCTTTACGGACGAAACCGGTATGTACCAGGGAAGGAGAGAGGCGAACGCGAGGGCTCCATAACCCATCTAGGGTTTTGTCTCCCTCATCGGCGATGCCATCGGTCCTCTCCGTCTCCGGTGGACTTAGTGCCTTCGAGGTATGGCGGACCACGACCCATCATCGGCGTGAGGTTTTCCGTTCTTTATTTAGCTTGTTTTCAGTGTCTTTTTTCAGGATGATGAGGCGACGACTACATCCTGAAATTATAATAAGGTACCTCTCGTCTTATGCTTGGTCCGGTGGTAAGTCTAGAGCCATCGGAGGGCGCGTGGATTTATGTGTTCGGCGGGTCTCCCGGAACCTGGTCAGTTTTTGTGTTCGTCGGTGTGGTTTCAGGTCAGTCTCTTCCAATCTACTATTATCATCATTGGCGATGGTTTTGTTAGTGCGCTGGTCCTTTAGGACCTTAGCACTGTTGAAGTGTATAAGTGGATTGCACTATCCCTTTCCATTAGTTCAGACTTTTGGTTGCGTTGGCTAGTGCATGAAGCTTGACATGGTATCAGAGCTTAAGGTCTCGAGTTCGAGTCCTGACTTTCGCAATTTATCCTAAAATTGCTGTTGACCCCTCTGTGTCTACGTATAGGCATCTTGAGTCATACGTGAGTTTCGCGCGCCGTCGCGCTCTTCTGGTTGCACGTGCTGACTTCTCTCCATCCTTCACACGTGAGAGGGGTGTTGAAGTGTATAAGTGGATTGTACTAGCCCTTTCCATTAGTTCGGACTTTTGGTTGCGTTGGCTAGTGCATGAAGCTTGACAAGCACGACGACTTTCTGTTAGTTTACTACAACAAGATCTACAATGACAAGATTTTCCCAGTTCCGGTAATGAAGGTCTAGGATGACGGCGCGCCTTGGTCTCGGGCTAGTGCTTCTAGTTATCAGTAGATGGTCCAAAGACCTATTTGTAAATTTTATTACTTTTAATTCTCTATGTACTACTCCCTCCGTTTTAAAATATAAGATGTTTTAGGTTTGTGAAGAAAATGAATCTAGACTTGTTTTAGTGTGTAGATTCATCCCAAAATTAAGTGAACCTACATACTAAAACAAGTCTAGATTCATTTTCTTCACAAACCTAAAACATCTTATATTTTGAAACGGAGGGAGTACTGTTAATGATTACTAATGGATCGGTTGAGTTTTTTTAAAAAATCTCCATTTAAATATATAGCATCCTAGAAAATACGAAGACACTTGTTTGTCTTGGATCATCAATTAATAGTCTTATTTATTTATTTTAAGATAAAAACTACACTATTAGACTTGCCACAAAAATGTTTCCATACTATGCTTTCTGTAATTATTTGTTTAAGTACTCACGTGGCTCGTGCAAATATTCGAAAATCTTTGTGTTTAGTTCAACTTGCATATGCTTGGCCTTTTGAAGTTTTCTCCTCTAAGGCATAGAAAAAAGACACAAGGTGCAAGGGTGGAGCTAGGGATGATACTATAATATTGTGTAACCTTTTTATTCCGTGTTGTTCATGTTTTTTTGTATTATCTACAATACCATCATCATTTGAGTGGTACAATTTTCTACCCATGTAAAAGGAAGTCTCATGTCTTCGAAGAAGAAAGAGTTTAAAAATCTCAAAAGTTTGCTAGTTTATTTTAGACTTTATTTTGTAAAAGAAAGTCTATGTAACTTTATCATCTACTTCCTTCGGTTTATATTAATAAACTCAACTTTATCTATACACGAATGCATCTAGACTTAATATTTGTCTAGATATATACGAATCTAGACAAAGTTGAAACCATTAATATCGACAAAAGAGAATACTATTTGCTGCTATGAATATATACTGTATTGACTATCAATAAAGAAAAACTACTAAATGTGATAAGCCACCCTATTGCTAATTTTTTTAAATAATATATTTTTATTAATCATTTTCAGAAATAATATACGAAATTGATCATTTTCAATTCTAGCGGCCGGTCTTTAATTCAAAAGACGACCGACACGCGTTTTTAATTGAAAAGACGACGTGCAGTAATCATCTTTTGAAAAGACGACGACACTAATCATCTTTTCAAAAGAGGACTAGCCCATAATCGACTATGCATGATCAATGCAACCTGTCTTTAATTCAAAAGACGATCATGGGCTAGTCGTCTTTTGAAAAGACGATTCATACCGTCGTCTTTTCAAAAGATGATTACTGCATGTCGTCTTTTCAATTAAAGACCGGCCGCTAGAATTGAAAATGATCAAATTCATGTATTATTTTTGAAAATGATTAAAAAATATATATTATTTTAAAAAAATTGGCCACCCTATTTATGGGGTATCTTCACGGACAGATGGACGGTCATTATGAAGTTGAAATAAACAAAACCCGCAAAAAGAAAGTTCGAATAAACGCAAAGAATTGTGAGAGACTGGGCCACACTACACATTTTCTTGTCGTTCTAGTGGCTGGCCCAAATATTGGACAAAAACATGAAGTCACAGTTGAGGCCTATTTAGTTGCCAACATGTGGGGGCTGTCATGGAAAAAAAAAGGCTGACACCGTGCGCGGCATCGGTCGGCCCATGCACGAATTCATCGCCAGGATGGGCTTCGGCCTTGTGCGAAGCGGACAAACAAAACTTCATGAATGCATAGAAGAAGGGGGATAAAGATTGCTGCTGGTGACAAATTTTCTTTCCGTCTCCGGCTCTCTATCATCATGTTTTGCTTACTTCATGGTAAATGTAAGCTTTTTACTACGTGCCAGTAAATTATTTAGGACATGTATGTCTGCAACTGTAACTGTGAGCGCGGGCTATGCATGAATTGCCGAAAGATATTTCCTTTTTTTTAATAAAACACGCTTTAGTTACTTAAAGAGTTTTAAATATTATATTTGGTCTTTGCATAATTAGGATGCATACATCCAACACAAATTCAAAGTCTCAAAACTCCACGTCTCCATATGTAAGGGCACGTACTATGCTAGACGTTAACTTGGACGCTTAAATAAAATAAATCTAAATTAAGAAAATTGATTTATTAGGTAAACGCCTTATCCTACAATGCACGACGCTTCTTCCGATAGCTAATTTAACGTAAAGGTAGAGTCCCACGGTAACAAAACTACATCTTGCAGAAAAAAAAAGATTGCCTAGCGCCTCACGGCTAATTAAACGTCGACGCAATCTAGAAACTCGAGATTGGCTTGGAATCGGGACTAACTACCAGGAATTAGATCTTAGCGCCCTATATTAGCGTCCACGTTAAACATGCCCTAAGCGAGGGAGTACCAATCAACTCCAACCGTTGATTTAAAAGGGCATTTTAGACTTTTCTCATTGTGTAAAAAAAAGGAGCCCTTGTGTGCCTCGTCACCCATATCGGCATCTCCGACCGCCCCGTTCTGCATTCGCATGCCGATAACGCTAACATCATTCGAGCATATACAATTCTCAAAAGAAAAATTAATTGTTGACAGTTAACACGATCTAGTTAATTTCCAATGTGATTTCGTCCTCTTAGATATCATTTCGCCCCCGTCCCCAATAAAATCCAGTCAATGAACTGAAATTTGCTTGTCCGTGGAACAATTAGAGCGGACGGAATGGAGTTAGGCAAGGGGATGGATCTAGAGCAGCGGGGGATCAAGTGAAGGCGGAGGCCATGTCAAACATCATCACCATCAGGGGCGCGTGCTTTCGAGTGATTGCAGATACTACCTCCCATGGTCCGTCCACAGCCTAGTTGTCGCCGATACGGGCCCTAGGTCGACTCACTATGGCACGTCCAGGAATCAGAGGCACTTTTTTTAGAGGCACTTTTTCAAACTGCCTCTAATTGTATCTACTGAGGCACTTCGAAAAATAGTGCCTCCAAATATGAATTTTTAGTGGCAATTTTAAAAGTGCCACTAATAGTTTATCCTTTTGAGGCACTATTGATAGTGCCTCTAATGTTTTGAAAAATAGAGGCACAGTCCAGTGCCTCCATGCTAAACTATCAGTGGCATTTTAACCTGTGCCTCAAAAAGACAACTTTTAGAGGCATTTTTTGTGATAATGCCACTAAAAGTATATCAACTGAGGCACAATTAGAAGTGCCACAATTGGTTACCATTTAGAGGCACTAAATTATGCCTCTAAATAGTGACCAACTGTGGCACTATTTGGTGTGCCTCCAATGATCATCCATCTGAGGCACTATACTGCTGCCTCCAATGTCCAACCAGCTGAGGCACCTGACATTACCTCAAATGGATGATCATTAGAGGCACTGTCAAACATGCCTCTAAATGGTCATCCATTTGAGGCACTATCAGGTGTGCCTCAAAATGGTCATCCATTTGAGGCACTTTGTGCTGTGCCTCCAAAAGAATAACCAGCATAATCAAATAATCAGAAAACAGATACCACACAGCACATAATTATATACTACTGATTCCATACTGATAATCCAACATAGTACTTACTGTTCCATACTTACAACTACAAAAGTAGTACTTAGTAGTCCAGCATATATAGTACTAGGCAGTCCAACTTAAGCAGCCCATCAGATAATTACATCCAAAATAAGTAGAACTCATAACAGAAGTTCTACTTCCACCCAATCAGTACTGTCAGATCTACGCTTATGGGAGTGCCGCGAGCATCAGGCGCAACTTACCGTCTGACTTGTACCAGAAACTGAACAGCATAGCATCATTCTTCTTCATGTTGAAGGCCTGCACAGCTGTCCACCATCCACTGGTTATCATTGCTCTATTGTTTACTCCCATCTTCATCCTCACATCCACACGATCATCTTCAGCCATGGATTCAACTTGTACAGTAAGTGGTTCATCAAGAAAATCCTTCAAGTACTTGGTTGTGAACTCAGCATTAAATTCCTGTGTAAGTATCAAGTTTACACAACTGTTAGCATTCTTTTGGACTCTGTTTCTACTACACTGTTATGCATGATAAAGTAAATAGTTGCTCACCATTTTGCATTTCTTCTCAATGACAGCTGACTCTGTCATCTTGTAGACATAGTACTTTATTGCTGGCCTTCTGCCATTGCACCATTCGTCCAGAAACTCAACTTGGCATGGACACAGTAGTATGTCATTTCCAAACATACACTGGTGGTCCCACTCATATATTCCCTTGTTTTTGGTCCTGATACAGCACAAATAGAACAAATTTTATAAATATTAGTACCATTTCTCAACTGCTGTAACAGACGAGATAGTTCAAAGTTTGTATAGATACATACCCCTTAAAACCAAGCTATCATCTTGTGCTGGCATAATTGGCACATAACCATCTGGCACGAACCACTCCGTAGAGGTGTCACTGCCAGAGGTGTCACTGGCAGAGGTATCACTGCCAGAGCTGTCACTGCCACTAGTGTTGTGGCTTGGGATCAAGCTGCCACTGTCATCTGAGATGTCAATGGCACAGTTCTCATAGGTTCCCATCTAGTATAAAAACAGCATGTAATCAGTAATGCTAAAGCAATGTAATCAGTAATGCTAAAACATGTTTAGGACATGATCAAATAGCAAAACATTCAGAAAGTCAGTAATTACATTCTGAATATTTCTAACATTCAGAAAGTTCAGAAAGTACAGAACATTCAGACAGTTCAGATCATGCTGAACATTCTGAACATTTAGTAATTTTTGAACATAGCAAAACATTCAGGAAGTCTATAATTACATTCAGAAAGTTCAGAAAGTTCAAAACATTCAGAACATTCAGAAAGATCAGAACATTCAGAAAGTTCAGTACATTCTGAACAATCTTAACAATCTGAACTTTCTGAACTATAGCAATTAGAACAATACAATCAATATAACATGGATTAATCATCAACTCTTGACATCAACAGAATTAATCCTAGCATAACCCTAAACAAAATATAATCTAAGAACAAAACTAAGAACATAGATCTAGACAAAGAACATAAATCAAAGAACAAATCTAAGCACCCAAAGATCAGATAGCAGGTTAGATCAAACAAAAGAAATAAAATTTCAGACCAAGAACACCAGATTAGATCTCGAACAAATCTAAAAACAGAACAAATCTAATGACAGCACACATTTTCACACTAAACTAAGAACACTAATCTAATAACAACACCAGATTAGATCTAAGAACAACACCAGATCTAGTACAGTAATCTAAGAACACGAGAAAAGATCTATACACTATTCTAAGAGAACCAGAGTACACTAATCTAAGAACACTAGTTCAGATCTAAACAACAGTTCTAATCAAGAACAGAAAAGATCTAACGAGTAGAATAAGAACAACAGTTCCTAATCAAGAAGAACAGAAGAAGAAATAAGAATAGAAGAAGAACACGAGAAAATTATTATGTCCTAATCAACAGTTCCTAATCAACAGTTCCTAATGTTGTTTTAAGCTTTAGTTATTATGTCCTTATTCTGTAAGTTAACTACTAGTGTTTGTATCACTTGTATTATGCCTGAAATTATATGGTTATGCTTGTTTTAATGTTGTCAGCTATGGATGTGCTTGTTTTATTACTTGTTTCATATTCCTGTTTTGTTGATGTCTAGAAGGCCTTCATTGTTCTGAATTCATAAATATTCAGAGACCATGGGCTACTAGACTACATTAGTTCCATAATAGACTACATTAGTTCTACTACTAGTCAACTACTTGTGTAAATTACCAGAGCATTTTGTGCCTGAATTTTGTGCCTAAATTACCAGAGCATTCAGACCATTTTGTACATTTATTCAGAGCATTTTTTTCATTTATTACATTTATGAACTGCACACATGTCCTTGGAAGTGGGGGAAGTGGGGGAAGTGCTGCGCCAGGTGCTTGCCCCCACGTCCAGGTGCTTTCTTATTTAACATGGTGGTAGTATGGAGTTATTTCTTCTGCCTATGTCGAGTTCTTCTGCCTCTTGGTGAGTTCATCTCTTGTTCTTACCTGAATATTGTTGTTCTGTTTGTGTACTTACATCTGAATGTTTCATGTGTGATGCAGATCTCTGATTGTACAACAGGAGCACACGTTATCCAACAGGTGATTCAGATCCTTTGCCTCTTTTCATGTCATCCATGAATGAATTTGTGTTCCATATCTTAATACTTCCATTTTTTTCCATAGGAATGGATGAGATGAGTTGTGTTCTGTGCCAGCAACCAGTGCAAAACTGTGGCCTCCATTCTGACAGGCGTGCAGTTTCTTTTGATCTGATTATGATGCAGGGATTTGAAAATGGAGTGGTAAGTTATAACATCAGTACAATGGATCTCTTGTTTTTATCTAGAAAGGAGGTGTATAATGACAAACATTCCTCTTGTTTTTATTTCAGGCAGTACCTTGCAAATTCAAGGAACAACTTGAAAAATTTGCAATGTCAAAGAACTGGATGGTGGCTACATGCAGGAACAGGCATGTGTATGACTTCTTCCTGGAGAAAGAAGTGTCAAGAACTACCATCTGTGGACCATACTAGAGTTCCCTTGTTAGGAAATATGATATCCAACAAGGTGAGGTTGTCTCTTTCAGGTATGTGGAACAGGCCAACAATTTTGATATCACAGTGTCTGAATTTGTGGAGAATATGAAGGTTGAGAAGCCTATTGTTGCAGATGGAGGTAAACTGTTTCACAATTTTAACTGTTTTATGTCATGTTAGCTGAAATACTTGCTATGTTAACTAGTTTGCCATTGTTTACTACTTTGAGCAGGTCTTTACTGTGTGATGCCTGAAATTAGAGCTATACTTCAGAAGACTATTTTCTCAAACATCAGAGAAATTAGTGAGGAGAACATGGCAACCATCAATTATGGTATCTACAAGGTTTTGGCTCTAAAACCAGGGCAAGAACTAGCTGAGGAAGAATTCTATGAAAGTGTCAATGAGATGCAGTTTATGGTGCACAAGTATAATCAGGAAAATGTTGAACTAGATGCTTTGGTAACTATCTACTACTTAATTTCTCACATTTTGTATGCAATGTTTCAGACTTAGTTCTTACACAAGTTGTTACTATGTCAGTACCTTTCTGCAAAAACATTCAGAGAAGTTGGATGCCCATGGCAAGGACATTCAAATCTGTTGGCTAGGGAATTTGATGTGCCCTTTGAAGGAAGGTACCACATGGAAGATGAAGATGATAGAATTGCATTCACAATAGGACGACAACAATTTAGGGAGGAGTCAAATATAGTAGAGGGATCACTGTTGCTGATTGTTGCAGACCCAAGGCATGGTCACATCTGTCTTGATTTTGTGGAGATTGAAGACCCTTGAAGAACATGATTGAACACCCTTGAAGAAATTGTGTTTCATTTTAAGTTGTAATGTGTTCTAGTGGACTAGTGTTCTGAACAATGCATCTACTATAATGTTGGTTTGTAAGTTGAACAATGGTTTGTAATGTTGGTTATCAAGTGTTGATCATTTTATGTTATTCAAGTGTTGATGATTCTCAGTTTTTCAAGTGTTGATCAGTTTCTTGATTTTCTGTTTATCTAGTGTTGATCATTTAATTTTATGTCTAGAAGGCCTTCATTGTTCTGAATTCATAAATATTCAGACCATGGGCAACTAGACTACAATGTACAATGTTTAGTTTAGCATCTCAATGTTTAGTTTTGCATCTAAATGTTCAATATTTAGCATCTCAATGTTTAGTTTTGCATCTAAATGTTCAATATTTAGTTTTGCATCTCAATGTCTAGTTTTACAATATTCAACTATGATTATGATTATGAATGTTTAAACTATGATTATGATTATGTATAAACTATGTAGTTTATACTAGACTACAATGTAAACTAGCTAGACAATTACTGTTAAAATAAAATATCACTAGCTAGACAACAATGTAAACTAGAAGGGAATAAAGCACAATAATAACACAAGTATAGTATATCTCCAGTACAGTATTTTTTATTTTAGTCCTTTAATTTTTTCATGTCATATTACTGACCCTTGTCTTTCTCTTTTTAACCTTGGCTCTCTTTTTTTCAGATACAACGCGCCTCTCCTCCTCTTCCTCGATCGAGCTCCTCTCCTCCGACGAGATCCGCTCCTCTCCGTCGAGATCCACCACCGCCTCCTCCTCAAGCTCGTCCACCACCACCTCTCCGTCGAGATCCACCACCGCCTCCTCCTCGAGCTCGTCCACCACCACCTCTCCGTCCACCACCACCTCCTCCTCGAGCTTGTCCACCACCACCTCTCCGTCGAGATCCTCCACCACCTCTCCGTCGATCTCGTCCACCACCATCTCTCCGTCGAGATCCGCCGCCGCCTGGAGCTCGTCCACCACCTCTCCGTCGAGATCCACGTCGTGCAATGGGCACTCGTAATGATGATCCACGTCGATCTATTCTTCATCGACAAATAACTCGCAATGATGCGAGGCTGGTTCTTCAGGTTAGGAATTCACCACCTGTTCCTGTGATGCTCTGATACGCTCCTATTTCTGTTCTGCTCCTGTTCCTGTTATTACTTGTGCTCTGCTCTGATATGCTATACTTGTGCTCTGCTCTGATATGCTCTGTTCCTCTTATGTTCCTGTTATTACTTGTGCTCTGATATGCTATGCTGTACTCTGAACTGTTCCTGATGTGCTCTGATATGCTGTACTCTGAACTGTTCCTGTTATTACCTAGTTTGTTTGTTTGAATGTTGGTATAGTAACTAGTATCTTGCTATTGGTTACACAGGAACAAGTTGCTAAGTTTATTCATCTATTTGTACAATGGATAAAAGTTGGATGAGTGCTGCTATATCCAGTACACAGTTTGCAGATGGGGTTAGGGGTTTCATTCAGTTTGCAGCTACAAATTCTGGTTTTAGCCAAAAGATTGTCTGCCCATGCAAACTTTGTTGTAACATCTCTAGGCAAAGTTTAGAAGATGTTGAAGACCATATAATATCTGTAGGATTCATGCCTGGGTATACAACATGGGTATACCATGGGGAATCAGTAGATTGTGCTATTCCTACTGTACAACCCAATGAATCAGTAGAATTGCCTTTAGGAAGTGATGAGATGGATGAGATGATGTTGGGTTCTCATGATATGTACAACAATAGCTCTTTAGGATCAGATACACAAGTTGACAGTGATGATACTGATGATGACTCTGAAGAAACAGATGAAGCTGATGAAGAAGCTGATGAAGAAGCTGAGGCATTCAAAAAGTTAGTTAATGATGGCAGACAAGAATTATATGCAGGATGTAAAAAAATTACAAAACTGCAATTTCTTGTGAAGCTGATGAACATAAAGAACACCAGGGGATTAACCAGAGCTACATTTGAAGATGTGCTGCAGCTATTTAGGGATGTCCTACCAGAGGATACAACTCTCCCTATGAATTTTCATGAATCCAAACAGTACATCAAATCTGTAGGGCTGGGGAATGACACATATGATGCATGCATTAATGACTGCATCATATATAGAGGAGACAATATCAATGCATCTGTCTGTCCAGTATGTAATGCATCCTGATGGAAGATTGTGAAGGAAATTGGTGGTGGCAAAAGATTTAGCAAGGTTGCTCAAAAGGTGGTCAGGCATTTCCCATTGAAGAAGAGAATTAGAAGATTATTCATGTCAAGCAACACAGCCCCACTTATGAGTTGGCATGTTGATGGTAGGATCAAGGATGGTCTTATGAGGCATCCTGCTGATGCACCAGCTTGGAAGCATTTTGATGCAAAATATGAGTGGTTCAGTAAAGAAGCTAGAAATATTAGGTTTGGACTGGCAACTGATGGTTTCAATCCATTCAGAACTATGAACCTGTCTTACAGCATCTGGCCAATTGTACTGATTCCATACAATCTTCCAGCAGAGAGTTGCATGAAAGAAAACAACTTCATTTTGTTAGTTATTATTCCTGGTAGGAAGGCACCAGGGAAAGACATAGACATTTACCTGCAGCTAGTTGTTGATGAACTGAAAGTGTTATGGAAGGATGGTCTTTGGACTTTTGATTCTCATGTAGGAAGGAAATTCAGGGTGTATGCTGCACTGCTATGGACAATTAGTGACTGGCTAGGCCGGGGAATTCTTAGTGGAAAGAGTATTGTTGTTTGCTCCCACTGCCTGCTGGGTACATGTTCCAAACGTTTAAAACATGGACACAAAGCATGCTACCTGGGTACTAGGATGTTTCTACCTGCATACCACCCATTTAGGAAGGATAAAGACTCATTTGATGGCACAACTGAAGACAGGGAACCTCCAATTCAACCATCAGGTCATGAGATTTCAGAAATGACAAAAGGCATTCACACCATCTATGGGAAAACACAGAAACAACAAAAGTCTAAGAATAAAAGGAGACAAAGAGATGAAGGGGAGGAAGATATTGTACTGGAGGATGTGCACACTGTAGAGTCAACATTCAAGAAGAGAAGCATCTTTTTCTAGCTTGAATATTGGGAACATTTGCTGGTTCGGCATAATTTGGACTCAATGCATACAGAGAAGAATGTGTTTGATAATATTGTTCACACAATTTTACAAGTGGACAACAGGTCCAAAGATAATGTGAAAGCAAGACTGGATATGAAAAGATTTAAAATCAGAACACATCTCCATGTTGATGAAACTCAAGAGAAACCAGACTTGCCTGAAGCAATGCACTACATGAATTCAGATAATAAGAAGGTATTCTTCTCAGTTGTGAAAAATGCAAGGTTTCCAGTAGACTATGCTTCAAACATGGATGGGAAGGTCAGGTTAGATGAGAAAAAATTAGTTGGGCTAAAAACTCATGACTGCCACATAATTTTTGAAGATGTATTTCCTTTAGCTATAAGTAGAACCATGCCTGCCCCTGTTGCTCTTCCACTAATTAATCTTAGCAAGTACTTCAAGAAAGTTTGCTCCAAAGTCATAGATCCTACTGAGATGCAAAAGTTGGAAGAAGAAATTGCTGAAACAATGTGTCAGCTAGAGCAGATTTTTCCACCATCATTCTTTGATATAATGGAACATCTTGTCATCCATCTTGCAAGTGAAGTGTTGATAGGTGGACCAGTGCAATTCAGAAACATGTGGTCTACAGAGATGTTTGTTGGGAAGTGTAAAGGGATGGTACATACTAGAAGACATCCTGAAGCATCAATAGCTGAGGGATATATATTTGATGAGAGCTTGGATTTTTGTGCAAGATATCTGGAAAATTCCAACAAAAGATACAATGCATACTGATGATAGCACAACTAGCAGTCTAGACACTAATATATATTTAAGAACAATTGGAAGACAGCTCTCTGCATTTCAAGCAGATGAGCTAGATCACATTTCATGGACACAAGCTCAAAGGCATGTGTTGCTTAGTTATCCAGAAATTACTAGGTTTGCAAATGAGCATATCACAATGCTACAAGCAGACAGAAGGAAAAGTAGAAGAGAAGTTGAAGTTGCTCACCACCAACAATTCCTGAAATGGTTTATTGAACATGTGCATTCTTTAATGCATAAAGGAGTTGAACTACCACAAGAAGTTGTTCTACTAGCACACAAGCCTTTCATGATGGTGAAGAAATACAACAGCTACAAGATTAATGGCTATACATTCCACACAAGAAGCCATTCTGCTGGAAAATCTTCCCAGTGTGATGGAGTTTCAACTACTGCAAAGACATTAAGTTATTCAGTAGATCACACATTAGGAGATGGTCAAATTTGTGGCAGGATCCATGAAATAGTTGAATTGAATTATTCAAACAGAGCTAGTGTAGTATTATTCAAGTGTGAATGGGTTAAAGATACTGGAATTAGAGTAGATGAATTTGGAATAACTAAAGTCAACTTCAATCATGTAGACAAAGGGGAAATTCTTTCATCTATGCCATTTATACTAGCTAGTCAAGCAAAACAGGTCTACTATTTGCAAGATCCAATTGATAATGAATGGTTTGCTGTTGTGTCTAGGTAATTGATATAGTTCTATTGTTTCTTTTGTTTGCTGGTTTGATTCTGTTGAACATGATAATAAAGTTCTATTGTTTCTTCTGCAGGGACTGCTAACATGGACAGTCAGAGAAGTAGGCTAAATGAGGTTAACATGCAACTGATAAAACTTGGTGTGCCACCAACACAGATAGAAATCAAGAGTGGAGAAATTTTTACAAGATTTCTTGAGGAAGCAAGGATAAAAGGAATATACAAAGAACCAGCAGAAGTAAGAATCTAATTTATGCCATTCTAATATGTGATTTATGTGAAAGCATATGAAGCACCTAATTTATGCCATTCTAATATGTGATTTATGTTCCTGTCTTAATTTAGAATAACATGATATATGAAGAAATAGATGTGGTAGAAAATGAGGATGAGGATGATGATGGTAGTGAACAGTATGATAGTGATGCTACTACTCATGATGAAAATGAAGAAGGTGATATCAATCAACAGTTACAGGAAGGTTAGTTTTAGGTTGCCTTCTCCTCTTGTTAATTTAGGCAGTTTATTTGAATATTGTGAAATGGATGACACATTGGTTAATTTAAATACTTGTTACATGACAACAGCAGAGAAGTCTGTGAGAGGGCCCACTAAGTTGAAAAGATTCTGGAAAGAGTATGATCCAAGAAACAAGATCAGTTTGGAATTTAACAGCAAAGGCCAACCTTGTGGGTTCAAAACTTGCAGGCTCACAAATTTCATTGCTTCTTTAGTTAAGGGAAAAGAAATTTCTTTGGCAGCTACCAATTGGAGCAAAGTTCCTGAATATGAAAAAGATAAGCTATGGAAGACAGTTAAGGTAAAATCTCTTAAATAAACTGGATTGTAGTTCTGAACTATTTTTTTTGCCTGCAAATTACTAATGTTGCCTAACTGTAAACACTTTTGCAGTATTTCTTTGAAATACCAGATTGTTACAAGTGCTGGGTGTTGATATCTGCTAGAAAGAAGTGGAAAGATTACAAGTGCTATTTGAAGAGAAAATTTTACAAGGATGAGTTGTCACTCAAAAGCAACATTGCCAATGGATGCAAATCCAGGATACCTCCTACTCAGTGGGTTTGGCTATGTAAATTTTGGAGAACACCAAAGTCTAAGGTATACTAAAGTAGCAATGCTGGATATACTATTTTTTTCAACCTGCTTGTGCTAATTCATACTATAGGCGTTAATGTATAATTTCTTGCTGTAATGTAGGCATTAAGTATGAAGAACAAAGAGACGAGAAATTGTCAAGCAAATGCAGTTCATACAGCTGGTACTAGAAGTTTTGCAGTAGTACAGGAACAAGAAGTAAGTTAATTGTGGATTTGTTGCATACTTGAATATCTAAAATTTTCAAAGATCACAGTATGATAGTTTTCCATGAATTTCATGAAATAAAAGAAGGGAGCAAAATATCCAGAGCTCAGCTTTACAGAATTACACATACAAATAAGGATGGGAAACCAGTTGATGAATTTTGCAAGAAAAAGATTGTAAGTAATAATGTAGTATATATTGAAAACTCAATAAACTATTCTGAGCTACAATTCTGAGCTATCAATACTTCAATAAACCTGCATCCATGTTTGTAATGTTGCAAACATGGATTCAATGTTGTAACTTCTTTTGTTTATCTTCAGTTTGAGTCAATCTTGCAAATATCCATTACATGTTCCTCACTCTTTGTAATGTTGCAAACAGGAAGAGATAAATGTGAAGTTTGTGGACAACCCAAACTTGATACATGAGGAAGCAAATGAGGAAGATTTGTATTCAACATTGTTCCTAAAGGCTAAGAAGTCAAGTAATCATGGATTAGGGCTCACCGTTGGTGGAAAGAACAGTGAGAAGCTGGCGCTGGCTCTATCTGCTCTACATGATGTTACACAGGAAAACAAAAATCTCAGGGGTGTTGTAGAGAAGCTTGTAAAAACTCAATCAAGTTTGGTAGCCAGAAGTGATAAGCTAGAAGAGAAGTATTGTCAGATGATGGAGCTATTTCAAACATCACAGAAGAGAATGAAAGAACATATTGAAGAACCTCTTGTTGAAGAATCAGAAGAATTTGACAAGATGAAGAACAGTGGTCAGGAGGAGAAGAAAGCAGTAGATGACAAGAAAAGGAAAAGACAAAGGGTAGAAGAAAAGATTAGAAATGAAGTTAATCTTGCGAAGAATGAAACTGCTGAGGTAAAATAACTACTGCTTGTACATGTGTCAATAAGAAATCCTTGTACGTGTGTTTTTTCTTGTACGTTGTACCTCTTGCTGACTAGGAATTTAACTAAATGCAGGTTGCTATGATAAAGAAAATTAAACTAGAGAAAGCTCAAGAGATGAAGAAGTCAAACATTTGCAGCACTATCCCAAAGCCCAGAATAAGTAGAGAAATGGAAGTTGTCTTGACTTCACCAAATTCTTCTAACCTTGCAGCTCTTGGAACAATTCAAACTGCAGATATAAATGCAGTTGGTTTAGATGGAGATCCACTAAGTGATTATGTGGAGGTCATGGTCAACATTGTCTACCGTGATACAACCGTACTGCCTAGACCACTTGGGAGAATGACAAGGATGGAAAATGCGCAAGCTAAGTGCATTCCATGGCCAAGGAATCATGTTAGTATTTCTTAAACTTTGTATGAAAAAAATCTGCTCCTACTCAGTCAAGGTGCTCCTACTCAGTATTTCTTAAATATGTGCAGGTTACATTAAGAGATTTATATGAAAAAAATCTGCAAAACAAAATTAATAGACAAAACTCAGTCAAGGTGCCAGGGAAGCCAGGAGCTAATAAGAAATCTGCTCCTACTGAACAGGAATGTGTAGTATGATTATAGAACTCAGCAGTTATCACTCAGCAGTATTGTTTATGCTTCTGCTCCTACTAACATATTGACTCAGCAGGGTACTGGTGCACAAGGAACAACTCTTGAAGCAAATGCTGCTGCTGTTTATGCTTCTGCTACTGCTACTGCTTCTGCTAACACAGAGTCTCAAATGAATGAAAAGGTATGTTACATATACTGCTTCTGCTCCAGCAATATCTGAACTGTTTCATGTACTAATACATGAAAAAATGTGCAGCTTCTGGATGAACCAGTCAGCAAAGTAATTATGGAGGAACCGGTCATGATCCAGGCAAAAGGTAGAGTGAAGAAACCAAATTCCAGAAACCAGAAACAAACTGCTGCTTCTGCTACTGCTTCTGCTAACATAGAGTCTCAAATGCATGAAAAGGTATGTTACATGTACTGCTTCTGCTCCAGCAATATCTGAACTGTTTCATGTACTAACACATGAAAAAATGTGCAGCTTGTGGATGAACAAGTCATGAGCCAGGAAACAAAGATCAAGAAACCAAGATCAAGAGTACCGAAGCAAACTGCTGCTCCTGCTGCTATAGCTACAACAGATTCGCAATTATCAGACAAGGCAAGTTACAGTTGTAAACTATTACAGTTGATCAGAATATTACACTGACAACAGTCTAAACTAAAAAATGTGCAGATTCTGGATGAACCAGACATGAGCCAGGCAAAAGTTAGAGAAAAGAAACCAAGATCAAGAGTACAGAAGCAAGATGCTGCTCCTGCTGCTACAGATTCAGTACCACACAAGGTAAGTAAACTCCTAAACTAGTCTGAACAATGCATACTACTGTTGAACTAGCTACTCCTTCTGTTGAACTAGCTGCTCCTTTTGTTGAAAATGTTGAACTGTTGAACTAGCTTCTCCTTCTGTTTGATCCTTCTGTTGAAATAGCTGCTCCTTCTGTTTGATCCTTCTGTTGAACTAGCTGCTCCTTCTGTTTGATCCTTTTGTTGAACTATTGAACTAGCTGCTCCTTTTGTTGAACTGTTGAACTCAGACAAATCTTAACAATGCAGACTGATGATATTGCATGGTCTCAAACTCAGACAGCTCAGACAAGGGATTGCCAAGCAGCTGATGATATTGCATGGTCTCAGTTGTAAGATATGGCTGTGAACAATGGTTGTGGGATATGACTGTAAGATATGGCTGTGAACAAATGTAAGATATGACTGTAAGATATGTCACTATAAAATATGACTGTAAGATATGACTATAATGTGGTTTGTAATATATGTGGTTTGTAATGTGACTGTAAGATATGACTATAATGTGGTTTGTAATATATGTTAGCCATCACATGCGGGCCACTGTAATATGACTGTAAGATATGACTTTGATTCAATTAATGTGAGCCATTTTGTAATATATGTCACTGTAGTACACATTTGCTTTTGGCTAGGATTTAGAGGCACTATGGATAGTGCCTCAAAAAGCTGGGTTTTAGGCACTATGGATAGTTCCTCAAAAAGTTGGTTTTTTGAGGCACTATTGATAGTGCCTCAAAAAGTTGGTTTTTAGAGGCACTAGTCATATTGCCTCAATTGACTAGGATTTAGAGGCACTCTAATTTGTGCCTTAAATTGGTTTTTGAGGCACTAGTCATAGTGCCTCAATTGGCTAGGATTTAGAGGCATTAGTCATAGTGCCTCAATTAACTATGATTTAGAGGCACTTTTTAAAACTGCCTCAAAAAACTTTTATCTATACGACCGTCCTCGGCGCTTTTTTTAGTGCCTCAAAAACTTAATTGTGGCACTAATTTAACTATTGGAGGCACTTTAGAGTGCCTCTGAATCCTGTACCTGCCATAGTGACTGCCGGCGATCCCCGCATGTGGCCATCTAGAATTTTTAGCGCTGGAGTTAATAAAACCATAATAAAGTAACTTCCAGAAGTTCGATTTTACCCCTTAAAACTAGGTACTTCCTAATTGTGTGTAACAGTATTCCAAGTTAACTAGATTAACCTAATCCGATCCGTTGGATCACAAGAAACGAATGGCTAATATTCACTTAGGGGCACCATAGAAGAATTTGAGTTATACTCTCTCTGTTCGGAAATATAAGACGTTTTAGGTTTGTTAAAACCGAATGTATCTAGACGTTTTTTTATGTAAAGGTTCGTAGAGATTCGAAGTAAAACTATATACTAACAAAAATCTATATACATTTATTTTATAAAACTAGAATGTCTTATATTTCTGACCTGAGGAAGTATATCATTATGAGAAATTGTAGAAACGACAAAGGTGAAGGGCCGATCCGTAGACTGAACTAAGTGAACCAAACCAAACCAAGTGAAACAAGACAATCATTTTTTTCGCATATATGCTCTGTGCCTAAATCTGACTAGTAATCCGTGATTGCAATGTGCAAGGACCTGCGTGTGACGGATCTCGGTTACCCGGAAGTACACTCCCTTTCTCTTCTCTTTCCCGGGTGGTGGTGGCGCGGTCAGTCAAAGCTGCACGTGCTGTACATGCACGAAGCACCGGAATTGTCATGACGTTATGGCAGCAGGAGCTAAGCTGCTAGCAGTAGCAGGCCACAAAACGACGAGCAGGAGATCGATCGAGGCGGTGACGTCGGCCGGACAGCGACGGCCGCACGTTCCCGCGGACCGCCGCCATTTTGGTTCCTGCGTCGATCGTCACACGGCACTGTTCCCCACGCTTGGTTTGGTTGCGTTGCGTCAATTAGTCTTTCGCCCGTCTGAGTCCTTGTCCGCTCTGCCAACGTGCGAGCGAGATGCAGAAATCTCACTCGTGTCGGGGTCGCTTCATCGATTTTTCTCGGAAGAAGATGAGCGCCCGATGTGAGGTAAAGTTGTTGGTTAAATGGTTGCGTTTTCCTTCTTGTAATAAGATAGCAGCGGCCTCCACCGATCGAGCGGTGGTGTCAGCTCCGCCTAATCGCGAGTCATCGCTGAAGATGAAGATTGGACCTACGACTGGTACAACGAGGTGAAATGTGAGAATTTATTAAGAGAAAAACGACAAAATACACTCTTAGATTAAAAGTGTATTGTTAATTAATAGATTGGGGCAATACTTTCACACCGTTTCAAAAAAAAAATATGAGGAAGAAGGGTATATAAACAAGGCAGAAGTGCATTTCAATCTAAAATATATGTGGTTTCATGATCTGAGTATATAGCAGCAAGGTGCATTTCAAGCCAAACGGTATAAAAAAAGCTCCCGAGCCAGCCCCCGTGACGCCTGGGCCGCGCCCTTCCCTCTCCTCTCCAACACCTCCCGCCCCTCCTCTCCCACCATCGCCGGCATGCTGCCCTAGTGGTGGCGGACATCTGGCTCTTCCCTCTCGGTTATGGACATGCGGGGCTTTCCGGCTCCAGGAGGTGCAACTCTGTGGAACACGGTCCGACACGGTGACGAGGAGCTCGTTGGCGGTTGGGTGGTTGTAGGTCACCGCGGTATTGACGGTCGACAACAGGGTAGAGACACTCGAGGGCACGTGACGAGAGGGCCTGTTCGGCCTAGAGATCTGGGCCCCATCTGCCACGGGCAGACCGATGAGTCTCTTTGGTGCTGACGCCTCCCGGAAGTGGAGTTGGTGAGCCGGTGGTACAGGATGGTGGCGGCGCCTTGCCGGCCTGCTGCAGAATGGCGGCGGGGACTTTACGGGCCTGATCTGGGCCCGACCGGGGCCGTTGGGGCCTATTGTGCCCCTGCTGTCGTGTCTAGTCGGCTACCGCAACAACAGTGGAGGCAGTTCCTTCCCTCTCGGCTATGGTGATGCCACCCCCGACTCTTGATGCGACCTTCACATCCATAATCTAGGACTCGCGACGGTGACCACCGTGAGACGACAAGGGTGGCATCAAGACTTTGGTGGCGCATTTTGGTGGGTGGCAAGTTGGGTGGAGTGCTAGGAAGCGTCCGTGGAGTAGTGGTTTTTTTGGGGTCAGGAGATATCTCGTTGCCTTGTCTGGCACCGACATGGGGATGCCTGCAGGTGTCGCCATCCCTTCACGAAGGGCGTTGGGGTACCCTTTCCCGACTTACCTCAATGTGCTGAGGGAAACCGTAGGAATTGTGTGGGCAGCGTCGCCGTCGTTGTCGTTTTTCTCGTTGTAAAAGGTCTTAGATAATCAGGGAGGGAGACAAACAAGTGGAACCTCCAAGTATAACATAACTATTAATGTAAACATGCGATGTAATGGTGCTTGCTGTCGGTAGTCCCAAATTTATTATAAAGTAGTATTTGGCAACGAAGTAGAATATGGTGATGACTCTACCACATGGATGATTTCAAATTTCTATGTTGTGGGTCCAATTGTCAAATAAAATGACATAGGGAGTTGGCTTTCCCTCTTGTCACCACCTCCCATAGAAAAATCTCAAGTAGTAATTGGTAGTATAAAAATATATGATAATTTATTATATCATATGAATTTGGTATTGAAGAATCTTTATACTCAGGTTTTCTCTTTTTCCCAACTTGGAATTCCCTTAAAATGCAAGGAGCTAGTTCCAAAAGCTAAAAAACAAATATAAAACTAGCATTTGGCAAATGTTGCAGCTGGCCACATGGGATGATCCCTAAACAATCCGGCATCAAACATATCATATTCATATGCCTCGGCACATAAACTCCGGGAAGAAAGAGATAGCTCCCTGCTTCTCCTACGGCCGCGCTAGAGCGCCCAGAATCGACAGGGCTTCACAATGGCTCGGTGCCAAGATGATGGGTATCACTTGCATCGACGACGCTTCTGCGTGGCGGTTGCATCGGCATGCCCAGGTGGTGTCTTGCTGGACACAATGTTATGGATCACAATCTAGGCCTTGGCAGACCTACAACCCGTGGCAAATTGGCACTGACTCGTGATGTTCGACGCATGGTCAAGGTTCTTCTCATGCAACACAAAGGCTTAGGCTTCCAAACACGAATGTGTGTGGTACAACGAGCGCATATCGTGTGCTGCGGCGATGCGTCCGGTCCAAAGGGCGGTATTCTCTAGCTTAGACGATGCGGCGGCTAGATTCAGACGGTTGGGTGATGGTGGAGGATGCTTGGGCTGATGGTTCCGAAAAAAGTTCTCTTTTACTTTTTACTTTTTATTATAGTTTTGCCTCGTTTTTATTCCTTCATATTATTCTTAGCATTCTTATTTTTTATCTATGGTAAATATATGCCTAATTTTCTATTGCATGGACATTTATTCTAACATGAGTTTAAAACTTTTCATGTATATGCATATTTCTAATATGCATGAACTTTAATTTATGATAGGAAAAATACTTTTATTTTGCAGAATATTTATTTTTATGTGCTTAATAATAATAGTAATTATTATATATTTGCTATTTTTTAAATATGAATATATTTATTTAATACGTAGAAGTTTACTTTCAAATCCAAGAATGTTTATTTCAGTATAATTTTTAATGACAAACATAATTTTTACTATAAATTATTTTTGTAGAGTAAATATGAATTTAAAATTCATAAAAAAGTACCGTGGGATGCATCGAATGCGACCTTGAAGAAAGGGCTTCAGGTGGAGCATCCCTTTTTGAACACAAGAGAGGGGTCGCGAAGGACCCCGATGCTGCCATTAATATTCAGTCGGTGGGAATAAATTACAAGCAGGACCTCTACAAAAGTAAAATTACAGAACAGTCCTGTGAATAAGCAAGGTGGACCCTAGAGAAAATCCTGGAAATGCAATCAGGTCCTTGAAACCCTCCACCGACGATGTGCTAGCGCCGCCGGCCATCTCGATATCGCCGGGGACAAACCACTTGGCCAGAAAGAGCTGGTGAAGCCCGACGCGCAGCACCCAGAGGCCTCCATCTTGGAGGTTGAGATCACGCCCTCTCGGCGTGGAAGAAGCCCTTCATGGGCATGGATGCCGGTGGAAATCGATACCACCGAGCTTGGAGCTCGAGGAGGCAGCAGGGCAACGCGAACAGCACCAGCAAGGACAATCTCTTGTCCCTCCTCGCCACCTTGGCCGGCCAGGTCGAAGAAGATGCCCTTGATGTCGCTGAGACGTCGTTGCCACGGGCGCTTATGCAGAGGTCCTGCAAGAGGAACCTCCGCCGCATACTCCCACCATGAGAGCCTGACGACGAGATTCGTCGGCGAGCTACTGGTACAACGCCGATGTACCAGAGCAAAGGAACCCCGCCCTCCATCTTCCGAGCTGCTGCACCTTTACAGCTTCTCCCTCCCCTTGCCGCCATGGTCGGCCAGAGAGAGAAAACAGAAAAGGCCCCAGCAGAAGAAGAAGAAGAAGAAGAAGAAGGGTCGAAGCAGGGGATTATTTGCGGAGATCCCTAGGGTTGTGTCGTCCGCCAGCACCTCCGACCACCGGAGTTCACCGCCGTTGCGCCACCGCCACCAGATGCGTCGAGACTGGCCCGAACAACCCGACGCCCTACTCCAAACTACGGGCAACTCTCCCAAACAATTACAACTAATCCTACCATCTACTCGGGCACCTCCCCCTCCCCATCTCCGGCCGGCAAAGCCGCCGGAGATGGGTCGGGATCGGGCCGGTCTTCTCCAGTCAACGGCCAAGCGCGGGCGGTGGTGTTGGAGATATGCCCTAGAGGCAATAATAAATATAGTTATTATTATATCTTTGTGTTTATGATAAATGTTTATATTCATGCTATAATAGTATTAACAAGGAAACATTAATACTTGTGTGAATTGTAAACTTAAATTGAAGTCCCTAGTATAGCCTCTATACTTCACTAGCTTGTTGGTTGATTAAATGATTGCGGTTTCCATATCATGAACATTGAGATGTTATCAACAACAAGATCATATCGTTAGGAGAATGATATGGTGGACATACTCCTATAGATAAGCGTAGCATAAAGATCAAGTCATTTCAATAGTTTAATTGCTATATGCTTTCTGATACATAGTAACCTAATTCCTTCGACCATGAGATCATGCATATCGCCTTTGCCGGATGGATGCTTTGATAACATCAAACACCACACCGTAACTGGGTGGCTATAAAGGTGGCATTAAGTGTTCGGAAAGTATTGGTTGAAACACATGGATCAAGAGTGGGATTTGTCCATCCACATGACGGATAGATATACTCTGGGCCCTCTCGGTGGAATGTCATCCAATTAGCTTGCAAGCATGTGACATGGTCACAAGGGATCACATATCACGGGAACGAGAAAAGAGTACTTATCGGTAACGAGGTTGAACTAGGTATGCAGAGATACCGACGATCATAACCTCGGATAAGTAACATATCGTGAGACAAAGGGAAATTGGTATCGTATGTAAGTGGTTCATTCGATCGCAAAGTAATCGTAGAAATATGTGGGAGCCATATGAATTTCCAGATTCCTCTATTGGTTATTGTTCGAAGAAGTGTCTCGATCATGTCCGCATAATTCACGAACCGTAGGGAGACACACTTAAGGATTCGACGTTGTTTGAGTAGTTATGGTATTATGAGAAAGAGACCGAATGTTGTTCGGAGTCTCGGATGGGATCCGGGATATCACGAGGTGATCCGGAATGGTCCGGAGAATAAGATTCATATAAGGAAAGTCCCGTTTCGGAGTTGGGGAATGGTTCCGGTGTTTTCATCGGGAACATTCTAGAAGGTCCCGGAATGTCCGACACTCCGGAGGGGGAAGGGTACATGAATGTGTCATTGTAAGTTGGAATGATTGCATCATGTACTAGGTGTTCTTGCTGTCCAAAATAAAGGGTTTATTTAAATCCTAAATTGAAAAGTCAAACGGCTAGTTTGAAAGTCAAACGGCAATTTTGGGAAGTGGGAAGAGAGGAGGATTGGTGGAGGCCGAATTGGAGGAGGGTTCCTCCCTTGGCCGGCGCCCCACCAAGCCGACTTGGGGAGGGACTCTCCTCCCCTTGGCCGGCCAGCCCTCCCACCTATATAAGGAGGGGCAGGGCTCCCTCCTAGCACACACAAGTTCCTATCTTCTACCTCCGGTTTAGAGCCGTTTTGGTTTAGAGCTTCTAATTGCTTTAGCCAGCGGTTTAGAGCCTTCTAATTGGTTTAGAGCCCTCTAATTGGTGTGTCTAATTACTAGACCACTAATAGCCTCTCTCATAAGCTCCACCATACTCGCACCGGCTTAAGGCGAAGCCCTGCGGGATTTCCCCTCTACTTCCGGTACCACGCCGTCGTGCTGCCGGAATCGCGAGGAGAGTGCTACAACCTCCGCTGCCTGCTGGAACAAGGGAGAGGAAGGTCTTCGTCGAGTACCGAACGTGTGACCGACTGCGGGAGCGCTGCTGGAACGTGGCGCCGGAAGGATCGTCTACGCGATCTTGAGATCGGAAAGAGTACGACTACATCACCCACGAGAATCTGCTCTCGTTAAACACTTTGGAATCTTCGAGGGTGAGTTATTCCATCGACTCGTTGCTACAATCTAGTAGATAGATCTTGGCTTGTTTGTTTGTATGCGATAGAAATTTTTTGTTTTCCATGCTACGAACCCCTACAGTGGTATCAGAGCCGTGTCTATATGTAGATCTGTTGCACGAGTAGAACACAATGGTCATTGTGGGCGTTGATGCTTTTATTGTAGATTGCTTTTTGTGTACTTTGCATCTTGCGGTATGTTGGGATGAAGCGGCCCGGGCTAACCTTACATGACATCGTTCATGAGACTTGCTCCACGTTTGACATGCAACTTGTATTGCATAAGTGGCTTTGCGGGTGCCTGTTTCTCCTAGCATAGTTAAGATCCAATTTACAACGGGTAATCAACAATGCTAGTATCAATGTTGTGGTTCTTGTTCGTAAGTTAGAACGACACTTATTGAAAGCCCCAAACCACGTAAAATATGCAAAGAAAGTAGAGGCGTCTAACTTTGTTTTGCAGGGGTGTGCAGTGATGTGATATGGCCATAATTGTGATTATATTTGATGTATGCAATGTTCCTTATTGTAAGTTGGCAACCGGCAGGAGCCATATGGTTGTCTTTAATTTCTGTTAAGACCTGCGTGTCTATTCAAAATAGTTGTAATAGTTGAAGCTGGTGGACGACAACCATGAAGAAGCGTCATTGACCTTGATGCTATGCCGGTGATGATGGAGATCATGTTCGTGCTTGAAGATGGAGATCGGAAGCACAAAGAAGAAAGGCCATATCATATCACATATTATGAATTGCATGTGATGTTAATCCTTTATGCATCTTGTATTGCTTAGTGGACGACGGTAGCATTATAAGATGATCCCTCATGCACATAAATTTCAAGTTCTAAAGTGTTCACCCTTAGTATGCACCGTTGCCAAAGCTTGCTGCTTCAAAGCACCACGTGATGATCGGGTGTCTTTGATTCCGCGGGTGAATACAACGTAAGCAAGCCAGATTTGCTTATGCGGTAGCTAAGGTTTGATCTTGACGAGCCTAGCATGTACAGACATGGCCTCAGGAACACGGATCACCGAAAGGTAAAGCATGAATCATATAGTAGATATGATGAACATGTCGATTGTTCGCCATTGAAACTATATCAACTCTCGTGATGATCGGTGTTGATGTAGTGGATTTGGTTCATGTGATCACTAAAACAATGTGAGGGATGTTGTTTTGAGTGGGAGTTCACCTAGTTTAATTTCATTAATTAATTTGAACTCAATTTGTCATAAACTTAGTCTAAACTATTGCAAATATGTTGTAGATCAATGGCAGCCCCTACCATCAATTTTAATGCGTTCCTAGAGAAAGAAAAGTTGAAAAACAATGGAAGCAACTTCGCGGATTGGTTCCGCAATTTGAGGATTGTCCTCACAGCTGGTAATTTGACCTATGTGCTGGATGCGCCGCTGGGTGACCCACCTGCAGCTGATGCTCCCGATGAAGTAAAGAATGTTTACCTCGCTCGGAAGAATCAGTACTCCATAGTTCAGTGTGCTATCTTGTATGGTTTAGAATCGGAGCTTCAGAAAAGGTTTGAGAATTCAGACCCATATGATATTGTCGAGGATCTCAAATTAATTTTTGAGACTCATGCGGCAATTGAAAGTTATGAAGCTTCTGAAAAGTTCTTTAACTGCAAGATGGAAGAGGGCAGCTCCGTCAGTGAGCATGTGCTTAAGATGTCTGGGCACGCAAATAAACTTCAAAGCTTGGGTATAGTGATTCCTAATACTTTGGGGGTTTACCGCATCCTCCAATCACTACCACCAAGTTACAAGAACTTTGTGATGAACTACAACATGCAGAACATGAACAAAGAGTTGCCAGAACTATTTGCTATGTTAAAGTCTGCAGAAGTGGAGATCAAGAAAGAGCACCAAGTGTTGATGGTCAATAAGACCACCAAATTCAAGAAAGGCAAGTCTAAGCAGAAGGGACACTTCAAGAAGGGTGGTAAGAAAGTTGCCATGCCAACGAAGAAGACCAAGGCTGGACCCAAGCCTGATACTGAGTGCTTTTACTGCAAGGGAGAAGGTCACTGGAAGCGGAATTGCCCAAAGTACTTGGCGGATTTGAAGAACGGCAACATCAACAAGAAAGGTATATCTGATATACATGTTATTGATGTGTATCTCACTAGTATTCGTAGTAGTGCCTGGGTATTTGATACTGGTTCGGTTGCTCATATTTGTAACTCGAAACAGGAGCTGCAGAATAAACGGAAGCTAGCAAAGAACGAGGTGACGATGCGCGTGGGAAACGGATCAAAGGTTGATGTGATCGCGGTCGGCACGCTACCTCTTTATCTACCATCGGGATTAGTTTTGTACTTAAATAATTGTTATTTGGTGCCTACGTTGAGCATGAACATTATATCAGGATCTTGTTTATTGCGAGACGGTTACTTGTTTAAATCCGAGAATAATGGTTGTTCGATTTATATGAGTAATATGTTTTATGCACATGCACCTTTGATAGATGGTCTATTCTTATTGAATCTCGATAGTAGAAATACACATATCAACAACATTGAGGCTAAACGTTTGAAATCAAGCGATAATTCGACCTATATGTGGCACTGTCGTCTTGGTCACATCGGAGTGAAACGTATGAAGAAACTCCATTCCGATGGACTTCTTGAATCACTTGATTTTGAATCACTTGAAAGATGCGAAGCATGTCTGATGGGTAAAATGACTAAGACTCCATTTTCTGGTATAATGGAGCAAGCTACGGACTTACTGGAAATCATACATACCGATGTGTGTGGTCCAATGAGTGTAGCATCGCGCGGTGGTTATCGTTATGTTCTTACCTTCACGGATGATTTGAGTAGATATGGGTATATCTATTTCATGAAACATAAGTCCGAAACTTTCGAGAAGTTTAAGGAGTTTCAAAGTGAGGTAGAGAATCAACGTAACAAGAAGATTAAATTTCTACGTTCTGATCGTGGAGGTGAATATCTAAGTTACGAGTTTGGCGAGCATTTGAAGAAATGCGGAATACTTTCACAATTGACACCGCCGGGAACACCACAGCGTAATGGTGTGTCTGAACGTCGTAATCGAACCCTCTTAGATATGGTTCGTTCTATGATGTCACTTACAGATTTACCGCTAACATTTTGGGGTTATGCATTAGAAACAGCCGCATTCACTTTAAATAGGGCACCATCTAAATCCGTTGAAACGACACCGTATGAATTATGGTTTGGGAAGAAACCTAAATTGTCGTTCCTTAAAGTTTGGGGATGCGAAGCCTATGTAAAGAAGTTACAGCCGGACAAGCTTGAACCCAAAGCGGAAAAATGCGTCTTCATAGGATACCCGAAGGAAACTATTGGGTATACCTTCTATCATAGATCCGAAGGCAAAATCTTCGTTGCCAAGAATGGATCCTTTCTAGAGAAGGAATTTCTCTCGAAAGAAGTGACTGGAAGGAAAGTAGAACTCGACGAGGTTGTCAAACCTTCTCTCGAAATTGCGAGTAGCGCAGCACCGGAAGAAGTTCCTGTGGTGCCTGCACCAATAAGAGAGGAAGCTAATGATGGTGAACATGAAACTTCGGTTGAAGTTACTACAGAGCCTCGAAGGTCAACGAGAACTCGTACCACTCCAGATTGGTATGATTCCGTTATGAATGTCATGTTGGTGGACAACACCGATGACCCTGAGACATATGAGGAAGCGATGATGAGCCCAGATTCCAATAAATGGCAAGAAGCCATGAAATCCGAGATTGGATCCATGTACGAAAACCAAGTATGGACTTTGGTGGACTTACCGGATGGCCGGAAGGCTGTCGAGAACAAATGGATTTTCAAGAAGAAAACAGATGCTGATGGTAATGTTACTGTCTATAAAGCTCGACTTGTCGCAAAAGGGTTTCGACAAATTCAAGGAGTTGACTACGATGAGACTTTCTCACCGGTAGCGAAGCTAAAGTCTGTGAGGATTATGTTAGCAATCGCTGCATATTATGATTATGAGATATGGCAGATGGATGTCAAAACAGCATTCCTCAATGGAGACATTGATGAAGAGTTGTATATGATGCAACCCAAAGGTTTTGTCGATCCTAAAGACGCTAACAAGGTATGCAAGCTTCAACGGTCCATCTATGGATTGAAGCAGGCATCCCGAAGTTGGAATCAACGTTTTGATAAGGTAATCAAAAGTTTTGGTTTTATACAAACTTATGGAGAAGCTTGTATTTACAAGAAAGTGAGTGGGAGCTCTGTAGCATTCTTAATACTGTATGTGGATGACATATTGTTGATTGGGAATGATGTAGACCTTCTTAATAGTGTCAAGGAATATTTGAATAATAGTTTTTCAATGAAGGATCTTGGCGAAGCAGCTTACATATTAGGCATAAAGATTTATAGAGATAGATCGAAACGCCAAATATCATTGTCACAAAGTACATATTTGGACAAAGTTCTAAAGAGGTTTGGAATGGAAGAAAGCAAGAAAGGGTTCTTGCCCATGTTGCCCAATACGACCTTGAGTAAAACTCAAAGTCCGACATCGGCAGAAGATAGAGAAAGGATGAGTAAGACTCCCTATGCATCAACCATAGGATCTCTAATGTATGCCATGCTATGTACTAGACCCGACATTGCATATGCTGTTAGTTTAACTAGCAGATATCAAAGTGATACAGGAGTGGATCATTGGACAGCGGTCAAAAACATCCTTAAGTACTTGAGAAGAACTAAGGATATGGTTCTTTCTTATGGAGGTGATGAACAGCTCGTTGTTAATGGTTACACCGATGCTAGTTGGAACACCGATCCAGATGATTCTAAATCACAATCTGGGTACGTATCTATTTTGAATGGTGCAGTAGTTAGCTGGAGGAGTGCAAAGCAAAGCGTTGTGGCGAGATCTTCAACTGAATCGGAATACATGGCTGCTTCGGAGGCTTCACAAGAAGCGATATGGATGAAAGAGTTCATTACAGAGCTGGGTGTGGTTCCTAGTGCGCTGGACCCAATGTCTATCTACTGTGATAACATGGGCGCCATAGCCAATGCGCAAGAACCAAGGTCACACAAGAAGCTGAAGCACATCAAGCTGCGTTTTCACGCTATTCGAGAACATATCCAGGATGGGGATATAAAGATTTGCAAAGTACACACAGATCTGAATGTGGCGGATCCGTTGACTAAACCTCTCCCGAGGGCAAAACATGATCAACACCAAACTGCCATGGGTGTTCGGTGTATTACCATGTAATCTAGATTAGATGACTCTAGTGCAAGTGGGAGACTGTTGGAGATATGCCCTAGAGGCAATAATAAATATAGTTATTATTATATCTTTGTGTTTATGATAAATGTTTATATTCATGCTATAATAGTATTAACAAGGAAACATTAATACTTGTGTGAATTGTAAACTTAAATTGAAGTCCCTAGTATAGCCTCTATACTTCACTAGCTTGTTGGTTGATTAAATGATTGTGGTTTCCATATCATGAACATTGAGATGTTATCAACAACAAGATCATATCGTTAGGAGAATGATATGGTGGACATACTCCTATAGATAAGCGTAGCATAAAGATCAAGTCATTTCAATAGTTCAATTGCTATATGCTTTCTGATACATAGTAACCTAATTCCTTCGACCATGAGATCATGCATATCGCCTTTGCCGGATGGATGCTTTGATAACATCAAACACCACACCGTAACTGGGTGGCTATAAAGGTGGCATTAAGTGTTCGGAAAGTATTGGTTGAAACACATGGATCAAGAGTGGGATTTGTCCATCCACATGACGGATAGATATACTCTGGGCCCTCTCGGTGGAATGTCATCCAATTAGCTTGCAAGCATGTGACATGGTCACAAGGGATCACATATCACGGGAACGAGAAAAGAGTACTTATCGGTAACGAGGTTGA
The DNA here is from genome assembly GCA_916181665.1 of Avena sativa. Lineage (NCBI taxonomy): Eukaryota > Viridiplantae > Streptophyta > Magnoliopsida > Poales > Poaceae > Avena > Avena sativa. The sequence goes on from OV702294.1 coordinate 507,368,197, forward strand.
ACTAGGTATGCAGAGATACCGACGATCATAACCTCGGATAAGTAACATATCGTGAGACAAAGGGAAATTGGTATCGTATGTAAGTGGTTCATTCGATCGCAAAGTAATCGTAGAAATATGTGGGAGCCATATGAATTTCCAGATTCCTCTATTGGTTATTGTTCGAAGAAGTGTCTCGATCATGTCCGCATAATTCACGAACCGTAGGGAGACACACTTAAGGATTCGACGTTGTTTGAGTAGTTATGGTATTATGAGAAAGAGACCGAATGTTGTTCGGAGTCTCGGATGGGATCCGGGATATCACGAGGTGATCCGGAATGGTCCGGAGAATAAGATTCATATAAGGAAAGTCCCGTTTCGGAGTTGGGGAATGGTTCCGGTGTTTTCATCGGGAACATTCTAGAAGGTCCCGGAATGTCCGGCACTCCGGAGGGGGAAGGGTACATGAATGTGTCATTGTAAGTTGGAATGATTGCATCATGTACTAGGTGTTCTTGCTGTCCAAAATAAAGGGTTTATTTAAATCCTAAATTGAAAAGTCAAACGGCTAGTTTGAAAGTCAAACGGCAATTTTGGGAAGTGGGAAGAGAGGAGGATTGGTGGAGGCCGAATTGGAGGAGGGTTCCTCCCTTGGCCGGCGCCCCACCAAGCCGACTTGGGGAGGGACTCTCCTCCCCTTGGCCGGCCAGCCCTCCCACCTATATAAGGAGGGGCAGGGCTCCCTCCTAGCACACACAAGTTCCTATCTTCTACCTCCGGTTTAGAGCCGTTTTGGTTTAGAGCTTCTAATTGCTTTAGCCAGCGGTTTAGAGCCTTCTAATTGGTTTAGAGCCCTCTAATTGGTGTGTCTAATTACTAGACCACTAATAGCCTCTCTCATAAGCTCCACCATACTCGCACCGGCTTAAGGCGAAGCCCTGCGGGATTTCCCCTCTACTTCCGGTACCACGCCGTCGTGCTGCCGGAATCGCGAGGAGAGTGCTACAACCTCCGCTGCCTGCTGGAACAAGGGAGAGGAAGGTCTTCGTCGAGTACCGAACGTGTGACCGACTGCGGGAGCGCTGCTGGAACGTGGCGCCGGAAGGATCGTCTACGCGATCTTGAGATCGGAAAGAGTACGACTACATCACCCACGAGAATCTGCTCTCGTTAAACACTTTGGAATCTTCGAGGGTGAGTTATTCCATCGACTCGTTGCTACAATCTAGTAGATAGATCTTGGCTTGTTTGTTTGTATGCGATAGAAAATTTTTGTTTTCCATGCTACGAACCCCTACAGGTGGGGGCTGAGAGGATAAGGAATGAGAGCCTTTTTTAGGTGGAGCATCCCTACTACACACTTAAAGCGCCAAACAGATCCTCCATAGGATCTCGCGTGTGATATGTAAGTTGTGAGTGCTTTTTTTGTGTGTAAAAAAATCTATAAGTGACGGAGTTATTGTTGGGAAAAAATACACAATCCTCTCTACTTGTGGTGAACTTTGAGTATAGCTTTAATCAACATATATACAGTGAAAATAAAACAACGAACACATGCATATATGACACGAGAATTTATGTCGAAAAACCTTCTCAAGGTAAGGAGGAAAAAACACATGGGCGCGGATCAACCGGTCCACGAGAGCTTCACTATAGGCAACCTAGGTACAAAGTTTTCTCTAGGACATCTAGATATGTACAATATACTTAGCATGTTGCCAATCGGCAACAACCACTTGAAAAAAAGATTACAGCAAAGCAGAGTATCTTAGATTCTGTTCTTTTTGGTAATCAGCAAACTGCTCTTAAACTGCAGATCCAATCAGCACCAAACTTGGTAGACAAGCTTTCCGATATACATGCCAAATTTCAGCTCAATCGGACACTGTTTGCTTGCCCAAACTGTTCGTCTACTAAAACTACTCTGTGTTAAAACTACAACAGTTCAAACTGACTAAATCATTTTTAAATCTGATGTTACACTGACCTAAATCTCAAACTAGCTAACCATATCGAAGTACTCAAAGCAAGAAACAAGCTCACCAAGTTTGGAGCCAATCCAAGGATATTTGAGCCTCCAAACACCAGCTTAAAGACAAACTGGTCAGTTCTCAGAAATCTGGATAAAAGTTACCTCTTCTTCTTTTTCTTCCTCTTTTCTTACTAGGTCATGGTATTCTTGTGTGTTCTCTTACCCTCTCTCAGCAGCAGTCACGGTGGCTTGCTTCTTTCACTTGCTCACTCTCTGACCGAGACACTCACAACCACGAAGGATTGCTAGGTTTTTTTTCTACTTCTTTTTAAGAAACACCTCAGCCGTTGGATACGAATATCGATCAACGGTTGAAACGTGTTAAACTTTCACGGGCTAACGTTGGGCTATCAACATACCCCTCCATGTGGAAGGATATAGCTCAACAGTTTTCTCTAAGAGTGCATATAAGAACACATAAGTGTGAGGTGTCCTGGATAGCCATATGTGATAGATAAATCGCCATTGCTTTTTTTTTGGTAAAAAAGAGTCTATAAGTGACGTCGAGTTATCTCTGAGGGCGCATATAAAAACTCATCAATGATGAGGAGTGTCCTGATAGCCGACTACGCATATAATAGTGGTATCGCGGTTGACCTGCATATCGCTAAAACAGTGTGCATTCAGACACGGAAAAAGTAAGTGACTGTTGCGTGAAAATATATTGCTTTGCTTTGCCTAGTTCCAGCTGGCTGAAGTTTCTTCCCTCGCCTTTCTTAATTATTACGTTGTTGGAGATTTTGGACCACAATTACTTCATCGAATCTTTGCATTATAAAAATTCGAGGATGAAGACATATATGTTTATTACTATGACGCTCTGATTAAAGTAGCAGCAATCATCAAATGTTTTTTTCTTGAAGATTAGTACAGGTTTCGAGGTCAACTCCCAGCAGCACAAAACACTGATTATAGTTTCCTTTCACCCATATTAGTTGATTTGGATTTATCTATATTTGGATGTATCTACCACTAAAACATGTCTAAATATATACTCGAATCTAGACAAATTGAAGTCAACTAATACGGGAAATCTAACTATCAGTCGACCTGGATTTGGGCTACAGCCAGGTCAGGGCTTGACGCCGCGCGATCGCGATCGGACGACCCCAGCGAACCTCCCATCCCGCAGCCTATCTCGCGTGTAGCATTTCTGGGGTACGTGTAGCACATGCATCCAAATCTGGGAAACTGAGTTGTGATGCGGGGATGACAGTTTTTGTGGGTGCAAGGATGGTAGATTTTGTGGATGGTAGTTTTTGTGGATGGCAGTTTTTTAGATGCAAGGATGATAGATTTTGTGATGCAGGGATGGTAGTTTAAAATTGTTCGTTTTTAAGATACCATTTGTTCATTTGTGATGCAGGGATGGTAGTTGTTCATTTTGGGATGTAATTTCTTTAGCGATGGTCCCTTTCAAATCTGGGGAACTGATAGGATAGCAGTTTTTGTGGATGCAAGGATGGTAGACATAATTTTAAGTAGAAGATGCAAGGATGTAACTTTGATCGGATGTAACTTTCACAAATTTACATCCTCTAAAAAAATAGTCGAAACATATCGACATTGGATCTAGTTTTAAAGATCTCATCGCGACAAGCTCAACGATAAAAACAGATCTTGAATCGGACAAAAGGTTTGAGCTAGAAAACATTTTTAATATTTGGATTTCATAATTATATACATGGGATAAAGTGCATGCAGTAAGGCTGAGTAGTGTATCCATTTTTTAGAATAAAGACAAAACTCATTTGTTTTTTATATTCCAAAAATAGAAATATTAATGGGCTGTCTGACCTCAGGCGTTCAAAAAAAAGAAAAAAAATCCTGGTCGAAGCGACCTGGCTATAAGCTAAATCCAGGTTAACCTGGATGTAGTCGCGTCCCAACTAATATGGGCCGAAGACCTGCATTTTTTCTAGACACATGGGAGATCATTTCGTACAGTTGTTACTTTTGGTGTACGTAGGTCCATTCATGCAAATGTTAAGAAAAATCGACGCATTTATGATATGTACCGATATCCAATGTGATTTGCAACCAACCTACTACAAGAGCTAGATTATGAATGCTTGTTTGAGAGATCAATGTTTGTTTGTTGAATATTTTTCTGACCACCAGGACGCTATGGCAGCGTACACATATATTAGAGAGTATTCGGTGCTACTCTCTCCGTTTTAAAATATAAGTCTTTTTAGAAAGCTTTTTTAGCTTTTTAAAAAGACTTATATCGTGGAACATAGGTAGTATATGAGAGAGTATCCAGTGATTCTATGGACATGGCTATATGGAGCCCGGTAGTTTCAAAAAATAAAAATTGGTATTTATTAAAAATGATGATTTTTTTACAGACTGATAAGATAATTTCCATGAACATGTAAAATTTTGAAAGATACATTGTATTCTTCTGGGATAGTCAAAAATCACAAAAAAGTGGCTCTAAGTAGGAATTTGAAAAATTCAATTTTGGTTTTCACATTTGTCTTTCTTGTGTAGGTCTCAGATGAAATTAAGTTTCTACGTACATGTATATTTGTTGAAGTAGAGAAAGCTTATGAACTTTGAAAAAATCAGGCCACATGTAGCGATAAAAGTATAACAAAAAAACGCACAACAAATTTTTTTTTGACAAAAAATCCACATTGATTCACTGGAATGGGCGTACAAAGTTCAAAATTACTATGGATTTCGCTTGTTGGGCTAACTAAGATAAATGAGCTAGCTGTGTTAGATCGAGTTCAGATTCATCTCGTAATAATTTGATGGGGTGAGTGCATGCATCCCGGCCGTGCTAACGTTGTCAAGTTGTTTCACCTATGAAACTGTAGGACATAATTTGTCATCCGTGAATTCATAGATAATAGGAGGACAACCCATTATCTCTCTGCTTCACACCGCATGTCACGTTAGTCACGAGGGGGGACAACGACATAGCTTCGCAACTGGCTGTATGGAGATGAAGGGCATGCCTGCCATCGTTGAATGGACTGATGGACTAGTATTCTTAGCATCACTGAACCAACGAGACAGGTACTACTACCGGAGCTCTAGCTAGATGGGTTCATTGGATATGCAAGTAGATGATGGCAGCGTTGACGATTCCTTTACGGTTCGCAATAAAGCTAACCCATCCCGATCGGGAAACTTGGCACTCTCATGCACGGCCAAAGCAAACCAGGACAACAACACCTCACATGCTGGAGATACACACGTACAATACGTGTGATCCTCTGTCACCCGTGACTTTTCCATGGAAAATAGCGTCTTTTTCGATTTTGTTTTAATTTGACACGCGAGCTATAGGGGTGACGCCTCGTAACCAAGATAGGGTTACGCGGTAGGACTCAAACTTAACCGTGTGGTGTGTTCGCAACCTTGCTCGTCCGAGGGTTACCCACAGGTGAGGCCTCAAAAAAGTGTACATCAATGCTACCCCATGCGTCTATCCAGTCGATCCCTTGATCGTTTTCACATCAAGTGGAACCAGATCAAGAAAGTAGCAAATGAGTAGAAAAGTGCATCTCCAAATCCACCTATGTATGCATGTGACCTGAAACATAGGTACGTAGATCAAATGGAATCTGCTTAATGTATTGTGGGGACAAAATAAATTATGGTAGTTGCCTCTCATGTGCCGTTGCTGCCCATCCTCGGCCATACGTCGATCAGGAATCTTCTCCGCTGCCAACTCCGGGATTCTACGAGTCATCGCATCTGTTCTCAACAACAATGGCTGAGAATTGAACTGAGATCGCTTCAGAAAAGAGAATGAAAACAATAAGCAAGACTTTGTCAGACCAAAAAAAACAAAGCAAGTTCCCTAAGAAAACAAGCAAGACACGTCCCAATTATCGTTATCCTTTCAGATATGCTGTTTGATTGAGAGCTGAGTTGAGAAGTGAAGTACACGATCCATGGTAACAAGAACCAAGAAGTATTGCAGCTTCGTCACCTAGTCGCAAACCAGCCTCGTTTGCTTTCAAAAAAGTGTTGTGTGGATCTGATCACGTCACAACAAGATCACTTGTTTTTGCCACATTTCCCTCTGTTTTAAAATATAAGATGTTTTAGCTTTGTGAAGCAAATGTATCTAGACTACTTTTAGTATATATGTTCACTCGGGTTTGGAGTGAATCTACACACTAGAAGAAGTCTAGATACATTTTTTTCACAAACCTAAACCATCTTATATTTTAAAACAGAGGGAGTATATGACAATAAAATCAATAAGAAATAAACATGTCCATGGGTTTTTACCTACTTATTATAGTCAATACACTGAGCATCAAACCTACTAGACCATGTATAGTCATCATCATTAAATATGTGTCACTTTTTAGTACATAAAACTAAAAAAGGAACTGACAAAATTGAGATTATGTTATTTTATACCCAACGAAAGAAATACAAGCAAAAACACCATGACACGTAGTTTACCTCGATTGAACATTGTCATGCTTTTTCCATCGTTACTTGCCGGGTGATTTTAAAAACTAATGACATTATTTTGCACAATTTAGCATTCATTTTTGCTCTATTGACTCAATTATCACGTCTACAAGTTTCAAAGAAGAAACCGAAACATCCATACTTGTTATGGTCTACTCCATCCGTCCGCAAATAAGTGTACTTCTAGATTTGTCCTAAGTCAAAGTTAGTAAAATTTGACTAACTTTATACTAAAACATGACAATATTTATGACTCTAAATTGGTACTAGTAGATATGTTTTCGAATTTAGTTTCATAATATGTCAATTTGATTTAATATATCTTATTATATTTATATATATAATTGGTCAAATTTGATAAAGTTTGACTTAGACAAAAACTAGAAGTACACTTATTTACGGACGGAGGAAGTACACCGCAACATGATAAGTTCAAGTTCAAGAAGAAATACATTGATAGGATACTAATTGTAATATTAATTAGCATTCATGTGACTTTTCTTTTTATACGTGAGAAGGGAAACACTGATGTTCAAGCAAAATAAAAGACAATAGGGCACTAATACTATTTTTTCGAACATTAATCAGCATGCATACAGCTTTGCTTTCTATACTTGGAATTTCTTTATACGAACCTATGAACTCTAGCTAAGACGCTTTTTATAAGATTTTGAAATTGTTGACTCTAAAGCTTATCAACTACTCACTCCAACCCATAATATCAGATTTTTTACTACCAATATACTATGAGTATATTGGTTATAACAACATCTTATATTATGAGACGGAGGGAGTTTAAGGCAGGGTTTTGTCTTGAAATGCATAATTTATACCTTAACTTGATTTAGACGTGAGAAAATGACCATATGCCTGGTTTGTGAGGTGAGGAGGATAGAGGTGTGAATGAACCACCACCAACTCCAGTTCGCAAAAAAAAAAACTTCAGTTTAGTAGTAAGGATGTGTCGTCATATTTTTGTCAATGTGATAGTGACTGCTTTTGACGTTTCTTTGCTTGAGAAATACACAATTTTTAAAAATGGTTGCTTAAAATTTGATGAGTAGATCAAATCGATGGAATGGAGTAAAGATTATTAGCAGTGCTATTTTTTTTTGAAAAAGGTATATATTAATATCGCAAAGATACCAATTATATCCAGTCTCTGCAACAACGCATTAGCCTATTAATTTTACGGATACACACAGCCAATAAAATTACAAAAAATTATATTAATAGGGCTACTAGTGTCAGCAGAAGATAAAATCCCCACGCACGCATTAGGGCAGTAATTTGATAGAGCAAATCAAGATATACGTCTTCAAGCTCACCTTAATTACCATGGATTAATCTTGACAAAACAACATTGGAAAACTTACAAGAATTAACAGCTATATTTTTTGCATGGTAATACGTTTCATTTATATCATAAATTTCATAATACAAACCACGTAAACACTGACCTGGCAAAACTGAAAAATAGCATAACACGATCTTTTGCACAAAGAACCACCAGCCAAGAAAGAAAATTACAATCCAGATTGATGAATCCTCTGATCTTGACGCCAACCCCCATCACCTGTCTCTGGCACCACAACAGTAGCCACCAGAAAAGATGATAGATCACCCATCACCCGAGCTCGATGCGCTCCATCGCTGATATGCAGCTTTGCGGACCTCCAAGGTGGCTCATCCAAGGTGAAACCATTGTTGTTGAACAAATCAGATCGGGGCAGCACCCCGAACACGCCATCAAACTCTAGATTTAGCACCCCGCACGACTAAGACGTCGGAGGAGCAAACCACACCTGCCATCTATGAACCACGGACCCAACACGCAATCCACCATCTTCCAGATGTCGTCAATGCAGACCATAATCTGTATCCGCTCCTTGACTACCTCCTAGGTTCCACATCGGTGCTGGAGCAAACGTCGCTGCAGCAATAGAGCCTGAGGACACACATCCACCACAAGGATGTCGCCATCGTCGCACCATCTTTGTTTGAATATACTGGTCTCCAAATCCACTAGGGAAGTGACGAGGGTTAACTCATCAATGCCCATTGTTATGGGATTGGGTTTTGGAGAAGGAGACGATGGAGATCGCGGAACGACTAGCAAACAAGTAACATGGGACACGAGATTTACCCAGGTTCGGGCCCCCGGAGGGAAACCTTACTCCTGCTTGTCTGCCCTTGATTAATGGTGAAGCCGAAGGTTACTTGGGGTGCGTAGATGAGATCTTGCGGTGTGTATGCTAGGGTTGTGGATTGTACTCCTTGTCGTGCCCTCCTGGCCTTTATATATAGGTAGGCTAGGTCCCGGGGATAGGTCGAGTTGGTTACAAGTTAGGGTTTCTCCCTTTGAGTTTCTATCTAAATCTAGTCATGTTCTCCAAGGAGTCGCATCCTTCTTGGTCTTGGGCCACCCGAAATCCTCATGGGCTTCGCCATCAGGGGTACATCATCTCACGGGCTTCTGTTGGGTCGGACCGGGTAGGCCAACATTAGGCACCAGTCGGGCATACCCATGTCAGGAAGGATCCGAAGAAAATTATTTAGTGTCGCCATCGCCGCCCCCGAAACCAAGACGATGAACAACCTAAAAATGAAGGTACTTTGGACTAAAACTATCCATACATGTGGATCCGGTGCCCCCCTCATCATCAATTACCTAGGTCATTGATGGAAGGAGCTACCAGAGGACGGCGTCAGAAGGTTGTGCCCTAGGGAAAGATCGCCTTTCCTCCCTGGCGGCGGTGCATGGGGGAAAAGAAAAAGACTCGGGTAACTCAATACAATGGTGTCCTCACCACATGGAAAAGCGAGCGCGGCTGGACTGCTTTTGAGCAACGGGTAGCGCGATATGGGGCCAACGGCCGCTTTTGACCCCTCCCCCACAGCGGTTGTTTCTTGGGCGAGAAGAGACAAAAAATTTCAAACTACCGGTAGGAGCGAGGTGGGCGCTCGCGTGGCTGATGTGTAGGACGATGGGCCCACGCCGATGCTTATGTGGACCTCGAGGCTAGGACGACGCTAGTGTTTCTTGGGTGAGAAGAGACAAATGATTTTCCAACTGCTGATAGGAGCGAGGTGGGCGCTCGCGTGGCTGACGCGCAGGTCGATGGGCCCACGTCTGATGCTTCCGTGGGCCCCGAGGCTGGGATGGCGCCGGGCCAAACGCTAATGGGATGTCAACTGCCTTCTTTGGGGCGGCTCCCTTCCCCTGAGGATGGCTCGGGCACACATGCTGGTCGATGGGCTTGGACCAGTAGGAGTCTCCTCAATCAGTTTTAGATGTATTTGATGCTTTCTCGGTCTACCTCTATTCATTGGACGCTGACTTAGGGCATCAGTATTGGCCTGAGGGCGTGGTTTCCGAGGTAGCGCATGGATGGACTCGCAGCCCTGCTTCCTTCCATGATGCATGCAAGAGCCCCATCAAATCCATACTGAGTAGGCCGGTATCCAAGCGCTGCCGAAACAAGAAGAAATATGCAGGACCCGTGAGGAGGAGTGGACGCATCCGCGGGCGATTCGCCCCCGGCACCCCTGATCCGACAGCAGCAGCTCACCCTCAACACCAGGTTGGGGATCTCTAGGGAGGGCGAGGTGATCGACGATGAGGCGCTCGACGCGTACCTGGACGTGTTTGTGAGGCCCCTGTGGCAGCAACACATCGACGTGGTTCTCCGTTTGTTCGGTCGTTTGCCCGATGCCCTGCCCTTGTGTGACAACACACCGGTGAGTGACTAGTTTGATTGGTTCTTGTGTAGTTACACCCCCATTTGCTCTCGTTTGTAATAATGGATGACCCAGAACTTTCTATCGACATCTAGAATGCATGTGTATTGACCTCCCCGACTCGTCGTTTAGCGGTTTCTAGAGTTCTGTCTCCCACCAGACCAGCAGTGGTGTGCCTTCACAAGACCAAGATGGCGTCCATCTCTGATCATGTGGTGAGGTTGCCTTGGATCCTCCTTCGACAAATTCTTCTTCTTGCCCATGGAGGGGACCCGAGTTGGGATCCTGCTTTCTTAGAAATCTAGCATTTTCTCTGTCACCCACCCAACTTTTCCGACAACATAATTACAGCCCGAATCTCGACAGGTGTGGAGCACAGCTAGTGGTTCACGGGAGTATACGGCCCCAGAGCGATGAGGACAAGTGTGCCTTTCTCCAGGAATTACAAGATATTAGGGACCTACATGTCGGGCCTTGGATAGTTGCGGGTGATTTCAACATTATTGTTAACTCGGAGGATAAGAACCAGGGGACTCTTCATTGCCGCATGATGAACAATTTTAGGCGGACACTTGCGACTCTAGAACTAAAGGATCTCTACCTCAACAGCCGCAGAATTACATGGACAAATGAGCGGGAACGTCCCACCTTGGAGAGGCTAGACAGAGTTTTCTACACAGTGGACTAGGAAGTGTGCTACCCTGATGCTTTCCTCTCGGCTTTGTCGTCAGCCTCCTCGGACCACTGCCCCCTGTTGTTGAGCCTAGACCTAGACTTACAAAGGGGTGCAGATTCCAATTCCAATCCTTATGGACCAAAGTTGATGGCTTCGCAGAAGTAGTGCAGGAAGCGTGGACTTCACAACAGTGGGAGCCACAACCCTTCAAGAGGATTGATTTGAAGTTGTGGGCCGTAGCAAAAAGGCTCTCCTCCTGGAGCTCCAAGTTCACCAGGAACGTCAAGATGTAGATCCTTCTAACAGCAAAGTTGATCCTCCACTTCGATGTTGATGCATGTAAAATGCATACATGAACTTTGTAATTTGTTAACATGTTTATCTACATATTTGCATCATATATAATGTTATATCCATGTTTTACATTGATTTTTGGGGATTTACCAATGATCCCCTTTATTTTGTCTATAACCTGGTAGGGTAGAAAAACCTTGTTTTCAATGTTTTTGATGTTTCAGGACCTATACTAAGTCACATGTACCTGAGCTTTTGGGGATGTCAATATTTATCCATGTAAAGTATCTAGAGAACAAGAACCTCACCTGGAGGGCCAGGAGGCCCAAAAGAGACTTGGTGGGCGCGCCACCTACCCTATTTTTCTCCTCGGCCATCTGATCGCCTTGATTCTTTCGCCCAAGGAGTTATCTTGACCTAAAAATCCCTATATAAGGATCCCCAGGGGAGTCCTTGACACAGAACATTCCAGAAACGAAAACACCATCAAACAGAGTCAGATCCAGCAAAGATTAGAGGGGAAAACTCTGTCAAATCCACCTCCGGGGAGATCTCCACCCTCTCCAACATCTCCGGCATCATCACCATGATGAAGGGGTAGTCCACCTTCGGACTATGGGTTTGTGGCAGTAGCTCGATCTATTTATCTCTTGTTCTTCATAGATATAGTACCATATGAGATGCCCAACATGATTATGGTCATAAATGTAATTCCTATGTGGTGGATCTTTATTCTATCATTTGATATATGAGATTGGAACCTATTTTGTGTAAGACGTATTGGTAGATGCATACCATGCACCCTGTTCTTAATTGCTTGTTTGATCCAACTTGTATGCAGGAACTTGTATGGGGAGAAGTGTGTATTAGATGGAGTAGCATGGTGGTAGTGATTGAATTGTGACTACAATTTTCAAGATCTACTTTGTTTTTTACCTTTATTTTGATGCCTCACTAGGGATAAAGTGAAATCATGTACTATAATTATCATGTGACAATGAGATAATCTTGTTAGATCAAGGTAGCATATTTGTATTTCAAACATCATGTTATATTACTTAAAGCTATACTCTGATTTGTTCTTAATTCAAGATTGCATGGAGTTTCCCTTTCTTGAGGAGTATAAGAGATATGTGTTTCATTCTATGTTAGGACATGATGCCCATATGAATGCTTATCGTACACATATATAAGTTCCATGAATATTTATCATTGATGAATTGTTTTATGATCACTACAACTTAAAAAGAGAGTATACAAGTGAACCCATGACCCCCAATCCAATTTTAATCATAAGAAACACCTTTCCATTATAACTAATACCTTTTATATTTTCTGCAATTCATTATTTCGAAAAAAATACTTTCCCTACTTGCAATCACTCATAAAAACCCCAAAACAACTATATTGTCTCCCATATCATCTAGTTTGCATTACTTTATTTTATTTATTTAAGTTTACTTTATTTATATTTCATATTACTAATACGAAACCTTGTGCTTGACAACCACTTGGTGGATTTGGGGACACAAGACAAATTATTTACTTTATAGGTTGTTTGAAGAGGAGAAGACGAGTAAAAATTCAACAACCAATTTCCCGAGAGTTTGATATAAACCCTCAAGTCACCCTTGTGGGAAAAAGAAGCTTGCTACAACACTCTGCACTTGGAGTCCCAACGAAAAGTGGCCACGATTGTTGCCATCAGATGTTGCCATGGAAAGGAGAGAGTTGTCTCCTGAGGAGCGTGGACTGCGGCGACTGCTCAAAAAGAAGCTTATAGGGTTGTCCTCCCTTGAAAGGACGCTGGCACGACAGAGGTCGCGGATCCTCTGGCTTCGGGAAGGGGATGCCTGCACAAGGTTCGTCCACACCCATGCCAGTCACCGCAGACGGAAGAATTTCATCAGTCACCTTCTGGTAGACAATGTACGAGGCTCGGACCATGTAGACAAGGCGGAGGCCGTGGATACCTTCTTCGAAGCCCCGTTGGGTGTGGCAGGCGACCGTCCCTTCTCTTTGGATCTGGATTTCCTAGGCATGCAACTGACGGACCTTCAGCACATTGATGGAGTTTTACTAAGGAGGAGGTCCTGGCGGCCATCAAAAGCATGGCGTTGGACAAATGTCCCAGTACTGATAGATTCTCTGGGCGCTTCTTTATCTCATGCTAGGGCATCATCATGAATGACGTCATGGACGCCTTCCACTCATTCTCTTGCCTGGACTGCTGATGACCCACAAGTATAGGGGATCGCAACAGTCTTTGAGGGTAGTATAACCTAATTTATTGATTCGACACAAGGGGAGCCAAAGAATACTTATAAACCTTAACAACTGAGTTGTCAATTCAGCTACACTTGGAAATAGTCTTGCTCATAGTAGTTTATCAGTAGCAACAGTTTTATAGTAGCAATAGCAAAGTAACAGCAGCAGTGAAACAAAGGCAGTAGTAACGATAGTAGCAAACAGTAGGATTTGAGTGTGGTAGGAATAGGGATGGATGGACGGGCGTTGCATGGACGATATTATTCATGTAATTTCAAGATCTAGGGCATTTGCAGATAAATAAGATAAAGCATCCAAGTACTAAACAATCACAGGCACTTGTTCCATATATAGTCATACATGCTCGCAATGAGAACTTGCACAACATCTTTTGTCCTGCCAGCCCTTTGCAGCGGGGCCTCAAGGGAATCTACTGGCAATTAATGTGCTCCTTTTAATAGAGTACCGGAGTAAAGAATTAACACTCCGTGAACACATGTGATCCTCATATCACAGCCATCCCCTCTGGTTGTCCCAATTTCTATCACTTCGGAGCCTTCGGTTCCGGACAATGATATGTGTCCACAACTTGTATATAAGATCACAAATAATACTATCATCATGAATCAATAACATGTTCAGATCTAAGATCATGACACTCGGGCCCTAGTGACAAGCATTAAGCACAAGTTGCAAGAAAGTCAAATAGCACTAATAAATATACTAGGCACCATGCCCTAACAATGTTATGCGATTACATGATAGATCTCATCCAATCCCTACCATCCCCATAGCCTATAGCGGGGGTTTATGTTGGGAATATGCCCTAGAGGCAATCATGTATGATGATATTTCCCATTGTATTCATAAAGTTATTAAGTAGTCCTTGTACGAACATCTGATGTGTATCATTGAATATGTGATTTGGTTGTGGAACTATGCATTCATGTTGTTTGTACTAAATATCCTTGGTCATTGAGGTTGTGCTGGACACACAACTTAGACCAATGTGAAAGTTGGCTTGATGACTCGGTTCCACTTGTCATGGGCATGGAGATGCTATTCCAACTTACACAGATTCGGCTAAAGAGTTTAGCGAGTCGGATTGACCCATATTGAGGTGCAACGAACTAGCTGTCATTTGTATATCTCAATCAATGTAATCCTTAGACCTGAGGTTGTTGCATAGTCCGAGTTGAGGATCACCGACTTAGGTTCTGTCAAACGCTGATTCGTAACTGGGCAGTTATAAAGGCAGGGTTCGGGTCGACTGAGAATCAAGCTGCATGATGTGAATAACCAAGATGGGATTTTGCCCCTCCACTCGGAGAGATATTCTCTGGGCCCTCTCGTGAGATATGATTCGGAAAGCATGGCCATGCACGACTCGGTTAAGTGTTAACCGAGGCGATCGACTAAGAGTTAGTCGGGTGAATCACTTATCTCGGATCGAGAAGAGAGTCGGACTATTTAAGGGATGACATATATTCGCCTATAGTCTGACAAGGTATATCGTGAGGCAAAAGGGACTCGGACGTAAGTCGCATTGGAAAGGCAAGTCGTCATGACTCTTTGGTACTTGGGAGTCGGCACGTTCTGCTAGGAGCCGCTACCGACTGATTGATTGTGAGTCGGACTCCAATCGTGTCCAAGTAGCCATGAGCCTGCGGGGTCACACACTTAAGAGCGGGAGCAAGTTCGGATTGGATCTGAACATATAATCTGGTTGGGTTGGACCTAAACCTGATTAGGACTGAGTTAGTGAGTTGGACTCACAGTGACTAGTGTTATATGGGCTTTAGTGAATGGGTCGCGCGAGCAGAGCCCATGTTCACTCCCTATATATAGTGGAGCACCGTAACCCAGAAAGGTTAATCGTTGTTCGGTTAGGTCATTCCATGTGTTGGAAACCCTAGCTCCACAGCAATCCAGCCGCCGTAACGAACCTAGCAGTTCGCCGCCGGCGCTCCTCCTTGTATGTGTGGATACCAGCAGAGGTGTTGTGCGATCAGCACCAGGACGATCGGATTGTTAGGACTGCACTGCATCAACTGACGCGCTTCATCAGTAATCCGCAAATGCGCGTCTAGTGGTAAACCTCGTGGCCTTCTACCTCAGCTAGATCTTGGGATCACCACGTTAGAGGAAAAATTTATTTTATCTCCGCGTGGCCCAACAGTTTACTCACTCATGGATGGGGGAAACATGGATGGTTGATGGAGAGGTGTGGTGATGATGATGGTGATGATCTCCTCCAATTACCCATCCCAGCAGGGTGCCAGAACAGAGTTTCTGACTCCGAATTGTGATTTTTGGTGGTGGCGGCGCAGCGGAAGTTTTTCTGGAAAATTGTCGAACCCCCCTTCGTTTTTAGGTCAGAAGGCTTTATGTAGGCGAAGAGGGAGACCGTGGGGGTGCCCGAGGTGGCCACACCCCTCCCAGGCATGGCCTGGCCTGGTCGCGTGGCCAAGGGGTGTGGGCCCCTCGTGGCCCTCCTCCGTCTCAACTTCTGGCTCCGTGAATCTTCTGGTAAAATAGGAGTCTGGGCATATTTTTCGGGATTTTTCCTGAAAGTTGATTTTCTGCACAAAAACTAGACACCAAAGCAATTCTGCTGAAAACAGCGTCAGTCCGTGTTAGTTGTATCCAAATCACACAAATTAGAGGAGAAACAATAACAAAAGTGTTCGGGAAAGTAGATATGTTTTGGACATATCAACTCCCCCAAGATTAGTTTATTGCTTGTCCTCAAGCAATTCAGTTGAAAAATGAGTGCGATAAAAGAAAATTCACGGACACATTTGCTTCATGTAATGTAAATATTCTCAGCACATGAGTAGATACTTAGACAATTCATAATAAGGAGTATGCAACTAAGTCTACCCAATAGTCATTGCAAGCTATGAAGAGATTCCAACACAATAATAATAAGTAGCATGAAACATAAGCATGCGCAACATTGCAATGCTCATAATAAGGTATGATAAAGTGGTATATCGCTTTCCTTTGATTGTGGAGCAAAACATAAATGCCAAGGCACCTCTTAAGTTCAAGTGAAGACTAGAAGTAAAGATATCAAAGATACAAGCATCAAAGTCATGACATAATTAACCAAGTTTTGAGACAAGCACATTACACTAAGAATGACAACTATGCTCTCAAGAAGGTTCTCATAGAATAGGTGGTGACTCAACAAGGAAGTCAAAAGATTTTGAAAAGTTTGAAAGGCTTCCAAATGCTGAAAGTATGGTACTCATTAGCTTTGAGCTCTCATTGCCCCTATCATAGGCATCTTTAAGTGGTTAAGTTTAAAGTGAGGTCCAATATGAGTTATATGCTTGACAGACCATAAAATGGAAATCTCATGTCCCTTGAGTACGAGGGCCGCTCCTCATGCTACTCAACTTTAGTTACCGGTATGTTTTTGTCATAGTAAATACATGTGTATCATAGAGAACCCCAACGGGGGTACCCCTTGCCCCATGATATAGGAGCTATCCCATATCAAAATAACAATGCAACCAAACAGTGAGCATCTCAGCAATCTTCTTATTTACCATGGGAAAATGGTGCTTTTTTCTCTTCTTTCCTCTTTTCTTTATCTCTCTCTTTTTTATAAGAAGAATGCTTCATAGATTGCTCACTATGGTGATGCTGCAAGTTTCCACCATGATTAGGCATGGCTTAGGCTAGTAGCCCAGGCGTTTCTCTAACACATATACATAACTCCATGGACTTACAAGCTCCCCTTTTATTTCACACCGACGACATCCATAAACAAAATAGCATGATATCAACTGGGTATATATTTACTGGTGTTGAAAGCGTTCCCCGTGACAACACGGTTCTGCTAACTCCCAGCCTATAATTTGCAAGCATATAACTTTTATGGACAGTCACAATGGTTCAGGTCTATTAAGTGCAAGAAAATAAAGTGTGCCATCAAGTTTGTGAGAGCTTTACTAACTAATTTTCTCATAACAAGCAAACATTTTATTTGGAAGAAAATTAGGCATAATAAATATGCACAGAATAGCAAATGATGCTAATAGGTAGGTATGGTGGACACTTTTTGACAATTTTGGCTTTGGGGAGTTGGAAACACGAGTAGAGCTCATACTCAGTGCAAGTGAAGGCTCGCAATAGAAAGGGAGCGATAAACGAGAGAGCAATAACTGTCATAATCATGCTTGCAACAAAACAGAATTAATTTTGGCATAAAAGTTGAAAGGACATTTATTGTCATAATCACTTTTGGTGTTCGTTAACAACAAGTAGATCATTTTACAGTTTGTCACTGTCTACAGGTTGGTATTATGATAAGTGACAAGTACTCTCACACTTTGGAAAGATTCCTGTAAGAGTGACATAGTTCTGGAAATTCCAGACCGGAGTTTCCGGATTTGTCCCCGGTGGAGGCTTCAGAATCTTGGCTGGGACATTCTGTATGGGGGTGCGGAGCAAGGTCCGGAGGCTTCTCCAGAATCTCCGATCTTGTCTCTGACCGGAGTCTCCGGCCCTGTTGGGTCATATCTGGACATGTTCATACAGAAGGTGGTCCGGAGGCTAGTCCGGAGATAGTCCGGAATCTCCAGTGTAGACCGGAGTCTCCGGTGTATAGACCAGATTCTCCGGTCTGACTTTTCTCCAACGGTCAGAAAACGGTTTGTGAAGGGGGCTGCCTATAAAAAGGGACCCTTATCTTCTTCCTCAAGCTGCTCGATCTTCTCAAGAACACAAACTCCATTAGAGCCACCAAATCTACAAGATCTCTCCATCCAACCATCCAAAGTCATTGATATTTGGAGAATCGAAGGAGGATGCCTTGATCTACAACTTCACCAAGAGAGATCTTCATTCCCCCTCATTCACTTGAGGGCCCCCAAGCTCAAGTGTTTCTTTGGAAACCCTAACTTTGATTTGGTTCTTACAAGCTTGTCTTTGATTGTTTTGACAGCTTGCTTGTATTTGGGAGCCTCCAATTAAGTTGTGGATGTGTGCCCCAAACTTGTAAAGGTGTTAGCTTCCACCTCGAAGGTTGCCGATATAGTGGAAGTTAGATCGGTCCCGTTGGGGTGAGATTCATTGGAGAACAAGGGAGGCCTCTCGTGGCGTTGGTGGTTTGAAACCACCCCCTCTCCAAACGTAGACGTACTTCCCCTCAAAAGGAAGGAACTACGAGAAACAAATCCTTGTGTCTCCGCGTCCACCACTTTGGTTACTTCTATCATGTACCGCACTTTACTTACTTGTTCTTGATTAGTGTTGTGATAGTTGTTTCTTGGTTGACATATAGGTAAATTCACCTTAGTTGCATAATCTAGAGAATTTACCTTTCTTGTCAAACCCTAAATTGAAAAACAAGAAAATTTGAAGTAGCACCTATTCACCCCCCCCTTCTAGGTGCCCATACGATCCTTTCAATTGGTATCAGAGCCTCGTATCTTTATTCGAGCTTTACCGCCTAAGAGTATATGGGTAGCAAAGAAGGGGAAGGTGATGGTGAGTCTATCCACTCGGTGACCATGGATGATCTCAATAACTTGGAAGCAAGATTGAGCCCCACCTTGGGCAACGAGATCAAACAATTGCACAAGTTACTTGAGCAACTTGTTAAAGATAAGGATGGATCATCATCCCCTTCTCCTCAAGAGGATCCTCCCTCTGTGGTACCCAAGGGTAATACTCCGGTATCACCCAAGGGTATGGCAGTGGGGGGTAAACCAGACAACACTAATTCCTCCACACAAAATGATGGTGGGAAGGGTGAGCACCGTGATTCATGGTACTCTCCTGACCCTCCAATCCCTCACCCTCATGTATACAATAGAGGTGACCCACCTAAGCTTGAAGAATCTACTACTTTTGCTCAATGTCAATCTCTAATGAAAACTCATGTGTGCAGCTCTTGCATTGAACTATGGAACATCATCGAGCATGGACTCTTTATTGGGGATCCAAACAACTTGACAAGAAGATAAGTTGTCAATAGTCAAATCAATGCCACTTCCTTGCACATGATTCAACAAGGATTGGGTACAAAGGATTACCGACACATTGAGCACTTCAGTATTGCCAAGGAAGCTTGGGATGCTCTCACGGTGTTGTTTGTTGGGAATGAGAGCATGAGGAGGAACCGGTATGATGCACTAAGCAATGAAGCCGAAGGCTTCTACATGATGGAAGGTGAAAATCATGAAGACATGTACCGTAGGCTCAAGACCACCGGCACCGCTTTTATGAATGTGGGTGCCTCACATGTGGATGATGCTTGGATAAAAAGGAAATATGTGAGTGCACTCATGCCCTTTGAGCCCACTGACTTGAAGAGCCTACAAGGAAGACACAACTACCATCTCATGACCTCCAATGAAGTTATGCAAGAGATGGCCTCTTTCAAGGTTGCCGCCAAGAATGCCAAAGATGCTCGTGCTCGTGCCCTTGGTATGAGCAATGTTGTCAATGTTGCTTTGAAGGCCAAAGTTGTGGACCATGGGGATGAAGATGATAGTGATGAAGGCCTCTCCATGGACCACCCCGATGAACTCAAGATTGCCCATAGTCAATATATGTTCTTCTATGCTAAGAACTTTTGGAAGAACCCCGCCAAGTCCAAAATGGAAATGCAACGAAGAAGCAACCCAAATGGGAAAAGAGAAAATACCACTAGATTGAGAACTTGCTTCAATTGTGGTGACCGCTATCACTTTGTGGTGAGTTCCCCTATGAGAAGAGAGAAGATCATGGGGGTAAGCTTGTGTTGAAGAAGACTCTCAAAGCACCTTACAAGAAACCCTTCATCAAGAATAATCATATCAACAAGAAGTCGGGAGAAATTGTCTTGATCACCCATGAAGAATACTCCTCCGACAATGAAGATGATGAAGATGAGGAAGAGGAAACTTCTAATGGTGTGGCGGCTCTAGCCATTACTTCTACTCCAACATTATCACTCTTCGATTCTCCAAATGAGAACTCTCCCATCAAGAACATCACTTGCCTTATGGCAAGAGGAACAGAGGTATCCTCATCATCTCACTCCACTCCCTTAGCTAATGATGAAATTGATGATGAGATGTCTCTTGATGTAAAAAGGGAATTAATTGCTTTCGATGAGTTTATGACTAACCTACAAGGGGATGCTAAGATACATTTTGGTAACATCTTAGATCAACTTTCCCACACACAAGAGCTCCTAGATGTAAGATGTAAACTTGGGCATGAACACATGATTGATCTAGAGGCTTTAAACAATGCTCTAGAAGAAGAATAAGAGACTAGGATGTCACTTGAATTAAAACTTGAAGGGCTTGATGAGGCCAATGACATTATTGTTAATAAACTCATCAAAGAGCGTGATCATGCTATTGCTAAATGCAAAAGGGCTAAAAAGGACAAGATTGAGTTTGGTGTGGTTCATGAAAAACTTTCCGAGGACTTTTGTTTGCTTGACAAGGCTCACAAGGCTTTGGAAAGTGAACTCTTGTCACTCACAAAGTCCCATGAAACGCTTCAAATTCAATTGGCCAATATTCCCTCACCTAGTAACTTCATTCCATCTAGTAGTACTACTATTCTTGAAGAAAATGCTAGGTTGAAGGGGGAGCTAGCCAAGGCCACATTTCCACAAGGCAACAAGTCCATTGATGATCTTTTGAGTAAGCAAAGTCCTAGTGGTGAAAAGGGGGGCATTGGTTTTGTCTCCAAAGATAAGAAGAACAACAAGAAGAAGGCCAAGCCCTCACAAGAGACCAACAAGGCCATTATGGATAGTAAGACCACAAGTGGTGAAACTATGTCTCATGATGACTTTGCAGGAAGTGCTAACCCTCACTATGTTCTAATGCGTGATTATTATGGTGATGTGTATGCACAATATGTTGGCCTATATGATGGTTATATTGCTTGGTATATTTGGGTTCCCAAGACCCTTGTTGCTAACAAAAGAGGACCCATTGAAAAATGGGTACCTAAAAATTAGCTTGATCTTTTGTAGGCATATGCTTCCGGAGGGTCAAAGTGGGTGCTTGATAGTGGTTGCACGAGTCATATGAATGGAAGCTCGTCTATTGTCAAGTACTTAAAACCAAATGATGATCAAATCACCGTGACAGATGCTGACAAGTCAAAGTCTAAGGTAATGGGTTTCGACAAGGTAGTGGTTGCTCACGACATTACACTCGTGAACGTCATGATTTTTGAGACCCTTGGATACAATTTACTTTCAGTCTGTGCTCTTGGAAAGATGGGCTTTGCCGTCTTTGTTGATGATGATATTGTGGTCCTCATGTGGAGCAAGTCTATCAAGGTCGCTTTCGTTGGGTACGTCGAACATGACTTGTATGTGGTGGACTTTTCGGGGAAAGCGACTACAAGTGCGATGTGCTTATTTGGAAAGGCCGATGTGGGTTAGTTATGGCATCGTCGACTAGCCCATGTCAATATGAGAACTTTGCAAAGTCTCCACAAGGAGGGCCATATTGTTGGACTAAAATAAAATGTTTCCTTTGCCAAAGATCGTGTTTGCAGAGCATGTGTTCTAGGGAAGATGCATGATGCTCCTCACAAGCCTAAGAACCACATCAAGTCAAATAAGATCTTGGAGCTCCTCCATGTGGACCTCTTTGGTCCTCCATATCATGCAAGTCTTGGTGGGAAGAAATATTGCTTTGTGATTGTTTATGACTTCTCAAGATACTCTTGGGTTTATTTCTTCAAGTTTAAAAGTGAGACGCAAAAGACCTTCATCGACTTCATTAACTTGGTTCAACGGCAATACAATGTTCCCGTATTGATTATAAGAAGCGACAACGGCACCGAGTTCAAGAACTACACCTTGAATGATTTCCTTAGTGATGAGGGGATAAAACACCAATATTTTGCTGCATATACCCCTCAACAAAATGGTGTGGCCGAGAGGAAGAACCGGACTCTTATTGATATGGCTAGGACCATGTTGGCAGAGTTTAAATCTCCATACAACTTTTGGGCCGAAGCCATCTCCACCGCTTGCCATGCATCAAACCGGATCTACCACCGCAAAGAAATCAACAAGACTCCATATGAAATACTTACCGGTAACAAGCCCAACATATCTTACTTCCGGGTGTTCGGTTGTAAGTGTTTCTATCTCATAAAAGGTGTCCGTTTATCCAAATTCGAGTCTAAAGCATTAGAGGGTATTTTTGTTGGCTATGGTATCGAATCTCACACTTATAGAATCTATGATAAGCTCTCCGAAGCCGTCATAGAATCTTGTAGTGTGACCTTCGAAGAATATGATGGTCCCCAAGGGGGGCGTGTTGATGATTGTGATGCAAATGATGAAATGCCTCAGGATGCCATAGGAAGAATGGGTGTGGGATATATCCACCCCGTTGAGGAACCCCTTATGGCGGATCGAGAAGAACTATGCTCCACTCAAGTGGAGCCCTCATCTTCACAACATCAACAAGCTCCATCCACCGAGGAGGGCAATGACTCAAGCCAAAGACAAGATGTGGACCCTCAACATGTTGATCAAAGTGACAACTCTAGTCAAGAGGAGATTGATTCCTTCTCCAGGATGTCAAGTGGTGCCAAGGCAATTACTCAAGGAAGATCCATACAAACTGCCTTGAGACAAGCTCAAATCGATGCTAGAAGAGCACTTAATCAAGACCAAGGTCAATCTTTGCCTCTCAATGAATAGAATGATTCTGGTGATGATCAAGGTCAAGTTGATGGTCAAGACGAGGACCAAAATGAGGAAGAGGGTCCTCCAAGAAACAACTTGGAGATCCACACTCGTCGTGAAGCTAGAAAGGAGAGAATGTTGGAATTGAGAGACCACTCTCTACAAAATTTGGTTGGTGATCTAAGGAAAGGCATTTCCACAAGAGCACAATTGAAGAGGTTCAGTGAACACCAAGCACACATATCCATGATTGAACCAAAGAAAGTGTGGGAAGCTCTTGAAGATTCGGATTGGTTGGAAGCAATGCACAAAGAGCCCAACAACTTTGAGAGAAACAAAGTATGGAAGTTAGTTGAGAAGCCAAAGGATTGCCGCAATGTTATTGGAACGAAGTGGATATTCAAGAACAAGCAAGATGAGCATGGAATTATAGTAAGGAACAAGGCTAGATGGGTTGCACAAGGGTTCTCTCAAATTGAAGGTATTGACTATGGAGAGACCTATGCACCCGTGGCTCGCCTTGAGTCCATCTGTATCCTTCTTGCTTATGCGGCACATCATAACTTTAATTTGCAATAAACGGATGTAGAAAGGGCATTTCTTTATGGTCCATTAAATGAATTGGTATATGTAAAGCAACCCCCGGGATTTGAGGATCCCAACTTCCCAAACCATGTCTACAAACTTGATAAGGCGCTCTATGGGATCAATCAAGCCCCACACACGTGGTATGAGCACCTAAGAGAGTTGTTGTTTGACCGTGGATTTGAGGTTGGGAAAATCGATCCCACTCTTTTTACTAAGAAGGTCAATGGGGATCTTTTTGCATGCCAAATATATGTTGATGATATTATCTTTGGCTCATCTAACAAAGCTTTTAATGATGAATTCTCAAAGCTTATGACTAGTAGGTTCCGGATGTCTTTGATGGGGGAGTTAAGAGTATTTCTTGGTTTTGAGATCAAGCAAGTTAGAGGAGGGACATTCTTCAATCAAGCCAAGTATACTCAAGATATGCTCAAGAGATTCAAAATGCAAGATTTAAATGGAGCTCCTACTCCCATGGCTACAAAGACTCATCTAGAACAAAATCCAAATGGTAAAGATGTGGATCAAAAGGTATACCGATCTATGATTGGTTCTTTGCTTTACCTTTGTGCATCTAGACCCGATATTGTGTTGAGTGTAGGTGTGTGCAAGATATCAAGCGGCTCCTAAAGAAAGCCATTTAATGGCGGTCAAGAGAATCTTTCGATATTTAGCTCATACCCCATTTTATGGTCTTTGGTAGCCTCGAGGCTCAACATTTGCTATTTGTGGATACACATATTCGGATTGGGCAGGTGATAAGGATGATAGAAAATCAACATCCGGGGCTTGCCAATTCCTTGGTAGGTCTTTGGTGTGTTGGTCTTCTAAGAAGAAAAATTGTATATCTCTCTCCACCGCCGAAGCCGAGTATGTAGCAGTTGCTAGTGCTTGCACCCAATTGCTATGGATGAGGCAAACTTTAAAGGAATATGGTGTCCATTGTGACAAAGTACCTCTTCTATGTGACAATGAAAGTGCTATCAAGATTGCCTACAACCCGGTGGATCACACAAGGACAAAGCATATTGAGATTCGCCATCACTTCATTAGAGATCATGTTGCTCAAGGTTATATTGATCTATCATATGTGTCAACCAAAGATCAACTTGCCGACATCTTCACGAAGCCACTTGATGAAGCAAGGTTTTGCTATTTGAGGAATGAACTAAATATCGTAGATTCAAGGAGCTTGACTTGATTATCTTGCATTCTCACCTATGACTTGACCCATATTTGGTTTAGGTGTAGGCATGGATATAGGGGGAGAGCGGCCCTAATTGATTGGACTATCCCTCCCCCTATTATGCCCAAAGTAATCAAAATCATTCCTCTTAATATCATTTTGTGATATGTGAGCTTAATGATGAGTTTAGGTAATGGACCCAAGATCTATCTTCGTGGTGCCAAGCCGAGTATACTCAAATATGGTGACCTAGGACACCTCCCTCTCTCATTCGAGAGGTTGACGCTTACTCCTGTTTGTCATTTGCTTGATTTTAGTCTCTTGGAGCTGTTCTGTATGCTTTTGTGAATTCCTATGGCTCTTGTTGGTTCTTCATAGTTTGATGTCTCAACCCAAGCCCTTTCCCTATCTTAAACCTATCTATCTCTCATATATGTCCCCAAACACCTATCCTAGTGTTTTTGGTCGAGGAGGACTGGAGTCTCCGGTGTACATGCACCGGAGTCTCCGGTGTAGACTGGAGTCTCCGGTCCAGACGGTTTATGCCACTTATAGCAAGGGGACGGGGTGAACTGGTACAGCAGTTCCTCATTCTTCACCCCGTCTCCCTCCTCCTAACCCGTCGCCTCCCCTTCCAAAACTCCTCCCCGAAGGTCAAGAAGCCCCCGGGATCCGCCGTGCCGTCGGCCAACTTTCTCCTCTCCTCCATTGGGTCATTCCCACCGGAGGAATTGATCCCATGGACAGATCTGGTACCTCTCCTCTACTTTTTCTCCTAGGGTTCATCTCTAGATGTGTTTTTGAGGATTGATGTTGATTTGTCCATTGGAATCACTTGTTTGCGTGAACTCTAGTACTTTAGCCTTGTTGCATTGCCCGATCTACTAGATTCACCCCCACCTGCATCTCCCAAGCTCATTCCCGAGTCTCCCGACCGGAGACTCCGGTCTGAGCCAAAGACTCTGGTATGAGGTGCGAAGACTCCGGTGTTGGGTGAATCAAAACAGACCAAAAATGTATCAAAGCTCTTGTACTGCATTGTTGGGACATATATACTCATCTCCATGCTATCTCCCTCACTAATGCTCACAGGTGATGGTTCTAATCATCCTCGTCGTACCAAGGCCAAGTCACAAAGGGGCACTCCTCTCTATGATGAAGCTCAGGGTTAGTTTGTCATGCCTCCTTCCAACCGTAGACAGCATGCACGTGATGCAGCCTATTTGAAGAGGGATCAGGAGAGGGATGAACGAGAGGACCATGCCAAGAAGGCCAAATATGACAACCTTCAGTCCTTGGCCAAAATGTCAAAAGAGGAGTACCGTGAACTGAGAAAGACTGATTTTTATGAGCTGCCTCGTACCAACGAGGACCCTCGTTTCTGGAGGAAGGAACAGGTTGTGTTCATGGAGGATTTGTATGGTGTGCTCACCAAATCACCTGTCTACCCTCAGAAGTTCATGAGTGTTGAGCATATGCGCCTCAGCCCCTACTTCAACAATGGTCTGTGGATCTGTGAGAAGCTGGGACTGTTTAACTTAATGGAGCTTCATGAAGACTATAATGTCTACCTAGTACAGCAGTTCTACGCCACCATTGTGTTTGGATCTGATCAAGACAGGACCATGACTTGGATGTCTGGCACCACTCGCTGCACAGCTACATTCCATGACTTTGCCAACGTCATCTTTGAGACCTTTCATGGTGTATCCACTCCTGTTGGACTGCGTATGCACTCTGCGGCTCTGGGTGAAAACAAGATGAAGCTTGCACCTCTGTATGGCAGTGAGGGTGTTATAGGGGGGTCCAAGGGACTCAAGACTCTCTACAACCTAATACGGAGGATATTCCATCATACCATCGCACCAAGTGCAGGGAATGATGATGCTATTAGAGGAGGGCTTGTCAACCTTCTCTACCACACCCACTGGATCTACAATGCTGGACCAGAGGCAGATGCTGAACCCATTGATGTGATGGATTTTATTTTTGAGGAGATGTTCCATGCTATTCTTTACAAGAAGTCTCCTCCATATGCACCTTTGGTTATGAGGCTCATCAACTCCAAGGAGCACAATTCTCCACTTGGCACAGCCCCTCATCTCACTAAGCACACTTTGGTCTCACTGCAACAGAAGGGGCGTATGGGGCTTTCTCCTAGGCGTCGCTATGGCGATGATGATGAGGAGATTGAGACTGAGAGGGCACCCTCTCCACCTAGAGTTTGGAGGAAGAATGCCTCCAATGCACCTATGCCTTCCATGACCAGGGACTATGTTCATGAGAGGGTCAAGAAGGCCACTTTCTGGGAAAGGACTCTGTGCTGCATGAATGTTGACATCCGTAAGCAGCAACATGCATCCTACCAAAGCAACCGTCGCATTGAGAATCTCCTCAAGGAGATCAAGGAACAAGGTGAAGGGGATAATGATGAAGGTGAGGATGAATACAATGATGAGCATGGTGCTCAGCAGGCCACAGAGTCTGACCACACACTCTCATTTGGGGCATGGAATGCCCAATAGGATAGCCTGGTGGATTGGAAGACCTTTGCTGATGTCACCTCCGGTTTCGGTACCAGGGTACCTCCTCTTCTCGCCCTCACGGCAAAGGGTCTGCAGTCCCTGAAGATGATGATGATGATGACTATGATGAGGGTGCTGATGACCAGGATGAGGAGGAGGAGGACGAGGATGACGACGACTACTGAGTTACTGGGGCGCTAGCTTAGGTCTTTTCCCTTTTTCGGCGTTTCGATGACAAAGGGGGAGAAGACATTATCATCGATTTGCATGGTTTTGGGCTTTGGATTTGCTACTATCTGCTTTCATTTGCCATATTCAAACTTTAAGCTTCATGTGTGTTATTTACCGTTCATGTGTGTGACTATGTGCTTGTGTGCACTATCTATTGTAACTCATGTGAGATTCATGTGTGCTATCGTTGATACTATCTACCTTGCATGATTTACTTGTTTACCTTATTGCACATAGTCAGGGGGGGCCATACAATTTATTCCATGCAAAATCACTTGTTGTCATCGAACACCAAAAAGGGGGAGATTGAAAGGATATTGTCACATCCCAAGATTTTAGAAATTGGGACTAGAAAAAAAAATTGCATTTGCATTGCATTGACATGTCATTTTGCATTCATGAAAAATTTGAATTGCAAAACACTATATTAAAACCCTATTTCGAATCACTAAAATGCACCTACAAGAGAATATACAAGGATTTATAAACCCACTACTTGCAAACTAGTAAAAAGATTACAAATATGATCCTATAACTATCTATTCGATTTTATAAAATTTTAGAAACAAAAATCATCTCATTTGGACTACCTAATAAAAAGATATTAAAGAAAACAAAAAATCGAAAAGAATAAAAAGAACAAAAAAACGAAACTATACCTACCCTAACCCGCAGACCTCCCCGGCCCAGCCCACCTGCGCACCCGCCTATCTACCACGCGTGCCAGCGCCGAGCGCCGCATAGTGCAGCAGCGCGCAAGCCAGCAGCCCATTGCGGCCCAGCAAGAAGCAAGCGCACCCCACGCCAGCCCGCGCCGCTAACACCCCGGCCCCACCCGTCATCTCCTAGCTCCGGTCGGA
The DNA here is from genome assembly GCA_916181665.1 of Avena sativa. NCBI lineage: Eukaryota > Viridiplantae > Streptophyta > Magnoliopsida > Poales > Poaceae > Avena > Avena sativa. The sequence goes on from OV702294.1 coordinate 507,396,705, forward strand.
GTTCGCCGCCCACACGCCTCGATCTCGAACTAGAATCCTGACGATTCCGCGTGCCCCCTTGCCCTAGAGCACGCCGCCCCCTCCTTATATACCCCCGCACCTCGTCCCGCAGTTTTTTCCCTGTTTCCGCAAACCCTAGCCGCCATGAATCTCGCCGCCGCCGCCTCCATTGCCGAGCTTCAAAACTCAAGGTTCTCGACGAAGCAGTCGCCCCTTGGCCCTCATGTTCCCCTCTTTCTCTCCCCCTCGATCCATCACACGCCCTGACCTTGTCTCCCTCCCCGCAGGTCGTCGTTGTCCCCTCCGATTGCTCGCCGGAGCCCCAAAGTCGCCCGCCGCCTTCAGTTGCTCGCTGTCGTCGCTAGAGGAAACGAGACACCACGCCGAGACCGCCAGGAAGCCTTCCATCCTCGCCTGCATCCCGTAGACCAATTCCTCCACGCCGGAGAAGGCCGGAGTCGCCGCCACCGTCGCCACCGAGCGCTACCGCCGCTGCCGACCGCCGTTGACCCACCCAGATCAGAAGCTTTCCACCAGGACCGTTGGATCCTCGCTGGACGGTCGCGATTAGAAGAACGGCGAAGAGGTACCGGCCACTCAGGATTTGACGCGTGGCAGCACAGTCAGCGTGCAGCGTTACCGCTCCGTCAGCGTACACGTCAGCGCCAGGTCAGCTCCTGCGCCCAGTCAGCGAAGAATATTCCCAGGGATTATTCCCTGAGAATTTGAAATTGAATTAAAATTGCAGAGAATTGTATAAATTTGTAAAATTCATAATAAAAGATTGGTAGGTCCAAAAATAGCCTATAATATATCAATAGATTCATAAAATTGAGTAGATTATTAATAGCAAGTTGGATCTAACTTTTACAGTACGTGTTTACTGTAATAATTTAATTAGTTTTAATGGTATTTTAGGTTAATAAATTCATAGTAAAATATCTACTGGTCCAAAAATCACAAATAATATACCGATGGATTCAAAATTGTGTGTAGATCATCAATATGCAAATGGTTAAATCAAATACTGTAAGGTTTTGCAGTAATTAAATAAATGGTTCAATGGCTCATTTATAGTAATAAATTCATAAGAAAAAAATAATATTCAGAAAATTACAAATAATATGTCCCTGGAATCACAATTCTGTGAAGATTTCAGATATAATTTTAGTTTGATTTTTAGGCAACAGAAAATATATGAATCATTTAAAATCTATTAAACACTATTTAAATCATACAAAAAGATCTATAACTCCGATTAGGGTGAATCCAACGCCTACTGGTTCATATTAACGTCCTCTATCCGGTAAACCCAATAAACAAATTTAATTAGACAGTTAGAATAGACGTTACCACAAAACTATTAAAAATCCTATATTGACAAGTAATTATTAATAACAAGTACTTCATTGCATTAATTGGCCTCTTGCATGCATCATATACTTCAATATTGTTTAGAGAACTAAAGTAACAACCATTGTGATTTATTAAATTGTCATACATGCATTTGTTGCATTTGTTTGATCTCTATGTGCTATTGTTTATGTTGTATGCAATTGTTTGCTCAATAGATTGTGAGGAGTGCAACGTGTGTGATTGCAATGAGTGTTTGAACAACTTCACCAACTATCAAGGCAAGTAGATGCTACTTTGTTCATGATGTTGTCCTACTATTTTCAATGCATTGTCGTGTATTTTATAGATTCATGTGTAGGAAATTACTATCGCTATGCTATGTTCTATTATGTGGTAGGGCTTTCCTGTAGATGAGCCACTGTTGGTAGATGTGCTTAGCCATGCTATGATGAACGAGGGATGGGTTACATCACTGAAGGTTGTTTCTAAATGTATTTGTTTGCGAAAACTAAAAACAACTTAATCAATGAATCTCCTAGGTGTGATGTGATTGAAAATTTTGGTGGTATCATTGCGGAAAGGCACCCAGGTATCAAGAGAAAATGATTGGCTTCTTTATTTTGTAGCTTATGTGTACAACCATGTGCCAATAATGAAATGGGCGGTTGGTTGGACTCAGTAGGTTGTGGTAACTCGAACCCACGTATCCAGAGATGTAGAATTTTGGTAGGTTGGACCGGTGCGTGTCGGGTTTGGGGAGCTACTTCCCGAACGGTCCCTTCTTGGACTTCTCCCTATCATCACCCAATATGAGAGTGGTGGTACGAGTTGGGCTGGCCAAGTCACATGGGTAAAGTGTACTAACCCCTGCAGGGTGTATAAACTAATCGATTAGTCGTGTCCCCGGTTATGGACATTTGAGTTGCTTAATATTGAGTTCATGACATGTTTCTCGCTCATTCTAATTTCCTAATTGCTTTAATATTGATGGGTTAACTTAATTGGGATCTTTTCAAAGAAAAAAAACACTGATTATGGAAGTAGGACAAAGGTATTTGAAAATGCAAGCTAGCCACAACTCCACTTGCCAAATATGCATGTAGTTGCTAGGTTTATTGTCTCCTTTAATAGCTCTACTTGCCATACATTCCAAGTATTGACCCTTCGGGGCTGCTATGTTTTATGTTGCAGGTTATTATTCAAATTCTGAGTGATCGAATAGGTCGCGATACTCCACTCAACAGTTGGTCGCCTATGGCACAATTGAAGATGGAGCCTATCAATTGTTTATGCTTTTGTATGCTACTTGATATTGAGATAGCCTTGAGCTAAGCATTATTGTAATAATTACAAATTCTGGATCAACTCGTTATTTATGATGCACTGTTAAATTCTTTGGTATTCATCTGTACTGTGTGTGCCAGTGAACCGATCCAGGGATTGGCACTATACACATGAACTCAGCCTTATCAAGCGAGGGTATTACAGGATGGTATTAGAGCAGTGCGTTGACTATAGGATCGTGACCTAGGTTTGGAATAGGAAAGCCATATTAAATTATAAACTCTATTTGATTCTATCTATTCTCTTCTTACACTTCTTTCTAGTATCTCTTATCATTTCAATTCTCATACTCTTCTCTTTTATGATATAGAAGGAAGTCTCTCCCTAGCAATGAACTCATAATTTTATACTTCTTAGATTCTTGTAATCCTTTATGTATCTTTTCTAATCTCATCTTTTTCAAACTTGTAGATGAACACTTGTGCAAGATTAAAGAATAGTTAGATGATGACCACCATATAGTTTGATATGATCTCGTTTGGATATAGCAATCGATTGTTTTAAGAACTTGTTTGATAGTTGATTTATTATGTTTAGGTTATGATATTTGATACCTTAAAGTTTTAGAATATTTTTGAGAGATTTTATAATATATTAATGAAGGTTTTGATTAGAAATTCGTGATAGTTTTGCTGCAGTTTTCTGCTGAACCAGCTGTACTTTACGATTTTTTATATTTATTTGCTAACTGGGAAAAATCTAAAAAAATAGGATATGGTTAGAAACTTCCTGTACTATATGTAAAAAAATTGGCTAAAATTCCTGATGAGTTTAAGGTGCCTAGAAAAATTCGTGAACACTGCTGTAGTTTCAGGACAGATTCTGTCTATTGCCTTTATGATTGTAGGTTCACCCGAAACGAATATTAGTCAATGGGAAACCATTTTGTGGATGGTATGCCACTAAAACAAAACTTCTGGAACATAAATAAAAATATTTTGGATTGAGTGATGTTTGTGTTAATTGTTTGCTTGTGTGCCAATTGTTTGCTTCATATAATTATGGGTAGTATTACTTCTCTAGTCTTCCTATCTATAACTTATCTATGCTGTCCCAACAGATGCCGCCTCGCCGTCAACCTACTGAGATGGAGAAGCTTATGGCAGCTCAAGCACAGCTAGCCCAAGTGATGACACAATTCATGGCTGCCCAGAACAACAACAATGGGAACAACCAGCCGCAGGAGGATGCTCTCACGAGGTTTCTGAAACTGAGGCCAGCTAAGTTCTCCACTGCACTTGAACCTATGATTGCTCTCGACTGGTTGCATTCAGTGAATAAGGATCTGGTAACTGTTGGATGCACAGATGCTGAGAAGGTGAGATATGCTGCTCACCTACTGGAGGGACCAGCCACTTCGTGGTGAGACACTTTTCAGATCACCCACCCGCTGGACACTGTAACTTGGGCAGTGTTTGAGGAAGGTTTCAGGACCAACCATGTTTCTTTAGGAGTTCTGAGCCTGAAGAGGAAGGATTTTTGCAACTTGTGCCAAACCAACCGCACCATGGCTGAATATATAGAGGAGTTCAACAACCTGTCGCGTTATGCCCCTGAGGATGTTGACACTGATGCCAAAAGGAGAGAGAGGTTCCTGGATGGCCTCAGTGTTGAGCTTTCTGTACAGCTTCTAGTGGTTTATTGTCCCACTTTCCAGGAGCTTATGGACAAGGCTAGAATTCTTGAAGGGAAGCACAAGCAAGTGGAACGACGCAAGAGGAAGTACAATGATCACAACTCAGGATCACACCATAAGCGTACCTACCATGACGGTAATGGGAATTCTGGAAATCACAAGCATGGAGGCAATGGACACAGTTCTGGAGGCAACAACGGTCACAACCACCCCCATCATAAGAAGGATATTAGCCAAGTGATATGCTTCAAGTGCAACCAGAAGGGACACTATGCTGATAACTGCCCGAAGAAGAAGAGTGAATCTGGAGCCAAGCCGGATTCACCTCCGAAGGCAACAGTGAACCATGTGATCATGGGGAAAGCACTCAACAATCCATGCCATGTGACTAGTAAGTTCTTGCTAATTCATGCATCACACTCGTAATGTTTTCAATACTGGTGCATCATGTTCATTCATATTGAGGCGTTCATGGATAACAATAGTTACATATGGAGTTACTTAGAGGATCTATTGAAGAGAACCCACTAGAAAGGATTGATAGCTAGCACAAGATTCCGCAATTGATTAGTAGATGTTGGAGATGCCAAGTTTATTTTTCTTAAGGGGGTTAGCCTCGACAACAACACCCATACCCTTGCTAGCCATTCCGAATCTCGGGACGAGATTCATCTTAAAGGGGTTAGTCTGTCACATCCCAAGATTTTAGAAATTGGGACTAGAATTTTTTTTGCATTTGCATTGCATTGACATGTCATTTTGCATTCATGAAAAATTTGAATTGCAAAACACTATATTAAAACCCTATTTCGAATCACTAAAATGCACCTACAAGAGAATATACAAGGATTTATAAACCCACTACTTGCAAACTAGTAAAAAGATTACAAATATGATCCTATAATTATCTATTCAATTTTATAAAATTTTAGAAACAAAAATCATCTTATTTGGACTACCTAATAAAAAGATATTAAAGAAAACAGAAAATCGAAAAGAATAAAAAGAACAAAAAAACGAAACTAAACCTACCCTAACACGCAGACCTCCTCGGCCCAGCCCACCTGCGCACCCGCCTATCTACCATGCGTGCCAGCGCCGAGCGCCGCATAGCGCAGCAGTGCGCAAGCCAGCAACCCGTTGCGGCCCAGCAAGAAGCAAGCGCAGCCCGCGCCAGCACGCTCTCTCGTGCCGCTGACACCCCGGCCCCACCCGTCATCTCCTAGCTTCGGTCGGAGTCCACCGCCCACACGCCTCGATCTCGAACTAGAATACCGACGATTCCGCATGCCCCCCTTGCCCTAGCGCACGCCGCCCCCTCCTTATATACCCCCGCACCTCGTCCCGCAGTTTTTTTCGCTGTTTCCGCAAACCCTAGCCGCCACGAATCTCGTCGCCGCCGCCTCCATTGCCGAGCTTCAGAACTCAAGGTTCTCGATGAAGCAGTCGCCCCTTGGCCCTCCTGTTCCCCTCTGTCTGTCCCCCTCGATCCATCACACGCCCTGACCTTGTCCCCCTCCCCGCAGGTCATCGTTGTCCCCTCCGATTGCTCGCCGGAGCCCCCAAAGTCGCCCGCCGCCTTCAGTTGCTCGCTGTCGTCACTAGAGGAAACGAGACACCACGCCGAGACCGCCAGGAAGCCTGCCATCCTCGCCCGCATCCCGTAGACCACTTCCTCCACGCCGGAGAAGGCCGGAGTCGCCGCCACCGTCGCCACCGAGCGCTACCGCCGCCGCCGACCGCCGTTGACCCACCCAGCTCAGAAGCTTTCCACCAGGACCGTTGGATCCTCGTTGGACGGTCGCGATTAGAAGAACGATAAAGAGGTACCGGCCACTCAGGATTTGACGCGTGGCCGCACAGTCAGTGTGCAGCGTCACCACTCCGTCAGCGTACACGTCAGCGCCAGGTCAGCTCCTGCGCCCAGTCAGCGAAGAATATTCCCAGGGAATATTCCCTGAGAATTTGAAATTGAATTAAAATTGAAGAAAATTGTATAAACTTGTAAAATTCATAATAAAAGATTGGTAGGTCCAAAAATAGCGTATAATATATCAATAGATTCATAAAATTGAGTAGATTATTAATAGGAAGTTGGACATAACTTTTACAGTACGTGTTTACTGTAATAATTTAATTAGTTTTAATAGTCTTTTAGGTTAATAAATTCATAGTAAAATATCTACTGGTCCAAAAATCACAAATAATATACCGATGGATTCACAATTGTGTGTAGATCATCAATATGCAAATGGTTTAGTCAAATACTATAAGGTTTTGCAGTAATTAAATAAATGGTTTAATGGATTATTTAGAGTAATAAATTCATAAGAAAATAAATATTGTTCAGAAAATAACAAATAATATGTCCCTGAAATCACAATTCGTGAAGATTTCAGATATAATTTTAGTTTGATTTTTAGGCAATAGAAAATATATGAATCATTTAAAACCCATTAAACACTATTTAATCATAAAAAAGATGTATAACTCCGATTAGGGTGAATCCAACGCCTACTGGTTCGTATTAACGTCCTCTATCCAGTAAACCCAAGAAACAAACTTAATTCTACAGTTAGAACAGACGTTACAACAGAACTATTAAAAACCCTATATTGACAAGTAATTATTAATAACAAGTACTCCATTGCATTAATTGGCCTCTTGCATGCATCATATACTTCAATATAGTTTAGAGAACTAAAGTAACAACCATTGTGATTTACTAAATTGTCATGCATGCATTTGTTGCATTAGTTTGATCTCTTTGTGCTATTGTTTATGTTGTATGCAATTGTTTGCTCGATAGATTGCGAGGAGTGCAACGTGTGTGATTGCAATGAGTGTTTGAACGACTTCACCAACTATCAAGGCAAGTAGATGCTACTTTGTTCATGATGTTGTCCTACTATTTTCAATCCATTGTCGTGTATTTTGTAGATGCATGTGTAGGAAATTACTATCGCTATGTTATGTTCTATTATGTGGTAGGGCTTTCCTGTAGATGAGCCACCGTTGGTAGATGTGCTTAGCCATGCTATGATGAACGAGGGCTGGGTTACATCATGGAAGGTTGTTTCTAAATGTGTTGGTTTGCGAAAACTAAAAACAACTTAATCAATGAATCTCCTGGGTGTGATGTGATTGAAAATTTTGGTGGTATCATTGCGGAAAGGCACCCATGTATCAAGAGAAAATGATTGGATTCTTTATTTTGTAGATTACGTGTACAACCATGTTCCAATAATGAAATGGGCGGTTGGTTGGACTCAGTAGGTTGTGGTAACTCGAACCCACGTATCCAGAGATGTAGAATTTTGGTAGGTTGGACTGGTGCGTGTCGGGTTCGGGGAGCTACTTCCCGAACGATCCCTTCTTGGACTTATACCTATCATCACCCAATATGAGAGTGGTGGTACGAGTTGGGCTGGCCAAGTCACATGGGTAAAGTGTACTAACCCCTGCAGGGTGTATAAACTAATCGATTAGTCGTGTCCCCGGTTATGGACATTTGAGTTGCTTGATATTGAGTTCATGACATGTTTCTAGCTCATTCTAATTTCCTAATTGCTTTAATATTGATGGGTTAACTTAATTGAGATCTTTTCAAAGAAAAACAAAAAAACTGATTATGAAAGTAGGACAAAGGTATTTGAAAATGCAAGCTAGCCATAGCTCCACTTGCCAAATATGCATGTAGTTGCTAGGTTTATTGTCTCCTTTAATAGCTCTACTTGCCATACATTCCAAGTATTGACCCTTCGGAGCTGCTACGTTTTATGTTGCAGGTTATTATTCAAATTCTGAGTGATCGAATAGGTCGTGATACTCCACTCAACAGTTGTTCGCCTGTGGCACAATTGAAGATGGATCATGTCAATTGTTTATGCTTCCGTATGCTACTTGATATTGAGCTAGCCTTGAGCTAAGCATTATTGTAATAATTGCAAATTCTGGATCAACTCGTTATTTATGATGCACTGTTAAATTCTTTGGTATTCATCTGTACTGTGTGTGCCAGTGAACCGATCCAGGGATTGGCACTATACACATGAACTCAGCCTTATCAGGCGAGGGTGTTACAGACATTTATTGTCATAATCACTTTTGCTGTTCGTTAACAACAAGTAGATCATTTTACAGTTTGTCATTGTCCACAGGTTGGTATTATGATATGTGAAAAGTACTCTCACACTTTGGAAAGATTCCTGCAAGAGTGACATAGTTCTGGAAATTCCAGACTGGAGTCTTCGGTCTCCCTAGACCGGAGTCTCTGGTGTGGTCCGGAGTTTCTGGATTTGTCCCCGGTGGAGGCTTCTGAATCTTGGCTGGGACATTCTGTATGGGGGTGCGGAGCAAGGTCCGGAGGCTTCTCCGAAATCTTCGGTCTTGTCTCTGACTGGAGTCTCTGATGCTGGAGGTCCGGAGTCTCCGGCCCTATTGGGTCGTATCTGGACCTGGTCATTTAGAAGGCTGGTTCGGAAGCTAGTCCAGAGATAGGCCGGAATCTCTGGTGTAGACCGGAGCCTCCGGTGTATAGACCAGAGTCTCCGGTCTAACTTTTCTCCAACGGTCAGAAAACGGTTCATGGAGGGGGCTGCCTACAAAAAGGGACCCTTATCTTCTTCCTCCAACTGCTCGATCTGCTCAAGAACAGAAACTCCATTAGAGCCACTGAATCTACAAGATGTCTCCATCCAGCCATCCAAATTCATTGATCTTTGGAGAATCGAAGGAGGAGGCCTTGATCTACAACTTCACCAAGAGAGATCTTCATTTCCCCCTCATTCACTTGAGGGCCCCCAAGCTCTAGTGTTTCTTTGGAAACCCTAACTTTGATTTGGTTCTTACAAGCTTATCTTTGATTGTTTTGACAGCTTGCTTGTATTTGGGAGCCTCCAATTAAGTTGTTGATGTGTGCCCCAAACTTGTAAAGGTCCCGGCTTCCACCTTGAAGGTTGCCGATATAGTGGAAGGTGGATCGATCCCGTTGGGGTGAGATTCATCGGAGAACAAGGGAGGCCTCTCGTGGAGTTGGTGGTTTGAAACCACCCCCTCTCCAAACGTAGACGTACTTCCCCTCAAAAGGAAGGAACTACGGGAAACAAATCCTTGTGTCTGCGCGTCCACCACTTTGGTTACTTCTATCCTTTACCGCACTTTACTTACTTGTTCTTGATTAGTGTTGTGATAGTTGTTGCTTGGTTGACATATAGGTAAATTCACCTTAGTTGCATAATCTAGAGAATTTATCTTTCTTGTCAAACCCTAAATTGAAAAAGAAGAAAAATTGAAGTAGCACCTATTCACCCCCCCTCTAGGTGCCCATACGATCCTTTCAAAAGTGATACAAGAACTCTGAGGCAAAATAAATCATCGAGGCTTAACTGACTTTTGTTCAGTCATATGCATGCGTGAGCATGTGCCAAGTCGATTCAAATAAAACATTCAGAGGAGGATACCACAATGTCATACCAAGTTATGAATAGAACAGTGCAAGCAAACATTTATATGACATGCTACAAACTATTAGCAGGTTGGAGCTAATCATAAGAGATCAAGAACTACTAAGCATTCATTAAATACACACACCTTACATGAACAGACTAAGCATGCCCACAATGATGAGTATATGTACAAAAATGAAGACAAATAGAGTTCATGAAAGAATATGTTGGGCCCCATGTGTGGTTTTGGTAATTAATGACAATCTTTATGGACTAATGTGTGTATGAAGTTATACTTGTAGGATTTGTCCATTAGCATCGCTTGGAGCATGTGATGGCTTCAAGGTCGATGAAATGAGAAGAAGATGTGATGTGCAAGCTCAAAATGCGCCATCTATAGAAGATCTCATGTTTGAGGCTTGCCATCCTCGGTGATCATGGATCGATGATGAAGAATCAAGAAAGGCGTTCCATCTTGAGAAGGGCAAGATCGTCTACAAAGAGCTCAAGTGGAATGCTCAAGGCAAAGGTATAATCTTGATAGGTTTCCCTTTTGCCGGTCTCACGTTGTGTGTGTGAGACCGGGTTTAGGATAGATAACCGTACTATCAAGAGGGGCTCTCGTATGAGTAATTCGGTCACATCGTTTGGAGAGAGCTCAAACCTTTGCATACTTGCATCATCGTATTTGGTTGTTATTTGGTCTTACCCATGTGAGGATATAGAGCTTGTGTTAATCTCCATAACAAGTTCTTGTTCATCAAAATTGGATCTTCTGTTTGTATCTTGTTGCGATTTTGATTTATGCGGCTTTTTGGTTTCTCACCAAGTGAGGTATCTCACATTATTCTACTTGATATTTTCCCACTTGGTGATAACCATTATTTCCACCTTTTATTGGGAAGCCCTTGTCGTCCTCTATCCAACGCAATTGGAATCGGGTCAATCGGAGCTTCCAGTCAAAAGTTATTGTCGTTTGAATATTTGCCCGTCAATCTGTTTTATGGGCCGAGTGGTAGTATCGCCCGGGCGGGTCTGTACTACCGCCTGCCCCTGTGCACGGCCCATTTTCTTTCTGCCTCGCTAGGTACCCAAATCCGGTACTACCGGCCGGCCCGGTAGTACCGCCCGGGTGGGCCGGTAGTACCGGTCGGCCCAGAAATATCTGCCCAGAAAATCCCCAGCCCAGCTTCTCCCTGCAGCGCTCGCTCGCCCATATCTGCCCGCTCGCGTCCGCCTCGCGCTGCGTGCTGCTGCGTTGACCCCATGCGCCGCTCGCTGGCGCTCGAACGCGCGCTGCGCTGGCCGCCCGCTCCCCGATTCCCGCGCCTGGCCCCACCGCTGCCGCCGTCACTCCCGCGCTCAGCCCCGCGCGTGCGCGCTCTGCCACTGGGCCCAGCCGCTGCTGCTGAATTGCGCGTGCTGCTCGCATCTACTGCTGCTGTTTGCGCGCACAGGCGCTGCTGGCCGCTGGTCCCGCTTGCACCTGCCGCCCGGGTGTGTTGACCAACGAGGCTCGCTCCCTAGTCTGGCTCGCTCGCACGCGCCTGCCATGTGCGATGCTGGCACTGGCCCCACTCCCCTGCGCATGCATCGCCCGCCTGCCGCTGCTTGCTCCGCTAGCCCCATCATATCTGCCGCTGTTGCTTTTTCCTGGGACTGGTGCGGTACTACCGGTTAAATCCGGTAGTACGTGACCATTCCGAAAAATAGCCCCAACGGCCAGATTTTGCCCGTTTCTTTAAATAGCTTCACCCCTTTGTCTTTTAGGTTTGCTTCTTCCTCCTCCTTTTGTCTAAGCTTTGCCCTCATTTGCCTTACTCTTTGAGCTTGATTTATACTCACCCCTCCATTGATTCTTGCATATATTTGAGGGGTAGTTGGAGGTGATCTAGATCCACGTTTTGACCTAACCGATTCATCTCTTTGTGAGTGCATCTTTGGGGATCTAGATTTTGGGGGATTTTGTGTCTCTCTTTGATTCCTCCTCTCTTGTTCCCCCAATATCTTTAGTAGCTTTGTTGGAACTTGAGAGTGAGGGATTTGAGCACCTTTGTGGTGTTCTTGCCATTTGCATTTGGTGCATCGGTTTGTGTTCTCCTCGGAGGATTTGGTTTGAATTACTCATTGGAGCTTGTCCCTCTTGGATTCTTAGAACCCTAGAAGGTTTGTGGCCTTGGTGGCATTGTGTACTTTTGTGGCATTTGTTGGGAGCCTCCAATTAAGTTGTGGAGAAGTGCCCCAACCTTGTGAGAGGTTCCGGTTGCCACCAACAAGTGCACCGATAGTGGAAGCGTGGATCGATCCCATTGGGGTGAGATTCACCAGAGAATAAGGGAGGCCTTTTGTGGCGTTGGTGGTTTGATACCACCCCCTCTCCAAACGAGATGTACTCCATGTTGGGAGGAACTCGGTAAAATATCGGTGTCCCCGCGTGCCTCGGTTATCTCTATACCCGAGCTCTTTACTTATGCACCTTACATTGTGATAGCCTTCGTGCTTGAAGTAATATATATCTTGCTATCACTTTGTTGCTTGTATTTCTTAGCATAAGTTGTTGGTGCACATAGGTGAACCTTAGTTGTTCTAGGTTGTGATTAACAAAGTAAACACTAGTTTTATTCCGCCTTTGTTGAGCCACTCTAAGAAAAGTTTTAATCGCCTATTCACCCCCCCTCTAGGCGACATCCGTATCCTTTCAGTTCATTACCAGCCTCTTACCACACCTCGAGTTGTCATTAATCATCATTATTTCCTTTCACTTGTGTGACTTGAATAATAACATTAAACCAAACTCCACTGAGGACCGCTGAACCCTGCAACGAACTTCACAAAACCATAGAAGAAGAAGAAGAACAACAAATATTTTTGGGTTTTCGATTTTTAAAGCAAGCACTCCAAGCAAAAACAAACAAAGAAAAATCTTTTTGGATTTTTCTTAAATCAAACCAAAGCTAAAAAGCAAATAAACAAGTCAAGAGAAACAACAAAAATATTTTTGGTCTTTTTGTGTTTTGGAAAGCGGAAACAAAAACTAAAAAGAAAGCGAAACATGGATATACAAAGTACCGACGAAACATGATATGTAGATGAGTGTGGTGTCGGTATACCTCTCCCCAAGCTTAGGCTTTTGGCCTAAATGGATATCAATCAATAACACGGGTAGTAACCCCAAGCCGGCGGGTCATCGTAGGAATGATTATAATCAGGCCCTCGTGATGATGATGAAGAAGAAGAAGAAGAGCTGCAATCATAGGAGGGCTGCTGGTATGAAGACTCCCCCATGTTGGAGGGCTGAACCAAATTATCTTCGACATCCTCTCCAACATTCTCCTCTTGCTGGGAGAGCTCCGCCATGTATGTTTCAAGTTCTTCCTCCGTGAGTGACCATCCTTGCCTGTTATCAAAGTTAAACAAAGAAGGTGCATGCAAAGAGACTACTTTCTCAGACCTACCCCCTCTCCAACCAATCTTGACAAAGGTTATTTCATAAGGTAACTCACTTGAACAAGCCCAAGAAGAAACAATTTATGTTGTACCATGGAATTGAGATCAAGTCTCTCTATGGGGAACTAAAAATCTGAATGATGAGGCTCTAAACCATGAAAAGCTAGAAAACGTGATGCTATAAGACCTCCACAAATTCCACCCTTCTCGCGGTTAGCATCTAGACGGAAAGCTATCAAAGCACCCAAGTTATAAGTCCTATCTCGTTTCAAGGCAGCTGAGATAAAATCTAGATCAAATGAATATAATTTTATAGCAGTCTTCCTAGCAAGAACACACTTGGCAATGAAATAGGCAAAATATCTAATGGATGGGAAATGAACATTCCGAATTTTACCACTCTCCTTTGAGAATTTGCAACCTTGGCAAATTTTCTCATATAACTCCATGAGTGGCGTAGGACTCCCTCTAATCTTCTCACATGAACCCCACTGTGGCACTATAATAGCTGCACAAAAATCATCAAAAGGTAGGTTGACATCTATATTGTAAATTTTGTAGTGGACCATGGGGTTAGGCAAGGACCAAATAAATCAAAAGTCCTGCACCACAGACATAGTTAGTTTTACAAATTGATAAGGTTCTTATCCAACAAAATGCTCCAACCCTACATTAGAAATCATAGTTTGGAAATCCTGAAATATCCATGCAGCTCTCATAAATTCAGGGCATGGATATATGGAAGAGAAAATCTCCTCCCCACGATGGACTTTCATTGGCTCAGGTACCATCAATTCATGTTGATTCAGTTGGTATGCACTCGTCTTCTTTTCTATAAAATTTAGACAAACATCAAACCAAGTGATTTCCAAGTTGATAAATGATGAGAAACTACTATGGGAACTTGCTAGAGGGCTAAACATGCATCAAAATGAAATATCTAAGCATAGAACAAGCATGCAAGCTCACACAACCTGTCACCTACAGTAGCAAAATACTCAAGATACAATCCACCAATCAAAAAGCTAATTAGACAAGCGGAGGAGGCACATACCGGAGAGCAATCCCTCCAAAAATCAACAGCAAAGATGGGCTGAGCAAGCAGATCGAAATTCGGGAGCAATAATAGCAAGAACTCGAGCTTTGAGAAATTTTCCAATGTTTTTTCGGAGAGAGAAAGAAGTGGCTGGAAGGAGGCAACTTGGAGGGCCAGGGGTGGGCCACACCTAGGCCAGGCGCCACCTGGGGCTAGCCACACCACCAGGGGGTGTGCTAGCCTGGTGGGTCCCCCTGGGTCACTCCAGGTGCCCCTCCGCCCCTTTTTTGGAGAAAAAAATTAATATGAATTTTCTGGAATTTTTTGGAAAACTTTATTTTTGGCCAATTTTCAGGTTATGAAAATTGATTTTCTCGTAGAAAAAGATTTTTGAAAGACACAAAAGGAAACCAAAACCAAAACTAAAGAAGTTCCAAGACACTCTAACAAGCAAGCAACTAGCAAAACTAAAGCTAACAAGAGGAAGAGCAAAGATTGGAAAGGAGAAAAATAAAGTGAGCAAGTATAACCATTGTGAAAGCATTGTTTTGTTCATTAAAATCCCTTTGTTAGGGTTGATCAAGTCTTGTTACCAAAACAATTTTATATGAAACAAAACTTTGCATTTCACTAAATGATTATGTTACCTCAAACTCGATAGCAATAGTCCCAATCATAATAGTTTCAAAACTTTCTTGTGAAATGGGACAATATATTTCTCCAACTTTGATGCTCTCAATATTTTCAATTGAATTCACGCAATAGCTCTTATCAATATTCTTTGGGAAATAGACAGTATGCTCTTTGTCATTAATATTAAAAGTTACTTTTCCTTGATTACAATTGATGACAGCACCTGAAGTATTAAGAAAAGGTCTCCGAAGAATAATAGACATATTATCATCTTCAGCCATCTCAAGCACAACAAAATTAGTTAAAACCAAGCAATTATGAGCCACTTGAATAGGAATATCCTCACATATACCAACATGGATAGTAGTAGATTTATTAGCCATTTGCAAAGATATATCAATTGGTATCAACTTTTCTAGCTGGAGTCTCTTGTAGAGAGAAAAAGGCATAACACTAACTCCAGCTCCCAAATCACACAAAGCAGTTCTAACATAATTATTTTTAATAGAGCAAGGAATAGTTGGAATACCTGGATCACTAAGTTTCTTTGGAACCTTACCATTGAAGGAATAATTAGCAAGCAAAGTATAAATTTACTCATTAGGAATCTTCCTTTTATTAGAGACAATATCCTTCATATACTTTGAATAAGGAGGCAACTTAATAGCATCAGTCAAAGGAATTTGCAAAAATAAAGGTTTCATGCACTCACAAAACTTGTAATAGTGTTCTTCCTCCTTTGACTTGTGTTTCTTATTAGGAAAGGCATTGGGTTCTGCACCCAAGGTTCTCTTTCACTACCATGTTTATTAGCAATAAAATCTTCCTTAGTGTACCTAGTATTCTTAGTGTGCTTCTCAGGTTCTTCTTCAACTTCTTCCTTATCAGGAGCATCATTTTTCTCATTACCACTTTCAGTTTCAGCATCAGAGACAGATATACTATTAGGATCTACAGCTGGTTCAAAAGGTTCCTCAGCTATTTTATGTTTCTTTTTCTTTCTCTTAGAAGGACTACCACTATTTTTAGCTTGTTGAGAATCCTGCTCAATTCTTTTAGGATGCCCCTCAGGATATAAGGGATCTTGAGTGGCAGCACCACTCCTAGTTCTAATTCCATAAGCATGTTTATCTCCAGAAGCACTAACTAGCATATCCTTTTGTACCTTAGCAAGTTGATCAATTTTGGTCTGAACCATTTGGAAGTGTTTAACAAGCATTTTAACATCATTAGCAGTTCTTTTCACAATATCTTTCAACTCATTAATAGCTCTAGAGTTTTCCAATAAATGATTCTGAACTTGTTTATTAAAATTACCTTGTTTGACAATAAACGTATCAAGTTCCTCTAAGCATTGATCAGGAGGTTTACCATAAGGAATATCACCTTCATCAAAAGTGTTGGAGCGAGTGTACCTCAATAGTGGATGAGTGGGAGATTGGCTTACATAATTATTCTATAGGAGGTATATTCTTCACATCTGCAGATCTAATACCCTTCTCCTTAAGACATTTCTTAGCTTCTCTCATCACTTCATCATTTAATTCAATAATTCCCCTCTTCTTGGGTGTTGGTGTTGGAGTTGGTTCAGACACAATTGGTTCAGGTGTAGTGGGCTCAGGTGTAATTGGCTCAGTTGGAGTCCAATCATCATAATTCTTGCTTATTTTATCCATTAATTCCTCAACTTCTGTAGGGGTTCTTTTTTTGAAAACACAATCAGCAAAACTATCCAGGTATGTCCTAGATTCATCAGTTAGTCCATTATAATAAATATCAAGAATCTTATTTTTAGGTAATGGACATCCATGATGTGCATGAATCAAGACACAGAACCTTGTCCATGACTCAGGAAATTTCTCCTCTTCTCCCTGTTTAAAATCAAAAAGTTTTTGCAAAGCAGCATGTCTAGCACTAGGAGGGAAATATTTCTAAAAGAAAGTAGCAATCAAGCAATCAGGGCTATCAATGGATCCAGGAGGTAAACTATTAAACCAAGCTTAGCTTCTCCTTTTAGTGAAAAAGGAAGATTTTAGTAACAAAGTAAGTATGCATCTTAACATCATCAAAAAATAAGGCACTCATAGTAGAAAGCTCATTCATATGTGCCACAACCCTTTCACTCTCAGTCCCACAAAAAGGTTCTTTCTCAACAATGTTTATATAGGATAAATCAAGAGAGAAATCATAATCTTTATCTTTAATGTCTATGGGAGAAGTAGCAAACTTAGCATCAGGAGACAGTTTAGCTATAATAGTACGTTTCTCAAGGAGACTCCTAATAGCACTAGCACCACATGTGTTTCGGTACTCTTCAATAAATTCATCAGTCATTTCAATGCAACCATCATTAATATCATATCTCTCTCTAGACTCAGGTGAGCTAACAGGTGTAATAGTGTCTTCACTAGGAGTTTCAGTGTTTCCCAATATAGTTCTAGCAATAGTATCATCTAGGAAAGGACCTAATGAACCAATCTCATCAAGCACAGTAGAAGTAACATCATGATCATTAGAAGCAATTTTAGATTCAGCAGTAGTAGCAGTGTGTGTAGCATGTGTATGTGGTGGTGGTATAACAAGCTTACTTATAACAGACGGTGAATCAAGAGCAGCAAAGGTGTTTAGAATTGTACCTCTTCTTGTAGTGGATGGTAAAATAGGAAAATTTCCATCACGAGATTTCCCCATGATGAAAAGGATAGTAGCGAACAATAATAGATCCAAGTGAACTTATCCCAGCAACGGCGCCAGAAAATAGTCTCGATGACCCACAAGTATAGGGGATCGCAACAGTCTTCGAGGGTAGTATAACCCAATTTATTGTTTCGACAGAAGGGGAGCCAAAGAATACTTATAAGACTTAACAACTGAGTTTTCAATTTAGCTGCACCTGGAAATAGTCTTGCTCACAGTAGTTTATTAGTAGCAACAATTTTGTAGTAACAATAGCAAAGTAACAGTAGCAGTAAAACAAAGGCAGTAGTAACGATAGTAGCAAATAGTAGGATTTGACTGCGGTAGGCATATGGATGGATGGACGGGCGTTGCATTGAAGAGACTATTCATGTAATTTCAAGATCTAGGGCATTTGCAGATAAATAAGATAAAGCATCCAAGTACTAAACAATCATAGGCATGTGTTCCATATATAGTCATACGTGCTTGCACTGAGAACTTGCACAACATCTTTTGTCATGCCAACCCATTATAGCGGGGCCTCAAGGGAATCTACTGACAATTAAGGTGCTCCTTTTAATAGAGTACCGGAGCAAAGCATTAACACTCTGTGAACACATGTGATCCTCATATCACAACCATCCCCTCTAGTTGTCCCAATTTCTGTCACTTCGGGGCCTTCTGTTCTGGACAATGATATGTGTACACAACTTGCGAATAAGATCACAAACAATATTATCATCATGAATCAATAACATGTTTAGATCTGAGATTATGGCACTTGGGACCTAGTGACAAGCATTAAGAACAACAAGTTGCAACAAAGTTAAATAGCACTAATAAAGATACTAGGCACTATGCCCTAACTATCTTATTCTATTACATGATAGATCTCATCCAATCCCTACCATCCTCATAGCCTAAAGCGGGGGATTACTCACTTATGGATGGGGAAAACATGGATGGTTGATGGAGAGGCGTTGGTGATGATGATGGCGATGATCTCCTCCAATTCTCTGTCCCGGCAGGGTGCCAAAATGGAGTTTCTGATTCCGAATCGCGGTTTTTTGGTGGTGGCGGCGCAGCGGAAGTCTTTTTGGAAAATTGTCGAACCCCCCTTCGTTTTTAGGTCAGAAGGCTTTATGTAGGTGAAGAGAGAGACCGAGGGGGTGCTCGAGGTGGACACACCCCCTAGGTGCGGCCTGGCTTGGCCCGCACGGCCAGGGGGTGTGGGATACTCGTGGCCCTCCTCCATCTCAACTTCTGGCTCCGTGAATCTTCTGGTAAAATAGGAAGTTTGGCATATTTTCTAGGATTTTTCCTGAAAGTTGATTTTCTGCACAAAAACTAGACACCAAAGCAATTTTGCTGAAAACAGCGCCAGTCTGTGTTAGTTGTATCCAAATCACACAAATTAGAGGAGAAACAATAGCAAAAGTGTTCGGGAAAGTAGATACGTTTTGGACGATCAACTCCCATGGATTTTTTGTGGTGAACAGTACGCTAGATACACTACTGCCCAAGAAACCAGGCACTGAGGAGGTACGAGATTTCTGGCCTATCATCCTTATCCACAGGATTGCCAAGGTGATCACGAACCGCGTGACGCCTATCCTGCCACAGCTGGTTGGGGTCCACTAGAGTGCCTTTGTGCATAGACGATGCCTGCATGAAAACTTTATGATGGTGCAAGGAACAACCCGCAAACTGCACACCAGCAAGACCCGAGCTATGCTCCTCAAGCTGGATATCACCAAAGCATTTGATACGATGGACTAGGCCTTCTTGCTGGAAGTTCTTAGGAAGTTGGGCTTCGGAGAATGCCTCCTTACATGCATTTGTGCGCTCTTATAAATTGCTTCCATGTGTATTCTGATGAATGGCATCCCAGGGGCGAAAGTGTCCAACACGCGAGGATTAAGGCAAGGTGACCCGCTCTCCCCGCAACTGTTTATCCTGATTATGGAGGTCTTCCACCTTATGATAGTCAAAGACGAAGACGAGGGGATCCTCACCAGGCTGGCAGCGACGGTCCTCCAGCACCGCACCTCGATCCGTGCAGATGATGTGGTCACCTTTCTGAGACCTTCAGTCATGGATTTCCGGGTGGTCTCCGGTGACATGGTTATACCCTACGGGTACGTGGCTTCAGCATACCTGGTCCAGCCCAAGGAAGGCCCACAGCAGATATACGCTGGCCCATGAAGATTTTCGGGTGGCCAAGGCCCATCACGCCTTCGGATCCTTGGAGAGCAAGACTAGCATAGATAGGAAATTCAAAGGGGTAAAACCCTAGAACTTGTAACCGACTAGGACTATGCCCGGGACCTTCCTAAGTCTATATAAAGGCCAGGAGGGCACGTCCTAGGTCTCTCGACTCATACTTTCGCACACACCTCCACGCCAGATCGAATCTGTGCACCCTGTAACCTTCGGTTCCGCCGTAATCAAGAGCAGACAAGCAGGAGTAGGGTTTTCCCTCCGGGGGCCTGAACCTGGGTAAATCTCATGTCCCCTAGTTGCTTGTCTGTTAACCGTTCCATGATCTCCAGCATCCCCATCTTCTCCAAAACCCAAGTCCATAACAATGGGCATTGACGAGATTAAACCTCGTCAATTGGCGCCGTCTGTGGGAATCGGGGCTGCTGATTGTGCGATCGTGACGGTCCCGACCCGATCTATCTACAACTCCACGGCGACGGAGAATCACCTCCTCTTCGGCACTTTCGACTTCACCGCCCACTCGCCGGCCACCATGAAGGATTTCGAGCCCGTAGGCGATGGACTCGAAATTTTGTTCGGGAGCTTCTGCTTCCAGGTGAGACAAACTGGCACCCTCCGCCTCCCTGAGCGGGTGCCCGTGCCATCAATCAGGCCCGCCTCGTGGGCTCCACATCCCGTGCTACGCACATCACCATCGACAGATGAGTTCTACAACAGCAGCAGCTGCAACTCCGATCTGTGCAATCCGCCTTCGGATGAAGGGACCTACGGTTTCGGATCTGAAAGCTGCGGCAGCAGCGAACCGATCTATGAGCGCTACCAATGCACCGCAGTCATCCAGGAGCAGCAAACGCCTAACCCGCCGCCCAACACGAACCCCAACCCGCAGGATAGAAACGGCGGAAACGGCGGGAACAGAAGAAGCCAGTCCCCCCCCCCTCCCACCACCCGAAGGGGAAAACAATGGTCACGTCATCCAACTTAGCAAAGAAGGATGGGTCCAGGCACGCCGTGCCGTCGCAGGCGACATAGTCCTACCTGTGGACTCCCCACGTGACCTACTGATGGCATACCACTACCTCCTCATCGAGGAGCACAAGAAGCAAGTCAAGATGCAGGAGACGCTCGACAAACGCAAGCAAGCAGCCTCTGAGTCTAGCGCGCGACGAGTTGCGCTCTCCGCCATGGCACCCGGCTCTAGCATGAACGGAAACCAGGGAAACAAGCACCGCTCGCGGGTGGAGAACATGGATCCCAAGGAACGACGTGATGTGACTCGAACTCTCCACACATCGTTCATGGATATGGATGCCGACGGCAACATCATCCCAAAGACACCGCAAGGTGCGATCATGGCAGCCACTGCGTATCTCGCGGCCCACCAACCTCCGGAAGGGGACCCGAAAAGAGCCATGCATAAGTCCGCACTCACCGGACTCGGACTCGTCGGAGTTGCGCTCCACGAAGACGCTCCTGCGGAGCCGAAGAAGAAAGCTCCGGTCAGGCGCGACCGGAGCCCCACCCCTTCATCCTAAGAGGAGGAGGAGCATGACCTTCCTCGAAGGAAGAAGAACTCGCATCGCCACAAACACGACTACGACGCCAGAGACGCGCTTACACAGCGCAAAATCGACAAAGCGCGAGCAAAACGCGCATGCTCATCCGAGTCCGAGATGGATGAAGATGAAGGAGAACTCTGCGGAGCTCGATGCTTCAGCAGATCTGTCCGGTGAACACAGATGCCACGCAATTTCAAGCTTCCTTCAGATACTCCGAAGTTCAACGGCACGCAAGATCCAAAATCTTGGCTCAGCGACCATCTGTCATCCGTCAAGCTGCACGGCGGTAATAAAGAAACCGCCATGCAATGCCTTCAGCTGCAGCTGACAGGCGCGGCACGGGTCTGGCTCAGCAGCCTATCATCAGGATCCATCCGAAGTTGGGAGGAGCTAGCTTACAGCTTCATCTGAAATTTCAAGGGCACTAGCAAGAGGCCCGCCTCAATCAAAGAGTTGCGAGCCTGCACTCAGAGAACGGACGAATATATTCGCTCGTACATATTACGCTGGTCTACTACCAAGAACTCCACATCACATATCTCCGAGGAGAGGGCCATTGACGCCTTTAGAGACGGCGTCAAACGCCAAGATTTCAAGGCGGAACTTGGGCGCGTCAAGCCCAAGACACTCGACCACCTCATGGAAATTGCCAACAGTTGGGCGGACGGCGAAGATTGCATTCAGCGAGCGCAATCAGATGAAGAGGACGACTACGGCCGAAGGCGAGAACGTCGCAGCAAGAGGAGATCGCGTGTCTACGAGGACCGCGACGGACCTGACATGGCCGCGGCTGGCTACGTCGACCGTCGCAACGACAACAGCCGTAACAGCGGAGGATACCGCGGAGGAAATTTCCGCGACAGCGGACGACCAGCACAGTCGTGGCAACGCCGCGACCGTGACAACGGACCCTCAGCATTCGACAAACTTTCAGGTCCATGCACCATCCACTTCTACATCGACAAACAAGATGGCAAGAAGAAAGCCAGTCACATGCTCAAGGACTGCCGCGAGTTCTAGAAACTCAGCGAAAGCATGGTGCAGATGAGGCAACAAGCCCCAACCCCTGCATTCGGAAACGCACCCACGCCAGGAGAAATAGCACATGGAGCTCCTCCACCGCCACCTATTGGAGGCCCAAACCAACCAGTCGCACCAGCGCAAAACAACGTCGGGGTCGGGTACCCCCCACCAAAGGGAGCACTAAATATGATCCAGAAGGGACGCCCCACAAACAGGGTGCAGAAGAAAATCACCCGACAAATCAACTTGGCCGTGGCAACTCCGCCTGCAATCCCTGAGTACCTCAGCGGATCGGAGTCCTGCATCACATTCACTCGCGCGGATCACCCTTGCCAGATCCCTCGCCCAGGTCATGCTGCCCTGGTGCTGGAGGCGCAGATCGGAGGCTTCGAGATGAGTTGCGTCTTCATGGACGGCGGCAGCGGCATCAACCTAATGTTCGCAAGCACTCTAGCAGCAATGCGGATCCCGCAATGCAGCCTGGAACAATCAGACACAACGTTCCACAGCATCGTCCCAGGGAAGGGCATATTCCCCCTGGGCAAAATAGGGCTCGACGTCATCTTCGGGAAGCCGGACAACTTTCGGCAAGAGCGCCTTGAATTCAAAGTGGTGGACTGGCCGTCGCAATACCACGCCATCCTGGGGCGCGTAGCATTCGCAAGGTTCCTGGCCGTCCCACACTACGCATACCTACTACTCAAGATGCCAGGACCAAGGGGCGTCATCACAGTCCACGGGAGCTTCACCCGATCGGACCAATGCGACAGGGATTTCAACAAAATCTCCCAGTCTTTCGGCATGCAAGACGAGCTTGTAAGGCTCCGCGAGACAACGGACAATGGGGTACCCCCAGTCACAAGGAAGAACGCACCTGACATGTCCTTCGACTCCACCGTTAACACCAAGAAAGTACAGGTCCATCCGACGGACGCCTCCAAGACGGCCTTGATCGCCAACGACCTCAGCACCGCATCGGAAGGCGCGCTCGTCGAATTCCTCCGTGAGCGCTGGGAAATCTTCGCCTGGTGTCCTGCGGACATGCCAGGAGTTCCCAGGGAATTCGCCGAGCACGCACTCAATGTATTTCCAGACACCAAGCCAGTCAAGCAGTCCATCCGAAGACTATCGGAGCCACGAGCCGAAGCCATCGGCAAGGAAATCAATAGACTACTCGCTGCAGACTTCATCCGGGAAATCAAAGAAAGCGAGTGGCTTGCAAACACGGTGATGGTCCCAAAGAAGGACACGGACATCCTACGGATGTGCGTGGACTTCACGTCACTAAACAAGCATTGCCCAAAGGACCACTTCCCTCTCCCACGGATCGACCAGATCATCGATTCGACTGCAGGTTGCGAGAAACTCTCCTTCCTCGACGCCTACTCAGGCTATAACCAGATTCGGCTCAAGGTCAAAGATCAGGAGAAAACGGCGTTTATCACACCGTTCGGAGTATTCTATTACAACACAATGCCCTTCGGGCTAAAGAACGCAGGTGCCACGTACCAGCGATGCATGCAGGCCTGCCTCAAGGACCAGATCGGTCGCAATGTCCAAGTCTATGTCGACGACATAGTAATAAAAACTAAGGAGGCAAGGACACTTATCGACGATCTCCGCGAGACGTTCGACAATCTTGATCACTACAGGATCAAGCTCAATCCCGAAAAGTGCGCCTTCGGCGTCCCATCGGGCCAGTTGCTCGGATACTTCATCTCTCAACGAGGGATCGATGCGAACCCGAAGAAAATCAGAGCCATCATGACGATGGAGAAGCCGAAAAACCTCAAGGGCATCCAGCAGCTCGCAGGACGAGTAGCAGCGCTAAGCAGGTTCATCAGCCGCATGGGCGAGAAGGCCCTACCATTCTACCAGCTGCTGCGTAAGGCAGACAAGTTCGAGTGGACACCAGAAGCCAACGACGCATTCGAAAACCTCAAGCGGCTCCTCTCCACCTCGCCCGTTTTGGTCACGCCAAAGGAGCGCGAGCCCCTGCTGCTATACATAGAAGCCACACACAAGGTGGTCAGCATCGTACTAGTGGTCGAACGACCCGAAGAAGGCAAGACCCACGGGGTCCAGCGCCCAATCTACTACCTCAGCGAGGTACTGACACCAACAAAGCAGAGGTACCCTCACTACCAGAAGCTAGCCTACGGCGTGTTCATGACGGCTCGACGGATGAGGCATTACTTCCAGGAGCACCAAGTGATGGTTGTCAACGAGGCACCCCTGAACAACGTGTCAACATCACAGAACCGTCGTTACCATGCCGTCCACTACGCGCGGAAATCGAGGAGACGCCGTAATTATCTCCACGCCGCGCGTGACCGGTCAATTCAAAGTCAGCAAGTGGGACCCACGTTCGTCCAGTCAAGTCATCTCTGGCGTAGCAGACGCTTGAGGTCATCGATCGTCAGCACTGATGTCATCAAAAGCTATACTAGCACCAACTACAATTCTTCGGCTCCACAACTAAGAGTACTCACTCGAATCTTCGATTCGACTAAATACTCGGGGGCTACTCCTATCAGGAGCGCTGGCCGCGCACCCGGAAGATGAATAACGACAAAGTATTTCTTCGAGTCATACGTCGAGTCTACGACTCCACTACGGACTCGGGGGCTACTCCCATAGGGAGGAAGGATTTAAGCATCCAAAAAAATTTGAGTCCTACGGACTTAACAACTGAACAATGCTTGAACTAAAGTCTCTGCTCGAGTCTACGACTCAAACAGACACTCGGGGGCTACTCCCATAGGGAGCGCTGGTCGCGCACCCTATGAATTCTTCGACTGTGATCTTTCGGATCAGCACGCAAAAACTTTTTGGCATCTCTGCCCCAACAAAAGCCGAGTGAGCGACAATCTCCTTGGCCACCCGAAACACCCCCGCGGTGACAAATGTTCGGATGCTGCGTCCGCGACGCAAAGATAAGACCTGCAGATATCATCTGACGGCCTGGCAACGTACATGACTGCGCTCTGCTAGTACAAATCCATGTCAACAGGCGTGATGAAAAATCCCGACGGACGCGTTGGGTACATCAATTAAAATCACTGGAATTCCACTCCTGTAAGTCCTCCGCGGCCTGAGTCGAATTATGCCAGCATTTGTTCCAGGTCCGAGTTGAGGGACTCGAACTTGAAGAAGAACGTGTTGTTTCGTCCTAAGACAGTTAACTGACCCTGATCTATCGGGTGAGTCAGGCACACGCGTCAAACAATCCCTACACTCATATACTATTAATACATGGTTGCACCCGAAAGATGGAAGAGTCCTCAGCCGAATCTACGATTCGACTGATCACTCGGGGGCTACTGACATGGTTATACCCTACGGGTACGTGGCTTCAGCATACCTGGTCCAGCCCAAGGAAGGCCCACAGCAGATATACGCTGGCCCATGAAGATTTTTGGGTGGCCAAGGCCCATCACACCTTCGGATCCTTGGAGAGCAAGACTAGCATAGATAGGAAATTCAAAGGGGTAAAACCCTAGAACTTGTAACCGACTAGGACTATGCCCGGGACCTGCCTAAGTCTATATAAAGGCCAGGAGGGCACGTCCTAGGTCTCTCGACTCATACTTTCGTACACACCTCCATGCCAGATCGAATCTGCGCACCCTGTAACCTTCGGTTCCGCCGTATTCAAGAGCAGACAAGCAGGAGTAGGGTTTTCCCTCCGGGGGCCTAAACCTGGGTAAATCTCGTGTCCCCTGGTTGCTTGTCTGTTAACCGTTCCACGATCTCCAGCATCCCCATCTTCTCCAAAACCCAAGTCCATAACAATGGGCATTGACGAGATTAAACCTCGTCATCCGGGATCATCGAAAACTTTGGGATGGCCTCGGGCCTCTGAATAATTTTTGACAAGTGCTTAGACAACCTGATTAGGTACTTGGAAGAGGATAGGATCCTAGTGACTCGGGAACTTCGCTGCCCTATCATGTAGTTCCCGCTTCGTTAACTGGGGTTTCCTCTCTCCTTACAGAAACCTTCGGCAGTGCAGCTCTAGACCCTGGTAGATACAGTGGCCGCCAAATTGCCTTCGTGGAAAGCATCCATGATCAATAGTGGAGGGCGGCTTCAGATGGTTAAGACAACATTGTCAGCCATCCCTATCTTTGCTATGATGTCCCTTGACATCCCCATAGATACCATCATCGCCATCGAGAAGATCATATGTGGCTTCCTTTGGAAGGGGAGGAAAGATGTTCATGGTGGACACTGCCTAGTGATGTGGGATAGAGTGTGCATGCCTAATGAGTTGGGGGACTTGGCATCCCCAACCTACGCCTCATGAACGTTGCTCTACGGGCCAGATGGATGTGGTTGAGGCGCGTTGAGTAGACAAGCCCTGGCAGAACCTCGATATTCATGTTCTGGAGTTAGCGAGACAACTTCTTGAGGCAGTCACTTTCTCAGTGCTTGGGGATAGAGCCTCCACCTTCTTATGGACAGACAAGTGGCTACCTTTGGCCTTATCCGGGATGTCGCGCCAAGCCTCTTCGCTGCGGTGCCGAAAGATGCGATCTCCACGCGTAGAGTGCGCGAGGGCCTGGCGGGAGGTTGGCTACACGATGTGCCCCCTGATATATGAGCCACGGCCATCAGAGAGCTCCTCGAAGTGGTTGATTGGATCGAGGCGATTGCCTTAACTGAGGGGACCCAAGACATTTTCAAGTGGAACTAGGATCCAAGTAGCTGTTACACTGCCCGTTCCTGCTACCATGCCTTATTTGCTCGACGGACCACGAGGGCCAGGACCCTACAGATATGGCGGTTCTCACGCCCCCACAAGTTGTAAGGTAGATCTCTAGCTGGCCGTCAGAAACAGATGTTGGACTGCCGATAGACTAAGTCGGCATGGCTTGCAACACTCGATAGCTTGCCCCTTCTGCGGTCGGTGTGGAGAGACCATCGACTACCTACTGCTGGGATGCGTTCTTGCGCGTGAAGTATGGGCAACCTGCCTACGCTGGTGGAGCAAAAGTCATTGGATGCCGGACCAAGACTCCAAGTTAGTAGCATGGCTTCAGAGCAGGCGGGATGGCAAGGGCCATGACCGTGATCTTTGGACCAGAATTGCCCTAGTTTGTTGGATGCTCTGGTGCCACAGGAATGACGTGGTCTTTGAAGGGGCCATCCCATCCCATGACGAGGTCATCCATAAGATCTCCGCTGAGGCCGAGTTGTGGAGGGCGGAAAGGCTCTTTCGGGATTGCCTGGGGCGAGTGGATAGGTGGAGGTGTCATGAGTAATTAGCTAGAGCATGAGTGCTGCCTCCAAGGCAGCATGGAGTTGAGCTGGTGGCACATGTGCCATAGCATGTTGTAAAACTCGGCCTCTTGGCCTTTCTTATATGAAAAAGATATGTCTCTCATGACGCATCCTTGAAAAAACGCATATATGTGATGGAAATATGCCCTAGAGGCAATAATAAATTGTATTATTCTATATTTTCTATTCATGATTAAGTTTATTATTTTGTACTATAATTGTATTAGTTCCAGATAATGAATATTTGGAGGAAAACCCCAATACATGTGTGGAACCGTAAATAGCATTAAGATATCCCTAGTTTCGCCTCTAAGACTAGTTCAGGTATCATTGATAGTCCCGGTTTTCTGACTATGGGGAAAACGACAATGTGTTGTGGAGTTGCTGGTGATATATGAGATCGGATTTGTTGAGAGAATAACGACGATGGATATACCCAACATTATATACCATGAAACACATCGTCAATATTGTTATCAGTAGTTTCTCATAAACATTGTATTGCCTTTACTAAAGATTATTTGATCGCGAGATACATGTGAACTTGGGTATAATATGGATGTGGCAAGATTCTTGAAACGTTACTCTTAACGAACTAATTATAAAGTTGATACTTGATCTTACTATATGGTACGCCAATTATTCACATGGGATGCTTACAGGAATTGCTAATCCTGATGATGGACAGAAACACTCTGGGCCCACTCATGTACTATGATATTTGTCATTGTTTGACCGGCCACGTGATCAAGTTATTGAACACATGAACATCGATAGTAAGGTATGAGTAAAGAGTACATGCCGGGTAACGAGAATAACCTAGTGTTTCATCTCAAGCAATATAAAATATTGATGGAGCAATACAATATGTATTAGACATAATACAACGGTTCACACGATAAAGATCTTCGTGTTATTTGTGGGGGTTATTACGTGTATCAAGACGCCAATAGTAATTATTGTCACGGAATGAGTTCCGGACATGTCCACAAATATCCGAATCCATAGGGTCACACACTTAAGAATTTAATGCCATTTATAATATAAGTGTGAATGAAGACTTAGTAGAGAAGTAATTCCAAAGGTTTTTGGAGTGTCTCAGAATATATCGGAGGTGTCTGGAATATTGCCGAGAGTGTTTGAATAAGTTTTGAACATTAATGAGATGAGAGAAGGGTTTCGAGAGTGTTTTGGATGATCTCGGAATGGTTCCGAGAGGTCCCGGATGATCCCGGGAGTGTCTGGAATGGTTTTGGGCATATATGGAAGGTTTTGGAAGGTTCGGAAGGGTCCGAAATATTATGGAAGGTTTCGGAAGGGTCCGGGATGTCCCGGGCTATCTTAGGTAGTCCCGAAGGTTTCGTAATAGGTGAATCCACGTTTTCCTTAAAAGATAAGGAAAGTTTTTCAAGGTAATTTCGGATTGGCAAAATAAGTTAGTTTTGAAGTAGGTTTGGATTGGAGAAATCCTACCGAAACTCGAAGAAACTTTGGGGATGGCTCTTGGCCGACCCAAGGGGCTTTGCCACCTATATAAAGGCACCAAGGGGCACTCCAAGAGGCACTCAAGTCGTGGCCTTTGCCTCCACCAAGCCCTAGCACCCCATCACCCCAATACCCTTGCCGCCGTCGCGCGCCGCTGCCTCCCCGCGTTGACGCCTCCTCCCTCCTCTCTTCTCAACCTCCATAGTGTGTTGATAAACTCTAGGGCGGCCTGGCCCTAGGTTCTTCTTCTACTACGACGTCGAAGTGTTGTTTGTGTTCTATCTCCGGAAGCGTTGCCGGAGCTTCACCGACATGTTCCCACTTCATCTGTGTGTTCTTGTCACAGCTTCATCTTGTACATGTGGATATCGGTGGAGGTGCGACAGTTAGAGCACTTGATCATGCCGATCTCCACAAGAAGAAATCTTCTCACAGCTAATCGACTAGCTGCAGGAATCGACGCACCGACTACTTCAATAATGATGTCTTCATCGGTGCATATTCATGGGAGCCGTCCGTGGGATATATACATCTCTTAACGATTTGCTAAGGCTTGTTGCGGGGATCGATGCACGACCAACCTCGTCATGGACAAACTTCCACTAGATCAATCTTCAAGAGTAAATCCGTTGTCTCTCTCATTGCATATGATCTTGGTTATGCGCTAATTTTTTGTATCCTGCATAGCGTGTATAGCGTGTTCCCAACAATATGTAGGCGGTGACGGATCTCATTCTCCAAAGTGGACACATATTCCGACTGCATCTGCCTTGACCCACTAGTGCAGGCCCCCCCCCCTTTAACTCCGGTTGGGAGGGCCCTCTAACAGCGGTTCCCCAACCGATGTTGAGGGTTCGGTGTTAGAGGGGGGGCCCTTTAACACCGGTTCTTATACGAACCGGTGTTAAAGGGTGGCACACGTGGGGCTGCCGCAGGCCTCAGGCCCCCCCTTTAACACCGGTTCGTATCCGGAACCGGTGTTAAAGGTTCTTCTGCCGCGGCAGAGATTTAGGCCGTTTTCCTGCCGCGGCAGAACTCTGCCGCGGCAGGAAAACGGCCTAAATCTCTGTCGCGGCAGACTTCTGCCTCTGCCCCGTTCTGGGCGTATTTCTGCGGGAGGGGGGGAGCGAGGGGGAATCGATCGGGAGCGGTATACACATAAATCGTCATCGGTACATACGAGTACATGAATAATTAAGCAACTATTATTATACACAAACATCATAATCGACACATACATCGTCATCGGCACATACATCGTCATCGTTCATTTTGGTGGATATCTAAAGAGTTCTCCGCCAGACGTGACGACCTCATCAAGTATGAACCCCGCCAATTCCTCTTGAATGGCTCGTATGTGTTCAAATGGTAGGAGTTGGTCCCGCATCCGTTCGATCTGAATATATATGAAGAATGGGCCGTCAATATATATATAAGAATAAAACTCAACACAATTGATGGTAATAAAATAATGTTGTGGACTTTGTTTACTTACTCTAAGTTGTTCTAGTGCGGCTTGGCCCGTCGCACATATCGTGTTGCGAATGAATTCGCAAACATAGTACCCACATAAGTTATTGCCGTGTCTCTGATACGCGCACTTTACGAGAATAGAGAGTTCAATCAAAATAATAATCAATAAAGCATGATATAATGGAATTGGAAGCTAGCTAGTATTACTTACATTTTGGTCTACAAATTTTAGTTCTTCTGACCATTCACCCACGGCCCTGCCCGTGAACCTTTTCCAAACCCTGTCCGACAAAGAAAATGGATAAAGGAGTAATTAATTACTTATTGTCACGAAAGTTGCCGATCTAGTGCGATAATATGATTGAAATTACCTCTGGAGCATCTCTCTAAAGTTTGCCCATATCTCTTTTTCTTTTCGTAACGAGTCCATGACAAGGACTTTTCCTGAGTCGGGTTGAATGACTAGCAGAATAAAGTGGAACCTACGCACGCATAACTCATCATCAGTTACACTTAACATCGAGTAAGCTGAAATAGAATATGTACAAGAGAGAGGGTAACAGTACTCACGAGAAGTTGTAAGGCAATAGTATTTCCCTTTTGGTTTGTTGTCTCAGTAAAGACGTTAGCAAGTAATCTTCTGTTTGCCCGGGTTTGGTTTCTACCACTTCTTCATGAACTCTATTTAGGTTAATGAACCCAATGTCAAAAGGGCCTCCTTTCCTGCATTCCATAACCTTTTTCCTGCATAATAGTATATACATATATGGTGAGCATATATATACATGCAATTAATAAAGTGAATGAGATGAGATATAAATTATAGAAATAGTACTTACACACAATAAAGGCTGATGGCAGCTTTGTCGAGTTCCTTCTGATTGAATAGAAAATGCAAGTCTTGAATGTTGAAGTCGATCGCGTCATCTCCGCAGAAGAAAATATCATCTCTTATATGCGCCGTGATCCATTCTAACTTTCTCGTCTTGCAGAAATGAAGGTACCACTTGTGCAATTTTCGCATCTTTGTTGGTATAGTCTTGAGCTCCTCTTTCTTGACGAGATTCTTCCCATACTTCCATGGCTGTATGGGGTTGGCATCGCATTTGGGCAAGTTGTCTCCCATGACGTTCAAGTATGCAATGTAAGTCATCCCCATCTCATTGGCCTTTCTTTGTAGCTCTGCCTCGTAATCATTTACGGGAGAAGCGTCCCGTGTGTCGAACATTTGGAGCGGGGCACATGATTGGTTTTCCTGCTCTCCGAGCATGGGAACTGTTTTCTGGGGTGCCTCACGACTGCTACTTTCAGTCTCCCTACGGCGCCTTGCATCCACCTTCAAAATCTGGCGGTCGTAGTCCGGCACAAGTGGGGTTTCAGGTTTCAAAAGATTTTTGTAAAACTTCTCCACCACCGCCGGATCTATTTTCTCCTTTGGCTCGGCCCGTCTAGGTGCAAAGAATTTCTTGACCTGTTCTTCCGAGATCCTATTGGTCTCCTCGTCACTGCGATTCCACGGTAAAACCGGCAATGGCTTGGAGGAAGGCTGCGGGACGTAGTTTTTTGAACTCTTTGGCGTACGGTTTCCTGCGGATTTCTTTGTGGCAGTGCTACTGATGCTCCTCGTGGCAGTGCTCTTCCGCTTACGCTGAGGAGATGGCTGACGGGCCGGAGATGGCTGCCGCGCAGGAGATGGCTGACGGGCCGGAGATGGCTGCCGCGCAGGAGATGGCTGCCGCGCCGGAGATGGCTGCCGCGCAGGAGATAGCTGAAGCGGCTCAAACTGCTGACGCTGCGGAGACGGCGGGGGTGCCAGTGACCTCCAATTTGGAAGCACAATGTGTTCCTTCTTCCAAAGAATGGTTGTTTTCACTGCAAATTTGAGTTGAGTTTCCCCTTCACCTGTAGCATGGTCAAGCTGTGCTTCCTCATATTTCTTCACAACCTCATCCACCCCGACAATAGCATAGCCATCTGGAATCGGTCGGCAGTGGTAAGTTCCACCAGCTATAGGAGGTAAGGCATAGCCGACAGCCACCTTAATGGATAAGCCCATTAATCTCACATGCAGCTCAGCGTGTTCGCTCTCCGTGATCTCATCCACGGGGTATCGAGGACCCGTCATTTCAAGCGTGGGCTGCACGTTCTCCGTGGAAGCCACACTGCTTTTCCGCGCAGAGTCTGGGCCGCGGGCAGCTTCCAATGCAGGCTCTTCGTGCCGCTGAGATGGGCCGGTAGCTTGATGTCTCTGTTGTGCATTCACTTGCACCTGCAACGCCGCAAGTGCATGTTCTATCTGTGTCATCCGCTCTGTACGCTCTTTTTCTTTTCTGTCGCGCCATCTGTAAGAGTCGCTCCAGTCGGCAAACCCATCCTTCCACGTCATACCCCCTGTGCCTCGTGCATGTCCAGGGTGTTCTTTTTTACCGATGGCGCGTGTGAGCTGGTCATTCTCTCTGTCGGGATGGAAGGTCCTGGCGGATGTTTCCTCGTATGCCGTGATGAGTTCAGTGACGGGTTTGGCAAGGAGGGTTGGGAAGATACACAATCCTGTTTTTGGGTCCAACCTTGCCCCGATTCCGTAGAACCAAGTCTTTGCACGTAGGTCCCACCCATCTGTCTGGGGTGTGATCCCTCTCTCGCGCAGGGCCTTCTCAGCTTCCTCCCACTTAGGCCTCTGAGATATGTAGCCACCTGACCCCGTCCTCTGGTGATATTCCTTCTTCAGGGCATTAAGCGTATTGGTTTCTGACCTCTTTTTAGCTATAGCACTTTTTTTATATGTCTCAAATTCGGGCCAGTGAGGTCTTATCTTCGCATAATATGCGTCTTTGAAATTTGGAGTCTCGCCAGCTTTGACAAATTTGTTCAATTTTGTCTTCCAATTGCGGAAAGCGTCAGCCATCTTCTTTAGAGTCCACTCTTTGACCTTTTCCTTTATAACCGGGTTGTTTTCATCCTCCTCTGGCGGAAGGGTGAAATTTACCAACAACGAATTCCAAAGCGTTTCTTTGGATCTGTCATCGACAAAGGTACCGTCGCCCTTCTTTGGCTTATTCCAATTTTCAATTATGATTGGGATTTGGTCCCTAACAAGAACTCCAGCCTGACGTACAAATTTGCCTGCGGCCTTCTTGGGCTCCATCGGCCTGCCATCAACACGGACTGCTTCGATCGTGAACTTTGCACGATCTTTCAACCGCTGGCTCGCGCCTCGCTTGCTCTTTTTCATAGAAGAAGATGGTTGCTGGCTGGTCGATCCAGAGGGCTAAAAGAAGAAAGAAGCGTTAATTTGTATACACGAAAGTCAACAGAGGCTTAATCAATGAATATACCTCGCCGCACTTTGTAACCATTAAATTGCATTCACCGGAGTCTTCATCTTCTCCATGACTAGTACTTGAGTTGTCGTCATCATGTCCCTCCAAGTTCAGATATTGTGAGGTGTCCTCATCAATAATGTTCTCCATTATTTCTTCTTCTTCAAGGTTTCTACTAAGTGGATCCATAGTTTCTAAAACAATAATATTATCTAGAGTAAGAGTGTAAACATTCAAGTGGACTTGGATTCATACACAAATATACATATTATTCATACCAAAATACATAAATAAATACACAAATGAGTCAGAGGTCCAATTTGTATACAAGTTTTAATCTATGCATGTAGTACAATTTATCGAGCAAACAAGTTTTAATCAGGATGAGTCAGCAATCATACACGTGGCAGACACGTGGCGCTCACCGGTGGGGTGACGTTGGTCTCGTCGGGCGGCGGTGCTCGTCGGACGGATGCGGCGGTCTCGTCGGGTGGCGGTGCTAGCGGCGGGCTCGTCGGGCGGCGGGCGGCGTCGGCGTTTAGGCATGGCCTATGAGCTCCGAAGCGGCGGCGGCGAGACGCTCCTGCACGGGGAAGAGAGCGAGGTGGTCAGTTAGGGTTTAGGCGTGGCCTATTATAATATCTTTGCTATAAGCTATTTTCTTTTTACTCCACATGCTTCTAATTCACATGTGCAAGGATTAAGGCCTCGTATGTTTTGTGGGGAATGAAACCAGACATGGAATTGATCTAGGCTTAAATTGATTTGATACCGCACCATCACCAAATCCATGTTTCACTAATCCCTCCTAACCCCTACAAAACAAACCTATTTGTTTAAGCAACCTAGATCGTCGGGGTCGATGTCACTACGTTCATCTCGCCCATCTTTGGCACCCTGGAATCGTTCCGAGGGTCAATTGGCGATTATTTATTTTCAATCCCGGGGAGGATGATGTGGATTGGACCGTAACCCAAGTCAATCCCGGTCTTCTAGAGCCTAAACCAACGAGGCCTAAAGAACTGTGTTTATATAGTTGATATATTATGCAAATATGTTCATATGTGTAATTAAAAAGCCATGGCAACGCACAAGCACTCTGCTAGTAATAAATAATAAACAAAACTAGCAGGAGCGGCGTCTTGCGGTGGAAGGTGAGTCCGCCGGTCTCCTCCATGCACAGCTCCTCCGCCTTGGTCCCCTCCGGCAGCGCCCATCGAAGCCACAGAGCATGCTGGCCAGGGCG
The DNA here is from genome assembly GCA_916181665.1 of Avena sativa. NCBI lineage: Eukaryota > Viridiplantae > Streptophyta > Magnoliopsida > Poales > Poaceae > Avena > Avena sativa. The sequence goes on from OV702294.1 coordinate 507,431,898, forward strand.
AACTCCACGTTCATCAGCGCCATCGACCTGCCCGGGCACAGCCGCCGCCCGGAGCCAAACGGCACCAGCTCCAGATGCGCGCCGTGCAGGTCCACCTCGCCGCCCGCGAACTTGTCCGGGTCGAACTCCTCCGCGCCATCGCCCCAGCTTACCGGGTCCCTCCCGATGGCCCACGCGTTCACGGCCACCCTCGTGCCCGCCGGCACGTCGTAGCCGCCGACGCTGACGTGCCGCATCGTCTCCTGCGACAGCAACAGCGTCGCCGGGAGCAGCAGGAGGAGGAGGGCCAGGCGCGGGTGGCCTTGTCCGGGAGGAGCGGGGGAGGGTCGGGCGCGGCCGGAGCAGGCGTTGGAGGGCTAGGCACGGGCGTCTAGGCGTCGAAGGAGCGGCGGAGCCCCACCGTGTTAGAGGGGGGGGAAGGATGCGGGGAAGAGAGGGTCGGGGGCGGCGGACCTCGAGCTCCGAAGCGGCGGCGGCGAGACGGCGGGTCGGGGGCGGTGAGACGGCGGACCTCGAGCTCCGAAGCGGCGGCGGCGAGACGGCGGGTCGGGGGCGGCGCTTCGATCTCTCTATGTTCGTGGGGGGAAGAAAGGAAGGGGGAGGTGAAATAAATACACCCCCCCTTTAACACTGGTTCGTGGCTGGAACCGGTGTTAAAGGGGGGGATCCGTTTCCCGCGCGCATTTATTACCCCCCCTTTAACACCGGTTCCAGCCACGAACCGGTGTTAAAGGGGGGTGCGCGCGGGAAACGAAATAAATGCCCCCCCTTTAACACCGGTTCGTGTCTGGAACCGGTGTTAAATGGGGGGGCATTTATTTCATGCATTAAAGGGGCATTTTTAATTCAAAAAATATGATATGAATTTAGAAAATTCATATCTTTTTTATTTCAACTCAGAAAAATATGAATAATATATCATAATTTTCAGAAAAATAATATCTATCCATTCATGTAAATCATTTTATATTTACTTTACATGAAAATTTTCAAAATAATTAAAACACTTACATATAAATTTTGATTATTCAATTCAAACAAAAATAAATTGTTAAATCCTAAAACTTTGAACATAAGAAATATTAAGCATCTAAAAAATGATTTTTATTAGATCAAATCATATTTTAATGCCGCATCTTTTGTATTAACATTTTTGAATTGATTGGATATTTAAATGTCGCATCTTTTGTATACACTTGAATCTCACCAAGCCTCGCTCAACTTGCATTGTTTTTTGATAAAATAGCATATTGTGAACCTAAAAATGATTTTTGTAAAAAATCATGAGCATCGTATCATGTACTTATAGTTCATATCTGACCCACTTCCTGCCGATTCGGTAGGAATTTGTCTTTTTCACCAGAGGTGGACGGAAAGGTTTCAGATCCCCCTGTTGGTACATAAAAGAACTTAAAATTAAGATACATGGCCAGATTAAGTAACAATCGGCCGAACTGGAACTGAAAATTAAGATACATAAAAGAACTGAAAATTAAGATACATGACCAGATTAAGTAACAATCGGCCGAATTTGTTTCGGAATGTTGGAGTGATTCAGTCATGCTCCTGCCTACACCTATAATACTCGCCACTGTAGTCGTCATACTCGCCGCCGCCGTCATCGCTGACGTCGTCGGGGTCGCCGTAATTGAACCTCTGGAGAGTACGCGTGGGCTGGACTTGAGGGTAGCGCGTGGGCTGGACTTGAGGGTAGCGCAGACGAGGGTTAGAGTCGGCGGCAGTGTCATAGGCCATGACGCTCTGGAGAGTCCGACCGCGCCACCATAGCCTACGGACGGCCTCGTTGAAGTTAGGAGGAGGTGGGCCGTCCTCCTCGTGCCTGGCGAGCGCCCTCTCATGCCGATCCACGAAGAAGGCTTCCCAAGTAGGGAAATAGTCGGGATGCCATCTGGGATTCCTCCGCTGCTCCGGCGTGAGCTCGAAGTAGTAGTGGTTCGTGATGGCCATCCGGCGCGCCACACCTAGAGGGACAGGAGGAACCGGCACGCCTCCGATGCTCAGCATTCAGCCGACAGGGACACAGTAGCCCGGCGGGCAGGGGTAGTTCGAGGCGCAAAGCGCCTCTGCCTCCCTGGGGGTTAGTGCTACGGTGGAAGCCATGGGAAAGAGTGATGAGGTTGCAGATATGAGTCTAGAGATGTGCAATGACAATGGAGGCCAACCCCCTACATATATATATAGTGAACTAGCGGGAAGAACTGGAGGGAAGAACTGGCGGGAAGAAAAATGGCGGGAAGAAGAACTGGCGGGAAGAAAAATGGTGGGAAAAAATGGCGGGATGAACCTTTAGTCCCGGTTGGAGACACCAACCGGGACAAAACACGAGTCAGCACTAATAATAGGGGTGAGTGTCGACATTATTTCGTGCGGCCATTAAACATGAACTAGAGTTACATAATATGAGCATGAACTTATTGGCATATGTCCTTCCTTATGATCGCTTCAGACGTAACCATGGAGCATCTTCTTTACTTAACGGAATGCTTGGGTCAGTTTTCACTGTGAAGGGCGGAATTTCATCAAACTTATTATAATCTTCTGACATGTCTGTCTTGTCCTCGATTCCCACGATGTTTCTTTTCCCTGAAAGAACTATGTGACGCTTTGGCTCATCATATGATGTATTCGTTTGCATATTTTTTCTTTTTTGGTCTGGAGGACACGTCCTTCACATAGAAAACCTGAGCCACATCATTGGCTAGGACGAATGGTTCGTCTAAGTTCTTCATAAGATTGTTGAGATCCACCGTTGTCATTCCATACTTCTTGTCTACCTCAACCCCTCCTCCTGTTAGCTTGACCCATTTGCATCGAAACAAGGGGACCTTAAAATTAGGTCCATAGTCAAGTTCCCATATCTCCTCTATGAACCCATAATACGTGGTCTTTTGCCCATTGTCTTCTACTGCATCGAAGCGGACACCACTGTTTTGGTTGGTGCTCTTTTTATCTTGGCCTATCGTGTAAAATGTATTCCCATTTAGCTCGTACCCTTGGAAAGTACATACAGTCGAAGATGGTGTCCTGGCCAACAAGTACAGCTGATCCCCAACAGTGGTGTTATTTGTGAGAAGTCTTTGCAGCCAGCCGCCAAAACTCGCCATGTGTTCACTTATAATCCATTCATCAGACTGTCCCGGGTGTTTGAGGCGTATTAAATTCTTGTGTTCACTGATATACGGGGCAACCAAGATAGATCTTTGTAAAACCGTGTAGTGTGCTTGATTGAGAGAATGCCCGTCCCTACATATCATTGCTTTACATCCTAGGGTGCCTTTTCCACGCAGTCTCCCCTCATGTCGTGATTCTGGAACACCAATCGCCTTAAGGTCAGGAATAAAATCAACACAGAACTCAATGACCTCCTCTGTTACATAGCCCTTGGAGATGCTTCCTTCTGGCCTAGCACGGTTATGAACATATTTCTTTAAGACTCCCATGTACCTCTCAAAGGGGAACATATTGTGTAGAAATACAGGACCGAGAATGGCAATCTTTTCTACTAGGTGAACCAGGAGATGCGTCATAATATTGAAGAAGGATGGTGGGAACACCAACTCAAAGCTGACAAGACATTGGGCCACATCTGTTTGTAACCCTGGTAGGCTTTCTGGATCGATTACCTTCTGAGATATTGCATTGAGGAATGCACATAGCTTCACAATGGGTACTCGAACATTTTCAAGTAGAAGCCCCCTCAATGCAATCGGAAGCAATTGTGTCATAATCACGTGGCAGTCATGAGACTTCAGGTTTTGGAATTTTTTCTCTGCCATATTTATTATTCCCTTTATATTCGACGAGAAGCCAGACGGGACCTTGATACTGCTCAGACATTCAAAAAAGATTTCCTTCTCTGCTTTGGTAAGAGCATAGCTGGCAGGAGTTAAGTGGCATCGTTTACCCTTCTCGTTCTCAGGATGCATAGGCTCTTCAGGGGCCTTCAGACGTTGATGGTCCTGTCGTGCTTCCGGTGTATCTTTTGTCTTCCCATACACTCCTAGAAAGCCTAGCAGGTTCACGCAAACATTCTTCGTCACGTGCATCACGTCGATTGAAGAGCGGACCTCTAAGACTTTCCAATAGGGTAGGTCCCAAAATATAGATTGCTTCTTCCACATGGGCGCGTGTCCGGCATCGTCATTCGGAACAGATAGACTGCCAGGACCTTTTCCAAAGATTACTTCGAGGTCCTTGACCATACCAAATACCTCCTCACCGGTACGGAGGACAGGCTTCCTCCGGGGTTCTGCCAGACATTTGAAATGCTTGCCTTTCTTTCTTACTGGATGCAGGTTCGGAAGAAATCGGCGATACCCTAGGTACACAACCTTCTTACATTTATCCAAATATACACTTTCAGTATCATCTAAACAGTGTGTGCATGCATTGTATCCCTTGTTTGTCTGCCCTGAAATGTTACTAAGAGCAGGCCAATCATTGATGGTTACGAAAAGCAATGCTCGTAGGTCAAATGGCTCCCCTTTGTGCTCATCCCACATACGTACACCTGGTTTGGCCCACAGCTGTAAAAGTTCTTCAACTAATGGCCTTAGGTACACATCAATGTCGTTTCCGGGTTGCCTCGGGCCTTGGATAAGCACTGGCATCATAATGAACTTCCTCTTCATACACAACCAAGGAGGAAGGTTATAGATACATAGGGTCACATGCCAGGTGCTGTGACTGCAGCTCTGCTCACCAAAAGGATTCATGCCGTCTGTACTTAGACCAAACCTTAAGTTCCTTGCATCACGTGCGAAGTCCGGGTACTCTCGCTCGACTTTTCTCCACTGTGACCCATCAGCGGGGTGTCTCAACATCGCGTCTTTCTTACGGTCTTCCATGTGCCATCGCAACAACTTGGCATGCTCTTTATTTCTGAAGAGACGTTTTAACCGTGGTATTATAGGAGCATACCACATAACCTTGGCGGGAACCTTCTTCCTAGGGGCCTCGCCCTCAACATCGCCAGGATCGTCTCGTCTGATCTTATACCGCAGTGCAGTGCATACCGGGCATGCATCCAAATTCTCGTACTTCTCACCGCGGTAGAGGATGCAGTCATTAATGCAGGCATGTATCTTCTGCACGTCTAATCCTAGAGGGCAGACAATCTTCTTTGCTTGGTATGTACTGTCGGGCAACTCATTATTTCTTGGAAGAAGATTCTTCATTTTTACCAACAACTTTGAAAATGCGCTGTCAGTCACACCATTCTCTGCCTTCCATTGCAGCAAATCCAGTGTGGCACCTCGCTTTTTGTGGCCATCTTCGCAAGTTGGATACAACAATGTTTTGTGATCCTTTAACATCTGCTCCAGCTTCTCCTTCTTCTTTTCAGTTTCACATTCTTCCTTTGCATCAGTAATGGCCCGACCAAGATCGTCATCAGCGGGCCCATCTGCTCCCTCTTGATCTTCATTATCTACCTCCGTTGCATTATCATCATATTCAGGATACATATTATGATAGTTTTCATCATCCTCTTCTTCTTCGTTGTCTTCCATCACAACCCCTTTTTCTCCGTGCTTGGTCCAACAATTATAGCTGGGCATGAAACCGGATCGAAGCAGGTGGGCGTGAATGGTTCTGGTATTTGAGTAGTCTTTCTTGTTCTGACAGTGAACACACGGACATCACATAAAACCATTGTGACCACGGTTTGCATTAGCCACAACGATGAAATTTTGGAGGCCCGTAATGTACTCGGAAGTGCGGCGGTCACCGTACATCCATTGCCGATTCATCTGCATTAATATGTAGTATATATCAAAAAATAATAGGGAGATGACCATTTATATATATAGTACATCAATGACACATGAAACTATAGTTGCCGACCTCGACCGAGACGGAAAGAGCAACAAGAAAGCTTATTTTGAGCTCTCGGGCATTTCACCGAACACCTCTAGTGCATATGAAAAAAACACAAACTAGCACTCTTCACACCCTCTTGCTAGGCTCCAAAATGTGAAAGAATGGAAGAGTGGGGTGTGTGTGGGCTGGGGTGGTGTCTTATATAGCCCCCCTTTAACACCGGTTCATGCCACGAACCGGTGTTAAAGGGGGGGGGGTGCGCGGGCCACTGCTGCAGGGACCTTTAACACCGGTTCGTGGCACGAACCGGTGTTAAAGGGGGGGCTCTTTTTTTACCGCAGGGGCCACGCTGGTACGCCCCCCCCCCCCCCCCCTAACACCGGTTCGTAGAAGAACCGGTGTTAAAGCCCCTTTTCGGGATCAACAAAAGACCTCGTTTCCACTGGTGACCAAACCTGATCCCAATTATTGGCGTAAACAATGGAATGTAAAATTTACACCACATCAGTCAAGTAAAAAAATTCCAGCACCGTTGTCACGATACGCGCCAATGTCTCGTTACGTTGTTAGACAAACAGAGAGCAGATGTTTGTGCTTGTGCATCGTAGGACGCACGTACTAATATTTCTTGGGCCAACGCGTGATGGATACACGCCCAGCGCCAGGCGCCACGGCAGGAAACGCTAGCGACGAGGCTTGGCAAGTGGCGACACGAAGGCGATGCCCCATCCAGTGGATATTCTCCCGTGTCACTTAATCAACAAAAATAGATACTGCTACTAGTACGAGCGAGTCTACGAAGCTAAAAGCTACAGCTAGCTGGGTTCAATGGACGTGTGCAACAACGGTGATGGCAGCGTTGACAAACCCCTACATAGTAATGCACAATAAATTAAAGAAAAACCCTCTCCAACTGGGACAACTTACAATCAATCAACCCGTGCCTATGCTATGCATACGGCGGAAGCGAACCGTGGGAACAACACCCCACATGCATCAAGCTCCGCAAACTTGTTCCTCTGCGTGACCTTTCCACAGCAAAATTTTGATCTGCTCTTTTGACACGTGAGGAATGAGACGTCTCCCTAATAATCCTTTTACGCTGTCGAAATTAAGACTAGCTAGTGTTACCACATTTTTCCTACTTCGTCCCTGGAGTGGGGAGGCTCGAACCTGACTCCATGCATGGGCTCGCAACCTTGCGCGACGATACTACTACCGATCGCTACGTCCCAGGAGAGTTCTCAGAAAGTGTAGATCAATCTTCGTAACAGAAGCCTGACAGACAGGAAAGCCGCACGTGAAAATGACCAAGCGCCTCTGCAGGCCCACAGACGAGGGCCGTGACAACCAAACCCAACGGAACCTGCGAGTACATCCATACCTCACATGTGACGACGCATCGATCAGGAACCTCTGCCGTGCCAACCCCAGGATCCCGTGAGTCATGTCATCCGTTTCCAGCAGCAACGAGGACCGAAAGGAAAGCGGGACCGATACCACCTCCCGGAAGAAGGACGAGAACCGAACAGCAAGCGAGACACTCCAACATTTTGCCAGATCGGGACAATATCTCCCAGCCTTTCAGCCCAGGCCGTTTGATCGGGAGCCCGAGTTGAGCAGTGATGCACAGTACTAGTTCACGAGCTAGCCATGCATGGTAGCAGCAGCCGAGAACGAACCGCCGCACCTTCCTCACCTACTTGTCTCGTGCTTGCTTTCAGAGACTTCAGTTCAGCGGGTCAGCCTTGGCATGCCAACCTTTTCGCAGATTTCGGAGCGAGCCTCCATCCCTTTCGCGGAGGCGTGCGTGAGTTCTATGGATCCGGTACCGATGTCTCTCAGCTCAGCTCCGTGTTGCTTGCGCGTATGGGGGAGGAGGGGGTGATAAGCCGGATGATGTGATCTCATCTGGAGTTTGTAATGAGCCAACTATTCTTCAACAGGAAAGAAACTGGATGTTTTTCCGAGAACACACACCGTAGTCTTAAGTCCGACCTAAAATTTTATCCCTATGATTACACATAATGCAGCACGAAAATAGTATACAGTACCCAACGATCTACATCTCGTACCGACAGGAACGTTACGATGGTACAATTTGGACCAACTCATGGAAGTCGATCTCAAGTAGTAGTAGTACAATGTCCTAAATGTATAGTACTCCCCTCTGTTTGGGATTATAAGTCCCGCGCGGATAACTAGGTTGCCAATTTGGACAACAAAACATAAATAGTATAGCATAAAAATTATACCATTAAAATTTTTAGAGATTATATGGTATAATTTTTATAATATATAAGTTATGTTTTATTAGTCAAATTGACAACCTAGTTATGCGCATAGGACCTATAATCCCGAACAGAGGGAGTACTAGTATAGATAATTTCCCGCATGAATTTAAAAGCACCAATAATTTTACTACTACTAATAGATCTTGAGATTTAATATAATAACAGATGATGAAGACAGCTAGTAGGAGTAGTATGTTTCTTCTCTACCGTGACGCTCTGATTAAATTAACACCAATAATGCAATTGTTGTTTTTTGTGCAGAAGTCAACGGATTCAAAGTCAGCGTCTCAAACAAACTGTTTCGAGACAACTCTCGGAAATACCGGTAGTTGTGTATAGATATATACGAATCTGGATATCTGTGATAAACCTTTTATAACGAAAGAGTACTAGATTCCCAATCTTTCGTTCCATGAACCGGATTCAGATTAACAATAATATAAGATGGACAATCAGGTTCTTCTCGGGTCGCTACACCTGTACATGATGATGATAATAATTTAGGAGGATCTGTTTTTTTTTTCTAAGAAAGGAGGATCTAAGCAAAACAAGAAACAGTTCCGTGTATAGAATTCTCATGTGTAAAAAAGTGACAATTCATTACGAATATACCATTTCTTGTGTTTCCTCCATCCAGTGGCAGACCTAGGATTTACCAATGGGTATGACGTGCTAAAATTTTGAAAACTATTTATTTGCATTGTAATACGGTATACAAGGAATATATAATATAAAATTAAAATATAAAGTTGGATTTTTTTAATCTACCATACAATGGTTCAAACACCATATTAATAGCAAACTACGCATAAAAAACTTACAGTACTATTTATTTGACTTGTCTGGCCTAATCTTCCTTGACGACATGAAAGTCTCGACTATATCACCTTTGTTCTAGAGAAGAAAATATCCCGCTCAATGTATGTGACTAAAGCATATGATTCCCAACCTTTTCAATTACATTTTTTGCTCTTGTGTGTGATCTTCCTCCACAGTTTAAACAGGAGATGGATTTGAAGCAGCAACATTCTTCTGAAAAAGTATATAATATTTCTATCTTTCTTCATAATTGAATCAATTAAGTAGGACAATTGACGATATGTATGATGGCTCCATCGATAGGAATTTATGAAGTTATCTACTTGTGTGACTTTCGAAATTAATTGGAGAATCTACTTTTCCAATACATCTCACATTGAGATGCTAAGAATTAAATTAAATATCCCAGCAAAAAAAGAGAAGTAAGTTCAATATCCAAGCACAAAAGAGTATTAAATTTGCTAGTTAGATAAGAATTGCTCACAAGTCCGGCCGCTGAAAATTACCACAACAAGATGAGTGAAATATTACAAATGCACATGAACCATTGATTTTTATAAATGATTAGCTATATACATACAAGCATGGTACATCCACCGATAGATTCTCTTCAAAGTTAACGTGAAAACTAGTCTGTGAGGCTAAACGCAACTCTTTCAGACATTATATTGTTACATAAGCTGAGTGTAATTTAGTATTTTTTGATACTAATATTCTCTCTTGTTATATGTTGATCCAAATTCTACAAAGTACGGTACGGATCGTCGAAGATCTAGGTTTTCACCGATATATAAACCCCTTGTAAGCCGCCGGTTGGGATAAGTTGCATCTGTGAAATCTTCGGCGTTTGTAAACACTCCTCGATATAGTGAAGTTTCGCTGGTTGGCGTCCGTGGTTTTTTTCTCTCTTTGTTGAAGAGATTTTTCCACGTTAAATATGGTGTCCCCTTGCCGTGATTTCGTTTTCGTTCTTCGTTATCTTCTGTCGCAATTGTAACAAGTGGTATGAGAGCCCCAGGTTCTAATCTAGGGTTTGCGACATGTCGTCGTTGAAGTTCGATCTACCACAGCTGGACTACACCACAAGATTCTCCTTGTGGCAGGTGAAGATGCTGGCGATTCTCGCCCAAACTTCTGATCTGGATAAAGCGCTGGATGGATTCGGCACGAAGGATGCTAAGACCTGGTCCGCCGAAGAGAAGCGGAAGGACCGTAAGGCTTTGTCTTTGATTCAACTTCATTTGTCCAATAATATTTTGCAGGAAGTACTGAAGATGAAATCTGCTGGTGCCTTGTGGGAAAAACTGGAAACGATCTGTGTGTCAAAGGATCTAACCAGTAAGATGAACGTGAAGATGAAGTTGTTCTCGCATAGGCTGCAAGAAGGTGGATCGGTAATGAATCACATATCTGTTTTTAAAGAGATTGTTTCAGACTTGCAGTCTATGGAGGTAAAATATGATGATGAGGATTTAGCTCTTCTACTCTTATGCTCGTTGCCTAGTTCCTATACACATTTTCATGATACAATATTGTTGAGCCATGATGAACTAACCCTTGCCGAAGTACATGACGCCCTCAAACAGAGGGAAAAGATGAAAACTATGGTAGGGTCAGATGGGACGTCATCCAAGGCCGAGGCTCTGCAGGTTCGTGGCAGAACCGAGCAGAGGAACAACAACTATGGCAATAGAGATAAGAGCAAGGACGACAGAGGTCATTTATAGCATCACAATTGTCTAACAATTGCAATGCTACTAGCCTAGTCTAGATATATGGCTACTTCCTACATATAATTGTTGCATCATCATTATATCATGCTCATGTCATCATGCCACCTTGCATTTGAGCATCATATAAAAACCCTTTTTATTTGGTTCTTCTCTCATATGCATTGTTAATTGTATTTGCCTCTTGATATTGTATTTGGTTCTTGATATATTGTTTAATGCCCAAGTTGAGTTGGGGGCATATCTTTTATTTGACTCCACCACCTTTCTTTCACCACCTTATAATTCCACCATCCAACTAAATATGAGCTTGGCATTTATTGGTTTTATTTCTAGCTCATGTGGGTTGGGATGGATCCAATTCTTTTCCACATGCTCTCATCTTAGCATCATGTTGTTTTCACACTGTTGATATATGAGAGCCACTTGGCCACCTTTGCATGCCTTGTGAGTGGGACCCTATTTCTAGCTCCCATATGTGTTGTTTTTGGGGTTATCATCATGTTGGGATATTTGTGGGCTTATTAAATATCTAGTGGCATATACACACTAGCAAGTCCCATTGTATTTCAAATATGGTCATCTCCATCTATTCCACATGGGGCATCCTTTTTAATTCTTTTTGCTTGGCTTTTATTCCAATTTTGGGAATGCATAATATTAATGCCATGTAATCATATTGTTTTCACGAGAACCCACATGGCAATAAATATTTTGCATGGGCCATGCAAGTGTCACCTTTTCTAGTATTTGGTTTTTATTTGACTCTTGAGTGGATCATCATCTCTCTCCATCTCTATCCTTTCTTTTGGCTTGATCTAAGTTAATCTAGCTTAAACCCTATCATCACATCCCTCTCTTTTTCTTGTTTTGTTTTTGTTTGATCATTGGTTGATCTTGGCTTGACCTTGTCCATAGCAAACCCTAATCTACCATACCCCCATCTAACTCTAACCCTAAACTCTACCACACTAATCACCTACCCCTAGCACCATACCCCCTCTCTTTCTTTCCCCCTAAACCCTAGCTACCCTCTAACTTAACCGAGACCACCCCATGATCTACCCCCTCTAAACCAAACCCTACCTCCACCCTCTCTCTCGGCCCTCCCCCCTTTTCTCTCTAGACCTAGCCAACCCGAGCCCATCTACCTACCCCTCCTCCCCTGGTCCTCCCTCTTCCCTTCTCTAGCTAAAGAACAAGGAAAGAGAGGAGAAACCTACCCTACCCGAGCCCCCTCTTGCTTTGGCAAAAAGGTGGAAACCCCCCCCCCCATGTGCTCTCTCCTCCTCCCTCATCTACCCTCACCTCACCTAACCACCCAGATCGCGGCCAGGAGGCGCCCAGCTTCCCACCCTTCTCCTTCTTCCTCCCTAGGCCATGGCCAGCGCGCCACCATGCCCCAAAAACCCTAGCCTCGGCCACTTCTCCCTCTAGACGTGCTGGAGCGAGCCAAGCCGTACCAGGAGTACCAGGGTGCCCTCTGCTTCCCCTTCTTCGCCCTGAAGCGCCGGAACCCGCTGGACCTCGCCGGAGAAGCCCCCCCGCCGCCGTGCCCATGAGCACCAGGACGCCTCCGGCCTGCTGCCTCCTCGCCGATCTACGCCACCCCGAGCCTGCTCGCTGCACCTGAGGGTCGCAGGTGAGCCCACAGCTTCCCTGGACATCCTCTCCCTTCCCCTCTCGCCGGCATCGCCGCCGCCTCCCGTCGAGCGCTCTGCGCGCGCGCCGCGCGTCGCGCTTCGGCAGCAGCAGCGTTTCCCGCCCTGTTCCTCGCCCTGGCCTGCGCGCTGTAGACCTCCATTGACGCACCTCCTTAAACGAAAGTTGTAGCCCGGAGTTTCCTCGTCATCTTTCGTTTTTACCGCGACGTGTTTCGTCCAGCGACGGCGTCGCCATCGTCGCCGGAAGACGGCCGGATCCGCCGCCGCACGGCCTCTGTCTGTCAGCGATCAGCAGCAGCGATGGCCGTTTTGCGGTTTACCCCCTGTAGTATTTCTCGCCTCAACCCGAGCTCCCTAGTGCCCCACCTGTCAGCCTCGTTGTTTCTTTTGCAAGGAACCCCTTGGCAGATGTTTCCAGCACAGACCAGTCCCCCCCCCCCCCGCGCACAGGATCGCCCACGTGGCGTGCGCCTGCTGGACGCGCCCGCGAGTGGCCCCGTCGAGCCCCGGTCCCGCCAGTCAGTCTCAGCGGCTGGCCTAACCCGCGGTGAGAAAAGCCTTCCGCGCGTCGTGATGCTGAGTCAACCCGTGGCCCCACATGTCTGTGTCTGTGGCTAGCTAACCCTGAGTAGAAAAAGTATTTCTGCTTTTCTGTTTAAATTCAAACCTTTTTCAAATTTAATTCAAATTCCAATTTAAATCTATTTTTAAATATCTTTGAAATTATAAATCCAATTTAAACATATAATATGTGTTTTCAAATCAGAAAAATGTGAGGAATTCAATTATGCCATTCAAAATATATTTTGCACACTTTAATTTCCAAGTTTAATTAAATTACAATAAAATGCCCTTTTGACTTAATAAATTAATAAATTTTGTTTTATAACTCCAAATCTAACAAATGATATGTCTAAAATGATTAGCTCGACGAGACCTTTCTGTTTATACATTCCTTGGTTTGATTTGAAGCATGCATCATATAAGTATAAAGAGGACAGCAACTAAAATGAGTGTAAAATGTGAATAAAACCCCATAAAATGATTTAATCTTGTGTTCCACACCTCACCCATGCCAGGCTACTTTAATGCCATGCAAATTGTGCATCATTCATCATGGCATGATTGTTTGCTTGTCGCATTTATTCATATGCTTGTGCACTTTATTTATGTTGGCCCTTGTTTGTTTGGTTCTTCTTCGAATAGACGCTGAGCAGGGGATATATCAAGAGAACCAGGAGCACTACCCAGATCCATTCCTTGCTTCAACTGAGCTGCCAGGCAAGCACTACCACATGCTTGCATACATATAGTACCTATTGCCTCTATCTTATTCTTGCATCATTGAGTCGCGATTGCATTAATCTGAATCCCAAGTATTGCATAGCCTTTACTTTAAACCCCACCGAAGCTTGCTCCTCCATCCCATGAGCCAGTACTACAGGAGTTGTTTGAGCCATGCGAGTCGTAGAACAGCATGTGTAGGGTATGTGAGTGTCTGATGGATAACGAGGTACCTAAACAACTTAATCTGAGTAGTAATGGGATAACTAATGAAAGTGGCACCGGTGAGCAATATCTGCTATTTGGTTTTTTATGCTCACTTGTGTCCCGTAAGACCCCGAGTACTTGATTCCTGTTCCAAGATTATTCGCGCTATCCACATCCGGGAGGCCTTATGGACCCCCCTGAGCCAGAGCTTGATTCATTCTTATTTCTTGGGGCCACAAACTAGTTTGAGGTTTTATTTACTATCATGTACCTATGCCATGCTTTACTGCTTTATTTAAATTGTGCGAGGTACTGCACACTGTACTGTTTAGGATTGCGGAGTGTTTTCGCGGTGTCGACAAGCCCAGTCACATTTTCGGGTTCCCAGTCGTTCACAGCCATTGGCGCAAACCTTGAGTCCGTCTCGGAGTCAGCTAACTTCGTTGCGGGTAGCTTAATGGGGTGGCCCCCTGAAATATTTATGAATCCTGTGATTGCTTTGTCGTGACTGCCTCGTTGGATTTTGATTTGGTTTTTCCGAGGCATATCGAGTGTGTGTTGCTATTTGTGCACCCCTGCAGGGTAAAACTTTCTGAAAGCCGTGTCCGCGGTTATGGACGACTTGGAGCACAGTTTCTCGATCATAGACAAGCATAACTAAAGTACCGCTTTTAACTTGACTAGTCTAGGTACCTGACTAGTAAATAGTGCAACACTCATGGAATGGTTAATAAAACTGCCAACGGATGGGGGGTCGTTCGTCCGCTTCCTCGTCGGTAAGCGAGGAGGAGGATGGATCTGTTAATATTACCGTTATAAATGTTGTTATTAAATCACGGACATCCGTCTATCTATGGTTAGGCGGATGGTTAGCGAGTATCTATAGAATTGTTAGGGTTTATCTTTTGCTGCAATTGCGTCACCCCAGGTTGTGTCCCCTTTAGAGGCATAAAGACTTGCTGAGTACCCCTAGGGTCTCACACGATAAATTATTGGTTCAGATGAACAGGTACCCTCGCAAGATGGATACTGGGTGGAAGAGACGGACGATGTGGGCAACGATCATTCGGTGTAGAGATTCCGGGAATGGGGATCCGTGAGATCTGTGGGCGGGATCTGCTTATTTCTGGGGCATCTTATGCCAATTTGCTTCTTATCCGTATTCGGATTTTGTCTTCTGCTTCCGCTTGATACTCTGTTGACTGATGTATGAGGAGATATCCTAAACTATTATATCTATCTAGGATATTTGGATCTTGACGTATGGCGTTGCTATATTTTCTTTCTTTTTAGATGGAATGGCTCTGATGTACTGTTGTATGGTGGCTTGCATACATACTCATTTGTGTATGTAGTTGATCCCTTCGCCTGCCGATTACGCCGCCCGTTCTTGTCCCGATGTTTGGAAATGGTTGGGACGGCCGAAAGGTCTACCCGTGAGTGGCATTTGGGCCCCACCGTACTATTTCAACCATTTCTGATCATCCAGGCTTGCAATTAGGAGCGTAATTCACCGAGGTAGTTACAATTGGTATCAGAGCCATCCCGCCCTTCAGGGTCTCAGCCAAATGGTCGTTGTCTGTCTAGCAAATATTTTAGTAGTTATGTATACTAGGGAAAAACAAAACGCGAGAGTAGGACTGCTTCCACTTTTCTTCTTACCCAACCACCCACCCTTTTCTGGTAAGGAAGTGTAACGTTTTCAATCCTCTTCTTAAATTCAAACTAGGATTCACGTGTTCTGGGTTTCCGTAGTACCATAGAAGTGTGTGTGTGTGTGTGTGTAAATCCTTGTCTATCTGTTGCATCCAGTTTGTTATCACAATCTGCCTTTGGTTATCAACTGTTGGTACATTCCATACTGACAGGCTTTTGGAAACCGGCGCGATATATCTGACTCCTTGTTAACCGGTGCCATCTTCTTAAGGGTGTTCTTCCTTCTAGCAACTCCTCTTTCTGTGCAACCATTTGTTGCTAATCTCTATCTGCTAAGAGATTTTGCACATCTATTGGTATTTTAATGCCGAAAAATGCGGAAAATTTTTCTTTGATACATCTGTGTTTCCACACTCCTTTCCAGTCGTGTGTGAAACATTATCTATCTTCCTTTTATCAGCATGTCCATGCTTACTCATTCCTTATCACCGGCGCTTAATCCTAGAGTTTCTTTTCATCTCCTTTTTCTCTTGGGCTAATTACATAACATGTGTCGATCCGATGCTAGTGATTGTAATTTGGTTCTCGGCATAGCTATATTCCACTCATGATAATGTCGATTGGAATATGGAAATGTTATCAACTCTATCCTACAAATGGCGACGGTTATCTCCTGTGATTTTGAGTACACCGTGATCATATCTATGCATCATCAAGTATATTTGGCAATCCGGAGTTTCTCAAGGCACTACGGCGATCCATCATCTGTCCATCATGCTGCACATCTTTTTGAACCCCATATCTGCAAATTCTCTTTGAGACGAGGGAATTGCATCTTTTCGTCTCTGATAGCTTTGCTTAAGGTATGAGCTATCGTCATTTCTTATCCAAGATCTCTTTATCTTTGTAACCGGTGATCCGATCGACAATGCGAATCAGGTGACACCTCTTTTTCTTCCGAAGGACCAGGTAATCTATTCTTCCAGTGCATCTTCTTCAACACGAACCCGTACTCTTAATATTGATCCTTCTAAGAGCGTTGAGCTCAGGAAGTGTTTCGAGCATTTGTTCATTCTCCCGCCTCTTGAACTTGATATTCTGGGAATATCTTGTAATCCATGGTGGTATATGTTGATAATATGCTTGCCTATTCCATATCAATGGAAAGACATGGAAGATCATATGTGTCTTTTCTCTCAAGCTTCGTGAACACTGCCTATGTGCAAAGTTCTCAAAGTGAGAGTTCTGACTCCTTGAAGTCACCTATCTCGGCCACGTCCTTCTGCTAAATAGATCGCTTCAATTCTGGGATTAGCAAGTCCATTGTTAATTCCATCCTCCATCTTCAACCAATCCGGAGTTGTTCCTTGTTGGCAAGTTATCATCAGCATTTCGCTCAAGATTTTCCTCAGGACTGCTAAATCTTTCTCAATCTTTTCAAGAACAACATGGAGTTCTTTCACCTCAGTCTCGTCAAGTGATCTTTTCAAAACCTCTCGTTCTATCATCTATGCTCAATCCACCGGAGGCCATGAAGACTTTTCAGATCTTTCGTAATCCTTCTGTTCAAGTGGTGCTATCTTTTTCTTTATCTGTGGAACCTTGCAGTTGTCTCCGTGATCTTCCTTCATACCTTTCCGGTGGCTTGCTACTTATGATATGACGACAACATCATCACCCTTATCTATCTTGAATCCGTCGAATCGTTTGCGTCAATCTTTGTTTTCTTACGAAGTTCCATGAGCTCTCCTTATACCTTCAGTCTGTTCCGGTAGTTGGGTTGCATGGTTTTCTTATTCATGTGCGGAGTAATGCTTTGAGTGCGGGATGGAGTAGCTACCATACCACTACTCTTATCATTCGCTCTTGTACATTGAATTAGTGAACTAATGTGATTTCACTCATTCCACGGAAGTTACAAGTGGCCTTTATCCCTTGATACTTTTACTTCCGTCCTTGTTTTCCGGAGTGCTCTCTCGAAGAAAGTAATCAATAATCTCTTGTTGGTGATCTCGTCTTATCCTACACGGAGCAAATCTACAATTATCTGGTGGAACAAACACAAGCTCTTTTCTGTCCTCGTCAATCTACCGGTGCTCGACATCCCCAAACAAGATGAAAGAAAACTATCTCTCTTTGCTTCATCAATTCTTTTTCTGTGGTAAAGCCAATTATGGTTGATGCCATCCGCCGCAAATCTATTGCGTTAGCCTCAAGGCTAAAGGAAGCAATAAGTATCTCTACAATAAACTCCAGATCCTCCATATCCTTTGCTTCTCGGGGTTCCACCATGATCTAGCTTCACGTCCGTCT
The DNA here is from genome assembly GCA_916181665.1 of Avena sativa. NCBI lineage: Eukaryota > Viridiplantae > Streptophyta > Magnoliopsida > Poales > Poaceae > Avena > Avena sativa. The sequence continues at coordinate 507,449,706 of OV702294.1, forward strand.
CTGGAAGTTATATCCGCGCACCTCAATTGCGTGATCCTTCGGAGTCTTACCGGCGCAACAAGAATCTAATCCGACAGTGTCTAGCTAAATCTTTCTGTTGATATCATGGGACTCTATTGTTTGAAGGCAATATTGTTTCCGAACTTCAGTTCTCAAATCCGAGAGAAGGTACGATGCTATTGTCATAGTAGTTCAAACCTCTCCAATCTAGCTCTTTTTCTTCCGGCGACACAAAGACTCATCCTCTCTCGTATCAGTAAATCTTTAATCTTAACGGTGTCTCTTTCCTTATCCATGATACATCATCTTGTCCTGTCTTTCTCAAGTGGTTCTACTCTTTTATCTTGTTTCTTGAGAAAACCGGAGCTATGTTCATCCTATCCTTCTTGTCTCACGACAATCCTTCAACTCTTCTAACCCTTGGTGTCTCAAGCAAAACGCAAGACTCGCAACAAGTCTAGCAAGTTTTGCAAGGTGTAGTGGTCGCACCATTCCGTTCTTCATCTTCTTGGGAACGTGAGGGTCACCTTCGTTCCGGACACCCGACTCTCCTTGGGTTGTTTTCTTTTTCCTAGGAATCTCGGGGCGAGATTCTTGTTTAGTGGGGGAGAGTTGTAGCATCCCAATTGTCTAACAATTGCAATGCTACTAGCCTAGTCTAGATATATGGCTACTTCCTACATATAATTGTTGCATCATCATTATATCATGCTCATGTCATCATGCCACCTTGCATTTGAGCATCATATAAAAACCCTTTTTATTTGGTTCTTCTCTCATATGCATTGTTAATTGTATTTGCCTCTTGATATTGTATTTGGTTCTTGATATATTGTTTAATGCCCAAGTTGAGTTGGGGGCATATCTTTTATTTGACTCCACCACCTTTCTTTCACCACCTTATAATTCCACCATCCAACTAAATATGAGCTTGGCATTTATTGGTTTTATTTCTAGCTCATGTGGGTTGGGATGGATCCAATTCTTTTCCACATGCTCTCATCTTAGCATCATGTTGTTTTCACACTATTGATATATGAGAGCCACTTGGCCACCTTTGCATGCCTTGTGAGTGGGACCCTATTTCTAGCTCCCATATGTGTTGTTTTTGGGGTTATCATCATGTTGGGATATTTGTGGGCTTATTAAATATCTAGTGGCATATACACACTAGCAAGTCCCATTGTATTTCAAATATGGTCATCTCCATCTATTCCACATGGGGCATCCTTTTTAATTCTTTTTGCTTGGCTTTTATTCCAATTTTGGGAATGCATAATATTAATGCCATGTAATCATATTGTTTTCACGAGAACCCACATGGCAATAAATATTTTGCATGGGCCATGCAAGTGTCACCTTTTCTAGTATTTGGTTTTTATTTGACTCTTGAGTGGATCATCATCTCTCTCCATCTCTATCCTTTCTTTTGGCTTGATCTAAGTTAATCTAGCTTAAACCCTATCATCACATCCCTCTCTTTTTCTTGTTTTGTTTTTGTTTGATCATTGGTTGATCTTGGCTTGACCTTGTCCATAGCAAACCCTAATCTACCATACCCCCATCTAACTCTAACCCTAAACTCTACCACACTAATCACCTACCCCTAGCACCATACCCCCTCTCTTTCTTTCCCCCTAAACCCTAGCTACCCTCTAACTTAACCGAGACCACCCCATGATCTACCCCCTCTAAACCAAACCCTACCTCCACCCTCTCTCTCGGCCCTCCCCCCTTTTCTCTCTAGACCTAGCCAACCCGAGCCCATCTACCTACCCCTCCTCCCCTGGTCCTCCCTCTTCCCTTCTCTAGCTAAAGAACAAGGAAAGAGAGGAGAAACCTACCCTACCCGAGCCCCCTCTTGCTTTGGCAAAAAGGTGGACCCCCCCCCATGTGCTCTCTCCTCCTCCCTCATCTACCCTCACCTCACCTAACCACCCAGATCGTGGCCAGGAGGCGCCCAGCTTCCCACCCTTCTCCTTCTTCCTCCCTAGGCCATGGCCAGCGCGCCACCATGCCCCAAAAACCCTAGCCTCGGCCACTTCTCCCTCTAGACGTGCTGGAGCGAGCCAAGCCGTACCAGGAGTACCAGGGTGCCCTCTGCTTCCCCTTCTTCGCCCTGAAGCGCCGGAACCCGCTGGACCTCGCCGGAGAAGCCCCGCCGCCGCCGTGCCCATGAGCACCAGGACGCCTCCGGCCTGCTGCCTCCTCGCCGATCTACGCCACCCCGAGCCTGCTCGCTGCACCTGAGGGTCGCAGGTGAGCCCACAGCTTCCCTGGACATCCTCTCCCTTCCCCTCTCGCCGTGCATCGCCGCCGCCTCCCGTCGAGCGCTCTGTGCGCGCGCCGCGCGTCGCGCTCCGGTAGCAGCAGCGTTTCCCGCCCTGTTCCTCGCCCTGGCCTGCGCGCTGTAGACCTCCGTTGACGCACCTCCTTAAACGAAAGCTGTAGCCCGGAGTTTCCTCGTCATCTTTCGTTTTTACCGCGACGTGTTTCGTCCAGCGACGGCGTCGCCATCGTCGCCGGAAGACGGCCGGATCCGCCGCCGCACGGCCTCTGTCTGTCAGCGATCAGCAGCAGCGATGGCCGTTTTGCGGTTTACCCCCTGTAGTATTTCCCGCCTCAACCCGAGCTCCCTAGTGCCCTACCTGTCAGCCTCGTTGTTTCTTTTGCAAGGAACCCCTTGGCAGATGTTTCCAGCACAGACCAGTCCCCCCCCCCCCCGCGCACAGGATCGCCCACGTGGCGTGCGCCTGCTGGACGCGCCCGCGAGTGGCCCCGTCGAGCCCCGGTCCCGCCAGTCAGTCTCAGCGGCTGGCCTAACCCGCGGTGAGAAAAGCCTTCCGCGCGCCGTGATGCTGAGTCAACCCGTGGCCCCACATGTCTGTGTTTGTGGCTAGCTAACCCTGAGTAGAAAAAGTATTTCTGCTTTTCTGTTTAAATTCAAACCTTTTTCAAATTTAATTCAAATTCCAATTTAAATCTGTTTTTAAATATCTTTGAAATTATAAATCCAATTTAAACATATAATATGTGTTTTCAAATCAGAAAAATGTGAGGAATTCAATTATGCCATTCAAAATATATTTTGCACACTTTAATTTCCAAGTTTAATTAAATTACAATAAAATTCCCTTTTGACTTAATAAATTAATAACTTTTGTTTTATAACTCCAAATCTAACAAATGATATGTCTAAAATAATTAGCTCGACGAGACCTTTCTGTTTATACATTCCTTGGTTTGATTTGAAGCATGCATCATATAAGTATAAATAGGACAGCAACTAAAATGAGTGTAAAATGTGAATAAAACCCCATAAAATGATTTAATCTTGTGTTCCACACCTCACCCATGCCAGGCTACTTTAATGCCATGCAAATTGTGCATCATTCATCATGGCATGATTGTTTGCTTGTCGCATTTATTCATATGCTTGTGCACTTTATTTATGTTGGCCCTTGTTTGTTTGGTTCTTCTTCGAATAGAGGCTGAGCAGGGGATATATCAAGAGAACCAGGAGCACTACCCAGATCCATTCCTTGCTTCAACTGAGCTGCCAGGCAAGCACTACCACATGCTTGCATACATATAGTACCTATTGCCTCTATCTTATTCTTGCATCATTGAGTCGCGATTGCATTAATCTGAATCCCAAGTATTGCATAGCCTTTACTTTAAACCCCACCGAAGCTTGTTCCTCCATCCCATGAGCCAGTACTACAGGAGTTGTTTGAGCCATGCGAGTCGTAGAACAGCATGTGTAGGGTATGTGAGTGTCTGATGGATAACGAGGTACCTAAACAACTTAATCTGAGTAGTAATGGGATAACTAATGAAAGTTGCACCGGTGAGCAATATCTGCTATTTGGTTTTTTATGCTCACTTGTGTCCCGTAAGACCCCGAGTACTTGATTCCTGTTCCAAGATTATTCGCGCTATCCACATCCGGGAGGCCTTATGGACCCCCCTGAGCCAGAGCTTGATTCATTCTTATTTCTTGGGGCCACAAACTAGTTTGAGGTTTTATTTACTATCATGTACCTATGCCATGCTTTACTGCTTTATTTAAATTGTGCGAGGTACTGCACACTGTACTGTTTAGGATTGCGGAGTGTTTTCACGGTGTCGACAAGCCCAGTCACATTTTCGGGTTCCCAGTCGTTCACAGCTATTGGCGCAAACCTTGAGTCCGTCTCGGAGTCAGCTAACTTCGTTGCGGGTAGCTTAATGGGGTGGCCCCCTGAAATATTTCTGAATCCTGTGATTGCTTTGTCGTGACTGCCTCGTTGGATTTTGATTTGGTTTTTCTGAGGCATATCGAGTGTGTGTTGCTATTTGTGCACCCCTGCAGGGTAAAACTTTCTGAAAGCCGTGTCCGCGGTTATGGACGACTTGGAGCACAGTTTCTCGATCATAGACAAGCATAACTAAAGTACCGCTTTTAACTTGACTAGTCTAGGTACCTGACTAGTAAATAGTGCAACACTCATGGAATGGTTAATAAAACTGCCAACGGATGGGGGGTCGTTCGTCCGCTTCCTCGTCGGTAAGCGAGGAGGAGGATGGATCTGTTAATATTACCGTTATAACTGTTGTTATTAAATCACGGACATCCGTCTATCTATGGTTAGGCGGATGGTTAGCGAGTATCTATAGAATTGTTAGGGTTTATCTTTTGCTGCAATTGCGTCACCCCAGGTTGTGTCCCCTTTAGAGGCATAAAGACTTGCTGAGTACCCCTAGGGTCTCACACGATAAATTATTGGTTCAGATGAACAGGTACCCTCGCAAGATGGATACTGGGTGGAAGAGACGGACGATGTGGGCAACGATCATTCGGTGTAGAGATTCCGGGAACGGGGATCCGTGAGATCTGTGGGCGGGATCTGCTTATTTCTGGGGCATCTTATGCCGATTTGCTTCTTATCAGTATTCGGATTTTGTCTTCCGCTTCCGCTTGATACTCTGTTGACTGATGTATGAGGAGATATCCTAAACTATTATATCTATCTAGGATATTTGGATCTTGCCGTATGGCGTTGCTATATTTCCTTTCTTTTTAGATGGAATGGCTCTGATGTACTGTTGTATGGTGGCTTGCATACATACTCATTTGTGTATGTAGTTGATCCCTTCGCCTGCCGATTACGCCGCCCGTTCTTGTCCCGATGTTTGGAAATGGTTGGGACGGCCGAAAGGTCTACCCGTGAGTGGCATTTGGGCCCCACCGTACTATTTCAACCATTTCTGATCATCCAGGCTTGCAACTAGGAGCGTAATTCACCGAGGTAGTTACATCATTCAAAGTTCAAGAGAAAGGATAAATTCTACATGTATTGTAAGAAATATAATCACGTTATAGATGATTATTAGAAGTTGCAGAATAAGGAGAAAATGAATGGAACTTACCAACCAAAAGATAGGTCTGACGGTACTGGTAAGGTTGTTGTTGTTTCAGATAGTTCTGATGGTGAATGCTTAGCTGTTTTTGCTGCTTGTGCTTCTCGTGATGATGAATGGATACTTGATATTGCGTGTTCGTTTCATATTTGTTGTAACAAAGATTAGTTTAGTTCATATGAGTCTGTGCAGACTGGAGATTTTGTGCGTGTGGGAATGACAATGTAAGGTTTTATAGCATGGAAAACAAAAAATTTCTACCGCATACAGACAAACAAGCCAAGATCTATCTACTAGATTGTAGCAACGAGTCGATAGAATAACTCACCCTCGAAGATTCCAAAGTGTTTAACGAGAGCGGATTCTCGTGGGTGATGTAGTCGTACTCTTCCCGATCTCAAGATCGCGTAGACGATCCTTCCGGCGCTGCGTTCCGGCAGCGCTCCCGCAGTCGGTCACACGTTCGGTACTCGACGAAGACCTTCCTCTCCCTTGTTCCAGCAGACAGCGGAGGTTGTAGCACTCTCCTCGCGATTCCGGCAGCACAACGGCGTGGTACCGGAAGTAGAGGGGAGATCTCGCAGGGCTTCGCCTTAAGCCGGAGCGAGTATGGTGGAGTATGAGAGAGTCCCTCGACGATCTAGGGTTTAGACACGCTGAGGAGGGGCTAGTGACGGTGGCTAGGGTTTCACCTAGGCGGCGGCGGCGAGTGCCCTAGAGCCGGCGGCGGCTTGGAGGCGGTGGCGGCTTGGTACTAGGGTTTGGAGGAGAGGATCTTGTGTGCTAGGAGGGGCAGCCCTGCCCCTCCCTTTATAGGTGGGAGGCGCGGCCAAGGGGAGGGGAGTCCCTCCCCAACTCGGCTTGGAGGTGGGCCGGCGGTTGGAGGAGGGAACTCCTCCCCAACTCGGTTTCCCACTCCTCCTCTTTTCCTCTTTCCAAATTTAGCCGTTTGACTTTTCAAACTAGCTATTTGACTTTTCAAACTAGGATTTGAATTAATTCTTTATTTGGTTCAGCGATGACACTTAGTACATGATGCAATCATACCAACTTGATACAACACATTCATGTACCCTTCCCCTCCGGAGTGCCGGACATTCCGGAACATTCTAGAACATTCCCGATGAAAACACCGGAACCATTCCCCAACTCCGAAACGGGACTTTCCTTATATGAATCTTATTCTCCGGACCATTCCGGATCTCCTCGTGATATCCCGAATCCCATTCGAGACTCCGAACAACATTCGGTCTCCTTCTCATCATTCCATAACTACTCAAACAACGTCGAATCCTTAAGTGTGTCTCCCTACAGTTCGTGAATTATGCGGACATGATCGAGACACTTCTCCGAACAATAACCAATAGAGGAATCTAGAAATTCATATGACTCCCACATATTTCTACGATTACTTTGCGATCGAATGAACCACTTACATACGATATCAATTTCCCTTTGTCTCACGATAGTTTACTTATCCGAGGTTATGATCGTCGGTATCTCTGCATACCTAGTTCAACATCGTTACCGATAAGTACTCTTTTCTCGTTCCCGTGATATGTGATCCCTTGTGAGCCAGTCACATGCTTGCAAGCTAATTGGATGACATTTCACCGAGAGGGCCCAGAGTATATCTATCCGTCATATGGATGGACAAATCCCACTCTTGATCCATGTGTTTCAACCAATACTTTCCGAACACTCAATGCCACCTTTATAGCCACCCAGTTACGGTGCGGTGTTTGATGTCATCAAAGCATCCATCCGGTAAAGGTGATATGCATGATCTCATGGTCGAAGGAATTAGATTACTATGTATCAGAAAGCATATAGCGATTGAACTATTAAAATGACTTGATCTTTATGCTACGCTTTATCTATAGGAGTATGTCCATCATATCATTCTCCTAACAATATGATCTTGTTGTTAATAACATCTCAATGTTCATGATAGGGAAACCACAATCATCTATTAACCAACAAGCTAGTATTATATAGAGGCTTTACTAGGGACTTCAAATTAAGTTTACAAATCACACAAGTATTAATGTTTCCTTGTTAATACTATTATAGCATGAATGTAAACATTTATCATAAACACAAAGATATAATAATAACTATATTTATTATTGCCTCTAGGGCATATCTCCAACAGACAACCCATTCCATATTGTTGGTGTTGGATCTGTTAAGATCAGGACACATGATGGCGTGACACGCACGTTAAGTGAGGTGAAGCACATACCAAGCATGGCTAGAAATTTGATCTCCCTGAGTACCATGGATGTTGAAGGATACAAGTATGCCAGAGGGAATAGAGTTCTGAAGGTATCAAAAGGTTCTCTCATTCACATGATAGGTGATATGAATTCTGCTAAATTATATGTTCTTAGAGGTATCACTTTGCCTGGTATTGCTGCTGTTGTTACTTCTAATGATTCTGATGATTCTGGTAAAACACATCTGTTGTATATGTGTCTTGGGCATATGAGCGAACAAGGCATGGCAGAGTTGGTCAAGAGAGAGCTGATTGATGGTTGCAACTTGCGTAAGTTTAAGTTCTGTGAGCACTGCATTTTTGGTAAGCATAAAAGAGTTAAATTCAATGCTTTCGTCCATACCACCAAAGGCATATTAGATTATGTCCATGCTGATGTTTGGGGTCCGTCCCGTAAGACTTCTATTGGTGGTGCTAATTACATGCTTACTATTATTTGATGACTATTCAAGAAAAATGTGACCTTATTTTCTGAAGCATAAATCTGATGTTTTTTATGCTTTTAAGAAGTGGAAAGTTATGGTTGAAAAGCAAACTGAGAAGAAGGTAAAGGTACTACGTACTGACAATGGTATGGAATTATGTTCTAATAAGTTTGAGGAGTTTTACAGTAACGATGGCATGATCAGGCACCACACCATCCCATACACTCCTCAGCGGAATGGCGTGGCTGAGCGCATGAACAGGACCATCATCTCGAGGGCTCACTGTATGTTGTCTAATACAGGTATGCATAGGCGTTGAAGCAGCCAACACAGTGTGTTACCTCATCAACAGGTCACCTTCTATTCCACTTGAGAAGAAAACTCTTATTGAGGTATGGTTAGATTCGCGTGCTGATTATTCATAGTTGAGAGTTTTTGGCTGCACTGCATATGCTCACGTTGATAATGGAAAGTTAGAGTCTAGGGCTGTTAAATGCATATTTCTTAGTTATGGTTCAGGAGTTAAGGTTTATAAACTATGGAATCCTGAAACTAAAAGGATTTTGCTAAGTAGAAATGTTGTTTTCAATAAGTCCGTTATGTATCATGATAGCTTGCCATCAGATACCTCTCCTGTTGCTGTTGGAGAGGAGGGAGTTAGTGTGCAGGTGAAGAACCTACAGAAAACTGTTGATAATGATGCTATCGGTACCTCTTGGCCCGGTGTTATTGGTACGGTACGGATCGTCGAAGACCTAGGTTTTCACCGATGTATAAACCCCTTGTAAGCCGTTGGTTGGGATAAGTTGCATCTGTGAAATCTCTGACGTTTGTAAACACTCCTCGATATAGTGAAGTTTCGCTGGCTGGCGTCCGTGGTTTTTTTCTCTCTTTGTTGGAGAGATTTTCCACGTTAAATCTGTGTCTCCTTGCTGTGATTTTGTTTTCGTTCTTCGTTATCTTCTTGTCGCAATTGTAACATCTCTTAATCAAAAAACAAAAAACACATGTTGTTTGCACAGTCCAACAAAAATACCTCTGTGTAGGCAACCAAACAAGGACACTCGTACTGGCCTGATTTAGTGCAGGGCTTGGCTGGCCACCTCAAATAAACAACCAAACAACGCCCTAAAAGTGTGCGTGCGTACCTACGTAGTTTGGCCGGAACTGAATCAGGTTTTTAGAAAGGAAAAGAGAATGAATGGCACGTTGAATAGACTAGTTTGGTAGTCAGAAGATTGGTACCAGCATCCTCGTCGGTTACAGCATGATGTGTCTAGCTCTCCTCGTGAATGCAGTACTACTACATTTGGGTGGACAGGAGTGTGTAGCAACTCTTTTATACGGAGATTAATGGAATGCATGGCGAAGAAAGGCAGCCAATTATGTCCTGTCGAAGGCAATGCTGACTAATATTGAACATGTGCTAGTTAATTACTACTCCCCAAGATGACAGGATGGCCAAATAAACCTGGTCATGACCTGAATGACTCCTAAAGAACAGGTAGGTAGTAAATCATTCCACTTAGAACATAAAGCATATTCTAGGAACAAATTGATACAAGCTGTGCATTTCTAGCTGAGAAGACCCATTCTTACATGGTTTTGTTTTATGGGTCGATGCCATTGTCCTGAAAAATTCATAAGATTACAAATCTCCACCCTGATGATTGTCTTGTTTATTGGAGGATAGTTGAAACTAATTAACTATCCATCTTTAGTAGTACAGCTCAAGGAGAGTGTATTTTAGTAGAACCTAGTCGACGCTGTCTCTTGGCAAGAAATAAACTCCTGAACTTAACCATCTGAGCGACGTGGAAATGGTACCATTCATACTGCATCCCAAAACCAGGCTGCATATGTCATCAAGTCCGTAGTTACCCCAAAATCAGGCTCGATGACTAGTACCGCCACCTCCCTTCCAACAGTGGCACTAATTGTAATGTAAAAAAACTTTTCTCGCTTTCGGACAGCTTTATAAATAAAGCCAAACATCGAACCGATACAAAGTGATGATAAAAGCCTCTTAGAAACAGATCAAAGATAACAAATACAACATGAAAATCAGACTTGCCACCAATAACACCGGGCCAAGAGGTACCGGAGATCCAGGACGACATCCCCAAGAGAGTGATGACGTAGCACGCCGCCGTCCTCGAGACCGAGACTGTCAAGGGTTTTCACCACGAGCCCTGACATAGAGAAGGTACGCACAAGGGCGCCCCAAGAGGGTTACAATACCCATATACATTGGCACTGTTGGTGCCGAAGCGCTGAGCTTTCGTCTGGAAAAAAAACTTTGCGCCACACCCGGTATTTCGGACTATTCATTGTCACCAAGCAAGGCCTCAAGAACATGATCTAGGAGTTGTCATTGCCGAAAGCGCCGCCAACACATGTGCGCCCACCGCCCGCTCCTCGCCACCACATGGCCAAAGAGAAAGACCATCAGCACCGCCACGTCGTTCTTCGTAGAGTTGTCGGTGCAGTCCACCTTCCGAGGCCGCACCCCTATGACACTGTCTCTTGGCAAGAAATAAACTTGTGAACTTAACCATCTGAGCGATGTGGAAATGATACCATGCATACTGCATCCCCAAAACAGGCTCGATGCTATAATCCTAATGAACATTACAAAACATCTCTCTCCTAACAGCGACACTAATCCTAATGAACATACTCCCTCCGTCACGGTTTGGATGGCGTTTTAGAGAGATTGTTGAAATCTAGGTAGACGCTGATTGAGGCTAGATTTGTGTCAAAACATGCGTTCATTAATTATTCGGCGCCCTATTAAATGTAATTACTCAATGAAAACGAAGAGTTTAGACGCATGCATTGGTGGAGTTGCATGCAAGAATTAATTTCTTGACTGCATGGAGTAGGAAGTTGGAAGAAAAATAAGTCATTAATTCTGTAATTAAGTCTAACGCGTCTAAGAGGAGAGAAATTTTAGAAACACATGACTTTTATAAGAGGCCATCCAAACCATGACGGAGGAAGTACTAGGAGTAGAAAACATTTATTATACAACAAACCAATTGAGGCATGGCATGTGGCTTAACTAGACCCCCAAAACAACCTTACCGACGCCAAAAACCCTCACGTGAACCACAAGGTGTGATCCATATAACCCGTAAAGTGAAGAAAAGTTAAGTTACCGCCGTAGAAAAAGAAGCACACTCCTAGTAGAAAGTAGTAGAAACAAGCCAGCGCTGCTACGCCAGCCAGATTTCTCATCAATTATTGCACGGGCGAAGCTGGCAGAGAAAAAAGAGAAAGTCTTTGGCGGCCGAAGACTGACTAGCTAGCTAGCCGCGAGCCCACGATACGCCCTCACAGCTGACCAGATTTCTTTCGTCTCTCCTCTCTCTCTTCAGAAATTCAGAACAAACCGCCACCCTCGCCCAATAATACATTAGCACCGCATAATAATTCGCAATTCTTTATGGTCTCCACGGGAAATCTGCGCTCCCTCGCACGCCCGGCCGCTTCTCGTTTTGGCTCCACTCTGCGCTGCAGCAGTAGACCGCGTGCCGCTCGCTCTATTTAAAGGAGCCTTCCTCCTCTTCCCCCTACAATGCGAGCCGCATCGCAGACCAATTCTTCCTGCCAGCTTCTCCATACCTCCTCGAGTCTATTGCTTCCGCCTTGTTACTGTCCCTTCGGTTTTGTCCGGCCGTCTTCCGCTAGCTAGCTCCCTCCCTGCCGGAGAGGGACGACCGCCGGCCGACTGACATCGAACAGCGCCGCCAGCCAAGCCAGGTAGGTACTACTCGGTTACTCACCTGTCATCTCCTCACATGCCTTGGCCTGTTTTTCTCACACAAATACCATCTCATCTTCTGTATCTGATTTTACAAAAAAAAGAGAGCAGAGATTAACGGAGCGCATCATCGGTCCCATGTTTTTCCTGTCATTTTGAGTGTTTTTTTTTCTTTCTGGAATGGTTTCTTTCTTAGTGTCACACTACCATCGATTGTGCTGAAGATGTTTATTTCGTTATTATGCACCCCTGCTATGCATGGACTGACAGGACTGTAAAGATTACGCAGACACAACAAATTCTTATATTTGTTTTCTCTCTGTAGTTAGTTAGTCTCTGGGCAAAAAATCGTTTCTATTTCCTCCTATCCATATTAATTGTCATTAGATTGGATATATCTAGCACTAAAACATGTCTAGATACATCCATTTCTACGACAAATAATATGAATCGGAGGGAGTAGTTTTTACCGCTCACTAACAGAGTTTTGCTGCTATGAGTAGTAGCCGGTCCACATGTCCGCACGTTTTGGTAGTACTAGAAAAGATTCGTTCTACAAGATCAGAACAGGTGTTGATGCGCTGGGGGTTGCGAGGTCAAGGACGCACCCAATGGGGGGTTGATCTGTGATCAGATTAGCGCTTAAACAATTGAGATTTGTTATTTTTTTGGAACTGAGCGAGGGCGGTGTGCATGACCCAGGAAGATCTCTGATAAATTATAGAAAACCCGATCTTGCATCATGTGAGAGTGTGACACCTAAGGCAGAACTTCGTGCGTGAGTTAAACTATATCTGGCGTGTATCCCTTGGTAGGAGACCATAGATGAAAACAACCTTTTAAGGAATATAATAAGTTCTTGAAAAAGAGGAGCTGAGTAAGTCAATATAATAGTATTGGAGTGAGCATCCCCCAGAGTAATATTCTTGAAACCAATTTGGTCCAGACAAAAAAATCGGATTAATTGGCATTCAGTACGTGTCATATTTGACTAGTTCATTAGTACGAAGGAATTTGTTGCTGTTTCCGGTTGCTGTCGACCCAGCTTGTTTTTCCTTTTTTGTCTTTGCTCAAGACGTTAGCTTGTCTTTGTGTGTGCGCGGGTGTACGTGCTCTCTAAGCTGGTTCGGCACTTTGTATCTTCTACCATTGGCGTCATTAATTTGATGCCAGGCTACTGCCTTCTGTCTAAATTATGAAGAAAATTTTGGCTTCAATTACTGTGGGGGAGAAAAAAACAGAGTAGTTGGCGCCACCTGTCCGTGCTCGACGCTACTGACATGTAGGGAAGTGTTGTGCAGATGTGACTGACATGTGAAGCCTACTGATTCTTAGGGCTCACATATCAGTGCAGATCAGTCAAAAAAAAAGACATATTTGCATAGGTAGCACAGCATATCATATAGCCTGCTCCCCTTTCAATCCTTTCTATCACTATCTCCCTGTTGGATTCGACAATTGCAACTTATTTGATCTTATATCGATTGTGTATATCACAAGGCAGATTCACTAAAAATTGACAGTTTTAAATATGGATGCATGCATTGCACTGCTAATTACTACAATTGATGATGCTGATTACTGTGCGCCAACACTGTTACATTACCCAGTGAATCTACAGCAGGAATTTGGACTCATACTAGTATTCCATAGATGCATGCATTCCACTACAAATTACATTGATGGCGCTCATTTATCAATTGCCAGCGATGATACCCAATGAATCTTGAGCATTTATTTTACTATTGCTTAGCAACTAAGGAGTATATTTTGGGTTATTTTCAAAGATCTCACGTCGGGTTTAAGCCAACCTTTTTTTCTTGGAGATGTAAAAAAAGGTTATATATAGTACTTGATCTCCACACCACCACCATCTGAAGCCTCGAAACTTTTTATGCAGGCAGCAAGTGCTGCAGGAGACTATTTGTTTGACAATTAACATTACAACACCTGAAGGCCTCCAAGGTATTCGGAAGGAAGTGCACAGTTTCGACGTCAGCAGGTAACCGGAAATGTCGCTTGAAGTTGAGGAGATACCTGTCCCGCTCAAGCGCCATGACTCGCTGTTCGGCGATGCAGAGAAGGTCTCCCACTCGAAGCATCATGGTTCCCAGGTATACTTCTCCTGCAACTTTGTGTCCATGCTACATCAAAGTTCTATTTGTGACAGAGTGGAGTGACATAGTTTACATTCCTTTGGGTAACACAGGTGAGCTGGGTGCGGACGCTGAGCCTTGCTTTCCAGAGCATCGGTATCATCTACGGTGATATCGGGACATCACCCCTTTATGTCTACTCCAGTACCTTCCCTAATGGGATAAAAAACAATGACGATCTCCTGGGCGTCCTGTCGCTCATCCTCTATTCTCTCATCATCATACCGATGCTCAAGTACGTCTTCATCGTGCTGTACGCAAATGATAACGGAGACGGTAGGCCATCTCTAAATTTGGGAAGAATAAGCTGTAGTGCTTGAGGTATAGTGTTATGGTATGAGATAACAAAACACTGCTATTGTAGGTGGCACGTTTGCACTTTACTCGCTGATATCACGGTATGCCAAGATAAGAATGATCCCAGACCAGCAGGCTGAGGATGCGGCCGTGTCCAACTACCACATTGAAGCACCAAATTCACAGCTGAGGAGGGCGCAGTGGGTGAAGCAGAAGCTTGAGTCCAGCAAAGCAGCCAAGATTGTGCTCTTCACCCTCACCATCCTTGGCACATCCATGGTGATAGGCGATGGAACCTTGACACCCGCAATTTCTGGTAATGATAAAGCAAATATAGATTTCAACAGTATCATTTTGTGTTGTAAGCAATGTACAAAGTACTTTAGTTTAAACAAAGCAGTACTGATATTTCGTTCATGGATGTGCTGCAGTGCTCTCTGCAGTGAGCGGTATCAGGGAAAAGGCGCCAAGCCTGACTCAAAGTATGTGAAAAAAGTTTAGTATTTCTTACCATTTCTTACCCTGTGTCCATAGCATCTAATATTTCTGATGTTGGTCCTTTGTACAGCACAAGTGGTCCTCATATCAGTGGCAATTCTGTTCATGCTCTTCTCAGTCCAGCGTTTTGGAACCGACAAGGTCGGGTACACCTTTGCTCCGGTTATCTCAGTGTGGTTCATTCTGATTGCTGGTATCGGACTGTACAATCTCGTTATTCATGATATCGGTGTTCTACGAGCCTTTAATCCAATGTATATAGTACAATACTTCACAAGGAACGGGAAGGATGGATGGGTTTCACTTGGTGGAGTTGTATTGTGTGTCACAGGTAACCTTTCTGAAAGAAAAATGCAACTGAAAAGGGCTTTTATAGCCTGCAACCTCCAAGGCTGCAATCTGAACTCACTGACCGGTTATCATATGAAACAGGCACAGAAGGTATGTTTGCTGACCTAGGACATTTCAACATCAGGGCTATTCAGGTAACCAGCAGCATATATGTTACTTGCTTCATGTGTTATTATCACTCTAACCTTGAACATAGCTTTCGAAAGTAACAATCATTCCCTGACATACAGAAGTTAAAACAGAAGCATCTCACACTAGTTTCTGTATTTCGCTTGCAGCTCAGCTTCAATGGTATCTTGTTCCCGTCGGTAGCACTATGCTACATCGGGCAGGCCGCTTACCTGAGGAAATTCCCAAATGATGTCGCAGACACCTTCTATAAATCTATCCCAGGTACACTGCATTTCTGCTTCATGTAATAGACGTACTTGGTAAGCACAACACAAGTAAGATCAACTCTCTCCATGTCTATGCTCCTGCAGCACCAATGTTTTGGCCAACCTTCATCGTTGCCATCCTTGCCGCCATCATAGCAAGCCAGGCTATGCTCTCTGGTGCATTTGCCATCCTCTCCAAGGCACTATCTCTCGGTTGCATGCCCAGGGTTCGAGTGATCCACACCTCACACAAATATGAGGGGCAGGTTTACATTCCTGAGGTGAACTTTATGATGGGATTGGCAAGCATTGTAGTCACGATCGCCTTCAAAACGACCACTAACATTGGCAATGCTTACGGTAAGCAGCTGGCAAAGAATAGTGCCTACGCATTGAGGTTTCCAGTATATGGCAATAATGCTTAACACGTTCATTCATCTGATCCAATGTTGGTGATGCGCAGGGATCTGTGTCGTGACCACATTCGCTATCACCACCCATCTGATGACCGTGGTGATGCTCCTCATATGGAAGAAGCACGTCATCTTCATCATGCTGTTCTACGTCGTGTTTGGCTCCATAGAGTTGATCTACCTCTCTTCCATACTGTCGAAGTTCATTGAAGGTGGATACCTTCCATTCTGTTTTGCGCTCGTCATAATGAGCTTGATGGCAACATGGCACTATGTCCAGGTCAAGAGATACTGGTACGAGCTTGACCACATTGTGCCTATTAGTGAAATGACAACACTGCTCGAGCAGAGCGACGTGCGGCGGATCCCTGGGGTGGGCCTCCTGTACACGGAACTGGTTCAGGGTATCCCCCCAGTATTCCCTCGACTGATCAAGAAGATACCATCTGTGCACTCCATCTTCATATTCATGTCAATCAAGCACCTGCCAATCTCGCGCGTGGTGCCTGCAGAAAGATTCATCTTCCGGCAGGTCGGCCCGAGGGAGCATCGAATGTTCCGGTGTGTGGCACGTTATGGGTACAGTGACAAGCTGGAGGAGCCCAAGGAGTTTGCAGTATTCCTTGTGGATAGGCTCAAGATGTTCATCCAGGAGGAGAGCGCATTTGCACAGATCGAACCAGAGAGCGATGATTGCAGTGAAGCTTCAGAAGCCCAGGCAAGGCCGAGGCGATCCACTCAAACTGCAGTGCACAGTGTGGAGGCGGTTGAAACGAGGGTGAGCAGCCACTCGGGGGGGATCCATTTCCATGTGAACCAGACAGTTGAGGAGGAGAAGCAGCTGATTGACAGAGAGGTAGAGCGAGGGATGGTGTACCTGATGGGGGAGGCCAATGTTACAGCTAAAGCTAAGTCCTCGGTATTGAAGAAGATAGTGGTGAACTATGTTTATACATTCTTGAGAAAGAACTTGACGGAAGGGCATAAGGCACTAGCCATTCCGAAAGATCAGCTGCTCAAAGTTGGGATCACATATGAAATATAGTGATCTTTACCCAAGCATGGCCTAACCATGTGATTCTGGGTGCATGATGTTGATTTTGAAGGGCAAACTGCCACTGTCGTTTCAATAAACAGGCATGCATGTTTTAGTTGGGCGGTTTGCTTTTTCGTTTTCTCTGTACAGTGTGGAGTTATGCGAATGAGTCCAATGTAAGGGTGATATTGCTTTTTGAAACTACAGTTTGACTCGTAGTGTACTCTTGCCTCCCAGGCATAAGCAAATTTCATGATATTTCCCATTATCAAAGGGGGAAGAAAAGATATTTGGTTACCCTGTTTACTTGTCTAACATTATCTTTATTCTCTTCTAATTGAGCTTAGCGCACAACATTTTAGCAAAATAAAATAAAAAAATGTAATGATTTCGAAAATTTCTGGAGTTTTATATTTTTTCACTAAAAAATGGATTATATACCACATTGGTCCTAGCCGTACACGATGGACATATGAGTACTATTGATCGCAAATCCACTAGTATACTTTTCATGTGATAAATCTAAATCTGTTTAGGAATATTTTGTTGTCAGGGTTTTGAAAGGCTGACTCCACTCATCCAAAAAGGAAAAGAACAATGGATAGAGTATGCTAGCATTATTGATGCTAATATGGGAGTGAGGAGTGGTTGACAAAAACATCTTACCAAATGTACAAAAATTGTACCCATTTTGTAGTTTTGTTTTCCATAAGAGAGAGGTCATTCTGCCTGCAAATGTAGAAGAAGGTTTGTTCAACAATATTAGGCCATGGGGGCCAGGGACAAAATGGAGTGCAGAGTTGCACTACAATTGTTTTAACAATTTCATGTATTGGTGATCATTACCTTCTGCTTATCATTTTTAACCCTTAATTTGACTGGTCCAGGTAAATCACTATGTATGATTAGCACACAAGATAACATTATCATAACTTAAGGTTCTCCACCTTATTGCAAATTCAATGCAAGGCCAAACTGCTAAAAATCCACTGGACACTCAAGCAATTCTTTGCCCTTGATAACTAGTTAATTTATACTTGTGAAGATCACCTCAATCAATTCCAAAGAAGTTAGATACACAACTAAGAATACTTCACATATACATTTCATAGGATCCCGTTGCATTAAATTTCATAGCACAATTTTCATTGACCACTACGACCTCTCTGAAAGGTTCCTATGTTTTTCCTATGTTGTTACTGAATTGTGGGAAATATGCTAATGGCGTGGGTTGCAAACGTTTCAGGTATCGAGCTCACGTCTAGTTGGCTCATATGACATATTGAGTTTCCAAGCACCAACAATTTCAACCAATAGCTTAAGATGCTGAGAAATTTGGGGATATACAGATGCACATCTGTTAAGGCTGCCCCAAGTAGTGAAATGGCTCTTCACAGGGGCAACACAGTGGAAGAAAACAAGTGAATGCTAAAGAAAAACCATCTCTAATACAATGTTAAACTAAGATGAATGCACATGTGTGAGTTGGCTTGTATTTCAAAGATCCCAAATAGGTAAATATACAGTACACGACGCAATGTAAACATAAAAAAATACATACTAGAAACAAAATGCTTGAACAATAACAGAGCAGCTACATAATATGGATAGACATTTAACAACTTAGACGCTGATAAATAGGCTTAAGGAGGCATATGCTAAGGGGGGAAAAGTGCAAACATTGTCTTAGAGTGCACCCATGCAATCCTTCTTTAAAACACCAAACCATCTAAAGAATTCTCTTGAGATGAAATCAATGACCTGTAAATTCTCTATTTTGTACAATTCGCTCTTAAGGTTCAGTATGTGCTACTGTTTTCTTAGCATTAGTATTGCCTGGTTTAAGCCGTGAAAGACTACCAGCTAGACAAGATAATACGATGAGTGAAAATTATATATCACTAAAGCTGCTTAAAGAATTAAGAGTGGTGGTCCTCATATTTCAGATAGAAAATGACAATGGGAAAGATCAGTTCCCTGTGATCTGGTTCAAGCAACTAATTACTCCTCTTCTGCAGAATGGGAGAGAACATTATAACAATTTAGCGTAATCCATCCCCATGAAGGACATGGGTAACAACTGATAAGTTAAATAAGCGATCGAGATATTGTGTATTAAGATGGTTCATTAATATTCTCCATACTTGTACTAGTTGAAAGTAGTTTCTACTCTCCACTTCTGCTCAAGTGTCATAACAGTTAGGCGAATTCACGCCATACACACATTGTAACAAGACACAAGCATTCCCAAATCCCAGTATGTTCTAGGAATGATCTATATCACCTACTATCACACACCTAGTAAGGTCGCAGTAATAAGTTATGGTTGCAAGCAATATGCTTCCCTTCACACGTACAATGCCTGCCTGATCAAGTCCTATGGTACTGGTAGAAATCTTTGCCTTGTGATCTCCCTTTGAAAAATAAAGTACGATCGCATTTTAAGTATGACCTTTTCTCTCCTTGCATGTTATATACTACTGTAAGAACAGTGAACAGATTGATCTGCATGCATATTAGTCCTTGCCTCTGCCCCTACCTACCTCTTACATCAGGAGGGAAAAGGTAATGTTGGTACCTTTAAGTAACTAATCATTTAACTAAATTACTCTAAACAAAATGATGAAAGCTGGAAAGCCAGAAGGCTGTTGTACAATTGTGGCATTGCTCCGCAGAATTGGAGTATATGAATAGCTAATGCTATCGGGCCACTCCTGAAGTCTCTACGGGTATATATGATTAACAGCAATGGCAGGTACAGAATATACCAGGAAAGCATCTAGAAACCACTGATGTGTAAAAAAGGAGTAGTTTGCATCATGTATTCACAGATGAAAATTGACAGAGAGAAATTCAAAAGTTCAATACTAGGAAATTGTCAAAAAATTACAATGGCAATATATGTGGATCATAGAATAACGGATATCAATGCTACATGTATACTTCATAGGAAATCCTTCTTTACTGTTAAAACACAAGTAGGACCAAGTTACATCGATTTTCACATTATAAGTGTTAATTTTCTGCACTTGTTCCATTAATATATTCTTTCTTCCTGATACATATATTTGTCCTGATATATGATATATGTTATTCGCGGTGAAATTGTGACTTATGAGGCGCATGATTGGATGATTGACAGTGGGCTAAGGTAGGGATCTTGTTACCTCGCTCTTAGTTTCTAGCCCTCATGTCCCCTGGCTGGCCTCTCTGTAGGTTTGTATATAAATATTTTTAATCTATCAATGCACCAGGACGTAAGCTTTGTGTTTTCTTGATTGTTATGGGTTATGTGCCCATTTCAGATGCTTAAGATATGCTAATAAGCACTTGTTTTCACTTGTTTGAATCTAATATTTCACTGGCAAAAGTAAGTTAAGAGTTGATGACATAAGTAAGTACATCACTATTACTGTACATCAGATAAAACAAATACAACCATTCCAGGTAGCAAAGTAAGTTGTGACTGCAACGTCTTTCACTAAAGACATACAGAAATGAACAAACAAATGTTTCATGGGTATTGGAGGCACCTTAAATTGTCAGCTTCTTCGGAGTCTATTGCTTTCTCCTTGTTACTGCCCCTCCGGTTTTGTCCGGCCGTCTTCCGCTAGCTAGCCACAGAGAAAACTGCCGGTGAGGGACGACCACCGACGGACTGACATCAAACAGTGCCGGCCGACCTTCAGTCGCCAAGCTAGGTAGGTACTCGGTTACTCGCTGTCTTCTCCTCACATGGCTTGGCTTGTTTCTCTCACACAAGTAGCCACATCATCTGCTATCTGTTTTACTACAAAAGAAGAAGAAATGGAGCACATCATCAATCTCATGTGTTTCTTTTCATTTTGAGTATTTCTCTTTTTTGGAATTAGAGTGTTTCTCTTTTCGGAATTTGAGTGTCAAACCAGCGATTATGTTGAAGATGTTTATTTCGTTATACATCCTTGTAAAGATTAGGCAGACAGAAGAAATTCTTAGATTTGTTTTGTCTATGTAATTAGTCTCTGGGCAAAAATATGTTTTTAGTTTTTACCACTCAGTAACAGAGGCTTGCTGCTATGACTAGTATCTGGTCCACGTGTCAGCATGTTTTGGTAGAAAAAAATCGTTTCAAGAAGATTGACAGTAGATAGAACAGGTGTTGATGGGTTGGGAGTTGGGAGGTCAAGGGCGCACCCAATGAGGTTGATTTGTGATCAGATTAGCGCTTAAACATCTGGGATTTGTTATTTATTTGGAACTGAGCTAGGGCCGTGTGCATGACCCAGGAGGAAGATCTCTGATAAATTACAGAAAGACCGATCTTGCATCATGTGAGAGTGAGACACCTAGGCAAAACTTCGTGCATGAGTTAAACTCAGGGCTGGTGTATCTGGCGTGTATCCCTTGGTAGGAAGCCATAGATGGAATAGAAGTTCTTAAAAAAGAGGAGCATAATTCAATATAATACTAGTATTGGAGACCCCTCGTAAAATAATCCTACTAATAATATGCATAGACAGAAACAGCCTATATTCTTGAAACCAATTTGGTCCACACAAAAAATGGATTAACTGGCATTCGGTAACAATCATATTCGACTTCTTCATTATAAAAGAATTTGGCTTCAATTACTGATCGGAAAAAAAACAGAGAAATTGGCGTCACCTGCCCATGCTCGACACTAGTGACATGTACTCCCTCCGTTCTAAAATATAAGATGTTTTAGCTTTGTGAAGCAAATGTATCTAGATGACTTTTAGTGTAAGTTCGAAGTGAACCTAAACACTAAAAGGGTCTAGATACATTCACTTCATAAAGCTAAAACATCTTATATTTTGAAACGGAGGGAGTAGTAAGTTTTGTGCAGATGTGACTGTCATGTGAAGCCTACTGATTCTTAGGGCTCACATATCAGTGCAGTTCATTAAAAAAAAATTCAAAAGAAAATGACATATTTGCATACCTAGCATAGCATAGCATATAGCCTGCTCTCCTTTCAAATCCTAAAATCACTATCTCCCTGTTGGATTCGACAATTGCACAATTATTTAATCTTATATCGATTGTATATCACAAAGAAGATTCACTAAAAATTGACAGTTTGGTTTATCAAAACTGCAGTGTAAATTGCATCGATGATGCTGATTTACACTGTTACACAGTGAATCTACAGCAGCAATTTGGACTCATATATAGATGCATGTATTCCCCTGCTAATTACTTTGATGATGCTCATTTATTAGGTGCCAGCACTGTTACCCAATGAATCTTGAGCAGGTCTCACCCCAAAAACTAACAGCATATAGCCAACGGAGGGATCATTCACCCGGTGGTCAACGTTTTTTTTATCTTGAGCATTTATTTTACCATTACTTAGCAACTAAGGAGTCATTTTTTGGGTTATTTTCAAAGCTCCCATGTTGGGTTTAAGCCAGCCTCTTCTTGGAAATGTAAAAAAGTTATATATGAGTACTTGATGTCCACACCACCACCATCTGAAGCCTCGAAACTATTTATGCAGGCACTATTTATGCAAGGTAATCGGAAGCAAGTGCGCAGCTTCGACATCAGCAGGTAACTGGAAATGTCGCTCGAAGTCGAGGAGATACCTGCACCGCTCAAGCGCTATGACTCGCTGTTTGGCAATGCAGAGAAGGTCTCCCACTCAAAGCATCATGGTTCCCAGGTATGCTTCTCCTGCAACTTGGTGTCCATGCTACAGAAAAGTTCTATTTGGGACTGAGCAGTTGACATGGTTTACATTCCTTTGGGTAATGCAGGTGAGCTGGATGCGGACGCTGAGCTTTGCTTTCCAGAGCATCGGTGTCATCTACGGTGATATCGGGACATCACCCCTTTATGTCTACTCCAGTACCTTCCCGAATGGGATTAAGAACAATGACGATCTCCTGGGCGTCCTGTCGCTCATCCTCTATACTCTCATCATCATACCGATGCTCAAGTATGTCTTCATTGTGCTGTATGCAAACGATAATGGAGACGGTAGGCCATCTCTAAAATTTGGGCAGGATAAGCTGAAGTGCTTGAGGTATAGTGTTATGGTATGAGATAACAAAACATTGCTGTTGTAGGTGGCACGTTTGCACTTTACTCGCTGATATCACGGTATGCCAAGATAAGAATGATCCCAGACCAGCAGGCTGAGGATGCGGCCGTGTCCAACTACCACATTGAAGCACCAAATTCACAGCTGAGGAGGGCGCAGTGGGTGAAGCAGAAGCTTGAATCCAGCAAGGCGGTCAAGATTGTGCTCTTCACCCTCACCATCCTTGGCACATCCATGGTGATAGGCGATGGAACCTTGACACCCGCAATTTCTGGTAATGATAAAGAAAATGGAGATTTCAACAGTATCATTTTGTGCTGTAAGCAATGTACAGAGTACTTTAGTTTAAACAAAGAAGTACTGACATTTCGTTCATGGATGTGCTGCAGTGCTCTCTGCAGTGAGCGGTATCAGGGAAAAGGCGCCAAGTTTGACTCAAAGTAAGTGGAAAAAGTTTAGCATTTCTTACCCTGTGCACATAGCATCTAATATTTCTGATGTTGGTCCTTTGTACAGCACAAGTGGTCCTCATATCCGTGGCAATTCTGTTCATGCTCTTCTCCGTCCAGCGTTTTGGAACCGACAAGGTCGGGTACACCTTTGCTCCGGTTATCTCAGTGTGGTTCATTCTGATTGCTGGTATCGGACTGTACAACCTCGTTATTCATGACATTGGTGTTCTACGGGCCTTTAATCCAATGTATATAGTACAATACTTCAAAAGGAACGGGAAGGATGGATGGGTTTCACTTGGTGGAGTTGTCTTGTGTGTCACAGGTAACCTTTCTGACAGAAAAATGCAACTGAAAAGGGCTTTTATAGCCTGCAACCTCCAAGGGTGCAATCTGAACTCACTGACTGGTTATCATATGAAACAGGCACAGAAGGTATGTTTGCTGACCTAGGACATTTCAACATCAGGGCTATTCAGGTAACCAGCAGCATATATGTTACTCACTTCAAGTTTTATTATTACTCTAACCTTGACCATAGCTTTCGAAAGTAACAATCATTCCCTGAGGTACAGAAGTTAAAACAGAAGCATCTCACACTAGTTTCTGTATTTCACTTGCAGCTCAGCTTCAATGGTATCTTGTTCCCGTCGGTAGCGCTGTGTTACATCGGGCAGGCCGCTTACCTGAGGAAATTCCCAAATGATGTCGCAGACACCTTCTATAAATCTATCCCAGGTACAAATAAGTTAAGACTGCAGTTCTGCAGCATATAATAAACGTACTTGGTAAGCATAGCACAAATAAGATAAACTCTCCATGTCTATGCTCCTGCAGCACCAATGTTTTGGCCAACCTTCATCGTTGCCATCCTTGCCGCTATCATAGCAAGCCAGGCTATGCTCTCTGGTGCATTTGCCATCCTCTCCAAGGCACTATCTCTCGGTTGCATGCCCAGGGTTCGAGTGATCCACACCTCACACAAATATGAGGGGCAGGTATACATTCCTGAGGTGAACTTTATGATGGGATTGGCAAGCATCATAGTCACAATCGCCTTCAAAACGACCACTAACATTGGCAATGCTTACGGTAAGCAGCTAGCGAAGAGTAGTGCCTATGCATTGAGGTTTCCAGTATATGAAAATAATGCTTAACACGTTCATTCATCTGATCCAATGTTGGTGATGCGCAGGGATCTGTGTTGTTACCACATTCTCTATCACCACCCATCTGATGACCGTGGTGATGCTCCTCATATGGAAGAAGCATGTCATCTTCATCATGCTGTTCTATGGCGTGTTTGGCTCCATAGAGTTGATCTACCTCTCTTCCATACTGTCAAAGTTCATTGAAGGTGGCTACCTTCCATTCTGTTTTGCGCTCGTCATAATGAGCCTGATGGCGACATGGCACTATGTCCAGGTCAAGAGATACTGGTACGAGCTTGACCACATTGTGCCTATTAGTGAAATGACAACACTGCTCGAGCAGAGCGACGTGCGGCGGATCCCTGGGGTGGGCCTCCTGTACACGGAGCTGGTTCAGGGTATCCCCCCAGTATTCCCTCGACTGATCAAGAAGATACCATCTGTGCACTCCATCTTCATGTTCATGTCAATCAAGCACCTGCCGATCTCGCGTGTGGTGCCTGCAGAGAGATTCCTCTTCGGGCAGGTCGGCCCGAGGGAGCATCGGATGTTCCGGTGTGTGGCACGATATGGGTACAGTGACAAGCTGGAGGATCCCAAGGAGTTTGCAGTATTCCTTGTGGACAGGCTCAAGATGTTCATCCAGGAGGAGAGCGCATTTGTGAAGATCAAACCAGAGAATGATGATAGTAGTGAAGATACAGAAGCCCAGGAAAGGCCGAGGCGATCCACGCAAACTGCAGTGCACAGCGAGGAGATGGTCGAAACGCGGGTGAGCAGCCACTTG
This sequence comes from Avena sativa, assembly GCA_916181665.1. Classification (NCBI taxonomy): domain Eukaryota; kingdom Viridiplantae; phylum Streptophyta; class Magnoliopsida; order Poales; family Poaceae; genus Avena; species Avena sativa. The sequence goes on from OV702294.1 coordinate 507,475,145, forward strand.
GGGGGGATCCATTTCCATGTGAACCAGACAGTTGAGGAGGAGAAACAGCTGATTGACAGAGAGGTGGAGCGAGGGATGGTGTACCTGATGGGGGAGGCCAATGTTACAGCTAAAGCCAAGTCCTCGATATTGAAGAAGATAGTGGTGAACTATGTTTATACATTCTTGAGAAAGAACTTGACAGAAGGGCACAAGGCACTAGCCATTCCGAAAGATCAGCTGCTCAAAGTTGGGATCACATATGAAATATAGTGACTTTACCCAAGCATGAGGTGAGCCTAACTATGTGATTCTGGGTGCACGATGTTGATTTTGAAGGGCAAACTGCCACTGTCTATTCAATAAAGGCATGCATGTGTGGGAGGAATTTTATTTTAGTTGGAAGGTTTTCGTTTTCGTTTTCTCTATAGTGTGGCGTTATCTGAATGAGTCCAATGTAAATGTGATATTGCATTTTGAAACTACAGCTTGACTCGTACTGTGCTCCCGCCTCCCAGGCATAGGCAAAGTTCATGATATTTTCCATTATCAAATGGGGGAGAAAAGATATTTGGTTACCCTGTTTACTTGTCTAACATTAGCTTTATTCTCTTCTACTTGAGCTTGGTGCATCGACATCTTAGAAAAGTAAATAAAAATTGTAATGGTTTCGAGAATTTCCGGAGTTCTATTTTTTTCACTTAAAAATGGATGAGACCCCGGTGGTCCTAGCCGTACACGATAGATACTAGGTGCTGTGCAATTCAACATAGGATTACTGTTGATCGCAAATCTGATAGTATAATTTCATGTGAGAAATCTAAATAAATCTCTTTATGAATATTTTTGTTGTCAAAATTTTGATAGGCTGACTGCACTTATCCTAAAATGAAAAGAACAATGGATAGAGTATGCTAGCATTATTGATGCTAATACGGGAATGAGGAGTGGTTGAAAACAAGACCTTACCAGCAGGGGCGGAGCGTCTTGGAGGCCAACCTGGGTGGTGGCCCAGTCTTAGCAATCCGAAATTCATTTTTATTAGCCTATTTAACCAACCAGTTTTGGTAAATAGTGTATCATCAAAAAGATCTGGCCTGATTGGCCCATACTATCTTCATGGTTGACAATTTGGCCCATACTTATATTTCAGTCACGCTCCGCCACTGCTTACCAGATGTATGGAAATCGTACCCTTTTGTAGTTTTTTTCCATACGAGAGATGTCATGCTGCCTGCAAATGTAGAAGATGGTTTGTTCAACAATATTAGGCCATGGAGACCAGAGTGTACAAAATGGAGTGCAGAGTTGCACTAGAATTGTTTTAATCAATTTCATGAGTTAGTGATCATTGTCTGGTTTAAGTTAGTAAGACTACCAGCTAGACAAGATAATAACATGAGTTAAAATACTACATCACTACAACAAATTACAATATATATGGATCATAGAACAGTATATATGCTACATGAACAAGTAGGACCAAAATGCACCAATTTTCAAATTGCTAGTGTTAATTTTCTGAGGGAGGAGTTCTGGCTCCTGGGCTCCAGTGAGCCCGGGTTTTGAAATTTTAGAAAATGGTAGTTTAAAGTTTCAAAAGAATCCAAAAACAATTCTGCCAATATGTACACATGCCCTTTATATTTACGCAAAGTTTCGGTAAAGGTGTTCTGTTTTGGGCTGCAGAAAAAACACAAATTTGTGGCAATACAAAGTAATAAAAGACTCCTATTTTATTCTGAAATTTGTCTTTTTATGTATCCTAAAATATAACGTCTTTTTAATGAAACTTGTGACCTACATATTACATCTGTAAATGTAGTTATATATATTTTTTCAGTATTTATTGGTATCCAGAAATAAGTTTTCCAATATTTGAAAAAAACGAGAGCACTGGTGCTCATGTGCAAGTAGCAGTTTTCGTAATTTTCTGCACTTGTTCCGTTTATATATTCCTTCTTCCTGATACATATATTTGTCCTGATATATGCAATATGTTCTTGGCGGTGAAATTGTGACTTGTGAGGCACAGGTTTGGATGATTGACAGCGGGCTAAGGTAAGGATCTTGTTACCTAGTTCTTAGTTTCTAGCCCTCATGTCCCCCCGTTGGCTTCTATGTAGGTTTGTACATAAACATTTCTAATCTATCAATGCATCAGGATGTAAGCTTTATATTTTCTCAATTGTTATGGGTTATGTGCCCATTTTGGCTGTTTAGATATGCTGGTAAGCACTTGTTTTCACTTGTTTGCATCTAATAGTTCACTGGCAAAATTACATCACTATTGCATCAGATAAAACAAATAATACCATTCCAGCTAGCAAATTAAGTTGTGACTGCAACGCTTTCACTGAAGTCATAAAGCAATGCGCAAACAAATGTTTTATGGGTATAACAAACTTTACCTTTGCAATGAAATGAAACGCAAACACCTCTGCGTTTTCTCGAAAAAAAATGTTTTATGGGTATTAGAGGCACCTTAAGTTGCCCGCTTAACACTTCTTATGACACTAAGCTATTCCTAAGTTGTACAACGAGTGAAATGGTACTTTTTTTGTAATTGTCCTATTACTGATAAAAAAGAATTCTAATTTTGGAGTGACCAAGTTTTTTCCTAGATAGAGCAGTTAAATCTCTTTTTGCTGAATTTTACTAATTTTTTGCAGGGTAATGGAGCCCGCTATTTATACTGGGTTTACATGCTTAATTGAATATAAGCTTGCGGAGAAATTAGTTATTTTTCATTTTCAATGTTGTTCGGGAAAATAATAATTCGATGCGGTAACTGCAGAGAACGCAGTGCTGCATTCTATACGGAAAGGACAACACAGCACAATAGATACAATCCTTAATGATGAGAGTTTATTATGATTGCTATATTTACATCTTCAGTACAACAAATAAAAACATAAATTGTGGTGTTTTTCCACCAATATCCAAAGAAAACATATATTGCTGGCCTAAGCACTGAGCTCTGATCTAAATTTTGGCATTTATATCATCTCTGTCCGATTCTTGTTTTATTTACTCTAGGCCATGCTGATGGTGGCGACCTGGAGGCTGGAGCACATGTGAGTGCACAGGTGCTCTGAACTAAATGGCGCAGGCAAAAATATTATGCTCTAATCTTCTATAAACAGGAACCAAGGCATAATTATTGCTGCACGTGCAGACACAGATCAAGGTGATGCTTCCAAATCGAGGCACACAACCCCACTCGGGCATATCGTCGAACAGTTACCGAGCATAGACAACAACTGCATGATAAGAATACTACAGGAGCAACCAGCAGATTGCCTGACCGTCACGACCATGCAAATTAAATAAGTACAGTATAAAACAAATTCGCAGATTCGCATCGGGACGAGAGAGAGAGAGGGGTATACCAAGAGCAATGGAGATTGGGGCATGCTCGCGGACCACGAAGCGTACGGTTCTTGCTCTGCTCTCCTGTCGCTCGAGGAGGGCCCTTGCGCAGAATATTTTAACCGCCCTCGACGTGGTGCAGTGCAAGCTGAGGTTCGCAAGAACATACTCTCTGGGGAAGAAAGGATGGAGGTGGTCATCTAAGGGCATCTTTATCGGGCCGATTCATCGAATCGTTTTAAACGGTTTGTTCTTGTTTATTTTAGTCAGGTTACGGTCGCTTTTGGGTCGGGTATGTGACTCATCTGTCCACGTTTGGCCATCGTCAACGTCGGCTTATTTTTAGTGTCTTTCCGCCACCACGCGTTTCCCGCCGCGTCCAGGTCCCTCCAAAAAAAGAGGAGGGTGCCGAGATATCTTCAACCAGACCCGTGCTACCCCCAGCACAAAACCACAATGTCTGGTCATCGTCGTCAGACTGACGAGCTCTGTGGCAACCCGACGCCGGCATAGAAGAGGTGCCCGAGCGCATGCTGCCCTCGTGGTGGCTGAACCCGTCGGAGTTACCGGACGTGTTGTCGCCTCCGATTCTGGGGCGTCGGCGGATTTACACGTTGTGCCCCGGGCCGCGTCGCCCTTTGTACAACCGTCACAAGACCATCGGCGAGCTTTTCACGATGGAGGGGACGGAACGTGTCTTTCTGTCGGAGCACCAGCAATGGGACGCGCCCGCATTGGTGTGTGGCGACCTCCAGGAAGCGGCGCGGGGCAATCCCGACGACGCTTCCATGCGTGCCCGCCTTGACCGAGCTGAAGAGGAGACACAGACACGGGAGGCTATCATCCGGTCTCTCAATAACGAATGGTGTTTGTGACCCGTCACAGCCGCCGCCCCAGCGTCGTCGACGGTGTGTAGTTTTAGGTGTGTGGTGTGCTTGTAACAAATGTTCTAGGACTTGAATAAAAACTTTCATTGCAGATGGCCAATGTCTACATTGATACATCGTACATGGCGAGTGCACAACCTAACCTACTCGTCGGAGTCAGAGTCGAAGTGGTAGCAGCGACGGCACATGGTGTCATCGAAGACGCTGACGCCGAGCCTTCCTTCGTCATCGTACTTGAAGACGGCGATGTTGCCCGCTTCAATATGGTGCGCGCGGGCGAAGCACTCCCAGCCGTTATCGACGTACATCTGGTCGAGGTGGTCGAACTGCAGATCGACCGGGTACCTGGTGGTCCTAAAACCATTCGCCCGCAGCATGACAAGCGGGGGCGGTTCGTCGCCGACTAGGGTCACGAATCTGCGGGGCAGGAGCAGCCTGTCACATGGCATGGCGAAGTGGATGGCCACGGCGAACTGGATGCTTGGGTCGACCTCGTCGGGCGACGACGTCGTTGAGGGAGAGCGTGGTGGCGCGCTAATTTGGCCGCATCCTCGGCGCCTCCCTCGACGTCCACGGCTGGCACACCCTCCCCTCGATCCATTGTCGTCGTCCGTGGCTAGATACCGGTAGTGGAGAAAGGAAAGGAGAAGGAGGAGAGTATGATGTGGTGTGGAAGAAGATAGCCGCAGGCGGTCAGTTTATAAGGACTAGCATCGGATGCCGGCAGGGAGACCGAAGAGACGGCATTAAAGTGTACAGTCAGGAGGGCAGGCGTCGGGCGGTGCCTGCAGCGGCGGTGAAGAGTGTGGCGTCTAGTCAATCAGTGTGTCGTCTCGTCGCCATTGATGGCACAGGATGCCGTTGGTCATCCTTCCACTAGTGCCTCTGAATCACTGTCGTGGTTGCGTCTGAATTGGTGCCGCTGTGCGCGTCTGAATCACCGCCGCGGTGGCTGACGTGTGGGCCAGGGCATCAGCAGGCAGGACACGCCCTCTGTCTGCACGCGTCCGGGCCGACGCAACTGTTGCCCAGATTTGGTACACGGATGGGTCGAGCCGGACGCGTTCGTCCGGATGGGTGATATGTCGTAAACCTATCTATAATTTTTTATGGTCCATGCTTGTTTAGTATCCACTTTGCTTTACTTTGTCTACACTTTGAGGTATCTTTATACACTTTCTGGAACAAACCTATTAACAAGATGTCACAGTGCCATTTGTCTGTTTTCTTCTGTTTTTGGTTTTAGAAAAGGCAGAAAATTAATATTCTCGGAATTGGATGGGACAAAAGCTAAAGTCATTATTTTCCCGGAGCAACACGGAACCACGAAGCAGAGATGGAGGAGGACACCAGGGTGGCCACACCCTAGGTGGGCACGGGCCAGCCCTGGTGGCGCCCACAGGGGGTGTAGGCCCTTGGCCCTCCACCGACCTTGCCTCCTTCGCCTATAAGAAGCCTCCGACCCAAAAACCCTAAAGGATCGACCGGAAAGCCATAAAAAGTTCTATAGCGCTGCCGCCACCGAAGGAGAGATTCGGGGAACAGAAAGTCTCTGTTCCGACACCCTGTCGGGACGGGGAAGTGCCCCCGGAGCCATAACCATCGATCTCCATCGCCATCTTTATCACTGTTGCTAATTCCCATGATAAGGAGGGAGTAGTTCTTCCTTGAGGCTAAGGGCTCTACTGATAGCTATGTATTCATCTCTCTCTATGCATGATCTTGGTGTGGTCATGAGCTTTGTAATCAAGTAGATCTACCTTGCTACTCAAGTGCTTCAGTAGATCTCAGCTCTTCCCATGTATGTGAAACTGACAGCATGCACGCCATGGTGGCACTTAGTTTAGAGTCTACATAAATAGTCATCGTGCTTTAATAGATCTATGCTTTTTCCCACGTGTGTGAAAGTGACAGCGTGCACGCTGTGGTGGCACTTAGGCTAGAGTTCATAAATCCTTATCATGAGTATATTTTGAGTTGGTTGTCTCTATGAAATTGTGGTGTTTGTTGGAACCATCTAGCGCTCAAGGTGGCAGTGTGGGGTTATCTAGATTAGGGAAAGTGGACTTTGAGAAGTGTTGTTATAGCCCTACCATGGATTAGAGTGTCCAACCGGAGAGTATTTAAGAGTAGTATCATGAAGAGAATATATTTATTGAAAGTGTTCACTAGTGAAAGTATGATCCCTAGGCCTTGTTTCTAAGCATTGAAACACCGTTTACAACTAGATCTGTTACATGTTTGCTTGTTGCCATTTTCGTTTGCTTGCCTTTAGTCTCTGCCACACCATCAGAGTCTTTTCTGGTGCCGTCATGGGGAACTATAGGAATATTTCAACATTTTCCTTCCGTCAAGCTCTTTTCTGGCACCGTTGTCTTATAATCATTCATACCACTTGTATTTTACTATCTCTTCGCCGAACTAGTGCACCTATACACCTGACAAGTGTATTGGGTGTGTTGGGGACACAAGAGACTTCTTGTATCTTGATTGCAGGGTTGCTTGAGAGGGATACCTTTGACCATTTTCTTCCTGAGTTCGATAAACCTTGGGTAATCCACTTAAGGGAAACTTGATGTTGTTCTACAAACCTTTTCACTTGGAGGCCTAACAACTGTCTATAAGAATAGAAGTGCGTAGACATCAAGCTCTTTTGTGTCGCTGTTGCCAGGGAGGTAAGGTAAAAGGCACGCACACACTCTCTCCCACGTCAACAGCAAGCCAGAAAGCTATTTTTTAGCGCTCTTGTCGGGGAGGTAAGGTAAAAGGTACTCACATTCTCCGGTGTGAGTGCTCGAAGTTATTTCCTTTAGATTCTCCAATTTTGTCTTTTTGTTTTCACTAGTTAGGCTTAATGAAAAACAACAAAAAAATTAGAAAGCTTTTTAGCATTTATCTTGAGTTAGGACATGAAGTGTTTGAAGAAAAAATTAAAAAACCTATGGAACTTTATTTGCATGCTAATAGCAATATTATTAGTATGAATTCTTTGGACACCGTTGTTGCTAATGCTATGGAAACGTCTAAGCTTGGGGAAGATAGTTTTTATGAAAATGATCTTTTTATTCCCCCAGCTTTGGAAGATAGCTATTCTATTGCTTATGATGATACCAAACCTCCACCTTATGATGATTACAATGATGATTATGATATTTTTAGTCCACCTATTATTGAGGAGAAAGTTAATTATGATTACAATATGCCTCCTATATTTGATGATTATGGTGATGAGAATGATAATAATAGCTATTTTGTTAAATTTACTCCCATTACAATAAATAAGAATGACTATGCTTATGTGGAGAGTAATAATTATTTTATGAATGTGGCTCATGATAAGAATGTTTTATGTGATAGTTATATTATTAATTTTATTCATGTTGCTACTGAAAGTTATTATGAGAGAGGGAAACATGGTTTTATGTATCTCAAAAATATTAAGTTTCCCCTCTTTATGTTGAAAATCTTGAAGTTGCACTTGTTTTGCTTCCCTATGCTTGTTGCTTTGTGACATGGTTATACCCTACAGGTACATGCTTAGCATACCTGGTCCAGCCCAAGGAAGGCCCACAAGAATATGCGCCAGCCCATGAAGACTTTTGGGTGGCCTGGGCCCATGACGCCTTCGGAACCTTGGAGAGCAAGACTAGAAAAGATAGAATATTCAAAAGGGCAAACCCTAAACTTGTAACCGACTCGATCTATGCCCGGGACCTGCATACTTCTATATAAAGGCTAGGAGGGCACGACGAGCAGAACGATCTCGCATACCACCGCATACACACCTCCACGCCAGATTGCATCTGCGCACCCCTGTAACTTTCGGTTCCGTCGTAATCAAGATCAGACAAGCAGGAGTAGGGTTTTCCCTCCGGGGGCCTGAACCTGGGTAAACCTCGTGTCCCCGTGTTGCTTGTTTGCTAACCGTTCCGCGATCTCCAGCATCCCCATCTTATCCAAAACCCAAGCTCATAACAATGAGCATTGACGAGATTAAACCTTGTCACTTTGTGCTTTCATGACTTGTTTCTTTACAAGATTATTTTGCATCGGAAGTGGGTTATACTTAAATGTGTTTTGAATTTTCTTCTTAATTCTCTCTTTTACTTCAATTTATATTTCTTATGTGAGCATCTTCTCAAACTATCAAGCCTAACTTAAAGGCATTAAAGAAAAGTACTTCTTGGAAGATAACCCAATAGTTTTCTTGAGACTTGGAAGTTATTACCTCTGTAATGACCTCTCCTTATCTTTTTTATTTGATTTTTGTGCCAAGAATAACCTCTAATGAGAGGGAAGTAAGATTTAGGGAGTTGTTGTCCCGAAACAGATTTTTGCGCTCCACTGTAAAAATTCTTGAAAAATCTCTCTAAGTCGGATTGAGCTGTAATTTTCTTAATAAACCCCCAAGTTGTTAGCTAACTTTCGTTAGTTCAACACTTTTTGATTTGAGCAACAGAAGGTCTTCGAAAAAATCGGTTTCTACCTGCTGGTCTGCTTTGACAGATTTCTGCCATTATTTGCATTTGCTTTTTATTGATTCATTTTTGGGTTCTCTTTTGGGAATTGATCTTTTTGATGGAATTGCTATAGTAGCTTGTGTTTTAATGAAAGTTTTCCTTGTGTCCAAACTAAACCAAAGGCCTATTATCTTGAATACACTAATGTTGCTAATGAAGATTGTGTGCAAGTTTTGTATGAAGGAAATTTACAAGTGTAGGGGAAGAATGATGTAATGAGATGAAGAATGGACAAAATCTCAAGCTTGTGGATGCCACCCCGTGTCACCCCAAGGAATATTCAAGAGGTACAAGCGTCAAAGCTTGGGTATGCCCAAGGCATCCCCTTCTTCATCAATAAAAATCTCAGGTCTTTCTAGACACTTCATTTTTATTGTTTCATGCATAGTTGTGTTGTTCTTGGAGTGTCTTAGTTTTCATTTCTGGTTTTTGTTTGCTTAGTTTGCTTGAATAAGTTGGTTTTATCACACACTTCTTTTGGAGAGAGACACACCCCATTATTCATTGCTTAGAACACTCTAGTTTTCACTCTTATTGTTTTGTGAGTGTTCACTTTTGCTAGCACTACGTTTATCTTTAGTTTTCTTTTGCTTTCAGCTTAGAACTTTTTAGTTCTTCTTTGTGGATTTGTGAGACAAGCTCACTGATCTTTATTGATTATTATATTTGTGAGTTGTTTCAAATAAGTCGATTGGTGTTGGAAAAGAGTAGAGAGTTTTATGCTTAAGTGGTACAAAAGGGAGCTTGTTTTGACTGTGATTTAGACTTTATCATGTCATGCTAGATGTTGTTTTGACCTTATGCTTAGTGATTATTGTTGTAGCATGACTTGTTCCAAACAATTGAGATTGCTTAATGTGCCTTGAAAGAATCATGCATTGTTTTAGCATACAAAAGCATAGTATTGTGGTATTCTCCTTTGATGCTTTATTTGGGTTGACTTGGCACATGCTCACACCATGTTATGACTATGAACCGATCACCTTAGCCTCTATGATCATTTAGTTTTTGACTTGTGGTATCACTTTATGCTTTGATTAGTAATGTTTTGTCGCTCTGCATGATTATGGTCATTATTGCTCTCTTAGTTGGTCGCTCCCAGTCTTTTGCTAGCCTCCACTTGTATTGAGTAAGCTCTACTCATGCATCCAACTCCCAAGAAACCAAGTTATTCTAAAGTGTCCACTATAAATTCCTATGCATGGTGTGTTACACCATTCCAAGTTTATTTTTGTTGTATCTACCTTCCAATTAAAAAGTCATTTTGTTATGTGAAAATTAGTGATTAAAGCTATCACAAACTTGATGGCACACTTTATTTTTCTTGCCCCTAATAAACTTGAACTATTGTGTCATCTATGTTGTATATGCTTGCACTTATACGTTTAGATTAGCAGAACCGTGCTGTCACGGGGAACGCTTTCAACATTGCACTTGTACATTGTACACAGTTGATATCATGCTCTTTTGTTTGCGGATTTCATCGGTGTGAAATAAAAGGGGAGCTTGTAAGTCCATGGAGTTATGTATGTGTGTTAGAGAAACGCATGGGCCGCTAGCCTAAGCCATGCCTAATCATGGTGGAAACTTGCAGCATCACCATAGTGAGCAATCTATGAAGCTTTCTTCTTATAAAAAAAAGAGAGAGACATTGAAAAGAGGAAAGAGAGAAAAAAAAGCACCATTTTCCCATGGTAAATAAGAAGACTGCTGAGATGCTCATTGTCTGCTTGCCTTGTCATTTTGATATGGGATAGCTCCTATATGATGGGGCAAGGGATACTAAAGTTGAGTAGCATGAGGAGCGGCCCTCGTACTCAAGGGACATGAGATTGCCAACTTATACTTTGTCAAGCATATACTCCATAGTTTGTTAACTTTAACCTTAATCACTTCAAGATGCTTATGATATAGGCAATGAGAGCTGAAAGCTAACAAGTACCATAATTTTTGGAAGCTCTTTATGAGACTTGAAATCCCTGCTTCCCTATGAAGGGTCTTTCTTCCACTTTATATTGAGTCTCCACCTTCTATCTTTATGCACCAACTAGGAGAGCATAGTTGTCATTCTTAGTTCTATGTGCATTGTCCCAAAACTTATTGATTGATTCATAATGTTGATATTGCTTGTTCTTGAACTATTTGTATCTAGTCACCCTTATGAACTTTGAAGGTGTCCTATGCATTTATGTTTTGATACTCCATGAGGGACAAGCTGAATGCCACTATGTTATGTTATCTATATGTGAAACAAACAAACATATTTCAATGCATTGTTATTCATGATCTTTTGTTTGTACATTTCATATTACAACATAGTTGCTTTGTCTTATTGTTAGAACTACATCTTTCATGCTCATGTTAGAGTGCTTTGGTCCCAGCTTTCAATGCTTTGCAAATGTTTGATCAAAGATTGTGATGGTGCATGTCACCTCAAAAATTATTCTTTTTATCACTTACCTACTCGAGGACGAGCGGGAGGTAAGCTTGGGGATGATTGATACGTCGTAAACATATCTATAATTTTTGATGTTCCATGCTTGTTTAGTATCCACTTTGCTTTGCTTTGTCTACACTTTGAGGTATTTTTATACACTTTCTGGAACTAACCTGTTAACAAGATTCCACAGTGCTAGTTGCCTGTTTTCTTCTGTTTTTGATTCCAGAAAAGGAAGAAAATCAATATTCTCAGAATTGGACGAGACAAAAGCCAAAGTCATTATTTTCCCGGAGCAACACGGAACCACGAAGCAGAGATGGAGGAGGACACCAGGGTGTCCACACCCTAGGCAGGCGCGAGCCAGCCCTGGTGGCGCCCATAGGGGTGTGGGCCCCCCGGCCTTCCACCGACCTTGTCTCCTTCGCCTATAAGAAGCCTCCGACCAAAAAACCCTAAAGGATCGACCAGAAAACCACAAAAAGTTCTGCAACGCCGCCGTTGTTGGAGATATGCCCTAGAGGCAATAATAAATATAGTTATTATTATATCTTTGTGTTTATGATAAATGTTTACATTCATGCTATAATAGTATTAACAAGGAAACATTAATACTTGTGTGATTTGTAAACTTAATTTGAAGTCCCTAGTAAAGCCTCTATACATCACTAGCTTGTTGGTTAATAAATGATTGTGGTTTCCATATCATGAACATTGAGATGTTATTAACAACAAGATCATATCGTTAGGAGAATGATATGATGGACATACTCCTATAGATAAGCATAGCATAAAGATCAAGTCATTTTAAATAGTTCAATTGCTATATGCTTTCTGATACATAGTAACCTAATTCCTTCGACCATGAGATCATGCATATCACCTTTACCAGATGGATGCTTTGATGACATCAAACACCACACCGTAACTGGGTGGCTATAAAGGTGTCATTGAGTGTTCGGAAAGTATTGGTTGAAACACATGGATCAAGAGTGGGATTTGTCCATCCATATGACAGATAGATATACTCTGGGCCCTCTCGGTGAAATGTCATCCAATTAGCTTGAAAGCATGTGACTGGCTCACAAGGGATCACATATCACGGGAACGAGAAAAGAGTACTTATCGGTAACGAGGTTGAACTAGGTATGCAGAGATACCGACGATCATAACCTCGGATAAGTAAACTATCGTGAGACAAAGGGAAATTGGTATCGTATGTAAGTGGTTCATTCGATCGCAAAGTAATCATAGAAATATGTGGGAGCCATATGAATTTCCAGATTCCTCTATTGGTTATTGTTCGGAGAAGTGTCTCGATCATGTCCGCATAATTCACGAACCGTAGGGAGACACACTTAAGGATTCGACGTTGTTTGAGTAGTTATGGAATGATGAGAAAGAGACCGAATGTTGTTCGGAGTCTCGGATGGGATCCGGGATATCACGAGGAGATCCGGAATGGTCCGGAGAATAAGATTCATATAAGGAAAGTCCCGTTTCGGAGTTGGGGAATGGTTCCGGTGTTTTCATCGGGAATGTTCTACAAGGTTCCGGAATGTCCGGCACTCCGGAGGGGAAGGGTACATGAATGTGTTATATCGATTTAATATGATTGCATCATGTACTCGGTGTCATCGCTGAACAAAATAGAGGGTTATTCAAATCCTAGTTTGAAAAGTCAAACGCCAAGTTTGAAAGTCAAACGGCTAGTTTTGGGAAGTGGAGAGGGAGGTGGAAACCGACTTGGGGGAGGAGTTCCTCCTCTTACCGCCGGCGCACCACCAAGCCGAGTTGGGGAGGGACTCCCCTCCCCTTGGCCGGCCCCCTCCACCTATATAAGGAGGGGCAGGGCTCCCCTCCTGGACACACAAGTTCCTACCTCTAAACCCTAGTACCAAGCCGCCGCCGCCTCCATAGCCGCCGCCGGCCCTAGGGCAAACCGCCGCCGCCACCTAACTAAACCCTAGCCGCCGGCTTGCCCCTCCTCGGCGTGTCTAAACCCTAGATCATCGAGGGACTCTCTCATACTCCACCATACTCGCTCCGGCTTAAGGCGAAGCCCTGCGAGATCTCCCCTCTACTTCCGGTACCACGCCGTTGTGCTGCCGGAATCGCGAGGAGAGTGCTACAACCTCCGCTGCCTGCTGGAACAAGGGAGAGGAAGGTCTTCGTCGAGTACCGAACGTGTGACTGACTGCGGGAGCGCTGCCGGAACGCGGCGCCGGAAGGATCATCTACGCGATCTTGAGATCGGGAAGAGTACGACTACATCACCCACGAGAATCCGCTCTCGTTAAACACTTTGGAATCTTCGAGGGTGAGTTATTCTATCGAATCGTTGCTACAATCTAGTAGATAGATCTTGGCTTGTTTGTTTGTATGCGGTAGAAAATTTTTGTTTTCCATGCTACGAATCCCTACAGTGGTATCAGAGCCGTGTCTATATGTAGATCTGTTGCACGAGTAGAACACAATGGTCATTGTGGGCGTTGATGCTTTTATTGTCGATTGCTTCTTGTGTACTTTGCATCTTGTGGGATGTTGGGATGAAGCGGCCCGGGCTAACCTTACATGACATTGTTCAAGAGACTTGCTCCACGCTTGACATGCAACTTGTATTGCATAAGTGGCTTTGTGGGTGCCTGTTTCTCCTAGCATAGTTAAGATCCAATTTACAACGGGTGATTAACAATACTAGTATCAATGTTGTGGTTCATGTTCGTAAGTTAGATCGACACTTATTGAAAGCCCCAGACCACGTAAAACATGCAAAGAAAGTAGAGGCGTCTAACTTTGTTTTGCAGGGGTGTGCTGTGATGTGATATGGCCATGATTGTGATTATATTTGATGTATGCAATGTTCCTTATTGTAAGTTGGCAACCGGCAGGAGCCATATGGTTGTCTTTAATTTATGTTAAGACCCGCGTGTCTATTCAAAGTAGTTGTAATAGTTGAAGCCGGTGGACGACAACCATGGAGAAGCGTCATTGACCTTGATGCAATGCCGGTGATGATGGAGATCATGTTCGTGCTTGAAGATGGAGATCGGAAGCACAAAGTAGAAAGGCCATATCATATCACATATTATGAATTGCATGTGATGTTAATCCTTTATGCATCTTGTATTGCTTAGTAGACGACGGTAGCATTATAAGATGATCCCTCATGCACATGAATTTCAAGTCATAAAGTGTTCACCCTTAGTTAGCACCGTTGCTAAAGCTTGTTGTTTCGAAGCACCAAGTGATGATCGGGTGTATTAGATTCTGCAAGTGTATACAACGTGAGCAAGCCAGATTTGCTCATGCGGAAACTGAGGTTTGATCTTGACGAGCCTAGCATGTACAGACATGGTCTCGGAACACGGATCACCGAAAGGTAAAGCATGAATCATATAGTAGATATGATGAACATGTTGATTGTTCGCCATTGAAGCTATATCAACTCTCGTGATGATCGGTGTTGATGTAGTGGATCTGGTTCGTGTGATCACTAAAACAATGTGAGGGATATTGTTTTGAGTGGGAGTTCACCTAGATTAATTTTATTATTAATTTGAACTCAATTTGTCATAAACTTAGTCTAAACTATTGCAAATATGTTGTAGATCAATGGCAGCCCCTACCATCAATTTTAATGCGTTCCTAGAGAAAGAAAAGTTGAAAAACAATGGAAGCAACTTCGCGGATTGGTTCCGCAATTTGAGGATTGTCCTCACAGCTGGTAATTTGACCTATGTGCTGGATGCACCGCTGGGTGACCCACCTGCAGCTGATGCTGCCGATGAAGTAAAGAATGTTTACCTCACTCGGAAGACTCAGTACTCCACAGTTCAGTGTGCTATCTTGTATGGTTTAGAATCGGAGCTTCAGAAAAGGTTTGAGAATTCAGACCCATATGATATTGTCGAGGATCTCAAATTGATCTTTGAGACTCATGCGGCAATTGAAAGCTATGGGGCTTCTGAAAAGTTCTTTAACTACAAGATGGAAGAGGGCAGCTCCGTCAGTGAGCATGTGCTTAAGATGTCTGGGCACGCAAACAAACTTCAAATCTTGGGTATAGTGATTCCTAATGCTTTGGGGATTTACCGCGTCCTCCAATCACTACCACCAAGTTACAAGAACTTTGTGATGAACTACAACATGCAAAACATGAACAAGACGTTGCCAGAACTCTTTGCCATGTTGAAATCTGCAGAAGTGGAGATCAAGAAAGAGCACCAAGTGTTGTTGGTCAATAAGACCACCAAATTCAAGAAAGGCAAGTCTAAGCAGAAGGGACACTTCAAGAAGGGTGGTAAGAAAGTTACCACGCCGACGAAGAAGACCAAGGCTGGACCTAAGCCTGATACTCAGTGCTTTTACTGCAAGGGAGAAGGTCACTGGAAGCGTAATTGCCCAAAGTACTTGGCGGATTTGAAGAACGGCAACATCAAGAAGAAAGGTATATCCGATATACATGTTATTGATGTGTATCTCACTAGTACTCGTAGTAGTGCCTGGGTATTTGATACTGGTTCGGTTGCTCATATTTGTAACTCGAAACAGGTGCTGCAGAATAAACGGAAGCTAGTGAAGAACGAGGTGACGATGCACGTTGGAATCGGATCAAAGGTTGATATGATTGCGGTCGGCACGCTACCCCTTCATCTACCATCGGGATTAGTTTTATACTTAAATAATTGTTATTTGGTGCCTGTGTTAAGCATGAACATTATATCGGGATCTTGTTTATTGCGAGACGGTTACTTGTTTAAGTCCGAGAATAATGGTTGTTCGATTTATATGAGTAATATGTTTTATGCACATGCACCTTTGATAGATGGTCTATTCTTGTTGAATCTCGATAGTGGAAATACACATATTAATAACATTGAGGCTAAACGTTTGAAATCGAGTGATAATTCGACCTATATGTGGCACTGTCGTCTTGGTCACATTGGAGTGAAACGCATGAAGAAACTCCATTCCGATGGACTTCTTGAATCACTTGATTTCGAATCACTTGAAAGATGCGAAGCATGTCTGATGGGTAAAATGACTAAGACTCCATTTTCTGGTATGATGGAGCGAGCTACGGACTTATTGGAAATCATACATACCGATGTGTGTGGTCCAATGAGTGTAGCATCGCGCGGTGGTTAGCGTTATGTTCTTACCTTCACGGATGACTTGAGTAGATATGGGTATATCTATTTCATGAAACATAAGTCCGAAACTTTCGAGAAGTTTAAGGAATTTCAAAGTGAGGTAGAGAATCAACGTAACAAGAAGATAAAATTTCTACGTTCTGATCGTGGAGGTGAATATCTAAGTTACGAGTTTGGCGAGCATTTGAAGAAATGCGGAATACTTTCACAATTGACACCGCCGGGAACACCACAGCGTAATGGTGTGTCCAAACGTCATAATCGAACTCTCTTAGATATGGTTCGTTCTATGATGTCACTTACAGATTTACCGCTATCATTTTGGGGTTATGCATTAGAAACAGCCGCATTCACTTTAAATAGGTCACCATCTAAATCCGTTGAAACGACACCGTATGAATTATGGTGACGAAACCTAGATTGTCGTTCCTTAAAGTTTGGGGTTGCGAAGCCTATGTAAAGAAGTTACAGCCGGACAAGCTTGAACCCAAAGCGGAAAAATGCGTCTTCATAGGATACCCGAAGGAAACTATTGGGTATACCTTCTATCATAGATCCGAAGACAAAATCTTCATTGCCAAGAATGGATCCTTTCTAGAGAAGGAATTTCTCTCGAAAGAAGTGACTGGAAGGAAAGTAGAACTCGACGAGGTTGTCGAACCTTCTCTCAAAATTGCGAGTAGCGCAGCACCTGAAGAAGTTCCTGTGGTGCCTGCACCAATAAGAGAGGAAGCTAATGATGATGATCATGAAACTTCGGTTGAAGTTGCTACAGAGCCTCGCAGGTCAACGAGAACTCGTACCACTCCAGATTGGTATGATCCCGTTATGAGTGTCATGTTGGTAGACAACACCGATGACCCCGAGACATATGAGGAAGCAATGATGAGCCCAGATTCCAATAAATGGCAAGAAGCCATGAAATCCGAGATTGGATCCATGTACGAAAACCAAGTATGGACTTTGGTGGATTTACTGAATGACCGGAAGGCTGTCGAGAACAAATAGATTTTCAAGAAGAAAACAGATGCTGATGGTAATGTTACTGTCTATAAAGCTCGACTTGTCGCAAAGGGGTTTCAACAAATTCAAGGAGTTGACTACGATGAGACTTTCTCACCAGTAGCGAAGCTAAAGTCTGTGAGGATTATGTTAGCAATCGCTGCATATTATGATTATGAGATATGGCAGATGGATGTCAAAACAGCATTCCTCAATGGAGACATTGATGAAGAGTTGTATATGATGCAACCCAAAGGTTTTGTCGATCCTAAAGATGCTAACAAGGTATGCAAACTTCAACGGTCCATCTATGGATTGAAGCAAGCATCCCGAAGTTGGAATCAACGTTTTGATAAGGTGATCAAAAGTTTTGGTTTTGTACAAACTTATGGAGAAGCTTGTATTTACAAGAAAGTGAGTGGGAGCTCTGTGGCATTCTTAATACTATATGCAGATGACATATTGTTGATTGGGAATGATGTAGACCTTCTTAATAGTGTCAAGGAATATTTGAATAATAGTTTTTCAATGAAAGATCCTGGCGAAGCAGCTTACATATTAGGCATAAAGATTTATAGAGATAGATCGAGACGCCAAATATCATTGTCACAAAGTACATATTTGGACAAAGTTCTAAAGAGGTTTGGAATGGAAGATAGCAAGAAAGGGTTCTTGCCCATGTTGCCCAATACGACCTTGAGTAGAACTCAAAGTCCAACATCGGCAGAAGATAGAGAAAGGATGAGTAAGACTCCCTATGCCTCAGCCATAGGATCTCTAATGTATGCCATGCTATATACTAGACCCGACATTGCATATGCTGTTAGTTTAACTAGCAGATATCAAAGTGATCCAGGAGTGGATCATTGGACAACGGTCAAAAACATCCTTAAGTACTTGAGAAGAACTAAGGATATGGTTCTTTCTTATGGAGGTGATGAACAGCTCGTTGTTAATGGTTACACTGATGCTAGTTGGAACACCGATCCGGATGATTCTAAATCGCAATCTGGATACGTATTTATTTTGAATGGTGCAGCAGTTAGCTGGAGGAGTGCAAAGCAAAGCGTTGTGGCGAGATCTTCAACTGAATCGGAATACATGGCTGCTTCGGAGGCTTCACAAGAAGCGATATGGATGAAAGAGTTCATTACAGAGCTGGGTGTGGTTCCTAGTGCGCTGGACCCAATGTCTATCTACTGTGATAACATGGGCGCCATAGCCAATGCGCAAGAACCAAGGTCACACAAGAAGCTGAAGCACATCAAGCTACGTTTTCACGCTATTCGAGAACATATCCAAGATGGGGATATAAAGATTTGAAAAGTACACACAGATCTGAATGTGGCGGATCCGTTGACTAAACCTCTCCCGAGGGCAAAACATGACCAGCACCAAACTGCTATGGGTGTTCGGTATATTACCATGTAATCTAGATTAGATGACTCTAGTGCAAGTGTGAGACTGTTGGAGATATGCCCTAGAGGCAATAATAAATATAGTTATTATTATATCTTTGTGTTTATGATAAATGTTTACATTCATGCTATAATAGTATTAACAAGGAAACATTAATACTTGTGTGATTTGTAAACTTAATTTGAAGTCCCTAGTAAAGCCTCTATACATCACTAGCTTGTTGGTTAATAAATGATTGTGGTTTCCATATCATGAACATTGAGATGTTATTAACAACAAGATCATATCGTTAGGAGAATGATATGATGGACATACTCCTATAGATAAGCATAGCATAAAGATCAAGTCATTTTAAATAGTTCAATTGCTATATGCTTTCTGATACATAGTAACCTAATTCCTTCGACCATGAGATCATGCATATCACCTTTACCAGATGGATGCTTTGATGACATCAAACACCACACCGTAGCTGGGTGGCTATAAAGGTGGCATTGAGTGTTCGGAAAGTATTGGTTGAACCACATGGATCAAGAGTGGGATTTGTCCATCCATATGACGGATAGATATACTCTGGGCCCTCTCGGTGAAATGTCATCCAATTAGCTTGCAAGCATGTGATTGGATCACAAGGGATCACATATCACGGGAACGAGAAAAGAGTACTTATCGGTACCGAGGTTGAACTAGGTATGCAGAGATACCGACGATCATAACCTCGGATAAGTAAACTATCGTGAGACAAAGGGAAATTGGTATCGTATGTAAGTGGTTCATTCGATCACAAAGTAATCGTAGAAATATGTGGGAGCCATATGAATTTCCAGATTCCTCTATTGGTTATTGTTCGGAGAAGTGTCTCGATCATGTCCGCATAATTCACGAACCGTAGGAAGACACACTTAAGGATTCGACGTTGTTTGAGTAGTTATGGAATGATGAGAAAGAGACCGAATGTTGTTCGGAGTCTCGGATGGGATCCGGGATATCACGAGGAGATCCGGAATGGTCCGGAGAATAGGATTCATATAAGGAAAGTCCCGTTTCGGAGTTGGGGAATGGTTCCGGTGTTTTCATCGGGAATGTTCTAGAAGGTTCCGGAATGTCCGGCACTCCGGAGGGGAAGGGTACATGAATGTGTTATATCGAGTTAATATGATTGCATCATGTACTCGGTGTCATCGCTGAACAAAATAGAGGGTTTATTCAAATCCTAGTTTGAAAAGTCAAACGCCAAGTTTGAAAGTCAAACGGCTAGTTTTGGGAAGTGGAGAGGGAGGTGGAAACCGACTTGGGGGAGGAGTTCCTCCTCCCACCGCCGGTGCACCACCAAGCCGAGTTGAGGAGGGACTCCCCTCCCCTTGGCCGTCCCCCTCCACCTATATAAGGAGGGGCAGGGCTCCCCTCCTGGACACACAAGTTCCTACCTCTAAACCCTAGTACCAAGACGCCGCCGCCTCCATAGCCGCCGCCGACCCTAGGGCAAACCGCCGCCGCCTAGCTAAACCCTAGCCGCCGGCTTGCCCCTCCTCGGCGTGTCTAAACCCTAGATCGTCGAGGGACTCTCTCATACTCCACCATACTCGCTCTGGCTTAAGGCGAAGCCCTGCAAGATCTCCCCTCTACTTCCGGTACCACGCCGTTGTGCTGCCGGAATCGCGAGGAGAGTGCTACAACCTCCACTGCCTGCTGGAACAAGGGAGAGGAAGGTCTTCATCGAGTACCGAACGTGTGACCGACTGCGGGAGCGCTGCCGGAACGCAGCGCCGGAAGGATCTTCTACGCGATCTTGAGATCGGGAAGAGTACGACTACACCCACGAGAATCCGCTCTCGTTAAACACTTTGGAATCTTCGAGGGTGAGTTATTCTATCGACTCGTTGCTACAATCTAGTAGATAGATCTTGGCTTGTTTGTTTGTATGCGGTAGAAATTTTTTGTTTTCCATGCTACGAATCCCTACAGCCGCCACCGAACGGGAGATTCGGGGGGACAGAAAGTCTCTGTTTTGGCACCCTATCGGGATGGGGAAGTGCCCCCGGAGCCATCTCCATCGATCTTCATCGCCACCTTCATCACCGTTGCTGATTCCCATGATGAGGAGGGAGTAGTTCTTCCTCGAGGCTAAGGGCTCTACCGGTAGCTATGTGTTCATCTCTCTCTATATATACATGATCTTGTTGTGGTCATGAGCTTTGTAATCAAGTAGATCTACCTTGCTACTCTGTGCTTCAATATATCTATGCTCTCCCCATGTGTGTGAAACTAACAGCATGCACGCCATGGTGGCACTTAGGTTAGAGTCTACATAAATACTCATCGTGCTTTAATAGATCTATGTTTTTCCCCATGTGTGTGAAAGTGACAGCGTGCACGCCATGGTGGCACTTAGGCTAGAGTTCATAAATCCTTACCATGAGTATATTTTGAGTTGGTTGTCTCTATAAAATTGTGGTGTTTGTTGGAACCATCTAGCGCTCAAGATGACAGTGTGGGGTTATCTAGATTGGGGAAGGCGGACTTTGAGGGGTGCTGTTATAGCCCTACCACGGATTAGAGTGTCCAACCGGAGAGTAGTTAAGAGTAGTATCATGAAGAGAATATATTTATTGAGAGTGTTCACTAGTGAAAGTATGATCCCTAGGCCTTGTTTTTAAGCATTGAAACACCGTTTACAACTAGATATGTTACATGTTTGCTTGTTGCCATCTTTGTTTGCTTGCCTTTAGTCTCTTCCACGCCATCAGAGTCTTTTATGGTGCCGTCACGGGGAACTACAAGACTGTTTCAACATTTTCCTTTCGTCAAGCTCTTTTCTGGCATCGTTGTCTTATAATTATTCATACCACTTGTATTTCACTATCTCTTCGCCGAACTAGTGCACCTATATACCTGACAAGTATATTGGGTGTGTTAGGGACATAAGAGACTTCTTGTATCTTGATTGCAGGGTTGCTTGAGAGGGATACCTTTGACCACTTCCTCCCTGAGTTCGATAAACCTTGGGTAATCCACTTAAGAGAAACTTGCTTCTATTCTACAAACCTCTACACTTGGAGGCCCAACAACTGTCTACAAGAATAGAAGTGCATAGACATCAATGGGTCGTGCCGCTGGGCGCCATGCACGTCCCGCGCATCCCTGCGGACAAGTTCGGACGCGCTCGGACATGTTGGGTCGACCTAGTGTAGATGCCCTAATACGACGGGGTGTCAAACGGAGCGGACAATTCGGAAATCCACTTGACTGAGAATTCACCACAAAAGTTGATAGTCACACAAAAGGGATAGCCCAAGAACCCCTCTTTTATCGCCGAATAGATGACCCCCCCACCCCCACCCACCCCATTGTCCTCTTACGAGCCCTTTTCCGTCGCATTAGGCTGAAAATCCATCCGGCAAACATAGGCAGAACTAAGTGCGTCGGGTTCGTTCGAGGGCATCCTAGATGAAGTGAAAAAGAGGATAGACCGGCTATGTCGGCGGCAGAAGACGATTTCCCTCCTTTTCTTCTGACATGGGTATACCCTGCAGGTACCCAAGATTGTCCTATCCGGTTTGGCCCAGCGAGAGCTCATGTGATGATCTGCACCTGATGACGAAGCCCGGGAGGATTCAGATGGCCCGTGACCATGAAGGATGTGACTCCTTGAAGGATACAACTAGCTTGAGATAAAAAAATTGAAAGCAGAAACTCCACCCTATAACCGACTCGGTCTTATCCTGAGACCTGGACTCCCCATATAAAGGCCAGGAGGAAACAACGAGAAGGATCATCAAAAAAATCCTAGCACACACCCCGCCAGATTACATCTATGCACCATCGTCATTAAGGCACCCCATATAACCTTAGGTTCCTTTGATAATCAAGAACACGCAAGCAAGAGTAGGATTTTCTCTTTAGGGGCCTGAACTTGGGTGTGTCCCCATGTTGCTTTCCTTTTAGACGAACAAGATCTCTAGTGCACCCCTCTTCCTCAAACCAAAGTCCATCAATGATGGGCATTGGCGTGTTAACCCCACGCCATCTTCCCTTCCTCTTCTTCCCCGCGAGCTCCCGCCAATTCGTTTGTCCAGATCTGCACACCATGATACCAAAGAAATTCAATGGACCATGGTCTACCGTTGAAGAGACGTCGAAGCAGAGAAAGCAGAGGGCGCCAAAGGAAAGACCGACGGGTTTGACCAACGCCCAGTGGTTGAGAGACGTGTAGCACAAGGGAGGCGAGGGCCGCCTAGAGAGGGGGATCAATCTCAAGGCCAAGCAGGAGGCACTGGTGGTTTATGGCACCCATGTGCTTGTGTGGTTGGCTTTTAAGCCATGTTTAGTTTAGATATGTATGTTATGACTCGTGTCTATCTACCTAGTTGCATTCTTGTTTTGAGTTGTGGTTGTGTTGCTTTTTTTCTTGTAAAAAGAACTTTTCTATCAATGATATGAAACGCAAAGCTTTTGCGTTTTGCGTGAATTTTTTGTCAGAAATCCACTTTGTCTCATAGCCATAAATACACTAATTGTTTAAAAATATCTTTCTAAATGTTATAAAAGATTTAAATAAATTTTGGTGGGTACATCCAGACAAATAGCCATAAATTTTGGCGCGCTTGGGCCCGATCCGGGCTTGATCTAGGCCTGGCAGGCTGCAATCGAGATGCATTGACAACACTGGTGATGGCATCCCCTCCACACCATTCCCCTCCCATCCCTCCTGGCCGCCGCTGGTTGAGGACGCCAGGTGAGCGAGCTTGCGAACAAAGGCACTTTGGGTTAGCTGCTTTGCTCCGCCCCGACGGATCCCGACGGCGGAAGTTGTGGGCCGGTGCAGTGGAGGCGTGGTGCGGGTGGCTGCGTCCCCTGCTCGTTGTGCTCCCGACGGTGGCCGGCCTACTGGCGTTGCGCTGGCTGGTGCCCCCTCTTGTGATGTTTCTAGGATCCCCATGTGTGATGGCTACTCAAGCGACCAACTTCGTCATCTATGGTCTGCCATGCATCAACAACGGTCTTCAGAGGTCTTGTTCATGGGTCAAGGCGAAATCCTCGCATGGTGATGGCCTGCACTGTCAACGGCGACGCCCGAGGGTGCCGTAACCTCCTTGGAGGCGTTTGCGTGACCCTGACCGGACCTCCTCCTCGAGCACCGGGGGCAACCCCAGGTCCGGCCTGCCAGACTGGACAACAACAACGTTTCAACTTGCTTCCTTCCTCGAGGCGCTGCTTTGGCTGCAAGAGAGTACCTGATGCGGCAACAGGAGGTTGGCGATGCGTTGCTCTGGTGTAGATAGATACATAGGGGGCGGACATCCGAGACACTACATTTGCCAGCGCCAACACTTCCTCGACGAACGCTACACAAGTTCCAGCCAGGCCCTGCCTTCCACTTGCCGACTCTCTAGGCACATGGGTGCGAGGTACGTTGGCTTGAGCATTTCTGGAGCTGCAATCGTCCTGGAGGTGACTTGCAATGGCGGTGATGCTGTCCTGAGCTCCGAGTCTCGACGCCTCGCCATTCTTGGTTGGAGGCAAGGCTGGATGAGGCCTAATGTTGATGCGGTATGTAGTGGAGGGCACCTCGTCACCTTATCGTAGTCGCTTGATGAGGACAGTCATGTTTGTGTTTTGTGTGTATGTGTGTTTCTCTTTCTGGAGGTTGTATTCTTGTTGTCCAATTTTTTTAATGAAATAAAACGCAAATTCTTTTGCATTTTCTCGAAAAATAATAGTCATAGATGCATTAATTGTAAAAAAAATATTTTTTAATGTTAGAAAAAAATCAAATAATTTTTGGTGAGTACATCTAGGCATCATATTTCAGGCACGAGGTTGGCTCGTAGATGTGTTGTGAAATAACTTCCAAATCAGGCCCGGCCCTGAGGGGGGTCGAGCGGGGCAGCCGCCCTGGGCCCCCGATACCAAGGGGCCCCAAATCTCATGTACGCTGGGGAATGAGCTGGTTTTGAGGCGCCATTAGAGCAGAAATTTTTCTTCCATTCAGTGAAACGATGAGGACGAAGCTTCGCTGTGTACCTATTGGACTGTATTTTGGGCCTGTCTTAACATGGGTTTTACTCTCCTTTACATTTGGTTAGCTATCTTTT
The DNA here is from genome assembly GCA_916181665.1 of Avena sativa. NCBI lineage: Eukaryota > Viridiplantae > Streptophyta > Magnoliopsida > Poales > Poaceae > Avena > Avena sativa. The sequence goes on from OV702294.1 coordinate 507,500,012, forward strand.
TTTATTAAAAAACTGGGTCAAGGCCGGTGGTTAGACTAGGGCCAGGAGACCGATGCAGAAACACAGCGCACAATCAACTATTTATCCTTCCACTAATGGATATAGACTTATTTCATTTTCAATTACGTGCTGATTTCTCAACTGCATGACCATGGATAATTCTCTAATTTAATGTGAGTATAAGCTGCTATTCTGTTCTACCATTCGGCGACAGTAGCGGAGGTGACCCATCATCGGACGTCACACGCCACGTGGAGAGGCCGGAAGCCAATTCACCGAGAGGAGACCACACTGCGTGCACATCCTCCACGATAACACGGTCCAAGAAGGCCGTCCTAATAATTAATAAGATTGCTATCGTCATACCATCATCAATGCCTTAACATCTGCTCCATCCATTCAGAAATATAAGATATTTAACATTGTTAAAATAAACGTATTTAGACATCTTTTAGTGTATCGAACATATATATTAAAAGATGTTTAGGTACATTTGATTTAAAAATCTAAAACGTCTTATATTTCTAAATTGAGGAAGTAGTAATGTTAGTAGAAAATTTTAAAACTATTTGTACACAGTATTTGATATCAATAATGCTTTTTGTGAGCACTTTAGAAGTTTGTGAGTTGAAATTCATATATCTATATAAGCATATAGGGGCCCCGGTTCTTATTTCGTCCTAGTCCCTTCAAATCTTAGGACCGGCCCTGTTCCAAATCTTGGAGTATTCGTCATCTTTATTTGTCAAAGAAAAATCTTCATGGTCATTTATTTATACTCTTTTTGCATCTTGCCACAGTTTTGGCCATTGGTTTTACAACACATTTTTTTTTACTTGTCATCATTACCTAATAACAGAAAAGGTGCCGTAAAATCCGGTTATGAACCACAAACATAAACATGCCCTATATCTTCGATCGAGCCGAGACAAAAACAAAGCTGACCTCACACGTGTTGTCGTTCCGATTTCCGGGCACATCTGCTCCGTCCAACGGCACGGGATGCGGCCGACCTCCGAACCCATTCCTCCGTGCTTCGAGGCGCGCCGCCAAGTGATCTCCTCTGCCGCTCAGGATGCTCCCTGCACTATAAGTACGGCATGCCGTGGCCGCCGGTGTCCCCTCTTCCCCTCCCATCTCCCCGGAATTCGTCCGGTCTCCGCACCGTCTTCCGCTGTTCTTCGTCCCAGAAATTTGTGTCTCGACGGTAATGTTTCTTTTCTTTTCTTTTTGTGCAATTACATGCATTGTCTTCTGTGACGCGCACAAGATTTAGGGGCAGACGGGCAGTAGTGCAATTTTCGAATCCACTAGATGCAAATTGAACGAATTTCTTTTTCTTTATTTATTTATAGGTACAGGCAGTGAGCAAACCAGTATTGTGAAGGAGTGGACCAGACGATTTGGAATGAGTAATCCATTCGAATCCAGTGGATGCAATCTACCTCGAACCATCACTGGTCTATCCAGGATGAGCTTATCCAAGGTTGGTAAGACACATTCTACTACTCCCCTGGTCCAGATTACTTGTCGCGGATTTAGACAATCATGAAAGACGTGGTGTTTTTCGTAGATGTGGCATCCTATAATCAGTCTAATCAACGAATAGCTTTGAAAAAATAAAATATAAATGAAGTATTCCTCTGTTCAGAAATAAGTGTCGCAAATTTATCTAGATACACATATATCTAGGTGTGTTTTAGTGCGTGTAGACACATGCGTATTTAGACAAATCTGTGCGACACTTATTTCCAGACAGAGGAAGAAGTAATATTCACTCAAAGATATGAAAATAAAAAATCAGGTAATTTAAAAAATAGATAAAATCAGAAATGTTCTTGGGTAAAGGAGGTTCAAGAAAAATAAAACTAATATATTAGAAAAAATGATTTCCTTCTTATTTTATCTCTAGTTCTGATTTCGTCTTCCGAGTTTTCTAGAATAATCATGATTTCCCCCTTTTTCTAAATGCTCTGAAATCAGAATTAAATCATACTTACTAGTGATGTTTCTGGTATTTTTTATTTTTAATAGTCCCTTACTTTCATGTCTGTCTATGTCGATTGGCTTCAGGTTTGCGAAGTTGCTCACCTACGTCGTCAAATATCACTTTGGAATAGTGTCGGGGGCCTACGTATCCGGTTTTGATAGTTAGCGGTTTGATTTGTACAATATTAGAGTTTACAGGTGAAATCTAGACTCCTGCATGAGTTGTTGAGGGTTTCCTTATAAGAGCATCTCTAGCGGACTCTGCAATTTGCCGTCCTTTAAAACAAGTATAAAGGCCACCTAAATGAGTTTTTCAGTTTCAAAGTTGCTCGGCCAAAATAGAAACCGAACAAGAACCTGTAAAATTTAAAAAGACGACTTCGCGGCGAAATTCCGAACATTGAGACAGCGATCAGTTCATACATTCACGATTTGAAACATGCATAAATTGATTAGTTCAACTAGATTTACCCCAAAATATTCCTATTTTGTCACCGCCTATCCTAATCTACCAAAATGCAGCTCCGGGATACCTCACCGGAGCCTACGGCGCGGGGGCGACGCGGTCGGCGAGCTTCACTCATTGTCGGAGGCGAGGTCGACGAAGTTCATCAACTGCTGGCGCTCGTGGTCGGTGAGGTGCTGCCTTTCCGCAGCAAGCCCCTCCCGGAAGAGAACCTCGTTGAGCTCATCGTCCTTCCGCCGGTTCTTCGATTCGGCGGCGTCCGTGCGGAGCAACCATTGCAGCAGCCTTGATGTCACCACCTCCTCATCTCCCGCGGCGAGCCGGCGACAAAGTCCTCTAGCACGATGTGGCTACCGGACTTCTCGTTTGTGGACCGCGTGTCCGAGTCAATGGAGGGCGGAGACGGAGACTGGCTAGACGAGCCGGGCGAGCTTCCCTCCTACGCGCCATGGGCGGCACCGATGCAAAAGGTTGGCGGTGGCTCTAGACCGTGGTTGGTCCAGTGCTAGGCACTGTGCTTCCTTGCGCCTTCCGACCGGACGAGCCCCGTGTGCTCCTTGGAAGAGAGTTCGCCGCGCCTGACCAAAGTTCCATGGCCACACCTCGACGTGTAGGAGCCTCCACGGCTGCGCCCCGACACGATTGAGCAGGGACACGAGGCCATGGCGACGTAGGGGGTGCCGGATTTGCAGGTTTTGGTGGTGGATTCGAGCACCGGCGGTGGTCGATTGCGGCAGAGACGCGGAGGTGGTGGTGGACAAAGTGATGGGTCCGATCCCTCAAACCCCTCTCCTATCGATACATATAGCGGCCGCAGCGACGGATTTTATGTGGCCCATAAATTATTTATGGTCCCACGGCGTTTTACCGCTTTTTGGGGGGACAGAAAATTGGCCCAAAATTGTATATTTGTTTGAGTTTTAAAGATCAGGCCAATTTACGGGGTCTTCTAGAGATGCTCTAACTAGGTTCAATCTTAGCGTGGATGCTTGCATTTTAGATGCTCGCTTCACTCCAAGGGGGCCGCTCGGCCAAAACCCTAGTCGTTGCCCCAGTCTCCTCTCTCCCCTGCTCACTCCGTCGCTGCCGGAGGATGCTGCCAGGTAAAGCAAACTCATCTGACGGCGGACAGCGACAACAGGCTCTCGTCTCCTCTGGTTGGGGGGACGTCCGGCAGCGAGGAAAGCATGGTGGCAAACTGTAAATCTTGACAGCGGCAACAGGTGTGATGGCAGCATGAGGATCAACAGAGACATCATCCATGGTCACTTCAGTGATTCACGGTACAACCGTGTCCCGATCTAGAGGAGGCAGGGCACTAAAAATGGCTTCTTTGTGTCAATCCTCCCACAAGATTGGGGATGGATCTTGGTCGCGGTTGCAGCTAGAAAACAGACTGGATATTGGAAGCGGACCCCCTTTTTTCAAGTTTATCGTCTATCGAAGGTGATGAAGGAATGGGTCTGCCAAAGGGGCCCTTACATGGGTTTCGGCGGTGCTTGTCACTCGTCGTCGCCAGTCAACAAGCTCATATAGACACAGTTACCGTGTGGCATTGATCTGTATGTGTGAGCATTGGTTGGAAGGTCCAACATTCGGCCATGGCGATTCTTGAGGACACTCTGATATGTCATATTCCCTGTCTGAGTGGTCAGGGACTCAACGCTTATCTGCAGGCATATGGCGATATGGGTGTATGTCTGTGTTTGGCAGTGTCAAGGTTAGAAAGAATGGATGTGGTGTTGAAGCGGAGGTGACAACACATCGTGATTGAGGTTTGGTTGTGCTCTTGAGTACCGGGACTAGAGCTACGGGGTGAAAACCTTTGGTCTGATCTTCATCGGTTATACCTTGCAATGACGATGCTTCGGCATCGTCACCTTTCTGAAGGCATTGCATGGATTTTGCTCAATCGTAACCCATAATCCGGTCATGGGCAAAAGATATCCTGTGCGAGTCTTTTTTCAACCAACAAGAGAAAGCTATTATAACTTCAGTCATGTACTTGATCTGGTCATCGAGAAATAATCTGACTCATGGTGAGAGTGGTTTTAGTCCTGCTAAAACTATGGAGGTGGTGAAGGAAACCTTGCAGACTCTTGAGTTACCAAGGGACAAGGGTGTTCCTAAATCTGCTAGGCCGGAATGTAAGTGGCAGAGACCACCTGATGGAGTGGTTAAAATTAATTCCGATGGTGCTGTTAATGTCAATGACAATCTGGCAGCTACTGGTGCTGTTGCACGTGAGGGGGTGGTCTTCCGTGGTGCTACGGGTAAGACTTACCGAGGTGTGTCTGATCCTTTGACGGTGGAGTCCCTTGCTTTTAGAGATGCTGTTGAGTATGCAAGAAGCAGGGGTTTCACTAATGTTGTTTTTGAAGTTGATTCTGAAGATTTGGTTCGACTTTGGCAAAATAGAGCTAATGATCTTTCAGTAGTCAAGCAGGTCTTAGATGAGATCAGTGAGCTGAGTTTGTTGTTTACAAATTTTAGCTTAGTTCATGCTCGTCGCGAGGCTAACCAGGCGGCTCATTCTTGTGCAAAATACATAAGCCTACAGGATGGGTCGTTTTCCTGGGATGCTGAGCCACCTGCTTTTCTAGTTCACAGCCTTGGGGCTGATTGTAACTTGGTGTGACTTGTGGGCTGCAAGTTTCTAACGCACTCTTTTCCTTACCAGGGTACCTAAGGGGGCTGGAAGGTTTTTAATGAGGCGGCTTGCTAGCTTTTAATATATATTATCTTTAAAAAAAAAAACCATAATCCGGTCTTTGGTTAGATCCGGTGATGACGGCACTTGTGTGTTGTTACCCTTCCTGAATGCTTTGATTTTGGAGAACCTTCTCATGGCCCATGTGTTGCCAGGACAGGGGTTGATGTGGCTGTTGGTTGTTGCATGCCTTGGATCTTGGTTTTCTCCTTTATTTATTGTTAATTTAATAATTTTGTTGTGTGCATCCCCGATGTCTCAAATTTCTCTTGATATCGATTTGTTGCAGAGGAGTCAATGTTAGAGTAAATAATGATGATTAATTTTTCTGTCTTTCTAATTAAATACCCCATGTCGCTTTGCATGCAACTTTATTTAAGTACCCCTTCTCCTTCGAATCCCATATAAGTTTCATGTAGGTTGCTCTTCTCTAACTGACTTTCATTGATCCTCTACAGCGTGGAACGTCGGCTAACCCTCAGCGTAACTGTGCATCTTTTGGAGCTCCGTTAGTTTGAAGTTGATTTTGTTGGTATACCTAAAAGATGATCTCAGGCTTGGTTTTTGGACAATCTGATTATTGGAACTTGGCCCCATATGTGCATGTACCTTAGGGTCGAAGCCTAGAGTTTAAGATATTCCAAGAAATTCCTCCTAAGAATTAGGAGGCACTCATAAATAGTAAGAGAGCACAAATGTCACTAGAAGTTAAGGACCCATCAACCACCGAGAAGACCAAACGGTTTGAGCGCCAAGACTCGCTTTTTGGCGATGCAGAGAAGGTCTCTAATATCACGGGCCATGGCTCCAAGGTCTGCTTCACAACACACTTGGTTATGATGCAGTAACCATGGTTGTCTTCGCTATAGTTTGACAGTAATGAACCTTTTGGGTGACACAGGAAAACTGGACACAAGTACTGCACCTTGCATTCCAGAGCATCGGCGTCATTTATGGGGATGTTGGGACGTCACCTCTATATGTGTATTCGAGCACCTTCCCTAATGGCATAAAAAACAATGATGATCTCTTGGGCGTCCTGTCGCTCATCCTGTACACCCTCATCCTTATACCAATGATCAAGTATGTCTTCATCGTGCTCTATGCAGATGACAATGGAGATGGTAAGCTGATATATTCAGAATTTTGACATATCAAACTGGAGTAATTACTGCTTCTCCTCTACACATGGCTATTACAGGTGGCACATTTGCTCTCTACTCACTTATATCGCGATATTCAAAGATAAGGCTGATCCCGAACCAGCAGGTAGAGGATTCAATGGTGTCGAATTACAGCATGGAATCACCAAGCTCACCGCTGAAGAGGGCACAGTGGTTGAAGGAGAAGCTTGAATCCAGCAAGGCGGCAAAGATTGGGCTCTTCACCATCACAATCCTTGGCACATCCATGGTGATGGGTGATGGAACCTTGACACCAGCTATTTCTGGTAACAATTATATTAGATGGAATCGTCACTAGGTCACATTGTGATTGGTTCGCGGAATTACTAATGCATTCGCTTCACCTATTTATGCAGTTCTCTCTGCAGTAAGTGGGATCAGAGAGAAAGTGCCTAGCTTAACTGAAAGTATGTCAAAAGATAGCTTCTAGCATCACTGATTAGTCGTTACCCAGATTTAATCACATCTAAAGTGTGTGCTGCCTTTGTTGTACAGCACAGATAGTCTGGATCTCGGTGCCTATTCTGTTCATGCTCTTTTCAGTCCAGCGTTTTGGGACAGATAAGGTCGGCAACTCCTTTGCTCCAATCATTTCTGTGTGGTTTGTTCTTATTGCTGGCATTGGAGTGTACAACATCATGGTGTATGAGATCGGTATTCTTCGAGCCTTCAATCCAATGTACATACTAGAGTACTTCAGAAGAAATGGGAAGGAAGCATGGGTTTCACTGGGAGGTGCTATCTTATGTGTTACAGGTACTTATTTTTATGAAAAATGCAATTGAAAAGAGAATCTGTAGCCTGCAGTCTGAATACTCTGCTTTATGCCACAGGCACAGAGGGTATGTATGCTGACCTGGGACATTTCAATATCACGGCCATTCAGGTAACGGCCAAGTCACTTCTTGCTTCACTGTTTTTTCCTCCCAACTCTTGGTCTATGTTCAAAAGGTAGCAATTTTTGTAGCCCAGGTTTTAGAATAGAAATATCTTACATCGGTTTCCATACTATCACATAGATAAGCTTCACTGGTGTTTTGTTCCCCTCGGTGGCACTATGTTACATGGGACAGGCAGCATATCTGAGACAATTTCCAGAGAATGTTGCAGACACCTTCTTCAGATCTATCCCAGGTACAACCAACTTGAAATACGTGTTTTCTTCTTCAAGGTGAGCTAGCTTGTGGTTCTGAAAAAAAAATATTTTGTCTCTGCATAAAATTTGCAGCGCCATTATTCTGGCCAACCTTCATCATTGCCATTTTTTCGGCTATCATTGCAAGCCAAGCAATGCTCTCTGGCGCATTCGCTATCCTGTCCAAGGCCCTATCTCTCGGTTGCTTCCCCAGGGTTCGTGTGATCCATACCTCAAAGCATCACGAGGGACAGGTGTACATTCCTGAAGTGAATTTTCTGATGGGACTGGCTAGTGTTATAATCACGATCACCTTCAGAACAACCACCGAAATCGGAAATGCCTATGGTAATTAGTTTACAAGGCTATTGAATAGAACATTAGGCGCATTTACTGATTTGATCATGTTGATGCACAGGGATCTGTGTCATCACCGTCTTCTCAATCACCACCCATTTGACGACCATCGTGATGCTGCTCGTGTGGAAGAAGAACATCATCTTCATATTATTGTTTTATGTCGTGTTTAGTTCCATAGAATGGATCTACCTGTCTTCAATACTGTCAAAATTCATCCAGGGTGGGTATCTGCCGTTCTGCTTCGCGCTCGTCCTGATGGCGCTAATGGTGACATGGCACTATGTGCATGTCATGAAGTACTGGTACGAGCTTGACCACATTGTCCCCATCAACAAAGTGACGGCGCTGCTTGAGAAGCATAATGTGGGGCGGATCCCTGGGATGGGCCTCCTGTACTCGGAGCTGGTGCAAGGTATTCCCCCGGTGTTTCTGCGGTTGGTGCAGAAAATACCATCTGTGCACTCTGTATTTTTGTTCATGTCGATCAAGCACCTACCGATCCCGCATGTTGCACCTGCGGAGCGGTTCCTATTCCGGCAGGTTGGCCCAAGGGAGCATCGGATGTTCAGGTGTGTGGCACGCTATGGATACGGTGACACGCTAGAGGATTCAGGGGAGTTTGCAAGGTTCCTCACGGACAGGCTGAAGATGTTCATCGAAGATGAGAGTGTATTTCCAAAAGATAAACCAGAGAATGAGGATACAAACTCTATAACTGGAGTTTCGGGAGGCCAGACGAGGCCCAGACAATCTGCACGCTCTGTCGTACACAGCGAGGAGGTGATAGAGCCCCAAATGAGCAACCATGCAGGGAACAATAGTACATATTCGCTTCACACAATTGAGGAGGAGAAGCAACTGATTGATGCAGAGATGGCGCGAGGGGTGGTTTATCTGATGGGATCAACTAATGTGATAGCAGGACCGAAATCATCGGTCATAAAGAGAGTAGTGGTGAACTATGTGTACGCATTCTTGAGGAGGAACTTGGCAGAAGGTCACAGGGTGTTGTCCATTCCGAATGACCAACTGCTCAAAGTTGGGATCACGTATGAAATTTAGAGAGATGTTAACTGAAAGTATGAGGTTAGACACTTAGACTAATCTAACCTTTTTTTGTTGCATTATATTAGTCTTAAAGGGTACATTACAAGTGTTGTTTTGACTAAAGAGCATGCAGGCTTAGAATTTTTCTGAAAGCTTTTTTAAAAGTTTTGTACACAAAGGAAGTGTTGTCAGATTATGTGGCATATGTATTGATTAGAATGGAAACATGTGTTTGACTGGTGTTTATTCATGTTCTTCAATTTGACCTAGGAGCATGTGAGGTCACGATTTCATGTTTTCAAGGTAAACAAACTCAAATCCAAAAGCCGGGTGTAACCATCTATTCCTATTTGAACTTCAAAAATATTTGTAAAATTACATGTAGCATGAAAACAAGCCTTAGAATGGGATGAGGCTTCTGTCTCTAAGTAAGTTGATTTCGTGCCTGGTAAAAATTCCCTAAGCTCAGTGCTTCTAATCTATGGCCAACAAGCAGGTAGGATGCATTTCTATGCTGACAAAATAAAAAAGGAATTATGCCAGTTGTTTCCTATGCTCCTTGAACATAAATATACTACCCTCGTTTAAAAGAATATTTTTGGTGTAGAAAGTCTCAAATTCAGGATCTTCCGCTGCACGGATTTCCTGGGAAACAAAGTCATAGGCACGTAAGTTCAGAGCCAGGCCAACTACGCCAATAGCACTCATCCATAAACCGGTACTACTACAATAGTTTCATGTCTCATAATAGACAACAGTTATTACAGTTATCATGATTTTCCTCCTTACATGGAAATAAGTTACAAAAACTTCCTAGGAATCTACAGGATACAGTTTTCCACAATTTAGTTATTTGACAGTACTCACCGTTTTGGCACAGGTAAAGTTGGCTATGCATCTTGGCCTAGAGTTTCTTATTTACCTGGGGTATCAGGTTTTCTAACTCAGTCAAATGTAATGTGTACCCAGAATCGTTGCAGACTACATTAGAAGAAATATATAATATGCGTGCACAGAAAACAATCTAGCCAATTTTGAGGTTGTGTAAAAAAGGAAATAAAGATCACTTTTTGTGAACGCATATCGAGAACTATGCAGATGGTATATAATCATTTTCCTGTTGCAAAATGTTATATTTGCACCCCTTCACCCCAGACCACAAGATGTTATGCTCCAGCCGTCCAGCGCATCAGAGGCTTTGTCCATTTCAGGTTTGGTTATCCTTTCTACTGATATCTGAAAATTATTCTTTCGATATACTGGATGCTGACTTGCACCTCAGTTCATAATTGCAGACCCATCTTTCTGTAGCTCTATGATACAAATTCAAATAATTCTGTTTTTTTCTTCAAAATGGGCGATATACAATCCGGCCCTCTGCATCAATAGATGCGCACGGCCATTTTTATTAAATATTAAAGGTTTATTACATGCGTCAAAATTTGTCTAGCTCATCAATCTTCGCTGGACCATATGCATGTACCGAAGTTTGCAGCCCCAGACGGTAAGAACAAGGACTGATAGAAGTGAATCAAAGGCATAAAATGTTGTTGCTTGCTGATGCAATGGATTAGCGAGACAGATCACACTCTGGGCAACAAGATTTTATCCGAGACCGTATAAATGAATCGCTTTAAAACGATGTTGTCTTTTCTCATTGAGAAATAATAACTGTGTATAAATCAAGGCTGAGATTAGTCCAATCTAAACAATCGAGATTCATGAAAACGAGGAACTACTTGGAGACGTCGACTGAGAAATAACTGTTCTAGATTGATTAAGATATACTACCTCCGTTCCAAATTATAAAACGTTTTGGTAGGCTATATTTGCCTACCAAAACATCTCATAATTTGGAACATAGGGAGTAGTAAACAAATACAAATATTATCCAAAGAGGCCCTTTTGAGTGTGATAGCCTACAAAATAGTGGTACACAAAACTCTCTAGCTGAAAGGTGGCTAATCCTCACACTTACAGGGAACTAAACATGAGCTATCAGAATCAATATATGGACACCTGAAAATATGCCATGGTTTTAGGCTTGCAAGGCAATTGTTTGTTCTGGGTTCGGCTCTAGTTGCAGGCTCACTCACAAGATGCCAAAGAGGGGAAAGTCGCTCTCCATGCCCCCTTGGGCACGCCGCCCATCAGAAAGCTATGTTGGACTATCAAACTGCTCCCTTTTTTCCAACTTATGTGTCTCCGGAATCATCGAATGCCAAGGTTAAACATACATTCCCATCCAACAGCACCCGGCCAGCACGAATTCCAAAGCCCTTGATCACAGCCACAAGCAGAGAAAGTTCTTATGTATGGTAGGAGACCTGCGAATTTCATTTCAGAAAAGAAAAAGGAAAGAAAACATTTGGAGTATGAACAGGAATAGTAGTTACAAACCACAAATGTCGCAGTTGTAACAATACCGAGACACCGAGAGGATCGAGCAACACTGAGAACACATCGCAACATCATGATAGTAGCCTCCAAAGGGCTACATCTATATGCTGGTTTTCTTCTATTTTTATTTTCAAGTTTCAGCACATACGGATGCACAGAACAGACATCTACTTCAGAAATAAATGAAAGACAAAACCTTTCAGGGTTTTATGAAGAGCTACAAGACCAGAGAGTTTGCAGTGGCTCCAGATTATGGATTGTAAGACCTCCTTTTTCATATTGAAACCTGGCTGAACGATATATTCTAACTTAATATACAGCAAATGCAAGAAGTTGGCTCATAAAAAACAACAAAGATGTCAGTGGTTTGTGAGCAATGGTAGATGAGTTACCCAACAATACCAAAGCCAGTAACCATCAGTTTTCTTCTTTATTTTGGGAGCCTAATTAAAAATTGCACCAGGTACTTATAAACACCAATTGCATGAGGAGAGAGGGTTCATGGAAGGATACTAACTAAAAAATGTGGCCAGCAATTGTCACATCTGCCAGATCTCTCCTTTGGCATTCTCCTTTATACCGACGAAACCGTCTCATGCCTGCACTTTATGCTTAATCTACTGGCAATCTTACATCAGTTCCTTCGTTTGATTGTGACATTGTCTCATCGATAATAATATATACAAGCAAAATGATGCATGTCGACATGACAGGTTAGTTTTATTACCTTTCAGAGTAAAATATCTGATGCACTTGATCCTCTCTTGTTTCTACATATAATATGTACAGCTTCTAATCTGTAAAAAAATCACCAGAAATTAACATTCTGCTGAAATGACATGAGCTTTAATATCTTCCTAATGATCACAAGATCCTCCCGTTTTTTATTCATACAAATGACACGAAAGGGAATTATCATGTGTAAGGCTGTAAGCAGCATGCAAATCATGGATAACTTACTCTTCAACTAGAAAAAAAATCTTGTTGCGAGTGTGGTTTCACTGGTCTCACAAAAACTATTAGGCCAATTAACCAGATTATCTGTATTTGGAGGGGAATAAATGTTTGGCTGTTTAATGGTAATCGTAAAGCTACAGTCCTTGATGTTGACTGAAAAGAAATTGGCCCTTTTTATTTGTCAGCATTCGGTTGATTCCATACACTCATGCTTAAATAAGCATTCTCGTCTCTTCTCTGGCACTCTGAACACCAGAAACTGAGCTAGGAAACAATGTCTTACACATCTGAGGAAGAGTCTGAAATCAACTTTCAGCAGCAACATAAGTTGGCAGTCTATGAAGCAGCACTGAGCAAAGGCAGTCCCATCATCCCTGCAGCAAAAAAGAGACGAAGTCATCCTGGCAATCCAGGTAAGGAGAGAGTTACAGCATATATTATTTCAGTACTCATGAGTTCAAGTGATACATCTAAGCTAGTGGTTTTCAACTACCACAAATACAAATACATGATAGCGTTAAAGATGGTTCTAAGCCCAATAATCCAAATATAATTATCAACTCTACATCAAACTAGAATAGGAATCAGAATCATGGTTCTCATATAAAGATGGTAAACTGCTGCCATAATAACAAGTTGATCAGAAATTCAGGTATAAAAGACATATTATGAGATTAGTGTAGCCTGAATATTCACTTAAACAAGATATATATCATATTGGCGTTTTTAGCATCCATCCTTAATCTAAGGAAATCCACATAGGATGCAAGGAGATGTATGTATTACCAAAAAAGGAACAACAGTGTGCACAGCAAGAAATGTAGAAGGGAAAGTAAATCATACACACAAAGGAAGCTACTGGCATCTTAGCGGTCAGGCAGCAGGCTATTTTGGTTGTTACATATTCGTTTTACAGTCACCCTGTCATGTTTCATTTCAGGGGAGAAAAATTACGCTCCAAGTCATACAGCAATAGTTCAAATACTACATAACAAGCAAACAGTTCCATGTTGAGTGAAATGTGCACAGGAACAACAAACTGTAAATATCCAACATCGTTATACCATTCATTGTGCAGATCCAGATGCAGAAGTAGTTGCATTCTCACCGAAGACACTATTGGCAACGAACAGATACATATGTGAAGTCTGCCATAAGGGTTTCCAGAGAGACCAGAATCTTCAACTCCACAGGAGATGTCACAACTTACCATGGAAGCTCAAGCAGACAAGCGGCACCGAAGCCAAGAAGGTGTATATTTGCCCTGAGGTCACCTGCCCTCATCATGATGCAAGCCGTGCTTTGGGTGATCTAACAGGCATAAAGAAACACTACTCGAGGAAGCATGGTGAGAAGAAATGGAAGTGCGAAAGATGCTCCAAGAAATATGCAGTTCAATCAGACTGGAGAGCTCACACAAAGATATGTGGCACCAAGGAGTACCGCTGTGATTGCGGAACAATATTCTCAAGGTATTTTCCTATCAAGAGCTATAGTATACACAAGCAGCTAAAAATGAGATGCCTAAAGTTTGTTTGGTACTTCAGCTTCTAGAAGTTTCAGCTGGACTAACTGCTGATGATGAATGCTCCTGATATCATATTCAATTACCTCTGATTGTATGCTTACTAACTAGAAGCTCAATTGCAAGCAGAAAACAAGCCACCATTAATCCAGGTGACGTAGCATAAATAGTTGAAAAAATAATAATCAGGCATCAATTTCCCACACTTGAAAAAAGATCCAAACTGATTGTCAGGAGTAATTTTTTTGATATATCATAGTTAATGACTTCAAGAATAATGAGCATAACAATGTAGGGTTGAATCGTAGAACTCCAAACAATCTGCACCACGAGAGAGAGAGAGACAGAACAATCATAAATGTAATCTGAAGTGCCAATATTTGGAAACTGATATTTCTTTCTATTGCAATATTGTTACAGAAAAGATAGCTTCATCACACATCGAGCCTTCTGCGATGCACTAACTGAAGATAACTCCAGAATCAACCAAAGCCTTGCTGCGATGGTGGGAAGTTTGCATGGTCAACAGCAAGACATCTTTCCACACACAATACCTAGTGCAAGCTTTTCACCAATTGATGCAGTTGGAAATTTCTCTGGAAATAACCAGAGTTCAGATAAAAGTCTGAGATCTATATCTCCTTATACTTTCATGGCAAGGACTACTTCATTGTTCTCTAACCAGATATTACCAAACGATTCTAGCATTCCTATAGGTGAGAGTGAACCAAACTCCCCTTACATGTCCATGAGCTCTCCATACATGTCAGCGACAGCCTTGCTACAGAAAGCATCAGAGATGGGAGCAAAGACTAGTGAAGATCCTACATCGCCATTACTTCTGAAAGGTTTCCCAAATTACTTTACCAGTAGGAATCATATCGGTATATCTTCTGGAGTGCTGCAGACCTCAACAGCTAACAGTGATAGAAAGAAGACTGCTGAAAACAACATCATCCCTTACATGAACTTGCCATGGGCTGGTAGTTGTATTGAAGCTAATAATACAGTGCCTTGGATTGGACTTCCTCCGTTCTCCATGAGGGCAGAAAACAGAAGTTCTAACATAGCTGATGAGGATCGCATGAAGCAAAGTGCACATGAAAGCATTTTTGGAGTTAAAGGTGTGGGACTAACACAAGACTTTCTAGGCTTAGGAGGCAATGGTAATGTCCAGATGAGTGATGACACCTACAATGGGGATACATCATTAAGCTACTCCGATGAGCAGCAGAAATCTCAGGAAGATATCTACTCTTATCATCAGTAGTGTTGTCAACATATCGTGCTGGTGAAATCCATTTGGGATTCAAAAGCACAGTAGTTTACTTACAAGAGCTCGAGTTTCAGCTGATGTTAGCAATTGAAGTTACTTCAATAGCAGGTACTACAATATGAACCTTATTGTATAATTGGAAATAGGGCTAGGAGACAATTTCCGGAAATTCTGAAGACAACTGAGCTGAACTCGGCTGGATCAGCCGGTGGCTTAAGAAAATCTTGTATTACATTCAATAAGAAATAAATTCTATGCAAAATTGTGGTTGTGAATGCAGGAATACAGAGTACAGAACAATGTGTTTGGTTGAACAATAATCAATAACTAGAGTCTCTAATGTTACAATTTAAAATTTCAACGAGTACATATGAGCAAGAAACAACAGAACAAAGTTTCTGCTTTCAGTAAAACACATGCCTCTCAAATGATGGTGCTCACAGCATGATGGATCTGGAAGCAGGAAAAACGCTGCCATCTTCACCCGGGTTCAACATAATACAGGCGAAAGCTGGTTTCTGAGCCAGGTTAGGGGTGACCAGGCTTCATGCTACAAAACTGGCCAAGCAGGCACTTGCTGTGGTTGTGGTCGCCTGTTTTTAGGTTGTCAAACTTTTCTTTCTATCAACACATCGAGAAGTGAGGCTTCTGCATGCCTTCACAAAATGTGGAAAGATGGCACCTCTTTGAGCATACCTTTTTCAGCACAGAGAACCATGAATAGGTTAAATCCACTACAGAAGAGCTTGGCTGCTCTTCACGTAATATCATGATGCCACTAGCACATTAATAAAAAATTGTTATTAAAGTATATATTGAAAAGAGATCTCTACAGGAAAATATAAAGATACAAAGCATTTAAGTCAGACTGCATGTAGGAAGGAATAAAATAAATACCACGCTATACATTCCAGAAATGAGGCTTATATAGAAACTGATCACACTTCATCCATCACAAGCCCTTCAGCCATTCCCGGAAGTATGCTTGCATTTTATCTCGATTTGCCGCATCGCCAACATTAACAGTGGGGATTACCTTCTGAGGTCTCACAAACTAGCCAGACAAATAGTGGCCTATAATTAGAAGACATCACAGCAAATACTACAGTGATTTAACAACAGGGGATTTACCTTCAAAAAGTCCCCAAGCTCAGTGAAACTTGAGTGCTCGCTATAAGGCACGCCTACAAGAAGAAATTACTTTAAATGAAATCATAAAGGGACGGAATATGTAGGCAAGTTTAGAAATGCTGAACATGTACATCTGATCCAAATTGGACAAGATGGGCCCAATACAAAATTACCATGTCGCAGTTAAAACTTAAAACTGTGAAATTAAAACCACTTGTTCCTCCAACTACAGGGCCAGCTTTTGGTTAAAGAACATAGTTCATCTTAAAGTTTGACAAGAGACAAAGCAATTGTAAGATAGCTCGTCAAAAGTACACAATCCATGTAGAGCAACTAAAATAGGGTGCAATTCGTTTTGGCTTTGGCTGCACTCGGAAAGCTCTACAAGGGTATGGAAGATGAGATCATTGGAATATCTGACATTTGAATCACCTTTTGAATCAAAGACAGCAAATTCAGTACGTGGTGACAGAAATTAAGTACACGCTGGGCATCATGTATAGTTTATTTTCTGAAATAAATGGTAGTTACCCACCTTTTCCATTAACAAAGTAAATATGAAGGGAAAATAAATTATCAGCTTGAACAAATCCTACCGTAGATTGTAACTCTGCCCCTAGAGCTTGGTTTAATAAGGTCGAGCTCCTTTCCAGCTGTCTCGGAGAAAGTCCAACCTAATAAAACATCGGAAAATGCAACTAAGAAGCATGCAATTAAAATTTTTGGAACATAAAGTTAATCTACCTAAGATCATTAACCTGTAGGTCGAAAAGCCAGCACAGCTAGAATTCTTTGGTTAAGAGTCTCCAAGTAATTCTTCAATTTCTAACAAAAACTAGTATCTTGTGAGAAGTGTTAATAGATAAAATCATAGAATTGCATGTATCTGAGATTCGTCTCAAAACCTCATGTTGCACCAATGCAAGGGGTAGAACATGGAGTGAACTTTGATTGCATGAACTTATCCTTTTTGACAAGTCTGGCCAGCCAAATGAGTGAAGAATTCGCCTTCGTGATGCATCAGTGTATATGGGGACCTTTCAAGAATATATAAAAATGTCTTATCTGAGAACTAGAAGGTACACATGGCCACTTCATACAGCACAACGTTAGGGAATACTTGACCAAAAAGACACCAACGATAAAAATTAGTGGAATCTCTGGTATATATAGTACCTCTAAAGCTTGAGAAATTGCTAGATAGACATTCTCTTTGCCAATGCTATATGCCCCAACAACAATGAGTGTTTTTGGTTGCTTTTTTAGATATCTTTGAGCAGTCCTCACAACAAAATTGATGACATCCTCCTGTGGTGGGAACCTAAAAAAGTTAAACAGATTAACAAAGTAACCATTCCAGAGAAAACGATTGAACTTCTAGTTGTGAACTGACTTGTATTTTGGATTGCAATATGTTGTATCCAGGTAAAGCAAATTTATGCGGCCAGATTGGAGGAGTGGGTGCAAATGCATGGATTTTGATGCTCTAAAATCCCCAGTGTGGAGATAGGTCTTTCCATCACTAAGACGAAAGTGAATTAGAGCTGCACCAGGGCAATGATTAGCGTCCAACAAGGTAACAGCCACTCCCTCAATGACATACTCGGTATCAAGCTCCAAGGGACAAATATACCTGCAAACATCAATTTTAGCACTTGGTGGTTAGTATTACTGCTGCTGCTGCTGCTTGACAGTTGGATGGTTCATCATTAAACAATCAAAAAGAAGCCTTACTCAGAATTGATTGATAGTAACATCTTCACCAAGCGTGCAGTGAGTGCAGTACAATAGATAGGACCATGGCACCAATTCTTGGTTAAGCCACCATAATGATCATAATGAAAATGGCTGAGAAAATAGGCAGAGCACCCCTCAACCGCTCCATATCGAAATGCATCCACCGTGAAAGGCGTACCTAGGTCCGTCCAATTTACAGAAATGCATCAGTCAGCAAACTAATTAACTAAATGCATCACTACAACAATTTATCAATGGCTTAAATGCGCAGCGATGGTCCCAATCACGAGTGCAGGAGCTTCCTTTACCGGGAATCTTCTTGTAGAAGGGGCAAACGATGGACTTCCTCGCCGCAGGCGCCCCGTTCTCCTCCGCGCCTCCCCAGCGCCGCTTCCTACCGGATCTAGCACCAGAAGGAGAGGGAGAGGGGGAGGAGACCCCGGCGCCAGCACGAACCTGCGCTTCCTCCTCTCGGAACGGCTTCTTGATTCCCCACGCCTGGAAGAGGCTCCTCTGCACCAGCGAGCCGCCCTGCGCCGCCTCCTCCCGCGGCGGCTTGTCGATCCCCCACGCCTGGAAGAGGCTACTCTGCACCAGCGAGACGCCGCCCTTGGCATTCATTCCAGAGGCTGGCTCCCTCTGGTGCCAAGGAGAGGCTTGCAGGGAGGACCAGTCGCTGCCGCTACGGTAGAAGTCGTCAGCGAAGCTGCTGGCGCCGGCGGCTGCGGTAGGGAAACCGTTGTCATCGAGGTCGTCGGGAGCGGGTAGGGGCGGGTTGGCTTCGGCGTCGCCGGCGATGTCGGTGGCCATCGGGTCTGCGGTCGGTGGAGGGTTTGAAATGGGTGGCGGCCGGGGCGGGAGGAGCGTAGTGGCACTGGTGGTACGGAGGGAAGAAGAGGGACGGAGGCCAAACCTACGGTCTAGTGTGAACGTGTCGAACTGACTGCCAGCCGTCCGACCGGTTTGACAAACGATGGTGGGCCTCCGATCATCCTAAAAAAACTCTTTCACGCAAAAGTTGGTAAACCGACCCGATCCTTGGAAAAGAACTGTATACAGCAAAAGTTTTGGACGCGCCTACCTGGCGGACGCCTTGAAAACGTGCGATTCTTGCGGGCGTTTTCGACACGTGTTTCATGTTTCGACCGTGACCTCGTGTCGTCCCGCGCCCGCCCCCTCCCACCCCGGTCGCGTGACCAGGTCCAAAAAGAAAAGGCTGGCTGGACCATTTTTCTCACCAAGCAAAAACCCAAACCAGAACGGAAACAAAATCCTCCCAGATCTAGCGTTATCCTCTTCCCCGATTACTCACATGTCCATGTCGCCTTTATTCTCTAGCCAAAAACGCCATTGCAGCTCCACCTTAACACTTTGACGTCATTGCCCAGCGCCCTGCTACTGAAAAGCAAAAAAAGGAACACACGGTCAAAAACAACAGGTACTTCTCAAAATCATCTCTTCAAATCACCATGATTTTGGTAGCAACGTCTCTATATTGTTCTCAATATGACAATATACTGCTGCACAACATGGATCTAAACAAAAAACAAGTCATCTATAACTACTCCTCAGTTTTGCATCTGACATATGTCCAATCTTGTTCAAACTATAAGAAATCAATCATCCTAAGGTTCATTGGCAGTATATGTTGATCCCTGCATTAAAAACATCTAATTTAGGACAACTAACAACTAAATAGACATGATTTCATATTAATTGCTTCATCCTAACAACTAAATCTTCTAACATCGTGAATATTTTGGTTGAAAAGCTCTGAAACCATGGATATCGACCTAAATGCAGAACTAGATCAAAAAATAGAAGAAGACCATGCTGATGGTTCACACACAAATGCTATCGTGCAAGTTGTAAATGAAGATATGATGATTATATGTAATCCAGCAGTATTTAAACATAAGTTGTCCATGCTTGCATGCAGAGGTTATCAATAAGCTAGAACATAAGTTATCCATGCTTGCATGCAGAGGTTATCAACAAGATAGAACATAAGTTATCCATGCTTGCATGCAGAAGTTATCCATGCTTACAAACAAGAAGTTATCCACCATCTAGAACATAAGTTATCTACTAGCTAAAACTATAGTTATACATGCATATGAGCATAAGTTATCCATGCTTACATGCAGAAGTTATCCGCTAGCTAAAACTACAGTTATACATGCATATGAGCAGTACATGCTTATATGCAAAAATTATCAACTAGTTAAAACAGAACTTATCCATGCTTATATGCAGAAGTTATCCACTATATAATACTACAGTTAAACATGCTTACATACTAGAAAAGTTATCCATAAACATGAGTAGAAGTTTTCACTAGCTAAAAATATAGTTATCCATAAACATAAGTACAAAAGTTATCCACTAGATAAAGATATAGTTATCCATACCTATATGCACAAGTTATCCATAAATATGAGTAGAAGTTATCCATGCTTATATGCAGAAAACTATCCACTAGCTAAAAACTACAGTTATACATGCTTACATGCTAAAAAGTTATCCAGATACATGGGTAGAAGTTATCACTAGCTAAAAATGCAGTTATCCAGAAACATAAGTACAAGTTATCCACTAGTTAAAGCTACAGCTATCCAGCACTAGCTAAAAATGCAGTTATCCAGGAACATAAGTACAAGTTATCCACTAGTTAAAGCTACAGTTATCCATGCCTATATGCAGAAGTTATCCATAACTATGAGTAGAACTTATCGATGTAGATCATTGCAAAAAACAGATGACATGTTTACAAAAAACTTGCTAGTATAAAAAATTACCCACCTATTATAACTGATGTTATCCATGACTTCTCATTATATATACCCATTCCTGCAAAAAAAACAGAAATGATAACTTGTGTTTATTTGCATAACAGGTGATGTCCAAAATGAAGAACATACTGACAATGACTGCATGTATACTATAGTTGAACAAGTTGCACAAGAAACAACAACGTGTGGCACAATCGAAGAAACAACAGTACACATAATAGATTCAAATGAGGATGGGAGAATAATGCACACAATAATGATGCAAGATATGAAGTACATTCCACACCGCAACCACCAACAAATGGAATGCGCTTTGACAGTTTTGAATCAGCTAGAGAACACTACAGGGCGTATTCACAGCGGAAGGGTTTCGGAATAAGGATAGATTGGTCAAGGAAAGACGTAAGAAATGAGCTAAACAAGGTGTATCTTGTGTGCACAAAAGTTGGTAAACTTCACGAAGAAAAGGAAGACACCCAGAACCCAAAATCATGTGTCAAGAAGAGGAAAAAATACACATCCAAGGACTGGGTGCACAACACACTTGTATGTAAAGAGAAAGGATGCATGGTGGTATGTTCAGCATTCATCAGATGATCATAACCATCCCTTGATAATAAAACCTTCATTAACAAGGTTCTTGCATTCACACCGAAACATACCAGCAGAAGAAAAGGTGTTCTTGCGGATGCTGCATGCATGCAACATCGAAACATGCCGACAGATGCAGCTGATGGCAAGTTTCTACGGCAGTCTGAATGATGTGCCATACATAGAAAAAGACGTTGCAAACCTAAGGGCTTCTTTTCACAGTGAAAACAATCACCACGACATGCAAGACACCTTGGCATACTTCGAAAAGTTGAAGGCAGAAGATCCAGATTTCTTCTACAAATTTACACTTGATGAAGAGGACAGGGTTGAGAACCTGTTTTGGGTTGACGGGGCATCACGAAGAGCATACAAGTCTGGATACAACGATTGCATATCGTTCGACACTACCTACCTAACGAACCGGTATAAACTAACATGCGCTCCATTTATTGGGATAAACAACCATGGACTATCGGTTTAGTTTGGATGCGGGTTCGTGCGTCGAGATCTCAAGGACAACTTTGTGTGGCTGTTTCAAATGTTCAAACTGGAAATGGACGGCTTAGCACCAAAAAATACAATAACAGATCAAGCCGTTGCCATGGGTGGTGCTATAAGTGCTATTTTCCCGGATGCAACTCACAGGAATTGCAGATGGCACGTCATCCAGAATGCAACTGAGAAAATAGGGACATTCATGGCCAACCAGCCAGAGATGCTCGACGCTTTCAATGCATGTGTGAACAAGAGCTTGTCACCGAAGGAATTGAGGAGGCTTGGATGCATATGATAAATACTCATAATGTCCGTGACAATGTGGATCTATTTTCACTGTGGGAACAAAGAAAGGTTTGGGTACCAGCGTACTTTATGCACGCCTTTTTCCCGTTCCTTTAGACCACAGCAAGAAGCGAAGGGTTCAACGCAGTGCTCAAGCGTTATGTCAAACCAAGCAACTCCATTTATGAGTTTGTACAATAGTACATGTCAGTACAAGAAAAGATTTACAATGCTGAGCTAAAGGCAGAGTGTGATACAGCTTTGACAGACCCGGAGTGGTGGTGTGGAAGCATTATGGAGAGACAAATGGCAAAAGCATACACAAGGAAAATCTTTTTCAGGTTTCAGAGCAAAATGCGAAAGAGCATGTCAATACCAATGCGACCACCTCAACGGATACCAATTTGAACTGAGCATAACAGGGATACCGGTTCCGCACTATGGTTACAGAAGTTATAGGGTATTCGCAAACTGGGAACAAGGGACATATGAATGCAACTGCTTCAAATTCGATCGTGATGGTATGCTGTGCTGCCACATTATAAAAGTGATGGCGCATATAAAAGTCCATCAAATCCCAGATATGTACATCCTGAAAAGATGGACATTGGACGCGGAAACTATCCTAGATGAACCACATGACAAACATAAACAAGGGAAGAAAGAGATGCCTGAAGATTCAAGAAATATGATGGTGTTTGCATCATATAGACAAAGTGTATCAGAGCTGCAAAGATAGGAGTAAAGACAGATGATGGAAGAAAAATCATTAGGAAACACTTGAAGAAAATGAAACAAGAGCTAGATGTGATAGCAAGAAGAGAAGAGAAGAAGAAAAGAGAGGCCGAAAATGAAGCGATTACTATGACATCATCTAGTGCTCCAAACGACGCAAGCGTGACACCTTCGACAACTGCCCCACCAAACAGGGCACAGTCAACAAGCAACTATGCACCACTTCAAACAACAAGCACATCGGGATATCACATGTCATCAACAAAGCACATACAGAACCCGGAGAAGTCAGTAACCAAAGGGCGACCACGACAAATACCAAACAAAAATCCACTAGACCTTGCTACAAAGAAATCAAAGAAATGCAGCCACTGCGGTACAGAAGGTCACACCATCCGCAAATGCCAGGAAAAGTTGAAGCTCCTAGGATATCAAATCTAGAATGTTTATGTAACACAAAATGAAAACGATATATTTGTTGTTTCTATGTATGATAGTTCATGTTGTACATTCTGTGGTTTTCAAGTTATCCATGCATATGAGTACAAAATATACACAAGATAACACAGAAGTTATCCATGCATATGAGTACAAGTTATCCATCACATAACACACCACTTATCCATGCATACAAAAATAAAAGGTTATCCACTAGTTAAATCTACAGTTATCAATGCGTATATATAAAAGGTTACCAAACACTAAACATTAATATACTATTTAAAAACAGAAGTTATCCAGACATATGACTACAAGTTATCAACCAACAAACACAATAGTTATCCATGCATACTAGTAGAAGTTATCAGGTAAATAAAAAGTACAGTTATCCATAACTATATGTTGAAATTATACCACAAATAAATTAATAGAAAAATTATCAAACATAATTGGCACTAGAAAGAAAGCATAAAAAACACTCATATATATGAAAAACACGTATAAGGTGGGTAACTTATGTAACACAGTATGGATAACTAACAAAAATATGACATGATAACAAATATTTAAGAGTATGGATAACAAACATGTAAAAGTATGGATAAACTTGGGAAAATATACCTGAGAACTTATTTTCTTCCAAAAGTGACCTCCAATTCAGAAGAACATTACGAGGATGGTTCAACCAAAAAGAAGTCATCTTTTTCTTAATTATCGGCATCATATCTTGAGAAATACAAGGCACAACGCTTCCATTCCACAATTCAAGGTTCTTGAGCATAAAGAACCCACAATCAATGCTGAAAAACAAAAAATAAACAGTGAATAAACAAATATAGTATCAATGATTATACAAAAACAAAATAAAATTACATGCGTACAAAACAAAACTAATATAATAATAGAAAAGAAATGATGACACGGTAACCATAAAACTAACATGTCAACTTGACTCGGAACAGGGACATGCATCAACTCAAAATCTTTAATCTGTCTTCTAGAACCAGAATAATTGACGGTGTACATTTTCTTTATTGCTTACATTAGCTTGGTCGCATGTTTAATCATTTCCACATTAGCTTCACCACGGAGCGAGTCAAGAATCTCAAACCTTTTGGCAGGAATATTAACAGAAAGCATATACCAATGACCCAAATGGTCCTCTTTAGTCCCTAGCTCCTGAAGGACAGCAAAGCAAAGCTACAGAAAAAAATGAACATAAGATAAGTAAATGCACGTGTAGAAAAAACAGTGATTACCTAGGCAGAAAGAAAGAGTTATCAACACAACATAAGAAATGGTTATCATACACTATGCCTGAACTTATCAACTGCATACAGTAGAATAAAAACAATAAATAATCGAATTAGACAGCATACCATATGTTTGTGGCTTAGTTTATAGTTGTCATCTCTCCTGAACGACCTCCGAACAAGATTTGCAGTGAATCTTCCCTCCAACAGATATTTAGTAACGATATAAGGAAAAATTATCTTGTTGGATGGGCAATTATCTTGTATTGCAGAAATAGCAAGATCACACATATTGTTATAAAGCTCGCCATATGGCATCACACTTCAACAAAATCACTAGTTGTCACCCACATTGGATCAATGTTACAAATTGATGTGCTACAAAAAAAATAATGATTAGAATACAAGTTATCCACTATGAAAACCAGAAGTTATCACCAACAAATAGTACAAGTAATCAACCTGTAGTAATAGAACTTATCAAACCAGTATAAAAAAAAGTTCAAGTTATCCACTGAAATAACAACTAAAGAGTTATTAACCAAAACTAGTACTGACCAACCACTATTAGTACAACTTATCATCGAGGTACAAATAAAAAGGTAAAGTCATCAACGCTAAACATTAAAAATGATCCATAATGAAAACCATAAAGTTCAGCAACTGGAAGAACAAAGTGATACACAAGTAGTAATACAGGTTATCAAACAACTAACAACAAAGAAAGGTCCAAGTTATCCACTATTAAACTAAGAGTTGTCCACTAAAATACTACAAATGACCCACCAGTAATACTACAACTTATCAACCAGATAACATAATAATTCAAGTTATCAAGCCTGAAGCATTAGAAGTGACCAATGGTAGCATTTAAAAATTACCAACAGGGAATACTAAAAAGGATTGAATATTATAAAAAAACATGTACATACTTTTCAATCTTCGACCTTTTCGCATTACGCGTGTGTATGATAATCTTCGTATATAATGCATCTTCTTCTGCAGTTGTCTTAATATAGGAGAACGGAGGAAGAAGAGATTTGGTAGGATGAATAAGTCTAACAGTGCGCAGCCGCGTCACAGGTGTAACACTGCTAGCAGCGACAGCAACTGGAAGATCAGAACTGATACTAGGAGTCGAATAATCAGGAACAACTACAAAAAAACAAAAAAATTAATGCAGCTCGTAAAAAACATCCATTCAAATACATAAATAATAACTAAACAATTTTGTTTAGTTACCTAGAACAGAACAACTAGTCTGGTTTAACTGTTTGGTATCTTTCGTAAAACTCCGAATAACTTGATAACCAATCTTTTCACCTAACAGATCATCAAGAGAAATAACTACATTTTCATCATTTACCGGCTTTTTGCACTTACAATCAACTTTTTGTTGATACACTATAAAAAGAATAAAGAACGGACAAAGGAAATGTCTAAATAAAAAAGGATAGAAATGGAAGACCACATGTGGAAAAAGAAAACCACATGTTTATCACCAAGAAGAAAAAATTTAAAAACATAACATATATTAAATAATAAAAGGTAGTTTAATTACATCACACAAACATATAGTCATATAAATTACAGCACAAATTGTTCCATCGACAATATATCACAAAATAAAAGTTTCCATAAATTGAAACCTAATTTTAACTACGGCTGCCATAAAACAGAACCAAACAGCCATGATACTGAATCACGATCTTCAAGTTTGAAACCCAAGCCCCAAACAACCATCGCAACGATGATCTTCAATTTTGTCATCCAAAAGAGACAATTAACTAGATCCATCTGCAACCTCATTTTTATCACCACCCGTTTTCGGTAAGTTCAATAAGTTAACAGCTGCATAGAATATGTCCCAAAAGAAAGACAAGAATAAAAAGGGACAAAACAAAAAAATGTTAATGCCATATAATTTGTTACATGCTTCCTAAAAAGAAAACATGTTAATACTAAAGTTATCAGCATAAAAACAGTGTAGGTTACCAACATAAATGAACTAAAGTTATCACCACTGGTATATAAAAATGATCAAGGGCATATATATAAAGTTATCAACACAAACCAAAATGTACAATCATGATAAAGACACATGATACACTATGAAATAAATCATCATTAAAAGAATATAGTTTTACATTACAAAAAAAGCATATAAGACAAACATATAATCAAGTTGAAGCATTTAAAACATTTGAAAAACAAAAAACAGTGTAGGTTACCAACATAAATAAGACACGGTTATCAGCACTAATATATAAAAGTGATCCAGGGCATATACATAAAGTTATCAGGCTGAAGGTGTGTACCAGTGCTGGCAGAAGGTGCCTAAGACAAAGGAAGAACATCTCCTGCTTAAAAAACATGGAATAAATCACCCGGATCAGCAGAAATGTGATGAGAAACAGCCACAGCACTAGAATCACCTTGTGCAACAATACGAAGATCAGGCTGAGCAGGAGCAGGCTGCGCAGGTGCACTAGCAGTAGGAGCAGGCTGCATAGAGGCACCAACAGTAGGAGCAAGCTCTGCACGGGCACTGGCAGTAGGAGAAATAGGAGGATCCGCATCAGGCATGGAATACGACACAACATCACTAAAAACATGTAATGGTATCCCAGCAGCAAGACTCATCTTTCCATCACGAGCAACCAATTTTGCTTTCTTGATAACAATGACTTCAGCTTCAGAATTTCCATCACCACCTGAAGGACCAGCAGATGTCTTGAGCACACTAGACTGCCTGCTAATAGGGGGTCGAAAATACTTGACGCAAGAACCAAAGGAGCAGATAAAACAAGTTGTATATCTTCTTGGGTACTATCATCCAAGACAGAAGGATCATTTTCACTCTCACCCTGGGTTGATGGATCTCCAAGCGAGCAAACAACAGGACTTGCAGCAACATCAACAGAAGTAGCAACTGCTGCAAGGTTGGTGAACAACAATGACACAGGAACGAGAACAACACCATCAGGACAAACATAACCACCTGCATCAACATTGGCATCAACCTGGGGGCACCTCTAGTGGCAGCAACAACTTCCGTGATGTTCTCCGTCTCGTTTGCCATGATATTTACAATGCTGCTGCTAACAGGTTGATCAATGGTTTGCATAATGAGTGGAGCTCCCGAGACTGGTTGAGCTACATCCATTGTCACATCGACAGATAATCCTACTACAACTATAGCGGGTGCACCCGTCACATCAAGATCTTCAGAAGCACCACCCTTGCCACATGTTTCTCCACCAGATACCACCTCTTCAAGATTCATAGCAGACACATCCACGACATCAGGAGTTGCAACAACATTAGAATGTCCTTCAATACGAGTAGGTGAAGGAATAGGAGAGGATGCATCAACATCTATAACAGATGTGCATCCATCTGCAGAACGCTGTTTTGCCAACCGTGGTGAAGACCTTGTAGCTAGCACAAATGTCTTCTTCGATGATTTCTTGATGTAATAAATAATTGCCAACAAAAAAAAACAGAACATAATAAACAAAAAACAGACAAGTTACCAACATGAACATAAATAAGTTATCAGATGAAATATACTACGGTTATCCAGTGAGAAATGCTACAGTTATCAGTATAAACATAAAGAATTTATCATGAGAGAAATGCTACAGTTATCAGTATAAACATAAAAAAAGTTATCATGAGAGAAATTCTACAATTATCAGTATAAACATAAAAAAGTTATCAGATGAAAAATGGTACAGTTATCAGTATAAACATAAAAAAGTTATTAGATGAAAAATGATATAGTTATCAATATAAAGTTATCTATATAAACATAATAAACATAAAACAGAAAGGTTACCCACATAAACATAAACAAGTTATCAGATGAAAATGATACAGTTATCAACACTAAGGTACTAAAGTTATCGAGTGACTGAGATAAATAATTATGCCCACTCATACCTCTCAGAAATAGCAGTCCGCATCATGGCAGGAGTAAAGCCCAAATCTTTGCAGACAAGAGACTTGATCTCATTATCAACCTCCTCAACAGTACGATAATTGATCACATTATCAACATCCTCAACCGGACGTGACTTCTTCTTCTTAGACCTTTCATACACACGAATAGGGGTTTGTTCCTGTCCACCCACAATAGTAGCAACTAGAGTATCCGTCACCAGGTTTACGGGTGAGACGGGATTTACAACAGGAGACCTAGATTCAGGTGGTGACATATGACGATCATCATGTGATCTTGCTCCTGGACTCTTATTCTGCTCTTCATTGGAATATGGGAAAGTCAAAGATAGATGGACATTGGAAGAACCACCAGCAAGACCACCAACAACACCCTTACCCTTCCTGTCAGCACGGACACACCGTTCAGCATCATCATCTCCACTGCTGTTAGAACTGCTACTGTCTGAATCCCTCAGAATTGTATTATCACTAGGAAGAATAGGAGACAAGACTTCATTACTGCGTGGAACATTCCTTCCACGAGTGATAGAACGAGTAAGCCTAGCTCCACGGACACCACTCAAGGTAGCACCACAGGCACCACCTGAGCTACCACCACGAGCACCACTTGAGCTAGCTCCACCCATGAAGATTCCTCCCATGGGTTGCGTTACAAGTTGACCACCAAACTGGGCAGTAAATTGTTTCGTCATTTCAGCACCAGCATTGCCTTGCAAAGACATCAAGCCTTGCACAAAGGTACTCATTAACCCAAAAATACCAGATGCAAAACTGCCAACAAGATTTGCTATCTGTGACTTTTGCTGCACAAATAAAAAGAAA
The DNA here is from genome assembly GCA_916181665.1 of Avena sativa. Taxonomy (NCBI): domain Eukaryota; kingdom Viridiplantae; phylum Streptophyta; class Magnoliopsida; order Poales; family Poaceae; genus Avena; species Avena sativa. Next base: position 507,529,312 of record OV702294.1, read on the forward strand.
GGAAACAACAAGAACATTAACAAAACAAGAAGCAAACAAAAGTAACATGACAATAAAAAGATAAGTACAATATAAAAATCCTAAAAATCTCACCTCATTTGAACAACTAGGATTTTCACAAGTGTCAAACCATTTGTTAAACCCTTGTGCACCACCAAAAAGTCCAAAGCTCATGCCATACTGAGGCTTCAACTGCACAAAGAAACAGATACAGAATTAGCAAATGTGATCAACCAGTTTTCTACATATTACCCACCTTAACACATTATAACCTACATGTTACCACCCAATAAAGACATAAGTTACCCATTGTTTATACTCAATGTAATCAAACGGGCATATAACAAGTTACCAACACTTAAACCTAAAAAGTTATCAACAACATAAAAACACAATGCTACAAAATGTATTACACACCTCAAGCTTTCCATATGCATTTCCATCATTCTGCAGATCAGCAATCAACACTTCATCAATTAACTCTCTTGACTATATGTTCACAGCATAACGCCCTTTCGGCAAATCAATATCCAATCCACTAACATCAAGTGAGTCAACATAAAGTAGCTGCAAGAAAACAAATTAAAAACCAGAAAAAGAATACAATAAATACACTAATTAAAACATAAAACAAATTTCAATATAGAAAGTAGTATTCACACAATATAAAAACAGCAATGTGTACCTGCAACAGAAAAAGGCAAGCCTGCGTATGAATACCACTAGAAAGCTCCTCATGCAGCTGGTCAACAACAAACTTGCACCACTGGAACTTGGACACATTTCCAATGTTGTGCTGAAATTATATTATGAAAAAGAAACTATCAACATAACATCAAAACTTACACATATGTTACACACCACGACAAAAACCTAAAACAAAAATGTTACCAACCCTACAACACAGGTTATCATCACACCAAGCAGAAAGTTATCAACACAAAAACATATAAGTTACCAGCCAACACATATATTGAAAAAGAACAGACATAACAACCAAAACTTACCATGATAGGGTAGCACTTGTGGCAAACACGGTTCTGAGTGGTGGGTGACAGAAGTGTAGACACAATGTACATCATATATACTTGCTTGAACTCATCTCCATATGAAGTCATATCCTTGAAGATTTCAAAAACTCGAGTTCTCAAAGGTGTGCCATAATCATCAGGAAAAAGAGCAGGGGCAAGAGCACCCTGAATTTCCGCATCAGCATAATAAGGAACCGGCTCTTCACCAAGCGGCAAACCCAAACATCTGAATACACTATCCTCGTTGAGGGGTATCCTTCCTCGACCCGACACAACAAATTCATGTGTATGCTTGTCATACAAACTAGCAAACCAAGTCATACTGCGTCATGCAGTGATGAATACTTCATATCTAGCAAACTATCAAACTCTATTGATTCAATTGCTGCCTTCTGATCATTCGATAGAAAATCTAGTAAACTGGTCACGACAGAAGGAGATGCCCTGTTATGTTTATGGGCAGGTTGTTTTTCACCCTCAACAACATTATCAACAGTCTTCCATTTCCTCGGCATCGTGACAACTACAAACAATTTAAAATGAAAAAATAAATACAAAACTAAACCATAATGATTCACAAGAATTCATAGAAAAAAAAGAAAACAATACCATCAGTACACAAGTTACCAATGATAATAAGCTCATGTTATAATACAAATATAACATTAGTTATCCATGTGAGTGCACACATAATATCATGCATTTTGCTCAAAATTAGCATTACCAAAAAAATCATAAACAAAATTTAACAAAAACATTATACATAATTTAGTACTATTGTAATCAATGAATTTTATCCACACATGAGTACATAAGTTACCCATGATCATAAACTAATGTTATCATGCTAACATAAGACAAATTACCCATGATAATAAGCTAATGTTATCATACCAAGATTACATTAGTTATCAATGTCACCACACACATATTATCATGCATTTTGCTCAAATTAGCCATGAATTTTATCCAATGTTACCCAAGGGTTTACACATCAATACATAAGTTACCCATGATCATAGACTAATGTTATCATGCCAACAGTTATCAAATTACCCATGATAATAAGCTAATGTTATCATACCAACATAACATTAGTTATCCATGTTAGTACACACATATTATCATGCATTTTTCTCAAAATAGACATGAATTTTATCCAATGTTACCCAAAGCTTACACATCAGTACATAAGTTACCCATGATCATAAACTAATGTTATCATGCCAACATTTATAAAATTACCCATGATAATAAGCTAATGTTATCATACCAACATAACATTAGTTATCCATGTCAGTACACACATATTATCATGCATTTTGCTCAAAATAGACATGAATTTTATCCAATGTTACCCAAAGCTTACAGCTATAGTTATCAAGGAATCTTATACAAATCAAACAAATTCATAATAAAAAAATTAGCACATAATAGTTTAGTATTGTTGTTATCAATAGATCCTGTCCAATGTTACCCATGCATAGATCTGTGGTTATCAAGGGATCATATCCCACTATTACCCATAGATACATCAGTTGTTACCCATGGCTAGATATGTTGTTATCAAGCAATCATGTTGAAATCCCCATTAGACCATGGGGGAACAGCACACATGGATCACATCATCTGAACATCAAAACTACATCACACGCAGTAGATATGATAAGGCAACATTACTCAAAGGACAACAAAGGGGATCAGAGGCAGCATTCAAACCCTATTCATGAAGGAGCCAGACAATATTAGCGGGAAAAATTGCACGAAATACAACTAACAACTTACACGCAACCTTAATCTATAAGACCTGCAGCAATCAACGACAAGCACAAACCAGACGAAATGGAACCACCGGAAACCAGAGAATGACATAGGAAAAGGGTCGAAGCGACGGAGGAAAGAAACCGGAGGAGGAGAGAACTTGCGAGCACACCTGGAGGGAGTAGACGCGTCGGCGACGACAATGGCAAGAAGAATCGACGAGCAACCGAAGGAAACTGCCGTATCGCCCTTCAAATCACCGGAGAAGAAGGGGAGAGAGCAGCACGATTCCCGAAACGGTCGGGAGAAGTGGGAGGGGTGGAGAGGATGACGAGTGGGGCCCCAGGTGAATAGGGAGACGGGATCAGGTGTGGAGCTTTAAAACCAACACCAACCACGCATGTTTGTCCGCTTACGTCTGATTTAAATCGAACGACGCACGTTAGCCCGCCGGGTTTTGACACCCACCGACCGGTCTTAATCTAGAATTGCCGAAAGTTTTTGAGTTAAATACCATAGCAGTCCACATTCTTGCTGCCTTGATTTAGTCATGATACTTGTAATTTGCATAATTTTGTCTATACATTTATCCTTGATTTAGTTTAAAAGCATGTTTGCTATCGAATTTGAGTTAATGCAACCCAACACGTGAACTGTTGGGATATGCTAAATGGTAATACCATGATGTGTCTCTAACCCGGATAATCCGAGTGACCCATAGTTGGTAGCAAGGCCTATGGCCCACTGCGCGGCTCAGTTAGATGAATCTAGAAGGAAGGACCATGCCGGATAAAGGAAGGCTACAATAGAGTCACCGACATACTCGAAGCCTTTTGAGTGCAAGACACGAAAACTAGTTAGTACTAGTGTAGGACTCTGTAACCTGTCTGGCTAGGACTTTTTCCTGTAATCCTAGGTTTTAGCGTTATTATAAGTCAGACTTCTAGGAGCCTTTAGGGCACGACTCATACGATAGCATACACACCTCGCATGACGAACCAATCCATGTAACTCGGTGTATTGCCCTTATAGTGTTTTATAGAAGGAGTAAGGTTCCGCCACCGTTATGGGACCTAATCCTAGGTAAGTTGTGTTACCTTGTAACCGCCAACTTGTCGCCTTCCCCCGTGTCTCTAAACACGCACTGTGAGGACCCCTTCATGGTGTACTCGTCGACAATACCACGACAGTTGGAGCCCACCGTGGGGCAAGAGGCACTTCAAACTCTATAATGGGCGAGGTCCAAACTCTTCGCGGGAATCGGAGAAACTGTAGCCATCGATCATGTTCTCTTCTTCGGTAATATTCCGATCATCCCTCCTGACGAGTTCTGGATCCCGGCGAAGACGAAGCCCACCCGCTGCTCGATTGTTCCAATCGGGGACATCCACCTCTTCATCGACGAAACCGACTCAGCCACTAGTTCCCTATAAGTCGGAGGATCGTCAAGGCCCGCATGGAACACCTTTGGGTAGGACATGTTCATGGAAGGATCGAAGTCGGATCTCTCTTTGGAGTTTTCCGGCTTAGATCAGAAAAATTCAAGGCCCACCCGAACCTCCCCTGTGCAGGATATAATGGTGAAAGATCACTGCAAATCCGCCGGGTTAACCCGTGCGTCTAAAAAGCAGCGATTGCACTTCCTCTGCGTGGTAACCATCTTCGATCTGGCCCATTGCATATAGAGAGAGGGTGAAAAGCCCTCGAGATTACCTCGCCAGATGGCTCCGGATATGAGCCGATCTAGAGTGCTACCCAAATGATGACGTTGTCTACCACTTCGTCGAAGGGCTTGACCGCAGTACACTTCTCTGGCATACGCTCAGGAGGCAACAGGCCGCAGAGGCCCTTACTTTTGAGAAGATGATCAACATTATTAACAGTTGTGCTGCTGCTGATGAAGTGGCCTAGGCCGGCCCTATCTCCTTACCCGGGCCACCGCCACCGCCGCCCAATGGCCCCGCTTCCTTAGCATCTTCCTCCTCCATTGAAGAAGCTCCCGCACCCTCCGACTCTGTTTTAGACGCGCTTTATGCCGACATCAGCGTAGACTCGAAGGAGATCGATGTTAACCAAAAAGAGCTCTACTCTTCCATGAAGGAGATGGAGGAGGAGATCAACCGCGAGGAGCGGGCCGACAAGGACGTCACATCCCATCAGGTGTTCGTCTCTATTGGGAGTATGATGGAAGAAGATCAAACCGGAGCAGCTCCGCCTAAGCCGCGAGACAACGGGAAGGGACCGGCTTATAATGCCGACAATGTTCAGGCAAAGGCCATGCCTCCTCAGGCTATCCCAGCACAACAGCCGCAGGAACTCCCCACCGATCCAAGCAACGCCAATGACACAAATCTGCCGCCACCACCATCTACGTCTGCGGCTGCCCAAATCACTCCAGCTGATAGAGCGATGTATGACAATTTCCTCGTCGAGCCTATGACCGTGGTCCACATATGGAATGTTGTCCATCTTGATGAGAAGCATTAGATCGAGATCTAGCCATCGCGGAGCAAGGTTCAAAGTTAGATCGAGATCTGGCCAAGGCATAGAAATCGATCGAGGCGGCTCGAGCCATGGAGGCCGAGTACAAGACTCTGCCCAAGCAGCAGAAGAACAAGAAAGCTCCATCTCATGTCGTCAACGATCTCGGTGTACGGCTGATGTCTACGCACTTCTATTCTTGTAGACAGTTGTTGGGCCTCCAAGTGCAGAGGTTTGTAGAACAACAACAAGTTTCCCTTAAGTGGATTACCCAAGGTTTATCAAACTCAGGGAGGAAGTGGTCAAAGGTATCCCTCTCAAGCAAACCTGCAATCAAGATACAAGAAGTCTCTTGTGTCCCCAACACACCAAATACACTTGTCAGGTGTATAGGTGCACTAGTTCGGCGAAGAGATAGTAAAATACAAGTGGTAACGGTGCCAGAAAAGAGCTTCTGACTTGTTGTTGACATGGGAGAAACTAAAGGCAAACTGAAATAAAGATGGAAGCAAGCAAACATGCAATAGATCTAGTTGTAAACGGTATTTCAATGCTTAGAAACAAGGCCTAGGGATCATAATTTCACTAGTGAACACTCTCATATAAATATATTCTCTTCATGATACTACCCTGAACTACTCTCTAGTTGGACACTCTAATCAATGGTAGGGATATAACAACACACCTCAAAGTCCGCCTTCCCCATCTAGATAACCCCACACTGTCACCTTGAGCGCTAGATGGTTCCAACAAACACCACAATTTCATAAAAACATCCAACTCCAAACATACTCATGATAAATATATATGTAACCTAGCTTAAGTGCCACACACGGTGTGCACGCTGTCACTTTCACACACGTGGGGAAAAGCATAGATATATTAAAGAATGATGAGTATTTATGTGGACTCTAGCCTAAGTTCCACCACAGCGTGCATGATGTCACTTTCACACACATGGCGAGAGTAGAGATCTATTAAAGCACTTGAGTAGCAAGGTAGATCTACTTGATTACAAAGCTCATGACCACAATATGATCACGCATAGAGAGAGAGATGAACACATAGCTACCGGTAGAACCCTTAGCCTCGAGGAAGAACTACTCCTTCCTCACCATGGGAATCAGCAACGGTGATGAAGATGGTGGTAGAGATCGATGGAGATGGCTCCGGGGGCACTTCCCCGTCCCGGCAGGATGCCAAAACAAAGACTTTCTGTCCCCCGAATCTCCCCTTCGGTGGTGGCGGCGCATCGGAACTTTTCTTGGCTTTCTGGTCGATTCTTTAGGGTTTCTAAGTCGGGGGTTTCTTATAGGCGAATGAGGCAAGGTCGGTGGAGGTCCAGGGGTCCCACACCACCTGTGGGTGTGACCAAGGTGGGCCCCGCACCCACCTAGGGTGTGGCCACCCTGGTGTCCTCCTCCGTCTCGTCTTTGATTTTCCGTATCGTTCAGGGAAAATATGAACTTTGGATTTTGTCCCGTCCAATTCCGAGAATATTGATTTTTTAGCTTTCTGAAACCAAAAAAGGCAGAAAACATGCAACTGGCACTATGGCATCTTGTCAATAGGTTAGTTCCAAAAAGTGTATAAAATACCTCAAAGTGTAGATAAAACATAAGACAAATGATACAAAACAAGCATGGAACATCAAAAATTATAGATACGTTTACGACGTATCAAACATCCCCAAGCCTAACTCCTGCTCGTCCTCAAGTAGGTAAGTGATAAAAAGAATAATTTTTTAGGTGACATGCACCATAAAAATCAAGATCAAACCATTTGCAAGCATTGAAAGCTGGGATCAAAAAACTCTAAACATGAGCATGAAAGATGGAGTTCTAACAGTAAGACAAAGTAACTATGCATGCAACATGAAAGGTTACAAACAAAGATCATGAATAACATGCATTGAAAAACGTTTGTTTGTTTCACATACAGAAAACATAGCATAGTGGCATTCAGCTTGTCCCTCATGGAGTAGCAAATAGATGCATAGGACACCTTCAAAGTTTATAAGAGTGACTAGATACAAATAGTTCATGAGCAAGCAATATCAACAATATGAATCAATCAATAAGTTTTGGGACAATGCACATAGAACTAAGAATGGCAACTATGCTATCTTAACTAGTGCCTAAGGATAGAAGGTGGAGACTCAATATAATGGTGGAAGAAATGCCCTTCAAAGGGAAGCTGGGATTTCAAGTCTCATAAAGAGCTTCCAAAAATTATGTTACTTGTTAGCTTTCAGCTCTCATTGCCCCTATCATAAGCATCTTGAAGTGATTAAGGTTAAAGTGAACAAACTATGGAGTATATGCTTGACAAAGTATAAGTTGGCAATCTCATGTCCCTTGAATACGAGGGCCGCTCCTCATGCTACTCAACTTTAGTCACTTGTAAGTTCTTGTCATAGTAAGTACATGTGTATCATAGAGAACCTCCAACGGGGTACCCCTTGCACATGATACATGAGCTATCCCATAATCAAAATGACAAGGCAAGCAGACAATGAGCATGTCAGCAATCTTCTTATTTACCATGGGAAAATGGTGCTTTTTTCTCTCTTTCCTCTTTGCAACATGTCTCTTTTTTTATAAGAAGAAATCTTCATAGATGTCATTATGGTGATGTTGCAAGTTTCCATCATGATTAGGCATGGATGAGGCTAGCGGCCCAGGCGTTTCTCTAACACACATACATAACTCCATGGACTTACAAGCTCCCCTTTTATTTCACACCGACGACATCCATAGACAAAAGAGCATGATATCAATTGTGTACAAAGTACAAGTGCAATGTTGAAAGCGTTCCCCATGACAGCATGGTTCTGCTAATTCCAACGTATAAATGCAAGCATATACAACATAGATGACACAATGGTTCAAGTTTATTAGGGGCAAGAAAAATAAAGTGTGCCATCAAGTTTGTGAGAGCTTTAATCACTAAGTTTTCACATAACAAAGAGACTTTTTAATTGGAAGATCGATGAAAACAAGAATATACTTGGAATGGTGTAACACATCATGCATAGGAATTTATAGTGGACACTTGGAATAACTTGGTTTCTTGGGAGTTGGATGCATGAGTAGAGCTTACTCAATACAAGTGGAGGCTAGCAAAATACTGGGGGCGACCAACTAAGAGAACAATAATGGCCATAATCATGCAGAGCGACAAAACATTACTAATCAAAGCATAGAGTGGTACTACAAGTCAAGGACTAAATGATCATAGAACCTAAGGTGACTGGTTCATAGTCATAACATGGTGTAAGCATGTTCCAAGTCAACCCAAACAAAGCATCAAAGGAGAATACCACAGTACTATGCTTTTGTGTGCTAAAACAACGCATGATTCTTTCAAGGCACACTAAGCAATCTCAATTGTTTGGAACAAGTCATGATACAGCAATAATCACTAAGCATAAGGTCAAAACAACATCTAGCATGACATGATAAAGTCTAAGCCACAGTCAAAACAAGCTCCCTTTTGTACCACTTAAGCATGAAGCTTTCTACTCTTTTCCAACACCAAACAACTTATTTGAAACAACTCACAAAGATAATAATCAATAAAGATCAGTGAGCTTGTATCACAAATCCAAAAATAAGAACTAAAAAGTTCTAAGCAAAAAGCACAAGAAAACTAAGGCTAAACATAGTGCTAGCAAAAGTGAACACACAGAACAATAAGAGTGAAAACTAGAGTGCTCTAGGCAATGAAACAGAGTGTGTATCTCTCCAAAAGAAGTGTGCTGTGATCAACCAACTTATTCAAGCAAACCAAGAAAACGAAAACCAAAAACGAAAACTAAGATGCTCCAAGAACAACACAATAGTGCATGAAACAATAAAATAAAGTGTCTAGAAAGATCTGAGTTTTTTATTAATGAAGAAGGGGATGCCTTGGGCATCCCCAAGCTTTGACGCTTGTAACTCTTGAATATTTGTTGGGGTGACACGGGGTGGCATCCCCAAGCTTGAGATTTTTTCCATTATTCATCTCATTACATCATTCTTTCTCTACACCTGAAAATTTTCCTTCATACAAAACTTCACACAATCTTCATTAGCAACATTAGTGTATTCAAAAGATAATAGACCCTTGGGTTTTAGTTGTAGAACAGCAAAACTTTCACTAAAAACACAAGCTACTGTAGAAATTCCCTCAACAATCTCAATTTCCCAAAAAGAACCCAAAAAGGAATCAATAAGAAGCAAATGCAAATAATGGCAGAAATCTGTCAAAACAGACCAGCAGGTAGAAACTGATTTTTTTGAAGACCTTCTGTTGCTCAAATAAAAAAGTGTTGAACTAACGAAAGTTAGATAACATACTGGGTGATTTATTCACAAAATATGAGCTCAATAGGACTTACATATGCCTCACGAATATTTATGATGGAGCACAAAAATCTATTTTGGGACAACAACTCCTCAAATCTTACTTCTCTCTCATTAGAAGTTATTCTTGGCACAAAAAGCAAACAAAAGGGATAAGGAGAGGTCATTAATGAGGTAATAACTTCCATGACTCAAGAAAAATCTTGGGTTATCTCCCAACAAGTACTTTTCTTTAACGCTTTTAAGTTAGGCTTGATAGTTTGAGAAGATGCTCACATAAGAAATATGAATTGAAGTAAAAGAGAGCATCAAGAAGCAAATATAAAACACATTTAAGTCTAACCCACTTCCTATGCATAGGAATCTTGTAAAGAAACAAGTCTTGAAAGCACAACGCAACTTCAAAAATTTCAACATAAAGAGGGGAAACTTAATATTTTTTAGATACATAAGACCATGTTTCCCTCTCTCATAATAACCTTCAGTAGCAACATGAATAAAATTAACAATATAACTATCACATAAAACATTCTTATCATGAGCTACATGCGTAAAATGATTATTACTCTCCACATAAGCATAGTCATTCTTATTAATTATAGTGGGAGCAAATTCAACAAAATAGCTATAATTATTATTCTCATCACCATAATCATCAAATATAGGAGGAAGATTGTAATCACAACTAATTTCCTCCTCAATAGTAGGTGGAATGAAAATATCATATTCATCATTGAGGTAAAGTATTACCAAAGAAAACTTTCTCCTCCTCAAAAGATGGGGGACTAAAAAGATCATTTTCGTAAAAACTAGCTTCCCCAAGCTTAGAATTTTCCATAGCATTAGCAATAATGGTTTCCAAAGAGTTCATATTAATAACATTGCTATTAGCATGCAAATAAAGTTTCATAGGTTTTTTAATTTTCTCTTCAAACACTTCATGTCCTAGCTCAAGATAAATGCTATAAAGCTCTCTAATTTTGTTGTTGTTTTCCATTAAGCCTAACTAGTGAAAACAAGAAACAAAAAGACAAAATTGCAGAATCTAAAGGAAATAACTTCGAGCACTCACACCGGAGGACGTGAGTACCTTTTACCTTACCTTCTCGGCAACGACGCCAGAAAATAGCTTGATGACTACGCACTTCTATTCTTGTAGACAGTTGTTGGGTCTCCAAGTGCAGAGGTTTGTAGAACAACAACAACAAGTTTCCCTTAAGTGGATTACCCAAGGTTTATCGAACTCAGGGAGGAAGTGGTCAAAGGTATCCCTCTCAAGCAACCCTGCAATCAAGATACAAGAAGTCTCTTGTGTACCCAACACACCCAATACACTTGTCAGGTAGATAGGTGCACTAGTTTGGCGAAGATATAGTAAAATACAAGTGGTAATGGTGCCATAAAAGAGCTTCTGACTTGTTGTTGATGTGGGAGAAACTAAAGGCAAACTGATATAAAGATGGAAGCAAGCAAACATGCAATATATCTAGTTGTAAACGGTATTTCAATGCTTAGAAACAAGGCCTAGGGATCATACTTTCACTAGTGAACACTCTCATATAAATATATTCTCTTCAGGATACTACCCTGAACTACTCTCCGGTTGGACACTCTAATCCATGGTAGGGCTATAACAACACACCTCAAAGTCCGCCTTCCCCATCTAGATAACCCCACATTGTCACCTTGAGCGCTAGATAGTTCCAACAAACACCACAATTTCATAAAGACATCCAACTCCAAACATACTCATGATAAATATATATGTAACCTAGCTTAAGTGCCACACACGGTGTGCATGCTGTCACTTTCACACACGTGGGGAAAAGCATAGATCTATTAAAGCACGATGAGTATTTATGTAGACTCTAGCCTAAGTGCCACCACAGCGTGCATGATGTCACTTTCACACACATGGCGAGAGTAGAGATCTATTAAAGCACTTGAGTAGCAAGGTAGATCTACTTGATTACAAAGCTCATGACCACACTATGATCATGCATAGAGAGAGAGATGAACACATAGCTACCGTAGAGCCCTTAGCCTCGAGGAAGAACTACTCCCTCCTCATCATGGGAATCAGCAACGGTGATGAAGATGGTGGTGGAGATCGATGGACATGGATCCGGGGGCACTTCTCCGTCCTGGCAGGGTGCCGGAATAGAGACTTTCTGGCCCCGAATCTCCCCTTCGGTGGCGGCGGCATAGCGGAAATTTTCTTGGCTTTCTGGTCGATTCTTTAGGGTTTCTGAGTTGGGGGATTCTTATAGGCGAAGGAGGCAAGGTCGGTGGAGGTCCAGGGGGCCCACACCCCCTATGGGCATGGCCAAGGTGGGCCTCGCACCCACCTAGGGTGTGGCCACCCTGGTGTCCTCCTCCATCTTGTCTTCAATTTTCCGTGTCGTTTAGGGAAAATATGAACTTTGGCTTTTGTCCCGTCCAATTCCGAGAATATTGATTTTTTAGCTTTCTGAAACCCAAAACAACAGAAAACATGCAACTGGCACTATGGCATCTTGTCAATAGGTTAGTTACAGAAAGTGTATAAGAATACCTCAAAGTGGAGATAAAACATAAGACAAATGATACAAAACAAGCATGGAGCATCAAAAATTATAGATACGTTTACGATGAATCAATGGCGCAACTTGGGGTGGGCTCCTTCAAAGTCGGCGCAATATAAGCCATAAATTGACAAAGATGGAAATCAAGTCATGCCCACACCCAGCCTCAACTCGGCCGTCGCCAAGACTCTACTAGAGTAGGATAGATCACTCGCGGCTGTGGATTAGGCCTATGACCTCGTTGCCAAGTGTCAACACCCGGGTTTTTAATCCCAGATGCCTGTTATGCCATACATCGCAATCTCAGGATTACCATTTTTGCGAGACATAACAGAATTGGATACCACAGTACATCATCCATTACAAACCGTACATAAGGTCTTACACAAATAAGTATCTCATGATCCAGTTCTTAATACAACTCAAGCAGCGGAATTACGTAATAATAAAGGTAGCGTAGGCGAAGCTCCATCTTCGGGGTCACAGGCAATGCTGACAATGGGAGATGATCCTAGTTGTCGTAACCTTCCTGGGGTCCATCATCCTGGTACTCCTCTTCATAGTCTGGCCACGAGAATAGCCAGGGACAAAGCCATGAGTACTCTTTAAGTACTCGCAAACTAATACTAACAAGTTAAATGGGTTTTTGTAGTAGGACACTAAGCTCTAGGGTTGTTTTGCAAAAATCCAGATTTACCTCTACTAAGTTCTGGAGCAAAGAATGCTAGTTGAAGATTTTATATCACCTAAGTGGGAACTTGCATTTCATATCACAACCCTGTTGTGGTCAAGTCAAAATCTCAATTCATTTCACAAGTCATTTTGAAAACATCTGACGGGGGAACAGTATGGCCACTCCAACTGTCCATAACCGCGGACACGGCTATTCGAATAGTTTGACACTCTGCAGAGATTGTACACTTTCACCACATCATCCGATACATCCGTCAGGAACAAATCCTGAATTCACCATACTCAGTATGCGGATAATCAATCCTAACTTTTCAATTACACGCCCTAGTATAGGCACCTCTCCTGTGAGTTTGGCCTCCCAACCATGACCACTGTCATTTTGGGTACTGCACAGGTGGACAATGTTCACAAGGTAGCCTCAGCTCAGACCTTGGCCGTGAGGGAACCCATACTAAGGTATATAAGTTTCCAGTCAAGCCCTACCCAATTTTCGGGTATTGTGGTTGTACGGTAAAATTGGAATGGTATCGCATCCAAACAACCATCAGTTTTATAAAGGGCTAAGGCACATGCCTCAACATTTTCATCATCAAATTCATCTGGTGTTCGGAAACACATGTCAAAACATCTCAGTAGAATGACTCATCATTCTAAGGTTTTCATAACCATTTTCCACCAAGTATTCCCATCTAAAGTTGATCAAGTTTTATGCTTAGCACTAGCATCTGCAAGTGGGGTGAGTACTAATGAGGGGTGGTAAACAAGTGGGGATTAATTAAGTTCAATCTCATGCCTTAGGATGACATCAAGATTATCTAGATTAGGCCAAATTTAATGCTCTTTATGCAACCTTCAATTATCTTCCTAGAATCTACAAGTCACTTAAGTAAACTCTAAAAGAAAGCTTTGATAAAGGAATAAAGTAAAAAGCTTGCAAGTAAAACTAGGATTGGGTTATCAAGTGGGTATGATCAAATATGCTTAAGGCATTTAGTTGGCATGGTAACAGGCAAGTATTAGCTTTCATAGGTCAACTTGATTAGTAAGGCTTGCACAAGTATCAGTATAAGCTTGCTAAGTTAATAGCTTGCAAGTATTGGCTTGCCTTGTGCAGAGCAGTGGTTGAAGTTCTCCTCGGCTTCTTCTTCGTAGTATCCTCCTTCCTCCTCGTATCCTTCGTCGGTACTAGCGTCTATGAATAAATATGAGGTACACAATCACCAAACAATACTTAAATATTTTCAATCATCACACAAAAGGGCTCTATAGATGATCTAGCATCATCACTAACATTACAAGATTAAAGCATGTGTCTTATTTATTTTAATTTGAGAAAAGTAATTTCTACTCATTAAAAAACTAAAGATTTAATATTCTCCAAACCAAACATGGGATAATGTTGACACATGTCATCACCAAATATTTCAGTCCATGGGAATGTGATTTAAAGTGGTGTCACAATTTAATAAGGTTTAACCCTTTTATTTTAAATAAATAAAGTGACTAGCAATGCCTATGTGGCATTTTTTTATTACTTGGACATTATTTATGTAAGTAAACCCATATGTTTTTATATATTCTGAAAGGTATGATCAAATGTGATTTTAGAGAGTTGGAATCAACTCAAAAGCTATTATGGTTGAAATTTGAAAAATGTTTGAATGCAGAAAAGCTTCTGACTTGATATTTTTACGAAGGTTGATCTACAGATCCAAATGATTTTAATCCAACAGGCTTGGATTAAGCATTTCAGTACCTTTCTAAAAAAATTGGTTTCATGCAATTTGGTTCACTGAATCGAGCTGGGTTGATTTTTGAAACTAGGTACAGAACCGAGTTTGAAAGAAATTAGAAAAAGCTAAATTCAAACGAGTGGGCTGTGCGGGAAGGTTTAATGGGCCGGCCTAGTGTCACTCCACAGCGCGGGGTGCAACTGACAGGGGGGGGGTCTACTGGTCAGTGGCTCATTAAATGCGAAGCGGTACTGGGCGATGTGGTGCATTGGATTAGAATGAAGATCGACGGCTGAGGGTTGTCGTCGACGATGAACAGGTCACCGACGAGCTCGAACCCTAGCGGCTCAGTGGGGGTGCATTGGGGGTATACGAGACGGGAAAACGACGAAGTCAACAACGGCGAACTGAGGGATGGTCGCGGCAGCTCCGGGGGTGGACGAAATCAACGGCTCCCTTCTTCTCCAGAGGCGGCCTGCTCCGGCGCAATTCCGGCGATGCGCTACTCGCCTGGCTCCTACTAAGGGGTGGAAGTATCAGTGAGGTGAGGGGAGTGAGATGGTGTGAAGAAATCGAGCGGGGATCGTTTCCTTTTATAGGCCTGACGGCGAGACCGAGAGGGATGGGCAGGCGACGGTGGCGACACGGCTACGGGCAGCTAGAGGCATGGCCGAGGTTGGCGTTCGACGGGTGGTCTCCTGGCGATGCTCTAGAGCTTTAATGCACGTGTAGGGGCGGTGGCAAACGGTCGAGAACGTGCGGTGCTCTGCGCGGTAGAGACGACGTCTTCGACGGTGAGCGGTGGCTGTGAGGCATGGGGCGGGGAACGGGGGTGTCTGCGGGGTTGCTGGGGCTGTGGTGATCACGCGTGCATGCGGCGAGGGCGGCGCGCGGTCTGTGGGCGTGTGTCGAGGGTGGCGCTCTGGAGCGCTCTCAGCATGCTCTCAGAGAAGCTTGGCATGGCTTGGGCATGTGATCCATTGGCTGGCAGGGTTCGAGCGCTGGACAGGGGTGGCGGTGGACGGTGGCTTGTGTCCTAGACATGGTGTTTAGGCTTGGTGCTTGCTCTGGATAGCTAGCCATGGTCGGCTGGCAAGGGTTCCTTCGGGTTGGCATGGCATGGTGCAAAGGGTAGGGGCTAGGGGTGGTCAAGGCACTGGTTGGCACTGGGGGAGACAAGTGTGATCAATGGTGAACAATGCTTAGCCAAATTACTGCTCAAAACAGTGAAGTTTGGCCAGTTTGATTTGTTGTCTCCAAGTGTTTGATGAAATGGCCGCAAGAACTTGAGTTTTGAATTTTGAAAAGATTTTTGGTGGGTGTGCTAGGCATGTGTTGAGGATCCTGTGGATGCTTGGGTTTTGAAAATTGAGCTTGTTTGAGTGGTTTTTGAAATAGTGGGATCTTCCCATATGAAATAGATTCAATTTTAAACTGTCATTTAAACTGAGCTTTTAAATGTTTTTGCATGATCACAAAGTGGGCCTTGGTACCTTGTTATGAGTACTATCAAGGGGTGCAAAGATCTGTACATGTTTCTGTTAAGTTCTGAAAGTTAGGGATAGCCAAAGTAGGCATGGGAGTTAATTTGGCCAAAGTGACCATTCACTTAGTTTATTTGTTTTGACTTGTTTGTCTTTGGGAAAAGTTTGGGGATTGTTTAGATGATGTTTATTTCACCTAAGAATCATTTTACAAGCAAAGAAACACAGAACCATGGCAATTCAAAAGAATCCAAATTGTAATGCATACACATATGAATGCTTTCATATTTGTAATTGGAAAAGTTTTTGTTAACCCTAATTTTGATGATTAGAGTTTGATGATTCAAGTTTAATATTTTTGGGATGTTACAAACCTTCCCCCTTAAGCAAAATCTCGTCCCGAGATTTGAAAAAGGACGAAAAAGATTACCTAGGATTTGAAGAGATCAGGAAACTCCGTCCTGATGTGATCTTCGCGCTCCCAGGTAGCTTCCTCTTCTGTGTGGTTGCTCCACTGAATCTTGAGAAACTTGATGCTCCGGGTTCTGGTAGTTCTGAAAGCTTCCTCCAAAATACGGATGGGTACTTCGGGATAGGTCAGGTCATCATTGATTTCTATGGTCCGATGATCGATATTCTTGAACACTTTAGTCTTCTCTCGAACTTCGAGGCACTTGCGAAGTAATGAGATATGGAACACATTGTGCACGGCTGACATCTCTTTGGGTAGTTCCAATTGATACGACACTTCTCCTCGATGGTTCAGAATCTTGAAGGGTCTGATATATCTGGGGGCTAACTTTCCTTTCAGTTGGAAACGTTGCATTCCTTTCAATGGCGACACTTTCAGATACACAAAATCTCCTATGTTGAAGGCGAGGTCTCGACGTCTCTTGTCGACGTAACTCTTCTGTCTGGACTGGGCTGTCTTGAGGTGCTCACGAATCTTGTGAACCTTCTCTTCTGCTTCTAGTAGGATGCCGGGTCCGAAAATCTGACTCTCTCCTACTTCCGACCAGTTCAAAGGGGTGCGACACTTCCTTCCATACATGAATTCAAATGGGGCCATTTGCAAACTAGCTTGATAACTGTTGTTGTATGAAAATTCTGCAAACGGCAGACAGTCTTCCCACTTAGATCCATATTCCAACACACATGCTCTCAGCATATCTTCGAGTATTTGATTTACTCGCTCCGTTTGTCCATCGGTCTGAGGGTGATACGCGGTGCGGAAATCGAGGCGGGTTCCTAAACCTTCTTGGACTTTCTTCCAGAATCTCGAGGTAAACTGAGTTCCTCGATCCAATACGATGTTCTTGGGGACTCCATGCAAACTGACGATTCTAGCGATGTATAACTCTGCTAGCTTCGAACTCTGATATGTGGTCTTGACGGGTAAGAAATGGGCGACTTTGGACAACCTATCCACTATGACCCAGATAGAGTCATTTCCCCTACTAGAAGTAGGCAATCCGGTGATAAAGTCCATTCCAACGGAATCCCGTTTCCATTCCGGAATCTGCAATGGTTGCAACAATCCAGCGGGTCTTTGATGTCCTGCCTTGAATCGCTGACATATATCACACTTGGCGATATAGCTTCCGATTTCTCTCTTCATCTTATACCACCAAAATTGCTCTTTCAAGTCTTGATACATCTTCGTTCCTCCGGGGTGGATAGAATAAAGATTATCATGAGCTTCCTTCAGTATAACTTCTTTCAATTTAGAATCTGCTAGTACACAAAGGCGTCCTTTGTACCACAGAACTCCTTCTTCGTCTTGAGTTCTTGAAAACTCGCTTCACATTTGTCCGTCCATTCAAACTTCTTGTCTTTCTTCAGCAATTGGGTCATGGGTCTGGCGATACTCGAGAATCCTTCTACGAACTTGCGGTAGTATCCCGCCACTCCTAGAAATGCATGAACTTGGGTTTGAGTGGTTGGGGCTTGCCAATCTTCTACATCTTTCACCTTTGCAGGGTCAACGGCAATTCCTCCGGCTGATACAATGTGGCCGAGGAATCCTACCTCCTGTAACCAGAATTCACATTTGCTAAACTTGGCATACAACTGATGCTCTCTAAGGGTTCCAAGAATGGTACTTAGGTGTAGCTCATGTTCTTCTTCTGATTTGGAATAAATCAGAATGTCATCAATGAAAATAACGACAAACTTATCCAGGAAGTCCATAAAAATCTTATTCATGAGATTCATGAAATAAGCGGGGGCATTGGTTAATCCAAAAGACATGACAGTATACTCGTATAATCCATATCTGGTGGTAAAGGAAGTCTTGGGAATATCCTCTACACGAATCTTGAGTTGATGATAGCCAGTTCTAAGATCAATCTTAGAAAACACTTTAGCATCGGTCAACTGATCAAACAAATCTTCTATCTTGGGCAATGGGTACTTGTTCTTGATGGTGACATCATTCAACTTCCGGTAATCCATACACAAACGGTTACCTCCATCCTTCCTGTCCACAAATAAGACAGGTGATCTCCATGGTGACGCACTTGGTTGAATCAATCCAATTTCCAACATGGCATCCAATTGCTTCTTCAGTTCTTCTAGTTCAGACGGGTTCATACTATATGGTCTCTGAGCTATGGGTCCTGTTCCGGGGATTAGTTCAATGATAAACTCGATATCCCGATCTGGGGGCATACCGGGCAAAACATCTGGAAATACATCGGGGTATTCATAAACTATCCGGACTTGGTCAATGGTGGGTTGGGCTATACTCTTGTTGCACTTGAATTGACGAGGTAAGGTTTCACATATATGCTCGACTGATATTCCAGCCGTACTGGTCATGGTTATGGCTTTCTTGGCATAGTCAATTAATCCTTTTTGTTTGGACATCCAATCCATTCCTAGTACTACTTCCAAACCTTTAGTTCCGAGTAATATCATATTAGCATAAAAATCTATGCCATGGATTCGGATGGGGACGACTTTGCAAATTTGCCTAGCTTTGGTGGTGGAACCAGGGATTTGAACAATCATAACATGCTTCAGTTTGGTTGGTTGAATCTTACTAGTGCATGCAAATTCTTCGGTGACAAATGAGTGCGATGCACCAGAATCAAACAACACTCGAGCAAGTACTGAATTAACAGAAAACATACCCAACACGACGTTTGGCGCTTCCTGGGCTTCTTCAGCATGCATGAGAAAAAGACGGCCGTTGCGGTTGAGCGAGTTCCCTGGGGCAAACCTTCTTCCAGGCTGAACACGGCGCTGTTGTTGAGCTGGGACATTGGCATTGGGGGTTGCGGCATTCTTCTTGGGGCACTCATTGAAGTAGTGACCCTTATTTCCACAGTCATAACAAGTCACTTGCGACTTGTCCTTTGCTGCAACAGGCACAACATTGCTTCCAGTCCTTGGGGCAGTGTTGGTGTTGGCGGCAACATTGTTGTTGTTGAACTTGGGTGGTGCACGTTTGAAATTGCTAGAGTTGTCGGGGTTGTTGTGATTTCCTCCGGGCCTCGGGTTTCCACGGTTGGGATATTTAGGACGGTTCATCGGGGGTCTGTTGGTTCTCGGGGCAAATCCTGGAGATGGGTTAGGGTGATACTTTGGGGTCTGATGGGTTCCTGGCTGATGCATCCTGCGACGCTTACGGTTCTAATTGGCTTGGTTGATCTTTCCTTCCATCTGGATAGCAGAGTCGACAAGGGCTTCAATATCAGCAAAGGGGATATTGACTAACACAGTCTGCATCTCATCGTGCAAACCATTCATGAACCTCTCTTTCTTCTTGGCTTCAGTGTCGATCTTATCCGGGGCATACCTAGCTAATGACAAGAATTTGTCACGGTATTCCACTACGGTCATCCGTCCTTGCTTCAGTTCTCTGAACTCATCTCTCATTCTCTTGATCAAACCCGGTGGCACATGGGTTCTGCTGAACTTGACCTTGAATTCCTGCCAGGTCATCATCTGTCCTCCGGTCATTGCACGAACACTGTTCCACCATGCTCTTGCATCTCCGGCTATATAGTGGGTGGCGAACAGAACTTTCTCGTTAGCTTCCACTCCGGTGACTTCCAGGTTGTTTTCCATGGTTTGCAGCCAATCATCTGCATCTAGGGGCTCTTTCGACTTAGTGAAAACAGGTGGGTTGGTATTCTGGAAATTCTTGAGCTTAGATCCATGGTTGTCCTGATTTCCTTGGCCTTGATTGTTGTGAGCCAACTGGGCTATCTGCTGAAGGGTGGCTAAGTTGGCTTGACATTCGGCTCTTTCAGCTTCGCGGTCAGAAACTAACATTTGCCGGATCTGCAACATCGGGTCCAGGGATGAACCACTTCCTCCGCGAGGCATCTGAAGATTGAGATAGATCATGAGAAAAGAGGGAAGTTTCTAAGGTTCAGGGACTTTGAAAAGTATTTAAAGTTTGACTCAGATTTTCTAGCAACTTGCTTTTCATTCATTCATTCATTCATTCATTCATTCATAGCACACGATACAAACACACACCACAACAAAGGTACACAGATGGTTTTAAGAACCATTCTGGAAACTACGATACAGTGGGACCGAATAAAAATCACTATGCTAGTGCTCAAGTGCTACTACTCCTTGGAGTCGGTGTAGTCGTCATCCTCATCATCCTCATCGTCATCGATGAAGGCGAAATCATCCTCATCGGTGAAGAAGTCCATAGCCTGATCCTCCAGAAAATCATCATCATCGCTGAGATAGGAGTATGGGTCTCCACGAAGATCCTCTCCGGCATTCTCCCTTTCCTACAACTGCATGTCTCTCTCATGGATGGTCTCCTCCAAATCCGAGATACAGTGGCAAAGACGGTCAATGATGCGCTCCTTCTTGTCGAGCTGACGGCGGCGAGACTTCTGATCCTTTGCTAGCATGGCGATGGTCTGATCCTTCGTCTTGATGATGGCGGACTTCTGGTTGGAGTAGTCACAACAATTGTCCAATTCCTGCTGACCATCGTACATCATGAAGATAAGGTGGTCCAACTGAGTCTTCAGCTCGTGGTGGTATGGGGCTTCCAGTGGCTATCCCATAGCATCACGCCTTGGACAAAACTCAAAGCGGGTACCCTTGATATGGTTGATACTCTGCCCACACAGACGGGCAAGAGCTTCCTGCATGGCCCTGGCAAGTCCATCAAGCTAGTTGTTCTCTCTTAAGGTGAATTGAATTCCCTCGGCAGTGGGAGGTTCAATCTTTCCTCGGAGACTTGCAACAATTAGCCACTACAGATCTTCTCCTCCTTGATCATTGAGCTGAGCTCCGAAGAACTCGGGGTGCGAACGCTCTAGAAGTTCTGAAACTGGTCCAAATCCCTCTCAAAGATAAGGTCTCCTCCATTCCCCAACCGATAAAACTTGCTGTACTTCACGTCCATCTATAAGAATATAGGATGAGTAAGTTAGTAGAGTGATCAAGTGTGTCAAATTTTATGTATTTTGCAAGAGTTTTAAGGAACATGAATTTTCATGAAAGAATCAAAGTGATAAAAATGGGAATAAGTTTTTCTAAATATTTGCTTCCTTTGGTTTTGAAACTAAGTTTTTGATTCAAACGTCCAGTCTAACTAGGGTCTCCTATGATCAGGATGGCTCTGATACCAACTTGTCAACACCCGGGTTTTTAATCCCAGATGCATGTTATGCCATACATCGCAATCCCAGGATTACCATTTTTGCAAGACATAACAGAATTGGATACCACAGTACATCATCCATTACAAACCATACATAAGGTCTTACACAAATAAGGATCTCATGATCCAGTTCTTAATACAACTCAAGCAGCGGAACACATGTCAAAACATCTTAGTAGAATGAATCATCATTCTAAGGTTTTCATAACCATTTTCCACCAATTATTCCCATCTAAAGTTGATCAAGTTTTATGCTTAGCACTAGCATCTACAAGTGGGGTGAGTACTAATGAGGGGTGGTAAACAAGTGGGGATTAATTAAGTTCAATCTCATGCCTTAGGATGACATCAAGATTATCTAGATTAGGCCAAATTTAATGCTCTTTATGCAACCTTCAATTATCTTCCTAGAATCTACAAGTCACTTAAGTAAACTCTAAAAGAAAGCTTTGATAAAGGAATAAAGTAAAAGCTTGCAAGTAAAACTAGGATTGGGTTATCAAGTGGGTATGATCACATATGCTTAAGGCATTTAGTTGGCATGGTAACAAGCAAGTATTAGCTTGCATAGGTCAACTTGATTAGTAAGGCTTGCACAAGTATCAGTATAAGCTTGCTAAGTTAATAGCTTGCAATTATTGGCTTGCCTTGTGCAGAGCAGTGGTTGAAGTTCTCCTCGGCTTCTTCTTCTAACAAAATTGGTTTCGTGCAATTTGGTTCACTGAATCGAGCTGGGTTAATTTTTGAAACTAGGTACAGAACTGAGTTTGAAAGAAATTAGAAAAAGCTAAATTCAAAT
This sequence comes from Avena sativa, assembly GCA_916181665.1. Classification (NCBI taxonomy): domain Eukaryota; kingdom Viridiplantae; phylum Streptophyta; class Magnoliopsida; order Poales; family Poaceae; genus Avena; species Avena sativa. The sequence goes on from OV702294.1 coordinate 507,551,854, forward strand.
GAGTGGGCTGCGCGGGAAGGTTTAATGGGACGGCCCAGTGTCACTCCGCAGCGCGGGGTGCAACTGACAGGAGGGTCTACTGGTCAGTGGCTCATTAAACACGAAGCGGTACGGGGCAATGTGGTGCGTTGGATTAGAATGAAGATCGACGGCTGAGGGTCATCGTCGACGATGAACAGGTCATCGGCGAGCTCGAACCCTAGTGGCTCAGTGGGGGTGCATAGGGGGTATACCGGGGCTCCAGTGACGACGGCGAGGCGGGCAAACGACGAAGTCGACAACGACGAACTCAGGGGTGGTCACGGCAGCTCCGGGGATGGACGAAATCAACGACTCCCCTCTTCTCTAGAGGCGGCCTGCTCCGGTGCAATTGTTGGAATTATGCCCTAGAGGAAATAATAAAGATGTTATTATTATAATTCTTGTTCATGATAAAGTTTATATTCCATGCTAGAATTGTATTAAGCGGAAACTTTGATACTTGTGTGGTTTATGAACAACACCGTGTCCCTAGCATGCCTCTATGGACTAGCTCATTGATTAATGATGGTTAAGGTTTCCTAACCATAGACATGAGTTGTCGATTAATAATGAGATCATGTCATTAGGAGAATGATATGATGGACAGAGCCAAATTAAGCAGAGCAATTAGATCGTGTCATCGTGTTCATCTTTGCGAAGCTTTTCTTATGTCAAATATTATATTCCTTAGACCATGAGATAATGCATCTCCCTGGTATCGGAAGAAAGCTTTGAGGTCATCAAACGTCATCCTATGAGAGGGTGATCATAAAGGTGTCTCTCAGGTGATCATAAAGTACTTGTTGGGTTGTATGTATCGAGATGGGATTTCTCCCTCCCAGGTCGGGGAGATATACTTCGGGCCCACTCGGTAATCGATATCAACACCGCTTGCAAGAACGTGGTTAAGGATTTAATCACAAAGTGATATCGGATTAAGGAACGAGTAAAGTACTTGCTGTGAACGAGATTGAACTAGGTATGCCGATACCAACGATCGAATCTCGGGCAAGTAAAGTATCGCGTGACAAAGGGAATATGTATATGTGATTAATTGAATCCTGGCATCGTGGTTCATTCGATATGATCATCGATGAATATGTGGGAGTCAATATGGGTTTCCAGACCCCGCTGTTGATTATTGATAGAAGATCATGTCTGCATATTCTCGAACCCGTAGGGTCACACACTTAACGTGTCTTGACGCTAGGATAGAATGGATAATTGGTTTATGAGTTTTTGTTCGGAGTCTCGGATGAGATCCAGGACATCACAAGAGGTTCCGGAATGGTCCGGAGAATAAGATTTATATAAGGGAAAGCAGTTTTTGGATTTCGAAATTGTTTCGGATTGTTCGGTATTGTACTGGAAGGTTCTAGAAGCTTCCGGAGTGGGACCAACGTGGCCCCACTTGTCAGGAGGGGGCGTGGGCCTACGAGGGGGTGCCTTGGCCGCATTAGGCCAGGGGCACAAGGCCCCATAGGCCCAGCCGGCCAAGCCCTAGGGGAAACCCTAGGGAGAGCTTCTAGAAGGGGGGGAACTTGCCCCCCACTCCTCCCATGTGGCCGCCGGCCCTAGGGTTTGGAGGAGGGGCAAGGGCAGCCAGCCAGCCCTCTATATAAAGAGGGCAGGGGCGCACCCTTCCCCACACACCTCCTCAAACCCTAGCCGCCTAGCTGCTGCCCTCCTCTCTCTCTCTCTCCCGGTTGCGCGTAGGCGAAGCCCTGCCGCAGAAACTCTCCACCTTTGCACCATGCCGTCGTGTTGTAGATCCAATATATCTCTCCACCCCACTTGCTGGACCGAGGAAGGAGGAGACGTCGAGGTGCCGTACGTGTGCATCTCTCGGAGGCGTCGCCACTTGCGGCGTTGGATCGGATCGGATCGCGAGGAGGAGAAGGCTAGTACGACTACATCAACCATGTTCCGTTGAACGTTCTGCTGTGCGATTTCTTCAAGGGTATGAAGATATCATCTATCCCTCTCGTTGTTTGCATCTCCTAGATTAGATTTTGGCTTTTCCCGTTCGCATCCGTAGAAATTTTTGATTTACTATGCTACGAAACCCTACAGTGGTATCAGAGCTAGATCTATGCGTAGATGTGTTTCACGAGTACAACGCAACATGCTTGTTGCGGGCGTTGATGTTTTCTGTTGCAAGCCTCCTATTGTGTACTTCTTATGACGCGGGATAGTGAGATCTAAGCGGTCTAGGCCAACTTTACGCGACCTCGTTCGCGAGACCGGCTCCGCACTTGAGGTGTGGCTTGTTCCACACATGCGGCTGGTGGATGCCAGTTTCTCTCACTATAGTTGTCATGGGATTTACACCAGATGTTGGCAACCATAATATCACCGTTGTGGCTTTCCGTAGGTAAGAATCGTTCTTAGCTTGTTACTCCCATAAGCCACGTAAAACAAGCAACAACAAAGTAGAGGCGTCTAACTTGTTTTTGCAGGGAGTGTTTCTGTGATATGGTATGGCCCAAGATGTGATGTGTATGTTGTATGCAATGATCATGTTTTGTAATGTTTCACGACTTGCATGTCGATGAGTACACAACCGACAGGAGCCATATGGTTGTCTTTATAATTGTGTATGACATGTGTGTCAACTTCTTATACGCCATGTAATAGCTTTACTTTATCTCTAAGTAGTTAGCAATAGTTGTAGTTGCTATTCGTGGTGGAGGCAATCATGGTGGAGTGATGGAGATCATGCTGGCACGCACAAGATGGAGGTCATTGCGCGGAGATTGGCTATACCATGTCACATAAAATTATATGCATGTGATGTTTATCCTTTTATGTATCTTATTATGCTTAGATCGCGACGGTAGCATTATAAGATGATTCCTCACTTAAAGATCAAGATAAAACTGTGTTCTCCCCATGTATGCACCGTTGCGAAAGTTCATCGTGTTCAAGCATCACGTGATGATCGGGTGCTATAAACTCTACGTTCACATACAACGGGTGCAAGCCAGTTTTGCACACGCGGAAATACTTGGGTTTGACTTGACAAGCCTAGCATGTACAGACATGGCCTCGGAACACACGAACCGAAAGGTTAAGCATGATTCATATGAATGATATGATTGACACTTTGTTGTCCACCATTGAAACCACATCTCTTCTCGTGAAGATCGGATTAGGTGTGGTGAATTTGGATCATGTTCACTAAATAACTTGAGGGATGTTGAATTTAGTGGGAGTTTATCTAGTAATTTGATTAAGTTGAACTAGTTATCATGAACATAGTCTAAATTGTACTTGCAAATTTTGTAGATCAAATGGCTAAGTCCAACTTTAACTTCAACGTTTTTGCTGAGAAAGAAAAGCTTAAGAACAATGGGTCTAACTTCACCAACTGGTTCCGCAATCTGAGAATCATTCTCGGTGGCGGACAAAAGGACTATGTCCTTGAGAAAGCGCTAGGTGACGCCCCTGCTGTAGATGCGCCGGCTAATGAAAAAGATGTTTATCAGTCGCGCAAAGATGATTATGGTGTGATTAAGAGCACCATGTTGTTTGCTATGGAATCAGACCTTCAAAATCGTTTTGAGGAGTTCGCCGGGCCCTTTGAGATCCTTGAGGAACTGAAAACCATGTTTCAGATTCAGGCCTGTTCTGAGAGATATGAGATCTCTAAGAAATTCTTCAACTACAAGATGGAGGAAGGGAGTTCGTTAGTGAGCACGCCATTAAGATGTCGGGCTACACTCAACGCCTTGAGAAACTGGACTACAAGATTCCAGAGGAGCTCAAGATTGACAGAGTTCTGCAATCACTCCCTCCTATCTACAAAGGTTTTGTAGTTACTCATAATCAGATTGGTTCCACTGATACGATCACTAAGCTCTTCGCTAAGCTGAAAGCTGCGGAGGTGGACATCAAGAAAGATAATTATGTGTTGATGGTCAACAAGCCCCCCAGCTTTAAGAAAGGTAAGGGTGCAAAGAAGTCTTTCAAGAAAGGCAGCAGCAAGCGCGTTGCCCCTGCTGAGAAGAAGCTCAAGTCTGGACCTAAGCCAGACAGTGAGTGCTTCTATTGCAAGGACAAGGGTCACTGGAAGCGCAACTGTCCGAAGTACTTAGCGGACAAGAAGGCTGGCACCATTAAAGGTATATTTTATATACATGTTATTGATGTTTACCTTACTAGCGCTCGTTGTAGTGCCTGGGTATTTGATACCGGTTCAGTTGCTAATATTTGTAACTCGAAACAGGAGCTACGGAATAGACGGCGGCTAGCGAGGGATGAGGTGACGATGCGCGTTGGCAACGGATCAAGAGTTGATGTGATGGCCGTCGGCATGCTCTCCTTAGTTTTACCTTCAGGATTAGTTTTAAACCTTAATAAATGTTATTATGTGCCTGCGTTGAGCATGAACATCATATCTGGATCATGTTTATTGCAAGACGGTTATTCATTTAAATCGGAGAATAATGGTTGTTCTATTTATATGAGTAACATCTTTTATGGTCATGCACCTGCTATGAATGGTTTATTTCTTCTGAATCTCGAAAGCAATGTAACACACATCCATAACATTGAGGCTAAGAGATGCAAGGTAGATAGTGATAATACGACTTATTTGTGGCACTGCCGTCTAGGTCATATTGGTGTAAAACGCATGAAGAAACTCCATTCTGATGGACTTTTGGAGTCTCTTGATTTTGAATCATTTGACACGTGAAAGCCGTGCCTCATGGGCAAGATGATCAAAACCCCGTTCTCCGGTATAATGGAGCGAGCAACGGACTTGTTGGAAATCATACATACCGATGTATGCAGACCGATGAGTGTTTCGACGCGCGGTGGATATCGCTATTTTCTCACTTTTACTGATGACTTAAGTAGATATGGGTATATCTATTTAATGAAACATAAATGTGAAACGTTTGAAAAGTTCAAAGAATTTCAGAACGAAGTGGAAAACCATCGTAACAGAAAAATTAAATTTCTACGATCCGATCGTGGAGGTGAATATTTGAGTTATGATTTTCTCACGCCTCTTAAAGCAAGCGGAATCGTTTCGCAACTCACGCCACCCGGAACACCACAGCGCAATGGTGTGTCTGAACGCCGGAATTGAACTTTATTGGATATGGTGCGATCGATGATGTCTCTTACAGATTTGCCGTTATCATTTTGGGGTTATGCATTAGAAACCGCTGCATTCACTTTAAATAAGGCACCATCTAAATCCATTGAGACGACACCGTATGAACTGTGGTTTGGTGCTAAACCTAAGTTGTCGTTTCTTAAAGTTTGGGGATGCGAGGCTTACGTCAAGAAGTTGATGCCGGATAAGCTCGAACCCAAAGTGGAGAAATGCGTCTTCATAGGATACCCTAAGGAAACTATTGGGTATACCTTCTATCACAGATCCAAAGGTAAAGTGTTTGTTGCAAAGAACGGATCCTTTCTTGAGAAGGAGTTTCTCTCGAAAGAAGTGAGTGGGAGGAAAATAGAGCTAGACGAGGTTATTGAACCTTCTCTTGAGTTGGAGAGTAGCGCAGCACCGGAAATTGTTCCAGTGTCGTCTGCACCAACAATAGAGGAAGCTAATGGCAGGGATCATGAAGCTTCGGACGATGCTACTACTGAACGTCGCAGGTCCACAAGGTCGCGTGCCCCTCCTGAGTGGTATGACAACCATGTCTTAACTGTTTTGTTGGTAGACAACAGTGAACCTGCGAACTATGAGGAAGCAATGATGAGCCCAGACTCCGAGAAATGGCTAGAGGCCATGAAATCCGAATTGGGATCCATGAGCGAAAACCAAGTATGGACTTTGGTGGACCCTCCTAGCGACCGAAAGGCCGTTGAGTGCAAATGGATTTTCAAGAAGAAAACGGACGCGGATGGTAATGTTACTGTCTATAAAGCACAGCTTGTCGCGAAAGGTTTTCGTCAAGTTCAAGGTGTTGACTATGATGAGACTTTCTCTCCCGTAGCGATGTTTAAGTCCATTCGGATTTTATTAGCAATTGTTGCGTTTCATGATTATGAAATATGGCAGATGGATGTCAAGACTGCGTTCCTCAATGGAAACATTTATGAAGAGTTGTATATGATGCAACCCGGAGGTTTTGTCGATCCTAAGGATGCTGATAAGGTGTACAAACTTCAGCGTTCCATTTATGGACTGAAGCAAGCATCTCGGAGTTGGAACCTTCATTTTGATGAAGTGATCAAGAGCTTTGGATTTGTTCCAAATTGCTATGAAGCTTGTATCTACAAGAAAGTGAGTGGGGGCTCAGTGACATTTTTGGTACTATATGTGGATGGCATATTGATTATTGGAAATGACATTGATATGCTTAACGATGTGAAGAGTTATTTGAACAAACATTTTTCAATGAAAGACCTAGGAGAAGCTGCTTATATATTGGGCATCAAAATCTATAGAGATAGACAAAGACGCCTAATAGCTTTAAGCCAAAGTACATACCTAGACAAAGTTCTGAAAAGGTTCAGAATGGATAAGGCAAAGAAAGGTTCAGTGCCCATGTTGTCAGGTAAGATATTGAGCAAGGCTTAGTGTCCAGCTATGGTAAACGATAGAGAAGCTATGAGCAAAGTGCCTTATGGCTCGGCCATAGGTTCTATCATGTATGCCATGCTGTGTACTAGACCGGATGTGTCCAATGCTCTTAGTTTGACGAGCAGATACCAAAGTGATCCAGGAGTGGAACACTGGACAACCGTGAAGAACATCCTAAAGTATTTAAATAGGACTAAAGAAATGTTCTTGGTCTATGGAGGTGATGAGCAGCTCGTCATAAAAGGTTACGTCGATGCTAGTTTCGACACCGACAAGGATGATTCTAAATCTCAGACATGATACGTTTATATTTTGAATGGAGGAGCTGTGAGCTGGAGAAGCTGCAAGCAAAGCGTCATCGTGAGATCTACAGTAGAAGCAGAATACATGGCTGTTGCAGAAGCGTCAAGTGAAGGAGTTTGGATCAGGAACTTCATCACTGAGCTTGGTGTGGTTCCAAGTGCCTTGGACCCACTGGAGATATTGTGTGACAACACTGGCGCCATAGAACTGGCTAAGGAACCAAGATATCATCCAAAGACCAAGCACATCAACCGCAAGTTTCATATAATTCGAGATTATATAATAGATGGAGATCTGAAGATTAGCAAAGTACATACGGATCTGAATGTCGTAGATCCGTTGACTAAACCTCTTCCACGAGCAAAACATGATCAACACCTTAGTGCCATGGGTGTTAGATTGTTGCCAGATGTAAACTAGATTATTGACTCTAGTGCAAGTGGGAGACTGTTGGAATTATGCCCTGGAGGCAATAATAAAGATGTTATTATTATAATCTTGTTCATGATAAAGTTTATATTCCATGCTAGAATTGTATTAAGGGGAAACTTTGATACTTGTGTGGTTTATGAACAACACCGTGTCCCTAGTATGCCTCTATGAACTAGCTCATTGATTAATGATGGTTAAGGTTTCCTAACCATAGACATGAGTTGTCGATTGTCGTGGTGGTGGCACGGCAGATGCCATGGGTAGGCTAAAGTTTTGGGGCCAATGGATGCTAGAGGGATCCGGGAAGGGAAGATGTAGTTGCTTCTACACACGAAAGAGTAATATGCAGATCTTTATTTCTCCTCTCTCGGGCTACAAGTGCTCCTTGAGCTGTTTGCAGGAAGAAGAGAAGAACTTCACGAGCCTAACGGTGTAAAATGAATCGATCCCCCGCTCAGGAACCCACGCCTCTCCTTATAAAGGGGGGCCTTGGCTCCTCTAGGGCTGACGTGGCAAGCATATTCGAAGAATATGCTTGTCCCAATATAGTAACTCGGCGACCTCCTTTCCGTGTCCCTCTTCTAATGACGGCAAAGTTCCAGAGAACCCCACCTGCACACCTCGGGCTCCAGTACTGTCACCTCCGTGACCTCCTTCTTCCCTTATGCTGCTCTGTGCCTTGTCCTTTGCGCTTGGCTCTGTTCAGATTCTTCCTAGCCCGTGGCTAGGGTTTGACTGTAGGCACCTCCTTCTCCTGCAAGCTTCATGTCATTCGGCCCTGTCTCGCTTAACTCGGCTTGGCCTTCACCTGCATTTAGGTTATTCAGACTTACTCGGCCGACTTAACTCGTATGTCGGTCGGGTAACGTACAGCTCCTCTCATAGGTGTCATGGTTGTGCTTACCTCGGCCGACCTTTACATGATTCGGCCGATATAGACAGTAACTTGGCATATGACAGGGGAAACCCCTTTTGTCTTCCCCTGTCACGACCCTATCCGGGGTCACCTCCCCAACATTAGTCCCCGAAGCTGGTGTGGTCCTTCCCGTAACCTCGGCCGGGCCATATCAGTTTCCCAATATTCATTTCTCCTCATTTCCGAGTTACTTTCTCATGTTCGAGGTATCCGCGCAGATTCTCGTGCACGCCTCGTCCTACGTGTAACACTTATCATTGTTTCTCTAGTTTTTTGTTCCTCTACAGTGCTCACTGACAAGCTACAGTAATTACTACGGCTGTCGCGTCGGTGCTGTGACGCCTCACGCACCGCATCGGCCAGGGGGGCTGATCGTCTCCTGCATCGTGTGGTCACCAGTGTGGCTCCACTCAGCCACGAGCGGTTCCGCCGCACGCACGATCTATACGGTTAGTGCCCGCACGCACGATCCCACTACCGCCAGGGCCACGCGGTTATAAAGAGGGGCACAGGGCTAGAGGGTTCACTTTCGTCCTTCGCTCACTGTTGCTCTTCTTCATCCTAGCGGCCGTGCGTCTGTTCGTGCTTCTGCGGCTGCGCCCTCATCGGAATCTTCGGCGGTGAGGCCACAGTTCTTCTACTCCGTCGACCTCGTCCCCGCGCGCTTGCTTCGGCGCCGTCACCGGTGAGTTTTTTGCGGTCCCACTGCTAAGATCTCTCTCCAGACGCATCTGCCGCTTTCTAGGCTTCCAGTGGTAGTTCTTTTCCGCTCCGCCGCCATCCTCTCTTAGAGTCACGATGGGGCCCTGCGCCTCTAAGCCTTGCTCCGCCGTTAGTTTTTCTTCCGTTGATTCCTCCGGCGACCCTATGTCGAGTTCAGTTAGTGGCGCGCTCGTCGAGGACGACGACGTAGCGTCTGGTCCAGAGCGGGGCTCCTGGCAGGGTTCCTCGGTCACTCGTCGTGAGATCGAGTGGCTAATTAGGACTCGCCGGATTCCTGCCGAGGTAGGCTGTCGCTTACCCGGCAGCGAATCCTCTCCCGTACTCAACGACGGCGAGTATGTCGTCTTTATGTCCCACTTTGCTCGTGGGTTTGGTCTTCCCCTTAGCGATTTCGCGAGGGATTTCCTCGATTACTTCAGCCTTCAGCCGCATCACCTTCCGGCTAATGCCATCGCCTACTTATCTGCTTTTATCTCGGAATCAGAAGGATACTTTGGCCTCTGGCCGTCTGTGCACGTATGGTCCAAATTTTTCCAGATCCGATCTAACGTCGTTCCAGACAAATCCCTTCACCCCTCTGAGAAGCTGCTTACCCAGTGTAGAGCCGCGTCCATCACACCTCGGAGAAAATCCGAGTTCCCTCGTGTCGCTGGTCTCGAATCTTGCAAGAAGTGGCATAGATCGTTTTTCTATGTCAAGAATACTGGAAAGGAGGACAAGATTCGGCTCCCTGCTTTCTCCATCGGCCCCCCTTCCAAGAAGAACTGGACCTACAACCCCAGGAAGAGCCATGCTCTGGCTGAGGCCTTCGAGATTCGGCTGAAGGAGTTGATCCGCGCCGGGCTACGCGGCGAGGATCTGATGACTACCTTCGTCAGCAGCCGAATCTGCCCTTTCCAGCATCGCACGCACAAACTCTGTTATATGAGAGGTCCCCTCGATCCCAACCGAGTCTCAATGGTAGAGCTCGATGATTATCTTATTTTCAAGCGAGTCCGAGCTATCTTCAAGATAGATATGCCGGAGGACTGGACCTGGGGACTAAAGCCGTTCACCCGCGGGAATCCCCCTCCCGAGGTAAGTTCACACATTCGTGTTTTGCCTCCTAATTGCATTTATGATTTCTTTTGCCAATTCCTCTTTGTCTCTTTTCTTGCAGAGATTTGCAGAGCAGAAGATCAAGGATGCCGAGGTTCTGGCCCTCCCGTGGACCGCAGATCGGAATACCCCGGACAGCGGGGAGCCTGACTCGGAGGAGTTTGTCCCCAAGTTAGACATCGGTCCGGCTCGCGCCCGTGGCAAGATCTCGGCTCACGGGGAGGAAGGTGATTCGGACGACGTCCAAATTCTTGAGGTAGTCGCCGCAATGCCTATCTCTTACGCATTTCCGGCTTCTACGTCCTCAGCTAATCAGGCCGGTCAGGTGCACAACGCCGAGCCTCTCGCCTCCCAACCTCCTGCTACCTCGAGGAAGCGTACCGCTCCAGCAGGTGCCTCGGAAGCCGCTCCCAAGAAACGAACAAAGAAGTCAGCCTAGCACCTTCCGAAGCGTAAAACTATGCCCGGAGTTACTGGGTGAGTTCATTTTCATTTGTATTTCTTGTTTCTCTTTTTCTGTCTTTTGATTTGACTTTCTGTGCTTTTGCAGCGCTCCTCTTTCTGTTAAGCCCAGTGGTCCGAGTATGACGAGTCACACAACCCGGCTGCCTTCTCCTCCGCCTCCTGAAGATACTAGAGTTCCTAGTCCTGCTTGCGTGGACTCTCCTCCTGCTCCGAATCAGACATCACCTTGGCAAGATGCACCTGTGGTTTCCATTGCTGATGCCGACGTAACTCGGATAGTAGATCCTCCTACCGAACCTGCTGCCTCCGTCGTCAACCCCGGAGTTTCCCCCGAGATTCCTTTGACCCCCACAGTTTCAACCGCAACTCCAACTCCAGCCGAGGATATCACCATCTCGGCGCCCTCAGAAACCATAATCCCTCCGGCCCCCAAAGATGCCACTCCAAGTGACGAGGTTGCGGCCCCTGCTGACATCTCTTCTAAGGCTAAGAAGGTTGTTGTTACCAGACCTTCATCATCTCAGAAAGGACTTGCTAGCTCTTCTCAACCCACCATTGCTGATGCTCTCCGCAAGGGGGTTTCCTCTGCTAAGACCGTTGTCGCCCTGGCCGCTGATACTCAGCTTACCCTCCACAAGAGTCCCGCGACGGCTGTGGTTACACAACGTGAACGAGGTAAAGTCCTGACTCGTACTGAGAGTGGGAACAACCTCGGCTCCTTGGTTGAGTATGCCAATAATTGGAACGCTGCTGATCAGCTTGAGGGCAATCCGAGCAATCAGCCATTTCAACTCTCCGACATCAGTAGTCGCTTGCATATGGCTGCCAAGATCGTGCTTGACAGCGATAAGATGAACGAGGTAATTGCTTTTGTTGACATTTGGTTAGTTATTCGAATGATAGTATATATACTCTAGTCCCCGAAGCTTGCAACCGAATAACTTGTTATTCGTTTGGAAGCTTTGTTAATCTTTGCTTGATTCGGATCCGAGTTAAGCTTTGATTATCCAGCCACTTAGGTCCAGGATAAGTTTTGCTCGATCTGAGTTAAGCTTTGCTTAATTTGGATCTGTCTTAGGTTCGGATATCCAGCTACCTAGATCCAAGTTAAGCTTTGCTTGATTTGGATCTGTCTTAGGTTCGGATATCCAGCTGCCTAGATCCGAGTTAAGCTTTGCTTGATTCGGATCTGTCTTAGCTTTGAATACATAGCCCCTTAGATCCGAGTCGAGCCTTGCTTGATTTGGATTTGCCTTAGCTATGAATATCTGATTGTATATTTTACTTTGTCGCTTAGGTTGCCCATGATCGGCGGACAGCCGAATTCCAAAGGATGCTTTTCACGCACAAGAAGTTGCAAGAAAAGTACGAGAAAGTTCTTCCCGTGGTGAAGAAAGTTGGTAACTTAACAAATCTTTGTATTATCCCTTAAGCTCTTAATATTTTTGACTTGAGGTGTTAGCTCATTTTGCTGGTAAACAGGTAATATCAATAATCTTAATATCCGTCTTGAGAAGAAAGTCAAGGCCCTGGAAGGTTAGTTATCCTTTCTCTTTACTGATTTTCGTTCGAGACTTATCCTGAGTTTCTTATAACCTTCTGGCTTTGGTATAGCCGAGTTACAAACTCTTGCAGCGTCGCATCAAGAATGCATACCCATGCTTGATATGATGCTGCATTTTTTAGAGCAAGCCGCCACTCATTCGACGCAATTGAAAGAGAAAGATGACGAGATAACCCGCTTGCATGACGAGGTGTAGTCCCTCAAGCTTTCTCAGAAATCTGAGTTAGAGAAAGTTGATCAGGAGTTCTCCGAAGAAAAGAACCGGCTAAGTCTGCAATTGCAGAAGGATAAAGAACTCCTCGAGGCTGCCGAACTTAAGACTCGGATGATGAGCGAGGAAATCACTCGCTTTGAGAAGACTTAGGTTGATTGGACTCAAGATCTTCAGAAAATGTTGAGCTATATTCATCATAAGTTTCTGACCGTGGCCAAGTTATCTTCTCTTCTTTCTTACTTTTAATTGATATACTTTTATTTTGTGTAGATCATTTTCCTGAAGCTAGGCCCATGAGCTCTAGAGCGGTGATTAATGTTCGCTAGTGCCGAGGTGTCCCCGCAAATTCGAGTCCAGAATATTCAATGGAAGACTTCTTGGTTGCCGTTGGCGCTGCTATTGGGCCAATGAAGATTATGGGCAGGGATTTGGTGCAAGCAGCCATTCAGGCCTATCATGTTCTCTGGCCGAATACTTCTGGAACTCCTGATATTGACGAGATCAAGATACTTGTGGAAAGGTTAATGGCATCCCAGACGTAGTTAAATCTCTAGAGGGAATCCGCTGGAAGAGCTGGTGCTGATATGGCGCTTACAGTCATTATGTCTTGGTATGAGGACATTTCGCTCGACACCTTGATAAACTTGCGCACCGGCTCCCGTTGGGTTGAGGATCCAGAATTCACCGCTCGCCGCCAAGCTCGTGCCTTCCAGCTTGTTGAGTATGCTGATGTGCATAACTGTATTGAAGGGCCGAGTTTTCTTCCCAACCCGGCGGATGACGTTGAAATTGAAGATGCCTCCGATTATAATTCGGCCGACCAGGAGGAGGGTGAGGGCGACTCAGACAACTCTAGTGATTCCAGTGCAAGCTCGGATGGGGACGGCGATGCGCGATCATCTTCCAAAGGGACTGGGCACTCTCAAGCTCAAACTAATGTTTCTCAACAGCCCAGGGCTTCCCCCGAAGTCACTATTGCTTCTGTGGAGGGCGAAGTAACCTCGGCTGAGGTGCCGTCTACCTCAGAGCGCCCAGTGCCTGACCAAGCCGCTGCCCCTTAGGTTCAAAAAACTTCTTAAGTTACTTCTTATCCCCGGTATGCCGGGCGTATGATGTATGTGAAACAATTGTCCGACTTTCTGTGTGGTACGAACCCTTTTTGCCTTTTGCCGCTGAGGCATGGATGATGGTGATCATTATTAGTTTGTCTAAACAGATCTTGTTGCTTTAAATCTTTGCTTTGGTGGTCTTCAATCTCATAAGTTCGGATCATGTGTTTTCATTTGACTGACCTTAGTTCGGCATTAATATTGCCTGGCCTTTATAAATTCGACGGCTTAACCATTGTGTTCTTGATCCCTATCCGAGCTATAAAGCCCGAAGCCCATATTTGGGGAAAGCGAAATAATATCGTTCAAGGTAGTCTCTGACCTATCGTTCGGGGTGCCGAAGTTTAATACCCATTTTTGGAACAGGAGACAATCATGGGGAAATTCCCTAGTCAGTGCTTTAGGAATCGAGGTTTTAATGCATAATCCGAGATAAGGGATAATATGGCATAATCCCCGAGTCCCCTGCTCGAGGTCCTGAAACTTAACACATAATTCAGGATTAAGAAATAACGTTGGGCAGTCCCCGAGTTACTGCTCAAGGTGCCGAGGTTTAATACATAACTCAAAATGTGAAATAACATAGGGCAGTCCCCGAGTCACTGCTCAAGGTGCCGAGGTTTAATACATAACTCAAAATAATAAATAACATAGGGCAGTCCCCGAGTCACTGCTCAAGGTGCCGAGGTTTGATACATAATTCAAAATGAGAAATAACATAGGACAGTCCCCGAGTCACTGCTCAAGGTGCCAAGGTTTGATACATAATTCAAAATGAGAAATAACATAGGGCAGTCCCCGAGTCACTGCTCAAGGTGCCTAGGTTTAATACATAGTCGATACTTCGACTTGAAGCGTCATATTACAACGTATCATAGATGGCTCCTACGAGTAAAATGGACGAAGTAAAGCTATGTTCCATGGTCTTTTTGATTCTTCGCCGACTTTATTTGCCTTGTTCTTTTCTGGTGACTGAGCATCGATTAGGTAATATGCATCATCGTGCAATGCTTTGCTCATGATGAATGGTCCCTCCCATGGGGGTGATAGTTTGTGCATGCCGGCTGTGCGTTGCACTAGCCAAAGAACCAAATCTCCTTCTTTAAACACTCTTGGATTGACTTTCTTGCTGTGATATCGTCGTAAGTCTTGCTGATAAATAGCTGACCTTGATAGTGCCAACTCCCTGGCTTCTTCTAGCAAATCGACATCATCTTGCCGAGCTACCTCATTTACCTCAGCGGTTGTATACTGGGTTACTCTTGGCGAATCATGTATTATGTTGGCTGGAATCACGACTTCTGCTCCATATACCAGAAAAAATGGGGTATACCCTGTTGACCTGTTTGGGGTAGTTCTGAGGCTCCATAGTACTGCTGGTAGTTCCTCGATCCAGCATCATGCCGACCTTTGCAGAGGTTTGACGAGTCGGGGTTTTATTCCGGACAATACTAGTCCATTAGATCTTTCCACTTGCCCATTGGATGCTGGGTGAGCCACCGATACGACATCTAGTCTTATGTGTTTTTCTTGGCAGAATCTAGCAAAAGCCCCTTCAGTGAAGTTTGTGCCATTGTCTGTAATAAAGCTATGTGGATAACCATATCTCAAGATAATATCTTTGAGGAATTTTATTGCTTTTGGTCCATCACATTTTTTATCGGTTTTACTTCAATCCACTTTGTGAATTTATCCACCATGACTAAAATGTGGGTCATCCCGCCCCGGGCCGTCTTGAATGGTCCCACCATATCCAAGCACCATACAGAAAATGGCCAAGTAATTGGTATCGACTTTAATTCAGACGATGGCATATGTATCTTGCTGGCATATCTCTGGCAACCATTACATTTTTCTACCAATTCTTTGGCCTCTTTCAATGCCGTTGGCCAATAAAATCCATGCCTGAATGCTTTGGCCACTAAAGCTCCGGACGAGGCATGATGCCCGCATTCTCCTTGATGTATATCTAGGAGGATTTCCTGGCCTTCCGCCGAGTCAACACATCTTTGCAGCACGCTTGTGACGCTCCTTTTATACAACTCTGTTTATGATTGTATAAGCTTTTGCTCTTCTAACTGTCTGTCTAGCCAGTACATCATTACTCGGAAAAATTGCATCCTTAAGGAAGGAAAATATGGGTTGCGCCCATGTTGGCATGATTTTCTCTGGGATAATTTTACTATCTATTTCCATATTTTCCGCCGACATAACAGCCTCGGATTTTTCCATATCCATTCGTGCGACGGCCGGGTTCACTTTCGGAAACTCTAGGTTAAATTCTTTGTCAATTTCCATCGGCATACTATCTTCTCTTGATTTTGCCGGGATAAAAATGGACTCTGGTGATGGTGCTATTGATGGTTTTCTCAGGTGTTCTAGGGTGATACCCGGGGGAATTGATTGCCTGGTTGATCCGAGTTTTGACAGCGTGTCTGCAGCGTCATTTTCTGCCCGAGGTATATGATGAAATTCACATCCATCGAAGTATCCACTGAGTTTTTGCACATGGAATATATATAAGGCCATATTCGCATCTAGCGCGTCCCAATTGCCTGATACTTGTTGTACTACTAGATCTGAATCTCCATAACATAGGATCGACGTATCCCAATCTCTTTTGCCACCTTTAATCCATGGACGAGTGCTTCGTATTTGGCTACATTGTTTGACGCGGCAAAATGTATTTGCAACACATATTTCAGTTGATCTCTTTGTGGCGAAGTTAACACTATCCCTGCCCCCAAGCCATTCCTTAGCTTGGAACCGTCAAAGTGCATTGTCCAATAATTCGGATCTGGTAATGGTGGCTCATATTGTACCTCGGCCCAATCCACAAAGAAGTCGGCCACTGCTTGAGATTTGGTTGCATCTCGCCCATCGAATTGCGGAGCATAAGGTGACAATTCAATTGCCCATTTTGCTATTCGGCCGCTTGCATCTTTGTTGCTCAATATGTCAGCTATGGGCGCTTCACAGATCACTTTGATCGGGTGTTCTTCGAAGTAATGTTTAAGTTTCTTAGCCAACATGTACACTCCGTAGGCCATCTTCTGGTAGTGTGGGTAGTTTTTTTTAGGCTGATAGTACCTCGCTTAGGTAATATACCGGCCTTTGTATTGATTTATCATCTTCATTCTGTTCCACGACGATCACCGCACTTACCTCTCTGTTTGTGGCGGATATGTAAAGTAACATAGGCTCTTTTGACAATGGAGAGGCCAGGATTGGTGATGTGACCAACATCTTTTTTAGTTCATGAAATGCATTATCTGTTTGCGGTGTCCAAATGAATTTATCAGATTTCTTCATCAGTTGATATAGTGTTAATGCCTTCTCTCCTAGCCGACATACAAATCGTCTAAGCGAGGCCAGGCAACCCGTGAACTTCTATACGTCATTTAGACATCTCGGAAATTCCATCCTTTCTACCGCTCTTATTTTAGTTGGATTGGCCTCTATACCTCGGCTGGATACGAGAAAACCGAGTAGTTTCCCAGCTGGTACACCGAAGGTGCATTTTTCCGGGTTAAGCTTCATTAGGAATCTTCTCAAGTTCGCGAAAGTCTGCCGAATATCATCCAGTAGCGTTTTGCTCTCTTTGGTTTTGATAACCACATCGTCTACATATACTTGTACATTTTCCCCTATCTGGTCATGTAGACATTTTTGCATACACCTCTGGTACGTTGCGCCTGCGTTACGCAGGCCGAATGGCATGGTGCGATAGCAATAAGGCCCGTACGGGGTAATAAACGCAGTCTTTATTTGATCAGCCGGATTTGACGGTATCTGGTGGAAACCAGAATACGCGTCTACAAATGATAACAGCTCACAACCAGCGGTCGAGTCAATGACTTGGTCTATCCTAGGTAAAGGAAAAGGATCTTTGGGACACGCCTTGTTCAGGTTCGTGTAATCAATACACATTCGCCATACGACGGCTACATTTGGATCGTCCTTTTTCTTTTCTACTAACACCGGATTTGATAGCCAATCCGGATAAAGCACTTCCATGATGAACCCGGCCGCAAGGAGCCGAGCTATCTCATCCCCTATTATTTTTCTCCTGTCTTCGGCGAAGCGGCGGAGAGGTTGCTTCACCGGCCTTGCTCCTGGCCTTACATGTAAAGAGTGCTCAGCCAACTCCCTCGGCACACCTTGCAGGTCTTGAGTTGACCACACAAAGATATCCCGATTCTCATGGAGGAAGTTGGTGAGCTTGCCTTCCTATTTGGCATCTAGGCCGGCACCAATGGTGATGGTGCGTTCTGGGAACTGCTCATCTATCTGGACCTTTTTAGTTTCTTTAGTCGGCTGGAAAGAAACACTTCCATGCGGGTTGGCCAGTGCCGGCATATTTAGTTGTGCCGACTGAGCGAGAGCTGCTACCTCCTGAATCCTTCTTTTTTCTCTTGCGATTACCAATGACTCGGCCAGGTTTGATCCGGCCGAAGCACATTCCATTGACTTCCTGTAATCTCCTGCTACTGTTATCACCCCTTGTGGTCCGGGTAGCTTCATTTTCAAGTAAGTGATTTGGCAGCCGCTCATGAATCTGGCCAATGCTGGCCGCCCGAGTAAAGCATGATAGCAACTTTCTAGATCCACCACCTCAAACTCCAAATTTTCCGCTCTGCAGTTATCCCTTGTGTCGAATAACACATCTACTCGAACCTTCCCAATGGGTTCGCATGAAAGTCCTGGCACTATTCCATGGAACGTGGTTCTCGTGGATTGCAGCATATTCTGCGATATTCCGAGTTTATGCATTGTATCTTTGTACATGATATTGATACTGCTCCCATTGTCAATGAGTACTTTTGAAAATTTCACATTAATGCTGGGCCCGACAAATGTCGGGTCTAGTACAAGTGCGTACGACCCCGGATTTGGCATTATTTTGGGATGATCCTTTATGCTCCAAGTTACTTCTTGATCTGACCAAGGCACATATCTTGGTACTGCTGGCATAACTGCATTCACTTCCATATGTCGGTGCTGTACACTTTGCCTGTCTTGCTGTTCTGTTGTGAACACGCAATATGATTGATGATGTTCCCTGTAATCACTACGCCCATTATTTCCGGGGTTTATCACTTGATGCACTGCATCTCTCCGGTCTGAGTTATCATACCTCAGGGGAGGAGGGGCAACATTAACTGCTGTGCATTTGCCCCAGTCAACTGTGGTTGCTGCTGCTGCTGCTGATGTGCCTGATGGGAAGGTGCTTGCATGCCCGCCGGGTTCCCCATTGCATTTTTCATCCAGGCGCATTTCCGAGTTGTATGATTAGCCGGCTTGGCCGGGTTTGGAGTGTGAAACTTACACGGTTGATCCAACATGGATTCAAACGTGTACTTCGGCCTTTCCTGCCATTGCTTCTTCTGTTCTGGTGTCCACTGTCTCTTCCCTTCATTCCTTGGTGTCCATTGCTGAGGACCATTATTCTGCCACTGACTGTTTCCGTGACTCGGCTGATCTTGCACTACCGCTGCCACCTGATTGGAGGCATATCTGTAATCCGGTCTTTCCTCTCTTCTTCTACCTCTGAACTCGTTGTGCCTCGATGATCCGGCCACATATCTTGCATATTGATCTTGATGCTCCCGATGGTCCGCCGACATTAGTTCTGGTTGCGTCGGATCTCCCAACGCTTACGAATCCGCTATCCTGATGGTTTCCGCCAAAGTGGTTGGCATATCTCTTTGCAGATGCTGCCATAAGACACTGGCATTATCGGCATCCTTGAGCGAACCAAGCTATCGCTTGTGATTCTATAACTCCCTCGCATGAATTCCTGAGGTTACACCACCGAGTCAAGAATTCTCTGTCTGTCTCATTCGCCCTTTGCTTGCACATTGCAAGCTGCTGCGGCATGTTCGGTCTCTTCTAAGTACTGGTGAAGTTGCTGACAAACATCTCCTAAAAATCTAGCCAACTGTTGATACTGCCCGCTGGCAGGTTATTCAGCCATACTCTAGCCGGTCCTTCCAGCATTTGCGGGACATATCTTATAGCCCATCGCAGGTTTCCGCTAGCTATTTTTACGGCAGTGGCATAGTCAATCAACCAATCTTGTGGTTTGGTACTCCCATTGTATGTCTTCGTGCCCCTTGCCAGCTGAAAATTCGGCACAGGCGGCTCGCCCATGATTCGGGGTCCGAAACATGCCGAACCCGGCGGACCTTGCTCCTCTAACAACTCGGATTGGTACAGCCTGTCCAGTTTCAGTCTTGCATCATTTGATGGCAAGTTTCTGTACATGACTCTCTCATGCATTCCATAATGGTCATTTCCACCATGCCCTGCATACTCCATATCTGAGTAACCATCATTGTACCTCTCATTTGCCTGATTATGGCGAGCTGGTATCACTTCTCTTTCCTACCGAGGTTCATACCTCGGCTGAGGATTGGGCGGCGGATCCCTCCTTCCTTATGCCGGGATATTGTTCTCATGATTTTATCTTCCGAGGTCTCCATTACCTCGGCTTCCGTTGCCTTTGTTGGCACGGTGGGGGATTCTTTCGTCACTGTTACCTCGGCCTCCATTGCCTCTGTTCTCATTGATCTTTTCAGCTACCGCCGGATCATACGGTACAATCTGCTTATTTCTTTTTCCTGAAGTTACTGCTCTATCTTTCCGCGCATTATTTCCAGGCAAAGATGCTGCTGCCATAGATAGGGCGGGTGCTGCTCCAGCCGAATGAAGCATACATGAGGCACCAGGTCTTGCCGGGTCTGCCCTCGGCATTTCTTCATTCTGTTGGTTCGCAATGCGCACCAGCTCATTCACTCTTTCTTGCTGTTTCTGTCGGGCTTCGCCGGTCAGCCCTTCCAACTTTAGTGCAGCGGCATTTGCCGCCCTTAGGTTCTTCGCAGGGGTGCTATACCTCAGCAAGCCTAGATCGACTGAATCTTCCTTGTGAGTCTCATGCTCTTTATTGATATCATTCATGAGGTTTTTCCCTCTCAATCTTAATTCATCGACCCGCTCTGGGGCGACATCTAGCTTATTTTCCTTAGCATATTCTCGCAGGGTCCTGCTTAAGGATTCCCGCAATGCCGACACCTTTTTGGCCTCTACTAGCACTTTCTGTCTAGTTTCTTCCAACTCTGCCTAAGCATTGGCCGGAACAAGTATCGGCGCCACAGGCGTGGTTAAGTTATCTATAGTTGCCTGAAGAATATTCTCTGGTCTTTCCAGAGGTGGCCATCTTACCCTAGTCGCCTTAGGGGTTGTCTCCTGTACCTCGGCAGGTTTTGCCGCGGATGGATCTGTTGGAGATATGCCCTAGAGGCAATAATAAATGTAGTTATTATTATATCTTTGTGTTTATGATAAATGTTTACATTCATGCTATAATAGTATTAACAAGGAAACATTAATACTTGTGTGATTTGTAAACTTAAATTGAAGTCCCTAGTAAAGCCTCTTCATAATACTAGCTTGTTGGTTAATAAATGATTGTGGTTTCCCTATCATGAACATTGAGATGTTATTAACAACAAGATCATATCGTTAGGAGAATGGTATGATGGACATACTCCTATAGATAAGCGTAGCATAAAGATCAAGTCATTTTAATAGTTTAATTGCTATATGCTTTCTGATACATAGTAACCTAATTCCTTCGACCATGAGATCATGCATATCACCTTGACCGGAAGGATGCTTTGATGACATCAAACACCATACTGTAACTGGGTGGCTATAAAGGTGGCATTAAGTGTTCGGAAAGTATTGGTTGAGACACATGGATCAAGAGTGGGATTTGTCCATCCATATGACGGATAGATATACTCTAGGCCCTCTCGGTGGAATGTCATCCAATTAGCTTGCAAGCATGTGACTGGCTCACAAGGGATCACATATCACGGGAACGAGAAAAGAGTACTTATCAGTAACGAGGTTGAACTAGGTATGCAGAGATACCGACGATCAAAACCTCGGATAAGTAAACTATCATGAGACAAAGGGAAATTGGTATCGTATGTAAGTGGTTCATTCGATCGCAAAGTAATCGTAGAAATATGTGGGAGCCATATGAATTTCCAGATTCCTCTATGGTTATTGTTCGGAGAAGTGTCTCGATCATGTCCGCATAATTCACGAACCGTAGGGAGACACACTTAAGGATTCGACGTTGTTGACTAGTTATGGAATGATGAGTAAGAGACCGAATGTTGTTCAGAGTCTCGGATGGGATCCGGGATATCACGAGGAGATCCAGAATGGTCTAGAGAATAAGGTTCATATAAGGAAAGTCCTGTTTCGGGGTTGGAGAATGGTTCCGGTGTTTTCATCAGGAATGTTCTAGAAGGTTTCGGAATGTCCGGCACTTCGGAGGGGAAGGGTACATGAATGTGTCATAACAAGTTGGAATGGTTGCATCATGTACTAGGTGTCATCGCTGAACAAAATAAAGGGATAAATCAAATCCTAGTTTGAAAAGTCAAACTCCAATTTGAAAAGTCAAACGGCTATTTTGTTTGGTGGAGGGAGAGTAGGAAACCTACTTGGGGAGGAGTTCCTCTCCCTCCACCGCCGGCCCACTTGGAAACCGAGTTGGGGAGGGACTCCCCTCCCCTTGGCGCGCCCCCTCCACCTATATAAGGAGGGGCAGGGCTGCCCCTCCAAGACACAACACACACCCCGCAAACCCTAGCTCCTAGCCGCCGGTGCCGCCACCACCTCCTGCTGACGCCGCCTAGGGCAAGTCGCCGCCGCCGCCTAGGGCAAACCCTAGCCACCGGCCTTGCCTCCTCCTTGGTGCGTCTAAACCCTAGATCACCGAGGCTCTCTCATAGTCCACCATACTCGCTCCGGCTTAAGGCGAAGCCCTGCGAGATCTCCCCTCTACTTCCGGTACCACGCCGTCGTGCTGCCGGAATCACGAGGAGAGTGCTACAACCTCCGCTGCCTGCTGGAACAAGGGAGAGGAAGGTCTTCTTAGAGTACCGAACGTGTGACCGACTGCGGGAGCGCTGCCGGAACGCAGCGCCGGAAGGATCGTCTACGCGATCTTGAGATCGGCAAGAGTACGACTACATCACCCACGAGAATCCGCTCTCGTTAAACACTTTGGAATCTTCGAGGGTGAGTTATTCCATCGACTCGTTGCTACAATCTAGTAGATGGATCTTGGCTTGTTTGTTTGTATGCGATAGAATTTTTTTGTTTTCCATGCTACGAACCCCTACAGGATCTACCTCGATGGGCTGCGGAGCCGCTTGCTTCATTGCCACCTGTCCTCCCGTCATCGGATCCCTACTTGATCCGGCGCCTGCTGCTGCCGCCTGCACCCCGGCTGCGACCATCACCTCGACGCTGCTAATGGGGCGTTCTCCACACGGACCATTTGCGGCGCTGAGGGGGCGCTCTCCTGCAACAACAACTTGGTGAGGGTATACGCAGGAGGTGTCGATGCCGACATAGATCTGGTGCAAGCCCAAGTTGATGAAGACGTCGTTGCATGGAGGAGCTTTTCTCCTGAAACTGCCTGCATTATCGCTGACATAGTCACAGAGATCAAATCTCTGGACTAAGCCAGATACAACGCGCTCGCCAGTGTGGATGAAGTTTCCCGTCCGGATCATGACTCCAGCTAACATCGCTGTTGAACCCACGGTGGGCGCCAACTGTCGTGGTGGTGGCACGACAGATGCCATGGGTAGACTAAAGTTTTGGGGCTAATGGATGCTATAGGGATCCGGGAGGGAAGATGTAGTTGCTTCTACACACGAAAGAGTAATATGCAGATCTTTATTTCTCCTCTCTCGGGCTACAAGTGCTCCTTGAGTTGTTTGCAGGAAGAAGAGAAGAACTTCATGAGCCTAACGGTGTAAAATGAATCGATCCCCCGCTTAGGAACCCACACCTCTCCTTATAAAGGGGGGCCTTGGCTCCTCTAGGGATGACGTGGCAGGCATATTCGAAGAATATGCTTGTCCCAATATAGTAACTCGGCGACCTCCTTTCCGTGTCCCTCTTCTAATGACGGCAAAGTTCCAGAGAACCCCACCTGCACGCCTCGGGCTCCAGGACTGTCACCTCCGTGACCTCCTTCTGCCCTTCTGCTGCTCTGTGCCTTGTCCTTTGCGCTTGGCTCTGTTCAGATTCTTCCTAGCCCGTGGCTAGGGTTTGACTGTAGGCACCTCCTTCTCCTGCAAGCTTCATGTCATTCGGCCCTGTCTCGCTTAACTCGGCTTGGCCTTCACCTGCATTTAGGTTATTCGGACTTACTCAGCCGACTTAACTCGTATGTCGGCCGGGTAACGTACAGCTCCTCTCATAGTTGTCATGGTCATGCTTACCTCGGCCGACCTTTACATAATTCGGCCGATATAGACAGTAACTCAGCATATGGCAGGGGAAACCCCTTTTGTCTTCCCCCGTCACGACCCTATCCGGGGTCACCTCCCCAACATCGATTAATAATGAGATCATGTCATTAGGAGAATGATATGATGGACAGACCCAAATTAAGCAGAGCAATTAGATCGTGTCATCGTGTTCATCTTTGCGAAGCTTTTCTTATGTCAAATATTATATTCCTTAGACCATGAGATAATGCAACTCCCTGGTATCGGAAGAAAGCTTTGAGGTCATCAAATGTCATCCTATGAGAGGGTGATCATAAAGGTGTCTCTCAGCTGATCGGAAAGTACTTGTTGGGTTGTATGTATCGATATGGGATTTGTCCCTCCCAGGTCGGAGAGATATACTTCGGGCCCACTCGATAATCGATATCAACACCGCTTACAAGCACGTGGTTAAGGAGTTAATCACAAAGTGATATCGGATTACGGAACGAGTAAAGTACTTGCTGTGAACGAGATTGAACTAGGTATGCCGATACCGACGATCGAATCTCGGGCAGGTAAAGTATCACGTGACGAAGGGAATATATATATGGGATTAATTGAATCCTGGCATCGTGGTTCATCCGATATGATCATCGATGAATATGTGGGAGTCAATATGGGTTTCTAGACCCCGCTGTTGATTATTGATAGTGTCACATCCCAAGATTTTCCAAATCTTGTAATGTGAAAAATAAATAAACAAAATAAATAATTGTTGAAATTTTGGGTGAAAAGAAACTTTTGTTTCTAAATGGAAACTTAAAATCCCATCTTGAACAAACTTTGGTTAACATTTGAATCCAACTAAATTCAAATCAAGTGGAATGCATTCTTCATAAATGCATTTGGAAATTTAAACGCTTGAGAAATAAACCAAAACCCTAAAACCCTAATGGAAGAAAATCATTTTCAAGTTATCTCTAAGACTATGGATTTGATCCATATAAAAAATTGGTCAAACAGACATTTCAAATTGATCAAGAATGACTATTAGAAATATTATAAAACCATATAAATTGGATTCACTTACTTCGGAGCCATGAATAAAATCTTATGAATTTAATAAGATAAGGAAAAGTAATTTCCAAAGCTAATAAAGCACTTATCAAAAAGCCATACCAAATGGTGAGCAAATAATCCTAAAAGGATTTAAAAAGATAAACGAATAATAAATAAAGTTATAATAGTTGGAATCACTATTTTTGGATCTTTAAATAAAAAGATATGGTTTTGATAAGCATATGTAGAAATATAAATAAGTATTATTTTAAAGAGCCAAATTAAATCTTGGCCAAGCAAATGAAATAAAATATTTCTATTTGTTAAAAAGAATAAAGGTTTATTTAAATAAAATAATAAGGATTTATAATATCCAATTTTATTTAAGTAAAAGCTTTTCCCTTTCAAATAAACATTAAGATTTATTAAAGTTTTTAAAATAAGAATTCCAAGTGTTTTAGTTATTCAAATGAAACCTACTGAAAAGATTTTGATATTATTTAGATTTCAAAAAGAGATTTAAAATAAATTAAAACCTATTTGAATTAAAGACTAAGGTCTATTTATTTAATTATTAATGGATCCTAAAAGAATAAAAGAATTATTTTATTTTGGACCTTGGAGTATGTTGATAAACAGAATATAAATCAACACAAAGTTTGGTGGTGGTTTGATTTGAATTGGAGTTTGAATTATTTGATTGAAAATCCATACAGGAATTCAATTTAGAAAAATAAAAAGGTTTGTATAAAAAATAGAAACAAACCCAACCCACTAAACCTACCCAGCCCAGCAAACCATTGTGGCCTAGCAAGAGCCCAACCGGGAACCCTCTGCCTCTATTCTTTCTCACTCGCGTCTGCACCCGCATAGCAACTGACGGTTGGACCCCACATCCCCTCTCACTCCTTCGCTGACGATGCGACCCCACCTCCCAGCTTTCTTCCTCCCCCGCACGACGAACCCGCCCCCAACTCCTCCGTCGCCGTTTCTGGCCGTTGAAGACAGCGTCAATACGCATTACTGCCGCCATTAATTCCCCCTGACCTCGCATACTTAATCGCCACGCTCCCCTCCTCCTTTCCCCCCAGTCGTCGCCCCACCAGAACCCCTAGCTGTCCTAATTCACTCGCACACCACCACTGCCCCCGACGAACTTTGCGAAGAATTCCGGCCAGTCTCCGTCGCCCCTCTCCCCCTCGACCACACGATCTTGACCCACAGACTCTGGCGCATCTTCCAGTGGCCTCATCTCACACACGCTCGGTCTAGAACGTCGGTAACGTCTTCACCAGTGCGCCACCGACGACCCCACAACTCCGGTGAGCCCTAGAACTCAATTCCGTACATGCCTCGACCAGTGGATCATGCTGTTTGGTTCGCCTGTGTCTTATGCATCTCCAGGTACTCGCCAATCAACCGCGCGCGATCTACAACCTCGTCTCCGACCGCGACAGTACGAGCCCGTCGCCAGGCATCTCTCCGGCGAGCGATTACCGTCAGCAACGTGCGCCCCTCGACGAGCTACCACCACCTTGAGCATCACCACGACCCGCGAACCCGGTGAGCCCCTCCGTTCCTCTCCTCGCTTCCTGGATTCACCAAACCACTGCCACCAGACACGTCGCCGCCACCTGCCGCCGCCAGCGCCGCCACTCGATGGCAAGCGTGCTGTGCACCGTTCGATTTTGATCTAGTGGCTAGGATAGAATTTAACCCGAAGGGGTAAGTTGGCATCTAAGCCGCACGATATGTTTAAAATCTAACGCCCCTCGTTTCATGATCCGCACGAAGCGGTACAGACGAATAGCAACACGCCACGTGGCCCTGTCTGTTCTAATAAAAACAGATTTGATCTATTTGTTGTTCAATTTTGTAAAATTCATAACTTTCAAACCACACGTCCAAATTTTGCAAATTTTATATCAATGGAATAAGCAAGACAAATCCTACCCAACCATGCCCTTTGTTTAGTAATTTGTTTTTGATAAAAGGGTTGTTTTTTCAGAAACTTGTGTAGGTATATTTTGGATATAAAATTTGTTCTAAAATGATTTTTGAGATAAAATCTTTGGCAAATGGTTTTTTTTGAACCTACTGACCATAGAAATCAATTGGTGGTTTCAAAAATATATTTGGTGAAGCAAAAGAATAAATCTTTAATTTAAACCATTTCTAGTCAAATAAAAATATGGTTTATTTGTTAAAAATGCTTTTTGGAGAAAACCTTTGGGAAATGTTTTGATTTAAACTCTCTGACCATAAACACTAAATTTTATGATTTGAAAATGTATTTGGTGAACTCTATAAAGATTATTACTTTGCTAAAAGCATTTCCAATCACATAAAATATTGATTTGGTTTAAAAATGATTTATAAGTAAAAACTTTTACAAATGGTTTTGCCACTTTTATAAAATGACCAATACGTGTTTTAGAATGTTTATAACCTATTAGAAACCACATTTCCAAATAAAACCATCTTTTGCATGCTTGCATGCATTGTTTTTTTTCTATCATTTTATGTGATGTTTGCTTGAATGGTAGTTTGAATTCTTGCTTGATTGATTGAATTGTAGTGGAATTTGAAGAGTGTGAACATAGCAAGATCAAGGAGTGAACTCATATTCTCTACCACAAAGGCAAGTGATGCTTCATACTTTGTCGCACTATTTTCACTATGCATTAGTGATATTTCTAAGTAGGACT
The DNA here is from genome assembly GCA_916181665.1 of Avena sativa. NCBI lineage: Eukaryota > Viridiplantae > Streptophyta > Magnoliopsida > Poales > Poaceae > Avena > Avena sativa. Next base: position 507,579,329 of record OV702294.1, read on the forward strand.
TGCATGGAATTTTTTATAAGTATAAACTATGCCATGGGAAATCCTAGTAGATGAAACCTTAGTAGAAAGTTCCTAAGTTAAAATTCTTACTACTATCCTGCTTAGCTTAGATAGTATAAAACAAGGGTGGAATATATTCATACTATGGAATATTTATAAGTCAAGGACTTGAGTTTTGTTTAATAAAACAACTAAGTGAATGAATCACCTGGGTGGAATGGAAGGAATGGTTTATGTTGAGTGGTTACACAAGGCCCATTTCTATGGTTTACCTTGTGTATCTCACTTGTGGATGGCCACCCAGGAACAAAGAGATTTGAGATGTCAAATGTTGAGAAGCTTCAAGTGCATCCACTTGGCATTATGGGCTCTACCTGGATCATATAGGTTGCAATAACTTAGCCAAATGGACAGTTGGTGGTAGGGGTTTGATAGGTTGGAGCGCGTCCATTCTGGTCTAAGGGAAGGCTTCTAAAAGATCTTGTCTTGGTGAAACCAAGTCTTGTGGGGAAAGTGCACCACCTCTGCAGAGTGTAAAATCTAAGTACTTAGCCATGTCCCTGGTAAAGGACAATTTGAGCATCAAGACATGGAAGCTATCAAGAATCTCCTCATCCAAATTTCTAAGCTAAAAACTTGTGGTTAAACAAGGGTTGGAGGATCACCAATTTCTATTATGAGATGCCTTGGGTGTTTTTATCAAGCAAAAACTTAGTGTTTTCAAATGATAAGGAAAATCTATTTTGAGCAAAGCAAGCCTAAGCTCCACTTATCCAAATGCATATAGATGATAGACTCCACTATACTACCATAGTATGACTTGCCAATACAATTCAAATGTATTGACCCTTGTGGCTGTAACTTATTATGTTGCAGGTTTGTATGATGTTAGTGAGATGTGTTGATTAGGATTACAAGTCTACAACCAACATGTTTGCCTGTGGCACTTTGAAGATGAAGGACCCCATGCTATTGTTATATTCTGCTGCATTGTAATGAGATAGCCAAATGAGCTATGTAAGATGTAATAAATTATTTTATTCCTGGTTATAAAGTTGTATTATGACCTTTGTTTCTTGATATTACATCTTAACTGTGGATGCTAGCTATTGATCCAGGGACTAGCATTGTAAACACAGGGATCTCTACCTTATTAAAGGTTGGGAACCTTACAGATGGTATCAGAGCATTGTGTTGCTTGTAGGATTATAAACCTAGGATTGGACAAAACCCCTTAGAAAAATAGGAGTTATATTTGTTCCAAAACTTATTTACAAACAATCTTGTAAACTCTTTCCTCAACCTTTTGGTTTTAACTCTACATCTCTTCTATTTCAACTTGATGGATAAAGCCTTCTCCATGACCAAAGACTTCAACTATATTTTTCACCAAGGACTTCATCAACTCAAGTGACTTCGACCTTACTCTCAACAAGGACTTCAACTTGGATATCACTAAGGACTACAAGTGAGACAAGAAATATTACTCAAGACTTGAAGACTAAGGGAATACAACTTAGAAGGAACCATCATCACTTTAAAGTTTTGTGACCAAGAATTTTCCCAAGGAAACCATGATCTCATTCAAGAAGAATCCACCAATAAGGATAGAATGGTTTCAAGGGAACCATATAGTTGGACCACCATATTTAGATCAAACCAAATTCACCAACTTATGTGGTGTAGCAAAAAAAAAATTTGTTGCCTAAAAATGTGCTTAAACTTGTTGTTTGAGTGGAATGATTGTTTGAGATTGCTTGCAATTGCTTGTGTGAATTGTGATATGTGTGATTAGAACTATTTCCTTAGAAATATCTTGCCTATTCTAATCCCAATCCAACCCAAACAGATGACTACTCCAAGAAACTCCAACATCAAGGATGGTGACAACAACAACAACCAAGAGGCCAACATGAGAGAACTCATAGTAACTCAAACCCAGTTGAACCAAGTGACAGCTCAATTTTTAGCCAACACCAGTGAGTTATATCCAACCATGCAAAGGTTTTTGGAAACCCAAACCCAATTGTTGCACAAGGTGACAGATCAAATGATCAACATGGGAGACAACTCTTCCCAAGGAGTTTGTGATAATAATGATGTCAAGGATGATATTTTAGAAGGAACTCAAGCTTGCAATATTTGTGGAGACAAGGATCACACTTCCAAAGAGCATGAGGATCAATGCCCCAATTGTGAAGAGAAACATCCAAATAATCAATGCCCCACAACCCAAGCTACTTGTTTCCTATGTGAAGGAAATAATCATGTCCCTATCCAATGCCCCATCTATTCCGTAGTTCAACAAAGGAAACAAGGTGGAGTGCAACAACTGATTGCAGACTACCATGAGAAAACAACTTCTACCAAGAAGGATGAAGACAAAGGAAAATCTCACCTTGCACCTCCATGCAATATGACTCAATTTGAAGGACTAAAGAGGAGACATATGTATTATCCAAGGAAAAGGTCAAGGAGACCAGGAAACTTTCCCACCTTTGAGATAAGATATGAAGAGCATGAACTAGAAGCACTCCTAGCTTTGGAGAAACCCAAGAAGAAGAAGGACAAAAGCCAAGTGCAATATTGCCATTGCAAAGAGATGGGACACTATGCCAATGAATATCCAGAGAAGAAGAAAAAGTATAAGGAGATTAGCCAAGTATGGTGCAACAACTACAAAGAGTTAGGCCATTATGTGTCAACTTGTCCACAGAAGATACGTGAAGAACTCAATCTTATCACATGTTACAATTGTAGTAACCAAGGACATTATGCAAGCAATTGTCCAGAAAAGATGAAGCACAAGATAAAGCCTATGAAGGATCTCAACCTTGTCACATGTTTCAAGTGTGGAAACAAAGGACACTATGCAGATGTTTGCCTAGAGAAATTTCAACAAGATCCCAAGAAAGCCAAGATGTAATCTAGTTGGAAAATTTATAAGGGTGGCAGTACCCTAGTTGCTTTAAGCCAACTTGTAACCCCTAGCCTCCCCAAATCTCGGGACGAGATTTATTTTAAGGGTGGTAGCCTGTCACATCCCAAGATTTTCCAAATCTTGTAATGTGAAAAATAAATAAACAAAATAAATAATTGTTGAAATTTTGGGTGAAAAGAAACTTTTGTTTCTAAATGGAAACTTAAAATCCCATCTTGAACAAACTTTGGTTAACATTTGAATCCAACTAAATTCAAATCAAGTGGAATGCATTCTTAATAAATGCCTCTGGAAATTTAAACACTTGAGAAATAAACCAAAACCCTAAAACCCTAATGGAAGAAAATCATTTTCAAGTTATCTCTAAGACTATGGATTTGATCCATATAAAAAATTGGTCAAACAAACATTTCAAATTGATCAAGAATGACTATTAGAAATATTATAAAACCATATAAATTGGATTCACTTAAATCGGAGCCATGAATAAAATCTTATGAATTTAATAAGATAAGGAAAAGTAATTTCCAAAGCTAATAAAGAACTTATCTAAAATCCATACCAGATGGTGAGAAAATAATCCTAAAAGGATTTAAAAAGATAAACAAATAATAAATAAAGTTATAATAGTTGGAATCACTATTTTTGGATCTTTAATAAAAAGATATGGTTTTGATAAGCATATGTAGAAATATAAATAAGTATTATTTTAAAGAGCCAAATTAAATCTTGGCCAAGCAAATGAAATAAAATATTTCTATTTGTTAAAAATAATAAAGGTTTATTTAAATAAAATAATAAGGATTTATTAATATCCAATTTTATTTAAGTAAAAGCTTTTCCCTTTCAAATAAACATTAAGATTTATTAAAGTTTTTAAAATAAGAATTCCAAGTGTTTTAGTTATTCAAATGAAACCTACTGAAAAGATTTTGATATTATTTAGATTTCAAAAAGAGATTTAAAATAAATTAAAACCTATTTGAATTAAAGACTAAGGTCTATTTATTTAATTATTAATGCTCCTAAAAGAATAAAAGAATTATTTTATTTTGGACCTTGAAGTATGTTGATAAACATAATATAAATCAACACAAAGTTTGGTGGTAGTTTGATTTGAATTGGAGTTTGAATTATTTGATTGAAAATCAAAACAGGAATTCAATTCAGAAAAATAAAAAGGTTTGTAGAAAAAAATAGAAACAAACCCAACCCACTAAACCTACCCAGCCCAGCAAACCATTGTGGCCTAGCAAGAGCCCACCCGGGAACCCTCTGCCTCTGTTCTTTCTCACTCGCATCTGCACCCGCACAGCAACTGACGGTTGGACCCCACCTCCCCTCTCACTCCTTCGCTGACGATGCGACCCCACCTCCCAGCTTTCTTCCTCCCCCGCGCGACGAACCCGCCCCCAACTCCTCCGTCGCCGTTTCTGGCCGTTGAAGACAGCGTCAATACGCATTACTCCCGCCATTAATTCCCCCTGACCTCGCATACTTAATCGCCACGCTCCCCTCCTCCTTTCCCCCCAGTCGTCGCCCCACCAGAGCCCCCAGGCTGTCCTAATTCACTCGCACACCACCACTGCCCCCGACGAGCTTTGCGAAGAATTCCGGCCAGTCTCCGTCGCCCCTCGCCCCCTCGACCACACGATCTTGACCCACAGACTCTGGCGCATCTTCCAGTGGCCTCATCTCACTCACGCTCGGTCCAGAACGTCGGCAACATCTTCACTATTGCGCCACCGACGACCCCACAACTCCGGTGAGCCCTAGAACTCAACTCCGTACATGCCTCGACCAGTGGATCATGCTGTTTGGTTCGCATGTGTCTTATGCATCTCCAGGTACTCGCCAATCAACCGTGCGCGATCTACAACCTCGTCTCCGACCGCGACAGTATGAGCCCGTCGCCAGGCATCTCTCCGGCGAGCGATTGCCGTCACCAACGTGCGCCCCTCGACAAGCTACCACCACCTTGAGCATCACCATGACCCGCGAACCCGGTGAGCCCCTCCGTTCCTATCCTCGCTTCCTGGATTCACCAAACCACCGCCACCAGACACGCCGCCGCCACCTGCCGCCGCCACTCGATGGCAAGCGTGCTGTGCACCGTTCGATTTTGATCTAGTGGCTAGGATAGAATTTAACCCGAAGGGGTAAGTTGGCATCTAAGCCGCACGATATGTTTAAAATCTAACGTCCCTCGTTGCACGATCCGCACGAAGCGGTACATACGAATAGCAACACGCCACGTGGCCCTGTCTGTTCTAATAAAAACAGATTTGATCTATTTGTTGTTCAATTTTGTAAAATTCATAACTTTCAAACCACACGTCCAAATTTTGCAAATTTTATATCAATGGAATAAGAAAGACAAATCCCTACCCAACCATGCCCTTTGTTTAGTAATTTGTTTCTGATAAAAGGGTTGTTTTTGCAGAAACTTGTGTAGGTATATTTTGGATATAAAATTTGTTCTAAAATGATTTTTGAGATAAAATCTTTGGCAAATGGTTTGTTTTGAACCTACTGACCATATAAATCAATTGGTGGTATATTTGGTGAAGCAAAAGAATAAATCTTTGATTTAAACCATTTCTAGTCAAATAAAAATATGGTTTATTTGTTAAAAATGCTTTTTGGAGAAAACCTTTGGGAAATGTTTTGATTTAAACTCTCTGACCATAAACACTAAGTTTTATGATTTTAAAATGTATTTGGTAAACTCTATAAAGATTATTACTTTGCTAAAAGCATTTCCAATCACATAAAATATTGATTTGGTTTAAAAATGATTTATAAGTAAAAACTTTTACAAATGGTTTTGCCACTTTTATAAAATGACCAATAGGTGTTTTAGAATGTTTATAACCTATTAGAAACCACATTTCCAAATAAAACCATCTTTTGCATGCTTGCATGCATTGTTTTGTTTCTATTATTTTATGTGATGTTTGCTTCAATGGTAGTTTGAATTCTTGCTTGCTTGATTGAATTGTAGTGGAATTTGAAGAGTGTGAACATAGCAAGATCAAGGAGTGAACTCATATTATCTACCACAAAGGCAAGTGATTCTTCATACTTTGTTGCACTATTTTCACTATGCATTAGTGATATTTCTAAGTAGGACTTGCATGGAATTTTTTCTAAGTATAAACTATGCCATGGGAAATCCTAGTAGATGAAACCTTAGTAGAAAGTTCCTAAGTTAAAATTCCTACTACTATCCTGCTTAGCTTAGCTAGTATAAAACAAGGGTGGAATATATTCATACTATGGAATATTTATAAGTCAAGGACTTGAGTTTTGTTTAATAAAACAACTAAGTGAATGAATCAACTGGGTGGAATGGATGGAATGGTTTATGCTGAGTGGTTACACAAGGCCCATTTCTATGGTTTACCTTGTGTATCTCACTTGTGGATGGCCACCCAGGAACAAAGAGATTTGAGATGTCAAATGTTGAGAAGCTTCAAGTGCAGCCACTTGGCATTATGGGCTCTGCCTGGATCATATAGGTTGCAATAACTTAGCCAAATGGACAGTTGGTGGTAGGGGTTTGATAGATTGGAGCGCGTCCATTCTGGTCTAAGGGAAGGCTTCTAAAAGATCTTGTCTTGGTGAAACCAAGTCTTGTGGGGAAAGTGCACCACCTCTGCAGAGTGTAAAATCTAAGTACTTAGCCATGTCCCTGGTAAAGGACAATTTGAGCATCAAGACATGGAAGCTATCAAGAATCTCCTCATCCAAATTTCTAAGTTAAAAACTTGTGGTTGAACAAGGGTTGAAGGATCACCAACTTCTATTGGGAGATGCCTTGGGTGTTTTTGTCAAGCAAAAACTTAGTGTTTTCAAATGATAAGGAAAATCTATTTTGAGCAAAGCAAGCCTAAGCTCCACTTATCCAAATGCATATAGATGATAGACTCCACTATACTACCACAGTATCACTTGCCAATACAATTCAAATGTATTGACCCTTGTGGCTGTAACTTATTATGTTGCAGGTTTGTATCATGTTAGTGAGATGTGTTGATTAGGATTACAAGTCTACAACCAACATGTTTGCCTGTGGCACTTTGAAGATGAAGGACCCCATGCTATTGTTATATTCTGCTGCATTGTAATGAGATAGCCAAATGAGCTATGTAAGATGTAATAAATTATTTTATTCCTGGTTATAAAGTTGTATTATGACCTTTGTTTCTTGATATTACATCTTAACTGTGGATGCTAGCTATTGATCCAAGGACTAGCATTGTAAACACAGGGATCTCTACCTTATTAAAGGTTGGGAACCTTACAGATAGAAGATCATGTCTGCATATTCTCGAACACGTAGGGTCACACACTTAACGTGTCTCGACGCTAGGACAGAATGGATAATTGGTTTATTAGTTTTTGTTCGGAGTCTCGGATGAGATCCAGGACATCACGAGAGGTTCCGGAATGGTCCGGAGAATAAGATTCATATAAGGGAAAGCAGTTTTTGGATTTCGGAATTGTTTCGGATTGTTCGGTATTGTACCAGAAGGTTCTAGAAGCTTCTGGAGTGGGACCAACGTGGCCCCACTTGTCGGGAGGGGGGCGTGGGCCTACGAGGGAGTGCCCTGGCCGCATTGGGCCAGGGGCACAAGGCCCCATAGGCCCAGCCGGCCAAGCCCTAGGGGAAACCCTAGGGAGAGCTTCTAGAAGGGGGGAACTTGCCCCCCACTCCTCCCATGTGGCCGCCGGCCCTAGGGTTTGGAGGAGGGCAAGGGCAGCCGGACATCCCTCTATATAAAGAGGGCAGGGGCACACCCTTCCCCACACACACCTCCTCAAACCCTAGCCGCCTAGCTGCTGCCCTCCTCTCTCTCTCTCCTGATTGCGCGTAGGCGAAGCCCTGCCGCAGAAACTCTCCACCTTTGCACCACGCTGTCGTGTTGTAGATCCAATCTATCTCTCCACCCCACTTGCTAGACCGAGGAAGGAGGAGACGTCGAGGTGCCGTACGTGTGCATCTCTCGGAGGCGTCGCCACTTGCGGCGTTGGATCGGATCTGATCACGAGGAGGAGAAGGCTAGTACGACTACATCAACCATGTTCTGTTGAACGTTCTGCTGTGCGATTTCTTCAAGGGTATGAAGATCTCATCTATCCCTCTCGTTGTTTGCATCTCCTAGATTAGATATTGGCTTTTCCCGTTCGCATCCGTAGAAAATTTTGATTTACTATGCTGCGAAACCCTACAGCAATTCCGGTGATGCGCTGCTCGCCTGGCTCTGAATAAGGGGTGGAAGTATTAGTGAGGTGAGGGGAGTGAGATGGTGTGAAGAAATTGAGCGGGGATCGTCTCCTTTTATAGGCCTGACGGCGAGACCGAGAGGGATGTGCAGGCGACGGTGGCGACACGGCTACGGGCAGCTAGAGGCATGGCCGAGGTTGGCGTTCGACGGGTGGTCTCCTGACGATGCTCTAGAGCTTTAATGCGTGTGTAGGGGCAGTGGCAAATGGTCGGGAACGTGCGGTGCTCTGTGCGGTAGAGGCGGCGTCTTCGATGGCGAGCGGTGGCTGTGAGGCATGGGGCGACGAACGGGGGTGTCTGCGGGGTTGATGGGGCTGTGGTGATCACACATGCACGCAGCGAGGGCGGCGCGTGGTCTGTGGGCGTGTGTCGAGGGTGGCGCTCTGGCGCGCTCTCGGCATGCTCTCAAAGAAGCTTGGCATGGATTGGGCGTGTGGTCCAGTGGCTGGCAGGGTTCGAGCGCTGGACAGGGGGTGGCGATGGACGGTGGCATGTGTCCTAGACATGGTGTTTAGGCTTGGTGCTTGCTCTGGCTAGCTAGCCATGGTTGGCTGGCAAGGGTTCCTTCGGGTTGGCATGGCATGGTGCAAAGTGTAGGGGCTAGGGGTGGTCAAGGCACTGGTTGGCACTAGGGGAGACAAGTGTGATCAATGGTGAACAATGCTTAGCCAAATTACTGCTCAAAACAGTGAAGTTTGGCCAGTTTGATTTGTTGTCTCCAAGTGTTTGATGAAATGGCCGCAAGAACTTGAGTTTTGAATTTTGAAAAGATTTTTGGTGGGTGTGCTAGGCATGTGTTGAGGATCCAGTGGATGCTTGGGTTTTGAAAATTGAGCTTGTTTGAGTGGTTTTTGAAATAGTGGGATCTTCCCATATGAAATAGAATCAATTTTAAATTGTCATTTAAACTGAGCTTTTAAATGTTTTTGCATGATCACAAAGTGGGCCTTGGTACCTTGTTATGAGTACTATCAAGGGGTGCAAAGATCTGTACATGTTTCTGTTAAGTTCTGAAAGTTAGGGATAGCCAAAGTAGGCATGGGAGTTAATTTGGCCAAAGTGACCATTCACTTAGTTTATTTGTTTTGACTTGTTTGTCTTTGGGAAAAGTTTGGGGATTATTTAGATGATGTTTATTTCACCTAAGAATCATTTTACAAGCAAAGAAACACAGAACCATGGCAATTCAAAAGAATCCAAATTGTAATGCATACACATATGAATGCTTTCATATTTGTAATTGGAAAAGTTTTTGTTAACCCTAATTTTGATGATTAGAGTTTGATGATTCAAGTTTAATATTTTTGGGATGTTACACCAAGGCTGTCAAACAGCAGGAGAAGGCCACCTCTCAGAGGCTAGAGTTTGACCCGGCACACTGCCAGTCTAGCGCCCCTAAGCAGCACAGAGAAAGATCTCCTCGTGATGTCAGATCTCAAATGGGTCCATCAGAACAAAGACGGGGGGATGCATGCAACAGGGATGATGTTATCCCCATGTTTTCTGACCATGGAGGCAAGGCTCACCCTCATCGCTCGCCCCCACCGCCCCGATCTACTCGGCATAACAAAGACCCAAAGGCTCACCACCACATGATCATGCCTCCACCTAGACGCCCCTAGGGCGGCATCTTCATCCACGACAATGTGGAGCAACCTCGACATGACGGATCGCGCAGTGGCAACCACAGGCATAGGAGTAGGTCACACCATGACCCTCCACGTCCGATAAGCAATCGTGGTAGGCGTGAGGGGTCGCAGGAGGGCAATAGCAAGAAGGATACCCTGTAGGGGTTCGTAGCATGGAAAACAAAAAAATTCTACCGCATGAACACACAATCAAGATCTAATCTATGATCAAGCCAAGATCTATATACTAGATCGGTGCAACAAGTTGATAGAGTACTAACCCTCAAAGATCCAAAGCGGTTAACGAGAGCAGATTATCGTGGGTCGTTCACTTGCCGATCTCAAGATCACGTAGACGATCCTTCCGGTGCCGCGTTCCGGCAGCGCTCCCACAGTCGGTCACATGTACGGTACTCGATGAAGACCTTCCTCTCAATTGTTCCAGCAGGCAGCGGAGGTTGTAGCTCTCTCCTCGCGATTCCGGTAGCACGACGGCATGGTGTCGGAAGTAGAAGGGAGATCCCGCAGGGCTTCGCCTAAGCTGGAGCGAGTATGGTGGAGTAGAGGGAGCCCCAGTGATCTAGGGTTTAGAGGGCCGAGGTTTAGAGGTAGCTAGAAACTAGTGTTTAGCTAGTCAGTAGCGGTTTAAAGGAGATCTAGATTGGTCGCAACTAGAGAGGGGGGCGGCGGCCAACCTAGGGTTTCTTGGGCGCCTAGGGCAACGGGGATACCTTGGGGTGCGCCCCTACCCCTCCCTTTATAGGTGGGGGGCGTCCAAGGGTGTTCCCAACCCAGGTAGAAACCCTCCCTAACTCAGAAACCCTCCCTAACTCGGAAACCATGTTGGGATTTGACTTTTTCAAACTGCCTTTTTGACTTTCAAATTAGAGTTTGATTTCTCTCTTCCAAGTGTCTAGCCAAGTGACCTAGGACATGATGCAAACATTACACTTTGTCATGACACATCCATGTACCCTACCCCTTTCGGATTGGTGAACCTTCTAGACCCTTCTAGAACATTCTGGTGAAAACACCGGAATCATTCCCAAACTCCTAAATTGGTCTTTCCTTATATGAATCTTATTCTCCAGACCATTCCGGATCTCCTCGTGATATCCCGTATCCTATCCGAGACTCCGAACAACATTCAGTCTCTTTACTCACATTCCATATCTACTAAACAACATCAAATCCTTAAGTGTGTCTCCCTACGGTTCGTGAATTATGCAGACATGATCGAGACTCTTCTTCGATCAATAACCAATAGAGGAATCTGGAAATTCATATGGCTCCCACATATTTCTACAATTACTTCATGATCGAATGAACCATTTACATATGATACCAATTTCCCTTTGTCTCACAATACTTTACTTATCCGAGGTTTGATCGTCGGTATCTCTAAATACCTAGTTCAACCTCGTTACCGATAAGTACTCTTTTCTTGTTCCCGTGATATGTGATCCCTTGTGAGCCAGTCACATGCTTGCAAGCTAATTGGATGACATTCCACCGAGAGGGACCAGAGTATATCTATCCGTCATATGGATGTACAAATCCCAATCTTGATCCATGTGACTAAACACATACTTTCCGAACACTCAATGCCACCTTTATAGCCACCCAGTTACGGTGTGGTGTTTGATGTCATCAAAGCATCCTTCCGGTGATGGTGATTAGCATGATCTCATGGTCGAAGGAATTAGGTTACTATGTATCAAAAAGCTTATAGCAAGTGAACTATATTAAATGACTTGATCTTTATGCTACGCTTAACTATAGGAGTATGTCCATCACATCATTCTCCTAATGATATGACCCTGTTGTTAATAACATCTCTATGTTCATGATCAGGAAACCATGATCACATATTAACCAATAATCTAGTTTAACAAGAGGCTTTAGTAGGGACTCTTTTATGTTTACAAATCACACAAGTATTAATGTTTCTGGTTAATACAATTATAGCATGGTATGTAAACATTTATCATAAGCATGAAGATATGATAATAACCACTTTATTATTGCCTCTTGGGCATATCTCCAACAGCCTCCCACTTGCACTAGAGTCAATAATCTAGTTTCAAACCTTTGTGCATTCAACACCTATGGCTTTCCGGTGTTGTATTTACACGATTGATAGTGGTCAACTTATCTCCGGATCCGACACTTTCAGGTCCGTGTGTAATTGCATGTCTTTGCGTCTCTACGCATCACTCATTCTCTAATGAGATGGCTTTTTATAAATTTGGTCCTTTGGTGAGACCTTTAGTTCCTTGGGGTTAAAATATGTTGATAATACTGTCGTACAATATATCTTCACAGTACTATCCCGCCGTGAACCACACCTAGTTTGATAACAAACTACTTGACACAATTCCCTCTTTTGCTGCTATTATAGCAGTCATATACTTAGCCTTTTGTTGTAGTATCTGTCACAATGTATTAACTTTGGAAGTCATCCGAATCCATTATGGAACTTACTTTACATCATATTGTGCCACCCTTAGTTTAGATAGAGATAAAATTAATTTGTACGTTGTGACAAAACTAGTATCAATGTAATACTTTTACAATGAACTAACCATCTATTTATCACTTCTACAAAATAATATATTCTTAGTTCTTCTAAAAGATCATAAGAATATCTTTACTATCGTCTAATAATAATCTTATGAATCATTCTGGTATACGCTCATAATATTTAGAGCATAGTACATATCTGGATTTGTACACATCACATCATGATTGATAAAGTACTCTTTGTGATTTTATATATCAAGTATATAAAATACTTGAATCTTTATTCAATCCTTCCTGTGCAAAAAGAACCTTTCTTGTAGTTTCTATATTGAACTCATTCAATATATCATCTATGTACTTTTGGCACAACCATATTAGCATCTCAATTTATCCATATAGACATTGATGCCAAATATTCGGGTTCTGCCTAAGCCTTTCATCGAGATGAAATTCTTAACCCGTGTCAATAAAAAGATACATCATTTCCAATCAACAATATGTCTTCCACATAATGTATTATAAACATGTCTTAGCACTCCCACTTAATTTCTTGCAAATGCAAGCATCTTCATCGTCTCCGATGAAATTAAACTCTTTTAACAGTTTCATCATAGTGAAGATTCCAACTCCGCGATGTTTACTTCAACCATTGAAGTTTGCATATGCTTTTAGCATCCTTTGAATTAACAAAACCCTTTGGACCGTGTCATGCACACGTCCTAGGCAACCATTCTATTAGAACAACTTGTTTTATTTATTCAACTACCACATAACAAAATTATATGTAGTGGTTGCTACATTAATCCGTCTAGACTAAATATCGCTTAATGAAAGATCAGATCTTGTCATAGTCAACTCTTTGAACATTGTTGTGAACTCTTTCCCGACATGTCGATAATTTAATAGATGTGAAACATCCATGTCTATTTCTTTATAGATCCAAATACGACTGTAAGGTCTTGCACCTTTTCAGAGGGTCTTTCAAGTTCAAAGCTTGATCTCTCGTATATGGAACTATCATGGATTTTATGGCTTCAAACCATTTGACGAAGTCAGGGCCAATCATTGCTTCTTTCCATGTAGTCGGATCATTATTGTCAAATAATGATTTAACTCTCAAATCTTGGTATTTGATTGGTTACCCGACCTACTTGTTTCAATAGGAACTTAGACCTCCGTGACCACAACCTTTGAGGCACGTGATCCATGAGCATTGTTGCTGCCTCCGAAACACTTTTCAGCGCCGTGCAACTTTGCACATATAGCTAAGGTTCTTTTAACCTTATCAAAGTTCTATTGTCCTCCCGCTTAACTTTTCACGGAAAATTCCTTTCTCAAAAAAACTTGACGTTCTAAGCGACAAACATTTTTGTCTTTGGTGTTATGGAGGAATACTCAACGATTACTCAAAATAACATACAAAGATATGTTCATCCGATTTTGGTTGCAAACATCTTTCTTATGCATAGCATACCAATGTTTAAGAAAGGACAACTTGGGTTTTATCCCAAACCATAACTTTATATGGTGTCATTTCAACGGATTATGATGGAGCTCTTTTCAGTGGAAAACGGTAGTCTCTAAAGCTTTAATCTTTAAAATATAATGGCAGTTTATCAATTACACCTTTGATATTACCATGTCAAACAAGGTTTCATTGCATATCTCGATTATTCCATACTCATATGGTGTTTCGAGAAATGCAAATCCGTGGAACGATTCCTCAAATCTTAGGTGTTATGCTAAACTTTATAACTCAAATATCTTCCTTTATGATCCTATCATAAATTCTTTATTTTCTTGTTACATTGATTTTGCACTTCATCTTGAAAGTCTTTAAACTTTTCAAATTTTTCACACTTCAACCTTATTAAGTAAATATTCATATATTCACTCAAATTTTCAGAGAAAACATATGAAGTTGAAATCTATCGCTCTTGACTACACATAATGGACTTCATACAACAATATGTACAAGTTCCAATAGGCTAGTCATCCGTTCCCTTTGGCCTATTAGCGGAGTTTTAATTATCTCTAGGAAAATTTCACAAGCGTCATTTGATCAAAAATCAAAAGACTCCAAAATTCCATCCACCTGGAGTTTCTTCATGTTTTCTTTCCAATATAATTTAAATGGCGATGTCACTTCCTAAGTGATCTTTCTTATCAATTGTCTTTCGACATTTTTAGAAATATTTTTATGGATGTGATTTATCCAACGAGATTTGTAAATCATCGATCTTTTATGGATTACGTCAATTATTAGAACAACCCTTTTGTTCTCATAATACCTGATAAAAAAAATCTTGAAGGCAAGCTTTGATGTTAACGAGCAACACAATAACCCTTTATTTGTTCTTGATGAACATCATCACATATTCTTTTGCTAGTTACTTAGGCCATTGTAGTTCATGAATTGTGTTGTTTCGTATGACGATTCACACCAAAAAATTCAGTATCCAATACTTAAGAACCACATTGTTTAATAAGCAAAGAATATAGCCATAACATGTATATCCTCTATATACCTAAGCTGAACAATTATAGTCTTTTCTTTTCTGCCATATATTTCTGAGATTCTCTTTCAGTATTTCCTTTTCTGTTCAAAAGAATCTATCAACATCAATAGTGGAGCCATACCCATGACACATAGTCCAAAGCATGTATAGTTAAATACCAATGTCTTTGGACTTGCACTTTGAAGTAGATCACCATCATCAAATACTTGGTGTTCTTTCAAATTCTATTCTTTAGTAATCTTTTAGTGTAGTAAACATTTTATCAAATATTCACCCTTATCATGGAACTATTCATGATCAAGCTACTTTTAGCTTATAACGGTGAATCACGAGTATAATGTTTCTCTCCAAAACCTTTTGGAGGATTAGGACGACAAGCGTATCCAACCTTTTTCAAATTCTCATCAAATATGCGAACATAAACTTTGCCATATTATACTCTCTCATGTTGCAACCAAAACATCATTTCAGATATCGCAATATCTTCCACACGTCATGGTTTCTGAAACAACTCTTTCAGATCCTAGATAACCTTGATATTAAAACAATCTTTTGAATATCAAGAATCATGGAGACAAACATGATACTTATATACTAACACTGGAATTGTCACTCTTGATTTAATATCAATTATTAAACTTCACAGAGTAACCGGAACTTACTGAAAGTTTGCAATAGGACTTTTAAACTTTAGATTAACACTTCAAAACAATGCGGTACTAGTTCGTAAAGTAACTAACCAGAATTCTATAGTTCTATTATCTCAATTATAACTAAGCGCAAGGTGGTAAACGGATGCTAATGACTACAACAACTATGCAAATTTACTTTGATTTAATTTATGATAAATAGTGTTCAACTTTTAATCATACTGCTATTGAACTCCCACTCAAAACAATATCCCTCACATTGTTTTAGTGATCACATGAACCAAATTCACTACACCAAGTCTGATCATCACGTGACATGATATAGTTTCAAAGGAGAACAATCATCATGTTCATCATATCATCTGCATGACTCGTGCTTTACCTTTCGGTATTCCATGTTTCGAGACCATGTCTGTACATGCTAGGCTTGTCAAGATCAAACCTTAGCTTCTGCATGAGAAAATCTGGCTTGCTCCCATTGTATACACTCGCAGAATCTAACACACCCGATCATCACGTGGTGCTTCGAAACAACGAGCTTTGACAACAGTGCCTACTAAGGACGAACACTCTATAACTTGATATTTTTTGAGAGGGATCATCTTATAATGCTACCGTCGCGAACTAAGCAATACAAGATGCATAAAAGTATTAACATCACATGAAATTCAAAATATGTGATATGATATGGCCTTTCTTCTTGTGCTTCCGATCTCCATCTTCAAGCACGAACATGATCTCCATCATCACCGGCGTGGCGTCAAGGTCAATGGCGCCGCTCCATCGTTGTCGTCCACCAACATCAACTATTACAACTACTTTGAATAATAGACACGTAGGTCTAGACGAAATTAAAAGACAACCATATGGCTCCTGCCGGTTTCCGACTTACAATAAGGAACATTGCATACATCATATATAATCACAATCATGGCCATATCACATCACAGCACACCCCTTCAAAACAAAGTTAGACGCCTCTAATTTTCTTTGCATGTTTTACGTGGTTTGGGGCTTTCAATAAGTGTCGTTCTAACTTATGAACGAGAACCACAACGTTGATGCTTAAACTACCAAATGCCCGTTGTAAATTGAATCTTTACTATGATGGGAGAGACAGACACCCGCAAAGCCACTTATACAATACAAGTTGCGTGTCGAGCGTGGAGCAAGTCTCATGAACAATGTCATGTAAGGTTAGCCCAGCCGCTTCATCCCACCATACCACAAGATGCAAAGTACACAAGAAGCAATTGATTATAACAGCACCACCTCCCATAATGACCATTGTGTTCTACTCGTGCAATAGATCTACATATAAACACGGCTCTGATACCACTGTAGGGGTTCATAGCATGGAAAACAAAAAAATTCTACCACATGAACACACAATCAAGATCTAATCTATGATCAAGCCAAGATCTATCTACTAGATTGGTGAAACAAGTTGATAGAGTACTAACCCTTCCGGCGCCACGTAGTCATTCACTTGTCGATCACTTGTTGATAGACTACTAGATCGGTGAAACAAGCAGATTCTCGTGGGTGATGTAGTCATTCACTTGTCGATCTCAAGATCACGTAGATGATCCTTCCGGCGCCGCGTTCCGGCAGCGCTCCCGCAGTCGGTCACACGTACGGTACTCGATGAAGACCTACCTCTCCCTTGTTCCAGCAGGCAGCGAAGGTTGTAGCTCTCTCCTCACGATTCAGGCAGCACGATGGCGTGGTGTCGGAAGTAGAGGGGAGATCCCGCAGGGGTTCGCCTAAGCCAGAGCAAGTATGGTGGAGTAGAGGGAGCCCCGGCGATCTAGGGTTTAGAGGTAGCTAGCAACTAGAGTTTAGCTAGTCGGTAGCGGTTTAAAGGAGATCTAGATTGGTCGCAACTAGAGAGGGGGCGGCGGCCAACCTAGGGTTTCTTGGGTGCCTAGGGCAAGGGGGATACCTTGGGGTGCGCCCCTAACCCTCCTTATATAGGTGGGGGCGTCCAAGGGTGTTCCCAACCCAGGTGGAAACCCTCCCTAACTCAGAAACCATGTTGGGATTTGACTTTTTCAAACTACCTTTTTGACTTTCAAATTAGAGTTTGATTTCTCTCTTCCAAGTGTCCAGCCAAGTGACCTAGGACATGATGCAACCATTACACTTTGTCATGACACATCCATGTACCCTTCCCCTTCCGGATCGGTGAACCTTCTAGACCCTTCTAGAACATTCCGGTGAAAACACCGGAATCATTCCCGAACTCCGAAATTGGACTTTCCTTATATGAATCTTATTCTCCGGACCATTCTGGATCTCCTCGTGATATCCCGGATCCCATCTGAGACTCCGAACAACATTAAGTCTCTTGCTCACATTCCATATCTACTAAACAACATCGAATCCTTAAGTGTGTCTCCCTACGGTTCGTGAATTATGCAGACATGATCGAGACTCTTCTCCGATCAATAACCAATTGAGGAATGTGGAAATTCATATGGCTCCCACATATTTATACGATTACTTCATGATCGAATGAACCATTTACATACGATACCAATTTCCCTTTGTCTCAGGATACTTTACTTTTCCGAGGTTTGATCGTCGGTATCTCTGCATACCTAGTTCAACCTCGTTACCGATAAGTACTATTTTCTCGTTCCCGTGATATGTGATCCCTTGTGAGCCAGTCACATGCTTGCAAGCTAATTGGATGATATTACACCGAGAGGGCCTAGAGTATATATATTTGTCATATGGATGTACAAATCCCAATCTTGATCCATGTGACTCAACATATACTTTCCGAACACTCAATGCCGCCTTTATAGCCACCCAGTTACGGTGTGGTGTTTGATGTCATCAAGGCATCCTTACGGTGATGATGATTAGCATGATCTCATGGTCGAAGGAATTAGGTTACTATGTATCAGAAAGCTTATAGCAAGTGACCTATATTAAATGACTTGATCTTTATGCTACGCTTAACTATAGGAGCATGTCCATCACATCATTCTCCTAATGATATGACCTTGTTGTTAATAACATCTCTATGTTCATGATCAGGAAACCATGATCATATATTAACCAACAAGCTAGTTCAACAAGAGGCTTTAGTAGGGACTCTTTTATGTTTACAAATCACACAAGTATTAATGTTTCCGGTTAATACAATTATAGCATGGTATGTAAACATTTATCATAAGCATGAAGATATGATAATAACCACTTTATTATTACCTCTTGGGCATATCTCCAACAAACCCACTGCCACCTCCGCCTCTATCGCCACCTAGAAGCCACCATGGCGTAGGAGGACCACATCGCTCACGCAGCCCTTCCCATGGCGGTAATAAGAAAAAAGCAAACCTGGAGCCATACGATGCACGTTCACTCTTGGACAAGATTCAGGAGGCTCGGGATGGATAATACTTGGGACCACGTTGCTTTGGCTCTATGATACGGGCCACAACTTACCCAAGGGTTTCCGGATTGACAAGACGATCAAGCCCTATGACGGCACTGCCAGGCCAGCTACGTGGTTGCAGGATTATAGAGAAGCGGTCAAAATCGTCAGGGGAAACCCCAACGTTGCTGTCAAATACCTCCCATTGATGTTGACGGGCACCACCCGTAAATGGATTGACGACTTGCCGGAGAAGTCCATATGCAATTGGTTGGACATGCATGAAGCGTTCACCAAGAATTTCGAGGGTACGTACAAGCGTCCCTGTAGTGTCGGCGATATGCAGCAGTGCGTCCAGGAAAAGGATGATACATCTCGAGCCTACCTCGCCCGATGGCTGGATATGAAAAATTCATGCGCGGGAGTGCATGATCAGACCTCTATGGCCGCCTACATCGATGGCTTTGAAAAGGGCACCTTGCTCCGGCATAAGTTGAAGCGCCTACAGGATAATCACAAGCTAGATCTCAATCCGATGATCTCCTTGGCCAATGAGTTCGTGGCTGCCGGTGATGACACTCACGGCTCCTTGCCGGCAATAGAGATTCCAACCCTAGCCAAGAGGAACAACAACAATAAGCGGAAGAACCCGCCAGAAGAAAAGCCAGCTTCCGACATTGTCGCCATGACGTTTGCAGGCAGGGGTGATGGCGGACAGCATGGTCAAGGCCGGGGGGCTAGTCGTGGGCAGCATCGCGGTAGTGAAACTACCTAGGTAGCGCCCCGCGTTCCCCAGACGTACGAGGAGTACCGCGATATGCCATGTTTCATACACCTCGATGCCAATGGAAAAGCTACTCACACCAATTGCCAATGCAAGTTTGTCAATGATCTCAAGGAAGACCCAGAGTCTGGCTACAAGCAAAGACAGAAGAATCGATCGCGAGGCAAGGGCAAAGGGAATAAGAATAGGAGTCCAAGGATTCAAGTGAAATGGAAAAGGACATAGACCCCAAGAACGCCTACAAGGTCGATGGCAAAGGCAAGAATCCCTTCGAGAAGAAGGCCCCCGTCTACCACACTTTCCTTGGCACCCCAATTGTCTGGGCATAGAAGACCTCGCTGAGGATACTGATGGCCACCCTACCCCCAGTTCCCCGGTACCTACGCTAATCGGAAGTTCCAATCACATGGGACTGGAAGGATCACCCTGACCTTGTTCCAACAGAGAACCAATATGCCATGGTCATCAACCCCTTGATTGACGGCTGCGAGTTCACCAAGTGCCTTGTGGATAGTGGAAGCAGCATCAACATCATTTACCTAGATACACTGCACAAGATGAACTTGACAGAGACCAACCTAAGGCAGACCAACACCGTGTTTCATGGCATAGTTCCTAGCATGGAAGCTAGGTCCCTTGGGTGCATCACCCTTCCGGTCGCTTTTGGTGATGTTAACAATTACCGCCAAGAGCGCATGACCTTTGAAGTGGTCCCCTTCAAGAGCGTGTACGATGTCATATTCGGACGCGACATCTTCCACTCCTTCATGGCCCAACCATGCTTTGTCTACAACAAGCTCAAGATACTCGGACCAAACGATGTCATCACCGTTGCCGGAAGATTTTCAAAGGCAAGGGACTGCAAAATTGGAGAAGCAACCTTTGCGAAAGTCGACCTCTATGGCGAAGGATTCAAGGAGATCCAGAGCCAGGTCGACGCCTGGAGATGCCAACATTGAAGAAACAGGTTTTTGATTCTGATCCCGCCTTCAAGGCTGCCATCGAGACCAAGCCAGTGGAACTTGTGGTAGGCGATGCTTCCAAGATCAGTGCCATTGGGACAAACCTGGATCCCAAATAGGAAAGCACGCTCGTCGAGTTCCTCTGTGAGAATAGGGACATCTTCGCCTGGCAACCTGCCGACATGAAGGGTGTACCTAGGGAACTTTCCAAGCACGACACTTCGGGGACAAGAAGAGATGTGCCATTGGCAAGGAGATGCTAGGTTACTTAAGGCTAGTTTTATCCGAGAAGTTATTCACACCTGATGGGTGCCAATACTATACTTGTGCCCAAAAAGAGAATCAAATAATTAAGAATGTGTGTTGATTACACCGGCTTAAACAAAGTGTGTCCAAATGATCCGTTTGCTTTGCCTCGCATAGACCAAGTCATTGACTCGATGGATGGCTCGGAACTTATGTGTTTTCTAGATGCATACTCAGGATACCACCAAATTAAGATGAGGAAGTCGAACCAATTGGCCACTTCGTTCACCACACCTTATGGCACGTTTTGCTACGTCATGATGCCCTTTGGGCTAAAAACACAGGTGCTACGTACCAACGGACAATGCAACATTGCCTCCATGACCAAATTGGTCGGAACGTCCATGCTTACGTGGACGATATCGCGGTGATGTCAAAAAAATTCAAATGACTTAATCTCCGACTTAAAGGAAACCTTTGATAACCTCCAAAAGGCAACATGATGATTAACCCTAAGAAGTGCGTCTTCGGGGTTCCAGACGGCAAATTGTTGGACTTCATCGTTTCCCAATGTGAAATCAAGGTCAACCCAGAGAAAATCAAGACCATCCTCAACATCAATCGTCCGACATGCCTAAAGGACATCCAACGTTCACAGGTTGTGTTGCATCAGTAAGCTGGTTCGTCAGCCGACTTGGAGAGAAGGCTCTGTCGCTATACAAGTTACTGAAGAATATGGACAGACGAGGAAGACGCTGTGCTTAAGGAGATGAAAAGGATACTCCTTATCCACCTATACTTGCAGCACCTGATTCAATGGAGCCTATGTTAATCTACATGGCGGACACCAACCGGGTTACTAGCATCGTCTCGTGGTGGAGCGGAAAGAACCAACACATGAGTACAGAGTGCAACGACCAGTTTACTATGTAAGTGAGGTCTTGATGGAGTCCAAGCAGCATTACCCGCAGTACCATAAGCTAGCTTATGGAGTTTTCCTTGCTTCTCGGAAGCTAAGGCATTACTTCTAGGAGCACCCAATCACAGTAGTGAGCAAGGCTCCACTGTACGGCATCATCAACAACAGCAACGCTACAGGAAGGGTGGCGAAGTGGGGCACTGAGCTTGCCGCTTTCGAAATCACCTACAAGATATGCGATGCTATCAAGTCACAAGCCTTGGCGGATTTTATTGTAGATTGGACGGAGCTACCACATGATACTCCTGTACTAGAGCCAGAATATTGGGTAATGCACTTTGATGGATCAAAGCTGCTCAATGGCTCGGGGGCTGGTGTGTTACTGCAATCACCAACGGGAGAAAATTGCACTATGTCCTGTAGATTCACTTTGAGGCTACAAACAACATGGCGAAATATGAAACACTCATTCACGGACTTCGCGTAGCTAAGGATATTGGCATCAAGCGCATAGTTTGCTATGGAGATTCCGACTTGGTTGCCCAGCAGGTGGCTGGCACCTGGAACGTGTGGAACCCTATGATGGCGGCATATTGAGATGAAGTAGATGAGATAGCCAAGTGCTTTGAAGGCTACAAAGTCAAGTACATCAAGAGGGAGGAAAACAAGGCAGCAGATATGCTGGCAAAGCTTGGATCGACTCGCAAACCAATTCCGCCAGGCATTTTTCTAGAGCATCTACGAACAACGTCCGTGAAGGGAGCGGACCCCGAGAACCCAGATAGAGTTGACTCATTTGTTAACGCAGTAACAATAGTTCCTCCGGCTTGGAAAAAAACATTCATGGATTATCTCAAACATGGAACTTTGCCCATCTACGAGGTCGAAAGTCGGCAAATAGTATGTAGAGCAAAGGGTTATACGATAATCAATGGGAAACTCTACAAAATAAGCACTACAGGTGTATACCTAAAGTGCATTTCCCAGCAGCAAGGTATGGATATCCTTCATGATATTCATCTCGGACATTGCGGGCATCACGTCGCTCCCCGATATTTGGTCTTCAAAGCCTTCTGGCAAGGATTCTACTGGCTGACTGCAAAGGCGAACATCGGCAAGCTGGTTGAGACATGTATTGGTTGTCAATATTATGCTTGGCAACCACATGTACTAGATCAAGAATTGTGAACCATACCAATAACTTACTCGTTTGCAGTCTAGGGGCTTGACATGGTTGGACCGGTGAAGACGGCACCTTGTGGGTTTACGCATCTGCTCGTAGCAGTTGAAAAATTCACAAAATGGAGAGAAGCTAAACCCATTAGAAAGGTCGATGGGGCAACTTCCCTTAAGTTTGTCCAGGATCTAGTGGTGAGATTTGGTCTCCCACGTGGCATCATCACTAACAATGGCAACAACTTGTCACTTGGAGAAGTAGAGGCTTATTGTTATGAGAAGGGCATCTGCCTTGACCTATCATATGTGGCTCACCCACAATCTAACGGTCAAGTTGAACGAGACAATGGACTAATTCTACAGGGAATAAATCCACGTCTAGAAGCACCGCTACATAGAGCAGCAAGAGCTTGTGCGGAGGAATTGCCATCTATCTTATGGAGTTTACGAACTACTCCCAACAGATCAACCGACTACACCCCTTTCTTCATGGTATATGGAGAAGAAGCAGCCCTGCCTTCCGACATCCTCCACGATTCACCAGGAGTTGCCGCCTACGATGAAGATGATGCTGAAGAATCCAGGCGCTTAGATGTGGACCTGCTCGAGGAGGAACGCGTGATGGCACGCCAGAGATCCGTCATCTACCAGCAGAAGCTACACAGCTACCATAGTCGCCAAGTTCAGCATCACTCGTTTAAAGAGGGGGATCTGGTGCTCCGACTTAAGAAGAAAAAGTCACACAAATTATCCATGCCATGGGAAGGACCGTTCATCATAAGAAATGCGCTTATGAGTGGTTTCTATTACCTCACTAATAATCGTGAGTTGAAAGATAGGCCAAATGAGGATCATAAGCATAAGCGACATGACCCGGATGATGACTATCTGGAGCTTGATCAGCTATGGAACATAGCACAACTATGTGCTTTTTACACTTAGAATATTTTATTATCTACTATGTACCTCTTATATGATCAATGAAATAAAGCTTTTGGTTCAATCATATGTCTGAGTCTTTTACCTCCTTTAGTGTTCATTTTTGGATCATGTAAAACCTTTATGCACAAGCTTTGCATTTGCACTTGTAAAAATTTCGCCTACAAGCGTTAGCTTAAGTTTTCTGGTCTACACGTTCTTTGTCGTTTTTATATGGGTTATGGAGTAGTGACCTTAGGCACTCAAAGTCGACAATTTTGTGCTTAGGTTCTTGACAGTGCCATTAGGCATCATCACTTGAGCGCATTGATAACCCACAAGTATAGGGGGTGTATCGTAGTACTTTCGATAAATAGGAGTGTCGATCCCAACGATGAGCAGAAGGTGTTGACTAGTGGTATGGAGCAGGAAATCTCTGTAAATACTTAGCAAATGGATTTTTAGCAACATGTCGGCCCACAGGAGAATGGCTCCGCCGCTCAGATCCCACCAGAAACCCGCCGACCTGACTCCCTCCAAACTACCTCGACGCCCACTCTCCTTCCCGCCAAGCCACCTCGGCAGATTGATGCCTTCTCCCGCCGAGACTCCCCGCTCCCTCGACAAACTCCTGTGTCGCCCACCTCGACGCACTGGGCCGCAGGCATCTGCTCGCCCCGCCAACGTCACCCCGGTGGGCCGACTAAAAGCAGCTCGGCCCACAACGGGGTTGCTTGGCTTCGCCGTGACCTGTCGCCTGCATGACCCGGGTGGGCTGGCGCATGTCTTATCCGGCCCATCACGGGGGCACCAGCCAACTAACCACCTCGTCGACCCAGGTGGGCCGGCACAGTGGCCCATCCTGGCTTTCCTTCACCATCTATTACCAAGCCAACATTTGGAGACCTCGACTGGGCCGAATCACATGAGCACCCCGGCTGGGCCAATTCATGACTCGGCCAGGACCTCCTGTTTTGCCCCTGGGCCAAACTGCACCTTATCAGGCCGAATCAAATAATATGCAGGCCGAATTACCACTTCGTGAGGAGGCTCTAGGCCGAGGTATAATGATCCTGACGCCCAATTATTCATCTCCAAATGCCTCCACAATCTCAACGAGATCACGCCATCGAGCCAGGACGAGCTCCAGAAGTATCGTGTCAGTCTTGGGACGCCCATGGATCAGACTAACACATGCAATAAGGAATATGCTCATGGCATCGAAGAATATGCTAAGGAATATGCCTTGGCATCTCCAAAGATGCCAAGGCATATGCTGAGCATCTAAGAAGATGCCAGGAATATGCTACACAGATGCCAAGCGTGGGGAACAAGTCTTGTCCCCTGGGCTCCCCTTTATAAGGATCACCAGGGGGATCGTTCCTAGGGAGGCCCGAAGGGCTCTTCTCCTCTCTACTCACTAGGAGCTCTCCTTCTTCTTCCTCCTCCACTCTCACAAAGAGATCTAGATAGAGGCATAGGAAATATAGCTCAAGGAGCATGATTGTAGCCACAAGTATGGCAAGATTATAAGAGATTAGATGTAGAGAAAGAGGTGTTATCTCCACATGAGAGCTTCAATCTTAGATACGTTATATTTCTCTTTGTTCATACGAGTGCGGTCTTCACTGCATCATCCCTCCTCGGATTCCTCCACGTCCATCGGCCCCAACTTTAGCCTACCCATGGCATATGCCGTGATACCACCACGACAAAATGAAAGACGGAGGAAGCTTACCAAAGATGCTGCTCTCGGCCTGCTGGAGCATTTCCGCCAAGGACTCCCGATCTTGTCGAAGAGTATTGTATGCCTCAAAGTTCTAAGAATTCTGTTCATCGGCAGCTTTCTTTTGCTCTTTGATTAAGATAGTTGATCTCTGTGTTGGCCAATTCTTGCACGGCAGCCAACGCCTCTTCATGCATCTTGATGGCATCATCCCTCTCCCGTTTCAAGATCTTGTTTTCACTGTCGAGCTCCTGAATATGCTTATACTGCTCAAAAATATCCTTGGCCTTGGCGATAGCTTCTGCAAGTTGGAGAAATAACAAAGAATAATGAGTAGCCGAAAGATCAAGGCACAAGACCAAGTCAAGAAGGAAAATTGAAAAGAAAATACCTAGTCTTATTTATTTTATTTTGGAAAAGTAATTTCTACTCATTGAAAAATACTTAAGATTTAATATTCTGCGATTAAAATATGGGATCATGTGGACACATGTCATCACCGCATATTCTAATACTTGGGAATGTGATTTAAAGTGGTGATCATATTTTATAAAGTTTAAAATTACTATTCTATACAATTAAAGTGACTAGAAATGCCTATATAGCATTCTTTTAGTACTAGTCCAAGATCACTGCATGTAAACCTAAATATTTTTACATATTTAGATAGATCTTGTCAAATGTGATTTTTGACAGTTGGAATCAACTCAAAATCATTTATGGTTGATTTTTGAAAAATGTTTGAATGTGAAAAGTCTCTGTCTTGTTATTTTTACTATAGGTGATCTATAATTTCAAATTGTTTGAATCCAACGGGCTTGGATTTCTAATTTGAATATCTTTCTAAGAAAATTGGAATCATGCAATTTGGTTCAGTAAATCTCTTTGAATTGATTTTTGAATCTACTGACAAAACTAGGTTTTGATTAAATTGGAAAAAGCTTATTTGAATTACTGGGCTACGCACAGGAACTAAACTGGGCTGGCCCATCTGCACAGCGCGCGCGCAGCGGGCTACTAACAGGGGGGTCCCATGCATAAGCAGCTCAGCTCTAAGCGAAGGGGTAGTTTCAATCTGGGTCGTGGGATTAGACTACGATCTACGGCTCACGTTCGTCATCTCCATCGAACAGCTCCGACGAGACCGAACCCTAACGCGATGGTGGGGGTACGCGGTGGATCACCTGGGCTCCATCTAGGGTCGGCGATGAGGGACAATGATATTATTGACGACAGTGGTTCGAACGGTGGTCGTGGCAGCTCCTAGGGTGGATCCAATCAACGACTTCTCTTCTCCTCTGCAGCGGCGGACTCCAGTGAAATTCCGGTGGGCTAGTGCTCTCCTTGCTCTAGGTAAGGGTCAGGGGTGGTTCTGAGATAGAGGGGAGTGAGATGGTGTGAAGAATGAGGGATGGGGTGGCCTCAATTTATACACCGGCGAGAGGGGAAGTGCGGCATGGTCAGGATCCTCCAGCGACATCAGTACAACGAGCTACGAGCACGGCGAAGGGCGTAGGACAGTGCGGTGTCTCCTGGCGATCGTCACTGGCATAATGGCGCAGCAGGGGCAGTCAAGAATGGTCGGAACAGGTCGATGCTTTGCGCAGCACCAACGGCGTTTTAGACGACGTACATGTGTTGTTGGTCGCGCGGCGGCGAACGGTCGTGTCTGAGAGGTAGGGCATGGCGAGTGTAGTTATGCGCAGCGAGGCGAGGTGCGGCGTGTGCGTGATACGTCAGAAACATATCCATAATTTTGTATGCTCCATGCTTGTTTAGTATCTACTTTGCTTTGCTTTGTCTACACTTTGAGGGGTTTTTATATCTTTTCCGGAACTAACCTATTAACAAGTTGCCACAGTGCCAGTTGCATATTTTTTTTCTGTTTTTGGTTCTAGAAAGGCAGAAAATCAATATTCTTGGAAGTGAAAATCAATATTGAGTCTCCACCTTCTACCTTTAGGCACCATTAAGAGAGCATAGTTGCCATTCTTTGTGCAGTGTCCCAAAACTTATTGATTGATGCATATTGTGATATTGCTTGTTCTTGTGCTATTTGTATCTAGTCACTCTTATGAACTTTGAAGGTGTCATATGCATCTACTTGCTACTCTATGAGGAACAAGCTGAATGCGACTATGCCATGTTTTCTGTATGTGAAACAAACAAACGTTTTTCAATGCATGTTATTCATGATCTTTGTTTGTAGCCTTTCTTGTTGCATGCATAGTTACCTTGTCCTATTGTTAAAACTCCATCTTTCATGCACATGTTTAGAGTTCTTTGATCCCAGCCTTCAATGCTTGCAAATGGTTTGGTCTTGGTTTTGACGGTGCATGTCACCTCAAAAAATATTCTTTTATCACTTACCTACTCGAGGACGAGCAGGAGTTAAGCTTGGGGATGCTTGATATGTCGGAAACGTATCAATAATTTTTTATGCTCCATGCTTGTTTAGTATCTACTTTGCTTTGCTTTGTCTACGCTTTGAGGTGTTTTTATATCTTTTCCAGAACTAACCTATTAACAAGTTGCAATAGTGGCAGTTGCCTGTTTTCTTATGTTTTTGGTTCCAAAAAGGCAGAAAATCAATATTCTCGGAATTGGACAGGACAAAAGCCAAAGTCAATATTTTACCGTGGGCGACACGAAGCCTAGAGGAAAGACGGAGAGGCGAGCCAGGGCCGCCACACCCCCTAGGCACGAGTGAGCCCACCCCGCGCCTAGGCAGGGTGTGGGCCCTCTGGCCGCCTCCTCGCCCCGCCCCTTCGCCTATAAGAAGCCCCCAATACTGTAAGATCCCTCCTTTGTAAAGGAAAAGGATCCCTGTGATTGCAATGCTAGTCCCTAGATCAATAGCTAGCATCCACAGTTAAGATGTAATATCAAGAAACAAAGGTCATAAGATAACTTTATAACCAGGAATAACATAATTTTTATTACATCTTACATAGCTCATTTGGCTATTACATTACATTGCAGCGGAATAACTATAAGCATGGGGTCCTTCATCTTCAAAGTGCCACAGGCAGACATGTTGGTTGTAGACTTTATAATCCTAATCAATCAACTTCACTAATATCAATCAAACCTGCAACATACAAGTTATAGCCACAAGGGTCAATACATTTGAATTGTATTGGCAAGTGATACTATGGTAGTATAGTGGAGTCTATCATCTATATGCATTTGGCTAAGTGGAGTTGAGGCTTGCATTGCTCAAAATAGATTTTTCCTTAACATTTGAAAACACTAAGTTTTTGCTTGACAAAAATCATTTTTCTCAATCAAAGATTGAAGATCCTTTAACCCTTGTTCAACCACAAGTTTTTAACTTAGAAATTTGAATGATGAGATTCTTGATTGCTTCCATGTCTTGATGCTCAAATTGTCCTTTACCAGGGACATGGCTAAGTACTTAGATTTTACACTCTGCAGAGGTGGTGCACTTTCCCCACAAGACTTGGTTTCCCAAGACAAGATCTTTCAGAAGCCTTCCCTTAGACCAAAATGGACGCGCTCCAACCTATCAAACTCTACCACCAACTGTCCATATGGCTAAGTTCTTGCAACCTATATGATCCAGGCAGAGCCCATAATGCCAAGTGGCTGCACTTGAAGCTTCTCAACATTTGACATCTCAAATCTCTTTGTTCCTGGGTGGCCATCCACAAGTGAGATACACAAGGTCAACCATAGACATGGGCCTTGTGAACCACTCAACCAAAAACCACCAAGCAATTACCATTCCACCCAGGTGATTCATTAACTTAGTTGTTTTATAAAAAAACAAAGACACAAGTCCTCAGACTTAGAAATTTTTCCATAGTGTGAATATATATTCCACCCTTGTTTTCTATTAGATAAGCTAAGCATGAGAGTAATAGGAATCTTAAATTAGGAAGATTTCTACTAAGGTTTCATCTACTAGGTTTTCCTATAGCAAGGTTTATACTTAGCAAAATTCCATGCAAGTTTTACTTAGAGAAAATCACTAATGCATAGTGAAAGTAATGGGACAAAAAGTATGAAGCATCACTTGCCTTTTTGGTAGAGTATGGGTTCACTCCTTGTCCTTGCAACAATCACATTCTTCAAGTCACTACAAATCAATCAAGCAAGGCACAATCTCAAACTACCAATCAAGCAAAACATCACATAAAATCATATAACCAAGATAATGCACGCAAGCATGCCAAGGATTGTTTTATTTGAAAAAGTGGTTCCTAATGGGTCACAAACATTTGAAAGCACCTAATGGTCATTTTTATAAAGTGGCAAAGTCATTTGCAAAAGGTTTCACTTTATAAACCATTTTCAAAACAAAGTATCATTTTATGTGGTGTAGAAATATTTTACTAAGGCATTAATCTATAAGGTTCACTAAATATGTTTTCAACCCATAAAACTTGGTGTTTAGGGTCAGAGAGTTTAAAACAAAACATTTTCCAAAGGTTTTCTTCCAAAACCATTTTTAATAAATAAACTATATTTTTATTTGACTAGAAATGGTTTTAAATCAAAGAATCATTCTTTTCCTTCACCAAATACACTTTTGAAACCACAAAGTGTTTCCTATGGTCAGTAGGTTCAAATCACACCATTTGCAAAAGATTTTATCCCCAAAATCATTTTTGAATAATTTTTACAGTCTAAACAAGCATACAAATGTTTCTGCAAAAACAAACATTTTACCAGAGGCTTTTTACTAAACAAATGGCATGGTTGGCTAGGGCTTGTATCACTGATTCCATTCATATAAAGTTTGCAAAATTTGGACGTGTGGAACTAAAGTTATGGAATTTACAAAATTGAATCTCTAATAGATCAAATTCTGTTTTTAAAACAAACACTAGACACGTGGGTTGTTCTGATTCGTCGAAAACGGTTCGTGCGGATCAAGCGTTGCGAGGCATTGGATTAAAATTAGATCGTGCGGCACATATCAGTTCTTACCCTTTCGTTTAAGTCGCTTGTTCCTACGCGTCCGATCTAAAACGAATGGCCCTGATCTATTTGACCACAAAGTGGCGGCGCTGGCGTCGGTGGTTGGCGGCGGCGCGCTCAGACGGTGCGGTCGCCGGTGATTTAGGAGGCAAGGGGAGAAGAGGGGTAGCTCACCAGAATTGCTGAAGCCTGCTGATGCTCAACGTTGTGGAAGCTCGTCGAGGGGCGCGCGGGTTCATCTTTAATTGCTCACCGGAGTTGATCTGGGCCTCGGTGCGGTCAGACATCGACGGGGGGCGAGGCTATGGGTCCTGCGCGACTAGTTGGTGAGTACCTGGATGATCACAAGGCACAGGCGAACAAAATGGTGTGAGGCTCTGGTCAAGGCGCGCACGGGTTCAGGCAATGTGGCTTACCGGAGTTGTCTGCAGACGGCAGGGCTGTCAGTTGAGGTCGTTACCGGCGCTGTGAGGCACGCGCGAGCGAGCTGGGGATGCAGAGAGATGCGCCAGGGCTTGGGGAGTATGTGAGCTTGGTCGGGGAGGCAAGGGGCGATGCGCTGCTGCCGGAATTTGCCGAGAACCTCGTCGGAGACGGCGGCGGTGCAGAAGAAATTTGAGACAGCCTGGTGGCTCTCGAGACGTGGTGTTTGGGGGGAATGGAAGAGGAGTAAGAGGGGATTTATCACGCGTGATCACTGCGAGGTTTAATCGCGGCATTAATGCGAATTGACGACGCGAAATCAGTGGCAGAGACGGGAGAAGAACTGGTCGCGGGGTTGAAGACGGTGAGCTGGAGGGGTGGGGTCCGCTTGGCAGCATGAGAGAGAGAAAGGAAACGAGGGTCCACCAGTCATTGGCTTATTGGGTTTCTTTTGCGGTGAAAACGATTCGCTCGCTGAGAGGGAGAGGTGGGCTAGGATAGTTGGGCTGGGACGGCTGGGCTGGGTCTTCTTTGCTCTATTTTTTTCTGTTCTGAAACTTTTTCTTTTTGTCTTTTGATTTTCTGTTTTGAAATTCAAACAATAAATCAAACATTCAATTCAATTCAAACATTCACCATACTTTGTGTTGTGCTTTGGTTCTGTTTAATCAACACAAACCAAAGTCCCAAAATAAAAAATTAATTTCATTCTTTTTAGGATCTATTTAATAATTAAATAAAATAGACCCTAATTATTAATTCAAATAGGTTTTGATTTATTTAATAAAATCTCCATTTGAAAACTAAATATTATCAAAACCAAATCAGTAGGTTTTATTTGAAAATAAAAGATACTTGGAAAACTTGTTTAAAACAAAATAACATTTTTATTTTAGGTTCCATTAATAATTAAATAAAATGGACCTTAGTTATTAAATCAAATAGGGTTTGTTTTATTTAAAATATTTATTTGAAATCTAAATAAAACCAAAACAGTAGGTTTTATTTGAGAATATAAAATACTTGGAAAACTTATTTAAAATAATTTAACAAGTTTTAGTGTTTATTTAAAATGGAAAAAGCCTTTATTTTAAATAAAACTGGATATTAAATCCTTATTATTTTATTTAAATAAACCTTTACTATTTTTATCAAAACAAAACATTTTATTTCAAAAACTTGGCCAAGGTTTAATTTGGCTCTATAAAATAATCTTTCTTTATAAATCCACCTTTTCTTTTGAAAACCAAATCCTTTTATTAAAAGGTCCAAAAATAGTAATTTTAAATATTTTGAAGTTTATTGTTTATTTATCTTTTTAAATCCCTTTAGGATTTATCTTAATCAAAATAGCTTTGAAAGTTTCCAATTGGAATCAAAAGGTTTCTTCTTACCCTGAAAATCAACAAAGTTTTATTTTATTCATTTATTTTTCACATTACAAGATTTGGAAAATCTTGGGATGTGACAGATACAGAAACCATAGAGGACCCGATCAAAACTCCACGAAACCTTCTGTAGCCGCTGCCACCATCGTCCCTATATTGGGGGATCTGAAGCTCTTCCCGGCACCCTGCCAGAGGGGAGATCATCCTAGAGGCCTTCTTTTCTTCGGTATGAAACGTGAGTAGTTCCACCTTGGATTATGGGTCCATGTAGTATCTAGATGGTTGTATCTCCTCCTTGTGCTTTCATGTATAGATCTTGTAAGCTCCATTCATGATCAAGATCTAATCTATTTGTAATCATGCATGTTGTGTATGCGAGGATCCGATGGATATTGAGATTACTATGTCAGATTGATTAATGGTTTTGTCTATTTGATACTATTATGTCTGTGTTGTTTGTGATCTTGCATGCTCTCCGTTGTTAGTAGCTATCTTGGCCAAGTAGTTGCTAGTGACTCCAAGAGGGGGTATTATGCTCGATAGTGGGTTCATGCCTCTAGTTTCCAAGGGAAGTGACATAAATCTCTTCGGTTGTAGATGTGTTGTTGCCACTAGGGAGAAAACAACGGTCTCTTGTTCATGGAACAAGTGGATTGTTTACCTTAGACACTTTGCTTGAAGTAGTTGTCTGTTGCTTGCAACTTAATACTGGAGGGGGTTCGGATGATAACCTGAAGGTGGATGAAAGGATACGGATGTCGCCTAGAGGGGGGGTTGAATAGGCGATTAAAACTTTTCCTAGAGTGGCTCAACAAAGGCGTAATAAAACTAGTGTTTACTTTGTTAAGCACAACCTAGAACAACTAAGGTTCACCTATGTGCACCAACAACTTATGCTAAGCAAAACAAGCAACAAAGTGATAGCAAGATATATATTACTTCAAGCACGAAGGCTATCACAATGTAAAGTGCATAAGTAAAGAGCTCGGGTATAGAGATAACCGAGGCACGCGAGGACACCGATATTTTACTGAGTTCCTCCCAACATGGAGTACGTCTCGTTTGGAGAGGGGGTGGTATCAAACCACCAACGCCACAAAAGGCCTCCCTTATTCTCCGGTGAATCTCACCCCAACGGGATCGATCCACGCTTACACTATCGGCGCACTTGTCGGTGGCAACCGGAACCTCTCACAAGGTTGGGGCACTTCTCCACAACTTAATTGGAGGCTCCCAACAAACGCCACAAAAGGCCTCAACAAATGCCACCAAGGCCACAAAACCATCTAGGGTTCCAAGAACCCAAGAGGGACAAGCTCCAATAAGCAACTCAAACTAAATCCTCCGAGGAGAACTCAAACCGATGCACCAAATGCAAATGGCAAGAACACCACAAAGATGCTCAAATCCCTCACTCTCAAGTTCCAACAAAGCTACTAAAGCTATTGGGGGAACAAGAGAGGAGGAATCAAAGAGAGACACAAAATCCCCCAAAATCTAGATCCCCAAAGATACACTCACAAAGAGATGTTTTGGTTTGGTCAAAACATAGATCTAGATCTCCTCCAACTACCCTTCAAATATATGCAAGAAGCAATGGAGGGTTGAGTAGAAATCAAGCTCAAAGAGTAAGGCAAATGGGGGCAAAGCTTAGACAAAAGGAGGAGGAAGAAGCAACCCTAAAAGACAAAGGGGCAAAGCTATTTAAAGGGCTAGGCAAAATCTGACCGTTGGGGTATTTTTCTGGATGATCCGATACTACCGGACCAAAACTGCAAATGCCAGAAAAAAAACAAAGCAGCCAGCGCATGCGAGCGGGACCCAGCGGAGCGGCAGTAGCAGCTGCAGGCGTGCGTGCAGCAAGCCAGGCAGCGGGCCCAGCGCACGGGGCTGCACAGCGAGCAGAGCGCAGCAGCTGTGCATGCAGCGACAACAACTAGCAGGCAGCGCATGCGGCAGCAGCATCGCATGGGGGCAGCAGCAGCTGGGCCCATCGGGACACGCGTGCGACAGGCAGGAGCAGCAGCGGCGATGCAATCGACGCAGGCGCGCGCGCGCGTGCAGAGTCAACTCGCCAGGCAGAGTGAGCGCGTGCTAAGCGCATGCGGGATCAGCGGCGCGGACGCGTGGGCCAGGCACAGCGCGCAGTGGGGCGAGCGAGGCGCGTGGGGCCAGCATGCGGGTCAACGCTCAAAGACGGGCAGGGGCAGCGCGGGATCTAGATCTGGATTTGAAAAATATCTGGGCCGACCGGTACTACCGGGCCGGCCGGTAGTACCGGATTTAGGTACCTAGCGAGGCAGAAAGAAAACGGACCGTTTTTAGGCCCGGGCGGTAGTACCGGTCCGCCCGGGCGGTACTACCGCTCGGCCCAGAAAACAGATTGACAGGCAGATATTTAAACGGCAATAACTTTTGACTGGAAGCTCCGATTGACCCGATTCAAATTGCGTTGGATAGAGGACGACAAGAGCTCCCAATAAAAAGTGGAAATATTGATTATCACCAAGTGAGAAAGTATCAAGTAGAATAATGTGAGATATCTCACTTGGTGAGAAACCGAAAAGCCGCATAAATCAAAATCGCAACAAGATATATATGGGAGATCCGATTTTGATGAACAAGAGCTTGTTATGGAGATTACCACAAGCTCTATATCCTCACATGGATAAGACCAAATAACAACCAAATATTATGATGCAAGTATGTAAAGGTTTGAGCTCTCTCCGAACGATGTAACCGAATTACTCATACGAGAGCCCCTCTGGATAGTATGGTTATCTATCCTAAACCCGGTCTCACACACACAACGTGACCGGCAAAAGGGAAAACCTATCAAGATTATACCTTTGCCTTGAGCATTCCACTTGAGCTCGACGTAGACGATCTTGCCCTTCTCAAGATGGAACGCTTTTCTTAATTCCTCATCATCGACCTCGCATATTGAGCTTGCACACCATATCTTCTTTGCATTTCGTCGACCTTGAAGCCAACACATGCTCCAAGCGATGTCAATGGACAAATCCTACAAGTATAACTTAATACACACATTAGTCCATAAAGATTATCATTAATTACCAAAACCACACATGGGGGCCCAACATGTTCTTTCAGTGGACTTCTAGTCATAGATGCAGTTGGATGGCGGTCTATGTATATTGTTGTATTGCCCAATCGAATCTCATAGGATCTTTTTGTGTAGCATTGCATTGTTATGCCTTACTCAGTTCCTGTCAATTGCCCTGCTGTAATTTGTTTACCTTTCATGCCATGTTGTTTATCTAAGGAGAGCACCTCTAGTGAACTATGGACCCCGGTCCAATATTTACCATTGATATATCTTCCACTGTTACTTGTTTACTTGTTGGAAACCATCATCACCTTCCACACCATACGTTTAATCCTTTGTTATAGCAAACCGGTGAGCTTGACAACCTTACTGATTCGTTATGACAAACTCTTGAATTTGTGTTGTGCAGGTTTCCATGTTGCTTGCAACACCTGTGTGACGTTTCCTTCCTTCTACTGGTTTGACAACCTTGGTTTCTTACTGAGGGAAGACTTGCTGCTGTGCTTCTTCACACCTTGCTCTTGGGGTTTCTCGACGAAGCACTGCACGTTGACGCAGTGCCACCAAGCTCTTTCTGGCACCGTTGCCGAGGAGGCTAAGAACGTCTTCACAAGGGGTCCTCCTCAACCTTTCTCTTTACTTTGTTTTTAGTTTGCTTAGTTTTTTGGTTGGTTTTGTTTGCCTCTTTTAATCAAAAACTCAAAAAAATAAGTTTAGTTTGATTTGCTTTCTCTTATGAAAAACACAAAAAATTTAGTTCCTGCTCTAGTTGCCACCTTGTTCTATCTCACCATGTTGCTCCCCAATTTCACCCTGAAGTACCTCTCTATAGGTAGTGGATCCATAATTGGGAAAAACAGTATTGACGAATTTTTTAATCATGTTAGCAAGCATGAGGATAAATTTATAGTAGAACCTTCTCCTAATTATGAAATTGTTGTAGCTTCTTTAGTTCATATGTTGGAGGCTAGGTTTGCTAGCCTTAATCCCATGATGCAAATTTTGTTCCTAAAACTAAAAGAAGAAAAGAATGCTGAAAAGAGAGGGTTTATTCTTGAAACTTTACTCAAAGAGTTCCATGATGTTGCTAAGGAAGCAAAAAAGGTCTTTGAGTGTTTAAATATGCTAGGCTCATGTGTATATGTTGTGGGTACTTCAGATAAAACCAAGCCTAAAGATGAATTTAAGATACCCATACCCTTTAAGCTTGTTGGGGATGCATGGAGCCTTTGAAAAGAATTTGATTGGATTGTTCCTGAAAATCCTTTTGATGAAAGTAGTAAACCAAAGAGAAATGAGAAGGGATCCTCCAAGATTCATTTGGATGAGATACCTCTCATAGTTGAAGATTTTGCAAGTATTGATCTCAATTCCTCATTTGAAAATACTTGATTTCTTGCTTCTTGTGCCTAACTTAAAGGCGTTAAAGAAAAGTACTTGTTGGGAGATAACTCAAGAGTTTCCTTGAGTCTTGGAAGTTATTACTTCAGTAATGACCTCTCCTTATCCTCTTTGTTTGCTTTTTATGCCAAGAATGACCTCTAATGAGAGGGAAGTAAGATTTGGGGAGTTGCTGACCCAAAACAGATTTTTATCCTCCACCATAAAAATTCATAATGAGTCTCTGTTAGTTAGAATGATCTGAAAATTTACGAATAAATCCCTCGGTATGTTAGATAACTTTCGTTAGTTCAACACTTTTTGATTTGAGCAACAGAAGATTTTCGAAAAAATCGTTTTATACCTGCTGGTCTGTTTTGACAGATTTCTGCCATTATTTGCATTTGCTTCTTATTGATTCCTTTTTGAGTTCTCTTTTGGGAATTGAGCTTTTTTAAGGAGTTTCTACAGTATAATGTGTTTTTAGTGAAAAGTTTTGCTATTACAAAGCTAAACCCAAAGGTCTATTATCTTTTGAATACACTAATGTTGCTAATGAAGATTATGTGAAGTTTTGTACGAAGGAAAAAAATCAGATGTAGAGAGAGAATGATGTAATGAGATGAACAATGGACAAAAGCTCAAGCTTGGGGATGCCACCCCGGTGTCACCTCAAGAAATATCTAGGAGGTACAAGCGTCAAATCTTGGGGATGACCAAGGCATCCCCTTCTTCATCAATAAAAAACTCAGGTTTGTCTAGACACTTCGTTTTTATTGTTTCATACACTGTTGTGTTGTTCTTGGAGCATCTTAGTTTTCATTTGGTTTGCTTAGTTTTTTTAGTTTGATTGAATAAAGTAGTTTGGACCCCCGTTCTCGCTGTGTTGTTTTCAAATAAGTTGCTTGGTGTTGGAAAGGAGTAGGAAGTTCCTGCTTGAAAGTGAAAGAGGAACTTGCATTGACTGTGACTTAGACTTTAGCATGACATGCTAGGTGTTGTTTTGACCTTATGCTTAGTGATTATTGCTATAGCATGTCTTGTTCCAAACAATTGGGATTGCTTAGTGTGCCTTGAAAGAATTATGCGTTGTTTTAGCATACAAAAGCATAGTATTGTGGTGTTCTCCTTTCATGCTTTGTTTGGGTTGACTTGGCACATGCTCACACCATGTTATGACTATGAACAAGTCACTATAGCCTATATGATCATTTAGTCCATGACTTTTAGTACCACTCTATGCTTTGATTAGTAATGTTTTGTTGCTCTGCATGATTATGGCCATTATTGCTTTCTTAGTTGGTTGCTTCTAGTCTTTTGCTAGCCTCCACTTGTATGAGTAAGCTCTACTCATGTTTACAACTCCCAAGAAACCAAGTTATTCCAAAGTTTCCACTATAAACTCCTATGCATGGTGTGTTACACCATTCCAAGTATATTCTTGTTTTCAGCTATCTTCCAATTAAAAGTAATTTATTATGTGAAAACTTAGTGATTAAAGCCCTCACAAACTTGATGGCACGCTTTATATTCTTTGCCCCTAATAAACTTGAACCATTGTGTCATCTATGTTGTATATGCTTGCACTTATACGTTGGAATTAGAAGAACCATGCTGTCACCGGGAACGTTTTCAACATTTGCACTTGTACTTTGTACACAGTTGATATCATGCTCTTTTGTCTATGGATGTCACCGGTGTGAAATAAAGAGGGAACTTGTAAGTCCATGGAGTTATGTATTTTGTGTTAGAGAAACGTCTGGGCCGCTAGCCTAAGCCATGCCTAATCATGGTGGAAACTTGCATCATCATCATAATGAGCTATCTATGAAGCATCCTCAATAAAAAGCTATGCACATAGTAAATAAAAAGATCGCTGAGATGCCCATTGTCTGCTTGCCTTGTTATTTTGGTTATGGGATAGCTCCTGTACCATGTGCAAGGGGTACCCCGTTGGCGGTTCTCTATGATATGCATGTACTTACAATGACAAGAACTTACAGGTGACTAAAGTTGAGTAGCATGAGGTGTGGCCCTTGTATTCAAGGGACTTGAGATTGCCAACTTATACTTTGTCAAGCATATACTCCATAGTTTGTCCATTTTAACCTTAACCACTTCAAGATGCTTATGATAGGGGCAATGATGGCTAAAAGCTAACAAGTACCATAATTTTTGGAAGCTCTTTTTGAAACTTGAAATCCCTGCTTCCTTTATAAAAAGCTTTTCTTCCACCATTATTTGAGTCTCCACCTTATAATTTTAGGCACCATTAAGAGAGCATAGTTGCCATTCTGTGTGCAGTGTTGCAAAACTTATTGATTGATGCATATTGTGATATTGCTTGTTCTTGTGCTACTTGTTTCTAGTCACCCTTGTGAACTTTGAAGGTGTCCTATGCATCTATTTGCTACTCTATGAGGGACAAGCTAAATGCCACTATGCCATGTTTTCTGTATGTGAAACAAAAAACATTTTTCAATGCATGTTATTCATGATCTTTGTTTGTAGACTTTCATGTTGCACGCATAGTTACTTTGTCCTATTGTTAGAACTCCATCTTTCATGCACATGTTTAGAGTTATCTGATCCCAGCTTTCAATGCTTGAAAATGGTTTGATCTTGGTTTTGATGGTGCATGTCACCTAAAAAATTATTCTGTTTATCACTTACCTACTCGAGGACGAGCATGAGTTAAGCTTGGGAATGCTTGATACGTTGGAAACGTATCTATAATTTTTGATGCTCCATGCTTGTTTAGTATCTACTTTGCTTTGCTTTGTCTATACTTTGAGGTGTTTTTATATCTTTTCTGGAACTAACCTATTAACAAGTTGCCACGGTGCCAGTTGCCTGTTTTCTTCTGTTTTTGGTTCCAGAAAGGCAGAAAATCAATATTCTCGGAATTGGACAGGACAAAGCCAAAGTCAATATTTTACCGTGGGGGACAAGAAGCCAGAAGACGAGACGGAGAAGCGAACCAGGGAGGCCAGACATCCCTAGGCGTGGGTGGGCCCACCCCGCGCTTGGGTAGGGTGTGGGGGCCCTAGCCGCCTCCTAGCCCTGCCTCTTCGCCTATAAGAAGCCCCCGATGCAGAAACCCTAGAGGACCCGATCAAAACTCCACGAAACCTTCTGTAGCCACCGCCACCATCGTCCCTAGATCGGGAGGAGGTCTGAAGCTCTTCCCGTCACCCTACCGGAGGGGAGATCATCCCGGAGGCCTTCTTCTCCGGTATGAAACATGAGTAGTTCCACCTTGGATTATGGGTCCATGTAGTAGCTAGATGGTTGTATCTCCTCCTTGTGCTTTCATGTATAGATCTTGTGAGCTCTGTTCATGATCAAGATCTAATCTATTTGTAATCATGCATGTTGTATTTGTGGGGATCCGATGGATATTGAGATTACTATGTCAGATTGATTAATGGTTTTGTCTATTTGATACTATCATGTCTGTGTTGTTTGTGATCTTGCATGCTCTACGTTGTTAGTAGCTATCTTGGCCAAGTAGTTGCTAGTGACTCCAAGAGGGGGTATTTATGCTCGATAGTGGGTTCATGCCTCTAGTTTCCAAGGGAAGTGACAGAAATCTCTTCGGTTGTAGATGTGTTGTTGCCACTAGGGAGAAAACAACGGTCTCTTGTTCATAGAACAAGTGGATTGTTTACCTTACACACTTTGCTTAAAGCAGTTGTCTGTTGCTTGCAACTTAATACTGGAGGGGGTTCGGATGATAACCTGAAGGTGGACTTCTAGTCATAGATGAAGTTGGATGGAGGTCTATGTATATTGTTGTATTGCCCAATCGAATCTCATAGGATCTTTTTGTCTGGTATTGCATTGTTATGCCTTGCTCAGTTCCTGTTAATTGCCCTACTGTAATTTGTTTACCCTTCATGCCATATTGTTTATCTAAGGAGATCACCTCTAGTGAACTATGGACCCCGGTCCAATCTTTACCATTGATACATATTCCACTGTTACTTGTTTACTTTCCGCAAACCTTTACCTTCTACATCATACGTTTAATCCTTTATTACAGCAAACCGGTGAGCTTGACAACATCACTGATTCATTGGGGCAAAGTCTTGAGTCTGTGTTGTGCAGGTTTCCGCGTTGCTTGCAACACCTGTGTGACGTTTCCTTCCTCCTACTGGTTCGATAACCTCGGTTTATTACTGTGGGAAAACTTGCTGCTGTGCTGCTTCACACCCTGCTCTTGGGGTTCCCAACAGGATCCACATCAACCATCAAGCTTTTCTGGCGCCGTTGCTAGGGAGGCTAAGGACATATTCAAAGGGGAGTCCTCCTCAACCTCTCTCTTTACTTTGTTTTTAGCTTTCTTAGTTTCTTTTGCTTGGTTTTGTTTGGCTCTTTTCAAAAACTCCAAAAAAAATTAGTCTAGTTTGGTTTGCTTTCTTTATTCAAAAACACAAAAAAATTAGTTCCTGCTCTAGTTGTTGGTCTGTTATTGTCTTGCTTGGTCATGCTTTCTATCAATGGATGGTTTCTTTGAAACTAGTTCTTATTGGCAAGGTGGGTTCACGGAAGAACAAAATTATTATTATAAGGAACACCGTTTGTCACAAAAAGGGAAACACTTATGGGAACAAATTGATAAGTTAAATACTATTGCTAGAGACGTGTGCTCTACTTATAATGTTACTTATTGCTTTGATAAATCTTGTTGCTGTAGGAGGTATAAACACCTTCCTTTTCAATGTGAGTATAATGATAATGTTACCATATCTTCTTATGTTAAAGGAAATTATGAATTTTATGATGTGGAACAAATTGAATAATTTATTGCCTTCAAGGGTGCATTTGAACTTGCCAGTTTGCTTCAAAATACTGATGATGCACCTTATGAATATAAGGTTTAAGAGATACTTGAATTTTGCTTTTATAATTAAAAGGAATAAAATGGATATATTCTTGAATATTGTAATAGGTGCTTTCCACTGGAAGAGACTAATGCCTTGCAGGAACCTATGGAAGAAGAAATTGTTGAAATTGTAAGCTCAGTAGATGGAAAAAGAGGAGGAGAGTGAGGAACAAAGGGAGGAAGAATGGATCTACCCATGTCTACCTTCTAATGAGAGTAACTCTTCACCTCTTACATTATTTGATTGTCCCCCATGCTTACCAAAGGAGGATGAATGTTATGTTCCTGTGAATCCTTTTGAAATATCTACTTTGGGTAAAACCTGTGAAGGTTTTAATCCCACTATTTTTGAGCTTGATAGAAATTATGTGTTTGTAGATCATGAAAAGCATGCTTTATGTGATAGCTATATTGTTGAGTTTATTCATGATGCTACTGAAAATTATTTTGAGAGAGGGAAACATGGTCTTATGTATCTCAATAATATTAAGTTTCCCCTCTTTATGTTAAAAATCTTGAAGTTGCACCTGTTTTGCTTTCCTATGCCTTTTGCTTTGTGTTTTCATGACTTGTTTATTTACAAGATTCCTATGCATAGGAAGTGGGTTAAACTTAAATGTGTTTTGAATTTGCTTCTTGATGCTCTCTTCTACTTCAATTCATATTTCTTATGTGAGCATCTTCTCAAACTATCATGCCTAACTTAAATGCGTTAAAGAAAATTACTTGTTGGGAGATAACCCAAGAGTTTCCTTGAGTCTTGGAAGTTATTAATTTAGTAATGGCCTCTCCTTATCGTTTTTGTTTGCTTTTTGTGCCAAGAATGACCTCTAATGAGAGGGAAGTAAGATTTGGCGAGTTGCTGTCCCGAAACAGATTTTTGTCCTCCACCATAAAAATCGCGAGGAGTCTCTGTAACTCGGATTGAGCTGAAAATTTATGAATAAATCCCCCAGTATGTTACATAACTTTAGTTAGATCAACACTTTTTGTTTTGAGCAACATAAGATTTTCGAAAAAATCAGTTCCTACCTGCTGGTTTGTTTTGATAGATTTCTGCCATTATTTGCATTTGCTCCTTATTGATTC
Source organism: Avena sativa (assembly GCA_916181665.1). Classification (NCBI taxonomy): domain Eukaryota; kingdom Viridiplantae; phylum Streptophyta; class Magnoliopsida; order Poales; family Poaceae; genus Avena; species Avena sativa. Next base: position 507,622,184 of record OV702294.1, read on the forward strand.
CTTTTTGAGTTCTCTTTAGGTGAATTGAGATTTTTGAAGGAGTTGCTATAGTAGATTGTGTCTTTAGTGAAAAGTCTTGCTGTTCCAAAACTTTGTCTAAAGGTCTATTATCTTTTGAATACACTAATGTTGCTAATGAAGATTGTGTGAAGTTTTGTATGAAGGAAAAATTTCAGGTGTAGAGAGAGAATGATGTAATGAGATGAATAATGGACAAAATCTCAATCTTGGGGATTTCATCCCGGTGTCACCCCAAGAAATATCCAAGAGGTACAAGCGTCAAAGCTTGGGGATGCCCAAGGCATCCCCTTCTTCATCAATAAAAAGCTCAGGTCTGCCTAGACACTTCGTTTTTATTGTTTCATGCACAAGTTGTGTTGTTCTTGGAGCATCTTAGTTTTCGTTTGGTTTGCTTAGTTGTTTAGTTTGCTTGAATAAAATAGTTTGGAGCCCCGTTCTCGCTGTGTTGTTTCAAATAAGTTGATTGGTGTTGGAAAGGAGTAGAAAGTTTTTGCTTGATAAGTGCAAGAGGAGCTTGCATTGACTGTGACTTAGACTTTAGCATGACATGCTAGGTGTTGTTTTGACCTTATGCTTAGTGATTATTGCTGTAACATGTCTTGTTCTAAACAATTGGGATTGCTTAGTGTGCCTTGAAAAAAAATATGCGTTGTTTTAGCATGCAAAAGCATAGTATTATGGTATTCTCCTTTAATGCTTTGTTTGGGTCGACTTGGCACATGCTCACACCATGTTATGACTATGAACAAGTCACCATAACCTCTATGATCATTTAGTCCTTGACTTATAGTACCACTTTATGCTTTGATTAGTAATGTTTTGTTGCTCTGCATGATTATGGCCATTATTGCTCTCTTAGTTGGTTGCTCCCAGTCTTTTGCTAGCCTCCACTTGTATGAGTAATCTATACTCATGCTTCCAACTCCCAAGAAACCAATTTATTCCAAAGTGTCTACTATAAACTCCTGTGCATGGTGTGTTACACCATTCCAAGTATATTCTTGTTTTCAGCTATCTTCTAGTTAAAAAGTCTCTTTATTATGTGAAAACTTAGTGATTAAAGCCCTCACAAACTTGATGACACACTTTATATCCTTTGCCCCTAATAAACTTGAACCATTGTGTTATCTATGTTGTATATGCTTGCACTTATACGTTGGAATTAGCAGAACTGTGCTGTCACGGGGAACGTTTTCAACATTGCACTTGTACTTTGTACTTAGTTGATATCATGCTCTTTTGTCTATGGATGTCACCGGTGTGAAATAAAGAGGGAACTTGTAAGTCCATGGAGTATATATTTTGTGTTAAAGAAACGCCTAGGCCGCTAGCCTAAGCCATGCCTAATCATGGTGGAAACTTGCAACATCACCATAGTGAGATATCTATGAAGCCAGAAGATGAGACAGAGAAGTGAACCAGGGCGTCCAGACCCTCCTAGGCGCGGGTGGTCCCACCCCGCGCCTGGGTAGGGTGTGGGGGCCCTGGCCGCCTCCTAGCCCCGCCTCTTCGCCTATAAGAAGCCCCCGATGCAGAAACCATAGAGGACCCGATCAAAACTTCACGAAACCTTTTGTAGCCACCGCCACCATCGTCCCTAGATCGGGGGATCTAAAGCTCTTCCCGGCACCCTGCCGGAGGGGAGATCATCCCGGAGGCCTTCTTCTTCGGTATGAAACGTGAGTAGTTCCACCTTGGATTATGAGTCCATGTAGTAGCTAGATGGTTGTATCTCCTCCTTGTGCTTTTATGTATAAATCTTGTGAGCTCCGTTTATGATCAAGATCTAATCTATTTGTAATCATGCATGTTGTGTATGCGGGGATCCGATGGATATTGAGATTACTATGTCAGATCGATTAATGGTTTTGTCTATTTGATACTATCATGTCTACGTTTTTTGTGATCTTACATGCTCTCCGTTGTTAGTAGCTATCTTGGCCAAGTAGTTGCTAGTGACTCCAAGAGGGGGTATTTATGCTCGATAGTGGGTTCATGCCTCTAGTTTCCAAGGGAAGTGACAGAAATCTCTTCGATTGTAGATGTGCTGTTGCCACTAGGGAGAAAACAACGGTCTCTTGTTCATAGAACAAGTGGATTGTTTATCTTACACACTTTGCTTAAAGCAGTTGTCTGTTGCTTGCAACTTAATACTAGAGGTGGTTCGGATGATAGCCTGAAGGTGGACTTCTAGTCATAGATGAAGTCGGATGACAGTCTATGTATATTGTTGTATTGCCCAATCGAATCTCATATGATCTTTTTGTCTGGTATTGCATTGTTATGCCTTGCTCAGTTCCTGTCAATTGCCCTACTGTAATTTGTTTACCTTTCATGCCATGTTGTTTATATAAGGAGAGCACCTCTAGTGAACTATGGACCCCGGTCCAATCTTTACCATTGATATATCTTCCATTGTTACTTGTTTACTTGCTGCAAACCTTTACCTTCCACACCATACGTTTAATTCTTTGTTACAGCAAACCGGTGAGCTTCACAACCTCACTGATTCGTTGGGGCAAAGTCTTGAGTCTGTGTTGTACAGGTTTCCGCGTTGTTTGCAACATCTGTATGGCGTTTTTTCTCTCCTACTGGTTCGATAACCTCGGTTTTTTACTGAGGAAAAACTTGCTGCTGTACTGCTTCACACCGTGCTCTTGGGTTTCCAACAGGCTCCACGTCAGCCATCACTGGGTTAGCTCTTCAGCGCGGATTAGCTTTGTAAGGTGTATTTTCGAGGGTATAGTCCCATAATTCAAATGCCCCAATATCTAAAGTGCCTCTAGGCAAACTATCAAACAATCTTTTGAAGCGGAATCTAATGGCGTTTCAAAAGATTGGTAGATTTCTTCTGGAAACCATTATGCCGCCCCGGAGCTATATGTTATATGCTAATATATGTTATATGCTAAATAAAGAGAACACGGTATGTTTAATTTCCTGGATCCTTAACCAAACACGTATGTTCATTGGTACCGTTGTGCTGCGCACGAGTCGACAGGTGACGTGTATGTTGGACGCCTTCGAGAAATCGGTCGATAGAGACCAAGCAATCATGTCACAGGAAGTAATAACAGTAGCCAATCCATCACGAAAATAGTAGGAGTACTGAATGGACACGTTTGACTTTATATATTTAGCGTGAGGCAACACCGTACCTGTGAGATGTAGTATATGTGCGACTTGTTAACTCCGCGCGCGTTGCAAAGATGAGACCGACGATAGGACCTTTGCTGTGCGTGTGCGCTAGTATACGTTGAACGGGTTAATTAACCATTTTTATGTGCAAATCTGAAGAACACCATGAAGAGTCCTTTTCGTCGGCGAAGATTTCGTGCAGGAGCCGGTCGATGGAGGAGAGGAGAGGAGGTCTAGCTCTATCTCTCGGGCCGGGGTCGCTTTCTTTGTCTGCGGGCTGCATGCCCATCCAGACGGACGGCGACGTCGCGGCACCTTCGGGAGTTCGGATACGGTCGGGACGTAGCGCACGTGGTAGCTTTTCGGCTGCCTTCAGATCCCTGCACGGAGATGGAGTGGGTCGAACGACTCTTTCAATCGATTCGCCCAGATATGAGCCGAGGCTCCCTTTTCCAATGTCGCTAAACCCACGACGAGGTCGGCCTCGGACAGGGGCACCTTGCGCCGAACTTGTGGCGAAGAGAGCGCACGCGTGCCAATCAACTGCTCGGCTTGTATTTGTTCATCTTCTTCGTGATTGCCATTCCTCACGAGTCTGGGAGACTCTCAAGCCAGCATGACCCACATCACTGCAGCAACCAAACTATATTTCGGAAGGAATATCGATACAGCTTGCACAGACATATAGCTAGGACGTCTAAATTTGGGCTTAGCACAACATAACCATTAGTATTATTCTCGTTTCCGAACGGCATTTTAAAACAGTCAGACTCCTCGGCGCACGTACGCGCGGCGTAGCTGGCCGGTGCGTGGCCTACCTGTCAGCCAGTTAAACTAGCTGGGCCCGGAGAAAAGCCGGGAGGAGGTGAACGGCTCGTGGGTCCCAGGTTGCTGGGAGGTGGTTAGACTGCCGTACGCGTGAGAAAACGCGGCAGCGGGCAGCGCAACTGAAGCAACAACAATCGCGGTTCGTACTTGCTCCACAAACGAGAAAAAAGGAAGAATCCATCCGTCCGCGTCTCCTTTCCGTTTCTTCCTCGCCTCCCCGCCCCCCCCCCCAAAGTAAATAAATAAAAGCGCCCCCACAGACAGGAAGGAAGCGGAAAGCAAAATCCTTCGCCCCCCTCGCGCCCCCGCCGCCGCGGCAAGTCTCAAATTCGTACCGGACCCGACCCATCCTGCCGGCTGCCGCAGGTATGCTCCCTTGCTGCTTTCTGATTGATCGGGGAGGTGTTTTCCTTAGCTTGCTTTCGGGATTTCTCTGTGCGGTAGCACTCCACGGGCGCGGGATCGATTCGCGCGTTTCCGCGGGGGTTGGGGAGTTGTTAGGAGGGGGATCTCGCTAATCCGTCCTGCAGGACGGCTCGAAGCAGATTCCGTGTTTTTTTTTTTTGGTTCGCAAAACGGAAAACTGTGCGATGAATCCCGTTGCGCAAACTCGACATGTCCTCTGTTTCACTGTTCTAGCACTAGCTTCTCGCGTCTGCTTCCGATTGGGCAATGCGTGTCGAACAAAGGCAGCTTCCTCAGTTGTTTTCATGAGCAAATTGATGTCCTAGGCAGTTTTGTGTGGTTGGGAATCGGCCACAATCAATGCCCAAACGTAGAGTCAACGATTTGGTTAGGATTCGATTGAACAGCCTGATGTGTTAAGTTGCAACTCAAACCCTTTAAGATTCTGGTAATAACTAGGCTGGTCATTACTCCCTTCTAGTAATAATAGCCACAAGGATTTCCATTGGACTCTAAAGACGAACGCCAATATGCCTTCATCACTTTGGAAGAGCTAGCAGAGAAGTTAGTTCAGTTCTAGAGGAGGAGAGACATTCTCCCGATCATTGCAATGTCCATTAGAATAGCTACCCAATTTTCTGCTGTGCAATCATGGCTCCAGTTGCTTCAAGCTCAACATCCATGTCCCTATTGCGCACACATCAGCACATACCAATTACCTTCCACACATTTATATATGCAGACAAAGTGGATTATTTAGTGCAAGTGGACAATAGTTACACCTTATATTCATGGGATCCTAGATATATGGCCTGCTAATATGTGGATTTTATTTCAACTGAGAATGTTGTTGCAATTATCTGGAGAAGTTTTCGTTTGGTTTGTTACAACTAAATGAAGCTTAAGTTTGCAGTAGAAGAAAGAAACGTTATGGCATTTCTAACATCAATAATAGGCATGTACATATAAACCTGGAACTAAAATGACAAGTCATTATTTGTCATTCCCGATAAACAAGAGAATTTTAGCATCTACTACCTCCGTTCCACAATGTAAGCCTTTTTAGCAAGCTATTTTAGCTTTCTAAAAAGGCTTATATTGTGGAACTGAGGGAGTACATTTTTTACAGTTAATTTGATTGTTAGCGGCTTCCGTTGTGATCCCTTAAGTTTTTTTGGTGTGTCTGTTATATTGATTTACGAAACAGATTCTTGCTTTATAGTAATTATTGCCACTAATTCTAGAATAATTGCTAACATTATGTATAGTGGTGCTCATCAATTGCATTTCCATTTTCCACGCTTTGCATTTTTTTCTGTCTAGTGCATCTGAATTTCTACCAGCACATTTTGCTGAACATTATTGTAAAGTACACAGTGTCCTGTTTTTTGTGTATAGGTTGGACATGACGCATGTGCTTCCGAATGGAGGTGCCTCATCCAGCTCGACCTCTATGAGCAACCAGAGGAGCGAGACAGATGATGACAAAATGATTGCAATGGTTCTTGAAGAAGAATATGCCAAGCTAGATGGTGCTATGGCCAAGCGTCTTACAAATTTAACGTCGATTCCTGTAAGATATTGCATGCCTGTTCTGTTTTGTTTATTTTATTTTATTTTTCCTTTACTACGCTAGTTTGAAGCACTACTTTTCTGTTTGTTTTGCACTCTTTTGTTTTCTCTACGGTATTGTAGTGGTTAAAGAAAGTTAGTTACCTGACACTTCTTTCATTTGGCACATTTACAGCATGTTCCCCGGATTAATACATATTTTCCAACGTACAGTGATGCTAGTATGGATCATCATCGCCTTTATGATAGGTAACTTTTTTGATGATCTTTACATGATTTAATCTGGTACAGTTTTCACTTCTATTTCTTGCAAAGCTAGGCAATCCTGTATCTTGTATCCTTTTATTTTTGACATTTCAAATAAATAGTATACCTACATATTGAAACTGTTTTAGCCTGTACTCAGTGCACACTACAGAAATAGCTTAAGCTGACCCCGAATCACCTACCACCTGTTTCAGTGAATAAATGGAATGCCGACAGATGTATCATTCTTAACAAGTCTCTTAATTCAAGAGTGTCTTTTGTAGGTTAAATGCTTATGGCTTGTTTGAAGTGAGGGTGTCAGGCGATGGAAATTGTCAGGTTCGATTTTTTTTCTAAAGCAGAATTTAATTCACGTGATTAAGTTGCATGATCTCTTGAAGTTCTTGCCTGTATGTTCATCTGAGGATACATCTATTTGTTGTTTTGTAGTTCCGTGCACTCTCAGACCAGCTATATCGATCACCCGAGCATCACAAGCATGTTCGTAAAGAAATAGTGAAGCAGGTATATTTATCGCCTGAGCATATCAGAAATACCACTCGTCAGTATATGTTAACTTGCTCATATTGCTAAACTGACACTTCTTACTTGTATGCCTCAACACATTCATTTTAACCTTTTTGATGAATGCCCCCTTTGTCTTATTTACTAAATTAGTTTTTCTTCGTATGAGCTATAGATAAACATATTTTCAGCATTAGGATATAGACTATAGTTTCGCCCATGTGCTGATGTATGCCCTTTTAATTCTACCGTCTGCAGCTCAAGGCATGTAACTCCTTGTATGAAGGCCATGTTCCAATGAAATATAAGCATTATTGCAAGAAGATGAAAAAGTACGCACTTACGTGGGCCTTATTTTGCTGCAGAGTACTTTGATGAAAACAGTTCATGTTTGTGATTTCGTAGTTAGTTTTCACCGAAATCTCATATTTTCCAGATCTGGTGAATGGGGAGATCATGTCACATTACAAGCGGCTGCTGATAAGGTTAATTCTCTCTTACACCACAATGTTTACATCATTTCCCTGCTGGATTAAAATTTTACTCAACTTCCTGCAGTGTTGCAAGATTTCCTGCCTTTTATATTCAATATGTAAATTCATCCTATTTGTGTAGCATTATAGGCTTACATATTCTGATGATGACAGGGGTACTTAATAGATAGTTAGGCCCTAATCTTAATGGTCTCATAATCAATCTCACTTGATTACTTTCTTTGTGCATCACATGTCATATTTCCACTTGTGTGGCACTAGAAGTTATATACCTTTTAGGTGAATATATACTATCATACTACCATAGTCATGTACCCTTGTAGGGAACTATATGTGCGTATATGAGTCCCCTTGAGAAGGAAGACAGCTAATGTTTCTCTTTGGTTCTGCAGTTTGCTGCGAAAATATGCCTTCTAACATCATTCAGAGATACCTGTTTTGTTGAAATTGTTCCACAGTACCAGGCTCCACAGAGAGGTAACGTTTTGGCCTGTGTCAAGCAACAGCGAATATTCTGCATAAATAAAAGTAGTTGCGATTTGTACAGTTTTTCCACACATTACTTGCACTTGCAGACTTGCTGCTTCAGCATGTTATTTCCCTCACTGAATCTGTTGCACGCAATTCCCAAATAAATAAACATCTGTTGTACGCACGCCGATACATATATCTTTCATTACTGCGTAAGTAAAGATTGTGATGGCTGACTCCTGACGTTCATATTTTTCAGAGCTTTGGCTAAGTTTCTGGTCAGAAATTCACTACAACTCACTGTATGATGCTCGAGGTGAGAACCGAACGCCATTATCTTACTTCAGTCGTAGAGCTGTGATGCATCAGCTCTTTGCCTGATATACTATTCATTTCTTAAGAAAAGGAAATTACTTTTTGTGTTGTAGATCTCCCAAGCCAATATAAGCCTAGAAAGAAGCACTGGTTGTTTTAGATCCACGTGTGGGCTTTGGATTTTATTACAAGGCCTTCTCCACGCTGCCGGCTGGCGGCACCCTCCCGTAGAGTGGACACCACCTCTGTGCCCTTCTCTATCGAAGGTCTGAATCATGGATCTGCTGGATGCACTCCTTGGTGCAGTTATAGAACATCAGATATAGCTCAGTACTGAATTTGAGATTGCTTGTGAATAGATTCCTACACTGACATACGGATTGATTGTACACGTGTCTGTTCATTGTTACATTGTATGAGATCTCCATGTTATTTCATTCATTTCATTTATGAGAACAATTCATTAGGTTAAAATTTTCAGACTGGATGTCCACCGTCAGTACTCAGTACTTGAATTACATATGCCCATACGGGACAGTAGTTGTTAAACTCTGCTTCAAATGTTTCTATTGGTGATGCCCTATTTTGCTTCGGTGGTGTTAAGAGCTTGATATTCTCCACTCTGTACACAATTTTTGACTGCCAACGCCTTAGCCCACGATCACCACGCCAAAATGTTGGCTAGCCTTCGTAGTACTAGTTTGGAGTATGAGGTATTGGTTGCCCAAGATTTGATCGGGATGCCGCAAAAAAGTAAACAGGAGTTCGCGAAGGGACAAATGCATGCCAAAAAACCAAACATACTCGCACCCTCGCATCCTCCTGCCTCACCAGCAAATGCCTACCTCTGACCCCGTTGAGTGCCTACATTTTTCTGCTCGCCTTATCAGCCACCTCTGGCTTGTTGCAGATCAGCCATCGAGCTTGTTGTCGCATCAAGGTGACGCCAAGTTGGGACGTCACCATGCCCCAAGGCCGCGAGACCGTCATATGCGCGCGCTCCTATGCCCCGGTGTGGTGCCCTATTTGCCGCCTTTAGCGGGAGCGTGTTCTGGGCTCGGCCCATTCTTCTAGTAGGTACGGCTAGTTCGCGTTTGAATGTTCACGTGGACTTCTTCTGTTTCCCTCAAAAAAAAACATGGACTTCTTCTGTTTCCTTTTTTCGGGTAATAAAAAGTTTAGAATTTTAAAAATGTTTGAAATTGAAAAATGTTCGAATATTTAATATGTTCAAATTTAAAAATTGTTCGAGATTTAAAATTGTTGAATCTGGAAATGTTCAATATTTAAAAATGCTCAAAATTTAAAAATATTCGAATTTGAAAAAAAATCAAAATTAAAAATGTTCAAAAAAATAAAAAGACCAAAATCTAAACGTATTCCAAATCTATGATTTTCTTTAATCTTAACATTTTTTAAAATCTCAAATTATTTCAAAATTGGGACCTTTTAAATCTAAACAAAAAAGGTAACATAAAAAAAAAAAACAGAAACAACAAATAAACCGTCTATCCGCTCGTCGGCGACCTTCCTGCACGCCGCCACTTCTCCCCGCCACCGTCCTGCCTCCACAGCGCCCGAGCGGTAGTCAATTCGTCCGGGAACAAGCCGCAGTGGCCGCCCTCGTCAGTGCGCCGTCGACGCTTCGCGGTGGTGAGGGCCGTGTTGGCATGGCCAAGCTCCCCCAATCCTCGGCCGACCACCCCCCTCTACCTCCTATGCTCCACCGACCGCCCCTGTGAAGAAGTCAACTGTGAGGCGAGCCTGGCCGTTTCGGCTAGCCGCACGTGGAGGCTGTGTCAATATCCGTGCTTGGAAGGCCGCTCCACATGGGCCGCATGTGGAGGCCACGCCCCGTCTCCGCGCCCCTGGCCTTCGCGTGTGGATGGTCACTGTCGCGCTAGGGAAGTTGTTTGCCGAAGCTCGACGGAGCTCCTCCTTACAGTAACCAAATTGGCAAGGACCCGATTGCGTTTTCTCTTTTCCATCCAAGATGCTTAGTGTAAAAAGAATGTACTTTGTTGTTATTTATTTATTTATTTATTAGGACCTGGTTGTGTTTTGTCTAGAAAAAAAATAGGTAAGCCATTGGAGGAAACAACATTTGTCTTACCTATATCCTCTCTCTTCTCTTATCTAGACTCTTTTTTTTACACATATATGAGTAAGCTATTGAATTTACTCTAGACGGAACAATAAGCTTTTCCTTGCTCCACGCCTGCAATAGTGTCGCATTTCCTTCATGGCCACCTCCAATGTGGCCCAAATAAAAGGGACGTTTCTTTTTTCTCTTTTTCTTATTATTTTATTTTATTTATTTCTATTTTAGTTTTTCAACATGAATGTTTATGTTATGTGATCATTTTTTCAAAAAGAATATTTATCTTATTTGAATGATTTTTAGCTACGGACAATTATGTTATGTGAACAATTTTTTTAAAAAAACATTTACTCTCTTATTTAAACAAAAATTAAATATGAATATTGAAGTTATTTGAACGATTTTTACAAAGAACTTTAGTATTATTTGAAGAAAATAAAAAACATTTTTAATGTACATTTATGTTATTTAGACTATTATCAATATGAACATCTGAAGGGAATATGTCCTAGAGGCAAACAATAAAAGGTTATTATTGTCATAATCCAATAAGTTCGTGATAGTTTTATATTGTGCTATAACTGTATTAAGTGAAAACATTGGTATAGGTATGATTTGAAATGTCCAAAACGTATCTACTTTCCCGAACACTTTTGCTATTGATTCTCCTCTAAACTTGTGTGATTTGGATACAACTAAAACGGATTGAGCGCTGTTTTCAGCAGAATTACCTTAGTGTCTAGTTTTTGTGCAGAAAATCAACTATCAGGAAAAATTCCGGAAAATATGCCAAAAATTATATTTCGCCAGAAGATCCACGGAACAAGAAGACGAAATGGAGTGGAGGTCTGCGGAGCCCACACCCCTGCCAAGCGCGGGTGGGCCCTGCCCGCGCCTAGGGGGTGCGGCCACCCCAGGCACCCCTTCGGGCTCCCTCTGCGCCTATAAGTTACCCCTTGACCTAAAAACCGAGGGGGGTCGACGTTTTTCCAGAAAGAGTTCTGCTTCACCGCTACCATCAGAAACCAAGATTCAGATCCAGAAACTCCGTTCTGGCACCCTGCCGGGACGGGGAATTTGGAGAGGATCATCGCCATCGCCATCACCAACGCTTCTCCATCAACCATCGATGTTTCCCTCATCCATGAGTGAGTAATCCCCCGTTGTAGGCTTGGGGTGGTAGAGATTGGATGAGTTCTATCATGTAATCGAATAAGATTGTTAGGGCATAGTGCCTAGTATCTCTATTAGTGCTTTGTTGTAACTTGTTGTGCTTAATGCTTGTCATCAGGGCCCGAGTTCCATGATCTCAGATCTGAATTTATTATTGAATCATTATGATAGTATTGTTTGTGATCTTATCTACAAGTTGTGTACACATATCATTGTCTGGATCCAAAGGCCCCGAAATGACAGAAATTGGGACAACCGGAGGGGATGGCTGTGGTATGAGGATCACATGTGTTCACGGAGTGTTAATGCTTTACTCCGGTGCTCTATTAAAAGGAGCACCTTAATTGCCAGTAGTTCCCTAGAGGCTCCGCTGCCACGGGCTGGCTGGACAGAACATGTTGTGCAAGTTCTCATTGCGAGCACGGATGACTATGTATGGAGCACATGCCTAGGATTTTTTAGTACTTGGATGCTTATTCTTATTTATTTGCAATGCCCTAGATCTTAAAGTTACATGTTTAGACTCGTCCTTGCAACGCCCGTCCATCCATCCCTATGCCTACCGCGCTCATATCCAACTGTTTACTGTTACTATTACTATTGCTCTTGTTTTGCTGCTGCTGTTGCTTTGTTGTTGCTACTACAAACTGTTGCTACTGATAAACTTCTGTGAGCAAGAACTATTTCCAGGTGCAGCTGAATTGACAACTCGGTTGTTGAGGCTTGCAAGTATTCTTTGGCTCCCCTTATGTCGAATCAATAAATTGGGTAATACTACCCGCAAAGACTATTGCGATCCCCTACACCTGTGGGTCATCAAGACTATTTTCTAGCGCCGTTGCCGGGGAGCATAGCTTTATTTGTAAGTTCACTTGGATCTACTATTGTTCACTGCTACTCCTTTCATCATGGGTAAGTCTCGTGATGGAAAGTTCCCTATTTTACCATTCACTACAAGAAGAGGTACATTCCTAAACATCTTTGTTTCTCTTGATTCACCGTCTGTTATAAGTAAGCTTGTTACACCACCACCACATACTCATGCTACACACAGTGTTACTACTGCTGAATCTAAAACTGCTTTTGATGCTCATGATGTTACTTCTACTGTGCTTGATGCGAGTGGTTCATTAGGTCCTTTCCTAGATGCTACTATGGCTAGTCTAGGAAATACTGAAACTCCTAGTGAAGACACTATTACACCTATTAGCTCACCTGAGTCTAGAGAGAGTTATGATATTAATGATGGTTACATTGAGTTCACTGATGAATTTGTTGAAGAGTGCCAAAACACACATGGTACTAGTGCTATAAAGAGTCTCCTTGCTTGACGTACTATTATGCCTAAGTTGTCCTCTGATCCTAAGTTTGCCACCTCTCCCATAGATATAAAGATTATGATTTCTCTCTTGATTTATCCTATTTGGACATTGTTGAGAAAGAACTTTTGTGGGACTGAAAATGAGAGTGTTGTGGCTCATATGAATGAGCTTTCTACTATGAGTGCATTGTTGAGCAAGTATTTTGTTACTAAGATCCTCCCTTTTTCACTAAAAGGAGAAGCTAGGGCTTGGTTTAATAGATTACCTCCTGGTTCCATTGATAGCCCCGATTGCTTGATTGCTTCTTTCTTCCAGAAATATTTTCCTCCCAGTGCTAGACATGCTGCTTTGTAGAGATTTTTTGATTTTAAATAGGGAGAAGAAGAGAAATTTCCTGAGTCATGGACAAGGTTCTGTGCCTTGATTCATGCACATCCTGGATGTCCATTGCCTAAGAATGAGATTCTTGATATTTATTATAATGGACTAACTGATGATTCTAGGACCTACCTAGATATCTTTGTTGATTGTGTTTTCAGGAAAAGAACTCCTACAAATGTTGAAGAATTAATGGCTAAAATAAGCAAGAATTATGATGATTGGACTTCAGCTGAGCTAAATACACCTGAGCCTATTACTCCTGAACCAGTTGTGCCTGAACCAGATCCAACACCAACACCAAAGAAGAGGGGAGTTATTGCATTAAATGATGAAGTGATGAAGGAAGCTAAGAAGTGTCTAAAGGAGAAAGGTATTAGAGCTGAAGAGGTGAAGAATCTGCCTCCTATAGAAGAATTATGTAAGCCAATTCCCCACTCATCTACTATTGAGGTACACTCTCTCCACTTTAATGAAGGTGGTATTCCTTATGGTAAGCCTCCTGATCAATGCTTAGAGGAACTTGCACATTTATTGTTAAACAAGGTAATTTTAATAAACAAGTTCAGAATCATTTATTGGAAAACTCTAGAGCTATCAATGAGTTGAAAGATACTATGGAAAGAACTTCTAATGATATTAAAATGCTTTGTAAACACTTCCAAATGGTTCAAACCCAACTTGATCAACTTGCTAAGGTACAAAAAGATATGCTAGTTAATGCCTCAGGAGATAAACATGCTTATGGAATTAGAATTAGGACTGGTATAGCTACTCAAAATCCTTTATATCCTAAAGGTCACCCTAAAAGAATTGAGCAGGATTCTCAACAAGGTGAAAGTAGTGGTAGTCCTCGTAAGAGAAAGAAAAATAAACATAAGGTAGTTGAGGAACCACTTGAACCTGCTGTAGATCCTAATAGTATATCTGTCTCTGATGCTGAAACTGAAAGTGGTAATAATAATGATGCTCCTGATAAGGAGTAAGTTGAGGAAGAACCTGAGAAGCACACTAAGAAAACTAGGTACACTAAGGAATACTTTATTGCTAAGAAACATGGCAGTGAGAGAGAACCTTGGGTGCAGAAACCTATGCCTTTTCCAGGTAAGAAACACAAGTCAAAGTAGGAAGAACACTACAACAAGTTTTGTGAGTAGATGAAACCTTTATTTTTGCAAATTCCTTTGACTGATGCTATTAAATTGCCTCCTTATTCAAAGTATATGAAGGATATTGTCTCTAATAAAAGGAAGATTCCTAATGAGGAAATTTCTACTCTGCTTGCTAATTATTCCTTCAATGGTAAGGTTCCAAAGAAACTTCATGATCCAGGTATACCAACTATTCCTTGCTCTATTAAGAATAATTATGTTAGAACTGCTTTATGTGATCTGGGAGCTGGAGTTAGTGTTATGACTTTTTCTCTCTACAAGAGACTACAGCTAGAAAAGTTGATACCAACTGATATATCTTTGCAAATGGACGATAAGTCAACTACTATTCCTGTTGGTATATGTGAGGATGTTCCTGTTCAAGTGGCTCGTAATTGCTTGGTTTTAACTGATTTTGTTGTGCTCGAAATGCCTAAAGATGATAATATGTCCATTATTCTTGGGAGACCTTTTCTTAATATTGCAGGTGCTGTCATTAATTGCAATCAAGGAAAAGTAACATTCAATATTAATGACAAATAGCATACTATTTATTTCCCCAAGAAGGTTGCTAGAAGCTATTGCCTGAATTCCATCGAAAATACGGAGAGCATCAAGGTTGGAGAAATATATTGTCCCATTCCACAAGAAAATTTTGAAACTATTATGATTGAGACCATTACTATCAAGTATGAGGTAACATAATCACCTTGTGGAATACAAAGTTTTGTTTCATTTAAGATTATTTTGGTAACAAGACTTGATCAACCTTGTTAACAAAAGGATTTTAATGAACAAAATAATGTTTCCACTGTGGTTATTCTTACTTTCTTTTACTTTTTCTCCTTCCTAGTCTTTGCCTTTTCTTTTGCTATCTTTGGTTTTGTTAGTTGCTTGTTTGTTAGAGTGTCTTAGAACTTCTGTAGTTTGGATTTTGGTTTGCTTTTGCTTCTTCTAAAAAATTGTTTCTGCGAGAAAATCAATTTTCATACCCTAAAAATTGGCCAAAAATAAAGTTTCCTGAAAAATCCCAGAAAATTCAAAATAATTTTTTCCTTAAAAAAAGGGGCAGAGGGACACCCCAGGCACCCACACCCATGGTAGGCACGACCTACCTACAGGTGGTGCCTAGGTGGGGTGTGTCCCACCTGGGCCCCTCCAAAGTGTCTCCTCCGAGCTATCTTCTTTCTCTCTCCCGAAAACACCGAAAAACTTGCTCAAGGTTTGAGTTCCTGCTATTCTTGCTCGTGATTTTTGATCTCCTTGCACAGCCCTCTTTGTTGTTGATTTTTGGAGGGATTTCTCCTTGGTATGTGCCTCCTCCACTTGTCCAATTAGATTTGTAATTGATAGATTGTATCTTGAGTATTTTGGTGCTATAGGTCACAGGTTGTGTGAGCTTGCATGCTTGTTCTATGCTTAGAGTTTTCATTTTGATGCATGTGTAGCCCTCTAGCAAGTTCCTATAGTAGTTTCTCATCATTTATCAACTTGGAAATCACTTGGTTTGATGTTTTTTTAAAAATTTCAGAAAAGATTGGTCATGGACAACCACACATTTGGAGAGATATTTGAGGGTGATGCTCCTAGGAGGGCAAGGCCTTCAAGATCATCCTCCCGAGCCAGGCCCTCATACAATGAGGATCTCATCACTCCACGATTCGGTGACGAGGGATATGAGGGGGATGCTCACCCTTCCACCTTTCCTTGCCCAACCTTTTTGCAGGCTATTGGGATTCTTGATGATTTTACAACCTTGGTTCGGAGAGCTGGACTAACAAGCCTTATGCAGGATGAGAGCATGCAATATTCTACGCTCACTAAAACATTTGTGGAGAGCTTCTCCTTTACTAACAGCATGTTCAAGCCAGATGTTTCTTTCAAAATTTATGGCAGGTCCTACAATATGACATTGAAGCAATTTTGTGAGGCTCTGGGACTTGGTACAGCTGGGTTAGCAAAGAAGATTCTAGCTCAACCCGCTGATTTGTTGGAGATCTACCGCGGGATAACTAATGATGATAACTGTAGAGCTCAACGGGGAAGATAAGAAATATTCAGCTTCCAGCCATCAGGTACTTTGATTACTATCTTGCCACTAGTGTTCTTGGTAGGGAGAACACTAGTAATATTTCTAGCTATCATTTGGCTTTCTTAGCTGATGCGCTCAATAACGATACTAAGTACAATCTTGGTTCTCTCATTGCTCGTCGCTTAACTGCTAAGGGACCCATTTATGGGGGAATTATTGCTACGCGTGTTGTTGCTGCCTTGGTCCTTGCTGTTGATCCAAATGATACAGTTTTGGCTCCTCAGAGGCTTGATCTTGCTACCATGAAGGCACATCACTTTATCAGCACTAGCTCTACCCTTGAGAACTTGGTTTATAGAATGTTGTTTATTGACGGGGAAGAGAGAGATCCCTCTCCCCAAACCACTTTGTTCAGTATTTCTTAGGGACCTTTCTCACGCTCCAAGGAGGAGATGGATGACAAGCTACGCGTTCTTGGTTTCCATGGGCACTATCAGGAGGAAGCGCCCTCATACGACCCCACTGTACACTACACAGGGGAGTCCTCGAGCTCGTACCAGGACGAGGGAGCCTCCTCGTCATACTACGGAGGTGCACCTACTTGGGCACCATGGGATTGAGCCCCACATAGGCCAAAAGCCTAAGCTTAGGGGAGGTATACCGACATCACACTCATATATATCATGTTCGGTCGATTCCTTGTATATCCATTGTTTCGCTTTCTTTTTGGTTCTTGTTGCTGCTTTCTCAAAAACACAAAAACACCAAAAATATTTTCTTTGCTTCTCTTGGTTTGTTTCTTTACTTTGGTTTGCCTTAAAAGAAAAATCCAAAAAGATTTTGCTTTGCTTGGTTTGTTTTTGCTTTGTTGGCTTGTTTGAAAAAAATAAAAAACACCAAAAATATTTGTTGTTCTTCTTTGGTTTTGTGAGTTCTTTGCAGTATTCAGCCGTCCTCAGTGGATTTTGGTTTAATATTATTATTCAAGTCACACAAGTGAAGGACAATAATGAAGAGTAAGACAACTCGAGGTGTGGTAAGAGGATGGTAACGAAATCTATTTGTTTTTCATTTTTGTACATATACTCATCATTGTGAGCATGCTTAGTCTGTTCATTGTAAGGAATGTGTTACTGATGGATTCTTAGTAGTTTTTTCTTGTCTATGATTATCTCCAGCTTGCTAATAGTTTGTAGCATGTCATATGAATGTTTGCTTGCATTGTTTTATTCATATTTTGGTATGATATTGTGGTATCCTCCTCTGGAAGTTTCATGTGAATCGAATTTGGCACATGCTCACGCATGCATATGACTAAACAATAGTCAGTAAGCCTCGATGATTTATTTTGCCTCAGAGTTCTTGTATCACTTTCATGCCAAAATTAGTCCTGTTTTGTTGCAAGCATGATTATGACAATTATTGCTCTCTCGTTTTCGCTCCCTCTCTATTGCTAGCCTTCACTTGCACTAAGTATGAGCTCCACTTGTGCATCCAACTCCCCAAAACCATTATTGCCAACTGTGTCCACCATACCTACCTATTAGCATCGTTTGCTATTTCAGTGCATATTCCATATGCCTTGTTTTCTTCCAAATAAAATGTTTGTCTGTTTTGAGAAAGTTAGTTAGTAAAGCTCTCACGAACTTGATGGCACACTTTATTTCTTGCACTTAATAATCCTGAACCATTGTGACTTGTCCATGAAAGTTATATGCTTGCAAATTATATGCTGGGCGTTAGCAGAACCGTGCTATCACGAGGAACGCTTTTAACACTTTTTGGATATCCTATCCAGTTGATACCTTACTATTTTGTTCGCGGATGTCGACGGTGTGAAATAAAAGGGGAGCTTGTGAGTTCATGGAGTATATATATATGTGTTAGAGAAACGCCTGGGCCGCTAGCCTAAGCCATGCCTAATCATGGTGGAAACTTGACGCATCACCATAATGATCATTCTGTGAAGCATCCTTAATAAAAAGATATGCACATAGTAAATAAAAAGATCGTTGAGATGCTCATTGTATGCTTGCCTTGTCATTTTGATCACGGGATAGCTCCTGTATCATGTGCAAGGGGTACCCCGTTGGCGGTTCTCTATGATATGCATGTATGTACAATGACAAGAACCTGCAGGTAACCAAAGTTGAGTAGCATGCGGAGCGGCCCTCGTACTCAAGGGACATGGGATTTCCAGTTTATGGTCTGTCAAGCATATAACTCAGATTGGACCTCACTTTCACCTTAACCATATGAAGATGCTAATGATAGGGGCAATGAGAGATCAAAGCTAATGAGTACCTTCCTTTCAGCATTAGGAAGCTTTTCAAACTTTTCAAAACCTGTTTCACTCCCTTGTTGAGTCACCACTTATTCTATGAGCACCCTCTTTAGAGCATACTTGTCATTCTTGTGTTTGTCTCAAAACTTGGTTAATTATGTCATGACTTTGATGCTTGTATCTCTGATATCTTTACTTATAGTCTTCACTTGAACTTCATAGGTGCCTTGACATTTATATTGTGCTCTACAAACAAAGGCAAGTGAGATACCACTCTATCATACCTTATTATGAGCATTGCAATGTTTCTTATGTTTATGCTCCATGCTACTTATTATTATTGAGTTGGTTTCTCTTCATAGCTTGCAATGATTTTGAGTAGACTTGGTTGCATGCTTCTTATTATAAATGGTTTAAGTATCTACTCCTGTGGTGAGAATATATACATCATATGAAGCAAATGTGTTCGTGAAAGTTCTTTTATCGCACTCAGTTTTCAACCGAATTGCTTGAGGACAAGCAATAAGCTAATCTTAGGGGGAGTTGATACGTCCAAAATGTATCTACTTTTCCGAAAACTTTTTCTATTGTTTCTCCTCTAAACTTGTGTGATTTGGATACAACTAACATGGACTGACGCTGTTTTCAGCAGAATTACCTTGGTGTCTAGTTTTTGTGCAGAAAATCAACTATCAGGAAAAATCCCGGAAAATATGCCAAAAATTATATTTCGCCAGAAGATCCACGGAGCCATAAGACGAAACAGAGTGGAGGCCTGGGGCCCCACACCCGTGCCAAGCGCGGGTGGGCCCTACCCACGCCTAGGGGGGTGCGGCCACCCCAGGCACCCTTTCGGGCTCCCTCTGCGCCTATAAGTTACCCCTTGACCTAAAAACCAAGGGGGGTTCGATATTTTTCCAGAAAGAGTTCTGCTCCGCCGCCACCATCAGAAACCAAGATTCGGATCTAAAATCTCCGTTCTGGCACCCTGCCGGGACAGGGAATTTGGAGAGGATCATCGCCATCGTTATCACCAATGCCTCTCCATCAACCATCGATGTTTCCCTCATCCATGAGTGAGTAATCCCCCACTATAGGCTTGGGGATGGTAGGGATTGGATGAGTTCTATCATGTAATCAAATAAGATTGTTAGGGCATAGTGCCTAGTATCTCTATTAGTGCTATTTGACTTTGCTGCAACTTGTTGTGCTTAATGCTTGTCACTAGGGCCCAAGTGCCATGATCTCGGACCTGAACTTATTATTGAATCATTATGATAGTATTGTTTGTGATCTTATCTGCAAGTTGTGTACACATATCAGTCCGGATCCAAAGGCCCCGAAGTGACAGAAATTGGGACAACCGGAGGGGATGGTTGTGGTGTGAGGATCACATGTGTTCACGGAGTGTTAATGCTTTGCTCTGGTGCTCTATTAAAAGGAGCACCTTAATTGCCAGTAGTTCCCTAGAGGCTCCGCTGCCACGGGCTGGCTGGACGAAAGATGTTGTGAAAGTTCTCATTGCGAGCACATATGACTATATATGGAGCACATGCCTAGGATTGTTTAGTACTTGGATGCTTATTGTTATTTATATGCAATGCCCTAGATCTTGAAGTTATATGTTTAGACTCGTCCATGGAACGCCCTTCCATCCATCCCTATGCCTACCGCGCTCATATCCAACTGTTTACTGTTACTATTACTATTGCTCCTGTTTTGTTGCTGTTGTTGCTACTACAAAATGTTGCTACTGATAAACTTCTGTGAGAAAGAACTATTTCCAGGTGCAGCTGAATTTACAACTCGGTTGTTAAGGCTTGCAAGTATTCTTTGGCTCCCATTGTGTCGAATCAATAAATTGGGTAATACTACCCGCGAAGACTGTTGCGATCCCCTACACTTGTGGGTCATCAATGTACCGACCTTACTTGGACTAATACATACTTGTGATTAAACCCCCTGCAAGCATCCGCAACTATAGGAAAGTAATTAAGATATAAACCTAACCATAGCCTTAAACTCTGAGATCCTACGCTCCCTTATGCAATGGTGTCCTAATGGGGGTTCAGGTTTCTGTCACTCAGGTAACCCCACAACAAGTAGCCAAATACACAATGCATTTCCCTAGGCCCATAAATGGTGAAGTATCATGTAGTCGATGTTCACATGACACCACTAGAAGAATAGCACCACAACTTAAATACTAAACCACTGAATAATAACTCAACACAAATCCACTAATAACAACATGACTTCTCCCATGTCCTCAAGAACTAAACGAACTACTCACAAGACATCATATGGATCAAGATCAAAGATGATATGGTGATGGATAACAATCTGAACATAAACAATAATCTAATGGTTCCACTCACAAGCATCAACTACAATAGTAATTAACACCGGGAAAGTTTCCCCTAAGAACTAAAGCAATATCCAACACAATTGTTACATCGGGACGGATTGGTGATGATGGTGCTGGTGGAGATGATGGTGTGGATGATGATGATGATCCCGATGAAGCCTAGATTGATGACATTGTTGATGGCGACGATCTCCCCTCGGCAAAAAACTGTCTGCCAGAGAGATCTTTCTCTCTCGGTGTTTTCCACCCTGTAGAGGAGGCGGAAATCTATCTGTGGTCGCTCCCCTGGTGTTAGGGTTCCGTAAGGAAGATATAGGCGAGAGGGCGGAGTAAGAGGCCGAGCAGGTGGGCCACACCTGCCCTAGGCGCAGGGTAAGATGGGCTCGCGCCTAGGGGTGTGGGCCCCCTATGGCCCGATTGCGCCTCCCCTTCTGGCTCCTTCGTCTTCCGGGAAAATATAATTTTCCCATATTTTTCTGGTATTTTTATGATCTTCGCGAAATTGCATCAAAACACCTCTTTTTCCATCAAAATCTAGACTCCGACAGTCCATCCTCCAAGAATCATCCAACATGCAAAAACAGTGGAAAAGACATAAGTAATACCTCATAATAAGACATATATCAATGAATAGAGGCAAATTATGATATAGAATGGTGATGAAAATCGGACGTATCAAAGTTCCAAAGTCATTCGGAGGAAATCGAATGGGAACCGAAAGGTGTTTCGGGTCAAATCGGATTTTGTAATTTGTATTTACATATTATTAATTTAATTAATATTAAATATAATATTAAAATCTAATTTGAAAGGGTACTTCACTAATGGACCAAACTTCCTAGAGAAAAAGGGCCCATAAGGAAAACTGCAAGAGGGAGGGCCCATGTTCCTAGGGTTTGGGGCATCTAGGGCTGCCCCTCCCTTGGTCGGTGGCTAGGGTTAGGGTTTGGTGCGCCTAGGGCTGCCCCCTTACTTGGTCGTCGCCCCTTGCCCTCTCTTTGCCGCCTAGGGTTGCCTTGGTGGGATGGGGTAAGGGTGCCCCCCCCTTGCCCTATATAAAGGCCTCCCCTTGGAGGAGAACACACAAAACACCAAGAGAAGTCCTTTGGTTGAGTTTTTCTCCTCTCTCTACCTTGTGACCGTGGACCCCATATATGGGTTGTGCGAACAAGACTTCATCGCGTGCGCCGTTGCGCTCCGAAGATTCCAAGCCGGAGATCTACTTCCACACTCCTGGTAGGGATCGGGGAGCCGGAGGTTGTCATCATACATCGTATGTGTATGAAACCACGAGGGGACACACTTGGGGCACCTTGAATGTCATGAGCCGGATTGCTGCACGGTGTTGGAGCAAGAGGTGACTTGCGAGGAGCTTCACAACCTTGAGGTTGGCTACGAGCAGGGGCGAAGGTCCCCCTTTTGGGCAAGGTATGGCAGCTGCCCTACCTTGAATTTTTGCAAAAAATCGCATATACGTATGCTTCTCTTCGGTACAGATATAGTTTTGAGAAAAATCCGTATGTTCTAAAGTAAATCTAAATGAAAATGCTAACTTGGTTTTGCTGGAGTAGTTTTGGCCTTCCCGGGACTTTGATTGGCCGCATAGTGGAGAGATCGTCCCACCGACCTGTTACCCGTACCTATGTCCCTTCGCTTTGCCCCAAGCCATTCGACTGCCGACCCGTGATCAATCGAAATCACGACTTGGTAGTGTCGCCTTCTTCCTGTACTCCTGCGCGGGTGAGCGATGTCTCCCGTCGATGTCTTCGTGACTCCTCCCGGCGCCAGGACTGCCTACCGGCTGCCGGTCCACCCGACACTGGTTGTCCACTCCTCTGGCTCCACTCTCCAGGTACAGGACTATCCGGCTAGGGCTAAGCCGTTGGTAATTTCTGTTCTACTTGTGTTTGATATGTGTTCTTATTTCATACTAGAGTCTTTTTAGGGTGGCTCGGAGTATATTTCCCCTCTAGTTCATATTAATGGTCTCAATTTTATCTAGATTTGTATGTATCTAGTTAACTATTTTTACAAGATGTATTTGTATCTAGACAAAGTTAACACCATTAATATGGACCAGAGGGGATAATGCTTTTATTTTGGGTTTGAGAGCTAGCATCCTTTCTCAAACATTTTCGTACAATTGGCAACTATCTGTACTGCCGTCTAGGCTCTGCGAATTTGTGGTAAAGATGGACAAGGGAGTAAACCTACAGGCTGCAGCTACAAAGGGGGCATGTATAATTTTTGATTTTGTGGTTAACTGAACTCAGTCATGATTGAACTATTAAAAGATGTTTGATTTTGTTTTCAATAATTCAATTGCAGATTTTTGATACGTCCAAAACGTATATACTTTCTCGAACACTTTGCTATTATTTCTCCTTTAAACTTGTGTGATTTGGATACAACTAACACGGACTGATGATGTTTTCAGCAGAATTACCTTGGTGTCTTGTTTTTGTGCAGAAAATGAACTATCAGGAAAATCCCGGAAAATATGCAAAAAATTATATTTCACCAGAAGACCCACGAAGCCAGAAGACGGGACGGAGAAGGGGCCTGGGGGGCCCACACCCCTGCCAGACGTGGGTGGGCCCTGCCCGCGCCTAGGGGGTGCAGCCACCCCAGGCAGCACCTCGGCCTCCCTCTACGCCTATAAGTTGCCTTTCGACCTAAAAACCGAGGGGGTTCGATAGTTTTCTAGAAAGAGTTCCGCTCTGCCGCCGCCACCAGAAATCAAGATTCGGATCCAGAAACTCCGTTCTAGCACCCTGCCGGGATGGGGAATTTGGAGAGGATCATCGCCATCGTCATCACCAACACATCTCTATCAACCACCGATGTTTCCCTCATTCATGAGTGAGTAATCCCCCGCTGTAGGCTTGAGGATGGTAGGGATTGGATGAGTTCTATCATGTAATCGAATAAGATCTGTTAGGGCTTAGTGCCTAGTATCTCTATTAGTGCTATTTGACTTTGTTGCAACTTGTTGTGCTTAATGCTTGTCACTAGGGCCCGAGTGCCATGATCTCATATCTGAACTTATTATTGAATCATTATGATAGTATTGTTTGTGATCGTATCTGCAAGTTGTGTACACATATCATTGTCCGGATCCAAAGGCCCCAAAGTGACAATAATTGGGACAACCGGAGGGGATGGCTATGGTGTGAGGATCACATGTGTTCACAGAGTGTTAATGATTTGCTTCGGTGCTCTATTAAAAGGAGCACCTTAATTGTCAGTAGTTCCCTAGAGGCCCGCTGCCACGGGCTGGCTAGACAGAAGATGTTGTGCAAGTTCTCATTGCGAGCATGTATGACTATATTTGGAGCACATACCTAGGATTGTTTAGTACTTGGATGCTTGTTATTATTTATCTGCAATTCCCTAGATCTTGAAGTTACATGTTTAGACTCGTCCATGCAACGCCCGTCCATCCATCCCTATGCCTACCGCACTCGAATTCCACTGTTACCGTTACTGTTACTATTGCTCATGTTTTACTGCTGCTGTTGCTTTGCTATTACTACTACAAACCGTTGCTACCGATAAACTTCTGTGAGCAAGAACTATTTCCAGGTGCATCTGAATTGAAAACTCAGTTGTTAAGGCTTACAAGTATTCTTTGGCTCTCCTTGTGTCGAATCAATAAATTGGGTAATACAACCCGTGAAGACTGTTGCGATCCCCTACACTTATGGGTCATCAAGACTATTTTCTGGCGCCGTTGACGAGGAGCATAGCTTTATTTATAAGTTCAATTGGATCTATTATTGTTCACTGCTACTCCTTTCATCATGGGGAAGTCTCATGATGGAAAGTTCCCTATTTTACCATCCACTACAAGAAGAGCTACAGTTCTAAACACCTCTGCTACTCTTGATTCATCGTCTGTTATAAGTAAGCTTGTTACACCATCACCACATACTCATGCTACACACACTGCTACTACTGCTGAGTCTGAAACTGCTTTTGATGCTCATGATGTTACTTCTACTATGCTTGATGCGAGTGGTTCATTAGGTCCTTTTCTAGATGCTACTATGGCTAGTCTAGGAAATACCGAAACTCCTAGTGAAGACAATATTACACCTATTAGCTCACCTGAGTCTAGAGAGAGTTATGATATTAATGATGGTTACATTGAGTTCACTGATGAATTTGTTGAAGAGTGCCGAAACACACATGGTACTAGTGCTATTAAGAGTCTCCTTGCTAGACGCACCATTATGCCTAAACTATCCTCTGATCCTAAGTTTTCCACCTCTCCCATAGATATTAAAGATAAAGATTATGATTTATCTTATTTAGATATTGTTAAGAAAGAACCTTTTCGTGGGACTGAAAATGAGAGCGTTGTGGCTCATATGAATGAGCTTTCTACTATGAGTGCTTTGTTCTCTGATGATTTTAAGATGCGCAAGTACTTTGTTGCTAAGATCTTCCCTTTTCACTAAAAGGAGAAGCTAGGGCTTGGTTTAATAGATTACCTCCTAGTTCCATTGATAGCCCAGATTGTTTGATTGCTTCGTTCTTCCAGAAATATTTCCTCTCAGTTCTAGACATGCTGCTTTGTAGATACTTTTTTATTTTAAATAGGGAGAAAAAGAGAAATTGCCTGAGCTATGGAGAAGGTTTTGTGCCTTGATTCATGCACATCCTGGATGTCCAGTCCCTAAGAATGAACTTCTTGATATTTATTATAATGGACTAATTGATGATTCTAGGACATGCCTAGATAGCTTTGCTTATTGTGTTTTCAGGAAAAGAACTACAGATGCTGAAGAATTAATGGCTAAGATAAGCAAGAATTATGATAATTGGACTTCAACTGAGCTAAATACACCTAAGGCTATTACTCCTGAACCAGAAGTGCCTAAACCAGTTCCAACACCAACACCAAAGAAGAAGGGAGTTATTGCATTAAATGATGAAGTGATGAAGGAAGCTAAGAAGTGTCTAAAGGAGAAGGGTATTAGAGTTGAATATGTGAAGAATCTACGTCCTATAGAAGAATTATGTAAACCAATTCCCCACTCATCCACTATTGAGGTACACTCTCTCCAACACTTTGATGAAGGTGATATTCCTTATGGTAAGCCTCCTGATCAATGTTTAGAGGAACTTGACACATTTATTGTTAAACAAGGGTATTTTAATAAACAAGTTCAGAATCATTTATTGGAAAACTCTAGAGCTATCAATGAGTTGAAAGATATTATGGAAAGAACTTCTAATGATATTAAAATGCTTTGTAAACACTTTCAAATGGTTCAAACCCAACTTGATCAACTTGCTAAAGTATAAAAGGATATGCTAGCTAATGCCTCAGGAGATAAACATGCTTATGGAATTAGAACTAGGAGTGGTATAGCTACTCAACATCCTTTATATCCTGAAGGACACCCTAAAAGAATAGAGAAGGATTCCCAACAAGGTGAAGATAGTGGTAGTCCTCGTAAGAGAAAGAAAAAGAAACATAGAATAGTTGAGGAACCACTTGAACCTGCTGTAGATCCTAATAGTATATATGTCTCTGATGCTGAAACTGAGAGTGGTAATGATAAAAATGTGTCTCCTGATAAGGAGGAAGGTAAGGAAGAACCTAAGAAGCATACTAAGAACACTAGGTACACAAAGGAAGATTTTATTGCTAATAAACATGGTAAAGAGAGAGAACCTTGGGTGCAGAAACCTATGCCTTTTCTAGGTAAGAAAC
Organism: Avena sativa; assembly: GCA_916181665.1. Taxonomy (NCBI): domain Eukaryota; kingdom Viridiplantae; phylum Streptophyta; class Magnoliopsida; order Poales; family Poaceae; genus Avena; species Avena sativa. The sequence continues at coordinate 507,648,733 of OV702294.1, forward strand.
ACAAGTCAAAGGAGGAAGAACACTACAACAAGTTTTATGAGTGGATGAAGCCTTTATTTTTGCAAATTCCTTTGACTGATGCTATTAAATTGCCTCCTTATTCAAAGTATATGAAGTATATTATCTCTAATAAAAGGAAGATTCCTAATGAGGAGATTTCTACTTTGCTTGCTAATTACTCCTTCAGTGGTAAGGTTCCAAAGAAACTTGGTGATCCAGGTATACCAACTATTCCTTGCTCCATTAAGAATAATTATGTTAGAACTGCTTTATGTGATTTGGGAGTTGGAGTTAGTGTTATGCCTTTTTCTCTCTACGAGAGACTTCATCTAGAAAAGTTGATACCAACTGATATATCTTTGCAAATGGCAGATAAGTCAACTATTGTTCCTGTTGGTATATGTGAGGATGTTCCTGCTCAAGTTGCTCATAATTGCACGGTTTTAACTGATTTTGTTGTGCTTGAAATGCCTGAAGATGATAATATGTCTATTATTCTTGGAAGACCTTTTCTTAATACTGCAGGTGCTGTCCTTAATTGCAATCAAGGAAAAGTAACTTTCAATATTGATGACAAAGAGCATACTGTTTATTTCCCCAAGAAGGTTGCTAGAAGATATTGCCTGAATTCCATTGAAAATATTGAGAGCATCAAGGTTGGAGAAATATATTGTCCCATTCCACAAAGAAATTTTGAAACTATTATGATTGGGACCATTGCTATCAAGTATGAGGTAACATAATCACCTTGTGGAATGCAAAGTTTGTTTCATATAAGATTGTTTTGGTAACAAGACTTGATCAACCTTGTTAACAAAAGGATTTTAATGAACAAAAACAATGTTTTCACAGTGGTTATACTTGCTCACTTTTATTTTTATCCTTTCCAACCTTTGCTCTTCGTCCTGCCTAACTTAAAGGTGTTAAAGAAAAGTACTTGTTGGGAGATAACCCAAGAGTTTCCTTGAGTCTTGGAATTTATTACTTCAGTAATGACCTCTCCTTATCCTTTTTGTTTTCTTTTTGTGCCAAGAATGACCTCTAATGAGAGAGAAGTAAGATTTGGGGAGTTGCTATCCCGAAACAGATTTCTATCCTCCACCAAAAAACAATCGTGAGGAGTCTCTGTAACTCGGTTTGAGCTCAAAATTTACGAATAAATCCCCCAGTATGTTAGATAACTTTAGTTAGTTCAACACTTTTTGATTTGATCAACATAAGATGTTCGAAAAAATCGGTTTCTACCTGCTGGTCTGTTTCGACAGATTTCTGCCATTATTTGCATTTGCTTCTTATTGATTTCTTTTTGAGTTCTCTTTAGGTGAATTGAGATTTTTGAAGGAGTTGCTACAGTAGCTTGTGTTTTTAATGAAAAGTCTTGTTGTTCCAAAGCTTTTCCAGAGGGCTAATATCTTTTGAATATACTAATGTTGCTTAACGAAGATTGTGTAAAGTTTTGTATGAAGGAAAATTTTCAAGTGTAAGGAAATAATGATATAATGAGATGAAGAATGAACAAAATATCAAGCTTGGGGGGAGCCACCCCGTGTCACCCCAAGAAATATTCAAGAGTTACAAGCGTCAAAGCTTGGGGGTGCCCAAGGCATCCCCTTCTTCATCAATAAAAATCTCAGGTCTTTCTAGACACTTCACTTTTATTGTTTCATGCATAATTGTGTTGTTCTTGGAGCGTCTTAATTTTTGTTTTTGGTTTTCTTTTGCTTTGTTTGGTTTGTTTTTGCTTTGCTTGTTTTTGTTTTGTTGGCTTGTTTGAAAAAAATAAAAAACACCAAAGATATTTATTGTTCTTCTTTGGTTTTGTGAGTTCTTTGCAAGGTTCAGCCGTCCTCAGTGGATTTTGGTTTCATGTTATTATTCAAGTCACACAAGTGAAGGGCAATAATGAAGATTAAGGCAACTTGAGTGTGGTAAGAGGCTGGTAACGAATTCTATTTGTTTCATTTTTGTACATATACTCATCATTATGAGCATGCTTAGCCTGTTTGTGTAAGGTGTATGTCATTATGGATGCTTAGTAGTTCTTGCTTGTCTATGATTAGCTCCAGCTTGCTAATAGTTTGTAGCATGTCATATGAATGTTTACTTGCATTGTTTTATTCATATTTTGGTATGATATTGTGGTATCCTCCTCTGACTGTTCATGTGAACCGACTTGGCACATGCTCATGCATGCATATGACTAATCAATAGTCAGTAAGCCTTGATGATTTATTTTGCCTCAGAGTTCTTGTATCACTTTCATGCCATAATTAGCCCTGTTTTGTTGCAAGCATGATTATGACAGCTATTGCTCTCTCGTTTGTCGCTCCCTCTCTATTGCTAGCCTTCACTTGCACTAAGTATGTGCTCTACCTGTGCTTCCAACTCTCCAAAACTAATATTGCCAGTTGTGTCCATGATACCTACCTATTAGCATCGTTCGCTATTTTAGTGCATATTCTTATGCCGTGTTTTCTTCCAAAATAAAATGTTTGTCTGTTTTGAGAAAGTTAGTTAGTAAAGCTCTGACGAACTTGATGGCACACTTTATTCCTTGCGCTTAATAATCCTGAACCATTGTGACTAGTCCATGAAAGTTATATGCTTGCTGATTATATGTTGGGAGTCAGCAGAACCGTGCTGTCACGGGGAATGCTTTCAACACTTTTTGGATATCTTATCTAGTTCATACTTTGCTCTTTTGTTTGCGGATGTCGATGATGTGAAATAAAAGGGGAGCTTGTGAGTTCATGAAGTCTATACATTGTGTTAGATAAATGCCTGGGCCGCTAGCCTAAGCTATGCCTAATCATGGTGGAAACTTGCAGCATCACCATAATAAGCATTTATGAAGCATCCTCAATAAAAAGCTATGCATATGGTAAATAAAAAGATTGCTGGGATGCTCATTGTCTGCTTGCCTTGTCATTTTGGTTATGGGAATGCTCATGTACCATGTGCAAGGGGTACCCCGCTGGCGGTTCTCGATGATATGCATGTATTACAATGACAAGAACTTTCAGGTGACTAAAGTTGAGTAGCATGCGGAGCGGCCCTCGTACTCAAGGGACTTGGGATTTCCAGTCTATGGTCTGTCAAGCATATGATTCAGAGTGGACCTCGCTTTTACCTTAACCACATGAAGATGCCTATGATAGGGGCAATGAGAGCTCAAAGCTAATGAGTACCTTCCTTTCAGCATTTGGAAGCCTTTCAAAACCGTTTTCACAACTTTGTTGAGTCACCACTTATTCTATGAGCACCTTCTTGATGTTGGAGATATGCCCAAGAGGCAATAATAAAGTGGTTATTATCATATCTTCACACTTATGATAAATGTTTACATTCATGCTATAATAGTATTAACAAGGAAACCATTAATACTTGTGTGATTTGTAAACTTAATTTGAAGTCCCTAGTATAGCCTCTATACTTCACTAGCTTGTTGGTTGATTGATGATTGTGGTTTCCCTATCATGAACATTGAGATGTTATCAACAACAAGATCATATCATTAGGAGAATGATGTGATGGACATACTCCTATAGATAAGCGTAGCATAAAGATCAAGTCATTTCAATAGTTCAATTGCTATATGCTTTCTGATACATAGTAACCTAATTCCTTCGACCATGAGATCATGCATATCACCTTTACCGGATGGATGCTTTGATATCATCAAACACCACACCGTAACAGGGTGGCTATAAAGGTGGCATTGAGTGTTCGGAAGGTATTGGTTGAAACACATGGATCAAGAGTGGGATTTGTCCATCCATATGACGGATAGATATTCTCTGGGCCCTCTCGGTGAAATGTCATCCAATTAGCTTGCAAGCATGTGACTGGGTCACAAGGGATCACATATCACGGGAACGAGAAAAGAGTACTTATCAGTAACGAGGTTGAACTAGGTATGCAGAGATACCGACGATCATAACCTCGGATAAGTAACATATCGTGAGACAAAGGGAAATTGGTATCGTATGTAAGTGGTTCATTCGATCGCAAAGTAATCGTAGAAATATGTGGGAGCCATATGAATTTCCAGATTCCTCTATTGGTTATTGTTCGGAGAAGTGTCTCGATCATGTCTGCATAATTCACGAACCGTAGGGAGACACACTTAAGGATTCGACGTTGTTTAAGTAGTTATGGTATTATGAGAAAGAGACCGAATGTTGTTCGGAGTCTCGGATGGGATCCGGGATATCATGAGGTGATCCGGAATGGTCCGGAGAATAAGATTCATATAAGGAAAGTCCCGTTTCGGAGTTCGGGAATGATTCCGGTGTTTTCATCGGGGATATTCTAGAAGGTTCCGGATTGTCCGGCACTCCGGGGGGGGGAAGGGTACATGAATGTGTCATTACATATTGGAATGATTGCATCATGTACTAAGTGTTCTTGCTGTCCCAAATATAGGATTAAATTGAATCCTAAAACAGAAAAGTCAAATGTCCAGTTTGAAAGTCAAACTGCCAAAAACAAGAAACTGTGGGAAACAAGCAAGAGGAGTTGGAGTCGACTTGGAGGAGGAGTTTCTCTCCTCCAAGCCGGCGGCCAGCCCTAGGCCGAGTTGGGGAGGGACTCCCTTCCTCCCCTGGCGCGCCCACACCCTCCCACCTATATAAGGAGGGGCAGGGCTCCCCTCCTAGACACACAAGTTTCCTATCCTCTAAACTAAACCCTAGATCTAGACCCCGGTTTAGAGCTATTCGGTTTAGAGTCTTCTAATTGGTTTAGAGCCCTCTAATTGGTGTGTCTAATTACTAGACCACTAATAGCCTCTCTCATAAGCTCCACCATACTCGCACCGGCTTAAGGCGAAGCCCTGCGGGATCTCCCCTCTACCTCCGGTACCACGCCGTTGTGCTGCCGGAATCGCGAGGAGAGTACTACAACCTCCGCTGCCTGCTGGAACAAGGGAGAGGAAGGTCTTCGTCGAGTACCGAACGTGTGACCGACTGCGGGAGCGCTGCTGGAACGTGGCGCTGGAAGGATCGTCTACGCGATCTTGAGATCGGAAAGAGTACGACTACATCACCCACGAGAATCTGCTCTCGTTAACCGCTTTGGAATCTTCGAGGGTGAGTTCCACTATCGACTCGTTGCTACAATCTAGTAGATAGATCTTGGCTTGTTTGTTTGTATGCGATAGAAAAATTTTGTTTTCCATGCTACGAACCCCTACAGTGGTATCAGAGCCGTGTCTATATGTAGATCTGTTGCACGAGTAGAACACAATGGTCATTGTGGGCGTTGATGCTTTTATTGTAGATTGCTTTTTGTGTACTTTGCATCTTGCGGTATGTTGGGATGAAGCGGCCCGGGCTAACCTTACATGACATCGTTCATGAGACTTGCTCCACGCTTGACATGCAACTTGTATTGCATAAGTGGCTTTGCAGGTGCCTGTTTCTCCTAGCATAGTTAAGATCCAATTTACAACGGGTAATCAACAATGCTAGTATCAATGTTGTGGTTCTTGTTCGTAAGTTAGAACGACACTTATTGAAAGCCCCAAACCACGTAAAATATGCAAAGAAAGTAGAGGCGTCTAACTTTGTTTTGCAGGGGTGTGCAGTGATGTGATATGGCCATGATTGTGATTATATTTGATGTATGCAATGATCCTTATTGTAAGTTGGCAACCGGCAGGAGCCATATGGTTGTCTTTAATTTCTGTTAAGGCCTGCGTGTCTATTCAAAATAGTTGTAATAGTTGAAGCTGGCGGACGACAACCATGAAGAAGCGTCATTGACCTTGATGCTATGCCGGTGATGATGGAGATCATGTTCGTGCTTGAAGATGGAGATCGGAAGCACAAAGAAGAAAGGCCATATCATATCACATATTATGAATTGCATGTGATGTTAATCCTTTATGCATCTTGTATTGCTTAGTAGACGACGGTAGCATTATAAGATGATCCCTCATGCACATAAATTTCAAGTCTAAAGTGTTCGCCCTTAGTTAGCACCGTTGCTAAAGCTTGTTGCTTCGAAGCACCACGTGATGATCGGGTGTCTTTGATTCCACGGGTGAATACAACGTAAGCAAGCCAGATTTGCTTATGCGGAAGCTAAGGTTTGATCTTGACGAGCCTAGCATGTACAGACATGGCCTCAGGAACACGGATCGCCGAAAGGCAAAGCATGAATCATATAGTAGATATGATGAACATGATGATTGTTCGCCATTAAAACTATATCAGCTCTCGTGATGATCGGTGTTGATGTAGTGGATTTGGTTCGTGTGATCACTAAAACAATGTGAGGGATATTGTTTTGAGTGGGAGTTCACCTAGATTAATTTAATTATTAATTAGAACTCAATTTATCATAAACTAAATCAAAGTGAATTTGCATAGTTGTTGTAGTCATTGGCATCAGTTTACCACCTTGCGCTTAGTTATAATTGAGATAATAGAACTATAGAATTCTGGTTAGTTACTTTACGAACTGGTATCGTATTGTTTTGAAGTGTTAATCTAAAGTTTAAAAGTCCTATTGCAAACTTTCAGTAAGTTCCGGTTACTCCATGAAGTTTAATAATTAGTATTAAATCAAGAGTAACAATTCCAAGTGTTAGTAAATAAGTATCATGTTTGTATCCATGATTCTTGATATTCAAAGGATTCCCTTAATATCAAGGTTATCTAGGATCTGAAAGAGTTGTTTCAGAAACCATGATGTGTGGAAGATATTGTGATATCTGAAACGAAGTTTTGGTTGCAACATGATAGAGTATAATATGGCAAAAGTCATGTTCTCATATTTGATGAGAATTTGCAAAAGGTTGGAGACACTTGTTGTCCTAATCCTCCAAAAGGTTTTGGATAGCAACATTATACTCATAAATTCATCGTTACAAGCTAACAGTAGCTTGATCATGGACCATTCCATGATAAGGGTGAATATTTGATGTAGGTAAAATGTTTACTACACCAAGAGATTACTAAAGAAAGGAATTTGAAAGAACACCAAACATTTGATGATGGTGATCTACTTCAAAGTGCAAGTCCAAAGACATTGGTATTTAATTATACACGCTTTGGACTATATGTCATATGTATGACTCCACTATTGATATTGATAGATTCTTTCAAATAGAAAAGGAAATATTGAAAGAGAATCTCGTAAATATATGGCAGAAAAGAAAAAGACTAGAATCGTTCAGTTTAAGTATATAGATGATATACATGTTATGGCTATATTCTTTGCTTGTTAAACAATGTGGTTCTTAAGTATTTGATACTGAATTTGTTGGTGTGAATCGTCATACGAAACAACACAATTCATGAACTACAATGGCCTAAGTAACTAGCAAAAGAATATGTGATGATGTTCATCAAGAACAAAATAAAGGGTTATTGTGTTGCTTGTTAAACATCAAAGCTTGCCTTCAAAGATTTGTTTTATCAGGTATTATGAGAACAAAAGGATTGTTCAAATAATTGCCGTAATCCATAAAAGATGGATGATTCGCAAATCTCGTTGGAGACATCACATCCATAAAACTAGTGCTAAAAATGTCGAAAGACAAATTGATTGAAAGATCACTTAGGAAGTGACATCGCTGTTTGAATTATATTGGAAAGATAACATGAAGAAACTCCATGTGGATGGAATTTTGGAGTCTTCTGATTTTTGATCATATGACGCTTGTGAAACTTTCCTAGAGATAATTAAAACTTCGTTCATAGGCCAAAAGGGAACGAATGACTAGCTTATTGGAACTTGTACATATTGTTGTACGAAGTCCGTTATGTGTAGTCAAGAGCGATGGATTTCAACTTCATATGCTTTCTCCGAAAATTTGAGTGAATATATGAATATTTACTTAATAAGGATGAAGTATGAAACATTTGAAAAGTTCAAAGACTTTCAAGATGAAGTGCAAAATCATTGTAACAAGAATATAAACAGTTTATGATAAAGATCATAAAGGAAGATATTTGAGTTACAAGTTTAGCATAATACCTAAGATTTAAGGAGTCGTTCCGTGGATTTGCATTTCCCGAAACACCATAAGAGTATGGAGCGTTCGAGATATGTAATTGAACCTTGTTTGACATGGTAAGATCGAAAGGTGTAATTCATAAAACTGCCATTGTATTTTAAAGATTAAAAGCTTTAGTGATTACCGTTTTTCCACTGAAAAGAGCTCCATCATAATCCGTTGAAATGACACCATATAAGGTTATGGTTTGGGATAAAACCCAAGTTGTCCTTTCTTAAACATTGGTATGGTATGCATAAGAAAGATGTGTGCAACCAAAGTCGGATGAACCTGTCTTTGTATGACTATTAAGTATTCCTCCATAAACACCGGAGACAAAAGTGTTTGTTGCTTAGAACGTCAAGTTTCTTTTTGGAAAGAATTTTTCGTGAAAAGTTAAGTGGGAGGACAATAGAACTTTGATAAGGTTAAAAGAACCTTAGCTGTATGTGCAAAGTTGCGCAGCGCCGAAAAGTGTTCCGGAGGCGGCAACAATGCTCATGGCTCACGTGCCTCAAATGTTGTGGTCACGGAGATCTAAGTTCCTATTGAAACAAGTAGATCGGGTAAACAATCAAATACCAAGATTTGAGGGTTGAATCATTATTTGAGAATAATGAACCGACTACATGCAAAGAAGCGATGATGGGCCCTGACTCCGTAAAATGGCTTGAAGCCATAAAATCCGTGATAGTTCCATACACGAGAAATTCAAGTTTTGAACTTGAAGGACCCTCGAAAAGGGTGTAAGACCTTGCAGTTGTGTTTGGATCTATAAAGAAATAGACATGGATGTTTCACATCTATGAAATAATCGACATATTGGGAAAGAGTTCACAACAATGTTCAAAGGTTGACTATGACAAGATTTGATCTTTCATAGTGATATTTAGTCTAGACGGATTAATGTAGCAACCACTACATATAATTTGTTATATGGTAGTAGAATAAACAAAACAAGTTCTTCTAATAGAATGGTTACCTAGGACATGTGCATAACACGGTCCATAGGGTTTTGTTAATTCAAAGGATGCTAAAAGCATATGCAAACTTCAATGGTTAGAGTGAGCATAGCGGAGTTGGAATCTTCACTATGATGAAACTGTTAAAAGGGTTTAATTTCATCAGAGACAATGAAGATGCTTGCATTTGCAAGAAATTAAGTGGGAGCGCTAAGACATGTTTCTAATACATTATGTGGAAGACATATTGTTGATTGGAAATAATGTATCTTTTATTAACACATATTAAGAATTTCATCCCGATGAAAGACTTAGGCAAAACCCAAATATTCGGCATCAATAGACGCTAATATGGTTGTGCCAGAAGTACATAGACAAGATATTGAATGAGTTCAATATAGAAACCACAAGAGAAGGTTCTTGTCGCACAGAAAGGATTGAATGAGTTCAATGTTGATGATATATTCAAGTGTATTGACATTTGGTAAAGTGAAACAAATAATCAAGTATAGATTGATACTTGATGTATGAAATCACAAAGAGTATTTATATCAATCATACTGTGATATGTACAAATCCAGATATGTCCTATGCTCTAAATGTTGTGAGCATATACCAGAATGATTCGTAAGATGATCATTGGACAATAGTAAGGATATTCTTATGATCTTCTGAAAGAACTAAGAGTATAATATTTGTAGAAGTGACAAATAGATGGTTAGTTCATTGTAAAAGTACTACATTGATACTAGCTTTGTCACAAAGTACAAATTAAGTTTATCTCAATCTAAACTAAGGGTGGCACAATATAATGGAAAGTGAGTTCCATAATGGATTTGGATGATTTCCAAAGTTAAGACATTGTGACAGATACTACAACAAAAGGCTGAGTATATGACTGCTATTATAGCAGCAAAAGAGGGCATTTGTGTCAAGTAGTTTGTTATCAAACTAGGTGTAGTTCACAGCGGGATAATACTATGAAGATATATTGTACGACAATATTATCAACATGTTTTAACTCCAAAGAACTAAAGGTCACACCAAAGGACCAAATTTGTACGAAGCCATCTCATTAGAGAATGAGTGATGCGTAGAGACGCAAAGACATGCAATTACACACGGACCTGGAAGTGTCAGATCCGGAGATCAGTTGACCACTAGCAATCGTGTACATACAACACCGGAAAGCCATAGGTGTTGAATACACAAAAGTTTGAAACTAGATTATTGACTCTAGTGCAAGTGGGAGACTGTTGGAGATATGCCCAAGAGGCAATAATAAAGTGGTTATTATCATATCTTCACACTTATGATAAATGTTTACATTCATGCTATAATAGTATTAACAAGGAAACCATTAATACTTGTGTGATTTGTAAACTTAATTTGAAGTCCCTAGTATAGCCTCTATACTTCACTAGCTTGTTGGTTGATTGATGATTGTGGTTTCCCTATCATGAACATTGAGATGTTATCAACAACAAGATCATATCATTAGGAGAATGATGTGATGGACATACTCCTATAGATAAGCGTAGCATAAAGATCAAGTCATTTCAATAGTTCAATTGCTATATGCTTTCTGATACATAGTAACCTAATTCCTTCGACCATGAGATCATGCATATCACCTTTACCGGATGGATGCTTTGATATCATCAAACACCACACCGTAACAGGGTGGCTATAAAGGTGGCATTGAGTGTTCGGAAGGTATTGGTTGAAACACATGGATCAAGAGTGGGATTTGTCCATCCATATGACGGATAGATATTCTCTGGGCCCTCTCGGTGAAATGTCATCCAATTAGCTTGCAAGCATGTGACTGGGTCACAAGGGATCACATATCACGGGAACGAGAAAAGAGTACTTATCAGTAACGAGGTTGAACTAGGTATGCAGAGATACCGACGATCATAACCTCGGATAAGTAACATATCGTGAGACAAAGGGAAATTGGTATCGTATGTAAGTGGTTCATTCGATCGCAAAGTAATCGTAGAAATATGTGGGAGCCATATGAATTTCCAGATTCCTCTATTGGTTATTGTTCGGAGAAGTGTCTCGATCATGTCTGCATAATTCACGAACCGTAGGGAGACACACTTAAGGATTCGACGTTGTTTAAGTAGTTATGGTATTATGAGAAAGAGACCGAATGTTGTTCGGAGTCTCGGATGGGATCCGGGATATCATGAGGTGATCCGGAATGGTCCGGAGAATAAGATTCATATAAGGAAAGTCCCGTTTCGGAGTTCGGGAATGATTCCGGTGTTTTCATCGGGGATATTCTAGAAGGTTCCGGATTGTCCGGCACTCCGGGGGGGGAAGGGTACATGAATGTGTCATTACATATTGGAATGATTGCATCATGTACTAAGTGTTCTTGCTGTCCCAAATATAGGATTAAATTGAATCCTAAAACAGAAAAGTCAAATGTCCAGTTTGAAAGTCAAACTGCCAAAAACAAGAAACTGTGGGAAACAAGCAAGAGGAGTTGGAGTCGACTTGGAGGAGGAGTTTCTCTCCTCCAAGCCGGCGGCCAGCCCTAGGCCGAGTTGGGGAGGGACTCCCTTCCTCCCCTGGCGCGCCCACACCCTCCCACCTATATAAGGAGGGGCAGGGCTCCCCTCCTAGACACACAAGTTTCCTATCCTCTAAACTAAACCCTAGATCTAGACCCCGGTTTAGAGCTATTCGGTTTAGAGTCTTCTAATTGGTTTAGAGCCCTCTAATTGGTGTGTCTAATTACTAGACCACTAATAGCCTCTCTCATAAGCTCCACCATACTCGCACCGGCTTAAGGCGAAGCCCTGCGGGATCTCCCCTCTACCTCCGGTACCACGCCGTTGTGCTGCCGGAATCGCGAGGAGAGTACTACAACCTCCGCTGCCTGCTGGAACAAGGGAGAGGAAGGTCTTCGTCGAGTACCGAACGTGTGACCGACTGCGGGAGCGCTGCTGGAACGTGGCGCTGGAAGGATCGTCTACGCGATCTTGAGATCGGAAAGAGTACGACTACATCACCCACGAGAATCTGCTCTCGTTAACCGCTTTGGAATCTTCGAGGGTGAGTTCCACTATCGACTCGTTGCTACAATCTAGTAGATAGATCTTGGCTTGTTTGTTTGTATGCGATAGAAAAATTTTGTTTTCCATGCTACGAACCCCTACACTTGAGAGCATAGTTGTCATTCTTGTGTTTGTTCCAAAACTTGGTTAACTATGTCATGACTTTGATGCTTGTATCCCTGATATTTTTACCTCTAGTCTTCACTTGAACTTCAGAGGTGCCTTGGCATTTATATTGTGCTCTTCAAACAAAGGCAAGCAAGATACCACTATATCATACCTTATTATGAGCATTGCAATGTTTCTTATGTTTATGTTTCATGCTACTTATTATTATTGAGTTGGTTTCTCTTCATAGCTTGCAATGACTATTGAGTAGACTTAGTTGCATACTTCTTATTATGAATTGTCTAAGCATCTACTCCTGTGCTGAGAATATTTACATCATATGAAGCAATGTGTTCGTGAAAATTCTTTTATCGCACTCAGTTTTCAACTGAATTGCTTGAGGACAAGCAATAAGCTAAGCTTGGGGGGAGTTGATACGTCCAAAACGTATCTACTTTCTCGAACACTTTGCTATTGTTTCTCCTCTAAACTGCTCGCGCCTAGGGGGTGCATCCACCCCAAGCACCCCCTCGGCCTCCCTCTGCGCCTATAAGTTGCCTTTCGACCTAAAAATCGAGGGGCGTTCGATAGTTTTCCAGAAAGAGTTCCGCTCCGTCGCCGCCATCAGGAACCAAGATTCGGATCCAGAAACTTCGTTCTGGCACCCTGCCGGGACGGAGAATTTGGAGAGGATCATCGCCATCGTCATCACCAACGCATCTCCATCAGCCACCGATGTTTCCCTCATCCATGAGTGAGTAATCCCCTGTTGTAGGCTTGTGGACAGTAGAGATTGGATGAGTTCTATCATGTAATCAAATAAGATTTGTTAGGGCTTAGTGCCTAGTATCTCTATTAGTGCTATTTGACTTTGTTGCAACTTGTTGTGCTTAATACTTGTCACTAGGGCCCGAGTGCCATGATCTCAGATTTGAACTTATTATTGAATCATTATGATAGTATTGTTTGTGATCTTATCTGCAAGTTGTGTACACATATCATTGTCCGGATCCAAAGGCCCCAAAGTGAAAATAATTGGGACAACCGGAGGGGATGACTATGGTGTGAGGATCACATGTGTTCATGGAGTGTTAATGCTTTGCTCGGTGCTCTATTAAAAGGAGCACCTTAATTGCGAGTAGTTCCCTAGAGGCCCCGCTGCCATGGGCTGGCTGGACAGAAGATGTTGTACAAGTTCTCATTGCGAGCACGTATGACTATATTTGGAGCACATGCGTAGGATTGTTTAGAACTTGGATGCTTGTTGTTATTTATCTGCAATTCCCTAGATCTTGAAGTTACATGTTTAGACTCGTACATGTAATGCCCGGCCATCCATCCCTATGCCTACCGTACTCGAATTCCACTATCATCGTTACTGTTACTATTGCTCCTGTTTTGCTGTTGTTGTTTTGCTGTTACTACTACAAACTGTTGCTACTGATAAACTTTTGTGAGCAAGAACTATTTCCAGGTACAGCTGAATTGACAACTCAGTTGTTAAGGCTTACAAGTATTCTTTGGCTCCCCTTGTGTTGAATCAATAAATTGGGTAATACTGCTCACAAAGACTGTTCCGATCCCCTACACTTATGGTCATCAATTTTTAAAAAGAAGGTAGAGCTATATCATTGCCTGGGACTTTTAGACGATATTAGATATTTATTATTGGTATGTTTATATGCTCTAATTCGATTCAAATATGTCGCTATTACCATTGTACTACGTGATTATGCTTTTACAATATTGTCGACACGATTTGGAATTTTTTGCATCAGTTTTTTAATGTTTTAGTGTTCGTCCGACCTTAAATTTTTTCGTCCTTCGCCACTAGCTACGAGCACGACTACTTCAACCACGTTCCCCTCAGACTATAAGGGTATGTATCTGAAACCATCAGCCATTACTGTATTTCTAATAGATAGATCTTGGACATTAGGATGGTCTATCATAAGAAATTTTTTGTTTTCTGTATCGGAACCCCAACAACATCTATGTTATTTGAGAAAGAAAAACTACTATCCGTTTACTAATATAAGATCTTCTAGATATGTTAAAATAAACTAGATTCGAACTAAAGTGGATGAACCTAAACAACAAAAACGTGTCTAAACACATGCATTTTCAAAGAATGCTAGGAGGTCTTACATTAGTGAATAGAGGGAGTAGTAATATTTTCTTCAACATACACATTTATTTAATATGGAAATGAAAAATAGAAAATAGAAAAATAAAAGAGAAAAGAAAACATAAAATAGAGAAAAAACAAAAATTAAAAACAAAAATAAAAATAAAAATAAAAAAATGGAAAAAACCGAAAGATCAGGAAAAGTGAATCCGAAAAGCAGGAACCCAAGGGAAAAACCACAAAGACCAAAAAACCACCGAACTTGCTTGCCTCCCGCTCATTGCATCCACTAAATGGGTCGCCCCATGTAATTCAGCGGGGTTCTCATGCGCTATCGGTGCACAAAATCAACGGAGCATAGTAATTTTCGTCATATCCATTCAGTGGTGGAGCTTAGTCGAAAAATTGAAGGGGCGAATGGGTCGGAAGGGGAAATGATCAATTCCTTAGGGTTCCTTCACAAAATCTCAATGGGCTTGGTTGGCGATGGCCCCTGACCTCAACATAGCTCCGCCAACGAATATTGGACCCCTCATGTGACCTCACCTCGCCCTCGTTTGTCAGTCCCCCTTCACTTATACCCCCTAAACCCCTCCATCTTCTCATCCATCAACCCATATCCCTTTTTTGTCCTACAGCAACTAAGCCCACATTCAGATGCTTGTAATTTTGAGGACTTGTTTTGTTTTTGCAGAAGACTAGTTTGTTGTTTCACAAAAATAATGGCAACATCAACATGAAGGGAAGTATTTTGAATTCTGGATAGGTTTGTGTCTTCCTAAGGGATCGAAGGGCTATCATATGAGATAGGCTGTCTCACGCACCCTTCGCCACCGCCAGTGTTAGCGTTCACTTGGCTAGCCCAGTATTAGATACATGTTCTGAACGTTCATACGCTCACAACACTTGGCTAGCCCAGTACTCGGCCCACGTTCTAGATGTTCATGCGCTCACAATCCAACAATAAGAAGAGAGTCCACTTTATTCCAAAAGTCCAGACTGATGGGAAAAAGAAATCTCTCTCTTATAAACTGGATGTGGCCTTCTCTCATAAACGAGTTGAGACTAAACCAAACAACGTGCGCCGGTCAACCGAGGATCCTCACAGCCAGGCAACCAGCGCCGTATCGCTCCACTTCTCTATCCTCTATGGGATGGATAACAGTTACCTCGCTCAGCGATCGGATAACGAGCTGATCTGCCGCCGGCCGCCCGGTTCCTGGACCAACCGCTCCGAAAGCAGCCTACCTCGACGAGCACTGCCGCTGTGCCGCCACGCAACGCGGCGATCAAAACTCAAAAGCGGCTTTTTGACGGCCCGCGCGCGAGTCGTCGGCGACTTTGACTGAAAAGAACGCGGCGTGGCTTCCTGCACTGCCCCGCGTCTGCGAGGATAGCTGACTGGATCGGCCGGCGGGCGGCAGATTCCACCGGGTGGGTAGGCCCACCGCCGCACGGCCCACGCCCATGAATGAGACGTACGCACGGCGGCACGCGGCCCGTGCTGTACGGATTGGAAAATTGCAGGGCGAGCGTGGAAAAGAAAGCTAGACCTGGGGGCGGTCCTGGTCCAAGTCCAAGGCTACCCGGTCAGGTTCATCACGGCACCAATGCACGGGCGATAGTTGCTTCGGGGCCAACGCTCCCTCGTGCTTAAAGCTTTGGGGTTCGGGATATGCCATTCTGTGGACGCCATTTAACGTGGGACAAGGTACTTGTAAACTTGTTTGACAATTTTCGTATCTACTCTAAGACAATTTTTTACTTATCCTTGGTAGTGCTGATATGTTCTCTTAGACCAGCCACGTGTATGAAAAGCGATTCAAAGGCCCTATCAAACCGGTTTTATACAGTGTGGAACATGGGTAGGCATCGGTTCATGTTGTCAGAAAAAAGAAGCGGATCTTATTCTTGGTTCGCTTCTCACTATCAGCATGCAAGAAATAGAAAAGTCTGGCCCACACGTCATGGAGTAAAGAGAAGGGGGAGATGGCTGCGAGTGTGGCAAAAGTAAGGCATGCATGTACTTTCTTTGTCAGACACTAGGACATATGGTCGATTCCATACAGTGCAGGGAAAATATGAACTGAACTCTATATTTTTGTTGTCAGATTGAATCGGTACCACAGTGTGGCTGGTCTTAGGGAGACCAAACGCTCTCCCCTCTCTAAACCCTAGAGAGGCGATTTCCAGGGTAGTATCCTCCCTCTCCTCCGATAGTACTACCGCCTCCTATCCGTCATGTTGGTGTGGCCTCCGACATCGGTGTGAGGCCTACGAGTTGTTTTGGAGGCTTGGATCTAGATCTTTCGGCCGCGACGACTTCAAAGGTTTCTTCTCCAGGGTGCTGCTCTAGTCAAACAGTTGGCTTGATAACTTTTCTTCTGCGATCAACAATGATTGTCAGTCTCCGACGATGAAGATGTAGTAGCGACGGTGTTCCATCAGGCGCACATTCGATCCCTTAGAGACCTCGACACATTTTATTTATTTTTCAAGGGCGTGTGTATCGGTTGGTTTGATCAATATATCTGAAGGTCTTACTCGCAAAAGAACCTACAAGATATCCTTCTAGAAAAAGCAATAGGGCTTAAGTCGATTAGGACTGCATATTTGGATTGTAATTGTTACTTTATTTGCTACTCCCTCCGTCACGGTTTGGAGGGCGTTTTAGAGAGATTGTTAGAACCTAGGTGAGCGCTGATTGGAGCCAGATTTGTGCCAAAACATACGCCCATTAATTATTTGGCGCCCTATTAAATGTATTACTCAAGGGAAACGAGGAGTTTAGGCGCATTCATTGGTGGAGTTGCATGCAAGAATTAATTACTTGGCTGCATGAAGTAGAAAGTGAGGAGGAAAAGGGGGACATTAATTCTGTAATTAAGTCTAACGCGTCTAGGAGGAGAGGAGTTTTGGAAATGCATGGCCTTTATAAGACGTCCTCCAAACCGTGACGGAGGGAGTAGTAGGTTTTCCCTTAATTATGAGTTTAGACCTCTATTCGGATATAGAAGAAAATCAATCCCAAAAAAGTCCAAGAAATGTGTGAAAGGCAAATATCAACTATTCCCATATATAGATTTCGTTTTCATAATAATACTTTCTATTTTTTAATAATTAAAGTTCCATGTTTATTGTAAGCTAAATATTTTATTGTTTGACCGTATTAGTCTTGAATATAAAAATATATTTTATCATGAAACTAAAAAAAATTAAATTAGCGTTTTGGATGTGGATATATTTTATTTGAACTTAGTTGCACTTATTGTAGTCTGGCATATGGAAATCCTATACATTCAATTAATTTACAACGGATGAAGTACAAGCCAATCCGCAATCCCTATGTATCGTAATAAATAAGCTATATCAATACCATTTTAACTATTTTTTGCAAATAAAATATACCATTTTAATTATTCATATTGGAAAATTTCCATATTTGGAGTTCGAGACGCACGAGTTTGAGATGGCCTCAATCTATAGGTAGGTAGGAGACGCACGAGTTTGAGATGGCCTCAATCTATAGGTAGGTAGGATATGATTATTTGTCCTATTCGATTACTCTCTTCGTCCTAAAATAGATGTCTTAATTTATCAAAATTTAAATGAATCTAGACATTATTTAGTTTATAGATTCATTTAAATTTTAACAAATCTAAGACATCTATTTTAGGATGAAGGAAGTACTATACATCGCTGTTAAAACCAGGACACCACATTTGACGAGGTTGCAAGTTGCAACACAATGTTACTTCCTCTGTTTTAAAATATAAGATGTTTTAGTTTTGTATCTAGACTTTTTTTAGTTTGTAGATTCACTCTAAATTTGAGTGAATCTAGACAGTAAAAGAATAATAGATACATTTGTTTCACAAACCTAAAACATCTTGTATTTTAAAACGGAGAGAGTATTTGTTATTTCCGTACCAACGCAACTGATCAAGCTGACTCGTTTGCACAGGTCGATAACTTGAACTGAGACCTTGTCAATATTGATAAACTTGCATTAGGGCCATTAGGTAATCAATCAATCATGTTCTTCACATCGTAATAGCTTCCGTCACTTCTAACAACTTCATCCGATCCGCATTTCCGCAGCGGAACCAGCCAGGCACTTAACAAAACCTTGTCTTACTCAACGATTTCCCACGACAAGCCCGGGATCTGTCGAACATATCAGCACGCCCCCTTTGACCCAAGCGCTAAGACTTCAGAGGGCATATCACAGAGTTTAGGGCTCCAACAGTCATTCTTGCCGTTCCCTAACTTTCCACGAAACAACTTCCTCTAGGTATTTTATTCTCAAAAGATGTAAGATGCAGGGATATGCGCGAATTTGGCGATACTCTCTAATCCTCTGAAATAACATTTCTTAAAAATACTCTATTATGATGGAGAGTTTTTAATCTAGTCAAAAAATACACTAGTATGGAGAGAATTCGTAGGAATGTTTCAGGATTATCCCCTCTAAACCCGAACTAATAAACGATCTATCGGAAAAATTCCGGGATACAAAATAAACCCCTCCGATCCTTTTAAATACCCAGAACTAAACAAGGCCTCAATGATACAGAGTTCCCAGCACACTGTTGTACGCCAAATTCTAACTTCATATGTGCTAATCCTTTTCAGTAGAACTAGCTATCCTGATAAGTCCTCACAAGCCAACAGGTAGCGTTCTTCAGAGCTAGCTATCCTGACAGAGTTTGTTGTCGCCAAAACCCCGAGTCTTTGACCATATCCGCTACAAAATTGTTGAGGTAAGATCACTGGTATTCCTTAAACAAAACATCGCTTCTTCTTCAAGTTGGGGATATAAAAACTCCGCATCTACATCCGTTCGACCTTGTAAACTGAACAAATTTGTCGCAAACGGAACCTTGAGGCGTCAACCCAGCAGGACATGGAGCGAGGCGTTCTTGGTGGCCGCGCACACGGGGCACGTGTCCACGGTGGCGTCGCACGACCGGCACAGAGACAGGTGGCGGCACGGCAGAAGCAGCACGCACGCCCCGCCCTGACCGCAGGCCTTGCACGCCGCCGATGCATTGGACGCCGCGTCGTCGTTGCCGTCGTCGGCGTACGCGGGGGTCTCGAAGCAGCACGATCGCGCGTCCTCGGCGTCGCTCGCTCCGGCGGCGCAGGGGGATTGGAGGACCTGGTCGAGGGTGGCGCGGAGCCCGGCGGCGGCGGCTTCGTGGCTCTGCGCGACGCCTATCCAGGCCTGGCCTTCCGCGCCGATCTGGCGCAGCCTCTCCTCCAGCTCCGCGTTTTGGCACCGCGCGAGCGCCAGCGCAGCATCCGCGGCCCGCAGCCGCCCTTCCGCGGCGCGCTCGGCCGCCGCCACCACCGCCCGGACGTGCCGCCGCCACGCCTCGCCCAATCCTGCGCACATCCGCTCGGTCTGCACGCATCCATCAAAACCATCCAGAATCAATCACCAGGTGTACCAAACTAAGAAGTCGTCGATTCGAATCACCAACAGGACGATCGTCGTACCTCGTCTCGCACGAGCGCGTCGATCTCCATTCCCTGGTTGCACAGCTGCGACAGGAGGCCCTGCGAAAAGCCGCCGCCGGCATTGCCAATCATCCCGCTGGTTGACGCGACGCCGGAACCCATCGCCCTGTTCGCCATATCGCCGACGGGCGCAAACCCATGCGCCGTCGCAGGCGTTCTAACTCCGCGCGGCCGTTCGTCCATGAAACCAGACGCCGCCGCCGCCGCCACGCGCGCGCGCTTCCTCGGCACGAAAGCGCTGTTGTAGTTGTTGTCGTTGCAGGTGAGGTCGCTTCTGGGCACGTCGCTCAGCATCGTGTTGCCAGTCCCCGCCATCGCCGGCGCGCACCCGCCAACCTCGTCGGAGAACAGAGAGGCGCCATTCGCCCTGTCCTCTAGAGCCCTGCAAGACGCACAGGATTAAGACATCGCCCTTCTTTAGCAGATACTACAGTACAGACGTAGGGGAACGCAGGTAGGCGCAGCAGACCTGTAGGAGTGGAGGTCGTGGTGGAAGGCACGGGAGACATGCTGCGCCTGCACAGCCATGACCAGCAGCACGATTGATAGGCGAGAAGAGATGACGCGAGGGGCAGAGGAAACTGATGGGGATAGAGTCATGGCCCTGGAGGCTAGTGGGGAGGCAGGTTTTTATACGTGTGCCCGCTGGGGCAGTTGGACAGAAGCCATAAAGAACCTGCTCAATGATAAATCTCAATCTCGACGTAATAAATGTTTGGGAGTAGCCAATAAATCTCAATCTCGACGTAATAAATGTTCAAATACTCCATTTATTTTACTCCCTCCGTCCCGGTTTAAAAGACACAATTTGTAATTCTCTGGGCCCTAGGTGTCATCTAATTGGTCCATTTAATAGTATGGAGTAAAACATGCATAAGGAGAAAAAGAGTTAGAAAAGTATTCACATTTGTTCACACATGTGCATGCAAGCATTTTATTGCTTTCACACAGGAGTAATTACAGAGATTAAATGCTTTTATGTCTAAGTATTTTGGGATTGCATGATTTGCAAATTGTGTCCTTTAAACCGGGACGGAGGGAGTAGAGAAAATTATATAGCCAACTATGTTCTTTAATGGGCCTTTTTTATTTAGGTCTTTCTTAATGGTGTTTCTTAGTGCTATATTTTAGGCATTTTATTTATGTGACACTATAGTTAATAAGAAAAAAGATTGAAGTTGTATCTTAGCTACTCCCTCAGTCCCGGTTTAAAGGACACAATTTGCAATTCTTTGGACCCTAGGTGTGATCTAATTGGTCCATTTAATAGTATGGAGTAGAACATGTATGAGGAGAAAAAGAGTTAGGAAAGCGTTCATATTTGTTCACACATGTGCATGCAACAATTTTATTTTATTTCACACGGGAGTAATTAGAGAGATTAAATGCTTTTGTGTCTTAAGTATTTTGGAATTGCATGGTTTGCAAATTATGTCATTTAAACCGGGACGGAGGGAGTAACAAACACTACTTGCGGCGGTGGCCGTGGAGCTGTGGAGCTAGATTGTTGTTCATGGCCTTTTAAGAACTCAACGAAGGCTAATTGTGTGTCCTCTAAAATCTTAAATCTCTTATGAAGATTGTACTTATAATCTGTTACTTGTTGGATTCACTTCTTCCATGTCTTGTAGATTCCTGGCTGCTTGCCGTAGTACACCGTATATTAGTTGTATTTTTATGAGACATAATAACATATGCAACATAAGGATCACAACTAAATCAGGCAAATCAAGTTCAGAAACACAAGGCAATAAACATAAGCTAATTAAGCATGCATGATCATATGGGCAAAAGCATCCGCAGTTCCAGTCTACCAAGTTAGTGTGATCCTATCGATCATCACCAACTTCTATGGTGTCATCCTACCACCACATTAAAAAGGGTGCAATCATACCACCGCATAAATTCTTCATCATCTGAGGAGTTAGTATATACCACCTCATAGTAAATAGGCACACGTTTTCATCAAGTCTCTAGCTATTTCAAAATATACAACTTCTTCGTCATCCATGCACCAACGCCACCATCTTCATGCTCAGGGAGCAAGCACTACACATAGTAGTGATTGGCTAGGAAGGTCCTGAGTCGGAGCACCATGTGGTCCTCCACCATCTGAACAAAGCCGTTGCTCTGGGCCCTGTTGTCGAAGAGGTGGCTGAGTGCCACCATAAGTGCCTAAGAGCTGAAGCCGGTGGCAGTCATGACGGTGTTATAGAGGGCTGGGTGCACATCTGGAGGGGAAGCAGTGGTGATGGAGGCCGACACCGCTTTCATGGCCTCGGTCATGCAGGTGATAGCGATGACATCCTTCTCTCCTAGCAGCGACCTCTTCCTCTTCTTCGAAGGATCGAAGCCACTAGTAATGTTGGCATTTGTGCTTCTGTCATGCCCAACGCCTAGAAAAGGAGAACCCGCGGTGGCATCAGTCTCGTCGTCGTCATCAAGTACCACTGTCCCGGACTCCTGGGTCTGCACGTACTCATGGCTTGGTTCGCCAAGAGGCTCACTTGACACCATGGAAAACCTGAAAGTGGCAAGGACGTAGGAGAAGATGGTCTGCATCTGGACATAGTTGAGGATATGCTTGTTCAGAAACTCGCCATCCGCTAAGGTCCCTGAGCTTGGACACATGGATCCACCTGGTCCTCCACTTACGCAGGTGGTTGGACACCTACTGTGAGGACACCTCGATGCCACAAAACTCAAACACCTTGCAGGCAACAATGTTCAGGTGCACCTCCTTGAACCCCTTCTTCGTCCTCATGCCGCTCTTGATGATCTCACACATCTTGTTGAGCACGAACATGGAGAGAACGGTTCCCACTTCATGGTTCCCTTCACCCCATTGACGTGGCCTGTGTTGTGGGATTTGCCAACCTTGATGGCCTTCTTCTTGGCCACGATCCTGGCAGCTTCCTCTACAATCTGATCCACCTTGTACCCGGTCATCGGAGGCGGATACATGATATCCGACCGTTGAGGATAGGTGAGCCTCAAAGGCGGGAGTTGGGGTTCGGTCTCAGCGACAAAGGTCTCCTGAGAATCCATGAGGGCCTGACTAAACTTAACACGGGTCATGTCCTACATGAATCACGGTTGCACAAAAACATGCAATAAGGGCACAAAAACACCGATCTACACTTCACCAAGCAGTTCATGGGCATACTACAACCAAAATTGTCAGAATCGTTATTCTGAATTGGATCGAAACCTCTATGGTAGGATCGTAGATCATAGGATCATAACTTCTAGAATCGTGAAATTGTAGATTCTACATAGTAGAATCGATCCACACAACTTGGGTCATATCTACCGCAAATTATAATTAGACCTAGAAGGTGTTAACATATCGAAACTACTAAACCTGGGGTTTGATGAAACTCACCGACATCGGAGGAGCGGAGCACGTCACCGCTGAACATCTTGGAGAAGAACGACTGTATTAGCCGATCTACAACCTCCACTGTCGTTTACCTGCTGGCCAATGAAGATCTTCGCGAGCTTGAGAGCTCAAAAAATGAGGGAAATGGTGGCGCTGCACTACGTGGTGAGTCAGATGGTGATATATAATGTCGCGCTTTCGCGGACGGTGACAAAATTTCTCCCGCCAGCTTCTGGAGAAAAGCTAGGGCTCGCGTCATCGGCGAGCTCGCATCACGGCGCGCTGTTTCGCCCTTTTTGCCCTAGCGCAACATGTCTCCACGAAAACATTCGAGTTAGGCGTTTCCGGCAGATCAAGTTTTGAGCTGCTTTAAATCTCATGCGGTGCAAAAAAAATAAAATCGTGTGACCCAGAAAAACAAAGAATTTTTTTTTAACCCGATGCGAGAAAAAAAAGCGACCAACCAAACACGCTCAAGGCTGCTGGTTTTGTTTTTTCCTACCCTCTGTTTTGATTTTTGAGCTGTGGACTTACCGATATATAATTTCTAAAAAGAACAGCACTGGTATAGACAGATCCATAGCTCGTTTTGTCAATGCTAGTGTTTTCTGTAGGGCTCCAAGCGGGACGGGCTTGCGGGCAGTTTTTTTTGCGTAAGCTCACGAACGCAAGATACAAGTTATAATCGATTCCTATCACTATATATATACTAGTTGAATGTCCGTGCGTTGCTACGGTCTTCTTAATTTTCATTTGATAAGCATAAAAAATAACACATGAAAATCCACATTTACTATTCCCTTTGTTCATAATTACATTGCTTTTAGGGTTTAGTTAAAACCAAATTTTGTAAAGCTTAATAAAAAACTTATGGAAAAAAATAGAACATCTACGATGTAAAAGATTTATTTAGAAAATGTTAATCAAATGGCAGAGAATAATTTCTAGCAAAAGTACCCGTACATTGCAATGGTTATAAAATAATTCAATATGTGCTCACAAACCTAAAAAACAATATGGTGTAGTTTTTAGCACTAAATATTCTTACATTTCATTTTAGATTTTGGTCTGTACCATCTTGAAATATATTAGGTTTTGTTTTAGATTTAGCTCCCATGTTCCAATGTTTGTATAAAAAAATCTCGTTTGCTTTCAACGTGGTAGTCAGGGAGCCAATGCTGCCCGTCTCCGGCCACATACCCCTCACTTGAAACTTCAAATTGGTAATGACGCAACTTAGAGCGTTAGGCGATGAGCAACAAGATAGGCTACACAACCACGACCACGACCTAGCGGCGCCATGCAAGCTCTACGTAGGCATGGACAACATGCTTGACATCTCAACTACATGGCCAGCAGGATGGCTAGGTCATTCCGCCGCTACATGTTTGTGCTAGTGTCTTCCGTCATTGGCCACTCCCAGTAGGGCTTCACCTTGTAGATGCTCCACCTACAACGGCGAGTGGCGTCCGAGAGATGAGCTAAATCGATGTGCTTTTGTAACAGCAATGCCCGAGGAGAGAGGTCATAGCTAGTTGCCATAGTAGTCACTCCATCTGCTTCCAAGTGGCCATTGCCTCTCCACTACTCCTGATAGCGACCGTCGCCGCGGCTTCCCATGCCCGGAGAGATGCGGAAAAGCGAGGGCATGGTACATACTTATTAAACGACGGGGCCTCTTCTGAGTGATGGAGCCTCTTTTCATTGACTGAAACATCATGTTTTCAGTTTCCTCGGTTTTTTCCTCAACTTACTTAAGTTTTGGTAGAAAATTCGGGATTTCTCCATGTATCAAAAGCATCTCCATCCACATTCAGAAAACCGCAAGCCAGTTACTATACTAAGTTATGGGCTAATAGTCGGAAATCCATTTTTTTATCTTGGGTGCATAGTAGCTGAATGTTTTTTTAGATGTCAAAAAATTCCAAAAAATAATTTGACATGTACATCTCGATATTATATTTGTGCACGTCAAGTTTTATGGAAAACCGATCTTTGTTTTGTCATGTATAAAAAAGATAAAGAAATGTTTCGTTACCCGCTTTTTTAGCGTCGAATTTTTATTACTTACACACGATACAAAACATATCGGTTTTCCGTAAAACAACTTTGTGAGCACATAGAATGTTAAATTGCATGCGTGAAATTTTTTGTTAATTTTTTTAATATTTTAACTTGTGTCTAAAACTTAATTGAAAAACCGGGAGCATATAACCAAAACGCCTCGTCTGCTAATTAATTAGCTATGTAATTAGCTGGCCCAACAACTGAAGCTGCCGATGGATAATCGTACACCTGTACCGTGTATGTGTATGGGCCGTGAGGGATTTGTCCATGCACGCAATAGCCGGACAACGATCCTTCGTATTCAGTCCCTGTCGGATCGATCAGCTAGGTCAAAATCGACCAGCAACAGACTCTACTATGCGGACTCCTAGTGAAGCCCGGACCGCTAAACTCGTGTAACTACTGGATACCGATGGACGCAACGGACCAAGTTTAGTATGACGGACGAAAATATGCCTACGACGGAAACCAGCCTAAGACAAATTATAGTATAGATAGATAGATAGATATAGACGTCCCGTTTTGCGGGCTTACGCGGGCCTGCATCTGCAACGAGTTGATAGCATAAAACTATCAGTTTGATAGCTAAATTTTAAAAATTTACTAGTTTACGTTTTTTAGCAAAATTCTACCACATTTTGAGTCAGTTTTCTCAAATCGTACTAAACTCGTCCTGATCGCGAATTGACACGGAAACTGACAAGGCTGGCCCACCTGCTATGCTGACATGGCGACGGGAGACGACACCCGTTAACGGCAGCTGCGGATAAAATTCGAAAAACTACCATTTTTGCTCATTTTTCAGAAAACTACCACTTTTCAAAAAAATATTCTATTTATTTTTAAACGTCCATAACTTTTGAATACAAATACAAATAAAAAACTTTTAATATAAAAAGTTCTTAGAAATGCTTAAATATTTCGAATACAAACTTAGTTTACTATTTGGATCATTAAAATATGCAAACAATTAAAATTGCTTCTATTACTAATGGAAACTTTGAAAATTTATAACTTTAATTATATAACTTCAAATAATATAAACAATATGTCTAAATTTATTAGAAAAATCCAAGGAGTTCCTTTCTGGCATCCATCATGTATGAATAACTTATGTTCCTCTCGGATATTTTTATTATTGATGCAAACCTAATAATAGATGTGTGCTATTTTATTTGTTTTTGCATGTTAATGTATTGTAGAGTTATTGAAGCCACGTAAATTGGATGTATATGTTTTCGGCATGTATGCACAATGATCAAAATGAAGGAACAGAGCCTTGCTATGTCCATCGCTTGATTTTGTCTCGTTGTCGTACATATGTGCATGTAGACGTACCTGCGGTTTTTTCTTTCTTTTAAGATAAAAAATGTGTTAAAAAGATAAAAAAAGGAAGGAAAAAAATGATAACAGCTGAAAGACACGTGTGAGGTCAAATGCTACGAGTCGACAAGCAATTAATATGTATAAATTGCATACGACAGGAACAAAAGAAGATAGTCGATCGATCACATTCACCTCCTTGTAGGCGAGCTACGCGTGATTCTCATTTGAGGGCGCCGACGCCCTTCACCGCAAACGTGTTGAGAAACGTGACATAGATAACAACGTACATGGACTGTCACCGTTAAAGTTGTATAATAAACATATCAGTGAGGAACATATATGATTCACGTATAATATATGCTAGAAATAAACTACTTGTATTTTTCTAATAAATTTAGACATATTATTTATATTATTTGGAGTTATATAATTAAAGTTATGAATTTCAAAGTTTCCATTAGTAATAGAAGCAATTTTAATTGTTTGTGTATTTTAATTATTGTTAGGAATAGACAAGTTGTATTCTTCTGGGGGGCCAAATGCCACAATATATAGTACATGTATAGGGCAAATATGCAGGAACACCCCTAACATATGAGGAAAATACAATATACAGATATATACATCTAACACCCCCCCCCCTCAAACTCATGGTGGATCCACAACACTGAGTTTGGAGAGTAATATATCATGCTGCGCTCGGGTCTAAGCCTTCGTAAAGAAATCCGCCAACTGTAAATCTGAAGGCGCATACTGAAGCGCAACAACCTGAGCCTGCACCTGAGCACGTGTATAGAAAGCATCAGCATTAATATGCTTGGTAAGATCATGCTTGACCGGATCACGTGCAACACTAATAGCACCTGTACTGTCAGACAAAACCAGAGTGGGTGTGGTAATAGAGACCGCAAAATCCGCAAGTAACCACCGTAACCAGGTCATCTCAGCAGTCAACAAGGCCATGGCACGCAACTCAGCCTCAACACTCGAACGGGAAACCGCTGTCTGTTTCTTCGTCTTCCAAGCAATGAGCGAACCACCAAGAAACACACAGTAAGCAAAAGGTGAACGGCGATCTGAAGGATCACTCGCCCACGTAGCACCCGAATAGCACTGGAGCTGGAGGGAACTGGAACGAGGAAAGAAAAGGCGACGAGTGATCGTACCACGAAGATAACGAAGAACACGGAAAAGATGACTATAGTGAACAGTGGTAGGAGCAGAAACAAACTGACTCAGAATATGAATAGGATAAGAGATATCAGGACGAGTGACAACAAGATAAACAAGACTCCCAACAAGATGACGATAACGCGTCGGATCAGGAAGAGGATCACCATCAGAAGGTTGAAGCTTAACATGAAGATCCATAGGGGTCTCAACAGTGCGCTCATCCCCAAGAGCCGCACGAGCAAGAAGATCCTGAATATACTTTTCCTGAGAGATGTAAAAGCCATCTGAACTGGAGGAAACCTCAATCCCAAGAAAGTATCAAAGAGGACCAAGATCAGTCATAAGAAACTGATCACGAAGACGAGTCTTAACAAAGGCAATATACTCAGAATCATCACCGGTAATGATCATATCATCAACATAGAGAAGAAGAAGAGTGCGTCCACCAGGAGAAGTGTGAACAAACAGCGCTGGATCATGAGCACTAGGGGAGAAACCATCAGCAGTCACTACAGAAGCAAAGCGCTCAAACCAGGCACGAGGGGCCTGTTTGAGGCCATAAAAAGAACGTCAAAGACGACAAACCATCCTCTCGGGAACAGAATACCCAGGAGGAGGCTGCATATAAACCTCCTCACTCAATGTACCATTGAGAAAGGCGTTCTGAACATCAAGCTAGGACACAGACCAGTGACGAACAGAAGCAATAGCAAGAAGAGTACACACAATGGTCATATGAGCCAGAGGAGCAAAGGTCTCATCATAGTTACGACCATGCTCCTGCTGAAAACCACGAGCCACAAGACGCGCTTTATAGCGCTCAAGAGATAGATCAGAGCGGGTCTTAATCTTATAGACCCACTTACACGTGATAGGACGAACACTGGGAGGGGGAGAAACAAGATCCCAGGTGCTAGTACGCTCAAGCGCAGCAATCTCCTCAGACATGGCCAGCTGTCATTCAGAATGATGCTCAGCATCCCGATAAAAAGTCGGCTCAGAGGCAACAGAAAGACCATACTGACTAGGAGAATAACGGTTGGGGGCACGTCATTGACGAACAGGACGAGTAGAGGGAAGCTCATCAGAGGAAGACGACTCAGGAGACGATGATGAAGAAGAGGGAATAGCAGAGAAAGACTCCGGAGAACGAGGAGAACTAGGAGAACTAGACAGAGCAGAGGAGGACGGTGTCGAAGAAGAGACATCAGGGGGAGAAGATCCTGAGGAAGACATAATAGGAGGAGAAAGAGGTGTGTCAGGAAAGAGAAGAAAAGAGATATCTGCCACCTGGTAGATCCCACTTTTTCAAAAACCACTCAAACAAGCTCAACTTTCAAAACCCAAGCATCTGCAGACTCACCAACACCAATCTAGCAAACCCACCAAAAATCTTTTCAAAATTCAAAACTTGATTTCATGCGGCCATTTCATCAAACAGGTTGCAGACACAAATCATACAAAATCTAAACACTATTTGGAGAAGTGATTTGAGCCTAACTTGTCCCCTCTTTGGCTCACAACCATCTCAGTAGATCATCTAGCTAACTAAACCAAGCACTAGAACCACTGTGAGCTTGCCATTGTCATCAATGGTGAACAGCCGAGCACACCCATGTCACCCCCATGTCGACAGCAAGCTAGGAGGAGACACAAGCCTAGCCCGCATGTCTGGGAGGCAGCCCACCATCACCGCCACTCACTGTCCCAGCCGCGAGCGTTGCCAAGCCCTGGACCACACGCACAAACCATGCCAACCTCGCCAGCAACCGTGCCGAGCGTGCGCCAGAGCGCCACCCTCGACCGAAGCCCACAGACCGCGCGCCGCCCTTGCCGCGTGCATACACAATCCCCACCGACCCAGGAGACCTCCAGACATCCTCGTTCGCCGCCTCGTGCCGCACAGCCACCGCTCGCCGTCGAAGACGCCGCCTCTGCTGCGCAGAGCGTCGCATGTTTCAGACCAAACCACACCGCCCCATGCCTCAAAACCATGTCGTTGAGTATCGCCAGTGAACACCGCACCGTCCCTTACCTTCGCCCATGCCAATAGTCGCCTGTAACATCGCCCCCGACGAGCTCACCGTGTGCCCCGTCGGTCCCCTCGCTCGACTATAAATAGAGGCCACCCCTAGTCGATTTCTTCACACCATCTCACTCCCCTCTTCTCACTGATCGTGCCACACCGTTCCCGGAGCAAGGCGAGCACCACCTCGCCAGAATTTCACCGGAGCCCGCCGCCTCTGGAGAAGAAGGGCGCCATCTATTTCGTCCACCCCAGGAGCTGCCGCGACCACCCCTGAGTTCGCCGTCGTCGACTTCGTCGTTCGCCCGCCTCGACGACCCTCGCCTGCACCCCGGTGAGCCCCCAGCACCCCTCACTAGCCGCGCTAGGTTTCTTTCTCGCCGGCGTTGCCTCGCGTCGACGATGACTCCCAGCCGTTGGATTAGAATCAGATCGAACGACCCACGTTGCCCCGTACCGCTTCGCCCCTCCCTATCTCACTGACGAGTGGGGACACCCACTTAAGCAGCCCGCGGGAGCACTGCGCTTAGCAGGCCGGCCCGTTAAATTTTCCCGCGCTGCCCAGTTATTTGAATTAAACTTTTTCCATTTTATTTCAAACACACTTCTGTACCCATCTTCAAAAATCAACCCAGATCGATTCAGTGCATCAAATTGCATGAAACCAATTTTGTTAGAAAGGTATGGGAATCCTGAATCCAAGCCCGTTGGATTCAAGTCATTTGGATCTATAGATCACCCATGGTAAAAATAATAAGGCAGAAGCTTTTCTGTATTCAAACATTTTTCAAATTTAAACCATAATAGATTTTGAGTTGATTCCAACTCTCAAAAATCACATCTAACCATACCTTTCAGAATATATAAAAATATATAGGTTTACCTGCAGAAATAATGTTCAAGTAATAAAAGAATGCTACATAAGCATTTCTAGACACATTAATTAATTAAAATAAAAGGGTAAAACCTTATTAAATTGTGACACCACTTTAAATCACATTCCCTTGGACTACAATATGTGGTGATGACATGTGTCAACATGATCCCATGTTTGGTTTGGAGAATATTAAATCTTAAGTAGTTTTTCAATGAGTAGAAATTACTTTTCTAAAAATAAAAGGAATTAAACCAAGCCTTAATCTTGTAATTTTAGAGATGATGTTAGATCATCTATAGGACCCTTTTGTGTGATGATTGCAAGTAGTTAAGTATTGTTTGGTGATTGTGTACCTCGTATTTATTCATAGACGATAGTATCGACCAAGTATACGAGGAGGAAGGAGGATTCTACGAAGAAGAAGCCGAGGAGAACTTCAACCACTGCTCTGCACAAGGCAAGCTGATGCTATACCTATGCAAGCTTATACTGATATTGTGCAAGCTGATACTATACCAATGCAAGCTAAAAATTGCAAGACACTCTACTTTAGCAAGCCTAATACTACTAGTGAATGTGCAAGCTAACACTTGCAAGATACCCTACTGATGCAACAAACCCCTACTTGTTACTATGCCCACTATATGCCTTAAGCATATGTGATCATACCCACTTGATAGACCAATCCTAGTTTTTACTTGCAAGCTTCTTACTTTATTTCTTTATCAAAGCTCTTACTTAGAGTTTACTTAAAAGATTGGTAGATACTAGAAAGTTATGTGAAGGTTGCATAAAGAGCATAAAATTTGGCCTAAGCTAGATAATCTTGATGTCATCTTAAGGCATGAGCTAGAACTTAGTCAGAACTCCCCTAGTTTACCACCCCTCATTATTACCTACCCCCACCTGTAGATGCTAGTGCTAAGCATAAAACTTGATCAACTTTAGATGGGAATACTTGGAGGAAAAATGGTTATGAAAACCTTGGAATTATGGATCATTCTATTGAAATGTTTTGGACATGTGTTTCCGAACACTGGATGATTTTGGTGATGAAAATGTTGAGGCATTAGCCTTAGCCCTTTATAAAACTGATGGTTGTCTGGATGCGATACCATTCCAATTTTATCGTACAACCACAATACCCGAATATTGGGTAGGGCTTGACTGGAAACTTATATACCTTAGTATTAGCTCCCTCACGTCCAAGGTCTGAGCTGAGGCTACCTTGTGAAGATTGTCCACCTGTGCAGTACCCAAGATGACAGTTGGTCATGGTTGGGAGGACAAACTCACAGGAGAGGTGGTTATACTAGGGCGTGTAATTGAAAGGTTAGGATTGATTATCCGCATACTGAGTATGGTGAATTCAGGATTTGTTCCTGACGGATGTATCGAATGTTGTGGTGAAAGTGTACAATCTCTGCAGAGTGTCAAACTATTCGAATAGCCGCGTCCGCGATTATGGACAGTTGGAGTGGCCATATTGTTCCCCCGTCAGACTTTTCAAAATGACTTGTGAAATGAATTGAGACTTTGACTTGACCACAACAGGGTTGTGATATGAAATACAAGATCCCACTTAGGAGTTATAAAATTATGATTAGCTTTGGAACTTCGTAGAGATAAATCTGGCTTTTGCAAAACAACCCTAGAGCCTAGTGTCCTATTATCCAAAAACCCCTTTTACCTGTTATTATTAGTTTGCGAGTACTTAAAGAGTACTCATGGCTTTGTCCCTGGCTATTCCCATGGCCAGACTATGAAGAGGAGTACCTAGAGGATGGACCCCAGGAAGGTTACGACAACTAGGATCATCTCCCATCGTCAGCATTGCCTGTGACCCCGAAGATGGAGCTTCGCCTACGCTATCGTTATTATTACGTATTCCGCTGCTTGATGTTGTATTAAGAACTGGATCATGAGATCCCTATTTGTGTAAGAACTTATGTATTGTTTGCAATGGATGATGTACTATGGTATCCAATTCTGTTATGTCTCGCAAAAATGGTAATCCTGGGATTGTGATGTATGGCATAACAGGCATCTAGGATTGAAAAATCCGGGTGTTGACAAGTTGGTATCAGAGCCATCCTGACCATAGGAGACCCTAGTTAGAATGGACGTTTAAACCCAAAAACTTATTTTCCAAAACCAAAGAAAAACAAATATTTACAAAAAAACTATTCTCATTCTTATCCCTGTGATTCTTTCCTAAAAAAAATTCATGTTCCTCAAAAACTCTTGCAAAATACATAAAATTTTGGCACACTTAATCACTCTACTAACTTACTCATCCTATATTCTTATAGATGGACGTGAAGTTGACATGGTTATACCCCGCGGGTGCATGGTCTCAGCATACCTGGTCCAGCCCAAGGAAGGCCCACGGTGAATGTATGCCGGCCCATGAAGACTTTCGGGTGGCCCATGCCCACGACGCCTTCAGATCCTTGGAGAAGAAGACTAGAGTAGATAGGAAATTCAAAGGGGTAAAACCCTAGAACCTGTAACCGACTAGGTCTATGCCCGGGACCTGCCTAAGTCTATATAAAGGCCAGGAGGGCACGACCTAGATCTCTCGACTCATACTTTCACATACACACCACCACGCCAGATTGCATTTGCGCACCCTGTAACCTTCGGTTCCGCCGTAATCAAAGAGCAGACAAGCAGGAGTAGGGTTTTCCCTCCGGGGGCCTGAACCTAGGTAAACCTTGTGTCCCCGTGTTGCTTGTTTGCTAGCCGTTCCACGATCTCCAGCATCCTCATCTTCTCCAAAATCCAAGTCCATAACAATGGGCATTGATGAGATCAAACCTCATCAATTGGCGCCGTCTGTGGGAAATGGGGGCGCTGATTGTGCGATCGTGACGGTCCCAACCCGATCGATCTACAACTCTGCAGCAATGGAGAGTCACCTCCTCTTCGGCGCTTTCGACTTCACCGCCCACTCGCCGGCCACCATGAAGGACTTCGAGCCCGTAGGCGACGGACTCGAAATCCTGTTCGGGAGCTTCTTCTTCTAGGTGGGGCAAACTGGCACCCTCCGCCTCCCTGAGCGGGTGCCCCTACCATCAATCAGGCCCGCTTCATGGACCCCACACCCGTGCTACACACAACATCATCAATAGATGATTCCTATGACAAAAGCAGCTGCAAATCTGATCTGTGCGATCCGCCATCGGATGCAGGGACCTATGGTTCCGGATCTGAAAGCTGCGGCAGCAGCGGACCAATCTGCGAGCGCTACCAATGCGTCGCAGTCATCCAAAGCGACGTGGATCGACAAACGCCTAACCCGCCGCCTAACCCGCCAGAATGAAACGGCGGGAACAGAAGAAGCCAGTCCCCCCCACCCGAAGGGGAAAACAACGACGGCCATGTCATCCGCCTTAGCAAAGAAGGATGGACCCAGGTCCGCGAAGCCGTGGCAGGCAACATAGTACTGCCTGCGGACGCCTCGCGGGATATGCTGATGGCCTACCACCTGCTCCTGATCGAGGAGCACAAGCAGCAGGTCAAGATGCAGGAGGTTCTTGACAAACGCAAGCAAGCAGCCTCAGAGTCCAGCGCGCGACGAGCCGTGCTCTCCGCCATGGGCATCGGCTCTAGCTCGAACGCCAACCCAGGCAACAAGCACCGCTCTCGGATGGAGAACATGGATCCCCGGGAGCGCCGTGAATTGACGCGAACTCTCCACACATCCTTCATGGAGATGGACGCCGACGGCAACGTCATCCCGAAAACACCACAGGCTGCGATCATGGCAGCCACTGCGTACCTCGTGGCCCAACCACCACCGGAGGGGGACCCGAAGAGAGCTATGCACAAGTCCGCACTCACCGGACTCGGACTCGTCGGAGCTGCGCTCCACCATGAAGCTCCCGCAGAGCCGAAGAAGAAGGCTCCGGTTTGTTTCGACCGCAGCTCTACCCCTTTATCCGAAGAGGAGGAACATGACCTTCCTCGAAGGAAGAAGAGTTCGCGCCGCTGCGACCGCGACTACGACGCTAGAGATGCGCTCACACAACGCAAAATCGACAAAGCGCGTGCCAAGCGCGCATGCTCGTCTGAATCCGAGATGGATGAAGACGAAGGAGAACTCTGCGGAGCCCGATGCTTCAGCAGATCTGTCCGGCGGACACGGATGCCGCGCAACTTCAAGCTTCCTTCGGATACTCCGAAGTTCAACGACACTCAGGACCCAAAAGCTTGGCTCAGCGACCACTTATCATCCGTCAAACTGCACGGTGGAAACAAGAGACCGCCATGCAATGCCTTCAGCTGTAGCTGACAGGCGCAACCCGGATCTGGCTCAGCAGCCTATCTTCAGGGTCCATCCGAAGCTGGGATGAGCTAGCTTACAGCTTCATCCGAAACTTCAAAGGCACCAGCAATAGGCCCGCCTCAATCAAAGAGTTGCGAGCCTGCACTCAACGAACGGGCGAATCCATTCGCTCGTATATACTACGCTGGTCCAACACAAAGAACTCCGCAGCCCACATCTCCGAAGAGAGGGCCATCGACGCCTTCATGGACGGCGTCAAGCGCCAAGACTTCAAGGAGGAACTTGGGCGCGTCAAGCCCAAAACACTCGACCACCTCATGGACATCGCTAACAGGTGGGCTGACGGAGAAGATTCCATTCACCGAGCACAATCGGAAGAAGACGACTACGGTCAACGGCGAGAGCGCCGTAGCAAGAGAAGAACGCGCGTCTACGACGATCGTGACGGACCCTCAGCATACGAAAAGCTTTCGGGTCCATGCACCATCCACTTCTACATCGACAAGTAGGATGGCAAAAAGAAAGCCAGCCACATGCTCAAGGACTGCCGCGAGTTCCAGAAACTCAGCGAAAGCATGGTGCCCCAATCCCTGCGTTCGGAAACGCACCTGCGCCAGGTGAAATAGCGCATGGAGCTCCTCCACCGCCACCTATCGGAGGTCCGAACGAACCAGTCGCACCAGCACAGAACAACGCTGGGAACGGGTACCCCCCGCCGAAAGGAGCACTGATGATCCAGAAGGGGCGCCCCACGAATAGGGTGCAGAAGAAAATCACTGGACAAATCAACCTGGCCGTGGCAACTCCACCCGCCATCCCTGAGTACCTCAGTGGATCAGAGTCCTGCATCACATTCACTCATTCAGATCACCCTTGCCAGATCCCTCGCCCAGGTCATGCTGCCCTAGTGCTGGAGGCGCAGATCTGAGGTTTCGAGATGAGTCGCGTCTTCATGGACGGCGGCAGCGGCATCAACCTGATGTTCGCAAGCACTCTAGCAGCAATGCGGATCCCGCAGTGCAGCCTGGAACAGTCAGACACAATGTTCCATGGCATCGTTCCAGGGAAGGGCATATTCCCCCTGGGCAAAATATGGCTCGACGTCATCTTCGGCAAGCAGGACAACTTCCGGCTGGAGCGACTCGAATTTGAAGTGGTGGACTGGCCATCACAGTACCACGCCATCCTCGGGCGTGTAGCATTCGCAAGGTTCCTGGCTGTCCCACACTATGCATACCTACTACTCAAGATGCCAGGGCCGAAGGGCGTCATCACAATCCATGGGAGCTTCACCCGATCGAACCAATGCGACAGGGATTTCAACAGAATCTCCCAGCCATTCGGCATGCAGGAGGAGCTCCTAAGACTCCGCGAAGTGACAGACAATGAGGCACCCCCAGTCGCATGACAAAACGCGCCTGACATGTCTTTCGACTCCACCGTAAACACAAAGAAGGTGCATGTCCATCCGACGGATGCCTCCAAGACGACACTGATCGCCAACGACCTCAGCCCCGCATAGGAAGGCGCGCTCGTCGAATTCCTCCGTGAGCGCTGGGAAATCTTCGCCTGGTGTCCTGCGGACATGCCAGGAGTTCCCAGGGAATTCGCCGAGCACGCACTCAACGTCTTTCCAGACACCAAGCCCGTCAAGCAGTCCATCCGGAGACTGTCCGAGCCACGAGCCGAAGCTATCGGCAAGGAAATCAATAGACTACTCGTTGCAGACTTCATCAGGGAAATGAAGGAAAGCGAGTGGCTTGCAAATACAGTGATGGTCCCAAAGAAGGACACGGACATCCTGCGGATGTGCGTGGATTTCACGTCACTAAACAAGCATTGCCCAAAGGACCACTTCCCTCTTCCTCGGATCGATCAGATCATCGATTCGACTGCAGGTTGTGAGAAACTCTCCTTCCTCGACGCCTACTCAGGCTATAACCAGATTCGACTTAAGGTCGAAGATCAGGAGAAAACGGCGTTTATCACACCGTTCGGAGTATTCTGCTACAACACAATGCTCTTCGGGCTAAAGAACGCAGGTGCCACGTACCAGCGATGCATGCAGGCCTGCCTCAAGGACCAGATCGGTCGCAACGTTCAAGTCTATGTTGACGACATAGTCATAAAAACCAGGGAGGCAAGGACACTTATCGACGATCTCCGCGAGACGTTCGACAACCTTGATCGCTACAGGATCAAGCTCAACCCCAAAAAGTGCGCCTTCAGCGTCCAATCGGGTCAGCTGCTTGGGTACTTCATCTCTCAGCGAGGGATCGAGGCGAACCCGAAGAAAATCAGAGCCATCATGGCGATGCAGAAGCCGAAAAACCTCAAAGGCGTCCAACAGCTCGCAGGACGAATAGCGGGTTAAGCAGATTCATCAGTCGCATGGGCGAGAAGGCCCTACCATTCTACCAGCTGCTACGCAAAGCAGATAAATTCGAGTGGACGCCCGAAGCCAACGATGCATTCGAAAGCCTCAAGCGGCTTCTCTCCACCTCGCCCGTCTTGGTCACGCCAAAGGAGCGCGAGCCTCTGCTGTTGTACATAGCAGCCACACACCAGGTGGTCAGCACCGTGCTAGTGGTCGAATGACCCGAAGAAGGCATGACCCACGGGGTCCAGCGTCCAATCTACTACCTCAGCGAGGTACTGACACCAACAAAGCAGAGGTACCCTCACTACCAGAAGCTCTCCTACGGCGTGTTCATGACGGCTCGACGGCTGAGCCATTACTTCCAGGAGCACCAGGTGATGGTCGTTAACGAGGCACCCCTGAACAGCATCCTGAATAACCCTGAGGCCACAGGAGGCGTGGCCCTGTGGGGCATCGAGCTGTCACCTCTGGACATCATCTACGAGAAGCGACTCGCAATCAAATCTCAAGTCCTCCGGGACTTCCTCGTACATTGGATGGAGCTGCAGCTGCCAAACACCCTAGACATGTCGCAGTCGTGGACAATGCACTTCGACGTCTCCAAGCGCGAAGCTGGAGCAGGAGCCGGGGTCATACTGACCTCCCCGCAGGGCGACCAGATGAAGTACGTCCTCCGGATGAAATTACGAGCCTCCAACAACGAGGCCGAATACGAAGCCCTCATCCACGGCATGAGGATGGCAAAGATTTGCGGCGCAACGCGCCTGGTCATCTACGGTGACTCCAACCTTGTCGTCTAGCAGACGATGAACGAGTGCAACGCACACGTCGAAAACATGATCGCGTACCGCGCGCTCTACAATGCACTCGAAGGAGAATTCGACGGCTGCGAGCTTCGGCACGTCGGAAGAGAAAGCAATGAGGAAGCCGACAGACTCGCCAACATCGGCTCCACCTGCGCAAAGGTGCCACCGGGTGTGTTCCTCGAACAGATCTGCGTGCCATCCATCAAGAGAAAATTCCCCAAGGGATCACCCGAAGAAGCAGAACACTCGGGGTCTACGCTGCCCGAAGGACATGAAGGACCCGAGAAACTGGACATAGAGGTCGCCATGGTCAACCTGATGCAGGTCATGGCAGTCGAAGAAACTTGGACGCGATCGTACCTCTAGTTCTTGATAAACGGAGAACTGCCTGACAGCCCGACAGATACCCGACGCATATCTCGTCGGTCAAAAGCCTTCACCATCATCAATGGCGAGCTGTACAAGTGCAGTATTACGGGTGTACTACAAAGGTGCGTCACCATCGGTGACGGGAAAGCCATCCTCCAAGACATCCATGAGGGCATCCGCGGCCATTACGCAGGCAGCCGCTCCCTTGTCACCAAAGCTCTACGAGCCGGATTCTACTGGCCAACGGCCATGAGCGACGCAAAGGACATCGTCCGAAGATGCAACGGGTGCCAACGGTTCGCCGACAAACCGCACGCACCCGGGTCAGAGCTCAGACCCATACCTATAGCCTGGCCCTTTGCTCAATGGGGCCTCGACATGATCGGCAAACTGCCAAAGTCCTCGAAAGGGGGACATGTTTACCTCCTGGTCGCAGTCGACAAATTCACCAAGTGGGTCAAGGCCATGCCGGTCACCAACCAAAAGGGCAAAACTGCCGTCAAGTTCTTAGAGTCCATTGTCTACAAGTTCGACGTACAACACAGCATCATCACCGACAATGGATCGAACTTTATCTCCAAGGAGTTCCAGGACTTCTGCGAAGGCCTCGGGATCAACATCACGTACGCCTCAGTGGCACACCCGCAAACGAACGGGCAAGTGGAAAAGGCCTACGGCGTAATCGGCGCTGGTATCAAGAAGCGCCTCATGAGTCCACTCGAACGGAAAGCTGGAGCCTGGACGAAAGAGCTACCATCCGTACTATGGAGCTTACGGACTACGCCAAACAGCTCCACCGGCTACACGTCGTTCTTCATGGTGCATGGAGCCGAGGCCATGCTACCAGCCGAAGTACACCACCAGGCCCCCCGGGTCGTCGCTTACAGCGAAGCCAAATCCACGGCTGCACTCGAAGACGCCGTCGACACACTCGACAAAGCAAGAGACATAGCAGCAGCTCGATCAGCGGTGTACCAGCAGAGTCTCCGCAACTACCACAGTCGCCGGCTGCGCCCAAGGTCCTTCGTCGAAGGAGACCTCGTCTTGCGACTCAAGCAAGAGCGACCGAAGAAATTCGAGTCACCATGGGAAGGACCCTACGTCATCACCGAAGTCATCCTAGGTGGCGCCTATCGCCTCAAGCACGTGGAGTCTGGAGTCGCATACTCCAACCCATGGAACATCGCGCACTTGCGACGATTCTACCCCTAGCTATCTACCCCTTTACTTTCAATAAGGCTTTTCGGTTGGAATTATGCCCTAGAGGCAATAATAAAGGTGTTATTATTATAATTCTTGTTCATGATAATGTTTATATTCCATGCTAGAATTGTATTAAGCGAAAACTTTAATACTTGTGTGGTTTGTGAACAACACCGTGTCCCTAGTATGCCTCTATGGACTAGCTCATTGATTAATGATGGTTAAGGTTTCCTAGCCATGGACATGAGTTGTCGATTAATAATGAGATCATATCATTGGGAGAATGATATGGTGGACAAACCCAAACTAAGCGAAGCAATTAGATCGTGTCATTGTGTTCGTCTTTGCGAAGCTTTTCTTATGTCAAATATTGTATTCCTTAGACCATGAGATAATGCAACTCCCTGGTATCGGAAGAAAGCTTTGAGGTCATCAAACGTCATCCTATGAGAGGGTGATCATAAAGGTGTCTCTCAGGTGATCGGAAAGTATCTGTTGGGTTGTATGTATCGAGATGGGATTTGTCCCTCCCAAGTCGGAGAGATATACTTCGGGCCCACTCGGTAATCGATATCAACACCGCTTGCAAGCATGTGGTTAAGGAGTTAATCACAAAGTGATATCGGATTACGGAACGAGTAAAGTACTTGCTGTGAACGAGATTGAACTAGGTATGACGGTACCGACGATCGAATCTCGGGCAAGTAAAATATCGTGAGACGAACGAAATATATATATGGGATTGATTGAATTCTGGCATCGTGGTTCATCCGATATGATCATCGATGAATGTGTGGGAGTCAATATGGGTTTCCAGACCCCGCTGTTGATTATTGATAGAAGATCATGTCTGCATATTCTCGAACCCGCAGGGTCACACACTTAACGTGTCTCGACGCTAGGATAGATTGGATAATTGGTTTATGAGTTTTTGTTCGGAGTCTCGGATGGGATCCGGGACATCACGAGAGGTTCCGGAATGGTCCGGAGAATAAGATTCATATAAGGCAGTGCAGTTTTTGGAGTTCGGAATTGTTCTGGGTTAATCGGTATTGTACCGGAAGCTTCTAGAACCCTCCGGAAGGGGACCAACGTGGCCACACCTTCCGGGAGGGGGCATGGGCCTATGAGGGAGTGCCCTGGCCGCATTGGGCCAGGGGCACAAGGCCCCATAGGGCCCAGCCGGCCAAGAGAGGTTTAAACTCTAGATAGAGCTTCTAGAAGGGGGGGTTTCCTTGCTCCCACTCTTCCTCCTTGGGGCTGCCGGCCTTGGCTTGGGGGAGGGGCTAGGGCTGAGCCCACCCCTCTATATATAGAGGGATGGGGCGCACCAACCCCCTACACCTTCCCCTCCAACCCTAGCCTCCCTGCTGCCCTCCTATCTCCCTCCCGACTGCTTGTAGGCGAAGCCCTGCTGCAAAAATTCTCCACCAATTGCACCGCGCCGTCGCGTTGTAGATCCAACCCATCTCTCCACCCTACTTGCTGGACCAAGGAAGGAGGAGACGTCGAGGTGCTGCACGTGTGCATCTCACGGAGGCACCGCCACTTGTGGTGCTAGATCGGATCGGATCGCGAGGAGGAGAAGCGAGTACGACTACATCACCCACGTTCCGACGAACGTTTCGCTGTGCGAATCTTCAAGGGTATGAATATCTAATCCAATCTCTCTCATTGTTTGCATCTCCTAGATTAGATCTTGGCTTTCCCTCTGTTCGCATCCGTAGAAAATTTTGATTTACTATGCCTCGAAACCCTTCAGTGGTATCAGAGCTAGATCTATGCGTAGATGTGTTTCACGAGTAGAACACAACATGGTTGTTGCGGGCGTTGATGTTTTCTGTTGCAAGCCTCTTGTTTGTGTTCTTCTTATGATGCGGGATAGTGAGATTGAAGCGGTCCAGGCCAACCTTACGCGACGTCGTTCGCGAGACCGGCTCCGCACTTGACGTGTGGCTTGTTCCACACATGCGGCTGGTGTATGTCAGTTTCTCTCACTATAGTTGTCATGGGATTAACACCGGAGTTTGGCAACCATAATATCACCGTTGTGGCTTTCCGTAGGTAAGAATCGTTCTTAGCATCTACTCCCATAAGCCACGTAAAACATGCAACAACAAAGTAGAGGCGTCTAACTTGTTTTTGCAGGGAGTGTTTTCTGTGATATGGTATGGCCCAAGATGTGATGTGTATATTGTATGCGATGATCATGTTTTGTAATGTTTCATGACTTGCATGTCGATGAGTACACAGCCAGCAGGAGCCATATGGTTGTCTTTATAATTGTGTATGACTTGCGAGTCAACTTCTTATACGCCATGTAATAGCTTTACTTTATC
The DNA here is from genome assembly GCA_916181665.1 of Avena sativa. Lineage (NCBI taxonomy): Eukaryota > Viridiplantae > Streptophyta > Magnoliopsida > Poales > Poaceae > Avena > Avena sativa. The sequence continues at coordinate 507,690,772 of OV702294.1, forward strand.
GCTAAGTAGTTAGCAATAGTTGTAGTTGCTATTCGTGGTGGAGGCAATCATGGTGGAGTGATGGAGATCATGTCGACACGCACAAGATGGAGATCATTGCGCGAAGATTGGCTATACCATGTCACATAAAGTTATATGCATGTGATGTTTATCCTTTTATGTATCTTATTTTGCTTAGATCGCGACGGTAGCATTATAAGATGATTCCTCACTTAAAGATCAAGATAAAAACTGTGTTCTCCCCAAGTATGCACCGTTGCGAAAGTTCGTCGTGTCCAAGCATCACGTGATGATCGGGTGTTATAGACTCTACGCTCACATACAACGGGTGCAAGCCAGTTTTGCACACGCGGAAATACTTGGGTCTAACTTGACGAGCCTAGCATGTACAGACATGGCCACGGAACACAAGAACCGAAAGGTTAAGCATGAGTCATATGAATGATATGATCGACACTTCGTTGTCCACCATTGAAACCACATCTCTTCTCGTGAAGATCGGATTAGGTGTGGTGAATTTGGATCGTGTTCACTAAACAACTTGAGGGATGTTGAATTTAGTGGGAGTTCATCTAGTAATTTGATTAAAAGTTGAACTAGTTATCATGAACATAGTCTAATTTGTACTTGCAAATATTGTAGATCAAATGGCTAAGTCCAACTTCAACTTCAACGTTTTTGCTGAGAAGGAAAAGCTTAGAAACAATGGGTCTAACTTCACCAATTGGTTCCGCAATCTGAGAATCATTCTCTCTGGCGGTCAAAAGGACTATGTCCTTGGGAAAGCGTTAGGTGACCCCCCCTGCTGCAACTGCGCCGGCTGATGAGAAAGTTGTCTATCAGTCACGCAAAGATGATTATGGTGTGATTAAGAGCACCATGTTGTTTGCTATGGAACAGGAACTTCAAAATCGTTTTGAAGACTATCCCGGTCCCTTTGAGATTCTCGAAGAGCTGAAAACCATGTTTCAGACTCAGGCCCGTTCTGAGAGATATGAGATCTCTGAGAAGTTCTTTAACTGCAAGATGGAGGAAGGGAGTTCCATTAGTGAGCACGCCATTAAGATGACGGGCTACACTCAACGCCTTGAGCAACTAAAATGCACGATTCTAGAGGAGCTCAAGATTGACAGGGTTCTGCAATCACTCCCTCCCAGCTACAAAAGTTTTGTAGTGACTCATAATCAGATTGGTTCCACTGATACGATCACCGAGCTCTTCGCAAAGCTGAAGGCCGCGGAAGTGGACATCAAAAAGGATAATCATGTGTTGATGGTCAACAAGCCCACCTTCAAGAAAGGTAAGGGTGCAAGGAAGCCCTTCAAGAAAGGCGGCGGCAAGCGCGTTGCCCCTGCTGAGAAGAAGCTCAAGTCTGGTCCTAAACCGGACACTGAGTGCTTCTATTGCAAGGACAAGGGTCACTGGAAGCGCAACTGTCCGAAGTACTTAGCGGACAAGAAGGCTGGCACCATCAAAGGTATATTTGATATACATGTTATTGATGTTTTCCTTACTAGCCCTTGTTGTAGTGCCTGGGTATTTGATACCGGTTCAGTTGCTAATATTTATAACTCGAAACAGGAGCTACGGAATAGACGGCGGCTTGCGAGGGATGAGGTGACGATGCGCGTTGGCAACGGATCAAGAGTTGATGTGATGGCCGTCGGCACGCTCTCCTTAGTTTTACCTTCGGGATTAGTTTTAAACCTTAATAAATGTTATTATGTGCCTGCGTTGAGCATGAACATTATTTATGGATCGTGTTTATTGCAAGACGGCTATTCATTTAAATCGGAAAATAATGGTTGTTCTATTTATATGAGTAACATCTTTTATGGTCATGCACCTGTTGTGAATGGTTTATTTCTTCTAAATCTCGAAAGGGATGAAACACACATCCATAATATTGAGGCTAAGAGATGCAAAGTAGATAGTGATAATACTACTTATTTGTGGCACTGTCGTCTAGGTCATATTGGTGTAAAGCGCATGAAGAAACTCCATTCTGATGGACTTTTGGAGTCTCTTGATTTTGAATCATTTGACACATGCGAACCATGCCTCATGGGCAAGATGATCAAAACCCCGTTCTCCGGTATGATGGAGCGAGCAACGGACTTATTGGAAATCATACATACCGATGTATGCGGACTGATGAGTGTTTCGACGTGCGGTGGATATCGCTATTTTCTCACTTTTATCGATGACTTAAGTAGATATGGGTATATCTATTTAATGAAACATAAATCTGAAACGTTTGAAAAGTTCAAAGAATTTCAGAATGAAGTGGAGAACCATCGTAACAGAAAGATTAAGTTTCTACGATCCGATCGTGGGGGCGAATATTTGAGTTATGATTTTCTCACGCATCTTAAAGCAAGCGGAATTGTTTCGCAACTCACGCCACCCGGAACACCACAGCGCAATGGTGTGTCTGAACGCCGGAACCGAACCCTATTAGATATGGTCCGATCAATGATGTCTCTTACTGATTTGCCGTTATCATTTTGGGGTTATGCATTAGAAACCGCTGCATTCACTTTAAATAGGACACCATCTAAATCCGTTGAGACGACACCGTATGAACTGTGGTTTGGTGCTAAACCTAAGTTGTCGTTTCTTAAAGTTTGGGGATGCGAAGCTTACGTCAAGAACTTGATGCCGGACAAGCTCGAACCCAAAGCGGAGAAATGCGTCTTCATAGGATACCCTAAGGAAACTATTGGGTATACCTTCTATCACAGAACCGAAGGCAAAGTGTTTGTCGCAAAGAACGGTTCCTTTCTTGAGAAGGAGTTTCTCTCGAAAGAAGTGAGTGGGAGGAAAGTAGAGCTAGACGAGGTTATTGAACCTTCTCTTGAATTGGAGAGTAGCGCAACACCTGAAATTGTTCCAGTGCCGCCTGCACCAACAATAGAGGAAGCTAATGACAAGGATCATGAAGCTTCGGACGATGCTGCTACTGAATGTCGCAGGTCGACAAGGTCGCGTGCCCCTCTTGAGTGGTATGGCAACCCTGTCTTGACTGTCTTGCTAGTAGAAGACAGTGAACCTACGAGCTATGAGGAAGCGATGATGAGCCCAGACTCTGAGAAATGGCTAGAAGCCATGAAATCCGAATTGGGATCTATGAGCGAAAACCAAGTATGGACTTTGGTGGACCCTCCTAGCGACCGAAAGGCCGTTGAGTGCAAATGGATCTTCAAGAAGAAAACGGGCGCGGATGGTAATGTTACCGTCTATAAAGCACGGCTTGTCGCAAAAGGTTTTCGACAAGTTCAAGGTGTTGACTACGATGAGACTTTCTCTCCCGTAGCGATGTTTAAGTCCATTCGGATTTTATTAGCAATTGCTGCGTTTCATGATTATGAAATACGGCAGATGGATGTCAAGACTGCGTTCCTCAATGGCAACATTGTTGAAGAGTTGTATATGATGCAACCTGAAGGTTTTGTCGATCCTAAGGATGCTGATAAGGTATGCAAACTTCAGCGTTCCATTTATGGACTGAAGCAAGCATCTCGGAGTTGGAACCTTCGTTTTGATCAAGTGATCAAGAGCTTTGGATTTGTTCCAAATTGCTACGAAGCTTGCATCTACAAGAAAGTGAGTGGGAGCTCGGTGATGTTTCTGGTACTATATGTGGATGACATATTGATTATCGGAAATGACATCAACATGCTTAACGATGTGAAGAGTTATTTGAACAAGTGTTTTTCAATGAAAGACCTAGGTGAAGCTGCTTATATATTGGGCATCAAAATCTATAGAGATAGACAAAGACGCTTGATAGCTTTAAGCCAGAGTACATACCTAGACAAAGTTCTGAAAAGGTTCAGAATGGATAAGGCAAAGAAAGGTTCGGTGCCTATGTTGTCAGGTAAGATATTGAGCAAGGCTCAGTGTCCAGCTACGGTAAATGATAGGGAAGCTATGAGCAAAGTGCCTTATGCCTCGGCCATAGGTTCTATCATGTATGCCATGCTGTGTACTAGACCGGATGTGTCCAATGCTCTTAGTTTGACGAGCAGATATCAAAGTGATCCAGAAGTGGAACACTGGACAGCCGTGAAGAACATCCTAAAGTACCTAAATAGGACTAAAGAAATGTTCTTAGTCCATGGGGGTGATGAACAACTTGTCGTAAAAGGTTACGTCGATGCTAGTTTTGACACCGACAAGGATGATTCTAAATCTCAGACAGGATACGTGTATATTTTGAATGGAGGAGCTGTGAGCTGGAGAAGCTGCAAGCAAAGCGTGATCGCGGGATCTACAGTAGAAGCGGAATACATGGCTGCTGCAGAAGCGTCAAGTGAAGGAGTTTGGATCAGAAATTTCATCACTGAGCTTGGTGTGGTTCCAAGTGCATTGGACCCACTAGAGATATTGTGTGACAACACTGGCGCCATAGCACTCGCTAAGGAACCAAGATATCATCCAAAGACCAAGCATATCAACCGCAAGTTTCATATAATCCGAGATTATATAGTAGATGGAGATCTGAAGATTAGCAAAGTACATACAGATCTGAATGTCGCAGATCCATTGACTAAACCTCTTCCACGTGTAAAACATGATCAGCACCTTAGTGCCATGGGTGTGAGATTGTTGCCAAATGTAAACTAGATTATTGACTCTAGTGCAAGTGGGAGACTGTTGGAATTATGCCCTAGAGGAAATAATAAAGGTGTTATTATTATAATTCTTGTTCATGATAATGTTTATATTCCATGCTAGAATTGTATTAAGCGGAAACTTTAATACTTGTGTGGTTTGTGAACAACACCGTGTCCCTAGTATGCCTCTATGGACTAGCTCATTGATTAATGATGGTTAAGGTTTCCTAGCCATGGACATGAGTTGTCGATTAATAATGAGATCATATCATTGGGAGAATGATATGGTGGACAGACCCAAACTAAGCGAAGCAATTAGATCGTGTCATTGTGTTCGTCTTTGCGAAGCTTTTCTTATGTCAAATATTGTATTCCTTAGACCATGAGATAATGCAACTCCCTGGTATCGGAAGAAAGCTTTGAGGTCATCAAACGTCATCCTATGAGAGGGTGATCATAAAGGTGTCTCTCAGGTGATCGGAAAGTATCTGTTGGGTTGTATGTATCGAGATGGGATTTGTCCCTCCCAAGTCGAAGAGATATACTTTGGGCCCACTCGGTAATCGATATCAACACCGCTTGCAAGCATGTGGTTAAGGAGTTAATCACAAAGTGATATCGGATTACGGAACGAGTAAAGTACTTGCTGTGAACGAGATTGAACTAGGTATGACGGTACCGACGATCGAATCTCGGGCAAGTAAAATATCACGAGACGAAGGGAATATATATATGGGATAGATTGAATCCTGGCATCGTGGTTCATCCGATATGATCATCGATGAATGTGTGGGAGTCAATATGGGTTTCCAGACCCCGCTGTTGATTATTGATAGAAGATCATGTCTGCATATTCTCGAACCCGCAGGGTCACACACTTAACGTGTCTCGACGCTAGGATAGATTGGATAATTGGTTTATGAGTTTTTTTTGGAGTCTCGGATGGGATCCGGGACATCACGAGAGGTTCCGGAATGGTCCGGAGAATAAGATTCATATAAGGCAGTGCAGTTTTTGGAGTTCGGAATTATTCCGGGTTAATCGGTATTATACCGAAAGCTTCTAGAACCTTCCGGAAGGGGACCAACGTGGCCACACCTTCCGGGAGGGGGCATGAGCCTATGAGGGAGTGCCCTGGACGCATTGGACCAGGGGCACAAGGCCCCATAGGGCCCAGCCGGCCAGGAGAGGTTTAAACTCTAGATAGAGCTTCTAGAAGGGGGGTTTCCTTGCCCCCCCACTCTTCCTCCTTGGGGCCGCTGGCCTTGGCTTGGGGGAGGGGCTAGGGCTGCGCCCACCCCTCTATATATAGAGGGCTGGGGGCGCACCAACCCCCTACACATTCCCCTCCAACCCTAGCCTCCCTGCTACCCTCCTATCTCCCTCCCGACTGCTTGTAGGCGAAGCCCTGCTGCAGAAATTCTCCACCAATTTCACCGCGCCATCGCGTTGTAGATCCAACCCATCTCTCCACCCTACTTGCTGGACCAAGGAAGGAGGAGACGTCGAGGTGCTGCACGTGTGCATCTCACGGAGGCACCGCCACTTGTGGTGCTAGATCGGATCGGATCGCGAGGAGGAGAAGCGAGTACGACTACATCACCCACGTTCCGACGAACGTTCCGCTGTGCGAATCTTCAAGGGTATGAAGATCTAATACAATCTCTCTTGTTGTTTGAATCTCCTAGATTAGATCTTGGCTTTCCCTCTGTTCGCATCCGTAGAAAATTTTGATTTACTATGCGTCGAAACCCTTCATTTTCAGCCAAGGCTATTCAGCCGAACAATGTACTTCCTCCATTTCGATATAAATAAAGCTAAGTGTCTCGCCCCAAATTTTTGTTAAGCTATTTGCAACTTTACTTTATGCTACAAACGCACTCGGGGGCTCCCCCCACCTCACGATTCCATCGACCGAGGATCAAACGTGTACACCTGAGTAGCTGACAACGTCAGGCAAACGAAAAGGACACGTACTCAAACAAAGCACTGCGTGCTCACAACAAGCAAACCTTTATAAAAAAAGGGCACAACACGCCCAGCCGAAATATACAAATTTTACATCTATCTCTTTTACAGGTACTACCTATTTTGAAGAATAACCTGCGCACGCTGCTCAAACAAATCTACAATCTATTCGCCATACTGCCTTACAGCCGCATAATGTGGACGCATGTCCCACTCATCACCATCCGGCCGAGGAGGTGGCCCAGCCGCCACAGCAGACAAATCTAAATCAGGCCGGTGCAGGCTCACAAGGGACAAAGCAGCCTTCACTTCTGCGATGAGCTGTTGCCGCACCAACTCCTTGATATTACTGACGCCCCGAAACTTCGACAGAAGACCCGCAAGGCTTGTGGGCACGGCATCCAATGGAAACATGACATGCAACACCGACGCAAGCGACGTCTGCACCTGACGAAGCACTCGCGAAACCAGGTGCACACGGTCCTGCACCGTCGCCAGATCCATGGCACGATCACGATCCATCCAGAAGAAGCCGCCAGCTTCCATGTCCTGTTGAGTCAAGCAATTGACCCGAACAGCGACACGCTCCTTCTCCTCCCTCGGAGCAAGGTTAGCACCTGCGATACTCGCACAAAATAAGACGCAAAGCCGACAGGCGCATCTGAAAAACTGAGCTATAGCTCGAAACAAAGAACAACTCACATTAAAGCTGCTCAGACAGCCGAAGCAGTTCCGCCATCAAGTACTCCTCTCTGGCTGCACCACGATCTGCCTTGGACTTCCAAACATCGGCGTGACCATGCACCCCACGCAACTCCTTCTCAAGACTATGAACACGGTCTCGAAGAAAATCAAGCTGCGAGGAATCATCCAAAGATGGCCGCGGCTGCGTTGCAGGCGAGGTGTCTACGGGATCAGCACCCGAAGGAACCTAGAGCAGCAGTGAAGGAAAGAACATAAACATTCAGGCGAAAGAGAGCACAACTCAGAAAAACTCATTAAGCATATAAAGGCCACTACGTGGCACAAGGATTTTGTCCCGCAACATAATTACAAGCAAAAGAAGACTACAAACTATCCTACTGCTACAACGCCTATGATACGGCACCCTGAGTAGCCTCAGAGCCGGACTGCCTCGCCTTGGATTCCCCCTGTTGCCTCAGTGCATACTCAGACAGCAGATCAATGATCTTTGGCCCATATCGCTTACAACGAGCAGAATAGGTAGCAAAGGCTACCTCGGATCCATCTGCGGTCGTCGGCATCCGGGAGGTGATCTGGGGAAGATCCAGCTCCGCTCCAGCCGCCAAGGCCATCGCCAGCCCGACGGACGCGCCGATGCCCTTCTGCTTGCGCTTGTACGCCGCAGGAGCTTCGGCGGACAAGGCCTCCGCCAGGGCATCAACATCATCAAGGGTCGCGCCCTTGGGAGCAAGCTCCTTGTAGAAACGGCCAAGGACCTCCTTCGCCTTGGCAAGGGAGTTGACGACGGTGCTGCAACGATCTTTGACCGCTGCAGTAGCATCATCTAGAGCACTCCCGTGCTCCAGAGAGCTGCGGTCAAACTCGATGACTGCGGCATCTAAGACAAAAGAAAAGGAATGAAGAAAGTAACACAAGAAGAAGACAAGAAAACAAAACGAAAGGAGCACAAATACAACACTCACCCAAAACAGCCTTGGCAGCAGCCATGAGCTTGCATGCCACCTCTCTTTCACGTGCAGTCGCAACAGTGGCCAGCTGCTCCTCGCGGTCCGCGGCCTCCTGCTGCAGGCGCTCCTTAGCCTCGGCTGCCTTGATCAGCTCCAACTCGAGGCGTTCCTTCGCACCATCGGTGGCCTCGGCCTTCTTCTCCGATTGACCAAGGCTCTTCTTGAGAGCGTCGACCTCACGGAGAGAAGTATTATGCTCCTCTGCATTCAGAACAAGCAAACGTCAGAAAACAGGACATGAATAAAAGGAAAGAAGCACCAAAAGCACATAGGTACCTTGAAGCTGCCGGAGGTTAGCCTCTAGCACCAGGCGCTCCTGCACCAGCCGCTTGGCCTCCTGCACAAAAGGCTGCAGGAAAAGAAATATCAGTAAGGAAAAGGACTTGGGGGCTATGCCCAACACAAAGGAATAAAAGCAAAATTCGCACACGAAGACACTCGGGGGCTCCCCCCGAAGATTAAAAAAAAAGAACATGACAAGAAATTTTTCAGACGCCCGGGGGCTCCCCCCGTGGCACGAAACAGAGGTACTTACATGCTCTGATGGCGACTCCGAAGGCCCGCTGGCGAAATTCTGAGGCGCAACCACCTGCACCTCCTGCAGAGGAGGATTTGGAGCGGCGCCCCCCGACGTTGCCACCGTCTGAGGAGGAGGAGACGCAACCTTCGACTCCCCCATCATCTCCCGAGCACCACCGCTGGAGGAGTCGTGGGAAGAATGCCTGCATACGAAACAATTAGCACAAGTACAAAGTCAACAAGAAAAAAGGACAGCGGTATAACAAGAAACTTACGAGTCCAGTGAGCTCAGGTCGAAGACAGGAGGAGTCCTTCGGGCTCTCTTCTCCCCCTTCTTCTTCTCCTTTTTCTATTCCTTCTTTTCTTCCTTCTTCCGCTTCGCTGGCGGGTGCGGTGCTACAGCCCGCACAGGAATGGCAGGAATGGGAGAGGAAGAACCTCCATGCCCGTCACTGTGACGATCAAGGCACAGAGGGTTTCTAGGAGTCGGAGGAGTCGAAGCATCTGAAGACTCGCTGGAGCTCCGCGATCGTTTGCGTGTGTGGTCCTCGCTCGACTCGCTGGCCTCCTCAGCTGGCGATTGTGCCGAAGGCAGTTCAGACACGGAATCCACCACGTCATTATCCGGCGCATCCGGAAATAATTCGGGCAATGGAGGTACCATGCCTGGCACCATGAAGCTCTGCAAACAAGAAGGGACTTTGTCAGCAAACAAAGTAAAATAAATACGCAGTTGACAAAAAGCGCTACACGCACGAATCTACACCTGTGGAACAGCCAACGTCGAAGAAAACGGCGGAGTCAGCGACTTCCCCGGGATTTTCTCTCCAGCCTTGAACTTCAGCAGCGAGCGAAGGGTCCTGTCAAGATCCCCCTCGGAGATTTTCTCAGTCGAAACCCTCGTCGGATCACGGCGCCCAGAATAAAGAAACATCGGGTGCGCCCTAGCCTGGAGAGGCTGCACCCGACGCTCGAGAAACGTGCGGATGATATCCACACCATTCACTTCCTTCTCCGGAATCAACTGGAGATCCTCCACCCGACGGTAAAGGGCCTCTACCTCTGCCTCCTCGCCATCCAAGATCTTGTTTTTCCAAGACCTTTTCGGCTCAATCTTTTGGGAGGGGTCAAAAGGAACAAGACCAAAATCTTGCCCAGGCACAACGGAGTCGCGGATATAAAACCATCGCCTCTGCCAGTACTGGACAGATTCGGACATGGAAAAGGAAAAGAAAAGCAGATTGAGACTGAGGGAGATGATGCAACCCCCAATGGGATAAACACCATCCGAACCAGACTGCCTCTTCACGGAATAAAGCTTCCGGAAGAGGCCAAAATGCGGCTTAATGCGGAGCCAGCACTCGCAGAAAGTAATGAAACAAGCAATGTAAAGAAGAGAATTGGGCGAAAGATGATGCAGCTGGATGCCATAGAGAAAGAGCAGTCCATGGAGGAAGTTGTGGACTGGAAAGGAAAACCCACGCATAACGAAGGCGAGAAACATAACCCGATACCCAGAGGGGGGACGGGGGATTACCTCGTTGCCGGGGAGTCTGACGGCCTCCCTATCCTGCGGGATCAAGCCCCGCTCGCAAAGCTTGCGGAGATCACTCTCTCGCGTCTCTGATCGCCGCCAACCACCGTCGGTGACACGTGTAGCGGTGGCGCCTTTCTTTCCTCCGGCGGTGCTGATACCAACTGCAGATGATGACTTCTTCGATTTCCCCATCACGCTACGGCGGCGCCGACGGTGAGAGCGCAGAAGGGAAGATGAAAATGTGGAATGAAATTCCAGCACGCGGCAAGAATCGCTGGAGCACAAGGAGGCAGTGAAAACAAGAACTGATGCGGTGAAAACAAACTGTAGCTTTCCCCAATGATTATAACGACGAGGACGATGCACGGTAGCCGTCCATCCAGAAGACCTAACGCCAACGACAGATCTGGCCATACATGTGTCAGCACCACAACGAACCGTCGTTACCACGTCGTCCACTACGCACGGAAATCGAGGAGACGCCGTAATTATCTCCACGCCGCGCGTGACCGGTCAATTCAAGGTCAGCAAGTGGGACCCACGCTCGTCCAGTCAAGTCATCTCTGGCACAGCAGATGCTTGAGGTCACTGATCGTCAGCACTGATGTCATCAAAAGCTATACTAGCAACAACTACAATTTCTTCGGCTTCAAAGTTAAGAGTACTCACTCGAATCTACGATTCGACTAAATACTCGGGGGCTACTCCTATTAGGAGCGCTGGCCGCGCACCCGAAAGATGAATAACAACGAACTTTTCTTCGAGTCCTACGTCGAGTCTACGACTCCACTACAGACTCGGGGCTACTCCCATAGGGAGGATGGATTTAAGCATCCGAATTTTTTTGTGTCCTACGGACTTAACAACTGAATGATGTTTGAACTAAAGTCTCCGCTCGAGTCTACGACTCGAACAGACACTTGGGGGCTACTCCCATAGGGAGCGCTGGTCGCGCACCCTATGAATTCTTCGACTACGATCTTTCGGATCAGCATGCAAAAAACTTTTCGGCAACTCTGTCCCAACAAAACGCTGAGTGAGCAACGATCTCCTTGGCCACCCGAAACACCTCTGCGGTGACAAACATTCGGATGCTGTGTCTGCGATACAAAGATAAGACCTACAGATATCATCTGATGGCCTGGCAACGCACACGACTGCGCTCTGCTAGTATGAACCCGTGCCAGCAGGCGCGATGAAAAATCCTGACGGACGCGTTGGGTACGTCAATTAAAAACACTGGAATTCCACTCCTGTAAGTCCTCCGCGGCCTGAGTCGAATTACACCAGCATATGTTCCAGGTTCGAGTTGAGGGACTCGAACCTGAGGAAGATCGTGTTGTTTCGTCCTAAGACAGTTAACTGACCCTGATCCATCGGGTGAGTCGGGCGCACGCATCAACAATCCCTACACATGAACTATTGGAATACATAGTTGCACCCGAAAGATTGAAGAGTCCTCAGCCGAACCTACGATTCGACTGATCACTCGGGGGCTACTGACATGGTTATACCCCGCGGGTGCATGATCTCAGCATACCTGGTCCAGCCCAAGGAAGGCCCACGGCGAATGTATGCCGGCCCATGAAGACTTTCGGGTGGCCCAGGCCCATGACGCCTTCGGATCCTTGGAGAACAAGACTAGAGTAGATAGGAAATTCAAAGGGGTAAAACCCTAGAACCTGTAACCGACTAGGTCTACGCCTGGGACCTGCCTAAGTCTATATAAAGGCCAGGAGGGCACGACCTAGATCTCTCGACTCATACTTTCGCATACACACCTCCACACCAGATTACATCTGCGCACCCTGTAACCTTCGGTTCCGCCGTAATCAAAGAGCAGACAAGCAGGAGTAGGGTTTTCCCTCCGGGGGCCTAAACCTGGGTAAACCTCGTGTCCCCGTGTTGCTTGTTTGCTAATTGTTCCACGATCTCCAGCATCCCCATCTTCTCCAAAACCCAAGTCCATAACAATGGGCATTGATGAGATCAAACCTCGTCAGAAGTACAACAAGTTTTATCAGTTGGGGAATGGAGGAGACCTTATCTTTGAGAGGGATTTGGACCAGCTTTCGAAACTTCTGGAGCGTCCACACCCCGAGTTCTTCGGAGCTCAGCTCAATGATCAAGGAGGAGAAGATCTGCAGTGGCTAATTGTTGCAAGTCTCCGAGGAAAGATTGAACCTCCCACTGCGGAGGGAATTCAGTTTACCTTGAGAGAAAACAACTGGCTCGATGGACTTGCCAGAGCCATGCAGGGAGCTCTTTCCTGTCTGTGTGGGCAGAGCATCAATCAGATCAAGGGTACTCTCTTTGAGTTTTGCCCAAGGCGTGATGCTAATGGACAACCCCTGGAAGCCCCATACCACCCCGAGCTGAAGACCCAATTGGACCACCTTAGCTTCATGATGTACGATCGTCAGCAGGAGTTAGACAACTGCCGTGACTACTGCAACCACAAGTCTGCCATCATCAAGACGAAGGACCAGACCATCGCCATGCTAGCAAAGGATCGCACGTCTCGCCGTCGTCAGCTCGACAATAAGGAGCGCATCATTGCCCGTCTTCGCCACCGCATCTCATCTCTGGAGGAGACCATCCACGAGAGAGACATGTAGTTGGAGGAAAGGGATAATGCCGGAGAGGATCTTCGTGGAGACCCCTACTCCTATCTCAGCGATGATGACGATTTTCTGGAGGATCAGGCTATGGATTTCTTCACCGATGAGGACGATTTCGCCTTCATCGATGATGATGAGGATGATGAGGCCACAGATTCCAAGGAGTAGTAGCACTTGAGCACTAGCGTAGTGAGTAGTATTCGGTCCCACTGTATCGTAGTTTTCGGAATGGTTCTTAAAACCATCTGTTTTTTCTTTGTTGTGGTGTGTGTTGTATCGTGTGCTATGAATGAATGAATGAATGAATGAATGAATGAATGAATGAATGAATGAAAAAGCAAGTTGCTAGAAAATCTGAGTCAAACTTTACAAACTTTTCAAAGACCCCAAAACTTTAGAAATTTGCCTCTTTTCTCATGATCTATCCCAATCTTCAGATGCCACGTGGAGGAAGTGGTTCAACCCCGGACCCGATGTTGCAGATTCTGCAAATGTTGACTTCTGACCGTGAAGCTGAAAGAGCGGAACGTCAAGCCAACCTGGCCACCCTTCAGCAGATAGCCTAGCTAGCCCATAACAACCAAGGCCACGGAAATCAGGACCACCATGGATCTAAGCTCAAGAATTTCCAGAATACCAACCCCGCTGTTTTCACTAAGTCCGAAGAGCCCCTAGACGCCGATGATTGGCTGCAAACCATGGAAAATAACTTAGAAGTAGCAGGAGTCCTGTCCGCCACCCACTATCTAGCCGGAGATGCCCGAGCATGGTGGAACAGTGTTCGCGCAATGACCGGAGGCCAGATGATGACCTGGGAGGAATTCAAGGTCAAGTTTAGCAAAACCCATGTGCCACCAGGTTTGATCAAGAGAATGAGAGACGAGTTCAGAGAGCTGAAGCAAGGAAGGATGACTGTAGTGGAATATCGTGACAAATTTTTGTCATTATCTAGGTATGCCCCGGATGAAATAGACACTAAAGCCAAGAAGAAAGAAAGATTCCTGAATGGTCTGCATGATGAGATGCAGACGGTGTTAGTCAATATTCCCTTTGCGGATATTGAATCCCTTGTTGACTCTGCTATCCAGATGGAAGGAAAGATCAACCAAGCCAATGAGAACCGCAAGCGTCATATGATGCATCAACCAGGAACCCATCAGACCCCAAAGTATCGCCCTAGCCCATCTCCAGGATTTGCCCCAAGGACCAACAGACTCCTGATGACCCGTCCCACCTATCCCAACCGTGGAAACCCTAGACCCGGAGGAAACCACAACAACCCCGGCAACTCTAGCAATTTCAATCATGCCCCACCCAAGTTCAACAACAACAATGCTACCGCCAACACCAACACTGCCCCGAGGACTGGAAGCAATGCTATGCCTGTCGCAGCCAAGGACAAGTCGTAAGTGACCTGTTATGACTGTGGAAATAAAGGCCACTATTCCAACGAGTGCCCCAACAAGAAGAATGCTACAGCCCCCAATGCCAATGCCCCAGCTCAGCAGCAGCGCCGTGTTCAGCCAGGAAGAAGATTTGCCCTAGGGAATTCACTCAACCGCAATGGCCGTCTTTTTCTCATGCATGCTGAAGAAGCTCAGGAAGCGCCAGACGTCGTGCTGGGTATGTTTTCTGTTAATTCAGTACTTGCAAGAGTGTTGTTTCATTCTGGTGCATCGCATTCATTTGTCACCGAAGAATTTGCATGCACTAGTAAAATTCAACCAACCAAACTGAAGCATGTCATGATTGTTCAAATTCCCGGATCAACCACCAAGGCTAGGCAAATTTGCAAAGCCGTCCCTATCCAAATCCATGGCATAGATTTTTATGCAAATCTGATAGTACTCAGAACTAAAGGTTTGGAAGTAGTACTAGGAATGGATTGGATGTCCAAACATAAAGGATTAATTGACTGTGCCAAGAAAGCCATAACTATGACCAGTACCGCCGGAATATCAGTCGAGCATATATCTGAAACCTTACCCCGCCAATTCAAATGCAACAAGAGTATAGCCCAACCTACCATTGACCAAGTCTGGATAGTCCGTGAATACCCCGATGTATTTCCAGATGTTTGGCCCGGTATGCCCCCAGATCGGGATATTGAGTTTGTCATCGAACGAATCCCCGGAACCGGACCCATAGCCCAGAGACCCTATAGTATGAACCCGTCGGAGCTAGCAGAACTGAAGAAGCAACTGGATTCCATGCTGGAAATTGGATTGATTCAACCAAGTGCGTCCCCTCGGAGATCACCTGTCTTGTTTGTGGACAAGAAGGATGGAGGTAACCGTTTGTGTACGGATTATCGGAAATTTAATGATCACCATCAAGAACAAGTACCCCTTGCCCAAGATAGAAGATTTGTTTGATCAGTTGACCGGTGCCAGAGTTTTTTCTAAGATTGATCTTAGAACTGGCTATCATCAACTCAAAATTCGTGCAGAGGATATTCCAAAGACTGCCTTTACCACCAGATATGGATTGTATGAGTATACGGTCATGTCTTTTGGATTAACCAATGCCCCCGCTTATTTCATGAATATCATGAATAAGATTTTTATGGACTTCCTGGATAAGTTTGTCGTTGTTTTCATTGATGACATTCTGATTTATTCCAAATCAGAAGAAGAACATGAGCTACACCTAAGGACCATTCTTGGAACCCTTAGAAAGCATCAGTTGTATGCAAAGTTTAGCAAATGTGAATTCTGGTTACAGGAGGTAGGATTCCTCGGTCACATTGTATCAGCCGGAGGAATTGCTGTTGACCCTGCCAAAGTGAAAGATGTAGAAGATTCGCAAGCCCCAACCACTCAAACCCAAGTTCACGCATTTCTCGGATTGGCGGGATATTACCGCAAATTCGTAGAAGGATCCTCTAGTATCGCTAGACCCATGACCCAATTGCTGAAGAAGGACAAGACGTTTGAATGGACCGACAAATGTGAAGCGAGTTTTCAAGAACTCAAGAGGAGATTGATTTCAGCCCCAATCCTGATCATGCCGGATATCACGAAGCCCTTCGACGTGTATTGTGACGCATCCAAGATTGGTCTCGGATGTGTGCTAATGCAAGAAGGCAAAGTTATATCTTATCTATCGTGACAATTGAAGCAACATGAGCAAAACTACCCAACCCATGACCTCAAACTCGCAGCCGTAGTTCTAGCCCTAAAGACATGGAGACATTACCTGATGGGAAACCGTTGTGAGATTTATTCGGATCACCAGAGCCTAAAGTATATATTCACTCAGAAGGAGCTGAATATGAGGCAGAGAAGATGGATTGAGCTAATCAAGGATTACGATCTGGACATTCACTATCACCCTGGTAAAGCCAACGTGGTAGCAGATGCCCTTAGCAGATTGCCGTGCCGCTTGAACTCCATGATTTTGAAGGAGCAACCAAGTCTGCACAAGGATCTATAAGATTTTCGGATGGAATTAGTAAGTGAAGGATTTTTGGCTAGCATAGAACTCCAACCCACTTTGATCAGTCAGATTAAAGAGGCGCAGAAAGGAAATGCTAGTATCGACGGAATCAAGCGTCGTATCGGTACAGGCAAAGTACCTGGATTCACCGAGGACGAAGAAGGAGTTCTGTGGTACCAAGGACGCCTTTGTGTACCAGCAGATTCTGAGTTGAAAGAAGTTATTTTGAAGGAGGCTCATGATACTCTTTATTCTATCCATCCCGGAGGAACTAAGATGTATCAAGATTTAAAAGAGCAATTTTGGTGGCATAAGATGAAGAGAGAAATCGGAAGCTATATCGCCAAGTGTGATATTTGTCAACGAGTCAAGGCAGGACATCAAAGACCCGCTGGATTGTTGCAACCATTGCAGATTCCGGAATGGAAATGGGATTCTGTAGGAATGGACTTTATTACTGGACTACCTACTTCTAGTAGGGGAAATGACTCTATCTGGGTCATAGTGGACAGATTGTCCAAAGTCGCCCATTTCTTGCCCGTCAAGACCACATATCAGAGTTCGAAACTAGCGGAGTTATACATCGCTAGAATCGTTAGTTTGCATGGAGTCCCCAAGAACATAGTATCAGATCGAGGAACTCAGTTTACCTCGAGATTCTGGAAGAAAGTCCAAGAAGGTTTAGGAACCCGTCTAGATTTCAGCACCGCGTATCACCCTTAGACCGATGGACAAACGGAGCGAGTAAATCAAATACTCGAAGATATGCTGAGAGCATGTGTGTTAAATATGGATCCAAGTGGGAAGACTGTCTGCCGTTCGCAGAATTTTCAGACAACAATAGTTATCAAGCCAGCTTGCAAATGGCTCCATATGAATTTATGTACGGAAGGAAGTGTCGCACCCCTCTAAACTGGTCGGAAGTAGGAGAGAGTCAAATCTTCGGACCCGACATCCTACGAGAAGCAAAAGAGAAGGTTCACAAGATTCGTGAGCACCTCAAGACCGCCCAATCCCGACAGAAGAGTTACGCTGACAAGAGACGTAGAGACCTCGCCTTCAACATAGGAAATTTTGTCTATCTGAAAGTGTCGCCATTGAAGGGAATGCAGCGTTTCCAACTCAAAGGAAAGTTAGCCCCCAGATATATCGGACCTTTCAAGATTCTGAACCGTCGAGGAGAAGTGTCGTATCAATTGGAACTGCCCGAAGAGATGTCAGCCGTGCACAATGTGTTCCATATCTCGTTACTTCGCAAGTGTCTCGAAGTCCCCGAGAAGACCGAAGTGTTCAAGAATATCGACCACCAGACCATAGAGATCAACGATGACCTGACCTATCCTGAAGTACCCATCCGTATTGTGGAAGAAGCTTTTCGAACTACCAGAACCCGAAGCATCAAGTTTCTCAAGCTTCAATGGAGCAACCACACAGAAGAGGAAGCTACCTAGGAGCGCGAAGATCACATCAAGACGGAGTTTCCCGATCTCTTCAAATCCTAGGTAATCTTTTCGTCCTTTTTCAAATCTCGGGACGAGATTTTGTTTAAGGGGGGAAGGTTTGTAACATCCCAAAAATACTAAACTTGGATCATCAACTTCTAATCATCAAAATTAGGGTTAATAAAAACTTTGTTAAATAAAATTATGAAGGCATGCATAGGTGTATGCATTTAATTTGAAATTCTTTTGAACCACCTTGTTTGTATGTTTCCTTGCTTGTAAAATGTTTCTTAGGTGAAATAAACATCATCTTAACATTTCCCAAACTTTTCCTTAAGACAAATAAATCAAAACCAATAAAATAAAGGAATGGTCATTTTGACCAATTTAACTCCCATGCCTACTTTGGTTGTCTCAAAATTTCAGAACCTAATGGAAACTTTTCTGGATCTTTGCACCCCTTGAATGTACTCATACAAAGTATCAAGGCCCACTTTGTGATCATCCAGAAACTTTCAAATGCATAGTTTAAATGACAATTCAAAATTGAATCTTTATCATATGGGAAGATCCCACTTTTTCAAAAACCACTCAAACAAGCTCAACTTTCAAAACCCAAGCATCTGCAGACTCACCAGCACCAATCTAGAAAACCCACCAAAAATCTTTTCAAAATTCAAAACTTGATTTTATGTGGCCATTTCATCAAACAGGTTGCAGACACAAATCATACAAAATCTAAACACTATTTGGAGCAGTGATTTGAGCCTAACTTGTCCCTTCTTTGGATCACAACCATCTCAGTAGATCATGTAGCTAACTAAACCAAGCACTAGCACCACTGTGAGCTTGCCATTGTCATCAATGGTGAACAGCCGAGCACACCCATGTCACCCCCATGTCGACAGCAAGCTAGGAGGAGACACAAGCCTAGCCAGCATGTCTGGGAGGCAGCCCACCGTACACCGCCACTCACTGTCCCAGCCGCGAGCGTTGCCAAGCCCTGGACCACACGCACGAACCATGCCAACCTCGCCAGCAACCGTGCCGAGCGTGCGCCAGAGCGCCACCCTCGACCGAAGCCCATAGACCGCGCGTCGCCCTCGCCGCATGCATACACAATCCCCACCGACCCAGGAGACCGCCAACCATCCTCGTTCGCCGCCCCGTGCCGCACAGCCACCGCTCGCCGTCGAAGACGCCGCCTCTGCCGCGCAGAGCGTCGCATGTTCCAGACCAAACCACACCGCCCCATGCCTCAAAACCATGTCGTTGAGCATCGCCAGGGAACACCGCACCGTCCCCTACCTTCGCCCATGCCAATAGCCGCCTGTAACATCGCCCCCGACAAGCTCACCGTGCGCCCCGTCGGTCCCCTCGCTCGACTATAAATAGAGGCCACCCCCAGTCGATTTCTTCACACCATCTCACTCCCCTCTTCTCACTGATCGTGCCACACCGTTCTCGGAGCAAGGCAAGCACCACCTCGTTGGAATTTCACCGGAGCCCGCCGCCTCTAGAGAAGAAGGGCGCCATCGATTTCGTCCACCCCAGGAGCTGCCGTGACCACCCCTGAGTTCGCCGTCATCGACTTTGTCGTTCGCCCGCCTCGCCGACCCTCGCCTGCACCCCGGTGAGCCCCCAGCACCCCTCACTGGCCGCGCTAGGTTTCTTTCTCGCTGGCATTGCCTCGCGTCGACGATGACCCCCAGCCGTTGGATTAAAATCAGATCGAACGACCCACGTTGCCCCGTACCGCTTCGCCCCTCCCTGTCTCACTGACGAGTGGGGACACCCACTTAAGCAGCCCGCGGGAGCACTGCGCTTAGCAGGCCAGCCCGTTAAATTTTCCCGCGCAGCCCAGTTATTTGAATTAAACTTTTTCCATTTTATTTCAAACACACTTCTATACCCAACTTCAAAAATCAACCCAGATCGATTCAGTTCATCAAATTGCATAAAACCATTTTTGTTAGAAAGGTCTGGGAATGCTGAATCCAAACCCGTTGGATTCAATTCATTTGGATCTATAGATCACCCATGGTAAAAATAACAAGGCAGAAGCTTTTCTGCATTCAAACATTTTTCAAATTTAAACCATAATAGCTTTTGAGTTGATTCCAACTCTCAAAAATCACATCTAACCATACCTTTCAGAATATATAAAAATATATAGGTTTACTTGCAGAAATAATGTTCAAGTAATAAAAGAATGCTACATAAGCATTTCTAGACACATTAATTAATTAAAATAAAAGGGTAAAACCTTATTAAATTGTGACACCACTTTAAATCACATTACCTTGGACTACAATATGTGGTGATGACATGTGTCAACATGATCCCATGTTTAGTTTGGAGAATATTAAATCTTAAGTAGTTTTTCAATGAGTAGAAATTACTTTTCTAAAAATAAAAGGAATTAAACCAAGCCTTAATCTTGTAATTTTAGAGATGATGTTAGATCATCTATAGGATCCTTTTGTGTGATGATTGCAAGTAGTTAAGCATTGTTTGGTGATTGTGTACCTCGTATTTATTCATAGACGATAGTACCGACCAAGGATACGAGGAGGAAGGAGGATTCTACGAAGAAGAAGCCGAGGAGAACTTCAACCACTGATCTGCACAAGGCAAGCTGATGCTATACCTATGCAAGCTGATACTATACCAATGCAAGCTAAAACTTGCAAGACACTCTACTTTAGCAAGCCTAATACTACTAGTGAATGTGCAAGCTAACACTTGCAAGATACCCTACTGATGCAACAAACCCCTACTTGTTACTATGCCCACTATATGCCTTAAGCATATGTGATCATACCCACTTGACAGACCAATCCTAGTTTTTACTTGCAAGCTTCTTACTTTATTTCTTTATCAAAGCTCTTACTTAGAGTTAATTTAAGAGATTGGTAGATACTAGAAAGTTATGTGAAGGTTGCATAAAGAGCATAAAATTTGGACTAAGCTAGATAATCTTGATGTCATCTTAAGGCATGAGCTGGAACTTAGTCAGAACTCCCCTAGTTTACCACTCCTCATTATTACCTACCCCCACTTGTAGATGCTAGTGCTAAGCATAAAACTTGATCAACTTTAGATGGGAATACTTGGAGGAAAAATGGTTATGAAAACCTTGGAATGATGGATCATTCTATTAAAATGTTTTGGACATGTGTTTCCGAACACTGGATGATTTTGGTGATGAAAATGTTGAGGCATTAGCCTTAGCCCTTTATAAAAATAATGGTTGTCTGTATGCGATACCATTCCAATTTTATCGTACAACCACAATACCCGAATATTGGGTAGGGCTTGACTGGAAACTTATATACCTTAGTATTAGCTCCCTCACGTCCAAGGTCTGAGCTGAGGCTACCTTGTGAAGATTGTCCACCTGTGTAGTACCCAAGATGACAGTTGGTCATGGTTGGAAGGCCAAACTCACAGGAGAGGTGTTTATACTAGGGCGTGTAATTGAAAGGTTAGGATTGATTATCCGCATACTGAGTATGGTGAATTCAGGATTTGTTCCTGACGGATGTATCGAATGTTATGGTGAAAATGTACAATCTCTGCAGAGTGTCAAACTATTCGAATAGCCGCGTCCGCGGTTATGGACAGTTGGAGTGGCCATACTGTTCCCCCGTCAGACTTTTCAAAATGACTTGTGAAATGAATTGAGACTTTGACTTGACCACAACAGGGTTGTGATATGAAATACAAGATCCCACTTAGGAGTTATAAAATTGTGATTAGCTTTGGAACTTCGTAGAGATAAATCTGGCTTTTGCAAAACAACCCTAGGGCTTAGTGTCCTATTATCCAAAAACCCCTTTTATCTGCTATTATTAGTTTGCGAGTACTTAAAGAGTACTCATGGCTTTGTCCCTAGCTATTCCCATGGCCAGACTATGAAGAGGAGTACCTGGAGGATGGACCTCAGGAAGGTTACGACAACTAGGATCATCTCCCATCGTCAGCATTGCCTATGACCCCGAAGATGGAGCTTCGCCTATGCTATCGTTATTATTACGTATTCCGCTGCTTGATGTTGTATTAAGAACTGGATCATGAGATCCCTATTTGTGTAAGAACTTATGTATCGTTTGTAATGGATGATGTACTATGGTATCCAATTCTGTTATGTCTCGCAAAAATGGTAATCCTGGGATTGTGATATATGGCATAACAGGCATCTAGGATTGAAAAATCCGGGTGTTGACACTGACTCGGACCCTGAGACTGCTGGTGCTGAAGCTGACCCTGACCTGGATGAGTGGGTAGTATCGGCGGCGGCACAGGGGACCGTGGCTGAGTCGAGGGAGCCGACAGCATAGGAGGACCACGAGTAGCAAGCACAGATGGGACCGTAAGAAGACCAGCACCACGAAGACGGGTCTCCTCAGCCCAAAGTTCCAACAACACCTCAGAGAGCGGAACACGACCACGAGCATTCAGCTGAGCACGCCGGGGCTCAAACTCCTGGCGGAGCCGAGACAGAAACTCATAGATGCGGTGAAACTCCAAATTCGAGCGCACAATCTGGCAGCACGAGCATGTGCCACAAACAGCAGTACGAAGAGAATCAAGCTGACGCTAGATAGCAGCACTCTGAGTATAGAACTCATCAATAGTGGAATCACCCTGCTGAAGAGCATGCTCCTGGCGAACCACAGACAGGTAAAGAGCATACCCAGATGGCTGATAGCGCTGACGAAGATGTTCCCACTGAGCGGCAACAGTAGGAAGACTCATGAACTCAGCAGCATACTGGGGCAGAACACTAGAGGTGAGAACAGCAGTAGCACGAGCATCCCCATCGACCCACTCAGTGTAGGTAGTCAGAGCGTGGCGATAGGACTCAAGATCAGTAGAGTACTGTTTGGAATTCAGGTCATAAGCAGCAACAGCACTATCATCAGCACTCTGAGCAGCATCCTTGGCCTCTTGAGAAGCATCAGCGCCAAGAACAATCGACGTCGGCGGAAGAGGAGCCACAGGAGCAGGGGGCACGGCGGACAGGGGACCTTGCCGGAGAGCATGCCCCAAAGCCGGAGACCGCGCATATGAACACGCATAAAGGCAGCGAAATCAGGATAATTCGCACCATCGAAGATCACCGGGCAGTGAGGAAACGCAACATAGCCCGATGCAGAAGACATCTCTCTCATTTTTTTTGGGTTTTTTTTCTCAAACGAATCTAGCAGAGCAGTTGACCGGCGGCTCGATCGAGCAGAGCAACTGGCCGGCGGGCTTGATCTAGAAGCAGAAGGCCAGCTGGGCGGGCTGGCGGACAGAGGGAAGCCGGGGAGCCGGAGGGCCGGAGCGGGCGGACTCGCCAGCGACCAGGCGGGCGGGCGGACTCGCCGGCGACCAGGCGGGCGGGCGGAGGCGCCGGCGGTCGTAGAGATCAGAGGAGGGCAGCTGCAGGCGGGGGCAGTTGCAGGTGGGCTCGATGCAGAAGGAAGCTCCAGGCGGGACGACAGCTTACAGGCAGACTCGACGGGATCGATGCGGGACAGCGGCTGCAGGCGGTCAGCGGGATCCAGGCGGAATCGATTCAGACGGGATCGATACCGGCACAAGGAACGACGCCGATCCGATCTGCTGCAGTCCGATCCGAACTGATCTTGGACAAAATACTCGATTTGGTCTGCTGCAGAACAAGGAACTCTACGTACGCGGCCAGAACGGGAACCGGCGATGGCCGGGGCGAGCTGACGGCGACGACGGTCACATGCAGAGGACCGGTGGGCAAGAAAACCCTAAAACCGGCTCTGATACCATGTTAGGAATAGACAAGTTGTATTTCTCTAGGGGCCAAATGCCACAATATATAGTACAGGTACATGACAAATATGCAGGAACACCCTTAACATATTGGCGAAATACAATATACAGATATATACATCTAACAATTATCTGAAATAGTGAACTAAGTTTGTATTTGAATTATTTAAGCATTTCTAAGTACTTTTTGTATTAAAAGTTTTTCCATTTGAATTTGTATTTAAAAGTTATGAACGTTCGAATATTATTTGAAAAGTGGTGGTTTTCCGAATATTAAGCAGAAAAGTGATAGTTTTTCGAAATATATCCGCGGCTACTGTTAACTGCCGTCGTCTCCCGTCGCCACGTCAGCACCGCTGGTGGGTCAGCTTGTCAGTTCCGTGTCAATTTACGATCAGGACGAGTTTAGTGCGATTTAAAAAAACTGATTTAAAATATGATAGATTTTTATGAAACATAAACTAGTAGATTTCTAAAATTTAGCTATCAAACCAGTAGTTTTATACTATACTCCACCTGCAACCCTAGTTTCCTGCCGATCATCGTCTGACATCATCTGTGCATGCATATACATGATTACTTTTGTGCAAAACCATATTTTGCTGTGCAGCCAATCCCCCTCTTTTCTTACTTGCCATACCGTTTTATCAAGTAAACTTGTTTTTCACAGGGGCGTAATGACGCGCAAGCTTGCCGTTCATCGAGATGTGATTGACCTTGCATAATTTCTTTACTCAGAGCAGAAGACGATCGTGGTTTATAAAAAGGTTCGCGTCCGAACACAGCCATAGATACTCCATATCGTGTGGAGAGAAAAGAAGGTGGCCTTCACACGGTAGGGCAACGTCAAAACATCTATGGCCATCGTTTGCTACCCGCCGGTGAACGTGTGAAACGTAAAAAAGTATGAAACTTATTTTGAAAACAAACACGGGCGTATCAAGACTTATACGTGCTTCCAGTGTGATGGCGTTTGCCGAACGGTGTTGGCGACATATGCAGTAACTGCACACCGTGTGCTCCCTTCAGAGCATCACTAGCGGGACCCCTAAAAGTGATAAATCGTAAAAATAACTGTCAATTTACGGGTTGTGAGTGAAAAACGACGCATATCAGGATCTCTAAACAGCATGGCCCGTAAAATTTTTAAGGGTTTAGCCGAAAAACGCCTCTCGGCCTCTACTAGCGGGGATTCGCGGCCCGACCCGTAGGACAACCCTCACACGCGCGCGGGAGGAAATTTCAGTTCTCACTCGCCTTCTTCCCTTCCCCATTCCACGCAGCCGCCGCCACCAGATTCTCCGGCGTCACCGCCGCTGCCCGAGGCCAAAATTGGCAAGCTCCCCCGCACGCCACAGCAGCCCTGACTCCCCTGCGCCACTGCCCATCGTTCCTCCACCGGAATCTGCTGTCGAGCCGTCGAAATCGGAGATGAACTCTGACGCGGAGGCCGATCTCTCCGACTGGTCATCTTCGGACGATTCTGACCTTGACGAGCTGCTCCAGGACGACGACTTGGAGATCACGGCCCTTCTCCTCGCTGCCAAGGACCTCGACAACCGCCAGAGGCTGCTGGATCGACGGTGAGGGTTACGGATGGCACCCGCGGTTGTTGGGTGCGGGTGAAGCTTAACCAAACCCGCACCCGCAATCTTAGATCTTTCCCGCAACCCGCACCCGCACCCGCATGTGGGTATAGATTTTATCTCATACCCGCACCCGTCGAGGGTAAAAAAACCGCGGGTAATACCCATCCATCAGTCCAAACAACTTAATAAGGTATTATAATAACACAACATATAAAAAATGATAGCATATATTTTCATTCATTCACGGTTTCAGCAAGCAAGCAAATATATATTAAATAATGAAAAGACATAGCCAAACGCAAGATATATATGAATAAAACAAGTTACATCCAAACATTAGTTGTATAGGAAGTATATTTTTTAAATTTTGAAATATCAAAATAATTGAAAAACAATCACACGCCACACCACAATCAGTCACATAACAACACTCGTCAACTTCAGAATTTCATAATTTTTAAGAAAAATGCTATAATACTAATGTCCCACGTGTCATCTACTAAGATGTCGGGTAGGTGGGTATGCGGGTGCGGGTTTTCCATTACCATACCCGCACCCACAATACCCAACGGGTAGAGTTTTTTGCCTAATTACTTACCTGTGGGTATAACTTTACCATCATACCCTTATCCTAATGGATAAAAATCTGCAGTGTAAGTGGGTTGCGGGTACCCATTACCATCTGTAGTGCGGGTCGGTGACGGGCCACGTATGCATATATCGGAACTGCACCCTCGGCCATGCCAAGCTTGTCGAAGAATATTCTGTTTTACGAGTTACGTTTACGGGTGCTGCTCCTATCCGGCGTGTTCTCTGGCCAGTAAAACGGATTTTTCGCGGTCTGTAAACTACGAATACGGGTTGCCCTTTTAGAGGCTCTGGCTCCCTGCTAGTGATGCTCTTAGTGAATCGGATGGTGGACGCCCTATACACACATGCCATCGTGGGAACCATAGTATTTTGCAATATTGGTGTATGTATATAAATGATAAATCTCAATCTCGATGTAATAAATGTTAAAATACTCCAAGATCATATATATATATATAAATGATGTTCTTTAATAGGCTTTTTGTATTTAAGCATGTTCGAACAAAACAGGCTGTTGGGTTGGACATATCTCTGACTTTTGGATTTTAGCTTATAACTTACAAAAGCATTCAACTGGACATAGTTGTACAATGGTATAGTGAAAGCCAAAACCAAAAGCATATATTTAAATATTTTTATGACTTATAACCAAAATCAAAAGGACACAAAGAATCCCAACCAAACAGCGAGGTTGAGAATGGATAGCGATAGTGCACTATTCCCTCCGCCTGGTTTATAATTGTTTTGCGTATCTCTAGGTACTCCCTCCGTCACCGTTTGGAGGGTGTTTTTTAAAAGTCATGCGTTTCTAAAATTCCTCTACTCTAAGACGCGTTAGACTTAATCACATAAGTAATGTCCTCTCTTTCCTCCCCACTTCTTAGGCGGGTCCTAGTGGTAGTATCATACTACTAGTATCGTGCATATGATACTAGTGTATGATCATAGTGCATGATATCATGTAGTAGTATCATACTAGTATTATATTCAATGATTTGTAGAATCTCAATACAAAATTGTGTACAAGATTTATTTATATGAGAACTTTTTAGTTTTACGTGCTATGATATGGTATCTATCTATGATACTCTAATCATCTCTTTCTTCATTAATTGTTATGCCACATCAGATTTCTGCCAACATGACATGCATGATACTAGCTATGATACTTCTACTAGAACCAGCCTTACTTCATATATCCAAGAAATTAATTCTTGCATGCAACTTCACCAATGCATGCGTCTAAATTCCTCGTTTCCATTGAATAATTACGTTTAATAGGCGCAGAATAATTAATATGTCTATTTTTCCTCAACGAATATGCATGTTTTGGCACAGATCTGGCCCCAATCAGCATCCACCTTGGTCACAACAATCTCTCTAAAACGTCCTCCAAATCGTGACGGAGGGAGTATTCAACTTAACTAGTATAATACAAACTATATAACATAAAATTTATATTATTAGAAAATAAAACATATAAATAAGTTTCTAATGATATATTTTTATATCTCATATTAAGTGGGTTAAATTAACTACTTAGGGATACTCGAAAGACTTATAAACCTCCTCGAAACAGTCTTTCGCTCGTTTTATAAATAAAACCACATCCCGCCGAACTGACATAAGGTGATGAAGAAATCCTCTTATAAAGTAGATCGCAGTTAAAACAAAAAAGAACAAGAAAAACGAAGACTTGCTATTAGGGACAACAGAGCAAGACATATGGAAACCAAAACTCCATGCTGACGCCCTCAAGAGGATAAAATACACACTACACTGTCATCGTCGAGACCAGACATTCAAAGCCTTTCATCGGGAGCCCATATGTGGAGAGGGTGCCAATACTGGTGCCCCCAAGAGGGTTAAGACACCCGCAGGCATCGCCGCCGATGGCGCCGGAGCACTGAGATTTTGCTCGAAAAAACCCTTGAGCCGTAATTATTACGGTTTGCGCAGTATCTATAAGTTCAGCCCTCCTCTCACGATTTGGGAGCTGCCTTTGCCGAAGCGCCACAACAACATGATCCCCAACCACACTCTCCTCTCCATCCTCATGACCAAGAAGCAAGTCCATCACCACTGTCACGTTTCTCACCAAAGAAACAACCACGGAGTCCACCTTCTACGCCGCCGTCCTATCTTCCAAGATCCTGCATAAGCAACATCTCAGGCACCACCATGGTAATTCCTCATACCCGATGGTAGGGTCGGACCAACCTAAAGTATGTGAATAGTGCAAAGCGACGAGCACCTCATGTCAAATCCATCGCTCCCTAAGGAGGTTGTGAGGCGGTCACTAGATCTAGGCAAGTGCGCCAAGATCCAGCACCTCAACCACGTCATGGCCAAGCGTGGGATCCTAGACCTGTTGGGAGCCCCTAAAACCACATGGACGACACTGACCGCCCAGTACGAATCGGACCCAAATGGTCCCAGATCTAGTCTAAGGGAAAGAACCCCGCCGTTTGTGGCCAGTGATGCAGCTCAGATCACTGTAGAGATTAGTTGGGAAACCCCAAGAGGAAGGTATGATGATCACATTAGCAAGTTTCCCCTCACAAAGAAACCAAGGTTATCGAACCAGTAGGAGGAAGAAGACGACCCAAAGGTGTTGCTAGCAACTGGGAAACCTGTACAACACAAACTCAAGACTTTGTCCCAACGAATAGTGAGGTTGTCAATCTCACTGGTTTGCTGAAACAAAGGATTAACTGTATAGTGTGGAAGGTAATGTTGGCTTGCGGAAAGTAAACAGGAATAGTGGAAGATGTATCAATGGTAAAGATTGGACCGGGGTCCATAGTTCACTAGAGGTGCTCTCCTTAAGATAAAAAACATAACATGTTGGGTAAACAAATTACAACGGGAAAATTGACAGGACATAGCAAGGCATAACAATGCAATACTAGACATTCATGATCCTATGAAATTTGATTGGACAATACAACAATATACATAGACCGCCATCCAACTATATCTATGACTAGTAATCCACCTTCAGGTTATCATTCGAACCCCTCTAGTATTAAGTTGCAAGCAACGGATAACTGTTTTAAGCAAAGTGTGTAAGGTAAACAATCCACTTGTTCGATGAACAAGAGATCGTTGTTTTCTCCCTAGTAGCAACAACACATCTACAACCTTAGAGATTTCTGTCACTTCCCCAGATTAAATAGAGGCATGGACCCACTATCAAGCATAAATACTC
Source organism: Avena sativa (assembly GCA_916181665.1). Classification (NCBI taxonomy): domain Eukaryota; kingdom Viridiplantae; phylum Streptophyta; class Magnoliopsida; order Poales; family Poaceae; genus Avena; species Avena sativa. The sequence continues at coordinate 507,719,815 of OV702294.1, forward strand.
TCTCTTGGAGTCACTAGCATCTACTTGGCCAAGATAGCTACTAGAAAGGGAGAGCATGCAATATCTCAAACAACACAGACATGATACAATCAATAAGATAGAATCATTAACCAATCTGACATAGTAATCTCAATATCCATCGGATCCCCGTAAACACAACATGCATGATTACAAATAGAAGATCTTGATCATGAACAAAGCTCACAAGATCTAAACATGGTAGCTCAAAGGAGAAGAAACAACCATCTAGCTACTACATGGACCCGTAGTCCAAGGTGGAACTACTCACGCATCATACCGGAGGCTGGCATGGTGACGAAGAAGGCCTCCGGCATGATCTCTCCCCTCCGGCAGGGTGCCGGGAAGATCTTCAGATCCCCCCGATCTAGGGACGATGGTGGCGGCAGATACAGACTGTTTCGTGGAAGAATGATAGGGTCCTTAGGGTTTTGGTATCAGGGGATTCTTATAGGCGAAGAGGGAGGCCGAGGAGGTGACCGAGGCGGCCGCACCCTCCCAGGCACGAGCCAGGACTGACCGAGCGGCCAGGGGGTGTGTCCCCCTCGAGGCCCTCCTCCGTCTCGTCTTCTGGCTCCGTGTTCCCCACGGTAAAATATTGACTTTGGCTTTTGTCCCGTCCAATTTCGATAATATTGATTTTCTGACTTTTCTGAAACAAAAAACAGAAGAAAACAGGAAATAGATGGTTTTAGTGATGCCCACCAAACAGAAAACAGGAAACAGGAAACAGATGGTTTTAAGAACCATTCTGTGAAACTACGATACAATGGGACCGGATACAACTTCACTAATGCTAGTGCTCAAGTGCTACTACTCCTCGAAATCGGTGGCTTCATCATCATCATCATTAATGAAGGCGAAGTCATCCTCATCGGTGAAGAAGTCCATGGCTTGATCCTCCAGGAAGTTATCATCGTCACCGAGGTAAGAGTAGGGGTCTCCACGGATATCTTCCCCTGCATTCTCCCTCTCCTCAAGATGCATGTCCCTCTCGTGGATGGTCTCCTCCAAGTCTGTCAACTTGTGACGAAGGCGAGCAATAATGTGATCCTTCTTGTCAAGCTGACGGCGACGAGACTGGCGATCCTTCACAAGCATGGCAATGGTCTGGTCCTTCTTGACTGCGATGGCGTAGTTGTGGTTGGCGCAAGAGCAGGCATTGTCCAACTCCTTCTGCCTATCATACATCATGAAGCTAAGATGGTCTACTTGATGCTTCAGCTCCAGGTGATATGGTGCCTCCAATGGCTGTCCCATAACATCATGCCTTGGGTAGTATTCAAAGCGCGTGCCCTTGATATGATTGATGCTTTGCCCACATAGACGGGCAAGAGCTTCCTGCATGGCCCTGGCGAGTCCATTGATACGTCCAAAACGTATCTACTTTCTCGAACACTTTGCTATTGTTTCTTCTCTAAACTTGTGTGATTTGGATACAACTAACACAGACTGACGCTGTTTTCAGCAGAATTACCTTGGTGTCTTGTTTTTGTGCAGAAAATGAACTATCACGAAAAATCCTGGAAAATATGCCAAAAACTATTTCTCACCAGAAGATCCACGGAGCCAGAAGGGGAGACAGAGAGGAGGCCAGGGGGGCCCAGACCCACCCTAGGCGCGGGCCCACCTGACCCCGCACCTGGAGGGGGTTTGGCCATCCCAGGCAGCTCCTCGGCCTCCCTCTGCGCCTATAAGTTGCCTTCTGACCTAAAAATCGAGGGAGGTTCGATAGTTTTCAAGAAAGAGTTTCGCTCTGCCGCCACCACCAGAAACCAAGATTCGGATCCAGATACTCCGTTCTGGCACCCTGCCGGGACAGGGAATTTGGAGAGGATCATCGCCATCGTCATCACCAACGCATCTCCATCAACCACCAATGTTTCTCTCATCCATGAGTGAGTAATCCTCCGCTGTAGGCTTGGGGATGGTAGGGATTGGATGAGTTCTATCATGTAATCGAATAAGATCTGTTAGGGCATAGTGCCTAGTATCTCTATTAGTGCTATTTGACTTTGTTGCAACTTGTTGTGCTTAATGCTTGTCACTAGGGCCCGAGTGCCATGATCTCAGATCTGAACTTATTATTGAATCATTATGATAGTATTGTTTGTGATCTTATCTGCAAGTTGTGTACACATATCATTGTTCGGATCCAAAGGCCCCAAAGTGACAATAATTGGGACAACCGGAGGGGATGGTTGTGGTGTGAGGATCACATGTGTTCACGGAGTGTTAATGCTTTGCTCCGGTGCTCTATTAAAAGGATTACCTTAATTGTCAGTAGTTCCCTAGAGGCCCCGCTGTCACGGGTTGGCTGGACATAAGATGTTGTGCAAGTTCTCATTGCGAGCACGTATGACTATATTTGGAGCACATGCCTAGGATTGTTTAGTACTTGGATGTTTGTTATTATTTATCTGCAATGCCCTAGTTCTTGAAGTTACATGTTTAGACTCGTCCATGCAACGCCCGTCCATCCATCCCTATGCCTACCGCATTCGAATCCTACTGTTACCATTACTATTACTATTGCTACTATTTCACTGTTGCTTCTACCAAATTGTTGCTACTGATAAACTTTTGTGAGCAAGAAGTATTTCCAGGTGCAGCTGAACTGACAGCTCAGTTGTTAAGGCTTGCAAGTATTCTTTGGCTCCCCTTGTGTCGAATCAATAAATTGGGTAATACTACCCGCGAAGACTGTTGCGATCCCCTATACTTGTGGGTCATCAAGACTATTTTCTGGCGCCATTGCCGGAGAGCATAACTTTATTTGTAAGATCACTTGGATCTATTATTGTTCACTGCTACTCCTTTCATCATGGGGAAGTCCCGTGATGGAAATTTCCCTATTTTACCATCCACTACAAGAAGAGGTATAGTCCTAAACACCTCTGCTGCTCTTGATTCACCGTCTGTTATAAGTAAGCTTGTTACACCACCACCACATACACATGCTACACACACTGCTACTACTGCTGAGTCTGAAACTGCTTTTGATGCTCATGATGTTACTTCTACTATGCTTGATGTGAGTGGTTCATTAGGTCCTTTTCTAGATGCTACTATGGCTAGTCTAGGAACTATCGAAACTCCTAGTGAAGACACTGTTACAACTGTTAGCTCACCTGAGGCTAGTGAGAGTTATGATATTAATGATGGTTACATTGAGTTTACTGATTATTTTGTTGAAGAGTGTCGAAACACACATGGTACTAGTGCTATTAAGAGTCTCCTTGCTAGACGCACTATTATGCCTAAGATGTCCTCTGATCCTAAGTTTGCCACTTCTCCCATAGATATTAAAGATGAAGATTATGATTTCTCTCTTGATTTATCTTATTTAGATATTGTTGAGAAAATGAGATTGATGTGGCTCATATGAATGAGCTTTCTACTATGAGTGCTTTATTCTCTGATGATTTTAAGATGCGCAAGTACTTTGTTGCTAAGATCTTCCCTTTTTCACTAAAAGGAGAAGCTGGGGCTTGGTTTAATAGATTACCTCCTGGTTCCATTGATAGCCCTGATTGCTTGATTGCTTCTTTCTTCCATAAATATTTTCCTCCCAATGCTAGACATGCTGCTTTGCAGAGACTTTTTTATTTTAAACAGGGAGAAGAAGAGAAATTGCCCGAGTCATGGAAAAGATTATGTGCCTTGATTCATGCACATCCAGGACGTCCATTACCTAAAAATGAGCTTCTTGATCTTAATTATAATGGACTAACTGATGATTCTAGGGCCTACCTAGATAGCTTTGCTGATTGTGTTTTCAGGAAAAGGACTCCTATAGATGCTGAAGAATTAATGACCAAGATAAGCAAGAATTATGATGATTGGAATTCAACTGAGCTGAATACACCTGATCCTATTACTCCTAAACCAGTTATGCCTGGACCAATTCCAGCACCAACAACAAAGAAGAGGGGAGTTATTGCATTAAATGATGAAGTGGTGAAAGAAGCTAAGAAGTGTCTAAAGGAGAAAGGTATTAGAGCTAAAGATGTGAAGAATCTACCTCCTATAGAAGAATTATGTAAGCCAATTCCCCACTCATCTACTATTGAGGTACACTCTCTCCAACACTTTGATGAAGGTGATATTCCTTATGGTAAGCCTCTTGATCAATGTTTAGAGGAACTAGACATTTTTATTGTTAAACAAGGTCATTTTAATAAGCAAGTTCAGAATCATTTATTGGAAAACTCTAGAGCTATTCATGAGTTGAAAGATATTGTGGAAAGAACTTCTAATGATATTAAAATTCTTTGTAAACACTTTCAAATGGTTCAAACCCATCTTGATCAATGCTAAGGTACAAAAGGATATGCTAGTTAATGCTTCAGGAGATAAACATGCTTATGGAATTAGAACTAGGAGTGGTATAGCTACTCAAGATCCTTTATATCCTGAAGGACACCCTAAAAGAATTGAGCAGGATTCCCAACAAGGTGAAAATAGTGGTAGTCCTCGTAAGAGGAAGAAAAATAAACATAAGAGAGTTGAGGAACCACTTGAACATGCTGTAGATCCTAATATTATATCTGTCTCTGATGCTGAAACTAAGAGTGGTAATGATAAAATTGAGTCTCCTGATAAGGAGGAAGGTGAGGAAGAACCTGAGAAGCACACTAAGAACACTAGGTACACAAAGGAAGATTTTATTGCTACTAAACATGGTAAAGAGAGAGAACCTTGGGTGCATAAACCTATGCCTTTTCCAGGTAAGAAACACAAGTCAAAGGAGGAAGAACACTACAACAAGTTTTGTGAGTGGATGAAACCTTTATTCTTGCAAATTCCTTTGACTGATGCTATTAAGTTGCCTCCTTATTCAAAGTATATGAAGGATATTGTTTCTAACAAAAGGAAGATTCCTAATGAGGAGATTTCTACTCTACTTGCTAATTATTCCTTCAATGGTAAGGTTCCAAAGAAACTTGGTGATCCAGGTATACCAACTATTCCCTGCTCCATTAAGAATAATTATGTTAGAACTGCTTTATGTGATTTGGGAGCTGGAGTTAGTGTTATGCCTTTTTCTCTGTATAAGAGACTCCAGCTAGAAAAGTTGATACCAACTGATATATCTTTTCAAATGGCTAATAAGTCAACTACTATTCCTGTTGGTATATGTGAGGATGTTCCTGTTCAAGTTGCTCATAATTGCATGGTTCTAACTGATTTTGTTGTGCTTGAAATGCCTGAAGATGATAATATGCCTATTATTCTTGGGAGACCTTTTCCTAATACTATAGGTGTTGTCATCAATTGCAATCAAGGAATAGTAACATTCAATATTAATGACAAAGAGCACACTGTCTATTTCCCCAAGAAGGTTGTTAAGAGTTATTGCCTGGATTCTATTGAAAATATTGAAGGCATTAAGGTTGGAGAAATATATTGTCCCATTCCACAAGAAAATTTTGAAACTATTATGATTGGGACCATTGCTATCAAGTATGAGGTAACATAATCACCTTGTGGAATGCAAAGTTTTGTTTCATATAAGATTGTTTTGGTAACAAGACTTGATCAACCTTGTTAACCAAAGGATTTTAATGAACAAAATAATGTTTCCACTGTGGTTATACTTGCTTTCTTTTTTCCTTTCTCCTTCCTAGTCTTTGCCTTAGTTTTAGTTTTGCTAGTTGTTTGCTTATTTGAGTTTCTTAGGGCTCCTATAGTTTGGATAATGGGTTTACTTTTGCTTCCTCTGAAAAACTGTTTCTGCGAGAAAATCAATTTTCATACCCTGAAAATTGTCCAAAAATAAAGTTTCCCAAAAAATCCCAGAAAATTCAAAATAATTTTTTCCTCGAAAAAAGGGGCAGAGTGGCACCTGAGATGACCCAGGGGGCTACCCTAGGCCACCACATCTGTGGTAGGCGCGGGCCCACCACTTATGGTGCCTAGGGGGGTTTGGCCCACCTGGGCCCCTCCAGGCTGCCTCCTCAAAGCCACCTTCTTTCTCTCTCCCGAAAAACACCGGAGAACTTGCTCAAGCTTGAGTTCTTGCTGTTCTTGCTCGTGATTTTCGATCTCCTTGTTCATCCCATCTCAAGTGCTGATTTTTGGAGGGATTGCTCCTTGGTATGTGTCTCCTCCACTTGTCCAATTAGATTTGTGATTGGTGGATTGTATCTTGAGTATTTTGCTGCTATAGGTGACAGGTTGTTTGAGCTTGCATGCTTGTTCTATGCTTAGAAACTTTGTTTTGATGCATGTGTAGTCCTCTAGCAAGTTCCTATAGTAGTTGCTCATCATTTATCAACTTAGAAAACACTTGGTTTGATGGTTGTCTAAAAATTTCGGCAAGGAAGATGAGTGCTTATCCATTGAATCAATATGACTTGATGGTGCATGAGCCAATGAAGGTTCATCGTGAGGAGGCAGTTTTCCCTTCCATATATCCATGTCATGAATTTATGAGAGCTGCGGGGATCCTCCAAGATTTCCAAACTTTGGTTACAAATGCAGGGTTGGGGCACTTTGTTGAAGGTGAACTAATCCAATATGTTAAGCTAACCATGGCTTTTGTGCAGGACTTCCGGTTCACTTGGTATACTTCTAATCCCATGGTCTATTACAAAATATATAATCTACCTGGTGACCTACCTTTTGCTGATTTCTGTGCAGCAATTAGAGTACCTCAGTGGGGGTCTTGTGAGAAGATCAAGGAGAGGCCTAAGTCACTTGTGGATTTGTATACTAATATTTGCCAAGGTTTCGACTTCTCGAAGGAAAGTGGTAAAATTCGGAACATTCAGCTCCCAGCTATTAGATACTTTGCCTATTTCATTACCAGGTGTGTTCTTGCTAGAAAGGCTGCTAGAAAGTTGTCTTCTTTTGATCTAGCTTTTATTGCAGCTGCTATGAATAGGAACAATTCTTATAGTTTGGGTGCTTTAATAGCTCACCGTCTCACCACCAACGGTGAGAAGGGTGGAATTTGTGGAGGTCTCATTGCTTCTAGGTTGCTAGCTTTCCATGGTTTAGAGCCTCATTATTCAGATTTTAAGTTCCCCATAGAGAGGCTCGATATTGAATCCATGATTCAACATGGTTTTGTTTCCTTGGGGGCTAATGTGATAAGTTTACCATATGAAATATCTTTTGCCCAACAAGGTCGGAGAAAGGGTAGGACTGAGAAAATAGTTTATTTGCCTGCACCTGCTTTGTTTAACTTTGATAATAGGTAAGGATGGTCACTTACGGAGGAGGAGGTTGACACTTATGTGGGGGAACTCTCCCAGCAAGAGGAGAATGTTGAAGAGGATGCCGAAGACAATTCGGTTCAGCCCTCCAACTTGGGAGAGTCTTCATACCAGCAGCCCTCATTTGATTGGGGCGCGTCTTCTTCTTCATTGCAGGTGCCTGACTATGATCATTCCTATGATGACCCACCAGCATGGGGGTACTATCTGCGTTATTGAGCCCCACTTAAGCCAAAAGCTCAAGCTTGGGGGGAGCCACCCCGTGTCACCCCAAGAAATATTCAAGAGGTACAAGCGTCAAAGCTTGGGGGTGCCCTTGGAGCGTCTTCCTAGACACTTAGTTCTCAGGTCTTCCTAGACACTTTGTTTTTATTGTTTCATGCACAGTTGTGTTGTCCTTGGAGCGTCTTAGTTTTTGTTTTTGGTTTTCTTTTGCTTCGTTTGGTTTTGCGTTGTTTGCCTTCTAAAAAAATCGAAAACACCAAAAATATTTGTTCTTCTTCTTTGGTTTTGTGAGTTATTTGCAGGGTTCAGCCGTCCTTAGTGGATTTTGGTTTAATGTTAATTATTCAAGTCACACAAGTGAAGGGCAATAATGAAGATTAAGACAACTCGAGGTATGGTAAGAGGATGGTAACAAACTCTATTTGTTTCATTTTTGTACATATACTCATCATTGTGAGCATGCTTAGCCTGTTTGTGTAAGGTGTATGTCATTATGGATGCTTAGTAGGTCTTACTTGTCTATGATTAGCTCCAGCTTGCTGATAGTTTGTATCATGTCATATGAATGTTTGCTTGCATTGTTTTATTCATACTTTGGTATGACATTGTAGTATCCTCCTCTGACTGTTCATGTGAATCGACTTAGCACATGCTCACGCATGCATATGACTAATCAATAGTCAGTAAGCCTCGATGATTTATTTTGCCTCAGAGTTCTTGTATCACTTTCATGCCATAATTAGTCTTGTTTTGTTGCAAGCATGATTATGACAGCTATTGCTCTCTCATTTGTCGCTCCCTCTCTATTGCTAGCCTTCACTTGCACTGAGTATGTGCTCTACATGTGCTTCCATCTCCCCAAAACCATTATTGCCAGCTATGTCCACCATACCTACCTATTAGCATCATTTGCTATTTTAGCGCATATTCCATATGCCGTGTTTTCTTCCAAAATAAAATGTTTGTCTGTTTTGAGAAAGTTAGTTAGTAAAGCTCTCACGAACTTGATGGCACACTTTATTCCTTGCGCTTAATAGTCTTGAACAATTGTGAACAGTCCATGAAAGTTGTATAATTGCTAATTATATACTGGGAGTCAGCAGAACCGTGCTGCCACGGGGAAGGCTTTCAACACTTTTTGGATATCTCATCCAGTTGATTCCTTGCTCTTTTGTTTACGGATGTCGACGATGTGAAATAAAGGGGAGGTTGTGAGTTCATGGATTTTATACATTGTGTTAGAGAAACGCCTGGGCCGCTAGCCTAAGCCATGCCTAATCATGGTGGAAACTTGCAGCATCACTATAATGAGCATCTATGAAGCTTCCTCAATAAAAAGCTATGCATATGGTAAATAAAAGATTGCTGAGATGCTCATTGTCTGCTTGCCTTGTCATTTTGGTTATGGGAAAGCTCCTGTACCATGTGTAAGGGGTACCCCGTTGGTGGTTCTCGATGATATGCATGTATTTACAATGACAAGAACTTTCAGGTGACCAAAGTTGAGTAGCATGCGGAGCGACCCTCGTACTCAAGGGACATGGGATTTCCAGTCTATGGTCTGTCAAGCATATGATTCAGAGTGGACCTCACTTTCACCTTAACCACATGAAGATGCCTATGATAGGGGCAATGAGAGCTCAAAGCTAATGAGTACCTTCCTTTCGTCATTTGGAAGCCTTTCAAACCTTCACAAAACCGTTTTCACAACTTTGTTGCGTCACCACTTATTCTATGAGCACCTTCTTGAGAGCATAGTTATCATTCTTGTGTTTGTTCCAAAACTTGGTTAATTATGTCATGACTTTGATGCTTGTATCTCTGACATCTTTAGTTCTAGTCTTCCTGTGAACTTCAGAGGTGCCTTGGCATTTATATTGTTCTCTTCAAACAAAGGCAAGCGAGATACCACTCTATCATACCTTATTATGAGCATTGCAATGTCGCTTATGTTTATGTTTCATGCTACTTATTATTATTGAGTTGGTTTCTCTTCATAGCTTGCATTGACTATTGAGTAGACTTAGTTGAATACTCTTTATTATGAATTGTCTAAGCATCTACTCATGTGCTAAGAATATATACATCATATGAAGCAAAGTGTTCGTGAAAGTTCTTTTACCGCACTCAGTTTTCAATTGAATTTCTTGAGGACAAGCAATAAGCTAAGCTTGGGGGAGTTGATACGTCCAAAACGTATCTACTTTCTCGAACACTTTGCTATTGTTTCTTCTCTAAACTTGTGTGATTTGGATACAACTAACACGGACTAACGCTGTTTTCAGCAGAATTACCTTGGTGTCTTGTTTTTGTGCAGAAAATGAACTATCAGGAAAAATCCCGGAAAATATGCCAAAAACTATTTCTCACCAGAAGATCCATAGAGCCAGAAGGGGAGACAGAGAGGAGGCTTGGGGGGGCCCAGACCCACCCAGGCGCGGACCCACCTAACCCCGCGCCTAGAGGGGGTTTGGCCACCCCAGGAAGCTCCTCGGCCTACCTCTGCGCCTATAAGTTGCCTTCTGACCTAAAAACCGAGGGGGTTCGATAGTTTTCCAGAAAGAGTTCCGCTCCGCCACCACCACCAGAAACCAAGATTCGGTTCCAGAAACTCCGTTCTGGCACCCTGCCGGGACGGGGAATTTGGAGAGGATCATCGCCATCGTCATCACCAACGCATCTCCATCAACCACCGATGTTTCCCTTATCCATGAGTGAGTAATCCCCCGCTGTAGGCTTGGGGATGGTAGGGATTGGATGACTTCTATCATGTAATCGAATAAGATCTGTTAGGACATAGTGCCTAGTATCTCTATTAGTGCTATTTGACTTTGTTGCAACTTGTTGTGCTTAATGCTTGTCACTACGGCCCAAGTGCCATGATCTCATATCTGAACTTATTATTGAATCATTATGATAGTATTGTTTGTGATCTTATCTGCAAGTTGTGTACACATATCATTGTCCGGATCCAAAGGCCCCAAAGTGACAATAATTGAGACAACCGGAGGGGATGGATGTGGTGTGAGGATCACATGTGTTCACGGAGTGTTAATGCTTTGCTCCGGTGCTCTATTAAAAGGAGCATCTTAATTGCCAGTAGTTACCTATAGGCCCCGCTGCCACGGGATGGCTGGACATAAGATGTTGTGCAAGTTCTCATTGCGAGCACGTATGACTATATTTGGAGCACATGCCTAGGATTGTTTAGTACTTGGATGCTTGTTACTATTTATCTGCAATGCCCTAGTTCTTGAAGTTACATATTTAGACTCGTCCATGTAACGCCCGTCCATCCATCCCTATGCCTACTGCACTCGAATCCTACTATTACCGTTACTATTACTATTGCTACCGTTTCACTGTTGCTACTACCAAACTGTTGCCACTGATAAACTTCTATGAGCAAGAACTATTTCCAGGTGCAGCTGAACTAACAATTCAGTTGTTAAGGCTTGCAAGTATTCTTTGGCTCCCCTTGTGTCGAATCAATAAATTGGGTAATACTACCCGCGAAGACTGTTGCGATCCCCTATACTTGTGGGTCATCATCCATCTAGACAATTGTTCTCTCTTAAGGTGAACTGGACTCCCTCTAAGGTGGGGCCTTCAATCTTTCCTCTGAGACTTGCAACAATCATCCATTGCAATTCTCCTCCTTCCTGATCATTGAGCTGAGCTCCGAAGAACTCGGGGTGCGGGCGCTCCAGAAGTTTAGAAAGTTGGTCCAAATCACGCTCAAAGATGAGATCTCCTCCATTGCCCAACTGATAGAACTTGCTATACTTCACGTCCATCTATAAGAATGTAGGATGAGTAAGTTAGTAGAGTGATCAAGTGTGTCCAATTTTATGTAAGTTTGCAAGAACTTTTGAGGAACATGAATTTTCATGAAAGAATCTAAGTGGTAAGAATGAGAATAGGTTTTCATAAATACTCACTTTTTTGTTTTGAAACTAAGTTTTTGATTTGAGCGTCCATTCTAACTAGGGTCTCCTATGGTCAGGATGGCTCTGATACCAACTTGTCAACACCCGGATTTTTAATCCCAGATGCCTGTTATGCCATACATCGCAATCCTAGGATTACCATTTTTGCGAGACATAACAGATTGGTACCATAATTCATCATCCATTACAAACCATAATAAAGGTTTTACAAATAAAGGATCTTATGATCCAGTCTTAGTACAATCAAAGCAGCGGAATAATATAATAACGATAGCGTGGGCGAAGCTCCATCTTCATGGTCACAGGCAATGCTGACGATGGGAGATGATCCTAGTTGTCGTAGACTTCCTGTTGTTCATCATTCTGATAGTCCTCTTCATAGTCTGGCCACGGGAATAGCCAGGGAAAAAGCCATGAGTACTCGCAAACTATCACTAACAAGTAAAGTGGTTCAAGTAGGAATCCTAAGCTCTAGGTTGTTTTGCAAAAAGCCAAGTTTACCTCTAGCTGAGTTCAGAAGTAAAGAAAACTAGTTTAACGTTTTATAACACCTAAGTGGGAACTTAGTTTTCACTTTCACAACCTTGTTGTGGTCAAGTCAAAGTCATGATTAAATTCACAAGTCATTTTGAAAACATTTGATGACGGAACAGTATGGCCACTCCAACTGTCCATAACCGCGAACGCGGCTATTCGAATAGTTTGACACTCTGCAGATGTGGTACACTTTCACCACAATATTTGATACATCCGTCAGGAATAATCCTGAATCACCATACTCAGTATGCGGATAATCAATCATAACCTTTCAATTACACACCCTAGTATAGGCACCTCTCCTATGAGTTTGGCCTCCCAACCATGACCACCTGTCATCCTGGGAACTGCACAGGTGGTCAATCATCACGAGGTAGCCTCAGCTCAAACCTCGGCCGCAAGGGAACCCATACTAAGATATATAAACTTCCAGTCAAGCCCTACCCAAATTCGGGTATTATGGTTGTACGGTAAAATTGGAATGGTATCGCATCCGAACACAACCATTAGTTTTTTTTACAAAAGGGCTAAGGCTCATGCCTCAACATTTTCATCATCAAAATCATCTGGTGTTCACAACACATGTCAAAACATCTCATTAAAATGACTCATCATTCTAAGGTTTTCATAACCATTTTCACCAAGTATTCCCATCTAAAGTGATCAAGTTTTATGCTTAGCACTAGCCACTAAATTGGGGGTAATCATTAATGAGGGGTGATAATCAAGTGTGACTTATCTAATTATAATCTCATGCCTCAGGATGACATCAAGTTCTACCTAACTTAGGCCAAGTTTTATGATCTTTATGCTACCTCTAATATCTTTCCAAAACTCACAAGTCACTAAGTAAACATAAATAAAAAGCTTTGATAAAATAAAAGAATAAAGTGCAAGTAAAACTGGGATTTAGTATGATCAAGTGGTATAAGCAAATATGCCTAATGCATCTTGCATAGGTTAACTAGTGGTCTTAGGCCTGCAAGTAAGACTTGCATGGTTTTAGCTTAGCTTGCTAAGATTGTAGCTTGCCTTGTGCAGTGTAGTGGTTGAAGTTCTCCTCTGCTTCTACTTCTTCGTAGTCTCCTTCCTCTTCATATCCTTGGTCGGTAATAGCGTCTATAAATAAATACAAAGTACACACTCACCAAACAATACTTAACTACTTCTATTTAGCACACAATGGTTTACACTAGATGATCTAGCATCATCACAATCATCACAAGGATTAAGGCAATAGTTTTATTTATTTCACTTTAGAAAAGTAATTTATACTCATTGAAAAACTACTTAAGATTTAATATTATCCAATTAAAACATGGGATCATTTTGACACATGTCATCGCCACATATTTCAATACTTGGGAATGTGATTTAAAGTGGTGTCATAATTTAATAATGTTTAACCTTATTATTTTAATTAATTAAAGTGACTAGAAATGCCTATGGGGCATTCTTTTATTGCTTGTCCATTATTACTGCAAGTAAACCTAGATATTTTTATATATTCAGAAAGGTCTTATCAAATGTGCTTTTTGAGAGTTGGAATCAAGTCAAAAGCATTTATGGTTGAATTTTGAAAAATGTTTGAATGTAGAAAATTCTCTGCCTTGTTATTTTTGCTATAGGTGATCTATAATTTCAAAGGGTTTAAATCCAACGGGGTTGGATTAAGAATTTCCATACCTTTCTAACAAAATTGGTTTCATGGAATTTGGTTCAGTGAAACTCTCTGAATTGAATTTTGAATCTACTCCCAGAACTAGATTTGAAACTAAATAGATCAATCTAAATTCAAACTAACTAGGTCATGCGGGAATTCTAACTGGGCCGGCCCGCTGCACACAGCACGCGCGGGCGGGTTAAGTGGTGTCCCCACGCATCAGTGGGTCAGTGGGTGCGAAGGGGTATGGGCTAACTACGACCGTAGGATTAGATCAAGGATCAACAACTCACGACCATCGTCCTCGTCAAACAGAACACAACGGGCTCGAACCCTAGCGCGGCTAGTGGGGGTCTGTGGCGGCTCACCGGGGCTCAGGCGATGGTCGGCGATGGGGGCGAACGACAAAGTCTACAACGACGGTTCTCCTGGTACTAGCGGCTCCTCCTGGGGTGGCTCCAATCAACGGCGCCCTTCTCCTCTAGAAGCGGCACGCTTCGGCGAAATTTCGGTGATGCTGCGCTCGCCTTGCTCCGGAAAGAAGTGGGAAGGATAGTGAGAGGTGGGAAGTGAGATGGTGTGAAGAAAACGAGCGGGGAAGGACTCCTTTTATAGGCGAGCGAGAGAGGCCGAGCGACATGGGCAGTGCTCATCGGGGTCGGGGTTACAGGGAGCTACGGGCATGGCTGGGGCTAGGGAATGGTGCACGGTCTCCTGGCGGTCCTCAACGGCTTGATGGCACGACAAGGGGCGGTGCGGTTCGGTCAGAATGCATTGGTGCTCTGAGCGGCACCGACAAAATTTTTGACGACGCACATGTGCTCCTGGTCGCACGGCGGCAAACGGGGTTGTCTGGTGGTCTCCTGGGACGGTGGTAATCATAGGCACGGGCGGCGAAGGCGAGGCACGGTCTGTGCGAGCGTGTCGAGCGCGGCGAGATGGCGTGCTCTAGACATGGGAGAGACAAACTAGGCACGTGAATTATTGATGGTCCACTGCTTGGCAGGGCTCGAGGGCTGGACAGAGGGTGGCGGTGGACGGTGGCGTGCTTCCTGGACACAGTGGCTAGGCGCGGTGATGGATGGTTCTAGCTTGCCCTGGTCGGCTGGCTGGGGTTGGCTCGGGCATGCACGACATGGTGCATTGGGTGGGGTCTAGGTTGGTTTAATGCGATGGTTGTCACTAGGGGAGACATGGGTGATCGATGGGGAACAATGTTTCCAAAGATTACTGCTCAAAACAGTGAAGTTTGGCAGAATTTGGTTTGTGTCTCCGGGTGTTTGATGAAATGGCCGCAAGAAATTCATATTTGAATTTTTGGATGAAACTTGGTGAGTGTACTAGTCACATACTAGGGAGTATCTGGTTGATTGGATTTGTCAAGGTGAACTGGTTTGGTGGGGTTTTGAGAAATGGTGATCTTACCGTTTAAACTAGATTCAACTTTGAATTGTCATTTGAATAGGGTTTCCAAATGTTTCTGTGGGTTTGCAAGGTGGGCTTGGGTTCACTTTTACTTGGTATAGCAAAAGGTGAAAAGAATTGGATTTGTTTCTGTTTGAAATCTTGGACTAGAAACACTCAAAGTGATCTAGTTAGCAAGATTGGCAAAAATGACCATTGGCTTATTTTGTTTGTTTTTGAATTTCTAATTATTTGATTCTGCTTGGAAATGATTTAGATGATATTGTTTTCATCTTTAAACCAATCCTTGCCATTCACAACAATCAAACAAGTCCATTCAAGCATTCATGCATTCATCACATACACATGCATTCATAATGATTTTAATTAACAAAAGTTTTTGTTAACCCTAAATTTGGGTGATTGGAATTGATAACCTTGATTAATATTTTTGGGATGTTACACCTAAGGATAGAAGGTGGAGACTCAATATAAAAGTGAAAGAAAGGCCCTTCATAAAAGGGAAGTAGGGATTTCAAGTCTCATAAAGAGCTTCCAAAAATTATGGTACTTATTAGCTTTCAGTTCTCATTGCCCCTATCATAAGCATTTTGAAGTGATTAAGGTTAAAGTGAATAAACTATGGAGTATATGCTTGACAAAGTATAAGTTGGCAATCTCATGTCCCTTGAGTACGAGGGTCGCTCCTCATGCTACTCAACTTTAGTTACTTGCAAGTTCTTGTCATAGTAAGTACATGCGTATCATAGAGAACCGCCAATGGGGTACCCCTTGCACATGATACAGGAGCTGTCCCATAATCAAAATGACAAGGCAAGCATACAATGAGCATCTCAGCAATCTTCTTATTTACCATCGGAAAATGGTGCTTTTTTCTCTCTTTCCTCTTTTCAATATGTCTCTTTTTTTATAAGAAGAAAGGTTCATAGATTGCTCACTATGGTGATGCTGCAAGTTTCCACCATGATTAGGCATGGCTTAGGCTAGCGGTCCAGGCATTTCTCTAACACAAATACATAACTCCATGAACTTACAAGCTTCCCTTTTATTTCACACCGACGACATTCGCAAACAAAAGAGAATGATATCAACTGTGTACAATGTACAAGTGCAATGTTGAAAGCGTTCCCCGTGACAACACGGTTCTGCTAATTCCAACGTATAAGTGCAAGCATATACAACATAGATGACACAATGGTTCAAGTTTATTTAGGGGCAATAAAAATAAAGTGTGCCATCAAGTTTGTGAGATATTTAATCACTAAGTTTCACATAACAAGTTTAATTTGGAAGATAGATAAAACAAGAATATACTTGGAATGGTGTAACACACCATGCATAGGAATTTATAGTGGACACTTTGGAATAAATTGGTTTCTTGGGAGTTGGATGCATGAGTAGAGCTTAGTCATACAAGTGGAGGCTATCAAAAGACCTGGAGCGACCAACTAAGAGAGCAATAATGGCCATAATCATGTAGAGCAACAAAACATTACTAATCAAAACATAAAGTGGTACTACAATTCAAAAACTAAATGATCATAAAGGCTAAGGTGACTAGTTCATAGTCATAACATGGTGTGAGCATGTGCCAAGTCAACCCAAACAAAGCATCAAAGGAGAATACCATAATATTATGCTTTTGTATGCTAAATCAATGCATGATTCTTTCAAGGCACATTAAGAAATCGTAATTGTTTGGAACAACTTATGCTACAGCAATAATCACTAAGCATAAGGTCAAAACAACATCTAACATGACATGATAAAATCTAAGTCCCAGTCAAAGCAAGCTCCTTCTTGTAGTACTAAGCAAGAACATCCTACTCCTTTCCAACACCAATCAACTTATTTGAAACAACACAGCGAAACGGGGGTCCAACTACTTCATTCAAGCAAACAAAGCAAACAAAAACCAAAAACAAAAACTAAGACGCTACAAGAACAATACAACTGTGCATGAAATAATAAAAACGAAGTGTCTAGAAAGACCTGAGATTTTTATTGATGAAGAAGGGGATGCCTTGGACATCCCCAAGCTTTGACGCTTGTACCTCTTGAATATTTCTTGGGGTGACATGGGGTGGCATCCCCAAGCTTTAGCTTTTGTCCATTCTTCATCCCATTACATCATTCTTTCTCTACACTTGAAAATTTTCCTCCATACAAAACTTCACACAATCTTCATTAGCAACATTAGTGCATTCAAAAGATAATAGACCCTTGGAGCTTAGTTTTAAAACAGCAAAACTTTCACTAAAGACACAAGATACTGTAGAAATTCCCTCAAAAAGCTCAATTTCCCAAAAAGATCCCAAAAAGGAATCAATAAGAAGCAAATGCAAATAATGGCAGAAATCTGTCAAAACAGACCAGCGGGTATAACCCGATTTTTTCGAAGACCTTCTGTTGCTCAAATCAAAAAGTGTTGAACTAACGAAAGTTAGCTAACAACCTGGGGAATTTATTCAGAAAATACAGCTCAATCCGACTTACAGAGATTTTACACGAATTTTTACAGTGGAGCGCAAAAATCTGTTTCGGGACAGCAACTCCCCAAATATTACTTCCCTCTCATTATAGGTTATTCTTGGCACAAAAGTCAAATAAAAAAGGATAAGGAGATGTTATTACAGAAGTAATAACTTCCAAGGCTCAAGAAAACTATTGGGTTATCTCCCAAGAAGTACTTTTCTTTAACGCCTTTAAGTTAGGCATGATAGTTTGAGAAGATGCTCACATAAGAAATATGAATTGAAGTAAAAGAGAGCATCAAGAAGCAAATTCAAAACATATTTAAGTCTAACACACTTCCTATGCATAGGAATCTTGTACGCAAATAAATTCACAAAGAACAAAGTGACAAGCATATGAAGATAAAACAAGAGTAACTTCAAAACTTTCAGCACATAGAGAGGTGTTTCAGTACCATGAAAACTTCTACAACCATATTTTCCTCTCTCATAATAATTTTCAGTAGCCTCATGAATAAACTCAACAATATAGCTATCACAAAAAGCATGCTTTTCATGATCTATAAACACATAATTTTTATCAAGCTCAAAAATAGTGGGATTAAAACCTTCAAACCCACTTTTAACAATTTTATAACAAGATGACTGATCATTCTCAAGAGGTATGGGGTTCCAAGATAAAGTCAAGACACCTCCAATCTCATTTTTAATAGTAGTAGAATTAATATTATCAACCAATATTGGACCATCATCTAGAGCTTTATCATAAACATTTTCTAAGCAAAACTCTTTAGTACCATGCATTTCGAAGTTAGGCACTAATATAGGATTATCATAGATAACATGAGCATAACTATTATCACAAGTTTAACCATAACAGATATTTCAAAAGAATCCACAGGAACATAACATTCATCCTCCTTTGGTAATCATGGGGGACAATCAAATAATGTAAGGGATAAAGAGTTACTCTTATTAGAAGGTAGGCATGTAGGGGTTCGTAGCATGGAAAACAAAAAATTTCTACCGCATACAAACAAACAAGCCAAGATCTATCTACTAGATTGTAGCAACGAGTCGATAGAGGAACTCACCCTCGAAGATTCCAAAGCGGTTAACGAGAGCAGATTCTCGTGGGTGATGTAGTCGTACTCTTGCCGATCTCAAGATCGCGTAGACGATCCTTCCGACGCTGCGTTCTGGCAGCGCTTCCGCAGTCGGTCACACGTTCGGTACTCGATGAAGACCTTCCTCTCCCTTGTTCCAGCAGGCAGCGGAGGTTGTAGCACTCTCCTCGCGATTCCGGCAGCACGACGACGTGGTACCGGAAGTAGAGGGGAGATCTCGCAGGGCTTCGCCTTAACCCGGAGCAAGTATGGTGGACTATGAGAGAGGCCTTGGAGATCTAGGGTTTAGAAGGAACCAAGGGGAGAGTGTAGCCGGCAGCTAGGGTTTGGGATCACCCCAACTCGGCGATTTGGTGGTGCCCTAGGCGGCGGCAACAACAGGGGTGGTGGCGCCGGCGGCTTAGGGATAGGGTTTGGGAGTGAGAGGTGTAGGGAAGAGGGGCACCCCTGCCCCTCCTTTTATAGGTGGGAGGGCGCCGGTTGGGAGGAGGGAGTCCTCCCTCAACTCGGCCTCCTTGGCCGGCGGGTGGAGGGAGGAGGACTTCCTCCCCAAGTAGGTTTCCTACTCTCCCTCCACCAAGCAAACTTGTCGTTTGACTTTTCAAATTGGTGTTTGACTTTTCAAACTAGGATTTGATTTCTCCCTTTATTTTGCCCAGCCATGATACCTAGTACATGATGCAACCATTCCATATTGTCATGACACATTCATGTACCCTTCCCCTCCAGAGTGCCAGACCTTCCGGAACCTTCTAGAACATTCCCGGTGAAAACACCGGAATCATTCCCCAACTCCGAAACAGGACTTTCCTTATATGAATCTTATTCTCCGGACCATTCCGTATATCCTCGTGATATCCCGGATCCCATCCGAGACTCCGAACAACATCCGGTCTCTTACTCATCATTCCATAACTACTCAACAACATTGAATCCTTAAGTGTGTCTCCCTACGGTTCGTGAATTATGCGGACATGATCGAGACACTTCTCCGATCAATAACCAATAGAGGAATCTGGAAATTCATATGGCTCCCACATATTTCTGCGATTACTTTGCGATCGAATGAACCACTTACATACGATACCAATTTCCCTTTGTCTCACGATGGTTTACTTATCTGAGGTTTTGATCGTCAGTATCTCTGCATACCTAGTTCAACCTCGTTACCGATAAGTACTCTTTTCTCGTTCCCGTGGTATGTGATCCCTTGTGATCCAGTCACATGCTTGCAAGCTAATTGGATGACATTCCACCGAGAGGGCCCAGAGTATATCTATCCGTCATATGGATGGACAAATCCCACTCTTGATCCATGTGTCTCCACCCATACTTTCCTAACACTCAATGCCACCTTTATAGCCACCCAGTTACGGTGTGGTGTTTGATGTCATCAAAGCATCCTTTCTGTGATGGTGATAAGCATGATCTCATTGTCGAAGGAATTAGGTTAATATGTATCAGAAAGCTTATAGCAATTGAACTATTAAAATGACTTGATCTTTATGCTACGCTTATCTATAGGAGTATGTCCATCATATCATTCTCCTAATGACATGACCTTGTTATTAACAACATATCGAATGTTAATGATCAAGAAACTATGATCATCTATTAATCAACAAGCTAGTATTATAAAGAGGCTTTACTAGGGACTCTAATTTAGTTTACAAATTACAAATCACACAAGTATTTAGTTTACAAATCACACAAGTATTAATTTAGTTAATACTGTTATAGCATGAATGTAAACATTTATCATAAACACAAAGATATAATAATAACTACATTTGTTATTGCCTCTAGGGCATATCTCCAACAGTCTCCCACTTGCACTAGAGTCAACTAATCTAGATTACATGGTAATATACCGAACACCCATGGCAGTTTGGTGTTGGTCATGTTTTGCCCTCGCGAGAGGTTTAGTCAACGGATCCACCTCATTCAGATATGTGTGTACTTTGCAAATCTTTATGTCACCATCTTGGACATGTTCTCGAATAGCGTGAAAACGTAGCTTGATGTGCTTCAGCTTCTTGTGTGACCTTGGTTCTTGCGCATTGGCTATGGTGCCCATGTTATCACAGTAGATAGACATTGGGTCCAGCGCACTTGGAACCACACCGAGATCTGTAATGAACTCCTTCATCCATATCACTTCTTGTGAAGCCTCCGAAGCAGCTATGTATTCCGATTCAGTTGAAGATCTCGCCACAATGCTTTGCTTTGCACTCCTCCAGCTAACTGCTGCACCATTCAAAGTAAATATGTATCCAGATTGAGATTTAGAATCATCCGGATCGGTGTTCCAACTAGCATCAGTGTAACCATTCACAACGAGCTGTTCATCACCTCCATAAGAAAGAACCATATCCTTAGTTCTTCTCAAGTACTTAAGGATGTTTTTGACCGTTGTCCAATGATCCACTCCTGGATCACTTTGATATCTGCTAGTTAAACTAACAACATATGCAATGTCGGGTCTAGTACATAGCATGGCATACATTAGAGATCCTATGGCTGAGGCATAGGGAGTCTTACTCATCCTTTCTCTATCTTCTGCCGTTGCAGGACTTTGAGTTTTACTCAAGGTCGTATTGGGCAACATGGGCAAGAACCCTTTCTTGCTATCTTCCATTCCAAAACTCTTTATAACTTTGTCCAAATATGTACTTTGTGACAATGATATTAGGCGTCTCGGTCTATCTCTATAAATCTTTATGCCTAATATGTAAGCTGCTTCGCCAAGATCTTTCATTGAAAAACTATTATTCAAATATTCCTTGACACTATTAAGAAGGTCTACATCATTCCCAATCAACAATATGTCATCTACATATAGTATTAAGAATGCTACAGAGCTCCCACTCACTTTCTTGTAAATACAAGCTTCTCCATAAGTTTGTATAAAACCAAAGCTTTTGATTACCTTATCAAAACGTTGATTCCAACTTCGGGATGCTTGCTTCAATCCATATATGGACCGTTGAAGTTTGCACACCTTGTTAGCATATTTAGGATCGACAAAACCTTTGGGTTGCATCATATACAACTCTTCATCAATGTCTCCATTGAGGAATGCTATTTTGACATCCATCTGCCATATCTCATAATCATAATATGCAGCGATTGCTAACATAATCCTTATAGACTTTAGCTTCGCTACTGGTGAGAAAGTCTCATCGTAGTCAACTCCTTGAATTTGTCGAAACCCTTTTGCGAAAAGTCGAGCTTTATAGATAGTAACATTACCATCAGCATCTGTTTTCTTCTTGAAAATCCATTTGTTCTCGACAGCCTTCCGGCCTTCCGGTAAGTCCACCAAAGTACATACTTGGTTTTCGTACATGGATCCAATTTCGGATTTCATGGCCTCTTGCCATTTATTGGAATCTGGGCTCATCATCGCTTCCTCATATCTCGCAGGGTCATCGGTGTTGTCCACCAACATGACACTCATAACGGGATCATACCAATCAGGAGTGGTACAATTTCTCGTTGACCTGTGAGGTTCTGTAGCAACTTCAACCGAAGTTTCATGATCATCATCATTAGCTTCCTCTCTTATTGGTGTAGGCGCCATAGGAACTACTTCCGGTGTTGTGCTACTCGCAAGTTCGAGAGAAGGTTAGACAACCTCGTCGAGTTCTACTTTCCTTCTAGTCACTTCTTTCGAGAGAAATTATTTCTCTAGAAAGGATCCATTCTTAGCAACGAAGATTTTGCCCTCGGATCTATGATAGAAGGTATACCCAATAGTTTCCTTCGGGTATCCTATGAAGACGCATTTTTCCTCTTTGGGTTCAAGCTTGTCCGGCTGTAACTTCTTTACATAGGCTTCGCAACCCCAAACTTTAAGGAACGACAATTTAGGTTTCTTCCCAAACCATAATGCATACGGTGTCGTTTCAACGGATTTAGATGGTGCCCTATTTAAAGTGAATGCGGCTGTTTCTAATGCATAACCCCAAAACGATAGCGGTAAATCTATAAGTGACATCATAGAACGAACCATATCTAAGAGAGATCGATTACGACGTTCAGACACACCATTACACTGTGGTGTTCCCGGCGGTGTCAATTGTGAAAGTATTCCACATTTCTTCAAATGCTCGCCAAACTCGTAACTTAGATATTCACCTCCACGATCAGAACGTAGAAATTTAATCTTCTTGTTACGTTGATTCTCTACCTCACTTTGAAATTCCTTAAACTTCTCGAAAGTTTCGGACTTATGTTTCATGAAATAGATATACCCATATCTACTCAAGTCATCTGTGAAGGTAAGAACATAACGATAACCACCGCACGATGCTACACTCATTGGACCACACACATCGGTATGTATGATTTCCAACAAGTCTATAGCTCGCTCCATCATACCAGAAAATGGAGTCTTAGTCATTTTACCCATCATACATGCTTCGCATCTTTCAAGTGATTCGAAATCAAGTGATTCAAGAAGTCCATCAGAATGGAGTTTCTTCATACGCTTCACTCCAATGTGACCAAGACGACAGTGCCACATATAGGTCGAGTTATCGCTCAATTTCAAACATTTAGCTTCAATGTTATTAATATGTGTATTTCCACTGTCGAGATTCAATAAGAATAGACCATCTATCAAAGGTGCATGTGCATAAAACATATTACTCATATAAATCAAACAACCATTATTCTCGGACTTAACCAAGTAACCGTCTCGCAATAAACATGATCCTGATATAATGTTCATGCTCAACGCAGGCACCAAATAACAATTATTTAAGTATAAAACTAATCTCGATGGTAGATGAAGAGGTAGCGTGCCGACCGCGATCACATCAACCTTTGATCCATTTCCAACGCGCATCGTCACCTCGTTCTTCGCAAGCTTCCGTTTATTCTGCAGCACCTGTTTCGAGTTACAAATATGAGCAACCGAACCAGTATCAAATACCCAGGCACTACTACGAGTACTAGTGAGATACACATCAATAACATGTATATCGGATATACCTTTCTTCTTGATGTTGCCGTTCTTCAAATCCACCAAGTACTTTGGGCAATTCCGCTTCCAGTGACCCTCTCCCTTGCAGTAAAAGCACTCAGTATCAAGCTTAGGTCCAGCCTTGGTTTTCTTCGCCGGTGCGGTAACTTTCTTACCACCCTTCTTGAAGTTTCCCTTTTGCTTAGACTTGCCTTTCTTGAATTTGGTGGTCTTATTGACCAACAACACTTGATGCTCTTTCTTGATCTCCACTTCTGCAGATTTCAACATGGAGTAGAGTTCTGGCAACGTCTTGTTCATGTTTTGCATATTGTAGTTCATCACAAATTTCTTGTAACTTGGTGGTAGTGATTGGAGGACACGGTAAATCCCCAAAGCATTAGGAATCACTATACCCAAGCTTTGGAGTTTGTTTGCATGCCCAGACATCTTAAGCACGTGCTCACTGACGGAGCCGCCCTCTTCCATCTTGCAGTTAAAGAACTTTTCAGAAGCCTCATAACTCTCAACTGCCGCGTGAGCCTCAAATATCATTTTGAGTTCACGGACAATATCATGTGGGTCATGGTTCTCAAACCTTTTCTGAAGCTCCGATTCCAAACCATACAAGATAGCACACTGAACTGTGGAGTACTGATTCTTCCGAGTGAGGTAAACATTCTTTACTTCATCGGTAGCATCAGCTGCAGGCGGGTCACCCAGCGGTGCATCCAGCACATAGGTCAAATTACCAGCATTGAGGACAATCCTCAAATTGCAGAACCAATCCGCGAAGTTGCTTCCATTGTTTTTCAACTTTTCTTTCTCTAGGAACGCATTAAAATTGATGGTAGGGGCCGCCATTGATCTACAACATATTTGCAATAGTTTAGACTAAGTTTATGACAAATTGAGTTCTAATTAATAGTTAGATTAATCTAGGTGAACTCCCACTCAAAACAATATCCCTCACATTGTTTTAGTGATCACACGAACCAAATCCACCACATCAAAACCGATCATCACGAGAGTTGATGCAGCTTAAATGGCGAACAATCGACATGTTCATCATATCTACTATATGACTCATGCTTTACCTTTCGGTGATTTGTGTTTCGAGACCATGTCTGTACATGCTAGGCTCGTCAAGATCAAACCTTAGCTTCCGCATGAGAAAATCTGGCTTGCTCACGTTGTATACACTTGCAGAATCTAACACACCCGATCATCACGTGGTGCTTCGAAACAACAAGCTTTAGCAACGGTGCTTACTAAGGATGAACACTTTAAAACTTGAAATTTATGTGCTTGAGGGATCATCTTATAATGCTACCGTCATTAACTAAGCAATACAAGATGCATAAAGGATTAACATCACATGCAATTCATAATATGTGATATGATATGGCCTTTCTTCTTGTGCTTCCGATCTCCATCTTCAAGCACGAACATGATCTCCATCATCACCGGCATTGCGTCAAGGTCAATGGCGTCGTTCCATGGTTGTCGTCCACCAGCTTCAACTATTACAACTACTTTGAATATACACGCGGGTCTTAACAGAATTTAAAGACAACCATATGGCTCCTGCCGGTTGCCAACTTACAATAAGGAACATTGCATACATCAAATATAATCACAATCATGGCCATATCACATCACAGCACACCCCTGCAAAACAAAGTTAGACGCCTCTAATTTTCTTTGCATATTTTACGTGGTTTGGGGCCTTCAATAAGTGTCGTTCTAACTTACGAACAAGAACCACAACGTTGATGTTTGAACTATCAAGTGCCCGTTGTAAATTGGATCTATACTATATGGGAGAGACAGGCACCCGCAAAGCCACTTATGCAATACAAGTTGCATGTTGAGCGTGGAGCAAGTCTCATGAACGATGTCATGTAAGGTTAGCCCGGGCCGCTTCATCCCATCATACCGCAAGATGCAAAGTACACAAGAAGCAATTGATAATAAAAGCACCACCGCCCACAATGACCATTGTGTTCTACTCGTGCAACAGATCTACATATAGACACGACTCTGATGCCACTGTAGGGGTTCGTAGCATGGAAAACAAAAAATTTCTATCGCATGCAAACAAACAAGCCAAGATCTATCTAGTATATTGTAGCAACGAGTCGATATAGGAACTCACCCTGAATATTCCAAAGCGGTTAACGAGAGCTGATTCTCATGGGTGATGTAGTCGTACTCTTGCCGATCTCAAGATCGCGTAGACGATCCTTCCGGCGCTGTGTTCCGGCAGCGCTTCCGCAGTAGGTCACACGTTCGGTACTCGATGAAGACCTTCCTCTCCCTTGTTCCATCAGGCAGCGGAGGTTGTAGCACTCTCCTCGCGATTCCGGCAGCACGAAGGCGTGGTACCGGAAGTAGAGGGGAGATCTCGCAGGGCTTCGCCTTAAGCCGGAGCGAGTATGGTGGACTATGAGAGAGGCCTTGGCGATCTAGGGTTTAGAAGGCACCAAGGGGAGAGTGTATCCGGTGGCTAGGGTTTGGGATCACCCCAACTCGGCGAGTTGGTGGTGCCCTAGGCGGCGGCAGCAATAGGGATGGTGGCGCCGGCAGCTTAGGGTTAGGGTTTTGGGGGTGAGAGGTGTAGGGAACAGGGGCACCCCTGCCCCTCCTTTTATAGGTGGGAGGGCGCCGGTTGGGAGGAGGGAGTTCTTCCCCAACTCGGCCTCCTTGGCCGGCGGGTGGAGGGAGGAGGACTTCCTCCCCAAGTAGGTTTCCTACTCTCCCTCCACGAAGCAAACTTGTCGTTTGACTTTTCAAGTTGATGTTTGACTTTTCAAACTAGGATTTGATTTCTCCCTTTATTTTGCCCAGCCATGATACCTAGTACATGATGCAAACATTCCACATTGTCATGACACATTCATGTACCCTTCCCCTCCGGAGTGCCGGACCTTCCGGAACCTTCTAGAACATTCCCGATGAAAACACCGGAATCAATCCCCAACTCCAAAACAGGACTTTCCTGATATGAATCTTATTCTCTGGACCATTCCGGATCTCCTCGTGATACCCCGGATCCCATCCGAGACTCCAAACAACATTCGGGCTCTTACTCATCATTCCATAACTACTCAACAACATTGAATCCTTAAGTGTGTCTCCCTACGGTTCGTGAATTATGCGGACATGATCGAGACACTTCTCCGATCAATAACCAATAGAGGAATCTGGAAATTCATATGGCTCCCACATATTTCTACGATTTCTTTGCGATCGAATGAACCACTTACATACGATACCAATTTCCCTTTGTCTCACGATAGTTTACTTATCCAAGGTTTTGATCGTCGGTATCTCTGCATACCTAGTTCAACCTCGTTACCGATAAGTACTATTTTCTTGTTCCCGTGGTATGTGATCCCTTGTGATCCAGTCACATGCTTGCAAGCTAATTGGATGACATTCCACCGAGAGGGCCCAGAGTATATCTATCCGTCATATGGATGGACAAACCCCACTCTTGATCCATGTGTCTCAACCCATACTTTCCGAACACTCAATGCCACCTTTATAGCCACCCAGTTACGGTGTGGTGTTTGATGTCATCAAAGCATCCTTCCGGTAGTGGTGATAAGCATGATCTCATGGTCGAAGGAATTAGGTTACTATGTATTAGAAAGCTTATAGCAATTGAACTATTAAAATGACTTGATATTTATGCTATGCTTATCTATAGGAGTATGTCCATCATATCATTCTCCTGATGACATGACCTTGTTATTAAAAACATCTCAAATGTTCATGATCAAGAAACCATGATCATCTATTAATCAACAAGCTAGTATTATAAAGAGGCTTTACTAGGGACTCTAATTTAGTTTACAAATCACACAAGTATTAATGTTTCTGGTTAATATTGTTATAGCATGAATGTAAACATTTATCATAAACACAAAGATATAATAATAACTACATTTATTATTGCCTCTAGGGCATATCTCCAACAAGGCATGGGTAGCTAATCCATTATTCCTCCTCTTGTTCATCACTCTCCTCCTCTTTTTCATCTAATGAGCTTCCAATTTCAGAAATTTCTTCTTTCATAGGCTCCCGCAAGGCATTAATCTCTTTCATTTGTGGAAAGCATCTATTAAAATATTCAAGAATATAGCCATTTTCTATCTTGTAATTATCAAAGCAAAATTTAAGTATATCATAACCCTCATATCTATAAGGTGCATCATCATTATTTTCAAGCAAACTAGCAAGTTCAAATGCACCCTTCCAAGCAATAAATTCTTCAATTTGTTTCACATCATAAAAGTCATAATTTCCTTTAACATAAGAAGATATGGTATACTCACATTGAAAAGGTAGGTGTCTATACCTCCTACAACAACAAGATTTATCAAAGCAATAAGTAACATTATAAGTAGAGCACACCTCTCTAGCAATAGTATTCAATTTATCAATTTGTTCCCATAAGTGATTCCCTTTTTGTGACAAGCGGTGTTCCTTATAATAATACTTTGTTTCTTTCGTGAACCCACCTTGCCAATAAGAACTAGTTTCAAAGAAACCAACCATTGATAGAAAGCATGACAAATCAAGGCAATGACAGGCCAACAACTATAGTAGGAACTAATTTTTTTTTGTGTTTTTTATAAAAGAAGGCAAACCAAACGAAACTATTTTTTTGTGATTTTTGATAAAAAAGAGGCAAACAAAACAAGGCAAAAGAAACTAAGGAAAACAAAAAGAAATTAAAGAGAAAGGTTGTGAAGGACTCCCCTTGTGAATCCGTCCTTAGCCTCCTCGGCAATGGAGCTAGAAAATAGCTTGATGCAGCTCAGATCACTTTAGAGCTTCGTTGGGAAACCCTAAGAGGAAGCTATGATGAGCACAACAACAAGTTTTCCCTCAGGAAGAAATCAAGGTTATCGAACCAGTAGGAGGAAGGAAACGACCCAAAGGTGTTGCTAGCAACTTGGAAACCTACACAACACAAACTCAAGACTTTGTCCCAACGAACAGTAAGGTTGTCAATCTCACCGGTTTGCTGAAAACAAAGGATTAACTATATGGTGTGGAAGGTAATGGTGGCTTGGAGAAAGTAAACATGAATAGTGGAAGATGTATCAATGGTAAAGATTGGACCGGGGTCCATAGTTCACTAGAGGTGCTCTCCTTAAGATAAAAAACATAACATGCTGGGTAAACAAATTACAGTGGGGAAATTGACAGGACATAGCAAGCCATAACAATGCAATACTAGACATTCATGATCCTATGAGATTTGATTGGGTAATACAACAATATACATAGAACGCCATCCAACTGCATCTATGACTAGTAATCCACCTTCAGGTTATCATCCGAACCCCCTCCAGTATTAAGTTGCAAGCAACGAATAACTGCTTTAAGCAAAGTGTGTAAGGTAAACAATCCACTTGTTCTATGAACAAGAGATCGTTGTTTTCTCCCTAGTAGCAACAACACATCTAAAACCTTAGATATTTCTGTCACTTCCCCAGATTAAATAGAGGCATGAACCCACTATCAAGCATACATACTCCCTCTTGGAGTCACTAGCATCTACTTGGCCAAGATAGCTACTAGAAACAGAGAGCATGCAAGATCTCAAACAACACAAACATGATAGAATCAATAAGATAGAATCATTAACCAATCTAACATAGTAATCTCAATATCCATCAAATCCCCGCAAACACAACATGCATGATTACAAATAGATGATCTTGATCATGAACGGAGCTCACAAGATCTAAACATGGTAGCACAAAGGAGGAGAAACAACCATCTAGCTACTACATGGACCCGTAGTCCAAGGTGGAACTACTCACGCATCATACTAGAGGCTGGCATGATGATGAAGAAGGCCTCCGAGATGATCTCTCCCCTCCGGCAGGGTGCCGGGAAGAGCTTCAGATCCCCCCAATCTAGGGACAATGGTGGTGGAGGCTACAGACTGTTTCATGGAATATTGATCGGGTCCTTCGGGTTTTGGTATCGAGGGCTTCTTATAGGCGAATAGGGAGGCCGAGGGGGCACCCGAGGCGGCCGCACCCCCAGGCGCATGCCAGGGGGTGTGGCCCCCTCGAGGCCCTCCTCCGTCTCGTCTTCTGGCTCCGTGTTCCCCACGTTAAAATATTGACTTTAGATTTTGTCCTGTCCAATCGAGAATATTGATTTTCTGACTTTTCTGAAACCAAAAAAGAAGAAACAGACAACTGGCACTGTGGTATTTTGTTAATAGGTTAGTCCTAGAAAACATATAAAAATATCCTAAATAGAAGACTAAGCAAAGTAGATACTAAACAATCATGGAACATCAATAATTATAGATATGTTTACGACGTATCGGCCATCTCCACCAAGACCCCCGGACCCGTTCAAATCCTCCATGCACCACTAGCTCTAGAGGGAGATGTTGCTGCCACGCCACACCACCGCTGACGTGCGAGATCATGCAGGGACGAGCTCGGTCCATGAAGCCATGAGCCCCATCACCCGCCTTCGCCTCTATCTGCGGGAGGCCGTCCCTAGCATTGGCCTCCACTATGACACATCGCCTCCAGGGAGAGCGCTACCCAGCTAAGGTCTCCCTCAGGGGGGAAGAGATATCGTCGTCACCGGCACCACACAGGTTTTTCCCGACGACGCATGCTGGTGTTATCTAGGGAGGAGAGATGGCGAAGGGGGGAGGGGATAGGTTTTCTACCCCAAGGTCACACAGGGGATACTAAGGAGCGGGGGAAGGGGAGGGTCGTCTCAACTCCGAAGTTCTCACCAAGACTTATAAAGCGGTACAGAGGAAGTAATTTTAATGGGGCTTCACAAGAAAGTTGTCAGCGGGACTTAGTGGTTTTGTCCTACCATCAAGTTACAACGCATTGCTAGTCCACTTCATATAATGCACAATCACCATCCCTTCCACTACTCTTTTCGCTGGGTGGCTAAGTCTAGCTTCAGTAAGAGAGAACAACATGAATCCATGAATACATAAGAACAAACATAAAGCAAGGTAAGAAAAAATTCACCTTATAAATTACATAAACAATGTCATGATCATGTATGATAACTTATACGGTCTAAATCTAGTATATATAGAGATAGGTTCAAGCTACTGCCACAAACACATGATCCAGAAGATGTATTACTCCCTATAGTCATGGTGAGATCCAGAGGCGGATCCAGGCATGGTGCTACCAGTGCCGTAGCACCGGCCGAGTGGCCGCACCGCAAAGAGCATGGGCTAATTTTTAAGAAAAAAATATAAAAAGTATAAATAATTAGCATCAGTAAGGATGTTTAGCACAGGTCTTAGGCTCCATCCATCTCCGCCCCTGGTGAGATCTATAAGGAGGTGATAGCGGAGGACAAAATGCGACTAGAGATGATTTCAGCAATGTTTTACTACAAATTCTCCTCTAGCAACAGATTGTCTAGCCTCTATTTTCTTCTCTGTCTCAAGGTGCCACCATTTTTCACGAGAAAAAAACCCCCATGATACATATAGGAGGTTTAAAAAATGAAGGTGGTTGCGAATCGACGTGATCCGTAGCTCGAGGGGAAAGTTAGGTCTTATGGTGTGGCTACCCCTAGGATACACCCTAGGCCACGCCCATGGCTTCCTGGTCCACAACATGGGGCCCTTGGGTGTCCCCAGTGCTTGATCAGTTCGTCTTCAAAATGTAGGCACTCATGATTTTCTCTTCATATTGTTTCATATCCAGAAGGTTCTAAACTAAAAAATAAGAGTTTTCTGAATCCCGGTGTTAGACAACAAATCAATAAAACTTCAAGAGCCATAAATACATTTTAGGCGTATCAGTACTACATCGACCATGATTATCTTGGTGATGGCTTCTAGATCACTACTAGAGGAGCACCATTGAGGTGAAGGACATGTACATAAGAGATGCAATTGTTGATGATGCATGAAGTGTAGAAGATAATAGGAACATAAGACTTCAAATGCAATCGCAATCATCTGCCTCACTCCTTATATGAGTGAGGGAGAGTGTTAAAATATACTACTACATGAGGAGGTAGAGATATAATAGAGATATAATTGGTTTAAACATACAATGACTAATATTGTACTCCATATCTATCCCCTCCATGTACCTTACATAAACCTCATGAGAGTAAGATCAATACAACAATGAAAACATTAAGTTTTATAATTACCATAGGAAGCAGAAAATCAACTTGGATGGGGCAGGGAAGTTGTTATTGGACTTTTACCATGATGGATGTCATGTTCGTCCTTCTTGTTTCTGTCCTTGCGAATACACTTGGATCAGTCTAGTTAGTTTGGATCAAATAATAAAAAGACATATAAAAGCTATGTATCTGGATGATTTTCTAAAATGGAGCAAAAACAATATCATACCACCAAGCTAGGAGGTAGAACGTTGGACTTACTCCGAATTCACTAATAGTGAGTTGCCGGTTTGGAATTTGCTCATGAAAAATTGAGTTTTCTTTCACGAAAACATTTGTTTCCTCTCATTGCTTCTTCTTGCCTGAGAGTGTAAATGTGGAAGATTTTATATCAGTGTATAGGAGTAAATAGCTGTATTCTCGAGTATATATTAAGCATATCAACTCCATGCAAAGAACCCAAATACTTTGACACTATATGAATGTGTGTATCAATAGATGTAGAGGCCATTGGGTATCTCTATTTCCAAGGAAAAACTCTTAAGCCTGCGTAAATTCTCTAGGAGGTGGACGTCCACAACTAACTTTTAGCTTATCGCAAAAAGGAATATCACGAAAAATGATGTCTTTTTGGGTGCAAAACCTTTGTTGTTACCATTATTGATCTACTAGTAATGCGGAAAATGATTTAAGGGCATATACACTGGGATTGACATCAGTGTTGGATTTTACTTAGTTGGAGGAGAGATTAAAAAGAAGGATTTTGTCTTCCCTTAGCCAAGGAATGATTTTTTTAAAAAAAATCAGAGAATAATATTTTCTCCATTGCACTATATATGACTTTCCTTATTAACAGTAGTCTCTATTAAAATTTTAATTAGTTCTCACTAATTGCTAGATATGACAACAAGAGATAACATATTATATGTTTTATTTTTATTGCCTTTTGTATGTGACACGGAGCTAAGGAAATGCGACTTTTCCATCATTGTACATTTGTACTTGTACATGTCCTAACCTTACGGTTCTTTGGTCAAAATCTGATCGGTGGTAGCAGAGTGTGCACATGATAACAGTGCGCTGAAATGCCGCGTCTAGATCGGAAGTTCAGACGCACGGCCCAACAATGTTACACTTACGGGGCTGTTTCTTACGGGAACTAGTTTACAGGCAGACGTGGGATCACGAGGTGTTTTTCAGTTCCTAGAATCACGGGAGGGAAAAAAATTGAACCAGCCAAGAAGCTACACCTCATCCCGTAAGAAAATTTACATAAGTCTAGCATTATTGCGCACGGCCGGCGATCAAGCAAATTGGAAAACGGCTTCCCAACGTAATGCGCCGTAATAACCCAAGGGCCGGGATCCGCGAATTAGCTACGGTAGGGGATCGCAGCCTGTAGTCGTCGTCGCCTTCAACGCGCCGCACCTACCGTCGTCGGCGCGTTCCTTCGCGTGCATGCTGGCCCCGTTCCTGTGCACACCAACCTGCCTGCGCAGGCGGAATGGACACAAATAACTCATTTTTGAAAGAATTTCACAAACTAAACTCTTGGTGAAAGAATTTTACATAACTAACCCTTTTGGTAGCGTCTAACATAAAGGCGCTATGCTCAACGGTGTAGCGCCTTTTACAAAGGCGCTATACTCTTTGTCAGCGTGGCACGCGGGTCCCATGATACGTTTGACTGGGACGTCACTATGCATAGCATAGCGCCTATGTGTAAGGCGCTACACTAGCCTACTTATATAATGTTTGTATTTGTTGCTAACTAGTAGGTTGTGAGTTCAACTCCTCATAATCCCACCTTTTATTTTTATTTTTTAGAGCCTGTGATATTGGTTTATATTGTTGTACATATGGAAATATGTTAATTCTAGCATCCTTATTTATTTTAAAAAATGAAAACCAAGTATAAAATTTTATAATCTCTGTTAAAATTATTTTTCAGAAGCATGAAACCGATTATGTTTTGAAACTGTACTAGTTTTATTATAGTCTATAAAAGCCTATGAAAATACATTTAACAAAAGTCTATAAAAGACTATAAAACATATTGAATAAAAAAACTCAAAAATAACACAAAAGACAATAAAAAGAAAAGTCTACGCGACAAAGGAAAAAAGAGCCAAAAATGACTAGACAAGCCACGACATCACGCACGAATACTAGAAAGAGAAAAAACAAACTGTATGGTCTGCTAGCCTGAATGGTTGTACGTATATGATGTCTTCGGCCAAATCATGCGCGTAATAGAAATCTTGGAAGGGTTATATCGGTTTACAAGGTTGACTATGACATAAGCTAGGTCTCAACTAGTTAAAAATAAGTACTAATTCTTTTTATTTTGTGCTTCAGACAACACGGTAGAGTCAAAATAAACAAGGAAGGCGAAACCTAGTTTGTTTGAATTAACAAAATTTATAATTAGTTAGCGAAGCATTAAAGAGTAACGAACAAACAATCGATTAGGTGGTATACACGTTCACCAAAACATGAAAAAAAAACATACGACGAAACACTTTCTGTGTGACATGTACGGACGAGACAAAAAAGTGAGCGAGCGTGCCATATTAATCTGCCATATACTAAAAACACTAATAA
Organism: Avena sativa; assembly: GCA_916181665.1. Classification (NCBI taxonomy): domain Eukaryota; kingdom Viridiplantae; phylum Streptophyta; class Magnoliopsida; order Poales; family Poaceae; genus Avena; species Avena sativa. The sequence continues at coordinate 507,754,199 of OV702294.1, forward strand.
CTCAGTTGAAAACAAAATTGGTTGTCCTACTCCCCTACCATAAATCACTATCGATTGAGTTTGTTAAAGCTAGTAAAATTTTAAAAGATACTCGGTTTCCATCTTTTAAAATAAATAAGGATGCTAGAATTAACATATTTCCATATGAACAACAATATACACCAATATCACAGCCTTTAAAAAATAAAAATAAAAAGTAGGATCTTGGGGAGTTGAACACAAGACCTACCAGTTAGCAACAAAGACTTCAACCAACTCAGCCACCATACTTCTCTATCAACTAAATACACACATTATATATGTAGGCTAGTGTAGCGCTTTACACATAGGCGCTATGCTATGTATAGTGACGTACCAGTCACCCGTGCCATGGGACCCGCGTGTCACGTTGGCAAAAAGTATAACGCCTTTGTGAAAGGCGCTACATCGTTGAGCATAGCGTCTTTGTGTTAGACGCTACCAAAAGGGTTAGTTTTGTAAAATTCTTTTACCAAGAGTTTAGTTTGTGAAATTCTTTCAAAAATAGGTTATTTTTGTCCATTCTGCCGCCTGCGCATCCTCGTGAGTGAGCATGCAGATCGCGCCGGCCACGCACCCTGCGCCGCTCCAGCTACAGATCAACCCCCCGGCCCACTCGTTCGCAACGGTAAACGCGAATCGCGTGACGACCCTGCCAGCCGCTGCCGCTGTAGCGCGCAATAGCAGTTACGGAGTAATAACTCACAGATCAACAGATTGACACTAGACACTTCTTTCGTTTAAAATAGATGTCTCAAATTTATCAAAATTTAGATAAATCTAGACACTATTTAGTATATATAGATTTATCTAAATTTTTAAAAAACTAAGACATCTATTTTAAAATGGACGGAGTAATAACAATGTAGTTATGTAGCCTGGCCCTGGCCCATGATTAAGCTGCGATGGAGCATGTAAAAAAGGACGGCGAGGTGGCAAAGATCTAGCCTGGCTCGTACACGGCCGGGCATATACGGTGCAGTATGCACGTTCACGCTAGGTACGTCGTACGTACGAGTGTTGTACGACACAATCACCCCTAGCTACGACCTCGTTGTTGGAGCGAAATTGCTTTGCATACGACATTTTTTATACGATTCTTGTACGACCCTGCCATCCACTGGCCCATGTTGATGCTCTGATGCAAACGAAGAGCCATGGGTTACGTCGTACAAAAGTCGGACAAAAATCCATCGTATGTATAGCAGTTCTCTTGTTGGAGTAGTACGTAGTACTGTAAGATGATTGTTGAGCTACATATAATAGCTTGGTGCGCATAGTTCAATCTCGTACAGTGTGTGGGATCGTGTGGATGACTAGACTAGACTAGACTAGACTAGACTAGATGCGTAGATCTACACTGCTGCCAAGAATAGTTCATGCATGCAGTAGAATGCAGCGCGCTGGGATCACCGGCCAAATCACTCACACCGTCACACGACTCTTCCGCTTCAAAGTCCAAATAGTGCGCGAGCGCCTACACGTATCTACTCTCTCCGTTTCAAAATGTTTCAAAATATAAGATATTCTAGCTTCGTAAAGTAAATATATTTAGACTCCTTTTAGTATATAGGTTCACTCATCTTATATTCTTTTAGTATAGACACTAAATAGTCTAGATATATTTTCTCACAAAGCTAAAACATCTTATATTCTAAAACGGAGCGAGTACTCTAGGCAGGTCACATTTAGGCCGTCACACCCAAAGTTGAACGCGCAGTCTAGCACGCTGCACAGTACGAATTCATAACACACGCGATTAATCAACTTGTTCCCTTTTTGGGGGGTGCACTGTACGCGTATATATACACGTTTGTTTTGGCGTGGTCGCATACGCTTTCCTGGACATCTTCTTTAGCTTCGGCCGATTTCTCTGTTTCATGGTTCTCTACTAATTCTTCGACTCCCACGGGCGCTGAGGGCCAACGCAGAGCCGAGACCGAAAGAAAAATCTAGAAAATGTTCATTACGTTTTTTTAGGGAAAAAAAATTGTTCATTACGTAGGTGCAACACATGTAGCCTAGCCGGAGAAACAAAAATAACATATTCAATCAAAGATGAGCCATATGGGCCATGGAGTCAGCGACCAGGATTAAGATGGTACTCCATATATAGCCGCGGCCCACAGCCAGCCAACACGGTCGTCACATTCTCTCCACGGCCCACCCCTACCCACGACACTTTTGATAAAATTATGGAAAATGATTCCCTTCTTCCGGATGATACTATCCGTGTTGGGATATCACATACTCCCTCTATTCGGGATTATAGATTCTACGTGTATACTTAGATTATTAATTTAACCAATAAAATATAACTTATATATTATAAAAGTTATGGTAACGGTATAATTTTTATGCTATAATATTTATATTTTTTTTTCAAATTAACAACCTAGCTATCCACGCGGGACTTATAATCTCAAACAGATGGAGTACGCGCGTCGTCCTCCTGTGGACCTACCCCGCTAAAAGCTCCTTATCTCTTTCACGGACGAGACCAAATCGCGAGGGAGGGCTCTCGTCTTCGCCTTGCCGGCGACCCACCCCGACACCTCGCCGGCAGCAACCACCGCCGTCCCCCGCCGGTCTCGCCTCCCCTCCCCTCCCCTCGGCCTCGCCTCGCCGCCCATCGCCAACGACCACGGCCGTCGTTCGTGGCGCCAGCGACCACCGCCGCCGCTTCTTCCTTTGTACGCGCGTCGTTGTCGCCGCCTGCTGGCCGGAGCAACCCCCCCCCCCAGCGCGCGCCTCTGCTCCTCTCTGGCGATGAGCCTTTCGCCGCTCCTCTACCTCCATGGCCTAGGATTCCCCCATAGGTGGTCGTTGCTGCAATGAACAACGGTGCTGCTTCCTGCACATTGGCAATTTTAGCTGCCTGCGGTGGTTAAATTTGCTTCATAGTCGCCGTTGCTAGATATGACAGACTATTTTGCTATATAACATGTTTTTTCGACAATGTCTCCAACGAATTCAGTTTTTGCTACATTTTTGTTAGTTTTTGCTACATTTTGTTTTCTGATTTTGCTACAATATTGTAATTTTTTTGCTACGTGACATCCCCGGTGAGGTCTCCGACGAGGTGTCTAGAAAAGTCTCTGGCGATGTCTTCGACGAAGTAGGTTTTTTGCTATATTAGAAGAACTTTGTCTCTACAACCGTCTTGTGGTTTTGCTATAACAGGATCAACTTTTTGCTACAAGGTCTCCGGCGAGAGTCACCGGCGAGTTTTTTCCGACGATGTCTTCGGCGAAATCGGTTTACTGCATTAGCACAATTTTTTTGATGTATGGTCTCCTGCGAGGTCTCCGGTAAGATCTTCGGCGAGACGTTCTATTTTTTAAAAACAAACTTTTTTTTTCTTCGAAAGCAAAAGCGGAAACATATGTAGCAAACATGAAAAGTTTTGTAGCAAATGGACATATATATCAGCACGGGAAGCATGACGAGCACCCATGCCTAGCACTTTCCTAAAATTATCCGTACACAGAGCCAGCCAGAGAGGACATGCTGCTAGCCGTTGGCGAATCCTTGAGCTGCACCGTGCTCTCACTGTCTCGCACTACTGCTACTATTGCAGTCGATTCGATGCCCGGCCGGCGGAGAGCCATCCACCAATGTCTCGTTGGCTTTCTCTCACCTTTCTCCATGCGGCGTCTGGGCGATCCACGCATGGCACCACCTAATCCTGCCTCGCCTGTCGTTTGGTGGAAGCAGTGAAGATGGAGATTACTTTCGATCGCTCCTTTTATGTTGGGTGCGGCAGGGCCCAAGATTGCGGTGGAGGAAACATACAGACAGCCGGAGGAGCAGATGGCCAGGAGGACAGGCCAGATATCACTGCCGGGCTGCTAGGTGCTTAGCCCGATCGATCGGACGCAACATGCAATAAATTAGGGGGAGCAGGGACGTCAGCAGCTGCAGGAGCTTGCGTTCCTGTGGCAAGGACCCAAGGGAGGAAAGACCAAGGGTTGGCCGCTTGATTTGCTGCCACATGACCTAGTAGTGCATGTAGCCGATTTAGTACGAGCAATGCCAGCGGAAACTGTCTTTTGCATGTGGCCACTAGTGCTCTCCTGTTTTTAAAAGAATATATGAAACTTGTATAAATATTTCTCCAAAAATTCTGAAAATAAATACTCCTTCCGTCTAGAAATAACTGACTTAAGTTTGTCTAAATACAAATACACCTATACACTAAAATGTTTGTAGATACATTCGAATTAGACAATCCTAAGACACTTATTTCTGGATAGAAGGATTATATAATTAGATACATACATCTCTAGAATGCACGACATAAATTCCGTTCAATATATTTTAGCCTAAACAAAAAAAAGGCATTTTTCTGACAAAGCGTGGCATCAACGGGTCATTGGATTCGAGGGCCAGGCACGCCCACGCCTGCATGCCGTACGTACTCATGAATTGGTCACGCTCAGACTGAAACGAGATGCAAGAAATAGTGGGGGTATGCAGAGTGCGATGCACCATCCAAACCATGCATGATAAAATCATAAAAATCAGACATGGTTTGTTGGCTACCGGGGGGAGGCGCGTGACCACACACCCAACATGCATATGCAAGCGACATGAGCGGCGCATAGTATATAGTGGTTGCCTGCGGCCCCAATGCACAATGACCAGCAGGAGGACGTACCTACGCGACGAGAATCTACGCATCGATCTGGCGCATATAGTACGGCACGCCACGCCGTGCCGTGCGCGGTGAGGCGTCGCACGGGCATCGGTCGGTGCGTGATTTATCCGTTCCACGGCTTTCCTTTTCATGTCAAGATCATTAGGGACCTCTTCACCGGGTTGACTCATCCAATCGATCCAAATGGTCAGTTTCTATTCATTTGGGTTGAGCCATGGTCAATATGGGTAGAGGGTTTGGCTTGTCGGTCAGCCGCGCTCAGCGGCACGACCTATTTCGTGTTTGGCAGCGCTGGCCAGGGCTGGTTCGGAACTTCATATGTTTGCAAATATTGTCACATAAAATGCCAATAAATTAGACTAGATAATCGAATTGAAATAGTGCTTACATATAAATAGTTCAGGCTCGCATGGTTCGATAAAAAATAACTAAACCATCAATCAAATTACACAAAACAAATAAAGGATTAAACATTGAGATTTTCCGCACGAGCCCATATATGCTCAACCAAATCCAGTTGAAGCCGTTCATGGGTTTGACACAAATTTTCATGCATTTGCATAAAATCTTTCCAAGACGGTAGACCTGGCTATGGCTCAACCAACTGACCCGGAAAGTCCCAACCTTGGTCCAAGATGTCGTCATCACGCTCATTCTCGACGATCATGTTCTGCATGATGATACAAGCATTCATCACATCCCACATCCTCTCTGTGCTCCAGATTCTAGAAGGGTACCGAACAATAACCCACCTTGACTGAAGCACACCATATGCTTGCTCCACATCCTTCCTAACGGCCTCTTGCTCTTTCGCAAACCTCTTGCACTTCTCATCTCCAGGATTGCGGATTGTCTTCACAAAGGTGGTCCAGAAAGGGTAGATACCGTCAGTAAGATAGTAACCCATATCATATGAATTGCCATTGATCTGATAAGAAATATGTGGGGATAGCCTTCTGCCGGCCTAGCAAATATCGGAGACCGCTGTAGCACATTGATGTCATTTTTTGATCCAGCCATGCCGAAAAAGGAGTGCCAAATCTAAAGATCATGTGATGCAATGTCCTCTAGTATGACGGTGCACCCCTCTGCATGTCCTTTGAACTGCCCTTGCCAACCAAAGGGACAGTTCTTCCACTGCCAATGCATGCAGTCGATGCTGCCAAGCATACCAGGAAACCTCCTTCTCTCGTTGATGGACAAAAGACGGGCAGTGTCTTTGGTGTTTGGCTCTCTCAGGTAACAAATAACCGTGCTGCAAAATTGGGACATAGCATCATGGCATGTGGACTCGCTCATGCGCATGTAGTCGTCGAGGAGGTCACCGAGAACTCCATATGCAAGCTGCCGAATGGCATCAGAACATTTTTGGTAAGAGGAGAAGTCAATCTTACCGGTAAAATCATACTTGGCCTCGAAGTAGTTGTCATACTCCGTCACCCCATTGAGAATTTGCAAGAACAGGTCCCTCGACATCCGATAGCAGCGACGAAATGCCTTCTCTTTAAAGACTGGATTAGTTGGATGGAAGTAGTCCTTGTAAAGGCGTATGTGGCCTTCTTCTCGATCGCGCTCCTGGTTGGCTTGGACGAGCCAGCTCTGTGCGGCGGCAGGAGGTAGTGGTCGTGCACCATCTGTGCAGCTGCCAGCAGAATCTCGGTCTTACCGTCGGACTCCTCCCTGGACGATGACTCCACGAAATTTTTGTAGAAGAACTCCATTGCCCTTCGGCTGCTGCTCATCTGCAAAGTATGCGGCAGTCAATAGCGATGACAACTCCCGCAACGGGCCAGACAAAACCTAGAAAGGACCGGCGAACGTACCTCCGGCAATTGATCGAGAAGGTTGTGCTCCACGTAGAGGATGTCGTGCGTCTAGCCTAATGGCGGAGACCGAGGACGGCGGGATCGCATGTGGCGCGGCTAGACAACTCTGGCAACGTGCGCTGCCTGCGGTGGCGCTCGATATCGCCGGTGCGTCGACGGCAGCGTGCGGTGGCGGCAACAAAGACTGCGTCTGCTCGAGGCGTGGGATATAGAGTGCGAGGGTTTAGAGGAGGAGAGTGTTTGTTGTGTCATTGGCGAGAGGGCCCGAACGAATTATTGGGAGGACACCCGCTCGGACAAGCATTGTATACGCCGACGCAACCAAACTCCAGATTAGATGCATGTATGGATCGAGCCGGACGCGTTTTTCTGGATAGGTCGGCTCGCTGGAACGCCTCGCAAGCCCTGCGTGTCCGCGCAATCAAGTTTGGCCTCGGTGAAGATGTCCTTACCGTCCCTAGACCGCGAGTGTGGCGCCCGTGTCACCATGAAGAAAGCAGGCCGGCGTTTCCGTGTCGTACGTCAATTATACGAGCCCAGTATAATTTTTGTCACGTCGCTCGTGGAAAGCTCCATCCAAAGCTCGTCTCATCAGCGTTGTCTACTTTGCTGACAAAGATGGATGGATTCCAGCTGCCAGTGCCGTGTCATCTCCGATTCTGGGCTTTCACTTTCGGCACACTGTGTACTCACTTGAAGATTAACGGCGCGCAGGACCGACCGTGACGTTGCCCTCTCCGCAAGTAAAAGCTTCAACGTCGTCGCCTATCCTCTCATTGTCTCTCGTGGCATCCTCAAGATGGACTGTTTGCCACGAGAATGGTGGGCTGATTAATTGAGATGCCACATTTTCCACGACGATTTGTCCAGCCAGGAAAGTTACAGCGATGAACTAGCACACCACAGATTTATTTCCAGGTAAACCCTAATACAGTAGCCACCAGCTAAAAGATGCTTCAAAGTGTGTCCATCCCGTCAACTCAAACAAATTCAGCTGAAAAGAACGACACTAGCTCGCTGGCTAATCACTCGTCGGGGGGACAGGTCTCGAGAAGCCAACAGTCGCATTCGAAAAGTCTGGGAGATTGCATTGGCATCAATCGGTGCACCCCTATATGGGCCACCGGCTACGGCACGATAGCTAGCTACTCCTTGTAGTAGCGTGATTTGCACCATCGCCTTGTGGTCTGCCTAAAAATTGACGGTACGGTCCGATTAGATGCATCCCCGTTACTCTCCTCTCTTAGGGATTATATAGTCTATGGACCATTTTAATAGAATTAAGAAAAACAATAACTCATCCTCTTAATTACTACATGCACCAATAGTTATACATGCATGAGAGAAGAGAAAGAAAAAGAAGACCATGCATTGAATGGGAGATGGTAATAAATGAGAAATGACTTATAATTCCTAATATTTTAAAAAAGCTCTTAGGCCTTATAATCCCTAACGGAGGGAGTACGTACGAAATAGACAAGTGCTGTTCCTGAGTACGTACTCTATTCAATTTGGTTTACGATATGCCGTATCTTAGCACGTTTTTATATGAACAATTAAAACTTAAGAAACAACTACTCTATTCAATTTGGTTTACCTAGTACTCCATCTGTTTCAGGGCTTAAGGTGTTCTCGTTTTACATGTTTTTTCTTTGACCAAGAATTACTCTAAATACGTAAAGGGTTTTGGTATAAAACTAGTATCACTGGAAAGTATTTTTCAATATGAATCGGACGGTACTAATTATGTACAATATAATCAAGATTTTGTTGTTCAATTTTTTTGGTCAAACTTTGCTTTGGAAAGCGTGTGCGCGCAGTGCGCCTTAAGCCTTGAAACGGAGGTAATGGTACAATGCATTGTTTTTTAAGTGGAGTCTCTACCTTTAATGATTTAGAGGACATGTATGCATGTGATTGATCTAGCAATGTTTTTTGTCTATGGTTCCGTGCAAGTAAGATACAACCTCACTATATTTCCTCATTAACTTAGTGCCACATAAGCAAAGTGCCTAGAATATGGAGTTAAGAAACCCCATTATAAAAGGCCTTAGGTCGATAGTAGTTGTCGCGCGAGTGTGGACACACTAGGCAGGAAGAAAGAGATAAATTGGTAAACGAGTGATGATCCATGTAACCGGCAGGGACATGTGTGACTACTATGGATAGCAATGGGCAGGGTATGGACAGAGTAGAGCAATACCATACCCATACCCGTATAGTTAATGGGTAGAAAATTTTACCCATATCTATACCCGCGGGTATAAATCTTTATTGATGCCCATACTTGATGGTTACCCATATCTGTTGGGTACCCGACGGGTAGATCCAATAGTACACAAGTTATTCACGATTTTACATTTATTAATTTCGTATTTGACTAAAAAATAAATATCTCTACTCAATAATAGATAGACGAGTACATGACAATTATCAAAGTTCAGAAATCGCAGTCTCATATTTGCCCCTAGTTTACTCAGCCGCATAGGTTGAAACTCTAAATGTAAATTTTACAAATAAGTCTAAATGGGCAGGGTATGGGTACCCACGAGTACAACCCTATACCCATACCTATACCCATGCCTATACCATGACTTAACGGAAAGGGTACGGCTATTACCCATAGGTAAAAAATATGCCCATACTCTACCCATGCGGTTACAGTACCTACTGATACGCGTATCCAATTGCCATCCTTAGTCACTACTAGTGCTACTCACCCGCTATATCTTTCCCTATTGCTTTCTCTGTCGTCATTAATCACTATTTAGGTGGTGGAAATGGTGACAGCGTAGCATGCACTAGGAAAAAAATTGCCTTCCATTCAGACCTTTAGTCCCGGCCATGATTGGACCCTGAAAATTAGTCCTAATTTCAACGGCTTGAACGCTGCACGTGCACGGTTATCTCTAGTCCTGGGTTAAACGGGATTTTTAGTCCCAGTTAAAAATACCAATTGGGACTAAAGGGTTTATGGCAGGCTGGGGCCGGCGCTAGCCCATTTAGTTTTGGTTAGTGTCTTTAATCGGGACTAAACTTGTATCTTTAGTCTCTGTAGGACTAAATTCCTTCCTATATTATCTTCTCTGCTTTGAGTCATACTCTATTTTCAAGCCGCTTCTCCTCTCTGTCTACTTTCTGAGCTTGAGTTTATCCCTATTTTCACACGATTTGTCAAGATTTAGTGGCACCCCATCTATCCAAGGATTCTAAAAAGTTAGCAACATCATCATTTTATCTGTCATTGCTAATTTAGCTCATTTCATGCTCCATAAGTAGAGGGATTTGTAACCACTGCATTTTTTTTTGGAAAAGAGTATATATTAATATCATAGAGATACCAATTACACCTAGCCTTTGCAACAACGCATGCCCTAGCGGCCCTATGGATGCACACATCTCAGAAAAAAGAAAGAAGAATTACAAAAGTTAAGTCACGCTACAGAGAACTAATCCTCAAAGCAATACCACTAACACCATCAGAACAACACCGGTAGTCCTCCACTCCAATAACAACGCCTTCAAGAAGGAAACGGTGCCCAAGTGCCGTCGTTGCCCGATCAAAAATCATAGGTTTTCACCCTGGAGAAAGTCCTTGCTCACAAAACAATGCCTTCAACAAGGTCATTGCCAGGCAAAACCAGTTAAGGCCAGACCTTGGATTTTCGTCCTACAAGATAAGACTGGGAACTCCCCCTGTTTTCTTCCCGCACCAACAGGCTGCAACGAGTCCCAAATCACGCAGCCAGTTCTCCGTCGCCACAAGAACAAAAATCACCATATCGCTACCCTCATATTTCCGCTTTCCTGACATTCTCCGCATCTAACTTCACCATGGCTCTAAGAATGGCACTTGGTGGGAACAAACAACAGAGCTTCGCAATGCACCGGCTGAAACCAAACGGCCAGAAAAACAAGGTGTGCACGACCGAATACCTTCTGGTCCAGAAATCTCCCGACATGATACGCCCATGGGAGTTCGCCGGCGGAGCCTTCCGGAACCCGCCTCTCCATACCAGATCAACAAGGGCAGATATCAAGAAGACCTTAGTTTTCGGGCGAAAGAAACCAAAGGACCACCTCCTTTATTAGATCCGACACAGCGATCCCCACACCGCCAGCCGGTTTCCGGAGAACGGACCGAGCAGGAAATTAGGGATAGAGAGCCGATCTAGGTATTCTAACGGGATCCCATCATCGGCACCTCCTCCACCAGATCGCCACCCGCCCCACTGCGATAGAGGTCGCCGCCTCCAGATCCGAGCTCCCTGATACGTCGGAAACATATCTATAATTTTTGATGCTCCATGCTTGTTTAGTATCTACTTTTCTTTGCTTTATCTACACTTTGAGGTGTTTTTATATCTTTTCTGGAACTAACCTATTAACAAGTTACCATAGTGCATGTTGCCTGTTTTCTTCTATTTTTGGTTCCAGAAAGGCAGAAAATCAATATTCTCGGAAATGGATGGGACAAAAGCCAAAGTCAGTATTTTACCGTGAGGGACATGAATCCAGAAGATGAGACAGAGAAGCGAACCAGGGCGGCCAGACCCCCCAAGGCGCGGGTGGGCCCTGCCCCGCGCCTGGGTAGGGTGTGAGGCCCCTGGCCGCCTCATGGACTTGCCTCTTCGCCTATAAGAAGCCCCCGATGCAGAAACCCTAAGCACCCGATCAATATTCCACGAAACCTTCTGTAGCCGCCGCCACCGTCGTCACTAGATCGGGGGGATGTGAAGTTCTTTCCGGCACCCTGCCGGAGGGGAGATCATCCCGGAGGCCTTCTCTCTGGTATGATGCGTGAGTAGTTCCACCTTGGACTATGGGTCCATGTAGTAGCTAGATGGTTGTATCTCCTCCTTGTGCTTTCATGTATAGATCTTGTGAACTCCGTTCATGATCAAAATCTAATCTATTTGTAATCATGCATGTTGTGTTTGCGAGGATCCGATGGATATTGAGATTACTATGTTAGATTGATTAATGGTTTTGTCTTTATGATTCTATCATGTCTATGTTGTTTGTGATCTTGCATGCTCTCCGTTGTTAGTAGCTATCTTGGCCAAGTAGTTGCTAGTGACTCCAAGAGGGGGTATTTATGCTCGATAGTGGGTTCATGCCTCTAGTTTCCAAGGGAAGTGACAAAAATCTCTTTGGTTGTAGATGTGTTGTTGCTACTAGGGAGAAAACAACGGTCTCTTGTTCATGGAACAAGTGGATTGTTTATCTTACACACCTTGCTTAAAGCAGTTGTTTGTTGCTTGCAACTTAATACTAGAGGGGGTTCGGCTGATAACCTGAAGGTGGACTTCTAGTCATAGATGCAGTTGGATGGCGGTCTATGTATATTGTTGTATTGCCCAATCGAATCTCATAAGATCTTTTTGTCTGGTATTGCATTGTTATGCCTTGCTCAGTTCATGTCAATTGCCCTGCTGTAATTTGTTTACCCTTCATGCCATGTTGTTTATCTAAGGAGAGCACCACTAGTGAACTATGGACCCCGGTCCAATCTTTACCATTGATACATCTTCCACTATTACTTGTTACTTGCTGCAAACCATTACCTTCCACACCATACGTTTAATCCTTTGTTACAACAAACCGGTGAGCTTGATAACCTCACTGATTCATTGGGGCAAAGTCTTGAGTTTGTGTTGTGCAGGTCTCCGCATTGCTTGCAACACCTGTGTGACGTTTCCTTTCTCCTACTGGTTTGATAACCTCGGTTTCTTACTGAGGGAAAACTTGTTGTTGTGCTCATCACACCTTGTTCTTGGGGTTTCCAACAAAGCGTCCCACGACATTGCTAGGCGCCATCAAGCTCTTTGTGGCGCCGTTGCCGGGGAGGCTAAGGACGTCTTCACTAGGGGAGTCCTTCACTTCCATTCTCTTTACTTTGTTTTTAGTTTGCTTAGTTTCTTTTTCTTGGTTTTGTTTGCCTCTTTTCAAAAACTTCAAAAAAAATAGTTTAGTTTGGTTAGCTTGCTTTATTCAAAAACATAAAAAAATTAGTTCCTACTCTAGTTGCTGGTCTGTTGTTGCCTTGCTTGGTCATGATTTCTATCAATAGATGGTTTCTTTGAAACTAGTTCTTATTGGCAAGGTGGGTTCACGGAAGAACAAAATTATTACTATAAGGAACACCGTTTGTCAAAAAAAGGGAAACACCTATGGGAATAAATTTATAGGTTGAATACTATTACTAGAGACGTATGCTCTACTTATAATGTTACTTATTGTTTTGATAAAGCTTGTTGCTGCAGGAGGTATAAACACCTACCCTTTCAATGTGAGTATAATGATAATGTTACCATGTCCTCTTATGTTAGAGGAAATTATGACTTTGATGATGTGGAACAAACTGAAGAATTTATTGCCTTTCAAGGGTGCATTTTAACTTGCCAGTTTGCTTGAAAATACTAATGATGCACCTTATAAGCATGAGGTTTTTGAGATACTTAAATTTTGCTTTGATAATTACAAGGAAGAAAATGGCTATATTCTTGAATATTTTAATAGGTGCTTGCCACATTTGGAAGAGACTAATGCCTTGTAGGAGCCTATGGAAGAAGAAATTGTTGAAACTGGAAGCTCATTATATGAAAAAGAGGAGGAGAGTGATCAACAAAAGGAGGAAGAATGGATTATCTACCCATGCCTACCTTCTAATGAGAGTAACTCTTTATCCCTTACATTATTTGTTTGTCCCTCTTGCTTACCAAAGGAGAATGAATGTTATGTTCCTGTGGATCCTTTTGAAATATCTACTTTGGGTAAAACCTGTGAAGGTTTTAATCCCACTATTTTTGAGCTTGATAGAAATTATGTGTTTGTAGATCATGAAAAGCATGCTTTATGTGATAGCTATATTATTGAGTTTATTCATGATGCTACTGAAAATTATTATGAGAGAGGAAAGTATGGTTGTAGAATTTTTCATGGTACTGAAACACCTCTCTATGTGCTGAAAATTTTGAAGTTACTCTTGTTTTATCTTCCTATGCTTGTCACTTTGTCCTTTGTGAACTTATTTGTGTACAAGATTCCTATGCATAGGAAGTGGGTTAGACTCAAATATGTTTTGAATTTGCTTATTGATGCTCTCTTTTACTTCAACTCATAGTTCTTATGTGAGTATCTTTTCAAACTATCATGCCTAACTTAAAGGCGTTAAAGAAAAATACTTGTTGGGAGATAACCCAAGAGTTTCCTTGAGTCTTGAAAGTTATTACTTCAGTAATTACCTCTTCTTATCCTTTTTGTTTGCTTTTTGTGCCAAGAAAGACCTCTAATGAGAGGGAAGTAAGATTTGGGGAGTTGCTATCCCGAAACAGATTCCTGTCCTCCACCAAAAAAATTCGTGAGGAGTCTCTGTAACTCGAATTGAGCTGAAAATTTACGAATAAATCCCCAGTATGTTAGCTAACTTTCCTTGGTTCAACACTTTTTGATTTGAGCAACACAAGGTGTTTGAAAAAATCGGTTTCTACCTGCTGGTCTGTTTTGACAGATTTCTGCCATTATTTGCATTTGCTTCTTATTGATTCCTTTTTGAGTTCTCTTTAGGTGAATTAAGCTTTTTGAAGGAGTTGCTACAGTAGCTTATGTTTTTAGTGAAAAGTCTTGTTGTTCCAAAGCTTTGCCAGAGGTTTAATATCTTTTGAATACAGTAATGTTGCTAATAAAGATCGTGTGAAGTTTTGTATGAAGAAAAAAATTTCAAGTGTAAAGAGAGAATGATGTAATGAGATGAAGAATGGACAAAAGCTCAAGCTTGGGGATGCCACCCCGGTGTCACCCCAAGAAATATCCAACAGGTACAAGCGTCAAAGCTTGGGGATGCCTTGGGCATCCCCTTCTTCATCAATAAAAAGCTCAAGTATGTCTAGACACTTCGTTTTTATTGTTTCATGCACAGTTGTGTTGTTCTTGGAGCGTCTTAGTTTTCGTTTGGTTTGCTTAGGTTATTTAGTTGCTTGAATAAAGTAGTTTGGACCCCCGTTCTCGCCATGTTGTTTTGCAAATAAGTTGCTTGGTGTTGGAAAGGAGTAGGAAGTTCTTGCTTGATAGGTGCAAGAGGAGCTTGTATTAACTGTGACTTAGACTTTATCATGATATGCTAGGTGTTGTTTTGGCATTATGCTTAGTGATTATTGCTGTAGCATGTCTTGTTCCAAACAATTGGGATTGCTTAGTGTGCCTTGAAAAAATTATGCGTTGTTTTAGCATGCAAAAGCATAGTATTGTGGTTTTCTTCTTTGATGCTTTGTTTGGGTTGATTTGGCACATGCTCACACCATGTTATGACTATGATAAGTCACCATAGCCTCTATGATCATTTATTCCTTGACTTGTAGTACCACTCTTTGCTTTGATTAGTAATGCTTTGTTGGTCTGCATGATTATGGCAATTATGCTCTCTTAGTTGGTTGCTCCCAGTCTTTTGCTAGCCTCCACTTGTATGAGTAAGCTCTACTCATGCTTCCAACTCCCAAGAAACCAAGTTTTTTCAAAGTGTCCACTATAAACTCCTATGCATGGTGTGTTACACCATTCCAAGTATATTCTTGTTTTTAGCTATCTTCCAATTAAAAACTATTTTGTTATGTAAAAACTTAGTGATTAAAGCCCTCACGAACTGTAACATCCCCAAAATACTAAACTTGGATCATCCAACTCTAATCATCAAATTTAGGGTTAACAAAAACTTTTCTAATTAAAAATATGAAAGCATCCATATGTGTGTGTATTAAAATTTGGATTCTTTTGAATTGCCATGGTTCTGTGTTTATTTGCTTGTAAAATGATTCTTAGGTGAAATAAATATCATCTAAACAATCCCCAAACTTTTCCCAAAGACAAACAAGTCAAAATAAACAAATTAGGTGAATGGTCACTTTGGCCAAATTAACTCCCATGCCTACTTTGGCTATCTCTAACTTTTAGAACTTAACAGAAACATGTATGGATCTTTGCACCCCTTGATTGTACTCATAATAAGGTACCGAGGCCCACTTTGTGATCATCCAAAAACATTCAAATGCTTAGTTTAAATGACAATTTAAAATTGAATCTATTTCATATGGGAAGATCCCACTATTTCAAAAACCACTCAAACAAGCTCAATTTTCAAAACCCAAGCATCCACAGAACCCTCAACACATGCCTAGCACACCCACCAAAAATCTTTTCAAAATTCAAAACTTAAGTTCATGCGGTCATTTCATCAAACAGGTTGCAAATTCAAATCAACAAAATCAAAAACACTATGTTGAGCAGTGTTTTGGGCCAACCTTGTTCCCTCTCTGGTTAAAACTAGCCTTAGTAGATCATCTAGCAACCTTAACTAACCACTAGCACCACTGTAAGCTGGCCATTGTCATCAATGGTGAGCAGGTCGAGAGCACCCATGTCACCTAGTGTGGACAACAAGCTAGGAGAAGAACTAGCCGTGCCAACCTTGTCTAGCGTGCAGCCCATGCCTCACCGCCCCCTCTCGACCAGCCCTAGCTCGAAGACAGCGACCAAAACTGCCAGGAACGCCGCGCACGCGCCACTGTCGACCATGCCGACGCGCACCGTAGAGCACGCGCCGTTCCCACGCAACCCGACCACCTCAAGCCCTCGTCGCCCGCCCGCATGCACCCCACCGTCCCAGGAGACCACCAGACATGTTCGTTTCACCACCCGTACCCCGTAGCCACCGCTCGCCGTGGAGTTCGCCACCTCTGTCTCGTAGAGCACCATGCGTTCCCGACCATTTGCCACCGCCTCTACATGCGCATTTAAGCTCTAGAGCATCGCCAGGAGACCACCCGTCGATTGCCAACCTCAGCCATGCCGCTAGCCGCCCGTAGCCGTGTCGCCACCGTCGCCTGCACATCCCTCTCGGTCTCGCTGTCGAGCCTATAAAAGGAGACGACCCCCGCTCGATTTCTTCACACCATCTCACTCCCCTCACCTCACTGATTATTCCATCCCTTAGCCGGAGCACGAGGAGCAGCAGTTCGCCGGAATTGCGCCGGAGCAGGCCGCCTCTAGAGAAGAAGGGAGCCGTTGATTTCGACCACCCCCAGAGCTACCGCGACCACCCCTGAGTTCGCCGTGGTCGACTTCGTCGTTTGCCCGCCTCGCCGTCGCCACTGGATCCCCGGTATGCCCCCTATGCACCCCCACCGAGCCTCTAGGGTTCGAGCTCGCCGGTGACTTGTTCATCGTCGATGACGACCCTCAGCCATCGATCTTCATTCTAATCCAACACACCACATCGCCCCGTACCGCTTCGCATTTTATGAGCCACTGACCAGTAGACCCCCCTATCAGTTGAGCCCCGTGGTGCGGAGTGACACTGAGTCGGCCCATTTGAAAGAGCATTTGCTATCCCTAGTGATTTTGGTGTTTGATAACAACACACATATCGGACTAATGATTTGCTAAGTGTGTCACAGGTACATTAAAAAGATCTGCAAATGTTCAAAAACTGTCTGCCTGGAGCGGTACCAAAATGTGGTAGTACCGCTTTTTGCTACCGGACCATACAGAAGGATGTGACTAACTGTCAAAAAGCCTCTGCCGCGCCAGGTACTAAAAAGCGGTAGTACACGGATTCGGATTGGGCGGGAGACAAGGATGATAGAAAATCAACATCCGGGGCTTGCCAATTCCTTGGTAGGTCCTTGGTATGTTGGTCTTCTAAGAAGCAAAATTGTATATCTCTCTCCACCCCCGAAGTCGAGTATGTTGCTGGTGCTAGTGCTTGCACCCAATTGCTATGGATGAGGCAAACTTTAAAGGAATACGGTGTCCATTGTGACAAAGTGCCTCTTCTATGTGACAATGAAAGTGCCATCAAGATTGCATACAACCCGGTGGATCACACAAGGACAAAGCATATTAAGATTCGACATCACTTCATTAGAGATCATGTTGCTAGAGGTGATATTGATCTATCCTATGTATCAACCAAAGATCAACTTGCCGATATCTTCACGAAGCCACTTGATGAAGCAAGGTTTTGCTACTTGAGGAATGAACTAAATATCATAGATTCAAGGAGTTTGACTTGATTATCTTGCACTCTCACCTAATACTCAACCCATATTTGGTTTAGGTGTAGGCATGGACATAGGGGGAGTGCGGTCCTAATTGATTGGACTATCCCTCCCCCCATTATGCGCAAAGTAAACAAAATCATTCTTCTTAATATCATTTTGTGATATGTGAGCTCAATGATGAGTTTCGGTAATGGACCCAAGATATATCTTCGTGGTGCCAAGCCGAGTATACTCAAATATGGTGGCCTAAGCCACCGCCCCCTCTCAATCGAGAGGTTGATGTGCTTACTCGTGTTTGCCAATTTTTGAATTGGTTCTTACTCATGTTGGTCATCCTCTAGTTGTTTTTGTTTCTTTGGTCGTGCACTCACATTTGGCTCTTCATACGTTCTTTTTGTAATTTTTGAGTGCATTGACCCATATCAGCGTGACTCTCTAAACCCATGCCATTCCTATCCCCCAACAAAACCATCTACTCTGCATAAGAACCTTCCATTTTTATGTATCTTGGCTCTCTGTTCTGATGGTAATGGTACTACCGGATCTCATATGCGGTACTACCGCCTAACGGTACTACCAGACGTTACTAGCGGTACTACTGCCCCTGGTTGTGTTTCCAGGTTCCTGCCTGAAAACTTCCCAGGTGCGGTACTACCGGTTTGTACCTCCGGTACTACCGCGTAGCGGTACTACCGCCCATGGAACCGGTACTACCGCTTGTGCGCATCGGTTAAGACTGGAGACGGGGGAGAGGCACCCCTCAGTGCCTCATTCATCCCTTGTCTCCACTCCTCACCAGCGCCACCACCAGAGCAAGACGATGCCGGAGGAACCCCGCCCTTCCCTCCCTCTCCCGGATCCACACCGGATTCGGCCTCCCTGCGGGCTCCTCTCTCTTCCCCACCATCATGGACACCGGTACTACCGCCCTCCTCATCTTCTTACTTGTTTTCTCCATTGAATCTAGGGTAACTTTGATTCTTGGCTAAAACTCGCATTCTTGAGGTTGTATCGTGTGCTATTTACCAGATCTATCACTTGGTCCGATGGAAATCATGTTTTGCAACAAATTTATTGCCCGTACTTGGATCTCTAGTCCAGATCTGCACTATAGTCGCGGGTCGGTAGTACCGGGAATCTTTTTCCGGTACTACCGCCAGTGCAGGTCCAGTACTACCGCCCAATACTGGCAGCATTTTTTTTTACAACACCAAGCTCCATCCTCTGTGTTGTCTCAGGTTCTTGTGCCCTTACCCCTATGCTATCTCCCTCGTTCTTTCACAGGTGCAGGGGGTTCCCGGGGATCACGCAAGCGCTCCAAAGCTCACTATGAGATAGAGGACTATGAGTCAGAATCCGAGACTGAGTCAGAAGAGGAGGTCATGCCCCAACCTAGTGCCCGTCTGAAACTGCAAACAACTCGTGGTCGTCGGGGTGGGGGGTCAAGCAAAGTGCTGGTCGTGGTAAAGCTCCTCCACCTCCTCCTCCTTCTGGTCCTCGCAAGAGCCACAGTTCAGGGCCATCTGGGCCAAAGCTGTTGTCTGATTTGTCTGAGTCTGAATTTCATGCCCTGCGGGTGGTCAGTCCATATGGGACTGCTCGCTCTCATGCTCGAGAAAATAGCCTCTTCTTTACGGATTTTCAGGAGCGGGTGTTCCATGAGATTCTCATGAAAGATGATAAAATTGTGGTTCCTCAAAAATGGATCGAGATGAATCATGTGAGGAAGCATCTGGACTACTTTGGTGAGGCCCTTGACATTTGCACCAACATTGGCTTGCTTCCCATTATGGAGTTCTGGTGCAACTATGATCCTATGCTCATTTCTCAGTTCTATGCAACCGTTCACTTTGCCAAGAATGATACTCGGACTCTCACCTGGATGACCGAGGGTGTTGTCAAGCAAGCAACATTGGCTGAGTTTGGGGCTATCCTCGGGTACGAAGACCATGGCAAGGACATTCCCGTTGGTTTTCGGTGCCACGCCAATGATCGTCCCATGAAGAAAGATGTGCTTGCCCCACTGTACATCCGAGGGCGCGGAATCCCTGGAAAGATCAAAGGGCTCCTCCCTACATATGACATATTGCATCGCATTTTTCGTGAGACCGTCGCCCCTCGTGCTGGGAATGTTGATGAGATACATGCTTTCATGGTGGATATTATGATGGCCACCTATCACCACCGTGACTCGGGCCTACCTATGGATGTGATGGATGTTATTTGGAATGAGATGGTCTGCGCCACTTTTCAGAGGAGGGTACCTACTTTTGCTCCATACATCATGGCTCTCATCATTAGCAAGTGCCCTATGATTGCCCGTGACTTGCCTTCTCTTTGTCTTGACACTCACCGCCACAAGAATCTGCTGATCAAGACCCATCTCAAACCACGCAATGCGGATGGTCAGATTGTTGATGAGGATGGGAACCCGGTTGAGGAGGACGCAGGTGTGCTGCTGATGCACAGCAGGATGCTACTTTTGTGGTCTCTCGTCGCAAGACCGCTCAGCCATCTTGGGCCAAGAGGTTTGAGGCCAAACTCAAGAAGATATTCTGCTTCCAAGTGGACAATCAGAAACGCATGTACGAGGCCCATGTCTATGCCAAGAAGTCCTGTGCTCGTCAGAAGGAACTGATGGAGGCTCAAGGCTTGACCGTTTCCAAGGGCTCCGAGAACAACATTACCCCAGAAGACCAATGGATCTCCAAGCACAGCAACTGGGACGATGATGCCACCTCCTCCTTCCGTGCCCCTCCACCTCATGATGATGCGTGGGACGACTTTGTTGATGATGATAATGAGTGACCTCCGGGGCGTTAGTGTTGCTCTTGTCCCTTTTTGGCGTCTTGATGCCAAAGGGGGAGAAGTTTCACATTAGGTATGCGGGATTTGCGAGGGAAAGTCACAAGCTCGTTCTTGCCTTTGATTTTATTCGCTTGTGAACTTTATTTGGTTGCCTCTTATTATATGTGACTTACTATGTGTGAACTAACTATTTGTGCTATGATAAGACTATGTGGTTATCGTATGGATCCATCTTGTGTGTAATATGGCTATTCTTGTTTGGATCCATCCTATGTGACGACCTTCCCCATTCCTAATCAATAGTGGTCATCACATGTTATTTAGCAAAGGTATGTCATCTATGTGCGACTTCTACTCCCAGGTAGCTTGTTAGAATGTATGGGGCTTGTTTCTACATATCTAGGGGGGGGCCATCTACATCTTGTCATCACTAGATTTCCCTACAAAATGTGTGTTGTCATCAAAGACCAAAAAGGGGGAGATTGAAAGAGCATTTGCTATCCCTAGTGATTTTGGTGTTTGATAACAACACACATATCGGAGTAATGATTTGCTAAGTGTGTCACAGGTACATTAAAAAGATCTGCAAACGTTCAAAAACTGTCTGCCTGGAGCGGTACCAAAAAGCGGTAGTACCGATTTTTGCTACCGGACCAGACAGAAGGATGTGACTAACTGTCAAAAAGCCTCTGCCGCGCCAGGTACTAAAAAGCGGTAGTACCGCATTTTAGTACCTAGTGCGACAGAAGCTTTTTACAGTTTGTCAAAAGCTTCTGCCTGCTCCGGTACTAAAATGCGGTAGTACCGCATTTTAGTACCGCTGGGGGCAGAGACTTTTTGTACGTTGCAAAAAGCTTCTGCCTTCTCCGGTACTAAAATGCGGTATACAGCTCAGGGCAGAGACTTTTTGTACGTTGCCAAAAGCCTCTGTCTGCGCCGGTAGCAAAATGCGGTAGTACCGCATTTTACTACCTGGCGTGACAGAGAGTTTTTTCGTTTGAAAGTTGCTGATTTCTCTATGTCCGGTAGTACCGGTTGCCACAAGCGGTACTACTACTTTCCGGTAGCAGCAATAGTAGTACCGCTGGGGGCAGGACTTGATGCAGATTGAAAAAGGGTGGTCCGGTACCAGGTCCGGTAGTACCGGAGTTCTCCGGTAGTACCGCTTGAACTTCCGGTACTACCGCTGCAATAAATGCACCTACCTTGGGACAAGGTGCTCAGTGCATTAAAGTCAAAGAACACCATTGGAGTTCATTGGAGCCACCCAAATCTTCAAGATCTCCTCATCCCACCACCCAAAGTCCTTGATCTTTGGGGAATCGAAGGAGGAGACCCCGATCTACTACTTCACCAAAAGAGATTTTCATTTTCCCCTCATTTCATTGAGGGCCCCTTTGCTCTAGAGTTTTCTTGGAAACCCTAGTTCTTGTTTTGGTTCTTACAAGCTTGTCTTTGATTGCTTTGACAGCTTGCTTGTATTTGGGAGCCTCCGATTAAGTTGTGGATGTGTGCCCCAAACTTGTAACGGTGCCGGCTTCCACCTTGAAGGTTGCCGATATAGTGGAAGGTGAATCGATCCCGTTGGGGTGAGATTCATCGGAGAACAAGGGAGGACTTTCGTGCCGTTGGTGGTTTGAAACCACCCGCTCTCCAAACGTAGACGTACTTCCCTTCAAACGGAAGGAACTACGGGAAACAAATCCTTGTGTCTCCGCGTCCACTTTTCGGTTACTTCTATCCTTTTACCGCACCTTACTTACTTGTTACTACTTTGTGTTGTGGTAGCCCTTGCATAATTGTCATATAGGTAAATTCACCATAGTTGTATTATCTAGAGAATTTACCTTATTGTCAAACCTTAATTTGAAAAAGAAGAAATTTGAAGTAGCACCTATTCACCCCCCCCCCCTCTAGGTGCCCATACGATCCTTTCACCATTAACCTTTCTCGCATAGCCCAAGCGTTTAAATTTAGATTTTTCTATTTTAATTCAAACTCAGTTGTGTACCTAGTTTCAAAAATCAACCCAGCTCGATTCATTGAACCAAATTGCATGAAACCAATTTTGTTAGAAAGGTACTGAAATGCTTAATCCAAACCCGTTGGATTCAAGTCATTTGGATCTGTAGATCAACCTTGGTAAAAATAACAAGGCAGAAGCTTTTCTGCATTCAAACATTTTTCAAATTTCAACCATAATAGCTTTTGAGTTGATTCCAACTCTCAAACATTTGATCATACCTTTCAGAATATATAAAAACATATGGATTTACTTATAGAAATAATGTTCAAGTAATAAAAGAATGCCACATAGGCATTTCTAGTCACTTTAATTATTTAAAATAAAAAGATTAAACCTTATTAAATTGTGACACCACTTTAAATCACATTCTCATGTACTGAAATATGTGGTGATGACATGTGTCAACATGATCCCATGTTTGAGTTGGAGAATATTAAATCTTTACTATTAAATGGGAGTTGGTGGCTCACTTTGGCCATCAAACATTGAAAAGATCTGGACCGTCAAATCGCCCTCAAACAATCTCGTCAAACACTAAGAGAATGATAACAGTCAGATCACCCACTTCCCTCCACCCGTGTGATAAACTTTGGTAACCAGCAATTACGGAAGCATATTATTTTTGTACCGATATTAAGTATCTTTACTATTAAATTGGAGTTGGTGGCTCACTTTTCCCATCAAACATTGAACGAATATGGTCCATCCAAGGCACCTATCAAACATTGGACGGATCCGAACTGTCTACTAAATAACATTTTAGGAAGTTAATAACGCAATCACCACACAGAGTTGCCACAAATGAAATAGGAAGTATACATCACGGTAAAATCAGGGAATCAATCAAAGAATCACCACTTAATTAAAAAAAAGGAAAGCAATCAGGGATCAATGGGTCCTCTGCATGCATACATAAAAAAATAACCGTCATCTGCATGACTGGCGGGCCACATGGGTGCATGTATTGGCCATGGGAGAAAAAAATACTACACCATGCTAGCCCGATTAAAGGGACGTGCATCAGCATTTACCTAAGAGGAAAATAGACGCGCAATACTAATTAATCGGGACGTTAAATGCTAATTAGAGGAAACTAAATAGACCTAATTAATTTTCCTTCTCTATTATATACAGACCGCATGCAAGAAAATCTCGTTCTATGATTAGAAAGTACTGCCATGTTCCTCTCTTTGATTATGACTCTTACATGGCCGGTGAAGTACAATTTTAATTAAATGTGATTGGGCCATCAATTAGAGAAGGATAACTGAAGTACAATTTGGTACACATGGCTGGTGTACCATCCGTGCAATATTTACCCCTGTAACAGTAAGTTTAGTTTTTGTGATATTGAACCAAGCATGGTTGGATATGAACTTTACATGCGGCTATATGACATTTAACCCAATTTTAGGGTTCAAAAACAAGTTACACAAGAAAACGAATAAAAAAACCAAAGAAGACAATCCATTTTTACTACTCCCTCTAACCAAATTAGTTGGCTTAGATTTATCTAGGTTCAATTGTATTTAGACATAATTTAGAATTAGATACATCCGTATCTTGATAAATTTGAGTCAACTAATTTGGATCGGAGGGAATATACATTTGACTACTATAGGATCCCAGTAATAAAGGGGCTTTAACTTATATCCATTAGGGATGAGGGCCTAGGAATCTCCTATAGTTCTAACCATATATTGTTTTCAGTGGTGTATGTTAAGTATAGATAACATATAATGTTGTAGCATGGTAGAATAGGCATAGCATATCACTTGACAGATAAAGGAGAAGCAGATGATGACATTAGATAATTCATTGGTCGGAATTGAGAAGGTCGATAATGAAAATGAAGTCAGACCGACAGGCATCTAAAGTTTAACGAAGAGGAGGACACAAACATTTGGCACAAACGTTACCCAAAGCATGTCGACCTAGCCGCACATACACATTCATAAAAATACTATATTTATTAATGCATATATACACGTCCTTATTGTTCCGTAAAGAAAACAGTTCTTCAAAATGACTTGAGGTGGGTCGGGACGATAAAGTAGCAACATCAAAACCTGAGGTAGCATCGAGATGAGCTTGCAAGAGAAATGGGGAAGGAGAAACATTGTGCTACCTCTTCTCGTGTTTTACCTCGTGTGGTAAGGAGGAACAATACTATAGGAGAGAACGGTAGTGACTAATGTTAGATAAACACAGTATACTCCCTCCTTCCGCAAATACGTGTACATCTAACATACAATATTTGCCTAAAAAGAGTGTACATCTAAATTATCAAGAAGTTGATAAATACAATTATCTCCTCGTAATCACTCTCCCACTTCATCCTCCAATCTCTACTCTTCTCCTCCAAATCATCCACCAATCCTCATTCTCCTCTTTCATTTATATTTGTGGAGGCTCATAAAAGAAGAGAGAGAACTAATTTATCCAATATTTCCTAGATGTACACTTATTTACGAAAGAAGAAAGTATACTATATCATTTTTTATCGATGTCCTCATACATTATATTGTCAATCCGTAGCAACGCACAGGCATTTAGCTAGTCTTAAGTAGTTTTTCAATGAGTAGAAATTACTTTTCTAAAAATAAAATAAATAAGACAAAGGCTTTAATCTTGTAATGTTAGTGATGATACTAGATCATCTATAGTGCACCTTTGTGTGATGATTGAAAGTAGTTAAGTATTGTTTGGTGATTGTGTACCTCGTATTTATTTATAGATGCTAGTACCGACCAAGGATACGAGAAGGAAGGAGGATACTACGAAGAAGAAGTCGAGGAGAACTTCAACCACTGCTCTGCTCAAGGCAAGCTTATACTGATACTTATGCAAGCCAATACTTGCAAGCCTAATACTACTAGTTAATTGAGCAAGCTAACACTTGCAAGATACTCTACTTTAGCAAGCCTATACTGATACTGATGCAAGCTAATACTTGCTTGTTACCATGACCACTAGATGCCTTAAGCATATGTGATCATACCCACTTGATACCCCCTCCTAGTTTTACTTGCAAGCTTTATACTTTATTTCTTTATCAAAGCTATTACTTAGAGTCTACTCAAGTGACTTGTAGATTCTAGGAAGAAAATTGAAGGTTGCATAAAGAGCATTAAATTTGGCCTAAGCTAGATAATCTTGATGTGACCCTAAGGCATGAGACTGAACTTAGTTAAACTCCACTTGTTTACCACCCCTCATTAGTACTCACCCCCACTTGTAGATGCTAGTGCTAAGCATAATACTTGATCAACTTTAGATGGGAATACTTGGTGAAAATGGTTATGAAAACCTTGAAATGATGAATCATTCTACTGAAATGTTTTGACATGTGTTTCCGAGCACCAGATGATTTTAATGATGAAAATGTTGAGGCATGAGCCTTAGCCCTTTATAAAACTGATGGTTGTCTGGATGCGATACCATTCCAATTTTACCGTACAACCACAATACCCGAAGATTGGGTAGGGCTTGACTGGAAACTTATATACCTTAGTATGGGTTCCCTCACGGCCAAGGTCTGAGCTGAGGCTACCTTGTGAAGATTGTCCACCTGTGCAGTACCCAAGATGACAGTTGGTCATGGTTGGGAGGCCAAACTCATAGGAGAGGTGCCTATACTAGGGCGTGTAATGCAAAGGTTAGGATTGATTATCCACATACTGAGTATGGTGAATTTAGGATTTGTTCCTGACGGATGTATCGAATGTTGTGGTGAAAGTGTACAATCTCTGCAGAGTGTCAAACTATTCGAATAGCCACGTCCGCGGTTATGGACAGTTGGAGTGGCCATATTGTTCCCCGTCAGATGTTTTCAAAATGACTTGTGAAATGAATTGAGATTTTGACTTGACCACAACAGAGTTGTGATATGAAATACTAGTTCCCACTTAGGTGTTATAAAATTTCAACTAGCTTTTCTTGCTTCTGAACTTAGTAGAGGTAAATCTGGCTTTTTGCAAAACAACCCTAGAGCTTAGTGTCCTACTACAAAAACCCCCTTCACTTGTTAGTATTAGTTTGCGAGTACTTAAAGAGTACTCATGGCTTTGTCCCTGGCTATTCCCTTGGCCAGACTATGAAGAGGAGTACCAGGATGAAGGACCTCAGGAAGGTTACGACAACTAGGATCATCTCCCATCGTCAGCATTGCCTGTGACCCCGAAGATGGAGCTTCGCCTAAGCTACCGTTATTATTACGTATTTCCGCTGCTTGAGTTGTATTAAGAACTGGATCATGAGATCCTTATTTGTGTAAGACCTTATGTATGGTTTGTAATGGATGATGTAATTTGATATCCAAATCTGTTATGTCTCGCAAAAATGGTAATCCTGGGATTGCGATGTATGGCATAACAGGCATCTGGGATTAAAAATCCGCGTGTTGACACGAACTTGATGGAACACTTTATATTCTTTGCCCCTAATAAACTTCAAACATTGTGTCATCTATGTTGTATATGCTTGCACTTATACGTTGGAATTAGTAGAACCGTGTTGTCACGGGGAACGTTTTCAACATTGCACTTGTACTTTGTACTCAGTTGATATCATGCTGTCTATGGATGTCACCGGTGTAAAATAAAGAGGGAACTTGTAAGTCTATGGAGTATGTATTTTGTGTTAGAGAAACACCTGGGCCGCTAGCCTAAGCCATGCCTAATCATGGTGGAAACTTGCAGCATCACCATAGTGAGGTATCTATGAAGCATCCTCAATAAAAAGCTATGCATATAGTAAATAAAAAGATCGCTGAGATGCTCATTGTCTGCTTGCCTTGTCATTTTGGTTATGGGATAGCTCTTGTACCATGTGCAAGGGGTACCCCTTTGGCGGTTCTCTATGATATGCAAATACTTACAATGACAAGAACTTACAGGTGACTGAAGTTGAGTAGCAAGAGGTGTGGCCCTCGTATTCAAGGGACTTGAGATTGCCAACTTATACTTCGTCAAGCATATACTCCATAGTTTGTTCACTTTAACCTTAACTACTTCAAGATGCTTATGGTAGGGGCAATGAAGGATGAAAGCTAACAAGTACCATAATTTTTGGAAGCTCTTTTTGAATCTTGAAATCCCTGCTTCCCTTGTGAAGGGCATTTCTTCCACCATTATTTGAGTCTCCACCTTCTACCTTTAGGCATCATTAAGAGAGCATAATTGTCATTTTGTGTGTAATGTCCCAAAGCTTATTGATTGATGCATATTGTGTTATTACTTGTTCTTGTGCTACTTGTTTCTAGTCACCCTTGTGAACTTTGAAGGTGTCCTATGCATCTATTTGCTACTCTATGAGGGGCAAGCTGATTGCCACTATGCTATGTTTTCTGTATGTGAAACAAACAAACATTTTTCAATGGATGCTATTCATGATCTTTGTTTGTAGCCTTTCATGTTGCATGCATAGTTACTTTGTCCTATTTGTAGAACTCCATCTTTCATGCACATGTTTAAAGCTCTTTGATCCCAGCTTTCAATGCTTGCAGATGGTTTGATCTTGGTTTTGATGGTGCATGTCACCTCAAAAATTATTGTTTTTATCGCTTACCTACTCGAGGACGAGCAGGAGTTAAGCTTGGGGATGCTTGATACGTCGGAAACGTATCTATAATTTTTGATGCTCCATGCTTGTTTAGTATCTACTTTGCTTTGCTTTGTCTACACTTTGAGGTGTTTTTATATCTTTTCTGGAACTAACTTATTAAAAAGTTGCCATAGTGCTTGTTGCCTATTTTCTTCTGTTTTTGGTTCCAAAAAGGAAGAAAATCAATATTCTCGAAATTGGACA
The DNA here is from genome assembly GCA_916181665.1 of Avena sativa. Lineage (NCBI taxonomy): Eukaryota > Viridiplantae > Streptophyta > Magnoliopsida > Poales > Poaceae > Avena > Avena sativa. The sequence goes on from OV702294.1 coordinate 507,782,402, forward strand.
GGACAAAAGCCAAAGTCAATATTTTATCGTGAGGGGCACGAATCCAGAAGACGGGACAAGGAAGCGAACCAGGGCGACCAGACCCCCCTAGGCGCGGGTGGGCCCTGCCTCGCGCCTGGGTAGGGTGTGTGTAACACCCCAGTTTCAGTAAATCATTATTTAGGGTTTGTTTGTGCATAGGATGAGCATCATCTCTTAAAAATGCATTGAATAAAAGATAATACAAACCCCACACCCTTGTTTTCTCCCTTCTCTTTGAAGCAAATCAAAATAGTTTGAATATTTTGAAAGTACAAAAATGTTGGATCCCAAATGGATTATAAGGGTGCTGCAATGTTTTATATATTTTATAAAGCCTTTGGTATTTTTGAAGTTACCCAAAACAGAATTTGAAATGAAAATACAAAACAGAAATTGAAAACAGAAAAAGGAAAGGTTTTTAGAAATAAAATAGGTTTTCTAACCTAGCTGGGCCGCAGCCCAACTCCCCTATCCCTCTCTCCTCTACTGCCGCCCGCGCAACACTCCGCTGCCCAGCTGAGGCCCACACGCAACCCACTCATGCCCAATACCCCTTATCCCTTTCCCCGTCATCTTCGTCCCCGACACGAAGCTTCTATGTGTCGCCGGCGCCGTCGGTGCCCTGCGCCATGATTCATGCCATCCTTCCGCCGCTCTCTGGACGAGGATAAGAAGCAGCCTCGCACGACTCTCCTGTCTCATCCTCATCCCCTCCCGTGCTCTCTTCCTCTCTCCCCCAGCGAGACCGAACCCTAGCTCTGGCCAGAGACGGCTGTCGCCGTCCTTACCAGCCTCCCTCGCCGTTCTGGAGCCACCATCGTGACCGCCATGCTCGACTCCATCATTTGCCCCGAAGCGCGCAAGCTGGAGGGCCCCCAATCGCCCCAATCGAAACCCCCTTCCCTGACTCCGGCAGCCGCCATTCTCGTCGATTCCAGCTGTGCGTCTCCTCGCCGACCGCCTCCTGGCGCTTCTGGTGAGCATACGATGCCGGTGCACCTCGACTCAGTCTCCCTCTTCCTCTGTATCTTTCTCCCGACGTGAGTCCAAGTGATCTGCCTCTTGACGTCGTTGGAGCCACTGTTCCGGCGACCGTTTCTTGGCGGCGCAGCTGCTATTAGGTTCGCCCTACTGCCCTCGTTCAAACGCGCTAGACCTCGCAGTCCCGCACGCTCGCAGTCGCCGGCCCCGTCGTCGTTCTGTGGGTCACCACTGGCGTGACGTCACATCAGCGTCACCGTGACGCCAGCGTGCTCGGTCAGCCCCCGTCAAACCATGGGCGGGTCCCACTGTGTTCGCGTGGCTGCAGATGTGGCATCGGACCCTTCTGTCAGCCTCACTGGCTAGATTCATCCCCGGTGTAAAAAGTTATCTAGTTTCTTTTATTCCCATAAAAGTGTATTAAAGGTTTAATAATTCCAGAAATTGATTTAAATCTTATAAATTCAATAGATTATTATTTATAAGTCAGAAAAATATAAATAATATAACAAAATGTTCATAAAAATGAGCTCTATCTATTTAAGCTATAATCATGCATTGTTCAACAACTTAAATGAAAATTTTAATTAGAAGAACATAGTACGCCCTCTTATATACTCCGGAGTTTTCCCGAGTTAGGGTTTTCACCCCTCGGAACCCCGATTAAGTTATCAAGCATGCTTTAGGGTTACATTTAAATACAAATTAACTTGTCATATCATCATCCTTGCTTGAGCATTGCATCGATGCCATGTGTTGATTGTTTCCCTTTCTTTCCGGTATTTGGTTCTTCTTCGGTAGAATATGATATCGAGTTTGAGATCGAAGTCAGAGATCGACACCGTTGAAGATCGAAGATTGACGAAAAATACTTGACCAACTATAACCAAGTCAAGTACAAGGCTCCTGAAGATCTGCTTATCGGTTATCAATAGCCCCACCATGATATAATCCTATGATTTCGGAAGTATTTCAATTCTGCCATGATGCATACGATTCTACTATGGTCTTTTATTGATAGATAGAGTATCCTATCTATTGCATACTCCCTTTGAGTTTATATTACATGATCCAATGCTCCTAGCATAACTAGGTTTGGCTTGTGTGCATTGCTAGAGCTTATATCCGTGTCCTGCTTAGCGATGCATAGCTATCAGTGTTGGTTCGTCCAGATGATGTATCAGATGCAGATAATCTAGTATGATAGGAGATCGTGATGAGATGATATCCGAGGTGATATGAGTTAAACATGCTAAGGCTTGTATGGGAGGCCACGGTGGGATGTGGTTTTTCTAGTCCCATGCTCGCCATCACTAGTAACTGAGTTCTTGCCTTTGGAACCGAGATGAGCGTACAGCCACACGGGGCTTGGGAACCCCTCGCCTGATTAACTTGCCTAGTAAATTCCATGAGTCACATAGTTTGGGCGTTCCATTCGACATATGCATAGAAAATCTTTTGAAAGATTTTCCGGGTGAAGGTGCATTCATAACAGGTAGGGAAGCGCGGACGCAGTTGCTTGGGGTTGATGGCACCCCTGGTAAACCAACCTCGCCTCACATCTTTAAGTACCGGCTTCGGGATTTGACCCATTATGGTGGAACCATACTTATTGCGTGACTCATGGTCTCGGCGAAAGCAAGGTAAAGGTCGTGTCCAACCACACCCTCTGTCGGCCTTCCAAGGAAGAGGGCTAATGATCTAGCATTAAGAGTCGGTTGGTACGTGTGAGCAAAGTTGTACACCCCTGCAGGGTTAAATCTTTTCGAAAAGCCGTGTTCACGGTTATGAACGCTTGGTGACCGGATTCTGAGATCATAGAGAACTTTAACCTAATCGTAAAACTTGGTAGATCAACGTGTGCTTAAGGATGCTTCCTCATGGGTACGAGGGGGTGATCTTAGTTGGTAGATGATTATGATTTGGTGGATATAAAAAGATATGATGATCAATATTTCAGATATGTCGTTCTCTTATCCCCTTTTAAAATACTATGACTAGACAAGCTTCTTCTCCCTCTTGTTTTATAAACAAAAGTGGCTTTATGCAAAACAACTCCACCATCCATAAGTCTTGCGGAGTACACCTTGTACTCACCCTTGCTTTGTTGATACTTTTTGGCAGAGTAAGTGTTCCCTGAAGATGAGTTTGATACTACATCGACACCGACGAGTAGCTTGGGGTTCCTGGCCGGCAGCCTGGAATCTATGGGCTAGGACGTCATCATTTTGCTTGAGGCCTCTTAGGCCATTTGTTAAGTTTGCTATACTTAATAGCATAATTTGCCTTCCGTTGTTTGATGTTTCTGGTCAGTGACCTCTACTTGTAATAATTTGGTTCTCTGCTCAGTTATGAGCTTGCTGTAATAAATTTTGTGTCGTAGGGTCACTGATGTGTTACCGAATCTTCACTGGATATCCTCGAGCTCAAGGTTAAGCTTATATCAGACGGAGGTCTGGGATTTGTTTATCCCTGATCCCGGGGGTGTTACAGGTCTTGGTATCAGAGCAGTACCGACCGTAGGAAAACCTTGCTATTGGTCGATGTTGAGTCTAGTGTTTGTAAAAACTATGTTAAAGCTAAAAGTATTTGCGAAAACACTAGTATGCTTCTTTTTCTTCTTATCCAATTTCACTATAACTATGGGTTATCTTATATTGTGTTGACTTTGAAAAGTTTTGATATCTCTTCCAGTCTTTCAAAACTTAGGTGCCTTTTGGGCATGTCGTTTCTCAACCAGTTGACCTAGTGTTGAGTTCTCTAGAGTTGTGTGTGTTGTGAATTCCTTGTTCCCTTTGATCTGCTTCATCTGAGAGATTGCTTTCTTTCATGAACTCTCTATCTTTTGGACCCACAATATTATATTGTTGGTTCCATAGTGTTCTGCTCTAGGCTTCGAGGTTTCTTTTTGCCTCGTGTGCGTCCTTTTCATTTGTTTGGGGTACTTCAGAAGTTGTTTCTTCTTTTGGAAGCTACCTCGTGATTGCTACCTTGCAGTGTATGCTATGTCACTCAAGTATTAGTTACGCGTTTCTTTGGGTTTTAACCCTTGGACTTGAACCGAAGATCCGGGATTGTGCTGGATTCTAGTGTTGTGAATCTTGTACATGAAGCTGATCTTTAATCCAAGATCCATTCCTTTGACCCCTGTTGTTAATGTTCACACTTTACCTCAGGATGGCTGGTACTACAATTCTAGCCTTCAAGCATGTGGTCTTTGTCGCGATTGAATTGTGACAATAAAGGACTTCCCCTACCACATGCTATGGCAGATGTTCTTTAATGGAACCAAATAGATCACGACAAGAGTACTCCTCGTGAGTGTCTCATCTACATCCATGACTCTGCCACACCTTACCCCTTCTATGCATTGGTTTTTGGAAGATTGTTAATCTATGCATCCACATCTCGGGATTCTATCCTGAGCATGTTCCTTTTTTCCCATGTTGTTTTCCGACCTTTGTCTACCAGTTGGTAGCCAAGTAGTAAATGTGCATTGGTGTCTTCCGATGCAAGATACACTTGTGGTTCGTCAAGATAAACCATTTCGGAATGTCTAGGAGAAACAAACTCCAGTACCTCGTCATATCTAGGACCTGGTCAAAGTGTTGTAATCTGCAGATCTAGAGGCAATGATTAGCTTCTATCTGTTCTACCTTAAAGTATCACACTCTTTTATACTAAGAGTCCGTGCTGAGTTTCATGACCCCTTAATGAAGTGATGCTTCCACACATCTTTATCCACCCTTCCTCGAGCTTTCGTGCTCGTGAATGATGCGTGTGCATAATAATGTGGCCATCTGAGATTCTTAGCAATTATTATTGTTTTGAACTCTAAGGACATTTGTCTCATTCTTCGCGTGATTGGTTAACCGTGTCACTAAGCAAACTATGATTGTGATACCATGTTCGTTACTCTGGTGTACTCTCTCCGGTCAAAGAGTTAGGCTTGTGACGAAGCTCTGAGACTACGTCCTCTTGCCTTACCAAGCAAGTTCCCTCTCGAACTAGGTGATATATCGGTGGTTCATGATATTCTAGATGTCTACTAGAAGCATCGCCATGTTGCCACATGACTGTGTTGTCAAGTTCCTAAGCAAGTTAGTTCTCTGAACTGCTCCTTTCTCCAAGGATCCATACTGGATGCCCCTGAACTAGTTGGTTGATCTTAAACAACAACCTGGAGAGTTGTAAGACAAAAGTTCTATTTGACTTTGTTCCTTCATAAAGGTATGTCTAGTTTCGTTCACGTTGAAGAAAGATAGTATTTCCTTTGTGGATATGTTATCTTCCCCCACCTTTGATTTGATTTGGGTTATCGTCAAATCAAACTTAGTTTGAAGGACTATCTTGATGGTGTTCCTACTTGTGATGTTTCACTTGAGTACATCTTCATGTCCTTTAATCTGACCAATATTCTCGCCTTATTCATATGACATATGAGTCCATCTTCTTGGAGTGTTTTGATAAGCTTGTTGTTGAGCCCATCGATGACATCCTTATTTTCTCCATGTTAGACAAGATCCATATGGAACAGTTGGCATTAATGTTGGAAACTTTTGAGAACCATCTCCGTGCCATTTCGAAGTATGTGTTCTGAATGTTAGAAGCAACCTTCTCTGATTCACGAGCAATTGTTGAAAGATGTCGCCGTGGATTCGATTAGAGTTAACTCCATTCCTTAAGGACACATATGTGTTTTAATTGTTACTACTTTATGTGTGTGGAGTTGTCTTTCGACAAGTTGTTAAATACATGGGTCTAGCCGTCTAGCTCGTCTATTGGAGCTTGAGATTGTAGTCCCTGTCTTGAGAATCTAGTGAATTTACCTTTGCGGTAAATATTGCAAACTTTCTATTCGGACATGCTGAGTCTAAAATATCATCTCACCTAACCAAACCTGAATCTCAAGCAGCAACGATGGTTGGTGTTTCCCAATGCTTTGACATAGGTCTCTTTGTAATTCTGGCAAGATTGATGTAATGGTTGACACACCTAGCCGGAAAGACCTATTGTCATATCCTCTTGAATCAACAATAACAACCACTCCTCATGAGGCTTCTTCTATAATTTATTATAGGAGATGGGTTTATGGTTTCCCTTGTATCCGAAGTCCGACCTTTCACTTGATGTTTGCTTTCTCGAACATCAAGGAGAACATTTAAAGTAGTGTTGCTAAATGTCTCTCGGTCGATCCTCCAGACCATTTTATGTTGGCAATCATTTTGTTGTGTCAACTAATTGAAGTCTGAGAATGAAGTTTTGTTTATTCTTGTGTCATCAGGAATCTTCTTAACCATTCATTTGGTGGTGTAAAGTGATATCATGATCTTTGGCAAAGATTCCGACAAGCCTGGATGAATAAATAGTTCCCTTCGTTTTCTCAACCATGTTTTAAGAGCGACTATGATTTTGGTAATCAGAAGTTTCTCTTGATACATGCTTCTTGTCACTCTTACGAGTCCTCTCCACCAAAACACCTTTCTGTCTTGACCTTCTGTTGGATGAAAGAGTGACCCTTCTGTGTCAAAAGTAGTTCAACAACTTGGTTTTGTTGATCCATATCCCTGCAACCTGAAATCTCTACTTGAGTCGTTTAGTAGAGGTTTCCTGTCGAAGTCCGTGGTCATGTTCTATCTGTTGGAACCTTCCTCTTCAGAAGTTTAAACCCTTCTGAGTTCCATGGTCTCAATCCTTATGAAGACCGGTTATCTAACAAATTGAAACCATCTCCTCTTGTTTCCTTTGTTACCTTAACGTGTTTCATGTTTGTTGTCTTAGAGTTGTTTTTAAACACTCCATCCATGAGTTTACCATGAGATACTCTGTGTGTTGTTTAGTGTGTTCCCTCTTATCTTTAGAGTGTCCCTGTTTCTTTCTCTCTTTGTCTCTTTTCCTACCTTTGGAATCTTGGGTCGAGATTCTCATAAGGGGGATAGAGCTGTAACACCCCAGTTTTAGTAAATCATTATTTAGGGTTTGTTTGTGCATAGCATGAGCATCATCTCTTAAAAATGCATTGAATAAAAGAGAATACAAACCCCAAACCCTAGTTTTCTCCCCTCTCTTTGAAGCAAATCAAAATAGTTTGAATATTTTTAAAGTACAAAAATGTTGGAGCCCAAATGGATTATAAGGGCCTTGCAATGTTTTATATATTTTATAAAGCCTTTGGTATTTTTGAAGTTACCCAAAACAGAATTTGAAATGAAAATACAAAACATAAATTGAAAACATAAAAAGGAAAGGTTTTTAGAAATAAAATATGTTTTCTAACCTAGCTGGGCTGCAGCCCAGCTCCCCTAACCCTCTCTCCTCTCCTGCCGCCCGCGCAACACAACGCTGCCCAGCTGAGGCCCATGCGATACCCACTCAGGCCCAATACCCCTTCGCCCTTTCCCCGTCGTCTTCTTCCCTGACACGAAGCTTCTGTGTGTCGTCGGCGCCGCCGTCACCCTGCGTTATGATTCGTGTCGTCCCGCCGCCGCTCTCTGGACGAGGATAAGAACCAGCCTCGCACGACTCTCCCACCTCATCCTCATCCCCTCCAGTGCTCTCTTTCTCTCTCCCCCAGCAAGACCAAACCCTAGCTCTGGCCAGAGACGGCTGTCGCCATCGTTACCAGCCTCCCCTCGCCATTATGAAGCCACCAACTTGACCGCCATGCTCGACTCCATCATTTGCGCCGAAGCGCGCAAGCTGGAGAGCCCCCAATTGCCCCAATCGAAACCCCCTTCCCTGACTCCGGCAGCCGCCATTCTTGTCGATTCTAGCCATGCGTCGCCTCGCCGACCGCCTCCTCGCGCTTCTGGTGAGCATACGGTGCCGGTGCACCTCGACTCCGTCTCCCTCTTCCTCTGTATCTTGCTTCCTCCATGAGTCTACATGATCTGCCGCTTGCTGTCGTTGGAGCCACTGTTCCGGTGACCGTTTCTTGGCGTCTCCGCTGCTATTAGGTTCGCCCTGCTGCCCTCATTCAAACGCGCTAGCCCTCGCAGTCCCGCGCGCTCGCAGTCGCCGGCCCCGTCGTCGTTCTGTGGGTCACCGCCGGCGTGACATCACACCAGTGTCACCGTGACGCCAGCGCGCTCGGTCAGCCCCAGTCAAACCATGGGTGGGTACCACTATGTCCGCGTGGCTGCAGATGTGGCATCAGGCCCTTCTGTCAACCTCACTGGCTAGGTTCAGCCCCGGTGTAAAAAGTTATCTAGTTTCTTTTATTCCGAGAAAAGTGTATTAAAGGTTTAATAATTCCATAAATTGATTTAAATCTTATAAATTCAATAACTTATTATTTATAAGTCAGAAAAATACAAATAATATATCAAAATGTTCAGAAAAATGAGTTCTATCTGTTTAAGCTATAATCATGCATTGTTCAACAACTTAAATGATAATTTTAATTAGAAGAACATAGTAACCCCTCTCATATACTCCGGAGTTTTCTCGAGTTAGGGTTTTCACCCCTCAGAACCCCGATTAAGTTGTCAAGCATGCTTTAGGGTTACATTTCAATACAAATTAACTTGTCATATCATCATCCTTGCTTGAGAATTGCATCGATGCCATGTGTTGATTGTTTCCCTTTCTTTCCAGTATTTGGTTCTTCTTCGGTACAATACGATATCGAGATCAAGATCGAAGTCAGAGATCAACACCGTTGAAGATCGAAGATTGACAAAAAAATACTTGACCAACTATAACCAAGTCAAGTACAAGGCTCCTGAAGATCTGCTTATCGGTTATCAACAGGCAAAGGCAAGCATAGCCCCACCATGAAATAATCCTATGATTTCGAAAGTATTTCAATTCTCCCATGATGCATACGATTCTATTGTGGTCTTTTATCGATAGATAGAGTATCCTATCTATTGCATACTCCCTTTGAGCTTATATTACTTGATCCAATGCTCCTAGCATAACTTGGTTTGGCTTGTGTGCATTGCTAGAGCTTATATCTGTGTCCTGCTTAGCCATGCATAGTTGTCAGTGCTGGTTCATCCAGATGATATATCATATGCAGATAATCTAGTATGACAGAAGATCGTGATGAGATGATATCCGAGGTTATATGAGTTAAAACATGCTAAGGCTTGTATGGGAGGCCACAGTGGAATGTGGTTTTTCTAGTCCCATGCTCGCCACCACTAGGAACCAAGTTCTTGCCTTTGGAACCGAGATGAGCGTACAGCCACACGGGGTTTGGGAACCCCTCGCCTGATTAACTTGCCTAGTAGATTCCATGAGTCACATAGTTCGGGCGTTTCATTCGATATATGCATAGAAAATCTTTTAAAAGATTTGTTGGGTGAAGGTGCATTCATAACAGGTAGGGAAGCGTGGCCGCGGTTGCTTGGGGTTGATGGCGCCCCTGGTAAACCAACCTCGCCTCACATCTTTAAGTACCGGCTTCGGGATTTGACCTGTTATGGCGGAACCATACTTATTGCGTGACTCATGGTCTCGGCGAAAGCAAGGTAAAGGTCATATCCAACCATACCCTCTGCCGGACTTCCAAGGAAGAGGGCTAATGATCTGGCATTAAGAGTTGATTAGTACGTGTGGGTAAAGTTGTACACCCCTGCAGGGTTAAATCTTTTCGAAAAGCCGTGTTCATGGTTATGAACGCTTGGTGACCGGATTCTAAGATCATAGAGAACTTTAACCTAATCGTAAAACTTGGCAGATCAACGTGTGCTTAAGGATGCTTACTCATTGGTACGAGGGGGTGATCTTAGTTGGTAGATGATGATGATTTGGTGGATATAAAAGAGATGATAATCAATATTTCGGAGATGTCGTTCTCTTATCCCCTTTTAAAATACTCTGACTAGAAGAGATTCTTCTCCCTCTTGTTTTATAAACAAATGTGGCTTTATGCAAAACAACTCCACCAGCCATAAGTCTTGCGGAGTACACCTTGTACTCACCCTTGCTTTGTTGATAGTTTTGGCAGAGTAAGTGTTCCCTGAAGATGAGTTTGATACTACATCGACACCGACGAGTAGCCTGGAATCTATGGGCTGGGACGTCATCATTATGCTTCAGGCTTCTTAGTCCATTTGTCAAGTTTGCTATACTTAATAGCATAATTTGCCTTCCGTTGTTTGATGTTTTTGGTCAGTGACCTTTGCTTGTAATAATTTCGTTCTCTGCTCAGTTATGAGCTTGCTGTAATAAATATTGTGCCGTAGGGTCACTGATGTGTTACCGAATCTTCACTAGATATCCTCGAGCTCAAGCTTAAGCTTATATCAGACGGAGGTCTAGGATTTGTTTAGCCCTGATCCCGGGAGTGTCACAGTGTGGGGCCACTGGCCGCCTCTCGGCCTCGCCTCTTCGCCTATAAGAAGCCCTCGATGCAGAAACCCTAAGAACCCGATCAATATTCCATGAAACCTTCTGTAGCCGCCACCACCGTCGTCCCTAGATCAGGGGGATTTGAAGTTCTTCCTGGCACCCTGCCGAAGGGGAGATCATCCCGGAGGCCTTCTCTCCGGTATGATGCGTGAGTAGTTCCACCTTGGACTATGGGTCCATGTAGTAGCTAGATGGTTGTATCTCCTCCTTGTGCTTTCATGTATAGATCTTGTGAGCTTCGTTCATGATCAAGATCTAATCTATTTGTAATCATGCATGTTGTGTTTGTGGGGATCCAATAGATATTGAGATTACTATGTCAGATTGATTAATGGTTTTGTCTTTATAATTCTATCATGTCTGTGTTGTTTGTGATCTTGTATGCTCCTCGTTGTTAGTAGCTATCTTGGCCAAGTAGTTGCTAGTGACTACAAGAGGGGGTATTTATGCTCGATAGTGGGTTCATGCCTCTAGTTTCCAAGGGAAGTGACAAAAATTTCTTTGGTTGTAGATGTGCTGTTGCTACTAGGGAGAAAACAATGGTATCTTGTTCATGGAACAAGTGGATTGTTTATCTTACACACTTTGCTTAAAGCAGTTGTCTGTTGCTTGCAACTTAATACTGGAGGGGGGTCGGATGATAACCTGAAGATGGACTTCTAGTCATAGATGTAGTTGGATGGCGGTCTATGTATATTGTTGTATTGCCCAATTGAATCTCATAGGATTTTTTTGTCTGGTATTGCATTGTTATGCCTTGCTCAGTTCCTGTCAATTGCCCTGCTGTAATTTGTTTTCCCTTCATGCCATGTTGTTTATCTAAGGATAGCACCTTTAGTGAACTATGGACCCCGGTCCAATCTTTATCGTTGATACATCTTCCACTGTTACTTGTTTACTTGCTGTAAACCATTACCTTCCACACCATACGTTTAATCCTTTGTTACATCAAACCGGTGAGCTTGACAACCTCACTGATTCGTTGGGGCAAAGTCTTAAGTTTGTGTTGTGCCGGTCTCCGTGTTGCTTGCAACACCTGTGTGACGTTTCCTTCCTCCTACTGGTTCGATAACCTCAGTTTTTTAATAAGGGAAAACTTGCTGTTGTACTCATCACACCTTGATCTTGGGGTTTCCAACGAAGCGTCCCACGACATTGCTGGGCGCCATCACTCCCATTAAGCCATCGCCGGCCGAAGCCGCGAAGACGTCGATGGGGAGGGGGTCCCGTCCAGCGTCGGTGTTCTCCTCCCTACCGCCGCGCTGGGGCTGGGAGGCCAGATCCTGGTCGTCCCCATCACCGGCGCCGCACACTTAGGTCGGCTTCCCTTCGAGGGTGACGATGAGGGAGAAGGATGGAGGGGGTGGAGGTGGCGGCGGGGTAGGGTTTAGCCCCCTCGGTCGCTAGGAGGGGGCGACGCGAGGGGGAGACGCGAGGGGAAGACCCGTAACCACTGCATTTAAATTCCGGATGGATATAAACAAATATAATCATCGTTATGCATAGACATATATATATATATGTATCATAGTAAACAATAATAATCACAAAATTGTAACAAAAATAGGGTTAATTTAAAAAAGCTTCATAAAAGACACACTAGCAAAAAACATAACCTTTCTCATTAGATTAATACGCCCGAGAGCTAACAAATTTCACATATATGGGAGTGCCTCTATGACGACCTTCTCGAAGATGTCGGAGAACGAGATCCTATAGACATATTCGACAAGCTCGCCGTAGTGGTGTCCCTCTCGCACCATCTTGTAGTTCAAAATTTAATATATATGGGAGTGCCTCTACGGCGAGCTCCTCGAAGATGTCTGAGGACGGGATCCTATGGACATCTTTGAGATGCTCGCCCGCAGTGGTGTACCTCTTGCACCATCTTGTAGTTTATAATTTCACAATGATGCATCTTGCCTATTTATAAATTAAGCGCCAAAACATTTTTGATGCGACCCCGAAAGCATAGTGCTACCACTAACGGTGAAATAGTGTTGCCACCCACGACATAGTGTCGCCACTCACCCATAATATAGTGCCGCCACCCACCAAATAGTGTCGCCATTCACCATTAAATAAATCTAAACTCAGTCTATAATTATATACACATCCTTAAAATTTATACGTGACACCAACCGGGACTAAAGATGGAGTAGAAAGTTTTAAAATCAGTACGAAGTTTTTTATTTTTGCAATAATAATATTTGGTCACTACTCTATTTTGGTTTTAATGTGATGAACTTGTATTAATTTGGTTTCAATACCGTTAGATTTACCATGATTTTTATTTTTTTTATGGAACACATTTGGTATTGTAGATATAGATATTTTCTCAATAAACCTGGCCAAAATTAATGACGTTTGACTTTAGAAAAACATATATGCACTATATTATGACAAGGAGGGAGTATATATTTTGTACTACTCGTACCTCTGTTCTTGAATTAAGTTATACAATTCTTGTAAATTCAAATGATGTGAACACCAATCAATTTTTTGAAAATACTATCAACATCTACGGTACCAAATCATTAAGTCATTGTGATTAGATACATCATGACATGCATTTTCGTATTATATCTATGAATATATAGTCAATAGTACTCAATAGACTCTTCCATAAGTTTGTCAAACTTTACATCGTTTGATTTTAGGAAAAAATTATATTCCCTCCATCCCAAAATAGGTTTCGAAAACTTATTAAAATTTGGATGTATCTAATACTATTTGGGATAGAGGGGGTACACATCTTTTAACGGCACAAAGGTACTTCCTCCATTCTAAAATATATTGAATTGCTAGAAAGACTTATATTTTGTAATAGGGTTATTTTGAAATTTGATGGGGCTAGACTTTAATCTAAATGTAAATTTGATTAGATGTTTGTCCTTTGAGTGGAGATTAAATTAGTGTCGGCTCTGCGAACATCCACGTAGTTTTTGCCAAATCAGACCTTTTTGCGAAACTTCAACCGAATCTGATCCCCTCCTCGAAACTAATTCGAAATTTGATCCCTAGGGTCGGCATCATTTTAAACGGCGCCGAAGATACGCAGATCGGCGCCAAGACGAAGCAGCTGGGAGGCAGTCTCTCGGCGCCATATCACATGGCGCCGACCTCCCGAGGATGCCTCCCTGCTTCGTCTTAGCGCCGATCTACACATCTTTCACTTAGGGATTAGATTTCAAATTAGTTCGAGGAAGGTCAGATTCGGTTAAAATTTCTAGATTTATTCAGATTTGGCAAAAAAGAAAAATACTACATCCATGGGAACTGATTCCTACCATGTTTTCCGTAGGCCCCACCTGGTCGCATGTCCCGGCACTGCTTGCAGCTTGCTCGATTGAACAGAGCCACATCTCCGGGACCACGCATCGCGATCGGCCATCACTTTGATGGATTCTGGTCATGGCGTCATGGGAGAGGAATGATCAGATATCGACCCCACGCCGGAACGGCGAAAAGGCAAAGGAAACATTAAAAAAGAGAGAGAGAGTACTGGACGGTACCACCACCATCTCTTAATCAAAACTGGTCCACGCGAGGACAGGTCGCTGCTTGCATCCGTCTACCCAGTGGGTGTGAACGGGATCGGCCCAACAGGCACTGCCCACCGCCACCATGCTGTTTCCTGACCCTACTGCCTCCTCTGAGGTCCACGACTCAACGATGTACTACTAGTCTACTACGTACTGTATGAGCAGTTGCTCTAGAGCGTACGAGTAGCTCTTGCTGCGGTCCCCTACGATAAATGTGACACGTACTGCTTCTTCATCCCCTACGGTAAACTACACAGTACTGATTGAGATTTCACAAGGTCTAAATGCATCTAGTCTAAATGTTTAACTACATATATACTAGACAAATTTAAGAATATTAAAATGAACAGGAGGAAGTAATAAAAGTTCAAAGAATCGAGTACAGTATTTTTCGTAGTAGCCGGGGCAATGGGTTTGTCTGGGTAACGGGGTTCGCAGGGCGAGGGCGTGGTACTAGGAGCACGTGGGCGGTCGTTGGATCTTGTAAAGATGCAATCATCTGCACGGCGACGGCACCTGTGTCTGTGTCTGTGGGCTCCTTGGCTAGGCTGCCATGGTCCAGAAATTAAGAAAGATCTGTCTCCAGAAATTAAATTAGGCAGATCACAGTACTACTACTCGTACCACCGGTACGTGCCGACAGCGTCATGACCCGCGGGATCGAACTGTGGGCACGCGCGCGCACGGGAGCCAACCGCGGGATGTGTCATGCATGTGCGCCCGCAGCGCGGTGGCTGGCACATCGCCGTTGCGTCGTCTCGCCATCCGTGGCAACTCAACAGTCTATGTGCGTTCGTCTTAATTTCTAGGCCTTCCCTTTGATTAGGAACGGCTCGTACTACTAGCGCACTGTGGCAGCGTCAACCTGTCCGTGTTGTCCATCTCAATCCAGGACGTACGTACGCGAGCCCATCCGGACCAGTTTTTGTCGTAGCAACGACGCAGGACCATGCTGCACCGATCGACCGCCTTGATTGCTCGCAAGTCAGGCGTGACTCCACATTTTAATGCCGGCATAGTGCTGTGCTGCCGTGCTCCGTGATACTAGTAGACGTACCGGGTACCCAACATGATGCATCACTGCACTGAAAAGCAAAGATGACCGGATGCGGTACAGTACGTGGTGACTGGTGAGTGAGAAACGTTCTTTTTTTTTCTTCCCATCGGTAGAATGTGTTGGAATTTGGTGAGAAACGTTCCTTTTTTTTCTTTTTTGCTTCGCATAGGTAGAATGTAGCGAGATGCTTGAGAGCCCTGAACGCATCCGAGCATCTCCAGTTTCTCCACCGACGCCGCCTAAACGAAATCGACAAAATTACGGCAGTGACTTTGTGGCTGCCGTTCAAACTGCCGGTGTTTTGGGTATAAGCCGTCTCATAGCGGTGAACCCCAACGATCAAGCCAGAAATAAAATAACACATAGTTCTATTCATATTACATAGGAATTAAAAACAACTAGCGGCGTCTGGAGGTCTCGCTAGGAGGGATCGACGATGACTCATAGAGGCCTCACTTATCTTCGAGAGAGCGAAAGATCGACTTCTCGATGTCCAACTCCTCCTGAGCTTGGCTAAGACGAGCACGCAAGGACGGGTCACCAGGTTGGCACCAAACACGCGCAAGGAGTCGACGTACGCATCCTGGAATTCTTGTTACCATATGTGATGCGGATAAAAGACGCGGACAAGGACGTCAAAACTCTCCTACGGGTCCGTGCCACACGGTCAATATCCTTACTATCGTCGGAGAAGCTATCGTCGATATCCTCGATGTCATCTGCGGCTCGGCCTTCGGCTGGGTTGCATGGGGAGGAAGGGATACGAGCCATCATGGACGGGCGTTTTTGGTCACTGGTGTCAGGAATATGCAACATGTATTCCTCTGAGCGCCAAAGGCCACAATATATAGTACAGTTACAGGGCAAATATGCAGGAAGCCCCCTAACATACGGGAAAACTACGATATACAAATATATACATCTAACCCCCCCTCCCCCCTCAAACTCATGCTGGATCCACAACACTTAGTTTGGAGAGTAAGAAATCATGCTGCGCTCTGGTCTGTGCCTTCGTAAAGAAATCTGCCAACTGTAAATCTGAAGGCACGTACTGAAGCGCAACAACCTGAGCCTGCACTTGAGCACGTGTATAGAAAGCATCAACACCAAGATGCTTGGTCAGCTCATGCTTGACCGGATCACGTGCAACACTAATAGCACCTGTACTGTCAGACAAAACCAGAGTGGGTGTGGTAATAGAGACCCCAAAATCCACAAGTAACCACCGTAACCAGGTCACGTCAGCAGTCAACAAGGCCATAGCACGCAACTCAGCCTCAACACTCGAACGGAAACCGCTGTCTGTTTCTTCGGCTTCCAAGCAATGAGCAAACCACCAAAAAACACACAGTAAGCAGAAAGTGAACGGCGATCCGAAGAATCACTCGCCCACGTAGCGTCCGAATAACATTGGAGCTGGAGGGAGCTGGAACGAGAAAAGAAAAGGCGACGAGTGATCGTACCACGAAGATAACGAAGAACACGAAGAAGATGACTATAGTGAACAGTGATAGGAGCAGAAACAAACTGACTCAGAATATGAACATGATAAGAGATGTCAGGACGAGTGACAGCAAGATAAACAAGACTTCCAACAAGATGACGATAACGCGTCGGATCAGGAAGAGGATCACCATCAGTAGGTTGAAGCTTAACATTAAGCTCCATAGGGGTATCAACAGTGCGCTCATCCCCGAGAGCAGCACGAGCAAGAAGATCCTGAATATATTTTTCCTGGGAGATGTAAAAGCCATCAGAAGTAGAGGAAACCTCAATCCCAAAAAAGTATCGAAGATGACCAAGATCAGTCATAAGAAACTGATCACGAAGACGAGACTTAACAAAGGCGATATACTCAGAATCATCACCAGTAATGATCATATCATCAACATAGAGAAGAATAAGAGTGTGTCCACGAGAAGAAGTGTGAACAAACAGTGCTGGATCATGAGCACTAGGGGAGAAACCAGCGGCCGTCACTGAAGGGAATATGCCCGAGAGGAAATAATAAAGTGGTTATTATCGTATTCCTTATTTATGATAAATGTTTATTTTACATGCTATAATTGTATTAATACGGAAACGTTAATACATGTGTGTTTAATAAACAAAAAGGAAGTTCCTAGTTATGCTTCTCTCATAAACTAGCTCGTTGATTAACAAAATGATTAAGGTTTTCTGATCATGGACATTGGATGTTGTTAATAACGAGGTCACAACATTAGTGTAATGGTGTGATGAACATTCATCCGAAGTATAGCATTACGATCAAAGTCATTGAGTTTATATTGCTATAACAACTTACGAAGTGATCCTAATCCTTAGACCATGAGATCATGTCAATCACTAACACCGGAAGAGTTTCTGATAACATCAAACGTCACACCGTAACAGGGTGATTATAAAGATGGATTCAGAACTAATAAAGTGCTATGTTGAGGCCCATGGATCGAGAGTGGAATTTGTTCATCCCGATGACAGATAGATATACTCTGGGCCCTCTTGGTGATATCACATTGGTTAGCTTGCAAGCAAGTGATTTGATCACTAGAATGTTATATCACGGGAACGAGAAAAGAGTGCATGTCAGTAACGAGATCAAACTAGGTATGGAGATACCGATGATCGAATCTCGGACATGTAATATATCGCTAAACAAAAGGATTAAGATACTAGCATAAAAGGTTTCGACGATCACAAAAAAGTCATCGTTGAATGTTTGGGAGTCAGTATGGGTCTCCAGATCCCGCTTCTAATTATTGATCCGAGAGGGGTCTCGATCATGTCCGCATTATTCATGAACCATAGGGTGACACACTTAAGAGACACCGACATCCAATTGGAGCAAAAGTTTCATGCCGAAAGAATGAACAAGCGCAGGAATTTATTCCACTAGATACCGAAACTGGTTTTCGGGTGAAATTGCATAAAGTGGTTATGCATGTGAAATAGAATTCTAGCAAGGGGTTATTTGTGAATGTTTGTCATTAAAGTAATTGACAAAATTCTGAATAAAATAAAAGAGTTTTATTTAATGAGAGTTTGCATTAAATTTGGTGGAAATTTAATGGGAATTTGAGTGGGTTTTTGAGTGGAGAAAATTGAAGGGCCATTTTGTGAGTGGAGTGTCCACCCACATGAATGAGGGAGAGGTGGGGGCACCCTCCATGGCCGGCGGCCATGCCCCCTTGGGCTGACCCCCCTCCCCTATATAAGGAGCCCCTCCTCTCACTTCTCACTCACACCTCCTCGTGAAGGATCTCTCTCCCCCTCTAGAATTTATCCCCCATGGTCTCGGACTAGCGAGATACATGTTCCCGGTGGCTATTCGACAATAAAGAGTTGTGCTTCCGCTGCATCGCTGGAGCGAGGAGGCGGAGGTTGCTCGGTGCCTCGAACGTGTGTGCGAGCACGGATGCATTGCTGTTTTGCGGCGCTAGGACTTCCTCTCGATCTTGAGATCGGCAAGAGATCGTCTACATCAACCATGAGTTTGGACTCGTTAATCTTTGTCGGTCTTCAAGGGTATGTTCTCTACGGATATACATCCGCCCGTTGTTTGTATCTAGTAGATAGATCTTGGTACATAGTTGTTCCCATCGTAGGAAATTTTTTGTTTTCTATGCTGCGAACCCTACAGTGGTATCAGAGCCGGATCTATGCGTAGATGCTTTGCACGGGTAGTACACATATGAGTATGTGGGCGATGATGATCATTTTATTGCTTCTTAGTTGTACTTTGGATATTGGTGGCATAGTGGGATGAAGCGACCCGGACAAACTTTACATGTCCTCGCACATGAGACCTGTTCCATGCTTGACATGCAACTAGTTTTGCATAAGTGGCTAGCGGGTGTCTGTCTCTCCTACTATAGTCAATATCTAATTTGCAACGAGTTGTCAACAATTTGGTTATCCTCGTTGTGGTTCATGTTCGTAGGTAAGAACGGTTCTATCTTCGAAAGCCCTAAGCCACGTAAAATTTGCAACAGATAAATTAGAGGCGTCTAGTTTAGATTGTTGCTGGGCTAGTGATATGATATGGTGATGTTGTAAGTAGAAGTATGAGATGATACTATTACAACACACATAACGTGTAATCTCCATAGACCTTGGACTTACACATATAGGTATGATAGTGATCATACCACGGTGCACATGATAAAGATCATATGCGGGAACCATATCATTCCACTAATAAACATGTGATGTTTGATAGCATCTTATATTGCTTGTTTGGCGTTTTATTAGCATAATAAGATGATCCCTCATTTAAATATCAAGATAAGGATGTGTTCTTCCTTTAGTATGCACCGATTATGTTCTCGTCGCTCCAAGACATCACGTGATGATCGGGTGTTTTTGGATCCAGGACCATATTTCGGGTGTAAGACAGTTACACACGCGAATACTAAGGTTCTTACTTGGCGAGCCTAGCATGTACAGACATGGCCTTGGAACACGGACCGAAAGGTTAAGCATGAGTCATATAGTAGATATGATGCCCATTTGATGCTCGCCTTTGAAGCTACACCGACTCACGTGATGATCGGACTTGGTGTAGTGGATTTGGTTCATGTAATCACAAAAAAGACACGAGGGATGTCGTTTTTGAGTGGGAGTTCATTTCTAATTTGGATTAGTAGAACTCAATTTATCATAAGATTAAATCAAAGTGAATTTGTATAATTTGTTGTAGTCATTGGCATTCGTTCACTATCTTATGCATAGTTGTAATTGAGATAATAGAACTATAGAATTCTGGATATTTACTTTACGAACTGGTATCGTATTGTGTTGAGTGTCAATCAAAGTTTAAAGTCCTATTGCAAACTTTTAGCAAACTCTATTTACTCCGTGAAATTTAATAGTTGGTATTGAATCGAGAGTAACAATTCCAGTGTTAGTATCTTAAGTATCATATTTGCCTCCATGATTCTTGATTGTTTTTAATATCAAGTTTATCTAGGAGCTGAAAGAATTGTTTCAGAAACCATCATGTGTGGAAGATATAACGATATCTGAAACAATGTTTTGGTTGCAATATGATAGAGTATAATATATGTTCTCATATTGGATGAGAATTTGCAAAGGTTGGAGATGCTAGACAACCTAATCATCCAAAAGGGTTTTGGAAAGTAATGTTATACTCACGATTCGTCTTTATAAGCTACAGTAGCTTGATCATGAAAGTTGTCATGATAAGGATGAATAGAAGATGTATGTAAAGTGTTTACTACACTAAAAGATTACTAAAGAATGGATTTTGAAAGAATACCGATCATTTTGATGATGGTGATCTACTTCAAAGTGAAAATCCAAAGGTATTATTATTTGAATATACACGCTTTGGACTATGTGTCATGTATATGGCGCCACTTTTGATGTTGATAGATTCTTTTAAAAAGGAAAAGGAAATGCTGAAAGAGAATCTATGAAATATATTTGGCAGAAAAGAAAAGATTGGAAATATCCAATTTAGGTATATGGATGATATACATGTTATGGTTGTATTCTTTGCTTGTTAAACAATATGGTTCTTGGGTATTGGATACCGAATTGGTTGGTATGAAATTTCATACGGAACAACGCAATTCATGAACCACAATGGCCTAAGTAACTAGCAAGAGAATATGTGATGATGTTCATCGAAAACAAACAAACCGTTGTTTGTATTTCTCGTTGACATCAAAGCTTGACTTCAAGATTTGTTTTAATAATTGTTATTTGAATCAGGTATTATGAGAACAAAGGTTGTTCAAATAATTACCGTATTCCATATAAGATGGATGATTTACAAATCTAGTAGGAGAAATCACATCCATAAAACCTAATGCTAAAATGTCGCAAGACAAATGATTAAAAGATCACTTACGAAGTGACATCATCGTTTAAATTATATTGGAAAGAAAACATGAAGAATCTCCATATTCATGGATTTTTGGAGTCTTTGATTTGATCAAGTGACGCTTGTGAGACTTTCCACATGATAATTAAAACTTCGTTCAAAGGCCAAAGAAAAACGAACGACTAAATTATAGGAATTTATACATATCGATGTATGTAGTCCATTATATGTAGTCGTAAGCGATGGGTTTCAACTTCATATGCTTTCTCTGGAAATTTGAGTGAATATTCACTTAATGAGAAAGAAGTATGAAATATTTGAAAAACGTTTCAAAGACTTTCAAGATGAAGTGGAAAATCATTGTAACAAGAAAATAAATGGTTTATGATTTTATCATAAGGGATTTGTTTGAGTTACAAGTGTAACAAGAAAATAAATGAATTATGATTTTATCATAAAGGGATTTATTTGAGTTACAAATTTAGCAAAACACCTAGATTTACATATCCCAAAACACCATAGGAATATGGAGTGTTTGAGATTTGTAATGAAACCTTGTTTGACATGGTTGGATCAAAGGTGTTATTGATAAAACTGCCATTATGTTTTAAAAGATTAAAGCTTTAGAGACTTCCGCTTTTACACTGAAAAGAGCTCCATCTTGATCCGTTGAAATGACACCATATGAGTTATGGTTTGGGGTAAAACCCAAGTTGTCATTTCTTAAATTTTGGTATGCTAAACATAAGTAAGATGTTTACAACCGAAGTCGGATGATCATGTCTTTGTAGGTTATTTCGAATAACAATTGGTTATTCCTCCATAACACCGAGGACAAAAGGGTTTGTCGCTTGAAATGTGAAGTTTCTTGAAAATGGAATTTTTCGCAAAAGTTAAGTGGGAGGATAATAGAACTTTGATAAGGTTAACGAGCCTTAGCTAAATGTGCTGAGTTGCGCAGCGCCGGAAATCGTTCCGTAGGCTGCCATAATGCTCATAGCTTATGTGCCTCAAAGGTTGTGGTCACGGAGATCTAAGTTCTTATTGAACCAAGTCGGTCGAATAAACAATCAAATACTAAGATTTGAGAGTAAATCATTATTGTTTGACAATGATGAACCGACTATATGCAAAGAAGAGATGATGGGCCCTGACTCCGTCAAATGGCTTGAAGCCATAAAATCCGTGATAGTTCCATACACGAGAAATCAAGTTTTGAACTTGGAAGACCCTCCAGAAAGGTGTAAAAACCTATCGGTCGTATTTGGATCTATAAAGAAACAGACATGGATGTTTTACATCTATGAAATAGTCGACATGTCGGTAAAGTATTTTACGACAATGTTCAAGGAGTTGACTATGACAAGATTTGATCTTTCATAGCGATATTTAGTCTGGATGGATTAAAGTAGCAACCACTACATATAATTTGGTATATGGTAGATGAATAAACAAAAAAAAATTCTTCTAATAGAATGGTTACCTAGGACGTGTACATGACACGGTCCAAAGGGTTTTGTTAAATTCAAAGGATGCTAAAAGGGCATGCAAACTTCAATGGTTGAAGTAAGCATCGCGGAGTTGGAATCTTCACCGTGATGAAAAAGGAGTTTTCATCTGGAGACGATGAAGATGCTTGCATTTGCAAGAAATTAAGTGGGAGCGCTAAGACATATTTCTAATACATTATGTGGTGAACATCTTGTTTATTGGAAATGATGTATCTTTTATTGACAAAGGTTAAGAATTTCATTTCGATGAAATACTTAGGCAAAACCCGAATATTTAGTGTGAATGTCTATAGTGGATAGACTGTGACGCCAATATGGTTGTGCCAAACGTACATATATGAGATATTGAAGGAGTTCAATATAGAAACGACAAGAAACAGTTCTTGTTGCATGGAAAGGAATTGAATCAAGATTCAAGTGTATTGACACTTGATCAGTGAAATCACAAGGATGTTTTGATCAATCATACCATGATATGTACACATCCAGATATGTCCTATGCTCTAAGTGTTATGAGCATATACCAGAATGATTCATAAAATGATCATTGGACGATAGTGAGGATATTCTTATGATCTTTTGGAAGAACTAAGAATATATTTGTGTAGAGGTGACAAACAATTACAAATAGTTCATTGTAAAGCGTTACATTGATACTAGTTTTGTCACAAGATACAAATTAAGTTTATCTCAATTTAAACTATGGGTGGCACAATGTAATGGAAAGGATATTCCATGATGGATTTGGATGAAATCCATAGTTAAGACATTGTGACGAATACTACAACAAAAAAAGGCTAAGTATATGACTGCTATAGTAGGAGCAAAGGAGGGAATTTGTGTCAAGAAGTTTGTTATCAAACTAAGGTGTGGTTCGCAACGGGCTAACACTAAAGATATATTGTATGACAATAGTATCGACATGATTTAACCCCAAGGAACTAAAGGTCTCACCGAAAGACCAAATTTATACAATGCCATCTCATTGGAGAATGAGTGATGCGTGAAGACGCAAAGACATGCAAATACACACGGACCTGAAAGCGTCAGATCCGTAGATTATGTTAACCACTTGCAGTTGCGTATATGGAACACCAGAAAGCCATATGTGTTCAATACGCAAAGTTTTCAAACTAGATTATTGTCTCTAGTGCAAGTGGGAGACTGAAGGGAATATGCCCGAGAGGCAATAATAAAGTGGTTATTATCGTATTCCTTATTTATGATAAATGTTTAATTTACATGCTATAATTGTATTAATACGGAAACGTTAATACATGTGTGTTTAATAAACAAAAAGGAAGTTCCTAGTTATGCCTCTCTCATAAACTAGCTCGTTGATTAACAAGATGATCAAGGTTTCCTGATCATGGACATTGGATGTTGTTAATAACGAGGTCACAACATTAGTGTAATGGTGTGATGAACATTCATCCGAAGTATAGAATTACGATCAAAGTCATTGAGTTTATATTTCTATAACAACTTACGAAGTGATCCTAATCCTTAGACCATGAGATCATGTCAATCACTAACACCGGAAGAGTTTCTGATAACATCAAACGTCACACCGTAACAGGGTGATTATAAAGATGGATTCAGAACTAATAAAGTGCTATGTTGAGGCCCATGGATCGAGAGTGGAATTTGTTCATCCCGATGACGGATAGATATACTCTGGGCCCTCTTGGTGATATCACATTGGTTAGCTTGCAAGCAAGTGATTTGATCACTAGAATGTTATATCACGGGAACGAGAAAAGAGTGCATGTCAGTAACGAGATCAAACTAGGTATGGAGATATCGATGATCGAATCTCGGACATGTAATATATCGCTAAACAAAAGGATTAAGATACTAGCATAAAAGGTTTCGACGATCACAAGAAAGTCATCGTTGAATGTTTGGGAGTCAGTATGGGTCTCCAGATCCCGCTTCTAATTATTGATCTGAGAGGGGTCTCGATCATGTCCGCATTATTCATGAACCATAGGGTGACACACTTAAGAGACACTGACATCCAATTGGAGCAAAAGTTTCATGCCGAAAGAATGAACAAGCGCAGGAATTTATTCCACTAGATACCGAAACAGGTTTTCGGGTGAAATTGCATAAAGTGGTTATGCATGTGAAATAGAATTCTAGCAAGGGGTTATTTGTGAATGTTTGTCATTAAAGTAATTGACAAAATTCTGAATAAAATAAAAGAGTTTTATTTAATGAGAGTTTGCATTAAATTTGGTGGAAATTTAATGGGAATTTGAGTGGGTTTTTGAGTGGAGAAAATTGAAGGGCCATTTTGTGAGTGGAGTGTCCACCCACATGAATGAGGGAGAGGTGGGGGCACCCTCCATGGCCGGCGGCCATGCCCCCTTGGGCTGACCCCCCCCCCTCCCCTATATAAGGAGCCCCTCCTCTCACTTCTCACTCACATCTCCTCGTGAAGGATCTCTCTCCCCTCTAGAATTTATCCCCCATGGTCTCGGACTAGCGAGATACATGTTCCCGGTGGATATTCGGCAAGAAAGAGTTGTTCTTCCGTTGCATCGCTGGAGCGAGGAGGCGGAGGTTGCTCGGTGCCTCGAACGTGTGTGCGAGCACGGATGCGCTGCTGTTTTGCGGCGCTAGGACTTCCTCTCGATCTTGAGATCGGCAAGAGATCGTCTACATCAACCACGAGTTTGGACTCATTAAGCTTTGTCGGTCTTCAAGGGTATGTTCTCTACGGATATACATCCGCCCGTTGTTTGTATCTAGTAGATAGATCTTGGTACATAGTTGTTCCCATCGTAGGAAATTTTTTGTTTTCTATGCTGCGAACCCTACAGTCACTACAGAAGCAAAGTGCTCAAACCAGGCACGAGGGGCCTATTTGAGGCCATAAAGAGAACGTCGAAGACGACAAACCATCCCCGCGGGAACAGAATACCCAGGAGGAGGTTGCATATAAATCTCCTCACTCAACTCACCGTTGAGAAAGGCGTTCTGAACATCAAGCTGGGACACAGACCAGCGACGAACAGAAGCAACAGCAAGAAGAGTACGCACACTGGTCATATGAGCCACATGAGCAAAGGTCTCATCATAATCACGACCATGCTCCTGCTGAAAACCACGAGCCACAAGGCGCGCTTTATAGCGCTCAAGAGATCCATCAGAGCGGGTCTTAATCTTATAGACCCACTTAGACGTGATAGGACAAACACCAGGAGGGGGAGAGACAAGATCCCAGGTGTCAGTGCGCTCAAGCGCAGCAATCTCCTCAGCCATGGCCAGCTGCCATTCAGGATGATGCTCAGCATCCCGATAAGAAGTCGGCTCGGAGGCAACAGAGAGACCATACTGACTAGGAGAGTAACAGTTGGGGGCATGACGGTGACGAACAGGACGAGTAGAAGGAGGCTCATCAGAGGAAGACGACTCAGGAGACGACGATGAGGAAGAAGGAATAACAGAGGAAGGCTCCGGAGAACGAGGAGAACTAGACGGAGCAGAGGAGGATGGTGTCGAAGAAGAGACATCAGGGGGAGGGGATCCTAAAGAAGACACAACAGGAGTAGAAGGAGATGTGTCAGGAAAAAGAAGAAAGGAGATATCTTCCACCGGGTAGGTACCAGTGGTGGGACGAGGATAGAAAGGACGCGACTCATCAAAAGTAACATCACGAGAGATACGCATCCGACGACCAACGGGGTGCCAACAGCGATAGCCCTTATGCTCATCACTGTATCCAAGGAAGACACACTCAACAGACTGAGCGGTCAGTTTGGTGCGTTCGCGAGGAGCAAGGAGAACATAGAAAACACATCCAAACAAGCGAAGCATGGAGTAGTCTGGAGAATGTCCAGATAGACGCTCAAGAGGAATACCACCCTCCAAAGCGGCAGAGGGCTGAATATTGATGAGGTAAGTTGACGTAGCAACAGCCTCAGCCCAGAAATGTGGAGGAAGGGAAGAAGCAATCATCATGGCACGAGTGGTCTCAAGAAGATGGTGATGCTTACGCTCAGCAACGCCATTCTGGGCATGTGCGCCAGGACAGGAGAACTGAGCAAGGGTACCCTGCTCAGCAAGAACACCTCGCAACATCTGGGAGATATACTCACCAGCAAAATCAGCACGAAACACACGAATAGGTGTAGAGTATTGAGTATAGACCATGGCCGCAAAACACTGATATATGGAGAGCACTTTAGTGCAAGAGCGCATAAAATATAACCAAGTGTACCGAGAAAAATCATCGATGACTAAAATATAGTAGCGATGGCCTCCTTTCGAAGCGAAAGGAGCCAGACCCCAAACATCGGAATGAACTAAATCAAAAGGTCGCTGAGATACAGATGCGCTAGTAGGGTAGGGAAGCTGAATCTGTTTGCCTAACCTACAGTCCTGACAATGTAAAGACCCATCCCCTAAGACAGACCCCAGAAGACCATGGTGAACTAATGACGACAGGCGAGAGTCGCAAAGGTGACCAAAGCGATTATGCCACTGATGAAAGGAGCTGGTAGCAGAGGCGATGACCGGGGAAAAACAGGTAGATGAAGTGGCAGCAAAAGGAACACGAAGCCAGTCTAACGTCCAAAGCCCTGAAAAATCACGGCTGCGAGGGCCAGCTCCAACCAGGGCCTGTGTGCGACGGTCCTGAACAACACAAGAATCAGCATCAAGAATGACGCGATAACCATAGTCAGTAAGCTGGCTAGCAGAGAACAGATTCATCTTAAGACGAGGAACATGAGAAATACCAGGAACAGAAAAAGAAGAAGTAGAAAGGGTGCCCCGACTAGAAACAGGAAGAGAGGTACCATCGGCTGTGAGAACACAGACATGAGAGGGGAGAGAACGGAGACGTACCTGACTCTGTAGAAGGTGGTGGTCGTGCAGTGCCTGAAGAATCAGTCACAGAACAAGCAGTGCCCGTCGAAGAAGAGTCTGTGGCAGCAAGCAGACCGCGAAGACTCCTGATAATGTCCTGATCAGAGAGAGCAACTGCTGAAGAGCCGAAAGGAGCCGACTGCCCATGAGTCTGGTGCTGCTGACGTAAACTGGGATCCCGTGTATAACATGTGGCCCAAGTGTGGCCATCCTTGTTGCAGTAAGAGCAGTGACGAAGAGAACCACGGCGACCCTGACCATGAGCCTGCTGGTGCTGACTCTGACCTTGAGACTGCTGGTGCTGAAGCGGTCCCTGACCTGGAGGAGTGGGTAGTATCGGCGGCGGCACAGAGGACCGCGGCTGAGCAGGCGGCAGAGGAGGACCACGAGTAGCAAGCACAGACGGTACCGCAAGAATACCAGCAGCACGAAGACGAGTCTCCTTAGCCCGAAGCTCAGACAACACCTCAGAGAGCGGAACACGACCACGCGCATTCAACTGAGCACGCCGGGGCTCGAACTCCTGACGGAGCCGAGACAGAAACTCATAGATGCGGTGGAACTCCAAATCCGAGCGCATGATCTGGCAGCACGGACATGTGCCATAGACAGCAGTACGAAGAGAATCAGGCTAACGCCAGATAGTAGCACTCTGAGTATAGAACTCATCAATAGTGGAGTCACCCTGCTGAAGAGCATGCTCCTGGCGAACCACGGACAGGTAAAGAGCATCCCCAGACGGCTGATAGCACTGACGAAGATGTGCACACTGAGCGGCAACAGTAGGGAGACTCATGAACTCAGCAGCATACTGGGGCAGAACACTGGAGGTGAGGACAGCAGCAGCAGCACGAGCATTCTCATCGACCCACTGAGTGTAGGCAGTTAGATTGTGGCGATAGGCCTCGAGATCAGAAGAGTACTGTTTGAACTTCAGGTCATAACCAGCAACAACACTATCATCGGCACTCTGAGCAGCATCCTTGGCCTCCCGAGAAGCATCAGCGCCGAGAACAATCGGCGTTGACGGAAGAGGAGCCACAGGAGCAGGGGGCACGGCGGACAGGAGACCTCGCCAGAGAGAACACCCCAAAGACGGAGACCGTGCATGTGAACGCGCATAAAGGCAGCGAAATCAGGGTAATTCGTGCCATCGAAGATCACCGGGCAGCGAGGAATTGCAACATAACCTGATGAAGAAGACATCTCTCTCTCTCTTTCTTTCTCTTTTTTTTAGATCTGACAGCTGGCTCGCGCGCGTCTGAAGCGGACGGACACGGGCAGGCGGACGCGGGCAAGCGGACGCGGGCGGACACGGGCGGGCAAACGCGGGCGGGAGGACGCGGGCGGGCGGAAGCGGGCGGACGCGGACGAGCGGGGGCGAGCGGACGCGGGCGGAAGCGGGCGGACGCGGGCAGGAGGGCGACGGGAGACCCCGTACGTGGCTCAGATCCCGTACGTGGTATCTCTCTTCCTGTGGCTCAGATCCGGTAAGTGGAGACGGGAGACGGGGAAGATCCCGTACGTGGCTTCCTGCAAGGCTCTCAGATCGCCCAGATCCCGTACGTGGCTTCCTGTAGGGCTCCGCCCATATCTGATCTGAGAGAACCAGATCCGATCAGGATGCTCAGGTGGAGACAGCGCAGATCCAATCGCCAGACGAAGCCAGCAGACGGAGCGGAACATGCACATGACGGCGGCCGGTCAGATGACGGGGATGATGGGTTTCACAGCATAGTAAATCAAAAAATTTCTACGGATGCGAACGGGAAAGCCAAGATCTAATCTAGGAGATGCAAACAACGAGGGGGGATAGATGAGATCTTCATACCCTTGAAGATTCGCACAGCGAAACCTTCGACGAAACGTGGGTGATGTAGTCGTACTCGCTTCTCCTCCTCGCGATCCAATCCGATCTAACACCGCAAGTGCCGATGCCTCCGAGAGATGCACACGTGCGGCACCTTGACGTCTCCTCCTTCCTCGGTCCAGCAAGTAGGGTGGAGAGATGGATTGGATCTACAACGCGACGGCGCGGTGCAAGCGGTGGAGAGTTTCTGCGGCAGGGCTTCGCCTACGTGCAGTCGGGAGGGAGAGAGAGAGGAGGGGCAGCAGGACGGCTAGGGTTGTGGAGGAGGTGTGGGGAGGGTGCGCCCCCATCCCTCTTCATATAGAGGGGTGGGCGGCTGGCCCTTGCCCCTCCCCCAAGCCCTAGGCCGGCGGCCAAAGGAAGGAGGAGTGGAGGGCAAGTTCCCCCCCTTCTAGAAGCTGCCCTAGGGTTTCCCTAGGGTTTGGCCGGCTGGGCCCTATGGGGCCTTGTGCCCCTGGCCCAATGCGGCCAGGGTACTCCCTCATAGGCCCATGCCCCCTCCCGACAAGTGGGGCCACGTTTTTCCCACTCCGGAAGGTTCTAGAAGCTTTCAGTACAATACCGATTAACCCGAAACAATTCTGAACTCTAAAAACTGCATTGCCTTATATGAATCTTATTCTCCGGACCATTCCGGAACCTCTCGTGACGTCCTGGATCACATCCGAGACTCCGAACAAAAACTCATAAACCAATTATCCAATCTATCGTAGCGTCGATACACGTTAAGTGTGTGACCCTTCGGGTTCGAGAATATGCAGACATGACCTTCTATCAATAATCAACAGCGGGGTCTAGAAAACCATATTGACTCCCACATATTCATCGATGATCATATCAGATGAACCATGATGCCAGGATTCAATCAATCCCATATATATATTCCCTTCGTCTCGCGATATTTTACTTGCCCGAGATTTGATCGTCGGTACCGTCATACCTAGTTCATTCTCGTTCAGAGCAAGTACTTTACTTGTTCCGTAATCCGATATCACTTTGTGATTAACTCCTTAACCACATGCTTGCAAGTGGTGTTGATATCGGTTACCGAGTGGGCCCAAAGTATATCTCTCCGACTTGGGAGGGACAAATCCCATCTCGATACATACAACCCAACAGGTACTTTCCGAACACCTGAGAGACACCTTTATGATCACCCTCTCATAGGATGACGTTTGATGACCTCAAAGCTTTCTTCCGATACCAGGGAGTTGTATTATCTCATGGTCTAAGGAATACAATATTTGACATAAGAAAAGCTTCGCAAAGATGAACATGATGACACGATCTAATTGCTCCGCTTAGTTTGGGTCTATCCATCATATCATTCTCCCAATGATATGATCTCATTATTAATCGACAACTCATGTCTATGGTTAGGAAACCTTAACCATCATTAATCAATGAGCTAGTCCATAGAGGCATACTAGGGACACGGTGTTGTTCACAAACCACACAAGTATTAAAGTTTCCGCTTAATACAATTCTAGCATGGAATATAAACTTTATCATGAACAAGAATTATAATAATAACATCTTTATTATTGCCTCTAGGGCATAATTCCAACAGTCTCCCACTTGCACTAGAGTCAATAATCTAGTTTACATCTGGCAACAATCTAACACCCATGGCACTAAGGTGCTGATCATGTTTTGCACGTGGAAGAGGTTTAGTCAATGGATCTGCGACATTCAGATCTATATGTACTTTGCTAATCTTCAGATCTCCATCTGCTATATAATCTCGGATTATATGAAACTTGCGGTTGATATGCTTGGTCTTTGGATGATATCTTGGTTCCTTAGCTAGTGCTATGGCGCCAGTGTTGTCACACAATATCTCCAGTGGGTCCAAGGCACTTGGAACCACGCCAAGCTCAGTGATGAAGTTCCTGATCCAAACTCCTTCACTTGACGCTTCTGCAGCAGCCATGTATTCCGCTTCTACTGTAGATCTCGCGATCACGCTTTGCTTGCAGCTTCTCCAGCTCACAGCTCCTCCATTCAAAATATAAACGTATCCTGTCTGAGATTTAGAATCACCCTTGTCGGTGTCGAAACTAGCATCGACATAACCCTTTACGACAAGCTGTTCATCACCTCCATAGACTAAGAACATTTCTTTAGTCCTATTCAAGTACTTTAGGATGTTCTTCACGGCTGTCCAGTGTTCCACTCCTGGATCACTTTGGTACCTGCTCGTCAAACTAAGAGTATTGGACACATCCGGTCTAGTACACAGCATGGCATACATGATAGAACCTATGGCCGAGGCATAAGGCACTTTGCTCATAGCTTCTCTATCATTTACCGTGGCTGGACATTGAGCCTTGCTCAATATCTTACCTGACAACATAGGCACTGAACCTTTCTTTGCCTTATCCATTCTGAACCTTTTCAGAACTTTGTCTAGGTATGTACTCTGGCTTAAAGCTATTAGGCGTCTTTGTCTATCTCTATAGATTTTGATGCCCAATATATAAGCAGCTTCCCCTAGGTCTTTCATTGAAAAATATTTGTTCAAATAACTCTTCACATCGTTAAGCATGTCAATGTCATTTCCAATAATCAATATGTCATCCACATATAGTACCAGAAATGTCACTGAGCTCCCAATCACTTTCTTGTAGATACAAGCTTCATAGCAATTTGGAACAAATCCAAAGCTCTTGATCACTTGATCAAAACGAAGGTTCCAACTCCGAGATGCTTGCTTCAGTCCATAAATGGAACGCTGAAGTTTGCACACTTTATCAGCATCCTTAGGATCGACAAAACCTCCGGGTTGCATCATATACAACTCTTCATCAATGTTGCCATTGAGGAACACAGTCTTGACATCCATCTGCCATATTTCATAATCATGAAACGCAACAATTGCTAATAAAATCCGAATTGACTTAAACATCGCTACGGGAGAGAAAGTCTCATCGTAGTCAACACCTTGAACTTGTCGAAAACCTTTTGCGACAAGTCGTTTTTTATAGACGGTAACATTACCATCCGCGTCTGTTTTCTTCTTGAAGATCCATTTGCACTCAACGGCCTTTCGGTTGCTAGGAGGGTCCACCAAAGTCCATACTTTGTTTTCGCTCATGGATCCCAATTCGGATTTCATGGCCTCTAGCCATTTCTCAGAGTCTGGGCTCATCATCGCTTCCTCATAGTTCGTAGGTTCACTGTCATCTACTAACAAGACAGTTAAGACAGGGTTGCCGTACCACTCAGGAGGGGCACGCGACCTTGTCGACCTGCGACGTTCAGTAGTAGCATCGTCCGAGGCTTCATGATCCTTGTCATTAGCTTCCTCTATTGTTGGTGTAGGCGGCACTGGAACAATTTCAGCTGTTGCGCTACTCTCCAATTCAAGAGAAGGTTCAACAACCTCGTGTAGCTCTACTTTCCTCCCAGTCACTTCTTTCGAGAGAAACTCCTTCTCAAGAAAGGATCCGTTCTTTGTGACAAACACTTTGCCTTCGGTTCTGTGATATAAGGTATACCCAATAGTTTCCTTAGGGTATCCTATGAAGACGCATTTCTCCGCTTTGGGTTCGAGCTTGTCCGGCATCAACTTCTTGACGTAAGCTTCGCATCCCCAAACTTTAAGAAACGACAACTTAGGTTTGGCACCAAACCACAGTTCACACGGTATCGTCTCAACAGATTTACATGGTGCCCTATTTAAAGTGAATGCAGCGGTTTCTAATGCATAACCCCAAAATGATAACGGCAAATCAGTAAGAGACATCATTGATCGGACCATATCTAATAGAGTTCGATTCCGGTGTTCAGACACACCATTGCGCTGTGGTTTTTTGGGTGGCGTGAGTTGCGAAACGATTCCGCTTGCTTTAAGATGCGTGAGAAAATCATAACTCAAATATTCACCTCCACGATCGAATCGTAGAAACTTAATCTTTCTGTTATGATGGTTTTCCACTTCATTCTGAAATTCTTTGAACTTTTCAAATGTTTCAGATTTATGTTTCATTAAATAGATATACCCATATCTACTTAAGTCATCGGTAAAAGTGAGAAAGTAGCGATATCCACCGCGTGTCGAAACACTCATCGGTCCGCATACATCGGTATGTATGATTTCCAACAAGTCCGTTGCTCGCTCCATCATTCCGGAGAACGGGGTTTTGATCATCTTGCCCATGAGGCATGGTTCACATGTGTCAAATGATTCAAAATCAAGTGACTCCAAAGTCCATCAGAATGGAGTTTCTTCATGTGTTTTACACCAATATGACCTAGACGGCAGTGCCACAAATAAGTAGTATTATCACTATCTACCTTGCATCTCTTAGCCTCAATGTTATGGATGTGTGTTTCATCCCTTTCGAGATTCAGAAGAAATAAACCATTTACTGCAGGTGCATGACCATAAAATATGTTACTCATATAAATAGAACAACCATTATTCTCAGATTTAAATGAATAACCGTCTTGCAATAAACACGATCCAGATATGATATTCATGCTCAACGCAGGCACATAATAACATTTATTGAGGTTTAAAACTAACCCCGAAGGTAAAACTAAGGAGAGCGTGCCGACGGCCATCACATCAACTCTTGATCCGTTGCCAATGTGCATCGTCACCTCATCCCTCGCTAGTCGTCGTCTATTCCGCAGCTCCTGTTTCGAGTTACAAATATTAGCAACTGAACCAATATCAAATACCCAGACACTACAACGAGGGCTAGTAAGGAAAACATCAATGACATGTATATCAAATATACCTTTGATGGTGCCAGCCTTCTTGTCCGCTAAGTACTTCGGATAGTTGTGCTTCCAGTGACCCTTGTCCTTGCAATAGAAGCACTCAGTGTTCGGCTTAGGTCTAGACTTGAGCTTCTTCTCAGCAGGGGCAACGCGCTTGCCGCTGCCTTTCTTGAAGGGCTTCTTTGCACCCTTACCTTTCTTAAAGCTGGGAGGCTTGTTGACCATCAACACATGATTATCCTTTTTGATGTCCACCTTCGCAGCTTTCAGCTTAGCAAAGAGCTCGGTGATCGTATCAGTGGAACCAATCTGATTATGAGTCACTACAAAACTTTTGTAGCTAGGAGGGAGTGATTTCAGAACCCTGTCAATCTTGAGCTCCTCTGGAATCTTGCAGTCCAATTGTTTAAGGCGTTGAGTGTAGCCCGACATCTTTATGGCGTGCTCACTAATGGAACTCCCTTCCTCCATCTTGCAGTTAAAGAATTTCTCAGAGATCTCATATCTCTCAGAACGGGCCTGAGTCTGGAACATAGTTTTCAGCTCCTCAAGAACCTCAAAGGGCCCGGGGTAATCTTCAAAACGATTTTGAAGGTTCGATTCCATAGCAAACAACATGGTGCTCTTAATCACACCATAATCATCTTTGCGCGACTGATAAACAGCTTTCTCATCAGCCGGCACATCTACAGCAGGGGCGGCACCTAGCGCATTCTCAAGGACATAGTCCTTTTGTCCGCCAGCGAGAATGATTCTCAGATTTCGGAACCAGTTGGTGAAGTTAGACCCATTGTTCTTAAGCTTTTCTTTCTTAGCAAAAACGTTGAAGTTGAAGTTGGACTTAGCCATTTGATCTACAAAATTTGCAAGTAGAATTTAGACTATGTTCATGATAACTAGTTCAACTTAATCAAATTACTAGATGAACTCCCACTAAATTCAACATCCCTCAAGTTGTTTAGTGAACATGATCCAAATTCACCACACCTAATCCGATCTTCACGGGAAGATATGTGGTTTCAATGGTGGACAACAAAGTGTCGATCATATCATTCATATGACTCATGCTTAACCTTTCGGTTCGTGTGTTCCGAGGCCATGTCTGTACATGCTAGGCTCGTCAAGTCAAACCCAAGTATTTCCGCGTGTGCAAAACTGGCTTGCACCCGTTGTATGTGAACATAGAGTTTATAGCACCCGATCATCACGTGATGCTTGAACACGACGAACTTTCGCAACGGTGCATACATGGGGAGAACCCAGTTTTATCTTGATCTTTAAGTGAGGAATCATCTTATAATGCTACCGTCGTGATCTAAGCATAATAAGATACATAAAAGGATAAACATCACATGCATATAACTTTATGTGACATGCTATAGCCAATCTTCGCACAATGATCTCCATCTTGTGCGTGCCGACATGATCTCCATCACTCCACCATGATTGCCTCCACCACGAATAGCAACTACAACTATTGCTAACTACTTAGCGATAAAGTAAAGCTATTACATGGCGTATAAGAAGTTGACACACAGGTCATACACAATTATAAAGACAACCATATAGCTCCTGCCGGTTGTGTACTCATCGACATGCAAGTCGTGAAACATTACAAAACATGATCATCGCATACAACATACAGATCACTTCTTGGGCCATACCATATCATAGAAAACACTCCCTGCAAAAACAAGTTAGACGCCTCTACTTTGTTGTTGCATGTTTTACGTGGCTTATGGGAGTAGCAAGCTAAGAACGATTCTTACCTACGGAAAGCCACAACGGTGATATTATGGTTGACAAACTCCGGTGTAAATCCCATGACAACTATAGTGAGAGAAACTGGCATCCACCAGCCGCATGTGTGGAACAAGCCACACGTCAAGTGCGGAGCCGGTTTCGCGAACGAGGTCGCGTAAGGTTGGCCTGAACCGCTTCGATCTCACTATCCCGTGTCATAAGAAGTACACAAACAAGAGGCTCACAACAGAAAACATCAACGCCCGCAACAACCATGTTGCGTTCTACTCGTGAAACACATCTACACATAGATCTAGCTCTGATACCACTGATGGGTTTCGCAGCAAAGTAAATCAAAAAATTTCTACGGATGCGAACGGGAAAGCCAAGATCTAATCTAGGAGATGCAAACAACGAGGGGGGATAGATGAGATCTTCATACCCTTGAAGATTCGCACAGCGGAACATTCGACGGAACGTGGGTGACGTAGTCGTACTCGCTTCTCCTCCTCGCGATCCAATCCGATCTAACACCGCAAGTGGCGATGCCTCCGAGAGATGCACACGTGCGGCACCTCGACGTATCCTCCTTCCTCGGTCCAGCAAGTAGGGTGGAGAGATGGATTGGATCTACAACGCGATGGCGCGGTGCAAGCGGTGGAGAGTTTCTGCGGCAGGGCTTCGCCTACGCGCAGTCGGGAGGGAGAGAGAGAGGAGGGGCAGCAGGACGGCTAGGGTTGTGGAGGAGGTGTGGGGAGGGTGCGCCCCCATCCCTCTTCATATAGAGGGGTGGGCGGCTGGCCCTTGCCCCTCCCCCAAGCCCAAGGCCGGCGGCCAAAGGAGGAAGGAGTGGGGGGCAAGTTCCCCCCTTCTAGAAGCTCCCCTAGGGTTTCCCTAGGGTTTGGCCGGCTGGGCCCTATGGGGCCTTGTGCCCCTGGCCCAATCCGGCCAGGGCACTCCCTCATAGGCCCATGACCCCTCCCGACAAGTGGGGCCACGTTGGTCCCACTCCGGAAGGTTCTAGAAGCTTCCGGTACAATACTGATTAACCCGAAACAATTCCGAACTCCAAAAACTGCATTGCCTTATATGAATCTTATTCTCCGGACCATTACGGAACCTCTCGTGACGTCCTGGATCTCATCCGAGACTCCGAACAAAAACTCATAAACCAATTATCCAATCTATCCTAGCGTTGAGACACGTTAAGTGTGTGACCCTTCGGGTTCGAGAATATGCAGACATGATCTTCTATCAATAATCAACAGCGGGGTCTGGAAACCCATATTGACTCCCACACATTCATCGATGATCATATCGGATGAACCACGATGCCAGGATTCAATCAATCCCATATATATATTCCCTTCGTCTCGTGATATTTTACTTGCCCGAGATTTGATCGTCGGTACCGTCATACCTAGTTCAATCTCGTTCACAGCAAGTACTTTACTCCTTCCGTAATCCGATATCACTTTGTGATTAACTCCTTAAACACATGCTTGCAAGCGGTATTGATATCGATTACCGAGTGGGCCCGAAGTATATCTCTCCGACTTGGGAGGGACAAATCCCATCTCGATACATATAACCCAACACGTACTTTCCGAACACCTGAGAGACACCTTTATGATCACCCTCTCATAGGATGACGTTTGATGACTTCAAAGCTTTCTTCCGATACCAGGGAGTTGTATTATCTCATGGTCTAAGGAATACAATATTTGACATAAGAAAAGCTTCGCAAAGATGAACACGATGACACGATCGAATTGCTCCGCTTAGTTTGGGTATGTCCATCATATCATTCTCCCAATGATATGATCTCATTATTAATCGACAACTCATGTCTATGGTTAGGAAACCTTAACCATCATTAATCAATGAGCTAGTCCATATAGGCATACTAGGGACACGGTGTTGTTCACAAACCACACAAGTATTAAAGTTTCCGCTTAATACAATTCTAGCATGGAATATAAACTTTATCATGAACAAGAATTATAATAATAACATCTTTATTATTGCCTCTAGGGCATAATTCCAACAGGGGAGGAGTGGCCGGAGACAGCGGCAACCGGCGGCGGCGACGTCGAAAAAACGACGATGACAGGGACAGTGGTGGCTGTGATGATGTTGTAGAAAACGGTCTAACCTAGCTCTGATACCATGTCAGGAATATGCAACATGTATTCCTCTGGGGGCCAAAGGCCACAATATATAGTACAGGTACAGGGCAAATATGCAGGAAGCCCCCTAACATATGGAGAAACTACAATATACAAATATATACATCTAACAACTGGCAAGAGGGCCTGGCGTTGAGTTTCCAGCTTGCACGCATTGCCAGCAGTCCCAACCCAGCCCCTGGCTGTCGGGGACGACAAGGGGGTGCCAGAAAGTTCAGTGGATGGCCCAAACTGCCGGCACTGGTTGGGGGCTTCCCATGTGGGCCTTTTTTGGCCTCCACCCCCATCTCGGTTGGGGGCCTCCAGTGGAGATGCTCTTAGCAGCTGATTTTGAATGTAGCCGAGTTGACAATTTGTTTCCAGGGAATAAGGATGTGTCCTCAAAGCAAATGTTGCTCTCTCCATTTGTAACCACATGTGTTTTAGGTTTATTTAAAGTCAAACTTGGAAACGTTTGACTAAATACTAAAAAATATGAATATTTCAAATACCAAATGTTTGAATTTGACTAAACCTACACCGCAGGGTATTATGAATGGAGTGAGTATTTAATTGTTACCAAATGTGCAACTGCACACTCAATTTCTTGTCACGATTAAATTAGTCAACGCCAAGACTAATCGACCTGGTTAGATTATGAATTTTCAAGTCACACAAATAAACATTTTTGAGGTAGAACGTCTTACTCCTACCGTCTTTGTATTTAAGGCCACTATGCATTTCAAGTTTGATTCAAAAATTTATCTACTCCCTCTGTTAGGGATTATAAGGCTTATGGACCATTTTGATAGGATTAAGAAAATCAATAACTCACACTCTTGATTAGTACATGCACCAATAGTTACACATGCATGAGAGAAGATATCGAAAAAGAAGAACATGCATTGAAGGAGAGAGACTAATAAATAGGTGAGGACTTATAATTTCTAATGTTTTTTAAAAGCTCTTGGGCCTTACAATCCCTAACAGAGGAAGTACAAAGTAGGAGTTATATGTCACCAAAAGAATACCATTCGATTCACATCTAAAAGATGTTTCCGACAGTATGCTTCTCATGACATATAACTAATATTTCATTTGTCAAATTATTAGTCATAGTTTTGCGTCAAAAAGCGTAGTGGCCTTGTATACAAACCAGAGCCGGTACCAAAAGAATCGTGCAAATTGATATCTTGTTATTTCTCCAACAAAACCGTCGTGAGTCTGCAACAACTTTCACCTGTGTATGTATTTTTCTTCTCCTTGCATTATAAATTTTTGTGTTAGCGGTGTCTACGTTTATCCTTTCATATTTTCTTTTGTCCATCCGCTCCTTAAAATATGGTCAAGTTGCATGCCGCGATTTAAATTTAGTCTATCTGCACATGCTCGTACAGTTTTTATCATTACCTTATTATGCTACTATCATACTACAGTATGCAGATGGAACACTACAGCTAGCTGGCCAAAGCAGATGATTGATGGCGTGGGCTTCAATTCCTACACATAAGCAATTAAGCTGGGTTTTGTCAAAGGTAGCATAAAAAAATGGTTAGACGTACTACTAACAGCGATCAATCATTTGCTCTCTTCAATACTTCAACTACTCAGATCCGAGATCTCCCATATAGCTTCAGGCTCCTGATCGATGACCTCGATCCAAATCTATTCAATATCCTCTATCCTCGTGAAATGGCAGAATGATTGAAGTGGTAGCTAGGCATCGTGCTCCAGTCCTTGGCACCTTTGTCCAGGTGGCAGGTACCCATCATATGTGACCCATGTAGAGGTTGAGGTTTCCTCGTGCACTTCTAATACTATAGTACGTCATCAGTTGGCAGCCCAAGTGAACGTTTGACCGACCTCAATATTTGTACATACACTGCAAGGGTCTTATGGTTAGAGTCTTGGGAAAGACCCAAGAATTGTCACAATATTTACAAAGAAAAAAATCAGAACATTGATCATGCTATTGGATTGATTGGATCCATATTGAAGAATTAATGATATGAGGGAAAATGGTTGGGAGGAGATTTTTGAGGAAGTGAAGGTATTTTGTGTTAGTAGGAAAATTATTGTGTCAAATATGGATGATACAATACCAATTAGAGGTCGTGGAGGAAAGTTAGTAACTTACTATCATCATTTTCATCATGGAATTTTCATTGTTGTTCTTGATCAGATTCTTGTTGAGTTGAACCATCTCTTCGGTGAAAAACCAACACAATTGTTGAGATGTATCGCTTGTATTGATCCTAATAATTCTTTTGCAAACTTTGAAGGAGACAAACCAATTGAGCTTGCCAAGATTTATGCTCTTGATTTCTCGGAATATGGGTGTGCTACCTTAAGGGATCAACTTGCGACATTTGTTGTTGACGTACAAAGTGATGAAGTGTTCTCAAGGTGTAATGGTCTTGGAAATTTTGAAATAAAGATTGTTGAAACTGATAGAAACATATGATTCCCATTGGTGTATTGCCTTATTTAACTTGCCTTAAATTTGCCGGTTACCACTGCAACAGTTGAGCGAGCTTTCTCGGCTATGAATATTATCAAGGATGATTTTAGGAATAAGATGAATGATGAATGGGTGGATCATAGCATGGTGTGCTACATTGAGCGAGGCATTTTTGCGAACATTGAAGATGACATCATTTTGCGCCGTTTTCATGGTTAGAAAGTGCATGCCAATTACCCAAAGCCATTAATATGATTTAGCAAGTTACTCATATGCTATTTATTATTGAATTCAGGTTCATATCATTTCTCATTCACATTTATGATGTTTGTT
Organism: Avena sativa; assembly: GCA_916181665.1. Taxonomy (NCBI): domain Eukaryota; kingdom Viridiplantae; phylum Streptophyta; class Magnoliopsida; order Poales; family Poaceae; genus Avena; species Avena sativa. The sequence continues at coordinate 507,822,909 of OV702294.1, forward strand.
TTACATATATGCAGATTGATGTCTCAAGTGGGCGTTTTATAAAACATGATGATAATGTGTCTACTACTCGATTTCTCAATCTCATGATGGTATTTCGAGACTGGATGCATTGTTTTGTCTACCAAAACTATGTACTTTTACGATGGTGAATTTTGGTTGCAATCAAGTAGAATTTTTGCGAGCAATTAGCTAGCATCCCCTCTCTCCGTTTCTGGCTCCGCCGCCGATACGGCCTCATGTGAACCAATTATATAATATGTCCACGCCAATATTCAATCTTTAACACAAACTGGACAGAATATGTGCGGTGGTAACAGGTGACAAGGCAGGGTGGCGGTGCGTTTTGACTACATGGCGTGCGTTCCCGACCCCTCTGGCCTGCTCCCCGGCTGCTGCGACTTGGCGCCGAACTGCACAAATTCGGGGCCATTTTAAATGGCGCTGACCCCAGGGGCCAGATTCTGACTTAGTTTCGTGAAGGGGTCAGACTTGGTTGAAGTTACCAGATTTGGGCAGATTTGGCAAAAAATACTAGAAAATCCATTGCAAAGCATATGTCACACCAAGGTGTGGTGTGCGTTGGAAATCAGAACACATGCTTGATGCGCCCTTCGTTCCTGCCTTCGGGCGTCAGCACCGCATATATTAAATCAAAGTCTACTACAAGCATTATTAATCCATAAGAATCTATGGTACTGTTTTGATCACCTAGCCATGTTCTAACGGATGGAACTGACTAGTCGATGCTACCTGCAGCCTGAGGGCGACCAATAAGACTGAAAATCAATGTATTTGTCTAATAAATTGCGTCAGATCGATGGAGATCGAATTGGCAACGACCTCACACATAACTATTAGATTAATTTCCAAAGTTCGGCCAGAAGAATACGTGATTACTGCTTCCTTTCCTCCGCTCCACGTGTATGTCAGAGAGAAATCTGAAGAATCTTGAATTCGTTGGCTTGACACCTTGTCGATCTGCCAATTACTTAGATCCCGTCATGGTCGACGCTCTCTTCTCGTGAGTCATGGTCCTATACGGGCTACCTTAATTAGTGGTTGCTGCCGTAGCCCGTACGACGTACGTCGGCAACTAGCTGAAGAGCACCGAATGGTTTGCTATCATTTACGGGTCCAATTCAATCACGTACCGGCCGGCCATCTCTTAAAAGCCGAGACAATGGATTGATAGTGCCAAGTTAGAGCTAGGCAGCTAGCTAAATTTAGGCACTTGAACTTTTAGGTATCAGCAACATCACCTACAGTTCTAGTCGTGGAGATACTGCAACATCATCTTCATGACGATCGGTCGTCAGTGCACGGACTAGCTACCATCGAGTGCCAATCGATGCCTGTCGTGTCCTCTTGGCCTATCCCTTAAGTACGTCTTGATCAAAAGGGAAGGAAGAAATTAGCCGTGTCAATCAGACAGAGCATGCATCGGCATTGTTAGGAAATGACAACTTGTATTTCTTTGGAGCCAAAGGCCACAATATATAGTACCGGTATAAGGCAAATATGCAGTAAGCCTTCTAACATATAAGGAAAATACAATATACAGATATATACATCTAACACCCCCCTCAAACTAATGGTGGATCCACAACACTGAGTTTGGAGAGTAAGGAATCATGCTGCGCTCGGGTCTGTGCCTTCGTAAAGAAATCCACCAACTGTAAATCTGAAGGCACATACTGAAGCGCAACAACCTGAGCCTGCACCTGAGCACGTGTATAGAAAGCATCAACACCAATATGCTTAGTAAGCTCATGCTTGACCGGATCACGTGCAATACTAATAACACCTGTACTGTTAGACAAAACCAGAGTGGGTGTGGTAATAGAGACCCCAAAATCCGCAAGTAACCACCGTAACCGGGTCACCTCAGCAGTCAACAAGGCCATAGCACGCAACTCAGTCTCAACACTCGAACGGGAAACCGCTGTCTTTTTCTTCGTCTTCCAAGCAATGAGTGAACCACCAAGAAACACACAGTAAGCAGAAAGTGAACGACGATCCGAAGGATCACTCGCCCACGTAGCGTCCGCATAGCACTGGAGCTGGAGAGAGATGGAACGAGGAAAGAAAAGACGACGAGTGATCATACCACGAAGATAACGAAGAACACGGAGAAGATGACTATAGTGAACAGTGATAGGAGCAGAGACAAACTGACTCAGAATATGAACAGAATAAGAGATGTCAGGACGAGTGACAGCAAGATAAACTAGACTCCCAACAAGATAACAATAACGCGTCGGATCAGAAAGAGGATCACCATCAGTAGGTTGAAGCTTAACATTAAGCTCCATAGGGGTCTCAACAGTGCGCTCATCCCCAAGAGCAGCACGAGCAAGAAGATCCTGAATATACTTTTCCTGAGAGATGTAAAAGCCATCAGAAGTGGAGGAAACCTCAATCCCAAGAAAGTATCGAAGAGGACCAAGATCAGTCATAAGAAACTGATCACGAAGACGAGCCTTAACAAAGGCGATATACTCAGGATCATCACCAGTAATGATCATATCATCAACATAGAAAAGAAGAAGAGTGCGTCCACGAGGAGAAGTGTGAACAAACAGCGCTGGATCATGAGCACTAGGGGAGAAATCAGCAGCAGTCACTATAGAAGCAAAGCGCTCAAACCAGGCACGAGGGGCCTGTTTGAGGCCATAAAGAGACCATCGAAGACGACAAACCATCCCCTCGGGAGCAGAATACCCAGGAGGAGGCTGCATATAAACCTCCTCACTCATCTCACCATTGAGAAAGGCATTCTGAACATCAAGCTGAGACACAGACCAGTGACGAACAGAAGCAACAGTAAGAAGAGTACGCACAGTGGTCATATGAGCCACAGGAGCAAAAGTATCATCATAGTCACGACCATGCTCCTGCTGAAAACCACGAGCCACAAGACGCGCTTTATAGCGCTCAAGAGATCCATCAGAGCGGGTCTTAATCTTATAGACGCACTTACATGTGATAGGACGAACACCGGGAGGAGGAGAAACAAGATCCCAGGTGTCAGTGCGCTCAAGCTTTGCAATCTCCTCAGCCATGGCCAGCTGCCATTCAGGATGACGCTCAGCATCCCGATAAGAAGTCAGCTCGGAGGCAACAGAAATACCATACTGACTAGGAGAGTAACGATCGGGGCCACGACGCTGACGAACAGGACGAGTAGAGGGAAGCTCGTCAGAGGAAGACGAATCAGGAGACGATGATGAAGAAGAAGGAATAGCAGAGGAAGACTCCGAAGAACGAGGAGAACTAGGAGAACTAGACGAAACAGAGGAGGATGGTGTAGAAGAAGAGACATCAGGGGTAGGAGATCCTGAAGAAGACACAATAGGAGTAGAAGGAGTAGACAGAGGGGGGTGTCAGGAAAGAGAAGAAACGAGATATCTTCCACCGGGTAGGTACCAGCGGTGGGACGAGGATAGAAAGGCGCGTCTCATCAAAAGTAACATCACGAGAGATACACATCCGACGACCAACGGGATCCCAACAACGATAGCCCCTATGCTCACCACTGTATCCAAGGAAAACACACTCAACAGACTGAGCGGTCAGTTTGGTGTGTTCGCGAGGAGCAAGGAGAACATAGAAAACACAACCAAACAAGCGAAGCATGGAATAGTCTGGAGACTGTCCAGATAGGCGCTCAAGAGGGATGCCACCCTGCAGAGGAGCAGAAGGCTGAATATTGATGAGGTAAGCCGACGTAGCGACAGACTCAGCCCAGAAATGCGGCGGAAGAGAAGAAGCAATCATCATGGCACGAGTGGTCTCAAGAAGATGGCGATGCTTACGTCAGCAACACCATTCTGGGCATGGGCGCTAGGACAGGAGAACTGAGCAAGAGTGCCCTGCTCAGCAAGAACACCTCGCAACATCTGGGAGATATACTCACCAGCAGAATCAGCACAAAACACACGAATGGGGGTAGAATATTGAGTACGAACCATGGCCGCAAAACGCTTATATATGGAGAGCACCTCATTACGAGAGCGTATAAAATACAACCAAGTGTACTGAGAAAAATCATCGATGAATAAAATATAGTAGCGATGGCCCCCTTTCGAAGCGAAAGGAGCCGAACCCCAAACATCTGAATGAACTAAATCAAAAGGTCGCTGAGATACAGACGCGCTAGTAGGATAGGGAAGCTGAATCTGTTTACCCAACCTACAACCCTGATAATGTAAAGACCCATCTGCTAAGACAGACCCCAGAAGACCACGATGAACTAACGACGACAGGCGAGAGTCACAAAGGTGACCAAAACGATGATGCCACTGCTGAAAGGAGCTGGTAGCAGAGGCGACGACTGGATAAGAACTGGCAGATGAAGTGGCGGCGGAAGGAACACGAAGCCAGTCTAACTCCCAAAGTCCTGAAGAGTCACGACTGCGAGGGCCAGCTCCAACCAGGGCCTGCGTGCGACGGTCCTGGACAACACAAGAATCAGCATCAAGAATGACGCGACAACCAGAGTTAGTAAGCTGGCTAGCAGAGATGAGATTCATCTTAAGAAGAGGGACATGAGAAATATCAGGAACATGAAAGGAAGAAGTAGAAAGGGTTTTCCGACTAGAAACAGGAAGAGAGGTACCATCAGCTGTGAAAACACGGACATGATAAGGGAGAGAGCGAAGAGCAGACAGAAAAGAAGACTCAGAGGTCATATGAAAAGAAGCTCCAGAATCCAGATACCATGGGGACGTACCTGACTGTGTAGAAGGTTGTGGTCGCACAGTGCCGGAAGAATCAGTCATAGAACCAACAGTGCCTGTCGAAGAAGAGCCTGTAGCAGCAAGCAGACCGCGAAGACTCCTGATAATGTCCTGATCGGAGAGAGCAACTACTGAAGATCCAGAAGAAGCCGACTGCCCACGAGCCTGGTGTTGGTGACGTAAACTGGGATCCCGTGTATAGCAGGTGGCCCAAGTGTGGCCATCCTTGTTACAGTAAGAGCAGTGACAGAGAGAACCACGGCGACCCTGACCACGAGCCTGCTGGTGCTGACTCTGGCCCTAAAACTGTTGGTGCTGACTCTGACCCTAAAACTGCTGGGGCTGACTCTGACCCTGACCTGGAGGAGTGGGTAATATCGGCGGCGGCACAGAAGACCGCGGCTGAGTCGAGGGAACAGACGGCATAGGAGGACCACGAGTAGCAAGCACAGATGGAACCACAATAAGACCAGCACCACGGAGACGGGTCTCCTCAGCCCGAAGCTCAGACAACACCTCAGAGAGCGGAACACGACCACGAGCATTCAACTGAGCACGCCGGGGCTCAAACTCCTGGCGGAGCCGAGACAGAAACTCATAGATGCGGTGAAACTCTAAATCCGAGCGTACAATCTGGCAACACGAGCATGTGCCACAAACAACAGTACGAAGAGAATCAAGCTGACGCCAGATAGCAGCACTCTGAGTATAGAACTCATCAATAATAGAATCACCCTGCTGGAGAGCATGCTCCTAGCGAACCACAGACAGGTAAAGAGCATCCCCAGACGGCTGATAGCGCTAACAAAGATGGGCCCACTGAGCGGCAACAGTAGGGAGACTTATAAACTCAGCAGCATACTGGGGCAGAACACTAGAGGTGAGAACAGCAGCACGAGCATTTTCATCAACCCACTGAGTGTAAACAGTTAGAGCGTGTCGATAGGCCTCGAGATCAGAAGAGTACTGCTTAAATTTCAGGTCATAAGTAGCAACAGCAGTATCATCAGCACTCTGAGTAGCATCCTTGGCCTCCTGAGAAGCATCAGCACCGAGAACGATCGGCGTCGGCGGAAGAGGAGCCACAGGAGCAGGGGGCACGGCGGACAGGAGACCTCGCCGGAGAGCACACCCCAAAGACGGAGACTGCGCATGTGAACGCGCTTAAAGGCAGCGAAATCAGGGTAATTCGCACCATCGAAGATCACCGAGCAGTGAGGAATCGCAACATAACCCGACGAAGAAGTCATTTTCTTGACACAGATCAGATCTAGATCTAACCGGTCTTGAGACAGGCTGACGGAATCGGACGAGACGGTGGCGAGGGCCGGGCGGGACGATCCAGCCAGACGGGGTGGGGCCAGCGCCGTGCAGTACAGCGGCGGGCCAGGCGGGCAGGAAGGCAGCGGCCCGCGTCAGGAGGTTCTCGCGTGGGCAGATGGGCCGAGGCGAGGCAGCGTCCCACGCGCCGCACCAGGAGAATCTCGGCGACGTGGAGGCAGGCGTGGAGGCAGGACGCGTGCAGGAGGGAGCAGTCCCGCGTGGTTGACGGTTGACGCGTGCAGGAGGGAGCAGTCCCGCGTGGTTGACGCGCGGCTCCACGGGGAATCGATCCGGCAGCAGGGGAATCGAGGCAGCAGCTCGGGCGGTGTCCGATTTGACGTGACGAGGAACGGGAATCAAATCCGGATCAGATCTGAAAACGAGGATCAATCTGATCTGAAAACCGGACAAAAACAGGCGGCGACCGGCGGCGACGACGACGACGGCAAGGCCGACGACGACAGGGACGGTGGCGGCCGACGAAGTTGCGAGAAAGAGGACGGAGCTAACGTGGCTCTGATACCATGTTAGGAATAGACAACTTGTATTCCTCTGGAGGTCAAATGCCACAATATATAGTACATGTACATGGCAAATATGCAGGAAGCCCTCTAACATATGGGGGAAATACAATATACAGATATATACATCTAACAAGCATCATATCATACGGAGTAGTAATAAGTACTCTCTCTGTTTTAAAATATAAGATGTTTTAGCTTTGTGAAGCAAATATATCTAGACTTTTTTTAGTGTATAGATTCACTCCAAACTTGAATGAACCTACACACTAAAAAAGTCTAGATTTATTTTATTCATAAACCTAAAATATCTTATATTTTAAAACGGAAGAAGCACTTCCTTCGTTTAGAAATATAAGATGTTTTAGATTTGTGAAGGAGATGTATCCAAACACATTAACAACTTATATTTCTAAACTGTGGGAATAGGATAATAAGCTAGCAGGAATGGGAGAGTAAGTCGGTGAAACATGCGGCCCATGATATATCGTCACAAATGCGGGTACGTACGGGCTTCCACTACGGGACGCGCGCGCTACGCCGAGGGCAAAAGGCCGTCGGCGTAGGCCAAAATACCCTCGGCGTATGGTACGCCGAGGGCTGCCCTCGGCGTAACCTCCTCGGCAAAGATCTCCCTCGGCGGAGCACACTCAAGTCGTCGGCGTATCGAAATGCCGTCGCCATATGCTACGCCGAGGGCTTTACCGTCGGCGTAGCGGCCATCGGCATAGCCTGTCGGCCTGTTGCAAAAACATTTTTTTTTGAAAAAAATATTTTTTTTCTCAATTTTTTTATTCTTTGAATTCTTTCACTTGTTAATCTCTTACTTTGAACATTTTTAACACTAATTATACTTAATATTTGATTAAATTCTACTCTTAGTCAGACTTCTCAGCAGGTCACTCATCCTAATACCACTCCAACTTCAGCACGCTTAACTTCCTCGTTTCTTCAGAATCCGTTTCCGCAAAGTAATTCATACATTGGTGTCAATACTATGATATCAATCCTATTAACTCTTATATCATCATGTCACATGTTTGTATTTTTTGAAATTACAAACAATTATTTAAGTAAATATTAATGAATAAGTAAAAATATTATTGAATTCAAATAAAAATATAATAATTTTATTTTTTGTATTTTTCTATTTAATATAGAATAATTAATATCTTTAAATCTGTAAATCGAAATTCAACAAATAATATGTCTAAATTGATTAGAAAACTGAGAGGAATCCAAATATGATATCCATATCAACTAATCACAAACCCTGCGTTTTTGAATTAGCTATTTGGTGGTTGCTTTAAAAAATCCCCTTTTTGCGCTCGGATAATGAAAAATGCTTTTTTGGTGCGATGAAAAGGAAAACTTGCATTGGATCTTTGATAAAATAGCATACTGTGAACCTAAAAATGATTTTTTTAAAAACATGAGCATCAGATCATGTACCTGTAGTTCATATCTGACCCACTTCCTACCGATTCGGCAGGAATTTGTCTTTTTCACCAAAGATGGACGGAAAGGTTTCGTATCCCCCTGTTGGGAAATTGTCCATATAAGGTGGTATAGTATTTTTGTAAAATGTGATGGTAGTATTTTGAATTAGCCATTTGGTGGTTGCTTCACAAAACCGTCCGTTTTTTATGCTCGGAAATAGAAAATGGCTTTTTGGTGCGACAAAAAGGAAAACTTCCTCCTGCAACATTGTTCGCAGTCCCATGATGCATGTGTGTGCATGATATGGGCACATTATCACAAACTATGTCTTGATTCTAGCCATAACATTGGTCATTTGACCCGAAAGCCAAGAAACCTCGAATGAGATGGGTCATTTTGTGAAGGTTTTTTTGAGACATAATCAATATATCAAGTTTGCTATTTTTTCTTATAACTATGTCACATAATATGACACCACGCGAAGGTTTCACATTGTTTCGATCATGTTTGAATTTTTTATGCCCGTTTTAAACTATCGTCGAACTTTGTCGAACGGCAGACATAAAGATTCTTAGCTCGGGGCCGAGCCTCGCTAAACTTGCATTGGATCTTTGATAAAATAGCATATTGTGAACCGAAAAATAATTTTTCTAAAAAAACATGAGCATCGGATCATGTACTTGTAGTTCATATTGTTGGAGATATGCCCTAGAGGCAATAATAAATGTAGTTATTATTATATCTTTGTGTTTATGATAAATGTTTACATTCATGCTATAATAGTATTAACAAGGAAACATTAATACTTGTGTGATTTGTAAACTTAATTTGAAGTCCCTAGTAAAGCCTCTATATAATACTAGCTTGTTGGTTAATAGATGATTGTGGTTTCCCTATCATGAACATTGAGATGTTATTAACAACAAGATCATATCGTTAGGAGAATGATATGATGGACATACTCCTATAGATAAGCGTAGCATAAAGATCAAGTCATTTTAATAGTTCAATTGCTATATGCTTTCTGATACATAGTAATCTGATTCCTTCGACCATGAGATCATGCATATCACCTTTACCGGATGGATGCTTTGATGACATCAAACACCACACCGTAACTGGGTGGCTATAAAGGTGGCATTGAGTGTTCGGAAAGTATTGGTTGAAACACATGGATCAAGAGTGGGATTTGTCCATCCATATGACGGATAGATATACTCTGGGCCCTCTCGGTGAAATGCCATCCAATTAGCTTGCAAGCATGTGACTGGCTCACAAGGGATCACATATCACGGGAACGAGAAAAGAGTACTTATCGGTAACGAGGTTGAACTAGGTATGCAGAGATACCGACGATCATAACCTCGGATAAGTAAACTATCGTGAGACAAAGGGAAATTGATATCGTATGTAAGTGGTTCATTCGATCGCAAAGTAATCGTAGAAATATGTGGGAGCCATATGAATTTCCAGATTCCTCTATTGGTTATTGTTCGGAGAGGTGTCTCGATCATGTCTGCATAATTCACGAACCGTAGGGAGACACACTTAAGGATTCGACGTTGTTTTGAGTAGTTATGGAATGATGAGAAAGAGACCGAATGTTGTTCGGAGTCCCGGATGGGATCCGGGATATCACGAGGAGATCCGGAATGGTCCGGAGAATAAGATTCATATAAGGAAAGTCCCGTTTCGGAGTTAGAGAATGGTTCCGGTGTTTTCATCGGGAATGTTCTAGAATGTTCCGGAATGTCCGGCACTCCGGAGGGGAAGGGTACATGAATGTGTTGTATCAAGTTGGTATGGTTGCATCATGTACTAAGTGTCATCGCTGTTCCAAATAAAGGATTAATTCAAATCCTAGTTTGAAAAGTCAAATAGCTAAATTGGAAAGTCAAACGGCTAAATTTGGAAAGAGGAAAAGAGGAGGAAGGGGAAACCGAGTTGGGGAGGAGTCCCTCCTCCCCAAGCCGGCGCACCACCCAAGCCGAGTTGGGGAGGGACTCCTCTCCCTCCCCTTGGCCGGCCGGCCCCTCCACCTATATAAGGAGGGGCAGGGCTCCCTCCTAGAGACACACAAGCTCCTCTCCTCCAAACCCTAGTACCAAGCCGCCGCCGCCTCCAAGCCGTCGCCGGCCCTAGGGCACTCGCCGCCGCCGCCTAGGTGAAACCCTAGCCGCCGGTACTAGCCCCTCCTCGGCGTGTCTAAACCCTAGAACACCGAGGGACTCTCTCATACTCCACCATACTCGCTCCGGCTTAAGGCGAAGCCCTGCGAGATCTCCCCTCTACTTCCGGTACCACGCCGTTGTGCTGCCGGAATCGCGAGGAGAGTGCTACAACCTTCGCTGCCTGCTGGAACAAGGGAGAGGAAGGTCTTCGTCGAGTACCGAACGTGTGACCGACTGCGGGAGCGCTGCCGGAACGCATCGCCAGAAGGATCGTCTACGCGATCTTGAGATCGGGAAGAGTACGACTACATCACCCACGAGAATCCGCTCTCATTAAAAACTTTGGAATCTTCGAGGGTGAGTTATTCCATCGACTCGTTGCTACAATCTAGTAGATAGAACTTGGCTTGTTTGTTTGTATGCGGTAGAAATTTTTTGTTTTCCATGCTACGAAACCCTACACATATATGACCCACTTCCTACCGATTCAGCAGGAATTTGTCTTTTTCACCAAAGGTGGACGGAAAGGTTTCAGATCCCCCTATTGGTACATTGTCCGTATAAGGTGGTATAGTATTTTTGTAAAATGTGGTGGTAGTATTTTGAATTAGCCATTTGGTGGTTGCTTCACAAAATCGTCCGTTTTTTATGCTCGGAAAATGGGAAATGGCTTTTTGGTGCGACGAAAAGGAAAACTTCCTCCTGCAACATTGTTCGCCATCCCATGATGCATGTGTATGCACAATATGGACACATTATCACAAACTATGCCTTGATTCTAGCCATAACATTGGTCATTTGACCCGAAAGTCAAGAAACCTCGAATGAGATAGATCATTTTGTGAAGGTTTATTTGAGACATAATCAATATACCAAGTTTGATATTTTTCCTTCTAACTATGTCACATAATATAACACCACGCGAAGGTTTCGCATTGTTTCGATCGTTTTTTAATTTTTTATGCCCGTTTTAAACTATATATAATGTTTTATATTTTACTTAATTTTTATTTATAAATGTGTAATATTTGAGTGTAGATAGATAGGTCTTATTTTTCTGTAAATTTTGATATATTATTTGTATTTTTCCGAATTAGAATGATTTAGTTTTTCAAAGTTTAATGAGATAAAATAAAAAATAGCTACGCCGAGGGCAGCCGTCGGCGTAGCATAGAATATGCCGAAGGCAATTTTACGCCGACGGCTGCTTGGCGGGGCTGGTCTAGACGATGGCTACGCTGACGGACCCGACGTTTGGCCGTCGGCGTAGCTTACTATTCCTGTAGTGTTCATGATCGCAATTATTTCACAAGAGTGGCTTAGGCAGAATCCAGTCATGTCAATAAAAACCCAAGGATGAACGATGTGCATGCCTAGCTGCTGCTACCTCGAAACATGCAATTGATACCACCAAATGGCAACAAAAACATGTGTTCCCACAGTACGCGGATACTAGTCCGAGTACCAAGCCGGACTTCTCATCCACCATCCGACAACGACCCGAGGAGGTCCGCCACTCATGTCGTTCCACATGCCCTGCAGCGAGGAACGCGCGGGAGAGACTTTTTGAAGTTAGATTAGTACTGGCTAGACCGCTGGAGACGGCAATCTCACGGCTGAAGCAGTATGATTTGGTGATAGTGCGCGAGAGGACAAAACTTGGAGTGTCTTGGAGCACGTTTATATATGCTTTCGTCAATTGCTGGCTGCGTGGCCTGGTTGGAGAGTGTGACGGGCTGGACGACAAATTTTCCTGTTTTGGGTGATTGAAATACAAGCTGGCTAGTAGGTGCGGGTGATCGACATGCATGCGTACGTGTTACTATCCAATATACTTCAGCGATGATCGACGCAAGGCCCCGGCGACCGCATTCGCGTTAACCTGCCACCACGTTAGCCCGCGCGTTTTTTTTTTTTTTTTGCGTATAATCTGCGCCGCATCTGCACATGTGGTAACACGAAAACAGATGCTGGAGTGGAGTGTAATCTAGCCGGCCCAAGCTTCTTTCCTCGCGCTGTGACGTCCATGCCAACTGCCAAGCTAAGATCATACAGCGACGACTGTATTGGCCGGTGCGCTCGTGGTTAGCTAATGTACATACTCCCTTTGTTTCAAAATATAACATGTTTTAGCTTTGTGAAACATGTATATCTAGACATTTTTTAGTATCTAGGTTCATTAAAGTTTGGAATAAATCTACACATTAAAACAAGTCTAGATACATTTTTTTTATAAATTTAAAACATCTTATATTTTAAAACGGAGGGAGTATAATGGTTTATTGAGACAGTACGCAGGTGGGGTGCAGATCGGAGTACCATCCTGGCTGCGCGCGCAACTTGCGCGTCAAGCTCACGATTTGTTGGTACCATTTACAAGTATCTTATCTCGTGCTCATCCATTTACAATGTCATTGATTGGGGCTTTCACCCGCTCCTTGAAAAAAAGGGACAATTAATGCACAGCAGGTGCCTATGTGCACGGCGTGATGGAAAATCGCCTTACTTTTCACCAGGATTACCACGAAACCACACCAAGCTTAGTAGTATTGTAGTATACTCCTTCTGTTTCAAAATATAAGATGTTAGAGCAATTTTAACCAATCCTCTTTTCTGATTTACAGGACATTATTTCGGCAGCTAACGGCCGAAGCCACACTTAACCGAAACCCTAAGATCCGTTAGAGACTATAAATAGGATTCGGCGGACTAAAACATCACCCTACCCTCCCAAATATAGTGGTTGCAGAGCCGAGGACTAAATCCCCACCGCTTCCGCTCTGGCCGCTGTAAAATCCATCGCCACCACCGCTTCTGTGCCGGATATGGCCGGACCTTCCCGCCGCCGCTCCCCACCTCCCATCCGCAGCGCTAGCCGTTCCGGCGACCTCCCGCTGTCTCCGCCGCCACATCCCCACTACTACGACGTCCGACAGCGGGAGTAGGGGACGTGGGTAGCCGAGATCATCGACCAGAACACCGGTCGGCGCATCTGGCTCGGGTCCTTCCAGAGCGAGACGCAGGCGGCGTGGAGGCACGACATCAAGAATGTCGGCCTCCACGGCAACGAGTGCGGCCCGCTCAACTTCCCTCTCGCCACCCCGGAGTCGGTGCCGGAGCTCTTCGCGCCGCCCTCCCGCGGCCACGCGGGCCGGATTGCGAGGGAGGAACGCGAGGCGTGGGAGCGCATCGAGGTGGAGAGAGAGGACGAGCGGTGGATGGCCGATCTCCGGTGGTTGAATTCGAGCCGCGTGGCGGAGAAGGCGGCGACGTTCGCCAAGTTCTCGGCTCCGGCCCCAGTCACGGCCACTTCGTCCTCAGCTCCGACAACGGCCCCGGTGGTCATCTCGGTGGACATCGACGAGGAGGAGATCGAGCGTTGGATCGGGCCCAACTACTGAAGGGTTTCGCAGCATAGTAAATCAAAAAAATTCTACGGATGCGAACGGGAAAGCCAAGATCTAATCTAGGAGATGCAATCAACGAGAGGGATAGATGAGACCTTCATACCCTTGAAGAAATCACAAAGCGGAACGTTCGACAGAACGTGGTTGATGTAGTCGTACTAGCCTTCTCCTCCTCGCGATCCGATCCGATCCAACGCCGCAAGTGGCGACGCCTCCGAGAGATGCACACGTACGGCACCGCAACGTCTCCTCCTTCCTCGGTCCAGCAAGTGGGGTGGAGAGATAGATTGGATCTACAGCACAACAGCATGATGCAAAGGTGGAGAGTTTCTGCGGCAGGGCTTCGCCTACGCGCAGTCGGGGGAGAGAGAGAGAGAGGGCAGCAGGTAGGCGGCTAGGGTTGGAGGAGGTGTAGGGGAGAGTGCGCCCCTGCCCTCTTTATATAGAGGGCTGGCCGGCTGCCCTTGCCCCTCCTCCAAACCCTAGGGCCGGCGGCCACATGGGTGGAGTGGGGGGCAAGTCTCCCCCCTTCTAGAAGATCCCCTAGGGTTTGGCCGGCTGCGCCTATGGGGCCTTGTGCCCCTGGCCCAATGCGGCCAGGGCACTCCCTCGTAGGCCCACGCCCCCTCCCGACAAGTAGGGCCACGTTGGTCCCACTCCGAAAGCTTCTAGAACCTTCCGGTACAATACCGAACATTCCGAAACAATTCCGAAATCTAAAAACTGCTTTCCTTTATATGAATCTTATTCTCCGGACCATTCCGGAACCTCTCATGATGTCCGGGATCACATCCGAGACTCCGAACAAAAACTCATAAACCAATTATCCATTCTATCCTAGCGTCGAGACACGTTAAGTGTGTGACCCTACGGGTTCGAGAATATGCAGACATGATCTTCTATCAATAATCAACAGCGGGGTCTGGAAACCCATATTGACTCCCACATATTCATCGATGATCATATCGGATGAACCATGATGCTAGGATTCAATTAATCCCATATATATATTCCCTTCGTCACGCGATATTTTACTTGCCCGAGATTCGATCGTCGGTATTGGCATACCTAGTTCAATCTCGTTCACAACAAGTACTTTACTCGTTCCGTAATCCGATATCACTTTGTGATTAACTCTTTAACCACGTGCTTGCAAGCGGTGTTGATATCGATTACCGAGTGGGCCCGAAGTATATCTCTCCGACTTGGAAGGGACAAATCCCATCTCGATACATACAACCCAACAAGTACTTTCCGATCACCTGAGAGACACCTTTATGATCACCCTCTCATAGGATGACGTTTGATGACCTTAAAGCATTCTTCCGATACCAGGGAGTTGCATTATCTCATGGTCTAAGGAATACAATATTTGACATAAGAAAAGCTTCACAAAGATGAACACGATGACACGATCTAATTGCTCTGCTTGATTTGGGTCTGTCCATCATATCATTCTCCTAATGACATGATCTCATTATTAATCGACAACCCATGTCTATGGTTAGGAAACCTTAACCATCATTAATCAATGAGCTAGTCCATAGAGGCGTACTAGGGACACGGTGTTGTTCATAAACCACACAAGTATCAAAGTTTCCGCTTAATACAATTCTTGCATAGAATATAAACTTTATCATGAACAAGAACTATAATAATAACATCTTTATTATTGCCTCTAGGGCATAATTCCAACAACTACGGGTGAAGCCACGGCGACGAGCTCAACGATGGCCTCCTCGACGGCGGGGGTTCACATTAGTCCATGCCTAGTTAAATTTATGTAATGTTTTAGTTTTAGCTATGAACTATGCATAAAATCGTTCGAAAAAGTCGAATTTGGTGCAAATTCAATTTAAAATCTATTATAGTTCTCTAAATTAAAGGGGCTCGAATCTGACGACCATCGTTTAGAGGACATAAAATTTTAAGTCCGCTATTTTCGCTGGCCGGAAGTCCTCTAAAATAAATAAAAGGGATGGATTAGAGTTGCTCTTAGTGAGAGGATGAGAAGCAAACTGGCTGTATCTCTTCGTTTTCTTTTGTTAATTATTTCGGCTTTTCTACTTCTCTAGTGGCATTGTCATGTCCTGCGTAGCTAGCGCTATCGGTGTCTCGTTCCTAATGCGCCTGCACATTAACTAATCCTAGTCTAATTCCATTTATTTATACTATTTGGCAGATCAAGGTGGATGCGGTGCATGACACATGCGTGCAACGCTTGACGACGACGTCGACTGTTTCCAGCAAGGTAGCGGGGATAGGGCCTACTACGACGATACCATCTGCTTGTTTTCGTCGTTTCGATCATTCTACTCACACACCGGTCCTATTGGCCTATCTTTTGAGAAAGCGAAAGAGAGATAAAGACGAGACGGTCATGGGCTCATGCCGCAACCTGTGACCAAGGTGTACCGCGAGGCCAGAGCCAGGCGGGGTCAGCAGTGACGGCGATTTTATTTTTCCCCGGATGCTAAAAAATTATACTCCCTTTGTTTAAAAATAACTGATTTAAATTTGTTTATATTCAGATATATCTATACATTAAAATACGTTTAGATATATTTAAATCTAAACAAACTTAAAGTCAGTTATTTTTATACATAAGGAGTACTAGAAAGACAATGATTAATCGTATGACAACGCTTTGGTTTGAGAAGACATGTCAATTCGCGGCTAAATTTAACCGGTCCTGTAAAATTGTTGTCCACGACGGCTCCGCATCATAGTGTGACGATGCTTGAGTTATTCTAATCTCCCTAGGCCGGTGTCACTCCTCCACAACTGTAACATCCTGAGCTTTATTAGAGCAATATAAATAGTTTTAGGCAAGTTGATTGTGCACAATTGAATCTCATGCATCTAGAAATAAAGGGAAATTTAAAACTTTTTATTAAGAATTAGTAGTTGTCGATGCTTCCATCGAATAGATGAATGCTTGTTTAATTCATTTGATTGATTGTTTGAAGCCTTGCTTGAGTACTAGAAAATTTGACATGACTTTTGCCATATTTTGGACTTTTTGAGTACATTTATAATATTGAACAACTAATATAACACAAAGTGCATAAATCAAAATGATATGATCATGTATAAACAAGATTCAAAATTTGGAAATGAAATTTCCAAAGAAACAATACACATTACATCCATCACACTTCAAATTAAATTGCAATAATTATTATAAACTCACAAAGAATATTCCAGGACATGAATTGAATACTTCAAGTCGCAAATGGATATTGCATTCTCAAATGAATAAGTAAAGGATTACAAGAGAAGGAAATAAACAACACTAAACTAAGTTGATCTTGGAAGAATAGTTAATCTTTTCTTCTTCACCTACAACACAAACATTCAAATAGTAAGTAGAGAGAACTAATATCTTAGGCAATATGGATCAACTTGGAACAAAAGAGACAACGGAGAAGGAACAATTTGGATCCAATTATCTATAGGCAACATGGCAATATAGGAACTATCCTCTCATCAACCTAGTATATTAATTATGGTTTCACTTAATTAATATTTAAGCCTTCAAAAATTAGGCCACATTTCCAAATTAAGTTTTTACCCAAGTATGCAAAAAATATAGGTTTTTCGTTAAACTTTACGCGAGCAAATAGAATGTGGAGATGCACACGTCCATATATTTTTTGGAATTTTTTGAACAATTTGAAATGTATGTTCTTGCTAAAAGGGATCATATGCACATGAGACCAAAAGTGAATTTTCGAATTTTGCGTATCTTCTTGTATAGAAAAATGATACTTATTTGTTAGTATTTCACTTGTACACCCCCCTTGCGTACATATGCATCCAGGTCTCTCTCCTCTCCAATCTTGCAATTCCTACAACATCCTCTCCTCAGCCTTTTCCTTTAAACACCTTACCTTCGTTGGTCCATCCCCTCCTCTAAGGATCCTCCTTATTGTTATTCCCACAAGGCCACAACATCAAGGGCAATGGGTCGAGGGTTGCCATATCTGATGAGGGATAAGCTCCAGCGAGGGAAGAGTGGCGATGTAGGGACCTTAAAATGAAGGCTGGGAATTTTTAAAAATATATGCTATATACTATTCTTTTAACTTGTTGCTAGTTTGAATCTTGTTTGTTGCAGATTGGAATTTATTTGTTGTAGATATTGACTATATATGCTGCAATGCAGATATTGTGTTGATGTGGCAAGCGTTTTCGTTCTGCTTCCATGTTGCATACACAATGTTTCTTTTCTTGATGCTTTGCTGCAACCAATAAAAATTTGCTAATTGTAACCATATGGTTTTGACACCATCGCAGGAAAAATTTGCGACTCCTTTGCATACTTAAGAAAAAATGGCCCGGACAAACCAGGTTGTTTTAGTGAAATCCAACGGCGAACAGAAGGACCGGAATTCTAAATTTGAAAGCTGAAACTGCATCTGGTTCCTGCTATTCTTGTCCTAACTAAACTTACCCACTACGCATTTTTTTCCCTGGCAAATGCAGGCAGGTCCTGAAATTTATATGCTCTGAAAACTCCCATGAGCGATTGTTTGGAAACTTCAGTCTCTACCAAAAGAATTTCTTCAAGCATAGTTACTTCTTCTTTGAAAAAATAACCGGCAAACTGAAGTAGACTAAAACTTGAGCACGTTGTCGATCGGTCTGGGCACTAACCATGGAGTAGCAAGATCAGGCCTGCTGACGTCAACTGATTCTCACATGACAAACCGTTTGAGGGAAGGCAACGCGCACGATGAAAGGCTTGAATCAAGAGAGCAGGACATGGAGCGAGGCGTTCTTGCTGGCCGCGCACACAGGGCACGCGTCCACGGTGGCGTCGCACGCGGGGCATAGGCACAGGTGCCGGCACGGCAGCAGCAGCACGCACGACTCGCCGTCGCCACAGGCCTTGCACGGCGCCCTAGACTTGTTGGATGCCGCCTCGCCGTCGTCCGCGGGTGTCTCGAAACAGCAGGACCGCGCGTCCTCGGCGTCGCCCGCTCCATCCGGTCCTTGGGCGACCGCGGCGCAAGGGGACTGCAGGAGCTGCTCGAGGGTGGCGCGGATCCCGGCCACGACGGCTTCGTGGCTCTTGGCCACGCCAATCCAGTCCTGGCCCTCCGCGCTAATCTGGCCGAGCCTCTCTGCCAGCGTCGCGTTGCGGCAGCGCGCGAGCTCCAGCGCGGCCTCCGCTGCCTGCAGGCGTCCTGCCGCAGCGCGCTCCGCCGCCGACACCAGCGCCCGGACGTGCCGGCGCCGCGCCAACTCCAGCCCCGCGCGCATCCGCTCGGTCTGCAGAACGTCCATCAAAACCAACGCGAATCAAAACACCGCACAATCAAGCCAAGAACTCGATTCCAATCACCGAGAGAAAAAAAGGGTCCATGATACAAGTTGGTACGTACCTCGACTCGTACGACCGCGTCGATCTCCATGCCCTGATGGTACACGTGCGAGATCAGGTCCTGCGGCAGGCCGGCGGCATTGGCCATCCTCCTGCTGGTGGACGCCGCGCCGGAGCCCAGCGCCCTGGTGAGCACATCGCCAACGGACAGAGGCCCCTGCGCGTGCTGATTCTCCAAGAAAGAAGGCGCCTCGGCAACAGCGCGCGCCCGGTTCCTCTGCACGAAACCGTGGCTGCAGGTATTATCGTTCCAGGTTAGACCCATGTCGCCGAACAACGTGTTCCCGAGACCCGCCACCGCCGGCGCGCGCCCGGACGTCCCGCTGGTTGACGCGACGCCGGAACCCACCGCTCTGTTCTCCATATCGCTGAAGGGAGCAAACCCCTGCGCCGACGCAGGCGTTCTAACGCCGCGCGGCTGTTGGCCCAGACCCGACAGTACTTTCGTCGGGATGTTGCGACGAGACAACCAGCGACAAACGCGTAACTTGTCGAGTGCTTTCCGACAAGACACACACGTAGAAGCCGGCTTTCCGTAGACTTCCTGATCGATCAACCGACGGCCGGTGCTTTTGGCCGGAGCTGAGAGATCACGTACGCCTAGCCCAAGATCTCCTTGATCAAACCAGCTAGCTACTCATCGTACGTGAAGACACAACATCTCAGGAATCAATTGGATAGCCAAAGGCTCGTATCGAGCCTTGTATTTGTCTATTTCTCAATCGCACAATTGATTACAGGGGTACTACACAAGTATATATAGTAGTTTTGTTGTATCTAGTCTAGTAGAATTAGGACTCCTAATTCTTACCTTAATCGGCTACACAAAACCTACTCGAATACGACTCCGTATACACGCATACAGTGATTATTGCTAACAATCACCCCCTAAGCACTGTGTGCACCTCTTTACATCCACCTGGGTCCCAAATGCGCCAACTGCTTCTTGTCGACGTTATCCTTGGCACTGCTTTCGCCATTCCAGGTAGCTTCCAGGTCACCGACTTTGCTTTTGTCGGCTTGTCTTCCGCTTGACGCCAACAGTCCTCCTTATCCGCGTCATCGGTCTTCACCGGTTCCTTGATGAATAGGCATTGCTTCTTGTGCTTCATCTTCACCAGATTACTGACTGTCCGAAGTCCCTTTTTCGGATAGTAGTCCAACACGCGTTTCATGCGTGCTCGCGTCGGTCGTAGTCGACTCGGCTCCAACACACTAGGAGGCGATACGACATACTCTTCTGTGTCCGACAACACACTTGTTTCTTCACTTGCTTCCGCGACCACTGCCAAAACCACACTAGCTTTTGGAGTTGCCAAACCTCCGGATTCTGGCGATTTTTGAAGCGTGTTACCTTGTAGTCGATTTGCTCCTATTACAAAACCTGGGATGCACCCCCCTGGTTTGCTTTCTAGACTTTCTGTCCCGCTTCCTGGGCTAATGATGCCACCTCCCGGCACCATGTCACATTGCCCTTGGATTTCTCGGCACTCTTTTGCCCCAAGCTCCTCACGTGGAGCTTCTCCTACTTGATCTTTTTCTGCTCCAATTTCTGGGATGGATGCCCCTGAACCTCCTGGTAGGACCTTTTCTTTTAGTCCGCCCCCTTCTGGCGTTTCTGGGCCACCAGCCCCTGGACCTTCCCATGGCCCGGTCTCCACACGTGGAGCACCTCCTTCTGGGTTGTTTAGCAGAGCACACGTGCCACGTCTGCCTACAGTTTCCGGTGGACGTCCTAGCGTGCTACTGCCTTCATCATGCAATGAGACATCTTCTCGATCCTGGACGTCGTGTCCTGCGATGCCGGTAGTCCGAGTACTCTCCGGCCGCGCTTCTGAACTTGAGGTGAAATCCTCGGTCTCAGAACTTGACATACTCACGCCGACTTCTTCTGACACCTTGGTCGCCGTACTTGGCGTCGCCACACTTGACGAACCAACCGGGGTCACTTCCGGTTCTACCAATGTCATCTCGTCGTCCAAGACAACCTCCTTCTGCCCCACGTGAGCACTAGTGTCGTCGACACCTGCGCATACCACCTTGATCGCTCCCCACACATCCTTCGCCGATTTCTTTCCGACGAGGTGCTGCAGCACGTCTGTCGGCACGACCGAGTAGAGCGCTGTCAACGCTTGGCAATCTTCTCGGTACTTCGCACCTCCCTTGACGTACTCATCTCCGCCGGGATCGATGGCCTCCCAAATCTCCTGAGCTTCCATGGCGCACTGCATCATAAGTGCCCATAGCCCATAGTACTTGCGATCCAGACGCGGATACAAAGCCGCGTCCACCGTCTCGAACACCGGTTCCGATGTCGAGCTCTCGCCAAGCTTTACCATCGCCATGACCTCCTTGTACTTTCAGCAGATCACGAACGACGACCTTAGCTCTGATACCAATTGTTGGCCCAGACCCGACAGTACTTTCGTCGGGATGTTGCGACGAGACAACCAGCGACAAACGCGTAACTTGTCGAGTGCTTTCCGACAAGACACACACGTAGAAGCCGGCTTTCCGTAGACTTCCTGATCGATCAACCGACGACCGGTGCTTTTGGCCGGAGCTGAGAGATCACGTACGCCTAGCCCAAGATCTCCTTGATCAAACCAGCTAGCTACTCATCGTACGTGAAGACACGACATCTCAGGAATCAATTGGATAGCCAAAGGCTCGTATCGAGCCTTGTATTTGTCTATTTCTCAATCGCACAATTGATTACAGGGGTACTACACATGTATATATAGTAGTTTTGTTGTATCTAGCCTAGTAGAATTAGGACTCCTAATTCTCACCTTAATCGGCTACACAAAACCTACTCGAATACGACTCCGTATACACGCATACAGTGATTATTGTTAACAGCGGCCGTTCGTCCATGAAACCAGACGCCGCCGCCGCCGCCGCCACCACGCGCGCGCTTCCTCGGCACGGAAGCGCTGTTGTAGTTGTTGTCGTTGCAGGTGAGGTCGCTTCTGGGCACGTCGTTCAGCATCGTGGTGCCAGTCCCCGCCATCGCCGGCGCGCACCCGCCAAGCTCGTCGGAGAACAGAGAGGCACCAGTCGCCCTGTCCTGTAGAGCCCTGCAAGACGCACAGGATTAAGACATCGCCCTTCTTTAGCAGATACAGTACAGACGTAGGGGAACGCTGGCAGGCGCAGCAGACCTGTAGGAGTGGAGTTCGTGGTGGAAGGCACGGGAGACATGCTGCGCCTGCACGGCCATGACCAGCAGCACGATTGATAGGGGAGAAGAGATGACGCGAGGGGCAGAGTCATGGCTAGTGGCGAGGCAGGTTTAATACGTGTGCCCGCTGGGCAGTTGGGACGAGCCATAACTTTTATTTAAATAACCGGCGGAAATATTGATGTATGTATATAAATGATCCTCCCTCTGTTTCAAGGCTTAAGACGTCCTCGTTTTGCGTGTTTTTTCTTTGACCAAGAATTACTCTAAATACGTAAAGAGTTTTGATATAAAACTAGTATCACTGGAAAGTATTTTTCAATACGAATCCAACGGTACTAATTATGTATAATATAATCAAGATTTTGTTTCTCAATTTTTTTGGTCAAACTTTGCTTTTGGAAAGCGTGTGCGCCTTAAGCCTTGAAACGGAGGTAGTAAATCTTAGGCAGCATCTTCAGAATTTCCTAATTAGAATTTGCTTGTTTTTTTACTTCATTACGTCGTCATGTCATACTCATGGCATCGTGTCACATTACATTTGAACATCATATATACCTTACTTTTACCTTTATCTTACTGGTGTTGTTATTGCTATCACCATACTCCCTCTCCCTCTTTTTAATCTTTCTCTGTTTTGATTTCAACAAGTTGGGACCTACTTACTAGAGTCCACTACTTTTTTCCAAAATACCTTTATTCATCCTTGGAAAAACCCTAAACCTATTTGTCTGGTAACATGCCCAAAATGATTATGGGGCATTGCACTTCTTATACTCTACTCCCTCTTATCAATTTTTAATGGTTTTTCCTCTCTATTTTAAAACAAACCTGCAAAAGTTCAAAAGTTTTTGAAATAAAAGCGACTTTAAAAACAAGAAAACAACTAACAAACAAAAAGATAAGTTAAAAGAATAAAGAGAGAAACATACCTGCAACACTCCATCTTACCTTTGCATGGTCGTAGCCCAACGCCCCAGCCATAGCTTTCAGCCCACCCGGAGCCCACCAGCCGCAGCAAGCAGTGCAGCGAGCACGAGCATCACGCGCCGGCCTACCTCCCTTCTCTCCTTGGCCCTTACAGTTTTAGTAATGAATACAGCGACACTGCTTGTCATCTTCCTCACATGTACGCAAGCATCCGAAGCTTCGGTTGTCGCTGTCCGCACGATGGACGGTCATGCGTGCCTCCCGACGCCTTTAAAAGGAATCTGAGGTACTGTCCCATCAACCCTAGACCCACTCCTCGCCTCATGCCGCTGCGCCTGACGTCCCTAGTCCCCGCGACGCCTAGTCGCCTTGACATCGCCTCTCCTCACTTACCATAGTTGCCACCACTATTCCGCTTCCTAGATCAAGGAGGATAAGGCCGCTCGCTCACCATCATCCTCGCGCCATGCCACTCGCCTTCTTGAACGACCACGTCTCACCGCGCTCGCGCCCACAGTCACCACCACCGTCGTTCCCTTGTGTCCCCTTCGCCGCCACCTCAGTGAGAAACACCTCCTCTACCTCGTTACCCATGTACCCTACCGCCTCGATGTGCCGCTGCAAAGTTGCGAGCACCGTGTCGCTCGCCTCGTAGCATGCTCGCCGTGCCGCTGACAGACGCGCGTGCTGCAGGAGAACACTGGCAACAACTCCTGTAGCATCTGAACCACCTTATTTTCTGACGCACACCATATGACTCAAGCGACCATGTTTGTACACCACCCAGCTACGATGTCCCCTCATCGGGCACCTGAGACCCAACTCACGAGCCCCAACCGTTCCCCTCCTCCTCTCGTGTCTAGCGACAGGCGGCGGCGGATCCAGATCTCCTCCGGCCAAGGCCTTGGTCCCCTCTCCCTCCGCTTGCCGCTCGAGCGGCAGGAGGGGGAGGGGATCTCGTTCCTTCGGTCTGTAGTTAGGGTTTGTCTTCTCTAGTGCGTCGTTTGGGGTGGTGGGAGCGGCGTTCGGGCGAATAAATCTGCCTCAACTCTACTCCCACACCGGCGGTGACCTTTACGGCGGTGTCTTGGAGTTGATGGCAACGTGTGCTTGTCGATCTTTCGGATCGGAAGCTTGGTCTTCTCGTCGTTCTTTGGATCTGGAGAGATCTGTTTCTCGAAGTGTCGCCGGTGTTCGTCGTAATCCATGGCAACACTGAGGGCCGGGGCGAGATGGATGCTCTGGAGCGAGGATGTTGGTCCGGAGGTGGTGGGTTGGCCGTTATTCCCTGACTTCGTCGGTGGGAGGCGGTGGATCTTGGTCCAAGACAGCACGGGGACGTCCCCCGGACGACATGCCACAACGACATGTGCCTCATTGCTTGCAGCATGCATGTTCATCGACTCACAAAGCCTCGTTGGTGATGGTGTTTTCTTGGATCTGGCAATGATGAAGGCTCGTTGTCTCTTTCAGCATACGTCTAGGCGGCGTTGGACGGTGGCGGCTGCCGCTAGCTTCGGCGAGTGCAGAAAATCCTAGGGATAGTTTTGTATTTTTCTATCCATTAGGTGTGCATCTGCAATGTTTTCAGGACAATCGTTTTTCTCCTGGTCTATTTTTCAGTTTCCACGTGGGTTCTTGTAACTTGTTTTTCTATCAATGAAATTTTGTGGTTGCTCTAAAAAAAAGCTACGATGTCTCCTCTTTCCGATAACCATGACCCTGCTCGTTTTCGTGCACCGTAGTGATCGCGACCATCCGCCAAAGTCGGCTGCAGCTTACTATGAAGGAGATATGCCCTAGAGGCAAATAATAAAGAACTTTTTATTTGATGTATCTCTTGTTCATAATATGTTTCTTACAGTGCTATAACTATATTAATATGAAACGTTAATACATGTGTGGTATGTAAACAACCAGGTCTCTGGTACCCTCTAGTAAACTAGCACATTGGGTAAGTGATGATCTTATGGTTTCGAGATCATGGTGATAGTGCCGATTGACAATGAGGTCACATCATTGGAGAATGATATGATAAACATTCACCCTAAAGATAATCACAATGAGATCTAGTTACTTAAACGTTCATCATTGATGATAACATAGATACATCGTGGCTTATGTCCTTCGATTGTGATATAATGCATAAACACTGTTTTTGAGGGAGACTTTGATAATATCAAGTATCAAGCCGTTAAAGGGTGATCATAAAGGTATTGTTGGATTTCCTGAAGAAATGGGTTGAGGAGTTTTTATCAATACCAGAATTTGCCAATCCAAGTAACGGATAAATACACGTGGCCAGCTCGATGATGTTGCATTAACGAAGCTTGCAAGCGTATGATTAGATCATGGAATGCAATGACACGAGAACGAGTAAACGAGTTCATCAGTAAAGAGATCGAACACAAGTATGGAGATGCTTAAGATCAAATCTTAGATGACCTACGTATCGTATGGCAAAGGGAATAAAACTACACAATTAAGGTTGAAGCGATGAGATTAATCATGAGGGCACGGGGATCATTATGTCCATACAGGTCCCGATGTTGATCATTGATACAAGAAAGTCTTGGTCATGTCTGTAGCAACTCCGAGCCGAAGGGTGGCACACTTAAAGGGTGGAAACGCTTTGGGATTGAACCGGCACTGAAGGAGAAACAAGAGAGAGAAACCAGAAAGGTTCCGGGTATTATCCGATGGTGATCGGAAGAGGTCCGAAAGAGTTTCGGTGTATGGAATATATTAATACATGTGTTTTATATTAATTGGTTTAAGTAATATTAAAACATATTTTATTTTTATATATTAGGGTTGTCTTATTGCTATTAGGCCACTTCTAGAAGGGCCCAATAGGGTAGGCGCCAAGGGAAAAAGGGGAGAGGGGCCACCGGCCAAACCCTAGGGTTCCCACCCGCGGGGTGGGGCCCAGGGGAGGCGGCTAGCCCTCCCCTGGCGTTAGCTTGGGGGTGCCCCACCCCGCAAGCCCTAGGGTTTTCCCTACCCCTCCCTACTATAAATAGAGGAGTCCCCCCTCCCCTATTTGCACACCAACAACAAGTTATCTCCTCTCTACCTTAAACCCCATATCTCTCTCCATTATATTGGATCTAGCCTCTTGGTTTAGTTCTCCAACTCCTCACTACAGTCGTGCACAGAACGGTCCGACTTCTTTCTTGTGCCGCTGCTCTGCTGGATCGGATCTCGGGAGACTTTCCTACACCATACATGTGTAGAGCTTCGAGGCGCAAGGCTTGGGACGCTGTCTTCATTGCTATACGCCTACCTGTGTAAGGCGTGCCACGGTCTTCAAGGGTATGAACTTTGTTCTTACTCTCCGTTACTTATGTCTGCATAGTATAGAACTTGGTGATCGTGTTCGTATAGGGAATTTTTTTGATTTTCTGTTGCGAACCACTTTAGTGGTATCTGAGCCAAATCTATGGGTAGACATGTCGTATTGATAGAACACATAGAAAGTATGTGGGCGTTGATTCTCTAGTTGCGACCTTCTTTCGTGTTTCTGTTATATCGCGAGATTGATTGATAAAGCGGTCCGGACCGACCTTACGCGTAAGCTTACGCGTGACTGGTTCCACGCTTAATGTACGACTTGTTCCTTATAAGTGGCTAGCGAGTGTTTGTCTCTCTCTCAATAGTGGATATGACTTTTACATCGGAGATCCCTAAAAAGGGAGCGAAGAGGCAACCATTGAATCCATGTTGTGGCTCAACATTCATAGGTGGGAAAGGGTTCTACCATGAAAGCCCTAAAGCCACGTAAAACTAAAGGGAATATGCCCTGAGAGGAAATAATAAAGTTATTATTATGTTGTTGGAATTATGCCCTAGAGGCAATAATAAAGATATTATTATTATAATTCTTGTTCATGATAATGTTTATATTCCATGCTAGAATTGTATTAAGCGGAAACTTTAATACTTGTGTGGTTTTGAAGAACACCGTGTCCCTAGTACGCCTCTATGGACTAGCTCATTGATTAATGATGCTTAAGGTTTCCTAACCATGGACATGAGTTGTCGATTAATAATGAGATCATATCATTGGGAGAATGATATGATGGACATACCCAAACTAAGCGAAGCAATTAGATCGTGTCATCGTGTTCGTCTTTGTGAAGCTTTTCTTATGTCAAATATTGTATTCCTTAGACCATGAGATAATACAACTCCCTAGTATCGGAAGAAAGCTTTGAGGTCATCAAACGTCATCCTATCAGAGTGTGATCATAAAGGTGTCTCTCAGGTGATCGGAAAGTATCTGTTGGGTTGTATGTATCGAGATGGGATTTGTCCCTCCCAAGTCGGAAAGATATACTTCGGGCCCAGGTAATCGATATCAACACCGCTTGCAAGCATGTGGTTAAGGAGTTAATCACAAAGTGATATCGGATTACGGAACGAGTAAAGTACTTGCTGTGAACGAGATTGAACTAGGTATGAAGGTACCGACGATCGAATCTCGGGCAAGTAAAATATCGCGAGACGAAGGGAATATATATATGGGATTGATTGAATCCTGGCATCGTGGTTCATCTGATATGATCATCGATGAATGTGTGGGAGTCAATATGGGTTTACAGGCCCCGCTGTTGATTATTGATAGAAGATCATGTCTGCATATTCTCGAACCCGCAGGGTCACACACTTAACGTGTCTCGACGCTAAGTTAGATTGGATAATTGGTTTATGAGTTTTTGTTCGGAGTCTCGGATGGGATCCGGGACATCACGAGAGGTTCCAGAGTGGTCCGGAGAATAAGATTCATATAAGGCAGTGCAGTTTTTGGAGTTCGGAATTGTTCTGGGTTAATCGGTATTGTACCGAAAGCTTCTAGAACCTTCCGGAAGGGGACCAACGTGGCCCCACCTTCCGGGAGGGGGCATGGGCCTATGAGGGAGTGCCCTGGCCGCATTGGGCCAGGGGCACAAGGCCCCATAGTGCCCAGCCGGCCAAGAGAGGTTTAAACTCTACATAGAGCTTCTAGAAGGGGGGGTTTCCTTGCCCCCCACTCCTCCTCCTTGGGGCCGCCGGTTTGGCTTGGGGGAGGGGCTAGGGCTGCGCCCACCCCTCTATATATAGAGGGCTGGGGGCGCACCAACCCCCTACACCTTCCCCTCCAACCCTAGCCACCCTGCTGCCCTCCTCTCTCCCTCCCGACTGCTTGTAGGCGAAGCCCTGCTGCAGAAATTCTCCACCAATTGCACCGCGCCGTCGTGTTGTAGATCCAACCCATCTCTCCACCATACTTGCTGGACCAAGGAAGGAGGAGACGTCGAGGTGCTGCACGTGTGCATCTCACGGAGGCACCGCCACTTGTGGTGCTAGATCGGATCGGATCGCGAGGAGGAGAAGCGAGTACGACTACATCACCCACGTTCCGACGAACGTTCCGCTGTGCGAATCTTCAAGGGTATGAAGATCTAATCCAATCTCTCTCGTTGTTTGCATCTCCTAAATTAGATCTTGGCTTTCCCTCTGTTCGCATCCGTAGAAAATTTTGATTTACTATGCCGCGAAACTCTTCATATGTATATTCCAAGTATATGATAGATGTTTATTTTGCATGCTATAATTGTAATAATACGGAAACGTTAATACCATGTGTGTTTAATAAACAAATGGAAAGTTCCTAGTTATGCCTCTCTTATAAACTAGCTCATTGATTAACAAGATGATCAAGGTTTCCTGATCATGGACATTGAATGTTGTTAATAATGAGGTCACAACATTATTGGAATGGTGTGATGAAGATTCATGCGAGTATAACATTACGATCAAAGTCATTCTGTTTATATTTCTATAACATCATACAAAGTAATCCTAGTCCTTAGACCATGAGATCATGTCAATCACTAAAACTGAAAGAGTGTCTTGATAACATCAAACATCACACCGTAACAGGGTGACTATAAAGGTGGGTTCAGTGCTACGAAGGTGTTATGTAGAGGCTCATGGATCAAGAGTGGAATTTGTCCATCCCAATGACGGACAGATATACTCTGGCCCTCTCGGTGATATCACATTAGTTAGCTTGCAAGCAAGTGATGAGATCACTAGAATGTTATATCACAGGAATGAGAAAAGAGTACATGTCGGAAACAAGATCAAACTAGGTATGGAGATACCGATGATCGGATCTCGGACATGTAATATATCGTGAGATAAAGGGATTAAGTTACTAGCATAAAAGGTTCTCACAATCACAAGAATTCATCGTTGAATGTGTGAGAGTCAGTATGGATCTACATGTCCCGCTTCTGATTATTAATCCGAGAGGGGTCTCGATCATGTCCGCATTATTCGAGAATCGTAGGGTGACACAATTAAGAGACACCGACACCATTTGTAACAAATATGTTCTAGAAGAAAGAATTGCAAAGCGCTGGAATTATTTCAATTGACACCAGAATTGTTTTAGGCGAAATTGCAGAAATTAGTTCTGCATGTTATATTGAAAATTAACAAGGGGTTTTATGTGAATGTTTGTTAATTAATGTAATTGACAAAATTTTGAATAAATAAATAAATAAAAGGAGTTTTATTTAAAGAGAGATTACATTAAATTTGGTGGAAATTTAATGGGAATTTGAGTAGGCTTTTGAGTGGAGAATATGGAGGGACTTTTGGTGAGTGGGAGCTCCACTCACATGAATGGATGAAGGGGTGGGGGAAGCCACCAATGCCGCTGGCCACACCCCTTAGGGTGCCCCCTCCTCCTATAAAAGCCCCCTACTCCTTCTCTCACACTCACACCTCCTCATGAAGGATCTCTCTCCCCTCTAGATTATTCCCCATGGTCTTAGACTAGCGAGATACATGTTCCCGTTGGCTTGTCGTTTAGAAAGAATTGTTGCTTCCAATGCATTGTTGGAGCAAGGAGGCGGAGGTTATTCGGTGGCTTGACGTGTGTGCGAGCACGGATGCATTGCTGATTTGTGGTGCTAGACTTCTTCTTGATCTTAAGATCGGCAGGCGTTCGTCTACATCATCCACGAGTACAACCTCGTTAAACTTTGTCGGTCTACAAGGGTATGTTCTCTATGGATGTATATCTACCCGTTGCTTGTATATACTAGATAGATCATGGTGCTTAGTTGTTCCAATCATAGGAATTTTTTGTTTTCTATGCTGCGAACCCAACAGTGGTATCAGAGCCGAATCTATGCGTCGAAGCTTTGCACAGGTAGTACACATATGAGTATGTGGGAGATGATGATCATGTTATTGCTTCTTGCTTGTACTTTGCATATTGGTGTCATAGTGGTATGAAGCGGCTTGGATAAACTTTACATGTCCTCGCACATGAGACCTATTCCACTCTTGACTTGCAACTAGTTTTGCATAAGTGGCTAGTGGATATCTGTCTCTCCTACTATAGTCAATATCTGATTTACAACGAGTTGCTAATAATTTGGTTATCACCATTGTGGTTCCATGTTGATAGGTAAGAACGGTTTTATCTTCCAAATTCCTAAGCCGCGTAAAACTTGCAATGAATAAATTAGAAGCGTCTAGTTTAGATTGTTGCTAGGGTAGTGGCATGATATGGTAATGTTGTAAGTAGATGTATATTTGATACTCTTACAACACACCTAACATGTAAGTTCCATATACCTTGGCCTTACACACAAAGGAATGATAAATATCATACCACGATGCACATGATAGTGATCAACAACAAGAACCATATCATTTCACTTTTCACATACGATGTTTTTGCATCTTATATTGCTTGTTTGGTGTTTTTGAAAACGGCAATTCCTTTGATATAATGGGTGAATTTTAAATGATTTTCGATACCCATGCTACTATAGAGAGTTATAATGCTTCTGAAAAGTTCTTTAGCTTCATGATGGAAGAGAACAACTTCGTTAGTGAGCACGTACTCAAAATGTCTGGGTACACCGATAAGCTTGTCCTTGGGAATAATGATTCCTATTAACTTAGGCATACATCATGTTCTCCAATCTCTTCCACCTAGCTACAAGAGCTTCGTGATGAACTATAACATGCAAGGCATGAAGAGGACTCTTCCCGAGATTCTTTCAATGCTTAAGACTGTAGAGGTGGATATCAAGAAAGAACATCAAGTGTTGATTGTCAATAAGTCCACTAGTTTCAAGAAATACAAGAAGGGTAAACAGAAGGGAAAGAAGGGTGGCAAATCTATTGCCGCGCCTGAAAAGAACTCCCGAGCTGGCCATAAGTCTGATACTGAGTGCTATTATTGTAAGGGCACTGACTATTGGAAGCGCAACTACTCCAAGTATTTGGCATACAAGAAGGTCGGCAAGGCAAACAAAGGTCTATATGATATACATGTTATTGATGTGTACTTGACTAGTACTCGTAGTATCACCTGGGTATTTGATACTGGATCGGTTGCTAATATATGTAACTCGAATCAGGGGCTACGGAACAAGCGACCGCTAGCAAGGGTGAGGTCAAGATGCGTGTCGGCAATGGATCAAGTGTTGATGTGATTGCCGTCAGAACACTGCCTCTCCACTTACCATCGGGATTAGTTATAAACCTAAATAATTGTTATTTGGTGCCTACACTGAGCATGAACATTGTATCCAGATCATGTTTGATGCAAAGTGGTTATTCATTTAAATATGAAAACAATGGTTTTACAATTTATATGAATGATATATTTTATGGTCATGCACATGTGATGAATGGTTTATTTTTGTTGGATCTCGATAATAGTGTTACACATATTCATAATGTTGATGCTAAAAGGATTAAACTTGATGATGATATATATGCATATATGTGGCACTGTCGTCTAGGTCATATTGGCATTAAATGCATAAAGAAACTCCATTCATATGGACTTATGGAATCACTTGATTTCAAATCATTTGATACATGTGAGCCATGCCTTATGGGCAAGATGACTAGAACACCGTTTTCCGGTTTAATGGAATGGGCAACAAATTTATTGGAAATCATACATTATGATGTATGTGGTCCAATGAGTGTGTCGGCGCGAGGTGGATATCATTATTTTGTTACTTTCACAGATGATTTGAGTAGATACGGGTATATCTACTTGATCAAACACAAGTCTGAAACCTTTAAAAAGTTTAAGAAATTTCAGAATGAAGTGAAAAAACATCGTAATAGAAAGATCAAATTTCTACGGTCTGATCGTGGAGGTAAGTATCTAAGTTACAAGTTTAGCACACATATGAAAGAGTGTGAAATAGTTTCACAACTCACACCTGCTGGAACACCGCAACGAAATGGTGTGTCGGAATATCGTAATCGTACTTTATTAGACATGGTTCGATCTATGATGTCTCTGACAGACTTGCCACTGTCATTTTGGGGTTATGCACTAGAAACTGCCGCATTCACTTTAAATCGGGCACCATCTAAATCCGTTGAAAAGGCATCGTATGAATTATGGTTTGAAAACAAACCTAAGCTATCATTTCTTAAAGTTTGGGGATGCGATGTTTATGTAAAAAAACTTCAGCCTGATAAACTCGAACCCAAAGCGGAAAAATACGTCTTTATAGGATACCCTAAGGAAACTATCCTTATATCACAAATCCGAGGGCAAGGTTTTTGTTGCCAAGAATGGATCCTTTTTAGAGAAAGAGTTTTTCGCGAAAGGTGTGTGTAGTCGGAAGGTAGAACTCGAAGAGGTTATTGAACCTTCTCTTCATAATATGGCGAGTAGTGCAGCGCCGGAAGTTGTTCCAGAGTTGACTTCACCGAATGAACAAGAAACTAATGGTAATGATCATGAAACTCCGAAAGAGAATACTACCAAACCTCGCAGGTCAAGCAGGACGCGTGTAGCTCCTGAACTATACAGAAATCATGTTATGAATTTTATGGTTGATGAAATAAATGACTATGTGACGTATGAAGAAGCGATGATGAGCCCGGATTCCAACAAATGGCTAGAATCCATGAAACCCGAGATGAAATCGATGTATGAAAACCAGGTTTGGACCTTGATAGACTTACCTCACGACCGAAAGGACATGGAGAACAAATGGATTTTTAAAAGAAAAACTGATGCTGATGGTAACGTAACCGTCTATAAAGCTCGAATTGTCGCAAAGGGATTTCGACAAATTCAAGGAGTTGACTACGATGAGACATTATCTCCCGTAGCGATGCTAAAGTCAGTTAGAATTATGTTAGCAATTGTTGCATATTTCGACTACGAGATATTTCAGATGCATGTTAAAACTGTGTTCCTCAATGGCAACATTGAAGAAGAGTTGTATATGATACAACCAAAGGGTTTCGTCGATCCTAAGGTTGACAAGGTATGCAAGCTTCAGCGATCCATCTATGGACCGAATCAAGCATCCCGGGGTTGGAATCTCCTCTTTGATGAAGTGATCAAAGAGTTTGGATTTGTCCAAACTTATGGAGAGGCTTGTATTTACAAGAAAGTGAATGGGAGCAATATGACATTTCTGATATTATATGTGGATGACATATTATTGATTGGAAATGATGTAGATCTTTTAAATAGTGTTAAAAGTTATATACTCATTTTTAGTGGCCTGTTAAAACCCATGTACCGACGGTATATATATCGGGCGCCCTAGCGTTTACGGGTTGAAAACCCTCACTCTCTTCTCCTCCACCGTCGCCGCGGCGAGTTTGTCCTTTTTCGGCGAGCAATTACAGTCGTTGCAGCTCCGGATCGACGAGATGTCGGGCTGCCGCTCGCACTTGGGGGTGGGAGGGGGCTGTGTAGGATGTGGGGGCGACGGAGGCCGCCCCCGCCCGTGTTGCGGCAAGCTCTCCAACGAGGAGCGCGCGCGGCTTGTCCGCTCAGACGGTTCGCGCTGCTGTTGGAGCTCTGCCTCCCGTCCTCGTTGGAGCCGGTACCGCCATCCGCAAGTAGGCGTATGTCGACGCTGTGTTCGGCGAGGGTTCCTCACATGCACCGCCGCCTCTCGAGCCGTCTGACGACTGGAGATCCCCCTCGCCTACGCACGTCGTCGTCGCCAGCGACTTCGCCAAGGACTCTGACGAGGAGGTGCTGGCGGTGGAGATGATGACGGTAGAGTCCGTCCGCCAGCACGAGGCGGACATCCTCCACGAGCAGGAGGAGCAGCGCCGTGCCATCGTGCTCGTCGAGGCGCGCCAGGCGAGGGAGAGGACTGAAGCCGGTCGCTGCCATCCGCCCGGCGCCCAATGCCGTCCACCGCCACGTCCTGAAGCTCCCGCCGATGAAGGAGGGCTCGGTTTTGGTTGAGGATGCCACCTAGTAGATTATGAACAACTTTTGATCTGCTGCAGTTTGTAAATTTATCCAAAATCTACGGAGAAAACTTGCGCTCTCTAATCCCTCACACACACAAACATAGGTTGCGAGTGATTTTTTTTATTTTTTCCATGGCATTTTTAATTTTTGTATTTTGTTTTTAAATAAAAATGCCTAGCCGTCGATGTATGAATGCAGGGCCTAGCAGCACATGGTGTTCGGGTGTGAGAATCCTCACGTCCGCGCCTTAGCACACTTCTAAATTTATCGTTATGTCCGTGTGATTAAACATGTGTTCGTATGTTAAATTTGCCGTGACAATGATGTTTTAGATTTGCGGTTTGAGTTTACGGGTACCATTCTACGGCAGATGAATTTCGAATTAAAAAAAAACGAATTCAATCGTCTGTAAACAAGTTTTACAGTTCGAGAAGTTAAGTACTCTATTAGAGCATTTCTAGCCGTGTCCGTAAATAGCAAACCGTAAACGTCTGAGTTCAACGCGCTGAATCCGTGATTACCCGCTTCGCGGGAGCCGGCTCCGAGCAGTCCCCGTAAACCGGAACCACAAAACAGAATATGAATATTCACATATTCTGTTTTGTGATTCCGGTTTACGAAAACTGCTCGGCGGGGTGAACCGCAAACAAAACCGTAAACATTCATCTGACAGTTTCGATGGTAAACATCCCCGTCGTTGGCTTTGTTCTCCTCAACCGCTATCTTTTTCTCCTCTAAGTCACGAACCGATTGCCACCTTGCTTGCTTCATCTCAT
Organism: Avena sativa; assembly: GCA_916181665.1. NCBI lineage: Eukaryota > Viridiplantae > Streptophyta > Magnoliopsida > Poales > Poaceae > Avena > Avena sativa. Next base: position 507,858,061 of record OV702294.1, read on the forward strand.
TTTTCTTCTAAATATTCACTTCTAATGTCTTCATCGTCATTGACTTTACCATTTTATTAATCTTCGAGACAATCCCGGACAACGGTGGGGCATGCTGCGGAGGAATGGGGCGGGATTGGTTCTTGGCGCCGCCCACCGCCGCCGTCTTCTGCGTGGGTTTCTTCCGCGTGGCGGGCACCTTCTTGGGCTTAGGTATCGGGACGGAGAAAGGCGTGGCATGAGCACCGCCGGTCACGGGAGCGGTGGCCGGCAGACGGCCTGCCCGGCCGCGCGCTTCCGCTTCTTGATGGCCGACACGGCGGCGGCCAACGAGCCTGCGTGGACTGCCGGAGCGACGGAGGAGGGCTGCTACGGGTACGGGACCTCAACAGCTACCGGCAGGAGCTGTGCGGGCTCCATGGGGTCAATTCTGCGTGGCGGCAAGGAGGGAGCGGCGGGGGAGGTAGATCAACGGTGCCGGCGAAGCGGAAGCAGGAGAAGAGGTGGTTGAAACTTCTGCCCCTCCAAGAAAGAAGGCGAGTGATGGTTGACACTCGGTTCGGCCGTGAAAACCAGATATGCTCGGTTCCGCGGGTATATTTGGCGCGCACAGTAAAACCTTTTTCGGGCCAAGGGGTTTACGGGCATTGGTCGACGCACGAGGTTCTATGCTATTTAAGGACAGTGCTAGAGATGCTCTTAGAGCTGATCTTAGCCATAAGAGCCATAGTCAGAGAGCAGGTCTAAGATGTTGTCGCTATAGCCCACGGGCAGGCAACAAAGGTCCTCCCTCTCCCTTCACGGCCCACCCCATTATCCCACCCGTACACAGAGCCAGCCAGAGAGGCCATGCTGCCACTGGCAAAATCCTTGAGCTGCACCGCTGCTCCCACTGTCTCACTACTATTGCAGTCGATTGGATGCCCAGCCAGCTAGACCCATCCACAAATGTTTTGTTCGCTTTCTCTCACCTTTCTCCTCTGCAGCGTCTGGCCGAGTTGGCAGATCCACGCATATGGCACCACGTAATCCTGCCTCGCCTGTCGTTTGGTGGAAGCAGTGAAGATGGAGATACTTTTACCGTTGTACCTCTTTCTGTTGGGCCCAAGATTTGCGGTGGAGGGAACATACAGACAGTGGGAGGAGCAGATCGCCAGGCGGCCAGGCCAGATATCACTGCTGGGCTGCTAGCCCGATCGATCAGATGCAACATGCAATAAATTACGGGGGAGCACGGACGGCAGCAGCTGCAGGAACCGGTAGTACCTGTGTTTTTTTAACTGAGATAGAATACTGCAATTACAGCACGGACAGAAAGAAAAATAAAAATTACACGCAGGTCCCTCAGAATTATAACAAGCACCCTACAGGTTGTTGCCAAAACACGATCCGATCTCTGCATCTCGCAACAAGCTCGCCTCCTCACGCGGCCGTTGTCGCCGACGCCGCATGGAGGGAGAGAATAGGCCGCCCATGGCGGTTGAAGAAGTTCGGCCCCACAGGCACTCGAGCTCGGCGAGGCCATCGCCATGGCCAAAGATAGTGGTTAGCATGAAGCCTCCACTTGGGAATCGCCGAAGAGGACGCAATATCACCGCCTGGATCAACCAGACAGCCTCCTTCTTATCCAGCAGCAGGAAGCAAGAATCCTCTGACCTGCTCTCCCTCGCCACCACAGCCGGCCAAGAGGAGGGAAGAGGACTCAACATCAACGAACCACCGAAGAAGAAACCGAGCTTTATGCTCGAGCCGCCATAGCTACACCTCCCGACACTAGCTCCAACCAGAGGAGCATTGTGAGAGAGGGCACCCGACAACCTCCTGACACTCGCTTGCGCCACGGAGTAGCTCGAAGGCGCCATGTCTTGCTGCCGCACCCCAGATCTAGTCCAACTCCCCCCTACCACCACGGCTGGCCAGAGAACAGACTGGATCTGCGGCCACAACTCGACATCAGCACCCGAAGCAGCTTTATTCAGAGAAGTTTTGGTCATAGCCACCGCCGCATGTCAGCCGCTGACCAGGAGAGCGCCGACGAGAAAACAAAAAAGCCCTAGATCTTGTTGCACAGATCTTGGCCACCACTTCTACCTACGGGCAAACTGGCCACTACCGGCACATGGCCACTACATCTACCTACCTACCTACTCCGGCACCACCACTCTTCCACCTCCGACTGGTGTCGACGGTGGAGGGAGCTCGGGGGCGGCCCGAAAACGCATGTTGGTCGCTTAGAAGAGGACGGGGTGAGAGCTGAGAGAGGGGACCGGGGCTCTCCTTTGTTGATTCTAGGAAGATCGTAGTACCTGTGTGGCAAGGACCTAAGGAAGGAAAGCCGAAGGCTTGATTTGCTGCAGCATTTTGCATTGCTACCTAATAATGCATGCAGTCGTACGAACAATGCGGGATAAGTATTAGGGCATGTACATCGGGGACGCTTAGCTCAGGCGCTAAGCCAAATCTCGGTACAGTTACGTAAAAATCTTGGTTGATTTCCAGACTTTTCATAACGTCGCTGCAAAATCTGTCGTCGACGCTTCGTCAAACTTCTTCGTCAAAATCTGTTCCAACTTGATGTCGACGACAGATTTTACCGCGCGTGATTCCAGGACATAAAAATTAGCCACTGTTTGTTGTCTACCGGGGGCAGGCCGCACCAATGCACAGTGACCAGGACGCACGTACGACCGCGACGAGAATTCACTGGCAACTGGCGCATACGGCTCGCCGTGCCGTGCCGTGCGCGGTGGGGGCGTCCAGCGAGCGGCACGGGCATCGATCGGTGCGTGTCCACTGCTTCCTTTTTCCAGGTCATGATCGTGAACATCCCTGGAAAAAAAAGCAATCTTCCTGCGAGTTTTTTCCGTGTGGTCAATTATATGTGCCCACTATTTTGTCAAGTCGTGGAAAGCTCGTCTCATCAGCGTCGTTCACTTTGCTGGATTCCAGCTGCAAGCGCCGTGTCATCTCAGGTTCTGGGCTTTCACTTTCCGCACACTGTCCTCGCTTGAAGATTAACCGCATGACCGACCGTGACGTGGCCCTCTCCGCAAGAAAATCTTCAACATCGCCTATCCGCTCGTTGTCTCGTAGCATCCTCAAGGTGGACTGTCCGTTTGTTATTAAATTGCATGTACTGGTCAATACAACCAACAGTTCAGATTGACGAAAAGTGATGAATAATTTATTTTAACACTCATTCTATGTCTTTGTCCTTTAGTCTATTGTGACATGTGTTTGGAGAAACATAATATTTTGTTTTTTAATTTTTGCATTGGCCAGAACCTTCTGCTCTCTTAGAGCATCCCCACTCGTTGGACGATTCCAGGCCAAAATTCGAACCAACTTTGGGCCGGACAAAACTCGTTTTCAATCTAGGAACAACGAGTTTCACACTCGCGTTTCCAGGCCGAGTTCCCGCGTCCGGCTAAATTCAGTTAAACACGACGAAATTTGGGCGAATATAAGCGGATTTTATTAAGTAGGGCTAGGACGCATATATTACATCGAATTTAAACTAGGAAAACATTAAATGTAAACTAGGAAAAGGCCATCGCCGTGGCCGACGCCGGACGCCGCTTCTACATGCCGAGGCGAGGGTGGTTGCCGGCCTGGATGTGCCCCACCATGACGGCGAGCGTTCGCCTAGGAACGCTCCACCAGCGGCGGCGAAACGCCGCATTGTGACGCACCGGCGGCGATCCCGACGGTCCATCATGTCGGGCGAGCTTCTGGAGGCGCCTGTCGGCGAAGAACTGCTCCCAGAAAACCAGGTTGCCAGGATCCTCGGCGAGATCCGGGTCTTCCATGGTGGCAATAGCCGCCTGGATCTCGCCGGCCATGTCCTCGTCGCTCGGCACTGGCGGAATAGGGATCCCTCCGGCGCTGAGATTCCAGCCGACTGGGAGACGAAAGTCCGACGGCGCCGTATATCCCGCGTCGTGGAGCAGCCGATGAAAGAACATGTGGGCCTCCATGTGTGGTTTTGATAATTAATGACAATCTTTATGGACTAATGTGTGTATTAAGTTATACTTGCAGGATGTGTTGGCTTCAAGGTCGATGAAATGAGAAGAAGATGTGTTGTGCAAGCTCAAAATGTGCCATCTATAGAAGATCTCATGTTTGGTGCTTGTCATCCTCCGTGATCATGGATCGATGATGAGGAATCAAGAAAGGCGGTCCATCTTGAGAAGGTCAAGTTCGTCAACATCGAGCTCAAGTGGATTGCTCAAGGCAAAGGTATAATTTTGATAGGTTTTCCCTTTTGCCGTCTCATGTTGTGTGTGGGAGACTGGGTTTAGGATAGATAACCGTACTATCAAGAGGGCTCTCGAATGAGTAACTCGGTCATATCGTTCAGAGAGAGCTCAAACCTTTGCATACTTGCATCATCATATTTGGTTGTTATTTGGTCTTATCCATGTGAGGATATAGAGCTTGTGTTAATCTCTATAACAAGCTTTTGTTCATCAATATCGGATCTTCCCTTTATATCTTGTTGTGAGTTGGTTCTTGGAGGTTTTCCGGATTCTCACCAAGTGAGGTATCACACTATAAAATACATGAAGTATTCTCACTTGGTGGTATCCAATATAACGCAATTGGAATCGGATCAATCGGAGCTACCAATCAAAAGTTATAGCCGTTTGAATATCTGCCGGTCTTATTTAAAAAAGAAAAGGAAAAATCTGGTTTCTGAGCCGAGCGGTAGTACCGCCCGGGTGGGCTGGTACTACTGCCCGCATCTGAGCGTCCCCCAACTATCCTCTGCCTCGCCCAGTACCATTTTCCGGTGGTACCGGCCGGCCCGGTAGTACCACCCGGGTGGGCCGGTACTACCGGTCGGTCCAAATATTTTTCCAGGTATGTGCACAGCGCGCCCCTTTCCTTTTCCTGCCGCCGCCAGCCCACTTCACTCCCTGGCCCGATCCCGCTCTGCGCTCGGTGTTGTCCCATGTCGCGCGTCCTGTCCCGCTCGTGCGCAGCCGCCTCGCTGGGCCCTGCCGCTGTCGCGTTGACTCGCGCGAGCGCGCGCTCGCCCGCCTGCCACGCTGCGCCACTTGCTGGCCCGCTTCCACGCGATGTCCCGCGTGCTCGGGCGCCTGCCACCCTGCTGGCCCCACCACGCGCCGCCCGGATCCTGCACTGACTCGCTCGCTTTTCTCGCACGCGCAGGCTCGTGCGTTGACCTTTCCCGTTCGCTTGCTGCTCTGCTGGGAAGCTGGGTCTTCCGCCCAGAAAAATTCGCCCCAACGGACAGATTTTGTCTAGCCCTTTATATAGCTTTGCCCGTTTTGTGTTTTGGTTACTTCTTTCTCTTCTATTAGGTTAAGCTTTGTCCACACTTGTTCTAGATCTTGAAACTTGCCTAATCTTTTCTCACCGATGATTCTTGCCCATATTTAAGTGAAAGAGAGAGGAGATCTCGATCCACGTTTTGACCTAACCGATTTATCTCTTTGTGAGTGCATCTTTGGGGATCTAGATTTTGGGGGATTTTGTGTCTCCCTTTGATTCCTCTCTTGTTTCCCCAATAGCTTTAGTAGCTTTGTTGGAACTTGAGAGTGAGGTACTTGAGCACCTTCGTGGTGTTCTTGCCATTTGCATTCGGTGCATCAGTTTGAGTTCTCCTCGGAGGATTTGGTTCGTGTGACTCATTGGAGCTTGTCCCTCTTAGGTTCTTGGAACCCTAGACGGTTTTGTAGCCTTGGTGGCATTGTGGCCTTTTGTGGCGTTTGTTGGGAGCCTCCAATTAAGTTGTGGAGAAGTGCCTCAACCTTGTGAGAGGTTCCGGTTGCCATCAACAAGTACACCGATAGTGGAAGCATGGATCGATCCCGTTGGGGTGAGATTCACCGGAGAATAAGAGAGACCTTTTGTGCCGTAGGTGGTTAGATATCACCCCCTCTCCAAACGATACGTACTCCATGTTGGGAGGAACTCGGTAAAATTTCGTAGTCCCCGCGTGCCTCGGTTATCTCTATACCCGAGCTCTTTACTTATGCACTTTACATTGTAATAGCCTTCGTGCTTGTAGTAATATATATATCTTCCTATCACTTTGTTGCTTGTATTGCTTAACATAAGTTGTTGGTGCACATAGGTGAATCTTAGTTGTTCTAGGTTGTGTTTAATAAAGTAAACACTAGTTTTATTCCGCCTTTGTTGAGACACTCTAGGAAAAGTTTTAATCGCCTATTCACCCCCCTCTAGGCGACATCCGTATCCTTTCAGCCGGGCCTCCCACGTCTGCAACGTGCGGCGGCGAAGCCGCCGCAATATCGTCGGGGAATCTGTCGGCCATGGGGTTTCAGCGAAGTTCTAGAGGTGGAAAGGTGCGAGCGCCTGGAGTTCGCCAGAGTTGGGAGCGGTGTGGGAGAGTGTGAAGGGAGAGGGCGAGATCTACGGCTTTTATAGGCCGAGGCCGGCGGCGAGGGCGGGAAGGGTGTAGCGGCGAGGGCGGGAAAAGGGGAAACAGCGAAAAGGACGACAATGAATCGGCTTCGGTCGCTGACAGGGCTGGTCCTCTCGGTGAATTCGCTTCGTCTGGCGTTTTTAGGAGCATTCCCGGGATCCTGGGAATGACCTGAAAAGTACAGACCAAAATTGGCCGAAATCCGAACCGAAAGAGGTTGCTGGGAACGCGACTGGGCCGAATTTCGCCGTCCGGACCTAATTTCGACGTTCGAATCGGCGTCTTAGCAAGCCGAGTGGACATGCTTTTATACCATATTGAATTGCATGCACTAGGAATGTAACCAACAGAACTGTAAACTGACGGAAATAACTAGACAATTTATTTCAATATTTGTTTGGATGCACTGTTTGCCAAAAGAATGGTTGGGTGATTAATTGACATGCCACATTTTCCACGACGATTTGTCCAACCACAGAAGTTACAGCTATCAATGAACTAGAACAACAGATTTATTTCCAGGTCAAACCCTATGCAAAACCTAATCGACAAGCTCAAAGATGCTTCAGGTATCCATCCCGCCAACTCAAACGTATTCAGCTGAAAAGAACGACACTCGCTAATTAAGCGGAAAGGTCTCAAGACGCCGACAGTCGCGTTCGAAAAGTCTGAGGAGATTGGCATCAATCGGTGCACCCCTAAGGGCTACCGCCTACGGTATGAACGATAGCTAGCGTGATGTGCACTGTCACCGTACGTGTGGTCTGACTAAAAATTGATGGTACGGTCTGATTAGATCCATCCCCGTTACGTACGAGATGGACATGTGCTTTTCCCATTCTAGTTGCCGCGCGAGTGTGGACACCAGAAAGAGATGAATTGGCAAAACGAGTGATCCATGTGTAACCGGGGCGAAAATGTGTCGTCACGTCCCTAGTACTAGTGCTAGTCACTAGCTGTGTTTTTTCCACTGTACTACTGCTTTCTCTATTGTCATTGAGCACGATTTAGGTAGTGGAAATTTCCTGGAAAAAATAGGAGGTGGCAGCGTAGCATGGATAGAGCTCTCACGACGTGAAACATTTGCAATGGCGGGAAAGTAGCCAAGTTGCCGTTGGATTGAGCCATTGAGGTGTATTTTTTGAGCACTTAAGATAAACTAGTTTTTCCTAATTGAACTATTTGGCTAACCAGTGTTTTTATTTTCATGGCTTTTTTTTTATAAAAATAATATGAAGACGATGTCAGTTACACATAGACTCTATAACAAAATAATGTCGAAGCAACTCTAGACAACACAGATGCACATAGCCAAAAAGAAAAAAAAAGAAGGAGAAAAAGAAAAATACATCAAGACAAGCCGTACCAGTACAAGCACAACAAGTGGTCACAACATCTACTCTAAAAAAGATTCTCCAAAACGTCTAAAGGAAGAAAACAATATACAGACACTATGATCGTCCTATCCAACCAATTAATCAGATGCGGAGTTTTTACCCTAAAGAAGGTCCCTTCTTCAAATAATGCTTTCAACAAGGGAATGACTAGGAAGCTGACTTGAATAAGCGAGATGGAGGCTGCCGAATCAAACCGATATTCTGCATACACATACGCCCTGATCCTCCCACATCAAACCATAGTGAACGCAACAATGCAAGACGGACCAGGTGATTGGGGTGGGCACAGAAGTATCAATGCACATGTGCAACGACGCGAGTCAACCATCCACGTCGCCCTTAGTGTTGCCAATAAGAAGGGAGATCGCACATCGTGCACTTGGTCGCCGCATGATCTTCAGGATGTCGGCGTAGTCCATGACGCGCCGTTAGGAATCGCACATAGGTTGCAATGCCCAAATGCGGGGCAACAACAGCATGATGCATGCCTCCCTGTCAAGACCTATCAACGGAACCCCATGACCTTGCAATTGAGACCAAATCAGATCAATCCCACATCGTCGGTAAAGGAGAGGGAAAGAACCACAATATTATTCGAGCCAGGCCCTTGGTCACCCGCATGTGTGCTAAGCACACCGCCGACAAGAGTAGGCAAGCAGTAGGTCCCTCCGTTCACCTCCTCCTCCGAGCCGCCGACAGGAGTAGACAAGTAGTAGATCAATTTCTGTCACAACGAGGGTTGGGAACGTGGCCTCCGCCACTCGAAGGTCACGTTCCCAACCCTCGCTGTGACATAAATTAATCCGGGACGGAGATCGAACTCGAGGCGAAAACATAGTTGCAGTTTATTGATTCAACCACGAGTTCTTCCTAAAAAAAGCTACGATTTCACACCCTACATAAATCTAGTTCATTGATTCAACCACTAATAAACAATTTCACTTTCGCTACCGCTGTCCTCCGCGTCGTTCTCCTCCTCCTCCTCCGAGCCACCGGCTTCCTCCTCATTGTCGGACGGAACCTCCACGATTTCCGCATTGTTCGCGAGACGGAGGACCTCTTCGCGGCGAGCGGAGGCGATGACGGTGTACTTGGTCCGTCCAGGGACGGACCAGAACCTCTCCCGCCCTTCTCGGTTGCGGAGATCCGGGTGCACCACGCGCCCGTAAACGATGTGGTTGCCTATCTTGGCCTTCCGATCCTTCTTGAACAGCGCCGGCCAGTACGGGCTGGCCACCGCGTACCGGGGCAGCGCCCTCTTCCACGCGGGCATCTAGCGGCAGCGCGCTGCGATGTTGCTCTCCATCTCGGCTCGACCCGGGAGTGGAGCCATCGGCACCCCCGCATAGCTGATGCGCCATCCGTAGGGCACCGTCGCGGCCGGCGGCGCGACGATATCGAAGTGCACGAACATCATTGTCTCGTAGAAGTTCAGCGTGGGCACCTCCATGGCAGCGCGGTGAAGATTGGAGAGGGAGGGGATGGATGGAGATGAACGCGTCGGCGCCTCCTATTTGTATACGAAGACGACGAAGCGACGAGCGAAATCTAAATCGAATATTCCCTTTTTTGGTTCAGGTTTGTGGTTTCTGTTCCGCACGACGCGTGTGGCCTAAAAAAACCCTAGAAACCCGACCTAGGAACACGTTTTCTGGTCTACACTTTTAGGTATCTGCTAGAGATGCTCTTAACAAATAGTCGTCCCTTATCTTCTCTCTCCTTTAACTAGTAGTATTATTTAAAGTCTTATATCTAGCTGGCTAAGTTTGTGAAACTTTACATCAAATTATGCACATACATTAATGCCAAATTTGTCATCGAACAACTTTTTTAGACTGCGTGTTAGCCCAATAAATCCGGACGAAGGGAGTATTAAATTTGATCCAGTAGACTTTTTTTGTACAGTTGTTGTACGTATAAGTTTGATTAGATGTTTGTCTTTTGAGTGGAGATTAAACTTGTGTCGGCTCCACCTTCCACGTACATCCATTTAGAACAGATTCCTGCAATGTTTTCGGTAGGGCCCTGCCTGCTCCCATCTCCCGGCACTGCTCGCTCGATTGAACAGAGCCAACCGCCCCACCCCACGCATCTCCGGGACCATACATCTGCACACACACGCATCGCGATCGGCCATCACTTTCATGGTTTCTGGAGGTCATGGCATCATGGGAGAGGAATGATCAGGCCCGGACCCCACGCTGGATCGACGAAAAGGCAAGAGAAACATATAACCAAGCGAGAGTACTGAACGGTACCAGCACCATCTCTTAATCAAAACTGGTCCACGCGAGGACAGGTCGCTGCATGCCTGAGTGGGTGCGAACGGGATCGGGCCCAACAGGCGCTGCCCACCGCCCCACCCTGCTGTTTCCTGCCCCTGCTGCCTCCCTCCGTGGAGTACTACTAGTACTACTGTATGACCAGTTGCCGTAGATAGCTCTTGCTTGTGCCCACATCATGTTACGGGATAAATGCAAGAAAACACGTCTCCGAATAACACATTGTGTACTACTGCTTCATCCACTTGTATAAATTCAGTACCGATTGAGATTTGTAAGGTCAAGTTCAAAGTAATCGAGTAGCTGGGACAAGTCGGCGTGGTAAAATCAACACGTGGGCGGTCGTTGGATCTTGGAGATGCAATCATCTGCACGGCGACGGCACCTGTGTCTGTGTCTGTGGGCTCCTTGGCTAGGAATTAAATTAGGCAGAACACATGACAGACAGGGGACAGTACTCCTACTCGTACCGGCAGTACGTGCCGACAGCGTCATGACCCGCGGGATCGACCTGTGGCTGTGGGCACGCGCACGGGAGCCAACCGCGGGACGTGTCGAGCATGTGCGACGCACGGTGGGCGGTGGCACATCGCCGTTCCGCGCGGTGGCAAGTGAACGTTGTACTAGTATTATGAGTTCGTGTTGATTAGGAATAGCTCGTAGCAGCACTGTGCCAGCGTCAACCGTCCGTGTCCATCAATCCAGTACGAGCCCATCCGGGACGGAAGCAGCGCCAGCGTTTGTCGCCGCAACGCAGGACCACGCCCGGCCCCATCGCGTCGAGCACAAGCCGCGGCTGCGAAGGTGTCCTGATCGATCGATCGCCTTGACTCCACATTTTAATGCCGGCATAGTGCTGTGCTGCCGTCCTGCTACTGTTGCTGCTAGCTGCCTAGCTGTGTTGCATGCATCAGATGTACTACCGGGTACCCCAAAGATGTATACTGGTACATCACCGCACTGCAAACCAAACATCACGGGATGCAGTACAGTGCGCGGTCACTGAGAGTCATTCGTGGACCGTACAAAAACTTACTGTATTTCTTATTCTAACGTCTTGGTCTCACGCCATTTGTGGACCGTGACAGAAGCCCATCAGACGTCTGTTGGGCCAGCATTGTCGGACCTCTGAATGCTGAATTTTTAAGTTATTTAAGTCCCGTCAAGATAAACGGTGTTACTTAGGAGTAGTTGTTTTCCTGGATCTAGAGGGTCCAAGATCATCTCAAAGGCTTTACAATTCATGGAGTCACTCCAAGCAGAATGACGTCACCTATCAGGTTTTGTGCCGCCAACCCAACCGACGTTCTGTGGGCTTTAGTCACGCCAGCCCAAATGACGTGACCCCAAGAGGCAAAAAAAAAAAAGTTTTGTCACGGCCAAAAGTCGGTCTAAGTTCTAACAAAAGGCCATTTAGATATGAAAAGCTCGGTCACAAACGTTGCTCACTCCGATCTATAATAAATATCGTTGATTTAGAAGAATTTTGTACTAAATCAATGACACATATTATTGATCAGATGGAATACTTGTTTGCATGAGTAGAATTGTAGCGAGGTGCTTGAGAGTTTGGGAATACGTATGTAGATGTAGTAGCTGATTTTGAACATAGCCGCAATAGCAGTTTATGTTCAGGGGACCACAGAAGCGGCCATAAAGCAACTATTACTCTCTCCATTTGTAACTACACGCGTTTTAGGTTTTGTTGTGAAATTTGGTTAAGTTTGATTAATAAATACATAATATTGTTATAGAAAATACTTAGAAATACAATGTTGATTATATATATAAGTGTTCTATTTTTGTACAATATTTTTTCAAAATTTACTATGTTTGAATTTGACAAAACCTGCAACGTAGGGTATTACGAAGGGAGTGAGTATTTAGTTGTTACCAAATGTGCAACTACACACACTTAATATCTTGTCACAATTAAACATGTCAATGCCAAAGGCTCGTCGACCTAATTACATTACAAATTTCTAAGTCAGACAAGTAAACACTTTCCAGGCAGTACGTCTTACTCCTTCCGACTTTGTATATAAGGACACTTATTTTAAGATAAATTTCTATTCAAAATTTTATCTAACAAAATAGGACTTATACGTCAATAACAATAATACCATTCATATCTGAAATATGTTTCCAACGGTATGCTTCTCCTGACATATAACTAATATTTTATTCATCAAACTATTAGTCATAGTTTGGCATCAAAATGCGTAGTGGCATTTTGTATATAAAACCAGAGCGGGTACCAAAAGAATCGTGCAAATTGGTATCGTGTTATTTCTCTAACAAAATTATCATTTTGTAATGTAGCTACCCAAACAGATAGTTTCACGTAAGTGTGCAACAACTTTGACATGTGTATGTATTTTTTTCTCCTTGCAGCGTATATTTTTTTGTTAGCAGTGCCTACGTTTTGTCCTTCCATATATTATTTTCTTCCCCCTTCTTAAAATATGTTCAAGATAATAATGCATGACGCGCTTTAAATTTAGTCTATTTACACATGCGTACGATATTTATCATTAGCTTATTATGCTATCATATATATTAGATGGAACACTACAGCTAGCTGGTCAAAGCAATGGATCGACGGTGTGGGCATTAGTTCCTACATATATAAAATTAAGCAGGGTTTTGTCAAACATAGCAAAAAAATGGTTAGACGTGCTACTAACAGAGACCAATCATTTGTTCCCTACAAGACTTCAACTCCTCAGATCCGAGATCTCCCGTATATCTTCAACCTCTTGATCAATGACCTCGATCCAAATCTATTTTTTTCTAAAACAAAGCAAAATATTTGCCATTTTCATTAATAGAGAAGAGGTTTATAGAAACAAATGGCTATGACAAGCTCTAGGTCTTTATACATAAGCCTACTCTCCCGGGATTAGAGCATCTCCACTTGAGGGTCCTAAAGCCCCTCTAAAGGGCTATCCGGGGCGGCGGCGGCCGAATTGACGCCCAGCCCGCCCTCCAAAAATTATTTTCACCACGCGGCCCATTTTGTTATCCGGCGTCCCTAGGTCAAACCCAACCCAAGGGGGGATAGCGGGGGCACCGGATGTCGTGTTTCTGGCGGGAAGGAGCGGAGAAGATGGCACACGAAATGGCTGGTCGTCACGGGCCCCTTTCAGCGTCAGCGTCCGAGCATTTGGTCCGCGCTCAGTCTGTCTTCCATCTCGTCTGCCGCGTCCTAATAATGGCGTTGTTCTCCGCCGAGCAGCCTTTTGCAGGCTAGCAGTCGATGTATTCTGTACACCACGCCTCCCTCCTCGCCTGCCGTGCTCGTGCATTCAATGGTCATCTCCCTCGCCTGGGCGTTAAAAATACTTCTTCCCTGCTCCATCGACACACTCCATCCTCGCATCCTCCTCTCTCGTCTTTCCCAACCACCCTCCAGAGAAGGTGCCACCATGAACGCTGTGGGAGGCAGGCTACCCAGCGCCGCCACACATGCAGTTCCCTCACCACTGGGTCCTCTGTGCCGGCGACATAACAGTCCTGCTGGTCCCTCAGTCGCGCTCGGTGGAGATCTACCGACACTACTAGGATGTCCTCTCACCGAAGGATCGGAACGATCGCGCCTGGGACCCCAACAATGCCACGACATGGGACGCGTTCTTCGAGGACCAGCCCAGGCCCGCCTCGAATCCTACGACGGCAACAGACCCCCACCGAAGTACAACAACCTCGAAGGGTGGATTCGATGGTGAAGCGCCCTAGGAAGGACGCTCGCCTGGGTCCTGGACTACATCGTCGCCGGCAACAACCTGCCACTGACGATGCCTCCGTGGCAGAGGCCGCGCTACCCGGACCAGCGGTAGGCGCTGCGCTACGGCGCCCGCTCTTCCTTGACACCTTCCTCATCGAGGTCTACGTCGTCGTCATCATGTTACTCTTTGTACTCCATGTTTTCGCTGCGCTTCTCCGATATCCTCGCCCAATGAAGGACGAGTATGAGGAGACCCCACAGCCGCAGCAGTCGCGCAGGCGCTCCGGTGTCGTCGCAGTTAGCGGCTGACGTGCGCCATCCCATCCTCGTGGCCGCCTGTGCCTCACTGGGCCCCAGCGCCAGGAGAAGAAGGCGTGGACATCGTCGCCAGAGTACAAGGCAGCCGCCCTCCAGCTGAAGATCAAGGTGGGCCTAGACGAAATTCTGGGTCAGCGCCTCGTCGAGCGCGTCTCCTTTGAGGCCGTTCCGCCAGCGCCGGACGCATTCACCGAGGCTTGGTCCACGGCAGAGTACCGACGCGAGCAAGTCAAGCACACGCGTCGCCTCCTCGGCCTTCTCATCAACCTAGAGGGCGACGATGACAGGGTCGGCTGCTCGGGCTAATGCGGCGGTGGTGGAGATCCGGCCAGGAATGCAGGACCATGCTGCCGCCGAAAGCAGGATCCCAGACGACATACGACGAGGCGATTGCTAACAGCGGCGATGTACCGTCGCCTTGGACTAGGCGGGCGTGGGCGGGGCTGCTACTAGATTATTATTTTTTTCCAAATTTTGTATAAACATGTTTAAACTGTTTGAGTCGCGCCGGTCGCTGTATTGGAGACGAGTGGAGATGCTTTTACATAACCCAATTTTTTTGCACCGGCCAAACCACAAGCTCTAGATCCAAATTTATTCGATATCCAAATGGCAAATATTTTGGCTTCTTTCAAAAAATATAACTATTCGATAGCCTCTATTCCCGTAAAGTGGCAGAATGATTGAAGTGGTAGCTAGGCACCCTGTTCCAGCCCTTGGCACCTTTGTCCAGGTACCCAGCATATGTCCCATGTAGAGAGGTTGAGGTTCCCTCGTGCAGTTTTTTAGTTTCTGCTACATCATCAATTAGCAGCCCGATCGAGTGAACGATTGACCTGACTGATCTCGTACATATGGCCTCATGTGAACCAATTATACTCGTATGAAATTTCCACGCCAATGTTCAGTCTTGAGCGCGAATTGACAGATTATGTGCGGTGGTGACAGGTGACAAGGCAGGGTGGCGTGCGTTTCGACTTTCGACTAGAGAAAAACCATTGCAAGCATATGTTACACCAAGGCAGTGGGCGTTGGAAATTAAAGCACATGCTTGATCCTTAGAGTATGTTTGGATTGTGGGCAAAGTGTACCCTTTCAATATTTTGGTCATAATCAAAATGTTGGCTACCCTTCGTCGGCACCGCATATTCAATCCAAGTCTAGTACAAACATTATTAATCCATAAGAATCTACAGTACTGTTTTGATCACCTAGCCAGACTGGGCAGTCGATAAATCAATGCATTTGTCTAATAAAAATTGCATCATATTGATGGAGACGGTACAAACATAGTGTGTCCATACACGCATTCCTATGAACACACGCACACATATCCTACCCTGTGAGCACCTTCGAGAGATTGAGCGAGCCGGTCTTGAGATTGACGAAGTCATCGTAGGTATCTCGCTATTTACGGAAACGTCGCCTTTCATTAAAAGAATATTTCGTTTTATAAGACACTTGTGGTTTAACTCTGGTGACGGGTACCACTGCCCTCCAAACCATCGTTGGTTCTCGTGATTAGTACTGTTTTCTTTCCTCCACGTATAGTATGTTAGAGATAAATCTGAAGAATCTTCAATGCGTTGGCTTGACACCTTGTCGATCTGCCAATTATCTTCTCCCGATCATGACCCTATACGGGCCACTTTAGTTAGGGGTTGCCGTCGTAGCCCGTACGACAACTAGCTCAAGAGCACTGAATTGTTAGCTATCACTTACGGGTCCAATTCAATCATGTACTCGCCATCTTTTAAAGCTTAGACAATGGATTGATATTGCCAAGTCAGAGCTAGGCAGCTAGCTAAATTAGGCGCTTGAACTTTTATGTATCAGCAAGACAGCAACATCACCTACAGTTCTAATCTTGGAGATACTGCAACGCCGTCTTCATGGCGATCGATCAGTGCACGGACTAGCTACCATCGAGTGCCAATCGACGTCTGCCGTGCCCGGCGTGCTAGCTACTCCCTCTTGTCCCTGACGTTTTGGCGTACCTCTTAAGTACGTCTTGATCATAAGGGCAGAGAAATTAGCCGTGTCAATCAGTCAGAGCATGCATCAGCATCATATCAGAGAGCAAGAAGGAATCGGAGACGGAAGCTCGATCTGCGTGTGCACAACCTAAGAGCATGTTTAACATATCGCGGATAAACTGCACCCAAAAAAGTTGGATCTGGGAAGCTGGAAAATTGTTATCCAGTATGAACATTCAAGTGGCAGAACAAATACATGAAATCATACTAAAAAATTGAAAACTGACTGGTGCCAAGTTCTCCGTCAAACTGCAAGATCATACACACAAACTAGTTCATACAAACAAGCTAGCTATTATAATTACTTAGCTAGATCTAACCTAGAACCCGCTAATAACCCTAACCCTAGATCTACCTGGGCCTAGACGTGGTGCTCACAAGCGCTTCTGACTCGGAGCCGAGCTGGTTGTATGCTTCTCTTTGCCACCGAACCCGTGCACGCTCCTGGAGAGAGAGAGAGATGTGAATCCCCTTGAGTAGGTTAAACTGCTCATGTGCCTCATTGACCATTCGGCGTGTGGCAACATTGTCGCGGCGCCTCGGTGCCTCCTCCTCCTAGCTGTCCATGAGGCAGTTCTTGGCGGCGCGCTCCACTAGGACTGACGAGAGGATGATTTTCTGGACGACACACAATCTCTCCCCCCATGTCGCTACTCCACCACTACGGGAGAGAGCGTAGCGGTTGCGAGCCTGCACAGAGCGCCAATGCTCGCCTCCTCCACAACCTGTGTACGACGCTTCGCTCGAGCTCCCCATCTCCATGTTGTGGGCATGAGTTGGCACCCTGGATCTTGCCCCCACAGTCGTCGATCGCCCTAGAGAAGCCCCCACATGCCGTTGTTGTGTCCTCCCTCCATGGAGTCAGAAGAAATTGCTTGCCAGCGGGAAAGGGGTGGTGCGAAGGAGGAGCTCGGGGTATGATACCCCAAATCCCTCCCCCCCCCCCCCCCCCACCCACCCCCGCCCGGGTATAATAGAGGGGGGTGCAGGCAATATCAGGTGCCCTGGATGATTTTATGTAGGCCGGCTGTTTTTCTAGGATATGTTCAGATATGAAATCGGTCCAAAACCAGAAAAATATTGGAGTTTTTAGGTTTTGGTCAATAATTGGAATTTGTTAGAGATGCTATAATAAGCTGGCCGGACCATTTAAAGAAATGTCGACCGATCATTGTTTACTGCCGTTTTGGTGCGGCCGTGTCTCCTTCATTTTTGCGTGAAAATCGACCGAACTAAGACTTCACCATATTGAACAGATATTAATAAAAAAAGATAACAACCAATGTTGTTCAGGGGTAGGGTCCCACGGTATCAAGACCCATAGCACGGTCGTCGTGAGACAGCATCATGCAAAAGAGTGATATTGTGAATTTTTCTCAGTTTTGATTCTTTTTAATCAAATATTCAAAAAAAAAGTTCAGATTGATGCATTTTTACCATTTTTTTTGCTGCGCTATCGGGACACCAACGACGATAACCGCGAATCAATTAGGCTGAGCTGCTGAGACGCACGTGCAGCCCATGACATATCGTCACAAACAGTTGCTTAGGCAGAACTCTGTCATGTCAATATAAACCCATGGATGCCAATGTGCATGCCTAGCCTAGCTGCTACTACCTCGAAACATGCAACTGACACCACCAAATGGCAACAAAAACATGTGTTTCCACGGTACCCGGATACTAGTCTGAGTACCAAGCCGGACTTCTCATCCACCATCCGACAACGACCCGAGGAGGCCGGCGATGCACTTATCAGCGAGGAACGCCCGCGGTGCCTTTAGAGTATTTTTTTTGTTGCATGGATGCCGTAAGAGACTTTTTTAAAGTTTTATAGATTACTGAGAGTTAGTATGGTTTGGTGATAGTACGTGAGAGGACAAAAGTTGGAGTGTCTTGGAGCACGTTATCTTTCGTCAATTGCTGGCTGGAGACGGCAATCTCACGTGTGACGGGCTGGACGACAATTTTTCCTATTTTGGATGATCAATTGAAATAGCTGGCTAGGTGCGGGTGATCGACATGCATGCGTACGTGTCACTAGCCAATCACTCCAGCGATGAGCGAAGCGAGGCCCCGGCGACCGCATGTGGCCTAGCTAGCAGGTGGCCATTCACGTTAGCCAGTAGCCTGGTACTCATTCGCGTTTGCCCACGCGCTTTTCTGCGTCCGATCTGCACCGTATCGACTAATCTGACCCACCATGTCGATGTCGATCGATCGGCACCTATATATAGCCGGCCGCCCCAAGGACCTTCCACCGCGCCGCGACGCCCATGCCAAGCAAAGCTAGTTCGGCTTCGCTTGGCTGCATGGGTCGTGGTTAGTTAATTAGCTCGAAAGGAGCCAACGTAACGTACGTATCACGGTCTGTTGAGATCGATCGGTGTACCGGCCCGGCCCGGCCACGTGGTCAAGTTGCGCGTCGAGCTCAAGTTTTGTTAATTATCTCGTGCTCATCCAGTGACAATGTCATCGATTGGGGCTTTGACCCGCTAGCTCCTTCAAATAAAAGAGACGATGAGCGCATGTGCGGACCAGGGTGTCACGTCTTTAGTCCTCGGTACGGGAGCATACAAGCGACTACGATATATTTTTTTTTCTGTTGTGGGCTGGTGAAAAAGGAGTACTAGACTGCCAATGATTAATCATCGTAAATTTTACTTTTCTCTTTGCGGAAGTCCTCGGTAATTTAGAGATTTTCACAATAGCACTGTTATAATTTGGTGAATATTAGGCTGGCCCATTAGACAATTTTAAAATTCTTTTTGACTCACTTGTGCATGACAACATATGGATGAGCTAGTGATGCTAAAGTTTAGTCCCACAATGCTAGTAGAAGGAGAGTTGGACCACCTTACATAGTAGAGTGTTGCACCACTCACTAAAGTGTGATAAGGAGAGAAGCCCTCGCGCACTCCTCCTCGACGTCGCCCGTCTCGCCACGCCTCGGCGCGACGCAACGGGCTTCCCGAACGACGACTTCTTTTCGAACGTCGGCGACCTCTTCGGCAACCTTAACATGGGTGACAGCTCTACTGCTGCTACCGCTGCGGCTACAGCCGCAACTGCATCGTATGTGATCTCAATCTCTCTCTTTCGAATTTTGCTAGAGTTTCTAGTTCTACCATTTGGCGTAGATGTGATAGGTTTATCTTGTATAGATGTAATCTGTTCATCTACTTTGTTGATCTGCATGATTGGTTTTACTACTGTTCGTATGATCATGATTTATTAGTTTATTATTCGGATTAAATCATATGGATTATTGCTTATATTTTCAACAATCCAAAAACATGATTATAGGCAACTGAATTCCACTGGTGTATCCGCGGCTATGGCATGCACTATAAGAGATGGCGCAAGAGAGCGGTCCTCTGGTTTGAAAACCTAAACTGCTACAGCGCCACTCTTGGCAAGCATGAAGGAGAACTTTCTGCTAAGCAAGAAGCGACCTTTAAGAAAGCCGATACCATGTTTACGGTGGCTTTGTTCAGTGTTCTTGGGGACAATATTGTTGACCCATATATGTCATTTGATAATGGCAAGGACACGTGTGAAGCGCTCGAGGCCAAGTTTGGGGGTCTCGGACGCTGGCACTGAGTTGTATGTTATGGAGCAATTCTATGACTACAAGATGGTTGATGAGCGCTCAGTCGTTGAGAAAGCTCATGAGATACAATCACTTGCTAAACAACTTGAGAAGTTCAATTGTTCCTTACCGGACAAATTTGCGGCCGGTGGCATTATTGCCAAGCTTCCTTCCTCATGGAGGAAATTTTCTACTTCTCTGAACCATAAGAGACAAGAGTTTTTCGTTACGGATCTCATTGGGTCTCTTCATGTGGAAAAAAAGGCGAGATCAAAGAACAAAACTGCATGAGGATTTGAGGGAGGTTCTAGTGCCAATTTGGTACAGAGGAAAAACTTCCAATCCCACAAGTTCAAGAATAAGAACAAAACTGAAGGAAAAGGAAAGTTTGATGGCAAGAACAAGGCCACGCACTCAACCAACGTCAAGAAGAAAAATGATAAGAGGAAATGCTCTTGCCACGTCTGTGGTGATCCTGATCATTGGGCTCCTAGCTGTCCTAATCGCTTTGACAAGCGTCAACATGGGAACAACGGCAAGACCACTAATGTTGCTATTAGTGATACTAAGATGAAGGATTTTGGTTACGGTATTTTACCTATTATCCTTTTAGTATGTTATTCTCCTGATTGGTGGATAGACACGGTGCTAATACACATGTATGTTCTGATATTTCCATATTTTCCTCTTATTAGGTCTCAAGGACTTCTTCCGTACTGATGGGAAACGACTCACGTGCTTCTGTTCATGGTGTTGGCACGGTAAATCTGAAGTTTACTTCGGGGAAGAACGTACAGCTGAATAATGTGCAGCATGTTACCTCCATTAATAAGAATCTCGTCAACGGATCGCTTTTATGTCGAGACGGCTTTCAGTTGGTTCTTGAGTCCAATAAAGTTGTAATTTCTAAGTATGTACAATTTGTTGGAAAAGGTTATGAGTGCGGAGGTCTATTCCGCTTGTCTTTGTCAGACTCATGTACTAAAGTTATTAATCATGTCTGCAATGATAATGAGTCTAATGTTTGACATTCACAACTCTATCATATTAACTTTGGTTGCATGATGCGGCTAGCCAATATGAGTTTAATTCCGAAATTTACCACTGTCAAAGTTTTTAAGTGCCAAGTTTGTGTGCAAGCAAAACAACCCCGCAAGTCTCATACGACTGTGGAACTGAGAAACTTAGCACCGCTAGAACTTATACATTCAGATCTTTGTGAGATGAATAGTGTGTTGACAAAAGGTGTAAAAAGATACTTTATGATGTTGATTGATGACTCCACTAGATAATCCTATGTTTATCTTCTAAAATATAAATATGAAGCTTTGAACTACTTCAAAATCTATAAAGCTGAGGCAGAAAACCAACTTGATCTTAAAATCAAGCGGCTAAGGTCGAATCATGGTGGAGAGTACTTTTCAAATGAATTTGATTTATTCTGTACGGAACATGGTATTATACATGAGAGGACGCCTCCCTACTCACCTCAGTCAAATGGGGTGGCCGAAAGAAAGAACCACACTCTAACTGATTTGGTTAATGCCATGTTAGATACATCGGATCTTTCCAAGGAATGGTGTGGGGAGGCGCTAATGACTGTGTGTCATTTCCTAAACCGTGTTTTCATAAAGGATAAAACCATGACTCCATTTGATGAATGGGAGAAGAAAAGGCTTAAACTCTCTTGCTTACGAACTTAGGGTTGTTTGGCGAAAGTCAATATTCCAATACCCAAGAAGCGAAAGCTTGGACCAAAAACCGTTGATTATGTTTTTCTGGGATATCTTTTTCATAGCATTGGCTATAGATTTTTGATAGTAAAATCTGAGGTATCCGACATGCATGTTGGTACAATTATGGAGTCGAATGATGCGACTTTATTTGAGGACATCTTTCCTATGAAAGGTATGTCTAGCTCATCAAATCAAGAGAGGACTAGTTCGTCTAGTCAGGAATTTTCTATAATTCATGAACCCACTATGCCGATAGAACACTCTGATAATCCTATGGAGGACGATAATGAAGCTCCCAAAAGGAGCAAGAGACAAAGGACTGCAAAGTCATTTGGTGATGATTTCATTGTGTACCTTGTGGATGATACTCCCACTTCTATTTCAGAAGCCTATGCATCTTAAGATGCTGACTACTGGAAAGAAGTTGTCCAAAGCGAGATGGACTCCATCTTAGCTAATGGTACTTGGGAATTCACTGATTGTCCTTATGGGTGCAAACATGTAGGATGTAAGTGGGTGTTTAAGAAAAAGCTTAGACCTGATGGTACTATTGAAAAGTACAAGGAACGTCTTGTGGCCAAGGTTTATACCCAAAAAGAAGGTGAAGACTTCTTCGATACCTACTCACATGTAGCCAGATTGAACACTATTCGAGTACTACTATCCTTGGCTGCCTCACATGGTCTTCTCATTCATCAAATGGACGTTAAGACAGCTTTTCTAAATGGAGAGCTAGATGAGGAAATTTATATGGAGAATCCTGACAGATTTGTAGTAGATGGTCAAGAAGGAAATGTGTGTAAGTTAGTGAAGTCTTTGTATGGTCTTAAGCAAGCTCCTAAGCAGTGGCACGAGAAGTTTAAAAGAACCTTAACTGCTAAAGGCTTTGTTGTAAACGAAGCTGACAAATGTGTGTACTATCGCCATGGTGGGGGCGAGGGAGTTATTATGTGTCTCTATGTCGATGACATATTGATATTCGGGACCAACCTCGTTGTTATCGAGGAGGTCAAAGAGTTCCTATCTCGCTGCTTTGAGATGACTTGGGAGTGGATGATGTAATGTTAAACATCAAGCTACTAAAGGATGACAATGGTGGGATTACACTGCTTCAGTCTCACTACGTGGAAAAGATATTGAGTCGCTTCGGGTATAGCGACTGCAAGTCTTCTCCAACGCCTTATGATCCGAGTGTGCTATTACGAAAGAATCGAAGGATTGCTAAAGATTAATTGAGATATTCTCAAATCATTGGCTCGCTCATGTATTTAGCCAGCGCTACTAGACCTAACATCTCCCTTTCTATAAGCAAACTGAGTCGATTTATGTCAAATCCTGGAGATGATCATTGGCATGCTCTTGAGAGAGTTTTGCGCTATTTGAAAGGCACTGCGAGTTATGGTATTCACTATACTGGGTATCCACAGATACTTGAGGGTTATAGTGATTCAAAATGGATATCTAATGCTGATGAGATTAAGGCCACAAGTGGTTATTTATTTACACTTGGTAGTGGCACTGTTTCCTGGAAGTCTTGCAAGCAGACCATCTTAACAAGGTCAACTATGAAAGCAGAACTCACAGCGTTAGACACAACCACTGTTGAAGAAGAGTGGCTTCGTGAACTCTTGATGGACTTACCTGTGGTTGAAAATCCAATACCCACCATCCTGATGAACTGTGATAATAAAACTGTGATCGTCAAAGTAAACATTTCTAAGAATAATATGAAGTCATCAAGGCATGCGAAGAGGAGATTGAAATCTATCTGGAAACTGAGAAACTCCGGAGTTATTGCGTTGGATTATATCAAAACATCTAAGAATCTAGTAGATCCTTTCACAAAGGTATTATCACACAATGTGATAGATAATGCATCGAGGGATATGGGTTTTAGACCCACACTATGAGTTGATCCCAGTGGCAACCCACTCTATGTGATCCGAGATCTTGTGAATTAGAGTTGGGATACAAGCTGTTGGTCAGCTGAGAGGAGAGTATTCCCATATTATATTTACATCTCCATAAAGATGCAATACTCTCTTAATCTGTATGGCAGGTTGATATTTATGTTAATGTATTCCAAGTGGCTTTTATAAGCAAATATATTGTCATGCAGAACATCTCTTGAGGAACACACCTATATGAGTCTGACTGTCAAACGTCATAGTCTGTTAGAGTTGGGTGCTCTCTAATAAAATCATGAAAGGCCCTAGAGTATGACACATAAGCTCCAAACCGCGGGGAAGCCAACAGCAGCCCTGTACAGGTCTAGATTTTGTGTAAAACTAGCGCGCAGAAAACTTGTAGTTTAAGGCATAGTCCACTATTCAAGTTGCTAGATAGCGTAGCATGAAGTTTAACGTAGAAGTTCAACTTAACCGTCTCCACTATACACCGGTATATAAAACAATGTTCTGGAAGAAAAGTGATATGATGTGCCAATGAGACTTTGTGGGGAATTGTTGGAATTTGGTGAATATTGGGCTCTTGGCCAATTAGAAAAATTCTGAAATTCTCTTTGGCCCACTTGTGCATGGAAGCATATGGCTGTGCTAGTGGTGCTAAAGTTTAGTCCCACGTTGCTAGTGGAAGGGGAGTTGGACCACCTTATATGGTAGAGTATTGCACCACTCACTAAGGTGTGATAAGGAGAGAAGACCTCGCGCACTCCTCCTATGATGCCGCCCGCCTCGCCACGCCTCGCCTCACCTCGTCACGACGCGCGCGCTGCGGGTTGTGGGAATCTCGCCGAGCTGAGCTTTATTTTGCTGTTTGGGAAAATTAATTATGAGTCATTAACGAACGCGTTAATTACAGCCGTTTACAGTTTTTATGGACGTGGACTGTTACTGACTCGGACGTGTACTGTGTCTCACGATCTCCCTGACCTGTACTATATAAGCGTTTGCTTCTACCTCTAGAACCTTGCGCTGCCGTCTTCGTCTTCCTCATCCCGGCTTGCGGCGTGCACCGCAGATCGGGACAGTAGATCTCCGGAACCCCGCCTCTCGTGAACCTCTACGGATGAGGGACGATCAGGTTTTTGGGGAGTGCTCAAACATGACTAGTGGCAACCACGACGTCGTCCGACGACGACTTCTTCTCGGACATCAGCGACCTCTTCGGCAACCTTAACATGGGTGACAGCTCTGCTGTGGCTACTGCTGCAGCTGCATTGTATTTGATCTCAATCTCTCTTTTTCGGATTTTGCTAGAATTTCTAGTTTTAGCATTTGGCGTAGATGTTATAGGTTTATCTTGTATAGATATAATCTGTTTATCTACTATGTTGATCTGCATGATTGGTTTTACTACTGTCCGTATGATCATGCTTTATCATTTTATTATTCAGATTAAATTATATGGATTATTGCTTATATTTTCAACAAGCACTTCCGTTTGAGAAGACGGTCAATTCACGGCTGAATTCAACCGGTCCTGTAAAATTGCTGTCCACGATAGCTCCGTGACATAGTGCCATGAAGATATAGTTAGGGTTGTCCAAATATCTCTAGACCGGCGTCACTCCTCCACAACTGTCACGTCCCAAGTTTATTAAGAAATATAAACAGTTTTAGGGAAGCTGGTTGTGCATAACTGCATCTAAAAAGATGAAAATTTAGGGCCCTGTTTAGAAATAAAGATTTTCAAATACTGAAGTATATCAATACCATAGTATTTCAGTGCCTAGTGATGGAGCTGCATCAACGTTTAGCTTTAGAACAGCAAAACTTTCACTAAAAACACAAGCTACTATAGAAACTCCTTTAAAAAGCTCAATTTCCCAAAAAGAACCTAAAAAGGAATCAATAAGAAGCAAATGCAAATAATGACAGAAATCTGTAAAAACAGACCAGCAGGTAGAAACCGATTTTTTCGAAAATCTTCCGTTGCTCAAATAAAAAAGTGTTGAACAAACGAAAGTTATCTAACATACTAGGGAATTTATTCATAAATTTTCAGCTCAATCCGACTTACACAGACTCCTCACAAATTTTTATGGTGAAGGACTGAAATCTGTTTCAGGACAGTAACTCCCCAAATCTTACTTCCCTCTTATTAGAGGTCATTCTTCGCAAAAAAAAGCAAACAAAAAGGATAAGAAGAGGTCATTACTGAAGTAATAACTTCCAAGACTCAAGAAAACTCTTAGGTTATCTCCCAACAAGTATTTTTCTTTAACGCCTTTAAGTTCGACACAAGAAGTAAGAAATCAAGTATTTTCAAATGAATAAGCATTAACATCAATACTTGCAAAGTCTTCAAGTATGAAAGGTATCTCATCCAAATGATTTTTGGAGGATCCCTTCTCATATCTCTTTGGTTCACTACTTTCATCAAAAGGATTTTCAGGAAAAATCCAATCAAAATTATTTTCAAAGGCTTCATGCATCCCAACAAGCTTAAAGGGTATGGGTATCTTCAATTCCTCTCTAGGTTTGGTTTTATATGAAGTACCCACAACATCTACACATGAGACTAGCATATTAAAATGCTCAAATACCTTTTTGGCTTCCTTAGCAACATCATGGAACTCTTTTAGTAAACTTTCAAGAATAAATTCTCTCTTTTCAGCATTCTTTTATTCTTTTAGTTGAAGGAACAAAAATTGCATCTTACAAAGTTCAACAAAGTTATTGAGATGGGCAGTAGCATCACTAGAACTAGCACCAGAAAATTGCTCTCTCATTGACATGGTTATACCCCGCGGGTACATGATCTCAGCATACCTGGTCCAGCCCAAGGAAGGCCCACGGCAAATATACGCTGGCCCATAAAGACTTTCGGGTGGCCAAGGCCCATGACGCCTTCGGATCCTTGGAGAGCAAGACTAGAGTAGATAGGAAATTCAAAGGGGTAAAACCCTAGAACATGTAACCAACTAGGTCTATGCCCGGGACCTGCCTAAGTCTATATAAAGGCCAGGAGGGTATGACCTAGAGCTCTCTCTCATACTTTCGCATACACACCTCCACGCCAGATTGCATCTGCGCACCCCTGTAGCCTTCGATTCCGCCGTAATCAAGAGCAGACAAGCAGGAGTAGGGTTTTCCCTCCGGGGGCCTAAACCTGGGTAAACCTCGTGTCCCGTGTTGCTTGTTTGCTAACCGTTCCGCGATCTCCAGCATCCCCATCTTCTCCAAAACCCAAGTCCATAACAATGGGCATTGATGAGTCGAAACCTCGTCACTCATCACAAGATTCAACAAAGCAGGCTTAATTTCATAAAAGGTAGCAGCAAGAGCAGGTGGAGCAATAGGAGTGCTTAGGAAATCATTGTTGTTTGTGCTAGTGAAGTCACACAACTTGGTGTTCTCAACGGAGTTCATTTTTGCAAAAGTGGAGCAAGCCAAAAAAAACAGCAGCAACAGCTAGAGCAGGAACTAATTTTTGTGTGTTTTTGATAAGGTAAAGCAAACCAAACTAAACTAATTTTTTTGAGTTTTTGATAAAAAGAGGCAAACAACACCAAGTAAAAGAAACTAAGCAAACTAAAAACAAAGTAAAAGAAAGGTTGAGGAGGACTCCCCTTGTGAAGACGCCCTTAGCCTCCCTGGCAACGGCGCCAGAAAATCTTGATGGCGTCGCGTCAACATAGAGCACTTTGTCGTAAAACCCTAAGAGCAAGGTGTGATGCAGCACAACAGCAAGTCTTCCCTTAGTAAAAAACTGAGGTTATCGAATGAATAGGAGGAAGGAAATGTCTCAAAGGTGTTGCAAGCAACATGGAAACCTGCACAACACAAACTCAAGACTTTACCCCAACTAACAGTGAGGTTGTCAATCTCACCGGTTGCTATAACAAAGGATTAACTGTATGTTGTGGAAGGTGATGATGGTTTGCAGCAAGTAAACATTAACAGTGGAAGATGTATGATACGCCCAATTTGCATCATCATTCTATATCATAATTTACCTCTATTCATTGATGTTTGTCTTACTATGAGGTATTACTTATGGCTTTTTCATCTGTTTATGCATGTTGGATGATTCTTGGAGGATGGACTGTCGGAGTCTGAATTCTGATGGAAAAGAAGGCGTTTCGGTGCAATTTCGCAAAGATCAGAAAAATAGCAGAAAAATATGGAAACATATTATTTCTCCAGAAGAATGAGGGAGCCAGAAGGAGGGACCGAGAAGGGCCTCAAGGGGCCCACATCCCCCTAGGCGCGGGCCCACCTGACCCTGCGCCTAGGGCAAGTGTGGCCCACCTGCCCGGCCTTCGACTCCTCCCCTTTGCCTATATCTTCCCTGTGGAACCCTAATACTAGGGGAGCGACCACAGATAGATTTTCGCCGCCTCTGGGGGGCGGAAAACACCAAGAGAGAAAGATCTCTCCGGCAGACAGATTTCTGTCGGGGGAATTCCTTCCCGGAGAGGGGAGACCGTCGCCATCAACACCGTCATCAAGCTAGGCTTCATCGGGATCATCATCATCATCCACACCATCATCTCCACCAGCACCAGCACCACCACTCCGTCCCGCTGTAACAATTGTGTTGGATATTGCTTTAGTTCTTAGGGGAAACTTTCCAGTGTTAATTACTATTGTAGTTGATGCTTGTGAGTGGAACCATTGGATAATTGTTTATGTTCAGATTGTTATCTATTATCATATCATCTTTGATCTTGATCCATATGATGTCTTGTGAGTAGTTCGTTGTGTTCTTGAGGACATGGGAGAAGTCATGTTGTTAGTAGTGAATCTGTGATGAGTTCTTATTCAATGATTTATTATTTAAGTTGTGGTGCTATTCTTTTAGTGGTAGCATGTGAACGTCGACTACATGACACTTCACCATTTATGGGCCTAGGGGAATGCATTGTGTATTTGGCTACTATGTAGGGGTTCGTAGCGTGGAAAACAAAAAATTCTATCGCATACAAACAAACAAGCCAAGATTTATTTACTAGATTGTAGCAACGAGTCGATGGAATAACTCACCCTCGAAGATTCCAAAGTGTTTAAGAGAGAGGATTCTCGTGGGTGATGTAGTCGTACTCTTGCCGATCTCAAGATCGCGTAGACGATCCTTCCGGCGCTGCGTTACGGCAGCGCTTCCGCAGTCTGTCACACGTTCGGTACTCGACGAAGACCTTCCTCTCCCTTGTTCCAGCAGGCAGCGGAGGTTATAGCACTCTCCTCGCGATTCCGGTAGCACGACGGCGTGGTACCGGAAGTAGAGGGGAGATCTCGCAGGGCTTCGCCTTAAGCCGGAGCGAGTATGGTGGACTATGAGAGAGGCCTCGGTGATCTAGGGTTTAGACACACCAAGGAGAGAGGGCTAGGCCGGCGGATAGGGCAAGGGGATTGCCCCAAGTTGGCGGCTAGGGTTTGCCCTAGGGCGGCGGCGGCTGCAGGAGGGCCGGCGGCTAGGGCTAGGGTTTTGGGTGGTGTTGTGTGCTTGGAGGGGCAGCCCTGACCCTCCTTATATAGGTGGAGGGCACCGACCAAGGGGATGGGAGTCCCTCCCCAACTCGGCTTCCAAGGTCGGCGGGTGGAGGGAGAGGAACTCCTCCCCAAGTAGGTTTCCTACTCTCCCTCCACCAAGCAAAATAGCCGTTTGACTTTTCAAACTAGGATTTGATTTATCCCTTTATTTTGCTCAGCGATGACACCTAGTACATGATGCAACCATTCCAACTTGTTATGACACATTCATGTACCCTTCCCCTCTGGAGTGCCGGACATTCTGGAACCTTCTAGAACATTCCTGATGAAAACACCGGAACCATTCTCCAACCCCGAAACAGGACTTTCCTTATATGAATATTATTCTCCGGACCATTCCGGATCTCCTCGTGATATCCCGGATCCCATCCGAGACTCCGAACAACATTCGGTCTCTTACTCATCATTCCATAACTACTCAACAACGTCGAATCCTTAAGTGTGTCTCCCTACGGTTCGTGAATTATGCGGACATGATCGAGACACTTCTCTGAACAATAACCAATAGAGGAATCTGGAAATTCATATGGCTCCCACATATTTCTACGATTACTTTGCGATCGGATGAACCACTTACATACGATACCAATTTCCCTTTGTCTCACGATAGTTTACTTATCCGAGGTTTTGATCGTCGGTATCTCTGCATACCTAGTTCAACCTCGTTACTGATAAGTACTCTTTTCTCGTTCCCGTGATATGTGATCCCTTGTGAGCCAGTCATATGCTTGCAAGCTAATTGGATGACATTCCACCGAGAGGGTCCAGAGTATGTCTATCCGTCATATGGCTGGACAAATCCCACTCTTGATCCATGTGTCTCAACCAATACTTTCCGAACACTCAATGCCACCTTTATAGCCACCCAGTTACGGTGTGGTGTTTGATGTCATCAAAGCATCCTTCCGGTGATGGTGATAAGCATGATCTCA
The DNA here is from genome assembly GCA_916181665.1 of Avena sativa. Lineage (NCBI taxonomy): Eukaryota > Viridiplantae > Streptophyta > Magnoliopsida > Poales > Poaceae > Avena > Avena sativa. Next base: position 507,887,935 of record OV702294.1, read on the forward strand.
TGGTCGAAGGAATTAGGTTACTATGTATCAAAAAGCATATAGCAATTGAACTATTAAAAATGACTTGATCTTTATGCTACGCTTATCTATAGGAGTATGTCCATCATATCATTCTCCTAACGATATGATCTTGTTGTTAATAACATCTCAATGTTCATGATAGGGAAACCACAATCATTTATTAACTAACAAGCTAGTATTATAAAGAGGCTTTACTAGGGACTCTAATTTAGTTTACAAATCACACAAGTATTAATGTTTCCTTGTTAATACTGTTATAGCATGAATGTAAACATTTATCATAAACACAGAGATATACTAATAACTACATTTATTATTGCCTCTAGGGCATATCTCCAACATACTAATCGTGGGGTTGACGGAGTGATAGAAACCTGAACCCCAATTAGGTCACCTTTGCACAAGGGAGTGTAGGATCTCAGAGTTTAAGGCTGTGGTTAGATTTATATCTTAATTACTTTCCTGTAGTTACAGATGTTTGCAGGGGGTTTAATCACAAGTATGTATTAGTCCTTGGAAGGGCGGTATGTTAACACAGGTTCACCCACACAACACTTACAAACACCAGAGAAGAGTACTCAGCTATTTGAAGCGAAAGCACTTGCCATAATTCCCATGTGTCCTCGAGAACGTTTGGTCCTTATGAGTTTTTCCACCGGCTTGTACTTTGCTAAGAAAGGATTGGTCCACTTGCTCCGTTTGTTAGTTACTTCTGTTACTTGCTCTTTGCTTTGTTGCCTTGTCATAAAACCACTAAAAATCCATTTGCTAAGTATTCACAGGGATTTCCTGCTCCATATCACTGTTCAGCACCTTCTGCTCCTCGTTGGGATCGACACTCCTATTTATCTAAAGTACTCTGATACACCCCCTATACTTGTGGGTCATCAATGTATGAATGGTAAATATTGGACCGGGGTCCATAGTTCACTAGAGGTGTTCTCCTTAGATAAACAAACATGGCATGCTGGGTAAACAAATTACAGCAGGGCAATTGATAGGACTGAGCAAGGCATAACAATGCAATACTAGACAAAAAGATCCTATGAGATTCGATTGGGCAATACAACAATATACATAGACCGCCATCCAACTGCATCTATGACTAGAAGTCCACCTTTGGGTTATCATCTGAACCCCCTCCAGTATTAAGTTACAAGCAACAGACAACTGCTTTAAGCAAAGTGTGTAAGGTAAACAATCCACTTGTTCCATGAACAAGAGACCGTTGTTTTATCCCTAGTGGCAACAACACATCTACAACCTTAGAGATTTCTGTCACTTCTCTTGATTGAATAGAGGCATGAACCCACTATCGAGCATAAATACCCCCTCTTGGAGTCACTAGCAACTACTTGGCCAAGATAGATACTAATAACTGAGAGCATGCAAGATCACAAACAACATAGACATGATAGAGTCAATAAGACAAAACCATTAATCAATATGATATACTAATCTCAATATCCATCGGATCCTCGCAAACACAACATGCATGATTACAAATAGATGAGATCTTGATCATAATGGAGCTCACAAGATCTAGACATGAAAGCACAAGGAGGAGATACAACCATCTAGCTACAAAATGGACCAGTAGTCCAAGGTGGAACTACTCACGCTTCATACCGGAGGCTGGCATGATGAAGAAGAAGGCCTGCGGGATGATCTTCCCTCTGGCAGGGTGCCGGGAAGAGCTTCAGATCCCCCGATCTAGGGACGATGGTGGCGGTGGCTACAGACGGTTTCGTGGAATATTGATCGGGTGCTTAGGGTTTAAGCATCGGAGGATTCTTATAGGCGAAGAGGCAAGGCTGGGAGGCGGCCAGGGGGCCCACACCCTGCCCAGGCGTGGCCCAGCATGGGTCCGTGCCTAGGGGGTGCAGCCGCCCTGTGGCGCCCCTCCGTCTCTCCTCTGGACTCCGTGTTCTCCTTGGTAAAATATTGATTTTGGTTTTTGTCCTATACAATTCCAAGATTATTTCCTTACTAGCTTTTCTGGAACCAAAAACAGCAGAAATGAGGCAACCGGCACTGTGGCACCTTGTTAATAGGTTAGTTCTAGAAAACATATGAAAAGCACCTCAAAGTGTGAACAAAGGAAAGCAAAGTAGATACTAAACAAGCATGGAACATCAAATATTATAGATACATTTCCGACGTATCACCTAGCAAAGTAATACTTCGGTTTTTCTCTTTTCTTGGTTTTAGAAAAAATAGGGTTTGACCTCTTTCTCAAATACTTAAAAAACCATAGTTTTGGAAGATACTTCCGTTTTGAAACCATCTTATTTGTTGGATCCAAACACCTCAAAGTATTTAATACTTCAGTTTTCGCGGAAACCAAAGTATTCCCTCAATACTTTAAAAATATGTTTATGCCAAACATGACCTAATACATTTTCTTAAGGAGTATAAGTTGTCGATGTTTCCATCGATTGGACGAATGCTCGTTTGATTCATTGATTGATTGTTTGAAGCATTTGCTTGAGTGTTAGAAAATTTGACATCACCTTTGCTATATTCTAGACTTTTTGAGCACATTTATAATATTGAACAAGTAATATATCACAAAGTACATAAATCAAAATGATATGATCATGTATAAACAAGATTCAAACTTTGGAAATGGAATTTTCATAGAAACAATGCACATTACATCCATCACACTTCAAATCTAGAATTTGCGGCTAGGATTACAGATTTACGTAACAAATATGTCACGTGTTTCAGTTAATTGACACGACACATCGGGTCCAACACGATATGGTAGTCTCATATAAGAGGGTACGTAATCCAGTTTGAATACAACACGTTTAATCTCTATAGAAAACTCAGCATGTTTTTTTTTTTAAAAAAAACACGTTTACTGTTTTGTACCTTCACACGTGGGGGCGTGTGTTCCTTTTTTTATTTTTCTTTGCACATATACGTGTAGTGTATCCCTTGGCTACGTAAAAAAGAATACAAATTGCATGCAAGCCTCAATGGATCTCAAAAATAAAAATATAAAGAACGTTGATGAGCCTGGTCGTCTGCTCAAATTCTCTTCCCGCTAAAAGCTCATAGGCACGTACAACAAACAAATCACTTTGTGATATATTGAAAGGTAAACTTTGTAATCCTTTTGTAATGAGGATCTGTATAAGTAAGAGAGTGCGTGGACTTTGCTATAAAAAAGAGTTTGAGGATTTAAATTAGGATTAAATAAATAAGGATTTCCTAAATTAAACTAATCATTGTGTGATATATATATATGGAAAGGTAAAATGGTTTTCCATTTTTTGTCAGGATCAATATATTAAAAATAATTTATGGACTTTGCGGTAAAAGTTAGTTTGTGGGTTTTAACTAGGATTAAGGAAATAAAAAATAAATACAAACATTGTTCAGTGGCTATTAGATTGTTTATACGAGCTCCCCAACACATGCACTTTAAGTGTGTAAACCACTTTTATTACATGTTTCACATAGGTCATCCAAAAGATTAGAAAGAGTGTCACGTTCAATACCTGTTTTGGATGATATATATATACACATATCAGCTTTGTGCAAAAACACCGTAGAAGGCCATATTAAAGAAGTTGGTATAGATATATATTTATTTTTCATTTGTGCCTGCTAAATTATGGGTACATAATTTCTCCACTAGAAAAACTTTAGCTTTTGCACCTTGGTTTTGATGTGATTTTAAGCAATATTACAATTTTGTCATATTTTCGAAGCACAATGTTGTTCGCTTCATTCCCTTTCTATGTAAGTGTGCATAAAATAAAAGAAGATATTGTTTGCATGGCTCACTATTTTCTCCATTGAAGATTGGGACATGGTTATTCAGGTAGCCGATATCTTCTAATTTTCTGGTGGTGTCAGAAGATAGGCCTATCATCCTTATGGAAGATCAGGGTTCCTCTAAGTTAAGAAAAAGTTCCTACATTCTTCATATTTGTGATAGACATATCTACTAGGCAATAGGTTTTATGGCATTACATTTCTTACTACATGTAAATATGATGTCATATTATATTAGTTGGAGGTAGTGTAAGTTATTTTGGTAGGAATCATACACTTTTTACTAGATTAACATGCTATATATACTTTTTGAATCCATCGAGATTTTTAGTTAGTAAGGTAAAAAAGGTTTTGTATGAAAGTCCTTGATATAAAAGTAATTGAATGTACACTTAGTGCAGTTTTAAAATTTAATTTCCTTTTCTATTGTGTACAAAAATATAATGGTGGAGTTGGTTTTTGTTCAACATACAAATTAGTTGGAGCGACACTAAAACATCAACGAAACTACGCAAAGGTTACACAAGCTATTTTATGGTAAAATACCAGTGTTAAGTCAAACATGATTTTGATATCATATAGGAAGATTCCAAGGTGATTAAAAGACGTTGGTCTTCTCTTCTATGTCATGGTTGCATTTTTCATGCTCATTGTTACATATATCCTAATATATGAGATGCTACCAATATATTTGAAAAAATAATCCCAAATTATGAACATTGTTGGCATCTTCAAACTTTTGTGTGAAGCAAGAAGTTATATTGCATCCTTCTTATATGTATATTGCAAAAAGTAACTAAAGTTAACCCACTCTATTGGAGACAGAAGAAATCAAGGGAGAAGTCTATGTACATGTCAACCATTGGTTTCTTCAAATCCAGTTGTACATGCAAGAAAGTATTTGTACGAGGAGGGTATAAACAGAAATACAAGATTGTTGTGTACAACCATGCACAAAATGACAAAATGTCAAAGATGTGGAACTCCATGCCTTCCTATACAAACTCTATACAACGATTAACTTAACGGACAAGCAGATTGCGGGATAGTTCTTTGTGTCTATGCAACTCCATGCCTTCCTATACAAACTCTATATATAGAACAATTTTGTCACTAGATATTTTATAGAAGATATTTCATAATTATTTTTATAAAAAAGGTTAGATTATATTATTAATAATGCATGCGTAGTTAAAATATTATGTATCCAGTTATGCATACATGAAGTATCTCTACAAGGAGCGCATGAAGAGAAAAATATGAACATATGAACCAGATTGTTGTGCACAACCATGTACAATGACCATGAGTTAGAGCTACAGATCTATTATAGAGAACATAACGGAGCTAATCTAGAGGACATGCAGATTGCCAATAATTAGTTTGTGTCTTTGCAACTCCATGCTTGAGTATATAAACACTATATGAAGAAAAATATCATTTGATTTTTGTAAATGTTTCACAATTATTATTATCATTTTAAAATAAAGGTCAAAGTTGCATTATAAATAATTTATCCAAATTAAAAATATTTTGTACTTCACGATAAAGAGTGTAAATATGATTAAAAAATATTAAAATTTTGACAATTTTAAATCGTAAAGCTGATGCTCTCCAAATACGCGGGCTAAATAGGAATAATTGTTGCAGTCGATTGGATGCGCAGGCAGCGAGACCCATCCACCAATGTTTCGTTGGCTTTCTCTCACCTTTCTCCACTGCGGCGTCTGGCCGATCCACGCATGGCAGCACCCCTGCCTCGCCTGTCGTTTGGTGGAAGCAGTGAAGATGGAGATACTTTGGCTCGCTCTTCTTTCTGTAGCTGGTCTGGGCTGATTGATAACCCGATCGATCTGATGCAACAGGCAACGGGTAATAAATTTGCGGGGAGCAGGGACGGCAGTAGCTGCAGGAACCGGTGTCCATCGTGTGGCAAGGACGGATGGGAAGGAAAGATGAAGGGCGTGGGTGGGTGGGCAGCTTGATTTGCTGCTGCTGCATATTGCAGTGCGACCCACTAGTGCATGCAGTCGATTTAGTACCAGCAATTGCTACAGGATGGATGATGAATTATCCTGTAGTCTCACGCAGTTTAAATCCAAACTCAGCCGGTCCCTCCTCCAGAGCCACATAGCATCAACCAGGGCCAGGCACGCCCACGCCTGCATGGTGCATGCCGTACGTACTCATGAATTTGCTCAGGCTGAGAATGAAACAAGGTGCAAGAAATAGTGGGGGGCAGAGAGTGCGATGCATCATGCATCATCCAAACCATTCACAGGATAGTAAAAAAACCAGCCAGACGGGTTGTTGGCTACCGAGGGCAGGAGCTTGACCACACACATACAGTATATCCTACAGTGGCTGCCTGCCGCACCATTGCACAACAATGACACCGGCCAGGACTTTGCGCACCCGACGTGAATCCACCGGCCGCTGGCGCATAGAGCCGTGCCGTGTGCCATGGCCGGTGGGGCGTCGTGCGACTGCGGCACAGGCATCTTTGCGTGATTTGTCTGTTCCTTTTCAAGGACAAGATCATGACCCGGCCGTACCTGGAATACAAGGGTGGCGTCTGTGTCAGGAAGAAAGCATGCAACATGCGTGCGAGGCATTTCCGTGTGGTCAATTATGCGTGCGTCGTCTGCTTCGCTGACAGAGATGGATGGATCCAGCTGGCAGTGCCGTGTCATCTCAGGTTCTAGGCTGCTTTCACTTTCGGCACGCTGTCCTCACTTGAAGATTAACCGCGGGACAGACCGTGACATGGCCCTCTCCGCAAGAAAAGCTTCAATCTCGCCTATCCTCTCATTGTCTCTTAGCATCCTCGAGATGGACCATGTGTTTGTTTCGATCATTGTTTAGATGCACAGTTTGCCATGACACAATGGTCGGGTGATTAATTGGCATGCCATATTTTCCACGACGATTTGTCCAACCAAGAAAGTTACAGCGATGACTATTTGATTTCCAAGTCAAGCCCTAATCCACAACCTCAAAGATGCCTCAAGGCGTATCCATCCCGTCAGCTCAAACAAATTCAGCTGAACAGAAATATACTATACTACGCTTCTAGACTTGTCTTAAGTTAAACTTAGTAAAATTTGACAAATTTTATAGGAAAATGTAGCAATATTTATGACACTAAATTGGTGCCATTAGATTTGTTTTCAAATTTAGTTTCATAATATGACAATTTCATATAGTAATATATGTTGTTATATTTATCTAGAAGGTTGATCGATTTTTTTTACTTTATCCAAATCTAGAAGTACATTTGTTTACGGACGGAGGGAGTAGCTCGCTAATCGATCACTCGTCGGTGGATTGCACATGTCTCAATATGCCAACAGTCGCATTCGAAAATTCTTGAGATTTGAATTAGTTCGACGTACCCCTAAGGGCTACCGGCTGGACGAAGCCAGCTTCTCACCTTGAGGGGGACAAAATTGATATAAGGGGGGCAGACTTAGCTAAATCAATAAGAAATTGGAGTTTTGGTGAGTAGAATTTTTCACAAAATTCAAACCATAGGGGTGGCTAAGCCCCCCTCGTTCCCCCCCTGTAAACGTCCCTGCGGCTACGGTATGATAGCTACCGTGATGTGCACTGTTGCCGTGTGGTCTGCCTAAAAATTGACGATACTCTGTTTGATTAGATGCATCCCCGTTACGTACGAGATGGACAGGTGTTGTTCACGAGTAATCAGTTTTTGGTTTGGATGTGACGTTTAGGTCGGTAGTAGTTGCCGTGCGAGTGAGGACACACTAGGTGACTAGGTAGTCAGAAAGAAAGAAAGAGATGAATTGGTAAAACGAGTGATCCATGTAACCGGCAGAAAAATAAGGTGTCAAGTGGGATCCCGTTTAGAAATCACTTCTAGTTTATTTTAAACTTTATAGTATATAAAATTTTATACTATAAAGTTTAAAATAAACTAGAGATGAGACTTTAGTAGGATATTACTTGACGCCCTACAGGAAAATGTGTTGCCCCGTCGCTACACTAGTGCTAGACTCCTAGTCACTCTCCGTATTTTTTTCCATTCCTTTCTCTATTGTCATTTATCACAATTTAGGTGGTAAAAATTTCGGGGAAAAATAGGTGACGGCAGAGTAGCATGGATAAAGCTCTCACGGCGGGTAACATTTGTAATGGCGGGCAAGTTGCGGTTGGATTGAGGTGTATTGTGATTATATCATTTGTTAAGCCAAACTATTTTTTCCTAATTGAATTGTTTGGCTAACCAGTATTTTTTCAAGTCTATTTTTTGACAAAAAAATATATTAATATCAAGATGATATCAATTATACCCAGACTATGCAACAACATAATTTCCAGAAACTATAGACATTACGGATGCACACAACAAAACAGAAAAAAAGAAGGAAAAGGAAAACAAATGTCAAGATAAATATTGGCTAATAGCAGTACAAGCACCACAACTGGTGACAACACCTAGACTCTGAAAAAGATTCTTTGGATGCGGAGCCCCTTCCTTTTTGGATGTGGAGGGGGGCACCACGACCAGGGGTTGACGACACCGGCAGAAGGGAGGACCCCTGGCGGCGCTTAAGCGGTTGGGGGTTGGGCACAGATGGCAATTACCGATACAACTAAAAATTGCTAACACGCTCTTCATGTCTATTTATTACCATCAAATTCAAAATTTGCCTAGCACAACAAGGGTTAAAAACTATATAGTAGGCCTTGTAGCATGCCTCTGACATACGCGTCACTACATCAAAGGTACCTTAAGAAATCAAGTAGCAACACTATTATTTGGCGCCCAAAGTAGAACAAGGATAATAGAATCTAGCTCAGTAAATTTTTCGAAAAGCAAGCGAATGGACCGAAGGATCCATCGAAGATTCCAGTCAATGTGGTAGTGTGACTTATTTTTTTAGAAGTCAAACAAGGTGAACACTAATCATTTTTTGAAAAGAAAATATTAACGTCTACCATACCAAATCATTGTTACTAGATACATCATGACATGCATTTTCATATTACTACGTATATCTATACGGTCAATGCTCCATAAGTTTGTGAAACTTTACATCCAATTGTGCGCATACTTTAACTGTACGGAGGTATTAAATTTGATCCGTAGACTTCTTTCTTGTACAGTTGTACTACATGTAAATTTGATTAGATGTTTGTCTTATGCGTGGAGATTAAAATTAGTGTTGGCTCCACGTACTCCATGTGAACTGCCATATTTTCCGTAGGTCCCACGTGCTCCCATCTCCCCTGGATTGAACAGAGCCAACCGTTCCGCCCCCCACACAAGACCGGGACCACACATCTGCACACGCATCGCGATCGGCCATCACTTTCATGGTTTCTGGAGGTCATGGCATCATGGGGGAGGAATGATCAGATCTGGACCCCACGCTGGATCGGCGGAAAGGCAAGGGAAACATAAAACAAAGAGAGTACTGTACTACAATCTCTTAATCAAAAACTGGTCCACGCAAGGACAGGTCGCTGCAGTGGCTGCGAACGGGATTGGGCCCAGCAGCCACTGCCCACCGCCCCACCCTGCTGTTTCCTGACCCTACTGCCATCCGCTCAAAAAAAAAAGAGACCCTACTGCCTCCTCCGAGGTCCACGACGTGACGATGGACTGTATGTGCGTTTGCTGAAGAGTATGAATAACTCTTGCTGCGGTCCACATGTTACGGTATAACACATTGCATACTCCTTCACCCGCTACGATAAACTCGGTACTGATTGAGATTTCGTAAGGTCCCGCCCCGTGACCTGGAGATTTTTTTTTGCAGGTGACTTGCAGATTATGAATGAGAGAAGTTCAAAGTAATCGAGCAGATTATGAATGAGAGGTTTAAAGTAATCGAGTAGTAGTACAGTATTTTGTTGTACAGGTATAGTGAGTTCGTCTGCGTCCTGGGCAACGGGATTCGCAACGCGACGGCGTAGTAATATCAGCACGTGGACGGTCGTTGGATCTTGTAATAATCTGCACGGCGACGGCACCTGTGTGTCTGTGTCTGTGTCTGTGGGGGTCCTTGGCTAGGCTGCCATGGTCCAGAAATTAAGAAAGGTTTGGTCTTCAGGAATTAAATTAGGCAGATCACAGTACCACTCGTACCGGCAGTACATGCCGACAGCGTCATGACCCGCGGGATCGACCTGTGTCATGCATGTGCTCGCGCGGTGGCACATCGCCGTTCCGTCGTCTCGCCATCCGTCGCAACTCAACAGTGAATAGTAATTTCTAGGCCTTCCCTTGATACGGAATGGCTCGTCCTAGCGCACTGTGGTAGCGTCAACCCGTCCGTGTCCATCCCAATCCACGACGTACGAGCCCATCCGGGTCATTTTTTTTGTCGCGGCAACGTAGGACCACGCCGCATCAAGCCGCGGCTGCGAATGTGAGGTGTCCTGATCGATCGATCGGAGACACCAGCGGCCGTGCTCACTCCAGACATTGAGAGTCGACTTCCGTCACCCGCCGCCTCCCCTCTCTCCGTAGCCCCGGCCGCCGGCGAAAGGATGGATCAGGAGGCTGGCTCTCCCCCCTAGCAGTAGTTTTAGTTTTAGATTTAGATTTTGGATGAATCCCGAGTTTCCCGCAGTGGAGTCTGAGGGTAGGTTGGTGGTTCTCGGCGGCCGGAACCACCGCGTCCTGTGTCGGCCCCCTCCCTCTTCCTTGCGCTGGTGGCAAGCGGCGAGGCGGAAGGATGTGGCAGGCGCTAGCATCCCTCTAAATAAGGTCCGCTCTGGGTGCTTCGAGCTGGTGGATTTGGACCTTCCCCTGCTCGATGTGGTTCCTCTTCCCCCCGCGGTGGCGCTCTCATGGAGAAAGACGAAGGCAGCGGCAGGGAAGACCACCACTCGCCCATCTAATAAGGTCCATGTACTGGTTCGTCATCACCACCATCTTCTTCTCTCGACTCCCCACGTCCGTGGCAGGTTCGTTGGGCCCGACGGCGAGACGCTATTCAAGGCGCGGTGCTGGCCTACCTTCTCCGTCTCTATTCAGCTGGTTACCCTGCTGTTCTGTTTCTTCTTGAGCTCCAAGGTGGAGATGGGGGGAGCTCTCGTCAGGATCGAGGCTCAGTGGGGGCGGATCTGGAGTTGTGGAACCTGTTCTTCATGGAGCTGCTCTTCTGCGTCCAAGAAGACGCCGAAATCTTTGGCCAAGAAGGCCTTCTTCATGCCGGTATGCTCCGGCGACTCTTCAACCTCCATTGGGAGACCCTTTTTGAGCTCGGACACTGGGCGCGTTGCCGGGCCGGAGGCAAGTGGCGTAGTCCCCGTCTCCGTTCATGGCTGCAGTGGCCTGAGCTCCTTGCTCCGCAGTGGGGAAGAGGAAGGGCTGGATTGTTACTCCAATTCTTTTAGCAAGGTCCTTTCTACAAATGTTAGGGGCCCATGTGTATTTTTCTTTTTTTATGGGGTTTTCTGTAAATTCTCTGTACCTCCACTATTGTATTAAATGAAGGTTACAGCCCCTTCGGGGGACTCCGTTGTTTTAAAAAAAAAAGATCGATCGATCGCCTTGATTGCTCCCAACTCACGCGTGACGTTCAATATTTTAATGCCGCCACAGTGCTGTGCTGCCGTGCTGCGTGATACCGGGTACTCCCAAGATGAGCATCAAACCAAACATCACGGGATGCGCGGTACAGTACACGGTAACTAACGAGTGAGAAACATTCCTTGCTTGCTTGGCATAATTGCATTGGTAGAATCGTAGCGAGATGCTTGAGATTTCCGGAATGCATGCACATGTAGCAGCTGATTATGAATGTAGCCGAGCCAACGGATTATTACTCTCTCCATTTTTTTTACTACATGCATTTTAGGGTTTTTTAAAGTCAAATCTCTAAAAAATTATTGAATTTTGACTAAATACATAAAAATTATGAATATTTTTAATACCAAATGCTTATAAAAAAATTTATTATATATATAAGTGTTCTATCTTCTGCATTATTTGGTCAAATTTTAAAATGTTTGAGTTTGACTAAACCTATAATACAAGGTATTATGAACGGAGTGAGTATTTAATTGATACCAAATAAGCAACTACCCACTCAATATCTTGTCACAATTAAATAGGAGTTATATTTACCAAAATAATACCAGTGGATTCATATCTAAAAGATGTTTCCAACAGTATGCTTCTTATGAATATAATTAATATTTTATTAGTCAAGTACTCAAATTATTAGTCATAGTTTTGCACCAAAATACATAGTAGCCTTGTATACAAAGATGAAACGAGTACCAAACGAATGGTGCAAATTCATATCTTTTATTTCCTCTAACAACAAGATCACTTGGTAATGTAGCTACCCGAACATATAGTTTCAAGCAAGTTCAGGTGCAACAACTTTCACCTGTATACGTATTTTTTTTCCTTGCAATGCACTAGCTGTGGCTACGTTTTGTCCTTCCATATTTTCTTTTGTCCATCCCCTTGTTAAAATATGATCAAGATAATCATGTATGCCACGCTTTAAATTTAGTCTATCTGCACATGCTCGTACGAATTTTATCATTAGCTTATTATATACTACTATCATATTATATGGATGGAACACTACAGCTAGCTGGTCAAAGTAGATGGATCAATGATGTGGGCTTCAATTCCTACACATAAGCAATTAAGCTGGATTTTGTCAAAGGTAGCATAAAAAATGGTTGGACGTAGCGTTTTGTCGGCCTAGGCCAAGCCGAATGGCCACCGGTCAGCCTAGGACAAACCGATTAGGCGTTCGACCAGGGTCCACCACCCAGGCCGAATGTTCCTTTCGATCAGGCCAGACCGACTAGGGCAATCGATCAGCCCCAAACCGATTAGACCACTCGGTCAGGGCCATACCAACTGCCTAATCATCTTAGGCCTGGCCAAAACCTGCATGATCAATGCAACCCCACGAGATTAGCTAAACCTAGACAACGCTAGTCCCAACCCGTCTTCCTTTCCCGCCAATTTTCTCCCGACACTGATTCCCGCCAAATTTCTCCCGCCACTGCTTCCCGACGGGTTTTCCTGCCATTTTGAGCTGCGTGCCTATCGTGAATGATGCACACATTGGGCTTGTCTTTCACAACTGCTATTTTGAGCTGCCTGAAGGACCAAACCGATGACATTGAGTATACATTCATGCCTATCATGAATGATGCACACATTGGGCTTGTCTTTTAGAACTGCTATTTTGAGCTGCCTGAAGAACCATGTCCAAATTTCAGTATTTTCGCTCTCCACGAAAGCAAATGCGAGTGGGACAATTTGATTGTTGCCGTCTTGACCAATGGCGGTAAGAATCTGACCCCTATACTTGCCAGTGACAAAAGTACTGTCTACACCTATCACTGGTCGGCAATGAGTGAAAGCTTGGATGCATACATCAAAAGAGAAGAACACTCGATGAAGCACCTTCGCGGATGGATCCTATAGTATCATATAGTATTGGATGTTGACATAGGTGCCTAGGTTTCTATCCTACAGTGTCTAGAGTTGTCGGACTACAGAGTCGTATGAGTCTCTGAACGAACCAAACCTGTCCTCAAGAGCCCTTTGCTTTGCCCTGCAAGCATTTCCATAAGAAATGTCGTACTTAAACCCGACCCTTACTTTTTTTCACTATACTCTTCATTGCCATCGCTTTGCACTCCACTATCACCATGTAAAGCAACCGAGCTAGAAGCGTGGAGGAGAGGTTATGGTGATCTTTAAGGATATTTGGAATCTGACATATGTGCAACACTAAGTCGCTCACCAACCAAGTTGTGTCGTACATAGGGAGATGAGCATGCACCCTACCTAGACAATTTATATCCACACATTCCATTGCCAAGAATCTTTTAGAGAACAGTGTTGTTATGAAAACCCTCTGTGTTGACAATGCCCAAGCAATGACTACATCTTGCAAATGTTTCTTGTCTTAATATCTGGCAGCCTGGGTAATTTTGTTCCTATGATATTCCCACGCAGGATCATGACCGTCATTAACGGTTATTCCGAAAGAGATGTGTTGACTCCATGAAACAGGAATCGGCATGTCCTCTCCATTGCCTTCTCCCTTAGAATCACCTGAGTCATTAGAATCACCACTCTCGCCATCCATGTAATCCTCCTCTTCCATCAAGTTCTGCATGTGTCTAGCTTCCTTGTCCGCATCTGCCTCTTCATTATCGTCTTCTCCACCTCCTGCCTGACTGCTCTGCCTTGGTTCATAACCACCACCTCCTCCTCCTATCTGACTGCTCTGTTCCAATTCACATCCACCGCCTCCAGCATTGGACATTGAGTATATCCTGTAACTGGATTTAACACTATGGTCAGGAATGTATCCACCATCGCCTCCAGGCGGATCAATCTCCTTCAAGACAGGAAGCACTAATGCAACAGAGTTTACATGTTTATCCTCGCAGCCTTTTAACCACTTAAACCAATCTCTGTTATGATCTACATGCCTCAAAGTTCAGAAAATATTTTTCCTTGACTTTGTCCACAATGCTTGTACACTGGCGATGTATATTTCGACTTTATAGCATAAATATCCTGTCAACCATTCCTTCAACTGACTAACACTTCATATTTGTGGGGCAGTCAAATCTAACTCTGTATACAGAAAATCTCTCAAATGTGCTCCAAACTTATTTGTTTGGATATTACCAGGACCGTGGTAAAACACGAACTTCACTAAATTGGTCATATCTACCGATATACAAAAAATTCAAACTAATCAAATAATTATTGACAGCGCGTATAACTATGTACAACTATTCACAAATATTTTAAAAATTGTGATAATAGTCTGCCAAATATTCCACTAATCCACCAGCCAAATACTGCCACTAATGCACTAGCCAAATATTCTAATAGACTAACCAAATCCGAGTAGCCGCCTAAACATATACAATAACTGTGATTATTGAGGGATTAGGGTTTACCCTTGAAACAGGAGAAGCCTCGGTTCACCGGACAAGCAGCATGGCACCGCTCAAACAACCCTCGGCTCCAAGCTCCACCGCAGAACCACCATTGCCATTGCTCCATCACAGCTCCACCACTATTTTTCCAAAGAACCAACACCAAATCGAGTCCTAAGCTGACCCATCAGTGGATCGGGCTTCCACTGACTCTCTAATGGTTTTAAAACAAAAATTTAGTGAAAAATCTAAGCTAAATCAGGCCAAAATAGATGCTGGAAACGGAATACTCGCGAAGAGAGGAGCACGCGCGAAGAGAGGAGCTGGCCTAGCCGCGCGGCGTCGACCTGTAGGCAGCGCCAGTCGGCTTGCTCCTGACTCAAACGACATTCGCCCGGGTCGGACCGATTGGGGTTGTCGGCCGGCGCGGGCCCCGTGGCTTCGCCGACCTACAATCGGTTTGTTGCTAGCCGAGTGAGGCTCAATCGGCTTGGCCCGTCCCGACAAAATGCTAGTTTTGTAAATTCTAAAAAATATACAATAGATCTAAAAAAAATAAAAAAATGTATTATTTTTTTAAAAAAATCGCCTACTAACGGAGTTCATCTGTTCCTTCAAGACTTCGGCTCCTCAGATCCGAGATCTCCCATATAGCTTCAGCCTCCTCCTGATCGATGACCTCAATTCAAATCTATTCAATATCCTTTCCTGTCTCCGTGAAGTGGCAGAACGATTGAAGTGGTAGCTACTAGCTGCGCACCGTGCTCCAGCTCTTGGCACCTTTGTCCAGATACACAGCATATGTGTCCCATATGTTTGGTTGAGGTTCCCTCGTGCACTTTGTTAGTTTCTACTAGTACATCATGAGTTAGCAGCCCGAGTGGACCATTGACCGACTTCAATATTCGTACGTACGGCCTCATGTCAGCCAATTATATGACATGTCCACGCTAATTTTTAATCTTAAGCGTGTATTGGCAGATTATGTGCGGTGGTGACAGGTGACAAACTGACAAGGCAGGGTGGCGTCCGTTTTGACTAGAAAATCCATTACAAAGCATACTATTGCACACCAAGGTGGTGTGCGTTGGAAATCAAAACACATGCTTGATGCGCCCTTCCTTCCTGCCTTTAGGCGTCAGCACCGCATATTAAATAGAAGTCTACTACTCCATAAGAATCTGCAGTACTGTTTTGATCACCTAGCCATGTTCTCAAGGATGGAACTGATTAGTCGATGCTACCTTCAGCCTGAGGGCGACCAAAATGAGAGACTGAACAATCGATAAATCAATGCATTTGTCTACTAGTAATAAATTGGGTCAGATGGAGATCGAATTGGCAACCACCTCACACATGATTAGATTAATTTTCAGAGTTCGACCAGAAGAATACGTGATTACTGTTTTCTTTCCGCCGCTCCATGTATAGTATATGTCATAGAGAAATCTGTCAATCTGCCAATTACTCAGATCCCGTCATGGTCGACGCTTTACTTCTCACCGAGTCATGGCCCTATACGGGATACCTTAATTAGGGGTTGCTACCGTAGTCCGTAGCTCGTACTCTCTCTGTTAGGGATTATAAGCCTTATGGATCATTTTGATAGGATTAAAAAAATCAATAATTTTCTCTCTTGATTACTACAACACCAATAGTTACACATGTATGAGAGCAGATAGATAAAAAGGAGAACATGTATTAAAGGAGAGAAGACTAATAAATAGAGAGGACTTACAATTTTTAACATTTTAAAAAAGCTTTTAGGCCTTATAAACCCTAAGAGCACTCTAGCTGAAGAGCACTGAATAGTTCGCTAGTATCATTTACGGGTTCAATTCAACCACGTACCGGCCATCTCTTTAAGTTGAGACAATGGATTGATGGTGCCAAGTTAGAGCTAGGTGGCTAGCTAAATTAGGCGCTTGAACTTTTAGGTATCCACAACATCACCAACAATTCTAATCGTGGAGATACTGCAACGCTGCCTTCATGGCGATCGATCAGTGCATGGACTACAATCGATTGCCAGTCGATGCCTCTCGTGCCATCTTGTCACGCTTGGCGCCTTGGACCACCTCTTTTTTTTTGAACGGGGAAAGGGCCCAAATGCCCTAGAAGCTGCTTTCAATATCAAGTGGGTGGTTACATTTTACATCCAGGCCCCTACAACAGAGGAGGTTTACAGATAAGGCAAACAAATTTGCTAAAAAGTCCTTGGGGGACAATTGGAAAACGAGATCTAGTCTCCAATCTTCTCCCCTGCTTCTGTAGGACCTTGCCATCCGGGAGCCGGCGTCGCCGCCGGGGAGCAAGCCACTTGGGGCACCGCCAGCTCTAGATCCCATGAAGAGGTCGATGTGCCTCCGCGGAGAATGATGCGCGCATGCTAGCACTGCCATGGTCCTGAGGAGGCCACCCATCCGACATCGACCCGAGGAGGCCGACCAATGTCACCGCAGAGCCTAGACGCCCTACGTTGCACTTATGGCATCTCCACAGGGCGACCCAAACGGTCTGCGCATGTCCGAAACTGCCCGAGCAGACGCGCGCGGCGTGTCCGGCGCCCCAGCGGGCCGACCATCCAGCAAAACGCGTCCGGCCCGACCCATACATGCATCTAATCTGGGGCTCGGTTGCGTCGGCTCGGACAGCGCGGGGTGTCCTTCCAATAATTCGCCCGGGCCCTCCCGCCAGTGGCACAGCAGACGCTCTCCTCCCCCAAACCCTCGCGCACACCATATCGCTCGGTCTCAAGCAGGAGAAGTCTTTGCCGCCGCCACCGCTCGCTGCGGCTGACGCCCCCGCGATATCGAGCGCCACCACAGGACACGCGCGTTGCCGGAGTTGTCTGGTCGTGCCACATGCAGTCTCGTCGCTCTCGGTCTCCGCCATTGGACTGGGCGCGCGAAACCCTCTGCGTGCACACAACCTGCTCGATCAATTGCATGAGGTACGTTCGACGGTCCTTTCTAGGTTTTGTCCAGCCCGCTTTGGGAGTTGCCATCGCCATTGACAGTCGCATACTTTGCAGATGGGCAGCAGCCAAAGGACAATGGAGTTCTTCTACAAGAATTTTGTGGAGTCATCCTCCGAGGAGGAGTCCGACGGTGAGACCGAGATTGTGCTGGTGATACGTCGTAACGTATCTATAATTTTTGATATTCCATGCTTGTTTAGTATCTACTTTGCTTTGCTTTTTGTCTATACTTTGAGGTATTTTTATATGCTTTCTGGTACTAACCTATTAACAAGATGCCACAGTGCCAGTTGACTGTTTTCTTCTGTTTTTGGTTCCAGAAAAGGCAGAAAATCAATATTCTCGGAATTGAACGGGACAAAATCCAAATTCAATATTTTACCGTGGGGAACACGGAGCCAGAATACGATACGGAGGGGAGCCACCAGGGGGTCATACCCCCTGGCCGCACGGCTAGGCCTGGCCCGTGCCTGGGGGAGGGGGGGGCGGCCACCCAGGGTGCCCCTGCCTCGCCTCTTAGCCTATAAGAAGCACCCGATACCAAAACCCTAAGTACCGATCAATCTTCCATGAAACAGTCCGTAGCCTTCGCCACCATCGTCCCTAGATCGGGGGGATCTGAAGTTCTTCCCGGCACCCTGCCGAAGGGGAGATCATCTCGGAGGCCTTCTTCCTCATCATGCCAGCCTCCGGTATGATGCGTGAGTAGTTCCACCTTGGACTACGGGTCCATTTAGTATCTAGATGGTTGTTTCTCCTCCTTTGTGCTACCATGTTTAGATCTTGTGAGCTCCGTTCATGATCAAGATCATCTATTTGTAATCATGCATGTTGTGTTTACGGGGATCCGATGGATATTGATATTACTGTCAGATTAGTTGATGGTTTTATCTTATTGATTCTATCATGTTTGTGTTGTTTGTGATCTTGCATGCTCTCCGTTTCTAGTAGCTATCTTGGCCAAGTAGATGCTAGTGACTCCAAGAGGGAGTATTTATGCTCGATAGTGGGTTCATGCCTCTATTTAATCTAGGGAAGTGACAAAAATATCTAAGGTTGTAGATGTGTTGTTGTTACTAGGGAGAAAACAACGGTCTCTTGGTCATGGAACAAGTGGATTGTTTACCTTATACATTTTGCTTAAAGCAGTTTTTCGTTGCTTGCAACTTAATACTGGAGGGGGTTCGGATGATAACCTGAAGGTGAATTACTAGGCATAGATGCAGTTGGATGGCGGTCTATGTATATTGTTGTATTGCCCAATAAAATCTCATAGGATCATGAATGTCTAGTATTGCATTGTTATGCCTTGCTCTGTCCTGTCAATTGCCCTGCTGTAATTTGTTTACCCACCATGCCATGTTTGTTTATCTTAAGGAGAACACCTCTAGTGAACTATGGACCCCGGTCTAATCTTTACCATTGATACATCTTCCACAGTTACTGTTTACTTTCTACAAACCACTATTACCTTCCACACCATATAGTTAATCCTTATTTTCAGCAAACCGGTGAGATTGACATCCTCACTGTTCATTGGGGCAAAGTCTTGAGTTTATGTTGTGCAGGTTTCCAAGTTGCTAACAACACCTTTGGGTCATTTTCTTCATCCTACTGGTTCGACAACCTTGGTTTCTTTCTAAGGGAAGACTTGCTGCTGTGCTCATCATACCTTCCTCTTGGGGTCTCCCAACGAAGCTCTACATTGATCTGAGCGCATCAAGCTATTTTCTGGCGCTGTTGCCGGGGAGGCTAATGACGGCTTCACAAGGGGAGTACTTGACAACCTTTATCTTTACTTTGTTTTTTGTTTTGCTTAGTTTCTTTTGCTTGGTTTTGTTTGCCTATTTTTATCAAAAACTCCAAAAAATATAGTTTCGTTTGGTTTGATTTCTCTTATCAAAAACACAAAAAATTTAGTTCCTACTCTAGTTGCTGCTGCTGTTGGCCTGCTCCACTTTTGCCAAAATGAACTCTGCTGAGAACACCAAGTTGTGTGACTTCACTAGCACAAACAACAATGATTTCCTAAGTACACCTACTGCTCCACCTGCTCCTGATGCTACATTTTATGAAATTAAGCGTGCTTTGTTGAATCTTGTGATGAAAGAGCAATTTTCTGGTGCTAGTTCTGATGATGTTGTTGCCCACCTCAATAACTTTATTGAACTTTGTGAGATGCAGAAATATAAGGATGTAGATGGATATATTATTAAGCTCAAGTTTTTTGCTTTCTCCTTGAGAGGAAAAACTAAAGAATGGTTGCTATCCTTGCCTAGAAATAGTATTGATTCTTGGATTAAGTGCAAACATGCTTTTATTGGAAAATACTATCCTCCTGCTAAGATCATATCTATGAGAAGTGAAATAATGAAATTTAAACAACTTGATAATGAACATGTTGCTCAATCTTGGGAAAGAATGAAATGTTTGGTTAAGAATTGTCCCTCTCATGAACTTACTGCTTAGATGATTATCCAGACTTTTATTGCAGGTTTAAACTTCTCTTCAAGAAACCTGTTGGATTCAGATGCTGGAGGTACCTTTATGACCATTACCTTGGGTGCTGCAACAAAGCTCCTTGATAATATGATGGTCAACTATTCTGAATGGCACACTGAGAGAGGTCCACATGGTAAGAAGGTAAATTCTATTGAAGAAACCTCATCTTTGAGTGATAAGATTGATGTTATCATGGCTATGCTTGATAATGTAAAAGCTCATATTGATCCAAATAATGTTCCTTTAGCCTCTATGGTTGCTCAACAATATCAAGTTGATGTGAACTTCATTAGGAATAATAATTTTGGCAACAATGCTTATGTAATAACTATAGGCCTTATCCTCCTAATAATGGCAACACTTATCATGGTATATCTAGAATGCCTAGTGAAGAAAGGATTCTAGAAGTTGAAAGATCCACTAAAAACTTTATGCAAACGCAATATAAGAAAAAACAAGATATTCACTAAAACTCTGGAAGAACAATCTGCTATCTTGAAAAATATTAGTCATCAACTTGAGAATTTGAATAGAGAAATTCCTAGTTTATAGTCAAAAATTTTGAGTGCTGAGAAAAATATTTCCTCTTTGTCTGAAGCACAGTCCTCTTTGATTAATAAAATGGCTGCTAAACCTGAAACCTTGGAAAGTACCTTTGCTGCTACTCATGCCATACAAGTTACTATTGATGAAAGTGTTAGACTGTTAGCCCAACTACATGCTAAGTGGGAAAGAGAAGCTGAAATTGCTAGAAAAAATAGTCTGTGCACTGTTACCACCACCAATATGGATACCACCAAACCACAAGAAGTCCCTATTCCTCCTACCACAATGCCTAAACCCAATGAGTCTATTACTAGTGATGCTAAGTTTGATTTTAATCTTGATGGTTGCAATATTTCTGAAGTGATTATGTTTCTACAAAAGCTTTCTAGAAGTCCTGATGCTAGTGATATGAATGTGGCTTTCACCAAACACATTACAGATGCTCTCATTAAAATTAAGGAAGAAAAGTTGAAACACAAAGCCTCTATTCCTAGGAAAGTAGAAGATAGTTGGGAACCCATCATTAATATGCAAGTGAATGACTTTGATCTCAAAGCTTCATGTGACCTTGGTTCTAGTGTCTCTATTATGCCTAGAAAGATTTATGAAATGCTTGATTTGCCACCTTTGGAAGGTTGCTATTTGGATGTCCCACTTAATGATAATGCTAAAAAGAAACTCATGGGGAGTGTTAATGATGTTCTTATTATGGTTAACAATGCTTATGTCCATGTTGATTTCTATGTTTTCAATGTTGAATACAATGCTTCTTGTCCTATTACTTTGGGAAGACCTTTTCTTAGAACTGTTGGTGCCATCATTGATATGAAAGAAGACACCATTAAATATCAATTTCCATTCAAGAAAGGTATTAAACACTTCCCTATGAGGAGAGAGAAGTTGTTTTTGCTCCTCCTTTGGAAGCAAGGTTTGATGTTAATGCTTCTTCATTTGAAAATACTTGATTCTTGCTTCTTGTGCCTAACTTAAAGGCGTTAAAGAAAAGTACTTCTTGGGAGATAACCCAATAGTTTTCTTGAGTCTTGGAAGTTATTACTTCAGTAATGACCTCTTCTTATCCTTTTTATTTGCTTTTTGTGCCAAGAATAACCTCTAATGAGAGGGAAGTAAGATTTGGGGAGTTGCTGTCCCGAAACAGATTTTTGTGCTCCACCGTAAAACTTCGTGTAAAATCTCTGTAAGTCGGATTGAGCTGTAATTTTCTGAAAATCCCCCAGATTGTTAGCTAACTTTAGTTAGTTCAGAACTTTTTGATTTGAGCAACAAAAGGTCTTTGAAAAAATCAGTTTGTACCTGGTGGTCTGTTTTGATAGATTTCTACCATTATTTGCATTTGCTTCTTATTAATTCCGTTTTGGGTTCTTTTTGGGAAATTGAGATTTTTGAGGGAATTTCTATAGTAGCTTGTATTTTTATTGAAAGTTTTGTTGTTCTAAAACTAAACCCAAAGGTCTATTATATTTTGAATACACTAATGTTGCTAATAAAGATTGTGTGAAGTTTTGTATAAAGGAAAATTTGCAGGTGTAGAGGAAGAATGATATAATGAGATGAAGAATGGACAAAATATCAAGCTTGGGGATGCCACCCCGTGTCACCCTAAGTAATATTCAAGAGGTACAAGCATCAAAGCTTGGGGATGTGCAAGGCATCCCCTTCTTCATCAATAAAAATCTCAGGTCTTTCTAGACACTTCGTTTTTTATTGTTTCATGCACAAGTTGTGTTGTTCTTAGAGCGTCTTAGTTTTTGTTTTTGGTTTTTGTTTGCTTAGTTTGCTAGAATAAAGTAGTTGGACCTCCGTACTCGCTGTGTTGCTGCAAATAAGTTGATTGGTGTTGGAAAGGATTAGGAAGTTCTTGCTTGAATAGTACAAGAGGAGCTTGCTTTGACTGTGACTTAGACTTTATCATGTCTTGATAGATGTTGTTTTGACCTTAGGATTAGTGATTATTTATGTAGAATGACTTGTTCCAAACAATTGGTATTGCTTAAAGTGCCTTAAAGGAATCATGCGTTGTTTTAGCATTCAAAAGCATAGTATTTTGCCATTCTCCTTTGATGCTTTGTTTGGGTTGACTTGGCACATGCTCACACCATGTTATGAATATGAACCAGTAACCATAGCCTCTATGATCATTTAGTTTTTGACTTGTATTACCACTTTATGCTTTGATTAGTAATTTTTTGTTGCTCTCCATGATTATGGCCATTATTGCTCTGTTAATTGGTCGCCCCCAGTCTTTTGCTAGCCTCCACTTGTATGAGTAAGCTCTACCCATGCATCCAACTCCCAAGAAACAAAGTTATTCCAAAGTGTCCACTATAAATTCCTATGCATGGTGTGTTACACCATTCCAAGTATATTCTTGTTTTATTTATCTTCCAATTAAAAAGTCACTTTGTTATGTGAAAACTTAGTGATTAAAGCTCTCACAAATTTCATGGCACACTTTATTTTTCTTTCCCCTAAATAAAGTTGAACCATTGTGTCATCTATGTTGTATACGCTTGCACTTATACGTTGGAATTAGCAGAACCATGCTGTCATGGGAAACACTCTAACATTGCAGTTGTACATTGTACACAGTTGATATGATGATCTTTTGTTTATGGATGTCGTCGGTGTGAAATAAAAGGGAAGCTTGTAAGTCCATGGAGTTATGTATGTGTGTTAGAGAAACGCCTGGGCCGCTAGCCTAAGCCATGGCTAATCATGGTGGAAACTTGCAGCATCACCATAGTGAGCAATCTATGAAGCTTTCTTCTTATAAAAAAGAGACATATTGAAAATAGGAAAGAGAGAAAAAAGCACAATTTTCCCATGGTAAATAAGAAGATTGCTGAGATGCTCATTGTCTGCTTTCCTTGTCATTTTGATTATGGGATAGTTCCTGTATCATGTGCAAGGGGTACTCCATTGGCAGTTCTCTATGATACACATGTAGTTACTATGAGAAGAACTTACAGGTGACTAAAGTTGAGTAGCATGAGGAGCGGCCCTCGTATTCAAGGGACATGAGATTGCCAACTTATATTTTTTCAAGCATATACTCCATAGTTTGTTCACTTTAACCTTAATCACTTCAAGATGCTTATGATAGGGGCAATGAGAGCTGAAAGCTAACAAGTACCAGAATTTTTGGAAGCTCTTTATGAGACTTGAAATCCCTGCTTCCCTTTTTATGAAGGGCCTTTCTTCCACCATTATATTGAGTCTCCACCTTCTATCCTTAGTCACCAATTAAGAGAACATAGTTGTCATTCTAAGTTCTATGTGCATTGTCCCAAAACTTATTGATTGATGCATACTGATATTGCTTGTTCTTGAACTATTTGTATCTAGTCACTCTTATGAACTTTGAAGGTGTCCTATGCATTTATTTTCTACTCCATGAGGGACAACCTGAATGTCACTATGCTATGTTTTCTAAATGTGAAACAAACAAACGGCTTTCAATGCATGGTTATTCATGATCTTTGTTTGTAACCATTCATGTTGCATGCATAATTACCTTGTATTATTGTTAGAATTCCATCTTTCATGCTCATGTTTAGAGGTCTTTTATTCCATCTTTCAATGCTTGCAAATTGTTTGATCTTGATTTTGATGGTGCATGTTGAAGGGAATATGCCCGAGAGGCAATAATAAAGTGGTTATTATCATATTCCTTGTTTATGATAAATGTTTATTTTACATGCTATAATTGTATTAATACGGAAACGTTAATACATGTGTGTTTAATAAACAAAAAGGAAGTTCCTAGTTATGCCTCTCTTATAAAGTAGCTCTTTGATTAACAAGATGATCAAAGGTTTCCTGATCATAGAAATTGGATGTTGTTAATAACGAGGTCACAACATTAGTGTAATGGTCTGATGAACATTCATCCGAAGTATAGCATTACGATCAAAGTCATCGAGTTTATATTGCTATAACAACTTACGAAGTGATCCTAATCCTTAGACCATGAGATCATGTCAATCACTAACACCGGAAGAGTTTTTTGATAACATCAAACGTCACACCATAACTGGGTGATTATAAAGATGGGTTCAAAACCACTAAAGTGTTATGTTGAGGCCCATGGATCGAGAGTGGAATTTTTCATCCCAATGACGAATAGATATGCTCTGGGCCCTCTCGGTGATATCACATTGATTAGCTTGCAGGCAAGTGATTTGATCACTAGAATGTTATATCACGGGAACAAGAAAAGAGTGCATGTCAGTAACGAGATCAAACTAGGTATGGAGATACCGATGATCGAATCTCGGACATGTAACATATCGCGAAAACAAAAGGATTAAGATACTAGCATAAAAGTTTCCGACGATCACAAGAAAGTCATCGTTGAATGTGTGGGTGTCAGTATGGGTCTCCAGATCCCGCTTCTAATTATTGATCGGAGAAGGGTCTCGATCATGTCCGCATTATTTGTGAACCGTAGGGTGGCACACTTAAGAGACACCGACATCCAATTGGAGCAAAAGTTTCATGCCAGAAAGAATAACAAGCGCATGAATTTATTTCACTAGATACCGAAACAGGTTTTCGGGTGAAATTGTAGAAATTGTTTTTGCATGTGAAATGAAATACTAGCAAGGGGTTATATGAGAATGTTTGTCATTAAATTAATTGACAAAATTCTTAATAAATAAAAGGAGTTTTATTTAATGAGAGTTTGCATTAAATTTGGTGGAAATTTAATGGGATTTTGTGTGGTTTTTGAGTGGAGGAAATTGAAAGGCTTTTGTGTGAGTGGAGTGTCCACCCACATGAATGAAAGGATTGGAGGGGCAGCCCCATGGCTGGGCGCATGGCCCCTTGGGTGCCCCCTCTCCCTATAAAAGGATCCCCTCCCTCTCTCTCACTTACACCTCCTCGTGAAGGATCTCTCTCCCCCTCTAGTTTTTATCCCCCATGGTCTCAAACTAGCGAGATACATGTTCCCGTGGCTATTCGGCAAGAAAGAGTTGTGCTTCCGCTGCATCGCTGGAGCGAGGAGGCGGAGGTTGCTCGGTGTCTTGTATGTGTGTGCGAGCACGGATGCGCTGCTATTTTGCGGCGCTAGGACTTCCTCTCGATCTGGAGATCGGCAAGAGATCGTCTACATCAACCACGAGTTTGGACTCGTTAAGCTTTGTTGGTCTTCAAGGGTATGTTCTCTACGGATATACATCCGCCCGTTGTTTGTATCTAGTAGATAGATATTGGTACATAGTTGTTCCCATCATAGGAATTTTTTTGTTTTCTATGCTGCGAACCCTTCAGTGGTATCAGAGCCGGATCTATGCGTAGATGCTTTACACGGGTAGTACACATATGAGTATGTGGGCCATGATGATCATTTTATTTCTTCTTAGTTGTACTTTGGATATTGGTGGCATAGTGGGATGAAGCGGCCCGGACAAAATTTACATGTCCTCGCACATGAGACCTGTTCCACGCTTGACATGCAACTAGTTTTGCATAAGTGGCTAGCGGGTGTCTGTCTCTCCTACTATAGTCAATATCTAATTTGCAATGAGTTGTCAACAATTTGGTTATCCTCGTTGTGGTTCATGTTCTTAGGTAAGAACGGTTCTATCTTCAAAATCCCTAAGCCACGTAAAACTTGCAATGGATAAATTAGATGCGTCTAGTTTAGATTGTTGCTAGGCTAGTGTCAAGATATGGCGATGTTGTAAGTAGAAGTATAAGTCGATAATCTTACAACACACATAACGTGTAAGTTCCATAGACCTTGGCCTTACACA
The DNA here is from genome assembly GCA_916181665.1 of Avena sativa. Lineage (NCBI taxonomy): Eukaryota > Viridiplantae > Streptophyta > Magnoliopsida > Poales > Poaceae > Avena > Avena sativa. The sequence continues at coordinate 507,914,470 of OV702294.1, forward strand.
TAGAGGTATGATGGGATCATACCATGATGCACATGATGGAGATCAAGTGCAAGAACCATATCATTTCACTTATTAACATGTGATGTTTGATTGCATCTTATATTGCCTGTTTGACGTTTAGCATAATAAGATGATCCCTCATTTAGATATCAAGATAAAAATGTGTTCTTCCTTAAGTATGCACCGACAATGTTTCGTCGCTTCAAGACATCACGTGATGATCGGGTGTACTTGAATCCACGAGCATATCTCGGGTGTAAGATAGTTACACACATGAATACTAAGGTTCTTACTTGGCGAGCCTAGCATGTACATACATGGCCTCGGAACACGGACCGAAAGGTTAAGCATGAGTCATATGTTTTGATATGATGACCATATGGATGCTCGCCTTTGAAGCTATACTGACTCATGTGATGATCGGACTTGGTGTAGTGGATTTGGTTCATGTAATCACCAAAAAGGCACGAGGGGTGTCGTTTTTTAGTGGGAGTTTATTTCTAATTTGGATTTGTAGAACTCGATTAATCATAAATTAAATCAAAGTGAATTTTCATAATTTGTTGTAGTCATTGGCATTCGTTCACCACCTTATGCTTAGTTGTAATTGAGATAATAGAACTATAGAATTCTGGATATTTACTTTACGAACTGGTATCGTATTGTGTTGAGTGTCAATCTAAAGTTTAAAGCCCTATTGCAAACTTTCAGCAAACTCTGTTTACTCTGTGAAATTTAATAATTGGTATTAAATCGAGAGTAACAATTCTAGTGTTATTATCTTAAGTATCATGTTTGCCTCCATGATTCTTGATTGTTTTAATATCAAGTTTATCCATGAGCTGAAAGAATTGTTTCAGAAACCATCATGTGTGACAGATATAACGATATCCGAAACAATGTTTTTGTTGCAATATGATAGAGTATAATATATGTTCTTATATTGGATGAGAATTTACAAAGGTTGGAGATGCTAGACATCCTAATCATCAAAAAGGGTTTTGGAAAGTAATATTATACTCACGATTCGTCTTTATAAGCTACATTAGCTTGATCATTAAAGTCGTCATGATAAGGGTGAATATAAGATGTATGTAAAGTGTTTACGACACAAATATTATTAAAGAATGGATTTTGAAAGAATACCGATCATTTGATGATGGTGATCTACTTCAAAGTGCAAGTCCAAAGGTATTATTATTTGAATATACACGCTTTGGACTATGTGTCATGTATATGGTGCCACTTTGATGTTGATATATTCTTTTAAAAGGAAAAAGGAAATGCTGAAAGAGAATCTATAAAATATATTTGGCAGAAAAGAAAAGATTGGAAATATCCAGTTTAGGTATATAGATGATATACATGTTATGGTTGTATTCTTTGCTTGTTAAACAATGTGGTTCTTGGGTATTGGATACCGAATTGGTTGGTATGAAATTTCATACGGAACGACGCAATTCATGAACCACAATGGCCTAAATAACTAGCAAAAGAATATGTGATGATGTTCATCGAAAACAAACAAACCGTTGTTTGTATTTCTCATTGACATCAAAGCTTGACTTCAAGATTTGTTTTAATAATTGTTATTTAAATCAGGTATTATGAGAACAAAGGTTGTTCAAATAATTACCGTATTCCATATAAGATGGATGATTTACAAATCTAGTTGGAGAAATCACATCCATAAAACCTAATGCCAAAATGTCGCAAGACAAATGATTGGAAGATCACTTACAAAGTGACATCGCCGTTTAAATTATATTGGAAAGAAAACATGAAGAATATCCATATTCATGGATTTTTTGAGTCTTTGATTTGATCAAGTGACACTTGTGAGACTTTCCTCGGGATAATTAAAACTTTGCTCAAAGGCCAAAGAAGAACGATCGACTAAATTATTGGAATTTATACATATCGATGTATGTAGTCCATTATGTATAGTCGTAAGCAATGGATTTCAACTTCATATGCTTTCTACGGAAATTTGAGTGAATGTTCACTTAATGAGAAAGAAGTATGAAATATTTGAAAATATTCAAAGACTTTCAAGATGAAGTGAAAATCATTGTAACAAGAAAATAAATGGTTTATGGTTTTATCATAAGGGATTTATTTGAGTTGCAAGTGTAACAAGAAAATAAATGATTTATGATTTTATCATAAAGGGATTTATTTGAGTTATAAGTTTAGAAAAAAACACCTAGATTTGCATCTCCCAAAACACCATAGGAATATGGAGTGTTTGAGATTTGTAATGAAACCTTGTTTGACATGGTTGGATCAAAGGTGTTATTTATAAAACTGCCATTATGTTTTAAAAGATTAAAGCTTTAGAGACTACCACTTTTACACTGTAAAGAGCTCCATCTTGATCCGCTGAAATGACGCCATATGAGTTATGGTTTGGTGTAAAACCCAAGTTGTCCTTTCTTAAATTTTGGTACGCTAAGCATAAGTAAGATGTTTACAACCAAAGTCGGATGAGCATGTCTTTGTAGGTTATTTTGAATAACAATTGGTTATTCCTCCATAACACCAAGGACAAAAGGGTTTGTCACTTGAAACGTGAAGTTTCTTGAAAAAGAATTTTTCACAAAAAGTTCAGTGGGAGGACAATAGAACTTTGATAAGGTTAACGAACCTTAGCTAAATGTGCTGAGTTGCGCAGCGTCAGAAATCATTCTGGAGGAAGCCATAATGCTCATAGCTTATGTGCCTCAAAGGTTGTGGTCACGGAGATCTAAGTTCTTATTGAACCAAGTAGGTCGGATAGATAATCAAATGCCGATATTTGAGAGTAAATCATTATTGTTTGACAATGATGAACCGACTACATGCAAAGAAGTGATGATGGGCCCTAACTCTGTCAAATGGCTTGAAGCCATAAAATCCGTGATAGTTCCATACACGAGAAATCAAGTTTTGAACTTGGAAGACCCTCCAGAAAGGTGTAAAAACCTATCGGTCATTTTTGGATCTATAAAGAAACAGACATGGATGTTTCACATCTGTGAAATAATCGACATGTCGGTAAAGTATTTTACGACAATGTTCAAGGATTTGACTATGACAAAATTTGATCTTTCATAGCGATATTTAGTCTGGACGGATTAAAGTAGCAACCACTATATATAATTTTGGTATATGGTAGATGAATAAACAAAACAAAATTCTTCTAAAAGAATGGTTACCTAGGACATGTGCATGACACGATCCAAAGGGTTTTGTTAGTCCAAAGGATGTTAAAAGGGCATCAAACTTCAATGGTTGAAGTAAGCATCGCGGAGTTGGAACCTTCACCATGATGAAAAAGAAGTTTTCATCAGGAGACGATGAAGATGCTTGCATTTGCAAGAAATTAAGTGGGAGCGCTAATACATATTTTTAATACATTATGTGGAGGACATCTTGTTGATTGGAAATGATGTATCTTTTATTGACAAAGGTTAAGAATTTCATTTTTATGAAAGACTTAAGCAAAACCTAAATATTTAGCATGAATGTCTATAGTGGATAGACTGTGACGCTAATATGGTTGTGCCAAACGTACATATATGAGATATTGAAAGAATTCAATATAGAAAAGATAAGAAACGGTTCTTGTCGCATGAAAAGGAATTGAATAAAGATTCAAGTGTATCGACACTCGATAAGTGAAACAAGATTCAAGTGCTTTGACACTTGATGAGTGAAATCACAAGAATGTTTTGATCAATTATTCCATGATATGTACACATCCAGATATATCATATGCTCTAAGTGTTATGAGCATATACCAGAATGAATCATAAAATGATCATTGGACAATAGTAAGGAAATTCTTATGATCTTTTGGAAGAACTAAGAATATATTTGTGTAGAGGTGACAAACAATTACAAATAGTTCATTGTAAAGCGTTAAATTGATACTAGTTTTTTCGTAAGATACAAATTAAGTTTATCTCGATTTAAACTATGGGTGGCACAATGAAATGGAAAGAAAGTTTCCATGATGGATTTGGAAGAGTTCCAAAGTTAAGACATTGTGACGAATACTACAACAAAAGGCTAAGTATATGACTGCTATGGTAGCAGCAAAGGAGGGCATTTGTGTCAAGTAGTTTGTTATCAAACTAAGGTGTGGTTCGCAACGGACTAACACTAAAGATATATTGTATGACAATAGTATCGACATGATTTAACCCCAAGGAACTAAAGGTCTCACGAAAATACCAAATTTATACAATGCCATCTCATTGGAGAATGAGTGATGTGTGAAGACGTAAAGACATGCAAATACACACGGACCTGAAAGTGTTAGATCCGTATATTATGTTAACCACTTGCAGTTGCGTATATGGAACACCAGAAAGCCATAGGTGTTCAATACGCAAAGTTTTCAAACTAGATTATTATCTCTAGTGCAAGTGGGAGACTGAAGGGAATATGTCCGAGAGGCAATAATAAAGTGGTTATTATCGTATTCCTTGTTTATGATAAATGTTTATTTTACATGCTATAATTGTATTAATACGGAAACGTTAATACATGTGTGTTTAATAAACAAAAAGGAAGTTCCTAGTTATGCCTCTCTTATAAACTAGCTCGTTGATTAACAATATGATCAAAGGTTTCCTGATCATAGACATTGGATGTTGTTAATAACGAGGTCACAACATTAGTTTAATGGTGTGATGAACATTCATCCGAAGTATAGCATTACGATCAAAGTCATAGAATTTATATTGCTATAACAACTTACGAAGTGATCCTAATCCTTAGACCATGAGATCATGTCAATCACTAACACCAGAAGAGTCTCTTTATAACATCAAACATCACACCGTAACTAGGTGATTATAAAGATGGGTTCAGAACTACTAAAGTGTTATGTTGAGGCCCATGGATCGAGAGTGGAATTTGTTCATCCCAATGACAGATATATATGCTCTAGGCCCTCTCGGTGATATCACATTGATTAGCTTGCAAACAAGTGATTTGATCACTAGAATGTTATATCACGGGAACGAGAAAAGAGTGCATGTCAGTAACGAGATAAAACTAGGTATGGAGATACCGATGATCGAATCTCGGACATGTAATATATTGAGAAACAAAAGGATTAAGATACTAGCGTAAAAGGTTCCGACGATCACAAGAGAGTCATCGTTGAATGTGTGGGAGTCAGTATGGGTCTCCAGACCCCGCTTCTGATTATTGATCGGAGAAGGGTCTCGATCATGTCTGAATTATTCGCGAACCGTAGGGTGGCACACTTAAGAGACACCGACATCCAATTGGAGCAAAAGTTTCATGCCGGAAAGAATAACAAGCGCAGGAATTTATTTCACTAGATACCAAAACAGGTTTTCGGGTGAAATTGTAGAAATTGTTTTTGCGTGTGAAATGAAATACTAGCAAGGGGTTATATGAGAATGTTTGTCATTAAAGTAATTGACAAAATTCTGAATAAATAAAAGGAGTTTTATTTAATGAGAGTTTTCATTAAATTTGGCGGAAATAATGGGAATTTGAGTGGGTTTTTGAGTGGAGGAAATTGAAAGGCTTTTGTGTGAGTGGAGTGTCCACCCACATGAATGAAAGGAGGGCAGGGGGCAGCCCCATGGCTGGGCGCATGGCCCCTTGGGTGCCCTCCTCTCCCTATAAAAGGAGCCCCCTCCCTCTCTCTCTCACTTACACCTCCTTGTGAAGGATCTCTCTCCCCCTCTAGTATTTATCCCCCATGGTCTCAGACTAGCGAGATACATGTTACCGGTGGCTATTCGGAAAGAAAGAGTTGTGCTTCCTCTGCATCGCTGGAGCGAGGAGGCGGAGGTTGCTCGGTGTCTTGTACGTGTGTGCGAGCATGGATGCGCTGCTATTTTGCGGCGCTAGGAGTTCCTCTTGATCTTGAGATCGACAAGAGATCGTCTACATCAACAACGAGTTTGGACTCGTTAAGCTTTGTCGGTCTTCAAGGGTATGTTCTCTACGGATATACATCTGCCCGTTGTTTGTATCTAGTAGATAGATCTTCGTACATAGTTGTTCCCATCGTAGGAATTTTTTTGTTTTCTATGCTGCGAACCCTTCACATGTCACCTCAAAAATTATTCTTTTTATCACTTACGTATGTAGGGGTTCGTAGCATGGAAAATAAAAAATTTCTATCGCATGAACACACACAAGCCAAGATGTATCTACTAGATTGTAGCAACGAGTCGATACATTACTAACCCTCGAAGATCCAAAGCGGTTAACGAGAGCAGATTCTCGTGGGTGATGTAGTCGTTCACTTGCCGATCTCAAGATCGCGTAGGCGATCCTTCCGGCGCCGCGTTCAGGCAGCTCTCCCATAGTCGGTCACACGTATGATACTCGTTGAAGACCTTCCTATCCCTTATTCCAGCAGGCAGCAGAGGTTGTAGTTTCTCCTCGCGATTTCGGCAGCACGACAGCGTGGTGTCGGAAGTAGAGGGGAGATCCCGCAGGGATTCGCCTAAGCCGAAGCGAGTATGGTGGAGTAGAGGGAGCCCCGGCGATCTAGGGTTTAGAGGGCCGAGGTTTGGAGGTAGCTAGCAACTAGAGTTTAGCTAGTCGGTAGCGGTTTAGAGGAGATCTAGATTGGTCGCAACTAGAGAGGGGGGCGGCGACCAACCTAGGGTTTCTTGGGCGCCTAGGGAAAGGGGGATAACTTGGTGTGCGCCCCCACCCCTCCTTATATATGTGGGGGGCGTCCAATGGTGTTCCCAAACTAGGTGGAAACCCTCCCTAACTTAGAAACCCTCCCTAACTCGAAAACCATGTTGGGATTTGACCTTTTCAAACTGCCTTTTTGACTTCCAAACTAGAGTTTGATTTCTCTCTTCCAAGTGTCCAGCCAAGTGACCTAGGACATGATGCAACCATTACACTTTGTCATGACACATCCATGTACCCTTCCCCTTTTCGGATCGGTGAACCTTCTAGACCCTTCTAGAACATTCTGGTGAAAACACCGGAATCATTACCGAACTCCGAAATTGGACTTTACTTATATGATCTTATTCTCCGGACCATTCCGGATCTCCTCGTGATATCCCGGATCCCATCCGAGACTCCGAAAAAAATTCGGTCACTTTACTCACATTCCATATCTACTAAACAACATCGAATCCTTAAGTGTGTCTCCCTACGGTTCGTGAATTATGCAGACATGATCGAGACTCTTCTCCGATCAATAACCAATAGAGGAATCTGGAAGTTCATAGGCTCCCACATATTTCTACGATTACTTTGCGATCGAATGAACCATTTACATATGAAACCAATTTCCCTTTGTCTCGCGATAGTTTACTTATTCGAGGTCTGATCGTCGGTATCTCTGCATACCTAGTTCAACCTTGTTACCAATAAGTACTCTTTTCTCGTTCCCGTGATATGTGATCCCTTGTGAGCCAGTCACATGCTTTCAAGCTAATTGGATGACATTCCACCGAGAGGGCCTAGAGTATATCTATCCGTCATATGGATGGACAAATCCCACTCTTGATCCATGTGCCTCAACACATACTTCCCGAACACTCAATGCCACCTTTATAGCCAACCAGTTACGGTGTGGTGTTTGATGTCATCAAAGCATCCATCTGGTGATGGTGATTAACATGATCTCATGGTCAAAGGAATTAGGTTACTATGTATCAGAAAGCTTATAGCAAACAAACTATTGAAATGACTTGATCTTTATGCTACGCTTATCTATAGGAGTATGTCCATCACATCATTCTTCTAATTATATGACCTTGTTGTTAATAACATCTCAATGTTCATGATTAGGAAACCATGATCATATATTAACCAACAAGCTAGTTTAACAAGAGGTTTTACTAGGGACTCTTTTATGTTTACAAATCACACAAGTATTAATGTTTTTGGTTAATACAATTATAGCATTGGTATGTAAACATTTATCATAAGCATGAAGATATGATAATAACCTCTTTATTTTTGCCTCTTGGGCATATCTCCAACAGTCTCCCACTTGCACTAGAGACAATAATCTAGTTTCAAATCTTTGTGTATTCAACACCTATGGATTTCCGATGTTATATGTACATGATTGCTAGTGATCAACTGATCTTCGGATCCGACACTTTCAGGTCCGTGTGTAATTGCATGTCTTCGCGTCTCTATGCATCACTCATTCTCTAATGAGATGGCTTTGTATAAATTTGGTCCTTTGGTGATACCTTTAGTTCCTTAGGGTTAAAACATGTTGATAATATTGCCGTACAATATATCTTCATAGAACTATCCCGCTGTGAACCACACCTAGTTTGATAACAAACTACTTGATACAAATGCCCTCTTTTGCTGCTATAATAGCAGTCATATACTTAGCCTTTTGTTTTAGTATTTGTCATAATGTATTAACTTTGGAACTCATCCAAATCCATTATGGAACTTACTTTCCATCATATTGTGCCACCCTTAGTTTAGATTGAGATAAACTTTAATTTGTACTTTGTGACAAAACTAGTATCAATGTAGTACTTTTACAATGAAGTACTTTTACAATGAACTAACCATCTATTTGTCACTTCTACAAAATAATATATTCTTAGTTCTTCCAAAAGATCATAAGAATATCCTTACTATCGTCCAATGATCATCTTATGAATCATTATGGTATCTGCTCATAACATTTAGAGCATAGTACATATCTGGATTTGTACATATCACAGTATGATTGAAAAATACTCTTTGTGATTTTAATCATCAAGTATCAATCAATACTTGAATCTTTGTTTCACTTACCAAGTGTTGATACACTTGAATTTTGATTTCATCCTTTCTGTGTGGCAAGAACCTTTCTTGTCATTTCCATATTGAACTCATTCAATATCTCATCTATGTACATTTGGCACAACCATATTAGAGTCTCAATCTATCTACATAGATATTGATGCCAAATATTCGGGTTTTGCCTAAGTCTTTCATAGAGATGAAATTCTTAACATGTGTTAATAAAAGATACATTATTTCCAATCAACAATATGTCTTCCACATAATGTATTAGAAATATGTCTTAGCACTCCCACTTAATTTCTTGCAAATACAAGCATCTTCATCGTCTTTGATGAATTTAAACTCTTTTAATAGTTTCATCATGGTGAAGATTCCAACTCGGTGATGCTCAGTTCAACCATTGAAGTTTGCATACGCTTTTAGCATCCTTCGAATTAACAAAACCCTTTGGACCGAGTTATGCACACGTCCTAGGTAACAATTCAATTAGAAGAACTTGTTTTGTTTATTCAACTACCACATGACAAAATTATATGTAGTTGTTGCTACATTAATCCTTCTAGACTAAATATCGCTATGAAAGATCAAAGCTTGTCATAGTAAACCTTTGAACATTGTTGTGAACTCTTTCCCAACATGTCGACTATTTCATAGATGTGAAACATCTATGTCTATTTCTTTATAGATCCAAACACGACTGTATGGTCTTACACCTTTCTCGAGGGTCTTTCAAGTTAAAAGCTTGATTTCTCGTATATGGAACTATCATGGATTCTATGGCTTAAAGCCATCTGACGGAGTCAAGGCCCATCATCGCTTCTTTGCATACAGTCAGTTCATCATTACCAAATAACAATGACCTACTTTCAAATCCTAGTATTTGATTGTTTACCCGACCTACTAGGTTCAATAGGAACTTAGACCTTTGTGACCACAACCTTTGAGGCACGTGATCCATGAGCATTGTTGCTGCCTCCGGAACACTTTTCTGCGTTGCGCAACTTTGCACATATAGATAAGGTTCTTTTAACCTTATCAAAGTTCTATTGTCCTCCCACTTAACTTTTCACGAAAAATTTCTTCTCAAGAAACTTGACGTTCTAAGCGACAAATACTTTTGTCTTTGGTGTTATGGAGGAGTACCCAACGATTATCCGAAATAACCTACAAAGACATGCTCATCCTACTTTGGTTGTAAACATCTTACTTATGCATACCAATTTTTAAGAAAGGACAATTTGGGTTTTATCCCAAACCATAACTTTATACGGTGTCATTTCAATGGATCATGATGGAGCTCTTTTCAGTGAAAAAGCGGTAGTCTCTAAAGCTTTTAATCTGTAAAATATAATGGCAGTTTTATGAATTACACCTTTGATATTACCATGTCAAACAACGTTTCATTGCATATCTCGATTGTTCCATACTCATATGGTGTTTCGAGAAACGCGAATCCATGGAACGATTCCTCAAATCTTAGGTGTTATGGTAAACTTGTAACTCAAATATCTTCCTTTTTGATCCTATCATAAATTCTTTATTTTATTGTTACATTGATTTTGCACTTCATCTTGAAAGTCTTTGAACTTTTCAAATGTTTCACACTTCATCCTTATTAAGTAAATATTCATATATTCACTCAAACTTTTAGAGAAATCATATGAATTTGAAATCCATCGCTCTTGACTACACATAATGGACTTCATATAACAATATGTACAAGTTCCAGTAAGCTAGTCATTTGTTCCCTTCGGCCTATTAACGGAGTTTTAATCATCTCTAGGAAAGTTTCACAAGCGTCATTTGATCAAAAATTAAAAGACTCCAAAGTTCCATCAAGCATGGGGTTTCTTCATGTTTTTTTCCACTATAATTTAAACGGCGATGTCACTTCTTATGTGATCTTTCAATCAATTGTCTTTCGACATATTTAGCGTTGGTTTTATGGATGTGATTTATCCAACGAGATTTGTAAATCATCCATCTTTTATGGATTACGACAATTATTTGAACAACCCTTTTGTTCTCATAATACCTGATAAAACAAATCTTGAAGGCAAGCTTTGATATTAACGAGCAACACAACAACCCTTTATTTGTTCTCGATGAACATCATCACATATTATTTTGCTAGTTACTTAGGCCATTGTAGTTCATGAATTGTGTTGTTTTGTATGACGATTCACATCAACAAATTCAGTATCCAATACTTAAGAACCAAATTGTTTAACAAGCAAAGAATGTAGCCATAACATGTATATCCTCTATATACCTAAGCTGAACAATTCTAGTCTTTTCTTTTCTGCCAAATATTTCTTAGATTTCTCTTTTAGTATTTCTTTATCCTTTCAAAATCTATCAACATCAATAGTGGCGCCATACTTATGACACATAGTCCAAAACATGTATAGTTAAATACCAATGTCTTTGGACTTGCACTTTGAAGTAGATCACCATCATCAAATGTTTGGTGTTCTTTCAAATTCCTTTCTTTAGTAATCTTTTAGTGTAGTAAACATTTTACCTACATCAAATATTCATCCTTATCATGTAACTATTCATGATCAAGCTACTTTAGGTTATAACGGTGAATTGCGAGTATAATGTTGCTCTTCAAAACCTTTTGGAGGATTAGGATGACTAGCATCTCCAACCTTTTGAAAATTCCCATCAAATATGAGAACATAAACTTTTCCATATTATACTCTATCATGTTATAATCAAAACATTGTTTCAGATATCGCAAATATCTTCCACATATGATGTTCCTAGATAAACTTGATATTAAAACAATCTTTTGAATATCAAGAATTGTCACATCCCAAAATTTTCCAAATTTTGAAATGTGAAAAATAAATAAACAAAATAAATAATTGTGGAAATTTAGGGTGAAAAGAAACTTTTTGTTTCTAAATGGAAACATTAAAACCCATCTTGAACAAAATTTGAATAAAAGGAAACCAACAAATTTCAAACAAGTGGAATGCATTCATCAATGAATGAATCTTGAAATTTAAACACTTGGAAGAAAATCATTCCAAGATTACTCTAAGACTATGGATTTGATCCATATAAAAATTTGTAAACAAACATTTATAAATGATCAAGAATGACAAATAAAAATATTATAAAACCATAGAAATTGGTTCCACTTAATTTGGAACCATGGATAAAAACTTATGAATTTAATAAGATGAAAGGAAATAATTTCCAAAGCTAATAAAGCTCCTATCTAAAATACATTACATATTGTGAGTAAATTAATCCTAAAAGGATTTGAAAAGATAAACAATTATCAAATAAAAATATACAAATTGGAATCACCAAGTTTGGTTCTATAAATAAAAAGATATGGATTTTATAAGATAAAGAAAGATATAATAAATAGGGAATATTTAAAAGCCAAATTAAATCTTGGCCAAATCCATAATCAAACAAAGATAATCCAAATCAAATAAAATAAAGGGATAAAGAATATTCAAATAAAATAATATGACATTAACCAAATTCTACTCGATTTGATTAAAGACAAAATCCCTAATAAGAATGACTAATTAAATCATGGGAAAATAATAATTGGAATTTGCCCAAGTGGAATAAAAGTTATTTAAATTAACTTTAATGAAATAAAAGAATCATTTAAATAAAATTTATATGAATTTAAAACCATATTGAATACTATTTGAATTAAGGGAAATACCCAATTTAAAATGATTAATAAAACATATTAAAATAATTCCAAAAGAATCATTTAACACCCTATTGAATAAATAAAACTTACTAAAAAGGGTTTGATAAATGTTTGAGTTTAAAACATAAAGTTAAATCATTTGAATAAATAATATGGATTTAAAATCCTATTTAATAAAGACAAAATGTCTATTTTAAATAAATAATTAAACCATGTGGGAATAAAATAAATATTCCAAAATTTTCTTTAAAATACATGTTTAAACAGTATAGAAACAACTGAAAAGTTTTGATAAATAAATCTGATTCAAATAAGAGTTTGAATTTGAAAACAGAAAATCAAAATGGAAAAAGAAAAAGAAAACAGAAGAAAAAAATAAAACAAACCAGCCCAGCCTAGCCCAGCTAAGCCCATCAAGCCCAGCAACCAGCCCACTCCCTCCTCTCCACGCGAAACATTTTCCTACTCGCACTGACACCCTCACAGTCGCTGACGCCCCGACCCCACCATCGACACCTCATCGTCATCCCCTCGGAGACCACACCCTGTTTTCTCCTCTGGCCGTTTCTCTGCCGATGAATGCCGATGATTAATTCGCATTAATGCCATGCTAAAACCTCGCCGCGACCATGCAAGTTAAAGTGCCCAGGTCTCCTCCCCATTTCCCCTCGCTCACCCCTCTCTCTCGGCCACAGGGCTGCCTCGATTTCGTGCATGAACATCCTCTGCTTCGACGAGCTGCAGCATAAATTCTGGCGATCCCAGTCATTCCCTGGCCCTCTAGCCCGCACTAGCTTGCTCGCCTTAGCCGTGCGCACCTGCCAGCATCACCAGTTTGCTCGCGCACACCCCAGAATGTCGGCGCCGTCCTTGTCCGAGCGCCACCATGAACTACTCTGACTCCGGCGACCTCTCCCTGTAAGTCTTGACCGCACCTCTCCCCCTCGTTGACACTCTTGTAATCAGCGTTCACCTGCGCATCTATCAAACCCTTCGCCTTGCCTTTTCGAGCCTTGTAGCCTCGTCTCCGTCGACGACAGAGCGTGCCTGAGGATAAGCGCAACTCCGGCGAGCGATTCAGGACGAACCCGTGCGCCCCTGTCTCCCCATGAGCACGTTGAGCATCAGCAATATTCAGCGGTTCTGGTGAGCTTCTCCCCTCCTCCTCTCGCCTCCTGCATCACCGGCAACCTCACCGCCAGAGCCGCGTCGCCACCGCTAGCGCCGTCCATCTTTGGTCAGGCTTCTGTACGCCGTTCGATCTGGATTGTAGAGCTACGATAGAATCACTTATCGAAGCCGCACGATCCACTTTAAATCCAATGCTCCACGCTGATCAATCCTGACGAACCGGTATCAGCAAATTAGAACAAGACACGTGGCATGTAGTTTGATTTAAAAGACAGAAACATTTCTGTTAGTGGTTTGAATTTGTAAATTGCATAACTTTTGATCCACACGTCCAAATTTTGCAAATTTTATATGTCACATCCCAAGATTTTCCAAATCTTGTTATGTGAAAAATAAATGAATAAAATAAAACTTTGTTGATTTTCAGGGTAAGAAGAAACTTTTAATCCCAATTGGAAACCTTCAAACCTATTTGATCAAACAAATCCTAAAGGGATTTGAAAAGATAAACAACTAATAAAGAAAATATTAAATATGTGAAATTACTTTTTTGGATCTTTTAATAAAAAGATTTGGTTTTCAAATGAAAAGGTAGGAATATAAATAAGGACTATTTTTTATAGAGCCAAATTAAACCTTGGCCAAGTTTTTTTTGAAATAAAATATTTTGTTTTGATTAAATGAGTAAAGGGTTATTTAAACAAAATAATGAGGATTTTTTAATATCCAATTTTATTAAAAAAATAAAGGTTTTACCATTTTAATTAAACATCAAAAACTTGTTAAATTATTTTAAACAAGTCTTCTAAGTATTTTATATTTTTCAAATAAAACCTACTGATTTGGTTTTGATAATATTTAGATTTCAAATGGAGTTTTTAATAAATCAAAACCTATTTGAATTAATAACTAAGGACTATTTTATTTAATTATTAAATAGATCCTAAAAAGAATAAAAATATTATTTTATTTTGGACTTTGGAATTGTGTTGTTAAACAGAACTAAAACTCAATACAAAGTTAGCAAGGTTTTGAATTCATTTGGGTGTTTGATTTGTTGTTTGAAATTCAAAACAGGAAAATCAAATAGAAAAAGAAAAGATTACTGAAAAAAAATGAAACCCACAGCCCAACCCACCTGGCCCAAACAGCCCAGCAACGCAGCCCACCAGCTCGCCCCTCAGCAAAACGTTTTCTACGCGCAAACCCACCCGCAAAGTCACAGACAGGTGGCCCCCTCTCCCTCTCTCTCTTCCTCGCTGACAGGCATGTCCCACTGCCACCTCACCGTCGTCTTCAACCCCCAAACCACGCCCTGTCGTTGCTGCCGCGTTACTGCCGGCGTCAATACGCTTAATTGCCTGTGTTAACTTCCCCGGCGACCACGCGTGCATAAACGCCCCTCTCCGCTCTATCTTTACCCCCAGATAGTTCCTCCCCTCTGCCCATAGGATGCCCCAATTTGCCCCCCCACACCAACACTGCTCCGACGGGGATTTCCACCGATTCCGGCCACACCTCGCCGCCCCTCTCCTTTCTCTGCACACGAGCTTGCTTCCCACCTCCTGGCGCATCTTTCCGTGCCACTCATTCGCCCGCGCTTGATCCATAGCGTCGGCAAACAACAACAACCTGAGCGCCACCGCCTGCAAGCAACTCCGGCGACCTCCCCCTGGTAAGCCAGACCACCCCGAGCCCTCTCAATCATTCTCGCGTGAACACCACACTTTCCCGCGTCTAACTGTGTCCTTGTTTTGCCTCGGAGTGAACCGCAGCGTCGCCCTCGACGACCTCCAGAGCCACCTGACGCCGCCTCCTACTCCGGCGAGGAATTGCCGCCGTCCTTGAGCGCCCCTTGCCAAGCCAACCACGCGTTGAGCGTCACCTAGACCTCACGAGCACAGTGAGCACACCCGTTTCTCCCCTTGCTTCCTAGAATCGCCGCGACACCACCGTCTGAGCGTCGCCGCCGTCAGCCGCCGCGCAGCGCCGCCAGTCCTTGGTCAAGGCAGCTGAGCCCGTTGGATCTTGATCCTATGGCTAAGATTAGAACCTGAGCGAAAGGGTATGAGAGCGTCTGAGCCGCGCGATCTATTTAGATCCAACGATCCATAGAGGCCGATCCGTGCGAAACGGTACCGGCCAATAGAATTGCGCTGCGTGGCACTGGATCTGTTTAAAACAGAATTTAGAATCTGATTTAAATGCAAACTTGTAAATTGCATAACTTTAAATCTACACGTCAAAAATTTGCAAATTTTATATCAATGGATTCAGAAAAACAAGTCCTAGCCAACCATGCACTTTGTTTAGTAAAAAGCTTCTGTAAAATGTTTGTTTTTGCAGAAACTTGTGTATGCATGTTTAGAATATAAAACTTGTTCTAAAATGATTTTGGAGATGAAATCTTTGCAAAATGGTTGGCTGTGAACCTACTGACCCTAGAAACCAACTTATGAATTTAAAAATGTATTTTGTGAAGATTAGGATTGAATAATTGAATTAGCTCATTTCTAGTCAAATAAAAATATTGATTTTGATATGGAAATGATTTTTGAGAAAAACCTTTGGAAAATGTTTTGATTCAAACCTACTAACCCTAAACACCAAGTTTTGTGAATTAACAACTTATTTGTTGAACAATATAAAATTGTTGCTTTGCTAAAAACATTTTCCACCACATGAAATAATGATTTGATTTAAAAATGGTTTATAGATAAAACCCTTTTGCAAATGGGTTTGACACTTTAGAAAATGACCACTTTGAACCTTACAATGTATAGAGCCTAGTAGAAACCACCTTTGTAAATAAAACTATCTTTTGCATGCTTGCATGCATGACTTAGTTTCTATTATTTTATATGTGATGAATTGTTTGAATAATGGTTGGAATGCTAGTTGAATCTATGTTTGCTTGATTGATTTGTAGTGAAGTTAGAAGAGTGTGATATTAGCAAGACCAAGAAGTGAAACAACATCCTCTACCAAAAAGGCAAGTGACACTATCATCCAAGTCCTACTATTTTCATTACACTTAGTGGATTTTGAAACATGCATGATAAGGACTACTATATTTTGCTATGCTAAATCCTAATAGGATACCCTTATACATTCCTTAGTGAAAACAATGTAGTTGTAATAAGCTTAGCCCTGCATTATATATTAAGATGAGATACATGTTGAGATTATATGAAGTTGGGAAAAGACTTATGTTTTATGTAATAAAATAAGTACTCAATGAACCACCTGGGTGGACAAGGATACTCAAGTTTTGGACAAGGTGGCAACAAAAGGAACCATGTTATATGGCAATCTCTTTTTGTATGTGCCCCAAAAGAAAACCACCCAGGGACTTAGAGATTGAACATATTTCTCGTACAGTGGCTTCCGTGTACAGCCACATGCTAAATGGGCCCTGGCTTAGTCAACTACATAGTGGAAGACCCATGCATTGGCCTCTTCAGGTTAACTGGAATGAGGGAACTAGGAACCCTACATTGGTGCCTGAAGACAAGCTAGCATTGTGTATTGGGAGGACCCTATGGAAAGACTTCGTCACATTCTCAATCTGCCAGTACTCCATCTTGGTGAGTACTTCTCCAGCGGCCACTGGTGGCAACAATATGAGATTGTGTCATGTGGGTAAAGTGTACAACTTCTGCAGAAGATCAAAATCTAAGTACTTAGCCGTGTCCCCGGTTATGGACAATACTGAGCAACTAAGGCCTGAAGCTATGGGAAATCTCGACATTCCAATTTCTAAAAGTAAAACTTTAAAGTGACAACAAGAGACTTGAAGCACTTGGAGGTTTCCAAGGAGTTCAGAAAGATTTGACAAAAGATCAAAACTATTTTGAAAAGATAGGATAAATTATACTGCTTTCTGCAAATGAGCCTAAAACCCTACTTAGCCAAATATGCATGTAATGTTAGGATCCACTTATTTCTACATAGTAGTGAAACTTGCCAATACAATTCAAATGTATTGACCCTTGTAGCTGTAACTTGTAATGTTGCAGGTTGGTTTGGTGTTAGTGAAGTTTATTGATTAGGATTACAAGTCTACAACCAACATGTTTGCCTGTGGCACTTTGAAGATGAAGGACCCCATACTTATAGATATTCTGCTGCAATGTAATGTGATAGCCAAATGAGCTATGTAAGATGTAATGAATTATTTTATTCCTGGTTTTAAAGCTGTATTATGACCTTTGTTTCTTGATATTACATCTTAACTGTGGATGCTAGCTATTGATCTAGGGACTAGCATTGTAAACACAGGGATCTCTACCTTATTAAAGGTTGGGACCTTTACATTATATTAATGGAATCAGCAAAACAAATACTTTATAACCATGTACTTTGTTTAGTAATTTGCTTCTGTAAACTTAGTTTTTTTTGCAGAAACTTGTGTAGGCATAATTTGAACATAAAAATTATTCTAGAAATATTTTTAAGGTAAAATCTTTGGTAAATGGTTTGTTTTTAACCTACTGACCATAGAAACCAACTTGTAGATTTAAAAGTGTATTTTGTGAAGCTGAAGAATAAATCTTTGAATAAAAACATTTCTAGTTAAATAAAAATATTGTTTATGTTTTAGAAATGCTTTTTGAGTAAAACCTATTGATAATGGTTTGAATTAAACTCTCTGACCCTAAACACCAAGTTTTAGGATTTAAAAAAATATTTGGATAACCCTATAAAATTATTACCTTGCTTAAAGGCATTTCCAACAAAATAAAATATTGCTTTGGTATAAAAAGGGTTTATAGGTAAAACCTTTTGCAAATGGTTTTAATATTAAACACTTGACCTTAAAACACTAACACTTGTGTTTAAAAATATTTTTTTCAAACACTAGAAATTACTACTTTGATTAAATCATTTCTAGCAAAACAAAAATGACTTAAAGTGGCCATTTTCACTAACTTAATATCAAATGGTTTTGCCACATTTAAAAATGACCAATAGGTGTTTTAGAATGTTTATAGCCTAATAGAAACCACTTTTCCAAATAAAACAATATTTGGCATGCTTGCATGCATTGCTTTGGTTTCTATTATTCTATGTGATGAATTGCTTGAATGGTAGATTGAATTTGTGCCTTGATTGAATTGTAGTGGAATTTGAAGAGTGTGACTATTGCAAGATCAAGGAGTGAACTTATATTCTCTACCAAGAAGGCAAGTGGTGCTTCATACTTTTGTCCCATTATTTCACTATGCATTAGTGATATTTCTAAGTAGGACTTGCATGGAATTTTACTAAGTATGCTATGCCATGGGAAATCCTAGTAGATGAAACCTTAGTAGAATTCTCCTAAGTTAAGATTCCTACTACCATCATGCTTAGCTTAGCTAGTAGAAAACAAGGGTGGATTATATTCATTCTATGGAATATTTCTAAGTCAAGGACTTGTGTTTTGTTTAATAAAACAACTATGTGAATGAATCACCTGGGTGGAAAGGGACTTGCATGGATGGATTTTTGTTGAGTGGTTACCAGGGCCCATTTTTCAATGGTTTACGCTGTGTATCTCACTTGTGGAATGCCACCCAGGAACAAAGAGATTTGAGATGTCAAATGTTGAGAAGCTTCAAGTGCATCCATATGGCATTATGGGCTCTGCCTGGATCATATAGGTTGCAATAAATTAGCCAAATGGACAGTTGGTGGTAGGGGATGATAGGTTTGGAGCGCGTCCATTTTGGTCTAAGGGAAGGCTTCTGAAAGATCTTGTCTCGATGCATGTCGAGTATTGTGGAGAAAGTGCACCACCTCTCGAGAGAGTAAAATCTAAGTACTTAGCCGTGTCCCCGGCAATGGACAATTTGAGCATCAAAACATGGAATCTATCAAGAATCTACTCATCCCAATTTCTAAGTTAAAAACTTGTGGTTGAACAAGGGTTGAAGGATCACCAATTTCTATTGGGAGATGCCTTGGGTGATTTTTGACAAGCAAAAGCTTAGTGTTTTCAAATGATAAGGAAAATCTATTTTGAGCAAACCAAGCCTAAGATCCACTTAGCCAAATGCATATAGATGATAGACTCCACTATACTACCATAGTATCACTTGCCAATACAATTCAAATGTATTGACCATTGTGGCTGTAACTTATCATGTTGCAGGTTTTTTGATGTTAGTGAAGTGTGTTGATTAGGATTACAAGTCTACAACCAACATGATTGCCTGTGGAACTTTGAAGATGAAGGACTCCATGCTATATAGTTATTTCTGCTGCATTGTAATGAGATAGCCAAATGAGCTATGTAAGATGTAATGAATTATTTTATTCCTGGTTATAAAGTTGTATTCTGACCTTTGTTTCTTGATATTACATCTTAACTGTGGATGCTAGCTATTGATCCAGGGACTAGCATTGTAAACACAGGGATCTCTACCTTATTAAAGGTTGGGACCTCTACAAGAATCATGGAGATAAACATGATACTTATATACTAACACTGGAATTGTTACTCTTGATTTAATACCAATTATTAAACTTCACGGAGTAACCGGAACTTACTGAAATTTTGCAATAGGACTTTTAAACTTTAGATTAACACTTCAAAACAATACGATACCAGTTAGTAAAGTAACTAACCATAATTCTATAGTTCTATTATCTCAATTATAACTAAGCGCAAGGTGGTAAACAGATGCCAATGACTACAACAACTATGCAAATTCACTTTGATTTAATTTATGATAAATAGTGTTCAACTTTTAATCATATTGCTGTTGAACTCCCACTCAAAACAATATCCCTCACATTTTTAGTGGTTACATGAACCAAATCCACTATACCAAGTTCGATCATCACGTGACATGATGTAGTTTCAAAGGCGAACAATCATCATGTTCATCATATCATCTATATGACTCATACTTTACCTTTCGGTATTCTGTGATCCGAGACCATGTCTATACATGCTAGGCTCGTCAATATCAAACCTTAGCTTCTGCATGAGCAAATCTGGCTTGCTCCCATTGTATACACTCGCAGAATCTAACACACCCGATCATCACATGGTGCTTCGAAACAACGAGCTTTGGCAACGGTGCCTACTAAGGACGAACACTCTATAACTTGATATTTTCTGAGAGGGATCATCTTGTAATGCTACCGTATCAATCTAAGCAATACAAGATGCATAAAAAGATTAATATCACATGCAATTCAAAATATGTGATATGATATGGCCTTTCTTCTTGTGCCTTCGATCTCTATCTTCAAGAACGAACATGATCTCCATCATCACCGGCGTGGCGTCAAGGTCAATGGCACCGCTCCATGGTTATCGTCCACCAGCATCAACTATTACAACTACTTTGAATAATAGACACGCGGGTCTTAACGAAATTAAAAGACAACCATAAGGCTCCTGCCGGTTGCCGACTTACAATAAGGAACATTGCATACATCATATATAATCACAATCATGGCCATATCAAATCACAGCACACCCATGCAAAACAAAGTTAGACACCTCTAATTTTATTTGCATGTTTTACGTGGTTTGGGGATTTCAATAAGTGTCGTTCTAACTTACTAACAAGAACCACAACGTTGATACTAGTATTGTCAATCACCTGTTGTAAATTGAATCTTCACTATGTTGGGAGAAACAGACACCCGCAAAGCCACTTATGCAATACAAGTTGCATGTCAAGCGTGGAGCAAGTCTCATGATCGATGCCATGTAAGGTTAGCCTGGGCCGCTTCATCCCACCATCCCGCAAGAGGCAAAGTACACAAGAAGAAATCGATAACAAAAGCATTAACGCCCACAATGACCATTGAGTTCTACTCGTGCAACAGATCTACATATAGACACGGCTCTGATACCACTGTAGGGGTTCGTAGCATGGAAAACAAAAAAATTCTATCGCATGAACACACACAAGCCAAGATCTATCTACTAGATTGTAGCAACGAGTCAATGGAGTACTAACCCTCGAAGATCCAAAGCGGTTAACGAGAGCAGATTCTCGTGGGTGATGTAGTTGTTCACTTGCCGATCTCCAGATCGCGTAGGCGATCCTTCCGGCGGCGCGTTCCGGCAGCGCTCCCGCAGTCGGTCACACGTACGGTACTCGATGAAGGCCTTCCTCTCCCTTGTTTCAGCAGGCAGCGGAGGTTGTAGCTCTCTCCTCCCGATTCCGGCAGCACGACAGCGTGGTGTCGGAAGTAGAGGGGAGATCCCGCAGGGCTTCCCCTAAGCCGGAGCGAGTATGGTGGATTAGAGGGAGCCCCGGCGATCTAGGGTTTAGAGGGCCGAGGTTTAGAGGTAGCTAGAAACTAGAGTTTAGCTTGTCGGTAGCGGTTTAGAGGAGATTTAGATTGGTCACAACTAGAGAGGGGGGCGGCGACCAACCTAGGGTTTCTTGGGCACCTAGGGCAAGGGGGATACCTTGGGGTGCGCCTCCACCCCTCTTATATAGGTGGGGGGAGTCCAAGGGTGTTCCCAACCTAGGTGGAAACCCTCCCTAACTTAGAAACCCTCCCTAACTCGGAAACCATGTTGGAATTTGACTTCTTCAAAATGCCTTTTTTGACTTTCAAATTAGAGTTTGATTTCTCTCTTCCAAGTGTCCAGCCAAGTGACCTAGGACATGATGCAACCATTACACTTTGTCATGACACATCCATGTACCCTTCCCCTTTTCGGATCGGTGAACCTTCTAGACCCTTCTAGAACATTCCGGTGAAAACACCGAAATCATTCCCGAACTCCGAAATTGGACTTTCCTTATATGAATCTTATTCTCCGGACCATTTCGGATCTCCTCGTGATATACCAGATCCCATCCAAGACTCCGAACAACATTCGGTCTCTTTAATCACATTCCATATCTACTAAACAAATCGAATCCTTAAGTGTGTCTCCCTACGGTTCGTGAATTATGCAGACATGATCGAGACTCTTCTCCGATCAATAATCAATAGAGGAATCTGAAAATTCATATGGCTCCCACATATTTCTACAATTACTTTGCGATCGAATGAACCATTTACATACGAAACCAATTTCCCTTTGTCTCGTGATAGTTTACTTATCTGAGGTCTGATCGTCGGTATCTCTGCATACCTAGTTCAACCTCGTTACCGATAAGTACTCTTTTCTTGTTCCCGTGATATGTGATCCCTTGTGAGCCAGTCACATGATTGCAAGCTAATTGGATGACATTCCACCGAGAGGGCCTAGAGTATATCTATCCGTCATATGGATGGACAAATCCCACTCTTGATCCATGTACCTCAACACATACTTTCCGAACACTCAATGCCACATTTATAGCCACCCAGTTATGGTGTGGTGTTCAATGTCATCAAAGCATACATCCGGTGATGGTGATTAGCATGATCTCATGGTCGAAGGAATTAGGTTACTATGTATCAGAAAGCTTATAGCAAACAAACTATTGAAATGACTTGATCTTTATGCTACGCTTATCTATAGGAGTATGCCCATCACACCATTCTACTAATGATATGATCTTGTTGTTAATAACATCTCAATGTTCATGATTAGGAAACCATGATCATATATTAACCAACAAGCTAGTTTAACAAGAGGTTTTACTAGGGACTCTTTTATGTTTACAAATCACACAAATATTAATGTTTCCGGTTAATACAATTATAGCATGGTATGTAAACATTTATCATAAGCATGAAGATATGATAATAACCTCTTTATTATTGCCTCTTGGGCATATATCCATCAACCTACTCAAGGATGAGCAGGAGTTAAGCTTGGGGATGCTTGACATGTTGTAAACGTATCTATTATGTTTGATGTTCCATGCTTGTTTAGTATCTAATTTATTTTGCTTTGTCTACACTTTGAGGTATTTTTATATGTTTTCTGGTACTAACCTGAGAGAGCCAGACACCTAAGACACTGCCCGTATTTTGTCCATCAACGGGAGTTTTGTAGACATGTGCATAAGTGATGTCTACGCACTTCTATTCTTGTAGACAGTTGATACGTCCAAAACGTATCTACTTTCTCGAACACTTTGCTATTGTTTCTTCTCTAAACTTGTGTGATTTGGATACAAATAACACGGGCTGACGCTGTTTTCAGCAGAATTACCTTGGTGTCTTGTTTTTGTGCAGAAAATGAACTATCAGGAAAAATCCCGGAAAATATGCCAAAAATTATAATTCACCAGAAGATCCACGGAGCCAGAAGAAGAGACGGAGGGGAGGCCTGGGGGGCCCAGACCCACCCCAGGCGCGGGCCCACCTAGCCCCATGCTAGGTGGGGGTGCGGCCACCCCAGGCAGCTCCTCGGCCTCCCTCTGCGCCTATAAGTTGCCTTTTGACCTAAAAACCAAGGGGGGTTCGATAGTTTTCCAGAAAGAGTTCCGCTCTGCCGCCACCAGAAACCAAGATTCGGATCCAGAAACGCCGTTCTAGCACCCTGTCGGGACGGGGAATTTGGAGAGGATCATCGCCATCGTCATTGCCAAGGCATCTCCATCAACCACCGATGTTTCCCTCATCCATGAGTTACTAATACCCCATTGTAGGCTTGGGGATGGTAGGGATTGGATGAGTTCTATCATGTAATCGAATAAGATATGTTAGGGCATAGTGCCTAGTATCTCTATTAGTGCTATTTGACTTTGTTGCAACTTGTTGTGCTTAATGCTTGTCACTAGGGCCCGAGTGCCATGATCTTAGATCTGAACTTATTATTGAATCATTATGATAGTATTGTTTGTGATCTTATCTGCAAGTTGTGTACACATATCATTGTCCGGATCCAAATGCCCCAAAGTGACAATAATTGGGACAACCGGAGGGGATGGCTATGGTGTGAGGATCACATGTGTTCACAGAGTGTTAATGCTTTGCTCCGGTGCTCTATTAAAAGGAGCACATTAATTGCTAGTAGTTCCCTAGAGGCCATGCTGCCACGGGCTGGTTGGACAGAAGATGTTGTGCAAGTTCTCATTGCGAGCACGTATAACTATATTTGGAGCACATGCCTAGGATTGTTTAGTACTTGGATGCTTGTTATTATTTATCTGCAATGCCCTAGATCTTGAAGTTACATGTTTAGACTCGTCCATGCAACGCCCGTCCATCCATCCCTATGCCTACCGCACTCAAATCCTACTGTTACCATTACTGTTACTATTGCTCCTGTTCCACTGTTGCTGTTGCTACTACAAACTGTTGCTACTGATAAACTTCTATAAGCAAGAACTATTTCCAGGTGCAGCTGAACTGATAACTCAGTTGTTAAGGCTTCCAAGTATTCTTTGGATCCCCTTGTGTAGAATCAATAAATTGGGTAATACTACCCGCGAAGATTGTTGCGATCCCCTATACTTGTGGGTCATCAAGACTACTTTCTGGCGCCGTTGTCGGGGAGCATATCTTTATTTGTAAGTTCACTTGGATCTACTATTGTTCACTTCTACTCCTTTCATCATGGGGAAGTCTCGTGATGGAAAGTTCCCTATTTTACCATCCACTACAAGAAGATGTACAGTCCTAAATACCTCTGTTGCTCTTGATTCACCGTCTGTTATATGTAAGCTTGTCACACCACCACCACATACTAATGCTACACACAGTGCTACTACTGCTGAGTCCGAAACTGCTTTTGATGCTCATGATGTTACTTCTACTGTGCTTGATGCGAGTGGTTCATTAGGTACTTTTCTAGATGCTACTATGGCTAGTCTAGGAAATACCAAAACTCCTAGTGAAGACATTGTTACACCTGTTAGCTCACCTAAGGCTAGTGAGAGTTATGATATTAATGATGGTTACATTGAGTTCACTTATGATTTTGTTGAAGAGTGCCAAAGCACACATGATACTAGTGCTATTAAGAGTCTCCTTGTTAGACGTACTATCATGCCTAAGATGTCCTTTGATCCTAAGTTTGCCACTTCTCCCATTGATATTAAAGATGAAGATTATGATTTCTCTCTTGATTTATCCTATTTAGATATTGTTGAGAAAGAACCTTTTTGTGGGACTGAAAACGAGAGTGTTGTGGCTCATATGAATGAGCTTTCTACCATGAGTGCTTTGTTCTCTGATGATTTTAAGATGCGCAAATACTTTGTTGCTAAGATCTTACCTTTTTCACTAAAAGGAGAAGCTAGGGCTTGGTTTAATAGATTACCTCCTGGTTCCATTGATAGCCCTGATTTCTTGATTGCTTATTTCTTCCGGAAATATTTTCCTCCTAGTGCTAGACATGTTGCTTTCCAAAGACTTTTTGATTTTAAACAGGGAGAAAGGATAAATTGCCTGAGTCATGGACAAGGTTCTGTGCCTTGATTCATGCACATCCTGGATGTACATTACCTAAAAATGAGCTTCTTGATATTTATTATAATGGACTAACTGATGATTCTAGGACCTACCTAGATAGCTTTGCTGATTGTGTTTTCAGGAAAAGGACTCCTACAGATGCTGAAGAATTAATGACTAAGATAAGCAAGAATTATGATGATTGGACTTCAAGTGAGCTGAATGCACCTGAGCCTATTATTCCTGAACCAGTTGTTCCTGAACCAATTCCAGCACCAACAACAAAGAAGAGGGGAGTTATTGCATGAAATGATGAAGTGATGAAGGAAGCTAAGAAGTGTCTAAAGGAGAAAGGTATTAGAGCTAAATATGTGAAGAATCTACCTCCTATGGAAGAATTATGTAAGGCAATTCCCCACTCATCTACTATTGAGGTACACTCTCTCCAACACTTTGATGCAGGTGATATTCCTTATGGTAAGCCTCCTGATCAATGCTTAGAGGAACTTGACATTTTTATTGTTAAACAAGGTCATTTTAATAAACAAGTTTAGAATCATTTATTGGAAAACTCTATAGTTATCCATGATTTGAAAGATATTGTGGAAATAAATTCTAATGATATTAAAAATGCTTTGTAAACACTTTCAAATGGTTCAAACCCAACTTGATCAACTTGCTAAGGTGCAAAAGTATATGATAGTTAATGCTTCATGAGATAAACATGCTTATGGAATTAGAAATAGGAGTGGTATAGCTACTCAAGATTCCTTATATCCTGAAGGACACCCTAAAAGAATAGAGCAGGATTCCCAACAAGGTGAAGATAGCGGTAGTCCTCGTAAGAGGAAGAAAAAGAAACATAAGATAGGTGAGGAACCACTTGAACATGCTGTAGATCCTAATAGTATATCTGTCTCTAATGCTGAAACTGAGAGTGGTAATAATTATGATGCTCCTGATAAGGAGGAAGTTGAGGAAGAACCTGAGAAGCACACTAAGAACACTAGGTACACAAAGGAAGATTTTATTGCTAATAAACATGGTAAAGAGAGAGAACCTTAGGTGCAGAAACCCATGCCTTTTCTAGGTAAGAAACACAAGTCAAAGGAGGAGAAGGAACACTACAACAAGTTTTGTGAGTGGATGAAGCCTTTATTCTTGCAAATTCCTTTGACTGATGCTATTAAGCTGCCTCCTTATTCAAAGTATATGAAGGATATTGTCTCAAGTAAAAGGAAGATTCCTAATGAGGAGATTTCTACTCTACTTGCTAATTGCTCCTTCAATGGTAAGGTTCCAAAAAAACTTGGTGATCTAGGTATACCAACTATTCCTTGCTCTATTAAGAATAATTATGTTAGAACTGCTTTATGTGATTTGGGAGCTAGAGTTAGTGTTATGCCTTTTTCTCTCTACAAGAGACTCCAGCTAGAAAAGTTGATACCAACTGATATATCTTTGCAAATGGATGATAAGTCAACTACTATTTCTGTTGGTATATGTGAGGATGTTCCTGTTCAAGTTGCTCATAATTGCATGGTCTTAACTGATTTTGTTATGCTTGAAATGCCTGAAGATGATAATATGTCTATTATTCTTGGGAGACCTTTTCTTAATACTGCAGGTGCTGTCATAAATTGCAATCAAGGAAAAGTAACATTCAATATTAATGACAAAGAGCACACTGTCTATTTCCCCAAGAAGGTTGTTAAGAGCTATTGCCTGAATTCCATTGAAAATATTGAGAGCATCAAGGTTGGAGAAATATATTGTCCCATTCCACAAGAAAATTTTGAAACTATTATGATTGGGACCATTGCTATCAAGTATGAGGTAGCATAATCACCTTGTGGAATGCAAAGTTTTGCTTCATACAAAATTGTTTTGGTAACAATACTTGATCAACCTTCCCCCAAGGGTATGAGCCTTGTGAGCTACCAAGCTGCTCTACCCTCTTAAACTAAAGAGGGGGAACTAGTGGATAAAAGAGGGTTGGATACACCCCTCTACCATATCTATACAAATAGAATAGTCCATTTATAAAGAATGGTAAAGAGGGCTCTTCTACGATCATCAATTCCAGAAATCCATACAAATACGAAAGGGTATTTTATCCTTACCATAACAAAAGGATTTTAATGAACAAAATAATGTTTCCACTGTGGTTATACTTGCTTTCTTTTTTTCCTTTCTCCTTTCTAGTCTTTGCTTTAGCCTTAGTTTTGCTTTGTTTGCTTGTTTGACTTTCTTAGAGCTCATGTAGTTTGCCTTTTGGTTTGCTTTTGCTTCTTCTGAAAAAACTATTTCTGCGAGAAAATCAATTTTCATACCCTGAAAATTGGCCAAAATTAAGTTTTCCAAAAAATCTCAAAAAATTCAAAATAAATTTTTCCTCGGAAAAGGGGCAGAGTGGCACCTGAGATGACCTAGGGGGCCACCCCAGGCCACTAGACCCCTGGTAGGCGCGGCCTACCAGGTGGCGGCGCCTGGGGGGTCTGTCCCACCTGGCCCCCTCCAGGTTGCCTCCTCAAAGCCACCTTCCTTCTCTCTCCCAAAAAACACCAAAAAACTTGCTCAAACTCGAGTTCTTGCTGTTCTTGCTCGCGATTTTTGATATCCTTGTTCAGCCCATCTCAAGTGCTGATTTTTGGAGGGATTGCTCCTTGGTATGTGCCTTCTCCACTTGTCCAATTAGATTTGTGATTGGTAGATTGTTTCTTGAGTATTTTGCTGCTATAGGTGTCAGGTTGTTTGAGCTTGCATGCTTGTTATTTGCTTATAAACTTTGTTTTGATGCATGTGTAGTCCTCTAAGAAATTCCTATAGTAGTTGCTCAACATTTATCAACTTAGAAATCACTTGGTTTGATGGTTGTCTAAAAATTTCAGCAAGGAAGATGAGTGCTTATCCAGTGAACCAATATGACTTGATGGTGCATGAGCCAATGAAGGTTCATCATGAGGAGGCAATTTTTTCCTTCCATATATCCATGCCATGAATTTATGAGAGCTGTGAGGATCCTCCAAGATTTCCAAACTATGGTTACAAATGCAGGGTTGGAACACTTTGTTGAAGGTGAACCATTCCAATATGTTAAGCTAACCATGGATTTTGT
Organism: Avena sativa; assembly: GCA_916181665.1. Taxonomy (NCBI): domain Eukaryota; kingdom Viridiplantae; phylum Streptophyta; class Magnoliopsida; order Poales; family Poaceae; genus Avena; species Avena sativa. The sequence continues at coordinate 507,943,479 of OV702294.1, forward strand.
GCATGACTTCCGGTTCACTTGGTCCACTTCTAATCCTATGGTCCATTACAAAATACATAATATATTTGTCGACCTGCCTTTTGCTAATTTTTGTGCAGCAATTAGAGTACCTTAGTGTAAGGTTCCCAACCTTTAATAAGGTAGAGATCCCTGTGTTTACAATGCTAGTCCCTGGATCAATAGCTAGCATCCACAGTTAAGATGTAATATCAAGAAACAAAGGTCATAATACAAATTTATAACTAGGAATAAAATAATTTATTACATCTTACAGAGCTCATTTGGCTATCTCATTACAATGCAGCAGAATATAACAATAGCATGGGGTCCTTCATCTTCAAAGTGCCACAGGCAGACATGTTGGTTGTAGACTTGTAATCCTAATCAATAAACTTCACTAACATCAAACAAACCTGCAACATAATAAGTTACAGCCACAAGGGTCAATACATTTGAATTGTATTGTATTGGCAAGTGATACTATGGTAGTATAGTGGAGTCTATCATCTATATGCATTTGGCTAAGTGGAGCTTAGGCTTGCATTGCTCAAAATAGATTTTCCTTATCATTTGAAAACACTAAGTTTTTGCTTGACAAAATCATTCCCAAGGCATCTCCCAATAGAAATTGGTGATCCTTCAACCCTTGTTCAACCACATGTTTTTAACTTAGAAATTTGGATGAGGAGATTCTTTATAGCTTCCATGTATTGATGCTCAAATTTTCCTTTACCATGGACATGGCTAAGTACTTAGATTTTTCACTCTGCAGAGGTGGTGAACTTTCCCCACAAGACTTGTTTCACCAAGACAAGATCTTTCAGAAGCCTTCCCTTAGACCAGAATGGACGTGTTCCAACCTATCAAACCCCTACCACCAACTGTCCATTTGGCTAAGTTATTGCAACCTATATGATCCAGGCAGAGCCTATAATGCCAAGTGGCTGCACTTGAAGCTTCTCAACATTTGACATCTCAAATCTCTTTGTTCCTGGGTGGCCATCCACAAGTGAGATACACAAGGTAAACCATAGAAATGGGCCTTGTGAACCACTCAACACAAACCATTCCTTCCATTCCACCCAGGTGATTCATTCACTTAGTTGTTTTATTAAACAAAACACAAGTCCTTGACTTAGAAATATTCCATAGCATGAATATAATCTACCCTTGTTTTATACTAGCTAAGCTAAGCATGATAGTAGTAGGAATCTTAATTTAGTATAATTCTACTAAGGTTTCATCTACTAGGATTTCCCATGGCATAGTTTACACTTAGCAAAATTCCATGCAAGTCCTACTTAGAAATATCACTAATGCATAGTGAAAATAATGGGACAAAAGTATGTAGCATCACTTGCCTTTTTGGTAGAGAATATAAGTTCACTCATTGTCTTTGCAATGATCACACTCTTCAAATCACTACAATTCAATCAAGCAAGGCACAATTTCAATCTACCATTCAAGCAAACATCACATAAAATGATAGAAACAAAACAATGCATGCAAGCATGCTAAAGATTGTTTTATTTGGGAAATTGGTTCCTAATGGGTTATAAACATTCTAAAACACCTATTGGTCACTTTATAAAAGTGGCAAAACCATTTGCATAAGTATTTTACTTATAAACCATTTTTAAACCAAATCATTATTTTATGTGGTTGGAAATGCCTTTATCAAAGTAACAATATTTATAGGGTTCACCAAATACATTTTTAAATCATAAAACTTGGTTCTTGGGGTCAGAAAGTTTAAATCAAAACATTTCCCAAAGGTTTTTATCCAAAAGCATTTTTAATAAATAAACATTATTTTTATGTAACTAGAATTGCTTTAAATCAAGGTTTTACTCTTTAGCTTTACCAAATACATTTTCAAATCCATGAGTTGGTTTCTAAGGTCAGTAGGTTCAAAACAATCCATTTGCCAAAGGTTTTATCTCAAAAATCATTTTAGAACAATGTTTATATTCTAAACATGCATACACAAGTTTCTGCAAAAACAATCAATTTAACAGAAGCATTTTACTAAACAAAGTGCATGGTCAGAAATTACTTGTCTTGCTGATTCCATTGATATAAAATTTGCAAAATTTGGACGTGTGGTTTGAAAGTTATGAATTTTTCAAATTGGAACATCTAATAGACAAGTTTTTGATTTTTAAAATAATCAGAGGCCACGCGTCGTGCTGCTATTGGTCGGTACCGCTTCGGGCGGACCAGCCTCTCTAGACCGCAGGATTTCACTTAAATCACACGGCTCAGATTGACGCATACCCCTTCGCCTAAATCTATTCTTAGCCGCAAGATTCAGATCCAACGGATGCTATGCGCTTGACGAAGAGTGGGTGGCGCTGGCGGCGGCGACTGGCGGCGCGGGCTCTGCTCGCGGTGGTTCTGGCGAAGCAGGAGGGAAGGGAGGGAGAGGAGATGCTCACAGGGTTCGCAGGGCGATGCTGAAGCTCAACGTTGTCTTCTCCGTCGAAGGGGCGCTCGGGGTGGGTGGCAATCGCTCGCCGGAGTTGCTCCTGGCGATGGGTGTGCTCAGGCATCGTCGGGGATGGGGCTACAGGTCACCCTAAGTCAAGCAGAGCATACAGTTAGACGCGGGCGAGCGTGGGGAGTAGAGGAGCATCATTGGGAGGTGTTGGGGCGGTCTGATCTTACCAGGGGGAGCTCGCCGGAGAAACGGTAGAAGACGGTGGCGTTCGGAGTCGAGGTTGCCGACGCTACGGTGCTCGCGCGGGCAAGCCGTGGGGGCAGAGAGAAGCGTCAGGGAATGGGGAGCATGCTAGTGTGGTTGAGGAGGCGAGGGGCGGCTGGTCGGCGCCAGAATTTGCTGGACAAGCTCGCCGGAGCAGCGGTGGTGCAAAGCCGATTCGAGGCAGCCTGGTGGCTCCAGAGGCATGGGGTCTGGGGGAAATTGGAGAGAAAGAAGTGTCGGTTAAGAAGGCGTAGTCGCGAGGCTGGATTACTACGCCATCAACGCAAATTTAACGAATTAAAGTGCGGCCAGAAACTGCAGCGATGAATGGGGGGAGCTGGTCGCAGGGTTGAAGACGATGTGCTGGCGTGGTGGGGTCCGTCTGTCAGCGAGAGTGAGGGAGGGAAAATGGGGCCAGCGGCCAGCGACTCAGCGGGTGTGCGCGTGGGTGAAAAATGTTTCGCTGAGGGGGGGGGGAGTTGGGCTGCGAGTGGGCTTGCTGGGCCTGCTTAGTGGGTTGAGTTTGTTTCACTTTTTTTATACTGAAAGCTTTTTATTTTTCCAATTTGAATTTCTGTTTTGATTTTCAATCAAATAATTCAAACAACAAATCAAATCAAATCACCTCCAAACTTTTGTATTGATTTTAATTCTGTTTAACAACATAATCTAAAGTCCAAAACAAAATAATTTTTATTCTTTTTAGGATCCATTAAAAATTAAATAAATAGACCTTAGTCATTAATTCAAATAGGATTTTATTTATTTAAAAACTCTATTTGAAATCTAAATAATACCAAAATCATTTCAGTAGGTTTTATTTGAAAATATAAAACACTTGGAAAACTTATTTAAAATAAATTAACAAGTTTTAGTGTTTATTTAAAATGGAAAAGCCTTTACTTTAATAAAATTGGATATTAATAAATCCTCATTATTTTATTTAAATAAACCTTTACTCTTTTTATCAAATAGAAATATTTTATTTCAAAAGCTTGGCCAAGATCTAATTTGGCTCTATAAAATAATCCTTATTTATAATTCTACCTTTGCTTTTGAAAATCAAATCTTTTTATTAAAAGATCTAAAAAATAGTGATTCCAACTATTTTAACTTTATTTATTAATTGTTTATATTTTTAAATCCCTTTAGGATTTTATTTGATCAAAATAGGTTTTGATGTTTCCAATTGGAATCAAAAAGTTTCTTCTCACCCTAAAAATCAACAATTGTTTATTTGTTTATTTATTTTTCACATTTCAAAATTTGGAAAATTTTGGGATGTGACACTTAGTGGGGATCTTGTGAGAAGATCAAGGAGAGGCCCAAGTCACTTGTGGATTTATATGCTGAGATTTGCCAAGGTTTCGACTTCTCAAAGGAAAGTGGTAAAATTTGGAACATTCAGCTCCCAGCTATTAGATACTTTTCCTATTTCATTACCAAGTGTGTTCTTGCTAGAAAGATTGCTAGGAAGTTATCTTGTTTTGATCTAGCTTTTATCGCAGCTGCTCTGAATAGGAACAGTTCTTATAGTCTGGGTGCCTTGATAGCTCACCGTCTCACCACCAACCGTGAGAAGGGTGAAATTTTTGGAGGTCTCATTGCTTCTAGGTTGCTAGCTTTCCATGGTTTAGAGCCTCATTATTCAGATTTTCAGTTTCCCATAGAGTGGCTTGATATTAAATCCATGATTCAACATGGTTTTGTTTCCTTGGGGGCTAATGTGAGAAGTTTACCATATGAAATATCTTTTGCCCAGCAAGGTCGAAGAAAGGGTAGGACTGAGAAAATAGTTTATTTTCCTACACCTGCTTTGTTTAACTTTGATAACAGGAAAGGATAGTCACTTACGGAGGAGGAGCTTGACACTTATGTGGGGGAACTCTCCCAGCAAGAAGATAATGTTAAAGAGGATGCCGAAGACAATTCGGTTCAGCCCTCCAACTTGGGAGAGTCTTCATACCAGCAGCCCTCATTTGGTTGGGGCGTGTCTTCTTCTTCATCGCAGGTGCCTGACTATGATCATTCCTATGATGACCCACCAGCATGGGGGTACTATCCATGCTATTGATCCCCACTTAGGCCAAAAGCCTAAGCTTGGGATAAGGTATACCGACATCACACTCATATATATATCATGTTCGGTCGGTTCTTTATATATCCATTGTTTTCGCTTTCTTTTTGGTTCTTGTTGCTGCTTTCTCCAAAACACAAAAATACCAAAAATATTTTCGTTGTTTCTCTTGGTTTGTTTCTTTGTTTCTTTGCTTTGGTTTGCCTTGAAAGAAAAATCCAAAAAGATTTTGCTTTGTTTGGTTTTTCTTTGTTTGCTTGTTTCTAAATAAATCGAAAACACCAAAAATATTTGTTGTTCTTCTTTGGTTTTGTGAGTTCTTTGCAGGGTTCAGCCATCCCCAGTGGATTTTGGTTTCATGTTAATTATTCAAGTCACACAAGTGAAGGGCAATAATGAAGATTAAGACAACTCGAGGTGTGGTAAGAGGCTGGTAACAAACTCTATTTGATTCATTTTTGTACATATACTCATTGTGAGCATGCTTAGCCTGTTCGTGTAAGGTGTATGTCATTATGGATACTTAGTAGTTCTTGCTTGTCTATGATTAGCTCCATCTTGCTGATAGTTTGTAGCATGTCATATGAATGTTTGCTTGCATTGTTTTATTCGTACTTCGGTATGACATTGTGGTATCCTCCTCTGACTGTCCATGTGAATCGACTTGGCACATGCTCACGCATGCATATGACTAATCAATAGTAAGTAAGCCTCGATGATTTATTTTGCCTCAGAGTTCTTGTATCACTTTCATGCCATAGTTAGTTCTGTTTTGTTGCTAGCATGATTATGATAGTTATTGCTCTCTCGTTTGTCGCTCCCTCTCTATTGCTAGCCTTCACTTGCACCGAGTACGTGCTCTACCTGTGCTTCCAACTCCCCCAAACCAATATTGCCAGCTGTGTCCACCATACCTACCTATTAGTATCATTTGTTATTTTAGTGCATATTCCATATACCATGTTTCTTCCAAAATAAAATGTTTGTCTTTTTTGAGAAAGTTAGTTAGAAAAGCTCTCACGAACTTGATAGCATACTTTATTCCTTGCGCTTAATAATTCTGAACCATTGTGACTAGTCCATGAAAGTTATATGCTTGCTAATTATATACTGGGAGTCAGCAGAACTGTGTTGTCACGGGGAACGCTTTCAACACTTTTTGGATACCTCATCCAGTTGATTCCTTGCTCTTTTGTTTACGGATGTCGACGATGTGAAATAAAAGGGGTGGTTGTGATTTCATGGAGTTTATACATTATGTTAGAGAAACGCCTGTGCCGCTAGCCTAAGCAATGCTTAATCATGGTGGAAACTTGCAGCATCACCATAATGAACATCTATGAAGCATCCTCAATAAAAATCTATGCATATGGTAAATAAAAATATTGCTGAGATGCTCATTGTCTGCTTGCCTTGTCATTTTGGTTATGGGAAAGCTTCTGTACCATGTGCAAGGGGTACCCCGTTGGCGGTTCTCGATGATATGCATGTATTTACAATGACAAGAACTTCCAGGTGACCAAAGTTGAGTAGCATGCGGAGCGACCCTCGTACTCAAGGGACTTGGGATTTCCAGTCTATGGTCTGTCAAGCATATGATTCAGAGTGGGCCTCACTTTCACCTTAACCACATGAAGATGCCTATGATAGGGGCAATGAGAGCTCAAAGCTAATAAGTACCTTCCTTTCATCATTGGGAAGCCTTTCAAACCTTCACAAAACCGGTTTCACAACCTTGTTGAGTCACCATTTATTCTTTGAGCACCTTCTTGAGAGCATAGTTGTCATTCTTGTGTTTGTCTCAAAACTTGGTTAATTATGTCATGACTTTGATGCTTGTATCTCTAATATCTTTACTTCTAGTCTTCATGTGAAATTCAGAGGTGCCTTGGCATTTATATTGTGCTCTACAACAAAGGCAAGTGAAATACCACTCTATCATACCTTACTATGAGCATTGCAATGTTGCTTATGTTTATGTTTCATGCTACTTATTATTATTCAGTTGATTTCTCTTCATAGCTTGCAATGACTATTGAGTAGACTTAGTTGCATACTCCTTATTATGAATTATGTAAGCATCTACTCCTGTGCTGAGAATATATACATCATATGAAGCAAAGTGTTCGTGAAATTCTTTTATCGCACTCAGTTTTCAACTGAATTGCTTGAGGACAAGCAATAAGCTAAGCTTGGGGGGAGTTGATACGTCCAAACCGTATCTACTTTCTCGAACACTTTACTATTGTTTCTTCTCTAAACTTGTGTGATTTGGATACAACTAACATGGACTGACGATGTTTTCAGCAGAATTACCTTGGTGTCTTGTTTTTGTGTAGAAAATGAACTATCAGGAAAAATTCCGGAAAATATGCCAAAAATTATATTTCACCAGAAGATCCACGGAGCCAGAAGAAGAGACGGAGGGGAGGCCTAGGGGGCCTAGACCAACCCCAGGCGCGGGCCCACCTGACCTCGCGCCTGGTGGGGGTGCTGCCACCCTAGGCAGCTCCTCGACCTCCCTCTGCGCCTATAAGTTGCCTTTCGACCTAAAAACCGAGGGGGGGTCGATAGTTTTCTAGAAAGAGTTCCGCTCCACTTCCGCCACCAGAAACCAAGATTCGGATCCAGCAACTCCGTTCTGGAACCCTACCGGGACAGGGAATTTGGAGAGGATCATCGCCATCGTCATTGCCAACGCATCTCTATCAATCACCGATGTTTCCCTCATCCATGAGTGAGTAATCCCTCGCTATAGGCTTGGGGATGGTAGGGATTGGATGAGTTCTATCATGTAATCGAATAAGATCTATTAGAGCATAATGCCTAGTATCTCTATTAGTGCTATTTGACTTTGTTACAACTTGTTGTGCTTAATGCTTGTCACTAGGGCCCAAGTGCCATGATCTCAGATCTGAACTTATTATTGAATCATTATGATAGTATTGTTTGTGATCTTATCTGCAAGTTGTGTACACATATGATTGTCTGGATCCAAAGGCCCCAAAGTGACAATAATTGCGACAACCGGAGGGGATGGCTGTGGTGTGAGGATCACATGTGTTCATGGAGTGTTAATGCTTTTCTCTGGTGCTCTATTAAAAGGAGCACCTTAATTGCTAGTAGTTCCCTAGAGGCCCCGCTGCCACGGGCTGGTTGGACAGAAGATGTTGTGCAAGTTCTCATTGCGAGCACGTATGACTATATTTGGAGCACATGCCTAGGATTGTTTAGTACTTGGATGCTTGTTATTATTTATCTGCAATGCCCTAGATCTTGAAGTTACATGTTTAGACTCGTCCATGCAACGCCCGTCCATCCATCCCTAGGCCTACCGCACTCAAATCCTACGGATACCGTTACTGTTACAATTGCTCCTTTTCCACTGTTGTTGTTGTTGCTGTTGCTACTACAAACTGTTGCTACTGATAAACTTCTGTGAGCAAGAACTATTTCCAGGTGCAGCTGAACTGACAACTTAGTTGTTAAGGCTTGCAAGTATTCTTTGGCTCCCCATGTGTCGAATCAATAAATTGGGTAATACTACCCGCGAAGACTTTTGCGATCCCCTATACTTGTGGGTCATCAACAGTTGGTGGGCCTCCAAGTACAGAAGTTTGTAGAACAGCAGCAAGTTTCCCTTAAGTGGATTACCCAAGGTTTCTCGAACTCAGGGAGGAAGTGGTCAAAGGTATCCCTCTCAAGCAACCCTGCAATCAAGATACAAGAAGTCTCTTGTGTCCCCAACCCACCTAATACACTTGTCAGGTGTATAGGTGCACTAGTTCGGCAAAGAGATAGTGAAATAGAAGTGGTATGGATGATTATAAGACAACGGTGCCAGAAAAGAGCTTGACGGGGAGGAAAGACTAAAGGCAGTATGAAATAAAGATAGCAGCAAGCAAACATGTAACAGATCTAGTTGCAAACGGTGTTTCAATGCTTATAAACAAGGCCTAGGGATCATACTTTCACTAGTGAACACTCTCATATAAATATCTTCTCTTCATGATACTACTCTGAACTACTCTCCGGTTGGATAACTCTAATCCGCGGTAGGGCTACAAAAGCACTCCTTAAAGTTTGCAATCCCCATCTAGATAACTCCACACTGTCACCTTGAGCGCTAGATGGTTCCTTCAAACACCACAATTTCATAAAGACATCCAACTCCAAATATAACTCATGACAAGTATTTATGTAATCTATAGCCAAAGTGCCACACGGTGTGCATGCTATCACTTTCACACACGTGGGGAGAGCTGGAGATCTATTAAAGAACTTGAGTAGTAGAGTAGATCTACTTGATTACAAATATCATGATCATAATATGATCACGCATAGAGAGAGATGAACACATAGCTACCGGTAGAGCCCTTAGCCTCGAGGAAGAACTACTCCCTCCTCATCATGGAAATCATCAACGGCGATGGAGATGGTGGTGGAGATTGATGGATATAGCTCCGGGGGCACTTCCTGTAGGGGTTCGTAGCATGGAAAACAAAAATTTTCTATCGCATACAAACAAACAAGCCAAGATCTATCTACTAGATTGTAGCAATGAGTCGATGGAATAACTCACCCTCGAAGATTCCAAAGTGTTTAACGAGAGCAGATTCTCGTGGGTGATGTAGTCGTACTCTTTCCGATCTCAAGATCGCGTAGACGATCCTTCCGGCGCCGCGTTCCCGCAGCGCTCCCGCAGTCGGTCACACGTTCGGTACTCGACGAAGACCTTCCTCTCCCTTGTTCCAGCAGGCAGCGGAGGTTGTAGCACTCTCCTCGCGATTCCGGCAGCACAACGGCGTGGTACCGGAGGTAGAGGGGAGATCCCGCAGGGCTTCGCCTTAAGCCGGTGCGAGTATGGTGGAGCTTATGAGAGAGGCTATTAGTGGTCTAGTAATTAGACACACCAATTAGAGGGCTCTAAACCAATTAGAAGGCTCTAAACCGAAACAGCTCTAAACCGGGGTCTAGGTCTAGTTTCTAGTTTAGAGGATAGGAACTTGTGTGTGTTGGGAGGGGAGCCCTGCCCCTCCCTTTATAGGTGGGAGGGCTGGCGCGCTAGGGGAGGGAGGGAGTCCCTCCCCAACTCGGCCTAGGGCTGGCCGCCGGCTTGGGGACTCCTTCCCCAAGTCGGTCTCCTCTTCTCCTCCTCTTCCCACTTTCCAAAACTGGCAGTTTGACTTTCAAACTAGCCGTTTGACTTTTCCAATTTAGGAATTAAATAAACCCTTTATTTTGGACAGCGAGAACACTTAGTACATGATGCAATCATTCCATCTTGCAATGACACATTCATGTACCCCTTCCCCCCCGGAGTACCGGACATTCCGGGACCTTCTAGAATGTTCCCGATGAAAACACCGGAACCATTCCCCAACTCCGAAATGGGACTTTCCTTATATGAATCTTATTCTCCGGACCATTCCGGATCACCTCGTGATATCCCGGATCCCATCCGAGACTCCGAACAACATTCGGTCTCTTTCTCATAATACCATAACTACTCAAACAACGTCGAATCCTTAAGTGTGTCTCCCTACGGTTCGTGAATTATGCGGACATGATCGAGACACTTCTCCGAACAATAACCAATAGAGGAATCTGGAAATTCATATGGCTCCCACATATTTCTACGATTACTTTGCGATCGAATGAACCACTTACATACGATACCAATTTCCCTTTGTCTCACGATATGTTACTTATCCGAGGTCATGATCGTCGGTATCTCTGCATACCTAGTTCAACCTCGTTACTGATAAGTACTCTTTTCTCGTTCCCGTGATATGTGATCCCTTGTGACCAAGTCACATGCTTGCAAGCTAATTGGATGACATTTCACCGAGAGGGCCCAGAGAATATCTATCCGTCATGTGGATGGACAAATCCCACTCTTGATCCATGTGTTTCAACCAATACTTTCCGAACACCCAATGCCACTTTTATAGCCACCCTGTTACGGTGTGGTGTTTGATGACATCAAAGCATCCATCCAGTAAAGGCAATATGCATGATCTCATGGTCGAAGGAATTAGGTTACTATGTATCAGAAAGCATATAGCAATTGAACTATTGAAATGACTTGATCTTTATGCTACGCTTGTCTATAGGAGTATGTCCACCATATCATTCTCCTAACGATATGATCTTGTTGTTGATAACATCTCAATGTTCATGACAAAGAAACCACATCATCAATCAACCAACAAGCTAGTGAAGTATAGAGGCCATACTAGGGACTTCAATTTAAGTTTACAAATCACACAAGTATTAATGGTTTCCTTGTTAATACTATTATAGCATGAATGTAAACATTTATCATAAACACAAAGATATATAATAATAACTACATTTATTATTACCTCTAGGGCATATCTCCAACAGTCTCCCACTTGCACTAGAGTCATCTAATCTAGATTACATGGTAATATACCGAACACCCATGGCAGTTTGGTGTTGGTCATGTTTTGCCCTCGGGAGAGGTTTAGTCAACGGATCCGCCACATTCAGATCTGTGTGTACTTTGCAAATCTTTATATCCCCATCCTGGATATGTTCTCGAATAGCGTGGAAACGCAGCTTGATATGCTTCAGCTTCTTGTGTGACCTTGGTTCTTGCGCATTGGCTATGGCGCCCATGTTATCACAGTAGATAGACATTGGGTCCAGCGCACTTGGAACCACACCCAGCTCTGTAATGAACTCTTTCATCCATATCGCTTCTTGTGAAGCCTCCGAAGCAGCCATGTATTCCGATTCAGTTGAAGATCTCGCCACAACGCTTTGCTTTGCACTCCTCCAGCTAACTGCTGCACCATTCAAAATAAATACGTATCCAGATTGTGATTTAGAATCATCCGGATCGGTGTTCCAACTAGCATCGGTGTAACCATTAACAACGAGCTGTTCATCACCTCCATAAGAAAGAACCATATCCTTAGTTCTTCTCAAGTACTTAAGGATGTTTTTGACCGCTGTCCAATGATCCACTCCTGGATCACTTTGATATCTGCTAGTTAGACTAACAGCATATGCGATGTCGGGTCTAGTACATAGCATGGCATACATTAGAGATCCTATGGCTGAGGCATAGGGAGTCTTACTCATCTTTTCTCTATCTTCTGCCGATGTCGGACTTTGAGTTTTACTCAAGGTCGTATTGGGCAACATGGGCAAGAACCCTTTCTTGCTATCTTCCATTCCAAACCTCTTTAGAACTTTGTCCAAATATGTACTTTGTGACAATGATATTTGGCGTTTCGATCTATCTCTATAAATCTTTATGCCTAATATGTAAGCTGCTTCGCCAAGATCCTTCATTGAAAAACTATTATTCAAATATTCCTTGACACTATTAAGAAGGTCTACATCATTCCCAATCAACAATATGTCATCCACATACAGTATTAAGAATGCTACAGAGCTCCCACTCACTTTCTTGTAAATACAAGCTTCTCCATAAGTTTGTATAAAACCAAAACTTTTGATTACCTTATCAAAACGTTGATTCCAACTTCGGGATGCTTGCTTCAATCCATAGATGGACCGTTGAAGCTTGCATACCTTGTTAGCATCTTTAGGATCGACAAAACCTTTGGGTTGTATCATATACAACTCTTCATCAATGTCTCCATTGAGGAATGCTGTTTTGACATCCATCTGCCATATCTCATAATCATAATATGCAGCGATTGCTAACATAATCCTCACAGACTTTAGCTTCGCTACCGGTGAGAAAGTCTCATCGTAGTCAACTCCTTGAATTTGTCGAAACCCTTTTGCGACAAGTCGAGCTTTATAGACAGTAACATTACCATCAGCATCTGTTTTCTTCTTGAAAATCCATTTGTTCTCGACAGCCTTCCGGCCATCCGGTAAGTCCACCAAAGTCCATACTTGGTTTTCGTACATGGATCCAATCTCGGATTTCATGGCTTCTTGCCATTTATTGGAATCTGGGCTCATCATCGCTTCCTCATATGTCTCGGGGTTATCGGTGTTGTCCACCAACATGACATTCATAACGGAATCATACCAATCTGGAGTGGTACGAGTTCTCGTTGACCTCCGAGGCTCTGTAGTAACTTCAACCGAAGTTTCATGATCACCATCATTAGCTTCCTCTCTTATTGGTGCAGGCACCACAGGAACTTCTTCCGGTGCTGCGCTACTCGCAATTTCGAGAGAAGGTTCGACAACCTCGTCGAGTTCTACTTTCCTTCCAGTCACTTCTTTCGAGAGAAATTCCTTCTCTAGAAAGGATCCATTCTTAGCAACGAAGATTTTGCCTTCGGATCTATGATAGAAGGTATACCCAACAGTTTCCTTCGGGTATCCTATGAAGACGCATTTTTCCGCTTTGGGTTCAAGCTTGTCCGGCTGTAACTTCTTTACATAGGCTTCGCATCCCCAAACTTTAAGGAACGACAATTTAGGTTTCTTCCCAAACCATAATTCATACGGTGTCGTTTCAACGGATTTAGACGGTGCCCTATTTAAAGTGAATGCGGCTGTTTCTAATGCATAACCCCAAAATGATAGTGGCAAATCTGTAAGTGACATCATAGAACGAACCATATCTAAGAGAGTTCGATTACGACGTTCAGACACACCATTACGCTGTGGTGTTCCCGGCGGTGTCAACTGCGAAAGTATTCCACATTTCTTCAAATGCTCGCCAAACTCGTAACTTAGATATTCACCTCCACGATCAAATCGTAGAAATTTAATCTTCTTGTTACGTTGATTCTCTACCTCACTTTGAAACTCCTTAAACTTCTCGAAAGTTTCGGACTTATGTTTCATAAAATAGATATACCCATATCTACTCAAGTCATCCGTGAAGGTAAGAACATAACGATAACCACTGCGCGATGCTACACTCATTGGACCACACACATCGGTATGTATGATTTCCAATAAGTCTGTAGCTCGCTCCATCATACCAGAAAATGGAGTCTTAGTCATTTTACCCATCAGACATGCTTCGTATCTTTCAAGTGATTCAAAATCAAGTGATTCAAGAAGTCCATCGGAATGGAGTTTCTTCATACGCTTCACTCCAATGTGACCAAGACGACAGTGCCACATATAGGTCAAATTATCGCTTGATTTCAAACGTTTAGCCTCAATGTTATTAATATGTGTATTTCTACTATCGAGATTCAATATGAATAGACCATCTATCAAAGGTGCATGTGCATAAAACATATTACTCATATAAATCGAACAACCATTATTCTCGGATTTAAACAAGTAACCGTCTCGCAATAAACAAGATCCCGATATAATGTTCATGCTCAACGCAGGCACCAAATAACAATTATTTAAGTATAAAACTAATCCCGATGGTAGATGAAGAGGTAGTGTGCCGACCGCGATCACATCAACCTTTGATCCGTTTCCCACGCGCATCGTCACCTCGTTCTTCACTAGCTTCCGTTTATTCTGCAGCTCCTGTTTCGAGTTACAAATATGAGCAACCGAACCAGTATCAAATACCCAGGCACTACTACGAGTACTAGTGAGATACACATCAATAACATGTATATCAGATATACCTTTCTTCTTGATGTTGCCGTTCTTCAAATCCGCCAAGTACCTTGGGCAATTCCGCTTCCAGTGACCTTCTCCCTTGCAGTAAAAGCACTCAGTATCAGGCTTGGGTCCAGCCTTGGTCCTCTTCGTCGGCGTGGTAACTTTCTTACCACCCTTCTTGAAGTGTCCCTTCTGCTTAGACTTGCCTTTCTTGAATTTGGTGGTCTTATTGACCATCAACACTTGGTGCTCTTTCTTGATCTCCACTTCTGCAGATTTTAACATAGCAAATAGTTCTGGCAACTCTTTGTTCATGTTCTGCATGTTGTAGTTCATCACAAAGTTCTTGTAACTTGGTGGTAGTGATTGGAGGATGCGGTAAACTCCCAAAGTATTAGGAATCAATATACCCAAACTTTGAAGTTTATTTGCGTGCCCAGACATTTTAAGCACATGCTCACTGACGGAGCTACCCTCTTCCATCTTGCAGTTAAAGAACTTTTCAGAAGCTTCATAACTTTCAATTGCCGCATGAGTCTCAAAGATTAATTTGAGATCCTCGACAATATCATATGGATCTGACTCTTCAAACCTTTTCTGAAGCTCCGATTCTAAACCATACAAGATAGCACACTGAACTATGGAGTACTGATTCTTCCGAGCGAGGTAAACATTCTTTACTTCATCGGTAGCATCAGCTGCAGGTGGGTCACCTAGCGGTGCATCCAGCACATAGGTCAAATTACCAGCTGTGAGGACAATCCTCAAATTGCGGAACCAATCCGCGAAGTTGCTTCCATTGTTTTTCAACTTTTCTTTCTCTAGGAACGCATTAAAATTGATGGTAGGGGCTGCCATTGATCTACAACATATTTGCAATAGTTTAGACTAAGTTTATGACAAATTGAGTTCAAATTAATTAATGAAATTAAACTAGGTGAACTCCCACTCAAAACAACATCCCTCACATTGTTTTAGTGATCACACGAACCAAATCCACTACATCAACACCGATCATCACGAGAGCTGATATAGTTTTAATGGCGAACAATCATCATGTTCATCATATCTACTATATGATTCATGCTTTGCCTTTCGGCGATCCGTGTTCCTGAGGCCATGTCTGTACATGCTAGGCTCGTCAAGATCAAACCTTAGCTTCCGCATAAGCAAATCTGGCTTGCTTACGTTGTAGTCACCCGCGGAATCAAAGACACCCGATCATCACGTGGTGCTTCGAAGCAGCAAGCTTTGGCAACGGTGCATACTAAGGGTGAACACTTTTAGAACTTGAAATTTATGTGCATGAGGGATCATCTTATAATGCTACCGTCGTCTACTAAGCAATACAAGATGCATAAAGGATTAACATCACATGCAATTCATAATATGTGATATGATATGGCCTTTCTTCTTTGTGCTTCCGATCTCCATCTTCAAGCACGAACATGATCTCCATCATCACCGGCATAGCATCAAGGTCAATGACGCTTCTTCATGGTTGTCGTCCGCCAACTTCAACTATTACAACTATTTTGAATAGACACGCAGGCCTTAACAGAAATTAAAGACAACCATATGGCTCCTGCCGGTTGCCAACTTACAATAAGGATCATTGCATACATCAAATATAATCACAATCATGGCCATATCACATCACTGCACACCCCTGCAAAACAAAGTTAGACGCTTCTACTTTCTTTGCATATTTTACGTGGTTTGGGGCTTTCCATAAGTGTCGTTCTAACTTACGAACAAGAACCACAACATTGATACTAGCATTGTTGATCACCCGTTGTAAATTGGATCTTTACTATGCTAGGAGAAACAGGCACCCGCAAAGCCACTTATGCAAAACGAGTTGCATGTCAAGCGTGGAGCAAGTCTCATGAACGATGTCATGTAAGGTTAGCCCGGGCCGCTTCATCCCAACATACCGCAAGATGCAAAGTACACAAAAAGCAATCTACAATAAAAGCATCAACGCCCACAATGACCATTGTGTTCTACTCGTGCAACAGATCTACATATAGACACGGCTCTGATACCACTGTAGGGGTTCGTAGCATGGAAAACAAAAATTTTCTATCGCATACAAACAAACAAGCCAAGATCTATCTACTAGATTGTAGCAATGAGTCGATGGAATAACTCACCCTCGAAGATTCCAAAGTGTTTAACGAGAGCAGATTCTCGTGGGTGATGTAGTCGTACTCTTTCCGATCTCAAGATCGCGTAGACGATCCTTCCGGCGCCGCGTTCCCGCAGCGCTCCCGCAGTCGGTCACACGTTCGGTACTCGACGAAGACCTTCCTCTCCCTTGTTCCAGCAGGCAGCGGAGGTTGTAGCACTCTCCTCGCGATTCCGGCAGCACAACGGCGTGGTACCGGAGGTAGAGGGGAGATCCCGCAGGGCTTCGCCTTAAGCCGGTGCGAGTATGGTGGAGCTTATGAGAGAGGCTATTAGTGGTCTAGTAATTAGACACACCAATTAGAGGGCTCTAAACCAATTAGAAGGCTCTAAACCGAAACAGCTCTAAACCGGGGTCTAGGTCTAGTTTCTAGTTTAGAGGATAGGAACTTGTGTGTGTTGGGAGGGGAGCCCTGCCCCTCCCTTTATAGGTGGGAGGGCTGGCGCGCTAGGGGAGGGAGGGAGTCCCTCCCCAACTCGGCCTAGGGCTGGCCGCCGGCTTGGGGACTCCTTCCCCAAGTCGGTCTCCTCTTCTCCTCCTCTTCCCACTTTCCAAAACTGGCAGTTTGACTTTCAAACTAGCCGTTTGACTTTTCCAATTTAGGAATTAAATAAACCCTTTATTTTGGACAGCGAGAACACTTAGTACATGATGCAATCATTCCATCTTGCAATGACACATTCATGTACCCCTTCCCCCCCGGAGTACCGGACATTCCGGGACCTTCTAGAATGTTCCCGATGAAAACACCGGAACCATTCCCCAACTCCGAAATGGGACTTTCCTTATATGAATCTTATTCTCCGGACCATTCCGGATCACCTCGTGATATCCCGGATCCCATCCGAGACTCCGAACAACATTCGGTCTCTTTCTCATAATACCATAACTACTCAAACAACGTCGAATCCTTAAGTGTGTCTCCCTACGGTTCGTGAATTATGCGGACATGATCGAGACACTTCTCCGAACAATAACCAATAGAGGAATCTGGAAATTCATATGGCTCCCACATATTTCTACGATTACTTTGCGATCGAATGAACCACTTACATACGATACCAATTTCCCTTTGTCTCACGATATGTTACTTATCCGAGGTCATGATCGTCGGTATCTCTGCATACCTAGTTCAACCTCGTTACTGATAAGTACTCTTTTCTCGTTCCCGTGATATGTGATCCCTTGTGACCAAGTCACATGCTTGCAAGCTAATTGGATGACATTTCACCGAGAGGGCCCAGAGAATATCTATCCGTCATGTGGATGGACAAATCCCACTCTTGATCCATGTGTTTCAACCAATACTTTCCGAACACCCAATGCCACTTTTATAGCCACCCTGTTACGGTGTGGTGTTTGATGACATCAAAGCATCCATCCAGTAAAGGCAATATGCATGATCTCATGGTCGAAGGAATTAGGTTACTATGTATCAGAAAGCATATAGCAATTGAACTATTGAAATGACTTGATCTTTATGCTACGCTTGTCTATAGGAGTATGTCCACCATATCATTCTCCTAACGATATGATCTTGTTGTTGATAACATCTCAATGTTCATGACAAAGAAACCACATCATCAATCAACCAACAAGCTAGTGAAGTATAGAGGCCATACTAGGGACTTCAATTTAAGTTTACAAATCACACAAGTATTAATGGTTTCCTTGTTAATACTATTATAGCATGAATGTAAACATTTATCATAAACACAAAGATATATAATAATAACTACATTTATTATTACCTCTAGGGCATATCTCCAACACTTCCCTGTCCCGGCAGGGTACCGGAACATAGACTTATGTCCCCCGAATCCCACCTTCGATGGCGGTGGCGCTGCGGAACTTTTCGTGGATGTATGATGGATCGTCTAGGGTTTTATCATCGGGGGATTCTTATAGGCGGAAGGGAAAGGTCGGTGGAGGGCCAAGGGGCCCACACCCCCTGGTGGTGCCATGAGGGGACGACCGCGCCACCATAGGGTGTGGACACCCTGGTGTCCCCCTCCGTGTCTGCTTCGTGTTTTAGTGTTGCTCCGGGAAAAATAGTAACTTTGGCTTTTGTCCCGTACAATTCCGAGGATATTCATTTTTTAGCTTTTCTGAAAACAAAAGCAACAGAAAATAGGCAACTGGCATTGTGGAATCTTGTCAATAGGTTAGTTCCATAAAGTGTATAAAATACCTCAAAGTGTAGACAAAACATAAGATAGATGATATAAAACAAGCATGTAGCATCAAAAATTATAGATACGTTTACGACGTATCATGCATCGCCAAGCTTAACTCCTGCTCGCCCTCGAGTAGGTAAGTGATAAAAAGAATAATTTTTGAGGTCACATGCACCATCAAAATCTTGATCAAAACATTTGCAAAGCATTTAAAGTTGGGATCAAAGTACTCTAAACATGAGCATGAAAGATGTAGTTCTAATAATAAGACATAGAAACTATGCTGCAACATGAAAGGTTACAATCAAAGATTCATGAATAACAATGCATTGAAAGACGTTTGTTTGTTTCACATATAGAAAACATAGCATAGTGGCATTCAGCTTGTCCCTCATGGAGTAGCAAAACCTAAATGCATATGACACCTTCAAAGGTCATAAGAGTGACTAGATACAAATAGTTCAAGAACAAGCAATATCAATAATATGAATAAATCAATAAGTTTTGGGACAATGCACATAAAACTAAGAATGACAACTATGCTCTCTTAATTGGTGCCTAAGGATAGAAGGTGGAGACTCAATATAAAAGTGGAAGAAAGGCCCTTCAAAGGGAAGCATGGATTTCAAGTTTCATCAAGTGCTTCCAAAAATTATGGTACTTGTTAGCTTTCAGCTCTCATTTCCCCAATCATAGGCTTCCAAAAAATATGGAGTATATGCTTGACAAAGTATAAGTTGGCAATCTCATGTCCCTTGAGTACGAGGGTTGTTCCTCATGCTACTCAACTTTAGTTACCGGTAAGTTCTTGTCATAGTAAGTACATGTGTATCATAGAGAACTGGCAATGGGGTACCCCTTGCCCCATGATACAGGAGCTATCCCATATCAAAATGACAAGGCAAGCAGACAATGAGCATCTCAGCAATCTTTTTATTTACCATGGGAATATGGTGCTTTTTTCTCTTCTTTTCTCTTTTTTTCTTCTTTTTTCCTCAATCTCTTTTTTCTATCTCTCTCTATCTCTCTCTCTTTTTATAAGAATAATGCTTCATAGATTGCTCAATATGGTGATGCTGCAAGTTTCCACCATGATTAGGCATGGCTTAGGCTAGCGGCCGAGGCGTTTCTTTAACACACATACATAACTCCATGGACTTACAAGCTCCCCTTTTATTTCACACCGCCGACATCCATAAACAAAAGAGCATCATATCAACTGGGTATATATTTACAGGTGTTGAAAGCGTTCCCCGTGACAACACGGTTCTGCTAATTCCCAACTTATAAGTGCAAGAATATACAACATAGATGACACAATGGTTCAAGTTTATTAGGGGCAAAAAAATAAAGTGTGCCATCAAGTTTGTGAGAGCTTTAATCACTAATTTTCACATAACAAGTTTAATTTGGAAGATAGATGAAAACAAGAATATACTTAGAATGGTGTAACACACCATGCATAGGAATTTATAGTGGACTCTTTGGAATGACTTGGTTTCTTGGGAGTTGGATGCATGAGTAGAGCTTACTCAATACAAGTGGACGCTAGCAAAATACTAGGAGCGACCAACTAAGAGAGCAATAATGGCCATAATCATGCAGAGCGACAAAACATTATTAATTAAAGCCTAAAGTGATATCACACATCAAAACTAAATGATCATACAGGCTAAGGTGACTAGTTCATAGTCTTATCATGGTGTAAGCATGTGTCAAGTCAATCTCAATTGTTTGGAACAAGTCATGCTATAGAAATAATCACTAAGAATAAGGTAAAAATAACATCTAGCATGGCATGATAAAGTCTAAGCCACAATCAAAACAAGCTACTTTTTTACCACTTAAGCATGAAGCTTCCTACTCTTTTCCAACACCAATCGACTTATTTGAAACAACTCACAAAGATAATAATCAATAAAGATCAGTGAGCTTGTCTCACAAATCCACAAAGATGAACTAAAAATTTCTAATCTGAAAGCACAAGAAAACTAAGGCTAAACACAGTGCTAGCAAAAGAGAACACTCACAAGACAATAAGAATGAAAACTAGAGTGTTCTAGGCAATGAAAACAGAGTGTGTATCTCTCCAAAAGAAGTGTGAGGTAATCCAACCAACTTATTGCAGCAAACAAATCAAAATACAACTAAAAATGAAAACTAAGACGCTCCAAGAAGAACACAATAGTGCATGAAACAATAAAATTAAAGTGTCTAGAAAGAGACCTGCGATTTTTATTGATTCAGAAGGGGATGCCTTGGGCATCCCCAAGATTTGATGCTTGTACCTCTTGAATGTTTCTTGGGGTGACACGGGGTGGAATCCCCAAGCTTGAGCTTTTGTCCATTCTTCATCTCATTACCTCATCTTCCCTTACACCTGAAAATTTTCCCTCATACAAAACTTCACACAATCTTCATTAGCAACATTAGTGCATTCAAAAGATAATAAACCTTTGGGTTTTATTTTAAATATAAATAAAACTTCCATAAAAGAACAAGCTACTATAGTAATTCCCTCAAAAAGCTAAATTTACTAAAGAGAATCCAAATAGAAATCAATAAAGAGGCAAATGCAAATAATGGCAGAAATCTGTCAAAACAGACCAACAGGTATAAACCGATTTTTTTGAAGACCTTCTGTTGCTCAAATCAAAAAGTGTTGAACTAAAGAAGGTTAGCTAACAACCTGGGGGATTTATTCAGAAAATTACATCTCAATCTGACATACAGAGATGTTTCACGAATGTTTACAGTAAAGCACAAAAATCTGTTTCAGGACAGCACTTCCCCAAATATTCCTTCCCTCTCATTAGAGGTTATTCTTGGCACAAAAATCAAACAAAAAGGATAAGGAGAGGTTATTACAAAAGTAATAACTTCCAAGACTCAATAAAACTATTGGGTTATCTCCCAAGATGTACTTTTCTTTAACGTCTTTAAGCTAGACTTGATAGTTTGAGAAGATGCTCACATAAGAAATATTAATTGAAGTAAAAGAGAGCATCAAGAACCAAATTCAAAACACATTTAAGTCTAACCCACTTCCTATACATAGGAATCTTGTAAAGAAACAAGTCATGAAAGCACAAAGCAACAAGCATAGGAAATCAAAACAAATGCAACTTCAAAATTTTCAACATAAAGAGGGGAAAGTTAATATTATTGAGATGCATAAAACCATGTTTTCCTCCCTCATAATAACTTTCAGTAGCATCATGAATAAAATTAACAATATAACTATCACATAAAAAATTCTTATCATGAGCCATATGCATAAAATAATTATTACTCTCCACATGAGCATAGTCATTCTTATTAATCGTAGTGGGAGCAAATTCAACAAAATAGCTATCATTATTATTCTCATCACCATAATCATCAAATATAGGAAGCAAATTGTAATCACAATTAACTTTCTCCTCAATAGTAGGTGGACTGAAAATATAATATTCATCATTGTAATCATCATACATTGGAGGTTTGGTATCATCATAAGAAATATAATAGCTGTCTTCCAAAGCTGGGGAACTAAAAAGATCATTTTCGTAAAAACTAGCTTCCCCAAGCTTAGACGTTTCCATAGCATTAGCAATAATGGTGTTCAAAGAATTCATACAAATAATATTGCTATTAGCATGCAAATAAAGTTCCATAGGTTTTTAAATTTTCTCTTCAAACACTTCATATCCTAGCTCAAGATAAACACTATAAACCTCTCTAATTTTGTTGTTGTTTTCCATTAAGCCTAACTAGTGAAAACAAGAAACAAAAAGACAAAATTGCAGAATCTCAAGGAAATAACTTAGAGCACTCACACCATAGGATGTGAGTACCTTTTACCTTACCTCCCCGGCAACGGCGCCAGAAAAGAGCTTTTGACGGGGAGGAAAAGGTTCAAGCTGTCCCGTAGATCCCCGGCAACGGTGCCAGAAAAGACTCTGATGGCGTGGAAGTTCTATTCTTGTAGACAGTTGTTGGGCGTCCAAGTGCAGAGGTTTGTAGAACAACAGCAAGTTTCCCTTAAGTGGATTACCCAAGGTTTATCGAACTCAGGGAGGAAGTGGTCAAAGGTATCCCTCTCAATGATTTTTGATGCTCCATGTTTTTTTGTCGAACTCAGGGAGGAAGTGGTCGTAAACGTATCTATAATTTTTGATGCTCCATGTTTGTTTTATATCATTTGTCTTATGTTTTGTCTACACTTTGAGGTATTTTTATACTCTTTCTAGAACAAACCTATTGACAAGATGCCACAGTGCCAGTTGCCTGTTTTATGTTATTTTTAGTTTCAGAAAAGCTAAAAAATGAATATTCTTAGAATTAGACGGGACAAAAACCAAAGTTACTATTTTTCCTGGAGCAATACGGAAACGCGAAGCAGAGACGGAGTAGGGCACAAGGGTGGGCACACCCTAGGGTGGCGTGGGCCCACCCTGGGCGCGCCACCAGGGTGTGGCCCCCCTTGCCGCCTCCTCGCCTTCCCCTTTCGCCTATAAGAAGCCCCGAAGAGAAAACCCTAGATGAATCCATCATACATCCACGAAAAGTTCCGTAGCGCCGCCGCCATCGAAGGGGAGATTCGTGGGATAGAAGTCTCTATTCCGGCACCCAGCCAGGACAGTGAAGTGCCCCCGGAGCTATCTCCATCGATCTCCACCACCATCTCCATCGCCGTTGCTGACTCCCATGATGAGGAAGGAGTAGTTCTTCCTCGAGGCTAAGGGCTCTACCAGTAGCTATGTGTTCATTTCTGTCTCTCTATGCATGATCATATTGTGATCATGAGATTTGTAATCAAGTATATCTACTCTGCTACTCAAGTGCCTTAATTGGTCTCTGCTCTCCCCACGTGTGTGAAAGTGACAGCGTGCGCACCGTGTGGCACTTAGGCTAGAGATTACATAAATACTTGTCATGAGTTCTATTTGGAGTTGCATGTCTTTATGAAATTGTGGTGTTTTAAGGAACCATTTAGCGGTCAAGGTGACAATGTGGGGTTATCTAGAGGGGGATTGCAAACTTTAAGGAGTGCTTTTGTAGCCCTACCGTGGATTAGAGTTATCCAACCGTAGAGTAGTTTAGAGTAGTATCATGAAGAGAAGATATTTATATGAGAGTGTTTACTAGTGAAAGTATGATCCCTAGGCCTTGTTTATAAGCATTGAAACACCATTCACAACTAGATCTGTTACATGTTTGCTTGCTGCCATCTTTATTTCAGTTTGCCTTTAGTCTCTTCCACGCCATCAGAGTCTTTTCTGGTGTCATTGCCGGGAAACTTGTATTCCACCACAGGACAGTTTCAACCTTTTCCTCCCGTAAAGCTCTTCTCTGGATCCGTTGTCTTATAATCATCCATATCACTTGTATTTCACTATCTCTTCGCTGAACTGGTGCACCTATACACCTGACAAGTATATTGGGTGTGTTGGGGACACAAGAGACTTCTTGTATCTTGATTACAGGGTTGCTTGAGAGGGATACCTTTGACCACTTCCTCCCTGAGTTCGATAAACCTTGGGTAATCCACTTAAGGGAAACTTGCTGCTGTTCTACAAACCTCTGCACTTGGAGGCCCAACAACTGTCTACAAGAATAGAAGTGCGTAGACATCAAGATCTTTGTTGGCGCCGTTGCCGGGGAGGTAAGGTAAAAGGTACTCACATCCTCTGGCTACTAAGCTATCTTCTAGTACTGTTGCTGGAGTGTGAGTGCTCGAAGTTATTTCCTTTAGATTCTGCAATTTTGTCTTTTTGTTTCTTGTTTTCACTAGTTAGGTTTAATGGAAAACAATAACAAAATTAGAGAGCTTTTTAGTATTTTTCCTAAGTTAGAACATGAATGGTTTGAAAAGAAAATTAAGAAACCTATGGAACTTTCTTTGCATGCTAATAGCAATGTTATTAGTATGAATTTTTTGAACACCATTATTCCTAATGCTTTGGAAACGTCTAAGCTTGGGAAGCTAGTTTTTATGAAAAATATATTTTTAATTCCCCAGCTTTAGGGAAGAAAATTTGATCTTATGATACTTTATATCCCATATGTGGTAATTCTAATGACACTTGTGATATTTTAAATCCACATACTGAAAGTGTCCCTTTTAAAATACCTATTGAAATTGTTGAACGTGTTATGAATAACTGCTATTTTGGAGATGGAACTGTCCATCCTAGTGATCATTTACTCTTTATACATGAATTATGCGAGTTGTTCAAGTGTGCAGGTATTTCAATGGACCAAGTTAAGAGGAATATATTCTCTTTATCACTTAGGGACAAAGAAAGGGAGTGGTATGAGCTACTAGATCCTCATCGTTTGAAGTGGAAGGAACTTGAATCTCTCTTTTATTCTAAATTTTATCCTCCTAATGAAATTCATAAAGTTAGGAATTATATTTATAATTTTCATCCTCATGATGGAGAAAGTATTGCCCAAGCTTGGATAAGATTGAAGTCACTAATGCTCAAATGTCCCATTCATGAGCTCCCCAGTAATATTATTATCAATAATTTTTATGCAAGGCTTTCAGGACATTATAAGGACTATCTAGATACCTGTTTAGAGGGATCCATCACAAGTAAGGAGGTCAAAGATAAGTGGGATCTTCTTGAAACAATTCAAAGCAATACCGAAGATTGGGATAACGACAAAGGTAAAGAACCAGGTATAAACTCTGAGTATAATTGCATTAAGAATTTTGCTGAAACTGCTGATTTTCAAGAGCTTAGTGCTAAGTATGGTATTGATACTCAAATTCTTGCTAATTGTTGTAGAGATTTTGCTTCCCATATTAATGCTCCTAAAGAAAAGTGGGACATGTATCATGAACCTTTTAAAGACACTTGCATGAAAAATGAAACTATTATTAATGATTGCAATAAACATGCTCAAACTTTTGAAAGTATTATTTATTATAAGCATGTTAATTTTTGTAGAATACATAGACCTTATGACAAGAATAAAATCAAAGAAGAATATTGTATCACCCACTGGAATGAAAAAACTAGAACATGGTATAATACTCTAAATGATCTTGCTGCAATAAGTTGGTTGGATCCCAACACACTTCTTTTGGAGAGAGTCACACGTTGTTTTCATTGCCTAGAACACTCTAGTTTTCATTCTTATTGTTTTTTGAGTGTTCTCTTTTGCTAGCACCATGTTTAGCCTTAGTTTTCTTATGATTTTTTGCTTAGAACTTTTTAGTTCTTTTTTGTGGATTTGTGAGACATGCTCACTGATCTTTATTGATTATTATCTTTGTGAGTTGCTTCAAATAAGTCGATTGGTGTTGGAAAAGATTAGTAAGCTTCATGCTTAAGTGGTTAAAAATTAGCTTGTTTTGACTGTGGCTTAGACTTTATCATGTCATGCTAGATGTTATTTTTACCTTATTCTTAGTGATTATTTCTATAGCATGACTTGTTCCAAACAATTGAGATTGCTTAATGTGCCTTGAAAGAATCATGCGTTGTTTTAGCATACAAAAGCATAATATTGTGGTATTCTCCTTTGATGCTTTATTTGGGTTGACTTGACACATGCTCACACCATCATAAGACTATGAACTAGTCACCTTAGCCTCTATGATCATTTAGTTTTTGATGTGTGATATCACTTTAGGCTTTAATTAGTAATGTTTTGTCGCTCTGCATGATTATGGCCATTATTGCTTTGTCATTTTGATATGGGATAGCTCCTGTATCATGGGGCAAGGGGTACCCCGTTGGCGGTTCTCTATGATACACATGTACTTACTATGACAACAACTTACTGGTAACTAAAGTTGAGTAGCATGAGGAACGACCCTCGTACTCATGGAATATGAGATTGCCAACTTATACTTTGTCAAGCATATACTCCATACTTTGTTCACTTTAACCTTAATCACTTCAAGATGCTTACGATAGGGGCAATTATGACCCACAAGTGTAGATGATCGCAACAGTCTTCACGGGTAGTATTAACCAATTTATTGATTCCACACAAGGGGAGCCAAAGAATACTTGCAAGCCTTCACAATTGAGTTGTCAATTCAGCTGCACCTGGAAATAGTTCTTGCTCATAGAAGTTTATCAGTAGCAACAGTTTGTAGTAGCAACAGCAAAGCAACGGCAGCAGTTAAACACGAGCAATAGTAACAGTAGCAGCAAACCGTAGGATAAGAGCGCAATAGGCATAGAGATGGATGCACGGGCGTTGCATGGACGAGTCTAAACATGTAACTTCAAGATCTAGGGCATTGCAGATAAATAATAACAAGCATCCGAGTACTAAACAATCCTAGGCATGTGCTCCAAATATAGTCATATGTGCTCGCAATGAGAAGTTGCACAACATCTTTTGTCCAGCCAGCCCGTGGCAGCGGGGCCTGTAGGGAACTACTGGCAATTAAGGTGCTCCTTTTAATAGAGCACCGGAGCAAAGCATTAACACTCCATGAACACATGTGATCCTCACACCACAACCATCCCCTCTGGTTGTCCCAATTTCTTTCACTTCGGGGCCTTTGGATCCGGACAATGATATGTGTACACAACTTGTAGATAAGATCACAAACAATACTATCATAATGATTCAATAATAAGTTCAGATCTGAGATCATGGCACTCGAGCCCTAGTGACAAGCATTAAGCACAACAAGTTGAAACAAAGTCAAATAGCACTAAAAGAGATACTAGGCAGTATGCCCTAACAATCTTATTTGATTACATGATAGAACTCATCCAATCCCTACCATCCCCATAGCCTACAACAGGGGATTTCTCACTCATGGATGAGGGAAACATCGGTGGTTGATGGAGAGGCGTTGGTGATGACGATGGTGATGATCCTATCCAAATTCCCCGTCCCGGCAGGGTGCTGATGGCCCACGAGTATAGGGGGTGTATCGTAGTACTTTCGATAAATAGGAGTGTCGATCCCAAGAGGAGCAGAAGGTGTTGAACAGTGGTATGGAGCAGGAAATCCCTGTAAATACTTAGCAAATGGATTTTTAGTGGTTTTCTGACAAGGCAACAAAACAACGAGCAAGTAACAAAGGTAATGAACAAACAGAGCAAGTGGCCCAATCCTTTCTTAGCAAAGGACAAGCCGGTGAAAATACTTATAAATACCAAACGTTCTCGAAGACACATGGGAATTTTGTCAAGTGCTTTCGCTTCAAATAGCTGAGTACTCTTCTCTGGTGTTGTAAGTGTTGTGTGGGTGAACCTGTGCTAACAAACCGCCCTTCCTAGGACTAATACATACTTGTGATTAAACCCCCTGCAAACATCCGTAACTACAGGAAAAGTAATTAAGATATAAATCTAACCACAGCCTTAAACTCTGAGATCCTACACTCCCTTATGCAAAGGTGTCCTAACGGGGGTTTAGGTTTCTGTCACTCCGGCAACCGCATGATTAGTAGCCAAATACACAATGCATTCCCCTAGGCCCATAAATGGTGAAGTATCATGTAGTCGACGTTCACATGACACCACTAGAAGAATAGCACCACAACTTAAATACTAAACCATTGAATAATAACTCATCAGAGATTCACTACTAACAACATGACTTCTCCCATGTCCTCAAGAACTGAACGAACTACTCACGAGACATCATATGGATCAAGATCAAAGATGATATGGTAATGGATAACAATCTAAACATAAACAATAATCCAATGGTTCCACTCAAAAGCATCAACTACAATAGTAATTAACACCGGGAAAGTTTCCCCTAAGAACTAAAGCAATATCCAACACAATTGTTACAGCGGGACGGAGTGGTGATGATGGTGCTGGTGGAGATGATGGTGTGGATGATGATGATGACCCCGGTGAAGCCTAGCTTGATGACGGTGTTGACGGCGACGGTCTCCCCTCTCCGGGAAGGAATTCCCCCGACAGAAATCTGTCTACCGGAGAGATCTTTCTCTCTCGGTGTTTTTCGCCCTCCAGAGGCGGCGGAAATCTATCTGTGGTCGCTCCCTCAGGCTTAGGGTTCCGTAGGGAAGATATAGGCGAACAGGCGGAGTCAGAGGTCGGGCAGGTGGGCCACACCTGCCCTAGGCGCGGGGTCAGGTCGGACCGCGCCTAGGGGGGTGTGGGCCCCCTGTGGCCCCTCTTCGCTCCTCCTTCTGGCTTCCTTCGTCTTCTGGTAAAATAATATGTTTCCATATTTTTCTGGTATTTTTCTGATCTTCGCGAAATTGCACCAAAACGCCTTCTTTTCAATCAGAATCCAGACTCCAGCAGTCCATCCTCCAGTAATCATCCAACATGCATAAATAGATGACAAGCCATAAGTAATACCTCATAATAAGACAAATATCAATGAATAGAGGTAAATTATGACATAGAATGGTGATGCAAATTAGTCGTATCAACTCCCCAAGCTTAGACTTCGCTTGTCCCCAAGCGAATACTGAGCTCAGTAAACATGTCCACAGGTTTATGGAGTGAAGTGTCGCTAAAAGAATACGAACAAGAAGCATCACACTTACCATTGCACAACTCATAGAAGAAAGCAACTCACCATTATATAACTTAGCTTGCAACCAAGTACGACAGTCACAATAGAGATGCATAAAGATAAATCATAATTGCAATTGGCAAACTTGTTCTTGGTCAGAGAACACCTGGCAAACAGTTTCACAAAAGCTTTTTGTAGAAGTTTCAAAACAGGAGCACCCTTTGCTCAAAAAGGTTTTTCACAAGTGAAGGCTTTCAAAGTAATACTCAATAGTTAAGAGTTTTGCGCAAACAAGGAAGATAAATAACATGATTGAATAAATCACCATATGAATGCTTGAAACACAACAACTCAAATGCTTGTTGGAGATAGAGAGGAAGTAGGTTTTACTGACTCAACTTGGAAGTGGGAGAAAGGTCCCTTCTTAGAGGGAAGCGGGGATTACAAGTCATAAAGATCTTCCAAAAGATTATGGTACTTACTAGCTTTGAGCCCTCATTGCCCCTATCATAGGCATCTTGAGATGATTAAGTTTAAAGTGCACAAAGATGGAGTATATGCTTGACAAAATATAAGTTGGCAATCTCATGTCCCTTGAATATGAGAGCCACTCCTCATGCTACTCAACTTTGGTCACAGGTAAGTTCTTGCCATTGTAAGTATTTGCATATCATTGAGAACCGCCAACGGGGTACCCCTTGGACATGGTACAGGAGCTTTCCCATAACCAAAATGACAAGGCAAGCAGACAATGAGCATATCCGCGGTCTTTTTATTTACTATGTGCACATCTTTTTATTAAGGATGCTTCATAGATAGCTCACTATGGTGATGCTGCAAGTTTCCACCATGAGTAGGCATGGCTTAGGCTAGCGGCCCAGGCGTTTCTCTAACACAGGATAAAAACTCCATGGACTTACAAGTTCCCTCTTTATTTCACATCGTTGACATCCATAGACAAAAGAGCACGATATCAATTGTGTACAAAGTACAAGTGCAATGTTGAAAACGTTCCCTGTGACAACACGGTTCTGCTAATTCCAACGTATAGATGCAAGCATATACAACTACGATGGCACAATAGTTCAATTCTATTAGGGGCAAAGAAATAAAGTGTGCCATCAAGTTCGTGAGAGCTTTACTAACTAGTTTTCACATAACAAAATAATTTTTAATTCGAAAGATAGATGAAGCTTGAGAATTTGCTTGGAATAGCAACAATGCTACTAGGTAGATATGGTGGACACAAATGCAAAAGTTTGGTTCAAAGGATTTTGGAAACATGAGAAGTATGCCTTCTCAAAACAAGTTTTTGGCTAGCAAGGCTGGGTAGCAAGCAAGAGAGTTGAAAGAAACAAGCAAACATACAAGTAATAAATACAAACATGCAATCTTCCTTGAAGACACAAAAGATCTTAAATAAATAATACTAAGCTTATGAGCCAACAAGAAAGAAAACAAATGATACAAAATACCTTTAAGCTTTTCCTTTTTTCTTTCAAACTTCAAAAAATATTGCTACTGACCAGAACTCGGTTTGCCAAAACCAATTTAGATCCTCTTGATGCTCCCAAAGTGGTGCCAATACTGATCAACAAGATCCATCATATAATAGAGATTGCAAACTAAAATGAGAAATGCAAAAAGTAAAAGATGAGACTTCTCATTAATAATCCAATAAAGGCACTCACACCAAGGGATACATAGATAATCAACTAAAGGAGAGATACTTGCAAATGCAAACTAAACTATAATATAACCTCTCTACCATAGATATGAATCCACAAAAAAGGTAAAAGATAAAAGATAATGGTGGTGATACTGCGGCACTCCCCCAAGCTTGGAACAAGCCAAGGGGATGCCAAACCTGATGATGAATTACTCCCTCGGTGGTGGTGGTGTCGCTTCCTTGTTTAGGATAAGAAAACCCTCCAGCATTTTACGAAGCTTGTTGTTCTACTCTTGAAGTTCATCCACCTTTATCCTCAAAGCACGGTATCTTTCACAAAACTCATTAGTGGTTCGAAGGGCTTCCGCTGACTCGGGACAGTATCTGAAGTCTGGACCAAAGGCTATGATTCCCTACATGTGAAGAGAAAAATCATACGCAGTGTTAATTGCTCCTACAAAATTAGGTTTCCTTCCCCTTGTTCCTGCGGCGGTTTGTTCTTCCAACTCTATCTACACGGGCTTCTTGCCTTTGTCGTTAGCGGAGGCCATGGTTGTCTAAAATTGAGAAGATTTCCTGACAAAAACAGATTGAAACAAAAACACGACGAGAACACGATGCACGAACCTAGGGGGATCAGGGGGGTTATATATTATGAAGTTTCAAGGCATAAGGAAGGTACTGACACGGAAACGAGGCGGAGACGGAGTTCGAGGGTGGCACACACCCCTCAGGCGCGGCCAGGCTGGGCCCGCGCCTAGGGTGGGTCTGTCCACCCCGGACTTCGTTTCCTCTTCATTTCCATCTCGTAACTTCCCTTATGTATTAAAAACATCAAAAATATAAAAAGATTGGAGTTTCATGAACCTTCTGTTTTCACCACTTTTACCTATTCAAAGATGAACTCTGCAGATTCCTTTTCTCTTTCTCCTGAGAAAATTCCCTTCATACAAAACCCTTGCACAAACTCAATGACAACATTAGTGTAAGAAAAAAAATAAACCTTTGGGTACACTCTTGAACTGAAAACCCATCAAAACAAAAGCTTCTGTAAGAGGCAAATGCAAATGATGGGAGAATTCTGTCAAAACAGACCAGGAGGTAAAGATTGATTTTTTTGAAGACCTTTTGTTGCTCAAATCAAAAAGTGCAGAACTAATGAAAGTTGGGTAACAACTTGGAGAACAAGCTCAGAAAAATGCAGCTCCAACCAACGTACTGAGCTCACTCACGAATTTTTATAAATACAGAACAAATATCTGTCCCAGGACAGCCAGTTTTCACAACTCCTCCACTTCACAAAAGTAGTTGAACTTGACACAAAAACCAAAACAAAAAGGATAAGGAGCGGTTATTACTGAGGTAATAACTTCCAAGACTCGACAAAACTCTTGGGTTATCTCCCAACAAGTACTTTTCTTTAATGCCTTTAAGTTAGGCTTGAAACTTTCAAAGATGCTCACAATGGATATATATATTTGAAGTGAAAGAGAGCATCAAGAAGCAAATAACCAACACACTTGAGTCTAACCCACTTCCTATGCATGGGTGTATCATGGGAAAACGAATTGTTGAAACAAAAATCTACTAGTATAGGAAGACAAAACAGATGCAACTTCAAAGCTTTCAACATAAAACGGGGAACTTAACATCATTGAGATGCATAAAACCATGCTTCCCTCTCTCATAATAACTTTCAGTTGCACTTTGAATAAAGTTGACAATATAATTGTCACCGGAAGTAACTTTATCATCAGAATAAGCATATTTACAGTCATCAAAAAGAGGTCCAAGGTCATAGACTGGATCAATAGAAGCAAGTTGTTCCATCCTGAAATCTTTATTAGGCAAGCTTTTTTCACAAGGAGCTTTAACAAATTTGGAAAAGTTGAACTCATAAGAATCTTCATCAAACTTAGTTAAAACTTTGTCCTTCTTATAATCAATAATGGCTCCAATAGTGTTCAAGAAAGGTCTACCAAAAATGATAGGACAAGTTTTGCTAGATGCTGAATTAAGCACTAGAAAATCAACAAGATACTTAATCTTACCGCAGAGAACCTCCAAATCTCTTATAATTCCAATGGGGCAAATGGTTTCCTTGTTAGCAAGGTGGATAACCACATCAATGTCCTCTAGCTCGCAAGGACCAATCTCATGCATAATTTCCCTGTAAAGCTCATAAGGAATAGCACTAAAACTAGCACCAATATCACATAAACCATAGCAGCAATGATCACCAATTTTAACAGAAAGCACCGGAACACTAGCTTTTCTAGCCTTACTAGGATGAGAAATAATATTAGAAGCATTTTCACAGAAGACAATGTGCTTATCCTCTATATTTCTAGTGACAATGTCTCTCACAATATCTACAACAGGTTCATCACTCAAATGCTTACCAGGCTCCACAGTTTTCATTGTACCTTTGTTATTTGCACTAATAATCATAGAATACTCCTTTACCTTAGCTGGGAAAGGCATTTTCACAACATGAGGTTCAGGCACAATATGATTAGTAGTACAAACTTGAGCATGATTAACACCATCTTTATAAGGAGCATGGTACTTATTCCACTTCTTCTTGGGAATTTCTATGTAAGAGTCAAAGGCCTTAAAACAGTTTGCAATACTTTGGGAATCAAGACCAAACTCATTGCTAATATCACGGAAGTCATCAGTTCCCATAAAAGATTTAATGCATTCATAATCATAGTTTATACCTGACTTTCTTCCTTTGTCATTCTCCCAAGCCTCAGTGTTATCTTGAATACGGTCTAGTAGATCCCATTTAGCTTATTCCTTCATATGTGTAAATGTCACATCCCAAAATTTTCCAAAATTTGTAATATGAAAAATAAATCAACAAAATAAATAATTGTTGAAATTTAGGGTGAGAAGAAAATTTTTGATTCCAAATGGAAACATTAAAACCCATCTTGAACAAACTTTGAATAAAATTTGAATCCAACTAAATTCAAATCAAGTGAAATGCATTCTTCATAAATGCATCTTGAAATTTAAACACTTGGAAAATAAACCAAAACCCTAAAACTCTATTGGGAGATTTCCAAGATATCTCTAAGACCATGGATTTGATCCATATAAAATTTGTCAACAAACATTTATAAATGATCAAGAATGACAAATGGAAATATTATAAAACCATAGAAATTAATTTCATTCAATTTGGAACCATAGATAAAATCTTATGAATTTTGTAAGATAAAGAAATTGAATTTCCAAAGATAATGAAGCCCTTGTATAAAATCCATACCAAATGGTGAGCAAATAATCCTAAGGAGAATTAAAAGGACAAACAAATATTAAATAAGATTTTACAAGTTGGAATCACCAAGTTTGGACCATTAAATAAAAAGATATGGATTTTATAAAATAAATAAAGAAATAATTAATAGGGAATATTTAAAAGCCAAATTAAATCTTGGCCAAACAAATGAGATGAAAGATTATTGATTAATAAAAAGAGTAAATGATTATTTAAATAAAATCATAAGGATTTATTAATATCCAATTTTATTTAAGTAAAGACATTTTCCAATTTAAATATAAATCATATTAAAGTATTTTAAATAATAATTCAAAGTGAAATTATTTTGAATAAATAAAACCTACTGAAAAAGGTTTGGTAAAAATTTAGAATTCAAATAGAGTTTGAAAATATATTTAAATCTTATTTTGAAATAAAGACAAATGTCTATTTATAAATATATAATAGACCCTAAAAGAATAAAAGAAATAATCTAAATTTGACTTTAGAATATGTTAATAAACAGTATTGAAATATACTCAAGGTTTGGAAAAGATTTGAAATTCAAATGGTTGTTTGATTTGTTTGAACAAATTCAAAACTGAATAAAAGAAACAGGAAAAAGAAAATAAACAGAACAAAAAAAAGAATCAGCCCAGCCCAGCAGGCCCAGCAGCGCAACCCAACTAAACCACCCCCGAACCGTCTTTCTCACTCACTAACGAACCCGCAGAGAGACTGACCACCGGACTCCACCCCTTCTCTCTCTCACTCGTTGACGAAGCCAGCCCCACCTATCAGTCTTCGTTTACCCCCTCCAGCGACTGCTTCCTCCTTATACCTGCCATTCACTGTCCATCAAACCTCGATTAAATTCGTGTCAATGCCGCAGTTAATCCGCCCAGTAATCACGTCCTACTAATCGCCCCTCTCTCCTCTCCATTCCCCCCAGACGCCACACCTCGAGAGCCCCCAGGCTGCCCCGAATTCCGCTCAGACCACCGCTACCTCCGACGAGCATCCGCGGCGATTCCGGCCAGCCCACGCCCCCCTTGCTCCCTGGCGCATACTAGCCTACTCCCTAGCCTCTGGCGCATCTCTCAGTGCCGCCCGTTCAGCCGCGCGTGCCCTATATCGTCGACTCCGTCTTCGTCTGACTGCGCCGCCGTCTGTTTCCACTCCGGTGAAGCCCCCTGGTAACATCCGACCGTGCCTTCCCTTATCATTGATGCTACTGTACTCCAAACTCTTCCGCACATCTAACAACATCATTTTGCTTGCTATGGCATGATCCGCATCCTCACCCCCAGCGACGTCTGAGCGCACCCGACAGCGACATCAACTCCGACGAGCGATTAAGATCAACCCCGAGAGCCCCCTGCCGTGCGACGATGACGTTGAGCATCAGCATCGCCCTGTGAACCCTGTGAGCTACCTCTCTCCTTCTCTTGCTTCCTGAATCGCCGGGAACACCAATGTCTGACCGTGCCGCCGCCAGTTAGTGGTCATGCGATGTGAGCCGTTAGATGCAAATATTATGGTTGTAATAGATTCACTTAAAGCGAAGGGGTACGCTGATCTGTGCCGCACGATTTACATCAGATCCAAGGATCCACACTATGTGATCCACGCGAACCGTTTTTGCCCAATCAAAACACACCACGTGGCCTGAGTTTTGTTTTAAAAACAGATTTGACTCTATTAGATATGTGAATTTGTAAATTGCATAACTTTAAATCTACACGTCCAAATTTTTCAATTTTATATCAATAGAATCAACAAAGCAAGTATTTTCCAACCATGCACTTTGTTTAATGAATTGCTTCTGTTAAAATGGTTGTTTTTGCAGAAACTTGTGTAGGCATATTTAGAACATAAAATTTATTCTAGAAATGTTTTTAGGATAAAATATTTGGCAAATGGTTTGTTTTGAACCTACTGACCATAGAAACCAACTTGTGGATTCAAAAACAAATTTTGTGAAGTTAAAGAATAAATCTTTGAATTAGAACATTTCTAGTCAAATAACAATATTGTTTATGTGTTAAAAATGTTTTTTGAGTAAAAACTTTGGAAAATGATTAGATTTAAACTCTCTGAACCTAAACACCAAGTTTTGAGATTTAAAAATATATTTTGATGAACCCTATAAATTTATTACTTTGCTAAAAGGCATTTCCAACAACATAAAATATTACTTAGGTATAAAAATGGCTTATAGGTAAAACCTTTTGCAAATGGTTTCAATATTAAACACTTGACCTTAAAACACTAACATTTGTGTTTTAAAATGTATTTGTCAAACACTAGAGATTATCACTTTGATTTAAATCATTTCTAGCAAAACAAAAATGACCTAAAGTAGCCATTTTCACTAACTTAATATCAAATGGTTTTGCCACTTTTATAAATGACCAATAGATGTTTTATAATGTTTATAACCTAATAGAAACCATTTTTACAAATAAAACAATCTTTGGCATGCTTGCATGCATTGCATTGTTTTTATTATTCTATGTGATGATTGCTTGAATGGTAGATTGAATATTTGCTTGCTTGATTGAATTGTAGTGGAATTTGAAGAGTGTGACTATTGCAAAGATCAAGGAGTGAACTTATAATCTCTACCAAAAAGGCAAGTGGTGCTACATACTTTTGTCCCATTATTTTCACTATGCATTAGTGATATTTCTAAGTAGGACTTGCATCGAATTTTTGCTAAGTATAAACTATGTCATGGGAAATCCTAGTAGATGAAACCCTAGTAGAATTTTCCTAAGTTAAGATTCCTACTACTATCATGCTTATCTTAGCTAGTAGAAAACAAGGGTGGATTATATTCATGCTATGGAATATTTCTAAGTCAAGGACTTGTGTTTTATTTAATAAAACAACTAAGTGAATGAATCACCTGGGTGGAAAGGGACTTTCTTGGTGGTTTTTGGTTGAGTGGTTACACAAGGCCCATTTCTATGGTTTACCTTGTGTATCTCACTTGTGGAATGCCACCTAGAACAAAGATATTTGAAATGTCATATGTTGAGAAGTTTCAAGTGCATCCACCTGGCATTATGGGCTCTGCCTGGATCATATAAGTTGCAATAACTTAGCTAAATGGACAGTTGGTGGTAGGGGATTGATAGGTTGGAGCGCGTCCATTCTGGTCTAAGGGAAGGCTTCTGAAAGATCTTATCTTAGTGAAAATCAAGTCTTGTGGGGAAAGTGCACCACCTCTGTAGAGTGTAAAATATAAGTACTTAGCCATGTTCCTGGCAAAGGACAAATTGAGCATCAAGACATGGAAGCTATCAAGAATCTCCTCATCCCAATTTCTAAGTTAAAAACTTGTGGTTGAACAAGGGTGAAGGTTCACCAATTTCTATTGGTGGTTCCTTGGGTGATTTTGTCAAACAAAAACTTAGTGTTTTCAAATCATAAGGAAAATCTATTAACAAAGCAAGCCTAAGCTCCACCTAGCCAAATGCATATAGATGATAGACTCCACTATACTACCATAGTATCACTTGCCAATACGATTCAAATGTATTGACCCTTGTGGCTGTAACTTATTATGTTGCAGGTTTGTTTGATGTTAGTGAAGTGTGTTGATTAGGATTGCAAGTCTACAACCAACATGATTGCCTGTGGCACTTTGAAGATAAAGGACTCCATGCTATAGTTATTTCTGCTGCATTGTAATGAGATAGCCAAATGAGCTATGTAAGATGTAATGAATTATTTTATTCCTGGTTATAAAGTTGTATTATGACCTTTGTTTATTGATATTACATCTTATATGTGGATGCTAGCTATTGATCCAGGGACTAGCATTGTAAACACAGGGATCTCTACCTTATTAAAGGATGGGACCTCTACAGATGGTATCAGAGCACTGTGTTGCCTGTAGGATTGTAACCCTAGGATTGGACAAAACACCTTAGAAAAATAGGAGTTGTATTTGTTCCAAAACTTATTTACAAACAATCTTCTAAACTCTTTCCTCAACCTTTTGGTTTTGATTCTACATATCTTCCTTTTCAAACTTGATGGACAAAGCCTCAACTATGAGCAAAGACTTCAACATGAGCAAAGAACTTCACCAACTCAAATGACTTCAACTTCAACATCACCAATGACTTCAACTTTAGTTTCATCAAGGACTTCAACTTGGACATCACCAAGGATTACAAGTGAGACAAGAAATATTACTCAAGACTTGAAGACTAAGGAAACATAGCTTAGAAGGAATCATCACCACCTATGAAGTTTTGTGACCAAGATGCAAGAAATTCTCCAAGGATACAAAGATCTTGTTCATGAAGAATCAACTAAGAAGAATGGACTGATCTCAAGTGAACCATATATTTGGACCACCATATTTAGTTTAGATCAAACCCACCAACTTATGTGGTGTAGCAAAGATATTTTGTTGCCTAAAAATGTGCTTGAAACTTGTTGTTTGAGTGGAATGTTTGGTTGTGAATGCTTGCATAGTGCTTGTGTGAATTGTTCTGTGTGATTAGACTTCTTCCTTAGAAATCTTTTATCTATTCTAATCCCAATCCAACCCAAACATATGACTTCCCCAAGAGACTCCAACATCAAGGATGGTGACAACAACAACCAAGAGATGCACATGAGAGAACTCATAGCAACCCAGACCCAGTTGAACCAAGTGACAACTCAATTTTGGGCCAACAACAATGAGTTAGACCCAACCATGCAAAGGTTTTTGAAAAACCAAACCCAATCGTTGCATAGGATGACTGTCACATCCCAAGATTTTCCAAATCCTGTAATGTGAAAAATAAATAAACAAAATAAATTATTGTTGAAAATCAGGGTGAAAAGAAACTTTGTTTCTAAATGGAAACTTAAAATCCCATCTTGAACAAACTTTAATTAAAGTTTGAATTCAACAAAATCCAAATCAAGAGAAATGCATTCCTCATAAAATGCATCTGGAAATTTAAACACTTGGAAAATAAATCCAAACCCTAAACCATAATGGAATAAAATCATTTCCAAGTTATCTCCAAGCCTATGGATTTGATCCATATAAAAATTGGTTAAACAAACATTTCAAAATGATCAAGAATGACAAATGGAAATATTATAAAACCATATAAATTGATTTCATTCAATTTGGATCCATAGATAAAATCTTATGAATTTAAATAAGGATATTTAATTTTCCAAAGCTAATAAAGAACCTATCTATAAATCCATACCAAATGGTGGGCAAATAATCTTGAAGATATTTAAATGGATAAATAAATCTCAAATAAGATTTTACAAATGGGAATCACCAAGTTTGGATCTCTAAATAAAAAGATATGGATTTTATAAGATGAAGAAAGGAATATTAAATGAGGATTATTTAAAGGCCAAATCCAATCTTGACCTAGTCCATAATCAAATGGAATGAATACAATACAAATCCAAATAAAATAAAAGGATGAAGAATTTCCAAAATAAAATAAAATGGCATTAACCATTCTATCCCTATTTTAATAAAGACAAATCTCTAATAAGAATAATTATATAATTCATGAGAAAATAGTATTTTGGAATTTACCCAAGTGGAATAAAAGTTGTTTAATTAACTTAAATAAAATAAATCTTCCAAAGAAAATTTAGGGAATTAAAACTATATTTAATTCTATTGGAATTAAAACAAATACCCAATTCAAATGATTTATGAATCATATTAAATACTTTCCAAATATGTCAAGGTGAAATATTTGACACCCTATTAAATAAATAAACCTACTGAAAGGTTTTGTGAAAAGATTGGAATTTTAAGTAAGGTTTGAAAATTATATGTAAACTCACTTGAAAAATGGCATATGCTTATTTTAATAAAGAATAAAACATAAGAAAAATAAAAGAATTATTCCTGAAGTAATATTTAATTTACAGGATTAAACAGTATGGAATTATACTGAACTTTTGAACAAGTTTTGAATTCAAACAAGGTTTGAAAACATTCAAACAAAATCAAAACAGAAAAAGAAATCATGAAAAAGAAAAAGGAAACAGATCAAAAAAGAGAGAGAAAGACTCAGCCCAACTAACCCTAGGCCCAGACTAGCCCAGCAAGCCCACCCCCACTCTCTCGCGAAACGTTTTCTCACTGCAGACCGAACCCGCAGCATCACTGACCGCCTGGACCCACTCCCCCTCTCTCCCTCACGCTGACAACAGACCCCATCGCCACGTCACCCCGCGACGACCGCGTCGGCCGTTTCATACCATTGATGCCGCAGTTTAATTCGCTTAAGCGGCTCGCTTAAACCTCGCCGCGACCATGCTCCCTTAAACGCCTCCCTCTTCTCCCTCTTTCCCCTCAGTCGACACCTCCCAGGAGCCCCCGGGCTGGATGAATTTCTCCACGCGCCCTCACTGCTCCGACGAGCCTCCCCGACAAATTCCGGCGACGCCAGACTTCATCGCCACTCCTAGAATTCACTAGCCTGCTCCCCATCCCCGTACGCATCTACCAGCATCCCTTGCTAGCTTGCGCGCGCTCCAAATCATCGGCAAGGACAACACCGTCTCGCCACCGACGACCGCATCCACTCCGGCGAGCTACTGACGCCAAACTCGTGCGCCCCTCGTGTGCTGGTGAGTACCTCTACAACCCCCGAGACCGTGCGCATCCTCCTGATACCTTTCCTCGCTTGCTTGCATCCCAGGCGCTCGTCTTCGA
Organism: Avena sativa; assembly: GCA_916181665.1. Taxonomy (NCBI): domain Eukaryota; kingdom Viridiplantae; phylum Streptophyta; class Magnoliopsida; order Poales; family Poaceae; genus Avena; species Avena sativa. Next base: position 507,984,290 of record OV702294.1, read on the forward strand.
CCACGACCGTGCGCACCCGACAACAGCGAGAACTCCGGTGAGCGATTCAGGTCATCCTCGTGCGCCCCTTGCCTCCTCGCGAGTACCTTGAGCATCACCACGACCACGCGAACCTGGTGAGACACTCCCCTTCCTCCCTTGCTTCATGTAATCACCGTGACGCCGTAGCCAGCGTCAACGCCGCCACCTGCCGCCGCCAGCGCCGCTCTCTTAGGGTCAAACACGTAGCGACCGTAGGATCTTAATCAGATGGTTGCGATAGAATCATAATCGAAAGGGTATCCTTTGATCTGCACCATGCATAGCCATTTAGATCTGCGGTCCACGAAGGTCGATCCGCACAAAGCGATACAGGCGAATAAGAACTAGACACGTGTCCCTGTCCGTTTGAAATAAAAACAGAAATGTCTATTAGATATTCCAATTTGAAAAATTCATAACTTTCAAACCACACGTACAAATTTTGCAAATTTTATATCAATGGATTCAGCAAAACAAGTACTTTCTGACCATACCCTTTGTTTAGTAAATTGCTTCTGTTAAATTGATGGTTTTTTGCAGAAACTTGTGTAGACATATTTGGAATATAAAAATTGTTCTAAAATGATTTTTGGGATAAAACCTTTGGCAAATGGTTTGTTTTGAACCTACTGACATTAGAAACCAACTCATGGATTTAGAAATGTATTTGGTGAAGCAAAAGAATGAATCTTTGATTTAAACCATTTCTAGTCAAATAAAAATATTGTTTATTGGTTAAAAATGCTTTTTGAAGGAAACCTTTGGGAAATGTTTTAATTTAAACTCTCTGACCCTAAACACAAGGTTTTATGAATTGGAAACATATTTTGTGAAACCTATAAATTGTTGCTTTATTAAAATTATTTTTCCACCACATAAAATAATGCTTTGGTTTAAAAATGGTTTTTAGATAAAATCTTTTGCAAATAGTTTTTGCCACTTTATAAAATGTCCAATAAAGTGTTTTAGAATGTTTATAACCTATTATAAACCACTTTTGTAAATAAAACAAAGTTTGGCATGCTTGCATGGATTGGTTTGTTTCTATTATTTTATGTGATGCTTTGCTTGAATGGTAGATTGAAATGTTGCTTGCTTGATTGAATTGTAGTGGAACTTGAAGAGTGTGATTGTTGAAAGATCAAGGAATGAACTTATATTCTCTACCAAAAAGGCAAGTGATGCTTCATACTTTTGTCCCATTATTTTCACTATGCATTAGTGATATTTCTAAGTAGGACTTGCATGGAATTTTGCTAAGTGTAAACTATGCCATGGGAAATCCTAGTAGATGAAACCTTAGTAGAATTCTCCTGAGTTAAGATTCCTACTACTATCATGCTTAGCTTAGCTAGTTGAAAACAAGGGTGGAATATATATTCATACTATGGAATATTTCCAAGTCAAAGACTTGTGTTTTGTTTAATAAAACAACTAAGTGAATGAATCACCTGGGTGGAATGGAAGGAATGGTTTGTGTTGAGTGGTTCACAAGGCCCATTTCTATGGTTTACCTCGTGTATCTCACTTGTGGATGGCCACCCAGGAACAAAGAGATTTGAGATGTCAAATGTTGAGAAGCTTCAAGTGCAGCCACTTGGCATTATGGGCTCTGCCTGGATCATATAGGTTTCAATAACTTAGCCAAATGGACAGTTGGTGGTAGGGGAATGATAGGTTGGAGCGCATCCATTTTGGTCTAAGGGAAGGCTTCTGAAAGATCTTGTCTTGGTGAAACCAAGTCTTGTGGGGAAAGTGCACCACCTCTGCAGAGTGTAAAATCTAAGTACTTAGCCATGTCCCTGGTAAAGGACAATTTGAGCATCAAGACATGGAAGCTATCAAGAATCTCCTCATCCCAATTTCTAAGTTAAAAACTTGTGGTTGAACAAGGGTTGAAGGATCACCAATTTCTATTGGGAGATGCCTTGGGAATGATTTTGTCAAGCAAAAACTTAGTGTTTACAAATGATAAGGAAAATCTATTTTGAGCAATGCAAGCCTAGGATCCACTTAGCCAAATGCATATAGATGATAGACTCCACTATACTACCATAGTATCACTTGCCAATACAATTCAAATGTTGACCCTTGTGGCTGTAACTTGTTATGTTGCAGGTTTGTTTGATATTAGTGAAGTTTATTGATTAGGATTACAAGTCTACAACCAACATGTCTGCCTGTGGCACTTTGAAGATGAAGGACCCCATGCTATTGTTATATTCTGCTGCATTGTAATGAGATAGCCAAATGAGCTATGTAAGATGTAATAAATTATTTTATTCCTGGTTATAAAGTTGTATTATGACCTTTGTTTCTTGATATTACATCTTAACTGTGGATGCTAGCTATTGATCCAGGGACTAGCATTGTAAACACAGGGATCTCTACCTTATTAAAGGTTGGGAACTCTACAGTAAATGATCCAGCACAAGAAGCATGTAGTAAGTATTTATCATGAAGAGAAAGCCTAGCATAAAAGTTATTGAGAATAATATTGTTAGGGAGTTCATGAATAGGACATTTAAGCATTAGTAACTTCAATCTCCCCCAAGCTTGAGCTGTACTTTGTCCATCAAGAGGCCAAAAGTTATATATAAGATTTCTATCCTTATGAATTTCACTGAGAGGAAAAAATTTAGAGTAAAAGAGAGATGCCATCTCCTCCCATTCCATGGATTGTCCATTCTTCAGTAGCTTATACCATTCTTCAGCTCTCCCTTTCAAGGATATGGAGAGTAACTTCTTCACATGTTCAGTTGTGATACCTACACACTTAAACAACCCGCATAATTCATGGATAAAAAGTAAGTGATCACCAGGATGGACAGTTCCATCCCCTAAATAATAATTATCCATAACACGACTAACAATACTTGTAGGTATCTTAAAAGGATCTATCTCAACAGGTGGTGGTTCATCTACTACCCTAGAAGTGGTAGTAGTTTTACAAAACAGAAAACCAAGTGGGTTATCCATATTGGAAACAAAGTAACAAGCAGTAACAAAAGAAATACTCATAGTAGAGGTATCCCTTACCAGTTCCACTCTTCAATAGCGCTTCACTCCCTGACAATGGCGCCAGAAAATAGTCTTGATGACCCACAAGTATACAGGTGTATCGTAGTACTTTCGATAAATAGGAGTGTCGATCCCAACGAGGAGCAGAAGGTGCTGAATAATGGTATGGAGCAGGAAATCCCTGTGAATACTGAGCAAACGGATTTTAGTGGTTTTCTGACAAGGCAACAAAACAAAGAGCAAGTAACAAAGGTAACGAACAAGCGGAGCAAGTGGCCCAATCCTTTCTTAGCAAAGGACAAGCCGGTGAAAATACTTATAAAGACCAAACATTCCCGAGGACACATGGGAATTCTGTCAAGTGCTTTTGCTTCAAATAGCTGAGTACTCTTCTCTGGTATTGTAAGTGTTGTGTGGGTGAAACTGTGCTAACATACCGACCTTACTTGGACTAATACATACTTGTGATTAAACCCCCTGCAAACATCCGTAATTACAGGAAAGTAATTAAGATATAAATCTAACCACAGCCTTAAACTCTGAGATCCTACGCTCCCTTGTGCAAAGGTGTCCTAACGGGGGTTCAGGTTTCTGTCACTTTGGCAACCCCACGATTAGTAGCCAAATACACAATGCATTCCCCTAGGCCCATAAATTGTGAAGTATCATGTAGTCGACGTTCACATGACACCACTAGAAGAATAACACCACAACTTAAATACTAAATCATTGAATAATAACTCATCACAGATTCACTACTAACAACATGACTTCTCCCATGTCCTCAAGAACTAAACAAACTACTCACGAGACATCATATGGATAAAGATAAAAGATGATATGGTAATGGATAATAATCTGAACATAAACAATAATCCAATGGTTCCACTCACAAGCATCAACTACAATAGTAATTAACACCGGGAAAGTTCCCCCTAAGAACTAAAGCAATATCCAACACAATTGTTACAGCGGGACGGAGTGGTGATGATGGTGCTGGTGGAGATGATGGTGTATGATGATGATGATGATCCCGATGAAGCCTAGATTGATGATGGTGTTGATGGCGACGGTCTCCCCTCTCCGGGAAGGAATTCCCCTGGCACAAATCTGTCTGCCGGAGAGATCTTTCTCTCGCGGTGTTTTCCGCCCCCCAGAGGCAGCGGAAATCTATCTATAGTCGCTCCCTCAGGCTTAGGGTTCCGTAGGGAAGATACATGCGAAGGGGCGGAGTCGGAGGCTAGGCAGGTGGGCCACACCTTCCCTAGGCGCGGGGTCAGGTGGACCCACGCCTAGGGGGATGTGGGCCCCCTGTGGCCCCTCTTCGCTCCTCCTTTTGGCTTCCTTCGTCTTCTGGTAAAATAATATGTTTCCATATTTTTCTGGTATTTTTTGATCTTCGCGGAATTGCACTGAAACGCCTTCTTTTCCATCAGAATCCAGACTCTGGCAGTCCATCCTCCAGGAATCATACAACATGCATAAACAGATGAAAATCCATAAGTAATACCTCATAATAAGACAACTATCAATGAATAGAGGTAAATTATGATATAGAATGGTGATGCAAATTGGTCGTATCAGGTGCCAGAACGGATTTTCTGGATCCGAATCTTGGTTTCGGATGGTGGCGGCGGAGCGGAACTCTTTCTGGAAAAACGTCGAATGCCCCTCAGTTTTTAGGTCAAGGGGTAACTTATAGGCACAGAGGGGGCCCGAGGGGGTGCCTGGGGTGGCCGAACCCTCCTAGGCGCAGGGCAGGGCCCACCCGCGCCTGGAAGGGGTGTGGGACCCCAGGCCTCCACTCCATTTCGTCTTCTGGCTTCATGGTTCTTTTGGTGAAATATAATTTTTGGCATATTTTCTGGGATTTTTCCTGGTAGTTTATTTTCTGCACAAAAACTAGGCACCAAGGTAATTCTTCTGAAAACAGCGTCAGTCCGTGTTAGTTGTATCCAAATCACACAAGTTTAGAGGAGAAATAATAGAAAAAGTGTTCAGGAAAGTAGATACGTTTTGGACGTATCAACTCCCCCCAAACTTAGCTTATTGCTTGTCCTCAAGCAATTCAGTTGAAAACTGAGTGCGATAAAAGAACTTTCACGAACACATTTGCTTCATATAATGTATATATTCTCAGCACAAGAGTAGGTGCTTAAACCATTCATAATAAGAAGCATGCAACCAAGTCTACTCAATAGTAATTGCAAGCTATGAAGAGAAACCAACTCAATAATAATAAGTAGCATGGAACATAAATATAAGCAACATTGCAATGCTCATAGTAAGGTATGATAGAGTGGTATCTCGCTTGCCTTTGTTTGTATAGCACAATATAAATGCCAAGGCACCTCTGAAGTTCAAGTGAAGACTAGAGGTAAAAATATCAGAGATACAAGCATCAAAGTCATGACATAATTAACCAAGTTTTGGAACAAACACAAGAATGACAACTATGCTCTCAAGAAGGTTCTCATAGAATAAGTGGTGACTCAACATGGAAGTGAAAAGGTTTTTGAAAAGTTTGAAAGGCTTCCTAATGTTGAAAGGAAGATACTCATTAGCTTTGAGCTCTCATTGCCCCTATCATAGGCATCTTCATGTGGTTAAGGTGAAAGTGAGGTCCAGTATGAGTTATATGCTTGACAGACCATAAACTGGAAATCCCAAGTCCCTTGAGTACGAGGGCCGCTCCGCATGCTACTCAACTTTGGTTACCTGTATGTTTTTGTCATTGTACATACATGCATATCATAGAGAACCGCCAACGGGGTACCCCTTGCACATGATACAAGAGCTATCCCGTGATCAAAATGACAAGGCAAGCAGACAATGAGCATCTCGGCGATCTTTTTATTTACTATATGCATAGCTTTTTATTGAGGATGCTTCACAGAATGCTCATTATGGTGGTGTTGCAAGTTTCCACCATGATTAAGCATGGCTTAGGCTAGTGGCCCAGGCGTTTCTCTAACACAATGTATAGACTCCATGAACTCACAAGCTCCCCTTTTATTTCACACCGTCGACATCCGCAAACAAAATAGCAAGGTATCAACTGGATATGTACCTAAAAAGTGTTGAAAGTGTTCCCCATGACAACACGGTTCTGCTGACTCCCAGCATATAATTTTCAAGCATATAACTTTCATGGATAGGTCACAATGGTTCAAGATTATTATGTGCAAGGAATAAAGTGTGCCATCAAGTTCATGAGAGCTTTACTAACTAACTTTATCAAAATAGACAAACATTTTATTTGGAAGAAAACAAGGCATATGGAATATGCACTGAAATAGCAAACATCGCTAATAGGTAGGTATGGTGGACACAGTTGGCAATATTGGTTTTGGGAAGTTGGAAGCATAAGTAGAGCTCATACTCAGTGCAAGTGAAGGCTAGCAAAAGAGAGGGAGCGACAAACGAGAGAGCAATAATTGTCATAATCATGCTTGCAACAAAACAGGACTAATTATGGCATGAAAGTGATACAAGAACTCTAAGGCAAAATAAATCATCGAGGCTTACTGACTATTGTTTATTCATATGCATGCGTGAGCATGTGCCAAGTCGATTCACATGAAACTTTCAGAGGAGGATACCACAATATCATACCAAAATATGAATAAAACAATGCAAGCAAACATTCATATGACATGCTACAAACTATTAGCAAGCTGGAGCTAATCATAGACAAGCAAGAACTACTAAGCATCCATCAGTAACATACGCCTTACAATGAACAGACTAAGCATGCTCACAATGATGAGTATATGTACAAAAATGAAAACAAATAGAGTTCGTTACCAGCCTCTTACCACACCTCGAGTTGTCTTAGTATTCATTATTTCCCTTCAGTTGTGTGACTTGAATAAAAACTTGAAACCCAAAAATCCACTGAGGACAACTGAACCCCTGCAAAGAACTCACAAAACCAAAGAAGAACAACAAATATTTTTGGTGTTTTCGATTTTTTTAAAGAAAGCAAACAAAGCAAAACCAAACAAAGAGAAGGCAAACCAAACAAGAAGCAAAAAAGCGAGAGAAACAATGAAAATATTTTTGGTATTTTTGTGTTTTTGAGAAAGAAGCAACAATAACCAAAAAAGAAAGCTAAACAATGGATATACAAAGAACCGACCGAACATGATATATAGATGAGTGTGATGTCGGTATACCTCCCCCCAAGCTTAGGCTTTTGGCCTAAGTGGGGCTCAATCCCATGGTGCCCAAGTAAGTGCACCTCCGTAGTACGACAACGAGGTTCCCTTGTCCTGATACGAGCTCGAGGACTCCCCTATGTAGTGTACAACAGGGTCATACGAGGGTGCTTCCTCCTGACAATGTCCATAGAAGCTAAGAGAGCGCAGCTTGTCATCCATCTCCTCCTTGGAGCGTGACAAAGGTCCCTGAGAAATACTGAACAAAGTGGTTTGGGGTAGAGGTATCTCTCTCTCTTCCCCGTCAATAAACAACATTTTCTAAACCAAGTTCTCAAGGGTAGAGCCATTAGTGACAAAGTGGTGCGCCTTCATGGCAGCAAGATCAAGCCTCTGAGGAGCCAAAACTATATCATTTGGATCGACATCAATGTCCAAAGCAGTAGCAACACGCGTAGCAATATTCCCCCATAAATGGGTCCCTTAGCAGTTAAGTGACGAGCAATGAGAGAACCAAGATTGTACTTAGTTTCATTGTTGAGCGCAGCAGCTAAGAAAGCCAAATGATAGCTGGAAATATTACTAGTGTTCTCCCTACCAAGAACACTAGTGGCAAGATAGTAAGCAAAGTACCTGATGGCTGGAAGCTAAATATTTCTTATCTTTCCCCGTTGAGCTCTACAGTTATAATCATTAGTTATCCCGCGGTAGAGCTCCAACAAATCAGCGGGTTGAGCTGGAATCTTCTTTGCTGGCCCAGCTGTACCAAGTCCTAGAGCCTCACAAAATTTCTTCAACGTCATATTGTAAGACATGCCATAAATTTTAAGAGAAACATTTGGCTTGAACAAGTTGTTAGTAAAGGAGAAGCTCTCCACAAATGTTTTAGTGAGCGTAGCATATTGCACGCTCTCATCCTGCATAAGGCTTGTTAGTCCAGCCCTCCGAACCAAGGTTGTAAAATCATCAAGAATCCCATCAGCCTGCAAAAAGGTTGGGCAAGGAAAGGTGGAAGGGTGAGAATCCCCCTCATCTCCCTCGTCGCCGAATCGCGGAGTGATGGGATCCTCATTGTATGAGGTTCTGGCACGGGAGGATGATCTTGAGGGCCTTGCCCTCCTAGGTGCATCACCCTCAAATATCTCTCCAAATGGGTGGTTGTCCATGACCCCTCTTTTCTAAAAAAAATAGATAAACATCAAACCAAGTGATTTCTAAGTTGATAAATGATGAGGAACTACTATAGGAACTTGCTAGAGGGCTACACATGCATAAAAATGAAATATCTAAGCATAGAACAAGCATGCAAGATCACACAACCTGAAACCTATAGTAGCAAAATACTCAAGATATAATCTACCAACCACAAATCTAATTGGACAAGTGGAGGAGGCACGAACCAAGGAGCAATCCCTCCAAAAATCAGCAGCAAAGAGTGGCTGAGCAAGGAGATCGAAAATCGCGAGCAAGAACTCGAGCTTGAGCAAGTTTTCCAGTGTTTTTCGGGAGAGATAAAGAAGATGGCTGTGAGGGGGCACTTGAAGGGGCCCAGGTGGGCTCCTGGGGTGGCCCCTGGGTCACTCCAGGTGTCCCTCTGCCCCTTTTTTCGAGGAAAAAATTATTTTGAATTTTCTGGGATTTTTCGGGAAACTTTATTTTTGGCCAATTTTCAGGGTATGAAAATTGATTTTCTCGCATAAACAGTTTTTTTAGAAGAAGCAAAAGCAAACCAAAAGCCAAACTACAGAAGCTCTAAGACACGCTAACAACCAAACAACTATCAAAACCAAAGCTAGCAAAAGAAAAGGCAAAGACTAGGAAGGAGAAAAAGTAAAAATGAGCAAATATAACCATAGTGAAAACATTATTTTGTTCATAAAAATCCTTTTGTTAACAAGGTTGATCAAGTCTTGTACCAAAACAATCTTATATGAAACAAAACTTTGCATTCCACAAGGTGATTATGTTACCTCATACTTGATATCAATGGTCCCAATCATAATAGTTTCAAAACTTTCCTGTGGAATGGGACAATATATTTCCAACCTTGATGCTCTCAATATTTTCAATAGAATTCAGGGAATAGCTCTTAACAACCTTCTTGGGGAAATAAATAGTATGCTCTTTGACATTAATATTGAACGTTACTTTTCCTTGATTGCAATTAATAACAGCACCTTGATGACCCACAAGTATAGGGGGTGTATCGTAGTACTTTTGATAAATAGGAGTGTCGATCCCAACAAGGAGAAGAAGGTGCTGAACTGTGGTATGGAGCAGGAAATCCCTGTGAACACTTAGCAAACAGATTTTTAGTGGTTTTCTGACAAGGCAACAAAACAAAGAGCAAGTAACAAAAATAACGAACAAACGGAGCAAGTGGCCCAATCCTTTCTTAGCAAAGGACAAGACGGTGGAAATACTTATAAGGACCAAACGTTCTCGAGGACACATGGGAATTCTGTCAAGTGCTTTCGCTTCAAATAGCTGAGTACTCTTCGCTGGTGTTTGTAAGTGTTGTGTGGGTTAACCTGTGCTAACATACGCCCTTCCTAGTACTTATACATACTTGTGATTAAACCCCCTGCAAACATCCGTAACTACAGGAAAGTAATTAAGATATAAATCTAACCACAGCCTTAAACTCTGAGATCCTACGCTCCCTTGTGCAAAGGTGTCCTAACGGGGGTTCAGGTTTCTGTCACTCCGGCAACCCCGCGATTAGTAGCCAAATACACAATGCATTCCCCTAGGCCCATAAATGGTGAAGTATCATGTAGTCGACGTTCACATGACACCACTAGAAGAATAGCACCACAACTTAAATACTAAACCATTGAATAATAACTCATCACAGATTCACTACTAACAACATGACTTCTCACATCTCCTCAAGAACTAAACGAACTACTCACAAGACATCATATGGATCAAGATCAAAGATGATATGATAATGGATAACAATCTGAACATAAAAAATAATCCAATGGTTCCACTCACGATCATCAACTACAATAGTAATCAACACCGGGAAAGTTTCCCCTAAGAACTAAAGCAATATCCAACACAATTGTTACAACGGTACGGAGTGGTGGTGATGGATCTAGTGGAGATGATGGTGTGTATGATGATGATGATCCCAATGAAGCCTAGCTTGATGACGGTGTTGATGGCGATGGTCTCCCCTCTCCGGGAAGGAATTCCCCCGGCAGAAATCTGTTTGCCGGAGAGATCTTTCTCTCTCGGTGTTTTCTGCCCCCAGAGGCGGCGGAAATCTATTTGTGGTCGCCCCCCGAGCCTTAGGATTTTGAAGGAAAGATGTAGGCGAAGGGGCGGAGTCGGAGGTCGGGTAGGTGGGCCACACCTTCCCTAGGCGCGGGGTCAGGTGGGCTCGCGCCTAGGGGGTGTGGCCCCCCTGAGGTCCATCTCCGTCCCTCCTTCTGGCTTCCTTCGTCTTCTGGTAAAATAATATGTTTCCATATTTTTCTGGTATTTTTCTGACTTCGCGAAATTGCACCGAAACGCCTTCTTTTCCATCAGAATCCATACTCCGGCAATCCATCCTCAAAGAATCATCCAACATGCATAAACAGATGAAAAGCCATAAGTAATACCTCATAATAATACAAATATGAATGAATAGAGGTAAATTACAATATAGAAAGGTAATGCAAATTGGGCGTATCAACTCCCCCAAGCTTAGACTTCTCTTGTCCCCAATCGAATACTGAGCTTAGTAAACATGTCCACGGGTTTATGGAGTGAAGTGTCAATAAAAGAATATGAACAAGAAGCATCACACTTACCATTGCACAACTCATAGAAGAAAGCAACTCACCATTATATAACTTATCTTGCAGCCAAGTACAACAGTCAAAATAGAGATGCATAAAGATAAATCATAATTGGAATTGGCAAACTTGTTCTTGGTCAGAGAACACCTGGCAAACGGTTTCACAAAAGCTTTTTGTAGAAGTTTCAAAACAGGAGCACTCTTTGCTCAAAAAGGTTTTTTACAAGTGAAGGCTTTCAAAGTAATACTCAATAGATAAGAGTTTTGTGCAAACAAGGAAGATGAAGAACATGATTGAATAAATCACCATATAAATGCTTGAAACACAACAACTCAAAAGCTTGTTGGAGATAGAGATGAAGTAGGTTTACTGACTCAACTTGGAAGTGGAAGAAAGGTCCCTTCTTAGAGGGTAGCAGGGATTACAAGTCATAAAGAGCTTCCAAAATATTATGGTACTTACTAGCTTTTGAGCCCTCATTTCCCCTATCATAAGCATCTTAAGATGATTAAGGTTAAAGTGAACAAAGATGGAGTATATGCTTGACAAAATATAAGTTGGCAATCTCATGTCCCTTGAATATGAGGGCCACTCCTCATGCATACTCAACTTTGGTTCCAGGTAAGTTCTTTTCATTGTAAGTATTTGCATATCATTGAGAACCGCCAACAGGGTACCCCTTGCACATGGTACAGGAGCTTTCCATAACCAAAATGACAAGGCAAGCAGACAATGAGCATATCAGCAATCTTTTTATTTACCATATGCATAGCTTTTTATTGAGGATGCTTCATAGATGACTCACTATGGTGATGCTGCAAGTTTCCACCATGATTAAGCATGGCTTAGGCTAGCGGCCCAGGCTTTTCTCTAACACGGAATACAAACTCCATGGACTTATAAGTTCCCTCTTTATTTCACACCGTTGACATCCATAGACAAAAGAGCATGATATCAACTATGTACAGAGTACTAGTGCAATGTTGAAAACGTTCCCCGTGACAGCACGGTTCTGATAATTCCAACGTATAGATGCAATCATATACAACTTCGATGTTCACAATGGTTCAAGTTTATTAGGGGCAAAGAAATAAAGTATGCCATCAAGTTCGTGAGAGCTTTACTAACTAGTTTTCACATAACAAAATACTTTTTAATTCGAAAGGTAGATGAAGCTTGAGAATTTGCTAGGGATAGCAACAACTACTATGTAGATATGGTGGACACAAGTGGAAAAGGTTTTTGGTTCAAAGGGTTTTGGAACACATGAGAAGTATGCCTTATCAAAATAGGTTTTTGGCTAGCAAGGCTGGGTAGCAAGCAAGAGAGTTGAAAGAAACAAGCAAACATACAAGTAATAAAGCCAAACATGCAATCTTCCTTGAAGACACAAAAGAATCTTAAATAAAGAATACTAAGCTTATGAGCCAACAAGAAAGAAAACAAATGATATAGAATACCTGTAAGATGTCGTTTGGTATCCATCATTTGGGCCTAGAATTCATTTTGCAATTCCATCCCTACGATGTTTGGTTGGCACGGAATTTGGCCATCATTTCATTTGGTAAATCCATAAAAATATCTCCATGTGTAAACCTGATTCCTATCTCATACCCGTCATTTCCAAATTCCGGTGGCAGCCAAACATGTGGGTTTTTTTGGAATCATAATATAAATGAAATGAATCCATGTATTCATTTCATTTCTACTAAATGAAATGAATACCTGGGTGCCAAACGACCTCTAAGCTTTTTCTTTCTTTTTCTCTTTCATGGTTATGCTACTGACAAAACTCGGTTTGCCAAAACCAATTTAGATCCACTTGATGATCCTAGCGTGGTGCCAATACTGATCAACAAGATCCATCATATAATTGAGATTGCAAACTAAAATAAGAAGTGCAAAAAGTAAAAGATCAGACTTCTCATTAATATTCCAATAAAGGCACTCACATCAAGGGATACAAAGATAATCAACTAAAGGAGAGATACTTCCACATGCAAACCAAACTAGAAGATAACCCCTCTACCACATATATGAATCCACTAAAAAGGTAAAAGATAAAAGATAATGGTGGTGATACCGCGGCACTCCCCCAAGCTTGGAACAAGCCAAAGGGATGCCAAACCTGATGATGAATTACTCCCTTGGTGGTGGTGGTGTTCTCTTGACAAGATCCTCAATCAACTTCCTTAGTTCCTCGAACTCAAAAGTAAGAGTACGAATTAGCTCCGAGTTTTGCTCTATGCGGTTCATGATCATGTCAGACCGAGAATCCCAGTCCTTGTTATTATTCCCCCACTTTTCATCCTTAGCATGATCCTTCTCTGCATTGTTAGAACGAGGCAAATCCCAAGCCGAGGGAAAATTCCCTTGGGGCACATGTTGATATTGATATTCATGTATAAGTGCATGGAAGGGTCTCTTTTTACGTGGAGGAGATGACCGTGGATTGTAGAAGAGACGTGGAGGTTTCCCTCCTGTGGACATCCGTGTTGTCCTCTTAAGCTGTGTAGGTTGTGCCACCAAACCAATGCTTGCGACGGTAGAGCGGGTGTCCGAATGCTTGTCCTCCTCCATGTCTCCTTCATACCCTACTGAAATTTCCTCTTCCTTAGGGACTTGAGGTTCTTCCTCCTCGGGCTTCTTGCCTTTGTCGTTGGCGGAGGCCATGGTGCTCTAAACTTGAGAAGATTTCCTGACAGAAACAGATCGAAACAAAAACACAACGAGAACACGATGCACGAACCTTGGGGAACCCGGGGGATTATATATTACGAAGTTTCTATGCATAAGGAAGGTTTTGACACGGAAACGAAGCGGAGTCGGAGTTCGAGGGTGTCAAACCCCCTCCAGGCGCAGCCAGGATGGGCCCACGCCTGGGGTGGGTTTGTCCACCCCAGACTCCATTTCCTCTTCAGTTTCGTCTTGTAACTTCCCTTATGTATTAAAACATCAAAAATATAAAAAGATTGGAGTTTCACGAACCTTCTGTTTTCACCACTTTTACCTATTCAAAGACGAACTCTGCAGATTCCTTTTCTCTTTCTCTTGAAAATTTCCTTCTCACAAAACCCTTGCAGAAACTCAATGACAACATTAGTGTAAGCAAAAACAATAAACCTTTGTTAAACACTTCAACTGAAAACCCACCAAAACAAAAGCTTCTGTAAGAGGCAAATGCAAATGATGGCAGAAATCTATCAAAACAGACCAGCAGGTAAAGATTGATTTTTTCGAAGACCTTCTGTTGCTCAAATCAAAAAGTGCAGAACTAATGAAAGTTGGGTAACAACTTGTAGAACAAGATCAGAAAAATACAGATCCATCCGACGTACTGAGCTTCCTCACGAATTTTTACAATAAAGCACAAAAATCTGTCCCAAGACAGCCACTTTTCACAACTCCTCTACTTCACAAAAGTAGTTGAACTTGACACAAAAACCAAAACAAAAAGGATAAGGAGCGCTTATTACAGAGGTAATAACTTCCAAGGCTCCACATAACTCTTGGGTTATCTCCCAACGAGTACTTTTCTTTAATGCCTTTAAGTTAGGCCTGAAACTTCCAAAGATGCTCACAAAGGAGATATATATCTGGAAAGAAAGAGAGCATTAAGAAGCAAATAACCAACACACTTAAGTATAACCCACTTCCTATGCATGGGGGTATCATGAGAAAATGAATTTTTGAAGCAAAAATCCACTAGCATAGGAAGATAAAACAGATGCAACTTCAAAGCTTTCGACATAAAACGGGGAAACTTAACATCATTGAGATGCATAAAACCATGTTTCCCTCTCTCGAAATAACTTTCAGTAGCACTTTGAATAAAATTGACAATATAACTGCCACTGGAAACAACTTTATCATTAGAATAAGCATACTTACAGTTATCAAAGAGAGGTCCAAGGTCATAAACTTGATCAATAGAAGCAAGTTGTTCCATCCTGAAATCTTTATTAGGCAAGCCATTTTCACAAGGAGCTTTAGCAAATTTGGAAAAGTTAAACTCATAAGAATCTCCATCAAACTTAGTTAAAACTTTTTCCTTCTTACAATAAATAATAGCACCACAAGTGTTTAAGAAAGGTTTACCAAAAATGATAGGACAAGTTTTGCTAGCTGCTGAATTAAGCACTAGAAAATCAGCAGGATACTTAATCTTACCACAAATAACCTCCACATCTCTTACAATGCCAATGGGGCAAATGGTTTTCTTATTAGCAAGGTGGATAACCACATCAATGTCCTCAAGCTCACAAGGACCAATTTCATGCATAATTTCCCTGTAAAGCTCATAAGGAATAACACTATAACTAGCAGCAATATCACATAAACCATAGTAGCCATGCTCACCAATTTTAACAGAAAGCACAGGAACACTAGATTTTCTAGCTTTACTAGGATGAGATATAATATTATAAGCATCTTCACAGAAGACAATGTTCTCATCCACTCTATTTCTAGTGACAGTGTCTTTCACTATAGCTACCATAGGTTCAATATTCAATTGCTTACCAGGCTCCACAGTTTTCATTGTACCTTTGTTATTTGCACTAATAATCATAGAATACTCCTTTACCTTAACTGGGAAAGGCATTTTCTCAACATGAGGTTCAGGCAAACTGTTATTAGTAGTACAAACTTCAGTACTTCAAACTAGAACATGACTAACACCATCTTTATACGGAGCATGGTACTTATTCCACTTCTTATTGGGGATTTCTATGTAAGAGGCAAAGGCCTTAAAACATTTGGCAATACTTTGGGAATCAAGACCAAACTCATTGCGAATATCACGGAAGCTATCAGTTCCCATAAAAGATTTAATGCATTCATAATCATAGTTTATACCTGACTTTCTTCCTTTGTCATTCTCCCAAGCCTCAGTGTTATCATGAATACGGTCTAAGAGATCCCATTTAGCTTCTTCCTTCATACGTGTGAATGATCCAGCACAAGAAGCATCTAGTAAATCTTTATCATGAAGAGAAAGCCTAGCATAAAAGTTATTGAGAATAATATTGTTAGGGAGTTCATGAATAGGACATTTAAGCATTAGTAACTTCAATCTCCCCCAAGCTTGAGCTGTACTCTCTCCATAAAGAGGCAAAAGTTATATATAAGACTTATATCCTGATGGATTTCACTGGGAGGATAAAATTTAGAGTAAAAGAGAGATGACATCTCCTCCCATTCCATGGATTGTCCATTCTTCAGCAGCTTATACCATGCTTCAGATCTCCCTTTCAAGGATATGGAGAGTAACTTCTTGTTCACCTTTTCATTTGTGATACCTGCACACTTAAACAACCCGTATAATTCATGGATAAAAAGCAAGTGATCACCAGGATGGACAGTTCCATCCCCAAAATAATAGTTATCCATGACACGATTAACAATACTTGTAGGTATCTTAAAAGGATCTATCTCAATAGGAGGTGGTTCATCTACTACCATAGCAGTGGTAGTAGTTTCCCCAAATATAAAACCAAGTGGGTTATCCATATTGGAAACAAAGTAACAAGCAGTAACAAAAGCAATACTCATAGTAAAAGTTTCCCTTACCAGTTCCACTCTTTAATAGCGCTTCACTCCCCGGAAATGGCGCCAGAAAATAGTCTTGATGACCCACAAGTATAGGGGGTGTATCGTAGTACTTTCAATAAATAGGAGTGTCGACCCCAACAAGGAGACGAAGGTGCTAAACAGTGGTATGGAGCAGGAAATCCCTGTGAATACTTAGCAAACAGATTTTTAGTGGTTTTATGACAAGGCAACAAAACAAAGAGCAAGTAACAAAAATAACGAACAAACGGAGCAAGTGGCCCAATCCTTTCTTAGCAAAGGACAAGCCGGTGGAAATACTTATAAGGACCAAATGTTCTCGAGGACACATGGGAATTCTGTCAAGTGCTTTCGCTTCAAATAGCTGAGTACTCTTCGCTGGTGTTTGTAAGTGTTGTGTGGGTGAACCTGTGCTAACAAACCGCCCTTCCTAGGACTAATACATACTTGTGATTAAACCCCCTGCAAACATCCGTAACTACAGGAAAGTAATTAAGATATAAATCTAACCACAGCCTTAAACTCTGAGATCCTACGCTCCCTTGTGCAAAGGTGTCCTAACGGGGGTTCAGGTTTCTATCACTCCGGCAACCCCGCGATTAGTAGCCTAATACACAATGCATTCCCCTAGGACCATAAATGGTGAAGTATCATGTAGTCGACGTTCACATGACACCACTAGAAGAATAGCACCACAACTTAAATACTAAACCATTGAATAATAACTCATCACAAATTCACTACTAACAACATGACTTCTCCCATGTCCTCAAGAACTAAACGAACTACTCACAAGACATCATATGGATCAAGATCAAAGATGATATGATAATGGATAACAATCTGAATGATGGTGTGGATGATGATGATGATCCATATGAAGCCTAGCTTGATGACGGTGTTGATGGTGATGGTCTCCCCACTCCGGGTAGGAATTACCCCGGCAGAAATCTGTCTGCCGGAGAGATCTTTCTCTCTCGGTGTTTTCCGCCCCCCAGAGGCGGCGGAAATCTATCTGTGGTTGCCCCCAAGCCTTAGGGTTTCGAAGGGAAGATATAGGCGAAGGGGCGGAGTCGAAGGCCGGGCAGGTGGGCCACACCTGCCTTAGGCGCGGGGTCAGGTGGGCCCACGCCTAGGGGGTGTGGGCCCCCTGAGGCCCATCTCCATCCCTCCTTCTGGCTTCCTTCGTCTTCTGGTAAAATAATATGTTTTCATATTTTTCTGATCTTCGTGAAATTGCATCGAAACGCCTTCTATTCCATCAGAATCCAGACTCCAGCAGTCGATCCTCCAAGAATCATCCAACATGCATAAACAGATGAAAAGCCATAAGTAATACCTCATAATAAGACAAATATCAATGAATAAAGGTAAATTATGATATAGAAAGGTGATGCAAATTGGGTGTATCACACCTGCAGTATTAAGAAAAGGTCTCCCAAGAATAATAGACATATTATCATCTCCAGGCATCTCAAGCACAACAAAATCATTAAAAACCAAGCAATTATGAGCCACTTGAACAGGAACATCCTCACATATACCAACAAGAATAGTAGTTGACTTATCAGCCATTTGCAAGGACATATCAGTTGGTATCAATTTTTCTAGTTGGAGTCTCTTGTAGAGAGAAAAAGGCATAACACTAACTCCAGCTCCCAAATCACATAAAGTAGTTCTAACATAATTATTCTTAATAGAGCAAGGAATAGTTGGTATACCTGGATCACCAAGTTTCTTTGGAACCTTACAATTGAAGTAGTAATTAGCAAGAAAAGTAGAAATCTCCTCATTAGGAATCTTCCTTTTATTAGAGACAATATCCTTCATATACTTTGAATAAGGAGGCAATTTAATAGCATCAGTCAAAGGAATTTGCAAAAATAAAGGTTTCATCCAGTCACAAAACTTGGTGTAGTGTTCTTCCTCCTTTGACTTGTGTTTCTTACCTAGAAAAGGCATATGTTTCTGCACCCAAGGTTCTCTCTCACTACCATGTTTCTTAGCAATAAAATCTTCCTTAGTGTACCTAGTGTTCTTAGTGTGCTTCTCAGGTTCTTCCTCAACTTCCTCCTTATCAGGAGCATCATTATTATTATTACCACTCTTAGTTTCAGCATCAGAGACAAATATACCATTATGATCTACAACAGGTTCAAGTGGTTCCTCAACTACCTTATGTTTCTTTTTATTTCTCTTATGAGGACTACCACTACTTTCACCTTGTTGAGAATCCTTCTCAGTTCTTTTAGGGTGTCCTTCAGGATATAAATGATCTTGACTAGCTATACCACTCCTAGTTCTAATTCCATAAGCATGTTTATTTCCTGAGGCTTTGACTAGCATATCCTTTTGTACCTTAGCAAGTTGATCAAGTTGGGTTTGGACCATTTGAAAGTGTTTACAAAGCATTTTAATATCATTAGAAGTTATTTCCACAATATCTTTCAACTAATTGATAGCTCTAGAGTTTTCCAATAAATGATTCTGAACTTGTTTATTAAAATTACCTTGTTTAACAATAAATGTGTCAAGTTCCTCTAAGCATTGATCAGGAGGCTTACCATAGGGAATATCACCTTCATTAAAGTGGAGAGAGTGTACCTCAATAGTAGATGAGTGGGGAATTGGCTTACATAATTCTTCAATTGGAGGTAGATTCTTCACATCTTCAGCTCTAATACCTTTCTCCTTTAGACACTTCTTAGCTTCCTTCATCACTTCATCATTTAATGCAATAACTCCCCTCTTCTTTGGTGTTGGTGTTGGATCTGGTTCGGGCACAACTGGTTCAGGAGTAATAGGCTCAGGTGTATTTAGCTCAGTTGAAGTCCAATCATCATAATTCTTGCTTATCTTAGCCATTAATTCTTCAGCATCTGTAGGAGTTCTTTTCCTGAAAACACAATTAGCAAATCTATATAGGTAGGTCCTAGAATCATCAGTTAGTCCATTATAATAAATATCAAGAAGCTCATTTTTAGGCAATGTACATCCAGGATGTGCATGAATCAAGGCACAGAACCTTGTCCATGACTCAGGAAATTTCTCTTCTTCTCCCTGTTTAAAATCAAAAAGTCTCTGCAAAGCAGCATGTCTAGCACTGGGACGAAAATATTTCTGGAAGAAAGAAGCAATCAAGCAATCGGGCTATCAATGGAACCAGGAGGTAATCTATTAAACCAAGCCCTAGCTTCTCCTTTTAGTGAAAAAGGGAAGATGTTAGTAACAAAATACTTGTGCATCTTAAAATCATCAGAGAACAAAGCACTCATAGTAGAAAGCTCATTCATATGAGCCACAACACTCTCATTTTCAGTCCCACAAAAAGGTTCTTTCTCAACAATGTCCAAGTAGGATAAATCATAATCTTTATCTTTAATATCTATGGGAGAGGTGGCAAACTTAGGATCAGAGGACAATTTGGGCATAATAGTACGTCTAGCAAGGAGACTCTTAATAGCACTAGTACCATGTGTGTTTCGGCACTCTTCAACAAATTCATCAGTGAACTCAATGTAACCATCATTAATATCATAACTTTCTCTAGACTCAGGTGAGCTAATAGGTATAACAGTGTCTTCACTAGGAGTTTCGGTATTTCCTAGACTATCCATAGTAGCATCTAGAAAAGGACCTAATGAACCACTCGCATCAAGCACAGTAGAAGTAACATCATGAGCATCAAAAGCAGTTTCAGATTCAGCAGTAGTAGCAGTGTGTGTAGCATGAATATGTGGTGGTGGTGTGACAAGCTTACTTATAACAGACGGTGAATCAAGAGCAACAGAGGTGTTTAGGACTATACCTCTTCTTGTAGTGGATGGTAAAATAGCGAGCTTTCCATCACGAGACTTACCCATGATGAATGGAGTAGCAGTGAACAATAATAGATCCAAGTGAACTTACAAATAAAGCTATGTTCCCCGGCAACGGCGCCAGAAAATAGTCTTGATGACCCACAAGTGTAGATGATCGCAACAGTCTTCACGGGTAGTATTATCCAATTTATTGATTCGACACAAGGGGAGCCAAAGAATACTTGCAAGCCTTAACAACTGAGTTTTCAATTCAGTTGCACCTGGAAATAGTTCTTGTTCACAGAAGTTTATCAGTAGCAACAGTTTGTAGTAGCAACAGCAGCAGTAAAATAGGAGTAATAGTAACAGTAGCAGCAAACAGTAGGATAAGAGGGCGGTAGGCATAGGTATGGATGGACGGGCGTTGCATGGACGAGTCTAAACATGTAACTTCAAGATCTAGGGCATTGCAGATAAATAATAACAAGCATCCAAGTACTACACAATCCTAGGCATGTGCTCCAAATATAGTCATACGTGCTCGCATTGAGAACTTGCACAACATCTTCTGTCCAGCCATCCCATGGCAGCGAGGCCTCTAGGGAACTACTGGCAATTAAGGTGCTCCTTTTAATAGAGCACCTGAGAAAAGCATTAACACTCCGTGAACACATGTGATCCTCACACCACAACCATCCCCTCCGGCTGTCCCAATTTCTGTCACTTCAGGGCCTTTGGATCCGGACAATGATATGTGTACACAACTTGCAGATAAGATCACAAACAATACTATCATAATGATTCAATAATAAGGTCAGATCTGAGATCATGGCACTCGGTCCCTAGTGACAAGCATTAAGCACAAGTTGCAACAAAGTCAAATAGCACTAAAAGAGATACTAGGCACTATGCCCTAACAATCTTATCCGATTACATGATAGAACTCATCCAATCCCTACCATCCCCATAGCCTACAGCGGGGGATTACTCACTCATGGATGAGGGAAACATCGATGGTTGATGGAGAGGCGTTGGTGATGACGATGGCGATGATCCTCTCCAAATTCCCCGTCCCGACAGGGTGCCAGAACGGAGTTTCTGGATCCGAATCTTGGTTTCGGATGGTGGCGGCGGAGCGGAACTCTTTCTGGAAAAATGTCGAACCACCCTCAGTTTTTATGTCAAGGGGTAACTTATAGGTGCAGAGGGAGCCCGAGGGGGTGCCTGGGGTGGCCGCACCCCCTAGGCGCGGGGCAGGGCCCACCCGCGTCTGGCGGGGGTGTGGGCCCCCCAGGCCTCCACTCCGTTTCGTCTTCTGGCTCCGTGGGTCTTCTGGTGAAATATAATTTTTGGCATATTTCCGGGATTTTTCTTGATAGTTGATTTTCTACACGAAAACTAGACACCAAGGTAATTCTGCTGAAAACAACGTCAGTTCGTGTTAGTTGTATCCAAATCACACAAGTTTAGAGGAGAAACAATAGCAAAAGTGTTGAGGAAAGTAGATACGTTTTGGATGTATCAGGCAATGAGAGCTGAAAGCTAACTAGTACCATAATTTTTGGAAGCTATTTATGAAACTTGAAATCCCTGCTTCCCTCTATGAAGGGCCTTTCTCTTAGTTTCATGTTGAGTCTCCATCTTCTATCCTTAGGCACCAATTAATAGAGCATAGTTGCCATTCTTAGTTCTATGTGCATTGTCCCAAAACTTATTGATTGATTGATAATGTTGATATTGCTTGTTCTTGAACTATTTTTATCTAGTCAGCCTTATGAACTTTGAAGGTGTCTTATGCATTTATGTTTTGCTACTCCATGAGGGACAAGCTGAATGCCACTATTCTATGTTTTATTTATGTGAAACAAACGAACATCTTTCGATGCATTGTTATTCATGTATCTTTGTTTGTATCCTTTCATATTGCAGCATAGTTGCTTTGTCTTATTGTTAGAACTTCATCTTTTATTCTCATGTTTAGAGTACTTTGATCCCAGCTTTCAATGCTTGCAAATGGTTTGATCATGATTGTGATTTTGCATGTCACGTCAAAAATTATTCTTTTTATCACTTACCTACTCGAGGACGAGCAGGAATTAAGCTTGAGGATGCTTGATACGTCGTAAACGTATCTATAATTTTTGATGCTCCATGCTTGTTTTATATTATTTGTCATATGTTTTATCTACACTTTTAGGTATTTTTATACACTTTCTGGAACTAACCTATTGACAAGATGCCCCAGTGCCAGTTGCTTGTTTTCTGTTGTTTTTGGTTTCAGAAAATATAAAAAATGAATATTCTCGGAATTGGACGGGACAAAAGCCAAAGTTACTATTTTTCCTGGAGCAATACGGAAACGCGAAGCAGAGACGGAGTAGGGCACCAGGGTGGTCCCACCCTGGGCGTGCCACCAGGGGTGTGCCCCCCTGGCTGCCTCCTCGCCTTGCCCTTTCGCCTATAAGAATCCCCCGAGGACAAAACCCTAGATGAATCCATCATACATCCACGAAAAGTTTTGTAGCGCCGCCGCCACCGAAGGGAAATGTCAACACTCGGATTTTTAATCCTAGATGCATGTTATACCATACATTGCAATCCCAGGATTACCATTTTTGCGATACATAACAGATTGGATATCACGGTACATCATCCATTACAAACCATACATAAGGTCTTACAACAAATAAAGGACCACATGATCCAGTCTTAGTACAATCAAAGCAGCGGAATATTATAATAATGATAGTGTGGGCGAAGCTCCATCTTCAAGGTCACAGGCAATGCTGACGATGGGAGATGATCCTAGTTGTCGTAACCTTCTCGCGGTCCATCCTCCTGATAGTCCTCTTCATAGTCTGGCCACGGGAATAGCCAGGGACAAAGCCATGAGTACTATTTAAGTACTCGCAATCTAAGACTAACAAGTGAAGTGGTTTTGAGTAGGAAATACTAGGCTCTAGGTTGTTTTGCAAAAAGCCAGATTTACCTTAACTGAGTTCAGAATCAAAGAAAGCTAGTTTAAAGTTTTATAACACCTAAGTGGGAATTTAGCTTTCACCTTCACCATCCTGTTGTGGTCCATTCAAAGTCATGATTCATTTTACAAGTCATTTTGAAAACATCTGACGACGGAACAGTATGGCCACTCCAACTGTCCATAACCACGGACGCGGATATTCGAATAGTTTGACACTCTACAGAGGTGGTACACTTTCACCATAATATTCGATACATCCGTCAGGAACAATCCTGAATTCACCATACTCAGTATGCGGATAATCAATCCTAACCTTTCAATTACACTCCCTAGTATAGGCACCTCTCCTATGAGTTTGGCCTCCTAACCATGACCATCTGTCATCTTGGGAACTGCATAGGTGGACAATCTTCACGAGGTAGCCTCAGCTCAAACCTTGGCCGCAAGGGAACCCATACTAAGGTATATAAATTTACAGTCAAGCCCTACCCAATTTCGAGTATTGTGGTTGTGCGGTAAAATTGGAATGGTATCGCATCCAGACAACCATCAGTTTTATAAAGGGCTAAGGCTCATGCCTCAACATTTTCATCATCAAAATCATATGGTGTTCAAGAACACATGTCAAAACATTTCAGTAGAATGACTCATCCTTCTAAGGTTTTCATAACCATTTTCACCAAGTATTCCCATCTAAAGTGATCAAGTTTTATGTTAGCACTAGCAACTACAAGTGGGGATAAAACTAATGAGGGGTGATAATCAAGTGCGACTTATCTAAGTTCAATCTCATTTCTCAGGATGACATCAAGATTTTTCTAACTTAGGCCAAGTTTTATGCTCTTTATGCTACCTTTAAATATCTTTCCAAAATCTACAATTCACTAAGTAAACACAAATAAAAAGCTTTGATAAAGCAATAAAATAACTCAGCTTGCAAGTAAAACTGGGATTGGGTAACATAAGGTGGCATAATCACATATGCCTAAGGCATCTATTTGGCATAGTTATCTTGCAAGGGTTAACTTGCAAATTTAACTTGTATGGTGAAGCTTGCCTTGTGCAGTGCAGTGGTTGAAGTTCTCCTCTTCTTCTTCCTCGTAGTATTCTCCTTCCTCTTCGTATCCTTGCTCGCTACTAGCGTCTATAAATAAATACGAGGTACACAATCACCAAACAATTCTTAACTACTCTATTTAGCACACAAAGGCTTACACAAGATGATCTAGCATCATCACTATTATCACCAAGATTAAGGCCAAGGTTCTATTTATTTTATTTCAGAAAAGTAATTTCTACTCATAGGAAAACTACTTAAGATTTAATATTCTCCAACTAAAACATGGGATCATGTTGACACATGTCATCACCACATATTTCAGTACTTGGGAATGTGATTTAAAGTGGTGTCACAATTTAATAAGGTTTAACCTTTTATTTTAATTAATTAAAGTGACTAGAAATGCCTATGGGGCATTCTTTTATTACTTGTCCATTATTTGTGCAAGTACACCTAGATATTTTTATATATTCAGAAAGGTCTTATCAAATGTGATTTTTGAGAGTTGGAATCAACTCCAAAAAATTTATGGTTGAATTTTGAAAAATGTTTGAATGCAGAAAAGTCTCTTCCTTGTTATTTTTCCTATAGGTGATCTATAAATTCAAATGGCTTGAATCCAACGGGCTTGGATTAATAACTTGAATACCTTCCTAGCAAAATTAGTTTCATGCAATTTGGTTTGGTGAAACTCTTTGGAATGAATTTTGAATCAACAGGCAGTACTAGGTTTGAAACTAAATTAAAAAACCAAGGTTTGAATTACTAGGTCACGCGGGAACGTTAACTGGGCCGGCCCACTATGCACAGCACGCGCGGGCTGGTTAAGTGGTTGTCCCCACTTGTTAGTGAGACAGAGAGTGGCGAAGGGGCACAGGGTGATTAGGGCCGTAGGATTAGAAGCTAGATCTACGGCTGAGGTTCATCGTCCATGCCTAAACAGGACGCGGCGAGCTCGAACCCTAGCGCGGCCAGTGGGGGCTCACCGGGGCTCCGACGATGGTAGGCGATGGGGGCGAATGACGAGTCGACGACGGTGATCCTCCTGGTACTTGTGGATCCTCCTGGGGCGGCTCCAATCAACAACGCCCTTCTCCTCCAGCAGCGGCAAGCTCCGGCGAAATTCTGGCCACCTGGTGCTCACCTTGCTTCGGGGATGAAGTGGGGTGGTTCTGGGAGAGAGGGGAGTGGAATGGTGTGAAGAATTCGAGCGGGGAAGGCCTCTATTTATAGTGCGACGAGGGGACCGAATGGTGCGAGTGGAGATCGTCGGGGTTGGCTGCACAGTGAGCTAACGGCATGGCCGGGGGTAGGGGACGGTGCGATGCCTCCTGGCGGAGCTGAACGACATGGTGGCAAGGCATGGGGCGGTGCGATGCGGTCGGAACACTGCGATGCTCTGGGTGGCTCCGACGGAAGTTTTAATGGCGCACAGCGGCTACGGTCCGCGCGACGGGCATGTCTGGGCGGTGGTTATAACGTATGCGAGCGGCGAGGGCGGGGCGTGGTTTGTGCGAGCGTGTCGAGCGCGGCGCTCTGGCGCGCTCTCAGCATGGTCGCAGAGAGGCTGGGCATGCTCGTTCTGGGTGGTCCGGTGGCTGGCAGTGCTTGGGTGCTGGACAGGGGGTGGCGGTGGATGGTGAAGTGTCTGCTAGACAAGGTTGGCGAGGCTAGAGAGGATCCTTGCTTGTTGTCGACATTGGGGTGGCAATTTGGGCTTGGCCATGGTCACCATTGATGGCATTATCAAGTTTACAGTGAGCTAGGGCTGGTTAAATTAGTTAGATGATCTACTGAGAGTGTAGTGTGAGCTAGAAAGGGAACAAGTTAGGCACAAACACTGGTCACTATAGTGTTTGATGTTTTATTTGATTTGTGTTCAGAAGGTGTTTGATGAAATGGCCGCAAGTGATTTGAATTTGAATTTTTGGATGAAACTTGGTGGGTGTACTAGTCACACACTAGGTAGTCTCTAGTTGCTTGGATTGGTCAAGGTGAACTGGTTTGGTTGGATTTTGAGAAATGGTGATCTTCCCATCTGTTATAGATTCAATTTTGAATTGTCATTTGAATCAGGTTGCCAAATGTTTCTATGGGTTTGAAAAGCGTGCTTGGGTTCACTTTCACTTGGTCTAGCCAGGGGTGAAAAGAAATAGATTTGTTTCTGTTTGAAATCTTGGACTAGAAACACTCAAAGTGGTCTAGTGAGCAAGATTGGGAAAAATGACCATTAGAATATTTTGTTTGTTTTTTAATTTCTCTTGATTTGTTTCTGCTTGGAAATGATTTAGATGATGTTGTTTTCATCTTTAAACCATTCCTTGCTATTCACCACAATCAAACAAGTCCATTCATGCATTCATACATTCATCACATACACACATGCATTCATATTGATTTTAATTAACAAAAGTTTTTGTTAACCCTAAATTTGGGTGATTGGAATTTGATAACCTTGATCAATATTTTTGGGATGTTACAGGAAGATTCAGGTGACAGAAGTCTCTGTTCCGGCACCCTGCTGGGACGGGGAAGTGTCCCCGGAGCCATCTCCATCGATCTCCACCACCATCTCCATCGCCGTTGCTGATTGCCATGATGAGGAGGGAGTAGTTCTTCCTCGAGGCTAAGGGCTCTACCGGTAGCTATGTGTTCATCTCTCTCTCTCTCTCTCTCTATGCATGATCATATTGTGACCATGATCATGTAATCAAGTAGATCTACTCTCCTACTCAAGTGCTTTAATAGATCTCTGCTCTCCCCACGTGTGTGAAAGTGACAGCGTGCGCACCATGTGGCACTTAGGCTAGAGATTACATAAATACTTGTCATGAGTTATATTTGGAGTTGGATGTCTTTATGAAATTGTGGTGTTTGAAGGAACCATCTAGCGCTCAATGTGACAGTGTGGGGTTATCTAGATGGGGATTGCAAACTTTAAGGAGTGCTTTTGTAGACCTACCCTGGATTAGATTTATCCAACCGGAGAGTAGTTCAGAGTAGTACCATAACGAGAAGATATTTATATAAGAGTGTTCACTAGTGAAAGTATGATCCCTAGGCCATGTTTCTAAGCATTAAAAGACCGTTCACAACTAGATCTGTTACATGTTCGCCTGCTGCCATCTTTATTTCAGTTTGCCTTTGGTCTCTTCCACGCCATCAAAGTCTTTTGTGGTGTCGTTGTCGGGAAACTACATGACAGTTTCAACCTTTTTCTCCCGTCAAGCTCTTTTCTGGCACCGTTGTCTTATAATCATCCATATCACTTGTATTTCACTATCTCTTCGCCGAACTAGTGCACCTATACACCTAACAAGTGTATTGGGTGTGTTGGGGACACAAGAGACTTCTTGTATCTTGATTGTAGGGTTACTTGAGAGGGATACCTTTGACCACTTCCTCCCTCAGTTCGATAAACCTTGGGTAATCCACTTAAGGTAAACTTGTTGCTGTTCTGCAAACCTCTGCACTTGAAGGCCCAACAACTGTCTACAAGAATAGAAGTGCGTAGACATCAATCACGCATAGAGAGAGAGATGAACACATAGATACCGGTAGAGCCCTTAGCCTCGAGGAAGAACTACCCCCTCCTCATCATGGGAATCAGCAACGGCGATGGAGATGGTGGTGGAGATCGATGGAGATGGCTTCGGGGGCACTTCCCTGTCCCGGCAGGATGCCGGAATTGAGACTTCTGTCCCCCGAATCTCCCCTTCGGTGGCGGCGGCACTGCGGAACTTTTCGTGGATGTATGATGGATCGTCTAGGGTTTTATCATCGGGGGCTTCTTATAGGTGGAAGGGAAAGGTCGGTGGAGGGCCAGGGGCCCACACCCCTGGTGGCGCCACCATAGGGTGTGGCCTCCCTGGTGTACCCCTCCGCCTCTGCTTCGTATTTCCATGTTGCTCCGGAAAAAATAGTAACTTTGGCTTTTGTCCCGTCCAATTTCGAGAATATTCATTTTTTAGCTTTCTCAAACCAAAAACAGCAGAAAACAGGCAACTGGTACTGCGGCATCTTGTCAATAGGTTAGTTTCAGGAAGTGTATAAAAATACCTCAAAGTGTAGACAAAACATAAGATAGATGATATAAAACAAGCATGGAGCATCAAAAATTATAGATACGTTTACGACGTATCATCTGGTATGCTTGGCAGCATCGACTGCATGCACTGGCAGTGAAAGAACTGCCCATTTGGATGGCAAGGGCAGTTCAAAGGGCATGCAGATGGGTGCACAGTCATACTAGAGGCCGTTGCATCACAGGATCTCTAGATTTGGCACTCCTTTTTTGGCATGGCTGGATCAAACGATGACATCAATATGCTGCAGCGCTCTCCGATGTTTGCTAGGCTGGCAGAAGGCAATGCCCCACAGGTTTCTTATCAGATCAATGGAAATATAAATATGTGTTACTATCTTGCTGATGGTATCTACCCCTCCTGGGCCACCTTTGTGAAGACAATTCGCAATCCTGGAGATGAGAAGTGCAAGAGATTTGTGAAAGAGGAAGAGGCTGCTAGGAAGAATGTGGAGCGAGCATTTGGTGTGCTTCAGTCAAGGTGGTCTATTGTTCGGTACCCTTCTAGAACCTGGAGCGCAGAAAGGATGTGGGATGTGACGAATGCTTGTGTCATCATGCATAACATGACCATCGAGGACGAGCGTGATGACGACATCTTGGACCAAGGCTGTGACTTTCAGGGTCAGTTGGTTGAGCCAGAGCCAGGTCTAGCGTCTTGGGAAGATTTCATGTGAATGCATGAAAATTTGGTCACAGGCAAACCCATGAACGGCTTCAACTGGATTTGGTTAAGCATATATGGGCTCGTGTAGGAAATCTCAATGGTTAATCCTCTATTTGTTTTGTGAAATTTAATTAATGGTTTAGTTATTTTTCATCGAACCATGTGAGTATGTAAGCACTATTTAAATTTGATTTCCTAGTCTAATTTATTTGTATCCTAAAAATTAACTGTATGACAATATTTGCAAACATATGAATCCCTGGACAGTCTTGACCAGCGCTGGCCAAGCGCGGACAAATGGGTCGCGCCGCTGGGCGCGGCTGGCCGGACAAGCCGGACCCCCTACATACTGACCGGGACCCGACCCAAACAAACACAAACGAACTGTTTGGGATGACCATTTCGCCCAAATAGAGATACCCTTATCAGCAAGGAACGCGCGTTGTGCCTTGAGGGAATTTTTTAAGTTATAAACTACTGAGTTAGTACTAACTGGAGACAGCAATCTCTGGAGTGATGCAATGTCACGGGCTGGAGGACAAATTTTCCTGTTTTGGGTGATTGAAACAGCTGGCTAGGTGTGGGTGATCGATACGCATGCGTATGTGTTACTCCAACGAAGATCGACGCTTTGACTTTGAGGGCCTAGCGACCGCATATGGCCGAGGTGTCATTCACGTTAGCCTCCCACCATGATAGAGCATCTCCACTCAGGGCCTAAAGCATCTCTAAAGGGCTATGGGTGCCGACGTTTAAAATCGCGTCTAGCTTATCCTTCCCTCCCAACTTATTTTCATGCTGGCGCGGCCCGGTTTGCCATCCGGCGTCCCAGGCCAAAACCAACCCACGGGAGGCTAGCGAGGGCGCCGGATGGAGCTGAAAATGACGCGTGCCAGCTCTGGCGGTGAGATAGACGGCTCGTCTCTCGAGCATCATCCCGTCGCCGGCCACGCGTTCTCCCGCCATGCCCTTCCACTGATTTCCACCTTTTCCACCGCTTCCCGCCTTGGCTTCCCGCCATTTTCTCGTTATATGTAGGCGCGACGGCTATCTCCATTGCAGATCTACACCATGGCCAGACCTGGCATCCTCTCCCTTTACATCTAGACCGACGGTGCTACTATCGCCAATAGGGCCCGCGCACAGCCATGCATGGCCGCGTGCTCCTCCACATCTCCCACCTGCGAGCCTTTCGGGTGGGACATCTTCCACCGAGTTTTCCTGCTGGAGCACCTCCGGCTGCAAGAACTTGACAATGTCTATAGGTGTTTCTTCTATACGTTGCATAGAGAGCCCGACAACGCCGACTTGCATGCCAGACGCGACCGAGCAAAGGAGGAGGCCGAGGTGCAGCTAGCAAGATCAGTGGCGGACCTTCATGGAGACTAAACTGGGCCATGCCCCCCCAACATTGTCCCAAAATCTATAATTACTACTATTGTTAAGACTAAATTAATGAAAATTAGGAATAGTTATTGCTATTAAATGGTCTAATCAGCATCTTGCCCCCCTTAATTTCTCTTCAAGGTTCGCCACGGAGCAAGATACAACTCGATGTTCCACCTATCGGGTGTCGCGTCGCCACCGCCACTGCGCCCTCCTGGCGAGAGCAACGCCTTTGACCGCAGTAGGAGTTGATCTTTTTGTTTCTATGTAAAAATTGAAAACGAATGTACTCAAGTTTTTGATAATCATTTTTTGTATGGGAGGCATGGTTGGGAGCCAGCCCTCCCCCCACACACACAATCGTGGACCAGTCCGGCGCCCCCACATACGTCCCACGCTCTTAGACGAGTGGAGATGCTCTTAGTCCATGCTCTTTTTGTAGGGGTTCGTAGCATGGAAAACAAAAAATTTCTACCACATGCACACAAACAAGCCAAGATCTATCTACTAGATTGTAGCAATGAGTCGATAGAAGAACTCACCCTCGAAGATTCCAAAGCGGTTAACGAGAGCAGATTCTCGTGGGTGATGTAGTCGTACACTTGCTGATCTCAAGATCGCGTAGACGATCGTTCCGGCGCTGCGTCCCGGCAGCGCTTCCGCAGTCGGTCACACGTTCGGTACTCGATGAAGACCTTCCTCTCCCTTGTTCCAGCAGGCAGCGGAGGTTGTAGTTCTCCCTCGTGATTCTGGCAGCACGACGGCGTGGTGTCGGAAGTAGAGGGAAGATCCCGCAGGGCTTCGCCTAAGACGGATGCGAGTTATGGTGGATTAGGGTTTCCCGGAAAACTAGGGTTTAGAGATCCGGGAGGAGGAGGAGGTGTCGGCGGCCGCTAGGGCGGCAGCGACGGACCGGTGGCGGCGAGCGTCGGCGGGCGGTGGCGGCGCTAGGCGGCGGCTTATGGAGAGGGCTTGGAACATGTGTGTTTGGGGTTTCCCTCCCCTTCTATTTATGAGAGGGAGGGGCAGCCTTGGGAGGGGTGGGTTTGAATCCAAACCCAAACCCAAGTTGGATTGAGAGAAGGACTTGTTTCTTCTCCCACTAGGAAACCATTGTTCCAGTTTGACTTTTCAAACTTCCCGTTTGACTTTCAATTTAGAGCTTTATTTCTCTCTTGCATATGCCAACACCAAGTGACCTTGGACATGATCCAAACATTCCACTTACACATGACACATTCATGGACCATTCTCCTTTCGGACCGGTGAACCTTCTAGACCCTTCTAGAACCTCTCCGATGAAATCATCGGAAACTTTCCCGAACTCCGAAATAGGACTTTCCTTATATGAATCTTATTCTCCGGACCATTCCGGATCTCCTCGTGATATCCCGGATCCCATCCGAGACTCTGAACAACATTCGGTGTCCCTATTAACATTCCATATCTACTAAACAACATCAAATCCTTAAGTGTGTCTCCCTACGGTTCGTGAATTATGCGGACATGACCGAGACACTTCTCCGATCAATAACCAATAGAGAAATTTGGAAATTCATATGGCTCCCACATATTTCTACGATTACTTTGCGATCGATGAACCACTTACATACGATACCAATTTCCCTTTGTCTCACGATAGTTTACTTATCCGAGGTTTTGATCGTCGGTATCTCTGCATACCTAGTTCGACCTCGTTACCGATAAGTACTCTTTTCTCGTTCCCGTGGTATGTGATCCCTTGTGAGCCAGTCACATGCTTGTAAGCTAACTGGATGACATTCCACCAAGAGGGCCCAGAGTATATCTATCCGTCATATGGAGGGACAAATCCCACTCTTGATCCATGTGCCTCAACCCATACTTTCCGAACACTCAATGCCATCTTTATAGCCACCTAGTTACGGTATGGTGTTTGACGTCATCAAAGCATCCTTCCAGTGATGGTGATTAGCATGATCTCATGGTCGAGGGAATTAGGTTACTATGTATCAGAAAGCTTATAGCAATTGAACTATTAAAATGACTTGATCTTTATGCTATGCTTATCTATAGGAGTATGTCCATCATACCATTCTCCTAATGATATGATCTTGTTGTTAACAACATCTCAATGTTCATGATCGGGAAACCACGATCATCTATTAACCAACAGGCTAGTATTATAAAGAGGCTTTACCAGGGACTCTATTTTAGTTTACAAATCACACAAGTATTAATGTTTCCGGTTAATACTGTTATAGCATGAATGTAAACATTTAACATAAACACAAATATATAATAATAACTACATTTATTATTGCCTCTAGGGCATATCTCCAACAGTCTCCCACTTGCACTAGAGTCAACTAATCTAGATTACATGGTAATATACCGAACTCCCATGGCGATTTGGTGCTGGTCATGTTTTGCCCTCGGGAGAGGTTTAGTCAACGGATCCGCCACATTCAGATCTGTGTGTACTTTGCAAATATTTATGTCACCATCTTGGACATGCTCTCGAATAGCGTGAAAACGTAGCTTGATGTGCTTCAGCTTCTTGTGTGACCTTGGTTCTTGCGCATTGGCTATGGCACCCATGTTATCACAATAGATAGACATTGGGTCCAGCGCACTTGGAACCACACCGAGCTATGTAATGAACTCCATCCATATCGCCTCTTGTGAAGCCTCCAAAGCAGCTATGTATTCCGATTCAGTTGAAGATCTCGCCACAACGCTTTGCTTTGCACTCCTCCAGCTAACTGCTGCACCATTCAAAGTAAATACGTATCCAGATTGAGATTTAGAATCATCCGGATCAGTGTTCCAACTAGCATTGGTGTAACTGTTAACAACGAGTTATTAATCACCTCCGTAAGAAAGAACCATATCCTTAGTTCTTCTCAAGTACTTAAGGATGTTTTTGACTGCTGTCCAATGATCCACTCCTGGATCACTTTGATATTTGCTAGTCAAACTAACAGCATATGCAATATCGGGTCTAGTACATAGCATGGCATACATTAGAGATCCTATGGCTGAGGCATAGGGAGTCTTACTCATCTTTTCTCTATCTTCTGCTGTTGCAGGACTTTGAGTTTTACTCAAGGTCGTATTGGGCAACATGGGCAAGAACCCTTTTTTGCTATCTTCCATTCCAAACCTCTTAACTTTGTCGAAATATGTACTCTGTGACAATGATATTAGGTGTCTCGATCTATCTCTATAAATCTTTATGCCTAATATGTAAGCTGCTTCGCCAAGATCTTTCATTGAAAAACTATTATTCAAATAATCCTTGACACTATTAAGAAGGTCTACATCATTCCCAATCAACAATATGTCATCTACATATAGTATTAATAATGCTACAGAACTCCCACTCACTTTCTTGTAAATACAAGCTTCTCCATAAGTTTGTATAAAACCAAAGCTTTTGATTACCTTATCAAAACGTTGATTCTAACTTCGGGATGCTTTCTTCAATCCATATATGGACCGTTGAAGTTTGCATACCTTGTTAGCATCTTTAGGATCGACGAAACCTTTGGGTTGCATCATATACAACTCTTCATCAATGTCTCCATTGAGGAACGTCGTTTTGACATCCATCTTTCATATCTCATAATCATAACATGTAGCGATTGCTAACATAATCCTCACAGACTTCAGCTTTGCTACTGGTGAGAAAGTCTCATCGTAGTCAACTCCTTGAATTTGTCGAAACCCTTTTGCGACAAGTCAAGCTTTATAGATAGTAACATTACCATCAGCATCTGTTTTCTTCTTGAAAATCCATTTGTTCTCGACAGCCTTCCGGCCATCCGGTAAGTCCACCAAAGTCCATACTTGGTTTTCGTACATGGATCCAATCTCGGATTTCATGGCATCTTGCCATTTATTGGAATCTGGGCTCATCATCGCTTCCTCATATGTCACAGGGTCATCGGTGTTGTCCACCAACATGATACTCATAACGGGATCATACCAATCAGGAGTGGTACGAGTTCTCGTTGACCTGCGAGGTTCTATAGCAACTTCAACCGAAGTTTCATGATCATCATTATTAGCTTACTCTCTTATTGGTGTAGGCGCCACAGGAACTACTTCCGGTGTTGCGCTACTCGCAAGTTCGAGAGAAGGTTCAACAACCTCGTCGAGTTCTACTTTCCTTCCAGTCACTTCTTTCGAGAGAAATTCCTTCTCTAGAAAGGATCCATTCTTAGCAATGAAGATTTTGCCCTCGGATCTATGTTAGAAGGTATACCCAATAGTTTCCTTCGGGTATCCTATGAAGACGCATTTTTCCGCTTCGGGTTCAAGCTTGTCCGACTGCAACTTTTTTACATAGGCTTCGCAACCCCAAACTTTAAGGAACGACAATTTAGGTTTCTTCCCAAACCATAATTCATACAGTGTCGTTTCAACGGATTTCGATGGTGCCCTATTTAAAGTGAATGCGGTTGTTTCTAATGCATAACCCCAAAACGATAGTGGTAAATCTGTCAGTGACATCATAGAATGAACCATATCTAAGAGAGTTCGATTACGACGTTCGGACACACCATTGCGTTGTGGTGTTCCCGGCGGTGTCAATTGTGAAAGTATTCCGCATTTCTTCAAATGCTCGCCAAACTCGTAACTTAGATATTCACCTCCACGATCAGAACGTAGAAATTTAATCTTCTTGTTACGTTGATTCTCTACCTCACTTTGAAATTCCTTAAACTTCTTGAAAGTTTCGGACTTATGTTTCATGAAATAGATATACCCATATCTACTCAAGTCATCCGTGAAGGTAAGAACATAACGATAACCACCGCGTGATGCTACACTCATTGGACCACACACATCGGTATGTATGATTTCCAATAAGTCCGTAGCTCGCTCCATCATACCAGAAAATGGAGTCTTAGTCATTTTACCCATCAGACATGCTTCGCATCTTTCAAGTGATTCGAAATCAAGTGATTCAAGAAGTCCATCGGAATGGAGTTTCTTCATACGTTTCACTCCAATGTGACCAAGACGATAGTGCCACATATAGGTCGAGTTATCGCTCAATTTCAAACGTTTAGCTTCAATATTATTAATATGTGTATTTCCACTATCGAGATTCAATAAGAATAGACCATCTATCAAAGGTGCATGTGCATAAAACATATTACTCATATAAATTGAACAACCATTATTCTCGGACTTAAAGAAGTAACCGTCTCGCAATAAACATGATCCATATATAATGTTCATGCTCAACGCAGGCACTAAATAACAATTATTTAAGTATAAAACTAATCCCGATGGTAGATGAAGAGGCAGCGTGCCGACCGCGATCACATCAACCTTTGATCCATTTCCAACGCGCATCGTCACCTCGTTCTTCCCTAGCTTCCGTTTATTCTGCAGTACCTGTTTCGAGTTACAAATATGAGCAACCGAACCAGTATCAAATACTCAGGCACTACTACGAGTACTAGTGAGATACACATCAATAACATGTATATCGGATATACCTTTCTTATTGATGTTGCCGTTCTTCAAATCCGCCAAGTACTTTGGGCAATTCCGCTTCCAGTGACCTTCTCCCTTGCAGTAAAATCACTCAGTATCAGGCTTAGGCCCAACCTTGGTCTTCTTCGCTGGTGCGGTAACTTTCTTACCGCCCTTCTTGAAGTTTCCCTTTTTCTTAGACTTGCCTTGCTTCTTGAATTTGGTGGTCTTATTGACCAACAACACTTGGTGCTCTTTCTTGATCTCCACTTCTGCATATTTCAACATGGAGAAGAGTTCTGGCAACGTCTTGTCCATGTTTTGCATATTGTAGTTCATCACAAAGTTCTTGTAACTTGGTGGTAGTGATTGGAGGACACGGTGAATCCCCAAAGAATTAGGAATAACTATACCCAAACTTTGGAGCTTGTTTGCGTGCCCAGACATCATAAGCACATGCTCATTGACGGAGCTGCCCTCTTCCATCTTGCAGTTAAGAACTTTTCAGAAGCCTCATAACTCTCAACTGCCGCGTGAGCCTCAAATATCATTTTGAGTTCACGGACAATATCATGTGGGTCATGGTTCTAAAACCTTTTTTGAAGCTCCGATTCCAAACCATACAAGATAGCACACTGAACTGTGGAGTACTGATTCTTCCGAGTGAGGTAAACATCCTTTACTTCATCGGTAGCAGTAGCTGCAGGCGGGTCACCCAGCGGTGCATCCAGCACATAGGTCAAATTACCAGCATTGAGGATAATCCTCAAATTGCGGAACCAATCTGCGAAGTTTCTTCCATTGTTTTTCAACTTTTCTTTCTCTAGGAACGCATTAAAATTGATGGTAGGGGCCGCCATTGATCTACAACATATTTTCAATAGTTTAGACTAAGTTTATGACAAATTGAGTTCTAATTAATAGTTAAATTAATCTAGGTGAACTCCTACTCAAAACAATATCTCTCAAATTGTTTTAGTGATCACACGAACCAAATCCACCACATCAAAACCGATCATCGCGAGAGTTGATGTAGCTTCAATGGCGAACAATCAACATGTTCATCATATCTACTATATGACTCATGTTTTACCTTTCGGTGATCCGTATTCCGAGACCATGTTTGTACATGCTAGGCTCGTCAAGATCAAACCTTAGCTTCTGCATGAGCAAATCTGGCTTGCTCACATTGTATACACTCGCAGAATCTAACACACCCGATCATCACGTGGTGCTTCGAAACAACGAGCTTTAGCAATGGTGCTTACTAAGGGTGAACACTTTAAAACTTGAAATTTGTGTGCTTGAGGGATCATCTTATAATGCTATCGTCGATAACTAAGCAATACAAGATGCATAAAGGATAAACATCACATGCAGTTCATAATATGTGATATGATATGCCCTTTCTTCTTGTGCTTCCGATCTCCATCTTCAAGCACGAAGATGATATCCATCATCACCGGTATGGCGTCAAGGTCAATGGCGCCGTTTCATGGTTGTCGTCCACCAGCTTCAACTATTACAACTACTTTGAATAGACACGCCGGTCTTAACAAAATTTAAAGACAACCATATGGCTCCTGCCGGTTGCCAACTTACAATAAGGAACATCGCATACATCATATATAATCACAATCATGGCCATATCACATCACAGCACACCCCTGCAAAACAAAGTTAGACGCCTCTAATTTTCTTTGCATATTTTACATGGTTTGGGGCTTTTAATAAGTGTCGTTATAACTTACGAACAAGAACCACAACGTTGATGCTTGAACTATCAAGTGTCCGTTGTAAATTGGATCTATACTATGATGGGAGAGACAAGCACCCGCAAAGCCACTTATGCAATACAAGTTGCATGTTGAGCGTGGAGCAAGTCTCATGAACGATGTCATGTAAGGTTAGCCCGGGCCGCTTCATCCCATCATACCGCAAGATGCAAAGTACACAAAAAGCAATTGATAATAAAAGCACCACCGCCCACAATGACCGTTGTGTTCTACTCGTGCAACATATCTACATATAGACACATCTCTGATACCACTGTAGGGGTTCGTAGCATGGAAAACAAAAAAATTATACCGCATGCACACAAACAAGCTAAGATCTATCTACTAGATTGTAGCAATGAGTCGATAGAAGAACTCACCCTCAAAGATTCTAAAGCGGTTAACGAGAGCAGATTCTCGTGGGTGATGTAGTCGTACACTTGCTGATCTCAAGATTGCGTAGACGATCCTTCCGGTGCTGCGTTCCGGCAGCGCTTCCGCAGTCGGTCACACGTTCGGTACTCAATGAAGACCTTCCTCTCCCTTGTTCCAGCAGGCAGCGTAGGTTGTAGTTCTCCCTCGCGATTCCGGTAGCACGACGGCGTGGTGTGGGAAGTATAGGGAAGATCCCGCAGGGCTTTGCCTAAGTCGGTTGCGAGTAATGGTGGATTAGAGTTTCCCGGAAAACTAGGGTTTAGAGATCCGGGAGGAGGAGGAGGAGGAGGTGTCGGCGGCGGCTAGGGTGGCGACGAAGGACCGGCGACAGCGCAAGGTGGTGGCGGCGGCGGCGAGCGACAGCGCTGGCGGCGGGCGCTGGTGGCGGGCGGCGGCGGCGCGGGTCGGCGGCGACGGCGGCTTGTGGAGAGGGCTTGGAACTTGTGTGTTTGGGCAGCCCTCCCCTTCTATTTATGAGAGGGAGGGGTGGGTTTGAATCCAAACCCAAACCCAAGTTGGATTGAGAGAAGGACTTGTTTCTTCTCCCACTAGGAAACCATTGTTCCAGTTTGACTTTTCAAACTTCCCGTTTGACTTTCAATTTAGAGCTTTATTTCTCTCTTGCATATGCCAACACCAAGTGACCTTGTACATGATCCAATCATTCCACTTACCCATGACACATTCATGGACCATTCTCCTTTCGGACCGGTGAACCTTCTAGACCCTTCTAGAACCTCTCCGATGAAATCATCGGAAACTTTCCCGAACTCCGAAATAGGACTTTCCTTATATGAATCTTATTCTCCGGACCATTTCGGATCTCCTCGTGATATCCCGGATCCCATCCGAGACTCCGAACAACATTCTGTATCCCTATTAACATTCCATATCTACTAAACAACATCAAATCCTTAAGTGTGTATCCCTACGGTTCGTGAATTATGCGGACATGACCGAGACACTTCTCCGATCAATAACCAATATGCTGCGTTTGGATGTATGAATTTGGGGCTGGAATCGTGGAATATAGAATCGTGGACCAATTTCTGCTGTTTGGGTTGCACCATGAATTGTTGCTTAGAAACGGAAAAAAATTCCAAGCCCCCGCTCCCTAGCGTGCAAAGAGCTGCCCCGCGATTCGGAGGTCACCCCCTCGGAATCGCATGGAAAGGCAACCCACGCGTACCGCTTCGCTCAAGAAACAGAGCGACTGACCCATCCTCGAGGCGAGAAACAGAGCGACTGAACCCACGCAAGCTACAACCTTCTTCCTCGAGGCGAGAAACGCCAATGACCATAGACTCCGGCGGCGGCGCATAGTTTAGGCATCTCCCTCCCCGTTTCCCTTCCCTGTCCTCCCCCTCCCTAGCCTCCTTCCTCCAGCCCAGGCCCTATCCCCCCTTGGCCGCCCCCTCCATGCCTAGTCCTAACCCTAAATCGTGGGCACGACCAGATGGCGACGGGAGGGTGAACGGCGGTGCACTGGGTATCCTTTGCCATCTTCTTCTCCGATGAATCCTTCTGTTTTTGGCTAATTTTTTGATCTGGTTTTTGAGGCCGATTGCAGGTATAAAGATTCAATT
Source organism: Avena sativa (assembly GCA_916181665.1). Classification (NCBI taxonomy): domain Eukaryota; kingdom Viridiplantae; phylum Streptophyta; class Magnoliopsida; order Poales; family Poaceae; genus Avena; species Avena sativa. The sequence continues at coordinate 508,024,102 of OV702294.1, forward strand.
TTTGATGTGCTTTTTACAGTTCGAATTGAAATGTGTAGGGGGGGCTGGTAATCCTTGAAGATATCTGGCGGTAGCGCTTGAAAGAATTACCTGCAAGTAGATAGATAACAGAAACTTGTACGCATTTGATTTGATTTGCATTACTTATTGAAGAAATGGCGTTGTCCTGTAGAGCGTCACTGAAGTCTGTGATTGTGGTTCTTGGGGGGAAATGTTGTCATGTAGGAGTACTAGTATACAGACTATTTTGCATGATTCCATTGAAATGAAAAAGTTTCTACCATGGATAGTTCCAGCTGGCTGTATATTCTCTACAACATCTGAATTTTGATTAAAAAGACATCTGAATTTAGCAATGTTGTCTTTTGTCTCAGACTTCTGTCAAGCCAATGATCATTGATTTCTCATTAGATATGCCAGAGAGCTTTTTATCTGAGCAATCTAGTTGCTCTAGGAGACTAAAATAATATATAAACATTCTAAAATACACATGCTATTTTTTCCAATGTTGAGTAAGTCATTTATCATTAACTTCTCGTTTAGCCCGAAATTAGTGATTTTTGGGTGTATCGGCCGATTTATCGGGCGATAAATCGTTTTATCGGCTTATCGGTCACCCAGTGATAAGCGATAAATCGGCCGATAAATCAGCATATCGGATGATTTTTTAAACAGTGATTTTTTCATACATGTACAAAAGTTTATCTTGTCCAAACTCAACAAAACTTCAAATTCCATGGTTTATACATCCAAACAAAATTTGGAATTTGTTATTGCAATTTGTTTCCGGCAGGAAATTCCAAACACATCCAAACAACAGAATTGGATTTGGAAGACATTTCCTTTCCATCTTGGATTTGGAATTCCCAAACAAATTCAATTCCATGCCTAAATTCCTACATCCAAACACAGTGATAGAGGAATCTGGAAATTCATATGGCTCCCACATATTTCTACGATTACTTTGCGATCGAATGAACCACTTACATACAATACCAATTTCCCTTTGTCTCACGATAGTTTACTTATCCGAGGTTTTGATCGTCGGTATCTCTGCATACCTAGTTCAACCTCGTTACCGATAAATACTCTTTTCTCGTTCCCGTGATATGTGATCCCTTGTGAGACAGTCACATGCTTGCAAGCTAATTGGATGACATTCCATCGAGAGGGCCCAAAGTATATCTATCCGTCATATGGATGAACAAATTCCACTCTTGATCCATGTGCCTCAACCCATACTTTCCGAACACTCAATGCCATCTTTATAGCCACCCAGTTACGGTATGGTGTTTGGCGTCATCAAAGCATCCTTCCGGTGATGGTGATTAGCATGATCTCATGGTCGAAGGAATTAGGTTACTATATATCAGAAAGCTTATAGCAATTGAACTATTAAAATGACTTAATCTTTATGCTACACTTATCTATAGGAGTATGTCCATCATACCATTCTCCTAATGATATGATCTTGTTGTTAACAACATCTCAATGTTTATGATCGGGAAACCACGATCATCTATTAACCAACAGGGTAGTATTATAAAGAGGCTTTACTAGGGACTCTATTTTAGTTTACAAATCATACAAGTTAATGTTTCCGGTTAATACTGTTATAGCATGAATGTAAACATTTATCATAAACACAAAGATATAATAATAACTACATTTATTATTGCCTCTAGGGCATATCTCCAACACTTTTCCGCGTCTAATGAGCACCGCATTGGTACAAATACTACGTGTAGACTAATATAATACATGTCAATGTTGATCGGCACCTATACTTCAAGGACATCTTCAGCGGACCCGACGCTGTTAACTTTGTAGGATCTGCTAGGGCAGATCTAGATGGTAGTACTTTGTTTATCGTTCATACTCGCATCAATACTGCTAGCCACGCACTGTGAGATATCGGGGCAAGGGGATGTGTACCTTCGCCTTGGCTCTATGATCCCGAGGTGTTGGCCATGGCGGAGAGCGATGACGACGACGAGCGGTTGGCTAGGCGGCGACAGAGCCTCCTGTTACTGCTGCGCGACCTAGATCGGTACGGAGTGTTGGTGGGGTGTACGACTCACGATGAACCTCGTGTTACGAGCCGCCGGCCCCCACCTCTTTATACACGCAATGTAACAGGGGCCCACCAACCATGTAGGGTTGCACGCTCCCGATGAGGGCGCAAGTCAAAGGGCCCGATGGGCCGTTGGGCCCACGCGGAAATAGACCAATCTAACATTCTCCCCTTGATCTCAAATTTTACTTTTAACTATATGCTTTTCACTTTATTCGTTTCATCACGGATCAGTACATAGAGCATGTTTCATCGTCACAGATCAATAGCCGATAGAATCAGACAACAACATACCTCTCTGTTTTGAAACAAATTATGTTTATTTTCGGGCCTATCATGATCAGGGAATCATAGGATTTTCCACAAACCCATGCTAGCTAAGTGTTCCTTGAACACATTGGGTGGTAAGACTTTCGTAAGCGGATCCGCAAGCGTATCCTGTGTTCTTATATGCTCAAGACTTATAGTGTGATCCTGAATTTTATCTTTTATAACATAATACTTTATCTCTGTTGGTTTGGAAGCATTACTCGACTTTTTGTTGTGAGTATAGAATACTACACGCTGGTTGTCTCAACACATGTTTAGTGGTTTTTCAATACAATCTACCACTTCCAATTCGAGTATAAATTTCTTTAACCATATTGCATGCCTCATGGCCTCATAACATGCTATAAATTTCGCATACAACGTGGATGGTGCAACTATTGACTGTTTGGAGCTTCTCCGCGAAATAGCCCCGTCTGCGAGAGTGAATATGTATCCTTTCTTGGATTTTCTATCATCTCTGTCTCTCGCAAAATCTGCATCTGAATACCCTCTTATTTTTAGGAAATCAGACCGTCTATATGTTAGCATGAGGTCTTTCGTGCCTTGCGCATAACACAATGCTTTATTTACCATCTTAAAGTGCTCTATGCCTGAATTCTCTTGATATCTACCGAGTACCCCGGTGATGAAATCTAAGCCAGGGCAAGTGCACACTTCTGCATACTTTAAGCTTTCTACAGCCGAAGCATATGATACTGCTTTCATTTAGTCGATCTCATATTGACTCTTGGGACATTGAAATTTTCCGAAACTGTCACCCTTGACTATAGGAGCAGGTGCGGCATTACACGCATGCATACTATTTTTCTTGAGAATCTTCTCTAAATATGCCTTTTGCGATAGTCCTAGAACCCCACTTTTCCTATCTCGGTGAATTTATATGCCCAAACCATATGATGCTTCATCAAGATTTTTCATATCAAAGTTTGAGGACAAGAACTTCTTTGTTTCTAGTAGTAGACTGACAGGACTACTAGCAAGCAAGATATCATCCACAAAAAATTAGGAATATATACTTCCACTTTTAATCTTTGCATAAATGCAGTTGTCTTAAACATCCTCTATAAATCCAAAATTCTTAATTGTCTCATTAAACTTTAGATACCACTGTCTAGAAGCTTGCCCTAATCCATAAATGGATTTATTTAGGCGGCATCCCATGTTTTCCTTGCCTTTCATGAAAAAATCTTTGGGTTGTTTTATGTAGACACTTACTTCTAGATCCCCGTTTAGAAATTTTGTCTTTACATCCATCTGATGTAGCTCTAAATCAAAATGAGCAACTAATGTCATTATAATTCTGAAGGAATCCTTACATGAGACTGGAGAAAATGTCTCATTGTAATCTACCCCTTCTCTTTGTGTAAATCCTTTTGCCACAAGTTATGTTTTGTACTTTTCTACATTCTCTCTAGAGTCATATTTTGTTTTGTAGACTTATTTATAGCCTATTGTTTTGGCTTCTTTAAGAATTTTCTCTAAGTCCCAAACTTCGTTGAAACATCTTTGGTTTTATTTATATTGACATGACAGCGAGCCGTGAATTGACACCACCAAATGGCAACAAAAACATGTGTTTCCACACTAGGCGGATACTACTCGGACTACCAAGCCGGACTTCTCATCCACCATACGATACGACAACGACCCTAGGAGGTCGGCCACTCATGTCGCTGCAGACGCACTGCCCTGCGCTGCACTTAACAGCGAGGCATGCGCGGTGCCTTGCCCTTGAGAGACTATTTAAAGTTAAATTACTGAGTTATTAGTAGTACTGGCTGGAGACGGCAATCTGACGGCAGTGTAGTATGGTTTGGTAATAGTACGTGAGAGGACAAAAGTTGGAGTGTCTTGGAGCACGTTATCTTTCGTCAATTGCTGGCCGGAGACAGCAATCTCACGTGTGACGGGCTGGACGACAAAATTTCGTGTTTTGGGTGATTGAAATACTAGCTGGCTAGGTGCGGGTGATCGACATGCATGATGCATGCGGCCGGTTCGTACGTGTTACTAGCCAATCACTCCAGCGATGATCGACGCTTTGAGGCCCCGGCGACCGCATGTGGCCGAGCCGAGGTGTCATCCACGTAGGTATGTACTAGCTGGTAGCCTGGTGCTCATTCGCGTTATCCTGGCACCACGTTATAGCCCGCGCGCTTTTCAGCGCCCGATCTGCACCGCATTGGTACGTGTACATTAATCTGACCCATGTCGATGTCGATCGGCACATGCTCCTTCCGTCCGCAAATAATTATACGTCTAGTATTGTTCTAAGTCAAAGTTAATAAAGTTTGACTAATTTTATAGAAAAACGTAACAATATTTATGACACAAAGTTGATACCAATAGATATGTTTTTAAATTTTGTTTCATAATATGTCAATAACATGTAATTTATGTTGTTATATTTTTTTATAAATGTTATAATTGCGACAAAAAGATAACGAAGAACGAAAACGAAAAACACAGCAAGGGGACACAGATTTAACGTGGAAAACCTCTCCAACAAAGAGAGGAAAAAACCACGGACGCCAGCCAGCGAAACTTCACTATATCGAGGAGTGTTTACAAACGCCGGGGATTTCACCGATGCAACTATTCTCAACCGGCGGCTTACAAGGGGTTTATATATCGGTGGAAACCTAGGTCTTCGACGATCCGTACCGTACCGTGGGGAGGCGATATATCGCCCCCCGCACCCCCCACAGGCGTCCCCGTTGGGCACGGTGTGGGCCAACTTCAGACTCGTTACACTCGGCTCAAGCCTCCGGCGACGGGCCTCGCTCCACTCGTCAGAAGTTGGTCTATACTTTATAGAATTTGGATCAACATATAACAAACTCCACCTTGAGACAAATTCCTCCTTGTAGCATCAACAACAACCATCTCCCTGAACAAACAAAGCAAATACTTTCGGCGCCAATAGCCACTTGGGCTAATCAGTTAAACCAACTAAGTTCGAGCAAAGCTCAAACTTAGCAACAGGAACAGGTTTAGTCATCATATCAGCAGGATTATCATGAGTGCTGATCTTGCATACCTTTAATTTACCTTGAGCAACAATGTCTCTAACAAAATGGTACTTGACATCAATGTGCTTAGTTCTCTCATGGAACATCTGATCTTTTGTAAGGTATATGGCACTTTGACTGTCACAAAACAAAGTAATGCAAGAATCATCTCCACAAAGCTCAGCAAACAAACCTTTCAACCAAACAGATTCTTTGCAAGCTTCAGCAATAGCCATGTATTCAGCTTCAGTAGTAGATTGTGCAACAACAGCCTGCAATGTAGCCTTCCAGCTAACAACACAACCTCCAACATTAAACACATAACCTGTGAGGGATCTTCTCTTATCCAAATCGGCAGCAAAATCTGAATCCACATAGCCAACGAGTCCCTCACCGGTCCTGCCAAACTTCAAACAAGCATTGGAAGTGCCAAGAAGGTACCTGAAAACCCACTGAACAGCCTTCCAATGTTCTTTACCAGGATTAGCCATGTATCTACTTATCAAACTCATAGCATATGATAAATCAGGACGAGAACAAACCATGGCATACATCAAAGAACCAACATCACTAGAATATGGCACCTTTGACATGTACTCAAACTCTTCATCAGTAGTAGGACATTGAGAAACTGACAATTTAAAATAAGGAGCAATAGGAGTACTAACTGAATTGGCACCATCCATATTAAAACGATGAAGAACTTTCTTAATGTAACTTTGCTGACTAAGAAATAACAAACCAGATTTTCTATCTCGGGTAATCTCCATACCTAAGATCTTCTTAGCAGCACCAAGATCCTTCATCTCAAACTCACTACTTAGGTGTGACTTCAAAGTAGTGATTTCTTTCATGCCCTTGGCAGCAATTAACATATCATCAACATATAGCAGCAAGTATATAGGTGACCCATCAACAAACTTGATATAAACACAATTATCATATTTAGACCTCTCAAAACCATGTGAGATCATAAATGAATCAAACCTTTTATACCACTGTCTTGGAGATTGCTTTAAGCCATAAAGAGACTTCTTTAATTTGCACACAAAATCCTCTTTACCAGGCACTATGAACCCTTCTGGTTGGTCCATGTATATTTCCTCATCAAGCTCTCCATGCAGAAAAGCAGTCTTGATATCTAACTGCTCAAGCTCAAGATCACGCATAGCCACAATACTAAAGAAAGTACGAATGGAACTATGCTTCACAACTGGAGAGAACACATCATTGTAATCAATACCTAGAATCTGGCTGAACCCTTTTGCTACTAACCTTGCCTTGTACCTTGAAGGATCTTTGGGAGATAGACCTTCCTTTTTCTTGAAGATCCACTTGCAGCGGACCGCCTTCTTTTGTTTAGGCAAGCGCACAACATCCCATGTGCCATTTTTCTCAAGCGATTGCATCTCTTCTTGCATAGCAAAAACCCACTTCTCGCGGTCAACGGATGCAATGGCTTCATTATATGTAGCAGGTTCAGAATCGTTCTCCACCTGTTCAGCACAACTCAAAGTATAATGTACAAGATTACACTTTTCAATTAAACGAGGACGAGGACCACAGTTACGCCTCGGTCTATCAGCAGCAATGGACTCATGTGGCTGCTGCAAAACAGTAGGTGAGTGCTGAACAACAATATCATCAATGTTTTCCTCATGTGTATCTTCAACGATAGCATCATTATCAACAGTTTTCTGCAGGTTCTCCACCTGCACATTAACTCTCTCCTCTCCAACAGCAACAGGAGAGGTATCTGATGGCAAGCTATCATAATACATAACGGACTCATTGAAAACAACGTTTCTACTTAGCAAAATCTTTTTAGTTTCAGGATTCCATAGTTTATATGCTTTAACTCCTGAACCATAACCAAGGAATATGCACTTAACAGCCCTAGGCTCTAACTTTCCATTATCAACATGAGCATATGCAGTGCAGCCAAAAACTCTCAACTGTGAATAATCAGCAGGCGAATCTGACCATACCTCAATGGGAGTTTTCTTCTCAAGTGGAATAGAAGGTGACCTGTTGATGAGGTAACATGCTGTGTTGGCTGCTTCAGCCCAGAAACGCCTATGCATACCTGCATTAGACAACATACAACGAGCCCTCTAGATGATGGTTCTGTTCATGCGCTCTGCCACGCCATTCTGCTGAGGAGTATATGGTATGGTGTGATGCCTGATCATGCCATCGTTACTGCAAAACTCCTCAAACTCATTAGAACAGAATTTCATACCATTGTCAGTACGTAGTACCTTTACCTTCTTCTCAGTCTGTTTTTCAACCATAACTTTTCACTTCTTAAAAGCATCAAAAACATCAGATTTATGCTTCAGAAAATAAGGACACACTTTTCTTGAGTAATCATCAATAATAGTAAGCATATAATTAGCACCACCAATAGAAGTCTTACGGGACGAACCCCATACATCAGCATGCACATAATCTAATATGCCTTTGGTGGTATGAACGGAAGCATTGAATTTAACTCTTTTATGCTTACCAAAAATGCAGTGCTCACAGAACTCAAACTTACTCAAGTTGCAACCATCAATCAGCTCTCTCTTGACCAACTCTGCCATACCTTGTTCGCTCATATGCCCAAGACGCATATGCCATAGATGTGTTTTACCACAATCATCAGAATCATTAGAAGTAACAGCAGCAGCAATACCAGGCAAAGTGCTACCTCTAAGAACATATAATTTAGCAGAATTCATATCACCTATCATGTGAATAAGAGAACCTTTTGATACCTTCAGAACTCGATGCCCATCGGCATACTTGTATCCATCAACGTCCATGGTACTCAGGGAGATCAAATTTCTGGCCATGCTTGGTATGTGCTTCACCTCACTCAACGTGCGAGTCACGCCATCATGTTCCTAATCTTAACAGATCCAATACCAACGATATGGCATGGGTTGTCATTCCCCACACGCACAAAATCTCCAGTCTGCACAGACTCATATGAACTGAACCAATCTTTGTTACAGAAAATATGAAACGAACATGCAGTATCAAGTATCCATTCATCATCACGAGAAGCACAAGCAGCAAAAACAGCTAAGCATTCACCATCAGAACTATCAGAAACAACAGCAGCCTTACCAGAACCTTTAGTCCTATCTTTCGGTTGGTAAGTTCCGTTTCTTTTCTCCTTATTCTGCAACTTCCAACAATCATCAATAACATAGATTTCTTACAATACCTGCAGAATTTATCCTTTCCCTTGGACTTTGAACGACTTCTACCGTCCTTGCTCTTATCTCTATTGCCATAGTTGTTGTACCTCTGCTCGGTCCTTCCACGAACCTGCAGAGCCTCAGCCTTGGATGACGTCCCATCTGACCCTACCATAGTTTTCATCTTTTCCCTCTGTTTGAGGGCGTCATGTACTTCGGCAAGGGTTAGTTCATCACGGCTCAACAATATTGTATCACGAAAGTGTGTATAGGAACTAGGCAACGAGCATAAGAGTAGAAGAGCTAAATCCTCATCATCATATTTTACCTCCATAGACTGCAAGTCTGAAACAATCTCTTTAAAAACAGATATGTGATTCATTACCGATCCACCTTCTTGCAGCCTGTGCGAGAACAACTTCATCTTCACGTTCATCTTACTGGTTAAATCCTTTGACACACAGATCGTTTCCAGTTTTTCCCATAGGGCAGCAGCAGATTTCATCTCCAGTACTTCCTGCAAAATATTATTGGATAGATGAAGTTGAATCAAAGACAAAGCCTTACGGTCCTTCCGCTTCTCTTCGGAGGACCAGGTCTTAGCATCCTTTTCACCGAATCCATCCAGCGCTTCATCCAGATCAGAAGTTTGGGCGAGAATCGCCCGCATCTTCACCTGCCACAAGGAGAATCTTGTGGTGTAGTCTAGCTGTGGTAGATCGAACTTCAATGACGACATATCGCAAACCCTAGATTAGAACCTGGGGCTCTGATACCACTTGTTATAATTGCGACAAGAAGATAATGAAGAACGAAAACGAAAAACACAGCAAGGGGACACAGATTTAACGTGGAAAACCTCTCCAACAAAGAGAGGAAAAAACCACGGACGTCAGCTAGCGAAACTTCACTATATCGAGGAGTGTTTACAAACGCCGGGGATTTCACTGATGCAACTCTTCCCAACCGGCGGCTTACAAGGGGTTTATATATCGGTGGAAACCTAGGTCTTCGACGATCCGTACCGTACCGCGGGGAGGCGATATATCGCCCCCCGCACCCCCCACAGGCGTCCCCGTTGGGCACGGTGTGGGCCAACTTCAGACTCGTTACACTCGCCCAAGCCTCCGGCGACGGGCTTCGCTCCACTCATCAGAAGTTGGCCTATACTTTATAGAATTTGAATCAACATATAACAATAAAGTTGGTCAATTTTGATAAAGTTTGACTTAAATAAAACCTAAAACTATATTTATTTACGGACTAAGGGAGTATACTAGACTAGAGTATTATATAATCTAGCCGGCCGGCCCTAGTTCCTTTCAGCACGATGCGACGCCCGTGCCAAGCCAAGCCAAGCTAGTTCGGCTTGGCGTGGCTTCGATGTCATGGGATCGTGCAGCGACGACTGTATCGGCCGGGGCGCTCGTGGTTAGTTAGCGTAGCGACGACTGTATCGCCGTAGTACGTACCAACCTTGGTACATATATTGAGACGTACGGTGGCGTGCAGATTGGTGTACCGGCCCGGCCCGGCCGCGAGCGCAAGTTGCGCGTCAAGCTCAAGCTTTGTTGCTATCTTATCTCTCGTGCTCAACTGCTCATCCGATGACAATGTCATCGATTGGGGCTTTGACCCGCTAGCTCCTTCAAATAAAAGAGACGATGAGCGCACGCGGCGGGCCAGCGTGTCACGTCGTCCTTGCTCCGCACGAACCGTACGTGGCGCCGCCGACGCCCCTCCTTGGCACACAGTTCAGGGGCGGAGCTAGACGGGAAGTTTCCCTGATGCATCTCTCAAGCATATCATAGTTTTTCATAGATTTGTAGCCTTGCAAGCTGAACTATGGCCACCCTGATGCACTATTCTCAGCCTAACCTGATGCATTGGCTTTACTAAGCTCATACTAGTACTATAAAAAGTTTCTTTGACCCTGATGCCCGTGCATCAGGTACAACCCATGCAGCTCCGCCCCTGACACAGTTAGCATGCATGTGATCGAGGCCGCACCAGTATACTCCCTCCGTCCGAACTCCAAAGTGTACTTAGAACATGTATGATGCATGTCTAACTAAGCATCTCTTTTATAGAAATAAGCACTAGTGTTTAGTAAAATGATTGGTTTATTTTTTAAGCACTCCTCTATGCACCTCCTATTATACATGCTTATAGCCTTATCCAAAGTCAAATCTCTATGTCCATATTAACAGTCTCAATTTTGGCTAAATACGACTAAATATTTTACTGGCTATATACGAATATAGATAAAGTTGAGAACATTAATATAAACCGAAGAAAATAGTAAAACTTGATTAATTTTATCATAAAACATAGAAATATTTATGACATTAAATTGGTACCACTAGATCTGTTTTTAAACTTGGTTTCATAATATGATGATTTGATCTAATATATGTTGCTATATTTATCTATAAATATGATCAAATCTAATGTATACATGCTTATAGCCTTATCCAAAGTAAAACGGAGTAAAATTTGACTTAGATAAAAATCTAGAAAGTACACTTATTTGCGGGATTTGAACATATATCTACGTGGCGTGATGTCACACTCTCCGGGATTTGTAGGCACGAAAACCACACCAAGTTACTCCCTCCGTTTGAAAATATAAGATGTTTTAGGTTTGTGAATGAGCTCTAGACACCTTTTAGTATCTAGATTCATTTGAACCTATACACTAAAAGGTGTCTAGATATGTCTCCTTCACAAATCTAAAACATCGAGGGAGTACCAGAGAAGAGGTGAGAAGTAGGCCTTGCCGCATCTCTTTTTTTTTTTGTTAATTATTTCCGCTTTTTAACTTCTCTAGTGTCACTGTCATGTCCCGCGCAGCTAGCGCTATCGGTGTCTCGTTGCTAACAGGTCTGCAGACTATCTAACCTAATCTAACCCTGTTAGTATTTATTTATAGTTGGCAGATCAAGGTGGATGCGGTGCAGGCGGACACATGGGTGCAACGCTTGACGACGACGGCGACCGTTTCCAGCAAGGTAGTGCGGATAGGGCCTACGACGATATCATCTGCCTCTTTTCGTCGTTTCGATCATTCTACTAGCCACAACCCAGGCCTATCGGCCTATCCTTTGAGAAAGCCGAAGAGAGAGATAAAGACGAGACGGTTATGGGCTCATGGCGCAGCCTGTGACCAAGGTGTACCGCGAGGCGAGAACCAGGCGGGGCCAGCATCGACTGCAATTCTGTTGTGGCCTGGTGAAAATACGTGCGTTGCTACGGGTTAATACTCCATAGTCAACGCTGTCCCACCCACCCAAAGGAAATCATGTTGACCCATACCGTTTGTCCTATCCACCAACGCCGAAAGAACTTGCGCAACAAAAATCAATTCCATCTTTGGCGCCTCCTATCCTTCACCTTCCACCAGTGAACAATATTGGCATATTCCTGCTTGATAGCCCTTGGGCCCCCACCCCCGTCCCCTCCCTCTACCACACACATTTTTGTGCTCGACGGCAACGTCCTCCCATCCTCTTCCTCATAGTCTTTCGTGCAAGCCGTCCACCTCGATCGTGGACCTGTCGGCGCCTAATGTTTTGTAACAATTATTTTGTCTTCTTGACAGACTTATTAAATTTTTCGGCAGTTTTCTAAGCAGTGTACTACGCGTCTACGCATAGTCGAAGTTGCATAGTACCGCTGAAGTACCCCAAAAAATGTGTATTATCGATTATTCTTTATTTTTAGAACTTTTTACATGACAAATTCACCCGTTGACCTAATTAGTAAACTATCATAGAAAAACAACTTTTTTAAAGCTATCATAAGTTAAATAGTTGTACTGCAGCATATCTAATGCTTCTTCTCCACACATCTCTCGTTCTCTCTCCATGAAGTGCAATCAAATATTTTGGGAATCTTTGTTTCAGCACAAGCGAGTTGTAGCCTCGGGTCGCATCGTTAACAAAAAAAAATCGGCGCCAGCTTCTCTCTGCATGTTCTATTGCATAGCGCTAACTAACTTTTCAAGAAATTAGTGACATTTTTCCTCTATCATCTCTGAACTTCCAAAATTGAATTGATTTGCCAACTATTTTTTGAAATTGACATGCAATTAATTCTGTCATAATAAATTAGAAGTAGCATCCACACACCGCCACAGAAAAATTGATCAAGAGCAGTGGAACTACAACAATCCAACTAACCTAGCTAAGAAACAGTGATCTGGCAAGTATTTCTTCCAAAGGAAATGAAAAGGAATCATGCGTATATGGTATTTATCAGCAGAAACATATCGCTACGTAAAAAAGGACCAAAATCATGTCTAGATGCAAACTGAACTTGTCAACAGAACAGCCTGCGTACACTGCAACTTCTCCAATCGAGTTTCAGTCAAGGAAATGGAGACAGAAGCACGGATAAATCTAGATCAATCACCAGCAAGATGGATCCCAAAAATCGTTGTCGACGACATGCTGGTGGCTCAAGGAGACGATGCAGGGGTTCGGGTTCCGTGTGGCGGCTCGCCGGCTCTCACGCGAGAAGCAGTGGACGCTTGGGCTCTGGATGCTGTTGCGGGCGCCGTCGCCGATGAAGGAGCCCGACGCGGGTGCCGCCGGTGCACGGACTGCTGATAGTCAGGGAATCAGGTGCCTGAGGACGTGTTGGAGCACGATTAATTCAGCGGACTAACAAGTGTTGTGTCGGGAGGTTCTCCATGGAGAACGCGCCGCCGACGCATCTGCTGCGGGGATCGAGGGGAGACCGCACCCCCTGCACGGAGACGGCCGTGCCAGGAGCCTCACCCCAGAGGGCGCGTGTGCTGCGTTAGGCGTCCTCGCCGTGGAGTTGCGGGCCACACACTTTCCTCTCCCTCGGTCTTGATTCCCTTCGCTGTTCGCGCCACCCTGCAAGTAGACGCCGCCCCCACCCCTGCTTATCCTCGTCTACCTCTCTGCAGCTCTAACAGACAGGAGTTGGCTGTTACGGCCAGCTAGGGGAGAGATGCCTCTCCAACGTGGGGTGAAGGGGGAGGGGCAGAGGACAGCGGCGTTGTATACGATGGTGGGAGGGATCTCCGACCGGCGGGGCGGCGGAGAGGTCGGGAGTGGGGATTTGACTTGCGGTGGCAGGGGCTGTAATTCAGCTGAACAGTCAGGGGCAAAATCGTCTAAAAAAATCGGAACCAAATTTTCAGACGGACGAACCTACCTCAACGTAAATTAATAGATAGACTAGACAGCCGATGATTAATCGTCCTATTTTTTATTTTTTTGCATAAGTCCTTGGTAATTTAGAGATTTACGTAACAGCGCTTTTCGTTCGAGAAGACGGGTCAATTCACGGCTGATTTAATCGGTCATGTAAAATTGGTGTCCACGGCGGCTCCACTCCGCTTGGTCCACTGGATTTTAGGCAAAAACGAGCATAAGTTTACAGACGGATTAAGGTCCGGCTAAAATCCTTCGCACCATTCGTAATATTCGGATCTCCCGTAACTGAAACGGTAAAACAAGCGGGGCCTTATAATGCCATGATACTATCGTTTGAGTTATCAAAATCTCCCTAGAACAGCATTGCTCCTCCGCAACTATAACATCCCGAGGTTTATTAGAGAAATATAAAATACGTTTAGGAAAGTTGATTATGCACAATTGCATCTCATGCATCTAAAGAAACAGCCAAATTCATAACTTTTAGTTAAGAAGTAGAAGTTCTCAATGTTTCCATCAAAAAATAGACGAATGCTTGTTTAATTCGTTTATTCATGATTTTATAAAATTTGATATAACCTTTCATACATTTTGGATTTTAAGCACATTTATAATATTGAACAAGTAATATGTCACAGAGTGCATAAAGCTCACACTTGGATCTTTGTAGATCAACCGAGTGTACTATTTATGTTTCCACTTAGTTTATATTTAAGCCTGTGATAATCATTCCACAATTGCAAATTAAGTTTGCACGTAAGTATGCAAAAAATATAGGTTTTTCTTGAAACTTTTACGTGCGCTCAAAGAATGTGGAGATGCACGCGTGGATATTTTTTTGGAAAAGATTGAATGCATGTTTTTCGAAAAGGAAGCATATGCAAGTGAGACCAAAAGTGATTTCCAACGTTTGTGTATCTTCCTTTATGGAAAAATGGTTACACATTTGTTAGTGTTTGACTTGTACATCCCCTTGCGTACATGTGCGTCAAGGTCTCTCTCCTCTCCAATCTTGCTATTCCCACCACATCATCTCCTCGGCATTTTTCTTAAATACCTTCCATGCATGTCTCCAGATCTGATGAGGGCTAAGCTCAATATCCAAGGGGAATGGGTGATGATGGCTAAGCTCGGGAGAGGTGAGAGGTGGTGGTATATGTACCTTAAAATGAAGGCAGGTAATTTTGAAATTTATATGCTATATACTATTCATTTGTCTTGTTGCAAGTTTGGATTTTGTTTGTTGTTGCTTGGAATTTGTTTGTTGTAGACATGCAGACTATATGTTGCAATGCAGATATTGGGTTCATGTGGCAAGCGTTTTTATTCCGCTTCCATGTTGCATACACAATGTTTCTTTATTGATGCTTTGTTGCAACCAAACAGACTATTTGCTGCAATGCCTATATTGTGTTCATGTGGGAAGTGTCTTTTGTTATGTTTCCATGTTGCATATGCAATATTTCTTTTTTGACGATTTGCTGCAACCAATACAGATTTGGTTTTGACACCATCATACGCAAAATGTTGTGACACTTTTTGCAAATGTAAGAAAAAATGCCTGACTAACAAAGTTTTCTTAAAACTTGACCGCAACCATATTTGGTTTTGACACCATCACAGGAAAAATGTTGTGATACTTCAGCAAGCATAGCAAAAAATGCCGGACAAACAGGGTTTTGTTTTACATCCGGCGTCCAACAGAAAGACCAGAATTCTGAATTTGAAAGATGCAACTGCAGATTGGGTTAATGCTATTCTTGTCCTACCTACTACGTATTTTCCCTACTAGTAAATACAGGCAGGTCCTGAAAGTAATATGCTCTGAGAACTCCCTTGAGCGATTGTGCATCTGGATGCATGTGTCAGTTTTTTCAAGACTTCAGACTCCACTACACCACCAAAAGAATTTCTTAAAGCTGAAGTACTGAACTAACTAGAAGTTGAGCATGTCGATCGGTTTGGGCACGATGGAGTAGCAAGATCAAGCCCGTTTGAGAGAAGGCAACGCGCACGATCAGAGGCTTGAATCAAGAGAGCAGGACATGGAGCGAGGCGTTCTTGCTGGCCGCGCACACAGGGCACATGTCCACGGTGGCGTCGCACGCGGGGCATAGGCACAGGTGCCGGCACGGCAGCAGTAGCACGCACGACTCGCCGTCGCCACAGGCCTTGCACGGTGCCCTGGACTTGTTGGATGCCGCCTCGCCGTCGTCCGCGGCATCGCCGCCCACGGTGGTCTCGAAACAGCAGGACCGCGCGTCCTCGGCGTCGCCCGCTCCATCCGGTCCTTGGGCGGCCGCGGCGCCAGGGGATTGCAGGAGCTGCTCGAGGGTGGCGCGGAGCCCGGCCACGACAGCCTCGTGGCTCTTGGCGACGCCTATCCAGGCCTGGCCCTCCGCGCTAATCTGGCCGAGCCTCTCTGACAGCGTTGCGTTGCGGCAGCGCGCGAACTCCAGCGCGGCATCCGCGGCCTGCAGACGTCCCGCCGCAGCGCGCTCTGCCGCCGACACCACCGCCCGGACGTGCCGGCGCCGCGCCAACTCTAGCCCCGCTCGCATCCGCTCGGTCTGCAGAAAACGTCAATCAAAACCACCGCGAATCAAAACCACCGCTCAATCAAGCCAAGAACTCGATTCCAATCACCGAGTGAAGATACAGGTGCTGAAGAAGATCGTACGTACCTCGACTCGTACGAGCGCGTCGATCTCCATGCCCTGATGGTGGTACAGGTGCGAGATTAGGTCCTGCGGCAGGCCGGCGGCATTGGTCATCCTCCCGCTGGTGGACGCCGCGCCGGCGCCCAGCGCCCTGGTCAGCACATCGCCGACGGGCAGAGGCCCCTGCGCGCGCGGATTCTCCAAGAAAGAAGGCGCCTCCGCAATAACGCGCGCCCGCTTCCTCTGCACGAAACCGTGGCTGCAGGTGTTGTCGTTCCAGGCTAGATCCATGTCGCCGAACACAGCGTTCCCGAGACCCGCCACCGCCGGCGCGGGCCCGAGTTGGTCGTCGAAGTAGAGGGATCCGTCTGTCATCTCATCCCCTAGAGGCAGAGCCCTGACGTTTTTGTAGGCGTGGAGGTCGTGGGGGAAGTCGTGGGTGAGGTGTTGCGCTTGCACGGCCATGGCCAACTACGCACTAGCTTTTCTTGGCGAAGAGAGAGAGAGGAGGAACGGATGGAGAGATGGGCGTGGAGGCCTATGCGGAGAAGGTTTTATACGCGCCTCCTCCTGCGGTTAAGGAAAGGAAAAGGCCACAATAACTTCGAGCGGCACCCGATCTGGGGGAAGGACACGTCACGCTAGACGTTCGGCAACTAATCGGCGCAGATAATCGTGCATGAGAAACAAATCAGGCCAACGT
This sequence comes from Avena sativa, assembly GCA_916181665.1. Classification (NCBI taxonomy): domain Eukaryota; kingdom Viridiplantae; phylum Streptophyta; class Magnoliopsida; order Poales; family Poaceae; genus Avena; species Avena sativa. The sequence continues at coordinate 508,041,260 of OV702294.1, forward strand.
ACAGTGCGTGTGATGTCAGCATTACATTTATAATTGTTGTGTTGGTTTTTTGCTTAGTTAGAGGTGAAAAAAATAAGAAAGAGAAAATCGTCTTCTCTTAGCTAAGGGATGATCTCTTAAAAATAAAAAAAGACTATTTTCATCATTATACCACACGTAGTCTCTTAGAAAAACATTTTCTTATTGTAAATAATTAATTCTTATTAATTGCTTGAGATGACAATAAAAAATAATACATTATACAACTTATATGCAGTGTCTCGTGAAGGGCTTAAAAAAAGACATGCCTGATCAACACCAAATTCATTGGGTGGATGATTGATGGGTCAAAAGTCCGTAGGAAACTGCTCGGTAAACGCGCCAACACGAGATTCTCGCTGCGGCGATGCCGTTTCTCGCCCGGAACGGCTTGAAAGCGGCGACCAAACAAACAAATCTCGCATGACGCGATCGATGCGATGCGATGGGATCCCAACGTACGGCGCCATAACCCACGGAGACGCGCGAATTAAGGCGTAGGCCGTGCCGGACCGCGCCAGCCACAGCCACAGTGGTCGATGTCGACGATGGGGCTAGCACGACGACTCTGACTATAGCGTAGTACCGGCCAGACCATGCACATCTCCTCTCGTGGAAACGCCAAGGGAGTGATGCAGAATTCAAGACGCGCCCTGCGGAACCGGATCTAGATAGCCTGGTCCTGCTCAGCACGGAAAGAGAGAGCCGCACAGGCACAGCACACACAGTAGCCTGCAGTCTCCCTCGTGTAGCTCTGACGGAAACTGGTACAGCCTGATCTGGATCGGAGCGACGGTGACTAGTTAATTTTGGCAATGGAGATAGATGATGATGCTGCACCAATCAAGCAGGTAGCACATGCAAGCCATCCATGATCCATCCAAACAAAGGAGCTTAGGAGCAGAACAAAGCGACTAACCGGGGGACACGGCATGCATGCACACCGCGGCGTCAGCAGCGTCGACGACGGTCCACGGTGCAGCGCCTGCCGGCCGGGCAATGCAGTTCGTCGTGGCTTCCATCAAAGACCGGACAGCACGCAGCTTGTGGTCACCCCATTCAAGGCGCCACACCGACCGGGCGCTGTTGCCACGACCTTGCACAGCACGGGTCCTCTCGCGCGGCACGGAGCACCATGCCACAGCAACCCACCGATGCCCGTCAGCGTGTGCGCGCGCATGCAGATCGCGCCGCGCGCCGGCCACCGCGCGCGAACAGCGTGACCACCAGCCTGCATCCGGCAACAGTACTGGCTAATATAGGAGCTTCCTTCCACGCTTAAGCAACAGCTCCGGTACATTGCACCGTGTCCGTGTCGTGTCGCGTACAAGAGTCTACAGCTTCAGCAGACAGCGCGATCGATCGAGCTACGTACTAGTGCATGCACAGTTAGCCCGCCCGTCAGGTCCATGCATGCATGCATGCATGGTGCGCAGTGGCTACACTGTTGCGTCCAGCGCTCTTTGATATTGGCAGCACGTCCATTCAATTGCCCTGCTTGCTCCAGTGCTCCCTTTTCCGGGTACGGCCTACGGCGCGCTGATGATGAAGCATGGGCTCGACCGTCTCCGACGGCTCCCCGCCAGTCGTACTCCGGTCCCAGTGTGATAGGCTGTGACGAAGAACGTGTCTCACCATGTAAATATGGAACTCCGCGGTAGCCTTGCACGTATCTCCGGCTCTTGTGTCTCCCATTCGTATTTTTTTTTGTCAAATCTGACATTTTGCCAAAACTAATTCTACGTCTGGCCTCTTCCAGAAATTAATTGAATCTGACCCCTGGGGTCGGCGCAGGGAGACAGGCCAGAGGGTCGGCGCCATTTGATACAGCGCCGAGGTGGCGCCGACCCCTCTAGCTGGCCTCCTAGCGCTGCTACGACTTGGCGCCGATCTGCACAACTTCTGGGCCTTTTAAATGGCGCCGGCCCCAGGGGTCAGATTCCAAATTAATTTAAAAAAAAAGGGTCAGATTCGATTTAAGTTATAAGATTTGGACAGATTTGGCAAAAAATACCTCGCATTCAGCTCCTCTCTCTTTTTTTGCTAACCAATTTTCCGTAATCCATATAAACTACTACTTCCGTCCTTAAATATGTGGCATATATATAAATTGCGTCTAAAGGTCAATGAATGTACAATATACAGATCAATAGTAGTAGTGGAATAATCCTAAGATATATTTTCACAATATACCTATTCAATATCATACTTCTTGATATTTTCTTCCATATATTTAATCCAACTTTTAAAAATTAACTTTCTAACCAAATTTATGTAATACCTATTTGGGGACATAGTGAGTATAAAATTAATTTAGCACAGACTGCAAACTAAACTAATATGTAATATTTAAGCTCATTTATCAAGTCAAAAGAAATCGTGTTCTTAAAACATAAAAATGTGAAATTTAAAAATAAAAATTGCACTATATTTAAAGTACCAAACTTTATTGGAAGGATGGTAACAAGGAAGGCCCATGAGCAGCTTTTGTTTCTAGAATAAGAACCAAAATTAAACTTTGTATATGAAAATGTACATCCACTTCTCTACCAAATGAGTTAGGGTTACTTGTTAAATTTGTTTTTTAATATTAAAATGCTTTGGTATAAGATATCGCAAACTTTTCTAACTCTTAAAATAATGAAAAATTAGAACATATATTAATAAGTAATCAGACAAATTATAAAGTACGTCAAATGCACTAAAAAGTAAAGCTCCAGTTATCTATCATACTTCTCCCATTGTTTGTGGTTTCTTCGTTTTTATGTGTATCCACGTTTCAACCCACTGATTTGTACACAAAATGTTTTCATACATCCATATATGTCGACGAAATGTAACAATTTTGACTATTATACGGATTAGGAGTGGAGGAGGGTGAAGACAAGACTAGGAAGGGTCGGTTCATGAGCTCCACTACAAGAATGGGCGGTCCATGTCATTTTTTTATGACAGCTCCCTAAAAACGTCGCGGATCCCTTACGTTCTTGCTCTTGCTTGTTTCGTCACAACTCCCTAGAAGGCCCTCTAGCCCGATTTTCATGACGTTCCTTGGTTCATCGTGGCAGATTTTGTCGCAGTTTTCGTCACGGGCCTGAAGCCCAGTTCGCCATTTCGTCTCCTGCTTCATAGAAATTAAATAAGAGAAAAAATTATCTGCGCAAAGACAGAATCAAACCGGCAACAAGCTATTTGGGACCATATACGATTGTAAACGATGCAGTTGTCAAGTTGTTTGTTCCATATAAACTACTTCAGTCTAGATGTTACAGACCAGCTCTCAGTCACAGGAATTAAAGAAATTGAAAATAAAAGAATCAGCACAATATGAATGTATGTTCTGCACAACCATAAAAGAGAACACAATAGAGCACATTTTTAGATCATCTTTTAAGAGTATATAGAAAGGCAACAACATGCACACAATCAACCAAATATAGACTTAGCATATAGAGATAATATTACTTAGCATGTACGACACCAGGTTGACATCAAGTTCCTCACCACTACAAGTTCACCGACAACATATAACTTTAATGGTGCATCCAATAGCAAAATAAACAAAATAGTTTTTGGCCTCACTACATAACATTAACACTATCAATGAAGCCTGGTTTGCCCCTCAGTTAAAAAGCTGAATAGGGACACATTCCCCTTCCTGATTCCAGCGAGTTCAAAAACCTTAGACCAGCCACTTGTCATCTGGGCAGCACCATTCATGCCTTCGAAGAAGTAAACATGCTGAAAAATGGTCTTGTAGGATCATACGGGTGAAAAACCCTTTGGTAGATAGCGGTTGAGATGGGCACTGATGTAGCTAGCTGAAAAGTACTGTAGGAGAAGAAAAATAATATTAGTTGTTGGCTAGAGTTCAACATGCATAAGAAACTTTAAATATTGAAATAATAACAAATGTTAATCATCTTGTCCTTCCCATGGCTAACATTTGACTTGTTCATCTTGCACACATAGTATGGTATAGATGTCTTGTGTCCTTTAACTATCGCTTTGAGGGAAGCAACTTGGTCAGAACTCAATTAAAAATTATTTCCGAACATGCAGTGATCATCGAATTTCTTGCCCCCATCATCCTTGGACCTAGAAAGAAAATATTAGAAAGTAATAATTTGTATGTATAGCTGCATATAAATGTAGCAAAACATGTACTTAGGCAATGCCACAACTCTACGAATAAGGATCCTCGGTTTCTCGACTAACTTAAATCTTTTCATATCTGCATTAGCTCTTCGCCTCGCTATCTTAGCTTTCATCTTGCGAGAAAATACAACTGGTTTCTTCACATCGTCATCATCAGATGTTGACAGCCTTGGTTTCACCAACCATGTAGGCATCCTTTTCAGCCTAAATTGGACATTGCAGTAATTAGAATATTTAGTTTTTCACTAAAGATATCGATCCCACAGGGAGCAGTAGACAAAAGACTAAAATGCTTTTAACTAAAACTAAACAAAGTACTTAAGGAGTAATTTTAATATGCAAGAAAAGTAGAATTGTTTTTGGTTTTTTGATTGAGCAAAGAAATTAAATAAACTAAAGTAAAACTTAATGCAGAAAGTAGGAATCGCGTATGTAAAAGATCTCAGAATTACAATAGGGGAAAAAACATTCTCGGGGAGTGGTGGATTCACCACTACCAATTTAGATAGAGTAATCAAGATAAACATAGAAAATATTCTCATGACATGTATGTATGTGGGAGGAGCTCCATATATGGACGAATAGGCAGCAACCACTGCACACATCATCCGTCATAACCACAGTTGACAAATAAACGACATCAATCATATTATCTCGCTATTAAGGGATTTATCCCATGGCATGGACATGGCTTAGTGAGTTCTCCTTGCTTCCCCAAGTTAGTACGTAAAGAATGACAACAACTTTATAGTCATAGTAAGTGTTATCATCCCTTCGTCTATCAAAAAGTAACCCCTTCATCAAGTCCCCATAAGAGGCAAATATTAAGAGGTGCACAACTCTCAACATCAAGATAAAGACAATTAACACATACACATAATGTTGTATAACATAATAATCTCTACCTTATCTCAATCATATGCTAGGGTTTCTCCATATCCCCAAGAACTAACGATCTACTTAGACATGGAGGTAAACAACATCATGGCAATGATAATGGGAATAATTATAGATGAATAGTTCTTGTATATATCCACAACTAGTACGATAATTACAACAAGATCTAGATGGGATGTAGATGGGATGGATGGAGATGTTGGTAATGCAGCAGTTGATGAACATGAAGATCGATGCCTTGGCCTCCTAGATCTACGTAGGGCAAATATGGATCCCTTGGGAAAGTTCCCCCTCCATATCCCTTTCGGAGGTGAGGTTTTCGAAGATTTCTGGGTGTTCTGTATGTCATCTCCTTGATATGATTGCACGGGGTGAAACTATTTAAAGAGGTGATGGCGGCGGCAACTAGGCCGAAAAAAGTATTCACGTCGTATAGTTGGTTGTTAAACCTACTGGTTGTTGCGATCGCCCTGGGTTTTCTTCTGGTGTTATTGATATTTCCCAAATTAGCAATTTACACTGTTTTTGACTCCTTTTCGCTTCAGTACAACTGGTCCAAGAGTTGTGTCCATCGTATCTATCATATGTCCTGATCCTGGTGAAAATAGACATAAAAGATGCACGCGAATACCGTAAAATACCAAGATCCTACCACTACAGTGCAAAATAATAATATAAAACATGATGAAAATATGCACTCATCAGGAATGCACATAGCTTCACAATGGGTACTCGAACATAATCGGGTAGAAGCCCTCTCGATGCAGTCGAAAGCAATTGCGTCATAATCACGTGGCAGCCATGATACTTTAGGTTTAGGAACTTTTTCTATGCCATATTTATTATATCCCTTTCTATTCGACGAGAAGCCAGACGGGACCTCGATACTTCTCAGGCATTCAAAAAATATTTCCTTCTCTTGTTTCATAAGAGCACAGCTGGCAGGACCTTTAAACCGTTCTGGATGCAGGCCTTCTAGGTATTTCATATGTTGTTGGTCCTGCAGTGCTTCCAGTGTATCTTTTGTCTATTCATACACACCCAAGAAGCCTAGCAGGTTAACACAAAGATTCTTCGTCACATGCATCACGTCGATTGCAGAGCGGACCTCTAGGAATTTATAATAGGGTAGCTCCCAAAATATAGATTTCTGCTTCCACATGGGTGCGTGTCCGTCAGCGTCTTTCGGAATAGATTGTCCGCCAGGACCTTTTCAAAGATTACTATTTGATCCAAATCCTTGACCATATCAAATACATCAGCACTAGTATGTTCCTTAGGCTTCGGCAGGTGACATGCCTGACCGTTGAAATGCTTGTCTTTCTTTCTTAAGGGATGCTTGGCTAAAATAAATCAACGATGCCATGTGTACACATTCTTCTTACAATGTTCCAAATATATACTTTCAGTCTCATCTAAATAGTGCATGCATGCATTGTATCACTTGTTTTTCTGTCCTGAAAGGTTACTAAGAGCACGTCAATCGTTGATTTTCACGAAAAGCAACTTTCGGAGTTGAAATTCCTCATGCTTGTGCTCATCCCACACACGTACGTCGGGTTCATGCCACAACTATAAAAAAAATTCAACTAATGGCCTTAGATACACATCAATATCGTTGTCGGGTAGCTTCGGTCCTTGAATTAGCACTAGCATCATAAGAAACTTCTGCTCCATGCACAATCAAGGAGGAAGATCATAGATACATAGAGTCACGGGCCAGGTGATATGACTAGAGCTCTGCTCCCCAATAGGATTCATGCCATCTGTACTTAGACCAAACCTTAAGTTTCTTGCGTCATATGCAAAGTGCGGGTAGTTTCAATAGATTTTCTCCACTGCAACCCATCAGTGGGGTGTCTCAACACCCCTCTGACTTACGTTTATCTTTGTGCCATCACAATAATTTGGCATGTTCTTTGTTTCTGAACAAACATTCACCAGGTTCATCTCATTTGATCTTATATCGCAATGAAGTGCATACCGGGTATGCATACTGATACGTCGGATACGTATCTATAATTTTTGATGTTTCATGCTTGTTTAGTATCTACTTTGCTTTGCTTTGTGTACACTTTGAGGTGTTTTTATATGTTTTTTTGGACTAACCTATTAACAAGATGCTACAGTGACAGTTGTCTGTTTTCTTCTGTTTTGGTTTTAGAAAAGGTAGAAAATCAATATTCTCGAAATTGGACGGGATAAAAGCCAAATTCAATATTTTACTGTGGAGAATACGGAGCCAGAGTACGAGACGGAGGGGATCCACCAGGAGTTAAGCCCCTGGTTATCCTCCTCCGTCTCGTATTCTGGCTTCATGTTGCCCACGGTAAAATATTGACTTTGGCTTTTGTCCCGTCCAATTCCGATAATATTGATTTTCTGCCTTTTTGGAACCAAAAACAGAAGAAAACAGGCAACCGGCACTGTGGCAACTTGTTAATAGGTTAGTTCCAGAAAAATATAAAAACACCTCAAAATGTAGACAAAGCAAAGCAAAGTAGATACTAAACAAGCATGGAACATCAAAAATTATAGATACGTTTCTGACGTATCAGACGTCTTCACAAGAGAGTCCTCCTCAACCTTTCTCTTCACTTTTATTTTAGTTTGCTTAGTTTAATTAGTTTAGTTTGGTTTGCTTTCTCTTATCAAAAACACAAAAAAATAGTTCCTGCTCTAGCTGTTTTTGGCTTGCCCCACCTTTTCCAAAATGAATTCTACTGAGAACACCAAGTTGTGTGACTTCACTAGAAAAAACAACAATGATTTCCTAAGCACTCCTGTTGCTCCACCTGCACCTGATGCTACCTTTAATGAAATTAAGCCTGCCTTATTGAATCTTGTGATGAGAGAGCAATTTTCTGGTGCTAGTTCTGATGATGTTGCTGCCCATCTCAATAGCTTTGTTAAACTTTGTGAGATACAAAAGTATAAGGATGTAGATGGAGATATTATTAAGCTTAAGTTGTTTCCTTTCTCCTTGAGAGGAAAAGCTAAAAAATGGTTGCTATCTTTGCCTAGAAATAGTATTGATTCTTGGATTAAGTGCAAATATGCTTTTATTGGAAAGTATTACCCTCCTGCTAAGATTATATCTATGAAAAGTGATATTATGAAATTTAAACAACTTGATAATGAACATGTTTCTCAAGCTTGGGAAAGAATGAAATCTTTGGTTAAGAATTATCCCACTCACGGACTTACTGCTTGGATGATTATCCAGACTTTTTATGCAGGTTTGAACTTCTCTTCAAGAAACCTGTTGGATTCAGCTGCTGGAGGTACCTTTGTGGGCATCAATTTGGGTGCTGCAACAAAGCTCCTTGATAATATGATGGTTAACTACTCTGAATGTAGAGGTCCCAACCTTTAATAAGGTAGAGATCCCTGTGTTTACAATGCTAGTCCCTGGATCAATAGCTAGCATCCACAGTGAAGATGTAATATCAAGAAACAAAGGTCATAATACAACTTTATAACCAGGAATAAAATAATTCATTACATCTTACATAGCTCATTTGGCTATCTCATTACAATGCAGCAGAAATAACTATAGCATGGAGTCCTTCATCTTCAAAGTGCCACAGACAAACATGTTGGTTGTAGACTTGTAATCCTAATCAATCAACTTCACTAATATCAATCAAACCTACAACATAACAAGTTACAACCACAAGGGTCAATACTTTTGAATTGTATTGGCAAGTTTCACTACTATGTGGAAATAAGTGGATCCTATCATTACATGCATATTTGGCTAAGTAGGGTTTTAGGCTTGTTTGCAGAAAGCAATAATGTTTTTCCTATCTTTTTCAAAAATAGTTTTGATCTTTTGTCAAAATCTTTCTGAGCCCCTTGGTACACCCCAAGTGCTTCAAGTCTTTGTCAAATCTTTCTGAGCTCCTTGGTACACCCCAAGTGCTTCAAGTCTTTTGTTGTCACTTTCAAGTTTTACTTTTAGAAATTGGAATGTCGAGATTTCCCATAGCTTCAGGCCTTAGTTGCTCAGTATTTTCCATAACCGGGGACACGGCTAAGTACTTAGAATTTTGATCTTCTGCAGAAGTTGTACACTTTACCCACATCACACACTCTCATCTTGTTGCCACCAGTGGCCGCTGGATAAGTACTCACCAAGATGGAGTACTGGCAGATTGAGAATGTGACTTAGTCTTTCCATAGGGTCCTCCCAATACACAATGCTAGCTTGTCTTCAGGCACCAATGTAGGGTTCCAAGTTCCCTCATTCCAGTTAACCTGAAGAGGCCAATGCATGGGTCTTCCACCATGTAGTTGACTAAGCCAGTGCCCATTTAGCATGTGGTTGTACACGGAAGCCACTGTACGAGAAACATGTTCAATCTCTAAGTCCCTGGGTGGTTTTCTTTTAGTGCACAAACAAAAAGAGATTGCCATATAAACATGGTCCCTTTTGTTGCCACCTTTTCCAAAACTTGAGTATCCTTTTCCACCCAGGTGGTTCATTGAGTACTTGTTTTATTATATAAAACATAAGTCTTTTCTCAACTTCATATAATCTCAACATGTATCCTTTCTCAAAATATATAGCAGGGCTAAGCATATTGCAACTACATTGTTTTCACTAAGGAATACATAAGGGTATCCTAATAGGATTTAGCATAGCAAAATATAGTAGTCTTTATCATGCATGTTTCAAAATCCACTAAGTGTAATAAAAATAGTAGGACTTGGATGATAGTGTCACTTGCCTATTTGGTAGAGGATGTTGGTTCACTTCTTGAACATGCTAATATCACACTCTTCTTACTTCACTACAAATCAATCAAGCAACCATAGATTCAACTAGCATTCCAACCAATATTCAAACAATTTAACACACATAAAATAATGGAAACAAAGTTATGCATGCAAGCATGCAAAAGATAGTTTTATTTGCAAAGGTGGTTTCTACTAGGTTCTAAACATTTTAAAGTCCAAAGTGGTCATTTTCTAAAGTGGTAAAACCATTTTGTAAAAGGGTTTTATTTATAAGCCATTTCTTAAATCAAATCATTATTTCATGTGGTGGAAAATGTTTTTAGCAAAGCAACAATTTTATATTGTTCACAAAATAAGTTGTTAATTCACCAAGCTTGGTGTTTAGGGTCAGTAGGTTTGAATCAACACATTTTCCAAAGGTTTTATTCAAAAATCATTTCTATAGCAAAATCAATATTTTTATTTGGCTAGAAATGAGCTAATTCAATTATTCAATCCTAAACTTCACAAAATACATTTTTAAATCCATAAGTTGTTTCCTAGGGTCAGTAAGTTCACATTAAACCATTTTGCAAAGATTTCAACTCAAAAATCATTTTGGAATAAATTTTATATCCTAAACAAGCATACACAAGTTTCTGCAAAAACAAACATTTTAACAGAAGCTTTTTACTAAACAAATGGCTTGGTTAGCTAGGGCTTGTTCCACTGATTCCATTGATATAAAATTTGAAAATTTTGTACGTGTGGATCAAAAGTTATAAGGTTTACAAATTTGCATAACAATCTGATTCAGAAATCTGTTTTAAATCAACTAGTGCCACGCGGCGGCTTGCTATTGGCTGATACCGGTTCGATCGGATCGAGCTCGCTGGATCGTTGGATCTAACTAAGATCGAGTGGCACAGAGGCACGCGATACCCCTTCGTCTATGTTCTATCTCAGCCAGACGATCAAGATCTAACGGCTACAGCGAGGCTACCAGGAACTGGCGGCGCTGCGCGGCGGTGAGCGGCGGAGCACGCTCTGGCGGTGGCGTCGCGGCAATTCTAGGACGCAAGGGAAGAAACGGGGGTGCTCACCGTGCTCGCGAGGTCGAGGTGATGCTCAACGCGTGGTCAGCTTGGCAAGGGGCGCTCAGACGCGACGGGGATTCCTCGCCGGAGTAGGTGGCGGCGTCGGGCGGCTCTGGAGGTCGTCGAGGGCGACGCTGCGGTTCACCCCAAGGAAAAACAAGGGCACGGTTAGATGCGGCCGAGTGTGGCGAGTGCAGGAGCGTCATCGAGAAGGAGAGGGGCGGTCAGGTGCTTACCAGAAGAGTCGCCGGAGTAGCAAACAGACGGTGGCGACGGTGGTCGTCGTTGTTGCTGAGTGTTCTGGGCGCGCGGGGACGAGTCCGAGACACTGGCAGATGCGCCTGGGGGTGGAGATCATAGCTGTGCGCTCGAGGAGGCAAGGGGCGGCAGGGTTCGGCCAGAGTCGTTTGCGGAACTCGCCGGAGATAGTGGCAATGCGAGGTGAAATTGTTGCAGCCTGGAGGAAGAGGGGAAGTGGGGTCTGAGGGGAATCAGAGAGGAGGCGTGGGCGTTTAAGACAGCGTGGTCGCGGGGTGGAGTAATGGCCGCTGTTAACGCGAATTGATAGCCGGAGTAATGGCAGCAATGGCAGGGCGACGTGATCAGGGGGAAGACGACGCTGAGGTGGCTCTGTGGGACATGCTTGTCAGCGAGAAAGGGAGAGAGGGAGAGGGTCCACTCGTCTGTGACTGCGCGGGTGCGTTTCTGAGTGGAAAACGATTCGCGCGTGGGGAAAGAAGTTGGGCTGGAGCTGGGCTTGCTGGGCCAGGTGGGTTGGGTCAGGTCTGATTCTATTTTTTTTTCTGATTGTTTTATCTTTTTGTATTTCGATTTTCTATTTTGAAATTCAATCAAACAATTCAAAACACTAATTCAAATCAAACTTCCACCAAACTTTATATTGAGTTTAGTTATGTTTATCAACACAAATCAAAGTCCAAAACAAAATAATATTTTTATTCTTTTTAGGATCCATTTATTAATTAAATAAAATAGTCCTTAGTTATTAAATCAAATAGGATTTGATTTAAAACTCCTTTTTAAATCTAAATATTATCAAAACCAAATCAGTAGGTTTTATTTGAAAATATAAAACACTTGGAAAACTCATTTAAAATAAAATAACAAGTTTTAGTGTTTAATTAAAATGGGAAAAGTCTTTACTTTAATAAAATAGGATATTAATGAATCCTCATTATTTTATTTAAATAGACCTTCACACCTTTAATCAAAACAAAATATTTTATTTCAAAAACTTGGCCAAGGTTTAACTTGGCTCTATAAAAATAGTCCTTATTTATATTTTTACCTTTTCATTTGTAAACCAAATCTTTTTATTAAAAGATCCAAAAATAGTAATTCCAAATATTTTTTAACTTTATTGTTTATTTATCTTTTTAAATCCCTTTAGGATTTGTTTCATCAAATAGGTTTGAAGGTTTCCAGTTGGAATCAAAAAGTTTCTTCTCACCCTGAAAATCAACAAAGTTTTATTTTATTCATTTATTTTTCACATAACAAGATTTGGAAAATCTTGGGATGTGACACTGAATGGCACACTGAAAGAGCTCCACACGGTAAGAAGGTAAATTCTGTTGAAGAAACCTCCTCTTTGAGTGATAAGATTGATGTTATTATGGCTATGCTTGTTAATGGGAAAGCTCCTTTAGATCCTAATAGTGTTCCATTAGCCTCTTTGGTTGCTCAAGAAGAGCAAGTTGATGTGAACTTCATTAGAAACAACAATTTTGGCAATAATACTTATGGTAATTATAGGCCTTATCCTCCTAATGGAAATACTTATTATGGTAGATCTGGAATGCCTAGTGAAGATAGGATTCTAGAAGTTGAAAGATCCACTAAAAACTTTATGCAGATGCAATATGAGCAAAACAAGATATTCACTAAAACTATGGAAGAACAATCTGTTATCTTGAAGAATATTAGTCATCAGCTTGAGAATCTGAATAGAGAAATTCCTAGTTACAGTCAAAAAATTTGAGTGTTGAGAAAAATATATCCTCTTTGTCTGAAGCACGGTCCTCCTTGATTAATAAAATGGCTGCTAAACCTGAAACCATGGAAAGTACCTTTGCTGCTACTCATTCCATACAAGTTACTATTGATGAAAATGTTAGACTGTTAGCCTAACTTCATGCTAAGTGGGAAAAGGAAGCTGAAATTGATAGAAACAATAGTGTGTGCACCATCACCACTAAACCACAAGAAGTCCCTATTCCTCCTCCTACAATGCTTAAGCCTAATGAGTGTACTACTAGTGATACTAAGTTTGATTTTGATATAGATGGTTGCAATATTTCTGAAGTGATTATGTTCTTGCAAAAACTTGCTAGAAGTCCTGATGCTAGTGATATGCATGTTGCTTTCACCAAACACATTACAGATGCTCTTGTTAAGATTAAGGAAGAGAAGTTAAAACACAAAGCTTATATTCCTAAAAAGTAGAAGATAGTTGGGAACCCATTATTAATATGCAAGTGAATGACTTTGATCTCAAAGCTTCATGTGATCTTTGTTCTAGTGTCTCTATTATGCCTAGAAAGATTTATGAAATGCTTGATTTGCCACCTTTGGAAAATTGTTATTTAGATGTCCCACTTAATGATAATGCTAAGAAGAAATTCATGGGGAGTATTAATGATGTTCTCATTATGGTTAACAATGCTTATGTCCCTGTTGATTTATATGTTTTGGATGTTGAATACAATGCTTCTTGTCCTATTACTTTGGGAAGACCTTTTCTTAGAACTGTTGGTGCCATCATTGATATGAAAAAGGCACCATTAAATATCAATTTCCATTCAAGAAAGGTATTGAACACTTCCCTATGAGGACAGAGAAGTTGATTTTTTCTCCTCCTTTGGAAGCAAGATTTTATGTTAATTCTTCCTCATTTGAAAATATTTGATTTTCTTGCTTCTTGTGCCTAACTTAAAGGCGTTAAATAAAAGTACTTGTTGGGAGATAACCCAAGAGTTTACTTGAGTCTTAGAAGTTATTACTTCAGTAATGACCTCTCCTTATCCTTTTTGTTTGCTTTTTGTGCCAAAAATGACCTCTAATGAGAGGGAAGTAAGATTTGGGGAGTTGCTGTCCCGAAACAGATTTCTGTCCTCCACCATAAATATTCGTGAGAAGTCTCTGTAAGTTGTATTGAGCTGAAAATTTACGAATAAATCCCATAGTATGTTATCTAACTTTTGTTAGTTCAACACTTTTTGATTTGAGCAATAAAAGGTCTTTGAAATAATCGGTTTCTACCTACTGGTCTGTTTTGACAGATTTCTGCCATTATTTGCATTTGCTTCTTATTGATTTCTTTTTGAGTTCTCTTTTGGGGAATTGAGCTTTTTAAAGGAATTTGCTACAGTAGCTTGTGTTTTTAGTGAAAATTTTTGCTGTTCAAAAGCTAAGCCTAAAGGTCTATTGTCTTTTGAATACACTAATATTGCTAATGAAAATTGTGTGAAGTTTTGTATGAAGGAAAAATTTTAGGTGTAGAGATAGAATGATGTAATGAGATGAAAAATGGATAGAAGCTCAAGCTTCGGGATGCCACCCCGGTGTCACCCCAAGAAATATCTAAGAGTTACAAGCGTCAAAGCTTGGGGTGCCCAAGGCATCCCCTTTTTCATCAATAAAAAAGCTCAGGTCTGTCTAGACACTTCGTTTTTATTGTTTCATGCATTGTTGTGTTGTTCTTGGAGCGTCTTAGTTTTCGTTTGCTTTGCTTAGTTTGTTTAGTTTGCTTGAATAAAGTAGTTTGGACCCCCGTTCTCGCTGTGTTGTTTCAAATAAGTCGATTGGTCTTGGAAATGAGTAGAAAGTTCTTGCTTGGAAGTGCAAGAGGAGCTTGCATTGACTGCGACTTAGAGTTTAGCATGTCATGCTAGGTGTTGTTTTGACCTTATGCTTAGTGATTATTGCTGTAGCATGACTTGTTCCAAACAATTGTTGGAGATATGCCCTAGAGGCAATAATAAAAGTGGTTATTATTATATCTTTGTGTTTATGATAAATGTTTACATTCATGCTATAATAGTATTAAACCGGAAACATTAATACTTGTGTGATTTGTAAACTAAATTAGAGTCCCTCGTAAAGCCACTTTGTAATACTAGCTTGTTGGTTAATAGATGATTGTGGTTTCCCAATCATGAACATTGAGATGTTATTAACAACGAGATCATATCATTAGGAGAATGGTATGATGGACATACTCCTATAGATAAGCGTAGCATTAAGATCAAGTCATTTCAATAGTTCATTTGCTATAAGCTTTCTGATACATAGTAACCTAATTCCTTCGACCATGAGATCATGTTAATCACCATCACCGGAAGGATGCTTTGATGATATCAAACACCACACCGTAACTGGGTGGCTATAAAGGTGGCATTGAGTATTCAGAAAGTATGGGTTGAGGCACATGGATCAAGAGTGGGATTTGTCCATCCATATGACGGATAGATATACTCTGGGCCCTCTCGGTGGAATGTCATCCAATTAGCTTGCAAGCATGTGACTGGCTCACAAGGGATCACATATCACGGGAACGAGAAAAGAGTACTTATCGGTAACGAGGTTGAACTAGGTATGCAGAGATACCGACGATCAAAACCTCGGATAAGTAAACTATCGTGAGACAAAGGGAAATTGGCATCGTATGTAAGTGGTTCATTCGATCGTAAAGTAATCGTAGAAATATTTGGGAGCCATATGAATTTCCAGATTCCTCTATTGGTTATTGATCGGAGAAGTGTCTCGGTCATGTCCGCATAATTCACGAACTGTAGGGAGACACACTTAAGGATTCAATGTTGTTTAGTAGATATGGAATGTTAATAGGGATATCGAATGTTGTTCGGAGTCTCGGATGGGATCCGGGATATCATGAGGAGATCCGGAATGGTCCGGATAATAAGATTCATATAAGGAAAGTCCTATTTCGGAGTTCGGGAAAGTTTCCGATGTTTTCATCGGAGAGGTTCTAGAAGGGTCTAGAAGGTTCACCGGTCCGGAAGGAGAATGGTCCATGAATGTGTCATGGGTAAGTGGAATGATTGGATCATATCATAGGTCACATGGTGTGTGCATTTGTAATAGAGAATTAAAGCTCTAAATTGAAAGTCAAAAGGGAAGTTTGAAAAGTCAAACTGGAACAATGGTTTCCTAGTGGGAGAAGAAACAAGTCCTTCTCTCAATCCAACTTGGGTTAGGGTTTGGATTCAAACCCACCCCTCCCAAGGTTGCCCCTCCCTCTCATAAATAGAAGGGGAGGGCTGCCCCAACAAGCACAAGCCCTAGCCCCTCTCCACCCGAGCCGTCGCTCGCCGCCGCCCTAGCCACCGACGACACCTCCTCCTCCCGGACTTCTAATCGCTAGATCTCCGGGAAACCCTAATCCACCATAACTCGCACCGGCTTAGGCGAAGCCCTGCAGGATCTTCCCTCTACTTCCGACACCACGCCGTCGTGCTACCGGAATCGCGAGGGGAGAACTACAACCTCCGATGCCTGCTGGAACAAGGGAGAGGAAGGTCTTCATCGAGTATCGAACGTGTGACCGACTGCGGAAGCGCTGCCGGAACACAGCGCCGGAAGGATCGTCTACGCGATCTTGTGATCGGCAAGTGTATGATTACATTACCCACGAGAATCTGCTCTCGTTAACCGCTTTGGAATCTTCGAGGGTGAGTGCTTCTATCGGCTCGTTGCTACAATCTAGTAGATAGATCTTGGCTTGTTTGTGTGCATGCGGTATAAATTTTTTGTTTTCCATGCTACGAACCCCTACAGTGGTATCAGAGCCGTGTCTATATGTAGATCTGTTGCATGAGTAGAACACAATGGTCATTGTGGGCGGTGGTGCTTTTATTATCAATTGCCTTTGGTGTACTTTGCATCTTGCGGTATGATGGGATGAAGCGGCCCGGGCTAACCTTACATGACATCGTTCATGAGACTTGCTCCACGCTCAACATGCAACTTGTATTGCATAAGTGGCTTTGTAGGTGTCTGTCTCTCCCATCATAGTATATATTCAATTTACAACAAGCACTTGATAGTTCAAACATCAACGTTGTGGTTCTTGTTCGTAAGTTAGAACGACACTTATTGAAAGCCCCAAACCACGTAAAATATGCAAAGAAAATTAGAGGCGTCTAACTTTGTTTTGCAGGGGTGTGCTGTGACGTGATATGTCCATGATTGTGATTATATATGATGTATGCAATGTTCCTTATTGTAAGTTGGAAACCGGCAGGAGCCATATGGTTGTCTTTTAAATTCTGTTAAGACCTGCGTGTCTATTAAAAGTAGTTGTAATAGTTGAAGCTGGTGGACGACAACCATGAAACGGCGCCATTGACCTTGACGCCATACCGGTGATGATGGAGATCATGTTCGTGCTTGGAGATGGAGATCGGAAGCACAAGAAGAAAAGCCATATCATATCACATATTATAAATTGCATGTGATGTTAATCCTTTATGCATCTTGTATTGCTTAGTTTGCGACGGTAGCATTATAAGATGATCCCTCATGCACACAATTTCAAGTTTTAAAGTGTTCATCCTTAGTAAGCACTGTTGCTAAAGCTCGTTGTTTCGAAGCACCACGTGATGATCGGGTGTGTTAGAATCTGCGAGTGTATACAAGGTGAGCAAGCCAGATTTGCTCATGTGGAAGCTAAGGTTTGATCTTGACGAGCCTAGCATGTACAGACATGGTCTCGGAACACGGATCACCGAAAGGTAAAGCATAAGTCACATAGTAGATATGATGAACATGTTGATTGTTCGCCATTGAAGCTACATCAACTCTCGTGATGATCGGTTTTGATGTAGTGGATTTGGTTCGCGTGATCACTAAAACAATTTGAGGGATATTATTTTGAGTGGGAGTTCACCTAGATTAATTTAACCATTAATTAGAACTAAAATTTGTCATAAACTTAGTCTAAATTATAGCAAATATGTTGTAGATCAATGGCGGCCCCTACCATCAATTTTAATGCGTTCCTAAAGAAAGAAAAGTTGAAAAACAATGGAAGCAATTTCGCAGATTGGTTCCGCAATTTGAGGATTGTCCTCAATGCTGGTAATTTGACCTATGTGCTGGATGCACCGCTGGGTGACCCGCCTGCAGCTGATGCTACCGATGAGGTAAAGAATGTTTTCCTCGCTCGGAAGAATTAGTACTCCATAGTTCAGTGTGCTATCTTGTATGGTTTGGAATCGGAGCTTCAGAAAAGGTTTGAGAACCATGACCCACATGATATTGTTCGTGAACTCAAAATGATATTTGAGGCTCACGCGGCAGTTGAGAGTTATGAGGCTTCTGATAAGTTCTTTAACTGCAAGATGGAACAGGGCAGCTCCATCAGTGAGCACGTGCTTAAGATGTCTGGGCACGCAAGCAAGCTTCAAAGCTTGGGAATAGTGATTCCTGATGCTTTGGGGATTCACTGTGTCCTCCAATCACTACCACCAGGTTACAAGAACTTTGTGATGAACTACAATATGCAAAACATGGACAAGTCATTGCCAGAGCTCTTCTCCATGTTGAAATCTGTAGAAGTGGAGATCAAGAAAGAGCACCAAGTGTTGTTGGTCAATAAGACCACCAAATTCAAGAAGCAAGGCAAGTCTAAGAAAAAGGGAAACTTCAAGAAGGACAGTAAGAAAGTTACCGCGCTGGCGAAGAAGACCAAGGCTGGGCCTAAGGCTGATACTGAGTGCTTTTACTGCAAGGGAGAAGGTCACTAGAAGCGGAATTGCCCAAAGTACTTGGCGGATTTGAAGAACGGCAACATCAAGAAGAAAGGTATATTCGATATACATGTTATTGATGTGTATATCACTAGTACTCGTAGTAGTGCCTGGGTATTTGATACTGGTTCGGTTGCTCATATTTGTAACTCGAAACAGGTGCTGCAGAATAAACGGAAGCTAGCGAAGAACGAGGTGACGATGCGCGTTGGAAATGGATCAAAGGTTAATCTGATCGCGGTCGGCACGCTACCTCTTCATCTACCATCGGGATTAGTTTTATACTTAAATAATTGTTATTTGGTGCCTGGGTTGAGCATGAACATTATATCTGGATCATGTTTATTGAGAGACGGTTACTTGTTTAAATTCGAGAATAATGGTTGTTCGATTTATATGAGTAATATTTTTTATGCACATGCACCTTTGATAGATGGCCTATTCTTATTGAATCTCGATTGTGGTAATACACACATTAATAACATTGAAGCTAAACTTTTGAAATTGAGCGATAACTCGACCTATATGTGGCACTGTCGTCTTGGTCATATTGGAGGGAAGCGTATGAAGAAACTCCATTCCAATGGACTTCTTGAATCACTTGATTTCGAATCACTTGAAAGATGCGAAGCATGTCTGATGGGTAAATGACTAAGACTCCATTTTCTGGTATGATGGAGCGAGCTATGGACTTATTGGAAATCATACATACCAATGTGTGTGGCCCAATGAGTGTAGCATCATGCGGTGGTTATCGTTATGTTCTTACCTTCACGGATGACTTGAGTAGATATGGGTATATCTATTTCATGAAACATAAGTCCGAAACTTTCGAGAAGTTTAAGGAATTTCAAAGTGAGGTAGAGAATCAACATAACAAGAAAATTAAATTTCTATGATCTGATCGTGGAGGTGAATATCTAAGTTACGAGTTTGGCGAGCATTTAAAGAAATGTGGAATACTTTCACAATTGACACCGCTGAGAACACCACAGCGTAATGGTGTGTCCGAACGTCGTAATCGAACTCTCTTAGATATGGTTCGTTCTATGATGTCACTTATAGATTTACCGCTATTGTTTTGGGGTTATGCATTAGAAATAGCCGCATTCACTTTAAATAGGGCACCATCTAAATCCGTTGAAATGACACCGTATGAATTATGGTTTGGGAAGAAACCTAAATTGTCGTTCCTTAAAGTTTGGGGTTGCGAAGCCTATGTAAAGAAGTTACAGCCAGACAAGCTTGAACCCAAATCGGAAAAATGCATCTTCATAGGATACCCGAAGGAAACTATTGGGTATACCTTCTATCATAGATCCAAGGGCAAGATCTTCGTTGCCAAGAATGTATCCTTTCTAGAGAAGTAGTTTCTCTCGAAAGAAGTGACTGGAAGGAAAGTAGAACTCGACGAGGTTGTTGAACCTTCTCTCTAACTTGCGAGTAGCGAAGCACCAGAAGTAGTTCCTGTGACGTCTACACCAATAAGAGAGGAAGCTAATGATGTTCATCATGAAACTTTGGTTGAAGTTGCTACGGAACCTCGCAGGTCGACGAGAACTCGTACAACTCCTGATTGGTATGATCCCGTTATGAGTGTCATGTTGGTAGACAACACCGATGACCCTGCGACATAAGAGGAAGCGATGATGAGCCCAGATTCCAATAAATGGCAAGAAGCCATGAAATCCGAGATTGGATCGATGTACGAATACCAAGTATGGACTTTGGTGGACTTACCGGATGGCCGGAAGGCTGTCAAGAATAAATGGATATTCAAGAAGAAAACAGATGTTGATGGTAATGTTACTGTCTATAAAGATCGACTTGTCGCAAAAGGGTTTCGACAAATTCAAGGAGTTGATACGATGAGACTTTCTCACCAGTAGCGAAGCTAAAGTCTGTGAGGATTATGTTAGCAATCGCTGCATATTATGATTATGAGATATGGTAGATGGATGTCAAAACGGCGTTCCTCAATGGAGACATTGATGAAGAGTTGTATATGATGCAACCCAAAGGTTTTGTCGATCCTAAAGATGCTAACAAGGTATGCAAACTTCAACGGTCCATATATGGATTGAAGCAAGCATCCCGAAGTTGGAATCAATGTTTTGATAAGGTAATCAAAAGTTTTGGTTTTATACAAACTTATGGAGAAGCTTGTATTTACAAGAAAGTGAGTGGGAGCTCTGTAATATTCTTATTACTATATGTAGATGACATATTGTTGATTGGGAATGATGTAGACCTTCTTAATAGTGTCAAGGATTATTTGAATAATAGTTTTCAATGAAAGATCTTGGCGAAGCAGCTTACATATTAGGCATAAATATTTATAGATATAGATCGAGACGCCTAATATCATTGTCACGGAGTACATATTTGGACAAAGTTCTAAAGAGGTTTGGAATGGAAGATAGCAAAAAAGGGTTCTTGCCCATGTTGCCCAATACGACCTTGAGTAAAACTCAAAGTCCTGCAACGGCACAAGATAGAGAAAGGATGAGTAAGACTCCCTATGCCTCAGCCATAGGATCTCTTATGTATGCCATGCTATGTACTAGACCCGACATTGCATATGATGTTAGTTTGACTAGCAGATATCAAAGTGATCCAGGAGTGGATCATTGGACAGCGGTCAAAAACATCCTTAAGTACTTGAGAAGAACTAAGGATATGGTTCTTTCTTATGGAGGTGATGAACAACTCGTTGTTAATGGTTACACCGATGCTAGTTGGAACACCGATCCGGATGATTCTAAATCTCAATCTGGATACGTATTTACTTTGAATGGTGCAGCAGTTAGCTGGAGGAGTGCAAAGCAAAGCATTGTGGCGAGATCTTCAACTGAATCGGAATACATAGCTGCTTCGGAGGCTTCACAAGAGGAGATATGGATGAAGGAGTTCATTATAGATCTTGGTGTGGTTCCAAGTGCGCTGGACCCAATGTCTATCTACTGTGATAACATGGGTGCCATAGCCAATGCGCAAGAACCAAGGTCACACAAGAAGTTGAAGCACATTAAGCTACGTTTTCACGCTATTCGAGAGCATGTCCAAGATGGTGACATAAAGATTTGCAAAGTCCAAGATGTCCAATTAGCTTGCAAGCATGTGACTGGCTCACAAGGTATCACATATCACGAGAACGAGAAAAGAGTACTTATCGGTAACGAGGTTGAACTAGGTATGCAGAGATACCGACGATCAAAACCTTGGATAAGTAAACTATCATGAGACAAAGGGAAATTGGAATTGTATGTAAGTGGTTCATTCGATCGTAAAGTAATCGTAGAAATATGTGGGAGCCATATGAATTTCCAGATTCCTCTATTGGTTATTGATCGGAGAAGTGTCTCGGTCATGTCCGCATAATTCACGAACTGTAGGGAGACACACTTAAGGATTCAATGTTGTTTAGTAGATATGGAATGTTAATAGGGATATCGAATGTTGTTCGGAGTCTCGGATGGGATCCGGGATATCACGAGGAGATTCGGAATGGTCCGGATAATAAGATTCATATAAGGAAAGTCCTATTTCGGAGTTCGGGAAAGTTTCCGATGTTTTCATCGGAGAGGTTCTAGAAGGGTCTAGAAGGTTCACCGGTCCGGAAGGAGAATGGTCCATGAATGTTTCATGGGTAAGTGGAATGATTGGATCATATCCTAGGTCACATGGAGTGTGCAATTGTAATAGAGAATTAAAGCTCTAAATTGAAAGTCAAACGGGAAGTTTGAAAAGTCAAGCTGGAACAATGGTTTCCTAGTGGGAGAAGAAACAAGTCCTTCTCTCAATCCAACTTGGGTTAGGGTTTGGATTCAAACCCACCCCTCCCAAGGCTGCCCCTCCCTCTCATAAATAGAAGGGGAGGGCTACCCCAACAGGCACAAGCCCTAGCCCCTCTCCACCCGAGCCGCCGCCGCCGACCCGCCGCCGCTCGCCAGCCGCCGCCGCCGCGCCACCCTAGCCGCCGCCGACACCTCCTCCTCCTCCTCCCAACTTCTAATCCCTAGATCTCCGGGAAACCCTAATCCACCATAACTCGCACCGGCTTAGGCGAAGCCCTGCGGGATCTTCCCTCTACTTCCGACACCACACCGTCATGCTGCCGGAATCGCGAGGGGAGAACTACAACCCCCGCTGCCTGCTGGTACAAAGGAGAGGAAGGTCTTCATCGAGTACCGAACGTGTTACCGACTGTGGAAGCGCTGTCGGAACGCAGCGCCGGAAGGATCGTCTACGCAATCTTGAGATCGGCAAGTGTACGACTACATCACCCACGAGAATCTTCTCTCGTTAACCGCTTTGGAATCTTCGAGGGTGAGTGCTTCTATCGACTCGTTGCTAAAATCTAGTAGATAGATCTTGGATTGTTTGTGTGCATGCGGTAGAATTTTTTTGTTTTCCATGCTACGAACCCCTACAACAATTGGGATTGTTTAGTGTGCCTTGAAAGAATCATGTGTTGTTTTAGCATGCAAAAGCATAGTATTTTGGTATTCTCCTTTGACGTTTTGTTTGGGTTGACTTGGCATATGCTCACACCATGTTATGACTATGAACAAGTCACCATAGCCTCTATGATCATTTAGTCCTTGACTTGTAGTACCACTCTATGCTTTGATTAGTAATGTTTTGTTGCTCTACATGATTCTGGTCATTATTGCTCTCTTAGTTGGTTGCTCTCAGTCTTTTGCTAGCCTCCACTTGTATGAGTAAGCTCTACTCATGCTTCCAACTTCCAAGAAACCAAGTTATTCCAACGTGTCCACTATAAATTCCTATGCATGGTGTGTTACACCATTCTATGTATATTCTTGTTTTCAGCTATCTTCTAATTAAAAAGTATTTTGTTATGTGAAAACTTAGTGATTAAAGCTCTCATGAACTTGATGGCAAACTTTATATTATTTTCCCCTAATAAACTTGAGCCATTGTGTCATCTATGTTGTATATGCTTGCACTTATACATTGGAATTAGCAGAACCATGTTGTCATGGTATACGTTTTCAACATTGCACTTGTACTTTGTACATAGTTGATATCATGCTCTTTTGTCTATGGATGTCACCTGTGTGAAATAAAAAGGGAGCTTGTAAGTCCATGGAGTTATGTATTTTGTGTTAGAGAAACTCCTGGGCCGCTAGCCTAAGCCATGCCTAATCATGGTGGAAACTTGCAGCATCACCATAATGAGTTATCTGTGAAGCATCCTCAATAAAAATCTATGCAAACAGTAAACAAAAAGATCGCTGAGATGCTCATTTTCTGCTTGCCTTGTCATTTTGGTTATGGGATATCTCCTATACCATGTGCAAGCGGTATCCCGTTGGCAGTTCTCTATGATACACATGTACTTACTATGACAAGAACTTACAGGTGACTGAAGTTGAGTAGCATGAGGTGTGGTCCTCGTATTCAAGGGACATGAGATTGCTAACTTATACTTTGTCAAGCATATACTCTATAGTTTGTTCACTTTAACCTTAATCACTTCAAGATGCTTATGATAGGGGCAATGAGGGCTGAAAGCTAACAAGTACCATAATTTTTGGAAGCTCTTTTTGAAACTTGAAATCCCTGCTTCCCTTATGAAGGGCCTTTCTTCCACTACTATGTTGAGTCTCCAGCTTCTACCTTTAGGCACCATTAAGAGAGCATAGCTGCCATTCTTAGTTCTATGTGCAGTGTCCCAAAACTTATTGATTGATGCATATTGTGATATTGCTTGTTCTTGTGCTATCTGTATCTAGTCACTCTTATGAACTTTGAAGGTGTCCTATGCATCTATTTGCTACTCTATGAGGGACAAGCTGAATGCCACTATGCCATGTTTTCTGTTTGTGAAACAAACAAACGTTTTCCAATGCATGTTATTCATGATCTTTATTTGTAGCCTTTCATGTTGCATGCGTAGTTACTTTGTCTTATTGTTAGAACTCCATCTTTCATGCACATGTTTAGAGTTCTTTGATCCCAGCTTCAATGCTTGCAAATGGTTTGATCTTGATTTTGATGCTTGCAGTAATCTCACCTGCTATCAAGAGAAAAAATACTGTTATCAGAGATGTCAATGATGTGAGGCGCAGCAAGCGTATTACTGACATTACTGCAGGTTTCAAAGACAAGGAAGCTGCTGACAGAGCTGCTGCTAAGGAGACTAAGGTGATCCTGGATTCAGCTAAGGGAATAGGCAAAAAAGGAGTAAAGGGCACAGCTAAATCATCCTAGAAAAATCTCAACCCATCATTTGCTACTGAAGTTAGAGACACAAGTGCTCCTCCTCCACCAGAGCTTCCATTGGCCACTATCCAAGCTCTTGGAAACAAGCAGTGCCAGATTCCTCTTAAGGAGTTATCAGAAGACAAGCTCAAGGGAAACAATGGCTAATGTTAGCCTTTAATCCTTCTTTCTATCATGGTTGGGAATGGATTTCCCCACCATTAAGTCTCTTTTATTTTCTGGATAATTTCCAAACTACTAGGTCTGTAATACTCTACAAACTCACTCTCTGTTGTGATCCCATGACTCTGTTATGCTGCATTGTCTCTATTTTTATCAACTGCAATCAATACCTCTATGTCTTTGATTTGTTTGGCTCGGTTACAAAAGGCAAATCCCATTTTATGATCTGCCTTGTGAATCACAAAGTCAACATCCACTCAATAATTGCATTATATGAGTTGCAACACACCTCTCATTCTGGTTTTATCAATGAGTAGAAATTGGGATATTTAGATTGGAATATTCGTGGGATTAACTCCCAAGAGAGATGGGATGACATTAGAACAAGATCAAATGAATGCAACTGCAGTATTATATGCCTTCAGGAAACTAAACGTGAATATTTCGACCATGCTTATATCAGAAATTTTGCTCCAAGGAAATTCTCACATTTTGCATACACACCCTCCGGTGGTAATTCTGGGGGAATTATACCTCTATGGAATGGCAGCCTATTTGATGGCACTATAATTAGTCAAAATAATTTCCAACTTACTATGGAGTTTACTTGCAAAATAACTGGGAAGAAATGGTTTCTTTCAAACATCTATGGACCAGCTCATAGTGAAAACAGAGATGATTTCTTTAATTGGTTTGCTGAGCTAGACTCATCAAATATGCAACTCTGGTTACTTACCGATGATTTTAACCTTATTAGAGAACCATATGACAGTAGAAGACCGGGTGGCAATACAAACAATATGATGCTGTTCAATTCTATAATTCAGATGCATGATCTTGAAGAAATACCTCTCAAAGGTAGGTCTTATACTTGGAGCAATATGCAATCCTCTCCACTCTTGGAAAAACTTGATTGGGTATTCACCTTTGCTGATTGGACTACTGAATTTCCCAATACACTATCATTTCCACTGGCTAGAATTGGTTCTGATCATATCCCAATTCATGTTCAAGTGGATATTCATGTCCCCAGATCAACCATCTTCAGGTTTGAAAATTACTGGTTTGACTTTGAAGGGTTTATGGATACTGTCAACAATTCTTGGTCTACTGCTACACATTATTCTGATGCAGCTAAAGGAATCAATGCTAAATTTAAAACTCTGAGATATGGGCTCAAGAAATGGAGCAAATCATTATCAAACCTCAACAACCTGATATCTAACTGCAGCTTTACTCTTGCACTACTTGATGGTATTGAGGATCAGAGAGAACTATCTGTCATGGAGAAATTTTTTAGAAAGATTTTGGAGAACCACGCTAGGAAATTGATGGAAGCCAAGAGGATTTATTGGGAAAATAGGGCTAAAATTAGATGGGCACGACTTGGAGATGAAAATTCAAAAAATTTCCACACTATTGCCACCAAGAGCTACAGAAGAAACCTGATTACTTCTATTACAATAGTAGATGATAGAGTTATCTATAATCATGAACAAAAAGCTGCCATTATTTGGGAATCATATAAAGAGAGGCTTGGACTATTTGATAATCCTATGATGTTATTTAATCTGCAACAAATTATTACTCCAGATGATTTACACAATCTGGATGAGCCATTCTCTGATAAAGAAATTGTGGAAGTCATCAAGGAAATACCTACTCACAGAGCTCCAGGGCCTGATGGATTTAATGGTGCATTTCTTAAGAAATGCTGACCAATGTTAAAAAAATGATTTCACCAAGCTTGTTCATGACTTCTACAATGGTGACTTATCATTGGAATGCATCAATACTACATTTATTACCCTGATCCCTAAAAAGAATGATCCTGAGAATATGAGTGACTATAGGCCTATTTCTTTGGTCAGCCTACCACTGAAATTCATCACTGAGCTTATGGCTAATAGACTTTAGAAAGATATCATCCCTATTGTGCACATAAATCAGTATGGTTTTATAAAAGGGAGGAATATTCAAGATTGTATCATCTGGACATTTGAATATATTCACCTCTGTCACCAATCAAAGAGGCCAATTATTCTGCTAAAAATTTATTTTGAAAAAGCATTTGAAAAGGTTGAATATAATGTTATCTTGGCAATGTTACAAGCTAAAGGGTTTGGCCCTAAATGGATAGCTCTGGTCAAATCTATACTATACTCTACATCAACTTCTGTGCTCTTGAATGGAGTGGCTGGGAAGAAAATTATATGTAAAAGAGGTGTCAGGCAAGGATATCCACTTTCACCATTATTATTTGTGAACACAACTGAATTACTTCAATATATTATTAATGATGCCTAGAAACATGGTCTATTGAATCTGCCTATCCCTGAATTATATGGACAAAAATTCCCCATTGTTCAATATGTTGATGATACTATCATGATTATGCAAGCTGATCTTGCTCAGTTACAACACATAAAAAGCATTCTCCAATTATTTAGTGCTTCTACTGTCTCCAAGTCAATTTTCACAAGACCACCTTGGTACCTATCAATATTGATAATACACAAGCTATCAGTCTAGCTGCTGCATTTGGATGTAAAGTTGAATCTCTGCCCTTCACATATCTTGGACTTCCATTAGGCACCACCAAACCTTCTGTTGCTGATATCATGCCTACTATCTCTAGCCTGGACAAAAAACTGTCTGGTATCTCATCACTCATGTCCTACACTGGCAGACTAACTCTTTTAAACTCTGTGATTAACTCAATGCCAATGTACATTATGTGCTCCATCAAGGTTCATGTGACTATTTTTGTTCACTTTGAAAAGAGTGGGAGACAATTCCTTTGGGCAGATAGAGATAATTCAAAGCATGGAAAATGTCTTGCTAGTTGGGAGATGATCTGTAGACCCAAATCTGAAGGAGGTCTTGGTGTACTGAATCTGAGATTACAAAACAAGGCACTGCTGATGAAAAATTTGCATAAATTTTAAAATTGTATGGATATACCATGTGTGCAGTTAAATTGGCAAGCCTATTACAGCAATGGTTAGACACCACACACTTCTAACCCCAAAGGATCTTTCTGGTGGAAGGATTGTTTGTCTCTTTTTGAGAAATACAGTGGTATGGTGCAGATGGAAATTAACAAAGGCAACACTGCTTTACTTTGGAAAGATGAATGGGATGAAGCTATCAGAGAGGATAAATTCCCCCATTTATACTCTTTTTGTATCAATAAAAACCTATCTATCAACCAAGCAAAAGCAATTGCAGATGCTAATATCTATGATCTGTTCCACCTGCCACTTTCCACTCTTGTAATACAGCAGCTTCATGAACTCCAAGATGATTTGCAAGGAATACAACTCAATGATGACAATGATCAATGGGGATACAGCTAGGGCCCTTACTACTCTACTAAAAAAGCATACAGATCTCTTCTTGGTGAATTTGTTACTCCTCAACCTATTGTGGATATTTGGAAGACATGCAACATACCCAGACAGATTTTTTTTGCATGGCTTCTTCTCAATAAGAGGCTCAACACGAAAGATATGATGAAGAAAAAGAATTTCTATGTTGAATATTCAGATTGTATACTTTGTGAGACCTGCCCTGAGGAAACCCTTCAGCATCTGTTTTTCGAGTGCAACTTCAGTCAGAGTTTTTGGTGGGCACTAGGCTTGGAATGGAATTCTGATTATGACATCAATGATATGATTATGGAAGCAAAAAACAGATACTCAATATCCTTCATCATGGACATCCTCATCACAGGGTGCTGGAGCATATGGGACAAGAGAAATGATGCTATATTCAACCACAATTGGTACAGATATGTATTCAAAAATTTAGAGCTTTTATTGCTTTAAACCCTCATAGGGCTAAGCCTACCTTGAAGGAAGGTTTACAATCTTGGTTAGACACTCTATGATTATGTAATAAGGACAACTGCTCCATCTGTAAATATTCCATTTATTAATAGAAAATGACACAGTAGGGAGTCTTTCCCTACTGTATTTGTGTAAAAAAAATATTCTTTTTATCACTTACCTACTCGATGACGAGCAGGAGTTAAGCTTGGGGATGCTTGATACGTCGAAAACATATCTATAATTTTAGATGTTCCATGCTTGTTTTTGGTATCTACTTTGCTTTGCTTTGTCTATACTTTGAGGTGTTTTTATATGCTTTCTGGAACTAACCTATTAACATGTTTTCACAGTGCCAGTTGCCTATTTTCTTCTGTTTTTTGGTTCCAGAAAGGCAGAGAATCAATATTCTCAGAATTGGACGGGACAAAAGCCAAAGTCAATATTTTACCATGGGCAACACGAAGCCAGAATACGAGACGGAGGAGGCTCACCAGGGGGCCACACCCCCTGGCGGCGCGCCCTAGGGCTGGCCGCGCCTGGGGGGTGCAGCCGCCCTGGTGGCCCCCTGCCTCGCCTCTTCGCCTATAAAGTCCCCCCGATGCCAAAACCCTAAACACCCGATAAATATTCCACAAAACCGTCTATAGCCGCCACCACCATCGTCCCTAGATCGGGGGGATCTGAAGCTCTTCCCGGCACCCTGCCTTGAAGCAATTCCAAACAATTAGGATTGCTTAATGTGCCTTGAAGGAATCATGCGTTGTTTTGGCATACAAAAGCATAATATTGTGGTATTCTCCTTTGATGCTTTGTTTGGGTTGACTTGGCACATGCTCACACCATGTTATGACTATGAACAAGTCACCATAGCCTCTATGATCATTTAGTCCTTGACTTGTAGTAACACTTTATGCTTTGATTAGTAATGTTCTGTCGCTCTGCATGATTATGGCCATTATTGCTCTCTTAGTTGGCCGCTCCCAGTCTTTTGATAGCCTCCACTTGTATGAGTAAGCTCTACTCATGCATCCAACCCCCAAGAAACCAAGTTATTCCAAAGTGTCCACTATAAGTTCCTATGCATGGTGTGTTACATCATTCCAATTATATTCTTGTTTTCATCTATCTTCCAATTTAAAAGTATTTTGTTATGTGAAAACTTGGTGATTAAATCTCTCACGACCTTGATGGCACACTTTATTTTTCTTGCCCATAATAAACTTGAACCATTGTGTCATATGTGTTGTATATGCTTGCAATTATACCTTGGAATTAGCAGAACCGTGCTATCACGGGAAATGCTTTCAACATTGCACTTGTACTTTATACACAGTTGATATCATGCTCTTTTGTCTATGGATGTCGTCGGTGTGAAATGAAAGGGAAGCTTGTAAGTCCATGAAATTATGTATGTGTGTTAGAGAAACGCCTGGTCCGCTAGCCTAATCCATGCCTAATCATGGTGGAAACTTGCAACATCACCATAGTGACATCTATGAAACATTCTTCTTATAAAAAAGATAGTGAAAAAGATGTAGAGAAAAAGAAAAAAAATATGAGAAAAGAGGAAACAGAGAAAAAGGCACCATATTCCCATGGTAAATAAGAAGATGTTGGAGATATGCCCAAGAGGCAATAATAAAGTGGTTATTATCATATCTTCATACTTATGATAAATGTTTACATACCATGCTATAATTGTATTAACCGGAAACATTAATACTTGTGTGATTTGTAAACATAAAAGAGTCCCTAGTAAAGCCTCTTGTTAAACTAGCTTGTTGGTTAATATATGATCATGGTTTCCTGATCATGAACATAGAGATGTTATTAACAACAGGGTCATATAATTAGGAGAATGATGTGATGGACATACTCCTATAGTTAAGCATAGCATAAAGATCAAGTCATTTAATATAGTTCATTTGCTATAAGCTTTCTGATACATAGTAACCTAATTCCTTCGACCATGAGATCATGCATATCACCTTTACCGGAAGGATGCTTTGATGACATCAAACACCACACCGTAACAGGGTGGCTATAAAGGTGGCATTGAGTGTTCGGAAAGTATGGGTTGAGACACATGGATCAAGAGTGGGATTTGTCCATCCATGTGACGGATAGATATACTCTGGGCCCTCTCGGTGGAATGTCATCCAATTAGCTTGCAAGCATGTGACTAGCTCACAAGGGATCACATACCACGGGAACGAGAAAAGAGTACTTATCAGTAACGAGGTTGAACTAGGTATGCAGAGATACCGACGATCATAACCTCGGATAAGTAAAATATCGTGAGACAAAGGGAAATTGGTATCGTATGTAAGTGGTTCATTCAATCGCAAAGTAATCGTAGAAATATGTGGGAGCCATATGAATTTCCAGATTCCTCTATTGGTTATTGATCGGAGAAGTGTCTCGATCATGTACGCATAATTCACGAACCGTAGGGAGACACACTTAAGGATTCGATGTTGTTGAGTAGTTATGGAATGATGAGTAAGAGACCGAATGTTGTTCGGAGTCTCGGATGGGATCCGGGATATCACGAGGAGATCCGGAATGGTCCGGAGAATAAGATTCATATAAGGAAAGTCCTATTTCGGGGTTATAGAATGATTCCGGTGTTTTCATCGGGAATGTTCTAGAAGGTTCCGGAATGTTCGGCACTCCGGAGGGGAAGGGTACATGAATGTGTTGTATCAAGTTGGTATGATTGCATCATGTACTAAGTGTCATCGCTGAACCAAATAAAGGATTAATTCAAATCCTAGTTTGAAAAGTCAAACAGCTAGTTTGAAAAGTCAAACGGCTAAATTTGGAAAGAGGAAAAGAGGAGGAAGGTTGAAACCGACTTGGGGGAGGAGTTACTCCTCCCACCGCCGGCCCACCTTGGGTCCGAGTTGGGGAGGGACTCCCCTCCCCAGGCGCGCCTCCCTCCACCTATAAGAGGAGGGGCAGGGCTCCCCTCCTAGACACAAGTTGCCTCCCTCTAAACCTAAACCCTAGCCACAGCCTAGGGATTTCTCCCAAGCCGCCGAGTTAGAGCTTCTAATTGCCCTAGCCACCGGTTTAGCCCCTTCTAATTGGTGTGTCTAAAAACCTAGATCACCAAGGCTCTCTCATAGTCCACCATACTCGCTCCGGCTTAAGGCGAAGCCCTGCGAGATCTCCCCTCTACTTCCGGTACCACGCCGTCGTGCTGCCGGAATCGCGAGGAGAGTGCTACAACCTCCGCTGCCTGCTGGAACAAGGGAGAGGAAGGTGTTCGTCGAGTACCGAACGTGTGACCGACTGCGGGAGCGCTGCCGGAACGCAGCGCCGGAAGGATCGTCTACGCGATCTTGAGATCGGCAAGAGTACGACTACATCACCCACGAGAATCTGCTCTCGTTAACCGCTTTGGAATCTTCGAGGGTAAGTTCCTCTATCGACTCGTTGCTACAATCTAGTAGATAGATCTTGGCTTGATCATAGATTAGATCTTGATTGTGTGTTCATGCGGTAGAATTTTTTTGTTTTCCATGCTACGAACCCCTACAATGGTATCAGAGCCGTGTCTATATGTAGATCTGTTGCACGAGTAGAACACAATGGTCATTGTGGGCGTTGATGCTTTTGTTGTCGATTGCTTCTTGTGTACTTTGCATCTTGCGGGATGGTGGGATGAAGCGACCCGGGCTAACCTTACATGACATCGTTCATGAGACTTGCTCCACGCTTGACATGCAACTTGTATTGCATAAGTGGCTTTGCGGGTGCCTGTTTCTCCCAACATAGTTAAGATTCAATTTACAACGGGTGATTGACAATACTAGTATCAATGTTGTGGTTCTTGTTCGTAAGTTAGAACAACACTTATTGAAAGCCCCAAACCACGTAAAACATGCAAACAAAATTAGAGGCGTCTAACTTTGTTTTGCAGGGGTGTGCTGTGATGTGATATGGCCATGATTGTGATTATATATGATGTATGCAATGTTCCTTATTGTAAGTTGGCAACCGGCAGGAGCCATATGGTTGTCTTTAAATTCTGTTAAGACCCGCTTGTCTGTTCAAAGTAGTTGTAATAGTTGAAGCTGGTGGACGACAACCATGGAGCGGCGTCATTGACCTTGATGCAATGCCGGTGATGATGGAGATCATGTTCGTGCTTGAAGATGGAGATCGGAAGCACAAGAATAAAGGCCATATCATATCACATATTATGAATTGCATGTGATGTTAATCCTTTTATGCATCTTGTATTGCTTAGTTAACGACGATAGCATTATAAGATGATCCCTCAAGCACACAATTTCAAGTTTTAAAGTGTTCATCCTTAGTAAGCACCGTTGCTAAAGATCGTTGTTTCGAAGCACCACGTGATGATCGGGTGTGTTAGATTCTGCGAGTGTATACAACGTGAGCAAGCCAGATTTGCTCATGCGGAAGCTAAGGTTGATCTTGACGAGCCTAGCATGTACAGACATGGTCTCGGAACACGGATCACCGAAAGGTAAAGCATGAGTCATATAGTAGATATGATGAACATGTTGATTGTTCGCCATTGAAGCTACATCAACTCTCGTGATGATCGGTTTTGATGTGGTGGATTTGGTTCGTGTGATCACTAAAACAATGTGAGGGATATTGTTTTGAGTGGGAGTTCAACGGCAATATGATTAAAAGTTGAACACTATTTATCATAAATTAAATCAAAGTGAATTTGCATAGTTGTTGTAGTCATTGGCATCCGTTTACCACCTTGCGCTTAGTTTTAATTGAGATGATAGAACTATAGAATTCTGGTTAGTTACTTTACGAACTGGTATCGTATTGTTTTGAAGTGTTAATCTAAAGTTTAAAAGTCTTATTGCAAACTTTCAGTAAGTTCCGGTTACTCCATGAAGTTTAATAATTAGTATTAAATCAAGAGTGACAATTCCAAGTATTAGTGTATGAGTATCATGTTTGTCTCCATGATTCTTGATATTCAAAGGATTGTCTTAATATCAAGGTTATCTAGGATCTAAAAGAGTTGTTTCAGAAACCATGATGTGTGGAAGATATTGTGATATCTGAAACAAAGTTTTGGTTGCAACATGATAGAGTATAATATGGCAAAAGTCATGTTCTCGTATTTGATGAGAATTTGCAAAAGGTTGAAGACACTAGTTGTCCTAATCCTCCAAAATGTTTTGGAGAGCAACATTATACTCGCAGTTCACCGTTATAAGCTAAAAGTAGCTTGATCATGGATAATTCCATGATAAGGGTGAACATTTGATGTAGGTAAAGTGTTTACTACACCAATAGATTACTAAAGAAAGGAATTTGAAAGAACACCAAACATTTGATGATGGTGATCTACTTCAAAGTGCAAGTCTAAAGACATTGGTATTTAATTATACACGCTTTGGACTATGTGTCATATGACTCCACTGTTGATGTTGATAGATTCTTTCAAACAGAAAAGGAAATACTGAAAGAGAATCTCATAAATATATGGCAGAAAAGAAAAGACTAGAATTGTTTAGTTTAAGTATATAGATGATATACATGTTATGGCTATATTCTTTGCTTATTAAACAATGTGGTTCTTAAGTATTTGATACTGAATTTGTTGGTGTGAATCATCATACGAAACAACACAATTCATGAACTACAATGGCCTAAGTAACTAGCAAAAGAACATGTGATGATATTCATCGAGAACAAATAAAGGGTTATTGTGTTGCTCGTTAAACATCAAAGCTTGCCTTCAAGATTTGTTTTATCAGGTATTATGAGAACAAAAGGGTTGTTCAAATAATTGCCGTAATCCATAAAAGATGGATGATTCACAAATCTCGTTGGAGAAATCACATCCATAAAACTAGTGCTAAAAATGTCGAAAGACAAATTGATTGAAAGATCACTTAGGAAGTGACATCGCCGTTTAAATTATATTGGAAAGAAAACATGAAGAAACTCCATGTGGATGGAATTTTGGAGTCTTTTGATTTTTGATCACATGACGCTTGTGAAACTTTCCTAGAGATAATTAAAACTTCGTTCATAGGCCAAAAGGGAACGAATGACTAGCTTATTGGAACTTGTACATATTGTTGTATGAAATCCATTATATGTAGTCAAGAGCGATGGATTTCAACTTAATATGCTTTCTCCGAAAATTTGAGTGAATATATGAATATTTACTTAATAAGGATGAAGTATGAAACATTTGAAAAAGTTCAAAGTCTTTCAAGATGAAGTGCAAGATCATTGTAATAAGAATATAAATAGTTTATGATAAAGATCATAAAGGAAGATATTTGAGTTACAAGTTTAGCATAATACCTAAGATTTAAGGAATCGTTCTGTGGATTTGCATTTCCCGAAACACCATAAGAGTATGGAGCGTTCGAGATATGTAATTAAAACCTTGTTTGACATGGTAAGATCAAAGGTGTAATTCATAGAACTGCCATTATATTTTAAAGATTAAAAGCTTTAGAGACTATCGTTTTCCACTGAAAAGAGCCCCATCATAATCCGCTGAAATGACACCATATAAAGTTATGGTTTGGGATAAAACCCAAGTAGTCCTTTCTTAAACATTGGTATGCTATGCATAAGAAAGATGTTTGCAACCAAAGTCGGATAAACCTGTCTTTGTATTACTATTAAGTATTCCTCCATAAACACCGGAGACAAAAGTGTTTGTCGCTTAGAACGTCAAGTTTCTTTGAGAAGGAATTTTTCGTGAAAAGATAAGTGGGAGGACAATAGAACTTTTATAAGGTTAAAGGAACCTTAGCTATATGTGTAGAGTTGTGCAGCGCCGAAAAGTGTTCCGAAGGCAGCAACAATGCTCATGGCTCACGTGCCTCAAAGGTTGCGGTCACGGAGGTCTAAGTTTCTATTGAACCAAGTAGGTCGAGTAAACAATCAAATACCAAGATTTGAGGGTTGAATCATTATTTGAGAATAATGAACGGACTACATGCAAAGAAGTGATGATGGGCCCTGACTCCGTCAAATGGCTTGAAGCCATAAAATCCGTGATAGTTCCATACACGAGAAATCAAGTTTTGAACTTGAAGGACCCTCGAGAAAGGTGTAAGACCTTACCGTTGTGTTTGGATCTATAAAGAAGTAGACATGGATGTTTCACATCTATGAAATAGTCAACATGTTGGGAAAGAGTTCACAAAAATGTTCAAAGGTTGACTATGAAAAGATTTTGATCTTTCATAGCGATATTTAGTCTAGACGGATTAATGTAGCAACCAATACATCTAATTTTGTTATGTGGTAGTTGAATAAACAAAACAAGTTCTTCTAATAGAAGGGTTACCTAGGACGTGTGCATGACACGGTCCAAAGGGTTTTGTTAATTCAAAGGATGCTAAATGCATATGCGAACTTCAATGGTTGAAGTAAGCATAGCGGAGTTGGAATCTTCACTATGATGAAACTGTTAAAAGAGTTTAATTTCATCGGAGACAATGAAGATGCTTACATTTGCAAGAAATTAAGTGGGAGCGCTAAGACATATTTCTAATACATTATGTGGAGGACATATTGTTGATTAGAAATGATGTATCTTTTATTAACACATATTAAGAATTTCATCCTGATGAAAGACTTAGGCAAAACCCAAATATTTGGCATCAATAGACGCTAATATGGTTGTGCCGAAAGTACATAGATGATGTATTGAATGAGTTCAATATAGAAACTACAAGAAAGGTTCTTGTCACACAGAAAGGATTGAATGAGTTCAATATTGATGATATATTCAAGTGTATTGACACTTGGTAAGTGAAACAAAGATTCAAGTATAGATTGATACTTGATGTATGAAATCAAAAAGAGTATTTATATCAATCATACTTTGATATGTACAAATCCAGATATGTCCTATGCTCTAAATGTTATGAGCATATACCAGAATGATTCATAAGATGATCATTGGACGATAGTTAGGATATTCTTATGATCTTTTGGAAGAACTAAGAGTATATTATTTTGTAGAAGTGGCAAATAGATGGTTAGTTCATTGTAAAAGTATTACATTGATACTAGTTTTGTCACGAAGTACAAATTAAGTTTATCTCAATCTAAACTAAGGGTGGCACAATATAATGGAAAGTAAGTTCCATAATGGATTTGGATGAGTTCCAAAGTTAAGACATTGTGACAGATACTACAACAAGAGGCTAAGTATATAACTGCTGTTATAGCAGCTAAAGAGGGCATTTGTGTCAAGTAGTTTGTTATCAAACTAGGTGTAGTTCACAGTGGGATAATACTGTGAAGATATATTGTACGACAATATTATCAACATGTTTTAACCCCAAAGAACTAAAGGTCTCACCGAAGGACCAAATTTATACAAAGCCATCTCATTAGAGAATGAGTGATGCGTAGAGACGCAAAGACATGCAATTACACACGGACCTGAAAGTTTCAGATCCGGAGATCAGTTGACCACTAGCAATCGTGTACATACAACACCATAAAGCCATAATACACAAAGGTTTGAAACTAGATTATTGACTCTAGTGCAAGTGGGAGACTGTTGGAGATATGCCCAAGAGGCAATAATAAAGTGGTTATTATCATATCTTCATACTTATGATAAATGTTTACATACCATGCTATAATTGTATTAACCGGAAACATTAATACTTGTGTGATTTGTAAACATAAAAGAGTCCCTAGTAAAGCCTCTTGTTAAACTAGCTTGTTGGTTAATATATGATCATGGTTTCCTGATCATGAACATAGAGATGTTATTAACAACAGGGTCATATCATTAGGAGAATGATGTGATGGACATACTCCTATAGTTAAGCATAACATAAAGATCAAGTCATTTAATATAGTTCATTTGCTATAAGCTTTCTGATACATAGTAACCTAATTCCTTCGACCATGAGATCATGCATATCACCTTTACCGGAAGGATGCTTTGATGACATCAAACACCACACCGTAACAGGGTGGCTATAAAGGTGGCATTGAGTGTTCGGAAAGTATGGGTTGAGACACATGGATCAAGAGTGGGATTTGTCCATCCATATGACGGATAGATATACTCTGGGCCCTCTCGGTGGAATGTCATCCAATTAGCTTGCAAGCATATGACTAGCTCACAAGGGATCACATACCACAGGAACGAGAAAAGAGTACTTATCAGTAACGAGGTTGAACTAGGTATGCAGAGATACCGACGATCATAACCTCGGATAAGTAAAATATCGTGAGACAAAGGGAAATTGGTATCGTATGTAAGTGGTTCATTCGATCGCAAAGTAATCGTAGAAATATGTGGGAGCCATATGAATTTCCAGATTCCTCTATTGGTTATTGATCGGAGAAGTGTCTCGATCATGTCCGCATAATTCACGAACCGTAGGGAGACACACTTAAGGATTCGATGTTGTTGAGTAGTTATGGAATGATGAGTAAGAGACCGAATGTTGTTCGGAGTCTCGGATGGGATCCGGGATATCACGAGGAGATCCGGAATGGTCCGGAGAATAAGATTCATATAAGGAAAGTCCTATTTCGGGGTTATAGAATGATTCCAGTGTTTTCATCGGGAATGTTCTAGAAGGTTCCAGAATGTCCGGCACTCCGGAGGGGAAGGGTACATGAATGTGTTGTATCAAGTTGGTATGATTGCATCATGTACTAAGTGTCATCGCTGAACCAAATAAAGGATTAATTCAAATCCTAGTTTGAAAAGTCAAACAGCTAGTTTGAAAAGTCAAACGGCTAAATTTGGAAAGAGGAAAAGAGGAGGAAGGTTGAAACCGACTTGGGGGAGGAGTTCCTCCTCCCACCACCGGCCCACCTTGGGTCTGAGTTGGGGAGGGACTCCCCTCCCTAGGCGCGCCTCCCTCCACCTATAAGAGGAGGGGCAGGGCTCCCCTCCTAGACACAAGTTGCCTCCCTCTAAACCTAAACCCTAGCCACAACCTAGGGATTTCTCCCAAGCCGCCGAGTTAGAGCTTCTAATTGCCCTAGCCACCGGTTTAGCCCCTTCTAATTGGTGTGTCTAAAAACCTAGATCACCAAGGCTCTCTCATAGTCCACCATACTCGCTCCGGCTTAAGGCGAAGCCCTGCGAGATCTCCCCTCTACTTCCGGTACCACGCCGTCGTGCTGCCGGAATCGCGAGGAGAGTGCTACAACCTCCGCTGCCTGCTGGAACAAGGGAGAGGAAGGTCTTCGTCGAGTACCGGACGTGTGACCGAATGCGGGAGCGCTGCCGGAACGCAGCGCCGGAAGGATCGTCTACGCGATCTTGAGATCGGCAAGAGTACGACTACATCACCCACGAGAATCTGCTCTCGTTAACCGCTTTGGAATCTTCGAGGGTAAGTTCCTCTATCGACTCGTTGCTACAATCTAGTAGATAGATCTTGGCTTTATCATAGATTAGATCTTGATTGTGTGTTCATGCGGTAGAAATTTTTTGTTTTCCATGCTACGAACCCCTACAGAAGAATGCTAAGATGCTCATTGTCTGCTTGCCTTATCATTTTGATTATGGGATAGCTCCTGTATCATGTGCAAGGGGTACCCCGTTGGCGGTTCTCTATGATACACATGTACTTACTATGACAAGAACTTGCAAGTAACTAAACTGGATTAGCATGAGGAGCGACCCTCGTATTCAAGGGACATGAGGTTGCAACTTATACTTTGTCAAGCATATACTCCATAGTTTGTTCACTTTAACCTTAATCACTTCAAGATGCTTATGATAGGGGCAATGAGGGTTGAAAGCTTACAAGTACCATAATCTTTGGAAGCTCTTTTTGAGACTTGAAATCCCTGCTTCCCTATATGAAGGGCCTTTCTTCCACTATTATATTGAGTCTCCACCTTCTATCCTTAGGCACCAATTAAGAGATCACAGTTGCCATTCTTAGTTCTATGTGCATTGTCCGAAAACTTATTGATTGATGTATATTGTTGATATTACTTGTTCTTGTGCTATTTGTATCTAGTCACTCTTATGAACTTTGAAGGTGTCCTATGCATCTATTTGCTACTCCATGAGGGACAAGCTGAATGCTACTATGCTATGTTTTCTGTATGTGAAACAAACAAACGTTTTTCACTGCATGTTATTTATGATCTTTGTTTGTAACCTTTCATGTTGCATGCATAGTTACTTTGTCTTACTGTTAGAACTTCATCTTTCATGCCCATGTTTAGAGTTCTTTGATCCCAGCTTTCAATGCTTGCAAATGGTTTGATTTTGATTTTGATGGTGCATGTCACCTAAAAAAATATTCTTTTTATCACTTACCTACTCGAGGACGAGCAGGAGTTAAGCTTGGGGATGCTTGATACGTCAGAAACGTATCTATAATTTTTGATGTTCCATGCTTGTTTAGTATCTACTTTGCTTTTCATTGTCTACACTTTGAGGTGTTTTCATATGTTTTTCTGGACTAACCTATTAACAAGATGACAGAGTGTCAGTTGCTATTTTCTTCTGTTTTTGGTTCCAGAAAAGGCAGAAAATCAATATTCTCGGAATTGGACGGTACAAAATACAAAGTCAATATTTTACCATGGGTAACACGGAGCCAGAGTACAAGACGGAGGGGAGCCACCAGGGGGCCACACCCCCTGACGGCGTGGCTAACCCTAGCCCGCGCCTGGGGGGTGCGGCCGCCTTGGCTGCCCCTGCCTATAAAGACCCCCTGATGCCAAAACCCTAAAGACCCGATCAATATTCCACGAAACCGTCTGTAGTCGCCGCCACCATCGTCCCTAGATCGGGGGGATCTAAAGCTCTTCCACGAAACCGTCTGTAGTCGCCGCCACCATCGTCCCTAGATCATCCTAGAGGCCTTCTTCTTCATCATGTCAGCCTCCAGTATGAAGCGTGAGTAGTTCCACCTTGGACTACGGGTCCATGTAGTAGCTACATGGTTGTATATCCTTCTTTGTGCTATCATGTTTAGATCTTGCGAGCTCCGTTCATGATCAAGATCATCTATTTGTAATCATGTATGTTGTGGTTGTGGGGATCCAATGGATATTGAGATTACTATGTCAGATTGATTAATGGTTTGTCTTATTGATTCTATCATGTCTGTGTTGTTTGAGATCTTGCATGCTCTCCGTTTCTAGTAGCTATCTTGGCCGAGTAGATGCTAGTGACTACAAGAGGGGGTACTTATGCTCGATAGTGGGTTCATGCCTCTATTTAAACTAAGGAAAGTGACAGAAATCTCTAAGGCTGTAGATGTGTTGTTGCCACTAGGGAGAAAACGACGGTCTCTTGTTCATGGAACAAGTGGATTGTTTACCTTACACACCTTGCTTAAAGCAGTTATTCGTTACTTGCAACTTAATACTGGAGGGGGTTATGATAACCTGAGGGTGGATTACTAGTCATAGATGCAGTTGGATGGCGGTCTATGTATCTTGTTGTATTGCCCAATCGAATCTCATAGGATCATGAATGTCTAGTATTGCATTGTTATGTCTTGCTCAGTCATGTCAATTGCCCTGCTGTAATTTGTTTACCCAGCATGCCATGTTTGTTTATCTCAAGGAGAACACCTCTAGTGAACTATGGACCCCGGTCCAATCTTTACCATTGATACATCTTCCAATGTTACTATGTACTTTCTGCAAACCACTATTACCTTCCAAACCATACAGTTAACCCTTTGTTTCCAGCGAACGGTGAGATTGATAACCTCACTGTTCGTTGGGGCAAAGTCTTGAGTTTGTGTTGTGCAGGTTTCCAAGTTGCTAGCAACACCTTTGAGTCGTTTCCTTCCTCCTACTGGTTCGATAACCTTGGTTTCTTACTAAGGGAAAACTTGCTGTTGTGCTCATCACACCTTCCTCTTAAGGTCTCCCAACGAAGCTTCCAAGCACCATCACATACAAATTATCATACTCCTTATCGCGGTAGAGCATGCGGTCATTAGGGCATGCATGTATCTTCTGAATCTCTAAACCTAGAGGGCAGACAACCTTCTTTACTTTGTATGTACTGGCAGGCAATACATTGTACTTTGGAAGCATATTATTTATTGTTTTCAGCAACTTTTCAAATCCTGTGTTAGATAGTCCACACTCTGTCTTCCATCGCAGCAATTTCAGTGTGCTACCTTGGTTTTTCAGAACATTTTCGCAATTTGGGTACAACGAATTTTTGTGATCCTCTAACATGGGATCGAACTTCTCCCTCTCCCTTTCATTTTCACAGTCTCTCCATGCAACAACAATGGTCCGATCAAGATCATCATCGGGCTTATCATGTGCCTCTTCTTCAGCCTCCCCTTAAGCTTCCCCCATAGAAGTATCACCATATGCACGAAACCCATGACAATTGGCAACATCATGTTCTTCTTTATTGTCTTCCATTATAACCTCTCTCTCTTCGTGCTTGGTCCAACAAATATAGTTGGGCATGAAACCGGACTTCAATAGGTGGATGTGAAGAGTTTTTGAGTCAGAGTAATTATTTTGATTCTTACAGACAATACACAGACAGAATACAAAACCATCCCACTTGTTTGCAACAACCACATAGAGGAATTCATGCACGCCATTAATGAACTCGCCAGAGCGTCGGTCAGTACCGTACATTCATTCTCGGACCATCTGCATTATTTTAAAAGTATATAAAAAACCATTACATAAACAAAATAGGTGCACCTACTTTGTACTAACAACATATAAAAAGCTTGGATCATTTTCACTTCATTTACTTGTTGAAATCTAAAATTTTAAAATTTGAAAATTTTACATGCACCTATTTTTGAACTGGACAAAACAATTAACATGAAAAAATGTAGAGTTTTTAATTATTGTGTTAGCAATGAAAACCTCATTCCATTCTGATCTCTAAAACTCTAAAATTACACATTTCAAATTTCAATAACTTTTTGCCTAATCAAAATTTGCCTAAAATTACACATCTAAAAATCTCTCTACTTCTAGAGCATGCAATCCATCTCTACTTCTATCGCATTGAGCTGAACTAACAATTAGTGATGAAAGGATGGAGTTGCTAACCTTTTAAAAC
The DNA here is from genome assembly GCA_916181665.1 of Avena sativa. Lineage (NCBI taxonomy): Eukaryota > Viridiplantae > Streptophyta > Magnoliopsida > Poales > Poaceae > Avena > Avena sativa. The sequence continues at coordinate 508,084,239 of OV702294.1, forward strand.
CTTGGATTTAAGGGTTGACACCAAATCTTGACAATCTTGGAGAAAAAATGGGCATGAACTCGACTTGCTTTGGAGGAAAATAGCCATGGCTCGAGCATGAACGAAGCCGAATTATATAGAGAAACCAACAGTCTCGGTTGGTATAATAAACCGAGACTAGTGATTAACCGGGACTAATTATTCCCGCACAGTGCGGCTGGCTGGCGCGAGGTCTCTAGTCCCGGGCTGTATCACGAACCGGGACTAGAGGTCCGGAACGATCCAAGACTAGGACTTCCCCGGGCTCCTAGCTCACACTAGTCTCGGACCGTAACAAACTGGGACTAGTGCCAAAATCGGGATCGAACCAAGGCCCTGTTTTCTACTAGTGCATAGATATTTATATTATTTTGTATTTTCTTGGTCAAACTTCACAAAATTTTACGTGCACATAAAATTATGCGCAATATATTATGGGATGAAGGGAGTACTTAATATTCATAGATATGTTCATTAAAATAAGACTATAACTTGGTTAAACCGGATCAATGCAATATGGGCGTACACAAGGGATAATTTCCCCTACTCAAATAAATGTTTTTTTTGGAATTGGAGCCGTGTGTTGACGGGGATGTTTTATATTGGTGTTTATGAGAATTACGATGATGACATATGATTTCATTAAAAATAGCAAAGGAGCATGTGAGGCTAGTTATCAGCGGCAACAAGCCTTTGGGAATTTTAATAAACTCACATGCCATTATCATATTTCTCATAAACATATTGCACACAAGATTTTTTAAAACATTTTTATGAGTAAGGATACCATCCTGAAATCATTTTTTATGTAAGCACATCTATGCATGGCAACTAATATACACAGGTAGACCATGAGGACAAACACGATCAGTGACATATAATAAAGTTAACGTGGATTAAGGTGATAAAGCACTATCATCTTTAACCATACCGTAGGAATTTGTTTGATTAATAGTAGTCACCAAGTTAATTTCAAGAAAGTAACGTGCAACTTGTAAATTACTACCTTTGTTTGGGATTATTAGTCCTAAGAGCTTTTTTATATTGTTTGAGATTATAATGGCTATCTCATTTATTAGTCTATCTCGTTCAATGCATGTTCTTCTTTTTCTCTCATTTCTTGCATGCATGTAAAACTATTGGTGCATGAGAGAGAGTTATGGAGTGTCTTGATATTAGCAACTTGGCCCTTAGCTGATCATAGTGCTAAGTAACTTAGACTAGTAACATACATATGTTACTAGTTTATGTTACTACCTTCATACTCCCTCTGTCCGCAAATAAGTGTATTTCTAGCCTTGTCCTAAGTCAAAATTTTACTATGTTTGACCAACTTTTTAGGATATCATACCAACATTTATGACACTAAATTGATACCATTAAATTTATTTTTAAATCTAGTTTTATAATATGTCAATTTAATATAATATATGTTTTTATATTTGTTTATAAAGTTAGTTAAATTTGGTTATTTTTAACTTAAGCAAAAGCTAGATGTACACTTATTTGCGGACGGAGGGAGTAGTGGGTAGTAACATGTTTGTGGTGTCATGCAAGTACTAAGTAATGAGGTTGTAGACTCATATGGTATTGGTATGTGTGATGTTATAGTAACTAGCTAAGTTACTACATCCCTCTTTTTCTTTATTAATTATCATGCCATGTCACCAATTTGCTTACTTGGCATTGCATGTACATGCATCTTAGTAGCTAAGTTACTTTCACTATGACTAGTCTTAGGACTAATAATCCTGAACGGAGGTAGTACTTGTAAACATGTATATTCTAAAATATGGGTGTATGGAAAAGTGGGTCATTGCCTGGCCCCGACGGTTACTCCTCCTAGTCCATATTTTTGTCAAAACCCTCATGCATAACCTAGTTTACAAAACAGTATAAACATTCAAAAATAAACTATCATAAAAAATAATTCATGATATATTCTCTAATTGTCCAACCTTCATGGGACTAGTGGAATTAGAAAGATAATTTAATTTGTGACCCATAAAAAGTATCATGTCATTTAAATTTGTAGATCAAAAGTTGTAGAGATTTAAAATTTCGTTTTTAGAGGGTAGAACCTCAGTCGAGAACGGTAACCTTTTTCACTTAGAAAATCTTGTCAAGATGAGCTCAACATGCTCTCTAGAACCTCGACAAGGGTCAGTCCCGGATCCCGACAATACAAGGGTAGCACCCCGGTGCTCGGCGCTATAGTATCGACAACTCAGCCCGGGTGTGCTATGCTAGAAAGATGGTAGCATCCATTAGAGCAGCACTACCATGTGAAGGTTCTTGTCTCGGATACAAGCGCTACTAAAAATAGCTAGTTTTGTAAAATCTTTTATTGAAGGTGTACGTGAAAGATCAGGAGAAATCCATGCTCACGAGTTTATATGGACTGCTCACGAGTCAGAAGAGAGAGGCGACCAGGAGCCGCCGTCTAAAACTCATCTAGGGTTCTTTCCCCCTCGTCGATGATACTGCCGGTCTGCCCACATTTGGTGGTCTTGGGTCTTGGAGACGTGGCGTACCACGACCTCTCGCCGACGTAAAGGCTCTTGTACTTTGTTTAGGTTATCTTTCGGTGTCTTGTTCGAGATGATGAGGTGGTTGCTACATCTTGAAGTCATAATAAGTTCCTTCTTGCCTTATCCTTGCTCCGGTGGTGTATCTAGTATCAATGGAGGGTACATGCAGTCGTTTGTCTAGCGAATCTATTGAGATCCGATCTTTTTCGTGTTAGCTGGTGTGCTTTGATGTTAGTCTCCTTCGATTTACTATTTTTATCTTCGGTGATGGTTAGGTGATGGTTGCTGATCTGATAGGCTGATTATTTGTAGAGTTAGCATAACGACTTTCCATCGGTCTATTACAACAAGCTCTTTACGATAAGTTTTGCACGGCTCCATTACGAGGGACGAGGCAGCTTGCGCTAGTGACTGTAGTAATTTTTTGTGGACTCAGTCATGCATGACAACTGAGTAGACAGATACAACTGAGTAGACAGATTCGGTAGCCTTGAAAGCTGGCAAGTGTGGGCAGGCCGGGCGGTTGTCACTTGTCAGTCAAGTCGATGCAGAGCGCGAGAGACCACCATGCTGCTAGCGCCTGCAAATCCCTGAGTCTGCACCTTGCCAGTGTCCTCATATTATCGCAACCGACACCCAGCCAGCCACACACCCATTATCCATCCACCTATCGACAATTGTTGCTTTCTTCCAGTGTGGCACTTGGCAGACCGCGCGCCATGGCTCTGATTTTTCTATCTTATTTTTCAGAACAGCACGCTGCATGCATTGGCCCGTCATTTCGGGGAAGCAGTGAAGAGGATAGAGTCATAGAGATACTTCCGACTATCTGTTGGCCATCCAGTTACAGGTGCAGTGCAGGTACCGTCCAGCCCCGTGCCAACGATTACCGGACGCGGGGGAGGCTGTAGCTCTCGGAGACGATGTGGGAGATCAGCAGCGCAAAGCGGCTACCGACGCCGTGCCGTGCCGGTAGGGAAACTTTGGAGATCTCCCAGCTGACCATCCACACGACTTACGCAGCATCTGGGACTAGCGTGAGCTCGCCGGAGTACTGACTGCCCCGGCGTGCCACCCGTAGCCTCGTCGCTCCGGTGCGTGTAGAGCGCGCGCGTGGAGCCGGCCAAGTTCGATCGATTTGAGCACCACAGCGCAGTGCACACGGCCGGGCAGATGTAGACAAGGGCATCTGCGAGTCAGCCACGGAACGGGACGAGTCAGTGACTGCTACTATCTGTCTTCTTCCAGTCACCACAAAGCTATAAAAGTTCAATGGTTGCCGTAAGCTGCACGTACGTGACTGCCGACGATGACTGTATAGCCTCCACAAAATTACTCCGATCCACGTAAAATGCATCGGTTTCTGCCAACCTGGTATCTCCTGATTTTTTTTTCCGAGAATGACGGGTTGATAGCTCCGATTATATTTCTAGCTGCTCCCTCAACCACGTCAAGTATTTTGGAACGGTGAAAATAGTAGAGGATACTTGTTTTGTGGATATGACAAAAATGGACGGATTCCTTGTCAATGCCGTGTATCAGCTCCCGGGCTTTCTTTGTCGGTTTCGACCCCGCTATCCTGACATATGGACACTCACTGGACAGCGACGTGCTATATACACACATCCACCCAACAAGAAAAAACAATTGCCCCAACGTGACAATCTCTACCACACTTGTCTATCCTTATCGGTGTGTCGCATCCGATACTATTCAAAATCCATACAAAAATTGAATTCGCTACTTTAACTTCTTTTTAGCGATCTTTCCAACTGTAGTTAACCACTAATGCCATCTTATTGTCCTTCCACTCTTTTTCTTTCAAACCCAGTACAACGTATATGCACACAAATACATATATACACTTACCCCTATAAAGCACGCATGCACATATGAAAGACCAAGTCTGAGAGAAATAGTGACTACCAAATTTAGGACTTGAGTTCCGTCAACTTTTATTTTAGCCATGTCTACTTTTATCTAGGTTATCTCGACGCGAGATGGCTTCTCGGTGGCTTTTCCTCACATTGCCTGGAATTAGAAGTGACGAGAAAGAGGGATGGTAAATCTCATGCATCGTTCGGTCCCAATGTCACTTCACCAAAATTATAGAGGACTCTCTCAAAAAAAAAAAGGAGTATCACCCATATATTTTTCTTCCTCTCCCAATTTCCCGTCTCACAAATCCAAATTTCTTGCCACCAATTCTGAACAGAGTGAAGAGATTTGGCACTTAGGTTCCAACCACCACTATGTCCCAATCACAACAGGCGATGACCAGATGAAAATGGCGCCACTTCCCCCCTTTAATCTACGCCATGCATTTGTGCCCCTTGTGTTGCCCCTTTCACTTCCCTAATGGCAAGGCCACTGACCGACTCCTTTCCCGTGCATCTCCTCCCAAACAAGATCCTCGACTGCCCGCAACCATGTCATGTGTGACATCGACCACATCTCCATCCATTTACTCAAGAGTGCACCTTTGTCATTTCGTTATATTGTGAGCCACCTAGTGGACCAGTTGCAGATCTTCATGGAGGCCAACATGGGCCATGCCCCCCCCAACATTGGTGCAATTTTCTAATTAGTAGTGTTGTTAATAGTAAGCTAATGAGGATTAGGAATAATTATAGCTATTAAGTGCTTTAATTAGCATATTGGCCCCTCCTTGATTTTTCTCCAAGGTTAGCCACTGTAGTGAACTATGGTGGTCATCGCTGGGAGATGATGCCATTGATTGAGGGAAATCACCTAAGGAATATAGGAAATACTGGACTTGGAACTAGGTTTGAGATTAGATGATTGGAAAATAGTTGCTTTCACTCAACCAATCAAAATCTTCTTTGACATTTGTCTTTGTTGCAATCATATTGGCAATACTAGATTTGATTGCACATATTTTTTATAACTTCCCATGTTGTTTTAAAGCATTTTATGTTAGTTTATAAAGCATATTTTAATAGTTTCTATTGCATCATCTCATTATTTTTCCAAAAAAGATTTATAATATTTTTTTCCATGCATTCTGTTGTTTTCTAATACAACTTGTGTTAGTTAGGTGTCTTATCACTTTCTTATGTTGTTATTTACTACCCGTTGTTACTAAATATATGACGCTTTGGTTTAATTCGAACTCCCAAAACATATTGTATTTAGGAATAGAAGGAGTTATTGTCTACTACAACTTTTGTTAGTTAGGTGTCTGTTGCTTTCTTCTACTATCCGTTGTTACAAAACATATGACGCCTTGGTTTGCTTCGAACTCCCAAAATGTATTATATAAAGGAATAGAAGGATTATATTTTTGACTACTCCTTTTGATTGTTGTCTAATAATTTGCCAGGAGATTTATTTGTATATCCTTTTGTGGCTATGTATGTACTTTTCTATTAGCTATTTCCGCTATGAACTGCATTTTTCTACTCCTTTCTTTAGTGTACATATTGCCAGTTGTATACTACATAGTATTCACTTTTTGTTTACTATAATTATTTTTATGCTGTAAAATTTATTTTCGTCTAATATAGTTGATGGCCTTGTTTATTGCATTGTTTCTCTCTCGTTTATCTAATTATTAAACCAGGAAAAAGAAGGTATTTGTAACAATATAAAATATTCAAAAAACATGAAAAATCTAATAAAAAGAAAAGGTAAAACAAAGAAGGATACTACTCGCATATAGTTTTGCCCACACCTTTGGGTAAACCATGGTGCCGAAGGTATATTAATTGTTACCAACAGATCTTGGTCGATAATGGGCGTATACAGTTTAGGGCAAGCTCAACAATGCTTTGCCTCCCATCTTTCAGGTGGACCCACCCTGCGTGCCTCATACTATCTCCTGGTACTGATTCCTCAATTAAGCAGCGCCACCAGTCATGGCCCCACGCGCCGTGACCACACGCACGCAGCTGCACACGCATCACGATCATGGCCATGCTGCTCATGCCATGCCATCACGGCAGAGGAAGTGAGAAACGGCAAAGACAATGAAACCTCCCGACGAAAGCTACGCGCTCTTCGTGCCAACTGTTACTTCACAGTACCGTCTCTCGACTTTAAGGCCGCAGCGGGGACAGCGCCGGGCCGCCGGCCGGCCGGTATCCATCGGCACGGTGGTGCGGTTGCTGTTTGTCGTCGAGATGCGCCGATCCGATCCCGTTCACACGAGCCGTACGTGGATGGGGTCAGCGATCGATCTATCCTCGTGTGAGACGAAATGTACTCCTACTTGTCTTGTATACTGCTGCGCTGCGCTGGCGCACACGTAACAAACTGTTACGCGACTCAATCCTGGTGGCCTTGCGGGATGAGTAACGTAATCTCAACTGCAGTATCACATGGTCCCGTTGGCAGCGGCGTCAGGTCAGACCATGGACCAGAGATTAAGAAAGATTTGTCTGCAGGAAATTAATTAGGCAGACCAGACTCCAGAGACAGCATCATGGACGACGCAGCGGCAGTCGCTGCCCTGCTCGCGCCCCGCACAGATCGATTTGTGGGCGCGACTCGGAGCGAATCACGGGGACCGAATCATCATCACGCTGCTGCGCCCATGCGTGCACTGTCGCGCATCGCAATCCGTGGCAATCAGACACTGTCGTACTACTATTATATGAATGCACTGCCATTTTCGTTTAGCGTTTAAAATTCCGGGAAATAATTGTATGAACAGCGTCGTGCCAAGCGGTACGGGGCAGAGAACAGAGGCCATCATCACGGGGACGCACTTGGCATTGCTTTCTACTGAGCCACGTACAGCGGACACGCACGCAGGATGGACATCAAACAACAGTCATGTCACCATCCTGAATATTTCGTTTGATTCTTAGACTGGTTTTAATTAGGTATCATGAATGGTATCATGCACCACATGCATGCAAAATGCTTATGTGTCATACCAATTAATGATAAAAAAATTGTGTTGGTATCATAGGTAGATATGGTATCATAGCATATAAAACTAGAAAAATTAATCTCAAACAAATCTTGTCCATAATTTTACATTGAGATTCTACAAAACAATATATACACCAAGACTATGATACTACTATACGATATTATGCATTGTAAAAATGGTATCTTATACTAGTATCATATGCATGATACTACTATATGATACTTTCCATTGTGTAGCTGCGGATACATGTGAAAAAGCAAAATCCACTCACGACTATAATTCCAAAGGCTTAAACCATAACTAACACATGTGCAATTTGCTTATGCAGTTGACCGACTAGATGGTATAGTACTACTCCCTTTGTTTCAAAATATAAAATGTTTTAGCTTTGTCAAAAAAGTATATCTTTATACTTCTTTTAGTATTTAGGTTTATTAATGTTTAGAGTGAATCTGTATATTAAAAGAAGTCTAGATACACCTTCTTCACAATTCTAAAACATCTTATATCAGATTCACTCTAAACATGAATGAACCTAAATATTAAAAAATATAAAAATACATTTTCTTTACAGAACTAAAACATCTTATCTATATACCTAATAATAAAGGACGAAGTGTTTCTTCCGGTTCAACACTTTTTTAGACAAATTTACCTTCCCACCAAAACACATAATACAACTGATGACACCTTTTTTTTTTCTTCCTCCGACCGTCTCGCGATGACCGTTCGTTACACTGTTGGGCTTTTATGGGCTCTGTTCTGTCAAATTCTATATAATTAGACAAGGTTTGGTTTACCAGTAAGCAAACTATCCGTAAACAAAGAGGATGGAGAAGAATAGTCCCACCTTGCTGCCTTAAATCAAGTTCAACCGATTTATATACCTAACAAATCGATAGGAATCAGTTGCCTATAGAATAAAAAAGCATCGCAAATTGCTAGAAATCTGCCAACCAGCACCACCGCGATTTGAATATAGATGGAGTGGAGAGCCTAGAGAGAGCGGTGTGGGTGGATGCAAGGAGGATCGGGCGTCGGGCCGGCTTTGCCAGTCTTTGGCGGTGGAACAGAGAGGGGGGCGGCCATGCCGGCTAGGAGGGGGCCGGCAGAGGAGGATGTGGTGGTGGGATGCGCGGGGGGAGACGAAGTGTGTGGAGAAGGCGTGCAGGCGGAGTGAGATAGATATTGGGAATAGAAAGATTGAGAGAGAAGAAAGTTAGACCCAAGTGGAGCGAAACAGAGGAACCCACGTACACAGGACTGATTTTGGGAGCTCCTCGCTAGCATCCCGTCAGCTGGATGCAGCCTTGCCGGTCATGGCCTCCTTCCGGTCTCTCTGACAAAAATTATTGCATGCTTTTTCATCCATATCAGTTGATGGAAAAGTGATCATATTTGTTTTTCTGCAATTGCTCATAGAAAAGCTCAGTGGTTTTTTGTATCATGTAAACAGAAGCCAATTACAGATTATGTACTCCCTCCGGCCCATATTAATTGACTTGTATTTGTCAAAATTTGAATGAATCTAGACACTATTTAGTATATAGATTCATCCAAAATTTGACAAATCAAGTTGATCGTGTCATCATGAGATGTTGGTCTGTATGTTGTAAGTCATCCTTGGTTACAGATTAGGGAGTTTAAGATGCAAGCTAGCATTGGTCGGTTTGTTAGATTTATGTGCCCGAAAAGAAAAATGAAGGCAATTTCACAATGATGATTTTTTTATATAGAAAACAACCCTTTTGAAAAGGATTTTTTTGAAGGAGAATTAGCTGAAATAGGAGAAAACCAATCTCTTCTAGAAAAAAAAAACGGCTCTGCAGGAAACAACTTGTGTGTCTCTTTCGACATTTAATTTTCTTGATTGGATAAATCAAACTTTATGATAAGTGAAAGATTTCTTATAGTAAATGAGAGAGACTATACATAAAAATAAATAGAAGTACCTGATTGTTATTTCCAATTGCCAAAAAAAAGCTGAACTCTTGAAGTTGACATATAGACTTTGCCACGACTACATTATTCATTGGAAAAGAAGAAATGTGATATGAGGCTACATGGTTGGATCCATTATGGGCAGGACTTAGGTCACACTAGCCTTCATTCAAAGTTTATTATTTTTTCTTCCCGTAGCAACGCACGGGCACGTTTCCTAGTATCTTAAAACGAAGAAAGTAGTAGCTGGTGTTAAGAACATACTCTGTTTTTTTTAGGGAGTTACACTCCAAAATGATTCCTCGTGGGAAAACGGAACAGATTTATTATTAGGGGGTGGGCAAAACTGAAATCGTCTAAACCGTGCGAAGCGGTAAACTCAATCAGAATTTCCAATCAAGTTATCAAAAGTGAACTAACCCAGACCGTGCCACTTTGAAATTGCGACTATCTCGTTACCTGTAACATATCTTGTTGTGTGCCTCTTGGAAGCCATGTTCGTGTGGGAATAATGATGTATGCATACATGCTAAAACCCAGCAACATTGATGAAAACCATGTAAGTTCAAAATTAACGTAAACATATGTCCCCAAAAAATAGCATCCTTAGAGGTCTTAAATACTGACAATGAACAACGGTCGATGTGGATGCTACCGTATTCCACTAGTGGAAACAGGGCCTCTAGTTCAAGTTTATAAGGACCTTTAGTCCCGGTTTTGAAACCGAGACTAACCAAGCAGGACTAGAAGCCTACCACTAGTCCCGACCTAGTTACCAGCCGAGACTAGTGGATGTCCATGTGGCTGCCCGGCGCGTTCAGGGTGCACCCCTACTGGTCCCCGTTAGTGTTAAGGATCGGGACTAGTGGGTCTTTGCGCGGCAGCATTTTTCGCATTTTCTCTGCCGCGACAAAGCATTACCTTGGACTAGTGGTTCTCTGTCGCGGCAGCATTTTGTGCTCTTTCTCTGCCGCGGCAGAGATTTTTTGTTTGTTTTATTTACTTATTTTTCATTTCAACATAGTTTTTCAATATTTCTACGCCACCACATATATATCATACACATTCATGCATATATAAAATAACTTGTATTACGATATCGAGCATACAAATATATACAATTTACATAGTTACATGGAGATCACAAAATACCGGGACTAGATCCCGTCTGTTCGATTACGTGGAGATCAGTAGCGCCTATTCACACTAAATTCTCCGTTATCGTCTACGATCTCTTTGAAAATAAATCCCGCCAGCTCCTCTGCAATTGCTAGTACGCGTTGCTCTAGTAGTAATTGACCCCGCATTCTCTCAAACTATATATAAGAAAAAAGAGATCAATATGAATATCAATCATGATAACAAAAGATGACGACAATAAAACGATGGTGTGAATGCATTGCTTACGTCGACTCTAATCATTGTGTTCGGTGGTAAACATGCGAATGAGCTCGCAAACGTAGAATTCACATAGATTCGACCCCTATGGCTGCCTCGCGCACTTTACAAGAATAGAATTCAATCAAAATAATAATCTAGCATCATTATTGTATTGAAACTAGAAGTAAAGAGATGCGCGGACATATCACATGCTACTTACCGAGACCGTCTTAAACGCCAGCTTCTCACTAAATACACCCGTAACCTCGCGCTTGAACCAGATCCAAACCCTGCCCGACGAAGAAAATGAATGAATGAGTTATTCATTACCTGATATCTCAGAAATCAACGAAAGAGACCGATATAGCCCGAAACTTACTTCTAGAGCATGTCCTGCATGCTGCGGAAATCTTCTAGGTTTCTCTTTGATGGGTCCATGACATCAACTCTTTCCTTATCAAGTTGAATGTCTAGCAGAACCCCGTGGAAGCTGCAAACATTTATATATACATCAATAACTCATCAGTTACACTTAACATTGACTAATCAAAAGTGAATGTGTACAACAGAGTAAGACCCTCACTTGAAATTATAAGGAAACAGTATGTGGTCAGAGAAATTTTGCTCCATTAGAAACCTTAGAATGTTTTCCTCCGTCTCCTCGGGGTTATCCGTTAGCGTGGTTATATGCACTTTATGTGGGTCAATGAACCCAATATTATATATATTTTTATTTTATATTCCAGGATCTTCATTCTGCATAATAAGGATAATTACATGTTCTGAACTGAACAACTGAAAAACTAAACATGTAGACAATGAATTCAACAACTTACAGATAATAGCAGCTGAGAATGGATTTGTCTAGGACGTCGAGATGGTATAACTGGAACAATTCTGGAAACTCAATATGGACCTCTTCGGGTCTGAAGTAGTACTTACGTGGGACATTGGCTACGATCATTATTCTCCCCTGCTTTATGACCGCCGAGTACGATTGATGGAGATTCCGCATTTGTGTTGGCAGTTCTTTCAGCCTCTCTTTGCTGACCAAATCCTCACCTTCGACATATCTAGGAGCTACGACAGCCTTGGGTAGAAGGTCGAGTTGGGGGCCTAACAGTTCATCAAGACTAATTTTCATGTTGGCCGCCAACTTCGCAACTACTGACATATCTAGTGGCTGTTGTGCGAGAAAGGGAACATTTTATGATAACACCTTGAGGGGTGCGATCGTTTGTTTGTCATGTTGTCGGAGAAGGGGAACGTCTGATTTTTTACTGATTGCAGTTTTGGTCCCGCTTGCACCTGTGCTTACTGATTTTTTACCTCTTGCACTTGATTTGCTTGATTTGCTTGATACGTTGGAAACGTATCTATAATTTTTTATGCTTTATGCTTGTTTAGTATCTACTTTGATTTACTTGTCGACACTTTGCGGTGATTTTTACATGTTTTCTTGTACTAACCTATTAACAAGCTGCAACAGTGCCAGATGCCTGTTTTCTGCTGTTTTTGGTTTCAGAAAAGTTAGTAAAGAAATATTCTCAGAATTGGACGGGACAAACATCAAAGTCAATTACTTTCCGTGGGGAACAAGAAGTCTAGAGGGGAGCCGGAGGGGGCAGCCAGGAGGGCCAGACCCACCCCATGCGCGGGTGGGCCCAGCCCCGCGCCTGGCTAGGGTTTGGCCGCCCTGGCCACCGCATCAGCCTCCCCCTTCGCCTATAAGAAGCCCCCGATGCAGAAACCCTGAGTACCCGATCAAATATCCACGAAACCGTCTGTAGCCGCCGCCACCATCGTCCCTAGATCGGGAGGGATCTGAAATTCTTCCCGGCACCCTGCCGGAGGGGAGATCATCCCGGAGGCCTTCTCTCCGGTATAATGCGTGAGTAGTTCCACCTTGGACTATGGGTCCATGTAGTAGCTAGATGGTTGTATCTCCTCCTTTGTGCTTTCATGTATAGATCTTGTGAGCTCCATTGTTAGTAGCTATCTTGGCCGCCACCATCTAATATATTTGTAATCATGCATGTTGTGTTTGTGGGGATCCGATGGATATTGAGATTATTATGTTGGTTTGATTAATGGTTTTGTCTTTATGATTCTATCGTGTCTGTGTTGTTTGTGATCTTGCATGGTCTCCGTTGTTAGTAGCTATCTTTGCCAAGTAGTTGCTAGTGACTCCAAGAGGGGGTATTTATGCTCGATAGTGAGTTCATGCCTCTAGTTTCCAAGGGAAGTGACAGAAATCTCTTCGGTTGTAGATGTGTTGTTGCCACTAGGGAGAAAACAACGGTCTCTTGTTCATGGAACATGTGGACTGTTTACCTTACACACTTTTCTTAAAGCAGTTGTCTGTTGCTTGCAACTTAATACTGGAAGGGGTTCGGATGATAACCTGAAGGTGGAATTCTAGTCATAGATGCAATTGGATGGCGGTCTATGTATCTTGTTGTATTGCCCAATCGAATCTCATATGATCTTTCTAACTAGTAATTGCATTGTTATGCCTTGCTCGGTTCCTGTCAATTTCCCTGCTGTAATTTGTTTACCCTTCATGCCATGTTGTTTATCTAAGGAGAGCACCTCTAGTGAACTATGGACCCCGGTACAATCTTTACCATTGATACATCTTCCACTGTTACTTGTTTACTTGCTGAAAACCACCATTACCTTCCACACCATACGTTTAATCCTTTGTTACAGCAAACCGGTGAGGTTGACAACCTCACTGATTTGTTGGGGCAAAGTCTTGAGTTTGTGTTGTGCAGGTATCCGCATTGCTTGCAACACCTATGTGATGTTTCATTCCTCCTTCTGGTTCGATAACCTCGGTCTCTACTGAGGGAAGATATGCTGCTGTGCTCATCACACCTTGCTCTTGGAGTTTCCAACAAAGTGCTCCACGTCAGCACCATCATCACTCTTAGCCACTTCTTTCTGAAGTGTGCGTAGATAGTCATATGGCTTATGGTGCAACTCATATTGCGATTTTGTGTTCAGAAAATCAATTGCATATGCCTTTTGCTTCTCGGTGTATACCGAAGCGGGCTCGGGTTTCTTCTTCTCAAAATGCGTCGCCACTTCGTCCTTTGCTATCGCTGCAGTTTCCGCATCAGTACGATCGTAAGGTTTGATGGGAAGATTCTTATGAGGCACAGTTGGGAGGGGCGGCATTTTCCGTTTTGGGTTGCCGCATCCTTTAATACTCACTAACGGAGCATGCTTACGCTTATTGTCCTTAGCGGGTGGCGAAGACTGTTGAGCCTGCGGCGGAGATCGAGATGGACTCAGGATGTGGTGGTCGTAGTTATCATGGGGTGGGCTTCTTGGAGGTGATGGAAGTGAAGGAGACCTGCGACGACTTGGAGGCGGTAGTGTTGGCCTTGGGGCCGAGCCTGGAAACAGTATGTTGTTCTTGTCCCATAGAATGATACCACCAAGTACTTCCCCGAGTGTGCTCTCACCTTCAGGTCCAGGGATGTCAAGCTCCATTGACTCCCACTCCTTTACAATTCGATCCACCCCAACTTTAGCATAGTCAGGTGGAATCTCATGGCCATGCCAACAAGCGTCAGGCGGATGATGACTCCTTGATGGCGCCAGAGAACCTGGTGCTTGACGTGGAGCCTGTTGGGAACCCCAAGAGCAAGGTGTGAAGTAGCACAACAACAAGTTTTCCCTCAGTAAGAAACTGAGGTTATCGAACTAGTAGGAGGAAGGAAACGTCACACAGGTGTTGCAAGCAACGCGGAGACCTACACAACACAAACTCAAGACTTTGCCCCAACTAACAGTGAGGTTTTCAATCTCACCGGTTGCTGTAACAAAGGATTAAACGTATGGTGTGGAAGGTAATGGTTTGTAGCAAGTAAACATGTAATAGTGGAAGATGTATCAATGGTAAAGATTGGACCGGGGTCCATAGTTCACTAGAGGTGCTCTCCTTAGATAAACAACATGGCATGAAGGGTAAACAAATTACAGCAGGGCAATTGTCAACACCCGGATTTTTCAATCCTAGATGCATGTTATGCCGTACATCGCAATCCCAGGATTACCATTTTTGCGAGACATAACAGAATTGGATACCATAGTACATCATCCATTACAAACGATACATAAGTTCTTACACAAATAGGGATCTCATGATCCAGTTCTTAATACAACATCAAGCAGCGGAATACGTAATAATAACGGTAGCGTAGGCGAAGCTCCATCTTCGGGGTCACATGCAATGCTGACGATGGGAGATGATCCTAGTTGTCGTAACCTTCCTGGGGTCCATCCTCTAGGTACTCCTCTTCATAGTCTGGCCATGGGAATAGCCAGGGACAAAGCCATGAGTACTCTTTAAGTACTCGCAAACTAGTACTAACAGGTAAGGGGTTTTTGGATAATAGGACACTAGGCTCTAAGGTTGTTTTGCAAAAGCCAGGTTTATCTCTACTAAGTTCCAAAGCTAGTCACAATTTTATAACTCCTAAGTGGGATCTTGTAACTCATGTCACAACTCTGTTGTGGTCAAGTCAAAGTCTCAATTCATTTCACCAGTCATTTTGAAAAGTCTGACGGGGGAACAGTATGGCCACTCCAACTGTCCATAACCGCGGACGCGGCTATTCGAATAGTTTGACACTCTGCAGAGATTGTACACTTTCACCACAACATTCGATACATCCTTCAGGAACAAATCCTGAATTCACCATACTCAGTATGCGGATAATCAATCCTAACCTTTCGATTACACGCCCTAGTATAAGCACCTCTCCTGTGAGTTTGGCCTCCCAACCATGACCAACTGTCATCTTGGGTACTGCACAGGTGGACAATCTTCACAAGGTAGCCTCAGCTCAGACCTTGGCCGTGAGGGAACTAATACTAAGGAATATAAGTTTCCAGTCAAGCCCTACCCAATATTCGGGTATTGTGGTTGTACGATAAAATTGGAATGGTATCGCATCCAGACAACCATTAGTTTTATAAAGGGCTAAGGCTCATGCCTCAACATTTTTATCACCAAAATTCTCAAGTGTTTGGAAACACATGTCCAAAACATTTCAATAGAATGATCCATCATTACAAGGTTTTCATAACCATTTTTCTAGCAAGTATTCCTATCTAAAGTTGATCAAGTTTTATGCTTAGCACTAGCATCTACAGGCGGGGGTAGTACTAATGAGGGGTGGTAACTAGTGGAGTTTCAACTAAGGACAACCTTATGTCTCAGGCTGATATCAAGGTTTCTAACTTAGGCCAAATTTTATGCTCTTTATGCAACCTTCAAATATCTTTCTAGTATCTATAAGTCACTTAAGTAAACTCTCAGTAAGCTTTGATAAAGAAATAAAGTAAGAAGCTTGTAATTAAAACTAGGATTGGTTTATCAAGTGGGTATGGTCACATATGCTTAAGGCATATAGTATTCATAGAACAAGTATGGGTTTGTTGCATCAGTAGGGTATCTTGCAAGGGTTAGCTTGCATAGGTATAATATCAGCTTGCATCAATATCAGTATAAGCTTGCTAAATTTCAAGTATTAGCTTGCAAGGTTAATAGCTTGCCTTGAGCAGAGCAGTGATTGAAGTTCTCCTCGGCTTCTTCTTCGTAGTATCCTCCTTCCTCCTCGTATCTTTGGTCGGTACTAGCGTCTATGAATAAATACGAGGTACACAATCACCAAACAATACTTAACTACTTGCAATCATCACACACAAGGGTCCTATAGATGATCTAGCATCATCTCTAACATTACAAGGTTAAGGCTTGATTTAATTCCTTTTATTTTTAGAAAAGTAATTTATACTTATTGAAAAACTACTTAAGATTTAATATTCTCCAAACCAAGTATGGGATCATGTTGACACATGTCATCACCACATATTGTAGTCCATGGGAATGTGATTTAAAGTGGTGTCACAATTTAATAAGGTTTTACCCTTTTATTTTAATTAATTAAAGTGAATAGAAATGCTTATGTAGCATTCTTTTATTACTTGAACATTATTTCTGCAAGTAAACCTATATATTTTTATATATTCTGAAAGGTATGGTTAAATGTGATTTTTGAGAGTTGGAATCAACTTAAAAGCTATTATGGTTTAAATTTGAAAAATGTTTGAATGCAGAAAAGCTTCTGCCTTGTTATTTTTACCATGGGTGATCTATAGATCCAAATGACTTGAATCCAACGGGCTTGGATTCAGCATTAACATACCTTTCCAACAAAATTGGTTTCATTCAATTTGGTGCACTAAATCGATCTAGATTGATTTTTGAAATTGGGTACAGAAGTGTGTTTGAATTGAAATAGAAAAAGGTTTAATTTGAATAACTGGGCTGCGCGGGAAAAGTTACTGGGCCGGCCTGCTAAGCGCAGTGCTCCCGCGGGCTGCTTAAGTGTGTGTCCCCACTCGTCAGTGACACGGGGCTGGGCGAAGCGGTATGGGGCGACGTGGATCGTTCGATCTAGTTCTAATCTAACGGCTGGGAGTCATCGTCGACGCAAGACAACTCCGGCGAGAACGAGACCTAGCGCGGCCAGTGAGGGTTGCTGGGGGCTCACCGGGGTACTGGCGAGGGTCGGCATGATGAAGTCGACGACGGCGAACTCAGGGGTGGTCGCG
This sequence comes from Avena sativa, assembly GCA_916181665.1. Classification (NCBI taxonomy): domain Eukaryota; kingdom Viridiplantae; phylum Streptophyta; class Magnoliopsida; order Poales; family Poaceae; genus Avena; species Avena sativa. The sequence goes on from OV702294.1 coordinate 508,101,642, forward strand.
GCAGCTCCTGGGGTGGCTCCAATCGCTGGCTCCCTTCTTCTCTGGCAGCGGCAGGCTCCAGTGAAATTCCGGCGAGGTGGTGCTCGCCTTGCTCTGAGAATGGTGTGGCACGATCAGTGAGGAGAGGGGAGTGAGATGGTGTGAAGAAATCGTGCGGGGGTGGCCTCTATTTATAGTCGAGCGAGGGGACCGTCAAGGCGCACGGTGAGCTCGTCGGGGGCGATGTTACAGGCGGCTAACGGCATGGGCAAGGGTAGGGGACGGTGCGATGTCTCCTGGCGATGCTCAACGACATGGTCTCGAGGCATGGGGCGGTGTGGTTTGGTCTGGAACGGGCGATGCTCTGCGTGGAAGAGGCGGCGTCTTCGACGGCGGGCGGTGGCTGTGCGGCACGGGGCGACAAACGGGGATGTCTGGTGGTCTCCTGGGTTGATGGCGATCGTGTGTGCACGCGGTGAGGGCGGCGCGCGGTCTGTGGGTGATGGTCGAGGGTGGCGCTCTGGCGCATGCTCGGCATGGTCTGGGCGCGGCTTGTGTGCGTGGTCCAGGGCTTGGCAACGCTCGCGGCTGGGACAGGGAGTGGCGGTGGACGGTGGGCTGCCTCCCAGACATACGGGCTAGGCTTGCTGCTGCTCCTAGCTTGCTGTCGACTATGGGGTGGCAAGAGGGTGCTCGGCTATTCACCATTGATGGCAATGTCAAGCTCACAGGGGTGCTAGTGCTGGGCTAATCTTTCTAGATGATCTACTGAGCTGTGTGTGAGCTAACTAGGGAACAAGTTAGGCAAGAATCACTGCTCACAATAGTGTTTGATGTTTGTTTGATTTGTGTCTGCAACCTGTTTGATGAAATGGCCGCATGAACTCAAGTTTTGAATTTTGAAAAGTTTTTTGGTGGGTTTGCTAGATTGGTGCTGGTGAGTCTGCAGATGCTTGGGTTTTGAAAGTTGAGCTTGTTTGAGTGGTTTTTGAAAAAGTGGGATCTTCCCATATGAAGAAGATTCAATTTTGAATTATCATTTAAACTATGCATTTGAAAGTTTCTGGATGATCACAAAGTGGGCCTTGATACCTTGTTATGAGTACATTCAAGGGGTGCAAAGATCCTGAAAAGTTTCTGTTAGGTTCTAAAAGTTTGAGACAGCCAAAGTAGGCATGGGAGTTAAATTGGCCAAAATGACCATTCATTTCATATATGTGTTTTGATTTACTTGTCTTTAGGAAAAGTGTGGGAAATGTTTTAGAGGATGTTTATGTCACCTAAGAAACATTCTACAAGCAATGGCTCACACAAACAAGGTGGTTTAAAAGAATTTCAAAATCAATGCATACACATATGCATGCATTCATGATTTCATTTAGAAAAGTTTTTGTTAACCCTAAGTTTGATGATTAGAAATTGATGATCCAAGCTTAGTATTTTTGGGATGTTACAAACCTTCCCCCCTTAAACAAAATCTCGTCCCGAGATTTGAAAAAGGACGAAAAGATTACCTAGGATTTGAAGAGATCGAGAAACTCCGTCCTGATGTGATCTTCGCGCTCCCAGGTAGCTTCCTCTTCTGTGTGGTTGCTCCACAAAATCTTGAGAAACTTGATGCTTCGGGTTCGGGTAGTTTGAAAAGCTTCTTCCAAAATGCGGATGAGTACTTCGGGATAGGTCAGGTCATCGTTGATCTCTATGGTCCGGTGATCGATATTCTTGAATACTTCGGTCTTCTCGGGGACTCCGAGACACTTGCGAAGTAACGAGATATGGAACACATTGTGCACAACTGACATATCTTCAGGTAGTTCCAATTGATACGATACTTCTCCTCGACGGTTCAGAATTTTGAAAGGTCTGATATATCTGGGGGCTAACTTCCCTTTGAGTTTGAAACGCTGCATTCCCTTCAATGGCGACACTTTCAGATAAACAAAATCTCCTATATTGAAGGCGAGGTCTCGACGTCTCTTGTCGGCATAACTCTTCTGTCGGGATTGGGTGGTCTTGAGGTGCTCACGAATCCTGTGAACCTTCTCCTCTGCTTCTCGTAGGATGTCGGGTCCGAAAATCTGACTCTCTCCTACTTCCGACCAGTTCAAAGGGGTGCGACACTTTCTTCCGTACATGAATTCAAATGGGGACATTTGCAAGCTGGCTTGGTAACTATTGTTGTATGAAAATTCTGCAAACGGCAGACAGTCTTCCCACTTGGATCCATATTCTAGCACACATGCTCTAAGCATATCTTCAAGTATTTGATTTACTCGCTCCGTTTGTCCATCGGTCTGGGGGTGATACGCGGTACTGAAATCTAGGCGTGTTCCTAAACCTTCTTGGACTTTCTTCTAGAATCTCGAGGTAAACTGAGTTCCTCGATCCGATACTATGTTCTTGGGGACTCCGTGCAAACTAACGATTCTAGCGATGTACAACTCCGCTAGCTTCGAACTCTGATATGTGGTCTTGACGGGCAAGAAATGGGCGACTTTGGACAACCTGTCCACTATGACCCAAATAGAGTCATTTCCCCTACTAGAAGTAGGTAGTCCAGTGATAAAGTCCATTCCTACAGAATCCCATTTCCATTCCGGAATCTGAAAGGTTGCAACAATCCAGTGGGTCTTTGATGTCCTGCCTTGACTCGCTGACATATATCACACTTGGAGATATAGCTTCTGATTTCTCTCTTCATCTTATGCCACCAAAATTGCTCTTTCAAATCTTGATACATCTTAGTTCCTCCGGGATGGATAGAATAAAGAGTATCATGGGCCTCCTTCAAGATAACTTCTTTCAATTCCGAATCTGCTGGTACAGAAAGGCGTCCTTTGTACCATAGAACTCCTTCTTCATCCTCGGTGAATCCGGGTACCTTGCCTGTACCGATACGACGCTTGATTCCGTCGATACTGGCATTTCCCTTCTGCGCCTCTTTAATCTGACTGATCAAAGTGGGCTGAAGTTCTATGCTATCCAAAATCCTTCGCTCACTAATTCCATTCGAAAATCTTCCATCTCCTTGTGCAAACTTGGTTGCTCCTTTAAAATCATGGAGTTCAAGCTACACGGCAATCTGCTAAGGGCATCGGCTACCACGTTGGCTTTACCAGGGTGATAGTGAATGTCCAGGTCGTAATCCTTGATTAGCTCAATCCATCTTCTCTGCCTCATATTCAACTCCTTCTGAGTGAATATATACTTTAGGCTCTTGTGATCTGAATAAATCTCACAACGGTTTCCCATTAGGTAATGTCTCCATGTCTTCAGGGCTAGAACTACTGCTGCGAGTTCGAGGTCATGGGTTGGGTAGTTTTGCTCATGTTGCTTCAATTGTCGAGATAGATAAGATATAACTTTACCTTCTTGCATTAGCACACATCCGAGACCAATCTTGGATGCGTCACAATACACATCGAAGGGCTTCGTGATATCCGGCATGATCAAGATTGGGGCTGAAATCAATCTCCTCTTGAGTTCTTGAAAACTCGCTTCACATTTGTCGGTCCATTCAAACTTCTTGTCCTTCTTTAGCAATTGGGTCATGGGTCTGGCGATACTCAAGAATCCTTCTACGAATTTGCGGTAATATCCCTCCAATTCGAGAAAAGCACGATCTTGGGTTTGAGTGGTTGGGGCTTGCCAATCTTCTACATCTTTCACTTTGACAGGGTCAACGGCAATTCCTCCGGCTGATACAATGTGACCGAGGAATCCTACCTCCTGTAACCAGAATTCACATCTGCTAAACTTTGCATACAGCTGATGCTCTCTAAGGGTTCCAAGAATGGTCCTTAGGTGTAACTCATGTTCTTCTTCTGATTTGGAATAAATCAGAATGTCATCGATGAAAACAACGTCAAACTTATCCAGGAAGTCCATAAAAATCTTATTCATGAGGTTCATGAAATAAGCGGGGGCATTGGTTAATCCAAAAACATGACTGTATACTCGTACAATCCATATCTGGTGGTAAAGGCAGTCTTTGGAATATCCTCTGCACGAATTTTGAGTTGATGATAGCCAGTTCTAAGATCAATCTTAGAAAACACCTGGGCACCGGTCAACTGATCAAACAAATCTTCTATCTTGGGCAAGGGGTACTTGTTCTTGATGGTGACATCATTTAACTTCCTATAATCCATACAAAAACGGTTACCTCCATCTTTCTTGTCCACAAATAAGACAGGTGATCTCCATGGTGACGCACTTGGTTGAATCAATCCAATTTCTAGCATGGAATCCAGTTGCTTCTTCAGTTCTGCTAGTTCTGACGGGTTCATACTATAGGGTCTCTGGGCTATGGGTCCTGTTCCGGGGATTAGTTCGATGATAAAGTCGATATCCCGATCTGGGGGCATACCGGGCAAAACATCTGGAAATACATCGGGGTATTCACAGACTATCCGGACTTGGTCAATGGTAGGTTGGGCTAGACTCTTGTTACACTTGAATTGGCGAGGTAAGGTTTTAGATATATGCTCGACTGATATTCCGGTGGTACTAGTCATGGTGATGGCTTTCTTGGCACAGTCAATCAATCCCTTATGTTTGGACATCCAATCCATTCCTAGTACTACTTCCAAACCTTTAGTTCCGAGTACTATTAGATTAGCATAAAAATCTATGCCATGGATTCAGATAGGGATGGCTTTGCAAATTTGCCTAGCCTTGGTGGTTGATCCGGGGATTTGCACAATCATAACATGCTTCAGTTTGGTTGGTTGAATTTTACTAGTGCAGGCAAATTCTTCGGTGAAAAATGAATGCGAGGCACCAGAGTCAAACAACACTCTTGCAAGTACTGAATTAACAGAAAACATACCCAGCACGACGTCTGGCGCTTCCTGAGCTTCTTCAGCATGCATGAGAAAAAGACGGCCATTGCGGTTGAGTGAATTCCCTGGGGCAAATATTCTCCCTGGCTGAACACGACGCTGCTGCTGAGCTGGGGCATTGGCATTAGGGGCTGTAGCATTCTTCTTGTTGGGGCACTCGTTAGAATAGTGGCCTTTATTTCCACAGTCATAACAGGTCACTTGCGACTTGTCCTTGGCTGCGACAGGCACAACATTGCTTCCAGTCCTCGGGGAAGTGTTGGTGTTGGCGGTAGCATTGTTGGTGTTGAACTTGGGTGGGGCACGGGTGAAATTGCTAGAGTTGCCGGGGTTGTTGTGATTTCCTCCGGGTCTAGGGTTTCCACGGTTGGGGTAGGTCGGACGGGTCATAGGGGGTCTGTTGGTTCTTGGGGAAAATCCTGGAGATGGGTTGGGGCGATACTTTGGGGTCTGATGGGTTCCTGGTTGATGCATCATGCGACGCTTGCGGTTTTCATTGGCTTGGTTGATCTTTCCTTCCATCTGGATGGAAGAGTCGACAAGGGCTTCAATATCAGCAAAGGGGATATTGACTAACACCGTCTGCATCTCGTCATGCAGACCATTCAGGAATCTTTCTTTCTTCTTGGCTTCGGTGTCTATCTCGTCCGGGGCATACCTAGCTAATGACAAAAATTTGTCACGGTATTCCACTACAGTCATCCTTCCTTGCTTCAGCTCTCTGAACTCGTCTCTCATTCTCTTGATCAAACCTGGTGGCACATGGGTTCTGCTAAACTTGACCTTGAATTCCTCCCAGGTCATCATCTGGCCTCCGGTCATTGCACGAACACTGTTCCACCATGCCCTGGCATCTCCGGCTAGATAATGGGTGGCGAACAGGACTTTCTCGTTGGCTTCCACTCCGGCGACTTCTAGGTTGTTTTCCATGGTTTGCAGCCAATCATCGGCGTCTAGGGGCTCTTCTGACTTAGTGAAAACAGGTGGGTTGGTATTCTGGAAATTCTTGAGCTTAGATCCATGGTTGTACTGATTTCCGTGGCCTTGGTTGTTATGGGCTAGTTGGGCTATCTGTTGCAGAGTGGCTAGGTTGGCTTGACGTTCCGCTCTTTCAGCTTTATGGTCAGAAGTCAACATTTGCAGGATCTGCAACATCGGGTCCGGGGCTGAACCACTTCCTCCACGTGGCATCTGAAGATTGATATAGATCATGGGAAAAGAGGGAAATTTCTAAGGTTTTGGGTTTTTGAAAAGTATTTAAAAGTTTGACTCAGGTTTTTCTAGCAACTTGCTTTTTCATTCATTCATTCATAGCACACAGTACAACACACACCACAACAAAGAAAACCAGATGGTTTTAAGAACCATTCTGGAGACTACGATACAGTGGGACCGACTACTACGCACTACGCTAGTGCTCAGTGCTACTACTCCTCGGAGTCTGTGGCTTCATCATCCTCGATGAAGGCGAAATCATCTTCATCGGTGAAGAAGTCCATGGCATGATCCTCCAGAAAATCATCGTCATCGCTGAGATAGGAGTAAGGGTCTCCATGAAGACCCTCTCCTGCATTCTCCCTTTCCTCCAACTGCATGTCTCTCTCGTGGATGGTCTCCTCCAGAGATGAGATGCGGTGGAGAAGACGGGCAATAATGCGCTCCTTCTTGTCGAGCTGACGGCGGCGAGACTTGCGATCCTTTGCTAGCATGGCTATGGTCTGATCCTTCGTCTTGATGATGGCAGACTTGTGGTTGCAATAGTCATGGCAGTTGTCCAACTCCTGCTGACGATCATACATCATGAAGCTAAGGTGGTCCAAATGAGTCTTCAGCTCGGGGTGGTATGGGGCTTCTAGGGGTTGTCCATTTGTATCACGCCTTGGGAAAAACTCAAAGCGAGTACCCTTGATCTGATTGATGCTCTACCCACACAGTCGGGAAAGAGCTTCCTGCATTGCTCTGGCAAGTCCATCGAGCCATTTGTTTTCCCTCAAGGTAAACTGAATTCCCTCCATAGTGGGAGGTTCAATCTTTCCTCGGAGACTTGCAACAATTAGCCACTACAGATCTTCTCCTCCTTGATCATTGATCTAAGCTCCAAAGAACTCGGGGTGCGGACGCTCCAGAAGTTCTGAAAGCTGATCCAGATCCCTCTCAAAGATAAGGTCTCCTCCATTCCCAAGTTGGTAAAACTTGCTGTACTTCACGTCCATCTATAAAAATAGAGGATGAGTAGATTAGCAGGGTGATCAAGTGTGTCAAAATTTTATTTATTTTACAAGAGTTTTTGAGGAACATGAATTTTTATGAAAGAATCAAAGAGATAAGAATGAGAATAAGTTTTTGTAAATATTTGTTTTCTTTGGTTTTGAAACTAAGTTTTTGGTTCAAACGCCCAGTCTAACTAGGGTCTCCTATGGTCAGGATGGCTCTGATACCAACTTGTCAACACCCGGATTTTTCAATCCTAGATGCCTGTTATGCCATACATCGCAATCCTAGGATTACCATTTTTGCGAGACATAACAGAATTGTATACCATAGTACATCATCCATTACAAACAATACATAAGTTCTTACACAAATAGGGATCTCATGATCCAGTTCTTAATACAACATCAAGCAGTGGAATACGTAATAATAACGGTAGCGTAGGCGAAGCTCCATCTTCGGGGTCACATGAAATGTTGACGATGGGAGATTATCCTAGTTGTCGTAACCTTCCTGGGGTCCATCCTCCAGGTACTCCTCTTCGTAGTCTGGCCATGGGAATAGCCAGGGACAAAGCCATGAGTACTCTTTAAGTACTCGCAAACTAGTACTAACAGGTAAGGGGTTTTTGGATAATAGGACACTAGGCTCTAAGGTTGTTTTGCAAAATCCAGGTTTATCTCTACTAAGTTCCAAAGCTAGTCACAATTTTCTAACTCCTAAGTGGGATCTTGTAACTCATGTCACAACTCTGTTGTGGTCAAGTCAAAGTCTCAATTCATTTCACCAGTCATTTTGAAAAGTCTGACGGGGGAACAGTATGGCCACTCCAACTGTCCATAACCGCGGACGTGGCTATTCGAATAGTTTGACACTCTGCAGAGATTGTACACTTTCACCACAACATTCGATACATCCTTCAGGAACAAATCCTGAATTCACCATACTCAGTATGCGGATAATCAATCCTAACCTTTCGATTACACGCCCTAGTATAAGCACCTCTCCTGTGAGTTTGGCCTCCCAACCATGACCAACTGTCATCTTGGGTACTGCACAGGTGGACAATCTTCACAAGGTAGCCTCAGCTCAGACCTTGGCCATGAGGGAACTAATACTAAGGAATATAAGTTTCCATTCAAGCCCTACCCAATATTCGGGTATTGTGGTTGTACGATAAAATTGGAATGGTATCGCATCCAGACAACCATCAATTTTATAAAGGGCTAAGGCTCATGCCTCAACATTTTTATCACCAAAATTCTCAAGTGTTTGGAAACACATGTCCAAAACATTTCAATAGAATGATCCATCATTACAAGGTTTTCATAACCATTTTTCCAGCAAGTATTCCCATCTAAAGTTGATCAAGTTTTATGCTTAGCACTAGCATCTACAGGCGGGGGTAGTACTAATGAGGGGTGGTAACTAGTGGAGTTTCAACTAAGGACAACCTTATGTCTCAGGCTGATATCAAGGTTTCTAACTTAGGCCAAATTTTATGCTCTTTATGCAACCTTCAAATATCTTTCTAGTATCTATAAGTCACTTAAGTAAACTCTCAGTAAGCTTTGATAAAGAAATAAAGTAAGAAGCTTGTAAGTAAAACTAGGATTGGTTTATCAAGTGGGTATGGTCACATATGCTTAAGGCATATAGTAGTCATAGAACAAGTATGGGTTTGTTGCATCAGTAGGGTATCTTGCAAGGGTTAGCTTGCATAGGTATAGTATCAGCTTGCATCAATATCAGTATAAGCTTGCTAAATTGCAAGTGTTAGCTTGCAAGGTTAATAGCTTGCCTTGAGCAGAGCAGTGATTGAAGTTCTCCTCGGCTTCTTCTTCGTAGTATCCTCCTTCCTCCTCGTATCCTTGGTCGGTACTAGCGTCTATGAATAAATACGAGGTACACAATCACCAAACAATACTTAACTACTTGCAATCATCACACACAAGGGTCCTATAGATGATCTAGAATCATATCTAACATTACAAGGTTAAGGCTTGATTTAATTCCTTTTATTTTTAGAAAAGTAATTTCTACTCATTGAAAAACTACTTAAGATTTAATATTCTCCAAACCAAGTATGGGATCATGTTGACACATGTCATCACCACATATTGTAGTCCATGGGAATGTGATTTAAAGTGGTGTCACAATTTAATAAGGTTTTACCCTTTTATTTTAATTAATTAAAGTGAATAGAAATGCTTATGTAGCATTCTTTTATTACTTGAACATTATTTCTGCAAGTAAACCTATATATTTTTATATATTCTGAAAGGTATGGTTAAATGTGATTTTTTGAGAGTTGGAATCAACTCAAAAGCTATTATGGTTTAAATTTGAAAAATGTTTGAATGCAGAAAAGCTTCTGCCTTGTTATTTTTACCATGGGTGATCTATAGATCCAAATGACTTGAATCCAACGGGCTTGGATTCAGTATTAACAGAACTTTCCAACAAAATTGGTTTCATTCAATTTGGTGCACTGAATCGATCTGGATTGATTTTTGAAGTTGGGTACAGAAGTGTGTTTGAATTGAAATAGAAAAAAGGTTTAATTTGAATAACTGGGCTGCGCGGGAAAAGTTACTGGGCCGGCCTGCTAAGCGCAGTGCTCCCGCAGGCTGCTTAAGTGGTGTCCCCACTCGTCAGTGACACGGGGCTAGGCGAAGCGGTATGAGGCGACGTGGATCGTTCGATCTAGTTCTAATCTAACGGTTGGGAGTCACCGTCGACGCGAGACAACTCCGGCGAGAACGAAACCTAGCGCGGCCAGTGAGGGTTGCTGGGGGCTCACCGGGGTACTAGCGAGGGTCGGCGAGGCGGGCGAACGACGAAGTCGATGACGGCAAACTCAGGGGTGGTCGCGGCAGCTCCTGGGGTGGCTCCAATCGCTGGCTCCCTTCTTCTCCAGCAGCGACAGGCTCCAGTGAAATTTCGGCGAGGTGGTGCTCGCCTTGCTCTGAGAATGGTGTGGCACGATCAGTGAGAAGAGGGGAGTGAGATGGTGTGAAGAAATCGTGCGGGGGTGGCCTCTATTTATAGTCGAGCGAGGGGACCGTCGGGGCGCACGGTGAGCTCGTCGGGGGCGATGTTACAGGCGGCTAACAGCATAGGCAAGGGTAGGGGACGGTGCGGTGTCTCCTGGCGAAGCTCAATGACATGGTCTCGAGGCATGGGGCGGTGTGGTTTGGTCTGGAACGGGCGATGCTCTGCGCGGCAGAGGCGGCGTCTTCGACGGCAGGCGGTGGGAAATGTTTTAGAGGATGTTTATTTCACCTAAGAAACATTTTACAAGCAATGGCTCACACAAACAAGGTGGTTTAAAAGAATTTCAAAATCAATGCATACACATATGCATGCATTCCTGATTTCATTTAGAAAAGTTTTTGTTAACCCTAAGTTTGATGATTAGAAATTGATGATCCAAGCTTAGTATTTTTGGGATGTTACAGCAATTGACAGGAACTGAGCAAGGCATAACAATGCAATACCAGACAAAAAGATCCTATGAGATTCGATTGGGCAATACAACAATATACATAGACCGCCATCCAACTGCATCTATGACTAGAAGTCCACCTTCAGGTTATCATCCGAACCCCCTCCAGTATTAAGTTGCAAGCAACATACAACTGTTTTAAGCAAAGTGTGTAAGGTAAACAATCCAGTTGTTCTATGAACAAGAGACCGTTGTTTTCTCCCTAGTGGCAACAACACATCTACAACCGAGGAGATTTCTGTCACTTCCCTTGGAAACTAGAGGCATGAACCCACTATCGAGCATAAATACCCCCTCTTGGAGTCACTAGCAACTACTTGGCCAAGATAGCTACTAACAACGGAGAGCATGCAAGATCACAAACAACACAGACATGATAGTATCAAATAGACAAAACCATTAATCAATCTGACATAGTAATCTCAATATCCATCGGATCCCCACAAACACAACATGCATGATTACAAATATATTAGATCTTGATCATGAACGGAGCTCACAAGATCTATACATGAAAGCACAAGGAGGATATACAACCATCTAGCTACTACATGGACCCATAGTCCAAGGTGGAACTACTCACGCTTCATACCGGAGAGAAGGCCTCCAGGATGATTTCCCCTCCGGCAGGGGGCCGGGAAGAACTTCAGATCCCCCGATCTAGGGACGACTGTGGCGGTGGCTACAGAAGGTTTCATGGAGTTTTGATCGGGTGCCTAGAGTTTCTGCATCGGGGGTTTCTTATAGCCGAAGAGGCGAGGCTGGGAGGCGGCCAGGTGCCCCACACCCTACCCAGGCGTGGGGTGGGCACACCCGCGCCTAGGGGGGTCTGGCCGCCCTAGTTCACTTCTTCGTCTCGTCTTCTGGCTTCGTGTCCCCCACGGTAAAATATTGACTTTGGCTTTTGTCCCATCCAATTCCGAGAATATTGATTTTCTGCCTTTCTGGAACCAAAAACAGAAGAAAACAGGCAACTGGCACTATGACAACTTGTTAATAGGTTAGTTCCAGAAAAGATATAGAAACACCTCAAAGTGTAGACAAAGCAAAGCAAAGTAGATACTAAGCAAGCATGGAGCATCAAAAATTATAGATACGTTTTCGAGGTATCAAGCATCCCCAAGCTTAACTCCTGCTCGTCCTCGAGTAGGTAAGTGATAAAAATAATAATTTTTGAGGTGACATGCACCATCAAAACCAAGTTCGAACCATTTGCAAGCATTGAAAGCTGGGATCAAAGAACTCTAAACATGTGCATGAAAGATGGAGTTCTAACAATAGGACATGGTAACTATGCATGCAACATGAAAGGCTACAAACAAAGATCATGAATAACATGCATTGAAAAACGTTTGTTTGTTTCACATACAGAAAACATGGCATAGTGGCAATCAGCTTCTCCCTGATAGAGTAGCAAATAGATGCATAGGACTCCTTCAAAGTCCACAAGGGTGATTAGAAACAAGTAGCACAAGAACAAGTAATATCACAATATGCATCAATCAATAAGTTTTGGGACACTACACACAAAATGAAAACTATGCTCTCTTAATGGTGCCTAAAGGTAGAAGGTGGAGACTCAAATAATGGTGGAAGAAAGGCCTTTCATAAAGGAAGCAGGGATTTCAAGTTTCAAAAAGAGCTTCCAAAAATTATGGTACTTGTTAGCTTTCAGCCCTCATTGCCCCTATCATAAGCATCTTGAAGTGGTTAAGGTTAAAGTGAACAAAGATGGAGTATATGCTTGACAAAGTATAAGTTGGCAATCTCAAGTCCCTTGAATACGAGGGCCACACCTCATGCTACTCAACTTCAGTCACCTGCAAGTTCTTGTCATTGTAAGTACATGCGTATCATAGAGAACCGCCAACGGGTACCCCTTGCACATGGTACAGGGGCTATCCCATAACCAAAATGACAAGGCAAGCAGACAATGAGCATCTCCGCGATCTTTTTTACTTACTATATGCATAGCTTTTTATTGAGGATGCTTCATAGATAACTCGCTATGGTGATGCTGCAAGTTTCCACCATGATTAGGCATGGTTTAGGCTAGCAACCCAGGTGTTTCTCTAACACAAAATACATACTCCATGGACTTACATGTTCCCTCTTTATTTCACACCAGTGACATCCATAGACAAAAGAGCATGATATCAACTGAGTACAAAGTACAAGTGCAATGTTGAAACCGTTCCTCGTGACAACACGGTTCTGCTAATTCCAACGTATAAGTGCAAGCATATACAACATACATGACCCAATGGTTCAAGTTTATTAGGGGCAAAGAATATAAAGTGTGCCATCAAGTTTGGGAGGGCTTTAATCACTAAGTTTTCACATAACAAAATAGTTTTTATTTGGAAGATAACTGAAAACAAGAATATACTTGGAATGGTGTAACACACCATGCATAGGAATTTATAGTGGACACATTGGAATAACTTGGTTTCTTGGAAGTTTGAAGCATGAGTAGAGCTTACTCATACAAGTGTAGGATAGCAAAAGACTGGGAGCAACCAACTAAGAGAGCAATAATGGCCATAATCATGCAGAGCAACAAAACATTACTAAGCAAAGCACAAATTTGTACTACAAGTCAAGGACTAAATGATCATAGAGGCTATGGTGACTTTTCATAGTCATAACATGGTGTGAGCATGTGCCAAGTCAACCCAAACAAAGCATTAAAAGGAGAATACCACAACACTATTCTTTTGCATGCTAAAACAATGCGTAATTTGTTCAAGGCACACTAAGCAATCCCAATTGTTTGGAACAAGACATGATAAAAATAATCACCAAGCATAAGGTCAAAACAACACCTAGCATGTCATGCTAAAGTCTATGTCACAGTCAATGCAAGCTCCTCTTGCACTTCCAAGCAAGAACTTACTACTCCTTTCCAACACCAAGCAACTTATTTGCAAAACAACACAGCGAGAAAAGGGGTCCAAACTACTTGATTCAAGCAAACTAAACAAAATAAGCAAAGCAAATGAAAACTAAGATGCTCCAAGAACAACACAACTGTGTATGAAACAATAAAAAACGAAGTGTCTAGACAGACCTGAGCTTTTTATTGATGAAGAAGGGGATGCCTTGGGCATCCCCAAGCTTTGACGCTTGTACCTCTTGGATATTTCTTGGGGTGACACCGGGGTGGCATCCCCAAGCTTGAGCTTTTGTCCATTCTTCATCTCATTACATCATTCTCTCTCTACACCTGAAAATTTTCCTTCATACAAAACTTTACACAATCTTCATTAGCAACATTAGTGTATTCAAAAGATAATAGACCTTTAGGCAAAGCTTTGGAACAGCAAGACTTTTCACTAAAAACACAAGCTACAGTAGTAACCCCTTCAAAAATCTCCATTCCCCAAAAGAGAACTCAAAAAGGAATCAATAAGAAGCAAATGCAAATAATGACAGAAATCTGTCAAAACAGACCAGCAGGTAGAAAGTGATTTTTTTGAACATCTTCTGTTGCTCAAATAAAGTGTTGAACTAACGAAAGTTATCTAACATACTATAGGATTTATTAGTAACTTTTCAGCTCAATCCGAGTTACATAGGCTCACGAATTTTTTTGGTGGAGGGCAGCAATCTGTTTCGGGACAGCAACTCCCCAAATCTTACTTCCCTCTCATTAGAGGTCATTCTTGGCACAAAAAGCAAACAAAAAGGACAACAAGAGGTCATTACTAAAGCAATAACTTCTAATACTCAAGAAAATTCTTTGGGTTATCTCCCAACAAGTACTTTTCTTTAATGCCTTTAAGTTAGGCACAAGAAGCAAGAAGAATCAAGTATTTTCAAATGAGGAAGAATTAACATCAAACCTTGCTTTAAAAGGAGGAGCAAAACACAACTTCTCTCTCCTCATAGGGAAATGTTCAATACCTTTTTTTAATGGAAAATGATATTTAATGGTTCGTTCTTTCATATCAATGATGGCACCAATAGTTCTAAGAAAAGGTCTTCCCAAGGTAATAGGACAAGAATCATTGTATTCAACATCCAAAACATAGAAATCAACAGGGACATAAGCATTGCAAACCATAATGTGAACATCATTAATACTCCCCATGAGTTTCTTTTTAGCATTATCATTGAGTGGGACATCCAAATAACAATCTTCCAGAGGTGGCAAATCAAGCATTTCATAAAATCTTCCTAGGCATAATAGAGACACTATAACCAAGATCACATGAAGCTTTGAGATCAAAGTCATTCACTTGCATATTAATAATGGGTTCCCAACTATCTTCTACTTTCCTAGGAATATAAGCTTTGTGTTTTAGCTTCTCTTCCTTAATTTTCTCAAGAGCATCTGTAATATGTTTAGTGAAAGCAACATGCATATCACTAGCATCAGGACTTCTAGCAAGCTTTTGCAATAAAAGAATCACTTCAGAAATATTGCAACCATCTATATCAAATTCAAACTTAGCATCACTAGTAGTAGACTCAATAGGCTTAGGCATATTAGGAGGAGGAACAGGGACTTCTTGTGGTTTAGTGGTATCCATTCTAGTGATGGTGCACACAATATTGTTTCTATCAATTTCAGCTTCCCTTTCCCACTTAGCATGAAGTTGAGCTAACAGTCTAACATTTTCATCAATAGTAACTTGTATGGCATGAGCAGTAGCAAAGATATTTTCCATAGTTTCAGGTTTAGCAGCCATTTTATTAATCAAGGAGGACTGTTCTTCAGACAAAGAGGAAATATTCTTCTCAACAGTTAAAAGTTTCTCCTCCATAGTCTTGTTGAAAGCAGTTTGTTTACTAATAAAGTCTTTGAGCATGACTTCAAGTTCAAAATGGGCACTTATATCATTGTTGTAGGAGTTTCCATAGGTATTGCCATTATTAGGAGGATAAGGCTATAATTGTTGTTACCACCAAAATTATTCCTATAGGCATTGTTGTTGAAATTGTTGTTTCTAATGAATTTCACGTCAACTTGCTCTTCTTGAGCAACCAAAGAGGCTAAGGGAACACTATTAGGATCTAGAGGAGCTTTCCCATTAACAAGCATAGCCATAATAACATCAATCTTATAACTCAAAGAGGAGGTTTCTTCAATAGAATTTACCTTTTTACCTTGTGGAGCTCTCTTAGTGTGCCATTCAGAGTAATTAACCATCATATTGTAAAGGAGCTTTGTTGCAGCACCCAAAGTGAGGCCCATGAAGGTACCTCCAGCAGCTGAATCCAATAGGTTTCTTAAGGAGAAGTTCAAACCTGCATAAAAAGTCTGTATAATCATCCAAGAAGTGAGTCCATGAGTGGGACAATTATTAACCAAAGACTTCATTCTTTCCCAAGCTTGAGAAACATGTTCATTATCATGTTATTTAAATTTCATAATGTCACTTCTCAAAGATATAATCTTAACAGGAGGATAGTATTTTCCAATAAAAGCATCTTTGCATTTAGTCCAAGAATTAATACTATTTCTAGGCAAGGATAGCAACCATTCTTTAGCTTTCCCTCTCATGGAGAAAGGAAACAGCTTGAGCTTAATAATATCTCCATCTACATCCTTATACTTTTGCATCTCACAAAGTTCAACAAAATTATTGAGATGGGTAGCAGCATCATCAGAACTAGCACCAGAAAATTGCTCTCTCATCACAAGATTCAACAAAGCAGGCTTAATTTCATAAAAGGTAGCATCAGGAGCACGTGGAGCAATAGGAGTGCTTAGGAAATCATTGTTGTTGGTGCTAGTGAAGTCACACAACTTGGTGTTCTCAGCGGAGTTCATTTTGGCAAAGGTGGGCAAGCCAAAAACAGCAGCAGCTAAAGCAGGAACTAATTTTTGTGTGTTTTTGAATAAAGAAAGCAAACCAAACTAAACTAATTTTTTGGAGTTTTTGAAAAGAGGCAAACAAAACCAAGCAAAAAAAACTAATCAAACAAAAACCAAAGTAAAGAGAAAGGAAGTGGAGGACTCCCCTTGTGAAGATGTCCTTAGCCTCCCCGGCAACGACGCGAGAAAACTTGTTGATGACTCCTTGATGGCGCCAGAGAACCTGGTGCTTGACGTGGAGCCTGTTGGGAACCCCAAGAGCTAGGTGTGAAGCAGCACAGCACCAAGTTTTCCCTCAGTAAGAAATCGAGGTTATCGAACCAGTAGGAGGAAGGAAACATCACACAGGTGTTGCAAGCAATGCGCAGACCTGCACAACACAAACTCAAGACTTTCCCCAACTAACAGTGAGGTTGTCAATCTCACCGTTTGCTGTAACAAAGGATTAAACATATGGTGTGGAAGGTAATGGTTTGCAGCAAGTAAACAAGTAACAGTGGAAGATGTACCAATGGTAAAGATTGGACCGAGGTCCATAGTTCACTAGAGGTGCTCTCCATAGATAAACAACATGGCATGAAGGGTAAACAAATTTCAGCAGGGCAATTGACAGGAACTGAGCAAGGCATAACAATGCAATACCAGACAAAAAGATCCTATGATATTCGATTGGGCAATACAACAATATACATAGACCGCCATCCAACTGCATCTATGACTAGAAGTCCACCTTCAGGTTATCATCCGAACCCCCTCCAGTATTAAGTTGCAAGCAACATACAACTCCTTTAAGCAAAGTGCGTAAGGTAAATAATCCACTTGTTCTATGAACAAGAGACCGTTGTTTTCTCCCTAGTGGCAACAACACATCTACAACCGAAAAGATTTCTGTCACTTCCCTTGGAAACTAGAGGCATGAATCCACTATCGAGCATAAATACCCTCTCTTGGAGTCACTAGCAACTACTTGGCCAAGATAGCTACTAACAACGGAGAGCATGCAAGATCACAAACAGCACAGACATGATAGTATCAAATAGACAAAACCATTAATCAATCTGACATAGTAATCTCAATATCCATCGGATCCCCGCAAACAGAACATGCATGATTACAAATAGAATAGATCTTGATCATGAACGAAGCTCACAAGATCTATACATGAAATCACAAGGAGGAGATACAACAATCTAGCTACTACATGGACCCATAGTCCAAGGTGGAACTACTCACGCTTCATACCGGAGAGAAGGCCTCCGAGATGATTTTCCCTCCGGCAGGGTGTCGGGAAGAACTTCAGATCCCCCCGATCTAGGGACGACGGTGGCGGTGGCTATAGAAGGTTTCGTGGCGTTTTGATCGGGTGCTTAGGTTTTCTGCATCGGGGGCTTCTTATAGGCGAAGAGGCGAGGCTGGGAGGCGGCCAGGGGCCCCACACCCTACCCAGGCGCGGGGTGGGCCCACCCGTGCCTAGGGGGGGGTCTAGCCGCCCTGGTTTGCTTCTCCGTCTCGTCTTCTGGCTTCGTGTCCCCCACGGTAAAATATTGACTTTGGATTTTGTCCCGTCCAATTATGAGAATATTGATTTTCTGCCTTTCTGGAACCAAAAACAGAAGAAAACAGGCAACTGGCACTGTGGCAACTTGTTAATAGGTTAGTTCCAGAAAAGATATAAAAACACCTCAAAGTGTAGACAAAGCAAAGCAAAGCAAAGCAAAGTAGATACTAAACAAGCATGGAGCATCAAAAATTATAGATACGTTTCCAACGTATCAGCGGACAAGGCAAAGGAGATCCGACCGCCACCTTCACAGGTACGTTCTTCATTTTATGATGGAGCTCACAAGATATCTGCTCCTTAATTCCATCCATGGGGTACCCGGTACCGCCATCTGTATAGAGTGCATCGTCAGACGGGACCGCCGATTCATCCATGCTACTTCTCTGCTGAGATGGGTTGGCGGTAATATCGAGTGGAGGATCTTGGAAGCGCGCTACTCCTCTAAGTTCGTCGATCTGCTGCTGCTGCTTGTCAAGTCTTGCAAGCAGCTGGTTGAACTTGTCTCCCTCCTCCTCCTCCCGTCGCTGCTTTGCTCTTGCTCGGCTTCTATAGGTACCTTGGTCCTTAGGAAACCCATTCTCCCACGTGAAACTCCCGTTAAGGCCTCAGACTCATCCTCCATGTTTGCGATTCCCAAAGACCAAGGCCAACAAGTCTTCCTATCTATCAGGATGAAACTATTTTATTCCATCTTTAATATCTTGCACCACTTTTAGCCATGCACTCCTGGGTACATTTATCCCATCACTGCAAACAAGGTCCCCTGTAAGTTCGTCATACGTACTCCCATGCCCAAGGAACCAATTTCTTGCCCTCAAATTCCATTCTTCGCGAATTGGTTCTAGAATGATCCCTTTATCACGAAGCTCTTTCTCTTTTCCATCCCACTTAGGCATGGCATCCGCGTAGCCCCATGGCCCCATGTTATGGTGATATTTCTTCTTCGCAACATTTATCTTGTTTTTTCAGACTTTTCCTCTGCAATTCTTGACTTCCTATACTCCACAAATGCATCCCAGTAAGGCTGCTGCTTCGCTAGATAGCCTTCGAATAATGGAGTTTTCTTGTCCTTCTGATACTTTAGTCATAATGATTTCTTCCAGTTCTTGAATAGTTCATCCATCTTCTTAAGAGCAAACTGCTTGACTTTCTTTCTCATTTTAGCCGTCTCGTCATCAGTCTCACATTTTGGCATCTTGAAATGTGCCATGAGGTCAGTAAATAGTTGCTCTTTGAACCTATCATCGATATACACATCACTCCATTCCGCCTCTTTGGGCTTATTCCACTCTCGAACAGAGATCGGGGTGCGATCTCTAGCAACAACTCCGCATTGTTGTACAAATGCTTGTTTTGCTTTAACTGGAAGCAATGGTTCGCCCTCTCCCGAGACCTTTGTAATTTCATAAACAGTACCCTGAGGCAAATTTTTGGCTGGGCCGCGCTTGGTTTTCTTGCTTGATGTAGAGGCCTAAGAGATTAAATATTCATCAACATAATATATATACAACTAGGTACATCTAGTGACGATCATGAGACATCATATATATACCTCGTTGTTCTGCATTACGCGTCCATGGGCTTCTACCTCTTGTCTGTTTATCTCCTCTCCCTCACCGAATGAGTTCAGATACCTCGAGGGAGATCCCTCATCGGCATCGTGAATCATATCCTCGAGAAAGTGTTCTGAATCTAGGTCTCTGTGGATTGGACTAGGTGAATCCATAGTTCCTGCAAAATGCACACAATGTTTATTTGAACTTAACAAATAAACCCTAAACCCTAAACCCGGAGGTGCGATGGCGGTGGCCGGTGCCGGTGATGGTGGCCGCGGGAGAGGCGGGCAACTACGAATTCCCGCGAGAACCACCACGCTAACCCTAACTCCGGTCACCACCGAGCACCAACACCCTACCCCTAACCCTAACTCCGTTACACTATACAAAAATAATAATATATCTCATACCCTAAAAATAATAATCCTACACTATATAAAAAATAATCCTACACTCATAATAATCCTAAACACTAACAATATCCTACAATAATAAATCATTCTAAACACTAACAAAATTCTACACTAATAATAAAAATCACCCCTATTATTAAACACTAACACAAAATCCTAAACACTAACAAAATTCACCCCTATTCTAAACACTAACAAATCCTATTCTAAACATAATAATCACCCCTATTCTAAACACTAACAAAATTCTAAACACTAACACAAAATCCTAAACACTAACAAATCATAATTAAACACTAACAAATCCTAAACAAATTAACCTAAACACTAACAAATCCTAACAAAATCACTAACAAATCCTAAATCCTGCAAATCCTAATCTTACCTGGCGGCGGCGCTAGCGGCAGGCGATGGTCGGAGGTGCTGGCGGTGTGGCCGAAGGCGGTGGCGGCGCCGGCGGGAGGGCGCGCGTGGGTCGGCGGGCTCGGCAGTGGCGCAGCAGGCGCGGGCATGGGCGGCAGGCCGGCGCGGGCGCGGCGGCATACGTGCTCGCCGTTGGAGTTGGGCAGCCTGGTGGCGTGCTACTCGTCGTCTGGCTGCAAATCTCCCGGTGCGTAGAAGGGCTAGTTTTACAACCCCCCTTTTGTCCCGGTGCGTGGCACCAGCCGGGACTAAAGGGGGGTCTTTAGTCCCGGCTGGTGCCACGCACCCGGACTAGAGGGGGGGCATTTCATTTTTCGCGTGCCAGGCAGACCCTTTAGTCCCGGTTGGTAACCTGGGTCAGGACTAAAGGCCCAAATTTGCACGCGCTGGGCCAAAACCAGCGCGCGTTGTGCTTTTTTTTTCAAATTTTCGAATATATCATTTAAAACATTTAAATTATACTTTTTTGCATACTTATGAATTTGAGAAAACTTTCAACATGAAAAGTGCTTGAATTTGAATAATTAATCCAAATCCATTTTCCATTTTATAAAATAATTATTTTAAGTAGTCAAATTATGAACCATTTTGCCACTATCAATTTAAAAATGCATTAACTATTATTTTTTGCATAATTTTGAATCTCACTAAACTTTCAACATGAAAAGTTCTTGAATTTGAATAATTAATACAAATCCATTTTATGTTTTATAAAATAATTATTTTAAATAATCAAATTATTAACCATTTTTCCATTATCAATTAAAAAATGCATTAACTATTATTTTTTTTGCATATTTTTGAATCTCACTAAACTTTCGAAATGGAAAGTGCTTGAATTTGAATAATTAATCCAAATCCATTTTTTGAATAAGCTTTAGTCCCGGTTGTATACACTAACAGGGACTAAAGATAATTTCCCGCCATTTCCCATCGCTTCCCGCCAAGTTTTCCCACCCTTTCCTCTAAACCGAGCTTTTAGTACCGGTTGTAGCCACTAACAAGGACTAAAGATATTTCCTGCCATTTCCCACCGCTTCCCGCCCTTTCCTCTAGACCGAGCTTTTAGTCCCGGTTGTAGCCACTAACAGGGACTAAAGACATTTCCCGTCACTTCTACCACGAGCTCACGCCGGAGCAGCGGATGGATCCCAAGTGGGATCCCGACAACTACAGCACCTGGAATGCCTTCTTTGCTAACCGGCAGGAAAGGGAGCTTGCCAGGTACGAGGGTGATGGCCCTCCCCCAGTGAACCACAACAAAGCCGGCCGCCGTCTTTGGTGGGGAAACCGTACTATCATCGGCGTGATGCGCTACATCGCTGGGGGAGACCATCCTCGCCTACGGTGCCCAGAAGTACACCTGCCACAGAGCCACAAGAAGGCCCCTTCCCCCGCCCGGCGGTAGCGGCATCGTCTTCCAGGAGACCCTTCCCCGCCCGCCGTGAATCCGAGGCTAGGCTGGCAGGTTCCCCCGGTATATGCCATGGCTGGGCTGAGGATCGAGCCACGTGCGCCTAGCCACGACGACAATGACGATGACAATGATGATGACGATGACGAAGAATACCCTAAAGCTGTGTACTATAGGACTAGGCATGATTATGACTAAAGGGGGTGACTTTAGTCGAGAGTGTTAGCTAGTCTCGGTTTTTAATATTATTAAATTTCCTGAGTTGTATTATTTTTCTTGAAAGAACTATGTGGCGTTTTGGCTCATCGTATGATATCACAAACTCTGCCACGATTCAATACATAACATAGGGGACCTTTAGTTTCGATTCGTACTACGACTTTTCCAAACTATGAAGATGTTGTCCCGATTAGTACTTACCATGAAGATCTGATCTCCAAACACACGTGGTCACATATTAGGGAGTGCCTCTATGACCAGTTTCTTGGAGATGCCGGAGGACTGGGCTTCGGCGACATCTACCTCAAACTGGCTGTACTGGTGTCCCTTCTCTCGCAAACCATCTTGCAGCTTGTAACTTCTATAACTAGATCAATACGCCTGGAAGCTAACTAATTTCACATATTAGGGAGTGCCTCTATGACCAGTTTCTTGGAGATGCCAGAGGACTGGGCTCCGGCGGCATCTCCATAAAACTGGCTGTAGTGGTGTCTCTGCTCTCGCAAACCATCGATCTTGGAGATGCCTCAAACTGGCTGGAGGACTGGACTCACAAGGATGCCTATTTATAGTATAAGTAGCTCAGCATAGTGTCGACACTCACGACATAATGTCGACACTCACCCCTATTATTAGTGCTGACTCATGTTTTGTCCCGGTTGGTGTCTCCAACCGGGACTAAAGGTTCAGCTGTAGTCCCGGTTGGCGACACCATCCGAGACAAGGTACAAGCCGCATGACATAATGTCGACACTCACCCCTATCATTAGTGATGCCTGGCCCAGCCTCTATTTATAGGCCTTTCCTATTTATAGGCCTAAAGATGAACCAGGACTAAAGATATTTTCCGCCATTTTTGCACCGCTTCCCGCCATGTTTTCCCGCCCAGCCTGCCGCACCGGGGCTAAAGAGGCCTTTCCCTCTATTTATAGGGCGACGGTCATGGCCACCCACACATACACACATTCCTCGCCGCCTACTTTAGGATGCCCATACCACATACTCGTAGTCGACTCGACGGCAATGATGGAGTACTGGGCTCCGCCGGGCATGTCCGAGACTGGCCTCCGCCGGGCTGGCACTAGATGGTGCTACCTTCCGGGACGCGTAGCTTGGTGAGGAATCCGGGTGTCGTCGTCGACCCGGAGCTTATTTGGTGGAGGTCGCCTAGTCCAGGAAGGGTGCAGAGGGAGCTGGCCATCGAGGAGGTGGTACGTCGTCGTGTCAGGGAGGAGCACGAGCACGTCCGTCGCTATATGGCTGCGTTGGACAGCAGGGTCGACGATACCTGGAAGATTCTTCAGGGATCTCACCTGAGCTATGCTCGTGTGATGGTTCCATCTCTTTGGGTTTTCACCTCCCTCGGCTTAGGAACTGGGAGTCGTCGTCCAGTTTGATTGAGCAAGATGTATTAGTTTAAAAGTGACAAATGTTGCATGCATGCGGATCTAGGTAAAATGTTTGACTCACAATATGATTCATATGATTACATAAAAGGTTTAATATATTACATAGTTCACAAACATCCCTATCTAGTGTTGTTGTTTTCTTCTATGCCATAGCCATGGAGAATCTTCATCATTTAACAGGAGAATTGGGTCAGTTTTCGCTTTGAAGGGCGAGATTTCATGAAACTAATTATAATCTTCTGACATATCTGTCTTGTCATCCACTCCCACGATGTTTCTTTTTCCTGAAAGAACTATGTGGCACTTTGGCTCATCAAACGATGTATTCTTTTGCTAATTTCTTTTTCTCGGTTTCGTAGACATGTCCTTCACATAGAAAACCTAAGCCACATCATTGGCTAGGACGAATGGTTCGTCCATGTACGCAAGATTGTTGAGATCAACTGTTGTCATGCCATACTTTTCTTATACATGTACCCCGCCTCCTGTCATCTTGACCTATTTGCACCGAAACAAAGGGACCTTAAAAGTAGGTCCATACTCAAGTTCCCATATCTCCTCTATGTACCCATAATATGTGTCCTTCTGTCCATTGTCATCTGTTGCATCAAAGCGGACACCACTGTTTTGGTTGGTGCTCTTTTTATCTTGGGCGATCGTGTAAAATGTATTACCATTTATCTCGTACCCTTGGAAAGTACATATAGTCGAAGATGGTAACCGTGCCAACAAATACAACTGATCTTCAACAATGTTGTTATTCATGAGATGTTTTTGCAACCAACTGCCGAAAGTGTCCTTGTATTCCACTTTAATCGAGGAGTCATGCTTCCCCGGGTTTTTCGAGCGTACAATAATCTTGTATTTCTCGATATACGGAGCCACCAAGGTGGAATTGTGTAGAATTGTGTAGTGTGCTTTATTGAAAGAATTCTTGTCCATACATACCATTGTTTTCCTTCCTAGTGTTCCTTTTCCAGTCAGCCTCCCCTCATACCGAGATTTAGGAACACCAACCGGCTTAAGGTCAGGAAGAAAGTCAACACAAAACTCAATGACCTCCTCTGTTCCATAGCCCTTGGAGATGCTTCCTTCTGTCCTAGCACGGTTATGGACATATTTCTTTAAAACTCCCATGAACCTTTCGAAGGGGAACATATTGTGTAGAAACACAGGACCGAGAATTCTAATCTCTTTGACTAGGTGAACTAGGAGGTGCATCATAATATTGAAGAAAGATGGAGGGTACAACAACTCGAAGCTGACCAGACATTGGGCCACATCAATCTGTAACCCTGATAGACTTTCTGGATCGATTACCTTCTGAGAAATTGCATTGAGGAATGCACATACCTTCACAATGTCCAGTCGAACATTTTCCGGTAGAATCCCCCTCAATGCAACCAGAAGCAATTGCGTCATAAGCACGTGGCAGTCATGGGACTTTAGGTTTTGGAAGTTTTTCTCTTTCATATTTACTATTCCCTTTATGTTATACAAGAAGCTAGACGGGACCTCGATACTAAAAAGGACTTCAAAAAATATTTCCTTCTCTTCCTTGGTAAGAGCGTAGCTGGCATGCCCTTGAAACTGCCCTAGATGCTTGCCGTCTCATCCTTTATGATGTTGCTGGTTTTCCCGTGATTCCGGTGTATCTTTTGACTTCCCATACATTCCCAAGAAGCCTAGAATATTCACGCAAAGATTCTTCGTCAGGTGCATCACGTCGATTGCAGAGCGAACCTCATGGACTTCCCAATAGGGTAGCTCCCAAAATATAGATTTCTTCTTCCACATGGGTGCGCGTCAGTCGGCGTCTTTCGGAACAGGTTGTCGTATGGGACCCTTTCCAAATATTACATTTAAATCCTTGACCATACCAAATACATCAGCACCAGTACGGGGGGCAGGCTTCTTCCGGTGATCTGCCTCGCCATCGAAATGCTTGCATTTTTTCCTTAAGGGATGTCTGGGCAGAAGAAAACGATGATTGTACGGGTACACATTCTTCCTAGATTTATCCAGATATATACTTTCAGTCTCATCTAAACAATGTGTGCATGCATTATATCCCTTGTTCATCTGTCCTGATATGTTACTAAGAGCAGGCCAATTATTGATGGTTACGAACAACAACACTCGTAGGTCGAATGGCTCCTGTTTGTGCTCATCCCACACACATAAACCTGGTTCGACCCACAACTGTAAAAGTTCATCAACTAATAGCCTTAGGTATACATCAATGTCGTTGCCGGGTTGCTTCGGGCCCTGAATGAGCACTGGCATCATAATGAACTTCCGCTTCATGCACAACCAAGGAGGAAGGTTTTAGATACATAGGGTGTGTTTGGTAGACCGGGTGGTCTATCTCAACACATAAAAGTTGAGTTCAGCAATGCCAGCCTCATACAAGTACGTTTTATTCATTGTGTTTGTTAGACTGTATGAGCTGAGCTGAGCTCAACTGAGACTCTGTTTGGTACCTTGTGTGACTTGACCTATGCCACACAAAAGTAAAAAGCAATCAGGTCCCTGACTCCAAAACAAAAAAAGCAATCATGTCCTTGGGAGCAATGGCCCTCGGGTCCAGCACCGACGCCGGCGAGAGGAGCGGCCGGCGAGACCCCACCGCCGCTGCCAAGCGCCTCCGCCATGCGCTGGCCCCATGCGCCGCGGCCAATCGCCGCCACGAGCCTCCACGCGCCGCCAGGAGGAGGCCAATCTCCTCTGCTCCTCGCGTGGGTGAGGCCAAGCGCTAGCCGTCGCTCGCCTTTGCGCTGGTAGTCGCGCTGGTGAGGCAAAGGAGAGGCGGCCCGGCCTGCCGCTGCTCCATAGCCGGTGGCGAGCTCGGGTGAGGCAAGATCGATGGCGAGCTCGGGTAAGGAAGGAGCAGAAGGAGAGAGAAGGAGGCGTGCAATGGGGGAATGAGAGATAAGGAGACACGCGGGCGGGGGCCCCTAGCGGGCTGGACCGATTTTCGGGATGCACTCGGCACTGCCGAGTTGTGAAGCTCGATTTGAGCTTCTCAACTGGGCAGTGCTGAGAGGCCGTTTTTGCATCAGGTCGGAACTGCCGGAGGTAGTCGAGCCGATCTAACAAACAGAAAAAGGTGAGATGGGGTGAGATTTTATGGATTGCCCCGGTCTACCAAACACACCCATAGAGTCTCAGGCCAGGTGTTGTGACTGCAGCTATGCTCCCCAAAAGGATTCATGCCATCTGTACTTAGACCAAACCATAAGTTTCTTGCGTCACCAGCAAAGTCCGGGAAGTCTCTCTCAATTTTTCTCCATTGCCGACCATCAGCGGGGTGCCTCAACATCTCGTCTTTCTTACGTTCTTCCATGTGCCATCGTAACAACTTGGCATGCTCTTTGTTTCCGAACAAACGTTTCAATCGTGGTATTATAGGAGCATACCGCATCACCTTCGCAGGACCCTCTTCCTGGGTGGCTCGCCATCAACATCACCAGGGTTATGTTTTCTGATCTTATACCGCAATGGAGTGCATACCGGCCATTTATCCAAATTCTCGTACTTGTCACCGCGGTAGAGGATGTAGTCATTAGGGCACGCATGTATCTTCTGCACATCTAATCCTAGAGGGCAGACGAGCTTCTTTGCTTCGTATGTACTGGCGGGCAATTCGTTATTTCTTGTAAGCAACTTCTTCATGAGTATCAGTAACTTCTCAAATCCCGAGACAGTCACACCGGTCTCTGCCTTCCACTTTAGCAATTCCAGTGTGCTACCCAGCTTCTTCTGGCCATCTTCACAAGTTGGGTACAACAATTTGTTGTGGTCCTGTAGCATCTGCTCAAACTGCAACCTCTCCTTTTCTGTGTCGCCGTCTCGCTTTGCATCAGAAATGACCCGACCAAGATCATCAGCGGGCCGGTCTGGTTCCCGTTCTTCACCTCCTTCTTTTTCATTGTGTTCCATTGCAGTATCAGTGTATTCAGGGAACATAGATCGGTAGTTGTCATCATTGTTCTCTTCTTCATCGCCGTCTTCCATCACAACCCCTCTTTCTCCATGTTTGGTCCAAACATTATAGCCGGACATAAAACCAGACTGAAGCAGGTGGCTCTGAATGACTTTTCCGGAAGTGTGAGCCTTCTCATTCCTACAGTCAACACATGGACAACACATAAAACCATCCCGCCGCTTGTTCTCCTCGGCCACAAGTTGAAAAGAACGCACGCCTTCTCTGAAAGCGGCAAAGCGTCGGTCACCGTACATCCATGGATGGCTCATCTGTATGCCTTTGCAAAATCTTCAAAACTCCTCATATTGAAGTAAGTTTGTTTTTCTCCAAAACGTTTATTCAACTTAAGGCACAACTGATGCCTATATATATCATAAATATTTTGAAGAGTTTTATTATTTCTTTTTTCCTAAACACTAAAAGTGCAGAAATGGGAAATAATGATTTAAATAATTTATTGCATCAATAAATGTTGGGACAATTCTCCAAAGTATAAATCCATATTTAGGACCATACCACACCAAAAACTCATCCTACCTAATTAAAAAATCTAATCAACACAATGATGGTTTATGATAAAATATTTTGTAAACCTCACCAAGGTTTTGAAAACCTAATTAGCACTTTCTGAATAATTGTTATAATGAGCATCTACAATATTCATAAAATTCTCAAATAATTCTTGGAGATGTATCTTGAACATATCTATCCACCAGTACCAATTCCCCATCTTGACCGGTTCAGAAATCAAGAGATACTTCATAATCATCAACATGGCCAAATTTTGAAATGAACCAAACCTAGGAGGCAAACCTATTTAAACCTTCATCAAAACATACTTTTTACTTTGACTTTTGTTTTGGTTGTGTTGTATTGAATTGGTGTTTATATGCCCAGTGTTGATTGTGATGTTTTGTGCTTTTACATGTATGCCGCGTGACGATGATAGTTACGATTGTCTCAACGACGAGAATGAGGGATCATCTTAATATGTTGGGTATCATGGTTTTTTAAGAAAAGCCTAGTGACATAATGCCTTATTGCTGATCACAGGCAAGCCACCTTCTTACTCATAAGCCTTGTCCTACTATTTTACTTATGCATGTTTTATCTTCTTGTTTATGCAAAATGCATTGTTTTACTATATTATGTTTTATATGTGGGAAGGCTTGGCTCCTCCAAACCATTACCACTCTAGTACCACTAGGTATGAGCCCTTGACGACATCTACTTGTCCCTAGTAATGTATGTGGTGTATAATACCATCCTCCCTTGGAGACCCCATTTTAGCCAAAGCAAAACCTTAGGATGGAAAGATCCTGGAAAAGTATACAAAAATGTTTTATGATGAAACCTTGGTGAGGTTTGACCTACCAAGAGATGTTTGAGAAAGAAAAATATTTTGTTTTACAAATGATGTTAAAGGGGATAAGGAGGAAAATGATTACGAAAACGCACTAATTTCTTTGTAGTTTGCTAGAACAATTAACCTATGCAACCAAATTACCCTGGAATGGGATGGGGATTGACTCGAAGTTTGTCTATTCTGCCATGGGATTCCTCAAAACTACTTATAAGGGATCACATCCCTTGAATGTCGGGTTTTACTTACATAAGGGTCATTTGTTGTAGTACTAACCTAGGGAAGATGCTAACCGTCCTTGTAGGCGACCAGACGATACTATGAGCCTCTCATTGAAAGCGCACCACTCCTGAAGTACTGGGTGCGCTCCGGTTGGTCTGTTAGGTACCCAACGTCCCGACTTTGGGAGGAACAACTCATAGGGTAGGGACTATATATATCAGAGTAGGCATCCTGACGGTTTTGACCGGTTACTCGACCCACGATCTGTATGATATCAGGGCAGGGTACCCGGATGGTGTGGCTAAAGTATACGACCTCTGCAGAGTGTAAATCTATTCTAATATCCGTGTCCATGGTCATGGACGGTTGGGAAGGTTGCTGTAGAGCGGTGCTGGTTTTGATTTCTAAAAAGGTTTTTGAGAAATAAAGAGTTTTCGGAACAGAAGAATCTTGGATGATCATAGAATATGAAAAACCCGATCAATCAAGGATCAAGGATATGAAATAGGGTGACCCAATCCTAGTGTTTTCCCAAAACTTTGCAAATGTTTTCAAAATGAGTCACAAAGGTTTTCAAAAAAATATATAGACATGCAATATCTATAAGAGATTGAAGCCCTCCCACTACCATAGATATATTGCATATCCTGCTATTATTATTCTCTTAAGGTGGGTTGTGAGTACATTAAATATACTCATTGGCTTTGTCCCTGGCTATTAACTTGGTCAGATTTGAGAAGAACAGGAAGAAGGTGACGTTGACGACTATGTGAGCTAGGACGTTCTCCCAGTCAGCTGTCTGTAGGTTAATGCATGGCTCGGGCTCTACACTGTATTAAAGTTCCACCGATGATGATCGGTAGCCATAATGGCATTAAGGTATGACTTGTATTTCGTTTAAGTTGGATGTTTACTTTGATACTTGTCGGTTATGTGCCACAACATACTGATCATGGGATCATGGTGATATGCATAACAGGGTTCTCAGAGGATAAATCCGAGGACCCACACCAATCGCGCAACAACTGCCAGATGAAGATTTTAATATTCATAGGCACGAGGGCCTTCTAGAGGGGGGAGGTCCAAGGAAGAGGGGGCCCTCTAAGCAAGGCCATGTATGCCGATCCAACCGCAAAGGTCCTCGAGGGGACCGGCTGCTAGGAAACGCTATCCGGGGACTGAGACAAGGTTTGCGGGAGGCTATCCGGCATCTCCTCCCAGGAAGCCATCTCTGCCTCACCAAGGTTCCTTGGAAACGCGACCTGCCACACCCCACCCTGCCAAGCCTTAGCTACCAGGAGCATAGGCTCCACGTAGATCCGAACAACTCGCGAGCCTCGTGGCGTAGAGAGCAATCTCCACACCAAGGGTCGAGCCAGAACAGGGTGTCCCTTCCATCACCTATGGAAATGGACAACCCTTTTCATATTGCCTGCTTGATATCATGGATGGATATCCAAAACTAAGATCCCTCCCGACATTCACAATCCAGTAGCGGTCGTCCCGGGAGGTACTTAGGTTTTATTAGTTGCAACAAAGGCCGCCATCTTCATTCAGAATCCTCCACACCCATCTAAGCATCAACGCCACATTCATGTGGCGGGAGAAAGGATACCTAAGCCCCCAACAACATGGATATACCCTACAGGTGCCTCACATTGGTATACCCGGTCCAGCCAAGGGAAGGCCCACATGAATACGTACTACCCAAGGAGACTCCGGGTGGCCCAAGCTCATCAGAAGTTCGACTTCTTGGAGAACAGGGCCAAGTTGTAGATACAATATTCAAGGGTGAAACCCTAACTTGTAACCGACTCGACCTACCCCGGGACCTGGCCTATCTATATAAAGGCTAGGAGGGCACGGCGAGGAAGACCTGGACAACTCATACACACACCTCACACTAGATCGCATCTATGCACCCCCTGTAACCTTAGGTTCTACCGTAATCAAGAACAGACAAGTAGGAGTAGGGTTTTCCCTCCGGGGGCCTAAACCTGGGTAAACCTCGTGTCCCCTTGTTGCGTGTCTGTTAATCATCTCGCGATCTCCAACATACCCATCTTCTCTTAACCCAAGTCCATAACAATGGGAATTGACGAGTCGAACCCTCGTCAATTGGCGCACTCTATGGGAACTGGGGACGCTGATCATGCGGTCGTTACGGTTCCATCCGGAGTGATATACGATTCCTCAGCAATGGAGAATCACCTCCTATTCGGCGCTTTCGACTTCACCACCCACTCTCTGACCACACGCAAAGATTTCGAGTCCGTAGGCGACGGATTCGAGATGCTATCTGGGAGCTTTTGCTTCCAGGTAGGCAAGACCGGTAGCCTCCGCCTCCCAGAGCGGGTGCCACTTCCATCAATCAGGCCCGCCTCATGGGTCCCACCAATCGACACTCCGCGCATGTCATCACTAACGGACGATTTGGATGATAGCGGTAGCTACAACTCCGATCTCTACGACCCTCCTATGGAGGAAGGAACCTACGGTTCTGGATCTGAGAGCTGTGGGATCAACAATCCCTCCCCGCGCTACATGTGTGCAGCCATCCATAATCCCCATCCCAACCCCGAGGCCGAGAACGGAGGAAACGGGGCACCCCCACCAGATCCCAACAGGAGTAGGGCACCTCGAAGCAACGAGGATCCAAACCGTGTCAAGATCCACCTCTCCAATAAGGACTGGGAGAAGGTGCGCACCGTCATGTGGGGCACTCACCCCCTGCCTGTCAACGCCCCTCATGACATACTGATGGGCTATCATTGGCTCCTCATCGAGGAGCACAATCGCTACATCAAGCAGCAAAACGAGTCGAGCATGTGGCGAGTTGCGCTCTCTGTTGGCGGCTCCACCTCGAAGGGCTACGACGGTGGCAAGTATCGCTCTCGCCTAGAACGCATGGACCCAACGGCACGACGCGAGGCCACCAAGGCACTCGACATGTCCTTCATGACGATGGACTCCCAGGGCAACATCATGACCAAGACGCCACAAGCCGCGGGCATGGCGGCCACTACCTACCTCGCATCCAACCCACCACCGGTCAGGGACCCAAGGAACGCGATCCACGAATCTGCTCTTGCAGGACTCGGACTCATCGGAGCTGCGTTCCAAGACGACACACCCGTAGAGCCGAAGAAAAAGTCCACGGTAAAGTTCACTCGAAGCCGCACACCCTAATCTGAGGAGAAGAACATGACCTACCACGGTGCCACCACATCCCACGGCGCAGGAGCAGCAACTATGACGCTCGCAGCGAGCTCGCACAGTGCAATATAGACAAGTGACGTGCAAAGCACGCATGCTCCACTGAGTCCGAAGACGAGGACGGGGAGCTGTGAGGTGCCAGGTGCTTCAACAGGGCCGTGCGACAGTCACGGATTCCGAAGAACTTTAAGCTCCCTTTGGACAACCAAAAATTTGACGGCGCAGAGGAGCCAAAGATCTGGCTCGACGATTATCTGTCGTCAGTCAAGCTCCATGGCGGGAGCAAAAACATAGCCATGCAATGCCTTCCGCTGCATCTGACAGGCGCGGCCAGGTCCTGGCTAAACAGTCTCCCCTCCGGATCCATCCGCAACTAGGAAGAGCTGGTGTACAACTTCATACACAACTTCAAAGGCACCAGCAAGAGACCAGCTTCAATCGAGGAGCTACGCGCCTACTGCCAACGATCCAACGAGTCCATCCGCTCATACATATTGCACCGGTCCATCATAAAAAACTCAACCGCAAACATCTCAGAGGAGAGGGCAATCGATGCCTTCAATGATGGCGTCAGGCGCAGTGAATTCAAGGAGGAGCTCGGGCACGTCAAGCCCAAAACCATCAATCACCTGATGTACATCGCCAATCGCTGGGCCGATGGCGAGGATGCCGTCAACCGAGCATGTTCAGATGACGAAGATGACTTCTGCCACAGGCATGATTGCCATAGAAAGAGAAGACTGCGCGTCTACGACGACCGCGAGGATGTCGCCATGGTTACGGCTGGCTACGCCGATCCCCGCGATGACGTCAACCGCAACAACGGGTACCGCAGTGACAACTGCCGCAACAGCGGTAGGCCCAACCAAACATGGCAGCGCCGCAACCGCGATGATGAGCCATCCGCATACGAAAAGCTATTAGGTCCCTTCACCATCCACTTTTACATCGACAAACTGGATGGCAAAAATAAGGCCAGCCAGATGCTCAAGGACTGCAGGGAGTTCTAGAAACTCCACGAGGGCTTCGCCCAAATGCGTCGCCAAGCGGTGAATCCAGGATTTTCCCCTGTGCCAGGAGAAATCGCACATGGCGCCCCACCACCACCACCTGGAGCACCCGCGCAGCCTGCGGCTGCGTCGGCACAAAATAATGGAGCAGATGCATACCCGCCACCATTGGGATCCATGATGATATAGAAGAGGCGCCCAACCAACAGGGCGTAGAAGAAGATCACCCGCCAGGTCAACTTGGTTGTGACCTCTTCGCCAGCCATACATGAGTACCTTAGCGGCTCGGAGTCTTGCATCATATCACATTCGACCGCTTGGATCACCCGCGCCAGATACCTCGCCCAGGTCAGTCTGCCCTGGTGCTCGAGGCCTAGATTGGAGGATTCGAGATGAGCCGTTTCTTCATGGATGGCGGCAACGACATCAATCTGATGTTTGCTAGCACACTCGCAGCTAGGCGGATCCTGTTGTGCAGCTTAGAGGCGTTGGACACGACATTCCATGACATTGTCCCAAAGAAGGGCATATACCCCCGGGCAAGATATGGCTCAACGTCATCTTCGGCAAACCCGACAACTTTAGGCGTGAGCGGCTAGAGTTCGAAGTTTGGAGTGGCCATCACAGTACCACGCCATCCTTGAGCGTGTGGCATTCGCAAGATTCCTGACAGTACTGCACTATGCGTACCTGCTACAGAAGATGCCAGGACCCAACGGTGTCATCACTGTCCCGAGAAGCTTCACTAGGTCATATAACTGCGACATGGACTTCAATAGAATCTTCCAATCATTCGACATGCAGGAGATCACAAGGCTAAAGGAGGTCACAGGCAACGGGGCGCCTCCAGTCACCAGGCAAAACGCACCTGATATGCCATTCGACTCCACAGTCAACACTAAAAAGGTGCAGGTCAGCCTAACGGATGCCTCCAAAACGACATTGATCACCAACGACCTGAGTCCCGCATAGGAAAGCGCACTCGTCGAATTCCTCCATGAGCGCTAGGAAATTTTTGCCTGGTGTCCTACGGACATGCCAGGAGTTCCCAGGGAATTCGTCGAGCACGCACTCAATGTGTTTCCAGATGCGAAGCCAGTTAAGCAGTTGATGCATCGACTGTCCGAGCCAAGAGCCGAAGCCGTTGGTATCGAAGTCAACAGACTCCTCGATGTTAACTTCATCAGGGAATTAAAGGAAAGCGTCTGGCTAGCCAACCCCATGTTGGTCCCTAAGAAGGACACGAACATCCTGCGGATGTGTGTGGACTTCGCATCGCTTAACAAGCATTGTCCTTAGGACCACTTTCCTCTGCCACGTATCGATCAAATCATCGACTCCATTGCAGGATGCGAGAGACTCTCCTTCCTTGACACCTACTCAGGCTATAATCAAATTCGGCTAAAGGCTGAAGATCAGGAGAAAACGGCGTTCATCACGCCATTTGGGGTGTTCTGCTACAACACAATGCCCTTCGGGCTGAAGAACACAGGCGCTACTTACCAGATATGCATGCAGGCATGTCTGAAGAGCCAGATCGGTCGCAACGTTCAAGTCTATGTCAAAGACATAGTAATCAAGACCAAGAAGGCCAGAACACTCATCGACGATCTCCGTGAGACATTCGATAACCTTGATCTATACAATATCAAGTTGAACCCGGACAAGTGCGCTTTCGACGTCCCGTCTGTCCAATTACCTGGATCGAGGCCAAACCAAAGAAAATCAGGGCTATACTAGCCATGGAGAAGCCCAAGAACCTCAAAGGAGTATAGCAACTGGCTGGGCGAATCGCGGCGCTCAGCAGGTTCATCAGCCGCTTGGGCGAGAAGGCCCTCCCTTTCCATCAGCTGTTGCGCAAGGCTGACAAATTCGAGTGGACGGTCGAAGCCGACGGAGCATTTTAGGACCTTAAGGGCCTGCTCTACACATCTCCAGTACTGGTAATGCCAGAGGAGAGGGAGCCTTTGCTGCTATACATTGCAGCCATGCACCAGGTGGTCAACACTGCCCTCGTGGTCAAACGACCCGAAAACGGCAAAACCCACGGGGTACAACGCTCAGTCTACTACTTCAGCGAGGTACTGACCCCAAAAAAGCAAAGGTATCCCCACTACCAAAAGCTCTCCTACGACGTATTCATGACGACGTGGCGATTGAGCCACTACTTTCGAGAGCATCAGATCATAGTCGTCAACGATGCGCCACTGTCGAATATCTTGAACAACCCCAAAGCTATTGGACGAGTAGCCCTGTGGGGCATCGAGCTGTCACCTCGAGACATCGTCTATGAGCGCTGAACCGCCATAAAGTCTCAGGTGCTCCCTGACTTCTTTGTTCACTAGATGGAACTCCAGCTACCGGATACTCCGGACATGTCCCAGTCTTGGACAATGCACTTCGACAGCCCCAAGCGCGAGGCTAGAGCAGGAGCCGGAGTAATTCTGACGTCCCCTCAGGGAGAGAAGATGAAATACGTCCTCTGAATGAAGTTCCGCGCATCCAACAACGAGGCCGAATACGAGGCACTCATACATGGCATGAGGATGGCCAAGGTGTGCGGCGCCACATGCCTCGTCATCTACGGTGACTCCAACCTTGTCGTCCAATAGACGATGAACAAGTGCGATGCTCATAGTGCCAACATGATCGCATATCGTGCGCTCTACAACTCACTCGAAGGGGACTTTGACGGCTGCGAACTTCGGCACATTGGCAGGGAAAGCAATGAAGAGGCCAACAAGCTTGCCAACATCAGCTCCACTTGTGCCCCAATGCCACGAGGTGTGTTCCTCGAACAAATCTGCGTGCCCTCCATCAAGTGAAAATTCCTGAAGGACACAAGTGAATCCGCAGGACATTCAGGGGCTACGCCACCTGAGAAAGCCGAGGTACCCGAAGAACTCGACACGGAGATCGAACTGGTGATCCTCATGCAGGCCATGGCGGTCGAGCAGGCGTGGACGCAACCATACCTCCACTACTTGATAAGCAAGCAGCTGCCTAAGGACCCGATGGACGCCCGGCGCATAGCTCGCCAATCAAAGGCCTTCACCATCATAAACGGCGAGATGTACAAGCGCCACATTTCGGGCGTGCTACAGTGATGCGTCACTAATAGTGACAGGAAAAGCATCCTCCTCGACATCCATGAGGGTATCTGCGACCACCACGCACGCAGGCGCGCACTCGTCGCCAAAGCTCTGCGAGCTGGATTTTACTGGCCAACAGCGATGCGAGACGCCAAAGACATCGTACAGATATGCAACGCCTGCCAAAGGTACTCCAACAAGCCGCACGCACCAGGATCAGAGCTGTGGCCCATACCATTGGCCTGGCCCTTCGCCCAGTGGTACTCGACATGATCGAAAAACTGCCAAAGTCCACGCCAGGAGGGCACATCGTCTTCCTCCTGGTGGTAGTCGACAAATTCTCCAAGTGGATCGAGGCCATGCCCGTCATTAATCAGTCTAGAGTCACCACCATCAAATTCTTTGAGTACATTGTCTACAGGTTCGGAGTGCCCCACAACATCATCACCGATAACGGATTGAACTTCACCTCGAAGGATTTACGAGGCTTCTGCGAAGACCTCGGGATCAACCTCACATACGCCTCCATGTCTCATCCGCAAACCAATGGGTAGGTCGAAAAGGCCAACAGTCTCATCGGCAACGGCATCAAGAAGCGTCTGCTGCGCCCACTTGAAAGGCTTGCGGGAGCCTGGGCAGATGATCTACTCTCCATTCTCTGGAGCTTGCAGACAATGCCTGATGGTGCGTGGAAGCTTCTTTTGGAGACCCCAAGAGGAAGGTGTGATGATCACAACATCAAGTTTTCGCCCAGTAAGCAAACAAGGTTATCGAACCAGTAGGAGGAAGGAAATGACTCAAAGGTGTTGCTAGCAACTTGGAAACCTGCACAACACAAACTCAAGACTTTGCCCCAACGAACAGTGAGGTTGTCAATCTCACCGGTTGCTGTAACAAAGGAGTAACTGTATGTTGTGGAAGGTGATGAAAACAAAGGAGTAACTGTATGTTGTCAATCTCATTGATTTGCTGAAAACAAAGGGTTAACTATATGGTGTGGAAGGTAATAGTGGTTTGCAGAAAGTAAACAGTAATAGTGGAAGATGTATCAATGGTAAAGATTGAACTGGGGTCCATAGTTCACTAGAGGTGTTCTCCTTAAGATAAACAAACATGGAATGCTGGGTAAAACAATTACAGCAGGGCAATTGACAGGACTGAGCAAGGCATAACAATGCAATACTAGACATTCATGATCCTATGATATTCGATTGGGCAATACAACAAGATACATAGACCTCCATCCAACTGCATCTATGACTAGTAATCCACCTTCAGGTTATTATCCGAACCCCCTACGGTATTAAGTTGCAAGCAATGGATAACTGCTTTAAGCAAAGTGTGTAAGGTAAACAATCCACTTGTTCCATGAACAAGAGACCGTTGTTTTCTCCCTAGTGGCAACAACACATCTACAACCTTAGAGATTTCTGTCACTTCCCTTATATTAAATAGAGGCATGAACCCACTATCGAGCATAAATACTCCCTCTTGGAGTCACTAGCATCTACTTAGCCAAGATAGCTACTAGAAACGGAGAGCATGCAAGATCTCAAACAACACAGACATGATAGAATCAATAAGACAAAACTATTAATCAATCTGGCATAGTAATCTCAATATCCATCGGATCCCCGCAAACACAACATGCATGATTACAAATAGATGATCTTGATCATGAATGGAGCTCACAAGATCTAAACATGATAACACAAATGAGGAGATAGAACCATCTAGCTACTACATGGACCCTTAGTCCAAGGTAGAACTACTCACACTTCATACCGGAGGCTGGCATGATGAAGAAGAAGGCCTCCGGGATGATCTCCCGTCCGGCAGGGTGCCGGAAAGAGCTTTAGATCCCCCGATCTAGGGACGATGGTGGCGGCGGCTACAGACGGTTTCATGGAAT
Organism: Avena sativa; assembly: GCA_916181665.1. Taxonomy (NCBI): domain Eukaryota; kingdom Viridiplantae; phylum Streptophyta; class Magnoliopsida; order Poales; family Poaceae; genus Avena; species Avena sativa. The sequence continues at coordinate 508,139,806 of OV702294.1, forward strand.
ATTGATCGGGTCCTTAGGGTTTTGGCATTGGGGGGTCTTTATAGGCGAAGAGGAGAGGCAGGGGGCAACCAGGGTGGCTGCACCCCCAGGCGCGGGTTGCGCCCAGTCGTGCAACCAGAGTGTGTGGCCCCCTGGTGGCTCCTCTCTGTCTCGTACTCTGGCTTCGTGTTCCCCGCGATAAAATATGGACTTTGGCTTTTGTCCCGTCCAATTCCGAGAATATTGATTTTCTGCCTTTTCTAGAACCAAAAACAGAAGAAACAGGCAACTGGCACTGTGGCATCTTGTTAATAGGTTAGTCCAGAAAAACATATAAAAACACCTCAAAGTGTAGACAAAGCAAAGCAAAGTAGATACTAAACAAGCATGGAACATCAAAAATTATAGATACGTTTCCGTCATATCAAGCATCCCCAAGCTTAACTCCTGCTCGTCCTCGAGTAGGTAAGTGATAAAAAGAATAATTTTTTAGGTGACATGCACCATCAAAATCAAGATTAAACCATTTGCAAGCATTGAAACATGGGATCAAAGAACTCTAAACATGAGCATGAAAGATGGAGTTATAACAGTAAGACAAAGTAACTATGCATGCAACATGAAAGGTTACAAACAAAGTGTTGCAGATATGCCCAAGAGACAATAATAAAGAGGTTATTATCATATCTTCATGCTTATAATAAATGTTTACATACCATGCTAGAATTGTATTAACCAGAAACATTAATAGTTGTGTGATTTGTAAACATCAAAGAGTCCCTAGTAAAGCCTCTTGTTGAACTAGCTTGTTGGTTAATATATGATCATGAACATTGAGATGTTATTAACAACAAGATCATATCATTAGGAGAATGGTGTGATGGACATACTCCTATAGTTAACCATAGCATAAAGATCAAGTCATTTAATATAGCTCAGTTCCTATAAGCTTTTAGATACATAGTAACCTAAATCCTTCGACCATGAGATCATGCTAATCATCATCATCGGATGGATGCTTTGATGACATCAAAAACCACACCATAACTAGGTGGCTATAAAGGTGGCATTGAGTGTTCAGAAAGTATGTGTTGAGGCACATGGATCAAGAGTGTGATTTGTCCATCCATATGACGGATAGATATACTCTAGGCCCTCTTGGTTTAATGTCATCCAATTAGCTTGCAAGCATGTGACTGGCTCACAAGGGATCACATATCATAGGAACGACAAAAGAGTACTTATCGGTAACGAGGTTAAACTAGGTATGTAGAGATACCGACGATCAAACCTCGGATAAGTAAACTATCGCGAGACAAAGAGAAATTGGTATCGTATGTAAGTGGTTCATTCGATCACAAAGTAATCGTAGAAATATGTGGGAGCCATATGAATTTATAGATTCCTCTATTGGTTATTGATCGGAGAGGTGTCTTGGTCATGTCCGCGTAATTCACGAACCGTAGGGAGACACACTTAATGATTCAATGTTGTTTAGTAGATATGGAATGTAAGTAGGGAGACCGAATGTTGTTCGGAGTCTCGGATTGGATCCGGGATATCACGAGGACATCTGGAATGGTCTAGAGAATAAGATTCATATAAGAAAGTCCAATTCTGGAGTTCAGGAATGATTCCGATGATTTCATCGGAGAGGTTCTAGAAGGGTCTAGAAGGTTCACCGGACAGGAAGGGGAAGGGAACATGAATGTGTCATGGATAAGTGGAATGGTTGGATTATGTACTAGGTCACTTGGTTGGGCATTAGCAAGAAAGAAATCAAGCTCCAAATTGAAAGTCAAAAGGCAAGTTTCAAAAGGTTAAACTGGGACAATGTGTCCTGGTGGAGAAAGGAAAGAATCATTCTTTCCATCCACCACAAGCCAACAAGGAGAGGGAGTTCGGGAAGGATTCAAACTCCCATCTCCCAAGCTGCCCTCCCTCTCATAAATAGAGGGGAGGGGTGCCCCAAGACCACACAACACCAGCCCCTCCCCACCTAGCCGCGCCGCCGCCGCTCGCTGCCGCCAGTTCGCCGTCGCCGCCCTAGACGTCGTCGGCCACGCCTCCTCCTCTCCGACCCTCTAAATCCTAGATCGCCGGAAACCCTAGATCCACCATAACCTGCTCCGGCTTAGGCGAAGCCCTGTAGGATTTTCCCTCTACTTCCGACACCACGCCGTCGTGTTGCCATAATCGCGAGGGGAGAACTACAACCTCCGCTGCCTGAACGTGTGACCGACTGCGAAAGTGCTACCAAAACGCAGTGTCGGAAGGATCGTCTTCGCGATCTTGATATCGACAAGTGTACGACTACATCACCCACGAGAATATTCTCTCGTTAACCGCTTTGGAATCTTTGAGGGTGATTACTCTAATCGACTTGTTGCTACAATCTAGTAGATAAATCTTGGCTTGTTTGGGTGCATGCGGTAGAATTTTTTTGTTTTCCATGCTACGAACCCCTACAGTGGTATCAGAGCCGTGTCTATATGCAGATCTGTTGCACGAGTAGAACACAATGGTCATTATGGGCGTTGATGCTTTCGTTGTCGATTGCTTTTTGTGTACTTTGCATCTTGCGGGATGGTGGGATGAAGCGGCCCGGGCTAACCTTACATGACATCGTTCATGAGACTTGCTCCACGCTTGACATGGAACTTGTATTGCATAAGTGGCTTTGCGGGTGCCTGTTTCTCCCAACATAGTGAAGATTCAATTTACAACGGTTGATTGACAATACTAGTATCAACGTTGTGGTTCTTGTTCGTAAGTTAGAACGACACTTGATGAAAGCCCCAAACCACGTAAAACATGCAAAGAAAATTAGAGGCGTCTAACTTTGTTTTGCAGGGGTGTGCTGTGATGTGATATGGCCATGATTGTGATTATATATGATGTATGCAATGTTCCTTATTGTAAGTCGGCAACCAGCAGGAGCCATATGGTTTTATTTTAATTTCGTCTAGACCTGCGTGTTTATTATTTAAAGTAGTTGTAATAGTTGATGCTGGTGGACGACAACCATGGAGCGGCGCCATTGACCTTAACGCCACGCCGGTGATGATGGAGATCATGTTCGTGCTTGAAGATGGAGATCGGAAGCACAAGAAGAAAGGCCATATCATATCACATATTTTGAATTGCATGTGATGTAAATCCTTTTATGCATCTTGTATTGCTTAGTTCATGATGGTAGCATTATAAGATAATCCCTCTCACAAAATATCAAGTTATAGAGTGTTCGTCCTTAGTAGGCACTGTTGCCAAAGCTCGTTGTTTCGAAGCACCACGTGATGATCGGGTGTGTTAGATTCTGCGAGTGTATACAATGGGAGCAAGCCAGATTTGCTCATGCGGAAGCTAAGGTTTGATCTTGACGATTCTAGCATGTACAGACATGGTCTCGGAACACGGAATATCGAAAGGTAAAGCATGAGTCATATAGATGATATGATGAACATGATGATTGTTTGCCTTTAAAACTATATCATGTCACGTGATTATCGGTCTTGGTGTAGTGAATTTGGTTCGTGTGATCACTAAAACAATGTGATGGATATTGTTTTGAGTGGGAGTTCAACACCAATATGATTAAAAGTTAAACACTATTTATCATAAATTAGATCAAAGTGAATTTGCATAGTTGTTGTAGTCATTGGCATCTGTTTACCACCTTGCACTTAGTTATAATTGAGATAATAGAACTATAGAATTCTGGTTAATTACTTTACGAACTGGTATCATATTGTTTTGGAGTGTTAATCTAAAGTTTAAAAGTCCTATTGCAAACTTTTAGTAAGTTCCGGTTACTTCGTGAAGTTTAATAATTTGTATTAAATCAAGAGTAACAATTCCAGTGTTAGTATATAAGCATCATGTTTATCTGCATGATTCTTGATATTCAAAAGATTGTTTTAATATCAAGGTTATCTAGGAACATCATATGTGAAAGATATTGCGATATCTGAAACGATGTTTTTGATTATAACATGATAGAGTATAATATGGCAAAGTTTATGTTCTCATATTTGATGTGAATTTTCAAAAGGTTGGAGACGCTAGTCGTCCTAATCCTCCAAAAAGGTTTTGGAGAACAACATTATATTCGCGATTCACCGTTATAAGCTAAAGCAGCTTCATCATGAATAATTCCATGATAAGGATGAATATTTGATGTAGGTAAAATGTTTACTACACCAAGAGATTACTAAAGAATGGAATTTGAAAGAACACCAAACATTTTATGATGGTGATCTACTTCAAAGTGCAAGTCCAAAAACATTGGTATTTAAGTATACATGCTTTGGACTATGTGTCATGTGTATGGATCCACTATTGATGTTGATAGATTATTTCAAATAGAAAAGGAAATACTGAAAGAGAATCTCATAAATATATGGCAGAAAAGAAAAAGACCAGAATTGTTCAGCTTAGGTATATAGAGGATATACGTGTTATGGCTGTATTCTTTGCTTGTTAAATAATGTGGTTCTTAAGTATTAGATACTAAATTTGTTGGTGTGAATCGTCATAAGAAAAAACACAATTCATAAACTACAATGGCCTAAGTAACTAGCAAAAGAATATGTGATGATGTTCATCGAGAACAAATAAAGGATTATTGTGTTGCTCATTGAAATCAAAGCTTGCCTTCAAGATTTGTTTTATCATGTATTATGAGAACAAAAGGGTTGTTCAAATAATTGCCGTAATCCATAAAAGATGGACGATTTACAAATCTCATTGGAGAAATCACATCCATAAAACTAGTGCTAAAAATGTCGAAAGACAAATTGATTGAAAGATCACTTAGGAAGTGACATCGCCGTTTAAATTATATTGGAAAGAAAACATGAAGAAACTCCACGTGGATGGGATTTTGGAGTCTTTTGATTTTTGATCAAATGACACTTGTGAAACTTTCCTAGAGATAATCAAAACTCCGTTCATAGGCCAAAAGGGAACGAATGACTAGATTGTTGGAATTTGTACATATTTGATGTATGAAGTCCATTACGTGTAGTCAAGAGCGATGGATTTCAACTTCATATGCTTTCTCCGAAAATTTTAGTGAATATATGAATATTTACTTAATGAGGATGAAGTGTGAAACATTTGAAAAGTTCAAAAACTTTCAAGATGAAGTGCAAAATCAACGTAACAAGAAAATAAAGAATTTATGATAGGATCATAAAGGAAGATATTTGAGTTACAAGTTTAGCATAATACCTTAGATTTGAGGAATCGTTCCGTGGATTTGCATTTCCCGAAACACCATAAGAGTATGGAGAGTTCAAGATATATAATAAAACCTTGTTTGACATGGTAAGATCAAAGGTGTAATTTATAAAACTGCCATTATATTTTAAAGATTAAAGCTTTAGAGACTACCATTTTTCCACCGAAAAGAGCTCCATCATAATCCGTTGAAATGACACCATATAAAGTTATGGTTTGGGATAAAACCCAAGTTGTCCTTTCTTAAATATTGGTATGCTATGCATAAGAAAGATGTTCGCAACCAAAATCGGATGAACATATCTTTGTATGTTATTTCTAATAATCGTTGAGTATTCCTCCATAACACCAAAGAAAAAAATGTTTGTCGCTTAGAACGTCAAGTTTCTTTGAGAAAGGAATTTTCCGTGAAAAGTTAAGTGGGACGACAATAGAACTTTGATAAGGTTAAAAGAACCTTAGCTATATGTGCAAAATTGCACAACGCCGAAAAGTGTTTCGGAGGCAGCAACAATGCTCATGGCTCACGTGCCTCAAAGGTTGTGGTCACGGAAGTCTAAGTTCCTATTGAACCAAGTAGGTCGGATAAACAATCAAATACCAAGATTTGAGGGTTGAATCATTATTTGATAATAATGAACCGACTACATGCAAAGAAGCGATGATGGGCCCTGACTCCGTCAAATGGCTTGGAGCCATAAAATCCATGATAGTTCCATACACGAGAAATCAAGATTTGAACTTGAAAAGACCCTCTGGAAAGGTGTAAAACCTTACAGTCGTGTTTGGATCTATAAAGAAATAGACATGGATATTTCACATCTATGAAATAGTAAACATGTTGGGAAAGAGTTCACAACAATGTTCAAAGGTTGACTATGACAAGATTTGATCTTTCATAGCGTTGTTTAGTCTAGACGGATTAATGTAGCAACCACTACATATAATTTTGTTATGTGGTAGTTGAATAAACAAAACAAGTTCTTCAAATAGAATTGTTACCTAGGACGTGTGCATAACACGGTCCATAGGGTTTTGTTAATTCAAAGGATGTTAAAAGCGTATGCAAACTACAATGGTTGAAGTGAGCATCGCGGAGTTGGAATCTTCACCATGATGAAAATGTTAAAAGAGTTTAAATTTATCAGAGATGATGAACATGCTTGCATTTGCAAGAAATTAAGTGGGAGCGCTAAGACATATTTCTAATACATTATGTGGAAGACATATTGTTGATTGGAAATGATGTATCTTTTATTAACACATGTTAAGAATTTCATCTCGATGAAAGACTTAAGCAAAACCCGAATATTTGGCATCAATGTCTATATAGATAGATTGAGACGCTAATATGGTTGTACCAAATGTACATAGATGAGATATTTAATGATTTTAATATGGAAATGACAAGAAAGGTTCTTGCCACACATAATGGATTAAATCAAAATTCAAGTGTATCGGCACTTGGTAAGGGAAACAAAGATTCAAGTATAGATTGATACTTGATGTATGAAATCACAAAGAGTGTCGTGGTATTGCCGACGAGTATGCCATGGAGGGTAACTCTTGGCTTGTGCCGGCTTCGGGGGAGCCCATCCTAGGTTTCGCCGCACACCAGGATCATTGATGACGCGAGCTGGAGCTTTCTTGGCCTTCTGCTGCTGCAGCAGAGTCTTGTACTCGGCCTCCATTGCTCTAGCTTTCTCTATTGATTTCTGCGCGTTGGCCAGATCTCGATCTAGCTTTGCGCCTTGCTCCGCGATGGCATGCGCTTCCTCCAGCAGCTGCTGGCGCTTCTCGTCAAGATGGACTACATTGCGAATATGAGCCACGGTCATAGGCTCAACGAGGAGATTGTCGTACATCACTCTATCAGTTGAAGTAACTTGGGCAGCAGCAGACATAGATGCCGGAGGCGGCGGGTTTGCGGTGTTGTTGTTGCTCGGTCCAGTGCCGAGTTCTTGTGGCTGTTGCACTGGGTGAGGCGGAGGGGCATGTCCTTTGCGCGATCATTGTCGACAGCAACGGGTGGTCCCTTCCCCTTGTCCAGCGCTGTAGGCGGAGCTCTTCCGGGATGATCTTAATCCATCACCATCCCAATGGTGACGAACACCTCTCGGGACATGACGGTGTTGTTGGCCTGCTCGTCGCGCTTGTAATCCTCCTCCATCTACTGCATGATAGAGTCTAGCTCCTCCGAACTAAAATCTATCTCCCCTGAATCTGCGCTAAAGTCGGCATAGAGAGCGTCAAGCACGGAGTCGGAGGGTGCTGAGGATTCCTTGATGACGGGGGGTGGAGGTGCAATAGAAACTACGATGACTGGAGGCAGTGGTGTAGCTGCGGCGATGGCGGCAGCAGGCGGTGGTGGCGGTAGCTGAATCGGAGGGGCTCCGTCAATGAGCGCAAGAGTTGCCTAAGCTGCCTCTTCGACCTCCACGTAGTTGTTGACGGTGTTCACCATACTTTCGAAGGTGAGGGGTCCTGAAGCCTGCTGCCGCGTTAGCGAATGCTGGAGAAGCGTACCTTGGTCCAGTCCTTCCACAAAGTGATACATGGGATCATCATTGGGGTAATGCCCCAGATCGGCCCATATACGGAGCCACCTGGCGAGGTAATCGCAGGGGTTTTCGCCCTCTCTCTGAACGCAACATGCCCGGTCGAAGATGGTAACCACGCCGATGAACTTGGTTCTCTGTTGTCCAGACGCACGGACGAAGCCGGCGGACTTGCGGTGATCTTCCATCGTTATATCCTGCATAGGGGCGGTTTCGGTGGGCCTTGAATTTTTCCGATATTTGTCGGCAAAATCCAAAGAGAGATCCGACATCGATCCTTCCGCGAATGTATCCTGCCCGTAGGCGGTCCGTGCGGGTCTTGATGCTCCTCCGACTCCCAAGGAACTAGTGCACGAGTTGGTTTCGCCGATGAAGAGATGGATATCTCCGATGGGGACGATCGAGCACCACATAGGGTTCGTCTTCGCCCGGATCCAAAACTCGTCGGGAGGGACGATCAGAACGTTGCCGGAGAAGAGAACACGACCGATGTTTACGATTTTGCCGATTCCCGCGAAGATCTTGGTCCTCGCCCGCTGAAGAGCCTGAAGCGCCTCTTGCCCCACGGTGGGCGCCAACTGTCGTGGTATTGCCAACGAGTACGCCATGGAGGGGTCCTTATAGTGCGTGTTTAGAGACGTGGGGGAAGGCAGACGATTTACGGGTACGAGGTAACACAGCTTACCCAGGTTCAGATCACACGACGGTGGCGGAATCCTAGTCCTGCTATAAATCACTATAAGGGCAATACGGCAAGTTACAGGGATTGGTTCGTTGTGCGAGGTGACTAGAGAGTCTAACTTATCGTCCCTAAAGGCTCCCATAGGCCCGACTTATATAGTTGCCAGGTCCTAGGGTTACAGGGAAAAGTCCTAGCTAGACAGGTTACAGAGTCCTCCACTGCTTACAACTAGTCTAGCGTGTCTTGCACTCCAAGGCTCTGAGTACGTCGGTGACTCCTCCGTAGCCTTCTTTTATCCAGCATGGGCCTACCTTCTGGATCCATCTAACTGGGCCACCTAGTAGTCCATGGGCCATGCTACCAACTGTGGGCCACCTGGGTTATCCGGATAGGAGACATGCTATGAGATACCCATATAGCATATCCCCAACGGTAGCCCCCGGAGAACTCCAAGATGTTGCGCCGTCTTGCCTCTTCAGGTTGAATGCTCCGTCTAGATGGATGTCGGCAAATAGTCAAGCAAAATCTCGTAGTCCTCCCAAAGAACCCTGCAAGGTTTTCTCCGTCTTCAATTTGTAAGTCGGAGAATTGCTGAATCTTCCATCGTACTCTTCCATAGCCGGACTGGATCCGTCCATGCCAGAATATTCCGATGTGATGGTTCATCTGCTAGTGACCGCTATGGCGATGTAGACGTAGGTCAGCAACGCCTCGTAACTCACACATGCAGAGAACGCGGCGAGAAGGTATGCCTAGTGACCCAAGCCGGAGAGAAGGTATACCTCAAAGCCCAACTAGTACGTGGCGTCTCCCTTCCCATCTCCAATTTCTTCCTAGATGTCCTCAACCATTACCGAGTATAGACTCAGAACCTCTCCCCCAATAGCATCCTCGCGCTTAGCAACTACGCGGCACTTTGCGAGGGTTACTTAGGTATTAGGCCTAGGCTAGATCTCTTTATTTATTTTTTCACCGTCAAGCGGGAAGCTGGAGCCGGCAAGGACGAGATCAGGAATTGTGGCACTATTAGTTTTAAGATCCGGCCTGGCCGGCGGTTCCCCAACATCGTCGGCCATGATTCCTGTAAGAACTGGCAACAAACATACTTCTACAGCCCAGATATCCCTCTGGTTTGCCAAGAAGCGACGTACCCGGACTTCGTCGATGGAGCCGCCGTCCAAGCTTCAACATGGAGATCCCAGGCCTCCCTTCACTCCTACATCGATGCTTCCCGCGCTATAAGGAGGATAGAGTGGTTCGTAGAGACGGGTCTGACCGGATTGGACCTGGCCATGTGCTGGTTTGTCAGGCGGATCCAGCCTCTGCAGCACCGCTCGAAGCTGATGCATGAGTACACCAAGGATAGGAAAGATAACCTCTGCATCTCCGAGGACAATTTCTCGAGTGACTCCGTCAAGATTCGCCTCAAGGACATCGTCAAGGTGAAGGATAGGAAGCGAGGCTTCACCATCACCTACGACATGTTCGTTGACGGCACGTGCCCAAAGGTATGATGTTTATTTTTTGGGTATGACATATACTCCAGTTCTTCCATCTAGCCATATCCATCTCATCTAACATGTTGGGATTTCACTTAACAGCTTAGCAGTCTAGAGGAGGATAGCATGGTTGTCCAAATCTATGACCCAAAGATGAAGGAAGTCACCGTCGTGTCTGACGACGATGCCCCATTGGCGCGAAAGCGTAGGAGCTCCACCTCTAACGCTGCCGATGGAGGCAAGAAGAAGAAGACGGAGGGTCAAGCCTCCAAGAAGACTACCACCGTCCTAGAGGCTGAGAAAAGAAAGATCACCGAGATCCCCTGTGCCAAAGCACCCCCTCTTGTGTAAGCTTCTTTCTCTCCGGCATTGTCCATTGCTTGTCTTATTCCTGTACTTATACTTTTTGCATGTTTCGGGAAGAATGCCACTACCAGTTTGAAGAAGACCTCCAAAACTTTGGGGGCTTCTAGAAACATTAACGATATGTTGCATCATGACATTTCTCCCCACGCATCTCCCTCCATCGCCCCTGTCACTCCTAGCGTCCAGCCTACGCCTGCTCCGACAAGCTCACAGGACAAAGATGCAGCTGGCCCTTCCGCCATGGAAGTGGACTTAGTTGCCTCTGTGGAGCTTTCCGTTGTCGGTGAACAGGCAACGCAAGAAAGTACCACAACCCAAATGGCTGAAGCTCCGGCTAAGGATGCCATCGGTAGCGGTAAGGCGGTGGTGGAGAGCGTACGTCAGCTGAAGGCGGCGCCTCCGCACCCAAGAAAGCCATAGAGTTCCCGAAGATAGTCTACCCGGTACTTATGCCGGGTAGCTCCGCTTTGGTTCCTGGTGCGACACCGACATCTCCAACATGCGGTCTTGAGGAACTTCTCCAGCAAGCAGAAATCTTGCAAGGAAACAGTTTATCCTTCGGCAAGTTGCTTGCTGAGAGTGCTAAAAACCTCAAGATCATCGCACTTGTAAGTTTTATTTGCCTTTTGCATTTCATATGAGTATCCCACTCTAGCCCCCGAGGATTTAGACGGAAAACCATAGGTCTTTGCATCTGAATGCTCTAAGAGTGACTAAGCTAGAAAACTTCTCATTGTAGCCCCCAAGCATATAGTTTGAATGAATTATTCCGACTAGATGCTTTCAAAGTATCATACGCGGTGTTCATAAGTTTCAATACAGTAGCCCCCAAGCTTCTAGTTGTAACTGAGTTATTTCCGACTAGATGCTTAAAGAAAGACTAAGCATATGACTGAGTTTAAAAACTTTATACTGTAGCCCCCAAGCTTCTAGTTGAAAACTGAATCAGTTCCGACTAGATGCTTAAAGAAAGACCGAGCATATTGCTCAGTTAAAAACTCTCACTATAGCCCCCAAGCCTCTAGGTGGATATTTATCCGGCTAGATGCTCCAAGTAGACTAAACAGTGTTAAACTTTTACTTTCCACGGAATGAGAATGCTCGGAGGGGCGTGGTCAACGAGAAGTACCATAAGATGCGCGCAGATTTGGAAGCCGAAAAGGGTAAAACTGCCTTCTTGAAGGAACAAATCACCAAGAGCATGTAACATCCCTAAGATCATAATTTCAAAGTTTGCATATCATTCATGCATGCATATAGATTTGAGATCAATTTCAAACTCATTTCAGAAAAATAGCAGCACATAGTGCTATGATTTTATGTGAGCAGATTTAAATCAAATGGCCATCCCCATTTGAGAGTTTGAATGATTTTAAACCTAGCTTGTTTGTCTTCCTTATAGAAAGGATTGAGTGTGGTTTTGGACCAAGATTTACAAATTGGAAATGGTTTCAAAAACCATTTCTCAAATTTTGCAAACCAAGTGCCAAGTCTCTGATATTTTGTTCTCCAAGCTTGACCAAGCCTTTGCAAAGCAACCACATGATTTTATGTCTATATTTGAGACTGCTGCTCACTGCAAAAATCCCAAGAAAATTTGAATTCAAATGAAACTTGAATTCATTTGAAAATCAATTCAGAAAATCGAAACAGATAAAGAAAAGGAGTAAACAAAAGAAAAGGGCCAGGCGCCACCAATCTGGCCCAGCATCAGAATAGGCCCAGCTAGCCCACCCGGGCCATTCCTCTCCCTCTCGCACGCGCGAGCGCACCCACACAGCCGCTGACAACCAGACCCCACCTCCTTTCTGTGCGTTTCGCTGACGAGCGGGCCCTCTCCACGTCAGCGTCGTCTTCCCCAGATTCCGCGCACGAACTCCACCGCTGCCCGTTGCTGCACTGATTTCGCGAGGTTAATTGCATTGATGCAGCAAGCGTTTCTTGTCGAGCCTCTGGCTATAAAATCCCCACACCCTCGCGACCATTTCCCCTCAAACAATTTCGCCTTCACGCCACCAGGCTGCCCACAACTTGCACGACGCTGCCGCTGTTCCGACGACTGCGCCGACGAATTCCGGTGAGCTCCGTGTCGTGGGAATGGTCACGGCAGATGCTGCAATCGGCAGCGAGTAGTAGAACGAGGGGCAAGGGCGGCCAGCCATCTGCGGTGCGAGATGAGGGCGGAGACTCAGGGTTTTACCCAGGTTCAGCCCCCCGGAGGGTAAAGACCTACTCCTGCTAGATTGTATTATGGAGGTGGTACAATGGGCGAGCTCGGCGGCTAGGAGGCGAGTCGCTTGGGGGTATGATGGAACGTCTCTCTACTCGCCCTCCAGGGAGGTTTATATAGGCTCACCTCCCCTAGGGTTTACATATCTCAACCGATTCAGTTAAAGCTTTGGTACTCGTTTAACCTAATCCGACTGGGCCTATCTACTCGCCTGGGCCTTCAGCTTCCAGTCGCTTGGTTCCTCGCTGGGCTTCAATCCAGTCGCCGTCTTGCAGGCCCACTCGCCAAGTCTTGGGCCAGTCGGAAACGTCCTGCTGGGTATACCCCAGTAGGCATATCCCCATCAGTAGTCCCCGAGGCCGTCGTCGATTTGGCGTAGGTGGCTGCTGGCAGTCGGAGCATACGGCTGCTGAGTAGACATCCAGTCGAATCGACGGCGGGCTCCTGTATAAAGGAAAAACTAATCACACTGCTCGCAGCTTTGGCGAGTCGAGTCGGCGAAACACTGTCATAGTGGTTGGGTCGGTGAGCCGAGTGGCTGAAGTTGGACCGTTTAAACGTGGTCAAACTAGCCGTTGGAGTAATCCAACGGTAACTTTTGGCGTAATCATCGCGCGGTAACGGTTCCCTAATTTGGCGGGTAACAACCGCTATATAAGAGGAATGGCAGGCGATCAGAGAACCACCTCCTCACCATTTCCTCCGACTGCGCGCACCTTTCGTCTCCCTTCGCATCGCGATCCAGCCGACCTGAAATCCCCGGACCCCCAGCAAATCTCTCCGCCATGGCCCTTTCCACCGAGCCGTGGGGTAGATCTAAGTGCACGAGGGCGCAGCTGGCTTCCTTCGAGGAGGCCGGGATCTTGCGAGCCGGCTGCTGGCGCATTCCCGCAGCCGGAGAGACGACCCCGAATCCGCAAGAGAGGGAGTTCATCTGCTTCACCAGCCATCTTGAACGGGGGCTAGGGTTCCCCACGTCCCTGTTCTTTCGGCGCTTCTGCGCCTACTACGAGATCCAGCCTTCGGATCTGGGCCCCCATAGCATCGAGCAGCTCGCCATCTTTGTGGCGTTCTGCGAATGCTACTTGGGCTGCCGGCCCTACTTCCCTCTATGGCAAGATCTGTTCCACGGACGGATCAGCCGCGAGGAAGCGGGCAGCCCAATGCTGGTCCTGGGCGGCCTAACCTTCCAGCTCAAGTCGAAGGCTTCATTCTTCGACCTGATGCTGCCCGCCAAGGCAGCGAGCGACTGGAAGAAATCATGGTTTTACGTAGCCGAGGCGACCCCGGAGGGCGAGACGGCGATCCCGCGGTACTCCGTCAATCGGTCCGAGCCGCGCCGTCTCCAAGTCGGCAAGCTCCCCAACGACCAGCGGATGGTCGTCGACGAGATGCTCCAGACCATCCGTGGTCTGAAGAAGAAGGGCCTCCAGACGATAAACTTGTACAACTGCTGGCTCGGGCGGCGGCTCGTCCCGCTAGCTCGTCGCGAGCACTACATGTACCAGTACACGGGCCGGGAAGACTCGACGAAGGCCTGCCTAGACGAGTGGAAGCTGGAGGACTACATCCCAGCACTGAAGAAAATCACCCAGGCGGTATACCTGGACGCACAGGCCGGGGTCGCCCCCTACACCGCAAAGCGTCCAGCCCCAACGGTAATCACTTCACTTCGCTCGCAGTCGCAGTTTATGCAGTCGCGGTAATTCTAACTTCATCTTGTATTCATTGCAGCTATTCCAAGTGGTGGAAGGATGGCTCCCACCGTCGGACGACGAGAACTCGAGCTCGTCCGTCCAGAACGTGGGCGAGTCGCCTCCCGTCAAGGGCGATGCCGGGAGTGACGAAGGCGACAGCGACGACGAGTCCGAAGAGGAAGTCGCCCCACTGCTCCGCAAGACCCGTGGGCAGCGTCAACGTGAGCTTGAGGCAAGTAAAAGCCTCGAGCGTCACGATGACGACGACGAGCTTCCAGAAACCACCTCGCGCCGCCAGGCGACTCCATCGAAAAAAAGAAGAAGAAGGAAAAGGAGGTGAAAGCGCCTACGAGGAAGATGAAGACAAAACCGACGAGGCTGGCCTTGCCGCCACATTCAGCGAGCAGTTCTGACGCCCCCAGCCCGGCCAAGGACGAGGCGCCGCCAACGACAGCCGCGTTGGACACGGCCACCATCGAGGTACCCCTGGCATCGATGCCTCCGCCATTCGCCCCAGTCTCTGGGCTGGGGGGCGCCTCGGTCGCAACGGGGGTGACTCACAAGGAAGCTCCTGTTGAAGAGGTTACAGAGGCTCCGGTTGCAGCTTCGACGACGAAGAAGCCGTCCGTGTCTTGGGCACGCGACGTCCTGGACATGGGGCTCAGCCGCTGACTGGGCCCTGAACTGGAGAAGCCAGCCGGCCTCCGTACGAGGCTGCGCTTCATTCCGGTCGCCAAGTGAGTGCACTCGCCTTCCTTTGTCTCCCATAATCGCTTGAATTATCTTGCTTATATGATTGATGTACAGGACCGGAGTGAAGAGGATGGGCCACCCAACCGTGGCTAAGGTGCCACCCATCATCAGCGAGGAAGATCCTTCCCGCAAGAGGAAGGCAGACGAAGTCGTCGCCCCTGCGGATGGCGGTAAGAAGGCCAAGGGTGACACCGTCGTCACGATTTCTGACGACACGGCGTCCGCGCCGGCTAGACCTGCAACAGAGGCGGCCGCGTCCACGAAGGAGGGCGCTCCCTTTCCTGGAACGGCCGAGCCGACCTCCTTTGGGGTGGGTGCCTCTATCGCCACCTTCCCGCGCTTCATGACCAAGGCGGCCGCGGCGAGTGGAACTTCGCCTTCGAGCCACGCTCCTGGGATCGCTGATGCTGAAGTCGACCAACATCGTGGGAATACGCCGGCTCTCCTCGCGTCCGTGGACGCGATACAACTCCACGGCATGCTTGGCGCAGCCATCCAGGTACATCCAGTCCCCGAGGATCAGGTCGGTGCTTTGCAGCGGCCTGATTCTTTTAATGTCTTATCTTTATTTTTCGCATCCAATCCCCGAGTGCGCACGCGCTGAATTTCAGCGGGTGGGCACTTAGGAATTTCTTTGAGTACCAGTCCCCGAGTGCGCACTCGCTGAATTTCAGCGGGTGGGCACTTTAGGAATTTCTTTGATTGCCAGTCCCCGAGTGCGCACTCGCTGAATTTCAGCGGGTGGGCACTTAGGAATTTCTTTGATTGCCAGTCCCCGAGTGCGCACTCACTGAATTTCAGAGGGTGGGCACTTAGGAATTTCTTTGATTGCCAGTCCCCGAGTGCGCACTCGCTGAATTTCAGCGGGTGGGTACTTAAGAATTTCTTTGATTAACCTTTTTGGTGATGTGCAGGGTCTGCAACTTGAATCGGCTGACCGATTGGTGGCGAAGCAGCGCGCGGAGAAGGAACTGGCCATCGTCCAGGAGGCGAACAAAGGGCTTCAGGCTGTTGCCGCGAAGGCAGAGGAAGCTCGCCAGGGGCTTGTCCCCGCTGGTGAATTGGCGGCGGCGCAATCGGCTTTGAGTTCGGCTGAACAGCGGATCGCCGACCTCGAGCGCAAGCTGCAGGAAGTGAAGGAAGAAGCGAGCTCGGCTGATGGGCGAGCCAAGGCCGCCATTGCAGCCGCCGAAGAGGATCGCAAAGTGTCGGATGCCCTTGTTGCTTGGCTTCAGGACGACCATACATCGCTTCAATGCTTCATCACGGATCTCGCCCGCCCGTTGATTGGTAAGTGCGTCTGCCTCTTTCAGTAGTTGTGCCATTTGTGGTGTCCGTCGTATTCATTATTGTCTTCTACTCGCAGGTCGCATCATCAATAGCGTGGAAGAGGCGAGCTCGTTCGACGCGCGGCAGTGTGTAAGCATGCTTGTCGACTCGGCAACATTGTCGGCGACGTGCATCCGTGCCTATCTCCAAGAGATATCGCCCACGGAAGTGATTCCCAGCGACCTCGTTGAGGTGTGGAGGTATTTGGAGAAGGCGCCCACGATCGTTGAGTTCATGACGCGGTCGGCGTTTCGGCGCGGAGCGGCGAGGGCACTTAGTCTTGGACTTTCCCACTTTCCCGAGGACTTCGACATCGATGATGTGACGAGTGGCTACCCATCGTCGACTGGCGCGGTAGAGCTTTCCGAGGTCCTCAAGTTGCAGGATCGCGCCGCCGCGTACTCGGAGCGTGTCTGGGCAATGGGCGACCTCCTTCCGTACCAGGAGACGGTCGTCGTGCCGAACGACCCCGAGCTGCCGCATCGTGATTTCAAGGTCGAGCAACCCTTCCGCGCGGCGATGGCGGGTGAACTAACGACGTATCCGTCGAACCCATACACGCCGTTCATCCGCAATCGCCGGGATGTTGGCGAGTCGTCGTCTAAGCCTGCAGAATAGGATAGTTTGCCTTGTGGCGTTAGTAGCAGGTCTGCCATGCGGGCATATTTTGTAATATGAGACAATGCAACATGCTATCGAATGAGACATCGTGTCTATTTTGGTATTTGTCGCGTGTTTGTGATTGACGTTTGAACGAGTCCCCGAGCGCGTCCGCCCTTTTGTGGGGTTTACCTCGTATGTGTTATGTTTGTTGTTTTTGTGTGTTTGTGATTGTGGTCGACTCGCCCAGGCTCGAAGAGCCAGTCGCTAGACGACTCCCTTGAACGCTCTGTACTTCGCCGTTTTCCCTTGCGCGAACGAGGTCGGGTGGCCGAGTCCCCGAGCGTGGTACTTGGCTGTTCCAGTCGCGACTCGAGGTTGAGTGAGGACTTGGCGCGTTAGTTCGAGCGCGTCACTCCTGCCTGACCCGTGGGGTCAGTCGCGTGGCGAGTCCTGGGCATGCTCTCTTACTTGGCGTTTTCCCGGACCGCTCGCGGTGAACTAGTCTGCAGTCCCCGAGCGTGGTACTTAGCCGTTCGAGTCGCTATGTCAAGGATGCGGAGGACCATGGTCGTTGTAAGAAGCGTGGGCGGTTGTCTTGGTTCGTAGAACCAGTCGAGCTAGGCGACTCCAATGGGGCTCCGGGTAGGCGTTTTTCATGGACGATGAAAGACCTGAGGTGATTCAGTGCCCTTGCACCGCACTACTTAGCCGTGCCGATCGCTGTACCAAAGGTTGACTTCTACGGTTAGCGTAACGCTGTTATTACGAGTGTGAGTGGCACAAGTCATGGAGAGTAGGCGCAATTTGCGGTAACCGTTTCTTTTTATTTCATAGCGACTGGAGAGTAGATATGTGGGGTTCTAGGCGTAGAACTTTCGTAGGAGGTTTACATTCCATGGTCGCTTGACGTCGAGTTCGCCGTCCCCGCGGACGTCGATGAGGTAGTAGGCGTCGTTGCCGAGTACTCGCCCGATGGCGAATGGCCCTTCCCACAGAGGGAGAGCTTGTGCATGCCCTTCTTGTCATGGATGAGGCGTAACACCAGGTCGCCCTCTTGGAAGATGCGGGTCTTCACCCGCCGGCTATGGTAGCGGCGGAGTCCCTGCTGGTAGATAGCGGTGCGTGACCGAGCGAGGTCACGTGCCTCGTCGAGTTGATCGACCCCGTCTTGGCGGGCGAGCTCGTTTGCGGTCTCCGTGTAGTGGACGATCCGTGGCGAGTCGTGCTCGAGGTCGGTAGGCATGACTGCCTCGGCGCCGTAGACCATGAAGAAGGGGGTGAAACCTGTCGACCTGTTGACCGAGGTGCGGATCCCCCAGATGACAGAGGGCAACTCCTCGACCCAGCACCGGGCGGAGCGCTCGAGTGGTACTTGGAGTCGCGGCTTCAGGCCATGGAGGATGCTCTGGTTGGCTCGTTCCGCCTGGCCGTTGGATTCCGGGTGGGCGACTGACGCGAGGTCGAGCCGAATGTGGTGCTCTTCGCAGAATTCGGCCATGGCTCCTTTGGCGAAGTTGGTGCCGTTGTCCGTGATGATGCTGTTTGGGAACCCGTAGCGATATATGATCTCGCGTAGGAATTTGGTGGCGGTCTTCCCATCGCACTTACGAACTGGCTTGGCTTCCACCCACTTTGTGAATTTGTCGACCGCGACCAAGAGGTGGGTGTAGCCAGAGGGAGCCTTCTTGAAGGGGCCTACCATGTCCATACCCCACACAACGAATGGCCAGGTGATGGGGATTATTTTGAGCGCTGAGCTCGGCACGTGCGTCTGGTTGGCGTACTTCTGGCACCCGGCGCACCGCTGGACAATGTCGACAGCGTCGGCGTGTGCGGTGGGCCAGTAGAAGCCATGTCGCATAGCCTTGGCGACAAGAGAGCGGGCGCCGACGTGGTGGCCGCAGTCACCGGAGTGGATGTCGTGGAGGATCTTGCGTCCTTCGGCGGGTTGGACGCAGCGTTGGAACACGCTGGTGACACTGCGCTTGTGGAGCTCGCCGTCGATGATGGCGTAGGACTTGCATCGACGGGAGATCATCCGAGCTTCCGTCTCGTCTGCCGGCAAGGTGCCGGCTTCCAGGTAGGCGATGTAGGGCTTGGTCCAGTCGTCTGGCTCGTTGACGAGTGCGACCAGGGCTGCCTCTGGTTGGAGCGGGACTCCGATGTCGATCTCCCTTGGGGGAGAGACTGATGGCTTGGTGATCGTGTCGAGGAAGACGCCGGCGGGTGGTGCGAGTCGAGCCGACCCGATGCGAGAGAGGGCG
This sequence comes from Avena sativa, assembly GCA_916181665.1. Taxonomy (NCBI): domain Eukaryota; kingdom Viridiplantae; phylum Streptophyta; class Magnoliopsida; order Poales; family Poaceae; genus Avena; species Avena sativa. The sequence goes on from OV702294.1 coordinate 508,159,007, forward strand.
TCGGCCTCCTCGTTCTTCCGCCTGTCGATCCACTCGACGGAGTAGCCTGTGAAGTGTCCGCCCAAATTGTCCACTGCTTGGCGGTACGCCGCCATGGTGGGGGAGACGGCGTCGCAGGTGCCAGCGACTTGCCCTGCGACGAGCTCGGAGTCGTCGTAGCAGCGTAAGCGATTGACATTCATCTCCTTGGCCGCTCGCATGCCGTGGAGTAAGGCCTCGTACTCGGCCATGTTGTTGGTGCAGGGTGTGAAGTCGAGGCAGAGGATGTAGCGGAGCTTGTCGCCCTTTAGTGAAGTTAGCACGATCCCTGCGCCTGCGCCGTCCGCGTTCTTGGAGCCGTCAAAGTGCAGGCTCTAGTAATGAAGGTATGACAGCTTCTCTGGCTGCTGCGCTTCTTCCAGTCGGCGATGAAGTCCGCTAGGGCCTGCGACTTGATCGCTTTTCGTGGCTCGTATTTGATGTTGTGGACGCTGATCTCGACGGCCCACTTGGCGACCCGCCCGGTCGCCTCGCGGTTGCGGATGATGTCTTGCAGTGGTGCTGAGGACACGACCGTGATTGGGTGTTCCTGGAAGTAGTGCGGCAGGCGCCGCTGGGCTCTGAACACCGCGTATACCAGCTTTTGGTACTGGGGGTACCGCTGCCGCAACTCGGTGAGGACCTCGCTGATGTAGTAGACCGGTCGCTGTGCTGGGCGCTCCTTTCCTTCCTCCGGTCACTCGACGACCATTACGGCGCTGACGACGCGCTCGGAAGCCGCGACGTAAACCAGCATGGGTTCTTTGTCGGCGGGGCGGCGAGTAGCGGTGCGGCGAGTAGCACCTTTTTGAGATCGCGGAGCGCGTCGTCCACCTCCTTGTCCCACTGGAAGGTGGGGTTCTTGCGCATCAGGCGGTATAGGGGCATCGCCTTTTCGCCCAAGCGGGGGATGAAGCGACTGAGAGCCGCTACTCGCCCGGCCAGCTTCTGGACGTCGCGCAGGCACTCGGGTTTGCCGAGCCGGGCGATCGTGTCGATCTTCGTGGGGTTCGCCTCAATCCCTCGTTTGGAGACGACGTACCCCAGTAGTTGTCCTGCAGGTACACCGAAGGTGCATTTGCCTGGGTTGAGCTTTATCTTGTATTTTCGCAAGTTGGCGAACGTTTCCGCCAGGTCGGCAAATAGATCGCCCTGGCGAGCGGACTTTACGACCACATCATCGATGTAGACGTGGATGTTGCAGCCAATTTGGCTCGCAAGGCATTCTTGCATGCACCGCTGGTAGGTCGCCCCGGCGTTCTTGAGGCCGAAGGTCATGGCGGTGTAGCAGAAGGCTCCGAATGGCGTGATGAACGCCGTCTTCTCCTCGTCCTCGACAGCCATTTTGATCTGGTTGTAACCAGAGTAGGCGTCGAGGAAACACAGCGACTCCGAGCCCCCGGTGGAATCGATTATTTGGTCGATCCGTGGGAGGACGAACTGCTCCTTTGGGCAGGCGCTGTTCAGGTTTGTGTAATCGATACACATCCTCCAGGTCCCGTTTTTCTTCTCGGCCAGGACTGGGTTTGCCAGCCACTTGGAGTACTTGATTGGCCGGATGAAGCCTGCAGCGAGTAGACGCTGCACCTCCTCGGCAATTGCTCGGCGGCGCTCTTCATTGAAGGGCCGCAGCGACTGCTTGACAAGTCGCACTTTGGGGTCGGCCTTTAGCTTGTGCTCAGCGAGCTCCCTGGGGACACCGGGCATGTCAGAGGGCTTCCATGCGAAGATGTCCCTGTTCTCATGGAGGAACTCGATGAGCGCGCCTTCCTATGCCGGGCTCTTGCCCGTCTCGATCGTCACCGTCTGACTGGAGTCGCCTGGGACCAGCTCAACGGTACGGGTGTGCGTAGTGGCCTCAAAGGTTGAGGTGTTTGCGCCCTCCGAGTTGGGCTTCTTGAGTATGGTGGGGTCGTCGTTGTTGACCCCGCTCGCGTACTTGGCGAGTTCATCCGCGTGGTTGGTCTCCGCCGCGATGACGGCGTCAGCGAGCTCGGCACCTTTGGCCTCGCACTCGGCGGCCATGTCGGGGTCGCCGTTGATGGTGATGACGCCGCACGGCCCGGGGAGCTTCATCGCGTTGTACGCGTAGTGGGGCGCTGCCATGAACTTGGCGAACGCCTGGCGCCCCAGGATGCAATGGTAGGGGCTGTCGAAGGGCACGAGCTCGAAGACGATCCGCTCGGTGCGGAAGTTTGCTGGTGTGCCGAAGGTGACTGGCAGCGTGACCTTATCGATCAGGTACGCCTTCCGACCGGGGACGATGCCGTGGAACGTGGTGTGGGTCGTCTCGATCATCGACTGCGAGAGCCGCAGCCGCCTGAAGGTGTCTAGGTACAGGATGTTGATGGAGCTTCCACCGTCCATCAATGTCTTGGGGAGCCAGTAGTCGCCGACCTTGGGCTTGACCACCTAGGCGACTCGACCTGGGTACTCGATGCGTGGCGAGTGGTCTTGTCGACTCCAGGTGATGGGCTGCTCCGACCAGTTGAGGAACTGGGGAACGTCCACCTGGGCCACCGCGTTGACGGCGACGGCGCGGGCGATGACCTTCTTATCGCGCTTCGTGTTGAAGCCCGTGAAGGTGTGGAGCGAGCCGGCCACTTTGCCGAATCTTCCGCCGTTTGGCGGGTCGTTGTCGGGGTCCTCCCGTGCTCGCCGTGCCTTCTCGATCTCCCTGAGGGTGTGGCAGTCGGCGGTGGTGTGCGTGGCGGGCTTTCCTTCCCTGCTATGAAACGCACATGGTTGGTTAAGGAGAGCCGCGGGTTCGAACGTTGGCTTGGCCTTGTAGTTGCCGCCGTCGCGGCGTTGTCCTCCATCGCGGCGGAAGCTCTTGGGCTCGCGTTGCGCGTGCCCGGCATTGGCGACGAAGTCGACTCGCCCGTCACTACGGCGCTTGCCAGTGAGGCGAGTGTTGCTGTAGCGTAGGTCGGACCGTCGTCCGCTGTCGTTGCCGCTCGTGCGGCGTTGACCTCCTGACTCGTCGTCAGTTTCCTGGTTTGGATCTTCCTCCGCGTACCGTTTGGCGATCTCGAGGAGGTCGGGGATGTTGTCGAGTGTGCGAGAGTGTCGCTTGAGCTTGGCGACCAGGGGCTCGTAGCGGCACGAGGTCTTGAAGCAATGGATCGCGGTGTCCGGGTGGATGCCGACCGCGTTGTACCAGAGTTCTTGCCACCGTTGGACCCAGTTGCAGGTCGACTCACGGGGTCCCTGGACGCATCGCTCCAGGTCCTCGATAGTGGTGGCGCGGGTGTAGGAGCACTCGAAGTGCCTGACGAAAGCGTCGCGCATCTCCTCCCAGGAGTCTATACTGTCCTGAGGGAGGGTGTTGATCCACTGCCTGCACGTCCCCTCCATCATCAGGGGGAGGTAACGGGCGGCTAGCAGGTTGGTGTGGCCTGCGATCCCCATTGCCATGAGGTATGGGTCGAGCCAGACAGCGGGGTCGTACGAGGGGTCGTACTTTTCTATCTCCTTCGGCGCCTTAAAGTTTGGTGGGTACTTCTCGCCTCGGATCATTGGTCCGAAGCACTTGGGGCCGAGTCGACTGAGCGACCCCATGGGCTCGCCGTCGCAGCGATTGGTTAGGGTGTGTCGTAGGTCGTCGGGCTGGCGTGCGCGCCAGCTTTGGTTGTTGATGATGTGGGTGCGGGCGTCGATGGGTTGACCGTTAGCGGCGACGAGGTTGGTCGCCGGCCTGGGGTCGTTGGTGGAGAGTGCCGCGTTCGCGGGTCGGTGTTGGAGCTGCAGTGGCTCCGGTGGTGGGCAGTTGAGTGTGTTTGCCGCCATTGGGCGGCCGCTCGAGGCCGCCCTGCTTCCCGAGGAACGCGAGTATACTTGACCTTGCGAGTCGGCGCCCGCTCTTTGCTGCTCGACGGCCTTTGCGAGCAGGGCCCTGACGTATTGGATCTGTAGGGTGCCATCGCCGGTGGCCGTGATGCTGTCGGCTGCTACTCGGCCTGCCACGAGGTTGTCCATAGGGGTGGAGAACAGTGGGAGGCCGTTTGCGTCTCGCTCCCGTGAGGAGACTACTATCCGCGGCTGGTCCCTGGGGGGTGTGCGGTTGGGTGGAGGCGGGGCGCCCATCGCCGTCGATCCTGGCGGGGGTCGGGCACTTCCTCCTGGTGGCGCGTTCTCGCAGATCGCGCGCTCGGCCACGCGGGCCGGGTCGATTTCGTCGTCAAAGTTCAGGGCGCGCCACTGAACGGTGGGGTTCAGGCACGACCTGATCCGCTGTTGGTGGTAGCGCGATAGCTCCTGCGCCGTCACCTGCTCGAGGCGAAATTTTTCACGCTCGGCTTGCTCCTTGCGCACTGCCTCCGCCAGTTTCAGGCAGAGTTCCTCGACCTCCGTCGCCGTGGCGTTAGGAGGGATTGGGGTGGAGAATGGATCCTCCGGCGGATCGGTGTCGGTCGCCATGTAGGTCGCAGCGTGGCGGCCGGTTCCGTCACGGAGGTCGACGGAGTTCTCCGACCCGGAGTCGAATTCGAAGATCCCGAGGATGGAGGGGTCCTCGAAGTCTCCCACGTTGGAGACCTGGGTGATGGAGCCCGCGGGTGAAGCCGCGGTGATGGACCCGGCGAGTGACGCCGGGGTCGCCGAGTCGGCGTCGTCGTTGAGGGCCGCGTCTTCCGCGGCCGCTGAGTTTTCGGCCACGTCGTTGTGGGCCGAATTGTACTTGGAGGCGAGGCGATGGATCGTGCGGATCTGGCTCTCGGAGAGCCGATCGCGTGGTGGCGACTCGCGAATGCGAGCCGAGTCCTCCGAGACGATGACGTCGGTGAGGCCGACGAAGAGGCTGATCGTGCCGACCGGCAGGATCACACTGTGCGTGACGGGTCACGCCGCCGGGACGTAGCTGCTCAGCAAGATTTGGAGCATCTCGCCGATCGCTATCATGTGGTCGGTGGCGACCGTCTCGTTGATGGGCAGATTGGATCTCGCCGCAGAACACCGGCCAGACCGGCCAGGCCCCACGGTGGGCGCAACTGTCGTGGGAATGGTCACGGCAGATGCTGCAATCGGCAGCGAATAGTAGAACGAGGGGCAAGGGCGGCCAGCCATCTGCGCGAGATGAGGGCGGAGACTCAGGGTTTTACCCAGGTTCGGCCCCCCGGAGGGTAAAGACCTACTCCTGCTAGATTGTATTATGGAGGTGGTACAATGGGCGAGCTCGGCGGCTAGGCGGCGAGTCGCTTGGGGGTATGATGGAACGTCTCTCTACTCGCCCTCCAGGGAGGTTTATATAGGCTCACCTCCCCTAGGGTTTACATATCTCAACCGATTCAGTTAAAGCTTCGGTACTCGTTTAACCTAATCCGACTGGGCCTATCTACTCGCCTGGGCCTTCAGCTTCCAGTCGCTTGGTTCCTCGCTGGGCTTCAATCCAGTCGTCGTCTTGCAGGCCCACTCACCAAGTCTTGGGCCAGTCGGAAACGTCCTGCTGGGTATACCCCAGTAGGCATATCCCCATCACTCCGTGTTCCCCTCTGTCTCTAGCTCATGCTATCAGGTTCAGCAAGTCTTTGCGCACCTACTGACACTCTCCATTTGCCCTCGCATGATCCGTAGCTCCAGCAACGTCGACGACTGGCCGCCACCGTTCTCTGCACGAACTCCGGCGACCTCCCTCCGTAAGTAGCCGCCGCCCCTTGCCCTCTGACTGATACGCCTAGAATCCTCATCGTCTTGCGCATCTAATAGTACCCCTATTTTGGCTTAGCGCGATGAGGAACCTCGCCAACATCGACGACTGACCGTGCCCGACGCATCCGCAAACTCCGGCGAGGAATCTCCGACGACCCCGTGCGCCCCTTCCCAAGCCATCGCCACCTTGAGCATCAGCAGACTCCTACGGTTCTGGTAAGCATCTCCTCTCTTCCCCCGGCGACCTAGAACGCCAGCACCGCCGCTGACTGACGCGCCGCCGCCAGCCACCGCCGCTAGCGCCGCTCGAGTTTGGTCATTTGATCCAGAGCCGTCAGATCTGAATCCAACACGTAGATTTAGATCACTTAGCGAATCGTTTTTGGTAGATCTAGGCCGTGTGTTTTAAATAGATCCTACGGCTCGCGAGCGTGATCCGGAGCGAATCGATATCAGCCAATAGAATTAAGACGCGTGACTAGGGTTAGATTCAAAAACAGAATTCAAATCAGATTTAAATCCAAAATTCAAATGGCTATAACTTTTGATTTCCACGTTAGATTTTTGCAAATTTTATACCGTTTGAATCAGTGAGACAAGGCCTTTCTGAATCTGCAATGTGTTTAGTGAAATGTTTCTGTTAAATGACTTTTTATGCAGAAACTTGTTTAGGACTATTTTGAGTATAGAATTTGTTTAGTAAATTGTTTTAGTGCTAAATCAGTTTAGTTAGCAAGTTTTTGACTTGGTTATGTTTCTGTATCATGCACTTGCTTGGTGGAGTTTTCAAAAATCATCACTTAGCATTTTCTTGCATGCATGCATTTATATTTTTGTTTGTATATGAATTGTGTGTAATTTTGTGCTACAAATTTTTGTGTAGATTTTGCTAGTGACTGTGATTGTGAAGAGTGCTACTCTCCCCATTACCAAGGCAAGTGGTACTTCATGAATATTTCCATCCCTATATTTTGTACAAGCATTAGAAATATTTTGCTAAGTCTTGCATGTTGTTACTATTTTGCCAAATGCTATGTGGGGAAATCCTAAGTAGTTGTAGAATTGTAGAATTGCTAGGGAATTTCCTAAGTTAAGTTACTATGTCATGCTTATCCTAGCTAATAGCAAACAAGGGTTGGTAAAGTATATACATGCTATGATGAAAATGTTTCTAAGTCTTGGGACTTATGTTTTTCCTAATAAAACAACTAAGTCAATGAACCTCCTGGGTGGAATGGGACTTGAATGGTGGTTTTTGGTTGAGTGGTTACACAAGGCCCATGGACATGGTTTACCTTGTGTATCACACTTGTGGTATGCCACCCAGGCACAAAGGGATTTGGAGGCCAAGTGTTGAGAAGCTTATAGTGCAACCACTTGGCAATATGGGCTCTGCCTTGATCATATAGGTTGCTAGAACTTAGTCATTTGGACAGTTGGTGGTAGTGGGATGATAGGTTGGAACGTGTTCATTTGTCTAAGGGAAGGCTTCTGAAAGGTCCTGTCTTGGGAAACCAAGTCTGGTGGGGAAAGTGCACAACCTCTGCAGATGGAAAATCTAAGTACTTAGCCAAGTCCATGGCAATGGACAACTTGAGCATCAAGACATGGAAGCTACAAGAATCTCATCACTCCAACTTCTAAGTAAAACTTGTGGGTGAACAAGGGTGAAGGACCCCAATGTCTATTGGTGGTTTCTTGGGAAAGTTTTTGACAAAGAAAAACTTAGTGATTTCAACTAATAGGAAAAACCTATTTCGAGCAAAGCAAGCCAAGTTACACTTAGCCAAAAATGCATATAGTAATATAGTCCACTTAAAATTTACTAAGGTATCACTTGCCAATACTATTCCAAAGTATTGACCCTCTGTGGCTGTAACTTGTGATGTTGCAGGTTACTCCGATGATGATTAGGTGTCATGAGTCTACACTCAACATGCTTGCCTGTGGCACATGAAGATGAAGACTTATGTTTATTTACTTATTCCAAAAACTCTTGTATTAGGCCTGTGGCCCTGAGTTGTAAAAGACTATGTTTTATCTCTGGAATGGATGTAATAAATGACCTTTGTATCTGTGTACTTCATCTTAAACTGTGGATGCTAGCAATGATCCAGCGACTAGCATTGCAATCACAGGGATCCTTTTCCTTTACAAAGGAGGGATCTTACAGAGCAAGTGTCTGTTTTTCCTTTCTTTTTCGTGTTCCGACTTGGTCTTGTGCCAACATTCTCTGAGTACTCACTGTGCACTGTTCTTTCTCCGACTTGCAGAAGCCATTTCCAAGGCTAAGGATATTGTTGAGAAATCCAAGCATATTCAGAAGCTAGATAGCAAAAACAAGATCCTTAAGAAGGAGAGGAAGGATATGCTGAAGATGCATGAGGACTCCATGAAAGTCCTGCAAGACTCCGCCAACGAGGAGATGAACCGCTTGAAGGAGGAAATCGCGATCCTGAAAGAACAGAAGAAAGCTGCCGATGAGCAAAATTAGCGCCATCTTGAAGCGTACAGGATCCTCCGACAAGAACGGGACTCCATGGCGGAAACTCTCCAGCAGGTTGAGATTAGCATCTTCAGTAAGTGATTCTCCGCCTTGTACTTATGTAAGCTAGATACTCTGAACTTTTGTGTTATTAAACTCATGCGCTTCTTTGTCGGAAATTTGCAACTCCTATTGGGTTAACCCAGTCGCCTCCTCCGCCAAAGGAATGCATGGTCCTTGCCGGCAACTTTATCAACACTGCCATCGCGCAAGCTAAGGAGATATCCAAGCACCTCTAGATAAACATCAAAGCGGTGGATTTCGTGGCAAAGTTCTCAGAGATCCTACGCCGAGCCCCCGAGCGTATGGCAACCTGGAAAGCTTCATGTACACGGGCTAGCGCGAGGATGGCACTGTCAATGGTCAAGGCACACTACGAAGATTCCAACATCGACACGGTGACCTCCGGTATCCCCGGCGTAGACGACGAAGGCCAAAAGAAAGATCATGATTCTATCTTGGGGTCGCTCGCTGGTTTTGACACCAGATTCACCGAGTTGATCGACCCTAACATCTTTGTGCCCATGAAAACCATTGACGGTGGCAACCAAAGCTCCTCCGAGTCCCTCAACACCGCCAACTTCAAGGAGGGTGACTCTCCTGCTACTGATGATGCTTCGTCCAAGTCGCCTGCACCAGAGGAATGAAAAACAATATGTAATATTTGTTTCCTCTGTAATGTGTTATGCGGAAAAAACTAATTGTTAACTTAAGGCGGAAAACAATAGTTATTATTTCCTGCTACTCAAGAACTAGTTCCGGCATGTATATATTGTTTAAGCAAGTGTTGGCTTATCCATTACTTTGGTTTTTATGCTTGACTTTTCATGAGTCGGAAGACTCATTGTCGGAACTATGCGCTCAGGCGATGATGCCCAATGACACCGTCAATAACCTAAGCAAAAAATCGCCGACAATAAGTGCCAAAAGTCACTACTCCAGAATCCACATAAAGATGACAAAGAACGTGTAGACCAGAAAACTTAAGCTAACGCCCGTAGGCGGAATTTTCACAAGTGCAATCACAAAGCTTGTGCATAAAGGTTTTATACGATCCAAAAATGAACACTAAAGGAGGTAAAAGACTTAGAAATATGTGTGAACCAGAGAGCTTTATTTCATTGATCATATAAGAGGTACAAAATAGATAAAAATGCTAACTGTAGAAAGGACATAGTTGTGCTATGTTCCATGGCCGATCAAGCTCCGGGTAATCATCATCCGGGTCACGTCGCTTACGCTTATGATCCTCATTGGGTCTATCCTTCAGTTCACGATTGTCAACGAGGTAGTAATACCCATTGAGCAGCGCCTTGCTTATGATGAACGGTCCTGCCCATGGCAGGGATAATTTGTGTGACTTCTTCTGCTTAAGTCGGAGCACCAGACCCCCCTCTTTAAACGAGCGATGCCGAACGTGACGACTATGGTAGCTGTGTAGCTTCTACTGGTATATGGAGGATCTTTGGCATGCCAAAACGCGCTCCTCCTCGAGAAGTTCCACATCTAGGCGCCTGGATTCTTCAGCACCATCTTCATCGTAGGCGGCAACTCTTGGTGCGTCATGAAGGATGTCGAAAGGCAGGATGGCTTCTGCTCCATATACCATGAAGTAAGGGGTGTAGCTGGTGGATCTGTTTGGTGTAGTTCGTAAACTCCACAGCATAGATGGAAATTCTTCCGCCCAGGCTCCAGCTGCTCTATGTAGCGGTGCCTCAAGACGTGGTTTGATTCCCTGCAGAATTAATCCATTGGCTCACTCAACCTGACCATTGGACTATGGATGTGCCACATATGCGAGGTCAAGTCGGATGCCCTTCACCCAACAATAAGCTTCCACTTCTCCGAGTGACAAGTTGCTGCCATTGTCGGTGATAATGCTATGTGGGAGATCAAATCTCACCACTAGATCCCGAACAAACCTAAGGGCAGTTGCCCCATCGAGCTTAATAATGTGTTTAGCTTCTATCCATTTGGTGAATTTATCAACTGCTACTAGTAGATGCGTAAACCCACATGGTGCCGTATGCAACGAACCAACCATGTCCAGCCCCCAGACTGCGAACGGCCAAGTTATTGGTATTGTTCGCAATTCCTCAACAGGAACATGTGGTTGTCGGGCATAATACTAGCATCCCATGCATGTCTCAACCAGCTTGTCGGCGTCCGCCTTTGCAGTTAGCTAGTTCAATCCTTACCGGAAGGCTTTAGCGACCAATGATCGAGGAGCGGCGTGATGCCCGCAATCTCCAAGATGGATTTCGCGTAGAATTTCAATACCTTCTTGGTGGGAAACACACTTAAGGTATACACCAGTAGTGCTTCTTTTGTAGACTTGTCCATTGATTATGGTATAGCCCTTTGCTCGACGTACTATTTGCCGTCTTTCAACCTCGTTGTCGGGCAAAGTTTCGTGTTCAAGATACTCCATGAACAGTTTTGTTCAAGCCGAAGGGACCTTTGTCACCGTGTGAACGAAAGAGTCAACTCTGTCCGGGTTGTCAATGTCTGCTCCCTTCACGGATGGTGTCCATAGATGCTCCAGGAAAACTCTAGGCGGAATTCGTTTGCGCCCTGATCCAAGCTTAGACATCAGATCAGCCGCCTCATTTTGCTCCCTAGGTACATACTTGACCTCGTAGCCCAAGAAGCTCTTGGCTATCTCGTCCACTTCGTCTCGATATGCCGCCATCATAGGGTTCCGCGGTTCCAGGTGCCAGCCACCTGCTGGGCAACCAAGTCAGAATCTCCACAGCAAACTATGCACTTGATGCCAATATCCTTGGCTATACGTAATCCATGAATGAGTGCTTCATACTCCGCCAAGTTGTTCGTAGCCTCGAAGTGGATCTGCAGAACATAGTGTAGCTTGTCCCCAGTTGGTGACTGTAGCAGTACACCAGCCCCCGAGCCGTTGAGCAGCTTTGATCCGTCAAAGTGCATCACCTAGTATTATGGCTCAAGCATTGGGGTAGCATCTACATCTCCGTCCAATCTACGATAAAATCCGCCAAGGCTTGTGACTTGATAGTGTCACGTCTCTTGTAGGTGATCTCGAAGGCGGCAAGTTCAATGCCCCACTTCGCGACCCTTCACGTAGCGTTGTTGTTGTTGATAATGTCGGACAATGGAGTCTTGCTCACCACTGTGATGGGGTTCTCCTGGAAATAGTGCCTCAGCTTCCGAGAAGCAAGGAATACTCCATAAGCTATCTTTTGGTAGTGCGGGTAACGCTACTTGGACTCCGTCAAGACCTCGCTCACATAGTAAACTGGTCATTGAACTCCGTACTAATTCCCTGTTTCCTTCCGCTCTACCACGACGATGATGCTGATTACCCGGTTGGTGGCCGCCATGTGAATTAACATGGGCTCTCCAGGCTCGGGCGCTGCAAGGATAGGCGCTGAGGAAAGAATCTCCTTGATCTGCTTCAATGTTGTGTCTGCTTCGTCCGTCCAAGTGAATTTGACCTCCTTCTCCAGCAACTTCTACAGCGGCAGCGCCTTCTCTCCAAGTCGGCTGACGAACCGACTAACTGCTGCAACACAACATGTTAGTCATTGTATGTCCTTTAGGCATGTCGGATGGTTTATGTTTAAGATGGCCTTGATTTTCTCTGGGTTGACCTTGATTCCATGCTGGGAAACGATGAAGCCCAACAATTTGCCGGCTGGAACCCCGAAGATGTACTTCTTAGGGTTAAGCATCATGTTGTATTTCCGGAGATTATCAAAGGTTTCTTTTAAGTCAGAGATTAAGTCATTTGATCTTTTAGACATCACCGCTATATCGTCCACATAGGCGTGAACGTTCCGACCAATTTGATCGTGTAGGCAATGTTGCATTGTCCGCTGGTAGGTAGCACCTGCCTTTTTCGGCCCAAAGAGCATCGTGACATAGCAAAATGTGTCGTAGGGTGTAGTGAACGAAGTGGCCAATTGGTCCGACTTCCTCATCTTGATCTGGTGGTATCCTGAGTATGCATCAAGAAAACAAAAAAGCTCTGAGCCAGCCGTCGAGTCGGTCAATGCGAGGCAAAGCAAACAGATCTTTGGGACATGCCTTGTTCAAGCCGGTGTAATCAACGCACGTTCTTAACTCTTTGGTTCCCTTTTTGGGTACAAGTACATGATTAGACACCCATTGGGTGTGAAGGACTTCACGGATAAAACTAGCCTTAACTAACCTAGCTATCTCTTTGCCTATGGCGCGTCTCTTTTCATCTCCAAAGCGTCATAGAGGTTGTTTCACTAGTTTACATTTTGGATCAATATTTCAAGCTGTGCTCGGCAAGTTCCCTAGGTACACCTTTCATGTCAGCAGGTTGCCAGGCAAAGATGTCCCTATTCTCACGGAGGAACTCGACGAGCGCACTTTCCTATTTAGGGTCCAGGTTCGTCCTAATGACGGTGGTCTTAGAGGCATCGCCTACCACAAGTTCCACCGGCTTGGTCTCGATGGCGGCCTTGAATGCTGGGGTAGAGTCAGAAATCTGTTTCTTCGATGCGGGCATCTTTGAGGCATCGACCTTGCTCTGGATCTCCTTGAATTCTTCGCTGTAGAGGACAGCTTCTGCGTAGGCTGCTTCTCCAATCTCGTAGTCCCTTACTTCGGTAAAGCTTCCGGATACGGTGATGCCACCGTTTGGTCTGGGTATCTTGAGTTTATTGTAGACGAAGCATGGCTTGTCCATGAAGGTGTCGAATATGTCGCGGCCGAATATGACGTGGTACACGCTCTTGAAGGGGACCACCTCAAAGGTCATGCGTTCTTGGAGGTAATTATTAACATCACCAAAAGCGACCTTAAGTGTGATGCACCCAAGGGACCGAGCCTCCCGACCAGGAACTACGCCGTGGAAGATGGTGTTGGTCCGCCTTAGGTTTGCCTCCGTCAAGTTCCTCTTCTGAAGTGTATCCAGGTACATGATGTTGATGTTGCTTCCACTATCCACCATACATTTGGTGAACTCATTGCCGTCAATCAGGGGGTTGATGACCATGGCGTATTGGTTCTCCGTAGGGATGAGGTCTAGGTGATCCTTCGTGTCCCAAGTAATTGGAATCTACGACCAGCGCAGGAACTGGGGGTAGAGTAGCCATCGGTATCCTCATGGAGGTCTTTTGTTGTTGGACGGTGGGGGTGCCAGGGAAAGTGTGGAAAACTGTCGCCTTCTTCTCGAAAGGGTTCTTGCCTTTGTCCTTGCTCTTGGCGGCGTGCTTGGGGTCAACATCCTCGTCCATATCACTTGAATCCTTGGACTCCTCCTTCTTCTTCTTCCCCTTGCCCTTTCCTCGTGGTCTAATCTTCCGACTTTGCTTGTAGCCGGACTCCGGGTCCTCCTTAAGGTCGTTGACGAACTTGCAGCGGCGATTGGTGTGGGTGGCCTTGCCGTTGGCATCGAGGTGTACGAGGCACGACATATCATGGTACTCCTTGTAGGTTTGGGGAACGCGGAGCGCTACCGAGGTAGTTTCACTTCCTCGCTGCTTCCCATGGCTATCTCCCCGTCCTCGGCCACGCTGTCCGCCATCACCTCGTCCTGCAAAATTCATAGCGACCATGTCAGGGGTTTGATTTTGTTCTGGTGCGGATTTCCTCTTTGTGATGTTGTTCCTCCGAGCTTGAGTTGGAACGGCCGTTGCCGGCAAAGAGCCGCGGGCATCATCGTCGGCAGCTGCGAACTCACTGCCAACTGAATCATCTGGTTCAAGTCTAGCTGGTGATTGTCCTGCAGGCGCTTTAGCTTATGTCGGAGCAACGTGCTCCTTTCCAACCCATCGATGAAGGCGGCCATGGCGGTCTGGGCATGCACTCCTGCGCAGGAATTCTTCATATCCAGCCAGCGGGAGAGGTAGGCGCGATATGTCTCGTCTTTTTCTTGCACGCACCATTGTAGATCACCAACAGTGCTGGGACGTTTGTACGTACCCTAGAAGTTCTTGGTGAAAGCTTCTTGCATGTCCAACCAATTGCAGATAGATCTTTCCGGCAAGTCATCAATCCATTGACGGGCCATGCCTGCCAACATCAATGGGAGGTACTTGACGGCGATGTTGGGGTTACCCCGGCGATCTCCACCGCGTTGCCGTAGTGCTGCAACCACATAGCTGGCTTGGCGGTGCCGTCATAGGGCTTGATGGTCTTGTCAATCCGGAAGCCCTTGGGGTAAGTTGTGGACAGTATTACAGGTCCAAAGCAACGTGGTCCCAGGTATGGTCCTTCCCGGGCCTCGTGGATCTTGTCAAGATGCGAACATGCGTCGTATGGGTCCGGGCTTATTTTCTTCTTCTTGCCATCAGGGGATGGGCTGCATGAACAATGCGGGCCTCCTCCGCCATGGTGGATGCTAGGTGGCGACGGAGGCGGAGGTGGCGGTGGGTTAGCTTTGTTGTTGTTTCCCTCCTGCGATGCCTCACGCTTGTTGCAGTTGCTTGTCGGACGCGGAGGGCCATGGTGCGACCTGCTCTTGTGTCCTTGGTTGCGCTCTCCGTCATGACGGGTCTGCTCCATGTTGTCGCGGATGATGATGCCGCTCTGTCTTGGCGGAGGCATATCCGTACGATGGTGAGCCTTGGTTTCTTCGTGATGTCAGGGGGAGCGGGGCGGTGGCGATGGGCGACGAGGTTGGGCCTTACCTCCGTGGTCGGAGGATATGGGGATGGCATCCTTCCTATTGTGTGCATCCCTCCGTCTTCGTTCTGACAAACCCGTCTGAGACCCGACATCAGGAGGAGATCTGTCCCTTGGCGGCTTATGTTGGCTAGACTGGCAAAACGCTGGGTCAAACTCAAGCCTCTGAGAGGTGGCCTTTTTCCTACTGTTTCACCGCCTTGGCCACTAGGTCATAGACCTGGTCCACCGCTTCGGGTGATCTATCCTGCTCCAGAAGGGTCTTGGTGACGGAGAGGTTGAGGAGAGGAGTGGGCATCACCTGTCTACCTTCACTGTCAATGTATGGCTTGGCTTGTGCCAGCTTCGGGGGAGCCCATCCTAGTTTTCGCCGCACACCAGGATCGTTGATGACGCGAGCCTGAGCTTTCTTGGCCTTCTTCTGCTGCAGCAGAGTCTTGTACTCGGCCTCCATTGCTGTAGCTTTCTCTATTGATTTCTGCGCATTGGCCAGATCTCGATCTAGATTTGCGCCTTGCTCCGCGATGGCCTGCGCTTCCTCCAGCAGCTGCTGGCGCTTCTCGTCAAGCTGGACTACATTGCGAATATGAGCCACGGTCATAGGCTCGACGAGGAGATTGTCGTACATCACTCTATCAGCTGGAGTAACTTGGGCAGCAGCAGACGTAGATGCCGGAGGCGGCAGGTTTGCGGTGTTGTTGTTACTCGGTCCGGTGCCGAGTTCCTGTGGCTGTTGCACTGGGTTAGGCGGAGGGGGCATGTCCTTTGCGTGATCATTGTCGGCAGCAACAGGTGGTCCCTTCCCCTTGTCCAGCACTGTAGGCGGAGCTCTTCCGGGATGATCTTCATCCATCGCCGTCCCAATGGTGACGAACACCTCTTGGGACGTGACGGCGTTGTTGGCCTGATCGTCGCGCTTGTAATCCTCCTCCATCTCCTGCATGGCAGAGTCTAGCTCCTCCATACTGAAATCTATCTCCTCCGAATCTGCGCTGAAGTCGGCGTAGAGAGCGTCAAGAACGAAGTCGGAGGGTGCCGGGCTTCATCGATGACGGGGGGTGGAGGAGCAACAACATCGACGATGACTGGAGGCAGTGGTGCAGCTACGACGATGGCGGCGATAGGCGGTGGTGGCAGTGGCTGAATCGGAGGGGCTACATCAATGAGCGCAAGGGCTGTCTGAGCCGCCTCTTCGGCCTCCGCGTAGTTGTTGACGGTGTTCACCATACTTTCGAAGGTGAGGCGTCCTGAAGCCCGCTGCCGCCTTAGAGAATGCCGGAGAAGCATACCTTGGTCCAGTCCTTCCACAAAGTGATACATGGCATCATCATTGGGGTAATGCGCTAGATCGGCCCGTATCCGGAGCCACCTGGCGAGGTAATCGCGGGGGTTTTCGCCCTCTCTCTGAACACAACGTGCCAGGTTGAAGATGGTAACCACGCCGACGAACTTGGATCTCTGCTGTCCAGACGCATGGACGAAGCCGGCGGACTTGCAGTGATCTTACACCGTTATATCCTGCACAGGGGCGGTTTGGGTGGGCCTTGAATTTTTTCGATCTTTGCCAGCAAACTCCGAAGAGAGATCCAACATGGATCCTTCCGCAAACCTATCCTACTCATAGGCGGTCCGTGCGGGTCTTGATGCTCCTCCGACTCCCAGGGAACTAGTGCCCGAGTTGGTTTCGCCGATGAAGAGATGGATATCTCTGATGGGGACGATCGAGCATCGCGTAGGGTTCGTCTTCGCCAGGATCCAGAACTCGTCAGGAGGGACGATCGGAACAGTGCCGGAGAAGAGAACACGACCAATGGCTATGGTTTCTCTGATTCCCGTGAAGATCTTGGTCCTCGCCCGCTGAAGAGCCTAAAGTGCCTCTTGCCCCGCGGTGGGCGCCAACTGTCGTGGTATTGCCGACGAGTACGCCATGGAGGGGTCCTCATAGTGCGTGTTTAGAGACGTGGGGGAAGGCGGACGGTTGACGGGTACGAGGTAACACAGCTTACCCAGGTTCAGATCCCACGATGGTGGTGGAATCCTACTCCTGCTACAAATCACTATAAGGGCAATACGCCGAGTTACAGCGATTGGTTTGCTGTGCGAGGTGACTAGAGAGTCTATGTTATCGTGACCTAAAGGCTCCCATAGGCCCGACTTATATAGTCGCCAGGTCCTAGGGTTACAGGATAAAGTCCTAGCCGGACAGGTTACAGAGTCCTACACTGCTTACAACTAGTCTAGCATGTCTTGCACTCCAAGGCTCCGAGTACGTCGGTGACTCCTTTATCCGGCATGGGCCTCCCTTCTGGATCCATATAAATGGGCCGCCTAGCAGGCCATGGGCCATGCTACCAACTGTGGGCCACCCGGGTTATCCGGATAGGAGACATGCTATGAGGATACCCATATAGCATATCCCCAACAAAGAGTATTTATATCAATCATACTGTGATATGTACAAATCCAGATATGTCCTATTCTCTAAATGTTACAAGCATATACCAGAATGATTCATAAGATGATCATTGGACGATAACAAGGATATTTTTATGATCTTTTGGAAGAACTAAGAATATATTATTTTTGTAGATGTGACAAATAGATGATTAGTTCATTATAAAAGTACTACATTGATACTAGTTTTGTCATAAAGTATAAATTAAGTTTATCTCAATCTAAACTAAGGGTGGCACAATATAATGGAAAGTAAGTTCCATAATGGATTTGGATGACTTCCAAAGTTAAGACATTGTGACAGATACTACAACAAAAGGCTAATTATATGACTGCTATTATAGCATCAAAAGAGGGCATTTGTGTTAAGTAGTTTGTTATCAAACTAGGTGTGGTTCATAGCAGGATAGTACCATGAAGATATATTGTATGACAATATTATCAACATGTTTTAACATCCATGAAGATAGTACCAAAGGTATCACCAAAGGACTAAATTTATACAAAGCCGTCTCATTAGAGAATGAGTGATGTGTAGAGACGCAAAGACATGCAATTACACATGGACCTGAAAGAGTCGGATTCGAAGATCAGTTGACCACTAGCAATCGTGTAAATACAACACCATAAAGCCATAGGTGTTGAATACACAAAGATTTGAAACTAGATTATTGTCTCTAGTGCAAGTGGGAGAATGTTGGAGATATGCCCAAGACGCAATAATAAAGAGGTTATTATCATATCTTCATGCTTATGATAAATGTTTATATACCATGCTATAATTGTATTAACCGGAAACAATAATACTTGTGTGATTTGTAAACATAAGAGAGTCCCTAGTAAATCCACTTGTTGAACTAGCTTGTTGGTTAATATATGATCATGGTTTCCTGATCATGAACATTGAGATGTTATTAACAACAAGATCATATCATTAGGAGAATGGTGTGATGGACATACTCCTATAGTTAAGCATAGCATAAAGATCAAGTCATTTAATATAGTTCAGTTGCTATAATGTAACATCCCAAAAATCATGATTTATAAATTTTGCACATCATTCATGCATCGTCATGCATTTTAAATTATTTTCAAACAAGATTGCAAAACAGAAGCCAATTATTTGCCTATTATTTTATGTAAGAAAGGCAAAGGCTTCATATCCATTTTTAATCATGAGAATACTTGTTGGAATTATGCCCTAGAGGCAATAATAAAGGTGTTATTGTTATAATTCTTGTTCATGATAAAGTTTATATTCCATGCTAGAATTGTATTAAGCGGAAACTTTGATACTTGTGTGGTTTATGAACCACACCGTGTCCCTAGTACGCCTCTATGGACTAGCTCATTGATTAATGATGGTTAAGGTTTCCTAACCATAGGCATGAGTTGTCGATTTATAATGAGATCATGTCATTAGGAGAATGATATGATGGACATACCCAAATCAAGCAGAGCAATTAGATCGTGTCATCGTGTTCATCTTTGCGAAGCTTTTTCCTATGTCAAATATTGTATTCCTTAGACCATGAGATAATGCAACTCCCTGGTATCGGAAGAAAGCTTTGAGGTCATTAAACGCCATCCTATGTGAGGGTGATCATAAAGGTGTCTCTTAGGTGATCGGAAAGTACCTGTTGGGTTGTATGTATCGAGATGGAATTTGTCCCTCCCGAGTCGGAGAGATATACTTCAGGCCCACTCGGTAATCAATATCAACACCGCTTGCAAGCACGTGGTTAAGGAGTTAATCACAAAGTGATATCAGATTACGGAACGAGTAAAGTACTTGTTGTGAACGATATTGAACTAGGTATGCCGATACCGACGATCGAATCTCGGGCAAGTAAAATATCACGTGACGAAGGGAATATATGTATGGGATTAATTGAATCCTGGCATCGTGGTTCATCCGATATGATCATCGATGAATATGTGGGAGTCAATATGGGTTTCCAGATCCAGTTGTTGATTATTGATAGAAGATCATGTCTGCATATTCTCGAACCCGTAGGGTCACACACTTAACGTGCCTCGACACTAGGATAGAATGGATAATTGGTTTATGAGTTTTTGTTCGGAGTCTCGGATGAGATCCAGGACATCATGAGAGGTTCCGGAATGGTCCGGAGAATAAGATTCATATAAAGGAAAGCAGTTTTTGGATTTCGGGATAGTTTTGGAGTATTCGGTATTGTACCGGAAGGTTCTAGAAGCTTCCAGAGTGGGACCAACGTGGCCCCACTTGTCGGAGGGCTGCGTGGGCCTAAGAGGGAGTGCCCTGGCCGCTTTGGGCCAGGGGAAAAAAGGCCCCATAGGCCCAGCCGGCCAAACCCTAGGGAACCCTTCTAGAAGGAGGGGGGAAACTTGCCCCCCACTCCAACCCTTGGGGCCACCGCCCTAGGGCTTGGTGGAGGGGCCAAGGGGGACGTCCAGCCTCCTATATAAGGTGGGCAGGGGCGCACCCCTCCCCCTACTCCTCCAACCCTAGCCGCCGACCTGCTGCCCTCCACCTCTCTCTCTCTCCCGACTGCGCGTAGGCGAAGCCCTGCTGTAGAAACTCTCCACCATAGCACCACGTCGTTGTGCTGCAGATCCAATCTATCTCTCCACCCCACTTGCTGGACCATGGAAGTAGGAGACGTCGTGGCACCGTACGTGTGCATCTCTCGGAGGCGCCGCCACTTGCGGCGTAGGATCGGATCGGATCGCGAGGAGGAGACGGCAAGTACGACTACACCAACCACGTTTTGTTGAACGTTTCCGCTGTGCGATTTATTCAAGGGTATGAAGATCTGATCTATCCCTCTCGCTGATTGCATCTCCTAGATTAGATCTTGGCTTTCTTGTTCGCATCCGTAGAATTTTTTTGATTTACTATGCTGCGAAACCCTTTAGTGGTATCAGAGCTAGATCTATGCGTAGATGCGTTTCACGAGTAGAACGCAACATGCTTGTTGCGGGCATTGATGTTTTCTGTTGCAAGCCTCTTGTTGTGTATTTCTTATGGCACGACATAGTGAGATCGAAGCGGTCCAGGCCAACTTTACGCGACCTTGTTCGCGAGACTGGCTCCGCACTTGACGTGTGGCTTGTTCCACACATGCGGCTGGTGAATGCCAGTTTCTCTCATTATATTAGTCATGGTATTTACACCGGATGTTGTCAACCATAATATCACCATTGTGGCTTTCCGTAGGTAAGAATCGTTCTTAGCTTGTTACTCCCATAAGCCACGTAAAACATGCAACAACAAAGTAGAGGCGTCTAGCTTGTTTTTGCAGGGAGTGTTTTGTGATATGGTATGGCCCAAGACATGATGTGTATGATGTATGCGATGATCATGTTTTGTAATATTTCACGACTTGCATGTCGATGATTACACAACCGGCAGGAGCCATATGGTTGTCTTTATAATTGTGTATGACCTGTGTGTCAACTTCTTATACACCATGTAATAGCTTTACTTTATCGCTAAGTAGTTAGCAATAGTTGTAGTTGCTATTCGTGATAGAGGCAATCATGGTGGAGTGATGGAGATCATGCTGGCGCGCACAAGATGGAGATCATTGCGCGGAGATTGGCTATACCATGTCACATAAGATTATATGCATGTGATGTTTATCCTTTTATGTATCTTATTATGCTTAGATCGCGACGGTAGCATTATAAGATGATTCCTCACTTAAAGATCAAGATAAAATTGTGTTCTCCCCATGTATACACCGTTGCGAAAGTTCGTCGTGTTCAAGCACCTCGTGATGATCGGGTGCTATAAACTCTACGTTCACATACAACGGGTGCAAGCCAGTTTTGCACACGCGAAAATACTTGGGTTTGACTTGACGAGCCTAGCATGTACAGACATGGCCTCGGAACACACGAACTGAAAGGTTAAGCATGAGTCATATGAATGATATGATCGACACTTTGTTGTCCACCATTGAAACCACATCTCTTCTCGTGAAGATCGGATTAGGTGTGGTGAATTTGGATCGTGTTCACTAAACAACTTGAGGGATGTTGAATTTAGTGGGAGTTCATCTAGTAATTTGATTAAGTTGAACTAGTTATCATGAACATAGTCTAAATTGTATTTGCAAAATTTTGTAGATCAAATGGCTAAGTCCAACTTCAACGTTTTTGCTAAGAAATAAAAGCTTAAGAACAATGGGTCTAACTTCACTAACTGGTTCCGCAATCTGAGAATCATTCTCGCTGACGGACAAAAGGACTATGTCCTTGAGAAAGCGCTAGGTGACGCCCCTGCTATTGATGCGCCGGCTGATGAAAAAGCTGTTTATCAGTCGCGCAAAGATGATTATGGAGTGATTAAGAGTACCATGTTGTTTGCTATGGAATCGGACCTTCAAAATCGTTTTGAGGAGTTCACCGGGCCCTTTGAGATACTTGAGGAACTGAAAACCATGTTTCAGACTCAGGCCCGTTCTGAGAGATATGAGGTCTCTGAGAAGTTCTTTAACTGCAAGATGGAGGAAGGGAGTTGTGTTAGTGAGCACGCCATTAAGATGTCGGGCTACACTCAACGTCTTGAGCAACTAGACTGCAAGATTCCAGAAGAGCTCAAGATTGACAGAGTTCTGCAATCACTCCCTCCTAGCTACAAAGGTTTTGTAGTTACTCACAATCAGATTGGTTCCACTGATACGATCACTGAGCTCTTCGCTAAGCTGAAAGCTGTGGAGGTGGACATCAAGAAAGATAATCATGTGTTGATGGTCAAAAAGACCCCTAGCTTTAAGAAAGGTAAGGGTGCAAAGAAATCCTTCAAGAAAGGCAGCGGCAAACGCGTTGCCCCTGCTGAGAAGAAGCTCAAGTCTGGACCTAAGCCAGACACTGAGTGCTTCTATTGCAAGGACAAGGGTCACTGGAAGCGAAACTGTCCGAAGTACTTAGCGGACAAGAAGGCTGGCACCATTAAAGGTATATTTGATATACATGTTATTGATGTTTACCTTACTAGCGCTCGTTGTAGTGCCTGGGTATTTGATACTGGTTCAGTTGCTAATATTTGTAACTCGAAACTGGAGCTACGGAATAGACGGCGGCTAGCAAGGGATGAGGTGATGATGCGCGTTGGCAATGGATCAAGAGTTGATGTGATGGCCGTCGGCACGCTCTCCTTAGTTTTACCTTCGGGATTATTTTTAAACCTTAATAAGTGTTATTATGTGCCTGCGTTGAGCATGAACATTATATCTGGATCGTGTTTATTGCAAGACGGTTATTCATTTAAATCGGAGAATAATGGTTGTTCTATTTATATGAATAACATATTTTATGGTCATGCACCTCCTATGAATGGTTTATTTCTTATGAATCTCGAAAGCAATGAAACACACATCCATAACATTGAGGCTAAGAGATGCAAAGTAGATAGTGATAATTCAACTTATTTGTGGCACTGCCGTCTAGGTCATATTGGTGTAAAATGCATGAAGAAACTCCATTCTGATGGACTTTTGGAGTCTCTTGATTTTGAATCATTTGACACGTGCGAGCCGTGCCTCATGGGCAAGATGATCAAAACCCCATTCTCCGGAATAATGGAGCGAGCAACGGACTTGTTGGAAATCATACATACCAATGTATGCGGACCAATGAGTGTTTCGACGCGCAGTGGATATCGCTATTTTCTCACTTTTACTGATGACTTAAGTAGATATGGGTATATCTATTTAATGAAACATAAATCTGAAACGTTTGAAAAGTTCAAAGAATTTCAGAACGAAGTGGAAAACCATCGTAACAGGAAAATTAAATTTCTACGATCCGATCGTGGAGGTGAATATTTGAGTTATGATTTTCTCACACATCTTAAAGCAAGCGGAATCGTTTCGCAACTCACGCCACCCGGAACACCATAGCGCAATGGTGTGTCTAAACGCCGGAATCAAACTCTATTAGATATGGTGCGATCAATGATGTCTCTTACAGATTTGCCGTTATCATTTTGGGGTTATGCATTAGAAACCGCTGCATTCACTTTAAATAGGGCACCATCTAAAACCGTTGAGACGACACCGTATGAACTATGGTTTGGTGCTAAACCTAAGTTCTCGTTTCTTAAAGTTTGGGGATGCGAAGCTTACGTCAAGAAATTGATGCCGGACAAGCTCGAACCCAAAGCGGAGAAATACGTATTCATAGGATACCCTAAGGAAACGATTGGGTATACCTTCTACCACAGATCCGAAGGCAAAGTGTTTGTTGCAAAGAACGGATCCTTTCTTGAGAAGGAGTTTCTCTCGAAAGAAGTGAGTGGGAGGAAGGTAGAGCTAGACGAGGTTATTGAACCTTCTCTCGAGTTGGAGAGTAGCGCAGCACCTGAAATTGTTCCAGTGCCGTCTACACCAACAATAGAGGAAGCTAATGACGAGGATCATGAAACTTCGAACGATGCTACTACTGAACTTCGCAGGTCGACAAGGTCGCGTGCCCCTCCTAAATGGTACAACAATGAACCTGCAAACTATGAGGAAGCAATGATGAGCCCAGACTCTGAGAAATGGCTAGAGGCCATGAAATCCGAATTGGGATCCATGAGCAAAAACCAAGTATGGACTTTGGTGGACCCTCCTAGCGACCGTAAGGCCGTTGAGTGCAAATGGATTTTCAAGAAGAAAACGGACGCGGATGGTAATGTTACTGTCTATAAAGCATGGCTTATCGCAAAAGGTTTTCGGCAAGTTCAAGGTGTTGACTACGATGAGACTTTCTCTCCCGTAGCGATGTTTAAGTCCATTCGGATTTTATTAGCAATTGTTGCGTTTCATGATTATGAAATATGGCAGATGGATGTCAAGACCGTGTTCCTCAATGGCAACATTGATGAAGAGTTGTATATGATGCAGCCCGAAGGTTTTGTCGATCCTAAGGATGCTGATAAGGTGTGCAAACTTCAGCGTTCCATTTATGGACTGAAGCAAGCATCTCGGAGTTGGAACCTTCGTTTTGATCAAGAGCTTTGGATTTGTTCCAAATTGCTACGAAGCTTGTATCTACAAGAAAGTGAGTGGGAGCTCGGTGACATTTTTAGTACTATATGTGGATGACATATTGATTATTGGAAATGACATCAACATGCTTAACGATGTGAAGAGTTATTTGAATAAATGTTTTTCAATGAAAGACCTAGGAGAAGATGCTTATATATTAGGCATCAAAATCTATATAGATAGACAAAGACGCCTAATAGCTTTAAGCCAAAGTACATACCTAGACAAAGTTGTGAAAAGGTTCAGAATGGATAAAGCAAAGAAAGGTTCATTGCCCATGTTGTCAGGTAAGATATTGAGCAAGGCTCAGTGTCCGGCTACGGTAAACGATAGAGAAACTATGAGCAAAGTGCCATATGCCTCGGCCATAGGTTCTATCATGTATGCCATGCTGTGTACTAGACCGGATGTGTCCAATGCTCTTAATTTTACGAGCAGATACCAAAGTGATTCAGGAGTGGAACACAGGACAGCCGTAAAGAACATCATAAAGTATTTAAATAGGACTAAAGAAATGTTCTTGGTCTATGGAGGTGATGAGCAACTCGTCGTAAAAGGTTACGCCGACGCTAGTTTCGACACCGACAAGGATGATTCTAAATCTCAGACAGGATACATTTATATTTTGAATGGAGGAGCTGTGAGCTGGAGAAGCTGCAAGCAAAGCGTGATCGCGGGATCTACAGTAGAAGCGGAATACATGGCTGCTGCAGAAGCATCAAGTGAAGGAGTTTGGATCAGGAACTTCCTCACTGAGCTTGGTGTGGTTCCAAGTGCCTTGGACCCACTGGAGATATTGTGCGACAACACTGGTGCCATAGCACTAGCTAAGGAACCAAGATATCATCCAAAGACCAAGCACATCAACTGCCGTTTTCATATAATTCAAGATTATATAATAGATGGAGATCTGAAGATTAGAAAAGTACATACGGATCTGAATGTCGCAGATCCGTTGACTAAACATCTTCCACGAGCAAAACATGATCAGCACCTTAATGCCATGGGTGTTAGATTGTTGCCAGATGTAAACTAGATTATTGACTCTAGTGCAAGTGGGAGACTGTTGGAATTATGCCCTAGAGGCAATAATAAAGGTGTTATTGTTATAATTCTTGTTCATGATAAAGTTTATATTCCATGCTAGAATTGTATTAAGTGGAAACTTTGATACTTGTGTGGTTTATGAACAACACCGTGTCCCTAGTACGCCTCTATGGACTAGCTCATTGATTAATGATGGTTAAGGTTTCCTAACCATAGACATGAGTTTCCGATTAATAATGAGATCATGTCATTAGGAGAATGATATGATGGACAGACCCAAATCAAGCAGAGCAATTAGATCGTGTCATCGTGTTCATCTTTGCGAAGCTTTTTCCTATGTCAAATATTGTATTTCTTAGACCATGAGATAATGCAACTCCCTGGTATCGGAAGAAAGCTTTGAGGTCATCAAACGTCATCCTATGTGAGGGTGATCATAAAGGTGTCTCTCAGGTGATCGAAAAGTACCTGTTGGGTTGTATGTATCGAGATGGAATTTGTCCCTCCCGAGTCGGAGAGATATACTTCGGGCCCACTCGGTAATCGATATCAACACCGCTTGCAAGCACGTGGTTAAGGAGTTAATCACAAAGTTATATCGGATTACGGAACGAGTAAAGTACTTGCTGTGAACGAGATTGAACTAGGTATGCCGATACCGACGATCGAATCTCGGGCAAGTAAAATATCGCGTGACGAAGGGAATATATATATATGGGATTAATTGAATCCTGGCATCATGGTTCATCTGATATGATCATCGATGAATATGTGGGAGTCAATATGGGTTTCCAATCCTGCTGTTGATTATTGATAGAAGATCATGTCTGCATATTCTTGAACCCGTAGGGTCACACACTTAACGTGCCTCGACGCTAGGATAGAATGGATAATTGGTTTATGAGTTTTTGTTCGGAGTCTCGGATGAGATCCAGGACATCACGAGAGGTTCCGTAATGGTCCGGAGAATAAGATTCATATAAAGGAAAGCAGTTTTTGGATTTCGGGATAGTTTTGGAGTATTCGGTATTATACCGGAAGGTTCTAGAAGCTTCCGGAGTGGGACCAACGTGGCCCCACTTGTCGGAGTGCTGCGTGGGCCTAAGAGGGAGTGCCCTGGCCACTTTGGGCCAGGGGCACAAGGCCCCATAGGCCCAGCCGGCCAAACCCTAGGGGAAACCCTAGGGAACCCTTCTAGAAGGAGGGGGAAACTTGCCCCCCACTCCAACCCTTGGGGCCGCCGCCCTAGGGCTTGGAGGAGGGTCCAAGGGGGCCGGCCAGCCCCCTATATAAGGTGGGCAGGGGCGCACCCCTCCCCCCTACTCCTCCAACCCTATCCGCCGACCTGCTGCCTTCCACCTCTCTCTCTCTCCCGACTGCGCATAGGTGAAGCCCTGCTGCAGAAACTCTCCACCATAGCACCACGCCGTTGTGCTGCAGATCCAATCTATCTCTCCGCCCCACTTGCTGGACCAAGGAAGGAAGAGACGTCATGGCACCGTACGTGTGCATCTCTCGGAGGCGCCGCCACTTGCAGCGTAGGATCAGATCGGATCGCGAGGAGGAGACGGCAACTACGACTACACCAACCACGTTCTGTTGAACGTTTCCGCTGTGCGATTTCTTCAAGGGTATGAAGATCTCATCTATCCCTCTTGTTGATTGCATCTCCTAGATTAGATCTTGGCTTTCTTTTTCGCATCCGTAGAATTTTTTGGATTTACTATGCTGCGAAACCCTTCAATACTTTGTTTCAACTAGAAAAGGTTTGAATGTTGATTTCAAAGCTTGCTCAAAGTTTCAAAACAAGAATCTAAATTTAAAACCATGTATATGCCTATTATAAATATTTAAATAAGGCATGTTTTAATTATATTTTCAATGGACCAAAGTATTTGTGATCAAATAAGAAATAAGAAAAGGAGAAAAGAAATAAGGCATGGTTTTAATTATATTTCAGAAAATCAAATAAGAAATAGAAAAGGAGAAAAGAAATGGAAAAGGGCCGGCGCCACCATTCTAGCCCAACAGCAGAAACGGCCCAAAAGCCAGCCCACCCGGATTCCCCTCTTCTCTCTGCTTCTCACCCGCACCCGCACTGCCCCGCTGACGCTGCCACTGGGCCCAAGCCAGGTCAGCATCTTCTTTCCCACCCCCGCGCGCACAGACTCCGTCGCCACAGCCGTTTCCTCCAGAAACGCCGTATTTGATTTCTCGCTTAATTGGCATTAAAGCACCGCGTAATTCCCTCGCCCCTCCTGGCTACTTAACCACCTCGCCGCCATGGTCATTTATCCCCACACAACACACTCGCTCCGCCACCAGGCTTCCAGTATTTCGAACCGCATCGCCGCTGTCCGACGAGCTCCGGCAAGCGATTACTGTGAGCTCCGACCGCCTTTTGCTTTTGGTTCAAACGAGCGTGACCATCGTGTCCTTGTGCACCTTCTGATGCCTCTGGTTTGCCTGCTCGTGACCCAGGTCGCCGTCCCCGTCCACGTGTTCTTGCGAGTCTGGTAAGCCACACCGCAACCCCCAACCCCCTCTGAATTCGCCGGACCGTCGCTGCCAGTAGCGCCACCACCTCTGTAACCACGTGCGTCGCTAGTTCTTGGCCAAGCCGTCGTGGGCCGTTAGATCTAGATCTAGCGCGCCAGATCAGATCACTTATCGAAGGGGTATGGTTAGATCTGGCCCGTGCGATTTAATTTAAATCCTGCGGCTCTCGTTGATCGATCCAGCCGAACAGGTACGGGCCAAACAGATACGCCCACGTGTCTGGGTTTTTAAATTAAAATCTGTTTTTGAATCTATTAATTATTCAAACTTGTAAATTCAATAACTTTTGTTTTGTTTATCCAAAAAAATGCAAATAATATATCAATGGAATCACAAAAATAAATCCTACACATATGTAGGCTTGGTATGTAATTTGCCTCTATTAAAATAGAGTTTTATATAGAGAAATTTGTAGGCCTATTTTGTGTATAAAAATTATTTGGAAAAGGTTTTAAAAACCATTAAGTTTATTTAGTGTGTAATTGTTTAGTTTAGTGATTCAGTATTTTTTACTTGTCTTGTTTAGTTTAGAAAAAATTCATCACATGGCATTTGCATGTATTCATATATTTTTGCTTGATTATTTGAAATATGAATTTGGTGCTATCATTTTATGTGTAGATTTTGGTGCTAGTGGTGATTGTGATTGTGAGGATTGTTGTTACTCCCCCAACTACCAAGGCAAGTGGTGCTTCATATTTTTGTCCCAATATTTTGACTATGCATTAGTGATATTTTGTATAGGGCTTGCATGGTAATTTTTGCTAAGTATCTATATGCTATGCTTGGGAAATCCTAGTAGTTGTAGAATTGTTAGAATTTTCTCTAACTTAAGATACTTACTATATTGCCATTATTAGCCTAGCTAATAGCAAACAAGGGTGGAATATATTCATGCTATGAAATTTTGCTAAGTCTTTTGACTTGTGTTTTTGCTTAATAAAAACAACTAAGTGATGAATCACCTGGGTGGAATGGTATGTTTGGGTTATGTTGAGTGGTTACACAAGGCCCATATCTATGGTCTACCTTGTGTATCACACTTGTGGAAAGCCACCCAGGAATAAAGGGATTTGAGATGCCATGTGTTAAGAAGCTTCTAGTGCAGCCACATGGCAATATGGCTCTGCCTGGATCATATAGGTTGCAATAACTTAGCCAAATGGACAGTTGGTGGTAGGGGGTGATAGGTTTGGGAACGCGTCCATTTTTGTCTAAGGGAAGGCTTTTGAAAGGTCTTGTCTTGATGCATGTCGAGTCTTGTGGGGAAGTGCACCACCTCTGCAGAAGGAAGAATCTAAGTACTTAGTCGTGTCCCCGACAATAGACAATTTGGGCATCAAGACATGGAAGCTATCAAGAATCTCCTCATCCCAATTTCTAAGTTAAAAACTTGTGGTTGAACAAGGGTAAAGGTTCACCAATGTCTATTGGTGGTTCCTTGGGAGTTTTGACAAACAAAAACTTAGTGATTTCAACTGATAGGTAAAACCTATTTTGAGCAAAGCAAGCCTAAGATACACTTAGCCAAAATTCATGTAGAAGCTAGAAACTATTATTCTACTAAGGTGTCACTTGCCAATACTATTCCAATATATTGACCCACTGTGGCTGTAACTTGTGATGTTGCGGGTTACACTGATGAGGATTAGGGTTATGCGTCTACACTCAACATGCTTGCCTGTGGCACATGAAGATGAAGACTTTTATTTATGTTCTTAAGTTAAACTCTTGTACTAGCCTATGACTATGGAGTTGTAAAAGACTATGTTATCTCTGGAATGACGATGTAATAATGACCTTTGTTTCTGTGTACTTCATCTTAAACTGTGGATGCTAGCAATTTATCTAGGGACTAGCATTGGAATCATAGGGATCTTTACCTTTACAAAGGTGGGGTCTTACATATAAGCTTTCAGATACATAGTAACCTAAATCCTTCGACCATGATATCATGCTAATCACCATCACCGGAAGGATGCTTTGATGACATCAAACACCACACCTTAACTGGGTGGCTATAAAGGTGGCATTGAGTGTTTGGAAAGTATGTGTTGAGGCACATGGATCAAGAGTGGGATTTGTCCATCCATATGACGGATAGATATACTCTGGGCCCTCTCAGTGGAATGTCATCCAATTAGCTTGCAAGCATGTGACTGGCTCACAAGGGATCACATATCATAGGAACGAGAAAAGAGTACTTATCGGTAACGAGGTTGAACTAGGTAAGCAGAGATACCAACGATCAAACCTCGGATAAGTAAACTACCACGAGACAAAGAGAAATTGGTATCGTATGTAAGTGGTTCATTCGATTGCAAAGTAATCATAGAAATATGTGGGAGCCGTATGAATTTCTATATTCCTCTATTGGTTATTGATCGGAGAAGTGTCTCGGTCATGTCCGCGTAATTCACGAACCGTAGGGAGACACACTTAAGGATTCAATGTTGTTTAGTAGATATGGAATGTAAGTAGGAATGTTGTTCGGAGTCTCGGATGGGATCCGGGATATCACGAGGAGATCCAGAATGGTCCAGAGAATAAGATTCATAAACGGAAAGTCCAATTCTGGAGTAAGTAATGATTCCGATGATTTCATCGGAGAGGTTCTAGAAGGGTCTAGAAGGTTCACCGGACCGGAAGGGGAAGGGAACATGAATGTGTCATGGATAAGCGGAATGATTGGATCATGTCCTAGGTCACTTGGTTGGGCATTAGCAAGAAAGAAATCAAGCTCCAAATTTAAAGTCAAAAGGCAAGTTTGAAAAGGTCAAACTGGGACAATGTGTCCTGGTGGAGGAAGGAAAGAATCCTTCTTTCCCTCCACCACAAGCCAACAAGGAGAGGGAGTTGGGGAAGGATTCAAACTCCCCTCTCCCAAGCTACCCTCCCTCTCATAAATAGAGGGGAGGGGTGCACCAAGGCCACACAACACTAGCCCCTCCCCACCTAGTCGCGCCGCCGACGGCTCGCCATCACTGCCCTGTCCACTGTCGGCCATGCCTCCTCCTCTCCGGACCTCTAAACTCTAGATCGTCAGAAACCCTAGATCCACCATAAGATGCTCTGGCTTAGGCGAAGCCCTGCAGGATTTTCCCTCTACTTTCGACACCACGCTGTCGTGCTATCGCAATCGCGAGGGGAGAACTACAACCTCCGCTGCCTGCTGGAACAAGGGAGAGGAAGGTCTTCATCGAGTACCGAACGTGTGACCGACTGCGGAAGCGCTGCCGGAACACAGCGCCGGAAGGATCGTCTACGCGATCTTGAGATCGGCAAGTGTACGACTACATCACCCACGAGAATCTTCTCTCGTTAACCGCTTTGGAATCTTCGAGGGTGAGTACTCTAATCGACAAGTTGCTACAATCTAGTAGATAGATATTGGCTTGTTTGTGTGCATGCGGTAGAATTTTTTTGTTTTCCATGCTACAAACCGCTACACAAAGATCATGAATAACATGCATTGAAAAACATTTGTTTGTTTCACATACAGAAAACATAGCATAGTGGCATTCAGCTTGTCCCTCATGGAGTAGCAAATAGATGCATAGGACACCTTCAAAGTTCATAAGAGTGACTAGATACAAATAGCACAAGAACAAGTAAGATCAACAATATGCATCAATCAATAAGTTTTGGGACAATGCACATAGAACTAAGAATGGAAACTATGCTCTCTTAATTGGGCCTAAGGATAGAAGGTGAAGACTCAATATAATGGTGGAATAAAGGCCCTTCATAAAGGGAAGCAGGGATTTCAAGTTTCAAAAAGAGCTTCCAAAGATTATGGTACTTGTTAGCTTTCAGCCCTCATTGCCCCTATCATAAGCATCTTGAAGTGATTATGATTAAAGTGAACAAACAATGGAGTATATGCTTGACAAAGTATAAGTTGGCAATCTCATGTCCCTTGAATACGAGGGTCGCTCCTCATGGTACTCAACTGTAGTCACCTATAAGTTCTTGTCATAGTAAGTACATGTGTATCATAGAGAACCTCCAATGGGGTATCCCTTGCACATGATACAGGAGGTATCCTATAATCAAAATGACAAGGCAAGCAGACAATGAGCATATCAGCAATCTTCTTATTTACCATGGGAAAATAGTGTTTTTTCTCTCTTTACTCTTTTCAATATGTCTCTCTTTTTTTAAGAAGAAAGCTTCATAGATTGCTCACTATGGTGATGCTTAGGCTAGCAGCCCAGGCGTTTCTCTAACACACATACATAACTCCATGGACTTACAAGCTCCCCTTTCATTTCACACCGACGACATCCATAGATAAAAGTGCATGATATCAACTGTGTACAATGTACAAGTGCAATGTTGAAAGCGTTCCCCGTGAAAACACGGTTCTTCTAATCCCAACGTATAAGTGCAAGCATATACAACATAGATGACACAATAGTTCAAGTTTATTAGGGGCGAGAAAATAAAGTGTGCCATCAAGTTCGTGAGAGCTTTAATCACTAAGTTTTCTCATAACAAAATACTTTTTAATTAGAAGATAGATGAAAACAAGAATATACTTGGAATGGTGTAACACACCATGCATAGGAATTTATAGTGGACACTTTGGAATAACTTGGTTTCTTGGGAGTTTAATGCATGAATAGAGCTTACTCATACAAGTGCAGGCTAGCAAAAGACTGGGAGCGACCAACTAAGAGACTAAATTATCATAGAGGCTATGGTGACTTGTTCATAGTCATAACATGGTGTGAGCATGTGCCAAGTCAACCTAAACAAAGCATCAAAGGAGAATACCATAATACTATTCTTTTGTATGCTAAAACAACACATGATTCCTTCAAGGCACATTAAGCAATTCCAATTGTTTGGAACAAGTCATGCTACAACAATAATCACTAAGAATAAAGTCAAAACAACATCTAGCATGACATGCTAAAGTCTAAGTCACAGTCAAAGCAAGCTCCTCTTGTACTATTCAAG
Source organism: Avena sativa (assembly GCA_916181665.1). Classification (NCBI taxonomy): domain Eukaryota; kingdom Viridiplantae; phylum Streptophyta; class Magnoliopsida; order Poales; family Poaceae; genus Avena; species Avena sativa. Next base: position 508,191,896 of record OV702294.1, read on the forward strand.
CAAGAACTTACTACTCCTCTCCAACACCAATCAACTTATTTGAAGCAACACAACGAGAATAGGGGTCCAAACTACTTTATTCAACCAAACTAAGCAAACCAAATGAAAACTAAGACGCTCCAAGAACAACACAACTGTGCATGAAACAATAAAAATGAAGTGTCTAGAAAAGACCTGAGATTTTTATTGATGAAGAAGGGGATGCCTTGGGCATCCCCAACCTTTGACGCTTGTACCTCTTGAATATTTCTTGGGGTGACACGGGGTGGCATCCCCAAGCTTGAGATTTGGTCCATTCTTCATCTCATTACATCATTATTTCTCTACACCTAAAAATTTTCCTTCATACAAAACTTCACACAATCTTCATTAGCAACATTAGTGTATTCAAAAGATAATATACCTTTGGGTTTAGATTTAGAACAGCAAAACTTTCACTAAAAACACAAGCTACTGTATCAATTCCCTGAAAAAGCTCAATTTCCCAAAAAGAACCCAAAAAGGAATCAATAAGAAGCAAATGCAAATAATGGCAGAAATCTGTGAAAACAGACCAACAGGTAGAAACCAATTTTTTCGAAGACCTTATGTTGCTCATATCAAAGAGTGTTGAACTTATTAAAGTTATCTAACATACTGGGGGATTTATTCAGAAAATATCAGCTCAATCCGACTTACAGAGATTTTACACGATTTTTTACGGTGGAGCACAAAAATCTGTTTCGGGACAACAACTCCCCAAATCTTACTTCCCTCTCATTAGAGGTTATTCTTGGCACAAAAAGCAAATAAAAAGGATAAGGAGAGGTCATTACTGAAGTAATAACTTCTAAGACTCAATAAAACTATTGGGTTATCTCCCAATAAGTATTTTTATTTAACGCCTTTAAGTTAGGCACAAGAAGCAACAATCAAGTATTTTCAAATGAAGAAGCATTAACATCAAACCTTGCTTTCAAAGGAGGAGCAAAAAGAAACTTCTCTCTCCTCATAGGGAAGTGTTCAATACCTTTCTTGAATGGAAATTGATATTTAATGGTGCCTTCTTTCAGATCAATGATGGCACCAACTGTTCTAAGAAAAGGTCTTCCCAAAGTAATAGGACAAGAAGCATTGTATTCAACATCCAAAACATAGAAATCAATAGGGACATAAGCATTGTTAACCATAATAAGAACATCATTAACACTCCCCATGAGTTTCTTTTTAGCATTACCATTGAGTAGTACATCCAAATAACAATCTTCCAAAGGTGGCAAATCAAGCATTTCATAAATCTTTCTAGGCATAATAGAGACACTAGAACCAAGGTCACATGAAGCTTTGAGATCAAAGTCATTCACTTGCATATTAATAATGGGTTCCCAACTATCTTCTACTTTCCTAGGAATAGAGGCTTTGTGTTTCAACTTCTCTTCCTTGATTTTAATAAGAGCATCAGTAATGTGTTTGGTGAAAACCACATTCATATCACTAGCATCGGGACTTCTAGCAAGCTTTTGTAGGAACATAATCACTTCAGAAATATTGCAACCATCAAGATCAAAATCAAACTTAGCATCACTAGTAGTATACTCATTGGGTTTAGGCATTGTGGTAGGAGGAATAGGGACTTCTTGTGGTTTAGTGGCATCCATATTGGTTGTGGTTATAGTGCACACACTATTGTTTCTAGCAATTTCAGCGTCTCTTTCCCACTTAGCATGTAGTTGGGCTAACAGTCTAACATTTTCATCAATAGTAACTTGTATGGCATGAGTAGCAGCAAAGGTACTTTCCAAGGTTTCAGGTTTAGCAGCCATTTTATTAATCAAAGAGGACTGTGCTTCAGACAAAGAGGAAATATTTTTCTCAACATTCAAAAGCTTTTCCTCCACAGTCTTGTTGAAAGTGGTTTGTTTACTAATAAAGTCTTTGAGCATGACTTCAAGTTCAGAGGGGGCACTTCTAGTATTGTTGTAGGAGTTTCCATAGGTGTTGCCATTATTAGGAGGATAAGGCATATAATTGTTATTGAAATTGTTGTTTCTAATGAAGTTCACATCAACTTGCTATTCTTGAGCAACCAAAGAGGCTAAGGGAACATTATTTGGATCAAAAGGAGCTTTTCCATTAACAAGCATAGCCATGATAACATCAATCTTATTACTCAAAGAGGAGGTTTCTTCAATAGAATTTACCTTCTTACCATGTGGAGCTCTCTCAGTGTGCCATTCAGAATAATTAACCATCATATTGTCAAGGAGCTTTGTTTTAGCACCCAAGGTAATGTTCATAAAGGTACCTCCAACAGCTGAATCCAACAGGTTTCTTGAAGAGAAGTTTAAAGCTGCATAAAAAGTCTGGATAATCATCCAAGCAGTAAGTCCATGTGTGGGACAATTCTTAACCAAAGATTTCATTCTTTCCCAAGCTTGAGCAACATGTTCATTATCAAGTTGTTTAAATTTCATTATTTCACTTCTCATAGATATAATCTTAGCAGGAGGATAGTATTTTCCAATAAAAACATCTTTGCACTTAATCCAAGAATCAATACTATTTCTAGGCAAGGATAGCAACCATTCTTTAGCTTTTCCTCTCAAGGAGAAAGGAAACAGCTTGAGATTAATAATATCTCCATCTGCATCCTTATACTTTTGTATCTCACAAAGTTCAACAAAGTTATTGAGGTGGGCAGCAGCATCATTAGAACTAGCGCCAGAAAATTGCTCTCTTATCACAAGATTCAACAAAGCAGGCTTAATTTCATAAAAGGTAGCATCAGGAGCAGGTGGAGCAATAGGAGTACTTAGGAAATCATTGTTGTTTGTGCTAGTGAAGTCGCACAACTTGGTGTTCTCATCAGAGTTCATTTTGGCAAAAGTGGAGCAAGCCAACAGCAGCAGCAACTAGAGCAGGAACTATTTTTTTGTGTTTTTGATAAGAGAAAGCAAACCAAACTAAACTAAGTTTTTTGGAGTTTTTGATAAAAATAGGCAAACAAAACCAAGCAAAATAAACTAAGAAAAACAAAAACAAAGTAAAGAGAAAGGTTGTGAAGGACTCCCCTTGTGAAGCCGTCCTTAGCCTCCCCGGCAACGGCGGCAGTAAATCTTGATGGTGCCTGGAAGCTTTATTGGGAGACCCCAAGAGGAAGGTGTGATGAGCACATCAGAAAGTTTTCCCTCAGTAAGAAACCAAGGTTATCGTACCAGTAGGAGGAAGGAAACGACTCAAAGGTGTTGCTAGCAACTTGGAAACCTGCACAACACAAACTCATGACTTTGCCCCAACGAATAGTGAGATTGTCAATCTCACCGGTTTGCTAAAAACAAAGGGTTAATTGTATGGTGTGGAAGGTAATAGTGGTTTGCAGAAAGTAAACAGTAACAGTGGAAGATGTATCAATGGTAAAGATTGGACCGGGGTCCATAGTTCACTAGAGGTGTTCTCCTTAAGATAAACAAACATGTCATGCTCGGTAAACAAATTACAGTAGGGCAATTGACAGGACCGAGCAAGGCATAACAATGCAATACTAGACATTCATGATCCTATGAGATTCGATTGGGCAATGCAACAAGATACATAGACCGCCATCCAACTGCATCTATGACTAGTAATCCACCTTCATGTTATCATCCGAACCCCCTACGGTATTAAGTTGCAAGCAACGGATAACTACTTTAAGCAAAGTGTGTAAGGTAAACAATCCACTTGTTCCATGAACAAGAGACCGTTGTTTTCTCCCTAGTGGAAACAACACATCTACAACCTTAGAGATTTCTGTCACTTCCCTTAGATTAAATAGAGGCATGAACCCACTATCGAGCATAAATACTCCCTCTTGGAGTCACTAGCATCTACTTGGACAAGATAGCTACTAGAAACGAAGAGCATGCAAGATCTCAAACAACAAAGACATGATAGAATCAATAAGACAAAACCACTAATCAATTTGACATAATAATCTCAATATCCATTGGATCCCCACAAACACAACATGCATGATTATAAATAGATGATCTTGATCATGAACGGAGCTCACAAGATCTAAACATGATAGCACAAAGGAGGAGACACAACCATCTAGCTACTACATAGACCCGTAATCCAAGGTGGAACTACTCACACTTCATACCGGAGGCTGGCTTGATGAAGAAGAAGGCCTCCGGGATCATCTCCCCTCTAGCAGGGTGCCGGGAAGTGCTTCAAATCCCCCCGATCTAGGGACGATGGTGGCGGCGGCTACAGACAGTTTCGTGGAATATTGATCAGGTCCTTAGGGTTTTGGCATCGGGGGGTCTTTATAGGCGAAGAGGCGAGGCAGGGGTGCAGCCAGGGCGGCCGTACCCCCCGAGGCGCTGGCTGGGCCTAGCCGCGCGGCCAGGGGGTGTGGCCCCCTGGTGGCTCCTCTCCGTCTCGTACTCTGGTTTCGTGTTCCCCACGGTAAAATATTGACTTTGGCTTTTGCCCCGTCCAATTCTGAGAATATTGATTTTCTGCCTTTTCTAGAACCAAAAACAAAAGAAAATAGGTAACTGACACTGTGACATCTTGTTAATAGCTTAGTCCAGAAGAACATATAAAAACACCTCCAAGTGTAGATAAAGCAAAGCAAAGTAGATACTAAACAAGCATGGAACATCAAAAATTATAGATACGTTTCCGACGTATCAACGCCAAACATCTCAACTGGCTACACGCTATTCATGATGGTGCACAGATCCGAAGCCATGTTTCCCACTAAGGTATGCTACAAGGCCTCGCGGGTCGTCGCCTACAGCGAGGCCGAATCATCGTCCGCACTCGAAGACACCTTCGACACACTGGATGAAGCCCGCGACATCGCCGCGGCCCGTTCGGTGCTGTATCAGCAAAGTCTTCGCAACTACCATAGTCGCCGGCCACGCCCAAGGTCCTTCGTTGAAGGAGACCTTGTTCCGAGATCAAGAAGGAAGGGCACTTAAAGCTCGAATCACCCTGGGAAGGACCCTACCTAGTCACTGAAGTAATCCTGGGTGGCGCTTACCGCCTGAAGGAGGTCGAATCAGGAGTTTAATACTCCAACCCCTAGAACGTCGCAAAACTACGACTCTTCTATCCTTAGTTGTCTTTTACTTTCAATAAGGCTATTCAGCCAGGCTACTTAGCCGAACACTGTACCTCCTACATTATGATGAATAAAAGCTAAGTCTCTTGGCCGAAAAATTTCTCTCTTACATTTTCATCGCTAAAAAATATGCTCGGGGGTTGCGCCTCACCTTACGACTTCGTCGATTGACAACAACGCATATAACCTGAGTAGCTGACCACGTCAGGCTAACGAAAAGTACATGCACACTCTATAATCCAACAATGCACTATGTGCGAATACATACAACTTTACAAGAGCGTTAAACAGCCCACTCGAAAAGGACATTGTTTCATTCTCTACTTACAGGACTCAACCATCCTGAAGCAGGACGTTCGTCCGCTCCTCGAAAAAGTCTACAATTTCTTCAGCATGTTGCGCCACTACTGCGTAGTGCGGACGCATTTCCCATGCCATGCCATACCATCTGGAGGAGGAGGTAGCTCAGCTACTATCTCCGCAAGGTTGAAATCACGATGATGCAGACGGATAAGCGATAGGGCCGCCTTCACACCCACCACCAGCTGATGATGCACGAGCACCTTCACGTGGCTCGTATCACAAAAAATTCCCTAGCAATACCAAGAAGCTGGTGGGAGCCAAATCCAGAGGGAACATCGTGGCCCAAATCTCCACGAGTGAGGACCTTGCGCACTTCAACACTCGTAGCACTTGATGGACACGATCTTGGACTGTTGCGAGAACAACCGCTCGGTCGCGGTCCATCCAGAAGAAGCCGTCGGCTTTCAACTCCTATTGCATCAAGAAATTCATCTGAATCATAACACACTCTTTCTCTTCCTTCGGAAGAAGATTCACAACTGCACAAGGTATCAGGTGCGATGACATAAACATCTAGCTCAGTCAAAAGACAAAGGCTCAGGGTGACTTACACTGGAGTTGCTCGCCAACCTACCGAAATTCCTCAAGGAGGAATTCTTCCCTAGCAGTGCCCCGTTCGGCCTTGGACTTCCAAATATCCGCGTGACCATGGATACTGAGAACTTCCTTCTCCAGGATTCGGATGCGATCATGCAGAAACGTCAACTGCGACGCCTCACTCGGCGGCGGACGGGCGCCAAACATAGGAGGAGGCGGAGCCACCGGTTCAACAGTCGAAGGACCCTAAGGGTGTACAAGCAACATAGCATAAAAATCACGACATTTGACAACAGTTGGAAGATGCACTTATATATACATAAGTTAACCACTACGTGGTAGAAAGAACTTGTCCAGCATACAGCATTACAAGCGCAAGGACTAAAAAAATCAAAATAATTGCTACAACTACAAGACAGAAGACTTAGGCGACAGCATCCGGAGCAGCTTCAGACTCGGAATGCCTAGCCCTGGACGCTCACTGCTGCTCCAGCGAGTAGGTGGCCAGGAGATCAATCAGCTTTGGACCAAAGTTCTTGCAGCAGGAGGCGAAGGAAGCAAACGCCTCGGTGCCATCTGCTGTCATCGGCATCCTGGAGGTGACCTGTTGAAGATCCAGCTGGGCGCCAGACGCCACTGCCATCGCCAGCCCCATAGAGGCACCCACCCCTTTCTGCGTTCGGTTATACTTCACAGGATCATCACCTGCCAGAGCTTCTGCGAGGAACTCAACGTCATTAAGGGCGACGCCCTTCGGGTTGATCTCCTTGTATAAGTGGACGAGGACCTCCTTGGCCTTGTCCAACGACTCCACAATAGAGGTGCAGCGATCCTGGATCGCCGCAACAACGTCTGCCAGGGGATCTCCATGCTCCAGGACATTGCGTTCAAACGCAACACCTGTAGCATCTGCAAGAAATGGCAAAATTTTCGGATGAGACAAAAGGAGACGCACCCAAAGAATAGCACACTCTAAAAAGTACCATGGTGGCTTACTGGATATCGCTTTGGCAGCAGCCATAAGCTTCTCCGACATGGTCTTCTCTCGCGACGCCGTGGCAGCCACAAGCTGCTGCTCACGGTATTGGGCCTCTTTTTGCTGGCGCTGGAGGGCCTCTGCAGCATCCTTTCCTTTGCTCTCCGCCTGGACGAGACTCTTCTGGAGTGCATTCAGCTTGCGGAGAGCTTCATTGTTTTCATCTGAAATATTCGATAAAGAGAAGTTAGAACACATAGATAAGACCTTGCAATCAAGTAGAACAAACCTACGAACCTTGGAGATGCTTAAGGTCGCCTTCCAGAGCAAGGTGCTACTGAGGCGATTGATGTCGCGGATAAAGGGCTGCAAAGAAAAACGGCACACCAGATAAATAAAAGACTCGGGGGCTTGTTCAAGAGAGGAAATAGATTACTTACGTGGTCACCTGAAGACTTCGAAGGTTTTACTTGCGTCTTTCGAGCAACAACTAAGCGATCCTTTGGCAATAGGGAGCTCGAGTTATCGTCCTCGGAGTCGGCCACCATCTTCGGGAACATCGAAACAGCTTTCGACTCCCCATGCATCTCTTCGAGATCCTCTCCGGAGGATTCTAAGGAGGAGTTCCTCCTAACGCATTTGATGAACGAAATCAGCATAGAAGCTAATACTTAGCACAGCAAACAACAACAAAGAGGGGATCAGAAACTTACGAGGGAATGTCGGATAAGTTGAAGACGGGCTCCTCTTTCTTCTCTTTCTTCTTCTTATTCTTCTTCTTCTTGGCCAGTGGCTGAGGATTCATGGCTCAAACGGGCATGGCAGGTATGGGGGACTCTACACCCTCATCCCTACCATGACACTCGAGGAAGGCAGGACCCCTCAGCGTTGGCGGCATCGCCCCATCCGAACTCTTGCTCCTGGACCTCTTTCGAGATAGCCCTTCACTTGGCTCGAGGGCTTCCGTGGAAGGCGACTGATCAGGGGGGAGCTCAGACTCCACGTCCCCACCATCTGGTGCATCCTTGAACTGTTCAGGCAGAGGCAGGATCATGCCCGCTACCTTGAAATTTTGCGAATCAACAAACAAAAGCAAAGATAAGTCAAGGAAAATAGCAAGCAATGAGCACACGAAAAAACATTACATGCAACCACAGGTTTCACCTGAGGAACCTCCTTCTTCACGTGAAAGGGGGAAGTCAGAGACTTCCACGGCAGATCCTCATTGGCCTTGTGCTTCAACAGGGGTTGAAGCGCCCCTGCCAAGATTGGCCGAGGACATCTCCTCTGACAAAGCTCTAGTCGGGTCGTTGGGGCCAGAATACATAAACATCGGATGCGCCCTCGCTTGGAGTGGCCGCACCCGACGCTTGAGGAAGGTGCGAAAAATGTCAACACCATTGACTTACTTGCCTGGAATCAACTGGAGTTCCTCCACCCGCTGATATAGCCTCTCCACCTCTTCGGATTCATCCTCCATGATGTCGTTTGACCATGACCGCTTTCGTGTGATCTTTTGGGTGGAGTCGAAGGGGGCAAGCCCCTAATGTTGGCCGTCCAGCTTGACATCGCGGATGTAGAACCATTTGTTCTGCCACTGCTAGACGAACTCGCAGAGATAGAAGGAGAAGAACCGGCCAGTGTGGCGAATCGACCCAGTGGATAAACACCACCGGTACCAGATTGCCTCTTCACAGAGTAGAGTCTCCAAAAGAGGTCAAAGTGAGGATCAATACCGAGCCAACACTCACAAAGCGTGATAAAACACGCTATGTGGAGAAGAGAGTTGGGGGACAAATGATGGAGTTCTACCCCATACAGAAAAATAAGCCCACAGAGAAATTCGTGGGCAGGCAGAGAAAGACCAGGAATAACAAAAGCATAGAACATGACCTGAAACCCTTTGGGTGGACGTGGGATTACCTCCTGATCAGGAAGGATAGCGTCGCCCATGTTCTTGGAGATCAGGCCGGCGTCGCGCAGCTTACGCAAGTCCGCCTCCCTCATCTGGGTGCGCCGCCATCCACCATTGGTGGTGCGGCTAGGAGTAGCAACCTTCTTGGCGGCGCCGGCGGCGCTCGAACCCGCTGCAACGGAGGAGATTTTTTAGGATTGCCCATCTTTCTAGTGTGGCGAGCGCGGCGGTGTGAATGGAGAAACGACGAGGGGAAAATGCGGAGGATGTCTAGCGTGCAACACAAGCACAAGCTTTGGAAATGGTAGCAGTGGAGAAGATGAACGCAAATGGCGAAGGGGTAGAAATTCCTCTATTTTCCCCATAGTATAAAAGGGCGAAGAAGATGAAGAAAGGCCGTTGATCAAGAAGCCCTAACACGTGCCCTACATCTCACCGTACACGTGTCAACAATCGCCTGAACCATCGTGAACACGCCGCCCACTACGCACAGGAATCGAGGAGGCGCCGTAATTTTCACCAAAGTTATGTGAGACTAGTCAATTTCAAGTAAGAAAGTGGGACCCAGGTTCGTCCAGTCGCATCGTCTCTACTACTGCAAACGGTTGAGCTCACCAGACGTCGGCAATGACGTCATCAAAGCAAAATCCAACAATGGTTGGAAACTTTCGACTGAACAAAAGTACTTACTCGAGTCTGTGACTGAACAAACTACTCAGGGGCTACTCCTATCAGGAGCGCTGGTCGCACACCTGAGAAATCACAATAGTAAAAATACCTCGAAGAAATCTTCGAGTCCTACGTCAAGTCCGTGACTCCACTACGGACTCGGGGGATACTCCCATAGGAAGCACTGGTCGCACATTCAAAAAAATATTAACGTGGGTGGCATCCGCATAATTAAGTCTTCGCTCGAGTCTACGACTCAAACAGACACTCGGGAGCTACTACCATAGGGAGCGCTGGTCGCACACCCTATGAACTATTCGAATAAGATCCTTCGGATCACGAAAGACAAATTTTTTTTTGGAAACTTTGCCAAAATCAACGTTAAGTGAGAATCAGTCTCCTTGGTCACCCGAAACACCTCCACGGTGATAAATTTTCGGATGATGCGTCTACGGTGAAAATATAAGCCCTACAGATATCATCTGATGGCCTGGTAACGCACCAGACTGCGCTCTGCCAGTAACATACCGTGTCAACAGGCACGATAAAAAATCCCGACGGACGCGTTGGGTACATAACTTAAAAATACTTGAATTCGACTCCTGTAAGACCTCAACGGCCCGAGTCGAATTACACCAGCATTGTTCCGGATTCAAGTCCGGGAACTCGAGTCTGAAGAAGATCGTGTTGTTTTGTCCAATGAAAGTTAACTGACCCTGATCCGTCGGGTGAGTCAGGCACACGTATCAACAATCCCTATAAACTAACATATTTATTCGAAAGACAGGTTCGAATGAAAAGCACCCGAAAGATTATAAAGTATCAATTCGACTGAACACTCGGGGGCTACTGACATGGATATACCCTACGGGTGCCTCACATTGGTATACCCGGTCCAACCCAGGGAAGGCCCACATGAAGACGTACTACTCAAGGAGACTCCGGGTGGCCCAATGAAGGGAATATGCCCGAGATACAATAATAAAGTGGTTATTATCTTTTTCCTTATTTATGATAAATGTTTATTTTGCATGCTATACTTGTATTAATATGGAAATGTTAATACATGTTTGTTTAATAAACAAAAAGTAAGTTCATAGCTATGCCTCTCTTATAAACTAGCTCGTTGATTAACAAGATGATCAAAGGTTTCCTGATCATGGACATTGAATGTTGTTAATAACGAGGTCACACCATTGTTGGAATGATGTGATGAACATTCATCCGAAGTATAGTATTACGATCAAGGTCATTGTGTTTATATTGCTATAACACCATACGAAGTAATCTTAGTCCTTAGACCATGAGATCATGTCAATCACTAACACCGGAAGAGTATCTTAATAACATCAAATGTCACACTGTAACATGGTGACTATAAAGATGGGTTAAGTGCTATGAAGGTATTATGTTGAGGCTCATGGATCAAGAGTGGAATTTGTCCATCCCGATGACAGAGAGATATACTGTGGGCCCTCTCGGTGATATCACATTAGTTAGCTTGCAAGCAAGTGATTTGATCACTAAAATGTTATATCATGGAAACAAGAAAAGAGTGCATGTCGGTAACGAGATCAAACTAGGTATGGAGATACCGATGATCGAATCTCGGACATGTAATATATCGTGAGACAAAGGGATTAAGTTACATGCGTATAAGGTTCACACGATCACAGAAGTCATCATTGAATGTGTGGGAGTCAGTACGGATCTCCAAGTCCTGCTGCTGATTATTGATCGGAGAAGGGTCTCGATCATGTCTACATTATTCTCGAACCGTAGGGTGACACACTTAAGGGATACCGACACTATTTGGAGCAAATAATATTCCAGAGAAAGAAAAAGGAAAGCGCATGAATTTATTTCACTAGACACTGGAACTGTTTCGGTTGAAATTGCTGAAACTGGTTCTGCATGTGAAATTGAAATGTTGTAAGGGGTTTTATGTGAATTTTTGTTAATTCAAGTAATTAACAAAATTCTGAATAAATAAATAAAAGAGTTTTATATAATGATAGGTTGCATTAAATTTGGTGGAAATTTAATGGGATTTGAGTGGAGAAAATGGAGGGTCTTATTTATGTGAGTGGAGCTTCCACCACATGAATGAGGGAGAGCTGGGGGCACCCTCTATGGCCGGCGGCCATCCTCCCTTGGGCTGCCCCCCTCCCCTATATAAGGATCCCCTCCTCTCACTTCTCACTCACACCTCCCCATGAAGGATCTATCTCCCCCTTTAGACCCCATGGTCCTGAATCAGCGAGATACATGTTCCCGATGGCTTTTTCTGGAAGGATTTGTTGCTTCTGCTGCTTCGCTGGAGCGAGGGCGTGGAGGTTGTCGGGGTACCCGGACGTGTGTCCGATCACGGATGCACCACTTCTTTGCGGTGCTGGACTTGATGGTGCTGGACCGGCTGGACCATATGGACTTCATCACGATCTTGAGATCGGCAAGCGTTCGAATACATCATCCACGAGTACAAGCTTGTTAATGTTATTCGGTCTTCGAGGGTATGTATTCTGTGGATGTATATCCACCCGTTACTTGTATCTATTAGATAGATCTTGGTACTTAGTTGCTCCCATCGTAGGAAATTTTTTGTTTTCTATGTTGCGAACCCTACACCCAAGCTCATCAGAAGTTTGATTCCTTGGAGAACACGGCCAAGCTGTAGATAGAATATTCAAGGGTAAAATCCTAACTTGTAACCGACTCGACCTACCCCGGGACCTGGCCTATCTATATAAAGGCCAGGAGGGCACGGCGAGGAAGACCTAGACAACTCATACACACACCTCATGGCATATCGCATATGTGCACCCCCTGTAACCTTCGGTTCCCCCGTAATCAAGAACAGACAAGCAGGAGTAGGGTTTTCCCACCGGGGGCCTGAACCTGGGTAAACCTCGTGTCCCCTTGATGCGTGTCTGTTAACCGTCTCGCGATCTCTAGCATCCCCATCTTCTCTAAAACCAAGTCCATAACAATGGGCATTGATGAGTCGAACCCTCGTCACCCAAAGTATTTGGGGGTGTAGATGTTGGCCCATTTGACCATATGGTACTTTTGATGGCCATCATTGGCCATCCAAAAGAACCAGGAGAGCTCCTTATCGAAGTTAGCATGGACTCCTTCCCGAAGGAGGTATAGCCCCATAATATACATGGGGAGGTTGGAGAGACACAAATCGATAAGGATGGTCTTACTCCCTTTATAGGTGAACCTCCCGTGCAAGGGCTCAGATTTCACCTTAATCTGTCCCATAAGGGGATCCAAGTCCTTGGTCAGGATCCCGGTGTCCCTAACTGGCATTCCTAGATAGTTTAGGGGGAATACCGCTAGCCGGAAATTTAGGTTATTCGTGATCCTCTACAGATCTTGCATGGAATATCCATCAATTTTCTCTTATCAAAATTGAACTTGAGGCCTGACATGGCCTTATAGCAGAGGAACATGAACTTCAGGTTAATGATGTCATGTTCTGACCCCTCCACCATGATCATAGTATCGTCCGCATATTGGAGGTGAGTTACTCCCCCTCCAAGGATGAGATGTCCTACCACACCCGAAATGTGGCTAGAATTCTTGGCCTTCTGCAAGATTTCCGCAAGGGAATCTACTGAGGCATTAAACAGAATAGGTGCGATCGGGTCACCTTGTCTAACCCCACAGGAGGGTTTGAAGTAGGGGTCTACCTCTCCATTTATGTTTATAGCTATATTCCCACTCATGACAATATGTATGATCCACCCTATCATGCGATCATCTAGTCCCCAGCGTTGGAGGACCTGGCGAAGAAAGGCCCAATCTAGCCTGTCATATGCCTTCTAGAAGTCTAGCTTTAGGAAGACGCCCCTCTAGCACCTCACTTTCATTTCATGGATAATCTCATGAAGCGCTAGAATCCATTATGGATATATCTGCCTTTTAAGAAGGCAAACTGGTATATGGGTGCGTCATACGCTCCATTATCGGAGCCCGCCTGCGCGCACATACCTTGGAGATGATCCTCTGGATCACATTTATTACCGTGATTGGTCTGGACTGGACATATGTGCATATCCCCACAATCTTGGGGATCGGGGTAATAACGCCAAAGTTCAATCGGGCTATCACAAGGGTTTCGACGTACAACTCCTGGAGCATAGGCATAATGGCTCCATATACTTTGTCCCAGAACTTCTGAACGAAATAATCGGGATTCTTTCCTTGCATGTAAAACATTTAGGAATTCTTGTAAATATTTGTCTTGCACTAAACAAGTAAGGGATGTAAAATGCAGGATGTTTAGAGATGTGAATGGAGAAATTAACCTGGTTTTTGGTTAATCATTGGTGTCCATTTATGCTAGATAGATGTCTAACTAGACACCTCTTTATAAGAGAGGGCGCTTAAGAAAAAAAAACCTGATTTATCTCTGTAAACACTTTGCGCATACATTGTACATCGCATAATAGGATTAGATGGGATTCACTTGGATTATTTATATAGTTATACTGCATTGCTCATGCAAACGTAGTCATTGTCTCCCTGCCGTGACATGTTTTCTGTTTTTTTTTTCAAGAAAGGGATGCCCCAGCCTCTTTATTTAGATCAATGCATTCAATCTTTTTATTACTTTATCGCACCGTGACGTGATTTATGAAGCAAAAAATTGGTGCATTACTGGACGGCAGCTTTGGCATAAAACAATGTGAAGACACGTGGCAAATAATTAATAATCGTGGGGAGGCAAGGAGAAGCTGTTCGGTTCAAGCTCACGTTAACAGGTACGTCCGGAACAAAGCAACAGGAATCTGGGGCAGACACACATGGGCTGCTTCTTTAATCGCTTGCTTGCTTGGACAGTTGGACAATGTATAATAGTTAGTCGGTGACGCAAGATATCCGAGAGGGAGTGAGGAACACAAGTTGGCTGCGAAACAGGTCAGCAGCTAATACAGGAGAGGGGACAAGGATATTTATTGGATTCAGGACAAGATTTGAGATCTTGCAGGAGCCAAGTGATGGATGAAACTTTGGAGGCTCTCTTTTGTTCGAGTTGCATTTTGGTGGTTAAAAAGAGAGCTAGCTAATGGAGCGGTTGCGCTTCATACGCCTGAGTCAGATTTATAGTGAAGTTTTTCGTATATATTCATGCATTGTACGTTTATCTAGAAGCAGTACTATTGACGAGCAGCAAGTAGGAACAGCGTAAAATTGGAACAAAAACGAAGGAGAAGATTGCTCGCCCAGTTTATCTAACAGGATTTAGTACTTTCGTTGGCTTCCTAACAAGAACCTGCCCTCCCTCACATAAGTTGTCCCTCGAATTGTTGTAACCACCCAAAACGACGGCACATGCATCCGCTGGAATTTGATTGAAGTTTTGTCACGGTATCATACCCGAGTCCTTCCAAAGTAGGACAGCTTTGCGGCCGATGGATCGCCTCAGTGCATTGCATGCACACCAACAGCCGGTACTTACGTACGGCAATCTGGTGTGAGATTTGGATGCAGCGATACAGTGTGACAAGCTTTTTTTGAATTTCCCATGGGCCAACATATGGCCTGTTTTGTGTTATGACTGTCACCTGGTACGATGGCTCGGTGTCACCACTAGTCCACTACGCGGTGGGTATAGATACGGACTAACCAATTTATTAGCGTGCGGCGTTGCACCCCCGCCCGCTTCTTACCCTGAGAGAGGGGCAAAAATGGACATGAGGAGACAAAGTTAACAAAATCAGCAAGACATTAGAGCTCTAATGGCTAGAGTTTTTCCCAAAATTCCAACCACGGGGGTGAGATTTCTGTCACTTCCCTTCGATCTTGGCCTAAGCTAAAATGGAGCACGAATAAGAGCATCTTCACTTGTTGGGTGAACCCAGGCCAAAATCCGGACCAAATTTTGACCGGACGAAACTCGTTTTCGGCCTAGAAACGCCGAGTTTCCCACTCACGTTCTCAGGCGAGTTTCCGCGTTTGACTAAAGTTAACAAATTTTAACAAACTTTGGGCAAACTTTGGACGAATATAAGCGGTTTTGGGCGAATATGGGCGAATTGTGGGCGAATATGGTCGATATGGACCTACTTTGGGCGAATATGGGCGATGTGGACGAACTATGGACGAACTTTGGGCGAAATTTGGGCGGGCGATACAGACGAACTTTGGGCGAACTTTGGGCGAATATGGTCTATATGGACGAACTTTGGGCGAATATGGGCGATACAGACGAACTTTGGGCGAATATGGTCAATATGGACGATGCCCGAATTTTGGGCGAACTTTGGGCGAATATGGTCTATATGAACGAATTTTGGGGGAATATGGGCGATACCAGACGAACTTTGGGCGAATATGCCCGAATTTTTGGCGAACTTTGGGCGAATATGGTCTATATGAACGAACTTTGGGTGAATACTGTCTATATGGACGAACTTTGGGAGAATATGTCCGAATTTTGGGCAAATTTTGGACGAATATGGTCTATATAGACGAACTTTGGGTAAAATTTGGCAGAATATGGGCGATACGGACGAACTTTGGGCGAATATGCCCGAATTTTGGGCGAACTTTTGGGCGAATATGGTCTATATGGAACTTTGGGCGAATATGGGCGATACGGACGAACTTTGAGCGATCCCGAATTTTGGACGAACTTTGAGCGAACCCGAATTTTGGACGAACTTTGGCGAATATGTATATGGACGAACTTTGGGCAAATATGATCTATACGGACGAACTTTGGGCGAACTTTGGATGAATATGGCGAATATATGCTGACTGGATGGATTCACTCGCCGAATTCGCTTCGTCCGACGTTCCTAGAGCGTAGCCAGATATAGCCTGGTACAACCTGGATAGTCCGGACCAAAGTTGGTATAAATCCGGACAAAAACAGGTTTCTAGGTACGTGATTGGACAAAATTTTAGCGTCCAAACCTATTTTCATGTCCGGATCGGTATAGTGAGTTGGCTAGTGGAGATGCTCTAAAGCTGGTCAGAGACGTCGGTGGCCCGCATAAGTTCCGCATCAAGCATGCAGATTTTCTGCAGTTTTGGTCACGGTCCAGCGTAGTATAGTGCTGCAACGGCCGGCACTACATCGAGGGATTCTCTAAGATGATGGTCAAATATATAAATCACATGCTTATCGTCCTACTCCTACTCTAGCCAGTACTAGCGTTTGGGGACGGCATGTGCATAGCATCGATCCACAAGCAGATGGCCACATGATCCAAGGCCTACCTGGCTATCTTGTTCGGCAAATCTTAACTCTCGAAAAGGGCAACAGATCGATCGATGAGCACCGTGGACCAGCATGTGCACCCGTTTTTGTCGACCATATACTAGTAGTAGAAGATCGTGGCGTCACGGACGCGCCTACTTAACCTGCACAATTATGCATGCACCACACGCATGTGACCGTCGCTCGCTCGCTCGTCGACAGGATTTGCACGCATTGATTATTAGCAAGCAAGCTCGTCGCACTCGCCGCGAAAGCTACACCAGGCAGGAGCAACGCAATTCGTACACGGCGCCGTGCTAGCTCCGGCCTCCTCGGCGCGATTACGACAACAATCTGCTACTGCGTCGTATTCCTTTTCGATCCGTTGCATCTTGTCTCGGCGTTTCCAGTCTGATCCATGCCCCGCCGGGTTCCCACGCAGGCAGGCGTGCAACTTGGGACTACGACGGTCTGGCGGCTAGCGAGAGGAGGCAGCGCTCGTAGGGGTAGGACCCGCGACACTCTTTTTCGACATTTCTTGGTCGAGCCCACCGTCTGATCATTCTCCCCTCTCCATGTCGAGAAGACGAGGCCTGTGCAGGATGCGCGTGCGGGGTGGCTTTCGGGAATCAGTGCCACGACGTGGGAGTCAGGTGGGATCAACAACGAGTGCGTTGTCACCGGTCACATCAACTCCTCACCAACCGTTCCCCTCCTTCTGTCGTGTCTAGCGACAGGCGGCGACGGATACAGATCTCCTCTGGCTAAGGCCTTGGTCCCCTCTCCCTCCGCTTGCCGCTCCGGCGGCAGGAGGGGGAGGGGATCTCGTTTCTTCGGTCTGTAGTTAGGGTTTGTCTTCTCTGGTGCGTCGTTGGGGTGGTGGGAGCGGCGTCCGGACGAATAAATCTGCCTCAACTCTACTCCTATACCGGCGACGATCTTTACGGCGGCGTCTCGGAGTTGATGGCAACGTGTGCTTGTTTGATCGGCAGTTTGGTCTTCTCGTCGTTCTTTGGATCTGGCGAGATCTGTTTCTCGAAGTGTCGCCGGTGTTCGTCGTTATCCATGGCAACACTGGGGGCCGGGGCGAGATGGATGCTCTGGAGCGAGGATGTTGGTCCGGAGGTGGTGGATTGGTCGTTATTCCCTGACTTCGTCGGTGGGAGGCGGTGGATCTTGGTCCAAGACAGCACGAGGACGTCCCCCGGTCGACGTGCCACAGCGACATGTGCCTCGCTGCTTGCAGCAGGCCTGTTCATCGACTCACAAAGCCTCGTTGGTAATGGTGCTTTCTTGGATCTGGCAATGGTGGAGGCTCGTCGTCTCTTTCAGCGTACGTCTAGGCGGCGTTGGAGGGTGGCGGCGGCCGCTAGCTTCGGCGAGTGTAGGAAACCCTAGGGATAGTTTTGTATTTTTCTATCCATTAGGTGTATATCTGCAATGTTTTCAGGATAATCGTTTTTCTCCTGGTCTATTTTTGAGTTTTCACGTGGGGTCTTGTAACTTGTTTTCTATCAATAAAAATTTGTGTGGTTGCTCTAAAAAAACAAAAAAAAACAACGAGTGCATTTTTTGGCCAGATTCTCGTAAGGAAATCTCCACCGGACCGACCCACTTCAAACTATCCGTTTCTGTCCGTTTGTATCAGACCGCAGTCGATACGGGAAGAAGGTCCGGTCTGTCCGTCTGACTGTGTCCAGCGGCCTGACCCATCTGTCCGTCTCTCTTCCGCTGTCACTGGTTGACACCCTCGCGATGTGATCTTAATGGCGACGCGACGTCGGTTGTCAGCGTCGACGACTTTCCGTGCGGCCGGCGTTTTTCGCCATCGTTTCCCGCGCGTCTCACTTTTCGCGGCGAGAAAACTTTCCGCGTATCCCAGGCCGTTTTCCGCCTCCGTCGCGGTCTATAAAAAACGGTCGCCGGCACGGCAGAGACAACAATCCCCAAAGCAAGAGCAAACCAAGAGACAAAAAAGCGCCAGCCACCAGCAGCCATGCCTCACCGCAAGATCGCCAACTGGACGAAGATTCGGAAGATGTGTCGCACCCGCTACCCGCACGTGGAGGTCGACCAGGTCCACCTCGAGCCAACACTGCTGGCCCAGCACATGGACGAGGCGCAGGTGCTGGCCTTCGAGAAGGAAGGCCATATCGCCGAGTTGGCGCTGCAGCGGGTGGTGGAGGCGGCGGCAACGATGACCACCCCATGGGCGATGACCGACATACACCACCTCGCCGCCAACGAGGCGGTGGGGGCGGTGGCCTTGGAGGCCGCATCAGCGGCTCTTCGCGAGATCCGCCACGAGGCGGCCATGAACACGATGGAGGAGGGGGCAAGGAGGCCGCCATCCGCGAGCTCCTCCATGCCGCCAAAGCGCGCAGCGGCGAGGAAGAGGCGCGGCGCGAGCACGTCACCGACTCGGCGGAGGAGGAGGAGCGCGTGGCTCTAGCCGCTGAGGCGGCGATCACGTGGGGTCTTGTCGACGCCGACGACACGGAGGTGGCGGAGGATGACGATGGGGAAAGGGAGGGGGTGGACCAGTTGGAGGCGCCGATCGCCACCCCCCGTGCGAGATAGCGTAGGTGTTGGGCTTCAGCCCCAATGGTGCTCTGATTCTGGATCCGGCTCCGGCTCCTTCTCCGGCAGAGTTGCTCGACGAACATGAGGCGAGGGACCATTGGGCTACTGAGATGGACAAGGCCCTGGCGAACCAGATGACAGATGACCGAAGGAAGGCGACGGGCAAGGCGGTGGGTCGCGACCATGCGCACGACCGTCACCACGAACGCGTCAAGCAGCGGGCCATCTGGTCCACTAGGGCGGCGATCGACGGGGCCAGCGACAGCGGCAACGGTGGTCGCATCAATGGTGGCCATGGCAACGGCGGCGAGTAGTCGCCGCGTCGTCCTCCTCTAGCAGTAGCCATAGTCGTAGCAGCAGTAGCATCCCCCTAATTTGTTCGAATGGTCTTTTGTAACTGGCAGGGCTTAATCTAATGAACAACTATCTTAAGCACTAATGTCTCACTTACATATGGGCCCCGAGGCGCCAACGGGCAGGACACCCGCGATGTCCGCGCGCGTCCAGGCTACCGCAACCGTTGCCTAGATTAGATGCGCATATGGGTTGAGTCGGACGCATTTGCCTCAGATGGGTCGGCCCGCTGGGGCGCCACGCACGCCCCGCGCGTCCTCGCGGACACGCTCGGACGGGATGCGTCGGCCCGGTGGAGATGCTCTAAGGCCATCTCCACCGAGAGACCCAAACGGTCGACCAAAAAGTTTCGTTTCTGTCAGTTTGGGTCGGGTAGCGGTCGTTTTTGGATCAGAGTCTGGCATGTCAGGCCAGCCGTGCTTAGTTATGTGATCCATTTGTCTGCTCTTGGCAAATAGGTCGTCGCCAACGTCAG
This sequence comes from Avena sativa, assembly GCA_916181665.1. NCBI lineage: Eukaryota > Viridiplantae > Streptophyta > Magnoliopsida > Poales > Poaceae > Avena > Avena sativa. The sequence continues at coordinate 508,212,079 of OV702294.1, forward strand.
CGTATTTCCAGTGTCTTCCTGCCGCCCCGTTGTCTCCCACCTTTTCCTGCCGTGTGCAAGCATAGCCATTAAAAAGGGAGGTCGCTGCCACCACCACCACAAACCACCATGCCTGGCTGTCCGCGTCGGCACACTGACCTCCGAGGCAACTCCGACGTTGGCAGAGAAGAGCAGCCCGAGCGCCCGTTGCCATCGTGGTGGCTGAACCCGCAGGTGGCACCGGACGTGTTGCCTCCTCTGCTTCCGGGGCGCCCGCCGATATACAATGTCCCACTGCGGCAGTGGCGCACTCACTAAAACTACAGAAGGACCACCGGCGAGCATTTCTCGTTGGAGGTGATAAACCATGTCTTTCTGCCAGAGCACCGGCGGCGTCTAGCGCTCACAAGAGAGCGCGACGAGCTCCGGGAAGAAGTGTGGGACAATCCTGATGACGCCTGCCTGTGTTTTCGCCTCGCCCAAGCTCAAGAAGAGCTACAGATATAGCAGGCGATCTACCGCTCTCTCGAGAAAGAATGGGGTCTTACCGACCCGTCGGTGCCGCTAGCGCCGTAGGCCGCGCATAGTTAGAATGGTGTTGTAGTGTTGTATCCGTGGTTTGTTTGTAACATACTTGAAGACTCGAATTAAACATTTCATTACAAATGGACGATGCCCACATTGCTACATCGTATATGGCGAGTGCACAGCCTAGCCTACTCATCGGATTCAGAGTGGTAGCAGCGACGACACATGGTGTCGTCAAAGACGCTGACGGCGAGCCTTACTTCGCCGTTGTACTTGAAGACGATGATGTTTCCTCCTTAGATATGGAGCGCGCGGGCGAACTCCTCCCAACCGTTGGCGAGGTACATATGGCCGAGGTGGTCGAACAACACCTCCACCGGGTACCTGGTGGTTATGAAACCGGACACCCGCAGAATCATAAGCTATGGCAAAGCGTCGGCGACCAATGATGCGAATTTGCAAGGAAGGAGCAACATGTTCCATGTCGTGCCAAAGTGGATTGCCACGGCAAAATCGATGTCGTTGTCAACAAAATCGAGCAACGACGAAGGTGAGGGAGAGCGTGGCGGCACACTGCTTTGGCCGCGTCCTCCCCGCCTCCTTCGACGTCCATGGTCGGGGCCAGGTGGTCCTCCTAGACACCCTCCCCTCGATCAAATGTCGTCGGCCATGGCTAGCTACCGGTAGTGAAGGATGGGAAGGAGAAGGAGGAGAGTGTGGTGTGGTGTGGTTTGGGGGAAGATGGCCGCGGGAAGACAATTAAAAAGGGCCGACGTCAGATGCCGACGCGTAGGCCAAAGCGACGGCATTAAAGTGTCCAATCAGTGAGGGTGTCGTCCTGTCGCCATTGATTGCGCAGGCTGCCGCCGGTCAGTCTTCCACCCACACCTCTGAATCGCTGTCTTTGCATGTTGTGGCGTGAGTAGGCCTTTGTGGTGAGCTCACGGGAGAATATGGTGAGTATACTGTGGCGTCGGTGTGTTGCGCGCCTTTGCATCTTGGGGTGAGGCCTTGTGTGGCGTTGGGTAAGCATCGAGCCACCACACCCTTAGGTGAGTCATATATGACGTTCGAAGAGCATTGCACCATCGCACCTCTCCAAGAGAGACGTAGCTTTTTTGGAAGTGAACTTCGGGATAAAATCATCATCTCCGCATCCATCGGTTATCTCTCAACCAAGCCCTTTACTTATGCAATTTGCTTTGTTATAGTCATCGTGCTTGAAGTTTATATCTTGCTATCACGTTGTTTCTTGTGTTGTTTAGCATAGGTTGTTCGTGCAATTAGTTGAACTTAGTAGTTTTAGGTTTTGTGATCAATAAATTAAACGTTAGTTTTATTCTGTATTTAATTAGAGCCTAAACCATAATAATTTTAAAAGCCTGTCCATCCTCCCTCTAGGAGACCTCTGTTGCACTTTCAATAACAACAAGGAATATACAATCGTTGGGATCCATACCAACTGTTGTGAGAAATTGGCCTCTATATATCTTGTTTTTATGAAATAGCCATCAATAAATAAAACTGGTATGCATCCTTGTAGAAACCCTCTCTTGCATGCTTCAAGAGTGATGTAACATTGCTTGAATCTTGCATTCTCATATAGTAAAAGAAAGAAAGAACTACCTAGATTACTCCTCATCTCATTGACATAATCCCATAGCACCTTCTAGTGTTCCTCTTCATCTCCATTAATCACTATCATGGCAATGCTTTTAGCTCTTAGCAATTTTCTCCTAGATGGTGTCATGTTCCATCCCTTATGAACCACCCTAAGGAATTTTTTAAGACTCATACCTTGGTTTTCTCTAAAGCTCTCTAAATACTTTCATGTAATAAATTTGGCTATGAAGGCACTAACTTTCCACTACAAGTGTGCTCAATTGTGTATCTTTTGATTAAGAATGCTTCTGTCATTGAATCACGTGAGGCCCAAAGATACCAAGTGCAGTTCTTATCACACACTGTTCTTACCCTTTTCTTGTGATTTATTGGTAGTCTCATGCACTTTCTATGAATGCAACTATATGACACGATTGCTTTCCTAAGAAAGTCCACATTAACAAACACTTGGCCATTGCAAACATAGGATCATTCAAATAATCCTATCCGAATGTTTTGAACTTCATCATTAGTATTTCATTATCCTTAGAGACGATCCCCCACAGATCCTCTCCCTATAAAATCTACTCTTTGATTACACACTTCTCTTTAAAATTATCATTTGCACCTTCGTCATTAGCAGATGGAAAACTTTATTTGACACATGATTTACCAATTATGTTTCCCTTGTCACTGTCATGATCCGAGTCATTATCATCTACATTATCTGCATACAGATCATCATCACGATTACTAAGAGAATAATCAAAATCCACAAACTCAAAGTATGAATATCCTTAGCCTCACTGTCAGAATTTCTTTAGCGTGTTCTTCTTCTTCATTTACTTCAGAACCAATCGAAATGTTGTTTCTCTTCCTCTTGTTCTGCCTTGTTATGCCACACCTAGATCGTTGTTTCTCTTCCTCTTACTCCATAACATCTGGATACACAACTTGAATTGACACATGTTGTTCTTCATCATGTCCACCTAACATCACATTTTCTATGTTGCTTCTTGTCTTAGAAAGCTTGATAACAGGGGTAACTCAGCCATTGGAAAATGTACTACATCAAATTTCATGCCATCCAAACTCTGATCAAGATACAGATATAGGTTGAAATAGTGTTGGCCAATGTCATCTAGAGTGATCATGAATTTTCTGGCCACTTCATCTCTAATATCCCTCAAACTATTATTCTTAATAATGAGCATTGAAATACAATAAAAAAATCTTCATTCTTCCTGCATCTCGTACCCAATTTCTTCTACTATCTTCTCAAGCATCAATTGTAACCAAATTAGACTATCAACTCCATCATCGTAGGTGATGTGGCCATCTAGCTAGGTTCTGTCAACAATTGCCAACAAAAAACTCACCATGATTTATTTCCAATGTGAGATAGGGACTTCCTCTCCTGAAAAATTAACATGCCATCATAAGTAATAATTTAATTACCACCTACTGCAATATTTTAACGATAACTAAATCACATCTAAACCTACTACAAATGCAACCATATGTCCATGTCATCATCTCAGATACCCTATGAACAATTTCACTCTAAAAAATGCATGATTTACTAAATCAATACGCCAAACCCCACCCAAATCGTCTGGCCAAACCATACGGAAATAATATGCGAGAAACTAACATCAAGCATACACACAAGCACCGAAATAGAATGCCGGGAACCCTAAATCGCCACTGGAGCCATGGCTTTTCGACGAGAATCGGCGGATCGAGGGCTTACCATACACGGGCGTTGGATCGCCTTCTGGCCATCGGCTAGGAGCCATCGTCGTGGCGGCTTGGCGCACCACGAGAACAACATCGCGTTACCTCGACTTGTCCCGCTCGACGATGAAGTCCGTCAGCAACCACCTTTTTCTGCCGAACAAGTGGACTCGCGATGGTGTCGCTCTGTTTCCCCTCCACTTCGGAATGATGCGGGAGCAAGGAGAAGATTTAAAGCAGAGGGGGACGGACTGTCTGAAATTGGAGGAGTTGCTCGGGGGACTAATCGCTAATAAATGACGGTTTCGTTTCGCAATGACACTGATAGTGGGTCCCACCAAGCGTCAGGTCACCTAATACAAAGCTACGTCCGGCCGTGAGGCTTCGACACGTATTCAATTACCATAAATGCGTATTCTTATTGTAAAATGACTGAATTGAATTTGTCGGACAAGTCCAACGACTTACGATGGATTTAACTCGCAAAACCTCTATGGCACTTACTCTTATGAGTGAGTACCACCGATTCGTCCATTCCTTTCACCCAGTTTAGAATCGGCAGCACTCTTGTAGAAGCTGAAACGCAAGATTCCAACTCTCCAACAACTGGTAGAGCAATGCCAACAAAAGCAACGGGCAGTCGTGTCACGCCGCGAGGTAAGCGTTTTGTTTTTATGCTCAGGCTAGGCAAGCAGTCATCCGCGCGCACACGGATGTGATATAAAAAACGGGCGGGCGGGACCAGGAAAATACAACGATCGGCATCAGCAAGTAGTGACCGAGAACGACGTGACAAAAAATTGCTTGGTCGTATGCATCATCACCAATTCACACCATCACTCTCTTTGGTTCGGCGATCCCTTTCTTCCGCGGTCTCCGTCGCCATTTAGCCTACTATCTCCGTAGAGATCGATATATCGTGTCCATCTACTACTCTACATCACCATCTGATTATGTCTACAAGATACTAGGATATGCTTTACTAGTTCTGTTTTCTAGTATTAATTTTTTTTCAAAGACATAGCAGCATGTGCTTACTTCATCGCGTACGTACGTACGCCTCGGTCCATGGTTCTTTGTCTACTCGTAGACATACTATTGCTAGGACTAGGACGGATGACTAGTAGGCCGTCCGCTGCAGCTAGTCGTAGGAAGCCGGTCGGTCTTCAACACGTACTACACCTAGTAGGAGCAACTGGTCGTAGGAAGTTGGTCCTCGACACGTACAGGTACGTCGATCGGATCGGCTTAGCCTTCGCATCAATACGCAGCTAGCATCCCATATCTTGCACGTCTCTAGGTTCGCAGCTGCATCTGCCATTTTCAAAATTAACTGGTCGACTGGGATAGCCACATAGGCACACCATATAGCATGTCCTTTCCCTGTTTTCTCCAAGGAAAAATGTGCATATTCCATGGAGTCACGAGCAAGAAAACGCCGAGCTAGTGAGACTGATCGACAAGGAAAGAGGCCGACCGTGGAGGTGGTCCGAACACGGCACGCGTGGGTCCAGCCGGGCCGTCCTCGTCCGCCCGCCCCCGTCCAGTCGACGGCGACACCCGCGTGTGTGATCATGCTCATGCATGCGGTGCCGCTCCTGCGTTCGCACGACCCTGGCCGAAAGAGCTAGCGCACGGCACGTACGGTGACAGCGCGCCCCGCCCGGTCCCGACCTCACGGTCACGCTCACGGGGACCTGACCTGACCTGACGACCGCGCGGCGTTGCTTTCGCCGTGATACGGACGGACACGCCACTTGCGTTGGTTTTGGTTTGGTTTGGAGAGTGCGCCGCTTGGTGGTCAGTAACGTCGTCGGCCAGAACAGACCACATTTGTCTTTGTCTTATCGAGCGTGATGGGCTGGACCTCCACGGAACACACACACATTCACGGGCCAGCATGTCATATTCAGCTGTTGCTCATGGAGCAATCTGTTGACATAGACTCGTGTAATGATGAATAAACCGAAGGTAGAGATCGAGCAGCTGCCATCCCCGTATTTCCTTTCGTCTGCGGCAGATGCTAGTACAGGTTGATGTTTTACCAGGGCCACGTGATGGAGCAGCGCCGTGAGCGGAGAGGCAGTAGAATCTTTTCCGCCATCAGGATTCAGACGGCCGCAGGCGACGTCCCGTTGGGTTGGGTTGGGTCAGTGCAGCTTTGCCTGCCGGGCAAAGCGCCACGCCCAGCCACTTTATTTACTTCCCTCGCCTCGCCTCGCCTCGCCTCGCCTGAATCATGATGATGATCTTCACTGGCTCCGGTAGGTAAGGAACAGCAGCACAGAGACGGTGTGGTTCGCCGTGCCAAACCCACTCAGGCAAGGCAACAGGCAATGGCACGCACCAGTGTTGCTGGGCAGTGCGTGCGTGAGATGGCTTTTCCATGCCCTGGTCGAGCAGGCACTGCGATTTTTTGTCAGACGGACACGCTAGCCTAGCCCCCCTCCCGTCGGAGACCGCACCACCCCAGGACGCGGCATTTTATCCCATGCGATGCGAGCATGTGCCCCCCCGCCCGGTGTCTCTCCCTTTTCTCTCCTTCCAAGCATCCATCCATCCCTGCCGCGTAGTTGCGTGCGTCTTTCGTTCGGGATGTTGACCCTGACCGCTCGATCTCCCTAGCTCGGCGTGCCCGCACTCGGATTCCACTGTCTTCTGCCCGGCCGGCCCTGCTAGTATAGCTTTCTTTGATGCTCACACCTCGGTTCGTAGATGTCCCATGCCTGCATGTAACATCCGTCCATCAATGATCCACCCATCCGTCCATCCGTCCGCCACATGCGTGCCCCCGTCAGGGAGCATCATGATACAGTGCGTGGGCATGTGTATCCAACCAAAAATCTCGATCTGTGCGTGCCTGATTGGTAGGAGTATGTGCCATGACTAGATGGATGATACGCATGCTTCCAGAAAAGAACAGTAGTAGTAGGATGGTTGCATCCATTTCCGCTAAATCGCTATGCAAGCAACATTTCTTTCTTTCTTTCTTTATTTTGCGAGGCAAGCAAAAGCACATGGCGACATACATGGAGCCGCAGAATCAGCTGGCCATGCCCGCACGTCAGCGGTACATGCATATTCATGCATCATTGTTCGCCGTGGAAGGGAGGCCGTCGATCGCTCTCGATGCCCACCACCGCAGGTCGGGCAGCACGATAGCGCGGCATGCATGCGATTTCCCTTACTTCCTTCCAACGGCCACTGCTACTGCTACTACGGAGTACCAGCAGTATTTTAATGGCTCTGTATCTGTTACAGATTACAATGTCTCTGCCGGTGCCGGTGCTGGTGCGTCGTCTGACCAAGGCTGAGTGTTCCCCACAATCCTGGGCCCTGCTGCACGCTCTTGCCAGTCACGGAAAAGGTGAAAAGCTGGACAAATCTCTGCCACAGCGAGCTACAGTACTACTCGGAGAGAGAAAGAGAAAGAGAAAGGGCTGTGCCACTATTGCTACCTCCACCAAACAAGGCACGCACATCAGTGCGGTGCATGTACCCTACTATCTCGCGTCGCGTGGATCTGCTACAATCCAGAAACAGAGATGGAGAGAGAAAACCAAAGGGGCGTCCCAGCAGGGGTACTGCGGTAATAATACTCCTATGTACCACTAGTACGAGTGTACGACAGTAGCAGTACTGTGCGCAGATGCAGAGATTTCCGATAGCAATTGCCTGCAGCGTGCATCGTGTACTGTCATCTTCCGCATCTTAAAAAGTGATATGGGACGTACGGATTTATCCTACAGAAAAGGCAGGCAGCAGAGCTGCTGCACAAGAGAGAGAGGGGCCAACACGATGTGCGGCAACCGCCTGGTGGCCCCACAGGTTGCAGGCTTTCATGGTTGCTCATCTTGGGCCAGCCACTCCGCTGCCCACTAGTATACGGACTAGTCTGGCAACAAAGTTTTTCGAAAACCAAAGTATATCCATACTATAGTATTTTAGTCCCAAGCAACAAAATATATCAGTTTTTCTTTTTTCTCAGTTTTAGAAAAAAAGGGTCTACCATCTTTTTCAAATACTTCAAAAAAACAAAGTTTTAGAGAATACTTCAGTTTTAAAACCACACTATTTATTGGATCCAAACACCTCAAAGTATTTAATACTTTAGTTTTTTTAGAAACCAAAGTATTTCCTCAATACTTTAAAAATACTTTGGGTGCCAAACAGGACCTACGTCTATAACGACAGTGGAATTGTTTGCCACCCAATTGCCAATATTCACCACCACGCGCAACCGACAGTGGAGTATCTTTGTAAGTACTGTAGCCAGATCTCAATTGACAGGGAAATTATGCCAAGCTTTCTTAATGTGCAAAGGATATGAGTCACAAACAAATGTAAATTTATGGATTCGACTATTCTTACTGCCTGACTTTCATAAGTCTCTGTCACCTACAATAGTAGTACAATTGCATATTCCAAATCATGCAGCTTGTGCAAAGCTTCAATGTAAATAGTTCATAACTGAAGTTAAAATGGGATATGAATGCTCGGATGATGATTCAAACTTCATAAAATTAAATGTTTTATAGAAATATATTATGATATTTATATACATATTCCATCAGTGAGTTCTCTCCGATGCCACCAACAACGCGATTGGTTTAGCATTTTTGGTTCAAACATTGCTACACTGACATTTCTTGTATGGTTGGAAAATGCACGAAATTGCAAGCATTTGGTTTCATATATTAAAAACTTCTAAGACTTGTGAAAACCAAAGATGTCATTAATTTTTTATCTCATTTTGAGAGTTTAAATGCAAAATAAAATTTTAGTATGCAACAAGTTGTGGTGTCGGCATAGCCTATCAAACTACATAAAAATAGGATTTATATCAACACCCGGATTTTTAATCACAGATGCCTGTTATGCTAAACATCGCAATCCTAAGATTATCATTTTTGCGAGACATAACAGATTGGATATCACAGTACATCATCCATTACAAACCATACATAAGGTCTTACACAAATAACGATCTCATGATCCAGTCTTAATACAAATCAAGCAGCGGAATAACGGAATAATAACGATAACATGGGCGAAGCTCCATCTTCATGGTCACAGGCAATGCTGACGATGGGAGATGATCCTAGTTGTCGTAACCTTCGTGTTGTCCATCTTCCTGATACTCCTCCTCATAGTCTGGTCACAGAAATAGCCAGGGACAAAGCCATAAGTACTCTTTAAGTACTCGCAAACTAATACTAACAAGTGAAGTGGTTTTGAGTAGGATATACTAAGCTCTAGGGTTGTTTTGCAAAAAGCAAGATTTACTTTTACTAAGTTTAGAAGTAAAGAAAACTAATTAAAAGTTTTATAACACCTAAGTGGAAACTTGAATTTCATGTCACAACTCGGTTGTGGTCAAGTCAAAATCATAATTCATTTCACAAATTATTTTTAAAATATTTGACGACGGAACAGTATGGCCACTCCAACTGTCCATAACCGCGGACGCGGCTATTCGAATAGTTTGACACTCTATAGAGGTGGTACACTTTCACCACAACATTCAATACATCCGTCAGGAACAATCCTGAATTCACCATACTTAGTATGCGGATAATCAATCCTAACATTTCAATTACACGTCCTAGTATAGGCACCTCTCCTGTGAGTTTGGCCTCCCAACCATGACCAACTGTCATCTTGGGTACTGCACAGTTGAACAATCTTCACAAGGTAGCCTCAGCTTAAACCTTGGCCGCAAGGGAACCCATACTAGGTTATATAAATTTTTAGTCAAGCCCTACCCAAATTCGGGTATTGTGGTTGTACGGTAAAATTGGAATGGTATCGCATGACCATTAATTTTATAAAGAACTAAGGCTCATGCCTTAACATTTTCATCATCAAAATTATCTCGTGTTCAAGCACACATGTCAAAACATTTCAGTAGAATGACTCATCATTCTAAGGTTTTCATAACCATTTTCTCCAAGTATTACCATCTAAAATTGATCAAGTTTTATGCTTAGCACTAGCATCTATAACTAGGTGTAAATACTAATGAAGGGTGGTAATCAAGTGCGACCTATCTAAGTTCAATCTCATGCCTCAGGATGACATTAATATTATCTAACTTAGGCCAAGTTTTATGCTCTTTATGCCAACTTTAAATATCTTTCTAAAATCTACAAGTCACTAAGTAAACTCAAATAAAATCTTTAATAAAGAAATAAAATACTAAGCTTGTAAGTAAAATTACGATTGGGTATCATCAAATGTATCTAACCAAGCATGCTTAATGCATTGCATAGGTTATCTAACTTATATAGTTGCAAGTGTTAGCTTGCCTTGATAGTAGCTTGCTAATTCAACTAGTAGTATTAGGATTGCATAATTGCAAGTATAAGCTTGCCTTGTTCAGAGTAGTGGTTGAAGTTTTCCTCGGCTTCTTCCTCGTAGTATCCTTCTTCCTCCTCGTATCCTTGGTCGGTACTATCGTCTATAAATAAATACGGGGTACACAATCACCAAACAATACTTAACTATTTCTATATATCACACAAAGGTTCACACTAGATGATATAGCATCATCACTATTATAACAAGGATTAAAGCACTTGTCTTATTTATTTTATTTTAGAAAAGTAATTTCTACTCATTGAAAAACTACTTAAGATTTAATATTCTCCAACTGAAACATGGGATCATGTTGACACATGTCATCACCACATATTTCAGTACATGAGAATGTGATTTAAAGTGGTGTCACAATTTAATAAGGTTTAACCTTTTTATTTTAATTAATTAAAATGACTAGAATGGCCTATGAGGCATTCTTTTATTACTTGATTATTATTTATTCAAGTAAACCTATATATTTTTATATATTCTGAAAGGTATGGTTAAATGTGATTTTGAGAGTTCGAATTAAGTAAAAAGCTTTTATGGTTGAATTTTGAAAAATGTTTGAATACTGAAAAGCTTCTGCCTTGTTATTTTTACCATGGGTGATCTACAAATCTAAATGGTTTGAATCCAACGGGCTTGAATTAAGCATTCCAATACCTCTCTAACAATATTGGTTTCGTGCATTTTGGTTCAGTGAATCGAGCTGGGTTGATTTTTGAATCTAGATACAAAACTGAGTTTGAAATTAAATGAATAAGCCTAAGTTTGAATTGTTGGGTCGCGCGGGATGTTTAACTGGGCTGGCCCACTACGCACAGCGCGCGCGGGCTGGTTAAGTGAGCGACCCCACTCGTCAGTGAGACAGCGAGTGGCGAAGCGGTACGGGGCGATTAGGGTCGTGCGATCTAGCTCTAATCGAACGACTACGGTTCATCGTCCACGTCGAACCACGTCGGCAAGACAGAACCCTAGCGCGGCCAGTGGGGGTTGACGGGGGCTCACCGGGGCTCCGGCTATGGTCAGCGATGGGGGCGAATGACGAAGTGACGATGGCGGTCCTCCTGGTACCAGCAGCTTCTCCTGGGGCGGCTCCAATCGAAGGCGCCTCTCCTCCTCTGCAGCGGCGAACTCTAGTGCAATTCCGGCCACCTGGTGCTCGGCTTTCTCCGGGAGTTAGTGGGGGGCGGGGGGTATCAGTGAGAGGTAGGGAGTGAGATGGTATGAAGGGTTTGAGCTGGGAAGGTCTCTATTTATAGTGCGACGAGGATACCGAATGGTGCGGGTGGAGCTCGTCGGTGTCATCGGTACAGCATGCTAATGGCATGGGCAAAGGTAGGGGCGGTGCGTTGCCTCCTGGCGAAGATCAACGGCATGGTCACGCGTCGTGGGGCGGTGCTGAACGGTCGGAACGTCGCGGCGCTCTGGGTGGGTCCGACGGCAAGTTTAATGGCGCACAACGTGCGTGGTCTGCACGACGGTGAACGGGGCTGTCTGGCGGGTTACTGGGATGCTGGCGATCACGAACGCAAGCGGCAAGGGCGGCGCACAGTCAGTGGGCTGGTGTCGCGTGCGGCGCTCTGGCGCGCTCTCGGCTCGCACGCAGAGAGACTAGGCGCGTGCTTAGCAGGTGGTCCAGGGGATGCCAATGCTCGGGGCTTGGACAGGGGGTGGCAGTGGACGGCGGTCATGTAGGGGTTCGTAGCATGGAAAAAAATTCAACCGCATGCACACAAACAAGCCAAGATCTATCTACTAGATTGTAGCAACGAGTTGATTAGAGTACTCACCCTCGAAGATTCTCGTGGGTGATGTAGTCGTACACTTGCCGATCTCAAGATCGCGTAGCGCTTCCGTAGTCGGTCACATGTTCGGTACTCGATGAAGACCTTCCTCTCCCTTGTTCCAGCAAGCAACAGAGGTTGTAGTTCTCCCCTCGCAATTCCGGCAGCACGACGGCGTGGTGTCAGAAATAGAGGGAAGATCCCGGAGGGCTTCGCCTAAGCCGGTGCAAGTTATGGTGGATCTAGGGTTTTCCGACAATCTAGGTTTAGAATACCGGGAGGAGGAGGAGGTGTCGGCGGTGTCTAGGCCGACGGCGACGAGGCGGTGGCGACGACGGCTGGCGGCGGCGCGGCGGCGGCGGCGCACGGGGTGGGGAGGGCTGGCTCTTCTTGTTGTTTGGGGCAGCCCTCCCCCTCTATTTATGAGAGGGGGGCAGCATTGGGAGAGAAGAGTTTGAATCCAAACCCAAACCCAAGTTGGATTGAAGGAAGGACTCTTTCCTTCTTCCACTAGGAAACCATTGTTCCAGTTTGACTTTTCAAACCTCCCGTTTATCTTTCAATTTAGAGCTTTAATTCTCTCTTGCAAATGACCAAACCAAGTGACCTAGGATATGATCCAATCATTCCACTTACCCATGACATATTCATGGACCATTCCCCTTCCGGTCCGGTGAACCTTCTAGAACCTCTCCGATGAAAACATCGAAATCATTCCCGAACTCCGGAATCGGACTTTCCTTATATGAATCTTATTCTCCGGGCCATTCCGGATCTACTCGTGATATACCAGATCCCATCTGAGACTCCGAACAACATTCGGTATCCCTAATTATATTCCATATCTACTAAACAACATCGAATCCTTAAGTGTGTCTCCCTACGGTTCGTGAATTATGCGGACATGACCGAGACACTTCTCCGATCAATAACCAATAGAGGAATCTGGAAATTCATATGGCTCCCACATATTTCTACGATTACTTTGCGATCGAATGAGCCACTTACATACGATACCAATTTCCCTTTATCTCGCGATAGTTTACTTTTCCGGGGTTTGATCGTCGGTATCTATGCATACCTAGTTCAACCTCGTTACCGATAAGTACTTTTTTCTCATTCCCGTGATATGTGATCCCTTGTGAGCCACTCACATGCTTGCAAGCCAATTGGATGACATTCCTGTAGGGTTTCGTAGCATGGAAAACAAAAAAATTCTACCGCATACAAACAAACAAGCCAAGATATATCTACTAGATTGTAGCAACGAGTCGATGGAATAACTCACCCTCGAAGATTCCAAAGTGTTTAACGAGAGCGGATTCTCGTGGGTGATGTAGTCGTACTCTTCCCAATCTCAAGATCGCGTAGACGATCCTTCCGGCGCTGCGTTCCGGTAGCGCTCCCGTAGTCGGTCACACGTTCGGTACTCGACGAAGACCTTCCTCTCCCTTGTTCCAGCAGGCAGCGGAGGTTGTAGCACTCTCCTCGCGATTCCGGCAGCACAACTGCGTGGTACCGGAAGTAGAGGGGAGATCTCGCAGGGCTTCGCCTTAAGCCGGAGCGAGTATGGTGGAGTATGAGAGAGTCCCTCGACGATCTAGGGTTTAGACACGCCGAGGAGGAGGCTTGGCCGGCGGCAAGGGTTGCTAGGCGGCGGCGGGTTGCCCTAGGGTGGCGGCGGCAGCAGCAGGTGGCGGCGCCGGCGGCTAGGGTTTAGAGGTGGAGGTGTTGGGTGTCTAGGAGGGGAGCCCTGCCCCTCCTTTTATAGGTGGAGGGGACGGCCAAGGGGAGGGGAGTCCCTCCCCAACTCGGCTTGGAGGTGGGCCGGCGGTGGAGGGGAGGAACTCCTCCCCAACTCGGTTTCCACCTCCCTCTCCACTTCCCAAAATAGTCGTTTGACTTTCAAATTGGCGTTTGACTTTTTCAAACTAGGATTTGATTAAACCCTTTATTTTGTTCAGCGATGACACCTAGTACATGATGCAATCATACCAACTTGATATAACACATTCATGTACCCTTCCCCTCCGGAGTGCCGGACATTCTGGAACCTTCTAGAACATTCCCGATGAAAACACCGGAACCATTCTCCAACTCTGAAACAAGACTTTCCTTATATGAATCTTATTCTCCGGACCATTCCGGATCTCCTCGTGATATCCCGGATCCCATCCAAGACTCCTAACAACATTCGGTCTCTTTCTCATCATTCCATAACTACTCAAACAACGTCGAATCCTTAAGTGTGTCTCCCTACGGTTTGTGAATTATGCGGACATGATCGAGACACTTCTCCGAACAATAACCAATAGAGGAATCTGGAAACTCATATGGCTCCCACATATTTCTACGATTACTTTGCGATCGAATGAACCACTTACATACGATACCAATTTCCCTTTGTCTCACGATAGTTTACTTATCTGAGGTTATGATCGTCGGTATCTCTGCATACCTAGTTCAACCTCGTTACTGATAAGTATTCTTTTCTCGTTCCCGTGATATGTGATCCCTTGTGAACCAGTCACATGCTTGCAAGCTAATTGGATGACATTTCACCGAGAGGGCCCAGAGTATATCTATCCGTCATATGGATGGACAAATCCCACTCTTGATCCATGTGTCTCAACCAATACTTTCCGAACACTCAATGCCACCTTTATAGCCACCCAGTTACGGTGTGGTGTTTGATATCATCAAAGCATCCATCCGGTAAAGGTGATATGCATGATCTTATGGTCGAAGGAATTAGGTTACTATGTATCAGAAAGCATATAGCAATTGAACTATTAAAATGACTTGATCTTTATGCTACGCTTATCTATAGGAGTATGTCCATCATATCATTCTCCTAACGATATGATCTTGTTGTTAATAACATATCAATGTTCATGATAGGGAAACCACAATCATTTATTAACCAACAAGCTAGTATTATAAAGAGGCTTTACTAGGGACTTCAATTTAAGTTTACAAATCACACAAGTATTAATGTTTCCTTGTTAATACTATTATAGCATGAATGTAAACATTTATCATAAACACAAAGATATAATAATAACTATATTTATTATTGCCTCTAGGGCATATCTCCAAGAGTGTCCCACTTGCACTAGAGTCATCTAATCTAGATTACATGGTAATATACCGAACACCCATGGCAGTTTGGTGTTGGTCATGTTTTGCCCTCGGGAGAGGTTTAGTTAATGGATCCGCCACATTCAGATCTGTGTGTACTTTGCAAATCTTTATGTCCCCATCTTGGACATGTTCTCGAATAGCATGAAAACGTAGCTTGATATGCTTCAGCTTCTTGTGTGACCTTGGTTCTTGCGCATTGGCTATGGTGCCCATGTTATCACAGTAGATAGACATTGGGTCCAGCACACTAGGAACCACACCCAGCTCTGTAATGAACTCTTTCATCCATATTGCTTCTTGTGAAGCCTCCGAAACAGCCATGTATTCCGATTCAGTTGAAGATCTCGCCACAACGCTTTGCTTTGCACTCCTACAACTAACTGTTGCACCATTCAAAGTAAATACGTATCCAGATTGTGATTTAGAATCATCCGGATCGGTGTTCCAACTAGCATCGGTGTGACCATTAACAACGAGTTGTTCATCACCTCCATAAGAAAGAACCATATCCTTAGTTCTTCTCAAGTACTTAAGGATGTTTTTGACCGTTGTCCAATGATCCACTCCTGGATCACTTTGATATCTGCTAGTTAAACTAACAGCATATGCAATGTCGGGTCTAGTACATAGCATGGCATACATTAGAGATCCTATGCCTGAGGCATAGGGAGTCTTACTCATCCTTTCTCTATCTTCTGTCGATGTCGGACTTTGAGTTTTAATCAAGGTCATATTGGGCAACATGGGCAAGAACCCTTTCTTGCTATCTTCCATTCCAAACCTCTTTAGAACTTTGTCCAAATATGTACTTTGTGACAATGATATTAGGCGTCTCGATCTATCTCTATAAATCTTTATGCCCAATATGTAAGCTGCTTCGCCAAGATCCTTCATTGAAAAACTATTATTCAAATATTCCTTGACACTATTAAGAAGGTCTACATCATTCCCAATCAACAATATGTCATCTACATATAGTATTAAGAATGCTACAGAGCTCCCACTCACTTTCTTGTAAATACAAGCTTCTCCATAAGTTTGTATAAAACCAAAACTTTTGATCACCTTATCAAAACGTTGATTCCAACTTCGGGATGCTTGCTTCAATCCATAAATGGACCGTTGAAGTTTGCATACCTTGTTAGCATCTTTAGGATCAACAAAACCTTTGGGTTGCATCATATACAACTCTTCATCAATGTCTCCATTGAGGAATGCTGTTTTGACATCCATCTGCCATATCTCATAATCATAATATGCAGCGATTGCTAACATAATCCTCACAGACTTTAGCTTCACTACAGGTGAGAAAGTCTCATCGTAGTCAACTCCTTGAATTTGTCGAAACCCCTTTGCGACAAGTCGAGCTTTATAGACAGTAACATTACCATCAGCATCTGTTTTCTTCTTGAAAATCATTTGTTCTCGACAGCCTTCCGGCCACCCGGTAAGTCCACCAAAGTCCATACTTGGTTTTCGTACATGGATACAATCTCGGATTTCATGGCTTCTTGCCATTTGTTGGAATCTGGGCTCATCATCGCTTCCTCATATGTTGCAGGGTCATCGGTGTTGTCTACCAACATGACACTCATAACGGGATCATACCAATCAGGAGTGGTACGAGTTCTCGTCGACCTGCGAGGTTCCGTAGCAACTTCAACCGAAGTTTCATGATGAACATCATTAGCTTCCTCTCTTATTGGTGCAGGCACCACAGGAACTTCTTCCGGTGCTGCGCTACTCGCAATTTCGAGAGAAGGTTCGACAAGCTCGTCGAGTTCTACTTTCCTTCCAGTCACTTCTTTCGAGAGAAATTCCTTCTCTAGAAAGGATCCATTCTTGGCAACGAAGATTTTGCCTTCGGATCTATGATAGAAGGTATACCCTATAGTTTCCTTCGGGTATCCTATGAAGACGCATTTTTCCACTTTGGGTTCAAGCTTGTCCGGCTGTAACTTCTTTACATAGGCTTCGCAACCCCAAACTTTAAGGGACGACAATTTAGGTTTCTTCCCAAACCATAATTCATATGGTGTCGTTTCAACGGATTTAGATGGTGCCCTATTTAAAGTGAATGCGGCTGTTTCTAATGCATAACCCCAAAATGATAGTGGTAAATCTGTAAGTGACATCATAGAACGAACCATATCTAAGAGAGTTCGATTACGACGTTCGGACACACCATTACGCTGTGGTGTTCCCGGCGGTGTCAATTGTGAAAGTATTCCGCATTTCTTCAAATGCTCGCCAAACTCGTAACTTAGATATTCACCTCCACGATCAGAACGTAGAAATTTAATCTTCTTGTTACGTTGATTCTCTACCTCACTTTGAAATTCCTTAAACTTCTCAAAAGTTTCGGACTTATGTATCATGAAATAGATATACCCATATCTACTCAAGTCATTCGTGAAGGTAAGAACATAACGATAACCACCGCGCGATGCTACACTCATTGGACCACAGACATCGGTATGTATGATTTCCAATAAGTCTGTAGCTCGCTCCATCATACCAGAAAATGGAGTCTTAGTCATTTTTACCATCAGACATGCTTCGCATCTTTCAAGTGATTCGAAATCAAGTGATTCAAGAAGTCCATCGGAATGGAGTTTCTTCATACGCTTCACTCCAATGTGACCAAGACGACAGTGCCACATATAGGTCGAGTTATCGCTCGATTTCAAACGTTTAGCCTCAATGTTATTAATATGTGTATTTCCACTATCGAGATTCAATAAGAATAGACCATCTATCAAAGGTGCATGTGCATAAAACATATTACTCATATAAATCGAACAACCATTATTCTTGGACTTAAACAAGTAACCGTCTCGCAATAAACAAGATCCCGATATAATGTTCATGCTTAACGCAGGCACCAAATAACAATTATTTAAGTATAAAACTAATCCCGATGGTAGATGAAGGGGTAGTGTGCCGACCGCGATCACATCAACCTTTGATCCGTTTCCCACGCGCATCGTTACCTCGTTCTTCGCTAACTTCCGTTTATTCTGCAGCACCTGTTTCGAGTTACAAATATGAGCAACCGAACCAGTATCAAATACCCAGGCACTACAACGAGTACTAGTGAGATACACATCAATAACATGTATATCGGATATACCTTTCTTCTTGATGTTGCCGTTCTTCAAATCCGCCAAGTACTTTGGGCAATTCCGCTTCCAGTGACCTTCTCCCTTGTAGTAAAAGCACTCAGTATCAGGCTTAGGTCCAGCCCTGGTCTTCTTCATCGGCGCGATAACTTTCTTACCACCCTTCTTGAAGTGTCCCTTTTGCTTAGACTTGCCTTTCTTGAATTTGGTGGTCTTATTGACCATCAACACTTGGTGCTCTTTCTTGATCTCCACTTCTGCAGATTTCAACATAGCAAACAGTTCTGGCAACTGCTTGTTCATGTTTTGCATATTGTAGTTCATCACAAAGTTCTTGTAACTTGGTGGTAGTGATTGGAGGACGCGGTAAATCCCCAAAGCATTAGGAATCACTATACCCAAGCTTTGAAGTTTGTTTGCGTGCCCAGACATCTTAAGCACATGCTCACTGACGGAGCTGCCCTCTTCCATCTTGCAGTTAAAGAACTTTTCAGAAGCCTCATAGCTCTCAATTGCCGCGTGAGTCTCAAAGATCAATTTGAGATCACGGACAATATCATGTGGGTCTGAATTCTCAAACCTTTTCTGAAGCTCTGATTCTAAACCATACAAGATAGCACACTGAACTGTGGAGTACTGAGTCTTCCGAGCGAGGTAAACATTCTTTACTTCATCGGTAGCAGTAGCTGCAGGTGGGTCACCCAGCGGTGCATCCAGCACATAGGTCAAATTACCAACTGTGAGGACTATCCTCAAATTGCGGAACCAATCCGCGAAGTTGCTTCCATTGTTTTTCAACTTTTCTTTCTCTAGGAACGCATTAAAATTGATGGTAGGGGCTGCCATTGATCTACAACATATTTGCAATAGTTTAGACTAAGTTTATGACAAATTGAGTTCAAATTAATAGTAAAATTAATCTAGGTGAACTCCCACTCAAAACAATATCCCTCACATTGTTTTAGTGATCACATGAACCAAATCCATCACATCAACACCGATCATCACGAGAGTTGATACATTTTCAATGGCGAACAATCGACATGTTCATCACATCTACTATATGATTCATGGTTTACCTTTCGGTGATCCGTGTTCCGAGACCATGTCTGTACATGCTAGGCTCGTCAAGATCAAACCTTAGCTTCCGCATGAGCAAATCTGGCTTGCTCACGTTGTATACACTTGCGGAATCTAACACACCCGATCACCACGTGGTGCTTCGAAACAACAAGCTTTAGCAACAGTGCTAACTAAGGGTGAACACTTTATGATTTGAAATTCATGTGCATGAGGGATCATCTTATAATGCTACCGTCGTCTACTAAGCAATACAAGATTCATAAAGGATTAACATCACATGCAATTCATAATATGTGATATGATATGGCCTTTCTTCTTTGTGCTTCTGATCTCCATCTTCAAGCACGAACATGATCTCCATCATAACCGGCATTGCATCAAGGTCAATGACGCTTCTTCATGGTTGTCTTCCACCGGCTTCAACTATTACAACTACTTTGAATAGACACGCGGGTCTTAACATAAATTAAAGACAACCATATGGCTCCTGCCGGTTGCCAACTTACAATAAGGAACATTGCATACATCAAATATAATCACAATCATGGCCATATCACATCACTGCACACCCCTGCAAAACAAAGTTAGACGCCTCTACTTTCTTTGCATGTTTTACGTGGTTTGGAGCTTTCAATAAGTGTCGTTCTAACTTACGAACATGAACCACAACATTGATACTAATTTTGTTAATCACCTGTTGTAAATTGGATCTTAACTATGCTAGGAGAAACAGGCACCCGCAAAGCCACTTATGCAATAAAAGTTGCATGTCAAGCGTGGAGCAAGTCTCATGAACGATGTCATGTAAGGTTAGCCCGAGCCGCTTCATCCCAACATCCCGCAAGATGCAAAGTACACAAGAAGCAATTGACAATAAAAGCATCAACGCCCACAATGACCATTGTGTTCTACTTGTGCAACAGATCTACATATAGACACGGCTCTGATACCCCTTTAGGGTTTCGTAGCATGGAAAACAAAAAATTTCTACAGCATACAAACAAACAAGCCAAGATCTATCTACTAGATTGTAGCAACGAGTCGATGGAATAACTCACCCTCGAAGATTCCAAAGTGTTTAATGAGAGCGGATTCTCGTGGGTGATGTAGTCGTACTCTTCCCGATCTCAAGATCGCGTAGACGATCCTTCCGGTGCTGCGTTCCGGCAGCGCTCCCGCAGTTGGTCACACGTTCGGTACTCGACGAAGACCTTCCTCTCCCTTGTTCCAGCAGGCAGCGGAGGTTGTAGCACTCTCCTCGCGATTCCGGTAGCACAACGGCGTGGTATCGGAAGTAGAGGGGATATCTCGCAGGGCTTCGCCTTAAGCCGGAGCGAGTATGGTCGAGTATGAGAGAGTCCCTCGACGATCTAGGGTTTAGAAACGCCGAGGAGGAGGCTTGGCCGGCGTCTAGGGTTGCTAGGCGGCGGCGGGTTGCCCTAGGGCGGCGGCGGCAGCAGCAGGTGGCGGCGCCGGCGGCTAGGGTTTAGAGGTGGAGGTGTTGGGTGTCTAGGAGGGGAGCCCTGCCCCTCCTTTTATAGGTGGAGGTGCCGACCAAGGGGAGGGGAGTCCCTCCCCAACTCGGCTTGGAGGTGGGCCGGCGGTGGAGGGGAGGAACTCCTCCCCAACTCGGTTTCCACCTCCCTCTCCACTTCCCAAAATAGCCGTTTGACTTTCAAATTGGCGTTTGACTTTTTCAAACTAGGATTTGATTAAACCCTTTATTTTGTTCAGCGATGACACCTAGTACATGATGCAATCATACCAACTTGATATAACACATTCATGTACCCTTCCCCTCCGGAGTGTCGGACATTCTGGAACCTTCTAGAACATTCCCGATGAAAACACCGGAACCATTCTCCAACTCCGAAACAAGACTTTCCTTATATGAATCTTATTCTCCGGACCATTCCGGATCTCCTCGTGATATCCCGGATCCCATCCAAGACTCCGAACAACATTCGGTCTCTTTCTCATCATTCCATAACTACTCAAACAACGTCGAATCCTTAAGTGTGTCTCCCTACGGTTCGTGAATTATGCGGACATGATCGAGACACTTCTCCGAACAATAACCAATAGAGGAATCTGGAAATTCATATGGCTCCCACATATTTCTATGATTACTTTGCGATCGAATGAACCACTTACATACGATACCAATTTCCCTTTGTCTCACGATGACATGGTTATACCCAACGGGTACGTAACTTCAGCATACCTAGTCCAGCCCAAGGAAGGCCCACGGCAAATATACGCTGGCCCATGAAGATTTTCGGGTGGCCCAGGCCCATGACGCCTTCGAATCCTTGGAGAACAAGACTAGAGTTTGAATACAACTTGTAACCTACTCGTATCGGCACCCGAGACCTAGCCTCCCCATATATAAAGGCTAGGAGCGTCCAACGAGGAGGGCAGCTACTAGATTACGACATACACACCTCCACGCCAGATCGAATCTGCGCATCCCTGTAACCTTCAGTTCCGCCGTAATCAAAGAGCAGACAAGCAGGAGTAGGGTTTTCCCTCCGGGGGCCTGAACCTGGGTAAATCTCGTGTCCCCTGGTTGCTTGTCTGTTAACCGTGCCACGATCTCCAGCATCCCCATCTTCTCCAAAACCCAAGTCCATAACAATGGGCATTGACGAGATCAAACCTCGTCAATTGGCGCCGTCCGTGGGGATTGGGGCTGCTGATTGTGCGGTCGTGACGGTTCCGACCCGATCGATCTACAACTCTGCGGCGACGGAGAATCACCTCCTCTTCGGCGCTTTCGATTTCACCGCCCACTCGCCGGATACCATGAAGGATTTCGAGCCCGTAGGCGACGGACTCGAAATTCTGTTCGGGAGCTTCTGCTTCCAGGTGGGACAAAATGGCACCCTCCGCCTCCCTGAGCGGGTGCCCGTGCCGTCCATCAGGCCCGCTTCGTGGGCTCCACACACCGTGCTACGCACGTCACCATCAACAGATGAGTTCTACAGCGGCAGCAGCTGCAACTCCGATCTGTGCGATCCACCTTCGGATGAAGAGACCTACGGTTTCGGATCTGAAAGCTGCGACAGCAGCCAACCAATCTGCAGGCGCTATCAGTGCGCCGCAATCATCCAAACCGACGAGGAAACGCCTAACCCGCCGCCCAACCCCAACCCGCAGAACACAAACGGCAAAAACAGGGACAACAGGGGCCACCTCATCCAACTTAGCAAAGAAGGATGGGCCGAAGCATGCCGCGCCATCGCAGGCAAAATAGTCCTACCTCTGGACTCCCCACGTGATCTGCTGATGGCATACCACTACCTCCTCATCGAGGAGCACAAGAAGCAAGTCAAGATGCAGGAGGCGCTCGACAAACGCAAGAAAGCAGCCTCTGAGTCCAGTGCACGACGAGCTGCGCTCTCCGCCATGGGACCCGACTCTAGCACAAACGGAAACCAGGGAAACAAGCACCGCTCTCGGGTGGAAAACATGGACCCGAAGGAACGGCATGACGTGACCCGAACTCTCCACACATCGTTCATGGATATGGACGCCGACGGCAACATTACCCCGAAGACGCCACAAGCTGCGATCATGGCAGCCACTGCGTATCTCGCGGCTCACCCACCTCCGGAGGGGGATCCGAAAAAGGCCATGCATAGGTCCGCACTCACCGGATTAGGACTAATCGGAGCTGCGCTCCACGAAGACGCTCCTACGGAGCCGAAGAAGAAAGCTCCGGCCAGACGCGACCGGAGCCCCACTCCCTCATCCGAAGATGAAGAAGAACATGATCTTCCTCGAAGGAAGAAGAGCTCGCACCGCCATAAACACGACTACGACGCCAGAGACAGGCTTACACAGCGCAAGATCGACAAAGCACGCGCAAAACGCGCATGCTCATCCGAATCTGAGATGGATGAAGACGAAGGAGAACTCTGCGGGGCTCGATGCTTCAGCAGATCCGTCGGGCGAACACAGATGCCACGCAACTTCAAGCTTCCTTCGGATACTCCGAAGTTCAACGGCACGCAAGATCCAAAGTCCTGGCTCAGCGACCATCTATCATCCGTCAAGCTTCACGGAGGCAACAAAGAAACTGCCATGCAATGCCTTCAGCTGCAGCTGACAGGCGCGGCGCGGGTCTGGCCCAGCAACCTATCATCAGGATCCATCCGAAGCTGGGAGGAGCTTGCTTATAGCTTCATCCGAAATTTCAAAGGCACCAGCAAAAGACCCGCCTCAATCGAAGAGTTGCGATCCTGCACTCAGAGAACGGGTGAATCTATTCGCTCGTACATACTATGCTGGTCTACGACCAAGAACTCCGCAGCACACATCTCCGAAGAGCGGGCCATCGACGCCTTCAGGGACGGCGTCAAACGCCCAGACTTCAAGGAGAAACTTGGACGCATAAAGCCCAAGACACTCGACCAACTCATGGAAATCGCCAACAGTTGGGCAGACGGCGAAGATTGCATCCAGCAGGCGCAATCAGATGAAGAGGACGACTACGGCCGAAGACGCGAACGCCGCAGCAAGAGGAGACCGCGCGTCTACGAGGACCACGACGGACCCGATATGGTCGCAGCCGGCTACGCCGACCGCCGTAACGACATCAGCCGCAACAGCGGAGGATACCGCAGCGGAAACTTCCGCGACAACGGACGACCAACGCAGTCGTGGCAACACCGCGACCGCGACAATGGACCTTCAGCATTCGACAAACTTTCGGGTCCATGCACCATCCACTTCTACATCGACAAACAAGATGGCAAAAAGAAAGCTAGCCACATGCTCAAGGTCTGCCGCGAGTTCCAGAAACTCAGCGAAAGCATGGTGTAGATGAGGCAACAAGCTCCAATTCTTGCGTTCGGAAACGCACTTGCGCCATGCGAAATAGCACACGGAGCTCCTCCACCGCCGCCTATTGGAGGCCCACATCAACCAGTCGCACCAGCGCAAAACAACGCCGGGGTCGCATACCCCCCACCAAAGGGAGCACTAAATATGATCCAGAAGGGACGCCCAACAAACAGGGTACAGAAGAAGATCACCCGACAAATCAATATGGCCGTGGCAACTCCGCCTGCAATCCCTGAGTACCTCAGCGGATCGGAGTCCTGCATCACATTCACTCGCGCGGATCACCCTTGCCAGATCCCTCGCCCAGGTCATGCTGCCCTGGTGCTGGAAGCGCAGATCGGAGGCTTCGAGATGAGTCGCGTGTTCATGGACGGCGGCAGCGGCATCAACCTAATGTTCGCAAGCACTCTAGCAGCTATGCGGATCCCGCAATGCAGCCTGGAACAATCAGACACAACGTTCCACAGCATTGTCCCAGGAAAGGGCATCTTCCCCCTGGGCAAAATAGGGCTCGACGTCATCTTCGGGACACCGGATAACTTTCGACAGGAGCGCCTAGAATTCGAAGTGGTGGACTGGCCGTCGCAATACCACGCCATCCTGGGACGCGTAGCATTCGCAAGGTTCCTGGCCGTCCCACACTATGCATACCTACTACTCAAGATGCCAGGACCAAGGGGCGTCATCTCAGTCCACGGGAGCTTCACCCGATCGGACCAATGCGTAAGGGATTTCAACAAAATCTCCCAATCTTTCGGCATGCAAGACGAGCTTGTAAGGCTTCGCGAGGTGATGGACAACGGGCTACCCCCAGTCACAAAGCAGAACGCACCTGACATGTCTTTCGACTCCACCATCAACACCAAGAAGGTGCAGGTCCATCCAACGGATGCCTCCAAAACGGCGCTGATCGCCAACGACCTCAGCCCCGCATAGGAAGGCGCGCTCGTCGAATTCCTCCGTGAGCGCTGGGAAATCTTCGCCTGGTGTCCTGCGGACATGCCAGGAGTTCCCAGGGAATTCGCCGAGCACGCACTCAATATCTTCCCAGACACCAAGCCAGTCAAGCAGTCCATCCGAAGACTGTCGGAGCCACGAGCCGAAGCTATCGGCAAAGAAATCAACAGATTACTCGCAGCAGACTTCATCCGGGAAATCAAGGAAAGCGAGTGGCTGGCAAACACAGTGATGATCCCGAAGAAGGACACGGACATCCTGCGGATGTGCGTGGACTTCACGTCACTGAACAAACACTACCCTAAGGACCACTTCCCTCTCCCTCAGATCGACCAGATCATCGATTCGACTGCAGGTTGTGAGAAACTCTCCTTCCTCGATGCCTACTCAGGCTATAACCAGATTCGACTCAAGGTCGAAGATCAAGAGAAAACGGCGTTCATCACACCGTTCGGAGTTTACTGCTACAACACAATGCCCTTCGGGCTAAAGAACGCGGGTGCCACATACCAGCGATGCATGCAGACCTGCCTCAAGGACCAGATCGGTCGCAACGTCCAAGTCTATGTCGACGACATAGTCATAAAAACCAAGGAGGCAAGAACACTTATCAACGATCTCCGCGAGACGTTCGACAACCTTGATCGCTATAGGATCAAGCTCAATCCAGAAAAGTGCACTTTTGGCGTCCCCTCGGGTCAGCTGCTCGGGTACTTCATCTCTCAACGAGGGATCGAAGCGAACCCGAAGAAAATCAAAGCTATCATGACAATGGAGAAGCCGAAAAACCTCAAGGGCGTTCAGCAGCTCGCAGGGCGAGTAGCGGCACTAAGCAGGTTCATCAGCCGCATGGGCGAGAAGGCCCTACCATTTTACCAGCTGCTACGCAAGGCAGACAAGTTCGAGTGGACACCAGAAGCCAACGACGCATTCGAAAACCTCAAGCGGCTCCTCTCCACCTCGCCAGTTTTGGTCACGCCAAAAGAGAGCGAGCCCCTGTTGCTGTACATAGCAGCCACACACCAGGTGGTCAGCACAGTACTCGTGGTCGAACGACCTGAAGAAGGCAAGACCCACGGGGTACAACGCCCAATTTACTACCTCAGCGAGGTTCTCACTCCAACAAAACAGCGGTACCCGCACTACCAGAAGCTGGCCTACGGCGTATTCATGACGGCTCGACGACTGAGCCACTACTTCCAGGAGCATCAGGTGATGGTCGTCAACGAGGCACCCCTAAACAGCATCCTGAATAACCCAGAGGCCACAGGACGCGTGGCTCTGTGGGGCATCGAACTATCACCCCTAGACATCATCTACGAGAAGCGACACGCAATCAAATATCAAGTCCTTCCGGACTTCCTGGTGCACTGGATGGAGCTACAGCTGCCTGACACCCCAGACATGTCGCAGTCCTGGACAATGCATTTTGACGGCTCCAAACGCGAAGCCGGAGCAGGGGCAGGAGTCATACTGACCTCCCCGCAAGGTGACAAATGAAGTACGTCCTTCGGATGAAATTGAGAGCCTCCAACAACGAGGCCGAATACGAAGCCCTCATCCATGGCATGAAGATGGCAAAAATATGTGGCGCAACGCGCCTGGTCATCTACGGTGACTCCAACCTTGCGTCCAGCAGACGATGAATGAGTGCGACGCACACGCCGAAAACATGATCGCGTACCACGCGCTATACAACGCACTCGAAGGAGAATTCGACGACTGCGAACTTTGGCACGTTGGAAGAGAAAGCAACGAGGAGGCCGATAGACTTGCCAACATCGGCTCCACTTGCACAAAGATACCACCAGGTGTGTTCCTCGAACATATCTGCGTGCCATCCATCAAGCGGAAATTCCCCAAGGGATCACCCGAAGAAGCAGAACACTCGGGGGCTACGCTACCCGAAGGTCATGAAGGACCCGAAAAGTTGGATACCGAAGTCGCCATGGTCAACCTGATGCTGGTCATGGCAGTCGAAGAAACTTGGACACGTCCATACCTCCAGTTCCTGATAAACGGAGAATTGCCAGACAGCCCGACAGATGCCCGGCACATATCTCGTCGGTCAAAAGCCTTCACCATCATCAACGGCGAGCTGTACAAACGCAGCATTACGGGCGTACTACAACGGTGCGTCACCATCAACGACGGCAAAGCCATACTCCAAGATATCCACGAGGGCATATGCGGCCACCACGCAGGTAGCCGCTCCCTCGTCGCCAAAGCTCTGCGAGCAGGATTCTACTGGCCAACGGCCATGAGCGACGCAAAGGACATCGTCCGAAGATGCAACGGGTGCCAACGGTTCGCCGACAAACCGCACGCACCTGGGTCCGAACTTCGACCCATACCTATAGCCTGGCCTTTTGCTCAATGGGGCCTTGACATGATCGGCAAACTGCCAAAATCCTCGAAGGGAGGACACGTCTTCCTCTTGGTCACAGTCGACAAATTCACCAGGTGGATCGAGGCCATGCCAGTCACCAACCAGAAGGGCAAAACCGCCGTCAAGTTCTTCGAATCCATTGTCTACCGATTTGGCGTACCGCACAGCATCATCACCGACAACGGATCGAACTTCATCTCCGAAGAATTCCAGGACTTCTGCGAAGGCCTCGGAATCAATATCACGTATGAATCAGTAGCGCACCCACAAACAAACGGGCAAGTGGAAAAGGCCAACGACCTAATCGGCGCCGGCATCAAGAAGCGCCTCATGAGCTCACTCGAGCATAAAGCTGGAAACTGGACGAAAGAGCTATCGTCTGTCCTATGGAGCTTACGAACTACGCCAAACAGCTCCACCGGCTACACACCATTCTTCATGGTACACGGAGCCGAGGCAGTGCTGCCAGCCGAAGTACGCCATCAGGCTGCACGAGTCGTCGCTTATAGCGAAGCCGAATCCACGGTTGCACTCGAAGATGCCGTCGACACACTCGACGAAGCACGGGATATAGCAGCAGCTAGATCCGCGGTGTACCAGCAAAGTCTCCGGAACTATCACAGCCGCCGGCTGCGCCCCAGGTCCTTCGTCGAAGGAGACCTCGTCTTGCGACTCAAGCAAAAGCGACCGAACAAACTCGACTCGCCATGGAAAGGACCCTATGTCATCACCGAAGTCATCCCAGGTGGCGCCTATCTCCTCAAGCACGTGGAGTCTGGAGTCGCATACTCCAACCCGTGGAACGTCTCGCACTTGCGACGATTCTACCCATAACAATGGGCAATGTACCCCCCTTTTACTCTCAATAAGGCTTACAGCCAAGGCTACTCAGCTGAACTATGTACCTCCTCCATTACGATGCAAATAAAGCTAAGTGTCTCGACCCCAACCTTCGGTTGACCATTTCTCTGCAATTTTACTACATGCTACATACGCATTTGGGAGCTCCCCCCACCTCACGATTTCATCGACTGAGGACAAAACGTGTACACCTAAGTAGCTGACCACGTCAGGCAAACGAAAAGGGCACGTACTAAATCAAAGCACTGCATGCTCAGGGGCTCCCCCCACCTCACGATTTCATCGACTGGGGACAAAACGTGTACACCTGAGTAGCTGACCACGTCAGGCAAACGAAAAGGACACGTACTAAATCAAAGCACTACGTGCTCGCTAACAAGCGAACCTTTACAACAAAGGGCACATACACGCCCAGCCGCAATATACAAATTTTACATCTCTCTGTTTATTTTCAGGTCCTACCTATTCTGAAGAATAGCCTGAGCACGCTGCTCAAACAAATCTACAATCTGTTCGGCATACTGCCTTAGAGCCGCGTAATGCGGACGCATATTCCACTCACCACCATCTGGTCGAGGAGGTGGCCCAGTCGCCACAGCAGCCAAATCTACATCAGGGCGGTGCACCCTCACAAGAGACAAGGCAGCTTTCACCCCTACGACAAGCTGCTGCCGCACCAGCTCCTTGACATTGCTGGCACTCCGAAACTTCACCAGAAGACCTGCAAGGGTTGTTGGCACGCCATCCAACGGAAACATGACGTGCAGCACCGAAGAAAGCGATGTCTGCACCTGGCGGAGCACCCGCGAAACCTGGAAGACACGATCCTGCACCGTCGCCAGAACTATGGCACGATCACGATCCATCTAGAAGAAGCCGCCGGCCTCCATGTCCTGTTGAGTTAAGCAATTGACTCGAACAGCAATACGCTCTTTTTCTTCCCTCGGAGCAAGATTGGCACCTGCGACAACCGCACAAAACAAGAGTAAGGCCAGCAGGCTCACCCGAAGAACTGAGCTACAGCTCGACAGAAGGATCAACTTACATTGCAGCTGCTCGGACAACCGACCCAGCTCCGCCATCAAATACTCCTCTCTGGCTGCACCACAGTCTGCTTTGGACTTCCAAACGTCAGCACGACCGCGTAGCCCAAGCAAATCCCTCTCCAAGCTGCGCACACGATCCCAAAGAAAAGCGAGCTGCGAGGAATCATCCAACGATGCTCGCAAGGGCCTTTCGGATGAAGTACCAACTGGGTCAACACCCGAAGGAACCTAAAGCAGAAGAAAAAGAAGGCACACAGACATTCAGCCAAGGATAGAGCTCAACTCGGAGGAATTCATTAAATAAGGCCACTGCGTGGCACAAAGATGGTGCTACAAAAGATATTTACAGCAAAAGTAAACTACATACTACCCTACATCGCCTACGCCTACGGCGGAGGGCACTGAGTCGCCTCAGAACCAGATTGCCTAGCTTTGGCCTCGCCCTGCTGCCGCAGCGCGTACTCAGATAGCAAGTCAATGAGCTTGGGCCCATATCGTCTGCAAAGAGCGGAGTAGGCGGCGAAGGCTACCTCGGATCCATCCGCAGCCGTCGGCATCCGAGAAATAATCTGGGGCAGGTCCAGCTCCGCCCCAGCCGCCATGGCCATCGCCAGCCCGACTGACGCGCCGATGCCCTTCTGCTTGCGCTTGTACGCTGCAGGCGCTTAGGCTGACAGAGCCTCTGCCAGTGCATTCACATCTTCAAGGGTTGCGCCCTTCGGGAAGAGTTCCTGGTAGAAGCAACCAAGGACCTCCTTCGCCTTGGCAAGGGAGTTCATGACGGTACTGCAGCGGTCTTCGACCGCTACAGTGGCATCATCCAGAGCACTCCCGTGCTCCAGAGCACCGCGGTCGAACTCGATGCCTGCGGCATCTGAGACAAAAAGAAGAAAACATGAAGAAAGGGAACAGAGAAGAAGATCCGCAGAAAAAGGAGCAAGCGCAAAAGCTAACGCTCACCCGAAATAGCCTTGGCAGCAGCCATGAGCTTCTCCGCCACCCCTTTTTTACGAGAAGCCGCAACAGTGGCCAGCTGCTCCTCACGATCTGCGGCTTCCTGGTGCAGACGCTCTTTCGCTTCGGCTGCCTTCGTCAGCTCCAGCTCAAGACGCTCTTTCGCCCCAGCAGCAGCTTCGGCCTTCTGCTCCGATTGGCCAAGGCTCTTCTTCAGAGCATCAACCTCACGGAGAGAGTCGTTATGCTCCTCTGCATTTACAACAAGCAGGTGTCAACAAACAGAACCAGGATAAGCAAGCAAAAGTACTACAAGGCAGACAAGTACCTTGAAGCTGTCGCAGTTTCGACTCCAGCGTCAGGCGTTCCTCCACCAGCCGCTTGGCCTCTTGGACAAAAGGCTGCAGCAACAGGCAACAACAGTAAGCACAGGACTTGGGGGCTACGCCCACCACAAAGAAGTAAAAACAACATTATCACTCGAAGACGCTCGGGGGCTCCCCCCGTGACATGAAGCAGACAAACTTACGTGCTCCGAAGGCGAACCCGCAGGCCCGCCTGTGAAATTCTGAGGCGCAACCACCAGCCTCTCCTGCACAGGAGGATCCGGAAAGGCGCCACCAGAAGTCGCCACTGTCTGAGGAGGAGGCGACGCAATGTTCGACTCCCCCATCATCTCGCGCGCTCCATCACTAGAGCCGTCAGAGGATTGCATGCATACGAATCAATCAACACAGGCGCAAAAACAACAAGGAAACAAAAGACAACATTGGCAACAAGAACACTTACGAGCCCAACGCGCTCAGGTCGAAGATAGGAGAAGCCCTTCGGGCCCTCTTCTCCTCCTTATTTTCTTCCTTCTTCTCCTCCTTCTTTTCTTCCTTCTTCTGCTTTGCTGGCGGGTGCGGAGCAACAACCCGCACAGGAATGGCAGGAATGGGAGAGGAAGAACCCCCCTGAACATCATCATGATGCTCAAGACCTAGAGCATTTCTGGGAGTCGGAGGAGTTGAAGCATCTGAAGACTCGCTCGAGCTCCGCGATCGCTGGCGCGTATGGTCCTCACTCGACTCATCGGCATCCTCCACCGGAGATCGCGCCGACGGAAGCTCGGACACGGAATCCACCACTTCATTATCCGGGGCATTCGGATACCTTTCGGGCAATGGTGGTGCCATGCCCGGCACTTTGAAGCTCTGCACAAGGAAGAGAAACTTTGTTAGCAAACAAAGGAAACAAATACACACCCAACACAAAAGGGAAGCACTACGTGCGCAAATCTACACCTTCGGTACGACCAACGTCGAAGAAAAAGGAGGAGTCAACGACTTCCCCGGGATTTTTTCGTCGGCCTTGAACTTCAACAGCACGCGAAGAGCCTTGTCAAGTTCCGCCTCGGAGATTTTCTCACTCGAAACCCTCGTCGGATCACGGCGCCCAGAGTAAAGGAACATCGGATGCGCCCTTGCCTGAAGCGGCTGCACCCGACGCTCAAGAAACGTCCGGATGATGTCGACGCCGTTCACCTCCTTCTCAGGAATCAATTGGAGCTCCTCCACCCGACGGTACAGGGCCTCTATCTCCGCCACCTCACCATCCAAGATTTGGTTTTTCCAGGATCTTTTCTTCTCGATCAACTGGGAGGGGTCAAAAGGCACAAGACCAAAATCTTGCCCAGGCAGTACGGAGTCACGGATGTAAAACCATTTCCTCCGCCAGTACTGGACAGATTCGGACATGGAAAAGGAAAAGAATTACACATTGGGACTAAGAGAGATGATGAAACCCCCAATAGGATACACACCATCCGAACCAGACTGCCTCTTCACAGAATAAAGCTTCCGGAAGAGGCCAAAGTGCGGCTCAATGCCAAGCCAACACTCGCAAAGCATGATAAAACACGCAATGTGGAGAAGGGAGTTGGGAGACAGATGATGGAGTTGAACCCCATAGAAGAAGAGCAGTCCACGAAGGAAGTCATGGACCGGAAAAGAAAACCCACGCAGCACGAAGGCGAGGAACATAACCCGGTACCCAGATGGGGGACGGGGGATTACCTCATTACCGGGGAGTCTCATGGCCGTTGTATCATGCGGGATCAGGCTCCGCTCGTGCAGCTTGCGGAGATCGCTCTCCCGCATCTCTGAGCGCCGCCAGCCACCATCGGTGACACGAGCAGCGGCGTCGCCCTTCTTTCCTCCGGCGGCGCTGGTCCCAACCACAGATGAAGACTTCTTTGGTTTCCCCATCACGCTACGGCGGCGCCGGTGTTGCCACACGAGGAAAAACAAAGGCAATGTGGAGAAAACTCTCAGCGCGCAGCAAGAATCGCTCAAAGGACAAGGAAGAAGTGGACAGATGAACTGCTGCGGTGAAAAACACACCACGATTTCACCAGGGATTATAACAGCAAAGACGATGCACGCTGGCCATCCATCGAGAAGACCTAACACCAACGGTAGATCTGGCCGTACACGTGTCAGCACCAAAACGAACCGTCGTGACCACTCCGTCCACTACGCGCGGAAATCGAGGAGACGCCGTAATCATCTCCACGCCGCGCGTGACCGGTCAATTCAAAGTCAGCAAGTGGGACCCACGCTTCGTCCAGTCAAGTCATCTCTGGCATAGCAGACGCTTGAGGTCATCGATCGTCAGCACTGACGTCATCAAAAGCTATACTAGCACCAATTCGGCTCCACAGCTAAAAGTACTCACTCGAATCTACGATTCGACTAAATACTTAGGGGCTACTCCTATCAGGAGCGCTGGTCACGCACCCGATGTACTTCCGGGTCAGCGATACGCCCACGAGATTTCCTCCTACAACTGTACGATACCAGACTCGAGTCTCTGCCCGAGTCTACGACTCCGCCAGACACTCGGGAGCTACTCCAAACTGGAGCGCCGGTCGCGCACACACAAGATCTTCGAGTCCTACGTCGAGTCTACGACTCCACTACGGACTCGGGGGGCTACTCCCATAGGGAGGATGGATTTAAGCATCCGATAATTTTCGAGTCCTACGGACTTAGCAATTGAAACAATGCTTGAACTAAAGTCTCCGTTCGAGTCTACGACTCGAACAGACACTTGGGGGCTACTCCCATAGGGAGCGCTGATCGCGCACCCTATGAAATCTTCGACTGCGATCTTTCGGATCAGCATGCAAAAACTTTTCGGCAACTCTGCCCTAATTAACGCTAAGTGAGCAACGACCTCCTTGGCCACCCGAAACACCTCCGCGGTGACAAACATTCGGATGCTGCGTCTGCGACGCAAAGATAAGACCTACAGATATCATATGATGGCCTGGCAACGCACACGAATGCGCTCTGCTAGTAAAAATCCGTGCCAACAGGTGCGATGAAAAATCTCGATGGACGCGTTGGGTACAACAATTAAAATCACTGGAATTCCACTCCTGTAAGTCCTACGCGGCCTGAGTTGAATTACACCAGCATATGTTCCGGGTTCGAGTCGAGGGACTCGCACTTGAAGAAGATCGTGTTGTTTTGTCCTAAGACGATTAACTGACCCTGATCTGTCGGGTGAGTCAGGCACACGCATCAACAATCCCTACACATTCTCTTGAAAGACAGAGTTGCACCCGAAAGATTGAAGAGTCCTCAGCCGAATCTACGATTCGACTGAACACTCGGGGGCTACTGACATGGTTATACCCAACGGGTACGTAACTTCAGCATACCTAGTCCAGCCCAAGGAAGGCCCACGCCAAATATACGCTGGCCCATGAAGATTTTCGGGTGGCCCAGGCCCATGACGCCTTCGAATCCTTGGAGAACAAGACTAGAGTTGGAATACAACTTGTAACCTACTCGTATCGGCACCCGAGACCTAGCCTCCCCATATATAAAGGCTAGGAGGGTCCAACAAGGAGGGCAGCTACTAGATTACGACATACACACCTCCACGCCAGATCGAATCTGCGCATCCCTGTAACCTTCGGTTCCGCCGTAATCAAAGAGCAGACAAGCAGGAGTAGGGTTTTCCCTCCGGGGGCCTGAACCTGGGTAAATCTCGTGTCCCCTGGTTGCTTGTCTATTAACCGTGCCACGATCTCCAGCATCCCCATCTTCTCCAAAACCCAAGTCCATAACAATGGGCATTGACGAGATCAAACCTCGTCACACGATAGTTTACTTATCCGAGGTTATGATCGTCGGTATCTTTGTATACCTAGTTCAACCTCGTTACTGATAAGTATTCTTTTCTCGTTCCCGTGATATGTGATCCCTTGTGAACCAGTCACATGCTTACAAGCTAATTGGATGACATTTCACCGAGAGGGCCTAGAGTATATCTATCCGTCATATGGATGGACAAATCCCACTCTTGATCCATGTGTCTCAACCAATACTTTCCGAACACTCAATGCCACCTTTATAGCCACCCAGTTACGGTGTGGTGTTTGATGTCATCAAAGCATCCATCCGGTAAAGGTGATATGCATGATCTCATGGTCGAAGGAATTAGGTTACTATGTATCAGAAAGCATATAGCAATTGAACTATTAAAATGACTTGATCTTTATGCTACGCTTATCTATAGGAGTATGTCCATCATATCATTCTCCTAACGATATGATCTTGTTGTTAATAACATCTCAATGTTCATGATAGGGAAACCACAATCATTTATTAACCAACAAGCTAGTATTATAAAGAGGCTTTACTAGGGACTTCAATTTAAGTTTACAAATCACACAAGTATTAATGTTTCCTTGTTAATACTATTATAGCATGAATGTAAACATTTATCATAAACACAAAGATATAATAATAACTATATTTATTATTGCCTCTAGGGCATATCTCCAACAATTCCACCGAGAGGGCCCAGAGTATATTTATCTGTCATATGGATGGACAATTCCCACTCTTGATCCATGTGCCTCAACACATACTTTCCGAACACTCAATGCCACCTTTATAGCCACTCAGTTACGGTGTGGTCTTTGATGTCATCAAAGCATCCTTCCGGTGATGGTGATTAGCATGATCTCATGGTTGAAGGAATTAGGTTACTATGTATCAGAAAGCTTATAGCAAATGAACTATTGAAATGACTTGATCTTAATGCTATGCTTATCTATAGGAGTATGTCCATCATACCATTATCCTAATGATATGATCTTGTTGTTAACAACATATCAATGTTCATGATCGGGAAACCACGATCATCTATTAACCAACGAGCTAGTATTATAAAGAGGATTTACCAGGGACTCTAATTTAGTTTATAAATCACACAAGTATTAATATTTCCGGTTAATACTATTATAGCATGAATGTAAACATTTATCATAAACACAAAGATATAATAATAACCACTTTTATTATTGCCTCTAGGGCATATCTCCAACATGTCAGTGCTCCAGACAAGGTTGGCGAAGCTAGAGCTGCCTCTAGCTCGCTGGCGACATGGGGGTGGTAATGGTTGCTCTTGGCATAGTCACCATTGATGGCTAGGCTTGCTCACAGTGGCGTTAAGGATTGTTAAATAGGCTATATGATCTTCTAAGAGCTTGCTGCAACCAGAGAGGGAACAAGGTTGGCCACAATGACTGCTGCAAATAATGTTTGATGTTTTGTTGTTTGTTGATGAGAAGGCGTTTGATGAAATGGCTAAAAGAAATTCAAATTTGCATTTTGAATTCAAACTTGGTGGGTTTGCTAGGCACATACTAGGGAGTATCTGGTTAGTTGAATTGGTCAAGGGGCACTGGTTTGGTTGGGTTTTGAAAATGTGTGACCTTCACATATGTAAAAGATTCAATTTTGAATTGTGATTTGAATGAGGTTGTCAGATGTTTTTTCAAGTTTGAAAGGTGGGCTTTGATTCACTTTTACTTGGTCTTGCAAGGGGTGAAAATAATTGGAAAAGTTTCTGTTTGAAATCTTGGACTAGAAATACTCAAAGTGATCTAGTGAGCAAGATTGTCAAAAATGAAAATTTGCTTTATTTAATTTGTTTTTGATTTTCTCTTGATTTGTTTCTGCTGGGAAATGTTTTAGATGATGTTATTTTCATATTTAAACCATTCCTTGCTATTTAGGTTACTCACACAAGTCCATTGATGCATTCATAAAATCATCACATACACACATGCATTCCTATGATTTTTATTTAATCAAAGTTTTTGTTAACCCTAATTTTAGTGATTAGAATTTGACAATCATGATCAATATTTTTGGGATGTTACAATTTACCTTCTCAGTTCTAAGTTTTTTTAATTCAATGACAACTCAAAGGAATTTGGGGGATTTAAAATCCAAGCTATCATTTTTGGTGCTTGTTTATTTACTAAGATTTAAAATCCTTGTTAATTTGTATTATCGACACTATATCTTAGACATATTGCTAATTTATGTTTTTTAGATGTTTGTGTCAAAGACTTTGAACCTAGTTCGAGAAGTGTATTCTTACCCTACACCATACAAGAGTACATAATACTCAAATCATGTGATTTTCATATTAGAAAATATGTGAATCCAAGAGGCAGTGAATTTTAAAACATTTGTTGTATTTGAATTGTATTTGGATCCACTTTGTCTTCAAAGGTAAATGTAGGTTGTGTTGTTACCGTCAATAAATAAGAAATTGCACAAACTAAATCTCTAAAGTTTGGAATATTGACTAGAAATACGACATGTACTTTCTTACCAATTGTGGAAACCCCGGGATGAGAAGTACTAGGATTGGTGCTCATAATTATCACATAATAAAAAATACAACTTTTTCAAAATTTTCCTTTTTTCTTGTAGAATAATGCCAAATCAAACCCAAAAAACCAAAATTAAAAAACAAAATAAATTAGTTAATTCAATAGAAGTAAAAGGAGACCGAGACTTTATTTTGCTGCCCAAGCGAATCTCATTCAATCATTTGCTCATGGAATGAGTCTGTTGCAAAGTTCAATTAGACTTTTTTTTTCATATAATTACTGCTAGGTTTCACATTGATTTCGCCAACTTTTGTTTTGAAAGTGGTGTCACGACCGTGGGGATCAAATGAATGGTTCAGGAAAGTCTAGTGCGGCGGCTCAGTCTAATCATATAGATGACCATAGTGGTATGGTTCCATAGAAAACTATTAAAAGCCATTACCAAAACACAACACTTGTATCTAAGGTTTCTTCTTTCAAAAAGGAAAAACAATGATGAGATTAGAATACAAATAGGAAATCTAGGAGCCAACTCGATCCCTAACCAATACACCACTAATCCGCTACGAGTGAAGAGCCATTGCTAGTACTGTACTCATTTCGTTCGTATCAAGTTAACTCCTTTGGTTCTTCTTTTCTTATCAAAATATTTTATTCTAGCCATCCACCAAAATACTTAAATAAATAACAAAATTGATTAATACCGATATACGAGTTTTTATCACTTCATATCGCCCCAACTAATAAAATAGAAGTGGTTTATTCTTGATTTTATCTTCGCAGGTAGTAGTGAAAAACGGTGGTGCGATTTTTTTTGTATTAGTGTAGTCCTGGAACTACATATTTATATATATTTTGGGGGTTTAAATGGACATGTTAGGTGTAGGGCAATCTTTGAAAGTTGAATCCACCACAATTTATGTTGTGACGTTGCTATACTCCAGTAAATGGTGGAGAACCACTCTCAATAAGCGAGTGAAGAGGTCTAAATACATGTGTCTTCAATTTATCGATCATCACTTCTCTATTTGTGAAGAGTCATTGCTAGTACTCATTTCGTTCTTAATTTCTTATCAAAATCGTTTAATCTGGCCATCCACCAAATACTTAAATAAAATTAAATATCATCTAAAACCTAGCTATACGAGTTTTTATCACTTTATATAACCCCAACTAATAAAATAGAAGTGATTTATTCTTGATATTATTTTCACATGTAGTAGTAAAAACGGTGGAAGTATTAAAGCCTTGAACCTGAATAGGTTTATATATTTTTGGGGTTTAAGTGGATGTGTTATGTATAGGGCAATCTTTTAATGTATCCACCCCAATTTATGTTGTGACCGAGCTATACTCCGGTAGATAGCGGAGAACCACTGTCAATAAGAAAATAGTTGCTAACTTTTAGTGTGTTTCTGAGGAGTGATCAAACATCGGATCCTGTATCTTGGTACAATGAAGCAGGTTTATATTAGGAATTAAATTTTTCTACGGAGCACAGAGGGAATGTACTCCCTCCGTTAGAGACTATAAGACCTATGAGGTTTTTAAAATGTTAAGAATTACAAGTTCTTTCTCATTTATTATCATCTCTCCTCCAATCCATGGTCTTTTTTTTCTTTCTTTTCTCTCATGCATGCATAACTATTGGTGCATGTAGTAATCAAGAGGGAAAGTTGTTGATTTTCTTAATCCTATCAAAGTGGTCCATATGCCTTATAATCCCTAACATAGGGAGTACCACGATAGGAACATCCATATCAACGAAGTATAAATTCAATATTAGTGTTTGTCCCATGAAAGATTTTTCAATTGATGAAAGATTTTTTTTAATGTGACGAGCACCATTTTCTGGTCAAATCAAAACAACTCCCGTTCTAGATTATTTTTCTATTCTAATGGAAGATTAGTTATTATTCCCTCCTTCCAAAATAGGGTCCATATAGGGTCAAATTTATTTAATACTCTTTGTCAAATTTAAAATTTTGAGTTTGACCCAAAACTATATATACATATTATTATTTGGGAAAGAGGGAGAACATAACTGTTAAACGTTATTATATCCCGGTACAATGGTAAACATGGAAGAAAAACTGGAGTAACTATATTACAGTAATAAAAATCAGCTTACTGTAGCTGTAGTACCGGATTGAGAAAAGCACCGAAGTTTTCAATACTCCGCCTGAGGCTGTGGGCCATCCCGCAGGAAATGTACTCCCTAGACGCAGCAGTCTCAACCGTTGCGCAGGTCAGCTAGCGCCGTGCATGGCATGCTATTCCGTGGACTGTTCCCGCCTTCATATCGGCCGGGGGACCGCGACGACGGGGGAGACCCCCAAGCGGGGCATGCATGCATGCATGGCATGGCAGTGGTGTACACACAGTCACGCACATAAGTATACACCGACTGGCGCCGTGCAGTCCTGCAGTTAGCGCGGGGCATACAGTACAGAGCCCTCCTCGATCTGAATCGTGATCAAGTGCGTTGTGGGGGGTCAGAGTCAGACCGCTGTGCGTGATCAAGCGCCCTGTGTATAGATAGGCTCTGGTCCATGGCTCTGGCATCGGTTTGTGCTCGTGTAGGGTGTAGTAGCAAGGAAAGGAATCGTACGTGACGATTGATAGCAGCTGCTGCTCCCCATCGCATCCGATGCCTACTCGCACCGCATGGTCCTGGCCGGCACCGTCACGCACCACAAGGAAGGATCGTACGCGCCCCGAAACGGGGCAGGCGCTAGAGACCCCCATTAATTGGACGTGTCAACCCACTGTGCATGCACATACGCACCGGGCCACAGCTAGCGAGTAGACGCTGTGCGTTGGATCGGTGCGTCATACTACTAGGCATATGCATGTGGTGGCCATGTGTGACCCGACTGCGCCAACTGTGCACGGCACGGGGGAGCAGCTAGCGCAGCACAGGCCGCGAAGCCAGTTATTGTACTAGCGTGGATCGTGCGCTGCGCTGCTCCCACAGGCCCGATCGGGAGCCGTACGCGTACCAGCGGCGCTGCGTGTCACGTCAGCATGGGCGTCGAGCTAGCGAGCGTCGTGGAGCGTCATGATCATTGCGGCCTGCTACTGCTGCTCCGCCGGGGTACGGCGGCCGGCGATGAGAGGCCAGACCCAGACCCATGCATGCACGATCGGGCTGCTATAGCCGCTGCATTATCTACGCGCACTGTGCGCCTAACCTTTGCGGTTTACTGATTGATGTGGATCCATACGGAACGGATGGCCGGACGGTCGGTCGGGTAGCGTAGCTCTGGGCTTTCCGAGGCCAGGCCGGAGCCAGGCCACAGCGAATGTACCTCCAGCTACGCACAGTGCGCTTCCAAGGATCGGCCGTGCTGCTGCGTTATGGGCGAGATGGCGACCGGTCGGGGGGGCCTGCACTGCACGGTGGTACTAGTACGCAGCGAACGTGGCACGGCCACAGATATAAACAGGATCGCAGTCATCGAGCGGCTAGCGCTGATCAAGCTATAGGTAGCGGGCGCGCATCTAGCGAGAGGACAGACACCATCATGAACTCTGTCAACTATGTAACGCCTGTGGGAGCAGTTCTTTCTTTACCTGACGCGCGGTAGGAACCGCGCGATACCGTACCGTGCATGTGTTGCTATAAATGTCGTGCAGGATCGTGATTGCGGTGGTGGTCGTGTATTACGTGCGTACTACTATAGTGTACGTAGGGCCAACCGGCAGGGCAGTGTCCGGCCGGTCGATCCAGTACGTACGTACTGTGGCCGGCCCGGCCGGCGGTGGGCGCGCGCAGGGCAGATCGCAGAGGTACAGCACAGCAGCAGCGGCGCCGCTCGTCACGCTATTCCCGCTGGCGATGTTAATGCGTGGTGCTCCGAGAGAGTAGTAGTACGTGCTGCTACACATGTGCACGGGCACGGCCGCGCGGGGCAGCGGTACGGTGGCAGCAGCTGCATTGGCGTGGTGCTCCGTGCCGCGGTGGTCGCAGCAGGCATGCATGCTTTGCTTGGTCCAGCCCGGGTCAGACTCGGGCCGTGCCAACGGGGACGTCCAAGGCGGGAGGACCGATCGCGGTACAAGACTTCATGGCTCCCGGGCAAGGACAAACGGACGGTCTGGCGCCACACGCGAGACGGTAGATGAGACGTAAATGTGGCCGCTGCCTCGCCCTGGGCCCGAGGATTTAATTAGTTACCGGTGGCCGTATCGGCGAAGACTGCCGTGATTCACGCATCTAAACTGCAGTTTGGTGTAACTTAATTTCTCCTGCTGAGCTAGTAGATCCGGTTCAGCGGGGACATCACGGTCACGCACGCACGCACGCAGTTGGCGTTTCGGGGGAAGCATTCAAACCTGTGACCGACGACGACGCGTGAATAATTACACTAGCCTGTGTTTGGGTGGGGGCGTCTGCACCTTAATTCTCGCTCGCGCGCTGTGCGTGGCCTGTGCCGTTGAAACTGCTCCCGCATCTAAAAATACCCCACTTATTATTATTTCTTGGCTACTGTATGCCTAGTCGGTCCACGCGCAGCACTAGTAGGAGTATTGAAGAACGCAATGTTTGACGAGCATTTCTTTCAGGTGGATGGAACGCATAAAATAATCCAGTTGGTTTTTGTGTGGTGGGCCACATCTGCTACTAGTACCCACGCTATAATAAATGAGGATTAAATTACAGGAGTAGCACTTATTAAATTGCAGAAGAGCAGCGTAACCATCGGAAAACGAGAGGGGAAAGGAAAACGTCAAAGCACACCCAGAGAGTAGAGGAGAGGAGAGAGTGGCCTACCTTTATTATCATCATGCAACCCCCACCCGGCCGGACCACCACCGCGCGGCCCCACCCTCCACATCTCACATCACTCTCCATCCATCCACGAATCAATAGGCAACAAAAAAACGGAGCAGGAAAAAAGAAAGCAGGAAAGAGGAAAAGCATTCCACACCGTATACGATAGCCATTATTAAAGGCGCGGAAAAGATAGAGAGATAGGGGGAGGGGGGGGGGGGCATCCGCATCGCGTCCGTCCAACCCATCCGCTTTGGTTGCTGCCACCCCCGTCAAAATAAACAAGAGGCAGACAGCTTTTGTCCCCTTGCAGGCGCCCCACACACCCAACGTGTCTTCCCCGCACCGACGCCGTATATATAACCACCCCCCTCCTCCACGCCTCCCATCTATCTCCCCATCTCCCTATCAGTATCTCCCAGCCGTTTCCGCTCCCCCACCCAACTCCCCCCTCGTCACGCACCATCGTCTCTTGCGTGACCTTGCCTTCTCCGCCCCGGCTCTCATCTATCTATCTATCTACTACAAGATAGCGCCCCAGAGGTAGCAATGGCCGTGCAGCAGGCTCGGTTCCTCTCCCACGCCTTCCCCCACGACCTCAACTCCTTCAGGCCAATGGAGGCCGCGGGTGGCTCATCCCAGTTCTTGGAAGACCTCGCGCCGCCGGTTGCTGGGATCGGGAACAACACCGTGCTCAGCGATCTCCCGCGGAGCGAGCTCACGTGCAACGACAACTACGGCTTCGTGCCCAGGAAACGCGCGCGCATGGCGACGGACGAGTCGGCGGGGCTCGCCGACCTGGCACGGCGGCGCATGGTCCTGCAGCAGCAGCAGGCGGCGATGCACGGGCTCATGCTGCCTTGCGACGCGCAGAGCCGGGCCGTGGGTTCAGGCGCGGCGTCCACCAGCGGCAGGATAGCCAATGCTGCCGGCCTCAACTCGCAGGGCCTCACTTCGCTGCTCTACAACCAGGGCGTCGAGATGGACGCGCTCATCCGGCTCGAGGTATGCTCTATAACTCCTGATATGAATTCAGTTGTCAAAATCTGCAGGTGATCCAACGGTATCTAACTCTGTCTATGTTCCTTCTACTTACAGAGCGAAAGAATGCGTGCTGGGCTTGATGAGGCGCGCCGCCGTCACACGAGGGCGGTGTTGGCCGCTGTGGAGCGCGCTGCGGCGGGGCGCCTTCAGGCTGTCCAGGCCGAGCTGGAGCGCGCGCGCTACCGCAACGCCGAGCTGGAGGAGCGGCTCCGGCAGATGACCGCGGAGGGCCAGGCGTGGCTCAGCGTCGCCAAGAGCCACGAGGCCGTCGCTGCCGGCCTCCGCGCCACCCTGGACCAGCTCCTGCAGCCCACCTGCGGTGCTGTCGAGGGTGACGCCGAGGACGCCCAGTCCTGCTGCTTCGAGACCCCGGCGGGGGACAACGCCGACGACACGGCATCCAAGGCGATTGCGGCGGCTCCTTCGTGCAAGGCTTGCGGCCAGAGCGAGGCCTGCGTTCTGCTGCTCCCCTGCAGGCACCTGTCCATCTGTGGTGCGTGCGAGCCCGCCGTGGATGCTTGCCCCGTCTGCGCTGCCACCAAGAACGCATCCCTCCATGTCCTGCTCTCTTGAGCCTCAAAGCAAGGAAGCCAGGCTGTTCGCCGGCGTAAAGTTCGTCGCGCGGCCAAAGTTCATCGTGGTTGTTTTGTTCTGCAATATGTATTTTGTTCTGCTGCATGCGAACTTCGCCAGGGTGGCATAGGTGTCGTCAAGTCATCAAGACATGCAATTACAAATGTTGATTTTGCATGTAGATCATAGACTAGTTTTTTTTAATATTTTGTAGGCAGGTTACCTGTTAATGTTCTGAGCTAACTTTTATTTTGCTCTTTCATTTTCTTGTGGGTTAAAAAATGTTCCGTTCTTGGTGAAATTAGTAGTACAGCAGTTATCGGTTTCCAGAACCGCGCAATTTCCTGTGATTATTGGCTCTTGTCCTTGCGTGTACAAAGATGCTGCGTGCTCACAGTTTCTTTTACCCAGCGTTTTTCTTTGTACTACAAGAAATGACCACTTCTGTAACAACTACAGATATTTTTTTTTCGAAGTTGTAACTACTACAGATCG
The DNA here is from genome assembly GCA_916181665.1 of Avena sativa. Lineage (NCBI taxonomy): Eukaryota > Viridiplantae > Streptophyta > Magnoliopsida > Poales > Poaceae > Avena > Avena sativa. Next base: position 508,256,056 of record OV702294.1, read on the forward strand.
ACCAACTGTTTGGGGGTCATCTTTATTTGGGCATCATCTTCAACCCACAAGATCTTAGACTAGTTTATTTCTATTTTTAGCGAGGTTTACCTGTTAGTGTGCTGAGCTAGTAACTTTTATTTTGCTGGTTAATTTTTTTGTGGTTAAAAAATGTTCCGTTGATGTTGAAATAGGTACGTAAGTCCGCACAAATTTCGTGTGATTAATCGCTCTGGTCGTTCGTCGTGTGCAAAGATGCTGCTTGTTCACAGTAAAAGAAATGACCTCTTGTGTAACAACTTGAGATCGACCAACTATGCGAGCATCATCTTTATTTTGTTTCGATCTTGACCAGTCCAAGATGTAGGCACTGTAGCCACGCACGTCTGTCGACGCGCACCGCTCCCGCCTCGTCCGTACGTAGGCACGCGTGACTTGTCATGTGGCCGGCGGCCAGTTCCACTGTCCGTTTGCCCACCGAGCATAAATTGGCATGCAGGGTACAGACTAGCATCGCCGATCTGATCAGATTTGACCTGCCTGGCGCGGCAAGCCGTGGACGGACTCGAACGCTTCACTCACGCCATGTGAATATATCGGCTAACGTCAGAGACCGTCCGTATTTACCTCCACTGGCCAGCTGGTTCCGCCTTCAAGGTTCGGCCGTTCATTCTGGGCGGCGAAGAAGAAAAACTTGCACGGATCTGGTGGTGGTTAATTGCTCGGCCATTGTCTTTTTTTTTAGGTTAGGTGATGCAGCAAACTACTCCCGTTTGGTGAGATGCCACCCGTCTGTGGGGTGTGCCTTGCATCGGACGGGTAAGAAATATTAGTGGGGGAAGGAAGGAAGGAAGGCAGCGAGAGAAAAGAGACAAAAGCGTGCAAAGCGACGGTGGAGCTAGCGCGGCTGTCGATGCAGCTCAGCTACATAGTAGGCTCGCACTGTTGCACACATGCATGATTCGTTCGTTCCGTGCGTGCGTGAAGGCGGGGACATGCATGCATGGGCGGGAGGTGGCGCGTGAGACGGCCGGCACCACACCACCATTACTGCTACCGCAGAGAGTGGAGTGGGAGTACATTAGGTTAGAGTGCCGGTAAAGATAAGACTACTTTGAGTACTTTTAAGCCATCATCTAGTAGTAGTATGGCCACTTTGGTGCCTGCATCAGCACCACTCAGTACTAGTAGTAATTTACTTACTCAGTACAGTAGTGCACTTTTGTTCCGCGTACGCATTCCTTGGCCTTTTCGGACAACTCGAACCGTTTGACAGTGGAGAAAGAAAAGAGAACCGTGTGTTATGTCAAAAAAAAGCCGGCCAGTCCAGTCCAGTCCACCACCATGCAACGCATCGCGCTCGCTTTGCCTGCTTTTCCATCTCTGCACTGCACTGCATCCCTTGTGAAGCGTGACACATCAAAGCGACAGGAGCAAGAAATCAACGTACAGATCGAATGGATCGATGCCCGTCTTTTCACCTTTCGCACAGCCCCAGTGCCCAGTACCACCACCCCACCACCGCTAGTACTAGTACTGCTGCTTGACTATCGAGCTGTACCCCTCGACAATGGACACTGTGCCAGTGTGCCCCCCCTCCCCCTCTCTCTCTCGCTTTGGTAGTACTCCCTCTGTTTCAAATTACTCCGCGCACACACGTTTACCTAGGTGGCTTAGTATTCTCTCATTTTTTATCAAAAAATTTCTACGATTTTTGGTATACGTAATATACATTTCATACTACTCCCTCTGTTTCAAATTAGAGCAAGGAAAATAGTATAGCCAGTTGCTGGCTATAAGCCAAGTGCCATGTCATCTATAGCCAACTTAGAGCTAGCATGTACAATAATGAGTTATAAAAATATACTACTTTAGCACTACATGGACCACCTTTCACTCTCTCAAAATGCCTAGGAGCACGTGCTAGAGCTGGCTCTTGCATAAGAGACCACTCTTCTTCTCTCTCCCCTTCTCTCTCTTCCAACTAGACAAGTAAATAGTATTTTAATCCTTATAGCCAGCTGACAAGGACTTATTGTACTTGCTCTTACTCCGCGTGCACGCTTACCTAGGTGGACTAGTACTCTCTTATTTTTCATCCAAAAAAAATTCTGAATTTTTGGTATACGTAGTACACATTTCTATCTATTTCAAAAATCTTAGATTTTTTTTGAATGAAAAATGAGGGAGTAATAGCCCACCTACATAAGCGTGCCGGCGGAGTAATTTGAAACAGAGGGAGTATCTATTTAAAAAATCCTAGGATTTTTTTAAATAAAAAATAACGAAATATTAGTCCACCTACATAAGCGCGCCGACGAAGTAATTTTAAACAGAGGGAGTAGTACTACTCCCTAGCTATTGCTGCTGCAACCCCTTTCTACTCTTACCTCTGCGTCGTTATTCGTGCGGGATGAGTAGACGTATAGCAGCAGCAGCAGCAGTGCAGTGCAGGACTGCAGGGTCGTCGAGCATACTCTGTACGTATGTGATCTCCTCCCGTTGCTTTCGTCCTTTCTTTATTCTGTTGCTGCCGCAGTGGCCGCTGCTGTGCTTTTGCGTCGCATAGCAGGGCTGCAGCCTAGCTAGTAGGCCTTTGGTTGCTTGCTTGTCAGCCCGGCCCGGCTGCTTTTGTGCGTGGGGAGCAGTAAACCATCCTGGACGCCTTTTTGGCTTTTCAAGCTGCCCCCCAGCCCAAGATTTGATTTGATTTGATTATTGCCGCGTACGGTGAGGGTAGACCAATGATCTCTGCATGCGTGCCTAATCGGTTCCTGTGATGAGCGACTCACCGACTCCCTATCTATCTCTCCATCTCTAGCCTCCAATCTCCTTGACATAACCTCCAATCTCCTTGACATAATCAAATATTTAAAGCAGATTGTTGCTTTGGCGCTTTCCGTGTAGTAGCTTACACAGCTGCGCTGGGCCAGCACGGCAACACGTGACAGTGGATTCTCTATTTTTTCTCTTCTGGCGGTAGACGTGACAACGGATTCGATATTAAGATATGATTCCCCCTGCGGAAATTTAACCCGGATTGTTGCCACCCCCACCCCAGAGCTATTTTAATCGCTGCTAGAGGTGCTGGTACCTGGAGTGGACCACGTTATCATCTGTTCATACCGGGAGAGAAAAGCTCGTGGTGGACTTGGATAAAAGGCCGGCCATGATGAGGCGATTACTTTGTTTAATTTCCTCCACTTGCTAGTTAGACCAGATCGTTGGGCACAACTGCATCTCCCGATAGATCTGTTGGCTCGGAATATTAGTGGTAAAGCTAGTACTAAGCAGAGTCTAGCTAGCAGCTATAATTAGCTAGTGCTCATTACGCGGGAGACTAAGATTAGTAGAGAGACCTTTTCTTTAGGGAGGGTCGGTTAGTGGATGGAGTAGGCGATGCGTGTTACGGTTACAGAAAAGGTTCTGGTCGCCTGGTCCCTTTGCAATCGCGATTTCCGTGACTGGAATAAAGGAGGGTGCTCGCTTTTCCTTGCAGAGATAAAGGACCTATGCTAGTAGTGGTATGAGGCAGGGAGGAAAGCATACCAAAGCTTTTGCGTAGTGTATGTTGGGATGTGGGCCTCACGCAGTTCCGTGTGTGACGGGGGAGGAGTCTTTCTTTGATGGGCCGTTGAATGTTTGTGTTTCAGTCCACATAGGGGTCCATCTGAGACAGAACATGCAACACGCGTAAACTTTTCCTCGTTCCCGAGCTAATTTCACATCTTCGGGGGTCATCCAAAGATGAGGTATTAGCATGGGGTACAAATAGTTGCAAATAAGGAGCAAACATTTACAACATGTTGCAAAATAAGGCCAGACCATACAAAACCTATACTTTGCTTGCTAGTTTAGTACACCACGATCCGAAATAGTGCAGCTAGGACCACGTAGGATTGGTAATTTTGCAGAAACAACCTTTGCTAGTTGGATAATCTCACATTTCAGTAGTTGGAGACAGGGGTAACATTTAATGACTTGAAGTTCCGACCAATTAATGAATTAGTACATGTACTGTAGCTAGGACCCACCCCCACCTGGTCTGTGTGATCGGCTATTTTGTCGCCACTGTCTCCCTGCCCTGCACTTTTCCTCGTACTCTTTGCCCTCTCATCACTGCCGCGGCGTACACGGGGAGCGGAGCTAGGCCGCCATGGCCGACGATCCTTACTACCGTCGGTGGGATATGGAGGCGCCCGATTATGGTATGTGTCTAACATACTTCTTTGTTCGATTCTGCTGCTCTAGCTCGTCCTCCTCCATGGGTTTAGCTAGGGTTCTTGGTTGTTTAGTTAGGGTTCTTGGCTGCCATGGTCAAGGTAATGGCCATGGTCAGGGTAATGGCCATGATCCCCCTAGTGTTTTGTGTGGTCAGATTGTTGTTCATCATGGAGAAGTTGGCATCCCCCTGTCTTGGCATCGATCCTGTGTTCGGCTCCCCTTTGTGCAAAATTAATGGTGTTGAACGGCTTTGGGGCATGTTGAGATGTTGTTCCAGATGTTAGAGATATCGATGGATAGTGCCATGTTTTCAGATTCAGAGAAAAATGTGGTCTTTTTTCTGAATTTTGTGTAGCAAAAAATTCTTTCATGTTTTCAGATTCAAAGAAAGGTGGTCTATTTTATGAATTTTGTGCAACAAAAATACAGATAGCAGTGCTTTGTTGTTATATATCTGTTCTTGGGTGTGATCTATGTGTGATTGGTGTGCATGAAAGCTTCTTTTTTGTACTACGGTTAACTGAATTTGTGCTTTACTGAATTTATGCACTCTAGTGGTCTGAATTTAGCACTGCTATTTAGTTATTTGATGGATTGTGTACTACAATGCAGGTGGTGACCCAGAAAAGTTTACATTGTCAATTGAGCATACTGGATTCTTCTGTGGATTGAAAGGTGATATAGATTATGTGGAAGGGACAGTTGACTTTTTTGACAATTGCACATGTGAGACATGGTCACTACTATGGATACATGATTTTCTAGTCCAGCTAGGGTGTGTGATAACTGAGAGGTTAAGTTTGTATTGGTGTTTACCTGGGAAAGAACTCAAAGATGGTGGGCTTGTGTGCATTGAGGAAGATGATGATGTTGTGTCAATGATTGTAGCTGCCAAGAAGCACAAACAGTTGCAAGTTTTAGTTGATCATGTGAATTTTCTCAAGGGGCTCAGGACAGATGTAATTCTCAATCCAAGGCAGCACCCATCAGATGGCAATGTTCAGAGTGGTAGTGCACTGGAGCAACCAACAGTTGAGAAAGAGAAGAGTGCTATTATTTGGGAAGAAGATGATGAAGAAGATGGCCATGGAAGTGCTACTAGAATGGCAAAGAGGGCTAGGGTACAGGAACTTGGCATGGGAGAGTATGAAGAATAAGAAGGAGAAGATACAAATTCAGATTTCCATGACAGTGATTATGATGCAGAAGATGGTGATGATGACATCTAGGAAGCAACAGTTGACAAGGATGTGAATGATCATGATGAAATGGTGGAAATGGTTGAAGAAGAGGATGATACAGGGTATCAGTATGAAGTCCTCAGTTTGACAAAAGAGCAAGAGGAGGAGTTGAAGTACATATTTCAAATGTTCAAATCAGAAGTTGACATGGAGGTGCCACAATTCAAGTTTGGCATGGTCTTTTCTTGCATAAAAGAGCTAAGGAAATCAATCGAAGAATACAACTGTAACATCCCAAAAATATTAAACTAGAATCATCAAACTCTAATCACCAAAATTAGGATTAACAAAAACTTAAATAAAAATATGAAAGCATGCATGTGTGTATGCATCCCATTTTGAATTCTTTTGACTTGCCTTATTTATGTGTTTCTTTGCTTGTAAAAGGATTCTTAGGTGAAATAAACATCATCTAAACAATCCCCACACTTTTCCCAAAGACAAATAAATCAAAACAAACAAAATAAGGGAATGGTCATTTTAACCAATTTAATTCCCATGCCTACTTTGGCTGTCTCTAACTTTCAAAATTTAACAGAAACTTGTTTGGATCATTGCACCCCTTGATAGTACTCATAACAAAGTATCAAGGCCCACTTTATGATCATCCAAAAACATTTGAATGCATAGTTTAAAGGACAGTTCAAAATTGAATCTTTATCATATGGGAAGATCCCACTTTTTCAAAAACCACTCAAACAAGCTCAACTTTCAAAACCCAAGCATCCACAGACTCACCAGCACATGCCTAGCACACCCACCAAAAATCTTTTCAAAATTCAAAACTTGAGTTCTGGCGGCCATTTCATCAAACACTTGGAGGCAACAAATCAATCTGGCCTAACATCACTGTTTTGAGCAGTAATTTGGCTAAGTAATGTTCACCATTGATCACCCTTGTCTCCCTCAGTGCCAACCAGTGCTTGGACAAACCCTAGCCCCTACCCTTTGCCCCATGCCATGCCAACCCGAGCACCCCCTTGTCAGCCGACCATGGCTAGCTAGCCAGAGCAAGCACCAAGCTGAAACAGCATGTATGGACCACACGCCCAAGCCATGCCAAGCTTCTATGAGCGCATGCCGAGAGCGCGCCAGAGCGCCACCCTCGACACACGCCCACAGACCGCGCGCCGCCCTCGCCGCGTGCATATGTAATCACCACCTCCCTAGAAACCCCGCAGACACCCCCGTTCGCCTCCCCATGCCTCACAGCCACCGCTCGCCGTCGAAGACGCCGCCTCTACCGCGCAGAGCACCGCACGTTCCCGACCGTTTGCCACCGCCCCTACACGCGCATTAAAGCTCTAGAGCATCGCCATGAGACCGCACGTCAATCTCCAACCTCGGCCATACCTCTAGCCGCCCGTAGCCGTGTCGCCACCGTCGCCTGCCCATCCCTCTCGGTCTCGCCGTCGGGCCTATAAAAGGAGACGACCCCCGCTCGATTTCTTCACACCATATCACTCCCCTCACCTCACTGATCGTTCCACCCCTTATCCGGAGCAAGGCGAGCAGCGCATCGCCGGAATTGCACCGGAGCAGGCCGCCTCTAGAGAAGAAGGGGGCCGTTGATTTCGTCCATCCCCGGAGCTGCCGAGACCACCCCTGAGTTCGCCGTTGTCGACTTTGTCGTTTGCCCGCCTAGCCGTCGTCACTGGAGCCCCGGTATGCCCCCTATGCACCCCCACCGAGCCGCTAGGGTTCGAGCTCGCCGGTGACTAGTTCATCATCGACGACGACTCTCAGCCGTTGATCTTACTTCTAATCCAACACACCACGTTGCCCCGTACCGCTTCGCACCCTCCTGTCTCACTGACGCGTGGAGATATCAACTTAACCAGCCCGCGTAAGCGCTGTGCTTAGCAGGCCGGCCCAGTATCGTTTCCCGCGCAGCCCACTCGTTTGAATTCAACGTTTTCCATTTAAGTTCAAACCTAGTTCTGTATCCATTTTCAAAAATCAACCCAGCTCGATTCAGTAAACCAAATTGAATGAAACCAATTATGTTAGAAAGGTTTTGAAATGCTTAATCCAAGCCCGTTGGATTCAAATCATTTGGATCTGTAGATCACCCTTGGTAAAAATAACAAGGCAGAAGCTTTTCTGCATTCAAACATTTTTCAAATTTAAACCATAATAGATTTTGAGTTGATTCCAACTCTCAAAAATCACATTTAACCATACCTTTTAGAATATATAAAAATATATGGGTTTACTTATAGAAATAATGTTCAAGTAATAAAAGAATGCCACATAGGCATTTCTAGTCACTTTATTTAATTAAAAGAAAAGGTTAAACCTTATTAAATTGTGACACCACTTTAAATCACACTCCCATGTACTGAAATGTGTGGTGATGACATGTGTCAACATGATACCATGTTTGGTTTGGAGAATATTAAATCTTAAGTAATTTTTCAATGAGTAGAAATTACTTTTCTAAAAAAATAAAAGAAAGTAAACCAAGCTTTAATCTTGTAATGTTAGTTATGATGCTAGATCATCTATAGGACCCTTTGGTGTGATGATTTAAATTAGTTAAGTATTGTTTGGTGATTGTGTACCTCGTATTTATTTATAGACGCTAGTACCGACCAAGGATACGAGGAGGAAGGAGGATACTACGAAGAAGAAGCCGAGGAGAACTTCAACCACTTCTCTGCACAAGGCAATCCTAATACTACTAGTTGAATGTGCAAACTAACACTTGCAAGATACTCTACTTTAGCAAGCCTTACTAATCAAGTTGACCTACGCAAGCAAATACTTGCTTGTTACCATGCCAACTATATGCCTTAAGCATATACGATCATAACCACTTGATAAACCAATCCTAGTTTTACCTACAAGCTTTATACTTTATTTCTTTATCAAAGCTAGTACCTAGAGCTTACTTAAGTGAATTGTAGATACTAGAAAGATAATGGAAGGTTGCATAAAGAGCATAAAATTTGGCCTAAGCTAGATAATCTTTATGTCCTCCTAAGGCATGAGATTGAACTTAGTTAAACTCCACTAGTTTACCACCTCTCATTAGTACCTACCCCCACTTGTAGATGCTAGTGCTAAGCATAAAACTTGATCAACTTAGATGGGAATACTTGGTGGAAAAATGGTTATGAAAACCTTGGAATGATGGATCATTCTATTGAGATGTTTTGACATGTGTTTCCGAACACCAGATAATTTATGGTGATGAAAATGTTGAGGCATGAGCCTTAGCCCTTTATAAAACTAATGGTTGTCTGGATGCGATACCATTCCAATTTTACCGTACAACCACAATACCCGAAAATTGGGTAGGGCTTGACTGGAAACTTATATACCTTAGTATTGGTTCCCTCACGGCCAAGGTCTAAGCTGAGGCTACCTTGTGAAGATTGTCCACCTGTGCAGTACCCAAGATGACAGTTGGTCATGGTTAGGAGGCCAAACTCACAGGAGAGGTGCTTATACTAGGGTGTGTAATTGAAAGGTTAGGATTGATTATCCGCATACTGAGTATGGTGAATTCAGGATTTGTTCCTGACGGATGTATCGAATGTTGTGGTGAAAGTGTACAATCTCTGCAGAGTGTCAAACTATTCGAATAGCCGCGTCCGCGGTTATGGATAGTTGGAGTGTCCATACTGTTCCCCCGTCAGATGTTTTCAAAATGACTTGTGAAATAACTTGAGACTTTGACTTGACCACAACAGAGTTGTGAGATGAAATACAAGTTCCCACTTATGTGTTATAAAACTTCAACTAGCATTCTTTGCTTATGAACTTAGTAGATGTAAATCTGGCTTTTTGCAAAACAACCCTAGAGCTTAGTGTCCTACTACAAAACCCCCTTCACTTGTTAGTATTAGTTTGCGAGTACTTAGAGTACTCATGGCTTTGTCCCTGGCTATTCCCGTGGCCAGACTATGAAGAGGAGTACCTGGAGGATGGACCCCAGGAAGGTTACGACAACTAGGATCATCTCCCACCATCAGCATTGCCTGTGACCCCGAAGATGGAGCTTCGCCTACGCTACCGTTATTATTACGTTATTCCGCTGCTTGAGTTGTATTAAGAACTGGATCATGAGATCCTTATTTATGTAAGACCGTATGTATGGTTTGTAATGGATGATGTACTATGGTATCTAATTCTGTTATGTCTCGCAAAAATGGTAATCCTAGGATTGCGATGTATGGCATAAAAGGCATCTGGGATTAAAAATCCGGGTGTTGACAACAACATTAATGAAAGAGTGAACCTTCACAAAATTAGAAATGAGCAAGCCAGACTCAATGTTGTGTGTGTTGGAAAGTGTTCAACAGGAGTGTGCACATGGTTCCTAAAGGCATCAAAGGATAGCAGGACAGAAGCAATGACAGTAAGACAATATTGTGATGCACACAAGTGTGAAAGAGTTTGGGAGCTAAAGGCACTAACATCATATTTTCTAGCAGAGTACTTCATAGATGAATTCAGAGACAACCAGAAGATGGATTTACCAACTTTTGTAACTAAAATCCAGAGAAAGTTCAACTTGACTCCCAAAAGATGGAAATTAAGAAGAGGAAGAAAGAAGGCTCTGAACAAAATACACGGTGATGAGGCACAACGGTTTAATTTGCTGTGTGACTAGGCCATGAGTTGAGGACAAAAAACCCTGGCTCAAATTTTTTCCTTACCACAAATCAGTCCACAAAAGATGGAGAAGTTAAGGAGCATTTGGCTACACTATATTGGTCATATGCTGCATGCAAAAGGGGATTTCTTGAAGGGTGTAGGCCTTTTATTTGCATAGATGGTTGTTGACATGGTTATACCCTACGGGTACATGACCTTGGCATACCTAGTCCAGCCCAAGGAAGGCCCACGGCAAATGTACGCCGGCCCATGAAGATTTTCGGGTGGCCCAAGCCCATGACGCCTTCGGATCCTTGGAGAGCAAGACTAGAGTTTGAATACAACTTGTAACCTACTCGTATCGGTACCTGAGACCTAGCCTCCCCATATATAAAGGCTAGGAGGGTCCAACGAGGAGGAAGGTACGCAATAGACCTAGACTCTCGACTCATACTTTCGCACACTCCTCCACGCCAGATCGAATATGCGCACCCTGTAACCTTCGGTTCCGCCGTAATCAAAGAGCAGACAAGCAGGAGTAGGGTTTTCCCTCCGGGGGCCTGAACCAGGGTAAATCTCGTGTCCCCTGATTGCTTGTCTGTTAACCGTGCCACGATCTCCAGCATCCCCATCTTCTCCAAAACCCAAGTCCATAACAATGGGCATTGACGAGATTAAACCTCGTCAGTTGTCACATCAAAACAAGGTACAAGGGTATTTTGCTAACATCAGTGGGTATTGATCCCAATGATTGCATCTACCCAATATCATTTGGGGTTGTTGAAGTGGAATGTACTAGTTTTTGGGGGTGGTTCCTAACCACATTGAGAGATGACTTGGGCATCACCAATACATACACATTCACAATAATGAGTGACAAACAAAAGGGCCTCATTAAGGCAGTGGAGCAAGTGTTCCCAGATGCTGAGCACGGATTTTGTGTTAGGCATTTGTACCAAAACTTTCACAAGAAGCACAAATGGGAGAAACTCAAGAATGATCTATGGAGCATAGCAAGGGCAACCAACATACCTCAGCAGAAGCTAAGGATGAACAAATTGAAGGCAGATAGTGAAGAAGATTTTGCTTGGGTTGAAGAATTACAACCAAATACATGGATTAAAGCATTCTTCAATGACTTCCCAAAATGTTATATGCTTTTGAACAACCATTCTGAAGTGTTCAACAGCTACATCTTAGAGGGAAGAGAAATGCCAATGCTTTCCATGCTAGAGAATGTGTTCTACAAGATCATGCATAGGATTGTTACTAAAAATAAGGAATCTAAAGATTGGCCTGGCATCATTTGTCCAAAAATCAAGAAGAAATTAGACAAATACACTGACTCGAGCAGGAACTGTCCAGTGGAAAGTGTTGGTGGAGGGGTGTTCAAAGTGAGTTCATCAGAAGTAGAAGGTGGCTACATTGTTGATCTTCAAGCAAGGAACCGTGACTATAAGAAATGGCAGCTAAGTGGGATACCTTGTCATCATGCTATTGCTTTCTACAGAGAGGACATAATTGACCCTGAAAAACTTGTGCATAGCTGCTACTCCATTGACACACACAAGAAGGCATATGCACATTACTTGTATCCACTGAGAGCTAGATGCCATTGGGAGAAAATGAATGGAGTGGTTGTACACCCACCACTGTTTACCAAATTAATGGGGAGGCCTAAGAAGAATAGAAAGAAAACACCGGAGGAGGTAGAAAAAATGGTGCCAAGACTCTTACTAGGGATGGCCTGACAATGCATTGTTCTCTATGTGGAAATGCAGACCACAATAAGAAAGGGCGTGACAAATACATGGAAAGTGCCAATGTCCAAGAGAATGGAGATGACAGTGATGGAGATGAACATGACAATCCACACATTCTCCAGGTTTATAATGTCAATATGAACTCTTTCCATTATATATACTGCTGTCAATATGAACTCTTACCTGAATTTCTTGTTTTCACAGCACATTATCCCCCAGAATCCTAGACCTGCCAATGATCCAAGTAATCAACCCCACATGATGGTATATAGGATGGGCCAGGAGGTTGTCTTCTTGTACTCTACCAATTGTCAAAAGTTTAGGGCTTTATCTTATTTAGTTTGTAATGTTTCATTATTGTAGGAGACTGCTTTTGTACCATTACATAGGGAAACAGGCCCCTTACCTGGGGAGAGTGCATTTGTTGTTGCTGCAAGAGATGCAATGCCATCTGGGTATGGAAGAATGACTACTGCTCTTGCAAGAGGGAGCTTGAGGGGAAGAGGGACAGGAAGAGGAAGAATGCCCACTTCAGAAAGAGAGAGTGCAGATGCTGAAAGAGATAGTGCAACAACTGAAAGGGGGAGGGGCAAGAATGCAGCAACATCTAGAGGGAGAGGGGCAGGAAGGAAGGGCAAAGCCATCAAAAAGGCTGATCCAAAGCCATCAATAGCAATAACAAGTAAAAGGGGATACAAAACTGGCCCTGGATCAGCTCATTACCTACTTTTTGGTGATGAGCATGAACAAATACTAGCCATCCCAGATTTGAATGAATCAATCCCTGAGCAAACCCAGGAGGAGGTTGTTGTTACTCAAAATGCACCTGTCTGAACCTGAAGCCCACTACACTGGGTACTATAATTTTTTGGGTTAGTTCATATATGAACTTGGGTATTGTAAGCCATAGTTCATGAGTGAACTGGCATTGATTATGGTTGGATGAACTATAATTTTGGATGTTTCAATGTCAGATATGAAAACACAACATATTCTTCATATTTTACCAAAATGTTGCAAAGTACATAGTGCCAAACTACACTGTTGCTTCTTCTTATCTGAACCTGAAGCCCACTACATTGCTTCTTCTTCTCTAAACCTGAAGCAAACTACACCAGCCAGAACACTACTTTTCTGAACTAACTGAAACACTGCACTACTCTTGCACTAACTGAAACCTGCACTACTCCTGCACTACTCCTGCACTTCTCTGAAGGCAAAAGGCAACTAACTACCCAAAAGTAAACTAACTCATGTACTTCTTCTCCTCTGAATATAAGCATTGCTGGTGTCACTGTAACTCCTGGACTATTCCTGCACTTTTCTTGCAGGAGCACTCAGGGATTTGCAGCCCTGTAACTCCAGGAACCCATGAAGGTGGCACTGTCAGTTCAGGAGTTGGGAACTGACGGCATTGCTCGAGCAAAACTTCAAATTCTTGCTTAGAAACAAACTGAAACAAAGGTTGCTCCTGTCCTACGAGATTTGTGATCTTAATCACCTCAGAGAGCTACTCGGTGGATGAGCTGGACGCTGTCGCTTGAGCTCTGATGAATGACATTGTACAAGAATGTACCTCAAGCATCATCCTCCTATTGAAGTCCGATGATAGCCCGATGACAAGATCGCTGCCCCTACGCCTCAGCTTTGGCCCCAGCAGTACGAGCTCGACCAGGGACCGCGGCGGCTTCAGCTCTTCCTTCGCCACCCGAGCCAAATCAAGCAACGCCGCAGCTGCTTCCTCCTTTCGCTGCACTTCCAACAGCGCAGTGCTCAGGTACCAGACCGCCTCCTCCTTCGGCTGCACTTCCATCATCGACGGCAAAGCTCGAATAGGGGAGAATAGGGAAGGGTTTCTGCGCCGAAGGGGAAAAGAAGAGAGGAGAACATGGGAGGGGAGAACATAGGAGAGGGTTTCTGTGCCCTCTTAGTGCATATTGAATGCATATTATAATAATGCTGATGTTACAACACAATGTCACATTTCAACATCAAACATGATGGCAATGCACTGTTGGCATCTTGCACTCTGCTAAAAATCCTGCACTCTGCTAGCATTACTTGTTACAGGGCTGCAACATTCAAATTTAACAACTCAAACATGATGGCAATGCACATTCAAATTTAACAACTCAAATTTAACAACTTAACAAATACTGCAACATTACTTGTTCAAATTTAACAGCATGTCAACAAGTACTACAACATGAATTGCACAACTTCTTGGTCCCACCTTACTACATACATTCTAAGACAATGCATGCTTATGGCATAGAAACATAAAGACTAAAATGACAGTACATTGCATTCTAAGAAATTGCATTCTAAATCACTCATCAACTATGGCCTTGATCCTTTTCACCGTCTCCTTGTTGTCATCACCAGCTTTGAGCATATCATACAACATGTATTCCGGTTTTTTCTTTTCAGCCTTGAGAGCATCCCTTTCTTCCTCCCATTTCTTCTCCTTTGTCTTCATCACATCTGCCTGTGTTTTCTACACATGCTTCAGCATATCCACTGCAGTTTTTAGAGCATCCCTCTCCTTCTCCATTTCCACAACTTCAAGTTCAGTCTTACCATTCAATAGTGCCAAGTTTTGCTCCATCACCTTCTTCTGAGAATCATCCACAAACCTACCAACATCAGCCATCAGGCTTGCATATTTCTTCTCAGCCTTGGTCTTCTCCTCAGCTAATTGAGATAGCAGCTTGCCATTCTCCACCCTCTCCTCAATTCTACAAGTGTTGGCATCATCATACATGGACCAGAGCTTTGCCAAAGCATTCTGAAGGGCATCTGGCCAATCTTGGTCATCTACCCAAGATATAAAACCACAATTCAAGGCATCCTACAAATAAAAATGCACATAAATTCAGTGCATACAATTCAAAGCTTTTTCCAAAACACAATCCAAAGCACATGAAAGTGGCAGACAATATAATAATGCATATGACCATATGGACATATTAGCACACATTGTTGATCATATTAGCATATGAGAAATTACATTGTTGATTATATTAGCATATGAGAAATTACAAGCAGTGCATGTACATCTTATTGGCACAAAATATAAGATGAAATTTAGATTTTGAACACGCAGTGTAGCAGGCTATAGAAATAGAACACAAAAACAATAGATTTAGATTTTGTGTACTTGCATAACATGCGTCTAAAAATATGATGAAATTTTAAGATTATGCTTTGAGGTGAGAAAGTGATTGAGATTTGAACCTAGTGATGAGTTAGAACTAGGTCATCACAAGATTGATCTAAATTTCAACATGATCTTTGTATATTTTAGGAATTCAAATTTTGACAGACAATATAAGTGAGTCTTTGAATCATAAATATGTATACACAAGAATTATGGTTCTAAAACAAAGTAGAATCTTATATAAGCATTTAAATTCAAAACTGAGGTTTGAATTATTGAAACTTGAGTTCAAATAGATAAGTTCATAAAATGGAATAAAATACATAAAAATATAACAAAAATACCACAAGGATCGCTAGAATACCCTTATTCGCGAGAGTATTTTTATAAGATTTATTACAACAAGAAATGCAAGAAAAATACATTAAAATGAAATCCTATACAAAATAAGAGATGAAAATTCCTATCTATCTTGGTCTTCTCTTTAAACCTACAAACCATACAAAGTCACCAAAAGAAGATTTTTCTTAGGGTTAAATTTTGGCTCGGCCATTGGGTGAAGCCATATGATTTAGAATCCAAATGGAATGATTCCACGAAGAACTCTTAGAATCAAAAGCGAGTTCGAGGGTTTAAATCCTAACGAGGGCAACACATATACCATCAGGTATAATCCTTGCTCGAGAAAGGCAACAGGAAAGAAGGGAAAATGCACATCATCAGATCCATGAGATAATAGCAGGTAATATAGATATCAACATAGATACAAGTTCTGGTACAAGACTTTGATCATAGAAACATTAGGCAACTATCCTCGAATATTTAAATTAGATTCATATTTAAGAAACACACAAAATGACCATGATCAACATGAACTAAGCTATTTGATCATAGAAACATTAGGCAACAAAGGTACAAGGTTTGTGACAACCAACCGAATAAAATAACTATTTTCCTAAATACTTTCTCCCTTGAGTTACTCACTTTTACTTTTACTTGTTGTTACTTTACTTGTACTAGTTTACTTCCTGTTATTACTTCTAGCACTTTACCATTTTCAGTTAGAAGTAAAAAAGTACCTTACACCTCTAGTTCACTGCTTTGCATGGAAGACCATCAAAGTGGGTTATAGGGCTTTAGAGAATAGATAGCATATCTTTAGCTCCTCGTAGGTTTGACACTCAAATACTTATCGAATTAAACTATAGTGGTTCCATGCCCTTGGGGATTACCAGCTGCCCAACATGATTATGGTCATATATGTAATTTCTATGTGATGGATATTTGCTTTGTGTGATGTTATTTGGGATTGGAATTCTATCATGTGCAAGATGTATTGGTAGATGCAAGTTATCTACCCATTTTTAAGTAGTTGTTTTGATCATACTTGTATGCAATAATATGTGTGGGAGAAATGTGTGTATTAGATGAAGTAACATGGTGGTGGAGATTGATAAGTGGTAGAAAACTCGAGATCCACTATGATTTTTACCTTTGTTTTATTACCTCACTAGGATAAAGTGAATACATGTGTTATTTATATCTAGTGACAACAAAGATGTTCTTGTTTGGTCAAGGTAGCACATTTGTTATTCAAACATTATGTTAGAGTACCAAAGACTATAATCTGTTTATTCTTAATTCTATATTGCATATTTATATTAGGATGTGATACCCATATGAATGTTAATCAAACACATAATTAAGTTCCAAGTGATAATTTATCCATAAGAAGTTTTTACGTTCATTGCACCTTATAAGATAGTAGTCAAGTGAACCCATGAAGCCAGACCCACTTTTTATTATAAGAAACACCATCAATATAATTTATTGCCTTTTATATTTTTTGCATTAAATATGAAAATACAAAATTACATTTATGACTTGCATAAATAAAGAAACAATCAAAAGGAACTTTACTTTATTGTTTTTACTTTCGTGCCTAGTTATATATTGTTTAGTTTTATTTATTTATAGTTTTAATAATACGAAGCCTTGTGCTTGACAACCACACGTTGGAGTTTGGGACACAAGACAAATATCTTTGTTTTGTAGGTTGTCTAAAGAAGACATGAAAAGTAAATCCCAGCTAATTCCCGGAGAGTTCAATAAAAACTCTCGAGTCACCCTTGTGGGAAAAAGATGCTTGCTACAACACTCTTCACTTGGAGTCCAAACGAGTTGGTACACACAGAGTCATTTTCATCAGATGCCCATATGAATGCTAATAAAACACATAATAAAATTTTAAGTAATATTATATTATCTATGAGCAGTTTTACGTCCACTATACTTTATGAGAGTGTAGACGAGTGAAACCATGAACCATGGTCCACTTTTTATCATAAGAAACCACTTTTACTTTGTTTTACTCTCTTTTACATTTTCTACAAGAATTAAATTCGAAAATACAAAAAACCTTTACTTTCTACAAGACTAAACAAAAACCCCAAAAGAACTTTACTTTCTTGTTCTAATTGTAGTTACTTTACTGTTCCTTACTTTACCGTTTATGTAAGTTTTACTAATACGAAACCTTGTGCTTGACATCCACATGGTGGAGTTGGGGACACAAGGAAAAACTTTATTTTGCATGTTGCTTGAAGAGGACAAAAGACGAAGTTTTGACAATTTCCCATGAGTTCGATATAAACCCTCGAGTCACCCTGGTGAAAAATACGTTTACTACAACACTATGTACTTGGAGTCCCAACGAGTTGGTACAACACACATAGTCGTTGCCATCAGTACACTCATACTCAATTGTACTTTCTTAAACCCTTGCTTAGAGAGGGGGAATCTACTATGAAGAGCCACATCTTTCTAGAGGAATAGAACGTGTAGACTATGGCATGATCTATCGAAATAAAGATGTAGACATAGAAATTATTTGAAGCTAGCATAGATTAGATGATCCGAGCAACATAGAACTTTGCCTAATAAGGTGTTGAGCTCCGATGATGCTAAACTTAGTAGTACCATTGATATTAAAGCTAGTGCAGTTAAGTTTGAGTTTAGCAGTAAATCTCATTGGACCGAGTAGTATCTCAAAGGTTTTGTACACTTTTTACTTGTGACAATGAATATATAAAAATTTGGAACCCTGAATGTTTCTGTTGTACCACTATGAGATATGTGATATTTACGAAACGATGTTTCGTATGTGTTAGTTCAACGACTTGCATACTACAATATGCAATGGTGTGCTGGGTCTCTACAAGAAACATCTAGTTGTTTCAAACTTGAAAAAAATCCTATGTGTGTCTTATCCTGCAATCCAAACGACTACTTCTTTTGGTTCCTTTGTTTTGAATTCATGTAGGATCGCTGAGGTATGCCACTTTTAATTCTTGAGTTTATCATATTCACATGTTTTTCCTATCATGTGTCCCAACATGCCTTGAGGATTTGGAACATTTGTGATCTAGGTCTTTTTGGAGACATGTTCACTTGGCGAAACAACAAGGGTAATGCAAAGAATTACACATGGAGAGACTGGATAGGGGAATAGCAACTTCATGGGTCTTGCAAATTGACATGAGTAACGGCCACTCGATCCTCCATATCGAGGAATTTAATGTCCTTCAGTACTTCACCTCGATGAAGTCACTATAACTCCATTTTATGGAAGCTTACTATCGACAGGATCTCATCGACCTCGACTTAAAAAGCTGAATTCGCTGGCACCATTTTCTCGCAAATGAAAATCTCCATTTAGAAAAACTAGATCGTCTAAAGTGCATTTTTTTCTCTTGGCTAGTCATTCAAAATGGTCTATCAAGGGCTGACTGACAACAACATCGAGGTTGGCAAATTGTGAGAATTGCCCACTTGGTAGTCGAATTACTGAATCAACCCATATTCTATTCCAATGTCAATACGCAACTAGAATTTGGAACATGATCAACTTATGGCTTGGCCTTCACTCCTTTGATCTTCTAGCGTGGTTTACCTTCAATGATGTCAAATCTTGGTGGAATCACTTGATACTCGCCTACCCCGGATGAAGGAAAGACATGCCCTCCCTCTAAATGCTTGTGTCCTAGAAATTTTGGTCAAAATCGACATGCAGGTTCTTTGAGCGCATCAAATCGGAAGCGGACAATTGAGTTTTCGCGGGCGTGGAATTCTTGGGTATTTTAACTCTAGGAGATTAGGACCTTATCTTTCTTTGTTGTAAGCCCTCGGACATGACTTTGTGACTCTTTTCCTTACTTAATAAGTTAATGCTTGACTTTCTAAAAAACAATCAATTGGAATGATATTTCCACCTAAAAAAAGTGTACGTTGGCGTTCAGTTGACCGACTATTTCTTAATTCTTAGTAGGAAATGTAGCTATAGTATCTTGTATACAAGTATGAGTTAGACTTTTCACTAAACTGGAGTTGAAATTTTCTAAAATACGAAAAAAAATAGTTGACCGAAGCTTTTAGTAAAAAACATAGAAAAAAAAGAACTTCGTCTGATTAAGAAGGGTTAGTTTTTGTTAGCCAAGATCTAGAAGGTTTTATGTGAAACGATCTTTCCCACATAACATATGGGTTTTGCATCGTGCTTTATGTGTGGAGTGATTCGTGTATACTACTCTGAAAGGACCACACAAGACGCTGGGTGGTGCAGGAGAGGAGGATTCCCTCTCCATGATACCTCGAATAGACAACCCAGCACAGGTTCCGCGCACAGCATGGTTGAAATGCTGGACAGCGACAGGTTCGGTGTTCATCTCACAAGATCACGGGAATAGAATCGGCGGGGTCCGTAGCTTTAGCTATTAGCTAGACACAGATGCCTCCCTGCGATCGATCACTCGAGTGTAGTAGTTCTAGTTTAGGCATAAACACGAGGGATCTCCGTATTCTGTCCTGCCGCCTTTAATTAAGCAAGCACTCTAGTAGGAGTAGCTAAGATGCGATGGCGAGAGTTCTTTCGTATCGTACTGCTACTGCTATAATTGTCGCTCGGTGCTTTGCTTTTGTGGAAGTTGGACGCCGGCATCTTTGGTTCGACGACGCTTTGGAGGTGAGGAGGGGAAGAGAAGAACATGAGCGATGGGGCGGTCGGCTAGGTTAAAGCAAAGCAAAGCGATGCGATGTCTTTGGCTGGACGATGGCGGCGAATGGTTATCTGGATTGGATCTGCTGCTGGTTGCGCGGTGCCTAGCGAATCCGACGGCTCGCTCCCACCGTGGGCTTGATTGCCACGACGAATACGAAAGGTTCTCTATTGATGAAGCGGAGGGGCGGGGGTGTCGGTCGGTTCGATGTAGTAGGCTTGACGTACGATGGTTGCAAAGCTAGCACATTGCTTTATGCCGCGCGCGCGCGCATCACTGCGTCCATGTCGATCGATCACAGGCATCGATTCGCGATGAAGAAAAAAAGGAGTCGTATCGTATGGGGCATGGTGGGCATGTGCTCCTCGCTCCGTCTGCACCGCGAAACAAGGTGTGCGTGGGAATCCAGGCAGGAGGAGGAGGAGGAGGACAGCACGAATCAATGGGTCGACGACGCGTAGGAAGTCGACGTAACACGGAGTGGAGTCGTGTGACTGTGTGCCCACAATTATAGGCGCCCGGCCGTATTCCGGTCCCTCTCGAGAAAAGAGAACCCCGGTGTGTGTGCGTGATCTTTATTCATAGCCTATGAAACCAGACCTCCGCGGGGCGGACCGAAAAGCAAAGAACAAGGAAAAGGGGGGCGTGTCTCGGTCATCGATCACCACCGCACCACACCGCCTGGTGGTGGTGGACTGGTGGATGAGCGGAGTGCTAGCTAGAGCAGCCCGTGACCGTGATCGATCGATCGATGCCTATTCTCCTCCGACTAAAACGGGCAAACAAATCTGGGTTTTGGACCCAAAAAGTTGGTGCTAAAAAGCTAGGCGTCGCCATCGATGTTTAGGCGCGCGAGAGAGATCTCGATCGCCTCCTCCTGATCGCTATCATGATTCCGTCTTTTCACCCTTGGACGGATCGGCCTCGTGCGCGTGATGCCCCCACTTATAATTAAGAAAAGCAGCGGTATATGGCATGTCCGAGACTTTGATGCCGCCAACGGAAGACGCATGGCAGATTGGCAGGCAGTGCCCTCCCTGTCACCACTCACCACTCGCCATTACTACCCATCATCATCAGCAGCAACGCCACCATCACCACCGTGATCTTTGACATCCTTTAACACGCACACTCACATCACACGCACCTGTTGGAATTGGAATAATGACCTTTCTATCTGCCTACCAACCTACTGAGCGATCTACGTAATGAATACTATCCGTAAGTGTAACAATGATGATGGATAGATCGCGCATTAGTATGTGGTAGTAGTAGCTAGTGGCGGTCTACGGATGGATCCATTTGGAAGGAACTCGATTCCTTGCTCCCCTTTACCCACTCTGCTGATCATGACGGGACGGGGCTGCTCTCAAGCTAATTACAAAGTGGACGGAGGAAACAAAAGTATAGCAGTGTGGATGCCCAACAGCGCGCACTCGATCGATCGAGTATCTGCTGTTGCTGACACTGACATCCTCTCGTCGGCCAGGCCAGGCCAGGCCAGGCCAGCTTCCGGGAAAGATGCAAAGGCTGCTGTTTACATGCGCATGCGTGCCACCATTGGCTGGCCCCGGCTGCTGCTGCGATCCTCTGCCTACCTGACTGGACTGCCTGTTGCTGTTGACTCCACAGACAGCGCTACCCCTACCCGTGATCGATTCTCAGCGACTGGGCGGTGGAGTAGCTACCGCCTTTGCTTTGTGGAAAGCTTGTGGAAGGTCCACATCCACCACACAGGGGAGGCTCCAGCGTGCAACTGTTTGTGGCCTGGCCCTTCAAAGCCGTTGACAAAAAGACAAGGAATTCATTGTTCTCCAACAGAAAGAGGCGCGCGGAGCGGCGGCAGCGGGTGTGCAAATCATGTTGCTTTGGAATTCTTGAGATCTTTACGGTCGACAGACTAGGGAGCTTTTCTTTATGGAAAGAAAAAAATATGTCTACAAAGCTTCTGCATGCTCGCCTATTGCTATGCTACGTTCATCTCTGTAAAATTAGGGCTCACTGAGATGAGGAGATCTACGACAGATTTGCACTTCCTTGTGTTGTTGTGGGAACTTTACTTCTGTTTCTTTTTCCAGAATCAGGAACTTCCTTGTGTTGGATGCGAAGGCTGGAAAACTACTAGTAGTATTTTTCTCTGGGCCCAATAGACGTGGACAACATGGGCTTAGCTGGCCCGACAACGGGAACAAGCTTTTAATTTAGCTCATACCTCGGCCGTGGATGGGCCCGATCCGTCACGTTTATGTTCATGCAAGGCAATACTAGCCATGGGGCTGACCCAGCACGGCACGGCATACATAGGCACGTTTTAGTCTTTTTTCTTAGAACACTTCAACTATTTATTCACGTTGGAGATTCTACGCTCATGGCAGAAAGAGATTCCATCGTGAGAAGCTGCCGCTTCCTTGATCTCCTTTACGATACTGCTAAAACGGCCCAAATTTACTTCTTGCAAACCTTGTATTACTTTCAGGCAGTCCGAGGCCACCAGGGCTCTCCCGGTATGCAGGTCCAGGATCAGCGTCATAGCTTCTCTACAAGCCAAAACCCCTAAGCAATCAGGATCGACAACTCCATCATAGACAACCACCGATGCACCTAGATAAAATCCGTCATCGGAGAGGCATATCACTACCACCGCTCCTCTGTCAACTGAATTTGCCACTGCACCATCAGCGTTGAGCTTGCACACTCCCGCCGGTGGTGCGATCCACATCGGCACACTTTGTGGTAATCCGACATCCGCAGCAGTGTGGCATGTCTTTTGCTGGCTAACTCCCAGATCCTCCAAGAATCTTTCAATAAACTGATCTATTACCAGTGGACTCTGATGTAAGTCCTCATGGATGATCTTGCGACGAGCATGCCATATGGCCCACATAGTGACCACTAGTATCGTGAACTCCTCATGCTTAAGCGATCTCATCATGGCGAAAATCCATTGACACGCAGTTGGCTCCATTGTAACACTGATATGCTCAACGATCTCCGGATTTGCCAGCACCCACACACACCTCGACGGAGTACACTCGATGATCGTGTGCCTCCAGGAGTCCATCTGCCCACAGATAGAGCAAATACTAGACGGTGCCATCCCCCGGTGGTGGCGCACATCCCCCGTCGGAAGGGAGATGAGCGCCAATCTCTAGAGAAAGACTCGAACCTTCGAGGGGACCCTGCACTTCCATAGCTTCCCCTCCTCAGCCAAACCGAACGACGACGAGCCCTCTCGAGCCAGTCTTCTCTTGTCCATTTTGCCGTGACAAGAGCCATGTAGGCATATCGCACAGAGAACACTCCTTTTTTTTCTCAAAGTGCCATGCCTAGAAATCCTCCCTACTTCTTGTACTCAGTGGAATTCCCTTAATCAGCTCGGCATCCATTGGAAGGAAGAACTCATCGGTTTTCTGATGGTTCCAAGATGCTGATGCATGGTCGATATAATCACACAACATCATTGGTGCATCCTCCTTCAACGGCGCCACCGGCTTCGGACGTTCATCTCGCAGTAGCCAATTCTAGGCCCATGCATGTGTGGACTTACCATCACCGATCCGTCGGACGAGACCCGGCTTGAGAGCATCCTTCCCTCAATTATCGCCCTCCAAACCTGCGAGGGATGTGACCCTACCTCCGCATTCAGTAAGTCTAAGTCTGGGTAATAGACTGCTTTAAGGATCCTTGCACTCAGCATCGAAGGTTCATGAATGATTCTCCACGCTGTCCTGGCCAACATTGCAAGGTTGAATAGCTCAATATTTTGAAACCCAAGCCCCCATTGTATTTTGGTTGTATCATCTGATCCCAGGAGACCCAACAAGCCCTTCTCTTACCCTCCTTGCCGCCCCACCAAAAATCTTGCAGCATGGCATTGATGTGCTTGCACAATCCCCTTGGTAATTTGAAACAATACATTGAGAATATTGGCACCGCTTGGGCCACTGCCTTGATCAAAACTTCTTTACCTCCCATAGATAGC
Source organism: Avena sativa (assembly GCA_916181665.1). Classification (NCBI taxonomy): domain Eukaryota; kingdom Viridiplantae; phylum Streptophyta; class Magnoliopsida; order Poales; family Poaceae; genus Avena; species Avena sativa. Next base: position 508,280,064 of record OV702294.1, read on the forward strand.
AGTTGTTCCACCCATACCAGGACTTTCTTCCAAACCCTATCTCTGAGGTATTGGAATGCTCCACTTTTAGAGCGCCCCACATCCGATGGCATACCTACATACTTCTCATTCTAAGTTTCCCTATGTATATCCAAGGCATTTTTGATGCTCTGCTTGATCTCTGTTGAACAAGCCTTACTAAAGAAAATAGAATACGTGTCCATATTAATTTGATGCCCCGAGGCATTGCAATACTGAGTAAGCACTTCCTTTACCTCGGTTGATCCCCTTGTACCCGCTTCGAAGAACAGCAGGCTATCATCAGGAAAGAGTAGATGGTTCATAGACGGAGCTCTGGATGTCACCTAAACTCCCTTGAACACTAACAACCGAACTTGGGATTTTAAAAGGCACAAAAGGCCCTCTGCTGCCAACAAAAACAAATATGGAGATATTTGGTCTCCCTGACGGATTTCCCTCGATGGCTAGAACTCTTCATGCGGCACTTCATTAAACATCACCGAAAAAGATATTATCGACACTAATCTCATGATCAGGGCCACCCATGATCGGCTAAAGCCTAGCCTGAGCATTATAGCTTCCAAATACGCCCACTCAACCCGATCATATGCCTTTCTCATATCCACTTTCAGATAGCCTGCTGATGATAGCCTATTGTTTTTTGCCTCGGTGCACGATGTTTCTTTGCCTTGTTACGCTTCATAAAGTGGAGACATTCATACACCGTGATGATATTATGAGTGATAACTCTGCCCAGGACAAAAGCTGACTGCTCCCCGAAAATGATCTTTGGGAGAATTAGCTTCAGCCTATTTGCTTCCACCTTAAACACAATCTTGTACTCCTTTTGTATCATAATATAAGACGTTCTAGAGTGTCACGTTTAAAAAAACTAGGCATGACAATTTCTAAAGTTTCCTATTTTACCCTCGTCTCGTACCTTTCGCTCGCATGTCGGTTGTCGTGCTCGCACCGCTCATCCTCTCCCTTCCTCTCAGCCGACGCCCATCCATGGCCCGGGTCGTCGCCTTCCCTCTCTCCACCGTCGTGTTTCTCGCCTTTGGAATCCCCTCTCGCTCCCCACCATCGCCTTTCTCCCCGCAGGAATCCCCTCTTCCTTTCGAGGTGAAAGATCGCATTTTTATGCGATGGATCTGCCGGAACGACGACGATGGTGCCGGCTCGTCGGGGCGAGCGAACTAGTGGAGCATCATCATCGTCCTGCTCGTGCTGGAGGCTGCCATCGTTGGTCTCCAACCGCAACCTGGAGTCGCCGTCATTGGAATCGCGGCATGGGGCGCGAGATTTCCTAACCAAGGTGAGGCTGCTGCTCAAAACCTGGTCTTGACATTTGGAGTACTTTTGCTGATGATGTGTGTATTAATTCCAGTCTCTGTGCAAATAGCATTACTCCACCGTTTTTACTGAAATTTGGAGTACAATTGTTTCCATCGCTTCCTTGTGATGTGTATCTACTGAAGGAAGCTTGTCGTACTCTTGCTTAATTGTTTCTAGTAGTTTATGATTATTATTTTTCTCAATTTTATCATTGTAATGAAGTTTCTAGGTTGCAAATTGGAGTATTGTGTACTTAATTGTCTTGGAGTAAATTTGCTTAGTTAACTGTCTTGTTCTGTCGTTAATTAATCATGGGCAACAACATTAGTAAAAAATACCATGAAAATGAAGTTTATTATTGATAGTAAATTCTTTTGGTTAAATGTTTTCCTGGATTTACTTGTCCAGCCTCTGATTAGGATAAACTGGGTTTTTGCTTATGATAAAGGAGGATAAAGTGGATATTTCCTGAAATTATGTAAATCATTTAAGTACTCATACACAGCTGTAGATATGTGCCTCGGTACATCCAGTGCAATATCTATTGCACTTTGTATAGTGACAACATAGTTGTAGGATGTTGAGCTACAGAATGTTTTCAAAAGAATGTTTTTAGAGAATCTGGAGTAGATTTCCTATCAAAAGATGGATGCATGGTTCATTGAAGCTTGGTTCACTATAAAGTTTCAAAGTTAAACTCTAGAACTTTCAAATTTTGACATGGTTTAGTATATCATGCATATGCCAGTAGTACAACTACTGCTTGTGTATAAATACTCAGAAATGGATTGGCAGAAGTAGCTTTGTGCAACTGATATTTTTTAAATATATTGCATATCTGCATATGTGAAACGGAATTGTGAGGTTTGATCGGCTAATTGTGAGTTTGAGCTGCTCATGTTGTGTACTGCTCTGAATTATGCTGCTGAAACATTCAGATAACTGAAACTTTGCACTATGTTTGTCAAGTTTTTTTTGCATGTTTTGGAAATATTAACTGCTGGAGTAGTTGCAAATTGTTCAATGAAAATTATGCAAACTACTCTACTAAATATTCCAGGAGTTTTTAGATTCTCACTATCATTTTTACTCCCATTGTTGCAAACATATTCAAGATGATGTCCTGGAGTAGTTGGCAAACATACTCGAGATGATGTGCCTCACAATGACCATGTTGAAGGCATTGTTTTGTGAGTGGGGACTTTCTTTAGAATAAAAACCTATGATCTTTGATCGAGTGATGACGGCGCTTGTGCATTGTTTCCTTCTTGAAGGCGCTATTGGAGTGGTTGTACTTATGATATTGTTCTGGTGATGTTAGTGTCGTTGTTTCAAGGAATCGTTCTCTGTAGCGGGACTTTTCTTTTTTGTAATTCTTCTTTTTTTTTTCTGGGTTGTGTGCATCCGTAAGGCCACTAGGCATGCGTTGTTGCAGAGGCTGAGTGTAATTGGTATCTCTTGATATTAATATATAGAGATTTCTATTTTTGTGTCCCTGGTTCGTTAGTTGTACTCACTTTCCCTAGTCTCTTAGTTTTCCCCACTTTTGTCTAGCTCCTATTATGGAACTTCCGCACGGTCTGAAATCGCTCTCCGTCAGCCTTGCCGTTAGATGCTGACAAGTAGGGCCGCATTCAGTCGGGTCCCGTAGTGGACCCTCGTCGTTACGTGCTGACAAGTGGGGTTGCGGTCTGTCAGGTCCCGTAGTGGACCCTTGTCGTTACATGCTGACAAGTGGGCCGCGTTTAGTTGGTTCACGTATTGGACACCTCTCTCCACTTATCCAGATCAGCATGGGACCCACAGCTTATCCACATGAGCATCGGACCCACAGCTTATCCACGTGAGCCATCCCCATGCCCGCGCCCATGCCGTTGCCTCTCCTTTCTTCTTCTTCTCCGGAGATGGTGGCCCTTCTCCCACGACAGTGGTCCTTCTCCGGCGATGGCGACCCTTTGTCGAGTTTCACTTTGGCCTCCCATTCATCCTGGACGCATTATGGTGCCGTCCCGTTGACCTGTACGAAGGATGACAATGGCAACCGTGCGCAGAAAGGTTAGATCTCGCACCAAAATCTCACACCAAAATGGCAACTGGGGCGCTTATTGTGGAGAATGCGGCCGGATGATTTAATTGGTTTATCGGGTTAATGACTTGGCTGCAATCAAGTGAAAGAGTATTTATAATTAAAAATTAGGGACATGGATGTATAATAAATAAGAAATTGACACAACTCTTGAACACTTTCAAATTAAAAAAATTATACAACTCTTAATGTACATAAGTGTTTATAAATGACACAACTCTTGAACACTTCCAAATTAAAAAAGTATACTTGACACAACTCTTGAACACTTTCAAATTTAAAAATATATACAACTCTTAATGTAAAAGAGTGTTTATAATTGACACAACTCTTGAACACTTTCAAATTTAAAAAATTATACAACTCTTAATGTAAAAGAGTGTTTATAATTGACACAACTCTTGAACACTTTCAAATTAAAAAAACATACAACTCTTAATGTAAAAGAGTGTTTATAATTGACATAACTCTTGAACACTTCAAATTAAAAAAAAATCATACAACTCTTAATGTAAAAGAGTGTTTATAATTGACACAACTCTTGAACACTTTCAAATTTAAAAAATCATACAACTCTTAATGTAAAAGAGTGTTTATAATTGACACTACTCTTGAACACTTTCAAATTAAAAATAATCATACAACTCTTAATGTAAAAGAGTGTTTATAATTGACATAACTCTTGAACACTTTCAAATTGAAAAAATTATACAACTCTTAATGTAAAAGAGTGTTTATAATTGACACAACTCTTGAACACTTTCAAATTAAAAAAATCATACAACTCTTAATGTAAAAGAGTGTTTATAATTGACACTACACTTGAACACTTTCAAATTTAAAAAAATCATACAACTCTTAATGTAAAAGAGTGTTTATAATTGACACAACTCTTGAACACTTTCAAATTAAAAAAATTATACAACTCTTAATGTAAAAGAGTGTTTATATTTGACACTACTCTTGAACACTTTCAAATTAAAACAATATACAACTCTTAATGTAAACGAGTGTTTATAATTGACACTACTCTTGAACACTTTCAAATTAAAAAAAATCATACAACTCTTAATGTAAAAGAGTGTTTATAATTGACACAACTCTTGAACACTTTCAAATTGAAAAATATAAAACTTTAAATGTAAAAGGGTGTTTACCATTTTTATAGTGTGAAAAGTGATCCCTAAACTTGCGTATACGAAAATTATAAAGTTTTGAACACTATGAAATCGCACTTAATACGTGATAATGATGTGCTAAGAAAATCTTGAGAGATACAGAGGTGGCAAACACTATGAAATCGCACTTAGGACATGGAGTGAAATATAATGCAAAAATTATACACCTTTGAACACTTTCCCTTCAATTTATATTCAAAATCATTTATTTATGGAGTTAAAGCATCGGTGGCAAACTCTTTATTTTGCATGGATAGAGGGTGCCCCCCGACAGATACAGGAGTTATCGTGTTCGCTAGATCACAGAGGATCAATCAGAAGATCAACGATTGGTGGGTACGATCCACATGACAACCGTCTCGATCAATCAGAACGTAGCAGCCAAGTTGAGCACAGGTGTGAGCGGGTGCCCAGCTGGGTAGGCCAGCCGCACGGCCCACGTAGACGAGCGCAGAGCGGCCCGACGCGGCAGCAGCTGCCCACACTAGGTAGGCCGGCCGTCTTGGCCCAGCAGCAGCGCGTTGGCCCGGCAACGCGTAGTGGCTGCCTCCCCATGCGGCATGGACTATCTGTAGCCCACGTGGGTTGTTTGAAAAACAACCTTCCTTTTGCTTTTTTCGTCCGTTTCTTTTCTTAACAAATAAGGAGCCTTTATAAATCTATATTTAAATATTTATTTACAATATATTAATTCATAATTAATATATAATAAATATATTTAAATCATTATTTATCCAAAAACCCTTTTCGGTCATTTTCCCTTTATCTTTCCTCCGAACACCTTCGGATCTCTCCAAAACTTTTCTAGTCTCTCTCATCTCATTTATTCAATGATTCCGAACTAGCCATTGACGATCTCTAAGATTCTTCAAGCCCTTAAGCGTGCTACCCAATAGTTCGAGAATACTCCTCTCTGACCAATGATCAACAATGGGACCTGGACTCCCTTGATGACCACCTGTGTACTCAACAAAATTTGTCATTGAACCGTAAACACTATATCTTATTCCTTTTGTCTCTGCGATACTATATTGCAGAGGCTTGATCAAATCACATCACAATGTCAGGGTTCAACCTCTTTACCGACAATACCTTTATAACATCCCAAAAATCATGGTTTATAAAGTTTGCATATCATTCATGCATTCATAAGCATTTGGTTATTTTCAAACAAGATTTCAAAATAAGAAACTATATAATGCCTATTATCTTATGCAAGAAGGCAATGGTTTTATTTTTACTCTCCAAGTATGAGAATGCTTGGGATTGATCAGAAATGTTTTAGAGTTGAATACAAAGCTCACACAAAAAATTTCAAAGCAAAATTCAAATATAAAACCATTTTTATGCATATGGTTTATAATCATATGAGGCTTGATTTTATTTTTATTTTCAAAGGACCTAAGTGTAATTGAGTAAACAAGTGTGTTTGACACATGTTTGAATACTTGGATCACACTGCAAAAATTCAGAGGTGGTTTTAATTCAAACTCATTTGAATTCCATTTGAATTTGGTTCCTAAAAAATCAAATAGAAAAAGAAAAGGAGAAAGGAAAAGAGAAAAGGCCAGCGCTACCAAATAGGCCTAGTGCCAGATCCAGCCCACGAGCCCACCCGGCCGATTCCCCCTTTCCCCCTCTCTCTCACCAGCACCCACTCTACCCTCAGTCACTGCTAGTGGCCCTGCGCCAGCTCATCCCCTTCTTCCCCAAATTCATGCCCACGGACCACGTCATCGCTGTCGTTGCTGCCGTTGATGGCGAGGCGTAATTGACATTGAATCTGCGACCAAATCTCGCCGTGCCTCTGCCTATTTAAGCCCCTACGCCTCACGTCCATTTCCCCTCACTCAACACACTCTCTCCGCCATCAGGCTGCCCGTATTTTGACTCGTAACCGCGCTGCCCGACAAACTCCGACGAGGTAATCCGGCCAAGTCCGACCGCCCCGTGCCCTCTGCTGCTTACTGCCATGCTCCCCTTGCTCGTGTGCTTCTTCTCATACCTCTGTTTTGTCTGCTCGTGGTCCAGAGCGTCGACTGCATCAACCACCGCGAGCACCTGACGCCACCCTCGTCTTCGGTGAGCAATTGTGGTAAGACGCAACCGCCCCTTGGTCTCTGAATCAAATGGTCGTGTTCGCCTGAACCTTGCGCACATCATGATGCTTCTTGTTTGTGTTAGGGCGATCCAGAGCATCGTCATCGTCTCCACCAACCCGTGCCCGATGCTACCAGCGACTCCGACGAGCTCCAGTCGTTGCTACAACACGCCCCCGTCCACGCCAGCAGCACGTTGAGCTTCCTCACAACATAGCAACGCCGGTAAGCCAACACATAGCCCCCAGCCCCCTCGGTATTCGTTGGAACATCATCGCCAGTAGTGCCGCCGTTGCGAGAGCCATTCGCGCCGACAACTTCGGTCGATCAGATCTGGTATGTTGGATCTGCATCTGATGGATGCGATTAGAATTAGCACGAAGGGGTATGGGCAGATTTGAGCCGCTAGATCTCACTTAGATCTGACGGTGCGCGTATGTGATCCGCGCGAAACGGTACCGGCCAATCAGAAGCCGCCGCGTGTCTGGATTTTCTTTTAAAATCTAGATTTGATTTAATTAGATGATTTAACTTGTAAAATTCATAACTTTTGTTCTGTTTGTCCAAAAATGCAAATAATATATCAATAGAATCACAAAAATAAATCCTACACATCTGTAGGCTTGGTTTTGTAATTTGCTTCTGTTAAAATGGAATTATATGCAGAGACATTTGTAGGCTTATTTTGTGTATAAAAATTATTTAGAAAATGTTTTTAAATCCAAATTAAGTTTGTTTAGTGTATAAATGTTTAGTTTAGTGTTTAATACTGTTTACTTGTCTTGTTTGGTTTGAGAAAAATCATCACATGGCATTTGCATGCATTCATATATTTTTGATTTATTTATTTGTTTAATACTGTGTAGATTTTGATGCTCGTGGTGATTGTGGTTGTGAGGATTTTTGCTACTCCACCAACTATTAAGGCAAGTGGTGCTTCATATTTTTGTCCCAATATTTGGACTATGCATTAGTGATATTTTTGTATAGGGTTTGCATGATATTTTTGCTAAGTATCTATATGCTATGCTTGGGAAATCCTAGTAGTTGTAGACTTGATGGAATTTTCTCTAAGTTATGATACTAGTTATATTGCCATGCTTATCCTACCTAGTAGAAAACAAGGGTGGATTATATACATGCTATGGAAAATGTTGCTAAGTCTTTGACTTGTATTTTACTTAATAAAACAACTAAGTGAATGAATCACCTGGGTGGAATGGTATGTTTGGATTATGTTGAGTGGTTACACAAGGCCCATATCTATGGTCTACCTTGTGTATCACACTTGTAGAAAGCCACCCATGAATAAAGGTATTTGAGATACTTAGTGTTTAGAAGCTTCTAGTGCAACCACATGGCATATGGGCTCTGCCTTGATCAAATAGGTTGCAATAACTTAGCCATTTGGACAGTTGGTGGTAGGGTGATAGGTTGGAACGCGTCCATTTGGTCTAAGGGAAGGCATCTGAAAGGTATCGTCTTGATGCATGTCAAGTCTTGTAGGGAAAGTGCACCACCTCTCGAGAAGGAAAAATCTAACTACTTAGCCGTGTCCCCGGTAATGGACAATTGAGCATCAAGACACTTTAGCTATCAAGGATCTCCTCATCCCAATTTCTAAGTTAAAAACTTGTGGTTGAACAAGGGTAAAGGTTCACCAATGTCTATTGGTGGTTCCTTGGGAGTTTTTGTCAAACAAAAACTTAGTGTTTTCAACTGATAGGCAAAACCTATTTTGAGCAAAGCAAGCCTAAGCTACACTTAGCCAAATTCATATATAAGCTAGAAACTATTATTCTACTAAGGTATCACTTGCCAATACTATTCCAATGTATTGACCCATTGTGGTTGTAACTTGTGATGTTGCAGGTTACTCTGATGAGGATTAGGGTTATGAGTCTACACTCAACATGTTTGCCTGTGGCACATGAAGATGAAGACTTTACTTTATTATGTTAAGTTGAACTCATGTACGAGCCTATGGCTATGGAGTTGTAAAAGACTATGTTATCTCTGGAATGATGATGTAATAATGACCTTTGTATCTGTGTACTTTATCTTAAACTGTGGAAGCTAGCATTTGATCCAGGGACTAGCATTGCAATCACAGGGATCTTTACCTTTATAAAGGTGGGGTCTTACAGATGGTATCAGAGCACTGTGTTGCCTGTAGGATTATGACCCTAGGTTGGAATAGACTAAGAAACCACTAAGGAAAAAATTTCAACATTTTGAAAAATTTCACACTTGTCTTTTCTTCTCGTAAACTTTTCTAATATTCTTTCTCATCTCAATTTGTAGATGAACTCCATCAACGAAGCCGTCAGGAAGGGACCACTCATGACCATGACTTTGGAGTGTGAGACAGAGTTTCCCAAAGCACTCAAGAACCTTATGGTTACCATGGGAATACATGGTGCAGCTGTGTACAAGGGATTCCCTGTGATGGATGAAGGAGAAGAGTATTGGTGGGTGCAACTTCACTTGTACAAAAACAAGGAAGACAACCACAAAGATTCGGGATTCTGCATGGTCACCAACTCTGAAATGCACACAACATTCTTTGACTCTGCAAGAAATGCATCTTGGAATGCCATTAAGGATCTTGGTGATAGGCTCAAGTGTAGAATGCTCAACACTCAAAATGACCTTAGAGAGGAAAAGAAGCACACCCAAGACTTAGAATCTACCAATCAACTACTAAGGGAAGACATCATAGACTTAATATGGGAGTCTTGTGATCAAGATAGACAGATTGCCACTAAGGATGCCCTGATAGCTATCTTGTCTAGTGAGTGAGAATTGTAACGTACTCCGTTAGTTGGACCACCATATTTGTCGTTTTTACTCGCAATTTTTTTTGTGTAAGTTATGTTGAACCTTGGTGATTGTATTGGAATTGCGTATGCCATGACTTGTGTGTTTGATGATAAAAAATGTGCTTGTTCTTTTGTCTTGTGAATTTTTCTCTACTTGTATTGATTCTAACCTTTCTCTATATTATACAATAGATGACTAACGTTGTTATCAGCACTGCCGAGGAGTTCAAGGGAACTCGTTTCGGTTCTCGTCTCATAGAGCTCACTAGTGTGCTCAACCTTCCACTTCCTAGTATCACGACACTTCAGCTCACCAAGTTTGAGAGGAAGGACCTTTGGGGCTTCAGAGTCACACAGTCGGGACGCCAGGCAGAGCCACCCACGGAGGCTATCACTTTCAAGCTGATGCATGATGACAAGGAGATAGGCTTAGATGTACTCATGCAGGATTTACTTGGACGTCTGGTTGGGAGGCACTCCACCGAGCTTAGAGGTCTCTACTTTCACCCGTTCGGGAGACACAATGAGGAGGGTGAGGCTGTAGAGTACGATGACGCTACTAGAGAGACGATGGAGCCAATTCGTCTGTACCTTCGGGACCTAGAGGGTCTTATTAGACACCTTGACACTAATAGGACCAACGTCATGCTTAGCAATGACGAGCTCCAGGTTCATCTAAGGGAGAAGGATAAGCTCTTCGCGGAGCAAGACGAGATCGTCAAAGAGATGGAGGCCAGATTTGAGAGCCGGGACAAGAAGTTCAAGAGTCAGGAGAAAAGAGTCCAAGACAGGAACAAGAAGATCAGGGATATGAAGGATGAGTTAGAGGCCAAGGACTTCAAGCTTGAGCACCAACAGGGAGTGATCGAGAGGCTTCGCTCATAGAAGAGGGCCCTTAGGGCCAAGATTGAGGCCTTAACCACTAGTGTTGAGGAGTGCAAGGCCGCCATGGAGAATGCAGGTCTTGATCTTGTTGACGTGGAAGTCGACATGGAGGAGTAGTGTAGACTACTCTACTATCTTTTCATTTACCATACTTTGATTATTGAGTCGCAATGACCATCCAACATGTGGATGGCTTGCTATGGTGTGTTTGCATTTTCAAAACCCGTCGTTATGTCGTTCAAACATTATGTTATTTTGAGCTTGGTTATTGTGATTGTTTTTATGTGTTGTATTGTGCATGTTAAGCATCTATGGGTATCTCATTCTTATCCTTATTGAAACCACATATGCCTCCCCGTCGTGTCAACCCCAACCCAAACAACAACAATAACGTCACTCCCGAGATGCAACAGTTGATGACAGCTCAAGCTCAGCTTATGCAAATGATGACACAGTTCATGCAGAACCAGAATCATAACAACAATAACAATAACAACACCAACAATAACAACAACAACAATCAGAATAATCCTCCAGCATTTGACATGCTCACCAGATTTTTGAGGGTAAGGCCTGCAAATTTCTCAGGAACCACTGATCCAATGGTAGCCAATGACTGGTTACGTTCAGTGAACAAGGACTTAGTCACTGTTGGCTACACCGACGAGGAAAAGGTCAGATTTGCAGCACATCTGCTCGAAGGACCGGCAGCAACATGGTGGGATGACTTTCAGATCACCACTCCCCTTGAAGATGTGACATGGGCTATTTTTGAGGATGGATTCTGTACAGCTCACATCTCATCCGGAGTGATGAACCTGAAGAAAAAGGAGTTCCACAATCTGAAGCAGCGTCACCGCGGTGTGGCTGAGTACATTGAGGAATTCAACAATCTGGCGCGCTATGCACCGGATGAAGTTGATACTGATGCTAAGAGGAAGGAGAAATTTCTCGAAGGACTCAATGATGAGTTGAACATGGAGCTGTCTGGAAGCCTATGTCCCAACCTATCAATCACTTTGTGACAAGGCTACCATCTTGAAAAACAAGATGAAACAGGTTGAGGGCAGAAAGAGGAAGCATAGATTTGATAAGCACAGCTCGGGATCATCTCACAAGCGTTCCCATCATGATGATAGTGGAAGTTCTGGATTCCACAAACATGGGAAATACAACAACCACCACAACCACAACCGTCATCATGACAACAAGCATCATCGCAGTCATGACAATGACAAGTATAAGAATCGCAAGAGTGGGCACAAGAGTCACCATAGTGGGAGTGGAAGTGGAAGTCAGCCTGTAAAGAAAGATCTCAGTTAGATTGAATGCTTCAAGTGTAAGAAGATGGGGCACTATGCTAATGAGTGCCCAGAAAAGAAAGTGGAAGGTGCCAACAAGCCCAATCCCTTCCAAAAGGGACAAGTGAACCACATTAATGTGGAAGAAATATATGAAGAGTCTGATGCCGTGGCTGGTAAGTTCAAACTAAATTCTGTTCCAGCACTTGTTCTTTTTGATACTAGTGCATCGCATTCATTCATATCAAGAGCATTTGTTGATAAAAATGGACCTCTAGTTGAAACTATTGGGTGTCCTATAAAAGTAAGCTCTCCTGGTGGAGAAATGATAGTGAACTCTGGATGTCATGATCTAGTGATAGAATTTGGGAAGTATAGGTTTCCCGTTAGTTTGATAATCCTAGATTCCCAAGGATTGGATGTTATTTTGGGAATGGATTGGATGAACAAGTATGAAGGAGTACTAGATTGTGACAACCATACTGTCACACTCACAACCCCGGATAATAAAAGGACTAGATTCAAGTCTAACTTTGAATCAAAAGGGAGTAAGCTAAATTCTCTTAAGGGGGTTAGCATAGACAGTGTGCTAATTGTGAGAGAGTATCCGGATGTGTTTCCGGAGGAATTACCTGGAATGCCACCAGATAGAGATGTTGAGTTTCTGATTGACTTGCTGCCAGGATCAGGACCAATAGCAAAGAGACCTTACAAGATGTTAGTTGATGAGTTGAAAGAACTCAAGAAACAGCTTGGAGAACAGCTACAGAAAGGATTTATTCAACCAAGTTCTTCATCTTGGGGTGCACCTGTTTTGTTTGTTGAGAAAAAAGATAGAAGTCAAAGGTTATGCATAGATTACCGTTCCCTCAATGAGGTAACTATCAAGAACAAATATCCTCTGCCAAGAATCAATGATTTGTTTGATCAGTTAGAAGGAGCCCGTGTGTTCTCAAAGATTGATCTCCGATCGGGATATTTTCAGCTTAAGATTAGAGAGCAAGACATACCAAAGACTGCTTTCACCGCTAGGTATGGATTGTATGAGTACACCGTGATGCCATTTGGTTTGACAAATGCACCATCCTACTTCATGAATATGATGAACAAGGTGTTCATGGAATTTCTTGACAAATTTGTTGTCATTTTCATCGATGACATTTTGATCTACTCCAAGAGCAAAGAGGAGCATGAAGAGCATTTGAGTTTGATACTTGAGAAGCTTAGGGAGCATAAGTTGTATGCCAAATTCAGCAAGTGTGAATTCTGGCTGAATGAAGTCGGATTTCTCGGCCATATTGTGTCAGGAGATGGTGTAGCTATAGATCCCGCAAAATGTCAGCTGTAACTGAGGGGGAGTCTCCTAAATCAGTGAAAGAAGTGTGTAGTTTCCTTGGCTTGGCAGGATACTATAGAAGATTCATTGAGAATTTCTCAAAGGTAGCTAAGCCAATGACTGAGTTACTTAAGAAAGACAAGAAATTCGATTGGAATGAAGGATGTGAACTCAGTTTCCAAGAGTTTAAAAAGAGACTAGTAACAGCACCAGTCTTATGTCTGCCAGATTTGGAGAAAGATTTCCAAGTATATTGTGATGCATCTCACCAAGGATTAGGTGCAGTTTTGATGCAAGAAGGGAAAGTTGTGGCTTATGCCTCGAGAAAACTCAAAACTCATGAAGTGAATTATCCTACTCATGATTTGGAGTTAGCCTCTGTTGTCCATGCACTCAAAACATGGATACATTATCTTTTGGGAAAGCGTTGCGAAGTGTTCACAGATCACAAAAGCTTGAAGTATATCTTCACTCAGAAGGAAATCAATATGAGGCAAAGAAGATGGCTAGAACTCATCAAGGACTATGACTTGAGTTTGCAATACCACCCCAGTAAATCAAATGTTGTAGCAGATGCATTAAGCCGAAAAGTTTATGTGAATGGTCTCACTAAGGGAGAATTGCCAGATGATCTGTGTTCCTAATTCAAAGATCTCAGATTGGAGATAGTGCCCGAGGGACATCTCATGTCATTGGATGTTCAACCCACCTTGTTGGACAAAATCAAGGAAGCCCAAAAGTTGGACAAGAAAATTTAAGAGATTAAGGGAGAAAATAGCAAAGGGAAAGCCAAAGGATTCCATGAAGACAAACAGGGTACTTTACGGTATGGAAAACGTATGTGCATTCCGCAAGATCCGGAACTTCGGAAACTAATTTTGCAAGAAGCACACAACTCACCATATTCCATTCATCCGGGTAACACCAAAATGTACATGGATGTGAAGGAAAGATTTTGGTGGAATAATCTCAAAAAGGACATCGCGGAACATATCGCTTTGTGTGATGTGTGTAGTAGAGTGAAAGCGGAACATCAAAAACCAGCAGGATTTTTACAACCACTACCTATTCCTGATTGGAAGTGGTACAAGATTGGCATGGATTTCATCACCGGACTGCCAAGGACTAGATCAGGATATGATTCTATTTGGGTCATGGAATATCGTCTAACTAAAGTAGCTCATTTCATACCCGTGAAGACAACCTATACCAGTGCTAAGTTAGCCAAGATATATATGAATAGGATTGTGTGTCTACATGGAGTACCCAAGAGTATTGTGTAAGATAGAGGAACTCAATTCACTTCCCATTTTTGGAGGCAACTGCATGAGTCATTGGGAACAAGATTAGAATTCAGCACCGCCTTTCATCCTCAAACTGATGAACAGACAGAAAGGACCAACCAGATTCTAGAGGATATGTTGAGGGCATGTGCCCTAGACTATGGTGCTAGTTGGGATGAAAGTCTGCCTTACACAAAATTCTCTTATAATAACAACTATCAAGCCAGTATTGAGATGGCACCGTTTGAATTTCTCTATGGAAGAAAGTGTACTACACCATTGCTATGGAGTGGTGTTGGAGAAAGAAATTTTTCGGGCTAGAGTTAATCAAGGAGGTTGAAGAGAAAGTCAAATTGGTAAAGGACAAATTTAAGATAGCACAGTCCCAACAGAAGAGCTACGCAGATCCAAAGCGTAGAGAAGTCACCTATGAGGTAGGTGATAGAGCTTACCTTAGAGTCTCACCACTTCGTGGAGTGAAGAGATTTGGAATCAAAGTAAAATTGGCTCCAAGGTATATTGGGCCATTCAGGGTCTTAAGTCGCAAAGGAGAAGTGACCTATGAAATTGAATTGCCTGGATCATTGTCTGCAGTTCACAATGTGTTTCACGTGAGTCAATTGAAGAAATGCCATCCGGAGATGGAAGAAACTTCTTTGAAGGATACTATACCTTTGGAGGAGGTTCAGTTGGAGAGTGATCTCACCTATGAGGAGAAACCTATCAAGATTCTTGAGACTGCAGAAAGAGTAACTCGGACTAAGACTATCAAACTCCGCAAAGTTTAGTGGAACCATCATTCCGAGGAGGAAGCAACTTGGGAAAGAGAAGATGACCTTCGGAAAGATCACCCTCACCTATTTGCTAGCCAATCCGAATCTCGAGGGCGAGATTCACCTTAAGGGGGTTAGAATTGTAACATCCCAAAAATCATGATTTATAAAGTTTGCATATCATTCATGCATTCATAAGCATTTGGTTATTTTCAAACAAGATTTCAAAATAAGAAACCATATAATGCCTATTATCTTATGCAGGAAGGAAATGGTTTTATTTTTACTCTCCAAGTATGAGAATGCTTGGGACTGATCAGAAATGTTTTAGAATTGAATACAAAGCTCACACAAAAAAAATTCAAAGCAAAATTCAAATATAAAACCATTTTTATGCCTATGGTTTATAATCATATGAGGCTTGATTTTATTTTTATTTTCAAAGTACCTAAGTGTAATTGAGTACACAAGTGTGTTTGACACATGTTTGAATACTTGGATCACACTTCAAAAATTCAGAGGTGGTTTGAATTCAAACTCATTTGAATTCCATTTGAATTTGGTTCCTGAAAAATCAAATAGAAAAAGAAAAAGAGAAAGGAAAAGAGAAAAGGTTGTTAGCTATCTTTCGTTAGTTCAAAACTTTTTTTTGATCAAAGAGAAGGTCTTCGAAAAAATCGGTTTCTACCTGCTTGTTTGTTTTGACAGATTTCTGCCATTATTTGCATTTGCTTCTTATTGATTCCTTATTGGGTTCTCTTTGGGAAATTGAGCATTTTGAGGGAATTGCTATAGTAGCTTGCATTTTTAATGAAAGTTTTGCTATTTTAAAATTAAACCCAAAGGTCTATTATCTTTTGAATGCACTAATGTTGCTAATGAAGATTGTATGAAGTTTTGTATGAAGGAAAATTTGCAGGTGTAGAGGAAGAATGATGTAATGAGATGAAGAATGGACAAAAGCTCAAGCTTGGGGATGCCACCCCGTGTCGCCCCAAGAAATATTCAAGAGGTACAAGCGTCAAAGCTTGGGGATGCCTAAGGCATCCCCTTCTTCCTCAATAAAAATCTCAGGTCTTTCTAGACAATTCGTTTTTATTGTTTCATGCACAGTTGTGTTGTTCTTGGAGCATCTTAGTTTTTGTTTTTGGTTTTTGTTTGCTTAGTTTGCTTGGATAAAGTAGTTGGACCCCGGATCTCGCTGTGTTGTTTCGAATAAGTCGTTTGGTGTTAGAAAAGAGTAGGAAGCTTCATGCTTATAGTGGTACAAAAGGAAGCTTGTTTTGAGTGTGACTTAGAATTTATCATAACATGCTAGATGTTGCTTTGACCATTTTCTTAGTGATTATTGATGTAGCATGACTTTTTCCAAACAATTGAGATTGCTTAATGTGCCTTGAAAGAATCATGCATTGTTTTAGCATACAAAAGCATAGTATTGTGGTATTCTCCTTTGATGCTTTGTTTGGGTTGACTTGGCACATGCTCACACCATGTTATGACTATGAACCAGTCACCTTAGCCTCTATGATCATTTAGTTTTTGACTTGTGATATCACTTTATGATTTGATAAGTAATGTTTTGTCGCTCTGCATGATTATGGCCATTATTGCTCTCTTAGTTAGTCGCTCCTAGTCTTTTGCTAGCCTCCATTTGTATTGAGTAAGCTCTACTCATGCATCCAACTCCCAAGAAACCAAGTTATTCCAAAGTGTCCACTATAAATTCTTATGCATGGTGTGTTACACCATTCCAAGTCTAATCTTGTTTTATCTCTCTTCCAAATTAAACATGTTATGTGAAAACTTAGTGATCAAAGCTCTCACAAACTTGATGGCACACTTTATTTTTCTTGCCCCTGATAAACTTGAACCATTGTGTCATCTATGTTGTATATGCTTGCACTTATACGTTGGAATTAGTAGAACCATGTTGTCATGGGGAACGCTTTCAACATTGCACTTGTACATTATACCCACTTGATATCATGATTTTTGTTTGCGGATGTCGTCGGTGTGAAATAAAAGGGGAGCTTGTAAGTCCATGGAGTTATGTATGTGTGTTAGAGAAACGCCTGGGCCACTAGCCTAAGCCATGCCTAATCATGGTGCAAACTTGCAGCATCACCATAGTGAGCAATCTATGAAGCATTCTTCTTATAAAAAAAGAGAGATAGAAAAAAGAGATTGAGAAAAAGAAAAAAAGAGATGAGAAAATAGGAAAGAGAGAAAAAAGCACCATTTTTCCATGGTAAATAAGAAGATTGCTGAGATGCTCATTGTCTGCTTGCCTTGTCATTTTGGTATGGGATAGCTCCTGTATCATTGGGCAAGGGGTACCCCGTTGGCGGTTCTCTATGATACACATGTACTTACTATGACAAGAACTTACTGGTGACTAAAGTTGGGTAGCATGAGGAGCGACCATCATACTCAAGGGACATGAGATTGACAACTTATACTTTGTCAAGCATATACTCCATAGTTTGTTCACTTTAACCTTGATCACTTCAAGATGCTTATGATAGGGGCAATGAGAGTTGAAAGCTAACAAGTACCATAATTTTTGGAAGCTCTTTATGAGACTTGAAATCCCTGCTTCCCTTATGAAGGGCCTTTCTTCCACTTTTATATTGAGTCTCCACCTTCTATCCTTAGGCACCAATTAAGAGAGCATAGTTGCCATTCTTAGTTCTATATGCATTGTCCCAAAACTAATTGATTGATTCATATTGTTGATATTGCTTGTTCTTGAACTATTTGTATCTAGTCACTCTTATGAACTTTGAAGGTGTCCTATGCATTTATGCTACTCCATGAGGGACAAGCTGAATGCCACTATGCTATGTTTTCTATAGGTGAAACAAATTTCAATGCATTGTTATTCATGAATCTTTGTTTGTATCCTTTCATGTTGCAGCATAGTTGCTTTGTCTTATTGTTAGAACTTCATCTTTCATGCTCATGTTTAGAGTACTTTGATCCCAGCTTTGAATGCTTGCAAATGGTTTGATCTTGATTGTGATGGTGCATGTCACCTAAAAAATTATTCTTTTTATCACTTACCTACTCGAGGACGAGCAGGAGTTAAGCTTGGGGATGCTTGATACGTCGTAAACATATCTATAATTTTTGATGTTCCATGCTTGTTTAGTATCCACTGTGCTTTGCTTTGTCTATACTTTGAGGTATTTTTATATGTTTTCTGGGACTAACCTATTAACAAGATGTTGTAGTGCCAGTTGCCTGTTTTCTATTGTTTTTGGTTCCAGAAAATTAATATTCTCGGAATTGGACAGGACAAAAGCCAAAGTCAATATTTCACCGTGGAGAACACGGAGCCAGAAGACGAGACGGAGGAAGGCTTCGAGGGGCCCACACCCCCTGGCCACGTGGTCAGGCCTGGCCCGCGCCTGGGTGGTGCGTCCGCCTCGAGCACCCCCGTCACCACCATCGTCCCTAGATGGGGGGGGAGGGGTCTGAAGCTCTTCCCAGCACCCTGCCGGAGGGGAGAGATCATCCCGGAGGCCTTCTTCATCACCATGCCAGCCTCCGGTATGATGCATGAGTAGTTCCACCTTGGACTATGGGTCCATACAGTAGATAGATGGTTGTTTCTCCTCCTTTGTGCTACCATGTTTAGATCTTGTGAGCTCCGTTCATGATCAAGATCATCTATTTGTAATCATGCATGTTGTGTTTGCGGGGATCCGATGGATATTGAGATTACTATGTCAGATTCATTAATGGTTTTATCTTATTGATTCTATCATGTATGTGTTGTTTGAGATCTTGCATGCTCTCCATTTCTAGTAGCTATCTTGGACAAGTAGATGCTAGTGACTCCAAGAGGGGTATTTATGATTGATTGTGGGTTCATGCCTCTATTGAATCTTGGGAAGTGACAGAAATCTCTAAGGTTGTAGATGTGTTGTTGCCACTAGGGAGAAAACAACGATCTCTTGTTCATGGAACAAGTGTAGTGTTTACTTTACACACCTTGCTTAAAGTAGTTATCCGTTGCTTGAAACTTAATACTGGAGGGGGTTCAGATGATAACCTGAAGGTGTATTACTAGTCATAGATGCAGTTGGATGACGGTCTATGTATATTGTTGTAATACCCAATCGAATCTCATAGGATCATGAATGTCTAGTATTGCATTGTGATGCCTTGCTCAGTCCTGTCAATTGCCCCGCTGTAATTTGTTTACCTAGCATGGTCTGTTGTTTATCTTAAAGAGAACACCTCTAGTGAACTGTGTACCCCGGTCCAATCTTTACCATTGATACATCTTCCACTGTTACTGCTTACTTTCTGCAAGCCATCATTACCTTCCACACCATATAGTTAATCCTTTGTTTTCAGCAAATCGGTGATATTGACAACCTCACTGTTCGTTTGGAAAAAGTATTGAGTTTGTGTTGTGCAGGTTTCCAAGTTGCTAGCAACACCTTTGAGTCGTTTCCTTCCTCCTACTGGTTTGATAACCTTGGTTTCTTTCTGAGGGAAGACTTGTTGTTGTGCTCTTCATACCTTCCTCTTGGGGTTTCACAACGAAGCTCTACAGTGATCTGAGCCGCATCAGGGGAGGATTCCCTCCCCATTGACACTCCTACCTCTCATAAATAGAGGGGAGGGGACGCCCCCTTGCCCCACAACTCCAAGCCCTAGCCGCTGGCCACCACCCAAGTCACCGCCGCCCTAGATCCCTCCTCCCAAGCCGCTGACTTGGGGCATCCTCTTTCTCTACGCGCCGACCACACCACCCCCTCGGTGCCCTCTAAATCCTAGATTGCCGAGGCCCTCTTCTACTCCACCATACTCGCTCCATCTTAGGTGAAGCCCTACGGGATCTCACATCTAAACTCTGACACCACACTTTCATGATGCCGGAATCACGAGGAGAGAGCTACAACCTCTGTTGCCTACTGGGAAAAGGGAGAGAAATGTATTCATCGAGTACCGAACATGTGACCGACTGCGGGAGCGCTGCCGGAACGCAACGCCGGAAGGAATGTTGGCTCAGCTAATTGTTGAGATTCGTTGGGATACCCCAAGAGGAAGGTATGGTGATCACAACAGCAAGTTCTTCCCTCAGTAAGAAACCAATGTTATCGAACTAGTAGGAGGAAGGAAACGACTCAAAGGTGTTGCAAGTAACTGGAAACCTGCACAACACAAACTCAATACTTTGCCCCAACAAACAATGAGGTTGTCAATCTCGTCGGTTTGCTGAAAACAAAGGATTAACTGTATGGTGTGGAAGGTAATAGTGGTTTGTAGAAAGTAAACCGTAATAGTGGAATATGTATCAATGGTAAATATTGGACCGGGGTCCATAGTTCACTAGAGGTGTTCTCCTTAAGATAAACAAACATGGCATGCTGGGTAAACAAATTACAGCAGGGCATTTGACAAGACTGAGCAAGGCATAACAATGTAATACTAGACATTCATGATCCTGTGAGATTCGATTGGGCAATACAACAAGATACATAGACCGCCATCCAACTGCATCTATGACTAGTAATCCACCTTCAGGTTATCATACGACCCCCTACAGTATTAAGTTGCAAGCAACGGATAACTGCTTTAAGCAAAGTGTGTAAGGTAATCAATCCACTTATTCCATGAACAATAGACCGTTGTTTTCTCCCTAGTAGCAACAACACATCTACAACCTTGTAGATTTCTATCACTTCCCTTAGATTAAATAGAGGCATGAACCCACTATCGAGCATAAATACCCCCTCTTGGAGTCACTAGCATCTACTTGGCCAAGATAGCTACTAGAAATGGAGAGCATGCAAGATCACAAACAACACAGACATGATAGAATCAATAACACAAAACTATTAATCAATCTGACATGGTAATCTCAATATCCATCGGATCCCCGCAAACACAACATGCATGATTACAAATCGATGATCTTGATCATGAACGGAGATCACAAGATCTAAACATGGTAGCACAAAGGAGGAGATACAACCATCTAGATACTACATGGACCCGTAGTCCAAGGTGGAACTACTCACGCTTCATACCAGAGGCTGGCATGATGAAGAAGAAGGCCTCCGGGATGATCTCCCCTCCGACAGGGTGCTGGGAAGAACTTCAGATCCCCCTCGATCTAGGGACGATGGTGGCGGCGAATATGGACTATTTCATGGAAGATTGATTGGGTACTTAGGGTTTTGGTATCGGGGGATGTTTATAGGAGAAGAGGCGAGGCAGGGGGCACCCAGGGTGGCCGCACCCCCTAGGTGCGGGACCAGCCTAGCCGCGCGGCCAGGGGGTGTGGTCCCCTGGTGGCTCCCCTTCGTCTCGTACTCTGGCTCCGTGTTCCCCACGGTAAAATATTGACTTTGGCCTTTGTCCCGTCCAATTCCACTACTAGGAAAACAACAGTTAGTGACGCACCTGAAAAGAGCATCTGTGGCGCACTAGCAGTGCGCCATGGGCCCTGCGCTACGGCTATCTCCTAGACGTGGCGCACTGCATAGTGAGCCACGGTTGTGTCAAGATAGGCGTAGCGCACCTGCTAGTGCGCCACGGCTATGTGGACAGGTGCGCTACGCGTAGGATCTTCTTTGGCGCACTTCTCAGTGCGCCACTAAGCTTCTAAAGTGCGCTTTAGGTGTAGTGCGCCACAAAAGGTAGGTCATGTGCGCCACAGGTGTTTTTTTTGTTTTTTTTTTTAATTTCTGAGCCAGATTATATACAATGCAGATTATATACAATATTACAGCAGATATACACACACAGATACAAGATATACAATTATATATATAAATACACAATTTGAAAAACAAGATTGAAACAAATACATATAGATAAGTCTCATACATGAATACATAGTATAAGTTACATTGTTTCGATCAAGTTACAAAGTAGTTGGTGACATGCGAATACATGTGTCGATCGAACAAGTTAGAGCTCGGAAGCTCGCCTAGACATCTAAACTAGCTAGACACAAACGCGGGATAAACAACCAAAGAAGATAAGCATGATCAACGCCGCGACGAAGGTGTAGGTCTTCATCCGGTTCCTTGTCCTAACTCCCGCTAGATAGCGCATGTATCTAGCTTCCGCCTCCGCCATAGTGTTGTACCCTTTGTAGCTATTGCCGCTGAAACGGTGCACCTGTTTCCGGCAGTCTTCCCAATCATCGTAGACTCCGTAAACCCGTCCCTTGTACACGACGTACCACGTCATCTATAAGTTGACAATAATAATTAACCGGTGATTAAAAAAACATATATAATTAAAGTCGCATATGAAGATACACTTATAGAAAGTACTCCAAAATCAAAAAGACCAAACTCAAAAAGCATGCCTCATATATAACTAGGTTGTTCGACACAGGAATATGCAACGATGGAACCGTCCGCCAAGTAGGATGCACAACACCTGGACCTATGCATAGCACAAGGCGGACAATCCCATCGCAGCACATTCACATATATAGCGTGCCACGACATTTCAATCATCGGCATTATTCTCAAAAACGACCAAAGTAACTCAAAAAGCATGCCTCATATATAACTAGCTAGGTCGTTGGACACAGGAATATGCTACGATGGAACCGTAAGCCAAGTAGGATGCACAACATCTAGACTTGTGCATAACACAAGGCTTACAGTCCCATCGTAGCACATTCACATATATATTTTGCCACGACATTTCAATCATCGGCATTATTCTCGAAAAAGACCAAAGTAACTCAAAAAGCATGCCTCATATATAACGAGCGAGGTCGTTGGACACAGGAATATGCTACGATGGAACCGTAAGCCAAGTAGGATGCACAACATCTAGACTTGTGCATAACACAAGGCTTACAGTCCCATCGTAGCACATTCACATATATATTGTGCCACGACATTTCAATCATCGGCATTATTCTCGAAAAAGACCAAAGTAGCTCGAAAAGAAGGCCTCATATATAACTAGCTAGGTCGTTGGACACAGGAATATGCTACGATGGAACCGTAAGCCAAGTAGGATGCACAACATCTAGACTTGTGCATAACACAAGGCTTACAGTCCCATCGTAGCACATTCACATATATATTGTGCCACGACATTTCAATCATCGGCATTATTCTCGAAAAAGACCAAAGTAGCTCGAAAAGAAGGCCTCATATATAACTAGCTAGGTCGTTGGACACAGGAATATGCTATGACGGAACGGTTAGCCAAGTAGGATGCACAATTCCTGGACTTGTGCATATCACAAGGCTAACCATCCCGTCGTAGCACATTCACATATATATTGTGCCACGACATTTCAATCATCGGCATTATTCTCGAAAAAGACAAAAATAACTCGAAAAGAATGCCTCATATATATACATAGGTCGTTGGACATAGGAATATGCTACGATGGAACTGTGAGCCAAGTAGGATGCACAATTCCTGGACTTGTGCATATCACAAGGCTAACCATCCCGTCATAGCACATTCACATATATATTGTGCCACGACATTTCAATCATCGGCATTATTCTCGAAAAAGACAAAAATAACTCGAAAAGAATGCCTCATATATATACATAGGTCGTTGGACATAGGAATATGCTACGATGGAACTGTGAGCCAAGTAGGATGCATAAGACCTGGACTTGTGCATATCACAAGGCTCACAATCCCATCATAGCACATTCACATATATAGTGTGCCACGACATTTCAATCATCGGCATTATTCTCGAAAAAAGAGTAAGGAAAAAAAGAAGGACCAAAGTGAGCAAAGGACCAAAGAGTAAGCAAAAAAAACAAGCATTGATTGATATATAATAATAATAAGCAAAAGAAGTAAGCGATGATTCATAAACCTAATAAGATAAGTATAGTAGCATGTACACTTGTCCACACACACACAAAGGTCATCTATAGTTTGTAACTACAACTAGGCCAACATCAAGCCTTCTGGCTCGGCTTAGGGAACGGGAGGACGCCTTGTCTCGTCATGAACTTCCTATAGTCACCCTGCATATCTAGGCGATCTTCTATGTCACGGTTATTCGGGATATTTCCTCCGTAGAAGATCCCCCCCCGAAGTCATGACATCACGAAAGATGATTGCCCCAAACTGCTGCTGGATGCGATACATCTCTTGTCTAATATCTGAATCATTGATCTTGGCCTTTGCTTCAGCCCACTTTTTGAGATGATCTGGCAGCGTAGAATTCTGCTGGTCAAGTAGGAACGCCCTCATGTGATGGAGTGCGTAGTAGGCTTCCTTCTTACTGTTTTCCGGTTGCTTCATGCAGGGGAACTCCGTTACATGGTTGAAGACGTGCCTGCTGAACTTGACCTTCGTACGCACGAAGGTGGTGCCTTCCGTCGAGGCAAAGCCAGTGAGAGCATCATCCAGAACTTCCTTGATCTTGTCGTAGTTTTTCTTCTTTTCTAGACTCCCCGAGTCGAAATACGTGGCGTGGGAATGCTTCGGCGATAAGGAGATGAGCGTGCAGTGTTCATCTCTGCGCAAAAAATTCAAATGGAATGTGTTGGAAAAAGAATGATGATGATCTAATAAAGCCAATCGACGGTGGCGAGTGAATAACGACTTACTCGGGAAAGTAAGGCACGAGAATGTATTCCTTTGTCTTGTTCGCCACGAGGATTCTTTTTAGGTACGAGGCCACGATACGTCATTCGGCGGGGGAACCTAAGCAGCCATCACGCATGTAGTAGGGGTCCACTATAGCGATGCCCGGTGTGTTCTCTCTAATGATCTTCATGGCCAGGCTGAGAGAAAACAGACGGACCTTGGTATAGTGCAGCGGGTATAGGTGGAACATATTGAAGATGTCGTCAAACCGCAGGAAGAATAGATCCGCAGGGGCATTGTCGACGAAGCCCAAGCCTGGTGGCACCTTAACCACAAATACCGGGTGCGAGGGATCTTTCTCCGATAGAAGGCGTCTCTCTATCGTCAGCACGCCGTCATGCACACTCTGTAGTTCCGAACTGGCAAGCTTCCGCAAATTCTTAGGTAGCATGGGCTCAAGCGCCACATGAATCCTCCACATAATACCCTCGGGTCTTGGTGGCCCGTCCCGAAACCTGATCGGATTCGCATTTGTTGACGCCACCGGCTGGCTCGAGTTGCTAGATTTTCTTTTCCTGCCCTTTTTTACTTTTGGAGAGCGGGCAGGCACCGCAATCTGAGCACCGGCCGCCCTATGTAGTGTGTCAGGGCTTAGAATAAAGGGCCGGTTGGTTGTATCAGCTGGCTCTATAAAGGCGCAAGCTGGAGGCGTCTCCTGAGAACCAAATAGACGCTTGGTGATAGTGGCTTTCTCTGTGGGGCCACCAGCTAGGTATTCGTTGCTAAACTGAGTGTTGAAGAAGTGATCATTCCAGTCTTCGTCGTCCTCGGCCGGATCCTGCGCCATGTGCATATCATCAACATGATCATCCGACCCCACGCGTGGAGGTGACGGCGAGGGAGGTAAGGGGGCCTTGCCACCGCTTGTCGCTGGCACGATAGGCGGTGCTGTTGTCTATGGCGTGATGGCCCCCGCCGTCCCCAAACGGATCATGCTCTTTGGCCATAGCAAGAATAAGCCGAAGCAAGTTCTGAGGACAGACGACTCTTCTTCATTCGCTCCTGGGGGTTGAATGGGAGGTTCCAGGTCGTCACAGCCCCTTAGCACCCGACTAATTTTAACCCTATGCATGCTATCTGACATCGGCCTTGAGTGGAACGTGCGCTGCAAGGGTTGATCGATGGTACCCTTGGCAACATCCCTCAGCTCGTTGTTCACGTAGCATAAGAGAGTGCAAGGAACATCCGTCTGCGGAAAACATGTATGGCGTCGTCAGAGATGCCATAAGAGTAATAGATGGCATGAAAGGCGGTAATTAAAGCAATTTGTTTACTGTGATGGCGTCGAGATCGGCTAATATCGATGCACCGCATACGGCGACGGGCGTGCAAGAGACGGAAGGGCTGCTTGATTGCGCGGTGCTGGCCGCCAGTGTATTCTCCCTACCGACGGGTGCTTGGAGCTCCGGTGCCGCCGCGACGATGGCAGGGGGGAACCAACATGTACTCCGGCGCCGCGGTGATGGCAGGGGGAGTCACCAACACTTGCGGCGCCGTGGTGCTAGCGGGCGGAGTCACGAACACGTAGTTCGCCTAATTCGTCAGCGCCGCATTGTTCGAGTGGCTGCTGACCATGCTTGGAATCGGGCATGGCCCTACTCGACCACCCGCACTCCAGTTCGCTATTGACTCCACCAAGGTAGGCAGGAAGGACGTGAGGGTGATTGCCAGGTTGTCTTGGACGATCTACGGGATCCGCGCCACTTGTGCCTTAAGTTCTTGAACCTCGCGGTTTTCCTCCTCGCTCCTTCCCGAAGGCGCCACATGCGTCCTCGGTGGTGGACCAAAATGATCCACCCAATTCTTACCCTCGAGGCCGGCCAGACGGCCAGCCGACAACGGCTTCTTCATAACCGGCTCTATTTTCTTGGCCCGGTTCATCGCCCTGTTAAAAGGGTTATCCCACCGGGTGGCCGCCGTCGACCCCTGGGATGAGGAACCCTGGGATCCATGACTAGCAACAATTTCCTCCTCCTGCAGAAGAAGTAACAGTGAATCATTTAGATCATCGATTAGATTGCAATCGAGTTGATCCGCAGTAATTAGATTATACTTACCACAATTTCCTTGAATTCCTTCACCGCAGGATCCGCGGTGAGTTGTTTGGTTTTTGGGTCCACATGGTAACGAGCCCTGATGAAGTTTCGAACCTGCCCGGGTTCGAATTTAGCAAAGGGGTTTTCTATCCCCTTGGATTTATACTCTTCGTCCTCCTTATTCCATTTGGCCTCCGCGGTTCTGTATTCACCAGATCCGAGATGGTGATGACCTATATTCATCGCCTGCAGCACCTTTCCCCGATTACTATTGGCCAGGGCTCTTTCGGATTCACACCTCTCCTTGAACTCCCGAAACTGATCTTCGGTGATCTGCGGGTCAATCTTCTGGATCTCCTCGAGACTTTTGCCTTCTTTATAGATCTTCTTTATCCGGGTTCTCCAGCTGGCCAGGGCGGTTCTCATCTTTGTGAGGGCGGATTTGTTTACTTCGTTCCCATGATAATTTGTGTTCTGATACTTAGCGGGGAACTTGTATCTTGCGTGCATCTTCTCGAAGAGGAGTGTGCGCAAGTGGCCATTATCTTTATGCCGGAGATTCTCGGTGTTGATCGAGATGGTTGTCCGGGTGATCGCCGCCACTTGTCCACCGAACCCTTTGACGACAAGGGCAGGCTCCAAAGGAACCCCTGAAGGGCTCACTTCGGTAATTTCCTTCCTGACGGTGCCGACCGTGTTTGGGCGCCGGTCCTTCGGCTGCTTCTTCTTCTTAGGAGGATTGCTACCACTCCCTGTGCCCTCGCCGCCATCAGTTGTTTCATCACCCGCCGTTCCTTCGGCTTCTTCCTCCACGTCTTCCATCTCATCATCCTCGCTCTCCGAAGGATGGTATTCTTCATCGTCTTCTAGCCGCTGGGCCGCCTCCTAGAATGTCAATTGTTTATTCGGAGGTCTGAGTTCTCCTTCAGTGCTGATGCGCTTAGAACATCCAGCCTCGTCGTTGTCACACATCTTTGCACTAATAAAAAACAAATAATTGGTTAAATGCACGGAAAAATCCGACATGACCTTTGCTAATTTTCTTAAACTAGGAGTGCCCGATTTCTGCCGAAACGGAAGTTAATCAACATTCCGGCAAAAATCGGGACTCATTTTATACAAGAACCTGCATATATATGGCCAGCATAGCTAGCACACAATAAATGGCCATCATAGCCAGCACAACCAGCATAAATGGCCAGTATAGCCAGCACAACTGCACAACCAGCACACAATAAATCTGTTTCAGGCAAAAATGGAGCAACTAGAAGAAATGGCCAACACACAAACAGTACATCAAGCATAAATGGCCAGGTTTCAGGTTTGGACTTAGCAGTTTCAGGTTTCAGCAAGCATAAAGAGTGTAAAAATGCAAAGACAAAAATTGTTCCCACCCAGAGAGAGGAGTTTGTGGAGCATGGTCCAGGTGATCCTTAGCTCCAGCCACTCAGATGTAACCCCAAGAAGCATATATATATATAACTTAGCTCCAGGTGGTCCAGGTGATCCTTAGATCCATCCATTCAGTTTCAACTTGGGCTAAACATAGGCGACATGCATTAAAAAACACAAGTTTTATTACTGCATATCTTTGTTCTACAAGTGCATTTTCATCTACTCTGAACCTAACCTAAACCTAACCTGAATCTTGCTACTCTGAACCTAACCTGAACCTAACCTTAGAGCTAGCTAGCTAGCTACTGTCTTGTTTTTGTTTTTTTAATCTCAGAGCTAGCTAGCTAGCTACTGTCTTGTTTTTGTTGCTGCAAAACAATAACATGCGACACTACTTTGCAGAGCTAGCTAGAGGTACAAAACTCAATGATAAAATTGGACCAGCTATTTTTTAAGGTACTGTTCATTTCATTCAGTCACATATGAACATGTAAAAAGTACAATCATATGGCACAGACAAGAAGAAAATGACAATATCAGAATTCTAGTCATGCATAAACAAATCAAGGTTGGTCTCCACACATGGCAAGCTCAAACTACCTATGTATTTCATCTCTTTAAAAAGAAAAGAAAAGGAGAAAAAATAACCTATACAAGTTGTTGATCGAGGACTTAAAACAAATAACGTCTGCATATATGCAACTAATTAGAAAAAAACGATGTACACGAGTGTGCGCATGACTATTTAGAGTTATTTCCCTCTTAGGGAATAATACCATATATACATATATCATACAGACATGTAGGAATCCGGGAAACCATTGAGTCGTCCATATATGTATGTATATAGCTGTAAAGATGTTGTACTAGCTAGGAACAGATGACAACAAGTTTAGGCCTAGGCCTTATCAGTTATATTGGCTTACTATGAACCCTAGTACCATCAAATAACCACTAATTATGCCAGACAATTGCACTCTTGCACAATGGTCAGGATAGACCGCACTCATCTAATTATGCCAGACATGGAACAAATTCATGTGTCAGGCGCATCTAAAATGCAAACCGTTCCTACTCAGGTCAAGACTGAATCGTTCAAAGGTCACTATTCAGGTCATAAGGCATATATAGCAGTTCAAAGATTCCTACGAAGGCCATTTCAGACTTAAACACACAATAGCATATAGCAACACTAGCAGCGCCTGTTCAACTTAACATAATAAAACAACTGAAATAACGAATATTACACTTCACAATTCCAAGATCCTAAACAGGCCACTCCAGAATATCGAACAGTAGCATATAGCAACAACTATTCAACTGAACATAGAACAACTAAAAAAGAAACATTACACTTTACAGTTCACACCCAACGACCCATCCTCAGATGTTAATGCAAGCAACTATATCGAACAGTAGCATATAGAAAGCAACTATATGAGCAGTAAATAACATTGTCAGCACCACAGATGTTAATGCAAAACAGCCGTCTATATAATCACTTTGCAAGATATAAAATAGCAATATGCAAATTTGTTTGTGCCCTTGACGAACAATTTGCAAGAGTGCAAACCATAAACTGGCATAAAAGGGACAAGAATCATAACACCTGAACAACACAGAGATGAGGGAGAGAGGGGAGAGAGGGAGAGAGAGGGAGAGAGAGGGAGAGAGGGGAGAGAGAGGGAGAGAGGGAGAGAGGGAGAGAGGGAGAGAGGGGAGGGGAGACGCTCACTTCTGAGATGAGGACGACGATGGCGGGCGGGCGAACGACGATGGCAGGCGGGCGGGCGGACGACGATGGCTGGCGTGTGGGCCTCCTCCTCGAGCGGCGGCGGGCCTCCTCCTGCTCCTGCTCCACGGCCTCCTCCTGCTCCACGGCCTCCTCCTCGAGCGATGGCGGCTAGCGAGACGGCGGATGGAGAGAGCGGCAGCGGGGGCTCAGGATCAGGATCGACATCGGCGGCGGTGGGCGCGGTTGAGAATGGGGATGAGGGACGTGTGCCTGCGTGCACGTGGATAAGGCACAGATACGCGTAGCGCACTCTGGCATAGTGCGCTACAGATATCCGTAGCGCACTATGCCAGAGTGCGCTACGCCTATCTCCTCCAGCAATTGTATAAGAAAAGAGCGTCCCACTATCTAACAGAATCACTATCCTATCCCACTGGTTCTGCCCACTGCTCTATTCTAAACTTCAGAGCACCCAGGTTTGAATCCTGGTGCCCCCTTTTTTTTTTTTTTTTAAAAAAATATTTTTAAATGTTCCAAAATGCCCAAAAGTGGTAATATATGTCATATTTGTTTTGTTTTTATTTTATAAATACTTTTAAATGTTCCAAAAATTCTCAAAAGTGATAATATATGTCATAAAAGTGGTACAAATAATATGATTCAAAGTATAACTAAATTTAATAATAATTTGTCCATAATAATATGAATCGGGCACGGCCCTACTCGACCACCCGCACTTTACAATCTTTTTCGACCACGCGTTTTACAATATTTTTTGAGCTAGCGTTTTACAATCTTTTTTCCCTTCTTTGTCGCGGTTGAATAATTTAGCCCCGGCACTTTAATATTTCTTCTTTCGAACGGGCTACCTTTTTGGGTAGGGTTGTCCTTTTTCTTCTTGTGATGTATGTTGCTGCATCGTAGTCGTCGTCATCTTCAATCTTTGGATCGCCGTACTGGTCGAAGTCTTGCTCGTTGGCGACTCCATCCATTCCGATGATATTTCTTTTTCCTCTCCTCACGACAACACGGCTAGGCTTTGTCGGGTTGGTAATGAAAAAACATTGGTACACTTTGGTAGCCAGTACCCACGGTTCATTTTTCGCGGCCACGTTTGCACCGGCGGCCTTGGATTTGGCTGCTTCGGGTATAACCATGGTTGTGAAATACCGGTCTTCTCTTTCAACGCTCTTTGCCCATCTGACACGGAACATCGCCACCTTTTCTCCATAGTAGTCGAGCTCCTAGATCTCCTCGATTCTTCCGTATAATCTTTTCTTCACGTTGTCATCGGTGTAGAATTCCAACGTTACGCCTGAGTTCTGATAATCACACTTGTTGTCCTTTTCCTCCGTGTAGAATGTGTAGCCGTTGATATCATATGCCTGATAGGTCACCAGGTTTTGCATCGGTCCCTGCGACAAGGTGAATATGATATTTTCCGTGTTAGAAGAATGCGATCGCGGGGGATTATCAAGGAGCGTCTGCCTAAACCAACGCGTGAAATCTGAGTTGTGCTCTTTGATTATTTCTCCCTGCGTCCTTTGTATGCCCCGGTCACTGTACTTCTTCTCGATTAACCTTTTGTGCTTCTGTACCCAAGGATCGACCAGTTCTAAATGCTGTAGCACGACGAGGTTTGCTCGATCAAAGTCTGCGCGTCGAAAATCGAAGTCTGCATGCAGTATGCGACGACCCTCTCGGTGACCAGATCCGTCGAGCTTGCCAAGGTGCCTGTTGACGGGAAGACCGACAGTGTTCTTGATGTCTAGATAATTCGTGCAGAAAGAGATGCACTCTTCGGCCAGAAAGCCCTTGGCTATGCTTCCATCTGGACGGGACCTATTGCGAACGTATCCTTTGATGTGTCTGTTCATCCTTTCGAACGCCATCATGCTGCGAAGGAACATTGGCCCGAGTTATACGATGTCCTCCACGACATGGACCAGCAGCTGCACCATAATGTCGAAGAATGCGGGTGGGAAGTAGACCTCAAGATCACATAGTATCACCACGATCTCCTCCTGTAGCCTCCCGAGCTGATTCACGCCAATCGACTTCCTAGAGATGACGTCGAAAAACTTGCATAGGCCAAATAACGTTTCACGGACGTGCTCGTCCATTATCCCTCTTAGTGCGACCGGAAGTACCTGCGTCATTAGTACGGCACAGTCGTGAGACTTCATGCCACTGAACCTCTGCTTCGCCTCGTCTAGGTATCTGCTTATCTTTCCCGCGTAGTCATAAGGAAATTTGACTCCTAGAAGGCACTTGAAAAACTGTTTGATCTCATCCTGGCTTAGAGTGAAGCAAGAAGGAGGGCAGTAATATTCGTTCTTCTTGAACTTTTTAACCTTCCGACGACCTTGTGTCGTCTCCGACTCATGATCATCGTCATCTTCCTGATCATCAGGAGTAGTGTGTCCTCCGTGAAGCTCCTTCCGGATACCCAAGCATATCAGGTCGTGCCTTGCTTTCAGACCATCTTTCGTCCTATCTGGCATGTTGATTATGGTGGCGACCAGACTCTCGCACACGTTTTTTGTGATATGCATGATGTCGAGGCTATGAGGCGTGCGGAGAAACTTCCAGTATGGCAACTCCCAGAAAACAGACCTTGTTTCCCATACCTTCATCAACGGCTTGTCTTGTTGCTGCCTCTTTTGCTTCTTTCCAGGCTTAGGACAATCTTTCCAGTTTTTCAACAACTCTTCCACTTCTTCGCTGCTCCTACGCTCTGG
Source organism: Avena sativa (assembly GCA_916181665.1). Classification (NCBI taxonomy): domain Eukaryota; kingdom Viridiplantae; phylum Streptophyta; class Magnoliopsida; order Poales; family Poaceae; genus Avena; species Avena sativa. The sequence continues at coordinate 508,312,696 of OV702294.1, forward strand.
GATTCCTCGGGTCTCGGATTTGCCATCGAACAGGTCTCCACGTTTTCTCCATGGATCATTCTTGCCGAGCCACCTCCGGTGCGCCATGAACACGGTTTTCTATGACCCTGGATCTTTCTCTAGTTGGAGATAGCTTGTGTTATCCATGCACCTAACGCATGCGCAGAATCCTTGGATAACCTGCCCCGAGATATACCCGCAACCTGGATAGTCTTGCACCGTAGTGACCAACGCGGCTCTCATAGTGAAATAATCTTGTGCGACAACGTCGTAAGTATTGGCTCCAGATTTCCATAACGTGGCTAGCTCCTCTTTCAACAGCCCGAGATACAGATTGATGTCGGTACCAGGTTGTTTTGGCCCTTAAATTAGCATACTCATTTGTATGTACTTCTTCTTCATGCACAACCATGGAGGGAGGTTGTACATCCATACAAACACGGGCCAAGTGTTGTGCGTGCTGCTCTGTCTACCAAACGGATTGAGTCCATCGGTGCTTGCACCAAGCCTGATGTTCCTCGAATCTCCACCGAATTCTGGGAATTCGAGGTCCAATGCTTTCCACTGGCTAGCATCTGAAGGGTGCGTCAGCAGCTCATCCTTTTCGGGGTCATCATCATCTCCTGGCTTCTTCCTTTCCGCATGCCATCGCATGAGCTTCGCTTCCTTAGGGTCCGCGAAATAGCGCTGCAGACGAGGAGTGATAGGAAAGTACCATACCACTTTTCGAGGTGCTTTCTTTCCTTTCTTGTATCGACTCACGCCGCACATCGGACATGTGATTTTCTCTGCGTCCTCGCCCCGATAAATGATGCAATCGTTGATGCATACGTGATATCTAATGTGCGGTAGATCGAGAGGACAGACGATTTTCTTGGAGTCCTCGATACTAGTTGGACATGTGTTCCCCTCCGGGAGACGATCGTGCCAAAATGCCATCATATCGTCGAAGCTTGCGTCTCTCAATTTGTGTTTTGCCTTCATCTCCATAGCCTTGAGCGTTACATTCAACCGGGTATCATCGGGCCTGCATCCTTCATACAATGGAGTAACCGCGTCTTTCTCAAGTTGCGCAAGCTTGGCTTTCTCTCTAGCGGCAGCCCTGGTGTTACTCGTCTGCTTGAGAAGCAGCTCTTGCACATAAGGGTCCCGCACCCAGCCTGACGTTGTTCCATCATCGTCTGCTCCTCCGGCATCTAGATCATCATCCCGGTCTGCTTCCGCACCTTCACCATCTCCAGGAGACTCTTCATCATCTCGCCCGTTCTCGCCGTGATGATGATCATCGTCATGTTGGCCACCTTCACCGTCTCCATCGTCTTCGTCATCGCTTATCCAACGAGTGTATCCATCCATGAAACCATGGCGGAGCAGGTGCGCCTGCAGATTCCCGGAATCTGGGTCGATCACCCAGTTGAGTTTGCATCTTCTGCACGGACATCTTATATCCGTCTTGTTATTTTGTATCATGTCGGCCGTCGCACATTTCAAAAATCTAGCCACAATGCCTTCGCTCATTATGCGGACCATTTTTGCCTGCACGGTGTACACGGTACAATTAGAAGTCTATTAGAACCACATAATGAATGCATGCATGAAATGGTCGATAGAAAATTTCGGCATGACCTATCCTAAAATTAGGACCTTTGCGAAATGCCAAAGTCTTGCCAAAATAGAAATGAATCAACATTTTGGCAAAACAAATGGCAACTTGTTCACATACAAACACAAGAGAGAGAGAGACCGATCCATACACACATGAACATATCATTATCCTCTCCATACACACATGGATGAGCATCATCGATACTCTCCATATACACATACATATGAACATCGATCCTCTCCATACACACATCATGAGCATCTATCATCTACATACATATGAGCATATCATCCATATACACATGAACACATCCTTACATGGACAACTTACCGAGATGAGAGACCGATCACGAGAAAGATGGAAAGGAGAGGTGCGCGCGCGAGACCGGAGAAGGAGATGAGAGACCGGAGACCTTCCTCTATTACTTATGTAACATCCAAGGCAAGTTCTACATGCTAAAAATGGTGAATGGGTGGAGAAATTGAGGTGGGAAGGAGAAAATCCCGACTAGATCTAAGGAGGAAGAAGAAGGGGAAAGTGAAGTGTGGGGTGGTGGATGTGGTCACACATGTGCACATAAAGTGCTGTAAAAAAAAATCGACACATCCGTGGCGCACTCTGCCCTAGTGCGCCACAGGGAGTAGTAACATCCGTGGCACACATGCCATAGTGCGCCACGGATGTGTCTGGCCGTTTCACAGCAGAGAGGGGCATGCGCTTAGGTGTAGCGCACCCCCTCCATGTGCGCCACGGTTGACACTAACAACCGTAGCGCACCTACCCTATGTGTGCTACAGATGTTTGGCGTGCGGCCAACAGGGCCCTGGCCCACACATATCTGTGGCGCACTATGGTCATGTGCGCCACGGTTGTTCTAGTTACTAGTAGGGCACTGCCCATAGGTGAGCCACGCCTGTTTTAGCCGTGGGACACTTCAACCATGTGAGCCACGGATGTGCTGATTACCTATAGCCATTTTCCTAGTAGTGTTCCGAGAATATTTATTTTCTGCCTTTTCTGGAACCAAAACCAGAAGAAAACAGGCAACTGGCACTGTGGCATCTTGTTAATAAGTTAGTACTAGAAAACATACAAAAACACGTCAAAGTGTATAAAAAGCAAAGCAAAGTAGATACTAAACAAGCATGGAACATCATCTATTATAGATACGTTTCTGACGTATCAAGCATCTCCAAGCTTAACTTCTGCTCGTCCTCGAGTAGGTAAGTGATAAAAAGAATATTTTTTGAGGTGACATGCACCATCACAATCAAGATCAAACCATTTGCAAGCAATGAAATCTGGGATCAAAGAACTCTAAACATGAGCATGAAAGATAGAGTTCTAACAGTAAGACAAAGTAACTATGCATGCAACATGAAAGGTTACAAACAAATATCATAAATAACAATGCATTGAAAGATGTTTGCTTGTTTCACATATAGAAAACATAGCATAGTGACATTCGGCTTGTCCCTCATAGAGTAGCAAATATATGCATAGGACACCTTCAAAGTTCACAAGAGTGACTAGATACAAATAGTTCAAGAACAAGCAATATCAACAATATTCATCAATCAATAAGTTTTGGGACAATGCACATAGAACTAAGAATGGCAACTATGCTCTCTTAACTGGTGCCTAAGGATAGAAGGTGGAGACTCAATATAAAGGTGGTAGAAATGCCCTTCACAAAAGGGAAGCAGGGATTTCAAGTCTTAAAAAGAGCTTCCAAAAATTATGGTACTTGTTAGCTTTCAGCTCTCATTGCCCCTATCATAAGCATCTTGAAGTGATTAAGGTTAAAGTTCAAACTATGGAGTATATGCTTGACAAAGTATAAGTTGTCAATCTCATGTCCCTTGAATACGAGGGCCGCTCCTCATGCTACTCAACTTTAGTCACCTATAAGTTCTTGTCATAGTAAGTACATGTGTATCATAAAGAACCGCCAACGGGGTACCCCTTGCACATGATACTTGAGCTATCCCATAATCAAAATGACAAGGCAAGCAGACAATGAGCATCTTAGCAATCTTCTTATTTATCATGGGAAAATGGTGTTTTTTTCTCTCTTTACTCTTTTCAGTATGGCTCTCTTTTTTATATAAGAAGAAAGCTTCATAGATTGCTCACTATGGTGATGCTGCAAGTTTCCACCATGATTAGGCATGGCTTAGGCTAGCGGCCCAGGCGTTTCTCTAACACACATACATAACTCCATGGACTTACAAGCTCCCCTTTTATTTCACACCAACGACATCCATAAACAAAAGAGCATGATATCAACTCTGTACAAAGTACAAGTGTAATGTTCAAAGCATTCCCCGTGACAGCACGGTTCTGCTAATTCCAATGTATAAGTGCAAGCATATACAATATAGATGACACAATGGTTAAAGTTTATTAGGGCAAGAAAAATAAAGTGTGCCATCAAGTTTGTGAGTGCTTTAATCACTAAGTTTTCACATAACAAAAAAGACTTTTTAATTGGAAGGTAGATGAAAACAATAATATACTTGGAATGGTGTAACACACCATGCATAGGAATTTATACTGGACACTTTGGAATAACTTAGTTTCTTGGGAGTTGGATGCATGAGTAGAGCTTACTCATACAAGTGGAGTCTAGCAAAAGACTGGGAGCGACCAACTAAGAGAGCAATAATGGCCATAATCATGCAGAGCGACAAAACATTACTAATTAAAGCATAAAGTGGTACTACAAGTCAAGGACTAAATGATCATAGAGGCTATGGTGACTTGTTCATAGTCATAACACGGTGTAGGAATGTGCCAAGTCAACCCAAACAAAGCATCAAAGGAGAATACCTCAATACTATGCTTTTGTATGCTAAAACAACGCATGATTCCTTCAAGGCACATCAAGCAATCCCATTTTTTTTGGAACAAGTCATGCTACAGCAATAATCACTAAGCATAAGGTCAAAACAACATCTAGCATGACATGCTAAAGTCTAAGTCATAGTCAAAGCAAGCTCCTTCTTGTACTAGTCAAGCAAGAACTTTCTACTCCTCTCCAACACCAATCAACTTATTTGCAACAACACAGCGAAAACGGGGGTCCAAACTACTTTATTCAAGTAAACTAAGCAAACTAAAATGAAAACTATGACGCTCCAAGAACAACACAACAGTGCATGAAACCATAAAAACGAAGTGTCTAGAAAGATCTCAGATTTTTATTGATGAAAAAGGGGATGCCTTGGGCATACCCAAGCTTTGAAGCTTGTACCTCTTGAATACTTCTTGGGGTGACACGGGGTGGCATCCCCAAGCTTGAGCTTTTGTCCATTCTTCATCTCATTACATCATTCTTTCTTTACACCTGGAAATTTTCCTTCATACAAAACTTCACACAATCTTCATTAGCAACATTAGTGTATTCAAAAGACAATAGACCTCTAGGTTTAGCTTTAGAACAGAAAACCTTTCACTAAAAACACAAGCTACTGTAGCAATTCCCTCAAAAATCTCAATTTTCCAAAAAGAACCCAAAAAGGAATCAATAAGAAGCAAATGCAAATAATGGCAGAAATCTATCAAAACAGACCGGCAGGTATAAAACGATTTTTTCGAAGACCTTCTGTTGCTCAAATCAAAAAGTTTTGAACTAACTAAAGTTAGCTAACATACTGGGAGATTTATTCAAAAAATATCAACTCAATCCGACTTACAGAGATTTTACACGAATTTTTACGGTGGAGCACAAAAATATGTTTTGGGACAGCAATTCCCCAAATCTTACTTCCCTCTCATTAGAGGTTATTATTGGCACAAAAAGCAAATAAAAATGATAAGAGAGGTCATTACAGAGGTAATAACTTCCAAGACTCAAGAAAACTTTTGGGTTATCTCCCAATAAGTACTTTTATTTAATGCCTTTAAGTTAGGCACAAGAAGTAAAAATCAAGTATTTTCAAATGAAGAAGCATTAAGATCAATACTCGAAATCTCTTCAACTAGGAAAGGTATCTCATCCAAATGTGTTTTAGAGGATCCTTTCTCATCTCTCTTAGGTTCACTACTTTCATCAAATGGTTTTTCAGGAATAATCCAATCAAAATTCTTTTCTAAGGCTTCATGCATTCCTACAAGTTTAAAAGATGTGGGTATCTTAATTTCCTCTCTGGGTTTGGTTTTATCTAAAGTATCCATAACATCTACACATGAGCCTAGCATATTAAAATGTTCAAAGACCTTTTTGGCTTCCTTAGCAACATCATTGAACTCTTTTAGTAAAGTTTCTAGGATAAAATCTCTCTTTTCAGCATCCTCTTCTTCTTTTAGTTTAAGAAACAAAATTTGCATCATGGGGTTAAGGTTAACAAACCTAGCCTCCAACATGTGAACTAAAGAAGCTGCAGCAATTTCATAATTAGGATCAAGCTTTGCTAAGGATCTATCTTCAATATCCTCATGTTTGCTAACATGATTAAAGAATTCTTCAATATTTTCTTTCCCAATTATAGAGCCACTGCCTATTAAAAGGTCTTTCAGGGTGAACTTGGGGATCAACATGGTGAGCTGGAGCAAGGTGACAACTAGAGTAGGAACTAATTTTTTTGTGTTTTTTGATAAGAGAAAGCAAACCAAACTAAAGTATTTTTTGGAGTTTTTGATAAAAAGAGGCAAACAAAACCAAGAAAAATAAACTAAGCAAAACAAACACAAAATAAAGAGAAAGGTTGTGAAGGACTCCCCTTGTGAAGCCGTCCTTAGCCTCCTCAGCAATGGCGCTAGAAAAAGCTTGATGTTGGCTCAACTGATTGTTGAGCTTCGTTGGGAGACCCCAAGAGGAAGGTATGATGAGCACAACAGCAAGTTCTTCCCTCAGTAAGAAACCAAGGTTATCGAACCAGTAGGAGGAAGGAAACGACTCAAAGGTGTTGCAAGCAACTGGAAACCTGCACAACACAAACTCAAGACTTTGCCCCAACGAACAGTGAGGTTGTCATTCTCACCGGTTTGCTAAAAACAAAGGATTAACTGTATGGCGTGGAAGGTAATAGTGGTTTACAAAAAGTAAATAGTAACAGTGGAAGATGTATCAATGGTAAATATTGGACCGCGGTCCATAGTTCACTAGAGGTGTTCTCCTTAAGATAAACAAACATGGCATGCTAGGTAAACAAATTACAGCAGGGCAATTGACTGGACTGAGCAAGGCATAACAATGCAATACTGGACATTCATGATCCTATGAGATTCGATTGGGCAATACAAAAAGATACATAGACCGCCATCCAACTACGTCTATGACTAGTAATCCATCTTCAGGTTATCATCCGAACCCCCTACAGTATTAAGTTGCAAGCAACGGATAACTGCTTTAAGCAAAGTGTGTAAGGTAATCAATCCACTTGTTCCATGAACAAGAGACCGTTGTTTTCTCCATAGTAGCAACAGCACATCTACAACCTTAGAGATTTATGTCACTCCCCTTAGATTAAATAGAGGCATGAACCCACTATCGAGCATAAATATCCCCTCTTGGAGTCACTAGCATCTACTTGGACAAGATAGCTACTAGAAACGGAGAGCATGCAAGATCACAAACAACACAGACATGATAGAATCAATAAGACAAAACCATTAATCAATCTGACATAGTAATCTCAATATCCATCGGATCCCTCCAAACACGACATGCATGATTACAAATAGATGATCTTGATCATGAACGGAGCTCACAAGATCTAAGCATGGTATCACAAAGGAGGAGATACAACCATCTAGCTACTACATGGACCCGTAGTCCAAGGTGGAACTACTCACGCTTCATACTGGAGGCTAGCATGATGAAGAAGAAGGCCTCCGGGATGATCTCCCCTCCGGCAGGGTGCCGGGAAGAACTTCAGATCCCCCGATCTAGGGATGATGGTGGTGGCGGCTACAGACTATTTCGTGGAAGATTGATCGGGTACTTAGGGTTTCGGTATCGGGGGATCTTTATAGGCGAAGAGGTGAGGCACCCCAGGTGGCCGCACCCCCCCAGGCGCGGGCCTATCCTGGCCGTGCGGCCAGGGGGTGTGGCCCCCTAGTGGCTCCCCTCTGTCTTATACTCTGGCTTAGTGTTCCCCATGGTAAAATATTGACTTTGGATTTTGTCCCGTCCAATTCCAAGAATATTGATTCTCTGCCTTTTCTGGAACCAAAAACAGAAGAAAACAGGCAACTGGCACTGTGGCATCTTGTTAATAGGTTAGTACCAGAAAACATATAAAAACACCTCAAATTGTAGACAAAGCAAATCAAAGTAGATACTAAACAAGCATGGAACATAAAAAATTATAGATACGTTTTGGACGTATCAAACACCAAGTTGTGTGACTTCACTAGCACAAACAACAATGATTTCCTAAGTACACCTATTGCTCCACCTGCTCCTGATGCTGCCTTTTATGAAATTAAGCCTTCTTTGTTGAATCTTGTGATGAAAGAGCAATTTTCTGGTGCTAGTTCTGATGATGCTACTGCCCACCTCAATAACTTTGTTGAATTTGTGAGATGCAAAAATAAAAGGATGTAGCTAGAGATATTATTAAGCTCAAACTGTTTCCTTTATCCTTGAGAGTAAAATCTAAAGAATGGTTGCTATCCTTGCCTAGAAATAGTATTTATTCTTGGATTAAGTGCAAAGATGCTTTTATTGGAAAATACTATCCTCCTGCTAAGATTATATCTATGATAAGTGAAATAATGAAATTTAAACAACTTGATAATTAACATGTTGCTCTAGCTTAGGAAAGAATGAAATCTTTGGTAAAGAATTGTCCCACTCATGGACTGACTACTTGGATGATTATCCAGACTTTTTATGCAGGACTAAACTTCTCTTCAAGAAACCTGTTATATTCAGCTGCTGGAGGTACCTTTATGACCATTACTTTGGGTGCTGCAATAAAGCTCCTTGATAATATGATGGTCAACTATTTTGAATGGCACACTGAGAGAGCACATGGTAAGAAGGTAAATTCTGTTGAAGAAACCTCCTCTTTGAGTGATAAAATTGATGTTATCATGGCTATGCTTGTTAATGGAAAAGCTAATATAGATCCAAATAATGTTCCCTTAGCCTCTTTGGTTGCTCAAGAAGAGAAAGTTGATGTGAACTTCATTAGAAACAACAATTTCGACAACAATGCCTATCTCTACTATATAATTTTTGTTGAGGTGGTTTTCGCATGTCCTAAAGTTTTCGTACGTCGTCCCTGCCGTACGCGTTAGCTTTTCCAATTCTTAAAGGAACCTGATAGGTGTGAGAAACCAGCCCATTTCAAAAGGTAATCGATTGGATCAATACTCCCCACCCCTCTACTCGCGCACCTGTTCATACAACGCCTCTAGCTGTCGATTCCTCTTTTGTTTCATAAAATTATGCACCGCCGGTCAAAGATCCCTTCACCCTGTTCCGATTTTTTGTGCCAATTCTGAACTGGTGGACATGGGAGTAATAGGTGGTACTATCCATCCCCCGATCAATTTTATATATCCCGATTCCATAGCTAGGTAGCTAGCTAGGTGGTGCTATCCATCGTGATTAAGCTAGCTAGCTAGACGACGATGAGCGCCAGGGACAAGGTGGCGGCGGCGGGCGGCTGGGGGCAGCGCGGGAAGGCCCAGCGGCGGTGCTACAACTTCTATTTTACAGTATTGATTTTGTCCAGGTCAGTTTCACACTGTAAAAACGGTTTAAGGTGTCCTATATACAAATTTGCAAGGGTTGAGTTTTATGGTATATGTTAGAGTTGCTCTTATGTTAGATGGGCCTTTAGACATTTTCATGTTCTTTGAACATTTGAATAGAGATGTCCAAAATTTCTGCTGTTATAGCACACTTGTACATATGTGCTAGACTAGGGTCACACAGGTGGATATATTTTGTGGTAAATTTTGGGCCATTCCAAAGCTCAACACAATTTGTTACGAGCTTTACAAGGTTATACGCTGTGTTGTTGAGACAATCAACGGTCGAAGGTCGATAGCGAGGCGCCTATGACAATTTTTTCAATCTCAAGACCCGCTAGATTGATCTCTCGGATCCAGTTTTACGGAGGTGTTCATATGGATGAGTGTATGTACATATTTTTGAGTGCCTATGTCTGTATTGGGTTTCACAAAAAAATCATCGGTGGTGCTGGTGTGAAGGGTAGATATAGCAAGATTAGCGACGGCGCGTCACTTGGTGATTTAACAACATTTGTTTTTTAGTGGCCTTCCCATAGAATTTAGCAAAATATTTATAGAGATTTTGTTACCGATTCATAAGTTTGTGTGATGATTACATTACATTTATACATTGAACATAGAGGATCTGTAAACTTCTAAGTTTATATCCCGTTGCAACGCACGGGCACTTTGCTAATATGAATAATTTTGGTAATAATAATAATTATAGGCCTTATCCTCCCAATAATGGCAATACTTATGGAAATTCCTACAACAACAATATAAGTGCTCCCTCTGAACTTGAAGTCATGCTTAAATAGTTTATTAGTAAACAAACCACTTTCAACAAGACTGTAGAGAAAAAGCTTTTGAATGTTGAGAAAAATATTTCATTTTTGTCTGAAGCACGGTCATCTTTGATTAATAAAATGGCTGCTAAACCTGAAACCTTGGAAAGTACCTTTGCTGCTAATCATGCCATACAAGTTACTATTAATGAAAATGTTAGACTGTTAGATAAATTACATGCTAAGTGGGAAAGAGAAGCTGAAATTGCTAGAAACAATAGTGTGTGTACTATTACCACCACCAATATGGATGCTACCAAACCACAAGAAGCCCCCATTCCTCCTACCACAATGCCTAAACCCAATAAGTTTCCTACTTGTGATGCTAAGTTTGATTTTGATCTTGATGGTTGCAATATTTTTGAAGTTATTATGTTCCTACAAAAGCTTGCTAGAAGTCCTAATGCTAGTGATATGAATGTGGCTTTTACAAAACACATTACAGATGCTCTCATTAAAATTAAGGAAGAAAAATTGAAACACAAAGCTTCTATTCCTAGGAAAGTAGAAGATAGTTGGGAACCCATCATTAATATGCAAGTGAATAACCTTTATCTCAAAGCTTCATGTGACCTTGGTTCTAGTGTCTCTATTATGCCTAGAAAGATTTATGAAATGCTTGATTTGCCACCTTTGGAAGATTGCTATTTGGATGTCCCACTTGATGATAATGCTAAAAATAAAATCATGGGGAGTGTTAATGATGTTCTTATTATGCTTAACAATGCATATGTCCCTGTTGATTTCTATGTTTTGGATGTTGAATACAATGCTTCTTGTCCTATTAATCTGGGAAGACCTTTTCTTAGAATTGTTGGTGCCATCATTGATATGAAAGAAGGCACCATTAAATATCAATTTACATTCAAGAAAGGTATTGAACACTTACCTATGAGGAGAGAGATAAGTTACATTTTGCTCCTCCTTTTAAATCAAAGTTTGATGTTAATGCTTCTTCATTTGAAAATACTTGATTCTAGCTTCTTGTGCCTAACTTAAAGGCGTTAAAGAAAATTACTTCTCGGGAGATAACCCAATAGTTTTCTTGAGTCTTGGAAGTTATTACTTCTGTAATAACCTCTCCTTATCCTTTATGTTTGATTTTTTGTTTCAAGAATAACCTCTAATGAGAGGGAAGTAAGATTTGGAGAGTTGCTGTCCCGAAACAGATTTTTGTGCTCCACTGTAAACATTCTTGAAAAATCTCTGTAAGTAGGATTGAGCTATAATTTTCTGAATAAATCCCCCAGGTTGTTAGCTAACTTTCGTTAGTTCAACACTTTTTTATTTGAGCAACAGAACATCTTCTGAAAAATCAGTTTCTACCTGCTGGTCTGTTTTGACAGATTTCTGCCATTATTTGCATTTGCTTCTTATTGATTCCTTTTTGGGTTCTCTTTGGGAAATTGTGCTTTTTGAGACAGTATCTTGTGTTTTTAATGAAAGTTTTGATGTTTTAAAACTAAACCCAAAGGTCTATTATCTTTTGAATGCACTAATGTTGCTAATGAAGATTGTGTGAAGTTTTGTATGAAGGAAAATTTGCAGGTGTAGAGGAAGAATGATGTAATGAGATGAAGAATGGATAAAATCTCAAGCTTGGGGATGCCATCCCATGTCACCCCAAGAAATATTCAAGAGGTACAAGCGTCAAAGCTTGGGGATGCCCAAGGCATCCCCTTCTTCATCAATAAATATCTCACGTCTTTCTAGACACTTCGTTTTTATTGTTTCATGCACAATTGTGTTGTTCTTGGAGTGTCTTAGTTTTGGTTTTTGGTTTTTGTTTGATTAGTTTGCTTGAATAAAGTAGTTGGATCCCCGCTCTCGCTGTCTTCTTTCAAATAAGTCGATTGGTGTTGGAAAAGAGTAGGAAGCTTCATGCTTATAGTGGTACAAAAGGAAGCTTGTTTTGACTGTGACTTAGAATTTATCATGTCATGCTAGATGTTGCTTTGACCATTTTCTTAGTGATTATTGTTGTAGAATGACTTGTTCCAAACAATTGAGATTACTTAATGTGCCTTGAAATAATCATGCGTTGTTTTAGCATACAAAAGCATAGTATTGTGGTATTCTCATTTGATGCTTTGTTTGGGTTAACTTGGCACATGCTCACACCATGTTGTGACTATGAACCAGTCACCTTAGCCTCTATGATCATTTAGCTTTTGACTTGTGATACCACTTTATGCTTTGATTAGTAATGTTATATCGCTCTGCATGATTATGGCCATTATTGCTCTCTTAGTTAGTCGCTCCTAGTCTTTTGCTAGCCTCCATTTGTATTGAGTAAGCTCAACTCATGCATCCAACTCCCAAGAAACCAAGTTATTCCAAAGTTTCCACTATAAGTTCTTATGCATGATGTGTTACACCATTCCAAGTATATTCTTATTTTATCTATCTTCCAAATTAAACTTGTTATGTGAAAGTTAGTGATTAAAGCTCCCACAAACTTAATGGCGAACTTTATTTTCTTGCCCCTAATAAAATTGAACCATTATGTCATCTATGTTGTATATGCTTGCACTTATACGTTGGGAATTAGCAGAACCGTGTTGTCACGGGGAATGCTTTTAACACTGGTAATTATCTACCCAGTTGATATCATGCTCTTTTGTTTATGGATGTCGTTAGTGTGAAATGAAAGGGGAGCTTGTAAGTCCATGGAGTTATGTATGTGTGTTAGAGAAACGCCTGGGCCGCTACCTAAGCCATGCCTAATCATGGTGGAAACTTGCTGCATCACCATAGTGAGCAATCTATGAAGCATTCTTCTTATAAAAAAATAGAGATGGAAAAAAGAGTTTGAGAAAAAGAAAAAAAAGAGATGAGAAAAGAGGAAAGAGAGAAAAAGGCACCATTTTCCCATGGTAAATAAGAAGATTGTTGAGACGCTCATTGTCTGCTTGCCTTGTCATTTTGATATGGGGGAGCTCCCGTGTCATGGGGCAAGGGGTACCCCGTTGGTGGTTCTGTATGATATACATGTACTTACTGTGACAAGAACTTACCGGTGGCTAAAGTTGAGTAGCATGAGTAGCGGCCCTCGTACTCAAAGGACATAAGATTGCCGACTTATACTTTGTCAAGCATATACTCCATATTTTGTTCACTTTAACCTTAATCACTTCAAGATGCTTATGATAGGGGCAATGAGAGCTGAAAGCTAACAAGTACCATCATTTTTGGAAGCTCTTTATGAAACTTGAAATCCCTGCTTCCCTTTATGAAGGGCCTTTATTCCACTTTTATATTGAGTCTCCACCTTCTATCCTCAGACCCCAACTAAGAGAGCATAGTTGCCATTCTTAGTTCTATTTGCATTGTCCCAAAACTTATTGATTGATTCATATTGTTGATATTGCCTGTTCTTGAACTATTTGTATCTAGTCACCCTTATGAACTTTGAAGGTGTCCTATGTATTTATGTTTTGCTACTCCATGAGGGACAAGTTGAATGCCACTATGCTATGTTTTCTATATGTGAAACAAAAAAAACGTCTCTCAATGCATTGTTATTCATGAATCTTTGTTTGTATCCTTTCATGTTGCAGCTTAGTTGCTTTGTCTTATTGTTAAAACTTCATCTTTCATGCTTATGTTTAGAGTACTTTGATCCCAGCTTTTAATGCTTGCAAATGGTTTGATTGTGATGGTGTATGTCGCCTCAAAAAATATTCTTTTTATCACTTACCTACTAGAGGACGAGCAGGAGTTAAGCTTGGGGATGTTTGATACGTCGTAAACGTATCTATAATTTTTGATGTTCTATGCTTATTTAGTATCCACTTTGCTTTTTCTACACTTTGAGGTATTTTTATACATTTTCTGGAACTAACCTATTAACAAGTTGCCACAGTGCCAGTAGCCTGTTTTTTTTTGCTATTTTTGATCCAGAAAATCCAGAAAATAAATATTCTCGGAATTGGACGGGACAAAAGACAAAGTCAATATTTCACCAAGGAGAACACGAAGCCAGAATACAAGACAGAGGAGGACCACGAGGGGCCCACACCCCCTGGCTACATGGCCAGGCCTGGCCCGTGCGTGGGGGGGGTGCGGCTACCTCGGGCACCCCCTCGGTATCCCCCTTCACTTATAAGAAGCCCCCGATGCCAAAACCCTAAGTACCCGATCAGATCTCCACGAAACAGACTATAGCCGCCGCCACCATCGTCGATAGATCGGGGGATCTGAAGCTCCTCCCGGCACCCTACCGGAGGGGAGAGATCATCCCGAAGGCCTTCTTCATCACCATGCCAGCCTCCGGTATGATGCGTGAGTAGTTCAACCTTGGACTATGGGTCCATACAGTAGCTAGATGATTGTTTCTCCTCCTTTGTGCTACCATGTCTAGATCTTGTGAGCTCCATTCATGATCAAGATCATCTATTTGTAATCATGCATGTTGTGTTTGCGAGGATCTGATGGATATTGAGATTACTATGTCAGATTGATTAATCGTTCTATCTTATTGATTCTATCATGTCTGTGTTGTTTGAGATCTTTCATGCTCTCCGAATCTAGTAGATATCTTGTCCAACTAGATGCTAGTGACTCCAAGAGGGAGTATTTATGCTCGATAGTGGGTTCATGCCTCTATTGAATCTGGGGAAGTGACAGAAATCTCTAAGATTGTATATGTGTTGTTGCTACTAGGGAGAAAACAACGATATTTTGTTCATGGAACAATTGTATTGTTTACTTTACACACATTGCTTAAAGCAGTTATCTGTTGCTTGCAACTTAATACCGGAGGGGGTTCGGATTATAACCTGAAGGTGGATTACTAGTCATAGATGTAGTTGGATGGCGGTCTATGTATATTGTTGTCATAAACTTAGTCTAAACTATTGCACCTAGATTAATTTAAGTATTAATTAAAACTTAGTTTGTCATAAACTTAGTCTAAACTATTGCAAATATGTTGTAGATCAAAGGCGGCCCCTACCATCAATTTTAATGTGTTCCTCGAGAAAGAAAAGTTGAAAAACAATGGAAGCAACTTCGTAGATTGGTTCCGCAATTTGAGGATTGTCCTCAATGCTGGTCAGTTGACCTATGTGCTGGATGCACCGCTGGGTGACCCACCTGCAGATGATGCTACCGATGAGGTGAAAAGTGTTTACCGCACTCGGAAGAATCAGTACTCCATAGTTCAGTGTGCTATTGCGGTGACCCAGCATACCACTGGACGATGTAGTATACTATAGTCGTGGACATAACACCAATGAAACACCGTTCACTAGTATTACACCCCTCAGAGTGGTACAACAAAAACACAACGGGTCCAATACATGGCTAAAGGTTACAACTCGACTCTTTGCAAGATTATGCACTCACAGTCTTCGAGACAATATAAGATCCAATATCTGAAATCAGCATCATTGGTCCGGTAAGGACTAATGTTTAAAGAAGCAAGATGCTGTTATGCATAAGTAATGTAATGCAATTTGATAAACTCGAATCCCTGGAATAAGCGTTGTCCTAGGGTTTGGATACTGGAAATGGTTCTTTTAAAATGTGTTGTACTTTTAGATAAGCTTCACACTTGTGCTTCTTATTAAGGTTTGTGAGTGTGTGTGAAAAAACATATAATTATAATAATATTCAATAATAAGACACACATGTGGAATGCTACTCAAAGACTATTTATATAAGAATTGTTTTATCTTTAATTTTTACTTTATAAGTAATGGCATTTATAAGGAACTTAAGTATTAACAATCCTAATATACAAGTAAAGTATAAAGTAATGTGGTTATAATTAATTGTCATATGTTGTTTGAAGCGGCAAAAAGAATAACTTTTGAAGAAAAGATTTATTTACTAAGGTATAAACAATCCTAATAGCTTTTAGAATAGGATTGATATACTGTGATTGATGTTGTTTAAACTTGCTTGAATAGTTTGGACTTGAGATGCTTTATGACTTAATTATAATAGACCAAAGTGAACTATAAAACACATAATAAGGTTTTTAGCATTACACTTAAAGTCTTGTAGACTAAAGTTAACTTTAAAAATATATGTGGATTTAAGATGTAATGCTTATGGTAATTGTACTTTGGTACTACTTATATTTGAATAGTGGTTTTGTAACATGGTACTGGAATAGAATCAAGTATCTCCTTATAAAGATGTGGTTATGGTTTATGACTAAGTAAACAATATTATTTACTACTTATGAATTATTTTTGAATTTAGTCCATTATAAAGTGGTGAGTGAATTAGTGGTAAAATATTTTATTTGGTTGAAAATATAATTCTTGAAGATTTTGTAATTGATCAAGATCTTTTTAGTAAATGATTTATACTTCTAGTTGAAACATAATTCAATAAGATTGCATTTAAAATGTGTTAAATCATTTTGACTTTATATTATCAATATTTAAGACTAATACTAGTTATTAGACTCAATTAGCTAATTTTAGGAATATTAGCAAATTTTATTTACTTTTATATGAATTATTAATTGAGGAAATAGGTTTAACTTCAAGTTAGTAAAGTGTTTAAATTTTTATTTACCTCAAAGGTGGAATATTATATTTTTAATATGTAGGTATTATTTTTGTGATCAATTTGGTATATTAAATTTATTTTTGTG
The DNA here is from genome assembly GCA_916181665.1 of Avena sativa. Classification (NCBI taxonomy): domain Eukaryota; kingdom Viridiplantae; phylum Streptophyta; class Magnoliopsida; order Poales; family Poaceae; genus Avena; species Avena sativa. Next base: position 508,329,455 of record OV702294.1, read on the forward strand.
ATTTATAAATAATAAGATATGTTATTTATAAGATTTATTACTTTATAAATACTTAATAAATAATAAATATTTAATTAGGTGAAATAATAATGCATGATTATAGTTTTAAATTATAGTTCTTACTTTTCTAAGATTTTTGGTATTTTATTTATATTTTTCAAATTTACCAATATTAAAATATGAATTATCAAAGTTTTAATACTTATAAAACCTTTATTGAATAATATTTATTTAAATAACTAATATAACAATGTTTGATAATAGTTTTAAGTTGTATATTTTATTTTTCTAAAAAAATTCATATATTACACGTATTTTTCTGAATTATAAAACAGAAGTTATTAATTTAACAAGATTTAATGATTTTATTTTATTTCTGGAATATTTAGATTTGGGTTTATATCATTTATTTATTTCCTAAACAAACACTGAGATTTTTACACCGCACATACATCTAGCCCCAGTCACTGACTGGTGGGTCTATGGCCCTGTTGGTGTGCCACGCTGGAATTGCCAATCAACGGACCCGGTCAAACACGATGACGTGGCCAAGGGTGACCTCACCCTAACGTCGCCTCGTCGGTGGCATGGAAGACGATGGCGAGGAGGACAGTAGAGGGCGAGCGAGAGTGTGTGTGCAGTGGCTTGCTCGAATCAGCGCGCCGGGGCAAACAATAAACTAGCGGCATCGCCCTAGATTGGTCATCGACACCGGAGTTGCGATGACGACGAGCGACGGAGCTCACTGCTACATGGCAAGCGATCGATCTAGGGAGAAAACAATGATTTGGAAATCCATAGGAGGATGAGTAACTCACCAGGAAGCTCGCAGGGTTGTCGGCGGGAGCAGACGAGCTCTAAATCGGCGATTAACAACGTTGACTGGCTGCGGCAGCGTGATACGTCGGAAACATATCTATAATTTTTGATGCTTCATGCTTGTTTAGTATATACTTTGCTTTGTTTTGTCTTCACTTTGAGGTATTTTTATACACTTTCTGGTACTAACCTATTAACAATATGCCACAGCGCCAGTTGCCTTTTTTCTTATGTTTTTGGTTCCAGAAAGGCAGAAAATCAATATTCTCGGAATTAGACGAGACAAAAGCCAAAGTCATTATTTTTCCCGGAGCAACACGAAACCACGAAGCAGAGCCGGAGGGGGGACACAGGGTGGACGCACCCTCCTAGGCGCGGGCAAGTCCTAGAGGCGCCCACTGGGGGTGTGGACCCCCTGGACCCCCACCGACCTTGATTCCTGCGTCTATAAGAAGCTTCCAACCCCAAAACCCTAGGGCATCCAGAAGAAATCCACGAAAACCTTTGTAGCACCGCCGCCACCGAAAGGGAGATTCGGGGGATAGAAAGTCTCTGTTCCAGCACCCTGCCGGGATGGGGAAGTGCCCCCGGAGCCATCTCCATCGCCATCTCCATCACTGTTGCTGATTCCCATGATGAGGAGGGAGTAGTTCTTCCTCGGGGCTAAGGGATCTACCGATAGCTATGTGTTCATCTCTCTCTATGCATGGTCATATTGTGATCATGAGCTTTGTAATCAAGTAGATCTACCTTGCTACTCAAGTTCTTTAATAGATCTCTGCTCTCCCCATATGTGTGAAAGTGACAGCGTGCATACCATGTGTGGCACTTTGGCTAGATTGAATATTTGTTATGAGTTATATTGGGAGTTGGATGTATCTATGAAATTGTGGTGTTTGTTGGAACCATCTAGCACTCAAGGTGACAGTGTGGGGTTATCTAGATTGGGGAAGGCGGACTTTGAGGAGTGCTGTTATAGCCCTACCAATGATTAGAGTGTCCAACCGGAGAGTAGTTAAGAGTAGTATCATGAAGAGAGGATATTTATATGAGAGATTGTTCACTAGTGAAAGTATGATCCATAGGCCTTGTTTCTAAACAGTGAAACACTATTTGCATCTAGATCTGTTGCATGTTTGCTTGCTTTAGTCTTTACCTCACCGTCAAGCTCTTTTCAGGCACCGTTACCACTTGTATTTCACTATCTCTTCGCCGAACTAGTGCACCTATATTGGGTGTGTTGGGGACACAAGAGACTTCTTGCATCTTGATTACATGGTTGCTTGAGAGGGAATACCTTTTACCACTTCCTCCTTGAGTTCGATAAACATTGGGTAATCCACTTAAGGGAAACTTGTTGTTGTTCTACAAACCTCTACACTTGGAGGCCCAACAACTATCTAAAAGAATATAAGTGCGTAGACATCACAGTGAGATGTCGATTGGCTGGAAAGAGAGTGTTCAGGGTTCCATGGAATGGCTTGGGAGAATGAGGACGACGAGGTGAGTCCAACGGCAGCCTCAGGGAGGCCAGGGGAGCTCGGGAATGACAGTGATGAGCAGCTCCGGCGAGGCTAGGTTTTCGGTCAGAGAAGAAATCGAGAGAGAGAGCTTCAGAGGGGAAGATATGGGGATTGGGAGATAGTAGAGGATAAGGGCGTCGACGTGGGGTTCTTATCCTCGTAGGACGACCTCGGCGGTGGTGGGAATCGCAGCGGCGATGGCAAACGGCATCGGCGCCGCCCACGCAGCTGCTTGCCTGTGTGAGGATGACGAAGGGGTGACAGGGGGCGAACCGGTATGGGCTGTACTTGGGCCAAGTGGGCCGTAGCAAAGCGGGCAGAGGACGGCTGCTGTTACACGCGAGTGTCAGTTAAGCGAGAGGAGAGATGGGCCTTGGGCCAATGCTGACTACTACTCTTTTTCTTATCTTATCTTTTTTCTGTTTTTAATAATTTGTTTTCAATTCAAATTTCCTCAGGGTTTTAAATACCATAAATTTTGTATAGTATTTTAAATATTCCAAAGATAACTATACTAATTGATTACTCTAATGATGTTGGTATTTTTTATACTCAAAATTATTTTCAAAATTTTATATTGAGTAAAATAAATGAGAATTAGGGTTTTTAGGGATTTTTTTATTATAACAAACTCTAAGAATGGTAATTTTGTTTTTACCATAATAATTATATAGGTAAATATTTAAGTGGATGATTGATGTGCATGGTATATTCTCATATTTATTATCTTATAACAACCATATAGGATGATTTAAGTATTAAGTTTTCCTTGGCACTATCTTGGTTAAATCTTTATGCATGAGTAATAATCATAGATGTAGAAATGAATATTAAGAGATAAATCATATTGCTTTTGTGTTTGTGATCAGGGATAATATCATCATCCAAGAGAAAATAATAAAGTTATTCTCTAGATTGACTTATGGGAAAGAATTAATAATTTAAAGTTTCTAGGCATATATAATTTTAGTGCTCGCAGTGACAAAGATCTACTTGAGTGATTTGCTATAGGAAAATATTACTATGGCCATTGTGGAAAAATGATTGTTGATCAAATATATGAAATGGATATTATGTTTGGTTAAGGATTTAAAGTTGAGTGATTACCAAGAATTCATATCTTCTATAATTCACAATCCTGGATTCTTAATTAAGGAATTCCTTTTCTAGATATATTACTTATGCATACACATCATCATGGTTTAACATGATAAGCTTTACTTCACAAGAACATTATTATCTACTCTTCCACCTTCTAAATCCAGTTGTAACTCTATGAGCTTGACACTAAGCTCAACATGATCTCCCCATAGGGATCATCCTCTTTTCTAAAATGTTTCTTATGAATCTAATCCCACTAGAATGATCATCCTCTAATTTATTTAATAGTTTATTTTTAATTCCCATTATTTACTTCCTTTATCCTTCATCACTAATTTTACTCTAATATATGTACCTATCAAAACCTACATTCCTTAAGTGTCTAATATCTTATAAAAGGAATAACACTACTTCCAATAACTCCTTGCTACCCTAGCTTCAGCTTAGATATACTGTCTTATATCTACTTAACTCTAGTATCTTATATATAAACTTTACCTTACATCATGGTGACTTGTCATGGATAACCTAGAATAACATATCTATACTAGCGTTCAATCATGTTCTATCCACCAATGTCACTTATACATGATATAAGCATTCAATCTTGGTGAGTAAAGCATGATCATTATAATCCTTTGACCCTTTATTGTTTAGGTTTCTAGTTGGATAATCAAGGCTTTCATCAATACAACATTACAGTTGAATTCTAATTACCTTCTTTATCTCCATATAATTATATATTCCATATAACTCTTCTTTCATTATAGAAGTGAGTTAACTCCATCAATTATCATTTTGATCGCATTCCCTTACAACACTCCCATCCTATAGATGATATTTAAATCTAGCATTACCACCTACCTCTTCTTACTTCTTTCATTAAAGGACTTAAGTGAATGCTATGGTAAGGACAAGAGTTAGTAAGTCAAAATTTGATAGTTTAAGAGTTGGTGAATCAATAGTTGATTATGCAACATTGATGAACAACAGATATTAGAACAAGATTCAATAGAGATGATAAGAATTGATATGGGAAGAAAGATATATGGTGAATGATCTTGACTTGGTTTCTTTCCTACTCAAACTCACTAAAGAGTTAAGGTTAGATATTGCCATGATACTCATTGTATAAGTGAATGAGATTAAGATATATCAAGATTTAGTTACTACACTCTTATTACTTAGGTTATATTCATAGCTTGGTATTTATGGGTTGTTCTAATGAATACTATGGAATGATGACTTAAGGATCAGATATTAATCATTAAGCAATGTATTATAGTTTAATTTTATTACATTTGATCTACCCTTAGATCAAATCTTCCTTACCCAAAATAAGGTTTTAACAAAGGTTATATTGAAACTTATCGCAATCAACTTGATGATCTACTTCAATTCCATTAAGTTGAGAGAAGCTTCAATCACTTTGACAAGTTAAGCGCGAAAATTATTCGGATTTTCTATGCATGAATGCAATGCATACATCTGTGTTCAGCTTATTTCTAAGCTCTAATGCTAGGATGTTACAGCTATCTTGTATGGTTTGTAATCGGAGCTTCAAAAGAGGTTTGAGAACTTTGACCCACATTATATTGTCCATGAACTCAAAATGATATTTGAGGCTCACGCGGTAGTTGAGAGTTATGAAGCTTCTGAAAAGTTCTTTAACTACAAGATGGAGGAGGGCATCTCTGTCAGTGAGCATGTGCTTAAGATGTCTGGGCATGCCAATAATCTCTAGAGCTTGGGAATAATAATTCCTAATGCTTTGGGGATTCACCATGTCCTCCAATCACTACCACCAAGTTATAGGAACTTTGTGATGAACTACAACATGCAGCACATGGATAATACGTTACCACAACTCTTCTCTATGTTGAAGTCTACGGAAGTGGAGATCAAGAAAGAGCACCAAGTGTTGATGGTCAATAAGACCACCAATTTCAAGAAGCAAGGCAAGTCTAAGAAAAAGGGAAACTTCAAGAAGGGCGGTAATAAATCTACCGCGTCGGTAAAGAAGACCAAGGCTGGTCCTAAGTCTGATACTGAGTGCTTTTACTGCAAGGGAGAAGGTCACTAGAAGCGGAATTGCCCCAAGTACTTGGCGGATCTGAAGACCGACAACATTAAGAAGAAAGGTATATCTGATATACATGTTATTGATGTGTGTCTTACTAGTAGTCATAGTAGTGCCTGGGTATTTGATACTGGTTCAGTTGCTCATATTTGTAACTCGAAGCAGGTGCTGCAGAATAAACAGAAACTAGCGAAGAACGAGGTGACGATGCATGTTGGAAATGGATCAAAGGTTGATGTGATCGCGGTCAGCACGCTACCTCTTCATCTACCATCGGGATTAGTTTTATACTTAAATAATTGTTATTTGGTGCCTGCGTTGAGAATGAACATTATATCCGGATCATGTTTATTGCGAGACGGTTACTTGTTTAAGCCCAAGAATAATGGTTTTTCGATTTATATGAGTAATATGTTTTATGGACATGCACCCTTGATAGATGGTCTATTCTTGTTGAATCTCGATTGTAGTAATACACATGTTAATAATATAGAAGCTAAATGTTTGAAATTAAGCGATAAATCAACATATATGTGGCATTGTTGTCTTGGTCACATTGAAGTGAATCGTATGAAGAAAATCCATTCTAATGGACTTCTTGAATCACTTGAAAGATGTGAAACACGTCTGATGGGAAAAATGACTAAGAATCCATTTCCTGGTAGGATGGAGCGAGCTATGGACTTATTGGAAATCATACATACTGATGTGTGTGTGGCCCGATGAGTGTGGCATCGTGCGGTGGTTATCGTTATGTTCTTACTTTCACAGATGACTTGAGTATATATGGGTATATGTATTTCATGAAACATAAGTCCGAAACTTTCGAGAAGTTTAAGGAATTTCAATGTGAAGTAGAGAATCAACGTAACAAGAAGATTAAATTTCTATGATATGATCATGGAGGTGAATATCTAAGCTACGATTTTGGCGAGCATTTGAAGAAATGCAGAATATTTTCACAATTGACACCGCCGGGAACACCACAACGTAATGGTGTGTCCGAACATCGTAATCAAACTCTCTTATATATGGTTCGTTCTATGATGTTACTTATAGATTTACCATTATCATTTTGGGGTTTTGCATTAGAAACAGCCGCATTCACTTTAAATAGGGCACCATCTAAATCTGTTGAAATGACACCGTATAAATTATGGTTTTGGGAAGAAACCTAAATTGTCGTTCCTTAAAGTTTGGGGTTGCGAAGCTTATGTAAAGCAGTTACAGCCCAACAAGCTTGAATCCAAAGCGGAAAAATGTGTCTTCATAGGATAACCGAAGGAAACTATTGGTTATACCTTCTATCATAGATCCGAGGGCAAAATCTTTGTTGCCATGAATGGATCCTTTCTAGAGAAGGAGTTTCTCTCGAAAGAAGTGACTGCAAGGAAAGTAGAACTCGACGAGGTTTTCGAACCTTCTCTCGGATTTGAGAGTAGCGCGGCACCGGAAGAAGTTCCTATGGCGCCTACACCAATAAGAGAGGAAGCTAATGATGGTGATCATGAAACTTCGGTCGAAGTTACTACGGAACCTCGCAGGTCGATGAGGACTCGTACCATTCCTGATTGGTATGATCCCGTCATGAGTATCATGTTGGTGGACAACATCGACGACCCTGCGACATATGAGGAAGCGATGATGAGCCCAGATTCCAATAAATGGCAAGAATCCATGAAATCCGAGATTGGATCCATGTACGAAAACCAAGTATGGACTTTGGTGGACTTACCGGATGGCCGGAAGGCTGTCAAGAACAGATGGATTTTCAAGAAGAAAACAGATGCTGATGGTAATGTAACCGTCTATAAAGCTCGACTTTTTGCAAAAGGGTTTCAACAAATTCAAGGAGTTGACTATGATGAGACTTTCTCACCAGTAGCGAAGCTAAAGTCTATGAGGATTTTGTTAGCAATCGTTGCATATTATGATTATGAGATATGGCATATGGATGCCAAAACGGTCTTCCTCAATGGAGACATTGATGAAGAGTTGTATATGGTACAACCCAAAGGTTTTTTTGATCCTAAATATGCTAATAAGGTATGCAAACTTCAACGGTCCATTTATGGATTGAAGCAAGCATCCCGAAGTTGGAATCAATGTTTTGATAAGGTGAACAAAAGTTTTGGTTTTACACAAACTTATGGAGAAGCTTGTATTTACAAGAAAGTGAGTGGGAGCTCTGTAGCATTCCTATTACTATATGTGGACGACATATTGTTGATTGGGAATGATGTAGACCTTCTTAAAAGTGTCAAAGATTATTTGAATAATAGTTTTTCAATGAAGGATCTTGGCAAAGCTGCTTACATATTAGGCATAAAGATTTATAGAGATAGATCGAGATGCCTAATATCGCTTTCACAGAGTACATATTTGGATAAAGTTCTAAAGAGGTTTCGAATGGATGATAGCAAGAAAGGGTTCTTGCCCATGTTGCCCAATACGACCTTGAGTAAAACTCAAAGTCCCGCTACGGCATAAGATAGAGAGAGGATGAGTAAGGATCCCTATGCCTCAGCCATAGGATCTATCATGTATGCCATGCTATGTACTAGACCCGGCATTGCATATGATGTTAGTTTAACTAGCAGATATCAAAGTGATCCAGGAGTGGATCATTGGACAGCGATCAAAAACATCCTTAAGTACTTGAGAAGAACTAAGGATATGGTTCTTTTTATGGAGGTGATGAACAGCTCATTGTTAATGGTTACACCGATGCTAGTTGGAACATCGATCCGGATTATTCTAAATCTCAATCTGGATACGTATTTACTTTGAATGGTGCAGTAGTGAGCTGGAGGAGTGCAAAGCAAAGGGTTGTGGTGAGATCTTTAACTGAATCGGAATACATAGCTGCTTCGGAGGCTTCACAAGAGGCGATATGGATGAAGGAGTTCATTATAGAGCTCGGTGTGGTTCCCAGTGCGCTGGACCCAATGTCTATCTATTGTGATAACATGGGCTCCATAGCCAATGCGCAGGAGCCAAGATCACACAAGAAGCTGAAGCATATCAAGCTACGTTTTCACGCTATTCGAGAGCATGTCCAAGATGGTGACATAAAGATTTGCAAAGTACACATATCTGAATGTGGCGGATCCGTTGACTAAACCTCTCCTGAGGGCAAAACATGAACAACACCAAACCTCCATGGGTGTTCGGTATATTACCATGTAATCTAGATTAGTTGACTCTAGTGCAAGTGGGAGACTGTTGGAGATATTCCCTAGAGGCAATAATAAAAGTAGTTATTATTATATCTTTGTGTTTATGATAAATGTTTACATTCATGCTATAACTGTATTAACCGGAAACATTAATACTTGTGTGATTTGTAAACTTGTTAGAGTCCCTAGTAAAGCCTCTCTAGAATATAAATTTATTTCTTTCTTCAATAATAACTTAATCTTGGAATAAAATACTTGTTATAGGCTTGTTGGTTGATAGATGATCATGGTTTCCTGATCATGAACATTGAGATGTTATTAACAAGATCATATCATTAGGAGAATGGTGTGATGGACATACTCCTATAGATAAGTGTAGCATAAAGATCAAGTCATTTCAATAGTTTGTTTGCTATAAGCTTTCAAATACATAGTAACCTAATTCCTTCGACCATGAGATCATGCTAATCACCATCACCGGATGGATCTGGGTGGTTATAAAGGTGGCATTGAGTGTTCAGAAAGTATGTTTTGAGGCACATGGATCAAGAGTGGGATTTGTCCATCCATATGACTGATAGATATACTCTAGGCCCTCTCGGTGGAATGTCATCCAATTAGCTTGCAAGCATGTGATTGGCTCACAAGGGATCACATATCACAAGAACGAGTAAAGAGTACTTATCGGTAACGAGGTTGAACTAGGTATGCAGAGATACCGACGATCAGACCTCGGATAAGTAAAGTATCACGAGACAAAGGGAAATTGGTATCGTATGTAAATGGTTCATTCGATCACGAAGTAATTGTAGAAATATGTGGTAGCCATATGAATTTCCAGATTCCTCTATTGGTTATTGATCGGAGAAGAGTATCGGTCATGTCTGCATAATTCACGAACCATAGGGAGACACACTTAAGGATTCGATGTTGTTTAGTATATATGGAATGTGAGTAAGAAGACCGAATGTTGTTCGGAGTCTCCGATGGGATCCGGGATATCATGAGGAGATCCGGAATGGTCTGGAGAATAATATTCATATAAGGAAAGTCCAATTCCAGAGTTCGGGAATGGTTCCGGTGTTTTCACCGGAATGTTCTAGAAGGGTTTAGAAGGTTCACCGATCCGGAAGGGTAAAGGTACATGAATGTTTCATGACAAAGTGGAATGGTTGCAGCATGTCCTAGGTCACTTGGCTGGACACTTGGAAGAGAGAAATCAAACTCTAATTTGAAAGTCAAACTGGGACAATATTTCCAAGTGGAGGGAGGGAAGGATTCCTACCTAGGAAGGAATCCTCCCTCCCCTTGCCGCCGGACACATGAAGTGGTGTTGAGGGAGGATTCCCTCCCCCTTGCCGCCCCTCCCTCTCATAAATAGAGGGGAGGGGGCACCCCTTGCCCCACAACTCCAAGCCCTAGCCGTCGGCCACCACCCAAGTCGTCGTCGCTGCCCTAGAGCCCTCCTCCCAAGCCGTCTACTTGGGGCATCCCCTTGCCCTAGCCGCCGACCACACCACCCCTCGGTGCCCTCTAAACCCTAGATATTCTAGGCCCTCTTCTACTCCACCATACTCGCTTCGGATTAGGCGAAGCCCTGCGGGATCTCCCCTCTAAACTCCGACACCACGCCGTCGTGTTGCCAGAATCATGAGAAGAGAGCTACAACCTTCGCTGCCTGCTGGAACAAGGGAGAGGAAGGTATTCATCGAGTACCAAATGTGTGACCGACTACGGGAGCGCTGCCGGAACGCGGTGCCGGAAGGATCATCTACACGATTTTGAGATCGTCAAGTGAACGACTACATCACCCACGAGAATATGCTCTCGTTAACCGCTTTGGAATCTTCCAGGGTGAGTACTCTATCGACTCGTTGCTACAATCTAGTAGATAGATCTTCGCTTGTGGAAAATGTGTTCATGCAGTGGAATTTTTTGTTTTCCATGCGACGAACCCCTACACCCGGTCATGTCTGCATATTCGCGAACTGTAGGGTGACACACTTAAGGGATACCGACACCATTTGGAGCAAATGAGATGCCAGGAAAAGAATATCAAAACGCTAGAATTATTTCAATGGACACCAGAATTGTTTCGGGTGAAATTGCTGAAGTTGGTTCTTTATGTGAAATTGAAATGTAGTAAGGGGTTTTATGTGAATGTTTTTTAATTAATGTAATTAAAAAAATCTGAATAAATAAATAAAAAGGAGTTTTATTAAATGAGAGGTTACATTAAATTTGGTGGAAATTTAATAGATTTTGAGTGGAGGAAATGGAGAGACATTTGGGTGAGTGGGAGCTCCACTCACATGAATGAGGAAAGAGGTGGGGGCACCACCTTGGTCGCAAGCCATAGGAGGGGTTGCCCCGTCCCCCTATACAAGGCCTCCCTCTCCCTCCTTCTCACTCACATCTCCTCGTGAAGGATCTCTCTTCCCCTCTAGTACTATTCCCCCATGGTCTCGGCTTAGCGAGATACATGTTCCCGGTGGATTTTTCTGGAGTGAGGATTTGCTGCTTCCGCTGCATTGCTGGAGCGAGGTCACAGAGGTTTTCTGGGTCCCGGACGTGTGTGCGATCACGGATGCTTCGCTAAGTTGCGGTGCTACCCGACTTCTACACGACCTTGAGATCAGCAAGATATCGACTACATCACCAACGACTTCATACTCGTAAAAGCTTTGTCGGTTTTCAAGGGTATGTATTCTATGGATGTATATCCACCCATTGATTGTATCTATATAGATGGATCTTGGTGCTTAATAGTTCCCATCATAGAATTTTTTTGTTTTCAATGCTACGAAACCAACAAACACTTAATTCCTTTTGGAGCGAGAGGATATGCACTCTTCCAAAAGTTTCTTTGCCCCAGCTCGACAGATCGGTAGCACCGACTCCATCTTAAGTTTTAGGTCTGCAACATTCTGTACCACACTCGCTGAGCCCTAGCTATCCTTTAGTTTATTTGAGAACCCACCATGTGTTTCCCACATCACCTCATAGCAGAAAGGGCGTACGCTATTATGGTGTGTCTGCCTCTGGGTGATTTGCATAGGAGAATCGGAAAATGATCAGACGTAGCATACCCGAACAGATGTTCCACCTCAGCATCTAAGAATTTATCACACCATGATGGAGAGGCTAGCACCCGGTCCAAACACACCCTTCTTCTCAAAAGTCCAGGCGACACCTCGAAAACCTAGATCAAAGAGACCACAAACATTCACTTCATCTCTGAAACCCTCCATCTGACTCCAACTCTGTTCGTTAACTCCATCGTGCTCCTCCTGGCAGAGAACCTCATTGATGTCCCCCAAACAGAGCCACGATAGATCATTAGACGATCGTATAAACTTGAGCATGTCCCATGTTTTGTGGCGCTCACTAGCCTGGGCCTCTCCATAAACAATTGTGAGGCGCCATGGCTCCTTCCCCTCTTCCCTAAAAACCGAATCAATATGGTACTAGGATTAGGGTAAAATTTCAATATTTATTTCGTTCTTACAGAAAATTGTAATCCTGCCACTGCGGCCTGAACTACTAACAACAAAACAATTATTGAAACCTAGAGTATGTGATAAACTTTCCACCCGATCCTTGTGCGGCTGAGTCTCTACCACATACAACGCGTATGGGGCATGCTTCTCCGACAAGATGCAGAGATCACGAACTGCCGCATCGCTGCCAAGGCCATGACAGTTGAGTCGCAGCACACTCATTGGGACCAGCGGCCCTCCGTTGTGGAGGCTGCCGATCCAGTCACAAACTTGTTCTTCCTTGGTGGTGTCTATTTCTTAGGACTCTTATGCTCCCTGGCTGACAGAGGCAGCAGAGGGGTACCCTCCTGTGGCTCGTAGCTGCTGCCAGACTTGCCCGTGGGCTGAAGAACCTCTCCCTCTGTCCCAGGTACTGGTACAAGGATTTTCTCTCTCGAAGTGATGAGTCCAAAATTGATACATATTTAAGTATATAAATTATTCATATTCTCACTCATTACGATGCTATATCTATCTACAACTATGCCTATTATATACGAATACTAGTTCTCCTTCATTTACATATGGACTGTGCACAACTAGTAGTTCTATTAGGATTTTATTACTTTTTCTTGTCTTTGACTTGTGTGTAGGTGTCGTATTGGATTATGGATAAAGAAATGCAAAAGGAACCAAGAAGATGCAATATGGAGGAGCTGCAGGCACCAGACTTAGTCATTTAAGAGGTGGAAAAAGTGGATTTTTTATAAACTCCAAATGAAGATCCAAGGCCATTGTGTTGTATCCCTCGTCCATACGAATGCAACGGGACGAAGAACACCCAAATCAGAGTTCGTATGAAGAAATGCCAACCAAAATACGAAAGCATACAACACCGATAACAACCAGTGGTACGAGCGTAGCCCGACCATACCGTCCGCCTGTATCACGGGTGTGGACGTACGAAAATGGATGTTCTGGAGGCGTTTCTTCATAGAACCCATACTTGTTTGTTCCTAGACCTTCCTTAGGTCATAAGAAACGTATTGAAGGCTATTGGGGGCACCCCTAGGCCTATATAAAGAGGCAAGGAGCCAAGGGAGGAGCATCTCTCTCCACATACCTCCATGGTGGAGTCATGCCGCCTTGGAAACTCCATAGTTGCCGCATCCACAAGATCTCCACCATCACCATTTCTCAAGAGAAGAAGGTACTTGGATCTTGAAGGCTTCAACACCGATCTACATCACCACCATCATCACCAACGTCCCCAACATCGATCCCCTTCGTCTACTTGGTTGTAATCCAAACCCTAGTGTGGATCTTCACTTGTATTCGATTGTACTCTCATATCCCATCCATATGATTGCCATGATGTTTATTGCCTTTATATGTGAATAGTTCCTTTGTTCTTGGGGAGATGGAGAAACCCTAACACTATTATGAATTTGCAATAAATATGATCTATTCTTGTGTCGATATGACTTGCTAGTCTATGATTGATTTATTATTTGTGTTTGATATCTCTCTTTAGATGATACGTGAAGTCGACCACATACCATTTGCCCTTTGTCACATCCCAAAATTTTCCAAATTTTGAAATGTGAATTTTTTTTGTTGAAATTTAGGGTGAAAAGAAACTTTTTGTTTCTAAACGGAAACATCAAAACCCATCTTGAACAAACTTTGAATAAAATGGAATCCAACAAATTTCAATCAGGTGAAATGCATTCATCAATGAATGTATCTTGAAATTCAAACTTGGAATAGTTAAACCAATACTCTAAAACCCTAATGGAAGAAATCACTTCCAAGATCTCTCCAAGACCATGGATTTGATCCATGTAAAAATTCAGCAAAAATCATTTTAAAACGATCAAGAATGTCAAACCAAAAATATTATAAAGCCACAGAAATTGATTTCATTCAATTTGGAACCATAGACAAAAACTTATGGATTTAATAAGATGGAAGAAAATAAATTTCCAAAGCCAATAAAGCCCCTATCAAAATCCATACCAAATTATGATCAAGTAATCCTAAAAGGATTTAAAAAGGATAAACAAATATTAAATAAAATTTTACAAATTGGAATAACCAAGTTTGGATCTTAAATAAAAAGATATGGATATTATAAGATAAAGAAAGAAATAAATAATTAAGGAGTATTTTAAAGCCAAATTAAATCTTGGCCAAGTCCATAAGAAAATGGAATAAATATAATCCAAATCCAAATAAAATAAATGGATAAAGAATATTCAAATAAAACAAAATGGCCTTAACCAAATTCTATTCAAATAAAGACAAAATCCTTAAAAGAATGACTAATTAAATCATGAGAAAATAATAATTGGAATTTACCCAAATGGAATAAAAGTTATTTAATTAACTTAAATGGAATCAAACAATCATCTAATAAAATTAATGGAATTAAAACCATATTTGATTTCATTGGAATAAAAACATTTTGCCCAATTTAAATGATTAATAATCATATTAAAATACTTTAAATAATTCAAAGTAAGTTATTTAAACACCCTAATAAATAAATAAAACCTACTGAAATGGTTTGGTGAAATTTTGATTTCAAATAAGGGGTTTGAGAATTTAATTAAATATTATTTAATAAAGGAAAGTGCCTTTTTAAATAAAATATAAACCATAAAATAATAAAAGAAATATCCCAAAATTATCTTTAAAATCCATGTTTAAACAGTATGGAAACTACTGAAAAGTTTTGAAAAGATTTGATAAATAAATCTGATTCAAATAAGAGTTTGAATTTGAAAACAAAAAATCAAAATGGAAAAAGAAAAAGAAAATAGAGAAGGAAAAAAATAAAAGAACCCAGCCCAGCCCAACTAACCTATCTGGCCCAGCAACGCAGCCCGGTTCCTCCTTCTCCCCCGAAGCGTTTTTCTACTCACGATCGAACCCGCATCTCCACTGAGCGCTGGACCCCACCTCTTCTCTCTCTTACGCTGACACCGTTGCCCCACCCATTAGTCATCATCTTCATCCCTCCTGCTGACCTCGCCGGTCATTTCTGCCCGTTTAAAACTCGCATCAATACTCGTTACTTCCGCGTTGATTTAGCCCAGTGATCACTCCCTACTAAACGCCTCTCTCCCCTCTCCATTTCCCCTCAGACCCTACTCTCCCTCCGCCACCAGGCGGCGCCAATTTTGCGCTTGAGCATCCTCTGCTCCGATGAGCTTCGCAAGCAATTCCGGCCAGTACCTACCACCCCTTTGCCCCTCGACCACACGAGCTTGCTCGCCATCACCATGCGCGTCTGCCATCACCCTCCATCTGCTCGCGCGCGCCCCATAGGCTCGGCAACGACCACGTCTGAGCAGCACCGTCGTCTGCTCCAACTTCGGCGACCTCTACTGGTAACATCCGACTGTGCCTCCCCTTCTCATTGATGCTCTTGTACTCGCCACATCTTTGCGCATCTAACTGTACCCTCCTTTCTCTCTGGCGTGCACCGTAGCCTCGCCACCGTCTCCAATAGAGAGCACCCGAAGTCGTCTCGATCTTCGACGAGCAATCCACTTCGACTCCGTGCGCCCCTTCGACAACCAAGCACGCCTTGAGCTTCGCCACACTCCTGCGATCACTGTAAGCTACTCCTCTCTCTCCCTAGCCTCCTGAATCTCTGGCAACTGCACCGTCTGACCGTGCCGCCGCCACTCGTCGTCGCTGCGCCGCCAACCTTTGGTCAATCGCCTGTGGGCCGTTAGATCTTCATCTGGTGGCTTAGATAGAATGACTAATTGAACAGGTATGCGTGGATCAGGGCCGTGCAATTTCAGTTAGATCCAATGCTCCGCAACACTCGATCCACACGAACCGGTATGAGCCAATGAAAACATTCCATGTGGCCTGGAGTTTGTTTTAAAACCAGAAACTTTTCTATTAGATGTGTGAATTTGTAAATTGCATAACTTTTGATCCAAACGTCCAAATTTTGCAAATTTTATATCAACGGAATTAGAAAAACAAATACTTTCCAACCATGCACTTTTTTTAATGAATTGCTTCTGGAAAATAGGTTGTATTTGCATAAACTTGTGTAGGCATAATTTGAATATAAAAATTATTCTAGAAATATTTTTATGGTAAAATCTTTGGCAAATGGATTGTTTTGAACCTACTGACCCTAGAAACCAACTTATGGATTTAAAAGTGTATTTTGTGAAGCTAAAGAATAAATCTTTGAATAAAAGCATTTCTAGCTAAATAAAAATTGTTGAATATGTTTTAAAATGCTTTTTGAGTAAAACCTTTGGAAAATGATTTGATTTAAACTCTCTAACCCTAAACACCAAGTTTTAGGATTTAAAAATATATTTGATGAACCCTATAAATTATTACTTTGCTAAAAAGCATTTTCAACAACATAAAATATTGCTTTGGTATAAAAATGGATTATAGGTAAAACCTTTTGCAAATGGTTTTGATATTAAACATTTGACCTTAAAACATTAACATGTTGTGTTTAAAAATAAGTGGAAAACACTAGAGATTATCACTTTGATTTAAATCATTTCTAGCAAAACAAAAATGACTTAAAATGGCCATTTTCACTAACTTGGCTTAAAATGGTTTTGCCACTTTTATAAATGACCAATAGGTGTTTTAAAATGTTTATAACCTATTAGAAACCACTTTTCCAAATAAAACAATCTTTGACATGCTTGCATCCATTGCTTTGTTTTTATTATTCTGTGTGATGAATTGCTTGAATGGTAGATTGAATATTTGCTTGCTTGATTGAATTGTAGTGGAATTTGAAGAGTGTGACTATTGCAAGATAAAGGAGTGAACTTATAATTCTCTACCAAAAAGGCAAGTGGTGCTTCATACTTTGGTCCCATTTTTTTTTACTATGCACTAGTGTTATCTCTAAGTAGGACTTGCATGGAATTTTTGCTAAGTATAAACTATGCCATGGGAAATCCTAGTAGATGAAACCTTAGTAGAATTCTCCTAAGTTAAGATTCCTACTACTATCACGCTTAGCTTAGCTCATAGAAAACAAGGGTGGATTATATTCATGCTACGGAATATTTCTAAGTCAAGGACTTGTGTTTTGTTTAATAAAACAACTAAGTGAATGAATCACCTGGGTGGAATGGTATTGCTTGGAAGGATTTTTGTTGAGTGGTTACACAAGGCCCATTTCTATGGTTTACCTTGTGTATCTCACTTGTGGAATGCCACCCAAGAACAAAGAGATTTGAGATGTCAAATGTTGAGAAGCTTCAAGTGCAGCCACTTGGCATTATGGGCTCTGCCTGGATCATATAGGTTGCAATAACTTAGCCAAATGGACAGTTGGTGGTAGGAGTTTGATAGGTTTGGAGCGCGTCCATTTTGGTCTAAGGGAAGGCTTCTGAAAGGTCCTGTCTTGGTGAAAATCAAGTCTTGTGGGGAAAGTGCACCACCTCTCGAGAGTGAAAAATCGAAGTACTTAGCCATGTCCCTGGCAATGGACAATTTGAGCATCCAGACATGGAAGCTATCAAGAATCTCCTCATCCCAATTTCTAAGTTTAAAACTTGCGGTTGAACAAGGGTTAAAGGATCACCAATTTCTATTGGGAGATGCCTTGGGTGATTTTGACAAAGAAAAACTTAGTGTTTTCAAATGATAAGGAAAATCTGTTTTGAGCAAAGCAAGCCTGAGCTCCACTTAGCCAAATGCATATAGATGATAGTTACCACTATACTACCATAGTATCACTTGCCAATACAATTAAAATGTATTGACCCTTGTGGCTGTAACTTATTATGGTCAGGTTTATTTGATGTTAGTGAAGTGTGTTGATTAGGATTACAAGTCTACAACCAACATGACTGCCTGTGGCACTTTGAAGATGAAGGACTCCATGCTATATAGTTATTTCTGCTGCATTGTAAAGAGATAGCCAAATGAGCTATGTAAGATGTAATGAATTATTTTATTCCTGGTTATAAAGTTGTATTATGACCTTTGTTTCTTGATATTAAATCTTAACTATGGATACTAGCTATTGATCCAGGGACTAACATTGTAAACACAGGGATCTCTACCTTATTAAAGGTTGGGACCTCTACAGATCGTATCAGAGCACTGTGTTGCCTGTAGGATTGTAACCCTAGGATTGGACAAAACCCCTTAGAAAAATAGGAGTTGTATTTTGTTCCAAAACTTATTTACAAACAATCTTGTAAACTCTTTCCTCAACCATTTTGGTTTTGATTCCACATCTCTTCCTTCTCAAACTTTATGGACAAAACCCCACCATGAGCAAAGGACTTCACCAACTCAAATGACTTCAACTTCAACATCACCAATGACTTCAACTTTAGTTTCATCAAGGACTTCAACTTGGACATCACTAAGGACTACAAGTGAGACAAGAATATTATTCTAGACTTGAGGACTAAAGAAACACAACTTAGAGGGAACCATCATCACCTTTCAAGTTTTATGACCAAGATGCAAGAAATTTTTACAAGGATACAATGATCTTATTCATGAAGAAACAACAAATAAGAATGGAATGATCTCAAGTGAACCATATAGTTGGACCACCATATTTAATTTAGATCAAACCCACCAACTTATGTGGTGTAGCAAAAATATTTTGTTACCTGGAAATGTGCTTGAACCTTGTTGTTTGATTGGAATGTTTGTTTGTGATTGCTTGCACATTGCTTGTGTGATTTGTGATGTGTGTGATTAGAATTATTTCCTTAGAAATCTTTTCCTATTCTAATCCCAATCCAACCCAAACAGATGACTTCCCCAAGAAACTCCAACATCAAGAATGGTGACAACAACAACCAAGAGATGCACATGAGAGAACTCATAGTAACCCAAACCCAGTTGAACCAATTGACAACTCAATTATGGGCCAACAACAATGAGTTAGACCCAACCATGCAAAGGTTTTTGGAAACCCAAACCCAATTGTTGCAAAGGATGACAAATCAAATGATCAACATGGGAGACAACCTTTCCCAAGGAGTTTGTGACAACAATGATGTCAATGATGATATTATAGAAGGAACTCAAGCTTGCAATATTTGTGGAGACATGGATCACACTCCCAAAGAGCATGAAGATCAATGCCCTAATTGTGAAGAGAAACATCCAACTAATCAATGCCCCACATCTCAAGCTACTTGTTTCCTATGTGAAGGAAATAATCATGTCCCTATCCAATGCCCCATCTATTCCATAGTTCAACAAAGGAAACAAGGTGGAGTGCATCAAAAGTGAGGAAACAACTTCTACCAAGAAGGATGAAGACAAAGGAAAATCTCAGCTTGCACCTCCATGCACTACGACTCACATTGATGGACAAAAGAAGAAACATATGTATTATCCAAGTAAACCATTAAGGAAACCAGGAGACTTTCCCACCTTTGAGGTGAGATATGAAGAGCATGAACTAGAAGAACTCCTAGCTTTGGAGAAACCCAAGAAGAAGAAGAAGAAGGACAAAATCCAAGTGCAATGTTGCAATTGCAAAGAGATGGGACACTATGCCAATGAATGTCTAGAGAAGAAGAAGAAGTATAAGGAAATTAGCCAAGTGTGGTGCAACAACTGCAAAGAGCTAGGCCATTATGTATCAACTTGTACACAGAAGATACGTGAAGAACTCAACCTTGTCACATGTTACAATTGTGGTAACCAAGGACATTATGCAAGCAATTGCCCAGAAAAGATGAAGTACAAGACAAGCAAGCCTGTGAGAGATCTCAGCCTTGTCACATGTTTCAAGTGTGGAAACAAAGGACACTATGTAGATGTCTGCCCAGAGAAGATTCGTCAAGATCCAAAGCAAGCCAAGATGTAATCTAGTGGAAAACTTTTTAAGGGTGGTAGTACCCTAGTTGTTTTTAATCCAACTTGTAACCTCTATCTTTCCCAAATCTCGGGACGAGATTTCTTTTAAGGGTGGTAGCCTGTCACATCCCAAAATTTTCTAAATTTTGAAATGTGAATTTTTTTTTGTTGAAATTTAGGGTGAAAAGAAACTTTTTGTTTCTAAATGGAAACATCAAAACCCATCTTGAACAAACTTTGAATAAAATGGAATCCAACAAATTTCAATAAAGTGAAATGCATTCATCAATGAATGTATCTTGAAATTCAAACTTGGAAAAGTTAAACCAAAACTCTAAAACCCTAATGGAAGAAATCACTTCCAAGATCTCTCCAAGACCATGGATTTGATACATGTAAAAATTCAGCAACAATCATTTTAAAATGATCAAGAATGGCAAAACAAAAATATTATAAAGCCACAGAATTTGATTTCATTCAATTTGGAACCATAGACAAAAACTTATGGATTTAATAAGATGGAAGAAAATAAATTTCCAAAGCCAATAAAGCCCCTATCAAAATCCATACCAAATTATGAGCAAGTAATCCTAAAAGGATTTAAAAAGGATAAAGAAATATTAAATAAAATTTTACAAATTGGAATCACCAAGTTTGGATCTTAAATAAAAAGATATGGATATTATAAGATAAAGAAACAAAGAAATAATTAAGGAGTATTTTAAAGCCAAATTAAATCTTGGCCAAGTCCATAAGCAAATGGAATAAATATAATCCAAATCCAAATAAAATAAATGGATAAAGAATATTCAAATAAAACAAAATGGCCTTAACCAAATTCTATTCAAATAAAGACAAAATCCCTAAAAAGAATGATTATTTAAATCATCAGAAAATAATAATTGGAATTTACCCAAATGGAATAAAAGTTATTTAATTAACTTAAATGGAATCAAAGAATCATCTAATAAAATTAATGGAATTAAAACCATATTTGATTTCATTGGAATAAAAACATTTTGCCCAATTTAAATGATTAATAATCATATTAAAATACTTTAAATAATTCAAAGTAAGTTATTTAAACATCCTAATAAATAAATAAAACCTACTGAAATGGTTCAGTGAAATTTTGATTTCAAATAAGGGTTTAAGAATTTAATTAAATCTTATTTAATAAAGGAAAGTGCCCTTTTTAAATAAAATATAAACCATAAAATAATAAAAGAAATATCCCAAAATTATCTTTAAAATCCATGTTTAAACAGTATGGAAACTACTGAAAAGTTTTGAAAAGATTTGATAAATAAATCTGATTCAAATAAGAGTTTGAATTTGAAAACACAAAATCAAAATGGAAAAAGAAAAATAAAATAGAGAAGGAAAAAAATAAAAGAACCCAGTCTAGCCCAACTAACCTATCTGACCCAGCAACGCAGCCCAGTTCCTCCTTCTCTCCCGAAACGTTTTTCTACTCATGCTCGAACCCGCATCGCCACTGACCGCTGGACCCCACCTCTTCTCTCTCTCTTACGCTGACATCGTTGCCCCACCCGTCAGTCATCGTCTTCATCCCTCCCGCTGACCTTGCCAGTCGTTTCTGCCTGTTTAAAACTCGCATCAATACTCGTTACTTCCGTGTTGATTTAGCCCAGTGATCACTCCCTACTAAATGCCTCCCTCCCCTCTGCATTTCCCCTCAGACCCTACTCTCCCTCCGCCACCAGGCGGCGCCGATTTTGCGCTTGAGCATCCTCTGCTCCGATGATCTTCGCAAGCAATTCTGGCCAGTACTGCCACCCCTTTGCCCCTCGACTACACGAGCTTGCTCGCCATCACCGTGCGTGTCTGCCAGCACCCTCCGTCTGCCCGTGCGTGCCCCATAGGCTCGGTAGCGACCATGTCTGAGTAGCGCTGCCGTCTGCTCCAACTTCGGCGACCTCTACTGGTAACATCCGACTGCGCCTCCCCTTCTCATTGATGCTCTTGTACTCGCCACGCCTTTGCTCATCTAACTGTACCCTCCTTTCTCTCTGGCGTGCACCGTAGCCTCGCCACCGTCTCCAATAGAGAGCACCCGACGCCGTCTCGATCTTCGACGAGCAATCCACTTCGACTCTGTGCGCCCCTTCGCCAACCAAGCACGCCTTGAGCTTTGCCACACTCCTGCGATCACTGTAAGCTACTCATCTCTCTCCCTAGCCTCCTGAATCGCCGGCAACTGCACCGTCTGACCGTGCCACCGCCACTCGCCGTCGCCGCGCCGCCAACCTTTGGTCAATCGCCTATGGGCCATTAGATCTTCATCTGGTGGCTTAGATAGAATGACTAATCGAACAGGTATGCGTGGATCAGGGCCATGCGATTTCAGTTAGATCTAACACTCCGCAACACTCGATCCACACGAACCGGTATGAGCCAATGAAAACATTCCACGTGGCATGGAGTTTGTTTTAAAACCAGAAACTTTTCTATTCGATGTGTGAATTTGTAAATTGCATAACTTTTGATCCACATTTCCAAATTTTGCAAATTTTATATCAATGGAATCAGCAAAACAAATAATTTCCAACCATGCACTTTGTTTAATGAATTGCTTCTGAAAATTGGTTGTATTTGCAGAAACTTTTGTAGGCATAATTTGAATATAAATATTATTCTAGAAATATTTTTATGGTAAAATATTTGGCAAATGGATTGTTTTGAACCTACTGACCCTAGAAACCAACTTATGGATTTAAAAGTGTATTTTGTGAAGCTAAAGAATAAATCTTTGAATAAAAGCATTTCTAGCTAAATAAAAATTGTTGAATATGTTTTAAAATGCTTTTTGAGTAAAACCTTTGGAAAATGATTTGATTTAAACTCTCTGACCCTAAACACCAAGTTTTAGGATTTAAAAATATATTTGATGAACCCTATAAATTATTACTTTGCTAAAAAGCATTTTCAACAACATAAAATATTTCTTTGGTATAAAAATGGATTATAGGTAAAACATTTTGCAAATGGTTTTAATATTAAACATTTGACCTTAAAACACTAACATGTTGTGTTTAAAAATAATTGGCAAACACTAGAGATTATCACTTTGATTTAAGTCATTTCTAGCAAAACAAAAATGACTTAAATGGCCATTTCCACTAACTTGGCTTAAAATGGTTTTGCCACTTTTATAAATGACCAATAGGTGTTTTAAAATGTTTATAACCTATTAGAAACCAATTTTCCAAATAAAACAATCTTTGGCATGCTTGCATGCATTGCTTTGTTTTTATTATTCTATGTGATGAATTGCTTGAATGTGTGGGGTTTCGCAGCATAGTAAATCAAAATTTTGTACGGATGCGAACGGGAAAAGCCAAGATCTATTCTAGGAGATGCAAACAACGAGGGGGATAGATGAGATCTTCATACCCTTGAAGATTCGCACAGCGGAACGTTCAACGGAACGTGGTTGATGTAGTCGTACTCGCTTCTCCTCCTCGCGATCCGATCCAATCCAACACCGCAAGTGGCGATGCCTCCGAGAGATGCACACGTGCGGCACCTCGACGTCTCCTCCTTCCTCGGTCCAGCAACTGGGGTGGAGAGATAGATTGGATCTACAACACGACGGCGTGGTGCAAGCGGTGGAGAGTTTCTGCGGCAGGGCTTCGCCTACGCGCAGTCGGGAGGGAGAGAGAGAGGAGGACAGTAGGGCGGCTAGGGATTGAGGAGGAGGTGTGGGGAGGGTGAGCCCCCAGCCCTCTTTATACAGAGGGGTGGTCGACTGGCCCTTGCCCCTCCTGCAAGCCCTAGGGCCGGCGGCCAAGGAGGGAGGAGTGGGGGGCAAGTTTCCCCCTTCTAGAAGCTCCCCTAGGGTTTCCCCTAGGGCTTGGCCGGCTGGGTCTATGGGGCCTTGTGCCCCTGTCCCAATGCGGCCAGGGCACTCCCTCGTAGGCCCACGCCCCCTCCCGACAAGTGGGGCCACGTTGGTCCCACTTCGGAAGGTTCTAGAAGCTTCCGGTACAATACCGAACAATCCGAAACAATTCCGAACTCCAAAATCTGCTTTGCCTTATATGAATATTATTCTCCAGACCAATCCAGAACCTCTCGTGACGTCCTGGATCTCATCCGAGACTCTGAGCAAAAACTCATAAACCAATTATCCAATCTATCCTAGCATCGAGACACGTTAAGTGTGTGACCCTTCGGGTTCGAGAATATGCAGACATGATCTTCTATCAATAATCAACAGCGGGGTCTCGAAACCCATATTGACTCCCACACATTCATCGATGATCATATCGGATGAACCATGATGCTAGGATTCAACCAATCCCATATATATATTCCCTTCGTCGCGTGATATTTTACTAGCCCGAGATTCGATCGTCGGTATCGGCATACCTAGTTCAATCTCATTCACAGCAAGTACTTTACTCGTTCCGTAATCCTATATCACTTTGTGATTAACTCCTTAACCACGTGCTTGCAAGCGGTGTTGATATCGATTACCGAGTGGGCCCGAAGTATATCTCTCCGACTTGGGAGGGACAAATCCCATCTCGATACATACAACCCAACAGGTACTTTCTGATCACCTAAGAGACACCTTTATGATCACCCTCTCATAGGATGACGTTTGATGACCTCAAAGCTTTCTTCCGATACCAGGGAGTTGCATTATCTCATGGTCTAAGGAATACAATATTTGACATAAGAAAAGCTTCGCAAAGATGAACACGATGACACGATCTAATTGCTCCACTTAATTTGGGTATGTCCATCATATCATTCTCCCAATGATATGGTCTCATTATTAATCGACAACTCATGTCTATGGTTAGGAAACCTTAACCATCATTAATCAATGAGCTAGTCCATAGAGGCGTACTAGGGACACGGTGTTGTTCACAAACCACACAAGTATTAAAGTTTCCGCTTAATACAATTCTAGCATGGAATATAAACTTTGTCATGAACAAGAATTATAACAATAACATCTTTATTATTGCCTCTAGGGCATAATTCCAACAGTCTCCCACTTGCACTAGAGTCAGTAATCTAGTTTACATCTAGCAACAATCTAACACCCATGGCACTAAGGTGTTGATCATGTTTTGCTCATGGAAGAGGTTTAGTCAATGGATCTGCGACATTCAGATCTGTATGTACTTTGCTAATCTTCAGATCTCCATCTGTTATATAATCCCGGATTATATGAAATTTGTGGTTGATGTGCTTGGTCTTTGGATGATATCTTGGTTCCTTAGCCAGTTTTATGGCGCCAGTGTTGTCACACAATATCTCCAATGGGTCCAAGGCACTTGGAACCACACCAAGCTCAGTGATGAAGTTCCTGATCCAAACTCCTTCACTTGACGCTTTTGTAGCAGCCATGTATTCCGCTTCTACTATAGATCCCGCGATCACGCTTTGCTTGCAGCTTCTCCAGCTCACAGCTCCTCCATTCAAAATATAAACGTATCCTGTCTGAGATTTAGAGTCATCCTTGTCGGTGTCGAAACTAGCGTCGACGTAACCCTTTACGACGAGTTGTTCATCACCTCCATAGACTAAGAACATTTCTTTAGTCCTATTTAAATACTTTAGGATGTTCTTCACGGCTGTCCAGTGTTCCACTCCTGGATCACTTTGGTATCTGCTCGTCAAATTAAGAGCATTGGACACATACGGTCTAGTACACAGCATGGCATACATGATAGAACCTATGGCCGAGGCATAAGGCACTTTGCTCATAGCTTCTCTATCATTTACCGTAGCTGGACACTGAGGCTTGCTCAACATCTTACCTGACAACATAGGCACTGAACCTTTCTTTGCCTTATCCATTCTGAACCTTTTTAGAACTTTGTCTAGGTATGTGTCACATCCCAAGATTTTCCAAATCTTGTAATGTGAAAAATAAATGAATAAAATAAAACTTTGTTGATTTTCAGGGTGAGAAGAAACTTTTTGAATCCAATTGGAAACTTTCAAAACCTATTTGGATCAAATGAAATCCTAAAGGGATTTAAAAAGTTAAATAAACAATAAACTTAAAAATATTTAAAATTCCTATTTTTGGATCTTTTAATAAAAGATTTGGGTTTCAAAAGAAAAGGTGGATTTATAAATAAAGATTATTTTATAGAGCCAAATTAAACCTTGGCCAATATTTTGAAATAAAATGTTTTGTTTGATTAAAGAGTAAAAGTTTATTTAAACAAAATAATAAGGATTTATTAATATCCAATTTTATTAAAAATAAAGGCTTTTCCCATTTTAAATAAACACTAAAACTTATTAAATTATTTTAAATAAGTTTTCCAAGTATTTTATATTCTCAATTAAAACCTACTGAAGTGTTTTGGTTTTATTTTAGATTTCAAAATAAATATTTTAATAAAACAAATCCTATTTGAATTATTAACTAAGGTCCATCTTATTTAATTATTAATGGACCCTAAAATAAAAATGTTATCTTATTTTAAACAAGTTTTCCAAATATCTTATATTTTCAAATAAAACCTACTGATTTGGTTTTGAAAATATTTAGATTTTAATGGAGATTTTATTAAATAAATCAAAACCTATTTGAATTAATAATTAGGGTCTATTTTATTTAATTATTAAATAGATCCTAAAAAGAATGAAATTAATATTTTATTTTTGGACTTTGGTTTATGTTGTTAAACAGAACCAAAACACAATACAAAGTTTGGTGAATGTTTTGAATTGATTTGTTGATTGATTTGTTTGATTGAATTTCAAAACAGTAAATAGAAATAGAAAAGGATAAATCAATCAGACAGAAAAAAAAATGAAACGACCCAGCCCAACTATCCTAGCCCACTAAGCCCAGCAGCCCAGCTCCTCTTCCCCCCGAAACGTTTTCTCTCACACACGAAACGACCCGCGCAGTGAATGACAATCGGGACCCACTCCTCCTCTCTCCCTCTCGCTGACGCTAGGCCCCACCGCCAGCTCACCGTCTTCAACCCCGCGACGACCTCTTCTCCCTCCCCTCGTCGTCGTTTCTGGCTGTGATTCCGCGGCTTAAATTCACCTTAATGCGGCCACCATTACTCGCCGCGACCATGCCCATTTAAACGCCAGCGTCTCCCCTCCATTTCCCCTCTGTCTCCTCCCCCAAGTGCGCCCCCAGGCTGTCGAATTTCGCTCAACACCGCCACTGTCCGACGACGCTCCGGCGAGGATTCCGGCAGCCCCACGCCACCCCTTGCCTCCCCGAGCACGCAGGCAAGTTCACCAGACTCTGGCGCACCGCTCTGTGGCCTCAGCTCGCCCGCGAGTGCCCCGTAACGTCGGCTTCGTCAACCTCAACTCGCCACCGCCGTCTGTCGTTTCTCCGACGAACTCCCCTGGTAAGCCTCGACCGCCCCAGCACCTCCCGATGACGCTTCCTTACTCGCGACCCTTGTGCGCATCTAACCGTGCCTCTCTTTTGGCTTAGCGTGGTTCCAAACGACGCCAGCGACGACGACCCGAGAGCACCGCCGCCCATACCAACTCCGGTGAACGATTCCTCCTGTCCCTGTGTGCCCCTTGCCAAGACGACTCCACGTTGAGCTTCGGCGTCGCCTTGCGATCACTGTGAGCATCTCCCCACCTTCCTTTGCTTCCTGTATCGCCGGCACCACCACCATCTGGCCGCTCTGCCGCCAGCCACCGCCGCAGCGCCGCTTGTTTTAGGTCAAGCTCGCAGCAGCCGTCTGATCTCGATCTAGTGGATAGGATAGAACCACTTAAAGCGAAGGGGTACACAACCTGTGCCACTCGATCTGACTTGATCCAACGCGCTAGAGTAGCCGATCCGAGCGAAGCGGTACCGACGAATAGGAATAGGACGCGTGTCACCAGTTCTGTTTAAAACAAAGTTTGAATCTGATTTAGATGCAGATTTGAAACCCTTGTAACTTTTGATCCACACGTCCAAAATTTGCAAACTTTATATCAATGGAATCAGTGGAACAAGCCCTAGCCAACCATGCCATTTGTTTAGTAAAATGCTTCTGGAAAAATGTTTGTTTTTGCAGAAACATTTGTATGCTTGTTTAGATTATAAAAATTGTTCAAAAATGATTTTGGGGATAAAATTTTTGGCAAATGGTGTGATTTGAATCTACTGACCCTAGGAATCACTTTGTGGTTTCAAAAATGTATTTGGTGAAGAAAAAGAATGATTCTTTGATTTAAAACCATATCTAGTCAAATAAAAATATAGTTTATTTATTAAAAATGGTTTTGAAGGAAAACCTTTGGGAAATGTTTTGTTTTAAACTCTCTGACCTAAAACACAAAGTTTTA
Organism: Avena sativa; assembly: GCA_916181665.1. Lineage (NCBI taxonomy): Eukaryota > Viridiplantae > Streptophyta > Magnoliopsida > Poales > Poaceae > Avena > Avena sativa. The sequence goes on from OV702294.1 coordinate 508,357,803, forward strand.
TGGTTTGAAAACATATTTTGTGAATCCTATAGATTAATGCCTTAGTAAAAACATTTTTACACCACATAAAATGATACCTTGTTTTGAAAATGTTTATGAAGTGAAATCTTTTGCAAATGACCTTGCCACTTTATAAAAATGACCATTAGGTGTTTTCAAATGTTTATGACCCACTAGGAACCACTCTTTCAAATAAAACAAAGCTTGGCATGCTTGCATGCATTTCTTAGACTTTATCATTTTATGTGATGTTTTGCTTGATTGGTAGATTGAGATTGTGCCTTGCTTGATTGATTTGTAGTGACTTGAAGAGTGTGATTGTTGCAAGGACAAGGAGTGAACTTATACCCTCTACCAGAAAGGCAAGTGATGCTTCATACTTTTTGACCCATTACTTTCACTATGCATTAGTGATTTTTCTAAGTAAAACTTGCATGGAATTTTGCTAAGTATAAACCTTGCTATAGGAAAACCTAGTAGATGAAACCTTAGTAGAAATTTTCCTAAGTTAATATTACTACTACTATCAAGCTTAGCTTAGCTAATAGAAAACAAGGGTGGAATATATATCCATACTATGGAAAATTTCTAAGTCTGAGGACTTGTGTTTTTGTTTAATAAAACAACTAAGTTAATGAATCACCTGGGTGGAATGGGACTTGAATGGTGGTTTTTGGTTGAGTGGTTACACAAGGCCCATGTTTATGGTTTACCTTGTGTATCACACTTGTGGATTGCCACCCAGGAACAAAGAGATTTGAGATGTCAAAATGTTGAGAAGCTTCAAGTGCAGCCACTTGGCAATATGGGCTCTGCCTGGATCATATAGGTTGCAAGAACTTAGCCATATGGACAGTTGGTGGTAGAGTATGATAGGTTGGAACGCGTCCATTTTGGTCTAAGGGAAGGCTTCTGAAAGATCTTGTCTTGGTGAAACCAAGTCTTGTGGGGAAAGTGCACCACCTCTGCAGAGTGTAAAATCTAAGTACTTAGCCATGTCCCTGGTAAAGGAAAATTTGAGCATCAAGACATGGAAGCAATCAAGAATCTCATCATCCAAATTTCTAAGTTAAAAACTTGTGGTTGAACAAGGGTTAAAGGATCTTCAATCTCTGATTGGGAGAAATGATTTTGTCAAGCAAAAACTTAGTGTTTTCAAATGTTAAGGAAAAATCTATTTTGAGCAAAGCAAGCCTCAACTCCACTTAGCCAATTGCATATAGATGTTAGACTCCACTATACTACTATAGTATCACTTGCCAATACAATTCAAATGTATTGACCCTTGTGGCTATAACTTGTGATGTTGCAGGTTTGATTGATATTAGTAAAGTTGATTGATTAGGAATACAAGTCTACAACCAACATGTCTGCCTGTGGCACTTTGAAGATGAAGGACCCCATGCTTATAGATATTCTGCTGCAATGTAATGTAATAGCCAAATGAGCTATGTAAGATGTAATAAAATTATGTTATTCCTGGTTATAAAGTTGTATTATGACCTTTGTTTCTTGATATTACATCTTAACTGTGGATGCTAGCTATTGATCCAGGGACTAGCATTGCAAACACAGGGGAATCTACCTTATTAAAGGTTGGGACCCTTTACAGATGGTATCAGAGCATTGTGTTGCCTATAGGATTTGTAAACCTAGGATTGGACAAAACCCTTAGAAAAATAGGAGTTGTATTTGTTCCAAAACTTATTTACAAACAATCTTGTAAACTCTTTCCTCAACCATTTTGGTTTTTGATTCTACAATCTCCTCTATTTCAAACTTGATAGAAAAACCTACCCCATGGCCAAAGACTTCACCATGTGCAAAGGACTTCTTCAACTCTAATGACTTCAACATCTTCAACTCTAATGACTTCAACATCTTCAGCATATTCACCAAGGACCTCAACCATGGATACCACTAAGGACTACAAGTGAGACAAGGAAATCTTACTCAATATATGGAGACTGAGGAAATGCAAAATTGGAAGGAATTCACTTCACTTGAAGTTTTTGAGACCAAGAATTTTCCCAAGGAAACCATGATCTCATGCAAGTAGAATCAACCAATAAAGATGGAAAGATCTCAAGTGAACCATATAGATGGACCACCATATTTAGTTAAGTCAAACACACCAACTTAGGTGGTGTAACAAAAATATTTTTGGTTGTCTAAAAATGTGCTTAAAACTTTGTTGTTTGAGTGGAATGTTTGTTTGTGATTGCTTGCTCATTGCTTGTGTGAATTGTGTTGTGTGTGATTAGAATCCTTAGAAATCTTTTGCCTATTCTAATCCCAAACCAATCCAAACAGATGACTTCTCCAAGAAACTCCAACATCAAGGATGGTGACACCAACAACAACCAAGAGGACAACATGAGAGAACTTATAGCAACCCAAAACCAGTTGAGCCAGGAGACAACTCAGCTTTTAGCCAACAACAATGGACTAGACCCAGCCATACAAAGGATTTTGAAACTTCAATCCCAATTGTTGCAAGGATTGGTTACTCAAATGATCAACATGGGAGAAAACTTTTCCCAAAGAGCTAATGACAACAAGGATGACAAAGATGCTATTCTAGAAGGAACCCAAGCTAGCAATATTTGTAGAGACAAGGATCATTCATGCAAGGAGCATGAAGATCAATGCCCTAATTGTGAAGAAGGAAGTTATATCTCTAGTAACTGCCCCAAGAAGAGAGAAAGATTTCCCACCTTTGAGGTGAGATATGAAGAACATGAACTAGAAGAACTCCTAGCCTTGGAGAGACCCAAAAAGAAGAAGAAGGATATTACTCAAGTGCAATGTTACAATTGCAAAGAGATGGGACACTATGCCAGTGAATGCCCAGAAAAGAAAAAGAACCAAGGAAACAAACAAGAGGAAATGATACCAAAGGAAAAGAAAGATATTAGCCAAGTGTGGTGCAACAACTGCAAAGAGCTAGGACATTATGCAAGCAACTGTCCAGAAAAGATGAAACACAAGATAAACAAGCCTATGAGGGATCTCAGCCTTGTCACATGTTTCAAATGCAAGGAACTAGGCCACTATGCAAACTTCTGTCCAGGAAAGTTACATCAAGATCCCAAGCAAGTCAAGATGTAAATTAGTTGGAAAAATTTTAAGGGTGGTAGTACCCTAGATGCTTTTGAGCCAACTTGTAACCCTAGCCTTCCCAAATCTCGGGACGAGATTTATTTTAAGGGTGGTAGCCTGTCACATCCCAAGATTTTCCAAATCTTGTAATGTGAAAAATAAATGAATAAAATAAAACTTTGTTGATTTTCAGGGTGAGAAGAAACTTTTTGAATCCAATTGGAAACTTTCAAAACCTATTTGGATCAAATGAAATCCTAAAGGGATTTAAAAAGTTAAATAAACAATAAACTTAAAAATATGTAAAATTCCTATTTTTGGATCTTTTAATAAAAGATTTGGGTTTCAAAAGAAAAGGTGGATTTATAAATAAAGATTATTTTATAGAGCCAAATTAAACCTTGGCCAATATTTTGAAATAAAATGTTTTGTTTGATTAAAGAGTAAAAGTTTATTTAAACAAAATAATAAGGATTTATTAATATCCAATTTTATTAAAAATAAAGGCTTTTCCCATTTTAAATAAACACTAAAACTTATTAAATTATTTTAAATAAGTTTTCCAAGTATTTTATATTCTCAATTAAAACCTACTGAAGTGTTTTGGTTTTATTTTAGATTTCAAAATAAATATTTTAATAAAACAAATCCTATTTGAATTATTAACTAAGGTCCATCTTATTTAATTATTAATGGACCCTAAAATAAAAATGTTATCTTATTTTAAACAAGTTTTCCAAATATCTTATATTTTCAAATAAAACCTACTGATTTGGTTTTGAAAATATTTAGATTTTAATGGAGATTTTATTAAATAAATCAAAACCTATTTGAATTAATAATTAGGGTCTATTTTATTTAATTATTAAATAGATCCTAAAAAGAATGAAATTAATATTTTATTTTGGGACTTTGGTTTATGTTGTTAAATAGAACCAAAACACAATAGAAAGTTTGGTGAATGTTTTGAATTGATTTGTTGATTGATTTGTTTGATTGAATTTCAAAACAGTAAATAGAAATAGAAAAGGATAAATCAATCAGACAGAAAAAAAATATGAAACGGCCCAGCCCAACTATCCTAGCCCACTAAGCCTAGCAGCCCAGCTCCTCTTCCCCCTGAAACGTTTTCTCTCACACACGAAACGACCCGCGCAGTGAATGACAATCGGGACCCACTCCTCCTCTCTCCCTCTCGCTGACGCTAGGCCCCACCACCAGCTCACCGTCTTCAACCCCGCGACGACCTCTTCTCCCTCCCCTCGTCGTCGTTTCTGGCTGTGATTCCGCGGCTTAAATTCACCTTAATGCGGCCACCATTACTCGCCGCGACCACGCCCATTTAAACGCCAGCGTCTCCCCTCCATTTCCCCTCTGTCTCCTCCCCCAAGTGCGCCCCCAGGCTGTCGAATTTCGCTCAACACCGCCACTGTCCGACGACGCTCCGGCGAGGATTCCGGCAGCCCCACGCCACCCCTTGCCTCCCCGAGCACGCAGGCAAGTTCACCAGACTCTGGCGCACCGCTCTGTGGCCTCAGCTCGCCCGCGAGTGAACGTAACGTCGGCTTCGTCAACCTCTACTCGCCACCGCCGTCTGTCGTTTCTCCGACGAACTCCCCTGGTAAGCCTCGACCGCCCCAGCACCTCCCGATGACGCTTCCTTACTCGCGACCCTTGTGCGCATCTAACCGTGCCTCTCTTTTGGCTTAGCGTGGTTCCAAACGACGCCAGCGACGACGACCCGAGAGCACCGCCGCCCATACCAACTCCGGTGAGCGATTCCTCCTGTCCCTGTGCGCCCCTTGCCAAGACGACTCCATGTTGAGCTTCGGCATCACCTTGCGATCACTGTGAGCATCTCCCCACCTTCCTTTGCTTCCTGTATCGTCGGCACCGCCACCATCTGGCCGCTCTGCCACCAGCCACCGCCGCAGCGCCGCTCGTTTTAGGTCAAGCTCGCAGCAGCCGTCCGATCTCGATCTAGTGGATAGGATAGAACCACTTAAAGCGAAGGGGTACACAACCTGTGCCACTTGATCTGACTTGATACAACGCGCCAGAGTAGCCGATCCGAGCGAAGCGGTACCGACGAATAGGAATAGGACGCGTGTCACCAGTTCTGTTTAAAACGAAGTTTGAATCTGATTTAGATTCAGATTTGAAACCCTTGTAACTTTTGATCCACACGTCCAAAATTTGCAAACTTTATATCAATGGAATCAGCGGAACAAGCTCTAGCCAACCATGCCATTTGTTTAGTAAAATGCTTCTGGAAAAAATGTTTGTTTTTGCAGAAACATTTGTATGCTTGTTTAGATTATAAAAATTGTTCAAAAATGATTTTGGGGATAAATTTTTTGGCAAATGGTGTGATTTGAACCTACTGACCCTAGGAATCACTTTGTGGTTTCAAAAATGTATCTGGTGAAGAAAAAGAATGATTCTTTGATTTAAAACCATATCTAGTCAAATAAAAATATAGTTTATTTATTAAAAATGGTTTTGAAGGAAAACCTTTGGGAAATGTTTTGTTTTAAACTCTCTGACCTAAAACACAAAGTTTTATGGTTTGAAAACATATTTTGTGAATCCTATAGATTAATGCCTTAGTAAAAACATTTTTACACCACATAAAATGATACCTTGTTTTGAAAATGTTTATGAAGTGAAATCTTTTGCAAATGACCTTGCCACTTTATAAAAATGACCATTAGGTGTTTTCAAATGTTTATGACCCACTAGGAACCACTCTTTCAAATAAAACAAAGTTTGGCATGCTTGCATGCATTTCTTAGACTTTATCATTTTATGTGATGTTTTGCTTGATTGGTAGATTGAGATTGTGCCTTGCTTGATTGATTTGTAGTGACTTGAAGAGTGTGATTATTGCAAGGACAAGGAGCAAACTTATACCCTCTACCAGAAAGGCAAGTGATGCTTCATACTTTTTGACCCATTACTTTCACTATGCATTAGTGATTTTTCTAAGTAAAACTTGCATGGAATTTTGCTAAGTATAAACCTTGCTATAGGAAAACCTAGTAGATGAAACCTTAGTAGAAATTTTCCTAAGTTGAGATTCCTACTACTATCAAGCTTAGCTTAGCTAATTGAAAACAAGGGTGGAATATATATCCATACTATGGAAAATTTCTAAGTCTGAGGACTTGTGTTTTTGTTTAATAAAACAACTAAGTTAATGAATCACCTGGGTGGAATGGGACTTGAATGGTGGTTTTTGGTTGAGTGGTTACACAAGGCCCATGTTTATGGTTTACCTTGTGTATCACACTTGTGGATTGCCACCCAGGAACAAAGAGATTTGGGATGTCAAAAAGTTGAGAAGCTTCAAGTGCAACCACTTGGCAATATGGGCTCTGCCTGGATCATATAGGTTGCAAGAACTTAGCCATATGGACAGTTGGTGGTAGAGTATGATAGGTTGGAACGCGTCCATTTTGGTCTAAGGGAAGGCTTCTGAAAGATCTTGTCTTGGTGAAACCAAGTCTTGTGGGGAAAGTGCACCACCTCTGCAGAGTGTAAAATCTAAGTACTTAGCCATGTCCCTGGTAAAGGACAATTTGAGCATCAAGACATGGAAGCAATCAAGAATCTCATCATCCAAATTTCTAAGTTAAAAACTTGTGGTTGAACAAGGGTTAAAGGATTTTCAATCTTTGATTGGGAGAAATGATTTTGTCAAGCAAAAACTTAGTGTTTTCAAATGTTAAGGAAAAATCTATTTTGAGCAAAGCAAGCCTCAACTCCACTTAGCCAATTGCATATAGATGTTAGACTCCACTATACTACTATAGTATCACTTGCCAATACAATTCAAATGTATTGACCATTGTGGCTGTAACTTGTGATGTTGCAGGTTTGATTGATATTAGTAAAGTTGATTGATTAGGAATACAAGTCTACAACCAACATGTCTGCCTGTGGCACTTTGAAGATGAAGGACCCCATGCTTATAGATATTCTGCTGCAATGTAATGTAATAGCCAAATGAGCTATGTAAGATGTAATAAAATTATGTTATTCCTGGTTATAAAGTTGTATTATGACCTTTGTTTCTTGATATTACATCTTAATTGTGGATGCTAGCTATTGATCCAGGGACTAGCATTGCAAACACAGGGGACTCTACCTTATTAAAGGTTGGGACCCTTTACAGTATGTACTTTGGCTTAAAGCTATCAGGCGTCTTTGTCTATCTCTATAGATTTTGATGCCCAATATATAAGCAGCTTCCCCTAGGTCTTTCATTGAAAAACATTTGTTCAAATAACTCTTCACATCGTTAAGCATGTCAATGTCATTTCCAATAATCAATATGTCATCCACATATAGTACCAGAAATTTCATTGAGCTCCCACTTAGTTTCTTGTAGATACAAGCTTCGTAGCAATTTGGAACAAATCCAAAGCTCTTGATCACTTGATCAAAATGAAGGTTCCAACTCCGAGATGCTTGCTTCAGTCCATAAATAGAACGCTGAAGTTTGCACACTTTATCAGCATCCTTAGGATCGACAAAACCTTTGGGTTGCATCATATACAACTCTTCATCAATGTTGCCATTGAGGAACGCAGTCTTGACATCCATCTGCCATATTTCATAATCATGAAACGCAGCAATTGCTAATAAAATCCGAATGGACTTAAACATCGCTACGGGAGAGAAATTCTCATCGTAGTCAACACCTTTAACTTGTCGAAAACCTTACGTGACAAGTCGTGCTTTATAGACAGTAACATTACCATCCATGTTCGTTTTCTTCTTGAAAATCCATTTGCACTCAACAGCCTTTCGGTCGCTAGGAGGGTCCACCAAAGTCCATACTTGGTTTTCGCTCATGGATCCCAATTCGGATTTCATGGCCTCTAGCCATTTCTCAGAGTCTGGGCTCATCATTGCTTCCTCATAGTTCGCAGGTTCACTGTCGTCTACTAACAGGACAGTTAAGACAGGGTTGTCGTACCACTCAGGAGGGGCACGCGGCCTTGTCGACCTGCGATGTTCAGTAGTAGCATCGTCCGAAGCATCATGATCCTTGTCATTAGCTTCCTCTATTGTTGGTGCAGACGGCACTGGAACAATTTCAGGTGATGCGCTACTCTCCAACTCAAGAGAAGGTTCAACAACCTCGTCTAGCTCTACTTTCCTCCCACTCACTTCTTTCGAGAGAAACTCCTTCTCAAGAAAGGATCCGTTCTTTGCGACAAACACTTTTCCTTCGGATCTGTGATAGAAGGTATACCCAATAGTTTCCTTAGGGTATCCTATGAAGACGCATTTCTCCGCTTTGGGTTCGAGCTTGTCCGGCATCAACTTCTTGACGTAAGCTTCGCATCCCCAAACTTTAAGAAACGACAACTTAGGTTTAGCACCAAACCACAGTTCATAAGGTGTCGTCTCAACGGATTTAGATGGTTCCCTATTTAAAGTGAATGCAGCGGTTTCTAATGCATAACCCCAAAATGATAACGGCAAATCAGTAAGAGACATCATTGATCGCACCATATCTAATAGAGTTCGATTCCGGCGTTCAGACACACCATTGCACTGTGGTGTTCCGGGTGGCGTGAGTTGCGAAACGATTACGCTTGCTTTAAGATGCGTGAGAAAATCATAACTCAAATATTCACCTCCATGATCGGATCGTAGAAACTTAATTTTTCTGTTACGATGGTTTTCCACTTCATTCTGAAATTCTTTGAACTTTTCAAATGTTTCAGATTTATGTTTCATTAAATAGATATACCCATATCAACTTAAGTCATCGGTAAAAGTGAGAAAGTAGCGATATCCACCGCGCGTCGAAACACTCATCGGTCTACATACATCGGTATGTATGATTTCCAACAAGTCTGTTGCTCGCCATCATTCCGGAGAACGGGGTTTTGATCATCTTGCCCATGAGCCATGGCTCGCATGTGTCAAATGATTCAAAATCAAGAGACTCCAAAAGTCCATCAGAATGGAGTTTCTTCATGCGTTTTACACCAATATGACCTAGACAGCAGTGCCACAAATAAGTAGTATTATCACTATCTACCTTGCATCTCTTAGACTCAATGTTATGGATGTGTGTTTCATCCCTTTCGAGATTCAGAAGAAATAAACCATTCACAGCAGGTGCATGACCATAAAATATGTTACTCATATAAATAGAACAACCATTATTCTCAGATTTAAATGAATAACCGTCTTGCAATAAACACGATCCAGATATGATGTTCATGCTCAACGCAGGCACATAATAACATTTATTGAGGTTTAAAACTAATCCCGAAGGTAAAACTAAGGAGAGCGTGCCGACGGCCATCACATCAACTCTTGATCCGTTGCCAACGCGCATCGTCACCTCATCCCTCGCCAGCCGCCGTCTATTCCGTAGCTCCTGTTTCGAGTTACAAATATTAGCAACTGAACCAGTATCAAATACCCAGGCACTACAACAAGGGCTAGTAAGGAAAACATCAATAACATGTATATCAAATATACCTTTGATGGTGCCAACCTTCTTGTCCGCTAAGTAATTCGGACAGTTGCGCTTCTGGTGACCCTTGTCCTTGCAATAGAAGCACTCAGTGTCCGGCTTAGGTCCAGACTTGAGCTTCTTCTCAGCAGGGGCAATGCGCTTGCCGCCGCCTTTCTTGAAGGGCTTCTTTGCACCCTTACCTTTCTTAAAGCTGGGGGGCTTGTTGACCATCAACACATGATTATCTTTCTTGATGTCCACCTCCGCAGCTTTCAACTTAGCGAAGAGCTCAGTGATCGTATCAGTGGAACCAATCTGATTATGAGTAACTACAAAACCTTTGTAGCTAGGAGGGAGTGATTGCAGAACCCTGTCAATCTTGAGCTCCTCTGGAATCTTGCAGTCCAGTTGCTCAAGGCGTTGAGTGTAGCCCGACATCTTTATGGCGTGCTCACTAACGGAACTCCCTTCCTCCATCTTGCAGTTAAAGAATTTCTCAGAGATATCATATCTCTCAGAACGGGCCTGATTCTGAAACATAGTTTTCAGTTCCTCGAGAATCTCAAAGGGCCCGGGGAAATCCTCAAAACGATTTTGAAGGTCCGATTCCATAGAAACAACATGGTGCTCTTAATCACACCATAATCATCTTTGCGTGACTGATAAACAGCTTTCTCATCAGCCGACGCATCTACAGCAGGGGCGTCACCTAGCGCTTTCTCAAGGACATAGTCCTTTTGTCCGCCAGCGAGAATGATTCTCAGATTGCAGAACCATTTGGTGAAGTTAGACCCATTGTTCTTATGCTTTTCTTTCTCAGCAAAAATGTTGAAGTTGATGTTGGACTTAGCCATTTGATCTACAAAATTTGCAAGTACAATTTAGACTATGTTCATGATAACTAGTTCAACTTAATCAAATTACTAAATGAACTCCCACTAAATTCAACATCCCTCAAGTTGTTTAGTGAACATGATCCAAATTCACCACACCTAATCCGATCTTCATGAGAAGAGATGTGGTTTCAATGGTGGACAACAAAGTGTCGATCATATCATTCATATGACTCATATCATAGAAAACACTCCCTGCAAAAACAAGTTAGACGCCTCTACTTTGTTGTTGCATGTTTTACGTGGCTTATGGGAGTATCAAGCTAAGAACGATTCTTACCTACGGAAAGCCACAACGGTGATATTATGGTTGCCAAACTCTGGTGTAAATCCCATGACAACTATAGTGAGAGAAACTGTCATCCACCAGCCGCATGTGTGGAACAAGCCACATGTCAAGTGCGGAGCCGGTCTCGCGAACGAGGTCGCGTAAAGTTGGCCTGGACCGCTTCGATCTCACTATCCCGCGTCATAAGAAGTACACAAACAAGAGGCTTGCAACAAAAAACATCAACGCCCGCAAGAAGCATGTTGCATTCTACTCGTGAAACACATCTACGCATAGATCTAGCTCTGATACCACTGAAGGGTTTCGCAGCATAGTAAATCAAAATTTTCTATGGATGCGAACGGGAAAAGCCAAGATCTAATCTAGGAGATGCAAACAACAAGGGGGATAGATGAGATCTTCATACCCTTGAAGATTCACACAGCGGAACATTCAACGGAATGTGGTTGATGTAGTCGTACTCGCTTCTCCTCCTCGCGATCCGATCCGATCCAACACCGCAAGTAGCGATGCCTCCGAGAGATGCACACGTGCGGCACCTCGACGTATCCTCCTTCATCGGTCCAGCAAGTGGGATGGAGATATAGATTGGATCTACAACACGACGGGCGTGGTGCAAGCGGTGGAGAGTTTCTGCGGCAGGGCTTCGCCTACACGCAGTCGGGAGGGAGAGAGAGAGGAGGGCAGCAGGGCGGCTAGGGCTTGAGGAGGAGGTGTGGGGAGGGTGCGCCCCCAGCCCTCTTTATATAGAGGGGTGGGCGGCTGGCCCTTGCCCCTCCCCCAAGCCCTAGGGCCGGCGGCTAAGGAGGGAGGAGTGGGGGCAAGTTCCCCTCCCCCCTTCTTCTAGAAGCTCCCCTAGGGTTTCCCCTAGGGCTTGGCCGGCTGGGCCTATGGGGCCTTGTGCCCCTGGCCCAATGCAGCCAGGGCACTCCCTCGTAGGCCCACGCCCCCTCCCGACAAGTGGGGCCACGTTGGTCCCACTCCGGAAGGTTCTAGAAGCTTCCGGTACAATACCGAACAATCCGAAACAATTTTGAACTCCAAAATCTGCTTTGCCTTATATGAATCTTATTCTCCGAACCATTCCGGAACCTCTCGTGACATCCTGGATCTCATCCGAGACTCCGAACAAAAACTCATAAACCAATTATCCAATCTATCCTAGCGTCGAGACACGTTAAGTTTGTGACCCTTCGGGTTCGAGAATATGCAGACATGATCTTCTATCAATAATCAACAGCGGGGTCTGGAAACCCATATTGACTCCCACACATTCATCGATGATCATATCGGATGAACCATGATGCCAGGATTCAATCAATCCCATATATATTCCCTTCGTCGCGCGATATTTTACTTGCCCGAGATTCGATCGTCGGTACCGGCATACCTAGTTCAATCTCGGTCACAGCAAGTACTTTACTCGTTCTGTAATCCGATATCACTTTGTGATTAACTCCTTAACCACGTGCTTGCAAGCGGTGTTGATATCGATTACCGAGTGGGCCCAAAGTATATCTCTCCGACTTGGCAGGGACAAATCCCATCTCGATACATACAACCCAACAGGTACTTTCCGATCACCTGAGAGACACCTTTATGATCACCCTCTCATATGATGACATTTGATGACCTCAAAGCTTTCTTCCGATACAAGAGAGTTGCATTATCTCATGGTCTAAGGAATACAATATTTGACATAAGAAAAGCTTCGCAAAGATGAACACGATGACACGATCTAATTGCTCCGCTTAATTTGGGTCTGTCCATCATATCATTCTCCCAATGATATGATCTCATTATTAATCGACAACTCATGTCTATGGTTAGGAAACCTTAACCATCATTAATCAATGAGCTAGTCCATAGAGGCGTACTAGGGACATGGTGAACTTCACAAACCACACACGTATTAAAGTTTACGCTTAATACAATTCTAGCATGGAATATAAACTTTATCATGAACAAGAATTATAACAATAACATCTTGAATATGGCCTCTAGGGCATAATTCCAACAGAATGATAGATTGAATATTTGCTTGCTTGATTGAATTGTAGTGGAATTTGAAGAGTGTGACTATTGCAAGATCAAGGAGTGGACTTATAATTCTCTACCAAAAAGGCAAGTGGTGCTTCATACTTTGGTCCCATTATTTTCACTATGCATTAGTGTTATCTCTAAGTAGGACTTGCATGGAATTTTTGCTAAGTATAAACTATGCCATGGGAAATCCTAGTAGATGAAACCTTAGTAGAATTTCCCTAAGTTAAGATTCTTACTACTATCACGCTTATCTTAGCTCGTAGAAAACAAGGGTGGATTATATTCATGCTATGGAATATTTCTAAGTCAAGGACTTGTGTTTTGTTTAATAAAACAACTAAGTGAATGAATCACCTAGGTGGAATGGTATTGCTTGGAAGGATTTTTGTTGAGTGGTTACACAAGGCCCATTTCTATGGTTTACCTTGTGTATCTCACTTGTGGAATGCCACCCAGGAACAAAGAGATTTGAGATGACGAATGTTGAGAAGCTTCAAGTGCAGCCACTTGGCATTATGGGCTCTGCCTGGATCATATAGGTTGCAATAACTTAGCCAAATGGACAGTTGGTGGTAGGGGTTTGATAGGTTTGGAGCGCGTCCATTTTGGTCTAAGGGAAGGCTTCTGAAAGGTCCTGTCTTGGTGAAAATCAAGTCTTGTGGGGAAAGTGCACCACCTCTCGAGAGTGAAAAATCTAAGTACTTAGCCATGTCCCTGGCAATGGACAATTTGAGCATCAAGACATGGAAGCTATCAAGAATCTCCTCATCCCAATTTCTAAGTTAAAAACTTGTGGTTGAACAAGGGTTAAAGGATCACCAATTTCTATTGGGAGATGCCTTGGGTGATTTTGACAAACAAAAACTTAGTGTTTTCAAATGATAAGGAAAATCTATTTTGAGCAAAGCAAGCCTGATCTCCACTTAGCCAAATGCATATAGATGATAGTTACCACTATACTACCATAGTATCACTTGCCAATACAATTCAAATGTATTGACCCTTGTGGTTGTAACTTATTATGTTGCAGGTTTATTTGATGTTAGTGAAGTGTGTTGATTAGGATTACAAGTCTACAACCAACATGACTGCCTGTGGCACTTTGAAGATGAAGGACTCCATGCTATATAGTTATTTCTGCTGCATTGTAATGAGATAGCCAAATGAGCTATGCAAGATGTAATGAATTATTTTATTCCTGGTTATAAAGTTGTATTATGACCTTTGTTTATTGATATTAAATCTTAACTGTGGATGCTAGCTATTGATCCAGGGACTAGCATTGTAAACACAGGGATCTCTACCTTATTAAAGGTTGGGACCTCTACACCCTTAGGACTAAAGGGAGGGACAAATCCTTTGGACGTGCTTTAGGATCATATTCAGAATGGCCCCATGACAGATTGGTGTTGGATCGTGAACTACACGGTCAAAGGAGGAATAAAGGACTCCCTAAGCTAATTACGATATCCATAGGGAAACCCTTAATTGCGGTGGTCTGTATGGTTGACTGCTCTCAGACATCACATTGGTTATTTAGAGGTGACCTCACTATTAGCTCAACAAAGTGGCTTCCTACGAGCCTTGTAGTTGTAGTGAACATCTTATTATGGAGCTCTCTCCACACATCTCATGACATAAGAAGTATATTATCTTAAATTATTAATAATGACAATACCATGCTAGAGGTGTATCCTACATCCCCGAGAACATTTATCCCTATTGAGTTCAACCATGCTTTCAATCAACCTTGTTATTTTCTTTCTTTTACTTGTTTTAATTATTTTTTTGCACACAACCAAAAACCTTTCAAACACCCTTTACTTGAAACCAAAGGCAGCTTACAAGTATCCTTTGGTAGATAGTGACGAGGGGCATAAAGACCTTTTCCAATAACTCTATGTGGGTTCGATATCTTTACTTTGAAACTAGCTACAGTTGATCCATGCACTTGCAGTCATCACGAAGCATCAAAAAAGTCTAGATGCTTCTTCACTCCTATCTCCTTATCTTGGATAATCACGCCCGGTTATTTCCATTGCAGCATTGGGACACTGTGACTTGTCCCCTGCTCTAGCTTGTTCTCCTTAGCAGGACTGACTTCTATGAAGTTGGCTTCAGTTGACGTACGCTTCCATTTGTCGCTAGAGCCCGAGCCAACTTCCCGCCCCGACCTCCTCCTAACATACCCCGACTGGAAGAACATGTGGGGCCCCATGTGTGGTTTTGGTGATTAATGACAATCTTTATGGACTAATGTGTGTATTAAGTTGTACTTGTAGGAATTGTCCATTGGCATTTCTTGGAGCATGTGTTGGCTTCAAGATATATGAAATTAGAAGAAGATGTGTTGTGCAAGCTCAAAATGCGCAATATATAGAAGATCTCATGTTTGATGCTTGCCATCCCCGGTGATCATAGATCGATGATGAGGAATCAAGAAAGGCGTTCCATCTTGAGAAGGTCAAGTTTGTCTACATTGAGCTCAAGTGGAATGATCATGGCAAAGGTATTATCTTCATAGGTTTTCCCTTTTGCCGGTCTCATGTTGTTAGTGGGAGACCGGGTTTAGGATAGATAGCCGTACTATCAAGAGGGGCTCTCGAATGAGTAACTCGATCACATCGTTCGGAGAGAGCTCAAACCTTTGCATACTTGCATCATTGTATTTGGTTGTTATTTGGTCTTATCCATGTGAGGATATAGAGCATGTGGTAATCTCCATAACAAGCTCTTGATCATCAAAATCGGATCTTCCATTTATATCTTGTTGCGATTTTGATCTTGGCGACTTTCCAGTTTCTCACCAAGTTAGGTATCTCACATTATTATACTTGATACATTCTCACTTGGTGATAACCATCCTCTTTCCAACGCAATTGGAATCGGGTCGATCGGAGTTACCAATCAAAAGTTATAGCCGGTTGAATATTTGCGTATTTGATTCTAAAAAGAAAAAGGAAAAAGATATTTTCTGGGCCATCCGGTACTAACGGGCCCAGTACCGGACGCCCCTGGGCGGCTCGCTCTATCATCTGCCTCCCGCGGTACCCGTTACCGGTTGTACCGGACCGGCCCGGTAGTACCGCCCGGGTGGGCCGGTACTACCGACCTTCCCAGGCACTCCCTGCCCAGCTCCAGCCCATCTCTCCCTGTTCGCAGCCGCCGCACTGTTCTCCTGGGTCGCGATGCCCCGCGCGTGCGCCCTGCCACTCTTGCTCGCCCGCCCGCCTCGTTGTGCACCGCTCGCGCGCCTGGCCCATAGCTCGCTCGCTTGCGCGCGCAGCCGCCACTGATTCCCTCTCGCACGCGTTGACCCCTGCTGTTGCTTTGCTTGCGTGCATGACAGGCTAGCCCGCCAAGCTTGTTGGCCCTGCAGCCGCATGATCCCTACCGCACTGCGTTGCTTCGCTCGCTGGCTGCACGCTGCACCTCGCTCGTGATGACCTTCCCGCTCGCCTGCTTGCTCACTTTGCTGCTGGGCTGACAGGTGCGGTAGTACCGGGGCTCTCTGGTACTACCGGTGAAAGGGCATGTATGCCCCCATGTGTGGTTTTGGTTATTAATGACAATCTCTATGGACTAATATGTAAATTGAGTTTCACTTGTAGGCTTGTCCATTAGCATCGCTTGGGCCATGTGTTGGTATCAAGGTTGGAAGATGAAGAAATGTCCAAGGGCTTTATGCCCATTGGAATCATGAAGAAAGAAGGAGCTTGAAGGTTGATCAAGACATGTGCAAAGAGTTGCATCAAGATGGATCAACCTCAAGAAGGGATGAAGAAGGGTGAGCTCAAGATGCGCCATCTCTAGAAGATCTCATGCTTGAAGCTTACCATCCTCGTGCTCATGGAATGATGAAGGCAAGTTCAAAGAAGAGGTTTACCCATGGAGTATGGGGGAGAAATTTGCAAGTCTTCATCTTCATCAAGCAAGAGAATCCAAGAAAGGTGTTCCCTCTATAGAAGAACAAGACGGTCTACATCAAGTTCAAGTGGGATGCTCAAGGCAAAGGTATGTACTTTATAGAGCTTTTCTTTTGTCGTTCTCGTGTTGTTAGTTGGGATACCGGGTTTAGGATAGATAGCCGTTCTATCAAGAGGGGCTCTTAAGCGGGTGTCTCGTTTGCATCGTTCAGAGAGATCTCAAACCTTTGCATTCATAGCATCATCTTTCTTGGTTGATTATTTGGTTCTTGTCCATGAGAGGATCTAGAACTTGTGGTCATCATCATAACAAGCTCTAGTTCATAAAATAAGTAATTCACTTGCATATATTATTGCGGTTTTTGATCTTGCGAGATTTCCGGCTCCACACCTTATTGGATTCTATTCGTCATTATCTTTCCAACGAAATTGGTTTCATTCCATTTGGAGTTCGGATGCAAAAGTTATCGCGTTTCTGGTTTTCTGGTTTCTGGAATTTCCCTGACCGAAAGTTTCGGCCTGCCATCGGAAGTTCCGCTAGCGCATTTTTGTCGCCGAAAGTTCCGGTGGAAGTTCCGGGTCTTGTTCCGCTCACGTTCAGTAACCTTCTATTTTGGATGTGCTATTTGATGGAACTTCAGTCAGAATTTCCACCGGAAGTTCCTCTCCCACCAGAAGTTCCGGCCAGGGACCGGAAGTTCCGCTCAGGCCTAGTTGCTGCCGAAAGTTCCGGTTGAATTTCCGGCTCTTGTTCCGCTCACGTTCCGTAACCTTCTGTTTTGGATTTGTCTATTTGACGGAACTTATGTTGGAACTTCCACCGGAAGTTTCGCTACCACCGGAAGTTCTGGTGGACCGGCGGAAGTTCCGACCAGGACTCGCTTTTTCAGCTTCTCGCTCCGCAGTTTTTGACCGTTGGCTGTGTGCCACCGAAACTTCCGGTCTCCCACCGGAAGTTCCGGCCAGGAGTCGCGAATGCCCATAACAGGAAGATCTGGGAACCCTTTAAAAGGGGCTCCTCCTCCCCTTCGTGGGCAACAGCTATTTTCTTGGTTCTTGGCTTTCTCTCTCCCCTCCATTGGTGACCTTGAAGAAGCTATCCCTCTCCCCTTTCCCTTCCTATGATTCTTGCATCTTTTTGAGGGATTTTAGAGAGGAGATCTAGATCTACAATCCCCCAAGCTAAATCCCTTCTTTGTGAAGGAATCATTGGGATCTAGATCTTAGAGAGTTTTGTGTTCTCCTCTTGTGTTCTTCCTCCCTTATTCCCCCAATAGATTTTGTAGCTTTGTTGGAATTTGGGAGTGAAGGACTTTCCCTTGCATTTGTTGCATAGGTTTGAGTTCTCCTCGGAGATTCGGTGAGTACAAACTTGAGGGCTTGTTAATCTTGGGTTCCTTGGAACCCTAGACGGTTGTGTGGTTGGATTGTTGACCTTTTGTGGTCTTGTTGACCTTTTGTGGTCTTGTAGCCTCTTGTGGCATTGTTGGCCTTTTTGTGGCATTGTTGGCCTTTTGTGGCATTGTAGACTTTTGTGGCTTTGTTGTTAGGAGCCTCCAATTGAGTTGTGGAGTTAGACCCAATCTTGTACGGGTTCGGTGACCGCCCTCAAGCGTCCCATAGTGGAACAAGTGCTCGCCTTTTGTGGTGCGCACTTGGGAGAATAGGGTGAGCCTTTTGTGGCGTCGGTGACTTGCGTGCTTCCGCATCCGGGGTGAGGCCTTGTGTGGCGTTGGGTGTGCATCGAGCCATCACACCTCGAGGTGAGCCATTTGTGGCGTTCGGAGAGCATTGCGCCATCGCACCTCTCCAACGGAGACGTAGCTTCTTTGGAAGTGAAATTCGGGAAACAAATCTTCGTCTCCGCATCCATCGGTTATCTCTCAACTAAACCCTTTACTTATGCACTTTACATTGTGATAGCCGTCGTGCTTGAAGTACTTATATCTTGCTATCGCCTTGTTGCATGTATTGCTTAGCATAGGTTGTTGGTGCACTTAGGTGAACTTAGTAGGTTTTGTGCTCAATAAATTAAACGTTAGTTTTATTCCACA
Source organism: Avena sativa (assembly GCA_916181665.1). NCBI lineage: Eukaryota > Viridiplantae > Streptophyta > Magnoliopsida > Poales > Poaceae > Avena > Avena sativa. The sequence continues at coordinate 508,376,600 of OV702294.1, forward strand.
TTTACTTGAGCCTAAACCATAATAATTTTAAAATCCTATTCACACCCCCTATAGGCGACTTTATTTGTACTTTCAACCGGCCCAGACCAAAAGAGAGCCCCAACGGGCAGATTTTCTAGGGCCACTATTTAAGCCTTTTGCCCGTTTTCAGTTTAGTTCGCTTCTTCCTCCTCTACTTGTCTAAGCTTTGCCCACATTTGCCCTATTTCTAAAAGCTTTATTAATCTCTTCCCCTCTGATGATTCTTGCCCATATTTGAGCGGAAGAGAGAGGAGATCTAGATCCACGTCTTGACCAAACCAAAACATCTCTTTGTGAGTGTATCTTTGGGGATCTAGATTTTGGGGGATGTTGTGTCCCTATTTGATTCCTCCTCTCTTGTTCCCCCAATAGCTTTAGTAGCTTTGTTGGAACTTGAGAGTGAGGGATTGGAGTATCTTTGTGGTGTTCTTGCCATTTGCATTCGGTGCATCGGTTTGAGTTCTCCTAGGAGGATTTAGTTTGTGTTACTCATTGAAGCTTGTCCCTCTTGGGTTCTTGGAACCCTAGACAGTTTTTGAGGCCTTGGTGGCGTTTGTTGGGAGCTTCCAATTAAGTTGTGGAGAAGTGCCCTGACCTTGTGAGAGGTTCCGGTTTGCCACCGACAAGTGCATCGATAGTGGAAGTGTGGATCGATCTCGTTGGGGTGAGATTCATAGGAGAATAAGGGAGACCTTTTGTGGCATTGGTGGTTTGATACCACCCCCTCTCCAAACTAGATGTACTCCATGTTGGGAGGAACTCGGTAAAATATCGTCGTCCCCGCATGCCTCCGTTATCTCTATACCCGAGCTCTTTACTTATGCTCTTTACATTGTGATAGCCTTCGTGCTTGAAGTAATCTATATCTTGCTATCACATTGTTACTTGTATTGCTTAGCATAAGTTGTTGGTGCACATAGGTGAACCCTAGTTGTTCTAGGTTGTGCTTGACAAAGTAAACGCTAGTTTAATTCCGCCTTTGTCGAGCCACTCTCGGAAAAGTTTTAATAGCCTATTCACCCCCCTCTAGGCGACATCTGTATCCTTTCACCGACCATTACCACCCTCAAAACCACCACGTCCTCGGCCAACATGCACACCACGTCCACCATTGCCCCTTCCACCTTGAAACTAACTTTCCCTTTCTAGCTGGCGGTTAGCTGCCACACCATAAATGCGAGCCCTATTCCACGACGTGTCCGCAATAAGCCATGCACCAAAAGCGAGTGTCCCAAGTGAGTGCTCACCCGTGCCACAGTCCTCTTCTTCATGAACCAGCAGACCACAGACACCACATAACCTGGGGATCTTCTCATACTTCACACACATAATCGTCGGGTTTGCTCCCTCTGACCTGAAGGGAACAAACCATATTAGTGGCATCCTCACATCGAGCCACACTCTCGCTCGAATGTAGTTGCCTCCCTCTACTCTAGAGCTATTCATGTCGACAACAACCAGCTCGCCCACATTCATCGCTAGCCCCGATATTAGTTCCTTCTTACGGTACAACTCGGGCACGTCAACGATTCGCACCCATGCTAGGATGCGGTTCAGCTCAAACAACTGACGTACCCTAACCCCGTTCATACTTTTCAATCAGTACACCGTGATACCTAAACAACCACGGGCCTTACTCGGTAATCTTCTTCCAATCCCCTAGGCAGTTTTCTTGCACCAAGAATTTTCTCTCATCTAGATCCCGAAAGATCACCACCTGTGTTTGCGCCCATGCAAACCTGAGCATCTTCTTCAGAGATATGAAGCCGTAGGTCTTGGTGGTCAAAAGCCTCATCACAGCCATCCACATTATACTCTCTTTCACGGCTTCCACTTCCTTCTATGCCACAAAGACGCCCTCTATATCCTCACCTTTAAGATTCAAACTCTTCAGCAGTTCTTCGATCATCCGTTCTGATCCCCGATGGGACCTTCCCTTGCGCCCCCTCACTTTCCGCCTCTGCCATGGTCTCGATCTCCCTGATACATCCAAAACGTATCTGCTTTCTCAGACACTTTGCTATTGTTTCTCCTCTAAACTTGTGTGATTTGGATATAACTAACACGGACTGACGCTGTTTTCAGTAGAATTACCTTGGTGTCTTGTTTTTGTGCAGAAAATGAACTATCAGAAAAAATCCCGAAAAATATGCCAAAAATTATATTTCACCAGAAGATCCACGGAGCCAGAAGACGAGACGGAGAGGAGGCCTGGGGGGCCCACACCCACCCCATGCACCCCCTCGGCCTCCCTCTGCGCCTATAAGTTGCCTTTCGACCTAAAAAATGAGGGGGGGTCGATAGTTTTCCAGAAAGAGTTCCGCTCCGCCGCCGCCACCAGAAACCAAGATTCGGATCCAGAAACTCCGTTCTGGCACCCTGACGGGACGGGGAATTTGGAGAGGATCATCGCCATCGTCATCACCAACGCATCTCCATCAACCACCGATGTTTCCCTCATCCATGAGTGAGTAATCCCCCGCTGTAGGCTTGGGGATGGTAGGGATTGGATGAGTTCTTTCATGTAATCGAATAAGATCTATTAGAACATAGTGCGTAGTATCTCTATTAGTGCTATTTGACTTTGTTGCAACTTGTTGTGCTTAATGCTTGTCACTAGGGCCCGAGTGCCATGATCTCAGATCTGAACTTATTATTGAATCATTATGATAGTATTGTTTGTGATCTTATCTGCAAGTTTTGTACACATATCATTGTCTGGATCCAAAGGCCCCAAAGTGACAATAATTGGGACAACCGGAGGGGATGGCTATGGTGTGAGGATCACATGTGTTCACGGAGTGTTAATGCTTTGCTTCGTTGCTCTATTAAAAGGAGCACCTTAATTGCCAGTAGTTCCCTAGAGACCTCGCTGCCACGAGCTGGCTGAACAGAAGATGTTGTGCAAGTTCTCATTGCGAGCACGTATGACTATATTTGGATCACATGCCTAGGATTGTTCAGTACTTGGATGCTTGTTATTATTTATCTTCAATGTTCTAGATCTTAAAGCTACATGTTTAGACTCGTCCATGCAACGTTCGTCCATCCATCCCTATGCCTACCGCACTCGAATCCTACTGTTACCGTTACTGTTACTATTGCTCTTGTTTTACTGTTGCTGTTATTGTTGCTTTGTTGTTGCTACTGATAAACTTCTATGAGCAAGAACTATTTCCAGGTGCATCTGAACTGACAACTCAGTTGTTAAGGCTTGCAAGTATTCTTTGGCTCCCCTTGTGTCGAATCAATAAATTGGGTAATACTACCCGCGAAGACTATTGCGATCCCCTATACTTGTGGGTCATCACTCCCTCGGGAGCAACACCCACGGAAGAAGTCCGGGAGGCAGTGGGAAAGACCAGAAACCATCCGTCGGCGGTTAACGATCGCCGATCACCAGAGGTATCGTGAAACCGTAGCCGCCTAGGTATGGGTGCATTGTACATAGGCACGTTTAGTTGGTGAGGCTTGTTGGCCCCTCTGCCCATCTTTCAAGCCCACATATGGCACCTGTTAAGCTAAACGGGCAATTTAAAAAAAAAAGGGTAAAAAGGCAAAAGAAATACTCCCTCCGATCCATATTAATTAACTTTGTTTAGATACGAATGCATCTAGTGTAAATACTTAACCAGATTCATATGACTGTAAATAAAGTTAAGACCATTAATATAGACCGGAGAACATAGACAATTGAAGAATAAAATGCCAAACGGGTCATGCTGGGCCAGCAAGTGGGCTTCAGATTGTGGCCTAGGCATGACCCCAGCAGGCCACAGGCTGGAACGTGCCCGTTTAGGCACATGTCATGCCAGGATGCACGCGGTGTCGAGCTGGCATGCCTTAGCCCGACACACAAAGTCTGACCTCATGACCAGGTTTGATCCCGGGGATCACACACACACACGTTCGCCGGCTACCAGGTGTGGAAGGAAAATACTATAGCGAACGGACATAATCACCACCTACCTTATCGTCTTCCCTATCAGTGCTCCTCCACCAACCATATCTCCCATTTTTATCCCTCTCTCAAATCTCTCTCACATGAGTACCATGGAACGCTGACTTGTGTTTCCCCACCTACGCACTCCCGTTGTTCTGATCCTCAACCACTCAACACCACTGCATGCTGCTTCCCATCTCGCATCTCCTTGCCCCAAGCTGCTCCCATGCGACGTCTGTATCTGTGTAAAGGAAGGCGGCAAAGTTGCACAAGCTACTGCTAATGAAGGGTCGATGTTGCATGGAGGTGATAGCAAGGCTGCATGCGACGAGCGGTGATGCTGCGAAGGAAAGATTTTGGGGCTTTGAGGGAAGGGTGACTGAGGAGGTCGATGCTACTGACGTTCAGGCGTGGTGCTACCGTAGATCGGTAGTGATGCTGCCAAGGAAGGGTTGCATGGCTTCAAAGGAAGGATGGTAGATAAGGTCGATGTTGTTGGAGATATGCCCAAGAGGCAATAATAAAGTGGTTATTATCATATCTTCATACTTATGATAAATGTTTACATACCATGCTATAATTGTATTATCCGGAAACATTAATACTTGTGTGATTTGTAAACATAAAAGAGTCCCTAGTAAAGCCTCTTGTTAAACTAGCTTGTTGGTTAATATATGATCATGGTTTCCTGATCATGAACATAGAGATGTTATTAACAACAGGGTCATATCATTAGGAGAATGATGTAATGGACATACTCCTATAGTTAAGCGTAGCATAAAGATCAAGTCATTTAATATAGTTCATTTGCTATAAGCTTTCTGATACATAGTAACCTAATTCCTTCGACCATGAGATCATGCTTATCACCATCACCGGAAGGATGATTTGATGACATCAAACACCACACCGTAACTGGGTGGCTATAAAGATGGCATTGAGTGTTCGGAAAGTATGGGTTGAGACACATGGATCAAGAGTGGGATTTGTCCATCCATATGACAGATAGATATACTCTGGGCCCTCTTAGTGGAATGTCATCCAATTAGCTTGCAAGCATGTGACTGGCTCACAAGGGATCACATACCACGGGAATGAGAAAAGAGTACTTATCAGTAACGAGGTTGAACTAGGTATGCAGAGATACCGATGATCAAAACCTCGGATAAGTAAACTATCGTGAGACAAAGGGAAATTGGTATCGTATGTAAGTGGTTCATTCGATCGCAAAGTAATCGTAGAAATATGTGGGAGCCATATGAATTTCTATATTCCTCTATTGGTTATTGATCGGAGAAGTGTCTCGGTCATGTCCGCATAATTCACGAACCGTAGGGAGACACACTTAAGGATTCGATGTTGTTGAATAGTTATGGAATGATGAGTAAGAGAACAAATGTTGTTCGGAGTCTCGGATGGGATCCGGGATATCATGAGGAGATCCGGAATGGTCCGGAGAATAAGATTCATATAAGGAAAGTCCTGTTTCGGAGTTGGGGAATGATTCCGGTGTTTTCATCGGGAATGTTCTAGAAGGGTCTGGAAGGTCTGGCACTCCGGAGGGGAAGGGTACATGAATGTGTCATAACAAGTTGGAATGGTTGCATCATGTACTAGGTGTCATCGCTGAGCAAAATAAAGGGATAACTCAAATCCTAGTTTGAAAAGTCAAACGACAATTTGAAAAGTCAAACGGCAAGTTTGCTTGGTGGAGGGAGAGTAGGAAACCTACTTGGGGAGGAAGTCCTCTTCCCTCCACCGCCGGCCAAGGAGGAGGAGTTGGAGGAGGACTCCCTCCTCCCAAATGCGCCTCCCTCCCACCTATAAAAGAAGGGGCAGGGGTGCCCCTCCTCCCTACACCTCTCTACACCCAAACCCTAATCTCCCAGCCGCCGGCCTCCTCCAAGTCGCCGCAGCCTAGGGCCTCCTCTAGCTTGGTGAGTTAGAGTTTCCCCAAACCCTAGCCGCCGGCCAAGCCCTCCCCTTGGTGCCCTCTAAACCCTAGATCACCAAGGTCTCTCTCATGCTCCACCATACTCGCTCCGGCTTAAGACGAAGCTCTGCGAGATCTCCCCTCTACTTCCGGTACCACGCCGTCGTGCTGCCAGAATCGCGAGGAGAGTGCTACAACCTCTGCTGCTTGCTGGAACAAGGGAGAGGAAGGTATTCATCAAGTACCGAACGTGTGACCGACTGCGGGAGCGCTGCCGAAACGCAGCGCCGGAAGGATCGTCTACGCGATCTTGAGATCGGAAGTGTACGACTACATCACCCACGAGAATCTGATCTCGTTAACCGCTTTGGATCTTCTAGGGTTAGTATTCCATCGACTCGTTGCTACAATATAGTAGATAGATCTTGGCTTGATCATAGATTAGATCTTGACTGTGTGTTCATGCGGTAGAAATTTTTGTTTTCCATGCTACGAACCCCTATAGTGGTATCAGAGCCGTGTCTATATGTAGATCTGTTGCACGAGTAGAACACAATGGTCATTGTGGGCGGTGGTGCTTTTATTATCAATTGCTTCTTGTGTACTTTGCATCTTGCGGTATGATGGGATGAAGCGGCCCGGGCTAACCTTACATGACATCGTTCATGAGACTTGCTCCATGCTCAACATGCAACTTGTATTGCATAAGTGGCTTTGCGGGTGTCTATCTCTCCCATCATAGTATAGATCCAATTTACAACGAGCACTTGATAGTTCAAGCATCAACGTTGTGGTTCCTGTTCGTAAGTTAGAGCGACACTTACTGAAAGCCCCAAACCACGTAAAATATGCAAAGAAAATTAGAGGCGTCTAACTTTGTTTTGCAGGGGTGTGCTGTGATGTGATATGGCCATGATTGTGATTATATTTGATGTATGCAATGTTCCTTATTGTAAGTTGGCAACCGGCAGGAGCCATATGGTTGTCTTTAAATTCTGTTAAGACCCGCGTGTCTATTCAAAGTAGTTGTAATAGTTGAACCTGGTGGACGACAACCATGGAGCGGCATCATTGACCTTGATGCAATGTCGGTGATGATGGAGATCATGTTTGTGCTTGAAGATGGAGATCGGAAGCACAAATAAGAAAGGCCATATCATATCACATATTATGAATTGCATGTGATGTTAATCCTTTTATGCATCTTGTATTGCTTAGTTCACGACGGTAGCTTTATAAGATGATCCCTCAAGCACACAATTTCAAGTTTTAAAGTGTTCATCCATAGTAAGCACCGTTGCTAAAGCTCGTTGTTTCGAAGCACCACGTGATGATCGGGTGTGTTAGATTCTGCGAGTGTATACAACGTGAGCAAGCCAGATTTGCTCATGCGGAAGCTAAGGTTTGATCTTGACGAGCCTAGCATGTACAGACATGGTCTCGGAACACGGATCACCGAAAGGTAAAGCATGAGTCATATAGTAGATATGATGAACATGTTGATTGTTCGCCTTTGAAGCTACATCAACTCTCGTGATGATCGGTTTTGATGTGGTGGATTTGGTTTGTGTGATCACTAAAACAATGTGAGGGATATTGTTTTGAGTGGGAGTTCAATAGCAATATGATTAAAAGTTGAACACTATTTATCATAAATTAAATCAAAGTGAATTTGCATAGTTGTTGTAGTCATTGGCATCCGTTTACCACCTTGCGCTTAGTTATAATTGAGATGATAGAACTATAGAATTCTGGTTAGTTACTTTACGAACTGGTATCGTATTGTTTTGAAGTGTTAATCTAAAGTTTAAAAGTCCCATTGCAAACTTTCAGTAAGTTTCGATTACTCTGTGAAATTTAATAGTTGGTATTAAATCAAGAGTAACAATTCCAATGTTAGTATATAAGTATCATGTTTATCTTCATGATTCTTGATATTCAAAGGATTGTCTTAATATCAAGGTTATCTAGGATCTGAAAGAGTTGTTTCAGAAACCATGATGTGTGGAAGATATTGTGATATCTGAAACGAAGTTTTGGTTGCAACATGATAGAGTATAATATGGCAAAAGTCATGTTCTCATATTTGATGAGAATTTGCAAAAGGTTGGAGACACTAGTTGTCCTAAACCTCCAAAAGGTTTTGGAGAGCAACATTATACTCACGATTCACCGTTATAAGCTAAAAGTAGCTTGATCATGGATAATTCCATGATAAGGGTGAATATTTGATGTAGGTAAAATGTTTACTACACCAAGAGATTACTAAAGAAAGGAATTTGAAAGAACACCAAACATTTGATGATGGTAATCTACTTCAAAGTGCAAGTCCAAAGACATTGGTATTTAACTATACACGCTTTGGACTATGTGTCATGTGTATGGCTCCACTATTGATGTTGATAGATTCTTTCAAACAGAAAAAGAAATACTGAAAGAGAATCTCATAAATATATGGCAGAAAAGAAAAGACTAGAATTGTTCAGTTTAGGTATATAAGGGATATACGTGTTATGGCTATATTCTTTGCTTGTTAAACAATGTGGTTCTTAAGTATTTGATACTGAATTGGTTGGTATGAATCGTCATACGAAACAACAGAATTCATGAACTACAATGGCCTAAGTAACTAGCAAAAGAATATGTGATGATGTTCATCGAGAACAAATAAAGGGTTATTGTGTTGCTCATTAAAAGCTTGCCTTCAAGATTTGTTTTATCAGGTATTATGAGAACAAAAGGGTTGTTCAAATAATTGCCGTAATCCATAAAAGATGGATGATTTACAAATCTCGTTGGAGAAATCGCACCCATAAAACTAATGCTAAAAATGTCGAAAGACAAATTGACTAAAAGATCACTTAGGAAGTGACATCGCCGTTTAAATTATATTGGAAAGAAAACATGAAGAAACTCCAAGTGGATGGAATTTTGGAGTCTTTTGATTTTTGATCAAATGATGCTTGTGAAACTTTCCTAGAGATAATTAAAACTTCGTTCATAGGCCAAAAGGGAACGAATGGCTAGCTTATTGGAACTTGTACATATTGTTGTATGAAGTCCATTATGTGTAGTCAAGAGCGATGGATTTAAACTTCATATGCTTCCTCCGAAAATTTGAGTGAATATATGAATATTTACTTAATAAGGATGAAGTATGAAACATTTGAAAATTTCAAAGATTTTCAAGATGAAGTGCAAAATCATTGTAACAAGAATATAAATAGTTTATGATAAGATCATAAAGGAAGATATTTGAGTTACAAGTTTAGCATAATACCTAAGATTTAACGAATCGTTCCATGGATTTGCATTTTCCGGAACACCATAAGAGTATGGAGCGTTCGAGATATGTAATTAAACCTTGTTTGACATGGTAAGATCAAAGGTGTAATTCATAAAACTGTCATTATATTTTAAAGATTAAAATCTTTAGAGACTACCTTTTTTCCACTGAAAAGAGCTCCATCATAATCCGTTGAATTGACACCATATAAAGTTATGGTTTGGGATAAAACCCAAGTTGTCCTTTCTTAAACATTGGTTACGGAGATCTAAGTTCCCATAAGAAAGATGTTTACAACCAAAGTCGGATGAACCTGTCTTTGTATGTTATTTCGAATAACTATTCCTCCATAACATCGGAGACAAAAATGTTTGTCGCTTAGAACGTCAAGTTTCTTAGAGAAGGAATTTTTCGTGAAAAGTTAAGTGGGAGGAAAATAGAACTTTGATAAGGTTAAAAGAACCTTAGCTATATGTGCAAAGTTGCACAGCACCGAAAAGTGTTCCGGAGACAGCAACAATGCTCATGGCTCACGTGCCTCAAAGGTTGTGGTTACGGAGATCTAAGTTCCTATTGAAACAAGTAGGTCGGGTAAACAATCAAATACCAAGATTTGAGAGTTAAATCATTATTCGACAATAATGATCCGATTACATGCAAAGAAGCGATGATGGGCCCTGACTCTGTCAAATGACTTGAAGCCATAAAATCCGTGATAGTTCCATATACGAGAGATCAAGCTTTGAGCTTGAAAGACCCTCTGGAAAGGTACGAGACCTTACAGTCGTATTTGGATCTATAAAGAAATAGACATAGATGTTTCACATCTATGAAATAGTCGACATGTTGGGAAAGAGTTCACAACAATGTTCAAAGGTTGACTATGACAAGATCTGATCTTTCATAGCGAAATTTAGTCTAGACGGATTAATGTAGCAACCACGACATATAATTTTGTTATGTGTTGAATAAACAAAACAAGTTCTTCTAATAGAATGGTTACCAAGGACGTGCACATGACACGGTCCAAAGGGTTTTGTTAATTCAAAGGATGCTAAAAGCATATGCAAACTTCAATGGTTGAAGTAAGCATCGCGGAGTTGGAATCTTCACTATGATGAAACTATTAAAAGAGTTTAATTTCATCGGAGACGAAGAATATGCTTGCATTTGCAAGAAATTAAGTGGGAGCGCTAAGACATGTTTCTAAAACATTATGTGGAAGACATATTGTTGATTGGAAATGATGTATCTTTTATTAACACAGGATAAGAATTTTATCTCGATGAAAGACTTAGGCAAAACCCAAATATTTGGCATCAATAGATGCTAATATGGCTATGCCGAAAGTACATAGATGATATATTGAATGAGTTTAATATAAAAACTACAAGAAAGGTTCTTGTCGCACAGAAAGGATTGAATGAGTTCAATATTGATGATATATTCAAATGTATTGACACTTGGTAAGTGAAACAAAGATTCAAGTATAGATTGATACTTGATGTATGAAATCACAAAGAGTATTTATATCAATCATGTTGTGATATGTACAAATCCAAATATGTCCTATGCTCTAAATGTTATGAGCATATACCAGAATGATTCATAAGATGATTATTGGACAATAGTAAAGATATTCTTATGATCTTGTAAAAGAACTAAGAATATATTATTCTGTAGAAGTGACAAATAGATGGTTAGTTCATTGTCAATGAATTACATTGATACTAGTTTTGTCACAAAGTACAAATTAAGTTTATCTCAATCTAAACTAAGGGTGGCACAATATAATGGAAAGTAAGTTCCATAATGAATTTGGATGAGTTCCAAAGTTAAGACATTGTGACAGATACTACAACAAAAGGTTAAGTATATAACTGCTATTATAGCAGCAAAAGAGGGTATTTGTGTCAAGTAGTTTGTTATCAAACTAGGTGTAGTCAACAGTAGGGATAATACTATGAAGATATATTGTACGGCAATATTATCAACATGTTTTAACCCCAAAGAACTAAAGATCACACCAAAGGACCAAATTTGTACAAAGCCATCTCATTAGAGAATGAGTGATGCGTAGAGACGCAAAGACATGCAATTACACACGGACCTGGAAGTGTCAGATCTGGAGATCAGTTGACCACTAGAAATCGTGTTCATACAACACCGGAAAGCCATAGGTGTTGAATACACAAATGTTTGAAACTAGATTATTGACTCTAGTGCAAGTGGGAGACTGTTGGAGATATGCCCAAGAGGCAATAATAAAGTGGTTATTATCATATCTTCATACTTATGATAAATGTTTACATACCATGCTATAATTGTATTAACCGGAAACATTAATACTTGTGTGATTTGTAAACATAAAAGAGTCCCTAGTAAAGCCTCTTGTTAAACTAGCTTGTTGGTTAATATATGATCATGGTTTCCTGATCATGAACATAGAGATGTTATTAACAACAGGGTCATATCATTAGGAGAATGATGTGATGGACATACTCCTATAGTTAAGCGTAGCATAAAGATCAAGTCATTTAATATAGTTCATTTTCTATAAGCTTTCTGATACATAGTAACCTAATTCCTTCGACCATGAGATCATGCTTATCACCATCACCGGAAGGATGCTTTGATGACATCAAACACCACGCCGTAACTGGGTGGCTATAAAGATGGCATTGAGTGTTTGGAAAGTATGGGTTGAGACACATGGATCAAGAGTGGGATTTGTCCATCCATATGACGGATAGATATACTCTGGGCCCTCTCGGTGGAATGTCATCCAATTAGCTTGCAAGCATGTGACTGGCTCACAAGGTATCACATACCACGGGAACGAGAAAAGAGTACTTATCAGTAACGAGGTTGAACTAGGTATGCAGAGATACCGACGATCAAAACCTCGGATAAGTAAACTACCGTGAGACAAAGGGAAATTGGTATTGTATGTAAGTGGTTCATTCGATCACAAAGTAATCGTAGAAATATGTGGGAGCCATATGAATTTACAGATTCCTCTATTGGTTATTGATCGGAGAAGTGTCTCGGTCATGTCCGCATAATTCACGAACCGTAGGGAGACACACTTAAGGATTCGATGTTGTTGAATAGTTATGGAATGATGAGTAAGAGACCAAATGTTTTTAGGAGTCTCGGATGGGATCCGGGATATCACGAGGAGATCTGGAATGGTCCGGAGAATAAGATTCATATAAGGAAAGTCCTGTTTCGGAGTTGGGGAATGATTCCGGTGTTTTCATCGGGAATGTTCTAGAAGGGTCTGGAAGGTCCGGCACTCCGGAGGGGAAGGGTACATGAATGTGTCATAACAAGTTGGAATGGTTGCATAATGTACTAGGTGTCATCTCTGAGCAAAATAAAGGGATAAATCAAATCCTAGTTTGAAAAGTCAAACGCTAATTTAAAAAGTCAAACGACAAGTTTGCTTGGTGGAGGGAGAGTAGGAAACCTACTTGGGGAGGAAGTCCTCTTCCCTCCACCGCCGGCCAAGGAGGAGGAGTTGGAGGAGGACTCCCTCCTCCCAACCGCGCCTCCCTCCCACCTATAAAAGAAGGGGCAGGGGTGCCCCTCTTCCCTACACCTCTCTACACCCAAACCCTAATCTCCTAGCCGGCGGCCTCCTCCAAGTCGCCGCAGCCTAGGGCCTCCTCTAGCTCGGAGAGTTAGGGTTTCCCCAAACCCTAGCCGCCGGCCAAGCCCTCCCCTTGGTGCCCTCTAAACCCTAGATCACCAAGGTCTCTCTCATGCTCCACCATACTCGCTCCGGCTTAAGGCGAAGCCCTGCGAGATCACCCCTCTACTTCCGGTACCACGCCGTCGTGTTGGCGGAATCGCGAGGAGAGTGCTACAACCTCCGCTGCCTGCTGGAACAAGGGAGAGGAAGGTCTTCATCGAGTACCGAACGTCTGATCAACTGCGGGAGCGCTGCCGGAACGCAACGCCGGAAGGATCGTCTACGCGATCTTGAGATCGGAAGTGTACGACTACATCACCCACGAGAATCTGCTCTCGTTAACCGCTTTGGATCTTCGAGGGTTAGTATTCCATCGACTCGTTGCTACAATCTAGTAGATAGATCTTGGCTTGATCATAGATTAGATCTTGATTGTGTGTTCATGCGGTAGAAAATTTTGTTTTCCATGCTACAAACCCCTACAGATGCTACCATTGTTGAGGCATTGTGTGATCGGCGTTGTGGCATCCTGCTACCACATCACGGTTGTGATGCTCCTTAGGAAGGGCTGTAGGGCTTCAACGAAATTGGAGGGTAGGCTCAAGGTAACATGTCACTCCATTAAAATGACTTAAACACAATATGGTTTTGAGAATTTGCGATTCTTATATCAATGCATGGCAGTGTAAAATCAACAACTATAATAAGAAACTCAGAGAGGTACCTTTGTATGTCGCTAAGATAAAGCATAAGTAGACTCAAATGAAAAACTACGGGTCAAGTATCAAATGACCAATGTGGTGAGATTAGACGAATTTAGTTAAATCTGGGTGGTTGTTTCTTCATTTGCAAGTATAGTTTCAATTACTTAGTGAAACAAATAAGTTTAGTTGACATGAGTCTAGTGAATACCTAATTGGGTGTTGGTCGGTTTCATAGAAATATACCTGGTTTATAGGCCGCAATCGTACAATCGATGAAAGGATCAACAATCACCCTTCCATGAGGCCCTGAGCCCGGCCAATCCTCGTATGCATTCGCAAATTTGTTGGATGGCGAGTTTGCCTACGTCTGTGCCGCCGCGTCCTATGACCTAGCCAAAAGAGCGATCAAATTTGTGTAGAGCATATTCAACAGAAGCTCTAGGTGTAAAAATGTTTTGCAGTGCAAGATTGACTTTTAGTGCACGCGGTCATGTTCAGCCTTTACAGACACGCTAAAATACACCGTGGAGCAGGCAACACTTTACTAGAGGCTATAAAATAGGATCTCAAATTTTAGAAGAAAAGACCTTACGATGCTTCTAGAAAAAGCAATCAGGTCTTCTCCTACCTTCCCTCGCAGCAGCAGTTGGGTGGTGCTACCATGGAAGGAGGACTACGGGTTACGGTTGCTACTGCAGAGAAACATGTGGGCACACGAAGACAGCGGGTGGCGGAGCTGGTGCCCGGAGCCAGCGGGCGTGTGGCGGAGGCTAGGGAGCGGGCCGCTAGAGCCAGTGGACGGGCGAGCCGACGGCCATGAGCAGGATATCGAGTAAAGGAGGCGAGGCGACACTGCATTCATATCGACTTGGAACTAAAACTTACGAATGGCAGTTGGGTGCACGCGTCTCGACTCGATTTTGTAGTGCGTGCAACTAGACGGCGTATATATGCAGCATATGATAGCGCATTTTAGTGTGTGTTGTAATTTTTTTAGGGGTTCGTAGCATGGAAAACAAAAAAATCTACCACATAAACACACACAAGCCAAGATCTATCTACTAGATTGTAGCAACGAGTCGATAGAGTACTAACACTCGAAAATTCTAAAGCAGTTAACGAGATCAGATTCTCGTGGGTGATGTAGTCGTTCACTTGCCGATCTCAAGGTCGCGTAGACGATCCTTCCGGTGCCGCTTTCTGGCAGCGCTCCCGCAGTCGGTCACACGTTCGATACTCGATGAAGACCTTCCTCTCCCTTGTTCCAACAAGCAGCGGAGGTTGTAGATCTCTTCTCGCGATCCCGGCAGCACGACGGCGTGGTGCCGGAAGTAGAGGGGAAATACCGCAGGGCTTCGCCTAAGACAGAGCGAGTATGGTGGAGTAGAAGAGGGCCTCAACGATCTAGGGTTTAGAGGGCCGAGGGGAGGTGGTGGCCAACAACTAATAGAGGGGCTAGGCGCAACTACTTTATAGGGCTCTAAATCAACAATAGCTTTTAGAGGGCTACAACCAATCTAGGGTTTCTTGTGGGAGGGCAAGGCGACGCCCCCTCCCCTCTATTTATGAGAGGGAGAGGCGGTTTAGGGAAAGGGGATTCCTCCCCCAACTCCTCCCTGTGGCCGACGGAAAGGGAGAGGGAGGAATCCTCCCTTAGGTAGGATTCCTTCCCTCCCTCCACTAGGCAACCATGTTGGTATTTGACTTTTTTAAATTGGCGTTTGACTTTCAAACTAGAGTTTGATTTCTCTCTTCCCATTGCCTAGACAAGTGAACTAGTACATGATGCAACCATTCCACTTTGTCATGACACATCCGTGTACCCTTCCCACTCCGGATCAGTGGTCCTTCTAGACCCTTCTAGAACATTCTGGTGAAAACACCGAAACCATTCCCAAACTTCGGAATTGGACTTTCCTTATATGAATCTTATTCTCCAAACCATTTAGGATCTCCTCGTGATGTTCTGGATCCAATACGAGACTCTGAACAACATTCGGTCTTCTTACTCACATTCCATATATACTAAACAACATCGAATCCTTAAGTGTGTCTTCCTATGGTTCGTGAATTATGCAGACATGATCGAGACACTTCTTCGATCAATAACCAATAGAGGAATATGAAAATTCATATGGCTCCCACATATTTCTATGATTACTTCATGATCGAATGAACCATTTACATATGATACCAATTTTCCTTTGTCTCGCGATACTTTACTTATCCATGGTTTGATCATCGGTATCTCTGCATACCTAGTTTAACCTCGTTACCGATAAGTATTCTTTACTCGTTCCTGTGATATGTGATCCCTTGTAAGCCAGTTACATGCTTGCAAGCTAATTGGATGATATTCCACCGAGAGGGCCCATAGTATATCTATCCGTCATATGGATGGACAAATCCCAATCTTGATTCATGTGCCTCAACATATACTTTCCGAACACTCAATGCCACCTTTATAATCACCAAGTTATGAAGTGGTGTTTGATGTCATCAAAGCATCCATCTGGTAATGGTGATTAACAGGATCTCATGGTCGAAGGATTTATGTTACTATGTATCTGAAAGCTTATAACAAACGAACTATTAAAATGACTTGATCTTTATGTTACGCTTAACTATAGAAGTATGTCCATCACACCATTCTTCTAATGATATAATCTTGTTATTAATAAAATCCAATGTTCATGATTAAGAAACCATAATCATCTATTAATCAACAAGCTAGTATTACAAAGAGGCTTTACTAAGAACTCTTACATGTTTACAAATCACACAAATATTAATGTTTCCGGTTAATACAATTATAATAGGAATATAAACATTTATCATAAACACAAAGATATAATAATAACTACTTTTATTATTGCCTCTTGGGCATATCTTCAACATTTTAGTCGCACTCTATTTTAGCACGATTTTTGCCCCCCGCGCCTAAAATAATAATTTTAGCGTGGGAGGCAGTTTTACAGCGTCTACTAGAGTTGCTCAGTGGCGAAGCTAAGATTGGCAACAAGCGATGTAAAAATCTCAAAAAGAAGGAAATATGAGACTAGTGTGGTCATTAATCAATACATTTAGGATTAAAACGGGTGTACTTAGCTGGTTTCTGTTGTGCTTATAATTTTTTATGATGTCGCCATACCACATATAGTATATGCAGCTCTGGAGTTGCTCTTAGTCATGTATAATGTACATATTCTAGACCTCTCCCCAATCCCTATACTTCTTACGCAGGGCCATCAATGGGCCAGACTCACTATAAGGCCTAGCTGAAAATCCAACTTCATAAAACCACTCGTCAAGATCGACAAAGTCATTATAGACGCCCCACATCGACATGAACGTTAGCTCTTACTGAAAAATTATTCTTCATTTTACACAACACACAGTGTGAAACATTGGGTTTGAATTCTGATGGGTAGAGGTACAACCACCCTTCTAGCCACCAACCACATGTTGGTTTGCCAGATTTGTATAGATAAGTATTTAGACTATTCGTATCTAAACAAAATTGAGACTATCATGTACAATGCTAGAAAATACATGCCTTCTCTTAGCTCTTCACTTTATTTAAAGAAGACACAATATATAACTTGTACAATGCAATCTCTTATTGTTATCTCTATCAATTAATGAGGTTAACTATTTTTAGTAAGAAATTGGTTGGCTAAGGGAAAACATATGGTATAATGGTGAAAATAGTCTTCTCTTATTTATACAAGATCATCCTTTAGGCAAGGAAAGACAACCTTCTCTCTTATTTCTCTCTCCTCCAACTAAACATGGCAAGCATAAAAAAAGCTGATGTAATCTCATTGTATATGCTCTAGTATAAACAAAGTTAAGCTTATTAAGGCTAGTCATGGTGGGAGTACCTTGTGTAATAATATAGTACTGTTGGAAATATAAGCAATAATCCATATGATTTAATCCGAATAATAAACTGATAAAACAAGATCATATAAACGGTACTAAAACCAATTATGCAGATCAACAAAGTAGATGAACAGATTACATCTATAGGAGATAAACCTATCACATCTACACCAAACGCTAGAACAAAGAACTCTAGCATAATCTGAAAAAGATAGTTAAATATCATGTACAGTGTAGGCTGAATAGCATCCGCAGCGGTCGCAGCAGCGTCGCCCATGTTGTGGTTGTCGAAGAGGTCGCTGACATCTGGGAAGAAGTCGTCGTTCGGGAACTCGTCATCGGACGACGACGTGGTTGCCAGTAGTCGCGCTTGAGCGCTCCCCAAAAACCTGATCGCCCCTCACCCGTACAGGTTCACGAGAGGCGGGGTTCCGGAGGCCTACTGTCCAGATCTGCGGTGCACGCCGCAAGCCGGGATGGGGAAGACGAAAGCGGCGACGCAAGGTTCTGGAGGTAGGCGCGTGTGTGGATTGATACGGTACCGATTAGGTTTAGCCTCGGACGCTTATATAGTGCAGGTTAGGAGGATCGTGGGCTCAGCCCACGTCCGAGTCGGTAACAGTCCACGTCCATAAAAACTGGAAACGACTGTAATTAACGCGTCCGTTAATGACTCATAATCAGTTTTCACAGCAAGGAAAATAAAGCTCGGCTCGGCGAGATTTCCGCAACCCACGGCGCGTGCGCGCGCGCGTCGTGACGAGGCGAGGCGAGGCGAGGCGTGGCGAGGCGGGCGGCGTCGGAGGAGGAGTGCGCGAGGGCTACTCTTCTTGTCACACCTTAGTGAGTGGTGCAACACTCTACTATATAAGGTGGTCCAACTCCCCTTCAACTAGCAATGTGGGACTAAACTTTAGCACCACTAGCACAGCCATATGTTGCCATGCATAAGTGGGCCAAAGAGAATTTCAGAATTTGTCTAATGGGCCAACAACCCAAAACTCACCAAATTCCAACAATCCCCCACAAAGTCTCATTGGCACATCACAACACTTTTCTTCCAGGACATTGTTTTATATACCTGTGTGTAGTGGAGACTGTTAAGTTGAACTTCCACGTTAAACTTCATGCTACGCTAGCTAGCAACTTGAATAGTGGACTATGCCTTGAACTACAAGTTTTCTGTGCGTTAGCTTCACACAAAATCTAGACCGGTACAGGGCTACCGTCGGCTTCCCCGCGGTTTGGAGCTTATGCGTCATACTCCAGGGCCTTTCATGAGTTTATTAGAGAGCACCCAACTCTCACGGACTGCGACGTTTGACAGTCAGACTCATATAGGTGTATTCCTCAAGAGATGTTCTGAAGGACAACATCTCCGCTTATAAAAAGCCACTTGGAATACATTAAGAAAAATATCAACCTGCCAAGCAGATTAAGAGAGTATTGCATCTTTATGGAGATGTAAATATAATATAGGGATACTCTCCTCTCAGCTGACCAACAACTTGTCTCCCATCTCTAATTCACGGGATCTCCGATCACATAGAGTGGGTTGCCACTGGGATCAACTCATAGCGTGGGTCTCAAACCCATCTCCCTCGATGCATTATCTATCACATTGCGTGATAAACCCTTTGTGAAGGGATCTGCTAGGTTTTTAGATGTTTGGATATAATCCAACACAATAACTCCGGAGTTTCTTAGTTTCCTAACAGATTTCAATCTCCTCTTCACATGCCTTGATGACTTCATATTATCCTTAGAACTGTTTACTTTGATGATCACAGTTTGATTATCACAGTTCATCGGGATGGCGGGTATTGGTTTTTCAACCACAGGTAAGTACATCAAGAGCTCACGAAGCCACTCTGCTTCAACAGTGGCCGTGTCTAATACTATGAGTTATGCTTCCATTGTTGACCTCGTTAAGATGGTCTGCTTGCAAGACTTCCAGGAAACAACGCCACCACCAAGTGTAAACAAATAACCACTTGTGGCCTTAATCTCATCAGCATCAGATATCCAGTTTGAATCACTATAACCCTCAAGTACCCAAGGATACCTAGTATAGTGAATACCATAACTCGCAATGCCTTTCAAATAGCGCAAAACTCTTTCAAGAGCATGCCAATGATCATCTCCAGGATTTGACACAAATTGACTCAGTTTGCTTAGAGCAAAGGAGATGTCAGGTCTAGTAGCGCTAGCTAGATACATGAGCGAGCCAATAATTTGAGAATATCTCAATTGATCTTTAGCATTCCTTCGATTCTTTCGAAGTAGCACACTCGGATCATAAGGCGTTGGAGAAGAATTGCAGTCGCTATACCCGAAGCGACTCAATATCTTTTCCACATAGTGAGACTGAAGCAATGTAATCCCACCATTGTCATCCTTTAGTAGCTTGATGTTTAAGATTACATCAGCCACTCCCAAGTCCTTCATCTGAAAGCAGCGAGATAGGAACTCTTTGACCTCCTCGATAACAGCGAGGTTGGTCCCGAATATCAATATGTCATCAACGTAGAGACACATAATAACTCCCTCGCCCCCACCATGGCGATAGTACACACATTTGTCAGCTTCGTTTACAACAAAGCCTTCAGCAGTTAAAGTTCTTTCAAACTTCTCGTGCCACTGCTTAGGAGCTTGCTTAAGACCATATAAAGACTTTACTAACTTATACACCTTTCCTTCTTGACCATCTACCACAAATCCGTCAGGCTGCTCCATATAAATTTCCTCATCTAGCTCTCCATTTAGAAAAGCTGTCTTAACGTCCATTTGATGAACGAGAAGAACATGTGAGGCAGCCAAGAAAAGTAGTACTCGAATAGTGGTCAATCTGGCTACAAGTGAGTAGGTATCGAAGAAGTCTTCACCTTCCTTTTGGGTATAACCCTTAGCCACAAGACGTGCCTTGTACTTTTCAATAGTACCATCAGGTCTAAGCTTTTTCTTGAACACCCGCTTACATCCTACAGGTTTGCACCCATAAGGACGATCAGTGATTTCCCAAGTACCATTAGCTAAGATGGAGTCTATCTCGCTTCGGACAGCTTCCTTCCAATAGTCAGCATCTTGAGATGCATAGGCTTCTGAAATAGAAGTGGGAGTATCATCCACAAGGTATACAATGAAATCATCACCAAATGACTTTGCAGTCCTTTGTCTCTTGCTGCTTTTGGGAGCTTCATTGTCATCCTCCACAGGATCATCAGAGTGTTCTATCGGCATAGTGGGTTCAGGAATTATAGAAAATTCCTCACTAGATGAACTAGTCATCTCCTGATTTGATGAGCTAGACATGCCTTTCATAGGAAAGATGTCCTCAAAGAAAGTCGCATCATTCGACTCCATAATTGTACCAACATGCATGTCGGATACCTCAGATTTTACTATCAAAAATCTATAGCCAATGCTATGAAAAGCATATCCCAGAAAAACACAATCAACGGTTTTTGGTCCAAGCTTTCACTTCTTGGGTATTGGAATATTGACTTTTGCCAAACAACCCCAAGTTCGTAAGTAAGAGAGTTTAAGCCTTTTCTTTTCCCATTCCTCAAATGGAGTCATGGTTTTATCCTTTATAGGAACACGGTTTAGGACATGACACACAGTCATTAGCGCCTCCCTCCACCATTCCTTGGAAAGACCCGATGTATCTAACATGGCGTTAACCAAATCAGTTAGAGTGCGGTTCTTTCTTTCGGCCACCCCATTTGATTGAGGTGAGTAGGGAGGCGTCCTCTCATGTATAATACCGTGTTCCATACAAAATAAATCAAATTCATTTGAAAAGTACTCTCCACCACGATCCGACCTTAGCCGCTTGATTTTAAGATCAAGTTGATTTTTTGCCCCAGCTTTATAGATTTTGAAGTAGTTCAAAGCTTCATCTTTAGATTTCAGAAGATAAACATAGCAGTATCTAGTGGAGTCATCAATCAATGTCATAAAGTATCTTTTTCCACCTTTTGTCAACACACCATTCATCTCACAAAGATCTGAATGTATAAGTTCTAGAGGTGCTAAGTTTCTCGGTTCCGCAGCCGTATGAGACTTGCGGGGTTGCTTTGCTTGCACACAAACTTGGCACTTAGAACCTTTGATAGTGGTAAATTCCGGAATTAAAATCATATTGGCTAGACGCGTCATGCAACCAAAGTTAATATGACAGAGTCGTGAATGCCAAACATTGGACTCATTATCATTGCAAACATGATTAATAACTTTAGTACATGAGTCTGACAAAGACAAGCGAAACAGACCTCCGCACTCATAACCCTTTCCAACAAATTGTACATACTTAGAAATTACAACTTTATTGGACTCAAAAACCAACTTAAAGCCATCTCGACATAAGAGCGATCCGCTGACGAGATTCTTATTGATGGAGGGAACGTGCTGCACATTCTTTAGCTGTACGGTCTTCCCCGAAGTAAACTTCAGATTTACCGTACCAACACCATGAACAGAAGCACGTGATCCATTTCCCATCAGCACGGAGGAGGTCCTTGAGACCTGATAAGAGGAAAACATGGAAATATCAGAACATACATATGTATTAGCACCCGTGTCTATCCACCAATTAGGAGAATGACATACTGAAAGGACAGTAGGTAAAATACCGTACCCAGCATCCTTCATCTCAGTATCGCTAATAACAACATTAGCGGACTTGCCGCTGTTCCCATGTTGACGCTTGTCAAAGCGATTAGGACAGCTAGGAGCCCAATGATCAGGATCACCACAGACATGGCAAGAGCCTTTCCTCTTATCATTTTTCTTCTTAAAGTTGGTAGAGTGCGTGGACTTGTTCTTGCCATCAAACTTTCCCTTTCCTTCAGTTTTGTTCTTATTATTGAACTTGTGGGATTGGAAGTTTTTCCTCTGCACTAAATTGGCAGTAGAACCTCCATCAAGTCCTCGAGCAGTTTTGTCCTTTTCTCTCGCCTTCTCTTCCACATGAAGAGACCCAATGAGATCCGTAACGGAAAACTCTTGTCTCTTATGTTTTAGAGAAGTAGCAAAGTTCCTCCACGAAGGAGGAAGCTTGGCAATAATGCCACCAGCCACAAATTTGTTCGGTAAGGAACACTTGAACTGCTCAAGTTCTTTGGCAAGTGATTGTATCTCATGAGCTTGCTCAACGATGGAGCGCTCATCAACCATCCTGTAGTCATAGAATTGCTCCATGACATACAGCTCAGTGCCAGCGTCCGAGACCCCAAACTTGGCCTCGAGCGCTTCCCACGCGTCCTTGCCATTATCAAACGACATATATGGGTCAATAATGTTGTCCCCAAGAACACTGAACAAAGCCGCCATAAACATGGTATCGGCTTTCTTAAAGTTCGCTTCCTGCTCAGCAGAAAGATCTCCTTCAGACTTGCCAAGAGTGGCGCTATAGCAGTTTAGGTTTTCAAACCAGAGAACTGCTCTCTTGCGGTATCTCTTATAGTGCATGCCATCAAAAGGAGGCGGCCTAGTAGCCGCGGCTACACCAGTGGAATTCAGTTGCCTATAATCAGGTTTTTGGATTATTGGAAATATAGGCAATAATCCATATGATTTAATCCGAATAATAAACTAATAAAACAAGATCATATAAACGGTACTAAAACCAATTATGCAGATCAACAAATTAGATGAACAAATTACATCTATTGAAGATAAACCTATCATATCTACACCAAACGCTAGAACAAAGAACTCTAGCATAATCTGAAAAAGACAGTTAAATATCATGTACAGTGTAGGCTGAATAGCAGCCGCAGTGGTCGCAGCAGCGTCACCCATGTTGTGGTTGTCGAAGAGGTCGCTGATGTCTGAGAAGAAGTCGTCGTTCGGGAACTCGTCGTCGGACGACGACGTGGTTGCCAGTAGTCGCGCTTGAGCGCTCCCCAAAAACCTGATGGCCCCTCACCCGTACAGGTTCACGAGAGGCGGGGTTCCGGAGGCCTACTGTCCCGATATGTGGTGCACGCCGCAAGCCGGGATGGGGAAGACGAAAGCGGCGGCGCAAGGTTCTGGAGGTAGGCGCGTGTGTAGATTGATACGGTACCGATTAGGTTTAGCCTTGGACGCTTATATAGTGCATGTTAGGAGGATCGTGGGCTCAGCCCACGTCCGAGTCGGTAACAGTCCACGTCCATAAAAACTGTAAACGGCTGTAATTAACGCGTCTAATGACTTATAATAAGTTTTCCCAACAAGTAAAATAAAGCTCGGCTCGGCGAGATTCCCGCAACCCGCGACGCGCGTCGTGACGTGACGTGACGAGGCGTGGCGAGGCGGGCGACGTCGGAGGAGGAGTGCGCGAGGGCTACTCTTCTTGTCACACCTTAGTGAGTGGTGCAACACGCTAGTATATAAGATGGTCCAACTCCCTTTCAACTAGCAATATGGGACTAAACTTTAGCACCACTAGCACAGCCATATGCTGTCATGCATAAGTGGGCCAAAGAGAATTTCAGAATTTGTCTAATGGGCCAACAACCCAAAACTCACCAAAATCCAACAAGTACTACATGTATTGCAACTAAACATTTAGATGACATGACAATCAATTAAATGATAAGAAAGAGACTTGTGGTAACTAGCTACTTTATGTTACCATAACATCATACATTTCAAAACAAAATAAATCTACATTATAATAAATAAATTTTTGCATGATACCATGACTAGACTAATATGGGAGAGAGAGTATTAGAGAATCCAACGAGAAACCATTTTCGCATGCCAATAGTTAGTTGGGCGGGTGTTGAGTTGTGCCGAGTAAATTACAAATCCATACCACATTTGGACAGCGGTAACGAGTTGGTGCATATTTTGATAATTTTAACAATTAAATGCAATTTCTAGGGCAGTCAACAACAGATTGTTCAAAAACTCGTTTGATAGCATTTTAACCCCGTGGGCTTGCTGTCAGAGGGTCGGACCAGGTGCTCTAGCCGTCGCGACCGCTAACGGTGGCCAACGGCCGTTTTGTCCTAGTCAGCATCTGACAACGGGCCCGCGGGGTTAAAACGCATATCAAACGAGTTTTTGAGCAATCTGTTGTTGGCTGTCCTAAAAATTACACTTATTAAAATTACCAAAGTATACACCAATTCGTTACCACTATCCCAAATATGGTATGGATCTGTAATTTACTCAGTTGTGCCCCTAGCCACCCATTGACATGTCACCAATCTGATCAACCGGGGAGCGCATGTAAAAAAAAAAAAATTCAACTGGGAGCACCCTTTCTTCATCCTCCCATCACTCCTCCGCATGAACAAGCCTCCGCCGAAAGATATCTCTTGTCCGGTCGTCGCGGTCGTCCTTTCCCACCCTACCAAGCAGCCGCGGCGTGGAGATCCATCCCGTAAACTCCAAGCCGCCGCCGAAAGATATTCGGGCTAGCCAATTTCTCATGTTGGTGACGGACCCCTAACCTGCTTTGATTGTTCTGAGATTTTCGCAGTGAGCAGTCCAATCCACATATCTCGTAAAGTGCCGGATACTCCAATCCATCCACTTTCCTCGCGGTTCCCTTTGCACCAATAGGAATTTATTTTTCAGAAAAATTTGGGTTCAGTTCAACAGTTAAACAGAACAACCCCAAACCCCACGATAGATCCACCACCTGACCAACTCAGCAACCTACCTGATATTGCGAAGGCATCGTAGAGCCCTTCGCTCCTTAGGTTGCGCATTGTCGAGGCTGGGATTTTGAATGGGGCAGGTGGTGAGTGCGCACTAACGTGCAGTGATTTCTTGAGGTTGTGTGCTTGTTCGTGTCTGACGACTGAGCTTGTTCTGATGCCCCTGGTATGACGAAATTGTGCAGGTTTCGGATGGTGTTGTCGAAGAAGAGGCAGCTCCAAAAGAAGAGGCAGCTCCAAAAGGTAATGAAGACAGAAGAGCCTCACATCTTATTGTAATATCTTGTTTTCGTTATTTGGTTGAGCACCTGATTGGAGCGTGGTTGCTCTGTTGCATACTTGCATTTCCTTTGACAGGTGGGATCATTAAAAACGGAAGGGAAATCCTACTCCAGGTGAGAATGTGCCTGTATTTGCTATCATACTATGTGTCCAACCGATGGATATCAGGATATGTGCTCGCCTGCTGTGAAACCATAGCCAACAAGAATGTTTTGCAATCTGCCATACAATAGAAATTATTTTCGCACTCACCTATAATTATTGGGAAGCATCTAATTGGTTTGGACTGTTGGTATGGATATTCGATGAAGTATCAGGGTGATCTAGCAAACTATTTTCTTTTCATTTTGAGTTATTTAGCCCCTCTGTGCAGAGTGCAAATACAGAAGAAGCTCTTGTCAATAGTAGTTGGTCTCGTGGTCATTCTAAGGTGCCTCATGTTTTGGCAATGGCAACATGAGTAGCGCCTTCTGTGATTACATAAAAAAATGAGTTCTCTTCATATTTCTTGATATCAGTTGTGTTGCAGGCTTTTAACTGGGAATCCCATAAACACGACTGGTGGAGTAATTTGGAGGGAAGAATTGCCGACATTGCTAAATCTGGGTTTACAGCAGCATGGCTGCCTCCACCAACACAATCATTATCTCAAGAAGGTACGCTAGTCTCAAGTTCACCATTACTCTCTCTTATCCAAATCATAGTGGCAGAAGAACAGGTCTGATGTGTTTTTCCACAGGCTATCTGCCACAGAACCTGTACAGCCTTGACTCTTGTTACGGTTCTCTCCAGCAGCTAAATTCCTTGATTCAGAGCATGAATGACCACAATATAAGGGCTATGGCTGATGTAGTTATTAACCATCGAGTTGGGACTACTCAAGGATCCAATGGAATGTATAATCGCTATGATGGTATCCCAATACCTTGGGATGAACATGCTGTTACATCCTGTTCTGGCGGGAAGGTAACCATTTTGACTTGCCCTAACCCTATATTATGAAAAAACTACCTTGCACATCATTGTGTTAAGAAGAACGCCACGACATGGCCATTGTACAAACTATGACTAGCAACAAAGACAACAACAAAAAAAAAAAAACTGTACAAACACAATAACCAGGGTAAACCATTCCCTGGACTTCTAATTAGACAAATATTGATAAATAAGTATGACTTGGTTTTGTGCAATATATTCCTATTTTCTACAGTCTTTTACTTATCGCCGTATCTTGATTGATAAGTTTATTGTCAAGCATTACTCACCTTTGGTGCAACTTCTTTACCAGGGGAACGAAAGTACTGGCGAGAACTTTGATGGGGTTCCTAACATAGATCATACCCAGCCATTTGTAAGGAAGGATATTATTGAATGGCTGGTCTGGCTTCGCGAAACCATTGGTTTTCAAGATTTCCGCTTTGATTTCACAAAAGGGTAAATAGGCAATTGGCTAGAAACATACCTTGACAGAAAGGGGTTGACTACTGTTGCCATTATTTTGCATCTTTAATGTGCTGATTTTTCACATTTTTCTGTTTAGTGCAGTTATGCTTCAAAGTATGTAAAAGAATACATTGAGGAATCAAAGCCTCTTTTTGCAGTAGGTGAATACTGGGACAGCTGTGAATACAATCCCACTGACAACCACCTGAGCTACAATCAGGGTAAGAGGTTTGTAATGGCATCCATACTGATTAGTGATTACTATGCCAGAATGATGCAGTTTCTAACCAAATTACTCTTAATGCCAATCCATTAATTGACAACCATGCATATTACTGCAACAACTAATTATGTCGTTCAATTGAAATTAATTAATTTTTTAATTATAAGCCACTGTCTCAGTTTCCTCTTCACTGCCCTCTCTGAACCGTTCTTGAATTGGAGTGCTTAATTTACTACTATGCAAGGCAGTTATGTAACAACATTAGATTGTCTCCGTGCATATGCCATACAGATGAAACCAAATAAAGATATAAACGCAACATCATCATTTTTTCAGATAAACATAGGCAGAGGATTATCAATTGGATCGATAGCACTGGAGGACTTTGTGCTGCGTTTGACTTCACGACAAAGGGTATTCTTCAGGTTAGAAATGGATCATCGTTCTTTAGGAGCAAATAAGTACCTTTGGTGATTAGGTTGAACAGTTTAGTGTTGCCTAAGCAGGAAGCTGTGAAAGGAGAGCTGTGGCGTTTGCGTGACACTGAAGAAAAGCCGCCTGGTGTGATGGGGTGGTGGCCTTCAAGAGCAGTTACATTTATTGAAAATCATGACACGGGGTCAACTCAGGTATTACCAATTCCATGTTTTCCCCCTTGTGTGCTCAAGGCTAACTTTTCCAGGTTAATATTTGCTTGGAATGTTCATAACATGCTAGCAAGCAAAGCTAATCGGAAGTTCTGCTATTTCAGGGGCATTGGCCTTTTCCATCTGATCATGTTATGGAGGTATGCTATAAGGACTTTTGTATTGCTTTATATCCTTACAACTTGTTTCGTTAGAAGTCAATTGCATGTTCTACGCAACCAATCTACACAAATAATTACCACCGAGATATGATGATTTTATAAAACACTGGTGCCAGTTAAATAGTGACCATGGGTAACAGAAAATTATTCATCAGACCAAGAACAGCAAGATAACTTTTAGCTGCTAGGTTGTTAATATTTGAACATACACCACTATCATCAGTATTATACCGACTTGACAAGGAATATATGGTTAGTCTGTTTCAGGATCTGGCCATGTTACATCTGGCATTTATTATAAAAATGAGTTATTGATCAGCAAGCAGACACTTCCATATCATTTGCTTTAGAATAAGCCTGATGTTCTGTGTGGAGATCTAACTGTTTACTGGACACGTGCATAAACCAATGATCTTTCAGGGATATGCTTACATACTTACCCACCCTGGAATCCCCACAGTGTTCTACGATCATTTCTATGACTGGGGAGATGATTTCCATAGTGAAATAGCAAAACTGGTATTCAGCTCATACCAATTCACTCAAACACTCGTCCAGGGTTGCTGTTTTGCTCTAAGCTTTTAAATATTTTTTTACTCAGATGGAGATCAGGAAATGCCAAGACATACACAGTCGGTCAACTGTCAAGATTTTGGAGGCAAGCTCGAATCTGTACTCCGCAGTAATCGATGACAAGTTGTGCATGAAGATTGGACAAGACTCCTGGTGCCCAAGCGACGACGAGGAGTGGAAGCTAGCGGCATCTGGAAACGGATATGCTGTATGGCACAAGTAGCCTGCTATAAGATTATAGCCTGGTAATTGAATTACGTCACACATATTATTGCAGCAATACTCACACCTATTGTGAATAATGGCGTGTAAGCGGGTAGCTCGATTCCTGAAGAGTGCTCGTCCGCTTCTCCGGCCTAGGTCCTGAGTTCTAGACCAACCCAGGCAGCCGTGGTAGTTTAACTGAATGTCAAAACTTCTGGCCAAGTTTGAAAAAAATAAAAGAATTTTCTTATGAGCGCACCATGCTCACAACATTCCTTTGGCTGGCCAATAATACATAGCATCATTCTTGCTATCTACTGTATGTCTGAGTTCAGAATGTAATATACAGGAAAAAATTGTTTTAGTTTGCTCAGTATTGTTCATTTGCACGCAGTGGATCTGGACGGGTTGAGGCAATATCCAAAGATTTTCTGCACAATCTTGGCGCTTTTGCAGAATTTTGCCTGGTTCCATCATGGGCTCATGGCAATGTTGACTGAACCTGACAAATCTTCCAGTGGAAGGAGGAGTTCCTTCCCTTGCAAGGAGCCAAAGTAGTCGCTTGGCGTTCTTGCCCACAACTCCCTGAGTTCGTATGCACGTACCAGTTCACATTCTTCATTACAATTAAGTCCCTCTTTCTCCTCTTCACTAGCGGCACACACTTCTCCAGCGTTTTTGTTGGAGGGCATATATTTTGTAATAATCTTATAAGTACTCCTGTGAAATAAATGGCGGGAAAAACGTATAAAACATAAATCCACACGGCTCGCCTTCCCGCCCCCCGGCCTGGCGGCTCCTCTCCCCATCCCGGTCCCAACTCCCGCCTCATGGCGGTGGAGCCGCCACCCAAGAACCTCCACGGCGACCCCTCTACTTCCGGCGGCCTGGGATACTTCCACCTCCGCATCCTCGGCCCCGCCGCGCCACTCCTCCTGCTCCGCTCAGACCGCCTCTACTCTCTCTCCTTCTCCCGCCGCCGCGGCCACCGCCTCCGCCTCCTCGCCTCCCCTGCACGTCGCCTCCGCCGCCGGGGCGGGCGCCGCCGCGATCTTCTCCTAAGCACTTCCGACTGCGTCCTTCGCCTCACCCACTGCTTCTCCAGCGCCGACGCCGTGCGCATCAACGGCCTGCCCCTCCAAGGCGGCGGCGGCCCGGTTGATCTGGCCGTGGGCGATGAGGTTTCACTGCTTCTCCTCGGCGGCAGGTACGGATTTGTGGCGGAGAAATTCATCTCCTGTGAAGTAGGTGGGAAGGCAACGGGGTCCTGCGAGGAAGTTATTGTCCTGAGGGCCGAGTCTCTCCGGAAGCGGCTAAGGGCGATCTCAGAGAGCCAGGATCCTCTTTCTTTCCTGAGGGATTCATATCGTGAACATGTTCGGGTGAAAAAATTGAGGGAAGAGGGCGTTTTCTTGTGCCCGGACGGTCCAATTGACCCTGTCCCTGGGAAGAATTTGGGGCAAGAAGGATGCAATCTTGACCAGGATAGGTTGGAGCATCAAAATGATGCTGGGAAAGAAAACATTTTCTCAAAGAAAGAGGATACTGTTGAGTTGTCTCAAAGAAGCGAAGGATACAACAATGGCAGTATGGAGCACAAAGGATGCAGAAATGGCAATGTAGAGGAGCATCATACTGAGGGGCAGTACTCAGATGGGAGCACATTCTTCCTGAATCGCCTCTTCGGCATCAGGCCTGAAATGCGAACGGGGAAAGAAAGTGGAGTGACACTGCCAGAGCTCCTCCATCCTATTGGTAGTTTGTTGCGAGTATTTATCGCGACATTCACCTCTGACGTTTCCTGGTGTGCCCTCTCTCTGCTGCAGTTTTTCCCCTCGTCATGGCGTGAGACACGATTGGATTCTTCATAGGAATGCTAATTTTTATATGGTTCTTGCTTCTCAGGTTCCTGGAATATTGTAAGATTCCACAGCTCCTGCCAGTAACAATAGCATGCCACAACAAGGAGAGATGCTGGAGTGCGAGCCGTGAAAGTAGAGTTGCATCCCCTTTTGAAAACCATCCTAATCTACTGTTAGTGTAAGTAGCAAACCTGGGATGCTTTTAGTCTAATTTTCTAATGCTTCCGAGCTTTTAATCTAATGGTTATAGGCAAGTCAGACACAATACAATACTTTGCAGCATTAGCTGGGCTTTATGGTAGATCAAAACATGATAAGCATAATTTTCTTGGAGGATGAATACTGATGTTGATGTATATTTTCCCTTAAAGTTACCCTCGATTCCCGGAAGAAATAGCATTTGGAAAAGATAGAAAGAAACAAGGAGTTGCATGCCACCATCCGAAGCTCATAGTGTTGCAGAGAGAAGACAGTATGCGTGTTATTATTTCTTCAGCTAATTTAGTACCTAGGCAGGTCAGTGTTATGCCTCACACTATAATGGCTTATGATTTCATCCTTCCATTTGTTCCCAGTGCCTTATAAATTTGTTGGCAATTTATGTTGCTATGCTGTTACTGAGTAAACTATACTATGTGCAGTGGCATCTTATAACAAACACAGTGTGGTGGCAAGATTTCCCCCGTAGGACATCCCCGGATTATTCAGCTCTGTTTGGTGCAGTCGAGGAACCAAAATCCGATTTTGCTGCTCAGTTAGTTTCATTTGTAGGATCTCTTGTCAATGAAGTCCCTTCCCAAGCATATTGGATTAATGAGATAGCTAAGTATGATTTTGAAGGAGCTGGTGGATACCTTGTTGCTTCAGTACCAGGATTGTATATGCCAAGTCCATGCTATCTGGAGTCCAATTATTGCCTTTCAGTAAGTCTCATTTTACCGCTACCATACATGATATATATCTTTGTTTACTGAAGTTCTTAGCAAGGATAGTTAAACATATAAAATTTCTTCTACTCCCTCCGTCTGAAATTAGCTGACTCACATTTGTCTAGATTTGCATGTATCTACACACTAAAACGCGTGTAGATACATGCGAGTCAGTTAATCCCGGACGGAGGGAATAGTGGAATACTAAACAATCTACTATCTATAATTTGCACACTCTGAAGTAGATACACTTGTCCTAAAATGAACTTTATTCCTAAGCCAAGAACTAGCCATTGCTCTAGCTTCTAATTCTTCATTGAAATACTTTTGGCCTATAATGCCCTATTTCCCCTAATATCAACTATTTATTATTTGTGCAGGAAAATAGGATTTTACACACAAGATCTGCACGTAGAATGTTTCTTGGTTCTGTCCAAACATCTGTAGTTGGTTTATCCCATCGCTTTCACATGCCATCTGATGCCGGCTCACAACTGAAGTCCTTGTCTGTATTTCTTGGAAAATGTCATGAGAACATGCACGGAACTACAGAAGTGATATTGAAAAGAAATGCAAATATACCTGCAGATGCTAATGCCGTGAGCGTTCTTGTTGCTGATCTGGATAAATTTTCCGAGGAAGGTATGCAAATCTTAAAATGTGTACTCATCCTGACGTGCTTTGTATTTCATGGTTCATGTGCAGAACAAGATATTTTGCATCTTTCCTGTAGAGGATATATTTGCTTCCTTTTTATTCTAATCAATAACCATGTCCAATGCCCTGAAACAGATTCAGTCCAACTTGGTTTCTTGCCCAGAGAGGTCGCAAAATGGGTATCCCCCCTTAGCGACATGGGTTTCTTCAAATTTTCTGGATTTATCTACCCCAGAGAAGCCCTAGAAGCTGCATTTGGAGCAACAAACACAAAAGTGCAGTTGCTTCTGTATGTGTCAAAGGTATGGCAGGAAGGTCTTAGATGCCTTTTCATACCTTTGCAGTACTTTTAGAAACTCATGCTGATCTTAAACTCTGTCTATGAAATGTAGGGTCCAGAGTTTTCTCAAATTTCAGCGCTAATCCGTGACGAGCATCTTCCTTCATTGTGTTCACTAGTAGCATCCTTGAAAAAGAGCCTTGGGCTTTGGCGGCTAGAAGAGGTACTAAACTGAACAAAAGTTTGATAATAGAAATTACTGTTCCATAGTACTTGTTGAATTAGTGGTACACTTACTCTGATATACTTGAAATTCGTAGCTCCGTAGCACTAGCTGGTGATTGGGCATAATTCACATTTAATTTTTATTGCCACCATTTCTGTGGAACAGTCTCCCAATCTTTGGTTTCATATTACCTTGCAATTTTTACCGCTTCCAACTATCATTGGCACAACTTAAACTACCATGTGTATCTGATTCACGGTATAGGGTAAATTACTCCATAAGGTCATGTGAATTACAGATAGTGTAGGCCAGATGCAACAGCGTTACATTTCCAGTATATTTTTCTCATCATGCTCTGCACACACATTCAATGCCATATGCTCTTAGTTTTAAAATATAGGGTTTTACACTCTTCGCCTCGTGTGTTTGACAAGGTTTGGTATTGACTTTTGTAAGTTGTTTAATGACTCTCTTAAAGTAAACGTTACCAGCTGTTATATTTTGTGATCTTAGCCAAATGTCTTATACTGTGATCTCCATTGATCTGAAACAGGTCTTATCATGCTTCAAGTGGCCTGAAACACTAGAGACTGATTTTATGTACAGTGAGTAATACCATCATTTTATGTTATTGGAAATCTATCATCTTAACCTGGGTCTCTAACTATAACACATTTAATTATTAATTATATTGTAGGTGCTTCATCCATTGGGACTTCTATCAATTCCCAGTTCATTGCACACTTTGCTTCAGCAACTGGTAAACGATCCAATCACGATGTGGACTCTGAAGAATCTGATCCAGAGGTAATATTGAATTGCTTCTTGAATCTTACACTATCTTAGTAAAATTGGAATTTTTTTACCCATTCTTCATGTACATAACTCATTTCCAATGTCCCTTGATCTTCCTAGTGGGGTTGCTGGACAGCGGGCCATGAGCTAAAGAAACCATCAATCAGTCTGTTATTTCCGACAATCGAGAGGGTGAAAAGCGCTGCTTGTGGAATTCAGTTGTCTAGATTTTTGCTTTCTCTACGTGAGGTAGATTTCTCTTTTCAGAATTTCAGTTATGTGCATACTTTACCAGTAAGAGAGCTCATAACACATTTCACATTATGTTTGAAGTCCTTGTACAGTTGTACCCCAACAACTTTCTTCATGGTGAAGTTGCATATTGAACTGAGATAAAATAGTTCAATGAATTACGAAATTGTGCACAATGCAATAGGCAGAGCGCATCTGTCTAGTTGGAGAAGCAAGTGAATATGGATAACGATGATTTAGAGTTGTTCCCTGTATAACAGATGTATTGCAGTGGGAAGAGTTTTCTTCCAATCACCATATCCTGTCCAAAACATTGTAGTCTATTTGTCGAAGAAAGAAGGCATGAGTTATTACTAAGATTTTACTTTCTACCCATCTCATATACTCCAATTGACAGAAAACATGGCAAAGATTGAGATCTACCGGCATACTTCATGATGCAGTCCCACATCCACATGACAGGATAGGACATCCTATGCATGTTAAGGTATGCTCTTTTTCTTGGAATATTCTTGGAATAAATATTCAATTGCCTTCTCTAGTTAATGCTGAGGTGTGGATAGCATATGTTGATCATAGGCATTATTCTAATACAAACTGATTCAAAGGATAACAATGGCAAGGAATTCACATTCATGACGACAATTCTCTTGCCCTCAACATGTTGGAATATACAGCTTATCAGAAATTTATGATAGCTTTAATTGTCATCCCCAATACAGATTTTGCTAGCAACTAATGAAACCTCAGCTACAATACTGACAACATACTTTATACCAGGTTGTTCAGAGGCGATTTCGGTCTCGGAAAGGTGGCCATTCATTTGGCTGGACTTACTGTGGGTCTCACAATTTCAGCCCAGCTGCCTGGGGACAACCGTTGCGCCCACCATCCAAAGCGAATACTACCGACATGACCAAAGCAGTTCCTTCTGGGCCAAGGCTGCACATTTGCAACTATGAGCTGGGCATCATCCTGATTGCTCCGCCACCGTGCATGTCAAAGAAGTGCAATGGAAAGGTGCATGCGATCGATGACATATCTCTTCCATTTGTCATCCCTGCGCCACGGTACAAGCACAATGATAGGCCTGCGACGCCGCTTGCTATGCGAGAAGCCATGGCCGAAACTTGTATTCCGCAGAGCAACGACTTGTCGGAAGAGACTGATGAGGATATAGCAGATGAAGATGACGAGCTTGTGGTTGAGCTTTCTGACTGCTCTCCCGAAGAGAAAGAAGAGGAGAAGATCTACGCAGAAACGCTATGGGGGCAGGTGGATTCTTCCCAGAGCCAGGGAAAAGATTCCTGAAGTTTGGATGCTTGGCCTGCAGTTTTACATAGGAAGTGCAGCATTGATAGTTCATTGGCCAAGGCCTTTTCAAGGAGAGTGCAGTAGATATGAACATGACAGTTCACAGATAGTTTCCAAAACTTCTTTCAAGATGCAGATTCACAGGTCACGGTGAATTAATTTTTCTGAACAAGAGCAAATTATAGGCATCGATCTCATGTCAAAGTACAGGCATAATCAGGCGTACAGCTGCCTGCATTTCCAGGATTATTTCTTTGAAGGATTGAAGATGATTCGGTTACATTATTTTAGATTATACTGTGTGGTGTACATGTATTGTCATTTTTTGTTGTATTGAAAAAATAAAATCATTTGTACATTTACCGACGGAGCCTGCAAGGCTGCTATTTTTCATGATTTATTGAAGAAACATTGGGAAGTGACCATTTTACTTGAACTTTACAGCGTGTGATTCCCCTTGCCAGCTTTTGTTGAAACTTATGTTGTAGTCATATTTTGCCAGATGTGAACACACTTCAAGCTGACGTTGTGAGATTTGAACTGCTCATGTTTGAATTTATTTTGTAATAATCATATTACGGTACCTTCGAGACTTGACATTTTGTGGAGTTGTGACATTTTTATGTTGCAATCCGTATGTTAGGTATGGCTGAAACATTTTGCTGTGATGTTCCAGTCTGGATGTTTGGACTTCATGAGTTGAGGACGGTTGTTCTGTTCATGTTGACCGCGGCCGTGTCAGTGGCTCCTCCCGCCACGCCATGCCAGAGCCACAGGAAAACGAGCGAAGCAAAGCCACCTTCAATCCCACGAGGCCGTTCGCCCACTCCCCGCTCCCTTCGCCGACAAGGAGAAGAGTGCGCTCCCTCCTCCTGCCCGCCCGGATCCCGCCCATGTCAAGTGTTAGCGAAGACTACTCTGCACCAACCAATTGATGTCGTCGCCGACGTGAAAACAGAGAAGGCATGTAATTGAGCAGTTGATGCTCTACACAGTTCGGCTTTGTTATAAGTAGTGCTCCTTTTCCATCGGTAGGACCGGGTTTGCTGAAATTGTTTCCAAATGCTTGCAGATTGTTGTATTGCGAGGAAGTGGATTTGTTGGGTCTGCTATTTGCAGAGCTGCTGTGGCTAAAGGCATCGAGGTTTTGAGCCTGAGCAGGTACATCTTTGCCTCATTGTCTGTATGAAGTATATACACCATTTCCATGTAAAGTCATGTATACATTTTACGACTAGTTGTCATTATTCCTCTTATTTGTCTTGAAAGTATTTTAGTTTAGCTTTCCCATTTCTTCAATCAAACGCTTGCTTTACTAAATTGGATCGACCAACTCATCCTCACAATGTTAACTTTGTAAAGGTCTTGCAAAGCCCCTTGAGTGATTTGTCCATGTAGTGCATGTCATCAATCTAGCAAGTTCCTTTTCTAGAGACCAAATTCAAGACTCACATGCATCTGAATCTTCCCAGCTCAGCAGAACCTTGATTCTTCTAATTTATGTCAGGTAGATAATGAAGGGAGTACATTTATAAGATCATTGAGGGGATGATTAGAAGCATTAAGGCATAAGGGTATTAGGAGAATTAAAAATGATTGTCATCTATCATCTATGGTGAATGGCAGTTACTCATGCATTATTTCTGAAAATCAAATCTCCATCCAATCATCATTTAGACATTCTGCTTCATTCTATGTATGTTGATGGCAGCCTCTCATCATTTAGACATTCTGCTTCATTCTATGTATGTTGATGGCAGGTCAGGAAGACCATCTTATTCCGATCCCTGGGCTGATGAATTTACTTGGCTAGCAGGTATGCTGACTTGCTGAGTTATGCTATTAAGCATGCACAGGTATAACTCTCCGAAAACTAATAATTGCATACAAGTAGCTAACACAATAAATGCCCTTAGACTCAAATTTCCACAAAATTGCATCTTCATCTTAACTAAGATGAAGGGATTGTGCAATTCGTAAAATCTCAAACCATTGAAGCATAAGCTCCTGATCAGGCCCCTTTCTAAAGGTTTAGCTGCTCCCCATCCCATATGTCAGCAATGTCGACATTTAGTACAAAATTGTACTAAATCAGCAACACTTATTATGGATCGGAGGGAGTAACATATACTCGCTCCGTTTCAAAATATAAGATGTTTTAGGTTTATGAATCAAATGTATCTAAACTTCTTTTAGTATGTAGGTTCACTCAGGTTTGGAGTGAATCTACACACTAAAAGAAGTCTAGATACATTTTCTTCACAAACCTAAAACATCTTATATTTTGAAACGGAGGGAGTATCTCCCAATACTAGTCGCTAAGTTAGAAGGGCTAAGCCAATGATCCTCCCAAAAAAATAACCTTTTTACCATTGCCTACTTTTCACTGGCACCCCATTTTGGCAGCTTCGCAGCCCATAACACACCTTTCCAAAAAAGGGAAACACCAGTTGCAGAGCAAGAAAACAAGTTAGGATTACTGGTCCTATACTTGTAGCCAATGATTTGCTTTGAAAGTTTATTATCATTTAGGTGATATCTTTTAATCCAGGAAGCCAGTAAACATGAGTTCATGTCAGCAAAACTGGGAATAGGTAAGCCCCAAACTATTTTTTCTGAGACACCAAACCCCAACTAGCTAGATGGTACTTTTGATGTTCCTCATAGTTAGGCAATGTGGCATCTGAGAATTAATAATAGAAATGGCCCACTCAGCAGGTAGGTCGGAATATTGGCTAGACAGCTTTTAATAAGGACAAGTTTTGCTGCATGAG
Organism: Avena sativa; assembly: GCA_916181665.1. Lineage (NCBI taxonomy): Eukaryota > Viridiplantae > Streptophyta > Magnoliopsida > Poales > Poaceae > Avena > Avena sativa. The sequence continues at coordinate 508,414,349 of OV702294.1, forward strand.
ATGGTAGTTTTCCTCTCCAGCCACCAACAATATTAGTCATTTTGTCACTAACTGGTTGCAAATCTTCTTTTCTAAGCTTGCTATAATGCAGAGGAACCCGAAGGTATCTCAAAGGAAATTTTCCTAATCCACAACTCAAAGATTGAGCATTAATTTTGAGCATCATTAGAATCAATAATTCAATATTAATTGGAACCATACACAGTTATGAAAACTAATTCTCAGACCAGAGATTTTCTCAAATTAGAATAGAATCCAATATTCATAATAGAAGATAAATCCTTTTGTAAGGAAAGGAGGGTATCATCATCATGTCGATGATTCCAGTAGCAGTAGGACAAAAGCCATGTAGCAACCCAGTGCTATGTCTAGTAGCTTTCATTGACATCCTATTGAACACATCAGCGATTAAACTAAAGAGAAGAGGAGAGGATCTCTGCGTCACCCAATGACCCGGCCCGAGCCCGGTCGTACCAGTCAAAAAACTCACTGTTAATATCATTAATTCTACCTCCAACTGAACCTTTGTCCGATAGGGATTTAATAATTTCCATCCACTTAGGTTTAAAGCCTCTCCCATACATCATTTTAATAAGAAATTCTCTACTCACTCTATCATAAGCCTTTCCATAATCCACTTTAAGCCATTCACTATGAGCTACAGCATGAATAATTTCATGTGCAGCTGCAACACTCTCTAGGATGTATCTGCCTCTAATAAATGCACTTTTATTTGGAGAAATCAACTCCTCACAAACCAAACCTAATCTATTAGCAGCACGTTTAGAGAATATTTTAAAACTGGAATTAGTTAGAGAATAGGCCTGAACTTCTGAATTGTTACAGCATCAAGTTCTTTTGGAATTAAAGTAAGGAGGGGAAATTTTAGTCTATAAGATTTAAGATCGCCAACATTCCAGTCAATTAAGTATTGAACATGCTTAACAGGAATGCATGGTGCCAACCCAAAGTAATCATGAAAAATGAGAAAAGGTTTTTGGGGCAACAAGAAAACTTACATAGGAATACAAATTCTGACATGCTGGTGTGTGTAATTCAGTTTTGGAGGACTTGCATCTTGTATAATGTATTGACAATTTACACGGAGTTAAAGGTTAGTTCAGACTTTATAATTTGACAAAAGGGACCCAATTGGGAGACAAAAAGTTAAATATTAAATAATTACGCTAGAAGGAGGGCTTGAGCCTCCGACCTTGTGGTTAAAAGCCACACGCTCTAGCCAACTGAGCTATTCCAGCTTTGGTGTAAAAAATGTAATAGTAACTACTAAATATGAAAGACTTGGCAGAATACCAAGAGAGTTAGAGGGACAACCGTTGGGCCCTCATCCAAAGTGAATACTACCGACGCGACCAGAACAGTTCCTTTTGGGCCAAGGCTGCACATTTGCAACTATGAGCTGGGCATCATCCTGATTGCCCCGCTGCCGGGCGTGTCAAAGAAGAGCAATGAAAGGGTACAAGCACAACGATTGGCTTGCGACTCCACTGGCTATGCGAGAAGCCATGGCCGAAGCTTGTATTCCACAGAGCAATGACTCGTCGGAAGAGACTGATGAGGATATGTCAGATGAAGATGACGAGCTTGTGGTTGAGCTTTCTGATTGTTCTCCCGAAGAGAAAGAAGAGGATAAGATCTATGCAGAAACGCTATGGGAGCAGGTGGATTCTTCCCAGAGCCAAGAGCCAGGGAAAAGATTCCTGAAGTTTGGAGGCTAGCCCTGCAGTTTTACATAGGAAGTGCAGCATTGATAGTTCATTGGCCAAAGCCTTTTCAAGGAGAGTGCAGTAGATATGAACATGACAGTTCACAGATAGGTTCCAAAACTTCTTTGAAGATGCAGATTCACAGGTCACGGTGAATTAATCTTTCTGAACAAGAGCAAATCATTGGCATCGATCTCATGTCAAAGTACAGGCATAATCAGGCGTACATCCACCTGAATTACCAGAATTATTTATTTGAAGGATTGAAGATGATTCAACTACAAATTTATAGATTCTATTGTATTGTTTACATATACTTCGATTGTTTGTTGTATTGGAAATAAGCCATTTGTACATTTAGTCATTTACCGAAGCCTGCAAGGCAACTATTTTTTCATTATATACTGTAGAAACATTGGAACTGATGATTTTACTTGAACTTTATTTCTCATGATTCGCCTTGCTTACTTTTGTAGTTCATCAGCCTTCAATTTGTCACTCTAATTTTCTGCATGATCTGCATGAATACCTTTGTAATCCCTGGATAAGCTAATCTGCTAATGAAATAAAACTCCTACTCACATTACAAATTTACAATAGAACACGTTATACTCAGATATGCATGTCCACAGGTGTGAGTGTTCATAAGAAAGATACAAACGAAAAAACTGTCTCCCGGGTCGCTCGTGTGGGCGACTCCGGGGGCGTCCCGATCCACCGCCAGCAGCCCTTCCTCGCCATGGTTCCTTGTCCGCCACCAGCGGTGGTGGTGGCGCCTGGCCCTCGAAGGCAGCGGGGCGAGAACGGCGCACCCCTCTCCCTCCTCTAAGGAGGTGGCTGTGGCGGGTCGCGCGTGGATTTGGTGCGGCGGCTCCTCATGGCGCAGTGGAGGGTGGCATTTGGGGCGGAGTGAAGATGTGGCGACATATTGAGACGCGGCTGTCGGCGCGGCGGCCTGGCGCCCATCTAGGCCGGTGGGCCGTGGGTTGCATGGGCGGCGGCGTTTCTCGCTCTGCCCTGCCGGTGCTCGCTCATCTAGTCTCCACATATAGTGTTGCCCCTTCATCGCTTGCGGTCGTGGCGGCCTGGGTCACCATTGATATGTAAGCCTAGTTCTGATGGGTCTGGTGGCCGATGAAGGCCAGTGATGTGGGATTACCGGTCTGGCTTTGAATAAAGGGGGTTTGGTCCTAGGATCTGTCTCACGCCAAGACGAAGATCTACCTGCTGCATGTCTTCATCGAGTGTTGTGTTTTGGAAGACTCCGTTGTTAAACTCCAATGCATGACATGTTGGAGTTCGTAGAATTAGATGGGTTTTGATCGCTCATAACCATATTTTTATCTAACCGTTTGGTTTCAAAGGCAGTGATGCGAAGCTTTGCAGTCTATTGCCATCAAGGATATGCCTTTAGTCCCATAGTGAAGTCAGTCACGGAGAACGTGGAAACCGAGGTCTGAGGACTGGTAATGGTGGTTTGAATCCCGATTGCAATGAGGTTTTGTCTTGGTGATCTGGGTCTTGGAGTAGGGACATCAAAAAGTGGGGGCGACAGTATAGAAGAATTCCAGAGTTTACTTGCAGGGTGAAAATTCAAGATCTGGTCTTACTTTGTTGTGCCTGACAATGGCATTGTTAAAGGTATTGTTTTGTGAGTGTGGACTTTCTTCAGGGGTAAAAACCTATGATCAATGATCAGTGCGATGACGGTGCCACCTGATGAAGCAAGGTTTTTTTATTTGAGGAATAAACTAAATATCATAGATTCAAGGAGCTTGACTTGATCACCTTGCATACTCACCTATGTATTGACTATTATTTGGTTTAGGTGCAGGCATTGATATAGGAGGAGTGCAGCCCTAATTGATTGGACTATCCCTTCCCCATTATGCCCAAAGTGATAAAAATCATTTCTCTTAATATCATTTGTGATATGTGAGCTTAAATGATGAGTTTCGGTAATGGACCCAGGATATATCTTCGTGGTGCCAAGCCGAGTATACTCAAACATGGTGGCCTAGGCCACTGCCCTATCACGTTCGAGAGGTTGGTGCTTACTCGTGTTTGTCATTTATTGAGTTGTTTAGGTCTTAGGATGATGCACTCTCATTTGGCTCTTACTATGTTTTCCCTATTTTAGAGTGCATGTATCCATATCAGTGTGACTCTCTCAACCTAAGACTTTCTTATCTTTCTACAAAACCCATCTACTCTGCACAAGAACCTCCTCATTTGTCCCTAGTGTTTTGTTCTGGTGGAACCGGTACTACCGGGTTAGGGAGCGGTACTACCGGCCAGAGTCAGTTTCCAGGTCGATTCCTGGAAACTGCCCAGGTGCGGTACTACCGGTTTTATGCACGGTAGTACCGTTCAGTGGTACTACCGTTCATATCCCCGGTACTACCGGTCGGTTTCCCTGGTTAGAGTTCAGACGCGCGGGGGGGGGGGCACCTATCAGTGCCCCATTATTCCCCGTCTCCACTCCGAACCGCCGCCACCGCCAGAGCAAGAATCACCGCCGGAGCCCCGCACTCTCCTCCCTCTACCGGATCCTCACCGGATCCGGCCTCCTTGTGGGATCCTCCTCAATCTCCACCGCCATGGACCCCAGTACAACCGCCCTCTTCTTCTTCTCTCATGTTTTCTCCATTGAATCTAGGGAGACTTCGATTCGTGGTAAAAACTGTTGTTTTGAGGTTGTACCATGTGTAGATTACCAGATACTACTTCTTGCCCGAAGCAATCCTCGCTTTGGGTAGTTTTGTTGCCAATCTATGGATCGGTTCTACCAGATCTAGACTATTTCCGCATGACCGGTAGTACCGATTTTTTTTCGGGTACTACAGCTTGTTTGAGGTACTACCGTCTCTGACGTCCGGTACTACCGGTCTAGGCAGACAACAAAAGTTTCTCAAAACTTGAATTTCTTTGTGTAACCTTTTTTGTTTCGGGTTCTTGTGCCCTTATCCCACTGCTATCTCCCTCTTTCTTTCACAGGTGCATGGGGTTCCCGGGGTGCACGCAAGCATTCCAAGGCTCGTCACGAAATCGAGGACTATGAGTCAGAGTCCGAAGAAGAAATCATGCCACAACCCAGCAACCGGTCGAAGTTGAAGGCCACTCGGGGTCATCGTGGAGGTACCACTAAACAGTCAGCTGGTCGTGGTACTGGTCCCCTCCTCCTCCCCCCTCGAGTCATCGCAAGTCAGAGTTCAGGGCCATCTGGGCCAAGGCTATTGTCTGATCTGTTTGAGCTAGACTTTCGTGCCTTGTGGGTCGTGAATCCGTATGTGGCAGCCCGGTCCCAAGCTAGGGAAAATATCTTGTTCTACACCGACTTTCAAGAGTGGGTGTACAATGAGGTGCTTATGAAGTGTAGCACCCCGGATAAAACCACTACTAGAAATCGCATGTTTTATCTCTGTGCATCATCATCACATCATCATACATATTATTTTACTTGAAACTATGTTGCGAAAGACTATATTGTTTTCTAAAACTAGCCCTCCTTCTATTTTAAATTAAACCCTCAAATGTTTCCGGATATTTTGTATGTCTAAAACTAATTACAAAATCTTTTACTAAAATTAAAATAAACAATATTTTTTTAAATAAAACTGTTTTGATCGGGGGAGGCAGACTGGCCCGAAAAAGCCAGGCCACCTACCACCCGGATCGGCCCAACCCAATCTCACCGAAAACCCTAATCTAGTCCTATTCTCCAAACCCTAATCCCACCTACCCCAGATCTTACCCATCCCTCTACACCACCCGCCGCAGCGCATGCAGCACACACATAAGCTGCAGCGACGCACCCAACACGCTGCAGCCGCGCGCATCGCACCTGCCGCTAACGTACACCCCACCACCCCCGTCCATTCCCAGTCCCAACCCGACCCAGCGTGAGTCGCCCACTCCCCTCTGGCCGCTGACCCCGTCTCCCCCGCGGGTCCCACCCCTCCTCGTGATTCCCCAAGCCGCTCTCTCGGCCCGCAATCCTCGCACGAGCCTGCCGCCGCCGTCTGGTCTCGATCCCCACCTCGACGCCACCACCAACCCCCTCGTCCCGAGCCCTCGCTCACCTCCCCTCGCCAGGCGCCGCCACTCGCCACCATCCTCTCCTCCGAGCGCCGCCCTCTTCCTTGCCAAGCCCCAGGCTCCGCCGCCCTGCGCCGTGGGCGTCCCTCCCTCTGTCGCGTCCGGCACCCTCCCCTTCGCCTCCGTCCCTGCTACCAGGCGCCCTCGGCCACCGCTCGTCCCCGCCGCCCCAGAGCTCCTCCTCGCCGTTGCGCTCAACCCCGCCTTACCGCCGTCGACCTCGCGCCCGTCGCTGCTCCTCCATCGTCTCGGGCGCCTTGCCCCCGTCTGCAGGTCCCTTGCCGACCTCGCCGGCCACCCCGTCAAGCGCTCTGCACTGCCGCTAGGGGCCATCATCTTCCCCTGCAGCAGCCGCCGTCGGCCTCATTTCTGTTTCCTCGCTGCTAGCTTCCTGCTGCCACGCCCGACAGTTGTTCGACTAAAGGTTTCCCTTTCTGTGAAGGACCTCACGGCCCTGAAATCCTTTGTTCTCGTCGTCCTTGTGCAGCAGGTGTGCAACATGCACCCTTTTCCGTGTCGCCTCCTGACGGTGTTTCCATACGCGGTGCACATAGTGTGCCAGTGCACATCACGGTGCTACCCTCGTGGCCTGTGTGCAAGTTGACTGTCTCTTCGCCACCAAGCTGTCACCCGAAGGACTACTCCAGGACCTACTTCCGTTAGTATAGAAGACCAGGCAGTTTGATTCCAAGGCCACACTCGCCAAGAACGACCAAGTACATCTTCGTCAAGACCTCCGTCACGAGTTTCGAGCTCTTCGACATGGACACCAAAGACCTTCGACAAGGACGCCAAGTTTGCCTTCCGGATTCAAAGACCAAACCCCGAAGACCGATCCCGGCGTCCGAAGCCCGAACTCGAACTCGAACTCCTCCGAGCCCCAAGTTCGTCGATCCGAGATGCGTGACCTCTCTTTTGAGCCCCATATTTTATAGGGTTAATTAGATAAACGCCACTGCAATTTCTAGCTATTTGAGAAACGCCTTGTAACTTTTAATTTTTGAAAAACGCCACTACAACTATATGTACATTTTATAGATGCCATTATGCCCAATTTAACACACATGCCATACAATATACACTCGTATTTCAGTTGTAGATAGTGTATATGGTGGGCCCCACCAAAATCAGCTTAGTGCATGCACATTGGTATAGACGGCTGCATCAATTTCGAGCGCCAAAAGTACCGCTTCAATCTCCAAAATTAAACAAAATATAATATTCGTTTCTGTCTTAAGATTAGATCTATGTCAATTTTCATCTCTCAAGTTAACTCTCACGCGGTGCATACACCATTTAGAGGGCATGTATGTTGTACCTAGACGAGAGACCGTACCCAATGCTTGGGTTACTTTTGAGCAACTAATATTGGTACTGGGATTTGCGTGTCCTAAGAACTCACGTGGGGTCAGACTCAAACGTCAAGGTTCAGATCTCTAGTCAAAACGATTTATGTGTGCTGGGTAGATCGATGCTACTTGGCTCCCTTCCACCTTATATTTATATTTATATATTTAGTTGACCGGTAACAAAGAGCATAGATACAACACGTATGTATTGATTTATTACAAAATATAAAAATATAAGATAACCATTATTATATAAAATGAACGGGCAGCACGAACTGATTCTAGTGCGGGCCACCATGTATACGTATCTACGGCTGTAATACGAGCGTATATTGTATGGTATGTGGGTTAAAGTGGTCATAATGGCATCTATAGAATGTATATATAATTGTAGTGGCTTTTTTCAAAAGTTGAAAATTGCAATGGCGTTTCTCAAATAGCCAGATTTTGCAGTGGCATTTATCCAATTAACCCTATTTTATAATATGATATTTGACTTGTTGCATGTAAATTGTTCATACTCGCATGCATATCATGTGGGTTGAGGGCCTTATGCCGAATCACCTCATCATTAAATATGGAGACCATATGCGGGCAAATATAGGCTTATATTATCCCATTTAAAATTTGTGTAGCGAACCGATGACATGTTTTCCTTGTTAAGACAACATTTAAATTGCAGGTATCTAAACAACTAGAACCATATATTTAATTGTCGGGACCCGGTTCCGCTTAATATTGCCTAATTGCATCGCATCCTTGCCATGTCATACATCATATATGTATCATGCCCGATCTTTTGCCGTAGTATTAAATAGTGCATCCGGTGTTTCTTCTAGTGTTTTGGTTCTTCGCGGATAAGGTCGTTGAGTTGATGCGAGTGTCGACGCGATCTTCGAATGAACCTTCGGCAATGTTTTTCAGGCGAGCATTCTCCCCCTTTCTACCTATTTTACATTTCTAGTCTTTATTTTCTCCTATTGCTATCTGTATTGCGATGCTCTAGTTTTCGTACCCGTGATATCCCCTGCAGCCTCTATATTGCCATAGACACATCCTATTGCCTGTTGATTGATAGACAGTCGGCCTTGCGCGTCGTAGTTGCTTGCTCAGGTGTTGCTTCGCGTCGTCGATGTTCCATCATTGTTGGGTGGTTGACACATGCTTAATGATGGAGAGGATCAAGACTTTAATTATTGTTTAATAACTAAAATTGAAAGTAGGTAAATAATGCAGAGGCACCGGTGGGTAATAGACAATATTTGGTTTTTAACCGCTCACTGGTGTCCCGTAGGACCCCGAGTTCTTGACACCTGTTCCGAGATCGAGCGCGCTAACCACAGGTGGGGTGTGTGGGCACCCCATCGATTAGTACCTGATTTCAAAGTACTATACCGGGGGCCGCAAAGTAGTTTGGGGCTTTATTACTATCCTGTACTTATGCCATGATTATACCATGCTTTACTGCTTTATTTACTATTGCGCGTGAAGCGCCTGTACTGTTTTGGAACCCCGTGCCACGTTTTCGCGGTATCGATAAGCCCAGTCACACTTTTGGGTTCCCAGTCGTTTACAGCCGTCGTCACAAACCTCTAGGTCCGTCTCGGAGACCGGCCGACTTTGTTACGGGTAGCTTAGTGGGGTGGACCCCATGTGCTTGCTTTGGGTCTGGAAAACGTCGTGTCCGAAACCCCGTTGACATACCGTTGGGTGTATATTTTGTGATCTTGTACCTACCTGATCTGACAACAAGGGTGTAGGTGCGTGTGGAAACTTTGGTGCACCCCTACAGGGTTAAATCTTTTCGAGAAGCCGTGTCCGTGGTTATGAACGACTTGGAGCACAGTTCTCGATCATAGACAACTATAACTAAAGTTTACTGTTATAATTTGACTTGTATCCGATATGACTAGTAATCAGCTTCACTACAACGAAATGGCTAAATAAAAGTATCAACAACTGCTGGGTTTGGGATATCTCATGCTATTTGTATCTGACTAGTAAGTGTTGCAACTACAACGGAATAGTTAACTAAAAGTGCCACTGCTTATTATATCAGGATGACTATCTATACCTGACTAGTAATTGCTGCAATGATAACTCAATAAATAAAACTACCAACTGTGTGAGTTCCTCGGTTGACTTCCTCATTTGTTCTCGAGGAGGGAAATACCAGGATGGGTATGTTTGGTGGTAGTATCAGGTTGGTTCCGAATAGGTCTTCCTTATCCCTCTTTGATAGCTGACAGTTATATCGAGTCTCTATAGGTTGTTTAGTGCATGCTGCGCTGCCGCTTCAGTCCACCATACCTATGTAGGCGAGGACCGCAGAATTCTAGTCTTGCCGTGTACTGGCCTCAGTACCGACCGCTCTCTTTTTCCTTTGCCCTTTGTCGGCACCCCTTTTGTTCATAGCAGGTTTTGAGATCGACGTCGTTAGCAGGGTTACCCTTCCGGCTTGGCCTGGGCAGGGTTATGGACGCCATTGGTTATTCTTCAGGGCTCTTAGCTCAATTTGCATCTTGTCCGTACTCGGACGCTATATCGTTTTCAAGGTGATTTGAATTTTTGTACTGTATATATGTATTCTTGACTCATTGAGTCGCTGTTGTATATCTGTTCTGTGGGTTCCATCGAGGACTATTGTGTAATGATATTGCATCGTTTTCCACCCGCACGAAAGTGCCTGGTGGGCACCTTTGAATCGTTTCTATGCGGGTTTGGCAGGAATCGCTAAAACTTACATAGAGTCGATTCTGAGGGTGTTACATGAAGGATGAGAAGCTGGTGGTCCCTCAGAATTGGATTGAGATGACTCATGTGAACAAGAACTTGGACTACTTTGGCGAAGCTATTGAGATTTGTACTCACATTGGTTTGCTTCCCCTTATGAAGTTCCAGCAAGACTATGACCCCTTGCTCATTACTCAGTTTTATGCCACCGTTCACTTCTCAAAGAATCAAGCTAGGACTATGACGTGGATGACTAAGGGAGTTATCAAGGAAGCATCATTGGCTGAGTTTGGGGAGATTCTTAGGCATGAGGACCGTGGTCTTGACACTCCGGTTGGCTACCACTGTCACGGTAGTGATCGTCCCATGAAGAAAGATGTCCTTGCACCATTATACATCCGGGGTCATGATGTCTACGCACTTCTATTCTTGTAGACAGTTTTTGGGCCTCCAAGTGCAGAGGTTTGTAGAACAGCAATAAGTTTCTCTTAAGTGCATTACCCAAGGTTTATCGAATGCAGGGAGGAAGTGGTCAAAGGTATCCCTCTCAAGCAACCCTGCAATCAAGATATAAGAAGTCTCTTGTGTCCCCAACACACCCAATACACTTGTCAGGTGTATAGGTGCACTAGTTCGGCGAAAAGATAGTGAAATACAAGTGGTAACGGTGCCAGAAAAGAGCTTCTGACGGGGAGGAAAAGACTGGAAGCAAGCAAAGATGCCATAGATCTAGATGCAAATGGTGTTTCAATGCTTAGAAGCAAGGCCCAGGGATCATACTTTCACTAGTGAACACTCTCAATAAATATATTCTCTTCATGATACTACCCTGACCACTCTCTGGTTGGACACTCTAATCCATGGTAGGGCTATAACAACACTCCTCAAAGTCCGCCTTCCCCATCTAGACAACCCCACACTGTCACCTTGAGTGCTAGATGGTTCCAACAAACACCACAATTTTATAGAGACAACTCAAAATATACTCATGATAAATATATATGTAACCTAGCTTAAGTGTCACACACGGTGTGCACGCTGCCACTTTCACACACGTGGGGAAAAGCATAGATCTATTAAAGCACGATGAGTATTTATGTAGACTCTAGCCTAAGTGCCACCATGGCGTGCACGCTATCACTTTCACACACGTGGGGAGAGCAGAGATCTATTAAAGCACTTGAGAAGCAGAGTAGATCTACTTGCTTACAAAGCTCATGACCACAACAAGATCGTGCATAGGGAGAGAGATGAACACATAGCTACCGGTAGAGCCCTTAGCCTCAAGGAGGAACTACTCCCTCCTCATCATGGGGATCAACAACGGTGATGGATATGGTGGTGGATATCAATGGAGATGGCTCCAGGGGCACTTCCCTGTCCCGGCAGGGTGCCGGAACAGAGATTTTCTATCCCCCAAATCTCCCCTTCGGTGGCGGTGGCGTTGCAGAACTTTTTGTGGCTTTTTGGTCGATTCTTTAGGGTTTCTGAGTCGGGGGATTCTTATAGGCGAAGGAGGCAAGGTCGATGGAGGGCCAGGGGGCCACACCCCCTGTGGGCGCGACCAGGGTGGGACCCGCTCCCACCTAGGGTGTTGCCACCCTAGTGTCCTCCTCCATCTCGTCTTCGATTTTCCGTATAGTTCAGGGAAAAATATGAACTTTGGCTTTTGTCCCGTCAAATTCCGAGAATATTCATTTTTTAGCTTTCTAAAACCAAAATCAGCAGAAAACAGGCAACTGACACTGTGGCATCTTGTCAATAGGTTAGTTTCAGAAAGTGTATAAAAATACTTCAAAGTGTAGAGAAAACATAAGATAGTTGATACACAACATGGTTGTTTGGATAGCAAATATTAGCGATCAGTTTTGAGAAAACGAGTTTTGGGAGAATTTTTAGGAAAACCGGTTTTACTAACTTTTCTGTTAAGAATAAGGTTACAGAAAATCATGTTTGGGTCACGAAAGTCTAAAACCGTACTGTACTCTTCCCCCTAGCTTTGGCCTTCTCCGTCTAGCGGACTTCGGCACCACGAGCGCGCACAGTAGAGATTCAGCCGAACGCACATTCATCTGTAAGCAGAACGTATGTAGAGACCCCGTCTTGTTCATGGACGACTAATCGAGTCAAGCTTCTTGAGGTTCGTGAGGAACACATGCCAGCCGATTCTCATCATCGTGATAGAAGCAGATTCTCTGGACTATTGCTAATTGTGCCATTGAGTCCATAAGCCGGCTGATTGAGTACCTTCACCTACCCTTGTTTGAGCTTCATGTCATGGAGCTGCGGCAGATCGGCGAGGGCATGTGTGGCACGAGGCCAATGGGCATGTGTTGTCTTGTTGAGACAGAGGCGGCGATGCCGGCAGCGATGGGGCCGGAAAACTGGTCGCTGTGCAGCCATGTCTTATGGAGGTGGACTGTTGCGACTCGGAGGCATGCCCACTATGCCGGAGAAGGTCGCAAATTAGAGCTGCATCAGCGGGAGTAGCGCCCGGAAAGGAGCGGTCTTTCCCATAGGGGGCGGGTGGATGAAATCGACGGCTTGCCATGGCCTGGACCTGGGTGGAAGACGGTACTAGCTCCCGCGAAGGCCAGCGGAACCAGGAGGTCTCCAGCAAAGGTTGGCGGCACGCATACGTCGGGGTCATCCAGGAGTCGGCCAAGGTCAGCGACCTATAGCTCGACGGGCAATACACGGAGGCGGTATGATCTCAGCCGGCGGGATCCCCTTCAAGCGTAGTTAGACAACCAGGCCGTTGCGCATTCGTCGCCAATGACCTGCTCGAGTTCTGCCTAATCGGGTTTTCACAAAAAACGAGGATTAGTCGTTTTTCTCAACACGCACTTTCCTGGGTTTGTGGAAACTTAGTTTTGCTTATTCGCGTTTTAGTTGCTGCATCCAAACGAGGTTTTAGTTTGTTAGACGGTTATTCAAGATTAAGGAAAACTAGTTCTACCAAAATCGAATATCCAAACAAGGCCAACAAGCATGGAGCATCAAAAATTATAGATACGTTTCTGACGTATCAAGCATCCCCAAGCTTAACTCCTGCTCGTCCTCGAGTAGGTAAGTGATAAAAAGAATATTTTTTGAGGTGACATGCACCATCAAAATCAAAATCAAACCATTTGCAAGCAATAAAATCTGGGATCAAAGAACTCTAAACATGAGCATGAAAGATGGAGTTCTAATAGTAAGACAAAGTAACTATGCATGCAACATGAAAGGTTACAAACAAAGATCATGAATAACAATGCATTGAAAGATGTTTATTTGTTTCACATACAGAAAACATAGCATAGTGGCATTCAGCTTGTCCCTCATGGATTAGCAAATAGATGCATATGACACCTTCAAAGTTCATAAGAGTGACTAGATACAAATAGTTCAAGAACAAGCAATATCAACAATATGAATCAATCAATAAGTTTTGTGACAATGCACATAGAACTAAGAATGGCAACTATGCTCTCTTAATTGGTGCCTAAGAATAGAAGGCGGAGACTCAATATAATGGTGGAAGAAAGGCCCTTCATAAAGGTAAGTAGGGATTTCAAGTTTCAAAAAGAGCTTCCAAAAATTATGGTACTTGTTAGCTTTCAGCTCTCATTGCCCCTATCATAAGCATCTTGAAGTGATTAAGGTTAAAGTGAACAAACTATGGAGTATATGCTTGGAAAAGTATAAGTTGGCAATCTCATGTCCCTTGAATACGAGGGCGCTCCTCATGCTACTCAACTTTAGTCACCTGTAAGTTCTTGTCATAGTAAGTACATGTGTATCATAGAGAACTGCCAACGGGGTACCCCTTGCACATGATGCAGGAGCTATCCCATAATCAAAATGACAAGGCAAGCAGACAATGAGCATCTCAGCAATCTTTTTATTTACCATGGGAATATGGTGCTTTTTTCTCTCTTTCCTCTTTTCAATATGTCTATTTTTTTATAAGAAGAAAGCTTCATAGATGTCATTATGGTGATGCTGAAAGTTTCCACCATGATTAGGCATGGCTTAGGCTAGTGGCCCAGGCGTTTCTCTAACACACATGCATAGCTCCATAGACTTACAAGCTCCCTTTTTATTTCACACCGGCGACATCCATAAACAAAAGAGCATGATATCAACTGGGTACAATGTACAAGCGCAATGTTGAAAGCGTTCCCCATGACAGCATGGTTCTGCTAATTCCAACATATAAGTGCAAGTATATACAACATAGATGACACAATGGTTCAAGTTTATTAGGGGCAAGAAAAATAAAGTGTGCCATCAATTTTTTGAGAGCTTTAATCACTATTTTTCACATAACAAGTTTAATTTGGAAGATAGATAAAACAAGAATATACTTGGAATGGTGTAACACACCATGCATAGGAATTTATAGTGGACACTTCGGAATAACTTGGTTTCTTGGGAGTTGGATGCATGAGTAGAGCTTACTCATACAAGTGGAGGCTAGCAAAATACTGGGAGCGACCAACTAAGAGAGCAATAATGCCCATAATCATGCAGAGCGACAAAACATCACTAATCAAAGCATAAAGTGGTACTACAAGTCAAAAACTAAATGATCATAGAGGCTAAGGTGACTTTTTCATAGTCATAACATGGTGTGAGCATGTGCCAAGTCAACCCAAACAAAGCATCAAAGGAGAATACCACAATACTATGCTTTTCTATGCTAAAATAACGCATGATTCTTTCAAGGCATATTAAGCAATCCCAATTGTTTGGAACAAGTAATGCTACAGCAATAATCACTAAGCATAAGGTCAAAACAACATCTAGAATGACATGTTAAAGTCTAAGTCACAGTCAAAGCAAGCTCCTCTTGTACTATTCAAGCAAGAACTTTCTACTCCTCTCCAACACCAATCAACTTATTTGAAACATCTCACAAAGATAAAGATTAGTGAGCGTGTATCACAAATCCACAAAGAAGAACTAAAAAGTTCTAAGCAGAAAGCATAAGAAAACTAAGGCTAGACACAGTGCTAGCAAAAGAGAACACTCACAGAACGATAAGAGTGAAAACTAGAGTGTTCTAAACAACGAAAAAAGTGTGTCTCTCTCCAAAAATAGTGTGATGGGATCCAACCAACTTTATTCAAGCAAACTAAGCAAACCAAAAACAAAAACAAAAACTAAGACGCTCCAAGAACAACACAATAGTGCATGAAACAATAAAAACGAAGTGTCTAGAAAAACCTGAGATTTTTATTGATGAAGAAGGGGATGCCTTGGGCATCCCCAAGATTTGACGCTTGTACCTCTTGAATATTTATTGGGGTGACATGCGGTGGCATCCCCAAGCTTGATCTTTTGTCCATTCTTCATCTCATTACATCATTCTTTCTCTACAACTGAAAAATTTCCTCTATACAAAACTTCACACAATCTTCATTAGCAACATTAGTGTATTCAAAAGATAATAGACCTTTGGATTTAGCTTTAGAACAGAAAAAAATTCACTAAAAACACAAGAGACTGTACCAATTCCCTCAAAAATCTCAATTTCCCAAAAAGAACCCCAAAAGGAATCAATAAGAAGCAAATGCAAATAATGACAGAAATCTATCAAAACAGACCAGCAGGTAGAATTTTTTCGAAGACCTTCTGTTTCTCAAATCAAAAAGTGTTGAACTAATGAAAGTTAGCTAACATACTAGGAGATTTATTTAGAAAATATCAGCTCAATCCGACTTACAGAGATTTTACACGAATTTTTACGGTGGAGCACAAAAATCTGTTTCGGGACAACAACTCCCCAAATCTTACTTCCCTCTCATTAGAGGTTATTCTTGGCACAAAAATCAAATAAAAAGGATAAGTAGAGGTAATTACATAGGTAATAACTTCCAAGACTCAATAAAACTTTTGGGTTATCTCCCAATAAGTACTTTTCTTTAACGCCTTTAAGTTAGGCTTGATAGTTTGAGAAGATGCTCACATAAGAAATATGAATTGAAGTAAAAGAGAGCATCAAGAAGCAAATTCAAAACACATTTAAGTCTAACCCACTTCCGATGCATAGGAATCTTGTAAAGAAATAAGTCATGAAAGCACAAAGCAACAAACATAGGAAAGCAAAACAAATGCAACTTCAAAATTTTCAACATAAAGAATGGAAACTTAATATTGTTGAGATGCATAAGACCATGTTTCACTCTCTCATAATAACTTTTAGTAGCATAATGCATAAAATTAACAATATAGCTATCACATAAAACATTCTTATTATGAGCCACATGCATAAAATGATTATTACTCTCCACATAAGCAAAAGCATTCTTATTAATTATAGTGGGAGCAAATTCAACAAAATAGCTATCATTGTTATTCTCATCACCATAATCATAAAATATAGGAGGCATATTGTAATCACAATCAATTTTATCCTCAATAGTAGGTGGACTTAAAATATCATATTCATCATTGTAATCATCATAGGTTGGAGGTTTGGTATCATCATAAGCAATAGAATAGCTATCTTCCAAAGCTAGGGAACTGAAAAGATCATTTTCATAAAAACTAGCTTCCCCAAGCTTAGAATTTTCCATAGCATTATCAATAATGGTGTCCAAAGAATTCATACTAATAACATTGCTATTAGCATGCAAATAAAGTTCCATAGGTTTTTTAATTTTCTCTTCAAACACTTCATGTCCTAACTAAAGATAAATACTATAAAGCTCTATAATTTTGTTGTTGTTTTCCATTAAGCCTAACTAGTGAAAACAAGAAACAAAAATACAAATTTGTAGAATCTACAGGAAATAACTTCGAGCACTCACACACCAGCAGGATGTGAGTACCTTTTACCTTACCTCCCTGGCAATGGCGCCGGAAAATGGCTTTCTGGCTTGCTGTTGACGTGGGAGAGAGTGTGTGAGTGCATTTTACCTTACCTCCCCAGCAACGGCGCCAAAAAATAGCTTGATGTCTATGCACTTATATTCTTGTAGACAGTTGTTGGGCCTCCAAGTGCAAAGGTTTTTAGAACAACAACAAGTTTCCCTTAAGTGGATTACCCAAGGTTTATCGAACTCAGGGAGGAAGTGGTCAAAGGTATCCCTTTCAAGCAACCCTGAAATCAAGGTACAATAAGTCTCTTGTGTCCCCAGCACACCCAATACACTTGTCAGGTGTATAGGTGCACTAGTTCAGTGAAGAGATAGTGAAATACAAGTGGTAACGGTGCCAGAAAAGAGCTTCTGACGGGGAGGAAAAGACTGGAAGCAAGCAAACATGCAACATATCTAGATGCAAACGGTGTTTCAATGCTTAGAAGAAAAGGCCTAGGGACCATACTTTCACTAGTGAACACTCTAAATAAATACATTCTCTTCATGATACTACCCTGACTACTCTCTGGTTGGACACTCTAATCCATGGTAGGTCTATAACAGCACTCCTCAAAGTCTGCCTTCCCCATCTAGATAACCCCACACTGTCACCTTGAGCGCTAGATGGTTCCAACAAATACCAAAATTTCATAGAGACAATCAACTCAAAATATACTCATGATAAATATATATGTAACCTAGCTTAAGTGCCACACACGGTGTGCACGCTGTCACTTTCACACACGTGGGGAAAAGCATAGATCTATTAAAGCACGATGAATATTTATGTAGACTCTAGCCTAAGTGCCACCATGGCGTGCAAGCTGTCACTTTCACACACATGGGGAGAGAAGAGATCTATTAAAGCACTTGAGAAGCAGAATAGATCTACTTGATTACAAAGCTCATGACCACAACAAGATCATGCATATGGAGAGATGAACACATAGCTACCAGTAGAGTCCTTAACCTCGAGGAAGAACTACTCCCTCCTCATGTAGAGGCCTAAACCCAATAAGGTACAAGTCCATGTGTTTATAGTGCTAGTCCCTGGATTGAATAGCTAGCACCCACAGTTTAAGATGTAATATCCAGAAACAAAGGTCATATTACAACTCATAACCAGGAATAAAATAGTTCATTACAATTTACATAGCTCATATGGCTATCTTATTACAAAGCAGCGGATATAACTATAAAGCATGGAGTCCTTGATCTTCATATTCCACAGGCAATCATGTTGGTTGTAGACTTGTAATCCCTACTCAACAAACTTCACTAACATCAAACAAACCTGCAACATAATAAGTTATAGCCACAAGGGTCAATACATTTGAATTGTATTGGCAAGTGATATCATATTGAATATGGAGAATCTAACATCTATATGAATATACGGCTAAGTGGAGTTTTGGATGGCCTTTGCATAAAATAAGTTTTTCCTATCCTTTGTAAAATAATTTTTCTCTTTTTCAAAATACTTCATCAAACATGGCACACTAGAGTCACACCAGGTGCTACCCTTGTTCACCCATCAAGTTTTAACTTAGAGAAATTGGGATGAGGATATTCTTGATCATTTCAGTGTCTTTGATGCTCATAATGTCCATTACCAGGGACACGACTAAGTACTTAGGTTTTACCCTCTCGAGAGGAGGTGCACTTTCCCCACAAGACTCGACATGCATCGAGATGAGACTTTTCAGAAGCAATCCCTTAGACCACCATGGACGCGTTCCATCCTATCATCACTACCACCTTCTGTCCATCTGGCTGAGTTCTTGCAACCTAGTTGGTCAAGGCAGAGCCCATATGCCATCTGGTTGCACTAGAAGCTTCTCAACACTAAACATCTCAAATCTTTTTGTTCCTGGGTGGCCATCCACAAGTGAGGTACACCAGGGTAAACCATAGCAATGGACCGTGAGTAACCACTCAACACAAACCATACTTCCCTTTCCACCCAGGTGTTTCATTAACATGTTGTTTTCTTAGTCGAAAACACATAGGCATAACTTTTCCATAATATCATAACATGATTTCCCACCCTTGAATTCTTATAGCTAGTCTAAGCATACTAGCATAACATGTCTCTTAACTTAGGAAAATTCCTACCAAGATATATTCTATAGGATCTACCATAGCATAACATTATACAAAAATAGTCCTATCATGCATACTACAAAAATATTACTAATGCAATACTGAAAAGATAGGACTTTTGATGGCCAAAGTATCACTTGCCTTTTTAGTAGAAAATCTAGGTACTCTCCTTGATCTTGCAATTGTCACACTCTTCAAAGTTCACTACATCACAATCAAGCAAAGCACACATTCAAAACTAGCATACAAACAAATAACAAAACAAAACAAGAAAAACGAGGAAATGCATCCAAGCATGCAAAGGTCATTTTATTGAAAAGTTTGTTTCTAACAAGGTTCTAAACATTTCAAAACACCAACTGGTCTTTTATAAAAAAATGGAATTTCATTTCAAACCAAGTTAGTGAAAATAAGTCATTTAAATCATTTTTGTTTTACTAGAAATGCTTTTATTCAAAGGAATATTTTCTAGTGCTAACAAAATATATTTTAATTTCAAGTGTTAGTGTTCATGGTCAGAGGGTTCAAAATAAAACTATTTGCAAAAGGATTTACTCAAAAATAATTTTTAGAACAATTTTTATACTCAAAATAGCCCTAAACAAGTCTCTACATAAAACTCTAATTTTTCAGAAGCAAATGACCAAAATAAGGCCATAGGTGCAAAGTACACATCTTTGGAATCCATAGACACCTAATTTGCAATTTTTAGAATTACATATCAAAAGTTATTGATTTTACAAGTTCAAACATCTAATAGATCAAATCAGGGTTTTAATTCTAATTCTCAGACAGGCGACGTGTTATGATTGGTCGATACCGTTTCGTGCAGATCACGCTACAAGGGCCGTTAGATTTAACTGAAAACGTTCGGCTCAGATTGAACCGTACCCCTTTGCTAAGTGAAATAATCCTAACCGCAGGATTCCAATCCAGTGGATCACAACGCGATGGTCAGGAATGGCGGCGCTACTGGCGACTGTGGCGGCGGCACGTTTGGCGACAGCGGTCCAGCGACACTAGTGGGAAAGTAAGGGGGTTCAGAGGCTTACCAGAGTCTCGGCGACGAGGTGGTTCTCAAGGTGGTCGTGGGCAAGGCCGGGGCACACAGATTCGTCGGTGATTCCTCGTCGGAGTTGCACGCTCCGTCGGGTGCTTGCAGATATCGTTGCGGCCGAGCCTGAAGGTCCGAGCATGTGGCGAGTATCAGCGGAAGCACAAGACAATGGTGAGCATGTTTGTTTGAACGAGAGGGCAAGGGGCGCACAGGTTTGGACGCTAGGGCTCACCGGAGTTCGTCCGCCATCGGGCGCTTACAGAAGATGACGGAGGCGAGTCCCTGGAGCGCAAGCAAGTAAGGAAAAGCATCAGGGAAGAGCGCATGAGTACAATGGTCACGTCAGAGAAAACCAGAGGCGAAGGGGTGACCGGAGCTTACTGAATTGGTCGACGGAGTTACTCGGGACGACGGCGGTTGCGAGCTCGTAATTGAGCATCCCGGGGGATCTCTGTGGTTGTTGGGTGAGGGGAAATGGAGAGGAGGGAGAGGGGTTAATATGGCGTGGTCGGGGGAGGGTATTACTACTGTAGTTAAGAGAATTCACATGGTGTAATCATGGCAGGAAACGGTCAGGGGAGGGGCGAGTTCCACACACGGGGTTGAAGACAACGCTGACAGGGCAGGTGGGGTCAGTTGGTTAGTGAGGGTGCGGGTGTTCTGTGCGGTGAGAAAAGAAAGAAGAGGGGGAGAGAGAGGTGGCCTGGGTGGGCTGCTGCTGGGCCAGGGTTGCTGGGTTGGGTTGGGCTTCCCTTTTTTTTCTGTTTAGTCTTTTCTTTTTCTATTTTTATTCAAATCAATTTGATTTACTCCAAATTGATTCAAATCTTTACCAAATTTTTCAGTAGATTTTATACAAAATATTAGTGTGTTATTTAGTCCAACTTGGAGTAATCCAAATATTTTTCTTATGATTTAATATTCATTTAAGTGAGGCATTTTGACTTTTATTTAAATAAAATTGAATATGGTTCATAAGCCCATATAATTTTATTTAAATAAACTTTTATTCTTTTAGGTTATTTAACAAACTTTTATTCCAATTACCTATGGAGTTTTGCCATGGTTTTTAAATTTCTTTGCAACAATTCTTATTTATTTAATTCTTTCTTTGTCTTATAAAATTCATATATTTTTATTTATAGCTCCAAAAATAGTGATTCCAATTTATATAATTTTATTTAATAATTATTTATATTTTTATATCTTTTAGAACTATTTTTCTCACAAATTGGAATATTTTCTTTTATCTTATAAGAACCATAAGTTTTTATCCATGGCTTCAAATGGAGTGAGACCAATTCCCATGGTTTTGTAATTTTGCAGTTTTACCATTATTGTTGTTGCTAAATTTTTTATATGGAACAAAGCCATAGTCTTGGAGTGATCTTTATGATGATTTCCTTTATTAGGTTTTAGGTTTTTTTGGTTTAACTTTTCCAAGTGCTTTAAATTCAAGATACATTCCTTGCATGAATGCCTTTGATCTATTTGAAAATTTGTTTGTTGCTTTTTCATTCAATTTTTGTTCAAGTAAGGTTTTGATGTTTCCATTTAGAAGCAAAAAGTTTCTTTTCCCCCTAAATTTCATCATTTGTTTCTTTTGTTTGTTTATTTTTCACATTTTAAAATTTGGAAAATTTTGGGACGTGACACCTCATCATGGGGATCCGCAATGGTGATGGATATGATGGTGGAGATCGATGGAGATGGCTCCGGGGGCACTTCCCCGTCCCGGCAGGGTGCCGGATCAGAGACTTTCTGTCCCCCGAATCTCCCCTTCGATGGCGGCGGCACTGCGGAACTTTTCGTGGCTTTTTGGTTGATTCTTTAGGGTTTCTGAGTTGGGGGCTTCTTATAGGCGAAGGAGGAAAGGTCGGTGGAGGGCCAGGGGGCCCATACCCCCTGTGGGCGCGGCCAGGGTGGGACCCGCGCCCACCTTGGGTGTGGCCACTCTGGTGTCCTACTCCGTCTCATCTTCGATTTTGCGTATCGTTCAGGGGAAAATATGAACTTTGGCTTTTGTCCCTTCCAATTCCGAGAATATTCATTTTTTAGCCTTCTGAAACCAAAAACAGCAGAAAACAGGCAACTAGCACTGTGGCATCTGCTCAATAGGTTAGTTCCAGAAAGTGTATAAAAATACCTCAAAGTGTAGACAAAACATAAGATAGTTGATACAACAAGCATGGAGCATCAAAAATTATAGATACGTTTCCGATGTATCAGGTCACGGTGTCACGGGTAAGATCAAGGGTCTTCTCCCCACCTATGATATCTTGAACCGCATCTTCCGTGAGACCGTTGCCCCTCGAGCAGGAAACCAAGATGAGATGCATGGTCACATGGTGGATCTTATGATCACCACTTACAACAACCATGAGTCCGGCTACCCTCTTGATGTGATGGATTTCATTTGGAATGAGATGGTAGTTTCCACATACACTCGAAGGGTCCCTCCTTTTTCTCCATACATCATGGCTCTCATCCTCAATAAGTGCTTCCCTATTCTCAGAAGTCTTTCTACTCGCCGCCTTGTCCCTTACCGGCACAAGTCCTTGTTGATCAAGGCTCATCCTAGACCTCGCAATGCGGATGGTGAACTCGTTGATGAGGAAGGGAACCCGCTTGAAGAAGGTGATGAGGATAGTGGCCATGATGCTGATTTTGTAGTCTCTCGTCTCAAGCATGCCCAGCCCTCATGGGCCAAGAGGATCGAAGCCAAGCTAAAGAAGGTGTTTTGCTTCCAAGTTAACAACCAAAAGCGCATGTATGAGGCTCATGTGTATGCCAAGAAATCTTGTGCTCGTCAAAAATAAATGATGGAAGCTCAAGGGTTGACCGTCTCCAAGGGCTCCGAGAACAACATCACGCCTGAAGACCAATGGATCTCCAAGCACAGCTACTAGGATGATGATGCCACCTCTTCTTTCTGTGCTCTGCCGACTCATGAGGATGACTTTGATGATTATGACGAGTGACCTCTGGGACATTAGTGTTTCTCTTGTCCCTTTTTAGCGTTTTGATGCCAAAGGGGGAGAAGTTGCACCTTAGGCATGCGGGATTTGCATGGTAAAAGTCATAAGCTCGTTCTTGCCTTTGATCTTTACTCGCTTGTGAACTTTATTTGCTCTTTGCCTCATATTATGTGTGAACCTTATGTACTAACTATTCGTGCTATGTATGTTGAGACTATGTGGTTATCTTATGGATCCATCATATGTGTAGCTATGGTTATTCTCATATGGATCCATCTTATATGATGATATTCTCTATCCATGGTCAATATTTCTCTCATCACATTTTATTGTGCAAAGGTATGAACTCTAAATGTTACCACCTTTGAATGTACACTCGTGGTTGGTTTGAAAAATAGAGGGGGAGGTTTGATCCTACTCTGTTGGGCCACACGGAGATAAAACAAAAATTTCCCCTCTAACATGGTGATCCCAAGATCTAGCTGAGGTAGAAGGCCACGAGGTTTACCACTACACGCGCAGTTGCGGATTACCGATGAAGCGCGTCAGTTGATGCAGTGTAGTCCTTTGCAATCCGATCGTCCTGGTGCTGATCGTACAACACCTCTGCTGGTATCCACACATACAAGAAGGAGCGCCGACGGCGAACTGCTAGATTCGTTACGGCGGCAGGACTGCTGTGGAGCTAGGGTTTCCAACACATGGAATGACCTAACCGAATAACTATTAACCCTTCTGGGTTACTGTGCTCCACTATATATAGGGAGTGAACCTGGGCTCCACTCTCGTAGCCCATTCACTAAAGCCCATATAACACTAGTCACCGCGAGTCCGACTCACTGACTCAGTCCTAATCCGGCTCGGGTCCAACTCGGACAGATTTCCGATTCAGATCCAATCTGAACTTGCTCCCGCTCTTAAGTGTGTGACCCGACAGGCTCTTGGTTACTCGGACACGATTGGAGTCTGACTCACAATGGATCAGTCGGCAGCGGCTCCTAGCAGAACGTGCCGACTCCCAAGTACCAATGAGTCATGACGACTTGCCTTTCCAATGCGACTTGCGTCCGAGTCCCTTTTGCCTCACGATATACCTTGTCAGACTATAGGCGAATAATCGTCATCCCTTAAATAGTCCGACTCTCTTCTCCATCCGAGATAAGTGATTCACCCGACTAACTCTTAGTCGACCGCCTCAGTTAACACTTAACCGAGTCGCGCATGGCCATGCTTTGCGAATCATATCTTCCGAGAGGGCCCAGAGAATATATCTCCGAGTGGAGGGGCAAAAATCCCATCTTGGTTATTCACATCACGCAGCTTGATTCTCAGTCGACCCGAACTCTGCCTCTATAACTGACCAGTTACGGATCAACGTTTGACAGAACCTAAGTCGGTGATCCTCAACTCGGACTATGCAACAACCTTAGGTCTAAGGATTACATTGATTGAGATATACAAATGACAGCTAGTTCGTTGTACCTCAATATGGGTCAATCCGACTCGCTAAACTCTTTAGCCGAGTCTGTGTAAGTCGGAATGGAATCACCATGCCCATGACAAGTGGAACCGAGTCATTAATCCGGCTTTCACATTGCTCTAAGTTGTGTGTCCAGCACAACCTCGATGACCAAGGACATTTAGTACAAACAACATGAATGCATAGTTCCACAACCGAATCACATATTCAATGATACGCATCAGATGTTTATACAAGGACAACTTAATAACTTTATAAATACAATGGGAAATCTCATCATACATGATTGCCTCTAGGGCATATTCCCAACAGTCTCCCACTTGCACTAGAGTCAATCTTCCGACATCACATGTCCAGGGATCTAATGCCCATAGCTCTTAGGTGCGCCTCATGCTTTGGCTATGGTAACGGCTTTGTCAACAGATCCGCAATATTTGCATCCGTGTGTACCTTGCATAATTTGATATCACCCTGATCCACGAACTGGCGAATCAGGTGGTACCGCATGAGTATGTGCTTGTTCTTATGGTGTTGTCTAGGTTCCTTGGCTTGTGCAATAGCATCATTGTTGTCACAATACACGTCCAACGGATTGGACGAGCCCTGAACCACACCAAGATCCATGAGGAAATTCCTCATCCAAACAGCTTCCTTTGCTGCCTCTGAGGCGACAATATACTCAGCCTCTGTTGTAGATGCAAACACAGTCTCTTGCTTAGAACTCTTCCAGCTCACAGCACCTCCGTTTATAATAAACACGTATCCGGATTGTGAACGAGAATCATCAGAGTCGGTAAGATAACTCGCATCCGTGTAACCCTTTACACTGAGTTCATCTTCACCACCATAAACCAAAAACATATCCTTAGTCCTTCTCAAGTACTTTAGGATATTTTTAGCCGTTGCCTAGTGGATTTCTCCAGGATCAGCCTGGTATCTGCTCACAACACTTAGAGCATAGGAAACATCCGGCCTAGTACAAATCATGGCATACATGATGGATCCGACTGCAGAAGCATACGGAATCGCACTCATCTGACTTCGCTCATCAGTTGTCGAAGGACACTGAGTCTTGCTAAGTTTTACACCATGGGACATCGGTAAGAACCCCTTCTTAGACGATTCCATGTTGAACTTCTTCAACACTCTGTCCAAATAAGCTCTGACTCAATCCAATGAGCCTCCTTGATCTATCTCTATAGATCTGGATTTCGAGGATGTATGTTGCCTCACCCAAGTCTTTCATTGAGAAACTCCTTTCCAATGATTCCTTGGTTTCTTGCAACATCTGGACATTATTTCCAATCAATAATATGTCATCCACATATAAGATTAGAAAGTTTACTTTGCTCCCACTAAACTTCTTGTATAAACAATAATCATGATCACTCTTGATGAAGCCAAACGATTTGACTACCTCATCAAAGCGAATATTCCAACTCTGAGATGCTTGCTTCAACCCATAAATGGATTTCTGAAGTTTACATACCTTGTCAGCATTATCCGGATCGACAAAACCCTAGGGCTGTATCATATACACGTCCTCGGTTAAATTTCCATTAAGTAAAGCCGTTTTGACATCCATCTGCCATATCTCATAGTCGAAATAGGCCGCTATAACTAACATGATCCGAACTGATTTAAGGATCGCTACGGTTGAGAAAGTCTCGTCGTAATCAACTCTTTGACCTCGTCGGAACCCCTTCGCGACAAGACGTGCTTATAGATTGAAACATTTCCATCCATATCAGTTTTCTTCTTAAAGACCCATTTGCACTCGACGGGTCTTGCACTGTCTGGAAGATCAACCAAGTTCCAAACTTGATTTTAATCCATGGACTTTAACTCGGATCTCATGGCTCCAAGACATGACTCGGAATCAGATCCCACCATCGCTTCCGAATAATTTGCCGGCTCATCACTGTCTAACAGTAACACATCACGAACACTTCGTAATCTTGCCGAACTTCATAGTACAGGTGTTGCTGCCGGCTCAGCTACCACGACCGGCTCAACCTCCAAGGTTTTTGCCGACTCGCTACTAGCCGGTTGCTCTCGAATTTCTTCGAGCTGCACCATGCTCCCACTGACTCCCCGACTGAGAAACTCTTTCTCAAGGAAGACACCGTTCCGAGCGACAAACACTTTGCCCTCTTTTTGGTTGTAGAAGTAGTAACCCAAGGTTTCCCTTGGATACCCCACGAAAATACACTTATTCGACTTGGCTATAAGCTTGTCCGACTAAAGTCGTTTGACAAATGCTTCACAACCCCAAATCTTAAGAAAAGACAAAATCGTCTTTTTGCCTGTCCACATCTCATGCGGTGTCTTCTCTACCGATTTTGATGGTACTCTGTTTAGTGTGAACACCGCTGTTTCTAGACAATAACCCCAAAATGATAAAGGCAGATATGTCCGACTCATCATTGACCGTACCATGTCCAACAAGGTCCGATTCCGCCTTTCCGAAACACCATTCCTTTGTGGCTTTCCTGGCGGAGTAAGTTGAGGAACTATTCCACAACTTTTCAGATGGTCATCAAACTCATGGCTCATGTACTCGCCTCCTCGGTCCGACCGAAGAAACTTTATTTTCTTGCCGATTTGATTTTGTGCTTCATTCTGGAATTCTTTGAACTTTTCAAAGGCTTCCGACTTATGTTTCATCAAGTAGATATATCCATACCTACTCATAAGTGAAGGTAATGAAGTACTCATAACCACCCCTGGCTGTCGTGCTCATTGGTCCACATACATCACTATGTACTAGTCCCAACAAGTCGGACGCCCTTTCGCAACTCTTTGCAAAAGGTGTCTTGATCATTTTGCCGAGTAGGCAAGATTCGCATGTCTCGAATGACTCCAAGTTGAATCAAGTTAGGAGTCAATCATCATGGATCTTCTTCATGCGTTTCCAACTTATATGACCAAGCTGACAGTGCCAAAAGTAAGTCATATTCAGATCATTTGGTTTCAACCTTTTAACATTTATGTTATAAACCGACTCACCATCAAGATTCAAAATAAATAACCCGTCCTGGACGGGTGCAAAGCCGTGAAACATATCATTCAAATACAAAGAACAACCATTATTCTTGATGTTCGACTCATAGCCTTGCCTCATCAAACATGAAGCAGAAATAATGATTCGACTAAGAACTGGAACATAATAACAATTATTCAGTTCCATAATGAATCCGGAAGGTAAATGAAGTTGCATCGTGCCGACTTCCAACGCAACAACTCTTGCTTTGTTGCCGACTCGAATATCAACCTCGCCTCTTGCTACGCTCCTAGTTCTTACCAGTCCCTGCAATGAGTTGCAGATGTGAATAACTGATCCGGTATCATATACCCAAGAACTATTAGGTGCATCAGCAAGATATATGTCTGTAACATTGCAAACAAGTGTACCTGAGTCGGAAGTCATACCTCCACTCTTGGCTTTGTCGGCCAAGTACTTGCTGCAGTTCCTCTTCCAGTGGCCATCCGCCTTGCAATAGAAGCAAGTGGATCCGGCTGAATGAGATGGCTTAGTCCCTGAGGAAGCGCTTGGGACCGGGTCCTGAGCCTGCTTTCCTCCTGAATTAGATTTCTTCTTAGTCCAAGAACTCTTCTTGAACTTAGCCTTATTCTGCACCATCAACACTTGACTGGCGCCCTTCTTGAGATTCGCCTCTGCCTGCTTGAGCATCCCATGTAATTCAGTGAGCTTCTTATCCATACCATGCATGTGGTAGTTCGAAATGAACTGCCCATATGCACTAGGAAGAGAGTTCAGAATTATATCTGTAGCGAACTCTTCGCTAATGGGGTAGCCAAGCCTCTCCAGAGACTGCACGTAACCAACCATTTTGATCACATGCGGACTCAGTGGATCACCATCCTTAAGCTTGCAACTCAGCAAAGCCTGAGAGACTTGATACCTCTCAGTCTTCGCCTGAGCCTGAAACATACTTTTGAGGCTTTCGATCATATCGTAGGCCTCAACATTCTCGAACTGCTTTTGCAAGTCCGGTTCCATGTGAGCAAGCATAAAACAGCTAATATCCGTGGAATCATCCTTAGCTCGATGGTAGGCATTGGTGGCAGCGATAGTCGCATTCTCATTCGGCTCATCTGGAAGTGGGTTGTCTAGGACATGGTCCTTCTTTTCTTGTTTGAGAACAATTCTCAGATTTCGATACCAGTTGGTAAAATTAGTGTCATTCAGTTTATCTTTCTCAAGGATAGTTCTCAACGCAAAACCGGATATCTGAGAGTGACTGCTACTTGGTGCCATGATCTACAACAGAAAATATGCAAAACACTTAAGACATGTATTCATAAAAGATCAAGCATATTAAACATTTTAATATTTTATGCTCCCACTAGAACCAACACCCCTCCGATGGTTGCTTAGTGATTTAGGATCCTAAATAAGCAAGTCGGCTAGTGAGCTTTAGCATCACCTCTAGCCGCCAAGTGATCTAGGTAGACAACTCCTTGTCAATCGCATCTCATACGACTCCTGTTGGACGGGTGGCATCACATGCCCCGGCTCCCATCCGACTTTTCCCCGAGTCCCACAACTGTTGTGATAGACCCGTCTAGCTTACCGAGTGTTTCCGCAGTAAGAGTCTGACTCGAACCCACCTAGTCGGAAAGAATTGGCAGCACCTCAATTTTATGTGCCCACTACCAAAAATGTCCGACTTGTGATGGTGCAAACACTGGCGGGAAAACCGATTAGACCTTCTTTGAGAGATTAAATTTTACCGACTATCTAATAGAGGTAAAACAGAGACATAACAATAACACAAAATAAAGCAATTATAATGTGAAATGGTATGGGTCCCTTCATGGTGATCTCCATCTCCACAAAGCCTGTAATCCGACTCGTGCCAACTCTTGTCACTTGCCGTCTTACTCCATGTCGCCGACATGTACAACGCCTTGCATGCCTTCCAGGTTCTCCAAACAGCTACACTAGCTTAGTAAAATAAATTACATAGAGAATCCGACACACATGTCATTATACAATAAAATGACAGCACCTAGGCTCTAGCTGGCTGACAAAAACCGTGATTCGTAGATCATGTATGGATTACACATACATCACATGCACATAAACCATACCATTCACAACTTCCTGCAAAAACAAGTTATGCATAGATACATTATCTACCGACGTTGTGAAACTCGCAGCGACATCTAAGGCGCTACGACAGGGCGAAGCCGGCGGTCCCATTCCCTGACCTCAGCAGTATGATCACGGAAATCAGATCTACCATTCCCCGAGTAAAGTTGATCCAATCAACCTCGTACAAAACCGATCTATCTCATAGATCGACCACCAAAATAGCACATAGATCTCATCTACAGCCTACCGCATATCACATATGCGAGATCTCGAGCCTAAAACCAGAAGCTATCGCTCTGATACCACTGTTGGGCCACGCGGAGATAAAACAAAAATTTCCCCTCTAACGTGGTGATCCCAAGATCTAGCTGAGGTAGAAGGCCATGAGGTTTACCACTAGACGCGCAGTTGCGGATTACTGATGAAGCGCGTCAGTTGATGCAGTGCAGTCCTTTGCGATCCGATCGTCCAGGTGCTGATCGTACAACACCTCTGCTGGTATCCACACTCGTGGGTTACTGTGCTCCACTATATATAGGGAGTGAACGTGGGCTCCACTCTTGTGGCCCATTCACTAAAGCCCATATAACACTAGTCACCGCGAGTCTGACTCACTGACTCAGTCCTAATCCGGCTCGGGTCCAACTTGGCCAGATTTCCGGTTCGGATCCAATCCGAACTTGCTACCGCTCTTAAGTGTGTGACCCGACAGGCTCTTGGTTACTCGGACATGATTGGAGTCCGACTCACAATCGATCAGTCGGCAGCGGCTCCTAGCAGAACGTGCCGACTCCCAAGTACCAATGAGTCATGACGACTTGACTTTCCAATGCGACTTGCGTCTGAGTCCCTTTTGCCTCACGATATACCTTGTCAGACTATAGGCGAATAATTGTCATCCCTTAAATAGTCCGACTCTCTTCTCGATCCGAGATAAGTGATTCACCCGACTAACTCTTAGTCGACCGCCTCGGTTAACACTTAACCGAGTCGCGCATGGCCATGCTTTCCGAATCATATCTTCCGAGAGGGCCTAGATAATATCTCTCCGAGTGGAGGGCCAAAAATCCCATCTTGGTTATTCACATCACGCAGCTTGATTCTCAGTTGACCCGAACTCTGCCTTTATAACTGACTAGTTACAGATCAACGTTTGACAGAACCTAAGTCGGTGATCCTCAACTCGGACTATGCAACAACCTCAGGTCTAAGGATTACATTGATTGAGATATACAAATGATAGCTAGTTCGTTGTACCTCAATATGGGTCAATCCGACTCGCTAAACTCTTTAGCCGAGTCTGTGTAAGTCGGAATGGCATCACCATGCCCATGACAAGTGGAACCGAGTCATTAATCCGGCTTTCACATTGCTCTAATTTGTGTGTCCAGCATAACCTCGATGACCAAGGACATTTAGTACAAACAACATGAATGCATAGTTCCACAACCGAATCACATATTCAATGATACACATCAGATGTTTATACAAGGACAACTTAATACCTTTATAAATACAATGGGAAATCTCATCATAAATGATTGCCTCTAGGGCATATTCCCAACATACTCATCTAGGGGGAGCCCCGTCTCTATTTTTCAAAACCTTGATCATTATCATAATATTATCATGCAAAGGTGTGTTGTCATCAAACACCAAAAAGGGGGAGATTGAAAGCGCATTTCATATCCTAATGATTTTGGTGTTTAATGATAACACACTTATAGGACTAATTATTTGCCAAGTGTATCACATGTTTTATTTGAAAAGTATATTGTTCGTTCTCCTAAAAAAAGGGACACCTGCAAAGCCTTACTCTAGCTCTCTATGGTGTCCGGTAGTACCAAAAAAAATCATCCGGTACTACCGCTCACCACCGGCAGTACCGCCATTTGCTACCGGCCAGGGCAGTGAGGGTGGGCAAGCCTGCCCAATGCCATTGCCTTCCCCTATACCGAAAAGCGGCACTACCGCTCGGGTTCGGTAGTACTGCATCCCAGATCCAGTACTACCGCTCGACACCGGTAGTACCGCTCTTCAGTATCGGACATGGCAGTGAGGGCTGGTGAGCCTGCCCAGCACCACTGCCTCACCCGGTATCTAGTTGCGGCACTGCCGCCTGGATGCGGTAGTACCGCTCCTGTCGTCCGGTACTACCGCTTTGCGGTAGCACCGTGTGTCCTTCGTACTACCGCAGGGGGAGTCGTTGCCTAGTCACTCATTGGATATGGTTTCGGTACCACATCCAGTACCTTATCGGTAGTACCGGTGTTTTCCGGTACTACCACTCTGGTATCCGGTAGTACCGGTTCTGAGAAAACGGCAACGGGTAGATCTGCCTAGTGGGGTATAAATAGCCCCCTCTTCAACCTTGGGAGGTTGCTCGACTCACTCAAGAACACCACCTCCATTTGAGCCACCAAATCACCAAGATCTCTTCACTCAACCATCCAAAGTCATTGATCTTTAGAGAATCGAAGGAGGAGCCCTTGATCTACTGCTTCACCAAGAGAGATCTTCATTTCCCCCTCATTCACTTGAGGGACCCTTACTCTAGTGTTTCTTTGGAAACTCTAGTTCTAGATTTTGTTCTTACTGTAGGGGTTCGTAGCATGGAAAACAAAAAAATTCTACCGCATGCACACAAACAAGCCAAGATCTATCTACTAGATTGTAGCAATGAGTCAATTAGAGTACTCACCCTCGAAGATTCCAAAGCGGTTAACGAGAGCAGATTCTCGTGGATGATGTAGTCGTACACTTGCAGATCTCAAGATTGCGTAGACAATCCTTCCGGCGCTGCTTTTCAGCAGCGCTTCCACAGTCGGTCACATGTTCGGTACTCGATGAAGACCTTCCTCTCCCTTGTTCCAGCAGGCAGCGGAGGTTGTAGTTCTCCCCTCGCGATTCTGGCAGCACGACGACGTGGTGTCGGAAGTAGAAGGAAGATCCCGTAGGGCTTTGCCTAAGCCGGTGCAGATTATGGTGGATTTAGGGTTTCCAACAATCTAGGTTTAGAAAGCCGGAGAGGAGGAGGAGGTGTCGGCGGCGGCTAGGGAGATGGCGACGAGCCGGTGGTGGCGCTGGGCGGCGGCTGGCGGCTGCACAAGGTGGGTGTAGCATCCCAATTGTCTAACAATTGTAATGCTACTTGGTTTAGTAATATAATGGCTACTTCGAACATATAATTGTTGCATCATAATTATGTCATGCTCATGTCATCATGCCACCTTGCATTTGAGCATCATATAAAACCCTTTTTCATTTGGTTCTCCTCTCATATGCATTATTAATTGTATTTGCCTCTTGATATTGTATTTGGTTGTTGATATATTGTTTAAATGCCCAAGTTGAGTTGGGGGCATATCTCTTATTCCACTCCACCACCTTTCTTTCACCACCTTATAATTCCACCATCCAACTAAATATGAGCTTTGCACTTTGTTTGGTTTTACCTCTAGCTCATGTGGGTTGGGATGGATCCAATTCTATTCCACATGCTCTCATCTTAGCATCATGTTGTTTTCACATTATTGATATATGAGAGCCACATGGCCACCTTTGCATGCCTTGTGAGTGGGACCCTTTTTCCTAGCTTCCATATGGATTATTATGGAATTATGCTCATGTTGGGATATTTTTGGGACTATTAAGCATCTAGTGGCACATACACACTAGCATGTCTCATTTTTACTCAAATATGATCATCTCCATCTATTTCCACTTGGGACTTTCTTTTTCAATTCTTTTGCTTAGGCCTTACTCCACATTTTGGAATGCATAAGTATAAATGCTATGGATATTCATTTTTGTTATCACAAGAGGAAACCTAGCATTTAATGCATTTGCATGGGCCATGCAAGTACCACCTTTTTGCTTGTCATTTGGATTTTATTTGTTTTAGAGTGGATCATCCCTATCTCTATCCCTTCTTTTGGCTTGATCTATGTTTGGTCTTGCTTAAAACCATATCACCACCTCTCTCTCTTTTGGCCTATCTTGGTTTGATCTTGCTCTTGCTTGAGCTTGCCAAAAGGAAAACCATCTCTCACTCCCTCATCTAATCCTAAACCCTACCACCTTTTTCACCATACCCCTCTACTCCACTCTCCAAACCACCCCATCTAACCCTAACCCTCACACCCCCTTCTAAGCTAAACCCTAAACCTACCTCTCTCTCTCGGCCTCTCTCTCTCACCCAGCTGGCCCCACCTGGCCACCCTCTCACCCTGGACCCACCTAGCTACCACCCCGGCTAAGCCTAACCCGAGGCTCCCCCAAAACCCTAGCCCGAGCCTACCCTCTCTCCCTCTCTTCTCTCCCTGCCTTGTGGCCCCCTAGACCGAGCCTGCCCCTGCCTCCTTGGCCTCGCCCTCTGGTCCCACCTGGAAGCCCCAGGCCCCTGTCCTGGCCGACCCAAGCACGTGAGGAGGGGAGGAGAGAAAGGTGGCACCGAGGCCACCTTTTCCCATCTACCCCATCTCCCCACGGCACCCCCTCTCCCCCTCTGCTTTACCACCACCTCACGGTCCTCCTGCATCTCCAGATCTGGCCGAGGCGCCCTGCCCGCTCCCCTCTCTTCTCCATCGCCGCCAGCTAACCATCGCCGGCCACCGTCGGCTTCGGCGTCCACCTGCAGTACAAGGAGGCGGGCGTGGTGTTGTGGTTATCGAGGAAGGACAGGAGATCCCCGGCGTCGCCTCTGTACACAACAGCGAGGAGGAGGAGCCCCAGGCTGCTGAACACCGACGCGCTCCGACGTGAAACCCTAGCTCCGGTCCGTCTGCTTCATCGTCGATCGCCTGCACCCCTGCCCGATCCACCTACACTGACGCACTCTCGGTGAGCTACCCAACCCCCCAGACATCCTCGTCGTCGCATCCTTGCCCTGGTCGCGCCGAACAATCCGACGAACGGACTCTGCGCACTGGCGTCGCGTACGTTTCTCCTCGCCATAGCGTCGCGTAACCCTACCTAGGCCTCGCCCACCTCCCTGACACCAAGACCAAGCCACCACAGTGGCTCCGCCTCTGCGCGCGCACCCGCAACGTCCCAGGTTCGATCCCGCGCGTCGCGCCCGCGCCAGACGCGCACCGATCTGTCGCGCGGCGCGGGGAAGATCCACAGTACGGCGACCTTTTGTGCAAAACCCCCTGCCCTTTTTCTGCATCAACCCGCGGTACGCAGGACCCACCAACCAGCGTCTGTTGCCGTTTTACAAAACACACCCTGCACTTAGTTTCCATCAACCCGCAGTCCCCCGCTGTGCCGCGTGGCGGCCTCGCGCCCGCCCACTGGCGTGTGGGTCCGCAGGGCTTCTGGGCCCGCTTGTCATCCACGCGGGCTAGGCAGAGCCCCGGTGTAAAAAGCTTTTCGCGCGCGTGTGCTACTGAGTCAGCTCGGGACCCACCTGTCATTGTCTCTGGCTAGCACTGGGCTGAGTAACAAAAACTTTTCTGCAATCTGTTTAAATTCAAATCTTTTCAAAATAAATTCAAATT
Organism: Avena sativa; assembly: GCA_916181665.1. NCBI lineage: Eukaryota > Viridiplantae > Streptophyta > Magnoliopsida > Poales > Poaceae > Avena > Avena sativa. Next base: position 508,449,348 of record OV702294.1, read on the forward strand.
CAAATTTAATTCTGTTTTTCAACAACTTTTAAAATACAAACCCAAATTAAACATATAATATATGTTTTCGAATCAGAAAAATATGAGGAATTCAAATATGGCCTTAAAAATATATTTTGGACACTTTATTTCCCAAGTTAATTAAAATTACAATAAAATGCCCCTTATCCTTATTTAATTAATAACTTTTGTTTTATAACTCCAAATTTAACAAATAATATGTCTAAAATGATTGGCTCGACAAGACCTTTCTGTTTATGCATTCCATGTTCTGTTTTGAAGCATGCATCATATAAATATAAAGTATACAGCAACTAATATGAGGATAAAAGGGGGCCAAAACTCAATAAAATGATTTATCCTTGTATTCCACACCTCACCCATGCCATGCTACTTTATTGCCATGCAAATTGTGCATCATTCATCATGGCATGATTGTTTGCTTGATGCATTTTATTCATATGCTTGCGCACTTTATTTATGTTGGCCCTTGTTTGTTTGGTTCTCCTTCGAATAGACGCTGAGCAGGGGATATATCAAGAGAACCAGGAGCACTACCCAGATCCATCCCTTGCTTCAACTGAGCTGCCAGGCAAGCACTACCACATGCTTGCATACATATAGTACCTATTGCCTCTATCTTAATCTTGCATCATGGAGTCGCGATTGCATTAATTTGAATCCCAAGTACTGCATAGCCTTTACTTTTAAACCCCACCGAAGCTTGTTCCTCCATCCCATGAGCCATTACTACAGGAGTTGTTTGAGCCATGCGAGTCGTAAAACAGCATGTGTAGGGTATGTGAGTGTCTGATGGATAACGAGGTACCTATACAACTTAATCTGAGTAGTAATGGGATAACTAATGAAAGTGGCATCGGTGAGCCATATTTGCTATTTGGTTTTTCAGGCTCACTTGTGTCCCGTAGGACCCCGAGTACTTGATTCTTGTTCCTCAATTATTCGCGCTATCCACATCCGGGAGGCCTTATGGACCCCCCTGAGCCAGAGCTTGATTCATTCTTATTTCTTGGGGCCACAAACTAGTTTGAGGTTTTATTTACTATCCTGTACTTATGCCATGCCTTACTGCTTTAATTTAAATTGTGCGAGGTAATGCACACTGTACTGTTTAGGTCCATGACCCGTTTTCGCTATATCGACAAGCCCAGTCACATTTTCGGGTTCCCAGTCGTTTACAGCCGGCTCCACAAACCTTGAGGCCGTCTCGGAGTCAGCTAACTTCGTTGCGGGTAGCTCAATGGGGTGGCCCCCTGAAATATTTCTGAATCCTGTGATCGCTTTGTCGTGACTGCCTCGTTGGGTTTTGTTTTGGTTTTTCCGAGGCATATCGAGTGTGTGTTGCTATTTGTGCACCCCTGCAGGGTAAAACTTTCTGAAAGCCGTGTCCGCGGTTATGGACGACTTGGAGCACAGTTTCTCGATCATAGACAAGAATAACTAAAGTACCGCTTTTAATTTGACTAAGTATCTGACTAGTAAATAGTGCAATACTCATGGAATGGATAATAAAACTGCCAACGGATGGGGGGGGGGGGTTGTTCATCCGCTTCCTCGTCGGTAAGCGAGGAGGAGGATGGATCTGTCAAGATTACCTTTATAACTGTTGTTATTAATTCACGGACATCCGTCTATATCTGGTTAGGCGGATGGTTAGCGAGTATCTATAGAATTGTTAGGGTTTATCTTTTGCTGCAATTGCGTCACCCCAGGTTGTGTCCCCTTTAGAGGCATAAAGACTTGCTGAGTACCCCTAGGGTCTCACACGATAAAGTATTGGTTCAGATGAACAGGTACACTCGCAAGATGGATACTGGGTGGAAGAGACGGGCGATGTGGGCAACGATCATTCGGTGTAGAGATTCCGGGAACGGGGATCCGTGAGATCTGTGGGCGGGATCTGCTTATTTATGGGGCATCTTATGCCGATTTGCTTCTTATCCGTACTCGGATTTTGTCTTCCGCTTCCGCCTGATACTCTGTTGATTGATGTATGAGGAGATATCCTAAACTATTATATCTATCTAGGATATTTGGATCTTGCCGTATGGCGTTGCTATATTTCCTTTCTTTTTAGATGGAATGGCTCTGATGTACTGTTGTATGGTGGCTTGCATACATACTCATTTGTGTATGTAGTTGATCCCTTCGCCTGCCGATTACGCCGCCCGTTCTTGTCCCGATGTTTGGAAATGGTTGGGACGGCCGAAAGGTCTACCTGTGAGTGGCATTTGGGCCCCACCGTACTATTTCAACCATTTCCGCTTATCCAGGCTTGTAACCAGGAGCGTAATTCACCGAGGTAGTTACAGTGGGGAGGGCTGGTTGTGGTTTTTTGGGGCATCCCCTCCCCTTTATTTATGAGAGGGAGGGCAGCTTGGGAGAGGGGAGTTTGAATCCTTCCCCAAACCCAAGTTGGAGAGAAAGAAGGACTTGTTCCTTCTTCCACTAGGAAACCATTGTTCTAGTTTGACTTTTCAAACTTCCCTTTTGACTTTCAATTTAGAGCTTTATTTCTCTCTTGCAAATGCCCAACCAAGTGACCTGGGACATGATCCAATCATTCCACTTAACCATGACACATTCATGAACCATTCCCCTTCCGGTCCAGTGAACCTTCTAGACCCTTCTAGAACCTCTCCGATGAAAACATCAAAATCATTCCCGAACTCCGAAATCGGACTTTCCTTATATGAATCTTATTCTCTGGAACATTTCGGATCTCCTCGTGATATCCCGGATCCCATCCGAGACTCCGAACAACATTCGGTATCCCTACTTACATTCCATATCTACTAAACAACATCGAATCCTTAAGTGTGTCTCCCTACGGTTCATGAATTATGCAGACATGACCAAGACACTTCTCCGGTCAATAACCAATAGAGGAATCTGGAAATTCATATGGCTCCCACATATTTCTACGATTACTTTGTGATCGAATGAACCACTTACATACGATACCAATTTCCCTTTGTCTCGCGATAGTTTACTTATCCGAGGTTTGATCATCGGTATCTCTGCATACCTAGTTCAACCTCGTTACTGATAAGTACTCTTTTCTCGTTCCCGTGATATGTCATCCCTTGTAAGCCAGTCACATGCTTGCAAGATAATTGGATGACATTCCACCGAGAGGGCCTAGAGTATATCTATCCATCATATGGATGGACAAATCCCACTCTTGATCCATGTGCCTCAACCACTGTTCAAAAAATAGGCCGAATCAACGATTAATAGGCTGATTAATCACTACTAGGGACCTGACCATGTCGATTACCACTAATCATTTGTATTAATCGTTTAGCCCGATTAATAGGTCTAACACTCCGATTACTAGGTATGTTTTCGATTAACCACTACACTTGGTCAAAAAAGTTGCAAAATTATCAACACATATCGCCCATCCATCCACTAGCCCGCCCCAATGAAGTAGGTTTTGTGAAGATACTGCTCGATCCCTGCCTCCAGGAGCTTGATTTCCGCCATCACCAACTAGTTCCTTGTCGTTGTTGACCAGTTCCTCGTAGTTGCCGACCAGATTTCGGATACAAGAGCTCGAGCGCCTTGAGGATCTCATCCGAGAGATTAAGGTTGTCTTTAATAGGGTACATGGTTGAGGTGCAAGAGGATTCATACATGTTTTAGGTGCTAATTTTTGTAGCCTGCACCGATTAATAGCCGACCGATTAAGTCAGTTAATCATCCGAATTTCGATTAGTCGCTACTCCCAAGCCAACCGAGCAGTTAACGATTACCGATTTCCTTACCATTGGCCTCAACACGTACTTTCTGAACACTCAATGCCACCTTTATAGCCACCCAGTTACGGTGTGGTGTTTGATGTCATCAAAGTATCCTTCTGGTGATGGTGATTAGCATGATCTCATGGTCAAAGGAATTAGGTTACTATGTATCAGAAAGATTATAGCAAACGAACTATTGAAATGACTTGATCTTTATGCTACGCTTATCTATAGGAGTATGTCCATCATACCATTCTCCTAATGATATGATCTTGTTGTTAATAACATCTCAATGTTCATGATCGGGAAACCACGATCATCTTATTAACCAACAAGCTAATATTACAAAGAGGCTTTACCAGGGACTCTAATTTAGTTTACAAATCACACAAGTATTAATGTTTCCTATTAATACTATTATAGCATGAATGTAAACATTTATCATAAACACAAAGTTATAATAATAACCACTTTTATTATTGCCTCTAGGGCATATCTCCAACAATCTCCCACATGCACTAGAGTCAACTAATCTAGATTACATGGTAATATACCGAACACCCATGGCGGTTTGGTGTTGGTCATGTTTTGCCCTTGGGAGAAGTTTAGTCAACGGATCCACCACATTCAGATATGTGTGTACTTTGCAAATCTTTATGTCACCATCTTGGACATGCTCTCGAATAGCATGAAAACGCAGCTTGATATGCTTTAGCTTCTTGTGTGACCTTGGTTCTTGCGCATTGTCTATGGCACCCATGTTATCACAGTAGATAGACATTGGGTCTAGCGCACTTGGAACCACACTAATTCAAATTTAGATTTATTCATTTAATTTCAAACCCAGTTCTGTACCTAGATTCAAAAATCAACCCAGCTTGATTCACTAAACCAAAATGCATGAAACCAATTTTGATAGAAAGGTACTGGAATGCTTAATCCAAGCCCGTTGGATTCAAACCATTTAGATTTGTAGATCATCTATGGTAAAAATAACAAGGCATAAGGTTTTCTGTATTCAAACATTTTTCAAAATTCAACCACAAAAGCTTTTGAGTTGATTCCAACTCTCAAAAATCACATTTAACTATACCTTTCAGAATATATAAAAATATATAGGTTTACTTACAGAAATAATGATCAAGTAATAAAAGAATGCCACATAGGCATTTCTAGTCACTTTAATTAAATAAAATAAAAAGGTTAAACCTTATTAAATTGTGACACCACTTTAAATCACATTCCCATGTACTGAAATATGTGGTGATGACACGTGTTAACATGTTCCCATGTTTGAGTTGGAAAATATTAAATCCTAAGTAGTTTTTCAATGAGTAGAAATTACTTTTCTAAAAATAAAATAAATAAGACAAGTGCTTTAATCTTTGTAATGTTAGTAATGATGGTAGATCAACGAGGAAGAAGCCGAGGAGAACTTCAACCACTGCTCTGCACAAGGCAAGCTATTAACTGAGCAAGCTAACACTTGCAACTTAGCAAGCTTATACTACTATCTTAGCAAGCCATGCAAGTTTTACTTGCAAGCATACACCACTTGATACCCAATCCTAGTTTTACTTGCAAGCTTAATACTTTATTTTCTTTACCAAAGCTTTCTCTTAGAGTTTACTTAGTAACTTGTAGATAATAGAAGGATACTGGAAGGTAGCATAAAGAGCATAAAAATTGGCCTAAGTTAGATAATCTTGATGTCATCCTAAGGCATGAGATTGAACTTAGCTAATCCCCACTTGTTTATTACCCATCATTAGTATTTATCCCCACCTGTAGATGCTAGTGCTAAGCATAAAACTTGATCAACTTTAGATGGGAATACTTGGTGAAAATGGTTATGAAAACCTTAGAATGATGATTCATTCTACTGAAATGTTTTGACATGTGTTTCCGAACACCACATGATTTTGATGATGAAAATGTTAAGGCATGAGCCTTAGCCCCTTTATAAAACTGATGGTTGTCCGGATGCGATATCGTTCCAATTTTACCGTACGACCACAATACCGAAAATTGGGTAGGGCTTGACTGGAAATTTATATACCTTAGTATGGGTTCCCTTGCGGCCAAGGTCTAAGCTAAGGCTACCTTGTGAAGATTGTCCACCTGTGCAGTTCCCAACATGACAGTTGGTCATGGTTGGGAGGCCAAACTCACAGGAGAGGTGCCTATACTATGGCGTGTAATTGAAAGGTTAGGATTGATTATCCGCATACTGAGTATGGTGAATTCAGGATTGTTCCTGACGGATGTATCGAATGTTGTGGTGAAAGTGTACAATCTCTACAGAGTGTCAAACTATTTGAATAGCCGCACCCGCGGTTATGGACAGTTGGAGTGGCCATACTGTTCCGTCGTCAGATGTTTTCAAAATGACTTATGAAATGGTTTATGACTTTGACTTGACCACAACAGAGTTGTGGCATGAAATTTAAGTTCCCACTTAGGTGTTATACAACTTTCAACTAGCTTTCTTTTCTTCTGAACTTAGTAGAGGTAAATCTGGCTTTTTGAAAAACAACCCTAGAGCTTAGTATCATACTACAAAAACCCCCTTCACTTATTAGTATTAGTTTGCGAGTACTTAAAGAGTACTCATGGATTTGTCTTTGGCTATTCCCGTGGCCAGACTATGAAGAGGAGTATCAGGATGACGGACCGCATGAATGTTACGACAACTAGGATCATCTCCCATCGTCAGCATTGCCTGTGACCATGAAGATGGAGCTTCGCCCATGCTATCGTTGTCTTTACGTTATTCCGTTGCTTGAATTGTATTAAGAATTGGATCATGAGATCCTTATTTGTGTAAGACCTTTTGTATGGTTTGTAACGGATGATGTAATATGATATCAACTCTGTTATGTCTCGCAAAAATGGTAATCCTGGGATTGCGATGTATGGCATAACTGGCATCTGTGACTAAAAATCCGGGTGTTGACAAGTTGGTATCAGATCCATCCTGACGATAGGAGACCCTAGTTAGAATGGATGTTTGAATCAAAAACTTAGTTTCAAAACCAAAAGAAGTGAGTATTTATGAAAACCTATTCTTATTCTTATCACTTAGATTCTTTCATGAAAATTCATGTTCCTAAAAAATTCTTGCAAACTTACATAAAATTTGACACACTTGATCACTCTACTAACTTACTCATCCTATATTCTTATAGATGGACGTGAAGTACAACAAGTTTTATCAGTTGGGGAATGGAGGAGACTTCATCTTTGAGCGTGACCTGGACCAGCTGTCGGAGATGCTAGAGCGTCCGCACCCCAAGTTCTTCGGAGCTCAGCTCAATGATCAAGAAGGAGAAGATTTGCAGTGGATAGTTGTTGCAAGTATCCGAGGAAAGATTGAACCCCCCACTGCAGAGGGAATTCAGTTCACCTTAAGAGAGAACAACTAGCTCGATGGACTTGACAGGGCCATGCAGGACGCTCTTGCCCGTCTGTGTGGGCAGAGTATCAATCAAATCAAGGGTACCCGCTTTGAGTTCTACCCAAGGCGTGATGCTATGGGATAGCCACTGGAGGCCCCATACCACCACAAGATGAAGAGTTAATTGGACCATCTCAGCTTCATGATGTATGACCGTCAGAAGGAATTGGACAATGCCTATTCCTACGCCAACCACAAGTACACCATCGCCGCCAAGAAGGATCAGACCATCTCCATGCTAGTGAAGGATCGCAAGTCTCGTCGCTATCAACTCGACAAGAAGGAGCGCATCATTGCCCGTTTTCACCACCGGATCACGGATTTGGAGGAGACCATCCATGAAAGAGATATGCAGTTGGAGGAGAGGGAGAATGTAGGGGAGGACCTTCGTGGAGACCCCTAATCCTATCTCAGCAATGATGATGACTTTCTGGAGGATCAGGCCATGGACTTCTTCACCGATGAGGATGATTTCGCCTTCATCGATGATGATGATGAGGATGATGAGGACACTGACTCCGAGGAGTAGTAGCACTTGAGAACTAGCGTTAGTGAGTTGTATTCGGTCCCACTGTATCATAGTTTCCAGAATTGTTCTTAAAACCATTTGTTTTCCTTTGTTGTGGTGTGTGTTTGTATCGTGTGCTATGAATGAATGAAAAGCAAGTTCCTAGAAAAATCTGAGTCAAACTTTAAAAACTTTTCAAAACCCCTGAACCTTAGAAATTTTGCTCTTTTCTCATGATCTATCTCCATCTTCAGATGCCTCGCGGAGGAAGCAACTCAGCCCCGGACCCGATGTTGCAACTCCTGCAAATGTTGGTTTCTGACCGCGAAGCCTGAAAGAGTCGAACGTCAAGCCAACTTAGCCACCCTTCAACAGATAGCTCAGATGGCCAACAACAATCAAGGCCATGGAAATCAGGATAACCATGGATCTAATCTCAAGAATTTCCAGAACACCAATCCACCTGTTTTCACTAAGTCAGAAGAGCCCCTAGATGCAGATGATTGGTTGCAAACCATGGAGAATAATCTGGAAGTTGCAGGAGTGGAAGATAACGAGAAAGTGTTGTTTGCTACCCACTATCTAGCAGGAGATGCAAGAGCATGGTGGAACAGCATTCGCGCAATGACAGGAGGTCAGCTGATGACTTGGGAAGAGTTCAAAGTCAAGTTCAGCAGAACCCATGTGCCACCAGGTTTGATCAAGAGGATGAGAGATGAATTCAGGGAATTGAAGCAAGGAAGGATGACAGTAGTGGAATACCGTGACAAATTCTTGTCATTGGCTAGGTATGCACCGGATGAGATAGACACTAAAGCCATGAAGGAGAGATTCCTGAATGGTCTGCACGATGAGATGCAGACAGTGTTAGTCAATATCCCCTTTGCTGATATTGAAGACTTAGTTGACTCTGCCATTCAGATGAAAGGAAAGATCAACCAAGCTAATGAGAACCGCAAGCGTCGCATGATGCATCAACCAGGAACCCACCATGCACCAAAGTATCGCCCCAACCCATCTCCAAGATTTTCCCCAAGAAACAACAGACCCCCGATGAACCGTCCTACCTATCCCAACCGTGGAAATCCAAGGCCCGGAGGAAACCACAACAACCCCGACAACCCTAGCAATTTCAACCGTGCACCATCCAAGTTCAACAACAACAATGCCTCCACCAACCCCAACACTGCCTCCAGGACTAGAAGCAATGTTGTGCCTGTTGGAGCGAAGGACATGTCCCAAGTGACTTGTTATGAATGTGGAACCAAGGGTCACTATTCCAATGAGTGCCCCAAGAAGATTGCCGTAGCCCCCAATGCAAATGCCCCAGCTCAGTAGCAGCGTCGTGTTCAGCCCAGAAGAAGGTTTGCCCCAAGGAATTCACTCAACCGCAACGGCCGTCTCTTTATCATGCATGCTGAAGAAGCCCAAGAAGTGCCAAATGTCGTGCTGGGTATGTTTTCTATTAACTCAGTACTTGCAAGAGTGTTGTTTGATTCTGGAGCATCGCACTCATTTGTTACTAAAGAATTTGCATGCACTAGTAAGATTCAACGAACCAAACTGAAGCATGTTATGATTGTTCAAATACCTGGTTCAACCACCAAAGCTAGGCAAATTTGCAAAATCGTCCCCATACGAATCCATGGCATAGATTTTTATGCTAATCTAATAGTACTCGGAACTAAAGGTTTGGAAGTAGTACTAGGAATGGATTGGATGTCCAAACATAAAGGATTAATTGACTGTGCCAAGAAAACCATAACCATGACCAGTACAGCCGGAATATCAGTCGAGCATGTATCTGAAACCTTGCCCCGACAATTCAAGTGCAACAAGAGTATAGCCCAGCCAATCATTGACCAAGTTCGGATAGTCTGTGAATACCCTGATGTATTTCCAGATGTTTTGCCCAGTATGCCCCCAGATTGGGATATTGAGTTTATCATTGAACTAATCCCTGGAACCGGACCCATAGCCTAGAGACCATATAGTATGAACCCGTCTGAACTAGTGGAACTGAAGAAGCAATGGATGCCATGCTGGAAATTGGATTGATTCAACCAAGTGCGTCACCATGGAGATCACCTGTTTTGTTTGTGGACAAGAAAGATGGAGGTAACCGTTTGTGTACGGATTATCAGAAGTTGAATGATGTCACCATAAAGAACAAGTACCCGTTGCCAAAGATAGAAGACCTGTTTGACCAGTTGACTGGTGCCAAAGTGTTTTCTAAGATTGATCTTAGAACTGGCTATCATCAACTCAAGATTCGCGCAGAGGATATTCCAAAGAATGCCTTTACCACCAGATATGGATTATATGAGTATACTGTCATGTCTTTTGGATTAACCAATGCCCCCTCTTATTTCATGAACCTCATGAATAAGATTTTTATGGACTTCCTGGATAAGTTTGTCGTTGTTTTCATCGATGACATTCTGATTTATTCCAAATCAGAAGAAGAACATGAGCTACACCTAAGGACCATTCTTGGAACCCTTAGGGAGCATCAGCTGTATGCCAAGTTTAGCAAATGTGAATTCGGGTTACAGGAGGTAGGATTTCTCGGACATATTGTATCAGCCGGAGGAATTTCCATTGACCCTGCGAAGGTGAAAGATGTTGAAGATTGGCAAGCCTCGACCACTCAAACCCAAGTTCGTGCATTTCTCGGATTAGCAGGATACTACCGCAAGTTCGTAGAAGGATTCTCGAGTATTGCCAGACCCATGACCCAATTTCTGAAGAAGGACAAGAAGTTTGAATGGACAGACAAATGTGAAGCAAGTTTTCAAGAACTCAAGAGGAGATTGATTTCAGCCCCAATCTTGATCATGCCGGATATCACGAAGCCCTTTGATGTGTATTGTGACGCATCCAAGATCGGTCTCAGATGTGTGCTAATGCAAGAAGGCAAATTTATATCTTACCTATCCCGACAACCGAAGTAGCATGAACAGAATTATCCAACCCATGACCTTGAACTAGCAGACGTAGTTCTAGCCCTAAAGACATGGAGGCATTATCTTATGGGAAACCGTTGTGAGATTTATTCGGATCACAAGAGCCTGAAGTATATATTCACTAAGAACAAGTTGAATATGAGACAAATAAGATGGATTGAGCTAATCGAATACTATGATATGGACATTCACTATCACCCTGGTAAAGCCAATGTGGTAGCAGATGCCCTTAGCAGATTGCCGTGCCGCTTGAACTCCATGATTTTGAAGGAGCAACCAATTTTGCACAAAGAGATGGAAGATTTCCGGATGGAATTAGTCAGTGAAGGATTTTTGGCTAGCATAGAACTTCAACCCACTTTGATCAGTCAGATCAAGGAGGCGCGGAAAGGAAATGCTAGTATCGACGGAATCAAACGTCCTATCGGTACAGGAAAAGTACCCGGATTTACCTAAGATGAAGAAGGAGTGTTGTGGTACAAAGGATGTCTTTGTGTACCCACAGATTCAGAGTTGAAAGAAGTTATCTTGAAAGAGGCCCATGATACTCTTTATTCTATCCACCCCGGAGGAACCAAGATGTATCAGGATCTAAAGGAGCAATTTTGGTGGCATAAGATAAAGAGAGAAATCGGAAGCTATATCGCCAAGTGTGATATATGTCAGAGGGTCAAGGCGGGACATCAAAGACCCGCAGGACTGTTACAACCATTATAGATTCCAGAATGGAAATGGGATTCCGTCGGAATGGACTTTATCACCTGTAGTGACCTCGGGTCGATAAGGATCCTAAGTCCCTGTGATTAACATGCTAGTCCCTGGATCAATAGCTAGCACTCACAGTCGATGAAATATCATATAAAACACAAAGTCTTTATTACACGGAGAATCCAGAGTATGAATTTATTACAAAATTGCTAGCATTATGCTAGTTCAAAAAAAACAGCGGAAACATAAAAGCAGCTTGAGTCCATCAACACCCCAGGCTTGTCGAGTGTAGACTCGCGATCCCTACGCACCTTTCAATATTCGGATTCTGCACATAAAACGTGCAGCCAACAAGTTGGGTCAATACTTTGAATGTATTGGCAAATTACACCAAGGAGAGAAAAGACTATCTCTACATGCAAGGCTGGTACAGGCTGTAGAGTTCATTTGCTCAAAGCTAATTTTCTTAAGTAGAGAGAAGAAGAGAAGATTGTCCTACTTTGTAAACATTTGCTTAGATAAAATAAGGTCGAGTGGCACACGAGGATATTACGCACCAAGTGTCCAACAACCAAACACTTGGATAATTACGCACCAAGTGACACTTGGATATTACACACCAAGTTCCCAAAATCCCACCCATTGGCGATATTACGCACGCCATGGGGTTTCAAAACTTGTTTTTAGAAAAGAGAGAGGAAGATCCTTCAGAGGCTCCATCCTTCAGATGCTCAATGTTGTTCTGTTTCTGTGAACACGGCTGATCGATCAGATTGCAATACTCTCGAGAGTTTGTGCACTTTACCCGCAATCCACGATCAAGTCCTTTTACAGACAAGACCATGACGAGGCTTTCCCTTAGTAGCCCCTCTACCTTCTGGATCCAACCGGGCCAAGAACCTCCAAATGTTGGTACCCAGGTGAGGTTTCCCACTAAGTACTAGGCCAAGACAGAGCCCATAACATATTGTGGTTGCACTGGAAGCTTCTGAATTCTGAAACATGGCAGACTTCTTTGATTCCTGGGCGGCCGTCCTCCACCAAAATCTCACTCGTTGACCCGACAACCATTTCGCCCAGAAGAAAACTTAGTTTTATTTTGAAGTGGATTTGAGGAGAAAAGTTTGCTCTAGAGAGCCTTTATACTTAGAAAAATTCTTTGTCTTTCGAACCCCCCAACGGTACTTTGTATATATAGCATAGCAAGCAATACTTAGCAAAAACAAGGGAACCTATTAGGAGGTAAATCCTAAGTATAGAGCTACTCATGGCATACTACAAAATCATCGCACTTGCAAAATAACACTAAGGAAAATTCTACTAGAACATCCTACAGATGCATACTACAGAATTTTGAAGATCACATGCATAGAATCAAAACTGGGACAAAAGTTATGAACAAGTGGTGTAACTTGCCTTGATCCGAGCAGCACTCTACACAATAGCACTCCTTAGCGCACTCCGAACAATCTAACGAATCACAAAACATAGATCTGATCACAACTTGCTCAAAACATATCACAAAGGTAATCATGCATGCATGCAACATGGTATTTTATGCAAGGTTGGTTCTTCCAAATTGACCAAGGTAGCAAGTTTGTGTTGTGATAGTGTAAGGGTGTCACTAGGATTGATTTCCCAAAGGTTTAGATCTAATTGAGTCACTAAAACAACTTCTAGGGTTATAAGGAGATCAACCCATCTAATTAGCCCCAAACTAGATCTAATGATCTTAAGCAAGGTTTTATAATTTTGTCCAGTAGGCATTGTGGAAACAAAGTTATTGCAACAAGAATCAACTAAAACAGAATTTTAATTATTTTTCTATAGAATAAACTCTCTAATCTAATGATTAAAATCTACACCTAAAACATTAGTGTAAACTTGGAATATTATTGCAGATCTTGATTCTACATAAAATTAGGAATCCAATGGTATATTATAAGCTAAGTTTGGCCAAAAATTCAATTTTATATGAATTTCGCAAGTTTTATTTCGAATCTGCAAACAAATCTAAACTTCACTTTAAAAGGCTTGCCAAGTGGCAGACGTTGATAGGCCCAGCTGGCAAGGCGGGTGACGACGCAGCTGGCTGGCGCGGCTTGCCACGCAGTAGCATTGCATTGGCCGGTACCCCTTCGTTCGATCTTCTAATCCTAACCGTCGGCCTGGATCTAACGGCTTAGGAGCAAGGACGAGCTCACCTCCTCGGCTGGCGGCGGTGGCTGGTGGTGGTGGGTGCTACGGTGGTCGGCGTCGGTGTTCCTCGGTGATGGTGAAGAAGTCCCGGGCGATCGCCTCTTCCTCGCGGTTCCGCCCGTAGCCTCAGATTCGAGCTCCTCTTCCCCGAACGGTGGCGGCGGCTGCTCCTCCTCCGCAGCTCCGGCAAGCAATCCGCGGTGGCACGCTGCAGTATACAGGGGGAAAAGCGGTGAGTAGACAATGTCGACCGAGAGGTTCAATCTAGGGGAGAAATCAGGGGGAGGGGGTTCCCGTGTCGTCGTCTTCGTTGGCTTACCGAGAGCAGCGGTGGTTCGAGGCCGCGGAATCGGAGGGGGCTAGGGTTCTAAGGGTTTTGGGGGACGGAGGACAGGCGCGCGGTTGGTCTTTATAAGCAGCCTGGGGGAGGAGTCCAGGCTGGACACGGATGCGGGGAGAACGTGGTCGGCGCAGACTCGGTCCTCGTCGGAGAAGAAAGGGGAAGGGCGATAGGTGGGGTCCGGGTGTCGGTGGTGGAGGGGGAAGTGGGCTGGCGCGGGTGCAGGTAAGTTGCTGCTGCACGGGCGCTGGGGCGGGGTGGGCTGGCGAGCCGGCCCAGCTAGGTTAGCCACTGCGTCTGTTTTTTTTTCCTTTAACATTTTCAATTTCTGATTTGGTAAAACCCAGATAACTTTTGCAAGACAAGTCCAAAAGTGATGAAACTTGTTTCCAAATTTTTGTAAAAATAAGGTGGTCAACATAGGACCGTGGTTTACTGTTTTTACATAGTTTTCTAGAAGGGGTCAAACTACTACAACAAAAGTGCTTTCATAGGGAAAATTTTAATAGGGTTTTAATAGGTTTAGGTGTTAGGATTTTTATTGCAATTTTCAATTGTAGGATGCAATGATGCAAGGATGATGCATGACACTAATAACATCCTAATACAAAATTTGGGATGTTACATCACCGGATCGCCTACTTCTAGTAGGGGAAATGACTCTATCTGGGTCATAGTTGACAGATTGTACAAGGTAGCCCATTTCTTACCAGTCAAGACCACATACCAGAGTTCGAAGCTAGCAGAGTTGTACATCGCTAGAATCGTCAGTTTGCACGGAGTCCCCAAGAACATCGTGTCAGATCGAGGAACCCAGTTTACCTCGAGATTCTGGAAGAAGGTCCAAGAAGGTTTAGGAACCCGACTAGATTTCAGCACAGCGTATCACCCTCAGACTGATGGACAAACAGAGCGAGTAAATCAAATACTCGAATATATGTTGAGAGCATGTGTGCTAGAGTATGGATATAAATGGGAAGACTGTCTGCCTTTCGCAAAATTTTCATACAACAACATTTATCAAGCTAGTTTGCAAATGGCCCCATTTGAGTTCATGTATGGAAGGAAGTGTCGCACCCCTTTGAATTGGTCGGAAGTAGGAGATATTCAGATTTTCGGACCCGACATTCTCCGAGAAACAGAATAAAAAGTTCACAAGATTTGTGAGCACCTCAAGACCGCCTAGTCAAGACAGAAGAGTTACGCCTGTTGGAATTATGCCCTAGAGGCAATAATAAAGATGTTATTATTATAATTCTTGTTCATGATAAAGTTTATATTCCATGCTAGAATTGTATTAAGAGGAAACTTTAATACTTGTGTGGTTTGTGAACAACACCGTGTCCCTAGTACGCCTCTATGGACTAGCTCATTGATCAATGATGGTTAAGGTTTCCTAACCATAGACATGAGTTGTCAATTGATAATGAGATCATATCATTGGGAGAATGATATGGTGGACAGACCCAAACTAAGCAAAGCAATTAGATCGTGTCATCGTGTTCGTCTTTGCGTAGTTTTTCTTATGTCAAATATTGTATTCCTTAGACCATGAGATAATGCAACTCCCTGGTATCGGAAGAAAGCTTTGAGGTCATCAAACGTCATCCTATGAGAGGGTGATCATAAAGGTGTCTCTCAGGTGATCGGAAAGTATCTGTTGGGTTGTATGTATCGAGATGGGATTTGTCCCTCCCAAGTCGGAGAGATATACTTCGGTCCCACTCGGTGATCGATATCAACACCGCTTGCAAGCATGTGGTTAAGGAGTTAATCACGAAGTGATATCGAATTACGGAACGAGTAAAGTACTTGCTGTGAACGAGATTGAACTAGGTATGTCGATACCGACGATCGAATCTCGGGCAAGTAAAATATCGCGAGACGAAGGGAATATATATATATGGGATTGATTGAATCCTGGCATCGTGGTTCATCCGATATGATCATCGATGAATGTGTGGGAGTCAATATGGGTGCCCAGACCCCGCTGTTGATTATTAATAGAAGATCATGTCTGCATATTCTCGAACCCGCAGGGTCACACACTTAACGTGTCTCGACGCTAGGATAGATTGGATAATTGGTTTATGAATTTTTGTTCGGAGTCTCGGATGGGATCCGGGACATCACGAGAGGTTCCGGAATGGTCCGGAGAATAACCGGATTAATCGGTATTGTACCAGAAGCTTCTAGAACCTTCCGGAAGGGGGCCAACATGGTCCCACCTTCCGGGAGGGGGCATGGGCCTATGAGGGAGTGTCCTGGCCGCATTGGGCCAGGGTCACAAGGCCCCATAGGGCCCAGCCGATCCTAGATAAGTTTAAACTCGTTTAAATCTAGGGATAGAATTTCTAGATAAGGGGAGAGTTTAAATCGTTTAAACAAGAGATAGGCTTGGAGGAGGGGCTAGGGCTGGCCGCCGCCACCCCCTCTATATATAGAGGGCTGGTGCGCCCCCTCCCCCCTACACACATCTCCCTCCAAGCCCTAGTAGCCCTGCTGCCTTCCTCTCTCCCTCCCGACTGTTTGTAGGCGAAGCCCTGCAGCAGAAATTCTCCACCATATACACCACGCCGTCGTGCTGTAGATCCAATCCATCTCTCCACCATACTTGCTGGTCCGAGGAAGGAGGAGACGTCGAGGTGCTGCACGTGTGCATCTCACGGAGGCACCGCCACTTGTGGTGCTAGATCGGATCGGATCGCGAGGAGGAGAAGCGAGTACGACTACATCACCCACGTTCCGACGAACGTTCCGCTGT
The DNA here is from genome assembly GCA_916181665.1 of Avena sativa. Lineage (NCBI taxonomy): Eukaryota > Viridiplantae > Streptophyta > Magnoliopsida > Poales > Poaceae > Avena > Avena sativa. Next base: position 508,466,057 of record OV702294.1, read on the forward strand.
GCGAATCTTCAAGGGTATGAAGATCTAATCCAATCTCTCTTGTTGTTTGCATCTCCTAGATTAGATCTTGGCTTTCCCTCTGTTCGCTTCCGTAGAAAATTTTGATTTACTATGCTGCGAAACCCTTCAGTGGTATCAGAGCTAGATCTATGCGTAGATGTGTTTCACGAGTAGAACGCAACATGGTAGTTGCGGGCGTTGATGTTTTCTGTTGCAAGCCTCTTGTTTGTGTTCTTCTTATGACGCGGGATAGTGAGATTGAAGCGGTCCAGGCCAACCTTACGCGACGTCGTTCGCGAGACCGGCTCCGCACTTGACGTGTGGCTTGTACCACACATGCGGCTGGTGGATGTCAGTTTCTCTCACTATAGTTGTCATGGGATTAACACCGGAGTTTGGCAACCATAATATCACCGTTGTGGCTTTCCGTAGGTAAGAATCGTTCTTAGCATCTACTCCCATAAGCCACGTAAAACATGCAACAACAAAGTAGAGGCGTCTAACTTGTTTTTGCAGGGAGTGTTTTCTGTGATATGGTATGGCCCAAGATGTGATGTGTATAATGTATGCGATGATCATGTTTTGTAATGTTTCACGACTTGCATGTCGATGAGTACACAACCGGCAGGAGCCATATGGTTGTCTTTATAATTGTGTATGACCTGCGAGTCAACTTCTTATACGCCATGTAATAGCTTTACTTTATCGCTAAGTAGTTAGCAATAGTTGTAGTTGCTATTCGTGGTGGAGGCAATCATGGTGGAGTGATGGAGATCATGCCAGCACGCACAAGATGGAGATCATTGCGCGAAGATTGGCTATACCATGTCACATAAAGTTATATGCATGTGATGTTTATCCTTTTATGTATCTTATTATGCTTAGATCGCGACGGTAGCATTATAAGATGATTCCTCACTTAAAGATCAAGATAAAAACTGTGTTCTCCCCAAGTATGCACCGTTGTGAAAGTTTGTCGTGTCCAAGCATCACATGATGATCGGGTGCTATAGACTCTACGCTCACATACAACGGGTGCAAGCCAGTTTTTGCACACGCGGAAATACTTGGGTCTAACTTGACGAGCCTAGCATGTACAGACATGGCCTCGGAACACATGAACCGAAAGATTAAGCATGAGTCATATGAATGATATGATCGACACTTCGTTGTCCACCATTGAAACCACATCTCTTCTCGTGAAGATCAGATTAGGTGTGGTGAATTTGGATCGTGTTCACTAAACAACTTGAGGGATGTTGAATTTAGTGGGAGTTCATCTAGTAATTTGATTAAGTTGAACTATTTATCATGAACATAGTCTAAATTGTACTTGCAAATACTGTAGATCACATGGCCAAGTCCAACTTCAACTTCAACGTTTTTGCTGAGAAAGAAAAGCTTAGAAACAATGGGTCTAACTTCACCAACTGGTTCCGCAATCTAAGAATCATTTTGTCTGGAGGACAAAAGGACTATGTCCTTGAGAAAGCGTTAGGTAACCCCCCCTGCTGCAACTGCGCCGGCTGATGAGAAAGCTGTCTATCAGTCACGCAAAGATGATTATGGTGTGATTAAGAGCACCATGTTGTTTGCTATGGAACCGGAACTTCAAAATCGTTTTGAAAAACTATCCCGGGCCCTTTGAGATTCTCGAGGAGCTGAAAACCATGTTTCAGACTCAGGCCCGTTCTGAGAGATATGAGATCTCTGAGAAGTTCTTTAACTGCAAGATGGAGGAAGGGAGTTCCGTTAGTGAGCACGCCATTAAGATGTCGGGCTACACACAACGCCTTGAGCAACTGGACTGCAAGATTCCAGAGGAGCTCAAGATTGACAGCGTTCTGCAATCACTCCCTCCCAGCTACAAAAGTTTTGTAGTGACTCATAATCAGATTGGTTCCACTGATACGATCACCGAGCTCTTCGCAAAGCTGAAGGCTGCGGAGGTGGACATCAAGAAAGATAATCATGTGTTGATGGTCAACAAGCCCTCCTTTAAGAAAGGTAAAGGTGCAAAGAAGCCCTTCAAGAAGGGCGGCGGCAAGCGCAATGCCCCTGCTGAGAAGAAGCTCAGGTCTGGTCCCAAGCCGGAAACTGAGTGCTTCTATTGCAAGGACAAGGGTCACTGGAAGCGCAACTGTCCGAAGTACTTAGCAGACAAGAAGGCTGGCACCATCAAAGGTATATTTGATATACATGTTATTGATGTTTTCCTTACTAGCCCTCGTTGTAGTGCCTGGGTATTTGATATCGGTTCAGTTGCTAATATTTGTAACTCGAAATAGGAGCTGCGGAATAGACGGCGGCTTGCGAGGGATGAGGTGACGATGCGCGTTGGCAACGGATCAAGAGTTGATGTGATGGCCGTCGGCACGCTCTCCTTAGTTTTACCTTCGGGATTAGTTTTAAACCTTAATAAATGTTATTATGTGCCTGCGTTGAGCATGAACATTATTTCTGGATCGTGTTTATTGCAAGACGGTTATTCATTTAAATCGGAGAATAATGGTTGTTCTATTTATATGAGTAACATCTTTTATGGTCATGCACCTCTTGTGAGTGGTTTATTTCTTCTAAATATCGAAAGGGATGAAACACACATCCATAACATTGAGGCTAAGAGATGGAAAGTAGATAGTGATAATACTACTTATTTGTGGCACTGTCGTCTAGGTCATATTGGTGTAAAGCGCATGAAGAAACTCCATTCTGATGGACTTTTGGAGTCTCTTGATTTTGAATCATTTGACACATGCGAACCATGCCTCATGGGCAAGATGATCAAAACCCCGTTCTCCGGTATGATGGAGCGAGCAACGGACTTGTTGGAAATCATACATACCGATGTATGCGGACCGATGAGTGTTTCGACGCGCGGTGGATATCGCTATTTTCTCACTTTTACCGATGACTTAAGTAGATATGGGTATATCTATTTAATGAAACATAAATCTGAAACGTTTGAAAAGTTCAAAGAATTTCAGAATGAAGTGGAGAACCATCGTAACAGAAAGATTAAGTTTCTACGATCTGATCGTGGGGGCGAATATTTGAGTTATGATTTTCTCACGCATCTCAAAGCAAGTGGAATCGTTTCACAACTCACGCCACCCGGAACACCATAGCGCAATGGTGTGTCTGAACGCCGGAATCGAACCCTATTAGATATGGTCCGATCGATGATGTCTCTTACTGATTTGCCGTTATCATTTTGGGGTTATGCATTAGAAACCGCTGCATTCACTTTAAATAGGGCTCCATCTAAATCCGTTGAGACGACACCGTATGAACTATGGTTTGGTGCTAAACCTAAGTTGTCGTTTCTTAAAGTTTGGGGATGCGAAGATTACGTCAAGAAGTTGATGCCGGACAAGCTCGAACCCAAAGCGGAGAAATGCGTCTTCATAGGATACCCTAAGGAAACTATTGGGTATACCTTCTATCACAGAACCGAAGGCAAAGTGTTTGTCGCAAAGAACGGTTCCTTTCTTGAGAAGGAGTTTCTCTCGAAAGAAGTGAGTGGGAGGAAAGTAGAGCTAGACGAGGTTATTGAACCTTCTCTTGAATTGGAGAGTAGCGCAGCACCTGAAATTGTTCCAGTGCCGCCTGCACCAACAATAGAGGAAGCTAATGACAAGGATCATGAAGCTTCGGACGATGCTGCTACTGAACGTCGCAGGTCGACAAGGTCGCGTGCCCCTCCTGAGTGGTACGGTAACCCTGTCTTGACTGTCTTGTTAGTAGAAGACAGTGAACCTACGAACTATGAGGAAGCGATGATGAGCCCAGACTCTGAGAAATGGCTAGAAGCCATGAAATCCGAATTGGGATCCATGAGCGAAAACTAAGTATGGACTTTGGTGGACCCTCCTAGCGACCGAAAGACCGTTGAGTGCAAATGGATCTTCAAGAAGAAAACGGACGCGGATGGTAATGTTACCGTCTATAAAGCACGGCTTGTTGCGAAAGGTTTTCGACAAGTTCAAGGTGTTGACTACGATGAGACTTTCTCTCCCGTAGCGATGTTTAAGTCCATTCAGATTTTATTAGCAATTGTTGCGTTTCATGATTATGAAATATGGCAAATGGATGTCAAGACTGCTTTCCTCAATGGCAACATTGATGAAGAGTTGTATATGATGCAACCCGAAGGTTTTGTCGATCCTAAGGATGCTGATAAAGTATGCAAACTTCAGCGTTCCATTTATGGACTGAAGCAAGCATCTCGGAGTTGGAACCTTCGTTTTGATCAAGTGATCAAGAGCTTTGGATTTGTTCCAAATTGCTACGAAGCTTGCATCTACAAGAAAGTGAGTGGGAGCTCGGTGACGTTTCTGGTACTATATGTGGATGACATATTGATTATTGGAAATGACATCAACATGCTTAACGATGTGAAGAGTTATTTGAACAAGTGTTTTTCAATGAAAGACCTAGGTGAAGCTTCTTATATATTGGGCATCAAAATCTATAGAGATAGACAAAGACGCCTGATAGCTTTAAGCCAAAGTACATACCTAGACAAAGTTCTGAAAAGGTTCAGAATGGATAAGGCATTGAAAGGTTCAGTGCCTATGTTGTCAGGTAAGATATTGAGCAAGGCTCAGTGTCCAGCTACGGTAAATGATAGGGAAGCTATGAGCAAAGTGCCTTATGCCTCGGCCATAGGTTCCATCATGTATGCCATGCTGTGTACTAGACCGGATGTGTCCAATGCTCTTAGTTTGACGAGAAGATATCAAAGTGATCCAGGAGTGGAACACTGGACAGCCGTGAAGAACATCCTAAGGTACCTAAATAGGACTAAAGAAATGTTCTTAGTCTATGGGGGTGATGAACAGCTCGTCGTAAAAGGTTACGTCGATGCTAGTTTCGACACCGACAAGGATGATTCTAAATCTCAGACAGGATACGTGTATATTTTGAATGGAGGAGCTGTGAGCTGGAGAAGCTGCAAGCAAAGCGTGATCGCGGGATCTACAGTAGAAGCGGAATACATGGCTACTGCAGAAGCATCAAGTGAAGGAGTTTGGATCAGAAACTTCATCACTGAGCTTGGCGTGGTTCCAAGTGCATTGGACCCACTGGAGATATTGTGTGACAACACTGGCGCCATAGCACTCGCTAAGGAACCAAGATATCATCCAAAGACCAAGCATATCAACCGCAAGTTTCATATAATCCGAGATTATATAACAGATGGAGATCTGAAGATCAGCAAAGTACATACAGATCTGAATGTCGCAGATCCATTGACTAAACCTCTTCCACGTGTAAAACATGATCAGCACTTCAGTGCCATGGGTGTGAGATTGTTGCCAAATGTAAACTAGATTATTGACTCTAGTGCAAGTGGGAGACTGTTGGAATTATGCCCTAGAGGCAATAATAAAGATGTTATTATTATAATTCTTGTTCATGATAAAGTTTATATTCCATGCTAGAATTGTATTAAGAGGAAACTTTAATACTTGTGTGGTTTGTGAACAACACCGTGTCCCTAGTACGCCTCTATGGACTAGCTCATTGATCAATGATGGTTAAGGTTTCCTAACCATAGACATGAGTTGTCAATTGATAATGAGATCATATCATTGGGAGAATGATATGGTGGACAGACCCAAACTAAGCAAAGCAATTAGATCGTGTCATCGTGTTCGTCTTTGCGAAGTTTTTCTTATGTCAAATATTGTATTCCTTAGACCATGAGATAATGCAACTCCCTGGTATCGTAAGAAAGCTTTGAGGTCATCAAACGTCATCCTATGAGAGGGTGATCATAAAGGTGTCTCTCAGGTGATCGGAAAGTATCTGTTGGGTTGTATGTATTGAGATGGGATTTGTCCCTCCCAAGTCGGAGAGATATACTTCGGGCCCACTCGGTGATCGATATCAACACCGCTTGTAAGCATGTGGTTAAGGAGTTAATCACGAAGTGTTATGGATTACGGAACGAGTAAATTACTTGCTGTGAACGAGATTGAACTAGGTATGTCGATACCGACGATCGAATCTCGGGCAAGTAAAATATCGCGAGACGAAGGGAATATATATATGGGATTGATTGAATCCTGGCATCGTGGTTCATCCGATATGATCATCGATGAATGTGTGGGAGTCAATATGGGTGCCCAGACCCCGCTGTTGATTATTGATAGAAGATCATGTCTGCATATTCTCGAACCCGCAGGGTCACACACTTAACGTGTCTCGACGCTAGGATAGATTGGATAATTGGTTTATGAATTTTTGTTCGAAGTCTCGGATGGGATCCGGGACATCACGAGAGGTTCCGGAATGGTCCGGAGAATAAGATTCATATAAGGCAGTGCAGTTTTTTGGAGTTCGGAATTGTTCCGGATTAATCGGTATTGTACCGGAAGCTTCTAGAACCTTCCGGAAGGGGGCCAACGTGGTCCCACCTTCCGGGAGGGGGCATGGGCCTATGAGGGAGTGTCCTGGCCGCATTGGGCCAGGGGCACAAGGCCCCATAGGGCCCAGCCGATCCTAGATAAGTTTAAAGTCGTTTAAATCTAGGGATAGAATTTCTAGATAAGGGGAGAGTTTAAATCGTTTAAACTAGAGATAGGCTTGGAGGAGGGGCTACGGCTGGCCGCCGCCACCCCCTCTATATATAGAGGGTTGGTGCGCCCCCTCCCCCCTACACACATCTCCCTCCAAGCCCTAGTAGCCCTTCTGCCTTCCTCTCTCCCTCCCGACTGTTTGTAGGCGAAGCCCTGCAGCAGAAATTCTCCACCATATACACCACGCCGTCGTGCTGTAGATCCAATCCATCTCTCCACCATACTTGCTGGTCCGAGGAAGGAGGAGACGTCGAGGTGCTGCACGTGTGCATCTCACGGAGGCACCGCCACTTGTGGTGCTAGATCGGATCGGATCGCGAGGAGGAGAAGCGAGTACGACTACATCACCCACGTTCCGACGAACGTTCCGCTGTGCGAATCTTCAAGGGTATGAAGATCTAATCCAATCTCTCTCGTTGTTTGCATCTTGTAGATTAGATCTTGGCTTTCCCTCTGTTCGCTTCCGTAGAAAATTTTGATTTACTATGCTGCGAAACCCTTCAACGCCAACAAGAGACGTCGAGACCTCGCCTTCAATATCGGAGATTTTGTGTATCTCAAAGTGTCGCCTTTGAAGGGAATGCAGCGTTTCCAACTCAAAGGAAAGTTAGCCCCCAGATATATCGGACCCTTCAAGATTCTGAATCGTCGAGGAGAAGTATCGTATCAATTGGAACTGCCAGAGCAGATGTCAGCAGTACACATTGTGTTCCATATATCATTACTTTGCAAATGCCTTGAAGTTCCGGAGAAGACTGAGGTTTTCAAGAACATTTATCACCGGAGCATAGAGATCAACGATGACCTGACGTATCCTGAAGTACCCATCCATATTTTGGAGGAAGCTTTCAGAACCACCAGGACTCGAAGCATCAAGTTTCTCAAGATTTAGTGGAGCAACCACACCGAAGAAGAAGCTACCTGGGAGCAACAAGATCACATCAGGACGGAGTTTCCCGGTCTCTTTAAATCCTAGGTAATCTTTTTCCTCCTTTTCAAATCTCGGGACGAGATTTCATTTAAGGAGGGAAGGTTTGTAACATCCCAAAAATATGAAACAATGATCATCAAACTCTAATCACTAAAATTTAGGGTTAACAAAAACTTTGATTAATTAAAATCATATGAATGCATGTGTGTATGTGATGATTGTTTGAATGCATGTTTGGACTTGTGTGATTAACCTAAATAGTAAGGAATGGTTCAAAGATGAATATAACATCATATAAAACATTTCCAAGCAGAAACAAATCAAGAGGAAATCAAAAACAAATCAAATAAAGCAAATGGTCATTTTTGCCAATCTTGCTCACTAGGTCACTTTGAGTGTTTCTAGTCCAATATTTCAAACCGAAACTTTTCTAATTCTTTTCACCCCTTGCTAGACCAAGTAAAAGTGAATCAAAGTCCACCTTTCAAACTTGCAGAAACATTTAGCAACCCCATTCAAATTACAATTCAAAATTGAATCTTTATCATATGTGAAGATCACACCTTTTCAAAACCCAACTAAACTAGTGCACCTTGACCAATCCAACTAACCCAATACTCCCTAGTATGTGCCTAGCAAACCCACCAAGTTTGAATCCAAAATTCAAATTTGAATTTCTTTCGGCCATTTCATCAAATACCATGTCAGCAGCAAACAAACAAACATAAAACACTATAGTGAGCAGTGATCAGTGCCTAACTTGCTCCCTCTATAGCTCACTCTACACTCCCAGTAGATGATCAAATTAATATAAATAGCTTTAGCACCACTGTGAGCAAGCCTAGCCATTAATGGTGAGCATGCCGAGAGCACCATTGTCACCCCCATGTCGCCAGTGAGCTAGAGGAAGAACTAGCCTCGCCAACCTTGTCTAGGACACGCAGCATCGTGCACCGCCAAGCACGCGCCCATTCTCTCTACGTGCGAGCCAAGAGCGCGCCAGTGCGCCGTCAGCAACACCAGCCCACAGACCACGTGCCACCCTCACCGCTTGCAGACGTGGTCACCAACACCCCCAGCAACCCACCAGACAACCCCGTTCGCCGTCGTGCAGACCACGCGCGTTGTGCGCCATTAAAATTGCCGTCGGACCCGCCCAGAGTGCCGCGACGTTCCGACCATCTCGCATCGCCCCACGCCTCGCCACCGTGCCGTTAAGCTTTGCTAGGGAGCACAACACCGCCCCCTATCTTCGCCCATGCCAGTAGCACTCTGTGCCATCGACCCTGACGAGCTCCACCCGTGCCATTCGGTTCCCTTCAGCCACTATAAAAGGAGGCCTCCCCCGCTCATTTTCTTCACACCAGTTCACTCCCCACCTCTCACTGATACCCCCCCACTCACTCTCGGAGCAAATCGAGCCCAGGTGGCCAGAATTTCACCGGAGTTCTCCGTTGAAGAGGAGGAAAGGCGCCGTCGATTGGAGCCGCCCAGGAGAAGCTACCGGTACCAAGAGGATCACCGTCGTCGACTTCATCGTTCGCCCCCGTCGCCGACCATTGCCTGAGCCCTGGTGAGCCTCCCACGACCCCCACTGGACGCACTAGGGTTCTGTCTCGCCGGCGCTGCCCGACGTGGACGATGAACCAGAGTCATTCGATTAGAGTTAGATCCTACGATCCAAATCACCCCATACCGCTTCGCCCCTAGTTGTCTCACTGATGAGTGGGGTCGCTCAGTTAAACAGCCCGCGTACGCGCTGTGCGTAGTGGGACGGCCCAGTTAAACATCCCGCGCAACCCACTAATTCAAATTTAGATTTATTCATTTAATTTCAAACCCAGTTCTGTACCTAGATTCAAAAATCAACCCAGCTCGATTCACTAAACCAAAATGCATGAAACTAATTTTTATAGAAAGGTACTGGAATGCTTAATCCAAACCCGTTGGATTCAAACCATTTAGATTTGTAGATCATCCATGGTAAAATAAACAAGGCAGAAGCTTTTCTACATTCAAATTTTTTTCAAAATTCAACCACAAAAGATTTTGAGTTGATTCCAACTCTCAAAAATCACATTTAACTATACCTTTCAGAATATATAAAAATATATAGGTTTACTTACAGAAATAATGATCAAGTAATAAAAGAATTCCACATAGGCATTTCTAGTCACTTTAATTAAATAAAATAAAAAGGTTAAACCTTATTAAATTGTGACACCACTTTAAATCACATTCCCATGTACTGAAATATGTGGTGATGACATGTGTCAACATGATCCCATGTTTGAGTTGGAGAATATTAAATCCTAAGTAGTTTTTCAATGAGTAGAAATTACTTTTCTAAAAATAAAATAAATAAGACAAGTGCTTTAATCTTTGTAATGTTAGTAATGATGCTAGATCATCTAGTGTGAATCTTTGTGTGATGATTAGAAATAGTTAAGTATTGTTTGGTGATTGTGTACCTCGTATTTATTTATAGACGCTAGTACCGACCAAGGATACGAGGAGGAAGGAGGATACTACGAGGAAGAAGCCGAGGAGAACTTCAACCACTGCTCTGCACAAGGCAAGCTATTAACTGAGCAAGCTAACACTTGCAACTTAGCAAGCTTATACTACTATCTTAGCAAGCTAAACCATGCAAGTTTTACTTGCAAGCATACACCACTTGATACCCAATCCTAGTTTTACTTGCAAGCTTAATACTTTATTTTCTTTATCAAAGCTTTCTCTTAGAGTTTACTTAGTAACTTGTAGATAATAGAAGGATATTAGAAGGTAGCATAAAGAGCATAAAAATTGGCCTAAGTTAGATAATCTTGATGTCATCCCAAGGCATGAGATTGAACTTAGCTAATCCCCACTTGTTTATTACCCATCATTAGTATTTATCCCCATCTGTAGATGCTAGTGCTAAGAATAAAACTTGATCAACTTTAGATGGGAATACTTGGTGAAAATGGTTATGAAAACCTTATAATGATGAGTCATTCTACTAAAATGTTTTGACGTGTGTTTCCGAACACCACATGATTTTGATGATGAAAATGTTAAGGCATGAGCCTTAGCCCCTTTATAAAACTGATGGTTGTCTGGATGCGATACCATTCCAATTTTACCGTACAACCACAATACCCGAAAATTGGGTAGGGCTTGACTGGAAATTTATATACCTTAGTATGGGTTCCCTTGCGGCCAAGGTCTGAGCTGAGGCTACCTTGTGAAGATTGTCCACCTGTGCAGTTCCCAACATGACAGTTGGTCATGGTTGGGAGGCCAAACTCATAGGAGAGGTGCCTATACTAGGGCGTGTAATTGAAAGGTTAGGATTGATTATCCGCATACTGAGTATGGTGAATTCAGGATTGTTCCTAACAGATGTATCGAATGTTGTGGTGAAATTGTACAATCTCTGCAGAGTGTCAAACTATTCGAATAGCCGCGTCCGCGGTTATGGACAGTTGGAGTGGCAATACTGTTCCGTCGTCAGATGTTTTCAAAATGACTTATGAAATGGTTTATGACTTTGACTTGACCACAACAGAATTGTGGCATGAAATTTAAGTTCCCACTTAGGTGTTATACAACTTTAAACTAGCTTTCTTTGCTTCTGAACTTAGTAGAGGTAAATCTGGCTTTTTGCAAAACAACCCTAGAGCTTAGTATCATACTACAAAAAAACCCTTCACTTATTAGTATTAGTTTGCGAGTACTTAAAGAGTACTCATGGCTTTGTCCCTGGTTATTCCCGTGGCCAGACTATGAAGAGGAGTATCAGGATGACGGACCGCAGGAAGGTTACGACAACTAGGATCATCTCCCATCGTCAGCATTGCCTGTGACCATGAAGATGGAGCTTCGCCCATGCTATCGTTATCTTTACGTTATTCCGCTGCTTGAATTGTATTAAGAACTGGATCATGAGATCCTTATTTGTGTAAGACCTTATGTATGGTTTGTAACAGATGATGTACTATGATATCAACTCTGTTATGTCTCGCAAAAATGGTAATCCTGGGATTGCGATGTATGGCATAACAGGCATCTGTGATTAAAAATCTGGGTGTTGACATTAAGGATGTTTTTGACTGCTGTCTAATGATCCACTCCTGGATCACTTTGATATCTACTAGTCAAACTAACAGCATATGCAATGTCGGTTCTAGTACATAGCATGGCATACATGAGAGATCCTATGGCTGAGGCATAAGGAGTCTTACTCATCCTTTCTCTATCTACTGCCGATGCAGGACTTTGAGTTATACTCAAGGTCATATTGGGCAACATGGGCAAGAACCCTTTCTTGCTATCTTCCATTCCAAACATCTTTATAACTTTGTCCAAATATGTACTCTGTGACAATGATATTAGGCGTCTTGATCTATCTCTATAAATCTTTATGCCTAATATGTAAGCTGCTTCGCCAAGATCTTTCATTGAAAAACTATTATTCAAATAATCCTTGATAGTATTAAGAAGGTCTACATCATTCCCAATCAATAATATGTCATCTACATATAGTATTAGGAATGCTACAGAGCTCCCACTCACTTTCTTGTAAATACAAGCTTCTCCATAAGTTTGTATAAAACCAAAGCTTTTGATTACCTTATCAAAACGTTGATTCCAACTTCGGGATGCTTGCTTCAATCCATAAATGGACCGTTGAAGTTTGCATACCTTGTTATCATATTTCGGATCGACAAAACCTTTGGGTTGTACCATATACAACTCTTCATCAATGTCTCCATTGAGGAACGCCATTTTGACATCCATCTGCCATATCTCATAATCATAATATGCAGCGATTGCTAACAAAATCCTCACAGACTTTAGCTTCGCTACCGGTGAGAAAGTCTCATCGTAGTCAACTCCTTGAATTTGTCGAAACCCTTTTGCGACAAGTCGAGCTTTATAGACAGTAACATTACCATCAGCATCTGTTTTCTTCTTGAAAATCCATTTGTTCTCGACATCCTTCCGATCATCCGGTAAGTCCACCAAAGTCCATACTTGGTTTTTGTACATGGATCCAATCTTGGATTTCATGGCTTCTTGACATTTATTGGAATCTGGGCTCATCATTGCTTCCTCATATGTCGCGCGGTCGTCGGTGTTGTCCACCAACATGACACTCATAACGGGATCATACCAATCATGAGTAGTACAAGTTCTCGTTGACCAGCGAGGTTCCGTAGTAACTTCAACCGAAGTTTCATGATCAACATCATTAGTTTCCTCTCTTATTGGTGCAGGCGCCACAGGAACCACTTCCGGTGTTGCGCTACTCTCAAGTCCAAGAGAAGGTTCAACAACTTCATCGAGTTCTACTTTTGTTCCAGTCACTTCTTTCAAGAGAAACTCCTTCTCTAGAAAGGATCCATTCTTGGCAACGAAGATTTTGCCCTCGGATCTATGATAGAAGGTATACCCAATAGTTTCTTTCAGGTATCCTATGAAGACGCATTTTTCCGCTTTGGGTTCAAGCTTGTCGGGCTATAACTTCTTTACATAAGCTTCGCAACCCCAACCTTTATGGAACAACAATTTTGGTTTCTTCCCAAACCATAATTCATACGGTGTTGTTTCAACGGATTTAGATGGTGCCCTATTTAAAGTGAATGCGGCTATTTCTAATGCATAACCCCAAAATGATAGCGGTAAATTTGTAAGTGACATCATAGAACGAACCATATCTAAGAGAGTTCGATTACGACGTTTGGACACACCATTACGTTGTGGTTTCCCGGTGGTGTCAATTGTGAAAGTATTCTGCATTTCTTCAAATGCTCGCCAAACTTGTAACTAAGATATTCACCTCCACGATTAGATTGTAGAAACTTAATCTTCTTGTTACGTTGATTCTCTACTTCACTTTGAAATTCCTTAAACTTCTCGAAAGTTTCGGACTTATGTTTCATGAAATAGATATACCCATATCTACTCAAGTCATCCGTGAAAGTAAGAACATAACGATAACCACCACGCGATGCTACACTCATTAGGCCACACACATCGGTATGTATGATTTCCAACAAGTCCGTAGCTCGCTCCATCTTACTAGAAAATGGAGTCTTAGTCATTTTACCCATCAGACATGCTTCGCATCTTTCAAGTGATTCGAAATCAAGTGATTCAAGAAGTCCATCAGAATGGAGTTTCTTCAGGCGCTTCACTCCAATGTGACCAAGACGACGGTGCCACATATAGGTCGAGTTATCGTTCAATTTCAAACGTTTAGCTTCAATGTTATTAATATGTGTATTACTACAATCGAGATTCAATAAGAATAGACCATCTATCAAAGGTGATGTGCATAAAACATAATACTCATATAAATCGAACAACCATTATTCTCGGACTTAAACAAGTAACCGTCTCACAATAAACATGATCCAGATATAATGTTCATGCTCAACGCAGGCACCAAATAACAATTATTTAAGTATAAAACTAATCCCGATGGTAGATGAAGAGGTAGTGTGCCGACCGCGATCACATCAACCTTTGATCCATTTCCAACGCGCATCATCACCTCGTTCTTCACTAGTTTCCGTATATTAAGTAGCACCTGTTTCGAGTTACAAATATGAGCAACCGAACCAGTATGAAATACCCAGGCACTACTACGACTACTAGTCAGATACACATCAATAACATGTATATCGGATATACCTTTCTTCTTGATGTTGTCGTTCTTCAAATCCGCCAAGTACTTTGGGAATATCCGCTTCTAGTGACCTTCTCCCTTGCAGTAAAAGCACTCAGTATCAGGCTTAGGACCAGCCTTGGTCTTCTTCGCCGGTGCGGTAAATTTCTTACCGCCCTTCTTGAAGTTTCCCTTTTTCTTAGACTTGCCTTGCTTCTTGAATTTGGTGGTCTTATTGACCATCAACACTTGGTGCTCTTTCTTGATCTCCACTTCCGCAGACTTTAACATGGAGAAGAGTTCGGGCAATGACTTATCCATGTTTTGCATATTGTAGTTCATCACAAAGTTCTTGTAACTTGGTGGTAGTGATTGGAGGACACGGTGAATCCCCAAAGCATTAGGAATCACTATACCCAAGCTTTGAAGCTTGCTTGCGTGCCCAGACATTTCAAGCACGTGCTCACTGACGGAGCTGCCCTCTTCCATGTTGCAGTTAAAGAACTTTTCAGAAGCCTCATAACTCTCAACTACCGCGTGAGCCTCAAATATCATTTTGAGTTCACGGACAATATCATGTGGATCATGGTTCTCAAACCTTTTCTGAAGCTTCGATTCCAAACCATACAAGATAGCACACTGAACTGTGGAGTATTGATTCTTACGAGTGAGGAAAACATTATTCACCTCATCGGTAGCATCAGCTGCAGGTGGGTCACCCAGCGGTGCATCCAGCACATAGGTAAAATTACCAGCATTGAGGACATTCCTCAAGTTGCGGAGCCAATCCGTGAAGTTGCTTCCATTGTTTTTCAACTTTTCTTTCTCTAGGAACACATTAAAATTGATGGTAGGGGACGCCATTGATCTACAACATATTTGCAATAGTTTAGACTAAGTTTATGACAAACTGAGTTCTAATTAATAGTTAAATTAATCTAAGTGAAACTCCCACTCAAAACAATATTCCTCACATTGTTTTAGTGATCACACGAACCAAATCCACCACATCAAAACCGATCATCACGAGAGTTGATGTAGCTTCAATGGCGAACAATCAACATGTTCATCATATCTGCTATATGACTCATGCTTTCCAAGACCATGTCTGTGCATGCTAGGCTCGTCAAGATCAAACCTTAGCTTCCGCATGAGCAAATCTGGCTTGCTCCCGTTGTATACACTCGCAGAATCTAACACACCCGATCATCACGTGGTGCTTCGAAACAACGAGCTTTAGCAACGGTGCTTACTAAGGATGAACGCTTTATAACTTGATATTTTGTGAGAGGGATCATCTTATAATTCTGTCGTCATGAACTAAGCAATACAAAATGCATAAAAAGATTAACATCACATGCAATTCATAATATGTGATATGATATGGCCTTTCTTGTGCTTCTGATATCCATCTTCAAGCACGAACATGATCTCCATCATCACCGACATTGCGTCAAGGTCAATGGCGCCGCTCCATGGTTGTCATCCACCGGCATCAACTATTACAACTACTTTGAATAATAGACACACAAGTCTTAACGGAATTAAAAGACAACCATATGGCTCCTGCCGGTTGCGGACTTACAATAAGGAACATTGCATACATCATATATAATCACAATCATGGCCATATCACATCACAGCACACCCCTGCAAAACAAAGTTAGACGCCTCTAATTTTCTTTGCATATTTTACGTGGTTTGGGGCTTTTAATAAGTGTCATTCTAACTTACGAACAAGAACCACAACGTTGATGCTTGAACTATTAAGTGCCCGTTGTAAATTGAATCTATACTATGATGGGAGAGACAGACACCTGCAAAGCCACTTATGAAATACAAGTTGCATGTTAAGCGTGGAGCAAGTCTCATGAACAATGTCATGTAAGATTAGCCCGGGCCTCTTCATCCCATCATACCGCAAGATGGAAAGTACACAAAAAGCAATTGATAATAAAATCACCACCGCCCACAATGACCATTGTGTTCTACTCGTGCAACAGATCTACATATAGACACGGCTCTGATACCACTGTAGGGGTTCGTAGCATGGAAAACAAAAAAATTCTACCGCATGCACACAAACAATCCAAGATCTATCTACTAGATTGTAGCAACGAGTCGATTAGAGTACTCACCCTTGAAGATTCCAAAGCGGTTAACGAGAGCAGATTCTCGTGGATGATGTTGTCGTACACTTGCCGATCTCAAGATCGCGTAGACGATCCTTCCAGCGTTGCGTTCCGGCAGCGCTTCCGCAGTCGGTCACACGTTCGGTACTCGATGAAGACCTTCCTCTCCCTTGTTCCAGTAGGCAGCGGAGTTGTAGTTCTCCCCTCATGATTCCGGCAGCACGACGACGTGGTGTCGGAAGTAGAGGGAAGATCCCACAGGGCTTCGCCTAAGCCGGTGCGAGTTATGGTGGATTTAGGGTATCCGGTGATCTAGGTTTAGAAGGCCAGAGAGGAGGAGGAGGTGTCGACAGCGGCTAGGGCGACGGCGACGGGCCGGTGGTGGCGCGAGGCGGCGGAGGCTTGGGCGGCGGCGGCGCAAGGTGGGGAGGGATGGTTGTGGTTCTTTGGGGCAGCCCCTCCCCTCTATTTATGAGAGGGAGGGCAGCTTGGGAGAGGGTAGTTTGAATCCTTCCCCAAACCCAAGTTGGAGAGAAAGGAGGACTCTTTCCTTCTTCCACTAGGAAACCATTGTTCCAGTTTGACTTTTCAAACTTCTCTTTTGACTTTCAATTTAGAGCTTTATTTCTCTCTTGCAAATGCCCAACCAAGTGACCTAGGACATGATCCAATAATTCCACTTAACCATGACACATTCATGAACCATTCCCCTTCCGTTCCGGTGAACCTTCTAGACCCTTCTAGAACCTCTCCGATGAAAACATCGAAATCATTCCCGAACTCCGGAATCGGACTTTCCTTATATGAATCTTATTCTCCGGACCATTCCGGATCTCCTCGTGATATTCCTGATCCCATTCGAGACTCCAAACAACATTCGATCTCCCTACTTACATTCCATATCTACTAAACAACATTGAATCCTTAAGTGTGTCTCCCTACGGTTCGTGAATTATGCAGACATGACCGAGACACTTCTCCGATCAATAACCAATAGAGGAATCTGGAAATTCATATGTCTCCCACATATTTCTACGATTACTTTGCAATCGAATGAACCACTTACATATAATACCAATTTCCCTTTGTCTCGCGATAGTTTACTTATCCGAGGTTTGATCGTCGGTATCTCTGCATACCTAGTTCAACCTCGTTACTGATAAGTACTCTTTTCTCATTCCCGTGATATGTGATCCCTTGTGAGCCAGTCACATGCTTGCAAGCTAATTGGATGACATTCCACCGAGAGGGCCCAGAGTATATCTATCGGTCATATGGATGGACAAATCCCACTCTTGATCCATGTGCCTTAACACATACTTTCTGAACACTCAATGCCACCTTTATAGCCACCCAGTTACGGTGTGGTGTTTGATGTCATCAAAGTATCCTTCTGGTGATGGTGATTAGCATGATCTCATGGTCGAAGGAATTTGGTTACTATGTATCAAAAAGCTTATAGCAAACGAACTATTGAAATGACTTGTTCTTTATGCTACGCTTATCAATAGGAGTATGTCCATCATACATTCTCCTAATGATATGATCTTGTTGTTAATAACATCTCAATGTTCATGATTGGGAAACCATGATCATCTTATTAACCAACAAGCTAGTATTACAAAGAGGCTTTACCAGGGACTCTAATTTAGTTTACAAATCACACAAGTATTAATGTTTCCTGTTAATACTATTATAGCATTAATGTAAACATTTATCATAAACACAAACATATAATAATAACCACTTTTATTATTGCCTCTAGGGCATATCTCCAATACTTACAAGTTTGTCTTTGATTGTTTGACAGCTTGCTTGTATTCGGGAGCCTCCAATTAAGTTGTGGATGTGTGCCCCGAACTTGTTGTAAAGGTGTCGGCTTCCACCTTGAAGGTTGCCGATATAGTGGAAGAGGTGAATCGAACCCATTGGGGTGAGGTTCATCAGAGAACAAGGGAGGCCTTTCGTGGCATAGGTGGTTTGGTACCACCCCCTCTCCAAACATAGATGTACTTCCCCTCAAAGGATGGAACTATGGGAAACAAATCCTTGTGTCTCCGTGTCCTCCACTTTGGTTACTTCTATCCTTTACCGCACTTTACTTTACTTGTTCATGCTTAGTGTTGTGCTAGTTGGTGCTAGTTTGACATATAGGTAAATTCACCTTAGTTGCATAATCTAGAGAATTTACCTTTCTTGTCAAACCCTAATTTGAAAAAAGAAGAAAATTTGAAGTAGCACCTATTCACACCCCCCTCTAGGTGCCCATATGATCCTTTCAGCTGGGCATGGCTGTCACCATGGACTTGGAAATTGAACAACTTGATGTGAAGACAACATTCATACATGGTAACCTAGAGGATGAAATATACATGGAGCAGACAGAAGGATTCGTGGTTGCGGGCAAGGAGCAGCAAGTGTGAAGATTGAAGAAGAGCTTGTATTCCTTGAAACAAGCTCCTTAACAGTGGTACAAGAAGTTCGAGCCATTTATGACTGAGCTTGGTTACCATAAAACACAACATGATCATTGTCTTTATGAAGAGGTATGCTAAGGGTGGCTTCATTATTCTCTTGCTGTATGTCGATGCCATGCTGATTACTAGAAATGGCACAAAGAGGATTTCTCTCCTCAAAAATGCATCGAGTAAATAATTACCATCAAGCATTTAGGACCAACTAAGCAAATACTTGGCACAAAAATCTCCCGTGATATATCAAAGAAGCTGCTTTGGCTCTCACGGGAATGATATATTGAGAAGGTACTTGAAAGGTTCAATATGCAAGAAATAAGGTCTATTACCTCTCCGCGGGTCATCACAAACTAAGTTCAGAACCATGTCCTAGCAGCAAGAAGAAGAAAGGAAAAATGAGTAAAGTACCACACCAATCTGCCATGGGTAGTTTGATGTATGCGATGGTGTGCACTAGGTCTAACATTGCTTATGCAGTTGAAGTTGTTAGCCGGTTCATGACAAAACCAGGTGAAGCTCACTGGAATGAAGTGAACTGGATTCTTAGGTATCTCAAGAGTACCAGTATAACATGCTTATACTTTGGGAGCGGTGATCATGTATTGCAAGGCTATACAAATGCATATTATGCTGGTGATGCAATTTTTATGAAGTCTGCTTATGGATACTTGATGACTTATGCAAATGATCAATGGCATGGCAATCAAGGTTTCTGACATGCATTTTAATATTAATCACAAATGATGAGTGCATAACAGCAGCTAAGGCTTGCAAGGAAGTGTTGTAGATGAAGAACTTCTTGCAATAATTGGCAATGGAGCAAAGAGAATTAAAATTTGTTTTGCGATAGTCATAATGCTATTCATCTTTCCAAGAATCCAAGTTTCCACTCTCGAACCAAGCACTGTGAGACATCATTGGATTTGAGTTGTTGTGATCTCCAAGTTGCTGAAACTTGAGAAGATCCATACCAACAAGAATGGCTCGAATATGATGACCAAGATATTTTCAAGTGATAAGTTGCTTGTATGTTATAAGGCAGCGGGCATGGAGGTGCCCCCCACATGAGTCTGGTGGGGGATAATATTGGTTATCCTCCTCATGTGGGTTGTGAGGGTATGGCCTTATGCAACCTTTCAAGCGGCCCAAAACAGGTGCACGAGCCGACCAACCTTTAGGGATATGGTTGAGGGTCATTTTAGACATTCCACATGAGGGAAAGAAAAGGATAAGCCTCCCATCTAGCCACAACTAGGTGAAGTGACGAAATCCAGGATAGCCTCCACTGGAGAAGAAAACCAAGAGAGAAGGGACGAGTAAGAAGTTGAAGGAAGAAGGAAGAAGCTACATCAAGCACTGGGCTCTGCCCACAAGGTCGTGATGCCCAGATCCATTACATTGTCTCCTTCAAGCTATGGTTCCATCATCTTTGGTGAGATTATTCCAATCCCTAGCTCTTGTACCCTAAATCTTGTTATTGGCATCCAAGATCCGTGTGTATCTTGATGTATGAGATCCTCTAGTGCTCTCTAGAGAAGAACAAGTTGTATCCCTATTTGATAATAGTGAAGAAGATTTAGGTGGCTTCGTCCCGTTATTTTTCCTATCAAGCTAAGAGGTTTTCCACGTAAAAATGATTGATGTTTGTGTGCATTAATTTGCTTGTTGTTCCACCTATGTGGTGTGCTGAGAGCACATAGGATTTTTCCTACCTACCTATAGTTTTCTACGTGTGTCTGTGAGACCACCCAGGACATACTTAGTTGAGGCAGAATTTGTTTCTCTATGTAATGTTTGATGCATATGTTTTATTTCGTGATTGAACAACGATCCATAGGTTTAGTACATAAGTGATGATGAAGTTTTCATTTTATTCCGCTGTGTATTTTCAGATCACGTTTGTGCATATTAGAAATAATTGGGCTAAACCAAATAGGCCCATGTGTATTTTAGATTTTCCCTAAATCTTAAAGCCCAAGTTTGTGGCAGCTCACATGTGTTTGGGCCCATGTTTGTGGCAGATCACATGGGAGTGGAGTGGGAGCTAAAGTTTAGTCCTACACAGGAAGTTGAAGGAGAGTTGGACCACCTTTTAAGGTAGAGTGTTGCACCACTTTGTAAGTGAGTGGAAATAAGAGAGCTACACGCACGTGTAGGGGTTCGTAGCATGGAAAACAAAAAAATTCTACCGCATGCACACAAACAAGCCAAGATCTATCTACTAGATTGTAGCAACGAGTCGATAGGAGCACTCACCCTCGAAGATTCCAAAGCGGTTAACGAGAGCAGATTCTCATGGGTGATGTAGACGTACACTTGTTGATCTCAAGATCACGTAGACGATCCTTTCGGCGTTGCGTTCCAGCAGTGCTTCCGCAGTCGGTCACACGTTCGATACTCGATGAAGACCTTCCTCTCCCTTGTTCCAGCAGGCAGCGGAGGTTGTAGTTCTCCCCTCGCGATTCTGGCAGCACGACGGCGTGGTGTCGGAAGTAGATGGAAGATATCGTAGGGCTTTGCCTAAGCTGGTGCGAGTTATGGTGGATCTAGGATTTCCGGCGATCTAGGTTTAGAAGGCCGGAGAGGAGGAGGTGGTGTCGGCGGCGGCTAGGGCGACAGCGACGGGCCGGCGCCGGCGTGCGGCAGCGACGGCGGCTTGGCGGCGGCGCACAGTGGGGAGGGCTTGGTGTGTGTTCTCTTTAGGGCAGCCCTCCCCTTCTATTTATGAGAGGGAGGGAGGCTTGGGAGAGGGAAGTTTGAATCCATACCCAAACCCAGGTTGGATAGAAGGAAGGACTCTTTCCTTCTTCCACTAGGAAACTATTGTTCCAGTTTGACTTTTCAAACCTCCCTTTTGACTTTCAATTTAGAGCTTTAATTCTTTCTCGCAAATGCCCAACCAAAGTGACTTAGGACATGATCCAATCATTCCAATTACCCATGAAACATTCATGGACCATTCCCCTTCCGGTCCGGTGAACCTTCTAGAACCACTCTGATGAAAACATCGAAATCATTCCCGAACTCCGGAATCGGACTTTCCTTATATGAATCTTATTCTCCGGACCATTCTGGATCTCCTCGTGATATCCCGGTCCTATCCGAGACTCCGAACAACATTCGGTTTCCCTACTTACATTCCATATCTACTAAACAACATCGAATCCTTAAGTGTGTCTCCCTACGGTTCGTGAATTATGCGGACATGACCGAGACACTTCTCCGATCAATAACACATAGAGGAATCCATACCCAGATGTTTGTTTGTTTCACATACAGAAAACATATCATAGTGGCAATAAGCTTGTCCCTCATAGAGTAGCAAATAAATGCATAGGACACCTCCAAGGTTCACAAAGGTGACTAGGAACTAATAGCACAAGACCAAGTAATATCACAATATGCATCAATCAATAAGTTTTGGGACACTACACACAGAATGACAACTATGCTCTCTTAATGGTGCCTAAAAGTAGAAAGTGGAGACTCAAATAACGGTGGAAGAAAGGCCCTTCACAAAGGGAAGCAGGGATTCCAAGTTTCAAAAAGAGCTTCCAAAAATTATGGTACTTGTTAGCTTTCAGCCCTCATTGCCCCTATCATAAGCATCTTGAAGTGATTAAGGTTAAAGTGGACAAAGATGGAGTATATGCTTGACAAAGTATAAGTTGGCAATCTCAAGTCCCTTGAATACGAGGGCCACACCTCATGCTACTCAACTTCAGTCACCTGTAAGTTCTTGTCACTATAAGTATTTGCATATCATAGAGAACCGCCAACGGGGTACCCCTTGCACATGGTACAGGAGCTATCCCATAACCAAAATGACAAGGCAAGCAGACAATGAGCATCTCAGCAATCTTTTTATTTACTATATGCATAGCTTTTTATTGAGGATGCTTCATAGATAGCTCACTATGGTGATGCTGAAAGTTTCCACCATGATTAGGCATGGCTTAGGCTAGCGGCCCAGGCGTTTCTCTAACACAAAATACAAACTCCATGGACTTACAAGTTCCCTCTTTATTTCACACCGATGACATCCATAGACAAAAGAGCATGATATCAACTGAGTACAAAGTACAAGTGCAATGTTGAAAATATTCCCCATGAAATCACGGTTCTGCTAATTCCAACGTATAAGTGCAAGCATATACAAAGTAGATGACACAATGGTTCAAGTTTATTAGGGTCAAAGAATATAAAGTGTGCCATCAAGTTCGTGAGGGCTTTAATCACTATGTTTTCACATAACAAAATACTTTTTAATTGGAAGATAGATGAAAACAAGAATATACTTGGAATGGTGTAACATACCATGCATAGGAGTTTATAGTGGACACTTTGGAATAACTTGGTTTCTTGGGAGTTCTAAGCATGAGTAGAGCTTACTCATACAAGTGGAGGCTAGCAAAAGACTGGGAGCAACCAACTAAGAGAGCATAATGGCCAAAATCATGCAGAGCAACAAAACATTATTAATCAAAGCATAGAGTGGTACTACAAGTCAAGGACTAAATGATCATAGAGGCTATGGTGACTTGTCATAGTCATAACATGGTGTGAACATGTGCCAAGCCAACCCAAACAAAGCATCAAACGAGAATACCACAATACTATGCTTTTGCATGCTAAAACAACGCATAATTTCTTCAAGGCACACTAAGCAATCCCAATTTTATGGAACAAGACATGCTACAGCAATAATCACTAAGCATAAGTTCAAAACAACACCTAGCATGTCATGATAAAGTCTAAGTCACAGTCAATGCAAACTCCTCTTGCACTTTCAAGCAGGAACTTCCTACTCCTTTCCAACACCAAGCAACTTATTTGCAAAACAACACAGCAAGAACGGGGGTCCAAACTACTTTATTCAAGCAAACTAAACAACCTAAGTAAACCAAACGAAAAGTAAGATGCTCCAAGAATAACACAACTTGTGCATGAAACAATAAAAACGAAGTGTCTAGACAGACCTGAGCTTTTTATTGATGAAGAAGGGGATGCCTTGGGCATCCCCAAGCTTTGACGCTTGTACCTCTTGGATATTTCTTGGGGTGACACCGGGATGGCATCCCCAAGCTTAAGCTTTTGTCCATTCTTCATATCATTACATCATTATCTCTCTACACCTGAAATTTTTCCTTCATACAAAACTTCACACAATCTTCATTAGCAACAATAGTGTAATCAAAAGATAATAGACCTTTAAGCAAAGCTTTGGAACAGCAAGATTTTTCACTAAAAACACAAGCTATTGTATCAACTCCTTCAAAAATCTCAATTCCCCAAAAGAGAACTCAAAAAGGAATCAATAAGAAGCAAATGGAAATAATGGTAGAAATCTGTCAAAACAGACCAGCACGTAGAAACTGATTTTTTCTAAAATATTCTTTTTCTCAAATCAAACAGTGTTGAACTAACGAAAGTTATCTAACATACTGGGGGATTTATTCGTAAATTTTCAGCTCAATCCGAGTTACAGATACTCCTCACGAATTTTTATGGTGGAGGACAGAAATCTGTTTCGGGACAGCAACTCCCCAAATCTTACTTCCCTCCCATTAGAGGTCATTCTTGGCACAAAAAGCAAACAAAAAGGATAAGTAGAGGTCATTACTGAAGTAATAACTTCCAAGACTCAATGAAACTCTTGGGTTATCTCCCAACAAGTACTTTTCTTTAACACCTTTAAGTTAGGCACAAGAAGCAAGAAGAAACAAGTATTTTTAAATGAGGAAGCATTAACATCAAACCTTGCTTTCAAAGGAGGAGCAAAAATCAACTTCTCTCTCCTCATAGGGAAGTGTTCAATACCTTTCTTGAATGGAAAATGATATTTAATGGTGCCTTCTTTCATATCAATGATGGCACCAACAGTTCTGAGAAAAGGTCTTCCCAAAGTAATAGGACAAGAAGCATTGTATTCAACATCCAAAACATAGAAATCAACAGGGACATAAGCGTTCCCGCATCCAGCGCCTCTCCAACCCCGCCGATGACTCTTCCCTTCGCCGGCCGATTGTGAAGAAGAGAAGGAGGAGAGGAAAGGCACGTGAAGCGGCGGCGAGGGGCAGCAGAAGAGAAGAAAAGCGGGGGAAAAAGAATCACTGGGATTTTTATTTTTTTAATTGAAATCAATGGAACGTGGAAACCATAATGAGAACATCATAAATATTCCCCATGAGTTTATTCTTAGCATTATCATTGAGTGGGACATCCAAATAACAATCTTCTAAAGGTGGTAAATCAAGCATTTCATAAATCTTCCTAAGCATAATAGAGACACTAGAACCAAGATCACATGAAGCTTTGAGATCAAAGTCATTCACTTGCACATTAATAATGGGTTCCCAACTATCTTCTACTTTCCTAGGAATAGAAGCTTTATGTTTTAGCTTCTATAATATGTTTAGTGAAAGCAACATGCATATCACTAGCATCAGGACTTCTAGCAAGCTTTTGCAAGAACATAATTACTTCAGAAATATTGCAACCATCTATATCAAAATCAAACTTAGCATCACTAGTAGTAGGCTCAATAGGCTTAGGCATAGTAGGAGGAGGAACAGGGACTACTTGTGGTTTAGTGGTGATGGTGCACACACTATTGTTTCTATCAATCTCAGCTTCCCTTTCCCACTTAGCATGAAGTTGACCTAACAGCCTAACATTTTCATCAATAGTAACTTGTATGGCATGAGCAGTAGCAAAGGTATTTTCCATGGTTACAGGTTTAGCAGCCATTTTATTAATCAAGGAGGACTGAGCTTCAGACAAAGAGGATATATTTTTCTCAACATTTAAAAGCTTTTCCTCTATAGCCTTATTGGAAGTGGTTTATTTACTAATAAATTCTTTGAGCATGACTTCAAGTTCAGAGGGGGCACTTCTAGCATTGTTGTAAGAGCTTCCATCGGAATTGCCATTATTAGGACGATAAGGCCTATAATTGTTGTTACCACCAAAATTATTCCTATAGGCATTGTTGTTGAAATTGTTGTTTCTAATGAAGTTCACATCAACTGGCTCTTCTTGAGCAACCAGAAAGGCCAAGGGAACACTATTAGGATCTAGAGGAGCTTTCCCATTAACAAGCATAGCCATAATAACATCAATTTTATCACTCAAAGAGGAAGTTTCCTCGACAGAATTTACCTTCTTACCATGTGGAGCTCTCTCAGTGTGCCATTCAGAGTAGTTAACCATCATATTATCAAGGAGTCTAGTTACAGCACCCAAAGTGATGCTCATAAAGGTACCTCCAGCAGCTGAATCCAATAGGTTTCTTGAGGAGAAGTTCAAACCTGCATAAAAAGTCTGGATAATCATCCAAGCAGTGAGTCCATGAGTGGGACAATTCTTAACCAAAGATTTCATTCTTTCCCAAGCCTGAGTAACATGTTCATTATCAAGTTTTTTAAATTTCATAATGTCACTTATCATAGATATAATCTTAGCAGGAGGATAGTATTTTCCAATAAAAGCATCTTTGCACTTAGTCCAAGAATCAATACTATTTTTAGGCAAATATAGCAACCATTCTTTAGCTTTTCCTCTCAAGGAGAAAGGAAAAAGCTTGAGCTTAATAATATCTCCATCTACATCCTTATATTTTTGCATCTCACAAAGTGCAACAAAGTTATTGAGATGGGCAGCAGCATCATCAGAACTAGCACCAGAAAATTGCTCTCTCATCACAAGATTCAACAAAGCAGGCTTAATTTCATAAAAGGTAGCATCAGGAGCAGGTAGAGCAATAGGAGTGCTAAGGAAATCATTGTTGTTGGTGCTAGTGAAGTCACACAACTTGGTGTTCTCAGTAGAGTTCATTTTGGCAAAGGTGGGCAAGCCAAAAACAGCAGCAGCTAGAACATGAACTAATTTTTTTGTGTTTTTGAATAAAGAAAGCAAACCAAACTAGACTAATTTTTGAATTTTTTTTTGAAAAGATGCAATCAAAACCAAGCAAAAGAAACTAAGCAAACTAAAAACAAAGTAAAGAGAAAGGAAGTGAAGGACTCCCCTAGTGAAGACGTCCTTAGCCTCCCCGGCAAAAGCGCCAGAAAACTTGATGGCGTTGTGTTGACGTGGGAGCTTCTTCTTCTTTATTCCCTGGCAACGACACCAGAAAACTTGTTGATGACTCCTTGATGGCACCAGAGAACTTGGTGCTTGACGTGGATTCTGTTGGGAACCCCAAGAGCAAGGTGTGAAGCAGCACAACAGCAAGTTTTCCCTCAGTAAGAAACTGAGGTTATCGAACCAGTAGGAGGAAGGAAACGTCACACAGGTGTTGCAAGCAACGTGGAGACCTACACAACACAAACTCAAGACTTTTCCCCAACTAATAGTGAGGTTGTCAATGTCACTGGTTGCTGTAACAAAGGATTAAACGTATGGTGTGGAAGGTAATGGTTTGCAGCAAGTAAACAAGTAACAGTGGAAGATGTATCAATGGTAAAGATTGGACCGGGGTCCATAGTTCACTAGAGGTGCTCTCCTTAGATAAACAACATGGCATGCAGGGTAAACAAATTACAGTAGGGCAATTGACAGGAACTGAGCAAGGCATAACAATGCAATACTAGACAAAAAGATCCTATGAGATTTGATTGGGCAATACAACAATATACATAGACCGCCATCCAACTACATCTATGACTAGAAGTCCACCTTCAGGTTATCATCCTAACCCCCTCTAGTATTAAGTTGCAAGCAACAGACAACCGCTTTAAGCAAAGTGTGTAAGGTAAACAATCCACTTGTTCCATGAACAAGAGAACGTTGTTTCCCCCCTAGTAGCAACAACACATCTAAAACTGAAGAGATTTCTGTCACTTCCCTTGGAAACTAGAGGCATGAACCCACTATCAAGCATAAATACCCCCTCTTGGAGTCACTAGCAACTACTCGGCCAGGATAGCTACTAACAACGGAGAGCATGAAAGATCACAAACAACACAGACATGATAGAATCATAAAGACAAAACCATTAATCAATCTGACATAGTAATCTCAATATCCATCGGATCCCCGCAAATACAACATGCATGGTTACAAATAGATTAGATCTTGATCATGAATGGAGGTCACAAGATCTATACATGAAAGCACAAGGAGGAGATACAACCATCTAGCTACTACATGGACCCATAGTCCAAGGTGGAACTACTCACACTTCATACCGGAGAGAAGGCCTCCAGGATGATTTCCCCTCCGGTAGGGTGCCGGGAAGAACTTCAGATCCCCTCGATCTAGGGACGACGGTGGCAGTGGCTACAGTAGGTTTCATGGAGTTTTGATCGGGTACTTAGGGTTTCTGTATCGGGGGCTTCTTATAGGCGAAGAGGCGACCAGGGGCCCCACACCCTACCCAGGCGCGAGGTAGGGCCCACCCGCGCCTAGGGGGTCTGGCCACCCTGGTTCGCGTCTCCGTCTCGTCTTCTGGATTTGTGTCCCTCACAGTATAATATTGACTTTGGCTTTTGCCCCGTCCAATTCCGAGAATATTGATTTTCTGCCTTTCTGGAACCAAAAACAGAAGAAAACAGGCAACTGGCACTGTGGCAACTTGTTAATAGGTTAGTTCCAGAAAAGATATAAAAACACCTCAAAGTGTAGATAAAGCAAAGAAAAGTAGATACTAAACAAGCATGGAGCATACAAAATTATAGATACGTTTCCGACGTATCAGTGCCTTACCCGACAAGTTTGTGGTGGGTTGCATTATTGCTAAGTTACCCCCTTCATGGAGGAACTTTGCCACAGCTCTCAAACACAAGATATAGGAGATATCAGTTGAAAATCTAATAGCGTCCCTTGATGTTGAGGAGAAGACTCAGTCTAAGGACACTATTGAGAAAGGAGAGGGTCATGCTACTGCCAACTATGTGCAGAAAGGCAAATACTTAGGCAAGAACAAAGGAAACTTCAATCCCTCTTTTAACAAGCCTGTAAAGACTACAACCTTCAAGAATAAAAAGCCGAACAGGGACATGAGTGATCTGACTTGTTTTACTTGTGGAGAGCCCGACCACTTTTCCAAGGACTGCCCAGATCACGCAGACCGCAGAGGGAAAAAGTCCAAGATTATCAACATCATGACCGCTAGCAATACTGATGGGTATGGCAATTTATTTAATGTTCTTTCAGTATTTCAATCACCATGTTGGTGGATTTATATGGGTGTTAATGTTCATGTGTGTCTGCTAATATCTCTATGTTCACTTATTACCAGGTCGCACAGGATTCTTTCGTCCTAATGGGGAATGGAGCACATGCTGCTGTTCATGGTGTTGGCACAGTGGATCTGAAGTTTACCTCCAAAAAGATCGTGCAGCTAAGGAACGTGCAACATGTCCCTACCATGAACAAGAATCTCGTTAGCGGCTCCCTTCTATGCAAAGATGGGTTTAAGGTTGTTTTAGAGTCTAATAAAGTCGTTACTTCAAAACATGGACAATTTATTGGTGAAGGTTATGAGTTCAGAGGCTTGTTCCGTTTTTCACTTTCAGAGTTTTGTAATAAATCCGTGAATCATATTTGTGGTGGTGTTAATGATGATACCAGTGTTTGACATTCTCGTTTATGTCACATTAATTTTGGTTTGATGTCTCGGATGCCCAGTATGAGTTTAATTCCGAATTTCACTATTGCCAAAGGTTCTAAGTGCCATAGTTGTGTGCAATCAAAGCAACCTCAAAAGCCTCGCAAGGTTGCCAAGGAGAGAAACTTGGCACCTCTAGAACTCATACATTCTGATCTATGCGAGATGAATGGTGTGTTGAAAAAAAGTGAAAAGAGATATTTCATGATGCTGATAGATGATGCTACTAAATTTTGCTATGTTTACTTGTTGCAAACTAAAGATGAGGCTTTAGACCACTTTAAAATTTATAAGGTCGAAGTTGAAAATCAACTAGAGAGAAAGATCAAGCGTCTTAGGTTGGATCATGGTGGTGAGTATTTCCCCAAAATATTTGATGAATTCTGTGAGGAACACAACATTATTCATGAGAGGATGCCTCCCTACTCGCCCCAATCAAACGGGGTTGCCGAGAAGAAAAACCTCACGCTAACTGACTTGGTGAATTCCATGTTAGCCACTACTGGTTTATCAAAGGCATGGTGGGGGGAGGATTTGTTGACTTCATGTCATGTCCTGAATAGAGTTCCTAACAAGAAAAGATCCCTTACGAGGAGTGGGATGGAAGAAAACCATCACTTTCGTATTTGCGCACTTGGGGGTGTTTGTAAAAGGTCAACATACCGATCCCCAAGAAACGCAAGATCGGACCTAAGACAGTGGATTGTATCTTTCTAGGATATGCTCCACGGAGTGTAGGCTATAGATTTCTAGTGGTTAAATCTGAGGTACCTGATATGCATGTTGATACTATAATGGAATCTCGTGATGCAACATTATTTGAGAATATGTTTCCTATGAAAGATATGCATAGCATTGGTAGAATTTCTTTCGAAATACTTCCTGAATCTAGTGCATCTATTGAGAATTCTGAACAACCACATGAGGAACTCCTTGAGAAGGATAACGATGAACCTCCCACGAGGATTAAGAGACAGAGGATTGCAAAATCCTTTGGTAATGATTTCATCGTGTACCTTGTGGATGATACTCCTAGATCCATTGCTGAGGCATATGCATCTCCTGATGCAGATGATTGGAAAGAAGTTGTCCAAAATGAGATGGACTCGATTCTTTATAATGGAACTTGGGAATTATCAGAGCGAACCTATGGTTGTAAACCCGTGGGCTGTAAGTGGGTGTTCAAGAACAAGCTAAGGCATGCTGGTACTATTGAGAAGTACAAGACACGACTTGTAGCTAAGGGCTACACAGAAAGAAGGTGAAGATCACTTTGACACCTATTCACCTGTCACTAGACTGACCACCATTCGAGTACTACTGTCTCTGGCTGCCTCTTATGGTCTTCTCGTTCATCAAATGGACGTGAAGACAACTTTACTTAATGGAGATTTGTAAGAGGAGATCTATATGGATCAGCGGGATGGGTTTGTGGCAAAAGATGAAGAGACAAATGTGTGCAAGTTGTTGAAATCCTTATATGGCATGAAACAAGCACCTAAGCAATGACATGAGAAGTTTGACAGAACTCTACTTTCTGTTGGCTTTGTCATCAATGAGGTTGATAGGTGTGTTTACTATCGCCATGGTGGGGGCGATAGTGTTATATTATGTTTGTACGTGGATGATATTGTGATATTTGGTACAAACATGAATGTGATAAATGAAGTCAAGTCTTTCTTGTCAAAGAGTTTTGATATGAAAGATCTGAGAGAGGCTGATGTGATTCTAAACATTAAGATTATTAAGAACAAGAATGGGATTACTTTAACACAATCTCATTATGTTGAGAAGGTCTTGAGCTGATTTGGCTTTATTGATGGCAAGACTTCTCCAACACCTTATGATCCCAGTTTGATATTATGAAAGAATAAGAAGGAACCAACAGATCAGTTCAAATATTCACAAATTGTTGGTTCTCTCATGTACTTAGCAAGCACTACAAGACCCGATATCTCTTTTGCTATAAGCAAGTTGAGTAGGTTCATGTCTAACCCGAGTATTGATCATTGACATGCACTTGAAAGGTCAAACACTATCTATGTGGTACAATGAGCTATGACATTCACTATTCAGGACACCCTGCTGTGCTTGAAGGATATAGTGATTTAAACTAGATCTCTGACGTTGATGAACTCTACGCCACGAGCGGGTATGTGTTTACCCTTGGAGGTGGAACAGTGTCATGGAGATCTCGTAGACAGACCATATTGACAAGGTCAACTATAGAAGCAGAGCTTACTGCTTTAGACACAGTCACTGTTGAGTCAGAATGGCTGCATGAGCTCTTGATAAACTTGCCTGTGGTTGAAAACCCCGTGCCGACAATCCTTTTGAATTGTGACAACCAAACTGTTATTGTTAAGGAAACAATTCTAAGGATAACGCGAAGTCATCAGGACACGTGAAGAGAAGTTTAAAATCTGTTAGAAAATTGAGAAACTCCGGAGTAATAACTGTTACGTATATTCAGACAGACAAAAACCTGACAGGTCCCTTTACAAAGTGAGTATCACGAAATGTGATAGAAAGTGCATCGAGGGAGATGGGGTTGAGACCCATGGATGTCACACCTTAGTGGTAACCCAACCTATGTGATCAGAGTTCTCGTGAATTAGGACATGAGAAGAACAAGCTAGTGGTTTGACTGAGGAGAGTATTTTGTAACCCTCTCTATGTGAAGATGCGTAACTCTCATAATCTGTAAGGAAGGTTGACAACATGCTTTAATGTGTTTCAGTTGGCAACAACTAGCAAAGATGTCGTCCTACATGACATTGTTGAAAGAACATACCTATATGAGCTCGACTGTAAACGTCACGGTCTATGAGATTTGGGTGATCTCTAATAAACTCATGAAGAGACCAGGGAGTATGACGCATATGCTCCAACCCGCGGGGTAGGCTACTTACAGCCAGGTACTAGTTATGATTTTGAGTGAAATCTATTGGCACCAAACTTGCAATTCAAGGTTCGTCCATTGTTTAAGTTGTTGATAGACGTAGCTCAAGATTCTAGGCGGAATTTCAACTTAATAGTCTCTGCTGAAATACTAGTATATAAACAAGTAGCGAGAATTGAAAAATATTTAAATGGTCATTTGAGATTTGGTAAGGAATTATTAGAAATAATTGGGCTAAACCAAATAGCCCCATTTATATTTCAGATTTTATCTAAATCTCAAAGCTCAAGTTTGTGGCAGCTCACATGTGCTTGAGCCCATTTTGTGGCAGCTCACATGGGAGTAGAGTGGGAGCTAAAGTTTAGTCCATATGAAAAGTTGAAGGAGAGTTGCACCATCTTATAAGGTAGAGTGTTGCACCACTTTGTAAGTGAGTGGCAATAAGAGAGCTACACGCGCTCCTCCTCCGATGACGCCGTCGCTCGCCCGCCCGCCCGTATCGTCCCGACGCGCGCGCGGGCGGGTTGTGGGAATCTCGCCGAGCCGAGCTTTATTTTGCCAAAAATTGTGAGGTTTTGACGGACGTGTCAACAGTCAACCTATTCGAGTCGCTCCTGGATCGTGGGCTACTGTAACCTACCCAAGCGGGCGTAATGTGGACTCGGCCCACGTTCATCTCCGTTAGGGTTTACTGTGCCGCTCTATATAAAGTCATATGCGGCTACCGCCACAATACATCAAAAACCAATCTAGGTTTGCCTCTGCCTCTCGCTGCTTGCGCCGCCACCGTAGTCTACCTTATCTCCAGCACCGGCGTGCACCGGGGATCGGGAGAGCAGGTCTCCGCAACCACTCGTCTTTTCTATTCTGGACAGGAGAGGGCGAATTAGGTTTTTGGAAGCGCTCTGTGCGACTGCTCGAGTTTTTCATCACGAGTTGTCTTCCATCCAAGTCGAGCGGTGCTGCCTATCGCGGTCTGCTTCGATTAGTCTTTCCCAAAGTTACTGCTACGACTTCATCTACAAGCGAAAGGTATGTGCGACGTGCTACTGTTTTGTTATTCATCATGTTCTGCAAGTACATGTTTAGCTGCTATTTATTTTCGTTCATCTTGTTGTTTAGTACATCTAGTATGTTTGAGTTACGTGAGCTAGTTGCTGATTTTGTCATGTTTAATATTCTAAGATTTATTATGAAAATTGTGTCTTATTTTCCAACAGTCCATACTAATTCTCTAACATTTCTCTATTGTGTGCATTGTTTAGAGTTGCTCCGACCCGATTTTCAGGTTGAAACCTTAGGATCACTGGTTTGATCGGGCAACGCCATCATTCCCTTTCTAAGGTATTGCTTTTGGATAACCATTCTTGAATTATAAGGGATGATCGGTGGTTGCTGCTCGCAGTTGATCACTCCCTGTTGTTCCTTTCATTTTAAAATATAGTGTTTTAGCATTTTTTAACACATATGTATCTAAACGTCTTTTAATACATAGATTTGAAGCAAAATAAGTAAATATATACAGGAAGTGTTTAGATACATGTGATTTAAAAAAATGTTAAAATATTTTATATTTTTAAAATGGAGGGAGTATTTTTACTTTGTTTTTAGCTGGTGACGTTGTAGCTATTCCCGTTTGTCAAAAAAAAAAAAAAAACAGAGAACCGTTGTTCATGTCGACCAGGCCCGAACCACAGGAGAACGAGCGAAGCGAGCCACAGGAAACGGAAGGAGACACACATCCCACGCCCACTCCCCGCCCCGCCGCTCCCTTCGCCGACGCGGGCAAGAGTAGAGGCGAAACGAGAGCGCGCTCCCTCCACCGCGCCCGGGTCCCGCATGTCCCCCTCGGCACTGCTCGTCCGGCCGCCGGCGCCGGCGAGTCCGTCTGTTCCGTCTCGCCGGTGCGCGGCCGCGTCAGCGGCAGCGACGCTCCGCACGTCTCCCGCCGCATCCCACTTCTCCAGGTTTCTCTCTCCCCGTCTCCCTCTCCCTCCCCCCTCTCGCCTGGTGTATGGTCTCCTTGATTGACCTCCAATGACTACTGCAAAAAATGACTTCGTGCTAGCATTTGCAGCAGTGACACGGTTTCTCTTGATTGCGCAGGCTGCGGACCAAGTGCAGATTTGCCGCCCCCGGTGTTAGCGAGGACTACTCTGCGCCAATCGATGTCGTCGCCGACGTGAAAACAGAGAAGGCATGTAATTGAGCAGTTGATGCTCTACATGGTTCGGCTTTGTTAAGCAGTTGCTCCTTTTCCATCGGTAGGACCGGTTTTGCTGAATCTATTTCCCAATGCTTGCAGATTGTTGTATTGGGAGGAAGTGGATTTGTTGGGTCTGCTATTTGCAGAGCTGCTGTGGCAAAAGGCATCGAGGTTGTGAGCCTGAGCAGGTACATTTTATGACTAGTTGTCGTCATTCTTCTTATTTGTCTTTAAAATATTTTAGTTTAAGTCAAACGCTTGCTTTACTAAATTGGATTCACCAACTCATCCTCACAATGTTAACTTTGTAAAGGTCTTTGCATGTCATCAATCTAGAAAGTTTCTTTTCTAGAGACCAAATTCAAGACTCACATGCATCTGAATCCTTACAGCTCAGCAAAACCTTGATTCTTCTAATTTGTGCCAGGTAGATATTGAAGGGAGTACATATATTATTGAGGGGATGATTAGAAGCATTAAGGCATAAGGGGATTAGGTGAATTAAAATAAAAGATTGTGATCTATCATCTATGGTGAATGGAAGTTACTCATGCATTATTTCTGAAAACCAAATCTCCACCCTGTCCTCATTTGGACGTTCTGCTTCATTGCATGTATCTTGATGACAGGTCAGGAAGACCATCTTACTCCGACCCCTGGGCTGATGAAGTTACTTGGCTAGCAGGTATGCTGACTTGCTGAGTTATGCCATTAAGCATGCATAGGTATAAATTTACGAAAATTAACAGTTGCATACAAGTAGCTAACACTGTAAATGCACTTAGACTTCCACAAAATTGCATCTTCCTCTTAACTAAGTTGAAGGGATTGTGCAGTTTGTAAAATCTCAAACCATTGAAGCATAAGCTCCTGATCAAGACCTTTTCTAAAGGTTTAGCTGCTCCCCATCCCATACGTCAGCAATGTCGACATTGTGTTCACTTATGATAACATATATAGCTAAGCTAGAAGGGCTAAACCAATGATCCTCCCAAAAATCTAACCTTTTTACCATTGCCTACTTTTTGCCCGCATGGCGGCAACCCATTTTGGCAACATTCGTGGCCCATAACACACCTTTCCAAAAAAGGGGAAACACTAGTTGTAGAGCAAGAAAACAACTTAGGGTTACTGGTCCTGTACTTGTAGTCAATGGTTTGCTTCCTAAGTTATTTTCATTTAAGTGATATCTTTTAATCCAGGAAGCCAGTAAACATGATTTTTTTACGTGAGTAAACATGAGTTCATGTCAGCAGAATTGGGAATATGTAAGTCCCCAAACTATTTTTTCTGAGACACCAAATCCCAACTAGCTAGATGGTACTCATGATGGCCCTCATAGTCATCCATAGGCAATGTGGCATCTGAGAATTAATAATAGAAACATTCCACTTAGGGAATTTAATTACAGTCCGCAGGTAAGTGGGAATATTGGCTAGACAGCTACGAATAAGGACACGTCTTTCTGCATGAGACAGTAGTTTCCCTCTTCAACCAGCAACCCTCTTAACTATTTTATCACTAATTGGTTGCAAATCTTCCTTCGAAGCTTGCTATAATGCAGAGGAACCCGAACGTGTTTCAAAGGGAATTGCCCTAATCTACAATTCAAAGATTTAGCATAAATTTGAGCATCATCAGAATCAATATTATTTGGAACCATATCACAGTTGTGAAAACTAATTGTCATACCAGATATTTGTTCAAATTAGAAAAGAATCCATTTAATATCCATAATAGAAGATAAATACTTTTGTAAGAAATTGACGGTATCATCACCATATCGCATGTTGATGATCCCAGTAGCAGTAGGACAAAATCCATGCAGCAAGCCAACTGTCTAGTAGCTTTCATCAACATCCTAGTGAACTCATCAGCATTAAACTAAAGAGAAGAGGAGAAATAGGATCTCTGTGTCGCCCAATGACCCGGCCCGAGCCCGGTCCTACAGTCTAAAAGAAACACTGTTAATATAATTAATTCTACCTCCAACTGAACCTTTGTCCAATAGGGATTTAATAATTTCCATCCACTTAGGATTAAAGCCTCTCCATACATCATTTTAATAAGAAATTCTCTATTCACTCTATCATAGCCTTTTCATAATCCAATTTAGGGATAAAGCCAGCTTGGTCACTGGAGCTATATCATGAATAATTTCATGTGCAGCTGCAACACTCTCTAGGATGCACCTACCTCTAGTAAATGCAGTTTTATTTGGAGAAATCAACTCCTCACAAACCAAACCTAGTCTATTAGTAGCAGGCTTAGGGAACATTTTTAAAGGTGCAATGAGTTAGAGCGATAGGCCTGAACTTTTGAATAGTTACAGCATCAGGCTCTTTTGGAATAATAAAGGAGGGAAATATTTTTAAGTCTATATATATCTAAATCTCTAGCATTCTGGTCAGTGAAGTATTGAGCATGCTTAACAGGAACGCATGGTGCCAACCCAAAGTAATCATGAAAAATAAGAAAAAGTTCCTGGGGCAACGAGAAAACTTACATATGAATACAAATTCTGATATGCTAGTGTGTGTAATTCAGTTTTTGGAGGATTTGCGTCTTGTATAGTGTATTAACAATTTACACGCAGTCAAAGCCTATATATATATCTAAATCTCTAGCATTCTGGTCAGTGAAGTATTGAGCATGCTTAACAGGAACGCATGGTGCCAACCCAAAGTAATCATGAAAAATAAGAAAAAGTTCCTGGGGCAACGAGAAAACTTACATATGAATACAAATTCTGATATGCTAGCGTGTGTAATTCAGTTTTTGGAGGATTTGCGTCTTGTATAGTGTATTAACAATTTACACGCAGTCAAAGTTTAGTTCAGAGTTCATAATTTGACAAGAGGGACCCGATTGGGCGACAAAAAGTGAAAAATAAATAATTCCGCTAGGATTTGCGTCTTGTATAGTGTATTAACAATTTACACGCAGTCAAAGTTTAGTTCAGAGTTCATAATTTGACAAGAGGGACCCGATTGGGCGACAAAAAGTGAAAAATAAATAATTCCGCTAGAAGGAGGGCTTGAACCTCCGACCTTGTGGTTAACAGCCACACACTCTGGCCAACTGAGCTATTCCAGCTTTGATGTTAGAAAAACAATAAAGTACTAATTGTGTAGTATCTATTAAATATGGAAATACAAAGAGAGTCAGAGGTTTGTCAAACTGTATCACATTACAATGTTTAGAATGATTGCTTATATTTCTAGTTCAATTGCTTAGTTTCTTTTATTGATCTAGTTCTGCACAGAACCTGACTTGACAAATTCAAGTTGAAGTGATTGACACTGCCCGTTGGCACCAGTTTTTCTCAAGCCTAACAGTTTCAAAATGTGTATATTCCAGAATCTGACATAAAAAATGTACATACATGTTAGAAATGTAATATTATGTACTGTTGTTGTAAGACTATAATTTACGTTATATTTAGTGAGAAACTCCCGCATCTGGAGACTATGTACATGAACTGTGGACCCTATGCATAAAAGAATCAAGAAGCTTATCAATGGCTAAGAACATAGTAATAAGCTCTACTATACATTGGGTACTTGAGCTTTCAAAGTGTTGTCGTGGGATCAGATAATTGAACAGTCTGATCGTCCATCCAACTCAAGCAAGGTTTGCCCTTGTCATCAACGTCCATCATAATAGTGTCACCAGGTTTGTACTGTGCAGAGAGAATCGCTTCACTGATGACATTTTCAACCAATTGGATTATCGCCCTTGTCAGTGGCCGCGCCCATACCTCTTCTCATATCCTTGCTGAGAAATCATTGCATCAGATACTTCTAAGCCTATACCGAGGACCAAAATCCTACCCTTCCCCTTTGCAAATAGATCTGGCTTGATTATGTTAGCTATTTTTCTTGGGTGGGCTGCTCCTTATATTAGTTAACGTCCTCTAGCCCATACATCATAGAGTTCACTCTTGATTTAAAATGTTATAATTTGGTGTTATGATGGTTTGACCTGCATATAAAGTCTTCATGAATTGTAGGGAATGCTATCGAATGGCCTTATCTAGATTTTCATCTGGAGTTGTAGGGAACAGTAATAAGTACATTATGTATTGTTGTTAGTGCTCTCAACACACAGATGTTACATATATATTGCATGTAATTCTTTTATGTGTCATTTTTGGATATATTAGAATTGCTGGATGATGAATCCTTTAAAGTAATTTCTATTGTTTTGCTTTTGTGTTCTTAGACGTACATGTACTATTTATTGCAGAATAGTTCTTAAACCTATGTACGTAAGATCATTCTTTATTTTGGCATTGCTCCCCTGGCTCGTTATAAATGTGTTTTTTCTTGAAAAGTATTGCTTTAACATTACGCCCCCTTTACCACCTTTTATCTGTCATGGAGCGACATGTTTATATTGGATTTCCAAGAGTATCTGGTATACATATTTACTTGTTTTGGTACTCTCTTATTCAGATAAGCATCTTACTATATGCAGGAGATGTTTTCTATGCAAGATGGGAGGATGTCTTAGTAGGGGCTACTGCTGTTGTGTCTACCCTTGGAGGTTTTGGTAACGAAGAACAGATGAAAAGGATAAATGGTGAAGCAAATGCTATCGCAGTAGACGCCGCGAAAGAATTTGGTGAGTACTCTGTGATGACTGATGACAGTGATATGCTGGTTTCTATGTATCTTTGGACTTTTTTATGGGTGTGGTAGGAGATTAAGATTATTCCATGTTTTAACTAGTTGTGTCAAGCAGGCACATTGAAACATCTTGAGTTACCCTTTCTGAAAAACTGTACCAAACCTCCTTGTTCATCACATATCTCCTAAATTTACTTTTAATCACTGAAATCTTTGTAACAGTTTCTAATTATTGAAAACTAAAAGTCATACTTTCTAATCACTGAAACTTAAACAATAGGGGAAAACAACTTTCAAAATTAAATTTAGGTTATATTGTGTTAGGGAACTTGATATCCTGGTTAAACCTTCGCAAGACTTATCCTTTCCGAAACCATGTCGCATAACACTTAGCTTACGCTTCCTTGTTATTTGAAAAAAATACTGAAGAACGTAACATAAGCAGCTTGCTACGTTCTTCTGCAGGAGTCCCAAAATTCATTTTGATCTCTGTGCATGATTACAATCTTCCATCGTTTCTTCTTACCTCGGGCTACTTCACTGGCAAGAGAAAGGCTGAATCTGAAGTCCTCTCCAAATACCCTTCCACAGGTTAGCAATAGTGCTCAGTATCATTTAAACCGAGATGTTCTGCTACTTTCTTTTTTCATGTATTCTTGCCACATATCCAATCTACCTTTTCTCCTTCAGGTGTTGTATTGAGGCCAGGCTTTATTTACGGTAAAAGGAAAGTGGACGGCTTTGAGATACCGCTCGACTTTGTAGGACAACCATTAGAGAAGCTGCTTTCCTCTGTGGAAAATTTCACCAGACCACTGAGCGCATTGCCTGGTTCAGACCTGGTCCTTGCGCCGCCGGTGAGCGTGGACGATGTTGCCTATGCAGTGATCAACGCCGTCATAGATGACACCTTCTTCGGTGTCTTCACAATCGAGCAAATCAAGGAGGCCGCGACCAATGCCAGAGTGTAAAGATTTTCCTAGTATCTAGCTGGAAGTGCGTTATGTAGTTATGAGGGATGTTCCTGTCCTCGCAAATCTCTCATAATACTAGTGGATTAGCTTACGGCCAAACTCAATGCTGCAGTGCAGTGCTTAGAGTGTTTATTAAATGCACTAGTAACAAGTTCCAGTGAGAAGTTGTTCATGGCTGGCAACACTCATAGTACTTCACTAGGGTTTATTTATCTTGTAACAGCCCATACATACATGGGTAAAATTAAGGTTTTGCTACATCAAGTACAGCAGATACCGAACAGCACTAGAGCTACAGCTTGTGATGGCACCCATTTGAGCCAGATACAGGTGAGGTAGTACACGGCGAATGGCTGACACGAACGCAAAAGATGAGCTGCAAGTCGCAACGAAAGGACTCAATGTTCAGCATCAAAATCCCACGTTTATTCAAACTGTCTCATAATTAACCTCGGTCGCCTAGTACGGCTTGAGGCAGTCGAAGAGGCGGCGGTGATGAGAAGAAACGGCTCCCTCCGCTGGGCTTGCCGTGGGGGACCTGACGGTGGACGGCGACATGCCGGTGGGCGTCGTGCACTGGCTCGGCACTCTGGGGCTCTCCTCCCGCCGTGCCGACGCCGACGCCGACCGAGAAGCGCCAGGATTGCCCGACGCCGTCCGCAGCTGCAGCTCCTGCATCTGAACCTTCTTCCTCTGCTCCCGCCTCACCTGGTTGCGCTTGTTCACGTAGTCCTCGTGGATGAACACGTCCATCTTCTCCTCGCTCTCCACAACAATCAACTACTCTAGACTCGTCGCATGCTATGCTACTAAGATGAAGGGCACAGCACTTAGACTACTACCAAGATCACCAGCACAAGCAGAAACAGAGAGGGAGGGGGCACAATGTTATACTAGTACCTGGACGGTGTCAAGCCGGTCGCTTTCGCCTGATTTTAACAATCTTTACAGGGCACATCATGCAGCTGGCATTGGTCTGTGCCAAGCGTGAAGTCCACAACGCCGATACAAAAATACTAGTACTACTAAATACTTGGCGCAAGGACATGCCAAATATGTCCTAACTAGGCTCCAAAGCCGTGCGAGCAATAGCCGTGCAAGGCTCTGCTTACGGGGAAAGCAATAATCGTGCAGAGGTCTCGCTGCTACGGCATTTGCTTGTCTGTTCTTGCGAATGGTGGCTTAATCAGGACGTCGCTGTCAGGACTGATGCGTCGAATGACAGAAGAAACTCATCAGGAACTCGTGGCGTGCGTTGGCAGGTGGGGGAAAGACAACGGTGTGTTCCAGGTTTCACAGCAGCGACATTGAATTGTGGAGACAAGAGAGCACTGAATTACTATAGATGTGGAGGGTTTGATGTGACCGGGACTCGTCTCCCACCACATAATATCTTCTTGAGCCCTCACTAGGCAAATGTATCTTGGAATGCAAACTCAGCCAGGGGACCAACACACTAGACTGACACCTTTCATGGGCCCTCTACAGGTTTCCATGTGACCATCAGATCAGTGAAACATAACGACAGCACATGCTAGGTAATGTGAGCATCGGTCCACAATCCCAGCTGAAGGGTATTCCCATTCTGCTCATGAAGCCACAATGCCAAATACAAAATTAAGCCAAACAGGTCTCTGCGACTGAACCTTTTGGCTCGACAAAACATATGTTCGCTCCCGAAGAATTTTCAGAAGGATATACACACATTATTATGTTTATTATTCACTACCACACCAGAACCCTGAAAAGGGTTCAAATCCTAACACCCACAAAATTTTACCAGCTGGTAGCTTCTTCTCGAGATCTGCAGGCTTTCATCATATCTTAGTTGATGCGCTCGCCGTCCTTCGCGCGTTCCCGAGGATGATAACAATGACTGTCACGTCATCGTGGTACTTTCTCCTGCTCCCGACAGGTATCCTCATCAACTGTTCAGCTGTTAAAGCTGGCAATGCATAGGAAGAAAGTAGTGAAGAGTTGGTGTTAGTTCTCCTTGCTTACAGTTATGGTTTCGAAAAGGTTGCAAACAAAAATGGTACTCCCTCCGATTCATATTACTTGTCTTAGAAATGGATGTATCTAGACATGTTTAGATACATCCATTTCTAAGACAAGTAATATGAATCGGAGGGAGTAGTTAAAAACCTAAACAATCATCAAAGTAATTGTACTCTCACAAACATTCCACATCTTTTTTTTAACTATACATCTTCTTTCTCATCTGATGTTATTTATAGTGTATGCAAAGTCTAGACCATAAAAATAGGCATCTGCCATCAATGACTTATGTTATTACTCCTATGACACATGTAACAGTCAATACATGCTACGTTTCTACTTAGTATCATTTAGCATACTTACTTAACAGGAGCTAGCTGTACTTCCCTTTCTATCTTAATGTGAGAAATACACTTCTACATTTGGGTTGTTCATTACCATTATACAACGCAAATGAGTCTACTCTTAGCGCTAACTATTTGTATATCAAAAACTAAATTAAATATATTTTGGGGGTATACCTGCTCCCTTTGCAGCTTTATGTACA
The DNA here is from genome assembly GCA_916181665.1 of Avena sativa. NCBI lineage: Eukaryota > Viridiplantae > Streptophyta > Magnoliopsida > Poales > Poaceae > Avena > Avena sativa. Next base: position 508,508,709 of record OV702294.1, read on the forward strand.
ACTTGCTCGATGAGATACTTTGCAGGATCACCAAATGGATTATCATGCATAAATTGATAAACCAATTGAACAACTTCATCATTACTGAAGAAATCAAATAAGCCATCACTGCCAAGCACAACAAACAAATCATCCTCCGTAACTTTGTGACTCAGTGTATGTGGATTTGTATATACGTAAGGCGGACTGCACAAATTGCGAACTCGGAGAATTCCCATGAGTGCATCGTTGAACTTTTTCTGCAAATTGGGATCAAAGCATTGGTATTAGATAAATTGTAAGAATGGAGTGAGTTTTCTTCAGATGCTAAAGTACAATATGTTACCTGCTTTAGATAGCCAACTCCAAAAGCACGAGTAACCTTCAACTTCCCTTTTACTTTGTCACCCATCACAACTTTAGATTCATTAGGATGGTCAGCTAAAAGTTTTTGGTATTCCGACGGGTTTTCAAGTGAGTGGATCTCCGTCAATTGAATAGCTTTCACTGTATCGGTTTCTGCATAAGGCATGGAAGCAAGCACGGCTCTACTATCCCCAAGATTTAGAATGCACAAATCTGTTCCCTGAAGAAGCACAACCAGAACACAAGACCCAACTGAAACTAAATCTGGCCTATCATCCATATCATGTTCAACCATGCATAAGAAATCATTCTCAGCTTGCTCAACAGCAGAAGTGAGGCAATTCAGCACACCAGCTCGAAATTTTTCAGAAAGTTTTACATCTTCATTTTCTGCAATTCTCATGGCCAATGTTAACTCACTTTTAACACCATTAAGGGAGTCTTCTGGCGAGTTATACAGGCCATCTTGTTGCTTAATACGGCACTCTAACAAGTATAGGTAATATACTATGTTATCATATAGAGTTACTGCCAGAAAATCAGCTGCATCTCGTCCATTAAATCCATCATATATTCCACAGATCAACCATCCATTTTTCTCAGAGCAGACAGCTTGGACTCTATCCTCTCCAGCAGCTCCACCAGCCATTTTTATCTCGTTACCAGTCACAAAATTGGAAGATACGCTTGTTGGAGCGCTGGATCTCCAAAGATTTTTGCTGATCTCAAATATGGAGCTCTCAGGTGATGCAGGGCTGCCTTGTGAGGTGGATAGCAAGTCCAACCTTGACATAGACGGGGAAGAAACGATCTTCCTGAAAGAATTTGGAGAATCTAGTTCTGGTAAAATTTCTCCCCCGATAAGACCGTTGCAAATATTTGTATTTGCCAGTGTGAAATTTGCACTGATTGCAGCACCAGATAAACAAGTAAATGAGCCATTTCGTGACTTCGTCATGGCATTATTTTCAAACCTCATCTGGGGAGAGGTTTCATGCTCATCATTTTCAAGAGGAAAACTCTGATAAGAATTGCAATGATATCCAAAGCTGACGCTGAGATTACTACAACTCCTGACAAGTGTGTCTTCGTCCTCAGAGCTGATGCTGTGATCATTATTGTCCTCATAAAACATTTCATTCAGCATCTTCTCTATAGAAGTATGACACCAACAATAGTGTAATATTGCTGATAAACTTTTCTTTTGAGGTTCTGATGCTACTCAAATGCCATGCCAAATATAGCTGCTTTTGTACTTAAATGGAAATGCAAACCAAACCTGCAACAGTAAGCTAAAATATCAGCAAAATACAGTGCAAAAGAATTGCAGTTAGCATAAACCTGATAAAAAGGTTGTAAGAAAAATATATTTAAGCGGAGCTTCAACTCTTGTTTCAGCAATATTGGATAGCTAGATTTTTAGTTTAGTACATTCCAGCCTACTCTCCAAGGATGCGAGAATCGTTTTTTTCTCTATTGTCACAAGTGTTGTATTCATGGTGCTGATACCATAGATTTTGTAGTTGATCGGTATTTCAGTTTCCTACAGCTTTACCTGTAAGTTTGTATGACTATACTTCCATCAAAGTTTAAGTGGGGAAGGTCAGAAAAATATCCACCATTACATGCCGTGAATAAATGAGAAAGCACCAGTTTGACATCTGCAACACGTATTACTAGTATTTTCCAGTCTCGTGAATAATTATTATGACTACAAAAAGCCTCCATCTGAGCTGAATATACAAGTTGTACCTTCTTACCAAAAATAGAAGGCGTGATTTAATAGTATCCAAGTGGAGTATTTTATTTTGAAGCTAACACAAACGATAGGACACATGTGGAAAGGTTCTTGAAAACTGAAAATATCATATCTAATACGTCATCACAAAGTTTATCAAGATCTATCCTTACATTCTGTTTTTTTTTTCACTCTAACCAAATCAATCAAGAAGGATTCTGCAGAGGAAGGAACACAAGGATATCAATCTCGAAAGCAAATGCGAAGAGAACAATAACCTGAAGTGAGAAGGGGTTGTTTCTTTTTAAGCAGCGATCCCGCATGCGACACGGCTGGACAGGTTTATGAGCTTCACCACAGCGGCTATGACCGGTGCTTCCACAAGAACTAACCTTCTTAGAGTTCACCTGCATATGTACCGCAAGAACAGCAGGAGACATTAGAATAAAAAACAACCGAACCAAACAGAACAAACAGCAGGGAGAGTGCAGGCATATGATACGCACAGATGCATCCATCTAAGTTCAGAGAGATGGGAATCGAGCCAGGTGATGCAGCCCCTCCTCTCCCCTCATCCCTGAACCCAATCCAATCTGCGTACGAAAACCCAAAATTGCTCCTAGAAAATCCCGTTCCTGAATGACCTATAACGCACACGGCATGAATCAAGAACCGATAAACACACGGAAAAAAAACGAAAGCAGGTGAGCCTGCATATACAGATGTATATATATATACAGAGGGCAGGCCAGATATGATGATTCGTTCACCTTTCTTGAGGCCGCAAAGGAGGATGAGCGAGCTGAGGGCGGAGGGGTGATGAGCAGGAGGGCTACGAGGCTATGAGAAGACGGGAGTGGTGAGGGCGTGTGGCGTACAGGGGTGTGGAGGATGGGGAAAATTGGTAGGAAGGTCTGTGGGCTAGGCGGAGAATATAATGGTGGTGGAGAGGAGGGAGAGATATGGAAGCAACGAGTCCACTGGCCTATTTTTCCTCGGATCTGAATATCTGATTAATTTTAGGATTGGATATGCCAAATCTAACTTCGTCCTTCTTTCTTCGGCCCCTCAATAGCCGTCTTGTTTCTTGTTTATTTTCATCTTTATCTTTTTTAAATCTTTTATTTGCCTTTGTGATTTTTTGACTCCCTCCGGTTCATATTAATTGACTCGAATTTATCTAGATTTGAATGAATCTAGACACTATTTAGTATATAGATTCATTCAGATTTTGACAAATCGAAGTCAATTAATATGGATCGGAGGGAGTAGCTATTCCGCGTCCCATGAAATCTCCGTTATATGAATGACACCTATTTTTTTTTGGCTTTCGAGTCTATGCCTCCGGCCAAGCTAGAAAAATACTATGTCCGACATCTAACTTTTTTTCTTGATTAGTCATGTATGGTTGTCATTATGATTGCTGCTCTATTGTACTGGTCAATCAGAGTCTTAACACGACGACTTAAGAGAGGCAACTGCCCCCCCCCCCCGCCGCCACCCCCACACCTCCTCCCTTCCCTCGTCCCCCCCCCCCTGAGGCCACTGCTGGGCGAAGCCGATGAAGGGGTGGTGGGGATTTAATCCCTCTTGGCCATTGGCGCGGTGGTAGGGAGGGGAACCGCCCGGTTGGGGGCTGGAGGACGACGGGTGTGTGGAGCGTGGGGAGGCAACCTCGTGGCGCGGCGTCCTAGTGCCGTGGGGCGGTGGCCTAGAGGCGTGGTGGTGATGCAGGAACAGTGCGGTGCTATGAGCGCTGCGGCGCGCGGCAGCGTGGCGAGGTGTGCGCCGCCGGCGCCCAGAGGCGCTAGAGTTGAGGATGTTGCCGGCGGAGGGATTGACCTGGTCTGGGCTCCATTTTGGGCCTGGAGGCCCACCATGGCATGATGGCGCGCACTGGCGCTGCTCAGGCAGAGGATGGTGCTGCGCCTGGAGGTCCGGTGGCCATCGGCGATGCTGCGGGCGGTGCTGTTGCAGATGGCTTTGGTGGTGGCAGTGGAGGTGTCCTATGGCGGATGGCGGCGGCGGGCGGTCGCTACAGGCGCTGGGCGACCTCTTTCTATGGCCTAGCGTCGATGTTGAGGCAGGGCGGAGGATGGTGTTGTGTGGAGGATGGCGGTGGCTGTGGTCTTTGGTCCTGCTCACGGTGGCGGCTGCCCTGGTTCGTTCTGTTTGCCGTGGCAACTATCTCGCGGGCAACGGTGATGATCCGGACGACAGCTTCCGTCGCGGCGACGGGATCCTGGGCATGGCAGCATGCAGGATGCCTGCTCTGGCTGCCCTTTCCGAGGCTTCGACAACTGACATCATGTTGTGGGTTGGTGTGGTGGTTTGGCCGGTCCTTTAGGGGTGGGTGCGTGGTTTGCGACTCATCACTGGGCGAAAGCCTTGTCCTGGCGTCTTTCCAAGGACGACGACGGTGACGCCCTTAGGCACCGTTTCCTTCTTGAAGTCGTCGCCGAAGCAGTGTTCTCGGTCCTCCACCCGGGTTCTCCGGGGAAACCCTTGATCCCTTCTGGGTTCGAGCGAGGGCGGCGCTTTGATACGTCCAAAATGTATCTGCTTTTCTGAACACTTTTGCTATTGTTTCCCCTCTAATTTGTGTGATTTGGATATAACTAACACGGACTAACGCTGTTTTCAGCAGAATTGCTTTGGTGTCTTGTTTTTTGTGCAGAAAATCAACTTTCGGGAAAAATCTATTGCTACTGCTGTTATTTTGCTAACTAACACGGACTAACTGTTGTCATTTTGCTACTGTTATTACAAAACTGTTGCTACGAATAAACTATTGCGAGCAATACTGTTTCCAGGTGCAGCTGAATTGAAAACTCATCTGTTAAGACTTATAAATATTCTTTGGCTCCCTTGTGTCGAATCAATAAATTTGGGTTTTACTTTCCTCGAAGACTATTGCGATCCCTTATACTTGTGGGTCATCAAGACTATTTTCCGGCGCCGTTACCGGGGAGCATAGCTTTATTTATAAGTTTACTTGGAATTATTATTGTTCGCTGCCATCCATTCATCATGGGTAAAACTCATGATGGAAAAGTTCCTATATTGTCATCCACTACAAGAAGAGGTACAACTCTGAACACCTCTGTTGCTCTTGATTCACCATCTGTGATGAATAAGCTTCTTACACCACCACATACACATGTTATACATACTGCTACTTCTGCTGAATCTGAAAATGCCCCTGATAATTTTGATGCTACTTCTATTGTGCTTGATGAGAGTGGTTTATTAGGTCCTTTTCTAGATGCTACAATTGCTAGAACTATAATGGGAAACACCAAAACTCCTAATGAAAATATTGCTACACCTGTTAGTTCACCTGAGTCTAGAGAGTATCCTAGTGATGATTTTGATGAAGATTATATTGAAATTAATGATGAATTTATTGAGGAATGTCAAAATACTTGAGGTGCAAGTGCTATTAAGAGTCTTCTTGAGAGACGTTCTGTTAGATATATATTGCCTCCTGATGCTAAGTTTGTCACTTCTCCCATAAACATTAAAGATAATGATTATGATTTCTCTCTTAATTTATCTTATATAACTATTGTTGAGAAGGAACCTTTTTGTGGAACTGAAAATGAAAGTGATGTGGCACATATGACTGAGCTCTCTATGTTGAGTGGCTTATTTTCCGATGATATTAAGAAATGCACCTACTTTGTTGCTAAAATTTTCCCTTTTTCACTAAAAGGTGAAGCTAAAGCTTGGTTTAATAATTTATCTCCTGGATCTATTGATAGTCCTGTTGGCTTGATTAATACTTTCTTTCAGAAATATTTCCCTACTAGTGCTCAACATGCTATTTTGCAGAAACTCTTTGATTTTAAGCAGGAAGAAGGAGAGAACTTGCTTGAATCATGGGCAAGGTTTTGTTCTTTAATTAGAGCACAACCTGGATATACAGATTGATGCCGCTGCCGCCGTCCATATATACGCGACTCATGTCAAACCCTCCGATCTGTGCCTCGAGCACCAGGGCAGCATGACCTGGGCGAGGGACCTGGCAAGGGTGGTCAGAACGGCTGAACGTGATGCAGGACTCCGATCCGCTGAGGTACTCAGGGATGGCGGGTGGAGCGGTCACAACTAGGTTGATTTGACGTGTGATTTTCTTCTGCACCCTATTCGTTGGGCGTCCTTTTTGGATCATCAGTGATCCTTTGGGTGGGGGGTACCTGTGCCCACCGTTATTCTGCGCGGGTGCGATTGGGTGGTTTGGAGGTCCCGCGGGTGGTGGTGGAGGAGCTCCATGTGTGATCTCGCCTGGTGCGGGTGCGTTCCCGTATCCAGGGTTCGGGGCTTGCTGCCTCATCTGGGCCATGCTCTCACTGAGTTTCTGGAACTCGCGGCAGTCTTTGAGCATGTGGCTTGCCTTCTTTTTACCATCCCGCTTGTCGATGTAGAAGTGGATGGTACATGGACCCAACAGTTTGTCGAATGCTGAGGGTCCATCGTCACGGCCACGGAGTTGCCATGACTGCGTTGGGCGTCCTCCGTCACGGAAGTTGCTTCCACGGTATCCGCCATTGCTGCGGTTGCCGTTGCTGCGGCGGTTGGCGTAGCCAGCCGCGACCATGTCGGGTCCGTCGCGATCGTCGTAGATGCGCGATCTTCTCTTGCTACGGCATTCACGTCGCTGGCCGTAGTCTTCTTCCTCCTCCGAGTGCGCTCGGTGGACGGAGTCCTCGCCGTCGGCCCACCTGTTGGCGATGTCCATGAGGTGGTCGAGTGTCTTGGGCTTGACGCGCCTAAGCTCTTCTTTGAAGTCCTGGCGCTTGACGCCGTCCTTAAAGGCATCGATAGCTCTCTCCTCGGAGATATGCGCCGCGGAGTTCTTGGTGTTGGACCAGCGCAGTATGTACGAGCGAATGGATTCGCCCGTTCGTTGGGTGCAGGCCTGCAACTCCTCGATCGAGGCAGGCCTTTTGCTGGTGCCCTTGAAGTTTCGGACGAAGATGTACGCCAGCTCCTCCTAGCTTCGGATGGATCCCGAGGATAGGCTGCTGAGCCAGATCCGGGTTGCGCCTGTCAGCTGCAGCTGAAGACATTGCATGGCGGTTTCCTTGTTCCCGTCGTGTAGCTTGACGGACGACAGGTGGTCGCTGAGCCACGCCTTGGGGTCCTGTGTACCGTCGAACTTCGGAGTGTCCAAAGGGAGATTGAAGTTCCACGGCATCCGTGTTCACCGAACGGATCTGCTGAAGCATCGGGCTCCGTAGAGTTCTCCTTCGTCGTCATCCTCTTTGGATTCGGACGAGCATACCCGCTTGGCGCGCGCTTTGTCGATCCTGCGCTGGGTTAGCTCGTTTCGAGCGTCGTAGTCGCGGCTGCGACAGCACGAGCTCTTGTGCCTTCGAGGAAGGTTGTGCTCTTTGTCCTCGGATGAGGGCGTGGGGCTGCGGTTGAACCTGACCGCAGCCTTCTTCTTTGGCTCCGCGGGAGCGTCTCCGTGGAGCGCTGCTCCAACGAGTCCGAGTCCAGTGAGCGCGGACTTGTGCATGGCCCTTTTCGGGTCCCCCTCCGGAGGTGGATGGGACGCGAGGTACGCGGTGGCTGCCATGATCGCAGATTGCGGTGTCTTCGGGATGACGTTGCCGTCGGCATCCATCTCCATGAAGGACGCGTTGAGGGCTCTAGTCACCTCGCGGCGTGCCTTGGGATCCATGTTCTCTGTGCGAGAACGGTGCTTGTTGCCATGGTTTCCATGCGAGCTGGAGCCGATGCCCATGGCGGAGAGCGCAGCTCACCGCGCACTGGACTCTGAGGCTGCTTGCTTGCGCTTGTCGAGCACCTCTTGCATCCTCAGTTGCTTCTTGTGCTCCTCGACGAGGAGCTTGTGGTATGCCATCAGCAGGTCCCGTGAGGCATCTGCGGGCAGGATCTTGTTGCCTGCTACGGCTTCGCGTGCTTGAGTCCATCCCTCCTTGCTGAGGTGGATGACCCGATCAGTGTTGTCCCCGTCGGGTGGGGGGGACTGGCTTCTTCTATTTCCGCCGTTTCTACCCTGCGGGTTGGGTGGCGGGTTGTGCTCCTGATCCTGGATGACCGCGGCGCACTGGTAGCGCTCATAGATCGGATTGCTGCTGCAGCAGCTTTCAGATCTGGAACCGTAGGTCCCTTCATCCGATGGTGGATCGCACAGGTCTGAGTTGTAGCTGCTGCTGTCATAGGACTCATCTGTCGATGGTGATGTGCATAGCACGGGGTGTAGAGCCCACGAAGCAGGCCTGATAGATGGTAGGGGCACCCGCTCCGGGAGGCAGAGAGTGCCGATTTGCCCTACCTGGAAGCAGAAGCTCCCGAACAGGATCTCGAGTCCGTCGCCAACGGGCTCGAAGTCCTTTAGGGTGGCCGGCGAGTGGGCGGTGAAGTTGAAGGCGCCGAAGTGGAGATGACTCTCCGTCGCCATAGAATTGTAGATCGCTTTGGTTGGGACCGTCACGATCGCACAATCAGCGCCCCCAATTCCCACAGACGGCGCTAATTGACGAGGTTTAATCTCGTCAATGACCATTGTTATGGACTTGGGTTTTGGAGAAGATGGGGATGATGGAGATCGCGGAACGGTTAGCAAACAAGCAACACGGGGACACGAGGTTTACCCAGGTTCAGGCCCCTGGAGGGAAAACCCTACTCCTGCTTGTCTGCTCTAATTATGGCGGAACCGAAGGTTACAGGGGTGCGCAGATGCAATCTGGCGTGGAGGTGTGTATGCGGTGGTATGCGAGAGATTGTAAGAGAGCCTCCTCGTCGTGCCCTCCTGGCCTTTATATAGAGATAGGCAGGTCCCAGGCACAGATCGAGTCGGTTACAGGTTTTAGGGTTTACCCCTTCGAATTTTCTATCTACTCTAGTCTTGCTTTCCAAGGATCTAAAGGCGTCATGGGCCTTGGCCACCCGAAAGTCTTCATGGGCTGGCGCATGTTCTCGTGGGCCTTCCCTGGGCTGGACTAGGTATGCTAAGGTCATGTATCCGTAGGGTATAACCCTGTCAGTACCCAAAAATGAACTCTTTTATATATATTATAATGGACTAACCGATGAATATAGTAAATATATGGATAGTTGTGCTGGTTGTGTTTTCAGGAAAAGAACTCCCGATGAAGCTGAGGAATTAATGGCTAAAATAAGCAAGAATTATGATGATTGGACTATACCTGAGGCCACTACACCCGATTCAACTATACCTGAGCCAACCCCAACACCAACACCAAAGAAGAGGGGAATGATTGAATTAGATGATGAAGTGATGAGGGAAGCTAAGAAATGTCTTAAGGAGAAGGGTATTAAATCTGAAGATGTGAAGAGTTTACCCCCTATAGAAGAATTATGTAAGCCAATATCTTACTCGTCTACTATTGAGGTACACTCTCTCCAACATTTTGATAATGGTGATATTCCTTACTCTAAACCTCCTGATCAATGCCTAGAAGAATATGATATTTATGCTGTTAAGCAAGATAATTTTAATATGAGAGTGTAGAATCATCTAATGGAAAATTCTAGAGCTATTTATAAGTTGCATGATATAGTGGAGAGAACCTCCAATGATGTTAAAATGCTTGTTAAAACATTTACAAATGGTTCAAACTCAAATTGATCAGCTTACTAAGGTGCAAAAAGATTTGCTAGTTAATGCTTCTAGAGAAAAACATGCTTATGAAATTAGAACTAGAAGTGGTGCTTCTACTCAGGATCCTATATATCATGAAGGACATCCTAAAAGAATTGAGCAAGATTCTCAACAAGCTAAAAATAGTGGTACTCTTTTTAAGAAAAATAAACATAAAACAGTTGTAGAATTTGCTGCTAATAGACATGGTAGTGAAAGAGAGCCTTGGGTGCAAAAACCAATGCCTTTTCCTAATAAGAAACACAAGTCAAAGGAAGAAGAACACTATAACAAGTTTTGTGAGTGGATGAAACCTTTGTTTTTGAAAATCCCTTTGACTGATGCTATTAAATTGCCTCCTTATTCAAAATATATTAAAGATATTGTCTCTAATAAAAGGAAGATTCCTAATGAGGAAATTTCCACCTTGTTTGCTAATTATTCCTTCAATGGTAAAGTTCCAAAGAAACTTGGAGATCCAGGTATTCCAACTATTCCTTGCTCTATTAAAAATAATTATGTTAGAACATCTTTGTGTGATTTGGGAGCAGGAGTTAGTGTTATGCCTTTTTCTCTCTACAAGAGACTTCACTTGGAAAATTTGATACCAACTGATATATCTTTGCAAATGGCTGATAAGTCTACTACTATTACTGATGGTATATGTGAGGACGTTTCTGTTCAAGTGGCTAATAGTTGTTTGCTATTAACTGACTTTGTTGTGCTTGAAATGCCTAAAGATGCTAATATGTCTATTATTCTTGGGAGACCTTTTTTAATTACTGCAGGTGCTGTCATTGATTGTAACCAAGGAAAAATAACTTTTATTGTTAATGACAAGGAGCATATTGTTTATTTCCCCAAGAAGATTGATAAGAAATATGGCCTAAATTCAATTGAAAATATTGAGGGTATCAAAGTTGGAGAAATATATTGTCCCATACCACAAGAAGATTATGAAACTATTATGATTTGGACTATTGCTATCAAGGTTGAGGTAACATAATCATTTAGTAAAATGCAAAGTTTTGCTTCATATAAAATTGTTTTGGTAACAAGACCTGATCAACCTTGTTAACAAAGTGATTTTGATGAACAAAACAACATTTTCACCATGATTACCTTTGTTTACTCTTATTTTCCCTATTCCAATTTTTGCTTTCACCTTGCTCATGTTTGTATTGAGTTGTTTGCATATTCGAGTGTCTTAGAACTTCTGAAGTTTTGATTTTGATTTAGTTTTCCATCGTTCCAAAATCATTTTTCTGCAAGAAAATCATTTATTAATTCCTCAAAATTGCTCGAAAATAAAGTTTCTCGAAAAATTCCAGAAAATTCATATTAAATTTTTACGTCAAAAAAGGGACAGAGAGGCACCTAGAGTGACCCAGGAGGGCCCACCAGGCAGACTCACTTCCTGGTGGCACGCCCAGCGATGGTGTGGGCCACCCCTGGCCCTCCACTTATCCAGCCACCTACCACTTCACTCTCTCTCCTGAGAAAACACCAAAAAAATTCTTGAACCCATGTTCTTGTTGTTCTTCACCGTGATTTTCGATCTCCTTACTCAGCCACTCTTTGCTGCCGATTTTTGGAGCATTTGTTCTCCGATATGTTACTCCACCGCTTGTCCAAGTAGATTTTTGATTAGTGGATTATACTGTAGGTGATAGGTTACGTGAGCTTGCATGCTTGTTCTATGCTTAGATAAATCATTTTGATACATGTTTAGTCCTCTTTCAAGTCCCTATAGTAGTTCCCTTCATTTAGTAGCTTTGAAATTATTTTTTGTGATATTTGTCTAAAAATTTCAGAAAAGAAGATGAATGAACACTGGTGCTTGACGTGGAGCACTTTGTTGGAAACCCTAAGAGCAAGGTGTGATGAGCACAACAACAAGTCTTCCCTCAGTAGAGACCGAGGTTATCGAACCAGAAGGAGGAAGGAAACGTTACACAGGTGTTGCAAGCAATGCGGAGACCTGCACAACACAAACTCAAGACTTTGTCCCAACAAACAGTGAGGTTGTCAAGCTCACCGGTTTGATGTAACAAAGGATTATACGTATGGTGTGGAAGGTAATCATTTGCAGCAAGTAAACAAGTAACAGTGGAGAATGAATCAATGGTAAAGATTGGACCGGGGTCCATAGTTCACTAGAGGTCCTCTCCTTAGATAAACAACATGGCATAAAGGGTAAATAAATTACAGCAGGGAAATTGACAGGAACTGAGCAAGGCATAACAATCCAATACCAGATAAAAAGATCCTATGAGATTCGATTGGACAATACAACAAGATACATAGACCGCCATCCAACTGCATTTATGACTAGAAGTCCACCTTCAGGTTATCATCCGAACCCCCTCCAGTATTAAGTTGCAAGCAACAGACAACTGCTTTAAGCAAAGTGTGTAAGGTAAACAATCCACTTGTTCCATGAACAAGAGACCATTGTTTTCTCCCTAGTATCAATAGCACATCTACAACTGAAGAGATTTCTGTCACTTCCCTTGGAAACTAGAGGCATGAACCCACTATCGAACATAAATACTCCCTCTTGGAGTCACTAGCAACTACTTGGCCAAGATACCTACTAATAACAGAGAGCATGCAAGATCATAAACAACACAAACATGATAGAATCATAAAGACAAAACCATTAATCAATCTGACATAGTAATCTCAATATCCATCGGATCCCTGCAAACACAACATGCATGATTACAAATAGATTAGATCTTGATCATGAACAGAGCTCACAAGATCTATACATGAAAGCACAAAGGAGGAGATACAACCATCTAGCTACTAAATGGACCCATAGTCCAAGGTGGAACTACTCACGCATCATACCAGAGAGAAGGCCTCCGGGATGATCTCCCCTCCGGCAGGGTGTCGGGAAGAACTTCAGATCCCCCGACCTAGGGACGATGGTGGCGGCGGCTACAGACGGTTTCGTGAAATATTGATCGGGTACCGAGGGTTTTTGCATTGGGGGCTTCTTATAGGCGAAGAGGCGAGGCTGGGAGGCGACTAGGGGGCCTACACCCTGCCTAGGCGCGGGCCCACCCTGGCCACGCCTAGGGAGGATGTGGCGGCCTTGGCTCGCCTCTCCGTCTCTCCTCTGGAATTCGTGTCACCCATAGTAAAATATTGACTTTGGCTTTTGTCCCGTCCAATTCCGAGAATATTGATTTTCTTCCTTTCTGGAACCAAAAACAGAAGAAAACAGGCAACTGGCACAATGGCAACTTGTTAATAGGTTAGTTCCAGAAAATATATAAAAACACCTCAAAGTGTAGACAAAGCAAAGAAAATTAGATACTAAACAAGCATGGAGCATCAAAAAATTTAGATACGTTTCCGACGTATCAAGCATCCCCAAGCTTAACTCCTGCTCGTCCTCGAGTACGTAAGTGATAAAAAAGAATAATTTTTTAGGTGACATGCACCATCAAAACCAAGATCAAACCATTTGCAAGCATTGAAAGCTAGGATCAAAGAACTCTAAACATCATGAAAGGTGGAGTTCCAACAATAAGACAAAATAACTATGCATGCAACATGAAAGGCTACAAACAAAGATCATGAATATCATGCATTGAAAAATGTTTGTTTGTTTCACATACAGAAAACATGACATAGTGGTAATCAGCTTGTCCCTCATAGAGTAGCAAATAGATGCATATAACACCTTCAAATTTTACAAGGGTAACTAGAAACAAATAGCACAAGAACAAGTAATATCACAATATGCATCAATCAATAAGCTTTGGGACACTGCACACAAAATGACAACTATGCTCTCTTAATGGTGCCTAAAGGTAGAAGGTGGAGACTCAATAATGGTGGAAGAAAGGCCCTTCATAAGGGAAGCAGGGATTTCAAGTTTCAAAAAGAGCTTCCAAAAATTATGGTACTTGTTAGCTTTCATCCCTCATTGCCCCTATCATAAGCATCTTGAAGTGATTAAGGTTAAAGTGAACAATCTACGGAGTATATGCTTGACAAAGTATAAGTTGGCAATCTCAAGTCCCTTGAATACGAGGGCCACACCTCATGCTACTCAACTTCAGTCACCTGTAGGTTCTTGTCATTGTAAGTACATGCATATCATAGAGAACCGCCAACGGGGTACCCCTTGCACATGGTACAGGAGCTATCCCATAACCAAAATGACAAGGCAATCAGACAATGAGCATCTCAGCGATCTTTTTATTTACTATATGCATAGCTTTTTATTGAGGATGCTTCATAGATAGCTCATTATGATGATGCTGCAAGTTTCCACCATGATTAGGCATGGCTTAGGATAGTGGCCCAGGCGTTTCTCTAACACAAAATACTTAGTACATGGACTTACAAGATCCCTCTTTAATTCACACTGGTGACATCGATGGACAAAAGAGCATGATATCAACTGAGTACAACAAGTGCAATGTTGAAAACATTCCCCATGATAGCATGGTTCTGTTAATTCCAATGTATAAGTGCAAGCATATACAACATAGATGACACAATGGTTCAAGTTTATTAGGGGCAAAGAATATAAAGTGTGCCATCAAGTTTGTGAGGGCTTTAATCACTAGGTTTGCACATAACAAAATAGTTTTTAATTGGAAGATAGCTGAAAACAAGAATATACTTGGAATGGTGTAACTCACCATGCATAGGAGTTTATAGTGGACACTTTGGAATAGCTTGGTTTCTTGGGAGTTGGAAGCATGAGTAGAGCTTACTCATACAAGTGGAGGCTAGCAAAAGACTGGGAGCAACCAACTAAGAGAGCATAATGGCCATAATCATGCAGAGCAACAAAGCATTACTAATCTAAGCATAGAGTGGTACTACAAGTTAAATACTAGATGATCGTAGAGGCTATGGTGACTTGTCATAGTCATAACATGGTGTGAACATGTGCCAAGTCAACCCAAACAAAGCATCAAAGGAGAATACCACAATACTATGCTTTTGAATGCTAAAACAACGCATAATTTCTTCAAGGCATACTAAGCAATCCCAATTGTTTGGAACAAGACATGCTACATCAATAATCACTAAGCATAAGGTCAAAATAACATCTAGCATGTCATGCTAAAGTTTAAGTCACAGTCAATGCAAGCTCCTCTTAAACTTTGAAGCAGGAACTTCCTACTCCTTTCCAACACCAAGCAACTTATTTGCAACAACCAAGCGAGAACGGGGGTCCAAACTACTTTATTCAAGCAAACTAAATAAACTAAGCAAATCAAACTAAAACTAAGTCGCTCCAAAAACAACACAACAGTGCATGAAACAATAAAAACGAAGTGTCTAGACAGACCTGAGCTTTATATTGATGAAGAAGGGGATGCCTTGGGCATCCCCAAGCATTGACGCTTGTACCTCTTGGATATTTCTTGGGGTGACACCATGGTGGAATCCCCAAGCTTGAGCTTTTTTCCATTCTTCATCACATCACATCATTCTCTCTCTACACTTGAAATTTTTCCTTCATACAAAACTTCACACAATCTTCATTAGCAACATTAGTTTATTCAAAAGATATTAGAACTTAGGAAAAGCTTTGGAACAGCAAGTTTTTCACTAAAAACACAAGGTACTGTAGAAACTAATTCAAAAATCTCAATTCCCCAAAAGAGAACTCAAAAAGGAATCAATAAGAAGCAAATGCAAATAATGGCAGAAATCTGTCAAAACAGACCGGCAGGTAGAAATCGATTTTTCTGAAAAACTTATGTTACTCAAATAAAAAAGTGTTGAACTAACTAAAGTTAGCTAACATACTGGGGGATGTATCCGTAAATTTTGAGCTCAATCTGAGTTACAGAGACTCCTCACGAATTTTTATGGTGAAGGACAGAAATCTGTTTCGGAACAACAACTCCCCAAATCTTACTTCCCTCTCATTAGAGGTCATTCTTGGCACAAAAAGCAAACAAAAAGTATAAGGAGAGGTCATTACTGAAGTAATAACTTCCAAGACTCAAGGAAACTCTTGGGTTATCTCCCAACAAGTACTTTTCTTTAACGCCTTTAAGTTAGGCACAAGAAGCAGGAAGAATCAAGTATTTTCAAATGAATAAGCATTAAGATCAATAATTGCAAAATCTTCAACTATGAATAAGCAGGAAGAAATGGGTTTTATAGGATCCATTCTGATGTGGACATCCCTACTATTGATACAACCGTTGTACCTACAGCAACACACATACAAGGACCCATCACAAGATCTCGTGCCAAACAACTTAACTATCAGGTACTTTCGTTTCTTGGAACTATTCCTCACATACATGAGAATATGATGCTGCCTAAATCAGATGTATTTCTTACTCTTAGGAATGATGGACCAAGCATGGATGAGAGGGACAAGCATTGGAGCATGGCCATGCATGGAGATGGCAGCAAGCATGTGATGATCCAAGAGAAGGCCACGGATGAAGATTTCAGAACTTTGAGGCCTCCATAATGAAGAAAGAAGGCTTGGACGAAATATTCAAGATCAATACTTTACGAATTCGTCCATAGCTTAATATGGTGCTGCGACACCTTTATTTTGGGCCAGGCCCATGTAATTTTCGCAGGATTTTAATTAGCCACTTTTTAGAGTCCGTATTTGAGGGAAAAAGGACTTTTAGGGTTGGATTCGGCCACCACTTCCATGGCTGGCCGAAACCCCACCTTTTCGTCCTTAAATACTCCCCATAGCCGACCCCCTAGACTCGGATTTTGGTTTATACATTAAGTTAGCCATCATAGCAACTTCGCCAAGGCTCGAGCGTCGCAGAGGCCTCTTGTACTTCGCGTCTATTCAGGATCCCACCTTTTCAATAAAGCTTTCCTCTTAATCCGCAATATCTTGATTGCAATATTGGTTTTTACTTGTTCTCGATTTCAGGTAGGAATTAAGACCCTCGCTGGTCAGGCTGATCGTGTTCACGCAGGATCGGTAACCTCCAGGAGATTGGCCTAGCGATTGCATTGGCGCTCGTGCTCGCACGTGTAGTCGGATCGTCAAGCCCGAACTCCACCAAATCGATTATCGCCATCTCATCGAAAGATCGGACACCTTTGCCCTATCAAGTGGTATCAGATTTCAGGTTGCTCGGTGAGATTTTACTGTTTTCGTAGATTAGATCTGTTTTTACCTATAACCCACGAAAAAGCCAAAAACGCAGTTAGAGTTTAGATCCATCCCATAACCAATCTACGCCTCGCATTATCTTTTCAGTTTTTGCATTGTTGAATTTGTGTCTACATCGTCACGTCGAGTTGCTGGTCTTAGTGTCTCGTCCCTTAGAGTTTCAAGTTCTGATCATAATAGTCACCGCCACACTCGCCGATCACCGCCACCATATTCCGCCACCATATTCCGCCGCCATATACCCTGCCACCATAAACCCTAATACTCCGCCACTGCCTTCCTACCGCGACACAGATCCGATCAGTTTCCTGCTGTGTTACGAGTCCGAGTAGAGTTATTGCTTCCTAGTTATTTCTTTTTACTCTCCTTCTTTGTTGTTTCCGTGTTAAGCTAAAGTCTGTGTCGAGCTCCGAGTCCGGTCGTAAGTCCAGAAGGAGAGCACCAAAAAAAAAGTCTGGAACCGCCTCCGAATTTTTTCTGGCTATACTAGTTTTCGACCCCGGGGATCACTTTTCTCCATCGGCCGTTATAGCGATATTTTTTTGGCGTCGACGCGCTTTCCGGAGCAAAATAAAAAATTTCAAAAAAAACTTTTTTGGGGCTAACCTATTTTTAGACCCCGTAGTTCAGTTCTAGACACTCGCCATCATAGTGATTTTCTGCATCTCCGTTCGCTTTTCAGGGTGCCATATCATCATACAGTGCTTGTTGTGTCGCGTCGTGACATCGTTGGTGATCTAGGCTCGCGTCTCTAGTACGGTCTAGCCTAGGACCAGCACAGTACCGTCGTTGAGCATTCTTTCAACTTTTGCATTGCTGTTTTGATAATTGCTAACCCCCCTTGCTAAGCCTTCCCAGAGCTCCACAGATATTCTCCACGTGCGGTGTCTCGACTCCTGGTAATCGCTTGGTTCAATCTCTGGACCCACTGATCCTCGCGGTTGCACATCGCCTTTTCCTGCTGTTTGGTAAGAACTTGTAAGAGCTTCGTATATTGCTTGACGGATTACGCGTGACTTCCACCATATTTCCGTCCTATATACCTGTGCTTTTTAAGTACTAACCATGACAGATACTTCGCGGAACCCTGCCACAATGACGAACGAAGAACTACATGCCCACTTCTCCGCGCTCTTGGTCAGTCGCGCTGAAGACGTGGATACGCGCCTCGGGGAGTTTGACACCAAGCTCACCAACGCCATGGACAAGATCGATGGACTCGAGAAATCCTTCAACGCCAAGCTTGATGTTCGGTTCAAGGAGCTTTTGAACCGATTGCCCGCACCCGCACCGGCACCCACACATGGCGCACGGCGCATTCCGATCACGGGTCGGACTGCTGGTTCGGCTGCCGCCGCACCCCCGGGAGCTATCGCTGCGGCTGACGCTCCTCAGACTTCCGCCGCAGCTGCTGCTGCGACATTGGGGACAGACGACGGTACTACTATGACCCCGACGACGACGATCTGTTTGACGAGGAGGTTGAACAACCTCCACAGGTACCTGCTGGTTGTCCCCGACATTACTACCGCAACGCTCTCCCACCGGTACGTGATGATGATCATGTTGCAAAGCTTAAATTAAATATTCCATCTTTTGAGGGTAAATATAATCCTGATGCATATCTTACATGGGAGATGGAAGTAGAACAACGTTTTGCATGCTTAAAATATCCTGAGAATATGCGTGTTAGTGCTGCTACATGTGAATTTACTAAATTTGCTTCCCTTTGGTGGTCTGAGTATTGTCGTTTAAATCCTACTACTATTCCTAGTACTTGGACTGCTTTAAAAACTGCTATGCGTGTTTGTTTTGTACCTCCCACTTATCAACGTGATTTACTAAAAAATCTGACACGTTTAGAGCAAGGGAAAAATTCTGTAGAAGAGTATTATCAGGAATTGCAAACGGGGATGGTTCGGTGTGGTCTTGTTGAATCTAATGAACAAATGCTTGCACGTTTCTTTGGTGGATTAAACAAGGACATTCGGCACATCTTAGATTATAAGGAATATAATTTTATCACTCGTTTGTTTCATCTTGCTTGCAAAGCTGAACGTGAAGTGCAGGATCGCCAAACACCATGGAGGAGGACTAATAATTCTGTAGGTCGCACATCCACTTGGACATCCCGACAATCAGCACCTCCTCGTGATTCGCCACCAGCTACTACCACATCCAAGGCCACCACAAGATTTCCAGCTGCTCCTCCACCATCATCCAATGCTCCTGCTCGTAGTGCATCTTCTGTGGCTTCCACGGGTAAGACAAAGGATATACAATGCCCCAAGTGCTGGGGTTTTGGTCATATTGAGAGACAGTGCACAACACAACGTGTGATGATGGTGCGAGAAGATGGTCAATACGATTCAGCGACTGACTTTGATGAAGATACACTAGCCCTTATTTCTGCTCGAGATGGAGACAATTCTGATGCTGATGAAGAGACAGAGGTAATGGGAGCTGAAGCTGCTGATCAATACAAGAGCTTAATTACACAACGTGTGTTGAGTGTGCAATCGAGCAAATCTGAGCAAGATCAATGCCACAACCTGTTTCAAACACGTGGTGTTGTCAAGGACAGAGCTATACGGATCATCATTGATGGAGGGAGTTGTAATAATCTGGCCAGTGTTGACATGGTAGAGAAGCTTGCGCTTCCAACAAGACAACGCCCACATTCATATTACATCCAATGGTTTGAGAGTTCTCGCAAGATCAAGGTAACAAGAACGGTACGCGTGCATTTTACTATTGGTACATATTCTGATTTTGTTGATTGTGATGTTGTACCTATGCAAGCTTGTTCTTTGTTACTTGGTAGACCATGGCAATTTGATAGATAATCTGTTCATAATGGCAAAACTAATCACTATTCTCTTATGCATGATGGAAAGAAAATTGGTCTAAAACCTATGACTCCCGAATAGATTTTAAAAGATGATCTTGCTAGAGCTAGTAGAGCTAAAACTGAGGACAAAAGTAAAAGTGAGAATCAGATTGTTGCTGCAGATTTTATACCACCAAAGAACACTAAATCTGATTCTACACATGCTACTGAAATTCGTTTGAAGAGTCCATGTATGCTTGCAAATAAAATTGATATTGCTGAACTAGATGTAAACAATACTCAATGTTATGCAATTGTCTGCAAAGAGGTTTTGTTTTCATTTGAGGATATGCCTCCTTCTTTGCCACCCGCTATTGCTAACCTCTTGCAGGAATATGAGGACGTCTTTCCCGCTGAGTTGCCACCAGGACTACCTCCTATTAGAGGAATTGAGAACCAAATTGATCTAATTCCTGGTGCCACGTTGCCCAACCGCACGCCATATAGAACCAATCCAGAGGAGACAAAGGAGATACAACGCCAAATTCAGGAACTACTCGACAGAGATCATATTCGTGAGTCCCTTAGCCCCTGTGCTGTTCCTATTATTTTGGTACCTAAGAAAGATGGTTCTTCGCGCATGTGTACTGATTGTAGAGCTATCAATAATATTACTATTCGATATCGTCATCCTATTCCACGTTTAGATGACATGCTTGATGAATTGAGTGGCTCTACCATGTTTTCTAAAGTTGATTTGCGTAGTGGTTACCACCAGATTCGTATGAAATTAGGAGATGAATGGAAAATAGCATTTAAAACTAAGTTCGGTTTATATGAGTGGTTAGTAATGCCGTTTGGTTTAACTAATGCACCTAGCACTTTCATGAGATTAATGAACGAAGTTTTACGTGCTTTCATTGGACGTTTTGTGGTAGTCTACTTTGATGATATTCTGATTTATAGCAAATCTTTAGAGGATCATTTGGACCATTTACGTGCTGTTTTCAATGCTTTACGTGATGCACGTTTATTTGGTAACCTTGAGAAGTGCACCTTTTGCACCAATCGAGTTGCGTTTCTTGGCTATGTTGTTACATCACAGGGTATTGAAGTGGATCCAGCCAAGATTGAAGCTATTGAGAATTGGCCGCAGCCCAAGACGGTCACACAAGTGAGTAGTTTTCTTGGCCTCGCTGGTTTTTATAGGCGTTTTGTCAAAGACTTTGGATCAATTGCCGCGCCGCTGAATGAGCTTACCAAGAAGGATGTGCCCTTTGTTTGGGGCGATGACAACAACAGGCCTTCGTCATATTGAAAGATAAGCTAACACATGCTCTCTTACTCCAACTTCCTGATTTTACTAAGACTTTTGAGCTTGAATGTGATGCTAGTGGAATTGGTTTGGGAGGGGTGTTATTACAAGAGGGAAAACCTGTTGCATATTTTAGCGAGAAATTGAGTGGGGCTAGTCTGAACTATTCTACTAATGATAAAGAATTATATGCGTTGGTTCGGACATTAGAAACTTGGCAACATTATCTATGGCCTAAGGAATTTGTTATTCATTCTGATCATGAATCTTTGAAGCATATTCGTAGTCAAGCTAAGTTGAATCGTCGTCATGCAAAGTGGGTTGAATTTATTGAGTCTTTTCCTTATGTTATCAAACACAAAAAGGGTAAAGATAATATTATTGTTGATGCTTTGTCGCGCCGTTATGCTTTGTTATCTCAACTTGACTTCAAAATATTTGGATTGGAAACTATTAAGGAACAATATGTGCATGATGCTGAATTTAAAGATGTGTTACAGAATTGTAGAGATGGTATAACTTGGAACAAGTTCGTCTTCAATGATGGATTTGTGTTCCGTGCTAATAAACTATGCATTCCAGATAGTTCTGTTCGTCTTTTGTTGTTACAGGAGGCGCATGGAGGAGGATTGATGGGACACTTTGGTGTCAAGAAGACGGAGGATGTTCTTGCTGCACACTTCTTTTGGCCACGTATGCGTCGAGATGTTGAGAGATTTGTGGCACGCTGCACTACTTGTCAAAAAGCTAAGTCTCGCCTTAATCCACATGGTTTATATATGCCTCTTCCTGTTCCTAGTGTTCCTTGGGAGGATATTTCTATGGACTTTGTTTTGGGATTGCCACGAACACAGAAGGGGAGGGATAGTATTTTTGTTGTTGTGGATCGGTTTTCTAAGATGGCACACTTTATTCCTTGTCATAAAACGGATGATGCTGCGCATATTGCTGATTTGTTCTTTCGTGAAATTGTTCGTTTGCATGGTGTGTCAAATACTATTGTCTCTGATTGTGATACTAAATTTCTTAGCCACTTTTGGAGATGTTTATGGGCTAAGTTGAGGACTAAATTGCTCTTTAGTACTACATGTCATCCCCAAACTGATGGTCAAACTAAAGTAGTAAATAGAACTTTGTCTACTATGTTGCGGGTTGTTTTAAAGAAGAACTTAAAATTGTGGGAAGAGTGTTTACGTCATATAGAATTTGCTTATAATCGTTCGTTGCATTCTACCACAAAGATGTGCCCATTTGAGATTGTGTATGGTTTTGTTCCTCGTGCACCTATTGATTTATTGCCTTTACCTTCTTCGGTGCAACATAATTTGGATGCTACACAACGCGCTGAAATGATATTAAACTTGCATAAGACTACTAAAGATAATTGAACACATGAATGTTAAGTATAAACTTGTTGGGGATAAAGGGAGAAAGCATGTTGTGTTTGATGTTGGCGATCTTGTTTGGTTAGATTTGCGTAAAGATCGTTTTCCTGATTTACGCAAGTCTAAGTTAATGCCACGTGCTGCTGGTCCCTTTAAGGTGTTAGAGAAAATAAATGATAATGCATATAAACTTGAGTTGCCTGCAGACTTTGGTACGGTTAGTCCTACGTTTAACATTGCATATTTGAAGCCTTACTTTGGTGAGGAAGATGAGATTGCATCGAGGATGACTTCAATTCAAGAAGGGGAGCATGATGTGGACATCCCTACTATTGATACAACCGTTGTACCTACAGCAACACACATACAAGGACCCATCATAAGATCTCGTGCCAAACAACTTAACTATCAGGTACTTTCGTTTCTTGGAACTATTCCTCACATATATGAGAATATGATGCTGCCTAAATCAGATGTATTTCTTACTCTTAGGAATGATGGACCAAGCATGGATGAGAGGGACAAGCATTGGAGCATGGCCATGCATGGAGATGGCAGCAAGCATGTGATGATCCAAGATAAGGCTACGGATGAAGATTTCAGAACTTTGAGGCCTCCATAATGAAGAAAGAAGGCTTGGACGAAATATTCAAGATCAATACTTTACGAATTCGTTCATAGCTTAATATGGTGCTGCGACACCTTTATTTTGGGCCAGGCCCATGTAATTTTCGCAGGATTTTAATTAGCCACTTTTTAGAGTCTGTATTTGAGGGGAAAAGGACTTTTAGGGTTGGATTCGGCCACCACTTCCATGGCTGGCCGAAACCCCACCTTTTCGCCCTTAAATACTCCCCATAGCCGACCCCCTCGACTCGGATTTTGGTTTAGACATTAAGTTAGCCATCATAGCAACTTCGCCAAGGCTCGAGCGTCGCAGAGGCCTCTTGTACTTCGCGCCTATTCAGGATCCCACCTTTTCAATAAAGCTTTCCTCTTAATCCGCAATATCTTGATTGCAATATTGGTTCTTACTTGTTCTCGATTTCAGGTAGGAATTAAGACCCTCGCTGGTCAGGCTGATCATGTTCACGCAGGATCGGTAACCTCCGGGAGATTGGCCTAGCGATTGCATTGACGCTCGTGCTCGCACATGTAGTCGGATCGTCAAGCCCGAACTCCACCAAATCGATTATTGCCATCTCATCGAAAGATCGGACACCTTTGCCCTATCACATTCTCATTTATAAGGTTCCCAAACTTTAATAAGGTAGAGATCCCTGTGTTTACAATTCTAGTCCCTGGATCAATAGCTAGCATCCACAGTTAAGATGTAATATCAAGAAACAAAGGTCATAATACAACTTTATAACCAAGAATAAAATAATTCATTACATCTTACATAGCGCATTTGGCTATCTCATTACAATGCATCAGAATAACTATATAGCATGGAGTCCTTCATCTTCAAAGTGCCACAGGCAATCATGTTGGTTGTAGACTTGTAATCCTATTCAACACACTTCACTAACATCAAACAAACATGCAACATAATAAGTTGCAGCCACAAGGGTCAATACATTTGAATTGTATTGGCAAGTTTCACTACTATGTAGAATTTAGTGGATCATATCATTACATGCATATTTGGCTAAGTAGGGTTTAGGCTCATTTGCAGAAAGCAATATAGTTTTATCCTATCTTTTCAAAATAGTTTTGATCTTTTGTCAAATCTTTCTGAACTTCTTGGAAAACTCCAAGTGCTTCTAATCCCTTGTTGTCACCATCAAGTTTTAACTTTGAGAAATTGGAATGTCGAGATCTTCCATAGCTTCAGGCCTTAGTTGCTCAGAATTGTCCATAACCGGGGACACGTCTAAGTACTTAGAATTTGATCTTCTACAGAAGTTGTACACTTTACCCACATGACACAATATCGTCTTGATGCCACCAGTGGCTGTTGGATAAGTACTCACCAAAATGGAGTACCGGCAGATCGAGAATGTGACAAAGTCTTTCCATAGAAGTCCTCCCAATACACGATGCTAGCTTGTCAACCAGGCACCAATGTAGGGATAAATTTCCCTTACACAATTCTAGTTAACCTGAAGATGCCAATGCATGGGTCTTCTACTATGTAGTTGACTAAGCCAGAGCCCATTTAGCATGTGGCTGTAGACGGAAGCCACTATACGAGAAACATGTTCAATCTCTAAGTCCCTGGGTGGTTTTCTTCTAGTGCACACACAAAAAGATAGCCATATAAACATGGTTCCCTTTGTTGCCACCTTGTCCAAAACTTGAGTATCCTTGTCCACCCAGGTGGTTCATTGAGTACTTGTTTTATTATATAAAACATATATCTTTCCAACACTTCATATATTCATATCATGTATCCCATCCCAAATATATAGCAGGGCTAAGCTTACTACGACTACAATGTTTTCACTAGTGAAGATATAAGGGTATCCTATTAATATTTAGCATAGCATAAAATATAGTAGTCCTTTCCATGCATGTTACAAAAATCCACTAAGTGTAATGAAAATAGTAGGACATGGATGATAGTGTCACTTGCCTTTTTAGTAGAGAATGATGGTTCACTTCTTGATCTTGCAAATATCACACTCTTCTAACTTCACTACAATTCAATCAAGCAAACACATTTTCAAACCAACATTCAAACAATTTATCACACATAAAATAACAAAAACAAGGTCATGCATGCAAACATGCAAAATATAGTTTTATTTGGAAAAGTGGTTTCTACTAGGCTCTAAACATTTTCAAGCTCACATTGGTCATTTACAAAAGTGGTAAAACCATTTGCAAAAGGTTTTGTCTCATAAACCAAATTTTATGCTAAGCTGATATTTTATGTTGTTGAAAATATCTTTTTAGCAAAGCAATAACTTTATATGGTTCATCAAACATGTTCTTAACCTCAATACTTGGTGTTTAGGGTCAGAAGGTTTGAATCACATTATTTCCCAAAGGCTTTACTCAAAAATCATTTCTAAACCATAAACAATATTTTTACTTGACTAGAATTGAGCTAACTCAAATATTTATTCCTTAACTTCACAAAATACAATTTTAAATCCATAAGTTGACTCCTAGGGTCAGTAGGTTCACAACAAACCATTTTGCAAAGATTTCATCTCAAAAATATATCTAGAACAATTTTTATATTCAAAATAAGCCTACACAAGTTTCTGCAAATTCAACCAATTTTCTAGAAGCAAAACATTAAACAAGGTGCATGGTTGGGTAGGATTTGTCTTGCTGATTCCATTGATATAAAATTTGCAAAATTTGGACGTGTAGAACTAAAGTTATGAATTTTACAAGTTTGCATATCTAATAGATTCTAATTTCTGTTTTTAAACCAAACCCTGTCCACGTGGCTTGATTCTATTGGCCGGTACCGTTTTGTGCGGATTGAGCAATACTAGTCGTAGGATTTCACTTAAAACACACGGCGCAGATGGACGCGTACCCTTTCGCTTATGATCTAATCTGATCCTTTGGATCTAGATCCGACGGACCACAGCGCATTGACCATTGTCTGGCGGCGCTGGCGGCGACGGATGGTGGTGCACGCTCGGGCTGCGGCGGAGCCGGCGATTCAGGAAGAAATAGGGGTAACGGAGGTGCTCACCGTGCTCATGGGAGTGTGGAGAAGCTCGAGGTGTGGTCGTCTTGGCGAGGGGCGCTCTGGTTCCAGGGGGATTTCTCGCCGGAGTCGGTGGCGGCATCGGGCTTGCTCAGTTGTCGACGGGGCGAGGCTTGAGAGCGAGCTAAGACAAATGGGGCACATGGTTAGACGCTTACGGCACTAGGGATAATGGGAGCATCAACGGAAATGCTCGGGGCGGTCTGCGCTTACCAGGGGAGCTTGCCGGAGAAACGGCAGACGACGGTGGCGAGTGGCGTTGAGGTTGCCGATGTTCTGGAGCGGGCGCGGTCAAGCAGCTGGCACTGGGAGATGCGCCTGACGATGGGGAGCAAGGCTTCGTGCAGTGGGAGGCGAGGGGTGGTTGCAGTTCGCCAGAATCGACGGAGGAGCTCGTCGGAGATAGTGGATTCGAGCTTGCGATTCGCACAGCCTGGAGGCAGAGAGGAGCTGGCGTTTGGGGGGAAAGGTAGAGGAGACAGGGGCGATTAAGTACGCGTGGTTGCTGGCGAGATTAACTCATGCATTCAACGGGAATTGAAGCCGCGAAATTACACCGAGAACGGCCGGAGGAATGAGGGGGAGGAACTGGTCGCTGGGTGGAAACGATGATCTGACAGGTGGGACCGTGCTGTCTGCGAGAGAGGGAGAAGGGAGTGGGGTCGCAGCGTCAGTGACTTTGAGGGTTCTTTTCTGAGTGAAAAACCTTTCACGCGTGGGGTGAGCAGGTGGGCTGCGCTGCTGGGCCTGCTGGGCTAGCTGATGGGTTGGGTTTGGTTTTATTTTTTTTGTACTGAATGTTTTTCTTTTTCCAATTTAAATTTTCTGTTTTGATTTTAATTCAAACAATTCAAACTCCAAATCAAATCAAACCACCTCCAAACTTTGTGTTGATTTTAAATCTGTTTAACGACATAATCCAAAGTCCAAAATAAAATAACTCTTTTAATCCTTTAGGATCTATTAATAATTAAATAAATAGACCTTAGTCTTTAATTCAAATAGGATTTAATATATTTTAAAAACTCTATTTGAAATCTAAATAATATCAAAACCTTTTCAGTAGGTTTTATTTGAAAAACAAAACACTTGGAATTCTTATTTAAAATACTTTAACAAGTTTCAATGTTTATTTAAAATGGAAAAGCCTTTACTTAAACAAAATTGGATATTAATAAATCCTCATGGTTTTATTTAAATAAACCTTTACTATATTTATCAAACGAAATATTTTATTTTAAAAGCTTGGCCAAGATTAATTTGGCTCTTTAAAATAATCCTTATTTATAATTCTACCTTTTGAAAACCAAATCTTTTTATTAAAAGATCCAAAAATAGTGATTCCAACTATTATAACTTTATTTACTTTTTGTTTAACTTTTTAAATCCCTTTAGGATTCTATTGGATCAAAATAGGTTTTGATGTTTCCTATTGGAATCAAAAAGTTTCTTCTCACCCTAAATTTCAACAATTGTTTATTTTGTTTATTTATTTTTTACATTTCAAAATTTGGAAAATTTTTGGGATGTGATAGGCTACCACCCTTAAAATAAATCTTGTCCCGAGATTTGGGAAGGCTAGGGTTACAAGTTGGCTTCAAGACAACTAGGGTACTACCACCCTTAAAAGAAAATCTCATAGGGTTACATTGATGGTTCACTTGACTATGGGTTCCACACTTAATATCCAGACAAGGAATCCTTATTTGACTCAACTGAGTTAACTAATTCCTGACATCCACTTCTTCTATCTCTTCAAAGTTCCCATCCATGTCAATGTGGTTCACATGTCCTTTCTGGGTCACATTGGAGTCATTTCCATTGGCTCTTTTAGCATCCTTTTTCTTTTTCTTCTCAGGACAGTCTGATGCATAGTGTCCAAGTTCCTTACAATTATAGCACTGCAACTGGCTAATATCTTTCTTCCTGAAAGTGTCATGTTGGTTCTGACCAAGGTCATCTCCATTGTCAGTATCATTTCCATTATTATAACTTCCATTGTTGTTGTAGTGATACTGATGTGGTTCAGAATCTTCATTGCTCTTTCTGAATGAACGCTTCTTTTGTGATGATCCTGAGTGATACTTGAGTTTATGCTTCCTCTTTCTATTCTCAACTTGATTCATCTTGTTTTCCAAAATAGTGGCTTTGTCACAGAGTGATTGATAAGTTGGGACATAGGCAACAGCTAGCTGCAGGTTCAACTCATCATTAAGTCCTTCAAGAAATTTCTCCTTTCTCTTAGCATCTGTGTCAACTTCATCCGGTGCATAGCGTGCCAGATTGTTGAATTCTTCAATATACCCAGCCACACTGAGGTGACATTGTTTCAGATTGTGGAATTCCTTTTTCTTCAAGTGCATCACTCCAGATGAGATGTGAGCTGTACGGAAACCATCCTCGAAAATAGCCCAAGTCACATCTTCAAGGGGAGTGGTGATCTGAAAGTTGTCCCACCATGTTGCTGCTGGTCCTTCAAGCAGAAATGCTGCAAACCTAGCTTTTTCTTCATCGGTGCAGCCAATAGTCACTAAGTCCTTATTCACCGAACGTAACCAATCATTGGCTAACATTGGGTCAGTTGTTCCGGAGAACCTTGCAGGCCTTAGTTTCAAAAACCTAGTGAGCATATCATGTGCTGGAGGATTATTCTGATTGTTGTTGTTGTTATTGTTGTTGTTGTTGTTGTTCTGATTCTGTATGTACGTGGTCATCATCTGCATCAGCTGTGTCTGAGCTGTCATCATCTGCTGCATCTCGGGAGTGATGTTGTTGTTGTTTTGGTTGGGGTTGGCACGTCGGGGAGGCATCTGTTGGTTTGATAGGGATAAGTAATGACAGATAGGCAATAGGGAGTCCTAACACACAACCCAAATCAATCAAGTTCAATCAATCAATCAAGCAATCAACAAGCAACTATCCACTTAACAACTTATGAGCTTAACTCATGAGTTGAAGGAAACAAGTTTTCTTGGAAATAATTAACTTAGTATAGTCATACCCCATAGGTCAATATGATCCATACACTAACATGATATCAATGTTTTGGTAGGCAATCTAATGTCTCTTGGTTCTCACTTGTAGTCCTTAGTGATGTCTAAGTTGAAGTCCTTGGTGAAATTAAAGTTGAAGTCATTGGTCATGGTGGAGGCTTTATCCTTCAAGTTGAAAAGGAAGAGATGTAGAATCAAAACCAAAATGGTTGAGGAAAGAGTTTACAAGATTGTTTGTAAATAAGTTTTGGAATAAATACAACTCCTATTTTTTCTAAGGGTGTTTTGTCCAATCCTAGGGTTACAATCCTACAGGCAACACAGCGCTCTGATACCATCTGTAAGGTTCCCAACCTTTAATAAGGTAGAGATCCCTATGTTTACAATGCTAGTCCCTGGATCAATAGCTAGCATCCACAGTTAAGATGTAATATCAAGAAACAAAGGTCATAATACAACTTTATAACCAGGAATAAAATAATTCATTACATCTTACATAGCTCATTTGGCTATCTCATTACAATGCAACAGAATAACTATATAGCATGGAGTCCTTCATCTTCAAAGTGCCACAGGCAATCATGTTGGTTGTAGACTTGTAATCCTATTCAACACACTTCACTAACATCAAACAAACCTGCAACATAATAAGTTGCAGCCACAAGGGTCAATACATTTGAATTGTATTGGCAAGTTTCACTACTATGTAGAATTTAGTGGATCCTATCATTACATGCATATTTGGCTAAGTAGGGTTTAGGCTCATTTGCAGAAAGCAATATAGTTTTATCCTATCTTTTCAAAATAGTTTTGATCTTTTGTCAAATCTTTCTGAACTTCTTGGAAAACTCCAAGTGCTTCTAATCCCTTGTTGTCACCATCAAGTTTTAACTTTGAGAAATTGGAATGTCGAGATCTTCCATAGCTTCAGGCCTTAGTTGCTCAGAATTGTCCATAACCGGGGACACGGCTAAGTACTTAGAATTTGATCTTCTGCAGAAGTTGTACACTTTACCCACATGACACAATCTCGTCTTGATGCCACCAGTGGCCGCTGGATAAGTACTCACCAAAATGGAGTACCGGCAGATCGAGAATGTGACAAAGTCTTTCCATAGAAGTCCTCCCAATACATGATGCTAGCTTGTCAACCAGGCACCAATGTAGGGATAAATTTCCCTTACACAATTCTAGTTAACCTGAAGATGCCAATGCATGGGTCTTCCACTATGTAGTTGACTAAGCCAGAGCCCATTTAGCATGTGGCTGTACACGGAAGCCATTGTATGAGAAACATGTTCAATCTCTAACTCCCTGGGTGGTTTTCTTCTAGTGCACACACAAAAAGATAGCCATATAAACATGGTTCCCTTTGTTGCCACCTTGTCCAAAACTTGAGTATCCTTGTCCACCCAGGTGGTTCATTGAGTACTTGTTTTATTATATAAAACATATATCTTTCCAACACTTCATATATTCATATCATGTATCCCATCCCAAATATATAGCGGGGCTAAGCTTACTACAACTACAATGTTTTCACTAGTGAAGATATAAGGGTATCCTATTATGATTTAGCATAGCATAAAATATAGTAGTCCTTTCCATGCATGTTAAATCCACTAAGTGTAATGAAAATAGTAGGACATGGATGATAGTGTCACTTGCCTTTTTAGTAGAGAATGATGGTTCACTTCTTGATCTTGCAAATATCACACTCTTCTAACTTCACTACAATTCAATCAAGCAAACATATTTTCAAACCAACATTCAAACAATTTATCACACATAAAATAACAAAAACAAGGTCATGCATGCAAGCATGCAAAAGATAGTTTTATTTGGAAAAGTGGTTTCTACTAGGCTCTAAACATTTTCAAGCTCACATTGGTCATTTACAAAAGTGGTAAAACCATTTGCAAAAGTGTTTGTCTCATAAACCAAATTTTATGCTAAGCTGATATTTTATGTTGTTGAAAATATCTTTTTAGCAAAGCAATAACTTTATATGGTTCATCAAACATGTTCTTAACCTCAATAATTGGTGTTTAGGGTCAGAAGGTTTGAATCACATTATTTCCCAAAGGCTTTACTCAAAAATCATTTCTAAACCATAAACAATATTTTTACTTGACTAGAATTGAGCTAACTCAAATATTTATTCCTTAACTTCACAAAATACAATTTTAAATCCATAAGTTAAATCCTAGGGTCAGTAGGTTCACAATAAACCATTTTGCAAAGATTTCATCTCAAAAATATATCTAGAACAATTTTTATATTCAAAATAAGCCTACACAAGTTTCTGCAAATTCAACCAATTTTCCAGAAGCAAAAAATTAAACAAAGTGCATGGTTGGGTAGGATTTGTCTTTCTGATTCCATTGATATAAAATTTGCAAAATTTGGACGTGTAGAACTAAAGTTATGAATTTTACAAGTTTGCATATCTAATAGATTCTAATTTCTGTTTTTAAAACCAAACCCTGTCCACATGGCTTGATTCTATTGGACGTTACCATTTCATGCGGATCGAGCAATAATAGCCATAGGATTTCACTTAAAACACACGGCGCAGATGGACGCGTACCCTTTCGCTTATGATCTAATCTGATCCGTTGGATCTAGATCCGACGGACCACAGCGCATTGACCATTGTCTGGCGGCGCTGGCGGCAGCGGACGACGGTGCACGCTCGGGCTACGGCGGAGCCGGCGATTTAGGAAGCAAGAGGGGTAACAGAGGTGCTCACCGTGCTTGTGGGAGTGTGGAGAAGCTCGAGGTGTGGTCGGCTTGGCGAGGGGCGCTCTGGTTCCAGGGGGATTTCTCGCCGGAGTCGATGGCGGCGTCGGGCTTGCTCAGTTGTCGACGGGGCGAGGCTTGAGAGTGAGCTAAGACAAACGGGGCACATGGTTAAATGCTTACGGCACTAGGGATAATGGGAGCATCAACAGAAAGGCTCGGGGCGGTCCGCGCTTACCAGGGGAGCTCGCCGGAGAAACGGCAGACGACGGTGGCGAGTGGCGTTGAGGTTGCCGACGTTCTGGAGCGGGCGCGGTCAAGCAGCTGGCACTGGGAGATGCGCCTGATGATGGGGAGCAAGGCTGCGTGTAGTGGGAGGCGAGGGGCGGTTGCAGTTCGCCGAAATCGACGGAGGAGCTCGTCAGAGACAGTGGATTCGAGCTTGCGATTCGCACAGCCTGGAGGCAGAGAGGAGCTGGCGTTTGGGGGGAAAGGTAGAGGAGACAGGGGCGATTAAGTACGCGTGGTTGCTGGCGAGATTAACTCATGCATTCAACAGTAATTGAATCCGCGAAATTACACCGAGAACGGCCGGAGGAATGAGGGGGAGGAACTGGTCGCTGGGTGGAAACGATGATCTAACAGGTGGGACCGTGCTGTCTGCGAGAGAGGGAGAAGGGAGTGGGGTCGCAGTGTCAGTGACTTTGCGGGTTCTTTTCTGAGTGAAAAAACCTTTCACGCGTGGGGTGAGCAGGTGGGCTGCGCTGTTGGGCCTGCTGGGCTGGCTGATGGGTTGGGTTTGGTTTTATTTTTTTGTACTGAATGTTTTTCTTTTTCCAATTTAAATTTTCTGTTTTGATTTTAATTCAAACAATTCAAACTCCAAATCAAATCAAACCACCTCCAAACTTTGTGTTGATTTTAATTCTGTTTAACGACATAATCCAAAGTCCAAAATAAAATAACTCTTTTAATCCTTTAGGATCTATTAATAATTAAATAAATAGACCTTAGTCTTTAATTCAAATAGGATTTAATATATTTTAAAAACTCTATTTGAAATCTAAATAATATCAAAACCTTTTCAGTAGGTTTTATTTGAAAAACAAAACAATTGGAATTCTTATTTAAAATACTTTAACAAGTTTCAATGTTTATTTAAAATGGAAAAGCCTTTACTTAAACAAAATTGGATATTAATAAATCCTCATGGTTTTATTTAAATAAACCTTTACTATATTTATCAAACAAAATATTTTATTTTAAAAGCTTGGCCAAGATTAATTTGGCTCTTTAAAATAATCCTTATTTATAATTCTACCTTTTGAAAACCAAATCTTTCTATTAAAAGATCCAAAAATAGTGGTTCCAACTATTATAACTTTATTTACTTTTTGTTTAACTTTTTAAATCCCTTTAGGATTCTATTGGATCAAAATAGGTTTTGATGTTTCCTACTGGAATCAAAAAGTTTCTTATCACCCTAAATTTCAACAATTGTTTATTTTGTTTATTTATTTTTCACATTTCAAAATTTGCAAATTTTTTGGGATGTGACATCATCTCTCTTTGGTCTACTACTTTCATCAAAAAGATTTTCAGGAGCGATCCAATCAAAATTCTTTTCAAATGCTTCATGCATTCCAACAAGCTCAAAACGGTATGGGTATCTTAAATTCCTCTCTAGGCTTAGTTTTATCGGAAGTACCCACAAAATATACACTTGAACCTAGCATATTAAAACACTCGAAGACCTTTTTGGCTTCCCTAGCAACATCATGGAACTCTTTTAGTAAAGTTTCAAGAATGAATTCTCTCTTTTTAGCATTCTTTTCTTCTTTTAGTTTTAGGTACAAGAATTGTATGAAGGGGTTAAGGCTGACAAACCTAGCCTCCAACATATGAACTAAAGAAGCTGGAGCAATCTCATAATTAGGAGCAAGCTCTGCTATAGATTTATCCTCAATATCCTCATGCTTGCTAACATGATTAAAGAATTCTTCAATATTATCTTTCCCAATTATGGAGCCACTACCTATTGCAAGATCCTTCAGGGCGAACTGGGGGAGCAACATGGTGAGCTAGAACAAGGTGGCAACTAGAGCAGGAACTATTTTTTTTTTGTGTTTTTTAATAAAGCAAGCAAACCAAATTAGACTAATTTTTTTGGGTTTGTTGAAAAGAGGCAAACAAAACCAAGCAAAATAAACTAAGCAAACTAAAAACAAAGTAAAGAGAAAGGAAGTGGAGGACTCCCCTTGTGAAGACGTCCTTAGCCTCCCGGCAACGGCGCCAGAAAACTTGTTGGTGCTTGACGTGGAGCACTTTGTTGAAAACCCCAAGAGCAAGGTGTGATGGGCACAACAATAAGTCTTACCTCAGTAGAGACCGAGGTTATCGAACCAGAAGGAGGAACGAAACATCACACAGGTGTTGCAAGCAACACGGAGACCTGCACAACACAAACTCAAGACTTTTTCCCAACAAACAGTGAGGTTGTCAAGCTCACCGGTTTGCTGTAACAAGGGATTAAACATATGGTGTGGAAGGTAATGGTTTGCAGCAAGTAAACAAGTAACAGTGGAGAATGTATCAATGGTAAATATTGGACCGGGGTCCATAGTTCACTAGAGGTGCTCTCCTTAGATAAAAAACATGGCATGAAGGGTAAACAAATTACAACAGGGCAATTGATAGAACTGAGCAAGGCATAACAATGCAATACCATACAAAAAGATCCTATGAGATTCGATTAGGCAATACAACAAGATACATAGACCGCCATCCAACTGCATCTATGACTAGAAGTCCACCTTCAGGTTATCATCCGAACCCCCTCCAGTATTAAGTTGCAAGCAACAGACAAGTGCTTTAAGCAAAGTGTGTAAGGTAAACAATCCACTTGTTCCATGAACAAGAGACCGTTGTTTTCTCCCTAGTAGCAACAACATATCTACAACCGAAGAGATTTCTGTCACTTCCCTTGGAAACTAGAGGCATGAACCCACTATCGAGCATAAATACTCCCTCTTGGAGTCACTAGCAACTACTTGGCCAAGGTAACTACTAACAACGGAGAGCATGCAATATCACAAACAACACAGACATGATAGAATCATAAAGACAAAACCATTAATCAATCTGACATAGTAATCTCAATATCCATCGGATCCCCACAAAGACAAAATTCATGATTACAAATAGATTATATCTTGATCATGAACGGAGCTCACAAGATCTATACATGAAAGCACAAAGGAGGAGATACAACCATCTAGCTACTACATGGACCCATAGTCCAAGGTGGAACTAGCCACGCATCATACCGGAGAGAAGGCCTTTGGGATGATCTCCTCTCTGGCAGGGTGCCCGGAAGAACTTCATATCCCCCCGATCTAGGTACGATGGTGGCCGCGTCTATAGACGGTTTCGTGGAATATTAATCGGGTACCGAGGGTTTCTGCATCGAGGGCTTCTTATAGGCAAAGAGGCGAGGCTGGGAGGCGACCAGGGGGCCCACACCCTGCCTAGGCGCGGGCCCACCCTGGCCGCGCCTAGGGGGTGTGGTGGCCCTGGCTCGCCTCTCCGTCTCTCCTCTGGACTTCATGTCGCCCACTGTAAAATATTGACTTTGGCTTTTGTCCCGTCCAATTCCGAGAATATTGATTTTCTGCCTTTCTGGAACCAAAAACAGAAGAAACAGGCAAATGGCACTGTGGCAAATTGTTAATATGTTAGTTCCATAAAAGATATAAAAACACCTCAAAGTGTAGACAAAGCAAGTCAAAGTAGATACTAAACAAGCATGGAGCATCAAAAACTATAGATACATTTCCGACGTATCAAACACCAACTGAACCAACATGAATTGAAGGTGCTTGAGGTCATGAAAGTCCACTGTGAGGAGGGTGTTTTCCCTTCTATTTATCTGCCCCGAATTCATGAGAGATGCAGGGATTCTTCAAGATTTCCAGACTCTAATTTCTAATGCAGGATTGAAGCATTTTGTTGGTGATGAACCTTACCAATATGTGAAACTGACTATGTCTGTGGTGCAGGATTTTTGATTTAGTTGGTCCTTGCCTAACCCCATGGTTCATTACAAAATTTACAATGTAGCCGTCGATCTCCCTTTTGATGATTTTTGTGCAGCTATTAAATTTCCATAGTGGGGTTCGCTCAAGAAGATTAAGGAGCAGCCTAAGACACTTATGGAATTATATGCAGAGATTTGCCAAGGGAGCAGCTTCTCAAAGGAGAGTGGTAAAATTCGAAATATTCATCTCCCATCTATTCGATATTTTGCCTATTTTATTGCCAAGTGTGTTCTTGCTAGAAAGACTACTAGTAAATTATCTTCTTATGATCTAGCTTTTATCTCGGCTGATTTGAGACGGGATAGGACTTATAACTTGGGTGCTTTGATATCTTTCCATCTCACTTCTAACCGCGAGAAAGGTGGAATTTGTGGAGGCCTCATTGCCTCTGGTTTATTAGCTTTGCATGATGTAGTGCATCATCATTTATACTTACAGTTTCCCATAGAGAGGCTTGATCTTAATTCCATGATACAGCATAAACTTGTTTCTCCTTGGGCTGACTTGAGCGATTTACCTTATGAAATAACCTTTCTCAAGAGTGGACGGAGAAGGGGTAAGTCTGAGCGAATAGTCCTTTTGCCTGCGCCTGTTTTGTTTAACCTTGATACCAGGGAAGGATGGTCACTCACGGAGGAGGAGCTCGACACGTACATGGAGGAGCTCTCCCAACAAGAGAATGTTGGAAGGGAGGCCGAGGATAATTCAGTCCAGCCCTCCAACACGGAGGAGTCCTCATACCATCAGCCTGCTTATGACTGGGGGGCTTCCGCTTCTTCTTCACGAGGGCCTGATTACGATCATTCTTACGATGACCCGTTGGCTTGGAGTTCCTAATCTTGTTGGGATTGATCTCCACTTAGGCCAAAAGCCTAAGCTTGGGGGGAGGTATACCGACATCACACTCATCTACATATCATATTCTGTCGGTACTTTATATATCCATGTTTTGCTTTCTTTCTTTTTCGTTTTTGTTCTTGTTTTGTTTCTGCTTTCCAAAACACAAAAAGACCAAAATATTTCTGTTGTTTCTCTTTGTTTGCTTCTTTAGCTTTTAGCTTTAGTTTGCTTGCCCTTTTTAGCTTTGGTTTGTTATTCGAAAAACCCAAAAATATTTGTTGTTCTTCTCTGGTTTTGTAAAGTTTGTTGCAGGGTTCAGCAGTCCTCAGTGACTCCTTTGGAGTTTGGTTTTCATATTATTATTCAAGCCACACAAGTAAAAGTCAATAATGATGATTTATGACAATTCGAGATGTGGTAAGAGGCTGGTATGAACTCTATTTGTTTTCTTTTTTGTACATATACTCATCCATGTGGGCATACTTAGTCTGTTCATGTCGGGTGTATGTTATTTAATGGATGCTTACTAGTTCTTTCTCTCTTATGATTAGTTCCAACTTGTTAATAGTTTGTAGCATGTCACACTAATGTTTGCTTGCATTGTTTTATTTATAAGGTGGTATGAAATTGTGGTATCCTCCTCTGAATGTTTTATTTGAATCGGGTTGGCACATGCTCACGTATGCATAT
Source organism: Avena sativa (assembly GCA_916181665.1). Taxonomy (NCBI): domain Eukaryota; kingdom Viridiplantae; phylum Streptophyta; class Magnoliopsida; order Poales; family Poaceae; genus Avena; species Avena sativa. The sequence continues at coordinate 508,546,143 of OV702294.1, forward strand.
GACTAAACAAAAAGTCAGTTAAGCCTCAATGAATTATTTTGCCTCAGAGTTCTTGTGTCACTTTTATGCCACTATTAATTTTGTTTTGCCGCAAGCATGATTATGACAGTTACCGCTCTCTCGATTGTTGCTCCCTTTCTATTGCTAGCCTTTACTTGTACTGACTATGAGCTCTACTCGTGCATCCAACTCCCAAAACCAAAGTTGTCAAAAAGTGTCCACCCTATCTACCTATTAGAATCATTGCTATTCCTTGCATACTTATTATGCTTTGTTTTCTTCCAAATAAAAATGTTTGCTTGTTATGCAAAAATTATTTAGTAAAGCTCTCACGAACTTGAAGTCACATTTTATTCTTGCACTTAATAAACTTGAATAATTGTGACTGTCTTATATGCTTTTATGCTTGAAAGTTATAAGTTGTGAATTAGCAAAACCATGCTGTCATGGGGTACGCTTTCAACATTGCACTTATTCTATTTAGTTGATATCATGTTATTTTGTTTATGGATGCCGGCGGTGTGAAATAAGATGGGAGCTTGTAAGTCCATAGAGTTTGTATATATGTTAGAGAAACACCTGGGCGGCTAGTGACGAGGTTCGATCTCATCAATGCCCATTGTTACGGACTTGGGTTTTGGAGAAGATGGGGATGCTGGAGATCGCGGAACGGTTAGCAAACAAGCAATACAGGGACATGAGGTTTACCTAGGTTCAGGCCCCCGGAGGGAAAACCCTACTCCTGCTTGTCTGCTCTTGATTACGGCGGAACCGAAGGTTACAGGGGTGCGCAGATGTGATCTGGCGTGAGGTGCATATGAGGTGAGTTGAGTCGTCCTCCTCGCCGTGCCCTCCTAGCCTTTATATAGATAGGCAGGTCCCGGGCGTAGGTCGAGTCGGTTACATATTAGGGTTTGTCCCCTTCAAAATTCTATCTATTCTAGTCTTGCTCTCCAAGGATCCGAAGACATCATGGGCTTGGGCCACCCAAAAATCTCCGCAGGCCGCGTATCTTGTCGTGGGCCTTCCTCGGGCTGGACTAGGTATGCCAATGTTGTGTGCCCGTGGGGTATAACCATGTCAGCTAGCCTAAGCCATGCCTAATCATGGTGGAAACTTGCAGCAAAACCATAGTGGGCATTCTATGAAGCATCTCCAATAAAAAACTATGAAAATAGCAAATAAAAAGATCACTGAGATGCCCATTGTCTGTTGCCTTGTCATTTTGATATGGGATCGCTCCTGTGTCATGGGGCAAGGGGTACCCTGTTGGCGGTTCTCTATGATACACATATACTTACAATGACAATAACTTGCTTGAGACCAAAGTTGAGTAGCATGAGGTTCGGTACTCGTACTCAAGGGGCATGAGATTTTCAACTTTTAATTTGTCAAGCATATAACTCATATTTGCCCTCACTTTAACCTTAAACATTTAAAGATGCTTATGATAGGGGCAATGAGAGCTCAAAGCTAATGAGTACCATACTTTCAAGCATTTGGAAGCCTTTCAAACTTTTTAATCTTTTCTTTCACTTTTATGTCGAGACACCATTTATTATATGAGCACCTTCCTGAGAGCATAGTTATCATTCTTAGTGTAATGTGCTTGTCCCAGAACACGGTTAATTGTGACATAACTTTGACGCTTGTATCTTTGATATTTTTACTTCTAGTCTTCACTTAAACTTCAAAGGTGCCTTGGAATTTATGTTTTGCTCCAAAAATAAAGGCAAGGGAGATACCACTTTACCATATTTTCTTATGAGCATTACAATCTTGCATATGCTTATGTTTCATGTTGCTTATTATTATTGTGTTGGAATCTCTTTATAGCTTGCATGACTATTGGGTAGACTTATTTGCATACTACTTATTATGAATTACCTAAGTACATGCTCATATACTGAGAATATTTACATCTTATGAAGCAAATGTGTTCGTGAAAGTTTCATTTATCGCACTCAGTTCTCAACTGAATTGCTTGAGGATAAGCAATAAGCTAAGCTTGGGGGAGTTGATACGTCCAAAACATATCTACTTTCCTAAACACTTTTGTAATTGTTTTAGGGGTGGGTGTGTGGTTTGCGACTCATCGCTCAGCGAAAGCCTTGTCCTAGCGTCTTTCCAAGGACGACGACGGTGACACCCTTAGGCGTTGTTTCCTTCTTGAAGTTCTCATCGAAGCGGTGTTCTCGCTCCTCCACCCGGGTTCTCCGAGGGAAACCGTTGATCCCTTCTGGGTTCGGGCGAGGGCGGCGCTTTGATACGTCCAAAATGTATCTACTTTCTCGAGCATTTTTGCTATTGTTTCCCCTCTAATTTGTGTGATTTGGATATAACTAACATGGACTAACGCTGTTTTCAGCAGAATTTCTTTAGTGTCTCGATTTTGTGCAGAAAATCAACTTTCAGGAAAAATCCCGGAAAATATGCCAAAAATCCTATTTTCCTAGAATACTCACGGAGCCAGAAGACGGAGGGGATAAAAGGCTCGAGGGACCACACCACCCCTAGGCACGGGCCAGGCCTGGCCGCGCCAGGGCATAGTGTGGCCGCCTTGGACTTCGCCTCAACCTCTCATTTCGCCTACATATACCCTCTGACCTAAAACAGAGGAGGGTCGACGTTTTTACAGATAGAGTTCCGCTGTGCCGCCACCACCAGAAACCGCGATTCAGAACCATAAACTCCTTTCTGGCACCCTGCCGGGACGGGGAATTGGAGGAGATCATCACCATCATCATCACCGATGCCTCTCCATCAACCATCCATGATTCCCCATCCATGTGTGAGTAATTCCCCGCAGTAGGTTATGGGGATGTGATACATCGGAAACGTATTTATAGTTTTTTATGTTCCATGCTTGTTTAGTATCTACTTTGCTTTGCTTTGTCCATACTTTGAGGTTCTTTTTATATGTTTTCTGGTACTAACCTATTAACAAATTGCCACAGTGCCAGTTGCCTGTTTTCTGCTGTTTTTGGTTCCAGAAAAGCTAGTAAGGAAATATTCTTGGAATTGGACGGGACAAAATCCAAAGTCAATATTTCACCATGGAGAACACGGAGTCCAGAAGAGAGACAGAGGGGCGCCATAGGGTGGCCACCCCCCAGGCTCGGGCTCACCATGGGCCACGCCTGGGCAGGGTGTGGGCCCATTGGCCGCCTCCCAGCCTCGCCTCTTCGCCTATAAGAAGCCCCCGATGCCTAGACCATAAGCACCCCGATCAATATTCCACGAAACGGTCTGTAGCCACCGCTACCATCATCCCTAGATCAGGGGGGAGGGGACTAAAGCTCTTCCCGCCACCCTGTCAGAGGGGAGATCATTCCGGAGGCCTTCTTCTTCATCATGCCAGCCTCCAGTATGAAGTGTGAGTAGTTCCACCTTGGAGTACGGGTCCATGTATTAGCTAGATGGTTGTATCTCCTCCTTGTGCTTTCATGTCTAGATCTTGTGAGCTCAGTTCATGATCAAGATCTCATCTATTTGTAATCATGCATGTTGTGTTTTTGGGGATCCAATGGATATTGAGATTACTATGTCAGATTGATTAATGGTTTTGTCTATTTGATTCTATCATGTCTGTGTTGTTTGTGATCTTGCATGATCTCCATTGTTAATAGCTATCTTGGCCAAGTAGTTGCTAGTGACTACAAGAGGGGGTATTTATGCTCGAAAGTGGTTTCATGCCTCTACTTAATCAAGGGAAGTGAAATAAATCTCTACGATTGTAGATGTGTTGTTGCCACTAGGGAGAAAATAACGGTTTCTTGTTCATGGAACAAGTGGATTGTTTACCTTACACACTTTGCATAAAGCAGTTGTTTGTTGCTTGCAACTTAATACTGGAGGGGGTTCGGATGATAACCCAAAGGTGGACTTCTAGTCATAGATGCATTTGTATGGCGGTCTATGCATATTGTTGTATTGCCCAATCGAATCTCATAGGATCTTTATGTCTAGTATTGCATTGTTATACCTTGCTCAGTCCTATCAATTGCCTTGCTACTGTTTACCCAGCATGCCATGTTTGTTTATCTAAGGAGAACACCTCTAGTGAACTATGGACCCGGTCCAATCTTTACCATTGATACATATTCCACTGTTACTGTTTACTTGCTGCAAACCACTTTCACCTTCCACACCATACAGTTAATCCTTTGTTACAGCAACCAGTGAGATTGACAACCTAACTGTTAGTTGGGGAAAAGTCTTGAGTTTGTGTTGTGCAGGTTTCCACATTGTTTGCAACACCTTTGAGACGTTTCCTTCCTTCTACTGGTTCGATAACCTCGGTTTCTTACTGAGGGAAGACTTGCTGCTGTGCTGCATCATACCTTGCTCTTGGGGTTTCCCGACGAAGCGCTCCACATTGACGCAGCGCCATCAAGACTTTTTCTAGCGCCGTTGCCGGGGAACGAAGAAGAATAAACTCCCACGTCAACCACGCGCCAGCCAACAAGATTTTCTAGCGCCATTGCCGAGGAGGCTAAGGACATCTTCTCAAGGGGAGTCCTTCTCAACCTTTCTCTTTACTTTGTTGTTGGTTTGATTAGTTTCTTTTGCTTGGTTTTGTTTGCCTCTTTTTATCAAAAACTCCAAAAAAAATTAGTTTAGTTTGTTTTGCTTTCTCTTATCAAAAAACACAAAAAAATTAGTTCCTGCTCTAGCTGGTGCTGCTGTTTTTGGCTTGCTCCACTTTTGCCAACATGAACTCTGCTAAGAACACCAAGTTGTGTGACTTCACTAGCACAAACAACAATGATTTCCTAAGCACTCCTATTGCTCCACCTGCTCCCGATGCTATCTTTTATGAAATTAAGCCTGCTTTGTTGAATCTTGTGATGAGAGAGCAATTTTCTGGTGCTAGTTCTAATGATGCTGCTGCCCATCTTAATAACTTTGTTGAACTTTGTGAGATGCAAATGTATAAGGATGTAGATGGAGATATTATTAAGCTCAAGCTATTTCCTTTCTTCTTGAGAGGAAAAGCTAAAGAATGGTTGCTATCCTTGCCTAGAAGTAGTATTGATTCTTGGATTAAGTGCAAAGATGCTTTTATTGGAAGTACTACCCTCCTGCTAAGATTATATCTGTGAGAAGTGATATTATGAAATTTAAACAACTTGATAATGAACATGTTGATCAAGCTTGGGAAAGAATGAAATCTTTGGTTAAGAATTGTCCCACTCATGGACTTACTGCTTGGATGATTATCCAGACTTTTTATGCAGGTTTGAACTTCTTTTCAAGAAACTTGTTGGATTTAGCTGCTGGAGGTACCTTTATGACCATTACCTTGGGTGCTGCAACAAAACTCCTTGATAATATGATGGTTAATTACTCTGAATGGCACACTGAGAGAGCTCCACATGGTAAGAAGGTAAATTCTGTTGAAGAAACCTCCTCTTTGAGTGATAAGATAGATGTTATTATGGCTATGCTTGTTAATGGGAAATCTCCCTTAGATCCTAATAGTGTTCCTTTAGCCTCTTTGGTTTCTCAAGAAGAGAAATTTGATGTGAACTTCATTAGAAACAATAATTTCAACAACAATGCCTATAGGAATAATTTTGGTAGTAACAACAATTATAGGCCTTATCCTCCTAATAATGGCAATACCTATGGAAACTCCTACAACAATGCTAGAAGTGCCCCCTCTGAACTTGAAGTCATGCTCAAAGACTTTATTAGTAAACAAACCACTTTTAACAAGACTGTAGAGGAAAAGCTTTTGAATGTAGAGAAAAATATTTCCTCTTTGTCTGAAGCACAATCCTCTTTGATTAATAAAATGGCTGCTAAACCTGAAACCATGGAAATTACCTTTGCTGCTACTCATGCCATACCAGTTACTATTGATGAAAATGTTAGACTGTTAGCCCAACTTCATGCTAAGTGGGAAAGGGAAGCTGAAATTGATAGAAACAATAGTGTGTGCACCATCACCACCACCAATATGGATGCCACTAAACCACAAGAAGCCCCTATTCCTCCTCCTACAATGCCTATGCATAATGAATCTACTACTAGTGATGCTAAGTTTGATTTTGATCTTGATGGTTGCAATATTTCTGAAGTGATTATGTTCCTGCAAAAACTTGCTAGAAGTCCTGATGCTAGTGATGTGCATGTTGCTTTTACCAAACACATTACATATGCTCTTGTTAAAATTAAGGAAGAGAAGTTAAAACACAGCTTCTATTCCTAGGAAATTAGAATATAGTTGGGATACCATTATTAATATGCAAGTGAATGACTTTGATCTCAAAGCTTAATGTGATCTTGGTTCTAGTGTCTCTATTATGCCTAGGAAGATTTATGAAATGTTTGATTTGCCACCTTTGGAAGATTGTCATTTGGATGTCCCACTTAATGATAATGCTAAGAAGAAACTCATGGGGAGTGTTAATGATGTTCTCATTATGGTTAACAATGCTTATGTCCCTGTTGATTTCTATGTTTTGGATGTTGAATACAATGCTTCTTGTCCTATTACTTTGGGAAGACCTTTTCTTAGAACTGTTGGTGCCATCATTGATATGAAAGAAGGCACCATTAAATATCAATTTACATTCAAGAAAGGTATTGAACACTTCCATATGAGGAGAGAGAAGTTGATTTTTGCTCCTCCTTTGAAAGCAAGGTTTGATGTTAATGCTTCTTCATTTGAAAATACTTGATTTCTTGCTTCTTGTACCTAACTTAAAGGCGTTAAAGAAAAGTACTTATAGGGAAATAACCCAAGAGTTTTCTTGAGTATTGGAAGTTATTACTTTAGTAATGACCTCTATTATCCTTTTTGTTTGCTTTTTGTGCCAAGAATGACCTCTAATGAGAGGGAAGTAATACTTGGGGAGTTGCTATCCCGAAACAGATTTCTGTCCTACACCATAAAATACGTGAGGAGTCTCTATAAGTCGGATTGAGCTGACAATTTACGAATAAATCCCCCATATGTTAGCTAACTTTCGTTAGTTTAACACTTTTTTATTTGAGCAATAGAAGGTCTTTCAAAAAATCGGTTTTTACCCGCTGGTCTGTTTTAACAGATTTCTGCCATTATTTGCATTTGCTTCTTATTGATTCCTTTTTGGGTTCTTTTTGGGAAATTGAGCTTTTTGAAGCAGTTGCTACAGTAACTTGTGTTTTTAGTGAAAAGTTTTGCTATTCCAAAGCTAAACCCAAAGGTCTATTATCTTTTGAATACACTAATGTTGCTAATGAAGATTGTGTGAAGTTTTGTATGAAGGAAATAATTTCAGGTGTAGAGAGAGAATGATGTAATGAGACGAAGAATGGATGAAAGCTCAAGCTTGGGGATGCCACCCCGGTGTCACCCCAAGAAATATCCAAGAGGTACAAGCGTCAAAGCTTGGGGATGCCCAAGGCATCCCTTCTTCATCAATAAAAAGCTCAGGTCTTTCTAGACACTCTGTTTTATTGTGTCACGCACTGTTGTGTTGTTCTTGGAGCATCTTAGTTTTAGTTTGATTTGCTTAGTTTATTTATTTTGCTTGAATAAAGTAGTTTGGACCCCCGTTCTTGCTGTGTTGTTTCAAATAAGTTGATTGGTGTTGGAAAGGAGTAGAAAGTTCTTGCTTTAAAGTGTAGGAGGAGCTTGCTTTGACTGTGACTTAGACTTTAGCATGTCATGCTAGGTGTTGTTTTGACCTTATGCTTAGTGATTATTGCTATAGCATGACTTGTTCCAAACAATTGGGATTGCTTAGTGTGCCTTGAAGTAATTATGCATTGTTTTAGCATACACAAGCATAGTATTGTGGTATTCTCCTTTGATGCTTTGTTTGAGTTGACTTGGCACATGCTCACACCATGTTATGACTATGAACAAGTCACCATAGCCTCTATGATCATTTAGTCCTTGACTTGTAGTACTACTCTATGCTTTGATTAGTAATGTTTTGTCTCTCTGCATGATTATGGCCATTATTGCTCTCTTAGTTGGTTGCTCCCAGTATTTTGCTAGCCTCCACTTGTATGAGTAAGTTCTACTCATGCTTCCAACTCCCAAGAAACCAAGCTATTCCAAAGTGTCCACTATAAATTCCTATGCATGGTGTGTGTTGGGGATATAACCCCAGGTACCCCAGAGTTGGTCTATAAATAAACTAATAAGAGACATGAATAAAGGAAAGAATATTTGATAAGAGGATATTAAGTCAAATAGAAAAGGGAAAGGACAAAGAAAGAGCAACTGGGCCGAGTAAGGGCAATCTTGGCCCAGTCCACACTCTTCATGGCCGAACTGAAGCAAGAGAAATAACCCCGGGTGGGCCGACCTAAGCCTAAGTCGGCCTGCCACGGGCCTCCTACCCCGACAGCTCCACCTCGGCCCACCGCGTCCACACCTCGCACGCGCTGAACCAACTCCCGCGTCCATACCCCGTTCCCGCCAGGACTCCTGCACCTCGCCTCCAACGGTTCCCGCCAGCGTCACCACCTTCCCACGCTGCCTCGGCCACCACTGTCACCCGAATGGGCCGACAGCATCCCAACGCAACCGGCCCACCGCGGGCCTATGGCGCCACCCACCTCGGCGCAGATTCCCGCCAGGCAGCTCCTCGTCGACTCCCCGGGTGGGCCGAGATCTGATTAACTCGGCCCACCATGGGCCAGACCACTTCACCCCATCAGTGCCTTCACCTGGCCGGGCCGAATGAAGCCCAGATCGGCCAGCCCCGGACCAGGGAACACCAGCCGACTTGGGCCACGCTTGGGACGAGTAAGAAGAGCCTGCCTAGGCAGCTTCCTTCGTAGTTCCGCACGGGCCGAATGAAGAAAGCCTCGGCCGGGCCCATATTCGTTTGCAGGCCGAATTAGAGCCATCTGGGCCGAGTCATATGCTGCCAGGGCCGAATTTCCTCTTTAACTAGGGCGTGAGGGCCGAGTTATGTCACCCCGTACGCCCCGTTAACCACCCCCAGACGCACTCCGACATCTACAACGACACACCAACGAGCCAAGACAACCTCAACAAGTATCGTGTCAGTCTTGGGATGCCCATGGCTCAGACTGACACATGCGATAAGGAATATGCCAATGGCATCCAAGAATATGCTAAGGAATATGTCTTGGCATCTCCAAAGATGCCAAGGCATATGCTGAGCATCTAAGAAGATGCCAGGAATATGCTACGCAGATGCCAAGCTTATGGAACAAGCCTTGTCCCCTGGGCTCCCCTTTATAAGGAGCACCAGGGGGATCGTTCAAGGAGAGGCCCCCGGAGGGCTCTTCCCCTCTCTGCTCAGTAGGAGCTCTTCTTCTTCTTCTTCCTCCTCCTCCAATCTCATAGAGAGATCTAGATAGAGGCATAGGAGATACAACTCAAGGAGCATGATTGTAGCCACAAGTATGGCAGGATTATAAGAGATTAGATGTAGAGAAGGAGATGTTATCTCCACTTGAGAGCTTCAATCCTATATTTATTGTACTTCTCTTTGTTCATACGAGTGCGGTCTTCACTGCATCATCCCTCCCCGGATTCCTCCACTTCCATCGGCCCCAATCTTAGCCTACCCATGGCATATGCCGTGATACCACCACGACAGTGTGTTACACCATTCCAAGTATATTCTCGTTTTCAGCTATCTTCCAATTAAAAAGTATTTTGTTATGAGAAAACTTAGTGATTAAAGCTCTCACGAACTTGATGGCACACTTATTTTTCTTGCCCCTAATAAAATTGAACCATTGTGTCATCTATGTTGTATATGCTTGCACTTATATGTTGGAATTAGCAGAACCATGTTTTCATGGGGAACGTTTTCAACATTGCAATTGTATTTTGTACACAGTTGATATCATGCTCTTTTGTCTATGGATGTTGTTGGTGTGAAATGAAAGGGGAGCTTGTAAGTCCATGGAGTTATGTATTTTGTGTTAGAGAAACGCCTAGGCCGCTAGCCTAAGCCATGCCTAATCATGGTGGAAACTTGCAGCATCACCATAGTGACATCTATGAAGCATTCTTCTTATAAAAAAGAGATTGAGAAAAAAGAGACATATTGAGAAAAGAGGAAAGAGATAAAAAAGCACCATATCCCATGGTAAATAAGAAAAATGCTGAGATGCCCATTGTCTGCTTGCCTTGTCATTTTGGTTATGGGAAAGCTCCTGTACCATGTGCAAGGGGTACCCCGTTGGCGGTTCTCTATGATACACATGTACTTACTATGACAAGAACTTGCAAGTAACTAAACTTTAGTAGCATGAGGATCGGCCCACGTATTCAAGGGACATGAGATTGCCAACTTATACTTTGCCAAGCATATACTCCATAGTTTGTTCACTTTAAATTTAATCACTTCAAGATGCTTATGATAGGGGAAATGAGGGCTGAAAGCTAACAAGTACCATAATTTTTGGAAGCTCTTTTTGAAACTTGAAATCTCTGCTTCCCTTTATGAAGGTCCTTTCTTCCACCATTATATTGAGTCTCCACCTTCTACCTTTAGGCACCAGTTAAGAGAGCATAGTTGCCATTCTTAGTTCTATGTGCATTGTCCCAAAACTTATTGATTGATGCATATTGTTGTATTGCTTGTTCTTGTGCTATTTGTATCTAGTCACTCATGAACTTTGAAGGTGTCCTATGCATTTATTTGCTACTCTATGAGGGACAAGCTGAATGCCACTATGCCATGTTTTCTGTATGCGAAACAAACAAACGTTTTTCAATGCATGTTATTCATGATCTTTGTTTGTAGCCTTTCATGTTGCATGCTTAGTTACTTTGTCTTACTGTTAGAACTTCATCTTTCATGCTTATGTTTAGAGTTCTTTGATCCTAGCTTTCAATGCTTACAAATGGTTTGATCTTGGTTTTGATGGTGCATGTCACCTAAAAAATTATTCTTTTTATCACTTACCTACTCAAGGACGAGTAGGAGTTAAGCTTGGGGATGCTTAATTTTTGATGTTCCATGTTTGTTTAGTATCTACTTTGCTTTGCTTTGTCCACACTTTGAGGTGCTTTTTATATGTTTTATGGTACTAACCTATTAACAAGTTGCCACAGTGCCAGTTGCCTGTTTTCTACTGTTTTTGGTTCCAGAAAAGCTAGTAAGGAAATAATCTCGGAATTGGACGGGACAAAAGCCAAAGTCAATATTTCACCGAGGAGAACACAAATTCCAGAGGAGAGACGGAGGGGCGCCACAGGGTGGCCACCCCCCAGGCGCGGGCCCATCCTAGGCCACGCCTAGGCAGGGTGTGGCCCCCTGGCCGCCTCCCAGCCTTGCCTCTTCGCGTATAAGAAGCCCCCAATGCCTAAACCCTAAGCACCCCGATCAATATTCCACGAAACCGTTTGTAGCCACCGCCACCATCGTCCCTAGATCGGGGAGGACTGAAGCTCTTCTCGGCACCCTGCTAGAGGGGAGATCATACCAGAGGCCTTCTTCTTCATCATGCCAGCCTCCGGTATGAAGCGTGAGTAGTTCCACCTTGGACTACGGGTCCATGTAGTTTCTAGATGGTTGTATCTCCTCCCTGTGCTTTCATGTCTAGATCTTGTGAGCTCCGTTCATGATCAAGATCTCATCTATTTGTAATCATGCATGTTGTGTTTGCGGAGATCCGACGGATATTGAGATTACTATGTCAGATTGATTAATGGTTTTGTCTATTTGATTCTATCATGTCTATGTTGTTTGTGATCTTGCATGCTCTCCGTTGTTAGTAGCTATCTTGGCCAAGTAGTTGCTAGTGACTCCAAAAGGGGGTATTTATGCTCGATAGTGGGTTCATGCCTCTACTTAATCAAGGGGAGTGACATAAATCTCTATGGTTGTAGATGTGATGTTGCCACTAGGGAGAAAACAACGGTCTCTTGTTCATGGAACAAGTGGATTTTTTACCTTACACACTTTGCTTAAAGCAGCTGTCTTTTGCTTGCAACTTAATACTGGAGGGGGTTTGGATGATAACCCAAAGGTATACTTCTAGTCATAGATGCAGTTGGATGGCGGTCTATGTATATTGTTGTATTGCCCAATCGAATCTCATAGGATCTTTATGTCTAGTATTGCATTGTTATGCCTTGCTCAGTCCTGTCAATTGCCCTGCTATAATTTGTTTACCCAGCATGCCATGTTTGTTTATCTAAGGAGAACACCTCTAGTGAACTATGAACCCCGGTCCAATCTTTACCATTGATACATCTTCCACTGTTACTGTTTACTTGCTGCAAACCACTTTCACCTGCCACACCATACAGTTAATCCTTTGTTACAACAACCGGTGAGATTGACAACCTCGCTGTTAGTTGGGGCGAAGTCTTGAGTTTGTGTTGTGCAGGTTTCCATGTTGTTTGCAACACCTTTGAGACGTTTCCTTCCTCCTACTGGTTCGATAACCTCGGTTTCTTACTGAGGGAAGACTTGCTGCTGTGCTGCATCATACCTTGCTCTTGGGGTTTCCCGACGAAGCGCTCCATGTTGACGCAACGCCATCAAGACTTTTTCTGGTGCCGTTGCCGGGGAACAAAGAATAAGAAACTCCCACGTCAACCACGCGCCAGCCAACATGATGGTAGGGATTGGATGATATCACTCATGTAATTGCATAAGATTGTTAGGGCATGGTGCCTAGTATCTATTGCTAGTGCTTTTTGACATTGTTGCAACTTGTTGTGCTTAATGCTTGTCACTAGGGCCCGAGTGCCATGATCTCATATCGGAACATGTTATTGATTCATGATGATATTATTGTTTTTGATCTTACCTGCAAGTTGTATACACATATCGTTGTCCGGAACCCGAGGTCCCAAAGTGACAGAAATTGGGATAACCGGAGGGGATGGCTGTGATGTGAGGATCACGTGTGTTCATGGAGTGTTAATGCTTTGCTCCGGTGCTCTATTAAAAGGAGCACCTTAATTGCCAGTAGATCCCCTTGAGCCCCGCTACAAACGGGCTGATAGGACAAAAGATGTTGTGCAAGTTTCTCATTGCGAGCATGCACGAATATATACGAAACACATGCCTATGGTTACTTAGTACTTGGATGTTTTATCTTTATTATCTGCAATGTATTTTTCTTGATTATTACATGAATTATCTTGTCCATGCAACGCCCGTCCATCCATCCCTATGCCTACCGCATTTTAATCCTGCTGTTTATTAAAATTGCTACCACTATTTTTATTTTACTACTGTTGTTATATTGCTATTGCTATTACAAAACTGTTGCTACTGATAAACTATTGCGAGCAAGACTGTTTCCAGGTGCAGCTGAATTGACAACACATTTGTTAAGGCTTATAAATATTCTTTGGCTCCCCTTGTGTCGAATTAATAAATTTGGGCTTTACTTCCCTCGAAGACTGTTGCGATTTCATATACTTGTGGGTCATCACTCTTTTGCATCGTTTGCGTCTTGGGGCCTCGCTTTGGATGTTTCGCTGGCCGGAGGGACTTGTGGTCTGTGTTGGTTATTTGCATTGGCATTTTCGTCTTTGGCAAGGTGGAGCGCGGCCCCGGGGCCAGCATGGATGTCGGAGTAGTGGCTCCGTTCTTTTTCCTTCGTCTTGTTGCGTTGAGGTGTTTATATTGGGGTGTCAACCTTATTCGCTTGGGAATTTTGGTCGTCGACCCATGTGGAGCGCGACCTTGGGGTCGGTGTGTTGCGTCGTGTAAAGGGAATATGCCCGAGAGGCAATAATAAAGTGGTTATTATCTTATTCCTTGTTTATGATAAATGTTTATTTTTCATGCTATAATTGTGTTAATTGGAAACGTTAATACATGTGTAATTAATAAACAGTAAAAGTTCCTAATTATGCCTCTCAGTTAAACTAGCTTGTTGATTAACAAGACGATCAAAGATTTCCTGATCATGGATATTGGATGTTGTTAATAACGGGGTCATAACATTGGTGGAATGATGTGATGAACACTCACCCGAAGTATAGTAATATGATCAAAGTCATTATGTTTATATTTCTATAATAAGTCTTATTAAGTAACCCTAATCCTTAGACCATGAGATCATGTCAATTAGTAACACGGAAAGAGTAACTTGATAACATTAAACTTCACACCGTAGCAGGGTGAAAATAAAGGTGGTTCAGATACTCTAAGAGTGTTATGTATAGGCTCATGGATAAAGAGTGTAATTTATTCATCCCGATAATATAGAGATATACTCTGGGCCCTCTCGGTGATATTGCATTAACATAGATTGCAAGCAAGTGATAAGATCACTAGAATGTTTTATCAGGGAACGAGAAAAGAGTATTTGTCGATAGATTAAACTAGGTAGGGGGATACCTATGATCGGATCTCGGACATGTAATATATCATGAGACAAATGGATTTAGTTACGATGTCAATGGTTCTCACGATTACTAAGTCATCGTTGAATGTGTGGAAGTCAGTATGGATCTCTAGGTCCCGCTACTGATTATTGATCGGAGAGGGGTCTCGGTCATATCTGCATTATTCACGAACTGCAGGATGACACACTTAAGGTATACCAATACCAATTGGATAGATATAACACCAGAGAAAGGTTTTGATAGCACTGGAATTAATTTGATGGACACCAAAATTATTTCGGGTGAAATTGTTGAAATTGGTTCTACATGTGATATCGAAATATTGCAAGGGTTTTTATGTGAATGTTTGTTAATTGAAGTAATTAACAAAATTCTGAATAAAATAAATAGATTTTTTTTATTTAAAGAGAAAATGCATTTGATTTAGTGAACATTAAATGCAAAGTAAGTGGAGTTGAAATTGATGCGAGTGGGATTAGTGAAAGCTCCACCAACATGAATGAGGGAGAGGTGGGGGTACCCATCATGGACGGTCGGCCATGGCCATGGGGTTTTTCCCTCCCCTATAAAAAGATCCCCATGCCTCCTATTCTTTCGCATCACCTACTCGTGAAGGTTTCTTCCCTCCTTTAGTAAATTCCCCATGACTTCAGATCAACGAAGTACATGTTCTCAGCAGTTTCTATGGAAGGATCTACTGCTTCCGCTGCTTTGCTAGAGCAAGGGATAGAGGTTTTTAGGATACTGGACGTGTGTGTGATCACGGATGCGCTGCTAGTTTGCGGTGCTGGACTTGCTGGTGCTGGACCTGCTGGACTTCATAACGATCTTGAGATCGGCAAGTGAACGACTATATCATCCACGAGAACCAATATTGTAACGCTTTATCGGTTTTCGAGGGTAAGTTCTCTATGTATGTATATTCACCCGTTGCTTGTATCTAGATATATAGATCTTGGTGCTTAGTTGTTCATATCGTGGGATTTTTTTTTGTTTTTTATGCTGCAAACCCAACATCGTGTTGTATCGGTTTTTGGCCCATTTTCCTCATAAAGTGGTCATCTTTTTCTACTATATCAATAAAAGGGCAACTCTTTTGTCTCGTTTCAAAAAACATGATGACTTTCCGTTTGTCTACTACAATAAGCAAAACTACGACAAACTTTGCGTGGTTTTGGTGATGGAGGGGGCGATGATGGCGCACATTCGCCTCATTCTAATGTTTGTAGATGTCGCTAGGTGGTCCAGTGACATATTGTCAACTTTTATTACTTTTAGTGCTTTTTGTACTTTCGTTGATGATTATTAATGGATCGGTAGATTTTTTGCAGAAAAAAACACGTTTGATCTAAATGTTAACCAATACAATATTTGAAATGTATAGTTTGTTGAAATATGTCCATGGACAATAATGTGATGATGATACTACCCGATGTATTCATAAGTTATTCATATTATCCTTAAAATCCATCAATGCTATGTATTGTTTAGTTGTGGAACTATATATTAAGTGATGATTGTTCTAATGCTCCATAGTCAATGTGATTTGGGAACACATATCCTTAACTTAGTACACGGACTTAGCTGATCTCTATGTTTCACAAGTCATGGAAATCTTGATGTCAATCTGATAATATAGATTATGATAAAGCAGTTCATCAAGTTGAACATACTCACTTTGAAGCGCAACGAGATATTGTCATGTTCTTAGGCCCGAGTTTTTTTCAAGAGTACACGAAAGTATACCTTAATTTTATAGAAGGCAGACAAAATGTACAAGAAAGGAAATAATTAATGCGAACATTAGGACCTGACACACTCCAAACAGAGAAACAAAAAGCTACTCTCTCCCTCTAATCTGGTCTCCTACTTCTACTCCTACACGATCCTAGTGCCTAAGCGCAACTCTCGGGAGACGTATCTCCTTTAAGATGATCGTCATGAGACCGCTGGCCGTATGCTGTCTTTGCGGGTTGTGAAACACTCACACATTTCTGTTCTTCAACGGGGCACAGCCAGCCATGCACACTAACCCGTCAAACCACCTTCTCTACTTCTCTCCAAAGCGACACCCACCCTTAGACCCGAGTTGCTCGCACGACCCTATTAGGATATGGATACATATATATATATGAGATAGATTAGGACTCTAAGATTATCTTGTACTCCAACTCTACTTGTCCCATGTATCTCTATATAAACCCGGCGAGGATCAGATCAATACACAACAATATTTTAGAGATCCTATAATTTCTACATGGTATCAGAGTGTTTAGCCTCACTGCGTCGATCCTAAACATTCCACCACTTCCACATCACTCACCGTCCCTGGGGAGATCAATCTCATCTCCTCGGGGGCGTGACACCCGATCAAAATCAAAGATTAGATCGATTAGATTACTTCCTCCGTTTCAGTTTACAAGGCCTACGCGTATATCTAGGTTATCAATTTGACCTATATAATTTAAATTATATAATATAAAAATTATATCATTGAAAAATACAAAGTCTAAAGTTTCCGGTGATATATTTTTTGTAATATATACATCATACTAAGTTGCTTAATTTGGCGACATAGAACTACGTGCAGGACTTGTAAACCGAAACGGAGGGAGTAGATCCAATTTCAAATTCTCTTACTCTATAGATTAGATCTAGTTTTTTTTTGCGGGAAATAGATTATATCTAGTTAGCCATGACTAAAATCCCTAGATCCTTTAACTACCCTTGTTTGGCTAAAAATAGTGCAAGATGGATCTGAGGAGCCGAACGAAGCTCCTGCCGACAGACGCGCTGCAGCCACGCTCATCCATGCATGGATACCGAAGTCCAAGCATCCACGCCAGCACTAGGGTGCAACATGCACTACAAGAAAACGACCACCACATGCAAGATCCCAATATGCATCAAGGTAACGATCAAATACAAAAATACGATCGAAGACTACGCCACGCGAAACTCCATTGACATGGATGACGAGCATTACACTACACACGGCCACCCGCCTACATCTTCTCTGAGCCGACTTGCAGCACGCGACACCGGGAGAGCCTATGGGTCTTCGTTGACATCAGAAAACGTTATTTACATTGAGCCGACACCAAGATCTGCACTGCTTCGAGACTGCTGCTACATCGACACCAAGATATGCACTGCTTTGAGGCGTGACTACACTGATACAAAGATCTGCACTGCATCGAGCTGAACTATATCGACCAGAACATCTAGTCAAGATGTCCGACTACACCACAATCATGTCCGACTATATGTCTACGTCATCTCCGACAAAAATCATCGCCAAGGTCTATATCCAAGCGGTCTTCTGCCGTCGCCGATCTAAAACCTGTTGTCGCCGCCGATCATGTGGCCGTTGTCGCCATAAAATCTTTGCCGCCGCCACTTGCCTTGTGCCCCGGCCGCCGCCTCCAAAACTGTACAACCAAAAACCTGTCGCCGCCACAGATCTCAGACGCCGCCGCAAAAAACCCACCGCCATTGCAGATTCATGCCGTCGCCGCACTATGACCAAGATATCTACCGCCGCCACAACAAAACCTAAAACCCTACGACAACACATTTTTTGCGTCTCCGACGCTATAGGCTACAATGACCACGACAACCTCGACCACGACTATATCACAAATGGCTTCCTCGACATCGACATCAAGAACAACGTCTACAACAAATCAAGAACTCTAGTTAACAGCGTCAGCGTCGTCACTTGCGTCGACACCACTCCCGTTGTGACCGCGAGAGGAAAGAGAGGCACTAGAAGGGGACACAGTCACCGCCCCTAGGTGCTAGCCATGATCATGCCCACGCAGGTTATGATGGCAAGGAGGACAAGACGATGAAAGTTCAAGACTTCAAATTCAGTCAGCTTCACTCCCGCTACGACTGAGGGGGGCGTTAGGATATGGATAGATATACATATATGAGATAGACTAAGACTCTAAGATCATCTTGTACTCTAAGTATACCTATCACGTGTATCTCAATATATACCCCCGCGAGGGTCAGATCAATACAAAATAATATTTTAGGGATCCTATAATTTCCACATACCCTAGTTGTGGACCAACTTAATTAGGGTTGACCAGACGTTATTCCGGAACTTTTAGTAATTATACAAAGGTAGATTTTGGGTTGGTGGGAAAACAAGCGGTGTGGAATGATTTGGCCAAGATGGGATTTACCCATTCACTCGGCGAGATATTCACTATGCCCTCTCAGAGTGATGTTATCTAATAAGTTGGCCATGCGACTTTAGTTAAGAGTTAAATCCTTTTAAACGAATATGTATCATGAGATCGAGAAAAAAGGTCAAGTTGTCAACAAAGATGGCAAGCACTCATCTTGATCCTGACACCGTATATCTTAATAAAGCCCGGGAAATTCATCATATGACACATTGCCAAGGTTTGTCGGTTTAACTTTTTGGCACTGGCAGTTGGCACGTTCTGCTAGGAGTCATTACCAATTGTCGACTGAAGGGTGAAGTGTTCAATGGTAAGTTAAGTCGTGTTCGAGTGATCGTGAACCTATATGTCACCCACTTAAGGGAACACAACTAGTCGGATGTGACCTGACTGCTACAGGCCAATCGAGCTAGACCCCAGTGACACTGGAACAAAAAGTCCTACTCGGGTTGGCTTCGTATAGTCCTAGGACTAGGATCCAATGGGACCGAAAGTGTTTTCTGTCCTGACACACACTGGATATTCCAAGTATTGTAAACTCTAGCATAACTATCTTGGTCGAAAAATGTATCTAACAATCTACCACCCTATGGTCAGCCCTAAATGTATGGATACCTTGAGTTTGTTGAAGGTGATGCTATGATGATGATGATGATCATTGGAGATAACTTGGAAAAATAGGAAAACACACTTGTTGTGTTCCTCCGTGAGAATCAGAACATTTTTGCATGGTAACCCTATGACATGCCTAGTGTCGACGGAACTCGCCGAGAACTCACTCAATGTCTACAAAGACGCTAGACCTATCAAACAATCAACATGTCTCTTTAGATGTCATAGTATTGTCGACGAGTGCTCCATGAGGGGATGCTCACAAAGACGGGGGAATTCATCATATGACACATTGTCAAGGTTTGTCGGTTTGACTTTTTGGCACTAGCAGTTGGCACGTTCTGCTAGGAGTCATTACCAATTGTCGACTGAAGGGTGACGTGTTCAATGGTAAGTTAAGTCGTGTTCGAGTGACTGTGAACCTACATGTCACCCACTTAAGGGGACACAACTAGTCGGATCTGACCTGACTGCTATAGGCCAATCGAGCTAGACCCGAGTGACACTGGAACAAAAAGTCCTACTCGGGTTGGCTTCGTATAGTCCTAGGACTAGGATCCAATGGGACCGAAAGTGTTTCCTGTCCTGACACACACTGGATATTCCAAGTGTTGTAAACTCTAGAATAACTATCTTGGTCGGCGAATGGATCTAACAATCTGCCACCCTATGGTCTGCCCTAAATGTATGGATACCTTGAGTTTGTTGAAGGTGATGCAATCATGATGATGATCATTGGAGATAACTTGGACAAATAGGAAAACACACTTGTTGTGTTCCTTCGTGAGAATCGGGACATTTTCGCATGGTAACCTTATGACATGCCTGGTGTCGACGGAACTCGCCGAGAACTCACTCAACGTCTACAAAGACGCTAGACCTGTCAAACAATCAACATGTATCTTCAGCTGTCATAGTGTTGTCGACGAGTGCTCCATGAGGGGATGCTCATGAGAGAGAGAGAGATGGGGCGTGCAAGGTGGGGAGCGTTTGTGACGGTGCGACACAAGTTACCCAGGTTCAAATCCGACGCACGATAGCCGGATCCTACTATTTCTATAGATCACTATAATGACAACAAGTGCGCGTTTACAATGCGAGGTTATGCATTCTTCCCTAAGGACTCCCATCGTCTAGCATTTATAGGCGACCAGACCTTGAATTACAATATAAGCCCTAAACGGACATGTTTTTATGTTCTAGACTAATACGTAAACTACAATATCTGGTCCTCCAAGGCTCTGGCTTCCGGTATAGGCAGTGGATCGTCGTCTTCCTTTATCCTTCTAGGTTTCCTTCATCATCAGCAACTGGGTCAGACGGTAGGCCATGTGCCTTACCACCATTTATGGGACACCCAGCCTTTCCGGAATATAGACAAATTGGCGGTAATACCCATTTGGTATATCCCAAAAACAACAATGAAAGGAGGTGTGCCATCGACAAATAGATAGCCGGACTCCATCAAAGAGGTTATTCACACCAACTGGTTGGCAAACCCGGTCCTAGTACGAAAGAACAACACTAAGGAGTTGCGCATGTGTATTGATTACATGAGCTTGAATAAGGCAAACCCCAAAGATACATTCACCTATCCCACATTTACCAAGTCATTTTTTCGATGGACGGCACAGAGCTCCTATGTTTCCTTGATGCGCACTCTAGCTACCACAAGATTTAGATGTGAGCATCATATCAGATCAAGACTTCCTTAATCATGCTATAAGACACGTTCAACTACATTGCCACGCCCTTTGGTTTCGAGAAAGGAGGTGACAAATGAACTCATGAAAAGGAGGTCAAGAGCATGATATTGTAACACCTTTTGAAGCAATAGATCCATTTGAGAGTCTTTCCTTCTCGGTGACCCTTAAAAACAACAACTAGAAGTTGTCATAAATATCGATGAAGAGAATGCCTTAACTTTTAAAAAGAGGCGACTCAAACTGGATGCCCTTCTCAGTTATCTCAAGGTTGTAAGCATCCAAGGAAAATAAGGGCGATTGGTTGCTTAGGTCATTTTGCGCTCCACCGAGGGCATGTCCATGGAAAAACGGCAAAAAATCCATGTTATCCACTTTGTTTGGTTGCCCATATTGGTACAACATCATTGGTTGGAAAACTACCCCACTGTATTTGGTTTTCTGCACGCATGCCTTTTAGGCTCGGTTGATGCTAATGTAAGCAGTGGTTGCCCACATTATTTTGCATGTGGTTACCTCATTCCAAATATGGTGAGCTTACCATGTCAATGCACTACATCCGATCATACACATATGACACAAATTAGAAGAAGAGTCGTTTTATAATCGCCACAAACAGGGCGACGATGATGAAGTATTTGATCCTATCCGATGTGCTTCTTAAGCTATATGATAGTTGTTCTCATCGGCCAAGAACTGGGCATAATCCTCCTTTGCCTCCTCCCTAGCATCAAACTCATGGTACCTATTGTTGGAGAACTCATTCACCTGACCTTGGCACCTCTACCATGAATTGTACACTCCTAGATGCTTCCCTCTATACACCACATAACACTTATTCTACAAGACACAAGAGTTGCATGTTAACAAAATCAAAAGATCATTAGAGCAAGCTTCATTGAAATCATAACACATCATGTCTTCAAACCACATCAGTAACTAGAAGGTGCATTAATGATCATTACCAAAAAGGGATCATGAGTTCATCTAACCACTATGGTGTCAACATACCCGCATCAAAAGTGGGTCTCGTTCTACCACCGCAATTCACAAACATACAAGAGACTAGTATATACCACCTCATCGAAATATACATGTGAGCAGAAGTTTTTAAGCCATATCTACCATAAAATATACACCATCACCGTCGTGTTAATCATCATCGTCACGCATGCACCACCCAGGCCCCGATGAACCCTAGAACTACTACACATTGCAGTAGTTCTTGGCTAGGTAGGTCCTAAGCTAGGGGACCCTGTGCGTCTCATGCATCACACATCTACATTAGACCAAGATGGAGATGCGGTTACTTACACCCATCGATGGAGGTGGACCAAAACGAGGAAAACTCGAGGAAGAGGATGTGTAGTAGCCTTCCCGCCATCCCGCCGACCGGAGTGGACTATGCTGCTTACCTCTCACTAACCAGAGAACATAGCTCGAAGGGAAAGTGGCGGTTTGGATTTGGGAAGTGAGGGTAGAGCGTATAAATAGGGAGAGGGTTTCGGCAAGAGGTGAACGGATTTCTCTTTCCCTTTTTTGCCGTAGCACGCGAGCTCGCGCCATCTCCAGGATTGCAGAAGCTCGTGCAACTCGCGCCTCTTTTGTGCTTATGGGGAGGCATCCTTGAGGGTGGCTCACTGGAAATGTTTGATTTGGCTGTTCCCAGCGTGTCTGATCCAGATGTGCTTTGAGCTACACACTGGACACAACGTGGAGGCAGACCAGACATCCGATCAGCAAATTTTTGACTACCCGTGGTCTAGGTGGCCTCCATTCGGGCAACCAAATCTCGCCCCTATAACTTGTGGTCATCTTTTATTTAGCTTTGATTTAGCGTATTAATTAGTTTTTAGACTAGAGCCTTTCTTTACCAAACTGTTAAAACGAGAGCAATCATCTTTTTACATTTTCACATACATCTATTCATTGTTTCGTAGCAAGGTACATGCACGTACCCTGCTTGTGATCTCATAGCCATGGAGTAGAAGTAAATCCGATCAGGTAAGTTCATCGTCTCTAGTACGGTGAGTTGAAACCAAGTGTTTATAAGAATCACTGTTGGTCCGGAGCGAGGCCGAAGGGGCATCGATCCCGGCGTATCGGGCGGCGGGCGACCCGACGACCAGTCGCGCTGATTGATACTAGTATACTCCAGTAGTACTCCGTATCAGATTATAGAATAGATAACGCCTGATGCGATGCAGCTTGTTTGGTTAGCACGAAGTCATGGTGGTCCTTGAGATTCCTTTACTAGGTTGGAACTCCGTACACAAGACTATTACTAGTCTGACTGTCCGACTTGCACAGGTGCACACGGTTCATTCGCAGCATGTGAGCCGTTTCTGGTACCACAACGTGGATCCGCTGTCAACTAATCCAAGCCTATTCCGTAGGGGTATAATTACCAACTGGCGCAAAGTAGGAGTGGCGATGTGATAAGCCAAAAAGGACAAGGTATTACGTATATAATCTGTTAGAGGTATATATTTGTATATTATAGTTTTTCTATATGTTAGGGGCTTCCTGCATATTTGTATATGTACCTGTATTATATATTGTGGCCTTTGGTTTCAGAGGAATACAAGTTGCATATTCCTGACATGGTATCAGAGCAAGGTTACTCCTGCTCGCAACTTCGTCGCTGCAGCCGCCACCGTCTCTGTCGCCGACGGCTTTGCCGTCGTCGCCGCCTAGTTCCTGGCCGTCTGGTCGTCTCTGGATCCAGATCGGTTTCATTTCCGTCTCCATATCGATCGAGGCACTCCAGATCGGTTTCAGACTCCTCGGTCTCTAGATCGCTTGATAGTCAGCAGATCCCCGCGATCTCCTCCCGGACCCGCCCGGACCTGCTGCACCCGTCCGTCGCCTCTCCAGAGCGCTGCCCTGCCCGCCCGGACTGCACGCGCTGGCCCGCGCCCGCAAGCTTTGCTCCAGATCGACCAGATCGCCCGGATCCATATCGCCCGGACTGCACGCGCTGGCACGCGCCTGCCCGCCCCCGCGATCTCCTCCCGGACCCGCCCGGACCTGCTGCACGCGCCCGCAAGATCTGCTCCGCCACTCGTCCCTGCCCCCACTTGCCGGACCTCCGTCGCCGGCCGTCACCACCGGGAATCGATCCCCGGCGGCTTGAATTTCTCATCCCCGCTCCTTAGGTGCCGCCTTTTCTCCCGTCTGGCCGGAATTTGGCCGGCATCTGCCTGCAGGCGCCATTGACTAGATTTGCTTCAAAAGAGAGAGAGAGAGAGAGAGAGAGAGAGAGAGAGAGAGAGAGAGAGAGAGAGAGAGATGTCTTCTGCATCGGGTTATGTTGCGATTACTCGCTGCCTGGTGATTTTTGATGGCGCGAATTACCCTGATTTCGCTGCCTTTATGCGTGTTCACATGCGCGGTCTCCGTCTTTGGGGTGTGCTCTCCGGCGAGGTCTCCTGTCCGCCGTGCCCCCTGCTTCTGTGGCTCCTCTTTCGCCGACGCCGATTGTTCTCGGCGCTGATGCTTCTCAGGAGGCGAAGGATGCTGCTCAGAGTGCTGATGATAGTGTTGTTGCTGCTTATGACCTGAAGTTCAAGCAGCACTCTTCTGATCTCGAGGCCTATCACCACGCTCTGACTGCCTACACTCAGTGGGTCGATGAGGATGCTCGTGCTGCTGCTGTTCTCACCTCCAGTGTTCTGCCCCAGTATGCTGCTGAGTTCATGAGTCTCTCTACTGTTGCCTCTCAGTGGGCACATCTTCGTCAGCGCTATCAGCCGTCTGAGGATGCTCTTTACCTGTCTGTGGTTCGCCAGGAGCATGCTCTTCAGCAGGGTGATTACACTATTGATGAGTTCTATACTCAGAGTGCTGCTATCTGGCGTCAGCTTGATTCTCTCCGTACTGCTGTTTGTGGCATATGCTCGTGCTGCCAGATTGTGCGCTCAGATTTGGAGTTTCACCGCATCTATGAGTTTCTGTCTCGGCTCTGCCAGGATTTTGAGCCCCGGCGTGCTCAGCTGAATGCTCGTGGTCATGTTCCGCTCTCTAAGGTGTTGTATGAGCTTCGGGCTGAGGATACCCATCTCCGTGGTGCTGGTCTTCTTGCGGTTCTATCTGTGCTTGCTACTCATGGTCCTCCTATGCCGTCTGCTCCCTCGACTCAGCCATGGTCCTCTGTGCCGCTGCCGATACTACCCACTCCTCCAGCTTAGGGTCAGAGTCAGCACCAGCAGTCTCAGGGTCAGAGTCAATACCAGCAGGCTCGTGGTCAGGGTCGTCGTGGTTCTCTTCATCACTGCTCTTTCTGTAACAAGGGTGGCCACACTTGGGCCACCTGTTATACACGGGATTCCAGTTTACGTCAGCAGAACCAGACTCGTGGGCAGTCGGCTCCTTTCGGATTTTCAGTAGTTGCTCTCTCCGATCAGGACATTATCAGGAGTCTTCGCGGTCTGCTTGCTGCTATAGGCTCTTCTTCGACAGACACTACTGGTTCTGTGACTGATCCTTCAGGCACTGCGCGACCACCACCTTCTACACAGTCAGGTACGTTCCCGTGGTATCTGGATTCTGGAGCTTCCTTTCATATGACCTCTGAGTCTTCTTTTCTGTCCGCTCTTCGTTCTCTCCCTTCTCCTGTCTGTGTTTTCACGGCTGATGGTACCTCTCTTCCTGTTTCTAGTCGGGGCACCCTTTCTACTTCTTCTTTTTCTGTTCCTGATATTTCTCATGTCCCTCTTCTTAAGATGAATCTGTTCTCTGCTAGCCAGCTTACTGACTCTGGTTGTCGCGTCATTCTTGATGTTGATTCTTGTGTTGTTCAGGACCGTCGCACATAGGCCCTGGTTGGAGCTGGCCCTCGCAGTCGTGACTCTTCAGGACTTTGGGAGTTAGACTGGCTTCATGTTCCTTCCGCTGCCACTTCATCTGCCAGTTCTTCTCCGGTCGTTGCCTCTTCTACCAGCTCCTTTCAGCAGTGGCATCATCGTCTTGGTCACCTTTGTGACTCTCGCCTGTCGTCATTAGTTCATCGTAGTCTTCTGGGGTCTGTCTCAGGAGATGAGTCTTTACATTGTCAGGGCTGTAGGTTGGGTAAACAAATTCAGCTTCCCTATCCTACTAGCGCGTCTGTATCTCAGCGACCTTTTGATTTAGTTCATTCCGATGTTTGGGGTCCGGCTCCTTTCGCTTCGAAAGGGGGGCATCGCTACTATATTTTATTCATCGATGATTTTTCTCGGTACACTTGGTTGTATTTTATACGCTCTCGCAGTGAAGTGCTCTCCATATATCAGCATTTTGCGGCCATGGTCCATACTCAATATTCTACCCCCATTCGTGTGTTTTGTGCTGATTCTGCTGGTAAGTATATCTCCCAGATGTTGCGAGGTGTTCTTGCTGAGCAGGGCATCCTTGCTCAGTTCTCCTGTCCTGGCGCACATGACCAGAATGGCGTTGCTGAGCGTAAGCATCGCCATCTTCTTGAGACTACTCGTGCCATGATGATTGCTTCTTCTCTTCCTCCGCATTTCTAGGCTGAGGCTGTCGCTACGTCGGCTTACCTCATTAATATTCAGCCTTCTGCCGCTCTGCAGGGTGGTATCCCTCTTGAGCGCCTGTCTGGACAGTCTCTAGACTACTCCATGCTTCGCTTGTTTGGTTGTGTTTGCTATGGTCTCCTTTCTCCTCGCGAACGCATCGAACTGACCGCTCAGTCTGTTGAGTGTGTCTTCCTTGGATACAGTGATGAGCATAAGGGCTATCGCTGTTGGGACCCCATTGGTCGTCGGATGCGTATCTCTCGTGATGTTACTTTTGATGAGACGCGTCCTTTCTATCCTCGTCTCACCGCTGGTACCTACCCGGTGGAAGATATCTCTTTTCTTCTCTTTCCTGACACACCTCCTTCTACTCCTATTGTGTCTTCTTTAGGATCTCCTCCCCCTGATGTCTCTTCTTCGACACCGTCCTCCTCTGCTCTGTCTAGTTCTCCTAGTTCTCCTCGTTCTTCGGGGTCTTCCTCTGCTATTCCTTCTTATTTATCATTGTCTTCTGAGTCGTCTTCCTCTGATGAGCTTCCCTCTACTCGTCATGTTCGTCAGCGTCGTGCCCCCAACCGTTACTCTCCTAGTCAGTATGGTCTTTCTGTTGCCTCCGAGCCGACTTCTTATCGGGATGCTGAGCATCATCCCGAATGACAGCTGGCCATGGTTGAGGAGATTGCTGCACTTGAGCGCACTGGCACCTGGGATCTTGTTTCTACCCCTCCCGGTGTTCGTCCTATCACGTGTAAGTGGGTCTATAAGATTAAGACCCGCTCTGATGGATCTCTTGAGCGCTATAAAGTGCGTCTTGTGGCTCGTGGTTTTCAGCAGGAGCATGGTCGTGACTATGATGATACCTTTGCTCCTGTGGCTCATATGACCACTGTGCGTACTCTTCTTGCTTTTGCTTCTGTTCGTCACTGGTCTGTGTCCCAGCTTGATGTTCAGAACGCCTTTCTCAATGGTGAGTTGAGTGAGAAGGTTTATATGCAACCTCCTCCTGGGTATTCTATTCCCGAGGGGATGGTTTGTCGTCTTAGACGTTCTCTTTATGGCCTCAAACAGGCCCCTCGTGCCTGGTTTGAGCGCTTTGCTTCTGTAGTGACTGCTGCTGGTTTTCCCCCTAGTGCTCATGATCCAGCGCTGTTTGTTCACACTTCTCCTTGTGGACGCACTCTTCTTCTCTATGTTGATGATATGATCATTACTGGTGATGATTCTGAGTATATCGCCTTTGTTAAGGCTCGTCTTCGCGATCAGTTTCTTATGACTGATCTTGGTCCTCTTCAATACTTTCTTGGGATTGAGGTTTCCTCCACTTCTGATGGCTTTTACATCTCTCAGGAAAAGTATATTCAGGATCTTCTTGCTCGTGCTTCTCTTGGGGATGAGCGCACTGTTGAGACCCCTATGGAGCTTAATGTTAAGCTTCAACCTACTGATGGTGATCCTCTTCTTGATCCGACGCGTTATCGTCATCTTGTTGGGAGTCTTGTTTATCTTGTTGTCACTCGTCCTAACATCTATCATGTTCATATTCTGAGTCAGTTTGTTTTTACTCCTACCACTGTTCACTATAGTCATCTTCTCCGTGTTCTTCGTTATCTTCGTGGTACGATCACTCGTCGCCTTCTCTTTCCTCGTTCTAGCTCACTCCAGCTCCAGTGCTATTCGGACGCTACGTGGGCGAGTGATCCTTCGGATCGCCGTTCACTTTCTGCTTACTGTGTGTTTCTTGGTGGTTCGCTTATTGCTTGGAAGACGAAGAAACAGACAGCGGTTTCCCGTTCGAGTGTTGAGGCTGAGTTGCGTGCTATGGCCTTGTTCACTGCTGAGGTGACCTGGTTACGGTGGTTACTTGCGGATTTTGGGGTCTCTATTACCACACTCACTCTGGTTTTGTCTGACAGTACATGTGCTATTAGTGTTGCACGTGATCCGGTCAAGCATGAGCTTACCAAGCATATTGGTGTTGATGCTTTCTATACACGTGCTCAGGTGCAGGCTCATGTTGTTGCGCTTCAGTATGTGCCTTCAGATTTACAGTTGGCAGATTTCTTTACGAACGCACAGACCAGAGCGCAACATGATTTCTTATTGTCCAAACTCAGTGTTGTGGATCCACCATGAGTTTAGGTGTGTGTGTGTGGGGGGGGGGGTGTTAGATGTATATATTTGTATATTATAGTTTGCCCATATGTTAGAGGGCTTCCTGCATATTTACACCTGTACATGTATTATATATTGTGGCCTTTGACCCCCCGAGAAATACAAGTTGCATATTCCTGACATAATCTTCTCACAGGGCAAGTTCAAGAATACTATTCCATCTGATGTTCTTCAAGAATACTATTAGATGCCCACTCATGGATGACAGAGACTTGTAGAATCGCATTTGTGTGACCTTATTAGGGAGCAATTCGCCTCAAACACAGTGCCCATCCATATTATAAATAAATCCTTCAACTAGTTGACCTAATTAGGTGATCATAAACTATGGCACTGATCAACCATCATAGGCATATGTGGGGTTTGAAAGCCATTAAGAACTTAGTCCATCAGCCAATAATATATATTTTTGGCGTCTAGCAAATTGTTATTTCAAGAAATCATTTTCGACAAGGTTTCCATGTACACGCTTAAAACCTAGTATAGATATTTCCGAAAGCTCGAAAAAAAAACTATACCTATGATATGTGATGATACTTATTTTCTGTGAAACTGTCAGCTTCAGCATAGCTCATACACTATACACCCTCAAAGTTTCTTAATAAGAAACAGAGGAAAGATGGGTGGAATTGGCATCTGACGGACTAATTAAATGATGGTTTTGTGTAACAATTTAGTGTGCTGGCATTTGAGTGGCAAATCTTTAACCAGGTCCGTAATGTTTCTCTGTCATGGGTACGTGGACGACTAGAATGACCTGACAACGAGTCATCGTCACAAGTAGACCAATCACCGTGGTTGCAGTAACAACGGTTTAGATCAGCCCGATAAACCCTAGTACTCTACATGGGAGGAGTAGCGGCTTCCGCGGCTACATTGGCATCGGACGAACTAATTAAATGAGGGGTTTGTGTAACAATTCTGTGTGGTCGGCATTTGAGTGGCAACAAGGTCCGTAATCTTTCTGTGTCGATCGCGAGTACGTGGACTACGTACTAGAATGACCTAACAATGAGTCATCGTAATAACGAGTAGACTAATGGGCGTTTTTCCATTAAGATGAGCCCAATGATGGATAAATAAACCCTACAGGGGAGCAGCACGCAGCTTCGTTTACAGTGGGAGATGCTGTTCCTGATAACCATGAACAGTTAGTAAAACTGTACCGTAATAAAGTCGCTAATAAACGCCGATAACAGCGGCATCTGGATCTGGATCGGTGGTTCGAACGCAATAACACATCCAGATATATCCAGCGCGCACCTGGATGGCTGGATCGCTGGCGCGTGATCACCACACGTCCACAAAACGCTTTTGATCATCGTGGCTAGATTAGACTGCATTGCCTCTGTTTATCTAACTCTCCGGTACACCTTGTGATGGTCGTGACGTTTTTTCGTGAAGAGAAACCGAAGCTGCCAGCCATTGACCCAAGCAGGGCAGCGAGGCGAGGCGAGGCGACAGGGACGGACGTGGGGGTAGCATATACGGTGGGCGCCGCGTCACAATTTTCCGGCGAGAGCGACGTGCCAAATTGTTCCGTCGCTTTCACAGGCTCCCTCATCCGTATACAAGCTCGGGATTCTGCTGCGCCGATCAGTGTGCGCGCGGCTACCCGACTCGCCAAAGGTCAAACCAGCCAAATCGCCTCCGCCGGAAGAACCGGCCCGGCCGCTCGCTCGATCGGGGCGAAGGAAGGAAGGAAGGAGACAAGCGGGGCAACGTCAGATATAGATATCGCGGAAAAGAAAAGGATACCACCGTACCGGAACCGCGGCCGTTGCACGGTGCAGATTGCTCAGCGGCCAACAGAATGATCTCAGGATTGCGACGTTTCTTGGGAGGCGGAGACGCACAGAGATTTCAGGATTGTGGTATGTGGGTGAGGACTGAGGAGCGTCCGTCCGTCCGTACGCCTGTCCTCGCCGCTGTCAGTCATCCTGCCTGCCTGGAAGGTTCTCGTGAATAATCAAGACGTACTACGTCTGCTGCGCGTCGTGTACACGCTGCCCTTTCGGTGTTCAAGCGAAACCGGTCGTGTTTTTTCATTCTGTGATTCAAGACAGTTAAAAGGAAACTGTATATATGGCCATTCTGAATATACTGAAATGCAACATCGAAGCAATGGTTTCGGCACACTTGCCAACTCTGCTTCTTGCGAGTAGCATGAGCAATGCCATTGCAGATTGAAGAGATACACAGAGAATAAAGCGAATGAGTGATTCTATTGATTGTGACTGTGGGGTATTTATAGTCCCCAACAGGTGCTTTACAATGTCGGTTACAATGTTTGGCGTCGTTTCTAAAGGACGCAGCGACGGTTCGCTATTATAGCAGTTGGACAAAATCTAAAGATGCTAACCGCTGCTTAGCATATTCCAGGGAATTTGTTAACTAATATATTTAACGCTAATTAATTCCTAACACTCCCCCTTGAACAATGCTGTTTCCTATTTACATTGTCTTGGGAATCATCAAATATTTTGGATGCGGGAGAGTCTTTAATTCTTTGATCGTCTTTGACCTTGAGACTTCGAGAATCGTCGATCTTGTATTTATTTGTCTTCCAAAATCCTGTTGAAAAATATAAGGAGAATATAGGAATCCGATATACCGTTGGTATAATTATACCATTAAAATCCGAATGAGAAATCCATTGGAGAACTCATCTGAAAGAGTACAATATATTATTATCGGATATTAAACACTGAGTTCAGTCCTAGGAGATTTCTCCCCCTGAACTTTGCAAATTTCAAAGTCGTCTCATACCAATGCCATGAATGCACTTTTGAAATGCAGCTGTTGGTAAAGACTTAGTGAACAAATCTGCAAGATTGTCACATGACTTTGTTTGCAAAATATTAATTTCTCCGTTTTTTCTGTAATTCATGAGGAAAAAACAGTTTTGGAGCAATATGTTTTGTGATATTACTTTTAATGTATCCCATATGCATTTGAGTAACACATGCGGCATTATCCTCATAGATAATAGTTGGTGATTCTAATGAACCGATACCACATGCTGTTTGTATATGATTAATCACTCTGCGAAGCCATACACACTCTCGTGAGGCTTCATATAACGCAATTATTTCAGAGTGGTTAGTGGAAGTTGCAACAAGAGTCTGTTTTGTGGATTTCCATGAAATAGCAGCCCCACTATATAAAAATACAAACCCTGTTTGTGATCTAGCATTATGGGGATCAGAAAGATAACCAGCATCGGTATAGCCGGTCAAAGTCATCTCTTGATTTTTCTGATAGAATAAACCAAGACCTTTAGTACCTTGTAAATATCTGAAGATATTCTTTATTCCAGCCCAATGGCGTTTTGTTGGAGCAGCACTATGTCTAGCCAGCAAATTCACTGCGAAGGCAATATCTGGTCTAGTACAATTAGCAAGGTACATTAGTGCTCATATGGCACTAAGGTATGGGAACTCAGGTCCCAATACATCTTCGTTATCGTCCCTAGGTCTAAAGGGATCCTTTTCCATGTCAAGGGATCTTACGACCATGGGTGTCTTGGATGGATATGATTTATCCATATTAAATTTTTCCAAAACTTTCTGAATATATGCGGGTTGATAAACGAGTATTCCTGAGGGAAAGTGCTCAAGTTGTAAACCTAAGCAGAATTTGGTTTTACCCAAATCCTTCATCTTAAATTCCGTCATTAAATGATTGCGTGCTATAGATATATCTGTTGCGTTACCAATTATGTTGAGGTCATCAACATAAACTGAGATGATGCAAAAACCCTTCGAGGATTTCTTTATGAAAACGCATGGGCAATCATCATTATTCGAGTATCCTTTATTAAGAAGGAACTCACTAAGCCGGTTATACCACATTTTACCCGACTGTTTTAAGCCATAGAGTGACTTTTGTAATTTTACACAATACATGTTGCGATTTATATTTGGATTCGGAATTTTAAGTCCATCAGGGACTTTCATATAAATATCCGCATCGAGTGACCCATATAGGTAAGCGGTCACTACATCCATTAACTGCATTGATAAATTCATTTGTACTGCCAATGATATTAAGTATCGAAACGTAATTCCACTCATTACAGGAGAATATGTATCATCGTAGTCGATACTGGGTCTCTGCGTGAACCCTTGTGCTACTAGCCTCGCTTTATATCTCACCACCTCATTATTTTCGTTCCTTTTTCGAACGAAAACCCATTTAGCTCCCACAGGGAAAACTTTATGAGTAGGTATTACTTTAGAGAATACCTCTCTTTTATTAAGCGAATGCAATTCTGCCTCAATTGCCTCCTTCCATTTAGGCCAATCTGAGCGCTTCAGGCACTCTTTCATAGATGTTGGCTCTGGATCCAGTTGAAAGGTTTTAGCAATTTTAGAGGAGAAATATGTGTTGACAAGTGTAGTATTTCTATTATATGATTCTCCCGAATCGATATAGTTTGTGGAGATTTCATTGATTACCTCAGGCACCGTGTGATTTCCCATAACAACGGAGTCTGGTTGTTTCGATGTCCCAACATTAGAATTTGTGTGCACATTTATGCTAGGCTCTTGATGTTGAACATCTGTTTGGTGTCTATCAACTTCAGGTTGATTTGCATTTAGTGATTTTCTATGTTTCCGCGGTGGCATTTGAGAAGCCTTTTCCTTGATGACCAGATTTCTCCCCCTTTTATTTGTAATTAGGGGTTGAGTAGTTTTATTTGGTACCTCTACTCGTTCTGGTGCATTAACTGCAGGGATATAAGATTTAGTGACACCTTTGTGATCAGTAAATGCGTCTGGCAAGTTTTTTGCAAAGTGTTGCAAATCTATTATTCTCTGAACTTCAGATTCAGATTCTTTAGTACGTGGATCTAAGGATTGGACGCCTGCCACATTCCAATCTATTTCCTGGCATTCATTGTGGTTTGTTTCTCCCCCTAATGCCGGGAAATGATCTTCATCAAAAATTGAATCAACGTACCGGGTTGTAAACAGGTCCCCTGTTAGGGGTTCTAAATATTTTATAATTGACGAAGAGTTATATCTCACATAGATTCCTAATTTTCTATGGGGGCCCATGGATGTACGCTGCGGTGGTGATATCGGCACGTATACAGCGCAACCAAATTTTCGCAGGTGGGAAATACTTGGCTGATTGCCTCGTACTATTTGAAACGGGGAAGTTTCATGATATGTAGTTGGTCTGACTTGTATCAGATCTGCGGCGTGTAAAACCGCATGTCCCAACAAGAGATTGGTAAATTGCAATTCTGCAATAGTGGTCTAGCAATTAGCTTTACTCTTTTGATCAAAGATTCAGCCATTCCATTCTGAGTATGCACATAAGGTACCGAATGTTCTAGATGGATACCTAAAGCCATACAATAATCATTAAATGCGCGTGAACTAAATTCAGCCGCATTATCCATTCTTATTGTTTTTATCCTATGTTCAGGATGATTTGCTCGTAATTTGATAATTTGAGCAATTAATTTGGCAAAGGCATGGTTACGTGTGGATAATAAACACACATGTGACCATCTAGTAGATGCATCAATTAGCACCATGAAGTACCTAAATGGTCCTGATAAAGGTTGTATTGGACCACATATATCTCCTTGAATTCTTTCAAGAAAATTGAGTAACTCATTTTTAACTTTGACGTGGGATGGCTTAATTATTAGTTTTCCGGTAGCACATGCAGTGCATACAAAATCTGATGATTTGGAAAATCTTTTAATTGGTAAATTATGACCAACATAATTGCTTATAATTTTTCTCATCATACCTATTCCAGGATGACCAAGGCGATCATGCCAAGTCTTAAATTTATCAAGATTTTGAAAAATTATTTTGTACGCAACAAAAGGTACGGGTTTGATGTATGTAAAGTATAATCCGGATGAAAATGAAGGGAATTTTTCAAGAGTTTGTTCCTCATATCCGTCACTTTTTGTTAAAAGCAAATATTCTTTCTTATCCATCTTTATAGTTTTAAGATGGAAATCATTTGATCGGATATCTTTGAAACTTATAAGGGTAGGTGTGGATTCAGGATACAAGAGCGCATTCTGAATTACAATAGTAGTACCCATAGGGAGTGTGAATGTGGCTCTTCCCGAACCAATAATTGCTTTGTTACTCCCAGTTATAGTCATAACATCTTCCTTTCTCTTGGTAAGAGTTTGGAAGTATTTTGTTTCCCTTAAAATTGTGTTAGTGGTAGCACTATCCACTAGACATAATTCTTCTTCCATTAGATTGTTTCCCGTAAAATTTCTAAAAAGTAGAAAGAGAATATTTTAGAATAAGTTTATTTTATTCATATATTCATCAAATTACATACATAGTATTTACATCACAAATCTAAAATATAAATACATTACAATATTATGTCTGATTCACATAATATACATAGTCTGAAAGACTTTATTCTACTTATTGTTATACAATATATAACATATCGTTGTGTTTAAATGGCTAAATGACATCAATTGTTTATGGAGATTAATTTAAGTCTCCAAAAACATCTTGAGTGTAATCCACAAGCATGTCTTCATCGAGGATGACATCGTCCTTTGGCTTAAATTCTTCTATAGCACTTTGAGAAGGACCAGCTTGAGGGTTGTCTTCTATGGCATTGAAGTGAGCTTCAGCCTTGTTTTCATGAACTTACTTCCCTTTTCCTCCATACTTCATGTATAGATCCACGAGGTGCTTGGGAATACGACATTTGTTTGTACGATGATTCGCACATCCACACCTTTGACAAACTTGAGATTTATCAGTCCGATCATTTTTCTTGAAATGACCTTTCCCCTTAGATTGACCATCGTTCTTTTTCCATTTTCCCTTGAATTTTCGAAAATTCCTTTTACGGTTTCCAAATTTATTAGTAAAATGAGCATTAGCATGTGCTTCAGGGAGTGGCATGGCGCCCGTTGGGCGGGAATTATGATTTTTCATGAGAAGTTCATCATGCTTCTCAGCCTGAAGTAATGTGTATATAAGCTCAGAGTACTTTGTGTATTTCTGTTGACGATATTGTTGCTGCAATATCCTCATCGAGGGGTGGAAGGTGCATAGAGTTTTCTCTATTAAGTCCTCATCTGAAACTTGTTTGTTGCAAAATCTCAGTTTGGAGTTAACTTTATGCACAGCAGAATTATATGCCGCAACAGACTTGAAGTCCTGAAACCTTATGAGAGACCATTCTCTCTCGGCTTCCGGCAACATAACCGCTCTTTGTTGGTCGTATCTCTCCTTGAGGGAGTTCCATAAGGCTAATGGGTCCTCCTCCATCATATATTCATTTTTTAGATCAGGATGAAGGTGGTGTCTTATAAAATGTAATGCTGCATACTTTACCACTAGGGGTATTTCTGGAGCATCTTCAGGGGGTGTGATAATTGTAGGACCAAGGTTACGACTAGTTAAGTTTATTTTCGTATCCATAGCCCATGATAAATAATTACTTCCATCAACTTGCAGTTCTTGGAAATCTTTTTTATTGGTGCCACCCATTTTTCCTGCATGTGATCATGCATTTAATTAATTTTACTAGAGAGTAAAATGTAGTTTGGTAAACAACAAAATTGTTCCAGGGAAACATTTGGATTTAAGCAGATGCTTATAACTCGTATATGTGTAGATCTTCGAATTTCAAGTTAACACATTGTAGATAATCTCCATGTTTGCAGAGTACATCTCTCAGTAGTAGGAAGCATAGTCCGACGAGTGTCGGTAGACGCCTTATCCTATTACCTTGTGTTATACTCATCTTAATTTATTTGGAAGAGTACTTGTAGATAATCTTATTGTCGAAAGGACTAATAAGTACGCCTCATAGTAATGGATAATCTGCATGTATGCAGTAGATCCATTACCTTGTGTTTCACAAATAATATTCGAGATAGTCACATATTTTTATTTTGCAAGAAGATTTAGTTCCAAGTGCAAAATTAAATTGTTGTACCAAATAACATGTTATAATATACTATAGGAAAATATATTAGTAACATGTCATATTACATAATCATAAATTATACTATTAGACATAAGGTCTTAAAATATATTTACATCACATTACAAACAGAAGTTTACTATACTACTACAGTGCTACTAGTGCAATCATAATGCAAATAGTACTACATCAGTCTATTTTATTTTAATTTTACTGACGAGGGCACAAGGACCGTGGCCTGTTGGCCTTTCTGGTCCAGGACCTGTTGACGCTACTAGGACCAGTAGAAAACTAAAGAGGAAAACGGAGGAGCAGATAAGGTCGACTGCTTCTCTCCCAATCTCCCTGTCACTGCTTCCCTGCATCACGCCATCCGCTCAGGATCGGCCTGCTCCCTTGGAGGCGTCGTCGAGGCGGAGCACCCCCAAGCGGTCTGTGAGGCCAAGCTTTGCCGGGGACCAAGTCCCGGCGCGGATGCCGGCAGGGCGAGCCGCCATGGCTGATGCAAAGCGACGGAGGAGCACGCGTGCCTCCGGCGAGGGCGTCGGAAGCGAGGCCGACGACGTCGTGTCCTCGGCCTTCTCCTTCGCATCCGGCGCAGGGAGGTTGAGGTCGGGGAGCTCCGGGACGACATGAGCAGCGGCAGCGACGTCAATGGCGAGCCCCGGCGGGAGCGCGTCAGCATGGACCGCGGGCGGCGGTTGGAAGAAATTCGTCACGGCGGCGTGGCCTGGCGGGGCGAAGTGCTCCGGGTCCTCGTCGGATGGCGTCGGGGACGGGGGGCAGGGGCCGTACCCGTGGCGCAAGTAGTACTGCAGCGGAGTTGTTGCCCCATCTTCCTCGTCGCTGAAGTTACGCTCGGGGTCGTCGACGAGCCATCCGGCGCTCGGCCCGCCAAGGAGCCATTCCATGGACGGGGCTACGAAGGCCGCTGGCGGAGGCAGCAGATCGCCTATGCCGGCGGTTACGTTCGAGGCTGAGGCCTCGTCTTCGTACACGACGTTGGCTTCTTCAGCGGCAACCACCGGCACTGCGGCGTCGTCCGGCGCGGCAACCTCTGGCACAGCGACGACAACCACCGGCGCAGCGGCGCTCTCCTGCACTGCCGGAGCCTCTTCCCTAGGCACAACTCTGCTTGTAGAAGGTCCTGGTGCTCCAGGGAAGTGGCGGTGCTGCGCCCACTGGTTACCACGGAGGTGGTGCTGGTTGTGGCGGTGGCGGCGGCGGAGACTGCCACGCCCATAGGGACGACGACCAAGCGGTGCTCTGTGGTGGCGGTGGCCACCATTCCTGTGCTGGCGACGCTGAAATCGGCGGCCAAAGTTCCGGCCGAAATTCCGGCGACGTGCAGCGGCGAGGCCGAATGTCCGGTGACGAAAATGGGAGCGACCATACTCCCTGGCAACAAAACGTGGAAAGGAAAAAAGCAAGTTCCGGCAGCGGCGGCGGACGGAAAGCCATTCTTCTTTTTTCTTACCTTTTCTCTGTTCTTCTTCTTAGGCTTACTCACTCTGGGCAGAGCAAGTGCTGATGACGTGAAGAGATACACAGAGAATAAAGCGAACGAGTGATTCTATTGATTGTGACCGTGGGGTAGTTATAGTCCCCAACAGGTGCTTTACAATGTCGGTTACAATGTTTGGCGTCGTTTCTAAAGGACGCAGCGACGGCTCGCTATTATAGCAGTTGAACAAAATCTAAAGATGCTAACCGCCGCTTAGCATATTCCAGGGAATTTGTTAACTAATATATTTAACGCTAATTAATTCCTAACACAGATGACACTATTTTTTTCTGACCAAATAGTAGTAGTACGATGTATCATCTTGGTATTACTATATTTCTCATTATCGAAAAAAAGTAGTAGTACGATGTTAGTTAATGATCAAGGATGCAGCTGGCCTGATATTTTGTGTGGCTGCGAAGTTGCAAGTGGACGAGTGGTGGTATGACAAAACTTGCTTTCTTTTCAGCAAATCTACTACGCTTCACTTGTCCACTGCTGCACTGAAAGGTCATCTAAATTGCCTCATTTTAGGGGTCGTTAGTATATCCTATCAATTGGCCCTGGCCAAATACATGCATATATATACACCTGCAGACGTCGGAACTAACCTAAAAGAGCATATAGTACGATGAACATCATTGCAGAACTCGAGTGATTTAAGTACTCCCTTCGTTTCAAATTACTCCGCGCGCACACTTATCTAGGTGGACTAGTACTCTCATTTTTTATCCAAAAAAATCCTAGAATTTTTGAACTAGATAGAAATGTGTACTAGCTATTTCAAAAATCTCGAGAATTTTTTAAACGAAAAATAAAAGAATACTAGTCCACCTAGATAAGCGTGCGTGCGGAATAATTTAAAACAGAGGGAGTAGTGAGTAGTGACGGCCGGCGCAGATAGCCATAGTTAGCTTGCTTTATATACTAAGCGGCATCTTCAGGAGATTGTGTTGCGTGGGTCCCGCCACATCAAATTAATTTATCATTCAAAGAACCTAGCTGAATATGCGTACGGAGTAGTTGTTTTAAAGACAGGTTTGCAATATCTAAAAGTAAGTTTAGCCCGTCGAGTATAGTGTCTTGACGTACTTCAACACTCAAAAAGGACGGCAAATCAAGACATTTTTTCTTCCTTTGTGTAAAAACTGCAAATCGGAGTAGCTGCGGAGTGGCGATAGCGAGTTATGAATTGTATGATGGAGATCTGGTAATGTCCCAGACACTATTATGAAAACGCCGGTTTGTGACGCACGTGAAATGGTCATCCGTGGCGTACTAGCAGTGCGCCACTAGTCTCGCGCTGCGACTATCTTCTAGTTGTGGCGCATTGTCTGGTACGTCACGGTTGTGTCGAGATAGGCGTAGCGCATCTGCTAGTGCGCCATGGCTAGGAGGGCAGGTGCGCTACTGTTGGATCTTCTGTGGCGCACGTTGCAGTGCGCCACTAAGCAGCGCAAGTGCGCTTTAGCTGTAGTGCGTCACAAAAGCTATGTCATGTGTGTCACGGGCGTTTTTTTTTAATTTCAGAGCCAGATGATATACAATACAGATTATATACAATATTACAAGCAGATATACACACACAGATACAAGATATACAATTATATATATAAATACACAATTTGCAAAACAAGATTAAAACAAATACATATAGATAAGTCTCATACATGGTTATATTGTTTCGATCAAGTTACAAAGTTATAAAGTAGTTACTGACATGCGAATACATGTGTCTCGAACAAGTTAGAGCTCGGAAGCTCGTCTAGACATCAAACTAGCTAGACACAAATGCGAGATAAACAACCAAAGACGATAAGCATGATCACCGCGACGAAGGTGTAGGTCTTTATCCGGTTCCTCGTCCTAACTCCCGCTAGATAGCACGTGTATCTAGCTTCCGCCTCCGCCATAGTGTTGTACCCTTTGTAGCTATTGCCGCTGAAATGGTGCACCTGTCTTCGGCAGTCTTGCCAATCATCGTAGACTCCGGGAACCCGTCCTTTGTACACGACGTACCATGTCATCTACATGTTGGCAATAATAATTAACCGGTGATTGAAAAAAAAACATGTATAATTAAAGTCACATATGAAGATACACTTATAGAAAGTAATCTCAACTCAAAAAGACCAAAGTAACTCAAAAATCATGCCTCATATATAACTACGTTGTTGGACACAGGAATATGCTACGATGGAACTGTACGCCAAGTAGAATGCACAACACCTGGACTTGTGCATAGCACAAGGCGTACAATCCTGTCGCAGCATATTCACATATATAGTGTGCTACGATATTTCAATCATTGACATTCTCGAAAAAGACCAAAGTAACTTAAAAAACATGTCTCATATATAACTAGCTAGGTCGTTGGACACAGGAATATGCTACGATGGAACTATAAGCCAAGTAGGATGCATAATATCTGGACTTGTGCATAACACAAGACTTACAACACATTCACATATATAGTGTGCCACGACATTTCAATCATTGGCATTATTCTCGAAAAGACCAAAGTAACTCGAAAACAATGCCTCATATATATACATAGGTCGTTGGACACAGGAATATGCTACGACGGAACAGTTAGCCAGGTAGGATGCACAACACCTGGACTTGTGCATATCACAAGGCTAACTATCCCGTCATAGCACAATCACATATATAGTGTGCCACGACATTTCAATCATCGGCATTACTCTCGAAAAGGACCAAAGTAACTTAAAAAGAATGCCTCACATATATACATAGGTCGTTGGACACAGGAATATGCTACGATGGAACTGTGAGCCAAGTAGGATGCACAAGATCTGGACTTGTGCATATCACAAGGCTCACAATCCCGTCGTAGCACATTCACATATATATATACTGTGCCACGACATTTCAATCATTGGCATTATTCTCGAAAAAGACCAAAGTAACTCGAAAACAATGCCTCATATATATACATAGGTCATTGGACACAGGAATATGCTACGACGGAACCGTGAGCCAAGTAGGATGCACAAGACCTGGACTTGTGCATATCACAAGGCTCACAATCCCGTCGTAGCACATTCACATATATAGTATGCCACGATATTTTAATCATCGGCATTATTCTCGAAAAAAGACTAATAAAGTAAGGAAAAAATGACCAAAGTGAGAAAAGGACCAAAGAGTAAGCAAAAAAACAAGCATTGATTGATATATAATAATAATAAGCAAAAGAAGTAAACGATGATTCATAAACCTAATAAGATAAGTAGTAGCATGTACACTAGTCCACACACACACAAAGGTCATCTATAGTTTGGAACTACAACTAGGCCAACATCAAGCCTTCTGGCTCGGCTTAGGGAATGGGAGGACGCCTTGTCTCGTCATGAACTTCCTATAGTCACCCTGCATCTCTAGGCGATATTCTATGTCACGGTTATTCGGGATATTTCCTCCGTAGAAGATTCCCCCCTGAAGTCATGACATCACGAAAGATGATTGCCCCAAACTGCTGCTGGATGCGATACATCTCTTGTCTAATATCTGAATCAGTGATCTTGGCCTTTGCTTCAGCCCACTGTTTGAGATGATCTGGCAGCGTAGAATTCTACTGGTCTAGTAGGAACGCCCTCATGTGATGGAGTGCGTAGTAGGCTTCCTTCTTACTGCTTTCTGACTGCTTCATGCAGGGGAACTCCGTTACGTGGTTGAAGACGTGCCTGCCGAACTTTACCTTCGTACGCACGAAGGTGGTGCCTTTCGTCGAGGCCTAGCCTGTGAGAGCATCATCTAGAACTTCCTTGATCTTGTTGTAGTTTTTCTTCTTTTCTAGACTCCCCGAGTCGAAATACGTGGTGTGCGAATGATTCAGCGATAAGGAGATGAGCGTGCAGTGTTCATCTCTGCGCAAAAAATTCAAATGGAATGTGTTGGCAAAAGAATGATGATAATCTAATAAAGCCAATCGACGGTGGCGAGTGAATAACGACTTACTCGGGAAAGTAAGGCACGAGAATGTATTCCTTTGTCTTGTTTGCCACGAAGATTCTTTTTAGGTATGAGGCCATGATACGTCGTTCAGCGAGGG
Source organism: Avena sativa (assembly GCA_916181665.1). Lineage (NCBI taxonomy): Eukaryota > Viridiplantae > Streptophyta > Magnoliopsida > Poales > Poaceae > Avena > Avena sativa. The sequence goes on from OV702294.1 coordinate 508,588,182, forward strand.
AACCCAAGAAGTCATCACACATGTAGTAGGGGTCCACTATAGCGATGCCTGGTGTGTTCTCTCTAATGATCTGCATGGCCAGGCTGAGAGAAAACAGGCGAACCATGGTATAGTGCGGCGTGTATAGGTGGAACATATTGAAGATATCGTCAAACCGTAGGAAGAACAAATTCGCAGGGGCATTGTCGACGAAGCCCAAGCCTGGTGGCACCTTAACCATGAATACCGGGTGCGAGGGATCTTTCTCCGCCAGGTCGTTGTAGCCCCTTAGCACCTGCGGTGACCCAGCATACCAATGCATGTGTAGTACACTGTAGTCGTTCACATGACATCCACAGAACACCGTTCCGTAAATATCACATCCCTAAGAGTGGTACAACAGAAACATTGCGGGTCCATATTACAAAAGTACACACATTATTATTATTACAATACCGGAAGTTCCAGACTTCCAAAAGATCCAACTTACAAACCAAAATATAAGATGTTCAGCGGAAATTTAAAAGTAACAACTCCGACTAGGAGTGGGGCTCAACAACTTATTTTATAGAGTTCATGCTGCTCGGCTCCGTTAGTTACTACTAACTAGACCCTTAAGTGGACTCGTTCTCATCGGCACCATAGCGGATCTCGTAGTCTACGCCTTCAACTCCTCCGGATAGATCAGGTTCCTCGTAGAACACGTCTTCTTGGCATTCGGCTGCATACGTTGGCACGTCTTCGGGATCCTCAGAGTCTAAGCAAGGGATCAAAGGAAAGGATGAGTAATAGCGTTACCCAACAAGTTCATTATATGCAAGGTGGGAAGTTTGATGCTCTAACTACCACCTCGGATTATAAATCCTTGGCACTATGCAGTTTTTGTAAATCTTTCTTCAAAGGTTGATTTTATTCCGAAAAACTATGACAATCAGCCTTCACAGGTTGACCAGAACTTTCATGGAGTTCCTTTCCTGCCGCGTTCGTAGCTCCTTCCCGGAACAGGGAGTAACAAGTTACAGTTCTTACACTCTGCAGAGGTGCGTTACTTTACCCATGAGAGATCAACTCCTTGTTGCACAACCGGGCGTACTTTCCCGTCCACAATTCCATGATATGGGGCCCAGTAGTTGGTCCAAGCCAACACTGCCCCCTTCGCGACCCCGCATGCCTCCTTAGTGTACACCATGCCCACATAATGAATTACGGCAATGGTTTGTACAAACCGTTAGATGCTAGAACTATCATGGGATGATGAGGGTTCCCACCCATATGCTGTATGTCCTCTACGAATTGCCAATTAATATGCACGCTACGAGGATAACAGCCACGACCTGCACATTCGGCTTCATGCGAGAGGAAGAAGATACAGCTGACTTCTCTGTCCCATTCCTAATATCATGGCTAACGCGTAATATACGGCACTAGAATCACTGATGTCAGGGGTTATTAAGTCCCTATTTGATCATCATTGTTGCAATTATAACTCTAAGTTCTATTGCTCCATTATATCACCACTTAGGATGATACCTATGATTTCTTTATTTATGAAAATAATATTTTCTTTCTTTTATAGCATATATGATAACACACAATTTGCAAATACTTTGATAAAGACTCTTCAAAGGACATGAGAAAGTGATGAACTTGCCTTGTGATGGCAAGGTAGTGAAGTCTGATGCTTGCACTGGACCTTGAGCCTCTAGTTCTACAAAAACATCATTATTGCCTGGTAAGGACAATATTTAAAGAAGCAAAATGATTATGCAAATAATGTAATGCATTATTTAAATTTATATGAATTTACCCCAAAAATTTCCTTTTTGAGTAATAAAGGATTTATAAATATTTCTGTTTAATATTTATAACATGCATTGAGTTATTTTTATTTTATTTCCCTTTATTTGACTTTTATTGATTTAATAATTATTTTAGTAGTTATTAATTATACTTTAAAATTTATTATTATTTATTTAGTATTTTAAAAAAATACTATAATATTAATAAATAATGAAAGTGATTTTTATTTATTTTTATCACCTTTCAATAATTTTGTAAAATTCCATAAGGAATATTTAAATTACAAAATTCTTATAAAAATTTAAGTGTTCAAAAATTTATATTTTATTTTATTTGAATAGAGTGAATTATTGTGAATCCAAAAATATTTTATTTATAATTTTTGAACTATTATTTTATTTTCTATAATTTTATTGAGGTCAGGGGTATTTTGGTCTTTTCCAATTGATCAAAAGATTTATTAAATAACCTGGGCTGGCCCCTTGGGCTTATTGGGTCAAGGTGGCCCAATAGGGTAGGGTCAAATGACTACCCCGAAGGGTTTTGGCCCACCCAGCCCACTCTGCCTTCCTCCCTCTCTCGACCTTATCTCCTCCTCCCCTGACTCGCCCCCGTGGTCGGCGATGCCGCCACCGTCGATTCTCGCCGTCATCGGCCGTTCTGAACGCCGCCGTGGTGCGGGTTGGGGTTGTCGACGACGCTCGTTCGTTCTATCCACTTGGTTTTGACTCTAGGGCTTCCCCGTGGTCAGTTCCACCCTATTCCCGAACCCTAGGGTTCAGAAAAGATGATATCACCGCCGCTGCGATCCCGTCTGCGGTGGTGTGCTGGGTGCTGGTTTCGTGCGCTGCTGCGGCTGCTGCCGTGGCAGGTGCAGGTTGCAGCGCCCCTCTAGGTGCTCCCTGTGCCGCCGCGGTGCGTCGGCCCCTCTGCTTCCTCTCCGATTCATCAGCGAGGACCTCGGGTAAGTTATCTTTGTGGTGTTTGTCCATGCTACTGCCATGATTCTCCCTGTGTATCTAGTGGCTTTCATGTTGAGTGACTATGTGCTGGTTGAGTTCATCTCTGGATTAGAGTTCTTGCTCTGATTAGGGTTCATAACCCCCTGTTGTTCATATCTATGATGCTTTAGATCTAGTATGGTTCATATCTGATCATGGGAAATGATTGTCTGTTGTGGTTAATGGTTGATAGTGGCTTTGATGATACTAGTTGCCTGTCAGATTAATTCTAGTGGTAATCCACCATGATCCATGCTAGTGTATTAATGAAATCCTTAATTGGATTATGTTGTTGATCTAAGAGTTTACTCTACTGTCAGATTGCTTATACTGACAATAGTTGCTTACTGCAATTATATTGTTGGCTTGTATGAGATTATACTCACTAAATCAAATCATTGCTTGCAATGATTTCTGTGGATGTATAAATGAATTTAAAGTTGATTCCTGGCAATTGGCTTCAGGAAAATGATATGTAGTGGTTGTCCCCTTTTATATGTGGAAGCTAAGTAAAGATTGGTTTTAGCTCATTAAGAACTTGTCCTTGTGATACCACTGTATGCTGGCATACAAGTGATTGGTTTTTTTATTTCTAGGCTTAGCTTGATTATGCTTGTGATTAAAACTGATAAGATGATATGGAAGCTTTTTATTAACTTACCTGCCTATGATGTTGGTCTGAGGCTCTAGGATGTAATTCCTAGTTAGTTGGGTAATAGTTTGTTTAAAACTTATAGATTTAGAGGTGCTACTCTCTCTCTGAGAGATGTGCCCTGATCTGTTAGGATCAAATGAAAATGATCTAAGTTATAAAAAATAACACTGAACCCAGTGATGCTGGTCTGAGGGTTTAGTGTTTGTGGTTGAGCTTGATTTCTTATCCTTATACTTGAAATCTCAAGGATATATGCACTCCTATTGGGTGATTATTGAGATATTATCTCATAAAACATCACATGCTTTTATTTAGACATATGATGAAATCATGTGATGGTTTTATGAGGATCGCCACAGATTCTGATGTGGATGTAGTAGATTGATGATCTTGATCTTGATCTGGATTTTGATCTGCCTTAACTGTGCTCCTGAGCTTTCTCTTGAGCTTGCCTGCTCCTCCTATCTCCTGGGCTTGACCTTGATGTCCACTAGATCCATCCCCCTCCTTATGTCACCATCCTGATGATGTTTGGGTTGATCTAGGTGGTTGGTTTGGTTGCTGTTCTTGGTTTAACTGTTGTTCACCCTGGCTGTGCTGGTGTGTTGTGTAGTGGATAGATGCACTGATGTGCTTCCCCACAGTTGTGCTGTGGTTTTGTGATATTGGTTGTGCATTGTGAGGTCGATAGCACACCCATTGCATGCTTGTGCGTGTGCAGCTTGTGTGCCTTCTATGCACTTGTGGATAGGTTCAGAAAATTTGAACTTACTATTACCAATCTACTTTTACCCTGACTGGTGAATTGGTTCCTTTTGGCTGTCATTTGTATTTTGGCTTGAATTTATGAAAGATGAGATCTTTCAGATTGGTGAAACTTGCCCTTTTTTAACATTTCTCAATGATGAGTTTGTCAAGTGCATCTCACTGACATATCTGAGAGAAATATACTAACACTAATCCTATTTTGTTTTCTATTTAATCTTTGTTTTGCAGGTACAAAGATAAAGATGAAGATTTAGTATTATTTTAGATATAGGATAGTTAGTAGATATATAAATGTAATTTTCTTAATCTTTTGTAATTTATCTTTTATAATTCTTGTAATCTTTATTTGGTTCATTTGTAATAAAGATTATATATTTATTAATAAAGAATATTCTTATTCTTTACTCTTTTGTAAATTGTGAAGTTTGGAATATCTTCAGTAAGTTCATTCTTTATAACTTGTGTATGTATATAAAATGAATTCAATATACCATATTGTTTTTAGATAAGATTTAAGTTATAATACTTTTCTCTTAATTAATTTAAGATTCAAATCTGGTATCAAAATTATTTAAGTTATAAAACACTTAAGTTTTTAAAATCCAAACTCATTTCAAAACACACATAATTCCTTTAAGATCATATCAAAGTTTATAGCAATCCTCCTTTAAGACTAAACCTACTCTTAAAGTAAGAAAGAAACATTGATCGCTCAAGGTTTTTATTTGGCGAAAATTTTACTCACATTTTCTCAAATGAATGCATGCAACAATTCATATTCCTAAATCTACCCTTCGTTAGGTCCTATATACTAGGATGTTACAGCACCCGACTAATTTTAACCTTGTGCATGCTATCTGGCATCGGCCTTGAGTGGAACGTGCGCTGCAAGGGTTGAACGATTATACCTTTTGCAACATCCCTCAGCTCTTTGTTCACGTAGCATAAGAGAGTGCAAGGAACATCCGTCTGCGGAAAACATGTACGACATCGTCAGAGATGCCATAAGAGTAATAGATGGCGTGAAAGGCGGTAAATCAATTTGTTTACCATGATGGCGTCGAGATCGGCTAATGTCGAGGCACCGCATACGACGACGGGCATGAAAGAGACGGAGGGGCTGCTTGATGGCGCGGTGCTGGCCGTCGGTGTATTCTCCCTACCGGGTGCTTGGAGCTCCAGTGTCGCCGCGATGATGGCAGGGGGCCACTGAAAGTACAAAGGAAGTCGCCTAGAGGGCGGGTGAATAGGCATTTTAAAATGTTACGGTTTAGGCTCAAGTAAATGCGGAATAAAACTAACGTTTAATTTATTAAGCACAAAACCTAGCCACTAAGTTCACTTAAGTGCACCAACAACCTATGCTAAGCATACAAGCAACAAGGTGATAGCAAGATATAAATACTTCAAGCACGATGGCTATCACAATATAAAGTGCATAAGTAAAGGGCTCGGTTGAGAGATAACCGATGGACGCGGAGACGAAGATTTGTTTCCCGAAGTTCACTTCCAAAGAAGCTACGTCTCCGTTGGAGAGGTGCGATGGCGCAATGCTCTCCGAACGCCACAAATGGCTCACCTCGAGGTGTGGTGTCTCGATGCTCACCCAACGCCACACAAGGCCTCACCCCGGATGCGGAAGCACGCAACTCACCGACGCCACAAAAGGCTCACCCTATTCTCCCGAGTGCGCACCACAAAAGGCGGGCACTCGCTCCACTATGGGACGCTTGAGGGCGGTCACCGAACCCATACAAGATTGGGGCTAACTCCACAAATCAATTGGAGGCTCCCAACAACAAAGCCACAAAAGGCTAAAAATGCCACAAAAGGCCAACAAAAACACAAAAGGCTACAAGACCACAAAAGGTCAACAATCCAACCACACAACCGTCTAGGGTTCCAAGGAACCCAAGAGAAACAAGCTCACAAGCTTGAACTCGCGGAATCTCCAAGGAGAACTCAAACCTATGCACCAAATGCAAAGGCAAGTCCTTCTCTCCCAAATTCCAACAAAGCTACAAAATCTATTGGGGCAATAAGGGAGGAAGAACACAAGAGGAGAATACAAAACTCTCCAAGATCTAGATCCCAATGATTCCTTCACAAAGAAGGGATTTGGCTTGGGGGGATTGTAGATCTAGATCTCCTCTCACAAATCCCTCAAAAATATGCAAGAATAATAGGAAGGGAAAGGGAGACGGAAAGCTTCTTCAAGGTTAAGAATGGAGGAGAGAGAGAAAGCCAAGAACCAAGAAGAAAAGCTAGTGCCCACGAAGGGGAAGAGGAGCCCCTTTTAAAGGGCTCCCAGATTTGCCCGTTATGGGCATTCGCGACTCCTGGCCGGAACTTCCGGTGGGAGGCCGGAAGTTCCGGTGGCACACAGCCAACGGTCAAAAACTGTGGAGCGAGAAACTGAAAAAGCGAATCCTAGTCGAAACTTCCGCCGGTTCATCGGAACTTCCGGTGGGAGCGAAACTTCCGATGGAAGTTCCGACAGAAGTTCCATCAAATAGACACAACGAAAATAGAAGGTTACTGAACGTGAGCGGAACAAGAGTCGGAAATTCAACCGGAACTTTCGAACTGAGCGGAACTTCCGGTCCCTGGCCGGAACTTCCGGTGGGAGCGGAACTTCCGGTGGAAATTCCGACTAAAGTTCCATCAAATAGCACATCCAAAACAGAAGGTTACTGAGCGTGAGCGGAAGAAGACCCGAAACTTCCACCAGAACTTTCGGCGGCAAAAATTCCCTAGCGGAACTTCCGGTCAGGGAAATTCCAGAAACCAGAAAACCAGAAATGCAATAAGTTTTGCATCCAAACTCCAAATGGGATGAAACCAATTTTGTTGGAAAGATAATGACGAATAGAATCCACGAATATATATGTGAAGTATCCCCCAAGGTGTGTAGCTGGAAAACTCGCAAGATCAAAAACCAGAATAAGATATGCAAGTGAAATCCTTAAATTATAAACTAGAGCTTGTTATGATGATGACCACAAGCTCTAGATCCTCTCATGGACAAGAACCAAATAACAACCAAGAAAGATGAGGCTGTGAATGCAAAGGTTTGAGCTCTCTCCGATGCAAACGAGACACCCACTTGAGAGCCCCTCTTGATAGAACGACTATCTATCCTAAACCCGGTCTCCCAACTAACAATACGAGACCGGCAAAAGAAAAGCCCTATCAAGAACATACCTTTGCCTTGAGCAACCCATTTGAACTGACCGTCTTGTTCTTCTATAGTGGGAACACCTTTCTTGGATGCTCTTGCTTGAAGATGAAGACTTGCAAATTGCTCCCCCATACTCCATGGGGAAACCTCTTCTTTGAACTTGTCTTCATCATTCCATGAGCACGAGGATGGCAAGCTTAAAGCATGAGATCTTCTAGATATGGCGCATCTTGAGCTCGCCCTTCTTCATCCCTACTTGAGGTTGATCCATCTTGATGCAACTCTTTGCACATGCCTTGATCGACCTTCAAGATCCTTTCTTCATGATTCCAATGGGCACAAAGCCCTTGGACATTTCTTCATCTTCCAACATTGAGACCAACACATGGCCCAAGCGATGCCAATGGAAAAACCTACAAGTGAAACTCAATTTACACATTAGTCCATAGAGATTGTCATTAATTACCAAAACCACACATGGGGGCATACATGCCCTTTCAGCCACCAACATGTCCGACGCCGCGGTGATGGCAGGGGGAGTCACCAACACTTGCGGCGCCACGGTGCTAGCGGGCGGAGTCACGGACACATAGTTTTCCTGATTCGTCGGCGCCGCATTATTCGAGTGGCTGCTGACCATGCTTGGAATCGGGCACGACCCTACTCGAACACCCGCACTCTAGTTCGCTATTGACTCCACCAAGGTAGGCAAGAAGGATGTGAGGGTGATTGCCAGGTTGTCTTGGACGATCTGCGGGATCCGCGCCACTTGTTCCTTAAGTTCTTGAACCTCGCGGTTTTCCACCCCTCTAGTTAACACTAGCACTACCTTATCCCACTGGTTTCGCCCACTGCTCTATTCTAAACCTGTGATGTAACATCCCAAAAATATTAAACTAGAATTAACAAACTCTAATCACCAAAATTAGGGTTAACAAAAACTTTTCCAATTAAAATATGAAAGCATTCATATGAGTGTGCATTAAAATTTGGATTCTTTTGAATTGCCATCATTGTGTGTTTGTTTGCTTGGAAAATGATTCTTAGGTGAATTAAACATCATATAAACAATCCCCACACTTTTTCCAAAGACAAATAAATCAAAACAAACAAAATGAGTGAATGGTCACTTTGGCCAATTTAACTCCCATGCCTACTTTGGATGTCTCTAACTTTCAAAACTTAACAGAAACTTGTTTGGATCTTTACACCCCTTGATAGTACTCATAACCAAGTACCAAGGCCCACCTTGTGATCATCCAAAAACATTTGAATGCATAGTTTAAAGGACAGTTCAAAATTGAATCTATATCATATGGGAAGATCCCACTTTTTCAAAAACCACTCAAACAACCTCAACTTTCAAAACCCAAGCATCCACAGACTCACCAGCACATGCCTAGCACACCCACCAAAAATCTTTTCAAAATTCAAAACTTGAATTCATGCAGTCATTTCATCAAACACCTTGCAGATTCAAATCTAACAAAATCTAAATACTATAGTGTGCAGTGTTTTGGGCCTAACTTGTTCCCTCTCTAGACACCACTAGCCTTAGTAGATCATCTAATGACCCTAACTAATCCCTAGCACCACTGTAAGCTTGACAATGTCATCAATAGTGAACAACCCGAGAGCACCCATGTCACCCTAGTGTGGACAGCAGGCTAGAGGAAGAACTAGCCGTGCCAAACTTGTCTGGGAGGTAGCCCATGCTTCACCGCCCCTCTCGACCAGCCCTGCCTCGCAGACAGCAGCCAGAACCGCCAGGAACGTCGCGCCCGTGCCATTGTCGACCATGCCGACGTGCGCCGCAGAGCACGCGCCGTTCCCACTCAACCAGACCACCTCGAGCCCTCGCCGCCCGCCAACATGCTCCCCACCGTCCCAGGAGACCGCCAGACATGCCCATTTCACCGCCCGTGCCCCGTAGCCACCGCTCGCCGTCGAAGACGCCACCTCTACCGCGCAGAACTTCGAGTGTTCTAGACCGTTTGCCACCGCCCCTACACACGCATTAAAGCCATAGAGCATTGCCAGGAGACCACCGATCGATTCCACCCTCGGCCACGCCTCTAGTAGCCCGTAGCCATGTCGCCACCGTCGCCTGCCCATCCCGTTCGGTCTCGTCGTCGAGACTGTAAATAGAGGACTCCCCCTCTCAAACTCTTCACACCATCTCACTCCCCTCTCCTTACTGATCATTCCACCTTGTTCCCGGAGCAAGGTGAGCAGCGCAGCGCCGGAATTTGACCGGAGCCCGCCGCTGCTGGAGAAGAAGGGAGCCAGCGATTGGAGCCGCCCCAGGAGAAGCTGCCGGTACCAGGAGGTTCGCCGTCATCGACTTCGTCGTTCGCCCGCCTCGCCGATCCTCGCCTGAGCCCCGGTGAGCCTCCCACGACCCCCACCTGCCGCGTTAGGGTTCTGTCTCGCCGGCGCTGCCCGACGTGGACGATGAACCAGAGCCGTTGGATTAGAACTAGATCCAACGCACCACGTTGCCCCATACCTCTTCGCACCCCTCTGTCTCACTGACGCGTGGGGACAACAACAACTTAACCAGCCCACGTAAGCACTATGCGTAGCAGGCCGGCCCATTTTCTCTTCCCGCGCAGCCCACTCGTTTGAATTTAACGTTTTCCATTTTAATTCAAACATAGTTCTGTACCCAGTTTCAAAAATCAACCCAGCTCAATTCAGTGAACCAAATTGAATAAAACTAATTTTTTTAGAAAGGTCTGGAAGTGCTGAATCCAAGACCGTTGGATTAAATCATTTGGATCTGTAGATCACCCTTGGTAAAAATAACAAGGCAGAAGCTTTTCTGCATTCAAACATTTTTCAAATTTAAACCATAATAGCTTTTGAGTTGATTCCAACTCTCAAAAATCACAAGTAACCATACCTTTCAGAATATATAAAAACATTTGGGTTTACTTACAGAAATAATGTTCAAGTAATAAAAGGATGCCACATAGAAATTCCTAGTCACTTTATTTAAATAAAATAAAAGGTTAAATCTTATTAAATTGTGACACCACTTTAAATCACATTCCCATGTAATGAAATATGTGGTGATGACATGTGTCAACATGATCCCATGTTTGGTTTGGAGAATATTAAATCTTAAGTAGTTTTTCAATGAGTAGAAATCACTTTTCTAAAAATAAAATCAATAAGACAAATGCTTTAATCTTGTAATGTTAGTGATGATGCTAGATCATCTATATAACCATTGTGTGTGATGATTGAAAGTAGTTAAGTATTGTTTGGTGATTGTGTACCTCGTATTTATTCATAGACGCTAGTACTGACCAAGGATACGAGGAGGAAGGAGGATACTACGAAGAAGAAGCCGAGGAGAACTTCAACCACTGCTCTGCACAAGGCAAGCCAATACTTGCAAGCTATTAACTTAGCAAGCTTATACTGATACTGATGCAAGCCTAAAACTACTAGTTGATTGTGCAAGCTAACACTTGCAATATACTTTACCTATGCAAACAAATACTTGCTTGTTACTAAGCCAACCATATGCCTTAAGCATACGTGATTATACCCGCCAGATAACCCAATCCTAGTTTTACTTGCAAGCTTTCTACTTTATTTCTTTATCAAGGATGCCACTTAGAGTAACTGGAGTAAATTGTAGATACTAGAAAGATAATGGAAGATTGCATAAAGAGCATAAAACTTGGCCTAAGCTAGATAATCTTCATGTAATCCTAAGGCATGAAATTGAACTTAGTTAAACTCCCCTAGTTTACTACCCCTCATTAGTACTTACCCCCATTTGTAGATGCTAGTGCTAAGCATAAAACTTGATCAAATTTAGATGGGAATACTTGGTGGAAAATGGTTATGAAAACCTTGGAATGATGGATCATTCTATTGAGATGTTTTGACATGTGTTTCCGAACACCAGATGATTTTGGTGATGAAAATGTTAAGGCATGAGCCTTAGCCCTTTATAAAACTGATGGTTGTCTGGATGTGATACCATTCCAATTTTACCGTACAACCACAATACCCGAATATTGGGTAGGGCTTGACTGGAAACTTATATACCTTAGTATTAGTTCCCTCACGGCCAAGGTCTGAGCTGAGGCTACCTTGTGAAGATTTTCCACCTGTGCAGTACCCAAGATGACAGTTGGTCATGGTTGGGAGGCCAAACTCACAGGAGAGGTGCTTATACTAGGGCGTGTAATTGAAAGGTTAGGATTGATTATCCGCATACTGAGTATGGTGAATTCAGGATTTGTTCCTGACGGATGTATCGAATGTACAATCTCTGCAGAGTGTCAAACTATTCGAATAGCCGCGTCTGCGGTTATGGACAGTTGGAGTGGCCATACTGTTCCCTCGTCAGATGTTTTCAAAATGACTTGTGAAATGAATTGAGAATTTGACTTGACCACAACAGAGTTGTGGCATGAGATACAAGTTCCCCCTTAGGTGTTATAAATTTTCAACTAGCTTTCATAGCTTCTGAACTTAGTAGAGGTAAATCCGGCTTTTTGCAAAACAACCCTAGAGCTTAGTGTCCTACTACAAAAAACCCCTTCACTTGTTAGTATTAGTTTGCGAGTACTTAAAGAGTACTCATGGCTTTGTCCCTGGCTATTCTCATGGCCAGACTATGAAGAGGAGTACCAGGAGGATGGACCCCAGGAAGGTTACGACAACTAGGATCATCTCCCATCGTTAGCATTGCCTGTGACCCCGAAGATGGAGCTTCACCCACGCTACCGTTATTATTACGTATTCCGCTGCTTGAGTTGTATTAAGAACTGGATCATGAGATCCTTATTTGTGTAAGACCTTATGTATGGTTTGTAATGGATGATGTACTGTGGTATCCAATTCTGTTATGTCTCGCAAAAATGGTATTCCTGGGATTGCGATGTATGGCATAACAGGCATCTGGGATTAAAAATCCGGGTGTTGACAAGTTGGTATCAGAGCCATCCTGACCATAGGAGACCCTAGTTAGACTGGACGTTTGAATCAAAAACTTAGTTTCAAAACCAAAGAAAGAAAATATTTACAAAAACTTTTTCCCATTCTTATCACCTTTATTCTTTCATGAAAACTCATGTTTATCCAAAAACTCTTGCAAATACATAAAATTTGACACACTTGACCACTCTACTAACTTACTCATCCTATATTATTAATAGATGGACGTGAAGTATAGCAAGTTTTATCAATTGGGGAATGGAGGAGACCTTATATTTGAGAGGGATTTGGACCAGCTTTCGGAACTTCTGGAGCGTCCGCACCCCGAGTTCTTCGGAGCTCAGCTCAATGACCAAGGAGGAGAAGATCTGCAGTGGCTAATTTTTGCAAGTCTCCGAGGAAAGATTGAACCCCCCATTGCTGAGGGAATTTAGTTCACCTTAAGAGATAACAACTGGCTCGATGGACTTGCCAGGGCCATGCAGGAAGCTCTTGACCGTCTGTGTGGGCAGAGTATCAACCAGATCAAGGGTACCCGCTTTGAGTTTTGCCCAAGGCGTGATGCTAATGGACAGCCACTGGAAGCCCCATACCACCATGAGCTGAAGACTCAGTTGGACCACCTTAGCTTCATGATGTACGATCATTAGCAGGAATTGGACAATTGCCGTGACTACTCCAACCACAAGTCCGCCATCATCAAGACGAAGGATCAGACCATCGCCATGCTAGCAAAGGATCGCAAGTCTCGCCGCCGCCAGCTCGACACGAAGGAACGCATCATTGCCCGTCTTCGCCACCGTATCTCAGCTTTGGAGGAGACCATACACGAGAGAGACATGCAGTTGGAGGAAAGGGAGAATGCCGGAGAGGATCTTTGTGGAGACCCTTACTCCTATCTCAGCGATGATGATGATTTTCTGAAGGATCGGGCTATAGATTTCTTCACCGATGAGGATGATTATGCCTTCATCGATGATGATGAGGATGATGAGGATGACGACTGCACTGACTCCAAGGAGTAGTAGAACTTGAGCACTAGCGTAGTAAGTAGTATTAGGTCCCTCTGTATCGTAGTTTCTAGAATGGTTCCTAAAACCACCTGTTTACCTTTGTTGTGGTGTGTGTTGTATCGTGTGTTATGAATGAATGAATTAAAAACAAGTTGCTAGAAAATCTGAGTCAAACTTTAAAAACTTTTCAAAGTCCCAAAACCTTAGAAATTTCCCACTTTTCTCATGATCTATATCAATCTTCAGATGCCACGCGGAGGAAGTGGTTCATCCCCGGACCCGATGTTGCAGATCCTGCAAATGTTGGTTTCTGACCGTGAAGCCGAAAGAGCCGAACGTCAAGCCAACCTAGCCACCCTTCAGCAGATAGCTCAGCTAGCCCACAACAACCAAGGCCAAGGAAATCAGGACAACCATGGATCTAAGCTCAAGAATTTCCAGAATACCAACCCGCCTGTTTTCACTAAGTCAGAAGAGCCCCTAGATGCCGACGATTGGCTGCAAACCATGGAAAATAACCTGGAAGTCGCCGGAGTGGAAGCTAACGAGAAAGTTTTGTTCGCCACCCACTATCTAGCCGGAGATGCCAGGTCATGGTGGAAAAGTGTTCGCGCAATGACCGGAGGACAGATGATGACTTGGGAGGAATTCAAGGTCAAGTTCAGCAGAACCCATGTGACACCGGGTTTGATCAAGAGGATGAGAGACGAGTTCAGAGAACTGAAGCAAGGACGGATGACTATAGTGGAATACCGTGACAAATTCTTGTCATTATCTAGGTATGCCCCGGATGAGATCGACACCGAAGCCAAGAAGAAAGAGAGATTCCTGAATGGTCTGCACGATGAGATGCAGACTGTGTTAGTCAATATCCCCTTTGCTGATATTGAAGCCCTTGTCGACTCTGCCATCCAGATAGAAGGAAAGATCAACCAAGCCAATGAGAACCGCAAGCGTCGCATGATGCATCATCCAGGAACCCATCAGACCCCAAAGTATCGCCCTAACCCGTCTCCAGGATTTGCCCTGAGAACCAACAGACCCCCGATGAACCGTCCGACCTATCCCAACCGTGGAAACCCTAGGCCCGGAGGAAATCACAACAACCCCGGCAACTCTAACAATTTCAACCGTGCCCCGCCCAAGTTCAACAATAATGCTGCCGCCAACACCAACACTGCCCCTAGGACTAGAAGCAATGTTGTGCCTGTTGCAGCAAAGGACAAGTCGCAAGTGACTTGTTATGACTGTGCAAATAAGGGTCACTACTCCAATGAGTGCCCCAACAAGAAGAATGCCGCAGCCCCCAATGCCAATGCCCCAGCTCAGCAGCAGTGTCGTGTTCAGCCCGGAAGAAGATTTGCCCTAGGGAATTCGCTCAACCGCAACAGCCGTCTTTTTCTCATGCATGCTGAAGAAGCTCAGGAAGCACCAGACGTTGTACTGGGTATGTTTTCTGTTAATTCAGTACTTGCTCGAGTGTTGTTTGATTCTGGTGCATCGCACTCATTTGTCACCAAATAATTTGCATGCACTAGTAAAATTCAACCAACCAAACTGAAGCATGTTATGATCGTCCAAATTCCCGGTTCAACCACCAAAGCTAGGCAAATTTGCAAAGCCGTCCCTATCCGAATCCATGGCATAGACTTTTATGCTAATCTGATAGTACTCGGAACTAAAGGTTTGGAAGTAGTACTAGGAATGGATTGGATGTCCAAACGTAAAGGATTGATTGACTGTGCCAAGAAAGCCATCACCATGACCAGTACAGCCGGAATATCAGTGGAGCATATATCTGAAACCTTACCTCATCAATTCAAGTGCAACAAGAGTATAGCCTAACCTACCATTGACCAAGTCCGGATAGTCTGTGAATACCCCGATGTATTTCTAGATGTTTTGCCCGGTATGCCCCCAGATCAAGATATCGAGTTTATCATTGAACTAATCCCCAGAACATGACCCATAGCCCAGAGACCCTATAGTATGAACCCGTCGGAACTGGCAGAACTGAAGAAGCAACTGTATTCCATGTTGGAAATTGGATTGATTCAACCAAGTGCGTCGCCTTGGAGATCACCTGTTTTGTTCGTGGACAAGAAAGATGGAGGTAACCGTTTGTGTACGGATTATCGGAAGTTGAATGATGTCACCATCAATAACAAGTACCCATTGCCCAAGATAGAAAATTTGTTTGATCAGTTGACCGGTGCCAAAGTGTTTTCTAAGATTGATCTTAGAACAGGTTATCATCAACTCAAGATTCATGCAGAGGATATCCCTAAGACTGCCTTTACCACCCGTTATGGATTATATGAGTACACTGTCATGTCCTTTGGATTAACCAATGCCCCCGCTTATTTTCTGAATCTCATGAATAAGATTTTTATGGACTTCCTGGAAAAGTTTGTCGTTGTTTCCATCGATGATATTCTGATTTATTCCAAATCAGAAGAAGAACATGAGCTACACCTAAGGACCATTCTTGGGACCCTTAGAGAGCATCAGTTGTATGCCAAGTTTAGCAAATGTGAATTCTGGTTACAAGAAGTAGGATTCCTTGGCCACATCATATCAGCCGGAGGAATTGCCGTTGACCCTGCAAAGGTGAAATATGTCGAAGATTGGCAAGCCCCAACCACTCAAACCCAAGTGCGTGCATTTCTCGGATTGTGGGATACTACCGCAAGTTCGTAGAAGGATTCTCGAGTATCGCCCGACCCATGTCCCAATTGCTGAAGAAGGACAAGAAGTTTGAATGGACAGACAAATGTGAAGCTAGTTTTCAAGAACTCAAGAGGAGATTGATTTCAGCCCCAATCTTAATCATGTCGGATATTACGAAGCCCTTCGACGTGTATTGTGATGCATCCAAGATCGGTCTCGGATGTGTGCTAATGCAAGAAGGCAAAGTTATATCTTATCTATCCCGACAATTGAAACAACATGAGCAAAATTACCCAACCCATGACCTCGAACTCGCAGCCGTAGTTCTAGCCCTGAAGACATGGAGGCATTACCTGATGGGAAACTGTTGTGAGATTTATTCGGATCACAAGAGCTTGAAGTATATATTCACTCAGAAGGAGCTGAATATGAGACAAAGAAGATGGATTGAGCTAATCAAGGATTACGACCTGGACATTCACTATCACCCTGGTAAAGCCAATGTGGTAGCCGATGCCCTTAGCAGATTGCCGTGCCGCTTGAACTCCATGATTTTGAAGGAGCAACCAAGCTTGCACAAAGAGATGGAAGATTTTCGATTGGAATTAGTGAGTGAAGGATTTTTGGCTAGCATCGAACTTCAACCCACTTTGATCAGCCAGATCAAAGAGGCGCAGAAAGAAAATGCTAATATCGACGGAATCAAGCGTCGTATCGGTACAGGCAAAGTACCCAGATTGACCGAAGACGAAGAAGGAGTTTTGTCGTACAAAGGACGCCTTTGTGTACCCGCAGATTCTGAGTGGAAAGAATTTATTTTGAAGGAAGCTCATGATAATCTTTATTCTATCCACCCCGGAGGGACTAAGATGTATCAAGATTTGAAAGAGCAATTTTGGTGGCATAAGATGAAAAGAGAAATCGGAAGCTATATCGCCAAGTGTGATATATGTCAGCGAGTCAAGGCAGGACATCAAAGACCCACTGGATTGTTGCAACCATTGCAGATTCCAGAATGGAAATGGGATTCCGTTGGAATGGACTTTATCACCGGACTGCCTACTTCTAGTAGGGGAAATGACTCTATCTGGGTCATAGTGGACAGATTGTCCAAAGTCGCCCATTTCTTACTTGTCAAGACCACATCTCAGAGTTCGAAGCTAGCGGAGTTATACAACGCTAGAATCGTCAGTTTGCATGGAGTCCCCAAGAACATCGGATCGAGGAACTCAGTTTACCTCGAGATTCTGGAAGAAAATCCAAGAAGGTTTAGGAACCCGACTAGATTTCAGCACCGCGTATCACCCTCAGACCGATGGACAAAAGGAGCGAGTAAATCAAATACTCGAAGATATGTTGTTGAGAGCCTGTGTGTTAGAATATGGATCTAAGTGGGAAGACTGTCTACCGTTTGCAGAATTTTCATACAACAACAGTTATCAAGCTAGTTTGCAAATGGCCCCATTTGAATTCATGTATGGAAGGGAGTGTCGCACCCCTTTGAACTGGTCGGAAGTAGGAGAGAGTCAGATCTTCGGACCCGACATCCTACGAGAAGCAGAAGAGAAGGTTCACAAGATTCGTGAGCACCTCAAGACAGCCCAGTCAAGAAAGAAGAGTTACGCCGACAAGAGACGTCGATACCTCGCCTTCAACATAGGAGATTTTGTATATCTGAAAGTGTCGCCATTGAAAGGAATGCAGCGTTTCCAACTCAAAGGAAAGTTAGCCCCCAGATATATCGGACCCTTCAAGATTCTAAACCGTCGAGGAGAAGTGTCGTATCAATTGGAACTACCAGAAGAGATGTCATCCATGCACAATGTGTTCCATATCTCACTACTTCGCAAGTGCCTCGAAGTTCTAGAGAAGACCGAAGTGTTCAAGAATATCGATCACCAGACCATAGAGATCAACGATGACCTGACCTATCCCGAAGTACCCATCCGTATTTTGGAAGAAGCTTTCAGAACCACCAGAACCCGAAGCATCAAGTTTCTCAAGATTCAGTGGGGCAACCACACGGAAGAGGAAGCTACCTGGGAGCGGGAAGATCACATCAGGACGGAGTTTCCCGATCTCTTCAAATCCTAGGTAATCTTTTCGTCCTTTTTCAAATAACGGGACGAGATTTTGTTTAAGGGGGGAAGGTTTGTAACATCCCAAAAATATTAAACTAGAATTAACAAACTCTAATCACCAAAATTAGGGTTAACAAAAACTTTTCCAATTAAAATATGAAAGCATTCATATGAGTGTGCATTAAAATTTGGATTCTTTTGAATTGCCATCATTGTGTGTTTATTTGCTTGGAAAATGATTCTTAGGTGAATTAAACATCATCTAAACAATCCCCACACTTTTCCCAAATACAAATAAATCAAAACAAACAAAATGAGTGAATGGTCACTTTGGCCAATTTAACTCCCATGCCCACTTTGGCTATCTCTAACTTTCAAAACTTAACAGAAACTTGTTTGGATCTTTACACCCCTTGATAGTACTCATAACCAAGTACCAAGGCCCACCTTGTGATCATCCAAAAACATTTGAATGCATAGTTTAAAGGACAGTTCAAAATTGAATCTATATCATATGGGAAGATCCCACTTTTTCAAAAACCACTCAAACAAGCTCAACTTTCAAAACCCAAGCATCCACAGACTCACCAGCACATGCCTAGCACACCCACCAAAAATCTTTTCAAAATTCAAAACTTGAATTCATGCGGCCATTTCATCAAACACCTTGCAGATTCAAATCTAACAAAATCTAAACACTATAGTGTGCAGTGTTTTGGGCCTAACTTGTTCCCTCTCTGGACACCACTATCCTTAGTAGATCATCTAACGACCCTAACTAATCCCTAGCACCACTGTAAGCTTGACAATGTCATCAATGGTGAACAGCCCGAGAGCACCCATGTCACCCTAGTGTGGACAACAGGCTAGAGGAAGAACTAGCCATGCCAACCTTGTCTGGGAGGTAGCCCATGCCTCACCGCCCCCTCTAGACCAGCCCTGCCTCGCAGACAGCAACCAGAACTGCCAGGAACGCCGCGCCCGTGCCACTGTCGACCATGCCGACGTGCGCCGCAAAGCACGCGCTGTTCCCACTCAACCAGACCACCTCGAGCCCTCTCCGCCTGCCAACATGCTCCCCACCGTCCCAGGAGACCGCCAGACATGCCCATTTCACCGCCCGTGCCCCGTAGCCACCGCTCACCGTCGAAGACGCCGCCTCTGCCGTTCAGAACGTCGAGTGTTCCAAACCGTTTGCCACCGCCCCTACACGTGCATTAAAGCCATAGAGCATCGCCAGGAGACCACCGATCGATCGCCACCCTCGGCCATGCCTCTAGCAACCCATAGCCATGTCGCCACCGTCGCCTGCCGATCACGTTCGGTCTCGTCGTCGAGACTATAAATAGAGGACTCCCCTGCTCAAACTCTTCACACCATCTCACTCCCCTCTCCTTACTGATCATTCCACCTTGTTCCGAAGCAAGGCGAGCAGCGCAGCGCCGGAATTTCACTGGAGCCCGCCGCTGCTGGAGAAGAAGGGAGCCAGCGATTGGAGCCGCCCCAGGAGAAGCTGCCGGTACCAGGTGGTTCGCCGTCGTCGACTTCGTCGTTCGCCCGCCTCGCCGACCCTCGCCTGTGCCCCGGTGAGCCTCCCATGACCCCCACCTGCCATGTTAGGGTTCTGTCTTGCCTGCGCTGCCCGACGTGGACGATGAACCAGAGCCGTTGGATTAGAACTAGATCCAACGCACCACGTTGCCCCATACCGCTTCGCACCCATCCATCTCACTGACGCGTGGGGACAACAACTTAACCAGCCCGCGTAAGCGCTATGCGTAGCAGGCCGGCCCATTTTCTCTTCCCGCGCAGCCCACGCGTTTGAATTTAACTTTTTCCATTTTAATTCAAACATAGTTCTGTACCCAGTTTCAAAAATCAACCCAGCTCGATTCAGTAAACCAAATTGAATAAAACCAATTTTGTTAGAAAGGTCTGGAAGTGCTGAATCCAAGCCCGTTGGATTCAAATCATTTGGATCTGTAGATCACCCTTGGTAAAAATAACAAGGCAGAAGCTTTTCTGCATTCAAACATTTTTCAAATTCAAACCATAATAACTTTTGAGTTGATTCCAACTCTCAAAAATCACAAGTAACCATACCTTTCAGAATATATAAAAACATTTGGGTTTACTTACAGAAATAATTTTCAAGTAATAAAAGGATGCCACATAGACATTCCTAGTCACTTTATTTAAATAAAATAAAAGGTTAAATCTTATTAAATTGTGACACCACTTTAAATCATATTCCCATGTACTGAAATATGTGGTGATGACATGTGTCAACATGATCCCATGTTTGGTTTGGAGAATATTAAATCTTAAGTAGTTTTTCAATGAGTAGAAATTAGTTTTCTAAAAATAAAATCAATAAGACAAATGCTTTAATCTTGTAATGTTAGTGATGATGCTAGATCATCTATAGAACCATTGTGTGTGATGATTGAAAGTAGTTAAGTATTGTTTGGTGATTGTGTACCTCGTATTTATTCATAGACGCTAGTACCGACCAAGGATACGAGGAGGAAGGAGGATACTACGAAGAAGAAGCCGAGGAGAACTTCAACCACTGCTCTGCACAAGGCAAGCCAATACTTGCAAGCTATTAACTTAGCAAGCTTATACTGATACTGATGCCAGCCTAAAACTACTAGTTGATTGTGCAAGCTAACACTTGCAATATACTTTACCTATGCAAATAAATACTTGCTTGTTACTAAGCCAACCATATGCCTTAAGCATACGTGATTATACCCACCTGATAACCCAATCCTAGTTTTACTTGCAAGCTTTCTACTTTATTTCTTTATCAAAGCTACCACTTAGAGTTACTGGAGTAAATTGTAGATACTAGAAAGATAATGGAAGATTTCATAAAGAGCATAACACTTGGCCTAAGCTAGATAATCTTCATGTCATCCGAAGGCATGAAATTGAACTTAATTAAACTCCCCTAGTTTACCACCCCTCATTAGTACTTACCCCCATTTGTAGATGCTAGTGCTAAGCATAAAACTTGATCAACTTTAGATGGGAATACTTGGTAGAAAAATGGTTATGAAAACCTTGGAATGATGGATCATTCTATTGAGATGTTTTGACATGTTTTTCCGAACACCATATGATTTTGGTGATGAAAATGTTAAGGCATGAGCCTTAGCCCTTTATAAAACTGATGGTTGTCTGGATGCGATACCATTCCAATTTTACTGTACAACCACAATACCCGAAGATTGGGTAGGGCTTGACTGGAAACTTATATACCTTAGTATTAGTTCCCTCACGGCCAAGGTCTAAGCTGAGGCTACCTTGTGAAGATTTTCCACCTGTGCAGTATCCAAGATGATAGTTGGTCATGGTTGGGAGGCCAAACTCACAGGAGAGGTGCTTATACTAGGGCGTGTAATTGAAACGTTAGGATTGATTATCCGCATACTGAGTATGGTGAATTCAGGATTTGTTCCTGATAGATGTATCGAATGTTGTGGTGAAAGTGTACAATCTCTGCAGAGTGTCAAACTATTTGAATAGCCGCGTCCATGATTATAGACAGTTGGAGTGGCCATACTGTTCCCTCATCAGATGTTTTCAAAATGACTTGTGAAATGAATTGAGAATTTGACTTGACCACAACAGAGTTGTGGCATGAGATACAAGTTCCCCCTTAGGTGTTATAAATTTTCAACTAGCTTTCGTAGCTTCTGAACTTAGTAGAGGTAAATCTGGCTTTTTGCAAAACAACCCTAGAGCTTAGTGTCCTACTACAAAAAACCCCTTCACTTGTTAGTATTAGTTTGCGAGTACTTAAAGAGTACTCATGGCTTTGTCCCTGGCTATTCTCATGGCCAGACTATGAAGAGGAGTACCAGGAGGATGGACCCCAGGAAGGTTAAGACAACTAGGATCATCTCCCATCGTCAGCATTGCCTGTGACCCCGAAGATGGAGCTTCACCCACGCTACCATTATTTTTACGTATTCCGCTGCTTGAGTTGTATTAAAAACTGGATCATGAGATCCTTATTTGTGTAAGACCTTATGTATGGTTTGTAATGGATAATGTACTGTGGTATCCAATTCTGTTATGTCTCGCAAAAATGGTATTCCTGGGATTGCGATGTATGGCATAAGAGTCATCTGGGATTAAAAATCCGGGTGTTGACATGTGAGCATCTAGGTTCGAATCCTGGTGTCCACCTTTTTTATTTTAAAAATATTTTTAAATGTTCCAAAAAATGCCCAAAAGTGGTGATATATGCCATAAAAGTTTTGTTTTGTTTTTAAAATACTTTTAAATATTCCAAAAATGTCCAAAAGTGATAATATATGTCATAAAAGTGGTACAAATATGATTCAAATATGTCATAATAATTTATTCATGATACAAATATGTCATAATAATTTGTCCATGAATATTACAATCTTTTTCAACCTCGCGTTTTTACAATATTTTTGAGCTGGCGTTTTACAATCTTTTTTCCTTCTTTGTCGCGGTTGAATAATTTAGCCCCGGCACTTTAATGTTTCTTCTTTCGAACGGGCTACCTTTTTTGGGTAGGGTTGTCTTTTTTCTTCTTGTGATGTATGTTGTTGAATCATAGTCGTTGTCATCTTCAATCTTTGGATCGCCGTACTGGTCGAAGTCTTGCTCGTTGGTGACTCCATCCATTCCGATGATGTTTCTTTTTCCTCTCCTCATGACAACACGGCTAGGCTTTGTCGGGTCGGTAATGAAAAAACATTGGTCCACTTTGGTAGCCAGTACCCACGGTTCATTTTTCGCGGCCACGTTCGCACTAGCGGCCTTGGATTTGGCTGCTTCGGGTATAACCATGCTTGTGAAATACCGGTCTTCTCTTTCGACGCTCTTTGCCCATCTAACACAGAACATCGACACCTTTTCTCCATAGTAGTCGAGCTCCCATATCTCTTCGATCCTTCCGTAGAATCTTTCCTTCACGTTGTCATCAGTGTAGAATTCGGACGTTATGCCTGAGTTATGATAATCACACTTGTTGTCCTTTTCCTCCGTATAGAATGTGTAGCCGTTGATATCATACGCCTGATAGGTCACCAGGTTTTGCATCGGTCCCTGCGACAAGGTGGATATGATATTTTCCGTGTCAGAAGAATGCAATCGCGGGGGATTATCAAGGAGCGTCTCCCTAAACCAACGCGTGAAATCTGAGTTGTGCTCTTTGATTATTTCTCCATGCATCCTCTGTATGCCCTGGTCATTGTACTTATTATCGATTTACCTTTTGTGCTTATGTACCCAAGGATCGACCAGTTCTAAATGCTGTAGCGCGACGAGGTTTGCTCGATCAAAGTCTGTGCGTCGAAAATCAAAGTCTGCATGCAATACGCGACGACCCTCTCGGTGACCAGATCCGTCGATCTTGCCAAGGTCCCTGTTAACAGGAAGACCGACAGGGTTCTAGATGTCTAGATAATTCGTGCAGAAAGAGATGCACTCTTCGGCCAGAAAGCCCTTGGCTATGCTTCCATCTGGACAGGACCTGTTGCGAACGTATCCTTTGATGTGTTCGTTCATCCTTTCGAACGTCATCATGCTGCGAAGGAACATCGGCCCGAGTTGGACGATGTCCCCCACGACATGGACCAGCAGATGCACCATAATGTCAAAGAATGCGGGCGGGAAGTGGACCTCAAGCTCGCATAGTATCACCACGATCTCCTCCTATAGCCTCCCGAGCTGATTCACGCCAATCGACTTCCTAGAGATGACGTCGACAAACTTGCAGAGGCCAAATAACGTTTCACGGACGTGCTCATCCATTATCCCTCTTAGTGCAACCGGAAGTACCTGCCCATTAGCACGGCACAGTCGTGAGACTTCATGCCACTGAACCCATGCTTCGCCTCGTCTAGGTATCTGCTTATCTTGCCCGCGTAGCCGTAAGGAAATTTGACTCCTAGAAGGCACTTGAAAAACTGTTTGATCTCATCCTAGCTTAGAGTGAAGCAAGAAGGAGGGCAGTAATATTCGTTCTTCTTGAACTTTTTACCCTTTCGACGACCTTGTGTCGTCTCCGACTCATGATCATCGTCATCTTCCTGATCATCAGGAGTAGTGCATCCTCCGTGAAGCTCCTTCCGGATACCCATGAATATCAGGTCGTGCCTTGCTTTTGTACCATCTTTCGTACTATCTGGCATGTTGATTATGGTGGCGACCAGACTCTCGCACACGTTTTTCGTGATATGCATGATGTCAAGGCTATGAGGCGTGCGGAGAAACTTCCAGTATGGCAACTCCCAGAAAACAGACCTTGTTTTCCATACCTTCATCAGCGGCTTGTCTTGCTGCCTCTTTCGCTCCTTACCAGGCTTAGGACAATCTTTCCAGTTTTTTAGCAACTCTTCCACTTCTTCGCTGCTCCTCCGCTCTGGGATTCCTCGGGTCTCGGATTTTCCATCGAACAGGTCTCCACGTTTTCTCCATGGATCATTCTTGCTGAGCCACCTCCGGTGCGCCATGAACACGGTTTTCAAAGACCCATGATCTTTCTCTAGTTGGAGATAGCTTGTGTTATCCATGCACCTAACGCATGCGCAGAATCCTTGGATAACCTGCCCCGAGATATACCCGCAACTTGGATAGTCTTGCACCGTAGTGACCAACGCGGCTCTCATAGTGAAATAATCTTGTGCGACGGCATCGTAAGTGTTGGCTCCAGATTCCCATAACGTGGCTAGCTCCTCTTTCAACAGCCCGAGATACAGATTGATGTCGGTACCAGGTTGTTTTGGCCCTTGAATTAGCATACTCATTTGTATGTACTTCTTCTTCATGCACAACCATGGAGGGAGGTTGTACATCCATACAAACACGGGCCAAGTAATGTGCGTGCTGCTCTGGCTACCAAATGGATTGAGTCCATCGGTGCTCGCACAAAGCCTGATGTTCCTCGAATCTCCACCGAATTCTGGGAATTCAAGGTCCAATGCTTTCCACTGGCTAGCATCTGAAGGGTGCGTCAGCAGCTCATCCTTTTTGGGGTCATCGTCATCTCCTGGCTTCTTCCTTTCCGCATGCCATCGCATGAGCTTTGCTTCCTTAGGGTCCGCGAAATAGCGCTGCAGACGAGGAGTGATAGGAAAGTACCATACCACTTTTCGAGGTGCTTTTTCTTCCCTTACTTGTATCGACTCATGCCGCACACCGGACATGTGGTTTTTTCCGCGTCCTAGCCCCGATAAATGATGCAATCGTTGATGCATACGTCATATCTAACATGCGGTAGATCAAGAGGACAGGCGATTTTCTTGGCGTCCTCAATACTAGTTAGACACGTGTTCCCCTCCGGGAGACGATGGTGCCAGAATGCCATCATATCGTCGAAGCTTGCGTCGCTCAATTTGTGTTTTGCCTTCATCTCCATAGCCTTGAGCGTTACATTCAACCGGGTATCATCGGGCTTGCATCCTTCATACAATGGAGTAACTGCGTCTTTCTCAAGTTGCGCAAGCTTGACTTTCTCTCTAGCGGCAGCCCTGGCGTTACTCGCCTGCTTGAGAAGAAGCTCTTGCACATAAGGGTCCCGCACCCAGACTGACGTTGTTCCATCGTCGTTTGCTCCTCCGGCATCTAGATCATCATCATCCCGGTCTGCTTCCGCACCTTCACCATCTCCAGGAGACTCTTCATCATCTCGCCCGTTCTCGCCGTGATGATCATCGTCATGTTGCCCACCTTCACCGTCTCCATCGTCTTCGTCATCGCTTATCCAACGAGTGTATCCATCCATGAAACCATGGCGGAGCAGGTGCGCCTGCAGATTCCCGGAATCTGGGTCGATCACCCAGTTGAGTTTACATCTTCTGTATGGACATCTTATCCCCGTCTTGTTATTTCGTATCATGTCGGCCGTCGCACATTTCAAAAATCTAGCCACAATGTCTTCGCTCATTATGAGCACCATTTTTGTCTGCACGATGTACACGGTATAATTAGAAGTCTATTAGAACCACATAATCAATGCATGCATGCAATGGTCGATAGAAAATTTTGGCATGACCTATCCTAAAATAAGGACCTTTACGAAATGCCAAAGTCTTGCCAAAATGGAAATGAATCAACATTTTGGCAAAACAAATGGCAACTTGTTCACACACAAACACAAGAGAGAGAGAGAGAGAGAGAGACTGATCCATACACACATGAATATATCATTATCCTCTCCATACACACATGCATGAGCATCATCGATACTCTCCATATACACACACATGACCATCGATCCTCTCCATACACACATCATGAGCATCGATCATCTACATACATATGAGCATATCATCCATATACACATGAACACATCCTTACATGGACAACTTACCGAGATGAAAGACTGATCGCGAGAAGATGGGAAGGAGAGGTGTGCGCGAGACCCGAGAAGGAGATGAGAGACTGGAGAGCTTCCTCTATTACGTATGTAATATCCAAGGCAAGTTCTATATGCTAAAAATGGTGAATGAGAGGAGAAATTGAGGTGGAAAGGAGAAGGATCCTGACTAGATCTAAGGAGAAAGAAGAAGGGGAAAGTGAAGTGTGGGGTGGTGGATGATCACACATGTGCATAAAGTGGAGCTGCCAAAAAAATACTGGTCGACACATCGTAGCGCACATGGCCCTAGTGCGCCACAGGGAATAATCACAACCATGGCGCACATGTCAGAGTGCGCCACGGATGTGTCTGCCCATTTACAGAACAAAGGGGTCTTCACTTAGACGTAGCGCACCACTTGCATGTGCGCCACGGTTAACCATAACAACCGTAGCGCACCTCCCCCGTGTGCGCTACGGGTATGCGGCGTGCGGCCAGCAGGGCCCTGACCCACACATATCTGTGGCGTACTATGACCATGTGCGTCACGGTTGTTCTAGTTACTAGTAGGGCACTGCCCACAAGTGAGCCACGTCCGTTTTAGCCATGGGGCACTTTAATTATGTGAGCCACGGATGTGCTGATTATCTATAGCCATTTTACTAGTAGTGAGGTCTTTCTATCAATTTTAAGAATTCTGCTCCAATTTCCGGCTGGCTTGCGATTCTGAAGTTGTGCAATCCACCTGCGGTCAGAAACACACGTCTCCGGAGAAAACAGGAGCCCCTCTCGTTGTTAACCACGATCTGGGTTGTTGTCTAGCTGTCACCAATGATTTAAGCTTTTCACTGAAAGGCGAGTACGTGCTGCACAGAACGATACGATTCCGCGACACAGCATCGCACGTTCGGGAACAGAAAAGCAGGCAGTGCAGATCCCTCCAGACTAGAACAGTACCTGAACGTGACACTGTTATCACATCTCCGATTGCGATTGGAACTGCAGATGCAAGGCTGCAGCACGGCACGGACCCTCGCTCGCGGGGTCACAGCCTCCCGTTCAGCTTCAGCACATGATTTGATTCCAAGGGGGAAAAAAAGAAGAGATCGATCTCGCCTTTGTCCCTGCCGTTCAACCACGACCTGGGGTCTCACTCCTCGACCATACAGAATTACAGGTCATATCAGTGGATGCTCCCCACATCAGCTGTGATCCTTCCATAATGCACTAGACAGAACACGTGGATGGATGCAGCGACGGATGCAAATGGCAAAGACTGGAAGAGAGAAGCACGGCTCGATCTGCTCGGGAAGTCGGGAGTTGGAAGAACAACAGACTCATTGCTCTCAGTATGGTCCTTGTGAACCTTTTGCTCTCTCCCACGGCGGGCGATGAATCAATGCCAAGGAACCGAATAT
Organism: Avena sativa; assembly: GCA_916181665.1. NCBI lineage: Eukaryota > Viridiplantae > Streptophyta > Magnoliopsida > Poales > Poaceae > Avena > Avena sativa. Next base: position 508,616,060 of record OV702294.1, read on the forward strand.
TGTGCTCTGTGATCGATCGTGACACACGGGAATGTAGCATGATCGATTGGGGAGTTCAGTTAACCTGCAAAAGTGCAAATTACTCCAGTGTTCAGTTACCTTGTGCAGACTGTTACAAGTGGAGGTCCCTACGGACGGTCTCGATACTCTATTCTAATTAATTTAGTAGAGACATCATACTCTGTGAGGAGATCGGACCAATCCATAACCAGGTTTCCGACTGATTGACTCAATGAAGTGTACCAAAACTGCAAAACTCTCTTTTCCGAACGCATGGGCTCCCACTCAGACTCAGCCAAAGGTCTCGATCCAGTTTAAGCCCATATTTGCTGCTTTGAAGTAAGCGTCGACTTTGTTTGTATTGGACCACGTACATTATCATCAGTTCATTATCGTGCTTTTCCGCTGCAACTTTTGCTCCACATGCATGCCAGGACGCAAAGTGGTAAGAGCATACTAGTAGAGCCCTTAAACCCTTAAAAGTTAGCATCTCCACTCGCCTACCCAGAGGCCGATTCGGACGCCGAATTTCGGTCCGGACACCGAAAACTGGCACGGTCGTGTATCCAAGGACCCGGATTTGGGCCATTTTTGATCCGGACTACCCAGGCCGAACCCAGGTTTCCGGGTACGTCCTGGGAACGCCGGACTCAGCGAAATCGGCGAAAAAAAATTAAAGTGGCACGTGGACCCACCGAGTCAGTGACGGAAGCCGAGTCATCGTCATCCTCGGAACCACAAGGCGACCGTCGGGCAATAACTGCCCGTCGTGTCGGCCACGCATCGCCGATTTACGGCGTCACCGTCGCCGCCTCGGCTCCCGCGACGGACCGGCGGTCACTAACTTCCCGCCGTTTCCACTTTTTCCACCCTCGCCGCTACACCCCTCCCGTCCTCGCCGCTCACCTCGGCCTTTATAAGCCGTACTCCTCGCCGGAGATCTTCGCACTCTCTCACAGCTCCCCCACCCACGAGCCCAACTCCGGCGAACCTTCTCTCACCTTTCCCCCTTCTCTCACCATGGGCGAGCGCTACCCCGGCGACGGCACTGCGGCAAACGGCTTCGGCCGGCGCACCCTCCAGACCTAGGAGGCGCGCATGCTGTACGAGGCCGGGTATATGGCGCCGCCGGACACGCGGATGCCTCCGGGGTGGAAGCTGAGCGCCGGCGGCATCCCAATCCCGCCGGCGCCCACGCCGGACGAGTTGCCGTACGATGTACAAGAGTACATCGGCGGCATGGACAACCCCGCCGAAGCGGAGAGTGTCTCAACACCCGGTTTTTATGCCATACATCGCAATCCTAGGATTACTATTTTTGCGAGACATAACAGATTTGGATATTACAATACATCATCCATTATAAACCATACATAAGGTCTTACACAAATAAGGATCTCATGATCCAGTTCTTAATACAACTCAAGCAGCGGAATAACGTACTAATAAAGGTAGCGTAGGCGAAGCTCCATCTTCGGGGTCACATGCAATGCTGACGATGGGAGATGATCCTAGTTGTCGTAACCTTCCTGTGGTCCATCATCCTGGTACTCCTCTTCATAATCTGGCCACGGAAATAGCCAGGGACAAAGCCATGAGTACTCTTTAAGTACTCGCAAACTAATACTAACAAGTTAAGGGGGTTTTTGTAGTAGGACACTAAGCTCTAAGGTTGTTTTGCAAAAAGCCAGATTTACCTTTACTAAGTTCAGAAGCAAAGAAAACTAGTTGAAGTTTTATAACACCTAAGTGAGAATTTGAATTTCATATCACAACTCTGTTGTGGTCAAGTCAAAGTCTCAATTTATTTCACAAGTCATTTTAAAAACATCTGACGGGGGAACAGTATGGCCACTCCAACTGTCCATAACCGCGGGTGCGGCTATTCGAATAGTTTGACACTCTGCAGAGATTGTACACTTTCATCACAACATTCGATACATCCGTCAAGAACAAATCCTGAATTCACCATACTTAGTATGCAGATAATCAATCCTAACCTTTCAATTATACGCCCTAGTATAGGCACCTCTCCTGTGAGTTTGGCCTCCCAACCATGACCAACTGTCATCTTGGGTACTGCACAGGTGGACAGTCTTCACAAGGTAGCCTGAGCTTAGACCTTGGCCGTGAGGGAACCCATACTAAGGTATATAAATTTCCAGTCAAGCCCTACCCAATTTTCGGGTATTGTGGTTGTACGGTAAAATTGGAATGGTATCGCATCCAGACAACCATCAATTTTATAAAGGGCTAAGGCTCATGCCTCAACATTTTCATCATCAAAATCATCTGGTGTTCAGAAACACATGTCAAAACATTTCAGTAGAATGACTCATCATTCCAAGGTTGTCATAACCATTTTCTCCAAGTATTCCCATCTAAAGTTGATCAAGTTTTATGCTTAGCACTAGCATCTACAAGTGGGGTTAAATACTAAGGAGGGGTGGTAAACAAGTGGAGATTAATTAAGTTCAATCTCATGCCTTAGGATGACATCAAGATTATCTAGCTTAGGACAAATTTAATGCTCTTTATGCAACCTTCAATTATCTTCCTAGAATCTACAAGTCACTTAAGTAAACTCTAAGAGAAAGCTTTGATAAAGAAATAAAGTAGAAAGCTTGCAAGTAAAACTAGGATTGGGTTATCAAGTGGGTATGCTCACATATGCTTAAGGCATATAGTTGGCATGTAACACGCAAGTATTAGCTTGCATAAGTAGGGTATCTTGCAAGGGTTAACTTGCTCAATCAACTAGTAGTATTAGGCTTGCCTTGTGCAGAGCAGTGGTTGAATTTCTCCTCGGCTTCTTCCTCGTAGTATCCTCCTTCCTCCTCATATCCTTGGTCGGTATTAGCGTCTATAAATAAATACGAGGTACACAATCACCAAACAATACTTAACTATTTTCACTCATCACACAAAGGTGTGTTGGAGATATGCCCTAGAGGCAATAATAAATGTAGTTATTATTATATCTTTGTGTTTATGATAAATGTTTACATTCATGCTATAATAGTATTAACAAGGAAACATTGATACTTGTGTGATTTGTAAACTTAATTTGAAGTCCCTAGTAAAGCCTCTATATAATACTGGCTTGTTGGTTAATAGATGATTGTGGTTTCCCTATCATGAACATTGAGATGTTATTAACAACAAGATCATATCGTTAGGAGAATGATATAATGGACATACTTCTATAGATAAGCATAGCATAAAGATCAAGTCATTTTAATAGTTCAATTGCTATATGCTTTCTGATACATAGTAATCTAATTCCTTCGACCATGAGATCATGCATATCACCTTTACCGGATGGATGCTTTGATGACATCAAACACCACACCGTAACTGGGTGGCTATAAAGGTGGCATTGAGTGTTCGGAAAGTATTGGTTGAAACACATGGATCAAGAGTGGGATTTGTCCATCCATATGACGGATAGATATACTCTAGGCCCTCTCGGTGAAATGTCATCCAATTAGCTTGCAAGCATGTGACTGGCTCACAAGGGATCACATATCACGGGAACGAGAAAAGAGTACTTGTCGGTAACGAGGTTGAACTAGGTATGCAGAGATACCGACGATCATAACCTCAGATAAGTAAACTATCGTGAGACAAAGGGAAATTGATATCGTATGTAAGTGGTTCATTCGATCGCAAAGTAATCATAGAAATATGTGGGAGCCATATGAATTTCCAGATTCCTCTATTGGTTATTGTTCGGAGAAGTGTCTCGATCATGTCCGCATAATTCACGAACCGTAGGGAGACACACTTAAGGATTCGACGTTGTTTGAGTAGTTATGGAATGATGAGAAAGAGACCGAATGTTGTTCGGAGTCTCGAATGGGATTCGGGATATCACGAGTAGATCCGGAATGGTCCGGAGAATAAGATTCATATAAGGAAAGTCCCGTTTCGGAGTTGGGGAATGGTTCCGGTGTTTTCATCGGGAATGTTCTAGAATGTTCTGGAATGTCCGGCACTCCGGAGGGGAAGGGTACATGAATGTGTTGTATCAAGTTGGTATGATTGCATCATGTACTAAGTGTCATCGCTGAACCAAATAAAGGATTAATTCAAATCCTAGTTTGAAAAGTCAAACGGCTAGTTTGAAAAGTCAAACGGCTAAATTTGGAAAGAGGAAAAGAGGAGGAAACCGAGTTGGGGAGGAGTCCCTCCTCCCCACCGCCGGCGCCACCCAAGCCGAGTTGGGGAGGGACTCCTCTCCCTCCCCTTGGCCGGCCGGCCCCTCCACCTATATAAGGAGGGGCAGGGCTCCCTCCTAGAGACACACAAGATCCTCTCCTCCAAACCCTAGTCCCAAGCCGCCGCCGCCTCCAAGCCGCCGCCGGACCTAGGGCACTTGCCGCCGCCGCCTACGTGAAACCCTAGCCGCCAGCACTAGCCCCTCCTCGGCGTGTCTAAACCCTAGATCGTCGAGGGACTCTCTCATACTCCACCATACTCGCTCCGGCTTAAGGCGAAGCCCTGCGAGATCTCCCCTCTACTTCCGGTACCACGCCGTTGTGCTGCCGGAATCGCGAGGAGAGTTCTACAACCTCCGCTGCCTGCTGGAACAAGGGAGAGGAAGGTCTTCGTCGAGTACCGAACGTGTGACCGACTGCGGGAGCGCTGCCGGAACGCAGCGCCGGAAGGATCGTCTACGCGATCTTGAGATCGGGAAGAGTACGACTACATCACCCACGAGAATCCGCTCTCGTTAAACACTTTGGAATCTTCGAGGGTGAGTTATTCTATCGACTCGTTGCTACAATCTAGTAGATAGATCTTGGCTTGTTTGTTTGTATGCGGTAGAAATTTTTTGTTTTCCATGCTACGAAACCCTACAAGGTGCACTATAGATGATCTAGCATCATCACTTAACATTACCAAATTAAAGCATTTGTCTTATTTCTTTTAATTTGAGAAAAGTAATTTCTACTCATTGAAAAACTACTTAAGATTTAATATTCTCCAACTCAAACATGGGATCATGTTGACACATGTCATCACCACATATTTAAGTACATGGGAATGTGATTTAAAGTGGTGTCACAATTTAATAAGGCTTAACCTTTTTATTTTAAATAAATAAAGTGACTAGAAATGCCTATGTGGCACTCTTTTGTTGCTTGAACATTATTTCTGTAAGTAAACCCAAATGTTTTTATATATTCTAAAAGGTATGATCAAACGTGATTTTTGAGAGTTGGAATCAACTCAAAAGCTATTATGGTAGAATTTTGAAAAATGTTTGAATATAGAAAAGCTTCTGACATGTTATTTTTACCAAGGTTGATCTTCAGATCCAAATGATTTGAATCAAACGGGCTTGGATTAAGAATTTCAGTAACTTTCTAACAAAATTAGTTTCATGCATTTTGGTTCACTACATCGAGCTGGGTTGATTTTTGAATATAGGTACATAACTGAGTTTGAATTAAAATAGAAAAATCTAAATTCAAACGGTTGGGCTGCGCGGGAGAGGTTAATGGGCCGGCCCAGTGTCACTTAGCAGCGCGGGGTTCAGCTGACAGGGGGGTTCCACCAATCAGTGGCTCATAACAGCGAAGTGGTTCGGGGCTGTGTGGTTCGTTGGATTAGAAGGGAGATCAACGACTGGGGATCGTCGTCGACGATGAACATGTCACCGGCGAGCTCGAACCCTAGCGGCTCAGTGGGGTGCATAGGGGGCATACCAGGGCTCCAGCAATGACGGCGAGGCGAGCAAACAAACGAGTGGTAGACGGCAAGCTCAGGGACGGTCGAGGCAGCTCCGGGGGTGGTCGAGATCAACGGCTCCCTTCTTCTCTAGAGGCGGCCTGCTCCGGCGCAATTCCGGCGAACTGCTGCTCCTCGTGCTTTGGCTAGAGGGTGGAACGATCAGTGAGGTGAGGGGAGTGGAATGGTGTGCTTCAAACGGCTGGGGTCACCTCCTTTTATAGGCTCGACGGCGAGACCGAGAGGGATGGGCAGGCGACGGTGGCGACATGGCTACGGGCGGCTAGCGGCATGGCTGAGGTTGGCGATCAACGGGCGGTCTCCTGACGATGCTCTAGAGCTTAAATGCGCGCTTAGGGGCGGTGGCAATCGGTCGAGAACGTGCGGTGCTCTGCGCGTCAGAGGTGGCGTCTTCGACGGCGAGCGGTGGCTGTGAGGCACGGGGCGGCGAACGGGGGTGTCTGGCGTGTTCCTGGGATCAGGGCGAAGCGGTAGGCACGGGCTGCGGTCGAGGGGCGGCGTGTGCACGCGTGCCGGGTGCGACGCTCTAGGGCAGGCTTGGCATGTCGCAGTGGCACTGGGCTCGCGGTGTTCCTGGTGGTCCACGACTTGCACTGGCTTGGGGAGGGGACAGTGAGCGGCGGCGAGGTGTTGGGTACCTCCCAGACAAGGTTGGAAAGGCTAGGGTGGATGCTATCTGGCCGGCGACAATGGGGTGGCATGTTGAGGCTCGGCCTGCTCACCATTGATGGCAAGGCAAGCTCATAGTGGTGCTAGATGTTTACAATTGAGCTAGATGATCTACTAAAGACTAATTGCAACCAGAGGGGGAACAAGTTCGGCCCAATTTAGTGCACACAATAGTGTTTGTGATTTATTTGATTTGAGTCTGCAAGCTGTTTGATGAAATGGCCGCAAGAAACTTACTTTTGAATTTTTGAAAAGATTTTTGGTGGGTGTGCTAGGCAGGTGCTGGGGATTCTGTGGGTGCTTGGGTTTTCAAAATTGAGCTTGTTTGAGTGGTTTTTGAAATAGTGGGATCTTCCCATATGAGATAGATTCAATTTTAAACTGTCATTTAAACTTAGTATTTTAATGTTTTTGGATGATCACAAAGTGGGCCTTGGTACTTTATTATGAGTACTAACAAGGGTTGCAAAGATCCACAAATGTTTCTGTTAAGTTTTGAAAACTAGGGATAGCCAAAGTAGGCATGGGAGTTAATTTGGCAAAAATGACCATTCACTTCATTTGTTTATTTTGAGTTGTTTGTCTTTGGGAAAAGTTTGGGGGATTGTTTAGATGATGTTTATTTCACCTAAGAACCCTTTTATAAGCAAAGAAACACAGAACCATGGCAATTCAAAAGAATCCAAATTTTGAATACACACATATGAATGCTTTCATATTTTTAGTTGGGAAAGTTTTTGTTAACCCTAATTTTGATGATTAGCATTTGATGATATAAGTTTAATATTTTTGGGATGTTACAAACCTTACCCCCTTAAAAAAGATCTCGTCCCGAGATTTGAAAAAGGACAAAAAAGATTACCTAGGATTTGAAGAGATCTGGAAACTCTGTCCTGATGTGATCTTCACGCTCCTAGGTAGCTTCCTATTCTGTGTGGTTGCTCCACTGAATCTTGAGAAACTTGATGCTTCGGGTTCTGGTAGTTCTGAAAGCTTCTTCCAAAATACGGATGGGTACTTCGGGATAGGTCAGGTCATCGTTGATTTCTATGGTCCGGTGATCGATGTTCTTGAACACTTCCGTCTTCTCCAGAACTTCGAGGCACTTGCGAAGTAATGAGATATGGAACACATTGTGCACTGCTGACATCTCTTCTGGCAGTTCCAATTGATACGACACTTCTCCTCGATGGTTCAGAACCTTGAAGGGGCCGATATATCTGGGGGCTAAATTTCCCTTCAGTTGGAAACGCCGCATTCCTTTCAATGGCGACACTTTCAGATACATGAACTCTCTGATGTTAAAGGCGAGGTCTCGCCGTCTCTTGTCGGCGTAACTCTTCTGTCTTGACTGGGCAGTCTTGAGGTGCTCACGAATCTTGTGAACTTTCTCTTCTGCTTCTCGTAGAATGTCGGGTCCGAAAATCTGACTCTCTCCTACTTCCGACCAGTTCAAAGGGGTGCGAAACTTTCTTCCATACATGAATTCAAATGGGGCCATTTGCAAACTAGCTTGATAACTGTTGTTATATGAAAATTCTGCAAACGGCAGACAGTCTTCCCATTTAGATCCATACTCTAACACACATGCTCTCAACATATCTTCGAGTATTTGATTTACTCGCTCCGTTTGTCCGTCGATCTGAGGGTGATAAGCTGTGCTGAAATCTAGTCGGGTTCCTAAACCTTCTTGGACTTTCTTCCAGAATCTCGAGGTAAACTGAGTTCCTCGATCCGATATGATGTTCTTGGGGACTCCGTGCAAACTGACGATTCAAGCGATGTATAACTCCGCTAGCTTCGAACTCTGGTATGTGGTCTTGACTGGTAAGAAATGGGCGACTTTGGACAATCCGTCCACTATGACCCAGATAGAGTCATTTTCCCTACTAGAAGTAGGCAATCCGGTGATAACGTCCATTCCAACGGAATCCCATTTCCATTCCGGAATCTGCAATGGTTGCAACAATCCAGCGGGTCTTTGATGTCCCGCCTTGACTCGCTAACATATATCACACTTGGCGACATAGCTTCCGATTTCTCTCTTCATCTTATGCCACCAAAATTGCTCTTTCAAATCTTGATACATCTTCGTTCCTCCGGGGTGGATAGAATAAAGGGTATCATGAGCTTCCTTCAGAATAACTTCTTTCAACTCAGAATCTGCTGGTACACAAAGGCGTCCTTTGTATCACAGAACTCCTTCTTCGTCTTCGGTAAATCTGGGTACCTTGCCTGTACCGATACGACGCTTGATTCCGTCGATACTAGCATTTCCTTTCTGCGCCTCCTTGATCTGGCTGATCAAAGTGGGTTGAAGTTCTATGCTAGCAAAAAATCCTTCACTCACTAATTCCATTCGGGCGTCTTCCATCTCCTTGTGCAGACTTGGTTGCTCCTTCAAAATCATGGAGTTCAAGCGGCACGGCAATCTGCTAAGGGCATCTTCTACCACATTGGCTTTACCAGGGTGATAGTGAATGTCTAGATCGTAATCCTTGATTATCTCAATCCATCTTCTGAGTGAATATATACTTTTGTGATCCGAATAAATCTCACAACGATTTCCCATCAGGTAGTGCCTCCATGTCTTCAGGGCTAAAACTAAGGCTGCGAGCTCGAGGTCATGGGTTGGATAGTTCTGCTCATGTTGTTTCAGCTGTCGGGATATTTAAGATATTACTTTGCCTTCTTGCATTAGCACACATCTAAGACCGATCTTGGATGCGTCACAATACACGTCAAAGGGCTTCGTGATATCCGGCATGATTAAGATTGTGGCTGAAATCAATCTCCTCTTGAGTTCTTGAAAACTCGCTTCACATTTATCCGTCCATTCAAACTTCTTGTCCTTCTTCAGCAATTGGGTCATGGGTCTGGCGATACTCGAGAATCCTTCTATGAACTTGTGGTAGTATCCCGCCAATCCGAGAAATGCATGAACTTGGGTTTGAGTGGTTGGGGCTTGCCAATCTTCGACATCTTTCACCTTTGCAGGGTCAATGACAATTCCTCCGGCTGATACAATGTGACCGAGGAATCCTACCTCCTGTGACCAGAATTCACATTTGCTAAACTTGGCATACAACTGATGCTCTCTAAGGGTTCCAAGAATGGTCCTTAGGTGTAGCTCATGTTCTTCTTCTGATTTGGAATAAATCAGAATGTTATCGATGAAAACAACGACAAACTTATCCAGGAAGTCCATAAAAATCTTATTCATGAGATTCATGAAATAAGCGGGGGCATTGGTTAATCCAAAAGACATGACAGTATACTCGTATAATCCATATCTGGTGGTAAAGGCAGTCTTGGGAATATCCTCTGCGCGAATCTTGAGTTGATGATAGCCAGTTCTAAGATCAATCTTAGAAAACACTTTGGCACCGATCAACAGAGCAAAAAAATATTCTATCTTGGGCAATGGGTATTTGTTCTTGATAGTGACATCATTCAACTTCCGATAATCCGTACACAAACGGTTACCTCCATCCTTCTTGTCCACAAATAAGACAGGTGATCTCCATGGTGACGCACTTGGTTGAATCAATCCAATTTCCAACATGGCATCCAGTTGCTTCTTCAGTTCTGCTAGCTCAGACGGGTTCATACTATGTGGTCTCTGGGCTATGGGTCCTGTTCCGGGGATTAGTTCAATGATAAACTCGATATCCCCATCTGGGGGCATACCAGGCAAAACATGTGGAAATACATCAGGGTATTCACAGACTATCCGGACTTGGTCAATGGTAGGTTGGGCTATACTCTTGTTGCACTTGAATTGACGAGGTAAGGTTTCAGATACATGCTCGACTGATACTCCGGCTGTACTGTTCATGGTTATGGATTTCTTGGCACAGTCAATTAATCCTTTATGTTTGGACATCCAATCCATTCCTAGTACTACTTCCAAACCTTTAGTTCCGAGTACTATCAGATTAGCATAAAAATCTATGCCATGGATTCGGATAGGGACGGCTTTGCAAATTTGCCTAGCTTTGGTGGTTGAACCGGGGATTTGAACAATCATAACATGCTTCAGTTTGGTGGGTTGAATCTTACTAGTGCATGCAAATTCTTCGGTGAAAAATGAGTGCGATGCACCAGAATCAAACAACACTCTTGCAAGTACTGAATTAATAGAAAACATACCCAACACGACATCTGGCGCTTCATGGGCTTCTTCAGCATGCATGAGAAAAAGACGGCCGTTGCGGTTGAGCGAATTCCCTGGGCAAACCTTCTTCCGGGCTGAACATGACGCTGCTGCTGAGCTGGTGCATTTTCATTGGGGGCTGCGACATTCTTCTTGGGGAACTCATTGGAGTAGTGACCCTTATTTCCACAGTCATAACAAGTCACTTGCGACTTGTCCTTTGCTGCAACAGGCACAACATTGCTTCCAGTCCTCGGGGCAGTGTTGGTGTTGGCGGCAGCATTGTTGTTGTTGAACTTGGGTGGGGCACGGTTGAAATTTCCAGAGTTGCGGGGTTGTTGTGATTTCCTCCGGGCCTTGGGTTTCCATGGTTGGGATAGGTCAGACGGTTCATCGGGGGTCTATTGGTTCTCGGGGCAAATCCTGGAGATGGGTTGGGGCGATACTTTGGGGTATGATGGGTTCCTGGCTAATGCATCATGCGGCGCTTGCGGTTCTCATTGGCTTGGTTGATATTTCCTTCCATCTGAATGGCAGAGTCGACGAGGGCTTCAATATCAGCAAAGGGGATATCGACCAACACCGTCTACATCTCATCGTGCAGACCATTCAAGAATCTTTCTTTCTTCTTGGCTTTAGTGTCGATCTCATCCGGGGCATACCTAGCCAATGACAAGAATTTGTCACGGTATTCCACTACGGTCATCCTTCCTTGCTTCAGTTCTCTGAACTCATCTCTCATTCTCTTGATCAAACCCGATGGCACATGGGTTCTGCTGAACTTGACCTTGAATTCCTCCTAGGTCATCATCTGTCCTCCGGTCATCGCACGAACGCTGTTCCACCATGCTCTTGCATCTCCGGCTAGATAGTGGGTGGCGAACAGAACTTTCTCGTTAGCTTCCACTCCGGCGACTTCCAGGTTGTTTTCCATGGTTTGCAGCCAATCATCTGCATCTAGGGGCTCTTCCGACTTAGTGAAAACAGGTGGGTTGGTGTTCTGGAAATTCTTGAGCTTAGATCCATGGTTGTCCTGATTTCCTTGGCCTTGATTGTTGTGGGCCAGCTGAGCTATGTGCTGAAGGGTGGCTAAGTTGGCTTGACGTTCGGCTCTTTCAGATTCGCGGTAAAAAACCAACATTTGCAGGATCTGCAACATCGGGTCCGGGGATGAACCACTTCCTCCGCGAGGCATCTGAAGATTGAGATAGATCATGAGAAAAGAGGGAAATTTCTAAGGTTCAGGGACTTTGAAAAGTTTTTTAAGTTTGAATCAGAATTTCTAGCAACTTGCTTTTCATTCATTCATTCATAACACACGATACAACACACACCACAACAAAGGAAAAACAGATGGTTTTAAGAACCATTCTGGAAACTATGATACAGTGGGACCGAATACAACTCACTACGCTAGTGCTCAAGTGCTACTACTCCTCGGAGTCGGTGTAATCGTCATCCTCATCATCCTCATCGTCATTGATGAAGGCGAAATCCTCCTCATCGGTGAAGAAGTCCATGGCCTGATCCTCCAGAAAGTCATCGTCATCGCTGAGATAGGTCTTCTCCAGCATTCTCCCTTTCCTCCAACTACATGTCTCTCTCGTGAATGGTCTCCTCCAAATAAGGATCTCATGATCCAGTTCTTAATACAACTCAAGCAGCAGAATAACGTACTAATAAAGGTAGCATAGGCGAAGCTCCATCTTCGGGGTCTTAGGCAATGCTGACGATGGGAGATGATCCTAGTTGTCGTAACCTTCCTATGGTCCATCATCCTGGTACTCCTCTTCATAGTCTGGCCACGGGAATAGCCAAGTAAAAAGCCATGAGTACTCTTTAAGTACTCGCAAACTAATACTAACAAGTTAAGGGGGGTTTTGTAGTAGGACACTAAGCTCTAAGGTTGTTTTGCAAAAAGCCAGATTTACCTCTACTAAGTTCAGAAGCAAAGAAAACTAGTTGAAGTTTTATAACACCTAAGTGGGAACTTGAATTTCATATCACAACTCTGTTGTGGTCAAGTCAAAGTCTCAATTCATTTCACAAGTCATTTTGAAAACATCTGACGGGGGAACAATATGGCCACTCCAACTGTCCATAACCGCGGACGCGGCTATTCGAATAGTTTGACACTCTACAGAGATTATACACTTTCACCACAACATTCGATACATTCGCCAGGAACAAATCCTGAATTCACCATACTCAGTATGCGGATAATCAATGCTAACCTTTCAATTACACGCCCTAGTATAGGCACCTCTCCTGTGAGTTTGGCCTCCCAACCATGACCAACTGTCATCTTGGGTACTGCAAAGGTGGACAATCTTCACAAGGTAGCCTCAGCTCAGACCTTGGCCGTGAGGGAACCCATACTAAGGTATATAAATTTCCAGTCAAGCACTACCCAATTTTCGGGTATTGTGGTTGTAAGGTAAAATTGGAATGGTATCGCATCCAGACAACCATCAGTTTTATAAAGGGCTAAGGCTCATGCCTCAACATTTTCATCATTAAAATCATCTAGTATTCGGCAACACATGTCAAAACATTTCAGTAGAATGACTCATCATTCCAAGGTTGTCATAACCATTTTCTCCAAGTATTCCCATCTAAAGTTGATCAAGTTTTATGCATAGCACTAGCATCTACATGTGGGGTTAAATACTAAGGAGGGGTGGTAAACAAGTGGAGATTAATTAAGTTCAATCTCATGCCTTAGGATGACATTAAGATTATCTAGCTTAGGCCAAATTTAATGCTCTTTATGCAACCTTAAATTATCTTCCTAGAATCTACAAGTCACTTAAGTAAACTCTAAGAGAAAGCTTTGATAAAGAAATAAAGTAGAAAGATTGCAAGTAAAACTAGGATTGGGTTATCAAGTGGGTATACTCACATATGCTTAAGGCATATAGTTGGCATGGTAACACGCAAGTATTAGCTTGCATAAGTAGGGTATCTTGCAAGGGTTAACTTGCTCAATCAACTAGTAGTATTGGGCTTGCCTTATGCAGAACAGTGGTTGAAGTTCTCCTCAGCTTCTTCCTCGTAGTATCCTCCTTCCTCCTCGTATCCTTGGTCGGTACTAGCGTCTATAAATAAATACGAGGTACACAATCACCAAACAATACTTAACTATTTTCACTCATCACACAAAGGTGCACTATAGATGATCTAGCATCATCACTTAACATTACCAAATTAAAGCATTTGCCTTATTTTTTTTAATTTGAGAAAAGTTATTTCTACTCATTGAAAAACTACTTAAGATTTAATATTCTCCAACTCAAACATGGGATCATGTTGACACATGTCATCACCACATATTTCAGTACATGGGAATGTGATTTAAAGTGGTGTCACAATTTAATAAGGTTTAACCTTTTTATTTAAATAAATAAAGTGACTAGAAATGCCTATGTGGCATTCTTTTGTTGCTTGAACATTATTTCTATAAGTAAACCCAAATGTTTTTATATATTCCGAAAGGTATGATCAAATGTGATTTTTGAGAGTTGGAATCAACTCAAAAGCTATTATGGTTGAAGTTTGAAAAATGTTTGAATGTAGAAAAGCTTCTGACTTGTTATTTTTACCAAGATTGATCTGCAGATCCAAATGATTTGAATCAAACGGGCTTGCATTAAGCATTTCAGAAACTTCCTAACAAAATTAGTTTCGTGCATTTTGGTTCACTACATCGAGCTGGGTTGATTTTTGATAATAGGTACATAACTGAGTTTGAATTAAAATATAAAAAACTAAATTCAAACGGTTGGGCTGCGCGGGAGAGGTTAATGGGCCGGTCCAGTGTCCCTTCGTAGCGTGGGGCTCAGCTGACAGGGGGTTCCACTAGTCAGTGGCTCATAACGTGAAGCGGTACGGGGCTGTGTGGTTCATTGGATTAGAAGGGAGATCGACGGCTAGGGATCGTCGTCGACGATGAACATGACATCGGCAAGCTCGAACCCTAGCGGCTCAGTGGGGGTGCATAGGGGGCATACCAGGGCTCCAGCAACAAAGGCGAGGCGGGCAAACGAACGAGTGGTCGACGGCGAGCTTAGGGACGGTCGAGACAGCTCCGGGGGTGGTCGAAATCAACGGCTCCCTTCTTCTCTAGAGGCGGCCTTCTCCGGCGCAATTCCGGCGAGCTGCTGCTCCTCGTGCTCCGGATAGAGGGTGGAACGATCAGTGAGGTGAGGGGAGTGGAATGGTGTGCTTCAAACGGCTGGGGGTCGCGTCCTTTTATAGGCTCGACGGTGAGACTGAGAGGGATGGGCAGGCGACGGTGGCGACGTGGCTACGGGCGGCTTGCGGCATGGCTGAGGTTGGCGATTGACGGGCGGTCTCCTGGTGATGCTCTAGAGCTTAAATGCGCGCTTAGGGGCAGTGGCAATCAGTCGGGAACATGCGGTGCTCTACGCGGCAGAGGCGGCGTCTTCGATGGCGAGCGTTGGCTGTGAGGCACGGGGCGGCGAACGGGGATGTCTGGCGTGTTCCTGGGATCATGGCGAAGCGGTAGGTACGGGCTGCGGTCGAGGGGCGGCGTGTGCTCGCGTGCCGGGTGCGGCGCTCTGGGGAGGGCTCGGCATGTCGCAGTGGCACTGGGCGCGTGGAGTTCCTGGTGGTCCACGTCTTACACTGGCTTGGGGAGGGGACAGTTAGTAGCGGTGAGGTGCTGGCTACCTCCCAGACACGGTTGGCAAGGCTAGGGTGGCTGCTATCTGGCCGGCGACAATGGGGTGGCATGGTGAGGCTCGGCCTGCTCACCATTGATGGCAAGGCAAGCTCACAGTGGTGCTAGATGTTTACAATTGAACTAGATGATCTACTAAAGACTAGTTGCAACCAGAGGGGGAACAAGTTAGGCTCAATTTAGTGCACACAATAGTGTTTGTGATTTGTTTGATTTGAGTCTGCAAGTTGTTTGATGAAATGGCTGCAAGAAACTTACTTTTGAATTTTTTAAAAGATTTTTGGTGGGTGTGATAGGCAGGTGCTGGGGATTCTGTGGGTGCTTGGGTTTTCAAAATTGAGCTTATTTGAGTGGTTTTTGAAATAGTGGGATCTTCCCATATGAGATAGATTCAATTTTAAACTGTCATTTAAACTTAGTATTTGAATGTTTTTGGATGATCACAAAGTGGGCCTTGGTACTTTATTATGAGTACTAACAAGGGGTGCAAAGATCCACAAATGTTTCTGTTAAGTTTTGAAAACTAGGGATAGCCAAAGTAGGCATGGGAGTTAATTTGGCAAAAATGACAATTCACTTCATTTGTTTATTTTGAGTTGTTTGTCTTTGGGAAAAGTTTGGGGGATTGTTTAAATGATGTTTATTTCACCTAAGAATCCTTTTATAAGCAAAGAAACACAGAACCATGGCAATTCAAAAGAATCCAAATTTTGAATACACACACATATGAATGCTTTCATATTTTTAGTTGGGAAAGTTTTTGTTAACCCTAATTTTGATGATTAGCATTTGATGATCTAAGTTTAATATTTTTGGGATGTTACAGAGAGCGCCGACAACCCCCTCTACTGGGAGCACTTCTTTGCGGAGCGGCGCGAACAGGAGCTCGCCCGCCACGAGGGGCCGCCGAACGAGTCGTCGCTGAAGCGCAACAACTCTGCGGGTCACCGGCATTGGTGGAGCGCCCCGGGGTGGACACTCACCGCAGTGTTGGAGCACATCAACCGCGGGAACACGCCATGGCTCGGCTTCCCGTGCAACCCGACGCCGGCGGCCTGGACGGGTCGGCGTGCTCCGGTGAACTGGGCGCCGAGGAGGATGGCGAGCATGAGGTCGTCCTCCTCCGCGTCGGCATCCCACTCTTCTGGCACGGCGCCGCTTCGCACGCTGACGACAGTCAAGCTTGAAGTCGTCTCGCCTGCGCGCTCACCGCCACGGACGCGCGCACGCGGTATCGTCATCGGCGTCGCCAACTGGCCACCTGCGCCTACGCTGCCCCAAGACAGAAGGCGCATCGCCGGCCGAAGACGCCGCCTTGAAGATGGCGCTGGAGCAGTCGCTCCGCGAAACGGCACCGCAGACGCCGCCGCTAACGGCCGGTCGAGCCCTCCTCGCCGGATATCCTGGAATGGTCCAGGATGGACTGGGAGAAGGCGGAGCGGCAGCGCATCCTCGGCCTGCAGTAGCAGGCCGAGGAGCAGGCCGCCCGGCATCGGGCATTGTCTGGGCGTGAGCTCGCCTACTAGGGCGCCCCGCTCTACGTCCTGGATGACAACGACGAATAGGACGCAGGCCCGTCCTACCATCCATGGAGGTACGGCGACCCTGACCAGGGCAGCTCCCGCCAGAACTAGCCGCCGAGCGACGGCGACGACGACAGCGGAGAGGATGACGGCCAAGCCGACACCGGCTACACGGCGTTCTACAACAACCTCGGCATATAGGATGGCAAAGGCACCGGTGGCGGCCTTTTTTAAGTTCATTATGTATTAGTTTAGTTTAAATTTGATGTAATCTGCCTATATTCGTCCAACTTAATGAAGTTCGCCCATATTTAACGAACTTTAGCCAAACTTGGGAACTCGGCCTAGGTACGCGAGTGGGAAAATGGGCGTACCCAGGCCGAAAACTAGTTCCGTCCGGCCGAAAAATGGACCGATTTTTAGCATGGGTTCAGCCAACGAGTGGATATGCTCTAAAGGTCGATAATTGGCACTTTTGTGCACATGTAATCTGTGAAAAACAGGGGTCATAGACTAGAACCCTCAAACCCTTAAAACTGAGGGTCGAGGGCAGAGACTAGAACCCTCAAACCCTTACAACTGAGGGTTCAAGGGTTCTAGTATTTTCCTCAACCCTCAAATCCTCATCACAATATCATTGCACATATCACAAATATCACCATATCAAATATGTCTCAAGCAAATAATAATCATTCTAGTTATTATTACAACACCAAATAGTACTCTCAAGCATATGATAATCATTCAAATAATTACACCAAAATTTTTGCAAATAACAATAATTGTTCGAATCAAATAGGACATGGCAAACTCAAAAAAAATATAGATCATTGGCCTTGGTGCCGCCCATCCAACTGCCAATGGTGCTCTACTAGATCATCTCGGAGTTGACAATGAGTGTTTGCATTCTCAATCGCACGATGTGCTTCAAGAAAAGCTTCTACACGATCGGGGTTCCTTTCCGGTTGCACACGGGTACCAACATTGTCATAGAAACAAGGTAGATTTAACCCTCTCTCATCCTCTAGCATCATGTTGTGTAGAATCACACAACATTTCATGATGTTCTCCAAGGTTTTTTTGTCCCAAAAACGAGCTAGACCCCGGACTATGGCAAACCTTGCTTGCAAAATACCAAAAGCTCTCTCAATATCTTTGCGGGATTTTTCTTGTGCCTTGGTGAAATTAGCCTTTTTTGCTTAGGGGCACACCATGTTTATCCTTGATGGCCTTCACAAGACTTGCCCACTCGGGATAAATGCCATCGGTGAGATAGTATCCCATTGAGTACTCATTGTTCATGATCTTGTAGTTGCAGGTTGGAGCATCCCCGGAAACTAATCTTGCAAACATAGGAGATCTATTAAGCACATTGATATCATTGAGTGTTCCCAGCAAACCAAAAAATACATGCCAAATCCATGTGTCCTCCGATGCCACGGCCTCAAGCACAATTGTAGCATCCTTGCTTTTACCAAAATACATTCATTGCCATAATTTTGGGCAATTTTTCCATGTCCAATGCATGCAATCAAGACTACCAAGCATCCCCGGCCATCCCCTTTTTTCATTCATCTCCATCAATCTCTTTGTATCTTCCTAATTGGGTGCCCGAAGATACACATGACCGTACAACCGGATGACCAACTTTGCAAACCTACGGACGGACTCCGTGGTTATATCTTGCCCAATGCGAAGATACTCGTCGGTATAGTCCGCGGGTATGCCATAGGCGAGCACACGCATGGCCGCCGATATCTTTTGGTACCCACTAAACCCCATGATACCGGCGGCAGATCTACGACGCTTGAAGTAATCTGAGGCGGCCTCACAATCCTTAACAATCTTCACAAATAAACTACGGCGCATTCGGTACCTTCTCCGGAAGAGGCGAGGTGGGTATGTCGGATGCTTCTCCGCGAAGTAGTCTTGCATCAATTGCTCGTGCCCGAGAGCGCGGTTCCGGTAAATGGTGACTCGTCCCATCTTCGATCCTCTCCTCTGATCCAACAGCTTCACGCGGTCTTCAAACTCTTGCACGTCGACTAGGAGGCCCATAATATCGATGTCGTCATCTTGAAGCAACTCCTCAATGTCCAAATCGTACGATGAAGACTAACCGGAGTCGGAGGACAACGACATGGAGTCATCGGTGTTCATATCCATCTACAAAATACAACAAATGAGCATCAACATTTGCATCAAAATACATCAAAAAATTAGATCAAAAATTAGAACAACTTACCTCGAGGCGGGGAGGAGCTCGGGGACGAGGCGGGTCAGAGGCGGGGAGGAGCTCGGGGCCGAGGCGGGGAGAAGGCCGGGGCTGCGGCGGGTCGGGTGGAGGGAGGCGGACGGGGCGGGGAGAAGGCCGGGGCCAAGGAGGGGAGAAGCTCGGGGCCGAGGAGGGGTGAGAGGCGGCCGAGGCGGGGCGGGGCGCGGCCGAGGCGGGCGGTGGAGGCTGAGGCGGGGCAGCGGCGGCTGTGGGATGACGTCGATGGGGGGGAAGGCGGAGGCGGGGAGGCGGCGGTGGGGCCGAAGGTGGCTCGGCGGGGACGGGGAGGCGAGGGGAGCAGTGGCGGCGGGCGGCGGCGCTGGGTGGGATGAGGCGGGGTGGGCTGAAGCCGTTGGCGCCCTCGCGCTAAACAGGGCCTGGTCGGGTGAGGGGTTGGAGGAGCCAACCCTCACTTTTACAGGCTGTGGGAGGGGTTGAGAGCTCGACCCTCAATTTTTTTGAGGTTTGAGGGTCTGGAGGTTCTAGTCTACGAGATTTGGACCCTCTAATCTGTAAAAACGGCGGTTTGATAGGGGTTTAGGGGCTCTACTAGTGATGCTCTAAGATGATCAGCTCTGAAGCATTTTCGTGTAGTACTGGGTTACATAAGCTCTGCTTTGCCCCTGGCCTAGTTATATTTCACTCAAATAAGCTTAGGAAATGGCAACACATGCCACTTTGTGGGCCTTGCCGCCGGTAAGAGTGGAAGTTTACATGTTGGTTAGAGCATCTCTACTCGGCTTCCCAAGACGCCGATCTCAGGGCGAAATTTAGGCCCGAACATCGAAAATCGGTCCAATCGCGTTCTTAGGACCCTGGTTTCATTCGGATTTGGGTGAACTTTGGTCCGGACTTTTCAGGCCATTCCCAGCATCTCGGGAACGTCCAGAGAACGCCGGACAAAGCGAAAACGGGTGTGGGCCAGCTCTGTCAATGAGAGAATACCGAATTCCCTCACACCCACTCGCCTAGTCTGCGGCGAAGAGACCCCAGCTTCCTCTGCCGCCATGGCTTAGTCGGCGGAGCTCCTCCATGTCGAGACATGCCCACGCCTCTTGATAGGCTCGCCGTAGTCTCCGCCCCTTCCGCCGCCGCTTTTGCCGCCCAAACTTCGCTGTAGCTCGGCTTCGCTGCGAGCTCCCACCACCTCGCCCGCCAAGTGTTCAGTGTTTTGTCGGTTCGGCCATGGACTCAGACGACGAGGAGATGCTTGCCGTGTTGCTGGAGGAGGACAACACCACTGTCGTCGAATATGCAAAGCACATACAGATCCTGGCCTCCCTCGCCTAGCTGTACCTGCAGACGGCAAAGCCGAAGCGCGGAGGTTCGACGAAGGGTCGCCGGAAGTGCAAGACGAGGCAAAGGATAGAGGGCTACTGCATGCTGCACGCCGACTACTTCGCCGACAAGCCGCTCCACGAAACGGCCGTGTTTCAACGCCGTTTTAGGATGAGCCGGAAGCTCTTCCTCAAGATCATGCATGCCATCTGGGAGTTCAACCCCTATTTCGTGTGCAAGAAGGACTGCACCGGCATGGTTGGGTTTTCCTTACTGCAGAAGTGCACAGTGGCGATGAGGTTGCTTGCATATGGAGCGTTGGGTGACAGTGCCGATGACTATCTCCGCATGGCCGAGTCCATCGCCATTGATTTATTGTACATGTTCTATAGGGAAGTGATTGCCGTGTTTGGGAAACAGTACTTGAGAACACCCACTGCTAAAGACACTGCATGGATCCTCGCAGTCAATGAAAGTAGAGGATTTTCTGGGATGCTTGGAAGCATAGACTTCATGCATTGGCAGCGGAGAACTGTCCATTTGCATGGCAGAGAATGTACAAAGGCCACAAAGGAGGTTGCACTATGATACTCGAGGCAGTTGCTACACATGATCTTTGGATCTGGCACTCCTTCATTGGCATGGCAGGATCGAACAACGACATCTCCGTCCTCAACTCCTCAAATGTCTTTGTCAATCTTGTTGAGGGTCATGCTTCCCATGTGGATTTTGAGATCAACGGGAACCACTACAACAAGGGATACTATCTAGCAGATGGCATCTATCCAAGATGACCAACATTTGTGAAAACTATCTCAAACCCAATGCTCCCCAAGCATTCTCAGTTTGCCAAGGAATAGGAAGCTTGCAGGAAGGACGTGGAGCAGGCATTTGGTGCGCTCCAACAGAGGTTTGCAGTTGTCTGGTTCCCTGCTATGACCTGGTCGAAATATCAGATGTGGGAAGTGATGAACTATTGTGTGATCTTGCACAACATGATCATTGAGGATGAGAGAAAGGATCCAGTGAGTTTGGTCAAGCAAAGCAAGCCATACTACAGACAAGGACCTCTTGCCGAGCCTGATCATCAGGTGCCTCCAACCTGGGCTGCCTTCATCGCCATGCGCCAGGAGTTTCGAGATCCGGCAGTTCATCAATAGCTGTAGGATAATCTGGTTGAGCACCTATGGATACGCAGGGGCAACACGTAGATGCTGAGCATGAACTGGCCGAACTAGGCCGAAATATTGTATTTTCACTGTAGGCTAAACTATGTTTAAATTTATGCCGAACTATGGTCGACTGTATTTCGAACTAGGCCGAACTGTGCTATGTAATCATATTATGCTGAACTACGCCAAAAACTGGACGAATTTGAGCCAAATTTGGGCGGAAAAGGGCGTCCCGGGAACTCGGCCTAGGAAGCGAGTGAGAAACTCGGCGTTTTTAGGCCGAAAACGAGTTTCGTCCGGCCATATTTTGATCCGGATTTCGGCCTAGGAACGCCCAACGAGTGGGGATGCTCTTAGCAACATGCTAATCCTGCATTAGACATAACCGCTAAGGTTTTTTTAAGCAACCCTATATTTTATTAATCAAATCAAGTTACATGAAGCACACACTATACCTAGACACTAAAAGACAGAACGTGATAAAATTATCCCAAAAATTTTGCATATAAAATTCTAAGAGAATGAGGGTAATAGAAAACGATCCCTAAGTTTTCCTGCAATAACCAAAGTCAGTGGACGTCGCCCAACTCCAACACTCCTGAGAGGCACCCCGGAAGAGATGCTGAACCTCCATAATTGCAAGATCAAAAAAAAGCGTTATCTCCAACGAGGCTTTTGTAACATCCCAACATTAGAGCTTAAAAATAACCTGAACCCAGATGTGTGCATTGCATTCATGCATAGAAAATCCGAATAATTTTCGCGCTTTTAAAACAGAACTGGTTAAATTGAATGAAGCTTCTCTTAGCTTGATGGAATTGAAGTAGATCATCAAGTTGACTGCGATAAGTTTCAATAAGACCTTTGCTAAAACCTTATTTTGGGTAAGGGAGATTTGATCTAAGGGTAGATCAAATGTACTAAAAGATTGAACATTAATACATTGTGAATTATACTTGATCATTAGGTGATCATATTATAGTATTCATTATAATCACTCATGAATACCAAGTAAGAGGATATAACACCAAATATGAATTTAACAACTATATCTTAATTCCATTTGATTGTACCCTGAGTATCATGGTAATATCTAACCCTACTTCTTAAGTAAAATTGGGTAGGAAAGAAACTAAGTTTAGATCATGCACCTATATCTTTTTTCCATATCAATCCTTATCATCCCTATTGAGTTATATTTCAATATCTGTTGTTCATTAATGTTGAGGAATCAACTATTGAATCACCAGATCTCAATCTATCAACTCTTGACCATATCATCGTTTATAATTAAGGTACCTATATAGAAACAATTAAGAAGAGGCAAATAGTGATGTTAGCTTTAGAATCATCTATAGGATGGGAAAGATTGAAAAGAATCTAATCAACAGGATAATTGATGAAGTTAAATTCCTCCTAGATAAATACAACTATTTATATTATCTAATCCTATGGTAGTAAAGAAGATTACAAGGATGAATACTAAAGATAGTTGCCAGGAGTAGTCCTATTGGATCAAGTAGGTATAGTCAATGAATTATATCTCTTAATCCAATAGAACTAAATAGAAGATAATTATCATACAATTGTAATGTTGTATGGATGGAAGCCTTGATTAGCCAAATGGAAACCTAAACCATAAAAGATTACAAGATTATAATGAACAAGCCTTATTCACCAAGATTGGGTACTGTAACATCCCAGCATTAGAGCTTAGTAATAAGCTCAACACAGGTGTGTGCATTGCATTCATGCATAGAAAATCTGAATAATTTTCGCGCTTTTAAATAAAAACTTGACAAAGTGATTGAAGCTTCTCTTAACTTGATGGAATTGTAGTAGATCATCAAGTTGACTGCGATAAGTTTCAATATGACCTTTGCTAAAACCTTATTTTGGGTAAACATGATTTAATCTAAGGGTAGATCAAATGGAATAAAACTAAACCCTAATACATTACTTAATGGTTTATATTTGATCCTTAGGTGATCATACCATAGTATTCATTATAATCACTCATGAGTACCAAGTTAAGGATATAACACAAATAATAAGAATGTAACAACTATATTTTAATCTTATCTACTTATACCATGTGTATCATGGAAATACCTAACTTTAACTCTCTAGTGAGATTGAGTAGGAAAGAAACCAAGTCAAGACCATTCATTAAATATCTTCCTTTCCATATCAATCTTTATCATCTCTACTGAATCTTATCCTTATAATTGTTGTTCATCAATATTGAGTAATCAATTATTGATTCACCAATTCTTAACTTATCAATGCTTGATCTATCAATTCTTGTCCTTATCATAGCATCCACTCTAAAACCTTTAGAGAAGAAGTAAGAAGAGATAGTTGGTAATGCTAGTTTTAGATGTCATCTGTAGGATGGGAGTGATTTGAGTAAATCAAATCAATATGGTAACAAAGAAGTTTACAAGGATGAAGTCTAAAGATTGTTACCAAGAGTAGTCCTATTGGATCAAGTAGGTATAGTCAATGAATTATATCTCTTAATCCAGTAGAGCTAAACAAAAGATAATTAGAATACAATTGTAGTGTTGTATTGAAGAAGCCTTGATTAGCCAATTGGAAACCTAAACCCTAAAGGATTATAATGATCATGCCTTACTCACCAATATTGAATGCTTATACCAAGTATAAGTGACATTGGTGGATAAAATATGATTGAACCATAGTATAGATATAATATACTAGATTAGTCATTACAAGTCACATTAATATAATGTGAGATTGGAATGTTAGATATTGGAGTTAAGTATAGAGAAGAAAGTATGATTAAAATAATGTTAGAGCAACATTGAATTAAAGAAGTAGTATTTTCTTCTTGGGGAAATACTAAACACTAGAGGAGAGTAGAACTGGTTATAAGCCTCTACTAGAGTAGTTTTTGTGATGGATGATTTAGGAAGGGTATGAATGGAGTTAGAGGTAACCACTTGTTGGGTTAGAGATTATTAATAGTAGAATAGTTGTTATAGCCAAGTATAAATATAAGAATATTATGAAAGCTTTAGTGTTAAGCACTTTGCATTTTTAAATGGATTTAGAATAAACAAGGGTGGATAAGAAGTGTCTATAAAGCAAAGCTCATCATGTTAACACATGATGATGAATATAGAGAAGTAATATATCTAGGAAAGAAATTCCTTAATCAGAAGTCCAGAATTATGAAATATGGAATACAGGAATTCTTGTTAAACACTAAACCCTAACTCTTTAACCAAATAGAATACCCATCTCAAATAATGGATCTACCATCTTGCTTCCTCAATGTTTTATAGGAAT
Organism: Avena sativa; assembly: GCA_916181665.1. Lineage (NCBI taxonomy): Eukaryota > Viridiplantae > Streptophyta > Magnoliopsida > Poales > Poaceae > Avena > Avena sativa. The sequence continues at coordinate 508,640,907 of OV702294.1, forward strand.
ATTTTCCTATAACCAATAAATTAAGCATATCTTTGTCATTTCTAATTATCATCATCATAGGTGCTTAAGAACCATCTTTGTCAATTATTTTTCCTAAGTCATCCTAGAAAACAATTCCACTATTTTACTTTGAATGGTGATGTTATTAAAGATCACAGACATAAAGACAATGTGATTAACTATAAATCTTTATACACATCAATAAAGGAAATATGAGAATAATATTAACCATACTAAATTCTCAAAACTTTATATATTAAATAACAATAAAGGATCAAGATATCAAAATTATAAGATCCTAAACAAATCTTAAAACCTAAGATTCTAATTTACACCTATTCTATTTGATATAATAACCTTCATATGATTAGGTATATGAAGTATATAAAAGGGTAAATCAATAAATATATTATTATAAAAAATAGTATTAATATCAAAATCTTAAGTATATTCCCATAAACTTACAATTTTCTAAATAAGAAATTCCTATAAAGTTAAAACAAATGAATATATACAAGGGAAATAAAGAAAATATCACAAACCATAATAAAGGTTCACAAATTGATTTTTAATAACTTTATTGTTGCTGCAATTATGTAGCTAATAATTTTCTATGGGGAATATTCAAATAATTGAGTATTATTCAAATCTGAAAAGAAAATGAAATACAAAGCAGAAAACAGGAAAAAAATAAAAGAACTAGCTCAGTACAGAAAGTGGCCCACGGCCCATTTCCTCTTCGCCAATCCATCGCTCACGAGGGGCCAGGTACAACCCATCTGGCCCAAGTGCGGCCCGTCACTGGCCCATACCCTTTCGACCTTCTAATCGCGTCGTCTTCCTCGCGACGCCGGCAACCCCACGATGCAGCGAAGCAGCTCGCTGGCGGCCACCCCGTCGCCAGCCGCGTCAAGATCCGCGCTACCGTCCCCAGTCTTCTACAAGAAGACCTAAACGTCGCCGAAGAACCCTAATCCCTTTTCCCCTCTCCATTTTTCCGTTCTGCCGAAACCCTAGCTGGATGTGGTTCGGGCTGGAGCTCTCTTCTGGCCACCCCTTGCCATTCAGAGGCCACCATGGAGACCGCGACGCTCGACTTCGTCGTTTACCCCAAGGCGCGTTGGTCGGGGTGATCCCTAGCCGCCGGATTTAGGCCGTCTTCCCCAGCACTGACGGTGTCGCCGACGTGAATCGCCGTCGTCTCCAGCTGCACCTCGCCCCCACGACCACTTCTCTACGTTCCGGGTGAGCTACTGAACACGCCGCTATCTTCCTTTGCCTCGCTTGCTTCATGAATCGATCCACCGTCGTGCGTCGCCGTGCTCGGCCGTCGGCCACCGTCGTATCTCCTGCTCCGGTGACCTAAATAGAGCGGCGCCGCCACTGTTGGGTTCCTGTCGATGCTCTTTCTCCGAAACACACGATCCCAGCCGCGCGCGCGAGTTGAATCACTCGATCGGAAATCGATCTGGGAGGTTCCTGCTGGGATGATGTCACTCTCACATCATCACTGCGTCATCCACAACCACGTTAGCGGGTTGGACTTAGTCCACTGCTCGCGTGGAGAGTGACGTGGTCACTGGCCCACTGGTTAGTGACCGTGGGTAGAACTAGTCTGGGTACGCATTGTCTTTTTTGTTCAGGAATTAAACAAAATCATATTAATTCCAAAATAAAATAAAATGATTAAATCTTGTAAATGTGATATATTTTGTTTTATAAATCAGAAAAATACATATAATATATGAAAATGTTTAGAAAAATAAAATCTACAACTTAAAACTATCAATAAATATTATTATGATAATTATTTAAAATAAATATTATTTCATAAATACTTTATAAAGTTTTAATACTTTAATAATTAATATTTTAATAATGGAAAATGTTAAAAATATAAATAAAATATTAAAAATCTTAGGAAAATAATAATTAAAGTTTAAAACTATAATCATGCATTATTTGTCCCCTTAATTAAATATTTATTATTTAGTAAGTATTTCTAAAGAAATAAACCTTATTAAAATCATATCTTATTATTTATAAATCACAAAAATAAATGTAATATACCAAAATAATCACAAAAATAATACCTATATGTTAAAAATGTGATATTCCACTTTTGAGTTAAATAAAAAGTTAAACACTTTTCTAACTTGAATTTAAACCTATTTCCTTAATTAATAATTCTTATAAAGGTGAATAAAACTTGTTAATACTGCTAAAAATTAACCAATTAAATGTAATAAATAGTATTAATCCTAAATACTAATTTTATGAAGTCAAAATGGTTTAACACATTTTAAAAAAAAAACTTTATTAAGTTATCCTTCAACCATAAGTATAAATTATTTTATAAAAGAATTCTTATTTAATATAAAATCTCTAAGAATAATTATAATAAGATAAAACCCAATCTTTATATTCAACTACAAGTTATAAACAAACCAAAACACTATATTGAATCCATAAGAAGTTAAGTAATCTTATTTCTTTGTTTACAAACTATAACCACTCATCCATAAAAAGTAAAATGATTCTATCCCATTAAACAATTAGGAAACCACGATTCAATAAAAGTAATGCCATTCTTAAATAACTCCAAAGGAAACGTTATAAAGTAAATAGGCTACAAATATTATAAGTATAATACCTTAAGTCCATCTATGTCTTTAAAGTTAACTTTAGTCTATCATACTTTAGTTAATGCTAAAGACTTTAATATATACTTCATAGTTAACTTTGGTCTGTTATAATTAAATTGTAAAGCATCTTAATACCAAATCAACCCAGTTAAAAACCAAGACAGATAAGTCTCAAATACTACTAATTTCATTATTCCAGTGAAGGCAATTTTTTCTGACTTAAAGACTATAAGTAGAAAGAACATCTCATAAGGTTAACTTAAAGGCTTAAATGTTTCTACTTAGTTGAGTAAGATTTTCTGCAAAAGTTGTTCGTTTTGCCACTTCAATAAAAACAAGTAACAACTCATCACAACCACTTTACTCTATACTTTATTTGTATAATAAGATTGTTCATACTTAAATTATTTATAAGTGACATTACTTGTAAAGTAAAACTTGAAGATAAACAATTAAGATGTAAGCAATCTTGAGTACCATTCCATACTATGTATTTTATTGTTGTATAAATACATGTTGTATTCCACACACTCACAAGCCTTAATAAGAAACACATGTATGAAACTTAATCTAAAAGGGCAACACATTCCAAAGAAACCCTTTCCAGTATCCAAACCCTAGATCAACGTTATCCTCGGGATTCGCGTTTATCAACTTGCATTACATTACTTATGCATAAAAGCATCTTGCTTCTTTAAACATTAGTCCTTACCGGACCAATGATGCAGATTTCCGCTATTGGATATTTTATATTGTCTTGAAGACCGTCAGTGCATAATCTTGCAATCACAAAAGGCAAGTTCACACTTGCTCATGTCCTTTAATTATTTTCTGTAAAGTATTTTACAAATCCAGTGTTGTCATCACCTGCATTTGAAAAAGGTCAGAAAACACTATTTTCATAATAATGTGATTATAGGTTATTTACCATGAGGTAATAACCTACTATAAGAGTTCCGGTGGTAAAGGAACATATTATCTAGGACTGAACAACCAATGCCGCCAGTGATTCTTGCGCCGTATATTACGCGTTGACCATGAGATTTGGAATGGGACGAAGAAGTCAGCTGTATCTTTTCCCTCTCGCATGGAGCTAGATGTGCGGGTCGTGGCTGTTATCACTCATAGCGTGCATATTATTTATGGTAATTCGTAGAGGATATGCAGCATATGGGTGGGAGCCCTCAACGTCCCACGATAGTTCCGGCATCTGAACGGTCTGTACTGCCATTGCCGTAAGTCAAAAGGTGGGCTGGCGTACACCAAGGAGACATGCGGGGTCGCGGAGAAAGCAGTGATTGGCTTGGATCTTAGTCTGGGCCTCACACCAAGGAAGTGTGAACGAACCTGCAATTCGTATGTGCAACAAAGCTAAGATCTCTCATGGGTAAAGTGACGCACCTCTGCAGAGTGTAAGAACTGTAACTTGTTACTCCCTGTTCCGGGAAGGAGCAACCTTTGAAGAAATGTTTACGAAAACCTGCATTGCCTACGACCTATGGTCTGTGGTTGTAGCTATAGTGCATCAAACACTCCTTTTCTAGTGGACTTGCTGAGTACGCTCGTACTCAAAGTATCTTCATAACCCTTGCTAGGTTCTAAAGCCAGTACAGACGATGTCTATATCAAGTTATGCTCCAGGAATCATTATCATAAGCTAAAGCTCTTCAAGGAAGTCAAGAAAGTCAACATATACATCAAGTCAAGTGAAGACGAAGTTGCTGATTAGATAAGAATATAATTTCTAACCATAGAACCTACTTCTGTAGAGTATTGCAATAGCAGCAATGCAAGCCGGTAGTTCAGTTACTAGTTTTATAAGTATGGTAGTTATGAGTTATTTATTCTTTATTCTTCTTCGTAAGAAGTTTCTTTCTCTCTCTTTAACCTAGAGTGTTCTCTGGATCTTGTGTAAAGAGTTGAGTTGTAACCTATAGTCATGTCTTGGATTTGCTATGTTTCTGTTGTACTACTCTGAGGGATGTAATACTAGTGGACGGTGTTTCATTGGTGTTTTGTCAATGACTATAGTGTACTACATCATGAAGTGGTGTGCTGGGTCATCGCAGGTACTTATGTCATGTATAAGTGGTATTGGTAGATAAAACATGATTGAAACCCTAGTAGAGATAAGTTATCCTAGAGTAGTCATTACAAACCACATAAATATGATTTAGGATTGGAGTGAGAGTTATTGGAGTAAACTGAATCTAAGATGATATTATTCAGTTAAAGCTAGTATAGCATAGAGTTATAGAAGTAGTGTTATTCATCTTAAAGGATAGTCAACTTTAGAGTAAGGTAGTTGGATGCATACAACTATTAGAGATATATTAGTGATGGATGATTAAGGAAGGTTAGGAGTGGAGTTTGAAAGAACTACTTGTTGGATTGAAGATTTTCAATAGTAGAATAGTGGGTATAATCAAGCAAGGATATAAGAAAACTATGAAATGCTTTAATATCAAACTCATTGGATTCATCCATGAGTCTAGAAGAATGATATATGAATAAGAAGATTTTAAGGAGTAAAGCTCATCATACTAACCATGATGATGGATAAGAAGAAGTATTATATCTAGGAAAGGAATTCCTTATTTAAAAGATCCAGAATTGTGAATTATGGAAAATAGACATTCATAAACTCTTGTATAAGCAATCTTGACTAGTATGTTATAAGTATATATATTTTAATACTACATATGTGTTGTTCACAACCACTCATAAACTCTAATAGAAGCACAAATATGAAACTTATCTAAAAGAACCACACACTCCAAATTAACCATTTTTGGAATCCAAACCCTAGAACAACCTTATCTTCGAGATTCACCTTTAGAACGTGCATCACATTACTTATGCATAAAAGCATATTGCTTCTTTAAACATTAGTCCTTACCGGACCAATGATGCTAATTTCAGATTCTGGATCCTAGACTGACTCGAAGACCGTGAGTGCATAATCTTGCAATCACAAAAGGCAAGTTCACACTTGCTCATGTCCTTTGTTTATTTTCTGTAAAGTATTTTACAAATCCAGTGTTGTTATCACCTGCATTTGAAAAAGGTCTTAAAACACTATTTTGATAATAATGTGAAATATTGGTTACTGATCCAGGGTGATCAGCTAATCTATTAAACCTGACAGTTGGAATACCACTGTTCAGAACTATATCACCTAGGAATTAACAACCAATTTCGCCAGTGATTCTTGCGCCGTATATTACGCGTTGACCATGAGATTTGGAATGGGACGGAAAAGTCAGCTATATCTTCTTCCTCTCGCATGAAGCCGGATGTGCAGGTCGTGGCTGTTATCCTCGTCGCGTGCATATTAATTGGTAATTCGTAGAGGATATGCAGCATATGGGTGGGAACCCTCATCGTCGCACGATAGTTCTGACATCTAACGGTTTGTACAAACCATTGCCGTAATTCATTATGTGGACATGGTGTACACCAAGGAGGCATGTGAGGTCGCGAAGGGGGCAGTGATTGGCTTGGATCATCTTCTGGGCCCCACATCATGGAATTGTGGACGGGAATAAGCTGCCCGGTTGTGCAACAAAGAGTTGATATCTCATGGGTAAAGTAACGCACCTCAACAGAGTGTAAGAACTGTAACTTGTTACTCCCTGTACCGGGAAGGAGATGCGAACGCGGCGGGAAAGGAACTCCATGAAAGTTCTGGTAAACCCGTGAAGGCTGACGGACATAGCTTTTCAGAATAAAAGCAACCTTTGAAGAAATGTTTATGAAAACTTGCATTGCCTACGACCTACGGTCTGTGGTTGTAGTTATAGTACATCAAACACTCCTTTTCTAATGAATTTGCTGAGTACGCTCGTACTCAAAGTATCTTCTTAACCCTTGCTAGATTCTGAAGTTGGAATAGACATCAACCACATCAAGTTATGCTCCAGGACTTATCATGCCCAGCAAAAGCTCTTCAATGAAGACAAGGAAGTTAACATATACCTCAACTCAAGTGAAGACAAAGTTCCTGATTAGATAGGGATATAATCTCTAGCCAAAGAACCTATTTCTGTAGTGTGTTGCAATAGCAGCAATGCCAACCTCTTAGCCAGAATTCTAGACTTAATAGTATAATCGTTCTTGCGTTATTTATCTTTGATTCTTCTCTGTAAGAAGTTCTTTCTCTCTCTTTAACCTAGAGTGTTCTCTGGATCTTATGTAAATAGTGAGTTGTAACCTTTAGCCATGTATTGGACCCGCTGTGTTTCTGTTGTGCCATTTTGAGGGATGTAATACTAGTGAACGGTGTTTCATTGGTGTTATGTCAACGACTATAGTATACTACATCATGCAGTGGTATGCTGGGTCTCCGCAGTTGGTATCAGAGCATATGCTTTGACCTTAGGTGGGAAACATAGTAAATGGGTAGAACCTGTAGAACATACCCTAGCAATAATAAAGAGTTATCTAGTGATATGAGGGATATTCACTTGAGAATAATCCTATTATGTTACTAGTGCGATAACCCTTTTATATGATTGCAATTCCGATCATTACCCAAGAGTTTTAACTCTATGTGACTTATGATAATTTATTATCTACAGTTCCACATGGCACCTCGATATCCACCCCGGAATGTTCAAGTGATGAACAGGATGTTGGATGACTATGGAGGGGATTGGACTGACAATCTCCGACAACTTCTATGGAGTTTGGAATGTGAATCAAGACTTTTGGTCAAGATTTACAGTTACTATGATGGGCAGGTATTAGCTAAATACCATGTCATGATCATGTTACCCAAGAACTTAGGACTTAAGGGAGAAATGCCATCAGGAGAGGCAAGGTGCATGGCATCTGCATACCAGATTGCCATAGCAGCAGCCATAAACATGATCCGAGAACAAAAATCCCAAGCTCTAGAAGGTAGTACACACACCATTATACCACATGAAACCTCAAACCCAGAGCATGAGTTAGATCACTCTACCTTAGTCCATGCTGAACCAACTCTAGCTGTAGAGTATATGGATCATTATCGATCTTTGCTAAACACTTATCACAACACTCACCAAGTCTTAGTTCAGGAGCTGGATATGGTCATTGAGGATTTTACTGATCCTGACAAAGCAATGGCTCGTAGGAAGAAGCTAGATAAAGAAGCTAGGCATCCCAAATACATACCTTCAGGAGAAGTGTTTGAGGAAACTGAGTTTGATGACCCAAACTCGGAAAATTATGCCTACTACCAAAAATGACTTTAAGCCACCGGAAGACCTATGGACCAAATATAACTCTGAACAACAGGAATGGAATAAAGTTATTTGAAACAACCCTGAACCAAACAAGTATGGATGGGAAATGGAATCTCAAGGTAGAACCATAGGAAATCCTACACCTTGTGATACAGGTATTGACGAAGAGACCAACTATAACCACAGAGAGCCTTATGGACCCTATGGGGGTGATACCAATCCAATCGACTTAGAAGAGTATTCCGATAGCTACTACACCAATATATATGACTGGATCCAAGAAAAAGCTAAGGAACCAACTTACTATGAGGAAGCGTTGCCAGAAAACCCGGAATATTCGGTGTAAGATTACGCCAACTCTAGTCATTTTTCAATGACTAATCTTAGTCTCGGTACTTCTAATCAAGAATACGCACCTCCTGGATGCTCTTATGCTCCAGAAGGCAGTCGTAGGACTTCACGTCATCATGGACGAAACTCCAGGAAGAACTAGAGGAAGATGAAAGTAAGAAAGGAACGACATCCCAAGGGATGAGGGCTTGAATAATGTATATAGAGGGTAATGTGTATTGTAGTTCTAAGGGTTTGCCAAAATAAGTGAGGATATATCCACAAGAACAAGAAGTTCTTGTAAAATAGTTGTGTAAATAGGTATGGAGCAAGCCGTTGGAACATCTAGTACCTTTGTAAATTATTTAAAACCTATGTGTAATACATGGTATATGTTTTGTTGTTTATCGACTTTTGGATCTTTTTGATTGACTTGATCTGTACATGAAGTTTAATTAGGTGTGCAAATGCATGATGCAGCACCCAGTTATTACTTGATGTTATAGACCTAGATAGAAACGGGAATTCATGTAAGGGAGTGACGAGTTTCGAAGATCATAAGGAAGACTGACTTGAAGGATGAAGCAGAATATAAGGGGTATTAACACCCTTTGGAGAATAGATAGAGCACAGGTCATTACTAGTCAGCTTTGGAAGAAAGCTTAGCGTAGAAGATGTAGGGAGCCACAAGATATAACAAACTGAAAGTTCATTCAAAATAGGTAATTTGCTAAGAAAGCAATGGAGTAATTATGCAAGTTCATGGAAGTATCATGAATAAGTGCAAAGAAGTTATGGAACCCAAAATGGTATTCAAATTATGACAATTCAGAGGGAATGCCATAAGTATGCTAGAAATCATAGGGTAATACATACACCCTAGGATGCTCCGCAGCTGGTAAATTTCTGCAACTAGTACTTAATCCATAATCGGTATTCTGATCCACGGTTGGTGTTTTGTCCGCAGCTGGTATATTGGTTAACATAGTTACCCAGATCCTCTTAAAAGTTGCATAGAGAGCATTAAATTTGGCCTAATCTAAGTAAGACCTAAAGAAGTAAAAAAAAATTTAAAGGCGATCGTCTTTCGAGATGCTTCGCAAGGTCAAACTTATCCAAGCGAAAATGTCCAAAAGTAAGTAGACATATAATGCTGAAAGATTTGTTTCGGAGATCCACAATTGTGTGGATACACCGTATAGTCTTTCATCAGAAGGTAAAGTATAAACTGAACAGAGACCAACATTCTAGTTATAAAGCCAATAAATATTATATGGACAAATTAAAGACTGTTAGTAAACCCTAAGGGGAGAGCAAACCTTACAAATGAAAGTTGAACAAGTAGTATAGGTAATAATGAAAGATTATCTAACACTTACTAAGATAAAAGCTTGAAGGTGATAAAAGGTTAATCCTAACCGACTAATTCTAGAAGAAACAACTCTTAAGTGGTCTTTAAGAAGTAATAGAGAACCTCCACTGGGACATGGAAAGAGAATAAGAAATTCCAATGGGTACGAACTAAATAAGTTCAAATCCAATCTTCACAAGGACTACCAGTATAAACCATACCACCACAAATCAAAAATTACTCCTTTAACCACAACTATTGATTAATAAAATTTAAAACCCTGTTGTAGTGAAACTTCCAAGACCTTATATAGTATAATAAGAAAGATTGCTGATTAAATAAAAAAAGGGAATTGGATTAGGATATCTAATCAGGTTATGGAATACTACAATTAATTCCATTTAAGTTAATCATGGAGTGGAGAATGTAATAACCACTACAAGTCAATTACCTACTCCGAAACGTGAGAGTTTGCGAACTTCGAGGACGAAGTTTATTTTAAGGGGGAGAGTCTGTAACATCCCAGCATTAGAGCTTAAAAATAACCTGAACCCAGATGTGTGCATTGCATTCATGCATAGAAAATACGAATAATTTTCGCGCTTTTAAAACAAAACTGGTTAAATTGAATGAAGCTTCTCTTAGCTTGATGGAATTAAAGTAGATCATCAAGTTGACTGCGATAAGTTTCAATAAGACCTTTGCTAAAACCTTATTTTGGGTAAGGGACATTTGATCTAAGGGTAGATCAAATGTACTAAAAGATTAAACCTTAATACATTGTGAATTATACTTGATCATTAGGTGATCATATTATAGTATTCATTATAATCACTCATGAATACCAAGTTAGAGGATATAACACCAAATATGAATTTAACAACTATATCTTAATTCCATCTGCATGTACCCTGAGTATCATGGTAATATCTAACCCTACTTCTTAAGTAAGATTGGGTAGGAAATAAACTAAGTTTAGATCATGCACCTATATCTTTCTTTCCATATCAATCCTTATCATCCCTATTGAGTTATATTTCAATATCTGTTGTTCATTAATGTTGAGGAATCAACTATTGAATCACCAGATATCAATCTATCAACTCTTGACCATATCATCATTTATAATTAAGGTACCTATATAGAAACAATTAAGAAGAGTAAAATAGTGATGTTAGCTTTAGAAATCATCTATAGGATGGGAAAGATTGAAAAGAATCTAATCAACAGGATAATTGATGAAGTTAAATTCCTCCTAGATAAATACAAGAGCTATTTATATTATCTAATCCTATGGTAGTAAAGAAGATTACAAGGATGAATACTAAAGATAGTTGCCAGGAGTAGTCCTATTGGATCAAGTAGGTATAGTCAATGAATTATATCTCTTAATCCAATAGAACTAAACAGAAGATAATTATCATACAACTGCAATGTTGTATGGATGGAAGCCTTGATTAGCCAACTGGAAACCTAAACCATAAAATATTACAAGATTATAATGATCAAGCCTTATTCACCAAGATTGGGTACTTATGTCATGTATAAGTGGTATTGGTAGATAAAACATGATTGAAACCCTAGTAGAGATAAGTTATCCTAGAGTAGTCATTACAAACCACATAAATATGATTTAGGATTGGAGTGAGAGTTATTGGAGTAAAGTGAATCTAAGATGATATTATTCAGTTAAAGCTAGTATAGCATAGAGTTATAGAAGTAGTGTTATTCATCTTAAAGGATAGTCAACTTTAGAGTAAGGTAGTTGGATGCATACAACTATTAGAGATATATTAGTGATGGATGATTAAGGAAGGTTAGGAGTGGAGTTTGAAAGAACTACTTGTTGGATTGAAGATTTTCAATAGTAGAATAGTGGGTATAATCAAGCAAGGATATAAGAAAACTATGAAATGCTTTAATATCAAACTCATTGGATTCATCCATGAGTCTAGAAGAATGATATATGAATAAGAAGATTTTAAGGAGTAAAGCTCATCATACTAACCATGATGATGGATAGGAAGAAGTATTATATGTAGGAAAGGAATTCCTTATTTAAAAGATCCAGAATTGTGAATTATGGAAAATAGACATTCTTGGTAAACAACCAACTCTAAATCTCATATCAAACCTAATATCCATTTCATGTTATTGATTTATCATCTTATGTCCATATCACTTCATAGGAATATTACCCTATAAGCATATCTTTACCAATTCCTTTCTATAAAACATTCTAATTATAACTTTCTATTATAAAGGTTGATGTCATCAAATATTCATAATCCAAGTATATTAAAAACCTAAACCCTAGAGTAAATATTCATAATTCAAAATCTTAAACTTCTTTGTTTATCACAATAGAATATATACATTGTCCTTTCCCAAATTAATGGGAGTAGTAATAATCATATCAATGTCTTTTATATTTCATGCATCAAATAATGATATAGAATCATTATACATTTATAAAAAAAATCTATTCAAACTATGAGCCAACTAGAGTTAAGTTTACAAACAAATAAGAAAATATATCATTTAGAGCAAATAAATAAGAAAAGTTAACTAAAGGAGAAGAGTAAAATAATAAGAAAAGTTTCTACAAATTATTAAAAGGGATTCATATAGAGCAAATAAAAGAAATATAAAAAGATTATATAATAAAAGTTCACAATTGATACCAAATATATTTTAGTATTATTTCAAATATCCAGCAAATAAATCCTACCAAGAAAAGTTCAAAATATAAATCAAATTCAAATCTGAAAAGGAAAACAGAAAATAGGAAAAGGTAAAACAAAGAAAAAACCAAACTTGGCCGTAGCCCAACCCTACCTGCTTACCTAACGCCCTGTGAAGCCCACAATAGCCCAGCAACCAGCCCAACTCGTTTCCATCAGTGACTGACAAGTGGGACCAAGGGAGGACCGCGGGTTGAGCTGAAAGAATCGCCAGGGGGTTACCTGCAAAAGTTACGTTGTCGCCATCATCACGCACACAGGCAGCTCGCTGGAGGAGCTCGCCGCCGCCCGATGCCGTCATCGTCGGCAGTCGTGCGCCAAGATGCTCGTCGTCGTTTCAGAGGGGGATAAGAAGGCCACCGCAACGCCCTGCCTCAATGCTTATCCCCAAGTCCTCCTTATCCTCTCATATGTGAATGGGACCGAAACACTAGCTCACCAGAGCCACCCCTCGCTGTTGAACCACATCTCCCCACACCCTTCCAAGCAGCCATGAAGAAGCGTCGTCCTCCGTAGATCCTCTAAGAGAAATCCTGCATCAAGGGGAGCACTGGAGTGGACGAATTTGGCCGTTCTTCTTCATGGCAGTTCGTCGGTAATCTTGTCAGAGAGCTCGCCTCCGACCGCGCCTGTCCTCGCCGACCTCTCTATCATCATCAGGGTGAGTTCCTGAACCTTCCCGTATCTTTAAATCGTCTGATCTCGATGTAAATCGTCGTCTCACCGTGTGCCACCGTCAGAGCTCGTCGGAGCTGAGGCTCCGATGAACATTTCCGAGCGGCACCGCCACTTTAGGACTCAGCACGAAACACTGATTTGAACTAGGATTATTTCGCTTGCTGGGGCGCAGTAGATCGTCGCCGGCGACCAACCACTGACGGCGGTGGTGGTGCTGATGCCATCACTACGTCATGCCGACGCCACCCTGAACCACGTTAGCTCGTTTGACTGGTCTTTGTCTAGCGTGGCTGATGACATGGCCTTGGTCCCATGTGTCATCGACTGAGAGTAGAGAGAGGATCAGTAACAAATACATTTTCTAAACCTGAGAGCTGAGGTGGACAATGGCCCACGGGTCAGTGACTGAGGTTAGCTTTGAGTGCGGTGTAAAAAGTATTTTCTATTTAAGAAATAAACAAAATGTTATAAACCCCATTAATAATATTCCAGAAATCAAATAAATGATTAAATATTATTTAATTAATAAATCTTGATTTACAATTCAGAAAAATATGTATAATATATGAAAATTTGTAGAAAAATAAAATCTACAACTTAAACTTATTATACAATATTATTATGATGATCATTTAAATAAATATTATTTAATAAAGAATTTATAAGTAATAAAACTTTGATAAATCATATTTTAATAATGGTAAATGTTAAAAAAATATAAATAAAATACCAAAAATCTTAGAAAAATAAGAATTATAAATTAAAACTATAACCATGTATTATTATTTTCACTTAATTAAATATTTATTATTTATTAAGTAATTATAAAGTAGTAAGAATTATAAAAATAATATCTTATTATTTATAAATCACAAAAATAAATGTAATATACCAAAATGATCACAAAAATAATATCTACATGTTAAAAACCTATTATTCTACTTCTCAGTTAAATAAAAATTCAAATATTTTAATAACTCAAATTTAAACTTATTTACTTCATTAATAATTCATATAAGGATAAATATTATTAATATTCCTAAAATGAATAAATTAAGTTTAATAAATAGTATTAGTCTTAAATATTAATAAAATGAATCTTTAATGGTTTAAAACACTATAAATATCTTTTTATTAAATTATCTTCAACCTTAAATGAAGATTACATCCTAAAAAGATTCCCATTTATAATAAAAGCCTTAAAGAACAACTTATGAATACACCAAACCTTTTCTATCTATATTAACCACCAAATTGCAAAAACTACCACAACACTATAGAAGGTTCAAAAGTAGTTAAGTAACAATATATCTTGGTTTAAAAACTATACTCACTTATCTATAAAAGATAAACGATATTACTCCATTATAGAATCAAGAAACTATTACCCCAAGTAAAAGGATAACCATTCTTAAGTACCTTAAAGGAAACATTTCAGATACACAAGATACAAATGTATAAGTTCTATACTTTCAAAAATATCTATATTTTTAAGTTAACTTTAGTCTCCAAGAATCTAAATATAATACAATAGACATTACTATATGTTTTATAGTTAACTTTGGTCTGAAGTAGTTAAATTACAATGCAACTCAAGCCAAACCATTTGAGCAAACAAATAACATCAACCACCACTAACTAACCACAAAGCTTGTTTAGACCTTAGAAGAGAAACCTTTTCTTTGAAGGTTATTCTTTTTGCCACTTCAAACAAGAACTCTTGTATAAGCAATCTTGACTAGTATGTCATAAGTATATATATTTTAATACTACATATGTGTTTTTCACAACCACTCATAAACTCTAATAGAAGCACAAATGTGAAACTTATCTAAAAGAACCACACACTCCAAAGTAACCATTTCCGGAATCCAAACCCTAGAACAACCTTATCTCCGAGATTCGCCTTTAGAACATGCATCACATTACTTATGCATAAAAACATATTGCTTCTTTAAACATTAGTCCTTACCGGACCAATGATGCTAATTTCAGATTTTGGATCCTATACTGACTCGAAGACCGTGAGTGCATAATATTGCAATCACAAAAGGCAAGTTCACACTTGCTCATGTCCTTTGTTTATTTTTTGTAAAGTATTTTACAAATCCAGTGTTGTTATCACCTGCATTTGAAAAAGGTCTTAAAACACTATTTTGATAATAATGTGAACTATTGGTTACTGATCCAGGGTGATCAGCTAATCTATTAAATCTGATAGTTGGAATACCACTATTCAGAACTATATCACCTAGGACTTAACAACCAATGTCGCCAGTGATTCTTGCGTCGTATATTACGTGTTGACCATGAGATTTGGAATGGGACGGAAAAGTCAGTTGTATCTTATTCCTCTCGCATGAAGCCGGATGTGCAGGTCGTGGCTGTTATCCTCGTAGCGTGCATATTAATTGGTAATTCGTAGAGGATATGCAGAATATGGGTGGGAACCCTCATCGTCGCACGATAGTTCTGACATCTAACGGTTTGTACAAACCATTGCCGTAATTCATTATGTGGACATGGTGTACACCAAGGAGGCATGTGAGGTCGCGAAGGGGGCAGTGATTGGCTTGGATCATCTTCTGGGCCCCACATGGAATTGTGGACGGGAATAAGCTGCCCGGTTGTGCAACAAAGAGTTGATCTCTCATGGGTAAAGTAACGCACCTCTACAGAGTGTAAGAACTGTAACTTGTTACTCCCTGTTCCGGGAAAGAGATGCGAACGCGGCGGGAAAGGAACTCCATGAAAGTTCTGGTAAACTCGTGAAGGCTGACGGACATAGCTTTTCAAAATAAAAGCAACCTTTGAAGAAATGTTTATGAAAACTTGCATTGCCTACGACCTACGGTCTGTGGGTGTAGTTAGTACATCAAACACTCCTTTTCTAATGAATTTGCTGAGTACGCTCGTATTCAAAGTATCTTCTTAACCCTTGCTAGATTCTGAAGTTGGAATAGACATCAACCACACATCAAGTTATGCTCCAGGACTTATCATGCCCAGCAAAAGCTCTTCAATGAAGACAAGGAAGTCAACATATACCTCAACTCAAGTGAAGATGAAGTTCCTGATTAGATAGGGATATAATCTCTAGCCAAAGAACCTATTTCTGTAGTGCGTTGCAATAGCAGCAATGCCAACCTCTTAGCCAGAATTCTAGACTTAATAGTATAATCATTCTTGCGTTATTTATCTTTGATTCTTCTCTGTAAGAAGTTCTTTCTCTCTCTTTAACCTAGAGTGTTCTCTGGATCTTATGTAAAGAGTGAGTTGTAGCCTTTAGCCATGTATTGGACCCACTGTGTTTCTGTTGTGCCATTCTAAGGGATGTAATACTAGTGAACGGTGTTTCATTGGTGTCATGTCAACGACTATAGTATACTATATCATGCAGTGGTATGCTGGGTCACCGCAGCTTTGCTGCATGCAACGAGGCACATGTCAGTGTGGCATGTCAATCGAGGGACATCCCTGTGTTGTCTTGGACCAAGATCCACCTCCCATAGAACAAGTCGACGAAGAATGACAAATCCACCACCTCCGAACCAACATGCTTTCTGTAGAGAAACCACCTCATCCGATCCGCCAGTGCCATCGTAGATAACAATGAACGCCAGCGGCACATCGATAAACCGATCTTGCCAGATATGAAGAACTACGAGAAGACCAAGTTTTCGATCTAAAGGAACGGCCAGCACACATTGACAACAACTCCATGGCGTCGTCGTGAAGGTCGTCGCCGGTGTGAGAGTAGAGTTGAGAAGATTTATTTGCCCGGGCGTCGCTCCCAACAACCCAATGACGCCTCATAGCAGAAAGGCCATAACCCTAACTACTAGATGGAGAAACGAGGTTCCCTCCCTCATGCCGCCGAAGCGGCACCCTGGGAGAGGGGACCAGCGCACTTGCCGGCTGACATCTAGAGGGACTTGGTCACCGCCGCCTGTCCTTCGTGAGGGAGGGAGAAGCGGAAGCGCTTTTCATGGCGTCGCTAAGGGTTTATTTTATTCAAAAGAGTTGTGTAGCATTTTTGTAAGATTTGGACCCTTCAAAATTTTCCCTATAAAAGTCGTTTAATTTAAAGGATTACAATCTTTGGAATTTTCATCGGATCTCTTTACACTCTACTTGGAGAAATTTTTTCATCCACTCCAAACTCTTTATACAATTCATTTGTTTTTCTATACAACCAAACACTACTTGATCAAGATCCTTCAGTTTTTGAATCCTTTGAGATTCAAGTGGATATTGCCACACCAATCATGCGATATTTCTATTCCCGCGTTATGAGAATCTTACAAATCAAATGAGCAGTAAATGGTTCTCGAAGAGCAACTCCAAGGGGGGAGGGGTGTTCGTTTCCCAGTTGACGCGAGAAGTAATGGCTCCCGCCTGCCGCCATTTCTTCATCGACCACTCCTAATGTGCCCCAATAATAGGTCCAGTCTAATTTTTTATTTTTTCCTCTTATTTTCTATTTATTATTATTTTCAATATGGTAAAAATAAAATATTATTTTTTATGAAATATTTTTGAATGAAATATTATTTTTTTGTATCGTTGTATTCTAAATGCTATTCAGTAAACTTTGTTGTATCCTGTTGTTGTATTTTGAATGATATTCTAAATGCTATCCAGTAAATTTTGTTGTATCATGTTGTATTCGAATGATGTTTATATGTCCATGTAAATAAATACTCTAGTTTTAGAATACTATAGTTTATAAAAAGCGGAGTTCCCAAACTAGGCCATGGAGGTTTTTCACGTTAAATCTATGTAGTCTTGCTGTGATTTTTTTTTCGTTCTTTATTATTTGCTTATCACTATTATAACAGTTTCAGAGAATACTCTAATTTTAAAACCATATTATTTGTCGAATCGGAACACGTCAAAGTATCTAATCTGATACTTTAGTAATTTTAGAAACCGAGGTATTCCCTCAATATTTAAAAAGGACGCTGCTATATTTAGACCGTGTAACATCCCAAAAATATTAGACTTGGATCATCAAACTCTAATCATCAAAATTAGGGTTAACAAAAACTTTTCTAAATAAAATTATGGAAGCATGCATGTGAGTATGCATTTCATTTTGAATTCTTTTGAACCACCTTGTTTGTGTGTTCCATTGCTTGTAAATGGATGCTTAGGTGAAATAAACATCATCTAAACATTTCCCACACTTTTCCCAAAGACAAGTAAATCAAAACAAATAAAATAAGGGAATGGTCATTTTGACCAATTTAACTGTCATGCCTACTTTGGTTGTCTCAAACTTTCAGAACCTAACAGAAACTTTTCTGGATCTTTGCACCTCTTGATTGTACTCATAACAAAGTATCAAGGCCCACTTTGTGATCATCCAGAAACTTTCAAATGCATAGTTTAAATGACAATTCAAAATTGAATCTTTATCATATGGGAAGATCCCACTTTTTCAAAAACCACTCAAACAAGCTCAACTTTCAAAACCCAAGCATCTGTAGACTCACCAGCACCAACCTAGCACACCCACCAAAAATCTTTTTAAAATTCAAAACTTGAGTTCTTGCGGCCATTTCATCAAACACTTGGCAGACACAAATCAAACAAAATCCAAACACTATTGTGAGCAGTGATTGAAGCCTAACTTGTTCTCTCTCTGGTTACAACTAGGTTTTAGTAGATCATCTAGCTCAATTGCACACTCTTAGCATCACTATAAGCTTGGCATTGCCATCAATGGTGAGCAGGCCGAATGCACCCTTGTCACCCCCATGTCGACAGCAAACTAGGAGGAGAAACCAGCCTAGCCAGCATGTCTGGGAGCAAGCCAATACCCCACCGCCACTCCCTGTCCAGCGCTCGAACGTTGCTAGCCACTGGACCACACGCACGAACCATGCCAACCTCGCCAGCAACCATGCCGAGAGCACGCCCCGTGCGCCACGCTCGACCGACGCCCACAGACCGCGTGCCGCCCTCGCCGCGTGCATACGTGATCACCACCGTCCCAGCAACCCCGCAGACACGCTCGTTCGCCGCCGTGCGGACCACGCGCGCTGTGCGCCATTAAATTCTCTGTCGGGCACGCGCAGAGCACCGTCGTGTTCCGACCAAGCCGCACCGCCCCACGTCTCGCCACCGTGTCGTTGAGCATCGCCAGGGAGCACCACACCGCCCCCTACCGTCGCCCATGCCGATAGCCGTCTGTACCATCGACCACGACGAGCTCACTATGCGCCCCGTCGGTCCCCTCTCGCCACTATAAATAGAGGCCACCCCCGGCCGAATTGATCACACCATCTCACTCCCCTCTCCTCACTGATCATTCCACCCCGTTCCCGGAGCAAGGCGAGCAGCGCAGTGCCAGAATTTCACCGGAGCCCGCCGCTGCTGGAGAAGAAGGGAGCCAGCGATTGGAGCCGCCCCAGGAGAAGCTGCCGGTACCAGGAGGTTCGTCGTCGTCGACTTCGTCATTCGCCCGCCTCACCGACCCTCGCCTGAACCCCGGTGAGCCCCCAACGACCCCCACTGGCCGCGCTAGGTTTCTGTCTCGCCGGCGTTGCCCAACGTCGATGATGACCCTCAGCGGTTGGATTAGAACCAGATCGAACGCACCACATCGCTCCATACCGCTTCGCACCCTCCTGTCTCACTGACGCGTGGGGATAGCCACTTATGCAGCCCGCGAAAGCGCTGTACTTAGCAGGCCGGCCCGTTAACCTTTCCCGCGCAGCCCAGTTATTTGAATTAAACCTTTTCCATTTTATTTCAAACACACTTCTGTACCCAGTTTCAAAAATCAACCCAGATCGATTTAGTGCACCAAATTGAATGAAACCAATTTTGTTAGAAAGGTCTTGAAATGCGGAATCCAAGCCCGTTGGATGCACGTCATTTGGATTTGTATATCATCCTTGGTAAAAATAACAAGGCAGAAGATTTTCTGCATTCAAACATTTTTCAAATTAAAACCATAATAGCTTTTGAGTTGATTCCAACTCTCAAAAATCACATTTAACCATACCTTTCCGAATATATAAAAATATATAGGTTTACTTACAGAAATATTAAACAAGTAATAAAACAATACCACATAGGCATTTCTAGCCACTTTAATTAATTAAAATAAAAGGGTAAAACCTTATTAAATTGTGACACCACTTTAAATCACATTTCCATGGACTAAAATATGTGGTGATGACATGTGTCAACATGATCCCATATTTGGTTTGGAGAATATTAAATCTTAAGTAGTTTTTCAATGAGTAGAAATTACTTTTCTAAAAATAAAAGGAATTAAACCAAGCTTTAATCTTGTAATATTAGTGATGATGCTAGATCATCTATAGGACCCTTTTGTGTGATGATTGCAAGTAGTTAAGTATTGTTTGGTGATTGTGTACATCGTATTTATTTATAGACGCTAGTACCGACCAAGGATACGAGGAGGAAGGAGGATACTACGAATAGGAAGCTGATGAGAACTTCAACCACTGCTCTGCACAAGGCAAGCCTAATACTACTAGTGAATGTGCAAGCTAACACTTGCAAGATATTCTACTGATGCAAACAAACCCTTACTTGTTACCATGCCCACTATATGCCTTAAGCATATGTGATCATACCCACTTGATACCCAATCCCAGTTTTACTTGCAAGCTTTCTACCTTTGTTTCCTTATCAAAGCTACTTCCTTAGAGAGTACTCAAGTGACTTGTAGATTTTAGAAAGATATATTTGAAGGTTGCATAAAGAGCATAAAATTTGGCCTAAGCTAGAAAATCTTGATGTCATCCTAAGGCATGAGATTGAACATAGTTGAAACCCCACTAGTTTACTACCCCTCATTAGTACTTATCCCCACTTGTAGATGCTAGTGCTAAGCATAAAACTTGATCAACTTTAGATGGGAATACTTGGTGAAAATGGTTATGAAAACCTTAGAATGATGGATCATTCTACTGAGATGTTTTGACATGTGTTTCTGAACACCAGATAATTATGGTGATGAAAATGTTGAGGCATGAGCCTTAGCCCTTTAAAAAACTGATGGTTGTCTGGATGCGATACCATTCCAATTTTATCGTACAACCACAATACCCGAAGATTGGGTAGGGCTTGACTAGAAACTTATATACCTTAGTATTAGTTCCCTCACGGCCAAGGTATGAGCTGAGGCTACCTTGTGAAGATTGTCCACCTGTGCAGTACCCAAGATGACAGTTGGTCATGGTTGGGAGGCCAAACTCACAGGAGAGGTGCTTATACTAGGGCGTGTAATTGAAAGGTTAGGATTGATTATCCGCATACTGAGTATGGTGAATTCAGGATTTGTTCCTGACGGATGTATCGAATGTTGTGGTGAAAGTGTACAATCTCTGCAGAGTGTCAAACTATTCGAATAGCCGCGTTCGCGGTTATGGACAGTTGGAGTGGCCATACTGTTCCCCCGTCAGATGTTTTCAAAATGACTTATGAAATGAATTGAGACTTTGACTTGACCACAACAGAGTTGTGCTACGAAATACAAGTTCCCACTTAGGTGTTATAAACTTCAACTAGATCTCTTGCTTCTGAACTTAGTAGAGATAAATCTGGCCTTTGCAAAACAACCCTAGAGCCTAGTGTTCTGTTATCCAAAAACCCCGTTTACTTGTTAGTATTGGTTTGCGAGTACTTAAAGAGTACTCATGGCTTTGTCCCTGGCTATTTCCGTGGCCAGACTTTGAAGAGGAGTACCTAGAGGATGGACCCCAGGAAGGTTACGACTACTAGGATCATCTTCCATCGTCAGCATTGCCTATGACCCCGAAGATGGAGCTTCGCCTACGCTACCGTTATTATTACGTATTCCGCTGCTTGAAGTTGTATTAAGAACTGGATAATGAGATCCTTATTTGTGTAAGACCTTATGTATGGTTTGTAATGGATGATGTACTGTGGTATTCAATTCTGTTATGTCTCACAAAAATGGTAATCCTGGGATTACGATGTATGGCATAACAGGCATCTGGGGTTAAAAATCCGGGTGTGGAAGACCGGTTGCTAAATTACAAATTTCGGCGGACTTATGCATAACGGATCGGCCCAATTTATACGCCAACATTAAAAAAACAGTGGCGCGCATGGGTTGGCCTCTATTTCGGTATTAAACATAAGAGAGAGAAAAATCTAATGTTAGAAATAATTAAATGCAAAAATCTAAATATTTAAAATGTTTTGTAGGTCAAACCGTTTATCCGATTTAGGATTTTTATCGTTAGACTAGTCGTGACGAGATCTTCGAAACTTGATCCCAGATCGATATATTTTGACAATTTTTTTTCCAAAGAGTAATATGCACCGGAGGTCTTAAAAGTTTGGACGAAATTGAATGCAGGTCCTAAAAGTTTCAATTTGTGTACCGAGGTCCTAAATCTCAATTAATTGTGCACTGCAGGTCCTAATTCTCGGTTAATTGTGCACTGGAGGTCCTAATTCTCTGCTATAGCCCGACTACAGTACACATAGATATGAGAATTAGGACATGCGCTGCATAAGTTGAAACTTTTAGGACCTACATACAGTTCCATCCAAATTTTTAGGACCTCCAGTGAATTTTACTCTAATTCAAACCAAAAGGTTATCCACACGTAACAAGTTATCCATCCTACAAATGAGTTATGCGTTTAAATTTTTTTATGCGTACGAAACACAAATATGAACTCTTCCGATTTAGCATCCATTTTCACCGAGTCGACAACAACGACGTCTCGCTATCCTAACACCTAGACTATCATATTCAAATTAAGTAAGTCTATCGTACATGTAATTAACTAATAGAGGTAATTATGACTTAACAAATATAGTGGCCACAAAGAGAACTAAAGTTATTCTAAATTTTTTACAAAGTTATACATGGAGATAAACAAAAAAATTATCCATGACAGTAATAATTACCCACTATTAACATGAGAGTTATCCATGTTTTAACATGTAAGTTATCCACCTAATAATATATAAGTTATTCATCGCTATAAAAATTTATCTACAGATAAAATATAAAAGATATTCTAGCTGTTCGGCTTCAAGCTTAATTTCTTTAAAGGAATTAAACCTAAGCTTCGAAGCCTCTCGAAGGGTATTAGTGTACCAAGACTTTCTCGCAATACATCGATGGCGACGAAGTCTCTATATCCTAATATCTAGGCTATCGTGTCCCAATTAAAACTAGCTCGTAGCTTATATTTTATTAACTAAACTAACATACATGGAGCAACCGAGGTTTCATAAGGCGAAAAAATAAATAAAAAGTTATGCATATGAGAAATACGAGAAACGCCTAGACCTAATCCGTTTATAAAGTGCGTAACTTATATGATATCAAGTGGATAACTTACATATTATACATGAATAACTCATATGTTAAGGATGGATAACTTTTGGTTAAAAAAAATCATCTAAACATATTAACATGTGATCTAGTTTCGATCTCGGACGACTAGCTCAACGGTGAAAACGGATTATAAATCGGAGAATGGTTTAATATACAAATCATTTTGAATTTTCGATTATATTCTTAGTTGACTCGGATTCACGTTCCACCTCATGCATATTCACACGATTCAGCATACTCTAATCAAACGGCAAAAGTTAGTTCACCGAATTTTACAAACCACCAACCGGTCTACAAATAGATTTCTCCTACAAATAGATTTCTCGTTTAAAAACACTAATGCCAAACGTGGCCTTTGATGGATCCCACCGAACTTCACACGCGTTTGATTTCGCAGGATTATGCACCTACTCGATCGAGAGAGTTGTCCGCTTTTTTTTTTTTTGTCAATTCCCTATCTCGATCGAATTACCACTACCCCCATTCGAGGGAGTTGCCCTCTTTTATTCCCCTTCGCCTTCCTCGCACAACTCCCATTCCCCTCAAACCATACAAGTGATATTTAGTCCCGTACCCTCTTAATTCCAATTCCAATTCCAATTCCTTGGTTAAAACTCCCTCCAACCAAACAGTGTAAGTGCTTTTACTCGGTCGCCGGGAGAAGTGTGTAGGTACAAAACCACCCCTGAGCAAGGCTCCCACATTGTTGATGAATGGATCAACGTAAGTACGTACGTCCTTCTAAGTGCTAATTGGCCTAGCCCCTAAGATCGTTCAACAGACTGCAACATGTTCCACGGACCACTCCAAGTGCCCCCAAAAGACTGCATTATCAACTCCTTGACTCACCGGCTGTCTTGTCACTGCCCCCTTCACTATCCTGCTGTCTCGCATCTGGCGGAGCATTTGTAGCACCCTTGATGTCCTTACTCTTCTTGACAGACGGTAGCTGACTATCACTTGCGTCGCTCTGTGTAGCAGACACCTTGTCAGGAGATGATCTCTCATCCTTCTTCAGAGCCTCCTTTTTGGTGGATAAATCAACAGCAGAACCTCTCGTTTTGCCATCAGCAATTTCCTTAACTACACCCTCCAGTGCATCTAACCTGACTAACATTGTTGCCAGCTTTGAATCGGCGTCCTCCTTAACAGAGTCGGCTTCAAGTTGTTTCTGTTTCTCCACTTCATCTTTCTTTTTCCTCTTTTCTTCTGCTTCCTGAAACAAGCAGCATACAACTCTTATCAGTAGATGATTATTGAATATGCCTTTCTTATCGTTACAAAAGCCTATCAAGTGCCAAAAAAACATGAAAGAAGTGTTTCTTACGGAAATTTCAGTTTCGATCAAACTGCTCGAGAATACTTAAAAATGGTAAGCTCACACCTCATTAAAAATTTATGTTTCATATAGTATAAAGTATAATTTTCAGTCCAAATAAATGGAGTTCAGGAGTAAACATGCAACCTTGAAAGTTCAGTTTATCAACAGTTTGTATGACCCGATGGTGACAATGTAAAGTTTTTAGCCCATAGCTACATACAGATTTTATGCTAGTAACACCTAGCATACTAGACAGTCGAGTGCGCAAAAAATAAGTGAAAAGTAACTAGGTTGTGTGTTCATAATGTATCAGAACTCTAAACTAGAGTATCTACTTGTAGGCTCTCTGATCAAAAAAGCTCAGGTAGTATCTAATTGTACTACCTGTGCCTTAGCACATAGTCATTCTCTAATTACATCATGTGGGCAGGTTATCAGCATATATGACACAGATTGGCCATTCTATGTACTATTCCACATCGATGGCTTGAATGGTCTACAATACATCAACTAACAATATAAACTGTCCTGAACTTCCATTGTACAACAGAGCTTTAACCAAACTGAAACCACGCAAAGGATGCATTTACAAGGTTGAATGATCATGACTAAGCTTAACTTGATTAAGAGCCAATGTCATAGAAGTCAAATACTTTCACCTGATACAGTTATAACTGAAAAGGATCAATTACGTAGCATTGATCTATGAAAATAAGTTGCAGCACAATGTTCGGGCAAATAAGAAGATATCAGTAGGTCCTATTTTATGTCACTGTTGTAGACGATTCGAATTATTTCATTCAGACCTTTTACTCCGAAGGAAACTGACAGAAATGAGGAAATCACAGTATATTACCGCTTCCATCCTTTTGATCTCTCTTCGTGCATACATGGCTACCAAATAGACAGCTGCGCACCAAAAAAAAAGCCACAATATGAACATACAAAAGGATGCACAATTTCACATTTAATGCTCCAAAGTACTTGCTTATCAAACAAGAACAGATTTTATCATTAAACAAACCTAATGAGGGCATGCAAACAAAGAAGAGCTGCACAAGGTGGAAGTCAAGCCTGAAACACAAAACGAATTATAGAAATAAACAAAGCCTGTCACTTGGAATTTGTTTGTAATAAATTTCATTTCCAAAACCTTCAATGCAAGAAATGTTAGACTGAATAGTCCTCAATTTTATAAAGACGTTCTAGATTTCACACATTTTTTATTAGCATCACAGGAATAACGAGATATATACATTATAACATTTCTTACTGATATTGATCTTAGATTCGCCTTTTTAATGTCATGTTTTGAACTTCTTTATGGGTTATGGTTACCATAGATAAGTCAGCCCTATGACTAAGATATTACCAAACGGAAGCATGTTGAATATAGATCTTTAAGTAGGGAAGTTTCTATGCTTTCCACGCATGATTTGTTGAATGTAAGCAGAGGTGACACCAAAAGAAAGCATGTTAAGCAAAGGTGTGTAAGTACTGATAAAGAATTCAATGCAGTGGTCCAGCAAGAAGTACCCGCCCGTAGTCTATCGAGTGTTGTTGCAGAACTCATGGGATTGGAAGAGTTTCCCGAGCCTAACAACAACAAGGCAATGGCATCAGAAGCATCCAAATTAGTTCAAGAGAGGAAGCAAGAACCTATACTAATCCCTTTGAGCCTTTCCTCACATTATGAGCCTGCTCGTTGGCAACAAAGGAATCTGGACGCAAAAAACAGGAATATTCCTAACTCTAAGTTCCCAGCTGAAATTGCTCCATGTAAACAGCAAGAAAGGATTGTGCTGCCTAGAAAGTTGCTAAAGGGGCACAAGGGAGCTCAAGGAAAAGAGCAACCTGCTGCAAAAGTTTACAGTGAGATAGAGAAACAGCTAAAGGACCTTGATTTTCAGCAATCGCATAAGCAAGAGGGCAGTGAAGAAGATCCTGGGCTCGATGCAAGACAAAGGACTTTTGCAGAACTAGAAACATGAGGAAGCATCTATGCTGAAGTTATATGATAAAAACTACAATAGCCAAGAGGTGACTGATGCTAGTCCAATACCGAGTAGTAACACAAAGCCCAATCAGATGTCTGAAGGGGCCCCATAACATTGAAGCAGTGTTGATTCCCATCCCACCTCATCTATCAATCTTTCTTGTGTATGGTGATGACTTTGCAACGAGATGAGAGTTGGTTGCTGCCTAATGCTCACCCAAATTCCTTTCGCTTGGGGGGCACCGTGAAGAGGATGTTGGCTGCCGTCTTCCAGTCAGCGCCGCTGGACCAGTCGAATTCCTGCACCTTCTTGTACGCCTCCATCCGCGCCGCCATCGCCTCCTGCGCCTTCGCCGCACCCACCGCCGCGGCGTCCGTCCGGGTAGTGGGGGGAACCCCCTCGCCGCAAGAGGATGAGGACAGGCGGCGGCAGAGATGAGCGAGGGGGAGCCGGAGGCGATGCCTCAGCGCCGGAAGCATCGCGTGGTGGCGCAGGCCGCTGGAGGACAGCGGTGGCCTTCTGCGGTATTGGGGCAGAGGTGCCCGTGTGGTTTCCCTGACCGTGTGATCTGAGTTAACGGACAGATCGGAGTCTACAAACTAGCAAATCCTCACATCTGCATCAAGAAGAATCCGTGAACAATTGGCCTCAGCGGCTATTAGTTGTCCTAGCAATCTGAAACAGATCAAAATGAGGAAGAAATTTGAATTATGGCTGCAGGAGGGGATGGTTTCGGTGAAGCACAAGCATGGAAAGGGATGGCTGCAGGAAGGAGAGGTCGTCCGCCGCCGCCGTTCTCCCTCCCGTTGCCGTTCTGGTCCTGCCCACGAACTAGGGTTCAGACCGGCGGGGACGGGAGCGACCAGGGGGGGAGAAGGCCAAGGACGGGCGGGGAGTGGAGCGGCCGTGGAAGAGAGAGGCTGGGGAGAGAATGGCCGGGGAAAGGGACGTACGTACGGGGAGGGGACATACCTGCTCCGCCGCCGCTGCCAGGGTGCTCTCCGCGCCTGAGGCGTCCAAGACGGACGCGGCTTGCCAGTGCCCAGGCCGTGCGCCCATCCGCAAACCTGGCCAATGGGCCGGCCCGCGGTACGCGAAATCGGCCCGGCACAAGCCTGGCATGGCACGTGGCTTGGTGGGCCCGTGCCGTTCTGTGGCACGCGGGTGCCGTGTCCGTGCCGCCTCCCCGGGCACGCGGACCAGGCCCCGCACGGCCCGTTTAGCGGGGCATGTCAGGCACGTCGACGCCCCGCCATAGGGGAAGCGCAGGGGAGGGGCGGAATTTTGAAAAATTCGCGGGCCCATGGGAGGGGGGAGCGGGGCATGATTTTGAATATTTTCGGGCCCCGAGGAAGGGGAACGGGGTGGCCATTTTTTCTGCCGTTGGGAGGGTTTGGCTAGGGTTTTGTGGGGCATTTTGGTCCCTTTTTTTTGGTATTTTTAGGATTTTAGGTCATTAAAAATGTTTTTTTAGTCTGAATTTGATCAAATTTTTGCTATAAAAAGGGCAGCACACCTTGTCAACACACGGATTTTTAATTCCAGATGCCTGTTATGCCATACATCGCAATCTCAGGATTACCATTTTTGAGATATAACATATTTGAATACCATAATACATCATCCATTACAAACCATATATAAGGTCTTACACAAATAAAGATCTCATGATCCAGTTTTTAATACAACTCAAGCAGCGGAATACGTAATAATAACGTTAGCGTAGGCGAAGCTCCATCTTCGGGGTCACAGACAATGCTAACGATGGAAGATGATCCTAGTTGTCGTAACTTTTCTAGGTTTCCATCTTCCTGGTACTCCTCTTCATAGTCTGACCACGGGAATAGCCATGGACAAAGCTACGAGTACTCTTTAAGTACTCGCAAACTAATACTAACAAGTGAAGGGGTTTTTCTACAGTAGGACACTAAGCTCTAGGGTTGTTTTGCAAAAAGCCAGATTTAACTCTACTAAGTTTAGAGACGAAGAAAGCTAGTTGAAGTTTTATAACACCTAAGTGGGAACTTGTATTTCATATCACAACTCTGTTGTGGTCAAGTCAAAATCTCAATTCATTTCATAAGTCATTTTGGAAATATCTGACAGGGGAACAGTATGGCCACTCCAACTGTCCATAACCGCGGACGCGGCTATTCGAATAGTTTGACACTCTGCAGAGATTGTACACTTTCACCACAACATTCGATACATCCATCAGGAATAAATCCTGAATTCACCATACTCAGTATGCGGATAATCAATCATAACCTTTCAATTACACGCCCTAGTATAGGCACCTCTCCTGTGAGTTTGGCCTCCCAACCATGACCAACTGTCATCTTGGGTACTGCACAGGTGGATAATCTTCACAAGGTAGCCTCAGCTTAGACCTTGGACGTGAGGGAACCAATACTAAGGTATATAAGTTTCCAGTCAAGCCCTACCCAATTCTCGGGTAATGTGGTTGTACGGTAAAATTGAAATGGTATCGCATCCAGACAACCATCAGTTTTATAAAGGGCTAAGGCTCATGCCTTAATATTTTCATTATCAAAATCATCTGGTGTTCGTAAACACATGTCAAAACATCTCAATAGAATGATCCATCATTCCAAGGTTTTCATAACCATTTTTCCAGCAAGTATTCCCATCTAAAGTTGATCAAGTTTTATGCTTAGCACTAGCATCTACAAGTGGGTGTAAGTACTAATGAGGGGTGGTAACTAGTGGAGTTTTACTAAGTTCAATCCCATGCCTTAGGATGACATAAAGATTATCTAGCTTAGGCCAAGTTTTATGCTCTTTATGCAACCTTCAATTATCTTTCTAATATCTACAATTTACTTAAGTAATCTCTAAGTAATAGCTTTGATAAAGAAATAAAGTATAAAGCTTGTAAGAAAAACTAGGAATGGGGTTATCAAGTGGGTATGATCACATATGCTTAAGGCATATAGTTGGCAGGGTAACAAGCAAGTATTAGCTTGCATAGGTCAACTTGATTCGTAAGGCTTGCATCAGTATCAGTATAAGCTTGCCTTGTACAGAGCAGTGGTTGAAGTTCTCCTCGGCTTCTTCTTCATAGTATCCTCCTTCTTCCTCGTATCCTTGGTCGGTACTAGCGTCTATGAATAAATACGAGGTACACAATCACCAAACAATACTTAACTACTTGCATTCATCACACACAAGGGTCCTATAGATGATCTAGCCTCATCACTAACATTACAAGATTAAAGTTTGGTTTAATTTCTTTTATTTTTAGAAAAGTAATTTCTACTCATTGAAAAACTACTTAAGATTTAATATTCTCCAAACCAAACATGGGATCATGTTGACACATGTCATCACCACATATTTCAGTACATGGGAATGTGATTTAAAGTGGTGTCACAATTTAATAAGATTTAACCTTTAGTTCAAATAAAAATAAATGACTAGAAATGCCTATGTGGCATTCTTTTATTACTTGAAGATTATTTCTGTAAGTAAACCCATATGTTTTTATATACTCTAAAAGGTATGATCAAATGTTATTTTTAAGAGTTGGAATCAACTCAAAAGCTATTATGGTTTAAATTTGAAAAATGTTTGAATGCAGAAAAGCTTCTGCCTTGTTATTTTTACCAAGGTTGATCTATAGATTCAAATGCTTTGAATCCAACGGGCTTGGATTAAGCATTTCAAAACCTTTCTAACAAAATTGGTTTCATTCAACTGAATCGAGCTGGGTTGATTTTTGAAACTAGGTACAGAACTTTATTTGAATTAAAATGGAAAAACTTAAATTCAAACGACTGGGCTGCGCGGGAACTGCTAATGGGTCGGCCCAGTGTCACTCCGCAGCGCGGGGCGCGACTGACAGGGGGGTTCCACCAGTCAGTGGCTCTTTAAATGCGAATAGGTACGGGGCAATATCGGCCACACGATCTAAGTCTAATCGAACGGCTGCTACTCATCGTCCATGTCGGGCGGTGCCGGCGAGACAGAAACCTAACGCGGCAGATGGGGGGTCGTCGGGGGCTCACCGGGGCTCAGGCGAAGGTCGGCGATGCGGGCGAACGACGAAGTCGACGACGACGAACTCAGGGATGGTCGCGGCGGCTCCTGGGGTGGACGAAATCGACGGCGCCCTTCTTCTCCAGAGGCGGCCTGCTCCGGCGCAATTCCGGCGATGCGCTGCTCGCCTTGCTCCAGCTAAGGGGTGGAACGATCAGCGAGGTGAGGTGAGTGAGATGGTGTGCTTCAATCGGCTGGGGGTGGCCTCCTTTTATAGTCTCGACTCGAGACCGAACGGGATGGGCAGGCGACGGTGGCGACATGGCTATGGGCAGCTAGAGGCATGGCCGAGGTTGGCGATCGATCGGTGGTCTCCTGGCGATGCTCTAGGGCTTTAATGCGCGTGTAGGGGCAGTGGCAAACGGTCGGGAACGCGTGGTGCTCTGCGTGGCAGAGGCGGCGTCTTCGACAGCGAGCGGTGGCTGTGAGGCATGGGGCGGCGAACGGGGGTGTCTGCGAGGTTGCTGGGGCGGTGGTGATCACGCGTGCACGCGGTGAGGGCGGCGCACGGTCTGTGGGCGTGTGTCGAGGGTGGCGCTCTGGCGTGCTCTCGGCACGCGCTCAGAGAAGCTTGGCATGGCGTGGGTGTGTGGTCCAGTGGCCGGCAAGGTTCGAGCGCTGGACAGGGGGTGGCGGTGGACAGTGGGCTGCCTCCTGGACATGGTGGCTAGGCACGGCGAACGCTCCTGCTAGCTTGCCATGGTTGGCTAACAAGGGGATGCTCGGGTTGGCATGGTATGGTGCAAAGGGTAGGGGCTAGGGGTGGTCAAAGCACTGGTTGGCACTGGGGGAGACAAGGGTGATCAATGGTGAACATTGCTTAGCCAAATTACTGCTCAAAACAGTGAAGTTTGGCCAGTTTGATTTTCTGTCTCCAAGTGTTCGATGAAATGGCCGCATGAACTCAAGTTTTGAATTTTGAAAAGATTTTTGGTGGGTGTGCTAGGCATGTGCTGGTGATACTGTGGATGCTTGGGTTTTGCAAATTGAGCTTGTTTGAGTGGTTTTTGAAAAAGTGGGATCTTCCCATATGAGATAGATTCAATTTTAAACTTTATTTTAAACTATGTATTTAAATGTTTTTGGATGGTCACAAAGTGGGCCTTGATACTTTGTTATGAGTACTATCAAGTGGTGCAAATATCCAAACAAGTTTCTGTTAAGTTCTGAAAGTTAGAGACAACCAAAGAAGGCATGGGAGTTAAATTGGCCAAAGTGACCATTCACTTAATTTGTTTGTCTTTGGGAAAAGTTTGGGGATTGTTTAGATGATGTTTATTTTACCTAAGAATCATTTCACAAGCAAAGAAACACATAATCATGGCAATTCAAAAGAATCCAAATTTCAATACACACACATATGAATGCTTTCATATTTTAATTGGAAAAGTTTTTGTTAACCCTAAATTTGGTGATTAGAGTTTGATGATTCTAGTTTAATATTTTTGGGATGTTACAAACCTTCCCCCCTTAAACAAAATCTTGTCCCGAGATTTGAAAAAGGACGAAAATATTTACCTAGGATTTGAAGAGATCGGGAAACTCTGTCCTGATGTGATCTTCTCGCTCCCAGGTAGCTTCCTCTTCTGTGTGGTTGCTCCACTGAATCTTGAGAAACTTGATGCTTCGGGTTCTGGTAGTTCTGAAAGCTTCTTCCAAAATACGGATGGGTACTTTGGGACAGGTCAGGTCATCATTGACTTCTATGGTCTGGTGATCGATATTCTTGAATACTTCAGTCTTCTCCAGGACTTCGAGACACTTGCGAAGTAATGAGATATGGAACACATTGTGCACGACTGACATCTCTTCGGGTAGTTCCAATTGATACGACACTTCTCCTCGACGGTTCAGAATCTTGAAGGGGCCGATATATCTGGGGGCTAACTTTCCTTTTAGCTGGAAACACTACATTCCCTTCAATGGCGACACTTTCAGATACATAAAATCTCCTAGGTTGAAGGCGAGGTCTCGACGTCTCTTGTCGTCGTAACTCTTCTGTCTGGACTGGGCTGTCTTGAGGTGCTCATGAATCTTGTGAACCTTCTCCTCTGCTTCTTCTAGGATATCGGGTCCGAAAATCTGACTCTCTCCTACTTCCGACTAGTTCAAAGGGGTGCGACACTTTCTTCCATACATGAATTCAAATGGGGCCATTTGCAAACTGGCTTGGTCACTGTTGTTGTATGAAAATTTTGCGAACGGCAGACAGTCTTCCCACTTAGATCCATATTCTAACACACATGCTCTCAGCATATCTTCGAGTATTTGATTTACTCGTTCTGTTTGTTTGTCGGTCTGAGGGTGATAAGCCGTACTGAAATCTAGTCGGGTTCCTAAACCTTCTTGGACTTTTTTCCAGAATCTCGAGGTAAACTGAGTTCCTCGATCCGATACGATGTTCTTGGGGACTCCGTGCAAACTGGCGATTCTAGCGATGTATAACTCCGCTAGCTTCGAACTCTGGTACGTGGTCTTGACTGGTAAGAAATGGGCGACTTTGGACAATCGGTCCACTATGACCCAGATAGAGTCATTTCACCAACTAGAAGTAGGTAATCCGGTGATAAAGTCCATTCCAACGGAATCCCATTTCCATTCCAGAATCTGCAATGGTTGCAACAATCCAGTGGGTCTTTGATGTCCCACCTTGGCTCGCTGACATATATCACACTTGGCGATATAGCTTCCGATTTCTCTCTTCGTCTTATGCCACCAAAATTGTTCTTTCAAGTCTTGATACATCTTCGTTCCTCCGGGATGGATAGAATAAAGAGTATCATGAGCTTCCTTCAGAATAACTTCTTTCAACTCAGAATCTGCTGGTACACAAAGGCGTCCTTTGTACCACAGAACTCCTTCGTCTTCGGTGAATCCAGGTACTTTGCCTGTACCGATACGATGCTTGATTCCGTCGATACTAGCATTTCCTTTCTACGCCTCTTTGATCTGGCTGATCAAAGTGGGTTGAAGTTCTATGCTAGCCAAAAATCCTTCACTTACTAATTCCATTCGAAAATCTTCCATCTCCTTGTGCAAACTTGGTTGCTCCTTCAAAATCATGGAGTTCAAGCGGCACGGCAATCTGCTAAGGGCATCTGCTACCACGTTGGCTTTACCAGGGTGATAGTGAATGTCCAGGTTGTAATCCTTGATTAGCTCAGTCCATCTTCTCTGTCTCATATTCAGCTCCTTCTGAGTGAATATATACTTCAGACTCTTGTGATCCGAATAAATCTCACAACGATTTCCCATCAGGTAATGCATCGATGTCTTCAGCGCTAGAACTACGGCTGCGAGTTCGAGGTCATGGGTTGGGTAATTTTGCTCGTGTTGTTTCAGTTGTCGAGATAGATAAGAGATAACTTTGCCTTCTTGCATTAGCACACATCCGAGACCGATCTTGGATGCGTCACAATACACGTCAAATGGCTTCGTGATATCAGACATGATTAAGATTGGGGCTAAAATCAATTTCCTCTTGAGTTCTTGAAACTCGCTTCACATTTGTCGGTCCATTCAAACTTTTTGTCCTTCTTTAGCAATTGGGTCATGGGTCTGGCGATACTCGAGAATCCTTCTACGAACTTGCGGTAGTATCCCGCCAATCCGATAAATGCACGAACTTGGGTCTGGGTGCTTGGGGCTTACCAATCTTCGACATCTTTCACCTTGGCAGGGTCAATGGCAATTCCTCCGGCTGATACAATGTGGCCAAGAAATCCTACCTCCTGTAACCAGAATTCACATTTGCTAAACTTGGCATACAACTGATGCTCTCTAAGGGTTCCAAGGATGGTCCTTAGGTGTAGCTCATGTTCTTCTTCTGATTTGGAATAAATTAGAATGTCATCGATGAAAACAATGACAAAATTATGTAGGAAGTCCATAAAAATCTTATTCATGAGATTCATGAAATAAGCGGGGACATTGGTTAATACAAAATACATGACGGTATACTCGTATAATCCATATCTGGTGGTAAAGGAAGTATTGGGAATATCCTCTGCACGAATCTTGAGTTGATGATAGCCAGTTCTAAGATCAATCTTAGAAAACACTTTGGCACCGGTCAACTGATCAAACAAATCTTCTATCTTGGGCAATGGGTACTTTTTCTTGATAGTGACATCATTCAACTTCCGATAATCCATACACAAACAGTTACCTCCATCCTTCTTGTCCACAAACAAGACAGGAGATCTCCAAGGTGACACACTTGGTTGAATCAATCCAATTTCCAGCATGGCATCCAGTTGCTTCTTCAGTTCTGCTAGTTCAGACGGGTTCATGCTATATGGTCTCTGGGCTATGGGTCCTGTTCCGGGGATTAGTTCAATGATAAACTCGATATCCCGATCTGGGGGCATACCGGGCAAAACATTTGGAAATACATCGGGGTATTCACAGACTGTCCGGACTTGGTCAATGGTAGGTTGGGATATACTCTTGTTGCACTTGAATTGACAAGGTAAGGTTTCAGATACATGCTCGGCTGATACTCCGGCTGTACTGGTCATGGTTATGGCTTTCTTGGCACAGTCAATTAATCCTTTATGTTTGGACATCCAATCCATTCCTAGTACTACTTCCAAACCTTTAGTTCCAAGTACTATCAGATTAGCATAAAAATCTATGCCATGCATTCGGATAGGGACTTCTTTGCAAATTTGCCTAGCCTTGGTGGTTGAACCGGGGATTTGAACAGTCATAACATGCTTCAGTTTGGTTGGTTGAATCTTACTAGTGCAGGCAAATTCTTCAGTGAAAAATGAAGGCGATGCACCAGAATCAAACAACACTCTAGCAAGTACTAAATTAACAGAAAACATACCCAGCACGACGTCTGGCGCTTCCTGAGCTTCTTCAGCATGCATGAGAAAAAGACGGCCATTACGGTTGAGTGAGTTCCCTGGGGCAAACCTTCTTCCAGGCTGAACACGACGCTGCTGCTGAGCTGGGGCATTTGCATTGGGGGCTGCGGCATTCTTCTTGTTGGGGCACTCGTTGGACTAGTGACCCTTATTTCCACAGTCATAACAAGTCACTTGCGACTTGTCCTTTGCTGCAACAGGCACAACATTGCTTCCAGTCCTCGGGGCAGTGTTGGTGTTGGCGGCGGCATTGTTATTGTTGAACTTGGGTGGTACACGGTTGAAATTGTTAGAGTTGCCGGGGTTGTTGTGATTTCCTCCAGGCCTTGGGTTTCCACGGTTGGGATAGGTCGGACGGTTCATCGAGGGTCTGTTGGTTCTCGGGGAAAATCCTGGAGATGGGTTAGGGCGATACTTTGGGGTCTGATGGGTTCCTGGCTTATGCATCATGCGACGCTTGCGGTTCTCGTTGGCTTGGTTGATCTTTCCTTCCATCTGGATAGCAGAGTCGACAAGGGCTTCAATATCAGCAAAAGGGATATTGACCAACACAATCTGCATCTCATCGTGCAGTCCATTCAAGAATCTCTCCTTCTTCTTGGCTTCAGTGTCGATCTCATCCGGGGCATACCTAGCTAATGACAAGAATTTGTCACGGTATTCCACTACAGTCATCCGTCCTTGCTTCAGTTCTCTGAACTCATCTCTCATTCTCTTGATCAAACCAGGTGGCACATGGGTTCTACTAAACTTGACCTTGAATTCCTCCCAGGTCATCATCTGTCCTCCGGTCATTGCACGAACGCTGTTCCACCATGCTCTGGCATCTCCGGCTAGATAGTGGGTGGCGAATAGAACTTTCTCGTTGGCTTCCACTCCGGCTACTTCCAGGTTGTTTTCCATGGTTTGCAGCCAATCATCGGCATCTAAGGGCTCTTCTGACTTAGTGAAAACAGGTGGGTTGGTGTTCTAGAAATTCTTGAGCTTAGATCCATGGTTGTACTGATTTCCGTGGCGTTGGTTGTTGTTGGCCATCTGAGCTATGTGCTGAAGGGTGGCTAAGTTGGCTTGACGCTCTGCTCTTTCAGCTTCGCGGTCAGAAACCAACATTTGTAGGATCTGCAACATCGGGTCCGGGGATGAACTACTTCCTCCGCGTGGCATCTGAAGATTGAGATAGATCATGAGAAAAGAGGGAAATTTCTAAGGTTCGGGGACTTTTGAAAAGTTTTTAAAGTTTGACTCAGATTTTCTAGCAACTTGCTTTTCATTCATTCATAGCACACGATACAAACACACACCACAAAACAAGAAAAGCAGATGGTTTTAAGAACCAATCTGGAAACTACGATATAGTGGGACCGAATACTACTCACTACGCTAGTGCTCAAGTGCTACTACTCCTCGGATTCGGTGTACTCGTCATCCTCATCATCCTCGTCGTCATCGATGAAGGCGAAATCATCCTCATCGGTGAAGAAGTCCATAGCCTGATCCTCCAAAAAATCATCGTCATCGCTGAGATAGGAGTAGGGGTCTCCACGAAGATCCTCTCCGGCATTCTCCCTTTCCTCCAACTGCATGTCTCTCTCGTGGATGGTCTCCTCCAAATCTGAGATACGGTGGCGAAGACGGGCAATGATGCGCTCCTTCTTGTCCAGTTGACGACGGCGAGACTTGCGATCCTTCGCTAGCATGGCGATGTTCTGATCCTTCGTCTTGTTGATGGCGGACTTGTGGTTGCAGTAGTCATGGCAATTGTCCAATTTCTGCCGACGATCATACATCATGAAGCTGAGGTGGTCCAACTGAGTCTTCAGCTCGGGATGGTATGGGGCTTCCAGTGGCTGTCCCATAGCATCACGCCTTGGACAAAACTCAAAGCGAGTACCCTTGATCTGGTTGATACTCTGCCCACACAGAAGGGCAAGAGCTTCCTGCATGGCCCTGGCAAGTCCACCGAACCAGTTGTTCTCTCATAAGGTGAACTAAATTCCCTCAGCAGTGGGAGGTTCAATCTTTCCTCGGAGACTTGCAACAATTAGTCACTGCAGATCTTCTCCTCCTTCATCATTGAGCTGAGCTCCGAAGAACTCGGGGTGCGGACGCTCCAGAAGTTCCGAAAGCTGGTCCAAATCCCGCTCAAAGATAAGGTCTCCGCCATTTCCCAACTGGTAAAACTTGCTGTACCTCACGTCCATCTATAAGAATATAGGATGAGTAAGTTAGTAGAGTGATCAAGTGTGTCAAATTTTATGTACTTTGCAAGAGTTTTCGAGGAACATTAAGTTTTATGAAAGAATAAAAGTGATAAGAATGGGAATAAGTTTCTTTGTAAATATTTGCTTCCTTTGGTTTTGAAACTAAGTTTTTGATTCAAACGTCCAATCTAACTAGGGTCTCCTATGGTCAGGATGGCTCTGATACCAACTTGTCAACACCCGGATTTTTAATCCCAGATGCCTGTTATGCCATACATCGCAATCCCAAGATTACCATTTTTGCGAGACATAACAGATTTGGATACCACAGTACATCATCCATTACAAACCATATATAAGGTCTTACAAAAATAAGGATCTCATGATCTAGTTCTTAATACAACTCAAGCAGCGGAATACGTAATAATAACGATAGCGTAGGCGAAGCTCCATCTTCAGGGTCACTTGCAATGCTGATGATGGGAGATGATCCTAGTTGTCGTAACCTTCATGGTTTCCATCTTCCTGGTACTCCTCTTCATAGTCTGGCCACGGGAATAGCCAGGGACAAAGCCATGAGTACTCTTTAAGTACTCGCAAACTAATACTAACAAGTGAAGGGGTTTTTTTGTAGAAGGACACTATGCTTTAGGGTTGTTTTGCAAAAAGCCAGATTTACCTCTACTAAGTTTAGAGACGAAGAAAGCTAGTTGAAGTTTTATAACACCTAAGTGGGAACTTTTATTTCATATCACAACTATGTTGTGGTCAAGTCAAAATCTCAATTCATTTCATAAGTCATTTTGGAAATATCTGACGGGGGAACAGTATGGCCACTCCAACTGTCCATAACCACGAACGCGGCTATTCGAATAGTTTGACACTCTGCAGAGATTGTACACTTTCACCACAACATTCGATACATCTGTCAGGAATAAATTCTTAATTCACCATACTCAGTATGCGGATAATCAATTCTAACCTTTCAATTACACGCCCTAGTATAGGCACCTCTCCTGTGAGTTTGGCCTCCCAACCATGACCAACTGTCATCTTGGGTACTGCACAGGTGGATAATCTTCACAAGGTAGCCTCAACTCAGACCTTGGACGTGAGGGAACCAATACTAAGGCATATAAGTTTCCAGTCAAGCCCTACCCAATTCTCGGGTAATGTGGTTGTACGGTAAAATTGAAATGGTATCGCATCTAGACAACCATCAGTTTTATAAAGGGCTAAGGCTCATGCCTCAACATTTTCATTATCAAAATCATCTGGTGTTCGTAAACACATGTCAAAACATCTCAATAGAATGATCCATCATTCCAAGGTTTTCATAACCATTTTTCCAGCAAGTATTCCCATCTAAAGTTGATCAAGTTTTATGCTTAGCACTAGCATCTACAAGTGGGGGTAAGTACTAATGAGGGGTGGTAACTAGTGGAGTTTTACTAAGTTCAATCTCATGCCTTAGGATGACATAAAGATTATCTAGCTTAGGCCAAGTTTTATGCTCTTTATGCAACCTTCAATTATCTTTCTAATATCTACAATTTACTTAAGTAATCTCTAAGTAATAGCTTTGATAAAGAAATAAAGTATAAAGCTTGTAAGTAAAACTAGGAATGGGGTTATCAAGTGGGTATGATCACATATGCTTAAGGCATATAGTTGGCAGGGTAAAAAGCAAGTATTAGCTTGCATAGGTCAACTTGATTCATAAGGCTTGCATCAGTATCAGTATAAGCTTGCCTTGTGCAGAGCAGTGGTTGAAGTTCTCCTCGGCTTCTTCTTCGTAGTATCCTCCTTCTTCCTCGTATCCTTGGTCGGTACTAGCGTCTATGAATAAATACGAGGTACACAATCACCAAACAATATTTAACTACTTGCATTCATCACACACAAGGGTCCTATAGATGATCTAGCATCATCACTAACATTACAAGATTAAAGTTTGGTTTAATTTCTTTTATTTTTAGAAAAGTAATTTCTACTTATTGAAAAACTACTTAAGATTTAATATTCTCCAAACCAAACATGGGATCATGTTGACACATGTCATCACCACATATTTCAGTACATGGGAATATGATTTAAAGTGGTGTCACAATTTAATAAGATTTAACCTTTTAGTTCAAATAAAAATAAATGACTAGAAATGCCTATGTGGCATTCTTTTATTACTTGAACATTATTTCTATAAGTAAACCCATATGTTTTTATATATTCTGAAAGGTATGATCAAATGTTATTTTTAAGAGTTGGAATCAACTCAAAAGCTATTATGGTTTAAATTTGAAAAATGTTTGAATGTAGAAAAGCTTCTGCCTTGTTATTTTTACCAAGGTTGATCTATAGATTCAAATGCTTTGAATCCAACGGGCTTGGATTAAGCATTTCAAAACCTTTCTAACAAAATTGGTTTCATTCAATTTGGTTCACTAAATCGATCTGGGTTGATTTTTGAAACTAGGTACAGAACTATGTTTGAATTAAAATGGAAAAGGTTAAATTCAAACGACTGGGCTGCGCGGGAACTGCTAATGGTCGGCCCAGTGTCACTCCGCAGCGCGGGGAACGACTGACAGGGGGTTCCACCAGTCAGTGGCTCTTTAAATGCAAAGAGGTACGGGGCAATATCGGCCACACGATCTAAGTCTAATCGAACGGCTGCTACTCATCGTCCACGTCGGGCGGCGCCGGCGAGACAGAAACCTAACGCGGCAGATGGGGGTCGTCGGGGGCTCACTGGGGCTCAGGCGAAGGTCGACGATGCGGGCGAACGACGAAGTCGACGACGACGAACTCAGGGATGGTCGCGGCAGCTCCTAGGGTGGACGAAATCGACGGCGCCCTTCTTCTCCAGAGGCGGCCTGCTCCGGCGCAATTTCGGAGATGCGCTGCTCGCCTTGCTCCAACTAAGGGGTGGAACGATCAGTGAGGGGAGGGGAGTGAGATGGTGTGCTTCAATCGGCTGGGGGTGGCCTCCTTTTATAGTCTCGACGGCGAGACCGAACGGGATGGGCAGACGACGGTGGCGACACGGCTACGGGCAGCTAAAGGCATGGCCGAGGTTGGCGATCGATCGGTGGTCTCCTGGCGATGCTCTAGGGCTTTAATGCGCGTGTAGGGGCGGTGGCAAACGGTCAGGAACACGCGGTGCTCTGCACGGCAGAGGCGGCGTCTTCGACGGCGAGCGGTGGCTGTGAGGCATGGGGAGGCGAACGGGGGTGTCTGCGAGGTTGTTGGGGCGGTGGTGATCACGCGTGCACGCGGTGAGGGCGGCGCACGGTCTGTGGGCGTGTGTCGAGGGTGGCGCTCTGGCGTGCTCTCCGCACGCGCTCAGAGAAGCTTGGCATGGCGTGGGTGTGTGGTCCAGTGGCCGGCAAGGTTCGAGCGCTGGACAGGGGGTGGCGGTGGACGGTGGGCTGCCTCCTGGACATGGTGGCTAGGCGCGGCGAACGCTCCTACTAGCTTGCCATGGTCGGCTGACAAGGGGATGCTCGGGTTGGCATGGTATGGTGCAAAGGGTAGGGGCTAGGGGTGGTCAAAGCACTGGTTGACACAGGAGGAGACAAGGGTGATCAATGGTGAACATTGCTTAGCCAAATTACTTCTCAAAACAGTGAAGTTTGGCCAGTTTGATTTTCTGTCTCCAAGTGTTTGATGAAATGGCCGCATGAACTCAAGTTTTGAATTTTGAAAAGATTTTTGGTGGGTGTGCTAGGCATGTGCTGGTGATACTG
The DNA here is from genome assembly GCA_916181665.1 of Avena sativa. Lineage (NCBI taxonomy): Eukaryota > Viridiplantae > Streptophyta > Magnoliopsida > Poales > Poaceae > Avena > Avena sativa. The sequence goes on from OV702294.1 coordinate 508,682,450, forward strand.
TGGATGCTTGGGTTTTACAAATTGAGTTTGTTTGAGTGGTTTTTGAAAAAGTGGGATCTTCCCATATGAGATAGATTCAATTTTAAACTGTGTTTTAAACTATGTATTTAAATGTTTTTGGATGATCACAAAGTGGACCTTGATACTTTGTTATGAGTACTATCAAGGGGTGCAAATATCCAAACAAGTTTCTGTTAAGTTCTGAAAGTTAGAGACAGCCAAAGTAGGCATGGGAGTTAAATTGGCCAAAGTGACCATTCACTTAATTTGTTTGTTTTGATTTGTTTGTCTTTGGGAAAAGTTTGGGAATTGTTTAGATGATGTTTATTTTACCTAAGAATCATTTCACAAGCAAATAAACACATAATCATGGCAATTCAAAATAATCCAAATTTCAATACACACGCATATGAATGCTTTCATATTTTAATTGGAAAAGTTTTTGTTAACCCTAAATTTGGTGATTAGAGTTTGATGATTCTAGTTTAATATTTTTGGGATGTTACACACCCCCTCTCAATCTCCACACCATCCAACACCTCTCTCATATCCTACACGAACACATAACTAATCCCAACCAGATTCTTTTCAATGTCAAAGATTTGGGGTCGAAATTCCTCCCAACTTCAATACTTCTCCCTTCCATGGCAACGACAACATCGACACCATGCAATATCTATATACCCAATCCGAGCATCCAACACCATCAAACACAAGTTCTCCCGATACATCCACCACTTCTGTTAGCCAAAATTCCACCGCTACCGATAGCAAGCGGCAGAAAAAAACCTTGAAGATCTGGCAGCACTTTGAGGAAGAAGAATCTGTTGACGTCGATGGTGTGATGAAGATTAGATCTCGGTGCTTTCATCCAGGTTGCTTGAGAAAGTTTTATCTTAAGATGGGAGGAGGGAACGACCACATGATGAGGCACGCGACGACCCACGCTAAGGCAGATGGAGTGGCCGCGACGATCTAGAGCAGGATTAACTTCAACCCCGACGGCAGCGCCTGAGGTATATTTTTCTATGATTCAACTCGGCAAAGAGAGGCTCTCGCAACATTGATTGCAATTAATTATTTACAATTAGGATTTGGCGAGTCTCCTGGTTTTGTCGAATATATTAGAACTGCTCACACCTCTAGTTTTACACCAGTCTCTAGACAAACTACAACTAGGGATATGAAAAGGCTAGCCAAAGCAGGTCGTGTCGCCATGAAAGAATAATTAGGATCGTCAACTTTTTCAGTCTTCATAACTTTTGATACTTGGAGTGGTCGTGCTAAGCAATATTATATTACTGTTGTTGCTCATTATGTTAGCTCATCATGGGAATTAAATAAAAGGATAATAGGATTTGAGTTAATCGATGTATCACATAATGGTGTGAATATTGCTAATGCTATACTTAAAGTTGTTACTGAATTTGGTCTTACCGAAAAGATATTTGCAGTAACTTTGGATAATGCTTCTATAAATACTAGTTCAATGAATAATCTCATTCCTACATTTGAAGTATATGCATCAAAATTCCTACTTCATCAACGTTGTGTTTGTCATATAATTAATCTTATTGCTAAAAGTTTTTTAGATGATCTAGAACCACACATTGGAGATTGCGTATGGCAATATCATTGTTGAATGCTTCTAATACTAGACTTGGAGACTATAAAAATTATTGTGCTGTTATTAATGTACCATGACATGGTCTTTATCTAGACATGCCGGTTAGATGGAACTCTACATATATGATGCTTCAGTTAGTTATACGTGACAAGGTTCAATTTCCGCATTTGTTAATGCATATTTTCCGCAAGAGGACGGGTATCCTCTACTTGGTGAAGATACTTGGCATGTTGTTAAATCGACCTTTAAGTTTCTAGCAACATTTTATGAATCAACTATCACTTTATCTGCGATTTATTACCCCACATCTCATATGATTGTGCATCATATTTTATAAATTGCCCGGTACCTGAAAGAGTATGAAAATGATGCCGCCTTACTAGTAGCCGTCCATAACATGATACTAAAATATCTCAAATATTGGCAAACTATCCCTTTGTTTTATGCTATCGCATTTATTTTGGATCCTAGGGCTAAAATGGAAGGGTTTAGTGGGGTTCTTTCGCTCTTAAGTTATACCATAAATGTTAGCTATGATCAATATTCATTTGATGTAAAGGATAAGCTGCGGGATGTTTATTCTAAGTATGAGCTTAAGTATGGCCCAGCTGTGACACACAGACCTCCGGCAGTACCAGCAGCCGGTAGGGGTAAGAAAAAAGTGTGGGTCAAAATATTTGGTACTTCCACGACCACGTCGAGCTCTTCCACACAAACTCCCGTGCTTCAAGGTGGAGGGGAGTTAGCAAAGTATCTGAACAGTGCAGTAGTTGCTACTAATGATGATGACGACGACAACTTCGACATACTTCAGTGTTGGCATGATAAAAGTTCAACGTATCCGGTGCTTTCCATATTAGCACGGGATGTCCTATCGGTGCCTGTCTCAACTGTCTCATCGAAGTCTTCTTTCATTCTTGCTGGAAGAATAATTGATGATAGAAGAACTATTCTCACTCCAGATATGGTGAAAACACTGATGTCTATCAAAGATGGAGAACTAGTCAGAAGAAGAGCCCAGCACACCACCGAGAACCCAGAACTGAGAGCCTCATTCGAAGCTATGCGGTGGACTGAAGACCAAGACGAAACTTAGTTGTAGGATTTTTTTTAATATCTTTGTAGTTTTTAATCTCTTGTGTAATTTTCTCTTCTTTTTAGAGCCAGCTGTACTCTTTTTTCTTCCCGGGAATGGAGGGTTTTGACAAGGCAACTAATAATAAAGGCCATTTTTATCTCTATACAAACTTGTCTCCCTTTCCTTTCCGCCCTTTCCTTCCGAGTCTATAAAAACCCCCTCTCCACTAAGGTGAGTAAGCATGCCAATATGTCGGGTTTTCCATCCGATCGTATTTTTTACCCTTATGTCTGAACACCTTTTGCGTTTTGCTAGAAAATTTAGAATAGACAAGATCCAAGTTCCATTTGAGGAACTCATCGGTAGTGATGTTTTTCTCAATGAGTTGGGTGAGGCATTACCTACAAAAGGGTGGCAATCGAGGAAATCTGAGGAAATACAAAAATAACTTCTCAGGATCAATGCAAGGTGGATCAAGCTAAAATTTAAGACTGAAGCTTCGAGAGAGAGGTTTATTGATCAACCTTCGTTGTGGATAGAAGAGAGCGAGGACGAAGATGATATCTTCATGCCGCCTTTCGGTAAGAAGGCGAGAGCTGCCTAGGAGAAGGAGCATGCCAAGAAGGGCAAGAAAAAGGCATCATCAAAGTGCAAGGATGAGGCATCGTCGAAGGGTAGGGGTGAGGCATCAGTGGAGGATGACGATGATGACTTCATGCCGCCTTTCGGTAAGAAGGCGAGAGCTGCCTGGGAGAAGGAGCAGGCCAAGGACAAGGGCAAGAATTTGTAAATCTTATATCCCATATTGCCCCTCCCTCACTCTTTTCCCTTTAAATAGAGCAACCCACCCTCACATTCTCCACACCACCACTCTCATTCTCCACATCACCACTCTCATTCACCATATCATCCATTTAGCTCTAGTCATGGCTACTGAACCAAAGCCCAACCAACCCATACCCCCCATCCACCAAGAAGAAGCCGCATTTGGGAGAACGACTTCGATGAAGAAGCTGCTGAGGTAGATGCTGTCCAAGTGAACCAAGCTAGGTGCGGAAGATGCGGCTGTATCTTCATCTTGTATTGTGGAACTGGAATTGGTCACTTGCAAAGGCATGCCTTGTTTCATCAGAGACAAGAGGGAGAGAACTAATTAGTTGATGTAATTTTTTTTCTTTTCGAGCGGGTTATACTCTTTTCTCTTGCTAGGGATGTTAAGTTTTTTAATGAGTCAACATCAATAAAGCTCATTTTTTATCCCATATGAAAATTTGTGTCATTTTACTATTTTTTGCATTTTTTAATATTTTTTAGCATTTTTTCGGACTCAAATCGAAAAAAACAAACAAAACAGGCTAAACGGGCCAGGGGAGGCCCCGCGGGCCCAACGTGCCGCGGGCCGGCCCATATAGTGCCGGGGTCAGGCTCGGGCTGCCAGGTGGGGCACACATGTCGGCCCGGCACGACACGTGGCTTGGCGGGCCAGCCCGTTTGGCGCGTGCCGGGCCTGGGTCGAGCCGGACGGTCCCATTGGCTAGACTTGCCCATCCGTGTGGCCGTCCTGTCGCCTTTTAGACAAAAAATTCCGAATATGAAACAAATATGACACCGTAATTTTTGATGAATCTAGAGATTTATTGATTTTAAATAGGATTATAGTCACCCCTAAGAGCAAGTTCAATAGTAAAGCCCGCCGCTGGCTATATAACGTTGTCACGTCACTTAGAGTCAATCTAATAGCTAATACATACAATAGCTAGATATAAGATAGTATTATTTTATTAATATATGACCCACTTTGTATACTCACAAGATTCCTAGGAGCACGTGCTGCAGCCGGCTATTAGTTAAGAGTCCGCTTCTATTCCCTCTCATCTTCACACTCATCCAACTAAGGCAAAAAAAATTATTTTAATCCTTATAACCAGTTGACTAGGATTTATTATACTTGCTCTAAAGCTAGTAAAAGCTCTACTCAGCATAATAATTCATGCTAAAGCTAGTAAAAATAAGAGTATTGGCAAGGAGACCTAGGTTATAGTTTAGAGAGAATTCCTTATTTTACACTACTTCTCAATATAGTTCCTTATTTGACATTATTAAAAAATTACTTCCTTATATGATCACTTGTATAAATTTTTCGACTTATATAACACCGCCGTTATCACTTGTATAAATTTTTCGACTTATATAACACCGCCGTTAGTTCCGTTAGACGCTTCCGCTAGTCTACTTTTTAAAGACCAAACTACCCACCCGCTCTTGGTTGTCTGTGTTTACACGGTAAATTTGATGATACAACGTATTAGAATATGAAGACCGATTCACTCAAACTAATCCATGCGCGCCATGCAGATACAGGCAATAAACTCGTGCGCCCCTTGCCTGCGCGCCCCTTTGCCCTTGCGTGCGCGGCATGAATGAGTAGGTGAAGCGTAGGTATTATGGTTGGCTATTGGTCTTCCGGCCGTATAAAATCAAGTAGACGCTGCCATATAAAATCAAATAGACGCTGCCGCCTGGCTCTTGGGTCGTACAGTGCATAGTTCATTCCGGCAAGGAGTTCTGCCAGCTGGAGTGCATCTCGTCTACTCAGATATAGTATTTGCTTGCCATGCCCTCCTTCCCGTGATAGCAGGTTTCTCAGCACGGTCTTCGTCGCAGCCGAGCCATCACTAGGATCACGTCTTTGGCGGCCGTGATATGTTGCACGGCACAGTGCAAATCATCCTCCACCTCCGCTCAGCGTGAGAGTCCATGCCAGTACGAGCCGGTCGCTTGACCCCATCTAATCCCGTGACACTAATCAGAAACTAGCTTGTTTCTATGCACCAGGGGCAAAAGGTCTTAAAATGCACTAGAGTGTCATATAAGGCAAAAAAAATTACACATGTAGTCAAATAAGGAAGTGAAAAAAATTTATTGTCAAATAAGGAATCATACTGAGAAGTAGTGTCAAATAAGAAATTTTCTCTATAGTTTTATCCTCAGACACCTCCTCGGTATAATTCATGCTAATTCTCTTCTTTTTCTCCGAGGCCGTGCTCCAATGTCCTCCGGGCTCCGGCCATGCCTTTTCCTCTTGACGCTTACTCATTCTCACTCCGAATATCCTGACGTCGCCTTCTGCCATCAACTTGTGGCCGACGTGCAGCGAGTGGCTGTTTTTTTTTAACAAGTGACGGGCGCAAAGCACCCGATATATTAGCTGCAAAGAAGTCTCTAAAAGTTACAGGAAAGGCCCAAAAAGATAAAGGAATTACACAGGGGACTGGGAAATAAGCACAAAGGACCCTCAAGAAAGCATAGAAAAGCAATCAGGTCCCTAGACTACATCTTCCAGATCGACAACCTCCTCCAGCGCCGGCCTGCAACAGCGCCGTCGGGGACGCACCACTTCGGGCGGAGGGCAGAGAGCTCCAAACGCACAGATGAGAGCAGCAGCGGAGCGGCAGCCCTACTGCCATTGAGTCCGGCGCAGTGGCGGGCACCCGACTGCCAGTGAACACCGAAGGGAAGCTCTAGGGAAAAGCCGCCGCTGCAGGCACCGAGACTCCGCTTCGAAGACAACCACCATGGCCACCAAAGCAAGCACAGGAAGAAAACCCGCCACAACACGAACATGCCCCGCCATCCAGAGAAGAAGAAACGAAGACGACGCGCAGCTCCACGACCCCCTCGCGACCGGCCAGGAAAGAAGAGCACGCGAGCCGTCCGCCACCAGCCCTTTCTCCCTCGCCGCCACGGCCGGTCGAGGAAAAACCAGGGCTTCGCCTCCAACGCTGAACGTCGGGCCCTAGACCTTTATTGTGAGCCGCCGAGGGTAGATCCGCTACGCACCATTGATTTCGGCCACCGAAACACTCGGACGAGGGAGCCACCACCGCTAACTTCGGACCTAGGTCGCCGGTCCGCAGAAAACTCCGGGCAAGACGCTCAAACCACGGCAAGAACGCCGCAAAACACCCTACACCTACCCAATTCTACCGGCACCTCTCCTCCGCCACCTCCGGCCGGCATGGCCGCCGGAGGGGCTCGGGATTGGGCCAGCCGATCTAGATTTGAGGTGGAGACTATAGCAGGAGCGAAGGAGGAGGAGAGGGAGGGCTATGTGTAGCACGCAATCAAGTCGATGCATCTCATCAGCTCGGCCTCCTTTCGCCCTCAAAGCTCCTCGTACATGTGGTCTTCTCCGGCGGCATCATTCATCGCCACCATGTCTCCGTCGGTGAAGCAACATGAAGATAGGAGGTCGCCGCAGTCAGAGCGGGCCGATGCCGATCAATTCCACGTGCCCTACTCCCGTGCAAGCTGAAGAGCATAATGATCGGAAGCGTGGCCGCGTTGCCGGAGTATCAGATGGCATGCTGCAGGACAGGTGAATTCCTATGGTGTTTATATATTTTTTCCTGTTTGAGATGCTGTGCATACGAGCGAGTATTACCGGGCAGAGATATTCTACCTATCTGAAATTAGTTATCCAGCCAAAGATGAGAAGCGCAACACGTTTTTTTTTTTTTTTGCGAATTAAGGAGCTTCGTTTCATCGACCAGTTGGATTACAGTCTCTAGACTCTAGCTAAGATGGATCCTAGGAACGGCGGTGTGTAGTTAACCCACAGCCACCTCCTTCCATCAAAACTAGCCATCTTAGCATAAGCATGGGTTGCCTCATTAGCAAGCCGAGGAAGAAAGAAAAAAATTATGCTACAGTAGCAAAAAAAACCACCAAGTCCTTGATTTCGTGGCAATTTCAGATTTGCCACCATCAGGAACTTTCATCAGGTTGATCACCTGAATAGCATCAGTATGTATCTCCACCACTGGATAATGCCTCTCTTGTGCAAACTTAACACCATCAAGAACAGCTTGTGCCTCCATAATTAAGAAAATGGCTGCATTATTATACCACATTGCTTGTTCATGGGTCATACACCCCTCGTGGTTTCTGACGTACTACCAGGCCGTAGCTCCATGACTAGACTCTTCTAGCAGTGCAACGCGGAATTTTCCGAAGCGCGCGATGAATGCCATGGGCACGGTCTTGGCACACGCAAGCCGCGTCCCTGTACGACAGTACAAGTATGGTCGTAAAAGCCAGATGGGAAATTGAGGGCGACTACGGGTCGTGACCTACCAACCAGATCATGGGTGTCACTATAATTTTGCATGAACTGGCCAGAATATTTTGTTAGCTTATCTCACCAACAAAATAACGTGGGTGCAGGTATGCTCGAAGAACAATATAATTGGGACAGGTCTAGCGGGTGCCCGGGGCGCCAAATTGTCGTCCTTGGCGCACCAGATACATATAAAAAAGATCATCTGCATCGTCCTATCCATATCACGAACATGGCTCAGCGCCCACTTCCAGCTCGGCGGCATGCCACGTACCTGTGCTTGCAGCTCTAACAAGCGCTGTCCCGCCTCACCAACGAATGCCGCTGCGTTGGACCTGTAGGAACCACGGCGTCTCCCGATGAGCGCCGCCGCGCCCGACCTGCAAGCGCTGTCGCGCCTCATCAACGAACGCCGCCGCGCCAGACCTAAAGGCACCGCCGCGCCTCCCGACGAGCGCCGTTGCGCCGGACCTGCAAGCGCTGTCGCGCCTCATCGACGAACGCCGCCACGTTGGACCTGCAGGCACCGTCGCGCCTCCCGACGAGCGCCGCCGCGCCGGACCTGCAAGCGCTGCTGCGCCTCATCGATGAACGCCGCCGCGCCAGACCTGCAAGCGCTGTCGCGCCTCACCGACGAACGCCGCCGCACCCGACCTGCAAGCGCTGCCACGCGTCACCGACGAACGTCGCCGCGCCATACCCGTGTGCCAATATTCCCACTCATCCCGCTTCCCCAGAGGAGGCCGACGATAGCTGGAATGGGCAGCAGGGGCAGTCTTGTTGGGGGGCATCGAAAGAAATCGAGAAGGATTGGAGAGTAAAGGGAATATGTCCTGAGAGGCAATAATAAAGTGGTTATTATGTGTATTCCAAGTATATGATAGATGTTTATTTTTTATGCTATAATTGTATTAATACGAAAATATTAATACTTGTGTGTTTAATAAACAAACAGAAAGTTCCTAGTTATGTCTTTTTTATAAACTAGCTCGTTGATTAGCAAGATGATTAAGGTTTCCTGATCATGGACATTGAATGTTGTTAATAACGAGGTCACAACATTATTGAAATGGTGTGATGGACATTCATCCAAAGTATAGCATTATGATCAAAATCATTAATTTTATATTGCTATAACATCACACGAAGTAATACTAATCCTTAGACCATGAGATCATAGCAATCACTAACACTTGAAAAGTATCTTGATAACATCAAACGTCATACCGTAACAGGGTGATTATAAAGATGGGTTCAGTACTACTAAAGTGTTATGTTGAGATCTATGGATCGAGAGTGGAATTTGTTCATCCTGATGATGGATAGATATACTCTAGGCCCTCTCGATGATATCACATTGATTAGCTTGCAAGCAAGTGATTTGATCACTAGAATGTTATATCACGGAAACGAGAAAAGAGTATATGTCAGTAACGAGATCAAACTAGGTATAGAGATACCGATGATCGAATCTCGGACATGTAATATATCGCGAGACAAAGGGATTAAGTTACTAGCGTAAAAAGTTCTCACGATCATAAGAAAGTCATCGTTGAATGTGTGGGAGTCGGTATGGATCTCTAGGTCCCGCTTCTGATTATTGATCTGAGAGGGGTCTCGATCATGTTCGCATTATTCGCGAACCGTAGGGTGACACACTTAAGAGGCACCGACACCATTTGGAACAAATATTTTCATGCTAAAAAGAATAACAAAGTGCAGGAATTTATTTTACTAGATACCGAAACTATTTTTCGGTTGAAATTGCAGAAAATGTTCCTGCATGTGAAATGAAATACTAGCTAAGGGTTATATGTGAATGTTTGTCATTAAGATAATTGAAATAAATAAAAGTAGTTTTATTTTAAAAAAGTTTGTATTAATTTTGGTGGAAATTTAATTAGAATTTGAGTGGGATTTTTGAGTGGAGAATTGAAGGGTCAAATTGTGAGTGGAGCTTTCACCCATATGAATAGAGGAAGGGCAAGGGGCAGCCCCCATGCGCTGGACACCCCATTGGGGTTCCCCCCTCCTCCTATAAAAGGAGATCCCTCCCTCTCTCTCACTCACACCTCCTCGTGAAGGATCTATCTCCCCCTCTAGCTTATCCTCCGTGCTCTCGGACTAGCGAGATACATGTTTTCGGTGGCTTTTCGGCAAGAAAGAGTTGTGCTTCCCCTGCATCGCTGGAGCGAGGAGGCGGAGGTTGTTCGGTGCCTCGGACGTGTGTACGAGCACGGATGTGCCGCTGATTTGCGGTGCTAGGGCTTCCTCTCGATATTGAGATCGGCAGAGTTCGTCTATATCAACCACGAGTTCAACCTCGTTAAGCTTTGTCGGTCTTCAAGGGTATGTTCTCTACGGATGTATATCTGTCCGTTGCTTGTATCTAGTAGATAGATCTTGGTACATAGTTGTTCCCATCGTAGATTTTTTTTTGTTTTCTATGCTGCGAATCCTACAGTGGTATCAGAGCCGGATCTATGCGTAGATTCTTTGCACGGAGTACACATATGTATATATGGGCGATGATGATCATGTTATTGATTCTTAGTTGTACTTTGGATATTGATGGCATAGTTGGATGAAGCGGCCCGAAAAAACTTTACATGTCCTCGCACATGAGACATGTTCCACGCTTGACATGCAACTAGTTCTGCATAAGTGGCTAGCAGGTGTCTGTCTCTCCTACTATAGTCAATATCTAATTTGCAATAAGTTGTCAACAATTTGGTTATCCTCGTTGTGGTTCATGTTCGTAGGTAATGACGGTTCTATCTTCGAAAGCCCTAAGCCACGTAAAACTTGCAATGGATTAATTAGAAGCGTCTAGTTTAGATTGTTGCTGGGCTAGGGTGCTGGAGGCCGAAGCAAAGCCAAAGAGACCGAAGCCAAGGCCAAGAAATCCGAAACCAAGATCATGGCTGAGGAGAACGCCATCATGCTCACCGACCTGGATAGCATCGCCGACCCCAATCGTAGGGCTTGGGTTGCGAAGAGGCAACATGCCATCAAGGCTCGCGATGCCTGAAGGGCAATAGCGACGGCAGTTGCAACTTTTTGGACAGGAAAGCTGACATCTTTTGGACGTTGTGTAGATATTGCCCCATTTTGCATATTTTAGATCGAACGGCCACTTGTTGGCCATGCCCAAAAGGTGATGACGCACCTATGTCATGTAATTTGCCAATGATCCGTGTGTGTCTTTGACCAACGATGACACCATTTTTAACTGATTTGCATTTCTGTCCAGTGATGGCGCCAACGCCCGGCTGCGCGGACAAATGAGGTTGCAGCGCTGGGCGCGGTCAGCCGGACAGACTGGACCTCCTACCTAAATCGACCGCGACCCGACCCAAACGGACAGAAAGGACCGTTTGGATCAAGCGGTTAGGATCGGCCCGATAGAGATGCCCTTACCGACCGCTTGTGGTGGCTACCATCTCGGCCGGTGGGCCGGCGCAGATAGGGATGGCAATGGGTACCCGATGCCCGCTAACCTGACGGGCCCCGCTATAAATGGGGAGGGTTTGATAAAAATAATACCCATGGGTCTAATTATTGGTAAAATCTCACACCCATCGGGTCTGGCCGAGGTGGGTATGGAGGTTCCAGACCCAGACTCGCATACCCGCTATGACATGGGGACCCTAGCTATAAGTGTGCAAAGAGAAACCCTAAACTCCCCCACCACGTATCATCCCTATCCCGAACTCCCGATACCCCTGCCCATGCATCGCAACTGCCCCTCCCCTGGTCGCTCACTCCCCCGCGCGGCAGGGGCGGGCCCAGCTTGTATCAAGGGTATTCAGTTGAATATCCAAAAGTTTTGCCAAAAGTTTTAAATTATATGATAGTGTCTTATATTTTAGTTTGTTTGTAAAGAAAACTGATTGAAATTCTATCACAAATAGGTATAGGAGTAGTTGGTTAGGCCAAATGCTTACAAGTCAATTGATCATAAGATCAAGTGCTACTTTTGCTTCATTTTTTCTGTTTTTTTTCTTCAATTTTTTACTATGAATATCCATTGTGAAATTCCTAAGCCCGCCACTGCCGCGCGCCCCCTCCCGCATCTTGCGCTCGCACAGTCCCGCTCCCGCATCTTGCGCTTCCACAGTCCCACTCCCGCATCGCGCTCGCCGCTTCCCGCCTCCTCCTGCCGCATCTCATTCTCGTGCGGTCGCGCCTTCCATCGCCCTGCCCCTGCCTCCCTATGCCGCTGGCCACCGGCCCCTCTAGCCCTTCCTACGCCGTTGGCCGCCGGCTCCCTCTCTAGCCCCTGTGCCGCTGGCCCGCCATTGAACCAGAGCTACTCGACATCGAGGGGGAAGGGGACAACCACGGTGAAGTCAACCCGATGCCGCCACCATCGGGAGAGGAGGCAGAGACCCCCAGATCCCGCCACACGGAAGCGATGCGCGGCTGGGTTTCTCCTCAGCGTCCTCCCGAGAGGAGTAGGGCACGACGCTGGTTTTGCGGGTCTCGAGTACCCATCGAGTCCTGTATACCAGGTGGCAGGTCTGGGCAGGATCTGTACCCGCCGATGTAAATGGGGCGGGTAGCAGGGACGGGAAAACGGGGCGGGTGTGGGTAGGGCGAGCCTCGACCCAGCGGGTGCCACCTCTAGACGCAGACAGACTCAACTCATCCGACGTGACGCGTTGGCGGCACCAGCCCCAGGTAGCCAGGCCGCTACAGTTTGGAGGGCGACCCCAAACTGCTGGCACCGGTTTGGGGCTCCGGTGTGGGCCGTTTTTTTTAGCTTCCACCCTACTCGGTTGGGGGCAGCTGGGGTTGGAGATGCTCTTACCTCTAATGCTTTTCACCATCCAACGAATCTAAGATCTCTAGAGCGATGTACTAAATACTCCCTCTGTTTCAAATTACTCCGCGCGCACGTTTACCTAGGCGGTCTCGTATTCTCTTATTTTTCATTAAAAAATACTTAGAATTTTTGGTATAAGTAGTACATATTTCATACTATCTATTTCAAAAATTTACGGATTTTTTGAATGAAAAATGAGAGAGTATTAGTTCACCTACATAAGCACGCAGGCGGAGTAATTTGAAACAGAGGGAGTATAAGATGTTTTAGATTTGTGAAAAAAATAAATCGAAACTTGTTTTAGCATATACGTTCACTCAACTTTGGGATGAATGTACACCGTAAAACAAGTCTAGATTCATTTTTTTCATAAATCTAAAACATCTTATATTTTGAAACGGAGGAAGTAGTAGTTATCTCTGATTGGCTAATTTGCATCAGCAAATCTGTTTGTGTCTTCTCTATGATATCCTCGCTGAAGAAAAATGAATCAGTCCGTTCAACTCTAGCAAGAAGCATGGATCCCCGCTGCAATGGTAATAATCAGACAGGAGAAGGGCACAGATGCAAATAAAAAAGGAGCAGCGACAGGTTGAATTCCCTCGCTCATCTCAAATGGAGGATGGGGAGAAGCAGGATCCTTAGTGAGTCGAAACAGGGGATTTCTTTTTTTTATGGAGGAACGAACATTCAAGGGAGATCCGAGCAGAAGAAGGTGAAAAGAGACGGGAGAGAATAAGAAATTTCCAATTGACACTACTACATCAGGGGAGGAACAAATAAACTCCCTTTCTTATGACATGGTATATGCTGTGGATTCCTTCCCTTGTTCGGCTCTCCGTTGACTCTGGAGACGGATGCGTCACTGCGCCGCGACCGTGCGGGAGGACGAGGACGGCGCCGCGTCGTCGGCCGCGGTCGGGGAAGAGGGGTTCCGGCCCTGAGAGTTGGTGCGGTGGAGCCGGCACTTGAATGAGCCGGGGTGGGTGGCCGGGGCGCAGACGCACTTGTAGGCTGGCCCGTGGCTGTGGCCGGCGCCGGATGGCGCCGAAGCTGACCCGGGCCACCTCCTCCGCGTCGTCCTGGGCGACGCGGCCGAGCCGGTCGGCGTGGTGCTGCTGCTGTGGTGGCCGTGGGCGTGGAAGGTCCCCTCCTCCCCCGTGGTGTCCACGTAGTTGGAAGCCATTCTCTGTGCCCTTTCCTGTCGCTGCATAGACATCACAAACGATTGCTCTGATGAGCGATTGCACACATGATTTGTTCTCAATAAAAGGTGATTATACACGAGATTCAGACAACTCAGAAAGGAATTCTAAAAAAAAACTCAGGAAGGCCGCTCAGTTGGTGATTAATTGGGTTACTGCGCACGCATCGGCTAAAATAACACCGCAAAATAGTACTACTACTCGCAGAACTGAAGAAGAGAAGAAAAGCTACCTCGGAACCTTGAAGAAGGGACGAAGGCGAAACCGGCGAAGAGAGCAAGCAGGGCGAGGCGATGCGCGGAGAGCGGCAAACTGCGTTACCCCAGCGAGCACCCCTCGTTTTATACGGAAAAAATAATGCCTGCCCGCGGGTAGGACGGGCCAGGCCACTGCCCGGGATTCCTCTCCCACTCCCGAAACCGCGGGCCCCGCCCACTGACCCAGCGGCCCTACCTAGTGAGGCCGTTGTCTCTGAGCTGGGACAAACCAAACGAGGCTGATCAAGCGGCGCCGCCGCGCCAAATCCAGAAATGCCCACAGACTCCGCTACGGCTCGAGTGCGCGGCGCCGTGGCCAACCACCGGAGCACACGTCACGTCCCACCCACACACGCAACATCCGTCTCCGTCGGCGTCGGGTACATTCGCCGCTAGCTTATACGCGCGTAACGTGCGGTCGTTCGCCACGTACGAGTTGTGCGCCACGTTAGGAGGCTCTCTTGGCAGCACGCGCGGGACGGCGGGCGGAGCACGGAACGCGCAGGACGACGGGCGTGGTGCGCGGCGCCCGAACTCTTCCCACTTCGCGAAGGATACGAATATACTACTCGTATCCAAGGCGAAGAGGCTTCTGTGCAAAGGCATGGCACGGCACGGTCTGTGGTGGTGATGCGCACGGAGGTTGAGTTTTTTTTTCCCTGTAATACCACGCCCATCACTCGTTTTCGGACGTTCGGTGATGTCCCGCCGTTGCGTGCCTGCTGCTGTGGTTGCAATCACAGGTCCGGGGACCGGCCGTGTTGGCGACGTCCGACGCGATGGGAACTGACGGCGGCCGGACACACAGCGCCGTGTAGAGTTCTGTAGCTGTAAGCATCAGCGAATGTGAGGACGACAAATAATCGCCCAACCTCCATGAATGCTGGTACACACAGAAGAAAAAGATACTCCAGTACTCTAATTTGAGGTGCTGTTCGCTTGGTGATAGAAAGGCGGCCAGCAAAGTGTCAACATCTCAAGTAACCCCACGGCGACCAAACCCTATCTCATCCGCCACCGGCCTGCATTATTGGCACCGGACCCAAATGTCTGGGCGACGCACCGCAAGCGAGCCGTCATGTTCTCCCATGTCGACATGCTGGAGCGACTAAGAGCATGGCCAATGCTCCACCCTGGACAGCTGCTTCGCAGGCTTTTTTAGGCTCGGATGGTCCAGCATAAGAAAAGTAGCTGCTTGCAGAGCTAGACGGGATCCTGCAGAGGAAGCGGCCTCCTTCCTGGGAAAAAGCTACACGGGCTTGTTCCATTGGTTAAAATCTCATAAAAAGCAGGAAAGAGGAGCATGAGAAGTACAGCTGGTGAGAGAGAGTGAGCCAACTGGGGCAGTCACTGCGTTGGAGGCTAGCCGTTTGCACCGGTGGTTTCACATACTTTTTCATCGATGACGTCACGAAGCAATGGTATACCACTGCCTCTATAGCTGATGCTCTAATCGATGCCGCTTTCTCCCTCTGCTTTTTTCCTCTCCTCGATCGTCATAGCTCATCCAAAAAAGATAAACCCAGAAGGACAGTAATAACTAAAATAATGCGTGCAGTGGTGGTAGATTTCGCAAGGAAACGTGAACATCTGACGGAATAATCTGCAGCACCCCGTAATTAACCTTATCTAGTACGACACTTCCTCGTGGGGAAGGAATCAATCGGGCCAGGGAGGACATGCCTCGTCATATGCTCCAGATTGGATCGATCAAAGCTCTTGGACCCTTGCACAACGCATGAGCCATGAATGAATAGACGGAAAACTGATGGCCAAAGACGCACTGTCACAGAATCACGGTGCGTGTGGAGTGTGGTCTGCTCTAGATATTTTGAGCAATAATTCGCTCTACTTGCCTTGGTTGGTCCTCCCTATCCTGTGTAGTGTTTGGCAGTATTGTCCCTTTAATACAAAGTCTGACAGGGTACGTGTGTCAAGGATTAGTCCAAGTCAAAATGAACTGGAGCATTAGAGCATCTCCACTTCCGAAAGATAATTCTAGACCAGTTTTTTATCCATATGGCGGAAACTCCCCCAATCGCGTTCATAGAACGCCAAATTCCGTCGAATTTGGCCTAACTTTTATCCGACGTTGTCAGCCAGCGCCGGAAACAGTCTGAAAACGCTGGACACAGTGAAATAGGCGGAGAAAAACTTCCGTTGTTTGCCCGTCGGCCACACGTCGCCGTAATGGCCACGCGTTGCCGTAGCGCCGGCCCGCCTTCCCGACGTTTCCTCTTTTGGGGCCACGCCGCTACACCCCTCCCGTCTTCGCCGCCCTTTCCTCTTTTGGCTATAAATGCCGACGTCCTCGCCGGTTTCTAGAGCACACACTCTCACCTCCCATTCCCCATCCACAAACTCCACCTTCAGCGACGAGAAGAAGAGCTTGGTGGCAGCAATGGCGGAGCAGCCGTGGGACTTGGGAGGCACAACTGCTTCACGACGCAGGCTACCCGGCGTCGTCGGACTTTCGGTGCCCGCCGACCTGGAAGCTCAACGGGGGCGGCGTGCCAGTGCCCGGAGGACACCGACATGGTCGAGGAGATCAAGGCAACCATTGTGGCCGTGGAGGATCCGAAGCTCGCGAAAGACCCTGGCAACTTGATGTACTTGGAAAACTTCTTCGTCGAGCATCGAAACCAGCAGCTGGCCGCCTACAACAGGACCGACATGCTGCTAAAGCGGCACAACGCCACTGGACGCCGTCGGTGGTGGAGCGCACCAGGCCGAACGCTCGCGGCCGTCCTCGAGTACATCGCCGTCGGCGACCGCCCTAAGTTTGGCTACCCTCCTCGCTCGCCACTGTTGAGCCTATACACTAAATATCGTCTAGATACATTCATTTACAAAGCTAAAATGTCTTATATTTCTAAACGAAGGGAGTATCAGCGAAACAACAATCAACTCCCTTTTGATCTTCAAAAAGATTTTGATTTAAAATTTGTCCAGTTTGAAAAATAATCGTGATTGAAAATGTCCAGACTTAAATTTTTCACATGACAAAAGGTTCAAATTAAGAAAATGTTCATGTTCAAATAAGTTTTGATTCAAAAAAGCATCAGATTAAAAAAAAGTACATGTTTAAATAGGTTCTTGTTTGAAATAGTTAAGATTCGTTGGCGTTCAAAAAATGTTCACGTTCAAAAAAAGGTTCATGAGGTTGATTTAAAGATTCTTCACTACCTAAGAAGGTTTAGATTTTAAAAATTAAAAACCTCAAATTTCAAAATTGTTCATGGTGTAAAAAAATCATGATTTAAAAAATTAGTAAGTTTTCTGCTGAATATTTTAAAATTGTTCATAATACAATATAGTTCAAAATTTAAGATTGTTCATCGAGTAAAAATATTTTAGATTTAAATGGTTCATGGTTTTAAAAGTTCAATTTTGAAAAAGATTCACTTTTTATAGTTGTTCAGCGAGTAAAACGAAAAATAAACAATAAGCATAAAAATAAAAATAAAATGGAAAACAAAAATAAACCGACAAAAGAAAACGAGAAAAAAAACAGAAAAACTGAACAGCAAAAACTCAAACAAAAAAAAGAAGAAGAAATAAAGTGCAGCTCGGCCACGGCCCATCATGGGGCGGACGCGTATACGACTCGAATTAAGCGAGATATAGTGGTCGCGGCCAGTCAGCCGCTCCTAAAGTGCTCATGGGCTGCCGTGATGGTCCTTTATTAATTGTTGCCTTTTGGATTAGGCCTGATCTATCAAAAAAAAAAAAGATTAGTAATTAAGCCGGATGGTGCTATACCGCTCCTTGCGGCGCCTGGGAAGTGGGAATCGCGCCGCCTGCAGAGCTTCGGTATGAGCCGGCCCATCAGCGGGAGTTTGTTGGTTTCGTAGTTTGTTTTTAGATCGATCATCATTGTTAGCTGTTACGAACGTGCTGCTGCTTAGCGCTGGAGGTCAGCTAGTTGATGTTCGGGTCGCATTTTCATGTTCCTAGTGCTAATCAGTTGAACAACATAAGAAAGCTTGGTAGATTCAAAAATTATTAGCATTTAATATTCAAAACTCATAAACAAATTTTGAAAAAAAAATCATAAACCAATTTTTAAAATCCATAAACCAAATTTCGAAATTCATGAACAATTTTTTAAAGGGCGTGAGTCATGAGCAAATTTTGAAAATCATAAACCAAATTTTTAAAAATTGTGAATAAAAATTCAATGTCATGAATAAAATATTCAAAGTATTGAACAATAGTTAAATTGGTGAAGAATTTTTTAGAACTAAATAAAACTAGTTTAATAAAAGAAACAAAAAAGGAAAATGAAATAAGAAATAGAAAAATAAAAGTCAAGAAGAGAAAAGAACCAGAAACCAGTACAGTAGAAAAAACGAACTAAAAAACTACAGAAAAACACCTGAAAAACTGGCAAGACGAAAACCAACTAGAAAATCGAAACTAGCCCTGTCCCATAAATGATGGGCGAGGGTATGGGCGTCGCGCCTATTGAGCGGCAACTTGCATTTCAGAAGAAAACCGACGGCAAATCCTACAGTAAAGATGGGCCTAGATTCTGAAAAAAATAATTAAATATGGGCTTTCTCTCGGTTATCCATTCGAATTCAATGGATGCCAACTGCTAATGCACATCAAATGATATTGGTTGATGCTCGTGCATACAAGGCCGACCATTCTAACATCAAATTCACGGTCTAACCACCCCCTCTCTATCCTTCTCGTCCCTTCTTTTTTCCTATACTAGCAAAAAGTACCCACGTGTTGCAGCGGAGGAAGTTCTATTTAGTTACTGTTTGTTTTGATTTATTCATTAATCTTGTTAATAACTTTTCTTTTTTACAGACAAAAACAGAAAAGTTCTTTAGATAGAGAAAAGTCTAAGGCAATGGCCCAGTTCATCAAACTGGTATCAATATTAAAAAATTAACCCATTTTTGAGTCCCTAATCTTGAACCTCTAATCTTGAAACCTTTGTTTTTTGAGACAAAAAGAAAAAACAAAATGGTTAAAGGGCGAAGGGGAGAAAATTTCCCAAGACCAGACGGTCCAACCCTACCTACACTGGACACTCGCAGACCACACGACACCACGCCACCACGCACGCGGCCACGCATCGCAACACACGGCAGCCCAACGGCCACACATCGCACACACACACATCAGCCACGCACCCATCGCGCAACGCACGCGGACGACCCAATTCCCCAGCCCCGCATCCTCACCAACCCCGTGCGAGACCGGAAAAAGTCCCCGCCGCCACCGTCGCTCCCCTTTCCAGAGCCCGATCCCAACCACCGCCACCACCATGCTCCTCTTCCCCGGCGCAGCGCCGCCCGCAGGCCTCCCTCCTCCTCGTCCACCAGCAAGCGCCGCCCTCTTCCCCGGCGTTGCGTCGACCTTATCCTCCACCTCCCGGAGCTTCCTCCCTGGCAGAGCGCGTGCACCAGCGTGCACCAGCCTCCTGGCCGCCGTCAACCTTCGTCGACCTTATCCTCCACCTCCCGAAGCTTCCTCCCTGGCAGAGCGCGTGCGCCGCAGGTCTCCTAGCTGTCGTCGACCTTATCCTCCACGTTCCGAAACTTCCTCCCTGGCAGAGCGCGCCCCCCTGCCAACATCTTGCGAGAGCCCGACCCGTCTGATGGCATATATTGCTCTCACCCCCCTTGTTCCACCTCCTCTCCCACTTGATCCAATTCATTAGATCTCAAATTGATGCTTCTTGTTATTCTAGAGCTGGCTGATTCCTATCAATTTGTGAGGGTATATAAATTGGTAGAACTTGGTTCAAGGAAGCGAGGCGGGACTATTCTCTAGGACATATCCATATTGCTCTCTCGTTTAGAGGTAAAAGTCGGAAATTGATTGCCTTGCACGAGGCCCACGAGAGAAAGCCTAGCAGCGCCGATGCCAGCGATCGATAAAAGACCGGCACTCTGTCGATTTCAGAAGCGGCCTTGACGAAAGAAAAAAAATGATCTGTGAATTACAGGTGGCACAGTGGGTAATTATTTGTGGCTTTAGAGGGCAAAGTCGTCCAAAAAAGTGTTGGACCGGAAGAAACACTTCGTGCTTTATTATTAGGTATAGATGTCTTTCTATATTAGAACAAAAGGTTGTTTACAAGATTTCAACACTCTGCGAGAGCCAAGATCACAGACGGTCAGGCTCCACTCCACTTCATTGCTCGGTTAATTTGAGGAAATCCAATGAAAACCTGAAAGATGACAAAGCCACCCCTAGAGCACCACACCAGATACAAACATTCGCCGCGCCGCAAAATCATCGACCGTCGGCCATAGCTTCTACTCAGCCACGCTGCAATATAAGCGGTGTTGACTGCCTCTGTCATTCTACCAAGCCGCAATATCATCGGGTGACAATAAACTCTGTCGATATGTCGTGCCAGAAAATATTGCTTGTCGCCGGCCTCCACTGCTACTCAGCCATGTCGCAATATCTCGGGGCGCTGGCCAGGTTTGCCATGCCGCAATATCGCCGTTCACCGACCAATCACTCCTTGCATGTGGGTAGTGCTCTGGCTACGTATCAACGCTACCCACCTCCATGGACCACTTGTCCCTCTCATCGGCACTCTACCTCCCAAAACGATGCCCTTAGGAGGGAACACGACACCTTAGTGTCGCCATCGCCGATTGGGAAGACCACCTGCCCCTCCTTCTCATCCTTGCTTCAGACCATAGTGAAAGGGCATGTGCAAGAGAGAAATGCTATAAACACTAGTACAAACGCGTTACTCAAAGAAGGTTATTGCCCATAGACCTTAGCCCGTTTCCCTTTCCGGCTCAAGCACATAGCCTCTAAGAGCTCACCACATGAGCCAGTTTTCCGTTCCGGCTCTAAGATACAAGACCTCAGGTGGTTCAGAAATGTAAATGCCTCGAAGGAGTAACGACATGGAGATGGCTATTAGTCTTGACCGTTTGAAAGAACTTCTCACCCTCAGACGACTTATAGTAGGGACCGCCTCCAAGCATAAGGGACCGGAGTTGGATTCAAATAAAGACCGTCTTCAAAACAAGGACGCCTAGATGCGCTTATTCATGGCCGCCTCCAACAACACTGCTAATTCAAACTCAATCATAAAAGACATGACGCATAATCATGATCCAGTAGCCAAAAAATGGATAGACAGATTATTATAGCTCAGCACTTATTAACAATTATCCTTAGCCAGGAGAAATTCATACAAATTTATCCATTACGGTATGGCAGTACATACAAAGTGGAGTCCATATATCAAATAACTAGCATAATTAACCAACATTGCATTTATAATGAGCCTCTCGGTGGAAGTTACTGAACCAAAATATATACCTCTCCATTATCTTTTTCATCAAAGCAAAAGAAGATAATGATATGCTGCTTTAAGTTGAAACTTCTTACTGTAGGTGTTCGTAGCATAGAAAATAAAAAAATTCTACCGCATGCACACAAACAAGCCAAGATCTATCTAATAGATTATAGCAACGAGTCGATTAGAGTACTCAACCTCGAAGATTCCAAAGCGGTTAACGAGAGCAGATTCTCGTGGGTGATGTAGTCATACACTTGCCGATCTTAAGATCGCGTAGACGATCCTTCTGGCACTGCATTCCGGCAATGCTTCCGCAATCGGTCACACGTTCGGTACTCGATGAATATATTCATCTCCCTTGTTCCAGCAGGCAGCGGAGGTTGTAGTTCTCCCCTTGCGATTCCGGTAGCATGACGGCGTGGTGCTGGAAGTAGTGGGGAAATCCTGTAGGGCTTCGCCTAAGCCAGAGCAGGTTATGGTGGATCTAAGGTTTCCAGAGATCTAGGGATTAGAAGGCCGGAGAGGAGGAGGCATGGCCGGCGGAGGATAGGAAGGGGACGGCGAGTCGGCGGCGGCTGGCGGCGGCACTGCGGGGAGGCGGCGGCGGCGCGACGGCTTGGTGGAGGGGCTGGTTGTATGGACTTGGGGCACCCCTCCCCTTTATTTATGAGAGGGAGGGCAACTTGGGAGAGGGGAGTTTGAATCCTTCCCCAACTCCCTCTCCTTGTTAGCTTGTGGTGGAGGGAAAGAAGGATTCTTTCCTTCCTCCACTAGGATACATTGTCCCAGTTTGACTTTTCAAACTTGCCTTTTAACTTTCAATTTGGAGCTTTATTTCTTTCTTGCAAATGCCCAATCAAGTGACCTAGTACATGATCTAATCATTCCACTTATCCATGTCACATTCATGTACCCTTCCCCTTTTGGTCCGGTGAACCTTCTTGACCCTTCTAGAACCTCTCTGATGAAAACATCGGAATCATTCCCGAACTCCAGAATTGGACTTTACTTATATGAATCTTATTCTCCGGACCATTTTGGATCTCCTCTTGATATCCCAGATCCCGTCCGAGACTCCGAACAACATTCGGTCTCCCTACTTACATTCCATATGTACTAAACAACATCGAATCCTTAAGTGGGTCTCCCTACGGTTCGTGAATTACGCGGACATGACCGAGACACTTCTCTGATCAATAACCAATAGAGGAATTTGGAAATTCATATGGCTCCCACATATTTCTATGATTACTTTGTGATCGAATGAACCACTTACATACGATACCAATTTCCCTTTGTCTCGCGATAGTTTACTTATCTGAGGTTTGATCATCGGTATCTCTGCATACCTAGTTCAACGTTGTTACCGATAAGTACTCTTTTCTCGTTCCCGTGATATGTGATCCCTTGTGATCCAGTCACATGCTTGCAAGCTAACTGGATGACATTCCACCGAGAGGGCCCAGAGTATATCTATCTGTCATATGGATGGACAAATCTCACTCTTGATCCATGTGCCTCAACACATACTTTCCGAACACTCAATGCCACCTTTATAGCAACCTAGTTACGGTGTGGTGTTTGATGTCATCAAAGCATTCTTCCAGTGATGGTGATTAGCATGATCTCATGGTCGAAGGAATTAGGTTACTATGTATCAGAAATCTTATAGCAAACAAACTATTGAAATGACTCGATCTTTATCCTACGCTTATCTATAGGAGTATGTCCATCACACCATTCTCCTAATGATATGATCTTGTTCTTAATAACATCTCAATTTTCATGATCGGGAAACCACAATCATCTATCAACCAACAAGCTAGTATTACAAAGAGGCTTTACGAGGGACTCTAATTCAGTTTACAAATCACACAAGTATTAATGTTTACGGTTAATACTATTATAGCATGAATGTAAACACTTATCATAAACACAAAGATATAATAATAACCACTTTTATTATTGCCTCTAGGGCGTATCTCCAACAGCCTCCCACTTGCACTAGAGTCAACTAATCTAGATTACATGGTAATATACCGAACACCCATGGAGGTTTGGTGTTGGTCATGTTTTGCCCTCGGGAGAGGTTTAGTCAACGAATCTGCCACATTCAGATCTGTGTGTACTTTGCAAATATTTATATCACCATCTTGGACATGCTCTCGAATAGCGTGAAAACGTAGCTTGATATGTTTTAGCTTCTTGTGTGACCTTGGTTCTTGCGCATTGGCTATGGCGCCCATGTTATCACAATAGATAGACATAGGGTCTAGCTCACTGGGAACCACACCGAGCTCTGTAATGAACTCGTTCATCCATATCGCCTCTTGTGAAGCCGCCGAAGCAGCTATGTATTCCGATTCAGTTGAAGATCTCGCCACAACGCTTTGCTTTGTACTCCTCCAGCTAACTGCTGCACCATTCAAAGTAAATTTGTATCTAGATTGAGATTTATAATCATCTGGATCGGTGTTCCAACTAGCATCGGTGTAACCATTAACAACGAGCTATTCATCACCCCCATAAGAAAGAACCATATCCTTAGTTCTTCTCAAGTACTTAAGGATGTTTTTGACTGTTGTCCAATGATCCACTCCTGGATCATTTTGATATCTGCTAGTCAAACTAACAGCATATGCAATGTCGGGTCTAGTACATAGCATGGCATACATGATAGATCCTATGGCTGAGGCATATGGAGTCTTACTCATCCTTTCTCTATCTTCTGTCGTAGCAGGACTTTGAGTTTTACTCAAGGTCGTATTGGGCAACATGGGCAAGAACCCTTTCTTGCTATCTTCCATTCCAAACCTCTTTAGAACTTTGTCCAAATATGTACTCCGTGACAATGATATTAGGTGTCTCGATCTATCTCTATAAATATTTATGCCTAATATGTAAGCTGCTTCACCAAGATCTTTCATTCAAAAACTATTATTCAAATAATCCTTGACACTATTAAGAAGGTCTACATCATTCCCAATCAACAATATGTCATCCACATATAGTACCAGGAATGCTACAGATCTCCCACTCACTTTCTTGTAAATAGAAGCTTCTCCATAAGTCTGCATAAAACCAAAACTTTTGATTACCTTATCAAAACGTTGATTCCAACTTCGGGATACTTGCTTCAATCCATAAATGGACTGTTGAAGTTTGCATACCTTGTTAGCATCTTTAGGATCGACAAAACTTTTGGGTTGTACCATATACAACTCTTTATCAATGTCTCCATTAAGGAACACCGTTTGACATCCATCTGTCATATCTCATAATCATAATATGCAACAATTGCTAACAAAATCCTCACAGACTTTAGCTTCGCTACTGGTGAGAAAGTCTCATCATAGTCAACTCCTTGAATTTGTCGAAACCCTTTTGCGACAAGTCGAGATTTATAGACAGTAACATTACCATCAGCATCTGTTTTGTTCTTGAAAATCCATTTGTTCTTGACAGCCTTCCGGCCATCCGGTAAGTCCACTGATGTCCAAACTTGGTTTTCATACATGGATCCAATCTCGGATGTCATGGATTCTTGCCATTTATTGGAATCTGGGTTCATCATTTCTTCATCATATGTCACAGGGTCATCGGTGTTGTCCAACAACATGACACTCATAACGGGATCATACCAGTCGGGAGTGGTACGAGTTCTCGTTGACGTGCGAGGTTCCGTAGTAACTTCAACCGAAGTTTCATGATCAACACCATTAGCTTACTCTCTTATTGGTGTAGGCGCCACATGAAGTTCTTCCGGTGCTGCGCTACTCTCAAATCCGAGATAAGGTTCGACAACCTCGTCGAGTTCTACTTTCCTTCCAGTTACTTCTTTTGAGAGAATCTCCTTCTCTAGAAAGGATCCATTCTTGTCAATGAATATTTTGCCCTAGGATCTATGATAGAAGGTATACCCAATTGTTTCTTTCGGGTATCCTATGAAGACGCATTTTTTCGCTTTGGGTTCAAGCTTGTTGGGCTATAACTTCTTACATAAGCTTCACAACCACAAATTTTAAGGAACAATAATTTAGGTTTCTTCCCAAACCATAATTCATACGGTGTCATTTCAATGGATTTAGATGGTGCCCTATTTAAAGTGAGTGTGGCTGGTTCTAATGCATAACCCCAAAACAATAGCGGTAAATCTGTAAGTGACATCATAAAACGAACCATACCTAATAGAGTTCGATTAAGACATTCGGACACACCATTACGTTGTGGTGCTTCCGGCGGTGTCAATTGTGAACGTATTCCGCATTTCTTCAAATGCTCACCAAACTCGTAACTTAGATATTCACCTCCACGATCAGATCCTAGAAACTTAATCTTCTTGTTACATTGATTCTCTACTTCACTTTGAAATTCCTTAAACTTCTCGAAAGTTTTAGACTTATGTTTCATGAACCCATATCTACTCAAGTCATCCGTGAAAGTAAGAACATAACGATAACCATCGCGTGATGCTACACTCATTGGTCCACACACATTGGTATGTATGATTTCCAATAAGTCCGTAGCTCGCTCCATCATACCAGAAAATGGAGTCTTAGTCATTTTACCCATTAGACATGCTTCACATCTTTCAAGTGATTCAAGAAGTCCATCGGAATGGAGTTTCTTCACACGCTTCACTCCAATGTGACCAAGACGATAGTGACACATATAGGTTGAGTTATCGCTTAATTTCAAAGGTTTAGCTTCAATTTTATTAACATGTGTATTAATACAATCGAAATTCAACAAGAATAGACCATCTATCAAAGGTGCATGTGCATAAAACATATTACTCATATAAATCGAACAACCATTATTCTCGGACTTAAACAAGTAACCGTCTCACAATAAACATGATCCCGATATAATGTTCATGCTCAACGTAGGCACCAAATAACAATTATTTAAGTATAAAACTAATCCTGATGGTAGATGAAGAGGTAGCGTGCCGACCGCGATCACATCAACCTTTGATCCATTTCCAACGCGCATCTTCACCTCGTTCCTCGCTAGTTTCCGTCTATTCTGCAGCACCTGTTTTGAGTTACAAATATGAGTAACCAAACCATTATCAAATACCAGGCACTACTACGACTACTAGTAAGATAAACATCAATAACATGTATATCGGATATACCTTTCTTCTTGATGTTGCCATTCTTCAGATCCGCCAAGTACTTAGGGCAATTCCGCTTCTAGTGACCTTCTCCCTTGCAGTAAAAGCACCCAGTATCAGGCTTAGGCCTAGCCTTGGTCTTCTTCGCCGACGCAGTAGCTTTCTTACCGCCCTTCTTGAAGTTTCCCTTTTTCTTAGGCTTGCCTTGCTTCTTGAAATTGGTGGTCTTATTGACCATCAACAATTGGTGCTCTTTCTTGATCTCCACTTCCGCAGACTTCAACATAGAGAGGAGTTCTGGCAACGTCTTATCCACGCGCTGCATGTTGTAGTTCATCACAAAGTTCTTGTAACTTGGTGGTAGTGATTGGAGGACACGATGAATCCCTAACGCATTAGGAATTATTATGCCCAAGCTATGGAGCTTATTAGCGTGCCCATACATCTTAAGCACATGCTCACTGACGGAGCTACCCTCTTCCATCTTGTAATTAAAGAACTTTTCGGAAGTTTCATAACTCTCAACTGCCGCGTGAGCCTCAAATATCATTTTGAGTTCACGGACAATATCATGTGTGTCAAAGTTCTCAAACCTTTTCTGAAGATCCGATTCTAAACCATACAAGATAGCACACTGGACCGTGGAGTGCTGATTCTTTCGAGTACGATAAAAAAAATTCTCGTCATTGGTAGCATCTTCTACAGGTGGGTCACCCAGCGGTGCATCCAGCACATAAGTCAACTGACCAGCATTGAGGACAATCCTCAAATTGCGAAACCAATCCACGAAGTTTCTTCCATTGTTTTTCAAATATTCTTTCTCTAGGAATGCATTAAAATTGATGGTAGGGGTCGCCATTGATCCACAACATATTTGCAATAGTTTAGACTAAGTTTCTGACAAATTGAGTTCTAATTAATATTTAAATTAATCTAGGTGAACTCCCACTCAAAACAACACCCCTCACATTGTTTTAGTGATCACACGAACCAAATCCACCACATCAAAACCGATCATCACGAGAGATGATGTAGCTTCAAAGGCGAACAATCAACATGTTCATCATATCTACTATATGACTCATGCTTTACCTTTTGGTGATCCGTGTTCCGAGACCATGCCTGAACATGTTATGCTTGTCAATATCAAACCTTAGCTTCCGCATGAGCATATCTGGCTTGCTCCCGTTGTATACACTCACAGAATCTAACACACCCGATCATCACGTGGTGCTTCAAAACAATGAGCTTTGGCAACGGTGCCTACTAAGGACGAACACTTTATAACTTGATATTCTGTGAGAGGGATCATATTATAATGCTACCGTCGCGAACTAAGCAATACAAGATGCATAAAAGGATTAACATCACATGCAATTCAAAATATGTGATATGATATGGCCTTTCTTCTTGTGCTTTCGATCTCCATCTTCAAGCACGAACATGATCTCCATCATCACCGGCGTGGCATCAAGGTCAATGCCACCGCTCCATGGTTTTCCTCCACCAACATCAACTATTACAACTACTTTGAATAATAGACACGCAGGTCTTAACGAAATTAAAAGACAACCATATGGCTCCTACTGGTTGCCGACTTACAATAAGGAACATTGCATACATCATATATAATCACAATCATGGCCATATCACATCACAACACACCCCTGCAAAACAAAGTTAGACGCCTCTAGTTTTCTTTGCATATTTTACATGGTTTGGGGCTTTCAATAAGTGTCGATCTAACTTACGAACAAGAACCACAATGTTGATCTTGAACTATCAAGTGCCCGTTGTAAATTGAATCTATACTATGATGGGAGAGACAGACACCCGCAAAGCCACTTATGCAATACAAGTTGCATGTTAAGCGTGGAGCAAGTCTCATGAACGATGTCATGTAAGGTTAGCCCGGGCCGCTTCATCCCATCATACCGCAAGATGCAAAGTACACAAAAAGCAATTGATAATAAAAGCACCACCGCCCACAATGACCATTGTGTTCTACTCGTGCAACAGATCTACATATAGACACGGCTCTGATACCACTGTAGAGGTTCGTAGCATGGAAAACAAAAATTTCTACCGCATGCACACAAACAAGCCAAGATCTATCTACTAGATTGTAGCAACGAGTCGATTAGAGTACTCACCCTCGAAGATTCCAAAGCGGTTAACGAAAGCAGATTCTCGTGGGTGATGTAGTCGTACACTTGCCAATCTCAAGATCGCTAGACGATCGTTTCGGCGCTGCATTCCGGCAGCGCTTCCACAGTCGGTCACACGTTCGGTACTCGATGAAGACCTTCCTCTCCCTTGTTCCAGCAGGCAGCGGAGGTTATAGTTATCCCCTTGCGATTCCGGCAGCACGACGGCGTGGTGCCGGAAGTAGAGGGAAAATCCTGCAGGGCTTCGCCTAAGCCGCAGCAGGTTATGGTGGATCTAGGGTTTCCGGCGATCTAGAGATTAGAAGTCCAGAGAGGATGCATGGCCGGTGGCGGCCAGGGCGGTGACGGCGAGTCAGCGACGGCGCTGCGAGGAGGCGGCGGCGGCGCGACGGCTTGGTGGGAGGGGCTGGTTGTATGGCCTTAGGGCACCCCTTCCCTCTATTTATGAGATGGATGGCAGCTTGGGAGAGGGGAGTTTGAATCCTTCCCCAACTCCCTCTCCTTGTTGGCTTGTGGTGGAGGGAAATAAGGATTCTTTCCTTCCTCCACTAGGATACATTGTCCCAGTTTGACTTTTCAAATTTTCCTTTTGACTTCCAATTTGGAGCTTTATTTCTTTCTTGCAAATGACCAATCAAGTGACCTAGGACATGATCTAATAATTCCACTTATCCATGACACATTCATGTACCCTTCCCCTTCCGGTCCGGTGAACCTTCTAGACCCTTCTAGAACCTCTCTGATGAAAACATCGGAATCATTCCCGAACTCCGGAATTGGACTTTTCTTATATGAATCTTATTCTCCGGACCATTTCGGATCTCCTCGTGATATCCCGGATCCCATCCGAGACTCCGAACAACATTCAGTCTCCCTACTTACATCCCATATCTACTAAACAACATCGAATCCTTAAGTGTGTCTCCCTACGGTTCATGAATTACGTGGAAATGACTGAGACACTTCTCCGATCAATAACCAATAGAGGAATCTAGAAATTCATATGGCTCCCACATATTTCTACGATTACTTTGCGATCGAATGAACCACTTACATATGATACCAATTTCCCTTTGTCTCGCGATAGTTTACTTATCCGAGGTTTGATCGTCGGTATCTCTGCATACCTAGTTCAACCTCGTTACCGATAAGTACTCTTTTCTCGTTTCCGTGATATGTGATCCCTTGTGAGCCAGTCACATGCTTGCAAGCTAATTGGATGACATTCCACCGAGAGGGCCCAGAGTATATCTATCCGTCATATGGATGGACAAATCTCACTCTTGATCCATGTGCCTCAACACATACTTTTCGAACACTCAATGCCACCTTTATAGCAACCCAGTTACGGTGTGGTGTTTAATGTCATCAAAGCATCCTTCTGGTGATGGTAATTAGCATGATCTCATGGTCAAAGGAATTAGGTTACTATGTATCAGAAAGCTTATAGCAAACGAACTATTGAAATGACTCGATCTTTATGCTATGCTTATCTATAGGAGTATGTCCATAACACCATTCTCCTAATGATATGATCTTGTTGTTAATAACATCTCAATATTCATGATCGGGAAACCACGATCATCTATCAACCAACAAGCTAGTATTACAAAGAGGATTTACCAGGGACTCTAATTCAGTTTACAAATCACACAAGTATTAATGTTTCCGGTTAATACTATTATAGCATGCATGTAAACACTTATCATAAACACAAAGATATAATAATAACCACTTTTATTATTGCCTCTAGGGCATATCTCCAACACTTACAACCTTCTCCCACCTAGTCGTCAAGATTGCATTTGACCCAACTCCCATCTTCATCCTAACTACCTTTGGTTTCTTGCTGTTCATTTGCCAAACATGGACATCAATAGGTTTATCAAGGCGATTCTTTAGGTATTTTCTTTGAACTTATCTCCAAATGTGTGCACAAGTATAAATAATTGAAAAATTAGCATGCTTGTAATTATTGAAAGTGATTAAATATCACATGCTAGCTTGTTGATCATATGTTCAAGAATATATCATCTTATCAGCTTTCACTTCTTTTTCATGATAGATGAATAAGGCAACCTGTAGATGTAGTACTTAATTTTTGGTGAAAATTTAGGTTCACTTCAGTCTAAGAGTAAGTATACATGAACTTCTTTCAAATACATGTCATTTTCAAAAAAGTCTTTGCTTATCAAAATCAGTGTCCTCCTTGTGTTGAGGCCCTGATGCAAAAACACATAAAAATTTCAATGCGGTAGAATATTCATGTCTACCATCTAAACATATACAAAACAGATGACTACAATTTTAATGTTCTTTGATACCTCTAAACTCAAGCCTCTCGATGGATTATTCATCTAATGACTAGAATTCAAAACTGCCAAACCTAATACAAAAATTGTCATTGCTAGAGAGCATTATTGCATCATCACTACAAGTTTCTATCTATTAAATAGATACATACAGAGATCATTTTAATACAATAAAGATGCAAGCGGACTAATGAAGTGACAACTAAAAGAGATAAAGACTAATGAAATGACAATTAAATCTCTATTGCATGAGGGCAACAAACAATGACAAAACAATAAAAAATTGCAGATTTTGAGATTTATACAAGGGAAAAGAGCTAGGACAGATGGAGGCCGATTGGGGGAGGCTCTCCCGATGGCGCCTTCGGGTCTTTGTAGCTCGGTAACCCCGAATTTTAAATTCGATAAGAAAAAGAAAAATTCCATGAAAAAATTCCTAAATCGAAGCTCTACATTAGGGTTTTGGTGGTTTGGTTTTCACGCATACCTACCTAGACGACGAAAGGGTCCTCAAAGGCGAGGGAGAGCATTCGTATCGCCGGGACTAGAGGCGGCGGTGGTGGAGGGCGGTGGCAACAACGGCGGTGGACAGTGGTCTAGGCAGGCAGGGAAGAAAAAATATGGCATATATCTGAAATATTTGTCCAAATATTTTCAGATCTTTGCCGCCAATTACTAGCCTCATACGGCTGCAAATGGAAAACGTCTGTAAGAATGTCCGTTTTCCGAATATTTCATATTTTCCGCCAAACACTTCCCTAGCTAAGATGACTAGAAATTTGAAAAAAATAATATTCGGAACTCAGGATATATTCGAAACTTTGAAGTTTGCTTATCCTATAATTGAGAATTATTCATAAGTTAAAGGAAAAAGCAGGTGTCTATATATGCTTGCTAGTGTGTAATTGAGTCCCCTAAGACTAAATGATGCTCATATATTGAAGAAAATAACTGGCATAGTACAAACCTTAGATCTTACATTGAAAAGCATGACGACTTCTAGTGTTCGTGTGCTTGCTGCAGAGCAATGATGGTGCTTGACGTGGAGCACTTTGTTGGAAACCCCAAGAGCAAGGTGTGATGAGCACAGTAGCAAGTCTTCCCTCAGTAGAGACCGAGGTTATCGAACCAGAAGGAGGAAGGAAACGTCGCATAGGTGTTGCAAGCAATGCGAAGACCTGCACAACACAGACTCAAGACTTTGCCCCAACGAATCCGTGAGGTTGTCAAGCTCACCGGTTTGCTGTAACAAAGGGTTAAACGTATGGCGTGGAAGGTAATGGTTTGCAGCAAGTAAACAAGTAACAGTGGAAGATGTATCAATGGTAAAGATTGGCCGGGGTCCATAGTTCACTAGAGGTGCTCTCCTTAGATAAACAACATGGCATGCAGGGTAAACAAATTACAGCAGGGCAATTGACAGGAACTGAGCAAGGCATAACAATGCAATACTAGTCAAAAAGATCCTATGAGATTCGATTGGGCAATACAACAAGATACATAGACCGCCATCCAACTGCATCTATGACTAGAAGTCCACCTTCAGGTTATCATCCGAACCCCCTCCAGTATTAAGTTGTAGGCAACAGACAACTGCTTTAAGCAAAGTGTGTAAGGTAAACAGTCCATGTGTTCCATGAACAAGAGACCGTTGTTTTCTCCCTAGTGGCAACAACACATCTACAACCGAAGAGATTTCTGTCACTTCCCTTGGAAACTAGAGGCATGAACCCACTATCGAGCATTAATACCCTCTCTTGGAGTCACTAGCAACTACTCGGCCAAGATAGCTACTAACAACAGAGAGCATGCAAGATCATAAACAACACATACATGATAGAATCATAAAGACAAAACCATTAGCCAATCTGACATAATAATCTCAATATCCATCGGATCCCCGCAAACACAACATGCATGATTACAAATAGATTAGATCTTGATCATGAACGGAGCTCACACGATATATACATGAAAGCACAATGAGGAGATACAACCATCTAGCTACTACATGGACCCATAGTCCAAGGTGGAACTACTCATGCATCATACCAGAGAGAAGGCCTCCGGGATGATCTCCCCTCCGGCAGGGTGCCGGGAAGAACTTCAGATCCCCCCGATCTAGGGACGACGGTGGCGGCGGCTACAAAAGGTTTTGTGGAATATTGATCGAGTACTTAGGGTTTCTGCATCGGGGGCTTCTTATAGGCGAAGAAGCGAGGCAGGGGGCGCCAGGGGGGACCCACACCCTGCCTAGGCGCGGGCAAGTCTTTGCCGCGCCTGGGGAGGGGGGTGCAGCCACCCCATGGCTCCCCTCCGTCTCTCCTTCTGGATTCGTGTCCCTCACGGAAAGTTATTGACTTTGGCTTTTGTCCTGTCCAATTCCGAGAATATTGATTTTTTGCCTTTCTGGAACCAAAAATAGAAGAAAACAGGCAACTGGCACTGTGGCAACTTGTTAAACGGTTAGTTCCAGAAAAGATATAAAAACACCTCGAAGAAAGACAAAGCAAAGCAAAGTAGATACTAAACAAGCATGTACCATCAAAAATTATAGATATGTTTCCGACGTATCAAGCATCCTCAAGCTTAACTCCTGCTCGCCCTCGAGTAGGTAAGTGATAAAAGAATAATTTTTGAGGTGGCATGCACCTTTACAATAAAGATCAAACCATTTGCAAGCATGTAAAGCTAGGATCAAAGAACTCTAAACATGTGCATGAAAGATGGAGTTTTAACATTAGGACATAGTAACTATGCATGCAACATGAAATGCTACAAACAAAGATCTTGAATAACATGCATTGAAAAACGTTTATTTGTTTCACATACAGAAAACATAGCATAGTGGCAATTAGCTTGTCCCTCATAGAGTAGCAAATAGATGCATAGGACACCTTCAAAGTTCACAAGGGTGACTAGAAACAAATAGCACAAGAACAAGTAATATCACAATATGCATCAATCAATAAGTTTTGGGACACTGCACACATAATGGAAACTATGCTCTCTTAATGGTGCCTAAAGGTAGAAGGTGGAGACTCAGTAATGGTGGAAGAAAGGCCTTTTATAAAGGAAGCAGGGATTTCAAGTTTCAAAAAGAGCTTCCAAAAATTATGGTACTTGTTAGCTTTCAGCCCTCATTTCCCCTATCATAAGCATCTTGAAGTGATTAAGGTTAAAGTGAACTAACTATGGAGTATATGCTTGACAAAGTATAAGTTTTCAATCTCAAGTCCCTTGAATACGAGGGCCACACCTCATGCTACTCAACTTCAGTCACCTGTAAGTTCTTGTCATTGTAAGTACATGCATATCATAGAGAACCGTCAACGGGGTACCCCTTGCACATGGTACAGGAGCTATCCCATAACCAAAATGACAAGGCAAGACAATGAGCATCTCAGTGATCTTTTTATTTACTATATGCATAGCTTTTTATTGACGATGCTTCATAGATAGCTCACTATGGTGATGCTGCAAGTTTCCACCATGATTAGGCATGGCTTAGGCTAGCGGCCTAGGCGTTTCTCTAACACAAAATACTTACTCCATGGACTTACAAGCTCCCTCTTTATTTCACACCGGTGACATCCATAGACAAAAGAGCATGATATCAACTGAGTACAAAGTACAAGTGCAATGTTGAAAACGTTCCCCATGACAACATGGTTCTGCTAATTCCAACATATAAGTGCAAGCATATACAACATAGACGACACAATGGTTCAAGTTTATTAGGGTCAAAGAATATAAAGTGTGCCATAAAGTTTGTGAGGGCTTTAATCACTAAGTTTTCACATAACAAAATAGTTTTTAATTGGAAGATAGCTGAAAACAAAAATATACTTGGAATGGTGTAACACACCATGCATAGGAGTTTATAGTGGACACTTTGGAAAAATTTGTTTTCTTGGGAGTTGGAAGCATGAGTAGAGCTTACTCATACAAGTGGAGGCTAGCAAAAGACTGGGAGCAACCAACTAAGAGAGCATAATGGCCATAATCATGCAGAGCAACAAAGCATTACTGATCAAAGCATAGAGTGGTACTACAAGTCAAGGACTAGATGATCATAAAGGCTATGGTGACTTGTCATATTCATAACATGGTGTGAGCATGTGCCAAGTCAACCCAAACAAAGCATCAAAGGGGAATACCACAATACTATGCTTTTGCATGCTAAAACAACGCATAATTTCTTCAAGGCACACTAAGCAATCCCAATTGTTTGGAACAAGACACGCTACATCAATAATCACTAAGCATAAAGTCAAAACAACACCTAGCATGTCATGCTAAATTCTAAGTCACAGTTAATGCAAGATCCTCTTGCACTTACAAGCAATAACTTACTACTCCTTTCCAACACCAAGCAACTTATTTGCAAAACAACACAGCCAGAATGGGGGTCCAAACTACTTTATTCAAGCAAACTAAACAACCTAAGCAAAGCAAACAAAACTAAGACGCTCCAAGAACAAAACAACTGTGCATGAACAAAACAACTTATTTGAGCTCAATCCGAGTTACAGAGACGCCTCACGATTTTTTATGATGGAGGACAGAAATCTGTTTCGGGACAACAACTCCCCAAATCTTACTTCCCTCTCATTAGAGGTCATTCTTGGCACAAAAGCAAACAGAAAGGATAAGGAGAGGTCATTACTGAAGTAATAACTTCCAAGACTCAAGGAAACTCTTGGGTTATCTCCCAACAAGTACTTTTCTTTAACGCCTTTAAGTTAGGCACGATAGTTTGAGAAGATGCTCTCATAAGAAATATGAATTGAAGTAAAAGAGAGAATCAAGAAGCAAATTCAAAACACATTTAAGTCTAACCCACATCCTATGCATAGGAATATTGTAAAGAAACAAGTCATCAAAGCACAAAGCAACAAGCATAGGAAAGCAAAACAAGTGCAACTTCAAAACTTTCAACATAAAGGGGGGAAACTTAATATTGTTGAGATACATAAGACCATGTTTCCCTCTCTCATAATAATTTTAAGTAGCCTTATGAATAAACTCAACAATATAGCTATCACATAAAGCATGCTTTTCATGATCTACAAACATATAATTTCTATCAAGCTCAAAAATAGTGGGATTAAAACCTTCACAAGTTTTACCCAAAGTAGATATTTTAAAAGGATCCACAGGAACATAACATTCATCCTCCTTTGGTAAGTATGGGGGACAATCAAATAATATAAGGGATAAAGAGTTACTCTCATTAGAAGGTAGGCATGGGTTCCATTCTTCCTCCTTTTGTTCATCACTCTCCTCCTCGTTTTCATCTAATGAGCTTTCAGTTTCAGCAATTTCTTCTTCCATAGGCTCCTGCAAGGCATTAGTCTCTTCCATTTGTAGAAAGCACCTATTAAAATATTCAAGAATATAGCTATTTTATTCCTTGTAATTATCAAAGCAGAATTTAAGTATCTCATAAACCTCGCATTCATAAGGTGCATCATCAGTATTTTCAAGCAAACTGGCAAGTTCAAATGCACCCTTGAAGGCAATAAATTCTTCAATTTGTTCCATATCATCAAAGTCATAATTTCCTTTAACATAAGAGGATATGGTAACATTATCATTATACTCACACTGAAAAGGAAGGTATTTATACCTCCTACAGCAACCAGATTTATCAAAGCAATAAGTAACATTATAAGTAGAGCACACGTCTCTAGCAATAGTATTCAACTTATCAATTTTTTCCCTTAAGTGTTTCCATTTTTGTGACAAACGGTGTTCCTTATAATAATACTTTTGTTCTTCCGCGAACCCACCTTGCTGAAGGGAATATGCCCGAGAGGCAATAATAAAGTGGTTATTATCGTATTCCTTATTTATGATAAATGTTTATTTTACATGCTATGATTGTATTAATACGGAAACGTTAATACATGTGTGTTTAATAAACAAAAAGGAAGTTCCTAGTTATGCCTCTCTTATAAACTAGCTCGTTGATTAACAAGATGATCAAAGGTTTCCTGATCATGGATATTGGATGTTGTTAATAACGAGGTCACAACATTAGTGTAATGGTGTGATGAACATTCATCCGAAGTATAGCATTACAATCAAAGTCATTGAGTTTATATTGCTATAACAATTTACGAAGTGAACGAAATCCTTAGACCATGAGATCATGTCAATCACTAACACCGAAAGAGTTTCTTGATAACATCAAACGTCACACCATAACAGGGTGATTATAAAGATGAGTTCAGAACTACTAAAGTGTTATGTTGAGGCCCATGGATCGAGAGTGGAATTTGTTCATCCCGATGACGGATAGATATGCTCTGGGCCCTCTCGGTGATATCACATTGATTAGCTTGCAAGCAAGTGATTTGATCACTAGAATGTTATATCACGGGAACAAGAAAAGAGTGCATGTCAGTAACGAGATCAAACTAGGTATGGAGATACCGATGATCGAATCTCGGACATGTAATATATCGCGAAACAAAGGGATTAAGATACTAGCATAAAAGGTTTCGACGATCACAAGAAAGTCATCGTTGAATGTGTGGGAGTCAGTATGGGTCTCCAGATCCCGCTTTTGATTATTGATCTGAGAGGGGTCTCGATCATGTCCGCATTATTCGTGAACCATAGGGTGACACACTTAAGAGATACCGACATCCATTAGGATCAAAAGTTTCATGCCGAAAAGAATAATAAGCGCAGGAATTTATTTCACTAGATACCGAAATGGGTTTTCGGGTGAAATTGCAGAAAGTGTTTGTGCATGTGAAATGAAATACTAGCAAGGGGTTATATGTGAATGTTTGTCATTAAAGTAATTGACAAAATTCTGAACAAATAAAAGGAGTTTTATTTAATGAGAGTTTGCATTAAATTTGGTGGAAATTTAATGGGAATTTGAGTGGGTTTTTGAGTGGAGGGAATTGAAAGGCATTTGAGTGAGTGGAGTGTACACCCACATGAATGTGGAATAGGTGGGGGCAGCCCCATGGCTGGGCGCATGGCCCCTTGGGTGGCCCTCCTCTCCCTATAAAAGGAGCCCCCTCCCTCTCTCTCACTCACACCTCCTCGTGAAGGATCTCTCTCCCCCTCTAGAATTTATCTCCATGGTCTCGGACTAGCGAGATACATGTTCCCGGTGGCTATTCGGCAAGAAAGAGTTGTGCTTCCGCTGCATCGTTGGAGCGAGGAGGCAGAGCTTGCTCGGTGCCTCGAACGTGTGTGCGAGCACGGATGCGCTGTTGTTTTGCGGCGCTAGGACTTCCTCTCGATCTTGAGATCGGCAAGAGATCGTCTACATCAACCACGAGTTTGGACTCGTTAAGATTTGTCGGTCTTCAAGGGTATGTTATCTACGGATGTACATCCGCCCATTGTTTGTATCTAGTAGATAGATCTTGGTACATAGTTGTTCCCATCGTAGGGAAATTTTTGTTTTCTATGCTGCGAACCCTACAGTGGTATCAGAGCCGGATCTATACATAGATACTTTGCACGGGTAGTACACATATGAGTATGTGGGCGGTGATGATCATTTTATTGCTTCTTAGTTGTACTTTGGATATTGGTGGCATAGTGGGATGAAGCGGCCCGGACAAACTTTACATGTCCTCACACATGAGACCTGTTCCACGCTTGACATGCAACTAGTTTTGCATAAGTGGCTAGCAGGTGTCTGTCTCTCCTACTATAGTCAATATCTAATTTGCAATGAGTTGTCAACAATTTGGTTATCCTCGTTGTGGTTCATGCTCGTAGGTAAGAATGGTTCTATCTTCGAAAGCCCTAAGCCACGTAAAACTTGCAATAGATAAATTAGAGGCGTCTAGTTTAGATTATTGCTGGGCTAGTGTTCTGATATGGTGATGTTGTAAGTAGAAGTATGAGATGATACTCTTACAACACACATAGCCTGTAAGTTCCATAGACCTTGGCCTTACACATAAAGGTATGATGGAGATCATATGTGGGAACCATATCATTTCACTTATAAACATGTGATGTTTTGATTGCATCTTATATTGCTTGTTTGGCATTTTATTAGCATAATAAGATGATCCCTCATTTAGATATCAAGATAAGAATGTGTTCTTCCTTAATTATGCACCGACAATATTTCGTCGCTTCAAGACATCACGTGATGATCGGGTGTACTTGAATCCACGAGCATATCTCAGGTGTAAGACAATTACACACGCGAATACTAAGGTTCTTACTTGGCGAGCCTAGCATGTACAGACATGGCCTCGGAACACGAACCGAAAGGTTAAGCATGAGTCATATGTTTTGATATGATGACCATATGGATGCTCGCCTTTGAAGCTACACCGACTCACGTTATGATCGGACTTGGTGTAGTGGATTTGGTTCATGTAATCACCAAAAAAGACACGAGGGATGTCGTTTTTGAGTGGGAGTTCATTTATAATTTGGATTAGTAGAACTTAATTTATCATAAATTAAATCAAAGTGAATTTGCATAATTTGTTGTAGTCATTGGCATTCGTTCACCACCTTATGCATAGTTATAATTGAGATAATAGAACTATAAGATTCTGGACATATACTTTACGAACTGGTATCGTATTGTGTTGAGTGTCAATCTAAAGTTTAAAGTCCTATTGCAAACTTTCAGCAAACTCTATTTACTCCATGAAATTTAATAGTTAGTATTAAATCGAGAGTAACAATTCCAGTGTTAGTATCTTAAGTATCATGTTTGCCTCCATGATTCTTGATTGTTTTAATATCAAGTTTATCTGAAAGAATTGTTTCAGAAACCATCATGTGTGGCAGATATAACGATATCTGAAACAATGTTTTGGTTGCAATATGATTGAGTATAATATATGTTCTCATATTGGATGAGAATTTATGAAGGTTGGAGATGCTAGACATCCTAATCATCCAAAAGGGTTTTGGAAAGTAATGTTATACTCACGATTCGCCTTTATAAGCTATAGTAATTTGATCATGAAAGTCGTCATGATAAAGATGAATAGAAGATGTATGTGAAGTGTTTACTACACTAAAATATTACTAAAGAATGGATTTTGAAAGAATACCGATCATTTTGATGATGGTGATCTACTTCAAAGTGCAAGTCCAAAGGTATTATTATTTGAATACACATGCTTCGGACTATGTGTCATGTATGTGGCGCCACTTTTGATGTTGATAGATTCTTTTAAAAAGGAAAAGGAAATGCTGAAAGAGAATCTATAAAATATATTTGGTAGAAAAGAAAAGATTGGAAATATCCAATTTAGGTATATAGATGATATACATGTTATGGTTGTATTCTTTGCTTGTTAAACAATGTGGTTCTAGGGTATTGGATACCGAGTTGGTTGGTATGAAATTTTATACAGAACGACGCAATTCATGAACCACAATGGCCTAAGTAACTAGCAAGAGAATATGTGATGATGTTCATCGAAAACAAACAAACCGTTGTTTGTATTTCTCGTTGAAATCGAAGCTTGACTTCAAGATTTGTTTTAATAATTGTTATTTAAATCAGGTATTATGAGAACAAAGGTTGTTCAAATAATTACCGTATTCCATATAAGATGGATGATTTACAAATCTAGTTGGATAAATCACATCCATAAAACCTAATGCTAAAATGTTGCAAGACAAATGATTGAAAGATCACTTACGAAGTGACATCGCTGTTTAAATTATATTGGAAATAAAACATGAAGAAACTCCATTTTTCATGGAGTTTTGGAGTATTTGATTTGATCAAATGACGCTTGTGAGACTTTCCTCGGGATAATTAAAACTTCGTTCAAAGGCCAAAGAAGAACGAACGACTAAAATATTGGAATTTATACATATCGATATATGTAGTCCATTATGTGTAGTCGTAAGCGATGAATTTCAACTTCATATGATTTCCCCGGAAATTTGAGTGAAGGTTCACTTAATGAGAAAGAAGTGTGAAATATTTGAAAATGTTCAAAGACTTTCAAGGTGAAGTAAAAATCATTGTGACAAGAAAATAAATGGTTTATGATTTTATCATAAGGGATTTATTTGAGTTACAAGTGTAACAAGAAAATAAATGAATTAGGATTTTATCATAAAGGGATTTATTTGAGTTGCAAGTTTAGCAAAACACCTAGATTTACATCTCCCGAAACACCATAGAAGTATGGAGTGTTTGAGATTTGTAATGAAACCTTGTTTAACATGGTTGGATCAAAGGTGTTATTTATAAAACTGCCATTATGTTTTAAAAGATTAAAGCTTTAGAGACTTCCGCTTTTGTAGTGACCTCGCATTGATAAGGATCCTAAGTCCCTGTGATTAACATGCTAGTCCCTGGATCAATAGCTAGCACTCACAGTCGATGAAATATCATGTAAAACACAAAGTCTTTATTACACGGAGAATCCAGAGTATGAATTGGCATTATGCTAGCTCAAATAACAGTGGAAACATAAAGGCATCTTGAGTCCATCAACGCTTCAGGCTGGTCGAGTGTAGACTCGCGATCCCGACGCACCTTTCAATCTTCGGACTCTGCACATAAAACGTGTAGCCAACAAGTTGGGTCAATACTTTGAATGTATTAGCAAATTACACCAAGGAGAGAAAAGGCTATCTCTACATGCAAGGCTAGTTTAGGCTGTAGAGTTCATTTGCTCAAAGCTAGTTTTCTTAAGTAGAGAGAAGAAGAGAGGATTGTCCTACTTTGTAAACATTTGCTTAGATAACCTAAGGTCGAGTGGCACACGAAGATATTATGCACCAAGTGTCCAAACAACCAAACACTTGGATATTACGCACCAAGTGACACTTGGATATTACACACCAACTTCCCAAATTCCCACCCATTGGCGATATTACTCACGCCTTGGGGTTTTTAAAACTTTGTTTTAGAAAAGAGAGAGAGGAAGATCCTTTAGAGGCTCCATCCTTCAGACGCTCATTGTTGTTCTGTTACCGTGAACACGGCTGATCGATCAGATTGCAATACTCTCGAGAGTTTGTGCACTTTATCCACAATCCACGATCAAGTCCTTTTATAGACAAGACCATGGCGAGGCTTTCCCTTAGTAGCCCCTCTACCTTCTGGATCCAATCGTGCCAAAGAACCTCCAAATGTTGGTACCCAGGTGAGGTTTCCCACTAAGTACTAGGCCAAGACAGAGCCCATAATGTATTGTGGTTGCACTAGAAGCATCTGGATTCTGAAACATGGCAGACTTCTTTGATTCCTGGGCGGCCGTCCTCCACCAAAATCTCACTCGTTGTCCCGACAACCATTCCGCCCAGAAGAAAACTTAGTTTTATTTTGAAGTGGATTGAGAAGAAAAGTTTGCTCTAGAGAGCCTTTATACTTAGAAAATTCTTTGTCTTTCGAACCCCCCAATGGTACTTTGTATAAATAGCATAGCAAGCAATACTTAGCAAAAAAAGGGGTAACCTATTAGGAGGGAAAATCCTAAGTATAGAGCTACTCATGGCATACTACAAAATCATCGCACTTGCAAAATAATACTAAGGAAAATTCTACTAGATCATCCTACACATGCATACTACAGAATTTTGAAGATCACATGCATAGAATCAAAACTAGGACAAAATTATGAACAAGTGGTGTAACTTGCCTTGATCCGAGCAGCAATCTACACAATAGCACTCCTTAGCGCACTCCGAACAATCTAACGAATCACAAACATAGATCTGATCACAACTTGCTCAAAACATATCACAGAGGTAATCATGCATGCATGCACATGGTAATTTATGCAAGGTTGGTTCTTCTAAATTGACCAAGGTAGCAAGATTGTGTTGCAATAGTGTAAGGGTGTCACTAGGATTGATTTCCCAAAGGTTTAGATCTAATTGAGTCACTAAAACAATTCCTAGGGTTAAAAGGAGATCAAACCATCTAATTAGCCCCAAACTAGATCTAATGATCTTAAGCAAGGTTTTATAATTTTGTCTAGTAGGCATTATGGAAACAAAGTTATTGCAACAAGAATCAATTAAAACAGAATTTTAATTATTTTTCTATAGAATAAACACTCTAATCTAATGATTAAAATGTACACCTAAAACATTACTGTAAACTTGGAATATTATTGCAGATCTGGATTCTACATAAAATTAGGAATCCAACGGTATATTACAAGCTAAAATTGGCCAAAGATTCAATTTTATATGAATTTCGCAAGTTTTTAACCTAAATCTGCAAACAGATCTAGCCCTGACTTAATAACTCGCCAAGTGTCAGCTTCTGATCGGCCCAGCTGGCAATGGGGGGAGGGGGGGTGACGCGGCGCGGCACGGTGCGCTGATGCGGCGAGCTGACATGGCGGCCACGCGGCGGCGTGTGATAGGCGCGTACCCCTTCGGGTCTACTTCTAATCCGAGCCACAGATGGAAGATCGAACGGAGGAGGTGGGCGCGGCGACTTACTGTTGCGATGACGGCGGCGGCGGTGTCGGTGAAGATGGTTGGCGGCGCTCTGGTGGCTCCCCGAGGTGGCGATGTGGTCGACGGAGCGTGTCTGCTCCCTACGGTCCCGCTCGTGGCTTCGTATGCGCTCCTCGTTTCCTCCTCCGATGGCAAGGCCCCGTCGATCCTCCCCGTCTCCGGCGACGCGTCGGCGAGAAATCGCTGATGACCTGCTGCAGTGGAGAGGGGGAAAAGTGCATGGGGCGAATCAGTGGTGAACGAGAGGAAGCTTTAGAGGAAGGAAGGGGCAAGAGGGGGTCCCGAACCGTCTCGGTGAGGTTGACCCGACGGCGGCGGTGCGAGTCGTCGATGGCTAGGGCTTTCGCTAGTAGAAAATCGAGCGGGGGGGGGGGGGGGGGTGAGCCGAGGGTGGAGGGGTTGAGTACTTATACATGGCTTGGGGGGAGTCCTGGCCGGACACGAAGGGCGGGGGAGACGTGGCCGACGGGGTCTCTGTCCCGTTCTCGTTGAGGGAGAGGAGAGGGATGACAGGTGGGGTCCGGTTGTCGGTGGTAGAGGGGGAGTGGGCTGGCGCAGGTGCGGGTAGGCTAGCTGCCGCGGAGGCGTGGGTGGGTTGGCGCTGCGGCCTAGTTAGGTTAGGTTGCCTCTTTTTTTTCTTTTTAACATTTATCAAATTCTGTTTTAGTAAAACCCAATTAACTTTTGCATACTAAGTCCAAATTTGATGAAATTTGTTCCTAAATTTTTATAAAAGTAAGGTTGTCAACATAGGACCATGGTTTGATGTTTCACAAGGTTTTTAGTAGGGTCAAGCTTGTGTACAACAAAAATGCCTACATAAAGAATTCCTTATTAGGATTTTGATAGGTTTAGGTGTTAGGATTTTGTTGCAATTATTATTTGTAGGGTGCAATGATGCAAGGATGATGCATGCCACTAATAACATCCTAATACAAAATCCCGGATGTTACAAACCTACCCCCTTAAGGAGAATCTCGTCCTCGAGATTCGGGTTGGCTAGCAAATAGGTGCGGGTGTTCTGCCTTCAAGTCTTCTTCACGCTCCCACGTAGCTTCTTCCTCGGAGTGGTGGTTCCATTGTACTTTGCAGAATCTTATAGTCTTGGTGCGGGTAATCCTTTTGGCTGTTTCCAGTATTTTGATGGGTTTTTCCTCATAGGTAAGGTCATTCTCCAATTGAACCTCATCTAAGGGAACAGTGTCTCTTAGCGGTGTTTCAGCCATCTCCGGGTGACACTTCTTTAGTTGTGACACATGAAACACATCATGAACAGTCAGTCCTTCCGGTAGCTCCAACTGATAAGCAACTTCTCCTCTACGGGCTAGAACCTTATATGGTCCTATGAATCGTGGGGATAACTTGCCCTTGATTCCGAACCTCTTAACTCCTTGTAGGGGTGAAACTCGGAGATACGCACGGTCCCCTATTTCATAAGTCACATCT
Organism: Avena sativa; assembly: GCA_916181665.1. Taxonomy (NCBI): domain Eukaryota; kingdom Viridiplantae; phylum Streptophyta; class Magnoliopsida; order Poales; family Poaceae; genus Avena; species Avena sativa. The sequence goes on from OV702294.1 coordinate 508,727,356, forward strand.
CTACGCTTGGAATCAGCGTAACTCTTCTGTCGGGATTGGGCTACCTTTAGCCTATCCTGAATCTGTCGTACCTTCTCTTCGGCATCCTTTATCAATTCAGGCCCAAAAAGACTGCGTTCACCAACTCCATTCCATAGCAGTGGAGTCCTACACTTCCTTCCATATAGAACTTCAAACGGAGCCATCTTGATACTTGTCTGGTAGCTGTTGTTGTATGAGAACTCGGCATACGGTAGGTTATCGTCCCAACTAGACCCATAGTCTAATGCGCAAGCTCTCAACATATCTTCCAAAATTTGATTCACCCTTTCTGTTTGGCCGTCTGTCTGAGGGTGGAAGGCAGTACTGAATTCTAGTCGGGTCCCAAGAGACTCATGTAGTTGTCGCCAAAACTTTGAAGTAAACTGGGTGCCTCTGTATGACACAATTCCCTTGGGAACACCATGTAGGCTTACAATCCTTGACATGTATATCTTAGCAAGCTTAGCACTTGTATATGTGGTCTTTACGGGGATGAAGTGAGGCACCTTGGTGAAGTGGTCCACCACTACCCAGATAGAATCAAATCCAGAACGAGTCCGGGGCAATCCCGTGATGAAATCCATGCCTACCTTGTCCCACTTCCAGTCGGGTATAGGTAGTGGTTGGAGCAGTCCTGCCGGTTTCTGATGCTCGGCTTTAACTCTATTGCATACATCACACAAAGAAATATACTCTGCAATATCTCTCTTTAGGTTATTCCACCAGAATCTATCCTTCACATCCATGTACATCTTCGTGTTACCTGGATGAATTGAGTATGGCGAATCATGAGCTTCTTGTAAAATTATCTTCCTAATTTCGGGGTCATTGGGAACGCACAAACGCTTCCCATACCAGAGGGTTCCTTGTTCGTCCAGACGAAATTCTTTAGTCTTCCCTTCACTTATCCTGATTCTTATTTCTTCCAACTCTTGATCTCCCTTCTGTCCTTCCTTGATTCTCTCTTGGAAGGTGGGCACTATTTCCATAGTTGCTACGTGTCCTTTCGAAACTATTTCTAGCCTGAGATCCCTGAATTGCTTGCGTAAATCCTCTGGAAGTTCCCCTGCGGTAAGTCCATTTACATACACCTTACGACTTAAGGCATCAGCCACCACGTTTGCCTTTCCGGGGTGGTACTGTAAATCCAAGTCATAATCCTTAATTAGCTCAAGCCATCTTCGTTATCTCATATTCAACTCCTTTTGGGTGAAGATGTACTTCAAACTCTTGTGATCTGTGAACACATCAAAATGTTTGCCCATGAGGTAGTGTCTCCATACCTTGAGCGCATGAACCACATACGCTAGTTCCAAATCATGTGTGGGGTAGTTGTGTTCGTGGTTCTTAAGTTATCGGGAGGCATAGGATACCACCTTCCCATCCTGCATCAATACACTTCCAAGTCCTTGTCGAGAAGCGTCACAATAGACTTGAAAATCCTTCTGGATATCAGGCAGACACAGAACTGGTGCCGTTACAAGGCGTTTCTTCAATTCTTGAAAACTTGCTTCACATGCCTCGGTCCATAGGAACTTCTTTTCCTTCTTCAATAGTTCCGTCATGGGTTTTGCTATTTTGGAAAAGTTTTCAATGAACCTCCGGTAATATCCTGCGAGGCCCAAGAAACTCCTAATATCTCCCACATTCTTGGGTGACTCCCATTCCGTCACGGAAGCTACCTTACTAGGATCTACGGCAACTCCTTTTGCCGACACAACATGACCAAGAAATCCCACTTCCTTTAACCAGAACTCGCACTTGCTGAATTTGGCATACAACTTGTGTTCTCTTAGTTTCTCCATAGTAAGGCGCAGATGTTTCTCATGTTCCTTCTCATCCTTAGAGTATATGAGTATATCATCTATGAATACCACGATAAACTTGTCCAGATATTCCATGAACACTTTGTTCATCATGGTCATGAAGTATGCTGGGGCATTGGTTAGACCAAATGACATTACGGTGTACTCATACAAGCCGTATCTTGTGGTGAATGTTGTTTTGGGCACATCCTGTTCTCGAATCTTTAGCTGAAAGTAGCCTGATCGCATATCGATCTTTGAGAACACACTTGCTCCCTTTAACTTGTCAAACAAGTCGTTGATGTTGGGCAGAGGATACTTATTCTTAATCGTCACTTCGTTCAACGAGCGGTAGTCCACAACCAGCCTCTTGGTTTTATCCTTCTTTTCCACAAATAGGACAGGTGCTCCCCAAGATGATGCGCTGGGTTGGATTAACCCCTTGTCCAATTGTTCCCTAAGCTTTTTTTTTGAGTTCCTTTAACTCGTCCACATCCATCTTGTATGGTCTCTTAGCTATCGGCCCCGTGCCTGGCATCAAGTCAATGAGGAACTCGATATCACGGCCGGGTGGCATTCCGGGTAGCTCTTCTGGGAAAACACCCGGGTATTCTTTTACAATAGGTACCTCCTCCAAGCTAACCCCCTTAAGAGAGTTCACCATGACTTCTTTAAGTGCGAAATTCGACTTGATACGAATTCTCTTCCCTCCCGGTGTGGTGAGCATGACAGTTCTTTTGGCACAATCTATGACTCCTTCATATTCGGTCATCCAATTCATGCCCAAGATGATGTCTAATCCTTGTGATTCTAGAACTACTAGACTTGTGGGAAAGATGTGTGTCCCAATCCTTAGTTCTAATTCCCGGCAACCGGAGTTTGCCACTATTTCTCCCCCAGGAGAACTTACCCTTAGAGGAAAGTTTATAGTCTCCGTAGGTATCTTGCCTCTATCCACAAATACCCTTGATATGAATGAATGCGATGCACCAGTATCAAAAAGAACAACTGCGGGAATAGAGTTGAGTTTGAACTTACCAATCACAGAGTCTGGCGCATCACAAACATCCTCCATAGAAACATGATTTACCGTGGCTTTGACAAACGGATTTGGATTCTTCCCGTTTCCATTGCCATGGTTATGTCCATTTCCATTCCCATTACCATTGCCATTCTTCTTCTCGGGGCAAGAGGTTGCATAGTGCCCTGTCCTGTTGCACTTAAAGCATGTCACCTCACTGAGATCCTTTCCATTGCTGCCATTCCCGTTGCGGTTCTTATGCCCATTGTGTTTGTGGCCGCCATGGTTGTGACCGTTATGGTTGTGGCCATTATTGTTATAAGGTGGTGGTGAGGAATTGCGCTGCTTCTGGTATGGAACAGAGTGTTTGTGAGGGTTAGATTTCCTCTTGCGGTTTTCTATGCTCTTCCTCTGTGACTCAACCACAATGGCTCTGTCCAGGAGTTCCTGAAAGTTGTCAAATTTCTGAGCCACAAGCTGAATGGATATCTCATCATTGAGCCCTCTTAAGAACTCCTCCTGTCTCTTGGCATCAGTAAAAACATCATCGGGTGCATAACGGGCTAGCTTATTGAAAAGCTCACCATACTCGATGACAGAACGGTGCAGCTGGTGTAGGTCGCAAAACTCGTGCCTCTTCAGAGTCATGACACCAGCAGCCACATGATGAGTGCGAAAAGCTAACTCAAACTGATCCCAAGTGATAGCATCAATATCCGGGTGGGTGACTTGGTAGTTATCCCACCATTCTGTAGCAGGTCCTTCAAGCTGGTGTGCGGCATAACGCACCCTGTCGGCTCCGACAGCTTGCACGGTGTCTAGCTTCTTGTTGATCGTACGCAGCCAGTCATCATCGATGATTGGTTCAGTGCTGCTAGTGAAGGTAGGTGGGTTCATCCTCAAAAACCGAGTCAAGCGATCCTGTTGAGGAGGTGGCGGAGGTGGTGGTGGTGGCGGGTTGTTGTTGTTGTTTTGCATGTTCTGAGTGAGCAGTTGGATCAGCTGGTTCTGAGTGGCCAAAAGTTGTGCTATTTCTGGCGGGATTTCGGAGTTCGCACGTCTTGGCGGCATCTGTGGGGTTTAAGAGAATAGTTAAGAAATAGACAAAAAGACTAAGTAGTAAACTCCTATCCTTATGAAAACACACCAAGCACACAAGGCACACAAGGCATAACAACACAACTTAACACAGAAAACAACCAAGTTTAACTAAACCAGACTTGTCTTGGTATTTATTACAATCGCGAATAACGTTCTACTATAGAATTAAAGGTGGTCCAACTATTACACATCTTCCACGCCTTCCTCTTCCTCGTCCTCGAACGAGTAGCCTTCCTGCTCTAGAGTTGTCTTATACAACTCCATCTCCTTTGTGGTGGCTTCAAGCTTCTCTTGGAGGTTCTTTATCTCATCCTGCAACTTCTTGGTAGTGGCTTCCAGCTGCTCCTGTAGTCCCTCCTTCTCGCTTTGTAGCTCCTCCACTAAACCTGACTTCTTTGCGGCTTCAAGTTGCTTTGCCAAGTCCCTCTTGGAAGCACGCACATCATTGATTATCTTGCAAAGGCCTTCAGTTTGCACTTCAGCTCCATCGATCTGCTGTTTGAGTTCCCTAATTCTCTTGTTTTTATTTATCACCCTCTTCTCTTGGTTAGCGAACTTCTTCTCTTGGTCCTGAAACTTTATCTCTTGGAGCTTCATTGCCTCCTCCTGCTGCTTGATCATTTCTTCCTTCTCCTTGATTAGGGCGCATAGCTCGTCGTTCTTCAACATCTCGAGGAAGGTACCTTTTTCAAGGTCATGGATGTGGCACTCCAAATCTTGATATTGGGTCCTTCGGCGCTTGGTAGAAGTTCTTTCCTCAAGGGTTAGCTCCATGGGAATTCCTTCCTCATCTCGTCTTCCAAAGAGGCCGCCGCAGTGTCCTTGGAGAGCTTCATGATGACGTCCACATAGGCGACCAATGAGTTGCTGCAAGCTGATGCTAAGGGCCTTCTCCTTGGAATCGCTAACAATGTGGATTGCTATGTCTTCCTTCGGGTTCTTGCCTCGCTCTTTTCCTGGCTGGATGACCTTGACTCCCCAACAGCCGTCCTTGTGGAGTTTCTTCATTGTGCTCCCCTGGATTGTTGGGAGAGGAAGGTCCAAACGTGTGAGTAGGTCCATGAGGCATCCACCAAAGCGAAGAGGCTCGATGTCCGCGACGGTGTCATAGAGGAAGCTTGTCATCTTTAAGTTAGAAGAATGAAAGTTAGATACTAAAACAAGTAGAGGAAAGCAGATACTAGAAGTGCGGAAAATAACTTAGTAGAAAAACAAGTAAGGCACATAAGTTAGAGGTGGTTCCAATCCTAGGGTCACATCCTACAGGCAACGATGTGCTCTGATACCATCTGTAGTGACCTCGGATAGATAAGGATCCTAAGTCCCTGTGATTAACATGCTAGTCCCTGGATCAATAGCTAGCACTCACAGTCGATGAAATATCATGTAAAACACAAAGTCTTTATTACACGGAGAATCCAGAGTATGAATTTATTACAAAATTGATTGGCATTATGCTAGCTCAAATAACAGTGGAAACATAAAGGCAGCTTGAGTCCATCAACACCCCAGGCTTGTCGAGTGTAGACTCGCGATCCCTACGCACCTTTCAATCTTCGGACTCTGCACATAAAACGTGCATCCAACAAGTTGGGTCAATACTTTGAATGTATTGGCAAATTACACCAAGGAGAGAAAAGGCTATCTCTACATGCAAGGCTAGTTTAGGTTGTAGAGTTCATTTGCTCAAAGCTAGTTTTCTTAAGTAGAGAGAAGAAGAGAGGATTGTCCTACTTTGTAAAAATTTTCTTAGATAACCTAAGGTCGAGTGGCACACGAGGATATTACGCACCAAGTGTCCAAACAACCAAACACTTGGATATTACGCACCAAGTGACACTTGGATATTACACACGAAGTTCCCAAATTCCCACCCATTGGCGATATTACTCACGCCTTGGGGTTTTTAAAACTTTGTTTTAGAAAAGAGAGAGAGGAAGATCCTTCAGAGGCTCCATCCTTCAGACGCTCATTGTTGTTCTGTTATCGTGAACACGGCTGATCGATCAGATTGCAATACTCTTGAGAGTTTGTGCACTTTACCCACAATCCACGATCAAGTCCTTTTACAGATAAGACCATGGCGAGGCTTTCCCTTAGTAGCCCCTCTACCTTCTAGATCCAACCGTGCCAAAGAACCTCCAAATGTCGGTACCCAGGTGAGGTTTCCCACTAAGTACTAGGCCAAGACAGAGCCCATAATGTATTGTGGTTGCACTAGAAGCATCTGGATTCTGAAACATGGCAGACTTCTTTGATTCCTGGGCGGCCGTCCTCCACCAAAATCTCACTCGTTGTCCCGACAACCATTCCGCCCAGAAGAAAACTTAGTTTTATTTTGAAGTGGATTGAGAAGAAAAGTTTGCTCTAGAGAGCCTTTATACTTAGAAAATTCTTTGTCTTTCGAACCCCCCAATGGTACTTTGTATAAATAGCATAGCAAGCAATACTTAGCAAAAACAGGGGTAACCTATTAGGAGGGAAAATCCTAAGTATAGAGCTACTCATGGCATACTACAAAATCATCGCACTTGCAAAATAATACTAAGGAAAATTCTACTAGATCATCCTACACATGCATACTACAGAATTTTGAAGATCACATGCATAGAATCAAAACTGGGACAAAATTATGAACAAGTGGTGTAACTTGCCTTGATCCGAGCAGCAATCTACACAATAGCACTCCTTAGCGCACTCCGAACAATCTAACGAATCACAAACATAGATCTGATCACAACTTGCTCAAAACATATCACAGAGGTAATCATGCATGCATGCACATGGTAATTTATGCAAGGTTGGTTCTTCTAAATTGACCAAGGTAGCAAGATTGTGTTGCAATAGTGTAAGGGTGTCACTAGGATTGATTTCCCAAAGGTTTAGATCTAATTGAGTCACTAAAACAATTCCTAGGGTTAAAAGGAGATCAAACCATCTAATTAGCCCCAAACTAGATCTAATGATCTTAAGCAAGTTTTTATAATTTTGTCTAGTAGGCATTATGGAAACAAAGTTATTGCAACAAGAATCAATTAAAACAGAATTTTAATTATTTTTCTATAGAATAAACACTCTAATCTAATGATTAAAATGTACACCTAAAACATTACTGTAAACTTGGAATATTATTGCAGATCTGGATTCTACATAAAATTAGGAATCCAACGGTATATTATAAGCTAAAATTGGCCAAAGATTCAATTTTATATGAATTTCGCAAGTTTTTAACCTAAATCTGCAAACAGATCTAGCCCTGACTTAATAACTCGCCTAGTGTCAGCTTCTGATCGGCCCAGCTGCAACGGGGGGGGGGGGGGGGGGGTGACGCGGCGCGGCACGGTGCGCTGATGCGGCGAGCTGACGTGGTGGCCACGCGGCGGCGTGTGATAGGCGCGTACCCCTTCGGGTCTACTTCTAATCCGAGCCACAGATGGAAGATCGAACGGAGGAGGTGGGCGCGGCGACTTACTGTTGCGATGACGGCGGCGGTGAGCGGCGGCGGTGTCGGTGAAGATGGTTGGCGGCGCTCTGGTGGCTCCCCGAGGCGGCGGTGTGGTCGACGGAGCGTGTCTGCTCCCTGCGGTCCCGCTCGTGGCTTCGTATGCGCTCCTCGTTTCCTCCTCCGATGGCAAGGCCCCGCCGATCCTCCCCGTCTCCGGCGACGCGTCGGCGAGAAATCACAGATGACCTGCTGAGGTGGAGAGGGGGAAAAGTGCATGGGGCGAATCAGTGGTTAACGAGAGGAAGATTTAGAGGAAGGAAGGGGCAAGAGGGGGTCCCGAACCGTCTCGGTGAGGTCGACCCGACGGCGGCGGTGCGAGTCGTCGATGGCTAGGGATTTCTCTAGTAGAAAATCGAGCGGGGGGGGGGGGGGGGGTGAGCCGAGGGTGGAGGGGTTGAGTACTTATACACGGCTTGGGGGGAGTCCTGGCCGGACACGGAGGGCGGGGGAGACGTGGCCGACGGGGTCTCTGTCTCGTTCTCGTTGGGGGAGAGGAGAGGGATGACAGGTGGGGTCCGGTTGTCGGTGGTGGAGGGGGAGTGGGCTGGCGTGGGTGCGGGTAGGCTAGCTGCCGCGCAGGCATGGGTGGGCTGGCGCTGCGGCCCAGTTAGGTTAGGTTGCCTCTTTTTTTCTTTTTAACATTTATCAAATTCTGTTTTAGTAAAACCCAATTAGCTTTTGCATACTAAGTCCAAACTTGATGAAATTTGTTCCTAAATTTTTATAAAAGTAAGGTGGTCAACATAGGACCATGGTTTGATGTTTCACAAGGTTTTTAGTAGGGTCAAGCTTGTGTACAACAACAATGCCTACATAAAGAATTCCTAATTAGGGTTTTGATAGGTTTAGGTGTTAGGATTTTGTTGCAATTATTATTTGTAGGGTGCAATGATGCAAGGATGATGCATGCCACTAATAACATCCTAATATAAAATCCGGGATGTTACAACATTTACACTGAAAAGAGCTCCATCTTGATCCGTTGAAATGACACCATGGAAGTTATGGTTTGGGGTAAAACCCAAGTTGTCATTTCTTAAATTTTGGTATACTAAACATAAGTAAGATGTTTACAATCGAAGTCGGATGAGCATGTCTTTGTAGGTTATTTCGAATAACAATTGGTTATTCCTCCATAACACCAAGGATAAAAGGGTTTGTCACTTGAAACATGAAGTTTCTTGAAGAAGGAATTTTGATAAGGTTAACGAACCTTAGCTATATGTGCTGAGTTACGTAGCGCCGGAAATTGTTCCGGAGGCAGCCCGAATTCTCATGGATCACGTGCCTCAAAGGTTGTGGTCACGGAGGTCTAAGTTCTTATTGAACCAAGTCGGTCGGATGAACAATCAAATACTGAGATTTAAGAGTAAATCATTATTGTTTGACAATTATGAACCAACTACATACAAAGAAGCGATGATGGGCCCTGACTCCGTCAAATGGCTTGAAGCCATAAAATCCATGATAGTTCCATACACGAGTAATCAAGTTTTGAACTTGGAAGACCCTCCGGAAAGGTGTAAAAACCCATCGGTCGTATTTGGATCTATAAAGAAACAGACATGGATGTCTCACATATATGAAATATTCTACATGTCATAAATATTCGACATGTCATAATGTTCAAAGGAGTTGACTATGACAAGATTGGATCTTTCATAGCGATATTTAGTCTGGATGGATTAAAGTAGCAACCACTACATATAATTTGGTATATGGTAGATGAATAAACAAAATAAAATTCTTCTAATAGAATGGTTACCTAGGACGTGTACAAGACACGGTCCAAAGGGTTTTGTTAAATTCAAAGGATGATAAAAGGGCATGCAAACTTCAATGGTTGAAGTAAGCATCGCGGAGTTGGAATCTTCACCGTGATGAAAAAGGAGTTTTTATCTGGAGACGATGAAGATGCTTGCATTTGCAAGAAATTAAGTGGGAGCGCTGAGACATATTTCTAATACATTATGTGGAGGACATCTTGTTTATTAGAAATGATGTATCTTTTATTGACAAAGGTTAAGAATTTCATTTCGATGAAAAACTTAGGCAAAACCCGAATATTTAGCATGAATGTCTATAGTGGATAGACTGTGACGCTAATATGGTTGTGCCAAACGTACATATATGAGATATTGAAGGAGTTCAATATAGAAACAATAAGAAACGGTTCTTGCCGCATGGAAAGGAATTGAATCAAGATTCAAGTGTATCGACACTTGATAAGTGAAACAAGATTCAAATGCTTTGACACTTGATGAGTGAAATCACGAGAATGTTTTGATCAATCATACCATGATATGTACACATCCAGATATGTCCTATGCTCTAAGTGTTATGAGCATATACCAGAATGAATCATAAAATGATCATTGGACGATAGTGAGAATATTATTATGATCTTTTGGAAGAACTAAGAATATATTTGTGTAGAGGTGACAAACAATTACAAATAGTTCATTGTAAAGCGTTACATTGATATTAGTTTTGTCACAAGATACAAATTAAGTTTATCTCAATTTAAACTATGGGTGGCACAATGAAATGGAAAGAAAGTTTCCATAATGGATTTGGAAGAGTTCCAAAGTTAATACATTGTATGAATACTACAACAAAAAGGCTAAGTATATGACTGCTATAGTAGCACCAAAGGAGGGAATTTGTGCCAAGTAGTTTGTTATCAAACTAAGGTGTGGTTCGCAACGGGCTAACACTAAAGATATATTGTATGACAATAGTATCGACGTGATTTAACCCCAAGGAACTAACGGTCTCACCAAAAGACCAAATTTATACAATGCCATCTCATTAGAGAATGAGTAATGCATGGAGACGCAAAGACATGCAAATACACAAGGACCTGAAGCGTCAGATCCATAGATTATGTTAACCACTTGCAATTGCGTATATGGAACACCAGAAAGCCATATGTGTTCAATACGCAAATTTTATAAACAAGATTATTGTCTCTAGTGCAAGTGGGAGACTGAAGGGAATATGCCCGAGAGGCAATAATAAAGTGGTTATTATCATATTCCTTATTTATGATAAATGTTTATTTTACATGCTATGATTGTATTAATACGGAAACGTTAATACATGTGTGTTTAATAAACAAAAAGGAAGTTCCTAGTTATGCCTCTCTTATAAACTAGCTCGTTGATTAACAAGATGATCAAAGGTTTCCTGATCATGGACATTGGATGTTGTTAATAACGAGGTCACAACATTAGTGTAATGGTGTGATGAACATTCATCCGAAGTATAGCATTACGATCAAAGTCATTGAGTTTATATTGCTATAACAACTTAAGAAGTGATCGAAATCCTTAGACCATGAGATCATGTCAATCACTAACACCGGAAGAGTTTCTTGATAACATCAAACGTCACACCGTAACAGGGTGATTATAAAGATGAGTTCAGAACTACTAAAGTGTTATGTTGAGGCCCATGGATCGAGAGTGGAATTTGTTCATCCTGATGACGGATAGATATGCTCTGGGCCCTCTCGGTGATATCATATTGATTAGCTTGCAAGCAAGTGATTTGATCACTAGAATGTTATATCAAGGGAACGAGAAAAGAGTGCATGTCAGTAACGAGATCAAACTAGGTATGGAGATACCGATGATCGAATCTCGAACATGTAATATATCGTGAAATAAAGGGATTAAGATACTAGCGTAAAAGGTTTCGACGATCACAAGAAAGTCATCATTGAATGTGTGGGAGTCAGTATGGGTCTCCAGATCCGGCTTCTGATTATTGATCTGAGAGGGGTCTCGATCATGTCCGCATTATTCATGAACCGTAGGGTGACACACTTAAGAGACACCGACATCCATTAGGAGCAAAAGTTTCATGCCGAAAATAATAACAAGCGCAGGAATTTATTTCACTAGATACCGAAACGGGTTTTCGGGTGAAATTGCAGAAAGTGTTTGTGCATGTGAAATGAAATACTAGCAAGGGGTTATATGTGAATGTTTGTCATTAAAGTAATTGACAAAATTCTGAATAAATAAAAGGAGTTTTATTTAATGAGAGTTTGCATTAAATTTGGTGGAAATTTAATGGGAATTTGAGTGGGTTTTTGAGTGGAGGGAATTGAAAGGCATTTGAGTGAGTGGAGTGTCCACCCACATGAATGTGGAAGAGGTGGGGGCAGCCCCATGGCTGGGCGCATGGCCCCTTGGGTTCCCCCCTCTCCCTATAAAAGGAGCCCCCTCCCTCTCTCTCACTCACACCTCCTCGTGAAGGATCTCTCTCCCCCTCTAGAATTTATCCCCCATGGTCTCGGACTAGCGAGATACATGTTCCCGGTGGCTATTCGGCAAGAAAGAGTTGTGCTTCCGCTGCATCGCTGGAGCGAGGAGGCGGAGGTTGCTCGGTGCCTCGAACGTGTGTGCGAGCATGGATGCACTGCTGTTTTGTGGCGCTAGGACTTCCTCTCGATCTTGAGATCGGCAAGAGATCGTCTACATCAACCACGAGTTTGGACTCGTTAAGCTTTGTCGGTCTTCAAGGGTATGTTCTCTACGGATGTACATCCGCCCGTTGTTTGTATCTAGTATATAGATCTTGGTACATAGTTGTTCCCATTGTAGGAATTTTTTTGTTTTCTATGCTGCGAACCCTACACTTGCCAATAAGAACTAGTTTCAAAGAAACCATCCATTGATAGAAAGCATGACAAAGCAAGGCAATAACAGTCCAGCAACTAGAGTAGGAACTAATTTTTTTGTGTTTTTTGAAAAGAGGCAAACAAAGCCAAGCAAAAAAACTAAGCAAACTAAAAACAAGTAAAGAGAGAGGAAGTGAAGGACTCCCCTTATGAAGACGTCCTTAGCCTCCCCGACAATGGCGCTAGAAAACTTGTTGATGGTGCTTGACGTGGAGCACTTCGTTGGAAACCCCAAGAGCAAGGTGTGATGAGCACAACAGCAAGACTTCCCTCAGTAGAGACCAAGGTTATCAAACCAGAAGGAGGAAAGAAACGTCACACAGGTCTTGCAAGCAACGCGGAGACCTGAGCAACACAGACTCAAGACTTTGCCCCAACGAATCAGTGAGGTTGTCAAGCTCACCGGTTTGCTGTAACAAAGGGTTAAACGTATGGTGTGGAAGGTAATGGTTTTGCAGCAAGTAAACAAGTAACAGTGGAAGATGTATCAATGGTAAAGATTGGACCGGGGTCCATAGTTCACTAGAGGTGCTCTCCTTAGATAAACAACATGGCATGCAGGGTAAACAAATTACAGCAGGGCAATTGACAGGAACTGAGCAATGCATAACAATGCAATACTAGTCAAAAAGATCCTATGAGATTTGATTAGGCAATACAACAAGATACATAGACCGCCATCCAACTGCATCTATGACTAGAATTCCACCTTCAGGTTATCATCTGAACCCCCTCCAGTATTAAGTTGCAGGCAATAGACAACTGCTTTAAGCAAAGTGTGTAAGGTAAACAGTCCACATGTTCCACGAACAAGAGACCGTTGTTTTCTCCCTAGTGGCAAAGCACATCTACAACCGAAGAGATTTCGGTCACTTCTCTTGGAAACTAGAGGCATGAACCCACTATCGAGCATAAATACCCCCTCTTGGAGTCACTTCTCTTGGAAACTAGAGGCATGAACCCACTATCGAGTATAAATACCCCCTCTTGGAGTCACTAGCAACTACTCGGCCAAGATAACTACTAACAACGGAGAGCATGCAAGATCACAAACAACACAGACATGATAGAATCATAAAGACAAAACCATTAACCAATCTGACATAATAATCTCAATATCCATCGGATCCCCGCAAACACAACATGCATGATTATAAATAGATTAGATCTTGATCATGAACGAAGCTCACAAGATCTACACATGAAAGCACAAAGAGGAGATACAACCATCTAGATACTACATGGACCCATAGTCCAAGGTGGAACTACTCACGTATCATACCGGAGAGAAGGCCTCTAGGATGATCTCCCCTTTGGCAGGGTGCCGGGAAGAACTTCAGATCCCCCCGATCTAGGGAGGACGGTGGCGATGGCTACAGAAGGTTTTGTGGAATATTGATTGGGTACTTAGGGTTTCTGCATCGGGGGCTTCTTATAGGCGAAGAGGCGAGGCAGGGGGCCCGGGGGGCCCACACCCTGCCCAGGCGCGGGCCAGGCTTGGCCGTGCCTGGGGGGGTGCGGCCACCCCGTGGCTCCCCTCCGTCTATCCTTCTGGATTCGTGTCCCTTAAGGAAAGTTATTTACTTTGGCTTTTGTCCCGTCCAATTCCAAGAATATTGATTTTCTGCCTTTCTGGAACCAAAAAACAGAAGAAAACATGCAACTGGCACTGTGACAACTTGTTAATAGGTTAGTTCCAGAAAATATATAAAAACACCTCAAAGAGAGATAAAGGAAAGAAAAGTAGATACTAAACAAGCATGGAACATAAAAAATTATAGATATATTTCCGACGTATCAAACAACAAGGTACACGTGTTTTGAATCTGACTATTTCAAATGTTTAATCACGAAATGAGATCATTTGGTTACTTAAATATGATTTTTTCATGGATATAAACTTTTTCATGTATTTTTTTGAAAGAAGTCTCATTGAATGAATATTCGAAACTCCGTATATATTCAAAACTCTAAATTTTGTTAATCCTAAATTTTGAGAATTATTCATAATTTGAAGAAAAATTAAGGTGTCTATACATGCTTGCTAGAGTGAAATTGAGTCCTAAGAGTAAATGAGGTTCATACATTGAAGAAAATATATGGCATAGTACAAACCGTGGATCTTAACCTAAAAGGTATGATCGAATCGTAGTGTTTATGCACTTGTTTTTGAACAATAAGGTGCAAGTGTTTTGAATTTGAATAATTCAAATATTTAATACCGATGTGAGATCATTTGGTTACTTAAATATGAATTAATTTAAACTCTTTTTCATGTATTCCTTGATAATTATAATATAACTGAGAACTAGAAAATTATGGTAGTCTGCATAAGCATGATTAGTAATATAATTGAGCACTAGAAAATTAAATAAAACTTCATATAAAGGAGTAGATTAATAAATAAGATACTTATAGTAGTTCAACCACCACAAACTAAATATATATTGTCTTACATGCAACACCAAAGGTAATAATTAACTTATACAAAATAAGTAGGGGCATGTAGCAGTAGGAGCAGGGACACACATCAGCAGAAGCAGGGCAGCAGCAAGAGCATCAGCGAAACATGTCAGTCCTCACATATTTCTAGAAAAATTTGCCGTAGGCTGCGTGATTATCCAAGGTATTCGGATGGTGCCTATGGCTGCATCCATGGCCGACACCTACCGAGTGCTGCATCATGATTTCTTCTCGATCCTTGTCGATAACTCTGCCACATAATGGATAAAATAATTTTCTCTTACAGTGGAAAGGAATTTTCCCACTCCGTAATTGCCTTACCATGTTATGGATTTTGCAGTCTTTGGAGTACTTGTCAGTGCCCACGTGATTTTTAAGTATATAATTAGAACTGATACAAATGATTAAATTGTATTATAACTCAAGATTTGACAACATACGTAAGACAATATTAAATTGATATCAGAAAGAATGTATCTCAGGAATAGTTTGATCAGTTCATATATCATTTCATGTATCCAAACAAAATGAAAAGTAATTGGATCAGTATTAGTTAGTAATTTATATTATCATACATATCATCATCATCATTAGTTCATACATTAAAGTTTCCTGGATACACAAGAAATAAATAAATAGATTCATATACATGTAACACAAAAATGAAACAATAAATTCGGATACATCTAGAACAAATATGGGGACTCATAAGTTTTTTCAGAGATGACGTAAGCGAACCAAGTACCAATTGCATAACCTATTGGTCTTACATTGCCCCAGGTTCACTAATCCATCTCTAAAAAAATCTGACACCAATGTGTCCGCCTTGCACTCTTTTGGGGGTAAATTTGAATCATTGGCCATCGTAATAAGTTGAAATATAATCCTTCTTATACACTATGAATGCATGTTTTTTCTAAATATTATAATAATAATAACATAAAATCAAACAATATTCATTGGTACATGTAGAAACAACTTATGATCAAACCATGCATATATATACATGCATTCCTGGATATATAGTGCAATCACATAATCACAAGAATGAAACAAATAGATTCATATACATGTAATAAATTCAATGTAAGGTCACGGTTGGTTGTGTACTAGCAGAAATAATTCAAAGATCATATGGTTTCATATGAATATAGATTAAATCTGGGTCTCATAAGTTTTTTCAGAGATGGAGTTGGCGAACCAAAATACCAAAAGCACAACCTATATTATTCATGTACATTGTCTCAGTTTCACTAACCCATCACTAGAAAAATCCGACATCATCAAATGTGTCACCCTTTCGCTTTTGGGGGTAAATTTCAATCATTAGCCTCAATGAGAAATTAAAATTAAATTCTTATACACTATGGATGTATGTGTTTCCTACATGTTGTAATAGTAACAACAAGAATCCAAACAATATTCATAGGTGTAGAAACAACTTATGACCAAACCATGCATATACATGCATCATATGTATCATTTTTTTCATGGTTATATGAATATAGATTAAATCTGGGATCTCATAAGTTTTTCTGAGATGGATTTAGCCAACCAAGTACCAAGCACAACCTATTATTCATGTAGATTGCCTCAGGTTGACTAACCCATCCTTGAAAAAACTTTGACTCCATCAAATTAATGTGTCTGCCTTGTACTCTTTTGGGAAAATTTTGAATCATCGTCCTTAGTAAGAAAGCAAATGTAATCCTTCTTATAACACTATGAATGCATGTGTATGAGTTTCCTAAATATTGTGTGGTCAAACCATGCATAGGTACATGTAACAACAAACTTATGATCAAACAATATTCATAAGTACATGTAACAACAATTTATGATCAAACCATGCATATACATGTATCATATGAATCATTTTTTCCTGAATATATAACATAATCACAAGATTCAAACAAGATATCCAAATACATATAATAAATTCAATGTATGATCACAATTTGTTGTGTACTAGTAGAAACAATTCAAAGATCATAGTTTCATATGAATGGAGAATAAATCTGGGGCCTCATATGTTTTTTAGAGATGGAGTAAGTGAACCAAAGTACCAAACACAACTTATATTGTTGGTGTACATTACCTCAGATTCACTAACCCATCCCTAAAAAAATTTGACACCATCAAATGTGTCTCCCGTTGCACTCTTTTGGGGGTAATTTGAATCATTGGCCTCAATGAGAAATAGAAATGTAATATACACTATGTAACATATATGCATATCGTGTATCGAAATCAACACTCTAGTAACAACAATCCTAAAGCCTCTAAAATCAAATATATTATAGATCGATTAAATCTACATCACAAGAAGAACCGTATGGACAACAACAAGCAAATGTAAATTTACTAGATGGTAGATGAGCAGATCTAATCACATCTCTAAAACAATCGACCGTTCGAACCATATATATTCTAATATGCCTACAACAAGAAGGCGACAGAGCAAAAGAATCTATAGATTGAGCAAATCCTATGTATGACTAGTGAAATCTGCGACTGCGAATAGATAAGCTAGCAAAGTAGTACCTGAGATGCCTCATCGAAGACCTCCTCCTCGAACTCATCGCTCTCCTCATTTTCTTTGAGGATTTGGTTATTTAGGATGGGTTCATTGATGATGAGCGTCGGGTTGCCTTCGCATGCATTCTTCTCATCAAGATCTGCTGCTAGAACCATGACGTTGTCGTTCACATGCTGCTCGATGGCGACGACGACTGGTTGGACAGAGCCCAAAGCATCGACGGCGCGACGACGAGCGGTATGTGTGCCCGGAGAAGCCGCCTTCGTCTGCTCGGCGATGACCGAGCCATCTCCAACTAGCTTCATCTTCGGCTTGTCTCCATGGGTAGGCTTGATAGCGCAGCTAAGAGGAGGGTGGTGCTATGGAAAGTGCTTCTGCGCGTGCGAAAGATGCATATTGGGATTTTCTGACTAGACATATTGGGGGAAAAGAACGCTAGATCTTGGAAGATGAAGACCGTGCGGGTTTATTTACACGGGGACAGTTGGTTGTCCTCAAGTGGACACGTGTGTGAGATCCAGGCACATGGCTGAATAGGATTGATATGATACTCATACCAACAAGTTGCAAATTCTTTTTTGGAAACTCATCCAAAAGGTCTGATGTTAAGCGTGCTTGGCCCAGAGAAATTTGAGGATGGGTGACCAACCCGGAAGTGGATATCGGGTGCGCACGAGTGAGGATAAAGTTTACAGAAAAGACTAGTGTTGGTCCGTGGGCTAGTCTAGATATCCCATTAAGCTTCCAGGAGTGACACCCCTAGGGCCAAGAGGGAACATGGTGCTACAAGTGGTATATCCTCGTGGTTACACGGGTGTGCGGGTCAGTGGCGAGACATGTGG
This sequence comes from Avena sativa, assembly GCA_916181665.1. Classification (NCBI taxonomy): domain Eukaryota; kingdom Viridiplantae; phylum Streptophyta; class Magnoliopsida; order Poales; family Poaceae; genus Avena; species Avena sativa. Next base: position 508,745,343 of record OV702294.1, read on the forward strand.
AGCATGACGCGTGTGGCCCAGAGTGGACCCGGCATGACACATGTGTCGGCACTAGACGCACAGACGTGTACCAAGAGGGAACATTCCTAGGATGTGCTTGATCAATGAGGGTATCGATCTTCTAAAGGGTTGGTGTATGTGAGATTCAGGCACATGGCTTAATAGGATTGATGGGATACGCATACTAACAAGTTGTAACTTCATTTCGGAAGCTCATCCAAAAGGAACTCTGATGTTAAGCGTGCTTGGCCCAGATCAATTTGAGAATGGGTGACCGACCGGAAAGTGGGTACCAAGTGCGCGCGAGTGAGGTCAAAATGCGCAAAAAGACTAGTGTTAGTCTGTGAGACTAGTCTAAAGATCCTATTAAGCTGCCAGGAGTGACACCCCCGGGGCCAAGAGGGAAATGGGTGCTACAATGTGGTGTGGACGCGTGGGTGGTGGACACGCACATAATCTCCACTTTCTAATTGCATTATCAACACACACATGCTACCTCGGGAATATGCACGAAGCCAGTATCAACACACACATGCTATCTTGGGAACATGCACAAAGCCAGTTTTCGTGATGGGCGGTATAATGATCCGCCTTAGTAGACCCTTGGAGACGGTTAGTATTTCTGACCGCATGTGATTCAGTGATTTAGAAAGACGGTCATTATTATCGTTCGTCTCAGGATACACATTAGAGGAGTTTCTTTTTAAAGACCGGTTGAGAAGGAAGTAGTACTAGAGACTGTGCTAATTATTAACCATATGAGGTTACAGTTAGAGACGATCATAGAATTATTGACCGCCTGAGTTTGATAAACTTAGTCAGTTGTTTGTATTTTAAAGTTTTTTGTATTTTAAAGGTAAACGCCTCTAGCCACCATCTCTAAGTAACGAGTTTATATTGATGAAATATCCTTGTCGATTATTTGAACACACAATTTGAAAAACACATAAACATGACTCGTGGTATTCTACAAAACCTGAAAATACACGAATAAATATTTTTCTAGAATAGCGCAAATAAGTACTAAGCAAGTATTTCTTTTATGATTACAAAAAGAGAACTTAAATTTTCCAAAATCATTTTAAAAACTCTAATCCAAATGATTACAAAAATTATCCTACATGTTATCTTTTATGATTATGTAGCTTTGTCGTCTCACATTAAATCTCAATATTTTTTTGTAATACATTTTTTTCTGAAGATTATAAGGACACATATTCACAAAAAATCTCAATGTGTAAACAGTACATTTCTTTGTCTGCACATCCTACAACAGTTGGCCCAAGATTTAGTGGGCTTTGCTGCATGGCCGAGAGGCCGAGGTAAAGAAATGAAAGCAAGTTAACCAATTCCCAGTGAATTAACGTAGAGATGAACTCTCCAAAATATTGCCTTGCAGGATGATTTCAGAAAGTCTTTTTTTGCTTTGCGTAAAGTATTTTTATTGATTATTATTAGCATCCAGCATGCATGTACATATCCAGTTTCATCCATAAGGAGAACACACATATGTAAGATCGATGTATAGTCTACAGCTTGCGAGAAGAACAACCCTGAAGTATCTATGCCGACCCTCGACTGACATGATCGACTACATGAGCAACCCTCTGGCGATGCGGCCGGCGGCGCCCTGGGGGAAGAACCCACCAGCCTGGGCGGGGTTCCCCGTGCCGTAGACGATGCTGAGGATCTCCTCGGGCGTGCGGTCGTAGGCTAGCGAGAATTGGTCGCCGGCGATGATGTTCCCCACGGTCAGCCCCTCGGGCCCCTGCCCTGGCGCCACCACGAGACCTTCGTCTTTGATCCCCCTCATGCCCAGATCGTTCCTCAGCTGGGAGATGTGCGCCGTCACCTCCGCCACCCCGACGCCGTAGCTCGCCACTCGCGTCAGCCCGCGCTCGTACAGGAGCGCCCGGATCACCGCGTCCTGCGCCGACTCCACGCCCAGCAGCCCCGCCACCAGCTGCGCGCAATCAATCACAGAAGTACCATGAGTTCAATACAACGTAGACGTAATGGGAAATATCAGTACGGGTTCATGCATTTTGTGTGTGTGATCGGTATGGCCGCAGGATGAGTCGTTGTGGTAGAGTGATCACGCGCTTGTGGTGGTGTAGCGCATGTACGTACCCTTCTGGCCTGAGGGGTGAGGAGCTTGGGGTTGGCGCCGACGTATCCGGTGAGGCCGACGTAGGGGATGATGTAGGAGGCGATGAGGAAGTTGAGGCTGTTCTCGTAGGGGTTGAAGGGCGGGTCCAGCGTCGTGTTCATCGCCTGCTCCACGATCTTGCCGAAGTTGGCCGGGCTGATGTCCAGCAGCGGCCTGGGGAAGCCCCTCACGTTCTGCTTGATCGCCCTGCATAGATACACACGTACATACGCAGAGCCCATCAGATTCTTCGCAAGGAGTAATTACTAATTAGAGAGAATTATTCGGTGAACCGTGAGGTTAGTTGCGTACTTGAGGTGGCCGACTTCTTGATAGCAGAACTGGGTGGCGACGTCGCGGACGAAGGGGGTGAGGGCGGCGGTCTGGCCGCCGATGGGCGCCGGGCCGCCTCCGGTGAGGTTGGCGTCGATGCCGTCGAGGCCGTAGCCCAGCGCGGACCAGCAGAAGAACTCCGTCTCCAGGTACTCGAGGTTCAGCGGGAACTCCAGCAGGTCCACGTCCGACTGCGGCAGCAGCGAGCCGCCGCCGCCGAAGAACCCGCGGTACCGCGCCCACTCGTTGTCCATGTCCTGCGCTCGCCCGATGCCGCCGCACAGAGCGACCGCCACCAGGGCGACCACGACGAAGGTGGCCCGCGCAGCAGCCATGGCAGCACTGCTTGCTTGCTTACGGGTCGTAGTATGATCACGAGAGAGTTGCGGCGGAGCTGGAGCTAGTCTGCACACGCCAAGATAGTAGGATCGGTGATCTGATCCGCAGCGGGCTTCGGTGACTTGACTTGTGTGTGTGTGTGTGTGCTGAGGTGCTCTCGTCCCCGGGATCGGGGCATGTATATAGGCGGTGCGGCACGTGCATGCCGCTGGACGGGGTGAGACGTGGAGCGTGACGCGGAAGAGGAGTGGGGGTGGCGCGCCAAGGGTGTGTGGCGTCCGGGGGGAAGTACATGTGGCGTTGTTTAGACCACTGGTCGCTGTTTTGCTTTGTGCCTTGCAATTTTGAGTGGGTCGTCCATTGCTCCATTGTGTGACGTTTTCAATGTACTCCTCTAGGTTAATTTTGACCTTGTTGTAATCCTGGATACTCCTGGTTTGTAATTTCTTGCACCAAAAAAGATACACCGGTTGCCAGGTTGGTGGTGTTATTGTTCTGGTGCAAATTAAACAAGTCCCCTCTTAGACAAAAAAATGGAGCATGCGACGTGCGCTCAAAAAGAAAGGTAGGAAGGGCGAACAAACAGGTCTCATACATGCTTGCATGCTTGAAAAATAGTACTTCCTCATATTCATCCAAATTTGACAAACCTGGCATGGAGTACTTCTGTGTTATGCATTTTTTTCTTTACGTTTCCGTATATATCTACAACTTTCCCATAAGACAGCTCGTTTGCGTCCATGAACTAATTTGTCCATCGTTTATGCCTATTCGAAAACTGACGTCATGTTTTTTAAATAGAGGCAAAAGTTTTGTCTCATGCATCCATTTACTTATTCCACTCCATATTAATGGTCTTAACTTTCTCTAGATAGAAATGCATCTAATTAAATATTTAACTAGATATATACGGATCTAGATAATTAATATGTACCAGAGGGAGTATTAAGAAGAGAGTCCCCAGTTTTTAGGATAAAATCGAATGAAAACCTACAACAACAGGGTCAAGGCCCCACAACCAACACATTTACACCCCTCACAGCCAAGCCTAAGATGCCTTGGACAACATGACACACCCACTCAGGCCACAAGAGACCACAAAGCGACACACCTACTCTCGCAAACACAACAGACCACAAAGCGACCGAAATGAACAATCCAAAAACGCACCCCTACATAGTTCCCACAAATGACATTGGGGGCCCCCACCAAGCAACTGCAGATGCCAGACTGTTGGGTCTAGGGTAGGCAGCAGCCAAGGTGGCGAGAAAATCACAAACTTCTCTCTAGCGATGACAGCCCCACGCACCGGTGTCAACAATCCCGACTTAGCAACCCTATCACCTATAGGAACCACATGGCTGCCGGAACTAGGCGAGGGAGAGACTGCAGTGTCGACATCACCATTCTTTACAAAATCAAGGACCTGACTTGCTGGAGAAGCCATACCCGAGATCTCGCACGAGTCAAACCTCACTTCCTCGACGGAAGAAGGAAGAATCATACCACCACACAACTCCATAAGCTCATGCATGATTTGCATGACCGGCGCTGCAACCACCGAGCTCGACCTAGCACGAGGAGAGAAACATCCATAAAGGCCCGCTTCGCTCGCGCCCACTTTGCCAAGATCAGGCCCAACCAAAGGATCGATGGGCGCCTAGGAGAGTCTATGCAACACAACTTTTGCCTATTCTAGAAAGCCTCCAATCGCAAGCAGCCAACCATGTAAGGATTCGTCAACCTCGTGAAGAGGACGAACGGCCTCCTCAAGCCAAAGGGAAGCCACGTTAAGTAGTTGAGAGTGTAACAACTCTTTTAAAATGTCGCTTTCCTAGCTAAACACCTTAAATTAATTGTACTCGACTATGATTTTCTAAATGGAAGGACCAATATTGAATAAAAGAGGGTCTAACTTCCATTACGTGCATATCATGGTGATATCTTAGCAATGTCGCGTAGGATAGACCGTCGAGTTAGGGGAGAAAAACAAAACATAAGATTGCCTTCTCTTGGATAAGACATTTTTATCCATTGTAAGGGATGTATTGTCTTATCAAATGTTTATAGCTTAGTTTAATCATGCAATACTTGTAGGAGGATGCAAATATTGATTATTTAAGATAACACTTAGAGATAGGTCATTGTAGAACATGTTTTTATCTTCGCTAGATAACATGTAGTGCATAAGATAATATTGTCTTACTAACCACTATACATTCTGTAAAACTATCAAGAATTCGAGTCTCCAAATTTACTTTGCACCGGAGTGTCAAGGGATGACCCTTCGATGGATAAGCCAGGCCAAACCGGCTGTCTCTAGAGACATCAGGCCGGATGGCTACAAGATAGAAGATCCACATCCGGCTGGAACGCTACAACCGGTCCACCATCGAGCTTTCCTGGCTGGCCCGTCTTGCCGGGTAACCAAAAGAACCTGTTGGGTGGCTGGCTCCACCCGACCGCCTCGGATTTGGTGATGAGGATACGAGGGGCATGACGCTCCCCGTAAAGCACACCTCTGGGTCTTCACATCATCAAGGCCGGCGTGCCATCCAAGCGGCGCTATGTGACGACCGCACTGAGCAGGGCAAAGCTGGCGGCTCAGCGTAGCGTTGTCGGCTGACCTCTAAAGCTCTGGCGCTTGGGCACTATAGCGTTACAACTAGACACTATAGCGCTGACTGGGTCCTGACCCACCGACCGAGACCCGCCAGCTGGCCTGCTTTGTAAGCCAAAGCCCATTCTGTAAACCCTAAAGCCCATATTGTATCCTACTCCTCCCAGTCAGTATATAAGGGAGGGTAGAGCTAGGGTTATAGGGGAGACTCCTCTAGTTCATCTTCTACCTCTAGTTCTCACTAGTAGATCAAGGGAAACAACTCAAGGAGCACTTGTATTGGGCGTTCGCCACTGAGATAGTAGATCCTTGGAGGAGTAGGGGTGTTACCTCGCCAAGAGGTCCCCGAACCTAGGTACTTCGCTATGTCTACAGTGCTTATGCCTAACCCGTGCGATAGCATTCTTATTGTCCCCTCTTAAGTCGTGTTCCATACCACGACAGAGAACAAGTTGGATTTATCTCTTATATGTATATACAAGGACCACTGATACGTCGGAAACGTATCTATAATTTTTGATGCTCCATGCTTGTTTTGTATCAAATTTGCTATGTTTTGTCTACACTTTGAGGTATTTTTATACACTTTCTGGAACTAACCTATTGACAAGATGCCACAGTGCTAGTTGCATGTGTTCTGCTGTTTTTGGTTTCAGAAAGCTAAAAAATAAATATTCTCAGAATTGGATGGGACAAAAGCCAAAGTTCATATTTTCCCTGAACGACACGGAAAATCGAAGACAAGATGGAGGAGGACACCAGGATGGCCACACCCTAGGTGGGCGCGGGGCCTACCCTGGCCGTGCCCACAGGGGGTGTGGGCCCCTGGCCCTCCACCGACCTTGCCTCCTTCGCCTATAAGAAGCCTCTAACCCAAAAACCCTCGATGAATCGACCAGAAAGCCACGTAAAGTTCCGCAACGCCGCCGCCACCGAAGGGGAGATTAGGAGGATAGAAAGTCACTGTTTCGGCACCCTGCCGGGATGGGGAAGTGCCCCCAGAGCCATCTCCATCGATCTCCATCACCGTTGCTGATTCCCATGATGAGGAGGGAGTAGTTCTTCCTCGAGGCTAAGGGCTCTACTGGTAGCTATGTGTTCATCTCTCTCTCTCTATGCATGATCTTGTTGTGATCATGAGCTTTGTAATCAAGTAGATCTACTCTGTTACTCAAGTGCTTCAATATATCTCGGCTCTTCCCATGTGTGTGAAAGTGACAACATGCACGCCATGGTAGCACTTAGGCTAGAGTCTACATAAATACTCATCGTGCTTTAATAGATCTATGCTTTTCCCAATATGTGTGAAAGCGACAACGTGCGCGCCGTGTGTGACACTTATGCTAGACTACATATATTTATCATGAGTATATTTTGAGTTGGTTGTCTCTATGAAATTGTGGTGTTTGTTGGAACAATCTAGCGCTCAAGGTGACAGTGTGGGGTTATCTAGATTGGGAAAGGCGGACTTTGAGGTGTGCTATTATAGCCCTACCATGGATTAGAGTTTACCAACCGGAGAGTAGTTAAGAGTAGTATCATGAAGATAATATATTTATATGAGAGAGTGTTCACTAGTGAAAGTATGATCCCTAAGCCTTGTTTCTAAACATGGAAACACCGTTTGCTACTAGATATGTTGCATGTTTGCTTGCTTCCTTCTTGTTGCCTTTAATCTTTATCTCACCGTCAAGCTATTTTCTGGCACCGTTACCGCTTGTATTTCACTATCTCTTTGCCGAACTAGTGCACCTATACACCTGACAAGTGTATTGGGTGTGTTGGGGACACAAGATACTTCTTGTATCTTGATTGCAGGGTTGCTTGAGAGGGATACCTTTGACCACTTCCTCCCCGAGTTCGATAAACCTTGGGTGATCCACTTAAGGGAAACTTGCTGCTGTTCTACAAACCTCTGCACTTGGAGGCCCAACAACTGTCTACAAGAATAGAAGTGCGTAGACATCAAGCTATTTTCTAGCGCCGTTGCCGGGGAGGTAAGGTAAAAGGTACTCACATCCTCCGGTGTGAGTGCTCGAAGTTATTTCCTTTAGATTATGCAATTTTGTATTTTTGTTTCTTGTTTTCACTAGTTAGGCTTAATGGAAAACAACAAAAAAATCAGAGAGCTTTATAGTATCTATCTTGAGCTAGGACACAAAGTGTTTGAAGAGAAAATTTAAAAACCTATGGAACTTCATTTGCATGCTAATAGCAATGTTATTAGTATGAACTCTTTGGACACCATTATTGCTAATGCTATGAAAACGTCTAAGTTTGGGGAAGCTAGTTTTTATGAAAATGATCTTTTTAGTCCCCTAACTTTGGAAGATAGCTATTCTATTGGTTATGATGATACCAAACCTCCCATATATGATGACTACAACGATGATTATGATATTTTCAGTCCACCTACTATTGAGGAGGGAATTAATTGTGATTACAATATGCCTCCTATATTTGATGATTATGGTGATGAGAATAACAATGATAGCTATTTTGTTGAATTTGGTCCCACTACAATTAATAAGAATGACTATGCTTATGTGGAGAGTAATAATCATTTTATGCATGTGGCTCATGATAAGAATGTTTTATGTGATATTTATATTGTTAATTTTATTCATGTTGATACTGAAAGTTATTATGATAGAGGGAAACATGGTCTTATGCATCTCAAAAATATTAAGTTTCTCCTCTTTATGTTGAAAATCTTGAAGTTGCACTTGTTTTGCTTTCCTATGCTTATTGCTTTGTGATTTCAAGACTTGTTTCTTTACAAGATTCCTATGCATAGGAAGTGGGTTAGACTTAAATATGTTTTGAATTTGCTTCTTGATGCTCTATTTTACTTCAATTCATATTTCTTATGTGAGCATCTTCTTAAACTATCAAGCCTAACTTAAAGACGTTAAATAAAAGTACTTGTTGGGAGATAACCCAAGAGTTTTTTTGAGTCTTGAAAGTTATTACTTCAGTAATGACCTCTCCTTATCCTTTTTGTTTGCTTTTTGTGCCAAGAATAACCTCTAATGAGAGGGAAGTAAGATTTGGGGAGTTGCTGTCCCCGAAATAGATTTTTGTGCTCCACCGTAAAAACTCGTGAGAACTATCTGTAGGTCAGATTGAGCTGATATTTTGTGAATAAATCCCCAAGTATGTTAGATAACTTTTTTTTGTTCAACACTTTTTGATTTGAGCAACATAAGGTCTTCGAAAAAATCGGTTTCTACCTGCTGGTCTGTTTTGACAGATTTTTGCCATTATTTGCATTTGCTTCTTATTGATTCCTTTTTGGGTTCTTTTTAGAAATTTGAGATTTTTGAGGGAATTGCTACAGTATCTTGTGTTTTTAGTGAAAAAATTTATGTTCTAAAGCTAAACCCAAGGGTCTATTATCTTTTGAATACACTAGTGTTGCTAATGAAGATTGTGTGAAGTTTTGTATAAAGGAAAATTTTTAGGTGTAGAGAAAGAATGATATAATGAGATGAAGAATGGACAAAAGCTCAAGCTTGGGGATGCCACCCCGTGTCACCCCAAGAAATATTCAAGAGGTACAAACATCAAAGTTTGGGGATGCCCAAGGCATCCCCTTCTTTATCAATAAAAATCTTAGGTCTTTCTAGACACTTTGTTTTTATTGTTTCATGCAATATTGTGTTGTTCGTGGAGCGTCTTAGTTTTGGTTTTTGGTTTTTGTTTCCTTAGTTTGCTTGAATAAAGTTGGTTGATCACAACACACTTCTTTTGGAGAGAGACACGCTTCGTTTTTATCGCCTAGAACACTCTAGTTTTCATTCTTATTGTTTTGTAAGTGTTCTCTTTTGCTAGCACTGTGTTTAGCCTTAGTTTTCTTATGCTGTTTGATTAGAAATTTTTAGTTCTTCCTTGTGGATTTGTGAGACATGCTCACTGATCGTTATTGATATTATCTTTGTGAGTTGTTTCAAATAAGTTGATTGGTGTTGGAAAAGAGTAGGAAGCTTCATGCTTAGTGGTACAAAAGGGAGCTTGTTTTGACTGTGGCTTAGACTTTATCATGTCATGCTAGATGTTGTTTTTACCTTATGCTTAGTGATTATTGTTGTAGCATGACTTGTTCCAAACAATTAGGATTGCTTAATGTGCCTTGAAAGAATCATGCGTTGTTTTAGCATACAAAAGCATAGTATTGTGGTATTATCCTTTGATGCTTTGTTTGGGTTGACTTGGCACATGCTCACACCATGTTATGAATATGAAAAGTCACCATAGCCTCTATGATCATTTAGTCCTTGACTTGTAGTACCACTTTATGCTTTGATTAGTAATGTTTTGTCGCTCTGCATGATTATGGCCATTATTGCTCTCTTAATTGGTCGCTCCCAGTATTTTACAAGCCTCCACTTGTATGAGTAAGCTCTACTCATGCATACAACTCCCAAGAAACCAAGTTATTCCAAAGTGTCCACTATAAATTCCTATGCATGGTGTGTTACACCATTCCAAGTATATTCTTGTTTTCATCTATCTTCCAATTAAAAAGTCTCTTTGTTATGTGAAAACTTAGTAATTAAAGCTCTCACGAACTTGATGACACACTTTATTTTTCTTGCCCCTAATAAACTTGAACCATTGTGTCATCTATGTTGTATATGCTTGCAGTTATACGTTGGAATTAGCAGAACCGTGTTATCACGGGGAACGCTTTCAACATTGCACTTGTACATTATACCTAGTTGATATCATGCTCTTTTGTTTGCTGATGTCGTTGGTGTAAAATAAAAGGAGAGCTTGTAAGTCCATGGAGTTATGTATGTGTGTTAGAGAAACGCCTGGGCCGCTAGCCTAAGCCATGCTTAATCATGGTGGAAACTTGCAGCATCACCATAGTGAGCAATCTATGAAGCTCTGTTCTTATAAAAAAGAGACATATTGAAAAGAGGAAAGAGAGAAAAAAGCACCATTTTCCCATGGTAAATAAGAAGATTGCTGAGATGGTCATTGTCTGCTTGCCTTGTCATTTTGATTATGGGATAACTCCTGTATCATGTGCAAGGGGTACCCCATTGGCGGTTCTTTATGATACACATATACTTACTATGACAAGAACTTACAGGTGACTAAAGTTGAGTAGCATGAGGAGCGACCCTCGTATTCAAGGGACATGAGATTGCCAACTTATACTTTGTCAAGCATATACTCCATAGTTTGTTCACTTTAACCTTAATCACTTCAAGATGCTTATGATAGGGGCAATGAGAGCTGAAAGCAAACAAGTACCATAATTTTTGTAAGCTCTTTTTGAAACTTGAAATCTCTGCTTCCCTCTTTTATGAAGGGCCTTTCTTCCACCATTACATTGAGTCTCCACCGTCTATCCTTAGGCACCAACTAAGAGAGCATAGTTGCCATTCTTAGTTCTATGTGCATTGTCCCAAAACTTATTGATTGATTCATATTGTTGTATTGCTTTCTCATGAACTATTTGTATCTAGTCACTCTTATGAACTTTGAAGGTGTCCTATGCATTTATTTGCTACTCCATGAGGGACAAGCTGAATGCCACTATGCTATGTTTTCTGTATGTAAAACAAACAAACGTTTTTCAATGCATGTTATTCATCATCTTTGTTTGTAGCCTTTCATGTTGCATGCACAGTTACTTTGTCTTACTGTTAAAACTCCATCTTTCATGCTCATGTTTAGAGTACTTGATCCTAGCTTTCAATGCTTGCAAGTGGTTTGACTTGATTTTGATGGTGCATGTCACCTCAAAAATTATTCTTTTTATCACTTACCTACTCGAGGACGAGCAGGAGTTAAGCTTGGGGATGCTTGATACGTCGGAAACGTATCTATAATTTTTGATGCTCCATGCTTGTTTTGTATCAAATTTTCTATGTTTTGTCTACACTTTGAGGTATTTTTATACACTTTCTGGAACTAACCTATTGACAAGATGCCATAGTGCCAGTTGCGTGTTTTCTGCTGTTTTTTGTTTTAGGAAGCTAAAAAATGAATATTTTCGGAATTGGATGGGACAAAAGCCAAAGTTCATATTTTCCCTGAACGATACGGAAATCGAAGACGAGACGGAGGAGGATACCAGGGTGGACACACCCTAGGTGGGCGCGGGGCCCACCCTGGCCACGCCCACAAGGGGTGTGGGCCCCTGGACCTCCACCGACCTTGCCTCCTTCGCCTATAAGAAGCCTCCGACCAAAAAACCCTAAAATAATCGACCAGAAAGCCACGAAAAGTTCCACAGCGCCGCCGCCACCGAAGGGGAGATTCGGGGGACAGAAAGTCTCTATTACGGCACCCTGCCGGGAGAGGGAAGTGCCCCCGGAGCCATCTCCATCGATCTCCACCACCATCTCCATCACCATTGCTGATTCCCATGATGAGGAGGGAGTAGTTCTTCCTCGAGGCTAAGGGCTCTACCGGTAGCTATGTGTTCATCTCTCTCTCTATTCATGATCTTGTTGTGATCACGAGCTTTGTAATTAAGTAGATCTACTATGTTACTCAAGTGCTTCAATATATCTCGGCTCTCCCCATGTGTGTGAAAGTGACAGCATGCACGCCATGGTGGCACTTAGGCTAGAGTCTACATAAATACTCATCGTGCTTTAATAGATCTATGCTTTTCCCCATGTGTGTGAAAGTGACAGCGTGCGCGCCGTGTGTGGCACTTAAGCTAGACTATATATATATTTATCATGAGTATATTTTGAGTTGGTTGTCTCTATGAAATTGTGGTGTTTGTTGGAACCATCTAGCGCTCAAGGTGACAGTGTGGGGTTATCTAGATTGGAAAAGGCGGACTTTGAGGTGTGCTGTTATAGCCCTACCATAAATTAGAGTTCACCAAACGAAGAGTAGTTAAGAGTAGTATCATGAAGATAATATATTTATATGAGAGAGTATTCACTAGTGAAAGTATGATCCCTAGGTCTTGTCTCTAAACATTGAAACACCGTTTGCTACTAGATCTGTTGCATGTTTGCTTGTTTCCTTCTTGTTGCCTTTAGTCTTTACCTCACCGTCAAGCTATTTTCTGGCACCGTTACCGCTTGTATTCCACTATCTCTTCGCCGAACTAGTGAACCTATACACCTGACAAGTGTATTGGATGTGTTGGGGACACAAGAGACTTCTTGTATCTTGATTGCAGGGTTGTTTGAGAGGGATACCTTTGACCACTTCCTCCCTGAGTTCGATAAACCTTGGGTGATCCACTTAAGGGAAACTTGCTGCTGTTCTACAAACGTCTCCACTTGGAGGCCTAACAACTGTCTACAAGAATAGAAGTGCGTAGACATCAACCACCAAGATGCAGAATGGTTGCATCTGGTGTATCTAGGATAAGGATTAAGGAGAACCATGTCAAGTTTGTCATGTATATATTCAGGGTGACCATGGTTTTCCATTGGGCATGTACCAAGGATAGGATACTTCCTAGTCTTCAAGATGCTTGGTGCTAGCTCCCTAAAGTTTCTCATCTTTGTTCACACTCCCTCTAAGAAGATTATAAGGTTTGAAGATCATCAACTAGCCCTAGAGGGGCACCAATAATAAGCTAGTGGCCATTGGGTTTTAATTAGAGTTGCTATGGAGAGAGGTACTCCCTCCGTTCAGAAATATAAGACATTTTAGCTTTGTGAATTAATGTATCTAGACAACTTTTAGGATATAGGTTCTCTACGAACCTATACACTAAAACACGTCTAGATACATTTTATTTACAAAACTAAAACGTCTTATATTTGAACATAGGGAGTACTATAGTGTATAAACCCATGTCATAGACATGTTCTGCGGTTTCTCCATGTAGCATGGAGGTTATATCATGTTAACTTAGAATTGTTCTAGTAGTTAATATGCATATCTATTTATATTACTATGTAATTTCTGTTGGATGGATTGTAATATGATCACACTGTTCGGTGGTGAGGTGAAGTGATGGTAGCCTAGCCATTCGAACATGAGCACATCAGGGTAGATGCATGCAACCAAAAACTATGAATTCACACGAGCCTAGCCCAAAATGATCTTACTACCAACCAAACTTTAGCCACCTTGTTCACCAACTCATGCGCTGCAAGCAAACACTACAGGAATGGGAAGCTATGCTGACGGCTGGTCGCTATGCCGACGGCCAAACGTCGGGACTGTTGGCGTAGCCACCGTCTAGGCCAGCCCCGCCAAGCAGCCGTCGGCGTAGAATTGCCCTCGGCATATCCTATGCTACGCCGAGGGCTGCCCTCGGTGTAGCTATTTTTTATTTTATCTCATTAAACTTTGAAAAATCATAACTAAATCGTTCTAATTCGGAAAAATACAAATAATATATCAAAATTTGCAGAAAAATAAGACCTATCTATCTACACTCAAATATTACACATTTGTGAATAAAAATTAAGTAAAACATAAAACATTATATATAGTTTAAAACAGGCATAAAAAATTCAAAAATGATCGAAACAATGCGAAACCTTCGCGTGGTGTTATATTATGTGACATAGTTAGAAGGAAAAATATCAAACTTGGTATATTGATTATGTCTCAAAGAAACCTTCACAAAATGACCTATCTCATTCGAGGTTTCTTGGCTTTCGGGTCAAATGACCAATGTTATGGCTAGAATCAAGGCATAGTTTGTGATAATGTGCTCATATTGTGCATACATGTGAATCATAGGATGGCGAACAATGTTGCAGGAGGAAACTTTCCTTTTTGTCGCACCAAAAAGCCATTTTCCATTTTCCGAGCATAAAAACGGACGGTCTTGTGAAGCAACCACCAAATGGCTAATTCAAAATACTACCACCACATTTTACAAAAATACTAGACCACCTTATATGGACAATGTTTCAACAGGGGGATCCGAAACCTTTCCGTTCACCTTTGGTGAAAAAGATAAATTCCTGCCGAATCGGCAGGAAGTGGGTCAGATATGAACTACATGTACATGATACGATGCTCATGTGTTTTTACAAAAATCATTTTAGGTTCACAATATGCTATTTTATCAAAGATCCAATGCAATTTTAGCGAGGCTCGGCCCCGAGCTAAGAATCTTCATGCCCGCCGTTCGACAAAGTTTGACGATAGTTTAAAACGGGCATAAAAGATTAAAAAACAATCAAAACAATGCAAAACATTCGCGTGGTGTCATATTATGTGACATAGTTATAAGGAAAAATATCAAACTTGATATATTGATTATGTCTCAAAAAAACCTTCACAAAATGACCTATCTCATTCGAGGTTTTTTGGCTTTTAGGTTAAATGACCAATGTTATGGCTAGAATCAAGGCATAGTTTGTGATAATGTGCCCATATTGTGCATACACATGCATCATGGGATTGCGAACAATGTTGCAGGAGGAAGTTTTCCTTTTCATCGCACCGAAAAGCTATTTCCCATTTTCCGAGCACAAAAAACGGACGGTTTTGTGAAGCAACCACCAAATATCTAATTCAAAATTCTACCACCATATTTTACAAAAATACTATACCACCTTATATGGACAATGTCCCAACAGGGGGATCCGAAACCTTTCCGTCCACCTCTGGCGAAAAAGACAAATTTCTGCCGAATCGGTAGGAAGTGGGTCAGATATGAGCTACAGGTACATGATCCGATGCTCATGTTTTTTTACAAAAAATCATTTTTAGGTTCACAATATGCTATTTTATCAAAGATTCAATGCAAGTTTTCCTTTTCATCGCACCAAAAAGCCATTTTTCATTATCCGAGCGCAAAAAGGGAATTTTCTAAAGCAACCACCAAATAGCTAATTCAAAAACGGAGGGTTTGTGATTAGTTGATATGGATATCATATTTGGATTAGTCTCATTTTTTGATCAATTTAGACATATTATTTGTTAAATTCCGATTTACAGATAATATTAAATAGAAAAATACAAAAAAGTAAAATTATTATATTTTTATTTGAATTCAATAATATTTTTACTTATTCATTAATGTTTACTTAAATAATTGTTTGTAATTTCAAAAAATACAAACATGTGATATGATGATATAAGAGTTAATAGGATTGATATCATAGTATTGACAACAATGTATGAATTACTTTGCGGAAACAGATTATGAAGGAACGAGGAAGTTAAGCGTGCTGGAGCTGGAGTAGTAGTAGGATGGGTGACCGGCTGGGAATTTTGACCAAGACTGCAATTTAATTAAATATTAAATATAATTAGTGTTAAAAATGTTCAAAGTGAGAGATTAACAATTCAAAGATTAAAAATTGAGAAAATAAATAAAAAAATAATATATTTAAAAAAAATGTTTTTACAACATGTCGACAGGCTATGCCGACGGCAGCTACGCCGAGGGCATTGCCCTCAGCGTAGCATACACCGACGGTATTTTGATACGCCGACGGCCTCTATGTGCTCCGCCGAGGGAGGCCTTTGCCGAGGAGGCTACGCCAAGGGCAGCCGTCGGTGTATCATACGCCGAGAATATTTTGGCCTACGCCGACGGCTTTTTGCCCTTGGCGTAGCGCGCGCGTCCTGTATTAAAACAAAGTAGGCCAAAAGTGCCATTAGCCTTGTCCTGGCCGGTTTAAGTGAGTGTGGCTTGCCCGATGAACTCATACATGCTATTACCTCTGTTTTAAAATATAAAACGTTTTGGTAGACTATTTTAGCCTATCAAAACATCTTATACTTTGGAATAGAGGTAGTACTCCCTAATTACCAAGCATACCCTAGGAGTCCCATGAGGTCTCTAGCAACCATGCAACAACAAATATATTAAGGTATGTTTGAGCATTTTCTCCATTTCTATCATAGTTTTATTTAAAGTTTCTTTTGACGGTTTGGATTGTTAACGTTGTCAAATTGACATATGCGGTTAGTCTGATAATATTCTGATATAAAGCATTACTTTATCATGTGTGGTTAACATGAGACAAAACAAAATTCAAGTAAATAGTCTAGAAAATTGATCTAGACACCAATTTCACATCATATAAAGCACATATATTTACTATTTTTTGGTGAAAACCCCGTCTTAGTGAAGCAAACTATATGTCTTACTAGCTGAGTGCCTGTGAACGTGCATAAGATAATACTTGGCGCTAGATCAGGGACCGATGGACCACTACAGGAAACGTTGACTACGCCGAGGGCTGGCAGCCGTCGGCACAGCCAGACAAAGTCGTCGGCACAGGCTGTGCCGACGGTAACCGTCGGCGTATCGCCCTCGGCGCAGAACCTAGTCGGCACAGGACCACGGCCGTCGGCACAGGAGCTCCCCCTCGGCGTATCATCCTCCTAGCGGGACCCGCGTGTCAGGCGACAGTGTCGACGGTAACGGCCGCGTGCGCCGATACGCCGACGACCTGGCCGTCAGCACAGCCCAGCCTAGGCAACTCCATCGGTCCGCCACGTGTGCGTCTA
Organism: Avena sativa; assembly: GCA_916181665.1. NCBI lineage: Eukaryota > Viridiplantae > Streptophyta > Magnoliopsida > Poales > Poaceae > Avena > Avena sativa. Next base: position 508,762,205 of record OV702294.1, read on the forward strand.
CGCCGACGGCCTAGCTGTCGGCACAGTCGCCAGCTACGCCAAGGGGCGTCGCCAGCTACGCCGAGGGGTCACACCGTCGGCACAGGCAGCCCCGGAGGCGCCACGTCGCCAGCTACGCTGAAGGCATTGTCGTCGGCACAACCTTGCCATATGGCACAGCATCAGGGCTGTGCCGACGGCTATGCCGTCGGCGTAGCGTCTTCCTTTTTTTTCTGTTTCCATTTCTAATTCAATTTGAGCATCCAAAATTCTCGCAAAATAATTTAATTGCATTGCAATATCAGCAAAATAATTTGAGCATCCAAACAAGTAATCATGCCATTGCAATATCCATCGTCATCCAAACAACAACATGATCATCCACAAAACATATTTGTTACACATACAAACTCATCACAAGTGGATACACATAGAAGATATGACAAGTGCATCCACTAGCTCTAGCTCTAACCATGTCCATGCTCATGGTCCGAAACTCGCTGTATGTGTCGGTGTGTCAAGGAGCCCGAGGCTTCCCGTTCCGAGCTCAGGAGACGCTCGCAGTTGTCGGGCCATCGGGGAAGTAGAACCACTAGCAGAACCGCCATCGGGCGCCATGATACGAAGTTGTGCATCAGCACGCGACGGACTAGGCGAGGCCGAGGCACGACCAAAGGGTCCAATATTCCTGGAGCATCCTGAGCCCTACATGTTTGAGTAAAAACTTAGCAACTTGCGAGGCATATGAAAGCGGTAACAAGTGGTTTGGCAAAGAACTTACCGGGGTCCCTCCGTAGTATGTGGCAGCGAAATCCTCCCTCGATATGCAGCGAGGTGGCATCCTAGGATCAGGTGGCTGGTCACCTTCCACCGGAACCCGCTATCCAGTGATAAAGTAGTGATTCATCGCCTACAAGATAGTTATATGTCAGTCGTTGCAGGAACAAAGGTTGAAACTAGAGGAAGTGGGACTTATCATCATTTGCAAAAGTAAAGTTTGAAACTTACAGTCATCACTTTCCTAGTGTCTGCATCGCACTCTGCCCTCAGCGCAATCCATGCATCATACTCCTTGTTATAATCTGCCTGAAGGGCCTTGTAGGCATCATCAAAATCACGCTACAATTGCAAAAATAATGAATCTCGTCAGCTTAGCCATTTAGGATCAAATTGCGGAAATAAGATGGAAATGAGAAACACTCACATCGGCGGTGGAGGCAGCAGGCCGAGGACGAGGCGCGATAGAGGGGTGATCGGGGGTGAGGGTAGCCTTGACTCATGTGAGGGTCATGGTAGGCTGGACCACCCCATCAAGAATGTTGAAACATCCATGTGGCTTGCCGTAGCTCGCCATGATCAAGGCAGTCTCATCGACCTCATGGTGCATGGGCTCATCCACCTCCGGATGCAAACCCTTGAGCTTCTCGCAGTAGGTGTTGAGCTTCTCCTTGGCGTTAACGAAGTACTGGGGAAGCTGAGGCTGCTCTAGGTCGGGCTTCTTCGTCTTCATCTTCTCCCACACGACCAGGTCGGTAATAGGGCTATTAACCTCCCCCTCCATCTCCTCCTGCATCGGCAAAGAAATGTTAATTATGTGTGTCAACTAATAACATTATGGGAAATAAATGAAGGTTGTTCCATGTATATATATACCAAGTGCTTCTTGAAGAGACCATGGTTGCGGCTTCCCGCGCTGTGTGTTCCCATGCTGCCGCAGTTTTTCTTTTTCCGCTTGCTCACGGCCTCAAAGTCAGGATCTTCCCCGATCCACCTACTAGCCAGCACCTCAAAAGCGTCTTCTTTGTGTTCACACCACATTGGCATAACCTAAAACCACAATACTCATTTCACTAACAGATAATGCAATACCAACTTAGCATCTATGGACCTTCTCATTGACAATTTACTTACCGTCATGAAATCAGCCACCGACATCTTTGGCTTGTGACCCCGGGCAATCTCATCCTTCCGTATCTTAAGGCCATGCTCAGCTTGAAAGTGATTGATCAACGTATTCTTGGTGTTGTACCATTGTTGTGTTGTCAACTTCCGACAAGCCTCAAGCAAAGTCGCATTCGCCGCCTCCTGATGCTCCGGTGTCACCTGATAGAAGACCTTCAATCATGCAAAAAATTATGGGAGTCATGAGATAGCACGATGGTGAGCAAAAAAAAATTATGGGAGTCACAAGCCAACGTATGCCTTATCCAAAAGCTGCTAATCACAGCATCAGCAGCACTCTCGAAGCCCGGGCAATCCGTGGAGGCCTCATAGTCCGCCCAAAACCAGGCTAGCTTCCTTCGATCGTTGTGGACTGTAGTGTACACGCCCGGCCAATACTTCCTGATCAAAGATCCAAGCACGCTATTAGGGTGGCGAACCCCCGCCGGTTTTAACCAGTTGCTGCACAATAAACAAACATTAGTACATGCCAAATTGTTATGACCAAAAACATGAGTTAGTCACTTACTATTTGCCGTAGGGCTCAATCGTAGGTCTCTCTTCCGGGCGAGGCTCCTTCTTAGGGACACGATCCTCCCCACGAATCGACAACTTCTTCGGCGGCGCCTCACCCTCCGCCTCCCCATCCGACATCCCCTCAACTCCTCGTCCGACTCTGACTGTGAAGCCACGGTGCTAGAAGCAGAGGGTAAGTCAGACAAACGTGCAACACGCCGCGGGGGAAACGAGTCTGGATCCTCTGAATTGAGTCCTGCACCTGCATTGATAAATAGTAGCCAATTTAGCATGAAGACATAAAAAATATAAACGTAATTCATAAACAATGGGGGAGATGAGTATGTACCCGAGGCTGCACCTCCTCGTCCTCGTGATGCACCTGGTCGTCCTCGTGCTGCACCTGGTCGTCCTCGTGGTGCACCTCCTCGTCCTCATCCTCGTCCTCCTGCAGCGGGAAGTTCTCCCTGCGAGGGAGGTGGGTCCTCCAATCCCCTTCCTCGAGCTCCACCGTAGCGCGGGCTGGGACGAGGTACTCTTCTCCTTTGGGTAATCTTCTCTTGGCTCATCATCTTGAGAAGGGAGGCCGGTGATTCCTTGCTCCCCCGAGGCATTGGTCAATCACCTGCATTATAGACATGTTGAAATTAATAAGCATAAAGACATAATGCAATTAAGAAGCATGTTAAGAAATAAATACTAAGCATAAAGACATAAAAGACCCTCACCTCTAGTCATCACTATCATAAAGTACTTGGTTGTGGTGCATCGCGTTCTCATTTTCACTATCACTATCACTATCACGTGAGTAGTAAGGCTCGTCGCACGGTGGAGGCTCATCATTGTTGAAATTCTCCTCATGAAACTTGTTGAGCATATCAACGTCCTTTAAATCCACCACTGTCTCACCACGAGTTTGTGCATCGTTCTCGAGGTCCTCATGACCCACTTGTATGTCAAAACCCCCGAAGTTCTCTTCCTCTTGATAGAAAATTCCCTCGTATGTCACAGGGTCAATGTTGAGGTAATCGTTAGCGTTGGGCCTAGGTAGCTTACCATGTGGCGATACCTGGAAGATGACTTCCCAACCCAAAAGTTCCTCTTTCTTGCATGGGTAGGGCAAGTAATAAACTTTCTTGGCTTGGTGAGCCACTATATAGACATCGGCTCCACAATAGGTGGTTGAAGGCCTAACTTCAACTAACCCAATGGAAGGGGTACTTCTCTGTCCATCGATGGGGTCGAACCAGCGGCATTTGAACACAACGAGCTTGAGTTTTATGTTCGTATCAAACGTTAGCTCGTATACGTCCTCTAATATCCCGTACTAATCAAATCCATCGGTTCCTCCGGTGAAGACCCCAGTATTTATAGTTTTTGCATTAGGCCGATTGTTCTGGTGAAACTCTGTATGGAAGCGGTACCCATTAACATCGTACTTCTGATACCTCATGACTCTACGGATACAACCCTGTGAAACACATCGAATCTCATTCATCATCTCAACGTTGCGATCAGCTCCCTGCAAGTCATGGATTGCAAGGTAAGAGGGATATGTGTAATAATAGGGACAAGTCACGGATTGCAAGGTAAGAGGGAAATTACTTTGGCCTTGAACCAAGCCACAAAATTTTTCTTTCCGGGGGCACCATCTTTTAGAAGAGTGTCCAGCTCCGTGACACTGGGATCCCTCGTTTCCGACCACTGTTCATCCTTGAATTGGCTAAAAGGAGTAAACACGTATTAGACCAAAATCGAGTTACTAGTTGCAATAGGTAATTTGTTCATCAGTTTACCTCATGAAACCGATAAGTTCATGCTTCATATTCATGAGCACATAGAACATTATGCCCTCCTTTTCTTCCGGCTTCAATATGTACTCTTTTCCAGCACCGGACTTGCCACCGGGAGATTGAAAGAGTGCGATCTTGGGGTCTTCCTCCAGCTCGTCGACATTGTACCGAGTGATCGGGTTATGCAGAGTGGGAACATCATCGTCATAGTACTTTGTCGTGACGTCTGCTATCTCCCCGAAAAGAGTTGCCTCAGCTATGCATGCTTCAATCTTACTTTTGTTTCCACATTTTATTCGAATATACTTAAACTCTCTCTCAATACAGAACTTCCAACAAAACTACACTGGTCCACCCAAAAGTACCTCGTTCGCGAGGTGCACGATGAGATGTGCCATCGGAGTAAAAAATCCTGGCGGAAAGATCGTCTCCAACTTGCATAGAAACTCTGGCACTAGTTCCTGCAGCCTCTCAATCAGCTCGGGAGATACCTGCTTAGCACACAGAGTGCGAAAGAAATGGCTCAACTCCGCGAGCACTCGCCATACATGATCGGGGAGATACCCTCGAGCCATCACCGGCATTAGCCGCTCAATCCATATATGATGGTCATGACTCTTTAGGCCGGTGACTTTTCCCGTCGCAAGATTGACTCCCTTACTCATATTTGAACAATAACCATCAGGGAACATCACGACGTACTTGAGCCACCTGAATGACTCCTTCTTTTGGTCACTATCAAGGCAGAAGATGGCATGCGGCTTGAACCAATTTCTTCAATTGCGGTCAGGAGGCTGCATGTGTTGTTTATTCCTATCACATAGCTTCTCAACATTGACCCTAGCCTTGACATTATCCTTTGACTTTCCAGGGATGTTGCAAATTGTGTGAAAGAGGGACTCTCCTACATTCTTTTCAGTGTGCATCACATCGATGTTATGGGGAAGTTCGAGGTCCTTGTAATACTCGAGCTTCGTTATGGCTGCCTCGTGAGTCTAGTTGTGCGTTTTACCATATCCCTCAAATTGTAGGCTAGGAATCTCAGTACGCTTCAGAGCAAGTAGCTCGGCTTTAACAGCTACACCATCAAACATTGGTATCACTTTCTCTTCATTCACAACTACGCCCTTCATGAAGTTCTTTTTGTCTCGCCTGAACCGGTGCCCTCTTTTGAGGAAAGGTCGATTTTTGTCAAAGGCGACATACTTGCCACCCACGCTTAGCCAAAAGAACTCAAGTTGGAGCCTGCAAACTAGGCAAGGCCACTTACCAGATGTACACCACCCGCAAAATAGGGCATAGCCGGGCATGTCATGCATGGAATACTGGTACCAAAATCTCATGAGGAAGTTTGTCTTAGATGCTCGGTCATATGTCAACGTCCTGTGGTGCCAAGAGTGGTTCAAATCATCAATAAGCGGCTGCATGTAGACACTCAAATTTTCACCCGGATATTCAGGCCCTAGAATTACAAGCGACAATAATATGGTATTCCTTTGCATTAGGACTCCGGGAGGGAGATTGAGCGGAATAACAAACACATGCCAGCAGCTGTAAGAGGCCGTCGACATACCATATGGATTGAATCCATCGGTTGCTATCACAATTCTGACATTCCAAGCCTCACTTGCGAATGCCTCGTGTTTTGCATCGAAGTTCTTCCATGCCTTACCATCAGATGGATGTCCCATCATTTCATGTCCGTGCTCGTCATGGCATCTCTTCCCTGTCTTGTGCCACTTCATCTGTGTGGCAGTCTCCTCGGTCATGTAAAGCCGCTGGATTCTTTTTATGAATGGGAGATAACGAATAATCTTCATGGCGACATTTGACTGTGTCATCTGACCATCATGTCCCTTTCTCTCATGATACCTAGAGGCCCCACACTTGCTGCAGTACTTGTCATCCTCAAACTGTTTTCGAAACAAAAGACAGCCTGCTGGACAACAATCTATCTTTACATAATCCATGGTGATCACTTTCATGATTTTCTGGCATTCGTACATGCTTTTAGGTAGACAATGCCCTTCGGGAAACATGTTACCATACGTAAACAAATTATGTTCAAAACTTGCTCGGGTGGTGGCGTACTGGGACTTGTCGGCTAGCATTTGCGAGATGGCATCGAGTTGAGACACTTTCGCACTCGGATATAGAGGCCCCTTAGCCGAGGCCATCATATCAAGGAAGGCCTTCGCGGTTTCCTCCGGTTCACCTAGTTCCTCCGGTTCCTCCTGTGGAGGTGACGAATCTGGCATGTCGGCATTGCGAAAATCCTCTAGCAAGTTTATAATCCCATCGTCCTCAATGCCATCAATCCGTTGTCGCATCACCTCAGCTCTATCACGTTCGTACTGAGAAAAGTCGACCAAAGGCTCGTAGTCAAGCATATACCCATACTGCCAAAGGTGTTTACTCATATCATCCTTTGTCTGACGACGAAGCCTCATGCAATGAGCGCAAGGACACCTTGGACGAACTACCTTTGAACTACTCGCTAACTCCTTCACCAGAAAATTGGTCTTCCATACCCACTCGTCTGTTATTTCAAGCGCACTAATACGACCACTGTGCATCCAACCATTACCAGCCATCCTCTGCTTCATCGAGAGCCACAATACAAATTCAACATTTCATATTAATTAATGACATCAAACTAAATACACAAATTTTACGTTGTTATTCCATGCATACACCTAACATGTCTAATAGGAAAAGATATGTCCTAATCCCACCCGAGGATGTGTAGATTGGATACGCTCTCCACGGTCAACCCCAAACCGAGACAAAATTTCGGCAGCACCTCCCCGTTGTTCTCCCGATACACGTCCCGCTAAAAATGCCGAGAGAATTGTGCATCCGGAGAACAACAGGGAGACGCCGCCGAAATCCTGTCTCGGTTCGGGGTAGACCGTGGAGAGCGTACCCAATCTACACATCCTCCGGCTGTCCAAAAATTGTGGACAATCCAAAAGAGTTACATTTTTAAATATGCAATCGAATGCATATTTATTCGTGTAACCCTTTTGAACGGGAGACACCTAGGTTTCGCATTTGACTTGGTGATCTAGACACAAAATAAATACCTAGGTACATTACAAGATAGGCGCAAGATTTGTACCCTCGAAGCGTGAGCGAATAGTCAAGGAAGATCGGGCAGTGGAAGGGCGAACTCTCCAACGGCGACCTCTCCGACGGGGCTGTCCACCTAAAAGTCTACAGATTGCAAAGACAAATAAAATAAAATTAACCTATTTAGCTCACATAATTTATCTAACCTAACTAAAACTACCCTATACTACCTTAACTACTTAAGACAGAGAACAAAACATAGAACTAACCTATACTAACTACCTAACGGCGTACCTGCAGGGAGCTCCGGCGACGTGGCCGGTGTAGGGGCTGCGCGACCTGCAGCAGGGAGGAGCAACGAGCTGTCAGGGATGGCGCGCACTGCAGCAGGGAGGGCCCTGGGGCGCGCACGAGTCGGACAGGGCAGAGGAGGGTCAGGGACGGGGGGAGGGGCAGGGACGGGGGGAGGAGGGAAGGGACGGGGGGAGGAGGGCAGAGGAGGGTCAGGGACGGGGGAGGAGGGTCAGGCACGGGGGAGGAGGGTCAGGCACGGGGGGAGGAGGGCAGAGGATGGTCGGGGGTGGACGGGGGTGGCTCGGGGGTGGTTCGAGGGTCAGGGACGGGGGGAGGTGGCTCGGGGGTGGACGGGGGTGGCTCGGGGGGAGGCGGGCCAGGGATGGCGGCGGCGGCGATTTGGGGGTGGGGTGGCTCGGGGTCAGGGACGGGGGGAGGTGGCTCGGGAGTGGACGGGGGTGGCTCGAGGGGAGGCGGGTCAGGGACGGCGGTGGCGGCGATTTGGGGGTGGGGTGGCTCGGGGTCAGGGACGGGGGGAGGTGGCTCGGGATTGGACGTGGGTGGCTCGAGGGGAGGCGGGTCAGGGACGGCGGCGGCGGCGCAGGCAGGTCGGCGGCGGCAGGTCAGGGCTGGGCGGCAGGTTGGAGACGAGCTAGGGAAGGGGGCGGTGGGAGGTTGGAGACGAGCTAGGGAAGGGGGCAAGCAGGAGAAAGGGGCCACCTCGGGCGCCGGTTGGGCCGGGATGGGCTAAAGGAAAAAAATGGGCCTACTCCGACGGCTATGCCGTCGGCACAACCTCCTCTAATTTTTTTATTTTCTCACATAGATTTATTTGGTCCCTTTTTTATTTGATCCTACTTAAAATATTTAGTTTTATATTGGGTTCTACTTGATAGATTTAATTACATTTTGTTCCTCCCCTTTTCATTTATTTCGTATAAAATATAGACCCTAGTTTGTTCCTCCCCGTATAACTACCCCGTTGACCGGCCCCGGATGAGTGTTGACCAATATAGTTTTTTGTGTTTGTTTAGGTCTAGGTTTTGCATGTTTCAACATAGCACCACACTTCCATGCATGTGTTAGGGCCACATGCAAGTCCTTGAGGTATTCCGACGCCCCGGAGCATGGTCTCCAGCGGAACCCTGATCTGTGGGCATCGGATCGTCTACCTCCCTAGACGTCCCTCTGACAGGGGTAGCCCGGAGTAGCACTCTCTTGTTTTGTGTTTGTTTAGGTCATATGATGATGTAAAACCATGGTGCTTCACAAGGGGAGGGCACTATCCTACCCGGTTTCACCCGAACGGGGAGTTTCCCCCCTTATATAAGTCCAGAACCTTAGCTTTAGGTTACAGCTAGCGCACGCATGAGAAGGGGGACACATGCACCCGGGACTAGGTTTTGCATGTTTCAACATAGCACCACACTTCCATGCGTGTTCTAGGGCCACATGCAAGTCCTTGAGGTATTCCGACGCCCCAGAGCATGGTCTCCCGCGGAACCCTGATCTGTGGGCATCGGATCGTCTACCCCCCTAGACGTCCCTCTGACAGGGGTAGCCCGGAGTATCACTCTCTTGTTTTGTGTTTGTTTAGGTCATATGATGATGTAAAACCATGGTGCTTCACAAGGGAAGGGCACTCTCCTACCCGGTTTCACCCGAACGGGGAGTTTCCCCCCTTATATAAGTCCAGAAACTTAGATTTAGGTTACAGCTAGCGCACACATAAGAAGGGGGACACATGCACCTGGGGACTAGGATTTTCATGTTTCAACATAGCACCACACTTCCATGCATGTGCTAGGGCCACATGCAAGTCCTTGAGGTATTCCGACGCCCCGGAGCATGGTCTCCCGCGGAACCCTGATCTATGGGCATCGGATCGTCTACCCCCTAGACGTCCCTCTGGCAGGGGTAGCCCGGAGTAGCACTCTCTTGTTTTGTGTTTGCTTAGGTCATATGATGATGTAAAACCATGGTGCTTCACAAGGGGAGGGCACTATCCTACCCATTTTCACACGAACGGGGAGTTTCCCCCCTTATATAAGTCCAGAACCTTAGCTTTAGGTTACAACTAGCGCACGCATGAGAAGGGGGACACATGCACGCGGGGACTAGGTTTTGCATGTTTCAACATAGCACCACACTTCCATGCATGTTCTAGGGACACATGCAAGTCCTTGAGGTATTCCGACGCCCCGGAGCATGGTCTCCCGCGGAACCCTGATCTGTGGACATCGGATCGTCTACCCCCCTAGACGTCCCTCTGACAGGGGTAGCCCGGAGTAGCACTCTCTTGTTTTGTGTTTGTTTAGGTCATATGATGATATAAAACCATGGTGCTTCACAAGGGGAGGGCACTATCCTACCCGGTTTCACCCGAACGGGGAGTTTCCCCCTTATATAAGTCCAGAACCTTAGCTTTAGGTTACAGCTAGCGCACGCATGAGAAGGGGGACACATGCACGCGGGGACTAGGTTTTGCATGTTTCAACATAGCACCACACTTCCATGCATGTGCTAGGGTCACATGCAAGTCCTTGAGGTATTCCGACGCCCCGGAGCGTGGTCTCCCGTGGAACCCTGATCCGTGGGCATCTGATCGTCTACCCCCTAGACGTCCCTCTGACAGGGGTAGCCCGGAGTAGCACTCTCTTATTTTGTGTTTGTTTAGGTCATATGATGATGTAAAACCATGGTGCTTCACAACGGGAGGGCACTATCCTACCCGGTTTCACCCGAACGGGGAGTTTCCCCCCTTATATAAGTCCAGAACCTTAGCTTTAGGTTACAGCTAGCGCACGGATGAGAAGGGGGACACATGCACCCGGGGACTAGGTTTTGCATGTTTCAACATAGCACCACACTTCCATGCATGTTCTAGGGACACATGCAAGTCCTTGAGGTATTCCGACGCCCCGGAGCATGGTCTCCCGCGGAACCCTGATCTGTGGACATCGGATCGTCTACCCCCCTAGACGTCCCTCTGACAGGGGTAGCCCGGAGTAGCACTCTCTTGTTTTGTGTTTGTTTAGGTCATATGATGATATAAAACCATGGTGCTTCACAAGGGGAGGGCACTATCCTACCCGGTTTCACCCGAACGGGGAGTTTCCCCCTTATATAAGTCCAGAACCTTAGCTTTAGGTTACAGCTAGCGCACGCATGAGAAGGGGGACACATGCACGCGGGGACTAGGTTTTGCATGTTTCAACATAGCACCACACTTCCATGCATGTGCTAGGGTCACATGCAAGTCCTTGAGGTATTCCGACGCCCCGGAGCGTGGTCTCCCGTGGAACCCTGATCCGTGGGCATCTGATCGTCTACCCCCTAGACGTCCCTCTGACAGGGGTAGCCCGGAGTAGCACTCTCTTATTTTGTGTTTGTTTAGGTCATATGATGATGTAAAACCATGGTGCTTCACAAGGGGAGGGCACTATCCTACCCGGTTTCACCCGAACGGGGAGTTTCCCCCCTTATATAAGTCCAGAACCTTAGCTTTAGGTTACAGCTAGCGCACGGATGAGAAGGGGGACACATGCACCCGGGGACTAGGTTTTGCATGTTTCAACATAGCACCACACTTCCATGCATGTGCTTGGGCCACATGCAAGTCCTTGAGGTATTCCGACGCCCCGGAGCATGGTCTCCCGCGGAACCCTGATGTGTGGGCATCAGATCGTCTACCCCCGTAGACGTCCCTCTGACAGGGGTAGCCCGGAGTAGCACTCTCTTGTTTTGTGTTTGTTTAGGTCATATGATGATGTAAAACCATGGTGCTTTACAAGGGGAGGGCACTATCCTACCCGGTTTCACCCGAACGGGGAGTTTCCCCCTTATATAAGTCCAGAACCTTAGCTTTAGGTTACAGCTAGCACACGCATGAGAAGGGGGACACATGCACCCGGGGACTAGTATTTGCATGTTTCCACATAGCACCACACTTCCATGCATGTGCTAGGGCCACATGCAAGTCCTTGAGGTATTCCGACGCCCCGGAGCATGGTCTCCCGCGGAACCCTGATTTGTGGGCATCAGATCGTCTACACCCCTAGACGTCCCTCTGACAGGGGTAGCCCAGAGTAGCACTCTCTTGTTTTGTGTTTGTTTAGGTCATATGATGATGTAAAACCATGGTGCTTCACAAGGGGAGGGCACTATCCTACCCATTTTCACACGAACGGGGAGTTTCCACCTTATATAAGTCCAGAACCTTAGCTTTAGGTTACAGCTAGCGCACACATGAGAAGGGGGACACATGCACGCGGGGATTAGGTTTTGCATGTTTCAACATAGCACCACACTTCCATGCATGTGCTAGGGCCACATGCAAGTCGTTGAGGTATTCCGATGCCCAGGAGCATGGTCTCTAGCGGAACCCTGATCTGTGGGCATCGGATCGTCTACCCCCCTAGACGTCCCTCTGACAGGGGTAGCCCGGAGTAGCACTCTCTTGTTTTGTGTTTGTTTAGGTCATATGATGATATAAAACCATGGTGCTTCACAAGGGGAGGGCACTATCCTACCCGGTTTCACCCGAACGGGGAGTTTCCCTCTTATATAAGTCCAGAACCTTAGCTTTAGGTTACAGCTAGCGCACGCATGAGAAGGGGGACACATGCACGCGGGGACTAGGTTTTGCATGTTTCAACATAGCACCACACTTCCATGCATGTGCTAGGGCCACATGCAAGTCCTTGAGGTATTCCGACACCCCGGAGCGTGGTCTCCGGCGGAACCCTGATCTGTGGGCATCGGATCATCTACCCCCTAGACGTCCCTCTGACAGGGGTAGCACGGAGTAGCACTCTCTTGTTTTGTGTTTGTTTAGGTCATATGATGATGTAAAACCATGGTGCTTCACAAGGGGAGGGCACTATCCTACCCGGTTTCACCCGAACGGGGAGTTTCCCCCTTATATAAGTCCAGAATCTTAGCTTTAGGTTACAGCTAGCGCACGCATGAGAAGGGGGACACATGCACCCGGGGACTAGGTTTTGCATGTTTCAACATAGCACCACACTTCCATGCATGTACTAGGGCCACATGCAAGTCCTTGAGGTATTCCGACGCCCCGGAGCATGGTCTCCCGCGGAACCCTGATCTGTGGGCATCGGATCGTCTACCCCCCTAGACGTCCCTCTGACAGGGGTAGCCCGGAGTAGCACTCTCTTGTTTTGTGTTTGTTTAGGTCATATGATGATGTAAAACCATATGAAGGAGGATAGATGTATCCGGGGAAAGAGATGGAGACTGCTATCCGGACGATACAAACAATATATATCAACATTAAATTATTGGGAGTAATTAATAATTAGGGAGTATAAAATATATGACTAAAATTAAATGGAAAAAATAATTTAAAAAAAATCTGAAGGGCTACGCCAACGGCCCGGCCAAATTTAGGCGCGGGGGGAGCACGTGGCGCTTAGGGCTACGCCGACGGCCCGGCCGTCGACACAGCTTCGCCACCAAACGGCGTTTGCGGCGCCGTGTCTGAGCCGTGGCTACGCCGAGGGTCACCGTCGGCATACCCTTCTCCACTACGCCGACGGCTTGTCTGTGCCGAGGGCCACCGTCGGCACATGTTACTGTGCCGACGGCCATTTCTACGCCGACGGCCTGACTGGGGGGCTGGCCTGACCTTTGGCCGTCGGCGTAGCATGCCTTCCGTCGGCGCCTACAACATTTCCTGTAGTGAACGTGAGGCCAATATCAAAGGTGGCCAGTTCACTTGCCGATCTGTGTTAGTGGCGGGACTTGGAATGATCTTCTTGCCGGCGTGGAAACAAGTACTGCACGGCACTGTAGTGGCCGGGGCACTGTAATCGAACTGAATCTGCGTAGTTACGCACTTCGACTAAACATAGTAACATGTGGGCGGCACAAACGTGGGGTTAGTGTGTGTGTGTGTCTCCCGATATTTTCCACTTAAGAAACCCCCAGATGCAATCCTTGGAGATATGCGGCGGCGTCTCCCACGACAACCGAGCTCGATTCGACGGTGCAAAGCAAGATATAGCTAGAGAGCGAAGAATGACGTGCGGCCAAGACGCACGCGCGCGCAAAGATAAGCTGCGCGGCCGATATGTGCTGCGCCGGTGCATTGCATATTGGTGCCGTCACAAGCAGTGGGCTTTGCTATTTGTCCACAAGCACAACTACAAGTCTTGTCCACGTTAGTCAACTGCGCACTCATTAATTTGACACCTATTGCATAATTTATCATAATTTAGGCTGGTCTGGTGCTAATATTATAAGGTGTATCATGCATGTCAACTTGACAAAAATCTGATATGGCATTATAATTAATAAAGAGAAATATGGTTAGAGTATCATAGGTAGATACCGTATCATAGCACGTAGAACTATAAATCATAATAACAAGTAAATCTTGTACACACATTTTACATAGAGATTTTACAAATCAATAAATATACCACTACTATGATACTGTTGATACAATACATTAGAGACATAGTATCATACATTAATATCCTTATTATAATACTCTCGTATGACCAGTCTAGAAATGTTTGCATGTACTTAGATCCTTATTTTGATTTTACGCCAAGTTTGACACCTACACAGTGCTATGTACAGCTGGTGTGCCATCCAAACCGATATGTTCTTCGCTGAAAAAAATAGGCTATTTGTTCGTTCAGGTTTTCTGTTAATTCTACATGGACAGAGGGGTACAATGCAATATAATCTTCGGTTCCAATCAGATTCACCATTTAGATCTTTATCCCAGTATAAGTAAATGTTAACCATGCTGGTGTTGTCAAACAAATCGGGAGAATTTCCACCGAAAGTAGTGATCTCGTACAAGTTGCTCCCAAATCGACATATGGCCGGAAAAGGCAAAGGAGATCCTTTCGCAGCTCGCCATTCCTCGTTCACCGATATGAACGTCGTATTCACGACTTCACGAGCATCTACCATGTATACTCCTGGATTATTTTACTTCGCCAGCGAGTACTGTGGCGCGGCGTGCAAACGCTGGCTTTTTAAGTAGGCGTAAACCTTGCCAACGTCAGAGTAGTGGACACTTAAAGACAAGCTGAGAGGCCATCGATGTTGTAAAGAGAGCAGATAGTCTTCAGCTCGAATGGCAGAAGACTCGAGGAAAAAGATCTAAGAGCACCTTCACTCCTTGGCGTTCATTAAAATCCGGTGCTATTTATTCGTGTTCCCAAGCCGAGTTTTCAGGCGACGAAAAACGGCGACATATTCGAATTTTTTGTTTTCGCTGGCGAATCTTGGCTAAAGATGTTCGACAGTAGGATGCCCAAAAATGTTCAGCAATCAGATTATCTATCTATTATATACTAAAAGCAATATAAGATTGTTTTTCGAGCCACCACGTTAACCCACATCATCAAAATTATTTTAACTTTTTATCTAAAATTAACGGTTAAGATTTAACGTGAGATTACCGTAACTTTATTGTAGAATATGTGTCGGTCCGTGTCTAACAGGTACGTTTGAGCTCAGTTTTCCCCAATCATGTTTGATTCCCGTCTAAATACAAAGGAAAAAAATTAGGGTTAGAGAGTTCCCTGCAGGTATTCATGCACGCCTCCGCGTTCGCCTCGGTGCTCTCCGCTGTCCGTTCAGCTATACTGCAGATGTCCCCGGCTCATGCATGCAGGAGCTATACAGATGACCGATCAAGGATTCACTCTGACAGTGCATGTATGTCACCGGCCACAAGTTAGTTTCAAACTTGCCTGATACACGCGGGAGCTAGGGACAAGATGGATCAAGATTCCATCCGGCCTGTGCATGGACATCGGGGGCACTCAAATTAATTTTTAAAGCGTTGCATCTACAGGACAAAGACGTATGGATGCAGGAGCTAGATACTTACGAGATCGATCGAGATCGATCGAAAGACTTGCCTTGCACACATTACTTACAATATCGATCAAATACTTTCCTCTTGCAAACTTCCGTTAGCAAGGTACCCTCACGTGATAGGTTTATTAGTTTAGCACTCCATCTACTTATGTACTCTCTCCGCCCTGAAAAAGAAATCACAGATTTGTTTAAATTTACATTAATCTAGACCTGTTTCGGTGTATAGAAACATATAGATTTGGACAAATCTGCGACATCTTTTTCAAGACAGAAAGAGTATAATACATTGTACAACATGCGATCGTCGAAGTTTCCGTAGCACCATTAATGTAAAAAATGGAGCTGCTTACCTGCATGCTAACATGTCTAAGAAACATATGCCGCTTTCAATTTACCCTTATTCCGGCTAAAAGCTCTTTGTTTTATTTTCCATATCATCACAATTTAAGCAGTCAAGTTTGTAGCTATTAATGGGGTTGTTATTATCTGAAAGTTCATCCTTTAGTGCATCAGGAGCATACATAGATTTGGCCCGTACAACAATTAATCATGGTGGACTGAAAGGTGAATCTTTTGGCTGACTTTTTAGAACCAATATCAATACGTGAAGAAGAGTATGAGGATTTACTTTAAGAGGTTCTAGATTTTTGAATTAAGCAAATAAATAATACATTCTTACATTGTTGAGCGCCTCTCGGATCCATGAGAAAATAGAATGTTTACACTAAAGGATCATGCATTCCATTGTTAGAAGGGCTTAACAGATGATATATCCAACATCTGTAGGAATTTAAGCATACTTGCATTTTTTGCAACCTTAGGTTTGGAGGGTGCAAAACTCACCTCCAGACAGAGCTAACTAAATAGCTCATTACTTTAACTATATGGCTAGAATGATTTTCTTTTTCTTCATATATGTTTGTAGCCCCATTTGTATACTTTGGACATGCAACCATGGGAGGAAAACAAACATGTTAAGCGGGAGTAGAATTTAACAAAAAAAATATGCTTTTCCAGCAATCACAACAACCAATATTTCTACCTATGGTCTGGATTGTGAGCTTATTATAATTATTTCATTAGATCAAACATTTCTATATCAAGCCTTTTTTATCGAGATATCCCTTTAGTTCTTACATGGTAGCTGGCAATAAAATAATCAATTTCAAAAAGTACTATTATGTAGAAAATCTATCTTTGTGTTGGCCAACGAGGCACTGACCATGGAAAGGATGCGATGCAGTTGAATGGAGGTCACAGCATGGAAATCAAACTTGCACTCTTAAGTGTCTTCCTTTTAACCATATTTTTATGACTACAATAACATATTCAAGTACATACAACTTTTCATTGCAGATTCAGTCATGCATTTACCAGATTAGTTGTGCACTTTCCTTCCCAACATATGCATTAGTATGGAAACCATTTCATTACAAATTCCTATAAGAAATCAGGAATATTGTAAATTTGGGTTTGTTCCCTAGGTAAAGTAGGTTTATTGTGGTAATTCTTGAGAAAAAACTAACAAAATGAGTGTGTTTCCTTTCATTTTTTAAGTTTACATACATACAATCACAGTGTTGATCTTTGCCTCATACAAAAATCTATTTGATGGAGTGCCAATAAAAATCATCAAAGAAACTATGGAAGGGTTATGCAAGCTTTTTCCAATGAAATTACCGTTGTTCAATTTTTTTTCAGTATCATGTCATGAAGTCACCGAGTGAGTACGACAACAACAAAGGTTAGTGTGCTCTTCTATTGCTCATATTTAGTGTTATTAACCTTAGGTTTTTGCAAGATATTATAGGTATGTTTAGAACCATCCGAAATTATAAACATTAGTAGACTATAAAAATGTGGTGCAAAGCGAGGAGTCCTACTACATCATTTGATAGGTATATCACAGGAAATAATTAGTACTAATAAGACCTTACTGGAGAGACAGATTTTCACAAAACGAGTTAGTAGACATTGCATGCTATAAAATAGCTGGGATCTCTTAAAGGGCGATATAGTGTTTGAAAATGTAAAATTATTCTTTCTGTAAAGAGTGAAATCACATGGGATTAAGTGGTAGACCAAAATGTACAAAATATTGGCAGATAACATGCAATGTTTTTGCTCTTTAACATTTTAGCTATACTTTTAGTGTAGTATTAACATGATACCCTTAGAATTTCCCCGTTTCGCTACTCTCTTTTAATCCTTCAAATAATCAATTTAATCGGTCATCTCTATGAGTTTACTAGGAATGGCCTATATTGATCATTCCATAAATTTAAGCAAACAAAGTTGTTTTTTCACATAAGTGATATTTTCAAAGTATAACATTTGTGATAGTTATAGAGTTGTATTATTCATAATAGCTAATAACTATTTATATTATGAAATTATAAAATTATTTATCTAAGTTTTTTTTATAATATAGACGATTCCCTCGCATTTGCGAGGGCCACTATGCTAGTTATAAAACAAGATAAAATGGTTCGGCAATCAGTCGTCGATGGGGATGGCCTCCTACGGCGTGTCTGGTGCGACGGGGACGGGTTCATCGGCGACGTGGCCGGCCGACGGAGTGGAGGAGGTGGAAGCAGAGCTCGACGAAGGTATGGCAATGGAGACGGTCGTCGCAGATATTGACGTGCTGGCGGCGATGTCCTCCTCGAGGATGGCATTGCGACATGCCATGTACTAGGCCTTGACTGGTGTGCTCATCACCGAGGTGTCTTGGCTGCCGACGGTGGGTCGGGGTTTGACAAAATCCTTTGGCGACATGGTGGTCGGGAGCTCAGCGAATTGGCGGGAGTTGTGGAGGGAATGGAGAAGAAATGCGAGAGGGGAGGAAGAAAAGGGCGGGAGCTCGGCGTCTAGTCGCCGACAGGGTTAGCCCACCCACTTTTTACTTCGTCTGGCGTTCCCAGTGCATTCCCAGCGCCTCGGGATCGGCCTAGGAACGTCGGATGAAATTTGGACCAAATCCGGCATCCT
Source organism: Avena sativa (assembly GCA_916181665.1). Lineage (NCBI taxonomy): Eukaryota > Viridiplantae > Streptophyta > Magnoliopsida > Poales > Poaceae > Avena > Avena sativa. Next base: position 508,780,660 of record OV702294.1, read on the forward strand.
AAAAACACGACTGGACAAAAAAAAACACCGCCCAAATAGATAAAACGTTGTGGAAACACTGTCCTAAAAACATGGGTGGAGATACTCTAAGTAATCAATGCATATCAAAGAGGCGTTAGGGTGTAACGTACCACATCAGATTGAAAAATAGAAACAAATACAAACGATTGAAAGTCGAATCAACATATTTTGATTTTGTGGTCTTTAGTTCCGCCCTTAGCGCTGATTCAACATAGGAAGGCTGGAAAGAATCTCCTGCAGGGCCAACCCTAGCCGCCGCCTCTTCCCGTCCTCTCCTCCCAGCCTCTCCCCGCCGCCGCCGGCGAGCGCCGCCGGGCGAAGCCCGCGCGGTGCCGGCGGCGGCGGGAGCTTCTCTTCCCGCTCGTGTGGCCGGGCCTGCGCGGGGCAGACGGCCGGCGGCGGTGCTCTTCAATGGTCCAGGCTCGACGCCAGCGGCGACAGGCGGTCATGGCGGTTGCGTGCGCGAGTGGTGTCTGGTCGGCGGCTGCATGCCCTGCCGTGGCTGACGGCGCGACCCAGATCTGGGCTCGTTCGGGCCCGACCTGGGTTGGGCGGGCTGGCGTCGTCGTCCTCTGGCGGGTGGCGGCCATGGAGGGCGGCGGCTAGCGGTGCTCCGCGGGGCCGGCCGGGGGCGGGGCGGGTCTGGCTGCGGTGGGCAGGGCACTCCCGCAGTGCTGTGGCGGCGGGGTTCCCCTCAAGCCGGGCGACGGGAGGAGCGAAGCCCCCGGTGGTGGAATCTACAGGGCCCGATCTGGGCCAGTTTGGGCCTAGATCTGGGCCATGCGGGCTCCCAGGACCTTTGGTCTTCGGGCGGGTGGCTGGCACCTCCCTTGGCTGCGTTGTGGCCGGTGCTGGATCTGGGACGGGCGGGCCTAGATCTGGCTGTTGCACGAATCTTGCTTAGGGACCCGTGGGCGGTGTGGAGGTGTTGTGCTCGCCATGCTTGGTCCTCCGCGTCCTTGTGGGCCCAGTGGTGATCCTCAGACCGGTGACGGTCCGGTTCTCCCGAGTGAGCGCAATGGTGGTGGTGCTGCTATTTGGCGGTAGGGATCGACAGTGGCAGTTGATCCACTGGGGGACAGCGTAGGAGGGGCTTACGTGGGGTTGGTCTGGACGACGGTTCCCTTGTTGCAGTGCGGCGGCGGGGCTTCACGAGCCCTGATGGGCTCGGCCAGGCCAGGTGGGCCTGGTTTGCCCTGCGGCTGTGCCCGATCCGCTACCACCTTCTGGTGGTGGAGGCAGTTCCCTCCCGCGCATCGTGGTTCAGGCAACCACTACTGACGCTTCCTCTTTGCTTCTCCCTCGGCCCTACTTTGTGTGTCTCGGTGCGACGGCGGTGGCGGATGCAAGACCGTGGTGGCGTGCATTGGCGGACGGCGAGCATGGTGGATCACTTTGAAGCGTCCGGGGATGTGGTTTTTTTGAGGGGTTGGGAGAAATCCTTGTCTTCTTGACACCGACGTGGTGACGCCTGCGGGTGCCACCGTCCTTATTGAAGGACGTCGGGTGTACCTCTTTCCCACCTCCGAAGCGTACCGGGAGAAACCCTAGGACATGTCCGGACAGCAGCGTCGTCATTGTCGCTTCCCTTCCTGAAGGTGCTGCTTGGTGCGCGTCGCTTCGATAGTGATAGGCTTGTGGTGGGTCTTAGCTGGAGGGCGCAACGGTTGCGGATTCGCCTCGTTTTCATCAAGCCGTTGTTACCGACTTTATTTTCTTTTCCTTTTCTTCTTTGGTTTCTTTGTTTTTTCTTTTGGGCGTTGTGCTGTCTGGCCCAGCAACGGTCTCAACTGGTTGCTATATTTATATAGCTGGGCGTATGCCTGTTTCGAGGAGTTCCGCCCTTAGCACCTCAATGTTCTTCAAGCCTCAAGTGAAGTAATTGATGAATTGCAAAAGGAAGACTTGTACAAGTTTGCCTAATCTCAAAGGTTTCGAAAATCCATATGAGCCATCTAACCTAGCCAGAAATAATTGAATGTGGTTGAAAAACAGATTTATTAAAACACAACTAGCTGTCACATAGCTTTCGTCACAGCTAAGTTGTGTACCGTTGATTTTATCTGGTCATCAAAATTGGTGCGTTCGTGCGATGTTGTGTTGATAGTTGAGCTTAGCCCGCGTCACTGTGTTGAGTTGTCCGTTTGTGTGGTGTTGTGGGCCTCCCGTCTAGGCCCGTATTGCCGTGTTGTATTTTTTTTAATCGCTGCGTGGCGTCGCGTCGCTGCATGATTTGAATTGAATTAAATTAGAGCACAAGTTTAATTATAGTCTAGGCCAGACACAACTAGCTGTTGGGCTTGAGTACAATTTTTTTCCTTTTTCCTGCGGGAGTGTGTGGTTTGAATAACTCTAAACCATTAAATTCTTTTGCTCGGTTGCCTGTAGAGTGTATGGTCGTGCGGAATCGCATAGTTTTATTTCTATTTTTAGATTGGCTAAGTTAGGACTTATATTTTCAACCATCCATTTGTTTTAGCTATTTTTTTCAAGTGATTCAAGTAACAAGATGTTGGCGGTACTGTTTATCATGTTCATGCTCTTTATAGAAATTACAAGTAGACGAGAATGATTTTATAATATCAAGCCGCGACAGCTTTTTTGAGAAAATGTTGCAAATTTCGGCATATATTGTCATAATTTTGGCGTTATTATTTATTTTTGTTTTGTTTTGATTTAGTAGGAGACTTTTTTAAATATTTTTATTTTGTTTTTATCGTTTTCTAAAATATACAAGGCATGGATGCTGAACCTTGTAGTATGCTTGCAACTTTCCAACATTTGTCACCGTTCTAGACGAAGCGGTCTGCAATTTTCCGTGACGATGACAACACAAAATTTTGAAATCGGAGTTATATGTATATGATTATCATTTTTCTTATATATTTGTTGTTCTAAATAGAAGATTTTATTATTGTTTATGTCAATATTTTTTGACAGAATGCACATTGTTGTTTCAATGCAATCTTGGATAGGTTATGTCCTAAAAAATGTTGAAAGCCAAGGGTGAAGTAAGATACAATTTTTGGGGTGGAATGAAAATAGCGACTACCGACATATTTTTCTACGTGTTTTTGATAACAACATTTTTCTGTGTGGACCATATTGGGTATCTCTCTTTTTTCAATGAAGAAGACGATTTGTTTGATATACACTTTATTTCTTATAATGGTGATGACAAAATTTTGAAGGCATGTCCTAGTATGATTTTTTATTTTTTATTTGACATATTATTTTTTATTATTATTTAAATATGGTATCCACATTTTTGACACAATGTGAAGCATTGCCCCAAAGACTAGAATATGTATTCGAGAAGGCATTTTTCACTAATATAATTAATATCAGCCAATATGAAATGAATGGGTTTGTTCAAGGTATGCAACACCTTGTGCAATCGCATATAATACTGATGGACCAAAGTTCTATGTTCACAGAATTGACAAAAGATCAATACCACTTGGTTAGTTTTTTATTTTTATACATGTCTTTTGAATTTTAACATATTCATGTGATTTGAATGGATTAGCCTTGAATTCTTCGTAGTTGACGGCTAGGATTAGTACAACGAGATAATATTATATCACTTTTTTTCTTTCTCTTGATGTAATAAGTTGTTTTATTTACTATGCATTGCAATATTTATTTTTCTTTGTGACTAATGACAGTTAAAAATTGATTGGTAAATGAGAACTTAAATTATTTTTGATTTTAATATGAGTTGCATGTGGACTTGAAACTAGTCTTTTTATTAGGATCCAAACGAGTTACATGCGTGCGTTGAATTGGCGTTTCTTGGGTAGTATGGAGGGATAGGAGAGGTGCAAGTAGGTTTGTAACTAATTTTTTTTACTTTTAATATGAGTATCATGCGGACTTGCAACTGGATCACACACGAGTTGCATGTGCATTTGAAACTGGGATTTCTCGGGGAAGGGGAGGGGGAGTTTGCAAATTGATTTGTAATTGAGGACTACAAATATTTTGCTTTTAATATGAGTTTCATGTGGACTTGAAACTGGCTTTGTTCTCAGGATCCTAACAAGTTGCACGTGCATTTCAAACTGGCTTTTCTCGGAGAAGGGGGTGGTAGAGTTGTAAGTAGGTTTGTAACTGAGATTTTTTGCTTTTGAATACGAGTTGCATGTGTACTTGAAACTGGATTTTTTCTTGGGATCCGAACGAGTTCCATGTACACTTGAAACTGAATTTTCATGTTGGAAGGAGAGGGCGGGTGGGAGAGTTGCAATTAGGTTTGTAATTGAGAATTTTTGCTTTTCATAAGAGTTGCATGTGGAATTGAAACTGGTTTTTTTCTTGGAATCCCAACGAGTTGCATGTGCACTTGAAATTGGCTTTTCTCGAGGGAGGAGGATGGGGTGATAGAGTTGCAAGTAGGTTTATAACTGAGAATTTTTGCTTTTCATACGAGTTACATGTCGACTTGAAACTATATTTTCTAGGGAAAGGAGAGGGATGGGATAGTTGCAAGTTGGTTTGTAATTGAGATTTTTTGCTTTTGAATACAAGTTGCATGTGGACTTGAAACTGGATTTTATTGGGGGAAGGGGAGGGGGTGGTAGAATTGCAATTAGGTTTGTAACCGAGCATTTTTTTTTATTTTTCATACAAGTTGCATGTGGAGTTGAAACTAGCTTTTATCGGGAGAAGGGTAGGGGTGGGAGACTTGCAAATAAGTTTCTAGCAAAGATTTTTTTCTTTTGATACGAGTTGCATGTGGAATTGAAACTGGCTTTTTTCTCGGGATCCCAACAAGTTGCATGTCCACCTGAAATTGGTTTTCTTGGCGGGAGGGTGGGTGGGAGAGTTGCAAGTAGGTTTGTGACTGAGTATTTTTGGTTTTCATATGAGCTACATGTGGACTTGAAACTATCCTTTTTTTCTCCAAATACAAATGAGTCCCATGTGTCCACTTGAAACTAGCTTTTCTCGGTGAAAGGGGAGGGCGGGTGTGACAGTTGCAAGCAGGTTTGTAACTAAAGATTTTTGCTTTTCATACGAGTTTCACGTGGACTTGAAACTATCTTTTTTCTCGGGACCTGATACGTCAGAAACGTATCTATAATGTTTGATGCCCCATGCTTGTTTAGTATCTACTTTGCTTTGCTTTGTATACACTTTGAGATGTTTCTATATCTTTTCTGGAACTAACATATTAACAAGTTGGCATAGTTCCAGTTGCCTGTTTTCTTCTGTTTTTGGTTCCAGAAAGGCAGAAAATCAATATTCTCGGAATTGGACGGGACAAAAGCCAAAGTCAATATTTTACCGTGAGGGACACGAATCCAGAAGACGAAATGGAGAAGCAAACCAGGGTGGCCAGACCCCCTAGGCGCGGGTGGGCCCTGCCCCGCGCCTGGGTAGGGTGTGGGGCCCCTGGCCGCCTCCCGGCCTTGCCCCTTCGCCTATAAGAAGCCCTCGAGGCAGAAACCCTAAGTACCTGATTAATATTCCACGAAAGCTTCTATAGCCGCTGCCACCGTCGTCCCTATATCCGGGGGGAGGGGGTCTGAAGTTCTTCCCGACACCCTGCCGAACGGGAGATCATCCTAGAGGCCTTCTCTCTGGTATGATGCGTGAGTAGTTCCACCTTGGACTATGGGTCCATATAGTAGCTAGATGGTTGTATCTCCTCCTTTGTGCTTTCATGTATAGATCTTGTGATCTCCGTTCATGATCAAGATCTAATCTATTTGTAATCATGCATGTTGTATTTGCGGGGATCCGATGAATATTGAGATTATTATGTCCGATTGATTAATGGTTTTGTCTTTATGATACTATCATGTCTGTGTTGTTTGTGATCTTGCCTGCTCTCCGTTGTTACTAGATATCTTGGCCGAGTAGTTGCTAGTGACTCTAAGAGGGGTATTTATGCTAGTGACTCTAATAGTGGGTTCATGCCTCTAGTTTCCAAGGGAACTGATAGAAATCTCTTCGATTGTAGATGTTCTATTGCTACTAGGGAGAAAACAACGGTCTCTTGTTCATGGAACAAGTTGATTATTTACCTTACACACTTTGCTTAAAGCAGTTGTCTGTTGTTGCAACTTAATACTGGAGGAGATTCAGATGATAAACTGAAGGTGGACTTCTAGTCATAGATGTAGTTGCATGGTGGTCTATGTATATTGTTGTATTGCCCAATCGAATCTCATGGGATCTTTTTGACTAGTATTGCATTGTTATGCCTTGCTCAGTTTCTGTTAATTGCTCTGTTGTAATTTGTTTACCATTCATACCATGTTGTTTATCTAAGGAGAGCACCTCTAGTGAACTATGGACCTCGGTTCAATATTTACCATTGATACATCTTACAATGTTATTTGTTTACTTGCTCCAAACCATTACCTTCCACACCATGCATTTAATCCTTTGTTACAGCAAACCGGTGAGCTTGACAACCTCACTAATTCGTTGGTGCAAAGTCTTGAGTTTGTGTTGTGCAGGTCTCCATGTTGCTTGCAACACCTATGTGACGTTTCCTTCCTCCTACTGGTTCGATAACCTCAGTTTCTTACTAAGGGAAAACTTGCTGCTGTGCTGCCTCACACCTTGCTCTTGGGTTTCCCAACAGGCTTCACGTTAGCCATCAAGCTCTTTCTGGCGCCGTTGCCGGGGAGGCTAAGGACGTCTTCACAAGGGGAGTCCTTCACTTCCTTTCTCCTTACTTTTTTTTGGTTTGCTTAGTTTCTTTTGCTTGGTTTTGTTTGCCTCTTTTCAAAAACTCAAAAAAATTAGTTTAGTTTGGTTTGCTTTCTTTATTCAAAAAACACAAAAAATTAGTTCCCACTCTGGTTGCTGGTCTGTTATTGCTTGCTTGGTCATGCTTTCTATCAATGGATGGTTTCTTTGAAACTAGTTCTTATTGGCAAGGTGGGTTCACGGAAGAACAAAAGTATTATTATAAGGAACACAGTTTGTCACAAAAAACGAAACACTTATGGGAACAAATTGATAAGTTGAATACTATTGCTAAAGACGTGTGCTCTACTTATAATGTTACTTATTGCTTTGATAAAGCTTGTTGCTGCAGGAGGTATAAACACCTACCCTTTCAATGTGATTATAATGATAATGTTACCATATCTTCTTATGTTAAAGGAAATTATGATTTTGATGATGTGGAACAAATTGAAGAATTTATTGCCTTTAAGGGTGCATTTGAACTGGCCAGTTTGCTTGAAAATACTGATGATGCACCTTATAAACATGAGGTTTTGGAGATACTTAAATTTTGCTTTGATAATTACAGGGAAGAAAATAGCAATATTCTTGAATATTTTAATAGATGCTTTCCACATTTGGAAGAGACTAACGCCCTGCAAGAGCCTATGGAAGAAGAAATTGTTAAAACTAGAAGCTCATTAGATGAAAAGAGGAGGAGAGTGATGAACAAAAGGAGGAAGAATGGATCTACCCATGCCTACCTTCTAATGAGAGTAACTCTTTACCTCTTATATTATTTGATTGTCCCCCATGCTTACCAAAGGAGGATGAATGCTATGTTCCTGCGGATCCTTTTGAAATATATACTTTGGGTAAAACCTGTGAAGGTTTTAATCCCACTATTTTTGAGCCTGATAGAAATTATGTGTTTGTAGATCATGAAAAGCATGATTTATGTGATAGCTATATTGTTGAGTTTATTCATGATGCTACTGGAAAGTATTATGAGAGAGGAAAGTATGGTTGTAGAATTTTTTCATGGTACTGACACACCTCTTTATGTTCGGAAAGTTTTGAAGTTACTCTTGTTTTATCTTCCTATGCTTGTCACTTTGTTCTTTGTGAATTTATTTGTGTAAAAATATTCTGATTCATAGGAAGAGGGTTAGACTTAAATGTGTTTTGAATTTGCTTCTTAATGCTCTCTTTGACTTCAATTCATATTTCTTATGTGAGCATCTTCTCAAGCTTCTTGTGCCTAACTTAAAGGCATTAAAGAAAAGTACTTGTTGGGAGATGACCCAAGAGTTTCCTTGAGTCTTGGAAGTTATTACTTCGGTAGTGACCTCTCCTTATCCTTTTTGTTTGCTTTTTGTGCCAAGAATGACCTCTAATGAGAGGGAAGTGAGATTTGGGGAGTTGTTGTCCCGAAACAGATTTCTGTCCTCCACCAAACAAATTCGTGAGGAGTCTATGTAACTCATATTGAGCTGAAATTTTACAAATAAACCCCCCAGTATGTTAGCTAACTTTCTTTAGTTCAACACTTTTTGATTTGAGCAAAATAAGATGTTCAAAAAATCGATTTCTACCTGCTGGTCTGTTTTGACAGATTTCTGCCATTATTTGCATTTGCTTTTTATTGATTCCTTTTTGAGTTCTCTTTAGGTGAATTGAGACTTTTGAAAGAGTTGCTACAGTAGATTGTGTTTTTAGTGAAATGTCTTGTTGTTCTAAAGCTTTGCCAGAGGTCTAATATCTTTTGAATACACTAATGTTGCTAATGAAGATTGTGTGAAGTTTTGTATGAAGGAAAGATTTCAGGTGTAAAGAGAAAATGATGTGATGAAGAATGGACAAAATCTCAAGCTTGGGGATTCCACCCCGGTGTCACCCCAAGAAATATCCAAGAGGTGCAAGCGTCAAAGCTTGGGGATGCCCAAGGCATCCCCTTCTTCATCAATAAAAAGCTCAGGTCTGTCTAGACACTTCGTTTTTATTGTTTCATGCACATTTGTGTTATTCTTGGAGTGTCTTAGTTTTCGCTTGGTTTGCTTAGGTTGTTTAGTTTGCTTGAATAAAGTAGTTTGGACTCCCGTTCTCGCTGTGTTGTTTTGCAAATAAGTTGCTTGTTGTTGGAAAGGAGTAGGAAGTTCTTGCTTGATAAGTGCAAGAGGAGCTTGCATTGACTGTGACTTAGACTTTATCATGACATGCTAGGTGTTGTTTTGACCTTATGCTTAGTGATTATTGATGTAGCATGTCTTGTTCCAAACAATTGGGATTGCTTAGTGTGCCTTGAAGAAATTATGCGTTATTTTAGCATGCAAAAGCATAGTATTGTGGTATTCTCCTTTGATGCTTTGTTTGGGTTGACTTGGCACATGCTCACACCATGTTATGACTATGACAAGTCACCATAGCCTCTATGATCATTTAGTCCTTGACTTGTAGTACCACTCTATGCTTTGATTAGTAATGTTTTGTTGCTCTGCATGATTATGGCCATTATTGCTCTCTTAGTTGGTTGCTCCCGGTCTTTTGCTAGCCTCCACTTGTATGAGTAAGCTCTACTCATGCTTCCAACTCCCAAGAAACCAAGTTTTTCCAAAGTGTCCACTATAAACTCCTATGCATGGTTTGTTACACCATTCCAAGCATATTCTTGTTTTCAGCTATCTTCCAATTAAAAACTATTTTGTTATGTGAAAACTTAGTGATTAAAGCCCTCACAAACTTGATGGCACACTTTATATTCTTTTCCCCTAATAAACTTGAACCATTGTGTCATCAATGTTGTATATGCTTGCAATTATACGTTGGAATTAGCAGAACCGTGCTGTCACGGGGAACATTTTCAACATTGCACTTGTACTTTCTACTTAGTTGATATCATACTCTTTTGTCTATGGATGTCACCGGTGTGAAATAAAGAGGAAACCTGTAAGTCCATGAAGTTTATATTTTGTGTTAGAGAAACGCCTGGGACGCTAGCCTAAGCCATGCCTAATCATGGTGGAAACTTGCAGCATCACCATAGTGAGCTATCTATGAAGAATCCTCAATAAAAATCAATGCATATAGTAAATAAAAAGATCGCTGAGATGCTCATTGTCTGCTTGCCTTGTCATTTTGGTATGGGATAGCTCCTGTACCATGTGCAAGGGGTACCCCGTTGGCGGTTCCCATGATATGCATGTACTTACAATGACAAGAACTTACAGGTGACTAAAGTTGAGTAGCATGAGGTGTGGCCCTCGTATTCAAGGGACTTGAGATTGCCAACTTATACTTCATCAAGCATATACTCCATAGTTTGTTCATTTTAACCTTAACCACTTCAAGATGCTTATGATAGGGGCAATGAGGGCTGAAAGCTAACAAGTACCATAATTTTTGGAAGCTCTTTTTGAAACTTGAAATCCCTGCTTCCCTTTGTGAAGGGCCTTTCTTCCACCATTATTTGAGTCTCCACTTTCTACCTTTAGGCACCATTAAGAGAGCATAGTTGTCATTCTGTTTGCAGTGTCCCAAAGCTTATTGATTGATGCATATTGTGATATTACTTGTTCTTGTGCTACCTGTTTCTAGTCACCCTTGTGAACTTTGAAGGTGTCATATGCATCTATTTGCTACTCCACGAGGGACAAGTTGAATGCCACTATGCTATCTTTTCTGTATGTGAAACAAACAAACATTTTTCAATGCATGTTATTCATGATATTTGCTTGTAGCCTTTCATGTTGCATGCATAGTACTATGTCCTATTGTTAGAACTCCATCTTTCATGCACATGTTTAGAGTTCTTTGATCCCAGCTTTCAATGCTTGCAAATGGTTTGATCTTGGTTTCGATGGTGCATGTTACCTCAAAAATTATTCTTTTTATCACTTACCTACTCGAGGATGAGCATGAGTTAAGCTTGGGGATGCTTGATACGTCAGAAACATATCTATAATTTTTGATGCTCCATGCTTGTTTAGTATCTACTTTACTTTGCTTTGTCGACACTTTGAGGTATTTTTATATCTTTTCTAAAACTAACCTATTAACAAGTTGCCACAGTGCCAGTTGTCTGTTTTCTTCTGTTTTTGGTTCCAGAAAGGCAGAAAATCAATATTCTCGGAATTTGACGGGACGAAAGCCAAAGTCAATATTTTACCGTGAGGGACACGAATCCAGAAGACGAGATAGAGAAGCGAATCAGGGTGGCTAGACCCCCCTAGGCGCGGGTGGGCCTCGCCTCTTCGCTTATAAGAAGCCTCCGATGCAGAAAACCTAAGTACCCGATCAATATTCCACGAAACCTTCTGTAGCCGCCACCACCGTCGTCCCTAGATCGGGGGGATCTGAAGTTCTTCCCGGCACCCTGCCGGAGGGGAGATCATCCCAGAGGCCTTCTCTCCGGTATGATGCGTGAGTAGTTCCACCTTGGACTATGGGTCCATGTAGTAGCTAGATGGTTGTATCTCCTCCTTTGTGCTTTCATGTATAGATCTTGTGAGCTCCGTTCATGATCAAGATCTAATCTATTTGTAATCATGCATGTTGTGTTTGCGGGGATCCGATGGATATTGAGATTATTATGTCAGATTGATTAATGGTTTTGTCTTTATGATACTATCATGTCTGTGTTGTTTGTGATATTGCATGCTCTCCGTTGTTACTAGCTATCTTGGCCAAGTAGTTGCTAGTGACACCAAGAGGGGGTATTTATGCTAGATAGTGGGTTCATGCCTCTAGTTTCCAAGGGAAGTGACAGAAATCTCTTCGGTTGTAGATATGTTGTTGCTACTAGGGATAAAACAACGGCCTCTTGTTCATGGAACAAGTTGATTGTTTACCTTACACACTTTTCTTAAAGCAGTTTTCTGTTGCTTGCAACTTAATACTGGAGGGGGTTCAGATGATAACCTGAAGGTGGACTTCTAGTCATAGATGCAGTTGGATGGCGGTCTATGTATATTGTTGTATTGCACAATCGAATCTCATAGGATCTTTTTGACTAGTATTGTATTGTTATGCCTTGCTCAGTTCCTATCAATTGCCCTGCTGTAATTTGTTTACCATTCATGCCATGTTGTTTATCTAACGAGAGCACCTCTAGTAAACTATGGACCCCGGTCAAATCTTTACCATTGATACATCTTCCACTTTTATTTGTTTACTTGCTGCAAACCATTAACTTCCACACCATATATTTTATCCTTTGTTACAGCAAATCGGTGAGCTTGACAACCTCACTGATTCGTTGGGGCAAAGTCTTGAGTTTGTGTTGTGCAGGTCTCCGCGTTGCTTGCAACCCCTGTGTGACATTTCCTTCCTCCTACTGGTTCGATAACCTCGGTTTCTTACTGAGGGAAAACTTGTTGCTGTGCTGCCTCGCACCTTGCTCTTGGGGTTCCCAACAAGCTTCACGTTAGCCATCGGGATCCCAGTGAGTTGCATGTCCACTTGAAACATGTTTTTCTCGGGGGAGGGGAGGGCAGGTGGTAGAGTGCAAGTATGTTTGTAACTGAGCATTTTTTTTATTTTTTATCAAACAAGCATGCCGACTTGAAACTGGCTTTTTATTTGGGGGAGGGTAAGGGGTGGGAGAGTTGGAAGTAGGTTTGTACCTGAGATTTTTTTGCTTTTGATACGAGTTGCATTTGGAGTTGAAACTAGCTTTTTTCTCGAGATCCCAATGATTTGCATTTCCACTTGAAACTGGTTTTTTCTTGGTGGGGATGGCGGGTGGGAGAGTTGCAAGTAGGTTTATAACTGAAGAATTTTGCTTTTCATATGAGTTGTATGTGGAGTTGAAACTAGCTTTTTTCTCTGGATCAAAATGAGTTGCATGTCCACTTGAAACTAGCTTTTCTCGGTGGAAGTGGAGGACGGGTAGGCAAGTTGCAAGTAGGGTTATAACTAATGATTTTTTCTTTTCATATGAGTTGCATGTGGACTTGAAACTAGATTTTTATCGGGATCCCAATGAGTTACATGTGTACTTGAAACTAGATTTTCTCGGGGGAGGGGGAGGGTGGGTGACATGGTTGTACCCTACGGGTGCGTGACCTCAGCATACCTAGTTCAGCCCAAGGAAGGCCCACGGCGGAAGTACGCCGGCCCATGAAGACTTTCGGGTGGCCCAGGCCCATAACGCCTTCGGATCCTTGGAGAGCAAGACTAGAGTAGATAGGAAATTCAAAGGGGTAAAACCCTAGAACCTGTAACCGACTAGGACTATGCCCGGGACCTGCCTAAGTCTATATAAAGGCCAGGAGGGCACGTCCTAGATCCATCGACTCATACTTTCGCACACGCACCTCCACGCCAGATCGAATCTCCGCACCCTGTAACCTTCGGTTCCGCCGTAATCAAGAGCAGACAAGCAGAAGTAGGGTTTTCCCTCCGGGGGCCTGAACCTGGGTAAATCTCGTGTCCCCTGGTTGCTTGTCTGCTAACCGTTCCACGATCTCCAGCATCCCCATCTTCTCCAAAACCCAAGTCCATAACAATGGGCATTGACGAGATTAAACCTCGTCAATTGGCGCCGTCTGTGGGAATCGGGGCTGCTGATTGTGCGATCGTGACGGTCCCGACCCGATCGATCTACAACTCTGCGGCGACGGAGAATCATCTCCTCTTCGGCGCTTTCGACTTCACCGCCCACTCGCCGGCCACCATGAAGGACTTCGAGCCCGTAGGCGACGGAGTCGAAATCTTGTTCGGGAGCTTCTGCTTCCAGGTGGGGCAAACTAGCACCCTCCGCCTTCCTGAGCGGGTGCCCCTACCATCAATCAGGCCCGCCTCATGGGCTCCACATCCTGTGCTACGCACATCACCATCGACAGATGAGTCCTACGACAGCAACAACTGTAACTCCGATCTGTGCGATCCACCTTCGGACGAAGGGACCTACGGCTCCGGATCCGAAAGCTGCGGCAGCAGCGGACCAATCTACGAGCGCTACCAATGCGCCGCAGTCATCCAGGAACAGCAAACGCCTAACCCGCCGCCCAACACGAACCCCAACCCGCAGGACAGAAACGGCGAAAACGGCGGGAACAGAAGAAGCCATTCCCCCCCACCCAACGGGGAAAACAACGGCCACCTCATCCAACTTAGCAAAGAAGGATGGGTCCAGGCACGCCGTGCCGTAGCAGGCGACATAGTCCTGCCTGTAGACTCCCCACGTGAACTACTGATGGCATACCACTACCTCCTCATCGAGGAGCACAAGAAGCAAGTCAAGATGCAGGAGACGCTCGACAAACGCAAGCAAGCAGCCTCTGAGTCCAGCGCGCGACGAGCTGCGCTCTCCGCCATGGCACCCGGCTCTAGCACAAACGGAAACCAGGGAAACAAGCACCGCTCTCGGGTGGAGAACATGGATCCCAGGGAACGCCGTGATGTGACCCGAACTCTCCACACATCGTTCATGGATATGGATGCCGACGGCAACATCATCCCGAAGACACCACAAGCTGCGATCATGGAAGCCACTGCGTATCTCGCGGCCCACCCACCTCCGGAGGGGGACCCAAAAAGAGCCATGCATAAGTCCACACTCACCGGACTCGGACTCGTCGGAGCTGCGCTCCACGAAGACGCTCCTGCGGAGCTGAAGAAGAAAGCTCCGGCCAGGCGCGACCGGAGCCCCACCCCTTCATCCGAAGAGGAAGAGGAACACGACCTTCCTCGAAGGAAGAAGAGCTCGCATCGCCATAAACACGACTACGACGCCAGAGACGCGCTTACACAGCGCAAAATCGACAAAGCACGAGCCAAACGTGCATGCTCGTCTGAATCCGAGATGGACGAAGACGAAGGAGAACTCTGCGGAGCTCGATGCTTCAGCAGATCTGTTTGGCGAACGCAGATGCCACGCAATTTCAAGCTTCCTTCGGATACTCCGAAGTTCAATGGCACACAAGATCCAAAATCCTGGCTCAGTGACCATCTGTCATCCGTCAAGCTGCACGGCGGCAACAAAGAAACCGCCATGCAATGCCTTCAGCTGCAGCTGACAGGCGTAGCGCGGGTCTGGCTCAGCAGCCTATCATCAGGATCCATCCGAAGTTGGGAGGAGCTAGCTTACAGCTTCATCCGAAATTTCAAGGGCACCAGCAAGAGGCCCGCCTCAATCGAAGAGTTGCGAGCCTGCACTCAGAGAACGGGTGAATCTATTCGCTCGTACATACTACGCTGGTCTACCACCAAGAACTCCGCAGCACACATATCCGAAGAGAGGGCCATCGACGCCTTCAGGGACGGTGTTAAACGCCAAGATTTCAAGGAGGAACTTGGGCGCGTCAAGCCCAAGACACCCGACCACCTCATGGACATCGCCAACAGGTGGGCAGACGGCGAAGATTGCATCCACCGACCACAATCGGATGAAGAAGACGACTACGGCCGAAGACGGGAACGCCGCAGCAAGAGAAGATCGCGCGTCTACGAGGACCGCGACGGACCCGACATGGTCGCGGCCGGCTACGCCGACCGCCGCAACGACAACAACCGCAACAGCGGAGGATACCGCAGAGGAAACTTCCGCGACAGCGGACGCCCAGCACAGTCGTGGCAACGCTGCGACCGCGACAACGGACCCTCAGCATACGACAAACTTTCGGGTCCATGCACCATCCACTTCTACATCGACAAGCAAGATGGCAAAAAGAAAGCCAGCCACATGCTCAAAGACTGCCGCGAGTTCCAGAAACTCAGCGAAAGCATGGTGCAGATGAGGCAGCAAGCCCCAATCCCTGCGTTTGGAAGCGCACCTGCACAAGGCGAAATAGCACATGGAGCTCCTCCACCGCCGCCTATTGGAGGCCCAAACCAACCAGTCGCACCAGCACAGAACAACGCTGGGAACGGGTACCCCCCACCGAATGGAGCACTAAACATGATCCAGAAGGGACGCCCCACGAATAGGGTGCAGAAGAAAATCACCCGACAAATCAACTTGGTCGTCGCAACTCCGCCTGCAATCCCTGAGTACCTCAGTGGATCGGAGTCCTGCATCACGTTCACTCGCGCGGATCACCCTTGCCAGATCCCTCGCCCAGGTCATGCTGCCCTAGTGCTGGAGGCGCAGATCGGAAGCTTCGAGATGAGTCGCGTCTTCATGGACGGCGGCAGCGGCATCAACCTAATGTTCGCAAGCACTCTAGCAGCAATGCGGATCCCGCAATGCAGCCTGGAACAGTCAGACACAACGTTCCATGGCATCGTTCCAGGGAAGGGCATATTCCCCCTGGGCAAAATAGGGCTCGACGTCATCTTCGGAAAGCCGGACAACTTCCAGCAGGAGCGACTCGAATTCGAAGTGGTGGACTGGCCGTCGCAATACCACGCCATCCTGGGGCGTGTAGCATTCGCAAGGTTCCTGGCTGTCCCACACTACGCATACCTACTACTCAAGATGCCAGGACCAAGGGGCGTCATCACAGTCCACGGGAGCTTCACCCGATCGGACCAATGCGACAGGGATTTCAACAAAATCTCCCAGTCTTTCGGCATGCAAGACGAGCTTGTACGGCTCCGTGAGGTGACGGACAATGGGGCACCCCCAGTCACAAGGCAAAATGCACCCGACATGTCTTTCGACTCCACCGTCAACACAAAGAAGGTGCAGGTCCATCCGACTGACGCCTCCAAGACGGCGCTGATCGCCAACGACCTCAGCCCCGCATAGGAAGGCGCGCTCGTCGAATTCCTCCATGAGCGCTGGGAAATCTTCGCATGGTGTCCTGCGGACATGCCAGGAGTTCCCAGGGAATTCGCCGAGCACGCACTCAACGTCTTTCCAGACACCAAGCCAGTCAAGCAGTCCATCCGGAGACTGTCCGAACCACGAGCCGAAGCCATCGGCAAGGAAATCAACAGATTACTCGCTGCAGACTTCATCAGGGAAATAAAGGAAAGCGAGTGGCTGGCAAACACAGTCATGGTCCCAAAGAAGGACACGGACATCCTGCGGATGTGCGTGGATTTCACGTCACTAAACAAGCATTGCCCAAAGGACCACTTCCCTCTTCCTCGGATCGATCAGATCATCGATTCGACTGCAGGTTGTGAGAAACTCTCTTTCCTCGACGCCTACTCAGGCTACAACCATATTCGACTCAAGGTCGAAGATCAGGAGAAAACGGCGTTTATCACACCGTTCGGAGTATTCTGCTACAACACAATGCCCTTCGGGCTAAAGAACGCAGGTGCTACGTACCAGCGATGCATGCAGGCCTGCCTCAAGGACCAGATCGGTCGCAACGTCCAAGTCTATGTTGACGACATAGTGATAAAAACCAAAGAAGGAAGAACACTTATCGACGATCTCCGCGAGACGTTCGACAACCTTGATCGCTACAGGATCAAGCTCAACCCGGAAAAGTGCGCCTTCGGTGTCCCATCGGGTCAACTGCTTGGGTACTTCATCTCTCAGCGAGGGATCGAGGCGAACCCGAAGAAAATCAGAGCCATCATGGCAATGGAGAAGCCGAAAAACCTCAAAGGCGTCCAGCAGCTCGCAGGGCGAATAGCGGCGCTAAGCAGATTCATCAGCCGCATGGGCGAGAAGGCCCTGCCATTCTACCAACTGCTGCGCAAGGTAGACAAGTTCGAGTGGACCCCAGAAGCCAACGATGCATTCGAAAGCCTCAAGCAGCTCCTCTCCACCTCGGCCGCCTTGGTCACGCCAAAGGAGCGCGAGCCTCTGCTGCTGTACATAGCAGCCACACACCAAGTGGTCAACACCGTACTCGTGGTCGAGCGACCCGAAGAAGGCAAGACCCACGGGGTCCAACGCCCAATTTACTACCTCAGCGAGGTACTGACACCAACAAAGCAGAGGTACCCTCACTACCAGAAGCTCGCCTACGGCGTGTTCATGACGGCTCGACGGTTGAGCCATTACTTCCAGGAGCACCAGGTGATGGTCGTCAACGAGGCACCCCTGAACAGCATCCTGAATAATCCAGAGGCCACAGGACGCGTGGCCTTGTGGGGCATCGAGCTGTCACCCTTGGACATCGTCTACGAGAAGCGACTCGCAATCAAATCTCAAGTCCTTCCGGACTTCCTGGTACATTGGATGGAGCTGCAGCTGCCAGACACCCCAGATATGTCGCAGTCATGGACGATGCACTTCGACGGCTCCAAGCGAGAAGCTGAAGCAAGGGCAGGAGTCATACTGACCTCCCCGCAAGGCGACACGATGAAGTACGTCCTTCGGATGACATTTCGAGCCTCTAATAACGAGGCCGAATACGAAGCCCTCATCCACGGCATGAGGATGGCAAATATATGCGGCACAACGCGCCTGGTCATCTACAGTGACTCCAACCTCGTCGTCCAGCAGACAATGAATGAGTGTGACGCACACGCCGAAAACATGATCGCGTACCGCGCGCTCTACGACGCACTCGAAGGAGAATTCGACGGCTGCGAGCTTCGTCACGTCGGAAGGGAAATCAAAGAGGAGGCCGACAGACTCGCCAACATCGGCTCCACCCGCGCGAAGGTGCCACCAGGTGTGTTCCTCGAACAGATCTGCGTGCCATCCATCAAGCGGAAATTCCCTAAAGGATCACCCGAAGAAGCAGAACACTCGGGGGCTACGCTGTCTGAAGGACATGAAGGACCCGAAAAATTGGACACAGAGGTAGCCATGATCAACCTAATGCATGTCATGGCAATCGAAGAAACTTGGACGCGACCATACCTACAGTTCTTGATAAACGGAGAACTGCCTGACAACCCGACAGATGCCCGGCGCATATCTCGTCGGTCGAAAGCCTTCACCACCATCAATGGCGAGCTGTACAAGCGTAGTATTACGGGTGTACTGCAAAGGTGCGTCACCATCGGTGACGGGAAGGCCATCCTCCAAGACATCCACGAGGGCATCTGCGGCCATCACGCAGGCAGCCGCTCCCTAGTCGCCAAAGCTCTGCGGGCCGGATTCTACTGGCCAACGGCCATGAGCGACGCAAAGGAAATCGTCCGAAGATGCAATGGATGCCAGCGGTTCGCCAACAAACCGCACGCACCCGGGTCAGTGCTCAGACCCATACCTATAGCTTGGCCCTTTGCTCAATGGGGCCTCGACATGATCGGCAAACTGCCAAATTCCTCGAAAGGGGGACACGTTTACCTCCTGGTCGCAGTCGACAAGTTCACCAAGTGGATCGAGGCCATACCGGTTACCAACCAGAAAGGCAAAACTGCCGTCAAGTTCTTTGAGTCCATTGTCTACAGATTCGGCATACCGCACAGCATCATCACCGACAATGGATTGAACTTTATCTCCAAGGAGTTCCAGGACTTCTGCGAAGGCCTCGGGATCAACATCACGTACGCTTCAGTGGCACACCCGCAAACAAACGGGCAAGTGGAAAAGGCCAACGGCCTAATCAGCGCTGGCATCAAGAAGCGCCTCATGAGTCCACTCGAACGGAAAACAGGAGCCTAGACGAAAGAGCTACCATCCGTCCTATGGAGCTTACGAACCACGCCAAACAGCTCCACAGGCTACACACCATTCTTCATGGTGCACGGAGCTGAAGCCGTGCTACCAGCCGAAGTACGCCACCAGGCCCCCCGGGTCGTCGCTTACAGCGAAGCTGAATCCACGGCTGCACTCGAAGATGTCGTCGATACACTCGACGAAGCAAGAGACATAGTAGCATCCCGATCAGCGGTGTACCAGCAGAGTCTCCGCAACTACCACAGCCGCCGGCTGCGCCCAAGGTCCTTCGTCGAAGGAGACCTCGTCTTGCGACTCAAGCAAGAGCGACCGACGAAATTCGAGTCACCATGGGAAGGACCCTACGTAATCATCGAAGTCATCCCAGGTGGCGCCTACCGCCTCAAGCACGTGGGGTCTGGAGTCGCATACTCCAACCCATGGAACATCTCGCACCTGCAACGATTCTATCCCTAGCAACCTACCCCCTTTACTTTCAATAAGGCTTTCAGCCAAGGCTATTCAGCCGAACAATGTACTTCCTCCATTACGATATAAATAAAGCTAAGTGTCTCGCCCCAAAACTTCAGTTCGCTATCTTGCAACTTTACTTCATGCTACAAACGCACTCGGGGGCTCCCCCACCTCACGATTTCATCGACTGAGGATCAAACGTGTACACCTGAGTAGCTGACAACGTCAGGCAAACAAAAAGTACACGTACTTAATCAAAGCACTGCATGCTCACAACAAACAAACCTTTACAACAAAGGGCACAACAAGCCCAGCCGAAATATACAAAATTTACATCTATCTCTTTTTTCAGGTACTACCTATTCTGAAGAATAATCCGAGCACGCTGCTCAAACAAATCTACGACCTGTTCGGCATATTGCCTTACAGCTGCGTAATGTGGACGCATGTCCCACTCATCACCATCCGGTCGAAGAGGTGGCCCAACGGCCACAACAGCCAAATCTACATCAGGCCGGTGCAGCCTCACAAGAGACAAAGCAGCCTTCACTCCTGCGACGAGCTGCTGGCGCACCAACTCCTTGACATTGCTCACATTCCGAAACTTCGACAGAAGACCCGCAAGGCTCGTCTATACGACATCCAAAGGAAACATGGCGTGCAACACCGAGAAAAGCGACGTCTGCACTTGGCGAAGCACCCGCGAAACTTGGTGCACACGATCCTGCACCGTCGCCAGAGCCATGGCACAGTCACGATCCATCCAGAAGAAGCCACCGGCCTCCATGTCCTGTTGAGTCAAACAATTGACCCGAACAGCGACACGCTCCTTCTCTTCCCTTGGAGCAAGGTTCGCACCTGCGACAATTGCACAAAATAAGAGCAAGGTCGGCAGGCTCATCCGAAGAACTGAGCTACAGCTCGAACCAAAGAAAAACTTACATTGAAGCTGTTCGGACAGTCGAACCAGTTCCGCCATCAAGTACTCCTCTCTGGCTGCACCACGATCCGCCTTGGACTTCCACACATCGGCGTGACCGCGCAACCCAAGCAACTCCCTCTCAAGACTACGCACACGATCCCGAAGAAAAGCGAGTTGCGAGGAATCATCCAAAGATGGCCGCAGCGGCATTGCGGACGAGGTGTCAATAGGGTCAGCACCCGAAGGAACCTAGAGCAGCAGAAAAAGAAAGGGACACAAACATTCAGACAATGGTAGAGCACAACTCAGAAGAATTCATTAAAGATATAAGGCCACAACGTGGCACAAGGATTGTGTTCTTCAAAATATTTACAACAAAAACAGACTACAAACTATCCTACGTCTACAACGCCTAGGACGCGGCACCCTGAGTCGCCTCGGAGCCAGACTGCCTAGCTTTGGCCCTGCCCTGCTGCCGCAGTGCATACTCAGATAGCAAATCAATGAGCTTGGGCCCATATCGCTTGCAGCAAGCAGAGTAGGCAGCAAAAGCTACCTCGGATCCATCTGCAGTCGTCGGCATCCGGGAGGTGATCTGGGGCAGATCCAGCTCTGCTCCAGCCGCCAAGGCCATCGCCAGCCCGACGGACGCACCGATGCCCTTCTGCTTGCGCTTATACGCCGCAGGAGCTTCGGCTGATAACGCCTCCGCCAGGGCATCCACATCATCAAGGGCCACGCCCTTAGGAACAAGCTCCTTGTAGAAGCGGCCAAGGACCTCCTTCGCCTTGGCAAGGGAGCTGACGACGGTGCTGCAGCGATCTTCGACCGCCACAGTAGCATCATCTAGAGCACTCCCGTGCTCTAGAGCATCGCGGTCAAACTCGATGCCTGCGGCATCTGAGACAAAAAATAAGAGAGAAGACATGAAGAAAGGCAGAAGAAGACAAGAAGCACGAAGAAACAAGCACAAATCCAGCACTTACCCAAAATAGCCTTGGCAGCAGCCATGAGCTTCGCCGCCACCTCTCTTTCACGAGCAGTCGCAACAGTGGCCAGCTGCTCCTCACGATCCGCGGCCTCCTGCTGCAGACGCTCCTTCGCTTCGGCTGCCTTAGTCAGCTCTAGCTCGAGGCGTTCCTTCGCGCCAATGGCGGCCTCGGCCTTCTGCTCTGATTGACCAAGGCTCTTCTTGAGAGCGTCGACCTCACGGAGAGAAGTATTATGCTCCTCTGCATTCAAAAACAAGCAAACGTCAGAAAGCAAGACCGGAATAAACGAAAAAAGCACCAAAAGGCAAACAGGTACCTTGAAGCTGCCGAAGGTTGGCCTCCAGCACTAGGCGCTCCTGCACCAGTCGCTTGGCCTCCTGTACAAAAAGGCTGCAGAAAAGAAACACCAGTAAGAAAAAGGACTTGGGGGCTACGCCCAGCATTAAGGAATAAAGGCAACACTCGAACGCGAAGACACTCGGGGGCTTCACCCCGAAGATTCGCAAAAAGAACAAGACAAGTAATTTTTCAGACACCCGGGGGCTCCCCCGGTGGTACGAAGAAGAGGTACTTACATGCTCTGATGGAGACTCCGAAGGCTCGCTGGCGAAATTCTGAGGCGCAACCACCTGCACCTCCTGCACAGGAGGATCCGGAGCAGCGCCTCCCGAAGTCGCCACCGTCTGAGGAGGAGGAGACGCAATCTTCGACTCCTCCATCATCTCCCGCACACCATCGCTGGAGGAGTCGTGGGAGGAATGCCTGCATACGAAGCAATCAGCACAAGTGCAACGTCAAGAAAAAAGGACAGTAATATAACAAGAAACTTACGAGCCCAACAAGCTCAGGTCAAAGACAGGAGGAGTCCTTCGGGCACTCTTCTCCTCTTTCTTCTCTTCCTTCTTCTCCTCCTTTTTCTCTTCCTTCTTCCGCTTCGCTGGCGGGTGCGGTGCGACAACCCGCACAGGAACGGCAGGAATGGGAGAGGAAGAGCCCCCATGCCCGTCACTATGACGGTCAAGGCCCAGAGGGTTTCTGGGAGTCGGAGGAGTCGAGGCATCCGAAGACTCGCTGGAGCTCCGAGATCGTTTGCGCGTATGGTCCTCACTCGACTCGTCGGCATCCTCCGCCGGAGATCGCGTCGACGGCAGTTCGGACACGGAATCAATCACTTCATTATCCGGGGCATTCAGATACTTTTCGGGCAATGGGGGTACCATGCCCGGCACTTTGAAGCTCTGCAAAATCAGAAGGAACTTTGTTAGCAAACAAAGCAAATAAATACGTAGCCGACAAAAAGCACTACGTGCACAAATCAACACCTGTGGAACAGACAACGCCGAAGAAAACGGTGGAGTCAGCGACTTCCCAGGGATTTCCTCTCCGGCCTTGAACTTCAGCAGCGAGCGAAGGGCCCTGTCAAGATCCCCTCGGAGATTTTCTCAGCCGAAACCCTCGTCGGATCACGGCGCCCAGAATAAAGAAACATCGGGTGCGCCCTTGCTTGGAGAGGCTGCACCCGACGTTCGAGAAACGTCCGGATGATGTCCACGCCGTTCACTTCCTTCTCCGGAATCAGTTGGAGATCCTCCACCCGACGGTAAAGGGCCTCTATCTCCGCCACCTCACCATCCAAGATTTGGTTTTTCCAAGACCTTTTCGACTCAATCATTTGGGAGGGGTCAAAAAATCTTGCCCAGGCACTACGGAGTCGCGGATGTAAAACCATCGCCTCCGCCAGTACTGGACAGATTCGGACATGGAAAAGGAAAAGAAAAGAAGATTGGGACTAAGGGAGATGATGTAACCCCCCAATGGGATAAACACCATCCGAACCAGACTGCCTCTTCACAGAATAAAGTTTCCGAAAGAGGCCAAAGTGCGGCTCAATGCCAAGCCAGCACTCGCAAAAAGTGATGAAGCAAGAAATATGGAGAAGAGAGTTGGGCGACAGATGGTGAAGCTGAATGCCATAGAAAAAGAGCAATCCACGGAGGAAGTTGTGGACTGGAAAAGAAAACCCACGCATAACGAAGGCGAGAAACATAACCCGATACCCAGATGAGGGACGGGGGATTACCTCATTGCCGGGGAGTTTGACGGCCTC
Organism: Avena sativa; assembly: GCA_916181665.1. NCBI lineage: Eukaryota > Viridiplantae > Streptophyta > Magnoliopsida > Poales > Poaceae > Avena > Avena sativa. The sequence continues at coordinate 508,804,323 of OV702294.1, forward strand.
CCTATCTTGCGGGATCAGACCCCGCTCGCGAAGCTTGCGGAGATCGCTCTCCCGCGTCTCGGATCGCCGCCAGCCACCATCGGTGACACGGGTAGCGGTGGCGCCTTTCTTTCCTCCGGCGGCACTGGTCCCAACCGCAGATGACGATTTCTTCGGTTTCCCCATTGCGCTACGGCGGCGCCGGTGGTGAAAGCGCAGAAAGGAAGATGGAAATGTGGAAGGAAATCCCAGCGCGCAGCAAGAATCGCTAGAGCATAAGGAGGCAGTGAAAACAAGAACTGATGCGGTGAAAACAAACCGCGGCTATCCCCAATGATTATAACAACGAAGATGACGCACGGCAGCCGTCCATCCAGAAGACCTAACGCCAACGCCAAATCTGACCGTACACGTGTCAGCATCACAATGAACCGTCGTCACCACGCCATCCACTACGCACGGAAATCGAGGAAACGCCGTAATTATCTCCACGCCGCGCGTGACCGGTCAATTCAAGGTCAGCAAGTGGGACCCACGTTTCGTCCAGTCAAGTCATCTCTGGCGTAGCAGACGCTTGAGGTCATTGATCGTCAGCAATGATGTCATCAAAAGCTATACTAGCACCAACTACGATTCTTCGGCTCCACATCTAAGAGAACTCACTCGAATCTACGATTCGACTAAATACTCGGGGGCTACTCCTATTAGGAGCGCTGGCCGCGCACCCGAAAGACAAATAAAGACAAAATATATCTTCGAGTCCTACGTCGAGTCTACGACTCTACTATGGACTCGGGGGCTACTCCCATAGGGAGGATGGATTTAAGCATCCGAAATTTTTTGTGTCGTACGGACTTAACAACTGAGCAATGTTTGAACTAAAGTCTCCGCTCGAGTCTACGACTTGAACAGACACTCGGGGGCTACTCCCATAGGGAGCGCTGGTCGCGCACCCTATGAAATCTTCGACTGTGATCTTTCGGATCAGCATGCAAAAACTTTTTGGCAACTCTGCCCCAACAAAACGCTGAGTGAGCAACGATCTCCTTGGCCACCCGAAACACCTCCGCGGTGACAAATGTTCGGATGCTGCGTCCGCGACGCAAAGATAATACCTACAGATATAATCTGGTGGCCTGGCAACGCACCCGACTGCGCTCTGCTAGTATGAATCCGTGCCAACAGGTGCGACGAAAAATCCCGACGGACGCGTTGGGTATATCAATTAAATTCACTGGAATTCCACTTCTATAAGTCCTCTGCGGCCTAAGTCAAATTACGCCAGCACATGTTCCAGTTTCGAGTTGAGGGAATCGAAACTAAGGAAGATCGTGTTGTTTCGTCCTAAGATAGTTAACTGACCCTGATCCGTCGGGTGAGTCAGGCACACGCATCAATGATCCCTACACACATACTGCTAATACATAGTTGCACCCGAAGGATTAAAGAGTCCTCAGCCGAATCTACGATTCGACTGATCACTCGGGGGCTACTCACATGGTTGTACCCTACGGGTGCGTGACCTCAGCATACCTAGTTCAGCCCAAGGAAGGCACACGACGGAAGTACGCTGGCCCATGAAGACTTTCGGGTGGCCCAGGCCCATAACGCCTTCGGATCCTTGGAGAGCAAGACTAGAGTAGATAGGAAATTCAAAGGGGTAAAACCCTAGAACCTGTAACCGACTAGGACTATGCCCGGGACCTGCCTAAGTCTATATAAAGGCCAGGAGGGCACGTCCTAGATCCATCGACTCATACTTTCGCACACGCACCTCCACTCCAGATCGAATCTGCGCACCCTGTAACCTTCGGTTCCGCCGTAATCAAGAGCAGACAAGCAGGAGTAGGGTTTTTCTTTCGGGGGCCTGAATCTGGGTAAATCTCGTGTCCCCTGGTTGCTTGTATGTTAACCGTTCCACGATCTCCAGCATCTCCATCTTCTCCAAAACCCAAGTCCATAACAATGGGCATTGACGAGATTAAACCTCGTCAGTGGGTGGTAGAGTTGCAACTAGGTTTGTAACTGAGCATTTTGATTTTTTATGCAAGTTGCATGTTGAATTGAAACTAGCTTTTATCGGAGGAAGGAGAGGGGGTGGGAGAGTTGCAAGTAGATTGTTGTAACTGAGATTCTTTTTCTTTTGATATGAGTTGCATGTGGAGTTGAATTTGGCTTTTCTCGGTGGGGAGGGTGGGTGGAGAGTTGCAAGTAGGTTTATAACTGAGGATTTTTGCTTTTCATATGAGTTGCATGTGAACTTGGAACTAGCATTTTTTTCTCTAAATGCCAACGAGTTGCATGTCCACTTGAAACTGGCTTTTCTCGGGCGAAGGGACGAGAGAGTTGCAAGTAGGTTTGTAACTGAGGATTTTTGCTTTTCATACGAGTTGTATGTAGACTTGAAACTAGTTTTTTTCTCGGGATATCAATGAGTTCCATGTCCACTTGAAACTAGCTTTTCTTAGGGGAGGGGATGTTTTAGAGTTGCAAGTAGGTTTGCAGCTGAGAAGCTTTTGTTTTTTATATGAGTTGCATATAGACTTGAAACTGGATTTTAACGCTGGAGGGAGAGGAGGGTGTGAGAGTTGCAAATAGGTTTGTAAATAAGGATTTTTGTTTGATGAAACGTCTGAAAACAAAAACTTCTAATTATTAGTAGATAATTAAACAAATATTAAACATATTTTTATCGCACATGTCTTTTTTGGCAACACCAAAATATAAGTGTTGAATCTGCGCAGTAATAGGGTTCAAATAAATTATGAAATCATTTTAATTTTTTGTACTTTAAAATTTTCAATTTAAGTAATATTTTCTATTCAACAATTCAAATTAAAAATTTCAAAACTAATTTTGCTAGAAGGAGTTGAGGAAGACGCGCGTGCGCTACGTGCCGCGGAGCGATGGCCTATCCCGCCGGGTTGTCACCGCTCTATGGGCGTATTCATTGCTCCGCTGGTTGAAGAATCGATTGGTACTTCTCCTTCTTCTCTAGTTTTTTCTTCCTATTTTGAATCTCCAGCTGGTCGATTTGCCTCTCAAGATACAAACTTTTGAGCTGATGAACATCCTATCTCTCCTTCATATGTAGGGCCTATCCGACGTGTCTATCACAACTATGTGGTCTTATTCATCAGACTTGTTGAAATATATTGTCTAGTCCTTTCCACCAGTTTGGACTTTTGGTTGCGTTGGCTAGTGCATGCAATTCAATATGGTATCAGAGCAGGAGGTCCTAGGATCAAATCCTAGCTAACGCAAAAATTAAAAACAAATATTGCGGCTTTTCAAACACATGTCATAATATGTCAAAGAGCGAAAGACGTAGGGTGAGTATTGAAATATATTGTCCGCTGGGTAAAAATCGACGGGTACTTCAAGTTTTTTCCGCGTGTTTGAATCTGCTTTTGTACAACCGACAGCAAGTTGAATAGCCCACTTGATCTTTTTAGAGATGGCTAGCAACGATTAAAAAAAAGCTTTCTGTTCACACACGGGATTTGATTCTAGGAGCTAGCATCCCTCGCTAGCTCGCACACGGGAACAAACTTGAGCTAGCTTGCGACCTTCGACTCTCGTATGAGACATCTCGCTACGCATGAAGTGGGACAGGCCCACGTGCGAAAAACGAGCCTAGCGTTCGCGTAAACAACACGGTGTCATTTGACTGCGACGTCGCGTTCGTCGCAGCCGACTACGACATCAACAACCTAGGCTTGAGCGACGACCTCGCTGAATCCTAAGACGAATTGCCACTAAGCTTCAAACCGAAACCTTTTACTACCTCCGATTCTAAATAAGTATCGCTATTTTGAACTAGAGTTAGTTTAAATCCGTGACACTTATTTAGAATCGGAGGGAGTACAAGATTTTAGATCCATCATTCACCAGAAGCAAAGGGCAGTGGTCAGAGAACCGGGTGGACTGTGGCAAGAGTTTTGCAGAGGAGAAGCGCATTTCCTAGTCATTGTTGCAAAAGGCTCGGACTAGACGAACTAAGGTTGGTGGGTCTTGTTCACTGGACCAAGTGTAATTTTTACCAATTAGGGGTATTTCGTGTAAACTCGAAGAGTTCAAGGCCGCTCTGAAACGTAGCATCCACCTTCTGTCGTTTTGATTATTTTTATCTTTGGCATCTTTGATGAGATTGAAATCACCGAAAACGAGCCAAGAACTAGTCATCGTGTTGTGGAGATTTGTGAATTCAGAGAGGAAGCTTTGTTTCCTGGGTTCGTCATGTGGCCCATAAACCGTGGTAATGGTCCATGGAGGTGATCCATCTATCGGTTAGAGGTCTCCTAAAAAAAAATCTATCGGTGAGAGGCAGGCAGTAATGGAGAAAGTGGGCACATCAATATTATCAACTCTAAAGATATCTTTGCACCACATGAGTAGAATACCCCCGGCCCCCGCGGATACCATTTGTAATGTGTCCGTCATAGCGAGGGCATGCGATCTCTCTACTGTCAGCATCCGAAAAAGATGCCAACTTAGTTTCCTGCAAGCAAATATTGGGGCAGGCTAGACGCTCGATGAACGAGAGGACCGGGGCTCGTCTGGCTCAGTCGTTGAGCCCATCTAACATTAGCATTTGGGACAGAAAGGTGTTCAACCATTAAACAACAAGCAGTCTACCAAAGCTGATGAAGGACAAACAGAATTGAAACAAAAGAACAAAATGCAGTCTACTGAATCGGTCACAGCACAAACAAAGTTTTTTTTTTAAGAAACGGTACAAACATAGACGCTTACAATGCGTACATATACTCACCCCTATAAACACACGCACGCACACCCTACTCTTATGAGCACCTCCGAGAGACCGAGCCGGCGGATCTTGAAATTGACGAAGTCACCTCAGACGTCTAGGGCCGGCCCTGGGCCTGTGCAACCAGTGCAGCCGCACTGGGCCCAGTTTGCTAGGGGCCCCACCCACGTACATACAGCCATGCCCTCTTCTTAGAAAAATAACGTGAACAGAATCAGCGCATGCACAGAACGACCGTTTAAAAAAAATTGTGTTCATATTTACTCATAAATTTCTATTAAAATAGTATAAAAACACCTTCATTATTTGTGTATAGGGGCCTCTTTTTTTTCTTGCACCGGGGCCCTCATATATCAGGGCCGGCCCTGCAGACGTCTTGCTATCGACGGGAACGTCGCCTCCCACTGAAAGAATATTCCACCTTTATAAGACACCAAAGCGTAAAATCTGGGATTTGAACTCTGGTGGGCTGGGGCTACCACTGCCCTCCTAACCATCCAACCACGGGTTGGTTCTCCAGCACAAACAAAGTTGACACAGAGCAACAGACGGAGCAACGAAATCTGGACTGATCTCACTGACCTACAGACAGGGGGGCCGTAGCCATCTACAGACAGGGGGGCATAGCCCCAAACAGATGCGATACAGACTCTCGATGTAGCAGCAGAGAGACACGAAGTAGCAGCACAACCACACGATACAACAACGATTCTTTGGCATTGGTTTTAACATAAGGAGACTTGATGATCTTCAGTTTGGGGACCAAACGCCTAGGCATCCCTAGCCGGGATCTCGATCAGCATGGACTATAGTTCCTCGTCAGGTAGGCGCACTTGGGATGGGGATCACCTGCAATGGAGGCCATCTTAGCTAGGTTGGCCGGCGGGATGGGCTCCTTGAAGAATCCAAGGTAGGCAAGCAGTGTATCCTCAGAGAAGTCATCTTTCTTATCGATCACTTAATCTCCTTCCGGCGCACGGGGCACTGCCACAGTGTGGGCGTCTGGCCCCACCGGTGTCCATATTTACATATCAGCAGAAGCATGTTGAAAGCTGGGCGGCACATGGAATCCTTTTCACGTGCCTGTGCATCCTTCCTCGAAGGGTAGGAGGTTTTGGCGCCTGTCGCGTTCGATTTTGGTGGGAAGTAGGAGAGGTGGAAGTTTTTACCCGCTAGCTAGCAGGCCAAGGAAGAACAAGGAGACGACGCGCGCGGACGATCGCACTGCCCGTGCTGACACAAAACCAGAGAAAATTTAGGCTGGAAATGGGTCGCTGCAGACCGGTCCACGCCACGATTGGTCGAATGGGCCGGCCCACTGGGCAGACGACTAATTTAGTGCACCGATGGTACACTTTTTATTGGTCTTTTCCTTAGCAGTGACAGGTTCAGACACGAAGTGGGCGAACACTCAGCCCAATGGGTGAACATGCCGGCTCCGTGCATCTCCTGACACCTGCACAGATGGATGCAAGATACAACGACTATAAGTCTCTGAGTTTCAATAGTTAATCACTTAATCTCTTTCCGGCGCACGGGGCACTGCCACTCACTATGGCACGTACAGCATTCAGAGGCACTCCAATAGTCAAATTAGTGCCACAATTAAGTTTTTGAGGCATAAAAAAAATGCCGGGACGATCGTGTAGGTAAAAGTTATTTGAGGCAGTTTTAAAAAGTGCCTCTAAATCATAGTCATTTGAGGCACTATGACTAGTGCCTCTAAATCCTAGCCATTTGAGGCACTATGACTAGTCTCTCAAAAATCAACTTAAGGCACAAATCAGAGTGCCTCTAAAACCCAACCATTTGAGGCACTATGACTAGTGCCTCTAAAAACCAACCATTTGAGGCACTATCACTAGTACCTCTAAAAACCAACTTTTTGAGGCAATATCACTAGTGCCTCTAAAAACCAACCATTTGAGGCGCTATGACTAGTGCCTCTAAAAACCAACCATTTGAGGCACTATGACTAGTGCCTCTAAAAACCAACCATTTGAGGCATAGTGCCTCATGGTTGACTTTTTAAGGCACATCTCACAATAATATTCAAGTTAAAATGGCAGTAATTATTATTACAATGACATATCTCAAACTGCAAACACACCATCTTACTACAGTAATTCGGATTCAAATAATACACCAATTAATATCACAATAAGTTCCCAAAGGCGCAATGATCAAATGAACCAGCAACTATGACACCAATGAATCACAATTAAATGAGAGCAATTACAAAAGGATTCTATCTATCTATCACTACTAGCATTGAAGTACAAAAACGATGAAGTCACTTTGCTTGTTACCATACTTCTGGAACTCTCACTTGTTGTCTGCAATGCAAATTGGAACGTCAGAAGAATACATCAAGAAGTATCAAGTAACAAAGATACTAGCAAGTATCAAGTAACAAAGATACTAGTAGCAAGTATCAAGTATAAACGATACTGTGGGAGTCGACATTGCCACAAACCTAGAGGGCACACTTGACAGGTCTTGAGCCGACGGCTGATGTCAATCTATTCACTAGCTGCTGGGATGAAAGGGTTCTTTTAAAAAAAAGTCAATCCATTCACTGGCTGCAAAAGAAGGGCATGGGAAGCAACTATATGAGGTGTACAGAGAATATTAGGATAAGCTGAGAACATCATTCAATATGAATGTGTGGATATCGTTGCATATACAGTAAGTAGGTATCTTGGAGAAACAACTATCATTCGATCAACCACGGTTTGCATAGTGCATTTGCATATTGAAACCATGCGATGAGAATCACTTTCCTGTGTTGGAAATGAACTCATCATCAAGCACCCACGAGGAACAACAAACTCTGAATGGATTCATAGAGTAAATCTAAATTCAGCCCATATTCAGAATTATCCCTACAATCTCACTAAACTAGGAAATACTACAGAAGGAAAGGCTTCTCGATTTAGCATATCAGGATTCAGAAATCAAAGTATCAGTTTCAGAACAAGTTTGCAACACCAACTAGAAACTTATGGCAGGAGCCCTACACTCAATACTGAACACATTAAACCAACCTAGCAACTGACAACAACTACTCATCAAATTGTGATGATCAGGAAGTAAAAAAAACCTTACCCTAAACTTAAACCTAGGCAGTTCATCGGCTCGATGGCCGGTCACAGGAAGAAATTGTACCTGTATCGAGGCAGTAGGGGACGTCGTCGTCGTTGTAGATGTTGAATTCTAAAAAGGGGCATGAACACACAAAATGTTCTCATCTACAAGCTTAACAAAAATATACTACTAGATGCACATAATTTAACAACATAGAAAAACCACCAAATAGGCACCTTACTCATGTCGATAGCAGCAGCAGATCAACCACGGTTTGCATAGTGCACTCATATGTTCCTACCATCAAGCAGCTGAAAATCAAACAATTGTCATCATGTAGGAAAGCCATGTTATCAAAAGGAAAAGAACCGCACTGAGTGCTACACATTATCCTGCTGCTACTTGACTTGTGCTATATCTATCTACAGACAAATTTTTGCCTACGCATTAGCGACTCGCATGCAGACAAAATCCCTTTGTTTAGTTCAGAAACACTCTACATGTACTAGTTTGTAAACGGGAAGGAAAAGGTCACACTGGTGCACTGGGAACATGTTGTGTGACAGGAAGAGAGTGGGTTCCAAAATTCAGATACCAACAACATATCCATGAGCTGATGAGCAGAGCATCAAGGACGACATGATCAATAAATAGAGCAACAAGCTATCCAGGCCAAGATTAGGCCATGTTGCTTTGTTATTTTCAGAAAATAAATAGGGTTAGGCCATGTTCCAAGATTAGGCTATTGGAAGCAACTTAGTTGTGTAGTAGGTACAACTAAATAGTAAGAAATCCTACAACAAGTACATATCGTGGAGCTAATAGCCAAATTACATTATAGATAGGTAGTTCTCTAAATATATACTACCAGTTTCGTGAGAAGACACTAGTAGTTCTCTAAAGTTAGAGACATTCTACGTCAAGCTCTCACTGTCCCATTTCTATACTATATGTGTCTGTTGGTAATAACACGTACAATGGTTAAGACAACTTAATTTAGAATTTAGGCATATGCGATCACTACTCTGAATTCTTGCAAAACAATGAACCACACGCTGTTGCATAACAGGTTAGAGGGCCTCAATTGACTTCCATGACAAATATTTGCTGCCGACTGTCCAGCATCTGAAAATCATATCTACACCACACGTTTAATAAAGTAGCAGGCCACTGGTTAATTAGGACCTTGCCTAGACAATATCACAAACACCTCGTGAGCAAACAATACTATGCAAGTGACAACACGATCATAGAGGGAAGGGATGGACACAGCTAATATCCAAACATAGGAAGGGCATCGACACAAGTGCGTGTTCAATTGAAAATAACAAAACGCAATAGAACAACATTAACAAGTGAGAAATCAGGCGGGGATTTCACCAGATGCATGTGTGCTCGTCCTGGATGGAAGTGGATGGAAGTGAAGCAGGGCCATGCGAGAAGATGTCCTGCAATTCAAGTAGTCAAAAGTGATGTTCGGCAACAACACAAAACAGAAAATCGACATAATAAAAAAGATAGAAGTACACTGAAAAAAGTAATAGTTCACCTTTGAGTAGAGTGGTTCATACATCTTCTTATATTTAGCTTCAAGTGCAGCTCTCTTATCGAAAAACTTCACCTCGAGGTCATCGTGTTGGCTCTGTTAAATGGTACTAACGCAAGTCAGTCACCACCAGGTACAACTAGATTTCGCCAAAATTCAAGCATTTAAAATGGCCTCCTTAACCCAACAGTAGAGCAACATCATATGAACTACAGGTCTCAACCAACAGTGCAGCAACATCATATGAACTACAGGTCTCAACTACGAAGAGAGAGCGAACGAAGAACTACTACGGATCATCCTAGTCCCAGGATCTCATATCAGGTGCCCACTCGAAGCTAACTACGGAAATTAGTTCGGCGACATCAAAACGCATCATCATCATCGCAACAAAAGCACGGGTCCATGTGCAGCAAGTAAGACCAGAACAGCACGAGATACAAATGCATCTATCTATCTACTTCTTCCACTATCTGCTACTAACTCTAAGTTCACCCAGAAAACTGTACACGGGACAATTGGAGCCATTAGATCATCCTCCATTAATAAAGTTTAACCATCCATAGTACTTAGCTGGCCTGTCGAACCGTTCAAGGGACCCAATTGATCCTGTCATCCGCGCTTGTCGCAGTTAGGTGAGCAGCCACGTCTTTCTACTTCTTTTATTTCTAGTACACATGAACCACGCATGATTTTGTTACCAAGCGAAAACAAGCCATGGGCCGGAAGCTATGCCAGATTCTATTTTTTCTCTATTTCAGGTGGATTGGTCAGCCGATCTGGTGCATGGCTGGTTTAATGGGATGCAGACGCTCTGCTAAAAAAAGCTTAGACCAATCAAGTTTCAGCCTAGTTCCGGGCTCACTCAACCTCAGTTGGTTAACAGCTACATTCAAAAATGAAAAACAATAGTTTATGTCCATTCTTCACAAAATTGTCTGTATACAGTCACTACCTAAGTGGTTGTACATTCATTCTTCAAAATATTGTTTGAAGTTTTCTATGCATGTGCATACAGTAACTAAATAACGAGAGGATGCACAAACGAGCAATTTCAAAACCAAGTGATCTGTCGTGACAAAAATAGGAAGCACAAAGTGGATCAGAGAAGGCAGATACCATTAACAGCTGGGTCTCGACCATCAATCGAAGGAGCGGGAGGCATGATTCTTCTGCGGATTATAGTGCAAAGGATCTTGGACTGCGGAATGTTGATACCTCGTTTCAGTGTCTGAAGACCTGAGGTGATGCAGGCCAGGTTCTGGAAGCCTTCTCGCTCCAACGCATCTGCAGCTGCTGTGGACCTTCAGATAAAATGCAAAAATAAATAAAAGGCCAGGTTAATTAAGCTTCTGACGCTGAGTTACTCAACAGAAAAATGCTAAAGTTGGAGTTCTAAATAATTTCAGTACAGATGTTTGATTCTGAACATCCTGATTTAATTTGTGGAGTTTAGACTTTACCTGAGGCCCTCCTGGCAGACGACCAGCAGCTTGCTGTCCGGCGAGAACTTGCTCCTCACCATCTTGGTGAAGTCCTGGTTGGGCTTGGTGAAGGACAGGCCGTAGAACAGGCCGGCGAAGTTGTTGTGCGCCTGCCGCTTGATGATCGTCCCTGACAGAGAAACACACACGCTCACATTTCCGTCAGGCAAAACGCTCGGTGTAAGCTCTGGATGATGCAGTCGGGCAGTGTACCAATGTCGTTGTCTTCGTTCTCGATGTAGAGCGGGACGTGGGCGGAGCCCCTGACGTGCGCGCGCTCGTACTGCCGCCGGTCACGGATGTCCAGCAATCGAAGGAGCAGTACACCATCAAGTGGAGCAGGAGGCAGATACCATCAATCGAAGGAGCAGGAGGCAGAGGGCAGCAGCAGCTCCCGTAGCACCACCGCACCATCAGGGAGACTGGGAGGTTGTTGAAGAGGTCGTGGGAGGCGATGAAGAGGTCGTGGTCGTCCTCAACAAGCAGCCGGCGGCGCGGAGGCGCTGGTATCGCGCCGGCGACCCAAGCCGTGAGGGCTAGGGTTTCACGGAGCCGAGCACGGGGAAGCAGAGCGGCAACGAGGCACGGAGGGCGACGGAGGAGATCGATCCGTGATCTCGACGGCAGGCGGAGGGGACGGAGTTGGCCGGCGACCGGCCGGAGCAGCGGCACTGGCGGCGGCGCATCGAGCGCGTGCAGAGAGGACCTCATGTATGCGTACAGAGAGAAAGAGAGACGAGGGAGGGTGAGAGAGAGGCCGGTCTGGGTAGCCTAGCCGGACCGGACAAAATGGGCCGGTTTGGTCCAGTGGGACACGGTGGGCTCAGCCCAGTTAGCTTTTTGTAAAAAAAAATAGAAAAATCAAGATTAATTTAGAGGGTACCTTTGTAATTATTTTATTAATGCAAATGTGTTAATTCATGTACTACCATGATTATTGCTACGATTCACTTTGATCATGATTTAGTTCGATTTGTTTCTTTTGTCATAATCCGGTCTCTGCAATCACTACAATTTTGTCAGTCGAATCTGGATCTCAAATTCTGTCTCAAGTCATGTCCTAAGCATAGCCGTCCAAAAACCAAGTAATTGGTTCAGAGTAAAAAAAATCACAGAAAATGAACCAGACGTTTATCTTGTTGAAAGTCTATAGACACCACTCATGTTAAATAAATATCACATGTATAGAACATATCATGTTAAATAAATGGTATTTGTAATTAAATTCCAAAACAATCACAGCCTTGTTCTCCTAAGAGAAGCACTTCGATCACAAAACAACCAGAGACAAACAATAAGATAACTTTGAGCATATCTCCTCCTTTTTGAATGATTATTAAGAAGTATATACCTAGCATTTTATTGGTCATATAACTGTCATGGAGTCATCAAGAATATCCACCATTCTAGGTAGTAAGTAAAGATGGAGGAAATTCAACTCGCGGTAATCTGAGTAGGTAAATGATCAAGTTATTAAAATAAGAATTATATATACAGGTAAGATTGAACCAACTATGTACTTCTTAATAAAATCATTCAGAAATAAGAGGTAGATACCGAACCAGATTTATTCTAACACTAGGATGACTACACTATGATCCAAGCAAATTATACCTCATTAGAATCAACTAAGAATCACACTAATAAGATCATTAGAACTTAGCTAAACAACAAACAATCCTTTATATGTTATGCATGCATCGTCAGCATGCTAACCTCACCAAACAATAGGTATTCTCTATTTTAAGTATAGGAGCTAAACAATAAACACAAAAGTCTATTAGGCATGTTGGATTACTTAAACTCGATCATACTCTTATTAGTATTCCATAAATACAATATGTAAAATGCTAACAACATAATCATGCCCTGGTACCTAATTATTACTACAATGAGAACATGACTCAAACCATAACCAGGTATCACATCAAGCTCTGCTCAACCATAAGCTCCTGAACAGTGCACATAGTCATAGTTTGTCACCCCAACCATTTCTAGAATTGTCAAAACCTAAACCTATACCAATACTAATAGCATAGTATCTTCATTCAGTTTAGTATGTATTTTGGAACCAAGGCAATAAAGTTTAACAACCAAGTAATCTCATAGCTACTGATAACAAAATCATCACCACATCACATGTATCCATCCATTAATGAACACATGACAGAAAAATAAGAGGGAGTAAAGAGATAGCTCACAGTAATAGTTGGAGCCGGGAAGAAAGCCATCGAGGTCGACGCAGAAGGAGGTGGGCGACCGCAGTATACTACCTCACCAAAATGAGGGAGACCACGGCCAGCCCATGGCAGAAGCAGTGCGCGGGTGCGCGGGAGCAGTGCCGGAAATCGAGCCGATTCGGCTAGGATTGCCGAGTAGGCAAGCATCGCTAGAGGTACCAGTTGGGAGGCGATGTGAAGATAGTGGAAAGAATCGGAACGGAACCTCGCTGGCGTGCGGTGGCGCCGGGGAGTCGGAGATGGCATGGAAGACTCGTAGGGCGGCAGCCTAGGGTTTCTCCTAGGGTGAGCGCGCGTGGGTGCTGGGCACGACAGCGGAGGAGAATCAAAGGAGGAGAGAGAGAGACATAGCGGCGCTAGGAGATGCCGGTGATGGACGGTGAGGAAGGCGGCGGTAGCGGCGGCGCTGGCGGCGGTAGCGGCATCGCAAGCGACCGGGAGGGGCGATGCGTGCGTGTGTTGTGTGTGGGCGTGGATGTCGCGTGAGGGGAGAGATGGGACGAGGTGGGGTTATCCATCGAGCCTGGCTTAGCTGGACCGGGCCGTCCGAAGCGGCCAGCCAAACAGACTCCAGCTAGACCCTTTGGGCTTAGTTTTAAAATAAAAATAGAAAAATCAATTGAAGAATAAAATATAAACTACCAAAATTCCCCTGTGATATTTAAAGCTCTAAAAAAATGTACTCCCTCCGTTCTAAAATAGAAGTCTCAAGTTTTCTAAAATTTGGATGAATCTATATACTAAATAGTGTCTAGATTCATCCAAATTTTTATAAATCTAAGACATCTATTTTAGGACGGATGGAGTAGAAAAAATATAAATATATATGATATATCTAAATAATCACAAAAATGAGATCTATCTAAGAAAAATATAAAACTACTTGTTTGAGTTAAATAAAATACCACTAAAGTTCCCAATAAATTATAACAATATAAGGAAATATAAAAAATGAATAAAAACATTTTTGAGCGAATGAACAAAAACAAACTAAACGAATGGATTCGTATTTGAACAAAGTTTTCAATGGTACAATTTGAGCGCATGGTGGCAAGGGTTGGGGAATAGCGGACATCGAAGGGGTAAGTTAGGGTGTCAAATGGGATCCCACATAAATCCCACTTCTAGTTCATTTGCCAAATTCTAGTGTAAATTTTGAGCAAATTTACACTAGATTTTGAGAAATGAATTAGAAGTGGGATTTAGGCGGATCCGACCTGACACCCTAGGATAAATGTCTGTGAATGGTGTGAGGGCATGTCAACTAGCTCAGGTGGCAGCAATGAGAGACCGTGGTACCGAAGTGAGAGAAAATGACAATGCCATATAGGGCATGTCAACTAGCTCAGGTGGCAGCAATAAGAGTGGATGGTTAAAAAATCAATGTTGTGCGATGGGCGGCTAAATTCTAATCATTTATGCGTTCGAATATAGGGCATTAAAATATAATACTTTTTTCGTCCTAAATTAGATACATTTTAGTGTGTAAATTCATGTGTATCTAGATAAAGATAAATTAACTAACTTAGTAATGGAGAGTTACAAGTGGACGTAAGTGGTCCTTTTCTTTTGGAACAAACTGAACATAAATTATCTCTAAATACGATAATGTAAGCTATGCCCAACAAACAGGTCAACTTACTCTAAAAATATTTTTTTTTATGATGGCTCAGTTCAATCGTATGTATGCATGCATGCATCCATAAGCAAGCAAATATAAAAATGCACTAGTACGAACCCTTTGTTGGATACAGTATATGAAAAATCCGTACCGATCGACTCGTGGGGCGTCGCAATGGCCAAGCGACATCAGCATGTAGTTACATGCATGATCAGTTTGATTGAACTGTCAAAAAAAAAGTTTAATTAGACCGTCATGTGTTCATTATGGATCAATCTGGTGTGTTGTACGGAGACGATGGAGTACCGGCGCTATAATTCTGGTGTCTTGGCCAATTTCGTGCGATCGATTATTAGATATTTGTGATGACGAGGTATTCCTATAGCTAATTCCGTACGCGATTGGATACTACTAATCATGTTCTCTTTTCCTCCAACAAGAATATAAGGTGCTTAACTGCTTATCCGCCTGGCCTCCTACACATGATTACTCATTATACGTGTCACGCTGGCCATTTTTCCTGTCTGTGCACCATACCGTACGTACGTCAGTCGGCCAAATACTCCAGCGTCCGGTATTCTTGAGATGGGAACTATATCGGTAGTATAGTGTTAATAAACTAAACTCAACCATGAGGACGAATGATTGCGAAGGCCTAGCTAGCTAGGTAGCTAGCAAATGTAGTTTTGTGAACTGCTTGGTGATTAGCAGCAGGAACTTGGTGTGGCTGCCACTACTGTCTGCTTTGGTGCTGTAAAGCGAAACGCTGCACGTGAAAATATCGATCACGAGACAAGCCAAAACTTGTGACGGTAATGCGAAGCAATCCTACACGGATCGTAGCGCAAGCCCAAACGCATCGCATGGGGCATGTCCATCTCTGCTGATCCTTGCCGAGGATATCTTTACCGGGCCGTCTATGCGGTTGCCCTAACCGTTATGTTTCTGTCCGTTTGGTTAGACAATAAAGGCAACAACATAATGCCTCACATAGATAATCATCGGAGGCATACCAAATAGTGCCACAGTTGGTCACTATTTAGAGGCATAATTTAGTGCCTCTAAATAGTAATCAATTGTGGCACTTTTAATCGTGTCTTAGTTGATATACTTTTAGTGGCATTATCACAGAAAATGCCTCTAAAAAATGTCTTTTTGAGGCACAGGTCAAAGTGCCACTGATAGTTTAGCATGAAGGCACTAAACTGTGCCTTTATTTTTTAAAACATTAGAGGCGCTATCAATAGTTTCTCAAAAGGATAAACTATTTGTGACACTTTCAAAACTGCCACTAAAATCTCATATTTTAAGGCATTATTTTTCAAAGTGCCATAAATAGCTACAATTAGAGGCAGTTTAAAAAAATGTCTCAAAAAAAGTGTCTACGATTCCTGAACGTGCCATAGTGACTTGCAGCGCGAGGGTCTGGCACCACCGGTGTCCACATTTACATATCAGCTGCCGAAAGCTGGGCGGCACCTGGGATCCTTTTCACGCGCATGTGCACCTGGGATCCTTTTCATGGTCTGGCGATCGAGGTCGGAGCTGGCGGCGGCGTCGCCCGGGGAAGTCGGATCCGGCGGAGGCGCGCACGGAGAGGCCGTATCCGGCGCAGGCGCGTCCGGGGTAGAGGCCGGATCAGCCGGCGGGCTGTTCGTGGCCCCGTACGGCCGCGGTGTTGTCTACTTAGACTTGTTCGGACGGTGCGGTTGATGGGTTAGCTAGGAAGATGCGCGCGCGCCTTTCCGCCATATGTTTGTCTGCCAGCCTAACTGCCCTGCACGTTGCTTCATAAGCAAGACACGAGTACTATATATGCTACAAACCTGGTGCTAGTACTTAATTAATTAGCAGCATCGTTCGTACCTGGGCTTGCACACTCTAAGCACATCATTGGTTGGTTCTGCCATGGATGTTGACCACAACAGAGAGAGCAACGGCGACATGATCAGCGTCATCGATCGCGAGCTGCGGTCTGCTGCTCCACTCACTTCTCGCCGGGCTCGGGAGTCGTGTCGCTGGGCTCGCCAGGAATGCGAGCGAGATCGCCGGGGAGGACCCGAGGCGAGTGGCGCACTCGCTCAAGGTCGGCCTGGCGCTCGCGCTGGTGTCCCTCGTCTACTTCGTCACGCCGCTCTTCAACGGCCTAGGGGTCTCCACCATGTGGGCCGTGCTCACCGTCGTTGTCGTCATGGAGTACACCGTCGGTACGTTATATGATACGCGCGCGCAAGCGCAATGCAGAATGTC
The DNA here is from genome assembly GCA_916181665.1 of Avena sativa. Lineage (NCBI taxonomy): Eukaryota > Viridiplantae > Streptophyta > Magnoliopsida > Poales > Poaceae > Avena > Avena sativa. Next base: position 508,821,301 of record OV702294.1, read on the forward strand.
CGTCTGAGACGTACGTACGCATGTATTTTTTTTCTGCAACAGGAGCCACGCTGAGTAAAGGCTTGAGCAGAGGTTTCGCGACGCTGGTAGCTGCCTGCATCGCCGTCGGGGCCCATAAGTTAGCGGAATTAGCTGAACGATTTGGTGTGCAGGGAGAACCCATATCACTCACAGTGTTCGTGTTCATCATAGGTACCCTTTTTATTTGATTCTTGTCGGTACGGACGTACTACCACAAACTACTCCAGTATATAAGTACGTAAACTAACTACGGTGTTTGATTTTGCGTATGTGCTTGTGGCGATGCAGCATCGGCGGCGACGTTCCTGCGGTTCATCCCGGAGATCAAGGCCAAGTACGACTACGGCGTGACCATCTTCATACTCACCTTCAGCCTGGTGGCCGTGTCCAGCTACCGCGTCGAGGAGCTCATCCAGCTCGCGCACGATCGGTTCTACACCATCGTCGTCGGCGTCTTCATATGCCTCCTTATCACAGTCCTCGTCTTCCCCGTCTGGGCCGGCGAGGGCGTTCACAAGCTCGCCGTCGGCAACCTTGACAAACTGGCTCGGTTCTTTGAAGGTACGTTAGTTTTTTTTTCGAGAGTGATTACACAGTCTTTATTTATTATTATAACATTAATATTATATAGTCTGATAAAAGCTATTATAAATATTATACATACCAAAACACCACCGAGTATGACGATAGCAGTCCATCACCACCTCTCTGACAAAATTTAGAAAACACCCGATCGCTCATACAAGCCAGGAGCCCAGATCCGTCCAACATATCCGCGAACATCACCCATGCTAGATGTTGCCGTCTCCGTTGTCTTCCACGAACCCATCTTCAGCGTGTAGATTGCGCAGACTCTTACCACAACAGCCACCGACACTACCGCGGTGCCAAGTAGCACCACCTCCATACCCGCTAACTCCGAAGAACGTTATGACCACCACTGGTACACCGCAGCCCCATGCCGCCATGTACCACCTGCAACACAGCTTAAAGTCTATGCATGATCTGTCAGTGCGTAGAACATACCGAACAGGCAATGCCTCAGCGTAGCACCTATCGACCAAGCATGACTTGACATCTCCTCTGAATCTCCATGCAAGACAAAGACGATCCACCTCCTGCCACTGCCATCCAGCACTGCTTTACAACGATGCTCCCAAGAGAGAATGTGACACCGTAGCGCCGCTATTGCCTGATCCGAAATCTAGATTCTAGGGTTTCCGTCGGAATAGAACAAGAGGGTCAGCAATAGTTGCACGTCGATGCCTTCGTCAAGATAACAATGCAGGACACCGCCCTCGCCCGCCAAGACCGCAGTCGGCTCGGTTTTTATCGGCAACTATGTTTCCTCGACTCGCAACCAGGTGTAGATGACGGATCGAGATCCGCCAAACCAGCCACGAAACTGTGCGACCACATCCGACGAAGGAAGTGACCAGCACCACCAATCCCAAGTGATGCAAGACAAACTAGGACCAGTTCTGCAAGCGCCATCGCAGGCCAGCGATCAACATGTAATGGCCGCCCGGGCCAGGCCCAAGTGAGCCTCGTGCCAGCCACTACCTCCTTCTGACCACTGCCATAGGGACCTGCCATCATTCTCCCGCCGACATTGCCCGCGCTCACCACCAGCGAAGTCGAAGATCAACCCGCCCCCGCCCTAGACCTGCCTATGCGTGAAGAGAAACCACCGCCGCAGAGCCGCCCTGGCATCGCCGTCAGCGGCTGCCCTAGTAATATCGAATATCATGGAGATCCAAACCAGGAAGGTATGTAAGTATCAAGCCCAAAATCAGTTCGCCTTATTACCAGGAGAATCCACTATTTTGTTGGACATACGCGTTGACGTGCCCCTCCCAAGCTGTCCCCTCCTGAGTCGCCATCAGAGGATCTGGTGGCTCCGGGTGCCCTTGTTGGGGAACGCACTACACAAAACAAAACAAAATTAGCGCATAACCAAGATCTTATGCAAGGGGAGAGGCAACGAATCATACCCTCAAAAATCAATCTAGCGAAAGTTTATCGATGACGAGGTTGGTCGTGCGTTGATCCTCTCAACAAGCCTTAGCTAGTCACGAGAAGATGTATTATCCCACGGATGACTCCCATGAACATGCACCGATGAAGATATCGTTGTTGAAGTAGTTGGTACATCGATTCCCGCAGCTAGTCGATTAGCCGCGAGAAGATTTATCCTTATGAAGATCTCCACGATAAAGTGCTCCAAGTGTCGCACATCCGCAGGTATCCACACGTACAAGATCAGCTACACCACATCGAGGCGTGATCAAGAACACACGGACGAAGTGGGAACATGTCGATGAAGATTTGGCAGCGCTTCCGCGGTCCCGTCTAGATTAGATCTAACTCGACAGCGCTCCGGTGTTGTAGAATAAGAAGTACCAAGGAAACCCAGCCCTTAGGGTTTATCACCACGCCATGGAGGTGGAGAAGATATGAGGGAGGCGGTGTCGGTGCGGAGAGGTGGCGGCGCGCGACGACGGCTAGGGTTTTGGGGCGGTGGGGTGTAGCGACTTGGTGGAGGCAATGGACACGATTTGAGTACCTCTTGGGGTGTCCCTTGGTGCCTTTATATAGGTGGCAAGGCCTGTTGGGTCGGCAAAGAGCCAGCCCCAAAGTTTCGTCGAGTTCCGGTAGGATTCCTCCAATCCAAACCTACTTCAAAGCTTCCTTATTTTGTCAATCCAAAATTGCCTTGGGAAACTGTCCTTATCCCTTAAGGCAAACTGGATTCACCTATTATGGAACCTTCCGGACTACCTAAGATATCCCGGGAAATCCCGGAGCATTCCAGAACCTTCCATAATCTTGTGCTCCTTCCAAAACCTTCCATATATGCCTGAAACCATTCCGGGACACTCCCGGGATCATTCCGGACACTCCTGGGATCATCCGGGACCTCCCGAAACCATTTAAAGACCATCCAAGACACTCTCGAAACAATTATATCATCTCATTAATTCTCAAAACTTATTTCTAACACTCTCGGCAATATTCTGGACACCTCCGATATATGCTTAGACACTTCGAACACCTTCAGAATTACTTCTCTACTGAATCTTCACTCACACTCATATTCTAAATGTCATTGAACTCTTAAGTGTGTGACCCTATGGATTCGGATATTTGCAGACATGTCCGGAACTCGTTCCGTGATAATGATTACTATTGGCATCTTGATACACGTAATAACCCCCGCAAATAACACGAAGATCTTTATCGTGTGAACCATTGTATTATGTCCGATACATATCGTATTGCTCTGTCAATACTTTACATTGTCCGAGATGAAACACTATGTTATTCTCATTACCCAACATATACTCTTTACTCATGACGCATTATCGATGTCCATGTGTTCAACAATTGATCACGTGTCCGACCATACGATGACGAATATCATAGTACATGAGTGGCCTAGAGTATATCTGACAATTTTCGCAAGCACCCCATGTGAATAATTGGCGTATCATTCGATAAGATCAAGTATCAACTTTATGATTACTTCGCTAAGAGCAATATTTGAAGAATCTTGCCACGTCTATAGTGTACCCAAGTTTACATGTGTCTCTGGGTCAAATGATCTTTAATAAAGGAAATACATTGTTTATGAGAAACTATCGATAACAATATTGACGTTGTGTTTCATAGTATATCATATTGTGTCTATCCATCGTTGTTTTTATCCCAACAACTCTGATATCACATGTCACCGGCAACTCCACAACACATTGTCTTTTTGCCCATAGTCAAGAAATCAGGACTATCAATGATACATGAACTAGTCTTAGAGACGAGACAAGAAATATCTAAATGGTGTTTATGATTCCACACATGTATTAGGATTTTCCTCAAAATACTCATTATTCGGAACTAATACAATTATAGCACGGAATAATAAACTTAATCATGAACATGAAATATAGAATAACACAATTTATTATTGCCTCTAGGGAATATTTCCATCAGCTTCCCGCTTGCACCAGAGTCAATAATCTAGTCAATATTTCAGCACTTAACACCTATGGCATACCGGTGTCCTTCATGCTTTGCATGCGGTAAACTTTCTCAACGGATCTGACAAGTTTAGGTCCGTGTGTATTTGCATATCTTTGAGTCTTCACACATAACTCATTTTCAGTGAGATGGCATTTGTATATGTTTGGTCAACTAGTGGGACCTTAGTTTATCGGTCAAAACTATGTGACCTCTATTGTCTCACAATAGACCTTCATAGTAATAGCATGCTTAAAACTACACTATGTTTAAAAATGAACCTTTTGACTCATAACACCCTCCTTTACCGTTGTCATGACAACGATATAATCAGCCTTTCATAGTAGTATCTGCCATAGTATTTAACTTTGGAACTCATCCAAATCCAATATGGAATTAACTTTCATTCCACTGTGCCACCTTCTATAATTCACGTATCCTAATTGAGATAAAAATTATTTGTATATGTAACAAGCCAAGTATCGATGTAACACCTTACAACAAACCATTTTGTCACTTATGCATACAAAACATATACTTACTACTGTTATATGATCATCATATGTATCATTCTGGTATATGCCCATAAAATTTTATAGAATATGCCATATCTGGTTATGTACATATCATGGTGTACATGATTGATATTCATGCAATTTTAATCATCAAGTGTCAAAACACTTGTTTCTTGCCTCAACATCTTCCATGCAGTAAGAACTTTTTATTGTCGTCTCCATATTGAACCAATTCAATATTTCATCTATGTATATTGGCATAACTATATTAGGTACCTCAATCTATCTATATAGATATTGATTCCCAATATTTCTATTTTGCCTAAGATTTTCATACAAGTCTAATTTTAGTGCAATCTTACCTGTGTCAAGAAAAGATACATCATTTCCAATCAACGATATGTCATCCACATAAAGTATTAAAAATATGTCTTAGGGATCCCACTTAATTTCTTGTAACATACAAGCATCTTCACCATTCCTAATGAAACCAAATCTTTCAATTTCATCAAAGTGAAGATTCCAACTCCATAATGCCAACTTCTACCAATGAAGTTTCCGCCCATTTATAGCATCATTTGAACTAACAAAACCCTTGGGTCGTGTAAATACACATCCTTAGATTAATACTCCTTGAAAGAAACTTTGTTTTATTATTCAACTACCATATCTTGTGAATATGTAGTGGTTACTAGAATAATCCCAATAGTCTTAAGCATTGCTACAGAAGATCCAATCTTATCGTAGTCAACTCTTTGAATTTTGTCATGAACTCCTTTTCGACAAGTCGAGATTCTATGGATATGAACATCCACGTCTATATCTTTATACATCCATATACGTTCGATAGGCTTAATGCCTTCTAGAGGGTCTACCAAGTATCAAAACTCGATTTTCGTACATGGATACTATCCTAGATTTTATGGCGTCTAGCCATTTAACGTAGTCAGGACCCATCATTACTTCTTTGTAGTTGGTTCATCATTTTCTAACAATATTTTTTTGTCCTCAAATCCTACTATTTGAGTACAAACATTACCCAACCTATTTGGTTTAATATGAACTTCGATTTTCGTGTCTATAACATTTTCTAGGCACGGGATCATCAGGCACCATAGCCATCGCCGGAACACTTTCCGGTGCTACGCTACTTTGATCATCTTGCCCAGATTCAATAACCTCATCAAGTTATATTGTCCTCCCACTCAAAAACTTCTGCGAGGAACTTATTTCTCGAGAAATATGTCATACTTTGCGACAAACACTTTTGTCTTTTGCTTTTAAGGTAGAAGGAATATCTAGATTTTACCAAGGGATAACCTACAAAGACACATTCATCCAATTTTGGTTTGTAAACAATTTACATATGCCTAGCATACCAAAATTGAAGAAAAGACATCTTGGGTTTGATCCCATGCCATAACTCATATGGTGACATTTCAATGGATTATGATGGCACAATATTCAGTGTAAAGCGATAGTCTCTAAAACATAATCCAAAAAATATAAAGGCAATTTTATTTGTTTAATCATAGATCCAACCATGTCAAACAAGGTTTGATTACATGTTAAGAACACTCCACACTCTTGTGGTGTTTTGAAAGTTGCAAGTTGTGGAAAATTTCCGCAACTCTTAGATGGTTGTTAAACTCGTAACTCAAATATTTCTCCTCTATGATCCAATCATAGACTCTTGATTTTCTTGTTACGATGATTTTCCACTTCATGCCAAAACACTTTGAACACTTTTTGTCTCATACCTCTTTCTCATCAAATAAATATACCCATATATATCCACTCAATTCATCTGTGAAAGTATATGAAGTAGACGAATCCACCACGCGCGGCTACACATAATGGACTACACACATCAACATGTATGGTTTCCAACAAGTTAGCCATCCATTCAATATTGGCTTGTTAACGGAATTTTGGTCCTTTAGATAAGTCTCATAAGTGTAAATTGATTCAAAGTCAAATGACTCCAAAAGTCCATATGGATTTTCTTCATGTGTTTCTTTCTAATATGACCTAAACGGTGGCGTCACAATTAAGTGAAATTCAATCATTGTATTGCGACGTTTTAGTGTTATTGTTATGATGTGTGTATCACCATCAAGATTTATAATAACTAATCCATCCACTATGGATCACAACTTCAAGTTGAACAACCATTGTTCTCATAAAGCCGAAGCTACGCAACAATTATTAAGCTTTTGTAATAAATCTTAAGGGCTAGGTGAGATGCCGACGGCGAACACAATAACACTTTATTTATTTTCTGGCATACATAACCACATACTTTTGCTAGTTACTTCGGCCATTGTAGTTCTTAAATTGTGTTGCTTTGTATGACATTTCATACCAACCAATCTGGTATACAATACCTAAGAATTACATTGATAAATAGCAAATAACCCCATCCATAACTTGTATATCATCTATATACTCCTAAGCTGGACATTTCCAGACTTTCTTTTCTGCCATATAATTTTGCAAATTTTCTTTCGGTTTTTCCTCTTGTTGTAGAAAAAGCATATACATCAATAGTGGTGCCAGCTTCATTGGCACAATGATCCTAGGCGTGTTAGTCAAGTACTAGCACCCTTGGATTGACACTTTTGAAGTTGATGTTTTATTCACTATCATCACATGAAAAGCGTTCTTTTGGATTCAACTTTTAGCAATCTTAAGTATAGTAAAGAATACCTATATCTTTTTATCCATCCCATCATGACTACTTAATTATGAAGCTACTATATCTTGATAGGAGGGATATGAGAACAAGATATGTGCTTCAACTTTTGATTGATTTAGGCGCCTAGCATCTTCAATATTTACATACACTCATACAATATGAGCACATTGAAAGGATACAGATGTCGCCTAGAGGGGGGGTGAATAGGCGATTAAATTTTTTCTTAGAGTGTCTCAACAAATGCGGAATAAAACTAGTGTTTACTTTGTCCAGCCCAACCTAGAAAAACTAGGGTTCACCTATGTGCACCAACAACTTATGATAAGCAATACAAGCAACAATGTGATAGAAAGATATAGATTACTTCAAGCACGAAGGCTATCACAATGTAAAGTGCATAAGTAAAGAGCTCGGGTATAGAGATAACCGAGGCACGCGGGGACGACGATATTTTACCGAGTTCCTCCCAACATGGAGTATGTCTCGTTTGGAGAGGGGTGGTATCAAACCACTAATGCCACAAAAGGTCTCCCTTATTCTCCGGTGAATCTCACCCCAATGGGATCGATCCACGCTTCCACTATCGGTGCACTTGTCGGTGGCAACCGGAACCTCTCACATGGTTGGGACACTTCTCCACAACTTAATTGGAGGCTACCAACAAATGTCACAAAAGGCCACAATGCCACCAAGGCCACAAAACCGTATAGGGTTCCAAGAACCCAAGAGGGACAAGCTCCAATGAGTCACACGGACCAAATCCTCCAAGGAGAACTCAAACCGATGCACCAAATGCAAATGGCAAGAACACAAGTAGTGCTCAAATACTTCTCTCACAAATTCCACCAAAGCTACAAAAGCTTGTGGGGGGAATAAGAGAGGAAGAACAATGGAGGAAATCCACAAAATATTCCAAGATCTAGATCCCAAGATGTTCCCCTCACTTAGAGGAGAGATGGATTGGTGGGATTGTAGATCTAGATCTCCTTTTTTCAAATCCCTAAAGTATATGCAAGAATCAAGGGAGGATTGAAGGGGGAGTAAGCTCAAGAGGGTCAAGAATGGAGGAGAAAGCCTGTAAAACTCGAGCAGGGACATTGGGGAAGAAGGGCCCCTTTTTATAGGCCCACAGATTTCTAACCGTTTTCTGCCCGTTGGGGAAAAGTCAGACCGGAGACTCTGGTCTACATCGGATACTCCGGTCTACACCGGAGATTCCGTCCCAACCTCCGGACTAGCCTCCGGACCACCTATCAGACTGTCCCAGCGCCTCAGGGGACCAAGTGGACCGGAGACTCCGGTCCAGCCACACCGGAGACTCCGGTCTGAGGCATGGACCGGAGACTCCGGTCAGTCTCCAGACCTTCCTCCGGACCACCCATCAGATTGTCCTAGGCTGAATTCTGGATCCACCTCCGGGGACTCCAGGGGACCACGCAGACCGGAGACTCCGGTCTGGACCAAATAAGAGGCAAATTTCAAATGGCGATATCTAGAGTTCGGAAACTCCGATTGACCCGAAACCAATTTTTTTGGAAAGAGGACAACAAGAGTTACCCAACAAAAAGTGAAAATATTGGATACCACCAAGAGAGAACATTTCATGTATTATAAAGTGAGATACCTCTCTTGGTGAGAAACCGGAAAACCTCAAAGATCAAAAACGCAATATGATATAAAAGGTAAATCCGTTTTTGATGAACTAGAGCTTGTTATGAATATTACCACAAGCTCTAGAACCTCACATGGATAAGATCCAAATAACAACCAAGAAAGTATGATGCTAAGTATGCAAAGGTTTGAGCTCTTTCGGAAAGATATGATCGAGTTACTCACTTGAGAGCCCCTCTTGATAGTACGGTTATCTATCCTATAAACTGATCTCCCCAACTAACACCACGAGACCGGTAAAAAGGAAACCCTGTCAAGATCATACCTTTGCCTTGCGCATATTCCACTTGATTATGATGTAGACGGTCTTGTCCTTCTCAAGATGGAAAACCTTTCTTGATTGCTCTTGTACGCACTTGCTTGATGAAGACTTGAAAGTTACTCCCATACAACATGGGAAAACCTTTACTTTGACCTTGTCTTCATCCATCCATGATAATCGAGGATGGCAAGCTTTAAGCATGAGATCTTCTAGATATTGCACATCTTTAGCTTGCACATCATTTCTTCTTTTCTTCATTATGTTGATGCCTTGAAGGTACACCAGAGATATTACTCCATCTTATTCTTCAAGACATACTTGCCATAGATTTACTCTCATATGACCAATCTGTGGACCATTCTTTGAACACCTTGGTCACCACATGATCCTCTTCACTTCTTCTCCAAACCTTGAAGCCAACATATGGTTCAAGCATTGCCTATGGACATATCCTATAAGTACAACTCGATACAAGCATTAGTCCATAGAGATTGTCATTAATTACCAAAACCACACATGGGGGCCCACATGTTCTTTCACACATGTTGTAGGGTTCGCAACATGGAAAACAAAATTTTCTATCGCGGGAACACACAAAATCCAAGATCTAATCTACGAGATCGGTGCAATGAGTTTGTAGAGTACTAACCCTCGTAGATCCAAAGGGTTTAACGAGATCGGATTCTCGTGGTTGATGTAGTAGTTCACTTGCCGATCTCAAGATCACAAAGACGATCCTTCCAGTGCCACATTCTGGCAAAGCTTCGGCAGTCGGTCACACATATGGTAGTCGATGAAGACCTTCCTCTCCCTTGTTCCAGCAGGCAGTGGAGGTAGTATATCTCCTCGGAATCCCAACAACATGATGACATGGTGATGATGGTGGAGAAGAATCCTTGTAGGGCTTCGCCTAAGCTGGAGTAGGGCAATGGAGGAGGGAGGAGGAAGGCAGCGATGGGTGGTGGCGCCTAGGGTTTGGGGTGAGGTTGTGGGGGGGGGGGCACCCCACCCTCCTTATATGGGTGTAGGGGCGGCGGCCAAGGTTCCCAGCCCTGGTCGAGTCCTCCCCAAACTACTCATGGTCGGCGACAATGGAGCGGGAAAGGGAAACCTTTTCCCTCAAGGTTTTCTTTCCTTCCTCCACTAGGACTTTGACTTTCAAACTAGGATTTGACTTTTCAAACTAGTGTTTGACTATTCAAACTAGAGTTTGATTCTCTCTTCCTTGTCCTTGGTCGACTTGACCTAGTGGTCCATGCACCTACCCCATTAGGGTATTGTGCATTCCAAGTAACCCCTCCTGAGGTGATGTACCTTCCATAATATTCTAGAAGATTCCGGTAAAAACACCGAAAACATTTCCAAAGCCTGGAAATTGACTTCCCTTATATGAATCTTATTCTTTGGACCATTCCGGATCTCCTCGTGATGTCCGGGATCCAATCCGAGACTCCGAACAACATTAGGCTCCAACTCATATTTCATATCTACTAAACAACATCGAATCCTTAAGTGTGTCTCCCTATGGTTCGTGAACTATGCAAACATGATCGAGACACCTCTCCGATCAATAACCATTAGTGGAATTTAAAACTCTATTTGAAATCTAAATAATACCAAAAACTTTTTAGTAGGTTTCATTTGAAAAACAAAACACTTTTTATTTAAAATACTTTAACAAGTTATAGTGTTTATTTTTAAAATGGAAAAGCCTTTACTTAAATAAAATTGGATATTAATAAATCCTTATTATTTTATTTAAATAAACCTTTACTATTTTTATCAAACAAAATATTTTTTTTAATCTTGGACAAGGTTTAATTTGGCTCCTTTAAAAAATAGTCCTTATTCATTATTTCTACCTTTGCTTATAAAAACCATATCTTTTTATTTAAAGATCCAAAAATGGTAATTCCAACTATTATAACTTTACTTATTATTTGTTTATCTTTGTAAATCCCTTTAGGATTCTATTTGATCAAAATAGGTTTTTGATGTTTTCATTTGGAATCAAAAAGTTTCTTCTCACCCTAAATTTCAACAAAATTTTATTTTGTTTATTTATTTTTCACATTTCAAAATTTAGAAAATTTTGGGATGTGACAACAAACTAGTCTTGATCCAAAGATCGTAAAGTCGGCTCAGGCCGCTAATCACATAATACCGCTAAGATCAAAATTGCAACAATTGGGAAGCATAACAAGATCAGTAATGTCGAAATTCAACGATTCCTCTATCTGTACTTGTTCCTACACATAGACCGCTCTAATACCACTGTTGGGGAACGCACTATGCAAAACAAAAATTTCTAGTGCATAACCAGGATCATATGCAAGAGGAGAGACAACAGATCATACCCTCGAAGATCGATCTAGCGGAAGTTTGTCGATGACGAGGTTGGTCGTGTATCGATCCCCGCAACAAGCCTTAGTGAGTCGTGAGGAGATGTATTATCCCATGAACGGCTCCCATGAACATGCATTGATGAAGATATCATTGTCGAAGTAGTCGGTACATCGATTCCCCCAGCTAGTCGATTAGCCACGAGAAGACTTCGCCTTGTGAAGATCCCCACGATCAAGTGCTCCAAGTGTCACACCTCCACCGGTATCCACACGTACAAGATCAGCGGAACCACATCGATGTGTGATCAATAACACAGACAAAGTGGGAACATGTCGATGAAGATCCGGCAGCGCTTCCGCGGCCCCATCTAGATTAGATTTAAACAGAGGTAGAACTCGGCAGCGCTCCGACATTATATAAGAAGAAGTACCTAGGGCACACCAGCCCTTAGGGTTTATCACCATGCCATGGAGGTGGAGAAGATATGAGGGAGGCGGCGGTTCGTGGGCGGCGCATGGCGGCGTCGATGGGCGGCGCGCGACGGCGGCTAGGGTTTTGGGCCGACGGGGTGCAATGGCTTGGTGGAGGCAAAGGACACGACTTGAGTACCTCTTGGGGTTCCCTGGGTGACTTTATATATGTGTAAAGACCCTTGGGTCGGCCAAGAGCCAACCCCAAAGTTTCGTCGAGTTTCTGTAGGATCCCTCGAATCCAAACCTACTTCAAAGCTGCCTTTTTTTTTGCCAATTCGAAATTGCGCTGGGGAACTTTCCTTATCCCTTAAGGTAAACGTGGATTCACCTATTATGGAACCTTCCGGACTACCTAAGATATCCCGAGAAATCCTGGAACCTTCCATAACCTTTCGGAACCTTCCGCTCCTTCCAAAACCTTTCATATATGTCTGGAACCATTCCGGACATTTTCGGAACCATTCTGGACACTTCCAGGATCATTCGGGGCCTCTCGGAACCATTACGATACCATATGAGACACGCTCGGATCCCTTATCTCATCTCATTAATGCTCAATACTAATTCCAAACACTCATGACAATATTCCGAACACCTCCGATATATTCTGAGACACTCCGAACACCTTCAAAATTAGTTCTCTACTAAATCTTCATTCACACTCATATTCTAAATGTCAATAAACTCCTAAGTTTGTGTCCCTATGGGTTCGGATATTTGCGGACATGTCCGGAACTCATTATGTGACAATGATTACTATTGGTGTCTTGATACACGTAATAACCCCTGAAAATAACACGAAGATCTTTATCGTGTGAACCATTGTATTATGTCTGATACATATCGTATTGCTCCATTGATACTTTACATTTCCTAAGATGAAACACTATGTTATTATCGTTACCCAGCGTATACTCTTTACTCATACCACACTATCTATGTTCATGTGTTCAACCTGACAAAGACGAGCATCATAGTACATAAGTGGGCCCAGAGTGTATCTCTCCATCGTTAGGAGTAGCAATTTCTGCAAGCACCCCATATGAATAATTGGCGTACCAGACGGTAAGAGAAAGTATCAACTTTATGATTACTCTGTTAAGAGCAACATTTGAAGAATTTTGCCACATCCATATAGTACCCAAGTTCACATGTGTCTCACGGTCAAACGATCTTTAGTAAAGAAAATACATTGTATATGAGAAACTACCGATAATAATATTGACGATGTTTTTCACGTTATATCATGTTGGGTCTATCCATCATCGTTGTTCTCCCAACAACTCTGATCTCATATATCGCCGGAAACTCCACAACACATTGTCTTTTTTCCCATAGTTAGGAAACTGGGACTATCAATGATACATGAACTAGTCTTAGAGGCGATACTAAGGATATCTAAATGGTGTTTATGAATCCACACATGTATTAGAGTTTTGCTCCAAATACTCATTATCTGAAACTAATACAATTATAGCACGGAATAATGAACTTAATCATGAACATGAAATATAGAATAATACAATTTGTTATTGCCTCGAGGGCATATTTCCATCAGCCCTCCCCTCAATCAACCCATAAATCCCTCCCCCATCTACACTACTACGGCCGCCGCTGCTACCGACACTAGCACCCTTGCCGTCAAAGACAGGGGCAGGAGAGGTGCTCCTCGACGGTGTTCGGCGCTGGCTGAGGGCATGGAGCGGCGCGGTCGTGCTGGCCGGGGGCTAAGGATATCCAGCGGTTTAGAGTAGATGTGGCGGTGGCACGCCGCAAGTGCAGTTAGCTTTGGCCAGTGTGGAAGGGACCACAGGGCCAGATCTTGGCTGCTGGGATGATCTAGGCCTAATGTAAAGACCATGTGCCATGGGGGAGGCGAGCTGTGGCCTGACCACGCCGATGACTTCCTGCAGTTGTGTGCTAGGTTTCCCTGTCCTCTTCTATCGTTGCTGTAGGGAGATGAGTGGCGGCATGGAGGACTGCGAGTCTTGTGAATAAAGGTGGCGGTCCTAGGGTTTCTCTCGCACCAAGTGGAAGATTTGCATGATGCCCTCCCTTGCTGATCTGGTTGGAGTGTCAAGTTTCGGAAGGCTCCACTAGCGAACTCCCATGGGCGGTTCATGCCTGGAGATTGTTGGACTAGATGAGACTCGCTCAGGCGTGCCCTTGTTTTTTTGTCCGTTTGGTTTTAGTAGGAGCGTTGTGAAGCTCTGTTGTTTGTTACCATCATGGGACATGTCTTTCGGTCCATGGTGAAGTCAGAGGCGAAGAATGTCATGAAAGACGATATTAGAGGACTATCAATGGTGGTTCGATTCTTTACTGCAATGAGAAACTGGCTTGGTGATTCGTGACTCGTAGCAGCGACATAGAAAGTGGGGGCTTTCAGTGTAAAAATCCAAGGTTGTGCCTAGCAGTGGCCTTGCTAAAGTCATTGTTTTGTAAGCGGAGACTTTTCTTCAAGGTGAAAACCTATAATCTATGATCGGGCACCGATGACACTTATGTACTGTTTTTTATTGGAGATGTCGTTTTTGAAGAAGCTAGACTTTTGGTGTTGTCTTAGTGGTGTTAGTGCTACTGCTATAAGGAATTTGCCACTTGTTCTTTTTTTAAATTTTTTTGCGGTGTACATTCATAATGCTATTGGGACACTGCGTTGTTACAGAGGGTGTAATATATCTCTCTACGATATCAATATATTCTTACTGTCAGGAAAAATACAAAATTCCATGACAAAGATTCTCGTATTGTACTCCCTCCGCTCCGGTATAAAGGGTTTTTGATCGTGTTCCGATTTGTGGAGGAAACAAGGCCCGATTGATTAATTGCTGTTTAATTGCCCTCCTAAAAACACTCCCGTCCTTTCATTATCCCATGCATGTGCTTCCTCCGCCGTAACTGCTAGGGAAACCCAAATATCGCATGCAGAAGCTCTTTCGGTATTCTCCATCTTGTTCACACGCAGCGAGGTGGATATAAACGGATCGTCGGAGGAGAGAACTGCATGGACACTCAGATGGACGGGGATGAGAGCGACTGGACATGGCCAAGCGATCGGAGATGGATAGAGAATTTACAGTCTGCTGTTGAGAGTTGGCTCGAATCCATGGAGGTGGCGGAGGCGGGGCATGTCGCTGCGGGAGAGGGCTCTGCCATGGTGGAGGAGGCGGGGCATGTCGCTGCGGGAGAGGGCCCTGGCGTGGTGGAGGAGGCGGGGCAGGTCGCAGCGGGAGAGGGCCTGGCGTGGTGGAGGAGGCCTATTTAACTATGGATTTTGATTGCCAAATTCACGCGCATAGATGAAAGAATTGGAGGGAGAAAATACCGGGAGGGAGCCAATTCCCGCTCGCCATTGCTGGAAGGTTTGGAGGGAGAAGTCCTAACCGCGAGGGAGAAGTCCCGCGAGAGATTTTCGGATCGCATGCAAATCGCCCGTTTTTTCCCAAACGTGGCCCGAGATGCCGTTTTGACTGCCTAATCAACGTACGCTGGTTGGCTCTCTCGTCGATCTCCTTCCTTCCTCTGAAGCCAATAAACGTATGTCTTGGTCTTGCCGCTGTGTGCTAGGAGCCCTTTATACGAAGCGGATGGAGTAGTTTTTTGACATTCTGGTTTGAGTATGATTATTATATTTCGTAACCTCGATCATCTACATTACAAATGCAACTTGTCGACGCGGGGCTATTAATCTGAAATAGAATGCTAGAGACCACTCATATCGAAAAGAATTAGGGTGTCAAGTAAAATTTCACCAAAATCTTACCTTTAGTTTATTTGCTAAAATCTAGTTTAAATTTCATATAAAAATTTATACTAAATTTTGGCAAATAAGATAGAAGTGGGATTGTAGTGAGATCCCACTTGACACTCTAAAAAGAAAGTGGACCAAATCACAAAGGAACATTGCTGATACATAGCACAGCATTATCTTCAACATTTTTTTGTTGACGCCGCAAAAGCATTACCCCGATCTATTTATTAAGAAGTTTGACAACAAAGTAACAAAAAAAAGTTACAACGAGTACTACCCTCTCGGCACCCGCAAAGGCGGGCTTCTTTTGTCAAGGATTGACATGGCGGAGACACGCTTGTTGTTGAAGACTCGTGTGTTGTGTTTATTTCAAATTTTCCAATAGGTTAGCAATACGAGAAAGGCCAATGTTGTGCGGTTAAATGTTGCTACCAGATCTCAATGTTGTGCCCAGCCAGTGTTGGAAGAGCACAAAACCCCAACCAATCCTTAAGGAGGCCTCAAACATGCATGGTGAAGCGACAATTATGCGGATAAGGACCGATTCCTGTGCTCGTTTGCATAGAGAGCATAAACAATCAGAGCATCTACGGAGGGCTTCTTTAGGTCTTTTTTTATTTAGATGGCAAAAATTCCCAATCTTGTTCTTAGGACGCCCACGGATGAAGAAAAAAAATGAGTGGGCCACGGCTGTCAGCGAGAGAACCCGAGCCCCCGCCTTTCTTCTCCCCTTCCTATCTTTCTTCTCCATTTCCCTACCACAACTCCTGCCAGTTCCCCGAGCTCCCACTTGACATGCCGTCCAAGAGATTCGTGAAACCCCGCTCCACCATCGGTGAACCAAAGGAGAAGAAGCCGAGAAAGGCGATGCCAAAGCCGGAAGGCTGGACCGAAGCAGCCTGGACGAAGGATTTCCGGTGGAGGCAGATCGAAAGAAAGAGCGGGAAGGAAAGGACGCAGAAGAAGAAGGAAGCTGACGAAGAGGAGGAGACGTAGGGGATTATGGAGGTGAAGTCGGCATCCAAGCGTGTCGCCCGAGTGTCCATGGTCCGTCCACCACCTCTAGTCGCCGGGCAGTACGACGTGCCGTGGGTAAGCCAACCCAGCATCGGATCTCCGACGGGGTTCTCGCCCATCTCGCTGACGATGTTCCAGGAGAGCCAGGCGAACCCGCGCCAGAGGTTCTCGTCGTCCCCCGAATTCGACGGCGGATTCAACCCCAATGTGCACTTCCCCTGCCATGCACCTCGCCCGCTGGCCTTCAACGTCGGCATCAACGTCCCCTCCGCCAGCTCTCCCGCCTATGCAGGGCCTTCGTCGGCCATGCGCCGCGTCCCTCTTACGTTCACCGGCAACAATTCCTCGGCCATCTAGTTAGGCATCATGGACACCCGCAACATGTTCTGTGGAATACCGGTCGACTCGTACATGGCGGACATGATCGCGTCCGGCTCCGCCACGGCCGGGAGCTCGTTCTTCACGCAAGAGCAGTCCTGCGCCGACGTCGAGCATGTCCTGGAATTGCAGGAGCTCGCCGAAAGCTAGGCGAATGACCAGACACAATGCGAGGATAGGGGGAAGCCAAAGAGGACGCTGCGGCGATGGCCAAGAGTAAGGGGAAGAAGAAGAGGAAGCCGAGGATGGTGGCACCGCCGAAGCGTCGCGTCAAGTGGGCGCCCCTTGAGGACATGTGCCCCGCCAAAGCATGGAAGTCAATGAGCTTGGACCCCATCACTGGAGCAAACCAAAACTCGAAGAACTACTAGAAGCGTGTCAAGTTGGCGTTCGATGAGCGCAACCTATTGGATCTGGTGTACAACAACGTCCACATGTAACACAGCGAGAAGGCCATGACGAATCATTGGAGAGTCGTGCAACAAGCATGCAACAAATGGCATGGCATTCTCGAAGAAATTGAGCGTCGTCCAATACGCGGTGCAAGCAGGACAACAAGTTAGTTCGCCGACCCTACGCTGAGCTCATGCTGTTTCTGACTCACACTTCGCCTTGTGTTTGCAGCTGACCCGTGCACTCAGCATGTACGGCGACGACATCAAGGCCGAGTTCAAGTTTCACCATGTGTTCAACAAGATTGATAAGTGCTAGAAATGGCTGGACACTCGTGTGTCCCTCGCCAAGAACAAGGAAGACTTGTACAACCCAAGGCACCACCCACAGCTGCCGGCGAAGAAAGGCAAGAGCTTGGCCAGAAGAAGTCCAAGGCATAGAAGGATACGGGACAACCTACCAAACGGCTCCACGCATCCATCGAGAAGTGCATCACTGACTCGAAGGCCCATGATGAGAAGAGAGAGGAGAAGGCCGAAGAGAGGTGGATCTAGCTACTGCAGAACCAAGACAAGAAGCTTGACCTGCTCAAGGCCAACTTCGTCGCGAAGAAGAGGAACACAGACCTAGAATTCCTCATAGGCGGCGAAGACATCTCGGCGATGAGCCCCTAGGTCAAGGCCTGGTACATGGCCCGCCGGGACGCCATTCTGGACGAGGACATCCCCGCCGCCAACACGTCGAGCTCTGTGCCGACGCTCTTCGCCACCACCCCATCGCTGAGCTCTGCCTCCACCTTTTCGAACCCGTTGACAAGCTCTGCCGCAGCTGACCTGGCGGAGGAGCCCATCCCTGTTAACGAGTGATCGCCGAATTTCATGTGTTTTGTGATAATCAGTCGGCTGGACATTGGATGTTTGCCATCTCCGAACCATTTTTGGGCGAGTTTCTATTGAACTGTTTTGGGCGATTTGTATCGCACACACTTGTGCGTGATTTGGCCGGCGGGTAGAAAAAATTTCAAATATGTCACTGAATTCTAAGTTTGGTCGGAAACGGAAACATGACTAAGAATCTGACCATTTTAGACTGAAAGTTACACCCACCCGGCGCTAAATATTCGGATTTTGGCACGCGAACAGCGTGCTCTTAGGCCAAACATATAGCGAGCCTGTCGGCTGTCCATAATCTATTTTGAATTGCAAGACATCCAATTTTTTTTTTCGGACGAGGAGTGGGTTGTACTGGGGTAGGGGAGGGGAGTGGGTGCCTCCACGCCATTTTATTCATGTTGGTGGATTAGCTCCAAGAGGCTGCGCCTTATGAGCCGAGGCCGCCGAGTATCCTCAACCATTTATCTCATTATTATCTCCATGCAGGAATGGAATCCGAATGCTTTGGCGAAAACACAGTCACCGATAATTGGGAGAAAAAGGACTTCCTTCAGGAGTACAAGAGCGTTCTTAATTCGAAGGCTACCGAGGACTCTCTGGTAAGCGTACTTTACAGCCTTTTTATGGTACACCAACTGGAGTATCATGTAGACCATTAATTATTTCATCGTAATCTAATGGCATGGAGATTAGAGATGAATACTACAAGCATCCCACTAAACCAATAATCATCCATCTTCCGTAAAAAATAAAAGCATCTAGGTTTAGTTGTAAATTTACTATTTCCTAAGTTTGACCAAATTTATCGACAAAAAATATAAAATATCCACAATACCAAATCAATAGACATGCTATTCAGAACCTAGATGTAGAAAAATTTACTTTGCACCTAGGATATATTTTTATGTTGTTACATTAAGAGTTCATGCATGATATACAACTAATTACGTTCATGTTGACACACAATGAAAAAATCGACGTAAGAACACAATATATGAGTCATAACAACGTAAATATCACAAAAATATGTGTTATATGTTGCATTTTTTGTACATCGCGTAAAATATTAAGTCATGTCTATATTTTCATGTTCTTCTCAATAAGGTAAGAAAATTTTGTGACGTAAAAAAACATGTAAGGTTGCAAAGAAATAGGGAAGAGTGTAGAATAATTATTCTTCACCCTAAGCTCAAATAGCGCTCCTACCACATTAATATCAGTAGATCTATTATAAAATATATTTTTATAGTATATTTATTTAATACGATAGTCGATATATATATATATATATTTCTTTCTCAAATAGAGTAACTTTTGATTTCGACTAAAAATTTTGTACCTTGTTCTTTCAATCGGGGGTATCCCACCGTTCGAAAATATGTTTTAGCAAAATAAGCTTGCCAAAACATCTTATATTTCAGAAAGGAGGGACTGGTACATTACTCGGTAATTGGTCTATCCATCAGATCGTATTGTCTAAATATGGTAGAGCAATGCCATATGGGTATGATACCCGCAGGTGTTTCAATGGGATAAATTGCCATCTTCAGCAGGGATGGCGCAAACCATGAGAAAAAAATAGGCCTGGGAAGGATGACTAGAGAATGCCGAGGAGATGACGGTTGCGGGCTTGAAAATCTTAAGGTTAAGGAGGGAGAACCAGTGGCTAATTTTGTATGCCTATTCGAACCTTGTTCTTATTTATTCTAGTTAGATCTTCTCAAAAGGATGGTAGGAGTCTTGCTGCTTGCTCCCAATCTTGAATAGCTAAACACTGAAAAATATCTCTGTGTCATTAGCAAATGATTTTATTATCTCACTGCACAAACTGGTCGGAAGATCTTCAGCAACAAAATGTACTTACAAAATAATTAGTACAGTATAAAAATCATATAGATTCTGAAGAGGAAAGGTTTTACAATACTATTATATTCTTGAAACCGCAGTGCACCTTTGCGAACTGGGAGCCTCGCCATGGCAAATTCAGATTTCGACACCCATGGAGCCAATACCAGAAGCTCGGAACTCTCTGTCGGCAGTGCGCATCTTCCATGGAGGCTCTTGCTTCATATGTCATCACGACCACAAAAACCCAGGTATACGTATATAGTACTAGTACTTATACTACTTAACTCCCCCAAAATCACTCCATCAAAACACTACGGAACGAAATAACTGAGCAGCGTATCAATGATCGATTCCTGTCTCCTGTTGATCACCAGTACCCTGCAGCAGCCAGCCCAGATCTGTCCTCTAAGGTTCGAAAAACATGCGGTGAGATGAGCTCGCATTCCGCCAAGGTGCTCAGGCAGCTCGCGACGGCAACTCAAACCATGACCGTGCCGCCTCCGGCGAACCTCGCCGTGTCCGCGGCCATGACAGCAGCGGAATGCCTCAGAAGCGAGCTCGCAGAGAACGCGGCTATACTGCAGGTGATGCACGTGGCCGTCACGGCATCGCTCCTCGCGGACCTGGTTGCTCAGGTGAAGGAAATCGCGGAATGTGTGGATGTCCTGGCGAGACACGCCGACTTCAAGAACCCTGAGGACGCACGTAGAGATGTCGCCGTCGATAGTCAAGGGAGAAGCGGACCTTTGCCGGACGTTGTTATTCAACGTGCAGAGTAAACCCACCGTTAGTATACACCAAGTGACTAATTTCTTCGATTTCTTTATAGTAAGTACTCCCTCCATCTCAAAATAGATGTCTCGGATTCTTTAAATTTTAAATGAATCTATATCTTAAATAGTGTCCAAATGCAACCAAATTTTGACAATTTTGAGACAAAGGGAGTATATGATGCTGAACTCTGGTGAAGTCTTCCAGACTGTTATTGTTCGAGTTCAAGGTTTTGCACGACGTGAACGGTACGACCACATGAAGCGTGAAACAAGGGAAATA
The DNA here is from genome assembly GCA_916181665.1 of Avena sativa. Classification (NCBI taxonomy): domain Eukaryota; kingdom Viridiplantae; phylum Streptophyta; class Magnoliopsida; order Poales; family Poaceae; genus Avena; species Avena sativa. The sequence continues at coordinate 508,842,640 of OV702294.1, forward strand.
CAAAGTCCAAAACAAACCTTGAAATCATAGACGAAAGCTAAGTCAAACCCATTGTGAGAACTAGAGGTATTTTGGTTTGGTGAACGATGCCCTAGAGTCCAGGCTTGGTGCGTGTTATATAGCCGCGATGGGCAAGAGGATTACAACTGAGAAGGTTACAACAGAGGGAGAGAAGGAAGGGGATTGATCTGATCTTTATCAATAGATCAGATCATATTACAATCGAATAACAATTCTTATCTCTATCTTAAAGTGTAACATGTTAACGTGACAACTATCATCGCTAACATCCCTCCTCAATCACAGCCTTCTTGAGGTTGAGATTGTGTTTAAATTCTTCGAGTTGTCGCACCGGTAGAGGCTTTGTAAAGCCGTCGGCCACCTGATCTTTTGAGGAAACAAATCTGATTTCTAGTTGCTTGTTTGCAACTCTTTCTCTTACAAAATGAAAGTCTATTTCTATGTGCTTGGTTCTTGCATGAAAAATGCGATTAGCTGAAAGATAAGTTGCACCCAAATTATCACATCATAAACAAGATACCACATTCCTTTCAATACCGAGTTCTCCCAAAAGTGACTCGATCCAGATGACTTCTGTTGTGGCATTTTCCAAAGCTTTGTATTCTGCTTCAGTGCTTGACCTGGAGACAGTTGCTTGTTTTCTAGCATTTCATGAAATAAGGTTAGAGCCAAAATATACTGCAAATCCTCCTGTAGATCTTCTATCATCTACACAGCTTGCCCAATCAGCATCTGAGAAGGCACTAACTTGAGTTGAAGAAGATTTTCTGAAGGTTAGACCAAGACTTGTTGTACCACAAACATATCTCAATATTCTTTTCACAGCTGTCCAGTGTATAGTGGTTGGTGCATGGAGATATTGGCATACCTTGTTAATAGAGAAGGCAATATCTGATCTTGTAAGGGTCAAGTACTAAAGCCCTCCAACAATGCTTCTGTATCTTGTACCATCTTCTGGTCCAAGAGGGTCTCCTTCGGTGACAGATAATTTTTCAGTTGCTTACAGTGGTGTTGGTGACACTTTACAAACTTTCATTCCAACTCTGCCAAGCAAATCTTTAGCATATTTTTCTTGGGTTAGTGAGATACCTTGAGCAATTTTCTTGACCTCAATTCCCAAAAAATAATGCAAGTCACCTAGATCTTTTAATGCAAAAGCTGAACTAAGATCTTCAAGAAGTAATGAAATTGCTTTGTTGGAAGAACTGGTAACAATAATATCATCAACATATACTAGCACATACATCATTATACCTGACTTGTTGTATATGAACAGTGAGGTGTCAGCCTTAGATGCTAAAAAACCGAGATCTTGCAACTTTGAGCTAAGCTTTGAGAACCATGCTCTTGGTGCTTGTTTGAGACCATACAGAGATTTATCCAGCTTGCATACATGATGTGGTGCACGTGGATCATCATAACCAGGTGGTTGTTTCATATATACCTCTTCTTCCAGAATGCCATGGAGAAACGCATTCTTCACATCTAGTTGCCTCAAACTCCAGCCCCTTGAGACTGAAATAGCTAGAACAAGTCTAATACTTGCAGCTTTAACAACGGGACTAAAAGTGTCCTCATAATCTATGCCATATCTTTGTTTAAATCCTTTGGCTACTATTCTAGCTTTGTATCTATCTATGCTACCATTAGCTTTTCTTTTAATTCTATACACCCATTTGCAATCTATTAGATTTCTACCATGATGATGTGGTACTAAATGCCAAGTATTATTTTCTACTAAAGCTTTGTACTCATCATCCATTGCATGTTTCCAATCTTTATCTTGTAAGGCTAACTCCAAGCTTTCAGGTTCACTACTAGAGCAAGATAAGCCATACCTGATCATACTATCGGTGTACATTTTGGGTCGAGCATTGCCAGTCTTTGAGCGTGTTCTGTAAATTTCTGCAGCAGGAGGTGCTACAAGCGTTGTTGGCGCAGAAGATCCGGGCGCCCTGTTTGGAGCAGATCCCGCCGCAGGTGATCCAGACGAACCAGAGGAGACAGGGGAATCTGTCCCTCCCCCTTGGCTCGGTGCGCTCCACGTAGCAGCGTCCGATTCGCTGCTGCTGTGACTCGAGGAAGATGGCGTTGACACGTCGTTATGCGAATCATGTGCTGACGTCACTGTCGGGAATCTGGTGCGCGTCGTGGCATCTGGCGAGTGGCGCGCTCTGCGTGCGAGCGTCATTGTCGAAGCCCCCAATCGACATGGCGTTGCGGGAGTGGTGCGCACCGGACCGAGGCAGATGCGGTTGTGACGCGCTCGCCGATCCCGGGGCAGATGCGCTGCCTAGGTCTGACTGCTGGCTGATCCGAGGCGAATCAGCCTCGTGCTCCGTGTCCACATGCGATGACGTCGCATTTTCTGCACGCTAGGGTGTTCCGTTCTGCCGCGTTTCAGCCCCATTTTGCACGCGATTTTCTTCTGCGGGTTGCTGTACCTGAGGAGCATTCAGCACACTAGGAATAGAGTCATTAGGTGTTAGCTCATGGCAATGTTTCTCCCTCTCTTGAGATGACACCGGATTATTCTGAAGGTGTTCAGGTAGAAGAAGAATTCCTCGCCGTAAAAGAGCTCCTGCATTGGGATGAAGGCTAGCAAAAGGAAACACTGTTTCATCAAAGACGACATCCCGAGAGATGTAGAACCTACCAGAGTTGACATCTAGGAATTTTGCATGTGACTGTAACCAAGAAAGACACATTGTCTAGATCTAAAATCCAATTTTCGTTTGTTGAAGGGTCGAAGGTTAGGCCAACATGCACAACCAAAAATTCGAAGAGATGCATAATCATGAGTTTTGTGGAGAAGACGCTCCATGGGAGATTCATTGTCAATGACTTTGGTAGGTAACATATTGAAAAGATATGTGGCGGTTTTAAATGCTTCATCCCAAAATTTGAGTGGCATAGACACGTTAGCAAGGAGGGCAAGGCCTACTTCTACAATGTGGAGATGCTTGTGTTCGGCAGAACCATTTTGGTGGTGTGCATGAAGACAAGAAACATGGTGTTCAATGCCGATTTTTTGAAAGAAAGAATTTAATTTTTCATATTCTCCACCCCAATCAGATTGAATAGCAAGGATTTTCCTATCAAATTGACGTTCAACAAGATTCTTGAAATCATGAAATATTTGGAATACATCAGACTTTTTCTTGAGAAGATAAAGCCATGAAAATTTACTGAAATCATCAATGAAGCTTACATAGTAAGTGTATCTCCCTACTGAACTAGGAGCTGGTCCCCATACATCGGAGAACACAAGTTGTAGTGGAGAGGTAGAAACACTAGTAGACCTCATATAAGGAAGTTGGTGGCTTTTGGCTCTTTGGCAAGAGTCACAAACCGACTCCATACTAGACTTATTTGGAAAAGGAAGCTCAAACTTGCTAAGAATTTGTTGAACAATTCGATAAGAAGGGTGACCTAAGAGACTATGCCACTTTGAAGCTGAAGGCTTTGTGACACCGAAGGCTTGTTTATGAAGGGTTTCGCAGCATAGTAAATCAAAATTTTCTACGGAAGCGAACAGAGGGAAAGCCAAGATCTAATCTAGGAGATGCAAACAACGAGAGAGATTGGATTAGATCTTCATACCCTTGAAGATTCGCACAGCGGAACGTTCGTCGGAACGTGGGTGATGTAGTCGTACTCGCTTCTCCTCCTCGCGATCCGATCCGATCTAGCACCACAAGTGGCGGTGCCTCCGTGAGATGCACACGTGCAGCACCTCGACGTCTCCTCCTTCCTCGGACCAGCAAGTATGGTGGAGAGATGGATTGGATCTACAGCACGACGGCGTGGTGTATATGGTGGAGAATTTCTGCTGCAGGGCTTCGCCTACAAACAGTCGGGAGGGAGAGAGGAAGGCAGCAGGGCTACTAGGGCTTGGAGGGAGATGTGTGTTTGTAAGGGGGAGGGGGCGCACCAGCCCTCTATATATAGAGGGGGTGGCGGCGGCCAGCCCTAGCCCCTCCTCCAAGCCTATCTCTAGTTTAAACGATTTAAACTTATCCCCTTATCTAGAAATTCTATCCCTAGATTTAAACGAGTTAAATCTATCTAGAATCGGCTGGGCCCTATGGGGCCTTGTGCCCCTGGCCCAATGCGGCCATGACACTCCCTCATAGGCCCATGCCCCCTCCCGGAAGGTGGGACCACGTTGGCCCCCTTCCGGAAGGTTCTAGAAGCTTCCGGTACAATACCGATTAACCCGGAACAATTCCGAACTCCAAAAACTGCACTGCCTTATATGAATCTTATTCTCCGGACCATTCCGGAACCTCTCGTGATATCCCGGATCCCATCCGAGACTCCGAACAAAAGAATTCATAAACCAAGTATCCAATCTATCTTAGCGTCGAGACACGTTAAGTGTGTGACCCTGCGGGTTCGAGAATATGCAGACATGATCTTCTATCAATAATCAACAGCGGGGTCTGGGCACCCATATTGACTCCCACACATTCATCGATGATCATATCGGATGAACCACGATGCCAGGATTCAATCAATCCCATATATATATCCCCTTCGTCTCGCGATATTTTACTTGCCCGAGATTCGATCGTCGGTACCGTCATACCTAGTTCAATCTCGTTCACAACAAGTACTTTACTCGTTCCGTAATCCGATATCACTTTGTGATTAACTCCTTAACCACATGTTTGCAAGCGGTGTTGATATCGATTACCGAGTGGGCCCGAAGTATATCTCTCCGACTTGGGATGGACAAATTCCATCTCGATACATACAACCCAACAGATACTTTTCGATCACCTGAGAGACACCTTTATGATCACCCTCTCATAGGATGACGTTTGATGACCTCAAAGCTTTCTTACGATACCAGGGAGTTGTATTATCTCATGGTCTAAGGAATACAATATTTGACATAGGAAAAGCTTCGCAAAGATGAACACAATGACACGATCTAATTGCTTCGCTTAGTTTGGGTCTGTCCACCATATCATTCTCCCAATGATATGATCTCATTATCAATTGACAACTCATGTCTATGGTTAGGAAACCTTAACCATCATTGATCAATGAGCTAGTCCATAGAGGCGTACTAGGGACACGGTGTTGTTCACAAACCACACAAGTATTAATGTTTCCGCTTAATACAATTCTAGCATGGAATATAAACTTTATCATGAACAAGAATTATAATAATAACATCTTTATTATTGCCTCTAGGGCATAATTCCAACAGTCTCCCACTTGCACTAGAGTCAATAATCTAGTTTACATTTGGCAACAATCTCACACCCATGGCACTGAGGTGCTGATCATGTTTTACACGTGGAAGAGGTTTAGTCAATGGATCTGCGACATTCAGATCTGTATGTACTTTGCTGATCTTCAGATCTCCATCTGATATATAATCTCGGATTATATGAAACTTGCGGTTGATATGCTTGGTCTTTGGATGATATCTTGGTTCCTTAGCGAGTGCTATGGCGCCAGTGTTGTCACACAATATCTCCTGTGGGTCCAATGCACTTGGAACCACGCCAAGCTCAGTGATGAAGTTTCTGATCCAAACTCCTTCACTTGACGCTTCTGCAGCAGCCATGTATTCCGCTTCTACTGTAGATCCCGCAATCACGCTTTGCTTGCAGCTTCTCCAGCTCACAGCTCCTCCATTCAAAATATACACGTATCCTGTCTGAGATTTAGAATCATCCTTGTCGGTGTCGAAACTAGCATCGACGTAACCTTTTACGACGAGCTGTTCATCACCCCCATAGACTAAGAACATTTCTTTAGTCCTATTTAGGTACCTTCGGATGTTCTTCATGGCTGTCCAGTGTTCCACTCCTGGATCACTTTGATATCTGCTCGTCAAACTAAGAGCATTGGACACATCCGGTCTAGTACACAACATGGCATACATGATGGAACCTATGGCCGAGGCATAAGGCACTTTGCTCATAGCTTCCCTATCATTTACCGTAGCTGGACACTGAGCCTTGCTCAATATCTTACCTGACAACATAGGTACTGAACCTTTCAATGCCTTATCCATTCTGAACCTTTTCAGAACTTTGTCTAGGTATGTACTCTGGCTTAAAGCTATCAGGCATCTTTGTCTATCTCTATAGATTTTGATGCCCAATATATAAGCAGCTTCACCTAGGTCTTTCATTGAAAAACACTTGTTCAAATAACTCTTCACATCGTTAAGCATGTTGATGTCATTTCCAATAATCAATATGTCATCCACATATAGTACCAGAAACGTCACCGAGCTCCCACTCACTTTCTTGTAGATGCAAGCTTCGTAGCAATTTGGAACAAATCCAAAGCTCTTGATCACTTGATCAAAACGAAGGTTCCAACTCCGAGATGCTTGCTTCAGTCCATAAATGGAACGCTGAAGTTTGCATACTTTATCAGCATCCTTAGGATCGACAAAACCTTCGGGTTGCATCATATACAACTCTTCATCAATGTTGCCATTGAGGAAAGCAGTCTTGACATCCATCTGCCATATTTCATAATCATGAAACGCAGCAATTGCTAATAAAATCCGAATGGACTTAAACATCGCTACGGGAGAGTAAGTCTCATCGTAGTCAACACCTTGAACTTGTCGAAAACCTTTCGCAACAAGCCGTGCTTTATAGACGGTAACATTACCATCCGCGTCCGTTTTCTTCTTGAAGATCCATTTGCACTCAACGGCCTTTCGGTCGCTAGGAGGGTCCACCAAAGTCCATACTTGGTTTTCGCTCATGGATCCCAATTCGGATTTCATGGCTTCTAGCCATTTCTCAGAGTCTGGGCTCATCATCGCTTCCTCATAGTTCGTAGGTTCACTGTCTTCTACTAACAAGACAGTCAAGACAGGGTTGCCGTACCACTCAGGAGGGGCACGCGACCTTGTCGACCTGCGACGTTCAGTAGTAGCATCGTCCGAAGCTTCATGATCCTTGTCATTTGCTTCATCTATTGTTGGTGCAGGCGGCACTGGAACAATTTCAGGTGCTGCGCTACTCTCCAATTCAAGAGAAGGTTCAATAACCTCGTCTAGCTCTACTTTCCTCCCACTCACTTCTTTCGAGAGAAACTCCTTCTCAAGAAAGGAACCGTTCTTTGCGACAAACACTTTGCCTTCGGTTCTGTGATAGAAGGTATACCCAATAGTTTCCTTAGGGTATCCTATGAAGACGCATTTCTCCGCTTTGGGTTCGAGCTTGTCCGGCATCAACTTCTTGACGTAAGCTTCGCATCCCCAAACTTTAAGAAATGACAACTTAGGTTTAGCACCAAACCACAGTTCATACGGTGTCGTCTCAACGGATTTAGATGGAGCCCTATTTAAAGTGAATGCAGCGGTTTCTAATGCATAACCCCAAAATGATAACGGCAAATCAGTAAGAGACATCATTGATCGGACCATATCTAATAGGGTTCGATTCCGGCGTTCAGACACACCATTGCGCTGTGGTGTTCCGGGTGGCGTGAGTTGTGAAACGATTCCACTTGCTTTGAGATGCGTGAGAAAATCATAACTCAAATATTCGCCCCCACGATCAGATCGTAGAAACTTAATCTTTCTGTTACGATGGTTCTCCACTTCATTCTGAAATTCTTTGAACTTTTCAAACGTTTCAGATTTATGTTTCATTAAATAGATATACCCATATCTACTTAAGTCATCGGTAAAAGTGAGAAAATAGCGATATCCACCGCGCGTCGAAACACTCATCGGTCCGCATACATCGGTATGTATGATTTCCAACAAGTCCGTTGCTCGCTCCATCATACCGGAGAACGGGGTTTTGATCATCTTGCCCATGAGGCATGGTTCGCATGTGTCAAATGATTCAAAATCAAGAGACTCCAAAAGTCCATCAGAATGGAGTTTCTTCATGCGCTTTACACCAATATGACCTAGACGACAGTGCCACAAATAAGTAGTATTATCACTATCTACTTTGCATCTCTTAGCCTCAATGTTATGGATGTGTGTTTCATCCCTTTCGAGATTTAGAAGAAATAAACCATTCACAAGAGGTGCATGACCATAAAAGATGTTACTCATATAAATAGAACAACCATTATTCTCTGATTTAAATGAATAACCGTCTTGCAATAAACACGATCCAGAAATAATGTTCATGCTCAACGCAGGCACATAATAACATTTATTGAGGTTTAAAACTAATCCCGAAGGTAAAACTAAGGAGAGCGTGCCGACGGCCATCACATCAACTCTTGATCCGTTGCCAACGCGCATCGTCACCTCATCCCTCGCAAGCCACCGTCTATTCCGTAGCTCCTGTTTCGAGTTACAAATATTAGCAACTGAACCGGTATCAAATACCCAGGCACTACAACGAGGGCTAGTAAGGAAAACATCAATAACATGTATATCAAATATACCTTTGATGGTGCCAGCCTTCTTGTCCGCTAAGTACTTCGGACAGTTGCGCTTCCAGTGACCCTTGTCCTTGCAATAGAAGCACTCAGTGTCCGGCTTGGGACCAGACTTGAGCTTCTTCTCAGCAGGGGCAACGCGCTTGCCGCCGCCTTTCTTGAAGGGCTTCTTTGCACCTTTACCTTTCTTAAAGGAGGGCTTGTTGACCATCAACACATGATTATCCTTCTTGATGTCCACCTCCGCAGCCTTCAGCTTTGCGAAGAGCTCGGTGATCGTATCAGTGGAACCAATCTGATTATGAGTCACTACAAAACTTTTGTAGCTGGGAGGGAGTGATTGCAGAACCCTGTCAATCTTGAGCTCCTCTGGAATCTTGCAGTCCAGTTGCTCAAGGGGTTGAGTGTAGCCCGACATCTTAATGGCGTGCTCACTAACGGAACTCCCTTCCTCCATCTTGCAGTTAAAGAACTTCTCAGAGATCTCATATCTCTCAGAACGGGCCTGAGTCTGAAACATGGTTTTTAGCTCTTCGAGAATCTCAAAGGGCCCGGGATAGTTTTCAAAACGATTTTGAAGTTCCGGTTCCATAGCAAACAACATGGTGCTCTTAATCACACCATAATCATCTTTGCGCGACTGATAGACAGCTTTCTCATCAGCCGGCGCAGTTGCAGCAGGGGGGTTACCTAATGCTTTCTCAAGGACATAGTCCTTTTGTCTGCCAGACAGAATGATTCTTAGATTGCGGAACCAGTTGGTGAAGTTAGACCCATTGTTTCTAAGATTTTCTTTCTCAGCAAAAACATTGAAGTTGAAGTTGGACTTGGCCATTGGATCTACAGTATTTGCAAGTACAATTTAGACTATGTTCATGATAAATAGTTCAACTTAATCAAATTACTAGATGAACTCCCACTAAAATCAACATCCCTCAAGTTGTTTAGTGAACACGATCCAAATTCACCACACCTAATCCGATCATCACGAGAAGAGATGTGGTTTCAATGGTGGACAACGAAGTGTCGATCATATCATTCATATGACTCATGCTTAACCTTTCGGTTCTTGTGTTCCGAGGCCATGTCTATACATGCTAGGCTCGTCAAGTTAGACCCAAGTATTTCCGCGTGTGCAAAACTGGCTTGCACCCGTTGTATGTGAGCGTAGAGTCTATAGCACCCGATCATCACGTGATGCTTGGACACGACGAACTTTCGCAACGGTGCATACTTGGGGAGAACACAGTTTTATCTTGATCTTTAAGTGAGGAATCATCTTATAATGCTACCGTCGCGATCTAAGCATGATAAGATACATAAAAGGATAAACATCACATGCATATAACTTTATGTGACATGGTATAGCCAATCTTCGCGCAATGATCTCCATCTTGTGCGTTCCGGCATGATCTCCATCACTCCACCATGATTGCCTCCACCACGAATAGCAACTACAACTATTGCTAACTACTTAGCGATAAAGTAAAGCTATTACATGGCGTATAAGAAGTTGACTCGCAGGTCATACATAATTATAAAGACAACCATATGGCTCCTGTCGGTTGTGTACTCATCGACATGCAAGTCGTGAAACATTACAAAACATGATCATCGCATACATTATACACATCACATGTTGGGCCATACCATATCACATAAAACACTCCCTGCAAAAACAAGTTAGACGCCTCTACTTTGTTGTTGCATGTTTTACGTGGCTTATGGGAGTAGATGCTAAGAACGATTCTTACCTACGGAAAGCCACAACGGTGATATTATGGTTGCCAAACTCCGGTGTTAATCCCATGACAACTATAGTGAGAGAAACTGACATCCACCAGCCGCAAGTGTGGTACAAGCCACACGTCAAGTGCGGAGCCGGTCTCGCGAACGACGTCGCGTAAGGTTAGCCTGAACCGCTTCAATCTCACTATCCCGCGTCATAAGAAGAACACAAACAAGAGGCTTGCAACAGAAAACATCAACGCCCACAACAACCATGTTGCGTTCTACTCGTGAATCACATCTACGCATAGATCTAGCTCTGATACCACTGAAGGGTTTCGCAGCATAGTAAATCAAAATTTTCTACGGAAGCGAACAGAGGGAAAGCCAAGATCTAATCTAGGAGATGCAAACAACGAGAGAGATTGGATTAGATCTTCATACCCTTGAAGATTCGCACAGCGGAACGTTCGTCGGAACGTGGGTGATGTAGTCGTACTCGCTTCTCCTCCTCGCGATCCGATCCGATCTAGCACCACAAGTGGCGGTGCCTCCGTGAGATGCACACGTGCAGCACCTCGACGTCTCCTCCTTCCTCGGACCAGCAAGTATGGTGGAGAGATGGATTGGATCTACAGCACGACGGCGTGGTGTATATGGTGGAGAATTTCTGCTGCAGGGCTTCGCCTACAAACAGTCGGGAGGGAGAGAGGAAGGCAGTAGGGCTACTAGGGCTTGGAGGGAGATGTGTGTTTGTAAGGGGGAGGGGGCGCACCAGCCCTCTATATATAGAGGGGGTGGCGGCGGCCAGCCCTAGCCCCTCCTCCAAGCCTATCTCTAGTTTAAACGATTTAAACTTATCCCCTTATCTAGAAATTCTATCCCTAGATTTAAACGAGTTAAATCTATCTAAAATCGGCTGGGCCCTATGGGACCTTGTGCCCCTGGCCCAATGCGGCCATGACACTCCCTCATAGGCCCATGCCCCCTCCCGGAAGGTGGGACCACGTTGGCCCCCTTCCGGAAGGTTCTAGAAGCTTCCGGTACAATACCGATTAACCCGGAACAATTCCGAACTCCAAAAACTGCACTGCCTTATATGAATCTTATTCTCCGGACCATTCCGGAACCTCTCGTGATATCTCGGATCCCATCCGAGACTCTGAACAAAAGAATTCATAAACCAAGTATCCAATCTATCCTAGCGTCGAGACACGTTAAGTGTGTGACCCTGCGGGTTCGAGAATATGCAGACATGATCTTCTATCAATAATCAACAGCGGGGTCTGGGCACCCATATTGACTCCCACACATTCATCGATGATCATATCGGATGAACCACGATGCCAGGATTCAATAAATCCCATATATATATCCCCTTCGTCTCGCGATATTTTACTTGCCCGAGATTCGATCGTCGGTACCGTCATACCTAGTTCAATCTCGTTCACAGCAAGTACTTTACTCGTTCCGTAATCCGATATCACTTTGTGATTAACTCCTTAACCACATGTTTGCAAGCGGTGTTGATATCGATTACCGAGTGGGCCCGAAGTATATCTCTCCGACTTGGGAGGGACAAATTCCATCTCGATACATACAACCCAACAGATACTTTCCGATCACCTGAGAGACACCTTTATGATCACCCTCTCATAGGATGACGTTTGATGACCTCAAAGCTTTCTTCCGATACCAGGGAGTTGTATTATCTCATGGTCTAAGGAATACAATATTTGACATAGGAAAAGCTTCGCAAAGATGAACACAATGACACGATCTAATTGCTTCGCTTAGTTTGGGTCTGTCCACCATATCATTCTCCCAATGATATGATCTCATTATCAATTGACAACTCATGTCTATGGTTAGGAAACCTTAACCATCATTGATCAATGAGCTAGTCCATAGAGGCGTACTAGGGACACGGTGTTGTTCACAAACCACACAAGTATTAATGTTTCTACTTAATACAATTCTAGCATGGAATATAAACTTTATCATGAACAAGAATTATAATAATAACATCTTTATTATTGCCTCTAGGGCATAATTCCAACAGTTTATTCCCGAGAGATGATGAAGAAATCAATGGGTAGAGTCCATGCACGTATCTACCCTTAAGAAGTACTTGCTTCGTGGCCTGATCCTTGACAAGAAAATACCAGGGGTGAAATTCAATGTAAACACCATTGTCCAAAGTAAAACGATGAACAGAAACAAGGTTTTTGGAGGCATGTGGAACATAGAGCACATTTTTAAGTTGTAAATTTTTAGAGGGGGTATCAACAATTGCATGACCAACATGACTAATGCTCATACCTTACCCATTTGCCACGTGGATTTGCTCGTGTCCTTGGTACTTTTTCTTCATGGTGAGATTATTGAGCTCATCGGTGATGTGATCGGTGGCACCAGTATCGACGTACCAGTTGGTGTCCACGCCGTATGACACCGCATTGGCTCTCTTTTCTTCCTCCTCTTCTTCATCGTCGGAGTAGCGATGCTAGCATTTCCAGGCACCATGGTCGGGCTTACCACAGATCTGGCACATGATCTGGTCACGGTACTTGCTGCTGGTTCTGCCGCCTCCATGGCGTGCATTGTTGTTGATGCCGCCGCGGCGTCCTTGCCCGTGGCCACAACCTCCTCCACCACGACGACCGCCAGTGTGCTAGACGCCGCGTCCGCGCTGGCCTCCTCTGCTGCACGACGCAGAGTTGACAGAACCCCGACTGACGGCTCCATCAGTGAGGAGCTCGACGTGGTTGTCGTAAGCGATGACCTGAGCATACAGGTCGCCTGACGTGAGGGTGCTGGATCCGTGGACCCCAATGGCGGCAAAGAGGGGGTTGTAGACGTTTTCGAGGACAGGAGGAAGATACTCCACGAGTTCCTCCTCCTCGATCGGCCGGCCTGCTGTCGCAAGTTCATCGGCGTAGCCCTTCATCTTGGTGAAGAACTGGGCGATCGTCATGTTCTCTTTCCTCGTCCTTGTGAGGGCGACGCGGAGATTCGACACCCGCGTGCTGGACTAGGAGGCAAACATCATCTGGATCGCCCCCAGACTTTTGCAGTTGTGTTCATCCCAATCACAGAGACAAGGATATCAGGTGATAGGGTGCCTAAGATAAAAGACAGAACCTGCTGATCGGTGGCCACCCATTCATCATATTCAGGGTTGGCCTCCTGGCTTGGCTTGCCGTCCTTCTCGACACTGATGGTCTCGGACAGCGCCTTCGTCTTGGTGTCGATGAAGCTTGTCAGCCCCGCTCCACGGATCGGCGGCAGAACCTGAGACTGCCAGACGAGATAGTTTGCCCTCGTCAGCTTCTCGCTCACGGCGATGCCAGCAAAAGGATTCGGCATGGCGGCGCTCGTGGAGGAAGAGGAGGCGAGGCACATGGATGTATTTTAGGAAGTTGGCTCTCATACCATGTGAGAACTAGAGGTATTTTGGTTTGGTGAATGATGCCCTAGAGTCCAGGCTCGATGCGTGTTATATAGCCGCGATGGGCAAGAGGATTACAACGGAGAAGGTTACAACCGAGGGAGAGAAGGAAGGAGATTGATCTGATCTTTATCAATAGATCAGATCATATTACAACCGAATAACAATTCCTATCTCTATCTTAAAGTGTAACATGTTAACGTGACAACTATCATCGCTAACACCCATAACTCATAATCCCTAAAATTAGTACTCTGAACTCAATGATCCTGGTCTATTTTAAATCTTAGACCGTTTTAGTTGGGATTTGCTGATGTGGCAACTCAAACTGTTATAATTATTATTACTATTTGCAATTTTTTTCTTTTTCTTTTTCTTTCCTCGAGTGGGAGTGGACCACATGGCCGCCCGGTACAGGCTCTCTGGCATGGGCTTTCATACAGGATATTTTAGGTGAAACTAACACAACATTCTGGGGTGTGTTCTATCTTATTATATAGAAGTATCAAATGACACATACAGGTTACTTATTACACGGACGAAAATATGCAGTCTAACACGGCCTCTGCTCCACGACCTAGGCCGCCGCCCGGGTGGCCCTCCCAATCTCCGTCACACTGGCCCTCGACTGATGTGCGCGTTCAGTGCCGTTGTGTGCTATAGCCTGCTGTTGAGCTGGTGGCCACCGTTCTCTTCTGTATCGTCCTCCAAACATTTATTTTTATTCAACAAGCATGTATAATTCCGAAGGCTCAAAATAGACCAGGAATCGAAGGGTTTAGAGTGCCTTTTTCAGAGATTATAAATTAAGGGTTTGATTTAGCTTTTATCTATGAGTTTAAGATTTATTTTAGACTCTTTCCGCCGGAAATCCGTAAGGCACACTCATTGCGTGCTGCAACATGTCCCGCTCACTTCGGTTGCCTTTGCATACGGGTTCTAGGGTGGGGCCAGGTATTTCGGTTTTCCGTTTGGGACGATGCTACAGGGCGTGAACACTATTCAGTCTTACACGGTACCCCATGTCGGAATTCAAAACTTTTCTGAAATAAAAAGTGGTCCTAGGCTGGTCCCAGGCCTCTTTCCCACACTTACCTTCTTCCATGGTAGCACAAGTTCAGGGTAGCAAGAGCGCGAAAAGGATTCAGCCCCCAATTTTCCAAAACACCTCTCCTATCACTAGTATTCTATCGGACCCATATTAGTTAAGGTAGATTCATCTAGATGCGAATATATCTAGTCAAGTTTGTATCTAGACAAATTTAAGTCAAATAATATGAGTAGAGGGAGTAGAAAAACGACATTTCGGTTGGAGCTTTAGTTCCGGTCGTGATTGGGCCTAGAACTAATACGATAATTAGTCTCGGTGGTTTTAACGACTAGGACGTCGCACGGGCATAGCCAGCTTTAGTCCCGCGGCACGGACGTGTTTGGTAGCCTGTATGGATTTTGAGGGCTCACCAGGACATGTCCACGACCAGCAGTATCCCATACAAGCGATGAGCCACTTGTTGGCATGTACTACTGTTGTTGCTAACTCTCCAAAAGTTGAAAGAATTCTGTGTTGTGGTTAATCCAAAGGGAAAATATATAGATGCTCTTCATGATTGTAATGTTGGCAACAACATGATCTCCGGCGGATGCCCCTGCCAAATACTTTGGACGCTTCACAGATTTGGATTACTCTTGAATTGGCTTTGCTGCCTTTGGGTGAAAGAACATGGCTGATCAGATATGACGCAAGAGCCTTGGGGTGGAAGAACATGGCTGATTAGATATGACGCAAGAGAATTGGAAAATCAACATAAGACAGCCCAAGTGACCCCAATGCATTGACATAATAGGACAAAGAGAAATATTGCATTGTTCAATTGTAGGAGACATTTTACGGATATCAGTGGGCGAAAGAGATCATTGCCTACAGTCGTCCTCGTCTAACCATCCTGAGATTTCACTCTTAGGAAGAAAAAAATACAGTAAAAAAATTGGGATTTCTTCTGCATTGCTCTAGAACTCTAAACATAATATAAAGTTAGGATTTGCTCATCAAGTTTACATATGTTCAAGATCTTTAAGAATTTGGCATAATACCTTGCGTTGCTTTGACTTAATAAAATCAAGATACTTTTATTGCCCATGTACACGAATTTTATTTTGTAGACGTAGCGGTTCGTAATACTAGGACGAAATAAGAATACAGGTGTTGCATACTAATTCTACTAGGGGTTCAGTTCACCAATGAGATTGACCTACTTCATCAAAATGTTCTTCTAATTTCGTTCTAGCTTTATAAATAATTATTTTTTAGCTTAACAAATAGTAGATGACTGGAATAGCTAGATGAAATCCTCCATAATATTTCTCTGAAAACTATAGGTACACCCTAGATAGCAAAAAATAGGATCTTGATAGAAAAACTAAAAGAGCCATAGCAACTCACGAATATTCAGCTAGTCTACCTATACTAATTGTCTAGCTTTTCCGTCTGCCTTTTTCTACGATTTTTTCCCTCATAGTTCGGAGCTAAGAGCAACTCTAACCGATCCCCTTTAAAATAAAGGACTTTCGGCCAGACTAAAGTTTAAAATCCTATATTTAGTCATCTAAACTTAGCGCCACATATATGATCCCTAATAACTTAGAGTGTGTATGGTAGCCCGGGTGTCCTATCTTATCTCATACAAGCTGAGTCCAGCTATGTCCACTCCATACATTATGAGTATGAACTTGGTAGACCGGGTGTATTTTATCTCATAGCATGCACTTCATTTCCAAATGCAATTATTATAATTGGTGCATAATCTTTGGGGAGCTCTTTTAATTCATTTAAGAATACTCATTTGCCTTCTTGCTTACCTTCTTGTGTCTTAAATGTTTATGGGGGAGTGAGGATTCCATATTTGTGCATGTTGTGTTAAAATGCAACTATTATAATTTGTGCATAAATCTTAGGGAGCTTCTCTATTTAATTTAAGCACTCATTTGATCTTATCATAATATTGTGATGTATTCAATTGGTTTTTTCTGGTCTTATGATTGCTTGCATCATTTGTTGATGCTTCTTTCATTTTATTTCTTTTATAAACTTTGGGTCCTCAATATAGTTCTACTTCCTGCAAAGTATTAATCATTGGATATGTGCAAATGCACACCTTTAGAGGAATTATCACTATATTGGCCTTTTAAAACTTTTCACCCATTTTGGCAATCGATGCCAATGGGGGAGAAGTTTTAGAGGGTTTATGAGAAGTTGGTTTATGCATTGAGTTTGTTTTTAAGCATTCCTTTCATGCTCTTGCATCTTTGTTGTTGCTTATCATGTGGAATATATAGAGGAAACTCCACCAATGGTAATGGTTGGCAATATATGCAATAAA
Source organism: Avena sativa (assembly GCA_916181665.1). NCBI lineage: Eukaryota > Viridiplantae > Streptophyta > Magnoliopsida > Poales > Poaceae > Avena > Avena sativa. The sequence goes on from OV702294.1 coordinate 508,859,611, forward strand.
ATTCAAGTTCATCACACATGCATAAATTGTGGGGGAGTTTGCTCTATATATTGTGGTTGTACCTATATCACATACTTGTGTAGTATTTGATATTGGTGCTACCATTTTATTCCTTATATAAACCCTCTCAAATGGATTGTCAACAATTACCAAAATGGGGGAGATTGAAATAGCATGTGGGGCCCCATGTGTGGTTTTGGTAATTAATGAAAATCTTCATGGACTAATGTTTGCATTAAGTTGCACTTGTAGGAATTGTCCATTGGAATCGCTTGGAGAATGTGTTGGCTTCAAGGTAAAAAAAATGAAGAAGAAGCAATGTCCAAGGTATTGGGGCCTTTTGTAATCATGTAGAAGAAGAAGAATAAAGAAAGAAGATCACAGGTGTCTTGAAGAAGAAGATGGAGTTCCTCATGTGTATCTTAAAGAAATCATCCAAATGAAGTTAGAATAAATGATGTGCAAGCTCAAGATGCGCCATCTCTAGAATATCTCATGCTTGTAGCTTGCCATCCTCGGTGATCATGGATCAATGAAGACAAGCTCAAAGAAGAGGTTTCCCCATGGTGTATGGGGGAGAAAGTCGCAAGTCTTCATCAAGTGAGCACGAGCAAGAGAAATCAAGAAAGATGTTCCATATTGAGGAGTAAAAGATAGTCTACATCAAGCTCAAATAGAATGCTCAAGGCAAAGGTATGATCCTGATAGGTTTTCCCTTTTACTGGTCTCATTTTGCGAGACCGGGTTTATGATAGTTAACCGTATTATCAAGAGGGGCTCTCGAGTGAGTAACGCGACTGTATCTTTCGAAGAGAGCTCAAAACTTTACATACTTAGCATCATCTTTCTTGGTTGTTATTTTTACCCTATCTATGTGAGTTTATAGAACTTGTGGTAATCTTCATAACAAGCTCTATGTCATCAAAAAGGGTTTTCCCTTGTATCTCTTATTGCATTTTTTATCTTGCGGGTTTTCCGACTCCACACCTTGGGAGATATCTCACACATATATATATTTGATATTGTATCCCTTGGTGGTATCCGGTAGTTCCATTTGTTTGGATGCTACTTGTATGTATATTTTCAACAAAATTGTTTCAACCTAATCGGAGTTTCTAAGGTCAAGTTATTGTGTTTTGCGTTTTGGAGGTTTTATTGGTTCGTCTCTTTTAGAGAGGTCAAACCTTTCGTAATGTGGTTTTCTCTATGTGGTTGTAAAATAAAGTTTCTCTGAATGATCTTGTAGATCTTGTTGTCCTCTTCAAAACGAGCACAAGATCATCGAAATTGGAGTCCGGATGCAAAAGTTATTGTCGTTTTCGTTTAGGGGTGGCCGATAGTACCAAACCATAATCCGCTAGTACCGCCCCTTGGTACCGGGGCTCAGAGAGAAAAATGCATTTGGAGACCTAGGAACCCCAGGGAATGTCCGATAATGCCGGGAAAGTCCGATAGTACCGGGAAAAAATCCGATAGTACCCGGAATCACGTTTTTTGGGATGCAACGGTTGGATTTTGGGGGGACCTATTTAAGGGGCCTTCTTCCCCAATGGTTCCCTAAATATGCTTGCAAGTTTTCTCATCCATTGTTGACCTTCCCAATCTTATTATCTCTCAATCCCTCCAATGATTCTTACATCTTCTTGAGGGAAAAGAGAGGAGATCTAGATCAACATTTCCACCAATCAATCTCTCCTCTAAGTGAGGGGAACCCTTTGGATCTAGATCTTGGAGTATTTTGTGGATTTCTTCTTGTGTTCTTACTCTCTTATTACCCTAATAATTTTTGTAGTTTTTGTGGAATTTGGGAGTGAAGTACTTGCCATTACATTAGGTGCATTAGTTTGAGTTCTCCTTAGAGGATTTGGTTGGTGAAATGAAGAAGCTTGTTACTCTTGGTTTCTTAGAACCCTAGGTTGTGTGGCCTTTTTGGTGAGTTCTTGGGGCCTCCAATTAAGTTGTGGAGCCTGATAAAAATTGAACTTCAAAAAAGGATTTCTTTTGATTCAACCATCTCCTCTCCCCAAGTTAGTGGCTTTGGTGGTGATTTTTGGGAGCCTCCAATTAAGTTGTGGAGATTGCCCCAATCTTGTAGGGTTTGGTGACTGCCCTCAAGTGTCCCATAGTGGATCAGGTGCTTGCCTTGAGGCAGGTGCTCGGGAGAATAGGGTGACGCCTCTTGTGGTGTTGGTGGTCTTAGTACCGCCCACCCCTCCAACAAGATGTACTCTCTTATAGGGAGGAACTCGGTAAAATATCATCGTCTCCGTGTGCCTCGATTATCTCTATAACCGAGCCCTTTATTTATGCACTTTACATTGTGATACACTTCGTGCTTAAAGTAATCTATCTTGCTATCATTGTTGCTTATCTTGCTTAGCATAAGTTATTGGTGCACATAGGTGAACCATTGTATATATATAGGCTTTGTGCTTGACAAACGCTAGTTTTATTCTGCCTTTGTTAAGCCCGTCTTGTAAAAGTTTTTAACCACCTATTCACCCCCTATAGGCGGCATCCATGATCTTTCACTTTGATCTAGGCAATCCTAACACAAAGTACATGCTTATAACCGACCAAGGTGCATAAGGAATAGGTAACGGCATATAAAGACCAAATGGGTTAGACTTGGACTTTGCTTGTAAGCACGTTGTGCACCGTTGGATGAGGCACTCCACGTATCTCTTCATATTCTCCCAATAGTGGTGCATAGCCAACATGTAGTACTTCTTGTCACGTCCAAAGTGACCCATCAAGCCTCCATTGCGAGACTCTTGGAGTAACAAAATTTGGTGAGAAGACTTCGGAATGCAAAGCTTGTTTTGTTTAAAGAGAAAACCATTGTGCAAAAAAGAAGTCACCAAATCCCTTGTGAGGTGAGCACTTAGCAAAAATTGGACCAAAGAACGAGTCGGAAGCATACAAATTTTTGATATCATCAAGACCCATAACATTCACTTCAAGGTGCATGAGGAGGGTGGAGTTTTTGTGGGAAAGAGCATCCACGACCACATAATATTTACCCTTCTTATACTTGACAATGTAGGGAAAGGACTCCATATATTCAACCCACTTGGCATGCCTCTTGCTCAAATGAGCTTGACCCTTAAGATACTTCAACGATTCATGGTCGGAGTGTATGATGAACTCTTTGGGCCAAAGGTAATGCTGCCAAACTTGCAAAATACGAACCAAAGCAAAAAGTTCTTTATCATAAATTGGATAGTTAAGGCGTGCTCCATCAAGTTTCTCACTATGGTAGGCCACGTGATGTCTGTTTTGCATAAGGACTCCTCCGATGTCAATACCACTAGCACCACCACACTCTATCTCGAAAGTTTTTGTGAAATCCGGTAAAGCGAGAAGAGATGCTTCGGTGAGTCGCTTTTTAAGCTCATCAAATGCTATTTGTTGTGCTTTCCCAAAAAAAAAGTGACATTCTTTTTAGTAAATTAGTTTAAAGGGCAAGCAATGCTAGAGAAATCCTTCACAAAGCGACAATAAAATCCAGCAAGCCCATGAAAGTTTCGAAGTTCACCCACATTTTGTTGAATAGGCCAATCTCTTATGTCTTTGACTTTGGAAGTATCAACTTCAATACCATTTGAATAAACAACAAATCCAAGGAAAACCAACTTATCTTTAGCAAAGGAACATTTTTGGAAGATTTGGATAAAGCTTTTCCTTTTGAAGAATTTCCAAAACTTCCTTAACATGTGTAACATGCTCATCAAGCGACTTTCTACAAACAAGAATTTGATCAAAATAAACAATAACATTCTTGCCAATGAGAGAGTGCAAAATATGATTCATAAGGCGCATGAAGATGGATGGGGCTTTAGATAAGCCAAATGGCATGACCAACCATTCATATATACCAAGTTTGGTCTTGAAGGCGGTTTTCCACTCATCACTCTCGGCCATATGTACTTGGTGGTAGCCACTACGAAGATCAATTTTTGAGAAAATCATGGCTCCACTCAATTCATCAAAAAATCCATCAAGGCGAGAGAAAGGATGTCTATAACGTACGGTTATAGAATTTATAGGACATCAATCCATGCACAACCGTAGTGTATCATCCATTTTTGGCACAAGAATCACGGGGAACGCATTAGGACTAAGGCTTTCTTGGATCAAACCTTTGGAGATGAGGTGGTGAATTTGGCATTCTATCTCATTCGTCTCCTCCGGGTTCGTGCGATAAGCGGCACGGTTTGGTAGCAGTGCCCCGGGTATAAGGTCGACGCGGTGCTCGATTCCACGAAGAGAAGGTAGTCCATGAGGAAGCTCTTCGGGGGACACATCATCGAATTCCTTCAACATAGACAACAAAGATGGAGGAAGGTTTGTCAAGTCGTTAGTTCCTTGTGCCAAGCCCTTGCATACTAGGACATAGTGCAAAATGGTTTGCTTATACCTCACTTCTCTCATCTCACTTTTGGTGGCAAGGAGAACTCTCTTGTGTTTGTCACTCATATTTGGCTTGTGGCACTCACTTCCTTTTGGGTGGTTCTATAGCTCACCACTTATCTCACTAGTTTGTTTTGTGATTTGCACCCTCGCTAAAGCCTTTGTATTATTCACAATTATTTGGCTAGGAGTCATCGGTTGCAAAACACATGTCTTATCGAGCCACTTGAAGGTATACAAGTTTGTGCCGCCATCATGGGTGGCTCCCTTATCAAATTTCCAAGGGCTTCCAAGCAACATATGGCACACCATCATTTGAACAACATCACACACCACCGTGTCTTTGTATGGTCCAATAGCGAATGTGACGGAGACTATGTGTTTAATGTTGACGGATCCATTATCGTTTAACCATTGCACATGATAGGGGTGCTTGTGTGGATGAAGGGGAAGGTTGAGTTTCTCACATAGTTCCATGCTTGCAAGATTGTGACAACTCCCTCCATCAAAGATAACGTTGGTGGATTTTCCATTGATGCCGACACGGGTTTGAAAGATGTTGCACCTTTGATCTTCATGTTCTTGTGCTTGTGTAGTTAACACTCTTGTGACGACAAGAGATGGACTTGCATCATGCTCACACATGTGGAGATCTTGATCATTAGTTTTCACTTGTTGTTGTGTCATCTATTCCTTGACTCTTGCTACAAACTCTTCTTCACTCAAGTATTATTCGTCGCCATTGTCATTCACAAACAAGACTTCGGTGTCGTCGCATTGGTAATACTTATGTCCTTTGCCTCCACACTTGTAGAATTCTACTTGGTCCACGAAGTTGGATTCAAAAGTTTGCTTGTCACTTGGGGGCGGTTTTCCTTGAGACGTTGTTGACTTGAACGGAGGCTTGAAGCTACTTTGAGTGCTCGCTTTGGGACTTGGTGTAGGAGCGGGATTAGAGGACTTGTAGGTGAAATAGGTCTTTGGTTTGCTATATTTGAGGTCCTCTTGCACTTGACGCTCGGCCTTGGTAGCAATATGCACGAGCTCAACCATGTTGCGGTAAGCTTGTAACTCCACGATGCACTTGATAGGATGATTCAAGCCCATTTGGAGTTCCATTTCCTTGAAATACTCTTCCAAACTTTTGGTTCCTTGAGTAAGCTTTTGAAGATTGTTGAAGAGGTCACGAGTGTAGTGCGATGGAACAGAGCGAGAATGCATGTTCTCCTTCATTGCTTGCCACGTAGCAATGGGTGGCTCTTCTCGTGCCTCGCGGGCAACTTGGACTTGTTTCCACCAAAGGTTGGCGTAATCATCAAACTCAAGCAATGCCATAGCCAAAATCTTTGCATTGTTATAGTTTTACATTTGGAAGATCTTATCCACCTTGAGTGCCCATGAGAGGTATTCTTCGGGGTTGTTGGAACCGGTAAACTTGGGCATGGTGAACTTGAGCTTGCTGAATGTCTCTTCATATTGGCATCGGTGATGGTTGCCATTATGGTGGTGGCGTTGGTGATCCTCGTCATCTGAGCTATCATCACTACAAGAAATGTCTCCTTCCGCAACGATTGGTCCCGTCAGTCGTCGTAGAAGGCGTGTCTTCCTCGACGAAAATCTTGTCTTAACCGTGGCCGATGCAAAACTTTTTTTTCTGGTTTCGCGCCCCTCTACTACGTCGAAAACGCTAAAAACATGGAGGAAGCTCGACGGGCGCGTGGCAGAAGTAAGATTTCCGCTTACTCGCGAGATGTTGACTCGTCGAAGTATTTTTTCGCGTGTTGGTCCCAGACGTCAGTGACTATAGCGGACCAAACTTTTGGGTCGCGCCTCCCTGATTTAAACTCGATAATGTAGTTCGATGCCTCTTATGTTTAGTCAGGCTGATAGTTCCCGCATGTATGCCTCACATTAGAGGAATCGTGTGTATGATGGAATTTTTTTCCTATCCTTGTTCCGAACTTGATAGCATCGCTCAATGCATCTGCCGTTTAATCAGGCTGCTTGGTCCCACGTGTCATCCTCACACTAGAAGAAACGTGTACATGATGGATTTTTTTCTTGGCTCGTGCCTCCCTAATATGAACTCGATAACGTTGCTCGAACTATCTGCCGTTAATCATGATGCTGGGTCCCACATGCCAGCTTCTCATTAGAAGAATCGTGTGAATGATGGAATTTTTTCCTTCGCTCCCGCTACCCTGTTTCAAACTTTATTGCGCTGCCATTTAATCACGTATCTGGGCCTATCTGTCATCCTCTCATTAGGAGAAATGTGTATACGATGAATTTTTTGCCCTCGGTTGCGCTACCCTATTTCGAACTTGAAAGCGCTGTCAGATGCATAATAACACAGCTGTGCCCCATGTGTCATACTCTCATTAGAAGAAACGTGTGTATGATGGAATTTTTGCCCTCGGTCGCGCCTCTGTGTTAACTTGATTGCATTGCTCAGTGCATCAACCGTTTATTCAGGCTGTTTTGTCAGCATATCATTAGAAGAATCATGTGTATATGATTGAATTTTTTCCTTCTCTAGCGCTACCCTGTTCCTAACTAGATAGAGTTGCTCGACGAATCTACCGTTTGGTCATACTACTGGGTCCCACATGTCAGCATATCATTAGAAGAAACGTGTGCATGTATGACTTTTTTCTCTGTATTTCGAACTTGGCAACGTTGCTCGATGCATCAGCTGTTTATACAGGCTGGTGGGTCCCATATGCCAGCCTCACATTAGAAGAATAGTGCGTATATGATGGAATTGTTTCTTCTCTAGCGCTACCCTATTCCGAACTAGATAGTGTTGCTCGACGAATCTATCATTTGGTCACGCTGCTGGGTCCTACATGTTAGCATCTCATTAGAAGAATGTGTGCATGTTAAACTTTTTTCTCTCTCGCGTCTACCTTATTCGAACTTGGAAATGTTGCTCGATGCAGCACCTATATAAGGTCTCTCTGGTGGGTCCCACATGTCATCCTTTTTGTAAATGAAACGTGTTATGATGGACTTTTTTTGGCCGCCTCCGTTGTTTTGACTTTGGTCCGTAGCTGGGTACCAGATGTCAGCAACCTCTATGCAGGAAACGTGTCTATGCTGGGTCCCTGATGTCAGCCTCTATTTGAAAGAAACATGTGTATATTGGACTGTTTTTTCGGGTTGAGTCTGCCGTTATGACCTTGGCAATATTGGTAGATTTTTTTGTGAAAAAACGTGTCTATGATGCAGTAGTAGTTTATCTGGGTCCTAGATGTCAGCCTTATAAAGTACAAAAATATTAATCTATACTCCGTTGTTGGGTCCCACATGTCAGCCTTCTATGTACAGGAAACGTGTCTATGATGTGTCCCACATGTCAGCCTTTTCTGTGTAGGAAAAGTGTCTATGCTGGGTCCCACATGTCAGCCTCTATATGAATTAAATGTGTCTATGCTGGGTCCCATATGTCAACCTCTATTTGAATTAAACGTGATATATATGTTGGACTGTTTTTTCGGGTCGAGTCCGCCGTCCTTAACCTTGGCGACATTGCTAGATACAACAGCAGTTTATCTGGGTCCCAGATGTCAGCCTGAGAGTACAAAAAATATAACTCTATATTAACACAAAATTCCTAGGATTCAAACTCGAGACCTTACTAGCGGTGAACTGGGTGTCTTGCCACTACGAAAGAAAAAGCTAGTTCAGTATAACCGTTAAGCTTCTCTATTATAACTTATTGATTTGTCTTCTTAAAAAGACTTTTTCTGATCATTTTTATCTCCTATCAAATAATAAGACGGTGCTCCTGGCAGCTAAACTAAAAACTGCAGGCTCTCTAAAAAAACTGCAGGCATAGTTTTTTTTAAAAAAATTGAAAGGTGGGGGGCAATGACCGAAAGGCCGAATTAAAAAGAGTTAGACTATTCTGCATGGTCTTATCTACATGGGCTATACTCCATAGGCTATTCCCCATGGGATCCTTTCTCAAATTTCCATGGGTTGTGGTCAGCAATCCCCTTATTACCCCTAAAAGGTCGAAGTAAAAATGTTTTGGAATAAAGAGGGGCCGAATGAGCTATATTTCTTCTCCTGGTATATAAAATTGCAGGATTCTAAAAAAAATGCATTTTGCTGTGGCTCGGCCGGATTCGAAACAAAGACCTCGAAGAGGGTGGGAAAGAAATCAATAATTCTTGTTGGCGGATATTTATATAAACTATGCAGTACAGAATAATACTGAAAAATTATCGACAGATTCACAGTTCATATTCAGCAGCACTTGACCAATTCAGCAGCATTTTAAAGTGAGTGATTCAGCAATACAGACACTGAAACACAATAGCAGTATAGAGAGAACTAGTTCTTGTTTCAGCTCTTAAAACCTTGTCGCCCGATCATTTTTCCCTTTTTTCCAAACACACTCGACCATTGGAGCATGCAAAAATGATGATTGAGTCTGCTTTGAGTACCTTCTTCTCACATCAATGCCTGTGTGACCCACGATGCAACCCTAAATGCCCAAGCCTCATCAAGATTGTGACAAGGCCATGTTTAAAAGGAAAAGCTAGACTTTCGACTACCCTTGATTTAAACAAGTACCGGTACATCAGTATTAGTTCAACAAAATACTTTACTAATAGCAACGGCAGAACATTTGAGACATTCAGTAGCTTTCCTGCTTAAAATTCAATTGCACTATAGAGAGAATAGGTTCTTGTTCCAGCTCAAAAACCATGGCGCACGATCAGTTTGCCCTGTTCTCTGAACAGACTCGATCATTGGAGCAAGCAAAACTGAGGATCAAGTCTGCTTCTGTGCGAATACCACCTCATTTCGTCAATGCCTGTGTCAATCCCCATATGCAACCCAAAATGCCCAAGACTCATCTATATAATTGTGACAATGCTAGGTTTCTAAAGAAAAGCAAGGCAATCTGTTGCACTTGATCTAAACAGGTAACAGTACATCACTATTAGTTCGACAAATACTTTGGTAATAGCAAACGCAGAACAAAGGCAAATCAAGACCATATCCTGCCCTTGACCTATACAAGTACTAGCAGTATATAGTACAAAATACTCAGAAGTACAAGAACTGGTACTATACTACTACTACTTTATGGCTAGCCTCACTTTTTTACAAATATTTTTCAATTGGAAATTCTACCCCTCAATTGATGCATATTGAGTAATGCATGCCCTGGGTAATATAAGATGTTTCATGGTACAACAGCAGGGAAATATTTTTCTTCTGCATGATGGCTGGCATCACCCTGATCCCAGGCGTGGAGGAACTACAGATTATATCCCAAAACCCTAGATCTATTGATGGGGTATAGGCAGTGAGGCTCACATTGTACAAGGTTAACGAGCACGCATCCTGCCTGACACACACGATGGATGGCAATGTCGCCCGACTCGCGTATGTCAAATAGCATAGCAAACACCGTACCATCGTCCCCTAATCTTATCTTCTCTTCTCTCGATGAGAACGGTGCCAACAGCGGCTGAGAGATGTACTTGGAGTTACTAAAGGAAGTAAGAATCGGCAGACTAAATTGCAGCATGCAAAATATTATAAGAAAAAAATGATAAAGTAAATATGAGTAGCCTGACTGCGATAAAACATACATAGTACTCCCTCCATTTCAAAATATAAGAAGGTTTAGCTTTTGTGAAGTGTATCTAGAACCCTATATAGCATGTGTTCACTCTGAACTACACACTATTAGAGAGTGTAGATACACTCGTTTCACAAAAGCTAAAACATCTTAGGGCCTGTTTGATTCAAAGAATTTCTAAAGGAATTATATATCGATAGGAATTTATCCTATAGAGTGTGTTTGTTAGAAAGGAATGAATCCTACAAAATTCCTATACATTGCTTTCCTGCACTACAATCCTATAAGATTTCTAAGAAGAGGTGAGACCTCTTGGAAAAATTCCTATATGCCATGTACTTAACCCCTATAAAGTTACTGTATTTTTCCTGCGATGCAAGCAAACAACTAATTTTACTAATCCCTACAGTTTTTATTCCAATAGGATATCAAGTGTCATGCCATTCTATTCTTGCATTTTCCATATTCATGTGTTGCACAAATCCTTTTAATCTATTTTCAAACGGAGGGAGTACCTACGGACTACATGTGCAAGGCCATTATTTCAAAGGAAAAGCTACTTGATCTAAGCAAGTAGTGCTAGCTCCTAGTACATAGCCATGTTTGAAAGGAAATGCTAGATCATGTCCAGCGATTTGATCCAAACAAGTACTTCCAGTACATACTGCAAAATACAATAGCACAAGTAGAACTAGAAACAATAAACTCTCAATTACAAGAACTAGTACAATAGTACTGTACTACTTTGCAGCCAAAATCTATATTTCCAACACACTGAAACCCCTCTAACTAGAATCAAAATCAATATTTAATCCCAAATTTGAACGGCATATCACCATCAGAATCAAGACGGTCATATCTGTCATCTACCACCTTCTGGCTGCAGAATGAGTAATCCAGGATAAACATATCATGTTTATTAATCACAAAATTCCGGAAATCTTTAGTCATCCTGGCGGCGGCCGGCAACGCGCTGCTCTTCGGCTCAAAAAACAGGCTATATTTGGCGAACTCCTCCAGGTCCCTCCCATCATTGAAGGTTTATATAAGTGCAAGTCCACCATGTACCGTTGAAACTTGCACGCTGTCGGCCTGACGCACTGGACGGATACGGTGAGGACATAGTGGAGCATGCCAAATCCCACGGCGAACACTATATCATCATCCCCGGATACGATGCTCTCTACTCTCCATGAGCCAGGTGCCAGCAAAGGCTGAGAGATGTACATGTGTTCCACGCCGTAGTGGAAAATGTGCACTTCCATCGAGTGGGATTTTTCGAGTGGGCGAGGAGCGCTGTGGGCGGGGTGGCGAACTCGCATCCAGGCTTAGGGCAGTTGCACGGGCCGTGCAGGCACGCCATCTTGTGGTTGAGGAAGTCGTGGAAGGAGACCAATGTCCCGCAGCACAGTTGGGGCATCTACTACCTTTTTCGCCAGCGGCTTGGCGGTGCAACTCCTTGGAGCATGCGGCCAGCCGGACGGCACTGGTAGTGTCCATACACATAGCGATTTCTACGAAGGCGTCATCGCTGAACTTGCTCTAGCCATCGTACCGGATCTTGTGCATCGAATCCGCCATTGAGTCCGGATGGACTGAGGGCGAGGGAGGATTCAATTATTATTGTTGGGGTTTCTTGGAAGAGAGTGATGGCGGTCTACAAGTACCGATTCTGCGGGCGAGAAATGGCTAGGACAATTTGCGAAGTGCGCTCTAGATGGAGAAGATGGGAGGCTCTTTGAACGAGGGGTGTTTGCGTGTTGCCTCGTCGGTCTTTTGTAGTTCCCAACTGTATCGAGGACGCCGACTGCAGTTATAGATAGACTAGCAAGCGGTCACGTCCTGGCTCAGTATTGTATTGTCTCATCACATAGACTAGCTATAAATAATATCATAAATAAGTTTTATTATGTTTCAGGAAAGGATGTGAACCTACATTTTTTGAGTAAATTACATTTAGTACCACAATTGGGGCCAGGGTAACAGGTTAGTGCCCTGCAATTTTTCCAAAGGCATCCAAGGCACATCACGCGGTATAGGGGCAGAATTTTGGCCCAGAAAATCAGATTCCAGGCCGGAGATTTGCCCCGGCCGGATAATCCGGCCCCCACTTAGGTCGGATAATCTAGACCCAAACTTATTCAACGGCTGGTTTTGGCAGGGGGTATAAATGCCCCAATTGCTCCTTGGAAGATTAATATAAGCGACTAGAGGGGAGGGTGAATAGGCACTACTCATTTCTTATTTTATTTTTCAATTTAAGGCTTGACACAAAGTAAGTTCTCTAGATATGCAACTAAGTGAGAGAGAATCTATATGACAAGCAATCAAGCAACAATAATAATAAAGAGAAAGAAGATAGAAGTCACTAAGAGTTGACAGGGAGATGTTATCCCGAAGTATCTTCCTTTTGAGGGGAAGTATGTCTCCGTTGGAGCGGTGGGTGGTACTAAGAGCACCAGAGCCATGAAAGGACTCACCCTATTCTCCCGCGCAACTGCCTCATGGCAAGCACATGCTCCACTATACGGTGGCCTTCAAGGTGGCGACCGGAACCTTATACAAATCCTTGGGTAACTTCTCCACAACTGAATTAGAGTCTCACAAGACGACCCCGAAGCTCTTACACACGAGGATGAGCTATGGAGGGTGACTTATTCAAGTTAGGGTTTCCTCAAACCCTAGAGCAACAACAACTTACACAAATGGTGGGGAAACACAAATCCCTTTGGTGGAAAGCTAGGTCTAGGTCTCCTCCCTTGATTCTCCAAGGGGCATCAAGTTCTAGAGGCTAGGGAGGGAGAACTAGGAGGTTGAAGCTCAACAATAATGGAGGAGAGAGTGTAAGACGCAACCTTCACGTGGAGAAGAAGGGGCTATATATAGCACCCCCCCCAGAAAAAGAGTTATTGTTGCTTCACTAACCCCAGAGTCTACGGTCTTCAGGGCCAGAGTCTCCGGGCATGGCCAGAGTATTCGGGGTGGGCTCTAGACTTTGGGCAGGACTCCAAGGGGGAGTCCAAAAGGCTTTTTGTGGTACCTTGGATTCAAGGCCGGAGACAGGTCCAAAGTCTCCAGGCTCCTGCCCCGGTGTCTCCGGTGGGGTGCGCAACTCCGGACCAAACTCCGGGGATGGACACAGAGAGCAGACCATGGGGCAGATACTTGCCCAGAGACAAGGTCGGAGTCTCCGGTCCAATTCCCCAGAGTATCCGGACTCAGGGGAGGCAGTAGACCAAATCTTCCATCTAAGCATCTTTTCTTGATTAAAAATTGAATCCTTCTCCTTTAAAAAATAGAAGATTGTCTTAAGCCTCTACACGGATGAACCTGCAATACTTAGCACACGGGAGAAACAAACTTGTGTTGATAACAAACACCAAAAATCATTAAGGCAGGAAATGCCCTTTCAATCTCCCCCTTTTTGGTGTTTGATGATAACACAAGGATTTGCACAATAATAGAGAAGCACATGGTACAAGAGGTAGAGAGGCTCCCCTCAAAGTGTGCACACACGAGATTTTCATTTGAATATAAGTGCACAAAAACAAGGGAGGACACTCCCAAGTTATTACAAACCTACCCGAGTGCAAGGAGATAAGATTTGTTAAGTGATACTCATACCTTGAACAAACAAAAGTGGTGAAGAGATATATATAAGGGCACCCATTAAAAGAGGTCTTCACAAACACAAGATATGAATCCATAAGATAAGTTACCACATAGTCTTCACTTACATATAGCCAGACAACATAGGTCCATATATAATTCAGAACATAGGTCCACAAATAAAGCGAGGCAAATAAGAACAAGTCAAAAGCAGCAAAAGAATCAAATGAAGAGCGCTAGCGAGCTTGTGACTTCCCATGCAAATACCACGACATCACCTAATAGCAACTTCTCCCCCTTTGGCATCGAGACACCAAAAGGGGATAAGAGCAAGACTACATGCCCCAACCGGAACACTCATCATCCTCGTCCTCCTCGTCATCATCGAAGCCTTCCTCAGAACTTTGATCACCTTGATCATCATCAGCAGTAGGGCCTTTGCGACAAATAGAAGTGGAAGCATCATCCTCAAACATATTCCAATCAATCGAACCTTGAGCCCATTAACAATAGGAGAGAGTGCGAGAGGGATGTGGCTGAGCCAAACATGATCCTTCGGCATCACTGTCCTCCTCCCATTGGTGAAACTTCTTCAGAATCTGCTTGTCCCTCTTGTAAGCTTCATACTGACCCTTGCGAATATCAATGCTCATACAAAGCAACATATTTTCCCAAAAGGTGGCCTTCTTCGTTTCCCCCTTAACATAGTCACGAGAAAAGGATGGAATACGGGCATTGATGACATTCTTCCTCCTAGCACGGACGGGGCTGGAAGTAGGAGGGCTATCCTCCTCATCCTCTCTAATCTCATCATCTAGCACATAAGCAGAATATCCACGAGGATCTGTAGTGGTAGTGGGAGCCTTACACTGCAACTAGAGAGGGAATGGGCAACAACAGCAGACCCTCAAGCGGGGAAGGCAAGTTCATCTTTGCAAAGGTGGATAGCACAAGCCTCATGACATAGGGAGAATATGTGGGAGTCTCCTTCTCAGAAATGCTGATGGTGAATTCCATGAAGATGAAATACATGATGTCGAGGGGAGTGGCAGGAGCATCATGGCCTTTTATGTACACGGAATGAGCAAGAGCCATAAGAGGAACCAAAGCAGAACGAATAGTGTCAATATTTCCCACTTGAGGATAAATGTTTTCACGAAACATGCAGATCACAATGTGGAATGGTGGCCTTATGTTCCTTGCTCCTTACAAGAAGCAACCAAAGATTGTGTTGGTAGCTCAAGAGGAGTACTCATCAACAAGTGAATACGAAGAGGATGATGATAGCTCACAAGAGGTGGCTGCCATAGCCACCACATCTACACTAACTACTTCACTCTTCGACTCTCCAACTAAGAACGTCATCAACAAGAACGTCACTTGCCTTATGGCAAGAGGTTCCGAGGTATAACCTTCCATCACTTCTTTTCCTAAGACTAATATGAATGTTGATATGGATGATTCCACTAGTCTTAAGGTTAAGGAAGAAGTTATTGCTTTGGACTATTTTATCACTAACTTGCAAGGTGAGCACAAAATGCATTTTGAGGCCCTTATGGGTCAACTTGTTCACTCAGAAGAGCTCCTCGAAGAAAAGGGCATAATTGAAAGAGAGGATGCGATGGATATTGCATCTTTGAATAATTCTCTAGAAGAAGAAGAGATCCGGGCCTCCCTTGAGGAGAGACTTGAGTTTGTTGAGGAGTCACATGATGAGCTTGTGGCCAAACTTGTAAAGGAATGTGATAATGCTATTGCCGAGGCAAAGAAGCTAAAGAAGGAGAAGGTTGAATTTGGGGCTGCTCATGCTACACTCTCCGAGAAACTAGAGAAACTTGAAATGTCTCACAAGGCATTGGAGAGTGAATACTCTATTCTCAATGAGTCTCATGATCAGCTCCAAACTCAATTAACAAAGAATGATGTCCCTAGCACTTCTACTTCAATGTGTGCTCATGAATAATTAGTTGAATAAAATGTTAGATTAAAATATGAGCTTACTAAGGCATAACTTCCCGAAGGTAAGGAAGTTCTCAATGAGGTCCTTAGCAAGCAACGGACAAATAATGGAAAGGAGGGACTTGGCTATGTCCCTAAGACCAAGAAGAATAACAACAAGAATAAGAAGACCAAGAATGCTCAAGCAAAGACAAGCACTACCGGAAATAACATCATGAAGGACAAAACTGAATATAATGGTTTTGCATGATCTAACAATTCTCATTATGAGTTATTTCGTGATTATTATGGTGATGTCAGATATTTGTCTAGTGAAGGTACTAGGGTCCAACGATCCCTTGGTTCGAGAGGGGGCTGAACACGTGTTCCCAAGGAACCTCGGCGACGGTGGCGATGTCGGAGCAAGAACCACGACAATGAGTTGACACATGGGTTTTTTACCCAGGTTCGGGACCCTCCTGAGGAGGTAAAGTCCCTACTCCTGCTTTGCTGTATTGATTGCTTGGCTTCGCGAGGGTACAATGGAGGATGTTTTTCTAGGGTTTAGATCGTAGAGGATCGATCCATTCTAAGGTAGGAGGAAGGGTCCCTTGTATAGGGCGACATCGTGCCTCTTCCCTACCCCTGGTGCGGGAAGGGCGTCAATAGTTCCACTCCTCGAGATCCCGGTCTAGGAGGCTGCTATAGCTGGACCGAGTATATGTCGTCTTGAGGACTCCTTTCTAGCTCCTGCTTCGGTCATACCTGGAGCCCTGGCGTACCTCCCTTTGTCTCGGCGTGCCAAAGCATGGGGAAGGGTCGTCCTCTTGGTTGGACTCTACCTGCCACGCCTTTAACCCTGCCCCCTTATCGGGACTGCTCCGGGATGGCATCCTATTCCACAGTTGGCCTTGTCGTACTCTCTCGCGGGGCAGCCTAAGTCCCTCGGGAGGTACCCTAGCTCCGGGCCCTCTAGAGGGGTGTTCCTGGAGTGGCGGCTCTCGTGAGGGTGTCCTTCTACCCCCCTTGTGAGGTTTGTCTGGCCGTTGGTCGCGAGATAGTCGTGGACGGATCGGGGTACCCCCTATATCAAGTATCCGACATTAGCCCCCAGCCATTGGACCGGCGCGTCTCGTGCTCGATGACGAAGGGTCAAATGGCCACAATGATGACTGGTGCTGCGCAAGACGCGTGTCTCTTCAGGTCCCAAGGCGTCCCCGTGGAAGGGACGTGTGCCCTTATGGGCCGAATCTTGGTCTATAAGGAGTGGCCTCCCTTCACCCGACGAGATTCGTCCCCTTTTCGCATCGCGTCAGTCGCCCACTCTTGTAAGTTTCTTCCTCCTTGCATCTGCTCCTGCCCACCACACGTGATGTCTCGTCGGGGAGCCTTGACCTTCACGAAGGGGAAGCAACCACCTAACAGACTCACGAGAGTCGCCTTGATGGGAGCCGTGTGGTCAAGAAGCTCTTCTGGCGAGACATGCCTTCCCGAGGCATACTTAGGGAAACACGCTCGAGAGGAGGACTCCCCTCCAGAGGGTGCGGCCGCAGCAAGTGGAGTGTCCTGCGATGCTAGGCCCTTTGTGCCCCCTGGTGCGCGGGAGTGCGACTGGGGCGTGAAAATCCGGTCAGGAGGTGTTTCTAGGCAAGTCGGTGCCTGAATCCTTCCTTTCCCCTCGCCTTTGGCCCTGGCTAACTTGTTGTACCCTGACTGCGAGGAGCGTCTGAAGAAGTAGCGACGGGTGAAGCAGAAGTCAATTCGTAAGGCCCATCTGGTGATTCACCCCTTGGGCCAGCTTTAGGAGGTCATGACTTCCCTAGCCGCGCCTGAGGCAAGGGAAGGGGGTTCCTCGACACCTGCGGTCACCACTCCCCCTCCTCCCTTGACACCGGGCGACGGGGAGACTGTGGCGAGTGATGCCATGCTCCTAGTAGATCCTCAAGAGGTTACCCCTCAGGAGGCCACCCTTTCGGCCAGGGGCATGACCGAGGTGGTCGCGACAGTGAGTTTTCCCATAGCCCCCGGGACTTCGGAGGCCGCGGTAGCTGCTGCCCTGGGTGGTGATGTCGGCCTTCATCTGGGCGGCCCGTAGGTGGTCGCAGCCCCCGATCCCGCGGGTCACGGGTCCTCGGAGTCGGCTCCCTCATCTTTCCCAAGCCATCCGACTGACCCCGGAGGAACTGTTGAGGCACAAGAGCTGGTAGCGATGGTTCTAGGATATACCCCCATGTCACGCTCCTAGGCTAGCTCGCCACAGATGTTCGCGCCGGGACTCCAAGCCGGGTGCGAGGTTGAGTCGTTATTGGTGCTTATGCGTAGGGTCCTGAATCTCGTGAGCGCGGCTGCTCAGGGCTTGGATGAGTTCATCTCCTCGAAATTCAAGGACACGCTGACTACCGTCGAGCGATCTCTCTTCACCAACCTCCTATAGCTTTCCTCGGAGCTCGACTACTCCCTGGCTATATGGCTATCGGAGGCCATGCCATACCTCGAAGCGCGTGTCACCCTGCTTGTCGACCATCTGGTCGAGACCTTTCCGCGTGTGGTGCCCTGCGAGGAGGATTTTCCGCCAGCAAGCCCAGGTAGTGACACCATCGAAGAGGAAGATCTTAAGGAGGTGAGCTCGGGAGGCACCACTGGGGCGACTTGATTCCCTGCCGATGTAACACCCGTTGGGCACTGTAGGACTTGCTGCCTTTATTCCCGTCGAGACTTGTAAGGGTACCTTCCCCATTCTAGGGCCTCAAATGTCTGTTCTTTTGGCGCTGTTTTCTGGCCCTCTTGAGGGGAGGTCGTGCTTCTGCTCGTAGATCCCTCGAGGAGGTGATCCGTTGCACCTGTGTCAGAATCATCCCCGTATGTCCCTTGAAGAGGCGACTGTAGGGCGCGTGCTTCCCCTGCGTGCCTCCTCAAAAGGGGAACAACCACAGGCTCCACACGCCGCTTGCGGGGTAGTCTCAAGGGTCGTCGTGCTAGCTTCTCAAGGAGAATACCACTTAGGCTTGTACCTGTCCCGTAAGCCCCTCGGGGAGGTGAACGTAAGCTCTATACGTTCAAATCCGTCTTGGAAGCCCCTCAAGGAGGTGACCGCAGAATGCGTACTTTCCCTGTATAGTCCCTCGGAGAGGCGACTGTAGGTTTCACATGCCGCTTGAGGGGTAGTCTCAAGGGTCGCCGTGCTAGCTTCTCAGGGAGAAGATCGCTTAGGCTTGTACCTGTCCCATAAGCCCCTCGGGGAGGTGATGTAGGCTTTGTACGTCCAATTCTGTCCTCGAAGCCCCTCGAGGAGGTGACCGCAGGACGCGTACTTTCCCTATATAGTCCCTCGGAGAGGCGACCATAGGTTCCGCATGGTGTATGCTCTTCCCTCGTTTTCTGTGTGAGGATCATCAAGCACCGAGAACCATGGGTGAGGTGACTTATCACTGGAGCTAGTCCGCAAGTTTAGAGCTCGATACCTTAGGCCCCGATGTTGATCGAGGGTGGACCCAGTGATAAACACCATGCCTAGCCCCTTCTCACGCGGTGCACGAGAAGAAAGAGCACCACAGAAAAACCCGAAGATGCAAATGAGGAAATCATCGGTAAACGATAGAAAAACGAGGAAATCGTTCTTGAGTTCTTCACAATGTCTAAGGGGAGGAGTTGTTTGTTACCGCTGCCACCATGAGCAGAGCTCACGGGTATAACTTGTGAAGGTGCTATATGTTCCAGGTGTTGGGGATCGGGACTCCTTCTTCTTTCTCCGGTCGGACTGCTCCCGACCTTGCGACATGCACAACTCGTAAGGGGCCCTCCCACATCGGGGAAAGCTTGTGGAGACCCTCGCGAGAGAGTACGCGGAGAAGGATGATGTCCCCGACCTCCAGGGTATGTGCCCATATGTTGTGACAGCGGTACCGATGCAGAGCCTGTTGGTACCTGGATGCTCGCATGTTGACCTTGTGTCTGGCTTATTCCATGAAGAGTACGTCTTCGTAGCGCAGCTCCTATTGCGATGCTTCTTTTAAGGCGAGCACCTGTGGGGAGCAATGTTTGAGCTCCACAGGTATGACCGCCTCGGCACCATAGACGAGGAAGAATGAAGTATCTATGTTGGGCTTGGTTGCCTTGGTGTGGATCGACCACAACACGTCGGGTAGGGCCTCGATCCAACCGCGCCCGCACTCCTTGATCTTGTGGCAGAAAATCTTGGTCTTGAGCCCCCTAAGGACCTCCGCATTCGTGCGCTCAGCCTTTCCATTGCTGCGAGGGTGGGCAACCAATGCATAGTCGATCTTGGTGCCGAGGCCCTCGCAGTACGCCTTGAACACGCCGCTGGTGAATTGGATGCCGTTGTCGGTGATGATGCGATTAGGCACACCGAAGCAGCACACCAAGCCTTGGATGAACTTTACTGCTGATCGCGCAGGGATGGATCTAACCGGTTCCACCTTTGCCCATTTGGTGAACTTGTCGATTGCGACGTAGAGGTATCGGTAGCCCCCGGGCGCCCGTGGGAAAGGCCCCAAGATGTCCAACCCCTTTGCCTCAAAGGTCCATGAGAGCGGGATGTTCTGGAGTTGCTGCGCCGGCTGGTGTATCTGCTTGGAGTGGAATTGGCAAGCCTTGCATGACTTTACCAACTCCATGGCGTCCGTGAGTGTTGTGAGCCAGTAGAAGCCACTACGGAAAGCTTTCCCGACGAGGGTACATGCCGAGGCGTGATAGCCACACTCCCCGGCATGGATGTCGGCCAGCATCTTGTGCCCTTCGTCGCTGGAGATACACCACAGGGACACACCGTTAGGACGACGACATTAGAGGTCTCCGTCTACCATGCAATATTTCTTTGCACGGCGGACGAGGCTCTCTTCCATGTCGTCATTGTAGGGGAGGATGTCAAGCTAGAGGTAGCTCTTGAGTTCGATGATCCGATCTGACTCTTGAGGGGTGGCCGCCAAGACCAACCTATTACCAGAGGGTAGACCGCAATCCGAGGAACCTAACAAGGATGGGGAGGAAGCTCCTCGGGCCGGGCCTTTTCCTTTGGTGGTGGTGCGGCCGAAGGCTCGAACAACCTTTCCTCGAAGACCCCTGGCTGATGCAGCTCTTGGCATGACACGCGCTTGGAGATCTCGTCCGCCTCGTAATTGTCCCCCCGAGGGATGTGGAGCAAGTCCATCCCTAGGAAGTACTTCTCGATCCTCCACGTCTCCCCGAGGTACACCGACATGTGCTCATCCTTGGGGTTGTAGCTCTTGTTGGAGAAGTTGACCAGGAGCAAGGAGTCTCCCTAGACCGTGATGTACTTGTTGCTGAGGGCGATGGCCGCCTTGAGGCCAGCGATCAGCCCCTCGTACTAGTGATGTTGTTGGAGCGCTTGACTTCATCTCTGAAGTGTAGCTGAACTGCGTAGTAGATATTGTTGCCAGTTGGGGACATGAGCATAGTAGCTACTGCCGCGCCATCACCGTTGAATGCCCCATCGAAGCTCACGCTCCAGCGCCCCAGGGCCAGCTTCCCCGGGAGCTAGGTTGTTTCCTCCCGAGGTTTGTTCCCTCCTGGGTTGGTCCATACCACCGTGAACTCTGCTAGTGCCCACCTGTAGGCGGTGGGCGTGGTGTCAAATGCCATCTCAAAAGGCTGTAGTTCGATGGCCCACTCACCCACACGGCTCGTTGATACGTCGGAAACGTATCTATAATTTTTTATGTTCCGTGCTTGTTCCTATCTACTTTGCTTTACTTTGTCTACACTTTGAGGTGCTTTTTACATGTTTTATGGTACTATCCTATTAACAAGTTGCTACAGTGCCAGTTGCCTGTTTTCTGCTGTTTTTGGTTTCAGAAAAGCTAGTAAAGAAATATTCTTGGAATTGGACGGGACAAAAGCCAAAGTCAATAACTTTCCGTGGGGAACAAGAAGTCTAGAGGGGAGAAGGAGAAGCGTGCCAGGGCAGACATACCCCCCCCCTAGGCGCGGCCAGGGGTGGGCCCATGCCTGGGTATGGTTTGACCCCCCTGATCGCCTCCTCGGCCTCCCCCTTCTCCTATAAGAAGCCCCCGATGCAGAAACCCTAAGAACCCCATCAAATCTCCATGAAACCGTCTATAGCCTCCACCACCATCGTCCCTAGATTGGGGGGATCTGAAGTTCTTCCCGGCACCCTGCCGGAGGGGAGATCATCCCCGAGCCCTTCTCTCTGGTATGATGTGTGAGTAGTTCCACCTTGGACTATGGGTCCATGTAGTAGCTAGATGGTTGTATCTCCTCCTTTGTGCTTTCATGTATAGATCTTGTGAGCTCTGTTCATGATCAAGATCTAATCTATTTGTAATGATGCATGTTGTGTTTGCGGGGATCTGATGGATATTGAGATTATTATGTTGGTTTGATTAATGGATTTGTCTTTATGATTCTAGCATGTCTGTGTTATTTCTGATCTTGCATGCTCTCCGTTGTTAGTAGCTATCTTGGCCAAGTAGTTGCTAGTGTCTCCAAGAGGGGGTATTTATGCTCGATAGTGGTTTCATGCCTCTAGTTTCCAAGGGAAGTTACAATAATCTCTTCGGTTGTAGAATGTGATGTTGCCACTAGGGAGAAAACAACGGTCTCTTGTTCATGGAACATGTGGACTATTTACCTTACACACTTTGCATAAAGCAGCTGTCTGTTGCTTGCAACGTAATACTGGAGGGGGTTCGGATGATAACCTGAAGGTGGACTTCTAGTCATAGATGCAGTTGGATGGCGGTCTATGTATCTTGTTGTATTTCCCAATCAAATCTCATAGGATCTTTCTGACTAGTAATTGCATTGTTATGCCTTTCTTAGTTCTTGTCAATTGCCCTGCTGTAATTTGTTTACCCTTCATGACATGTTGTTTATCTAAGGAGAGCACCTCTAGTGAACTATGGACCCAGGTCCAATCTTTACCATTGATACATCTTCCAGTTTTACTTGTTTACTTGTTGCAAATCATTACCTTCCACACCATACGTTTAATCCTTTGTTACAGCAAACTGGTGAGCTTAACAAACTTACTGATTCGTTGGGACAAAGTCTTGAGTTTGTGTTGTGCAGGTTTCCACGTTGCTTGCAACACCTTTGAGACGTTTCCTTCCTCCTTCTGGTTCGATAACCTCGATCTCTACTGAGGGAAACTTGGTGTTGTGCTCCTCACACCTTGCTCTTGGGGTTACCAACGAAGTGCCACGTCGAGCACCATCAAGATTTATGGCGCTGTTGCCGGGGAGGCTAAGGACGTCTTCACAAGGGGAGTCCTCCACTTCCTTTCTATTTGCTTTGTTTTTAATTTGCTTTGTTTCTTTTGCCTCTTTCCAAAAAAACCAAAAAAAATAGTTTAGTTTGGTTTGCTTTCTTTATTCAAAAACACAAAATAATTAGTTCCTACACTAGTTGCCACCTTGTCTATCTCACCATGTTGCTCCCCAAGTTCGCCCTGAAAGATCTTGCAATAGGTAGTGGTTCCATAATTGGGAAAGATAATATTGGAGAATTTTTTAATAATGTTAGCAAGCATGAGGATATTGAGGATAAATCTATAGTAGAGCTTGCTCCTGATTATGAGATTGTTGCAGCTTTTTTAGTTCATATGTTGGAGGCTAGGTTTGTTAGCCTTAACCCCTTCATACAATTCTTGTTCCTAAAACTAAAAGAAGAAAAGAATGTTGAAAAGAGGGAATTCATCCTTAAAACTTCATTACATGAATTACATGATGTTGCTAGGGAAGCCAAAAAGGTCTTTGAGCGTTTCAATATGGTAGGCTCAAATGTAGATGTTGTGGATATTTCTGATAAAACTAAGCGTAAAGAAGAATTTAAGATACCCATATCCTTTAAGCTTGTTGGAATGCATGGAGCCTTTGAAAAGAATTTTGATTGGATTGCCCCTGAAAATCTTTTTGATAAAAGTAGTAGACCTAAGAGGGATGAGAAGGGATCCTCCAAAACCCATTTGGATGAGATACCTTTCATAGTGGAAGATTTTGCAAGTATTGATGTTAATGCTTCCTTATTTGAAAATACTTGATTCTTCTTGCTTCTTCTGTCTAACTTAAAGGCGTTAAAGAAAAGTACTTGTTGGAAGATAACCCAAGAGTTTCCTTGAGTATTGGAAGTTATTACTTCAGTAATGACCTCTCCTTATCCTTTTTGTTTGCTTTTTGTGCCAAGAATGACCTCTAATGAGAGGGAAGTAAGATTTGGGGAGTTGCTGTTCCGAAACAGATTTCTGTCCTCCACCAAAAAAAATCGTGAGGAGTCTATGTAACTCGGATTGAGCTCAAAATTTACGAACAAATCCCCCAGTATGTTATATAACTTTCGTTAGTTAAACACTTTTTAATTTGAGAAACATAAGAGGTTCTAAAAAATAGGTTTCTGCCTGCTGGTCTGTTTTGACAGATTTCTGCCATTATTTGCATTTGCTTCTTATTGATTCCTTTTTGAGTTCTATTTTGGTGAATTGAGATTTTTGAAGGAGTTACTACAGTAGCTTGTGTTTTTAGTGAAAATCCTTGCTGTTCCAAAGCTTTGCCAGGGGTCTAATATCTTTTGAATACACTAATGTTGCTAATGAAGATTGTGTAAAGTTTTGTATGAAGGAAAAAATTTAGGTGTAGAAAGAGAATGATGCAATGAGATGAATAATGGACAAAAGCTCAAGCTTGGGGATGACACGATGGTGTCACACCAAGAAATATCCAAGAGGTACAAGCATCAAAGCTTGGGGATGCCTTGGGCATCCCCTTCTTCATTAATAAAAAGCTGAGGTCTATCTGGACACTTTGTTTTTTATTATTTCATGCACAGTTGTGTTTTTCTTGGAGCGTCTTAGTTTTTGTTTGCTTGCTTAGGTTATTTAGTTTGCTTGAATAAAGTAGTTTGGACCCCCGTTCTCGCTGTGTTGTTTTACAAATAAGTTGCTTGGTGTTGGAAAGGAGTAGTAAGTTCTTGCTTGAAGTGCAAGAGGAGCTTGCATTGACTGTGACTTAGACTTTAGCATGACATGATAGGTGTTGTTTTGACTTTTTGCTTAGTGATTATTGCTGTAGCATGGCTTGCTCCAAGTCATTGGGATTGCTTAGTGTGCCTTGAAGAAATTATGCGTTGTTTTAGCATGCAAAAGCATAATATTGTGGTATTCTCCTTTGATGCTTTGTTTGGGTTGACTTGGCACATGCTCACACCATGTTATGACTCTCACAAGTCACCATAGCCTCTATGATCATTTAGTCCTTGACTTGTAGTACCACTCTATGCTTTGATTAGTAATTCTTTATTGCTCTGCATGATTATGGCCATTATTGCTCTCTTAGTTGGTTGCTCCCAGTCTTTTGCTAGCCTCCACTTGTATGGGTAAGCTGTACTCATGCATCCAACTCCCAAGAAACCAAGTTATTCCAAAGTTTCCACTATAAACTCCTATGCATGGTGTATTACACTATTCCAAGTATATTCTTGTTTTCAGCTATCTTCCAATTAAAAACTATTTTGTTATGTGAAAACTTAGTGATTAAAGCCCTCACAAACTTGATGGCACACTTTATATTCTTTTCCCCTAATAAACTTGAGACATTGTGGCGCTATGTTGTATATGCTTGCACTTATACGTTGGAATTAGCAGAATCATGCTGTCACGGGGAACGTTTTCAACATTGCACTTGTACTTTGTACTCAGTTGATATCATGCTCTTTTGTCTGTGGATGTCACCGATGTGAAATAAAGAGGGAACTTGTAAGTCCATGGAGTTTGTATTCTGTGTTAGAGAAACGCATGGGCCGCTAGACTAAGCCATGCCTAATCATGGCGGAAACTTGCAGCATCACCATAGTGAGCTATCTATGAAGCATCATCAATAAAAAGCTATGCATATAGTAAATAAAAAGATTGCTGAGATGCTCATTGTCTGCTTGCCTTGTCATTTTGGTTATGGGAAAGCTCCTATACCATATGCAAGGGGTACCCCGTTGGCGGTTCTCAATGATATGCAAATACTTACAATGACAATAACTTACCTGGGCCTGAAGTTGAGTAGCATGAGGTGTGGCTCTCATATTCAAGGTACTTGAGATTTCCAGCTTATACTTCGTCAAGCATATACTCCCTAGTTTGTTCACTTTAACCTTAATCACTTCAAGATGCTTATGATAGGGGAAATGAGGGCTGAAAGCTAACAAGTACCATAATTTTTGAAAGCTCTTTTTGAAACTTGAAATCCCTGCTTCCTTTACAAAAAATCCTTTCTTCCACCACTATTGAGTCTCCACCTTCTACCTTTAGGCACCATTAAGAGACCATAGTTGTCATCCTGTGTGTAGTGTTCCAAAGCTTATTGATTGATGCATATTTTGATATTACTTGTTCTTGTGCTACTTGTTTCTAGTCACCCTTGTGAACTTTGAAGGTGTCATATGCATCTATATTGCTACTCTATGAAGGACAGGCTGGTTGCCACTATGCTATGTTTTCTGTATGTGAAACAAACAAATGTTTTTCAATGCATGTTATTCATGATCTTTGTTTATAGCCTTTCATGTTGCATGCATAGTTACTATGTCCTATTGTTAGAACTTCATTCTTTCATGCACATGTTTAGAGTTCTTTGATCCCAGCTTTCAATGCTTGCAAATGGTTAGATCTTTATTGTTAGGGTGCATGTCACCTCAAAAATTATTCTTTTTATCACTTACCTACTCGAGGACTAGCAGGAGTTAAGCTTGGGGATGGTTGATACGTCGAAAACGTATCTATAATTTTTTATGTTCCATGCTTGTTACTATCTACTTTGCTTTGTCTACACTTTTAGGTGCTTTTTACATGTTTTCTGGTACTAACCTATTAACAAGTTGCCACAGTGCCAGTTGCCTGCTTTCTGTTGTTTTTGGTTTCAGAAAAGCTAGTAAAGAAATATTCTCGGAATTGGACGGGACAAAAGCCAAAGTCAATAACTTTCCTTGGGGAACAAGAAGTCCAGAGGGGAGACGGAGAAGCGTGCGAGGGCGGCAAAACCCCCCTAGGCGCGGCCAGGGGTGGGCCCGCGCCTGGGTAGGGTTTGACCCCCCTGGTCGCCTCCTCGGCCTCCCCCTTCGCTTATAAGAAGCTCCCAATGCAGAAACCCTAAGCACCCAATCAAATTTCCACGAAACTGTCTGTAGCCGCCGCCACCATTGTCCCTAGATCTGGGGGATCTGAAGTTCTTCTCGGCACCCTGCCGGAGGGGAGATCATCTCGGAGGCCTTCTCTCCGGTATGATGCGTGAGTAGTTCCACCTTGGACTATGGTTCCATGTAGTATCTAGATGGTTGTATCTCCTCCTCTGTGCTTTCATGTATAGATCTTGTGAGCTCCGTTCATGATCAAGATCTAATCTATTTGTAATCATGCATGTTGTGTTTGCGGGGATCCGATGGATATTGAGATTATTATGTTGGTTTGATTAATGGTTTTGTCTTTATGATTCTATCATGTCTGTGTTGTTTCTGATCTTGCATGCTCTCCGTTTTTAGTAGATATCTTGGCCAAGTAGTTGTTAGTGACTCCAAGAGGGGGTATTTATGCTCGATAGTGGGTTCATGCCTCTAGTTTCCAAGGGAAGTGACAATAATCTCTTCGATTGTAGAATGTGTTGTTGCCACTAGGGAGAAAACAACGGTATCTTGTTCATGGAACATGTGGACTGTTTACCTTACACACTTTGCTTAAAGCAGTTGTCTGTTGCTTGCAACTTAATACTAGAGGGGGTTCAGATGATAACCTGAAGGTGGACTTCTAGTCATAGATGCAGTTGGATGGCGGTCTATGTATCTTGTTGTATTGCCTAATTGAATCTCATAGGATCTTTCTGACTAGTAATTGCATTGTTATGCCTTGCTCAGTTCCTGTAAATTGCCCTGCTATAATTTGTTTACCCTTCATGACATGTTGTTTATCTAAGGAGAGCACCTCTAGTGAACTATGGACCCCGGTCCAATCTTTACCATTGATACATCTTCCACTGTTACTTGTTTACTTGCTGCAAATCATTACCTTCCACACCATACGTTTAATCCTTTGTTACAGAAAACCGGTGAGCTTGACAACCTTAGTGATTCGTTGGGACAAAGTCTTGAGTTTGTGTTGTGCAGGTTTCCACATTGCTTGCAACACCTTTGAGACGTTTCCTTCCTCCTTCTGGTTCGATAACCTCGGTCTCTACTGATGGAAACTTTCTGCTGTGCTCCTCACACCTTGCTCTTGGGGTTACCAACGAAGTGCCACGTCAAGCACCATCACCCATGCCATTGGGGTTGAGGAGGATCGTCTCTAGGGGGAACTTGGTGACCACCTTGATGGGGTGCCCCTGGAAGTAGTGGCGCAGCTTGCGTGATGCCACAAGGAGTGCGTAAAGAAACTTCTGTTGCACGGGGTACCTCCCCCGAGCGTCATGAAGGACCATACTGATGAAGTAGACTGTCCGTTGCACGAGCTCGATGGCCTTGGTCAGGGCCATAGTTGCGGCCCCATCACCGGCCTTGCCCGTCTGGCGCTTGATTTCTGCCCCATCCCCCATGCCTCCTGAGGGGCTCGGAGCCTTGGGCCTCCTTCTTTTCTCGACCACCTCTTCACGCTCTGCCACCAAGACGACGCTCGCCGTTTGTGGCGTGGCTGCCAGGTATAGCAGTAGCGTCTCATAAGATTTTGGTGCCACCATGACCGTGGGGATAGTGAGGTACCTCTTGAGGGCCTCAAATGCCTCGTTAACCTATGGCGTCCACTCGAACTTCCCAGTGCGCTTCATGATCTTGAAGAAGGGCAATTCTTTTCTTGCCCATCTTGGAGACAAACCTCCCCAGTGCTGCCATGCACCCCGCAAGGCAATGCATCTCCTTGATCCACATGGGCGAGCGCATTTCCTTGATGGCCCGAACCTTGTCGGGGTTGGACTCGATTCCTCGGTGCGAAACCAAGAAGCCGAGGAGCTTGCCCGAAGGGACCCTGAACATGCACTTGGCGGGGTTAAGCCTTATGTTTACCCGACGCAAGTTGGCGAAGGTCTCCGATAGGTACGCCACCAAGGTTGTCGACATAGGCCTCTGCATTCCTTCCCATTTGCTTGCCCAGTGTGATGCTCATGAGCCTCTAGAAGGTGGCATCGGTGTTCTTGAGACCGAACGTCATGCAGGTGTAGCAGTACACCCCGCACAGGGTGATGAAGGCCGTATTTTCTTTGTCCTCCTTGGCCATCTTGAACTGGTGGTACCCTGAGAAGGCATCCAGGAAGCACAGCAGGTCGCAACCCACCGTGGAGTCCATAATCAGGTCAATCCGCGGGAGCGGGAAGGTGTACTTTTGGCAGGCCTTGTTGAGGTCGGTGAATTCAACGCAAAGCCGCCCACCCCCGGTGGATTTGCGGACCACTGATACGTCGGAAACGTATCTATAATTTTTGATGTTCCATGCTTGTTTAGTATCTACTTTGCTTTGCTTTATCTACACTTTGAGGTGTTTTTATATGCTTTCTGGAACTAACGTATTGACAAGATGCCACAGTGCCAGTTGCCTGTTTTCTGCTCTTTTTGGTTTCAGAAAGCTAAAAAATGAATATTCTCAGAATTGGACGGGACAAAACCAAAGTTCATATTTTTTCGGAAGCGATACAGAAAATCGTAGATGAGACGGAGGAGGAAACCAGGGTGGCCACACCCTAGGTGGGCGCGGGCCCACCCTAGGCCGCGCCCATAGGGGTGTGGGCCCCCTAGAACTCCACCGACCTTGACTCCTTCGCCTATAAGAAGCCCCCGGGGATAAAACCCTAAAGAATCCATCATACTTTCAGAAAAATTTCCGCTGCGCTGCCGCCACCGAAGGGGAGATTCGGGGGACAGAAAGTCTCCGTTCCGGCACCCTGCCGAGACGGGGAAGTGCCCCCGGAGCCATCTCCATCGATCTCCACCACCATCTCCATCACCATTGCTGATTCCCATGATGAGGAGGGAGTAGTTCTTCCTCGAGGCTAAGGGCTCTACCGGTAGCTATGTGTTCATCTCTCTCTCTCTATGCATGATCTTGTTGTGGTCATGAGCTTTGTAATCAAGTAGATATACCTTGCTACTCAAGTGCTTCAATAGATCTCTGCTCTCCCCATGTGTGTGAAAGTGACAGCGTGCATGCCATGGTGGCACTTAGGCTTGAGTCTACGTAAGTACTCATTGTGCTTTAATAGATCTATGTTTTCCCCACGTGTGTGAAAGTGACAGTGGGCATACCGTGTGTGCCACTTTGGCTAGATTGAATATTTGTTATGGGTTATATTTGGAGTTGGATGTCTCTATGAAATTGTGGTGTTTGTTGGAACCTTCTAGCGCTCAAGGTGACAGTGTGGGGTTATCTAGATTGGGGAAGGAGGACTTTGAGGTGTGATGTTATAGCCCTACCATGGATTAGAGTGTCCAACCGGAGAGTAGTTAAGTGTAGTATCATGAAGAGAGGATATTTATATGAGAGAGTGTTCACTAGTGAAAGCATGATCCCTAGGCCTTGTTTCTAAGCATTGAAACACAGTTTGCTACTAGATATGTTGCATGTTTGCTTGCTTCCTTCTTGTTGCCTTTAGTCTTTACCTAACCATCAAGCTATTTTCTGGCACTGTTACCACGTGTATTTCACTATCTCTTCGCCCAACTAGTGCACCTATACACCTAACAAGTGTATTGGGTGTGTTGGGGACACAAGAGACTTCTTGTATCTTGATTGCAGGGTTGCTTGAGAGGGAATACCTTTGACCACTTCCTCCCTAAGTTCGATAAACCTTGGGTAATCCACTTAAGGGAAACTTGCTGCTGTTCTACAAACCTCTGCACTTGGAGGCCCAACAACTGTCTACAAGAATAGAAGTGCGTAGACATCAACCACCATAGGGTTGGCCGACCAATCGGTGTACATGACCTCCTTGACGAGGTACACCTTGACCAGCTTCTCCATCTCTGCCACAATGAACTGTTGTTTCTTTGCGGACATATTCCTAGACTTTTGCTTCACCGAGCTGTTGTAGGGCACACCGCCAGGTGGTGTTCGATCACCTCTCGAGGCACTCCCCCTCATATCTGATGGGGTCCAAGTGAACATATCGGCGTTGGCCCGAAGGAAGGTGACAAGTGCCTCCTATCTCTTGGGAAAAAGGTGGGAGCCGAAGGTGATGGTAGCCCCCGGGTCCACCGGATCGAGGGGGATCTTCTTGGCTTCCACCCGTTTCTAGTAGAAAGAGGGTTTCGTTCTTCCCGTGATGCAGGAGGTGCTTACGATTCTATCGGGAAAAGGCACAGCTGGCTCTTGGCCGCCAGCCCCCGGGTCCTCGCCGGCGTGTGTCCAAGTGCCGCTGAAGGGTGCATCCCCAGCCTGCTGGGATGTGGTCGCCGCCTCCTTGAAGGCATGTTCGAGGGAGTGCATGGCTTAGACCTCATCACCGCGCACCATAATAGGAGTTCCTGTGCTCCCCGACATCTTGACCAAGTCGTAGGCATTGTGGGTGACCTCCATAAACTTGGCCAACGCTGGGTAGCCCAGGATGGCGTTGTAGGGTAGACCAATCGAGGCAATGTCGAAGTAGATGAGCTCCGTGCAGTAGTTGTCGCTCGTCTCGAAGGTGACATGAATATGAACCTGTCCGAGGGGGCAGTGGCGCCCGCTGTAGCTCCAATGAACGGCGGAGCGGGAAGGAGGTGTGCCGAAGGCACCCTTAGCTGCCTGAAATCCTTTTATGAAAGCACATTCAGGCCGACGCTGCCATCGACAAGGGTATTAGGCACAGTAATCCCTCCTATGGTGGGGGTGCGGACCATGGGCACGACTCCCACAAGGCGAGTAGATCACGGGTGGTCTGCGACGCCGAAGGTGACAGGTTGTTGCGACCACCCAAGCGAGGCGACGATAGTGCTGGACCTTGCCGCCGCCAGCCCACGGGAGAACATCTTGATGTGTCATCCGGATGCAGGGGCCTAGGAGCCACCCAAGATGTAGACGACCATCCTAGACCTGCTCCGGCGCGGGGCATCGGCTAGTCCAGCCGCTGCACGTGGGCTCGTCGCCATGGCGCCAACCGTGCGGAGGGTCGCAGAAGAACGCCTCAGCCCCCTACCTGGCGCACCAAATGTCAGAGATTTGTCTCATGAAGGAACTAGGGTCCAATGATCCCTTGTTTCAAGAGGGGTTGAACATGCGTTCCCAAAGAACCTCGGTGACGGTGGCGATGGAAGAGCAAGCACCACGACAATGAGTTGACATAGGTTTTTTTACCCAGGTTCGGGACCCTCGTGAGGAGGGAAAGCCCCTACTCCTGCTTTATTGTATTGCTTGCTTGGCTTCACGAGGGTACAATGGAGGATGAATGTCTAGGGTATAGATCGCAGGGATCGATCCATTCTAAGGTAGGAGGATGGGTCCCTTATATAGGGCAGAATCGGGCCTCTAACCCATCCCTTCGGCAGGAAGGGCGTCCACAGTGCCGCTTCTCGAGATCCCGATCTAGGAGGCTGCTTTAGCTAGACCGATTCTACATTGTCTTGAGGACTCCTTTCCAGCTCTTGCTTCGGTCACCACTGGCATACCTCCCTTTGTCTCGGCATGCCAAAGCATGGGGAAGGGCCTTCCTCTTGGTTGGACTCTACATGCCACGTATTTGACCCTACCCCCTTCTCGAGACTGCTCCGAGGCGGCATCCTATGCCACCGTTGGCCTTGTCGTACTCTCCCGAGGGGCAGCCTGAGGCCCTCGGGAGGTACCCTAGCTCCGGGCCCTCTAGAGGGGCATTCCTGGAGTGGCATCCCTCATGAGGGTGGCCTTCTGGCCCCCTTGTGTGGTTTGTCCGACCGCTGGTCGTGAGCTAGTCGTGGACGGATCGGGGTACCCCCTGCACCAAGTATCCGACAGTTTATGCTAGTTATTTTGGTCCTTTTGATAATTACATTGCTTGCTCTATTTGGGTTCTAAAGACCCTTGTTACTAACATGATAGGTCCCATTGAAAAATGGGTACCTAAAACCAAGAAGGAATTTTCTTGTAGGGCTATGCTTCCGGTGGGTCGAAATGGGTTCTTGATAGTGGATGCACAAGTCATATGAACGGAAGCAAGGAGATCATCAGGGAGATGAGGCTTAATCATGATCAGATAACCATATCCTATGGTGATAAATCGAAGTCTAAGGTATTGGGTCTTGGCAAGGTTATGGTTGCTCACGATATCTCTCTCGTGGACGTCATGCTTGTTGAGACCCTTGGTTATAATTTACTTTCTGCTTGTGCCCTTGGTAAGATGGGATTTGTAGTTTTCATTGATGATGATTTAGTGGTACTCTTGTGGAGCAAGTCTCTAAAGGTTGCTTTTGTTGGATACGTCAAAAATGACTTGTATGTGGTGGACTTTTCGGGGAAAAGCACTACAGGTCCAATGTGTTTATTCGAAAAGGCCGATGAGGGCTGGTTATGGCATCGCCGTCTATCCCACGTTAATATGAGAACTTTGCAAAGCCTTCACAAGGGTGGCCACATTCTTGGACTAAAAGAAAATGTTTCCTTTGCCAAAGATCGTGTTTACAGGGCTTGTGTTGAAGGAAATATGCATGACTCTCCCCATCGAAGGAAGACAATTATTTCAACAAAGAGGATTTTGGAGATCCTTCATGTGGATCTCTTTGGTCCTCCATCTCATGCAAGTCTTGGTGGTAAGAAGTATTTCCTCGTCATTGTTGATGATTACTCAAGGTATACATGGGTCTACTTCTTCAAGCAGGAAAGTGAGACTCGACAAACGGTCATCGAGTTTGCCAACGAGGTTCAGTGACAACACAATGTTCCTATATTGGAAATTAGAAGTGATAATGGCTCCGAGTTCAAGAACTACACTCTTAATGAATTACTAAGTGAAGAGGGGATAAGACATCAATATTCATTTGTGTACACCCCTCAACAAAATGGTGTAGCCAAGAGGAAAAATCGGACTTTAATGGACATTTCAAGGTCTATCTTGGCTGAATTCAAGTCACCATACAACTTCTGGGCTGAAGCAATATCCACTTCATGTCACTCGTCAAACCGGATTTACCTCCACAAAATCTTGGACTAGACACCTTATGAAATACTTACCGGTAACAAGCCCAACATTTCATTTTTCCGGGTGTTCGGTTATAAGTGTTTCTCAATAAAGGAGTTCGTTTATCTAAATTTGAGTCTAAGGATTTAGAAAGTACTTTTGTTGGTTATGGTGTCGAATCCCACACTTATAGAGTCTACAACAAGATCTCCGGAACTGTTGTAGAACCTTGTAGTGTAGTGTTCTAGGAAAATGATGGCTCCCATGTGTGGAAAGTTGATGTTTGTGATACAGATATTGAAATACCCCAAGATTCCATAAGAAGAATGGGCGTGGGATTTTTCCTCCCCATTGAGGAACCCCTTGTGGCGGATCAGGAAGGACAATGCTCTATGCAAATAGAGCCCTCATCTACACAAGATCAACAAACTCCACCTGCTGGAGAAACTAATACACCAATACAACAACCTCCTGAAGATCATCAATCAACTGGGCAAACTAGAAGTCGGCCGGATTATCTGGCGGAGGGCGGATTATCTGGCCCTGCTAATCCAACTTGTCGTGGGAATGGTCACGGCAGATGCTGCAATCGGCAGCGAGTAGTAGAACGAGGGGCAAGGGCGGCCAGCCATCTGCGGAGCGAGATGAGGGCGGAGACACAGGGTTTCACCCAGGTTCGGCCCCCCGGAGGGTAAAGACCTACTCCTGCTAGATTGTATTATGAAGGTGGTACAATGGGCGAGCTCGGCGGCTAGGCGGAGAGTCGCGTGGGGGTATGATGGAACGTATCTCTACACGCCCCGCAGGGAGGTTTATATAGGCTCACCTCCCCTAGGGTTTACATATCTCAACCGATTCAGTTAAAGCTTCGATACTCGTTTAACCTAATCCGACTGGGCCTATCTACTCGCCTGGGCCTTCAGCTTCCAGTCGCTTGGTTCCTCGCTGGGCTTCAATCCAGTCGCCGTCTTGCAGGCCCACTCGCCAAGTCTTGGGCCAGTCGGAAACATCCTGCTGGGTATACCCCGGTAGGCATATCCCCATCAGTAGTCCCCGAGGCCGTCGTCGATTTGGTGTAGGTGGCTGCTGGCAGTCGGAGCATACGGCTGCTGAGTAGACATCCAGTCGAATCAACGGCGGGCTCCTGTATAAAGGAAAAAGTAATCACACTACTCGCAGCTTTGGCGAGTCGAGTCGGCGAAACACTGTCATAGTGGTTGGGTCGGCGAGCCGAGTGGCTGAAGTTGGACCGTTAAACATGGTCAAACTAGCCGTTGGAGTTAATCCAATGGTAACTTTTGGCGTAATCATCGCGCGGTAACGGTTTCCTGATTTGGCGGGTAGCAACCGCCATATAAGAGGAATGGCTAGCGATCAGAGGACCACCGTCTCACCATTTCCTCCGACTGCGTGCACCTTTCGCCTCCCTCCGCACCGCGACTGAGCCAACCGGAAAGCCTCCGAGCCCCCACAAATCTTTCCGCCATGGCCCTCTCCACCGAACCTTGGGGCAGATCGAAATGCACTAGGGCGCAACTGGCTTCCTTTGAGGAGGCCGGGATTCTGCAAGCCAGCTGCTGGCGCATCCCCGTGGCCGGAGAGGTGACTCCAAACCCGCGAGAGAGGGAGTTCATCTGCTTCACCAGTCATCTCGAACGGGGGCTAGGGTTCCCCACGTCCCTATTCTTCCGGCGCTTCTACTCCTACTACGGGATCCAGCCGTCGGATCTGGGCCCCCATAGCGTCGAGCAGCTCGCCATCTTTGTGGAGTTCTGCGAGTGCTACTTGGGCTGCCGGCCCTACTTCCCTCTTTGGCAAGATCTGTTCCATGGACGGATCAGCCGCGAGGAGGCGGGCGGCCCAATGCTCGCCACGGGTGGCCTAACCTTCCAGCCGAAGTCGAAGGCCTCATTCTTCGACCTGATGTTGCCTGCCAAGGCAGCGAGCGACTGGAAAAAGTCGTGGTTCTACGTTGCCGAGGCGACTCCGGAAGGCGAGATGGCGATTCCGTGGTACTCCGCCGATCGGTCCGAGCCGCGCCGCCTTCAAATCGGCAAGCTTCCCGGCGACCAGCGGATGGTCGTCGACGAGATGCTTCAGACCATCCGCGGTCTGAAGAAGAAGGGCCTCCAGACGATAAACCTGTACAACTGCTGGCTCGGGCGGCGACTCGTCCCGCTGGCCCGGCGCGAGCACTACATGTACTAGTACACCGGCCGGGACGACCCGACAAAGGCTAGCCTGGCCGAGTGGAGGCTCGACGACTACACCGCGGCCCTGAAGAAAATCACCCAAGCGGTGTACTTGGACGCTCAAGCTGGGGTCGCCCCTATACCGCGAAGCGCTCAGCCCCAACGGTAATCACTTCGTATCATTCGCAGTCGCAGTCCTTTTGCAGTCGCGGTCATACTAACTTCAACTTGCCTTTGTTGCAGCTGTTCCAAGTGGTGGAAGGGTGGCTCCCGCCCTCGGATGACGAGAATTCGAGCTCGTCCGTCCAAGACATGGGCGGGTCGCCCGCTAGGAGCGACGAAAGCGACAGCGATGACGAATCCGAGGAGGAAGCCGGCCCGCTGGCTCGCAAGACCCACGGGCAACATCAGCGCGAGCTCGAGGCGAGCAAGAGCCTCGAGCGCCATGATGATGAAGAAGAACTTCCGGAGACGACCTCACGCCGCCAAGCTACTCCGTCAAAGAAGAAGAGGAAGGAGAAGGAGGCGAAGGCCCCTCCAAGAAGGAAGACGAAACCGACGAGGACGGCCTCGCCACCACACTCGGCAAGCAGTTCCGACGCCCCCAGCCCAGCCAAGGATGAGGCTCCGCCGCCGACGGCCGCGCTGGACACGGCCACCATCGAGGTGCCCCTGGCGTTGATGCCTCCGCCATTCGCCCCGGTCTCGGGGCTGGGGGAGGCTCCGGCCGCAGCGACTTCGCCTCGCAGGGAAGCTCCTGTCGAAGAAGTTACAGAGGCTCCGGTCGCAGCTTCGACGACGAAGAAGCCGTCCGTGTCTTGGGCACGTAACGTCCTGGACATGGGGCCCAGCCGCCGACTGGGCCCTGAGCTGGAGA
This sequence comes from Avena sativa, assembly GCA_916181665.1. NCBI lineage: Eukaryota > Viridiplantae > Streptophyta > Magnoliopsida > Poales > Poaceae > Avena > Avena sativa. Next base: position 508,896,319 of record OV702294.1, read on the forward strand.
AGCCAGCCGGCCTCCGTATGGGGATGCGCTTCATTCCGGTCGCCAAGTGAGTGCACTCGCCTTCCTTTGTCTCCCATAATCATTGAATTATCTTGCTTATATGATCGATGTACAGGACCGGAGTGAAGAAGATGGGCCACCCAACCGTGGCTAAGGTGTCGTCCGTCGTCAGCGAGGAGGATTCTTCCCGCAAGAGGAAGGCGGACGAAGTCGTCGTCCCTGCGGATGGCGGCAAGAAGGCCAAGGGTGACGCTGTCGTCACGATTTCTGACGACACGGCGACAGCCATCCAGGTACATCCAGTCCCCGGGGATCAGGTCGGTGCTTTGCAGCGGCCTGATTATTTTAGTGTCTTATATTCACTTTTCGCATCCAGTCCCCGAGTGCGCACTCGCTGAATTTCAGCGGGTGGACACTTATGAATTTCTTTGAGTACCAGTCCCCGAGTGCGCACTCGCTGAATTTCAGCGGGTGGGCACTTTAGGAGTTTCTTTGATTGCCAGTCCCCGAGTGCGCACTCGCTGAATTTAAGCGGGTGGGCACTTTAGGAGTTTCTTTGATTGACCTTTTGGTGATGTGCAGGGTCTGCAACTTGAATCGGCCGACCGATTGGCGGCGAAGCAGCGCGCGGAAAAGGAACTGGCCATCGTCCAGGAGGCGAACGAAAGGCTTCGGGCTGTTGCCGCGAAGGCAGAGGAAGCTCGCCAGGGGCTTGTCCCTGCTAGTGAATTGGCGGCGGCGCAGTTGACTTTGAGTTCGGCCGAACAACGGATCGCCGACCTCGAGCGCCAGCTGCAGGAGGCGAAGGAAGAAGCGAGCTCAGCCGATGGGCGAGCCAAGGCCGCCGTTGCAGTCTCCGAAGAGGATCGCAGAGTGTCGGAAGTCCTTATTGCTGGGCTTCAGGACGACCATACGTCGCTTCAATGCTTCATCACGGATCTCGCCCGCCCGTTGATTGGTAAGTGCGTCTGCCTCTTTCAGTAGTTGTGCCATTTGTGGTGTCCGTCGTATTCATTATTGTCTTCTACTCGTAGGTCGCATCATCGACAGCGCCGAAGAAGCAAGCACGTTCAACGCGCGACAATGTGTGAGCACGCTTGTCGATTCGGCAACGTTGTCGGCGACGTGCATCCGTGCCTATCTCCAGGAGATATCACCCACGGAAGTGATTACCAGCGACCTCGTTGAGGTGTGGAGGTATTTGGAGAAGGCGCCCGCGGTCGTTGAGTTCATGACGCGGTCGGCGTTTCGGCGCGGGGCGGCAACGGCACTTAGTCTTGGACTTGCCCACTTCCCCGAGGACTTCGACATTGACGACGTGACGAGTGGCTACCCATCGTCGACCGGCGCGGTGGAGCTTTCCGAGGTCCTCAAGTTGCAAGACCACGCCGCCAAGTACTCGGAGCGTGTCTTGGCGATGGGTGACCTCCTTCCGTACCAGGAGACGGTCGTCGTGTCTGGCGACCCCGAGCCGCCGCATCGTGATTTCAAGGTTGAGCAACCCTTCTGCGCGGCGATGGCGGGTGAACTGATGACGTATCCGTCGAACCCGTACACGCCGTTCATCCGCAATCGCCGTGGAGTTGGCGAACCGTCGTCTAAGCCTGCAGAATAGGATAGTTTGCCTTGTGGCGTTAGCAGCAGTTCTGCCATGCGGGCATATTTTGTAATGCGAGACAATGCAACATGCTATCGAATAAGATGTCGTGTCTATTTTGGTATTTGTCAAGTGTTTGTGATTGTTGTTTGAACGAGTCCCCGAGCGCGTCCGCCCTTTTATGGGGTTTACCTCGTATGTGATGTGTTTGTTGTCTTTGTGTGTTTTACTATTATGGTCGACTCGAGAGCCAGTCGCTAGGCGACTCCCTTGAACGCGCTGTACTTCGCCGTTTTCCCGTGCGCGAACGAGGTCGGGTGGCCGAGTCCCCGAGCGTGGTACTTGGTTGTTCCAGGCACGACTCGAGGGTGAGTGAGGACTTGGCGCGTTAGTTTGTGCGCGTCACTCCTTCCTGGCTCGTGGGGTCATTCGCGTGGCGAGTCCTGGGCATGCTCTCCTACTTGGCGTTTTCCCGGACACCTCGAGGTGAACTGGTCCGCAGTACCCGAGCGTGGTACTTAGCCGTTCGAGTCGCTATGTCGAGGATGTGGAGGACCGTGGTCGCTGTAAGAAGCGTAGGCAGTAGTCTTGGTTCGTAGAACCAGTCGAGCTAGGCGACTCCAATGGGGCTCCGGGTAGGCGTTTTTCATGGACGATGCAAGACCTGAGGTGACTCAGTGCTCTTGCACCGCACTACTTAGCCGTGCCGATCGCTGTACCAAAGGTTGACTTCTGCGGTTAGCGTGTTGCTGTTATTACAAGTGCGAGTGGCACAAGACACGGAGAGTAGGCGCAATTTGCGGTAAACGTTTCTTTTTATTTCGTAGCGACTGGAGAGTACATATGTGGGGTTCTAGGCGTAGAACTTCCGTAGGAGGTTTACATTCCATGGTCGCTTGACGTCGAGTTCGCCATCCCCGCGGACGTCGGTGAGGTAGTAGGCGTCGTTGCCGAGTACACGGCCGATGGCGAATGGTCCCTCCCATGGAGGGGAAAGCTTGTGCATGCCCTTCTTGTCCTGGATGAGACGCAGCACCAGGTCGCCTTCTTGGAAGGTGCGAGTTCTCACCCGCCGGCTATGATAGCGGCGGAGTCCTTGTTGGTAGATGGCGGTGCGCGAGCGAGCTAGGTCGCGTGCCTCGTCGAGTTGATCGACTCCATCCTGTCGTGCGAGTTCGTTCGCAGCTTCCGTGTAGTGGACGACCCTTGGCGAGTCGTGCTCAAGGTCGGTGGGCATGACTGCCTCGGCGCCGTACACCATGAAGAAGGGGGTGAATCCTGTCGACCTGTTGACCGAGGTGCGGATTCCCCAGATGACGGAGGGTAGCTCCTCGACCCAGCACCCGGCGGTGCGCTCGAGTGGTACTTGGAGTCACGGCTTCGGGCCGTGGAGGATGCTTTGGTTGGCCAGTTCCGCCTGGCCGTTGGATTCCGGGTGGGCGACTGACGCGAGGTCGAGCCGAATGTGGTGCTCTTCGTAGAATTCGGCCATGGCTCCTTTGGCAAAGTTGGTGCCGTTGTCCGTGATGATGCTGTTGGGGAACCCGTAGCGATATATGAGTTCACGTAGGAATTTCGTGGCGGTCTTCCCGTCGCATTTCCGGACTGGCTTGGCCTCCACCCACTTTGTGAATTTGTCGACTGCGACTAGGAGGTGGGTGTAACCGGAGGGAGCCTTCTTGAAGGGGCCCACCATGTCCATGCCCCATATGGCGAATGGCCAGGTGATGGGGATTGTTTTGAGCGCTGAGCTTGGCACGTGCGTCTGGTTGGCCTACTTCTGGCACCCGGCGCACCGCTGGACGATGTCGACAGCGTCGGTGTGTGCGGTGGGCCAGTAGAATCCATGTCGCATAGCCTTGGCGACGAGAGAGCGGGCGCCGACGTGGTGTCCGCAGTCACCGGAGTGGATGTCGTGGAGGATCTTGCGTCCGTCGGCGGGTTGGACGCAGCGTTGGAACACGTCGGTGACACTGCGCTTGTGGAGCTCACCGTCGATGATGGCGTAGGACTTGCATCGACAGGCGATCATTCGAGCTTCCGTCTCGTCTGCCGGCAAGGTGCCGGCTTCCAGGTAGGCGATGTAGGGCTTGGTCCAGTCGTCTGGCTCGTTGACGAGTGTGACCAGGGCTGCTTCTGGTTGGAGCGGGACTTCGATGTCGATCTCCCTTGGGGGAGAGACTGTTGGCTTGGTGATCGTGTCGAGGAAGACGCCGGCGGGTGGTGCGAGTCAAGCCGACCCGATGCGAGAGAGGGCGTCAGCCTCCTCGTTCTTCCGCCTGTCGATCCACTCGACAGAGTAGCCTGTGAAGTGTCAGCCCATATTGTCCACTGCTTGGCGGTACGCCGCCATGGTGGGGGAGACGGCGTCGCAGGTGCCAGCGACTTGTCCTGCGACGAGGTCGGAGTCGCCGTAGCAGCGTAGGCGGTTGACATTCATCTCCCTGGCAGCCCTCATGCCGTGTAGTAAGGCCTCGTACTCGGCCATGTTGTTTGTGCAGGGTGTGAAGTCCAGGCAGAGGACATAGCGGAGCTTGTCGCCCTTCGGAGAAGTTAACACGATCCCTGCGCCTATGCCGTCCGTGTTCTTGGAGCCGTCAAAGTGCAGGCTCCAGTAGTGGAGGTATGGCAGCTTCTCTGGCTGCTGGGCTTCTTCCCAGTCGGCGATGAAGTCCGCTAGGGCTTGCGACTTGATCGCTCTTCGTGGCTCGTATTTGATGTTGTGGACGCTGATCTCGACGACCCACTTGGCGACTCGCCCGGTCGCCTCACGGTTGCGGATGATGTCCTGCAACGGTGCGGAGGAGACGACCGTGATCGGGTGCTCCTAGAAGTAGTGCGGCAGGCGTCGCTGTGCCCTGAAGACCGCGTATACCAGCTTCTGGTACTGCGGGTACCGTTGGCGCGACTCGGTGAGGACCTCGCTGATGTAGTAGACCGGTCGCTGTACTGGGCACTCCTTTCCTTCCTCCGGTCGCTCGACGATCATGACCGCGCTAACGACATGCTCGGAAGCCGCGACGTAGACTAGCATGGGTTCTTTGTCGACCGGGGCGGCGAGTAGCGGTGCGGCGAGTAGCACCTTCTTGAGGTCGCGGAGGGCGTCGTCCGCCTCCTTGTCCCACTGGAATGTGGGGTTCTTGCGCATCAGGCGATATAGAGGCATTGCCTTCTCGCCCAAGCGGGGGATGAAGCGACTGAGAGCCGCTACTCGCCCGGCCAGCTTCTGAACGTCGCGCAAGCACTCGGGTTTGCCGAGTCGGGCGATCGTGTCGATCTTGGTGGGGTTCGTCTCGATCCCGCACTTGGAGACGACGTAGCCTAGTAGCTGCCCTGCGGGTACACCGAAGGTGCATTTGCCTGGGTTGAGCTTTATCTTGTATTTTCTCAAGTTGGCGAACGTTTCCGCCAGGTCGGCGAGTAGGTCGCCCTGGCGAGCGGACTTTACGACCACATCGTCGATGTAGACGTGGATGTTGCGGCCAATTTGGCTCGCAAGGCATTCTTGCATGCACCGCTGGTAGGTTGCCCCGGCGTTCTTGAGGCCGAAGGTCATGGCGGTGTAGCAGAAGGCTCCGAATGGCGTGATGAACACCGTCTTCTCCTCGTCCGCGACAGCCATTTTGATCTGGTTGTAACCAGAGTAGGCATCGAGGAAACACAGCGACTCCGAGCCCGCGGTGGAATCGATTATCTGGTCGATCCGCGGGAGGACGAACTGCTCCTTTGGGCAGGTGTTGTTCAGGTTTGTGTAGTCGATACACATCCTCCAGGTCCCGTTTTTCTTCTCGACCAGGACTAGGTTTGCCAGCCACTTGGAGTATTTGATCGGCCGGATGAAGCCTGCAGCGAGTAGACGCTGCACCTCTTCGGCGATTGCTCGGTGGCGCTCTTCATTGAAGGGTCGCAGCGACTGCTTGACAGGTCGCACTTTGGGGTCGGCGTTTAGCTTGTGCTCAGTGAGCTCCCTGGGGACACCGGGCATGTCAGAGGGCTTCCATGTGAAGATGTCCCTATTCTCACAGAGGAACTCGATGAGCGCGCCTTCCTATGCCGGGCTCATGCCCGTCCCGATCGTCACCGTCTGGCTGGAGTCGCCTGGGACCAGCTCGACGGTACGGGTGTGCGTGGTGGCCTCAAAGGTTGAGGTGTTTGCGCCCTCCGAGTTGGGCTTCTTGAGTATGGTGGGGTCGTCGTTGTTGACCCCGCTCGCGTATTTGGCGAGTTCGTCCGCGTGGTTGGTCTCCGCCGCGATGACGGCGTCAGCGAGCTCGGCGCCTTTGGCCTCGCACTCGGCGGCCATGTCGGGGTCGCCGTTGATGGTGATGACGCCGCACGGCCCGGGGAGCTTCATTGTGTTGTACGCGTAGTGGGGCGCTGCCATGAACTTGGCGAACGCCTGGCGCCCCAGGACGCAATGGTAGGGGCTGTCGAATGGCACGAGCTCGAAGACGATCCGCTCGGTGCGGAAGTTTGCTGGTGTGCCGAAGGTGACTGGCAGCGTGACCTTGCCGATCGGGTACGCCTTCCGACCGGGGACGATGTCGTGGAACATGGTGTGGGTCGTCTCGATCATCGACTGCGGGAGCCGCAGCCGCCTGAAGGTGTCCAGGTACAGGATGTTGATGGAGCTTCCGCCGTCCATCAATGTCTTGGGGAGCCAGTAGTCGCCGACCTTGGGCTTGACCACCAGGGCGACTCGACCTAGGTACTCGATGCGTGGCGAGTGGTCTTGTCGACTCCAGGTGATGGGCTGCTCCGACCAGTTGAGAAACTGGGGGACGTCCACCTGGGCCACCGCGTTGACGGCGACGGCGCGGGCGATGACCTTCTTCTCGCGCTTCGTGTTGAAGCCCGTGAAGGTGTGGAGCGAGCCGGCCACTTTGCCGAATTTTCCGCCGTTTGGCGGGTCATTGTCGGGGTCCTCCCGTGCTCGCCGTGCCTTCTCGATCTCCCTGAGGGTGTGGCAGTCGGCGGTGGTGTGCGTGGCGGGCTTTCCTTCCCTGCTATGAAACACACATGGTTGGTTAAGGAGAGCCGCGGGGTCGAACCTTGGCTTGGCCTTGTAGTTGCCGCCGTCGCGGTGTTGTCCTCCGTCGCGGCGGAATCTCTTGGGCTCGCATTGCGCATGCCCGGCGTTGGCGACGAAGTCGACTCGCCCGTCACTGCGGCGCTTGCCGGTGAGGCGAGTGTTGCTGTAGCGCAGGTCGGACCGTCGTCCGCTGTCGTTGCCGCTCGTGCGGCGTTGACCTCCTGACTCGTCGTCAGTTTCCTGGTTTGGATCTTCCTCCGCGTACCGTTTGGCGATCTCGAGGAGGTCGAGGATGTTGTCGAGTGTGCGAGAGTGTCGCTTGAGCTTGGCGACCAGGGGCTCGTATCGGCACGAGGTCTTGAAGCAATGGATCGCGGTGTCCGGGTGGATGCCGACCGCGTTGTACCAGAGTTCTTGCCACCGTTGGACCCAGTTGTGGGTCGACTCGCGGGGTCCCTGGACGCATCGCTCCAGGTCCTCGATAGTGGTGGCGCGGGTGTAGGAGCACTCGAAGTGCCTGACGAAAGCGTCGCGCATCTCCTCCCAGGAGTCTATACTGTTCTGAGGGAGGGTGTTGATCCACTGCCTGCACGTCCCCTCCATCATCAGGGGGAGGTAACGGGCGGCCAGTAGGTCGGTGTGGCCTGTGATCCCCATTGCCATGAGGTATGTGTCGAGCCAGACGGCGGGGTCGTACGAGGGATCGTACTTTTCTATCTCCTTCGGCGCCTTAAAGTTTGGCGGGTACTTCTCGCCTCGGATCATCGGTCCGAAGCACTTGGGGCCGAGTCGACTGAGCGACCCGCTCGCCGTCGCGGCGATTGGTTAGGGTGTGCCGCAGGTCGTCGGGCTGGCGTGCGCGCCAGCTTTGGTTGTTGATGATGTGGGTGCGGGCGTCGATGGGCTGACCGTTGGCGGCGACGAGGTTGGTCGCCGGCCTGGGGTCGTTGGTGGAGAGTGCCGCGTTCGCGGGTCGGTGTTGGAGCTGCAGTGGCTCCGGTGGTGGGAAGTTGAGTGTGTTTGCCGCCATTGGGCGGCCGCTCGAGGCCGCCCTGCTTCCCGAAGAACGCGAGTATACTCGACCTTGCGAGTCGGTGCCCGCTCTTTGCTGCTCGACGGCCTTTGCGAGCAGGGCCCTGACGTATTGGATCTGTAGGGCGCCGTCGCCGGTGGCCGTGATGCTGTCGGCTGCTGCTCGGCCTGCCACGAGGTTGTCCATAGGGGTGGAGAATAGTGGGAGGCCGTTTGCGTCTCGCTCCCGTGAGGAGACTACTATCCGCGGCTGGTCCCTGTGGGGTGTGCGGTTGGGTGGAGGCAGGGTGCCCATCGCCGTCGACCCTGGCGGGGGTCGCGCACTTCCTCCTGGTGGCGCGTTCTCGCAGATCGCGCGCTCGGCCACGCGGGCTGGGTCGTTTTCGTCGTCAAAGTTCAGGGCGCGCCCCTGAACGGTGGGGTTCAGGCGCGACCTGATCCGCTGTTGGTGGTAGCGCGATAGCTCCTGCGCCGTCACCTGCTCGAGGCGAAATTTCTCGCGCTCGGCTTGCTCCTTGCGCACTGCCTCCGCCAGTTTCAGGCAGAGTTCCTCGACCTCCGTCGCCGTGGCGTTAGGAGGGATTGGGGTGGAGAATGGATCCTCTGGCGGATCGGTGCCGGTCGCCATGTAGGTCGCAGTGTGGCGGCTGGTTCTGTCACGGAGGTCGGCGGAGTTCTCTGACCCGGAGTCGAATTCGAAGATCCCGAGGATGGAGGGGTCCTCGAAGTCTCCCACGTTGGAGACCTGAGTAATGGAGCCCGCGGGTGAAGCCGCGGTGATGGACCCAGCGAGTGACGCCGGGGTCGCCGAGTCGGCGTCGTTGTAGAGGGCCGCGTCTTCCGCGGCTGCTGAGTTTTCGGCCACGCCGCTGTGGGCCGAATTGTACTCGGAGGCGAGGCGATGGATCGTGCGGATCTGGCTTTCGGAGAGCCGATCGCGTGGCGGCGACTCGCGGATGCGAGCCGAGTCCTCCGAGACGATGACGTCGGTGAGGCCGACGAAGAGGCTGATCGTGCCGATCGGCAGGATCACGCTGTGCGTGATCGCGCCGCCGGGACGTAGCTGCTCGGCAAGATTTGGAGCATCTCGCCGATCGCTATCATGCGGCCGGTGGCGATCGTCTCATTGATGGGCAGATTGGATCTCGCCGCAGAACACCGGCCAGACCGGCCAGGCCCCACGGTGGGCGCCACTGTCGTGGGAATGGTCACGGTAGATGCTGCAATCGGCAGCGAGTAGTAGAACAAGGGGCAAGGGCGGCCAGCCATCTGCGGAGCGAGATGAGGGCGGAGACACAGGGTTTTACCCAGGTTCGGCCCCCCGGAGGGTAAAGACCTACTCCTGCTAGATTGTATTATGAAGGTGGTACAATGGGCGAACTCGGCGGCTAGGCGGCGAGTCGCGTGGGGGTATGATGGAACGTATCTCTACACGCCCCGTAGGGAGGTTTATATAGGCTCACCTCCCCTAGGGTTTACATATCTCAACCGATTCAGTTAAAGCTTCGATACTCGTTTAACCTAATCCGACTGGGCCTATCTACTCGCCTGGGCCTTCAGCTTCCAGTCGCTTGGTTCCTCGCTGGGCTTCAATCCAGTTGCCGTCTTGCAGGCCCACTCGCCAAGTCTTGGGCCAGTCGGAAACGTCCTGCTGGGTATACCCCGGTAGGCATATCCCCATCACAACTCGTGCCAGGAACAACCAGGAAGAGGCTGAAACTTCCAGGCCAGATTATTGGCCCCTCTCTCGGCCGGATTATCCGGCCCTACAGGTGTAGAACTACAGCCTCCTGTTATGGCTGCTAACCAAGATCAAGGGAAAAATCTCCATCAACTATCAGTGATGAACAATCTGTTGATCAAGGTCAATCTAGTAGACAAGACGAGGACCAAAATGGTGAAATAATTCCTCCAAGAAACAACAAGGATATTGAAACTCATTACAAAGCTCGAGTGGAAAGGAATCTTGAACTCAGAGGTCACACTCTTGATAAAGTCGTTGGTGACCTTAGAACGAGAGTGTCCACAAGACAAGAGTTGGAAATATTTAGTGACCACCAGGCTCATATCTCTGTGGTGGAATCTAAAAAGGTCTTCGAAGCACTTGAAGATCTAGATTGGGTGGTTTCCATGCATAAAGAACTAAATAATTTCGAGCGCATGGTAGAGAAGCCGAAAGATTGCCTAATGTTATGGGCACAAAGTGGATTTTCAAGAATAAGCAAGATGAGAATGGAATTGTTGTAAGAAACACGGAAAGATTGGTAGCACAAGTCTTATCTCAAGTGGAAGACGTCGACTTTGGCGAAACTTATGCTCTAGTGGCTCGCCTTGAATCTATCTATATCCTCCTTGCTTATGCAGCTCGTCATAATTTGAAATTACAGCAAATTGATGTTAAGAGTGCCTTTCTTAATGGTCCTCTGCATTAGTTGGTATATGTCAAGCAACCCCCGGGTTTCGAGGACCCCAACTTCCCTAACCATGTCTACAAACTCTATAAGGCGCTCTATGGCTTCGAGGTTGGGCAGACCGATCCCACTCTTTTTACTAAGAAGGTTAAGGGGGAGCTATTCGTATGCCAATTATATGTAGATGACATTATATTTGTCTCTACTAACCAAGATTTTGATGATGAATTTGCAAAGCTTATGACTGACAAGTTCGAGATGTCTATGATGGTAGAATTAAGGTTCTTTATTGGATTCTAAATCAAGCAACTAAGAGAAATAACCTTCATTAATCAAGCAAAATACATCCAAGACATGATCAAGAGATTCAAGATGAAGGATCTTAATGGCGTTGCTCCACCAATTCAAACTAAATGTCATCTTGAGTTAAATCCCAATGGTAAAGATGTGGACCAAAAGGTATACCGGTCCATGATCAACTCTCTCCTTTACCTTTGCGCATATAGACGCGATATTGTGTTGAGTGTAGGAGTGCGTGCAAGTTATCAAGTGGCTCCTAAAGAAAGCCACCTAGTGGCGGTCAAGAGAATCTTCCGATATTTGGTTCGTTCCCCAAACTTTGGTCTATGGTATCCCAAGGGCTCGAATTTCTCTTTATATGGATATACGAACTCTGATTGGGCTGGTGATAAGGATGATATAAAATCAACTTCTAGAGATTGTCAATTTTTGGGAAGATCCTTGGTATGTCGGTCTTCGAAGAAACAAAATTGTATATCTCTCTCCACCACCGAAGCTGAATATGTGGTTGTTGTAGGTGCGTGCACTCAGTTATTATGGATGAGGCAAACTTTAAAGGAATACGGTGTCAATTGTGACAAAGTGCCTCTTTTGTGTGATAATGAAAGTGCTATCAAAATTGCTTATAATCCGGTGCAACATACAAGAACGAAGCATATTGAGATTCGTAATCATTTTATTCGGGATCATGTTACTCGTGGTGACATTGACTTATCTTTTGTGAGCATGAAGAATCAACCTGCTGATATTTTCACAAACCCAATTGATGAAGGAAGATTTTGTTACTTGAGGAATGAGCTAAATATCGTGGATTCAAGGATCTTGACTTGATTACTCTTGAATACTCACTTATTTATCTTCCTTTATTTGGTTTAGATGTGGTCATAGACATAGGGGGAGTGTGGTCCTAATTGATTGGGCTAACCCTCTCCCCATAATGTTGAAAGCAAGATAAATCATATCTCTTAATATCATTATGTGATATGTGAGCTTATTGATGAGTATTGGTCATGAACCCAAGATATATCTTCGTAGTGTAATACCATCCACTCCAACATGGTGGCTTCGGCCACCTTCCTCTTCCTTGAGAAGAGTTGTTTCTTTGTGGTTTTATTGGATTTTATTCCCTATCTTGTGTTCTTATGGAAAACACACCCAATATTGGTTTTCTTTGATTTGACTTTTGCAATTTTGGGTGTGTAGTACCATCATAGTTTGTCTATCTAAACCTAAGCCTTTCTCTCTCCCCGATACATCTATCTAGCACACACGTCTTTTATTACACTTGTGAGGGTTATGTTTGAGGTGTGCTGTCCTAAACATGTGTTAAACAAAAAAATTAGAGAAGGCCGGATTATAGTGGGGGCCGGATAAGTCGGCCCAGGCGGTTTGGTCTCTTAAGGGTAGGGCATCGGGTGGAAGGGATCAAACAGAGAAGCCATTTCCACCCTGACTCCCCCTCTCTCTCTCAGCCGCCGCCGGCCGCCCCGATCCTTCCCGGTGTCGTTCCGACCATCAGATTCTTTAGGCCTCCCTCGGATCTTCTTTGCAAGTACTCCGGTAAAATGGATCATATGGGCACCTAGAGGGGGGGCGAATAGGTGCTAACCAATTTTTAATACTTTTTGAATTTTAGGCTTGACACAAAGTAAATTATCTATATATGTAACTATGAGAATTTCCCTATATGCAACCCTAGCTACTAAGCACGTAAAGAGAGGAGCGAAGGAACCATAGTGGAGCACGCGAAGACACAGGGATTTGTTTTACCGTAGTTCCTTCCTTGTTAAGGGAAGTACATCTGCGTTGGAGGGGTGGGAGGTTCTAAGACCACCACGCCACAATAGGCCTCACCCTATTCTCCGATGGATCTCGCCACGAGAGGCCTGATCCACCTTCTCCACTATTGGAACCCTTCGAGGCGGGAACCTGTGCCTTTTACAACGCTACCGAGGCACACACCCACAACTGAATTGGGGGCTCCCGAGATGACAACAAGCTGTCACAAGAACAAGGTTTATCAATATAAACAAAACAAGGATCTAGGTATTTGCAAGGAATACTAGATCGGTGATTCTCCAAATGAATGGAGAGGAGATGAAGCGCTTGATTGCTAATGATGAAGATCGAGTTCTCCTCCTTCGATTCCCCAAGGGACGGGGCCTCTGGGTGGATCTAGGTGGAGCTCTCTTGGATGAAGGTTGCAGATCAGATCTTGACTTTTTCAAATGAACCAAGCAATCTGGCAGGAGGGGGAAGGCAGGATTAAATACCCCTGCCCAGATTTGGCCGTTGCACAAATTTGGGGGCAGATTATCCGCCCCCCACTTGGGGCGGATTATCCACCCCCTAGGAAAACTCCGCCCCAAGGGCGGATATTCCGGGGAGAAAATCCGCCCCCTCTCTGGGCTGGCGCCTATGGAACTTGAAGACGATCTTGGGGGGGGGGATAATCTGGCCCCCTCCTAGGGTGGATTATCCAGCCTAACCGGGAAGTCCGGTCAAAACTCCGCCTCCTCTATGGGGCTTGCGCCTTGGTCGTGAGCACAAGGGGCAGACTATCCAGCCCCCCTGAGGGGCGGATTATCCGGCGGGGCCGGAAAATCCGGCCAAAACTCCGCCCCCCTTCTAGGGCTTGCACCTATTTGGAAAGAGGGAGGGGCGGATTATCCGCCCCCTAATGCAAAATACTTTTCCTTTGATCCCTAGAGAGAGCTGCAACACTTCAACACACATTAAATAATCCTTGATATTTTTATCTAACACACAAAACACTAGGGATTATAAAATGTTCTTTCATCCGGGTACCTTCTCCTCCGAGTACTTCTTCCAATGAGTGATGGTAAATCTCCCATTCTTATATTATGTATGGAAGTTGTGTTTTTTTTGTTGAAACTCGGTTTATAGGTTGCCCTTTGTTCCATATTGATGCATGTAAAATGCATACATGAATTTTGTAATTTTTAACATGTTTTCTCGCATATTTGCATCATATATAATGTTAGGGATTTCTATTTTCATGCCCCTGGTTTGTTAGTTGTACTCACTTTTCCCCAGCTGCTTAACTTTTCCTCACTTTTGCCCATTTCCTACTACGAAATTCTCACACGGTCTGAAACTCGTTGTCTGCCAGCCTTGCCGTTACGTGCTGACAAGTGGGATCGGTTGGTCAGGTATGCGTTATGATGACGTGTGGGGCCATGCCATGTTGGACTGCGTGAGGCTGGCTTGTTGGGAACGCGTTATGGGGGACGTGGTGTGGGATCATGTGGGGTGCGTTTGGTAGTTACGTGCGCCCTGTCTCCTAAATTGGAAGTTTTCATTTTTGTTGTTTTTATGATTGGCATTTTCAAGAGCGCCTTTTCCCCTTATCTCGCTAACAGTTGTGTGTTTTACCCAAAAAGGTAGCGAATCTAGAGCAGCTTCTCTCTTCATTCATGGTTCCTTTTGGCCCTCGTTTTTCCCAATATGATAGAAAATCTAGATCAGCAAATCTAACCAGCACCATAAATACATTCAGAAAACTGAGTAGATGTAGATAAAGCAGCTAATATAAGATATACAGTATGGTACTTAAACGATGTTTGACAATTAGGCTGCTTAGCAGCAGCAGTGGACAAGTTCAACACAAACAATACAAAAGAAGCTGCTTTACAGCAGCATCATAGGATCAGTGACCCCTCATGGCCTCCGCTAGGAGGGCCTCCGCCTCCTCCCTTTGGCGCTTCCTCCACTTCTTGCTGCCTAGTCCCATGACCTTGGGCTCCTTGGGCTTGATCAGGGGCATGCGACCCTACTTGATGGCCGCCTTCTGGAGGTTGCGAAGGTGAAAACCGAGCGCCTGGTGCTTGGCTCTGAAGTTGTTGATGTTCATAGACAGGACACAGGTCTTCACATCCTCGGCATGCTTCACGAGGGAGTTGAAGTTGGTGGTGAGGTTCCTGGTGCAGAAGGGGCACTTGTCCTACTGGCCGGACTTCAGCCTCCTCAGCACCTGACGAGTCTTGCTGTCCATGGACTCGTTGTCGCTGTAGACGTCGCTACTATCCACCTGTTGGAAAAATAGTAGGGTGCAATAAGGACACGACTGAGATACCTTGATTATCGGGATTGATTACTTGCATAAATTAACCAAATGAGATCCCCTGATTATTCCCCAATCCCCAAATCTCAAACAAATCGAGTACTGATCCCAATTACAGATCGATGCTAGTACTAACTATAGAATCCCTTAACTGTAACTCGGAGGACAAATAAAATAGGATTGAAATATGAACAGGGGCATTCATCGAAATATGAGATCTAACACAAGAGGATTAGCTACTATAAAAATATCTAGCATCCAACAATTGATAATACGAACAATCGAACCCTAATAACACACGATCTTGCATCCAACGATGGGAATGGGGGAAGAATAAAGAAGGAGAGAAAACCCTAGTTACCTCCTACCATGGGTCGGCGACGCTTGTGTGGTAGGGGTTCTCCGGCCTGATGTAATCCTCCTCCTCGTAGGGGTCCTAGCTGTGTGGGATCTGCCCAAGGCCGGCTACTCCTTGCCGGCGGCTACGGCAGAAGCGGGGATGGGGCTCTGGACGGGGACGACAGCTGCCTTTGATGCCTCGATGAGGGCCTGTACGGGGATGGGGACCTCCTCGTCGGCGGCCTTCGAGGCGACGATGGCCATCACGCCATTCTTCTCCATCACTGGCGTGGTTGGGGTTTTATTGGGGGTTTGTAGAAGGTGATGGGACAGTGGAGACAGTTGCGTGAGTGAGTGATGAGTGAGAGTGAGGAGGAATTCCTCCATAGATAAATCCAGATTCCATGAGATCCATAATATAAATCCGGAATTCCAGAATACCAAACACATAGAGTACGACATAGTCTTACACAACCACGCACACAAATAGCAAATAAGTTTACGCTTAAAAAGGCACAAGCAAGCAAATAAAACGATGGAAAGACAGGTGCTTTCGCCCAACCCTTGCAAATCCACGAGACCTAATAGAACTACTTCTCCCCTTTGGCATCGAAACGCCAAAAAGGAAGAAGAGCGATGCTAACGCCCCTAAAGATCACGCCTCCTCATCCTCGTCGTAGTCATTCCCGTCCCCTTCCTCTTCATCATACTCATCATCATCGTTATCAGCTGGAGGAGTGGGTTCCCTCGGCGGGGGAGGAAACAGACAACTCTCGAGCTCGCCGTAGTTGATCCCTGAAGTGTTCCACTGAGCATACGGTTCCGGAGCAGTGGGAGGAGGTGGATGGCCAGTGGCACCTGAGAGACGGTGAAGAATAAGCTGCTGAGTGTGATCCCTCTCATGATCCCAGCGGTACGCCTCATATTGGCCCTTATGCGTGTCAATGCCCATGCAAAGGATGTGCCGCTGGAACCAAGTGAGCTACTTAACCTCGCGTGCCATTGGGGACACCGCGGAACGACGACCACTAGCGTGTGCATCACGCATGAAGGACTCAGTGGCAGTGGAAGGGTGATGGATCTTCTGAGCCTTGTTGTAGATTTTCTTGGGCTTGTGAACCCCATCCAAAGCAGTACCAAAATCCTCATGGGGCAACATATGCCTGATTAGCATCATAATGAAAGGAGCATAAGGAATAGAGAGCCTGTTGATCATAGCATCCGACATCTCATGATATATGTAATCCATGACATCCAGTTTGTAACCTATAGCTGAACCAGAGTTGGTAGCACACTCGTGAGCAAAAGCAAGGAGAGGAACCAGATGGCCACGGATCCTGTCATTGTTGCCACCACTTGGAGAAATGCAATCCCTAAATATTCCAACAAGGGAGGCATATAAGGGAGAGAGACCAGCGAAAGTACCAGCAACACCATCATGAGTAAGGCAAGGAGCAAGCACAGTGTCCTTGGGGGCTTCAGTGGAAAAATGATTCGGTGGCCAGAAGGAGTGTCACGACCATGGAAGGCATAACCAAGAACCTGCCCAAAAATGCGAAAGTCTGACTAAATCATTGTGGTCCGGTCATAGTACGGCGCTTATCACTGCAAATCACAAGTGTCGAGAAAAGCTGCCGCACCACGGAGGAATCATAGTTGCATTGGATAGTCATAAGGTGGTGCAGCCCCATCTTGTTGGTCACATCTAATGCCTCAAGGAGCCTTGTCTTGGATTGAGCCTCAGTCAAATTGATAGGGTGCATAGGGCGAAGCTTGAGGGTAGCATAAACATCATCATGAATAGCCTGAAAGTGGGCATTCTAAAACATAGAGTCCTCGGGGGGACCATCACTGCCAGCCTCATCATAGTAATCAGTCTGGCAAATGGAGGCATATTGAAGACTGTCCATGGCCTTGTAATTGGGCCGAGACTGTTTGCCCTTGCGAGATGCGGTCCTCTTTTTCCTTCCTGCCTCTGCCATCCGTTCAGCCTCTCTTGCTACTCTACTAACTTCGGTTTCGTCAATGAACTTCCCTTCTGCAGTTGGCTTGAGATAACAGGCACGGGAACGACTTGCGAAGGTCTTGGTCGGCTTGGAACCACCTATGAGAAGCATGAGAGGGATAGCATGGAGATAAGCACACACACACAAGTCCAGGAGAAACAATAGAAGGAGTAGAAAGACAATCCATAAGACAATGATGTGCATTGCAGGAGTCAGGACCAAACCAGACCAGAAGTGAATCTCTAGGCCAGATTATCCGGCCCTGGCAGGGGCGGATAATCTGCCCCCCACAGAAATTTTCTGGAATGGCCCAGATCTACCATGGCAAAATAGATCGGGCACTAGGGTTGCAATCTTACTGATTCTAGCATGAAAGGAAGAACACCAAGAATCTTCTACAACGAGATTTCCACCAAACAAAATGCATCCCATACAAATGGAGAGAGATGAGGGAGTTACCCTCACTCATTGGAGGAAAATCGCGGAGGAGAAGATACCCGGAGGCGAGGTGAAGAAGATCCAGGGAGGGCCCGAAGAATCCGGTGGTCAAATCGACTCTGGGAGGGGAGGATGCTCTGGCGGCTAGGGGCTGAGGTTAGGGTTGGGGGAGGGCTGGCTGCTCTGTTTGAGCCTGGCCTCCCTGACCCAGCCTTTAAAGGGCAGATTTCGCCCGGGACGGATAATCCGCCCCCCACTTAGGGCGGATAGTCCGCCCCCCTCTGAAATTTCTGTTAAGTACAGATTCAGGCCAGAGCAACCTTGCAAAAACCCTCGCTGGTGTATAGAGGACTTGTGTGCAAGAATAGATGGTTCAAGGAGGGAAAGAAGGCTTGGGTTTAGAGCAACAAACTGAGATGGTACTACACACCCAAATTTGCAAGAATCAAATCAAATAAAAGCCAAAGTTGAGTGTGTTTTCCATAAGAACAAGAAATATGCAAGAAAATCCAAGGAGAGCCATTAGAAACCAACTCTTCTCAAGGAAGAGGGCGGTGACCGAAGCCACCATGTTGGAGCGCATGGCATGACACCGCGAAGATGTATCTTGAGTTCAAAACCAATGCTCATCGATGACCCACATATCACAAAATGATATTAAGGGAAATGATTTTTCTTGCTTTCGGCATTATGGGGGGAGGGTTAGCCCAATCAATTAGGACCACGCTCCCCCTATGTCTATGCCTGCATCTAAACCAAATACATGAATAAGAGCAAGTGAGTGTGTAAGGATAGTCAAGCCAAGCTCCTTGAATCTATGATATTTAGCTCATTCCTCAAATAACAAAATCTTGCTTCATCAAGGGGCTTCGTGAAAATATCAGCAAGTTGGTTCTTCGTGCTCACAAAGGATAGGGCAATATTGCCACGAGCAACATGATCCCGAATGAAATGGTTACGAATATCAATATGTTTTGTTCTTGTATGCTGCACGGGATTGTAAGTAATTTTGATAGCACTTTCATTGTCACATAATAGAGGCACTTTGTCACAATTGACACCGTATTCCTTTAAAGTTTGCCTCATCCATAATAACTCTGTACAAGCACTTGCAGTAGCAACATATTCAGCTTCGGCAGTTGAGAGTGAAATACAATTCTGTTTCTTTGAAGACCAACACACTAGAGACCTGCCCAAGAATTGACATGCACCAGAGGTTGATTTCCTATCATCTTTGTCACCAGCCCAATCTGAATCAGTGTAACCACATAGAGAGAAACTTGAACCTTTGGGATACCATAACCCAAAATTTGGGGAATGAACCAAATATCTTAAGATTCGTTTGACCGCCACTAAGTGGCTTTCTTTAGGAGCGGCTTGGTACCTTGCACACACTCCTACACTTAACACGATATCGGGCCTAGATGCGCAAAGGTAAAGGAGAGAGCCGATCATGGATCGGTATACCTTTTGATCCACGTCTTTACCCTTGGGATTGAGTTCAAGATGACACTTTGTTTGCATTGGAGTAGCAACGCCATTGAGATCCATCATCTTGAACCTTTTGAGCATGTCTTGGATGTACTTAGCTTGATTAATAAAGGTTCCCTCTCTAAGTTGTTTGATCTTGAATCCAAGAAAGAACCTCAACTCACCCATCATTGACATCTCAAACCTGTCAGTCATAAGCTTTGAAAATTCATCGTTAAAAGCTTGGTTAGTAGAGCCAAAAATAATGTCATCTACATAAAGTTGGCATACAAAAAGCTCCCCATTAACCTTCTTAGTAAAAAGAGTGGGATCGATTTGCCCAACTTCGAATACACGGTCTAACAAAAGCTCTTTAAGGTGCTCATACCATGCACGTGGGGCTTGTTTAAGGCCATAGAGCGCCTTATCGAGTTTGTAGACATGGTTCAGAAATTTGGGGTCCTCAAAACCCGGGGGCTGCTTGACGTATACTAACTCATGTAGAGGACCATTAAGAAACGCACTCTTAACATCTATTTGCTGTAATTTAAAATTATGATGTGCTGCATAGGCAAGAAGGATACGGATGGACTCAAGATGAGCCACATGATCAATTCCTTCCACTTGAGAGAATCCTTGAGCCACGAGTCTTGCTTTATTCCTCACAACAATGCCATTTTCATCTTGTTTGTTCTTGAAGATCCACTTGGTGCCGATAACATTGCGGCAATCCTTGGGTTTCTCTACGAGTTTCCAAACTTTGTTGCGTTCGAAGTTATTTAATTCTTCATGCATTGCAACAACCCAATCGGGATCTTCAAGAGCATCAAAGACCTTCTTCGGTTCAACCATGGAAATGTGAGCTTGATGATCACAGAAGCTTGCAAGTTCTCTTCTAGTAGACACCCTTCTTCGTAGATCACCAACAACCTTGTCAAGAGTGTGACCCCTTAGTTTAAGGTTCCGATCAGCACGAGCCTTGCGACGAGCCTCAATGTCTTTATTGTTTCTAGAAGGAGTTGATTCAATATTTGTATCCTTGTCTTGACTACTGCCTTGCCCTTGAACTTGATCTGAGTTAACACCAGGAGCTTGCTGCAGAATTTGTTCTTCAGGGCCGGATAATCCGCCCCTTGGTGGGGCCGGACTATCCAGCCTGGGAGATGAGGCACCAGCTTCTTCTTCCTGAGAACGCCTGACATAACTGGGAGATCTAGAGCCGGATAATCCGCCCTCGGGGGCCGGAGAATCCGGCCTGGGAACATCTTGGTTGTTGTCTTCTTCTTCGGATCCCCTAGAGCAAGTTGGAGTGCTAGGGGCGGATTGTCCGCCCCTTGGAGGGGGCAGATAGTCCGGCCTGGGACTACCATTTTGTCCAGGAGACTGATGATCTTCAGTGGGTTGTGGTGTCGGTGCAGAGTTTTCTCCAACAGTAGGAGCTTGTTGATCTTGTGTAGATGAGGGCTCCACTTGAGTGGAGCATTGTCCTTCCCGATGCGCCACAAGGGGTTCCTCAATGGGGCGGAAAAATCCCACGCCCATTCTTCTTATGGCATCTTGGGGTATTTCAACATCTGCATCACAAACATCAACTTTCCCTATAAAGGAGCCGTTATTTTCATCGAACTCCACACTACAAGATTCTACAACAATCCCAGTGAGCTTGTTGTAGACTCTATAAGTGTGGGATTCGACACCGTAACCAACAAAAATACCTTCTAAAGCCTTGGACTCAAATTTAGACAAACGGACACCTTTAATAAGAAAGAAACACTTACACCCGAATACCCTGAAGTATGAGATGTTGGGCTTGTTACCGGTAAGTATTTCATAAGGAGTCTTGTCCAAAATCTTTCGGAGGTAGAGCTGGTTCGATGAGTGACAAGCAGTGGATATGGCTTCAGTCCAAAAATTGTAAGGAGACTTGAATTCAGCTAACATTGATCTTGCCATATCCATCAAAGTCCGGTTCTTCCTCTCGGCTACACCATTTTGTTGAGGGGTGTACGCAACGGAATATTGATGTCTTATCCCCTCTTCACTTAAAAACTCATTCAAAGTGTAGTTCTTGAATTCGGAGTCGTTGTCACTTCTTATTGCCAAGATAGGGACATTGTGTTGACACTGAACTTCATTGGCAAAGTCAATGACCGTTTGTTGAGTCTCACTCTTTAGCTTGAAGAAATAGACCCATGTATATCTTGAGTAATCATCAACAATGACCAAGCAATATTTCTTCCCACCAAGACTTGCATGAGAAGGAGGACCAAATAAATCCACATGAAGTAATTCCAAGATCCTCTTTGAAGACACAATAGTCTTCCTCTTGTGGGGAGAGTCATGCATTTTGCCTTCAACACAAGCCCTGCAAACACGATCTTTGGCAAAGGAGACATTGTCTTTTAGTCCAAGGATGTGGCCACCCTTGTGGAGACTTTGCAAATTTCTCATGTTGACATGGGCTAAACGGCGATGCCATAGCCAGCCCACGTCGGCCTTTCTGAATAGACACATCGGACCCGAAGTGGTTTTCCCCGAAAAGTACACCACATACAGGTCATTTTCGACGTACCCAACAAAAGCAACCTTTAGAGACTTGCTCCACAAGACTACCACCAAATCATCATCGATAAAAATAGCAAAACCCATCTTGCCAAGAGCACGAACAGAAAGAAGGTTGTTGTTGGGGATATGCTATATGGGTATCCTCATAGCATGTCACTTATCCGGATAACCCGGGTGGCCCATAGTCGGTAGCATGGCCTATGGCCTGCTGGGCGGCCCAGTTAGATGGATCCAGAAGGGAGGCCCATGCCGGATAAAGGAAGGCTACGGTGGAGTCACCAATGTACCCGGAGCCTTGGAGTGCAAGATATACAAGACTAGTAATAGACAGTGTAGGACTCTGTAACCTGTCCGGCTAGGACTTTTCCCTGTAACCCTAGGACTTGACGACTATATAAGTCGGGCCTATGGGAGCCTTTAGGGCACAATCTCAGACAACCTAGTATCGATTCACACAACCTCGCACAACGAACATATCCCTGTAACTCGGCGTATTGCCCTTATAGTGATTTATAGCAGGAGTAGGATTCCGCCACCGTTGTGGGATCTGAACCTGGGTAAGCTGTGTTACCTCGTACCCGTCAACCGTCTGCCTTACCCCACGTCTCTAAACACGCACTATGAGGACCCCGCCATGGCGTACTCGTCGGTAATACCACGACAGTTGGCGCCCACCATGGGGCAAGAGGCGCTTCAGGCTCTTCAGCGGGCGAGGACCAAGATCTTCACGGGTATCGGCGAAACCGTAGCCATCGGTCGCGTTCTCTTCTCAGCAACATTCCGATCGTCCCTCCTGACGAGTTCTGAATCCTGGCGAAGACGAACCCTACGCGGTGTTCGATCGTTCCTATCGGAGACATCCACCTCTTCATCGGTGAAACCGACTCGGGCACTAGTTCCCTGGGAGTCGGAGGAGCATCAAGACCCGCACGGACTGCCTACGGGCTGGATACGTTCGTGTAAGGATCAATGTCGGATCTCTCCTCGGAGTTTGCCGGCAAAGATCGGAAAGCATCAAGGCCCGCACGGACCGCCTACGGGCAGGATACGTTCGCGGAAGGATCAATGTCGGATCTATCCTCGGAGATTGCCGGCAAAGATCGGAAAAATTCAAGGCCCACCCAAACCGCCCCTGTGCAGGATATAAAGGTGGAAGATCACTGCAAATCCGCCGGCTTCGTCCGTGCGTCTGGACAGCAGAGATCCAAGTTCGCCGGCGTGGTTACCATCTTCGATCTGGCGCGCTGTGTTCAGAGAGAGGGCGAAAACCCTCGCGATTACCTGACTAGGTGGCTCCGTATACGAGCCGATCTAGCCCACTACCCCGATGATAACGCTTTGTATCACTTCGTGGAAGGACTAGACCGCGGCACGCTTATCCGACATTCTTTAAGACGATAGCAGGCAACAGGACGCCTTACCCTCGAAGAGATGGTGAGCACCGTCAACAGCTATGCGGCAGCTGACGCAGCAGCCCAGATGGAGCTTGCGCTCAGAGACGGATAACCTCCGATTCAATAGCCGCCGCCACCGCCTCCCGCCGCCATCATCGCAGCAGCACCACCACCTCCAGTCATCGTCGAGCCCGTTGCACCTCCACCGCCCGTCATCGAGGAAGTCCTGGCACCCTCTGACTCTGTCATTGACGCGCTTTATGCTGACTTCAGTGCAGATTCAGAGGAGGTAGACTTCAGTCCAGACTCTGCTATGCAGGAGATGGAGGAGGAGTACTCGCGCGATGAGCAAGCCAACAACGCCATCACGTCTCGAGGGGTGTTCGTCACCATTGGGACAACGATGGATGAAGATCAACCCGGACGAGCCCTGCCTATGGAACTGGAAAAGGGGAAAGAGCCACTTATTGCTGCTGACGATGATCGCGCAAAAGTCATGCCTCCTCCGCCTAACCCAGTGCAGCAGCCGCAGGAACTCGGCACCGGCCCGAGCAATAACAACACCGCAAACTTGCCGGCTCCAGCATCTACGTCTGCAGCAGCCCAAGTTACTCCAGCTGATAGAGTGATGTACGACAATCTCTTCGTCGAGCCACTAACCGTTGCTCATATCCGGAACATGACCTAGCTTGACAAGAAGCGCCAGCAGCTGCTGGAGGAAGCGCAGGCCATCGCGGAGCAAGGCGCTAAACTAGATCGAGATCTAGTCAACGCGCAGAAGTCCATAGAGAAAGCTAGAGCAATGGAGGCTGAGTGCAAAACTTTACTGTAGCAGCAAAAGGCTAATAAAGCTCCGGCTCGCGTCATCAACGATCCTGGTGTACGGCGCAACCTAGGATGGGCTCCCTCGAAGCCGGCACAGGCCAAGCCATACATTGACAGTGAAGGCAAGAAGGTGATGCCCACCCTACTCCTTAACCTCGCTGTCGCCAAGAC
The DNA here is from genome assembly GCA_916181665.1 of Avena sativa. Classification (NCBI taxonomy): domain Eukaryota; kingdom Viridiplantae; phylum Streptophyta; class Magnoliopsida; order Poales; family Poaceae; genus Avena; species Avena sativa. The sequence goes on from OV702294.1 coordinate 508,919,983, forward strand.
CCTTCTAGAGTAGGATAGATCGCCTAAGGCAGTGGAACATGTCTATGACCTAGTGGCCAAGGCGGTGAAGCAGCAGGAAAAGGCCACCTCTCAGAGACTCGAGTCTGACCCAGCGCTTTGCCAGTCTAGCAGTACAAGCCGCCAAGGGACAGATCTCCTCTTGATATCGGGTCCTAGACGGGTTCATCAGAACGAAGACGGAGGGATGTGCGAAACAGGAAGGATGCTATCCCCATATCCTCCGATCATGGAGAAAAGGCCCGACCTCGTCGCCCGTCGCCACCGCCCCGATCTCTCCGACATCGCGAAGATTACAAAGCTCACCATCATACGGATATGCCCCCACCAAAGCAGTGTGGCATCGTCATCCGTGACAACGCAGAGTAGACTCGTCATGACGGAGAGCGCAACTACGGGCACAGGAGCAGGTCACACCACGACCCTCCATGTCCGACAAGCAACCGTGATAGGCGTGAGGCGTCGCAGGAGGGTAACAGAAAAAAGGCTAACCCACCGCCACCTCCGCCTCCGTCACCACCAAGTAGTCACCATGGCGGAGGAGGCCCACGTCGTTCGCGCAGCCCATCCCCTGTTGACAAAAAGAAGAAGAACCCGAAGCCGTACGATGCACGTTCGCGGATCGATAAGATCCACGAGGCCCGGGAAGGACCATACATGTGACCACGTTGCTTTGGACCTGCCATACGGTCCGCAACTTACCCCAAAGGTTTCCGGATTGACAAGACCATCAAGCCCTATGACGGCACCGCCAAGCCGGCCACATGGTTGCAGGACTACGCCAACGCGGTGGAGATTGCCGGAGGCAACCCCAACGTCGCCGTCAAGTACCTCCCGTTAATGTTGGCGGGCACGGCCCGTCAATGGACCCACGACTTGCCGGAGAAATCTATCTACAACTGGCTGGACATGCAAGAAGCATTCAAAAAGAACTTTGAGGGTACATACAAGCGTCCCTGCACTGTGGGCGATCTACAGCGGTGCGTGCAAGAGAAAGACGAGACATCTCGCGCCTACCTCTCTCGCTGGCTGGATATGAAGAATTCCTGCGCAGGAGTGCACGCCCAGACCGCCATGTTCGCCTTCATCGATGGATTGGAAAGGGGCACATTGCTCCGGCATAAGCTGAAGCGGCTTGTAGGACAATCACCAGCTTGACTTGAACCAGATGATTCAGTTGGCTAGTGAGTTCGCAGCTGCGACAACGATGCTCGTGGCTCCTTGTCGGCAACAGCCGTTCCAACTCAAGCTCGGAGGAACAACAGTACAAAGCGGAAAACCGCTCCAGAAGAAAAGCAATATACCGACATGGTCGCCATGACTTTTGCAGGACGAGGAGAAGGTGGACAACGTGGCCAAGGAAGGGGAGCTGGTCGTGGGCAGCAACGAGGAAGTGAAACCACCTCGGCGCCGCTCCGCGTTCCCCAAACCTACGAGGAGTACCGCGATATGCCGTGCCTCGTACACCTAGACGCCAACGGCAAAGCCACTCATACCAATCGACACTGCAAGTTCGTCAACAACCTCAAGGAAGACCCGGAGTCCGGCTACAAGCGAAGTCGGAAGAATATACCGCAAGGCAAGGGCAAGGGGAAGAAGAAGGAAGAGGAGTCCAAGGATTCAAGTGACATGGACGAAGACGTTGGCCCCAAGCATGCCGCAAAGAGCGACGACAAGGGCAAGAACCCCTTCGCAAAGAAGGCTCCAGTCTACCACACTTTCCTTGGCACCCCCACCGTCCGACAACAGAAGACCTCTCTGAGGATCCTGATGGCCACTCTCCCCCCAGTTCCCCAGTACCTGCGCTGGTCGGAGGTTCCAATAACTTGGGACAGGACGGACCACCCAGACCTTATACCCACGGAGAACCAGTACGCCATGGTCATCAACCCCTTATTGACGGCGTAGAGTTCACCAAGTGTATGGTGGATAGTGGAAGCAGCATCAACATCATGTACCTGGATACACTGCAGAAGATGAACTCGATGGAGGCAAACCTAAGGCGGACCAACACCATCTTCCACGGCATAGTTCCTGGTGGGGAGGCCCGGTCCCTTGGGTGAATTACACTTTAGGTTGCCTTTGGCGATGTTAATAATTACCGCCAAGAGCGCATGATCTTCGAGGTGGTCCCCTTCAAGAGCGTGTACCACGTCATATTCGGCCGCGACATATTCCACACGTTCATGGCCAATCCATGCTTCGTCTACAACAAACTCAAGATACCCGGACCAAACAGTATCATCACCGTATCTGGAAGCTTTACCAAGGCAAGGGACTGCGACATCAATGAAGAAGTCGTTGCGGAAGCTGTCCTCTACAGCGAAGAATTCAAAGAGATCCAGAGCAAGGTCGATGACTCAGAGATGCCCGCGTCGAAGAAGCAGATCTCTGACTCCGCTCCTACGTTCAAGGCCGCCATCGAGACCAAGCCGGTGTAACTTGTGGTAGGCGATGCCTCCAAGGTCACCACCATTGGGACGAACCTGGATCCCAAATAGGAAAGCGCGCTCGTCGAGTTCCTCCGTGAGAATAGGGACATCTTTTCCTGGCAACCTGCCGACATGAAAGGTGTACCTAGGGAACTTGCCGAGCACAGCTTAAACATTGATCCAAAATGTAAACCAGTGAAACAACCTCTACGACGCTTTGGATATGAGAAGAGACACGCCATTGGCAAAGAGATAGCTAGGTTACTTAAAGCTAGATTTATCCGAGAAGTCCTTCACACCCGATGGGTGGCCAATCATGTACTTGTCCCCAAAAAGGGAACCAATGAATTAAGAATGTGCGTTGATTACACCGGCTTGAACAAAGCATGTCCAAAAGATCCGTTTGCTTTGCCTCGCATTGACCAAGTCATTGACTTGACGGCTGGCTCAGAACTTTTGTGTTTTCTCGATGCTTACTCAGGATACCACCAGATCAAGATGAGGAAGTCGAACCAATTGGCCACTTCGTTCACTACCCCATACGACACGTTTTGCTATGTCACGATGCCCTTTGGGCTGAAAAACGCAAGTGCTACCTACCAGCGGACAATGCAACGTTGCCTCCACGACCAAATTGGTCGGAACGTTCACGCTTATGTGGACGATATCGCGGTGATATCTAAAAAGTCAAATGACTTAATCTCCGACTTAAAAGAAACCTTTGATAATCTTCGGAAATACAACATGATGCTTAACCCTAAGAAGTGCGTCTTCGGGGTTCCAGCCGGCAAATTGTTGGGCTTCATCGTTTCCTAGCGTGGAATCGAGGTCAACCCGGAGAAAATCAAGGCCATCTTAAACATAAATCGTCTGACATGCCTAAAGGACATTCAACGACTAACAGGTTGTGTTGCAACAGTTAGTCGGTTCATCATCCGACTTGGAGAGAAGGCTCTGCCGCTGTACAAGTTGCTGAAGAAGGAGGACAAATTCACGTGGACAGACGAAGAAGATGCAGCATTGAAGCAGCTCAAGGAGATTCTTTCTTCAGCGCCCATCCTTGCAGCACCTGAGCCTGGAGAGCCCCTGTTAATTTACATGGCGGCAACCAACTGGGTTATTAGCAGAAGGAACCAGGCTATGAGCACGGAGTTCAACGACTAGTTTACTATGTGAGCGAGGTCTTGACGGAGTCCAAGCAGCGTTACCTGCACTACCAAAAGATAGCTTATGGAGTATTCCTTGCTTCTAGGAAGCTGAGGCATTACTTTCAGGAGCACCCAATCACAGTGGTGAGCAAGACTCCACTGTCCGACATTATCAATAACAGCGACGCTATAGGAAGGGTTGTGAAGTGGGGCATTGAACTCGTCGCCTTCGAGATCACCTACAAGAGACGCGACGCTATCAAGTCACAAGCCTTGGCGGATTTTGATGCAGATTGGACGGAGATGCCAGACGCTACTCCGTTGCCAGAATCAGAGTACTGGGTGATGAATTTTGACGGATCAAAGCTGCTCAACGGCTCGGGGCTGGTGTATTGCTACAGTCACCAACAGGAGACAAGCTACACTACGTTCTGCAGATCCACTTCGAGGCTACAAACAACATGGCGGAGTATGAAGCACTTATTCATGGACTGCGTGTAGCCAAGGATATTGGCATCAAGCGCATAGTTTGCTGTGGAGATTCCGACTTGGTTGCCCAGCAGGTGGCTGGCACCTGGAATGCGTGGAACCCTATGATGGTGGCATATCGAGATGAAGTGGACGAGATATCCAAAAGCTTCTTGGGCTACGAAGTCAAGTATGTACCTAGGGACCAAAATGAGGCGGCTGATCTGCTTTCTAAGCTTGGGTCAGGTCGCAAAAGAATTCCGCCAGGAGTTTTCCTAGAGCATCTGCGCACACCATCTGTGAAGGGGGCCGACATCGACAACCCGGATAGAGCTGACTCTTTCGTCAACATGGTGACTAATGTCCCTCCGGCTTGGACAAAACCGTTCATGGAATATATCGAACACGGAACTTTGCCCGACGACGAAGTCGAAAGATGACAAATAGTACGACAAGCAAAGGGTTATACCATAATAAATGGGCAACTCTACAAAAGGAGCACTACTGGTGTATACCTAAAGTGTGTTTCCCAGCTAGAAGGTATGCAAATCCTACACGAAATCCATCTCGGAGATTGCGGGCATCACGCCGCTCCTCGATCGTTGGTCGCGAAAGCCTTCCGGCAAGGATTCTACTAGCTGACCGCAAAGGCGGACGCCGACAAGCTGGTTGAGACGTGCACAGGATGCCAGTATTATGCCCGACAACCACATGTAACTGCTGAAGAATTGCGAACAATACCAATAACTTGGTCGTTTGCAGTCTGGGGGCTAGACATGGTGGGACCTTTACAAACGGCACCCTGTGGGTTTACGCATCTGCTTGTAGCAGTTGATAAATTCACTAAATGGATAGAAGCTAAACCCATTAGAAAGCTTGATGGGGCAACTGCCCTCAGGTTTGTCCGGGATATAGTGGTGAGATTTGGTCTCCCACATAGCATTATCACCGACAATGGCAGCAATTTGTCACTCGGAGAAGTGGAGGCATATTGTTGGGAGAAAGGCATCCGACTTGATCTTGCTTCTGTGGCACACCCACAATCCAATGGTCAGGTTGAGCGAGCCAATGGATTAATTCTGCAGGGAATCAAGCCACGTCTTGAGGCACCGCTACATAGAGAAGCTGGAGCCTAGGCGGAAGAGTTACCATCTGTGCTGTGGAGTTTACGGACTACACCCAAAAGATCCATCGGCTACACCCCTTATTTCATGGTATATGGAGCAGAAGCCATCCTACCTTCCGACATTCTTCACGATGCACCAAGAGTTGCCGCCTACGATGAGGATGACACTGAAGAATCCAGACTCCTAGATGTGGACCTTCTCGAGGAGGAGCGCGTTTTGGCATGCCAAAGATCCGCCATCTACCAGCAGAAGCTACGCAGCTACCATAGTCGCCGCGTTCGGCATCGCTCGTTTAAAGAGGGGGATTTGGTGCTCCGACTTAAGCAGAAGAAGTCGCACAAACTATCCCCGCCATGGGAAGGACCATTCATCATAAGCAAGGCGCTACTCAATGGGTCTTACTACCTTGTTGACAATCGTGAACTAAAGGATAGACCCAACAAGGATCATAAGCGTAAGCGACATGACCCGAATGATGACTACCCGGAGCTTGATCGGCCGTGGAACATAGCACAGCTACGTCCTTTCTACACTTAGCATTTTTTATCTAATTGTGTACCTCTTATATGATCAATGAAATAAAGCTCTCTGGTTCACTTATATTTCTGAGTCTTTTACCTCCTTTAGTGTTCATTTTTGGATCATGTAAAACCTTTATGCACAAGCTTTGCGATTGCACTTGTGAAAATTCCGCCTACGGGCGTTAGCTTAAGTTTTCTGGTCTACACATTCTTTGTTGTTTTTATGTGGATTCTAGAGTAGTGACTTTTGGCACTTATTGTCGGCGATTTTGTGCTTAGGTTATTGACGGTGCCATTAGGCATCATCACCCAAGCGCATGGTTCCGACAATGAGTCTTCCGACTCACGAAAAGTCAAGCATAAGAACCAAAGTAATGGATAAGCTAGCACTTGCTTAAAAAATATATACATGCTGGAAACTAGTTCTTAAGCAGCAGGAAATAAACAACCATTGTTTTCTGCCTTAAGTTACATCAACAAGTTTTTTCCGCATACAACCAAAGGTGAAACAAATATTACAAAGTTGTTTTTCATTCCTTTGGCGCAGGAGACCTTGAAGCAGCATCGTCACCAGCCGGAGAATCACCCTCAACGTCGGCACTGTGGTGGGACTCAGAGGAATCTTGGTTGCCACTGTCGATGGTGTTCATGGGCACGAAGACGTCGATATCCACCAACTCGGCAACTCTGGTGTCATAACCTGCGAGTGATGACAAGATGGCTTCATGATCAATCTCTTTGCTGTCATCGTCGACATTGGGGATACCAGAGGTCACCGTGTCGATGTCGGCACCTTCGTAGTGTGCCTTCACCATTGACAGCGCCATCCTTGCGCCAGCCCGTGCACATGAAGCTTTCCAGCTTGTGACACGCTCGGGGGCTCGGCGCAGAATCTCCGAGTACTTCGTCATGGAGTCCGATGCCTTGATGTTTATATGGAGGGGCTTGGCAATCTCCTTGGCTTGGGTGATGGCAGTGTTGATGAAGTTGCCGGCAAGAACCATGCATTCCTTGGATGGAGGAGGCGATCTGGTTAAACACATAGGAGCTGCAAATTCCGACAAGGAGCACATGAGTTCAACAATTCAAAGTATCCAAACTACAGAAATACAAGGCGGAGAAAACTTACTGAAGATGCTGGCCTCAGTCTGCCAGAGGGTGTTCTCCAGGGATTCTTTCTCTTGTTGGAGGAGCTTATACGCCTTGGTGTGGCATTGGTTTTGCTCATCAGCAGCTTGCTTTTGATCTTTTAAGATCGCCAGCTCCTCCTTCAAGCGATTGATTTCCGCAGAGGCGGAATCCTACAAGGCCTTCATTGAATCCTCATGCATTTTCAGCATCTCTTTCCTCTCCTCCTTAAGGATCTTGTTCTCGCTGTCCAGCTGCTGGATGTGCTTGGACTGCTCGACAATGTCCTTGGCCTTGGCAACATGTTCTACAAAGTCGGAGAAAGCACAGTACATAGTAAGTACTCGGAGAATATAGGCACAAAACCAAGACAGAATGCGCAAAAAGAAAACAGACTCTTGTTTTTGATGATCTGTTCCTTCAAGATGGCTGTTTTACCCTTTTCGGCTTCAAGATCTGCACGCATCTTCTGGTACTTGTCATTGGCCATGCCCCTCCGATTATTCTCGTTCTGTGGAAAAAAGGACAAGGTTAAAACGTTGTTTAGTCTACTTGGAGAGTCTAGTCGGAAAATTTCCACCTAGACGCTCGGGGGCTATAGCGAGAGTTTTAACTTCGCAATATGCTTAGCTTTTCTTTAAGCATCTAGTTGGAACTAATTTAGTTCTCGATTAGAAGCTTGGGGGCTACAATATAAAGTTTTTAACTCAGATATCTGCTTAGCTTTTCTTTAAGCATCTAGTCGGAACTAATTCAGTTACAACTAGAGGCTTGGGGGCTACAATATTGAAATTTATAAACACTGCGTATGCTACTCTTAAAGCATCAAGTCAGAATAGTCCATTCCATCTAAATGCTTGGGGGATACAGTGAGAGTTTTTATAACTTAGTCACTCTTAGAGCATATAGATGTAAAAACCTATGGTTTTCCTTCTACATACTCGGGGGCTAACTACAGTCGGATACTCATATGAAATGCAAAAGGCAAAGTAAAACTTACAAGTGCAATGATCTTGAGATTTGTAGAGCTCTCGGCTAGCAGCTTGCCAAAGGAGATGCTGTTTCCTTGCAATATTTCTGCTTGTCGGAGGAGCTCCTCAACATCGCATGTCGGAGATGTCGGTGCTGCTCCAGGAACCAGAGTTGTGCTTCTCGGCGTAAGCGCTGGGTAGACTATCTTTGGAAACTCAAATGGTTTCTGGGGAGCAAGGGCGCCGCCTTCGGCAGAAGTACCAGCTTCCACCACCGCCTTGCCGCCACTGATGGCATCTAGCCATTTGTTGAGCGGTGCTCTCCTGCGTTGCCTGCTCCCCGACAATAGCGAGTTCGGAAGAGGCGCCAGAATCCACATCCATGACGGAAGGGCCTGATGCCTCCTTAGCTTGTGAGCTTGTCGGGATAGACGAGGAGTAGCAGGGCGACGGCAGGGGAGGCGTCGCGATGCAGCATGTCTTTGATATTTCGAGAAGCCCCTAAAGTTTTGGAGGTCTTCTTGAGGCTGGTCGTGGTTTTCTTCCTGAATCGTGCGAAATGCATAAGTACAGGAGCAAGACAGATAAATAGACAATGTCGGATAATGAGAAGCTTACACTAATGGGGGTGCTTTGGCAAAAATCCCGGTGGTTCTTCTCTTTTCCGCCTCCAGGGCGGCGGTGGTCTTTTTGGAGGCTCCACCCTCCGTCTTCTTCTTCTTCTTTCCTCCGTCGGCAGCGTCAGAGGTGGAGCTCTTCTGCTTCTGCGCCAACGGAGCTTCGTCGTCGGACATGACCGTGACTTCCTTCATCTTTGGATCGTAGATTTGGGCAGCCAGGTTGCCTTCCTCTAGATCGCTAAGCTGTTAAGTAAGAAGTCACCGTGTTAGATAAAATGACATTTGCAAGACTGAAGATTTGGAGTATATGTCATGCACGGAAAATAAAAAGCTACCTTTGGGCACTTGCCGTCTACGAACATGTCGTAGGTGATGGTGAAGCCGTGCTTCTTATCCTTCACCTTGACGATGTCCTTAAGGCGGAGCTTGACGGAGTCGCTCGAGAAGTTTTCCACGGAGATGCGGAGACTATCCCTTCTGTCGCTGGTATACTCGTGCATGAGCTTCGCGCGGTGCTGCAGAGGTTGGATTCGCCTGATGAACCAGCACATGGCTAGGTCCAAACCGGTCAAACCCGTCTCTACAAACCACACGATCCGCCATATGGCCCGAGAAGCGTCGAGGTCGGAGGGAAGGGAGGCCTGGGATCTCCATGACGAGGCTTCAGCGGCGTCTCCGTCAACAAAGTCCGGGTACGTAACTTGTCGGCCAGCTAGAGGGATGTCTGGGCTGTAAAAGTACGTCTGTTGCCAATTCTTGCAGGACTCGTGGCCGACAATGTCAGGGAACCGCCGACCAGGTCGAATCTTGAAGCTTATGGTGCCACAGTTCCTAAGCTCTTCCTTGCTATGTCTGGCTTCACGTTTGATGGTGAAGAAGTACACAAAAAGGTCTAACCTAGGCCTTATCCCTAGGTATCCCTTGCAAAGTGCCGCGTAGTTTCTAAGCACTAAGATGCTATTGGGGGAAAGGTTCTGAGGCTGGACCCTATAGTGGTTGAAGACGGAGAGGAAGAAGTTGGAGATGGGAAGAGAAACGTCGCGTACCAGCTGAGCCTTTAGGTACACCTTTTCTCTGGCTTGGGGAGAAGGTGTCACCTCGCTGGCCGGCGCCACCCGCCAGGCAAGTCCCTCCGTCGCGGGGAGGTAGCCTTCGGCGACCATCTCTTGGATGTCACGGTCGGTAATGTCCGAGCCGTGCCAATCGCCCTTGTGCGAGTCTGGCTCCTCCTCCAGTGGCTCTAGAGCCGCCAAATTTAGGTCGCCGCCGGTGGACTCGATCACCGCTGATGCGGGGATGACCAAACCCTCTGGGGGCACGACGACAGAGCTCGTCGGCTTCGCCGCGGCTTCGCTAGACGCCGCCATTGTTGGAGAAGTGCTGCTGCTAGCCATGGAGTGAAGATTGGGTGCGACTGGTGCAGATTGGAGCTAGGGTTTTCTCGAGGTTTCTCGCGGAGAGCTCGAGGATACGCGCGGCTGGAGTAAGAAGATGATGCGAGGAGAATGAGGTAAAAAGTGAAAATTTCCCCACGGGTACTATTTATCATCCTCGGCGTCAAGATTCGTGCAGCTTGATCGGACGGTTGCCGCGTAGACGACGTGTTCACGAACGTGCGCGGAAATTTCGCCACGTCTCCAACCGTCGCCGCCAACGGTTCGTATTGCTCGCGCGGGAAAATCGGATATGATTGCATTCTCTGCATGTGTGAGTTATGAGGCGTCGCTGACCTAAGCCTACGTCGTCCTAGCTGACATAGGCAGATGAGCTGTCACATCGAAGATTCCGACATAGACGGATTCATCCGACTATGGAAGCGTACGATGGAAGATTCAACATTTCTCTGACTTACAAGTTGAAGACGGAGAAAGATTTGCAGGGTTCTTTGGGAGGACTACAAGATATTGCTTGACGATTTGCCGACATCCAACTAGACGGAGCATTCATCTGAAGAGGAAAGATGGCGGAAGATCTCGGAATTCTCTAGGGGCTACTGTTGGGGATATGCTATATGGGTATCCTCATAGCATGTCACTTATCCGGATAACCCGGGTGGCCCATAGTCGGTAGCATGGCCTATGGCCTGCTCGGAATCCCTGTTAGATGGATCCAGAAGGGAGTCCCATGCCGGATAAAGGAAGGCTACTGTGGAGTCACCAATGTACCCGGAGCCTTGGAGTGCAAGATACACAAGACTAGTAATAGACGGTGTAGGACTCTGTAACCTGTCTGGCTAGGACTTTTCCCTGTAATCCTAGGACCTGATGACTATATAAGTCGGGCCTATGGGAGCCTTTAGGGCACAATCTCAGACAACCTAGTATCGATTCACACAACCTCGCACAACGAACATATCCCTGTAACTCGGCGTATTGCCCTTATAGTGATTTATAGCAGGAGTAGGATTCCGCCACCGTTGTGGGATCTGAACCTGGGTAAGCTGTGTTACCTCGTATTCGTTAACCGCCCGCCTTACCCCATGTCTCTAAACACGCACTGTGAGGACCCCTCCATGGCGTACTCGTCGGCAATACCACGACAGTTGTAACCGAGGGTCTCAACAAGCATGACATCCACGAGAGAGATATCGTGGGAAACCACAACCTTGCCAAGACCCAGTACCTGAGATTTAGACTTATCACCGTAGGAGACTGTAATATTATCATGATTTGGACGCATCTCCGTGATGATCTCGTTGCTTCCGGTCATATGACTAGTGCATCCACTATCCAGCACCCATTTCGACCCACCGGAAGCATAGCCCTCGGAGCTTCTTGCCATGAGACAAGTAGCATTCTTGTTGATGATGTTTTCGTTTGGAGAGTCGAAGAGAGATGTTGAAGGATATGTGGTGGCTATAGCATCCACCTCTTGAGAGCTATCGTCCTCGTCGTCATCTTCACTTCCCGAAGAATATTCTTCTTGAGCCACTAGAACAATATTTGGTTGCTTCTTGAAGGGAGCATTCTTCTTTACAAACTGTTTCTTGCGTGGAGCCTTTGACTTGTCTTTGAAAATAAGTCTTCCTACATTATCTTCCCTACTTTGATATGGACACTCAGCTACAAAGTGCAGCCGGTCACCACAGTTGAAACATGTTCTCAGCTTGGGACCATTTTCCTTTCTTCCATAGGCTCCACTCTTGCGTTCTAGTTCAGCTTTAGCCTTGGCTGGATCTTTCCAAAAGTTTCTAGCATAAAGAGCCAAGTATTGTCAGTGGATCCTTTTTATATCCTCGGGACAATCCATAACTTCTATGGCATATTCACAATGATCAATCACACTAGTCTTCAAAGCCATGTTGACCCCCTTTTGCATCCCCATAGCTCGTGCACGAGCATCTTCAGCATTCTTGGCAGCCACCTTGAAAGCGGCCATTTCTTGCATTACCTCATTGGAATTCATGAGGTGTTAGTTATGCCTACCTTGGAGACTTTTCAAATCTGTGGACTCAAATGGCATAAGAGCACTGACATACTTGCGCTTGATCCATGCATCATCAACATGAGCGGCACCATGGTTTCTGAAAGTTGTGGCTATTGCCTTGAGCCTCCTATACATGTCCTCATGGTCTTCTCCATCCAACATATAGAATCCTTCAGCTTCGTTGCTCAACGCATCATATCTATTCCTTTTCATACTTTCATTTCCGATGAAGAGCTCGGTGAGAGCATCCCAAGCTTCCTTAGCTGTACTAAGATGCTGAATGTGTGGCATATCTTTGTCACCCACACCAAGCTGTATCATGTGTAGAGCTGTAGTATTGAGTTGGCTATCGACAACTTCTCTTCTTGTGAGATTGTTGGGGTTTCCAACATGAAGACCATTTTCGATGATCTTCCACAACTCTTTGGAGGAACTGCACACATGAGATTTCATCAAAAATTGCCATTGAGTAAAAGTAGATGCTGAAAGTTTGGGTGGATCACCCCTATTATGTATATGTGGGTGAGGGATAGGTAGATCAGGAGAATACACATGAGAAACCTCATTGTATCCATCCTTACCACTATCCTTTTTCGAGGAGGATCTCTTGCTAGTGTCATCACCAACCACTTCGTTCTATTTGGAATCGGTTTTACCCGTTTCCTTGGATTGCGGAGTGGTAGCCTCAGAGTTAGATGGAGGTGATGTTGTGGATGTGGAGAGATGCATTATCAATTGACGCATCTCTTCCATCTTAGCCTCCATTGAACTCACCAAGGTTGTTTCCAACGTCTTGAGATCGTTCATAGTGACTACATCCGGAGCATCACTCCCATACTTCTCTTAGGCGGTTAAGCCTGAATTAAGAGCCGGGGCTCTGATACCAATTGAAATGGATCGTATGGGCACCTAGAGGGGGGTGAATAGGTGCTAACCAATTTTTAATACTTTTTCAATTTTAGGCTTGACACAAAGTAAATTCTCTAGATATGTAACTACGAGAATTTCCCTATATGCAACCCTAGCTACTAAGAACGTAAAGAGAGGAGCGAAGGAACCATAGTGGAGCATGCGGAGACACAGGGATTTGTTTTACCGCAGTTCCTTCCTTGTTAAGGGAAGTACATCTGCGTTGGAGGAGTGGGCGGTTCTAAGACCACCACGCCACAATAGGCCTCACCCTATTCTCCGATGGATCTCGCCACGAGAGTCCTAATCCACCTTCTCCACTATTGGAACCCTTCGAGGCGGGAACCGGTGCCTTTTACAACGCTACCAGGGCACACACCCACAACTGAATTGGGGGCTCCCGAGATGACAACAAGCTATCACAAGAACAAGGTTTATCAATATAAACAAACACAAGGATCTAGGTATTTGCAAGGAATACTAGATCGGTGATTCTCCAAATGAATGGAGAGGAGATGAAGCCCTTGATTGCTAATGATGAAGATCGAGTTCTCCTCCTTCGATTCCCCAAGGGACGGGGCCTTTGGGTGGATCTAGGTGGAGCTCTCTTGGATGAAGGTTGCAGATCAGATCTTGACTTTTTCGAATGAACCAAGCAATCTGGTAGGAGGGGGAAGGCAGGATTAAATACCCCCTGCCCAGATCTGGCCGTTGCACAACTTTGGGGGCGGATTATCCGCCCCCCACTTGGGGCGGATTATCCACCCCCTAGGAAAACTCCGCCCCAAGGGCGGATATTCTGGGGAGAAAATCCGCCCCCTCTTTGGGGCTGGCACCTGTGGAACTTGAAGACGATCTTGGGGGGGGGGCGGATAATCCGGCCCCCTCCTGGGGTGGATTATCCGGCCTAACCGGAAAGTCCGGCCAAAACTCCGCCCCCTCTCTGGGGCTTGCGCCTTGGTCGTGAGCACAAGGGGCGGACTATCCGGCCCCCCTGAGGGGCGGATTATCCGGCGGGGCCGGAAAATCCGGCCAAAACTCCGCCCCCCTTCTAGGGCTTGCGCCTATTTGGGAAGAGGGAGGGGCGGATTATCCGCCCCCCAAATGCAGAATCCTTTTCCTTTGATCCCTAGAGAGAGCTGCAACACTTCAACACACATTAAATAATCCTTGATATTTTTATCTAACACACAAAACACTAGGGATTATAAAATTTTCTTTCATCTGGGTACCTTCTCCTCTGAGTACTTCTTCCAATGAGTGATGGTAAATCTCCCATTCTTATATTATGTATGGAAGTTGTGTTTTTTTGTTGAAACTCGGTTTATAGGTTGCCCTTTGTTCCATATTGATGCATGTAAAATGCATACATAAACTTTGTAATTTTTAACATGTTTTCCCGCATATTTGCATCATATATAATGTTAGGGATTTCTATTTTCATGCCCCTGGTTTGTTAGTTGTACTCACTTTTCCCCAGCTGCTTAACTTTTCCTCAGTTTTGCCCATTTCCTACTACGAAATTCTCACACGGTCTGAAACTCGTTGTCCGCCAGCCTTGCCGTTACGTGCTGACAAGTGGGGTCGTGTTCAGTCGGGTCCCGTAGTGGACCCTCGCGGTTACGTGCCGACAAGTCGTTATGTGCTGACAAGTGGGATCGGTTGGTCAGGTACGCGTTATGATGACGTGTCGGGCCATTCCATGTTGGACTGCGTGAGGCTGGCTTGTTGGGAACGCGTTATGGGGGACGTGGTGTGGGACCATGTGGGGTGCGTTTGGTAGTTACGTGCGCCCTGTCTCCTAAATTGGAAGTTTTCGTTTTTGTTGTTTTTATGATTGGCCTTTTCAAGAGCGCCTTTTCCCCTTATCTCGCTAACAGTTGTGTTTTTTGCCCAAAAAAGTAGCGAATCTAGAGCAGCTTCTCTCTTCATTCATGGTTCCTTTTGGCCCTCGTTTTTCCCAATCTGATAGAAAATCTAGATCAGCAAATCTAACCAGCACCATAAATACATTCAGTAAACTGAGTAGATGTAGATAAAGCAGCTAATATAGGATATACAGTATGGTACTTAAACGAGGTTTGACAATTAGGCTACTCAGCAGCAGCAGTGGACAAGTTCAACACAAACAATACAAAAGAAGCTGCTTTACAGCAGCAGCATAGGATCAGTGACCCCTCATGGCCTCCACTAGGAGGGCCTCCGCCTCCTCCCTCTGGCGCTTCCTCCACTTCTTGCTGCCTAGTCCCATGACCTTGGGTTCCTTGGGCTTGATCAGGGGCATGCGACCCTACTTGATGGCCGCCTTCTGGAGGTTGCGGAGGTGAAAACCGAGCGCCTGGTGCTTGGCTCTGAAGTTGTTGACGTTCACAGACAGGACATAGGTCTTCACATCCTCGGCATGCTTCACGAGGGAGTTGTAGTTGGTGGCGAGGCTCCTGGTGCAGAAGGGGCACCTGTAGATGTCGTCTGCGAAGAACTTGTCCTACTGGCCGGACTTCAGCCTCCTCAACACCTGATGAGTCTTGTTGTCCATGGACTCGTTGTTGCTGCAGACGTCGCTACTATCCACCTGTTGGAAAAACAGTAGGGTGCAACAAGGACACGACTGAGATACCTTGATTATCGGGATTGATTACTTGCATAAATTAACCGATTGAGATCCCCGGATTATTCCCCAATCCCCAAATCTCAAACAAATCAAGTACTGATCCCAACTACAGATCGACGCTAGTACTAACTACGGAATCCCTTAACTGCAACTCGGAGGACAAATAAAATAGGATTGAAATACGAACAGGGGCATTCATCGAAATATGAGATCTAACACAAGAGGATTAGCTACTATAAAAATACCTAGCATCCAACGATTGATAATACGAACAACCGAACCCTAATAACACACGATCTTGCATCCAACGATGGGAATGGGGGAAGAACAAAGAAGGAGAGAAAACCCTAGTTACCTCCGACCATGGGTCGACGATGCTTGTGTGGTAGGGGTTCTCCGGCCTGATGTAATCCTCCTCCTCGTAGGGGTCCCAGCTGTGTGGGATCTGCCCAAGGCCGGCTCCTCCTTGCCGGCGGCTACGGTAGAAGCGGGGATGGTGCTCTGGATGGGGACGACAGCTGCCTTTGATGCCTCGACGGGGGCCTGTACGGGGACGGGGACCTCCTCGTCGGTGGCCTTCGAGGCGACGATGGCCATCACGCCATTCTTCTCCATCACCGGCGTGGTTGGGGTTTTATTGGGGGTTTGTAGAAGGTGATGGGACAGTGGAGGCAGTTGCGTGAGTGAGTGAGCGAGTGAGTGATGAGTGAGAGTGAGGAGGCCTTTATAAAGGTAAAGGGAGGAGACGTTTTGTTGCACCACTGTGCACCGTGTAACCGCGTATGCTACTACACCATGCACGACCACACACGTCCACTACCGCCACGTGCACCGTGACACACATACTATGCATCACATTTTTTTTCCTCGTGTCTAACCCTGGCCACTTAGTTGTGCTCAGTTATACCCTCGAGTGTAACACTGGCAGTTTGGTTGTACTCAGTTTTGCCTTCTAGTACTAAAACTATTGTGTGCAATATACTCACTTTTAACCTCCTTTGGCTGGTTATACTCACTCTTTTACATTAAGAGTTGTATAATTTTTTTAATTTGAAAGTGTTCAAGAGTTGTGTTAATTATAAACACTCTTTTACATTAAGAGTTGTATAATTTTTTTATTTTAAAGTGTTCAAAAATTGTGTCAATTATAAACTCTTTTACATTAAGAGTTGTATAATTTTTAAAATTTGTAAGTGTTCAAGAGTTGTGTCATTTTCTTATTTCTTATACATCCATCTTCCTAAATCTCAAAGTTTGACTTTCACCTCATAGATTCACTTGATTGCAGCCTAGAAATTAACTCGATAAACCAATTAAATCATCGGAATGTCTCGCCGGCCGCATTCTCCATAGCAAGCGCCCCCGTCTAATCGGAACATTTTGGTGAGAGATCTAACCTTCTCTGCGCAGGGTTGCCATTGTCATCCTTCATATAGGTCAAAGGGGCGGCACCATACTGCGGCCAGGACGAACGGGAGACCAAAGTGAAGCTCGACAAAGGGCCGCCATCGCCGGAGAAGGGCCACCATCACCGGAGAAGAATAAAGGGGAGGCAACGGCATGGGAGCGGGCTGGCTCACGTGGATACGCTGTGGGTATGACACTCACGTAGATAAGATATGGGTCCCATGATAATCTAGATAAGTGGAGAGAGGTGTCCACGACGGGAACCAACTTAACGCGGCCCCACTTGTCAGCATGTAACAACAAGGGTCCACTCCGGGACCCGACCGACCATGGCCCCACTTGTCAGCACGTAACGGCAAGGGTCTACTAAGGGATCCTACTGAATGCGGCCCCACTTGTCAGCATGTAACGGTAAGGCTGACGGACTGCGAGTTTCAAACCGTGTGAAAGTTTCATAGTAGGATATGGGCAAAATTGAGGAAACGTTAAGCGGCTGGGAAAAAGTGAGTACAATTAACGAACCAAGGGCACGAAAATAGAAAACCAATAATGTTATATCCATGTTTTATATTGATTTTTGGGGATTTACCAATGATCCCCTTTATTTTTCTATTACCCGGAAGGGCAGAAAAACCCCATTTTCAATGTTTTTGATGTTTCAGGACCTATACAAAGTCAAATGGACCTGCACTTTTGGGAATGCTGATATTTATCCACGAGAAGCATCTTGAGCACAAGAATCCACCTACCCTCATTTTATCCTAGGCCGTCTGATCGCCTCGATTCTTTCACCCATGGAGTTCTCTTGACCTAAGAATCCCTATATAAGGACCCCCCCTAGGGAGTCCTCGAGATAGAGCACACGAGAGAAAAAACACCACCAAACAGAGTCAGATCCAGCAAAGACTGGAGGGGGAACTCTGTCGGAGCCACCTCTGGGGAGATCTCCACCCACTCCAACAACATCCAGCCTCATCACCATGATAAAGAGGTAGTAGTCCACCTTCGGGATATGGGTTTATGGCAGCAGCTTGATCTATTTGTCTCTCGTTCTTCATAGATCTAGTACCATATGAGCTGCCATACATGATTATGGTCATATTTGTAATTCATATGTGGTGGATATTTGTTCTATGACTTGATATTTGAGATTGGAATCTATTTTGTGTAAGATGTTTTGGGAGATGCATATCATGCACCCCGTTCTTAATTGCTTGTTTTGATCCAATTTGTATGCAAGAACTTGTATGGGGAGAAGTGTGTGTTAGATGGAGTAGCATGGTAGTAGACATTGAATTTTGACATATAATATTCAAGATCTACTTTGGTTTTTACTTTCTCTTGATGCCTCACTAGGGATAAAGTGAAATCATGTTTTATAGTTATCATGTGATAGTTGATAACCTTGTTAGATCAAGGTAGCATATTTGTATTTCAAACATCATATAATATTGCTTAAAGCTATACTCTGAGTTGTTCTTAATTCAATATTGCATGGAGATTTCCCTTTCTTGAGGAGTAAGAGAGAGATGTATTCCATCTCAATGTTCAAATGTGATGCCCATATTAATTCATTTATCAAGCATACATATAAAGTCCATGAATCTTTATCATTGATGAATTGTTTTGTGATCACTACAACTTAAAAATAGAGTAGAAAAGTGAATCCATGAACCCCGATCCAATTTTTATCATAATAAAAACCTTTCCATTGCATCTACTATCCTTTTTATTTTCTGCAATTTATTATTTCGAAAATACAAAAAATACTTTCCCTACTTGCAATCACTCACAAAAACCCAAAAACAACTCTACTATCTTCCATATCATCTAGTTTGCATTTATTTACTTTAATTTGATTTACTTTACTTTGTTTTATATTTTATTTCATATTACTAATACGAAACCTTGTGCTTGACAACCACTTGGTGGAGTTGGGGACACGATACAAATTATTTTACTTTACAGGTTGCTTGAAGAGGAGAAGATAAATATCCTTCCAATTACCCGAGAGTTCGATATAAACCCTCGAGTCACCCTTGTGGGGAAAAGAAGCTTTCTACAACACTCTGCACTTAGAGTCCCAATGAAAAGTGGAACCCATTTTGGTTGTTTTAAAAGTTGCTAAACATATGGAGCAGCAAATTTCTGTAGAACAGTTTTTAGTGCAATAATTTTTTAATTTTTTTGTAACTCCGATTGCGCTCAAATTTATACAGAATTTACAACTTTTGATCCTCTATATTAAAAAAATTGTCTAATATTCCTGAAATGTCTAACTGGGCGAAAAAAATCATTTTTCTGCTGCTGAAAATCTGGACAGATTCTACCATGTTTTGTTTTAACCATTTCCAAGTGTCCTAAAATGATTTGTATGAGTCATAATATATGCTAGGGATATGTAGGAACATTATATGCTTGCTAGAACATTTATAAATAATTTTGTCTTTGATATATATGCAGCAACTGTTATACTCTTGTGCCACTAATGTCAACTCTCGGAAAAGAGATGGGAGAAAAAGTTTTGTGTTGAAGTTTTTTACAGGAAATTGAGGAACATCACGCCAACAGCAATCCAAGGATGGTGCAAACCATAAGATTGGGGATGCCCAAGTAACCCCAATGGACATACTCAACTCTCGGTTTGCAAACCTCTAAACTTTGTTTTTTGAGCAACATAGAACTATCGTAGAAACTTGGAGCACCTGGTTTTTCCATTTTACTTTTGTTTTGCATTAAAAAGATCACCACCATTATTATAAATGTTTATGATCAGCTACTGAAAATAAACTTCACCTTAATGAGATTAAAACTAAAAAAAGAATGCCATGGAATAAAAGAAAATGGGAGACAAAAACAAAAGGTGAAATTCATGTTATGTCTAGTTCTTAAGCTCAAGTGCTTTATATGAAGCATCATCAATTTTATGCCTATTAATTTGTATACTTTGCTTGTGCATATTTATGTTCAACATTAATAAGCAAGGTGAGAAAATAAATGTTGACATTATAAACTAGACGGCACACTCTTTATATCTCTTTTTGCTAAGCCTTTTCTACCCAAGCTAAGACTTGTTCCAAGCCCCTTAAAACTAGACTAGGCATATCCACCTACTTGTGGCAAAAGATACTTTCAAGTATAGTATGTATGTTAATCCTCCAAACATTCTTAAAAACATGTTTTTCATGTATTTTAAAGCTCATAAGAAAGTAAGGTTTGGGGTGATACCACTATGGAAGTTTTTGTGGTTCACATATTATTAGTGGTCGTTGGCGAGCTAGCATGGCATAAAGCTTTAAATATTTAATATTAATCATGTTTAAGTTCTACATATGGATTGCATCTATGTGAAATGAAGTGTCCACACTGGAGTAGGCATGTTGAGATAAAAGGCTCCTGAACCGCTAGTCAAACCCATGCATGACATGGTGGAAACTTACATCATGATGATCCTAGTTGATATGATTCATATGTCTGTTTTTCTTATTCTTCTAGAGTAGAGATATTGCCCCCTCCCGCCTTGAACAAAACCAAGGAAATATATTATATCTTATGCTAAATAAATGAATGAATAAATACAAAAAGGGGTCATATAGATACCCAGGGGCAAGAGGTACTCCAGTGATGTGGTTTCATAGACCAACATGAGTATACAATGACAGGCCTAAGTTGAGTAGCATTATGAGTGCAAGGTCATATACTAGGTGCATGAAACACTAAACTTGTAAGATGTTTAGCACATAAACCATATGAAGCTTTGAAAGTAAAAGATACCTAGAACCCCATCCTTACTAGTATTATTGACATGAACTACATAGCTCAAAATTTTATTTTACATTCTTTATGGAGGACTAACATATGTATTTAATTCTTACTTTTGGTACGGGATGCAAAACATCTCAAGGGAAGACATAAAATTAAGAAGTGAGTCTTCTAGTCAAGGGAATGAAACTAAGAAGTAGCACAAAAATAAAGGCATGAAAAACCAATGCCAATCATGAAAAGAGTATATAACTCTATAGGTTCATCAAAGTGTGCTTGAAGGTTTACTTTGTTCATCATTTTTTTATCACACCATCACTTATTGTTCAACATATTTATAGATGTGTAAAAGATACAACTTGATAGTCCACTTGCATATTATGTTTCATTGAAAGTAATTGAGCCTATGAACTCTACATGATAATGAAGGAAGCAAAGGTAACAAACTCCAAAGTCCATGTTTAGTTTTATCACCTTCATTCTAGAGGACGAGCATAAGTTAAGCTTGGGGATGTTGATGCATGTAAAATGCATACATGAACTTTGTAGTTTGTTAACATGTTCTCCCACATATTTGCATAATATAAAATGTTATATCCATGTTTTATATTGATTTTTGGGGATTTACCAATGATCCCCTTTATTTTGGCTATAACCCGGCAGGGCAGAAAAACCCTATTTTCAATGTTTTTGATGTTTCAGGACCTATACGAATTCAAATGGACCTGCACTTTTGGGAATTCCAATATTTATCCATGAGAAGCATCGGGAGCACAAGAATCCACCCAGGATGGCCAGGAGGCCCAAATGAGCATACGTGGCGTGCCCAGCCTAGGTGGGCGCTCCACCTACCCTCGTTTGCTCCTCGATCGTCCGATCACCTCGATTCTTTTGCCCATGGAGTTCTATTGACCTAAAAATCCCTATATAAGGACCCCTCGGGGAGTCCTCAAGACAGAGAACACCAGAGATGAAAACACCACTAAACATAGTCAAATATAGCAAAGATTGGAGGGGAAACTCCGCCGGAGCCACCTTCGGGGAGATATCCACCCTCTCCAACATCTCCAGCATCATCACCATGATGAATAGGGAGTAGTACACCTCTAGGATATGGGTTTGTGGTAGTAGATTGATCTATTTCTCTCCCGTTCTTCATAGATCTTGTACCATATGAGCTGCCCTACATGATTATGGTCATATTTGTAATTCATATGTGGTGGATCTTTGTTCTATGATTTGATATTTGAGATTGGGATCTATTTTGTGTAATATGTTTTGGTAGATTCATATCATGCACCCTGTTCTTAATTGCTTGTTTTGATCCAACTTGTATGCAAGAACTTGTATGGGGAGAAGTGTGTGTTAGATGGAGTAGCATGGTGGTAGAGATTGAATTGTGACACATAATATTCAAGATCTATTTTGCTTTTTACCTTTCTTTTGCTGCCTCACTAGGGATAAAGTGGAATCATGTGCTATAGTTATCATGTGACAGTTGATAACCTTGTTAGATCAAGGTAGCATATTTGTATTTCAAACATAATATAATATTGCTTAAAGCTATACTCTGATTTGTTCTTAATTCAAGATTAAATGGATATTTCTCTTTCATGAGGAGTATAAGAGAGAGATGTATTCCATCTCTATGTTAGAATATGATGCCCATATTAATTCCTTTATCAAGCACATATAGAAATTCCATGAATCTTTATCACTGAATGAATTGTTCCGTGATCACTATAACTTAAAAAGAGAGTAGACAAGTGAACTCATGAACCCCGGTCCGATTTTTATCATAAGAAACACTTTTCCATTGCATCTAATATCATTTTTATTATCTGCAATTTATTATTTCGAAAATAAAAAAATACTTTCCCTACTTGCAATCACTCATAAAACCTCCAAAACAACTCTACTATCTTCCATATCATCTAGTTTGCATTTCTTTACTTTACTTTATTTACTTTAGTTTGTTTTATATTTTATTTCATATTACTAATACAAAACCTTGTGCTTGACAACCACTTGGTGGAGTTGGGGACACAAGACAAATTATTTTACTTTACAGGTTGCTTGAAGAGGAGAAGACAAATATCCTTCCAATTCCCCGGGAAATCGATATAAACCCTCGAGTCACCCTTGTGGGGAAAATAAGCTTGCTACAACACTCTGCATTTGTAGTTCCAACGAAAAGTGGCCATGTTTGTTTCTATCACATATGCATGTTAGAAATCGTATACTACCCTTTGCCTGATATATGTCGATACTGTCAATCTGAGTGACTCTGGAAATTTTTGCCAGGGCCGAATTATCCGCCCCTGTCTAGGCTAGATTATCCGGCCTGGAAGGATAGCTCCTGGTTCAGTTTTTCTCAGATTAAAGTATGATATATATTTGGCTTGTGGATTATTTTTCTAATTTTTAGCAATCCTCCTAGAGTTGTGTATGTGCGTATCTACTTGCTATCTTCCGCACTCGCTTCACTGGTGGTTCCCATGGTGTTCCTTAGACATACAGACTCCATCCTTATGCTTGCTATTTCAGGCCCAGTGAAGAGGGTGTTCTAGTGGACAAGGTTGAATTGAGGAGGTTGAAGAGAGAGGCTGACAAAATGGCTGACCGTGCAAGGAAAGAGAAGAATACTTCCAAGAGGAAGGGTAAGAAGACCGGAGTCAACTACAAGGATATGGAAATTATTGAGTACTCTTCTATCCAACATCATGATCTGTATGAATAAGTTGATATTGATGAGGAGCTTGGGGATTGCAACTTTTGGTGTGCTCATCACAATTACATCTTTGACAACGTCTACTCCACTCTGAAGAGCCGCCCTATGCGTCCTATGGATATGACTGAGGCAATGGGTAAGCCCCAACTTGTTGATGCTCTAGCAGTGACTGAACGTATGGGGCTGCATCACCTCGTGACTCTTCAGTGCTCCTATGATACATCCTTGGTGAAGCAGTTTTTCTCCACTCTTGTGATTTGTGGTGATGAGCGTCGCACTATGAAGTGGATGACAGGTGGCACTTTTCTCCAAGATGATTTCCGCGTATTATCTTAGGTGCTTGGTTACCCCTTCAATGGTCGAGATCATGCTTGTGTACATCGCATCATCACTCCTCTCAAGCCCAACAAGGACACTTTTCTCTCTCCCTGTTGTGGCCCAGATGGTGTAGTTGTCAAGGTTTCATGCCTCTCCCCACTCTATGCACACATGTTGCTATTTTTCGTGATTGCATCACTCCGAGTGGAGGAAACAATGACAGTATTCATGGTCACCTCATGCAGTTTCTTGCCTTTTCTCATGAATGTGCCACCAATGAAGACTAGAATGTGAGTTATAGGTTGGATGTGATGGACATGTTCAACTGGCTTTCCATTCCTTATGCTCCTCTCATCGTGATGCTCATCAAGCATATGCTTCCTCGTGACGACTTCAGTGGGAAACTTGATGGTGAACACAAAGTGAAGAAGATCTAAAATAGTTCTAGAAAGACCTCTCACCCCTCTACAACTCTAGAGTCATTTATGAGAGATGCTAGGGCGAGTGGAAGAAGCCCCCTGTTTCAGCGTAACATTCTATGCATGGGGATAGATACTCACAAGGGACAGTATGAGGCATACCGGCAGCGCCATGACATGGCTCACACTCAGCAGGTTATCCTTCACCATGTCTTTGGGGGCATCAAGCCACCCTCCTCCTCCATCTGCTCCTACTCCATATGCTTAGTGGAACACTTCACGCATCAACTATGGGGAGCTCGAGCGTCACTTGTTCCCCGCCCCTGCGAGGGAACCTACTCCGCCGGCTAGTGATGATGAGGATGAGGAGTATGGTGATGACGAGGATGAGGACAAGGAGTGATCTCTTGGGATGCCAGCATCGCTCTTTTCCCTTTTTGGTGTTTCGATCCCAAAGGAGGAGAAGTAGTTCTATTATGATGTCGAAGATTTGCATGGGCACAAGCATTTGCCATTTTTTCTTTATCCTTGTGTGCCCATTTTAGCGATGAACTTTCAAATTTGCTATTTGGCTTGTGGATGTGTGAGACTTTGTGGTTGTGTTAAACTATGGATCTATCTCGGTTATCTTTGGAATTATCTCTATGGGTTTATATCAATGGAATTATGGATTCATCCCTATGGAATTCTGTTATTATCTTTATGGATGCATCACAATGGTACTAGTCTTGGGAGTCTCGATAATGGATTATTATAGTGTCTATCTCAATATTATTGAGGACTTCAGTTTTAGGTGGTATGACGCATTTTCCCCTAACTCATCATTTGATCTTAGTTTCCAATGAAAAGTCTTGTGCCCTTATGTGTGCATTTGTATTCAAATGCAAACTTGGTATGCACCCATCTAGGGGGGGTCTTTTTATTCTTGGAATGTTGTTAGTAGGACGTTATTGCAAATCCTATTATTGTCATCTAACACCAAAAAGGAGGAGATTGAAAGAACATTTCATGATCCCTAGTGTTTTATGTGTTAAATAACAATACCAAGGATTATTTAATGTGTGCTTAGTGCTGCAGATAAATGTTCACTCAAAAAGCAGCTAAACAGGATTTTGGGGGACAGATTACCGCCCCTTCCAAGGGACGAATTATCTTCCCCTTGCTCAATCGACAAAGGAGGACAAGGCACATCACCCTACATGGGGCAGATTTTCCAACAGATTATCCGGACAGGGCTGGAGTTTTTTCCCGGGGATAATACGCCCCTCAAGGGGGCCGGATAATCCCCCCCCCCCCCGGGGAATTTTTCCAAAGGAAGCCAAGGCGCGTCACATGGTATAGGGGGCGGATTTTTGGCCTGGAAAATCCGATTTTGGGCTAGAGATTTGCCCCAGCCGGATAATCTGGTCCCAAACTTCTTCAACGGCTGGTTTTGGCATGGGTATAAATACCCCAATTGCTCCTCCTGACAGACCTCTTGATTCATTTGAAAAAAGTACTATGATGTTCATCTAGTTCCAAATCGAGATCTCCTCATTCAACCACCCAAAGGCTCCGATCTTTGGTGAATCAAAGGAGGAGGCTTTGATCTTCATATACACCAATCAAGATCTTCAATTCCCCTCCATTCACTTGGACGATTCTTGATCTAGTATTTCTTGCAAATATCTAGATCTCAATTTCGAATATTGATTATACTTGTTCTTGTGGCAGCTTGTTGTCATCATGGGAGCCTCCAATTCAGTTGTGGATGTGTGCCCTGCTAGTGTTGTAAAGGCATCGATTCCCGCCTTGAAGGGTACCCAATAGTGGAAAGGTGGATAAGGCCTTTGGTGGCGAGATCTTTCAGAGAACATGGTGAGGCCTATTGTGGCATGGTGGTCTTAGTATGTAACACCCTCGCCTGATAAGGCTGAGTTCATGTGTATAGTGTTAATCCCTGGATCGGTTCACTGGCACACACAGTACAAAATGATACCAAATATAACTGTGCATCATAAATACAACGAATATGATCCAAAATTTACATTATTTATACAAGTACACAGTGGAAAAAGAATACAAGGTAGATCTCCATCCTTCAAATGTGCCACAGGCGAACAATTGTTGAGTGGAGTCTCGCGACCTATGAACGATCACTCAGATACGATATAACCTGCAACATGAAACGTTGCAGCCACGAATGGTCAATACATTGAATGTATGGCAAGTAGGCTAAAGTGGTTAACAACAGATCTATCAACTACATGCTTATTTGGCCAAGTGGAGTTCAGGCTCATTTGCATAAAGCAACAGTTTTATCCTAACAATTGTAACAAAGTAGTTTTCCAATATGATAAATAGGACACTCTGGTTCACTCCCAGGTGCTCCTACCCAATTATGTTCACCCAACAAGTTTTAAGTAATTGAGAAATAAGGATGAGTGAGAAATATCATAGCATCAGTATCAGGTCGCTCAAATTGTCCATAACCGGGGACACGGCTAAGCACTTAGTTTATACACCCTGCAGGGGTTAGTACACTTTACCCATGTGACTTGGCCAGCCCAGCTCGTACCACCACTCTCATATTGGGTGATGATAGGGAGAAGTCCAAGAAGGAACCGTTCGGGAAGTAGCTCCCCAATCCCGACGCGCACCGGTCCAACCTACACTATCTACATCTCTGGATACGCGGGTTCGAGTTACCACAACCTACTGAGTTCAACCAACCGCCCATTTCATTATTGGCACATGGTTGCACACGAAAGCTTCCAAACAAAGAAACCAATCATTTCTCAGTGTCCTGGGCGGCATTCCCCACCATAAATACACTCGATGACCCAATCAATGCCATTCCGCCCAGGTGGTTCATTAAAACATAGTGGTTTGTCATTTAGCAAAACATAAGCCTTTCAAAACATATAACTTTTCATGATGTGATTCCCTTCCTCGTCTAAATAGCATAGCTAATCAATCTACCAATACGATGGCTCATAAACAAGGAATGCTAGGGAATAATATGGGATATAGCAGAGCATATACACATCAATTCCTACAGATGCAATTCTACAAAAACATCTGCAATGCATAGAAAAACAATAGGACATTTATGACCAAGATAGCACCACTTGCCTTTGTTGTAGATGTAGTCGATTAGATAATCCTCACAATTCTCATAGATATAATGGTTGCTCTCGTCATAACCACAATACTTGCAATCATAGTAGTTGCAATCACACACGTTGCACTTCTCGCAATCTATCGAGCAAACAATTGCATACAACATAAACAATAGCACATAGAGATCAAACAAATGCAACAAATGCATGCATGACAATTTAATAAGTCACAATGGTTGTTACTTTAGTTCTCTACACAATACTGGAGTATATGATGCATGCAACAGACCAATTAATACAATGGAGTACTTGTTATTAATAATTACTTGCCAATATAGGGGTTTTAATAGTTCTGCTGTAACGCCTACTCTAACTGTCGAATTAAATTTGTTTCTTGGGTTTACTGAATAGAGGACGTTAATACGAACCGGTAGGCGTTGGATTCACCCTAATCGGAGTTATAGATCTTTTTGTATGATTTAAATAGTGTTTAATGGGTTTTAAATGATTCATATAGTTTATGTTGTCTAAAAATCAAACTAAAATTATATCTGTAATCTCCACGGAATTGTGATTTCAGGGACATATTATTTGTAATTTTTTGAGCAGTATTTATTTTCTTATGCATTTATTACTCTAAATAGGCCATTAAACCATTTAAATCTTAACAGCAAAACCTTACAGTAAAATGCTGAACTAATTGCATAATGATTATCTACATGGAACCAGCTTTCCATCGGTACATCATTTATATTTTTGTGACAAGCAATTAATTTACTATGAATTTAATGATTTATAAATCCATTAAAACTAATTAAATTGCTACGGGTTAAATAATCTGCAAAGGCTAGATCCAACCAGATATTACTAAATTACATTACAGTAGCTTCAATTTGATATATTATTCATATTTTTCGGAGTTACAGATAATTTCTTATGAATTTATTAACCTAAAAGACCATTAAAACTAATTAAATTACTGCAGTATCCACGTACAGTAAAGGTTGGATCTATTCTGATAATATGATTCTACGTAAAATTATCTTCAATTTGGTATATTATACGCAATTTTTGGACGTGGTATGAATTTCTAATGAATTTTACAAGTTAGATCTATAATATGCAATTTTAAATTCGAACGGAATATTCCAGTGAATATTCCGCTGACTGGACAGGTTGATTTTGCATGCTGACTGGGACTAGATGTTGACCTTACGTTGACGTGGCATTGATGAGGAAGATGACCAGGATGACGACATGACACGCACCGGTTTGATTGGATCTCGACCGTCTGGATAGGATCCGGTGGCTAGAAGAAGAGATTGACCCGATTTTGGCTCAGAATAGACAAGAAATAGATCTGTGTTAGAGAGACAAATCCGTAGGTAAAATTGAAAAACTCAGAACATGAAAGTTGTGGGTAATCATTATTCCTACCATCTCACCAAAGGAATTTGGATTTGAAGAAACGAGCGCGAGTAGATCTTGGATTTACACCATAAGATCTGAAATATTGTGATGCAAAATTCTCCGGCTGTGGTGGATGAAAAGAGGTGAGGTTTGTCAGGATTGAAATATTTCGACGATTCCTACAACTTTCGTTTTTTGACCGAAGGCAAACGACGAAGTCTAGATAGGTTAAAAAGCGAAATAAGATTCGGGCATGTGTAGATTCGGGATTTCGAGGAAAGAAACTCGTACAGCTGTGGCTCCACGAGTTTATATGGAGTTTTGGGACGGTGGAGAGATAGGTATTGAAGTAGGGAACAAGTAGAAACAAACGGAAGTCGATTCGGAGTTGTAGATAAAAAGTTATAAAAGTTTGAGTAGAGATAGGTCTAGAAAACGTATTTTCGCACGGTTTTTAAAGCAACACACAGTAGGTGCGCGTGTGCCTGGTGCTCCGGTCGCTGGCTCGGTCCGGTGGGCCGGCGGCCCACTTAGTTTTTTTATATATATATACTTGTTTCTCTCATATCTTTTGCATACGAACTCCAAATGACATGATACTTGTTTCTAATTTTTTCTAAAATCAAATAGATTATTATAGGATCAAATTTGTAATATTTTTACTAGTTTGGGAGTAGTGGATTTATAAATCCTTGTATATTTCATTTTATTTATATCTTTATGTGTTTGTATTTGTTCCATAACTTTTTCATACTAGCTCCAAATGAGCTCAATTTTGTTTCTAAAATTTTGTAATATTAATTGGATCCTTTTAGGCTATAATTTAGAAATAATTTATGACTTAGCAACAGTGGGTTTTAATAAGTCAATTTAATTACCCTTAGGAACATTTGGACGAATCAACTATAGGATTTAGGTACTAGGATTTGGATTCAGATTGTGAGAACTTTGCATGGATGAAATGCTTATGAATGATTCATGATTTTCATTTTGAAATCTTGCACACCAATTCTACAATCCATAATCAATTCATGCCCTTTTGCCTATATGGCTACTTAGGTCATAACAAAAGAATATAAGATTTTGAATTCAAGGTTGAGAGGATTTTCTATTCAAAAAGTTTCTTATCTTTGAGAATTTTGAACATAGTCAAACAATCAATCAAACTTATTTATTTATTTCACATTCCAAAATTAGGAGAATTTTGGGATGTGACATAGTACCACCCACCCCTTTAACGCAAATGTACTTCCCTTAACAAGGAAGGAACTGCGGTTAAACAAATCATGTGTCTTCGCATGATCCACTACGGTTACCTCGTTCCTCGCCTTTACTTGTTTAGTAGATAGATTTGCATATAGGAATTCCCTATAGTTGCATATCTAGAGAATTTACCTTTGTGTTAGCCTAAAATATGAAAAAGAATTAAAATTTGGAGTAGCACCTATTCATCCCCCCTCTACGTGCCCATACGATCCATTTTAGTCCTCCTGATGATGATGGCCATTGTGAGCATCGTGGTGTGGTTGTGGAACGTGAGGCTCGTGCCTAGGTTGTTGACGAGGTTGAGGTTGCTCGTCGTTTGCACGTTGATGCTCATGGTGTCGGTGGTGAAGTTCATGATGGTTATGACGTCTTGGTGGATCTTCAAGTGCTTCACGTTGACGGCGTGCTTGTTTATCCAAGTTGGAGTCATCGCTTGTTGTGGAATGAAGGTCTTGTGGATGCTCGTTATGCGGAGTTGAAGCTTGTAGTGGCCCGTCCTCATGGATGATGAGTGCCCTTATTTTATGATGAGGGTCTTCACTCCTTGATGGAGGTCATGATGAAGAATCACCATCATAGATTGACATAGCGACGCGTCTTGGAGTTGGCACATGTTGTGAAGAGCTCTCATGATCTTCTACGGGACGCTCATTGCGTCGAGGAGGCCAAGGATCATGGTCGTGATGTCGAGGTGATCAATGGTGCGAAGATCTTGAACCACTATAGTGTTTCCTTAAAGAGCTTGATGCGGGAGAACATGGTCTTGTGTTGTGTGTGATCTCAACCATTACACATTGGAGAGCTTTGTTTTGGTGTGTGAAGTTGTGATGCATTGTGTTCATTCGGCTCTCAAGGCCGTCGAAGCGAGTGTCCATCCGCTTGAACTCGTTGCAAGTTTTGCCAAAATTTTCATCTTGACGCGTCTCGAGGGCATCACAACGACCATGAAACTCTTCACGAATGATGAAGTGGCTAGCTCGCGTCATGTATGGTCCTTCGCCATCTTGTGCCAGGTCTTGGCTTGTCTCGCCGTTCCTATCCATGATTCACCAAAGAAGAAGGATATGTGGAAAAGAAGTATGTGGAGGGGTTAGCCCTTTACCTCACCTTTGGAAATGGATTGGACAAGTAGCCACACTCGAAAGACCAACAGTGGTAAAAATGAATGTGAAAAGCAACCTCACACTAAAAGCAACTAAAACTCTCAAAAGGTGTATGGTTATAGGTTAGAAAAGTGGCAACCAAACGGAAAGACCAAAAGAAAAGGGTGTTGTCAAAAGTGGGTATAATCCAAAATAACCAAGACAAAGGAAAGATCCACAAAATTGAAGGAAACCTATACTAACACACACACGCGCGTGGGGATTAACGGGATTAACATGACTATGAAAATGAGCAACAAAATGTCCTAACAAATAATACACTCGTTTGCCGTGCCAATGCAAGGAGAGACGGTGGCTCGTTTGCAAAAATAAGATAAGCAACAGATTTGTGCACTTGCCTTGGGCGCTCTTATCTCAATTTGCTTACAAACTTGAGGCTCTCTATATGCTATGGGAGACTTTTGTATCTTTTTCTATGTATTCTTTGTTTTTCTTTTGTTGTTTCTCTCTTATTTTTCTGTTTTCTCTCCCTTGGTGGTACTAAGCTACTTTGCTTTTGCTCTCACACTCTCACTATGCAAGGACAAGTGCACAATGCTTAAGCAAACACAAAATGAGCCACTCTCGATGGGGTGGGTACACACAAAGGAAGATAATGGGTTACCAAGAGGTGACACAAGGTATATCTTAGTTGGTGATGATGAGCTTGTGTTGATGGGGTGGGGATGAGCTTGGTTCCGTGTTGTAGACGAGCGCGTAGGATGTTGCGGAAGCTTGCTATTGGTATAGACACGCACACGAAACTCAAACAACAAGAAGAAAGTCAGTCGAATGGAAAATAGGCGAAAAAGGAGAGTAGGGACGAATACTACAGATTCGGGTTCGGAAACTCTGGCAGCCGGAAACTCCGGTTCTGGGCCGGAAACTCTAGGTATGCAGGGCCGAAGACTCCGGTGTCGGGTAGTCGCAGCCAGTTCGTGTTCTTGAGCAAAAATCCGCGCCTCCAAACCTCAAATCTAACCGATTTCGACCAAATTGGGCTGGGAAAATTGGTAGAAAGCCGGATCAAGACCCAAGTCAAAGTTTCTATGGATTGAAACCACTCAAAATCCACCAAATCAAGAGATCGATCCGAAAGGAGATCTAGGATATTTTTGGGGCAATTTTTGAAATTGAGGCGGGGAGAAGGAATTTTGTGGTTAAAATCATGATGAACGTGGATCTTGATACCAATATGTTAGGGTATGACCCTTAGGATGGCCGATCTTTCACGATTTCACGAGGGATGCCGTGGTGGATTCAAGGGGGAAGGGGAAGAGGATGAACTCGATGAACACGAACCACGAAGAACACGGCCAACTCACACAAAACACAGACGCAATTAAAACACCGTTGGCTCGCATTGGCAGCTACCGGTCCAATACAATCCTATGGGATCGGTATTAGGCAAGAGAATCTTGACGAGATCTTGATAATTTCATAAGGAGAAACCCAATACGAAGATCTTGTACAACCGAACTCTATTAAGCTAGATCCGAGAGGTTTGTGATAATAGGTACTCCTCATGAAGGAGCATGAGACTAACTATATAGAGATCCTCAAGAGGGAGACTTCTTCTATCCTAATATCAAGTCTAGCATTTACAAATGGAGGGGTGGGGCTATATATAGGACAGCCACATAAACAAGGGTATTTTGGGGATAAAAGTTAAGTTCTAAATGGAGTGGAGAGTGGGTGGGCCGAAGGCCCAGCTGACGACGTGCAGACCCATCACTTACGCTAGAGACTTCGGGTTCCTTGGACCGGAGACTCCGGTGCATGGGGCAGAGATTCCGGTTGCGTGCCAGGAGCTTGCAGGTGTGGTCGGTTGAGGGCGAGGTGGAGACTCCGGGGCCGATTTGGCAGAGATTCCGGCGTGGGCCGGAGACTCCGGGTTTGGGGCGGAGTTTCCGACTGACTTCCAGGGGCTTGCAGCCTGACGCTGCGCAGGGTGCGACTGGAGACTCCGGGGTGTCGTCGGCGAAGAATACAGTCCTAGAACCAGTTTCACAATGTTCGTCTTCCGAGATTGTTGGGCGATGCGTTGAGGCTTCGTACCTGAGTATGCAAAGAGTAGCGGCATGAAGTAGCAAGCCATTCATGGGTGTATCGAAGTCACACAAGGCGAGGAGCGAGTTAAACTTATCTTGTAGGAGTTCGGCTCAGGCTCGAGTCGCTGGTCCACTTGGGGTGCTTGGTGGTGAGGATGTAGCAGAGTCCGAAGGACAGGCTGCATCAGATCAAGCGGGGCATCACGAAGATCACGGGAGGATGTCGGGGTTGGGTCAAGAGCTGGAAGAGGAGTGGTGGGTGGAGGATCTGATCGAGTTTGGCAGAGAAAAGGAGAGGGACGACTTCAAAATAATAGAGGGTGGTGATTTTCAGCTGGATGGTGGAGCAGCGCCGGGATGTGCCAGGTGAGCCATAGGGAAGGCTGGTCGTGGCTAGATTGGACCACCAGGAGTGGTAGGTGGCCCAGCCGGACGGCTGGTTAGTTCTTTTAAAAAATGTTGAAATTAAAAGTTTTAAAGTTACGAAAAAGAGAAAACTACCATCCTACACATAGTCAGATTTGAGGTTTCTCTAGCAAATAGCTTCATATTATATGTGATGAACTTAACGTCTTAAGCGAGAGGTGAGGAAGCCAAGTGTATGGATTGGACTAATGGTTTCACAAGATGAATATTCGATTTTGTTAAACCGTAGCAAAGTATGAGTATTCATCTAGTATATAATTGATTTGAATCGTTCTCGTAATTTTTTCGTTCGATCGAGTGTTAGTTGCGTTCATAAAACTAAGTGTACACTTGCATGAGTGTCTATTTCTGAAATATTCCCAATAATACGAATTTATAAGCTTTAAAATGGTACAGTACACTGATTTTGCAATTATTTCGACTCGATACCAGCCAACGCTCGCGGGTGGCGAGACAAACCAGGCACAACCGTCCGTCTGTTCTGCTTTTTGATGGTGGATCCCGAGAACTAGGTGAAGAACCGACAATTCTCCAACACAAACCCGGCTTCTCGGTCTCCACCCGCTGCCCCCACTCCTTTCCCGTCTGTTCTCGTCGCTGTCGCCGCCGACGAGTCCATCTACCGACACCGTAGCTTAGACTAGCTGGAGAAACACTCGTGATATGCCCAAGTTCGGGTTTAATTCTCGATCAATCGAGCCATTCGCGATATGCCCAAGTTCGGGTTGCTATTCTCCCCATGCACCCGAGTGAACACGGAGGCATCGATTTAGGCTTCGACCCTAGCTGTTGTCACATGCCCCGTCTCCACCATCTCGTACTGAGAGTCAACTGGTTCCTTCCTCCTCTAGTTTCCGCTCCAGCGGCGGGAGGGGATGGGACCTCGGACATGCGCTCGGCGTTGTAGTATAGTCGCTATAGTCAGAGTTTGGTCAATCGTCGGTGATATTATGGTGCCTATGGCAGACTTGTGCATAACAATAATAAGGTATATGTGTCTCCTCATCCACCTCATCAGTGGCATCTTGTCGGTGGCATTGAGAAGGTCCAAAAGTTTTCTAGTTGCTTCTCTCATAGAGTGGTGGATCTCGTTCACTCTAGGTGTATTACATGTTTGATGTTAGGAGATTCAAATCTTCAAGGGTTTAACAGTGACTACTTTAGCTCTAGGTGATGGGTCCTTAGTGGCAAGTGCAAGAAGATTTCCCGTTGTCATCAACAACGGCGGACCCACTCTTGTAGGAGTAGCAACAATAGTGTGTCAGTGACTCGCTCCGGTGACGGTACTGATTCGTTAGGTGGTCTAAGAATTCAATATGTTTTTCATCATATTCAGGGTGCTTTGTATTTTTTGTGAACTTACTTAATTGTTTTGGATCCTTCTTGGAAAAAGAAATCTCTTGCGTCCATAAAACTTATGTAAACTTGCATGAGTGTCTATTTCTGAAATTTGCCCAATAATACAAATTTAAGCTTTACAAAAGGTACACTGATTTTTTTCCCAAAAAAAAGGGACACTAGTTCCACTCGATGCCAACAGGCTCGCGAGCGGCGATACAAACCAGGCACAGCCGTCCGTCCGTTCTGCTTTGACGGTGGACCCCGAGAGCCAGGTGAAGAACCGACAATTCTCCAACACAAACCCGGCTTCCCGATCCCCACCCGCTGCTTCCCCCTCCTTTCCTGTCGCCGCCGCCGACGACGACTCCAAGCCGGGAAGGCGGGAAACCCAGCACATGGTAGCTTAGACTAGCTGCAGAAACACTCTACAACTCCGCGCCACCAGAAAAGAGAGACCGAGCGACGCACGCACCAAACACAACCAGAACGGATTTGCCTCCTCCACCAGAACGCGCCCGAAAGTCAGAATTCTGTTGGCCCAGGGCCGGAGCGCGCAAAAGGCGAGTTGTTGACGAGGTGAGGTGAGCCGTGGCCGTCAGGCCGCGAGGCCGTCGATGGCCCAGTATATATTCGCCACCACCACCCGCTGCTGCAGCTCCTCCTCCGCGCGCGCCCACCACCCCGCGATCCCGCTCCAAGCTCCCCTACTCCCGTCGTCCTCTCGCTCGCTTCAGGTGTCGCCGCCCCGGCGGAGTTGGGCCATGGGCCTGAGCGATCGCCTGGCGGTGGCCGCCTCCAGGCCGCGGCACGCGGCGCCGTGCGCGGCGACAGTGCTGGGCGAGCCGCTGCCGGCGTCCGAAGACCACGGCCTCGTCTATCCCAGCGCCGACTTCTCCGCCCAGGCCCTCGTCTCCTCTCCGCAGCAGGTGCAGGGCGTCTCGCAAATTTTTTTCTACTTTCCATTTCGGTTCTGTTGATTCGCTCCCAAACGGGTGCCGTGCGCTCGACGTTCGAGGTGCAGAGTATGCGGCTAGCTGTGATCCATCGCTACCCACCCACGCGATCAGATAATGCAGATAGGGACTGACTGGACACAAGTAGGCAAGTACAAAAGTAGTTAGGATTGGGGAGTTGAGAGCGTGTGTTATTTTCCATTTTCGTAGGACCGTGAACCGAGTGCTGACTACCGGGCAGAACATTTAGTAATCTGTCAATTAGATTTCTGGTGGATGTAATAACTGATGAATGAGCCTTGTGTTTTCTCAACGCCATGTGAGCAGTACCAGGAGATGTATCAGCGGTCGATCGACGATCCTGCCGAGTTCTGGTCAGAGATCGCAGAGACGTTCTACTGGAAGCAGAAGTGGAACCCTGACGAAGTCTGTACTGAGAACCTTGATGTGACAAAGGGACCGATCAAGATCGAAGTAAGCCCATGCCAGAGACCTGAGCGATGGTTGATTGATGATGATACTTGTTTGTGATGGGAGGATACAGTCTTATTGATCTTGCTGGTGTCTGACAGTGGTTTAAAGGGGGCAAAACCAACGTGTGCTACAATGCTGTCGACCGCAATGTGGAAGCTGGAGACAGTGAGAAGATTGCAATGTATTGGGAGGGGAATGAGCCTGATCAGGATGGCAAGCTCACCTACTCTGAGCTCTTGGACAAGGTTTGCCAGGTAAATAAGATTTTATGATGAAACTGTGAGATCTCATAAACAAATTGCATATACTAGCATGTCCGTGATGTATACAGACATCGTCTGATTGTTTTGGTGTGTTTTTTGTGGCAGCTGGCCAATTATTTGAAAAGTGTTGGAGTTGGTAAAGGTGATGCCGTGGTGATCTACTTGCCGATGCTGATGGAGCTGCCTATTGCAATGCTTGCATGTGCTCGCATCGGTGCTGTTCATTCTGTAATTTTTTACCCAATTTGCACTGTCAATCGTTCTGGTTTATCGTATCTATGTTACCGTGTTATGATAATTATTTGTATTCAGGTTGTGTTTGCTGGCTTCTCCGCCGATGCCATAGCCCAAAGGATCATTGACTGCAAGCCTAAGGTTGTGATTACATGCAATGGGGTGAAAAGGGGGCTGAAACTCATCCCTCTCAAAGATATAGTAGATGCATCTCTGGTTGAAAGTGCAAAAAACGGTGTCACTGTAGGTATGCACTTCGATACGACTTCCATAACCATTGGCTATTTTAAGCTCTAGTCCACTGGTATCTATAGTTTAACTTGTTAGTTCTTCCAGATAGATGTTAATCGTTATCATTTTATCCTCTCTGGGAAGCATAATGATAATTTATCAAATCTCCACGATGTGCATGCATATTTTATCTTGCTACCACATTTGTATCCAGAAAATGCATTGGCGCACATTGGGTGAAATTTGCTCATGTCCAAGTTTGAAAATTCCTAAAAGACCTTGTAAGTGTGAAATGTTGAATGTACTGTGTATCTGCAAAATTTTGTACTCCCTCCCTCTGATCCAAATTAGTTGACGCAGGTTCATGAAACCTACACAGATTTTAGGCAACATTTTGCCTAAATCTGTGGCAATTAATTTGGATCGGAGGAATACAAAAATATGCCCATTTCTCTGCTACAATGAGACCACAAAGACATTGTTCCTGTTGTAGACTCTAAACGCTCTTTTTTTTGTGCGGCACATCTGTGCTGAGCAGATATTTGTTTGACATACGAAAATCAGTTGGCCATGAAGAAAGAGGACACACAATGGACAACAGGAAGAGATGTTTGGTGGCAGGTATATCTAAATCAAAGAAGTTCAACTATATCGAATGCATATACATCTATTTTTTTAAGCACGATACCTTTAGGAAACTTCTATATCAATCAAGAGATCTCTTTTCAACCCTTTCCGTTTTGTGTTGTATTACAAGTTTGTGAGTTATTTCTCAATACAAGATGATGTGCCTCCAGGATATTGTGCCTGATTTCCATACTAGATGTGATGTGGAATGGGTTGATGCAGAGGATCCATTATTTCTTTTGTACACGAGTGGCAGCACAGGAAAACCAAAGGTACCGTAAACCCCGTAGATTACCATTTATTCCTTTGATAAAACATTAAGATATTGTGAAGTGTGCAGGGTGTATTGCATACAACTGGGGGCTATATGGTATACAGCGCAACAACATTTAAACATGCATTTGATTACAAGCCAACAGACATATACTGGTAAGGTGTAAGTTGTTTCAGAGCGCGCGTGGAGGGGGCATAAACTTTTTCTAATGTTCTGGGATACTTATCTAGAATATGTGTTTTCTTACTGTAATTTCCTTGTCTCACTTACATCAGGTGCACTGCAGACTGTGGCTGGATTACTGGACATAGTTATGTGACTTATGGTCCTCTCCTGAATGGAGCCACAGTTCTTGTTTACGAAGGGGTAAGTTCAGAAAAAAAATAGTTCATACTGCTAACGAATCGTGATCTAAGGGCGGCCCTTTGCTTTTGAGGCGTGTTTATACTGGACTATGTTTCTGAAGTATTTGTTGAATGCAACTTGTAGGCTCCAAACTACCCTGATCCTGGTCGGTGTTGGGACATTGTTGACAAATATGGAGTGACAATATTTTATACTGCACCAACACTTGTACGTTCACTCATGCGTGATGGTTCAGAGGTAAAAGAAAATCTTGGTTGGCCTGTCGAACATTTAGGTTCGAGACCCTAAGTGGTATATGTTTTTCATTGGTAGGATGAATTTTGTTTTGTCTACCAGAAGTTTCTCTACCACCACATAATATGCTTTTATGTTGCAACAATAATACACAAAAGAATTTGTCACAGGGTGAAATATCTAATTAATGTCTATGATTTAGCTAATATGTTCCTGAGAATTTTTAAATTTAATTAGTTAATATTGTCCCACATGTATCTAAGAATTTTGTTTTTATTGTGTATATTGCAGTATGTTAACCGGTACTCTCGTAAGTCTCTCCGAGTTTTAGGAAGTGTGGGTGAACCAATCAATCCCACTGCATGGAGGTTCGTGGTTATTTCCTTAGTCTTAATACTGTAATGCGTTAAAAAATTCTTACACGCACTATTGTTCATTTCAGGTGGTTTTATAATGTTGTTGGTGACTCAAGATGCCCCATATCAGATACCTGGTGGCAGACTGAAACTGGTGGTTTTATGGTAATTATGTCTTACATTTTGCATGGGATACTTCGGATCTCGTGGAATGAGTTTCATATAATAGTTGAACCAAACTTTAACGCTTGATTTTGTTAGATTACTCCTTTACCTGGCGCTTGGCCTCAGAAACCAGGATCTGCGACATTTCCTTTCTTTGGTGTCAAGGTATTACATGGCTTCACTAAAATGAAAATTCCATACCATCTCTCATTTTGTAATAACCGTAAACATGATTCACAGCCTGTCATTGTTGACGAGAAAGGGCGGGAATTGGATGGAGAATGCAATGGATATCTTTGCATAAAGAAATCATGGCCTGGGGCTTTCCGGACTCTGTATGGAGATAAGGACAGATATGAGACGACATACTTCAAACCATTTTCTGGCTATTATTTCTCTGGTGATGGTTGTAGGAGGTAACTCATCCAATACAATAGTTCTTCAAGATTTGGCCAAAAAATATTCAGAGTGAAAAGAATAGCTGGTAGTCTGGTATATATATGTAACATTCAGAATTACATGTCCATACCTCAACAAATTAAATTTGAGTTTCAGGGACAAAGATGGTTACCATTGGCTGACTGGAAGAGTTGATGATGTGATCAATGTCAGGTAATTTTGCAACTTACTATATATTTTACGCTTCTCCTTGACCTAATTACTTGGAGAATGCATGCCTTTCAAAAGCTTTGAAGCTGTAAATATTTGACCCATCTCTTAAAACTGTAGTGGGCATCGAATTGGTACAGCAGAGGTTGAATCTGCTCTTGTTTCACATCCAAAATGTGCAGAGGCCGC
The DNA here is from genome assembly GCA_916181665.1 of Avena sativa. Classification (NCBI taxonomy): domain Eukaryota; kingdom Viridiplantae; phylum Streptophyta; class Magnoliopsida; order Poales; family Poaceae; genus Avena; species Avena sativa. The sequence goes on from OV702294.1 coordinate 508,959,711, forward strand.
TGTTGTCGGAATTGACCATGAGGTCTGGTTAAGTACTCGTTTTTCCTCTGTTTCTTACACCATGTCACGACCCCCACCGTAGCTTCGTGAAACTCGGGCCTTAAATCAGTACTACTTGTTGCAGGTTAAAGGTCAGGGAATCTATGCATTTGTGACATTGGTGGATGGTGTTCCTTATAGTGATGATCTACGAAAAAGCCTCATTATGGCGGTCCGCAGCCAGGTATGTTCTTCCGATAGCGTCTTTTGTAGTGATGGTTACTGCTACCAGATATCCATATGTGATGGAAAGAACCCGGTTAACAATGACATCGTCTTGTGCTTGAGAGGTTGGAACCTGAGTTTTCTCTCCCTATCGATCTCAAATACGAGTAGTAAACCTTGTTCTTTTTCAATTGGAACTACAAATATGCTTTACTATATTTTGTAACAGGATGGAACATTTTCTCATGGAGAGGTTGCTTTAATGCAATTTCTTTAACGCTTAAAATACTATAAACGCTCGTCAACGCAATATACGGTGTCATTTTGTGCAGATTGGTGCGTTTGCAGCGCCTGACAAGATCCACTGGGCACCGGGTCTCCCGAAGACACGGAGTGGCAAGATCATGCGAAGAATATTGCGGAAAATTGCCTCCAGACAGCTAGATGAGCTCGGAGACACGAGCACTCTTGCTGATCCTGGTGTTGTCGACCAGCTGATATCGCTTAGCGATAGCTAGCATGTGACGATCGAGATGGCCTGTTGTCACCTGCATTTTCAGTAGGTGTCAATTTTCTTGCCTAGTGTGAAAAAATACATACAAATGGTTTATGTGCCTGGCTTAAGCCGGTCCCGTGTGGAGCTGCAGTTTGCAAATGAAGTGAGATGCAAAGTCTTAGCGGTCTAGTGAGGCGCCTATGTGAATCGTTGGATCATAGCACAGATGAAGAGTATATAAATATATGTATGTATTGGTTGTATAAATGTGAGCCAACCATGTGAATACGGCTAGAATGGGTACTGAGTAGATTTTCCCCCTCGCATTGTTTGCCACTGTTCCACCTCTGGTGATACTCCTACATTTTTGCCTAGTAGTCCCATCCTCGTCATTAATCAGAAAAAAGTAGATACACAAATTTACAGGACTCCTTTGTGGAATCCACTTACACCTCTGGTCGATTACGTTTTCGGCTTTGGCTACTATAGTCGGCGGCAGAGGGTGCATGGAGCCAAAGCAAAAAGGCTTGTGCTCCTTGATCACGCTGACCATGCGGCTTATTTGGCGTCATCTCGCCGAGCCCATTTTCCTAGAGGCATAGCAGACGATTTCGAGCCTCCTAGACAGCTCAAGAATGTGGAAGAGTCATCCACCTTGTAGGTTATGACCTTGGTATATTTTGGAAGAGAGTCATCCACCTTACTACTACATATATTTATAATGTTTTGGTTTATGAGGAGTACATGTGTACAAGAGAATAGTACTAAAAGAAAAACTAATCTAAAGGTTAAAATGAAGCTAGCAATCCATGTTGAAAATAAATCCTTTCGATGTGCTTTGTATTTAATCCAGCAAAGCTCCTCTTTGAAAATAGTTCTTGCCTTGAAGAGACTTGGCCTAAAACATTTCTAGTATGCCAATGTTGCCGCTTCATAGTGGTTGAAAGCCCGTGTATTTACTTGTACGTTGTGCTAGCTATGTTATGAATATGTGCTATGTATTAATCTAGCGAAGCTCCTCCTTGGAAATAGTTCTTGCCTTCAAGAGACTTAGTCTTGCATTCTGAAAGATAAAAACATTTCTAGTCTTCCAAATGTTGTTGCAACATAGTGGTTGAAATCCCATAGTATGTGTATGTCCTTGTACTAGCTACCTTCTAAAGAAAGCTAGTATCTTTATGCATAGATCTTGATCCATATCTTTCCTTCCATCAAAATTATGGTTGAAAGCCCATATGTTGTGTGCTGAAAGCACCAAGCATTTGTCCTAAGTTAATCCAATGAATTTGAATCAGTTGATACTCCATAGATCTTGATGGATATCTTTCCTTCCATCAGGAGCAATGGTCCTTGAATTAGTATGCAAGCGGTGTTAAACATATATGTAATATGTTGTTTCTTTGCAGTTTTGGATTGACAAATCAATGGAATCTAGACGGAACTAAGGAGGTGAAGAGGATACTCTTGCAATCTAGGCCTCCAAGTCCTAGCACTGATCTTGGAACCTACCAACCCGTGCTCTTTTTTTGCTTATTTGTCATATAGTTAGGATTTGCTTTTGCTCCCTCTCTTTTTCTTTTTTGAGGTTGTGTAGGATCTCTACCTTTTCATTGGTAAAAAGTACAATAGAAGGCCAAAGCCAAGTGAAAGGATCGTATGGGCACCTAGGGGGGGTGAATAGGCGCTACTTCAAATTTTCTTCTTTTTCAAATTAAGGTTTGACAATAAGGTAAATTCTCTAGATAATGCAACTATGGTGAATTTACCTATATGACAATTATGCAAGGGCTACCACAACACAAAGTAGTAACAAATAAGTAAGGTGTGGTAAAAGGATAGAAGTAACCGAAAAGTGGACGCGGATACACAAGGATTTGTTTCCCGTAGTTCCTTCGTTTTAAGGGGAAGTACGTCTACGTTTGGAGAGGGGGTGGTTTCAAACCACCAACGCCACGAAAGTCCTCCCTTGTTCTCCGATGAATCTCACCCCAACGGGATCGATTCACCTTCCACTATATCGGCAACCTTCAAGGTGGAAGCCGGCACCGTTACAAGTTTGGGGCACACATCCACAACTTAATCGGAGGCTCCCAAATACAAGCAAGCTATCAAAGCAATCAAAGACAAGCTTGTAAGAATCAAAACAAGAACTAGGGTTTCCAAGAAAACTCTAGAGCAAAGGGGCCCTCAATGAAATCAGGGGGAAATGAAAATCTCTTTTGGTGAAGTAGTAGATCGGGGCCTCCTCCTTCGATTCCCCAAAGATCAAGGACTTTGGGTGGTGGGATGAGGAGATCTTGAAGATTTGGGTGGCTCCAATGAACTCCAATGGTGTTCTTTGACTTTAATGCACCGAGCAACTTGTCCCAAGGTAGGTGGAGGGGTATTTATACCCCTCCACAAAATCTGACCGTTGGAGCATTTATTGCAGCGGTAGTACCGGAAGTTCAAGCGGTACTACCGGAGAACTCCGGTACTACCGGACCTGGTACCGGACCACCCCTTTTTCAAACTTCATCAAATCCTGCCCACAGCGGTACTACTATTGCTGCTACCAGAAAGCGGTAGTACCGCCAGTGGCAAACGGTACTACCGGACAGAGATAAATCAGCAGCATTCAGACGAAAAACTCTCTGTCACGCCAGGTAGTAAAATGCGGTACTACCGCATTTTGCTACCTGCGCAGACAGAAGCTTTTTGCAACGTACAAAAAGTCTCTGCCCCGAGCGGTACTAAAATGCGGTACTACCGCTTTTTAGTACCGGAGCAGACAGAAGCTTTTGACAAGCTGTCAAAAAGCTTCTGTTGCGCTAGGTACTAAAATACGGTACTACCGCTTTTTAGTACCAGGCGCGGCAGAGACTTTTTGACAGTTAGTCACAGGCTTCTGTCTGGTCCGGTAGCAAAAAGCGGTACTACCGCTTTTTGGTACCGCGTCAGGCAGACAGTTTTTGAATGTTTGCAAATCTTTTTAATGTACCTGGGACACACTTAGCAAATCATTAGTCTGACATGTGTGTTGTTATCAAACACCAAAATTACTAGGGATAGCAAATGCTCTTTCAATCTCCCCCTTTTGGTGTTTGATGACAACACACATTTTGCAGGGAAATCTAGTAATCACAAGATGTAGATGGTTTCCCCCTAGATATGTAGAAACAGGCCCCATACACTCTAACAAGCTACCTAGGAGTAGAAGTCGCACATAGAGCACATACCTTTGCTAAATAACATGTGATGACCAATATTGATTAGATATGGGGAAGGTCGTCACATAGGATGGATCCAAATAAGAATAGCCACATTACACACAAGATGGATCCATATGATAACCACATAGTCTTACCATACATAGCACAAATAGTTAGTTCACACATAGTAAGTCACACATAATAAGAGGCAAACAAATAAAGTTCACAAGCGAATAAAAACAATGGCAAGAACGAGTTTGTGACTTTTCCCTCGCAAATCCCGCATGCCTAATGTGCAACTTCTCCCCCTTTGGCATCAAGACGCCAAAAAGGGACAAGAGCAACACTAACGCCCCGAAGATCACTCGTCATCATCATCAACCCAGTCTTCCCATGCATCATCATGAGGTGGCGGGGCACGGAAGGAGGAGGTGGCATCATCTTCCCAGTGGTTGTGCTTGGAGATCCATTGGTCTTATGGGGTAATGTTGTTCTCGGAGCCCTTGGAAACGGTCAAGCCTTGAGCCTCCATCATTTCCTTCTGACGAGCACAGGACTTCTTGGCATAGACATGGGCCTCGTACATGCGTTTCTGATTGTCCACTTAGAAGCAGAATATCTTCTTGAGTTTGGCCTCAAACCTCTTAGCCCAAGATGGTTGTGCGGACTGGCGACGTGAGACCACAAATGCAGCAGCCTGCTGCGGATCAGCTGCATCACCTGACTCCTCCTCAACCGGGTTCCCATCCTCATCAATAATCTGACCATCCGCATTGCGTGGTTTGGGATGGTTCTTGATCAACAGATTCTTGTGGCGGTGAGTGGCAAGCCGAAGAGAAGGCAAGTCACGGGCAATCACGGGGCACTTGCTAATGATGAGATCCATGATGTATGGAGCAAAAGGAGGCACCCTCCTCTGAAAAGTGGCGCAGACCATTTCATTCCAAATAACATCCATCACATCCATAGGTAGGCCAGAGTCATGGTGGTGATAGGTGGTCATCATAATATCAACCATGAAAGCATGTATCTCATCAACATTCCCAGCACGAGGGGCGACAGTCTCACGAAAGATGCGGTGCAAGATGTCATAAGTAGGGAGGAGCCCTTTGATCTTTCCAGGGATTCTGCGCCCCCGGATGTACAGTGGGGCAAGCACATATTTCTTCATGGGACGATCATTGGCGTGGCATCGAAAGCCAACGGGAATGTCCTTGCCACGGTCTTCGTACCCGAGGATAGCCCCAAACTCAGCCAACGTTGCTTGCTTGACAACACCCTCGGTCATCCAAGTGAGAGTCCGAGTATCATTCTTGGCAAAGTGAACGGTTGCATAGAACTGAGCAATGAGCATTGGATCATAGTTGCACTGGAACTCCATAATGGGAAGCAAGCCAATGTTGGTGCAAATGTCAAGAGCCTCACCAAAGTAGTTCAGATTCTTCCTCACATGATTCATCTCGATCCATTTTTGAGGAACCACAATTTTGTCATCTTTCATGAGAATCTCATGGAACACCCGCTCCTGAAAGTCCGTATAGAAGAGGTTGTTTTCTCGAGCATGAGAGCGAGCTGCCCCATATGGACTGACCACCCGCAGAGCATGAAATTCTGTCTCAGATATATCAGACAACAGCTTTGGCCCAGATGGCCCGGAACTTTGACTCTTGCGAGGACCGGAGGGAGGAGGAGGTGGAGGAGCTTTACCACGACCAGCACTTTGCTTGACCTCCCACCCCTACGACCACGAGTTGTTGGTAGTTTCAGACGGGCACTAGGTTGAGGCATGACCTCCTCTTCTGACTCAGTCTCAGATTCTGACTCATAGTCCTCGATCTCATAGTGAGCTTTGGAGCACTTGCGCGATCCCCGAGAACCCCCTGCACCTGTGAAAGAACGAGGGAGATAGCATAGGGGTAAGGGCACAAGAACCTGAGGCAAACAGAGGATGGAGCTTAGTGTTTTAAAAAAAATTGCTGCCAGTACTGGGCGGTAGTACCGGACCTGCACTAGCGGTAGTACCGCCAAGCGGTAGTACCGGAAAAAGATTCCCGGTACTACCGGCCCACGACTATAGTGCAGATCTGGACTAGAGATCCAAGTACGGGCAATAAATTTGTTGTAAAACACGATTTCCATCGGACCAAGTGATAGATCTGGTAAAGAGCACACGATACAACCTCAAGAATGCGAGTTTTAACCAAGAATCAAAGTTACCCTAGATTCAATGGAGAAAACAAGTTAGAAGATGAGGAGGGCGGTAGTACCAGTGTCCATGACGGTGGGGAAGAGAGAGGAGCCCGCAGGGAGGCCGGATCCCGTGTGAATCCGGGAGAAGGAGGGAAGGACGGGGCTCCTCCGGCGACCTCTTGTTCTGGTGGTGGCGCTGGTGAGGAGTGGAGACGAGGGATGAATGAGGCACTGAGGGGTGCCTCTCCCCCGTCTTCAGTCTTAACTGACGCGCACAAGCGGTAGTACCGGAGGTACTGACCGGTAGTACCGCACCTGGGAAGTTTTCAGGCAGGAACCTGGAAACAAAACCAGGGGCGGTAGTACCGCTGGTAACGTCCGGTAGTACCGTTGGGCGGTTGTACCGCATATGAGATCCGCATATGAGATCCGGTAGTACCGTAACCATCAGGACTAAGAGCCAAGATACATAAAAATGGAAGGTTCTTGTGCAGATAAGATGGGTTTTGTTGGGGGATAAGAATGGCATGGGTTTAGAGAGTCACGCTGATATGGGTCAATGCACTCAAAAATTACAAAAAGAACGTATGAAGAGACAAATGTGAGTGCACGACCAACGAAACAAAAACAACTAGAGGATGACCAACATGAGTAAGAACCAATTCAAAAAGTGACAAACACGAGTAAGCACATCAACCTCTCGATTGAGAGGGGGCGGTGGCTTAGGCCACCATATTTGAGTATACTCGGCTTGGCACCACGAAGATATATCTTGGGTCCATTACCGAAACTCATCATTGATCTCACATATCACAAAATGATATTAAGAGGAATGATTTTGTTTACTTTGCGCATAATGGGGGGAGGGATAGTCCAATCAATTAGGACCGCACTCCCCCTATGTCCATGCCTATACCTAAACCAAATATGGGTTGAGTATTAGGTGAGAGTGCAAGATAATCAAGTCAAACTCCTTGAATCTACGATATTTAGTTCATTCCTCAAGTAGCAAAACCTTGCTCCATCAAGTGGCTTCGTGAAGATATCAACAAGTTGATCTTTGGTTGATACATAGGATAGATCAATATCACCTCTAGCAACATGATCTCTAATGAAGTGATGTCGAATCTCAATATGCTTTGTCCTTGTGTGATCCACCGGGTTGTATGCAATCTTGATGGCACTTTCATTGTCACATAGAAGAGGCACTTTGTCACAATGGACACCGTATTCCTTTAAAGTTTGCCTCATCCATAGCAATTGGGTGCAAGCACTAGCAGCAGCAACATACTCGGCTTCAGCGGTGGAGAGAGATATACAATTTTGCTTCTTAGAAGACCAACATACCAAGGACCTACCAAGGAATTGGCAAGCCCCGGATGTTTATTTTCTATCATCCTTGTCTCCCACCCAATCCGAATCCGTGTATCCACAAAGAGCGAATGTTGAGCCTTGAGGGTACCAAAGACCATAAAATGGGGCATGAACTAAATATCGAAAGATTCTCTTGACCGCCATTAAATGGCTTTCCTTAGGAGCCGCTTGATATCTTGCACACACACCTACACTCAACACAATATCGGGTCTAGATGCACAAAGGTAAAGCAAAGAACCAATCATAGACCGGTATACCTTTTGATCCACATCTTTACCATTTGGATTTTGTTCTAGATGAGTCTTTGTTGCCATGGGAGTTGGGGCTCCATTCAAATCTTGCATTTTGAATCTCTTGAGCATATCTTGAGTATACTTGGCTTGATTGAAGAATGTTCCTCCTCTAACTTGCTTGATCTCAAAGCCAAGAACTACTTTCAACTCCCCCATCAAGGATATCCGGAACCTACTAGTCATAAGCTTTGAGAATTCATCATTAAAAGCTTTGTTAGATGAGCCAAAGATAATATCATCAACATATGTTTGGCATACAAAAAGATCCCCATTGACCCTCTTAGTAAAAAGAGTGGGATTGATTTTCCCAACCTCAAAGCCACGGTCAAACAATAACTCTCTAAGGTGCTCATACCACGTGCGTGGGGCTTGCTTGAGCCCATAGAGCGCCTTATCAAGTTTGTAGACATGGTTTGGGAAGTTGGGGTCCTCAAATATCGGGGGTTGCTTAACATATACCAATTCATTTAAAGGACCATAAAGGAATGCACTTTCTACATCCATTTGTTGCAACTTAAAGTTATGATGTGCCGCATAAGCAAGAAGGATACGGATGGACTCAAGGCTAGCCACGGGTGCATAAGTCTCTCCATAATCAATGCCTTCAATTTGGGAATAACCTTGTGCAACCAATCTAGCCTTGTTCCTTACAATAATCCCATGCTCATCTTGCTTGTTCTTGAATATCCACTTTGTTCCAATAACATTACGGCAATCCTTTGGCTTATCAACTAACTTCCACACTTTGTTTCTCTCAAAGTTGTTGAGCTCTATGTGCATAGCTTCTAACCAATCCAAATCTTCAAGAGCTTCCCACGCTTTCTTTGGTTCAATCATGGAGATGTGTGCTTGGTGTTCACTGAACCTCTTCAATTGTGCTCTTGTGGAAATTCCTTTCCTTAAATCTCCAACAACATTTTGGAGGGTGTGGTCTCTTATTTCCAACATTCTTTCCTTTCTAGCTTCGCGACGAGCATGGATCTCTTCATTGTTTCTTGGGGGACCCTCTTCATCATTTTGATCCTCGTCTTGACCATCAACTTGACCTTGATCATCATTGGAGTCATCCTCTATATTGGGAGGCAAGGATTGACCTTGGTCTTGATCAAGTGCTCTTCTAGCATCAATTTGAGCACGTCTCAAAACAGCTTGGATGGATCTTCCTTGACAAATTGACTTGGCACCACTTGACACCCCATCGGACCAAGCTCCCTTTGACTAGAGTTCACACATTGATCACTATGTTGAGGGTCCACATCTTGTATTTGGCTTGAGTCAATGTCCTCTTCGGTAGATGGAGCATGTTGAGGTTGTGAAGATGAGGGCTCCACTCGAGTGGAGCATAGTTCTTATCGATCCGCCATAAGGGGTTCCTCAACGGGGCGGATATAACCCACACCCATTCTTCCTATGGCATCCTGAGGCATTTCATCATCTGCATCACAAGCATCAACACGCCCCCTTGGGGACCATCATATTCTTTGAAGGTCACACTACAAGATTCTATGACGGCTCCGAAGAGCTTGTCATAGATTCTATGTGTGAGATTCGAGACCATAGCCAACAAAAATACCCTCTAATGCTTTAGACTCGAATTTAGACAAACGAACACCTTTGATGAGATAGAAACACTTACAACCGAACACCCGGAAATAAGATATGTTGGGCTTGTTACCGGTAAGTATCTCATATGGAGTCTTGTTGATTTTCTTGCGGAGGTAGAGCCGGTTTGAAGCATGGCAAGCGGTGGAGACGGCTTCGGCCCAGAAGTTGTATGGAGATTTAAACTCCGCCAACATGGTCCTAGCCATCTCAATAAGAGTCCGGTTCTTCCTTTCAGCCACTCCATTTTGTTAAGGGGTGTATGCAGCAGAATATTGATGTTTAATCCCCTCATCACTAAGAAAATCATTCAAGGTGTAGTTCTTGAACTCGGTGCCGTTGTCACTTCTTATAATCAACACGGGAACATTGTGTTGCCGTTGAACCAAGTTGATGAAGTCGATAAAAGTCCTTTGAGTTTCACTCTTCAACTTGAAGAAATAAACCCAAGAGTATCTTGAAAAGTCGTCAACAATCACCAAACAATATTTCTTCCCTCCAAGACTTGCATGAGATGGAGGACCAAATAGGTCCACATGGAGGAGTTCCAAGATCTTGTTAGACTTGATTTGGTTCGTGGGCTTGTGAGGAGCGTCATGCATCTTCCCTAGAACACATGCCCTGCAAACACGATCTTTGGCAAAGGAAACATTTTCTTTTAGTCCAACAATATGGCCCTCTTTATGGAGGCTTTGCAAAGTTCTCATATGTAACGCCCTCGCCTGATAAGGCTGAGTTCATGTGTATAGTGCCAATCCCTGTATTGGTTCACTGGCACACAGTACAAAATGATATCAAATATAACTGTGCATCATAAATACAACGAATATGATCCAGAATTTACATTATTTATTCAAGTACACAGCGGAAAACAAATACAAGGTAGATCTCCATCCTTCAAATGTGCCACAGGCGAACAATTGTTGAGTGGAGTCTCGCGACCTATGAACGATCACTCAGATACGATATAACCTGCAACATGAAACATTGCAGCCACGAATGGTCAATACATTGAATGTATGGCAAGTAGGCTAAAGTGGTTAACAACAGATCTATCAACTACATGCTTATTGGGCCAAGTGGAGTTCAGGCTCATTTGCATAAAACAACAGTTTTATCCTAACATTTGTAACAAAGTAGTTTTCCAATACGATAAATAGGACACTCTGGTTCACTCCCAGGTGCTCCTACCCAATTATGTTCACCCAACAAGTTTTCAGTAATTAAGAAATAAGGATGAGTGAGAAATATCATAGCATCAGTATCAGGTCGCTCAAATTGTCCATAACCGGGGACACGACTAATCGATTAGTTTATACACCCTGCAGGGGTTAGTACACTTTACCCATGTGACTTGGCCAGCCCAGCTCGTACCACCACTCTCATATTGGGTGATGATAGGGAGAAGTCCAAGAAGGAACCGTTCGGGAAGTAGCTCCCCAATCCCGACGCGCACCGGTCCAACCTACACTATATACATCTCTGGATACGCGGGTTCGATTTACCACAACCTACTGAGTTCAACCAACCGCCCATTCCATTATTGGCACATGGTTGCACACGAAAGCTTCCAAACAAAGAAACCAATCATTTCTCAGTGTCCTAGGCTGTCCCCACCATAAATACACTCGATGACCCAATCAATGTCATTCCGCCCAAGTGGTTCATTAAAACATATTGGTTTGTCATTTAGCAAAACATAATCCTTTCAAAACATATAACTTTTCATGATGTGATTCCCTTCCTCGTCTAAATAGCATAGCTAAGCAATCTACCAATACGATGGCTCATAAACAAGGAATACTAGAGAATAATATGGGACATAGCATAGCATATACACATCAATTCCTACATATGCAATTCTACAAAAACATCTACAATGCATAGGAAAACAGTAAGACATTTATGACCAAGATAGCACCACTTGCCTTTGTTGTAGATGTAGTCAATTATATAATCCTCACAGTCCTCATAGATATAATGGTTGCACTCGTCATAACCATAATACTTGCAATCATAGTAGTTGCAATCACACACGTTGCACTCCTCGCAATCTATCGAGCAAACAATTGCATACAATCGTAAACAATAGCACACAGAGATCAAACAAATGCAACAAATGCATGCATGACAATTTAATAAGTCACAATGGCTGTTACTTTAGTTCTCTAAACAATATTGAAGTATATGATGTATGCAACAGACCAATTAATGCAATGGACTACTTGTTATTAATAATTATTTGCCAATATAGGGTTTTTAATAGTTCTGTTGTAACGCTTGTTCTAACTGTCTAATTAAATTTGTTTCTTTGGTTTAATGGATAGAGGACGTCAATACGAATCAGTAGGCGTTGGATTCACCCTAATCGGAGTTATAGATCTTTTTGTATGATTTAAATAGTGTTTAATGGGTTTTAAATGATTCATATAGTTTCTGTTGTCTAAAAATCAAAATAAAATTATATCTGTAATCTCCACGGAATTGTGAATCCAGGGACATATTATTTGTAATTTTTAGAATAGTATTTATTTTCTTATGAATTTATTACTCTAAATAAGCCATTAAACCATTTACATCTTCACGGCAAAACCTTAAAGTCAAAGGCAGAACTAATTGCATATCGATGATCTACATGGAACCAGCTTTCCATCGGTATATCATTTATATTTTTGTGACAAGCAATTAATTTACTATGAATTTAATGATTTATAAATCCATTAAAACTAATTAAATTGCTACGGGTTAAATAGTCGTCAAAGGGTAGATCCAACCAGATATTATTAATGTACATTATAGTAGCTTCAATTTGATATATTGTTCATATTTTTCGGAGTTACAGATAATTTCTTATGAATTTATTAACCTAAAAGACCATTAAAACTAATTAAATTACTGCAGTATCCACGTATAGTAAAAGTTGGATCTATTCTGATAAGATGATTCTACGTAAAATTATCTTCAATTTGGTATATTATACGCAATTTTTGGACGTGGTATGAATTTCTAATAAATTTTACAAGTTAGATCTATAATATGCAATTTTAAATTCGAACGGAATATTCCAGTGAATATTCCGCTGACTGGACAGGTTGACTTTGCATGCTGACGGGGACTAGATGTTGACCTTACGTTGACGTGGCATTGATGAGCAAGATGACCAGGATGACGACATGGCACGCACCGGTTTGATTGGATCTCGACCGTCTGGATAGGATCCGGTGGCTAGAAGAAGAGATTGACCCGATTTTGGCTCAGAATAGACAAGAAATAGATCTGTGTTAGAGATACAAATCCGTAGGTTAAATTGAAAAACTCAAAACATGAAAGTTGTGGGGAATCATTATTCCTACCATCTCACCAAAGGAATTTGGATTTGAAGAAACGAGCGCGAGTATATCTTGGATTTACACCGTAAGATCTGAAATATTGCGATACGAAATTCTACGGCTGTGATAGATGAAAAGAGGTGAGGTTTGTCGGGATTGAAAGATTTTGACGATTCCTACAACTTTCATTTTTTGACCGAAGGCAAACGACGAAGTCTAGATGGGTTAAAAAGCGAAATAAGATTCGGGCATATGTAGATTCGGGATTTCGAGAAAAAAAACTCGTACAGCTGTGGCTCCACGAGTTTATATGGAGGTTTAGGATGGTTTAGAGATAGGCCTTGGAGTAGGGAACAAGTAGAAACAAACGAAAGTCGATTTGGAATTGTAGATAAAAAGTTATAGCAGTTTGAGTAGAGATAGGTTTAACAAAAACCGATTTACACGCTTTTTAAAGCAACCTGGGATCGTCTCCTGTACGTGGCCTGGCCGGCTGGCTGCTTGCTGGGCCGCCGGCTGGCTTGGCAGGCCCATTTGTTTTTTTTCTTTTTCTTTTTCTATTTACTTGTTTCCCTCATATCTTTTACATGCGAACTCCAAATGACACGATTCTTGTTTCTAAATTTTTATAAAATCGAATAGATCATTATAGGATCAAATTTGTAATATTTTTACTAGTTTGAAAGTAGTGGATTTATAAATCCTTGTATATTCCATTTTATTTATATCTTTATGTGTTTGTATTTGTTCCATAACTTTTTCATACTAGCTCCAAATGAGCTTAATTTTGTTTCTAAAATTTTGCAATATTAATTGGATCTTTTTAGGGTATAATTTAGCAATATTCGCTGTCTTAGTAATAGTGGGTTTTATAAAGTCAATTTAATTCCTTTAGGAACATTTGGGCAAATCAACTATAGGATTTAGATACCAGGATTTGGATTCAGTTTGTGAGATCTTTGCATGGATGTAATGAAATGCTTATGGATGCTTCATGATTTTCATTTTGAAATCTTGCACACCAATTCTACAATCCATAATCAATCCATGCCCTTTTGCCTATATGGCTACTTAGGTCATAACAAAAGAATATAAGATTTTGAATTCAAGGTTGAGAGGATTTTCTATTCAAAAAGTTTCTTCTCATTGAGAATTTTCAACATAGTCAAACAATCAATCAAACTTATTTATTTATTTCACATTCCAAAATTAGGAGAATTTTGGGATGTGACATCATATTGACATGGGCTAGTCGGCGGTGCCATAGCCAACCCACATCGGCCTTTCCGTATAAGCACATCGGACCTGCAGTGGCTTGCCCCGAAAAGTCCACCAGATACAAGTCATTTTCGACGTACCCAACGAAAGCGACCTTGAGAGACTTGCTCCACATGAGGACCACAATATCATCATCAATAAAGACGGCAAAGCCCATCTTTCCAAGAGCACGGACAGAAAGTAAATTGTATCCAAGGGTTTCAACAAGCATGACGTTCACGAATGTAATGTCGTGAGCCACCACTATCTTGCCGAAACCCATTACCGTAGACTTTGACTTGTCGGCATATGTGACGGTGATTTGATCTTCATTTGACACCAAGTCCTTGACAATAGACGAGCTTCCGGTCATATGACTTATGCAACCACTATTGATCACCCATTTTGACCCTCCGGAAGCATAAGTCTACAAAAGATCAAGCTAGTTTTTAGGTACCCATTTTTCAATGGGTCCTCTTTTGTTAGCAACAAGGGTCTTGGGAACCCAAATAGACCAAGCAATATAACTATCATAAGGACCAACATATTGTGCATACACATCACCATAATAATCACGCATCAGAACATATGGTAGTTGTGTCTTCCTTGTAGGCTCTTCAAGTCGGTGGGCTCAAAAGGCATGAGTGCACTCACATATTTCCTTTTTATCCATCCATCATCCACATGTGAGGCACCCACATTCCTAAAAGCAGTGGCGGTGCTCTTGAGCCTTCGGTACATGTCTTCGTGATCTTCACCTTCTTTCATGTAGAAGCCTTCGGCTTCATTGCTTAGAGCATCATATCGGTTCCTCCTCATACTCTCATTTCCAATAAACAACACAGTGAGAGCATCCCAAGCTTCCTTGGCAATGCTAAAGTGCTCAATGTGTGGATAATCCTTTGTCCCCAAACCTTGTTGAATCATATGTAGAGCAGTGGCATTGAGTTGACTATTAACAATCTCTCTTATTGTCAAGTTGTCTGGATCCCCAATAAAGAGTCCATGCTCGATGATGTTCCATAGTTCAATGCAAGAGCTGCGCATATGAGTTCTCATTAGTGATTGCCATTGAGCAAAAGTAGCGGATTCTTCAAGCTTAGGTGGGTCACCTCTATTGTATACATGAGGGTGAGGGATTGGAGGGTCGGGAGAGTACCATGAGTCACGGTGCTCACCCTTCCCACCATTATTGTGTGTGGAGGAATTAGCGTTGTCTGGTTTACCCCCTACCAATGCACCCTTCGGAGATACTGACGTATTCCCCTTAGGTAAAATGGATGGTTGATCCTCTTGAGGAGATGGGGTGGTGAGCCTTCTTTGTCTTTAAGAAGTTGCTCAAGCATCTTCTTGACTTCATTGACCAAGGAAGAGCTCAATCTTGTTTCCAAGTTTTTGAAATCTTCCATGGTCACCGTGGTCGGCTCACCATCACCATCCCCTTCGCGGCTACCCATATTCTCTTAGGTGGTAAAGCCCAAATAAAGAGCCGAGGCTCTGATACCAATTGAAAGGATCGTATGGCAACCTAGAGGGGGGGGTGAATAGGCGCTACTTCAAATTTTCTTCTTTTTCAAATTAAGGTTTGACAATAAGGTAAATTCTCTAGATAATGCAACTATGGTGAATTTACCTATATGACAATTATGCAAGGGCTACCACAACACAAAGTAGTAACAAGTAAGTAAGGTGCGGTAAAAGGATAGAAGTAACTGAAAAGTGGACGCGGAGACACAAGGATTTGTTTCCCGTAGTTCCTTCCTTTTGAGGGGAAGTACGTCTACGTTTGGAGAGGGGGTGGTTTCAAACCACCAACGCCACGAAAGGCCTCCCTTGTTCTCCGATGAATCTCACCCCAACGGGATCGATTCACCTTCCACTATATCGGCAACCTTCAAGGTGGAAGCCGGCACCGTTACAAGTTTGGGGAACACATCCACAACTTAATCGGAGGCTCCCAAATACAAGCAAGCTGTCAAAGCAATCAAAAACAAGCTTGTAAGAATCAAAACAAGAACTAGGGTTTTCCAAGAAAACTCTAAAGCAAAGGGGCCCTCAATGAAATGAGGGGGAAATGAAAATCTCTTTTGGTGAAGTAGTATATCGGGGCCTCCTCCTTTTATTCCCCAAATATCAAGGACTTTGGGTGGTGGGATGAGGAGATCTTGAAGATTTGGGTGGCTCCAATGAACTCCAATGGTGTTCTTTGACTTTAATGCACTGAGCAACTTGTCCCAAGGTAGGTGGAGGGGTATTTATACCCCTCCACAAAATCTGACCGTTGGAGCATTTATTGTAGCGGTAGTACCAGAAGTTCAAGTGGTACTACCGGACCTGGTACCCGACCACCCCTTTTTCAAACTTCATCAAATCATGCCCACAGCGGTACTACTATTGCTGCTACCGGAAAGCTACCGGATAGAGATGTCAAAAAGCTTCTGTCGCGCTAGGTACTAAAATGCGGTACTACCGCTTTTTAGTACCAGGCGCGGAGACTTTTTGACAGTTAGTCACATGCTTCTGTCTGGTCCGGTAGCAAAAAGCGGTACTACCGCTTTTTGGTACCGCGCCAGGCAGACAATTTTTGAATGTTTGCAAATCTTTTTAATGTACCTGGGACACACTTAGCAAATCATTAGTCCGACATGTGTGTTGTTATCAAACACCAAAATCACTAGGAATAGCAAATGCTCTTTCACCAAGTAACATGACATCATGACAAATAACAAAAAAACTAGGGCTTGAATCCCAAAAAACTGGCTAAGACCAGAAATTCTTTGCACCCACTAAAATCCACACGCAGCCTTCCTCTTTGATCTTCCTAACAACCATAGTGCAAGTAGCATAAATGCTTATGAATCAGACATTTATTTCTTTCCATATTTCCCAAGAGACAAGGAAGACGATCAAGCTTAGCCTTACACAAGTCGGTGATCCCATCAATTGAGGCCAAGTTAGCAAAAGTAGTTGGAATATCAATCCACAAGGCAGCGACATCCTAAACTCTCTTCTAAAAATGTTAATCAACGAGAATGTGTGAGAGGACACGGATGTCGCCTATAGGGTGAATAGACGATTTAAACCAATTACAGTTTTGGATCTAATAAATGAGAATAAAAATAGCGTTTAATTTATCAAGCACAAAACCTAAATATGCTAGGCTCATCTATGTGGACCAACAACTTATGCTAAGCAATACAAACAACTATATGATAGCAAGATATATAACTTCAAGCATAAAGTATATCACAAAGTAAAGTCCATAAGTAAATAGCTCAGGTATAGAAATAACTAAGGCACGCGGAGATGATGATTTATCCCAAGTTTACTTCCAAAGAAGCCAATCTTAGTTGAAAAGGGCAAACTCTTTAAAGTCAACAATGGAGGATAGATAATGGAAGAAACAAACCCTAAAAGAGGAATAAGGGGACTTTTGTAGGTTCCCCGTGAAATCTGGTCATACAGCCTCAGGGGGCCTAAATTCTGGCATTAAGGTTGGAATTTCCGCCCCAAACTTCTGGACTGCATCTGGTCCACCTTACTAATGGCCACAACACCACACAAGACACTCATACAGGATACCCCCTCCCCCGGACATGCCTTAATGTATCCATGATCACCATAAGAAAGGAAAGCTTTAATCATATGATCTCTTCAAGATGGCAGTTTATTTCTTCTTTCTTTATTATGTTGATGTTTTAAAGGACTGATGCATATGAAATGCATCTATGTTCTTTATAGTTTATATTGTACTAAAAATCCTTAATAATTAGCAATTTTATTATGTTTATTGAGACTAACCTACTAATGGTTACAAAATGTACAATATTTATTTTACACTTTATTGTGTAGGAATTGCACAAATAAGGAAGGAGATCGCTCATTATGGTGAAATTCGGAGTTTTCTGAAATTTATCTCTAGAACAGTTTTGAAAGATGTCAAGATCGTGACCCTAAGATGATGTCAAATGGAAAAACGTTCAACATAAAAGTTGTTGGAAATTTTGTGATAATACTGACTGATATAAAATACGTCCAATTAGTTGGTATGTGAACTACAGACCCGTTTTACCGAAGGGTATAGAAGCAGTTTCGGGAGTCCGAAAGTTTGTGACGTGATTGATGCAAACCCCTTTCATACTTGATGGATTCGGCTAGGAAACGACTCTACGCGCTCATGATGGATAGAGGGAAGACTTAGGAAGGTTCTAGAGATGCACAAGAGCCTTGGATCAAAGGGGCATCAATCTCATGGCCTAGATTGCATCTCTAACTCTATATATTAAGGGGAAAACCTACTTTTGGAAGCCCCAAGCCATTGTGATGAAAATTCCTCCCCTGGCTGCCTCCAAGGAGGGGGAGAAGCTCCTCCAAACCATCACCAAGCCCTATAGTGTCGACGCCCACTGATGTTATTCACCTATATGGGCTCGTAGGGTTGCACCTTGATGTAATGAGGAGTATGGATAGCAGGAGATGATAGAAACCTTGTACAAATATCTAGAGTTGCATTAGGGGGTTTATATGATCGGGACCATAAAACTTAAGGCAATTATTGAACATTTATGTCTTATTAATGAATCTCATGCTTGCTCTTGTTAGTCCTTGGGACCAACCACTAGGGATATATTTGCTCATGTTTATGTCTGCACCTATTTAAGGATACGGCCAATAAGATTAAAACTTGACAATACGTTTTACATACTATTTTAGAGATCTTTATGCCATGAAGTCTATCCGTCCTTGGAAACGTTTGTCTCACATAAGAGCACACCTTAAGCTTTTCCTCTTCATGCAAACAGGATTGAGCTTTCTCTCATAAAGAGCATTTAGTTTTGTTGCATACTTAGTTCCTTGCGTATTAAGTTTTTGTATAACTAGTCTCTTGCATATTACATTTCAGTTTAAACCACTCCAAATAAATCATTCTAGTTTATTTAGTGCATAGCTAATTAGAATAGTGACACTCTAATTTGAAAGAATACTTATACCTTTTGCTTCTTGTGGGATCGATTACTAATACTCGCACATCAAAGATTTCAACTATCCTCTACACTTGTGGGTATAAGGACCACATGAGATATCACTCCATCTTATTTTTTAAGGCATACTTGCCATAGAATCAACCATGTCCTGACTAATCATCGGATCACTCCTTGAATAACACTTTGGTCATCACTTGATCTTCTTCACTTTCTTATTCTTTTTATCTTGAAACCAACATATGGCCTACAAGAATTGCCAATAGACAAAACCACAAGTATAACTCGACACAAACAATAGTCTACAGAGATTGCCTTTAATTACCAAAACGACACATGGGGAACACATGCTTTTTAAATTTGTTTCACCGCCTCTGGCTGGTTCTTGCATAGTTGAGAGAGTCGGGTAGTGAGGTCATCCTTGTGGAAAGACTTTCAGCCGTCCACTGATGGTTCTAGAGGGTGGGACTGGTGGATATTTTGCATTTGGGGCTAGGGAGAATTTAGTGGCCTTTTCTTCCAGATGATGGAACCATAAAATTGTGCCTGGTAGGTCAAGATGGATGAATGAAGGACATTCATAGTCCACTTTCAAGGTATGGAATCGACCATGTTTGGTAGTAGGATGACCAACTATAGACGGTGCCAACGAGTGATGAACTCCAAAAAAATGGTTGTAGTGAGCTAATGCATGTTGAGGTCTAGGATCCAAGTCTTTTAATGGAGGACTTGAGCATTGTGTTGCTAATATGCATAAAGGAGAGGCACGGAATCTATGTGGCAAGAACAACCAAGATGAAAGCCAGAATTTAGAGGTGGCGCCATTTCCAACGGTGTTTGTATAGGTAGTAGGAAAGAGTTGTTGGTCGAGGCCATCACATAGCGTGGGAAATCCAATCCAATACTTTTTAGGAGATACCTTATCATGTCATAACCAGCCCAAACAAAGGACCCGAGAGAACTTCTACAGGTCGAGGATGCCAATCCCTCAAAGCCACTATAACATGCATACTCTTGCTAGGTTAAATTTGCATTGGCCTCCCAAGACGTCCTCCTCGCTTTCCTAGAGGAAATTTTTGCACTTCTTGATAAAGGACTTCAAAATCCCCTTTTCAGCCTTGAGGGTGGTAAGGAAGTAAACCGGGAGGGAAGAGAACGTCGATTTAATCAGTGTGGCTCTTCTGGCGATGAACTTAAATAGTTCATAAGCTAAACCTAGAAGAAAAATAAAAATCTCTAGCATTCACAAAAAAACACGTTGGCCCCCATCTGGCCCAAAAAATTCTTAGAGATTTCTTCGTACTCTTGCCGATGAACCGAAATGCTTGACACATGAAACATTGGTACACCTAAATGGTACAAAAACCGAAAATAATGTGGGCGCATTACGAACCCCGGTGATGGACTGGCCAAAGTTTTATAGGATGTTTGTGTAGCACCCCAGAAAAAACCCTACTAGAAAAATCGCATGTCTTTATCTATGCATCATCATGACATCATTATGCATTTTTTTGCCTCAAACTACTTTACAAAGTCTATTTTCGTTTTCCTAGATACCCCCGCCTTATTTCAAATCAAACCCCTGAATCCTTTCGGATATTTTGTTTGTCTAAATCTTTTATAAAAAAATAAATAAAACTATAAAACTATTTTACCTGGGGGAGGCCGCCACCGACCAGGCCCATAGGCCCAGCTGGCAGCAGCCTACTACCCCAAAACCTAACCCTAATCCCTGGCAAACCCTAACCCTAGACCGACCCCTACCTAACCCGCCGCCGTCAGATGCACTCTCCACGCGCGCGCTGCACCCAGCCAAACACACCTGACCTACACCTATCGACACCAAATCTGGCCAACGGGCCGTGCCTGGGCGGGTCGGCCCGGCACGGCACGTGGCTGGCGGGCCCGTGGCACGCGGGTGCCGTGCCCGTGCCGGCAGGCCAGGCACGCGGGCCAGGCACGACACGACCCGTTAAGGGCGGCACGCCAGCGGCACGCGGGCCGGCCCGCCAGGAACGCCAACGGCCCGCCACGCGAGGAGCCAGGGGGAGCGGGGCTGGGCGGGATTTTTAAAATTTTCGGGGAGCGGGGGGCGTTTTTGAATAGATGGCGGGCCCAGGGAGAGGGGGAGTGGGGCGCCGGCAGGGGGCCTTTTTTTAACCGTTGGACTGTTTGGTTAGGTTTTGAGGGTATTTTGGTCCGTTTTTTTTGTATTTTTAGGGTTTTAGGTTATTGGGAAGGGTTTTTTGGTCCGAATTTGATCAAATTTTTGCTATAAAAAGGGCAGCACACCCGTCTCAATCTCCACACCATCCAACCCCTCTCTCATATCCTACACCAACACATGGCTAATCCCAACCAGTTTCTTTTCAATGCCCCCCAACCCCAATCAACCAAGAAGAAGACGCCACCTTTGGGAGCAGGACTACGATGAAGAATTTGTTATGATAGATGGTGTCGAAGTGCACCAAGTTAGGTGCAAAAGATGCGACCGTATCTTCATCTTGCACAAGGGAGGTGGAAATGGTTACTTGCATAGGCATATCGAGTTTCATCTCAGACAAGCTCGAGGAACTAATTAGTTGATGTAATTTTTCTTTTCTTTTCGAGCGGTTGTACTCTTTTTCCTTGCTAGGAATGTAAGGTTTTTTAATGAGGCAACATCAATAAAGCTCAGTTTTTATCCCATATAAAAATTTGTGTCATTTTACTGTTTTTTGCATTTTTTTGACATTTCTTAGCATTTTTTCGGACTCAAATCGAAAAAAACGGACAAAACAAGAAAAAACAGACAAAACGGGCCAGAACAGGCCCCGCGGGCCAAACGTGCCGCAGGCCGGCCCGTGTAGCGCCGGGGCCGGGCTCGGGCCGCCAGGCGGGGCACGCGTGCCGGCCCGACACAGCACGTGGCCTGGCGGGCCACAGCGGGCCATGCCGCGTGCCGGGCCGGCCCGTTGGCCAGATTTGATCGACACGACCCAACACACGCACCACACGGACGCAACCAGACCAGCTCTACTCCCCGCTCATCTCGCAAGCCCCTCTCTCCTCACCTCGCGGGCCCCACCTGCACTTTCCTTGATTCCATCGCCTCGCACCCTGCTCCTCTCCCTCACCGCCTGACGCGCCCGTCTCCCTCGCAACCTCCCTGCCGCCACCACCTTCCTTCCCGGCGCTGGTGTCGTGACCCCGCTCGGCGTCGGCCCTCCCCTGCAGAAGCGCGGTCGCCCCTCCCCTGTCCACCTCGCGGCTCGTCAGCGCTACCCGGAGATCCCCCCGGCCATGCCCATCTTCCCGCGTGGTTTCCCTCTGCCGCCAAGGCCACCTCCAGCCGTCGCTGGCCTCTTCTTCCTCCCTCCTGACGCAGGCACCGTACCTCCTACTCGTTGCGTCGCCCTTCCCTCGCTCCCCCTGTTTCCTGTTGCGAGGCCATGGCCGCCTTCTCTGCCAGCGTGGTACCTCGCTGCCCGGCGCCTTTGTCCCTCCACCGGCCGACGTCCTCCGTCTCGTTGCTCAAGTCCCAGGCGCCCTGACCTCCTGCGCCGCCCAGCGCTCTGTCCCTGTTGCACGGATGCCGCCTTCCATCGTGCGATCTCCAGCCGCCGTGCCCCATCTCGTCGACCGTCACGCCAACGTCCTCATGCCCTGGCTACGCCCGCGTTTTCCTCGGCCAGGACATCCCCAAGCTCGTCCTGCGTGCCTTTGTCTCCGTCGTACTCGTCAAGCTTCTCTCCCGCGCGGCAGCCATATGAACTTCAAGTACCCGTTTTGTATATGTGTTGTTGTCATTACGTTGACGCTCCTGTTGATCTCTTCATTTCATATCTGGAGAAGTGCCTTGATCCCGTTCGTGGTCGAGACCAAACGAGATGAGAACCCGAATAACCGCTCAAGGCCATAGGTGCCTAATCCAAGTTCGCCAACGCCCACGAAGGTGGAAGCCTGATATCGCCATCACGGACTCCAAGACCTCCCTCGGTACCGCGAAGACCGATCTCGGCGCGCCTGAACCCCTCGTCGACCCCAAGATCTTCGGACCTCGAAGTGTGACCCTTATTCCGAGACCCCTATTTTTATAATAGGATATTTGACATGTTGCATATAATTGTACATGCCTGCGTACATATTTGTGTGGTTTGGGGTCTTATGCCGATTCACCTCATAATTAAATATGGAGACAACATGCGGGTAAATCTAGCCTTATATTGGCCCCATTTAAACTTGTGTAGCGAACCGATGCCATGTTTTGCCTTGATAATACAACATTAAATTGCGGGGTATCTAAACAACATGAATCACCTAATAAATTTTCGGGCCCTCGGTCTCGCTTAATATTGCCTAATTGAATCGCATAATTGTCATGTCATACATCATAATGCATCATGTCCGATCTTCTGGCGTAGTATTAAATAGTGCATCTGATGTTTCTTCTGGTGTTTTGCTTCTTCTCAGATTAGGCCGATGAGTTGATGCGAGAGTCGACCCGATCTTTGGATGAATCTTCGACAATGTTTTCAGGCAAGCATTCTCCCTCTTTCTACCTATTTTACATTTCTAGTCTTTATTTTCTCCTATTGGTCTATTGCTACCTGTGTTGCGATGCTATAGATTTCGTGTCCCTTTATAATTCCATGTAGCCCCCATATTACCATGGACACCTCCTATTACATGTTGTTTGGTAGATAGTCGGCCTTGCGAGTCGCATTCGCTTGCGTAGTTGTTGTTTCGCGCCGTCGATGTTCCACAGTTGTTGGAGAAATGCCTCATGCTTTATGTTGGAGATGATCATAAGCTTCAATTACAGTTTAACAACTAATATTGAAAGTAGGTAAATAATGCAGAGGCACATATGGGCAATAGATGTTATTTGGTTTTTAACCATCCACTTGTGTCCCGTAGGACCCCGAGTACTTGATACATGTTCCTTAAATATTCACACTATCCGCATGTGGGACCATGAATCCCCTTAGCATGAGCTTGAGTCATATCTTATTTCTTGGGGCCACAAAGTAGTTTGGGGCTTTATTACTATCATGTAATTATGCCATGCTTTACTACTTTATTACTATTGCACGTGGAGCGCCTGTACAGTTTAGAGACAAATGTGGAATGTTTTCGCGGTATCGACAAGTCCAGTCACACTTTCGGGTTTCCAGTCGTTTACAGCCATTGGCATAAATCTCTAGGTCCGTTTCGGAGCTGGCCAACTTCGTCGTGGGTAGCTTGGTGGGGTGGCCCCCTAAAATATTATATGAATCTTATGATTTCTTTGTCGTGATGCCTTGTTGGGTTTTTATTTGATTTTTCCGAGGTTGATCGTGTGTGTGTTGCTATTTGTGCCTCCCTGCAGGGTAAAATTTTCTGAAAGTCGTGTCCACGGTTATGGACGACTTGGAGCACAATATCTCGATCATAGACAGCTATAACTAAAGTAGTGCTACAAATTTGATTTTGTAATGACTAGTAATCAGCTTCACTACAACGGAATGACTAAATAAAAGTACCAACAACTGCTGGTTTTAGGATGCCTCATGCTACATGTATCTGACTAGTAAGTATTGCAACTACAACGAAATGATTAACTAAAACTGCCAAATGTTTATATTATCAGGATGACTCATGCTCCCTATATTTGACTAGTAATTGCCGCAACTATAACGGAATGAATAAAACTGTCAACTCTGTGAGTTCCTCGGTTGACTTCATCGTTTGGTCTCGAGGGGGAAATACCAGGATGGGTATGCTTGGTGATAGTTTCAGGTTAGATCCGAATAGGTCTTTCTTATTCCTCTCTGATAACCGACAGTTGTATCGAGTCTCTATAGGTTGTTTAGTGCATGCTGCACTGCCGCTTCAGTCCACCATACCTATGTAGGTGAGGACCGCCGAATTCTAAGACTCTCTATATACTGGCCTCAGTACTAACCGCTCTCTTTTCCTTTGCCCTTTGTCGGCGCCCCTTTTGTTTAGCAAATTTGAGATCGACGTCGTTAGCAGGGTTACACTTCCGGCCTAGCCTGGGCAGGGTTATGGACGTCATTGGTTATTCTTCAGGGCTCTTAGACCAATCTGCATCTTGTCCGTACTCGGACGCTGTATCGTTTCAAGGTGATTTGGGTCTTTGTATTGTGTACCTGTATTCCTGACTCATGGAGTCGTTGTTATATATATATATATATATATATATATATATATATATATATATATATATATATATATATATATATATATATATATGTGTGTGTGTGTGTTATGTGGGTTCTATCCTGGACTAGTGTAATGATATTACTTTGTTTTTCACCCGCGCGAAAGTGCCTGATGGACGCCTTTGAATCGTTTCTATGCGGGTTTGGCGGGAATCGCTAAGACTTACATAGGACCGATCTGAGGATGTTACAGTTTGTGAGGCCGAGGACATAGAGATCTTTGCGCCTTAGCAACCCATATAGATCTACTTTCATTTTGCTTTGACAGTCTTGTACCTCTTTTGTTGATATCACATTTGTAACTTTTGGGCTTGCTAGCATCCTTGGTGTAATACAAAATTACGCATATTTTGATGCATGTTTCGGAATTTTTTGTGTGGAATCCACTTAGCCAATGGGTTTTCGAGTGCAAACGAGATCAACAACTATAAAGAACAAGACAATATATCCATGATTTGAGATCATCGTGTTATTTACGTGATGGACGACAACCAAGGCAATCAAAATCGTGACACCTTCGTCGTCAAATTTAAGCATTCATTGTTGTTTGGATCCATCATGGCAATTGGCCACCTTGTAAACAATGTGGAGCAGGTTAATAGGAACAAAAACAAGATGCGTGGCAGCAATAGGAAGCATGTCACTGTTTGTCGAATGGATGGTTTTCAGGGCCATTTATGTCGGTACATGTTGAGTGTTG
This sequence comes from Avena sativa, assembly GCA_916181665.1. Classification (NCBI taxonomy): domain Eukaryota; kingdom Viridiplantae; phylum Streptophyta; class Magnoliopsida; order Poales; family Poaceae; genus Avena; species Avena sativa. Next base: position 508,985,536 of record OV702294.1, read on the forward strand.
TGGGTGTTGGACAGTATGTATTTATTATCTTGTTGTTTCATGATTTAGAAGTAGTTCTCATGTGTCGTATGGTTTTTGGTTGTTTGCCCCCAAAAATATATGTTTGTATCAATTGGCTTCTTGCTGAATAAGGAGCTCTAGCCGGTGATTTGAGTGCAAGATTTGGTGATAAATCTATGTACTATATCTATCTTGAACTGTGTTGTTATTATATACACAAAGCTTCTTTACCATATACAAAGAGCTCTCAGAGAAAACAATATGTGCAGCAGCAACTGTTCCTGGCCGTGTCGAACAGGCAGCTGCACATGATGATGAAGCTCTGGCCCTATTGCAAAACTAGGCCTGCACTCATCTCTAGCAATCTCTGTGCAAATAGGGTCCTAAGTATAATCTCTATATGTGTCTTCTAGCTCGATCCACCGTATATATAGCTCACGCCTTAATCCCAATAAACTTCAGCTGCAACATCAGAGCCAACCATGTTAGATGTCAATTTAATATTTCTTCAATGAAACTCCGACTGAAAAGCCGTGCGTCGTCTGCGAAAACTTACAAGGTTATTGCTGGGATCCCCCCAGTAGAAGCCATGGATGAACATGGGCAGGACGTTGCACGCGATAAGGACAAATATCATCAGCGCGTGCATCCCCATCCACTCCATGGCGATGGTCGGCCGCCGGTACCCGTAGAGGTCGACCAGCGTGTAGATCCCAGCAAAGAGGAGCCCCGCCACGCCAGCGGTGACAAGAGTGTAACTTAGAGTGTAGAGTGGCTTGTTCATTCGCATTCCTGAAGAGATTCGGCGTCAGTGTCATTGCCCGTAGTATTAATTAGGATAGGAGTGTTTCTTTTAACGGGTTCCTTACCGAACAAGTCCAGTGCGAAGGCCAGGACTAGCATGCCAAAGGAAGGTACAAGCCAGCGCATGATTCTTTCCTTGTGTTTCTGAAATTCAGTTCAGGACAGAGAAAAAGAATTCAAAACATGTTGAGTTTATCCACAAGGTAAGTCCTCAAGAAACTGAACATTGCAAGCAGACATTATACCTGAAAATGTACAATGACGTGCCCAAATTGGAGACCAATCAAGCAGGTAACGATGGCCATCACAGAACTGGTGAGTGTGGTAAGAGACAACAGTCAGAAATTATGTTTACGCGGAACTCGTATTACAGCTTAAAATGATGGTACATGTTGAAGCAATCACGGAGGGTTTTACTGACCTGAGAAGGCCTTCAGGATCAAAAGGCGCCTGGCACCATGATGGAGCATCCGGAGGGAGTGGCCCGTTTTGCGGTGAATTTATACTACATTGCTGTCACGGGAAAGAACAGTTATTCCACCGAATAAATATGACAAGTAGAAATTATGCAAGGTTGTGCACATCATTAGAACCTGGGATCGCGCGTAAACTGGTCGACCATACAGATGCTGGATTCCTAAGATTTTGCGGTCGATCATGCCAACCACGTTACAACCTGGCCCAGAGTCACCTCGTACACCACATGTGACCTGATATAAGTTTATAATTTTATAAGCTCATTAGCTCCCCTGTCATCGTCCGTAATGCTGCGAGATACTACCTCTGTTCCATAATGTAGTATATTTTGGCAAAACTAAATTTGGTTTGCCAAAATATGCTACATTATTGAACAGAGGATGTATCTTCATACGCATGAAGAAAGAAAAGTGAAAGTGGAACTTACAGAGAACGTTTTCTCCATGGAACCAGGACCGGATATCTGATACTCCCAGTCAGGAACGTAAGTACCATACAAGAGCGCCATGTAGGTTATTGAGATGAGAAAGCCGACGAGTCTAGCAGAATAAGGGTGAATGACTTTTCAGAAAAAAGCACAACTAGCGCTTACTACTGCAACTCCTATGTCATGTGGATCAAATGGAAACAAATTTGAATTCTTTATTATATATATGAACTCACAGTTGGTATCTGTATCTCTTGATCAAATCAAGCCCAGATTCTACTTCATCATCTCCTTTGAGCCAAATCTGACATAGCGCTGTCACAAGATAAGCTATTGCGATTCTCTGCAACCAAGGAGATACACATCTTAGTAATCCTACATTGTAGTTGCACTGATGCTTCTGAATTATGTACTACTGTATATCTCTTACCTGCAGTATACCCATCAGACGTATTTGAGTAACATCAACCCCAAAAGTCAGGCTACGAACACCATGAAAAAATCCACCTGTGTTTCACAGCAGCAAGAGAAATTATCAGCATCCAGCATCTTCTCAAGTTAGCTGTAACGTCGTTCTGTTTAAGAACAATATCAATCGCCATCCTAATACCTTGCAGAACAAGACCAACACAGAACAGCTTCAGCGCCCGAAGCGTTGCCTTCCCAGTTGCCTCCAACTTGTCCGGCACTCTCTGCATCACAAGATGACAGCACGTTTAATGTCACACAGATTCAGAGATGGAAGGTACATGTCACGTCCTTGTTGTTATCAGTGTGTACCTTGTACGCCAAAGCTAGAGCGACCCCAACGATGAAAAGGAAAAAAGGCATGACAAAATCCGCTATCGTTACACCGTCCCAGGGGGAGTGGTTCATTGCCGGAATAAATGATCCAGCGTCGTCCACTATGATCATGAGCTGCGCAGCAAGAAGGAAAAACAACAGTTAACCCTAGTTGCTATTCAGTGCAGTACATAGAGCTGTTTCTGTTTTGTCCTTTTACTAAAGACTTTAATTAAAATGACTCGGGACCAGTAAAACTTCGACAAAGTGGCTAGCACTTAGACGAGCAGGTGGTACTACTTTCCACTGGCCAGAATAAACCTCTCTAAATCTATGGGAGGCCAGTGAGCAAACCCCTACTTGCTGGCTACAGACCAGATCCGATCATGCTACAAAAGCAAAACAGATAATAACATATATAGCCTCCACATAACCAGTGTTATTGTTTAGTCCATGGTTGTTGCATCAGAGCATAGCCATAAATATTCGAGGAAAGTTTTGAGGAAACAAAAAGAACACGATGCTGATAAGTGGTAACCACAACTTCACATTATATATATACGGCCGTCTGGCTCTGCATCAGATTCGATCTCCAGATGCATTTCACCTCGAAAGCCAATATTCTTTTTTTTTACCGGCAGTAACGGAGAAAGCTAGCCCCGGGATTAATAATAAACAAACCGACGAGAAAATCGGACAAGAGTGTAAGTTTGAAGAAGAAGCATGCGCAGAGGCGTTAGGCATTGCCGATCAGCAACATCAACCCGACACTACCAGACACGAGTGCCCGACACAACATGAATTCCCCACGGTTTGGTATTGTCATTCTCTTTCTCTCTTGCCCTTGAGAACACGCAAGGGCTGTGCGTGCCATTTCATTATCATTACGAAGATGGAAAATGCGGCCGAAACGGGACACTGCCAAGATGGAACGTGTCGTATGGTGGGAAGTAAGTAGGAATCGAAGAACCAGCTGCAAGCTAGCAAACGCGTGCCGAAGTGGAGTGCAGAATCGGTTTTGCTTTTGATGATCACGATCCGTACGTAGCTGTTAAGCCGTGATTCCAACCAACAAATAACCTTCTCCAAAGACTCCAATACGATCGCTTCAGCTGAGAAGCCCACGTACGTACAAGGCAAGGCTACAACTCATCAGACGATAAAAGCAGAGATGAATCGCCGGAGACGGTCTACAGCGACTGTAACCTAACTAATTAAACTGCTAGCTAGCTAGTGCATCGATCTGCCGAGGCATTTGGCTTAGCTTTCACTTTAGCGCGTAGGCAGGCAGCGGTGAATTGGAGTGCACGAAACGGAGTGGGGCGGCAACCCAAGAAAAACAAGGCGTAGCATTGTGTGACATTGGCCATCACGCCATTGTCCACCAATCCATAATTAACTACTAGGCTATCTGGTATGCTCTGGGATAGGAAAGTGGAACGAACCATGGATGGGTTGCTTGACGATCGATTTTGAGACAAGGCAAGGCATGGCCAGTTGCAGCAAGCTAAGGCTATTCCTAGGCTCGAGCTAGCCAACCACTTGGAAATGGAGGTACGCGTATACTACTATCGTGTGTGGTACTGTTGAGAGAGAGAGAGAGAGAGAGAGAGAGAGAGAGAGAGAGAGAGAGAGAGAGAGAGAGAGAGAGAGAGAGAGAGAGAGAGAGCTGTCATTTTCGACCGACTGGACAGCCATGTTTAATTTCCCAGAAAAGATTTGGTTGGGTGGGGTGTTACCATCTGCCACGTTTGGGCGGGCTACACAGGATGTGACCTTCAGATCTCCGCGAAAGATGTACAGTACCACCGCACCACACCATTATCGTGCCATCCATGCCTGCTGCTTTTCTATCTAGCTACTTTTTCATATCTGCAGGACCGATGAACGCCCGAGGGAAAGGTCTCACCTAATTAGGTTACTGTCATAACTTTCCAAGGCTTGGCTTAAACAGGGCCATGAATCGACCACATGCATGACATCAAAGGTTTTTTTTTCTTTTGTGAATTGACATCAAAGGGTTTGCTTGCCTTTCTATCACTTCGGTTCAAACATGTAGTGGAGGTTGACAGGATAACTTGCTGCATGCCCGTGTGGTATGGTGGTCGCGCCCACCGTCACCGCGCACATAGTCGCGCCGTGCGTGGTAGCACGACACCGACATTTGCTCTTGTTTTACTAGTCGTAGTGGTTCACTCGTACGTACTTCTCCCTCTGACGATGCATGCCATCAGAAAGGTCAAGTGCTAGTAGCCTTTCTGCGCTTGGGCTCAAGCTTATTAGCGGACGGATGATGTTAGTTTATTTTTCCGTAGGAAGTGCCGTTCTGGAGCTGCTGCTGGAGACCATGCATATGAATCTCAAAACTACATTATCTTGGCCGTCTGGTGATCGAACGGTGATGGTCTGAGGCAGGCACGCGCACCGTCAACACCCACACGGTTGCGCCGTGCAAGTGTGACAAGGACGCCTGCTCTTGTTTTCTCCTCTCTACGTACAGATTTCTCCCTGGTGCCCACCCTCGCCCTGAAGCTAGCTAGCTAGCTCCAAGAAGTACTAGTAAACTGGCAAATGTGGCTGAGAAAACAAGTGGTGGCGTCACGGCCGGTCACGAGTGATGCCAGCCGTTCAAAATGAGGGGAAAACTACCCGGTGCAGGGTAGGACAACCATACCAGCCTAGGGTGATCTGCACCGCACGCCAGGGGACAGACAGCCCTGCAGGCCGGCCGGTCCAAGCGCCTCCGCACCATACACCTAGCAGCCCTGAGCGAGATGCCTGCTCATTAGTACTACTAGTACTACAAGCGTAGTACCGACGACCAATAAAACAGCATTATACTAGATTCTCTCGCTCTCAGGCCTCTGCCAAATCAGGACCCTGGCTTTATGCCGGTGGAGCGGCGTGTCGCCTTGCCTATCGATGCGCGTGCGTGCACGGTGGCTGATCGGCATGCATGGCGACCGAGTCAAGCAACGGAGCAAAACAAGACAAATGGAAGAAATGTAGGGCAGCGGCGAGAAGATTATTTGGCCATGTTGTGGTGTGGAGCAGCAGCTGTCGGTGGAGCGACGACGTACGGGCATATACGCGTACGGGTGGACTTCGTCCTCAGGTTACACGTACGATCACACCGGCCGGAATAATGTTAGACTTACGGAAAGGTTGCTACGGATTGAATCTACGGACTGACGTGTAAGAGGGTGGTTGGTGTGATTTTTTTCCTTGCTAAAATTTCGGAGCACGTACTGATTCACTTTGCTCTTCTGTTGTGCCACATAGGATGCCCGTAAGGATTTTTTGTAGGTCTCGTCCGTAGAGGCCGTGCGTGCGTGCATGCGCCCATCGGTCTACGCCGGCTGACTGGAGCGAGTCTCCGCGTGTTTACGTGGTGATCAGCCAGGACCTATTCAGTAGTCACCCACCCACCAGCAAGGCAAGACAGCGTCGCACCACCCACCACGACACGAGAAGTTGGCTGCCCGGCCCTGCTCGCCCGCTTGGGCTCCCGGGTCCTGGCAGTTGGCGACTTGGTGTGGCACGCCGGGAGAGGGTCACCGCCGGAGCCAGACACCTGCACGCCACCACCGCGTGATATGAAAAGGCAGCGTGATCGGCGGATCGATCGATCGATAGATCCCTCGCGGGCCAGCCTCCCCGCGTCTCCCCGGCGCGCGGTGGAGCGCGTCACATGCGAAAAGGCGCCGCTCGTCTCTCGGACTTGTCTCGACGTGGAGGTGCCAACCGCCGCCGCGCATGCGGACAGGGAATATTGCCTACATCGGGTCTCGCTCGATGCCCAACGTAATCCTCACACCTGCACACATGCGACGCTCTCCTGCGTCCAAGTGCTACAAATGGGAACCTACCTAACATTCTTCAACCTTTTTTCTGCGCACAGGCCAAATCCGATCAAACGGCCAACCGCAACACACCTCTAATACCGAATACTACTTACGAGGATCAATACACTACCAGCTTGTATATGTGCCTACACGTAGCTGCTACAGCTACAGGATATTTTCTACCCGGATTAGAAGCTCCGTATCATGTCAACTGAATCTAAGCGTACACGATGTATTCCTTTTATAAACACCAATTATGAAGGTACATGCGCTCATCAACCTAATTATGTAGCTGACATATGGACGGCCGAATTAGAGTTGACATTCTACTCTTGTTTATACTACTCTAGTGAGTTCAGGTACGGAAGCAAATACTAACAACGGGTTATACTAATCTGAGAACGCATGAACTCTGCCGTGCAGTATTTTGGGTCCAACAGATGGAGAAAGTCCGTACACTGGCAAGTAGGCTATTTCTTAATACTCTTATTATACAGTAGTATTAGTAACTGCGTGGGCCACCAGCTAGCACCGACGGTTCGAATCCTGATAGTTTGGCGGGTGATGGGATGGGGTTAACTCTTGAGAATTAGATGAGCCGGGGCGGTGATTGTTAATGGCATCATCACTTCTAAAGAAGCATATCTCGTCGAAGTTAACTGTTGTTGGTGATGATCTAGTGTGTTGTGTCCATGCATGGATACAACTAGGATGGCTATCTGAATATCTACAGAGCAGAGACAAGGAAAGAAACACAGGCACTGCTGCTTGAATAAGAAGTGCCATGGGCCAGGGCTCGACAATCATGCAGGTCTGTGGCAGCAATGACCAGTCACGACGATCCGTACACGCCTCGCTGGCCAGTAGTAATGTTCAGTGAAGCTAAAAGAAGCTTGTACTAGTACTAATGATGGCCAGTGGTAATGTTCCCTGATGCTTGCGAAAAGCTTGCACTAATGATGGGCAGGGTTGGTTTAGGCAGCAACTCCGGTTTCTTTTGGTTTAAGTGCAGACAAAAAGGGAAACGAGGGTAGTAAGAAAGAAGTCACTTGTACTAGCGCCACCACCATGTTCAGTTGTGCGTGATGATTCATGAAGCGTGTTTCGGGTTGTCCCCGAGACGAATCCCGTGATGGAGGAAATCGTTGGTTCGTTCGCGGCGGAGAGGAGGCCGAGGCCCACGCAGGGAAGCAATTCTTCGATTTCGGCATCAGATGTCACGAATATCGCATAGCACGGCCGGGCCGGGCGAGAAAGATGTGATACCAGGAAACGGAATAATAGTATTGAGAAGAAAAATGCAGCGAGAGATTTGTTTGTTGGCGGGACGTACCAGTACGGTGATCCCTCGGAACACGTCGAGCGAGACGAGCCGCTGCCGCGGCGGCGCTGCTGCCGGAGACGCCGTAGTCGCCGCCGGCGGGGAGAGACGGCACCGGCCGGCCTCCAGATCCACCGCGGGCCCCGCCGCGTCCTCGCTCCGGACGAGCTCGTAGACCCCCATCCCCGCCGCCGACGACGACGCCCTCTGCCGGCCGCCGCACCGCCCGTGGAACGCCCCTGCATTGGCCACGGCGCCCATCGATCGGTCACCTCTCCAGCTTAATTTCCCCACGGCGGAACACACAGGAAGAAGAACAACGGCAGCGGCCAGCGGCAGCCGCAACAAGCGTGTGACGAGATGCGGCACGGATGGCGCCCGCTCACCTGACAGCAGCTGCCAACCACTTGCCTTCCTCCTCTCCTCTCCTCCTCGCTCGCGCGTATCTCCGGCTCGTTCGTGTGTTCCGATCGTTTTTCTTGTTATACTTCGGCGCGAGATTGGTGGTGGTGGTGGAAGCTGGACGGGGGCCCTCTGCGTCGCGGGCGCGCGGGTCATATATATTGCCCACACAGCGCGTCGAGCTAGCCCCTCTCGTCTCCATTTCTTTTTTTTTATCTTTGATGACTTGTTCTCCGTCTTTTCTCCGAGGCCGGGACTCCGTCTCGCCGTACCCGTGTCGTGGCTGTGGCTCTACAACTCCGGCCCCCGCCTTGTCGCTTGCAGCAGGCTCCGGCCGATCGATCTCATGCCGGCCGTCGGATGGACTCTGATCGGAGTCTTCTGCGTATTTCGGGCTGCCGTCCCATTCGACTTTCCGATTCCGGTGGAGGTGGTATGGTGTGGTGGCGAAAGGACTCCCTCTCAAAGCAGGGATGCGGAGCGGATAAAGAGATGCTTTCGTATCGAAATATCGCGCTGCCACGGTTACGGTATCTGTGGCTGCGACGGCCTTGCTTCTCATAAAAAGCAGCCTCGGTTTTTTGCTGCAAAAATGTGGAGTTCGTTACGGTGGTGGTGGTGGACTCGTCGTAGTAATGCACGTCTCTTCAACATCGGAAAAGGCGTGGGTGGACGGACTTCTCTCTCCCGGTGGCCCGCTCGCTCTGTCGGATCACGGCTCGGAAAAAAAATAAGGTTGCCGGGACCAATGCTTTCGGCCGTTTTCTGTATACTGGGCCGCATGCTTCGGGAATCACGCGAGCGGTCTTTCCAGCAAAACCTATCTCCCGCTCGTTGCGGGACGGTTTACTCCCCGCCGACGCGCGCAAGCTAGATGGGCCGGCCCAAATACTACACTACTCTAGTTTTGGACGGTTTTCTTCTGCGGTTTTTCGTTTTTTCTGCTCTGGTTTGTCTGATTAGTTGGGTACGGTTTTTCTGCTGCAGGTTTCTTCTTAAATCCGTAAAAAAAATGTGATTTTGTACATTTTTTAAATTCAAACTTTTAAAATTTGAATATTTTTCATATTTAAAACTTTTCAAATCTGACCATTTTAAAAATCCGGACAATTTTCAAATTTGAACTTTTCGAAATTTGAATGTTTTTAAACCTGAACATTTTTCAAATTTGACTTTTTATAATTCAAACAAATTTTAAATCTAAATACATTTCAAAATCTGCACATTTTCAAAATCTAGCCAATTTTTGAAAATCTAAACACATTTACGAAATATGGATTTTTTCTAACAGTACATGGACATTAAGCACAAAGTAATCTGTCCCGCACCGAGGGAGAATCCTATATGCTCACCAAGTCGTGCATGGCATGATCCGCACATCTCACATACTGTATCGACCGACCCAGTGGGTCATTATTCATTTATGCTTCTCCTGTTTTATGCCTTTTCTTTTTCTTTTTTATTTTCTTCTATGAATTATTTTTACTATTACTTTTTATGATTTTCTTTTCTTTTTTTTATTTTCAAATATTTTCTTGAAAAATGTTCTGATTTGAAATTTGTTCCAATTCAAAAGTTGTTTAAATTTGTTTAAATTTTTAAATTGTTCAAAATTGAGAATAGTTCAGATTCCGAAAAAATAGTTTTTTGAAAAATGTTTAGTTTTCAAACAGATAAATTTTAAGAAACTTTCAGATTTGAAATTCTCAAAACTTTAAAAATAGAACATTTTTTAGTAATAGAAAACCAGACAAAAACCTAAAACCAACGAAAATCTGAAAACATATTGCCAAAAGAACCAAATTGTGTCTATGGGTCACACAAAAAGGACACATAAGGGGTGTTCGGCACGGGCTATACACCGACGAGGTCGATATATAGGAGCTCCCCGTACTGAGCATCCCAAAGCTCACGTGTTGCCATTGTTTATTTAGGAAGGTAGTCTTCTAATTTGTGGCTTTCTTTTGGTCGTGAGCCACCTGCCCTCCATATTTTGGTCAAAATCTTCGTTTTGCTGCAAAACATCTAAAAATTACTATAAAATGTCTTATTTTTGTTATATGTAGCAAAAATGGTTTGTTTTAAAAAAAAATAGAAAAAATTAGCTCGTCGGAGACTTCACCGGAGACTTCGTCGGAGAATCTGTAGCAAAAGGTCGTGCTAATATAGTAGACTAGACCTCCCTAGAGACTCGTCAGAGACTTTCGCCGATAGACCTTGTAGAAGACCGTGTAGCAAAACAAGAAAATGTATGTAGCAAAAAATGTCCTAATGTAGCAAATCCGATCTCGACGGAGACCTCGCAGGATACCTTATAGCAAAATCATAAAGCGGTTGTAGCAAAAAATGTATACAAAAGTATAAAAACAAAAATAAATATGTAACATAAATATTATGTTAAGATAGCAGATGCTCGTAGAACCGATATACAACATATGTAGCAAGACATGTCAATATAAGTAGCAAACGTCGAAGACAGTTGTAGCAAGACATGTCAATATAAGTAGCGTCCTAAATTTGTGACGTCTTAGGTTGCCTAGACGTCGCTGGAGGCCATGGCTATGGAATCCTGCGTAGTGGTTACAGAAGTCATGGCCGCTCCTCTCAGAGGAGCACGTCCTTCGTGGACTCCATGGCGCCACAAATTTAGGGCGCTCCATGCATGATGTGGGGGAGGGTAGCGGTGTAGGGAGGCTACTCCGGCGAGGGTGGGAAGGGCGGTGCAGGGAAGCTACTCTGGCGAGGGTGGGACGCGAGGCTTCGGTGGCGCGGGCACAGCTGGACGAATCAGACACGCTTCGGTGGCGCAGGCACAGCTGGACGAATCAGACACGCAAGCGAGCACATGGTGCAGCGCGCGAACGGTGAGCGGACACGCGAGGAGCATTTGATCCCCCCGGTAATGGTATCCTTTTCCGCCTTCAAAAGGTTAACCAGAGATAAATAGAAAATAATATTACATCACGAGTGTATTCATAGGCATGTTTAGACCGTCTTTTGGCCTAAGCACCTGTTCTACAAAATCAGTCTCTCCAAAACTTCAAAAGGGAAATTTGGCAATGTGCCGATTGAGGTAATTTTGAGATTAAATAATGAAGGTATACCGTGCATATGACATGTTATGGTATGATCATCGATCAAGTCCAATACCAGAACAACAATATTTGGTAGTATATCTTCGTGAATCACTTGATCGATTCAACCCCCACAACAAGCATCCTTGGCTCCCACATGCTCCCTCTCTCTCTCTTTCCCCAACAGTGTCTCCTACTGATGTCGTCGATAAGTGTATTTTGATCATGTTTTATCTTATTTTTTGCACTAGTAGTATTAGGATTTGGATATTTTACCGTGCTCGAGTGTATTTTTTATGTTGATTTCACAAGAGACCAAGGTCTAAGGAGGCTGATGGACAAATAAATTAAAGTTAACATTTTTGCGCAAATATATTGATTGAAGTCATAAAAACCTTGCATACAAATATCCACGCACATAGAAAGAATACAAAGGAGAAAAAAATAAAATAAGATGTTCTAAAGGTTTAACGACCGATGGTACGGTTAGGAGTGACCATAACGTGCAGTCGTATCATAGCTCTACGTAACCGCCTTGACAAAATCTTTCACCTCATGCCACCAAATCAGAGGTTAGACGCACAGAGAAGCCGCGGAGCACAAAAACCCCATCTTTAAAAGGGATATGGAGGTAAAACTCGCAAATGGGAATCCATCTCCACCACAGTTCAGATCTTGGGGCAGAGGCATCTATCTTCATCATTAGTCGCAACATGTCCATCATCATCACCATTCTCCTCATCCATCTCGTTGTAATTTCAAACCTTAGTGTGGATCTGCACGTGTATTTATTCATACCTTCAAACTCCATTTGTATTATTATGATGATATTTGTATCCTCCATGTCTGAGTAGTTTCCGTTGTTTTGGGAGAGTCAGAGAAACCCTAGCACTATTGTCAACTGAAATAAGATTATTTTTCCTTAACTTGTTTTGGGAGATTCTGAGTATGCAATCAATCTTGTTCTTGATATTATGCAAATTGTTGGATGTATTAAGTGAGATGTCATGTTACCCTTCTTACCCATGCATCAATAGGGAGAGAAACGAGGATCCAAGAGTGGATATCCTGCTAAAAAAAGAGTGGATATCCATAACCATGGTGAGACGCTTAAATGGTAGCGAAATCAGACAAGTTTTTATTAATGACTAGTTGGTTACACTGTAAAAAATACACAAACGATACAAGAAAAAAATACCTACAAAAGTTGCCAACACGGCAGATTGATGAGTGCAAAATACAACCAATTTTATCCATGTTTAAACCAGATATTACTTTCGTTGCACCAATGGACACATTAATGATGAAATCTAGGCAAAATAAGGAGGCATTAAGAACTAGCAAAATTCTCAAGTCAAAGTGGTCACGGAGCCAAGCATATGGAGCTTTAGTGTATTGGTGTTGTCAATGAGTACGCCGTGAAGGGAAACTCATTGGAGAGAGAGAGATGGGTGTGTGATGACTGCAAGTGCAACGATCAATTATAGATAGTTTTAAAATAAAAGTATCAAACCCACAGAGAGCTATTTGGTTGAGGTCTTTATGCCCCTCGTCACAATCTATCAAAGGTTACTTATAAGCTGCCTTTGATTTCGAGTAAACAGGTGTTTAAAAGGTTTTTGGTTTAAATGCAGGAAAGTAAATAAACAAGTAAAATTATAGCAAGTAAAAAGAGTGTTTGGAATGATGGGTGAACTCAATAGGGCTAAGATGTTCTCAGAGATGTAGGATACACCACTAGCATGTTATAATTAATCATAATTATGATAACCTATTTTTATGTCATGATATGTGTGGAGAGAATTCTGCAATAAGATGTTCGTCAAGACTCGTAGGCAGTCACTTTGTTGAGCCAAGAATAAGGTCATCTCTTAATGACCACTGCAATTCCTCAAAGCAAAACACCATGCAGACCACCGCAATTAAGGGTTTCCCCGTGGATATCGTAATTAGCTTAGTGAATCTCACTTTGTTCCCCCTTCGACCGCGTTGGATGATAGTGGTGCTTATAGTCACAGTAGCAACCGGCACAAGGCACCCAAGCACATCCAAAGGGTTTCACCCTCTTACTTTAGATACAAAGGCAAATGATATGTGGCCTGCTACACATACCATCTAAAGAGATAGATCAAACACACATCATAGATTTGCCAATCTTCTAGACAAGTAATAGATCATCTTTATTTTATTTTATAATAATGCTAGGGTTTCTCCATCCCCCAAGAACAAAGGTAACTACTCATGCATGGAAGCAATCAATAACATCATCATAATCAAATGGATGGATAAAAGTAATGGGATAAATTTAGTGCAAACCACAATTGAATCTGGAATTACAACAAGATCTAATGAATGGAAGATGGGGTAGAGATGGTGATGGAGATGTAGCGGTTGATAATGTAGGGGATGATGTGTTGTCCTCCGATGATCCATGCAACATCAAGGATTTTCCCTTCTCCAAGTTCCTCCTTTAGATCCCTTTTTGGTGTGGTTTTTCATGGCTGGAGGTTTCTGTGAATGTTGGATCTATGATCTGTTTTCGCGTGCGAAGATAAATTCTTTCAGGTGCGAAGATAAATTCATAAAATAACTTATATCACTTAAAAATATCATATTAATGTGTAATATGATAGTATTAATTGATATTTTCATTGAAAACTTAGTAAATTGGGAACCTGTTGAAAAAAAGACAAAACAGGTGCGTGCAAACGCGGTGAAATACTAAAAACCCTATTCTACTTATGCAAAAACATTAAGTAAAAAATGCTCACATTTTGGACTCATCAAATTCCCCCAAGATAGACTTTCGCTCGTCCCTGAGCAAGACGGTGGCTTATGAACAAGATCATCATGTTTATGAGGCACGAGTCATTACAATAAATGAGGCAAAAATTGAGATAGGAGTACAATATCAGATATAGAGTTACATTGGGATCTTTATCACATATCACATGACTTAGAGGCTTCCACGCCTTTTTATATTAATGCTATTATAAGAATATATTAGTGATTAAACATATTATAAAATCATAAAGTTAAAACCGGTTGAGCACCTGATTTAGTAATGAAGATTCATGATCATCTTTTTTTTCCTTTTTTCTCTCTTTCTTTTATAAGCTTGTACTCTTTCTTTTTCTTTTAAGATTTTTATTGATAGCGAATATTTTGTCTCTTTCTCTTTCTTACCTTCCTTCTTCTCCTTTTTTAGCACATATACATGATCATGCTCACTACTATGGCTTTTTATAATCCAAACTTGTGACTATAACATGCTACCAAGATTTTACTTCTCATAATTTAATCAATACTTTATTAGTGTGGAAGACCCTAAAATCATAATATATGTACAAGTATCATAACACTCAACCTAGTCCAATCATCTAATATAATAATCATGAATCAAAATATAACTTCGAATATCATAAAGTCTCAAAACTCAATGGATATAATTCTTCTCTTGAACAAGGGGAATCGAAGTTGATGCAACAAATGCAAAAGCTTTTAAATAAAACCTAAATGCGTGTAGTAAAGTTGATATGCTAAAACTGTAAGATAGATAACAAGGTGTTATAGATCTCCCCCAAGCTTGGTATCAAGCTGGCGGGATCAAATAATCCCTTGCGATTATTCGATATCGTGGCATTTTCAAGACGAAAGGACATTGTTAGAGATGGCTGCACGCAGTTTCTTGTTTGTTTCCTCTAGGGCAGAGATGCGAATAAGACACTTCTGCAAATCTGAACGCATCCGGAACATACCTCAGCGACCCAGTTTAGCACGTCATCGAGTTCCTTCTTGATTTCAAGATCTAAGAGACGCTTGCGCACGATCTCCCGGTGTATGAGTTCTTCCTTCTGATCCTTCTCGATCTTGCGAAGACGCTGTTCAGTTTCTGGGACGTGTTGCATGACAGGCACGTCCAGAAGCTTAAACTCCCAATCTTTTTGGGGTTTCATGCTTATGCGTGCGTTCATGATGATCTTCTTTGTTGTGGATGTGTGTGTTGTAGTCTTCTCATAAGTCCCTTTATCAGCCTAGTTAGTTTTCTTACACTTGGGTGAAGAGTAGTTGGTGGAGATGAACTTGAGCGACTCCGTGCACCCATTCCTATGGGGTTTCCTTGCTTCTTCTTCATATTAGGGCCTCACCATAGCCAGATATGGCGGCTGTTTGCATCCTCTCTTTGTTTGATCCATGAAGATATTGAAATCCTCATCTTCATCCTCATCATCGGAGTCATAAGCATACCTCTTGTTATTTGGGCTTAGGCCTTGAACTTCGCGTTCATCGACTTAAATGGAGAAAGTCTAGAAATTATTCCACGAATGAGCCATGAGACCAAGAGGTTCGCCTTTGCCTAGAACTTGGTAGCGCATCAAGGACATTGGATCTGTTGATATAAGAGGGAGGAAGACCTTTGCGGAGGCTCAAGAAGGGTTAGAAACAGGTAAAAACTTGTATTGGAAGAAAAAGGGTTGGACAAGAAAATAATCACAACAAATAAGGAAGGAAATAAGACAAAAAGGGAAGAAAACTAAGCCGTAATGACCTATGGTACGGGCGTACGCCCGTACGGAGCACCCGTACCAGAGTCCTTCCTAAAATCCTTCTCCGCGAAGTCGGTATGAATTCAACCGACCTAATCAGTATGGGCGGGGCCGTCTGTATGGCTTGGTTGTACTGGCTTGGTACCTCCATTGGTGTTTTCTTTTTACACAAGTAACAAACCAAATGGACTAGACGACACAGCAAGTGTAATGACCAGCTGTACGGTCCGGTGCGCCTATATGTCGTGGTACTACCGAACTGTTCGCAAAAACACCAAACATACTGCCGGTTTAACAAGCACTAGTATGGGCGGGTCTGACCATACCATCCGCCCGTACCAGCTTCGAAAAACTAGCAGTAGCTTCAGAAAATGTCAAGGAAACCAAAAATGCAAAGTGAAAACGTTAAATGGTAACCAAAACAAAATAAAATGGCATTTCAACAAAATTGTTCATCCAAGGAAAATGAGTTTATTCAAGTACCTTTTTCTTTCTTTGATTCCTGAACTAAATTTTTATTTTACCCTTTGAACAAGGTTGATAGCAAGAAGTTGCTAATACCATTGCAAATAGAAACTAAAATTTTTCTTTTAGGAATCGAAGTACCAGATGGTATGCATATGGATGACACTTCCTTGGGTGGTTGGATTTCTTCAATACCCATTGGTATGTCTTCTAGTTCTTCTTTTCTTTAAAGGATCTACAAGTCAAATTCCTACAAAAGTAGAGTCCAACCGATCATCCTTGGCTTAACATCAGTTATTTCAAGGTTTTATTTTAAGCCAATATGATTCGTATGCACTCTTACTTTTGAGTCAATAATATAAGATCTAAACTTATCACAAGAGAAAACCACTGCAAAAAAATCTTTTTCTGCCATGGGGTAATTCTTTTGGGCACCGTTAAGGTATGACTAGAATGATGAATGATATTAAGTTCATCACCATCATACTGGCAAAGAATTGAAGGGAATATGCCCGAGAGGCAATAATAAAGTGGTTATTATCTTATTACTTGTTTAATAAATGTTTATTTTGCATGATATAATTGTATTAATACGGAAACGTTAATACATGTGTGTTTAATAAACAAATAGAAAGTTCCTAGTTATGCCTCTCTTATAAACTAGCTCGTTGATTAACAAGATGATCAAAGGTTTCCTGAGCATGGACATTGGATGTTGTTAATAACGAGGTCACAACATTGTTGGAATGATGTGATGAACATTAGTCTGAAGTATATCATTACGATCAAAGTCATTGTGTTTATATTGCTATAACATCATATGAAGTGATCCTAATCCTTAGACCATGATATCATGTCAATCACTAACACTGGAAGAGTATTTTGATAACATCAAACGTCACACCGTAACAGGGTGACTATAAAGGTGGTTCAGTGCTACGAAGGTGTTATATAGAGGCTCATGGATCAAGAGTGGAATTCTTCCATCCCGATGACGAATAGATATACTCTGGGCCCTCTCGGTGATATCGCATTAGTTAACTTGCAAGCAAGTGATGTGATCACTAGAATGTTATATCACGGGAACGAGAAAAGAGTACATGTCGATAACAAGATCAAACTAGGTATGGAGATACCGATGCTCGAATCTCGGACATGTAATATATCGCGAGACAAAGAGATTAAGTTACTAGCGTAAAAGGTTCTCACGATCACAAGAAGTCATTGTTGAATGTGTGGGAGTCAGTATGGATCTCTAGGTCTCGCTTCTGATTATTGATCTGAGAGGGGTCTCGATCATGTCTGCATTATTCGCGAACCGTAGGGTGACACACTTAAGAGACACCGACACCATTTGGAACAAATATGTTCTAAACGAAATAATTACAAAGCGCGGGAATTATTTCACTAGACACCGGAATTGTTTCGGGTGAAATTGCTGAAATTATTTCTACATGTGAAATAGAATACTAGCAAGGGGTTTTATGTGAATGTTTGTTAATTAATGTAATTGACAAAATTCTGAATAAATAAATAAAAGGAGTTTTATTTAAATTGACATTGCATTAAATTTGGTGGAAATTTAATGGGATTTTTGAGTGGGATTTTGAGTGGAGAAATGAAGGGGCATTTTGTGAGTGGGAGCTCCACCCACATGAATGGAGGAAGGGGTGGGGGCAGCCCCCATGGATCCGGCCACACCCCTTGGGGTTCCTCCTCCTCCTATAAAAGCCCCCTACTCCCTCTCTCACACTCACACCTCCTCGCGAAGGATCTCTCTCCCCCTCTAGTTTATCCCCCATGGTCTCAGACTAGCGAGATAATGTTCCCGGTGGCTTTTAGTTTGGAAAGAATTGTTGCTTCCACTGCATCGCTGGAGCAAGGAGGCGTAGGTTGTTCGGTGTCTTGAACGTGTGTGCGAGCACGGATGCGCTGCTGATTTGCGGCGCTGAATTTCTTCTCGATCTTGAGATCAGCAAGCGTTCGTCTATATCATCCACGAGTACAACTTTGTTAAACTTTATCGGTCTACAACGGTGTGTTCTCTATGGATGTATATCCACCCGTTGCTTGTATCTAGTAGATAGATCTTGGTACTTAGTTGTTCCCATCGTAGGATTTTTTTTGTTTTCTATGCTGCGAACCCTACAATGGTATTAGAGCCAGATCTATGCGTAGATTATTTGCACGGGTAGTACACATATGATTATGTGGGCGCTGATGGTCATGTTATTGCTTCTTATGTGCATTTTGGATATTGGTGGCATAGTGGGATGAAGCGGCCCAGACAAACTTTACATGTCCTTGCACATGAGACATGTTCGACGCTTGACATGCAACTAGTTTTGCATAAGTGGCTTGCGAGTGTCTGTCTCTCCTACTATAGTCAATATCTGATTTACAACGAGTTACCAATAATTTGATTATCATCGTTGTGGTTCCATGTTCGTAGGTAAGAACGGTTCTATCTCCGAAAGCCCTCAGCCACGTAAAACATGCAAAAGATAAATTAGAGGCGTCCAATTTTTGGTTTTGCCGGGCAAGTACTATGCTATGGTAGTGTTATAATTTGTAGTATGGATTGATACTATTGAAAATTATAATATGACAAAGTGTAAGTTCCATAGACCTCGGCCTTACACATATAGGAATGATAAAGATCATTCCACGATGCACAAGATAGTGATCAAGTGCAAGAACCATATCATATCACTGTAGCATATGATGTTTGTTTGCATCTTATATTGCTTGTTTGGCATTTTAGTAGCATTATAAGATGATCCCTCATTTAGATATCAAGATAAAAATGTGTTCTTCCTTAAGTATGCACCGATTATGTTTTGCCGCTTTAAGACATCACGTGATGATCGGGTGTACTTGAATCCACTATCATATTTCGGGTGTAAGACAGTTTTACACACGCAAAATACTAAGGTTCTTACTTGGCGAGCCTAGCATATACAGACATGGCCTCGAAACATGTATTGAAAGGTTAAATATGAGTCATATATTTGATATGATTCCCATATAGATGCTCGCCTTTGAAGCTACACCGACTCACGTGATGATCGGACTTGGTGTAGTGGATTTGGTTCATGTAATCACCAAAAATACATGAGGGGTGTTTTTCTTGAGTGGGAGTTCATTTCTAATATGGATTAGTAGAACTCAATTTATCATAAATTAAATCAAAGTGTATTTGCATAATTTGTTGTAGTTATTATCATTCGTTCATCATCTTATGCTTAGTTGTAATTGAGATAATAATAGAACTGTAGAATTCTGGATATTTACTTTACGAACTGGTATTGTATTGTTTTAAGTGTCAATCTAAAGTTTTAAAGTCTTATTGCAAACTTTCAGCATATTCCATTTACTCCATGAAGTTTAATAAGTAATATTAAATCAAGAGTAATAATTCCATTGTTAGTATCTAAAGTATCATGTTTTCCTCCAGGATTCTTGATATTCAAAAGTTGTTTTAAATATGAAAGTTATTTAGGAGCTGAAAGAATTGTTTCAGAAACCATCATGTGTGACAGATATTATGATATCTGAAACAATGTTTTGGTTGCAATATGATAGAGTATAATTTAACAAAATATATGTTCTCATATTGGATGAAAATTTGCGAAGTTTGTGACGCTAGACGTCATAATCCTCCAAAAGTGTTTTGGAAAGTAAAATTATACTCGCGATTCACCTTTGTAAGCTATATTAGCTTGATCATGAAAGTTATCATGAAAAGGATGAATAGAAGATGTAGGTAAAATGTTTACTACACTAAAATATTATTAAAGGATGTATTTTTGAAAGAACGCCAAACATTTGATGATGGTGATCAACTTCAAAGTGCAAGTCCAAAGGTATTAGTATTTGACTATACATGCTTTGGACTATGTGTCATGTATATGGAACCACTATTGATGTTGATAAATTCTTTTAAAAGAAAAAGGAAATGCTGAAAGAGAATCTATAAACATTTGGTAGAGAAAATAAAAGACTATAAATGTCCAGCTAAGGTATATAGATGATATACATGTTATGGTTGTATTATTTGCTTGTTAAACAATGTGGTTCTTGGGTATTGGATATCGAATTGGTTGGTCTGAAATTTCATCCAAAATAACACAGTTCATGAACTACAATGGCCTAAGTAACTGGCAAGATAATATGTGATGATGTTTCGGAAACAAAGAAACTGTTGTTTGTATTTCTCGTTGACATTAAAGCTTGCCTTCAAGATTTGTTTTAATAATTGTTATTTAAATCAAGTATTATGAGAACAAAGATTGTTCAAATAATTACCATATTCCATATAAGATGAATGATTTACAAATCTAGTTGGATAAATCACGTCCATAAAACCAAATGCTAAAAATGTCGCAAGAGAAATGATTGAAAGATCACTTACAAAGTGACATCACCGTTTAAATTATATTGGAAAGAAAAACATGAAGAAACTCCATGTTGATGGATTTTTTGGAGTCTTTGATTTTGATCAAATGACGCTTGTGAGACTTTCCTCGGGATAATTAAAACTTTGTTCAAAGGCCAAAGAAGAACGAACGACTAAATTATTGGAATTTATTCATATTGATGTATGTAGTCCATTATGTTTAGTCGTGAGCGATGGATTTCAACTTCATATAGTTTCTCCAAAAATTTGAGTGAATATTCACTTAATGAGGAAGAAGTGTGAAACATTTGAAAATTCTTCAAAGACTTTCAAGATGAAGTGGAAAATCATTGTAATAAGAAAATGAAGAATTTATGATTTGATCATGAAGGAAGATATTTGAGTTACAAGTTTAGAAAAACACCTAATATTTGAGGAATCGTTCCATATATTTGCATTTCCCGGTAAACCATAGGAATATGGTATGTTCGATAGATCAAATCGAACCTTGTTTAACATGGTAAGTTCAAAGGTGTCATTTATAAAACTGCCATTATGTTTTAAAGATTAAAGCTTTAGAGAATAGCGCTTTTACACTGAAGAGAGCACCATTGTGATCCGTTGAAATGACACCATATGAGTTATGGTTTGGGGTAAACCCCAAGTTTTCCTTTCTTAAATTTTGGTATGCTAAGCATAAGTAAGATGTTTACAATAAAAGTCGGATGAGCAAGTCTTTGTAGGTTATTTCGAATAACCGTTGGGTATTCCTCCATAACACCGAAGACAAAAGTGTTTGTTGCTTAGAACATCAATTTTCTTGAGAAAGAATTTTTCTCAAAAGTTAAGTGGGAGGACAATAGAACTTTGATAAGGTTATTGAACCTTAGCTATATGTGCTGAGTTGCGTAGCGCCGGAAAATGTTCTGGAGGCAGCCATAATGGTCATAGCTTATGTGCCTCAAAGGTTGTGGTCACGGAGATCTAAGTTCCTATTGAACCAAGTAGGTCGGGTAAACAATCAAATACTAAGATTTGAGAGTAAATCATTATTGTTTAACAATGATGAACCAACTACATACAAAGAAGCGATGATGGACCCTGACTCCGTCAAATGGCTTGAAGTCATAAAATCCGTGATAGTTCCATACACAAGAAATCAAGTTTTTGAACTTAGAAGACCCTCCGTAAAGGTGTAAAACCTATCGGTCCTATTTGGATCTATAAATAAACAGTCATGGATGTTTCACATCTATGAAATAGTCGACATGTTGATACGTCAGAAACGTATCTATAATTTTTGATGTCCCATGCTTGTTTAGTATCTACTTTGCTTTGCTTTGTCTACACTTTGAGGTGTTTTTATATGTTTTCTGGAACTAACCTATTAACAAGTTGCCACAGTGCCAGTTGCCTGTTTTCTTCTGTTTTTGGTTCCAGAAAGGCAGAAAATCAATATTCTCAGAATTGGACGGGACAAAATCCAAAGTCAATATTTTACCTTGAGCAACACGAAGCCAGAAGACGAGATGGAGAAGGCTCACCAGGGGGCCACACCCCCTGGCCGCCCGGGTGGGCCCACCCCCTGCCTGGGGAGTGCATCCGCCCTGGTGTCCCCCTGGCTCGCCCCTTCGCCTATAAGAAGCCCTTGATGCAGAAACCCTAGGCACCCGATCAAAACTCCACAAAACCGTCTATAGCCGTGACCACCATCGTCCCTAGATCGAGGGGATCTAAAGTTCTTCCCGGCACCCTGCTAGAGGGGAGATCATCCTAGAGGCCTTCTTCTTCATCATGCCAGCCTCTGGTATGAAGAGTGAGTAGTTCCACCTTGGACTACGGGTCCATGTAGTAGCTAGATGGTTGTATCTCCTCATTGTGCTTTCATGTATAGATCTTGTGAGCTCCGTTCATGATCAAGATCTAATCTATTTGTAATCATGCATGTTGTGTTTGCGGGGATCCGATGGATATTGAGATTACTATGTCAGATTCATTAATGGTTTTGTCTATTTGATTCTATCATGTATGTGTTGTTTGTGATCTTGCATGCTATCCGTTGTTAGTAGCTATCTTGGCCAAGTAGTTGCTAGTGACTCCAAGAGGGGGTATCTATGCTCGGTAGTGGGTTCATGCCTCTAGTTTCCAAGGGAAGTGACAGAAATCTCTTCGGTTGTAGATGTGTTGTTGCCACTAGGGAGAAAACAACGGTCTCTTGTTCATGGAACAAGTGGATTGTTTACCTTACACACTTTGCTTAAAGCAGTTGTCTGTTGCTTGCAACTTAATACTGGAGGGGGTTCGGATGATAACCTGAAGGTGGACTTCTAGTCATAGATGCAATTGGATGGTGGTCTATGTATATTCTTGTATTGCCCAATTGAATCTCATAGGATCTTTTTGTCTAGTATTGCATTGTTATGCCTTGCTCAGTTCCTGTCAATTGCCCTGCTGTAATTTGCTTACCCTTCATGCCATGTTGTTTATCTAAGGAGAGCACCTCTAGTGAACTATGGACCCCGGTCCAATCTTTACCATTGATACATCTTCCATTGTTTACTTGCTGCAAACCATCATCACCTTCCACACCATATAGTTAATACTTTGTTACAGCAACCAGTGAGATTTAAAACCTCATTGTTAGTTGGGGCAAAGTGTTGAGTTTGTGTTGTCCAGGTCTCCACGTTGCTTGCAGCACCTTTGGGACGTTTCCTTCCTCCTACCGGTTCGATAACCTCGGTTTCTTTCTGAGGTAAGACTTGCTGCTGTGCTCATCATACCTTCCTCTTGGGGTCTCCCAATGAAGCTCTACATTGATCTGAGCGCATCAAGCTGTTTTCTGGAGCCGTTGCTGGGGAGGCTAAGGACGGCTTCACAAGGGGAGTCCTTCACAACCTTTATCTTTACTTTGTTTTTGTTTTGCTTAGTTTCTTTGCTTGGTTTTGTTTGCCTCTTTTTATCAAAAACTCAAAAAAAAAGTTTCGTTTGGTTTGCTTTCTCTTATAAAAAACACACAAAAAAAGTTCCTACTCGAGTTGCTGGTCTGTTATTGCCTTGCTTGGTCATGCTTTCTATCAATGGGTGGTTACTTTGAAACAAGTTCTTATTGGCAAGGTGGGTTCATGGAACAACAACAGTACTATTATAAGGAACACCGTTTGTCACAAAAAGGGAAACACTTATGGACACAAATTGATAAATTTAATACTATTGCTAAAGAGGTGTGCTCTACTTATAATGTTACTTATTGCTTTGATAAAGCTTGTTGCTATAGGAGGTATAAACACCCCCCTTTTCAATGTGAGTATAATGATAACGTTACCATATCCTCTTATGTTAAAGGAAATTATGACCTTTATGATGTGGAACAAATTGAAGAATTTATTGCTTTCAAGGGTGCATTTGAACTTGCCAGTTTGCTTGAAAATACTGATGATGCACCTTATGAATATGAGGTTTATGAGATACTTAAATTTTGTTTTCATAATTATAATTAACAAATGGCTATATTCTTGAATTTTAATAGGTGCTTTCCACAAACAGAAGAGACCAATGCCTTTCAGGAGCCTATGGAAGAAGAAATTGCTGAAACAGGAAGCTCATTAGATGAAAAAGAGGAGGATGAATGTTATGCTCCTGTGGATTCTTTTGAAATATATACTATGGGTAAACCTTGTGATGATGCGCCTATGCCTGTTACCTATAGTAGTGATCATGATTGGTAAAAGCACACTACTTTTGATATTGAAAATCTCTTTGGTACCAATTCTAAAAGTTCTATTGCCTATGATGATACTATACCTCCAATGTATGATGATTACAATGATGAATATGATATTTTCAGTCCACATACTATTGAGGACAAAATTTATTGTGATTACAATATGCCTCCTATATTTGATGATTATGGTGATGAGAATAATAATGATAGCTACTTTGTTGAATTTGCTCCCACTAGAATTAATAAGAATGACTATTCTTATGTGGAGAGTAATAATTATTATATGCATGTGGATCATGATAACAATGTTTTATGTGATAGTTATATTGTTAATTTTATTCATGATACTACTGAAAGTTATTATGAGAGAGGGAAACATGGTTTTATGCATCTCAATAATATTAAGTTCCCTCTCTTTATGTTGAAAATTTTGAAGTTGACTTGTTTGGCTTTCCTATGCTTGTTGCTTTGTGCTTTCATGACTTGTTTTTTTACAATATTCCTATGAATAGGAAGTGGGTTAGACTTAAATTTGTTTTGAATTTGCTTCATGGTGCTCTCTTTTACTTCAATTCATATTTCTTATGTGAGCATCTTCTCAAACTATCAAGCCTAACTTAAAGGTGGTAAAGAAAAGTACTTATTGGGAGATAACCCAAAAGTTTTTTTTGAGTCTTGGAAGTTATTACTTATGTAATGACATATCATTATCCTTTTTATTTGCTTTTTGTGATAAGAATAACCTCTAATGAGAGGAAAGTAAGATTTGGGGAGTTGCTGTCCCGAAACAGATTTTTGTGCTCCACTGTAAAAATTTGTGTAAAATCTCTGTAAGTCGGATTGAGATGTAATTTTCTGATTAAATCCCCCAGGTTGTAGATAACTTTCTATAGTTCAACATTTTTTTATTTGAGCAACATAAGGTCTTCTAAAAAATTGGTTTCTACCTGCTGGTCTATTTTGACAGATTTTTGCCATTATTTGCATTTGCTTCTTATTGATTCCTTTTTGGGTTCTCTTTGGGAAATTGAGTTTTTTAAGGGAATTGCTACAGTAGCTTGTGTTTTTAGTGAAAGTTTTTCTGTTCTAAAACTAAACCTCAAGGTCTATTATCTTTTGAATACACTAATGTTGCTAATGAAGATTGTGTGAAGTTTTGTATGAAGGAAAATTTTCAGTTGTAGGGAAAGAATGATGTAATGAGATGAAGAATGGACAAAATCTCAAGCTTGGGGATGACACCCCATGTCACCCCAATAAATATTCAAGAGGTACAAGCGTCAAAGCTTGGGGATGCCTAAGGCATCCCCTTCTTCATCAATAAAAATCTCAAGTCTTTCTAGACACTTCGTTTTTATTGTTTCATGCAAAAGTTGTGTTGTTCTTGGAGCATCTTAGTTTTCGTTTTGGTTTGCTTAGTTTTCTTGAATAAAGTAGTTTGGACCCCCGTTCTCGCGGTGTTGTTTCAAATAAGTTGGTTGGTGTTGGAAAGGAGTAGAAAGTTCTTGCTTGAATAATATAAGAGGAGCTTGCTTTGACTATGACTTAGACTTTATCATGTCATGTAGATGTTGTTTTGACCTTATGCTCAGGGATTATTTATGTAGCATGACTTGTTCCAAACAATTAGGATTGCTTAATGTGCCTTGAAGGAATCATGCGTTGTTTTAGCATACAAAAGCATAGTATTGTGGCATTCTCCTTTAATGCTTTGTTTGGGTTGACTTGGCACATGCTCACACCATGTTATGACTATGAACAAGTCACCATAGCCTCTATGATCATTTAGTTTTTGACTTGTAGTACCACTTTATGCTTTGATTAGTAATGTTTTGTCACTCTACATGATTATGGCCATTATTGCTCTCTTAGTTAGTCGCTCCCAGTCTTTTGCTAGCCTCCACTTGTATGAGTAAGCTCTCTCATGCATCTAACTCCCAAGAAACCAAGTCATTCCAAAGTGTCCACTATAAATTCCTATGCATGGTGTGTTACATCATTCCAAGTATATTCTTGTTTTATCTATCTTCCAATTAAAAAGTTATTTTGTTATGTGAAACTTAGTGATTAAAGCTCTCACAAACTTGATAGCACACATTATTTTTCTTGCCCCTAAATAAACTTGAACCATTGTGTCATCTATTTTGTATATGCTTGCACTTATACGTTGGAATTAGCAGAACCGTGTTGTCACGGGGAACGCTTTCAACATTGCACTTGTACATTGTACACAGTTGATATCATGCTCTTTTGTTTATGGATGTCGTCGGTGTGAATTAAAAGGGGAGATTGTAAGGCCATGGAGTTATGTATGTGTGTTAGAGAAATGCCTGGGCCGCTAGCCTAATCCATGCCTAATCATGGTGGAAACTTGCAGCATCACCATAGTGAGAAATCTATGAAGCTTTCTTCTTATAAAAAAAGAGACATAGTGAAAAAGGCAGCATTTTCCCATGGTAAATAAGAAGATTGATGAGATGCTCATTGTCTGCTTGCCTTGTCGGTTTGATTATGGGATAGATCATGTATCATGTGCAAGGGGTACCCCGTTGGCGGTTCTCTATGATACACATGTACTTACTATGACAAGAACTTATAGGTGAATAAAGTTGAGTAGCATGAGGAGCGTCCCTCGTATTCAAGGGACATGAGATTGCTTACTTATACTTTGTCAAGAATATACTCCATAGTTTGTTCACCTTTCAATTTAATCACTTCAAGATGCTTATGATAAGGGTAATGAGAGCTGAAAGCTAACAAGTACCATAATTTTTGGAAGCTCTTTATGAGACTTGAAATCCCTACCTCCCTCTTTTATGAAGGGCCTTTCTTCCACTATTATATTGAGTCTCCGATGACCCACAAGTATAGGGGGTGTATCTTAGTACTTTCGATAAATAGGAGTGTCGATCCCAACGAGGAGTAGAAGGTGTTGACTAGTGGTATGGAGCAAGAAATCTTTGTAAATACTTAGCAAACGGATTTTTAGGGGTTTCCTCATAAAGCAACAAAACAAGGTGCAAGTAATAATGACAAAGAACAAACATAGCAAGTGGCCCAATCCTTTCTTAGCAAAGGACAAGCCGGTGGAAATAGTTATAAGGACCAAACTTTCTCGGGACACATGGGAATGATGTCAAGTGCTTTCGCTTCAAATAGCTAAGTACTCTTATTTGGTGTTGCAAGTATTGTGTGGGTGAACCTGTGCTAATGTACCGATCTTACTTGGACTAATACATACTTGTGATTAAACCCCTGCAAGCATCCGCAACTACAGGAAAGTAATTAAGATATAAACCTAACCACATCATTAAACACTGAGATCCTACCCTCCCTTGTGCAAAGGTGTCCTAACGGGGGTTCAGGTTTCTGTCACTCCGGCAACCCCACAATTAGTAGCCAAATACACAATGCATTCCCCTAGGACCATAAATGGTGAAGTATCATGTAGTCGACGTTCACATGACACCACTAGAAGAATAGCACCACAACTTAAATACTAAACCATTGAATAATAAATCAACACAAATCCAATACTAACAACATGACTTCTCCCATATCCTCAAGAACTAGACGAACTACTCACAAGACATCATATGGGTCAAGATCAAAGATGATATGGTGATGGATAACAATCTGAAAATAAACAATAATCCAATGGTTCC
This sequence comes from Avena sativa, assembly GCA_916181665.1. Classification (NCBI taxonomy): domain Eukaryota; kingdom Viridiplantae; phylum Streptophyta; class Magnoliopsida; order Poales; family Poaceae; genus Avena; species Avena sativa. The sequence goes on from OV702294.1 coordinate 509,013,466, forward strand.
ACTCACAAGCATCAACTACAATAGTAATTATAATCGGGAAAGTTTCCCATAAGAACTAATGCAAGATCCAACAAGATTGTTACAGTGGGACGGAGTGGTGATGATGGTTCTGGTGGAGATGATGGTGTGGATGATGATGATGATGATCCCGATGAAGTCTAGCTTGATGACGGTGTTGATGGCGATGATATCCCCTCTCCGGGAAGGAATTTCCCTGGCAGAAATCTGTCTGCCGAAGAGCTCTTTCTCTCTCGGTGTTTTCTGGCCCGCAGAGGCGGCATAAATCTTTCTGTAGTCACTCCCCTGGTATTAGGGTTTCGTGGGGAAGATATAGGCGAGAGGGCGGAGTCAGGAGCCGGCTGAAGGGATACGGGGAGGCTACACTAGCGCAAATCAAAATTTTCTACCGCGTAAACCAGGAATACTATTGTCATAGATCACGGGATTACCACTAGACGCGCAGTTGCGGAATTCATGAAGCGCGTCGAGGCGGTGTAGACGTTCCACGTCTCCTCCTTATCCTCGTCCCACGAGAATCTCCCCTTGCTCTGCTCGTCCTAGTGCCACAGATGCAGCACCTCCGAGGTATCCACACGTGCGGGGTGGAAGCGTCAGACGTCGGACTGCTAGGTCCGCGCGTGCAACACATGCGTGAGGTGTGGCGGCTGGGTGGAATGGTCTAACCCTGGTCAGCTCGCCCCACCCTCTCTTATATAGGCGTCCCTAGTGGGCTTCTACATTAGCAGCCCATTAGTAGCCTAAGCCTGGTCTAATTCGGATCCAATCCTCATTAGGCTTCCAGCCCCTTAAGTGTGTGACCCTATAGGTTCATATACGTATAGACATGACATGAATACACTTATTCTGCCAACAGTTGGTAGTGGCCTCTAGCAAGACGTGCCAACTCCTAAACGCATACAAAGATCATATCGGACGAACCATCACAAGGTTTAGTACATGTCTTTCCCTTTGCCTCACGATATTTGGTCTAGCTCCAAGCTGACCTCTCTTTCTCGATACCGTAACTCGGAATCCCTTTACTAGGTTAACTCTTAACCTTATGTAGCACGGCCATGCATTTCTGGATCCGATCACTCGAGGGGCCTAGAGATATCTCTCTCAAGTAGAGAGGGGCAAATCCCATCTTGATTGACCATGCCTTGCAGCATGTTTCAGGACAAACCCGAAAGCTAACTTTATAACTACCCAGTTTGGAGTAGCGTCTGATAGCCCCAAAGTAGGTCGATCCACATCTCAAGTACATGCGACAATCTCAGGTCTAAGGACAAAACGTACACGATGTGTAGAGAGAGCTGCAAGTCTAATTGGTAGTCTCATGTTGGGTCAGTCCAACCCCATGTTCATAACATGTGTCCACATCATTGGTTTGACATCTCCATGTCTATGACTTGCGAAACATAGTCATCAACCAATCGATGTGCTAGTCTAATATTGATGTGTCCTCACATGAACTCCGACTAGGAACAACTATTAAATAACCATACAAGTAAAGATTTTCACAAACAATTCACATAATTGCCAATCAATACAAGTTGCCTGATATGGATATTCAAGGAACATTACAATAACTCATGGATACATATGAAATATAATCATCTCTATGATTGCCTCTAGGGCATATTTCCTTCAGTCTCCCACTTGCACTAGAGTTAATCTAAAATGTATCTAATACCAATTGCTCTTGTGTGCGCTTCATGTGCGGGCTACGGGAGAGGCTTAGTCAAGGGATCAGCAACATTTGAGTCCGTATGTATTTTGCATATCATGACACTACCATCCTCAACGAACTCACGAATCTGATGGTAACGCATGCGAATATGTTTGTTCTTCTGGTGCTGTCTAGGTTCCTTGGCTTGTGCAATAGCACCATTGTTGTCACAATAAACGTCCAAGGGATTGGACGCGCCCTGAACCACACCGAGAGCGATCAGGAAATTCCTAATCCAAATAGCTTCCTTTACGGCCTCCGAGGCAGCAATATATTCAGCTTCTGTTGAAGAGGAGGTCACCGTATCTTGCTTGGAACTTTTCTAGCTCACAGCACCACCATTCAAGACAAACACATAACCTGATTGCTATTTTGGATCATCTGAGTCGTTAAGGTAACTCGCATCTGTGTAACCCTTTACACTGAGTTCATCCTCACCTCCATAAACTAGGAACACATCCTTAGTCCTTTTCAAGTACTTAAGGATGTTCTTTACCGCTGCCTAGTGACCTTCACCTGGATCAGCCTGGTATCTGCTCATAACACTTAGAGCATAGGAAACATCTGGGCGAGTACATATCATTGCATACATGATGGATCCAATAGCCGAAGCATATGGAACCCTACTCATGCGCTCACGCTCATCAGTAGTCGAAGGACACCGAGTCTTGCTGAGTTTTATGCCCTGAGACATGGGCAAGAACCCCTTCTTAGTCTCTTCCATGCTAAACCGTTTCAACACTTTGTCAATGTATGTACTCTGGCTTAATCCAATTATCCTCCTTGATCTATCTCTCTAGATCTTGATGCCCAGAATATATCCTGCTTCTCCCAAGTCCTTCATCGAAAAACTATTTTTCAATGAGGTCTTAATAGACTCGAGCATAGGAATGTCATTTCCAATCAGCAATATCTCATATACATATAAGATTAGAAATACCAACGCTCTCACACTTTCCTTCTTGTAAACACAAGGTTCTTGTTCGTTTTTGATGAATCCAAACTCCTTTACAACTTCATCAAATCGAATGTTCCAACTCTGAGATGCTTGCTTCAGCCCATAAATGGACTTCAAAAGTTTGCATACCTTTCCAACATTGTTTGGATCGACAAAACCTTCGGGCTGCATCATATACACGTCCTAAGTTAGGATTCCATTTAGGAAAGCCGTCTTGACATCCATCTGCCATATTTCATAGTTGAAATGTGCAACAATGGCTAGAATTATCCGTATAGATTTAAGCATCGCTACGGGCGAGAAAGTCTCATCGTAGTCAACTCCTTGAACTTGTCGAAAACCTTTTGCAACAAGTCGAGCTTTATGGATGTGAACATTTCCATCCATATCAATCTTCTTCTTATAGATCCATTTGCACTCGATGGCTTTAAAACCATCAGGCAGGTCAACCAAGTTCCAAACTTAATTGTCACCCATGGACTCTATCTCAGATCTCATGGCGATCAGCCATTTCTCAGAGTCTGGGTCCACCATCGCTTCTGCATAGGTCGCAGGCTCATCATTGTCTAACAATAATAATTCCCGCGCTTTACGGAGCCTCGCCGACCTTCGTGGTTGTGGTGCTTCTGTTGCCATGGGTTCCTCAACTTGTTCTGCTACATCACTCGTAGAAGCATCCCCAACTGGCTCATCTTGAACTTCTTCAAGTCGCACCGACCTTCCACTTGTTCCCTTTGTGAGAAACTCTTTCTCTAGGAAAACACCGCTACGAGCGACAAACACTTTGCCCTCTTCTCGGATGTAGAAGTAATACCATAAGGTTTCCCTCGGATATCCCACGAAAATGCACTTATCCGATTTGGGTTTTAACTTGTCCGACTGAAGTCGCTTGACAAATGCATCACAACCCCAAATCTTTAGAAAAGACAAACTGGGATTCTTTCCAGTCCACATCTCATATGGTGTCTTCACTACGGATTTAGATGGTACCCTATTAAGTGTGAAAGTTGCCGTTTCTAGAGCGTAACCCCAAAATGATAATGGTAAATCCGACTGGCTCATCATTGATCGAACCATGTCCAACAAAGTTCGATTACGCCATTCGGAGACCCTGTTCCTTTGAGGCATTCCGGGCGGCGTAAGTTGTGGAACAATTCCGCAACTCTTAAGATGATCGCTAAATTCGTGACTCAAATATTCACCTCCATGATCAGATTGCAAGGCCTTTATTTGCCACGTTGATTCTCTACCTCACTCTGAAACTCCTTGAACTTTTCAAAAGTTTCAGACTTATGCCTCATCAAGTAGACATAACCATATCTACTGAAATCATCAGTGAAAGTAATGAAGTAGTGATATCCTCCTCTGGCTGTCGTGCTCATTGGTCCACATACATCAGTATGTATGAGTTCCAACAAGTCTGTCGCTCTCTCGGGTAAATCCGAAAAAGGCGACTTGGTCATATTTCCAAGTAAACAAGCCTGACATGTATCGTATGATTCAAAATCAAACGAAGTTAGAAGACCATCACCATGGAGCTTCTTCATGCGTTTTTCACTTATATGCCCCAAACGACAATGCCATAACTAGGTAGGACTCAAATCATTAGGCCAAAGTCTTTTAGCACTAACATTGTAAACAGATGCATCATCAAGATTTAAAATAAATAACCCATTCACAATGGGAGCATTAGCCATAAACATATCATTCTTAGAGATTACACAACCATTGTTTGCACTCGCGAATGAATAACCATCCCTCATCAAACATGAAGGTGATAAAATGTTTCGACCCATACTAGGAATGTAATAACAATTATGCAACTCCATAATAAATCTTGACGGAAGGTTAAGTTGCATGACACCGACGAACAATGCAGCAACCCTTGCTTTATTTCCGACGCAAAAATCCACTTCGCCTTTCTGCACTTCTCTAGTCCTTATTAGCCCCTGCATCAAATTACAAATATGAGCAACCGATCCGGTATTAAATACCCCAAGAGTTAACATAGGAATCAGCGAGAAGAATGTCCACAACATTTACAACAAGCGTACCCGAGTGGGAAGTACTCTTACTTCCACTCTTCTTCAAAGAAGCCTGGTACTTGCTGCAGTTTCTCTTCAAGTGGCCATGTTCATGACAAAAGAAGCACTCGGTGTCATCTGCAGGTCCAGCCTTTTGCTTGGGTGCAGACTTAGGGATCGTATCCTTAGCCTTGCCCTTCTTCTTCCAAGAAGTACCCTTTTTCTTGAAGCTAGGCTTGTTCTGCACAGCCATCACATGGCTATGCCCTGCACACTTCTTCATGTCACTTTCTGCTGTTTTAAGCATCCTGCATAATTCATTAAGGTCCTTCTCCACCCCATGCATATGGTAGTTCGAAATGAACTGCCCATAGCTGTATGGAAGAGACGCCAAAATGAAGTCAGTGGCCAACTCTTGGCCTAGTGGAAAACCAAGCTTTTCCAAAGTCTGACTGTAACGAACCATTTTGATCACATGGGGGCCTACAGCTTCTCCCTCTTCTAGCTTGCATTCGACAAAGGACTTGGCAACATTGTACCTCTCAATCCTTGCCTAATCTTGGAACATGTCCTTAAGCGCGACGATCATATCGTATGCTTCCCGATCCTCAAACTTATTTTGGAGTTCAGGTTCCATGCATGCAAGCATAAGACAGCTAACCTCAAGAGAATCATCACATGCTCTCTTGTAGGCATTCTTGAGGGCAGCAGATGCATTATCAGCAGGTTCATCGGGGATTAGGGTATCTAGAACCGTTTCCTTTTTATTAGACCTGAGAACAATTCTCAGGTTGTGGACCCAGTCCGAATAGTTTGTTCCATTTAGTTTATCTTTGTCAAGAATCGAACGCAAAGAAAAAGGTGATGTAGTGTTTGGTGCCATTGATCTACAATAGAAAACATGCAAAATACTAATACATGTAACCATGAAAGAGTAAAACATATTAAACAATTTAATAGCATGTACTCCCACTTAAATCAATATCCCTCTATTGATACTAGGTGATTCAAGATCCACAATTAACAAGTCGACTAGTGAGCTTTAGCATCACTGCTAGAAGACAAGGTAAATCGGTAAGCAACACTTGCTAATCATATCACATATGATTCTTGTTGTTGGGTGACATCTCTATGTCAAAACTAGGCGCCCATCCTTTATGCCCCAAGGTCCTTAACTGTTAAGATGACCTTGTCAGGCTCACCAACCCTTATGCGTGTAGGTATCCGATACAAACCCATCCAGCCAAGGAAAACCGCGACACCCTAATTTCATAGGCCCACCAACGATTGTACAGGGCATAGGATGGTGCAAGGTTTGGTTGGGAGGGCATGGTTTAACTTAAACTTTGTGAGGGGTAGTTCTACTTCTATCATCTAAGCATGCATAGTAGTAAAACGCATAAGAATATCATTCACATAGATGTGACACAGTATGGCCCATTTTCTCATGGTGATCTCCATCGCCATAGAACCTGTCCACCATGATGATCTCCATCTTCATGTTCCATGTGAGACATCTTCCGAGTGATGAGTCCTCCAAGAACTAATACAAGCTATTACTCCTAACATCTAGTAATCAAAATTACATAGTATTGGGATCATCACAAGTTGGCACGCAGGCCATTACAATAAATGACAACACATATGGCTACAGTCGTGTTTCCCTACTCACGACACGCAAGTCATGCAAAATTTCATACATGCATCACATACATATATGGGCCATACTGATCACATACATCCTGCAAAAACAAGTTATGCATAGAATCGCATTCTACCGGATCATGTGACATCGCAGCACCTAGTTCCCTTAACGAGATACAAAAGGGGCTACGATTAAGGGAGGTCTAGGGGGTCTCCCCTTGCGGGGTTCGAAGGGGCAGCACCCCTCGCGGTATCAAATGAGAGATCGAATCTACACAATTTTCTTTAAGGATTTTGATCGGCAAATCAAATTTACCATAAACCGACTCCTGTCCCGATTCAATCAAACTCCTTTGATCACGGTACATCAATTTTAGATCTAGGTTCCGATTCGATCAATCATATTGATCTTTGCGTGATTCAACAGGACTTATGTGTCACTGTCTACCCCGATGGCGGAAACCGACCGGTAGGGGTAAGTCGTTCGACAACCTCTGAATCATGATCACGGAAAGCCAGATCATAGATCAATCCTGAACCACCGCAATATAAACGATCACATCATTCATATCAATCTGCATATCACCATATGCAAACATCCCGAACCTATAACTGAACAGCATTGCCTCTGATACCACTGAAGGGATATGGGGAGGCTACACTAGCGCAAATCAAAATTTTCTACCGCGTAAACCAGGAATACTGTTGTCATAGATCACGGGATTACCACTAGACGCGCAGTTGCGGAATTCATGAAGCGCGTCGAGGCAGTGTAGACGTTCCACGTCTCCTCCTTATCCTCGTCCCACGAGAAGCTCCCCTTGCGTTGCTCATCCAAGTGCCACATATGCAGCACCTCCGAGGTATCCACACGTGCGGGGTGGAAGCGTCAGACGCCGGACTGCTAGGTCTACGCGTGCAACACAGGCGTGAGGTGTGGCGGCTAGGTGGAATGGTCTAACCCTGGTCAGCTCGCCCCACCCTCTCTTATATAGGTGTCCCTAGTGGGCTTCTACATTAGCAGCCCATTAGTAGCCTAAGCCTGGTCTAATTCGGATCCAATCCTCATTAGGCTTCCAGCCCCTTAAGTGTGTGACCCTATAGGTTCATATACGTATAGACATGACACGAATACACTTATTCTGCCAATAGTTGGTAGTGGCCTCTAGCAAGACGTGCCAACTCCTAAACGCATACAAAGATCATATCGGACGAACCATCACAAGGTTTAGTACATGTCTTTCCCTTTGCCTCACGATATTTGGTCTAGCTCCAAGCTGACCTCTCTTTCTCGATACCGTAACTCGGAATCCCTTTACTAGGTTAATTCTTAACCTTATGTAGCACGGCCATGCATTTCTAGATCCGATCACTCGAGGGGCCTAGAGATATCTCTCTCAAGTAGAGAGGGGCAAATCCCATCTTGATTGACCATGCCTTGCAGCATGTTTCAGGACAAACCTGAAAGCTACCTTTATAACTACCCAGTTACGGAGTAGCGTCTGATAGGCCCAAAGTAGGTCGATCCACATCTCAAGTACATGCGACAGTGTCAGGTCTAAGGACAAAACGTACACGATGTGTAGAGAGAGCTGCAAGTCTAATTGCCAGTCTCATGTTGGGTCAGTCCAACCCCATGTTCGTAACATGTGTCAACATCATTGGTTTGACATCTCCATGTCTATGACTTGCGAAACATAGTCATCAACCAATCGATGTGCTAGTCTAATATTCACATGTGTCCTCACATGAACTCCGACTAGGGACAACTATTAAATAACCATACAAGTAAAGAGTTTCACAAACAATTCACATAATTGCCAATCAATACAAGTTGCCTGATATGGATATTCAAGGAACATTACAATAACTCATGGATACATATGAAATATAATCATATCTATGATTGCCTCTAGGGCATATTTCCTTCACCGGCCAGGTGGGCCACACCTGCCCTAGGTGCGGGGCAAGGTGGGCCCGCGCCTAGGGGGTGTGGGCCCCCTATGGCTCGGCTAGGCCTCCCCTTCTGGCTTCCTCCGTCTTCTAGGAAAATATAATTTTCCAATATTTTTCTGGTATTTTTATGATCTTCGTGAAATTGCATCAAAACACCTCTTTTTCCATCAGAAACCTGACTCCGGCAGTCCATCCTCCAAGAATCATCCAACATGCAAAAACAGAGGAAAAGACATAAGGAACACCACATAAAAAGACATATATCAATGAACAGAGGCAAATTACGATAAATAATGGTGATGCAAATTGGACGTATCAACTCCCCCAAGCGTAGGCCTTCACTTGTCTCCAAGCGAAAACTGAGCTCAGTAAACATGTCCACAGGTTTATGGAGCGAAGTGTCGATAAAAGAATACATACAAGAAGCATCACACTTACCATTACACAAATCATAGAAGAAAGCAACTCACCATTATATAACTTAGCTTGCAACTAGTACAGGAGTCACCATAGAGATGCATAAAGATAGATCATAATTGGAATTGGCAAACTCTTGTTCTTGGTCAAAGAACAGCTGGCAAAAAATTTCACAAAAAGCTTTTTGTAGAAGTCTTCAAAACAGGAGCACTCTTTGCTCAAAAGGTTTTCACAAAGCAGGCTTTCAAAGTAATACTCAATAGATAAGAGTCTTGTACAAACAAGGAAGATAAAGAACATGATTGAATAAATCACCATATGAATGCTTGCAACACAATAACTCAAATGCTTGCTGGAGATAGAGAGGGGGTAGGTTTACTGACTCAACTTAGAAAATAGGAGAAAGGTCCCTTCATAGAGGGAAGCAGGGATTTCAAGTCATAAAGAGCTTCCAAAAGGTACTTACTAGCTTTGAGCCCTCATTGCCCCTATCATAGGCATCTTGAGATGATTAAGGTTAAAGTGCACAAATATGGAGTATATGCTTGACGAAATATAAGTTGGCAATCTCATGTCCCTTGAGTACAAGGGTCACTCCTCATGCTACTCAACTTTGGTTACCGGTAAGTTCTTGTCATTCTAAGTACATGTGTATCATAAAGAACCGCCAACGGGGTAACCCTTGCACATGGTACAAGAGCTATCCCATAACCAAAATGACAAGGCAAGCAGACAATGAGCATCTCAGCGATCTTTTTATTTACTATGTGCATAGCTTTTTATTGAGGATGCTTCACAGAATGCTCACTATGGTGATGCTGCAAGTTTCCACCATGATTAGGCATGGCTTAGGCTAGCGGACCAGACGTTTCTCTAACACACATACATCACTCCATGTACTTACAAGCTCCCTCTTTATTTCACACCATCAACATCCGCAAACAAAAGAGCATGCTATCAACTATGTACGACGTACAGGTGCAATGTTGAAAGCGTTCCCCGTGACAGCACGGTTCAGCTAATTCCAACCTATAGATGCAAGCATATATGGTTCAAGTCTATTAGGGGCAAGAAAATAAGGCGTGCCATCAAGTTCGTGAGAGCTTGACTAACTAGTTTTCACATAACAAAATACTTTTTAATTCGAAAGATAGATGAAGCTTGAGAATTTTCTTGGAATAGAAAATGCTAATAGGTAGATATAGTGGACACAACTGGCACAAGTTTTGGTTCAAAAGGATTGGAAACATGAGAAGTATGCCTTCTCAAAACAGGTTTTTGGCTAGCAAGGCTAGGTAGCAAGCAAAAGAGTTGAAAGAAACAAGCAAACCTATCAGTGATAAAGCCAAACATGCAATCTTCCTTGAAGAGACAAAGGATCTTAAATAAATAATACTAAGCTTATGAGCCAACAAGAAAGAAAATAAATGATACAAAATACCTGTAAGCTTTTTCTCTGTTTCTTTCAAACCTCAAAAAGTGGTACCACTGACCAGAGCTCGGTTTGCCAAAACCAATTTAGATCTACTTGATGCTCCCAAAGTGATGCCAATACTGATCAACAAGATCCATCATATAATAGAGGTTGCAAACTAAAATAAGAAGTGCAAAAAGTAAAAGATGAAACTTCTCATTAATATTCCATAAAGGCACTCACACCAAGGGATACATAGAGCTGTGCTTGTAATTGGTTGGTGGTATGACGGAGCGAGAAGACTTCTTCTCGGAGCTTAGAAACCTCCTCCTCATGCTTGGCGATGAGTTCTGAACTTATCTTGTGAATAACATCCACTTCGCGTTCTGCCATCTTCTTGTACCTGAAAACTTCCTTCTCCAGTGCTTCCATCTTGTCTTCTAGACTGCCTTCTCCTTTAGGGCCTTGAACTTCTTTCATTTGTACCTTCCCATATTTGATAATCAACTCCTTGGGATGGATCCTCAACTCATACATGTATGGGTTGAGGACATTCGCAGATGAATCCTCCATGGGTGATCCATAGGAATACATTGTAGCTCCAAAACTTAGAACTTGCCTGACAGAAATAGATCAAAACGAAAACACGGCGAGAACTCGATACAAGAACCTCGGGGGATCCGGGGGGTTATATATTATGAAGTTTCAATGCATAAGGAAGGCGTCGGTACGAAAAGGAGGCGGAGACGGAGCTCGGGGGGCTCTCACCCCCTCCAGGCACGGGGCAAGGTGGGTCCGCGCTTGGGGTGGGTTTGGTCACCTCGGCCTCCGTTTCCTTCTCTGTTCCATCTCGTAACTTACCTTATGTAATAAAAACATCAAAAATATAAAAAGATTAGGATTTCACGAACCTTCTGTTTTCGCCTCTTTACCTATTCAAAGACGAACTCTGCAGTTTCTGGCGTTTGGTTTCTAATAAATTCTTCCAGAGTCACCATTTGAATAACATCAACATCTTCATTATAAGAATCTCCAGAAATATAATGTTTTAGTCTTTGACCATTCACCACCTGTGTTGTGTCATCCTTCAAAGAAGATATTTTGATAGCACCTGAACGATATACTTCCTCAATAACAAAAGGTCCTTCCCATTTTGAGAGTAGTTTCCCTGCAAAAAATCTGAGACAAGACCTATACAAAAGAACTTCCTCACCAACATGGAACTCCCTTTTGAGAATTATCCTATCATGCCATCTTTTTACTTTTTCCTTAAAGAGTCTAGAATTTTCATAAGCTTCACTTCTCCACTCATCTAAGGTACTCATGTCAAGCACTCTTTTCTCACCAACAAGTTTAAAACCTCTATTCAACTCTTTCACTACCCAGTAAGCTTTGTGTTCTAATTCTAAAGGCAAGTGACAAGCTTTCCCATAGACCATTTTGTAAGGAGACATCCCCATAGGATTTTTATAAGTAGTTCTATAAGCCCATAAAGCGTCATTCAACTTTTTAGCCCAGTTTTTCCTAGATCTATTGACCGTCTTTTGCAAGATAGATTTAATTTCCCTATTGGATAGTTCTACCTGCCCACTGGTTTGGGGGTGATAAGCTGAAGCAATTCTATGGTTTACATCATACTTAGCGAGAGTTTTTCTAAAAAACCCATGAATAAAATGAGAGCCTCCATCAGTCATGAGATATCTAGGCACACCAAACCTAGGAAAAATAACATCCTTAAGCATTTTTAAAGAGGTCTTACCATCAGCGTTGTTTGTAGGTATAGCTTCTACCCACTTTGTAACATATTCAACAACAACAAGAATATGAGTATACCCTTTTGAGGGAGGAAAAGGACCCATAAAGTCAAATCCCCAACAATCAAAAGGTTCAATAACAAGAGAATAATTCTTAGGCATTTCATTGCGTCTAGAAATGTTACAACTTGTTGACATTCATCACAAGATAAGACAAACTTCCTTGCATCTTTAAAAAGGGTAGGCCAATAAAATCCATATTGCAAAACCTTCTGTGCAGTCCTATCCCCAGCATGATGTTCTCCATAAGCACTGCCATGACATTTTCTCAATATCTCTTGTTGTTCAAATTCTGGAACACATCTTCGCATAATACCATCTACTCCTTCTTTGTATAAACGTGGGTCATCTCAAAAGTAATGCCTTAGATCATAAAAGAATTTTCTTCTTTGCTGGGCTGTAAAAGTGGGAGGCAAATACTTGGAAACAATAAAGTTAGCATAATCAGCATACCAAGGACTTTCATGCGGACTTACCCTTATTGCAGCCAACTGCTCATTTGGAAAACTATCATTAACATGCAGAGGGTCAAAAGAAATGTTTTCCAAACGAGATAAATTGTCAGCAACATGATTTTAAGCACCTTTCCTATCTACAATATGCAGATCAAACTCTTGTAAAAGCAACACCCATCTAATAAGCCTAGGCTTAGCGTCCTTCTTTGTCATAAGGTACTTAATAGCAGCATGATCGGTATGAATAGTGACCTTTGAATCAACAATATAGGGTATAAACTTATCACAAGCAAAGATTACAGCTAAGAACTCTTTCTCAGTAGTAGCATAATTCTTTTGGGCAGGATCTAAAGTCTTGCTAGCATAATGAATAACATTCAACTTCTTATCAACATGTTGCCCAAGGACAGCACCCACAGCAAAATCACTAGCATCACACATAATTTCAAAAGGTAAACTCCAATCAGGTGGTTGAACAATAGGAGTAGTAGTAAGGGCTTTCTTCAAAGTTTCAAAAGCTTCCTTACAATCATCATCAAAAACAAAAGGTACATCTTTTTGAAGAAGATTAGTAAGGGGCTTTGAAATTTTGGATAAATCTTTAATAAACCTCCTATAGAAACCAGCGTGACCAAGGATACTACGTATACCTTTTATATCTCTTGGGCAAGGCATCTTCTCAATTGCTTCAATTTTGGCTCTGTCAACTTCAATGCCTCTTTCAGAGATTTTGTGTCCAAGAATAATACCTTCATTAACCATGAAATGGCATTTCTCCCAATTAAGAACAAGGTTGGTTTATTCACATCTCTGCAAAACTTTATCAAGGTTGTGCAAACAGTTATCAAAGGAAGTTCCATAGACGGAGAAACTGTCCATGAAAACCTCCACAATTTCTTCACAAAAACCATGAAAGATAGCAGACATACATCTCTAAAAGGTAGCAGGAGCATTACATAAACCAAAAGGCATAAGCCTATAAGCATAAGTACCATAAGGACAAGTGAAAGTGGTTTTCTCTTGGTCTTGTGCTTTCATAGCAATTTGAGAGAACCCAGAATAACCATCAAGGAAACAAAAGTGGGTCTTTTTAGACAACCTCTCAAGCAGTTGATCAATAAAGGGCAAAGGATAATGATCTTCCTTAGTAACTTTGTTAACCTTTCTAAAATCAATGCACATCCTATACCCAACCACTACTCTCTGGGGTATAAGCTCATTATTTTCATTAGGCACAACGGTAACTCCCCCTTTCTTGGGAACACAATGAACAGGCCTGACCCATTGACTATCAGCAATAGGATAAATAATACCAGCATCAAGGAGTTAATACCTCATTTCTTACCACATCCTTCATCCTAGGATTTATACGGCGTTGGTACTCAACAACTGGTTTTGCATCAGGTTCTATATTAATAGCATGTTGACATATAGTAGGAGAAATCCCTTTTAGATCATCAAGAGTACAGTCCATAGCTCCTTGGTGTTTCTTAAGTATTTCCAATAACCTTTCTTCTTCCTTTCCTGAAAGTTTAGAACTAATAATAACATGATATACTTTCTTATCATCGAGATAAGCATATTTAAGATCATCAGGTAAAGGTTTTAGTTAGAAAACAGGGCCCCCCTTAGGTGGTAGTGTGGTACCCAAATCTTTCACAGTTAGATTATGCTTAAGTTGCTCAGGATGACGAAGGAAAACCTCATCAATCTCATTTCTTTCCTTCATGAAGACATCGCTTTGATGATCTTCCATAAATTGCTGCAAGGTATTGTTAGGAGCAAGAGAAATAGCAGAAAGTTGTTCAACCCTGAAATCCTCATTAGGTAGTTCATTTTCATAAGGAGTTTTAGAAAAGCTGGAAAAATTAAACTCATAAGACTATCCATCAAACTTAGTCAAAACTTTTCCTTCCTACAATCTATGATAGCCCCACAAGTATTCAAGAAAGGTCTACCAAAAATAATAGGATAGGTTTTACTAGCTTCAGAACCAAGTACTAGAAAATCGGCAGGATATTTAATCTTACCACAAAGAACCTCCACATCTCTTTGTTGGGGAGGTAACCCCGGATAGGGTAAAGACGGGGAAAGACGAAAGGGTGTTCCCCGTCTAGTTTCCGAGTTACAGTCTGAGTTGGCAGAATCCTGTAGAGGTCGGCCGAGATAGGAAAGGGCAGGACCCTTATAGTAATGGCAAGGCATTACCCGGCCGAGATACTGCGTAAGTCGGCCGGGTTAGCCCAAATAATCTTGATGCAGGTGAAGGACAAGCCGAGTTACGCGAGGCAGGGCCGAATGATACGAAGCTTGCAGGAGAAGGAGAAGCCTAAAGTCAAACTCTAGTAGCAGGCTAGGGAGAATCTGAGCGAAGCCAAGCACTAGGGACAAAGGCGTAGAGCGACAGAGAGACAGAAGGAGGTCACGAAGGTGACAGTCCTGAAGCCCGAGGCACACAGAAGGGTCCCTCTGGAACCTTGCCGTCATTAGGGGAGCGACAGGGAAAGGGGGCGCCGAACTACTATATTGGGACAAGCATATTCCTCGAATATGCTTGCCACATCAGCCCTAAAGGAACCCAAGGCTCTCCTTTATAAGGGCAGGCTTGGACCCTAAGGAGGGGATCGAGTAATTCTTGGTACCGTTAGGCTGGTAAAGTTCTCTCTTTCTCCTTGTATACAGCTCAAGGAGCACTTGTAACCCAAGGAAGGTGAAATACAGATCTTTGCGTTATCTTTCTGTGTGTAGAATCCACTACATCTTCCCTCCCCAGATCCCACTAGCATCCATTGGCCCCAAACTTTAGCCTACCCATGGCATCTGCCGTGCCACCACCACGACAGTTGGCGCCCACCGTGGGGCCAGCAGCGGTGCTAGCTGGAGTTATGATCCGGACGGGAAACTTCATCAAGACTGGCGAGCGCATTGTTTCTGGCTTAGTCCAGAGATTTGGTCTCTGTGATTACGTCAGCGACAATGCAGGGAGCTTCAGGGGGAAAGCTCCCCCGCGTAATGGTGTCTTCATCAACCTGGGCGGGCACCAGGTTTACATCGGCGTCGACATCTCCGGCGTTTATCCTCACCAGGTTGTTGTTGCAGGAGATCCACCTCTTAACGCTACAGGCCGTCCGCCCGGAGCGCATCCTGCAGGTAGCGTCGAGGCAATGGTCGTGTCCGGGGTGCAAACTGGAGTAGCAGCTGCCGGATCAGGCAGAGAACCCGCCACCGGTGTACAGGGCGCACACAGGCAGACAGCACCAATGCCCACCGAGGTAATCCCACCAGCAACCAACCCGACCGAGGTGCAAGACACCACCCCAAAAGCACCAAGAGTAAGAGGGCCACCTCTGGAAAGGCCAGAGAATATTCTTCAGGCGACCATAGAAAGCTTGACTACACCTGTAGCACCGATACTTAATCCGGCAAATGCTCAGGCAGAGTTAGAGGAAACCAGGCAAAAGGTGCTGATAGAGGCAAAAAAGGTGTCGGCCTTGCGGGAGTCCTTAAACAGGACCCTGCGAGAATATGCCAAAGCAAATAAGCTTGACGTCGCGCCCGAACGGGTGGACGAACTAAGATTGAGAGGGAAGAACCTCATGGATGACATCAACAAAGAGCATGATGCTCATAAAGCAGAACCAGAGGATTTGGGCTTGCCGAGGTACAGTACCCCCGGCAAGAAACCTAAGAGCGGCAAATGCCGCAGCATTAGAGTTAGAGGGGTTGACCGGTGAGGCCCGGCAGAAACAACAAGAAAGAGTAAACGAGCTGGTGCGCATCGCGAACCAGCAAAACGAGGAAATGCTCAGAGCAAACCCGGCGAGGCCGGGGGCCTCCGAATGGTTCATTCGGCAGGAGCAGCACCTGCCTTGTCCGTGGCAGCAGCATCTTCACCCGGAAATAATGCTCGAAGAGACAAAGCAGTAACCTCGGGAAAGAGGAACAAGTAGATTGTTCCATATGATCCGGCAATGGCCGGAAAGGCAAATGAGAACAGAGGCAATGCAAGCCGAGGTAACAGTGGGGAGAGGAACCACGGCCGTTTGAGAGAGACGGAGGAAGCCGAGGCAATGGAGATCTCGGCAGAAGAGAGCCCGCGAGAGGCAATCAGGAGAACAATACCCCAGTTGAAGTAGGGAGAGAACTGCCACTCAACCCGCAACCAAGGCATGAACCCTGGCAGGAAAGAGAAATGAGGCCAGCTCGCCACGATCGAATTAATGAAAGATACAATGATGGTTATTCTGTGATGGAATATGCAATCCATGGCGGAAACAATCACTATGGAATACAGGACAGAGTTCTGTACAGAGATTTGCCGTCAAATGATGCAAGAGTGAAGCTGGACCGGCTATACAGGTCCGAGTTGTTGGAAGAACAGGGTCCACCAGGGCCGACGTGCTTTGGACCACGGATCATGGGCGAACCTCCTGTGCCGAACTTTCAGCTGGCAAGGGGCATGAAAACATATAATGGGAATACCAAACCACAAGACTGGTTGATTGACTATGCCACTGCTGTAAAAATAGCGGGTGGAAACTTACGGTGGGCAGTACGGTATGTACCACAAATGCTGGAAGGACCAGCTAGGGTGTGGCTGAATAATCTACCAGCCTGCAGTATCAACTGTTGGCTGGATTTTGAGGAAATGTTTGTCAGCAACTTTACCAGTACATACAAGAGGCCAAACAAGCCACAACAGTTAGCCATGTGCAAGCAGAGGCCGAATGAAACAGATAGAGAATTTTTAACTCGGTGGTGTAACCTGAGAAACTCATGTGAAGGAGTCATAGAATTGCAAGCAATAGCTTGGTTCGCACAAGGATGCCGTTACGACAGCGTATTGTGGCAATGTCTGCAAAGAGATATGCCGACCACACTGGCAGAAACTATCAGAATAGCGGACTCCTACGCATTAGGAGACCCAACGCAACCAGAATTAATGTCAGCAGATCATCGCGAGCAACAGGACCATGAGGCAAGAGATTTGGCCGGGTCATCTAGGCGCGGTGATTTCAGAGGAAGAAGAAGAGAGGAAAGGCCGGATTACAGATATAATTCGGCCCAAGTGGCGGCAGTAGCACAAGACCCGCCGAGTCACGGAGCAACTCAAAGGCAGAAGAATGGTCCTCAACAGTGGACACCAAGAAATGAAGGAAAAAGGCAGTGGACCCCAGAACAAAAGAAACAGTGGCAGGAGAGGCCGAAGTACACGTTCGAATCTATGTTAGATCAGTCGTGCAAATTTGACACGTCAAACCCATCCAGGCCAGCCAACCATACGACCCGCCAGTGTGCATGGATGAAAAATGCAATGGGGAACCCCGCAGGGGTTCAGGCACCCCATCAAGTACATCAGCAGCACCAACCACAGTTGACTGGAGCAAATGCACAACAACTAATGTTACCGCCCCCTCCCCCGAGATACGATAACTCGGGTCGGAGAGACGCGGTGCATCAAGTGATGAACCAAGTCCAGGATGGAAGAACAAACCCGGTGAATACCGGACGTAATGATTACAGAGAGCATCATCAGTCCTATTGCGTGTTCACAACGGAACAACAAGACAAGCAAAGTGTGCAGCGCCGGCATATGGAGGTGAATGCAGTTATGCCGGCAGTACCAAGATATATGCCTTGGTCGGATCAGGAGATAGCTTGGAGCATAAAGGATCATCCTAAGATAATGCCGAGTCCCGGATCATATGCACTCGTGTTGGATCCGACATTTGTTGGACCGAGCATCAATGTCAAATTCTCAAAGGTACTCATAGACAATGGAAGTAGTATCAATATCATGTACAAAGATACCATGCATAAACTCGGAATATCGCAGAACATGTTGCAATCCACGAGGACCACTTTCCATGGGATAGTGCCAGGGCTTTCATGTGAACCCATTGGTAAGGTCCGAGTGGATGTGTTATTCGGCACAAGAGATAACTGCAGAGCAGAGAATTTAGAGTTTGAAGTGGTGGATCTAGAGAGCTGTTATCATGCTCTACTCAGATGACCAGCGTTGGCCAAATTCATGGGCAGTTGTCATATAAGTTATCTGAAAATGAAACTACCCGGACCACAAGGAGTGATAACTATAACAGGGGATTACAAGAAATCAATGGAGTGTGCATCAGCCGGGTCAAATTTGGCCGAATCATTGGTTATAGCAAGAGAAAAAAGAAGGATTCAGGAGGTAGCAGCCCTCGCTCAGTTGGCACAGTTGAACATGCCGGCACTAGCCAACCCGCATGGCAGTGTCTCTTTTCAGCCGACTAAAGAAACGAAGAAGTTTCAAATAGATGAGCAATTCCCGGAGCGTACTGTTACTATTGGTGCAGGCCTGGACGCTAAATAGGAAAGCGAGCTCACCAACTTCCTTCGTGAGAATCGGGACATATTTGCATGGTCAACTCAGGATCTGCAAGGTGTTCCGAGGGAGTTGGCTGAGCACTCTTTGAATGTAAGGCCCGGAGCAAGGCCGGTGAAGCAACCTCTCCGCCGCTTCGCCGAAGACAGGAGAAAAATAATAGGGGATGAAATAGCTCGGCTCCTCGCAGCCGGGTTCATCATGGAGGTGCTGTACCCGGATTGGTTGTCGAATCCGGTGCTGGTAGAAAAGAAGAAAGATGATCCCAATGTAGCCATTGTATGGCGAATGTGTATCGATTACACGAACCTGAACAAGGTGTGTCCAAAAGATCCTTTTCCATTACCTAGAATAGACCAAGTCATTGATTCGACTGCTGGTTGTGAGTTATTATCATTTGTAGACGCGTACTCTGGTTTCCACCAGATACCGTTAAATCCGGCCGATCAAATAAAGACTGCATTTATTACCCCGTACGGGGCTTATTGCTATCGCACAATGCCATTCGGCCTGCGAAATGCAGGAGCAACATATCAGAGATGCATGCAAAAATGTCTACACGATCAAATAGGAAAAAATGTACAAGTATATGTAGATGATGTGGTCATCAAAACCAAGGAAAGCAAAACCTTACTGGAAGATATACGGCAAACTTTCGTAAACTTGAGAAGATTCCGAATGAAACTTAATCCGGAAAAGTGCACGTTTGGCGTGCCGGCAGGAAAATTGCTCGGTTTTCTTGTATCTAGCCGAGGTATAGAAGCCAACCCAACAAAGATAAAAGCAGTAGAAAGAATGGAATTGCCGAGATGCTTAAATGATGTACAAAAATTCACAGGTTGTCTAGCCTCCCTCAGCCGGTTTGTATGTCGGCTGGGAGAAAAGGCGCTACCACTATATCAGCTGATGAAGAAGTCAGATAAATTCATTTGGACCCTGCAAGCGGACAGTGCATTTCATGAGTTGAAAAAAATGTTAGTCACAGCACCCGCTTTGGCTTCTCCATTATCAAAAGAGCCTATGTTACTCTATATAGCGGCTACCAACAGAGTAGTGAGTGCTGTAGTCGTAGTAGAACGACTTGAAGATGATAAATCCGTACAAAGGCCGGTGTATTATTTAAGCGAGGTATTATCCGCCTCAAAACATAATTACCCACATTATCAGAAGATGGCTTATGGAGTATATATGTCGGCAAAAAAGCTTAAACATTACTTCAAAGAACATCCCATCAGAGTGATCTGTGAAGCGCCCATAGCCGACATATTGAGCAACAAAGATGCAAGTGGCCGAATAGCAAAATGGGCAATCGAGTTGTCACCATACGCTCCACAATTTGATAGGAGAGATGCAATTAAATCTCAAGCAGTCGCCGACTTCTTCGTAGACTGGGCCGAAGTGCAGTATGAGCCACCATTACCAGATCTAAATTATTGGACGATGCATTTCGATGGTTCCAAACTAAGAAATGGTTTGGGGGCAGGAATAGTGTTAACCTCACCTAAAAGAGATCAGCTGAAATATGTGCTACAAATACATTTTGCCGCATCCAACAATGTAGCCGAATATGAAGCACTGGTCCATGGATTGAAAGTAGCAAAAGAGATTGGCATACGCCAAATCTTATGCTATGGGGACTCGGACCTAGTAGTACAGCAAGTCTCAGGCAATTGGGATGCATTAGATGCTAATATGGCTTTATACAGATTTCATGTGCAAAAGATCAGTGGATACTTTGAAGGATGTGAATTTCACCACATACCTCGGGCAGAAAATGATGTCGCAGACACGTTGTCAAAGCTCGGATCAACCCGACAGTCAATTCCCCCAGGCATTGCCCTGGAACACCTCAGAAAACCATCAATAATCCCGTCACCAGAATCCGAATCTATCTTTATTCCGACAAATTCAGCAGAAGATAATGCGCCGATGGAAGTAGACCAGCAATATGACTCGGAGCCCCTCAAGAGGAGGACAGCAGAAGTGAGCACAATTATGGAGAAGGCCGAGGTAAATATGTCGGCAGAAAATATGGAAATAGACAGTGAGACCACACCAGAAAAAATCACACCGCCATGGGCGCAACCCATATTCTCTTACCTTAAAGAGTCGATATTGCCGGATAATGAAGTATTAGCTAGACAAACTGTAAGGAGACCAAAAGCTTATACAATCATAAACAATGAGCTATATAAAAGAAGCATCACAAGCGTATTGCAGAGATGTGTGAGTTCGGCAGAAGGCCAGGAGATCCTCCTGGATATACATCAAGGAGAGTGTGGACACCATGCCTCATCTCGTGCCTTGGTAGCCAAAGCATTCAGGCATGGATTTTATTGGCCAACGGCGTTGAAAGAAGCCAAAGAGTTGGTTGAAAAATGCAATGGTTGTCAGAGATATGCAACCAGGATACATATGCCATCGACCGAGTTAAAAACAATACCCATCACTTGGCCATTTTCTGTGTGGGGCTTAGATATGGTGGGACCATTTAAGTCGGCCCGAGGGGGAATGACCCACATATTGGTTATGGTGGACAAGTTCACGAAATGGATTGAGGTGAAACCAATAAAAAATGCGATGGGCCCACAGCAGTGAAATTTCTCAAAGATATTATTTTAAGATATGGGTATCCGCACAGTATTATTACGGATAATGGCACAAATTTTGCAGAAGGAGCCTTCGCCAGATTTTGCAGAGAGAAACATATAAGACTAGATGTTGCCTCTGTGGCTCACCCAACGTCTAATGGGCAAGTAGAGAGGTCTAATGGACTAGTATTGTCAGGAATAAAACCACGACTTGTCGAACCGCTGCAAAGGTCGGCAGGATGTTGGATTGAGGAACTCCCAGCCGTATTATGGAGCCTCAGGACTACTCCGAATAGATCAACAGGCTATACACCATTCTTTTTGGTATACGGGGCAGAGGCCGTGCTTCCAGCCGACATAAGACATGACTCGCCAAGAGTTACTCAGTATACAACCTCAGAGGTAAACGAAATAGCTCGGCAAGATACGATAGACCTGCTTGAAGAAGCCAGAGAACTGGCACTATCACGATCAGCTATTTATCAGCAGAACTTGCGACGATATCACAGCAAGAAGGTGAATCCAAGGGTATTCAAAGAAGGAGATTTAGTCCTCCGACTGGTGCAACGCACGGCCGGCATGCACAAGCTGTCACCTCCATGGGAAGGACCATTCATTGTGAGCAAAGCATTACATAACGATGCCTATTATCTAATCGACGCTCAATCCCCCAGAAGGAACACGGCAGACAAAGCTGGCGAAGAAACGAAGCGGCCATGGAATATAGCCTTGCTTCGTCCATTTTACTCATAGCATAGTATTTCAAGGTCAAGGACCAATGATGTATTAAACCTCGGCATCCAGAGCAGTGACTCGGGGACTGCCATATGTTATCTCAATTTCATCTTATGTACTGAACCTCGGCGTCCAGAGCAGTGACTCGGGGACTGCCGTATGTTATTTCAATTTCATCTTATGAATCAAACCTCGGCGTCCAGCACAGTACCTCGGGGACTGCCATAGGTCATTTCAATTTCATGTTGTATGTTAAACCTCGGCATCCAAAGCAGTAACTCGGGGACTGCCATATGATATTACAATTTCTGTGCACTAAACCTCGGCACCTTGAGCAGCGACTCGCCAACCGCCTTATATTATTTTTTCCGCAGTTCGGTTTATACACTAAATTTCGGCGCCATAGGCATTAACTCGCGGACTACTATATTTTGTTCCGAAGTCCTGGATAGCCTTTGCTACAAAGAAAGTATCGAACTTCGACTTTGAAAGTAACAACAGTCCAAACTAATATGATATACGAAGCTCACACCTGGATCAAGTGGGTAAACCACGAATACGAAGATAGATACGTCCCCAAATTAAGAAATCGCTGCCCAACACAGAAAAAATTCGGAAAAACAAGACCACTTACACAAAGTGATAACAATTACAAACATGTGTCTCAGCAGCACACGACAAAAGAAATTCATTCCATACAAAGAACAGATGAATGTTTCACCTACATCGTACGCCCGGCATACCAAGGATAGGAAATGACTTAAATGTTTTTAGCTGGAGAGGCGGCAACTTGGTCAGGGGCTGGGGATTCCGAAGTAGGAGGAACTTCGGCCGATGTTACCTCGCCCTCCGCAGACCTAGGTGCAACCTCGGCTGAAGCTGGAGGCTGCTGAGGGGCATCAGTTTGCGCAGTTGAATGCCCAGTACCTTTGGAGGAGGACCACGTGTCACCATTGCCGTCCGAGCTCGAACTGGAGTCACCAGAGGAAGCCGAATCATCTGCGCCTTCACCCTGTTCAGCCGGGTTATCGTCTGATGTATCCTCTACCGCAACCTCATCGTCCGAGTTCGGGAGAAAGCTCGGACCTTCATTCCAGGTGTGCACGTCGGCATACTTGACGAGTTGAAAGGCGCAAGCTTGCCGGAGAGCGACGAAAGTGGGGTCCTCAACCCAACGAGAACCAGTGCACAGATTTCTCAAGATATCAAGAGAGATGTCTTCGTACCATGACATGATAACGGTGAGGGCCATATCCGCGCCAGCTCGCCCAGCAGATTCCCTCCAAAGACTTAGTTGTTTTTCAGAGGCATTCAATCTAGTCACCAGCAATTTGATCTCGCTGATGTTAGGAGTCCCAGAGGTATTCGGCCAGAGAGCACGGTGGGCTCGAATAGCTGCCAGCACCAAGTCCCTGCCCATGATTTTCATCGGACCAAGGGCAGCGCCGACAGAAACCAAGAAATCTTCTATTGAATATTCAAAATTCACGTCAACAGGGAGACCTCGGCGCGCACGAGCAGCAAGGACCGCTTTACAGCTCACGGGCTTAGCTTCAGGAAAATGACCTGCGCAAAAAAGGGAGGCGTCAGAGGGCAGCAGAAGGAAGAAAGATACTCCGGCTGTGTTAAGATGCTTACGATGAATGTAACTCATCATCATCTGAAGGTCCTTCGCCCAGTCAATCTTGTTCTTCTCAAAGCGAGCAATTTCCTCGCTCATTCCTCGAGTTTTCAGCTCGGCAGCCTCAAAGAGCTCTTTATTCTTTTGCAATTCCAAAGCCAGCCGGTTCTTCTCCTCGGAGAACTCCTGATCGACCTTTTCTAGCTCGGATTTCTGAGAAAGCTTAAGGGCCTCCACCTCGGCGCTTAGGCGAGCTATCTTGTCATCCTTTTCTTTTAGCTGCGCCGAATGAGTGGCGCCTTGTTCTAAAAAATGCAGCATTACATCAGGCATGGGCGTACAATCTTGGTGAGATGATGCAAAGGTTCGTATCTCGGCTTTACCAAAGCCAAACAAAGTACAAGAAACTTAGTGCACGTCTTAGAAAGGGAAAAGTACGAGGTAGATGGAAAACTAACCTTCCAAGCTCTTGACTTTCTTCTCAAGATGAATGTTGAGATTATTGATGTCACCTGTTAACCCACAAAGTAAGCCGGCATCCCGCAGACAAAACAATGACAATATTAGAGATGACAAGGAAAATGATCGACTTACCTGCTTTTTTCACCACAGGAATAACTTTTTCATATTTTTCTTCCAACTTCTTGTGCGAGAAAAGCAGTCTTTGAAATTCAGCAGTCCGCCAGTCATGTGCAACCTGAGCAATAGAACAAATGATGAGTGGATATTCAAAGCCAAAACAGATCCGAGTTAAGCAAAAACTTAACCCAGATCTAGGTGGCTGGATATTCAAAGCCAAAACAGATCCGAGTTAAGCAAAAACTTAACCTAGATCTAAGTAGCTGGATATTCAAAGCCGAAACAGATCCGAGTTAAGCAAAAGCTTGACCCAGATCTAGGTGGCTGGATATTCAAAGCCAAAACAGATCCGAGTTAAGCAAAAACTTAACCAGATCTAGGTGGCTGGATATTCAAAGCCAAAACTGATCCGAGTTAAGCAAAAACTTAACCCAGATTTAGGTGGCTGGATATTCAAAGCCAATACAGATCCGAGTTAAGCGAAAACTTAACCCGGACCTAGGTGGCTGGATATTCAAAGCCAAAACAGATCCGAGTTAAGCGAAAACTTAACCCGGACCTAGGTGGCTGGATATTCAAAGCCAAAACAGATCCGAGTTAAGCGAAAACTTAACCCGGACCTAGGTGGCTGGATATTCAAAGCCAAAACAGATCCGAGTTAAGCGAAAACTTAACCCAGATCTAGGTGGCTGGATATTCAAAGCCAAAAGTAGATTCGAGTTAAGCGAAAGCTTAACCCAGACCTATGTGGCTAGACATTCAAAGAACGGCTAGATAAAATTTAAGCAAAGTTTAAGATAGATCTACTCGGATATAGGCTCGAACCCTAAATTAAGTCGAGTTAAGTATAGCACTATAAAAACTTCCAAGCGAATAAAAAATTACTCGTTTGCAAGTTTCGGGGACTAATGTATATATAATAGCATATAGAGAATCAGTCTAAACCCCGAGAAGTAGCAATTACCTCGTTCATCTTGTTGCTATCCAGAATAATCTTGGCAGCTTGATCCAAACGGCTGCTGATGTCGGAGAGTTGAAACGGCTGACTGTTTCGATTGCCCTCAAGCTGATCAGCAGCATTCCAGTTATGAGCATATTCCACCAGCGAGCCGAGGCTGTTCCCACTAGCCGTCCGGGTTAAGACTTTACCTCGGACATGTTGTGCAACCACTGCAGCCGCAGGGCTTGTATGAAGAGCAAGCTGGGTGCTGGCGGCCGGAGTAGTAGAGGCTTTGGCGGGAGCAATCCCCTTACACAGCACGTTGGCAATACTCAGCTGAGAAGAGCCGGCCAAACCTTTTTGGGAAGTGGAAGCCTTGGTGGCAACAGTTTTTCTTACTGTAGAGGAGGCACCAGCAGAAGCCGATACCTCGGCAATGGGAACAGTGCCCTTAGAAGCAGGAGGGATCACAGGCGCAGAGGGCGCCGGGGTATTAACGACCACGGCTGCGGCTGGGGTTACAGTAGGAGCTACCGAGGTAGAAAGAGGCTCGGTGGATATGCTCGGATTCAGTGGAGGGGCGACGGGTTCGGTAGAAATCTCGAAGACGCGAGTATCAGGCGCATCGTGACGAGGGGGTGACATATGTGGAGCTGGAGGAGACGTAGCACGAGCAGGACTAGGAATCCTAGTATCTTCAACGGGCGGAGGAGACGGCTGCCGAATCGGGCGGCTAGTCATGCTAGGACCGCCAGGCTTAACGGAAAGCGGAGCACTGCGAAAATAAGAAAGAAAAAAGGGTGTCAGGATGAAAAACAGAAACAGGGAAACAAGAAATACGAGCAAAACGAACTTACCCTGTGACCCCAGGCATGGTCTTGCGCCTGGGAGGGTTCGGAGCAGACTTCTTCATTCGTTTCCCCGAGGTAACTGGGGGCCGGGATGCAATAGGCTCGGCGTCGTGAACCTGACCGGCCGGATTAGCTGGGAAAGTAGAAGCCGGAAATGCATAAGAAATAGGCATTGCGGCAACTACCTCAAGAGCTTGGACCTCGTGCGAATCACCTTCCTCCTCATGGACCGAAGTCTTGCCACGAGCGCGGGAGGAGGACGCTCGCGGGTAAACGGTTTCAATCCCCAGGTCCAATCTGCAGGCATCTCTGTCTTAAATATAGCTCGGACGCGCTTGAAGACAAGGTAGTTGTCCAGCTCGACGGTCGAGACTCGGTTGGGATCAAGTGGACCACTCATGTAGCAAAGTTTGTGCGTCCTTTTCTGGAATGGGAAAATTCGGCTACTGATGAAGGTAGCCATCAAGTCCTCGCCGCGTAACCCGGCCCGGATCAGTTCTTTGAGCCGAGTCTCGAAAAGCTCGGCCAAGACGTGGCTCCTCCTCGGATTGTAAGTCCAATTTACCTTGGAAGGCGGACCAATGGAGAAGGCAGGGAGCCGAATCTTGTCTTCTGTTCCTCTGTTCTTGACGTAAAAGAAGGATTTGTGCCACTTCTTGCACGACTCTAACCCGGTGACACGAGGAAATACAGACTTCCTCCGAGGTGTAATGGACGCCGCCCCGCATTGAGTAAGCAGTTTCTCGGAAGGGTGCAGAGACTTCTCAGGGACTACATTAGAACGAATCTGGAAGAACTTCGCCCAGACGTGCACGGACGGCCATAGGCCGAAGTATCCCTCCGAGGCGGAGATGAATGCAGAAAGAGAAGCGATGGCGTTCACAGGAAGATGATGCGGCTGAAGGCCGAAGTAGTCGAGAAACTCTCTTGCAAAATCGCTAAGAGGGAGACCGAAGCCGCACGAGAAATGTGACATAAAAACTACATACTCGCCCTCCCTAATTTCCGGAGATAACTCATTGCCGGGTAAACGACAAGAGACCTCGGCAGGAATCCTCCGGGTTCGGATGAGCCACTCGATCTCCCGCCGGGTAACTGAGGAGCCCTGCCACGAGCCCCGCTCAGGCCCAGAGCTAGCATCATCATCCTCTACCAGGGCATCGCTAAAGGAACTAGACATGATTTCGCCGGAAAGATCGCCGGAGGAACAACTCGCGGCGGAGGAAAACTTAGAGCTGCGAGGCCCCGTCGCAATTCTACGCAAAAACGGAGGCGGAACGACGACAGAACCGCAGCACACGAACAAAGAGGAAATGAAGAGATCTAGAGGAAAGCCTAGGCGGCAAGACCGAAAAGAACTCACCGGCGACGACGCCGGAACAAGTAAGTGGCGACGAGGCAGACGGAGCAGCACGGCGGAGTCCTCCTCGTCGCAGAACCAGTTGAGCGTGCGGCGGCGGAACCACGAACGAGCGCAGAAGCGCGAGGAAGAAGAAGGGTGCGGGCGAGCGAGAAGGGGAAAAAGAAACTCCCAGGCGCCGCGCCCCTCTTTATAACCAAGCCGCAAGCAAGGTAGTGGGATCGTGGGTGTGGCAGTTGGCAGCGCGGATCGTGTGCGCAGCACGACCACACGCCGCTGAGCGGAAACGCACCGAAGGCCACACGATTGACCAAGGAGCTCACGATCCCCAACGAGAACGGCGCACGAGGCGTCGCAGCAACGGCGCGACAGGCGCGACAGTAACTGTAGCTTGTCAGTAAACGCTGTAGGGGAACAAAAAACTAGAGAAACAATGATGAGGATGACACGTGGGACGAGGCGTGCACTACTCAATACGGTGTTATCACCACGACAAGATAACTCGGAAACAATGCATAACGAGTGTCGTGAAACTAATACGACCCGGCCGAGGTTATCGGCGGGGCCATACCAGCTTCGGGGACTAATGTTGGGGAGGTAACCCCGGATAGGGTAAAGACGGGGAAAGACGAAAGGGTGTTCCCCGTCTAGTTTCCGAGTTACAGTCTGAGTCGGCAGAATCCTGTAGAGGTCGGCCGAGATAGGAAAGGGCAGGACCCTTATAGTAATGGCAAGGCATTACCCGGCCGAGATACTGCGTAAGTCGGCCGGGTTATCCCAAATAATCTTGATGCAGGTGAAGGACAAGCCGAGTTACGCGAGGCAGGGCCGAATGATACGAAGCTTGCAGGAGAAGGAGAAGCCTAAAGTCAAACTCTAGTAGCAGGCTAGGGAGAATCTGAGCGAAGCCAAGCACTAGGGACAAAGGCGCAGAGCAACAGAGAGACAGAAGGAGGTCACGGAGGTGACAGTCCTGAAGCCCGAGGCACACAGAAGGGTCCCTCTGGAACCTTGCCGTCATTAGGGGAGCGACAGGGAAAGGGGGGCGCCGAACTACTATATTGGGACAAGCATATTCCTCGAATATGCTTGCCACATCAGCCCTAAAGGAACCCAAGGCTCTCCTTTATAAGGGCAGGCTTGGACCCTAAGGAGGGGATCGAGTAATTCTTGGTACCGTTAGGCTGGTAAAGTTCTCTCTTTCTCCTTGTATACAGCTCAAGGAGCACTTGTAACCCAAGGAAGGTGAAATACAGATCTTTGCGTTATCTTTCTGTGTGTAGAATCCACTACATCTTCCCTCCCCAGATCCCACTAGCATCCATTGGCCCCAAACTTTAGCCTACCCATGGCATCTGCCGTGCCACCACCACGACACTCTTACAATGCCAATGGGACAGACTGTCTCTCTATTAGCAAGGTGAATAACCACATCAATGTCCTCAAGCTCACAAGGACCAATTTCATGCATAATTTATCTATAAAGCTCATAAGGAATAGCACTAGAACTAGCACCAATATCACATAAACCATAATAGCAACGATCACCAATTTTAATAGAAAGCACAAGAACACTAGCTTTTCTAACTTTTCCAGGATGAGAGACAATATTAGAAGCATCTTCACAGAAGACAATATGCTCATCCTCTATATTTCTAGTGACAAGGTCTTTCACAATAGCTACCGTAGGATCAATACTAATTTGCTCATCGGGTTCCACAGTTTTCTTTGCACTTTTTCTAACCACATTAGCTATTATAGAATGTTCCTTTACCTTAGCAGGAAAAGGGATTTTCTCAACATAAGGTTTAGGCAAGAGAGGATCAACAATACAAACTTCTATGCTAGCAGGAACATGGGTAACAATGTCTTTATAAGGAGCATGGTACTTGTCCCACTCCTTTTTGGGAATTTCAATATAAGAGGGAAAGGCCTTAAAGCATTTTGCAAGAACTTGGGAGTCAAGACCAAACTCATTACTAATATCACGGAAGTCATCAGTTCCCATAAAAGATTTAATGCATTCATAATCATAGTTTATACCTGACTTTCTCCCTTTGTCATTCTCGCAAGCTTCAGTGTTCTCTAATACGGTCTAGTAGATCCCATTTAGCTTATTCCTTCATACGTGTGAATGATCCAGCACAAGAAGCATCTAGTAAATCTTTATCATGAAGAGAAAGCCTAGCATAAAAATTATTGATAATAATATTGTTAGGGACTTCATGAATAGGACATTTAAGCATAAGTAACTTCAATCTCCCCCAAGCTTGAGTTGTACTCTCTCCATCACGAGGCCAAAAGTTATATATCAGATTTCTATCCTTATGAATCTCGCTGGGAGGATAGAATTTAGAATAAAAGAGATATGCCATTTCCTCCCATTCTATGGATTGTCCATTCTTCAGCAGCTTATACCATTCTTCAACTCTCCCTTTCAAGGATATATAGAGTAACTTCTTCTTCACCTATTCAGTTGTGATACCTTCACACTTAAACAACCCGCATAATTCATGGATAAAAAGCAAGTGATCACCAGAGTGGACAGTTCCATCCCCAAAATAATAATTATCCATAACACGGTCAACAATACTTGTAGGTATATAGAAAGGATTTATCTCAACAGGTGGTGCTTCATATACTACCCTAATAGTGGTAGTAGTTTTCCCAAACAGAAAACCAAGTGGGTTATCCATATTGGAAACAAAGCAACAAACAAAAACAATAAGCAATACTCACAGTAGAAGTTTCCTTTACCAGTTCCACTCTTCAATAGCTCTTCAATCCCCGGCAATGGCGCCAGAAAATAGTCTTGATGACCCACAAGTATAGGGGGTGTATCGTAGTACTTTCGATAAATAGGAGTGTCGATCCCAACGAGGAGCAGAAGGTGTTGACTAGTAGTATGGAGCAGGAAATCTCTGTAATACTTAGCAAACGAATTTTTAGGGGTTTCCTCATAAAGAAACAAAACAAGGTGCAAGTAATAATGACAAAGAACAAACACAGCAAGTGGCCCAATCCTTTCTTAGAAAAGGACAAGCCGGTGGAAATACTTATAAGGACCAAACGTTCTTGAGGACACAAGGGAATTCTGTCGAGTGCTTTCGCTTCAAATAGCTAAGTACTCTTCTTTGGTGTTGCAAGTGTTGTGTGGGTGAACCTATGCTAGTGTACCGACCTTACTTGGACTAATACATACTTGTGATTAAACCCCCTGCAAGCATCCGCAACTATAGGAAAGTAATTAAGATATAAACCTAACCACAGCCTTAAACTCTAAGATCCTACACTCCATTGTGCAAAGTGTCCTAACGGGGGTTTAGGTTTCTGTCACCCCGGCAACCCCACAATTAGTAGCCAAATACACAATGCATTCCCCTAGGCCCATAAATGGTAAAGTATCATGTAGTCGACGTTCACATGACACCATTAGAAGAATAGCATCACAACTTAAATACTAAACCATTGAATACTAACTAAACACAAATCCACTACTAACAACATGACTTCTCCCATGTCCTCAAGAACTAGACGAACTACTCATAAGACATCATATGGGTCAAGATCAAAGATGATATGGTGATGGATAACAATCTGAACATAAACAATAATCCAATGGTTCCACTCACAAGCATCAACTACAATAGTAATTAACACCGGGAAAGTTTCCCCTAAGAACTAATGCAAGATCCAACACGATTGTTACAGCGGGACGGAGTGGTGATGATGGTGCTGGTGGAGATGGTGGTGTGGATGATGATGATGATCTCTATGAAGTCTAGCTTGATGATGGTGTTGATGGCGACGATCTCCCCTCTCCAGGAAGGAATTTCCCTGACAGAAATCTGTCTTCCGGAGAGCTCTTTCTCTCTCGGTGTTTTCCGCCCCGCAGAGGCAGCGGAAATCTTTTTGTGGTTGCTCCCCTGGGTTTAGGGTTTCGTTGGGATTCGGCCAGGTGGGCCACACCTGCCCTAGGCGCGGGGAAAGGTGGGCCCACGCCTAGGGGGTGGGCCCGCCCGGCTACACCTCCCCTTCTGGCTTCCTGTGTCTTCTAGGCAAATATAATTTTCCAATATTTTTCTGGTATTTTTTGATCTTCGCGAAATTGCATCAAAACACCTCTTTTTCCATCTGAAACCTGACTCCGGCAGTCCATCCTCCAAGAATCATCCAACATGCAAAAACAGAGGAAAAGACATACATAACACCTTATAAAAAGACATATCAATGAATAGAGGCAAATTACAATAAAGAATGGTGATGCAAATTTGACGTATCAGTCTCCGCCTTCTATCCTTAGGCACCAATTAAGAGAGCATAGTTGCCATTCTTAGTTCCTTGTGCATTGTCCCAAAACTTATTGATTGATTCATATTGTTGATATTGCTTGCTCATGAACTATTTGTATCTAGTCACTTTTTTGAACTTTGAAGGTGTCCTATACATCTATTTGCTACTCTATGAGGGACAAGCCGAATGCCACTATGTTATGTTTTCTATATGTGAAACAAACAAACATCTTTCAATGCATTGTTATTCATGATTTTTGTTTGTAACCTTTCATGTTGCATGCATAGTTACTTTGTCTTACTGTGAGAACTACATCTTTCATGCTCATGTTTAGAGTTCTTTGATCCCAGCTTTCAATGCTTGAAAATGGTTTGATCTTGATTTTGGTGGTGCATGTCACCTGAAAATTTATTGTTTTTATCACTTACCTACTCGAGGACGAGCAGGAGTTAAGCTTGGGGATGCTTGATACGTCGGAAACGTATCTATAATTTTTGATGTTCCATGCTTGCTTAGTATCTACTTTGCTTTACTTTGTCTACACTTTGAGGTGTTTTTATATGTTTTCTGGTACTAACCTATTAACAATATGCCACAATGCCAGTTGCATGTTTTCTTCTATTTTTGGTTCTAGAAAAGGAAGAAAATCAATATTCTCGGAATTGGACGGGACAAAAGCCAAAGTCAATATTTTACCGTGGGGAACACGGAGCCAGAATACGAGACGGAGGGGAGCCACCAGGGGGCCACATCCCCTGGCCACGCGGCCAGGATGGGCCCGCGCCTAGGGGTGCAGCCACCCTGGGTGCCCCCTGCCTCGCCTCTCCGCCTATAAGAATCCCCCGATACCAAAACCCTAAGTACCCGATCAATCTTCCATGAAACAGTCTGTAACCTCCACCACCATCATCCCTAGATTAGGGGAATCTGAAGTTCTTCCTGGAACCCTGCCGGAGGGGAGATAATCTCGGAGGCCTTCTTCATCATCATGCCAGCCTCCGGTATGAAGCATGAGCAGTTCCACCTTGGACTACGGGTCCATGTAGTAGCTAGATAGTTGTTTCTCCTCCTTTGTGCTACCATATTTAGATCTTGCGAGCTCCGTTCATGATCAAGATCATCTATTTGTAATCATGCATGTTGTGTTTGCGGGTATCCGATGGATATTGAGATTACTATGTCAGATTGGTTAATGGTTCTATCATTTCTATGTTGTTTGTGATGTTGCATGCTCTCCGTTTCTAGTAGCTATCTTGGCCAAGTAGATGCTAGTGACTCCAAGAGGGATTATTTATGCTCGATAGTGGGTTCATGCCTCTATTTAATATGGGGAAGTGACAGAAATCTCTAAGGTTGTAGATGTGTTGTTGCTACTAGGGAGAAAACAACGGTCTCTTGTTCATGGAACAAGTGGATTATTAACCTTACACAATTTGCTTAAAGCAGTAATCTGTTGCTTGCAACTTAATACCGGAGGGGGTTTGGATGATAACCTGAAGGTGGATTACTAGTCATAGATGTAGTTGGATGGCAGTCTATGTATCTTGTTGTATTGCCCAATCAACTCTCATAGGATCATGAATGTCCAGTATTGCATTATTATGCCTTGCTTTGTCCTGTCAATTGCCCTACTGTAATTTGTTTACCCAGCATGTCTTGTTTGTTTATCTTAAGGAGAACACCTCTAGTTAACTATGGACCCCGGTCCAATCTTTACCATTGATACATCTTCCACTATTCCTGTTTACTTTCTGCAAAACACCATTACCTTCCACACCATACAGTTAAACCTTTGTTTTTAGCAAACTGGTGAGATTGACAACCTCACTGTTTGGTGTGGCAAAGTCTTGAGTTTGTGTTGTGCAGGTTTCCAAGTTGCTTGCAACACCTTTGGGTCATTTCCTTCCTCCTACTGGTTCGATAACCTTGGTTTCTTTCTGAGGGAAGACTTGCTGATGTGCTCATCATACCTTGTCAACACCCGGATTTTTAATCCCAGATGCCTGTTATGCCATACATCGCAATCCCAAGATTACCATTTTTGCGAGACATGACAGATTGGTACCATATTTCATCATCAATTACAAACCATAATAGTCTTACAAATAGTTGATCTCATGATCAAGTCTGATTACAATCAAAGCAACAGAATATATAATAAAGGTATCATGGTCGGGGCTCCATCTTTAGGGTCACAGGCAATGCTAACAATGGGAGATGATCCTAGTTATCATAAGCGTCCTGCTGTCCATCTTCCTCGTAGTCTCCTTCGTAGTATGGCCATGGGAATAGCCAAGGACAAAGCCATGAGTACTTTGAAGTACTCACAAACTTTCACTAAAGTAGTAAGGCCATTATATCAAATTCTTAAGCTCTAGGTTTTTTTGCCATAAGCCAATTTTATTTAAACCAGTGTCTATTAGTAAAACCTAACTTTAGTTGGCTAAGTTACTTAGGTGGGAACCTATCTTCATTTCCACAACTGGTGGGGTCAATTCAAAGTCATCTTTCAAGTCACAGGTCATTTTGGAAAATATCTGACAACGGAACAGTATGGCCATCCAACTGTCCATAACCGCGGACACGGCTATTCGATAGTTTGACACTCTGCAGAGGTGGTACACTTTCACCACGACATTCGATACATCCATTAGGAACAATCCCGAATCATCATACTTAGTATGCGGATAATCAATCCTAACCTTTCAATTACACAACCTAGTATAGGCACCTACCCTATGAGTTTGGCCTCCCAACCATGACCATCTGTCATCTTGGGCACTACAAAGGTGGACAGTCACATTCACAAGGTTGCCTCATCTCACCTCGTTCCGCGAGGGAACCCATACTAAGACATATAAACTTCTAGTCAAGCCCTACCCAAATTCGGGTATTGTGGTTGTACGGTAAATGTTGGAATGGTATCGCATCCGAACCCAACTATCAGTTTTTATCAAAGTCAAGTCACATACTTCATTCACCATCATCTTCAAAGTCATTGTGTCCATAACACATGTCAAAGAATTTCAATAGAATGGCTCATCATTCCAAGGTTTTCATAATCATTTGTTCCCATCTAGTGATCAAGTTTAGATTAGCACTAGCATCTATCCAAATGGGGGTGTGTGTCACTAGTTGTAGGGTACTAAACTGGTGTATATATCTTCATCAAGTTCCAAGCTCTTGATGACACTTTCCTCATCATCCAATTAATTAGCTACGGAACAACTTTGCGAAAGATAAAGCTTGCAGGTAAAACTGGGATTTGGCATAGTAAAAAGGGGTATCACAAAGGTATGTATAATAAGGCTTGCATGGTCTAGCATGCTCAGTATAGCTTGCAAGTAAGACTTGCATGGTTTAGCTTAGCTTTCCTTGGTTGGTAAGGTGGTCGAAGTTCTCTTCTTCTTCGTAGAATTCCTCCTCGTCGTAGCCCGGATTGATACTAGTGTCTATAAATAATTACGAGGTACACAATCACCAAACAATACTTAAATACTTCTATTTCTCACACAAGGGTCACACTAGGTGATCTAGCATCATCTCTATCATTACAAGAAAAGGTGATAGGATTTTATTTATCTTATTTTCAAGAAAGTAATTTATATTCATTGAAAAGTTGCTTAAGATTTAATATTCTCCAAATTAAAAATATGGGATCATTTTGACACATGTCATCACCACATATTCTAATACTTGAGAATGTGATTTAAAGTGGTTGGTCTTATTTATAAAGTTTAACACTATTATTTAATAATATTTAAGTGGCTAAAACGACTATAAAGTCATTCTTTAGTTTTGATCCAGGACTACTGTATGTAAGTATGTAGATTTTTACATATTCAGAATCGTGTTGCCAAATGTGATTTTTGAGAGTTGGAATCAACTCAAAATCACTTATGGTTGATTTTAGAAAAATGTTTGAAGTTGCAAAGGCTCCTGGCTTGTTATTTTTACTGAGGGTGATCCATAGTTTCAAACTGTTTGAATCCAACAGGAGTGATTAAAGATTTTCATCTACTTTCAAACAAAATTGGATTCATTCAATTTGGTGCAGTGAATGTCTTTGAATTGATTTTTAAAGTTCACTACAAAAAAGGTTTTTGAATAAAATGGAAAAGACTAGGTTTGAATTATTGGGCTAGCATGGGAAACGTTACTAGGCTGGCCCAACTGCACAGCGCGCGCGTAGCAGGCTCACTCAGGCTGGTCCCACGCGTCAGCGGGTCATCTAACGCGAAGCGGTATCGATCTATATTAGCCCTACGATTACAACACGATCTATGGTCTAGGTTCATCATCTACATCGTGACGCTCCGGCGAGATTCTGAACTAGCGGCACGGCGAGGGTGGTTGTGGGCTTACCAGGGCTCTAGCTAGGGTCGGCGGTGCAGGTGAACGAGCTTGTCAACGACGGCGAGTCGAAGGGAGGTCATGGAAGCTCCTGGGGTGGCTCCAATCGACGGCGCATTTCCCTCACGGCAGCAGTGGACTCCGATCAAATTCCGGTGACAGGGTGCTCGCCTTGTTCTAGGAACAGGTCAGGGGTGTTTCTAAGTGAGAGAGGAGTAGAATGGTATGAAGATTGAGGATGGGGGTGGTCTCTATTTATACCCTCGAGGGTGAGGCAGTGCGGCATGACAAGGGCTCGTTGGCGACGTTGCTATATGTCGATATAGGCATGGAGAAGGGCATGGGTCGACGCTGTTGGTTGTGGTGATCATCATGCGAGTGGTGGCTCTACAAGGGGCGGTCTCAGTTGGTCGGGCGACATCGGCGTTCTGTGCAGGTATAGCGGTGTTCGTCATCGAGTACGGTGGTCAAGGGGTCGCGTAGTGACCAATGGGCTTGTATGGGCGGTGGCTGGTGACGCCGAGGTTGCGAGTACAGGCAAAGAGATCGAGTCGCGGAATGTCTCAGCGAGGCGGCTGCGGCGCTCCGTCGTGACCTCGGCATGTCTGTGTCTTAAATGGGCGTGCCCGTTCTAGGGTCTCCGTGTCTTGTCGTCGGTCGAGGGGTGGACAGAGAGGGGCGGTGAGGTCACGGCTACCAGCTAGACATCGTGAGCGAGTGAGGCACAATCTGTGGCGTGCTGTCCATGTCCGAGTGACATGGGGAGATCGGGTACCACTGGCATTGATCAAGGCAGTGAAGAGGAATGACTCAATTGCACGGCTGGATACTGGGGGTGATCGTGGGTGGGCTACAGTAAAGATTTAGGGTACATTGGATGAGCAATTGATTGATCACAAACACTAGATAGTTGGTAGTTATACTGTTATCACCATGTGTTCAATCAAATGGCTGCATGAACTAAATCATCACCAAATTCAATGATTTTTGGTGAGTGATCTGATACTAATATGGGTAGTCTCTGGGTGCAATGGTTTGCCAAGGGGTGTTGGTTTGAGTGGTTTTCCAAAATTGGCTATCTTGACATATGAGATAGATTCAAATTTGAATTGCCTCTCCAAAGAGTTTGAAAATGTTTCTGCAAGGTTGGTGAGTTCCATTTGGTTCAGTGTCACTAGGTCTAGCTAGGGGTTAAAAGAAATGGGAAAGTTTATGTTTGAGATTAGTTGCTAGAGATGCTCAAAGTGAGCTAGTGGTTAACTTAGGCAAAAATGACCATTAGGTCTTATGCCTTATATTTTCATTTTATTTTGTTTTGATTTGATTTGGTAGTGACCTAGATGATATGGTTTTGATCTATAAACCATTTCTCATCATTTACAACAATCAAACATGGCATTGCAAGCATTCATACACTCACTCAATAAGATTTGAATTTGATTAATAAAAGATTTTGTTAACCCCAATCTTGATTAATTAGGGAATGATATTCATTAATATTTTTGGGGTGTTACATACCTTCCTTTTGGGGTCTCCCAACGAAGCTCTACATTGATTTGAGCGCATCACGGAGCCAGAAGACGAGATGGAGAAGGGCCTCGAGGGGGCCACACACCCTGGCTGCGCGGCCAGGCCTGGCCCGCGCCTGGGGGTGCACCCACCTCGGGCACCCCCTCGGCCTCCCTCTGCACCTATAAGAAGCCCCCAATACCTAAACCCTAAGTACCCGATCAATCTTCCACGAAATAGTCTATAGCCGCCGCCACCATCGTCCCTAGATCAGGGGGATCTGAAGCTCTTCCCGGCACCCTGCCGGAGGGGAGAGATCATCCCGAAGGCCTTCTTCATCACCATGCCATCCTCCGGTATGAAGCGTGAGTAGTTCCACCTTGGGCTACAGGTCCATGTAGTAGCTAGATGGTTGTTTCTCCTCCTTTGTGCTACCATGTTTAGATCTTGTGAGCTCCGTTCATGATCAAGATCATCTATTTGTAATCATGCATGTTGTGTTTGCGGGGATCCGATGGATATTGAGATTATTATGTTGATTTTGTCTTTATGATTCTATCATGTCTATGTTTTTTGTGATCTTGCATGCTCTCTGTTGTTAGTAGCTATCTTGGCCAAGTAGTTTCTAGTGACTCCAAGAGGGAGTATTTATGCTCGATAGTGGGTTCATGCCTCTAGTTTCCAAGGGAAGTGACAATAATCTCTTCGGTTGTAGATGTGCTATTGCTACTAGGGAGAAAACAACGGCCTCTTGTTCATGGAGCATGTGGACTGTTTACCTTACACACTTTGCTTAAAGCAGTTGTCTGTTGCTTGCAACTTAATACTGGAGGGGGTTCGGATGATAACCTAAAGGTGGACTTCTAGTCATAGATGCAGTTGGATGGCGTTCTATGTATCTTGTTGTATTGCCCAATTGAATCTCATAGGATCTTTCTGACTAGTAATTGCATTGTTATGCCTTCCTCCATTCCTGTCAATTGCCCTGCTGTAATTTGTTTACCCTTCATCCCATGTTGTTTATCCAAGGAGATCGCATCTAGTGAACTATGGACCCCGGTCCAATCTTTACCATTGATACATCTTCCACTGTTACTTGTTTACTGGCTGCAAACCATTACCTTCCACATCATACATTTAGTCCTTTGTTACAGCAAACCGATGAGCTTGACAACCTCACTGATTCGTTGGGGCAAAGTCTTGAGTTTGTGTTGTGCAGGTCTCCGCGTTGCTAGCAACACCTGTGTGACGTTTCCTTCCTCCTACTGGTTCAATGACCTCGGTTTCTTACTGAGGGAAAACTTGCTGCTGTGCCGCTTCACACCTTGCTCTTGGGGTTCCCAACGAGGCGCTCCTACATCAACTCAGCGCTGCATCAGACACTACCATCCTCAACGAACTCACGAATCTGATGGTAACGCATGCGAATATGTTTGTTCTTCTGGTGTTGTCTAGGCTCCTTAGCTTGTGCAATAGCACCATTGTTGTCACAATAAACGTCCAAGGGATTGGACGCGCCCTGAGCCACACCAAGAGCGATCAGGAAATTCCTAATCCAAACAGCTTCCTTTGCAGCCTCCGAGGCAGCAATATATTCAGCTTTTGTTGAAGAGGAGGCCACCGTATCTTACTTGGAACTTTTCCAACTCACAGCACCACCATTCATGACAAACACAAAACCAGATTGCAATCTGGAGTCATCTGAGTCGTTAAGGTAACTCGCATTTGTGTAACCTCTTACACTGAGTTCATCCTCACCTCCATAAACTAGGAACACATCCTTAGTCCTTCTCAAGTACTTAAGGATATTCTTTACTGCTGTCCAATGACCTTCCCTGGATCAGCCTGGTATTTGCTCGTAACACTTAGAGCATAGGAAACATCTGGGCGAGTGTTGGAATTATGCCCTAGAGGCAATAATAAAGATGTTATTATTATAATTCTTGTTCATGATAAAGTTTATATTCCATGCTAGAATTGTATTAAGCGGAAACATTAATACTTGTGTGGTTTGTGAACAACACCGTGTCCCTAGTACGCCTCTATGGACTAGCTCATTGATCAATGATGGTTAAGGTTTCCTAACCATAGACATGAGTTGTCAATTGATAATGAGATCATATCATTGGGAGAATGATATGGTGGACAGACCCAAACTAAGCGAAGCAATTGGATCGTGTCATTGTGTTCATCTTTGCGAAGCTTTTCCTATGTCAAATATTGTATTCCTTAGACCATGAGATAATACAACTCCCTGGTATCGGAAGAAAGCTTTGAGGTCATCAAACGTCATCCTATGAGAGGGTGATCATAAAGGTGTCTCTCAGGTGATCGGAAAGTATCTGTTGGGTTGTATGTATCGAGATGGGATTTGTCCCTCCCAAGTCAGAGAGATATACTTCGGGCCCACTCGGTAATCGATATCAACACCGCTTGCAAGCATGTGGTTAAGGAGTTAATCACAAAGTGATATTGGATTACGGAACGAGTAAAGTACTTGCTGTGAACGAGATTGAACTAGGTATGACGATACCAACGATCGAATCTCGGGCAAGTAAAATATCACGAGACGAAGGGAATATGTATATGGGATTGATTGAATCCTGGCATCGTGGTTCATCCGATATGATCATCGATGAATGTGTGGGAGTCAATATGGGTGCCTAGACCCCGCTGTTGATTATTGATAGAAGATCATGTCTGCATATTCTCGAACCCGCAGGGTCACACACTTAACGTGTCTCGACGCTAGGATAGATTGGATACTTGGTTTATGAATTTTTGTTCGGAGTCTCGGATGGGATCCGGGACATCACGAGAGGTTCCGGAGTGGTCCGGAGAATAAGATTCATATAAGGCAGTTTCTAGAACCTTCCGGAAGGGGGCCAACGTGGTCCCACCTTCCGGGAGGGGGCATGGGCCTATGAGGGAGTGTCCTGGCTGCATTGGGCCAGGGGCACAAGGCCCCATAGGGCCCAGCCGATTCTAGATAGATTTAACTCGTTTAAATCTAGGGATAGAATTTCTAGATAAGGGGAGAGTTTAAATCGTTTAAACTAGAGATAGGCTTGGAGGAGGGGCTAGGGCTGGCCGCCGCCACCCCCTCTATATATAGAGGGCTGGTGCGCCCCTCCCCCTCAGACATATCTCCCTCCAAGCCCTAGTAGCCCTGTTGCCTTCCTCTCTCCCTCCCGACTGTTTGTAGGCGAAGCCCTGCAGCAGAAATTCTCCACCATATACACCACGCCGTCGTGTTGTAGATCCAATCCATCTCTCCACCATACTTGCTGGTCCGAGGAAGGAGGAGACATCGAGGTGCTGCACGTGTGCATCTCACGGAGGCACCGCCACTTGTGGTGCTAGATCGGATCGGATCGCGAGGAGGAGAAGCGAGTACGACTACATCACCCACGTTCCGACGAACGTTCCGCTGTGCGAATCTTCAAGGGTATGAAGATCTAATCCAATCTCTCTCGTTGTTTGCATCTCCTAGATTAGATCTTGGCTTTCCCTCTGTTCGCTTCCGTAGAAAATTTTGATTTACTATGCTGCGAAACCCTTCAGTGGTATCAGAGCTAGATCTATGCGTAGATGTGATTCACGAGTAGAACGCAACATGGTTGTTGCGGGCGTTGATGTTTTCTGTTGCAAGCCTCTTGTTTGTGTTCTTCTTATGACGCGGGATAGTGAGATTGAAGCGGTCCAGGCCAACCTTACGCGACATCGTTCGCGAGACCGGCTCCGCACTTGACGTGTGGCTTGTACCACACATGCGGCTGGTGGATGTCAGTTTCTCTCACTATAGTTGTCATGGGATTAACACCGGAGTTTGGCAACCATAATATCACCGTTGTGGCTTTCCGTAGGTAAGAATCGTTCTTAGCATCTACTCCCATAAGCCACGTAAAACATGCAACAACAAAGTAGAGGCGTCTAACTTGTTTTTTGCAGGGAGTGTTTTCTGTGATATGGTATGGCCCAAGATGTGATGTGTATAATGTATGCGATGATCATGTTTTGTAATGTTTCACGACTTGCATGTCGATGAGTACACAACCGGCAGGAGCCATATGGTTGTCTTTATAATTGTGTATGACCTGCGAGTCAACTTCTTATACGCAATGTAATAGCTTTACTTTATCGCTAAGTAGTTAGCAATAGTTGTAGTTGCTATTCGTGGTGGAGGCAATCATGGTGGAGTGATGGAGATCATGCCGAAACGCACAAGATGGAGATCATTGCGCGAAGATTGGCTATACCATGTCACATAAAGTTATATGCATGTGATGTTTATCCTTTTATGTATCTTATTATGCTTAGATCGCGACGGTAGCATTATAAGATGATTCCTCACTTAAAGATCAAGATAAAAACTGTGTTCTCCCCAAGTATGCACCGTTGCGAAAGTTCGTCGTGTCCAAGCATCACGTGATGATCGGGTGCTATAGACTCTACGCTCACATACAACGGGTGCAAGCCAGTTTTGCACACGCGGAAATACTTGGGTCTACCTTGACGAGCCTAGCATGTACAGACATGGCCTCGGAACACAAGAACTGAAAGGTTAAGCATGAGTCATATGAATGATATGATCGACACTTTGTTGTCCACCATTGAAACCACATCTCTTCTCGTGATGATCGGATTAGGTGTGGTGAATTTGGATCGTGTTCACTAAACAACTTGAGGGATGTTGATTTTAGTGGGAGTTCATCTAGTAATTTGATTAAATTGAACTATTTATCATGAACATAGTCTAAGTTGTACTTGCAAATACTGTAGATCACATGGCCAAGTCCAACTTCAACTTCAACGTTTTTTGCTGAGAAAGAAAAGCTTAGAAACAATGGGTCTAACTTCACCAACTGGTTCCGCAATCTGAGAATCATTCTGTCTGGCGGACAAAAGGACTATGTCCTTGAGAAAGCCTTAGGTAACCCCCCTGCTGCAACTGCGTCGGCTGATGAGAAAGCTGTCTATCAGTCACGCAAAGATGATTACAGTGTGATTAAGAGCACCATGATGTTTGCTATGGAACCGGAACTTCAAAATCGTTTTGAAAACTATCCCGGGCCCTTTGAGATTCTCGAAGAGCTGAAAACCATGTTTCAGACTCAGGCCCGTTCTGAGAGATATGAGATCTCTGAGAAGTTCTTTAACTGCAAGATGGAGGAAGGGAGTTCCGTTAGTGAGCACGCCATTAAGATGTTGGGCTACACTCAACGCCTTGAGCAACTGGACTGCAAGATTCCAGAGGAGCTCAAGATTAACAGGGTTCTGCAATCACTCCCTCCCAGCTACAAAAGTTTTGTAGTGACTCATAATCAGATTGGTTCCACTGATATGATCACCGAGCTCTTCGCAAAGCTGAAGGCTGCGGAGGTGGACATCAAGAAGGATAATCATGTGTTGATGGTCAACAAGCCCTCCTTTAAGAAAGGTAAAGGGGCAAAGAAGCCCTTCAAGAAGGGCGGCGGCAAGCGCAATGCCCCTGCTGAGAAGAAGCTCAGGTCTGGTCCCAAGCCGGACACTGAGTGCTTCTGTTGCAAGGACAAGGGTCACTGGAAGCGCAACTGTCCGAAGTACTTAGCGGACAAGAAGGCTGGCACCATCAAAGGTATATTTGATATACATGTTATTGATGTTTTCCTTACTAGCCCTCGTTGTAGTGCCTGGGTATTTGATACCGGTTCAGTTGCTAATATTTGTAACTCGAAACAGTAGCTACGGAATAGACGGCGGCTTGCGAGGGATGAGGTGACAATGCGCGTTGGCAACGGATCAAGAGTTGATGTGATGGCCGTCGGCACGCTCTCCTTAGTTTTACCTTCGGGATTAGTTTTAAACCTTAATAA
Organism: Avena sativa; assembly: GCA_916181665.1. Lineage (NCBI taxonomy): Eukaryota > Viridiplantae > Streptophyta > Magnoliopsida > Poales > Poaceae > Avena > Avena sativa. Next base: position 509,056,931 of record OV702294.1, read on the forward strand.
ATGTTATTATGTGCCTGCGTTGAGCATGAACATTATTTCTGGATCGTGTTTATTGCAAGACGGTTATTCATTTAAATCGGAGAATAATGGTTGTTCTATTTATATGAGTAACATCTTTTATGGTCATGCACCTCTTGTGAATGGTTTATTTCTTCTAAATCTCGAAAGGGATGAAACACACATCCATAACATTGAGGCTAAGAGATGCAAAGTAGATAGTGATAATACTACTTATTTGTGCCACTATCGTCTAGGTCATATTGGTGTAAAGCGCATGAAGAAACTCCATTGTGATGGACTTTTGGAGTCTCTTGATTTTGAATCATTTGACACATGCGAACCATGCCTCATGGGCAAGATGATCAAAACCCCGTTCTCCGGTATGATGGAGCGAGCAACGGACTTGTTGGAAATCATACATACCGATGTATGCGGACTGATGAGTGTTTCGACGCGCGGTGGATATCGCTATTTTCTCACTTTTACCGATGACTTAAGTAGATATGGGTATATCTATTTAATGAAACATAAATCTGAAACGTTTGAAAAGTTCAAAGAATTTCAGAATGAAGTGGAGAACCATCGTAACAGAAAGATTAAGTTTCTACGATCCGATCGTGGGGGCGAATATTTGAGTTATGATTTTCTCACGCATCTCAAAGCAAGTGGAATCATTTCACAACTCACGCCACCCGGAACACCACAGCGCAATGGTGTGTCTGAACGCCGGAATCGAACCCTATTAGATATGGTCCGATCGATGATGTCTCTTACTGATTTTCCGTTATCATTTTGGGGTTATGCATTAGAAACCGCTGCATTCACTTTAAATAGGGCTCCATCTAAATCCGTTGAGATGACACCGTATGAACTGTGGTTTGGTGCTAAACCTAAGTTATCATTTCTTAAAGTTTGGGGATGCGAAGCTTACGTCAAGAAGTTGATGCCGGACAAGCTCGAACCCAAAGCGGAGAAATGCGTCTTCATAGGATACCCTAAGGAAACTATTGGGTATACCTTCTATCACAGAACCGAAGGCAAAGTGTTTGTCGCAAAGAACGGTTCCTTTCTTGAGAAGGAGTTTCTCTCGAAAGAAGTGAGTGGGAGGAAAGTAGAGCTAGACGAGGTTATTGAACCTTCTCTTGAATTGGAGAGTAGCGCAGCACCTGAAATTGTTCCAGTGCCGCCTGCACCAACAATAGAGGAAGCAAATGACAAGGATCATGAAGCTTCGGACGATGCTGCTACTGAACGTCGCAGGTCGACAAGGTCGCGTGCCCCTCCTGAGTGGTACGGCAACCCTGTCTTGACTGTCTTGTTAGTAGAAGACAGTGAACCTACGAACTATGAGGAAGCGATGATGAGCCCAGACTCTGAGAAATGGCTAGAAGCCATGAAATCCGAGTTGGGATCCATGAGCGAAAACCAAGTATGGACTTTGGTGGACCCTCCTAGCGACCGAAAGGCCGTTGAGTGCAAATGGATCTTCAAGAAGAAAACGGACGCGGATGGTAATGTTATCGTCTATAAAGCACGGCTTGTTGCGAAAGGTTTTCGACAAGTTCAAGGTGTTGACTACGATGAGACTTTCTCTCCCGTAGCGATGTTTAAGTACATTCGGATTTTATTAGCAATTGCTGCGTTTCATGATTATGAAATATGGCAGATGGATGTCAAGACTGCTTTCCTCAATGGCAACATTGATGAAGAGTTGTATATGATGCAACCCGAAGGTTTTGTCGATCCTAAGGATGCTGATAAAGTATGCAAACTTCAGCGTTCCATTTATGGACTGAAGCAAGCGTCTCGGAGTTGGAACCTTCGTTTTGATCAAGTGATCAAGAGCTTTGGATTTGTTCCAAATTGCTACGAAGCTTGCATCTACAAGAAAGTGAGTGGGAGCTCGGTGACGTTTCTGGTACTATATGTGGATGACATATTGATTATTGGAAATGACATCAACATGCTTAACGATGTGAAGAGTTATTTGAACAAGTGTTTTTCAATGAAAGACCTAGGTGAAGCTGCTTATATATTGGGCATCAAAATCTATAGAGATAGACAAAGACGCCTGATAGCTTTAAGCCAGAGTACATACCTAGACAAAGTTCTGAAAAGGTTCAGAATGGATAAGGCAGGAAAAGGTTCAGTGCCTATGTTGTCAGGTAAGATATTGAGCAAGGCTCAGTGTCCAGCTACGGTAAATGATAGGGAAGCTATGAGCAAAGTGCCTTATGCCTCGGCCATAGATTCCATCATGTATGTCATGCTGTGTACTAGACCGGATGTGTCCAATGCTCTTAGTTTGATGAGCAGATGTCAAAGTGATCCAGGAGTGGAACACTGGACAGCCGTGAAGAACATCCTAAGGTACCTAAATAGGACTAAAGAAATGTTCTTAGTCTATGGGGGTGATGAACAGCTCGTCGTAAAAGGTTACGTCGATGCTAGTTTCGACACCGACAAGGATGATTCTAAATCTCAGACAGGATACGTGTATATTTTGAATGGAGGAGCTGTGAGCTGGAGAAGCTGCAAGCAAAGCGTGATCGCGGGATCTACAGTAGAAGCGGAATACATGGCTGCTGCAGAAGCGTCAAGTGAAGGAGTTTGGATCAGAAACTTCATCACTGAGCTTGGCGTGGTTCCAAGTGCGTTGGACCCACTGGAGATATTGTGTGACAACACTGGCGCCATAGCACTCGCTAAGGAACCAAGATATCATCCAAAGACCAAGCATATCAACCGCAAGTTTCATATAATCCGAGATTATATAGCAGATGGAGATCTGAAGATCAGCAAAGTACATACAGATCTGAATGTCGCAGATCCATTGACTAAACCTCTTCCACGTGTAAAACATGATCAGCACCTCAGTGCCATGGGTGTGAGATTGTTGCCAAATGTAAACTAGATTATTGACTCTAGTGCAAGTGGGAGACTGTTGGAATTATGCCCTAGAGGCAATAATAAAGATGTTATTATTATAATTCTTGTTCATGATAAAGTTTATATTCCATGCTAGAATTGTATTAAGCGGAAACATTAATACTTGTGTGGTTTGTGAACAACACTGTGTCCCTAGTACGCCTCTATGGACTAGCTCATTGATCAATGATGGTTAAGGTTTCCTAACCATAGACATGAGTTGTCAATTGATAATGAGATCATATCATTGGGAGAATGATATGGTGGACAGACCCAAACTAAGCGAAGCAATTAGATCGTGTCATTGTGTTCATCTTTGCGAAGCTTTTCCTATGTCAAATATTGTATTCCTTAGACCATGAGATAATACAACTCCCTGGTATCGGAAGAAAGCTTTGAGGTCATCAAACGTCATCCTATGAGAGGGTGATCATAAAGGTGTCTCTCAGGTGATCGGAAAGTATCTGTTGGGTTGTATGTATCGAGATGGGATTTGTCCCTCCCAAGTCGGAGAGATATACTTCGGGCCCACTCGGTAATCGATATCAACACTGCTTGCAAGCATGTGGTTAAGGATTTAATCACAAAGTGATATCGGATTACGGAACGAGTAAAGTACTTGCTGTGAACGAGATTGAACTAGGTCTGACGATACCAACGATCGAATCTCGGGCAAGTAAAATATCACGAGACGAAGGGAATATGTATATGGGATTGATTGAATCCTGGCATCGTGGTTCATCCGATATGATCATCGATGAATGTGTGGGAGTCAATATGGGTGCCCAGACCCCGCTGTTGATTATTGATAGAAGATCATGTCTGCATATTCTCGAACCCGCAGGGTCACACACTTAACGTGTCTCGACGCTAGGATAGATTGGATACTTGGTTTATGAATTTTTGTTCGGAGTCTCGGATGGGATCCGGGACATCACGAGAGGTTCCGGAGTGGTCCGGAGAATAAGATTCATATAAGGCAGTGCAGTTTTTGGAGTTCGGAATTGTTCCGGATTAATCGGTATTGTACCGGAAGCTTCTAGAACCTTCCGGAAGGGGGCCAACGTGGTCCCACCTTCCGGGAGGGGGCATGGGCCTATGAGGGAGTGTCCTGGCCGCATTGGGCCAGGGGCACAAGGCCCCATAGGGCCCAGCCGATTCTAGATAGATTTAACTCGTTTAAATCTAGGGATAGAATTTCTAGATAAGGGGAGAGTTTAAATCGTTTAAAATAGAGATAGGCTTGGAGGAGGGGCTAGGGCTGGCCGCCGCCACCCCCTCTATATATAGAGGGCTGGTGCGCCCCCTCCCCCTCAGACATATCTCCCTCCAAGCCCTAGTAGCCCTGTTGCCTTCCTCTCTCCCTCCCGACTGTTTGTAGGCGAAGCCCTGCAGCAGAAATTCTCCACCATATACACCACGCCGTCGTGTTGTAGATCCAATCCATCTCTCCATCATACTTGCTGGTCCGAGGAAGGAGGAGACGTCGAGGTGTTGCACGTGTGCATCTCACAGAGGCACCGCCACTTGTGGTGCTAGATCGGATCGGATCGCGAGGAGGAGAAGCGAGTACGACTACATCACCCACGTTCCGACGAACGTTCCGCTGTGCGAATCTTCAAGGGTATGAAGATCTAATCCAATCTCTCTCGTTGTTTGCATCTCCTAGATTAGATCTTGGCTTTCCCTCTGTTCGCTTCCGTAGAAAATTTTGATTTACTATGCTGCGAAACCCTTCAGCGAGTACATATCATTTCATACATGATGGATACAATAGTCAAAGCATATGGAACCCTGCTCATGCGCTCACGCTCATCAATAGTTGAAGGACACTGAGTCTTGCTGAGTTTTATGCCGTGAGACATGGGCAAGAACCCCTTCTTAGCCTCTTCCATGTTGAACCGTTTCAACACTTTGTCAATGTATGTACTCTGGCTTAATCCAATTAGCCTCCTTGATCTGTCTCTATAGATCTTGATGCCTAGAATATATGCCGCTTCTCCCAAGTCCTTCATCGAAAAACTATTTTTCAACGAGGTCTTAACAGACTCGAGCATAGGAATGTAATTTCCAATCAGCAATATGTCATCTACATATATAAGATTAGAAATACAAGCGCTCTCCCACTTTCCTTCTTGTAAACACAAGGTTCTTGTTCGTTTTTGATGAAGCCAAACTCCTTTACAACTTCATCAAAACAAATGTTCCAACTCCAAGATGCTTGCTTCAGCCCATAAATGGACTTTAGAAGTTTGCATACCCTTCCAGCATTTTTTGGATCGACAAAACCTTCGGGCTGCATCATATACACGTCCTCAGTTAGGATTCCATTTAGGAAAGCCGTCTTGACATCCATCTGCCATATTTCATAGTCGAAATATGCAGCAATGGCTAGAATTATCCATATAGATTTAAGAATCACTACGGGCAAGAAAGTCTTGTCGTAGTCAACTCCTTGAACTTGTCGAAAACCTTTTGCAACAAGTCGAGCATTTCCATCCATATCAATCTTCTTCTTATAGATCCATTTGCACTCGATGGCTTTAAAACCATCAGGCAGGTCAACCAAGTTCCAAACTTGATTTTCTCCCATGGACTCTATCTCGGATCTCATGGCGATCAGCCATTTCTCAGAGTCTGGGTCCACCATCGCTTCTGCATAGGTCGCAGGCTCATCATTGTCTAACGATAATAATTCCCGCGTTTCGCGGAGCCTCGTCGACCTTCGTGGTTGTGGTGCTTATATTGCCAGGGGTTCGTCAACTTGTTCTGCTACAATAGCATCACTCGTAGAAGCATCCCCGACTGGCTCATCTTGAACTTCTTCAAGTCGCACCGACCTTCCACTCGTTTCCTTTATGAGAAACCCTTTCTCTAGGAAAACACCGCTACGAGCGACAAACACTTTGCCCTCTTCTCGGTTGTAGAAGTAATACCCTAAGGTTTCCCTCAGATATCCCACGAAAATGCACTTATCCGATTTGGGTGTTAGCTTGTCCGACTGAAGTCGTTTGACAAACGCATCACAACCCCAAATCTTTAGAAAAGACAAACTAGGATTCTTTCCAGTCCACACCCCATATGGTGTCTTAACGACAGATTTAGATGGTACCCTATTAAGTGTGAAAGCTGGCGTTTCTAGAGCGTAACCCCAAAATGACAATGGTAAATCTGATTGGCTCATCATCGATCGAACCATGTCCAAGAGAGTTTGATTACGCTTTCGGACACCCCGTTCCTTTGAGGCGTCCCGGGCGGCGTGATCTGTGGAACAAGTCCGCAACTCTTAAGATGATTGCTAAATTCGTGACTCAAATATTCACCTCCACGATCAGATCGCAAGGCCTTTATTTTCTTGCCATGTTGATTCTCTACCTCACTCTGGAACTCCTTGAATTTTTCAAAAGTTTCAGACTTATGCCTGATCAAGTAGACATAACCATATCTACTGAAATCATCAGTAAAAGTAATGAAGTAGTGATATCCTCCTCTTGCTGTCGTGCTCATTGGTCCACATACATCAGTATGTATGAGTTCCAACAAGTCTGTCGCTCTCTCGGGTAAACCCGAAAAGGGCGACTTGGTCATATTTCCAAGTAAACTAGCCTGACATGTCTCGTATGATTCAAAATCAAACAAAGTTAGAAGACCATCACCATGGAGCTTCTTCATGCGCTTTTCACTTATATGCCCCAAACAAAAATGCCATAAACAGGTAGGACTCAAATCATTAGGCTGAAGCCTTTCAGCACTAACATTGTAAACAGATGCATCATCAAGATTTAAAATAAATAACCCATTCACAATGGGAGCATCCTCCATAAACATAGCATTCTTAGAGATTACACAACCATTATTTACACTCGCGAATGAATAACCATCCCTCATCAAACAGAAAGGTGATAAAATGTTTCGTCCCATACTAGGAATGTAATAGCAATCATTCAACTCCATAATAAATCCTGACGGAAGGTGAAGTTGCATGACGCCGACGAACAATGCATCAACCCTTGCTTTATTTCCGATGCGAAAATCCACTTCGCCTTTCTGCACTTCTCTAGTCCTTATTAGCCCCTGCATCGAATTTCAAATATGAGCAACCGATCTGGTATCAAATACCCAAGAGTTAACATAAGATTCAGCGAGAAGAATGTCCACAACATTTACAACAAGCGTACCTGAGTGGGAAGTACTCTTACTTCCACTCTTCTTCAAAGAAGCCTGGTACTTGTTGCAGTTTCTCTTCCAGTGGCCATGTTTATGACAAAATAAGCACTCATTGTCATCTACAGGTCCAGCCTTTTGCTTGGGTGCAGGCTTAGCGATCGTATCCTTAGCCTTGCCTTTCTTCTTCGACCAAGAAGTACCCTTTTTCTTAAAGCTAGGCTTGTTCTACACAGCCATCACATGGCTATGCACAGCCATCACATGGCTATGCCCTGCACACTTATTCATGTCACTTTCTGTTGTTTTTAGCATCCCGCATAACTCATTAAGGCCCTTCTCCACCCCATGCATATGTTAGTTCGAAATGAACTGCCCATAGCTAGATGGAAGAGACGCCAAAATGAAATCAGTAGCCAACTCTTGGCCTAGTGGAAAACCAAGATTTTCCAAAGTCTGACTTTAACCAACCATTTTGATCACACGGGGGCCTACAGATGCTCCCTCTGCCAGCTTGCATTCCACAAAGGACTTGGGAACATTGTACCTCTCAGTCCTTGCCTGATCTTGGAACATGTCCTTAAGCGCGATGATCATATCGTATGCATCCTGATCCTCAAACTTCTTTTGGAGTTCAGGTTCCATGCATGCAAGCATAAGACAACTAAACTCAAGAGAATCATGACATACTCTCTTGTAGGCATTCTTAAGGGCAGCAGATGCATTATCAGCAGGTTCATCGGGGATTGGGGTATCCAGAACCGTTTCCTTTTTATCAGACCTAAGAACAATTCTCAGGTTACGGACCCAGTTCGAATAGTTTGTTCCATTTAGTTTATCTTTGTCAAGAATCGAACGCAAAGAAAAAGGTGATGCAGTGTTCTGTGCCATTGATCTACAACATAAAACATGCAAAATACTAATCCACGTAACCATGAAAGAGTAAAACATATTAAACAATTTAATAGCATATACTCGCACTTAAATCAATATCCCTCTATTGATACTAAGTGATTCAAGATCCACAATTAACAAGTCGACTAGTGAGCTTTAGCATCACTGCTAGAAGACAAGGTAAATCAGTAAGCAACACTTGCTAATCATATCACATATGACTCTTGTTGTTGGGTGACATCTCTATGTCAAAACTAGGCGCCCAACCTTTATGCCCCAAGATCCTTAACTGTTAAGATGACCTTGTCAAGCTCACCAACCCTTATGCGTGTAGGTATCCGATACAAACCCATCGAGCCAAGGAAAACCGCGGCACCCTAATTTCATAGGCCCACCAACGATTGTACAGGGCATAGGATGGTGCAAGGTTTGGTTGGGAGGGCATGGTTTAACTTAAACTTTGTGAGTGATCGTTCTACTTCTATCATCTAAGAATGCATAGAGTAAAACGCATAAGAATTGCATTCACATAGTTGTGACATAGTATGACCCATTTTCTCATGGTGATCTCTATCGCCATAGAACCTGTCCACCATGATGATCTCCATCTTCATGTTCCATGCGAGCCATCCTCCAAGTGATGAGTCCTCCAAGAACTAATACAAGCTATTACTCCTAACATATAGTAATCAAAATTACATAGTATTGGGATCATCACACGTTGGCACGCAGGCCATTACAATAATTGACAACACATATGGCTCTAGCCGTGTTGCCCTACTCACGACACGCAGGTCATGATAAATTTTATACATGCATCATGGGCCATATTGATCACATACATCCTGCAAAAACAAGTTATGCATAGAATCGCATTCTACCGGATCATGTGAACTCGCAGCACCTAATTACCTTAACGAGATACAAAAGGAGCTACGATTAAGGAGGGTCTAGGGGATCTCCCCCTACGGGGTTCGAAGGGGCAGCGTCCCTCGCGGTATCAAATGAGAGATCGAATCTACACAATTTTATTTAAGGATTTTGATCGGCAAATCAAATTTACCATAAATTGACTATCACTCTGATTCAATCAAACTCCTTTGATAACGGTACATCGATTTTACATCTAGGTTCCGATTCGATCAATCATATTAATCTTCGCGTGATTCAACTGGATTTATGTGTCACTGTCTACCCCGATGGCGGAAATCGACCGGTAGGGGTAAGTCGTTCGACAACCTTAGAAACACAATCACGGAAAGCAAGATCACAGATCAATCCTGAACCACTGCCATATAAACGATCACATCATTCATATCAATCTGCATATCACCATATGCAAACATCCTGAACCTATAACTGAATAGCATCGGCTCTGATACCACTGAAGGAATACGGGTAGGCTACACTAGCGCAAATCAAAAAGTTTCTACTGCGTAAACCAGGATTACTGTTGTCATAGATCACAGGATTACCACTAGACGCGCGGTTGCGGAACTTGATGAAGCACGTCAAGGCAGTGTAGACGTTCTACGTCTCCTCCTTGTACTTGTCCCACGAGCAGCTCCCATTGCGCGGCTCGTCCAAGTGCCACAGATGTAGCACCTCGGAGGTATCCACACGTGCGGGGTGGAAGCGTCAGATGCCGGACTGCTAGGTCCGCGCGTGCAACACAGGTGTGAGGAGTGGCGGCTGGGTGGAATGGTCTAACCCTGGTCAGCTCGCCCCACCCTCTCTTATATAGGCGTCCCTAGTGGGCTTCTACATTATCAGCCCATTAGTAGCCTAAGCCTGGTCTAATTCGGATCTAATCCTCATTAGGCTTCAGCCCCTTATGTGTGTGACCCTATAGGTTCATATACATATCGACATGACACGAATACACTTATTCTGTCAATAGTTGGTAGCGGTCTCTAGCAAGACGTGCCAACTCCTAAACGCATACAAAGATCATATAGGATGAACCATCATAAGGTTTAGTACTTGTCTTTCCCTTTGCCTCACAATATTTGGTCTTGCTCCAAGCTGACCTCCCTTTCTCGATACTGTGATTAGGAATCCCTTTACTAGGTTAACTCTTAACCTTATGTAGTATGGCCGTGCATTTCTGGACCGATCACTCGAGGGGCCCAGTGATATCTCTCTCAAGTAGAGAGGGGCAAATCCCATCTTGATTGACCATGCCTTGCAGCATGCTTCAGGACAAACCCGAAAGTTATCTTTATAACTACCCAGTTATGGAGTAGCGTTTGATATCCCCAAAGTAGGTCGATCCACATCTCAAGTACATGCGAAAATCTCAGGTCTAAGGACAAAACATACACGATGTGTAGAGAGAGCTGCAAGTCTATTTGCCAGTCTCAAGTTGGGTTAGTCCAACCCCATGTTCATAACATGTGTCCACATCATTGGTTTGCATCTCCATGTCTATGACTTGCGAAACATAGTCATCAACCAATCGATGTGCTAGTCTAATATTCACGTGTGTCCTCACATGACTCCGACTAGGGACAACTATTTGGATAACCATACAAGTAAAGAGTTTCACAAACAATTCACATAATTGCCAATCAATACAAGTTGCCTGATATGGATATTCAATTACAATAACTCATGGATACATAAGAAATATAATCATCTCTATGATTGCCTCTAGGGCATATTTCCTTCATTGAGGCCCCGCTGCAACGGGCTGGCAGGACAAAAGATGTTATGCAAGCTCTCATTGCGAGCACGCATGACTATATATGGAGCGCATGCCTATGATTGTTTAGTACTTGGATGTTTATTCTTATTTATCTGCAATTCCCCTAGATCTTGAAGTTACATGTTTAGAATCGTCCATGCAATGCCCGTCCATCCATCCTTATGCCTACCGCACTCATATTCAACTATTTGCTACTACTATTACTATTGCTCCTGTTTTACTGTTGTTGTACTTTGCTATTGCTACTACAAAACTGTTGCTACTGATAAACTTCTGTGAGCAAGAAATATTTCCAGGTGCAGCTGAATTGACAACTCAGTTGTTAAGGCTTATAAGTATTCTTTGGCTCCCCTTGTGTCGAATCAATAAATTGGGTAATACTATCCTCGAAGACTGTTGCGATCCCCTATACTTATGGATCATCAATACTATTTTCTGGCACTGTTGCCGAGGAGCATAGCTTTATTTGTAAGTTCACTTGGATCTATTATTGTTCACTGCTACTCCTTTCATCATGGGTAATTCTTGTGATGGAAAGTTTCCTATTTTACCATCCACTACAAGAAGAGGTACTGTCCTAAACACCTCTGATGCTCTTGATTCACCGTCTATTATAAGTAAGCTTATTACACCACCACCACATACACATACTACACACACTGCTACTACAGCTGAATCTGAAACTGCTTCGGATACTCATGATGTTACTTCTACTGTGCTTGATGCAAGTGGTTCATTAGGTCCTTTCCTAGAAGCTACTATTTCTAGAACTATTTGGGAAACATTGAAACTCCTAGTGAAGACACTGTTACACCTGTTAGCTTACCTGGGTATAGAGAGAGATATGATATTAGTGATGGTTACATTGAGTTGACTGATGAATTTATTAGTGATGGTTACACATGGTGCTAGTGCTATTAGGAGTCTCCTTGAGAGACGTACCATTATTCCTAAATTGTCTTCTGATCCTAAGTTTGCCAATTCTCCCATAGATATTAAAGATGAAGTTTATGATTTATCTCTTGATTTATCCCATTTAGACATTGTTGAGAAAGAACCTTTTTGTGGGACTGAAAATGAGAGTGTTGTGGCACATATGAATGAGCTTTCTACTATGAGTGTTTTATTCTCTGATGATTTTAAGATGCGCAAGCACTTTGTTACAAAGATCTTCCCTTTTTCACTAAAAGGGGAAGCTAAAGCTTGGTTTAATAGATTACCTCATGGATCCATTGATAGCCCTGATTGCTTGATTGCTTCTTTCTTCCAAAAATATTTTCTTCCTAGTGCTAGACATGCTGTTTTAGAGACTTTTTGATTTTAAACAGGGAGAAGAAGAGAAACTGCCTGAGTCGTGGACAATGTTCTGTGTCTTGATTCATGCACATCCCGGATGTCCATTAACTAAAAATGAGCTTCTTGATATTTATTATAATGGACTAATTGATGATTCTAGGACATACCTAGATAATTTTGCTGATTGTGTTTTTAGGAAAAGAACTCCTACAGATGCTGAAGAATTAATGGCTAAAATAAGCAAGAATTATGATGATTGGACTCCAACTGAGCTAAATACACCTGAGCCTATTACTCTTAAACCAGTTGTGCCTGAACCAGTTCCAACACCAACACCAATGAAGAGGGGAGTAATTGCATTAAATGATGAAGTGATGAAAGAAGCTAAGAATTGTCTTAAGGAGAAAGGTATTAGAGCTGAAGATGTGAAGAGTCTACCTCCTATAGAAGAATTATGTAAGCAAATTCCCCACTCATCTACTATTGAGGTACACTCTCTCCACTTTGATGAAGGTGATATTCCCTATGGTAAGCCTCCTGATCAATGTTTAGATGAACTTGACACATTTATAGTTAAACAAGGTAATTTTAATAAACAAGTTTAGAATCATTTATTGGAAAACTCTAGAGCTATTAATGAGTTGAAATATATTGTGGAAAGAACTGCTAATGATGTTAAAATGCTTTCTAAACACTTTCAAATGGTTCAAACTCAGATTGATCAACTTGCTAAGGTACAAAATGATATGCCAGTTAATGCCTCAGGAGATAAACATGCTTATGGAATTAGAACTAGGAGTGGTATAGCTACTCAAGATCCTTTATATCCTGAAGGACACCCTAAAAGAATTGAGCAGGATTCTCAACAAGGTGAAAGTAGTGGTAGTCCTCATAAGAGAAATAAAAAGAAACATAAAATAGTTGAGGAACCCTATGAACCTGTTGTAGATCCTAATAGTATATCAGTCTCTGATGCTGAAACTGAAAGTGATGATAAAAAAGATGCTCCTGAAAAGGAGGAAGTTGAGGAAGAACCTGACAAGCACACTAAGAACACTAGGTACACTAAGGAAGATTTTATAGCTAAAAAACATGGTAGTGATAAAGAACCTTGGGTGCAGAAGCCTATGGCTTTTCCAAATAAGAAACACAAGTCAGAGGAGGAAGAACACTACAACAAGTATTGTGAGTGGATGAAACCTTTATTTGTGCACATTCCTTTGACTGATGCTATTAAGTTGCCTTCTTATTCAAAGTATATGAAGGATATTGTCTCTAATAAAAGGAAGATTGCTAATGAGGAAATTTCTACTCTGCTTGCTAATTATTCCTTCAATGGTAAGGTTCCAAAGAAATTGGGTGATCCAGGTATACCAACTATTCCTTGCTCTATTAAGAATAATTATGTTAGAACTGCTTTATGTGATTTGGCAGCTGGAGTTAGTGTTATGCTTTTTTCTCTCTACAAGAGACTCCAGCTAGAAAAGTTGATACCAACTGATATATCTTTGCAAATAGCTGATAAGTCAACTACTATTCCTGTTGGTATATGTGAGGATGTTCCTGTTAAAGTGGCTCATAATTGCTTGGTTTTAACTGATTTTGTTGTGCTTGAGATGCCCGAAGATGATAATATGTCTAGTATTCTTGGGAGACCTTTTCTTAATACTGTAGGTGTTGTTGATACGTCGGAAACGTATCTATAATTTTTGATGCTCCATGCTTGTTTAGTATCCACTTTGCTTTGCTTTGTCTACACTTTGATGTGTTTTTATATCTTTTCTGGAACTAACCTATTAACAAGTTGCCACAGTGCCAGTTGCCTGTTTTCTTCTGTTTTTGGTTCCAAAAAGGCAGAAAATCAATATTCTCGGAATTGGACGGGACAAAAGCCAAAGTCAATATTTTACCGTGGGGGACACGAATCCAGAAGAAGAGACATAGAAGCAAACCAAGGCAGCCAAACCCCCCTAGGTGCGGACAGGGGTGGGCCCGCGCCTAGGCAGGGTGTGGCCCCCTTGGTCGCCTCTCGGCCTCGTATCTTCGCCTATAAGAAGCCCCGATGCAGAAACCCTAAGTACTCGATCAAAACTCCACGAAACCTTCTGTAGCCGTCGCCACCGTCGTCCCTAGATCGGGGGATCTGAAGTTCTTCCCGGCACCCTGCCGGAGGGGTGATCATCTCGGAGGCCTTATCTCCGGTATGATGTGTGAGTAGTTCCACCTTGGACTATGGGTCCATGTAGTAGCTAGATGGTTGTATCTCATCCTTGTGCTTTCATGTATAGATCTTGTGAGCTCCGTTCATGATCAAGATCTAATCTATTTGTAATCATGCATGTTGTGTTTGCGGGGATTCGATGGATATTGAGATTACTATGTCAGATTGATTAATGGTTTTGTCTTTATGAGTCTATCATGTCTGTGTTGTTTGTGATCTTGCATGCTCTCTTTTGTTAGTAGCTATCTTGGCCGAGTAGTTGCTAGTGACTCCAAGAGGGGGTATTTATGCTCGATAGTGGGTTCATGCCTCTAGTTTCCAAGGGAAGTGACAGAAATCTCTTCGGTTGTAGATGTGATGTTGCCACTAGGGAGAAAACAACGGTATCTTGTTCATGGAACAAGTGGATTGTGTACCTTACACACTTTGCTTAAAGCAGTTGTCTGTTGCTTGCAACTTAATACTGGAGGGGGTTCAGATGATAACCTGAAGGTGGACTTCTAGTCATAGATGCAGTTGGATGGCGGTCTATGTATATTGTTGTATTGCCCAATCGAATCTCATAGGATCTTTTTGTCTGGTATTGCATTGTTATGCCTAGCTCAGTTCCTATCAATTGCCCTACTGTAATTTGTTTACCCTTCATGCCATGTTGTTTATCTAAGGAGATCACCTCTAGTGAACTGTGGGCTCCGGTCCAATCTTTACCATTGATACATCTTCCACTATTTGCTTGTTGCAAACCATCATCACCTTCCACACCATACAGTTAATACTTTGTTACAGCAACCGGTGAGATTGACAACCTCACTGTTAGTTGGGGCAAAGTCTTGAGTTTGTGTTGTGCAGGTCTCCGCGTTTCTTGCAACACCTGTGGGACGTTTACTTCCTCCAACTGGTTCGATAACCTCGGTTTCTACTAAGGGAAAACTTGTTGTTGTGCTCATCACACCTTGCTCTTGGGGTTTCCGACGAAGCATCCCATGACAGTGCTGGGTGTCATCAAGCTTTTCTAGCGCCGTTGTCGGGGAGGCTAAGGATGTCTTCACAAGGGGAGTCCTCCACTTCCTTTCTATTTACTTTGTTTTTAGTTTGCTTAGTTTCTTTTGCTTGGTTTTGTTTGCGTCTTTTCAAAAACTCAAAAAAAATAGTCTAGTTTGGTTTGATTTCTTTATCCAAAAACACAAAAAAATTAGTTCCTACCCTAGTTGCCACCATGTATGGTTTTGGACCAATCTTTATTTCACCTATGGAAGAGATATCCACTTTTAAGAAAAAAAAGTGAAGAGAGTTTTAAAGAAGCTTGGTCTAGAATCTCCGCTTTACAGAGGGAAACTGAGCCTAAGATGAGTCTTGGCTTGGTTATTGATAGTTTCTACCGCGGTATTGCTCTTCGTTAGATATGCTTTAGATGTTGTGGCTGAGAAAGATATTTTGCTATGTACTGAGGATGAAGCTTTTGATGCCATAAAGAAATTGATTATGATTTATGGTACACCTGGCAAATCTAATTCCTCTTTTACAAATATTTTTGCTAGGTTGAACACTCTTGATACTAGTATTTCTGCTATGAATAGTTGCTATCACACGCTTAGGGCTTACCATGATTATGTTCCCATAAATTCTGAGCCTTCAAAGTGGTTTCCCACAATCAAAGTCTCTATAAATACTACATTTTTTATGCTCGTTGTGATATCATGTCTGAATTTTGTCTCATGCCTAAAGATATTTATGATTCTTTGAGTCTTTGGGGGCTTTCTGAAGGAGGAGGGGAAATCTCTCTTACTAATAATGCCACCTTATTACCCATTGGAATAGCTAAAGATGTGTTTACAAAAATCTCAGGGAAAATGGTGTCTACTGATTATCTTGTTATTGAATGTGTAGGCAAAGGACATATTACACTTGGAAGATCCCTACTGAAACACCTTGGAGCAATAATAGATGTGGGAAAGGGCATTATGCATTTTTATCCTCCAGTAAGCAACCATATTCTCCCTAAAGAGAAGAAGAAAGGAAAGAACAAGAGGGTTAATGCCTCATTTGAAAATACTTGATTCTTCTTGCTTCTTGTGCCTAACTTAAAGGCGTTAAATAAAAGTACTTGTTGCGAGATAACCCAAGAGTTTCCTTGAGTCTTGGAAGTTATTACTTCAGTAATGACCTCTCCTTATCCTTTTATCTGCTTTTTGTGCCAAGAATGACCTCTAATTAGAGGGAAGTAAGATTTGGGGAGTTGCTGTCCCGAAACAGATTTATGTCCTCCACCATAAAAAATTGTGAGGAGTCTCTATAACTCGGATTGAGCGAAAAATTTACGAATAAATCCCCCAGTATGTTATCTAACTTTCGTTAGATTAACACTTTTCTATTTGAGCAACAGAAGGTCTTCAAAAAAATCGATTGCTACCTGCTGGTCTGTTTTGACAGATTTCTGCCATTATTTGCATTTGCTTCTTATTGATTCTTTTTTGAGTTCTCTTTTGGGGAATTGAGCTTTTTGAAGGAGTTACTATAGTAGCTTGTGTTTTAAGTGAAAAGTCTTGCTGTTCCAAAGCTTTACCTAAAGGTCTATTATCTTTTGAATACACTAATGATGCTAATGAAGATTGTGTGAAGTTATGTATGAAGGAAAAAATTCAAGTGTGGAGAGAGAATGATGTAATGAGATGAAGAATGGACAAAAGCTCAAGCTTGGGGATGCCACCCCGGTGTCACCCCAATAAATATCCAACAGGTACAAGCGTCAAAGCTTGGGGATGCCCAAGGCATCTCCTTCTTCATAAAAAAAAAGCTCAGGTCTGTCTAGACACTTCGTTTTTATTGTTTCATGCACTGTTGTGTTGTTCTTGGAGCGTCTTAGTTTTCGTTTGCTTTGCTTAGGTTGTTTAGTTTGCTTGAATAAAGTAGTTTGGACCCCTTCTCGCTGTGTTGTTTTGTAAATAAGTTGCTTGGTGTTGGAAAGGAGTAGTAAGTTCTTTCTTGAAAGTGCAAGAGGATCTTGCATTGACTGTGACTTAGACTTTAGCATGACATGGTAGGTGTTGTTTTGACCTTATGCTTAGTGATTACTCCCTTCGTTTCAGGGCTTAAGGCGTCCTCGTTTTGCGTGTTTTTTCTTTAACCAAAAATTACTCTAAATACGTAAAGAGTTTTGGTATAAAACTAGTATCACTGGAAAGTATTTTTCAATATGAATCCAACGGTACTAATTATGTACAATATAATCAAGATTTTTTGCTCAATTCTTTTGGTCAAACTTTGCTTTCGAAAGCGTGCGCGCCTTAAGCCTTGAAACGGAGGTAGTATTGTTGTAGCATGTCTTGTTCCAAATAATTGGGATTGCTTAGTGTGCCTTGAAGAAATTATGCGTTGTTTTAGCATGCAAAAGCATAGTATTGTGGTATTCTCCTTTGATGCTTTGTTTGGGTTGACTTGGCTCATGCTCACACCATGTTATGACTATGACAAGTCACCATAGCCTCTATGATCATCTAGTCCTTGACTTGTAGTACCACTATATGCTTTGATTAGTAATGCTTTGTTGCTCTGCATGATTATGGCCATTATGCTCTCTTAGTTGGTTGCTCCCAGTCTTTTGCTAGCCTCCACTTGTATGAGTAAGCTCTACTCATGATTCCAACTCCCAAGAAACCAAGTTATTACAAAGTGTCCACTATAAATTCCTATGCATGGTGTGTTACACCATTCCAAGTATATTCTTACTTTCAGCTATCTTCCAATTAAAAAGTATTTTGTTATGTGAAAACTTAGTGATTAAAGCCCTCACAAACTTGATGGCACAATATATATTCTTTGCCCCTAATAAACTTAAACCATTGTGTCGTCTATGTTGTATATGCTTGCACTTATACGTTGGAATTAGCAGAACCATATTGTCACGGGGAACGTTTTCAACATTGCACTTGTACTTTGTACTCAGTTGATATCATGCTCTTCTGTCTATGGATGTCACCGGTGTGAAATAAAGAGGGGACTTGTAAGTCCATGGAGTATGTATTTTGTGTTAGAGAAACGCCTGGGCCGCTAGCCTAAGCCATGCCTAATCATGGTGGAAACTTGCAACATCACCGTAGTGAGCTATCTATGAAGCATCCTCAATAAAAATCTGTGCATATAGTAAATAAAAGGATCGCTGAGATGCTCATTGTCTGCTTGCCTTGTCATTTTGGTTATGGGATAGCTCCTGTACCATGTGCAAGGGGTACCCCGTTGGCGGTTCTCTATGATACGCATGTACTTACAATGACAAGAACTTACAGGTGACTAAAGTTGAGTAGCATGAGGTGTGGCCCTCATATTCAAAGGACTTGAGATTTCCAACTTATACTTTGTCAAGCATATACTCCATAGTTTGTAACCTTAATCACTTCAAGATGCTTATGATAGGGGTAATGAGGGTTGAAAGCTAACAAGTACCATAATTTTTGGAAGCTCTTTTTGGAACTTGAAATCTCTGCTTCCCTTTGTGAAGGGCCTTTCTTCCACCATTATTTGAGTCTCCACCTTCTACCTTTAGGCACCATTAATAGAGCATAGTTGCCATTCTGTGTTTAGTGTCCCAAAACTTATTGATTGATGCATATTGTGATATTACTTGTTCTTGTGCTACTTGTTTCTAGTCACCCTTGTGAACTTTGAAGGTGTCCTATGCATCTATTGCTACTCTATGAGGGACAAGTTGATTGCCACTATGCTATGTTTTCTGTATGTGAAACAAACAAATGTTTTTCAATGCATGTTATTCATGATCTTTGTTTGTAGCCTTTCGTGTTGCATGCATAGTTACTATGTCCTATTGTTAGAACTCCATCTTTCATGCACATATTTAGAGTTCTTTGATCCCAGCTTTCAATGCTTGCAAATGGTTTGATCTTGGTTTTGATGGTGCATGTCACCTCAAAAATTATTCTTTTGATCACTTACCTACTCGAGGACGAGCAGGAGTTAAGCTTGGGAATGCTTGATACATCGGAAACGTATCTATAATTTTTGATGCCCCATGCTTGTTTAGTATCCACTTTGCTTTGCTTTGTCTACACTTTGAGGTGTATTTATATCTTTTCTGGAACTAACCTATTAACAAATTGCCATAGTGCCAGTTGCCTGTTTTCTTCTGTTTTTGGTTCCAGAAAGGCAGAAAATCAATATTCTCGGAATTGAACGGGACAAAAGTCAAAGTCAATATTTTACCGTGGGGGACACGAATCCAGAAGACGAGACATATTCCACTGTATATTGTTGTATTTCCCAATCAAATCTCATAGGATCTTTTTGTCTGGTATTGCATTGTTATGCCTAACTCAGTTCCTGTCAATTGCCCTACTGTAATTTTTTTACCCTTCATGCCATGTTGTTTATCTAAGGAGAGCACCTCTAGTGAACTATGGATCCCGGTCCAATCTTTACCATTGATATATCTTTCACTGTTACTTGTTTACTTGCTGTAAACCATTACCTTCCACATCATATGTTTAATCCTTTGTTACAGAAAACCAGTGAGCTTGACAACCTCACTGATTCGTTGGGACAAAGTCTTGAGTTTGTGTTGTGCATGTCTCCGTGTTGCTTGAAACACCTGTGTGACGTTTCCTTCCTCCTACTGGTTCGATAACCTCGGTTTCTACTGAGGGAAAACTTGTTGCTGTGCTCATCACACTGTCACATCCCAAATTTTTCCAAATTTTGAAATGAAAAAGAATAAACAAACAAAAGAAATAAAGGATGAAATTTAGGGGGTTAGAATTGTAACATCCTGATTTTTACGGGTCAATTTTTTTTAAAAAAACCCGAGAGATGTTGCAACAC
Source organism: Avena sativa (assembly GCA_916181665.1). NCBI lineage: Eukaryota > Viridiplantae > Streptophyta > Magnoliopsida > Poales > Poaceae > Avena > Avena sativa. Next base: position 509,076,970 of record OV702294.1, read on the forward strand.
TGTTAAATAAAAAAATAAATATTTTGTTTGGATCTATTAAAATTAATTCTTACAATTAATATGATATACGAGTGAAAGAGCTTATTTCTCATAATATTTTTCATATTATTATTTGAATCTGGTTTTGATTTGCCGATTTCTTTTTAGTTTACTTTCTTTTTAGTTCTATATAAAAATCATATTGAAGGTTGCCCCATATCCATGCACGTACATGCAAGTGCAGTATAGTCATTAGCTAGGTTGCTTTCTGTACGGTCTGCATGCATCGAGCGAGTCATACTATCTCTCTCCCTTTGACCTTTTAGTTTTCCTTTTCCTATCGATCAACAAGCAAGTAGTCCATCAGCCTTTCATACCCTTTAGCAACGCTACATAGTTACCCCAGTCCATCAAACCCAGCCGAGGAAAAGTGTCAGTCTATTGATCAACAAGCAATTATTTTATTTCTAGTTATAAAGTTGTATTATGACCTTTGTTTCTTGATATTACATCTTAACTGTGGATGCTAGCTATTGATCCAGGGACTAGCATTGTAAACACAGGGATCTCTACCTTATTAAAGGTTGGGACCGCTACAGATGGTATCAGAGCACTGTGTTGCCTATAGGATTGTAACCCTAGGATTGGACAAAACCTCTTAGAAAAATAGGAGCTGTATTTGTTCCAAAAACTTATTTACAAATAATCTTGTAAACTCTTTTCTCAACCTTTTTGGTTTTTGATTCTACGTCTTTTCCTCTTCAACTTGATAGGCAAAGCCTTCATCATGACCAATGACTTCAACTTTAGTTTCACCAAGGACTTCACTAAGGACTACAAATGAGAACCAAGAGACATTAGATTGCCTACCAACTATCTAAGACATTGATATCATGTTAGAGTATGGATCATATTGACCTATGAGGTATGACTATACTAGGTTGATTGTTTCAAGAAAACTTGTTGTTTCTTTCGACTCATGAGTTAAACTCATAGGTTGTTAAGGGAATAGTTGCTTGTTGATTGTTTGATTGAACTTGATTGTTTTGGGTGGTGTGTTAGAACTTCTTTAGACCTATCCATCATTACTTATCCCTATCAAACCAACAGATGCCTCCCCGTCGTGCCAACCCCAACCAAAACAACAACATCACTCCCGAGATGCAGCAGTTGATTACATCTCAAGCTCAAATAATGCAGATGATGACGCAGTTTATGCAAAATCAGAACAATAATAACAATAACAACAACAACAATCAAAATAATCCTCCAGCACTTGACATGCTCACCAGATTTCTGAAGCTAAGGCCTGCAAGGTTCTCTGGAACAACTGATCCAATGGTAGCCAATGACTGGTTACGTTCGGTAAACAAGGACTTAGTGACTGTTGGCTACACCGACGAAGAAAAATTTAGGTTTGCAGCATATCTGCTTGAAGGGCCAGCAGCAACATGGTGGAACAACTTTCAGATCACCACTCCCCTTGAGGAAATGACTTGGGATATTTTTGAGGATGGTTTCCGTACAGCTCACATCTCATCCGGAGTGATGAACTTGAAGAAAAAGGAATTCCACAATCTGAAATAGCGTCACCTCAGTGTGGGTGAGTACATTGAAGAATTCAACAATCTGGCACGCTATGCACCGGATGAAGTTGATACAGATGCTAATAGAAAGGAGAAATTCCTCGAAGGACTTAATGATGAGTTGAACCTGCAGCTGTCTGTTTCCTATGTCCCAACTTATCAATCACTCTGTGACAAAGCCACCATCTTGGAAAACAAGATGAATCAAGTTGAGAAAAGAAAGAGGAAGCATAAACTCAAGTATCACTCAGGATCATCACAAAAGAAGCGTTCATTCAAAAGGAGCAATGAAGATTCTGAACCACATCAGTATCACCACAACAACAATGGAAGTGATAATAATGGAAATGATACTGACAATGGAGATGACCTTGGACAGAACCAACATGACAATTTCAGGAAGAAAGACATTAGCCAGTTGCAGTGCTATAATTGTAAGGAACTTGGACACTATGCATCAGACTGTCCTGAGAAGAAAAATAAAAAGGATGCTAGAACCTCCAATGTAAATGACTCCAATGTGACCCAGAAAGGACATGTGAACCACATTGACATGTATGGAGGATGTGGATGTCAGGAATTAGTTAACTCAGAAGAGTCAAAGAAGTATTTCTTGTTTGGATATCAAGTATTGAACCCATAGACAAGTGAATCATCAATGTAACCCTATAAGACTTTCTTTTAAGGGTGGTAGTACCCTAGTTGTCATGAAGCCAACTTGTAACCTCTAGCCTTCCCAAATCTCGGGACGAGATTTCTTTTAAGGGTGGTAGCCTGTCATATTCCAAAATTTTCCAAATTTTAAAATGTAAAAAAATAAACAAACAAAAGAAATAAAGAATGAAATTTAGGGGGTTAGAATTGTAACATCCCGATTTTTATGGGTCAATTTTAAAAAAAACCCAAGAGATGTTGCAACGCTGTTAAATAAAAAAATAAATATTTTGTTTGGATCTATTAAAATTAATTCTTACAATTAATTTGATATACGAGTGAAAGAGCTTATTTCTCATAATATTTTTCATATTATTATTTGAATCTGGTTTTGATTTGCCGATTTCTTTTTATTTTACTTTCTTTTTAGTTCTATATAAAAATCATATTGAAGGTTGACCCATATCCATGCACGTACATGCAAGTGCAGTATAGTCATTAGCTAGGTTGCTTTCTGTACGGTCTGCATGCATCGAGCGAGTCATACTATCTCTCTCCCTTTGACCTTTTAGTTTTCTTTTTCCTATCGATCAACAAGCAAGTAGTTTAGCAGCCTTTCATACCCTTTAGCAACACTACATAGTTACTCCAGTCCATCAAACCCAGCCGAGGAAAAGTGTCAGCCGAAGTGTCGAACAGATAGTCAGTCAGACAAGAAACGCCACAGCTTGCACTAGAAACTGCTCCCGCTGTTACCTTGTCTAATTAATTCTCCACTTTAATCAGAGAACGCATAATCCTTTTCCTATATAGTACCAAACGAAGATCCTACATTTTCTTTCTCATCTCTGCTACCAGTCGTTCGTAGCTTCTCCCATGGCAGAATCTAGTGGAGCTCCACCAAACTAGATCGCCACCAAACACCGCTCCCGTTCCGGTGATTTCGACCACAGGAAGCAGAGCTGCTGCGCCATCACGTCCATAAGAAGAATAAGAACCCGTTCTTGAACAAGCAGTCCAGGCCTTCGATCAGGACAACCGTTCTACACCGCTCTTCAAACACGGTTCTACATCATTGTCGAACGATTGCATCGTGCTAGGTGAGCTCCGTCACAAATCCTTGCACTCACACTTTACTCGTACATATGCCTATCTCCTAGACATGATTTCTAGTTGTATTTCTCTAGTTGACCGCGTCGCCGGTGAACCGAATGCCATCCGGTGACATGGCCATATTAGTCTATCATACACACGTTTGTTGATCTTGAGCCCAACATGAAAAATGTTCCAATTAACTCTATAAATCCTTCAGTATTTTTAGATGTGAATATATTGACGTTTATCAGTCTATTTTAAAAAGGTTTGATATAAGTATATCACTAGCTATGAACAGATGGTCATGTCTATGCGTTGCATTTTGCCTAGTGTATAGTATGTAGCTAGTTAAGTATTTATGTCGTGTATTTAAATTCGGTACATCTTTTTGAGCATATAGTCAGGTTTCGTGTGTTGCAACTATCTAGTTTACTGTTTTTATTCACGTGTATTCATATTTGTATAGCTTGAATCCGATGCATAGCTAAGAACTAAATTTGCTAGTATGCATATGATAGTCGTGAAGTAGATTCCGCATATTGTTTACATATGCTTAGCTATATTTGTACCTGCTAGATTCAATTTCCCCTGCTTTATCGTACATCATGCAGATGGTCTTGTCCGTGTAGTTGCTTTTGCCTCCTGTACTGCTACCGGTTCTGTTATTTCTACGTATTCGTGTTTGCCTCATTTGAATTAGATTTATCAGTATAAACCGAATGCCATCTAACTAGTTCACAAACGCTAAATTCTGTGATAGTTTTTACAACTCGATTATGCATGTCTAGTTTAGATTTATTCGGTACAATTAGATGTTAAACTCTCTCTGATGTTTTGTCCCATGATTTGTTATAAGTGTAATTGCTAGATTAAATTATTGACTTACGGGCATCTTTCTTAATTTTATGTTAATTAGTTTGGTTTTTTTTAACTCTCTGACCCTAAACACTAAGTTTTGGATTTAAAAATGTATTTGATTAACCCTAGAAAATTATTACTTTGGTTAAAGGCATTTTAAGTAAAATAAAATGTTGCTTTGATTTAAAAATGATTTTTGGGTGAAACCTCTTGTAAATAGATTTGCTTTAAAACACTTTGATCCTAAACACTAACATGGTGTTAAAAACATATTTGGCTAACTCTACAAAATATTACTTTGATTTAAAATCATTTCTAGCAAAAAAAGATTTTTTTTTGAACTGAGCAGAAAAATGATTTAAATGGCCATTTTCACCAACTTGAATTTAAATGGTTTTACCACTTTTGTAAATGACCAATATGAGCTTTAAAATGTTTAGAGCCTAATAGAAACCACTTTTCCAAATAAAACCATCTTTTGCATGCTTGCATGCATTGCCGTGTTTTTGTTATTTTATGTGGTGAATTGTTTGAATGGTAGTTGAATATATGTTTGCTTGATTGAATTGTAGTGAAGTTAGAAGAGTGTGATATTTGCAAGATCAAGGAGTAAACCAATATTCCCTACTAAAAAGGCAAGTGACACTATCATCCATGTCCTACTATTTTCATTACACTTAGTGGATTTTTGCAGTATGCATGATAGGATTACTATATTTTTATGCTATGCTAAATCCCATTAGGATATCCTTATATCTTCCTTAGTGAAAACATTGTAGTTGTAGTATGCTTAGCCCTGTTATATATTTGGGATGGGATACATGGTATGATTATATAAAGTGTTGGAAAAATATATGTTTTATATAATAAAACAAGTACTCAATGAACCACCTGGGTGGAAAGAGGATACTCAATTGTGGACAAGGTGGCAACAAAGAGAACCATGTTTATATGGATATCTTTTTTTATGTGCACTAGAAGAAAACCACCTAGGGACTTAGAGATTGAACAAGTTTCTCGTATAGTGGCTTCCGTGTACAACCACATGCTAAATGGGCTCTAGCTTAGTCAACTACATAGTGGAAGACCCTTGCATTGGCATCTTCAGGTCAACTAGAATTGTGTATTGGAAATATATCCTTACATTGGTGCCTGGTAGACAAGCTAGCATGGTGTATTGGGAGGACTTGTATGGAAAGACATTGTCACAATCTCGATCTGCCGGTAGTCCATTTGGTGAGTACTTATCCAGCGGCCACTAGTGGCATCAAGACGAGATTGTGTCATGTGGGTAAAGTGTACAACTTCTGCAGAAGATCAAATTCTAAGTACTTAGCCGTGTCCCCGGTTACGGACAACTCTGAGCAACTAAGGCCTGAAGCTATGGAAGATCTTGACATTCCAATTTCTCAAAGTAAAACTTGATGGTGACAACAAGGGATTAGAAGCACTTGGAGTTTTCCAAGGAGTTCAGAAAGATTTTCAAAAGATCAAAACTATTTTGAAAAGATAGGATAAAACTATATTGCTTTCTGCAGATGAGCCTAAACCCTACTTAGCCAAATATGCATGTAATGATAGGATCCACTTATTTCTACATAGTAGTGAAACTTGCCAATACAATTCAAATGTATTGACCCTTGTGGCTGCAACTTATTATGTTGCAGGTTTGTTTGATGTTAGTGAAGTGTGTTGAATAGGATTACAAGTCTACAACCAACATGATTGCTTGTGGCACTTTGAACATGAAGGACTCCATGCTATATAGATATTTTGCTGCATTGTAATGTGAAAGCCAAATAAGCTATGTAAGATGTAATGAATTATTTTATTCCTGGTTATAAAGTTGTATTATGACCTTTGTTTCTTGATATTACATCTTAACTGTGGATGCTAGCTATTGATCCAGGGACTAGCATTGTAAACACATGGATCTCTACCTTATTAAAGGTTGGGACCGCTACACACACCTTGCTCTTGGGGTTTCCAACGAAGCGTCCCACGATAGTGCTGGGCGTCATCGGTTGTCATCAATTGTAATAAAGGAAAAGTAACTTTTAATATTAATGACAAAGAACATACTGTATATTTCCCCAAGAAGATTGATAAGAGCTATTGCATGAATTCCATTGAAAATATTGAGGGCATCAAAGTTGGAGAAATATATTGTCCCATTCCACAAGAAAGTTTTGAAACTATTATGATTGGGACTATTGCTATCAAGTTTGAGGTAACATAATCATTTTGTGGAATGCAAAGTTCTGTTTCATATAAGATTGTTTCGGTAACAATACTTGATCAACCTTGTTAACGAAAGGATTTTAACAAACAAAACAATGCTTTCATAGTGGTTATACTTGCTCACTTTTATTTTTCTTCTTCCTAGTTTTTGCTCTTTCTCTTGTTAGCTTTAGTGTTGCTAGTTGTTTGCTTGTTAGAGTGTCTTAGAACTTCTGTAGTTTTGGTTTTTGTTTGCTTTTGCTTCTTCTCAAAAAATCTTTTCTGTGAGAAAATCAATTTTCATACCCTGAAAATTGGCCAAAAATAAAGTTTCCCGAAAAAATACACAAAATTCATATTAAATTTTTCCTCCAAAAAGTGGCAGAGGGACACCTGGAGTGGCCCAGGGGGACCCACCAGGCTAGCACACCCCCTGGTGGCGTGGCCAGCCCCCAGGTGGCGCCTGGCCTGGGTGGGGTCCACCTTAGGCCCTCCAAGATGCCTCCTTCCAGCCACTTCTTTCTCTCTCCCTAAAAACACCGGAAAACTGTAAGGGTCCCAACCTTTAATAAGGTAGAGTCCCCTGTGTTTATAATTCTAGTCCCTGGATCAATAGCTAGCATCCACAGTTAAGATGTAATATCAAGAAACAAAGGTCATAATACAACTTTATAACCAGGAATAACATAATTTATTACATCTTACATAGCTCATTTGGCTATTACATTACATTGCAGCAGAATATCTAAGCATGGGGTCCTTCATCTTCAAAGTGCCACAGGCAAACATGTTGGTTGTAGACTTGTAATCCTAATCATTAAACTTCACTAATATCAATCAAACCTGCAACATAACAAGTTACAGCCACAAGGGTCAATACATTTGAATTGTATTGGCAAGTGATACTATGGTAGTATAGTGGAGTCTATCATCTATATACATTTGGCAAAGTGGAGTTGAGGCTTGCATTGCTCAAAATATATTTTTCCTTATCATTTGAAAATACTAAGTTTTTGCTTTGACAAAAATCTTTTCCAAGGCATCTCCCAATCAAAGATTGAAGATCCTTAACCCTTGTTCAACCACAAATTTTTAACTTAGAAATTTGGATGATGAGATTCTTGATTGCTTCCATGTCTTGATGCTCAAATTGTCCTTTACCAGGGACATGGCTAAGTACTTAGATTTTACACTCTGCAGAGGTGGTGCACTTTCCCCACAAGACTTGGTTTCCCAAGACAAGATCTTTCAGAAGCCTTCCCTTAGACCAAAATGGACGCGCTCCAACCTATCAAACTCTACCACCATGTAACATCCCAAAAATACCAAACTTAGATCAACAAACACTAATCATCAAGTTTAGGATTAACAAAAACTTTTCTAAATCAATTCATGAATGCATGTATATGTGTATGCATGAATTTTGAATTTCTTTAAAAACCACCTTGTTTGTGTGATCCATTGCTTGTAAAATGTTTCTTAGGTGAAAAGAACATCATCTAAAACATTCCCCACACTTTTCCTAAAGACAAGTAAATCAAAACAAATATATTAAGTGAATGGTCATTTTGGCCAATTTAACTCACATGCCTACTTTGGCTGTCTCAGACTTTCAGAACCTAACAGAAACTTTTCTGGATCTTTGCACCCCTTGAATGTACTCATAACAGAGTATCAAGGCCCACTTTGTGATCATCCAGAAACTTTCAAATGCATAGTTTAAATGACAATTCAAAATTGAATCTTCTTCATATGGGAAGATCCCACTTTTTCAAAACCCACTCAAACAAGCTCAACTTTCAAAACCCAAGCATCTGCAGACTCACCAGAACCAATCTAGCAAACTCACCAAAATTCATTTCAAAATTCAAAACTTGAGTTCATGCGGCCATTTCATCAAACAGGTTGCAGACACAAATCAAACAAAACCACAAACACTATAGTGTGCAGTGATTCTTGCCTAACTTGTCCCCTAGTTTGCTCACACACAACTCAGTAGAGCATCTAGAAAGATTAGCCCAACACTAGCACCCCTGTGAGCTTGCCATTGCCATTAATGGTGAACAGCTGAGCACCCCCATGTCACCCCATTGTGGACAGCAAGCTAGGAGCAGCAGCAAGCCTAGCCAGCATATCTGGGAGGCAGCCCACCGTCCACCGCCACTGCCTGTCCCAGCCGCGAGCGTTGCCAAGCCCTGGACCACGCGCACGAGACACGCCCAGACCATGCCGAGCGTGCGCCAGAGCGCCACCCGTGACCAGCGTCCACAGACCGCGCGCCGCCCTCACCGCGCGCACACACGATCACCAGCGACCCAGGACACCGCCAGACACCCCCGTTTGCCGCCCCGTGCCATACAGCCACCGCCCGCCGTCGAAGACGCCGCCTCTGCCGCGCAGAGCACCGGCCGTTCCAGACCAAACCACACCACCCCATGCCTCGCGACCATGCCGTTGAGCATCGCCAGGAGACACAGCACCGTCCCCTACCCTTGCCCATGCCATTAGCCGCCTATAATGTCGCCCCCGACGAGCTCACCTTGCGCCCCGACGGTCGCCTCGCTCGACTATAAATAGAGGCCACCCCCGCACGAATTCATCACACCATCTCACTCCCCTCTCCCCACTGACCGTGCCACACCATCCTCAGAGCAAGGCGAGCACCACCTCGCCGGAATTTCACCGGAGCCCGCCGCCTCTGGAGAAGAAGGGAGCCAGCGATTGGAGCCGCCCCAGGAGAAGCCACCGGTACCAGGAGGTTCGCCGTCGTTGACTTCGTCGTTCGCCCGCCTCGCCGACCCTCGCCCCTACCCCGGTGAGCCCCCAGCACCCCTCACTGGCCGTGCTAGGTTTCGTTCTCACCGGAGCTGTCTCGCGTCGACGATGACCCACAGCCGTTGGATTAGAACTAGATCGAACGATCCACGTTGCCCCATACCGCTTCTCCCAGCCCCGTGTCACTGACGAGTGGGGACACCCACTTAAGCAGCCCGCGGGAGCACCGCGCTTAGCAGGCCGGCCCGTTAGAATTTCCCGCACAGCCCAGCAATTCAAATTTAACCTTTTTCTTTTTCATTTCAAACACACTTCTGTACCCAACTTCAAAAATCAACCCAGATCGATTCAGTGCACCAAATTGGATGAAACCAATTTTGTTGGAAAGGTCTGTGAATGCTTAATCCAAGCCGTTGGATTCAAGTCATTTGGATCAGTAGATCACCCATAGAGAAAATAACAAGGCAGAAGCTTTTCTGCATTCAAACATTTTTCAAATTTAAACCATAAAAGCTTTTGAGTTGATTCCAACTCTCAAAAATCACATTTAACCATACCTTTAGAATATATAAAAATATATAGGTTTACTTGCAGAAATAATGTTCAAGGAATAAAAGAATGCTTCATAAGCATTTCTAGACACATTAATTAATTAAAATAAAAAGGTAAAACCTTATTAAATTGTGACACCACTTTAAATCACATTCTTATGGATTACAATATGTGGTGATGACATGTGTCAACATGATCCCATGTTTAGTTTGGAGAATATTAAATCTTAAGTAGTTTTTCAATGAGTAGAAATTACTTTTCTAAAATAAAAAGATTTAAACCATTCCTTAACCTTGTAATGTTAGAGATGATGCTAGATCATCTATAGGACCCTTGTGTGTGATGATTGCAAGTAGTTATGTATTGTTTGGTGATTGTGTACCTCGTATTTATTCATAGACGCTAGTACCAACCAAGGATACGAGGAGGAAGGAGGATACTACGAAGAGGAAGCCGAGGAGAACTTCAACCACTGCTCTGCACAAGGCAAGCTAACACTTGCAAGATACTATACCTATGCAAGCTTATATTGACACTGATGCAAGCCTAATACTACTAGTGAATGTGCAAGCTAACACTTGCAAGATACCCTATTGTTGCCACAAACCCATACTTGTGATATGAATACTATATGCCTTAAGCTTATGTGACCATACCCACTTGATAAACCAATCCTAGTTTTATGGCAAGTTTCTTACTTTATTTCTTTATCAAAGCCTACTTAGAGTCTACCTAAGAGTTTTGTAGATATTAGACAGTTGTGCTCAAGTTTGCCTAAAGAGCATAAAATTTGGCCTAAGCTAGAAACCTTGATCTCAGCCTAAGGTATAAGGTTGTACTTAGTTGAAACTCCACTAGTACCACCCCTCATCATTATTACCCCCACCTGTAGATGCTAGTGCTAAGCATAAAACTTGATCAACTTTAGATGGGATCAATTTGTGGAAAAATGGTTGTGAAAACCTTGGAATGATGGATCATTATATTGAAATGTTTTGGACATGTGTTTCCAAACACTTGATGATTTTGGTGATGAAAATGTTGAGGCATGAGCCTTAGCCCTTTATAAAACTAATGGTTGTCTGGATGTGATACCATTCCAATTTTATCGTACAACCACAATACCCGAATATTGGGTAGGGCTTGACTGGAAACTTATATACCTTAGTATTAGTTCCCTCACGGCCAAGGCCTGAGCTGAGGCTACCTTGTGAAGATTGTCCACCTGTGCAGTACCCAAGATGACAGTTAGTCATGGTTGGGAGGCCAAACTCACAGGAGAGGTGCTGATACTAGGGAGTGTAATTGAAAGGTTAGGATTGATTATCCGCATACTGAGTATGGTGAATTCAGGATTTGTTCCTGACGGATGTATCGAATGTTGTGGTGAAAGTGTACAATCTCTGCAGAGTGTCAAACTATTCGAATAGCCGCGTCCGCGGTTATGGACAGTTGGAGTGGCCATACTATTCCCCCGTCAGACCCTTTTGAAAATGACTTGTGAAATGAATTGAGACTTTGACTTGACCACAACAGAGTTGTGACCTGAATTACAAGATCCCACTTAGGAGTGATAAAATTGTGACTAGCTTTGGAACTTAGTAAAGATAAACCTGGCTTTTTGCAAAACAACCCTAGAGCCTAGTGTCCTATTATCCAAAAACCCCTTACCTGTTAGTATTAGTTTGCGAGTACTTAAAGAGTACTCATGGCTTTGTCCCTGGCTATTCCCATGGCCAGACTATGAAGAGGAGTACCTCGAAGATGGACCCCAGGAAGGTTACGACAACTAGGATCATCTCCCATCGTCAGCATTGCCTGTGACCCCGAAGATGGAGCTTCGCCCACGCTACCGTTATTATTACGTATTCCGCTGCTTGATGTTGTATTAAGAACTGGATCATGAGATCCCTATTTGTGTAAGAACCTATGTATCGTTTGTAATGGATGAAGTACTATGGTATCTAATTCTGTTATGTCTCGCAAAAATGGTAATCCTGGGATTGCGATGTATGGCATAACAGGCATCTAGGATTGAAAAATCCGGGTGTTGACAAGTTGGTATCAGAGCCATCCTGACCATAGGAGACCCTAGTCAGGTTGGACGTTGAACCAAAAACTTAGTTTCAAAAACCAAAGAAAACAAATATTTACAAAAACCTATTCTCATTCTTATCTCTTTAATTCTTTCATAAAACCTCATGTTCCTCAAAAACTCTTGCAAAATAGATAAAATTTTGACACACTTGATCACTCTACTAATCTACTCATCCTCTATTTTTATAGATGGACGTGAAGTACAGCAAGTTTTATCAACTTGGGAATGAAGGAGACCTTATCTTTGAGAGGGATCTGGATCAGCTTTCGGAACTTCTGGAGCATCCACACCCCGAGTTCTTCGGAGCTCAGCTCAATGATCAAGGAGGAGAAGATCTGTAGTGGCTAATTGTTGCAAGTCTCCGAGGAAAGATTGAACCTCCCACAGCGGAGGGAATTCAGTTTACCTTGAGGGAAAACAACTGGCTCGATGGACTTGCCAGAGCAATGCAGGAATCTCTTTCCCGTCTGTGTGGGCAGAGCATCAACCAGATCAACGGTACTCGCTTTGAGTTTTTCCCAAGACGTGATGCAAATGGACAACCACTGGAAGCCCCATACCACCCCGAGCTGAAGACTCAATTGGACCACCTTAGCTTCATGATGTATGACCGTCAGCAGGAGTTGGACAACTGCCGTGACTATTGCAACCACAAGTCTGCCATCATCAAGACGAAGGATCAGACCATCGCCATGCTAGCAAAGGATCGCAAGTCTCGCCGCCGTCAGCTCGACAAGAAGGAGTGCATTATTGCCCGTCTTCACCATCGCATCTCGTCTCTGGAAGAGACCATCCACGAGAGAGACATGCAGTTGGAGGAAAGGGAGAATGCCGGAGAAGATCTTCGTGGAGACCCTTACTCCTATCTCAGCGATGACGATGATTTTCTAGAGGATCGGGCCATGGACTTCTTCACCGATGAGGATGATTTCGCCTTCATCGATGATGCGGAAGATGATGAAGCCACAGACTCCGAGCAGTAGTAGCACTGAGCACTAGCGTAGTGAGTAGTAGTCGGTCCCACTGTATCGTAGATTCCAGAATGGTTCTTAAAACCATCTGTTTTCCTTTGTTGTGCTGTGTGTTTTACTGTGTGCTATGAGTGAATGAATGAAAAAGCAAGTTGCTAGAAAAGCCTGAGTCAAACTCTAAAAACTTTTCAAAGACCCAAAACCTTAGAAATTTCCCTCTTTTCTCATGATCTATATCAATCTTCAGATGCCACGTGGAGGAAGTGGTTCAGCCCCGGACCCGATTTTGCAGATCCTGCAAATGTTGACTTCTGACCGCGAAGCTGAAAGAGCAGAACGTCAAGCCAACCTAGCCACTCTGCAATAGATAGCCCAGCTAGCCCATAACAACCAAGGCCATGGAAATCAGGACAACCACGGATCTAAGCTCAAGAATTTCCAGAATACCAACCCACCCGTTTTCACCAAGTCAGAAGAACCCCTAGACGCCGATGATTGGCTGCAAACCATGGAAAATAACTTAGAAGTAGCCAGAGTGAAAGCCAACGAGAAAGTCTTTTTTGCCACCCATTATCTAGCCAGAGATGCCAGGGCATGGTGGAACAGTGTTCGCGCAATGACCGGCGGCCAAATGATGACCTGGGAGGAATTCAAGGTCAAGTTTAGCAGAACCCATGTGCCACCAGGTTTGATCAAGAGAATGAGAGACGAGTTAAGAGAATTGAAACAAGGAAGGATGACTGTAGTGGAATACTGTGACAATTTTTTGTCATTAGCTAGGTATGCCCCGGACGAGATAGATACCAAAGCCAAGAAGAAAGAAAGATTGCTGAATGGTCTGCATGACGAGATGCAGACAGTGTTAGTTAATATCCCCTTTGCTGATATTGAATCCCTTGTCGACTCTGCTATCCAGATGGAAGGGAAGATCAACCAGGCCAATGAGAACCGCAAGCGTCGCATGATGCATCAACCAGGAACCCATCAGACCCCAAAGTATCGCCCCAACCCATCTCTAGGATTTGCCCCAAGAACCAATAAACCCCCTATGACCCGTCCGACCTACCCCAACCGTGGAAACCCTAGACCCGGAGGAAATCACAACAACCCCGGCAACTCTAGCAATTTCACCCGTGCCCCACCCAAGTTCAACACCAACAATGCTACCACCAACCCCAACACTGCCCCGAGGACTGGAAGCAATGTTGTGCCTATCGCAGCCAAGGACAAGTCACAAGTGACCTGTTATGACTGTGGAAATAAAGGCCACTATTCCAACGAGTGTCCCAACAAGAAGAATGCTACCGCCCCTAATACCAATGTCCCAGCTCAGTAGCAGCATCGTGTCCAGCCAGGGAGAAGATTTGCCCCAGGGAATTCACTCAACCGCAATGGCCGTCTTTTTCTCATGCATGCTGAAGAAGCTCAGGAAGCGCCAGACGTCGTGCTGGGTATGTTTTCTGTTAATTCAGTACTTGCAAGAGTGTTGTTTGATTCTGGTGCATCGCATTCATTTGTCACCGAAGAATTTGCTTGCACTAGTAAAATTCAACCAACCAAATTGAAGCATGTGATGATTGTCCAAATTCCCGGATCAACCACCAAGGCTAGGCAAATTTGCAAGGTTGTCCCTATCCGAATCCATGGCATAGATTTTTATGCTAATCTAATAGTACTCGGAACTAAAGGTTTGGAAGTAGTACTAGGAATGGATTGGATGTCCAAGCATAAAGGATTGATTGACTGTGCCAAGAAAGCCATCACCATGACCAGTACCACCGGAATATCAGTCGAACATATATCTGAAACCTTACCTCGCCAATTCAAGTGTAACAAGAGTCTAGCCCAACCTACCATTGACCAAGTTCGGATAGTCTGCGAATACCCCGATGTATTTCCAGATGTTTTGCCCGGTATGCCCCCAGATCGGGATATCGAGTTTATCATCGAACTAATCCCCGGAACAGGACCCATAGCCCAGAGACCCTATAGTATGAACCCGTTAGAACTAGAAGAACTGAAGAAGCAACTGGATTCCATGTTGGAAATCGGATTGATTCAGTCGAGTGCGTCCCCATGGAGATCACCTGTCTTGTTTGTGGACAAGAAGGATGGAGGTAACCGTTTATGTACGGATTATCGGAAGTTGAATGATGTCACCATCAAGAACAAGTACCCTTTGCCCAAGATAGAAGATTTGTTTGACCAGTTGACTGGTGCCCAGGTGTTTTCTAAGATTGATCTTAGAACTGGCTATCATCAACTCAAAATTCGTGTAGAGGATATTCCAAAGACTGCCTTTACCACCAGATATGGATTGTATGAGTATACAGTCATGTCTTTTGGATTAACCAATGTCCCCGCTTATTTCATAAACCTCATGAATAAGATTTTTATGGACTTCCTGGATAAGTTTGTCGTTGTTTTCATCGATGACATACTAATTTATTCCAAATCGGAAGAAGAACATGAGCTACACCTAAGGACCATTCTTGGAACCCTTAGAGAGCATCAGTTGTATGCAAAGTTTAGCAAATGTGAATTCTGGTTACAGGAGGTAGGATTCCTCGGTCACATTGTATCAGCCGGAGGAATTGCCGTTGACCCTGCCAAAGTGAAAGATGTAGAAGATTAGCAAGCCCCAACCACTCAAACCCAAGTTCGTGCTTTTCTCGGATTGGCGGGATATTACCGCAAATTCGTAGAAGGATTCTCGAGTATCGCCCGACCCATGACCCAATTACTGAAGAAGGACAAGAAGTTTGAATGGACCGACAAATGTGAAGCGAGTTTTCAAGAACTCAAGAGGAGATTGATTTCAGCCCCAATCTTGATTATGCCTGATATCACGAAGCCCTTCGATGTGTATTGTGACGCATCCAAGATTGGTCTTGGATGTGTGCTAATGCAAGAAGGCAAAGTTATATCTTATATATCGTGACAACTGAAGCAACATGAACAAAATTACCCAACCCATGACCTCGAACTCGCAGCCGTAGTTCTAGCCCTAAAGACATGGAGACATTACCTAATGGGAAACCGTTGTGAGATTTATTCAGATCACAAGAGCCTAAAGTATATATTCACTCAGAAGGAGCTGAATATGAGGCAGAGAAGATGGATTGAACTAATCAAGGATTACGACCTGGACATTCACTATCACCCTGGTAAAGCCAATGTGGTAGCCGATGCCTTTAGCAGATTGCCGTGCCGCTTGAACTCCATGATTTTAAAGGAGCAACCAAGTTTGCACAAAGAGATGGAAGATTTTCGAATGGAATTAGTAAGTGAAGGATTTTTGGCTAGCATAGAACTTCAGCCCACTTTGATCAGTCAGATTAAAGAGGCGCAGAAGGGAAATGCCAGTATCGACGGAATCAAGCGTCGTATCGGTACAGGCAAAGTACCCGGATTCACCGAGGACGAAGAAGGAGTTTTGTGGTACAAAGAACGCCTTTGTGTACCATCAGATTCTGAGTTAAAAGAAGTTATCTTGAAGGATGCTCATGATACTCTTTATTCTATCCATCCCGGAGTAACTAAGATGTATCAAGATTTGAAAGAGCAATTTTGGTGGCATAAGATGAAGAGAGAAATCGGAAGCTATATCGCCAAGTGTGACATATGTCAGCGAGTCAAGGCAGGACATCAAAGACCCGCTGGATTGTTGCAACCTTTGCAGATTCCGGAATGGAAATGGGATTCTGTAGGAATGGACTTTATCACTGGACTACCTACTTCTAGTAGGGGAAATGACTCTATTTGGGTCATAGTGGACAGATTGTCCAAAGTCGCCCATTTCTTGCCCGTCAAAACCACCTATCAGAGTTCGAAGCTAGCAGAGTTATACATCGCTAGAATAGTTAGTGTGCACGGAGTCCCCAAGAATATAGTATCGGATCGAGGAACTCAGTTTACCTCGAGATTCTTGAAGAAAGTCCAAGAAGGTTTAGGAACCCGCCTAGATTTCAGTACCGCGTATCACCCTCAGACCGATGGACAAATGGAGCGAGTAAATCAAATACTCGAAGATATGCTTAGAGCATGTGTGCTAGAATATGGATCCAAATGGGAAGACTGTCTGCCTTTTGCAGAATTTTCTTACAACAATAGTTACCAAGCCAGTTTGCAAATGGCCCCATTTGAATTCATGTACGGAAGAAAGTGCCGTACCCCTTTGAACTGGTCGGAAGTGGGAGAGAGTCAGATTTTCGGACCCGACATCCTACGATAAGCAGAAGAGAAGGTTCACAAGATTTGTGAGCACCTCAAGACAGCCCAATCCCGACAGAAGAGTTACGCCGACAAGAGACGTCGAGACCTCGCCTTCAACATCGGAGATTTTGTTTATCTGAAAGTGTCGCCATTGAAGGGAATGCAACGTTTCCAACTCAAGGGAAAGTTAGCCCCCAGATATATCGGACCTTTCAAAATTTTGAACCGTCGAGGAGAAGTATCGTATCAACTGGAGCTACCGGAAGAGATGTCAGCTGTGCACAATGTGTTCCATATCTCGTTACTTCGCAAATGTCTCGAAGTCCCCGAGAAGACCGAAGTGTTCAAGAATATCGACCACCAGACCATAGAGATCAACGATGACCTGACCTATCCCGAAGTACCCATCCGTATATTGGAGGAAGCCTTTCGAACCACCAGAACCCGGAGCATCAAGTTTCTCAAGATTCAATGGAGCAATCACACAGAAGAGGAAGCTACCTGGGAACGCGAAGATCACATCCGAACGGAGTTTCCAGATCTCTCCAAATCCTAGGTAATCTTTTCGTCCTTTTTCAAATCTCGGGACGAGATTTTGTTTAAGGGGGGAAGGTTTGTAACATCCCAAAAATACCAAACTTAGATCAACAAACACTAATCATCAAGTTTAGGATTAACAAAAACTTTTCTAAATCAATTCATGAATGCATGTATATGTGTATGCATGAATTTTGAATTTCTTGAAAAACCACCTTGTTTATGTGATCCATTGCTTGTAAAATGTATCTTAGGTGAAAAGAACATCATCTAAAACATTCCCCACACTTTTCCTAAAGACAAGTAAATCAAAACAAATATATTAAGTGAATGGTCATTTTGGCCAATTTAACTCACATGCCTACTTTGGCTGTCTCAGACTTTCAGAACCTAACAGAAACTTTTCTGGATCTTTGCACCCCTTGAATGTACTCATAACAGAGTATCAAGGCCCACTTTGTGATCATCCAGAAACTTTCAAATGCATAGTTTAAATGACAATTCAAAATTGAATCTTCTTCATATGGGAAGATCCCACTTTTTCAAAACCCACTCAAACAAGCTCAACTTTCAAAACCCAAGCATCTGCAGACTCACCAGAACCAATCTAGCAAACTCACCAAAATTCATTTCAAAATTCAAAACTTGAGTTCATGCGGCCATTTCATCAAACAGGTTGCAGACATAAATCAAACAAAACCACAAACACTATAGTGTGCAGTGATTCTTGCCTAACTTGTTCCCTAGTTAGCTCATACACAACTCAGTAGAGCATCTAGAAAGATTAGCCCAACACTAGCACCCCTGTGAGCTTGCCATTGCCATTAATGGTGAACAGCCGAGCACCCCCATGTCACCCCATTGTGGACAGCAAGCTAGGAGCAGCAGCAAGCCTAGCCAGCATGTCTGGGAGGCAGCCCACCGTCCACCGCCACTGCCTGTCCCAGCCGCGAGCGTTGCCAAGCCCTAGACCACGCGCACGAGACACGCCCAGACCATGCCAAGCGTGCGCCAGAGCGCCACCCGCGACCAGCGTCCACAGACCGTGCGCCGCCCTCACCGCGCGCACACACGATCACCACCGACCCAGGACACCGCCAGACACCCCCGTTTGCTGCCCCGTGCCATACAGCCACCGCCCGCCGTCGAAGACGCCGCCTCTGTCGCGCAGAGCACCGGCCGTTCCAGACCAAACCACACCACCCCATGCCTCGCGACCATGCCGTTGAGCATCGCCAGGAGACACAGCACCGTCCCCTACCCTTGCCCATGCCATTAGCCGCCTATAATGTCGCCCCCGACGAGCTCACCTTGCGCCCCGACGGTCGCCTCGCTCGACTATAAATAGAGGCCACCCCCGCACGAATTCATCACACCATCTCACTCCCCTCTCCCCACTGACCGTGCCACACCATCCTCAGAGCAAGGCGAGCACCACCTCGCCTGAATTTCACCGGAGCCCGCCGCCTCTGGAGAAGAAGGGAGCCAGCGATTGGAGCCGCCCCAGGAGAAGCCACCGGTACCAGGAGGTTCGCCGTCGTTGACTTCGTCGTTCGCCCGCCTCGCCGACCCTCGCCCCTACCCCGGTGAGCCCCCAGCACCCCTCACTGGCCGCGCTAGGTTTCGTTCTCGCCGGAGCTGTCTCGCGTCGACGATGACCCACAGCCGTTGGATTAGAACTAGATCGAACGATCCACGTTGCCCCATACCGCTTCTCCCAGCCCCGTGTCACTGACAAGTGGGGACACCCACTTAAGCAGCCCGCGGGAGCACCGCGCTTAGCAGGCCGGCCCGTTAGAATTTCCCGCGCAGCCCAGCAATTCAAATTTAACCTTTTTCTTTTTCATTTCAAACACACTTATGTACCCAACTTCAAAAATCAACCCAGATCGATTCAGTGCACCAAATTGGATGAAACCAATTTTGTTGGAAAGGTCTGTGAATGCTGAATCCAAGCCCGTTGGATTCAAGTCATTTGGATAAGTAGATCACCCATAGCAAAAATAACAAGGCAGAAGCTTTTCTGCATTCAAACATTTTTCAAATTTAAACCATAAAAGCTTTTGAGTTGATTCCAACTCTCAAAAATCACATTTAACCATACCTTTAGAATATATAAAAATATATAGGTTTACTTGCAGAAATAATGTTCAAGGAATAAAAGAATGCTTCATAAGCATTTCTAGACACATTAATTAATTAAAATAAAAAGGTAAAACCTTATTAAATTGTGACACCACTTTAAATCACATTCCCATGGACTACAATATGTGGTGATGACATGTGTCAACATGATCCCATGTTTAGTTTGGAGAATATTAAATCTTAAGTAGTTTTTCAATGAGTAGAAATTACTTTTCTAAAATAAAAAGATTTAAACCAATCCTTAACCTTGTAATGTTAGAGATGATGCTAGATCATCTATAGGACCCTTGTCTGTGATGATTGCAAGTAGTTAAGTATTGTTTGGTGATTGTGTACCTCGTATTTATTCATAGACGCTAGTACCGACCAAGGATACGAGGAGGAAGGAGGATACTACGAAGAGGAAGCTGAGGAGAACTTTAACCACTGCTCTGCACAAGGCAAGCTAACACTTGCAAGATACTATACCTATGCAAGCTTATATTGACACTGATGCAAGCCTAATACTACTAGTGAATGTGCAAGCTAACACTTGCAAGATACCTTATTATTGCCACAAACACATACTTGTGATATGAATACTATATGCCTTAAGCTTATGTGATCATACCCACTTGATAAACCAATCCTAGTTTTATGGTAAGTTTCTTACTTTATTTCTTTATCAAAGCCTACTTAGAGTCTACCTAAGAGTTTGGTAGATATTAGACAGTTGTGCTCAAGTTTGCCTAAAGAGCATAAAATTTGGCCTAAGCTAGAAACCTTGATCTCAGCCTAAGGTATAAGGTTGTACTTAGTTGAAACTCCACTAGTAACACCCCTCATCATTATTACCCCCACCTGTAGATGCTAGTGCTAAGCATAAAACTTGATCAACTTTAGATGGGATCAATTTGTGGAAAAAATGGTTGTGAAAACCTTGGAATGATGGATCATTCTATTGAAATGTTTTGGACATGTGTTTCCAAACACTTGATGATTTTGGTGATGAAAATGTTGAGGCATGAGTCTTAGCCCTTTATAAAACTGATGGTTGTCTGGATGCGATACCATTCCAATTTTATCGTACAACCACAATACCCGAATATTGGGTAGGGCTTGACTAGAAACTTATATACCTTAGTATTAGTTCCCTCACGGCCAAGGTCTGAGCTGAGGCTACCTTGTGAAGATTTTCCACCTGTGCAGTACCCAAGATGACAGTTAGTCATGGTTGGGAGGCCAAACTCACAGGAGAGGTGCTGATACTAGGGAGTGTAATTGAAAGGTTAGGATTGATTATCCGCATACTGAGTATGGTGAATTCAGGATTTGTTCCTGATGGATGTATCGAATGTTGTGGTGAAAGTGTACAATCTCTGCAGAGTGTCAAACTATTCGAATAGCCGCGTCCGCGGTTATGGACAGTTGGAGTGGCCATACTGTTCCCCCGTCAGACCCTTTTGAAAATGACTTGTGAAATGAATTGAGACTTTGACTTGACCACAACAGAGTTGTGACCTGAATTACAAGATCCCACTTAGGAGTGATAAAATTGTGACTACCTTTGGAACTTAGTAAAGATAAACCTGGCTTTTTGCAAAACAACCCTAGAGCCTAGTGTCCTATTATCCAAAAACCCTTACCTGTTAGTATTAGTTTGCGAGTACTTAAAGAGTACTCATGGCTTTGTCCCTGGCATTAATCTATAGGGTTCACCAAATATGTTTTCAAACCAACTTGGTGTTTGGGTCAAAGAGTTTAAAACAAAACATTTCCCAAAGGTTTTCTTCCAAAACCATTTCTAATAAATAAACCATATTTTTATTTGACTAGAATTGGTTTTAAATCAAAGAATCATTCTTTTGTTTCACCAAATACATTTTTGAAACCACAAAGTGTTTTCTATGGTCAGTAGGTTCAAATCACATCATTTGCCAAAGATTTTATCCCAAAAATCATTTTAGAACAATTTTTACATTCTAAACAAGGATACAAATGTTTCTGCAAAAAAAACATTTTTTCCAGAAGCTTTTTACTAAACAAATGGCATGGTTGGCTAGGGCTTGTTCCATTGATTCCATTGATATAAAGTTTGCAAAAATTGGACGTGTGGAACTAAAGTTGCAAGGGTTTCAAATCTGCATCTAAATCAGATTCAAACTTTGTTTTAAACAGAACTAGTGACACGCGTCCTATTCCTATTCGTCGGTACCGCTTCGCTCGGATCGGCTACTCTGGCGCGTTGGATCAAGTCAGATCGAGTGGCATAGGTTGCGTACCCCTTCAACTTTGAGTGATCTAATCGCATCCTTTGGATTTTCATCTAACGGCCATCGTCATCTTGACCAATATCCGGCGGCGCTCGACGGCTGCGCGCGGCGGAGACGTTCGGCTAGCGGCGGAGCTGGCGCTAGAGGATGATAGGGGGAAGAAGAAATGGCTCACCGTGATCGCAGTGACGTGGGGATGCTCAACCTGTTCGTGGTTGGTGAAGGGGCGCACTAGGTTGCGGTTAATTGCTCGCCGGAGACGTGGTTGGAGTCAGGCGGTTCTGGAGCTCGTCGAGGTCGACGCTATGGATCACGAGGAGGCAAACAGAGAGCATGGTTAGACGCGTAAGATCAAGGCGACAATGCGTGCGTGAAGGAGAAAAGGAGGCGCGGTCGGAAACTACCTGTGGGGCTCGTCGGAGTTGGAGCGGACGGCGGCATCGTTCAGAGGTTGTCGGAGTCGAGGTTCTGGGACGCCCGCGGTTGAATGGGAGGTACAGGGAGAAGCGCCAGAGGCTGGGGAATGTACCCGTGTGCTTGGGAAGGCAAGGGGTGGCGAGGTTCGGCCGGAATCGAGGAGGAAGCTCGTCGGAGACAGAGGTGCTCGGAGAGAAATTAGGGCGGCCTGGGGGCGTGGCAAGGTGGGGTGACTGAGGGGAAATGGAGAGGGGACGTGGGCGTTTAAGCGTGCGTGATCACTGCGAGTAATGGTGGCCATGCTAAGACGAATTTAAGTCGCGAAATCAAAGCCAGAAACAGCGACGAGGGGAGGGAGAAGAGGTCGTCGCGGATACGATGAGCTGAGGTGGCAGGTGGGGTCCTTTCGTCAGTGGGGAGAGAGAAGGGGAGAGGGGCCACCGGTCAGTGTCTGCGCGGGTTAGTTAATAGGTGCGAAACGTTTTCCTCGGGAGAGAGGGAGTGGGCTGGTTTGTTGGGCTTATTAGGCTGGCCGGCTGGGCTGCTGTCTGGTTCCATTTTTTTCTTTCCAAATGCTTTTTTTCTTTTTCTATTTCTATTTTCTGTTTTGAAAATCAAACATTCAAAACAATTCAAACTTTCATCAAACTTTGTAATGGGTTTTGATTCTGTTTAACAACAATAAACCAAGTCCCAAATATAAAAAAATCATATTTTTAGGGTCCATTTATAATTAAATAAAATGGACATTAGTTATTAAATCCAATGGGTTTTAACTTGTTTAAAATCTCCATTTGAAAATATTATCAAAACCAAACCAGTAGGTTTTATTTGGAAAAAGAAGATACTTGGAAAACTTGTTTAAAATAAAATAACATTTTTATTTTAGGGTCCATTAATGATTAAATAAAATGGGCCTTAGTTATTAAATCAAATAGGATTTGTTTTATTAAAATCTCTATTTTGAAATCTAAAATAAAACCAAAACTCTTCAGTAGGTTTTATTTGAAAATAAAAAACACTTGGAAAACTTATTTAAAATAAATTAATAAGTTTTGGTGTTTAATTAAAATGGTAAACCTTTTATTTAAATAAAATTGGATATTAAATGCTTATTATTTTATTTAAATAAACCTTTACTCTTTTAATCAAAACAAAACATTTTATTTCAAAATATTGGCCAAGGTTTAATTGGCTCTATAAAATAATCTTTATTTATAAATCCACCTTTTCTTTTGAAAACCAAATCCTTTTATTAAAAGATCCAAAAATAGTAATTTTAAATATTTTTAAGTTTATTGTTTATTTATCTTTTTAAATTCCTTTAGGATTTTATTTGATCCAAATAGGTTTTGAAAGTTTCCAATTGGATTCTTCTCACCCTGAAAATCAACAAAGTTTTATTTTATTCATTTATTTTTCACATTACAAGATTTGGAAAATCTTGGGATGTGACAGGCTACCACCCTTAAAATAAATCTCGTCCCGAGATTTGGGGATGCTAGGGTTACAATTTGGTTCAAAACAACTAGGGTACTACCACCCTTAAAAATTTTCCATCTAGATTACACATTGGCCTTCTTGGGATCTTGGTGTAACTTTCCTGGACAGAAGTTTGCATAGTGACCTAGTTCCTTGCATTTGAAACACATCACTTGGCTGATATCTTTCTTTTCCCTTGGTATCATTGCCTCTTGTTTGTTTCTTTGGTTCTTCTTCTTTTCTGGGCATTCATTGGCATAGTGTCCCATCTCTTTGCAATTGTAACATTGTACCTGGCTTTTGTCCTTCTTTTTCTTTTTGGGTCTCTCCAAAGCTAGGAGTTCTTCTAGTTCATGCTCTTCATATCTCACCTCAAAGGTGGGGAATCTTTCTCTCTTCTTGGGGCAGTTACTAGAGATATGACCTTCTTCTTCACAGTTAGGGCATTGATCTTCATGCTCCTTGGATGCATGATCTTTGTCTCCACAAATATTGCAAGCTTTGGTTCCTTCTAAAATAACATATTTGTCATCCTTGTTGTCATTAGCTCTTTGGGAAAAGTTTTATCCCATGTTGATCATTTGAGTAACCAATCCTTGCAACAATTGGGATTGAAGTTTCAAAATCCTTTGTATGGATGGGTCTAGTCCATTGTTGTTGGCTAAAAGCTGAGTTGTCTCTTGGTTCAACTGGTTTTGGTTTGCTATAAGTTCTCTCATGTTGTCCTCTTGGTTGTTGTTGTTGTTATCAACCTTGATGTTGGAGTCTCTTGGAGAAGTCATCTGTTTGGGTTGAATTGGGATTAGAATAGGCAAGATATTTCTAAGGGAATATTTCCAATCACACACATCACAATTCACACAAGCAATGTGCAAGCAATCACAAACAAACATTCCACTCAAACAACAAGTTTCAAGCATATTTTTAGGCAATCAAAAATATTTTGTTACACCACATAAGTTGGTGTGTTTGACTTAACTATAATATGGTGGTCCATCTATATGGTTTACTTGTGATCTTTCTATCCTTCTTAGTTGATTCTTCATGATCAAGATGTTTGTATCCTTGGAGAATTTTTGCATCTTGGTCACAAAACTTCAGAGGTGATCATGGTTCCTTCTAAGTTGTGTTTCCTTAGTCTTCAAGTCTTGAGTAACATTCCTTGTCTCACTTGTAGTCCTTAGTGATATCCAAGATTGAAGTCCTTGGTGAAAATGTTGAAGATGTTGAAGTCATTAGAGTTGAAGAAGTCCTTTGCA
Source organism: Avena sativa (assembly GCA_916181665.1). Lineage (NCBI taxonomy): Eukaryota > Viridiplantae > Streptophyta > Magnoliopsida > Poales > Poaceae > Avena > Avena sativa. The sequence continues at coordinate 509,102,065 of OV702294.1, forward strand.
CATGGTGAAGTCTTTGTCCATGGGGTAGGTTTTTCCATCAAGTTGAAGTAGAAGAGATGTAGAGTTGAAACCAAAATGGTTGAGGAAAGAGTTTACAAGATTGTTTGTAAATAGATTTTGGAACAAATACAACTCCTATTTATCTAAGGGTTTTGTCCAATCCTAGGTTTACAAATCCTACAGGCAACACAATGCTCTGATACCATCTGTAAGGGTCCCAACCTTTAATAAGGTAGAGTCCCCTGTGTTTACAATGCTAGTCCCTGGATCAATAGCTAGCATCCACAGTTAAGATGTAATATCAAGAAACAAAGGTCATAATACAACTTTATAACCAGGAATAACATAATTTATTACATCTTACATAGCTCATTTGGCTATTACATTACATTGCAGCAGAATATCTATAAGCATGGGTTCCTTCATCTTCAAAGTGCCACAGGCAGACATGTTGGTTGTAGACTTGTAATCCTAATCATTAAACTTCACTAATATCAATCAAACCTGCAACATAACAAGTTACAGCCACAAGGGTCAATACATTTGAATTGTATTGGCAAGTGATACTATGGTAGTATAGTGGAGTCTATCATCTATATGCATTTGGCAAAGTGGAGTTGAGGCTTGCATTGCTCAAAATATATTTTTCCTTATCATTTGAAAATACTAAGTTTTTGCTTTGACAAAAATCTTTTCCAAGGCATCTCCCAATCAAAGATTGAAGATCCTTAACCCTTGTTCAACCACAAATTTTTAACTTAGAAATTTGGATGATGAGATTCTTGATTGCTTCCATGTCTTGATGCTCAAATTGTCCTTTACCAGGGACATGGCTAAGTACTTAGATTTTACACTCTGCAGAGGTGGTGCACTTTCCCCACAAGACTTGGTTTCCCAAGACAAGATCTTTCAGAAGCCTTCCCTTAGACCAAAATGGACGCGCTTCAACCTATCAAACTCTACCACCAACTGTCCATATGGCTAAGTTCTTGCAACCTATATGATCCAGGCAGAGCCCATAATGCCAAGTGGCTGCACTTGAAGCTTCTCAACATTTGACATCTCAAATCTCTTTGTTCCTGGGTGGCCATCCACAAGTGAGATACACAAGGTCAACCATAAACATGGGCCTTGTGAACCACTCAACCAAAAACCACCAAGCAATTACCATTCCACCCAGGTGATTCATTAACTTAGTTGTTTTATTAAACAAAAACACAAGTCCTCAGACTTAGAAATTTTTCCATAGTATGAATGTATAATCCACCCTTGTTTTATATAGCTAAGCTAAGCTTGATAGTAGTAGGAATCTTAACTTAGGAAATGTTACACTAAGGTTTCATCTACTAGGTTTTCCTATAGCAAGGTTTATACTTAGCAAAATTCCATGCAAGTTTTACTTAGAAAAATCACTAATGCATAGTGAAAGTAATGGGACAAAAGTATGAAGCATCACTTGCCTTTTTGGTAGATTATAAGTTCACTCCTTGTCCTTGCTACAATCACACTCTTCAAGTCACTACAATTCAATCAAGCAAGGCACAAACTCAATCTACCAATCAAGCAAAACAACACATAAAATGATAAAGTCAAGTAATGCATGCAAGCATTCCAAGCTTTGTTTTATTTGAAAAAGTGGTTCCTAATGGGTCATAAACATTTGAAAACACCTAATGGTCATTTTGTAAAGTGGCAAAGTCATTTGCAAAAGGTTTCATTTCATAAACCATTTTCAAAACAAGGTATCATTTTATGTGGTGTAGAAATATTTTTACTAAGGCATTAATATATAGGGTTCACCAAATATGTTTTCAAACCAACTTGGTGTTTGGGTCAAAGAGTTTAAAACAAAACGTTTCCCAAAGGTTTTCTTCCAAAACCATTTCTAATAAATAAACCATATTTTTATTTGACTAGAATTGGTTTTAAATCAAAGAATCATTCTTTTGTTTCACCAAATACATTTTTGAAACCACAAAGTGTTTTCTATGGTCAGTAGGTTCAAATCACATCATTTGCCAAAGATTTTATCCCAAAAATCATTTTAGAACAATTTTTACATTCTAAACAAGCATACAAATGTTTCTGCAAAAACAAACATTTTTTCCAGAAGCTTTTTACTAAACAAATGGCATGGTTGGCTAGGGCTTGTTCCACTGATTCCATTGATATAAAGTTTGCAAAAATTGGACGTGTGGAACTAAAGTTGCAAGGGTTTCAAATCTGCATCTAAATCAGATTCAAACTTTGTTTTAAACAGAACTGGTGACACGCGTCCTATTCCTATTCGTCGGTACCTCTTCGCTCGGATCGGCTACTCTGGCGCGTTGGATCAAGTCAGATCGAGCGGCACAGGTTGCGTACCCCTTCAACGTTGAGTGATCTAATCGCATCCTTTGGATTTTCATCTAACGGCCATCGTCATCTTGACCAATATCCGGCGGCGCTCGACGGCTGCGTGCGGCGGAGACGTTCGGCTAGCGGCGGAGCTGGCGCTAGAGGATGCTAGGTGAAGAAGAAATGGCTCACCGTGATCGCAGTGACGTGGGGATGCTCAACCTGTTCGTGGTTGGTGAAGGGGCGCACTAGGTTGCGATTAATTGCTCGCCGGAGACGTGGTTGGAGTCAGGCGGTTCTGGAGATCGTCGAGGTCGACGCTATGGATCACGAGGAGGCAAATAGAGAGCATGGTTAGACGCGTAAGATCAAGGCGACGATGCGTGCGTGAAGGAGAAAAGGAGGCGCGGTCGGAAACTACCTGTGGGGCTCGTCGGAGTTGGAGCGAACGGCGGCGTCGTTCAGAGGTTGTCAGAGTCGAGGTTCTGGGACGCCCGCGATTGAATGGGGGGTACAGGGAGAAGCGCTAGAGGCTGTGGAATGTACCCGTGTGCTTGGGAAGGCAAGGGGTGGCGAGGTTCGGCCGGAATCGAGGAGGAAGCTCGTCAGAGACAGAGGTGCTCGGAGAGAAATTAGGGTGGCCTGGGGGCGTGGCAAGGTGGGGTGACTGAGGGGAAATGGAGAGGGGGCGTTGGCGTTTAAGCGTGCGTGATCACTGCGAGTAATGGTGGCCGCGTTAAGACGAATTTAAGCCGCTAAATCAAAGCCAGAAACGGCGACGAGGGGAGGGAGAAGAGGTCGTCGCGGAGATGATGAGCTGAGGTGGCAGGTGGGGTCCTTTCGTCAGTGGGGAGAGTGAAGGGGAGAGGGGCCACCGGTCAGTGTCTGCGCGGGTTAGTTAATAGGTGCGAAACGTTTTCCTCGGGAGAGAGGGAGTGGGCTAGTTTGTTGGGCTTATTGGGCTGGCCGGCTGGACTGCTGTCTGGTTCCATTTTTTTTTCTTTCCAAATGCTTTTTTTCTTTTTCTATTTCTATTTTCTGTTTGGAAAATCAAACATTCAAAACAATTCAAACTTTCATCAAACTTTGTAATGGGTTTTGATTCTGTTTAACAACAATAAACCAAGTCCCAAATATAAAAAAATCATATTTTTAGGGTCCATTTATAATTAAATAAAATGGACATTAGTTATTAAATCCAATGGGTTTTAATTTGTTTAAAATCTCCATTTGAAAATATTATCAAAACCAAACCAGTAGGTTTTATTTGGAAATAGAAGATACTTGGAAAACTTGTTTAAAATAAAATAACATTTTTATTTTAGGGTCCATTAATGATTAAATAAAATGGGCCTTAGTTATTAAATCAAATAGGATTTGTTTTATTAAAATCTCTATTTTGAAATCTAAAATAAAACCAAAACTCTTCAATAGGTTTTATTTGAAAATAAAAAAACACTTGGAAAACTTATTTAAAATAAATTAATAAGTTTTGGTGTTTAATTAAAATGGTAAACCTTTTATTTAAATAAAATTGGATATTAATGCTTATTATTTTATTTAAATAAACCTTTACTCTTTTAATCAAAACAAAACATTTTATTTCAAAATATTGGCCAAGGTTTAATTGGCTCTATAAAATAATCTTTATTTATAAATCCACCTTTTCTTTTGAAAACCAAATCCTTTTATTAAAAGATTCAAAAATAGTAATTTTAAATATTTTTAAGTTTATTGTTTATTTATCTTTTTAAATTCCTTTAGGATTTTATTTGATCCAAATAGGTTTTGAAAGTTTCCAATTGGATTCAAAAAGTTTCTTCTCACCCTGAAAATCAACAAAGTTTTATTTTATTCATTTATTTTTCACATTACAAGATTTGGAAAATCTTGGGATGTGACAAAAACTTTCTCAAGCTCGAGTTCCTGCTGTTCTTGCTCCCGATTTTTGATCTCCTTGCTCAGCCCATCTTTGTTGCTGATTTTTGGAGGGATTGCTCCTTGGTATGTGCCTCCTCCGCTTGTCCAGTTAGATTTGTGATTGGTAGATTATATCTTAAGTATTTTGATGCTATAGGTGTCAGGTTGTGTGAGCTTGCATGCTTGCTATATGCTTAGAAATTTCATTTTGATGCATGTTTAGCCCTCTAGCAAGTTCCTATTGTAGTTCCTCATCATTTATCGACTTGGAAATCACTTGGTTTGATGTTTGTCCAAAAATTTCAGAAAAAGGGTCATGGACAACCACACCTTTGGTGGAGTATTTGAGAGGGATGCACCTATGAGGACAAGGCCTTCAAGATCATCCTCCCGAGCTAGGCCCTCTTACAATGAGGATCTCCTTACACCGTGATTTGGCGACGAGGGAGATGAGGGGGATGCACACCCTTCTACCTTCCCTTGTCCAACCTTTTTGTGGGCTACAGGGATTCTCAATGATATCCTAACCTTTGTTCGGAGGGTTGGTCTAACAAGTTATATGCAGGATGAGAGTGTGCAATACGCTTTGCTCACTAAAACTTTTGTGGAGAGTTTCTCTTTTTCTAACAGCCCTTTCAAGCCAGATGTGTCTTTCAAAATCTATAATAGGCCTATCTCCTTGACATTGAAGAAATTTTGCGAAATCTTGGGTATTGGCACAGTTGGGATGGTGAAGAAGATTCCATCCCAACCCGTTGATTTGTTGGAGCTCTACCGTGGGATAACTAATGATGTTGACCGCAAAACCCAACGTGGAAAGATAAGAAATATTGAACTCCCAACTATCAGGTATTTTGCTTATTATCTTGCCAGTAGTGTTCTTGGTAGGAGAACACTAGCAATATTTCCAACTATCATTTGGCCTTCCTAGCTGCTGCACTCAACAATGAAACCAGGTACAATCTTGGTTCTCTCATTGCTCGTCGCTTAGCTGGTAAGGGACCCATTTATGGGGGAATTATTGCTGCACGTGTTGTTGTTGCCTTAGACCTTTCTGTTGACCCAAATGATACAGTTCTGGCTCCTCAGAGGCTTGATTTAGCTGCCATGAAAGCGCATCACTTTGTCACTACTAGCTCTATCCTTGATAGTTTGGTTTATAGGATGATGTTTACTGACGGGGAAGAGAGAGAGAGAGAAATTCCTTTGCCCCAAACCACTTTGTTCTATATTTCCTAGGGACCTTGGTCACACTCCAATGAGGAGATGGACGAGCAGCTACGCATTCGTGGTTTCCACGGACACTACCAGGGGGACGCGCCCTCATACGGCCCCTCTGTGCACTACACAGGGGCGTCCTTGAGCTCATACCAGGACGAAGGGGCGTCTTCGTCGTACTACGGAGGTGCACCTTCTTGGTCACAATGGAGTTGAGCCCCACTTATGCCAAAAGCCTAAGCTCTGGGGGAGGTATACCGACATCACACTCATCTATATATCATGTTTCATCGGTTCTTTGTCTATCCATGTTTCGCTTTCTTTTTGGTTTTTGTTTCTGCTTTCTTAAAACACCAAAGGACCAAAAATATTTGTGTTGTTTCTCTTGGTTTGTTTCTTTGCTTTTTAGATTTGGTTTGCCTTAAAGAAGAGTCCAAAAATATTTTGCTTTGCTTTGTTTTTGCTTTGTGTGCTTGCTTTAAAAAAATCGAAAACACCAAAAATATTTGTTGTTCTTCTTTGGTTTTGTGAAGTACTTTGCAGGGTTCAGCAGTCATCAGTGGAGTTTGGTTTCATGTTATTATTCAAGCCACACAAGTGAAGAGCAATAATGAAGATTAAGACAACTTGAGGTGTGGTAAGAGGTTGGTAACAAACTCTATTTGTTTTCATTTTTGTACATATACTCATCATTGTGAGCATGCTTAGTCTGTTCATGTAAGGTGTATGTTATTTATGGATGCTTAGTAGTTCTTGCTTTCTTGTGATTAGCTCCAGCTTGCTAACAGTTTATAGCATGTCATATGAATGTTTGCTTGCATTGTTCTATTCATATTTTGGTATGGTATTGTGGTATCCTCCTCTGAATGTTTCGTGTGAATCGACTTGGCACATGCTCACGCATGCATATGACTAAACAGTAGTCAGTAAGCCTCGATGATTTATTTTTCCTCAGAGTTCTTGTATCACTTTCATGCCATTATTAGACCTGTTTTGTTGCAAGCATGATTATGACAGTTATTGCTCTCTCGTTTGTCGCTCCCTCTCTATTGCTAGCCTTCACTTGCACTGAGTATGAGCTCTACTTGTGCATCCAACTCCCCAAAACCAATATTGCCAACAGCGTCCACCATACCTACATATTAGCATCATTTTCTAATTTTGTGCATATTCATTATGCCTTGTTTTCTTCCAAATAAAAATGTTTGACTATTTTGAGAAAGTTAGTTAGTAAAGCTCTCACGAACTTGATGGCACACTTTATTTCTTGCACTTAATAAACCAGAACCATTGTGACTATCCATGAAAGTTACATGCTTGCAAATTATAGGCTGGGAGTTAGCAGAACCGTGCTGTCACGGGGAACGTTTTCAACCTTATGGATACATATCCAGTTGATATCATGCTCTTTTGTTTGCAGATGTCGTCGGTGTGAAATAAAAGGGGAGCTTGTAAGTTCATGGAGTTATATATATGTGTTAGAGAAACGCCTGGGCCGCTAGCCTAAGCCATGCCTAATCATGGTGAAAACTTGCAGCATAACCATAATGAGCAATCTGTGAAGCATCCTCAATAAAAAACTATGCAAATAGCAAATAAAAAGATCGCTGAGATGCTCATTGCCTGCTTGCCTTGTCATTTTGATTATGGGATAGCTCATGTATCATGTGCAAGGGGTACCCCATTGGCGGTTCTACATGATACGCATGTATTTACGATAACAAGAACTTATAGGTAACTAAAGTTGAGTAGCATGAGGAGCGGCCCTCGTACTCAAGGGACATGAGATTTCCATTTTATGGTCTGTCAAGCATATAACTCATATTGGACCTCACTTTCACCATTAACCATTTATAGATGCCTATGATAGGGGGAATGAGAGTTCAAAGCTAATGAGTACCTTACTTTCAGCATTTGGAAGCCTTTCAAACTTTTTAAAACCTTTTTCACTTCCTTTTGAGTCACCACTTATTCTATGATCACCTTCTTGAGAGCATAGTTGTCATTCTTAGTGTAATGTGCTTGTCTCAAAACTTGGTTAATTATGTCATGACTTTGATGCTTGTATCTCTGATATCTTTACTTCTAGTCTTCACTTGAACTTTAGAGGTGCCTTGGCATATATTTTGTGCTCTACAAACAAAGGCAAGAGAGATACCACTCTATCATACCTTCTTATGAGCATTGCGATGTTGCTTATGTTTATGTTTCATGCTACTTATTATTATTGAGTTGGAATCTCTTCATAGATTGCAATGATTATTAAGTAGACTTAGTTGCATACTCCTTATTATGAATGGTCTAAGTATCTACTCATGTGTTGAGAATATATACATCATATGAAGCAAATGTGTTCGTGAAAGTCTTTTATCGCACTCAGTTTTCAACTGAATTGCTTGAGGACAAGCAATAAGCTAAGCTTGGGGGAGTTGATACGTCCAAAACGTATCTACTTTTCCGAACACTTTTGCTATTGTTTCTCCTCTAAACTTGTGTGATTTGGATACAACTAACACGGGTTGACGCTATTTTCAGCAGAATTACCTTGGTGTCTAGTTTTTGTGTAGAAAATAAACTATCAGGAAAAATCCCGGAAAATATGCCAAAAATCATATTTCACCAGAAGACTCACGGAGCCAGAATACGAGACGAAGTGGAGGCCTGGGGGGCCACACCCCCTACCGTGCGGGCCAGGCCTGGCCGCGCCTGGAGGGGGTGTGGCTGCACCAGGCACCCCTCGGTCTCCCTCTTCGCCTATAAGTTGCCTTCTGACCTAAAAACTCAGGGGGGGGTTGACATTTTTCCAGAAAGAGTTCCGCTGTGCCGCCACCACCAAAAGCCGCGATTTAGAACTAGAAACTCCATTCTAGCACCCTGCCAGGACAGGGAATTTGGAGAGAATCATCGCCATCATCATCGCCAACGCCTCTCCATGAACCATCCATGTTTCCCTCATCCATGAGTGAGTAATCCCCCGCTATAGGCTATGGGGATGGTAGGGATTGGATGAGTTCTATCATGTAATCGAATAAGATTTTTAGGGCATGGTGCCTAGTATCTCTATTAGTGTTATTTGACTTTGTTGCAACTTGTTGTGCTTAATGCTTGTCACTAGGGCCCGAGTGCAAGTTGTGTACACATATCATTGTCCGGATCCAAAGGCCCCGAAGTGACAGAAATTGGGACAACCTAAGGGGATGGCTGTGATGTGAGGATCACATGTGTTCACGGAGTGTTAATGCTTTGCTCCGGTGCTCTATTAAAAGGAGCACCTTAATTGCCAGTAGTTCCCTTGAGGCCCCGCTGCAACGGGCTGTCAGGAGAAAAGATGTTGTGCAAGTTCTCATTGCGAGCACGCATGACTATATATGGAGCGCATGACTATGATTGTTTAGTACTTGGATGCTTATTCTTATTTATCTGCAATTGCCCTAGATATTGAAGTTACATGTTTAGACTCGTCCATGCAACGCCCGTCCATCCATCCCTATGCCTACCGCACTCATATCCTACTGTTTTCTACTACTGTTACTATTGCTCCTGTTTTACTACTGTTGCTACTACAAAACTGTTGCTATTGATAAACTTCTGTGAGTAAGAACTATTTCCATGTGCAGCTGAATTGATAACTCAGTTGTTAAGGCTTATAAGTATTCTTTGTCTCCCTTGTGTTGAATCAATAAATTGGGAAATACTACCCTCGAGGACTATTGTGATCCCCTATACTTGTGGGTCATCAAATCTTTGTTTGTATCCTTTCATGTTGCATGCATAGTTACTATGTCTTATTGTTAGAACTTCTTCTTTCATGCTCATGTTTAGAGTTCTTTGAACCCAGCTTTCAATGCTTGCAAATGGTTAGATCTTGATTTTGATGGTGCATGTCACCTAAAAAAATATTATTTTTATCACTTACCTACTCGAGGACGAGCAGGAGTTAGGCTTGGGGATGCTTGATACGTCGTAAACGTATCTGTAATTTTTTTTGTTCCATGCTTATTTAGTATCTACTTTGCTTTGCTTTGTCTTCTCTTCGAGGTATTTTTATATGTTTTCTGGGACTAACCTATTAACAAGATGTCACAGTGCCATTTGCCTGTTTTCTGTTGTTTTTGGTTCCAGATAATCCAGAAAATGAATATTCTCGGAATTAGACGGGACAAAAGCCAAAGTCAATATTTTACCCTGGGGAACACGGAGCCAGAAGACGAGACGGAGAATGGCCTCAAGGGGGGCGCACGCCCTAGCCGTGCGGCTAGGCCTGGCCCGCGCCTAGGGGGTGCAGCCGCCTCGGGCACCTCCTCAGACTCCCTCTTTGCCTATAAGAAGCTCTCGATACCTAAACCCTAAGTACCCGATCAATCTTCCACGAAATTGTCCATAGATGCCGCCACCATCATCCCTAGATCGGGGGGATCTGAAGCTCTTCCCGGCACCCTACCGGAGGGGAGAGGTCATCCCGGAGGCCTTCTTCATCACCATGCCAGCCTCCAGTATGAAGCGTGAGTAGTTCCACCTTGGACTACGGGTCTATGTAGTAGCTAGATGGTTGTTTCTCCTCCTTTGTGCTACCATGTTTAGATCTTGTGAGACTCGTTCATGATCAAGATCATCTATTTGTAATCATGCATGTTGTGTTTGCGGAGATCCGATGGATATTGAGATTACTATGTCAGATTGGTTAATGATTCTATCTTATTGATTCTATCATGTTTATGTTGTTTGAGATCTTGCATGCTCTTTGTTTCTAGTAGCTATCTTGGCCAAGTAGACGCTAGTGACTCCAAGAGGGAGTATTTATGCTCGATAGTGGGTTCATGCCTCTATTTAATCTAGGGAAGTGACAAAAATCTCTAGGGTTTTAGATGTGTTGTTGCTACTAGAGAGAAAACAACGATCTCTTGTTCATGGAACAAGTGGATTGTTTACTTTACACACCTTGCTTAAAGCAGTTATCCGTTGCTTGCAACTTAATATGAGAGGGGGTTCGGATGATAACCTGAAGGTGGATTACTAGTCATAGATGAAGTTGGATGGCGGTCTATGTATCTTGTTGTAATGCCCAATCAAATCTCATAGGATTATGAATGTCTAGTATTGCATTGTTATGCCTTGCTCTGTCCTGTCAATTGCCCCGCTGTAATTTGTTTACCTAGCATGTTATGTTGTTTATCTTAAGGAGAACACCTCTAGTAAACTATGGACCTCGATCCAATCTTTACCATTGATACATCTTCCATTGTTACTGTTTAATTTCTACAAGCCACCATTACCTTACATACCATACAGTTAATCCTTTCTTTTCAGCAAACCGGTGAGATTGACGACCTTACTGTTCGTTGGGGCAAAGTCTTGAGTTTGTGTTGTGCATGTTTCCAAGTTGCTAGCAACACCTTTGAGTCGTTTCCTTCCTCCTACTGGTTCGATAGCCTTGGTTTCATATTGAGGGAAAACTTGCTGCTGTTCTCATCATACCTTCCTCTTAAGGTTTCCCAACAAAGCTCTATAGTGAGCTACACATCATCAGTTCTCACGATCACAAGAAGTCGTCGCTGAATGTGTGGGAGTCAGTGTGGATCTCCAGGTCTAGCTTTTGATTATTGATCCGAGAGGGTCTCGATCATGTCCGCATTATTCGCGAACCGTAGGGTGACACACTTAAGAGACACCAACACCATTTGGAACAAATATGTTCTAGACGAAATAATTACAAAGCGCAAGAATTATTTCACTAGACATCAGAATTGTTTTGGGTGAAATTGCTAAAATTGTTTCTGCGTGTGAAATAGAATACTAGCAAGGGGTTTTATGTGAATGTTTATTAATTAATTTAATTTACAAAATTCTGAATAAATAAATAAATAAATAAAAGGAGTTTTATTTAAAGAGAGATTACATTAAATTTGGTGGAAATTTAATGGGATTTTTAGTGGGATTTTTAGTGGAGAAATAAAGGGGCATTTTGTGAGTGGGAGCTCCAGCCACATGAATGGAGGAAGGGGTGAGGAAGCCCCCATGGCACCGGCCACACCCCTTGGGGTGCCCTCCTCCTCCTATAAAAGGCCCCCTACTCCCTCTCTCACACTCACACCTCCTCGTGAAGGATCTCTCTCCCCCTCTAGTTTATCCCTCATGGTCTCGGACTAGAGAGATACATGTTCCCGATGGCTTTTCGTTTGGAATGAGTTGTTGCTTCCACTGCATCGCTGGAGCGAGGAGGCGGAGGTTGTTCGGTGGCTTGAACATGTGTATGAGCACGAATGTGCTGCTGATTTGCGGCGCTAGAATTCTTCTCGATCTTGAGATTGACAAGCGTTCATCTACATCATCCACGAGTATAACCTCATTAAACTTTATCGGTCTACAAGGGTATGTTCTCTATGCATGAATATCCACCCGTTGCTTGTATCTAGTAGATAGATCTTGATACTTAGTTGTTCCCATCGTAGGAATTTTTTGTTTTCTATGCTGCAAACCCTACAAGAATTGCTCCAACAGTTTCATGGCTAGCCTCACTGTTGGGGATATGCTATATGGGTATCCTCATAGCATGTCACCTATCCGGATAACCCGGGTGGCCCACAGTTGGTAGCATGGCCTATGGCCTGCTGGCCGGCCCAGTTAGATGGATCCAGAAGGGAGGCCCATGCCGGATAAAGGAAGGCTACGGTTATAGTCACCGACGTACCCGGAGCCTTGGAGTGCAAGATACACAAGACTAGTAATAGACGGTGTAGGACTCTGTGACATGTCTGGCTAGGACTTTTACCTGTAACCCTAGGACCTGGCGGCTATATAAGTCAGGCCTATGGGAGCCTTTAGGGCACGATAACTTACAACTTCAGACAACCTCGCACAGCGAACCAATCCCTATAACTCGGCGCATTTCCCTTATAGTGATTTATAGCAGGAGTAGGATTCCGCCACCGTCGTGGGATCTGAACCTGGGTAAGCTGTGTTACCTCATACCCGTCAACCGTCCGCCTTCCCCCACGTCTCTAAACACGCACTGTGAGGACCCCTCCATGGCGTACTCGTCGGCAATACCACGACACTCACAGAAGAGTTTGAATGGTTTCTTCCAATTATGGGGTTTTATAATAGGAGCTTCAAGAAGAGATTTCTTTAAAATGTTGAAGGCGGTAATACAACTTTCATCAAAATTAAAAGCAACGTCCTTTTGTAGAAGGTTAGTTAGAGGTCTAGCAGTTTTAGAGAAATTCTTAACGAATCTTCTATAAAACCCAGCATGGCCTAAGAAACTCCTAATACTTTTTATGTCTTAAGGAGGGAGAAGCCTTTCTATTGCTTTGATTTTTCCTTTATGAACTTATATACCTCTACCTAAGATTTTGTGACCAAGCACTATACCTTCTTGAACCATGAAGTGACATTTTTACCAATTCAAGACCAAGTTAGTATCCTCACATCTCTGCAAGAATTTATGAAGGTTATGAAAACAATGATTAAATGAAGTTCCATCGACAGAAAAATCATCCATAAAAACTTCCATAATACTTTCAACATAGTCAGCAAATATAGCAGTCATGCATCTCTAGAAGGTACCTGGGGCATTGCAAAGACCAAAAGGCATACATCGATAAGCATATAACCCATAAGGGCAAGTGATACGTCGTAAACATATTCATAACTTTTGATGTTCCATGCTTGTTTAGTATCTACTTTGCTTTGCTTTGTCTATACTTTGAGGTATTTTTATATGTTTTATAGGACTAACTTATTAACAAAATGCCATAGTGCCAGTTGCCTGTTTTCTGTTGTTTTTGGTTCCAGAAAATTCCAAACATGAATATTCTCGGGATTGGACGGGACAAAAGCCAAAGTCAATATTTTACCATGGGAAACACAGAGCTAGAAGACGAGACTGAGGAGGGCCTCGAGGCGGCCACACACCCCTAGCCGCGCGGCCTGGCCCGCGCCTGGGGTGGGTGCAGCCGCCTCGGGCACCTCCTCGGCCTCCCTCTTTGCCTATAATAAGCCCCCGATACCTAAACCCTAAGTATCCGATCAATCTTCCACGAAATAGTCCGTAGCCGCCGCCACCATCATCCCTAGATTGGGGGGATTTGAAGCTCTTCTCGGCACCCTGCCCGAGGGGAGAGATCATTTCGGAGGCCTTTTTCATCACCATGCCAGCCTCCAGTATGAAGCGTGATTAGTTCCACCTTGGACTACGGGTCCATGTAGTAGCTAGATAGTTGTTTCTCCTCCTTTGTGCTACCATGTTTAGATCCAGGGCCAGCCCTGGGGGTGGGCAGGGTGTGCCGCCGCCCAGGGCCCCAAAAATCCAGGGGCCCCACATTATATATGTTACACTAGTACTACATATACGTATATGCTACAGTACATCTGATTGAGATTTTTTTGGCCTAATGGGCCTCTAACGGTGAGGCTTGCGCTCAAGAAATGAACCGTCAAATCCATCGGTCGATGCTCCACCTACCTCGCCCCTGCTAGCGATAGAGATTGAAGAACAGGCGGCGAAGCGACCTGTCGGATAGAGGGACCAGGAGTGACCTAGCGCTAGCGGCCATGCGGGAAGCGGCCAGGCCGTGATCAGGATACGTACGGCAAGGGTATGCACCATTGTTTGGCAACCAAGGTACGGAGGGCCTAAGGGTACATACGCCGGCGCCGGGACACGGAGCCAGTGAGACAGTGGATTAGGCTTTCGACATTATACCACGACCAGGGTAAGTCTGGCAAGAATCCAATCTATTTGATTCAGAATCGATTTAGGGTTCTTATTTACTTTAATTTTTTGCCTAATTTTAATTTCTCATAACCAGTTCATCGAATCTTAATATATCCTCGGATGGAGATGGTGTGATGTCTAGTATGGAGATTTTTAGCATGTTAGAGAAGTGGATTGTTATCCTATTGCATATCCATTGCTTATCGCATCTTATTTACTGTTTCTGTGACTATTGCATCGGCTGAAAGAAGCTTTTTTAAATTGAAATTATTGAATAACTATTTAAGATCAACAATGACTCAATAGAGATTAAATGGTTTGGCAACATTATGCATCGAGAAGAAATTATTGGACAACATCGACATCGAGCCTATCATAAGTGACTTCGCATCGAGAAATGCTAGAAGAAATTTTAAAGGTAATATGTATAAATTGTTCGATATGCGCCTACTACTTTTTGATGCATTCAAGTGCTATTGTCAACATATTTTTTACGCACATAATATTTATTAATAATATTGTGATCCTTATAATAAGGGCCCCAAGTTTTGGTCTCGCCCCGGGCCCCTAAAATCTCAGGACCGGTCATGTTTAGATCTTGTAAGCTCTGTTCATGATCAAGATCATCTATTTGTAATCATGCATGTTGTGTTTGCGGAGATCCGATGGATATTGAGATTACTATGTTAGATTGGTTAATGATTCTATCTTATTGATTCTATCATGTCTGTGTTGTTTGAGATCTTCCATGCTCTGTGTTTCTAGTAGCTATCTTGGCCAAGTAGATGCTAGTGACTCCAAGAGGGAGTATTTATGCTCGATAGTGGGTTCATGCCTCTATTTAATCTGGGGAAGTGACATAAATCTCTAAGGTTGTATATGTGTTGTTGCTACTAGGGAGAAAACAACGATCTCTTGTTCATGGAACAAGTGGATTGTTTACCTTACACACTTTGCTTAAAGCAGTTATCCATTGCTTGCAACTTAATACTGGAGGGGGTTCGGATGATAACCTGAAGGTGGATTACTAGTCATAGATGCAGTTGTATGGCAGTCTATGTATATTGTTGTATTGCCCAATCAAATCTTATAGGATCATGAATGTCTAGTATTGCATTGTTATGCCTTGCTCTGTCCTGTCAATTGCCCTGCTGTAATTTGTTTACCCAACATGTTATGTCGTTTATCTTAAGGAGAACACCTCTAGTGAACTATGGACCCGGTCCAATCTTTACCATTGATACATCTTCCGATGTTCCTGTTTACTTTCTGTAAACCACCATTACCTTACACACCATACAGTTAATCCTTTGTTTTTAGCAAACCGGTGAGATTAACAGCC
Organism: Avena sativa; assembly: GCA_916181665.1. Lineage (NCBI taxonomy): Eukaryota > Viridiplantae > Streptophyta > Magnoliopsida > Poales > Poaceae > Avena > Avena sativa. The sequence continues at coordinate 509,117,598 of OV702294.1, forward strand.
TCACTGTTTGTTGGGGAAAAGTCTTGAGTTTGTGTTGTGCAGGTTTCCAAGTTTCTACCAACACATTTGGGTAGTTTCCTTCCTCCTACTGGTTCGATAACCTTGGTTTCTTTCTGAGGGAAAACTTGTTGCTGTGCTCATCCTACCTTCCTCTTTGGTTCCCAACGAAGCTCTACAGTGATCTGAGTTGCATCAGCAAATGAAGGTTGTTTTGAGTTGATCATCAAGGTGGATAGCAATTTAGGAAAAACTGGAGTAACCGTCCCAATAATAGAAATGAGAATGCATAGCAAGCCTTTCTAAAGTTTTATCTATAAACTGTAAAGGGTAGTGATCCTTTCTTGTCTCTTTATTTAGTTTCCTATAGTCAATGCACATCCTATGACCAATTACAGTTCTAGGCGGTACCAGTTCATTATGCTCATTTTGAACAACGATAAACCCACCTTTCTTAGGAACACAATGAACAAGGATTACCCAATCACTCTCCTCTACATAAAAGATAATTCTTGCATCTAATAAGCGAATTACCTCCTTTGTTACCTCTTATTTCATGTGGGGTTTCAATCGTCTCTGGAAATCTGCAACGGGTTGAGCTCCTTCTTCCATAAATATTATATGAGTGGCTATCGAGGGACTGATCCCCTTCAAGTCACTCATTGAATACCTAAGAGCATTTTGATGCATTCTGAGAACCATCATCAAATTTTCCTCTTCTTTTTCTGAAAGGTTAGAACTTATAATAACAGAAAAAATATTGTTAGTTTCATCAAGGAACCTATATTTTAATTCCCTGGGTAAGATTTTAAGTGTAGGAGGTGGAGGTGCCTCGTCTCCTTTTCTTACAGGTTCTTCATATTTTTGATTTATCTCGGAATCCACCACGGGTGTCGAATCAAGATAATCATCTATTTTAATTTTATCCATAACTTGAGGCATATCATCGTCAGTAACTAAACTCCTAACAAAATCTTCAGAAGGGAGTTTCAATGACTATAGTGGCAAGATTAATCATATTACCTTATTCCTCTTTCCCAAACTCATATTCATCTAAATCATCAATGTCAGTTTTATGTTGGAATTTTGAGAAGTGAAATTCCATTTTCTCTTCACCAAACTTGAGGGATACAATGTCTTTCTTGCAATCAATATTTGCTCCTATAGTGTTCAAGAAAGTTCTTCCAAAAATAATTGGACAATAAACATCAGTAGGCATGTCAACAAGTACAAAGTCAATAGGATACTTGTAAGGTACAATACAAATTGGAACATCTCTAATTACTCTCATAAGAATTCTAAGTGTTTCATCAGCAAGCATTATTGTCATATCGGTATCTTCTAATTCGGTTGGGAATAACTCTTTTTGGATTATCAAATAAAAATATAAGGGGATTACATTAATTGTTGTTCCTATATCACAGAGGCCATAATAAGAAGATCCACCAAAAGTGCAAGCGAGAATAGGTTTACCAACTTCTTTAGCTTTTACCTTTCTTCAACGAATTGTGAAGCTTCGTTATCTAGATCTATTACGTTGCAATGTGCAAACATAGTTAAAATATCTTATTTTGTTGGTCACCCGGTATCCTTCCTACTTACCTCGTTAGCCTTTCTCGCTTGTGTCTCTTCTTCTAATATTTTGAGGAACATTCTTTCTTCCTCGCGTTGGTCCTCGAGTTGCTGGGACATCATATGTTTCCTTGTAGTCCTTTCAAAAGGAAGGGGTTCAACATACTGATGAACCTTCCTCGATGGCTCTTCGTGAGATGCAGTTATTACATTAACATGTTCGACTAGTTCAGGGGTATAATGAAGCCAGTCCTTCTTGGGAGCTTCAATGTGTTTTGTAAACAACTAAATAATTTGCACAATAATATCATCGTCAAGTTGAAGCTCATTAGCAGTTTCTTTTATCATACGGATTCTTTATAAGCATTGAGACAATCGTATTCAATTTCTAGTCCTCCTTCGCCACCTAAATCAAATCCCCATGTTTCTCTATAACGGTGAATGCGTTCTAGGAGTTCCCAAGCTTTAGCTATAGTTAGCTCCATAAAAGAGCCTCCGAAATTTATATTTAACTCATGTTTAATTTCTTGATTAAGTCCCCCATAGAAAATATATAACACATACCATTCAAGTAAATCATGATGGGGACATTTATTAAGGATAGACTTGTACCTTTTGAAGGCTCTTACCAAGCCTTCACCTGGACGGTTTTTGAAGTTTGTATTGCCCTTCTTACTTCAGCAGTCTTTACCTTGGGAAGAATCGGAATACAAATTCCACTTTGAGATTTTCCCAGGTATCAATTTTCTCTGCAGGGCAAATTCTATGCCAAGCTAAAGCAGTGTTGGCTAGAGATTGGCTAAATAATTTAAGTTTTAGTTCATCATCGGAATAGCCTCTCAATTTAAGTGTCCAAACTCGGTAAAATGCATTAAGTGATTGTAAGGATCCTCATCCTGATCATTTCCTGCAAAAGTTTTTTCTTTAATAATAGCAATGAAACGAGGGTTAACCTCATACTTAGTTCAACCCCACTCGGGAATCCTTTAACAAGTCCTCAATTAAATTTACCAAGGTGTTCAGCTGCAACAAGCTAGTTCATTAGTCCGAGTGTAGCCACGGCTTTTACCTAAAACTAGTAAAAAACTTCAGTAAAACAATTAATAGAATTAGCAACTAAGAACAAAGACCAAAATCGCTTAGCTCCCTGGCAATGGCACTAGAAAATAGCTTGATGACTACAAATGCATAGATCAATTGTAGCTAGTTTCGAAATAAGAGTATCAAACCCACAAAGAGTTATTTGGTTGAGGACTTTATGCCCCTCGTCACTATCTATCAAAGGTTACTTGTAAGCTGCCTTTGATTTTGAGTAAATGGGTGTTTGAAAGGTTTCTGGTTTAAATGCAGGAAAGTAAATAAACAAGTAAAAACAAAGTAAAAAGAGTGTTTGGAATGGTGGTTAAACTCAATAGGGCTAAGATGTTCTCGGGGATGTAGGATACACCACTAGCATGTTGTCATTAATCATAATTAGGATAACATATTTTTTGTGTCATGATATCTGTGAAGAGAGTTCCGCAATAAGATGTTCATCAAGGCTCATAGGCAGTCACTTTGTTGAGCCAAGAATGAGGTCATCTCTAAATAACCACTACGATGCCTGGAAGCAATCACCATACAGACCACCATAATTAAGGGTTTCCCCGTGGATATCATAATTAGCTTAGTGAATATCCCTTTATTCCCCCTTCAACCGCGTTGGATGATAGCGGTGCTTATAGTCACTGTAGCAAACGACACAAGGCACCCAAGCACGTTCAAAGGGTTTCACTCTCTTACTTTAGACCGGAAGTCAAATGATATGTGGCTGACTACACATACCATCTAAAGGGAGAGAGATCAAACACACATCATAGATTTGCCAGATCTTCTATACAAGTAATAGATCATCTTTATTTCATTTTATAGTAATGCTAGGGTTTCTCCATCTTCCCAGGAAAGAAGAGAACTACTCACACATGGAAGCAATCAACAACATCATCATAATCAAATGGATGGATACAATTAATGGGATGAATCTAGTGCAAACCACAATTGAATCTGGAATCACAACAAGATCTAATGAATGGGATATGGGGTAGAGATGGTGATGGAGATGCAACGGTTGATTATGTAGGGGATGATGTGTTGTCCTCCGATGATCCATGCAGCAACAAGGATTTGCTCTTCTTCAAGTTCCTCCTTCAGATCCCTTTCTGGTGTGGTTTTTCGTGGCTGGAGGTTTTTGTGAATGTCAGATCCGTGATATGTTTTCACGAGGAGGAAGTATTTAACGAGGCAGTCCCGTCACCGGGTCATATGGGCGGGCGGTACAGGCGGGCCTGCCTGTACCGCTGGTCATTACGCTGACTGGAGCCTCCTAGACGCAACCAATTGTTCCAGGTGCGATGATAAATTCATAAAATGACTTTTATCACTTAAAAAATATCATATTAGTGTGTAATATTATAGTCTCAATTGATATGTTCATTGAAGACTTAGTAAATTGGGATCATGTTGGAACAAAGATAAAAAAGGTGCGTGCAAACATGGTAAAATATTAAAAACCCTACTCTACTTATGCAAAAACATTAAGTAAAATTGCTCACATTTTTACTCATCAGTATGCAAGACGGGGAGCATCCGGGATGGCATGAAACAAGTTACCAAGGTCTAGATCTCATGACGCTGGCGAGATCCTACTCATGTTATAAAACACTATAAAGGAAACAAGTGCACGGATTACATATATTGTTGGTTGTGCCCTAAGATCTCATGTCGTATGGCTTATATAGGCGGCCATGCCTAGGGTTACAAGTAAGTCCTATCCGGACATGTTACAGAGTTCTAGTCTAATACATAAACTACATTGTCTTGTCCTCCAAGGCTCTGGATTCCATAAAAGGTGGTCGACTGTAGCCTTCTTTGACCAGAAACGCTTATGTTGCCATAAGAGGTGTCCTTGTGGTCATTGTGTACTAGTGTATGCGAGAACGGTTTAGTGCTATTGTAGTTTTATCATATTTACATCGCTTATTCTCTATTTGCGCTTACTTTTTACTTGTTAATACTTCTTTGCTCCCATTTCAAACACTTTTGACAATATTGCACGGAATCAAAGACAACTTGTATGTACACTTTGATAAATCTATAACGAATGGCATAAAGTTCATTACCAATAACTCTCTATGGTCGTCGATACTCTTACTTCAAAACCATCTACATACAACATGGGATATTGCTGCCATCAGTCGTCTCCAACCATCACATTGGCTATAGATGTGATATTGTTTCTGCAATTGTTTCATGTTCTCAACTATTTGGTTGCTAGAGATCCTATATTAATGTCTGGATTAGTAGTAGATGAAGATATTTCATTATGCTCATGTTAAAAGATTTGGCGTGTAGACATTTTGATTGTCTACGAAACAAACAGGGGAACAACTACATAAAAATCAAATGGGACACGTAAATGTTATAACGTGTACAAAAAGTATAAATCAATTCAAGACCATATGACATGGGCTTTTGAGATAAAAAGATTGTCATACCCTTCCAAACAAAGAGGCAAGTTTTAATCTCCAATTGGTTTACAAAATGGGGTATGCTGATCACACCCCTTATAATGGTTCCCCTAAGAATTTGTCATTCTATGGTCATGAGAAAATAAAGTAGTGCAGTATCCTCTTAATTAAGTAGCGCATAATCACCGAAAATACAAGAAGCATCGGACATGTTCTTGATTCGAAGTGAGGACAACATGAGAAAAACATGACATTTTTTTCTTGGTAATGTTTAACCGCCTACTAATGATAGCTTGGTTGCATGTTTTAGACATCCTATTTGAGTTCAAAGAATATGATTCACATTAATAATGCAACTACATCACACGAGCACGTGAAGTATTATCGCGCATGTTATTTCCTTATAGAAAATCATTTGAATTATGTTAATTAACTAAACAAAGTCCTTGATCAAAAGTACATCGAAACAAACATGAATAAAAATACTATTGGTATAAAACCGAAAGGTGCGTCAAAGTCTATCAAATTTGTTGTCCTTTATTGCATTGTTCGATTCTTAATAGTCACATGTATCTTTGATGACAAAATTGTCACGACCTAAACTTGTACAATCTAGGTTAACCTTAAGGGTTTCGATAACCATGTGAGGTCCAATGTTCAACAAGTTGTAGCTAGGAATACGTTGATGATCTATCGTTTTACTTTCAAATTTTTTTAGAACAAAGATAGGACAAAATAGAACCACAAATCAAAATAAACTTACGACAGTGCCACATAGACATGTTGAAGCTCTAGACGATAATCCATCGAATTAGAAGCCGGTGATCCTGGGAGGCCAAAACACCATATGTTCCCCTTGTCGGTAGCGTTGCACATAACAACCACATTGAGATGAAAATAAAATATTGAGCATGTTATTTTGTGTGACGCCATCTCTGTTGTCCAAATGTTGCTACCAAAGGCATGGTAACCAAACATAGAAAGAACTAAAGTTATACTCCAAGCTCCATGTATGATCCTCTAAGTGCCGCTTTATGCCGAATAAGTCCGTACGCGCAAGGAGAACCGACGTAACCGATGTCCCCAACCCACTGACATGCCATAGCTTAGAATTTTCCTTGGTACTTTTGTGCTCATTGAGTCAGATAAATACCGACTTACCAACCAAACCAAGTAGTAGAAGAAAGTGGAGAGAGCCTCGTACCGACCTAGACCAACACATCAATTAGAGGTTATGACGATAACATCCCGACATGCAACTCCCACTTCTCCGCATCAGAGCGACAAACAAAGAAGGGGCGCCCATGCATTTAGTCACTTAACGCACCGGACCATTTTTTTTAAAACGAGGGCAAAAGCTTTGTCCCAATCTATTAATTAAGGAGAAGTTTTACAAAAAATAAAGTACAATTATTACAAACCGATTCCGTCATCATTTCACCCAATCTTTTTGCCCCGGCAATAATCCACAAACGGGCTTCTCTCTTAATTAAATCTAGAATCATCGAAGGTGGTGTGTGCTTGCTTCGGAAGACCCGGACATTGCGCTCGTTCCAAACATCCCATGACACGAGCATGGCTAAGTAGGAAATCGCTTTCCACTTTTCCGCCATCATTTCCCACCATCCTCAGTCGAAAGGTCCGCCCAAAGTGGCTGGTGCAACGCGTGAAGCTCCAACCAATTTTTAATAAGTCCCTAAAGCCAATGGTGTAGCAGCATTTGACAAAGAGGTGGTTGGTGGATTCCGTTGTTTGTTTGCAAAGAGGACATAGTCCGTAGTTTTTTCACCCTCTTTTCTCCAATTGGTCGGCCGTATAAATTCTATTTTGAGTTGCAATCCAAGCAAAGAATTTCACCTTTGAAGGGGCCCAAGCTTGCCAAATCATCATGTTTGTGATGGATATGTTTTATGGATCCTAAGAATTATAGCTCATAAGCCTACGTCGTCGTATATTGTCCATTCTCGGTTAGCTTCCAAACAATATCATCACTTGAGTTCTCGTTTAGTTGCATGTTTTGGGGGAGAACCCAAAGTCCAACAAACTGAGAGAGGTGTTCCAAGGTGAACGGTTTGTCAAGATTGACCTATCCAATCCAAGTGTTTTCTTTGAGGTCTGGGTTCACTGACCATTTTTTTTTTGTTTTTGAGAACGCGAAGATTAGAGGTGCGACGTCGATTGGCTTTAACCCTTGGAGCCATGGGGCATTGCCAAAAAGGGGTCTTGTGTCCGTCCCAATAGTGAACATGGTAGGGGCATAGAAGATCTCCATGTCATATTTAGTGCAAGGGTTCCCCGAGCCCACCCAAATCTTGTTGGGATCTTTCCATTCTAGCCACGGCCACCGAAGACGCAAAGCCGTTGCAAACTTGTCAATATTGAGGATCCCAAGACCTCCGTATTTCTTGGGGCGGCATGCCATTTGCCAATTCACCTTCCTTTGCCGCTCTGGACCATATGACATAGGAAGGACAAGCCATGACCCAGCTTCGCTCATCGTCGTTGCCACGGATCTCAACGCCACACGATCAATGTTGTTTTCCAAATGCACATTGCATTGTGGCGGCGTAACGGCAATCCTTTTGCCACGCTAGGGAATTTATCTTGATGCACCCAAATGATGGGTGTCGAATGTGGATCTTGGAAGGTTGTGATCGCCGTCCCAAAGATCATTATACATGCGTAACGCATGTACTTATGCCACATCGTTGAAGCAGTTAGCTAACACTGCCACACATATCTCGGTTCCACCCTCGACGCATTTCCCCTGCTCCCACGGGGGAGACGTACCCAAGGAGGCACGCTGTGTGGAGTGTGGAACGCGATGCGATGCCCCGATCGAACGGCACATTTCGCCAACCGGCGGGCGACGCAAACCTCAGCGTAAACCGGCGCACATCGTTCCACCATCCCAGCGGCGCAGGCGCAGCCACCGTCACACTCACACCGTCGTCCCACCACCACCATCGTTCCACCATCGCACTCACACCCAGCGGCGCGGGCGCAGCCACCGAACACGATCGGATAAACCCGCGTCACGCGCGCGCGCGTCGTCTCCCGACCGAAGATCCCCCGCGCGGTGGAACACCGTGCCCCCCTACCGAAGATTCCTTTCTCTCCTCTCCCCATCACCGCACTGCATCGCATCTCCATCCACCGCCGCGCCGCCGTGCGGGTTTCCCCACCCTCCCCGTCTTCCTTGCGTGCCACCCCCACTTCCTCCACCATGCAATCACTCGATTCCCGAGCGGCGGTAGCACGCAGCTAACCGCCACCACTACTCTATTCCCTCCCGCGGCGCAACTTTCTTTTTCTTTAAGGTCGCACCTTGCAGCGGGCACGACTCCGTCCCTAGTTTAATCGGAGAACAGGAAGCGTCCAATCATACACCGCGACTGACCGAACCGACCGACGATGGAGGCCTGCTGCTGCTCGTCGTCGTCGTCGGCGCCGCCCGCGTCCATCCTCGCCACGGGCGCCGGCCTCCGCCGCCGCTTCTCCCCCGCTGCCGCGGCGTCGGCGGCGTCGGGAGGGAGGGCGGTGGCGCTCGCGTGCCCGCTCCGCGCCTCCGCGTCTCTGATTGCGGCGGCGCCTCGGCGGGGGCAGCAGCGGCGCGGGGCCGCGGGCTTCGTCGTCAGGGCGGTGTTCGAGCGGTTCACCGAGCGGGCGGTCAAGGCGGTGGTGCACTCGCAGCGGGAGGCGCGCGGGATGGGGGACGAGGCGGTCGCGCCGCACCACCTGCTGCTGGGCCTCGTCGCCGAGGACTGCTCCCCGGCGGGGTTCGTCGGGCCGGGCGTCCGGATCGAGCGCGCCCGCGAGGCGTGCCGTGCTGCCCTCGGGAAGCCCGGGTCCGCGCAGGCGGCCACGGGGCTGGCCACGGACGTGCCCTTCTCGGCGGCCAGCAAGCGCGTCTTCGTGGCCGCCGTCGAGTTCTCCAGGGCCATGGGGTGCAACTTCATCTCACCGGACCACATTGCGCTCGGCCTCGTCGACCTGGACGACACCACCACCAACAACGTCCTTAGGAGGTTGGTGCTGATCTTCTCCTATTCCGCTTCTCCCTGAGAGCTTGCAATTTGATTAAATGATGCTTGTGTGGTGGATGCAGAGGCATAACCTTCCTTTTTTCAGAACGAAAGCTAAACAATGCATTGAATCGTCTCTTGATTGCCTAAGCAATAAGCAACATCCCATCCTTTGAACTGTTAAAATTTGAACAGTCGGAACTATAGACAACCATCAGAAAATGCTTGTGAAAAGAGGATCAGCCATTTCATCAGACTGGAAGCCAGAAATGCAAATGAATTTATGTGAACTTGTCAAAGAAATGGCAATCCACTAAAGTGACAAATTTAAAAACAGTGTTGTCTTCTCACACTAATGTGTAGTAGTATTTACTAGCTAATTAATGATGTTCACTGTAGCTTAGGAGTAGAACCAAGTGAGCTAGCGAAGCAGGCGCTTACCCGGGTCAAAAGGGAGGTTGCGAAGGATGGAAGAGAGCCTCTGGGATTATCTTCTTTCAAATTGCGTGATAAATCAACTGCTGGAAATGCGAGGTCTGCAATTGTCAAATACTTAAATAAGAAGAAAGGTCAGGGGTTAAGCTACTTTGTTTGAGTTTGTGCTAATTTTCCTTATCACATGGACTATGGAAAGAATGAGCTTATTTTATTTGTCATTTCAGAGAAGAGTGCGCTAGCTCTATTTTGTGTAGATTTGACCATGAGAGCCAGTGGTGGATTAATTGATCCTGTTATTGGTCGCAACAAGGAGATTGAAAGAGTGGTTCAGATTATATGCCGGCGCACAAAGAACAATCCTATTCTTTTGGGTGAAGCAGGTGTTGGTAAAACTGCCATTGCTGAGGGGTTGGCTCTTAAAATTGCTAACGGAGATGTGCCTATTTTTCTTGTGGTGAGTTTCCACGACCAATCGTAGATAAGCAATCAAATTTTCTGTAAAGTTCTGCTTGCACAACAGTAGGTAACAGTTTTGACTAATTTACATTGTTGTGTAGGCAAGGCGTATATTGTCGTTAGATGTCGCCCTACTGATGGCTGGTGCAAAAGAAAGGGGTGAACTAGAAACCAGGGTTACTAGTTTAATACGTGAAGTGTGCAAAGCAGGTTATCTGATTTTTACAGTATGAATAGAACTTGTAAACTTCTATCTTGCTTTTGGCCTTACAAAAAGCCCCACAATTTTATGCAGGTGATGTTATTCTCTTTATCGATGAGGTTCATACTCTTATTGGATCTGGAATTGCTGGAAGAGGCAGTAAGGGAGCTGGTCTTGATATCGCTAATCTGCTGAAACCTGCACTTGCTAGAGGTGAACTGCAGGTATTGTTCTCACAAAAGGAACTCCTTATATGGCTATATCTATGTTACCCATCATGTTTCTCAGTTCTCACCATGGCACCTTTTTAAAGCAAAATGGTAGAGGGTTCTCTACCTTATGGTCACTGAATTAGGATTGGTTAGTATGAGTTACAACACATTATGTGAAAAGAAAACAAGTTATTTGTTGCTTGGTGGTGTCCTTCTGGGTCACAGCTCTAGTTAGGGTGTGCTATGGGCTGCAAGCTGCGCATCCCACTACATTTTACAAATAGGCAGCAGTAGGTGCATCATTTTACTTACTAATTACATATATGGTTTGTGCATTGCTCTTATTTCTGTTCAAACATCTAATGAAGTCAATGGCTTGTTTAGTTGGAATTTCAGAACACATAAGAGTTGAAGTACTACCGGTCATATCATACCCTGTGATTTGTACTTCATAATTAGCAATATGTGCATTCCACACCACTTTTAACCTTATCATTGCATAGCCTATGTGTAATTACGTTTTGCGATAAGTATATTTTCCATCCCTCGATTGTTTGCAAAGTTCACTTTTGGCCTCTAATTTTTTCCATATACCTTGGTCCCTCGTCTTCCGGAACTGGACAAGTTTGGCCCCTCACCCAACCCGAAGTGGGTTTTGTGCAGGTGTGGTGTGAGTTTTGACCGACTTGCCACATGGCTCTTTCACGTCATCTTCATCTTCCCCTCCTCGCTTGTCTTCATCCTCACTTGGTACTCTTCTCCCTTCTAACTCCGGCGAGCTCGAGCTCCCCATGGCGCCATCTCTGTTCCATGTTTCTCCTCTACCTCGGTATGTGTTTCTTAAAGCATAAGGAGATGTGGCAAGTTCATATGTGCCAGCACGGACAAACATGTGACACGAACATGTGACAGTTCGGGTGAAAAATCACCTAATATAAGTTAGGATACTGCTTCGGATCAGGTAAGGAACAAATTTATCCAGTTTAGAAAGATGAGGGATATATGAAAAAAGACAAGGGACCAGAAATGAACAGGTTAAGGGACAAAAACACACTTACCTAAGTTTTTCATTTAAATATGTACATGGGTAATAGTTGCTTATCTAAACAACAATTGGTGTTGCTAGTACCTACAGTATTAGACTGATGCCTTACTGCCGCACATACTCCTGAGTCCTGATGTTATACCGTGTAGTTGTCACTTCGAGTGATGTGCCTTTATGAATAACTGCGTAGTACTTGTGATAATCACCGGCATGATCCACATGGGCCACTTCCATGGTGAGAATTAAGTGGTTGCTTATCCCATGTGATACATAATTTAATATAGCATCACATTTTGTTTTTTGTTTTCCACTCGTAAACGCTTTGTCTGTACTTACAGTGCATTGCATCTACAACTCTGGATGAGCACCGTTTGCATTTCGAGAAGGATAAGGCTTTGGCTCGCCGGTTTCAGCCAGTATTTGTAAATGAGCCTAGTCAGGTAGTGCAGAATTTCAATTCTGAAAGTCACTTGGAACTCTTGGGTATCAGTTTAATTTTCCTTCATGCTCTTTGCAGGAGGATGCTGTGAAAATTCTACTTGGTCTGCGTGAAAAGTATGAGACTTACCACAAATGCAAATACACCTTAGAAGGCATCAATGCAGCAGTTTATTTGTCAGCGAGATATATCCCTGACAGACATCTTCCTGATAAGGCTATTGATCTAATTGATGAAGCTGGTAGCAGAGCTCGGATGGAATCATTTAAAAGGAAGAAAGAAGAGCAGTGCTCTATAATTTCAAAGTCACCAGATGAGTATTGGCGAGAGATTAGAGCTGTCCAGGCCATGCATGACGTGGTAATATAATATTTAGATAGGTCTGTTGCAAATAACTTTTATCCGTATTCATCTGCTGGTAGATGTTTAATTCATTTTGCAACACATTTCAGGCACTGACTAACAGGTTGAAATATTCTCTGAATGAAAATGACCAAGAGAATGAAGTTAATGTTGAAGTACTGAATGATGACAAGACAAGTCCAACATCAACATTGTCACCTTCAGATGATGAGTAGGTTTTCTCATTTCATGATTTCATCGAGAGTGGACTTCACATTTCACGATCTAAGCATCTTAAAAATTTAAATGCGTGTAATGATGCAGGCCATCTATGATTGGATCAGAGGAAATTGCAAGAGTCACATCATTGTGGTCAGGCATACCAGTCCAGCAGTTGACTGCAGATGAAAGAAAACTTTTAGTAGGACTAGATGATGAACTCAGAAAGCGTGTCATAGGTCAAGATGATGCTGTTGTGGCGATATCAAGAGCTGTGAAGAGATCACGGGTTGGCATGAGCGATCCTGATAGACCTATCGCTACTCTACTTTTCTGTGGTCCAACAGGAGTAGGAAAGACTGAGTTAACCAAAGCTCTAGCAGCAACTTATTTTGGATCTGTAGGTCACTCTTTCCTGGTTACATCTTTATATTGTTATTCCTAGACTTTAGAACATTTTACATGGAATTTATAATAAAAAAGTTGTTTCTTTTGATTTACAGGAGTCAGCTATGGTTAGATTGGATATGAGTGAGTACATGGAGCGGCACACTGTGAGCAAGCTGATAGGTTCTCCTCCAGGGTACATGGGATTTGGTGAAGGTGGTACTTTGACAGAAGCAGTCCGGAGAAAACCATTTACTGTAGTATTGCTTGACGAAATAGAGAAAGCGCATCCTGATATTTTCAATATTCTTCTCCAAGTATTTGAAGATGGTCATTTGTCTGACTCACAGGTGCTAGATCCTGACATTCGTGATATTCATTTCTGCGGTCGATAAATAAGATTCATACTATATTTTCCACACCTTTTTTATGCTATATCATGCACCTTGAAAGTCAGCCTTTCTATTTTTGTAGATTCAATAAGCCAATTGCTCATTGTCGTGACATGCCTGATCCTATTAATAGTCGGTCTTATTTTTTTCTTTTCGAAATGTTTTTTTTCCGAAACAGGTCACAGTCTTATGTGCACTATTAAATCTTTATGTGAACTTGTGCTAGAAACACCAGGCAAGACCCTGGTTCCATCTTATCAAAAGGAAACCAATATTCTTTTTTTCTGTGAACTACAGGGCCGCAGAGTTTCCTTCAAGAATACATTAATTGTCATGACATCCAATGTTGGTTCTACATCGATTTCCAAAGGAAGAATGGCCATAGGTTTCCAGACACTGAATGGTACAGAAGAAAATACTTATGCTGTGATGAAATCCTTGGTGATGGAAGAGTTGAAAGCATTTTTTCGGCCTGAATTGCTCAATAGAATGGATGAGGTGGTTGTGTTCCGTCCACTTGAGAAGAATCAGGTCTGTTGTTTTATTTTAAGTTCCTTTGTTTTTGTTCTGTGATTTAAGCTACTTATATGTTTATTATGATAACTGAAACCATAATTCCATCTGCGCACAATATGCAACTCCTACAATGTGACCCCTTGCTCCTTTACACCTATTAAAATTTTGTACTCCCTCTGTCCGGAAATAAGTGACTTGCATTCGTCTAGATGCATATGTATCTATAACTAAAATGCATCTAGATACATGCAAATTTAGACAAATTCAAGTCACTTGTTTACATGAGTTTTTTCTGTTCCTTTGGCGGAAAAATGTTTGTGCTATATTACCTCCATTCCAAAATGTAAGACGTTTTAGTAGACTACTTTACCCTACCAAAACATCTTATAATTTGAAAAATATGAAATACTTTCTAACGTGTAGTTTATGGAACCATGCTAAGTATCTCAAATGATGATTTCCAGATGCTTGCTATTCTCAATATAATTCTGCAAGAGGTGAAGGCTAGGCTTTTGGCCCTCGGTATCGGCCTAGAAGTATCTGACACAATGAAGGACATGATTATTCAGCAAGGATACGACAAGAGCTATGGTGCGCGGCCACTGAGAAGGGCCGTCACCCAGTTTGTTGAAGATGTCATCAGTGAAGCAATTCTCTCTGGGCAGTACAAGCCCGGCGACACCATAACGATGGACACTGATGATAAGGGTAAACCTTGCTTGAGTCGGATGAACGATCAGACTGTTCAATTGTCGGATCCCACGCCAACACTTTGAAAGCTCAAGCACCCAATGTATAGCAGAGGCTTATTGCGTTGCTGTCAATAAGCTTCTTGATTCTTTTGTGCATAGTCCGCATAGTTCATGTACATAGTCTCCAGGTGCTGGAGTTTCTCCCTGAATATAGTGTAAATTGAGGTCTTACAATACCTGTACATAGTTACATACTGTTGTATTTCTAACATATATGTACATTGCTTATGTCAGACTGGAATATAAACACTCTGTTATGGCGGTGCTTCAAGATATCCTTCTGATCATCTGCTGGTTTTTGCCCACACACATTCGCAGTAAACTTTCTGCTCTAAGCGTTCTGAATAATTACCAACTTGCCCAGACGAAATCTCATAGTCTTGACTCCTGAGCATAGGCTCAAGTTTTCTGAAGAATAAATTCTGGCATGACTACACTGGAAGATTTCTGGGAACACAGTTCATCCAAACTGAGAAAAAACCTGTGCCAACAAGCAGTGGGAATCACTTAAATTTGATTGCGTCAACTCAGGTTCTGTGCCCACCATGATAAAATGTCCTGAACCTGATGTTCAGGTTTAGCTCCTACCTACACTCCTAACTTAAACAAGCAAGTAAGCATGGCATTGATTTACAGGATTGCACCGTAGCCAATCTGATTACATACACAACAGTCAAGTATGGAAAATGAGAGAATGAATGCAAAGTACGTGTTTAAATAACAGAGTGGTGATTTATTTAAAATGAAGATCTCTCTTCCCATCCTAAACTTTTTTCTTCCCTGTACCAACATCTGCACCATCGATTGAATCAATGAAAATTCCTTCCATTCTAAAGCCTATTCACGTGTTCCAAGTACAATTATCTACGTACCTTAATCCCTTTATAAGTCTAATCTGATTGGGACAGCTGCTTAGACTCCTAATCCCCTTGCTTTTCGTCCTTAAAGGCTAGTGCTCTCCCAGTTCCTATTCCTCTTTGCCTCCCCTGGATTTTGTTCTCCTAGTATCATACTGAGCATTTATCAACAAAGCTGGAATAGCTCAGTTGGCCAGAGCGTGTGGCTGTTAACCACAAGGTCGGAGGTTCGAGCCCTCCTTCTAGCGATTTTTTTTGTATTTTTGTGCGCAAGCTGCAAAGTCCTGAAAATTGAAATACACACGCCCAGCATTGTTCCTCCTTCTAGCGATTTTTTTTGTATTTTTGTGCGCAAGCTGCAAAGTCCTGAAAATCGAAATACACACGCCCAGCATTGTGTTGCATGCGATCGGTTCTCTCAGAGGCATGTGTGGTCTCTGCGGGTTGTTCAATGCAACTTACCACAGCTGGTATGTAAGGCAAAGTGTGTGTCTTTTTTTATTTTCAATGCACAATTTTAACTATGATCTTTATTTATAATGTACTACGTTCACTGTGGAGTGCTAATGAGCTGAAAGTGCATGTAGGGATGCTCATGAAGAATGGTCTCGCTGTCAGAGCCAAACTCCATCGGAGACAGGGTGTCAGGTGAGAGCCCACCAAAGGCCCACTTCTAGTTTATTTGCCAAAATCTAGTGTAAATTTTTGCTAATATGCGAGAGAAGCTGAAAGTGCATGTATGGGTGGCTCACGAAGAATGGTCTCACTGTCAGAGCCGAACTCCATCGGAGATAGCCTAATCGGAGACACCTAAAGGGGGGAGTTGTTTGTGTTGCTTGTGGCCAGGAGGAGACTGCTTTGCACCCGTTCTGGCATTGCCCCACATTCTCAGCAGGTCTGGATCGAACTGAGAGTTAATGCTCCTTCAGTGCCTAACCCCCTTTCGTGCATCAAGATGCAGCATGACCTATTGAACTGGATGCTAGAATGGCTTGGTTCGGCAAAGGATGAAGAGGTTGAACTGTTGAAGTGACAGTAATGGCATTATACCACATGTGGCTAGCAAAGAATGACGCTCGGGAAATTCCAGATGATAGAGCACCCAACTGACATCGCAAGGAGGGCGTTGCACCTGATCAAGGAGTGACAGCAAGTTCAGGATCAACACAACATCAAAGTCCCAACGCCAATGGAGCGATGGTATCCGTCGGCTAAGGGATGGACAAAGCTCAACGCTGATGGAACTACGACAAAATGCTTGGGAAAAAGCGGTGGAGTAGTTGTTTGCAACCACGATGGATGCAATCTAGCGAGAGCATGCCATTTTTTCCCCTCCGTGTCTGATCCAGAGCAAGCGGAGCTTCTAGCATGCTGAAGGACATGTCTATGAATGGTCCTCATGTTGAGGAGATCAAAGGGTCTATGTATGGTCCTCATGTTGATGAGATCAAAGGGATGCTTCGGTCGATGGACGACCATTCGGTCAAATGGGCAAGGCATTTTGCGAACAATGCTGCTCATATAATAGCCAAGGAAGGTTGTGGTTGCTCTTTTGTGTATTGTGAAAACCACAGCTATTTCCTCTAAAAAGAACATAAAAAATGAAAGACCGTGCACAGCCAAGCAGGCCAATACATGTTACTGATAGATACCGATGGCATGGCAAAACCTTCCTTGAGCCTCTAATTATCGGTGTCCGTCTAATTAGATATCTTGCAAGAGAAGGACGGAAGACAACCTAAATAACATGCACAGCTCAGAAATGACTAAGAACAAAGTCCAAGTATTCTGGATATTGGAGAATGAATTTTACCATAAAAAACAGCGTAATAGTTCGACTGAAAGCTCAGAACGGATCAACACATGTAATTTAATCAGTCTAATGACTACAAAACATATACTAGTCATCTTTTACAATCATAATGCTGCCTAAAGAGTCCATTGCTGACATAGGTAGACAGAAACATAGTTTATGCAACTAGAGGAAAATCTGGTGCGCAGTGGCAATCACTTCAATTTGTCTTCGCCAAGCCAGGTTCTCTGAAAATTTACAACATAGGATGCTATCAGATCAAGGAAACTAGCACGCTAGAAACCCCAATGTATGCAATAATTCCAAACCTTTTAATGTGATCAAGAATGACAAGTCTTGGACCAGGGGGGATCTTCACATCTCTGAGTGCACTGGAAGATAATCCAAGAAAAATGTGATTTTTTTTTCATTGATAGCATGGTCAAATTCAGTAAAGAGTCCATTTTTATGATACTTTCTTCTGGGTACGCAGTTACTTAATTCAATACACAAATTATGTACCTGTCATTGAGGAGAGGCAATGTTTCATCAGTCAGAAGACCATTCTTAAAATTCTTTTCATAGTTCTGAAGGCCTAATTGGTTCAACATGTTTCTTCCACGAGAATACTTTGTATCTTCACTCTGTGCCTTTGGCTTCGAGAATTTCTGCCCAACCTACACTCAAGATAGATAGATTGATCATAAGAGCTAGAACAGCACAGCAGTCATGGATAATTTAATATACAGTTGGCCATATCAGTGGAGTTGCAATGCAACATGAAGCTATGCAGACTGCGTTGGCAACTCACAAACACATTGAGTACCAAAATCTAGAGACAGAATTGGAGTAGAACAAATGACTTCCATTTGTACAAATTAGAGAGAAGGTCATAATTATTACCATGAAAAAGCCACCTTGAAATACTGCAAAAGCCATACCAGTCGTAATTGCATTAACAACTGGATTTGGGGTTCCCATTCCACTCACGATGGAGAATAAAGCACCAGAACCAAAAGCTGCTGTCATGCTATATAAAAGAGAGTCCGTCAATCATGTAGGCAAGAAAATTTTATAGAAAGATGTATACTTGTTGACAATCAGTTCCCTGACTGAAGAGGAGATGAAGAGTGTGATATCACTTCCATTTTCCCTGTACTAGGTTTACTATTTGCTGGTCCCTAAGGAATAGAAGTTTATCTTGCCATTTGTCATTATTTTGCTGCTCCATATAAATCCATCAAGACAAAGTTAGTATTAGTTAGCTAACAGAACACCCCGCCTTATTAATCATGCATGGATAAATCACATTATCTTTACTACTTCAAAAGATCCAACTAATGGTGGTAATGGTCTGTTACTGTGTTCTCTATTTGCCTCCTTTACTTTACCCCAGAGAAAGAGAGAGTAAATTGCTCTTTTACCAGTTAATCCGACACAGTTGTGCAATTTACCGGGGTTTGCAAATATTTGCGCATATTGCTTTCCATTTTCCCTGCACTGTTTACTATTTGCCGGTTCCTAAGGAATAAAAGTTTATCTACCATTTGTCATTATTTTGCTGTTTACGGCTCAAGAAGATAGTCATGAAAATATTAGAGCAACCATATGAAATTCATCAAAGACAAATTTATTATCAATTAGCTAACATGGTATTCTGCTCTCTTTGCCTCCTTTATTTTGCCCCAGAGAGCGAGTAAATTGGTCTTTTACCCAGTTAGTCCGATACAGTCGTGTAATTTGCCAGGGTTTGCAAATATTTGCGCATATTGACGGGTCATGCACAAAAATTTGTGGTTTTTACCGGTCGCTATTTTGACCCAACACGACAGGACCCACTATATGGCACCTTAGGGCCGCCCCTCATAGATTCACAGAACATGTCGTAGACCTTTCTTAACTGATGACCAACAATCTTCCTGTTCTGGTTTTCTTGTACACTTCATCTCTGTCCTCCCAAAACCAGCAATTGAATTTAGAATCTTGTGGCCACCATCTTTCCTCAGTGATGGTTCACCTTGCTACTCCCAATGTACGCGGTGAGGCATCTTTCTTGCTAATCTCAAATTGCTTAGCTACTGGATTGGTTTCTTGTGGGAGGAGTAACACAGAATTGGGAATAGCCAACATCGCACAGGAGCAAGGCACCTCTTGGCCAGGAGAGGTGACTCTTGCCATGTTCATTATTACTTTTTAGACACCACATTTTCCGTCCCCACCCGGTCTAGCCAATGGGCCGATTGGTTAATTTTTTCAAACTATAATAATCCCTCCGTTCTCAAATATAAGACGTTTTGGCAGTTCAATTTAAACTGCCAAAACGAATTGAACTGTCAAAACGTCTTGTATTAAGGAACTGAGGTGGTATTAAGCTTCCATACGAAGGAAACAAGCATGTGTGCAATTATGCATATATGAAAACAAAGCGGTGTTGCAATTTTATTAGTATTCTCTGTTAGATATGGGGGGACTCCGTTGCAGTATACATGCATTAAACTAGTAACTTAGAAGTAACACTACCGGTAACCGTTTAGTAGTATAGATAAGGCTGAGTAAACATTAAAGTGATTTAAGGAATATAAACTCTTAGGCTAGATTTTTCTCAAAATTGCACATATTTCCACAATGGTTTACATCAACATCGCATAGAAAACATACTCTTAGGAACCAAAAATTGCTTATATCCTAGCCAGCTGATAAGAAACTCACTAGTGGCTAAGGAAAGGAAAGGAAAACATCATACGTAAACAGAAAAATATGCACCTGTTCCCCAGTTAATTACAAATACTTACACAACAAGAAACAAGTGCTTATAAACCCTCACCTGCCCTGGATATCCTCCACTCCTCTTATCCTTCTCATAACACAAGATATGCCTGCGTTTGCACCAGTCATGACTGCAAAATTCCGAGCCTGCACAAGTGGCCCACCTGCCAAAGCCTATAATAACCCAGAAAAAAATACTGTTAACCTGAAGGTTCAGGAATAATAGATTTACATGAACCATGACAAAGTTGTGCTTATAGTACTCCCTCCGTCCCAAAATAGATGTCTCAAATTTGTCAAAATTTGGATGAATCTAGACACCATTTAGTATATAGATTCATCTAAAATTTGAAAAATCTAAGACATCTATTCTTAGGCTGTAATAGTTGCAAGTGCATATTCTTAGGCTCTAGCTCCCATATGCAGACAGCCGTAAAGAGCAAGACAGACTTTGCTGCACTAAAATTAAAGGAAGAGTGATTGCTTTAGAAAACGAAAAAGGAAAAGTCATTGATGTCTTACAAAAGGAAAGGCCATCACATGCGTATAATAGTAAGTTAGTAGGAGTCTTAACGATCTTGATTTGATCTTTAATAAAGTCGTCTTGATTCGAAATGACTAATCTACCGATCTCAAGTCTCAAGTTGAACAAAAAGAACCTTCACACTAGCGATGCTTAACATACGTTTATGAGCAAGGCACCGATTGCTTTATGTTATAAGATAAAATATCCCAGGACATGAACCGAAATTGACAGTCTCGGTGTAAATCTGTAACGATAGGGGAATTATAGATGGGAGCGAAGGATACCTGCGCTTGCTTAAAGGAAGCCAAGGCCTTGGGGTCGAGCCCGGGCGGCGGCTGCGGCACGGGGAGCCCTGCGGCCCCTCCTTCCGGGGCGAACGTGCCCATCAACCCGCCAAGCGCGCCGCCCTGCACGGCCCCGAACGCCGTTGTGACGGCGGCCTCGATGTGCGTCGGCTGCTTGGCCATCCACGTGCGCACCCCGGTCTCCAGCGACCTGAAGCGGTCGGTCAGCTCGGCCAGCGGGTTGGCCCCGCCCCGGCCTGCCGCCTGCGCCGCCGCGGTCGACGAGGAGGCCATCACCACCAGCGGGCGCCTCTTCTGTCCCATCCCTTCCATCCTCGAAGCTTCCCGCCGCTCCGGTGTTTCGAAATGCTGGTGGGGGAGGGCCGGAGAGGAGGAGGAGGAGGCGAGATAGCTCTTCGGTTGCAGGTTTATCCCCTTCCTCGGACGCTCCGCTAATGAGGTTGGGCGTCGCCTAATATTTCTCTCAGGGTGCTGTGCTGTTCCAGGGTTTCCACCAACTCCAAACCCCTCTCGTGGATCACATGGGCCGGTGGTTCTGGGCCGGTGCTTCGTGGGATCTATTTTCAGACGGCGACCACCAGTTCACTTCTTCTTTGCGAGGTCAAGCGCACGTCGCCATAGACCATAGCCGACAGGCACGTTATGCTAAAAAAAAGTCGACAGGCACATTCTGCCGACTAGCCGAGTATTTCATTCTCGCGAAATTCCTAAAAAATATCGAGTCGTCCCGCACGTCGGCAACACCCCATGGCAGAGCGACGTATGTCAGAGGATCCATTATCCATAGCTCTAAAAGACCTTTTTTTTGGCATTAATTTCATGCATCCCGTTAAGAAGTGTAAAAAGGTACTCCAGAGATATACGACCTAGGTTACAATAAGAATAGACAGAAGCAAACACACTAAGATTACGTATCAAATTCGTCACATAGAAGGTGTCCCTTAGAGCATCTTACCACATAGAAGGTGTCCCTTAGAGCATCTTACCACAAGGGCGTTCCCAGGACGTTTTTTTCATCTGGAGGTAAAATTTTGCCCAGTCGCATTTTATAATGCCGAACAGCATTGGATTTGGTTCAACTTTTATCCAGGTTTCCAGGCCGAACCCGGGACGCTGAGAACCGCCTGGGAATGCCGGACGCAGCGAAAATGGGGTGGACCAACCTTGCTGACGAGATAACTGCATTCCCCACCACCAATCGGCTCTCCTACGGCAGAGAGCTTTCCCCTAGCTGCCCCCGCCCGCCATGCCATCGCCGGCGAAGCCCCACCATGCCTGTAGATAGGTTCGCCGCTGTCGCCACATCCTTTCCCCTCGGCGTAGGCCTCCTTTCGTCGTCCCTCCTTCGCCGTGGCTCGGCTTCGCTCCGAGCTTCCGCCACCTCGCCCGCCAAGTGTTCGACGTTTTGCCCGTTCGGCCATGGACTCCGATGACAAGGATATGTTTGCTAGAGAAAGAGACTGCCGTAGCCACCAAAGACGAAGAACACATGCATATCCTTGCCTCTCTAGCCTGGTTGTAAACGCAAACTGCAGGGCCGAAGCGTGGAGGCTCGGCGAAGGGTCGCCGGAAGGGCAAAGCAGGGTAGGGGATGGAGGGCTACTGCATGTTGTACACCGACTTCTTCGCCGATGAGCCGTTGCACGAAGAGGCCGTGTTTCGGTGTCGTTTCAGGATGAGCCGGAAGCTCTTCCTCGAGATCGTGCATGCCATCCGGGAGTTCAACCCCTATTTCGTGTGCAAGAAGGACTGCACTGGCATGGTTGGGTTTTCCTCACTGCAGAAGTGCACAGTGGCGATGAGGTTGCTTGCATACGGAGCTCTGGGTGTGACTATCTTCGCATGGCCGAGTCCATCGCCATTGATTGCTTGTACAAGTTCTGCAGGGCAATGATTGCAGTGTTTGGGACACAGTACTTGAGAACACCCACTGCTGAAGTCACTGCTCAGATCCTCGCAGTCAATGAAAGTAGAGGATTACCTAGGATGCTTCAAAGCATAAACTGCATGCATTGGCAGTGGAAGAACTATCGATTTGCATGACAGAGAATATACAAAGGCCAGAAAGGAGGTTGCACTGTGATACTCGAGGCAGTTGCTACATGTGATCTTTGGATCTGACACTCCTTCTTTGGCAATGGCAGGATCAAACAACGACATCAACATCCTCAACTCCTCAAATGTCTTTGCCAAGCTTGTTGAGGGTCATGATCTCCCTGTAGACTTTGGGATAACAGGCACCACTGTAACAAGGGATACTATCTTGCAGATGGTATCTATCCAAGATGGCCAACATTTGTGAAGACTATCTCAAGCCTGATGCTCCCCAAGCATGCTCAGTTTGCCAAGGAACAAGAAGCTTGCTGGAAGGACGTGGAGCGGTCATTTGGTGTGCTCCAACAAGGTTTACAGTTGTCTGGTTCCCTGTTATGACCTAGTCGAAAGATTAAATGTGGGAAGTGATGAACTGTTATGTGACCTTACACAACATGACCATTGAGGATGAGCGGAAGCATCCAATGAATTTGGTCGAGAAGGACGAGCCATACTACATACATGGACCACTTGCAGAGCCTGATCACCATGTGCCTGAAGGGAATATGCCCTGAGAGGCAATAATAAAGTGTTTATTATGTATATTCCAAGTATATGATAGATGTTTATTTTGCATGCTATAATTGTATTAATACGGAAAAGTTAATACATGTGTGTTTAATAAACAAACAGAAAGTTCTTAGTTATGCCTCTCTCATAAACTAGCTCGTTGATTAACAAGATGATCAAGGTTTCCTGATCATGGACATTGGATGTTGTTAATAACGAGGTCACAACATTAGTGTAATGATGTGATGAACATTGATCCGAAGTATAGAATTACGATCAAAGTCATTGAGTTTATATTGCTATAACATCATACGAAGTGATCCTAATCCTTAGACCATGAGATCATGTCAATCACTAACACCGAAAGAGTATCTTGATAACATCAAACATCACACCGTAACAAGGTGATTATAAAGATGGGTTCAGTACTACTAAAGTGTTATGTTGAGGCCCATGGATCGAGAGTGGAATTTGTTCATCTCGATGACAGATAGATATGATCTGGGCCCTCTCGGTGATATCACATTGGTTAACTTGCAAGCAAGTGATTTGATCACTAGAATGTTATATCACAGGAACAAGAAAAGAGTACATGTCAGTAACGAGATCAAACTAGGTATGGAGATACCGATGATCGAATCTCGGACATGTAATATATCACAAAACAAAGGGATTAAGATACTAGCATAAAAAGGTTCTCGCGATCACAAGAAAGTCATCGCTGAATGTGTGGGAGTCAGTATGGACCTCCAGGTCCCGCTTATGATTATTGATCTGAGAGGGGTCTCGATCATGTCCGCATTATTCGCGAACCGTAGGGTGACACACTTAAGAGACACCGACATCCATCTGGAGCAAAAGTTTCATGCCAGAAAGAATAACAAGCGCAGGAATTTATTTCACTAGATACCGAAACAGGTTTTCGGGTGAAATTGTAGAAAGTGTTTTTGCATGTGAAATGAAATACTAGCAAGGGGTTATATGTGAATGTTTGTCATTAAAGTAATTGACAAAATTCTGAATAAATAAAAGGAGTTTTATTTAATGAGAGTTTGCATTAAATTTGGTGGAAATTTACTGGGAATTTGAGTGGGTTTTTGAGTGGAGGGAATTGAAAGGCATTTGAGTGAGTGGAGTGTCCACCCACATGAATGAAGGAGGGGAGGGGGAAGCCCCCATGGCCGGCCGACACCCCCTTGGGTGCCCCCTCCTCCTATAAAAGGAGCCCCCTCTCCTCTCTCTCACTCACACCTCCTCGTGAAGGATCTCTCTTCCCCTCTAGTATTTATCCTCATGGTCTCGGACTAGCGAGATACATGTTCCCGGTGGCTATTCGGCAAGAAAGAGTTGTGCTTCCGCTGCATCGCTAGAGTGAGGAGGCGGAAGTTGCTCGGTGCCTCGGACGTGTGTGCGAGCATGGATGCGCTGTTGATTTGCGGTGCTAGGACTTCCTCTCGATCTTGAGATCGGCAAGAGATCGTCTACATCAACCACGAGTTTAACTCGTTAAGCTTTGTCGGTCTTCAAGGGTATGTTCTCTATGGATATATATCTGCCTGTTGATTGTATCTAGTAGATAGATCTTGGTACATAGTTGTTCCCATCGTAGGAAATTTTTTGTTTTCTATGCTGCAAACCATACAGTGGTTTCAGAGCCGGATCTACTTTGCACAGGTAGTACACATTTGAGTATGTGGGCGATGATGATCATGTTATTGCTCCTTTGTTGTACTTTGGATATTGGTGGCATGGTGGGATAAAGAGGCCCGGACAAACTTTACATGTCCTCACACATGAGACCTGTTCCACACTTGACATGCAACTAGTTTTGCATAAGTGGCTAGCGGGTGTCTGTCTCTCCTACTATAGTTAATATCCAATTTGCAACGAGTTGTCAAGAATTTGGTTATCCTCGTTGTGGTTCATGTTCGTAGATATGAACGGTTCTAGCTTTGAAAGCTCTAAGCCACGTAAAAATTGCAATGGATAAATTAGAGGCGTCTAGTTTAGATTGTTGCTGGGCTAGTGTCATGATATGGTGATGTTGTAAGTAGATGTATGAGTTGATACTCTTACAACACACATAGCGTTTAAGTTCCATAGACCTTGGCCTTACACATAAAGGTATGATAGTGATCATACCACGATGCACATGATGAAGATCGAGTGCAAGAACCATATCATTCCACTTACAAACATGTGATGTTTGATTGCATCTTATATTGCTTGTTTGGTGTTTTATTAGCATAATAAGATGATCCCTCATTTAGATATCAAGATAAGAATGTGTTCTTCCTTGATTATGCACCGATTATGTTTCATCGCTCCAAGACATCACGTGATGATCGGGTGTTCTTGGATCCACGATCATATTTCGGGTGTAAGACAGTTAAACATGCGAATACTAAGGTTCTTACTTGGCGAGCCTAGCATGTAAAGATATGGCCTCGGAACACAGACTGAAAGGTTAAGCATGAGTCATATGGTAGATATGATGCCCATTTGATGCTCACCTTTGAAGCTACACCGACTCACGTGATGATCGGACTTGGTGTAGTGGATTTGGTTCATGTAATCACCAAAAAGGCATGAGGGATGTCGTTTTTGAGTGGGAGTTCATTCTTAATTTGGATTAGTTGAACTCAATCTATCGTAAACTTAGTCTAAACTTTACAGATTCTGTTGTAGATGGAACCACCTACTTTTAATTTCAATGTGTTCATGGAGAAAGAGAAACTTGCAACGAACGGTAGCAACTTTACCGAATGGGCCATGAATTTGAGGATTCTCCTCCCTGCTGAACAAAAGCAATATGTGCTAGAAGCGCCGCTAGGCCCCCCACCATTCGATGATGCCCTTGACGAGGAGAAGAATGTATATCAGACTCGTTAGGAGGACCACAACTTAGTTCACTGCGGCATATTGTATGGCCTAGATCCAGAACTTCGAAAGTGTTTCAAAAACGGCAATGCATTTGATACAATGGGTGAATTGAAAATGATTTTCGACACACATGTTGCTGTAGAGAGCTATAATGCTTCAGAAAAGTTCTTTAGCCGCATGATGGAAGAGAACAACTCCGTAAGTGAGCATGTACTCAAGATGTCGGGTTACACCGATAAGCTTGTGTCCTTGGGAATATCGATTCCCATTGACTTAGGCATCCATCGTGTTCTGTAGTCTCTTCTACCTAGCTATAAGATATTCGTGATGAACTATAATATGCAAGGCATGAAGAAGTCTCTCCCCGAGCTTCTGTCAATGCTTAAAACTACAGAAGTGGAGATCAAGAAAGAACATCAAGTGTTGATGATCAATAAGACCACTGGTTTCAAGAAAGACAAGAAGGGAAAACGGAAGGGAAGTAAGGGCGGCAATCCGGTTGCCGTGCCTGAAAAGAAACCCCGCGTTGGCCCTAAGTATGATACCGAGTGCTATTATTGTAAGGGGACTGTCCACTGGAAGCGCAACTGCCCCAAGTATTTGGCAGACAAGAAGGCCGGTAAGGCAAACAAAGGTATATATGATATACATGTTATTGATGTGTACTTGACTAGTACTCGCAGTAGCACCTGGGTATTTGATACCAGTTCAGTTGTTAATATTTGTAACTCGAATCAGGGGTTGTGGAACAAGCGACCGCTAGCAAGGGGTGAGGTCAAGATGCGTGTCGGCAATGGATCAAGTGTTGATGTGATCGCCGTCTAAACGCTACCTCTCCACTTACCGTCGGGATTAGTAATAAACTTGAATAATTGTTATCTGGTGCCAGCACTGAGCATGAACATCGTATCTGGATCGTGTTTGATGCGAAGTGGTTATTCATTTAAATCCGAGATCAATGGTTGTTCTATTTATATGAATAAAATCTTTTATGTTCATGCACCAATGATGAATGGTTTATTTCTGTTGGATCTCGATAATAGTGTTACACATATTCATAATGTTGATGCTAAAAGGATTAAACTTAATGATGATATATCCGCATATATGTGGCACTATCGTCTAGGTCATATTGGCGCTAAACACATGAAGAAGCTCGATTTGGATGGACTTTTGGAATCACTTGATTTTGAATCATTTGATACATGTGAGCCATGCCTTATGGGAAAGATGACTAGAATTCCGTTTTCCAGTTCAATGGAACGAGCGACAGATTTGTTAGAAATCATACATTCTGATGTATGTGGTCCAATGAGTGTGTCGGCGCGAGGTGGATATCGTTATTTTGTTACTTTCACGGATGATTTGAGTAAATATGGTTATATCTACTTGATGAAAGACAAGTCTGAAACCTTTGAAAAGTTTAAGGAATTTCAGAATGAAGTGGAAAATCATCGTAATAGAAAGATCAAATTTCTACGGTCCGACCGTGGAGGAGAGTATCTAAGTTACGAGTTTGGCACTCATATGAAAGAGTGTGGAATTGTTTCACAAATCACACCTACCGGAACACCATAGCGAAATGGTGTGTCGGAATGTCGTAATCGTATTTTATTAGATATGGTTCGATCTATGATGTCTCTGACGGACTTTCCACTGTCATTTTGGGGTTAAGCACTAGAAACCGCTGCATTCACTTTAAATCAGGCACCATCTAAATCCGTTGAAAAGACACCATATGAATTGTGGTTTGGAAACAAACCTAAGCTGTCATTTCTTAAAGTTTGGGGATGCGATGTTTATGTGAAGAAACTTCAACCGGATAAACTCGAACCCAAAGCGGAAAAATGCGTCTTCATAGGATACCCTAAGGAAACTATTGGGTATTCCTTCTATCACAGATTCGAGGGCAAGGTTTTTATTGCCAAGAATGGATCCTTTCTAGATAAAGAGTTTCTCGTGAAAGGCGTGAGTAGTCGGAAGGTAGAACTCGAAGAGGTTATTGAACCTTCTCTTCATAGTATGGCGAGTAGCGCAGCGCCGGAAGTCGTTTAGGAGTTGGCTTCGCCAATTTAAGAGGGAACTAATGATAATGATCATGAAACTCCGAAAGAGAGTACTACCGAACCTCGCAGGTCTAGCAGGACGCGTGTAGCTCCCGAGCTATATAGAAACCTTGTTATGAATTTCGTGGTTGATGAAATTGATGACCCTGCGATGTATGAAGAAGCGATGATGAGACCGGATTCCAACAAATGGTTAGAAGTCATGAAATTCGAGATGGAATCCATGTACGAAAACATGGTTTGGAACTTGGTGGACTTACCTCATGATCGAAAGGTCGTGGAGTATAAATGGATTTTCAAAAGGAAAACTAATGCTGATGGTAATGTGATCGTCTATAAAGCTCGAATTGTCACAAAGGGGTTTCGACAAATTCAAGGAGTTGACTACGATGAGACATTCTCTCCCGTAGCGATGCTAAAGTCAGTTAGGATTATGTTAGCAATTGCTGCATATTTCGACTATGAGATTAAAGGGTTTCGCAGCATAGTAAATCAAAAAAATTCTACGGATGCGAACGGGAAAGCCAAGATCTAATCTAGGAGATGCAAACAACGAGGGGGATAGATGAGATCTTCATACCCTTGAAGATTCGCACAGCGGAACGTTCGACGGAACGTGGGTGATGTAGTCGTACTCGCTTCTCCCCCTCGCGATCTGATCCGATCTAACACCGCAAGTGGCGATGCCTCTGAGAGATGCACACGTGTGGCACCTCGACGTCTCCTCCTTCCTCGGTCCAGCAAGTAGGATGGAGAGATGGATTGGATCTACAACGCGATGGCGCGGTGCAAGCGGTGGAGAGTTTCTGTGGCAGGGCTTCGCCTACACGCAGTCGGGAGGGAGAGAGAGAGGAGGGGCAGCAGGGCAGCTAGGGTTGAGGAGGAGGTGTGGGAGGGGTGCGCACCCAGCCCTCTTTATATAGAGGGGTGGGAGGCTGGCCCTTGCCCCTCCCCAAGCCCTAGGGCTGGCGGCCAAGGAGGGAGGAGTGGGGGGCAAGTTCCCCCCCCCTTCTAGAAGCTCCCCTAGGGTTTCCCTAGGGTTTGGCCGGCTGGGCCCTATGGGGCCTTGTGCCCCTGGCCCAATGCGGCCAGGGCACTCCCTCATAGGCCCATGCCCCTCCCGACAAGTGGGGCCACATTGGTCCCACTCCGGAAGGTTCTAGAAGCTTCCGGTACAATACCGAATAACCCGAAACAATTCTGAACTCCAAAAACTGCATTGCCTTATATGAATCTTATTCTCCGAACCATTCCCGAACCTCTCGTGATGTCCCGGATCCCATCCAAGACTCCGAACAAAAACTCATAAACCAATTATCCAATCTATCTAGCGTCGAGACACGTTAAGTGTGTGACCCTTTGGGTTCGAGAATATGCAGACATGATCTTCTATCAATAATAAACAACGGGGTATGGAAACCCATATTGACTCCCACACATTCATCGATGATCATATCAGATGAACCACGATGCCAGGATTCAATCAATCCCATATATATATTCCCTTCGTCTCGCGATATTTTACTTGCCCGAGATTTGATCGCCGGTACCGTCATACTGTTGGAGATATGCCCAAGAGGCAATAATAAAGTGGTTATTATCATATCTTCATACTTATGATAAATGTTTACATACCATGCTATAATTGTATTAACAGGAAACATTAATACTTGTGTGATCTATAAACATAAAAGAGTCCCTAGTAAAGCCTCTTGTTAAACTAGCTTGTTGGTTAATATATGATCATGGTTTCCTGATCATGAACATAGAGATGTTATTAACAATAGGGTCATATCATTAGGAGAATGATGTGATGGACATACTCCTATAGTTAAGCGTAGCATAAAGATCAAGTCATTTAATATAGTTCATTTGCTATAAGCTTTCTGATACATAGTAACCTAATTCCTTCGACCATGAGATCATGCATATCACCTTTACCGGAAGGATGCTTTGATGACATCAAACACCACACCGTAACAGGGTGGCTATAAAGGTGGCATTGAGTGTTCGGAAAGTATTGGTTGAGACACATGGATCAAGAGTGGGATTTGTCCATCCATATGACGGATAGATATACTCTGGGCCCTCTCAGTGGAATGTCATCCAATTAGCTTGCAAGCATGTGACTGGCTCACAAGGGATCACATACCACGGGAACGAGAAAAGAGTACTTATCAGTAACGAGGTTGAACTAGGTATGCAGAGATACCGACGATCATAACCTTGGATAAGTAAAATATCGTGAGACAAAGGGAAATTGGTATCGTATGTAAGTGGTTCATTCGATCGCAAAGTAATCGTAGAAATATGTGGGAGCCATATGAATTTCCAGATTCCTCTATTGGTTATTGATCGGAGAAGTGTCTCGATCATGTCCGCATAATTCACGAACCGTAGGGAGACACACTTAAGGATTCAATGTTGTTGAGTAGTTATGGAATGATGAGTAAGAGACTGAATGTTGTTCGGAGTCTCGGATGGGATCCGGGATATCACGAGGAGATCCGGAATGGTCCAGAGAATAAGATTCATATAAGGAAAGTCCTGTTTCGGGGTTGGAGAATGGTTCTGGTGTTTTCAGCAGGAATGTTCTAGAAGGTTCCGGAATGTTCGGCACTCCGGAGGGGAAGGGTACATGAATGTGTAATTTCAAGTTGGAATGATTGCATCATGTACTAGGTGTCATCGCTGTACAAAATAAAGGGTTTAATCAAATCCTAGTTTGAAAAGTCAAACGCCAATTTGAAAAGTCAAACGGCTATTTTGGAAAGTGGAGAAGAAGTGGGAAACCGAGTTGGGGAGGAGTTCCTCCTCCACCGCCGGCCCACTAGGGATCCGAGTTGGGGAGGGACTCCCTCCCCTTGGCTGGCGCCTCCCTCCACCTATATAAGGAGGGGCAGGGCTCCCCTCCTAGACACACAAGTTGCCTCCCTCTAAACCTAAACCCTAGCCACAGCCTAGGGATTTCTCCCAAGCCGCCGAGTTAGAGCTTCTAATTGCCCTAGTCGCTGGTTTAGCTCCTTCTAATTGGTGTGTCTAAACCCTAGATCACCAAGGCTCTCTCATAGTCCACCATACTCGCTCCGGCTTAAGGCGAAGCCCTGCGAGATCTCCCCTCTACTTCCGGTACCACGCCTTCGTGCTGCCGGAATCACGAGGAGAGTGCTACAACCTCCGCTGCCTGCTGGAACAAGGGATAGGAAGGTCTTCATCGAGTACCGAACGTGTGACCGACTGCGGGAGTGCTGCCGGAATGCAGCGCCGGAAGGATCGTCTACGCGATCTTGAGATCGGCAAGAGTACGACTACATCACCCACGAGAATCTGCTCTCGTTAAACACTTTGGAATCTTCGAGGGTGAGTTCCCCTATCGACTCGTTGCTACAATCTAGTAGATAGATCTTGGCTTGTTTGTTTGCATGCGGTAGAAATTTTTTGTTTTCCATGCTACGAACCCCTTCACATACCTAGTTCAATCTCGTTCACAGCAAGTACTTTACTCGTTCCGTAATCCGATATCACTTTGTGATTAACTCCTTAACCACATGCTTGCAAGCGGTGTTGATATCGATTACCGAGTGGGCCCGAAGTATATCTTCCGACTTGGGAGGGACAAATCCCATCTCGATACATACAACCCAACAGGTACTTTCCTATCACCTGAGAGACACCTTTATGATCACCCTCTCATAGGATGACGTTTGATGACCTCAAATCTTTCTTCCGATACCAGGGAGTTGTATTATCTCATGGTCTAAGTAATACAATATTTGACATAAGAAAAGCTTCGCAAAGATGAACACGATGACACGATCTAATTGCTCCGCTTAGTTTGGGTCTGTTCCATCATATCATTCTCCCAATGATATGATCTCATTATTAATCGATAACTCATGTCTATGGTTAGGAAACCTTAACCATCATTAATCAATGAGCTAGTCCATAGAGGCATACTAGGGACACGGTGTTGTTCACAAACCACACAAGTATTAAAGTTTCCGCTTAATACAATTCTAGAATGGAATATAAACTTTATCATGAACAAGAATTATAATAATAACATCTTTATTATTGCCTCTAGGGCATAATTCCAACAGTCTCCCACTTGCACTAGAGTCAATAATCTAGTTTACATATGGCAATAATCTAACACCCATGGCACTAAGGTGGTGATCATGTTTTGCACGTGGAAGAGGTTTAGTCAATGGATCTGCGACATTCAGATCTGTATGTACTTTGCTAATCTTCAGATCTCCATCTGCTATATAATCTCGGATTATATGAAACTTGCGGTTGATATGCTTGGTCTTTGGATGATATCTTGGTTCCTTAGCTAGTGCTATGGTGCCAGTGTTGTCACACAATATCTCTAGTGGGTCCAAGGCACTTGGAACCACGCCAAGCTCAGTGATGAAGTTCCTGATCCAAAATCCTTCACTTGATGCTTCTGCAGCAGCCATGTATTCCGCTTCTACTGTAGATCCCGCGATTACGCTTTGCTTGCAGCTTCTCCAGCTCACAGCTCCTCCATTCAAAATTTAAACGTATCCTGTCTGAGATTTAGAATCATCCTTGTCGGTGTCGAAACTAGCATCGACGTAACCCTTTACGACGAGCTGTTCATCACCTCCATAGACTAAGAACATTTCTTTAGTTCTATTTAAATACTTTAGGATGTTCTTCACGGTTGTCCAGTGTTCCACTCCTGGATCACTTTGGTATCTGCTCGTCAAACTAAGAGCATTGGACACATCCGGTCTAGTACACAGCATGGCATACATGATAGAATCTATGGCTGAGGCATAATGCACTTTGCTCATAGCTTCTCTATCATTTACCGTAGCTGGACACTGAGCCCTGCTCAGTATCTTACCTGACAACATAGGCACTGAACCTTTCTTTGCCTTATCCATTCTGAACCTTTTCAGAACTTTGTCTAGGTATGTACTTTGGCTTAAATCTATCAGGCGTCTTTGTCTATCTCTATAGATTTTGATGCCCAATATATAAGCAGCTTCCCCTAGGTCTTTCATTGAAAAACATTTGTTCAAATAACTCTTCACATTGTTAAGCATGTCAATGTCATTTCCAATAATCAATATGTCGTCCACATATAGTACTAGAAATGTCACTGAGCCCCCACTCACTTTCTTGTAGATACAAGCTTCGTAGCAATTTGGAACAAATCCAAAGCTCTTGATCACTTGATCAAAACGAAGGTTCCAACTTCGAGATGCTTGCTTCAGTCCATAAATGGAACGCTGAAGTTTGCATACTTTATCAGCATCCTTAGGATTGACAAAACCTTCGGGTTGCATCATATACAACTCTTCATCAATGTTGCCATTGAGGAACGCAGTCTTGACATCCATCTGCCATATTTCATAATCATGAAACGCAGCAATTGCTAATAAAATCCGAATGGACTTAAACATCACTACGAGAGAGAAAGTCTCATCGTATTCAACACCTTGAACTTGTCGAAAACCTTTCGCGACAAGTCGAGCTTTATAGACAGTAACATTACCATCCGCGTCCGTTTTCTTCTTAAAGATGCATTTGCACTCAACGACCTTTCGGTCGCTAGGAGGGTCCACCAAAGTCCATACTTGGTTTTTGCTCATGGATCCCAATTCGGATTTCATGGCCTCTAGCCATTTCTTAGAGTCTGGGTTCATCATCGCTTCCTCATAGTTCGCAGGTTCACTGTCATCTACTAACAAGACAGTTAAGACAGGGTTGCTGTACCACTCAGGAGGGGCACGTGACCTTGTCGGCGAAGGGAATATGCCCGAGAGGCAATAATAAAGTGGTTATTATCGTATTCCTTATTTACGATAAATGTTTATTTTGCATGCTATAATTGTATTAATACGGAAACTTTAATACATGTGTGTTGAATAAACAAACAGAAAGTTCCTAGTTATGCCTCTCTCATAAACTAGCTCGCTGATTAACAAGATGATCTAGGTTTCCTGATCATGGACATTGGATGTTGTTAATAACGAGGTCACAACATTAGTGTAATGATGTGATGAACATTCATCTGAAGTATAGCATTACGATCAAAGTCATTGAGTTTATATTGCTATAACAACTTATGAAGTGATCCTAATCCTTAGACCATGAGATCATGTCAATCACTAACACCGGAAGAGTTTCTTGATAACATCAAACGTCACACCGTAACAGGGTGATTATAAAGATGGATTCAGAACTACTAAAGTGTTATGTTGAGGCCCATGGATCGAGAGTGGAATTTGTTCATCCTGATGACGAATAGATATGCTCTAGGCCCTCTCGGTGATATCACATTGGTTAGCTTGCAAGCAAGTGATTCGATCACTAGAATATTATATCACGGGAACGAGAAAAGAGTGCATGTCAGTAACGAGATCAAACTAGGTATGGAGATACCGATAATCGAATCTCGGACATGTAATATATCGTGAAACAAAGGGATTAAGATACTAGCATAAAAGGTTCCAACGATCACAAGAAAGTCATCGTTGAATGTGTGGGAGTCAGTATGGGTCTCCAGATCCCGCTTATGATTATTGATCCGAGAGGGGTCTCGATCATGTCCGCATTATTCATGAACCGTAGGGTGACACACTTAAGAGACACAGACATCCATTTGGAGCAAAAGTTTCATGCCGAAAAGAATAACAAGCGCAGGAATTTATTTCACTAGATACCAAAACGGGTTTTCGGGTGAAATTGCAGAAAGTGTTTCTGCATGTGAATGAAATACTATCAAGGGGTTATATGTGAATGTTTGTCATTAAAGTAATTGACAAAATTCTGAATAAATATAAGGAGTTTTATTTAATGAGAGTTTGCATTAAATTTGGTGGAAATTTAATGGGAATTTGAGTGGGTTTTTGAGTGGAGGGAATTGAAAGGCATTTGAGTGAGTGGAGTGTCCACCCACATGAATGTGGAAGAGGTGGGGGCAGCCCCATGGCTGGGCGCATGGCCCCTTGGGTGCCCCCCTCTCCCTATAAAAGGAGCCCCCTCCCTCTCTCTCACTCACACCTCCTCGTGAAGGATCTCTC
Organism: Avena sativa; assembly: GCA_916181665.1. Taxonomy (NCBI): domain Eukaryota; kingdom Viridiplantae; phylum Streptophyta; class Magnoliopsida; order Poales; family Poaceae; genus Avena; species Avena sativa. Next base: position 509,152,958 of record OV702294.1, read on the forward strand.
TCCCCCTCTAGAATTTATTCCCCATGGTCTCGGACTAGCGAGATACATGTTCTCGGTGGCTATTCGGCAAGAAAGAGTTGTGCTTCCGCTGCATCGCTGGAGCGAGGAGGCGGAGGTTGCTTGGTGCCTCGAACGTGTGTGCGAGCACGGATGCGCTGCTGTTTTGCGGCGCTAGGACTTCCTCTCGATCTTGAGATCGACAAGAGATCGTCTACATCAACCACGAGTTTGGACTCGTTAAGCTTTGTCGGTCTTCAAGGGTATGTTCTCTATGGATATACATCCGCCCGTTGTTTGTATCTAGTAGATAGATCTTGGTACATAGTTGTTCCCATCGTAGGAAATTTTTCTGTTTTCTATGCTGCGAACCCTACATTGGTATCAGAGCCGGATCTATGCGTAGATACTTTACACGGGTAGTACACATATGAGTATGTGGGCGATGATGATCATTTTATTGCTTCTTAGTTGTACTTTGGATATTGGTGGCATAGTGGGATGAAGCGGCCCGGACAAACTTTACATGTCCTCGCACATGAGACCTGTTCCACACTTGACATGCAACTAGTTTTGCATAAGTGGCTAGCGGGTGTCTGTCTCTCCTACTATAGTCAATATCTAATTTGCAACGAGTTGTCAACAATTTGGTTATCCTCGTTGTGGTTCATGTTCGTAGATAAGAACGTTTCTATCTTCGAAAGCCATAAGCCACGTAAAACTTGCAATGGATAAATTAGAGACGTCTAGTTTAGATTGTTGCTGGGCTAGTGTTATGATATGGTGATGTTGTAAGTAGAAGTATGAGATGATACTCTTACAACACACATAGCGTGTAAGTTCCATAGACCTTGGCCTTACACATAAAGGTATGATAGAGATCATACCACAGTGCACATGATGGAGATCATATGCGGGAACCGTATAATTTCACTTATAAACATGTGATGTTTTGATTGCATCTTATATTGCTTGTTTGGCGTTTTATTAGCATAATAAGATGATCCCTCATTTAGATATCAAGATAAGAATGTGTTCTTCCTTAAGTATGCACCGACAATGTTTCGTCGCTTCAAGACATCACGTGATGATCGGGTGTACTTGAATCCACGAGCATATCTCGGGTGTAAGACAGTTACACACGCGAATACTAAGGTTCTAACTTGGCGAGCCTAGCATGTACAGACATGGCCTCGGAACACGGACCGAAAGCATGAGTCATATGTTTTGATATGATGACCATATGGATGCTCGCCTTTGAAGCTACACCGACTCACGTGATGATCGGACTTGGTGTAGTGGATTTGGTTCATGTAATCACTAAAAAGACACGAGGGATGTCGTTTTTGAGTGGGAGTTCATTTCTAATTTGGATTAGTAGAACTCAATTTATCATAAATTAAATCAAAGTGAATTTGCATAATTTGTTGTAATCGTTGGCATTCGTTTACCACCTTATGCATAGTCGTAATTGAGATAATAGAACTATAGAATTCTGGATATATACTTTACGAACTGGTATCGTATTGTGTTGAGTGTCAATCTAAAGTTTAAAGTCCTATTTCAAACTTTCAGCAAACTCTATTTACTCCGTGAAATTTAATAGTTGGTATTAAATCGAGAGTAACAATTCCAGTGTTAGTATCTTAAGTATCATGTTTGCCTCCATGATTCTTGATTGTTTTAATATCAAGTTTATCTAGGAGCTGAAATAATTGTTTCAGAAACCATCATGTGTGGCAGATATAACGATATCTGAAACAATGTTTTGGTTGCAATATGATAGAGTATAATATATGTTCTCATATTGGATGAGAATTTACGAAGGTTGGAGATGCTAGACATCCTAATCATCCAAAAGGGTTTTGGAAAGTAATCTTATACTCACGATTCGCCTTTATAAGCTATAGTAGCTTGATCATGAAAGTCGTCATGATAAGGATGAATAGAAGATGTATGTAAAGTGTTTACTACACTAAAAGATTACTAAAGAATGGATTTTGAAAGAATACTGATCTTTTGATGATGGTGATCTACTTCAATGTGCAAGTTCAAAGGTATTATTATTTGAATATACACGCTTTGGACTATGTGTCATGTATATGGCGCCACTTTTGATGTGATAGATTCTTTTAAAAAGGAAAAGGAAATGCTGAAAGAGAATCTATAAAATATATTTGGTAGAAAAGAAAAGATTGGAAATATCCAATTTAGGTATATAGATGATATACATGTTATGGTTGTATTCTTTGCTTGTTAAACAATGTGGTTCTTGGGTATTGGATACCGAATTGGTTGGTATGAAATTTCATACGAACGACACAATTCATGAACCACAATGGCCTAAGTAACTAGCAAGAGAATATGTGATGATGTTCATCGAAAACAAACAAACCGTTGTTTGTATTTCTTGTTGACATCAAAGCTTGACTTCAAGATTTGTTTTAATAATTGTTATTTAAATCAGGTATTATGAGAACAAAGGTTGTTCAAATAATTACCATATTCCATATAAGATGGATGATTTACAAATCTAGTTGGAGAAATTACATCCATAAAGCCTAATGCTAAAATGTCGCAAGACAAATGATTGAAAGATCACTTATGAAGTGACATCGCTGTTTAAATTATAATGGAAAGAAAACATGAAGAATCTCCATATTCATGGATTTTTGGAGTCTTTGATTTGATCAAGTGACGCTTGTGAGACTTTCCACGTGATAATTAAAACTTTGTTCAAAGGCCAAAGAAGAACGAACGACTAAATTATTGGAATTTATACATATCGATGTATGTATACCATTATGTGTAGTCGTAAGCGATGGGTTTCAACTTCATATGCTTTCTCCGGAAATTTGAGTGAATATTCACTTAATGAGAAAGAAGTATGAAATATTTGAAAAACGTTTCAAAGACTTTCAAGATGAAGTGGAAAATCATTGTAACAAGAAAATAAATGGTTTATGATTTTATCATAAGGGATTTGTTTGAGTTACAAGTGTAACAAGAAAATAAATGAATTACGATTTTATCATAAAGGGATTTATTTGAGTTGCAAGTTTAGCAAAACACCTAGATTTACATCTCCCGAATCACCATAGGAGTATGGAGTGTTTGAGATTTGTAATGAAACCTTGTGTGACATGGTTTGATCAAAGGTGTTATTTATAAAACTGCCATTATGTTTTAAAAGATTAAAGCTTTAGAGACTACCGCTTTTACACTGAAAAGAGCTCCATCTTGATCCGTTGAAATGACACCATGGAAGTTATGGTTTGGGGTAAAACCCAAGTTGTCATTTCTTAAATTTTGGTATGCTAAACATAAGTAAGATGTTTACAACCGAAGTCAGATGAGCATGTCTTTATAGGTTATTTCGAATAACAATTGGTTATTCCTCCATAACACCGAGGACAAAAGGGTTTGTCGCTTGAAATGTGAAGTTTCTTGAAAAAGGAATTTTTCACAAAAGTTAAGTGGGAGGACAATAGAACTTTGATAAGGTTAACGAACCTTAGATAAATGTGCTGAGTTGCGCAGCACCGGAAATCATTCCGGAGGCTGCCATAATGCTCATAGCTTATGTGCCTCAAAGGTTGTGGTCACGGAAATCTAAGTTCTTATTGAACCAAGTCGGTTGGATAAACAATCAAATACTAAGATTTGAGAGTAAATCATTATTGTTTGACAATGATGAACCGACTATATGCAAAGAAGTGGTGATGGGCCCTGACGCCGTCAAATGGCTTGAAGCCATAAAATCCGTGATAGTTCCATACACGAGAAATTAAGTTTTGAACTTGGAAGACCCTCCGGAAAGGTGTAAAAACTTATCGGTCGTATTTGGATCTATAAAGAAACAGACATGGATGTTTCACATCTATGAAATAGTCGACATGTCGTAAAGTAGTTTATGACAATGTTCAAGGAGTTGACTATGACAAGATTTGATCTTTCATAGCGGTATTTAGTCTAGACGGATTAAAGTAGCAACCACTACATATAATTTGGTATATGGTAGATGAATAAACAAAACAAAATTCTTCTAATAGAATGGTTACCTAGGACGTGTACATGACACGGTCCAAAGGGGTTTTGTTAAAATTCAAAGGATGCTAAAAAGGGCATGCAAACTTCAATGGTTAAAGTAAGCATCGCGGAGTTGGAATCTTCACCGTGATGAAAAGGAGTTTTTCATCAGGAGACGATGAAGATGCTTGCATTTGTAAGAAATTAAGTGGGAGCGCTGAGACATATTTCTAATACATTATGTGAAGGACATCTTGTTGATTAGAAATGATGTATGTTTTATTGACAAAGGTTAAGAATTTCATTTTGATGAAATACTTAGGCAAAAACCGAATATTTAGCGTGAATGTCTATAGTGGATAGACTGTGATGCCAATATGGTTGTGCCAAATGTACATATATGAGATATTGAAGGAGTTCAATATAGAAACGACAAGAAACAATTCTTGTTGCATGGAAAGGAATTGAATCAAGATTCAAGTGTATCGACACTTGGTAAGTGAAACAAGATTCAAGTGCTTTGATACTTGATGAGTGAAATCACGAGAATGTTTTGATCAATCATACCATGATATGTACACATCCAGATATGTCCTATGCTCTAAGTGTTATGAGCATATACCAGAATGAATCATAAAATGATCATTGGATGATAGTGAGGATATTCTTATGATCTCTTTGAAAGAACTAAGAATATATTTGTGTAGAGGTGACAAACAATTACAAATAGTTTATTGTAAAGCGTTACATTGATACTAGTTTTGTCACAAGATACAAATTAATTTTATCTCAATTTAAACTATGGGTGGCACAATGTAATGGAAAGGAGTTTCCATTATGGATTTGGAAGAGTTCCAAAGTTAAGACATTGTGACGAATACTAGAACAAAAGGCTAAGTATATGACTGCTATAGTAGCAGCAAAGGAGGGAATTTGTGTCAAGTAGTTTGAAATCAAACTAAGGTGTGGTTCGCAATGGGGTAACACTAAAGATATATTGTATGACAATAGTATCGACATGGTTTAACCCCAAGGAACTAAAGGTCTCACCAAAAGACCAAATTTATACAATGTCATCTCATTGGAGAATGAGTGATGCGTGGAGACGCAAAGACATGCAAATACACACGAACCTAAAAGCATCAGATCCGTAGATTATGTTAACCACTTGCAGTTGCATATATGGAACACCAGAAAGCCATAGGTGTTCAATACGCAAAGTTTTCAAACTAGATTATTGTCTCTAGTGCAAGTGGGAGACTGAAGGGAATATGCCCGAGAGGCAATAATAAAGTGGTTATTATCGTATTCCTTATTTATGATAAATGTTTATTTTGCATGCTATAATTGTATTAATACGGAAACGTTAATACATGTGTGTTGAATAAACAAACAGAAAGTTCCTAGTTATGCCTCTCTCATAAACTAGCTCGTTGATTAACAAGATGATCTAGGTTTCCTGATCATGGACATTGGATGTTGTTAATAACGAGGTCACAACATTAGTGTAATGATGTGATGAACATTCATCTGAAGTATAGCATTACGATCAAAGTCATTGAGTTTATATTGCTATAACAACTTACGAAGTGATCCTAATCCTTAGACCATGAGATCATGTCAATCACTAACACCGGAAGAGTTTCTTGATAACATCAAACGTCACACCGTAACAGGGTGATTATAAAGATGGATTCAGAACTACTAAAGTGTTATGTTGAGGCCCATGGATCGAGAGTGGAATTTGTTCATCCCGATGACGGATAGATATGCTCTAGGCCCTCTCGGTGATATCACATTGGTTAGCTTGCAAGCAAGTGATTTGATCACTAGAATGTTATATCACGGGAACGAGAAAAGAGTGCATGTCAGTAACGAGATCAAACTAGGTATGGAGATACCGATGATCGAATCTCGGACATGTAATATATCGTGAAACAAAGGGATTAAGATACTAGCGTAAAAGGTTCCGACGATCACAAGAAAGTCATCGTTGAATGTGTGGGAGTCAGTATGGGTCTCCAGATCCCGCTTCTGATTATTGATCCGAGAGGGGTCTCGATCATGTCTGCATTATTCACGAACCGTAGGGTGACACACTTAAGAGACACCGACATCCATTTGGAGCAAAAGTTTCATGCCGAAAAGAATAACAAGCGCAGGAATTTATTTCACTAGATACCGAAACGGGTTTTCGGGTGAAATTGCAGAAAGTGTTTCTGCATGTGAAATGAAATACTAGCAAGGGGTTATATGTGAATGTTTGTCATTAAAGTAATTGACAAAATTCTGAATAAATATAAGGAGTTTTATTTAATGAGAGTTTGCATTAAATTTGGTGGAAATTTAATGGGAATTTGAGTGGGTTTTTGAGTGGAGGGAATTGAAAGGCATTTGAGTGAGTGGAGTGTCCACCCACATGAATGTGGAAGAGGTGGGGGAATCCCCATGGCTGGGCGCATGGCCCCTTGGGTGCCCCCCTCTCCCTATAAAAGGAGCCCCCTCCCTCTCTCTCACTCACACCTCCTCGTGAAGGATCTCTCTCCCCCTCTAGAATTTATTCCCCATGGTCTCGGACTAGTGTGATACATGTTCCCGGTGGCTATTCTGCAAGAAAGAGTTGTGCTTCCGCTGCATCGCTGGAGCGAGGAGGCGGAGGTTGCTCGGTGCCTCGAACGTGTGTGCGAGCACGGATGCGCTGCTGTTTTGTGCCGCTAGGACTTCCTCTCGATCTTGAGATCGGCAAGAGATCGTCTACATCAACCACGAGTTTGGACTCGTTAAGCTTTGTCGGTCTTCAAGGGTATGTTCTCTACGGATATACATCCGCCCGTTGTTTGTATCTAGTAGATAGATCTTGGTACATAGTTTTTCCCATCGTAGGAAATTTTTTGTTTTCTATGCTGCGAACCCTACAGTCGGCCTGCGAAGTTCAGTAGTAGCATCGTCCGAAGCTTCATGATCCTTGTCATTTGCTTCCTATATTGTCGGTGCAGACGGCATTGGAACAATTTCAGGTGATGCGCTACTCTCCAACTCAAGAGAAGGTTCAACATACTCGTCTAGCTCTACTTTCCTCCCACTCACTTCTTTCGAGAGAAACTCCTTCTCAAGAAAGGATCCGTTCTTTGCGACAAACACTTTGCATTCGGATCTGTGATAGAAGGTATACCCAATAGTTTCCTTAGGGTATCCTATGAAGACGCATTTCTCCGCTTTGGGTTCGAGCTTGTCTGGCATCAACTTCTTGACGTAAGCTTCGCATCCCCAAACTTTAAGAAACGACAACTTAGGTTTAGCACCAAACCACAGTTCATACGGTGTCGTCTCAACGGATTTAGATGGTGCCCTATTTAAAGTGAATGCAGCGGTTTCTAATGCATAACCCCAAAATGATAACGGCAAATCTGTAAGAGACATCATTGATCGCACCATATCTAATAGAGTTCGATTCCGGCGTTCAGATACACCATTGCGCTGTGGTGTTCCGGGTGGCGTGAGTTGCGAAACGATTCCGCTGGCTTTAAGATGCGTGAGAAAATCACAACTCAAATATTCACCTCCACGATCGGATCGTAGAAACTTAATTTTTCTATTACGATGGTTTTCCACTTCATTGTGAAATTCTTTGAACTTTTCAAATGTTTCAGATTTATGTTTCATTAAGTCGATATACCCATATCTACTTAAGTCATCAGTAAAAGTGAGAAAGTATCGATATCCACCGCGCGTCGAAACACTCATCGGTCTGCATACATCGGTATGTATGACTTCCAACAAGTCCGTTGCTCTCTCCATCATTCCGGAGAACGGGGTTTTGATCATCTTGCCCATGAGGCATGGCTCGCATGTGTCAAATGATTCAAAATCAAGAGACTCCAAAAGTCCATCAGAATGGAGTTTCTTCATGCGTTTTACACCAATATGACCTAGACGACAGTGCCACAAATAAGTAGTATTATCACTATCTACCTTGCATCTCTTAGCCTTAATGTTATGGATGTGTGTTTCATCCCTTTCGAGATTCAGAAGAAATAAACCATTCACAGCAGGTGCATGACCATAAAAGATGTTACTCATATAAATAGAACAACCATTGTTCTCAGATTTAAATGAATAACCGTGTTGCAATAAACACGATCCAGATATGATGTTCATGCTCAACGCAGGCACATAATAACATTTATTAAGGTTTAAGTCTAATCCCGAAGGTAAAACTAAGGAGAGCGTGCCGACGGCCATCACATCAACTCTTGATCCGTTGCCAACGCGCATTGTCACCTCATCCCTCGCAAGCCGCCGTCTATTCCGTAGCTCCTGTTTCGAGTTACAAATATTAGCAACTGAACCAGTATCAAATACCCAGGCACTACAACGAGGGCTAGTAAGGAAAACATCAATAACATGTATATCAAATATACCTTTGATGGTGCCAGCCTTCTTGTCCGCTAAGTACTTCGGACAGTTGCGCTTCTAGTGACCCTTGTCCTTGCAATAGAAGCACTTAGTGTCCGGCTTAGGTCCAGACTTGAGCTTCTTCTCAGCAGGGGCAACGCGCTTGCCGCTGCCTTTCTTGAAGGGCTTATTTGCACCCTTACCTTTCTTAAAGCTGGGGGGCTTGTTGACCATCAACACATGATTATCCTTTTTGATGTCCACCTCCGCAGCTTTCAGCTTAGCGAAGAGCTCGGTGATCGTATCAGTGGAACCAATCTGATTATGAGTCACTACAAAACTTTTGTAGCTAGGAGGGAGTGATTGCAGAACCCGGTCAATCTTGAGCTCCTCTGGAATCTTGCAGTCCAGTTGCTCAAGGTGTTGAGTGTAGCCCGACATCTTTATGGCATGCTCACTAACGAACTCCCTTCCTCCATCTTGCAGTTAAAGAATTTCTCAGAGATCTCATATCTCTCAGAATGGGCCTGAGTCTGGAACATAGTTTTCAGTTCCTCAAGAATCTCAAAGGGCCCGGGGTAATCTTCAAAACGATTTTGAAGGTCCGATTCCATAGCAAAGAACATGGTGCTCTTAATCACACCATAATCATCTTTGTGTGACTGATAAACAGCTTTCTCATCAGCCGGCGCATCTACAGCAGGGGCGTCACCTAGCGCATTCTCAAGGACATAGTCCTTTTGTCCGCCAGCGAGAATGATTCTCAGATTGCGGAACCAGTTGGTGAAGTTAGACCCATTGTTTCTAAGCTTTTCTTTCTCAGCAAAAACGTTGAAGTTGAAGTTGGACTTAGCCATTTGATCTACAAAATTTGCAAGTACAATTTAGACTATGTTCATGATAACTAGTTCAACTTAATCAAATTACTAGATGAACTCCCACTAAATTCAACATCCCTCAAGTTGTTTAGTGAACATGATCCAAATTCACCACACCTAATCCGATCTTCATGAGAAGAGATGTGGTTTCAATGGTGGACAACAAAGTGTTGATCATATCATTCATATGACTCATGCTTAACCTTTCGGTTCATGTGTTCCGAAGCCATGTCTGTACATGCTAGGCTCGTCAAGTCAAACCCAAGTATTTCCGCGTGTGCAAAAACTGGCTTGCACCCGTTGTATGTGAATGTAGAGTTTATAGCACCCGATCATCACGTGATGCTTGAACACGACGAACTTTCGCAACGGTGCATACATGGGGAGAACACAGTTTTATCTTGATCTTTAAGTGAGGAATCATCTTATAATGCTACCGTCGCGATCTAAGCATGATAAGATACATAAAAGGATAAACATCACATGCATATAACTTTAAGTGACATGGTATAGCAAATCTTCGCGCAATGATCTCCATCTTGTGCGTGCCAACATGATCTCCATTACTCCACCATGATTGCCTCCACCACGAATAGCAACTACAACTATTACTAACTACTTAGCAATAAAGTAAAGCTATTACATGGCGTATAAGAAGTTGACACACAGGTCATACATAATTATAAAGACAACCATATGGCTCATGCCGGTTGTGTACTCATCGACATGCAAGTCGTGAAATGTTACAAAACATGATCATCGCATACAATATACACATCACATCTTGGGCCATACCATATCACAGAAAACACTCCCTGCAAAAACAAGTTAGACGCCTCTACTTTGTTGTTGCATGTTTTACGTGGCTTATGGGAGTAACAAGCTAAGAACGATTCTTACCTACGGAAAGCCATAACGGTGATATTATGGTTGCCAAACTCCGGTGTAAATCCCATGACAACTATAGTGAGAGAAACTGGCATCCACCAGCCGCATGTGTGGAACAAGCCACACGTTAAGTGCGGAGCCGGTCTCGCGAATGAGGTCGCGTAAAGTTGGCCTGGACCGCTTCGATCTCACTATCCCGTGTCATAAGAAGTACACAAACAAGAGGCTTGCAACAAAAAATATCAACGCCCGCAACAAGCATGTTGCGTTCTACTCGTGAAACACATCTACGCATAGATCTAGCTCTGATACCACTGAAGGGTTTCGCAGCATAGTAAATCAAAAAATTCTACGGATGCGAACAGGAAAGCCAAGATCTAATCTAGGAGATGCAAACAACGAGGGGGATAGATGATATCTTCATACCCTTGAAGATTCGCACAGCGGAACGTTCGACGGAACGTGGGTGATGTAGTCGTACTCGCTTCTCCTCCTCGTGATCCGATCCAATCTAACACCGCAAGTGGCGATGCCTCCGAGAGATGCACACGTGCGGCACCTCGACGTCTCCTCCTTCCTCGGTCCAGCAAGTAGGGTGGAGAGATGGATTGGATCTACAACGTAACGGCACGGTGCAAGCGGTGGAGAGTTTCTGCGGCAGGGCTTCGCCCACGCGCCGTCGGGAGGGAGAGAGAGAGGAGGGGCAGCAGGGCGGCTAGGGTTGAGGAGGAGGTGTGGGAGGGGTGTGCCCCTAGCCCTCTTTATATAGAGGGGTGGGCGGCTGGCCCTTGCCCCTCCCCCAAGCCCTAGGGCCGGCGGCCAAGGAGGGAGGAGTGGGGGGCAAGTTTCCCCCCTTCTAGAAGCTCCCCTAGGGTTTCCCTAGGGTTTGGCCGGCTGGGCCCTATGGGGCCTTGTGCCCCTGGCCCAATGCGTCCAGGGCACTACCTCATAGGCCCATGCCCCCTCCCGACAAGTGGGGCCACGTTGGTCCCACTCCGGAAGGTTCTAGAAGCTTCCGGTACAATACCGAATAACCCGAAACAATTCCGAACTCCAAAAACTGCATTGCCTTATATGAATCTTATTCTCCGGACCATTCCGGAACCTCTCGTGATGTCCCGGATCCCATACGAGACTCCTAAAAAAACTCATAAACCAATTATCCAATCTATCCTAGCGTCGAGACACGTTAAGTGTGTGACCCTTCGGGTTCGAGAATATGCAGACATGATCTTCTATCAATAATCAACAGCGGGGTCTGGAAATCCATATTGACTCCCACACATTCATCGATGATCATATCGGATGAACCATGATGCCAGGATTCAATCAATCCCATATATATATTCCCTTCGTCTCGCGATACTTTACTTGCCCGAGATTTGATCGTCAGTACCGTCATACCTAGTTCAATCTTGTTCACAGCAAGTACTTTACTCGTTCCGTAATCCGATATCACTTTGTGATTAACTCCTTAACCACATTCTTGCAAGCGGTGTTGATATCGATTACCGAGTGGGCCCGAAGTATATCTCTCCGACTTGGGAGGGACAAATCCCATCTCGATACATACAACCCAACAGGTACTTTCCGATCACCTGAGAGACACCTTTATGATCACCCTCTCATAGGATGACGTTTGATGACCTCAAAGCTTTCTTCCGATACCAGGGAGTTGTATTATCTCATGGTCTAAGGAATACAATATTTGACATAATAAAAGCTTCGCAAAGATGAACATGATGACACGATCTAATTGCTCCGCTTAGTTTGGGTCTGTCCATCATATCATTCTCCCAATGATATGATCTCATTATTAATCGACAACTCATGTCTATGGTTAGGAAACCTTAACCATCATTAATCAATGAGCTAGTCCATAGAGGCATAATAGGGACACGGTGTTGTTCACAAACCACACAAGTATTGAAGTTTCCACTTAATACAATTCTAGCATGGAATATAAACTTTATCATGAACAAGAATTATAATAATAACATCATTATTATTGCCTCTAGGGCATAATTCCAACAGAGATATGGTAGATGGATGTCAAAACCACGTTCCTCAATGGAAATATTGAAGAAGAGTTGTATATGATACAACCAAAGGGTTTTGTCGATTCTAAGGATGCTAACAAGGTATGCAAGCTTCATCGATCCATCTATGGACTGAAGCAAGCATCCCGGAGTTGGAATCTCCGCTTTGATGAGGTGATCAAAGAGTTTGGATTTGTCCAAACTTATGGAGAGGCTTGTATTTACAAGAAAGTGAGTGGGAGCAATGTGGCATTTCTGATATTATATGTGGATGACATATTATTGATCGGAAATGATATAGATCTTTTAAACAGTGTTAAAAGTTATCTAAACAGCAAATTTTCAATGAAGGACCTAGGTGAGGCGTCATACATATTAGGCATAAAGATCTATAGAGATAGATCTAGGCGCCTAATAGGGCTATCGCAAAGTACATACCTTGATAAGATTTTAAAGAAGTTTAAAATGGACGGAAGTAAGAAGGGGTTCTTACCTATGTTGCAAGGCAAGACATTGAGTAAGACTCAAAGTCCGGCTATGGCGGAAGAAAGAGAGATAATGGACAAAGTCCCCTATGCTTCATCCATAGGCTCTATAATGTACGCCATGCTATATACAAGACCGGATGTGGCACATGCTATTAGTTTGACTAGTAGGTACTAATCGGATCCAGGTTAGAAACACTGGATAGCGGTCAAGAATATCCTTAAGTACTTGCGAAGAACTAAGGATATGTTTCTTGTGTACGGAGGTGAAGAAGAGCTCGTCGCTAAGTGTTATGTCGACTCTAGCTTTGACACCGATCCGGATGACTCTAAGTCTCAATCTGGATACGTATTTCTTATGAATGGTGGAGCGGTTAGTTGGAGGAGTTCCAAACAACCCGTGGTGGCGGGATGAACAACAGAGGCCGAATATGTTGCTGCTTCGGAAGCGGCTCAGGAAGCGGTTTGGATGAAGGAGTTCATATCCGAACTAGGTGTGGTTGCAAGCGCATTGGACCCAATGGTGATCTATTGTGACAACAATGGTGCCATTGCCAATGCCAAAGAACCAAGGTCTCACAAGAATTCCAAGCATATTAAGCGCCGGTTTCACTCCATTCGCGAGCATGTCAAGGATGGAGATATAAAGATTTGTAAAGTACATACGAATCTCAATGTAGCAGATCCGTTGACTAAAACTCTCCCTAGAGCAAAACATGATCAACACCAGAACTCCATGGGTGTTAGATTTATCACTATGTAACTAGATTATTGTCTCTAGTGCAAGTGGGAGACTGAAGGGAATATGCCCTGAGAGGCAATAATAAAGTGTTTATTATGTATATTCCAAGTATATGATAGATGTTTATTTTGCATGCTATAATTGTATTAATACAGAAACGTTAATACATGTGTGTTTAATAAACAAACAGAAAGTTCCTAGTTATGCCTCTCTCATAAACTAGCTCGTTGATTAACAAGATGATCAAGGTTTCCTGATCATGGACATTGGATGTTGTTAATAACGAGGTCACAACATTAGTGTAATGATGTGATGAACACTGATCCGAAGTATAGAATTACGATCAAAGTCATTAAGTTTATATTGCTATAACATTATACGAAGTGATCCTAATCCTGAGACCATGAGATCATGTCAATCACTAACACCGGAAGAGTATCTTGATAACATCAAACATCACACCGTAACAGGGTGATTATAAAGATGGGTTTAGTACTACTAAAGTGTTATGTTGAGGCCCATGGATCGAGAGTGGAATTTGTTCATCCCGATGACGGATAGATATGCTTTGGGCCCTCTCGGTGATATCACATTGGTTAGCTTGCAAGCAAGTGATTTGATCACTAGAATGTTATATCACGGGAACAAGAAAAGAGTACATGTCAGTAACGAGATCAAACTAGGTATGGAGATACCGATGATCGAATCTCGGACATGTAATATATCACGAAACAAAGGGATTAAGACACTAGCATAAAAAGGTTCTCGCGAGCACAAGAAAGTCATCGCTGAATGTGTGGGAGTCAGTATGGACCTCCAGGTCCCGCTTCTTATTATTAATATGATAGGGGTCTAGACATGTCCGCATTATTCGTGAACTGTAGGGTGACACACTTAAGAGATACCGACATCCATCTGGAGCAAAGGTTTCATGCCGGAAAGAATAACAAGCACAGGAATTTATTTCACTAGATACCGAAACAGGTTTTCGGGTGAAATTGCAGAAAGTGTTTTTGCATATGAAATGAAATACTAGCAAGGGGTTATATGTGAATGTTTGTCATTAAAGTAATTGATAAAATTCTGAATAAATAAAAGGAGTTTTATTTAATGAGAGTTTGCATTAAATTTGGTGGAAATTTAATGGGAATTTGAGTGGGTTTTTGAGTGGAGGGAATTGAAAGGCATTTGAGTGAGTGGAGTGTCCACCCACATGAATGAAGGAGGGGAGGGGCATCCCCCATGGCCGGCGGCCACCCCCTTGGGTGCCCCCTCCTCCTATAAAAGGAGCCCCCTCTCCTCTCTCTCAATAACACCTCCTCGTGAAGGATCTCTGCGGTGACCCAGCATACCACTGCATGATGTAGTATACTATAGTCGTTGACATAACACCAATGAAACATCGTTCACTAGTATTACATCCCTTAGAAAGGCACAATAGAAACACAACGGGTCCAATACATGGCTAAAGGTTGCAACTCACTCTTTTACACAAGATCCAGAGAACACTCTAGGTTAAAGAGAGAGAAAGAATTTCTTACGGAGAAGAATAAAAAATAAACAACGCAAGACTATTACACTATTAGGACTAGTATTTTAATTAAGGGATTAGCATTGCTGCTATAGCAATACACTACAGAATTAGGTTCTTTGGCTAGAGATTATATTCCTATCTAATTAGTAACTTCGTCTTCACTTGAGTTGGTGTATTTGTTGACTTCCTTGTCTTCATTGAAGAGCTTTAGCTGGTCTTGATAAGTCCTGGAGCATAACTTGATGTGGTTGTTGACTATTCCAACTTCCGAATCTAGCAAGGGTTAAGAAGATACTTTGAGTACGAGCGTACTCAGCAAATTCACTAGAAAAGGAGTGTTTGATGCACTATAACTACAGCCGCAGACCGTAGGTCGTAGGCAATGCAAGTTTTCATAAACATTTCTTCAAAGGTTGCTTTTATTCTGAAAACCTATGTCCGTCAGCCTTCACGGGTTTACCAGAACTTTCATGGAGTTCCTTTCCCGCCGCATTCGCAGCTCCTTCCCGGAACAGGGAGTAACAAGTTACAGTTCTTACCCTCTGCAGAGGTGCGTTACTTTACCCATGAGAGATCAACTCTTTGTTGCACAACCGGGCAGCTTATTCTCGTCCACAATTCGATGATGTGGGGCCTAGAAGATGATCCAAGCCAATCACTACCCCCTTCGCGACCTCGCATGCCTCCTTAGTGTAAACCATGCCCACATAAAGGATTACAGCAATGGTTTGTACAAACCGTTAGATGTCAGAACTATCGTGGGACGATGAGGGTTCCCACCCATATGCTGCATATCCTCTATGAATTACCAATTAATATGCATGCTACGAGGATAACAGCCACGACCTGCAAATCCGGCTTCATGCGAGAGGAAGAAGATACAGCTGACTTCTCCGTCCCATTCCAAATCTCATGTTCAACGCGTAATATACGGCGCAAGAATCACTAGCGACATTGGTTGTTAAGTCCTAGGTGATATAGTTCTGAATAGTGGTATTCCAATTGTCAGATTTAATAGATTAGCTGATCACCCTCGATCAGTAACCAATAGTTCACATTATTATCAAAAATAATGTTTTAGACCTTTTTCAAATGCAGACACTGGATTTGTAAAATACTTTACAGAAAATAAACAAAGGACATGAGCAAGTGTGAACTTGCCTTTTGTGATTGCAAGATTATGCACTCACGGTCTTCGAGTCAACGTATAAGATCCAAAATCTGAAATCAGCATCATTGGTCCAGTAAGGACTAATGTTTAAAGAAGCAATATGCTTTTATGCATAAGTAATGTAATGCATGTTCTAAACGCAAATCCCAGGGATAACATTGTTCTAGGGTTTGGTTTCCGGAAATGGTTACTTTGGAATGTGTGGTTCTTTTGGATAGGTTTCACATTTGTGCTTCTATTAGAGTTTATGAGTGGTTGTGAGCAACACATATGCAGCAGTAAAATATATACTTATGATATACTAG
Source organism: Avena sativa (assembly GCA_916181665.1). NCBI lineage: Eukaryota > Viridiplantae > Streptophyta > Magnoliopsida > Poales > Poaceae > Avena > Avena sativa. Next base: position 509,169,421 of record OV702294.1, read on the forward strand.
TCAAAATTGCTTATGTAAGAGTGCTTGTTTGAAGTGGCAAAAATAATAACCTTCGAAGAAAAGGTTTCTCTTCTAAGGTCTAGACAAGCTTTGTGGTTAGTTGAGTTGGGTAGCTGTTGTTTATGTTTGCTCGAATGGTTTGGGTTTGAGATGTTTTTATAACTTAACTACTTCAGACCAAAGTTAACTATAAAACATATAGTAATGTTTATTGTATTATTTAGATTCTTGGAGACTAAAGTTAACTTTAAAATATAGATAGTTTTGAAAGTATAATATTTATAGCCTTTGTATCTTGTGTATCTGGAATGTTTTCTTTAGGTTACTTAAGATTGAATATCTTTTACTTAGTGTAGTAGTTTCTTGCTTCTATAGTGGAGTAGTATCATTTACCTTTTATAGATGAGTGAGTATAGTTTATAAATCAAGATATATTGTCACTTAACTACTTTTGAACTTTCTAAAGTGTTGTGGTAGTTTTTGTAATTTGGTAGTTAACATAGATGGAAAGGATTTGATTTATTCACAAGGTGTTGTTTAAAGTTTTTATCATAAATTGGAATCATTTGAGAATATAATCTTTACTTAAGGTTGAAGATAATTTAATAAAAAGATATTTATAATGTTTTAAACCATTATGGCTTTGTATTATTAATATTTAAGACTAATACTATTAATTTAACTTAATTTACTCATTTTAGAAATATTGACAGATTTTATTAATTCTTATATGAATTATTAATTAAGTAAATAAGTTTAAATTTGAGTTATTAAATTATTTGAATTTTTTATTTAATTCAAAAGTAGACTATTAGATTTTTAACATGTAAATATTATTTTTGTGATCATTTTGGTATATTACATTTATTTTTGTGGTTTATAAATAATAAGATATGATTTTTACAATTCTTATTACTTTATAATTACTTAATAAATAATAAATATTTACTTAAGTGAAATAATAATACATGATTATAGTTTCAAATTATAATTTTTATTTTTCTAAGATTTTTGGTATTTTATTTATATTATTAACATTTACCATTATTAAAATATGAATTTTCAAAGTTTTATTATTTATAAAACCTTTGTTAAATAATATTTATTTAAATAATCATTATATTAATATTTGATAATAGATTAAAGTTCTAGATTTTATTTTTCTACAAATTTTCATATATTATACACATTTTTCTGAATTATAGATCAAAAGTTATCAATTAAACAATATTTAATCCTTTATTTGATTTCTGAAATATTATTAATTGGGTTTATAACATTTTATTTATTTCCTAAACAAGAAATAATTTTTACACTGCACTTCAATCTAGGCTCAGTCAATGACTAGTGGGCCAGTGGCCACCTCAGCACCCTGGTTAAATGAAATGTATTTGTTAGTGACCCTTTCTCTACTCTCAGTCGATGACACATGGGCCCAAGGCCATGTCATCAGCCACGCGAGGCAAGACTAGTCAAATGAGCCGACGTGGTTCGATCATGAGGTGAGCATGACGTAGTGATGGCATCAGCACCACCACCGCCGTTAGTGGTTGGTCGCCGGCGACGATCTACTGCCCTAGCAAGCGAAATAAGCCTAGTTCGAATCAGTGCATCGTGCTGAGTCCTAAAGTGGCGGCGCCGCTCGGAAATGGTCATCGGAGCCTCAGCTCCGACGAGCTCCGACGGTGGTCGACGGTGGCACATGGTGAGACGGCGAGATAAAGCAATTTAAAGGTGCTGGAGGGTTCAGAAACTCACCCTGATGATGATTAAGAGGTTGGCGAGGATAGGCGTGGTCGGAGGCGAGCTCTTTGACAAGATTTCCGACGAACTGCCGCGAAGAAGAACAACCAAATTCGTCCGCTTTAGTGCTCCCCTTGATGCAGGATTTCTCTCAGAGGATCTACGGAGGACGACGCTTCTCCATGGCTGCTTGGAAGGGTGTGGGGAGATGTGGTTCGACGGCGAGGGGTGGCTCCGGTGAGCTAGGGTTTCGGTTCCATTCGTATCTGAGAGGATAAGGAGGAATTAGGGATAGGGATTGAGACAGGGCATCGCGGTGGCCTTCTTATTCCCCTCTGGAACAAAGGCGAGCATCTTGGCGCACGGCTGACGACGACGGCATCGAGCGGCGGCGAGCTCCTTCAGCGAGTTGTCTGTGTGCGTGATGATGGCGACGACGACTGTTTTGCGGATAACCCCCTGACGATTCTTTCATCTCAACCCAATGGTTCTTTTCTGACCCCACTCGTTAGTCATAGATAGAAACAAGCTGGGCTCGGTGCTGGGCTTTTGTGGGCTGCATATGGCGTCATATAAGTATAGGGGTGTTGGGCCACGACCAGGTAGTGTTTTTATTTGTTTCACCCTTTTTCTATTTTCTGTTTTCTTATTCAGATTTGAATTTGATTTATACTTTGAACCTTTCTTTGTAGGATTTATTTGCTAGATATTTGCAATACTACTAATATATATTTAGTCTCATTTGTGAACTTTTATTATATAATCTTTTTATATTTCTTTTATTTTCTCAACATGAACTCCTTTTTAATAATTTGAAGAAACCTTTCTTATTATTTTTCTCTCCTCTTTTAATTATGGATTTCTTAAATGATGTATTCTTATTTGTTTGTAGACTTAACTCTAGTTGGCTTAGAGTTGGAATATAATTTCTTTATATGTATAATGATCCTATATCATTATTTGATGCATGAATCTAAAGGAAATTAATATGGGTATTACTACTCCATTAATTTGGAAAATGGCATTGTATATATTCTATTGTGATAAACAAAGAAATTTAAGGTTTTGAATTATGAAGATTTACCCTAGGGTTTAGTTTTTTTTAATATACTTAGATTCCTTTATGGATATGAGTAAAGAATTAATAACTAAGCATATGGTCTTCTGTTTATGATATTTGATGACATCACCTTTTATAAAATAGAAATTTATAATTATAATGTTTTATAGGAAGGAGTTGATAAAGATATACTTAAGCACATATAGTTATGATGGTTGGAATTAATGGAGATGTGATTATGTGATTTGCTCTTGAAAAATATTTCTATAAAGTGATATGAATATAAGATGATAGATCAATCACATGAAAGGGATATTATGTTTGGTTTAAGATTTGAAGTTGGTTGTTTACCAAATATTACTATCTTCCATAATTCATAATTCTAGACTTCTTATTAAAGAATTCCTTTCCTAGATATACTACCTTTTTCTATCTATGGTTTACTTCATAGTACTATTCTCATTCACTAATAAACCTTCTAAACTCATGGATGAATCAAATGAGTTCGATACTAAAATATTTTATAGTTTTCTTATATACTTTCTTGATTATACCCACTATTCCACTATTTAAAATCTTTAATCCAACAAGTAGTTCCTTTCAAACTCCACTCTTAATCATCTATCACTAATATTTCTCTAATAATTGTATGCATCCAACCACCCTTCTCTAAAGTTGACTTTCCTTTAAGATGAATAACACTCCTTCTAAAACTCTATGCTATACTAGATTTAATTGAATAACATCATCCTATATCCACTTAACTCTAATGACTCACACTTCAATCCCTGAATTATATTTATGTGGTTTGCAATTACTACTCTAGGATCACTTATCTCTACTAAGGTTCCAATCATGTTCTACCCACCAGTATTACTTATACTAAATATAAGCATTCAATATTGGTGGCCAAACTATTACCATTATAATACTTTAATCATTTATTGCTTAAGTTCTTAGTTGGCTAAGCATGGCTTTATCAATCCTACTTTTCATTGTCTGGAAATTATCTTCTTAGTATCTCATATTGGATTAGGGTTATTAATGGACTATGCCCTCATTAGAAGATTTAAGTAGATGTTATGATAAGATCAAGAAATAGTAGATCAAAGATTGATAGTTAAAGAATTTTTGAATCAATGGGGAATTATCCAACATTGATGAACAACAGATATTGAAATAAGTTCCATAAAGATTGCTATAGAAAGAAGATATATAGTAGATGATCTTGACTTAGTCTCTTTCCATCTTCAACTCATTAAAGAGTTTAAAGTTAAGAATTACTATGATACTCATAGTAAGAATAGATAAGGATAAGATAGGTCAAGATTAATCATTGCATTTTCTTTTTATAAATTCTAGTGGTAATCTTAACTTAGTATTCATAGGTTGATATGGTGAATAGTATGATATGATCCCTTAAGAATCATATATGAATCATTTAAGCAATGTATTATGAGTGACATTTGTCATATCTGGTTTACCCTTACACCAAATCATATTTAACTAAGTAAGGGTTTTAGCAAAGGTCATATTGAAACTTACCGCAGTTAACTTGATGATCTACTTCAATCCCATCAAGTTAAGAGAAGCTTCAATCACTTTAACAAGTTCTATTTTAAAAGCGCAAAAATTATTTGGATTTTCTATGCATGAATGCAATGCAAACATCTGGGTTCAGCTTATTTCTAAGCTCTAATGCTGGGATGTTACAATCTCTCCCCCTCTAGTATTTATCCCCCATGGTCTCGGACTAGCGAGATACATGTTTCAGGTGGCTATTCGACAAGAAAGAGTTGTGCTTCCGCTGCATCGTTGGAGCGAGGAGGCGGAGGTTGCTCGGTGCCTTGGATGTGTGTGCGAGCACGGATGCGCCGCTGATTTGCGGTGCTAGGAATTCCTCTCGATCTTGAGATTGGCAAGAGATCGTCTGCATCAACCATGAGTTTAACTCGTTAAGCTTTGCCAGTCTTTAAGGGTATGTTCTCTACGGATGTATATCCGCCCGTTGATTGTATCTAGTAGATAGATTTTGGTACATAGTTGTTCCCATCGTAGGAATTTTTTTGTTTTCTATGATGTGAACCCTACAGTGCCACCAACCTAGGCTGCCTTCCTCGCCATGCGTCAGGAGATCCGAGATCTGGTAGTGCATCAACAGCTGTAGGATGGTCTAGTTGAGCACATATGGATGCGCAGGGGCAACATGTAGATGCCAAGCATGCTCTATCCGAACTAGGCCGAACTATGTTGTATTTTAGTCTATGTCGAACTATGTTTAATTTCATGCCGAAATATATTTAATTTCATGCCAAACTATGTCGAACATTGCTCTGTATTCATATTTATGCTGAACTATGCCGAACACTATTCGAATTTGAGCCGAATTTGGACGAAAACTCGCCGAGTTTGCGTTGCCTAGAACCACGCCTGAAGACGTGGGTGGGAAAACAACCATTCTCAAACCAGAATTTATATCCGTCTAGCGCTAAATAGCACCAGATTTTTGTCTGTGAACGCCCAACGAGTGGAGGTGCTCTTAGCCCGAGCTATAACAACTACACATGTACCAAAAAAGTTCATCTATGAGTCGTTGTGTCCACGTGTTGGCTTCTCCTTTTAACAGCAAGATAGTCACCATTGCGAGCAAGACACCAGCGACGGCAATCACTAGTGGAATGGACAAGAGGTAAGGACCAACTGCGTGCCTCCTCGAAAAATTCAATGAAGAAGGATCAACTGCGTGCCTCCTCGAAAAAAATAGGTAAGGACATAAAGTTTTTTGGTAAAAAAAATCAAAATGCATGTTTGTTATTTTTCCAACAAACTAGACCACATTACCTACATAAATATCACAGGATTTTATTTTTTTGAATATCTATTATTTTTATTTTTTATAACTCAAAAAGGGCGATCCAAGAGGTGGAGTTGAAAATCTGCACCCCATTATCCGTGGCGCATAGCATAGTGGTGCTCCACTGGTAATAGGCCGCACACCACTTACCTGTGGTGCATTGCACACGGGGGCACCACGGGTAAGTGGGGTGCGACCCTTACTAGCATGGTGCACACATAGTGGTGGCGCACCACTTAGGACATGCGCCATGGGTACCTTCCTAGTAGTGGCGTGTTGGTTTGTTGCATAGAAAACAAAAAAATTCTATCGCAAGAACGCATAAAACCAAGATCCAATCTATAATTTATAGAAAATCCAAGAACTAATTTATGAGATCGGTGCAACGAGATTGTAGAGAACTAACCCTCATAGATCCAAAGCGTTTAATGAGATCGGATCTCGTGGTTGATGTGGTAGATCACTTGCCGATCTCAAGATCGTGTTGACGATCCTTTCGGCGCTGCATTCCGGCAGCGCTTCCGCACTCGGTCACACGTATGGAGTCGATGAAGACCTTCCTCTCCCCGTTCCAGCGGGCAGCGGAGATAGTAGATCCCCTCGGAATCCTAGCAGCACGACGGCGTGGTGATGGTGGTGGAGGAGAAATCCCTGTAGGGCTTCGCCTAAGCCGCAATAGGAAGATGGAGGAGGGAGGAGGTGGTGGCTAGGGTTGGGGCGCCAGGGACGGGTGCGCCCCCACCCCTTTTTATATAGAGGGGGGCTACGGCCAAGGGTTCCTAGCCCTTGTCTGAGTCCTTCCCCAACTCGTCCAAGAGGGAGAGAGGGGGACCCCCTCCCCAAGTTTTCTCCTCTTTCCTTATTTGGGTTTTGCCCCTTCCCTTGTACTGGCCGGTTTGACCCTTTGGTTCATGGTGCGGTTGACCCATGGCTCCCGCAGCATACCTTCGCCCCATGTGGCCCCTCCTAGGGTGGTGGGCCCATTGGTGGTCCCTCTAGAACATTCTAGAAGCTTCCGGTCAAAACACCGAAAACATTTCCGAACCCCGAAAAATGACTTTCCTTATATGAATCTTATTCTCCGGATCATTCCGGATCTCCTCGTGATGTCCTGGATTCAATCCGATACTTCGAACAACATTCGGTCTCCAACTCATATTCCATATCTACTTAAACAACATCGAAGCCTTAAGTGTGTCACCCTACGGATCGTGAATTATGCAGACATGGTCGAGACACCTCTCGGATGAATAACCAATAGCGGGACCTGGAGATCCATAATGTCTCCCACATATTAAACGATGACTTCATGATCGAATGAACCATTAATATACGATACTGATTCCCTTTGTCGCGCGATACTTTACTTATCCGAGATTCGATCATCGGTATCTCTATACCTAGTTCAACCTTGTTACCGATAATTACTCTTTACTCGTACTGTGATGTGACATCCCTTGTGACCTAGTCACATGCTTGACAGCCAATTGGATGACACTCCACTGATAGGGCCTAGAGTATATCTATCCGTCATATGGATGAATAAATCCCACTCTTGATTCATGCGCTTTAACGCATACTTTCAGAATACCCAATGCCACCTTTATAACCACCCAGTTATGAAGTGGTGTTTGATGTCATCAAAGTATTAATCCGGTGTTGGTGATTAACATGATCTCATGATCGAGGGATTAGGTTATTATGTGATTGAAAGATTGTAGCAAACGAACTTTAGATGACTTTATATTATGATATGCTTACTATGGGTGTGTGTCCATCACATCATTCTCCTAATGATATGACCTTGTTATTAATAACATCCAATATCCATGATCAGGAAACCATGATGATCTATTAATCAACAAACTAGTTTAACAAGAGGCTTACTAGGGACTCGTTTATGTTTACAAAACACACAAGTATTAATGTTTCCGTTTAATATAATTATAGCATGGGATGCAAACATTTAGCATTAACATAAAGATGTGATAATAACCACTTTATTATTGCCTATTGGGCATATCTCCAACAACCTCCCACTTGCACTAGAGTCAATAATCTAGTTTTAAAAACTTTGTGCAATAATCTTGTATATACACGACTGCTAGTGGTAAACATAATCTTCTGATCCGACACTTCCAGGTCCGTGTGTATTTGCATGTCTTTGCATTTCTACGCATCACTCATTCTCCAATGAGATGGCATTGTATAAATTTGGTCCTTTGGTGAGACCTTTAGTTCCTTGGGGTTAAAACATGTTGATACAATTGTTGTACAATATATATTCATAGTACTAGCCCGCTGTGTACCACACCTAGTTTAATAACAAACTACTTGATGTAAATGCCCTCTTTTGCTGCTACAATGGCAGTCATATACTTAGCCTTTTGTTGTAGTATCTGTCACAATGTCTTAACTTTGGAACTCATCCAAATCCGTTATAGAATCTCCTTTCTATTACATTGTGCCACCTATAGTTTAAATTGAGATAAACTTACTATATATTTTGTGACAAAAACTAGTATCAATGTAACACGTTACAATGAACTATATATCTATTTGTCACCTCTAAAAAAATAACATATTCTTAGTTCTTGCAAATATCATAAGAATATCCTTACTATCGTCCAATGATCATCTTATGAATCATTCTGGTATATGATCATAACATTTAGAGCATAGGATATATCTGGATTGTACATATCATGGTATGATTAATTAAAATATTCTTGTGATTTCACTCACCAAGTGTCAAAACACTTGAATATCATTTCACTTACTAAGTGTCAATACACTTAAATCTTGATTCAATCCTTTATGTATGGCAAGAACCTTTCTTGTCATTTCCATATTGAACTCATTCAATATATCATCTATGTACATTTGGCACAACCATATTAGCGTCTCAATCTATCCATATAGATATTGATGCCAAACATTCGAGTTTTGCCTAAGTCTTTCATCGAGATGAAATTCTTAACTTGTGTCTGTTGGAGATATGCACTAGAGGCAATAATAAATATAGTTATTATTATATCTTTGTGTTTATGTAAGATCCCTCCTTTGTAAAGGAAAAGGATCCATGTGATTGCAATGCTAGTCCGTGGATCATTGCTAGCATCCACAGTTTAAGATGAAGTACACAGATACAAAGGTCATTTATTACATCCATTCCAGAGATAAAACATAGTCTTTTACAACTCAAGGCCACAGGCCTAATACAAGAGTTTTGGAATAAGTAAATAAACATAAGTCTTCATCTTCATGTGCCACAGGCAAGCATGTTGAGTGTAGACTCATGACACCTAATCATCAACGGAGTAACCTGCAACATCACAAGTTACAGCCACAGTGGGTCAATACTTTGGAATAGTATTGGCAAGTGATACCTTAGTAAATTTTAAGTGGACTATGTTACTATATGCATTTTGGCTAAGTGTAGCTTGGCTTGCTTTGCTCAAAATAGGTTTTTCCTATTAGTTGAAATCACTAAGTTTTTCTTTGTCAAAAACTTTCCCAAGAAACCACCAATAGACATTGGGGTCCTTTACCCTTGTTCACCCACAAGTTTTACTTAGAAGTTGGAGTGATGAGATTCTTGATAGCTTCCATGTCTTGATGCTCAAGTTGTCCATTGCCATGGACTTGGCTAAGTACTTAGATTTTTCCATCTGCAGAGGTTGTGCACTTTCCCCACCAGACTTGGTTTCCCAAGACAGGACCTTTTAGAAGCCTTCCCTTAGCCAAATGGACGCGTTCAAACCTATCATCCCACTACCACCAACTGTCCAAATGACTAAGTTCTAGCAACCTATATGATCAAGGCAGAGCCCATATTGCCAAGTGGCTGCACTATAAGCTTCTCAACACTTGGCCTCCAAAATCCCTTTGTGCCTGGGTGGCATACCACAAGTGAGATACACAAGGTAAACCATGTCCATGGGCCTTGTGTAACCACTCAACCAAAAACCACCATTCAAGTCCCATTCCACCCAGGAGGTTCATTGACTTAGTTGTTTTATTAAGAAAAACTTAAGTCCAAAGACTTAGAAATATTTTCATCATAGCATGTATATACTTTACCAACCCTTGTTTGCTACTAGCTAGGCTAAGCATGGCATAGTAACTTACTATATATTTTGTGACAAAAACTAGTATCAATGTAACACGTTACAATGAACTATATATCTATTTGTCACCTCTAAAAAAATAACATATTCTTAGTTCTTGCAAATATCATAAGAATATCCTTACTATCGTCCAATGATCATCTTATGAATCATTCTGGTATATGATCATAACATTTAGAGCATAGGATATATCTGGATTGTACATATCATGGTATGATTAATTAAAATATTCTTGTGATTTCACTCACCAAGTGTCAAAACACTTGAATATCATTTCACTTACTAAGTGTCAATACACTTAAATCTTGATTCAATCCTTTATGTATGGCAAGAACCTTTCTTGTCATTTCCATATTGAACTCATTCAATATATCATCTATGTACATTTGGCACAACCATATTAGCGTCTCAATCTATCCATATAGATATTGATGCCAAACATTCGAGTTTTGCCTAAGTCTTTCATCGAGATGAAATTCTTAACTTGTGTCTGTTGGAGATATGCACTAGAGGCAATAATAAATATAGTTATTATTATATCTTTGTGTTTATGTAAGATCCCTCCTTTGTAAAGGAAAAGGATCCATGTGATTGCAATGCTAGTCCGTGGATCATTGCTAGCATCCACAGTTTAAGATGAAGTACACAGATACAAAGGTCATTTATTACATCCATTCCAGAGATAAAACATAGTCTTTTACAACTCAAGGCCACAGGCCTAATACAAGAGTTTTGGAATAAGTAAATAAACATAAGTCTTCATCTTCATGTGCGACAGGCAAGCATGTTGAGTGTAGACTCATGACACCTAATCATCAACGGAGTAACCTGCAACATCACAAGTTACAGCCACAGTGGGTCAATACTTTGGAATAGTATTGGCAAGTGATACCTTAGTAAATTTTAAGTGGACTATGTTACTATATGCATTTTGGCTAAGTGTAGCTTGGCTTGCTTTGCTCAAAATAGGTTTTTCCTATTAGTTGAAATCACTAAGTTTTTCTTTGTCAAAAACTTTCCCAAGAAACCACCAATAGACATTGGGGTCCTTTACCCTTGTTCACCCACAAGTTTTACTTAGAAGTTGGAGTGATGAGATTCTTGATAGCTTCCATGTCTTGATGCTCAAGTTGTCCATTGCCATGGACTTGGCTAAGTACTTAGATTTTTCCATCTGCAGAGGTTGTGCACTTTCCCCACCAGACTTGGTTTCCCAAGACAGGACCTTTTAGAAGCCTTCCCTTAGCCAAATGGACGCGTTCAAACCTATCATCCCACTACCACCAACTGTCCAAATGACTAAGTTCTAGCAACCTATATGATCAAGGCAGAGCCCATATTGCCAAGTGGCTGCACTATAAGCTTCTCAACACTTGGCCTCCAAAATCCCTTTGTGCCTGGGTGGCATACCACAAGTGAGATACACAAGGTAAACCATGTCCATGGGCCTTGTGTAACCACTCAACCAAAAACCACCATTCAAGTCCCATTCCACCCAGGAGGTTCATTGACTTAGTTGTTTTATTAAGAAAAACTTAAGTCCAAAGACTTAGAAATATTTTCATCATAGCATGTATATACTTTACCAACCCTTGTTTGCTACTAGCTAGGCTAAGCATGGCATAGTAACTTAACTTAGGAAATTCCCTAGCAATTCTACAATTCTACAACTACTTAGGATTTCCCAACATAGCATTTGGCAAAAATAACAACATGCAGGACTTAGCAAAATATTTCTAATGCTTGTACAAAATATAGGGATGGAAATATTCATGAAGTACCACTTGCCTTGGTAATGGGGAGAGTAGCACTCTTCACAATCACAGTCACTAGCAAAATCTACACAAAAATTTGTAGCACAAAATTACACACAATTCATATACAAACAAAAATATGAATGCATGCATGCAAGAAAATGCTAAGTGATGATTTTTGAAAACTCCACCAAGCAAGTGCATGATACAGAAACATAACCAAGTCAAAAACTTGGTAACTAAACTTATTTAGCACTAAAACAATTTACTAAACAAATTCTATACTCAAAATAGTCCTAAACAAGTTTCTTCATAAAAAGTCATTTTAACAGAAACATTTCACTAAACACATTGCAGATTCAGAAAGGTCTTGTCTCCCTGATTCCAACGGTATAAAATTTGCAAAAATCTAACGTGGGAATCAAAAGTTATAGCCATTTCAAAATTTGATCTAAATCTGTTTTCAAATTCTGTTTTAATTCAAACCCTAGCCACGCGTCTTAATCCTATTGGCTGATACCGATTCGTTCAGGATCACCCTCCCGCGCCGTTGGATCTAATTAAAACCCATGGCTCAGATCTGCCCATAACGGTTCGCTAACTTATCTAGTTCTACGCGTTGGATCCAGATCTGACGGCTACAAATCAACTAACCAAACTCGAGCGGCGCTAGCGGCGGCGACTGGCGGCGGCGCGTCTGACAGCGGCGGCGCTGGCGTTCTTGGTCGCGCGGGAGTGGGGGAAGTGGTTTACCAGAACCGCAGGAGGCTGCTGATGCTCAAGGTGGCGATGGTTCGGGAAGGGGCGCACTGGCACGGTCTCAGGGGCTCGTCGGAGTTGCGGGCGGCGTCTGTCGCTTGCAGTCGTGGTTGTTGCCGAGGTTTGGCGTCGCCCTAGCACGAACCAGAGGTATCAGGAGATGCGCAAGACGCATGCGAACAAACTCGCATAAAGGAGGGGGCAAGGGGCGCTCGGGTTTTACCTCAATTGGTCGCCGGAGTCAAGCGGCGGCGCAGGTGGTTGCGGTCGTGAATGGAAACGACGACCTAGGTCACGAGCAGGCAAAAGAAAGGTGTCAGCAGGTGCATAAGATCATGCTGAGCATCATCGTTTGAACCAGAGAGAGGGAGGCGGTCGAGGCTCACCGGAATCGGTCGCCGGAGTCGTCGGTACTGCGGGGCTTCGAGGGAAAATGCGCGTAGCATGGTGGCGGAGTGAGCGAGGAGAGTGGGGGGAAATGACCGCGGCGGGGTGTGGTTTATATAGGCTCAAGCGCGACAGGAAACGCCTGCGGCATCAAGGCTAATTACGCCACGCCATTACCGGCATTGACAGCCGCGGCGACGTGGTCTGCGGGCGCGGTTTGGGGAAGACGAAGGTGACGTGGAGAGGGCCCGCTCGTCAGCAAAACACGCAGAGAGGAGGTGGGGTCTGGTTGTCAGCGACTGCTTGGGTGCGCTTGCGCGTGTGAGAGAGAGAGGAAGGCCGGGTGGGCTAGTTGGGCCAGTTCTGTTGCTGGGCTAGAATCCTGGCGCGTGGCCCTTTTCTTTTCTTTTGTCGTTTTCTTTTTCTGTTTTGATTTTCAGGAATGGTTTTGATATGAATTCAAACTCTTTTTGAATTCAAATCTTTCTGGGGTTTTTGCAGTGTGCAAAAGTTTCAAATATAGGCATAAAACCATGTGGCTACTTTGCAAAAGCTTGGTCACTCTTGGAGAAACAAAATATCAGGAGCTTGGCACAAGATTTGCAAATGTTTGAAAAATGGTTTTTGAACCATTTCCATTTTGTAAAACTTGGTTCAAATTTCCACACTCAATCCATTCAACAAAGAAACAGCATTCTAGGTTTAAAACATTCAAACTCTCAAATGGTGATGGCCATTTGATTTTTAGCTTGCTCACATAAAATGATAGCACTATGTGCTTTGTTTTTCTGAAATGAGTTTTGAAATTGACCTTAATTCTATATGCATGCATGAATGATATGCAAACTTTGAAATCATGATTTTAGGGATGTTACAGTTTATGATAAATGTTTACATTCATGCTATAATAGTATTAACAAGGAAACATTAATACTTGTGTGATTTGTAAACTAAACTAGAGTCCCTAGTAAAGCCTCTTTATAATACTAGCTTGTTGGTTAATAAATGATTGTGGTTTCCCTATCATGAACATTGAGATGTTATTAACAACAAGATCATATCGTTAGGAGAATGGTATGATGGACATACTCCTATAGATAAGCGTAGCATAAAGATCAAGTCATTTTAATAGTTCAATTGCTATATGCTTTCTGATACATAGTAACCTAATTCCTTCGACCATGAGATCATGCATATCACCATCACCGGAAGGATGCTTTGATGACATCAAACACCACACCGTAACTGGGTGGTTATAAAGGTGGCATTGAGTGTTCGGAAAGTATTGGTTGAGACACATGGATCAAGAGTGGGATTTGTCCATCCATATGATGGATAGATATACTATGGGCCCTCTCGGTGGAATGTCATACAATTGGCTTGCAAGCATGTGACTATCTCACAAGGGATCACATATCACGGGAACGAGAAAAGAGTACTTACCGGTAACGAGGTTGAACTAGGTATGCAGAGATACCGACGATCATAACCTCGGATAAGTGAACTATCATGAGACAAAGGGAAATTGGTATCGTATGTAAGTGGTTCATTCGATCGCAAAGTAATCGTAGAAATATGTGGGAGCCATATGAATTTCTAGATTCCTCTATTGGTTATTGTTCGGAGAAGTGTCTCGATCATGTCCGCATAATTCACGAACCGTAGGGAGACACACTTAAGGATTCGACGTTGTTTGAGTAGTTATGGAATGATGAGTAAGAGACCAAATGTTGTTAGGAGTCTCGGATGGGATCCGGGATATCACGAGTAGATCCGGAATGGTCCCGAAAATACGATTCATATAAGGAAAGTCCTATTTCGGGGTTGGAGAATGGTTCCGGTGTTTTCATCGGGAATGTTCTAGAAGGTTTCGGAATATCCGACACTCCGGAGGGGAAGGGTACATGAATGTGTCATAACAAGTTGGAATGGTTGCATCATGTACTAGGTGTCATCGCTGAACAAAATAAAGGGATAAATCAAATCCTAGTTTGAAAAGTCAAATGCCAATTTGAAAAGTCAAACGGCTATTTTGTTTGGTGGAGGGAGAGTAGGAAACCTACTTGGGGAGGAAGTCCCTCTCCCTCCACCGCCGGCCAAGGAGGCCGAGTTGGGGAGGGACTCCCCTCCCCTTGTCCACGCCCTCCCACCTATACAAGGAGGGACAGGGCTGCCCCTCCTAGGACTACAACACGCCCCTCTAAACCCTAACCCTACCTGCCGCCTCCCACCATAGCCGCCGCCCTAGGGTTTCTCCCAAGCCGCCGAGTTGGGGCTTCTAGTTGCCCTAGCCGCCGGCCTAGCCCCCTCTACTTGGTGTGTCTAAACCCTAGATCACCGAGGCTCTCTCATAGTCCACCATACTCGCTCCGGCTTAAGGCGAAGCCCTACGAGATCTCCCCTCTACTTCCGGTACCACGCCGTCGTGCCGCCGGAATCGCGAGGAGAGTGATACAACCTCCGCTGCCTGCTGGAACAAGAGAGAGGAAGGTCTTCGTCGAGTACCGAACATGTGACCGACTGCGGAAGCGCTGCCGGAACACAGCGCCGGAAGGATCGTCTACGCGATCTTGAGATCGGGAAGAGTACGACTACATCACCCACGAGAATCCGCTCTCGTTAAACACTTTGGAATCTTCGAGGGTGAGTTATTCTATCGACTCGTTGCTACAATCTAGTGGATAGATCTTGGCTTGTTTGTTTGTATGCGGTAGAAATTTTTTGTTTTCCATGCTACGAACCCCTAAAGAGGTATCAGAGTCGTGTCTATATGTAGATCTGTTGAACGAGTAGAACACAATGGTCATTGTGGGCGGTGGTGCTTTTATTATCAATTGCTTCTTGTGTACTTTGCATCTTGCGGTATGATGGGATGAAGCGGCCCGGGCTAACCTTACATGACATCGTTCATGAGACTTGCTCCACGCTCAACATGCAACTTGTATTGCATAAGTGGCTTTGCGGGTGTCTGTCTCTCCCATTATAGTATAGATCCAATTTACAACGGGCACTTGATAGTTCAAACATCAACGTTGTGGTTCTTGTTCGTAAGTTAGACCGACACTTATTGAAAGCCCCAAACCACGTAAAGCATGCAAAGAAATTAGAGGCGTCTAACTTTGTTTTGCAGGGGTGTGTTGTGATGTGATATGGCCATGATTGTGATTATATTTGATGTATGCAATGTTCCTTATTGTAAGTTGGCAACCGTCTGGAGCCATATGGTTGTCTTTAATTTATGTTAAGACCCGCGTGTCTATTCAAAGTAGTTGTAATAGTTGAATCTGGTGGACGACAACCATGGAGCGGCGTCATTGACCTTGATGCAATACCGGTGATGATGGAGATCATGTTCGTGCTTGAAGATGGAGTTCGGAAGCACAAAGAAGAAAGGCCATATCATATCACATATTATGAATTGCATGTGATGTTAATCCTTTATGCATCTTGTATTGCTTAGTTAAACGACGGTAGCATTATAAGATGATCCCTCATGCACATGAATTTCAAGTTCTTAAGTGTTCACCCTTAGTAAGCATCGTTGCTAAAGCTTGTTGTTTCGAAGCACCACGTGATGATCGGGTGTGTTAGATTCCGCAAGTGTATACAACGTGAGCAAGCCATATTTGCTCATGCGGAAGCTAAGGTTTGATCTTGACGAGCCTAGCATGTACAGACATGGTCTCAGAACACGGATCACCGAAAGGTAAAGCATGAATCATATAGTAGATATGATGAACATGTCGATTGTTCGCCATTGAAGCTACATCAACTCTCGTGATGATCGGTGTTGGTGTGGTGGATTTGGTTCGTGTGATCACTAAAACAATGTGAGGGATATTGTTTTGAGTGGGAGTTCACCTAGATTAATTTAACTATTAATTAGAACTCAATTTGTCATAAACTTAGTCTAAACTATTGCAAATATGTTGTAGATCAATGGCGGCCCCTACCATCAATTTTAATGCGTTCCTAGAGAAAGAAAAGTTGAAAAACAATGTAAGCAACTTCGCGGATTGGTTCCGCAATTTGAGGATTGTCCTCAATGCTGGTAATTTGACCTATGTGCTGGATGCACCACTGGGTGACCCGCCTGCAGTTGATGCTACCGATGAAGTAAAGAATGTTTACCTCGCTCAGAAGAATCAGTACTCCACAGTTCAGTGTGTTATCTTGTATGGTTTGGAATCAGAGCTTCAGAAAAGGTTTGAGAATTCAGACCCACATGATATTGTCCGTGAACTCAAATTGATCTTTGAGACTCACGCGGCAGTTGAGACCTATGAGGCTTCTGAAAAGTTCTTTAACTGCAAGATGGAAGAGGGCAGCTCCATCAGTGAGCATGTGCTTAAGATGTCTGGGCACGCAAACAAACTTCAAAGCTTGGGTATAGTGATTCCTAATGCTTTGGGGATTTACCGTGTCCTCCAATCACTACCACCACGTTACAAGAACTTTGTGATGAACTACAATATGCAAAGCATGAACAAGCAGTTGCCAGAACTCTTCTCCATGTTAAAATCTGCAGAAGTGGAGATCAAGAAAGAGCACCAAGTGTTGATGGTCAATAAGACCACCAAATTCAAGAAAGGCAAGTCTAAGCAAAAGGGAAACTTCAAGAAGGGTGGTAAGAAAGTTACCGCACCGACGAAGAAGACCAAGGCTGGACCCAAGCCTGATACAGAGTGCTTTTACTGCAAGGGAGAAGGTCACTGGAAGCGGAATTGCCCAAAGTACTTGGCGGATTTGAAGAACGACAACATCAAGAAGAAAGGTATATCCGATATACATGTTATTGATGTGTATCTCACTAGTACTCGTAGTAGTGCCTGGGTATTTGATACTGGTTCGGTTGCTCATATTTGTAACTCGAAACAGGTGCTGCAGAATAAACGGAAGCTAGCGAAGAATGAGGTGACGATGTGCGTGGGAAACGGATCGAAGGTTGATGTGATCGCGGTCGGCACGCTACCTCTTCATCTACCATCGGGATTAGTTTTATACTTAAATAATTGTTATTTGGTGCCTGCGTTAAGCATGAACATTATATCGGGATCTTGTTTATTGCGAGACGGTTACTTGTTTAAGTCCGAGAATAATGGTTGTTCGATTTATATGAGTAATATGTTTTATGCACATGCATCTTTGATAGATGGTCTATTCTTATTGAATCTCGATAGTGGAAATACACATATTAATAATATTGAAACTAAACGTTTGAAATCGAGCGATAACTCGACCTATATGTGGCACTGTCGTCTTGGTCACATTGGAGTGAAGCGTATGAATAAACTCCATTCCGATGGACTTCTTGAATCACTTGATTTCGAATCACTTGAAAGATGCGAAGCATGTCTGATGGGTAAAATGACTAAGACTCCATTTTCTGGTATGATGGAGCGAGCTACAGACTTATTGGAAATCATACATACCGATGTATGTGGTCCAATGAGTGTAGCATCGCGTGGTGGTTATTGTTATGTTCTTACCTTCACGGATGATTTGAGTAGATATGGGTATATCTATTTTATGAAACATAAGTCCAAAACTTTCAAGAAGTTTAAGGAATTTCAAAGTGAGGTTGAGAATCAACGTAACAAGAAGATTAAATTTCTACGTTCTGATCGTGGAGGTGAATATCTAAGTTACGAGTTGGGCGAGCATTTGAAGAAATGCGGAATACTTTCACAATTGACACCGCCGGGAACACCACAGCGTAATGGTGTGTCCGAACGTCGTAATCAAACTCTCTTAGATATGGTTCATTCTATGATGTCACTTACAGATTTACCGCTATCATTTTGGGGTTATGCATTAGAAACAGCCGCATTCACTTTAAATAGGGCACCATCTAAATCCGTTGAAATGACACCGTATGAATTATGGTTTGGGAAGAAACCTAAATTGTCGTTCCTTAAAGTTTGGGGTTGAGAAGCCTACGTAAAGAAGTTACAGCCGGACAAGCTTGAACCCAAAGCGGAAAAATGCGTCTTCATAGGATACCCAAAGGAAACTATTGGGTATACCTTCTATCATAGATCCGAAGGCAAAATCTTCGTTGCCAAGAATGGATCCTTTCTAGAGAAGGAATTTCTCTCGAAAGAAGTGACTGGAAGGAAAGTAGAACTCGACGAGGTTGTCGAACCTTCTCTCGAACTTGCGAGTAGCGCAGCACTGGAAGAAGTTCCTGTGGTGCCTGCACCAATAAGAGAGGAAGCTAATGATGATGATCATGAAACTTCGGTTGTAGTTGCTACAGAGCCTCGCAGGTCAACGAGAACTCATACCACTCCTGATTGGTATGATCCCGTTATGAGTGTCATGTTGGTGGACAACACCGATGACCCTGCGACGTATGAGGAAGCGATGATGAGCCCAGATTCCAATAAATGTCAAGAAGCCATGAAATCCAAGATTGGATCCATGTACGAAAACCAAGTATGGACTTTGGTGGACTTACCGGATGGCCGGAAGGCTGTCGAGAACAAATGGATTTTCAAGAAGAAAACAAATGCTGATGGTAATGTTACTGTCTATAAAGCTCGACTTGTCACAAAAGGGTTTCAACAAATTCAAGGAGTTGACTACGATGAGACTTTCTCACCAGTAGCGAAGCTAAAGTCTATGAGGATTATTTTAGCAATCGCTGCATATTATGATTATGAGATATGGCAGATGGATGTCAAAACAACGTTCCTCAATGGAGACATTGATGAAGAGTTGTATATGATGCAACCCAAAGGTTTTGTCGATCCTAAATATGCTAACAAGGTATGCAAACTTCAACGGTCCATTTATGGATTGAAGCAAGCATCCCGAAGTTGGAATCAACGTTTTGATAAGGTGATCAAAAGTTTTGGTTTTATACAAACTTATGGAGAAGCTTGTATTTACAAGAAAGTGAGTGGGAGCTCTGTAGCATTCTTAATACTATATGTGGATGACATATTATTGATTGGGAATGATGTAGACCTTCTTAATAGTGTCAAGGAATATTTGAATAATAGTTTTTCAATGAAGGATCTTGGCGAAGCAGCTTACATATTAGGCATAAAGATTTATAGAGATAGATCGAAACGCCAAATATCATTGTCACAGAGTACATATTTGGACAAAGTTCTAAAGAGGTTTGGAATGGAAGATAGCAAGAAAGGGTTCTTGCCCATGTTGCCCAATACGACCTTGAGTAAAACTCAAAGTCCGACATCGGCAGAAGATAGAGAAAGGATGAGTAAGACTCCCTATGCCTCAGCCATAGGATCTCTAATGTATGCCATGCTATGTACTAGACCCGACATTGCATATGCTGTTAGTTTAACTAGCAGATATCAAAGTGATCCAGGAGTGGATCATTGGACAGCGGTCAAAAACATCCTTAAGTACTTGAGAAGAACTAAGGATATGGTTCTTTCTTATGGAGGTGATGAATAGCTCGTTGTTAATGGTTACACCGATGCTAGTTGGAACACCAATCCGGATGATTCTAAATCACAATCTGGATACGTATTTACTTTGAATGGTGCAACAGTTAGCTGGAGGAGTGCAAAGCAAAGCGTTGTGGCGAGATCTTCAACTGAATCGGAATACATGGCTGCTTCGGAGGCTTCACAAGAAGCGATATGGATGAAAGAGTTCATTACAGAGTTCGGTGTGGTTCCAAGTGCGCTGGACCCAATGTCTATCTATTGTGATAACATGGGTGCCATAGCCAATGCGCAAGAACCAAGGTCACACAAGAAGCTGAAGCACATCAAGCTACATTTTCACGCTATTCGAGAACATGTCCAAGATGGTGACATAAAGATTTGCAAAGTACACACAGATCTGAATGTGGCGGATCCGTTGACTAAACCTCTCCTGAGGGCAAAACATGACCAGCACCAAACTGCCATGGGTGTTCGGTATATTACCATGTAATCTAGATTAGTTGACTCTAGTGCAAGTGGGAAACTGTTGGAGATATGCCCTAGAGGCAATAATAAATATAGTTATTATTATATATTTGTGTTTATGATAAATGTTTACATTCATGCTATAATAGTATTAACAAGGAAACATTAATACTTGTGTGATTTGTAAACTAAATTAGAGTCCCTAGTAAAGCCTCTTTATAATACTAGCTTGTTGGTTAATAAATGATTGTGGTTTCCCTATCATGAACATTGAGATGTTATTAACAACAAGATCATATCGTTAGGAGAATGGTATGATGGACATAATCCTATAGATAAGCGTAGCATAAAGATCAAGTCATTTAATAGTTCAATTGCTATATGCTTTCTGATACATAGTAACCTAATTCCTTCGACCATGAGATCATGCATATCACCATCACCGTAAGGATGCTTTGATGACATCAAACACCACACCATAACTGGGTGGTTATAAAGGTGGCATTGAGTGTTCGGAAAGTATTGGTTGAGACACATGGATCAAGAGTGGGATTTGTCCATCCATATGACGGATAGATATACTCTGGGCCCTCTCGGTGGAATGTCATCCAATTGGCTTGCAAGCATGCGACTATCTCACAAGGGATCACATATCACGGGAACAAGAAAAGAGTACTTATCAGTAACGAGGTTGAACTAGGTATGCAGAGATACCGACGACCATAACCTCGGATAAGTGAACTATCGTGAGACAAAGGGAAATTGGTATCGTATGTAAGTGGTTCATTCGATCGCAAAGTAATCGTAGAAATATGTGGGAGCCATATGAATTTCCAGATTCCTCTATTGGTTATTGTTCGGAGAAGTATCTCGATCATGTCCGCATAATTCACGAACCGTAGGGAGACACACTTAAGGATTCGACGTTGTTTGAGTAGTTATGGAATGATGAGTAAGAGACCGAATGTTGTTCAGAGTCTCGGATGGGATCCGGGATATCACGAGGAGATCCGGAGAATAAGATTCATATAAGGAAAGTCCTGTTCTGGGGTTGGAGAATGGTTCCGGTATTTTCATCGGGAATGTTCTAGAAAGTTCCGGAATATCCGGCACTCCGGAGGGGAAGGGTACATGAATGTGTCATAACAAGTTGGAATGGTTGCATCATGTACTAGGTGTCATCGCTGAACAAAATAAAGGGATAAATCAAATCCTAGTTTGAAAAGTCAAACGCCAATTTGAAAAGTTAAACGGCTATTTTGTTTGGTGGAGGGAGAGTAGGAAACCTACTTGGGGAGGAAGTCCCTCTCCCTCCACCGGCGGCCACGGAGTCCGAGTTGGGGAGGGACTCCCCTCCCCTTGGCCGCGCCCTCCCACCTATATAAGGAGGGGCAGGGCTGCCCCTCCTAGGACTACACCACGCCCCTCTAAACCCTAACCCTAGCCGCCACCGCCCACCATAGCCGCCGCCCTAGGGTTTCTCCCAAGCCGCCGAGTTGGGGCTTCTAGTTGCCCTAGCCGCCGGCCTAGCCCCCTCTACTTGGTGTGTCTAAACCCTAGATCACCGAGGCTCTCTCATAGTCCACCATACTCGCTCCGGCTTAAGGCGAAGCCCTGCGAGATCTCCCCTCTACTTCCGGTACCACGCCGTCGTGCTGCCGGAATCGCGAGGAGAGTGCTACAACCTCCGCTGCCTGCTATAACAAGAGAGAGGAAGGTCTTCGTCGAGTACCGAACGTGTGACCGACTGCGGAAGCGCTGCCGGAACGCAGCGCCGGAAGGATCGTCTACGCGATCTTGAGATCGGGAAGAGTACGACTACATCACCCACGAGAATCCGCTCTCGTTAAACACTTTGGAATCTTCGAGGGTGAGTTATTCTATCGACTCATTGCTACAATCTAGTAGATAGATCTTGGCTTGTTTGTTTGTATGCGGTAGAAATTTTTTGTTTTCCATGCTACGAACCCCTACAGTGTCAATAAAAGATACATCACTTCCAATCAACAATATGTCTTTCACATAATACATTAGAAATATGTCTTAGCGCTCCCACTTAATTTCTTGCAAATGCAAGCATGTTCATCGTCTCCAATTAAATTAAACCTTTTAACAGTTTCATCACGGTGAAGATTCTAACTCCGCGATGCTTACTTCATTGAAGTATGCATGATATTTTAGCATCCTTTGAATTAACAAAACCCTTTGGATCATGTCATGTACATGTACTAGGTAACAATTCTATTAGAAGAACTTTGTTTTGTTTGTTCAACTACCATATAACAAAATTATATGTAGTGGTTGAAGACCCACAAGTATAGGGGGTGTATCGTAGTACTTTCGATAAATAGGAATGTCGATCACAACGAGGAGCAGAAGGTGCTGAACAGTGGTATGGAGTAGGAAATCCCTGTGAATACTTAGCGAACGGATTTTTAGTGGTTTTCTGATAAGGCAACAAAACAAAGAGCTAGTAACAAAGAACAAACACAACAAGTGGCCCAATCCTTTCTTAGTAAAGGACAATCCGGTGGAAATACTTATAAGGACCAAACGTTCTCGAGGACACATGGGAATTATGTCAAGTGCTTTCGCTTCAAATAGCTGAGTACTCTTCTCTGGTGTTGTAAGTGTTGTGTGGGTGAACCTGTGCTAATGTTTCGACCTTACTTAGACCAATACATACTTGTGATTAAACCCCCTGCAAACATCCGTAACTACAGGAAAGTAATTAAGATATAAATCTAACCACAACCTTAAACTCTGAGATCCTACGCTCCCTTATGCAATGGTGTCTTAATGGGGGTTCAGGTTTCTGTTACTCCGGCAACCCCACAATTAGTAGCCAAATACACAATGCATTCCCCTAGGCCCATAAATGGTGAAGTGTCATGTAGTCGATGTTCACATGACACCACTAGAAGAATAGCACCACAGCTTAAATACTAACAATTGAATAATAACTCAACACCGATCCACTAATAACAACATGACTTCTCCCATGTCCTCAAGAACTAGACAAACTACTCACAAGACATCATATGGATCAAGAACAAAGATGATATGATAATGGATAACAATCTGAACATAAATAGTAATCCAATGGTTCCACTCACAAGCATCAACTATAATAGTAATTAACACCGGGAAAGTTTCCCCTAAGAACTAAAGCAATATCCAACACAATTGTTACAGCGAGACGGAATGGTGGTGATGGTGCTGGTGGAGATGATGGTGTGGATGATGATGATCCCGATGAAGCCTAGCATGATGTCGGTGTTGATGGCGACGATCTCCCCTCTCCGGGAAGGAATTCCCTCGGTAGAAATCTATCTGCCGGAGAGATCTTTCTCTCTCGGTGTTTTCCGCCCCTAGAGGCGGCGGAAATCTATCTGTGGTCGCCCCCTTGCCCTTAGGGTTTCATAGGGAAGATATAGGCGAAGGGGCGGAGTCGGAGGCCGGACAGGTGGGCCACACCTACCCTAGGCACGGGGTCAGGTGGGCCCGCGCCTAGAGGGGGTGTGGCCCACCTGCGGCCCCTCTTCGCTCCTCCTCCTGGCTTCCTTCGTCTTCTGGTAAAATAATATTTTTCTGGTATTTTTCTGATCTTCGTGAAATTGCACCGAAACACCTTCTTTTCAATCAGAATCCAGACTCCGGCAGTCTATCCTCCAAGAATCATCCAACATGCATAAACAGATGAAAAGCCATAAGTAATACATCATAATAAGACAAATATCAATGAATAGAGGTAAATTATGATATAGAGTGGTGATGCAAATTGGGCGTATCAACTCCCCCGATCTTAGACTTCGCTTGTCCCCAAGCGAATACTGAGCTCAGTAAACATGTCCACAGGTTTATGGAGTGAAGTGTCGATAAAAGAATACGAACAAGAAGCATCACACTTACCATTACACAACTCATAGAAGAAAGCAACTCACCATTATATAACTTAGCTTGCAACCAAGTACAACAGTCACAATAGAGATGAATAAAGATAAATCATAATTGGAATTGGCAAACTCTTGTTCCTGGTCAGAGAACAGCTGGCAAATAGTTTCACAAAAAGCTTTTTGTAGAAGTTTCAAAACAGGAGCACTCTTTGCTCAAAAAGGTTTTTCACAAGTGAAGGCTTTCAAAGTAATACTCAATAGATAAGAGTCTTGTGCAAACAAGGAAGATAAAGAACTGATTGAATAAATCACCATATGAATGCTTGAAACACAACAACTCAAAAGCTTGCTGGAGATAGAGCGGAAGTAGGTTTACTGACTCAACTTGGTAACTAGGAGAAAGGTCCCTTTATAGTGGGTAGTAGGTATTACAAGTCATAAAGAGATTCCAAAAGATTATGGTACTTAGTAGCTTTGAGCCTTCATTGCCCCTATCATAGGCATCTTGAGATGATTAAGTTTAAAGTGCGCAAAGATGGAGTATATGCTTGACGAAATATAAGTTGGCAATCTCATGTCCCTTGAATATGAGGGCCACTCCTCACGCTACTCAACTTTGGGCCCAGGTAAGTTCTTGTCATTGTAAGTATTTGCGTATCATTGAAAACCACCAACGGGGTACCCCTTGCACATGGTACAGGAGCTTTTCCACAACCAAAATGACAAGGCAAGCAGACAATGAGCATCTCAGCGATCTTTTTATTTACTACGTGCATAGCTTTTTATTGATGATGCTTCATAGATAGCCTACTATGGTGATGCTGCAAGTTTCCACCATGATTAAGCATGGCTTAGGCTAGCGGTCCAGGCATTTCTCTAACACAGAATACAAACTCCATGGACTTACAAGTTCCCTCTTTATTTCACACCGTTTACATCCATAGACAAAAGAGCATGATATCAACTGAGTACACAAAGTACATGTGCAGCACGGTCCTGCTAATTCCAACGTATAGACGCAAGCATATACAACTTCTATGGCACAATGGTTCAAGTCTATTAGGGGCAAGAAAATAAGGTGCGCCATCAAGTTCGTGAGAGCTTTACTAACTAGTTTTCACATAACAAAATACTTTTTTAATTCGAAAGGTAGAAGAAGCTTGAGAATTTGCTAGGAATAGCAAAAGCTACTAGGTAGATATGGTGGACACAAATGGCAAAGGTTTTGGTTAAAGGGTTTGGAAACATGAGAAGTATGCCTTCTCAAAACAGGTTTTTGGCTAGCAAGGCTGGGTAGCAAGCAAAAGAGTTGAAAGAAACAAGCAAACATACAAGTAATAAAGCCAAACATGCAGTCTTCCTTAAAGACACAGAAGATCTTAATTAAAGAATATTAAGCTTATGAGACAACAAGAAAACAAATGATACAAAATACCTGTAAGCTTTTTCTCTTTTTCTTTCAAATCTTAAAAAGTATTGCTACTGACCAGAGCTCGGTTTGCCAAAACCAATTTATATCCACTTGATGCTCCGAGAGTAATGCCAATACTGATCAACAAGATCCATCATATAATAGAGATTGCAAACTAAAAATAAGAAGTGCAAAAAGTTAAAGATGAAACTTCTCATTAATATTCCAATAAAGGCACTCACACCAAGGGATACATAGATAATCAACTAAAGGAGAGATACTTCCACATGCAAACCAAACTATAAGATAACCTCTCTACCAAATATATGAATCCACTAAAAAGGTAAAAGATAAAAGATAATGGTGGTGATACCGTGGCACTCCCCCAAGCTTGGAACAAACCAAGGGGATGCCAAACCTGATGATGAATTACTCCTTTGGCGGTGGTGGTGTTCTCTTGTTTAGGGTAAGGAGGTCCTCCAGTATCTTACGAAGACTGTCATTCTCTTCTTGAAGTATATCCACCTTCATCCTCAAAGCACGGTACTTTTCACAAAACTCGTTAGTGGTCCGAAGGGCTTCCGCTGCCTCAGGGCAGTATCTGAGGTCTGGACCGAAGGCTATGATTCCCTGCATGTTACGAGAAAAAGCATCCCTAGTGTTAATTGTTCCTACCAAATTAGGTTTCCTTGCCCTTGCCCCTGCGACGGTTTGTTCTTCCAACTTTATCTCCTCTACGGGCTTCTTGCCTTTGTCGTTGGCGGAGACCATGGTGCTCTAAACTTGAGAAGATTTCCTGACAGAAACAGATTGAAACGGAAACACGACGAGAACACAATGCACGAACCTCGGGGGATCCGTGGGGTTATATATTATGAAGTTTCAAGGCATAAGGAAGGTTTTGATACGGAAACGAGGCGGAGACGGAGTTCAGGGGAGTCAAACCCCCTCCAGGCGCGCTAGGCTGGGCCTGTGCCTGGGGTGGGTTTGTCCACCCGGACTATGGTTCCTACTCTGTTCCGTCTCGTAGTCTCCCTTATGTATTAAAAACATCAAAAATATAAAAAGATTGGGGTTTCACGAACCTTCTGTTTTCACCACTTTTACCTATTCAAAGACAAACTCTGCAGATTCCTTTTCTCTTTCTCCTGAAAATTTCCTTCATACAAAACCCTTGCACAAACTCAATGACAACATTAGTGTAAGCAAAAACAATAAACCTTTAGGTACACACTTCAACTGAAAACCCATCAAAACAAAAGCTTCTGTAAGAGGCAAATGCAAATGATAACAGAAATCTGTCAAAACAGACCAGTAGGTAAAGATTGATTTTTTCGAAAACCTTCTGTTGCTCAAATAAAAAAGTGCAGAACTAATGAAAGTTGGGTAACAACTTGGAGAACAAGCTCAGAAAAATACAGCTGTATCCGACATATTGAGATACCTCATGAATTTTTACGGTGCAACACAAAAATCTGTCCCAGGACAGCCACTTTTCACAACTCCTCTACTTCACAAAAGCTGTTGAACTTGACACAAAAACCAAAACAAAAAGGATAAGGAGCGGTTATTACTAAGGTAATAACTTCCAAGACTCTACAAAACGCTTGGGTTATCTCCCAACAAGTACTTTTCTTTAATGCCTTTAAGTTAGGCTTGAAACTTCCAAAGATGCTCACATAGCATAAATATATTTGAAGTGAAAGAGAGAATCAAGAAGCAAATAACCAACACACTTAAGTCTAACCCACTTCCTATGCATGGGGGTATCATGAGAAAATGAATTGTTGAAACAAAAATCCACTAGCATAGGAAGACAAAACAGATGCAGCTTCAAAGCTTTCAACATAAAACGGGGAAACTTAACATTATTAAGATGCATAAAACCATGTTTCCCTCTTTCATAATAACTTTCAGTAGCACCTTGAATAAAGTTGACATTATAAATGTAGAGGGAGTGACCTTCAAATAAGATGGTGTCCCCTGTGTTTACAACGCTAGTCCCTGGATCAATAGCTAGCATCCACAGTTTAGATGTAATATCAAGAAACAAAGGTCATAATATAACTTTATAACCAGGAATAACATAATTTTATTACATCAATACATAGCTCATTTGGCTATTACATTACATTGCAGCGGAATAACTATAACCATGGGGTCCTTCATCTTCAAAGTGCCACAGGCAGATGTTGGTTGTAGACTTTGTAAACCTAATCAAACAATTCTTCACTAAAATCAATCAAACCTACAACATTACAAGTTACAGCCACAAGGGTCAATACATTTGAATTGTATTGGCAAGTTTCACTTCTTTGTTGAATATGAGTGGATCCTATTATTACATGCATCTTTGGCTAAGTAGTGTTTTAGGCTCATTTGCACAAAGCAATAATTTATCCTATCTTTTCAAAATGGTTTTGGTCCTTTGTCAAATCTCTTTTTCCAAGTCCCTTGAACTCCTTGGTAGACACTCAAGTGTTCAAGTTCTTGTCAAAATCCCTTGAGCTCCTTGGTAACCCCAAGTGCATCAAGTTTTATAAAATCTCATGAGTTCCTTGGTAACCCCAAGTGTTCATGTTTTCAACAAAATCCCTTGAGTTCCTTGGTAACCCCAAGTACATCAAGTTTTGTCAAAGTCTCTTGAGCTCCTTGGTAACCCCAAGTGCATCAAGTCCTTAAAAAAAATTCTTTTAGAAATTAGAATGTCGAGATCTCCCATAGTTCAAACTTTAGTTGCTCAGTATTGTCCTTAACCGGGGACACGGCTAAGTACTTAGATTTTATTATCTTCTGTAGAAGGAGTACACTTTACCCACATGTCACAATCCCATCCTTTTGCCACCAGTGGCCACTGGATTAGCACTCACCAAGATGGAGTACTGGCAGATTGAGAATGTGACGAAGTCTTTCCAATGGGTCCTCCCATACACCATTGCTAGCTTGTCTTCAGCACCCATGAAGCATTCCAGATCCCCATGTCCAGTAATCTGAAGACAATGTATGGGTCTTCCCAATGTAGTTGACTAAGCCAGAGCCATAATAGCATGTGGTTGCACACGAAAGCCACAATTGGAGAAACATGTTCAATCTCTAAGTTTCCTAGGTGGTTTTCTTTTGGAGCACAACACAAGGTGATTCCCATAGACATGGTTCCTTTTGTTGCCACCTTCTCCAAAACTTAAAGTATCCTCCACCTAGGTGGTTCATTGAGTCCTTGTTTTATTATGTAAAACACAAGTCCTTTTCTCAACCTTTGTAAAATCTCAACATGTATCTCTTTTCAAATTATAG
The DNA here is from genome assembly GCA_916181665.1 of Avena sativa. NCBI lineage: Eukaryota > Viridiplantae > Streptophyta > Magnoliopsida > Poales > Poaceae > Avena > Avena sativa. Next base: position 509,198,601 of record OV702294.1, read on the forward strand.
CATGGCTAAGCAATGTAACAACTACATTGTTTTCTCTAAGGAATATATAGGGTATCCTATTAGGATTTAGCATAGCATAAGTATAAAATTATTTTCATGCATGTTTCAAAATCCACTAAGTACAATGAAAATAGTAGGACTTTAGATGATAGTGTAACTTGCCTTTTTGGGTAGGGAATGATGGTTCACTCCTTGATCTTGCTAGTCTCACACTTTGCTAAATTCACTACAATCAATCAAGCAAACACCAAATCAACTAGCATTCCAAATAATCAACCAAACAACAATTCACACACACAATACTATGGGATCTAAGTCATGTATGTAAGCATGCAAGAGATGGTTCTAATTGCAAAGATGGTCTCCACTAGGCTTCTAAACTTTGTAAGTTCCAAATTGGTCATTCTCCAAAGTGGCAAAGTCATTTGCAAAAGGGTTTTGTCCATGAACCAATTTTAAATCCCTTCATTATTTTATGTGGTGGAAAAACATTTTTATAATAGCAACAACTCTATGTGGTTCACCAAATAAGTTGTTGTTTATCAAAACTTGGTGTTTTGGGTCAGTAGGTTTGATCCAACCATTTTCTCAGAGTTTTCTTTCCATAAACATTTTCATAACAAAAACCATTCTTTTATTTGGCTAGAATTGGGCTAAATCAATTAATCTATCTTAGATATTATCAAACTCATTTTCCAAACTATGGGTTGGTTCCTAGGGTCAGTAAGTTCACCATAAACTATTTTGCCAAGGTTTCAAACTCAAAAACATTTTTGAATCATTTTTCTAGTCTTAACAAGCATTCAAAAGTTTCTGCAAAAACCAACAAGCTAACAGATACTATTTTCTAAACCAAAGGCATGGCTGGCTAGGGTTTGTTCTCCTGATTCCAACGATATAAGGTTTGTAATTTTTGGACGTGTAGATCCAAAGTTATAGGGTTTTCAAAATCATATCTCAATCAGATTTCAAATCTGCTTTTAAATCGAATCCTGGCCACGCGGCGCGTTCTGGTTGGATGGTACCGTTTCGGCCGGATCGGCGTTGCGGTGCATTGGATCTAATCACATCGTGCGGCACAGGACGCGTACCCCTTCGCTGTTAAGTGATCTAATCTTGCTCGCACGATCTAGATCCTACGGCGCTGGTTGGCTTGACCAAATGTGAGCGGCGCCGACGGTGTCAAGCAGTGGCGCACGGCCATGCGGTGGCGCTACGGCGGTTAGGGAAGCAAAGAGGGGATGGGAAGTGCTCACCAGAATCATAGGGCTGTGGTGATGCTCGACATACTGTTGGCTTGACAAGGGGCGCTCGGGTACTGCAGCAATTGCTCGCCGGAGTGGAGGAAGATGCCAGGTGGCTCTGGTTGCTGTCGAGGGCGACGCTGCAGGTCACAAGGGGGCAACCGAGTGTAGGGTTAGATGCGCATGGTCGAGGTGAGTGAGGGAGCGTGAACGAGGGGGCGCGGGGTGGTCAGTGTTTACCAGGGGAGGTCGTCAGAGAGGTTGCAGACGCGGCGGCGTTCGGAAGCTTGTCGTAGCCGACGCTCTGGGGCGCCCGCGGTAGAACGAAGAGTACTGGGAGATGCGCCAAGGAGTGGTGAGTGTGTGTGTGTGGTCAATGATACAAGGGGCGGCGTTGAGTCGCCGGAATTGGCACTGGACCTCGTCGGAGCAGAGGGTGGTGTTGGGTGAAATTTGGCAGCCTGAGGGCGTGTCGAGGTGGGGCGACAGAGGGGAAAGGAGGGGAAGACGCAGACGCTTATGTATGCGTGGTCAGGCGCGAGATTAACGCGGCCATTATTCGTGAATTAACTCGCGGAATCACTGGCAGAAACGGCCGGTGTGGTCGTCGCGAGGAAGAAGGAAGAGTGGAAGAGCGGGGTCCGCTGGTCAGTGGGAAAGGAGCGAGGGGAGGGTCCACTGGTCATTGGTTCTGAGGGTCAGATACTGGGTGCGAATCGCTTTTCCTCGGGGAGGAATAGCTGGGCTGGTTCCTGGGCTTATTGGGCTCTGTCGACTGGGCTGGTCCAGAACCAGTTTTTCTTTCCTGAATCTTTTTCTATTTCCATTTCCAATTTCTGTTTTGAAAACCAAACAACAAACAAAACAAACAAAACAAATCAAAACAAAACGAATCAAACATTCATCAAATTTTTCATTTGAATTTGGTTCTGTTTAATACATAATCCAAAGTTCAAAATGAATTAATATTTTAAATCTTTTTAGGTTCCATTCATTAATTAAATAAAATGGACCAAGGCTTATTATTCAAATAGGGTTTTGATTTATTAATAAAATCTCTATATGAAATCTAAATAATTTCCAAACCAATCAGTAGGTCTTATTTGAAAATATAGGATACTTGAAATACTTGTTTAAAATAAAATATATTTTATTTTAGGGTCCAATAACAATTAAATGAATAGACCTTATTCATTTAATTCAAATAGGGTTTGTTTTATTGAAATCTAAAATAAAACCAAAACACTTCAGTAGGTTTTATTTGAGAATATAAAATACTTGGAAAACTTATCTTTAAATAATTAAGTTTTGTTATTTTGGAAGTAGTAAAACCTTTATTAACAAAACTTGGATATTAAATCCTTATTGGTTTTATTAAATAAACCTTTACTATTTTTATCATAACAAAATGTTTTATCTCCAAAGCTTGGTTAAGTGTTAATTTGGCTTTGTGAAATAATTTCTTATTTTAAAATCCTTCCTTTTCTTTTGGAAACTAAATTCTTTTAGCTAAATGATTCAAAATAGTAATTCCAAAATATTTTATTTTCTTCCATTTATTAAATGTTTATCTATTCAAATCTCTTTAGGAATTTATTTGATCTAAATTGGTTTGAAGTTCCAATTGAATTCAAAAAGTTTCTTCTGGCTCTGAAAATCAAACAAAGTTTTATTTTTTATTCATTTATTTTCACATTACAAGATTTGGAAAATCTTGGGATGTGACAATAAATGTCACAGGAAATAACTTTATCATCTGAGTAAGCATACTTACAGTCACCAAAAAGAGGTCCAAGGTCATAGACTGGATCAATAGAAGCAAGTTGTTCCATCCTGAAATCTTTATTAGGCAAGCTATTTTCACAAGGAGCTTTAGCAAATTTGGAAAAGTTAAACTCATAAGAATCTCCATCAAACTTAGTTAAAAAAAATTCCTTCTTACAATCAATAATAGCTCCACGAGTGTTCAAGAAAGGTCTACCAAAAATGATAGGACAAGTTTTGCTAGCTGCTGACTTAAGCACTAGAAAATCAACAGGATACTTAATCTTACCACAAAGAACCTCCACATATCTTACAATGCCAATGGGGCAAATGGTCTCCTTATTAGCAAGGTGGATGACCACATCAACGTCCTCAGCTCACAAGGACCAATCTCATGCATAATTTCCCTGTAAATCTCATAAGGAATAGCACTAGAACTAGCACCAATATCACATAAACCATAGTAGCAATGATCACCAATTTTAACAGAAAGCACAAGAACACTAGCTTTTCTAGCCTTACTAGGATGAGAGATAATATTAGAAGTATCATCACATAAGATAATATGCTCATCCTCTATATTTCTAGCGTCAAGATCTTTCACAATAGCTACCATAGGTTCAACATTCAATTGCTCATCAGGCTCCACAGTTTTCCTTGTACCTTTGCTATTTGCACTAATCATCATAGAATACTCCTTTACCTTAGCTGGGAAAGGTATTTTCTCAACATAAGGTTCAGCCACAATATGATTAGTAGTACAAACTTGAGTACTTCTAACAGGAACATGCCTAACAACATCTTTATAAGGTGCATGGTACTTGTTCCACTTCTTCTTGGGAATTTATATGTAAGAGGCAAAGGCCTTAAAACAGTTGGAAATACTTTGGGAATCAATACCAAACTCATTACTAATATCATGGAAGTCATCAGTTCCCATAAAAGATTTAATACATTCATAATCATAGTTTATACCTAACTTTCTTCCTTTGTCATTCTCCCAAGCTTCAGTGTTCTCTTGAATACGGTCTAGTAGATCCCATTTAGCTTCTTCCTTCATATGTGTGAATGATCCAGCACAAGAAGCATCTAGTAAATCTTTATCATGAAGAGAAAGCCTAGAATAAAAGTTATTGAGAATAATATTGTTAGGGAGTTCATGAATAGGACATTTAAGCATTAGTAACTTCAATCTCTCCCAAGCTTGAGTTGTACTCTCTCCATCAAGAGGCCAAAAGTTATATATCAGATTTCTATCCTTATGAATCTCACTAGGAGGATAAAATTTAGAATAAAAGAGAGAAGACATTTCCTCCCATTCCATGGATTGTCCATTCTTTAGCAGCTTATACCATTCTTCAGCTCTCCCTTTCAAGGATATGGAGAGTAACTTCTTCTTCACCTATTCAGTTGTGATACCTGTACACTTAAACAACCCACATAATTCATGGATAAAAAGCAAGTGATCACCAGGATGGACAGTTCCATCCCCAAAATAATAATTATCCATAACACGATCAACAATACTTGTAGGTATCTTAAAAGGATCTATCTCAACAGGAGGTGGTTCATCTACTACCCTAGCAGTGGTAGTAGTTTTCCCAAACAGAAAACCAAGTGGGTTATCCATATTGGAAACAAAGTAACAAGAAGTAACAAAAGGCAATACTCATAGTAGAAGTTTCCTTTACCAGTTCCACTCTTCAATAGCGCTTCACTCCCCGGCAACGGCGCCAGAAAATAGTCTTGATGACCCACAAGTATAGGGGGTGTATCGTAGTACTTCCGATAAATAGGAGTGTCGATCCCAACAAGGAGGAGAAGGTGTTGAACAGTGGTTTGGAGCAGGAAATCCCTGTGAATACTTAGCAAACGGATTTTTAGTGGTTTTCTAATAAGGCAACAAAACAAAGAGCAAGTAACAAAGAAAAAACACAGCAAGTGGCCCAATCCTTTCTTAGCAAAGGACAAGCCGGTGGAAATACTTATAAGGACCAAACGTTCTCGAGGACACATGGGAATTTTGTCAAGTGCTTTCGCTTCAAATAGCTGCTCTTCTCTAGTGTTGTAAGTGTTGTGTGGGTGAACCTGTGCTAATGTACCGACCTTACTTGGACTAATACATACTTGTGATTAAACCTCCTGCAAACATCCGTAACTACAGGAAAGTAATTAAGATATAAATCTAACCACAGCCTTAAACTCTGAGATCCTATGCTCGCTTATGCAATGGTGTCCTAACGGGGGTTCAGGTTTCTGTCACTCCGGAAACCCCATAATTAGTAGCCAAATACACAATGCATTCCCCTAGGCCCATAAATGGTGAAGTGTCATGTAGTCGACGTTCACATGACACCACTAGAAGAATAGCACCACAACTTAAATACTAACCATTGAATAATAACTCAACACAGATCCACTAATAACAACATGACTTCTCCCATGTCCTCAATAACTAGACAAACTACTCACAAGACATCATATGGATCAAGATCAAAGATGATATGATAATGGATAACAATCTGAACATAAACAATAATCCAATGGTTCCACTCACAAGCATCAACTACAATAGTAATTAACACTGGGAAAGTTTCTCCTAAGAACTAAAGCAATATCCAACACAATTGTTACAGTGGTACGGAGTGGTGATGATGGTGCTGGTGGAGATGATGGTGTGGATGATGATGATGATCCCTATGAAGCCTAGATTGATGACGGTGTTGATGGCGATGATCTCCCCTCTCCGGGAAGGAACTCCCCTGGCAGAAATCTGTCTGCCGGCGTGATCTTTCTCTCTCGGTGTTTTCCACCCCCCTAGAGGCGGCGGAAATCTATTTGTGGTCGCCCCTTACCCTTAGGGTATCATAGGGAAGATATAGGCGAAGGGGCGGAGTCGGAGGCCGGGCAGGTGGGCCACACCTGCCCTAGGCGCGGGGTCAGGTGGGCCCGCGCCTAGGGGGTGTGGGCCCCCTACGGCCCTTCTTCGCTCCTCCTTCTGGCTTCCTTCGTCTTCTGGTAAAATAATATGTTTCCATATTTTTTTGATCTTCGCGAAATTGCACGGAAACGCCTTCTTTTCCATCAGAATCCAGACACCGGCAGTCCATCCTCCAAGAATCATCCAACATGCATAAACAGATGAAAAGCCATATGTAATACCTCATAATAATACAAATATCAATGAATAGATGTGAATTATGATATAGAGTGGTGATGCAAATTGGGCGTATTAGTGATTGCTATATTAATCTGTCTAGACTAAATATTGCTATGAAAGATCAAATCTTGTCATAGTCAACCTTTTGAACATTGTCGTAAAATATTTTTCCGACATGTCGACAATTTCATAGATGTGAAACATCCATGTCTACTTATAAATCCATATACGACCAATAGGTTTTACACCTTTCCGGAGGAGTCTTCCAAGTTTAAAGCTTGATTTCTCGTGTATGAAACTATCACGGATTTTTATGGCTTCAAGCCATTTTGACGGAGTCAGGGCCCATCATCGCTTCTTTGCATGTAGTCGGTTCATCATTGTCAAATAATGATTTAACTCTCAAATCTTGGTATTTGATTGTTTACCCGGCCTACTTGATTCAATAGGAACTTAGACCTTCGTGACCACAACCTTTGAGGCATGTGAGCCATGAGCATTGTTGCTGCCTCTAGGACGCTTTCCGGTGCTGCACAACTCAACACATATAGCTAAGGTTAGTTTAACCTTATCAAAGTTCTATTGTCCTCCCACTTAACTTTTCACGAAAATTCCTTCTTAAGAAACTTGACGTTCTAAGCGACAAACACTTTTGTCTTCGGTGTTATGGAGGAATACTCAATGGTTATCCAAAATAACCTACAAAGACATGCTCATCCGACTTTGGTTGTAAATATTTACTAATGCATAGCATACCAATGTTTAAGAAAGGACAACTTGGGTTTTACCCCAAACCATAACTTTATATGGTGTCATTTCAATGGATGATGATGGAGCTCTTTTCAGTGTAAAGGGGTAGTCTCTAAAGCTTTAATCTTTAAAATATAATGGCAGTTTTATAAATGACACCTTTGATCTTACCATGTTTAAACAAGGTTTCATTACATATCTCGAACACTCCATACTACTATGGTGTTTTCGGAAAAGATAAATCTATGGAACGATTCCTCAAATCTATTAGGTGTTTTGCTAAACTTGTAACTCAAATATCTTCCTTTGTGATCCTATCATAAATTCTTTATTTTCTTGTTAAAATGATTTTCCACTTCATCTTGAAAGTCTTTGAACATTTTTCAAATGTTTCATACTTAATTCTTATTAAGTAAATATACATATATTCACTCAAAATTTTGGAGAAAGCATATGAAGTTGAAATCCATCGCTCTCGACTACACATAATGGGATTCATACAACAATATGTACAAGTTCCAATAAGCTAGTCATTCGTTCCCTTTTGGCCTATGAACGGAGTTTTCATTATCTCTAGGAAAGTTTCACAAGCGTCATTTGATCAAAATAAAAAAAACTCCAAAATTCCATCCACATGGAGTTTCTTCATGTTTTCTTTCCAATATAATTTAAACAGCGATGTAACTTCCTAAGTGATCTTTCAATCATTTGTCTTTCGTCATTTTTAGCAATAGTTTTATGGATGTGATTTCTCCAACTAGACTTGTATATCATCCATCTTTTATGGAATACGGAAATTATTTGAACAACCTTTTATTCTCATAATACCTAATAAAAACAAATCTTGAAGGCAAGCTTTGATGTCAACGAGAAACACATCTTTATTTGTTCTCAATGAACATCATCACATATTTTCTTACTAGTTACTTAGGCCATTGTAGTTCATGAATTGTGTTGTTTCACATAATAATTCACACCAACAAATTAAGTATCCAATACTCAAGAACCACATTGTTTAACAAGAAAAGAATATAGCCATACATGTATATCATCTATATATCTAAGCTGAACAATTCTAGTCTTTTCTTTTTTGCCAAATATTTCTTAGATTTTTTTCAGCATTTCCTTTTCCTTTTAAAAGAATCTATTAACATCAACAGTGGAGCCATACACATGACACATAGTCCAAAGCGTCTATAATTAAATACCAATGTCTTTGGACTTGCACTTTGAAGTAGATCACCATCATCAAATATTTGGGGTTCTTTTAAATTCCATTCTTTAGTAATCTTTTAGTGTAGTAAACATTTTACCTACATCTTATATTCATCCTTATCATGGAAATTTTCATGATCAAGCTACTTTAGCTTATAACGATGAATTGTGAGTATAATGTTGCTCTCCAAAACCTTTTCAAGGATTAGGACGACTAGTGTCTCCAACCTTTTGCAAATTCTCATCAAATATGAGAACATAAATTTTGCCATATTATACTTTATCGTGTTGTAACCAAAACTTCATTTCAGGTATCATAATATCTTCCACAGGTGATGGTTTCTGAAAAGTTCTTTCAGCTCCTAGATAACCTTGGTATTAAAACAATCTTTTGAATATCAAGTATCATGGAGACAAACATGATGCTTAGATACTAACACTGGAGTTGTTACTCTTGATTTAATACTAATTATCAAACTTCATGGAGTAAACGGAACATGCTGAAAGTTAGCAATAGGACTTTTAAACTTTAGATTAACACTTCAAAACAATACGATACCAGTTTGTAAAGTAACTATCCAGAAATCTATAGTTCTATTATCTCAATTATAACTAAGCGTAAGGTGGTAAACTGATGCCAATGACTACAACAACTATGCAAATTCACTTTGATTTAATTTATGATAAATAGTGTTCAACTTTTAATCATATTACTGTTGAACTCTCATTCAAAACAACATACCTCACATTGTTTTAGTGATCACACGAACCAAATCCACTACACTAAGTCCGATCATCACGAGAGATGATATAGTTTCAAAGGCGAACAATCAACATGTTCATCATATCATCTATATGACTCATGCTTTACCTTTCAGTATTCCGTGTTCTGAGACCATGTTTGTACATTCTAGGATCATCAAGGTTAACCTTAGTAGCCGCATGTGCAAATCTGGCTTGCACCCGTTGTATGCACACGTATAATTTATCACATCCGATCATCACGTGATGCTTCGAAACGACGAGTCTTAGAAGCGGTGCCTACTAAGGATGAACACTTTATTACTTGATATTTAGTGAGAGGGATCATCTTATAATGATACCGTCGCGATCTAAAAATACAAGATGTATAAAAGGATTAACATCACATGCAATTCATAATATGTGATATGATATGGCATTTCTTTTTGTGCATTCGATCTCCATCTCCAAGCACGAACATGATCTCCATCATCACCGGTGTAACGTCAAATTCAATGACGCCGCTCCATGGTTGTCGTCCACCAGCATCAACTATTAAAACTACTTTTAATAATAGACACGCATGTCTTAAATAAACTTTAAAGACAACCATAAGGCTCCTTCCGGTTGCCAACTTACAATAAGGATCATAGCATACATCATATATATGTAGGGTTCGCAGCATAGAAAACAAAAAATTTCCTATGATGTGAACTATGTACCAAGATCTATAAATTAGATACAAACAACGGGCGGATGTATATCCGTAGAGAACATACCCTTGAAGACCGACAAAGCTTAACGAGTTCAACTCGTGGTTGACGTAGACGATCTCTTGCCGATCTCAAGATCGAGAGGAAGTCCTAGCGCCGCAAATCAGCAGCACACCCGTGCTCGCACACACGTTCGAGGCACCGAGCAACCTCCGCCTCCTCGCTCCAGCGATGCAGTGGAAGCACAACTCTTTCTTGCCGAATAGCCACCGGGAACATGTATCTCGCTAGTCCGAGACCATGGGGGATAAATTCTAGAGGGGGAGAGAGATCCTTCACGAGGAGGTGTGAGTGAGAAGTGAGGAGAGGGGTGCCTTTTATAGGAGGAGGGGGGGAACCCCAAGGGGTGGCCGGCGCATGGGGGCTGCCCCTTGCCCTCCCCTCTTCATGTGGGTGGACACTCCACTCACAAAAATCCATTCAAATCCCTCCACTCAAAATCCCACTCAAACTTGCCATTAAATTTCCACCAAATTTAATGCAAACTCTCATTAAATAAAACTCTTTTATTTTATTCAGAATTTTGTCAATTACTTTAATGACAAACATTCACAAATAACCCCTTGCTATAATTCTATTTCACATGCATAACCACTTTATGCAATTTCACCCGAAAACATGTTTCGGTATCTAGTGAAATAAATTCCTGCGCTTGTTCATTCTTTCGGCATGAAACTTTTGCTCCAATTGGATGTCGGTGTCTCTTAAGTGTGTCACCCTACGGTTCGTGAATAATGCGGATATGATCGAGACCCCTCTCAGATCAATAATCAGAAGCGGGATCTGGAGACCCATACTGACTCCCACACATTCAACGATGACTTTCTTGTGATCGTCGGAACCTTTTTACGCTAGTATCTTAATCCCTTTGTTTAACGATATATTACATGTCCGAGATTCGATCATCGGTATCTCCATACCTAGTTTGATCTCGTTACTGACATGCACTCTTTTCTCGTTCCCGTGATATAACATTCTAGTGATCAAATCACTTGCTTGCAAGCTAATCAATGTGATATCACCGAGAGGGCCCAGAGTATATCTATCCGTCATCGGGATGAACAAATTCCACTCTCGATCCATGAGCCTCAACATAACACTTTATTAGTTCTGAATCCATCTTTATAATCACCCTGTTACGGTGTGACGTTTCATGTTATCAAGAAACTCTTCCGATGTTAATGATTGACATGATCTCATGGTCTAAGGATTAGGATCACTTCGTAAGTTGTTATAGCAATATAAACTCAATGACTTTGATCGTAATGCTATACTTCGGATGAATGTTCATCACACCATTACACTAATGTTGTGATCCCGTTATTAACAACATCCAATGTCCATGATCAGGAAACTTTGATCATCTTGTTAATCAATGAGCTAGTTTACGAGAGAGGCATAACTAGGAACTTTCTGTTTGTTTATTAAACACACATGTATTAATGTTTCCGTATTAATACAATTATAGCATGCAAAATAAACATTTATCATATACTTGGAATACACATAATAAACACTTTATTATTGCCTCTCAGGGCATATTCCCTTCAGTCTCCCACTTGCACTAGAGACAATAATCTAGTTACATAGTGATAAATATAACACCCATCGAGTTCTGGTGTTGATCATGTTTTTCTCTAGGGAGAGTTTTAGTCAACGGATCTGCTACATTGAGATCCGTATGTACTTTACAAATCTTTATATCTCCATCCTTGACATGCTCGCGGATGGAGTGAAACCGGCGCTTAATATGCTTGGAATACTTGTGAGACCTTGGCTCTTTGGCATTGGCAATGGCACCATTGTTGTCACAATAGATCACCATTGGGTCCAACGCGTTTGCAACCACTCCTAGTATGGATATGAACTCCTTCATCCAAACTGCTTCCTGAGCCGCTTCTGAAGCAGCAACATACTCGGCCTCCGTTGTTGATCCCGCCACCACAGGTTGTTTGGAACTCCTCCAACTAACCGCTCCGCCATTCATGAGAAATAGGTATCCGGATTGAGACTTAGAGTCATCCGGATCAGTGTCAAAGCTAGCGTCAACATAACACTTAGCGACGAGCTCTTCTTCACCTCCGTATATAAGAAACATATCCTTAGTTCTTCGTAAGTACTTAAGGATATTCTTGACCTATCCAGTGTTCTGAACCTGGATCCGATTGGTACCTACTAGTCAAACTAATAGCATGTGACACATCCGGTCTTGTACATAGCATGGCGTACATTATAGAGCCTATGGCTGAAGCATAGGGGACCTTGTCCATTATCTCTCTTTCTTCCGCCGAAGCCGGACTTTGAGTCTTACTCAATGTCTTGCCTTGCAACATAGGTAAGAACCCCTTATTACTTCCATACATTTTAAACTTCTTTAAAATCTTATCAAGGTATGTACTTTGCGATAACCCTATTAGGCGTCTAGATCTATCTCTATAGATCTTTATGCCTAATATGTATGACGCTTCACCTAGGTCCTTTATTGAAAATTTGCTGTTTAGATAACTTTTAACACTGTTTAAAAGATCTATATCATTTCTGATCAATAATATGTCATCCACATATAATATCAGAAATGCCACATTGCTCCCACTCACTTTCTTGTAAATACAAGCTTCTCCATAAGTTTGGACAAATCCAAACTCTTTGATCACCTCATCAAAGCGGAGATTCCAACTTCGTGATGCTTGCTTCAATCCATAGATGGATCGCTGAAGCTTGCACACCTTGTTAGCATCCTTAGGATCGACAAAACCCTTTGGTTGTATCATATACAACTCTTCTTCAATATTACCATTGAGAAACGCGGTTTTGACATCCATCTGCCATATATCATAATCGAAATATGCAGCAATTGCTAACATAATCCTAATTAACTTTAGCATCGCTACGGGAGAGAATGTATCATCGTAGTCAACTCCTTGAATTTGTCGAAACCCCTTTGCGACAAGTCGAGCTTTATAGACGGTCACATTACCATCAGCATCAGTTTTCATTTTGAAAATCCATTTGTTCTCCACGGCCTTTCGGTCGTGAGGTAATTCCACCAAGTTCCAAACTTGATTTTCATACATGGATTCCATCTCGGATTTCATGGCTTATAACCATTTGTTGGAATCCGGGCTCATCATCTCTTCTTCATACGTCGCAGGGTCATCATTTTCATCAACCATGAAATTCATGACAGGATTTCCATACAGCTCGGGAGCTGCACGCGTCCTGCTAGACCTGCAAGGTTCGGTAGTACTCTCTTTTGCAGTTTCATGATCATTATCATTAGTTCCTTCTTCAACAGGTGAAGCCAACTCCGGAACAACTTCCGGCGCTGCGCTACTCGCCATACTTTGAAGATAAGGTTCAATAACCTCTTCGAGTTCTACCTTTCGACTAATCACACCTTTCGCGAGAAACTCTTTCTCTAGAAAGGATCCCTTTTTTACAACAAAAAACCTTGCCCTCGGATCTGTGATAGAAGGAATACCCAATAGTTTCCTTAGGGTATCCTATGAAGACGCATTTTTCCGCTTTGGGTTCGAGTTTATCCGGTTGAAGTTTCTTCACATAAACATCGCATCCCCAAACTTTAAGAAATGACAGCTTAGGTTTGTTTCCAAACCACAATTCATACGGTGTCTTTTCAACGGATTTAGATGGTGCCCGATTTAAAGTGAATGCAGCAGTTTCTAGTGCATAACCCCAAAATGACAACGACAAGTCCGTTAGAGATATCATAGATCTAACCATATCTAATAAAGTACGATTACGACGTTTCGACACACCATTTCGCTGTGGTGTTCTGGCAGGTGTGAGTTGTGAAACAATTCCACACTCTTTCACGTGAGTGCTAAACTCGTAACTTAGATACTCACCTCCACGGTCGGACCATAGAAATTTGATCTTTCTATTACGATAATTTTCCACTTCATTCTGAAATTCCTTGAACTTTTCAAAGGTTTCATATTTGTGTTTCATCAAGTAGATATAACCGTATCTACTCAAATCATCCGTGAAAGTAACTAAATAACGATAGCCACCTCGCGCCGACACACTCATTGGACCACATACATCAGAATGTATGATTTCCAATAAATCTGTCGCTCGTTCCATTGAACCGGAAAACGGCATTCTAGTCATCTTGCCCATAAGGCATGGATCACATGTATCAAATGATTCAAAATCAAGTGATTCCAAAAGTCCATCTGAATGGAGCTTCTTCATGCGTTTAACGCCAATATGACCTAGACGGCAGTGCCACATATATGCGGATATATCATCATTAAGTTTAATCCTTTTAGCATCAACATTATGAATATGTGTAATATTATCATCAAGATCTAATAGAAATAAACCATTCATCATCGGTGCATGACCATAAAAGATTTCATTCATATAAATAGAACAACCATTGTTCTCGGATTTAAATGAATAACCACTTCGCATTAAACATGATCCAGATACAATGTTCATGCTCAGTGCAGGCACCAGATAACAATTATTCAAGTTTATAACTAATCCCGACGGCAAATGGAGAGGCAGCGTTCCGACGGCGATCACATCAACGCTTGATCCATTGCCGACACGCATCTTGACCTCACCCCTTGCTAGCGGTCGCTTGTTCCGCAGCCCCTGATTCGAGTTACAAATATTAGCAACTGAACCGGTATCAAATACCCAGGTGCTACTTCGAGCACTAGTCAAGTACACATCAATATCATGTATATCATATATACCTTTGTTTGCCTTGCCGGCCTTCTTGTCTGCCAAATACTTGGGGCAGTTGCGCTTCCAGTGGCCAGTCCCCTTACAATAGTAGCACTCGGTATCAGACTTAGGTCCAACTCAGGGTTTCTTTTCAGGCATGGCAACCGGCTTGCCGCCCTTACTTCCCTTCCATTTTCCCTTCTTGTCTTTCTTGAAACCAGTGTTCCTATTGATCATCAACACTTGATGTTCCTTTTTGATCTCCACTTCTGCAGTTTTAAGCATTGACAGAAGCTCGGGGAGAGACTTCTTCATGCCTTGCATATTATAGTTCATCACAAAGCTCTTATAGCTAGGTGGCTGGGACTGCAGAACACGATGGATGCCTAAGTCAATGGGAATCGTTATTCCCAAGGACACAAGCTTATCGGCGTAACCCGACATCTTGAGTACATGCTCACTAACGGAGCTGTGCTCTTCCATCATGTAGCTAAAGAACTTTTCTGAAGCGTTGTAGCTCTCTATAGGAGCATGTGTGTCGAAAATTATTTTCAACTCACCCATTGTATCAAAAGCATTGCCGTTTTCGAAACGCTTTCGAAGTTCCGGCTCTAGCCCATACAATATGCCGCAATGAACTAAGTTGTGGTCCTCCTGACGAGTCTGATAAACATTCTTCTCCTCGTCAGGGGCATCCTCAAAAGGTGGGGGGCCTAGTGGCGCTTCTAGCACGTATTGCTTTTGTGCAGCAGAGAGGAGAATCCTCAAATTCATGGCCCATTCGGTAAAGTTGCTACCGTTCGTTGCAAGTTTCTCTTTCTCCATGAACACATTGAAATTAAAAGCAGGTGGTGCCATCTACAACAGAATTTGTAAAGTTTAGACTAAGTGTATGATAGATTGAGTTCAACTAATCCATATTACGAATGAACTCCCACTCAAAAACGACATCCCTCGTGCCTTTTTGGTGATTACATGAACCAAATCCACTATACCAAGTCCGATCATCACGTGAGTCGGTATAGCTTCAAAGGCGAGCATCAAATGGGCATCATATCTACTATATGACTCATGCTTAACCTTTCGGTCCATGTTTCGAGGCCATGTCTGTACATTCTAGGCTCGCCAAGTTAGAACCTTAGTATTCGCGTGTGTAACTGTTTTACACCAGAAATATGGTTGTGGATCCAAGAACACCCGGTCATCACGTGATGTCTTGGAGCGACGAAAACATAATCGGTACATACTAAAGGAAGAACACATTCTTATCTTGATATTAAAATGAGGGATCATCTTATTATGCTAACAAAGCGCTAAAAGAGCAATATAAGATGCTATCAAACATCACATGTTTATTACTGAAATGATATGGTTCCCGCAGATGATCTCTATCATGTGCATCGTGGTATGATCACTATCATACCTATATGTGTAAGTCCAAGGTCTATGGAGATTACACGTTATGTATGTTGTAAGAGTATCATCTCATACTTCTACTTACAACATCACCATATCATAACACTAGCCCATCAACAATCTAAACTAGACGCCTCTAATTTATCCATTGCAAGTTTTACGTGGCTTAGGGCTTTCGACATAGAACCGTTCTTACCTATGAACATGAACCACAATGAGGATAACCAAATTGTTGACAACTCGTTGGAAAATAGATATTGACTATAGTAGGAGAGACAGACACCCGCTAGCCACTTATGCAAACTAGTTGCATGTCAAGCGTGGAACAGGTCTCATGTGCGAGGACATGTAAAGTTTGTCCGGGCCGCTTCACCCCACTATGCCACTAATATCCAAAATTACAAATAAGGAGCAACAACATGATCATCATCGCCCACATACTCATATGTGTACTGCCCGTGTAAAGCATCTACGCATAGATCCGGCTCTGATACCACTGTAGGGTTCGCAGCATAGAAAACAAAAAGTTTCCTACGATGTGAACTATGTACCAAGATCTATCTATTAGATACAAACAACGGGCGGATGTATATCCGTAGAGAACATACCCTTGAAGACCGACAAAGCTTAACGAGTCCAAACTCGTGGTTGATGTAGACGATCTCTTGCCGATCTCAAGATCGAGAGGAAGTCCTAGCGGCGCAAAACAGCAGCGCATCCGTGCTCGCACACATGTTCGAGGCACCGAGCAACCTCCGCCTCCTCGCTCCAGCGATGCAGCGGAAGCACAACTCTTTCTTGCAGAATAGCCACCGGGAACATGTATCTCGCTAGTCCGAGACCAAGGGGGATAAATTCTAGAGGGGGAGAGAGATCCTTCACGAGGAGGTGTGACTGAGAAGTGAGGTGTAGAGGGAGTGTCCCAACCTTTATTAACATAAGGTGGTGTCCCCTGTGTTTACAATGCTAGTCCCTGGATCAATAGCTAGCATCCACAGTTAAGATGTAATATCAAGAAACAAAGGTCATAATATAACTTTATAACCAGGAATAACATAATTTTATTACATCTTTACATAGCTCATTTGGCTATTACATTACATTGCAGCGGAATAACTATAGTCATGGAGTCCTTCATCTTCAAAGTGCCACAGGCAAATGTTGGTTGTAGACTTTGTAATCCTAATCAACACACTTCCACTAAATCAATCAAACCTGCAACATACAAGTTACAACCACAAGGGTCAATACATTTGAATTGTATTGGCAAGTGATACTATGATAGTATAGTGGAGTCTATCATCTATATGCATTTGGCTAAGTGGAGTTGAGGCTTGCATTGCTCAAAATATATTTTCCTTAACATTTGAAAACACTAAGTTTTTGTTTTGGCAAAATCTTTTCCAAGACAACTCTCAATCAAAGATTGAAGATTTCAAAAACCCTTGTTCAACCACAAGTTTTTATCTTAGAAATTTGAATGATGAGACTCTTGATTGCTTCCATGTCTTGATGCTCAAATTGTCCTTTACCAGGGACATGGCTAAGTACTTAGGTTTTACACTCTGCAGAGGTGGTGCACTTTCCCCACAAGACTTGGTTTCCCAAGACAAGATCTTTCAGAAGCCTTCCCTTAGACCAAAATGGACGCGCTCCAACCTATCAAACACTACCACCCACTGTCCATATGGCTAAGTTCTTGCAACCTATATGATCATGGCAGAGCCCATATTGCCAAGTGGTTGCACTTGAAGCTTCTCAACATTTGACATCTCAAATCTCTTTGTTCCTGGGTGGCCATCCACAAGTGAGATACACAAGGTAAACCATAAACATGGGCCTTGTGAACCACTCAACCAAAATCCACCAAGCAATTACCACTCCACCCAGGTGATTCATTAACTTAGTTGTTTTATTAAACAAAACACAAGTTCTCAGACTTAGGGATTTTCCATAGTGTGAATATATAGTCCACCCATGTTTTCTATTAGCTAGGCTAAGCTTGATAGTAGTAGGAATCTTAACTTAGGAAAAATCCTACTAAGGATTCATCTACTAGGTTTTCCTATAGCAAGTTTTATACTTAGCAAAATTCCATGCAAGTTTTACTTAGAGAAAATCACTAATGTATAGTGAAAGTAATGGGACAAAAAGTATGAAGCATCACTTGCCTTTTTGGTAGAGTATAGGTTCACTCCTTGTCCTTTCAACAATCACACTCTTCAAGTCACTACAAATCAATCAAGCAAGGCACAAGTTCAATCTACCAATCAAGCAAAACAACACATAAAATCATAGGACCAAGATAATGCATGCAAGCATGCCAAGCTTTGTTTTGTTTAAAAAAGTGGTTCCTAATGGGTCATAATCATTTGAAAACACCTAATGGTCATTTTAGTAAAGTGGCAATGTCATTTGCAAAAGGTTTTCATTTCCTAAACCATTTTCAAAACAAAGTATTATTTTATGTGGTGTAGAAATATTTTTACTAAGGCATTAATCTATAGGGTTCACCAAATATGTTTTCAAACTATAAAACTTGGTGTTTGGGGTCAGAGAGTTTAAAACAAAACATTTTCCAAAGGTTTTCTTCCAAAACCATTTTTAATAAATAAACCACATTTCTATTTGACTAGAAATGGTTTTAAATCAAAGAATCACTATTTTGTTTCACCAAATTCATTTTTGAATGCACAAAGTGTTTCCTAATGTTAGTATGTTCAAAATACACCAATTGCCAAAGATTTTATTCCCAAAATCATTTTTGAACAATTTTTACATCCTTAACAAGCATACAAATGTTTCTGCAAAAACAACCCATCTAACAGTTACTATTTACTAAACCAATGGCATGGTTGGCTAGTGCTTGTTCCACTGATTCCAATGTTACCAAATTTGCAATTTTTGGATGTGTGGATCAAAAGTTACAAAGGTTTGAAAATCACAATCTAATCTGATTTCAAATTTCTGTTTTAAACCAACCTGGCCACGCGTCGTTATTTCATTGGTCGATACCGGTTCAGTGTGGATCACGCTGCAGACCGTTGGATCTAAACAGATCGCGTGGCCCAGAACACGTACCCCTTCGCTGTTAAGTTATTCTATCCTATCCATCAGATCGGGATCAGACGGCTGTGGGGTGCTCGACCCTAAACGAGCGGCGCTGCGGCGGTGGCTGGCGGCGGAGCGGCCAGACGGTGGCGGCGCCGGCGAAACAGGAAGCGAGAGGGGAAAAGGGAATGCTCACCGAGTTCGTGGAGTGATGCTGAGGCTCAACTCGCTTGCGGTTTGTAAGGGGGCGCACTGGAGCGGGTTGGATTGCTCGCCGGAGTGGAGCTGCGCCTCGGCCTTGCTCAGTCGTCGTCGAGGACAGCACTGGGGATCACTCGGAGACAAACGATATGCACGGTCAGATGCACAAAGACACGGCGAATGTGTGTGCGTGAACGAGAGGGGTCAGGGTAGTCTAGTTTACCAGAGGGAGGTCGTCGGAGAAGAGCCAGGTGGCGGCGGTGTGGAGGTTGTCGTTGCCGGGTCTCAGGAGCGTGCGCGAGTGAGCTGTGGCTGCAGAAAGGTCCGTTGGGGGATGCTGATCACAGCTGCGTGCTCGAGGGGGCAAGAGGTGGCGTGTGCTGGCCAGAATCCTCGCTGGAGTATCGTCGAAACAGAGCTGCTCGGGGAGAAATTGGGGCGGCCTGGGGGCGTGCTTGGGGAAGGAGACAGAGGGGAAACGGAGGAGAGTCGTTGGCGTTTAAAGGGGCATGGTTACTGCGAGTGATGGTGGCTGCATTATGACGAATTCAAGCCGCGAAATCAAAGCAGAAAACGGGGATGAACTGGTCACTGCGGTGAGGACGATGAACAAGAGAGGGTGGGGTCCGCTTGGCAGTGAAAGAAAGGGAGTGGAGGTGGGGTCCAGTGTTCAGTGACTGTGCGGGTCGTTTCACGAGTGAGGGAAAACGCTTCAGGGAAAAAGAGGAGGTGGGCTGCGAGTGGGCTTATTGGGCTGGCTCAGTTGGGTCAGGTCCATTTCATATTTTTTTTCTGTCTGAATCCTTTTTCTTTTTCCATTTACTGATTTGAAATTCAAACAAACAATTCAATCAACCAAATCATTTCAAACAAACACCACACTTCACAACTTTGAACTTGGTTCTGTTCAGTAACATAATCCAAAATTTTAGAATAAAATAATATTTTTATTCATTTTAGGATCCATTCATTAATTAAATAAAATGGACCTTTAGTTATTTAATCAAATAGGGTTTGATTTATTTAATAAAATCTTCATTTGAAACCCAAATATTTCCAAAACCAAAACTGTAGGTTTTATTTGAAAATAGAAGATATTTGGAAATCTTGTTTAAAACAAAATAACATTTTTATTTTAGGTTCCATTAATAATTAAATAGAATGGACCTTAGTTAATAAATCAAGTAGGGTTTGTTTTATTTAAAATCTTTATTTGAAATATAAATAAAACCAAAATACTTCAGTAGGTTTTATTTGAGAATATAAAATACTTGGAAACTTATTTAAAATAAATAAATAAATAAGTTTTAGTGTTTATTTAAAATGGGAAAAGCCTTTACTTAAATAAAATTGGATATTAAATCCTTATTACTTTATTTTGAATAAACCTTTACTATTTTTATCAAATAGAAATATTTTATTTCAAAAGTTTGGCCAAGGTTTAATTTGGCTTTATAAAATAATCTTTATTTATAAATCTATTCTTTTTCATTTGAAAACCAAATTTTTTTTATTAAAAGATCCAAAATAGTAATTTCACTTATTTCAAAATATTTTCTTTATTAATTGTTTTAAATTTTCAAATCCCTTTAGGATTTGTTTGATCAAAAGGGTTTGAAGGTTTCCAAATGGATTCAAAAAGTTTCTTCTCACCCTGAAAATCAACAAAGTTTTATTTTATTCATTTATTTTTCACATTACAAGATTTGGAAAATCTTGGGATGTGACATGAGGAGAGGGGTGCCTTTTATAGGAGGAGGGGGAACCCCAAGGGGGTGGCTGGAGCATGGGGGCTGCCCCCTTGCCCTCCCCTCTTCATGTGGGTGGACACTCCACTCACAAAAATCCATTCAAATCCCTCCACTCAAAATCCCACTCAAACTTGCCATTAAATTTCCACCAAATTTAATGCAAACTCTCATTAAATAAAACTCTTTTATTTTATTCAGAATTTTGTCAATTACTTTAATGACAAACATTCACAAATAACCCCTTGCTAGAATTCTATTTCACATGCATAACCACTTTATGCAATTTCATCCGAAAACCTGTTTCGGTATCTAGTGAAATAAATTCCTGCGCTTGTTCATTCTTTCGGCATGAAACTTTTGCTCCAATTGGATGTCGGTGTCTCTTAAGTGTGTCACCCTACGGTTCATGAATAATGAGGACATGATCGAGACCCCTCTCGGATCAATAATCAGAAGCGGGATATGGAGACCCATACTGACTCCCACACATTCAACGATGACTTTCTTGTGATCGTCGGAACCTTTTTACGCTAGTATCTTAATCCCTTTGTTTCACGATATATTACATGTCCGAGATTCGATCATCGGTATCTCCATACCTAGTTTTATCTCGTTACTGACATGCACTCTTTTCTCGTTCCCGTGATATAACATTCTAGTGATCAAATCACTTGCTTGCAAGCTAATCAATGTGATATCACCGAGAGGGCCCAGAGTATATCTATCCGTCATCGGGATGAACAAATTCCACTCTCGATCCATGAGCCTTAACATAACACTTTATTAGTTCTCAGTCCATCTTTATAATCACCCTGTTACGGTGTGACGTTTGATGTTATCAAGAAACTCTTCCGGTGTTAGTGATTGACATGATCTCATGGTCTAAGGAGTAGGATCACTTCATAAGTTGTTATAGCAATATAAACTCAATGACTTTGATCGTAATGCTATACTTTGGATGAATGTTCATCACACCATTACACTAATGTTGTGATCCCGTTATTAACAACATCCAATGTCCATGATCAGGAAACTTTGATCATCTTGTTAATCAACGAGCTAGTTTACGAGAGAGGCATAACTAGGAACTTTCTGTTTGTTTATTAAACACACATGTATTAATGTTTCCGTATTAATACAATTATAGCATGCAAAATAAACATCTATCATATACTTGGAATACACATAATAAACACTTTATTATTGCCTCTCAGGGAATATTCCCTTCAATATAATCACAATCATGGTCATATAACATCACAACACAAGCCTTGCAAATACAAGTTAGACGCCTCTAATATTTCTTTGCATGTTTTACGTAGCTAGGGCTTTCGCATAAGAACTATTCTAACTTACGAACATGAACCACAATGTTGATACTAGTATTATAAATCGCACGTTGTAAATTGAATCTTCACTATGGTGGGAGAGACAGACACCCACAAAGCCACTTATGCAATACAAGTTGCATGTTGAGCGTGTAGCAAGTCTCATGAACGATGTCATGTAAGGTTAGCCCGGGCCGCTTCATCCCACCATCCCGCAAGATGCAAAGTACACAAAAATCAATCAACAACAAAATCATCAATTCCCACAACAACCATTGCGTTCTACTCGTGCAACAAATCTATCGCATGAACACACACAAGCCAAGATCTAATCTACTAGATCGGTGCAACGAGTTGATAGAGTACTAACTCTCAAAGATCCAAAGCATTTAACGAGATCGGATTCTTGTGGTTGATTTAGTCGTTCACTTGCCGATCTCAAGATCATGTAGACGATCCTTTTGGCGCCTCATTCATGCAATTCTCCCGTAGTCGGTCACATGTTCGGTACTGGATGAAGACCTTCCTATCCCTTGTTCCAGCAGGTAGCGGAGGTTGTATTTCTCTCCTCGCGATTCCCACAGCATGACGGTGTGGTGGTGGAAGTAGAGGGGAAATCCCGCAGGGCTTCGCCTAAGCCGGAGCGGATATGGTGGAGTAGAGAGGGCCCTTGGAAACTAGGGTTTAGAGGCCAAGGGGGTGGAGGTGGCTGGCGTCTAGGAGGTGCTAGGCGGCGACTTTAGAGGGGCTCTAGGTGGTGACGACTTGAGAGGGGCGGTGGCCAACCTAGGGTTTCAAGGTGTGGGGCAAGGGGCGCCCCTCCCCTCCTTTTATGGGAGGGAGAGGCGGCAAGGGGAAGGGGAGTCCTCCCCAACTCCTCTTCCAAGGCCGGCGGCAAGGGGATGGAGGGAAACCTTTCCTAAGTGGGTTTCCTCTCCTCCCTCATCTAGGCAACCATGTTGGCATTTGACCTTTCAAACTAGAGTTTGATTTCTCTCTTCCCATTGCCCGGCCAAGTGACCTAGGACATGATGCAACCATTCCACTTTCGTATGACACATACATGTACCCTTACCACTCCGGAGTGATGGACCTTCTAGACCCTTCTAGAAGATTCCAGTGAAAACACTGGAAACATATCCGAATTCCGGAATTGGACTTTCCTTATATGGATCTTATTCTCTGGACCATTCTGGATCTCCTCGTGATTTCCTGGATCCAATCCGAGACTCTGAACAATTTTTGGTCTCTTACTCACATTCCATATCTACTAAACAACATCGAATCCTTAAGTGTGTCTCCCTACGGTTCGTGAATTATGCAGACATGATCGAGACTCTTCTCCGATCAATAACCAATAGAGGAATCTAGAAATTCATATGGCTCCCACATATTTCTATGATTATTTCATGATCAAATGAACCATTTATATACGATGCCAATTTCCCTTTGTATCGCGATACTTTACTTATTCGAGGTTTGATCATCGGTATCTCTGCATACCTAGTTCAACCTCGTTACGGACAAGTACTCTTTACTCATTCTTGTGATATGTGATCCCTTGTGAGCTAGTCACATGCTTGCAAGCCAATTGGATGACATTCCACCGAGAGGGCCTGGTGATGTGTAGCTTAGATCATTGTAGAGCTTCGTTGGGAAACCCCAAGAGGAAGGTATGATGAGTACAACAACAAGTTTTCCCTTAGTAAGAAACCAAGGTTATCGAACCAGTAGGAGGAAGGAAACAACTTAAAGGTGTTTCTAGCAACTTGGAAACCTGCACAACACAAACTCAAGACTTTGTCCCAACAAACAGTGAGGTTGTCAATCTCACCGGTTTGCTGAAAGCAAAGGATTAACTGTATGGTGTGGAAGGTAATGGTGGCTTGTGGAAAGTAAACAATAGCAATGGAAGATGTATCAATGGTAAAGATTGGACCAGGGTCCATAGATCACTAGAGGTGTTCTCCTTAAGATAAACAACATAACATGCTGGGTAAACAAATTACAGCGGGGCAATTGACAGGACCGAGCAAGGCATGACAATGCAATACTAGACATTCATGATCCTATGAGATTTGATTGGGCATTACAACAAGATACATAGACCACCATCCAACTGCATCTATGACTAGTAATCCACCTTCAGGTTATCATCTGAACCCCCTCTAGTATTAAGTTGCAAGCAACAGATAACTGCTTTAAGCAAGGTGTGTAAAGTAAATAACCCACTTGTTCCATGAATAAGAGACCGTTGTTTTCTCCCTAGTAGCAACATCACATCTACAACCTTAGAGATTTCTATCACTTCCCTAGATTAAATAGAGGCATGAACCCACTACGAGCATAAATACTCCCTCTTGGAGTCACTAGCATCTACTTGGCCAAAATAGCTACTAGAAACGGAGAGCATGCAAGATCTCAAACAACACATACATGATAGAATCAATAAGATAGAATCATTAACCAATCTGACATAGTAATCTCAATATCCATCAGATCCCCTCAAACACAACATGCATGATTACAAATAGATGATCTTGATCATGAACGGAGATCACAAAATCTAAACATGGTAGAACAAAGGAGGAGAAACAACCATCTAGCTACTACATGGACGCGTAGTCCAAGGTGCAAATACTCACGCAACATACCGGAGGCTGGCATGGTGATGAAGAAGGCCTCCAGGATGATCTCTCCCCTCCGACAGGGTGTCAAGAAGAGCTTCAGATCCCCCGATCTAGGGATGATGGTGGCGGCGGAGGCTAAGGACTGTTTCGTGGAAGATTGATCAGTTACTTAGGGTTTAGGTATCGGGGGCTTCTTATAGGCGAAGAGGGAGGCCGAGGGGTGCCCGAGGAGGCTGCACCCCCTAGGCGCGGGCCAGTCCTGGCCGCGCGGGCCAGTCCTGGCCGCGCAGCCAGGGGTGTGCCCCCCTCGGGGCCCTCCTCTGTCTCGTCATATGGCTCCGTGTTCCCCACGGTAAAATATTGACTTTGGCTTTTGTCCCGTCCAATTCCGAGAATATTCATTTTCTGACTTTTCTGGAACCAAAAAACAACAGAAAACAGGTAACTGGCACTGTGGCATCTTGTTAATAGGTTAGTCCCAGAAAACATATAAAAATATCTCAAATTGTAGACAAAGCAAAGTAGATACTAAACAAGCATGAAACATAAAAAATTATAGATACATTTACGACGTATCAGGGCCCAGAGTATATCTATCTGTCATATGGATGGACAAATCTCACTCTTGATCCATGTGCCTCAACACATACTTTCAGAATACTCAATACCATCTTTATAACCACCCAGTTACAAAGTGGTGTTTGATGTCATCAAAGCATCCATCCGGTGATGGTGATTAACATGATCTCATGGTCGAAGGATTTAGGTTACTATGTATTTGAAAGCTTATAGCAAGTGAACTATTTAAATGACTTGATATTATGCTACACTTAACTATAGGAGTGTGTCCATCACATCATTCTTCTAATGATATGACCTTGTTATTAATAACATCCAATGTTCATGATCAGAAAACCATGATCATTAATTAATCAACAAGCTAGTTTAACAAGAGGCTTTACTAGGGACTCTTTTATGTTTACAAATCACACAAGTATTAAAGTTTCCGATTAATACAATTATAGCATGAGATGTAAACATTTTATCATAAACATAAAGATATGATAATAACCACTTTATTATTGCCTCTTAGGCATATCTCCAACTTCGCGAGCCTCACGAACTTCCTTCTCCTTGGCGGCCTGCGCGGCCCGTGTAGCGTCGTCGCCCATGGCTCCAAGATAGGCGACGCGACAAGAAGGGGGAGGTGGGTGGTTTGCAGATCGGCGGCGAAGGCGGCGGAAGCAGGGGGCGACGCGGTCTGGCTAGAGTTTTGCGTTTGATACCATGTAAGATAGGAGAAACCACACGTAGTGGTGCCTTGTATTGCTCATTATATAGGAGGATTAAAGGGGAGTCATAGTCTGAAACAACACGGACACATACAAAAAGGAATATACAATATGACTGTATACCTATACAAACACAATACAGTCACATATTCTAACAAGAACCTCATGAAGTGTCGCATCGACTGGGGAATATAGGCGCCACCATTAATGAACGTCAATGTTGCTTTGTCCATGGACCAAATATGGTTTGTCCCGTTGGGTGCACATCCACCCGCAATCAGACGAGGCTAATACATGAGTCTCTGGCCTATACGCGGGTCATCTATACACGGGTCATCCGAAAGATCAGATACTTTTCGTGTCCAAAATAGGGGGCGCCGTTGGAGTTGTCCTTATGTTTGGACTTTTTGTGATGATTTGATCATGAACTATTTGGATGATATTGCAACTTTGATTATGTATTTGCTGATTGTCTATCTATTGGTTTACTTTTTCTCTAAATTCTGAGTAAAATGGAAATTTTATTTTAAAAACATTTTGGTTTGATTTTGTATTTATATGGAGCTTGTATGATCAAGTATATGGGAAATATAGAAGAAAAAAGTTTAGGAAGTGGAGCCACGCAACCTCCAGAGTATGTAAAAATTCTTGGAGGGCACTGTAAATGCATTTAAGGATTCAACTTGTAGGAAGTCTTACAGTTAATAAATAATTAATAATGATTTTTACGGGAGGGACTAGAGATGCTCCAAGGCTCGGATAAAATGAGCGCATAGTTTGGGCCTCAGAAATGTTATTTTATTCTGGCTAGATAAACTAAGCCGGGGGAAGAGTATTTGGTTGGTATAGGTTCAAAATATAAAACATTATATCTCACCAATCCAGCTGAATCTTTGTAAAAACCGGGGAGAAGACAAGGGTCAAAGATGAAGCGGGTGGCGCCTAACATGTGTGTTGTTGTCGGGAGTTGCCGTGCCAAACCTACGCCTGTAAATTTGCGGTCACCGCACTCGCGTCTCAATCTTTGTACTAGTATGAGTGATGAACACAGCACCAGATAGAATCTAACTAGTGCGTGTGCGTCTCCATCTTTGTATGAGTGATGAACACAGCACAGAACAGGGCAGGATCGCACTCGCGCGCATATAAATTATTCCTTCCAGAATGCAACATAAATGATGGTGAAACAGAGCACACGGCACGGCGTCAAAGAAATTGCAACATAAAGTAACCAGACGTACGAGAAACGGCCCTGATCGAGATCGATGCATGATCCATGCACAGTCTTCAGTTGAAGATGCCGAAGGAGGTGTTGGCAACCGAGATGCCGCCGTCGATGACGAGGTTGTGGCCGCTGACGTAGCGCGCGTCGTCGCTGGCGAGGAAGAGCACGGCGGCGACGATGTCGTCGACCCGCAGGCCCACGCCCTTGAGGTTCGCCACGGTTTCCATGACCGCCTCGAACACCTCCCCTTCCACCCCCACGTACCCCGTCGAGAGCGGCGTGGCGGCCGCCGCCGGGGACAGGCAGTTCACCCGGATCCCGTGGCGGCCCAGCTCCGTGGCCGCGTTCTCCGTCAGCCCCACCAGCCCCCTCTTGGCGCAGGTGTACGCGTGCGCCGCCACTCCTCCGATCGTGGACGCCAGGCTGGACGTCCCGATGATGCATCCCGCGCGGGCGGGCACCATGACCCTCGCCGCGTGCTTGGTGCCGAGGAAGGGGCCCACCAGGTTGACGGCCAGCACGCGCTCGAAGTCCTCCTTGGTGCTCTCCCGGATGTTGTGGCACGCGGCGCCGCCGATGCCGGCGTTGTTGAACATGATGTCCAGCTTCCCGAACCTGGCGACGGCGTGGTCGACGGCGCCCGCCACGTCCTCCTCGCTGGTGACGTCGCAGTGCACGTAGCTGGCGACCTCCGCTCCGAGCTCCGCGCAGACGCGCGCGCCGAGCTCGTCCTGGATGTCGGCCACCACCACGCTGGCGCCGTGCTTCACAAACAGGCGCGCCGTGCGCTCGCCGATGCCGCTCGCGCCGCCCGTGATCACCGCCACCTTGCCCACCAGCCTGGAAAACGTACACGCATAATGCTTAAGTACATGCAGGTATATAAATCAGTAGTACACACAACACGGTACAAAAAGGAAGCTACTTCCTACTTCTTTGAAACGGCAGGAACGACATCAGAGCTGCTGCTGCTGCTTGCCATGGCAACTACCGATGATCTAGCTGCTATCCTCTTTTTTCTTTGTTGCGAATTCGATCAAGCTTCTATCCTGCGGTGACACAATTAAATTCTCGATCGTGGCTGGCTGGTTTATAGCACTAGCCAGGCTGCAACTACCAAGTAGTTTACAGGTTTTGTTTAGTACAAGAAGGGCATCTCTAGGTTACGAGATTCGGGTAACCAAGCATCAGGGTGCCGTGGACGTATGCGACGAAAGGGTGCAATAAGGACAACGCCCGCCATTGTTTTCTCCTAGATCCACCGTGCGTTCTCCACGAGGGTCGTCGGTGGATCAGATCGGAGTTGGCCAGCCGGCCGGATATGTACTAGTAGTTGCACATTTTATTTAAGGAAAACCTGATCAGTTTTTACTAGTATAATGTTTACAGAGATAAGAGGATCATCAAAAGGTATGACGGGAGCCTCATCCTGGTAGAATGATGTGGCAAATTTGGTTGTAGGTTCAGTGATAGTGGACAGTATATCGGCGACCACGCATATATTGGATTCTGCGTACGTATTTCTTGTGAACGGGAGGTGCTGGCCAACAACCGCTCCCACACGTCGAAGTAGGTGTAGATAGCTTTTTATATCGTCCATTGAATCACTCAATTGATTTGTCCAATTCTCGGTCGAAATGGTCGGACCATCCAGTGACACACTATGACTATGAGCAAGTGCAATATTCAGACGGCAGCTGGCAGCCGGCCGACGGGCTAGTTCTAGGCGGCAAGCTATAGCTATCTCTGCATGACTGCGACAAGGAAGACATTGAGAACCATGCGTGACGAAGTTCCCATTTCCGTAGAACAAAATGTGTGTTGTCAGACCGGCCTGGGTCCTCAGCCGTGCCGGCCGTCTAGTGTTGGCGTCAGCTGCGACGAACGAACGGACCTCAGGTCAGGCTCGTAAGTTCAGGTGCAAAACAGAGAGTTTGTTCGACAGTTTCTTGCGGGAAGTAGTAGTAGGAGCAAGCTCCTGCTACTTCCGCTAAGCTGCTTGCCATGGCACGCAACTACCTACCTTCTAATAACATGCCGTCACACTCCCACATTTCTCGTGACTTGCTCAGTTCTCGTTTAATTATAATACGACCCCATCGGTTTGAACTAGGCAGTTTTTGTTTGTTTGTTTAGTGTTCCATCGGCATCTCCGGGTTTGGGATTCCGAACAGACGGAAGCGGCGGGAGTCACACCATGCATATGGACGCTGCGATGCAGCTAGCGGGGTACGGACAGCGGTCGCCGGCGCGCCTATGCAAGCACTCGCCGTCGTCTTTCGCTAGATCCGCCGCCGGAGTTTTTAAAAGCTTCCTCGTCATACCGAAGGTGATGGCCATTAGCCGGCGCCCAACCTATGTGTTCAGTGGTACGGCCGTACAATACGATGTACTAGTTAGTCTATTCTGTTTTCTGTCAAATCATTCAAATGATTTCTCCAACTCTCTCCATCGATGTCGAAATGGTTTGGATCGATGTAGATATCCAGGCATCCAGCCGGCTAACTCGAGGCGACTAGGCGCGAGGTGCTTGACTGCGACACGAAGGAATGCTCGCGTGATGCTCATAACTGACACTATAGAAAAATAGCGCGTTAATTATCCAGCTCAAACTTGTGCCGGTGTCGATGTCAACGGCCCCTCTAGCGGTTTACCTCATCCGGAGCGAAGAAGTCTCTCTGCAGGCCGCGCACTTCTGTTGCCTGTTTGGGTCATCCTCCTCTGGGAGCATATCGAAGAGTATTTTTTTTTCGATCGAGTTCCACCGATTAATCATCAACACAGTATGTAATACAAATTGCAAATAGGTTTTAGACCAACGAGCAATGACTACACACAGCAGCGTGAGCTAAAGACGTGCTGCGGTTCTCGTCCCCCAACATCGGAGTCAGACAAAGCTTATACTAGTAGACACACGAGAAATTGTCGTGATAAGGCCAAAAATACCAGCGCACCAGAGTAACAACATCGACAATGATAAGGACCATAGATTTTTTTCTCAAATATATGTCATGGGAGACATATCAATCGCATAGAATAAGAGGGCGAAGGCCGATACAGAGCCTTTTGGCTTACAATGCTAATCGAAAGACTAGCAACCACACATCACATACAAAACACAAAGCAAAGAGGCCCCGCTTGAAAATAAACAACAAAGTCGCGTCTCAACCATTGTCGGACACCTCCGAAGAACAACATCTTCAACCAAACTTTTCATGTCGACGCACCATCCACCCTTGACCGCCTAAGAGATGGCTAGTGGGCAGCGGAACTTGGTTTGCCCTGAGAAAGGTATCGCCTTGGACGCACTGACGATGGCGTACATTGCACCTCTAAAGTTCAATTATGAGCAGCGGTAACACTAGAGCAGTGCCATATCGATGTGGTCATCCAAGCCAAGTCTCCAAAACGATGCTCCCAATAGAGTAACAACCTCAAAGACGTCGTCATCACTGATTCAAACCCGAATCTTGGTTTTGATAGCAACCCGAGTGGGATAGGGAGGGACAAACACTCCTCGACAATGCTTCCATGGAAGGTAACGACGCCCACAAGAGCCGTGATCGTCGGCATCAAAGAGCAGGAATTTTATCTGGAGTGCCACATAGCTGAAATCCCTACCTACAAGGCCTTGGAGCAGCGCATCTCACCAACTCCCTACATCTTCAACGCCCATGAGAATTTACTCATACATGAGAAGAGAAAACCACAATGATATAATCATATGTAAATAGGGTTTATCTCGATATTATCGTAGCAAGACACAATAAAAAGAAAGATCAAGTTGAATGCCTAATGGTAAAGAGGGTTCCAAGAAATATCCAACTAGGTTGTATATCCTTCGCTTTAGGAGGTCCATAGAACCCAACCAGTCTCCATTCTACTACGCTTTAATCATTCTTCCTCGCCATCACATCAATGTGCCAGGAACTCGTCTTTTTAGATTAACAGTCACGTATGCTGACCAAAATAATGATATGCCACTACTCAGGCTCTCAGAGGCCACACCAAAACAACCAGCAAAACCAGTGTATTTTATAGCCTTTCGACTATTCTTTTGAGAGCTTCATCTCTATAACCAACAGGAGACAAAGACCTTGTTTCACAACATTGCAAAGCTCTCGAATGGCCGACATATTTTCAAGCCCTCGGTTGTTCCAGCTCATGCAACTCATTACTCTAGAAAGGGCTGCCTTGTAGCTGTGTCCAATTTTTCCGAATTTGTTGGAGTTCGTTTTTTTGGATCACGCTCTCCTCCCCAGTTGCCAAGTTAGATTGGGCAACATATGGTACCGGGATCTTATCAACATTGTCACTAGCCGATGCAAATTCATTAGAAGCAGTGTCTGCAACCTTTTGTATACCTGGTTTTAAGCCCCCACTTTATGATTGTTATCGTCATTCTTCATAGGGGACATCGCTTTTGGTCCTACTTCAAGAGTGGCGCTCGAACTCCGTGTCTGAGCTTTGTCGTTCTAAGTAGACTTTGTTCCCTGCACGAGCCCTCTCTATATGACAACCTTCTCCGATCATCTTGTGCCCCAGACCCTTCCCAAAAGGCAAATCTCTATTAGCAACACGGGTGCTAGGGGTCGGACAATGCAGATCAAAATGACCTATCCGACCACAAGAGAAGCTAAAGACACGGAATCTATTCATACTACACTTTATACACTTTTTGACAAAGGGTATATTGTCTCCTGGTTGAATCGATCAGAATACACGGCCTCAAGGGGTTAGCTACATCAATCATCAATCGTATATTGACCCTCAGAAAACAACCTACATGATCAATCTGAACTTGTCTTGTATTTTTGTCGATCTGATGTGCAATGGGCAGCCACCACATCTTATCTCACGGATTGAAAGGTAAATTCGAAACTCTCGCCCATAACTGAAGCTTATCAAACCCAATTCCGAGGAATGGGCTATAATTTTTTTTCTTATTAAACATGATTTTCAGATTATCTTTCATTTGTCTTACTCTCTATACGTGTGTTTTTTCTAAAATTTGAAAAATCAGACTAGGCGCTACAAATTGCAAATCTGTGAAGCGCGAGCTCTGAAATACATAGGCCCGAACTAGCAACCCACCAGACAATTTTAAGACCCAAATGGAATAACAACAACATTATGGTGCACTTCCGTATGGGCCTAATCCGTAGCGATATCAGGGCGTTATTTGTATCCAACACTGGACCCTTGAGACAATTTTTTTTTATATGGAACACTTTTGGAAGGAATCGTCTAAACGAAAGCATATATTACTCCCCCGTCTTAAAGTAATATCACGAATTCACCAAAATTCAAATATATCTAAATACATCTAAATTTAGATAAATTTGAGTCATCTAATTTTAAAACAGAGAGAATAGTAAAAATGAGCTCTGTCGATCTCAAACCCAGTGCTCCAAGACCAAGAGCCCCATCGGTTGTGGCAAATCTTCTTCTCCACTCCGTTAATCATTACTTCCAGCATGAGAAAAAATAAAATCTACTGGTCCCAATGAAAACTTGTCTGTTCTTACTTCTTACGCTCTACGAGAATTGGCTACGTATCGGCTGTCAAGCGTGGCCCGGCCCGGTCCGGCATGATTATTTTCTGCAACGAACAATAATGATTCTAAGTCATGCAAGGGTTGCAGTGCAGACAAGACGATCCCTTGGTCTTGTTCGGTGACAGCTACGCTTCATCTCTCCTTCAATTAGCAGCCGGCAGCACGCACGGCGATTAGCCGTTCCAGTTAATTATATCTGGGTACAGATGTATTCACTGTTCTCTACATGGTCGTGCACTGGGCTGTCTGTACCCGTATACTCCCGGTCTCGATCGACCCACCCTGTCCGGGCTTTCCACTGTCGCCGCACATGCTCCTCCATGTGGGCATGTGCTGGATGTGAAATGTGATCTCCAGTGTTTCCGGTCGCAACTACCCGTGCGTGTGCGTCTCATTCGTGCAAGACAGCCTTGCCCTTTTGGAGGTAGAAATCGGATGGGCCGAGCTCCAGCATCAGAGCCGTGACTTAATCCGCCGTCGCATTTTACCCTGGTCACAGTCATACACACACGCAGCTATCGCTTGGGTTGTTCGCAGACAAGATTTACATGAAGATGGAGAGAGGACAAGGTTCTCCGTTGGGTGTGGATGCATTGCAAGTTTGCAACGAGCTGGGAACAAGACAAAGTGCTCTTCCGACTACGGCCAGGCGAGACCAACCACCGGGTGGAAGCGGCCAATTTGTTAGTCGGCCTATCACGATCACGCACGCGCGCACGCGGCTGACCAGTGTGCAGTGCACACCATACCTGAAGATCATCACAAGTTTCGATGTGACACGATACCTAGTACTAGTCGGTGTTCACCTGCACGGAGTAAACTCTTTCAGTCAACAGTACGCCGGGCAGGCTGCTGGAAGCCCGGGACGTGCCCGGTGCCTCCTTTTACGGCCGTCACTGCTGTACCGCCACAGCGCCACCGGCCGGCGCCCCGGCGCATCTCCACTCGTACTAGCCAAAACGGTCATACCGCGTCCAAACTGATCTGACGAGACGGAAGAGTCGGCCGCGCACACTTCAGGCGATTTTTTAATTAATTTAAATTTTATTATACGTTTTTTGAAAATCACATATCTAGCACTTTGTCTGTCTGGGACAAGCCGACTGGGCCAATCGGCCAGGCCCTGGCCGACATCCTAGCACTCGTCCAACAGCTAGACGACAGCAAGTCGGCCAGTGGGGCCGCGGGGCCCACCCAGGCCGACAGGTTTAGTCGGCCAGGCCCACGCCGACTGGAGCCAGATGAGGGCCACGCGACCGCGCTGCCTCTCTCTCCTGTTTGTCGTTCTTGCTTCTAAAACCACCGTTTTTTCCGATTTTGCCCGATTTAGCCACAAAATCTTCATTCTAAAACCACTAAAGAGGTAGTGGAAGCCCGATCTACTGATGGGTTAGGTCAGGGCTCGATTTGGTGTTGGTTTGTTAGAGGAACGGTGATGGAGCTGTGGTGGAGCAATGGCAATGGTGGTGGAGCTGTGGTGGAGGAGCTGAGGCTGTCTGTGGTGGAGCTGTGGTGGTGGACCGAGTGGCTTCTCTCGCTTTAAGGGTATACTCTAATCCCTCGATAATCATGGTTATTGTATATGGTTACGTACGTGGGTATGGTTAGTCTATTAGAATATTTGGCTAGTGGATTAGTAACAATATTTGACCGATGGGTTAGGCACAAAAATTTGGCCGGTGGATTAGTAGCAATATTTGACCGATAGCAATAATATCATATTTTTTAGAATATTTGCAAGCATTGCCCAAAGTTATACACATTGTCGATAATTAATTGATTAGGTTGTTTATTTTATGTCAGCAGAGATGACCAATTTAGTGAAGTTCGTGTTTTATTACGGTTCTGGGAATGTTCGAACAAATGACTTTGGAGCAGATCTAGGAGAGTTCATGTGTACACAGTTAGATTTGACTGCCCCTCAAACCTGGAGTGTTAGTCAGTTGAAGGAATGGTTGACAGGATGTTTAACATCGAGACGTACACCGTCAGCGTGCAAGCATTGTGGACAAAGTCAAGAACAAATATTTTCTGAACTTTGAGGCATGTAGGTACTCATAGAGACTGGTTTAAGTGGTTAAAAGGCTGCGAAGATAGACATGTAAACCCTGTCGCATTAGTGCTTCCTGTCTTGAAGGAGATCGATCTTCCTGGAGGCGATGGTGGACATGTTTCTCGCCATAGTGCTGATTCAAGTTACGGGATGTACTCTATGTCCACTGCTGGAGGCGGTGGTTATGAATCGGGGCAGAGCAGTCAGATAGGAGGAGGAGGCGGTGGTTATGAATCGGGGCAGAGCAGTCAGGCCGGAGGTGGAGAAGACTATAGTGGAGAGGCAGATGCAGACGAGGAAGATGGAGGCATGCAGAACATGATGGAAGAGGAGGATTACATGGATGGCGAGAGTGGTGATTCTGATGACCCTGAGGATTCTGATGGAAAAGGCAATGGTGGAGAGGACATGCCGATTCCTGCTTCATGGAATCAAAACATGTCAACCGGAATGACCGTTGATGATGGTCATGATTCTGCATGGGAATATCACAGCAACAAAATTGCCTAGGGTGCTAGATATCAAGACAAGCAACATTTGCAAGATGCAGTCATTGCTTGGGCAATGTCAACACACAGGGTTTTGAAAACAACGGTGTCCTCTAAGAAATACTTGACAATGGAATGCGTGGATATAAATTGTCCAGGCAGGGTGCATGCCTATGTCCCTACGTATGACACAGCTTGGTTGGTGAGCGACTTTGTGCAGCACACATGTGAGCTACAAAGTGTTCCTGAAGATCATCTTAACCTCTCCTCCACACTTCTAGCTCGGCTGCTTTACACGGACTTAGTAGAGTGCAAAGCGATGACAGTACCGAGTATACAGAAGAAAGTAAATACCCGGTTTAAGTACTCCATTTCGTATGGCAAGGCTTGGAGGGCAAAGCAAAGGGCTCTTGAGGAGAGGTTTGGTTCGTTTAGAGACTCGTATGACTCCGTGGTCTGACAACTTCACACACTGCAGGATAAAAACCCAGGCACCTATGTCGACATACAATATTATGTGATACCAGAGGATCCATCCGTGAAGGTGCTTCATCGAGTGTTCTTATCTTTTGCTGTATGCATCCAAGCTTTCACTTATTGTCGTCCAGTGATATGTGTAGACGGTACTTTTCTCACTGGCAAGTACAAGGGTCAGATCCTTACCGCCATTGGTCAAGACGGCAACAATAAGATTGTCCCACTCGCATTTGCTTTCGTGGAGGGCAAAAACACTGAAAGTTGGACATGGTTCTTCAGGCAGCTCAAAATAGCAGTTGTGAAAGACAAGCCCAATGTGTGTATCATTCATGATAGGCATGCAGGTATACTCAATGCCGTAAAACGGCTGACACAGCCAGGGCCGTAAGATAAAACACCTTGGCTTGACATGAAAATCCGGTGGTGCATGCGCCATTTGAGTGCTAATTTCTTCTCACAGTTCAGAAAAAAGAACCTCATGAATCTATTCAAAAAACTGTGCAAGCAGAACCAAGAATGGAAGTACGATTTCATATGCGCAAAGCTCTATGAATTCACTCAGAAACATGTGAGGTCAAGGAAAGCTGCGCAAAACGCAGCCGTAGCTGCACATCAAGCAGCAGTAGCTGCACAGGTAGCTACTGGAGCTGCGCCTGTGGAGGAAGATCCTGTAGGGCTTTGTGACTTGCCTGGATTTGATCCACCTGGTACAAGGAGAAGGCTCGGCAGATCGATCAAGAACTTCCAACAGTGGATAGAGCACGAGCCTTTGGAGAGGTGGTCTTTGCTACACGACACACATGGAGCTAGGTACGGTGTCATGACTACAAACCTAGCTGAGTCATATAACTTTGTCCTCAGAGATAACAGGGCACTTCCACTTACAGCCATAGTCGAAGGTATTCTGTATGGCACGATTTCAAATTTTAGAGCCAGACGACAGGGTGCTCAGATGCATATCATGAACAATCCAAACACACGCTTCTGTGAAAAGATTATGAGGTACATGGATAAGAAGATGGCGAAGACTATGTCACACACTGTCGTGTGCATAGATAATGAGGAAAGAAGGTTTAAGGTGCGGCTAGCCACAGATAAGTTTGGGTGTGGTAATGAACTAAGAACGCATGAGGTGAAGATTGGTAATGAGCAATGGCCAACCTGCGAGTGCACCTGCAACAAACTAAAGTTGCTTCACTTGCCTTGCTCTCATGTGCTTGCTGCTTGTCAGCAGCTAGGGTTGGACGCCATATCGTTCGTGTCTCCCTACTACCTGAAAGAATCTGTGGTCAATACCTGGACGGGTGAGATGTCAGGATTTCGAGTAATGGGTAATTTCAACACCGTGAACCCTGGTGAAAGGCAGTACATCCCACGTCCTGCTCTAATGCGAACAAGTAGAGGCAGACGCCAGTGTAGGCGCATCCGGAATGATATGGACGAATCAGAAGCTGGCGTCTCAACTCGGTAGTGTTTTCTATGCAATGTATTTGGTCACAGGGATACTCATTGTCCCACTTTCGGTACAGGCGTCGCACCTACGCGAGGACGGGGTGCGCGAGGTCGAAGAGGTAGAGGACGCGGGTGAAACTAGAACTATGTTTTAAGTTGTAATATGTGACGAACTATGTTTTAAGTTGTAATATGTGGCGAACTATGTTTTTAGTTGTAATATGTGGCGAACTATGTTTTTAGTTGTAATATGTGGCGAACTATGTTTTAAGCTGTAATATGTGGCAAACTATGTTTTTAGTTGTAATATGTTGCGAACTATGTTTTAAGTTATAATATGCAAATGCTTATGTTAACTTTTAAATTGTTCAGAAATGGCGAGAAGATACAGGTTGCTCGATCCATCCATTGAAAAGAAGCATCGGTCTAGAATTTTGGAGGATGAGCGAGCCCAACTCCCTTGAGACTTTGGTCACTCGCACACCGAATGTTAACTAGAGGATACACCTCGCTTGGGTTCCTAGGTACGATTTAATCATGAATTATATGAGTATTTTTGGTTCGCGGTAAATGATTGATCACATTTTTTGGTTATGCAGGTTGAAGTGGGCTGGGCTTCTACCTTTTGTTTGCTTGGTTGAGGCCACTACAGACTCTACACGCCTACTATATGACCACTCGTTGCTCATATGCTTGGTCGACTGCTGGAGGCCCGAGACCCACACTTTTCACTTTCGCTGGGGAGAGATGGCTCCTACTCTCCAGGACGTGTCATGCCTGTTGGGACTTCCTTTGGCTGGACAGCCCATTGGACCGCTACAGGCACCGGCGGGTTGGCAACAGGATATGGCACAATGATTTCAGGGTATTACTAGTCCATTGGAGTATGAAGAACACGGGCCCAAGTTCGACTGGTTACTAGGATGTCAGGTGTGTTTGCTAACTTCTCTTTAATCTATAAGACATTACACATTACTGGCTACTGGTTACTTATCGAACCATATTTGATTAATGCAGATTCAACAGCTAGGCTATCCAGAGACTCAGTTGACAGAGGCACAAATCACTCGGTCCTTGGAGGCATACATACTTTGGCTTCTCGGGAAGGTGATGTTCACCGAGAACCATGTCACTACTATCACCGCTCGCTACATCCCTATCACATTGGAGATCGCCAATGCAACTAGCGCAGACATGATTATACAGAGGAGTTTGGGTTCTACGGTCTTAGCGGCCATGTACCGAGGTATATGCAGCGGTTGCCAACGGAGGGCGCCGAAGTCAGGCCTGCTTGGATGCCCACTATTGTTGCAGCTTTGGTCCTGGGAGCGGTTTCCTATCGGCCGACCGGACGTTATGGTTGAGATGCCTTACCCTACAGCTACTTTGGGCGACCCTCTGACTGGACTGTTCGATCCAGACCTCATCGACTTGCCTATCTTCGGTTGAGTTTGGACACACCGCCAGGTATGTGCAAAGTTACTTGTTACATTCATTATTTAGTTGACATAAACTATGCATGGAGCTAACAAATCATTATTCGCAGAGACGCTTTTCTCACAGTCAGGTGACGGGTTGCTACCCCGCACTGTCCGAGCAGTTTGACATACTGCTCGCGAGTTCGGTGATGTGGGAGCCCTACACGAATAAAGCTGTCGCTGCTAGATTCTAGAGGGATGGGGAGAACATACAGATTTCTATTCTATGCGCCAGGGACGAGCCATATTGGCTCACAAAATCGAAGATCATCTTTGACATGCAGGCAGAGGAGATGAGCCTACATAGAGTAATGAGGCAGTTTGGTCTTCGCCAGTTGGCTGATCCTCATCCTACGAAGAGCGACATACCTTCAGTCGTACACACGTATGTTTCCTTTACACATTACTTCCATCTTAACATGATTTATTTACATGACACTAACCATGTTAAATGTTAGGTTGTCGAGGAAGGGAAGTAGCAAGATTGCCACGGGTTGGCTACACAGGGTTGGGGTGTACGTTTAAGAGTGGGACACCACTACAGCCTGAGTCTAGGACTCGAACGCCGAGTTTGACATGGAAGAGTTCAACAGGTATTTGGATAGCTACAAGAGCGACACACGACTACGCATCGCGCAACAATCTCACCAGAGGAGATGCCGGGCGCGGCTATTTGGGATAGTTATCCGAGCCAGTCTACTATGGGCAGCAGACAGCCTGCGGTATGTTCTTCATCTAATGCACATATTTATTACATGATTTTCCATCTATATATCGCGAACCTTGTGCTGTCACTTGCAGGCACAGATGTTATTCGATCTTGAGATAGAGAGTGCTGAGTACAGACACTCTCTTTCGTCTGGACCCCTACTTATTCACCGGCAGGTCCAAGAGACCTGACTGAGTCGCCTGGAGGAGAAGTTACAGCGTATCTACGAGGTTATCACGTGCACCCGCCCTTCGGACATTGCTCACCACCCGGCACCACAGCGTCCTCCATGGCACTTGGCGCACCACCAGCAGCAGCAGCCACCCTCGCCCCTACGACAGTCTCCCCGTCCACGGCTTACACCACAGACGACTCCGAGACCTCCTCCCCCAGACCAGGCTGGAGGTTCGACGTGGCATCAGTAGTCTTCTTTCGACTGTTGGCAGCAGCAGCAGCCACCTTTGCATGATGGAGGTTCGTCGTGGCAGCACCAGCAGCAGCAGGAGCCTTGGGGTCACCCTCCCATTCCAAACTACGGGTTTCGCCCACAGCCACAACCACAGGGTATGTGTCTTACAAGATAAGCGTCAAGGCTCAGTTCATGTCAAGTTCTTACATACTTCGTTTTCATGTGCAGGAGCATTCGGAATGCAGGGGTCTATGCCTGGCTATCAGTCGTCTATGTCCGGATCCGCCTGGACTTATCAGGACGCTGATCATAACACTCAGGATTTCATGACGCAGAGCAGTTGGCTGAACATTTTTCATACTCCCCCTGACCCCACATAGGAGACTCAGTACGATGAGTACGGGTCGGTGATTCCTCCCCGACAGGTTCGGCTGCCCCACAGATTCGGTTGGACGACGCCTCCTAACCCACCACCCGAGCGTCGCGGCAAACAACGTCGCTGAGACGGCAGACGTATCTATCTATCGGTATATGAGACATATATTTATCTATGTATGAGACATGTCTATCTATGCATGAGACTTCTACTTATGTATGAGACATATATCTACATATATATGAGACACCATTCTATTATTTCACAATTTTTATTCGACAAACTACTCAACATAGCTTGCAACACAGTTCAGCATACCTTGCGGTACATAAATAAGAGTCCTATCTATCCCTAGCATGATTCCTTTCCCTTTCCCTTCGATGATGCCTCGCCCTTTCCCTTTGACGATCCCTCGCACTCAGGGGTGGAGCCAAGGGGGGCTAGCAGGGGCTAGACCCCCCTAACCATCACCCCCCTCAATACATAGGTGCAGATTTTAGTACTAAATTAATGGTCTCATAGGCTTAATTAATACTAAGCCCAAATTTAATTGATTTGTCGTGCTTCTCTATACCAAAAGCCAAATGTATCCTATGAATTCGTTTTATTAATCAATTATATTAACATGTTCCAACATTCTTCGTTTGTGTAACTAGACCTAATAGCTAGCACCATATGCAATCGTTCAGATCA
Source organism: Avena sativa (assembly GCA_916181665.1). Lineage (NCBI taxonomy): Eukaryota > Viridiplantae > Streptophyta > Magnoliopsida > Poales > Poaceae > Avena > Avena sativa. Next base: position 509,239,536 of record OV702294.1, read on the forward strand.
AGTGACTGGATGCCTGCCACCATCGCTCTCTTCTACTCAGTAGCCAGACACCACGCGATGCCGCAGCCGCGGTGCCATGCTTGCCAGTCATGTTGTTTGCCAGTTTCTAACTTTGTTAATCATGTCGTAACGCCAGCAACAAGCATGTTGTGCCATCGAATATAGGAACCAATCTTCCTCACTCTAATTGAAGGTACCAAATCATTAGTATTTTGTCGATAGATTGCATAACCTATAGTCTAATTGATTAATTTACAAAAAATATGTGTCTTTTGTTTGATGTTTGCTCGGTGGTGACGACAACTTATTGCATAATGATTGGAAAATAATAATAGGAAGGTCACCTGCAATGGAATTATCAGGCTTTAAACTCGTAAAGATAAAGTTAATCCAATATAAACTAATCTTTTGTTTTGTATTGTCTAAGATTTAGTGCTACATATTAATATCAGTTATTGAAGGGTTTCGCAGCATAGTAAATCGAAATTTTCTACGGAAGCGAACAGAGGGAAAGCCAAGATCTAATCTAGGAGATGCAAACAACGAGAGAGATTGGATTAGATCTTCATACCCTTGAAGATTCGCACAGCGGAACGTTCGTCGGAACATGGGTGATGTAGTCGTACTCGCTTCTCCTCCTCGCGATCCGATCCGATCTAGCACCACAAGTGGCGGTGCCTCCGTGAGATGCACACGTGCAGCACCTCGACGTCTCCTCCTTCCTCGGACCAGCAAGTATGGTGGAGAGATGGATTGGATCTACAGCACGACGGCGTGGTGTATATGCTGGAGAATTTCTGCTGCACGCCTACAAACAGTCGGGAGGGAGAGAGGAAGGCAGCAGGGTTACTAGGGCTTGGAGGGAGATGTGTGTTGGGGGGAGGGGGCGCACCAGCCCTCTATATATAGAGGGGGTGGCGGCGGCCAGCCCTAGCCCCTCCTCCAAGCCTATCTCTAATTTAAACGATTTAAACTATCCCCTTATCTAGAAATTCTATCCCTAGATTTAAACGAGTTAAACCTATCTAGAATCGGCTGGGCCCTATGGGGCCTTGTGCCCCTGGCCCAATGCGGCCAGGACACTCCCTCATAGGCCCATGCCCCCTCCCGGAAGGTGGGACCACGTTGGCCCCCTTCCGGAAGGTTCTAGAAGCTTCCGGTACAATACCGATTAATCCGGAACAATTCCGAACTCCAAAAACTGCACTACCTTATATGAATCTTATTCTCCGGACCATTCCAGAACCTCTCGTGATATCCTGGATCCCATCCGAGACCCTGAACAAAAATTCATAAACCAATTATCCAATCTATCCTAGCGTCGAGACACGTTAAGTGTGTGACCCTGCGGGTTCGAGAATATGCAGACATGATCTTCTATCAATAATCAACAGCGGGGTCTGGGCACCCATATTGACTCCCACACATTCATCGATGATCATATCGGATGAACCACGATGCCAGGATTCAATCAATCCCATATATATATTCCCTTCGTCTCGCGATATTTTACTTGCCCAAGATTCGATCGTCGGTATCGTCATACCTAGTTCAATCTCGTTCACAGCAAGTACTTTACTCGTTCCGTAATCCAATATCACTTTGTGATTAACTCCTTAACCACATGCTTGCAAGCGGTGTTGATATCGATTACCGAGTGGGCCCGAAGTATACCTCTCCGACTTGGGAGGGACAAATCCCATCTCGATACATACAACCCAACAGATACTTTCCGATCACCTGAGAGACACCTTTATGATCACCCTCTCATAGGATGACGTTTGATGACCTCAAAGCTTTCTTCCGATACCAGGGAGTTGCATTATCTCATGGTCTAAGGAATACAATATTTGACATAGGAAAAGCTTCGCAAAGATGAACACAATGACAAGATCTAATTGCTTCGCTTAGTTTGGGTCTATCCACCATATCATTCTCCCAATGATATGATCTCATTATCAATTGACAACTCATGTCTATGGTTAGGAAACCTTAACCATCATTGATCAATGAGCTAGTCCATAGAGGCGTACTAGGGACACGGTGTTGTTCACAAACCACACAAGTATTAATGTTTCCGCTTAATACAATTCTAGCATGGAATATAAACTTTATCATGAACAAGAATTATAATAATAACATCTTTATTATTGCCTCTAGGGCATAATTCCAACAGTCTCCCACTTGCACTAGAGTCAATAATCTAGTTTACATTTGGCAACAATCTCACACCCATGGCACTGAGGTGCTGATCATGTTTTATACGTGGAAGAGGTTTAGTCAATGGATCTGCGACATTCAGATCTCTATGTACTTTGCTGATCTTCAGATCTCCATCTGCTATATAATCTCGGATTATATGAAACTTGCGGTTGATATGCTTGGTCTTTGGATGATATCTTGGTTCCTTAGCGAGTGCTATGGCGCCAGTGTTGTCACACAATATCTCCAGTGGGTCCAATGCACTTGGAACCACGCCAAGCTCAGTGATGAAGTTTCTGATCCAAACTCCTTCACTTGACGCTTCTGCAGCAGCCATGTATTCCGCTTCTACTGTAGATCCCGCGATCACGCTTTGCTTGCAGCTTCTCCAGCTCACAGCTCCTCCATTCAAAATATACACGTATCCTGTCTGAGATTTAGAATCATCCTTGTCGGTGTCGAAACTAGCATCGACGTAACCTTTTACGACGAGCTGTTCATCACCCCCATAGACTAAGAACATTTCTTTAGTCCTATTTAGGTACCTTAGGATGTTCTTCACGGCTGTCCAGTGTTCCACTCCTGGATCACTTTGATATCTGCTCGTCAAACTAAGAGCATTGGACACATCCGGTCTAGTACACAGCATGGCATACATGATGGAACCTATGGCCGAGGCATAAGGCACTTTGCTCATAGCTTCCCTATCATTTACCGTAGCTAGACACTGAGCCTTGCTCAATATCTTACCTGACAACATAGGCACTGAACCTTTCAATGCCTTATCCATTCTGAACCTTTTCAGAACTTTGTCTAGGTATGTACTCTGGCTTAAAGCTATCAGGCGTCTTTGTATATCTCTATAGATCTTGATGCCCAATATATAAGCAGCTTCACCTAGGTCTTTCATTGAAAAACACTTGTTCAAATAACTCTTCACATCGTTAAGCATGTTGATGTCATTTCCAATAATTAATATGTAATCCACATATAGTACCAGAAACGTCACCGAGATCCCACTCACTTTCTTGTAGATGCAAGCTTCGTAGCAATTTGGAACAAATTCAAAGCTCTTGATCACTTGATCAAAACGAAGGTTCCAACTCCGAGATGCTTGCTTCAGTCCATAAATGGAACGCTGAAGTTTGCATACTTTATCAGCATCCTTAGGATCGACAAAACCTTCGGGTTGCATCATATACAACTCTTCATCAATGTTGCCATTGAGGAACGCAGTCTTGACATCCATCTGCCATATTTCATAATCATGAAACGCAGCAATTGCTAATAAAATCTGAATGGACTTAAACATCGCTACGGGAGAGAAAGTCTCATCGTAGTCAACACCTTGAACTTGTCGAAAACCTTTTGCGACAAGCCGTGCTTTATAGACGGTAATATTACCATCTGCGTCCGTTTTCTTCTTGAAGATCCATTTGCACTCAACGACCTTTCGGTCGCTAGGAGGGTCCACCAAAGTCCATACTTGGTTTTCGCTCATGGATCCCAATTCGGATTTCATGGCTTCTAGCCATTTCTCAGAGTCTAGGCTCATCATCGCTTCCTCATAGTTCGTAGGTTCACTGTCTTCTACTAACAAGACTGTCAAGATAGGGTTGCCGTACCACTCAGGAGGGGCACGCGACCTTGTCGACCTGCGATGTTCAGTAGCAGCATCGTCCGAAGCTTCATGATCCTTGTCATTAGCTTCCTCTATTGTTGGTGCAGGCGGCACTGGAACAATTTCAGGTGCTGCGCTACTCTCCAATTCAAGAGAAGGTTCAATAACCTCGTCTAGCTCTACTTTCCTCCCACTCACTTCTTTTGAGAGAAACTCCTTCTCAAGAAAGGAACCGTTCTTTGCGACAAACACTTTGCCTTCGGTTCTGTGATAGAAGGTATACCCAATGGTTTCCTTAGGGTATCCTATGAAGACGCATTTCTCTGCTTTGGGTTCGAGCTTGTCCGGCATCAACTTCTTGACGTAAGCTTTGCATCCCCAAATTTTAAGAAACGACAACTTAGGTTTAGCACCAAACCACAGTTCATACGGTGTCGTCTCAACGGATTTAGATGGAGCCCTATTTAAAGTGAATGCAGCGGTTTCTAATGCATAACCCCAAAATGATAACGGCAAATCAGTAAGAGACATCATCGATCGGACCATATCTAATAGGGTTCGATTCCGGTGTTCAGACACACCATTGCGCTGTGGTGTTCCGGGTGGCGTGAGTTGTGAAACAATTCCACTTGCTTTGAGATGCGTGAGAAAATCATAACTCAAATATTCGCCCCCACGATCGGATCGTAGAAACTTAATCTTTCTGTTACGATGGTTCTCCACTTCATTCTGAAAGTCTTTGAACTTTTCAAACGTTTCAGATTTATGTTTCATTAAATAGATATACCCATATCTACTTAAGTCATCGGTAAAAGTGAGAAAATAGCGATATCCACCGCGCGTCGAAACACTCATCGGTCCGCATACATCGGTATGTATGATTTCCAACAAGTCCGTTGCTCGCTCCATCATACCGGAGAACGGGGTTTTGATCATCTTGCCCATGAGGCATGGTTCGCATGTGTCAAATTATTCAAAATCAAGAGACTCCAAAAGTCCATCAGAATGGAGTTTCTTCATGCGCTTTACACCAATATGACCTAGACGACAGTGCCACAAATAAGTAGTATTATCACTATCTACTTTGCATCTCTTAGCCTCAATGTTATGGATGTGTGTTTCATCCCTTTCGAGATTTAGAAGAAATAAACCATTCACAAGAGGTGCATGACCATAAAAGATGTTACTCATATAAATAGAACAACCATTATTCTCCGATTTAAATGAATAACCATCTTGCAATGAACACGATCCAGAAATAATGTTCATGCTCAACGCAGGCACATAATAACATTTATTAAGGTTTAAAACTAATCCCGAAGGTAAAACTAAGGAGAGCGTGCCGACGGCCATCACATCAACTCTTGATCCGTTGCCAACGCGCATCGTCACCTCATCCCTCGCAAGCCACCGTCTATTCCGTAGCTCCTGTTTCGAGTTACAAATATTAGCAACTGAACCGGTATCAAATACCCAGGCACTACAACGAGGGCTAGTAAGGAAAACATCAATAACATGTATATCAAATATACCTTTGATGGTGCCAGCCTTCTTGTCCTCTAAGTACTTTGGACAGTTGTGCTTCCAGTGACCCTTGTCCTTGCAATAGAAGCACTCAGTGTCCGGCTTGGGACCAGACCTGAGCTTCTTCTCAGCAGGGGCATTGCGCTTGCCGCCGCCCTTCTTGAAGGGCTTCTTTGCACCTTTACCTTTCTTAAAGGAGGGCTTGTTGACCATCAACACATGATTATCCTTCTTGATGTCCACCTCCGCAGCCTTCAGCTTTGCGAAGAGCTCGGTGATCGTATCAGTGGAACCAATCTGATTATGAGTCACTACAAAACTTTTGTAGCTGGGAGGGAGTGATTGCAGAACTCTGTCAATCTTGAGCTCCTCTGGAATCTTGCAGTCCAGTTGCTCAAGGCGTTGAGTGTAGCCCGACATCTTAATGGCGTGCTCACTAACGGAACTCCCTTCCTCCATCTTGCAGTTAAAGAACTTCTTAGAGATCTCATATCTCTCAGAACGGGCATGAGTCTGAAACATGGTTTTCAGCTCCTCGAGAATCTCAAAGGGCCCGGGATAGTTTTCAAAACAATTTTGAAGTTCCGGTTCCATAGCAAACAACATGGTGCTCTTAATCACACCATAATCATCTTTGCGTGACTGATAGACAGCTTTCTCATTAGCCGGCGCAGTTGCAGCAGGGGGGTTACCTAACGCTTTCTCAAGGACATAGTCCTTTTGTCCGCCAGACAGAATGATTCTCAGATTGCGGAACCAGTTGGTGAAGTTAGACCCATTGTTTCTAAGCTTTTCTTTCTCAGCAAAAACGTTGAAGTTGAAGTTGGACTTGGCCATGTGATCTACAATATTTGCAAGTACAACTTAGACTATGTTCATGATAAATAGTTCAACTTAATCAAATTACTAGATGAACTCCCACTAAATTCAACATCCCTCAAGTTGTTTAGTGAACACGATCCAAATTCACCACACCTAATCCGATCATCACGAGAAGAGATGTGGTTTCAATGGTGGACAACGAAGTGTCGATCATATCATTCATATGACTCATGCTTAACCTTTCGGTTCTTGTGTTCCGAGGCCATGTCTGTACATGCTAGGCTCGTCAAGTTAGACCCAAGTATTTCCGCGTGTGCAAAACTGGCTTGCACCCGTTGTATGTGAGCGTAGAGTCTATAGCACCCGATCATCACGTGATTCTTGGACACGACGAACTTTCGCAACGGTGCATACTTGGGGAGAACACAGTTTTTATCTTGATCTTTAAGTGAGGAATCATCTTATAATGCTACCGTCGCGATCTAAGAATGATAAGATACATAAAAGGATAAACATCACATGCATATAACTTTATGTGACATGGTATAGCCAATCTTCGCGCAATGATCTCCATCTTGTGCGTTCCGGCATGATCTCCATCACTCCACCATGATTGCCTCCACCACGAATAGCAACTACAACTATTGCTAACTACTTAGCGATAAAGTAAAGCTATTACATGGCGTATAAGAAGTTGACTCGCAGGTCATACACAATTATAAAGACAACCATATGGCTCCTGCCGGTTGTGTACACATCACATCTTGGGCCATACCATATCACAGAAAACACTCCCTGCAAAAACAAGTTAGACGCCTCTACTTTGTTGTTGCATGTTTTACGTGGCTTATGGGAGTAGATGCTAAGAACTATTCTTACCTACGGAAAGCCACAACGGTGATATTATGGTTGCCAAACTCCGGTGTTAATCCCATGACAACTATAGTGAGAGAAACTGACATCCACCAGCCGCATGTGTGGTACAAGCCACACGTCAAGTGCGGAGCCGGTCTCGCAAACGATGTCGCGTAAGGTTGGCCTGGACCGCTTCAATCTCACTATCCCGCGTCATAAGAAGAACACAAACAAGAGGCTTGCAACATAAAACATCAACGCCCGCAACAACCATGTTGCGTTCTACTCGTGAATCACATCTACGCATAGATCTAGCTCTGATACCACTGAAGGGTTTCGCAGCATAGTAAATCGAAATTTTCTACGGAAGCGAACAGAGGGAAAGCCAAGATCTAATCTAGGAGATGCAAACAACGAGAGAGATTGGATTAGATCTTCATACCCTTGAAGATTCGCACAGCGGAACGTTCGTCGGAACGTGGGTGATGTAGTCGTACTCGCTTCTCCTCCTCGCGATCCGATCCGATCTAGCACCACAAGTGGCGGTGCCTCCGTGAGATGCACACGTGCAGCACCTCGACGTCTCCTCCTTCCTCGGACCAGCAAGTATGGTGGAGAGATGGATTGGATCTACAGCACGACGGCGTGGTGTATATGGTGGAGAATTTCTGCTGCAGGGCTTCGCCTACAAACAGTCGGGAGGGAGAGAGGAAGGCAGCAGGGTTACTAGGGCTTGGAGGGAGATGTGTGTTGGGGGGAGGGGGCGCACCAGCCCTCTATATATATAGGGGGTGGCGGCGGCCAGCCCTAGCCCCTCCTCCAAGCCTATCTCTAGTTTAAACGATTTAAACTATCCCCTTATCTAGAAATTCTATCCCTAGATTTAAACGAGTTAAACCTATCTAGAATCGGCTGGGCCCTATGGGGCCTTGTGCCCCTGGCCCAATGCGGCCAGGACACTCCCTCATAGGCCCATGCCCCCTCCCGGAAGGTGGGACCATGTTGGCCCCCTTCCGGAAGGTTCTAGAAGCTTCCGGTACAATACCGATTAATCCGGAACAATTTCGAACTCCAAAAACTGCACTGCCTTATATGAATCTTATTCTCCAGACCATTCCGGAACCTCTCGTGATATCCTGGATCCCATCCGAGACCCCGGACAAAAATTCATAAACCAATTATCCAATCTATCCTAGCGTCGAGACACGTTAAGTGTGTGACCCTGCGGGTTCGAGAATATGCAGACATGATCTTCTATCAATAATCAACAGCGGGGTCTGGGCACCCATTATGACTCCCACACATTCATCGATGATCATATCGGATGAACCACGATGCCAGGATTCAATCAATCCCATATATATATTCCCTTCGTCTCGCGATATTTTACTTGCCCGAGATTCGATCGTCGGTATCGTCATACCTAGTTCAATCTCGTTCACAGCAAGTACTTTACTCGTTCCGTAATCCAATATCACTTTGTGATTAACTCCTTAACCACATGCTTGCAAGCGGTGTTGATATCGATTACCGAGTGGGCCCGAAGTATACCTCTCCGACTTGGGAGGGACAAATCCCATCTCGATACATACAACCCAACAGATACTTTCCGATCACCTGAGAGACACCTTTATGATCACCCTCTCATAGGATGACGTTTGATGACCTCAAAGCTTTCTTCCGATACCAGGGAGTTGCATTATCTCATGGTCTAAGGAATACAATATTTGACATAGGAAAAGCTTCGCAAAGATGAACACAATGACACGATCTAATTGCTTCGCTTAGTTTGGGTCTGTCCACCATATCATTCTCCCAATGATATGATCTCATTATCAATTGACAACTCATGTCTATGGTTAGGAAACCTTAACCATCATTGATCAATGAGCTAGTCCATAGAGGCGTACTAGGGACACGGTGTTGTTCACAAACCACACAAGTATTAATGTTTCCGCTTAATACAATTCTAGCATGGAATATAAACTTTATCATGAACAAGAATTATAATAATAACATCTTTATTATTGCCTCTAGGGCATAATTCCAACAGTTATATGCCGGTACTTTGATATACTGTTATTTTTTTATCCAACCAGTTCTTCCAACACAAAATGATAGGTAGTTGTTGTCTTCATGAGAAACAAATCTTATATATATGACCATCAGTATCTTCGCCCCCCTCAATGTTAAATCCTGGCTCCGCCCCTGCTCGCACTTGCACTTCTTGGCCTGTGCTTTCTTCTTCTCCTGCCTCTTGTCCCACTCAGCTCTCGCCTTGCTTCCAACGGGTGGCGGCATGACGATATCATCCTCATCTTCGCTCTCTTCTATCCAGGCCCTAGGTGCCACAACCTGCTCTGTCATGTCATCTTGACTCTTCTTGGCCCGCGCTTTCTTCTTATCCTGCCTCTTGTCCCACTCAGCTCTTGCCTTGCTTCCAACGGGTGGCGGCATGAAGATATCATCCTCATCTTCGCTCTCTTCTATCCAGGACCAAGGTGCATCAGCCCGCTCCATCATGTGAGCTTCACTCTTGAAGTTGAGCTTGTCCCACCTTGCCTAGATCCTGATAAGCTCTGCTCGTGCCTGATTTGGGGTATTTAGTTTCCACCCTCTCCGATGAAGTTCCTTACCAAGCATAACGAGATCATCATAGTCCCTTAGAAACGTCTCCCAGTGGGCTGGTTCATCGCCTATCATAACACTTCTGGCTATTTGGAGAAGCCACATGGACATCTCTGCCGGCCAGGGAAACACGTCGGTCATAGTGGAGAGGAGTGGAGGGAAATGTGAGAGCAAGAGGAGAGGAGGGAAATGAGAGAGTAAGAGGAGGAAGAGATGAACTGGGTTAAAAGATACATCTCGTTGCCCGAATTTATAGAGGCACCGAACCGAATAGGCGGGAAAAAAGGGCGGGAAGTACTGGCGGGAAAAATCAGCGGCGAGTACTGGCGGGAAAATCGGCGGGAAGGATTGGCGAGAAACATCGGCGGACGATTAGTTTAGAGGCTATTTAAAAAAATTAGCCAGGGTTGCATTGATCATGCAGGATTTGGTTAGAGGCAAGACGATTAGGCTGTCGGTCTGGGTCTGAATGATTGCACTAATCGGTCTGGGCCAGACCGATTGACCTAATCGGCCTGGAGCAAGCCGAGTTCATGGGTGGGACCAAGCCGACTGCCTGGTGCCACCTGCTGTCGGTCAGGGCCTGACCGATTGGCCCAGTCGGCTTGCCCCAAGACGACAAAGTGCTAGATCTGTAATTTCCAAAAAATGTATAATAGAACTCAAATTAATTAAATAAAGTGTATTATTTTAAAAAAATCGCCACACTTCAGTGGGTGACCCATCCTGCGCGACACATTCGTCCACCAAATTTGGGTGGCTAATCCGTTGGATCCGGACGCAGGCGGATAGAGGGCTTGCCCGCAACCGATGGCACCAGGCCCGCTTAGCAGTGATCGAGAAGTGTGCCATCGACTTAGACGCGCTCATAGGCAGGCTTATAGACGATATCAGCCTTGGCCATCAATGTCGGCGCTGAATGATTGACGAGATGCCGCGTGAGCTCCAGGATCAGCATTGATGGCGAAGATGCAAGAACCTGTGCGCGCACCGCCATGGCCTACTTAAACCGGCCCAGCGCACTATCGGTGCCGCACTCTCCATCCAACCATTGCCAAGAAAGCTTCCCCACCATTGCCGTCGATGATGAAGATGCCTTCGTGGTTGAAGAAGATGAAGAAAGACTCCAGGGGCCAGCGGCTCAGGGCTGCGCTTGAGATGAGCGCGTCGTTCGCCCACTTCACGAGGGTCGATGGCGTGATTCCTTCACGGCGTGCCTCCGCCGCCAAGGTCGCAGGACTTTGTTAGTCCTGCGGCATGCGACGACGAGTGCCCCTGTGACCTTCGTTATATTTGAGTGTCAGCGTGCGAGCGACGCTAGCAGGAGCAGGCCCGCATCGAGCACCACAATTTTCTCCCTCCCCACCGGCAAGCAACTGAACTAGGAAAGGGTGTCGGTGCCACCTGCACCGAAGAAGGCGAAGGCACTGGAGGTGGAGATGCATTGTCGCATTGCCAAGCTCCACTAGGAAGTCCGGTGGGAGAGAGCCTACCAGAGGAAGGTGTAGGGTTCGCAGCATAGAAAACAAAAAGTTTCCTACGATGGGAACTATGTACCAAGATCTATCTACTAGATACAAACAACGGGCGGATGAATATCCGTAGAGAACATACCCTTGAAGACCGACAAAGCTTAACGAGTTCAACTCGTGGTTGATGTAGACAATCTCTTGCCGGTCTCAAGATCGAAAGGAAGTCCTAGCGCCGCAAAGCAGCAGCGCATCCGTGCTCGCACACACGTACAAGACACCGAGCAACCTCCGCCTCCTCACTCCAGCGATGCAGCGGAAGCACAACCCTTTCTTGCCGAATAGCCACCGGGAACATGTATCTCGCTAGTTCGAGACCATGGGGGATAAATTCTAGAGGGGGAGAGAGATCCTTCACGAGGAGGTGTGAGTGAGAAGTGAGAGGAGGGGCTCCTTTTATATGAGGGGGGGGAACCCAAGGGGGTGGCCGCCGGCCATGGGGCTGCCCCCTCCCCTGCTTCATTCATGTGGGTGGACACTCCACTCACAAAATGGCCCTTCAATTTTCTCCACTCAAAAAACCCACTCAAATTCCCATTAAATTTCCACCAAATTTAATGCAAACTCTCATTAAGTAAAACTCTTTTATTTTATTCAGAATTTTATCAATTACTTTAATAACAAACATTCACAAATAACCCCTTGCTAGAATTCCATTTCACATGCATAACCTCTTTATGCAATTTCACCCGAAAACCTGTTTTGGTATCTAGTGAAATAAATTCCTGCGCTTGTTTATTCTTTCAGCATAAAACATTTGCTCCAAATGGATGTCAGTGTCCCTTAAGTGTGTCACCCTACGGTTCGCGAATAATGCGGACATGATCGAGACCCTTCTCCGATCAATAATCAGTAGCGGGACCTGGAGATCCATACTGACTCCCACACATTCAACGATGACTTTTCCTGTGATCGTCGGAACCTTTTACGCTTGTATCTTAATCCATTTGTTTCACGATATATTACATGTCCGAGATTCGATCATCGGTATCTCCATACCTAGTTTGATCTCGTTACTGACATGCACTCTTTTCTCGTTCCCGTGATATAACATTCTAGTGATCAAATCACTTGCTTGCAAGCTAACCAATGTGATATCACCGAGAGGGCCCAGAGCATATCTATCCGTCATCGGGATGAAAAAATTCCACTCTTGATCCATGATTCTCAACATAACACTTTAGTATCTTTGAAGCCATCTTTATAATCATCCAGTTACGGTGTGACGTTTGATGTCAACAAGAAACTCTTCCGATGTTAGTGATTGGCATGATCTCGTGGTCTAAGGATTAGGACTACTTCGTAAGTTGTTTATAGCAATATAAACTCAATGAATTTGATTGTAATGCTATACTTCGGATGAATGTTCATCACACTATTACACTAATGTTGTGATCTCGTTATTAACAACATCCAATGTCTATGATCAGGAAACTGTGATCATCTTGTTAATCAACGAACTAGTTTATGAGAGAGGCATAACTAGAAACTTTCTGTTTGTTTATTAAACACACATGTATTAACGTTTCCGTATTAATACAATTAAAGCATGCAAAATAAACATCTATCATATACTTGGAATACACATAATAAACATTTTATTATTGCCTCTCAGGGCATATTCCCTTCAGTCTCCCACTTGCACTAGAGACAATAATCTAGTTACATAGTGATGTATCTAACACCCATGGAGTTCTGGTGTAGATCATGTTTTGATCTAGGGAGAGTTTTAGTCAACGGATCTGCTACATTGAGATCCGTATGTACTTTACAGATCTTTATATCTCCATCCTTGACATGCTCACGGATGGAGTGAAACCGGCGCTTAATATGCTTGGAATGCTTGTGAGACCTTGGCTCTTTGGCATTGGCAATGGCACCATTGTTGTCACAATAGATCACCATTGGGTCCAACGCGTTTGCAACCACACCTAGTTCGGATATGAACTCCTTCATCCAAACCGCTTCCTGAGCCGCTTCTGAAGCAGCAACATATTCGGCCTCCGTTGTTGATCCCGCCACCATAGGTTGTTTGGAGCTCCTCCAACTAACCGCTCCGCCATTCATGAGAAATACGTATCCGGATTGAGACTTAGAGTCATCCGGATCGGTGTCAAAGCTAGCGTCGACATAACACTTAGCGACGAGCTCTTCTTCACCTCCGTATACAAGAAACATATCCTTAGTTCTTCGTAAGTACTTAAGGATATTCTTGACCGCTTTCCAGTGTTCTGAACCTGGATCCGATTGGTACCTACTAGTCAAACTAATAGCATGTGCCACATCCGGTCTTGTACATAGTATGGAGTACATTATAGAGCCTATGGCTGAAGCATAGGGGACCTTGTCCATTATCTCTCTTTCTTCCGCCGTAGCCGGACTTTGAGTCTTACTCAATGCCGTGCATTGTGTCATAGGTAAGAATCCCTTCTTACTATCTTCCATTTTAAATTTCTTTAAAATCTTATCAAGGTATGTACTTTGCGATAGCCCTATTAGGCGCCTATATCTATCTCTATAGATCTTTATGCCTAATATGTATGACGCTTCACCTAGGTCCTTCATTGAAAATTTGCTGTTTAGATAACTTTTAACACTGTTTAAAAGATCTATATCATTTCCGATTAATAATATGTCATCCACATATAATATCAGAAATGCCACATTGCTCCCACTCACTTTCTTGCAAATACAAGCTTCTCCATAAGTTTGGACAAATCCAAACTCTTTGATCACCTCATCAAAGCGGAGATTCCAACTTCGTGATGCTTGCTTCAATCCATAGATGGATCACTGAAGCTTGTACACCTTGCTAGCATCCTTAGGATAGACAAAACCCTTTGGTTATATCATATACATCTCTTCTTCAATATTACCATTGAGAAACGCGGTTTTGACATCAATCTGCCATATCTCATAATCGAAATATGCAGCAATTGCTAACATAATCCTAACTGATTTGAGCATCGCTATGGGAGAGAATGTCTCATCGTAGTCAACTCCTTGAATTTTTCGAAACCCCTTTGCGACAAGTCGAGCTTTATAGATGGTTACATTACCATCAGCATCAGTTTTCCTTTTGAAAATCCATTTGTTCTCCACGGCCTTTCGGTCGTGAGGTAAGTCCACCAAGTTCCAAACTTGATTTTCATACATGGATTCCATCTCGGATTTCATGGCTTCTAACCATTTGTTGGAATCCGGGCTCATCATCGCTTCTTCATATGTCGCAGGGTCATCATTTTCATCAACCATGAAATTCATGACAGGATTTCCGTACAGCTCGAGAGCTGCACGCGTCCTGCTAGACCTACGAGGTTTGGTAGTACTCTCTTTCGGAGTTTCATGATCATTATCATTAGTTCCCTCTTCAACAGGTGAAGCCAACTCCGGAACAACTTCCGGCGCTGTGCTACTCGCCATACTTTGAAAAGAAGGTTCAATAACCTCTTCGAGTTCTACCTTCCGACTACTCACGCCTTTCGCGAGAAACTCTTTCTCTAGAAAGGATCCATTCTTGGCAACAAAAACCTTGCCCTCAGATCTGTGATAGAAGGAATACCCAATAGTTTCCTTAGGGTATCCTATGAAGACGCATTTTTCCGCTTTGGGTTCGAGTTTATCTGGTTGAAGTTTCTTCACATAAACATCGCATCCCCAAACTTTAAGAAATGACAGCTTAGGTTTGTTTCCAAACCACAATTCATACGGTGTCTTTTCAACGGATTTAGATGGTGCCCGATTTAAAGTGAATGCAGCAGTTTCTAGTGCATAGCCCCAAAATGACAATGTCAAGTCCGTCAGAGATATCATAGATCAAACCATATCTAATAAAGTATGATTACGACGTTCCGACACACCATTTCGCTGTGGTGTTCCGGCAGGTGTGACTTGTGAAACAATTCCACACTCTTTCAAGTGAGTGCTAAACTCGTAACTTAGATACTCACCTCCACGGTTGGACCGTAGAAATTTGATCTTTCTATTATGATGATTTTCCACTTCATTCTGAAACTCCTTGAACTTTTCAAAGGTTTCAGACTTGTGTTTCATCAAGTAGATATAACCGTATCTACTCAAATCATCCGTGAAAGTAACAAAATAACGATATCCACCTCGCACCGACACACTCATTGGACCACATACATCAAAATGTATGATTTCCAATAAATCTGTCGCCCGTTTCATTGAACCGGAAAATGGTGTTCTAGTCATCTTGCCCATAAGGCATGGCTCACATGTATCAAGTGATTCATAATCAAGTGGTTCCAAAAGTCCATCCGAATGGAGATTCTTCATGCGTTTAACGCCAATATGACCTAGATGGCAATGCCACATATATGCAGATATATCATTATTTAGTTTAATACTTTTAGCATCAACATTATGAATATGTGTAACATTATTATCGAGATCTAATAGAAATAAACCATTCATCATCGGTGCATGACCATAAAAGATTTCATTCATATAAATGGAACAACCATTGTTCTCGGATTTAAATGAATAACCACTTCGCATTAAACACGATCCAGATACAATGTTCATGCTCAGTGCAGGCACCAGATAACAATTATTCAAGTTTATAACTAATCCCGACGGCAAGTGGAGAGGCAGCGTTCCGACGGCGATCACATCAACGCTTGATCCATTGCCGACACGCATCTTGACCTCACCCCTTGCTAGCGGTCGCTTGTTCCGCAGCCCCTGATTCGAGTTACAAATATTAGCAACTGAACCGGTATCAAATACCCAGGTGCTACTGCGAGCACTAGTCAAGTACACATCAATAACATGTATATCATATATACCTTTGTTTGCCTTGCCGGCCTTCTTGTCTGCCAAATACTTGGGGCAGTTGCGCTTCCAGTGGCCAGTCCCCTTACAATAGTAGCACTCGGTATCAGACTTAGGTCCAACTCGGGGTTTCTTTTCAGGCACGGCAACCGGCTTGCCGCCCTTACTTTCCTTCCGTTTTCCCTTCTTGTCTTTCTTTAAACCAGTGTTCCTATTGATCATCAACACTTGATGTTTGTTTTTTATCTCCACTTCTACAGTTTAAGCATTGACAGAAGCTCGGGGAGAGACTTCTTCATGCCTTGCATATTATAGTTCATCACGAAGCTCTTATAGCTAGGTGGCAGAGACTGCAGAACACGATGGATGCCTAAGTCAATGGGAATCGATATTCCCAAGGACACAAGCTTATCGGCATAACCCGACATCTTGAGTACATGCTCACTAATGGAGTTGTGCTCTTCCATCATGCAGCTAAAGAACTTTTCTGAAGCGTTGTAGCTCTCTACAGCAGCATGTGTGTCAAAAATCATTTTCAACTCACCCATTGTATCAAAAGCATTGCCGTTTTCGAAACGCTTTCGGAGTTCCGGCTCTAGCCCATACAATATGCCACAATGAACTAAGTTGTGGTCCTCCTGACGAGTCTGAAGACATTCTTCTCCTCGTCAGGGGCATCCTCAAAAGGTAGGGGGCCTAGCGGCGCTTCTAGCACATATTGCTTTTGTGCAGCAGAGAGGAGAATCCTCAAATTCATGGCCCATTCGGTAAAGTTGCTACCGTTCGTTGCAAGTTTCTCTTTATCCATGAACACATTGAAATTAAAAGCAGGTGGTGTCATCTACAACAGAATTTGTAAAGTTTAGACTAAGTTTATGATAGATTGAGTTCAACTAATCCATATTACGAATGAACTCTCACTCAAAAACGACATCCCTCGTGCCTTTTTGGTGATTACATGAACCAAATCCACTACACCAAGTCCGATCATCACGTGAGTCGGTGTAGCTTCAAAGGCGAGCATCAAATGGGCATCATATCTACTATATGACTCATGCTTAACCTTTCAGTCCGTGTTCCGAGGCCATGTCTGTACATGCTAGGCTCGCCAAGTTAGAACCTTAGTATTCGCGTGTGTAACTGTTTTACACCCGAAATATGGTCGTGGATCCAAGAACACCCGATCATCACGTGATGCCTTGGAGCGACGAAAACATAATCGGTGCATACTAAAGGAAGACCACATTCTTATCTTGATATTTAAATGATGGATCATCTTATTATGCTAACAAAGCGCTAAACAAGCAATATAAGATGCTATCAAACATCACATGTTTATTAGTGAAATGATATGGTTCCCGCATATGATCTCTATCATGTGCACCGTGGTATGATCACTATCATACCTTTATGTGTAAGTCCAAGGTCTATGTAGATTACACGTTATGTATGTTGTAAGAGTATCATCTCATACTTCTACTTACAACATCACCATATCATAACACTAGCCCAGCAACAATTTAAACTAGATGCCTCTAATTTATCCATTGCAAGTTTTACGTGGCTTAGGACTTTCGAGATAGAACCGTTCTTATCTACGAACATGAATCACAACGAGGATAACCAAATTGTTGACAACTCGTTGCAAAATAGATATTGACTATAGTAGGAGAGACAGACACCCGCTAGCCACTTATGCAAACTAGTTGCATGTCAAGCGTGGAACAGGTCTCATGTGCGAGGACATGTAAAGTTTGTCCGGGCCGCTTCATCCCACTATGCCACCAATATCCAAAATTATAACTAAGGAGCAACAACATGATCATCATCGCCCACATACTCATATGTGTACTACCCGTGTAAAGTATCTACGCATAGATCCGGCTATGATACCACTGTAGGGTTCGCAGCATAGAAAACAAAAAATTTCCTACGATGGGAACTATGTACCAAGATCTATCTACTAGATACAAACAACGGGCGGATGAATATCCGTAGAGAACATACCCTTGAAGACCGACAAAGCTTAACGAGTTCAACTCGTGGTTGATGTAGACGATCTCTTGCCGATCTCAAGATGGAGAGGAAGTCCTAGCGCCGCAAAGCAGCAGCGCATCCGTGCTCGCACATACGTACAAGACACCGAGCAACCTCCGCCTCCTCGCTCCAGCGATGCAGCGGAAGCACAACCCTTTCTTTCCGAATAGCCACCGGGAACATGTATCTCGCTAGTTCGAGACCATGGGGGATAAATTCTAGAGGGGGAGAGAGATCCTTCACGAGGAGGTGTGAGTGAGAAGTGAGAGGAGGGGCTCCTTTTATAGGAGGAGGGGGGCACCCTAGGGGGTGGCCGCCGGCCATGGGGCTGCCCCCTCCCCTCCTTCATTCATGTGGGTGGACACTCCACTCACAAAATGACCCTTCAATTTTCTCCACTAAAAAAACCCACTCAAATTCCCATTAAATTTCCACCAAATTTAATGCAAACTCTCATTAAATAAAACTCTTTTATTTTATTCAGAATTTTGTCAATTACTTTAATGACAAACATTCACAAATAACCCCTTGCTAGAATTCCATTTCACATGCATAACCTCTTTATGCAATTTCAACCGAAAATCTATTTCGGTATCTAGTGAAATAAATTCTTGCGCTTGTTTATTCTTTCGGCATGAAACATTTGCTCCAACTGGATGTCAGTGTCCCTTAAATGTGTCACCCTACGGTTCGCGAATAATGCGGACATGATCGAGACCCTTCTCCGATCAATAATCAGTAGCGGGACCTAGAGATCCATACTAACTCCTACACATTCAACGATGACTTTTCCTGTGATCGTCGGAACCTTTTACGCTTGTATCTTAATCCCTTTGTTTCACGATATATTACATGTACGAGATTCGATTATCGGTATCTCCATACCTAGTTTGATCTCGTTATTGACATGCACTCTTTTCTTGTTCCTGTGATATAACATTCTAGTGATCAAATCACTTGCTTGCAAGCTAACCAATATGATATCACCGAGAGGGCCCAGAGCATATCTATCCGTCATCGGGATGAACAAATTCCACTCTTGATCCATGATTCTCAACATAACACTTTAGTATCTTTGAATCCATCTTTATAATCACCCAGTTACGGTGTGCCGTTTGATGTCAAAAAGAAACTCTTCCGGTGTTAGTGATTGGCATGATCTCATGGTCTAAGGATTAGGACTACTTCGTAAGTTGTTTATAGCAATATAAACTCAATGACTTTGATCATAATGCTATACTTCGGATGAATGTTCATCACACCATTACACTAATATTGTGATCTCGTTCTTAACAACATCCAATGTCTATGATCAGGAAACTGTGATCATCTTGTTAATCAACGAACTAGTTTATGAGAGAGGCATAACTAGGAACTTTCTGTTTGTTTATTAAACACACATGTATTAATGTTTCCGTATTAATACAATTAAAGCATGCAAAATAAACATCTATCATATACTTGGAATACACATAATAAACATTTTATTATTGCTTCTCAGGGCATATTCCCTTCAGAAGGAGTATTGGAAGAAGTTCCTGGCGTGCTCCTCCGGCAAATACGACGACAACGATGACCAGGATGACGATAGTGAGGGCGAGGTCGGCGGCCATGGCGTGAAGCAGGAAGCGGGTGCCCAACCACTGCCCCTGGAGTACCAAGCCCTCGTGGCAGCCGACTACAACGAGGACGCCATCCTCGACCAGGTCATGGCGGCGTTCGTGGAGGACGAGAATCCCAAATGGGAGGGCTACCACGACGCCATGATCTTGATGATGATGGTTGCGGAGGCCAACGCCTCCCTACCTCCTCTCCCGCCACTGTCGACGTGGGTGCCACCGGTAGCTCAATGGCTCGAGATGGATCTGGCCGATCTTCTGGCACCGACGCCGCAACCCTCAGCTAGTGTGGCTCGGGTAGGTGATCGACCCGCCGACGCCGTTGCATGCACTACTGCCTAGAGCCTCTGGCGCCGCCGCCGTACATCAATCGCATCTCCGACAACAAGGAGTAGATGGTCACGGCGCCACCGCAGGCCAAGGGCCAACAGGCCAAGGGTGTCGCTGCCATACGTCAAGCCTTTTTTGTGTTTTATTTTCTATGTAAATTACCTATAAATCTATGTAAAATTTTAGCAAATTGTGTGCTTTTATACTACCTTCATTCTAGTTTATAAGGCAAATACGTAATTCGAGAAAATAATTTGACCATAAATTTATTCAATAATATATGAATAATATATCACAAAAAATATACCATTAAAAACATATTTTGAATATGAATCTAATGATATATTTTTTGTTAAATATAGTTTGTATTTTATTAACCAAATTTACGGTTAAACTATTTTCTCGAAGTACGTATTTATCTTATAAATTGGAATGGAGGTACATCCTCTGACCCATATTAGTTAACATGAATTTATCTAGATTCGAATGTACCTAGCACTAAAACATGTCTAGATACATCCGAATCTAGATAAATTCAAGTTAACTAATATGGGTCGGAGGGAGTAGTATTTAGTTTGAATTTTAAATAAAATTGTGTCCACGGTCAACATGCCAACCCGGATAATTTGGATCACGCTGCTGGACACGTCGGCCCGCGATCCGAATTTCTCCGCGGGTTGATTCACTTGGACAGTACAGTTTGAGTCGCTGATTTGGGTCGGCGTGCCGCTGGCGATGCCCTCGTGGCCCGCTCGAGTAGTGCTAGTTCCTAAACGTGCACGAGCGGCGATCTATCTGAAGAAGTACGCGGAGAATAAAATGAAATGGATACTTTCATTGATAGTGACATGGGTATTTATACTATCCAACAATCACGATTACATAGTCGGTTTACATGCATCCCTTCGGGATGGTTGCGTTTGGACAACGCTAGGAAAATAACTGTTGGCAGTTTACACAAAGATAAGTCTAACTATCATCATAGCCTAAATGCTATGCTACTATTCCTAACACTCCCCCTTGGACGAATGCTATCTTCGTAATCTTCAATGTCTCGAAAATTGTCATAGAGTCTTGAGTGCTAGAATATCTTGATTGTCCTTAATCTTGAAATTTTTGAACTTGTACAACATATGTCCTCCAAAATCCTGTAGAAAAATATAAGAAGAATATAAAAATCCGATATACTGTTGGTATAATAATTGTATCATTAAAATGTGTATGACAAATCCGTTAGAGAACTCATGTGAAAGAGTACAATATATTGCTATCGGATGATAAATAATAAGTGCGGTTCTAGGAGATTTCTCCCTCTGAACTTTGCAAATTTTGAAGTCGTCTCATACCAATACCATGAATGCATTTTTGAAATGCAGCTGTTGATAAAGACTTGGTGACCAAATATGCAAGATTGTCACAAGATTTTGTTTGCAAAATATCAATTTCTCCATTTTTCTGTAATACATGAGGAAAGAACAGTTTTGGAGCAATATGTTTTGTGATATTACTTTTAATGTGTCATATATGCATTTGAGTAACACATGCGGCATTATCCTCATAGATAATAGTTGGTAATTCTAATGAACCAATACCGCATGACGTTTGTATATGATTTATCACTCTGCGAAGCCATACACATTCTCGTGAGCCTTCATATAATGCAATTATTTCAGAGTGATTAGTAGAAGTTGCTACTACAGTCTGTTTTGTCGACTTCCATAAAATAGCAGTTCCATCATATAAAAATACAAACGCTTTGTGATCTAGCATTATGAGGATCAGAAAGATAGCCAACATCAGTATAGCCAGTCAAAGTCATTTCTTGATTTTTCTGATAGAATAAACCAAGATCTTTAGTACCTTGTAAATATCTGAAGATATTCTTTCCTCCAGCCCAATGACGTTTTGTTGGAGCTGCACTATGTCTATCCAGCAAATTTAATGCGAAGGCAATATCTGGTCTAGTATAATTAGCAAGGTACATTAGTGCTCCTGTAGCACTAAGGTATGGGAACTCAGGTCCCAATACATCTTCATTATCATCCCTAGGTCTAAAGGGATCATTTTCTCTATCAAGGGATCTGACGACCATGGGTGTTTTGGATGGATATGATTTATCCATATTATTTTTTTCCAAAACTTTCTGAATATATGCGAGCTGATAAACGAGTATTCCCGAGGGAAGGTTCTCAAGTTGTAAACCTAAGTAGAATTTGGTTTTTCCTAAATCCTTCATCTTAAACTCCGTCATTAAATGATTGCGTGCTACAATTATATCTGCCGCGTTACTAATATTGTTGAGGTCATCAATATATACCGAGATGATGCAAAACCCTTTTAAGGATTTCTTTATAAAAACGCATGGGCAATCATCATTATTTGAGTATTCTTTATGAATAAGAAACTCACTAAGCTGGTTATACCATATTTTACCCGATTGCTTTAAGCCATAGAGTGACTTTATAATTTTACACAATACATGTTGCGATTTATGTCTGGATTCGGGATTTTAAGCCCAACAGAACTTTCATATAAATATCTGCATCAAGTGACCCATATAGATAAGCGGTCACTACATCCATTAACTGCATTGATAAATTCATTTGTACTGCCAATGATATTAAGTATCAAAACGTAATTCCACTCATTACAGGAGAATATGTATCGTCGTAGTCAATACCGGGTCTCTGCGTAAATCCGTGTGCTTAGTCTCGCTTTACATCTCACCACCTCATTGTTTTCTTTCCTTTTTCGAACAAAAACCCATTTAGCTCCCATAGGGAAGACTTTATGAGGAGTTGGTATTACTTTAGAGAATAACTCTCTTTTATTAAGCGAGCGCAATTCTGCCTCAATTTCCTCCTTCCATTTAGGCCAATCTGAGCGCTTCAGGCACTCTTTCATTGATGTTGGCTCTGAATCCAGTTGAAGGGTTTTAGCAATTTTAGAGGAGAAATATGTGTCGACAAGTGTAGTCTTTCTATTATATGATTCTCCCGAATCGATATAGTTTGTGAAGATTTCATTGATTACCTCAGACACCGTGTGATTTCCCATAACAACGGAGTCTGGTTGTTTCGATGTTCCAGCATTATAATTTGTGTGCACATATATGTTGGGCTCACGATGTTGAACATCCGTTTGGTGTCTATCAACTTCAGGTTGATTTGCATTTAGTGATTTTCTTTGTTTTCGCTGTGGCATTTGAGAAGCCTTTTTCCTTATGACCAGATTTCTCCCTCTTTTATTTGTAATTGGGGGTTGAGTAGTTTTATTTGGTACCTCTACTTGTTCTGGTGCATTAACTGCAGGGATATAAGATTTAGTGACACCTTTGTGATCAGTAAATGCGTCTGATAAGTTGTTTGCAAAATGTTGCAAATCTATTATTTTCTGAACTTCAGATTCAGATTTTTTAGTACGTGGATCTAAGGATTGGATGCCTGTCACATTCCAATATATTTCCTGGCATTCGTTGTGGTTTGTTTTTCCCTCTAATGCCGAGAAATGATCATCATCAAAAAATGAATCAGCGTACCGGGCTGTAAACATGTCCCTGTTCCTAAATATTTTATAATTAACGGAGAGTTATATCCCACATAGATTTCTAATTTTTTATAGAGGCCCATGAAGGTACAATGCGGTGGTGATATCGGTACGTATACAGCGCAACCGATTTTTTGCAGGTGGGAAATACTTGGCTGATTGTCTCGTACTATTTAAAACGGGAAAGTTTCATCATATGCAGTTGGTCTAAATTGTATCAGATCGGCGGCGTGTAAAACCGCATGTCCCCAACAAGAGGTTGGTATATTGCAATTCTAAAATAGTGGTCTAGCAATTAGCTTTACTCTTTTGATTAAAGATTCGGCCATTCCATTTTGAGCATGCACATAAGGTACTGAATGTTCTAGATGGATATCTAAAGACATACAATAATTATTAAATGCGCGTGAACTAAATTCAGCCGCATAATTCATTCTTATTGTTTTTATCCTATGTTTAGGATGATTTGCTTGCAATTTAATAATTTCAGCAATTAATTTGGCAAAGGCATGGTTACGTGTGGATAATAAACACACATGTGACCATCTAGTAGATGCATATCACCATAAAATACCTAAATGGTCCACATAGAGGTTGTATTGGACCACATATATCTTCTTGAATTCTTTTAAGAAAATTGAGTGATTCATTTTTAACTTTGAGATAGGATGGCTTAATAATTAATTTTCCAGTAGCATATGCGGTGCATACAAAATCTAATGACTTAGGAAATCTTTTGATCGGTAAATTGTGACCAACAGTGATAGGGAAAAGGTGTCCGATCTTTCGATGAGATGAAGATAGTCGATTTGGTGGAGTTCGGGCTTGACGATCCGACTACACGTGCGAGCACGAGCGCCAATGCAATCGCTAGGCCAATCTCCTGGAGGTTACCGATCCTGCGGGAACACGATCAGCCTGACCAGCGAGGGTCTTAATTCCTACCTGAAATCGAGAACAAATAAGAACCAATATTGCAATCAAGATATTGCAGAATTAAGAGGAAAGCTTTAGTGAAGAGGTGGGATCCTGAATAGGTGCGAAGTACAAGAGGCCTCTGCGACGCTCGAGCCTTGGCGAAGTTGCGACTATGGCTAACTTAATGTCTAAACAAAATCCGAGTCTAGGGGGTCGGCTATGGGGAGTATTTAAGGGCGAAAAGGTGAGGTTTCGGCCAGCCATGGAAGTGGTGGCCGAATCCAACCCTAAAAGTCCTTTTCCCCTCAAATACGGACTCTAAAAAGTAACTAATTAAAATTCTGCGAAAATTACATGGGCCTGGCCCAAAATAAAGGTGTCGCAGCACCATATTAAGCTATGGACGAATTCGTAAAGTATTGATCTTAAATATTTCGTCCAAGCCATCTTTCTTCATTATGGTGGCCTCAAAGTTCTGAAATCTTCATCTGTGGCCTTCACTTGGAACATCATATGGTTGCTGCCATCTCCATGCATGGCCATGCTCCAATGCTTGTCCCTCTCATCCATGCTTGGTCCATCATTCCTAAGAGTAAGAAATATATCTGATTTAGGCAGCATCATATTCTCATGTATGTGAGGAATAATTCCAAGAAACGAAAGTACCTGATAGTTAAGTTGTTTGGCACGAGATCTTGTGATGGGTCCTTGTATGTGTGTTGCTGTAGGTACAACGGTTGTATCAATAGTAGGGATGTCCACATCATGCTCCCCTTCTTGAATTGAAGTCGTCCTCGACGCAATCTCATCTTCCTCACCAAAGTAAGGCTTCAAATCTGCAATGTTAAATGTAGGACTAACCGTACCAAAGTCTACAGGCAACTCAAGTTTATATGCATTATCATTGATTTTCTCTAACACCTTAAAGGGACCAGCAGCACGTGGCATTAACTTAGACTTGCGTAAATCAGGAAAACGATCTTTACGCAAATGTAACCAAACAAGATCGCCAACATCAAACACAACATGCTTTCTCCCTTTATCCCCAGCAAGTTTATACTTAGCATTCATGTGTTCAATATTATCTTTAGTAGTCTTATGCAAGTTTAATATCATTTCAGCACGTTGTGTAGCATCCAAATTATGTTGCACCGAAGAAGGTAAAGGCAATAAATCAATAGGTGCACGAGGAACAAAACCATACACAATCTCAAATGGGCACATCTTTGTGGTAGAATGCAACGAACGATTATAAGCAAATTCTATATGAGGTAAACACTCTTCCCACAATTTTAAGTTCTTCTTTAAAACAGCCCGTAACATAGTAGACAAAGTTCTATTTACTACTTCAGTTTGACCATCAGTTTGGGGATGACATGTAGTACTAAAGAGCAATTTAGTCCCCAACTTAGCCCATAAACATCTCCAAAAGTGGCTAAGAAATTTAGTATCACGATCAGAGACAATAGTATTTGGCACACCATGCAAACGAACAATTTCACGAAAGAACAAATCAGCAATATGCGCAGCATCATCCGTTTTATGACAAGGAATAAAGTGTGCCATCTTAGAAAACCGATCCACAACAACAAAAATACTATCCCTCCCCTTCTGTGTTCGTGGCAATCCCAAAACAAAGTTCATAGAAATATCCTCCCAAGGAACACTAGGAACAGGAAGAGGCATATATATAAACCATGTGGATTAAGGCGAGACTTAGCTTTTTGACAAGTAGTGCAGTGTGCCACAAATCTCTCAACATCTCGACGCATACGGGGCCAAAAGAAGTGTGCAGCAAGAACATCCTCCGTCTTCTTGACACCAAAGTGTCCCATCAATCCTCCTCCATGCGCCTCCTGTAACAACAAAAGACGAACAGAGCTATCTGGAATGCATAGTTTGTTAGCACGGAACACAAATCCATCATTGAAGACGAACTTGTTCCAAGTTCTACCATCTCTACAATTCTGCAACACATCTTTAAATTCAGCATCATGCACATATTGTTCCTTAATAGTTTCCAAGCCAAATATTTTGAAGTCAAGTTGAGATAACAAAGCATAACGGCGTGACAAAGCATCAGCAATAACATTATCTTTACCCTTTTTGTGTTTGATAACATAAGGAAAAGACTCAATAAATTCAACCCACTTTGCATGACGACGATTCAACTTAGCTTGACTATGAATATGCTTCAAAGATTCATGATCAGAATGAATAACAAATTCCTTAGGCCATAGATAATGTTGCCAAGTTTCTAATGTCCGAACCAACGCATATAATTCTTTATCATAAGTAGAATAGTTCAGACTAGCCCCACTCAATTTCTCACTAAAATATGCAACAGGTTTTCCCTCTTGTAATAACACCCCTCCCAAACCAATTCCACTAGCATCACATTCAAGCTCAAAAGTCTTAGTAAAATCAGGAAGTTGGAGTAAGGGAGCATGTGTTAGCTTATCTTTCAATATGACGAAGGCCTGTTGTTGTGCATCGCCCCAAACAAAGGGCACATCCTTCTTGGTAAGCTCATTCAGCGGCGCGACAATTGATCCAAAGTCTTTGACAAAGCGCCTATAAAAACCAGCGAGGCCAAGAAAACTCCTCACTTGTGTGACCGTCTTGGGCTGCGGCCAATTCTCAATAGATTCAATCTTCGCTGGATCCACTTCAATACCCTGTGATGTAACAACATAGCCAAGAAATGCAACTCGATTGGTGCAAAAGGTGCACTTCTCAAGGTTACCAAACAAACGTGCATCACGTAAAGCATTGAAAACAGCACGTAAATGATCCAAATGATCCTCTAAAAATTTGCTATAAATCAGAATATCATCAAAGTAGACTACCACAAAACGTCCAATGAAAGCACGTAAAACTTTGTTCATTAATCTCATAAAAGTGCTAGGTGCATTAGTTAAACCAAACGGCATTACTAACCACTCATATAAACCAAACTTAGTTTTAAATGCTGTTTTCCATTCATCTCCTAATTTCATACGAATCTGGTGGTAACCACTACGCAAATCAACTTTAGAAAACATGGTAGAGCCACTCAATTCATCAAGCATGTCATCTAACGTGGAATAGGATGACGATATCGAATAGTAATATTATTGATAGCTCTACAATCAGTACACATAGGCGAAGAACCATCTTTCTTAGGTACCAAAATAATAGGAACAGCACAAGGGCTAAGGGACTCACGAATATGATCTCTGTCGAGTAGTTCCTGAATTTGGCGTTGTATCTCCTTTGTCTCCTCTGGATTGGTTCTATATGGCGCGCGGTTGGGCAACGTGGCACCAGGAATTATATCAATTTGATGCTCAATTCCTCTAATAGGAGGTAGTCCTGGTGGCAGCTCAGCGGGAAAGACGTCCTCATATTCCTGCAAAAGGTTAGCAACAGCGGGTGGCAAAGAAGGAGGCATATCCTCAAATGAAAACAAAATCTCTTTGCAGACAATTGCATAACATTGAGTATTGTTTACATCTAGTTCAGCAATATCAATTTTATTTGCAAGCATACATGGACTCTTCAAACGAATTTCAGTAGCATGTGTAGAATCAGATTTAGTGTTCTTTGGTGGTATAAAATCTGGAGCAACAATCTGATTCTCACTTTTATTTTTCTCCTTAGTTTTAGCTCTACTAGCTCTAGCAAGATCATCTTTTAAAATTTGTTCGGGAGTCATAGGTTTTAGACCAATTTTCTTTCCATCATGCATAAGAGAATAGTGATTAGTTTTGCCATTATGAACAGATTCTCTATCAAATTGCCATGGTCTACCAAGTAACAAAGAACAAGCTTGCATAGGTACAACATCACAATCAACAAAATCAGAATATGTACCAATAGTAAAATGCACGCGTACCGTTCTTGTTACCTTGATCTTGCGAGAACTCTCAAACCATTGGATGTAATATGAATGTGGGCGTTGTCTTGTTGGAAGCGCAAGCTTCTCTACCATGTCCACACTGGCCAGATTATTACAACTCCCTCCATCAATGATGATCCGTATAGCTCTTTCCTTGACAACACCACGTGTTTGGAACAGGTTGTGGCGTTGATCTTGCTCAGATTTGCTCAATTGCACACTCAACACACGTTGTGTAATTAAGCTCTTGTATTGATCAGCAGCTTCAGCTCCCATTACCTCTGGCTCTTCATCAGCATCAGAATTGTCTCCATCTCGAGCAGAAATAAGGGCTAGTGTATCTTCATCGAAGTCACTCGCTGAATCGTATTGACCATCTTCTCGCACCATCATCACACGTTGTGTTGTGCACTGTCTCTCAATATGACCAAAACCCCAGCACTTGCGGCATTGTATATCCTTTGTCTTACCCGTAGAAGCCATAGAAGATGCACTACGAGCAGGAGCATTGGATGATGGTGGAGGAGCAGCTGGAAATCTTGTGGTAGCCTTGGATGTGGTAGTAGCTGGTGGCGAATCACGAGGAGGCGCTGATTGTCGGGATGTCCAAGAGGATGTGCGACCTGCAGAATTATTAGTCCTCCTCCATGGTGTTTGGAGATCCTACACTTCACGTTCAGCTTTGCAAGCAAGATGAAACAAACGAGTGATAGAATTATATTCTTTATAATCTAATATGTGCTGAATGTCCTTGTTTAATCCACCAAAGAAACATGCAAGCATTTGTTCATTAGATTCAACAAGACCACACCGAACCATCCCCGTTTGCAATTCCTGATAATACTCTTCTACGGAATTCTTCCCTTGCTCTAAACGTGTCAGATTCTTTAGTAAATCACGTTGATAAGTGGGAGGTACAAAACGAACACGCATAGCAGTTTTTAGAGCAGTCCAAGTACTAGGAATAGTAGTAGGATTTAAACGACAATACTCAGACCACCAAAGGGAAGCAAATTTAATAAATTCACATGTAGCAGCACTAACACGCATATTCTCAGGATATTTTAAACATGCAAAACATTGTTCGACTTCCATCTCCCATGTAAGATATGCATCAGGATTATATTTACCCTCAAAAGATGGAATATTCAATTTAAGCTTAGCAACATGCTCATCATCACGTACCGGTGGTCGGGCGTTGCGGTGGTAATGTCGGGGACGTCCAGCAGGTACATGTGGAGGTTGTTCAACCTCCTCGTCAAAATCGTCGTCGTCGTGGTCGTAGTAGTACCCGTCGTCTGTCCCCAACGTCGCAGCAGCCGCGGCGGAAGTCTGAGGTGCGTCAGCTGCAGCGGTTGCCGCGGGTGCGGCGGCCGCCGAACCAGTAGTCCGACCCGTGATCGGAACGCGCTGTGCGCCATGTGTGGGTGCGGGTGCCGGCAATCTGTTCAAAAGCTCCTTGAACCGAGCGTCAAGCTTGGCGTTGAAGGATTTCTCGAGCCCATCGATCTTGTCCACGGCGTTGGAGAGCTTGGTGTCAAACTCCCCTAGGCGTGTATCCACGTCTTCAGCGCGACTGACCAAGAGCGCGGAGAAGTGGGCATGTAGTTCTTCGTTCGTCATTGTGGCAGGGTTCCGCGAAGTATCTGTCATGGTTAGTCCTTAAAAAACACAGGTATATACTACGGAAATATGGTGGAAGTCACGCGTAATCCGTCAAGCAATATACGAAGCTCTTAGAAGTTCTTACCAAACAGCAGGAAAAGGCGATGTGCAACCACGAGGATCAGTGGGTCCAGAGATTGAACCAAGCGATTACCAGGAGTCGACACACCGCACATGGAGATTATCTGTGGAGCTTTGGGAAGGCTTAGCAAAGGGGTTAGCAATTATCAATACAGCAATGCAAAAGTTGAAAGAATGCTCAACGACGGTACTGTGCTGGTCCTAGGCTAGACCGTACTAGAGACGCGAGCCTAGATCACCAACGATGTCACGAAGCGGCACAACAAGCACTGTATGATGATATGGCACCCTGAAAAGCGAACCGAGAGGTGGAAAATCACTATGATGGCGAGTGTCTAAAACTGATCTACGGGGTCTAAAAATAGGTTAGCCCCCAAAAAAAAATTCGAAAATTTTTATTTTGCTCTGGAAAGCGCGCAGGCGCCAAAAAAATATCGCTATAACGGCCGATGGAGAAAAGTGATCCCCGGGGTCGAAAAACAGTGTAGCCAGAAAAAAATTTCGGAGGCGGTTTCAGACTTTTTTTTTTGCTCTCCTTCTGGACTTACGACCGGACTCTTAGCTCGACACGGACTTTAGCTGAACACGGAAACAACAAAGAAGGAAAGGAAAAAGAAATAACAAGGGAACAATAACTCTACTTGGACTAGTACCACGATAGGAAACGGATCGGATCTGTGTCGCGGTAGGAAGGCGGTGGCGGAGTATTAGGGTTTATGGTGGTAGGGTAGATGGCGGCGGAATATGGTGGCGGAATATGGTGGCGGTGATCGGCGAGTGTGGCGGTGACTACTATGATCAGAACTCGAAACTCTAAGGGACGAGACACTAAGAACAGCAACTCGACGCGACGATGTAGACACAATTTCAACAATGCAAAAACTGAAAAGATAATGCGAGGCGTAGATTGATTATGGGATGGATCTAAACTCTAACTGTGTTTTTGGCTTTTTCGTGGGTTATAGTAAAAACAGATCTAATCTACGAAAAACAGTAAAATCTCACCGAGCAACCTGAAATCTGATACCACTTGATAGGGCAAAGGTGTCCGATCTTTCGATGAGATGAAGATAGTCGATTTGGTGGAGTTCGGGCTTGACGATCCGACTACACGTGCGAGCACGAGCGCCAATGCAATCGCTAGGCTAATCTCCTGGAGGTTACCGATCCTGCGGGAACACGATCAGCCTGACCAGCGAGGGTCTTAATTCCTACCTGAAATCGAGAACAAGTAAGAACCAATATTGCAATCAAGATATTGCGGAATTAAGAGGAAAGCTTTAGTGAAGAGGTGGGATCCTGAATAGGTGCGAAGTACAAGAGGCCTCTGCGACGCTCGAGCCTTGGCGAAGTTGCGACTATGGCTAACTTAATGTCTAAACAAAATCCGAGTCTAGGGGGTCGCCTATGGGGAGTATTTAAGGGCGAAAAGGTGGGGTTTCGGCCAGCCATGGAAGTGGTGGCCGAATCCAACCCTAAAAGTCTTTTTCCCCTCAAATACGGACTCTAAAAGTAGCTAATTAAAATCCTGCGAAAATTACATGGGCCTGGCCCAAAATAAAGGTGTCGCAACACCATATTAAGCTATGGACGAATTCGTAAAGTATTGATCTTAAATATTTCGTCCAAGCCATCTTTCTTCATTATGGTGGCCTCAAAGTTCTGAAATCTTCATCCGTGGCCTTCACTTGGAACATCATATGGTTGCTGCCATCTCCATGCATGGCCATGCTCCAATGCTTGTCCCTCTCATCCATGCTTGGTCCATCATTCCTAAGAGTAAGAAATATATCTGATTTAGGCAGCATCATATTCTCATGTATGTGAGGAATAGTTTCAAGAAACGAAAGTACCTGATAGTTAAGTTGTTTGGCACGAGATCTTGTGATGGGTCCTTGTATGTGTGTTGCTGTAGGTACAACGGTTGTATCAATAGTAGGGATATCCACATCAAACAGAATTGCTTATAATTTTTCTCATCATGCCCATTCTAGGATGACCAAGACGATCATGCCAAGTCTTGAATTTATCAAGATTTTGAAAAATTATTTTATAGGCAACATAAGGTATGGGTTTGATGTACGTAAAGTATAATTCAGAAGAAAATGAAGGAAATTTTTCAATAGTTTGTTCCTCATATCCGTCGTTTTTTGTTAAAAGCAAATATTCTTTCTTATCCATCTTTATAGTTTTAAAATGGAAATCATTTGATCGGATATCTTTAAAACTTATAAGGGTACGTGTAGATTCAGGATACAAGAGTGCATTCAATTACTATAGTAGTACCCATAGGGAGTGTGAACGTGGCTCTTCCAGAATCAATAATTGTTTTGTTACTCCCGATTATAGTCATAATATCTTCCCGATTATAGTCATAATATCTTCCTTTCTCTTGATAAGAGTTTGGAAGTATTTTGTTTTCCTTAAAATTGTGTTAGTGATAGCATTATCCACTAGAGATAATTCTTCTTCCATTCGGATTGTTTACCATAAAATTTCTTTCTCTGTTCTTCTCCTGTGGCCTAGTCGCTCTAGACAGAGCAAGTGCTGGTGACATGAAGAAGTACACAGAGAATAAAGTGAAATGGATACTTTCGTTCAGGTATTTATATTATCCAACAGTTACGATTACATAGTCGATTTACATGCATCCCTTCGGGATGGTTGCGTTTGGGCAACGCTAGGAAAATAACTGCTGACAATTTACATAAAGATAAGTCTAACTGCCATCATGGCCTAAATGCTACGTTACTATTCCTAAGGGCATCTTCACTACCCAGGACGTCGATCCGGACGCCGAATTTAGGCCCGGACGCCGAAAATCTGCCCAGTCGCGTTCCCAGGAACCTCTTTTCGTCCGAATTTGGACCAACTTTGGTCCGGACTTTCCAGGTCATACTCACGATCCCGGGTACGTCCTGGGAACGCCGAATGAAGCGAATTGACCGAGTGGACCAGCCTGTTAGCGATAGAAGCCGAATTGTCGTCGTCCTTCCCGTCGTTTTCCTTTTCCCGCCCTCGCCACTACACCTCTCCCGCCCTCGCCGCCGACCTCAGCCTATAAAAGGCGCACATCTCGTCGTCTCCCTTCACACTTTCTCACACCGCTCTCCCAACTCCGGCGAACTCCAGACGCACGGTGGGATCCCTATTCCCGGCGAACTCCGGCGAAAAGCCATGGCTGATAGATTTCCCGGCGACATCGCAGCGGCGATCGTCCGACGCACGCTGCAGACGTGGGAAGCCCGGCTGCTCCATGACGCGGGCTATACGGCGCCGCCGGACATTCGTCTCCCCTTCGCCTGGCAACTCAGCGCCGGTGGGATCCTTATTCCGCCGGTGCCAGCCGACGAGGACATCGCCGGAGAGATCCAGGCTGCTATTGTCGCCATGCAAGACCCGGATCTCGCCGAGGATCCTGGCAACCTGGTCTTCTGGAGGCAGTTCTTCGCTGACAGGCGCCTCCGGGATCTCGCCCGACACGAGGGACCGCCGGGCTCGCCGCCGCGGCGTCACAATGCGGCTTTTCGTAGCAGCTGGTGGAGCGTTCCAGGGCGAACTCGTGCCGCCGTCATGGAGCACATCCAGACCGGCAACCACCCCCGCCTCGGCCTATGGAAGCGGCGTCCGTCGTCGACCACGGCGGCGGCGGCCTTTTCTTAGTTAAATCCAATATAATACGTGCGTCCTTGTCCTAATTAATGAAATCCGTCTATATTCGTCCAAATTTCGCCATGCTTAACTGAATTTCGCTGAACGTGGGAAATCGGCCTAGAAACGCAAGTGATAAACTCGACATTCCCAGGATAAAAACGAGTTTAAAAGAAGTCCGAATTTCGGCTTGGATTCGTCAAACGAGCGGTATGCTCTAACGCTATCCCAACCTCCCGCTACTCGTCCGTCCATCTTGGGGAACCGTGGACGCAATCACGCAACCGAGCGCAGGTGTCGCTGGCTGCCGCCGTGCCATGTACAGTCCCGGCGCCCGCTGGCGCCCGCTGGGACTAGGAAAGACACGTCACTGTCAGCCTGTGACGTGACATGTGGCCGCGCCGGTACCGGCGGTATACGTACGAAGTGGTTAAAAGGTGGAGAGCGGAGCACTGCACATGGGTCGCTCGCAGCAAAGCCGCCAGCGGCGCGGCAGCGGACCGGCTGGGTGGTCACTCGACTTTAAACAGGGTTGGTTCGGGTCAAACTGTACGTTCCGCTGCCACTACTGACGGCAGCTTGCTGTCTGTATGATCCACGGTTTTTACTACTACTCCCGCGGCTGAATCCTGGCTGCTATTTTGCCCTCTGCTTTTGCTGGCCGTACTTCGGTAAGATGTCATTTTGCATTTCTTTTTTACTGCCAATCACGTGCACCAACGTGAGCGGGGAGCTCCTGTGTCGAAATTTTTATACGATCGCACTGCACAGCCCATAATACTCCATACAACTTGCACGTTCACTACCACAATTTTGAGCTGCTATCGTGATTCAGTAACAAGGAGAGGAGAGATTTTCAGGACGGGGAATTCAGGGTCATGACAAACGAATCAAGCCACAGAACGCAACGAAAGTAATAAGTTGAACAGATCAACAGACTGCCAAATTTCTGGTTTTCAATTCAACGCTTGTGTCCCGTCCCCAGCACAGCACATATGTGTAACATTGAACATTTTCATTCCCGCAGGAGAAAATCCCGAAATGGAGCAGAATTACAGACGAGAAACAAGGCTAGTAGTGGAGCTTTTAATCTACGGCACATTTCATTGTTCAAGCAGCTTCTTGAGATTCGCATCGCTAGAACGAAGGAAAGAGTAATTCGCATAGTAGCAGAGTAGCAGTATACTTCGAGTAGAAGGGGGAGCGATTTGAGTAATTGGCCATTGATCTCGCGCAGCTGCAACCGGAAGATGAAGCTAGCTCGTCGCCACAGCTGATCCACCACCGGCCGTCGGCATGTTGGCGCCACCGTTGTTGCCGACCGCGCGGTTGTGGTGCGCAGACATGATGGTCTTGCTGCTGGACGCGGAGCTGGTGGGCCTCAGCGCTCGCATGGGGCTGGCCAGCGCCCAGGCCCAGCTGCGGTGGCTCCGCGTGCTTGGAGCTTTCGTGCTGCTGGCGCTGCTGCTCCCGCCGCTGCTGGGCGCGGAGAGCCAGTAGGAGGACGACGGCGGTGGCGCGGCGCCGAGGCCGCCGAAGAACCCGGCGCACTTGATCCTGTGCTGCTGCGCGTACTCGTAGTCGTCGTCGCCGGTGCCGTCACCGGTGCCTCCCAGGTGGCTGAGCGCGCTCGCGCTGCCCTTGGGCTTGGGCTCGCGGTGGGACTCGACGCGGCGGAGCGCGCAGTCGCCGAAACCGGTGGAGAGGCGCTCCAGGAAGTCCCCCGAGAAGCTGCGGCTGCCGCAGCCCACGGAGCGCGAGCGCGCCACCTTCCTCCCGAAGGACGACGAGGAGGACCCCTCGCTCCGGCGGCCGGGGCTCTCGGGCTCCTCTATCGCCTCCAGCCTCCGCCCCAGCGACGCCGACGTCGCGGACGCCACCGACACCGACTTCCTCCTCGCCGACGACGCGGCGCCGCCGCCGTCGTCGCTGCCCAGAGACGAGGAGGACGCGGTCCGGTGGCCTCTGGACGAAGAGGAGGACTGGTAGAGGAAGGACCAGAAGCTCTTCTTGCGGGGGCTGTCGGAGGTGATCCCGGCGGACGACAGCGGCGGCTCCTCCGGGCGCGGCGCCACGGACTTGCTCCTCCTGAGCCCGCTCGCCACCGTGGCGGCCGACGAGGACGAAGACTTGGCCTTCTGTGAGGGCGGGACCGCCGTGGCGGCGGAAGGCTGGAGCGGGTCAGAGGCGGGCCAGTTGGCCGGAGGGGTCGTCGGGGTGACGGAGGAAGGTGGCGGGTGGAAGGGGCTGGACTTGGAGGAGGAGACCAGCATGCCGAGCTTCTCCTGCAGGCAGAAGGCGCAGATGCCGCTGCCGACAGCCATCCCCGCGGCCGCCGCCGCCGCGCCGGGCGGGTAGGGGTGCTCGCTGCAGTACGGCACGTCTAGGTCCGCCGCCGCCACCGCCGCGACCGCCGGGGCGGCCACCGTGTCCGCCGCTTTCTCCTCCATTGTCCTGAGTCGGACCCGCTCGCCCTCCTCCTCGCCGCTCGTGGTGATCTTAGCAAGCTACTCTGCTGGATCTTGGAAACGAAGAGCAAGCAGATCAGCTAGTAGTAGTAGGCAACTGTGTTGACCTCGATCTCCCGCGCGCGGCTGGCTGTAGCTTGGGGAATGGAGAGGGCTCGCGAGCGGATGCGGTGGCAGAGGAGAGGGGAGGGGGAGGGGGAGGGGAGAGCATCAGTGTGGCAGGGGGCGGCGTGGGCGTGGTGCCGCGGCTTATTTTAGCGCCACTCCTCCCGCCTGTTTGTTTTTGTCCGGCTCGGAGGCCGTGACAAGGCACGGTCAGGAGGAGCACGTGGGGGTGCGCACCCTCTCTGCGACCGCGCGCGTGGCTCCACGACTCCACCCCCATCCACCCTTGATGCTCTCGGTAACAACGGTCTTACGCAGACTGTCAGAGTAAAAATCACGGTGATAAGAGATGATGCACGACCTGCAGGTTTGCACATGCCACGCACATTTTGTCCTGTAATAACCACTGGATGAAAAGCCGTGATGCACAAATGCTACTCGTACTGTATTACTATAGTACTACTCCCTCCGTCTCAGTTTATAAGACTTACGCATATTTCTAGGTTGACAAATTAACCAACTTAACATGAGGTATATAAGATAAAAACTATATTATTAAAAATTTCAAATATTATATTTTCTAATATTATATAATTCATATTATATAGTTCATGCGGACGATATAGGTATACGCGTAAGTCTTAAAAACTGGGATAGAGGAAGTAGTAGTATTATACCGAACTGCCCCTGCACCCAACCCAAGGCCATTGCTCATTGGTGTCGCCCCTCGGGTGTCTCTAGCTTGCAACAACTAGCTACCACCGTCGTCATGTGGCGATGCTCTTCGGGTGTTTTAACCGACAGTGATTGTTTCTGCAATCTTCCGTTTTCTAGCTAGTGCAACAACTGGTGCTGGACCCGTCCGGCCGGGTTTCTCCTGAAGAAGAAGGAAGAAGAGTTCGCCAGCTACTACCACGGTAGATCTAGGACAAACATGGCGTCCCATGCTGTTTGCGACGATCAGGGCACGGGCTGTGTTTGTATTCTTCAACTCCACAGCTGGGGTGGTATAAAACCAGTCCACACAGCAGCCACATGTGCTGCCCAAGTTGATCGATGTATACACCAGCCGTTGCATGTGCAGGCTGCCTGGTTTTCGCCACCGCGCATATAGAAATCTCAAGTTAAAAGGACAGGCTTGATCTCCGTACTGTAATGCTCTAACGGGACGAGCTACATAGCGTAGCGTAGGCTGCCACGATCCCACGAGGTGACAGAGGGGCTTCCTCTGATCTGGAAGATTAGGAAAAGTCCTTCCTTGGTCAATCCTGAGAGTTCCCGTCGATCTCTTGGCCAGCCGTTCCACGGTGGCACACCGATCGGTCGGTCGGCCAGTCCGATGCCTGTGGTACCTACTCGCAGGTCGTAGCATGCATGTTCGTCGGTACGGTGTATTTCCAGTCTAGCTGAATATACAAGCCGATGATAGACGTGGATCATTGATGACGGATCACAGGAGTAATTTCCGGGCAGCAGGTTGCGAGTCCGCGACGCCATTCGTGGACGACAACGCGCTCGCACTCGCACATGGTTCCCGCACCGCGCGGCGTCCATATGCTCCGTTCGCTCGTGTCAAACGGATCTGTCATGTACTGTACCATCTGTAATGCCACCTGCATTTTTTATACGGACGATGATGCGCTACACGCGGACGCGGTGTACCGAAATCTGGCAGCGGCCCGTGGCTCCATGCACATCGGGCGAGACACCCGGCCCGTTCTTTCTCCACTTGCGTACGTGCGGTACGTACGTGCCGGCAGCCATTATGCTCTCTCGGCTTGAACGCACGCACGCCCGCACGCACGAACGCTGGAGACAGTCCCGTCCACTCTTCCCGGTGCTTGCAGCCCCTGCAAAGCTTTTTTTTTATGTTGGCAGAGATCTTGCATGCCTGGCTCCGTTCCAGGTGACATCGGCATAAAAGTAAGCAGATGGATGGCAGGTCACCGATTTGCATCCAATTCAATTCGATGGTCTGGTCTGACACGGTTATCCACCAGTAAAATCCCTTCCCCGCAAGAGAAAATATGGCTAACCACTTGCTCACGCTTGAGCAAGAGCAATGTTGAGTTCAGTTCAACCAATAGTTCTCTTTGTTTCCTAAAAAAAAAGTAAGAGTCCTGCTAGAAAGAGTTAAATTCATGGTTAGTCATTCAACTTGTTTAGCAAAATCAATACGATCATTATACAATGAAAATACGAGTTTACGGTCACTAAAGACGCGTGGAAAGCGTGACTCGCAGTCACCGCAGCGTTGTAGAGATGTATTTGATGACGTGGCATCCATTATCAAATAAATTAACATATCGGTAAAAATAACAATATATACGAGGTCCTTTTTGCAAAATCGCCATCTTCTATCAACTCCCAAATCCCCACCCCGACATTGTCCTGGCTCTGAAAATATGCAACGCCGTCGCCGCCGTCGATGGAGCACGCCGGCGCTCCCACACCTCCCAACACCGGCGCGTGCTCCCACACCTTTCCCCGCCGCCTCCCAAGACCATCTCTACCTCCACCAGGCCACATGGTGCGCCGCCCACGAAGGTGGCCGTGGTGTACTACCTCTCTCGCAATGGGTAGCTCGACCACGCGCATTTCATGGAGGTCACTGTTTCCTCGCCGCAAGAAGTACGTCCGAGCTGCTCGTCCTCCCGCAGCTCCCAGTGCGCCCGCGCGATGCCTCTGCCTCCTCAAGCTGCCAAGGTAACGAAATCAACAGGATTCCGCCCGAAGGCAGCCGGGCTTCCCGGCGCAAGAACTGGAGATCCTTCGACCTTGGCAAGTACCTGGTCGCCGCGGCCGTGCATATCGGCGTTGCGGACGCAGCCACGCAAACAGACGAGCGCCGCGGAGGCCCACGCATCCGGAACGCGGCGCCCGTGTCCGAGCTGCAGACGGTGAGGATGGAGCTCGGCATCGACGAGATCTCGCCGCCGCCGTCGTCCAGCAGCACCGGGACACTGGAGACGCTCATCGATGGGCGGAGCGATTGCCATCTAGGACCGCACTCCTTTCCATCTCTCCTCCTGATCTGGTCCTTTGTCCATGGATGGTCGGTGAATAGAGCAGGGCTATGGGCTGCGGGCTGAGGCGGCACAGCTGCTGTCGAGGAAGCCCTCCTCCGAATCGTGGGAAGACGAGCGGCCGGTGAGTACAATGGCTGCTCCATCGGCGTGAACAAGAGAAAATAGAGTTTGTGAGGAAGATGAATATGACAACTCGGTCCCACTGTCAGTGAGAGTAACCTGTAAACCGAGTCTATAGAAAAGTAAATTTTAGGGATTTTCTTGCAAATGAAACGCAACTAGAGGCTGACAGTGGGTCTCACTCAGCGCCACGTCATCAAATACATCTCTACGACGTCCGCGGTGACTGCGAGTGACGCTCCGACGCGTCTTCAGTGACCATGAACTTGTATTTCCGTTGTACGATGACTGTATTGATTTCACTAAACAAGTTCAGTGACTAACCATGAATTTAACTCTGCTAGAAAGGGACAAATTAGGGCATCTTCACCGGGTCGACCCATCCGATCGTCCCAAACCGGTCTGTTTTTTTCCGTTTCGTCAACCACGATCGATATGAGAAGGGGTCTGGCCAGCCGCGTCCAGCGGCGCGACACATTTGTCCAGCCTGGACACGGCATTTTTTTGCATATTCAAATATAAACCGTTCGCGTTAAAAATTGGCAAAGTTCATACTTAATTTATATTTAAAATAAAAACACATAATTTAAACTAATCTTAACCCTACCGATCTTCGTGCGCTGACGCCACCTCGTCCGTCTACGGGTCGAGGTCGATGTACTCCGACGACGTCTAAAGGTTGGGCAGTGGCAGGGCCGAAGCGGGCGCAGGTAGATTGATCACCTGTCCAGGCCACGACGCCCAACCGTGCTAGAGGTGCGCAAGCTTCATCCCACCTCCGGTGCGATCGCTGGCGCCCATCCAGCAGCAGCGGCGATGGAGGCAGCTGGGCGTTCGCCTGCGCCACCATGCTGGTGAGCTGGAGGGCCTCCTCGTAGCCACGCCACAAGGCGTCCTTGTCACGCGTGCTGGTCGCAATGGCCTAGCCGCCCATGAACGCATGCAGCTTCCCGCTTCTTTGCCATCAATGACGGCACGAGAACCAGGCGGCATCCAATGGGTCAGCGTGTCGTCTTGTCGCTATTGATGGCGCAGGCTGATGCCGGTCAGCCTTCCGCAGCGCCTCTAAATCGGTGCCGCTGGTAAGCGGTGGCTGACGGGTGGGCCAATGGCACGCGCGGACAAGACACGCATGTTGTCCGCACACGTCTGCGTCGACGCAACCGAGATGCACGGATGGATCAAGCCGGGCGCGTTTGTCCGGATGAGTCGGACCGTTGGGGGGCCACGCACGTCCCGCGCGGACAAGTTATCGACCCGGTGGAGATGCCCTTAGAGACTCCAAAGTATCAAAATTACTTTAGTGTAGTATTACACTGAGATAGCTGGATACAAGCACCCTTGTTTCGGGTTTAAAGAAAACTGAAACCAGGTAAACTATATAAACGTTTTTCACTTTTTGTGATTATTCTAGAGTAGGTTATCGTTTCCAGGCTTTAACTCCCAAGCTTCTTCCGGAGGAAGATCTGTGTTGATAGATTCTTGCCTTGATGGCATTGCCAATTATGCTATGGGCTTCTAACTTCTCACAGAAGGGAACTTCTGTGCGACGATGGCCCGACAGTTCATGCGGGGGTGGGGTGCTAACCTGGGGGCGGACTTGAGACACAGGAAAGGCGGTCTCATGACCGCCCTAGAGGCCCTTGACCGGGTGGCTGACGCCGGGGGCCTATCGGCTGAGGAATGGCTCCAGCAGTACGCGCTCGAAGACTTCTTAATGGAGATTTATCGAGGTGAGGAGACGTTTTGGCGACAGCGGAGTCGGCAAAACTGGCTTCTCAAAGGGGATACGAACCCGGCATACTTCCATGCCATTGCGAATGGTCGACGTAGGAAGTGCTCGATCTCTTGCCTCTGGGAGGATGGTCATCTACTGGAGAGTGCCAGAGATATCTCCTCCCATATTTATTCCTTCTATAAGGAATTATTCTCGGCAGCGCCCCATACAGGGGCAGCATTGGCAGCAGACTTTTGGCCAGTAGGGGCCATGGTCTCTGAGGATGAGAATGCGGAACTCACGCTCCCATTCCTGCCTACGGAGGTTCACCTGGCCATCATGGAGATGAAGCCTAACTCCGCCCCTGGCCCAGATGGCCTCTCGGTCGTCTTCTTCAAGAGGTTTTGGGGGAAGATACAGGGGGCCATTATGCCTATGTTCCAGGAGCTCTATGTTGGGACCCTTGTTAATGGCTCGACCGAATTTTGGTGTGATTACCCTGATCCCCAAAATTGTGGGGGCCACGGATATTCGCCAATTTCGGCCGATCACCGTTATAAATGTGATCCGGAGGATACTCTCCAAGGTGTGCGCGCGCAGGCTGGCCCCAGTTATGGAGCGCTTGACGCACCCATACCAGTTTGCCTTCCTTAAAGGGAGATTTATTCACGACGGGATCCTCGCGCTCCATGAAATTATTCATGAGGTCAAAGTGAGTCACCAGAGGGGTGTCTTTCTGAAGCTATACTTTCAGAAGGCCTACGACAGGCTAGACTGGGACTTCCTTCGCCAGGTCCTCCAGCGTCGTGGGGTTGATGATCGCATGATAGGTTGGATCATGCAGATCGTCATCAGTGGGAACACAGCTATAAAAATAAATGGGGAGGTGGTTCCTTATTTCAAACCCTCCTATGGGGTTCGTCAAGGGGACACAATCTCCGCGATCTTGTTTAATGCTGCGGTTGATGCCCTTGCGGAAATCTTGGAGAAGGCCAAGAATTCCGGCCACATCTCGGGTGTGGTTCGGCATCTTATCCCTGGAGGGGGGTGACCCACCTCCAATATGCGGATGATACCATGATTATGGTGGAGGGATCGGAGCAGGATATCATTAACATGAAGTTCCTGCTCCTTTGTTTGAGGCTATGTCGGGTCTCAAAATCAACTTTGATAAAAGTGAATTCATGGTGCTGGGTTACTCCGAAGAGGATCAGCAGAGGATCGCGGATAACCTTAACTGCCGTTTGGCTGTTTTCCCCCTAAACTATTTAGGGATGCCAGTGAGGGATTCCAGGATCTTGATTAGGGACCTAGAGCCCCTCATGGGTCGAGTTAAGGAGAAATCCGAACCTTGGCAGGGGAGCAAGACGATCCTTATCGACTCGTGCCTCTCTAGACTCCCAATGTATATGATGGGGATGTACCTCCTTCCGAAGGGGGTTCATGCTAACTTTGACAAGGAACTCTCCCGTTTCTTTTGGATGGCCAATGATGGCCACCAAAAGTACCATATGGTGAAATGGGATGATATCTGCACCCCCAAGGAGCTAGGGGGTTTAGGTATCATCGCGTCCCGTCACATGAATGTGACGTTGCTCCTTAGACGGGTGTGGAGGATTCTGAAAGATGATGGGGGCCTCTGGCTATAGTTGATTAAAGCGAAGTATCTGCGGGGCCGACCGCTGCTGGCTTGCGAACGTCGGGAGGGCTCTCAGTTTTGGAGAGCCATCCAGGACATCAAGCCAGCTATCCGGAAAGGGTTGTCTATTTCCATAGGCGATGGAATGGATACCCTATTCTGGCTCGACCCTCTCCCTATGCGTCACGAGAGCCCCGAGCTGTTTGCGATCTGCGCCGACCCCACTCTCCTGGTAGGGGAGGCTTTCCAGGGTGGAACTTGGCAGGTGTCTTTCCAGAGGAACCTAGGGGAGGCCGAGCTGGTTTCCTAGGAGGGGCTGAGGGACAATCTCCCGCTATCCCTGGCGCACTCCCCGGATACCCATGCTTGGCGTCTTACTCCTTCAGGGTTCTTCTCAGTGAGCTCTGCCTACAGGGCCCTATTTAGAGGGCCCGAGATGCCATGGGTCTCGCCACTATGGAAGGCCCCCCTACCCCTAAAGATTAGTTTTTTTGTTTGGCAGTTATTGCGTGACCGGCTTCCCTCGGGTGTTGAGGTGGCCAAGCGTCATGGGCCTGGCGATGGCCTTTGCCTGTTGTGTGTGGTCCCGGAAACGGGCATGCATATCTTCTTCCCGTGCCCCGCTGCTCGCTTCCTTTGGAACTTCATTCACGAGGCTCTGGGGCCTGAGTGGCAAGCCTCAGACCTTGGGGAGTTCCTGGAGGCCGCCGCAAACCATACTGGGAGGAGGAGGCGCCTCTTTTGGTTGGTGTTTGCGGCGATGACCTGGACTTTATGGAATATTAGGAACAAGATGGTCATTGATCGTACGACGGGCCTCTGACTCGACCTTCACCTTTCTGACTTTCTTGCAGCAGTGGTACCCGCTGTGTAG
This sequence comes from Avena sativa, assembly GCA_916181665.1. Lineage (NCBI taxonomy): Eukaryota > Viridiplantae > Streptophyta > Magnoliopsida > Poales > Poaceae > Avena > Avena sativa. The sequence continues at coordinate 509,283,193 of OV702294.1, forward strand.
ACAGCGCGAGAGGGCGCGGCTAGACAAGATGTTGGAGCACCTGATTGCGGCGGCTCGCCGGCTTGCTACTTCGTCTGGCCCCTGAGGGCCCTTCCAGGATGGTGGTTGTATCTTGATTTGGGTGTCTTTGTGTGTTGGTTGGCCTGCGCTGGATTTAGGCTATGCCTGGTCCTACGGAGGATGTGACTGTGTGTGTGTGCCTGCTGTGTGTGAAACTTTGTGTTGTGTGGTTGTATGGATTTATGTATGGATGTTGCTTTATTTATAAAGCTAGGCGTCAGCCTGTTTCGAGGAGGATGTTTCGAGGAGGATATAGTGAGATGGGATCTGGAGAAGAATACTAAATTCTCCACCAGATTTTTATATGAATTCATTCTGAACCCGAGGGTTAAGGACCTAAGGATGATGGATGTCTCGAAAGCAAAGATTCCTTTAAAACATAAGATCTTGTTTGGCTTTGCTTTAGGGGGCAAATTCAATCAGCAATGGAATTAGTTGTGAGGAACTGGCCTGGCTCTGAATATTGCTCTAGTTGTGGGATGTTGGAAGATGTAGATCACTTCTTGTTTTGCTGCCATGTATAGTACCTGGCAGCAATATTGGGTTCATCTGGTGCGTGGTGCGGGATTGCTTTGGAAAAAAATTTAGTTCCCAGGACAAGAACGGAGCTTGTCGAGATCTTTTTGCTACCTGGTGGTGCAAAAAAGAACAAACCTTTTTGGTTTTTGTTTGCAGATGTTAGTTGGGCTACTTTGCTCACCTGTAATGAACGGGTTTCCCAAAATAAAGTGATTTTTAACCCTGTTCACCCTCTATACAGAGCTCTCTCGTTGATGATGCAGTGGAGACAGCTAGCAGGACCAAAACATGATAAAGATGTATAGAAGAAATGGTGAGAAAAATTGATGAGAATCTGAAGTCGCTTCAGGCAGGAATAGTGGTAGACCGTGATGGGATTGGTTAGCTAATAGGTGGTTTGTTTTGACTGTTCGCCCTTTGTGGTTTTTGTTTTCAGAGCTTTAGTTCTCTGTTTCCTGGCTTGTAGACGTTCACGTGGTCTATCTGCTCAGGAAGACATGGCCTTTTCAGGCCTTTTATAAAAAAAACATTTCCAGGCTGACCTTTGTGTCGAACATAGTAACGAATTTGAGGTTTTTTACTCAAATTTTAGGCTTAGTAAAAGAAATAGTTTGTTTGCCAATGAAGTGATATGTGTACACTGAATTTACAACTTGCAGCTTCAGTTCTTTTATATGCAGTGGTGGTTAAATTGCATATGAAGATCACATTTCTTTGTGCACTCAAAGCACTGTCAGCTATCAAGTGGAAACCCAGGTTAGGGTTCAATCAGGGAACCCTTCTTTAGGTGAAACATTTAGCCTATGGAGAGCCATAAATTGGACCATTTTATTTTTCTAACTATTTGTCAGAAATTTCTTATTATACTCTAGAGTCCAGACAGATAGATTTAATTAGAAACATGAAACTTTACAAGCAGGCAGATTAAACTGCGAAGTACTACATCTAAGATTTTTATGATTTTTCTAATTTTACTTGGTGCCTCAGCAGAACGGCTTTTCTATGATTAGTTCTACCCTAAGTTAGGGTACCCACTTGATATCACCACTTTAAATAGGTATAAATCTGCTTTCATTTTAATTATAGAAGCTCCACAAATTTGTTTTTCAATGCACAAGTTGCCGTATCTATTGCTGATTGAAGAAGATTCAGTCTGAAATATACCAATCATATTCACATTCCACCCTAAGTTAGGGTACCCAAAATTTTTTTTCCCAGTTTAAGCTACCTACCCAGTTCACCAAAAACCTACAGCTGCTGGAGAAAGGCGGGTAACATATTTCAACACTGCTGATGTGGTTTCCATATATCTATTGACGTAGATCCCTTTAGAAATCACTACTGAGTTTTCCTCTTGCATATTCTTGGGCCTCCGTAGTTCACATATATTCGAAGTTACCTAGTTCCTATTGAAATATGCAACTCTTCAGGAGTCGGTGCACACAACCGAACTTTTTACTGGCTAAGATGTCATCTTTGTTGTCACTAGCGAAGTACCTAAATTTTCCAAACACTGTGGCTTGGTGGCAAGGCTAGCGAGTGCGCAGCCAGCCCACCCGGGTTCAAGTCCCCATGGGGACTGAATTAAACGGGGTTTTATCCGAGCGCGTATAATTCGCTGCTGGAGAGGTCTCATCTACCTAACAACGTACAACCCGCGAGGGATCATTCCCCGGGGGTCAACGTTTTTAATACCCCTCTATTACTAAATGGCGGTCAATTTGGAAATCTATCTGCTATCTAACACTTGACAATTAACCCTTCTAGTTGTGTTAATGAAAATATCAAATGATAAATAAGGCGTCGCTTTTTATGTCACATCTACTAAAGTATTACCTCTGTTCCAAAATATAGTATGTTTTCATAGGCTACTTTAGCCTACCATAGCCGACCAAAACATACTGTATTTAGGAACGGAGGTAGTAATGGTTAACAGAACTAACATCAAGTCATCAACCCAGCAGAGATGGCATCTAACACAAGAAAGGTTTCTTCAGTCTAGGTGTGGGCATGTAATCTTGCAACAAAAATCCTATGCGCACTCAAAATCTTACTGTGGGCAACATAGTCTCTGACTACATTCATTTTCAACTTAAGAGCGCAGATACTCAACCAGGATAAACATTCTACCATAGTTAAGGATCTTGCAAGACCAGTACTAACAGAAAAAAAAAGATCTGGGGAGTCAAGACTGTGGTGAGCATTCTTGCCTTTGCCAGTGCGGTAAGGTGACTTGGCTTGTACACCAGCTCTCCACGATAGTGCCGAGTAGCCTTCCTCTCCATGAGGTGACGTAGTGATCCACTCAACATAATTTCCAATCATCAGTTAGCAGAACAAAATTTAATGCATTCTCAAAACAAAACAAATAACACACACTAAGAATGAGAGCCACATATAATATGCACCTCAGCCAGTATATCCTCGGCACAAAAGGCAGCAAGTTCATTTCATGCAAAGTCTATTCAGTTACACATTTACAGTTTGAATTATATATTCATGGACAGGACTGTTTTGTACTCCCTTCGTTCCAAAATAAGTGTCTTGGTTTTAGTTCAGTAACAATTAGCAGCTCAGTGTGAGCATAATGCATCGCTTTTATGTATGACTTGCCATTTTTTTTTCTTGGAAGTTAAAATACTCCTGCATAACTCCACATATTTGATTCTCTGGACATTGTTGATCTAGATAATTAAAATGTAGCCCTGACATGCGATACAAAATTTCCATTACTCACAATTCGTCAGTACATCCTGATGTTCTTCACTGGTATTTACATCCCCATGAACATTGTGGGTGGTTATCAACAAAGTAGTTTTGGGCCAGAATTTGAAGCTATCCACGAAACAATTACATCGACAAGTGCATTGACATCCTCGGGGACCTGTGTTCGCAGAATGCCAGAGTCAGTGCCAAAAGTGGTACCTACCTCCTTAGCAACAGCTTCCCATGGTGTGCCTGTTGTTAGATTAGCAAGGAGTTCACCTCCGCGGTTCACTGCATCAGCCATTCCTGGTGGAACATCAGGAAGTACCTGAAGAAACAATGCACATTACTTTTCTGAAACAAGTGCCACAATTACAAAGTCTTCCTGTAGCAATTTATGTCTTTGCCTTGAGACCTAAAACATGGAAATCTGCTGAAAAAACACCTGTTGTAATGGCAGGCCATGATCCCCAGGAAGTGACCGAATTGACATATCAAGCAGTGAGCTAATTGCAGCTTCGGAGCTTAGTACTTGTGCAAGGATAGAGGTTTCATCAATTTGATCATCTTTAAACTTTATTAGGAGGTTTCGAGAAATTCCATAGTAGGATCTTATCTGCCCAAGAAAGGTGACGAATCAATAAGTATATAGCAGTTATGATGACATCACATATACGTAACGACATGTAGTACTCCGAAAGCAGAGTTCACATTTCGGACCTAACCAAAAAATAAATACAAATCCAACTAAAACTTCTGGATATTGTATATTGGACCAATCCTAAGATTAGAACAATTATTTTGGAAAATTATTGTTTACTTCAATATTTTCTGGGCACTAGAAGTGCTAGGTACAATTTTCTAACCAAAAACATTCATGTTTACTGTTAGGATAATAAGATTTGAAGTTTGTTCTGATGGTTCTACTTTTCACTACTACCATAGTTAATGTTTATGTGATGGAGACAATTCTAAACAGAATATCATACTTACTGTTAAGATAATAATGATTTGAAGTTATGTCTGAGAATTTGGACATATATTGACAAGGATGCCTCCAATGCTATATAACACAGCAGACATTATGAAACAACATAATAAATGTTATCTCTATGTGATGCCATTTACTTAGTTAAATTAAGCGTAAACTTAATAAAAGGTATCATCTTAGAAGGAAATTACTTTATATTTTTCACAATAGTTGGCGTATATGTAATCCAGACAGCTCAAATGCTACCACAGAGTGTGAACATACCAGCCGACGCGTCTCTTCTGGTTTTGGAATGAAGTCTTCCCGGCCTTCTACTAAGTCCATATACAGTGGAGGAAGTTGTTGAAGTAAGGGAAGAAGTTGCTTAACAACAGGAGGGCCTAGATTTTCAAGTTGCTTTATAGCTGCTTCAGCCTGTTATGCAATAATTATAATTACCGTAGCTTACAGGTTTAAGAGGAATATATCGAATAATCCATGATGATGATTATTCTATCCTTGATTCCTTGTTAATTGATGAAACTTTTAATGTAAGCAAAATGAAGGTCTGAAACTTTCAGCCATAGTAACTGAGATTACCCTTCACACTACTGTTGCCAAGTGAAAGATAGATGTAAAAAAATGAAGAAATAAGGAAAGCCTAAAACCATATAAATCAATATTCTAGTAGCTTGTGGTATTAAATAAAATTGTATTGGTCGCACTTAATAAGTAACCCGGAGTGAATCAAGCCACAATTACCTAAGGAGGCTGATAGCTTTTGTGCAAATGAGATGCTAATAGTAACAAAGATAGTGCATCTTCGAAACAACCCAGTGTTGTCCAAGTGACAACTTACGATGTAAGCATGGATAAAAACTAGCACCAATGTATGGAATGCCTTCGACATTACAAAAAATTGACATAAAAACAGAGAAACACATCTTACCCCAAAACGAATTGTTGGAGATGATGTCAACTGGGATAGTATCGGACCAAAACTCTGTGCCATGGGAACAATTACAGGTGAAAACAATGGAACAGCCAGGCTTGCCTCCTGCAAAAGAAAAATAGAGAAATCACAGCTAGTATTTTTGTACTTCTGAGTAGAAGACTTTAAATAATGACAGTTAGAGGAGAACAAAAATATTTGTCACTGCCTACGCTGACTTTATGCATGAAAAAGAAAATGTCATCAAAAGTCTAAAGGTAAGTGGCCATTTTATTTTATTTTCCAAAAGGAGTTTGAATCCTGGGCCTCCGCATTCATATTTTTTTATGGATGACTACCGAATTTAAAATAAACAGAGCAATTATTAAGTAAAGTAACGAAATCAGATTACCTACTGAATTTATGAGAAGTTTAAACTACTGCAAAAATGGGATTTCAGGTGGAATGATACCATGGTCCTATACTCTAATCTTGAGGAGATTTCTTGGGAAGAAAGAGTAGAAGCTTCATCCATGCAGCTCAAATGAAATAACCACTTACAAGAGAAAATACACCAACAAACACAGGGACAAAACCTAACAAACACACTTGGGCAGGGTTTGGTCACAAACCAAACACACCTGAGAAATATACCTTGTTATTGAAGGCCATCAGCACGTTTCCACTACGCTGCACAGCATATCTTGATCCTGGTACAGTAATTACTAATTAGCATAAGCCACATAATATAAAATTTATTTAATAAGCCATATAATATCTTGATCCTTAGTCTAAGTTAGTGTACTAGCAGAGTCTAGAGTATTCCAGTGTATACTAGTTAAGATGTAAGCCTAACTTCTGTTATATATAAGACGGTGTGGAGGTCCAAGGGACCTGACTGTCCAGAAAATTTTCCCCAAAACCTACAATATACAATTAATTTAACAACAAAGAATATAATCCTTTTTGCGGAGAAAATAAGAATAGCATTCAGGCCTAAAATCTTACCGATCAGAAGATGGATGAGAGAACCCAAAGAGTGTCCGACACCAAATGTAGGAAGGTCGTTTACCTGAATAAGATTTCACATACTTAGTATGGCGGACCAAATCTAGATTTAATAGTTGGAGTGTACTACTTACAGGTTCAACCAAGTTTCTCAAGCACCTGTCAAACTTGAACTGAACATCATCTGCGATGAAGAAATGGTCGAAACCGCTAGCATATGGCGTAGCAATCACCAAAGCTCCCCTGAATTTGAGAATGAGAAGTCAGCGTTTCTAGAAGTAGGAAGCCACCAGAAGGTAGATAAACAACGAATCAACCATAACTTCTCACATAGGATATCACGGGCTAGTAGTAGGAAACAGTTAGGGATTACATCATGAGATCAGTTAACTGTATATATAGTTTTTTTTTTTTTGTGAACAACTGTATATATAGTTCATCATAAGATTGTCATATGGATTGAATTGTTCGAAAATGAAAAAATCTGTCACTTGGAACCACATGCACGATAACCGAGTATCTACAAATCAAATGCCGACCACAATGAAACTAAGGACCTCACAAATTCATTTGTTGAACAGAGTAAGCATATGCGCGACACAGTAAATTTAGTTCATTACATTGCTTCTCAACCTACTTTTCAGCGAGACACTCGAGGAAGAAGCGGTACGTGACCTGCGGCGCGGCTCCAACGAAAATCCCACCGATGAAATGAACAACAAACGAGGGCTCCGAGGACTTGGGCCTCAGCACCCAGGCGCCCTGCCATCCTCATCACAAGCAATAAAGATCAATCAAACTGAAAACAGAAGACAAACGTGACTGGGGCGGGAGCTGCCGAAACGCACCTCGATTTCGGTCCAGTCTCCGGTCGAGCCCCAGCCCTCGCTAGACTGCTTCGCCGCCTCCGTGATCACCCTGCACGGCGGCAGCAAGAGGTTGCAGTGAGAGAGCGCGTGGTGAACGGATGGGAACCACCGAGGGAATTATCCATCGCCTACCTCTCGATCTGGGAGTAGAGCTGTATCGATCCGTCGGAAGGGGCGGCCGTGGGAGCCGCGCCGCGGGCCCCATCCCTGTCCTCGGACGAGCAGCAGGAGATAGCGCTCCTTCTCCTCCTCCTCCTCCTGTTCCGACTTGTCGCCGCAATTGTATTTCCGGACACCCTGAAGGAGGGGCAAGCGGAGGATGAGGAGGCGGACGTGCCGCCGCAGCCGCGTAGCTGCACAGCGGACGGGGGACGCGGAGACGGCACCCTTATCATCTCTCGCGCCTCGTCTTCTCCAGATGCTCCAGAGTTACAGACACAGCTTCTGTACGGAATTGGTGTTCCGTCTCGGCTTCAACTACCGATAGAGTGCGCGGCTATCGCGGTATCACGCGGCGCACGCCTGCACCGTAGTCACCGGCGGCGCCCGACAGCCGCAAGATCCCGCAGGAAACGAGGCGTGGACCGTTCGATTGGTCAACAGAAAGTCAGCCGTGCGTGCTCGACGTCCCCCTCTCGGTCAAAAGCCCAAAGGCGCTACGTGCCACGTGGGGCGTGGGGCGTTGGGCGTTGGCTTACGCTGCACACAACGCCACAGTACTCAGTACACTACCGGCTCGGCTACTCCGGCGGCCCCCACGCGCTTAAAACTTGTTGCGCCCGGCGCACGCTTGCTTGCCTCGTTTCTGCTCGTTGCTTGCGCTCGCTGCGCACCGACGAGAAGAACCAGCGATGCGTCCGTCGGAGGGCCGGGACCCGGACGCGGACGGAGAGGAAGACGACGAGGAAGAGGAGGCTGCCCGCTCGAACGCGGACGCTAACACTAGCAGCGCGAATGTGAGCACGAGCTCGAGCACGGCTCCGAGTAGCGGCGCGAGGAGGAACGGAGGGGGAGCGGCGGGGGCGGGCGGGTGGTGGAGCCGCTCCGTCTCGGGGCCGACCATCAACCTCAGCCAGGAGTACACGCTCGCCATCCAGACCAGCTCCTACAACGAGATCTGGGGCAAGATCCACGTCACCGTGGACGGGCAGCGGGTGGACGGCGGCGAGGGCGACGAGGACGAGGAGGACCGGAGCACCCTCGCCGGCGTGCTCCGTCCGGAGGACGACGTGGTGGAGCGCGCGCTGGGGGACGCGCCCGACACGGAGCTCACCCGCCTCGCCGCGGACTACCTCCGCAGCACGCACCACGCGTCGCTGCTCTGCCTCTCCCTCCGCCGGGCGCTGGGTCGGGCGAGGGCGCTCTACGGGCCCATCGCGGACATTCTCGCGCTGCTCCCGCACGCGCAGCCTCTCGCCGCGCCGCACTGCGACTGCGCCTTCGAAGCCTTCCTCCTGTTCGACAAAATACCCAACCCGTTCCTGCCACCGGCGGCCGGCTTCCAGGGCATGCATCGAAGCTTCGCTGGCCTCAAGAACCATCTGAACCTCCGCCTCCTCAAGGCCCGACGAAGGCGCCGGCTGCTGCGGTGCGCGACGCGCGGGTCTGGCATCTGCCTCATCGCCTGCGCAACCGGCGCTGCGATTGCTGGCCTGGTGATCGCCACCCACGCCATGACCGCGTTACTGGCCGCCGCCCCAGCCTGTGCGGCGTCGCGCGGCTCGTGCTGTTCGGCGCCCGCTTGGATGAAACGCCTGCAGCAACACATGGACCGGCTCGACGCCGCGGCCAGGGGCGCCTACGTGCTGAACAACGATGTTGACACCATTGAACGGCTGGTGGGCAGGCTCCACGCCACCGTCGAGAGCGACAAGGTCTTGGTCCAGATGGGGCTTGAGCGCGGGAGAGGGCAGCACCACACCATCGAAGAGGTGGTGCGGCAGCTCCGGAAGAACCATCCTAGCCTGCTGCGCCAGCTTGCCGACCTTGAGGAGCACATCTGTCTCTACTTCGCAGCCGTTAACCGTGCAAGGTTGTTCCTTGTACACCACCTCAATGCCCAGTCTGATCCCTACGCTGAGTTGCCTCTCTCATGATTTTATATTAGTCAACAACAGTTACTTATTTCAAGGATTTGGCCATCCTCTTTGTAAGGTGCCAATCAAATATACTGCAGCTTATCTGCACAAGGTATTATGCCTTGACACAGTGCGTTCGTGGGTGTATTTTCATCATTGCTTAGTTCAACACTCTTTTCAATAATTATTACTGAATTTGGATGGTAAAGCTATATGATTGGAATCGACTGTGCTCATTCAAGTCTTGTACTTAATATTTAAAGTTGAACCCCTGCTGTTAGAAAATCATGGTGTTACAAGTTAATTGCTTCTGAATAATTTTTGGGAAGTTTTATTTTGCCCCATACTTGACATTTTTCCCAGATCAAAATTTAATTGATTTCCCAAATAGAATGGTTTCTCGCATACAGCAGTGGGAGGTACTCAAAGAGCAATCTGTTGTCTGATATTGACAGCTGCCACAAAATACTTTAATTATTGTACTGATGTACGATCTGCATCTGGATGTTGAAATATAAAATTCAACATCTATATTGGTGGCAAGTTTATTGTGGAAAATTCCACGTTTCTAAGTAGTCTATCTAGAATTGCATAAGAGCATTATTGCAGAGATTGTTCAATCGAGAAAGGATTGGTCCAAGTTTGGTGATTACTACTATCTAGTAGAATATTCTGCTGCATGTTTCTTTCTAGCAGAAACACCTGATTCCAGAAACAGTTGGAAAGACTTCACACCGATATGGTACCAAATGATGCTTTGATTGATTTGATTGTAAAGTGTGGGTTTGGAAACAACTTTGATTAATTTGATTGTAAAATTTGGGTTTGGAAACAACAGTAATAGTTCTACAATTGTGGCTTTCAAAATGCTATGTTTACAGTTGATATTCAAAGTGCTATGCAAGCGCTGGCATGTTGAGCAGTAGGGTGTCAGGTGGGATTCCACCAAAGTCCCACTTCTAGTTCAAATTCTAGTGTAATTTTTTGTTCAAAATTTACACTAGATTTTGGTAAATGAATTAGAAGTGGGATTTTGGCCTATTGAGCAGGGTCCTGAGTGCATTTTGTGTGATGATATGGTGCTTGAGACAAGGGATCATTTGTTCTTCGGGTGTGAATTCGCCACTCAATGCCGGGATCTAATCGCTATTCAGTGGGACACATGTCCTTTCTCGGACATGTGTCCGAGAAAGGACATGTGTCCCACCAAAGTCCCACTTCTAGTTCAAATTCTAGTGTAATTTTTTGTTCAAAATTTACACTAGATTTTGGTAAATGAATTAGAAGTGGGATTTTGGCCTATTGAGCAGGGTCCTGAGTGCATTTTGTGTGATGATATGGTGCTTGAGACAAGGGATCATTTGTTCTTCGGGTGTGAATTCGCCACTCAATGCCGGGATCTAATCGCTATTCAGTGGGACACATGTCCTTTCTCGGACAGATTTTTATTGGCTAAAACTTCCTTTGCTGGTCCTTGCTTCATGGAGATTCTGGCATGTGCTGCGTAGAATATTTGGAGGATCCTAAACGATCTTATTTTCAAAGAAATTCCTATCTCTCTCAACCGTTGGAAAACAGGTTTTCAAAGTGATCTCTTGCTTCATAGGTACAAAGTGAAGGCAGCTTCCGTTCAACCTCTTGTTGATTGATTGCAATCTGCTTTTGTTTAAGCGGCATGATATTTTTCTCCTTGATGTAATCTTTTCCTTTTCCTTTACTTTTTAGTTAGTTCTTTTTTTGGAGTTCTTTGTACAATGATCTTCTTTTATGTATAATGAAAATAATACCGTACATGTGTCAAAAAAATATTCAAAGTGATATCTCTATCATTATCTGCAACTCTTGAAATTATTTAAAGATCAAAAGTTGTTGCTAGCTCCTGAACAGCAGACTTCTTTAATTATTTCCAAACTAAGCGGAGGGAAGCTGGAAGTTGTGCTCCAAACTTTACTGGTACAGTGATCATTTCATTTACAGGTAGTCATACTCTCAGGACGTGTTTGCTAGATTGGATTTTCGTTTCTGGCATTCGGTGAAAAAAATAAGTCTGTTATATTAGGTCACATAGTTTCTCGTATAACACGGTTCTTATAGCATTCCAAAATTTGGTTTGCCGGAAACGTCGAAATCGAGTGTTTTCATGCGGACATGCGGTTGCAACCTTTGGCTCAATGGGTGCGAGCAATGGGGTTGCAACCTTTGGCTCAACGGGTGCGAGCAAGATAGTAACCTTGCTTGCTTAACATAGTTAACTTAATCCCTCTGATCTACATGACCATGCATCGATTCAAAATAAGTTATACATGAAAAAGATGTGAATCAACGTTGTGATTTTATTCCCACAAACAGTTTCTAGTTTCGTTGACTTTTTAGTGGTCTATTTCGTGTTCATATGTTCACGTTTTGTGAATGAATTTGCCAAATTCATCGTACATGGGCAACCCTTTGAAATTTCCTTCGAGGTGTAGCTTCTCCTCACCGTTTCACATAACTTTCATGTTGTCAGTTTTCATTTTGACGTTCGTTAACAAGTAGATTTGAACTATTCTAATATACTACACGTTGATCTAGATCAACTCGTATAGGAAACTCATACCAGAAAACTTACAACATGAAAGTCGTGTGGAATGATAAACTGAAACTTCCTCTCGAAGAAAATTTCAAATGATCAACTGTGTGTGACGAATTTGGAAAAATTCGTTCAAAGAAGCTCTAAAAAGAAACATGACGTAGAGTTCCAAATACTCAACAAAATTACAAATTATTTGCGGGTCTGGATTCGTAACATGGAGGAGCATCTTTTTTATCTAGACATTATCTCGAATGGAGGCATAGTCAGAGTATGTTAGTTAAAGCCATAACTCCACATTGCCTCATGTGTGCACACACAAACCAAACGCCAAGGACTTTTGGAGGAAAACTAGAAAGTGAGCTACCAATCAAAAGGATAAAGTTGGTCCAAGTCAAATATCTTTCTATGCGGCATCTAGCGGGCCAAGAGGCTCAAAGAGAAATATTTGGCCGAGCAAACAAAAATGCCCTCAGCTCATTAAAGATTGCAGTTTGTAGCACGATTTTGTCTTAGGCTCGAAGCGCAAAGTGATGTAGCACGACTATTTTCCCACGATGGTGACTTGATGGTTTATATACCGAACTCTTGGGGAAATAATGAAATAACTGGTTCTCTTCCTCTTCAACCAACCTGCCAAACAAGATGACTTGCCTTGTATCCCAACTCCACCATGTGGTTGTCAAGCACGAAGTTTAGTACTCCCTCCGATCCTAAATAAGTGTCGCAGTTTTGAGCTATAGTTAGATCAAAACCGCGACACTTATTTAGGATCGGAGGGAGTATTAGAATTAAAGATAAAACAAAAATGCGCCAGAAAGTACTCTTGCAAATGCAGTAGAGATCAACTTCAACTGGGCTTCCAACAAATAAGAAGTAAATATAATAAACTAAGATAAGTATGCAAGCAAAACTAATCTATATGCCAAAGCTAAACTAGATGAAAAAGGTAATGGTAATGTCGTTTTCAGGTTTTCTATAGTGAGGCAACAAATAAAAAATATTTTTATAATTTTTGGATTAAATAAATGCAAAAATTAAAAGAGCAAATAAAATGTGTTCTTATGATTAAAATCACATCGGGCTTTACGAGTTCACTTGTCCACTCTCTTATAAACATGGTGATATAAAAACAATCTCAGAAATAACATAATATTGATGGAACTTTTATATTAGTGTTTGGTTCATATTCATATGGACATCACGGCCTATAATAAAGATAGGCAGTACATCTCCCTCGTACTCCTCTAGAAAGGGAAAACTCGTCAGACTTGATTTAAGACAAAAATAAAAAATATATTCTTAATTATTTTGAGATGACATTAAATAACAAATATACTATATTGAATAAACGAGACCATCTTTGTTGTCACTAGATGATAATAGCATATGTATTCCTTTCTCCCTATTGAGACAACTTAGGAAAGGTAAACCATAGTAGATCCTAAATTTTCTGTCAGCATCCAGCTACTACTATCCGTTGCTCTATCTAATACACACATCTCCCTTTTAGATATAGTATACTAGTTTGACTAAAACATGTATATAAGATAGATACACATATGCATATATCAATACACCAAATACATAATGAACAATTTCAATCCCATATAATCATCTCCTGAAACCAAGATTCACCATGATGGAATTATATACATATGACCACATCATGTGGTACTAAAACAATCACAACACAAGACACACGCACACGCACACGCAGGGAGAGATAGTTCAAGTTACTTTCACAAACCCATAGTCTGTTGGTGCACTACGTTTTTATCATGGAGACGTTGATGGTGATGTTGGAGATCATGGAAATTCAACCGCGGATGACTCCAACAGTGTTCCCCCCTTCAAGCTTCAAAGCTCCCATCTTATGTATCTGGTTCTGTATGTTTTCGTCTTTGTGCTCTGCCTCCTTGCGAGATAGCGAAAGGGTCCGTATGTAGTCGGTTTTAGGTCAAAACAAAGATATCGACATGAAGATAGATGCCATCAGGGCCATGAGGCTAAAAGTGGCCCCATGGCACGGCGGAACTTTTTGGCCGCGCCATGGGGCCTATCTTGGACCTCCGGCTGCTCCATGTATGGTCCAAGTGCTCTAGGCCTCCTTGATGAACAACTTTCACAGAAAAATCTTAGGTCATTTTAAGTTCATGAAGGTCCCTAAAGTAAAAAAATATGCAAAAAAGAGTTTTCCTGTCCCGTAGAATTATAACCCTAATAAGATCTTTTGATAAGTCCCCAAAATAAAACACATAACCGTAGATTAGATCCAAATAAGGTGGAATATGACATAATAAACTACAAAGATCTTGTATGCATTTTACATGGAATCGTTATACGAGGCGAAAAACACGTCCCTTCACGCGCCACCGCTTCTTCCTGACATTTCTCGCTACTTCCCGCCTAGAGTCCGGGCTAGTTAAGCAATGTGTCATATTCATCGTTTCTCATCCATTTTCCTTCTCATTGTTTTTCAATATATTACCCTCCTATCCGCTCCATTGCTTGAAGTTTTGAGAGGAACTCCATGGTCGAGAGGTAGGAGGGAGACGTGCTGTGGCCAATGGCTTTGATCACCACTACCTCACGGTGGTGGATGAGGCACGCGCCCTCTACGAAAATGGTGGACGAGGGTGAAAATGACGTCGAGGGCAAAAACATCGCCCCAAACAACGACGACTACACCGTCTTCTACCACCGCATGGGCCTTTAGATTAGATTTAGTTTAAGTTTTATGGGATTTCATTTAAATTTTTAAAAAAACCTAGTTGTGGATGAAGCATTTTCTCCCAAATTTGCAGTTTTAAAATTACTTATCATGGACACGGCTAGAAATGGCACCCCTCATAGGCACAAACACTCCGACACTCTTGTAAGGCCGAGAAACTTCACCGCCGCATGTTGCATGGGTGGATGGAGATGATATTTACTAGTAAATCACGTTCTAATTGCCTAAGCAAATAAAAAATATGAAATCTAATAAACCATGGTTGCGAGAAAATTGCACATAACACCACTTGTTAGGGCAGATGTTACACAAAATCACGACCATGTTTTTTTTGCACAAAACACCGTATTTTGCCGTAATTATTGTATAAAACATAAAACTCATTGTTAATGGTGTTTGTAGCTAACAAACTCGTTGTTCACAATGTTGGTAGTTAATTAGTCAAAATCCCACTATCTGAAAGGCAGATGTAGGGTTAGTGTCTCATGGTCAAAAGTCAAGGACGTCATGTTCCTTCCCCCACGGCCAATGTCGCCGGGTGTGAGGAGACGTTCGAGGCTGCCCCAGTCCACTAGGATTCAAGAAGCGTGATGAACATGGAGTCACGATCGTTGTGGGGCACTGCTGTCAGCAGAACATTTCCTAGTGTGAAAGCGAATTTAAAGGTGATCAGAAGGGAGCGAAGTGTTCCATCATCCGTCCTTCAAGGTTTACCTTTTGCCCTTAAAGGTTTTCCCTCTAATGAGAGCCGCATGGTTAATATAGAAAATGGTTTCCATAATATGGCTAAGCCTCTATTTCCGTAGAAAATGCGGTTATTGATTAAATGATTCAAAGACAATTCAAAATAGAACTTTCGAGGTATGAAAAGTGCATTATGGATATCCCAGCATTCAAACGAGACCCATCCAAACCAAATCCGCCACTCGTTGGGCCAGACCTTGTTGGCAAGTCATGCTGGTGGTCGGCTGTAACACCAGCCCGTCTAGGCTAAAATGCACGCGCCCGCCTCCTCTCAGCCTCGTGTACGGCCACTGATCGGTCACCACCCCATTTCCTGCGAGCTCACGCAAATTTTCCCTTTTCAATCGATTCTATGTTTGAGCTCCATGCCTAGCTTAAGTTGAATGAATTAGTAGGGACAATGAAATAGTAAACACGCCCGAGTTCCATGTTGGACTTCACCAGCCTCCGGATGGTGGGCCTGAAAGAAAACACAGGAGGAGAATTGGGAGGCAAGTCCATAGCTCTCAAGGGCTGGATTCGATGCTCTTTATATAGATCAGAGAGGTTACATCTTATACTACAAGAACACGGAATATCTACTCAACAACTTTACTCAACAACTTCAGTTCTAATCTATATCTATATCTAGCTTTTTAAACTACACCATATATCTATATCTAGCTTTTTAAACTACACTAGAGAATACATCAGGGATTACATCAGCTATAGTATATTCTAACACCCTGTCACATCCCAAGATTTTCCAAATCTTATAATGTAAAAAATAAATGAATAAAATAAAACTTTGTTGATTTTCATGGTGAGAAAAAACTTTTTGAATCCATTTGGAAACTTTCAAAAACCTATTTGATTAAGATAAATCCTAAAGGAATTTAAAAAGATAAACATTTAATAAAGGAAAAATAAAAATATTTGGAATTACTATTTTGAAATCTTTTTATAAAAGATTTGGTTTTTAGATGAAAAGATAGAAATATAAATAAGTATTATTTTATAGAGCCAAACTAAAACCTGGCCAAGCCTTTGAAATAAAATATTTCTATTTGATAAAAATAGTGAAGGTTTATTTAAATAAAATAATAAGGATTTAATATCCAAGTTTATTAAAAATAAAAGTTTACTATTTTAATTAAACATCAAAACTTATTTATTTATTTTAAACAAGTTTTCCAAGTATTCTTTATTTCCAAATAAAACCTACTGATTTGGTTTTGAAAATAATTAAATTTCAAATGGAGATTTTAAATAAAACAAAATCTATTTGATTAATAAACAAGGTCTATTTATTTAATTAATAATGGACCCTAAAATAAAAATATTATTTTTATTTTGGGCTTTGGTTTATTGTTGTTAAACAGAACCAAAACTCATTATAAGTGTGGTGAATGTTTGAATTGATTTGAATGTTTGAATGTTGTTTGAAATTCAAAACAGAAAATAGATTTGGAAAAA
Organism: Avena sativa; assembly: GCA_916181665.1. Taxonomy (NCBI): domain Eukaryota; kingdom Viridiplantae; phylum Streptophyta; class Magnoliopsida; order Poales; family Poaceae; genus Avena; species Avena sativa. The sequence continues at coordinate 509,299,836 of OV702294.1, forward strand.
GAAAAAGCATTCAGGAAGAAAAAAATAGAATTGGACACAGCCCAGCCGGCCAGCCCAATAAGCCCAACAACCAGCCCACTCTCTCCCTCCCGAAGAAAACGTTTCGCACTCAGTTTTTAACCCGCGCAGACAATGACTGGTGGACCCCTCTCCCTGTCTCTCTCCTTCGCTGACGAAGCGGACCCACGCAGCCAGCTCACCCCTTCTTCCTCGCGCAGACGACGCCCTGCCGCTGCAGCCATTACTCCGGCGATCAATACGCGTTGATTCCGCGACCGTTACTCGCCATGACTGCACCCTATTAACCGCCCTGGCCTCCTCTCCATTTCCCCTCACGAGCCTCCCTCTCTTTGCCCCCAGGCCGTCGTAATTTCAAGCCACACCCCACTGCTCCGACGAGCATCTCCAGTGAATTTCGGCGAACCACTGCCGCCCCTTGCCTTCCTAAGCACACCACCGTGATCCCCACTCCCAAGCTCACCTGTCTATACCTTCCGTTCAACCGCGGGCGCCCTAGAACCTCGGCTTCGACGACCTCTGAGCGCCGCCGCGTCTGCTTCCTTCTCCGGCGACGTTCCCTGGTAAGAACCGACCACCCCGCGCTCTCTCCTTCATGCACACAGCTTCGCCTTGGTCTTGCGCTTCTAACCGCATCCTCGTTTTGCCTCGGAGTGAACCACAACACCGCCCACGACGACCACCAGACGAACCCGACGCCGTCCTCCACTCCGGCGAGCGATTAAACCTGCTCCAGTGCGCCCCTCGCCTCCTCGCGACCACGTTGAGCATCGCCATGATCCCCTGAGCATGGTAAGCATCTCCACTTCCTTCTTTGCTTCCTAGAACCGCCGCTAGCCCATCGTCCGACCGTCGCCACCGCCAGCCGCCGCACAGCGCCGCCCGTTGTTGACCAAGTAGTGGTGTCCGTAGGATCTAGATCGGACGCACACGATAGAATCTAGGCGAAGCGGTAAGTAGCGTCTCAGCGCCGTGCGATCTGCTTAAGATCCAACGCACCAGAGAGGCTGATCCGCACGAAGCGGTACCGCCCAATAAGAAAGCGACGCGTGGCCAGTCTTCGATTTAAAAACAGATTTGAAATCAGATTTGTTTGCAGATTTGAAACCCTTGTAACTTTTGATCCACACGTCCAAAATTTGCAAACTTTATATCATTAGAATCAGTGGAATAAGCCCTAGCCAACCATGCAATTTGTTTAGTAAAAAGCCTCTGGTAAAATGTTTGTTTTTGCATAAACATTTATATGCTTGTTTAGATTAGAAAAATTATTCCAAAATGTTTTCAAGGATGAAATCTTTGCAAATTGGTTTGTGGTGAACTTATTGACCCTAGGAACCAACCCATGAATTTAAAAATGGAATTTGTGAAGATTAGGAATGAAAACTTGAATTAGTCCATTTCTAGTCAAATAAAAATATTGCTTTTGTTATGAAAATAATTTTGGAGTAAAAACTTTGGGAAAATGATTTAAATCAGACCTACTGACCCTAAACACCAAGTTTTGAGAATTAACAACTTATTTGGTGAACAACATAAAGTTTTTGCTTTGATAAAAACATTTTCCACCACTTAAAATAATGAAAGGATTTAAAAATAGTTTATGGATAAAACCCTTTTGCAAATGACTTTGCCGCTTTGGAAAATGACCACTTTGAACCTTACAAAGTTTAGAGCCTAGTAGAAACCATGTTTGCAAATAAAACTATATTTTGCATGCTTGCATGCATGACTTAGTTCCTATTATTTTATGTGTGTTTTGTTTGTTTGATTTTGGTTGGAATGCTAGTTGATATTGTGTTTGCTTGATTGACTTGTAGTTAAATTAGAAAAGTGTGAAACTAGCAAGATCAAGGAGTGAACCAACATTCCCTACCAAAAAGGCAAGTGACACTATCATCCAAAGTCCTACTATTTTCATTATACTTAGTGGATTTTGAAACATGCATGAAAAGAATTTTTATACTTATGCTATGCTAAATCCTAATAAGATTCCCCTTTTATATTCCTTAGTGAAAACAATGTAGTTGTAAAATGCTTAGCCATGCTAAATATTTTGAGAAGAGATACATGTTGAGATTTTATGAAGTTGAGAAAAGGACTTGTGTTTTTATATAATAAAACAAGGACTCAATGAACCACCTGGGTGGACAAGGATACTTTGAGTTTTGGAGAAGGTGGCAACAAAAGGAACCATGTCTATGGCAATCTCTTTGTGTTGTGCTCCAAAAGAAAACCACCCAGGAACTTAGAGATTGAACATGTTTCTCCAACTATGGCTTTCGTGTACAACCACATGCTACTTATGGCTCTGGCTTAGTCAACTACATTGGGAAGACCCATGCATTGTCTTTAGGTTACTGAAAATGAGGGAACTTGGAATCCCACATGGGTACTGAAGACAGCTAGCAATGCTGTATGGGAGGACCCTCTGGAAAGACTTCGTCACAGTCTCAATCTGCCAGTACTCCATCTTGGTGAGTACCGATACAGCGGCCACTGGTGGCAACAAGATGAGAGTGTGACATGTGGGTAAAGTGTACAACTTCTGCAGAAGAAAATAAAATCTAAGTACTTAGTCGTGTCCCCGGTTATGGACAATACTGAGCAACTAAAGTTTGAAGCTATGGGAAATCTCGACATTCCAATTTCTAAAATAAATTTTTTTAAAGAGACAACAAAAGACTTGAAGCACTTGGGGGTACCAAGGAGCTCAAGAGATTTGGATAAAAACTTGAAGCACTTGGGGATACCAAGGAGCTCAAGAGATTTGGATAAAAACTTGAAGCACTTGAGGTTACCAAGGGGCTAAAGAGATTTTGATAAAAGCTTGATGCACTTGGGGATTTACCAAGGTGCTCAAGAGATTTTAACAAAGACACTTGGTGGATTCCAAGGAGATCAGAAAGAGGTGACAAAAGATCAAAACCCTTTTGAAAAGATAGGATAAATTATTGCTTTCTACAAATGAGCCTAAAACCCTACTTAGCCAAATATGCATGTAATGATAGGATCCACTTATATTTTACATAGTAGTGAAACTTGCCAATACAATTCAAATGTATTGACCCTTGTGGCTGTAACTTGTAATGTTGCAGGTTTGATTGTTTTAGAGAAGATTGATTGATTAGGATTACAAAGTCTACAGCCAACATGTCTGCCTGTGGCACTTTGAAGATGAAGGACCCCATGCTTATATAATTCTGCTGCAATGTAATGTAATAGCCAAAGAGCTATGTAAGATGTAATAAAGTTATGTTATTCCTGGTTATAAAGTTATACTATGACCCTTGTTTCTTGATATTACATCTTAATTGTGGATGCTAGCTATTGATCCAGGGACTAGCATTGTAAACACAGGGGACTCTACCTTATTTAAAGGTTGGGACCCTTACACACCCTCCCTCAATCTCAACTGTCCAGCAGATTGAATTGCGTTTGCACCACTGAAAAGCTAAAATAGGGAGAGGCTTTGTAAAGATGTCCGCAACTTGATCAGTAGATCAAATGAATTTGATCTCCAGTTGCTTCTACGAAAATCTTTCCCGTAAAAAATAAAAATCAACCTCGATATGCTTAGCATGAGGATGGAACACTGGATTCGCAGTCAAATATGTGGCGCCAAGATTATCACACTATAATATAAGAGTCCGAGACTGCTGAACACCTAGCTCACCAAGAAGAGACTGGACCCATATCAGTTCAGCAGTGGCGTTAGCAAGTGCCTTGTACTCAGACTTAGTGCTAGAACGTGAAACTATAGCTTGTTTCCGTGCACTCCAGGCGATCAAATTTCCTCCAAAGAAGATAACATATCCCCCGGTTGATCGCCGGTCATCAACATTTCCCGCTCAGTCCACATCAGAAAGGGACGATAATAAATTTGTGGAGATAGAACTAAGAGACAGACCAGTAGATAATGTGAACCTGATATACCTAAGGATCTTCTTAACAGCTGACCAATGACTGCCATGAGGAGCATGAAGATACCGACACACACGATTTACCACATATGAGAGGTAAGGCTGTATGACTGTGAGATACTGAAGACCACCAACTATGTTGCGATATAAGGTGGCATCATCATATGAAATAAGATCACCATCCAAAGCAGAGAGCTTATCTGACGCAGACATAGGTGTGTGAGCAGGCTTGCATTTGAGCATACCATATCGCCGAAGAAGCTCGGTTGCATACTTCCGCCGAGATAGCAACAATCCACCAGTAGAGGGATGAAGTACCTCAATATCGAGAAAGAAGTGAAGTGCACCAAGGTCCTTGACTGCAAACTCTGTCCTCAAGTCCTATACAAGCTGATCAGGCGCAGTAGACGAATAGCCGATGACAATAATATTATCTACATAGACAAGCAGAAAAGTGACCACTGATACGTCGTAAACATATCTATAATTTTTTATGTTCCATGTTTGTTTAGTATCTACTTTGTTATGCTTTGTCTACACTTTGAGGTATTTTTATACATTTTCTTGGAATAACTATTAACAAGATGCCGCAGTGCTAGTTGCCTGTTTTCTACTGTTTTTGGTTTCAGAAAAGCTAGTAAGGAAATATTCTCGGAATTAGACGGGACAAAATCCAAAGTCAATATTTCACTAAGAAGAACACAGAGACCGAAGGGCGACTGAAGGAGGGCCATGAGGCCGCCACACCCTAGGGTGTCACGGCCCCCCCTAGGGCATGCTGCCACCTGGTGTGGGCGCCTCGGGTGCCTCCTGCCTCGCCTCTTCGCCTATAAAAGCCTCCCGATGCCAAAACCCTAAACACCTGATCGGATCTCCACGAAACAGTCTATAGCCGCCGCCACCATCATCCCTAGATCGAGGGGATCTGAATCTCTTCCCGGCACCCTGCCGAAGGGGAGAGATCATCCCGGAGGCCTTCTTCATCACCATGCCAGCCTCCGGTATGATGCGTGTGTAGTTCACCCTTCGACTACTAGATGATTATTTCTCCTCCTTTGTGCTATCATGTTTAGATCTTGTGAGCTCCGTTCATGATCAAGGTCATCTATTTATAATCATGCATGTTGTGTTTGCGGGGATCCGATGGATATTGAGATACTATGTTAGATTGATTATTGATTCTATCATGTCTTATTGATTATTGATTCTATCATGTATGTGTTGTTTGTGATATTGCATGCTCGCTAGTAGCTATCGTGGCCAAGTAGATGCTAGTGACTCCAAGAGGGAGTATTTATGCTCGATAGTGGGTTGATGCCTCTAGCAATCTGGAGAAGTGACAGGAATCTCTAAGGTTGTAGATGTGTTGTTGGCACTAGGGAGAAAACAACAATCTTTTGTTCATGGAACAATTGTATTGTTTACTTTACACACATTGCTTAATGCAATTATCTGTTGTTTGCAACTTAATACTGGAGGGGGTTCATGTTGGAATTATGCCCTAGAGGCAATAATAAAGATGTTATTATTATAATTCTTGTTCATGATAAAGTTTATATTCCATGCTAGAATTGTATTAAGCGGACACTTTGATACTTCTGTGGTTTATGAACAACACCGTGTCCCTAGACATGAGTTGTCAATTAATAATGAGATCATATCATTGGGAGAATGATATGATGGACAGACCCAAATCAAGCAGAGCAATTAGATCGTGTCATCGTGTTCATCTTTGCAAAGCTTTTTCTTATGTCAAATATTGTATTCCTTAGACCATGAGATAATGCAACTCCCTGGTATCGGAAGAAAGCTTTGAGGTCATCAAACGTCATCCTATGAGACGGTGATTATAAAGGTGTCTCTCAGGTGATCGGAAAGTACTTGTTGGGTTGTATGTATCGAGATGGGATTTGTCCCTCCCAAGTCGGAGAGATATACTTCGGGCCCACTCGGTAATCGATATCAACACCGCTTGCAAGCACGTGGCTAAGGAGTTAATCACAAAGTGATATCGTATTACGGAACGAGTAAAGTACTTGCTGTGAACGAGATTGAACTAGGTATGCCGATACCGACGATCGAATGTCGGGCAAGTAAAATATCGCGTGACGAAGGGAATATATATATGGGATTAATTGAATCCTGGCATCGTGGTTCATCCAATATGATCATCGATGAGTATGTGGGAGTCAATATGGGTTTCCAGACCCCGCTGTTGATTATTGATAGAAGATCATGTCTGCATATTCTCGAACCCGTAGGGTCACACACTTAACGTGTCTCGACGCTAGGATAGAATGGATAATTGGTTTATGAGTTTTTGTTCGGAGTCTCGGATGAGATCCAGGACATCACGAGAGGTTCCTAAATGGTCCGGAGAATAAGATTCATATAAGGGAAAGCAGTTTTTGGATTTCAGAATAGTTTCAGATTGTTCGGTATTGTACCGGAAGCTTCTAGAACCTTCCAAAGTGGTACCAACGTGGCCCCACTTGTCGGTGGGGTGCCTGGGCCTACGAGGGAGTGCCCTGGCCGCATTGGGCCAGGGGCACAAGGCTCCATATGCCCAGCCGGCCAAACCCTAGGGGAAACCTTCTAGAAGGAGGGGGAAAACTTGCCCCCCACTCCAACCCTTGGGGCTGCCGCCCTAGGGCTTGGAGTAGGGGCCAAGGGGGTCGTACAGCCCCCTATATATAGAGGGCAGGGGCGCAGCCCTCCTTCCCCACTCCTTCAACCCTAGCCGCCAACCTGCTGCCCTCCACCTCTCTCTCTCCCGACTGCGCGTAGGCGAAGCCCTGCCGCAGAAACTCTCCACCATTGCACCACGCCGTCGTGTTGTAGATCCAATCTATCTCTCTATCCCACTTGCTGGACCAAGGAAGGAGGAGACGTCGCGGCACCGTACGTGTGCATCTCTCGGAGGCGCCGCCACTTGCGGCGTTGGATCGGATCGGATCGCGAGGAGGAGAAGGCTAGTTCGACTACATCACCCATGTTCTGTTGAACGTTTCCGCTTTGCGATTTCTTCAAGGGTATGAAGATCTCATCTATCCCTCTCGTTGATTACATCTCCTAGATTAGATCTTGGCTTTACCATTCACATCCGTAGATTTTTTTTGATTTACTATGCTGCAAAACCCCTTTAGTTCGGATGATAACCTAAAGGTGGATTATTAGTCATAGATGCAGTTGGATGGCAGTCTATGTATATTGTTGTAATGCTCAATCAAATCACATAGGAATATTGATGTCTAGTATTTGCATTGTTATGCCTTGCTCAGTCCTATCAATTGCCCCACTGTAATTTGTTCACCCAGCATGTTATGTTATTTATCTTAAGGAGAACACCTCTAGTGAACTGTGGACCCCGGTCCAATCTTTACCATTGATACATCATCTACTGTTACTATTTACTTTCTGCAAGCAACTATTACCTTCCACACTATACGTTTAATCCTTTGTTTTCAGCAAACCAGTGAGATTGACAACATCACTGTAAGTTGGGGCAAAGTCTTGAGTTTGTGTTTGTGTTGTGCAGGACTTTTGCTATTGTTTCTCCTCTAATTTGTGTGATTTGGATATAAACTAACATGGACTGATGCTGTTTTCAACAGAATTGCTTTGGTGTCTCGTTTTTGTGCAGAAACTCAACTTTCAGGAAAAATCCCGGAAAATATCGCAAAACTCCTATTTTACTAGAAGACTCACGGAGCCAGAAGACGAGACGGAGGAGGGCCACGAGAGCCCCCCACACCCCCTGGCTGCACGAGCCAGGCCAGGACGCACCTGGGGGTGGTGAGGCCACCTCGGGCACCCCCTCGGTCTCCCTCTTTGCCTACATAAAGCCTTCTGACCTAAAAATAGAGGGGGTCGACGTTTTTCCAGATAGAGTTCCGCTGCACCGCCACCACCAGAAACCGTGATTCGAAACCAGAAACTCCGTTCTGGCACCCTGTCGAGACGGTGAATTGGAGGAGATCATCGCCATCATCATCACCGACGCCTCTCCATCAACCATCCATGTTTCCCCCATCCATGAGTGAGTAATCCTCCGTTGTAGGCTATGGGGGTAGGGATTGGATGAGATCTATCATGAAATCGAATAAGATTGTTAGGGCATGGTGCATAGTATCTTTGTGAGTGCTTTTTGACATTGTTGCAACTTGTTATGCTTAATGCTTGTCACTAGGGCCCGAGTGCCATGATCTCAGATCTGAACATGTTATTGATTCATGATGATAGTATTTTTTGTGATCTTATCTGCAAGTTGTTTATGTTGGAGATATGCCCTAGAGGCAATAATAAATGTAGTTATTATTATATCTTTGTGTTTATGATAAATGTTTACATTCATGTTATAATAGTATTAACAAGGAAACATTAATACTTGTGTGATTTGTAAACTTAATTTGAAGTCCCTAGTAAAGCCTCTATATAATACTAGCTTGTTGGTTAATAGATGATTGTGGTTTCCCTATCATGAACATTGAGATGTTATTAACAACAAGATCATATCGTTAGGAGAATGATATGATGGACATACTCCTATAGATAAGCGTAGCATAAAGATCAAGTCATTTTAATAGTTCAATTGCTATATGCTTTCTGATACATAGTAATCTAATTCCTTCGACCATGAGATCATGCATATCACCTTTACCGGATGGATGCTTTGATGACATCAAACACCACACCGTAACTGGGTGGCTATAAAGGTGGCATTGAGTGTTCGGAAAGTATTGGTTGAAACACATGGATCAAGAGTGGGATTTGTCCATCCATATGACGGATAGATATACTCTGGGCCCTCTCGGTGAAATGTCATCCAATTAGCTTGCAAGCATGTGACTGGCTCACAAGGGATCACATATCACGGGAACGAGAAAAGAGTACTTATCGGTAACGAGGTTGAACTAGGTATGCAGAGATACCGACGATCATAACCTCGGATAAGTAACATATCGTGAGACAAAGGGAAATTGATATCGTATGTAAGTGGTTCATTCGATCGCAAAGTAATTGTAGAAATATGTGGGAGCCATATGAATTTCCAGATTCCTCTATTGGTTATTGTTCGGAGAAGTGTCTCGATCATGTCCGCATAATTCACGAACCGTAGGGAGACACACTTAAGGATTCGACGTTGTTTTGAGTAGTTATGGAATGATGAGAAAGAGACCGAATGTTGTTCGGAGTCCTGGATGGGATCCGGGATATCACGAGGAGATCCGGAATGGTCCGGAGAATAAGATTCATATAAGTAAAGTCCCGTTTCGGAGTTGGGGAATGGTTCCGGTGTTTTCATCGGGAATGTTCTAGAATGTTCCAAAATGTCCGGCACTCCGGAGGGGAAGGGTACATGAATGTGTTGTATCAAGTTGGTATGATTGCATCATGTACTAAGTGTCATCGCTGTTCCAAATAAAGGATTAATTCAAATCCTAGTTTGAAAAGTCAAATAGCTAAATTGAAAAGTCAAACGGCTAAATTTGGAAAGAGGAAAAGAGGAGGAAGGGGAAACCGAGTTGGGGAGGGAGTCCCTCCTCCCCAAGCCGGCGCACCACCCAAGCCGAGTTGGGGAGGGACTCCACTCCCTCCCCTTGGCCGGCCGGCCCCTCCACCTATATAAGGAGGGGCAGGGCTCCCTCCTAGAGACACACAAGTACCTCTCCTCCAAACCCTAGCTTGGCGCCACCACCTCCTGCAGCTGCCGCCGCCTCCTAGGGTTGCCCTAGCCGCCGACTTGGGCTGCCCCAAGCCCTAGACGCCGGCTCTAGCACCTCCTCCTTGGTGTGTCTAAAACCTAGATCGCCGAGGAGCTCTCTCATACTCCACCATACTCGCTCCGGCTTAAGGCGAAGCCCTGCGAGATCTCCCCTCTACTTCCGGTACCACGCCGTTGTGCTGCCGGAATCGCGAGGAGAGTGCTACAACCTCCGCTGCCTGCTGGAACAAGAGAGAGGAAGGTCTTCGTCGAGTACCGAACGTGTGACCGACTGCGGGAGCGCTGCCGGAACGCAGCGCCGGAAGGATCGTCTACGCGATCTTGAGATTGGGAAGAGTACGACTACATCACCCACGAGAATCCGCTCTCGTTAAACACTTTGGAATCTTCGAGGGTGAGTTATTCCATCGACTCGTTGCTACAATCTAGTAGATAGATCTTGGCTTGTTTGTTTGTATGCGGTAGAAAATTTTGTTTTCCATGCTACGAAACCCTACAGTTTACACATATTATTGTCCAGAACCGAAGGCCCCGAAGTGACAGAAATTGGGATAGCCGGAGGGGATGGCTGTGATAAGAGGCGTCTAACTTTGTTTTGCAGGGGTGTGTTGTGATGTGATATGGCCATGATTATGATTATATTTGATGTATGCAATGTTCCTTATTGTAAGTTGGCAACCGGCAGGAGCCATATGGTTGTCTTTAATTTCTGTTAAGACCCGCGTGTCTATTCAAAGTAGTTGTAAGAGTTGAAGCCGGTGGACGAGAACCATGGAGAAGCGTCATTGACCTTGATGCAATGCCGGTGATGATGGAGATCATGTTCGTGCTAGAAGATGGAGATCGGAAGCACAAAGAAGAAAGGCCATATCATATCACATATTATGAATTGCATGTGATGTTAATCCTTTATGCATCTTGTATTGCTTAGTAGACGACGGTAGCATTATAAGATGATCCCTCATGCACATGAATTTCAAGTCATAAAGTGTTCACCCTTAGTTAGCACCGTTGCTAAAGCTTGTTGTTTCGAAGCACCACATGATGATCGGGTGTGTTAGATTCCGCAAGTGTATACAACGTGAGCAAGCCAGATTTGCTCATGCGGAAACTAAGGTTTGATCTTGACGAGCCTAGCATGTACAGACATGGTCTCGGAACACGGATCACCGAAAGGTAAAGCATGAATCATATAGTAGATATGATGAACATGTTGATTGTTCGCCATTGAAACTATATCAACTCTCGTGATGATCGGTGTTGATGTGGTGGATTTGGTTCGTGTGATCACTAAAACAATGTGAGGGATATTGTTTTGAGTGGGAGTTCACCTAGATTAATTTTAATATTAATTTGAACTCAATTTGTCATAAACTTAGTCTAAACTATTGCAAATATGTTGTAGATCAATGGCAGCCCCTACCATCAATTTTAATGCGTTCCTAGAGAAAGAAAAGTTGAAAAACAATGGAAGCAACTTCGCGGATTGGTTCCGCAATTTGAGGATTGTCCTCACAGCTGGTAATTTGACCTATGTGCTGGATGCACCGCTGGGTGACCCACCTGCAGCTGATGCTTCCGATGAAGTAAAGAATGTTTACCTCACTCGGAAGACTCAGTACTCCATAGTTCAGTGTGCTATCTTGTATGGTTTAGAATCGGAGCTTCAGAAAAGGTTTGAGAATTCAGACCCATATGATATTGTCGAGGATCTCAAATTGATCTTTGAGACTCATGCGGCAATTGAAAGCTATGAGGCTTCTGAAAAGTTCTTTAACTGCAAGATGGAAGAGGGCAGCTCCGTCAGCGAGCATGTGCTTAAGATGTCTGGGCACGCAAACAAACTTCAAAGCTTGGGTATTGTGATTCCTAATGCTTTGGGGATTTACCGTGTCCTCCAATCACTACCACCAAGTTACAAGAACTTTGTGATGAACTACAACATGCAAAACATGAACAAGACGTTGCCAGAACTCTTTGCCATGTTAAAGTCTGCAGAAGTGGAGATCAAGAAAGAGCACCAAGTGTTGTTGGTCAATAAGACCACCAAATTCAAGAAAGGCAAGTCTAAGCAAAAGGGACACTTCAAGAAGGGTGGTAAGAAAGTTACCACGCCGACGAAGAAGACCAAGGCTGGACCTAAGCCTGATACTGAGTGCTTTTACTGCAAGGGAGAAGGTCACTGGAAGCGGAATTGCCCAAAGTACTTGGCGGATTTGAAGAACGGCAACATCAAGAAGAAAGGTATATCTGATATACATGTTATTGATGTGTATCTCACTAGTACTCGTAGTAGTGCCTGGGTATTTGATACTGGTTCGGTTGCTCATATTTGTAACTCGAAACAGGTGCTGCAGAATAAACGGAAGCTAGCGAAGAACGAGGTGACGATGCGCGTTGGAAACGGATCAAAGGTTGATGTAATCGCGGTCGGCACGCTACCCCTTCATCTACCATCGGGATTAGTTTTATACTTAAATAATTGTTATTTGGTGTCTGCGTTAAGCATGAACATTATATCGGGATCTTGTTTATTGCGAGACGGTTACTTGTTTAAATCCGAGAATAATGGTTGTTCGATTTATATGAGTAATATGTTCTATGCACATGCACCTTTGATAGATGGTCTATTCTTATTGAATCTCGATAGTGGAAATACACATATTAATAACATTGAGGCTAAACGTTTGAAATCGAGCGATAACTCGACCTATATGTGGCACTGTCGTCTTGGTCACATTGGAGTGAAGCGTATGAAGAAACTCCATTCCGATGGACTTCTTGAATCACTTGATAGATGCGAAGCATGTCTGATGGGTAAAATGACTAAGACTCCATTTTCTGGTATGATGGAGCGAGCTACGGACTTATTGGAAATCATACATACCGATGTGTGTGGTCCAATGAGTGTAGCATCGCGCGGTGGTTATCGTTATGTTCTCACCTTCACGGATGACTTGAGTAGATATGGGTATATCTATTTCATGAAACATAAGTCCGAAACTTTCGAGAAGTTTAAGGAATTTCAAAGTGAGGTAGAGAATCAACGTAACAAGAAGATTAAATTTCTACGTTCTGATCGTGGAGGTGAATATCTGAGTTACGAGTTTGGCGAGCATTTGAAGAAATGCGGAATACTTTCGCAGTTGACACCGCCGGGAACACCACAGCGTAATGGTGTGTCTGAACGTCATAATCGAACTCTCTTAGATATGGTTCGTTCTATGATGTCACTTACAGATTTACCGCTATCATTTTGGGGTTATGCATTAGAAACAGCTGCATTCACTTTAAATAGGGCACCGTCTAAATCCGTTGAAACGACACCGTATGAATTATGGTTTGGGAAGAAACCTAGATTGTCGTTCCTTAAAGTTTGGGGGTGCGAAGCCTATGTAAAGAAGTTACAGCCGGACAAGCTTGAACCCAAAGCGGAAAAATGCGTCTTCATAGGATACCCAAAGGAAACTATTGGGTATACCTTCTATCATAGATCCGAAGGCAAAATCTTCGTTGCCAAGAATGGATCCTTTCTAGAGAAGGAATTTCTCTCGAAAGAAGTGACTGGAAGGAAAGTAGAACTCGACGAGGTTGTCGAACCTTCTCTCAAAATTGCAAGTAGCGCAGCACCGGAAGAAGTTCCTGTGGTGCCTGCATCAATAAGAGAGGAAGCTAATGATGATGATCATGAAACTTCGGTTGAAGTTGCTACAGAGCCTTGCAGGTCAACGAGAACTCGTACCACTCCAGATTGGTATGATCCCGTTATGAGTGTCATGTTGGTGGATAACACCGATGACCCTGAGACATATGAGGAAGCGATGATGAGACCAGATTCCAATAAATGGCAAGAAGCCATGAAATCCGAGATTGGATCCATGTACGAAAACCAAGTATGGACTTTGGTGGACTTACCGGATGGCCGGAAGGCTGTCGAGAACAAATGGATCTTCAAGAAGAAAACAAATGCTGATGGTAATGTTACTATCTATAAAGCTCGACTTGTCGCAAAAGGGTTTCGACAAATTCAAGGAGTTGACTACGATGAGACTTTCTCACCAGTAGCGAAGCTAAAGTCTGTGAGGATTATGTTAGCAATCGCTGCATATTACGATTATGAGATATGGCAGATGTATGTCAAAACAGCATTCATCAATGGAGACATTGATGATGAGTTGTATATGATGCAACCCAAAGGTTTTGTCGATCCTAAAGATGCTAACAAGGTATGCAAACTTCAACGGTCCATCTATGGATTGAAGCAAGCATCCCGAAGTTGGAATCAACGTTTTGATAAGGTGATCAAAAGTTTTGGTTTTATACAAACTTATGGAGAAGCTTGTATTTACAAGAAAGTGAGTGGGAGCTCTGTAGCATTCTTAATACTATATGTGGATGACATATTATTGATTGGGAATGATGTAGACCTTCTTAATAGTGTCAAGGAATATTTGAATAATAGTTTTTCAATGAAGGATCTTGGCGAAGCAGCTTACATATTAGGCATAAAGATTTATAGAGATAGATCGAAACGCCAAATATCATTGTCACAGAGTACATATTTGGACAAAGTTCTAAAGAGGTTTGGAATGGAAGATAGCAAGAAAGGGTTCTTGCCCATGTTGCCCAATACGACCTTGAGTAAATCTCAAAGTCCGACATCGGCAGAAGATAGAGAAAGGATGAGTAAGACTCCCTATGCCTCAGCCATAGGATCTCTAATGTATGCCATGCTATGTACTAGACCCGACATTGCATATGCTGTTAGTTTAACTAGCAGATATCAAAGTGATCCAGGAGTGGATCATTGGACAGCGGTCAAAAACATCCTTAAGTACTTGATAAGAACTAAGGATACGGTTCTTTCTTATGGAGGTGATGAACAGCTCGTTGTTAATGGTTACACCGATGCTAGTTGGAACACCGATCCGGATGATTCTAAATCACAATCTGGATACGTATTTATTTTGAATGGTGCAGCAGTTAGCTGGAGGAGTGCAAAGCAAAGCGTTGTGGCGAGATCTTCAACTGAATCGGAATACATGGCTGCTTCGGAGGCTTCACAAGAAGCGATATGGATGAAAGAGTTCATTACAGAGCTGGGTGTGGTTCCTAGTGCGCTGGACCCAATGTCTATCTATTGTGATAACATGGTCGCCATAGCCAATGCGCAAGAACCAAGGTCACACAAGAAGCTGAAGCATATCAAGCTACGTTTTCACGCTATTCGAGAACATATCCAAGATGGGGATATAAAGATTTGCAAAGTACACACAGATCTAAATGTGGCGGATCCGTTGACTAAACCTCTCCCGAGGGCAAAACATGACCAACACCAAACTGCCATGGGTGTTCGGTATATTACCATGTAATCTAGATTAGATGACTCTAGTGCAAGTGGGAGACTGTTGGAGATATGCCCTAGAGGCAATAATAAATGTAGTTATTATTATATCTTTGTGTTTATGATAAATGTTTACATTCATGTTATAATAGTATTAACAAGGAAACATTAATACTTGTGTGATTTGTAAACTTAATTTGAAGTCCCTAGTAAAGCCTCTATATAATACTAGCTTGTTGGTTAATAGATGATTGTGGTTTCCCTATCATGAACATTGAGATGTTATTAACAACAAGATCATATCGTTAGGAGAATGATATGATGGACATACTCCTATAGATAAGCGTAGCATAAAGATCAAGTCATTTTAATAGTTTAATTGCTATATGCTTTCTGATACATAGTAATCTAATTCCTTCGACCATGAGATCATGCATATCACCTTTACCGGATGGATGCTTTGATGACATCAAACACCACACCGTAACTGGGTGGCTATAAAGGTGGCATTGAGTGTTCGGAAAGTATTGGTTGAAACACATGGATCAAGAGTGGGATTTGTCCATCCATATGACGGATAGATATACTCTGGGCCCTCTCGGTGAAATGTCATCCAATTAGCTTGCAAGCATGTGACTGGCTCACAAGGGATCACATATCACGGGAACGAGAAAAGAGTACTTATCGGTAACGAGGTTGAACTAGGTATGCAGAGATACCGACGATCATAACCTCGGATAAGTAACATATCGTGAGACAAAGGGAAATTGATATCGTATGTAAGTGGTTCATTCGATCGCAAAGTAATCGTAGAAATATGTGGGAGCCATATGAATTTCCAGATTCCTCTATTGGTTATTGTTCGGAGAAGTGTCTCGATCATGTCCGCATAATTCACGAACCGTAGGGAGACACACTTAAGGATTCGACGTTGTTTTGAGTAGTTATGGAATGATGAGAAAGAGACCGAATGTTGTTCGGAGTCCTGGATGGGATCCGGGATATCACGAGGAGATCCGGAATGGTCTGGAGAATAAGATTCATATAAGTAAAGTCCCGTTTCGGAGTTGGGGAATGGTTCCGGTGTTTTCATCGGGAATGTTCTAGAATGTTCCGAAATGTCCGGCACTCCGGAGGGGAAGGGTACATGAATGTGTTGTATCAAGTTGGTATGATTGCATCATGTACTAAGTGTCATCGCTGTTCCAAATAAAGGATTAATTCAAATCCTAGTTTGAAAAGTCAAATAGCTAAATTGAAAAGTCAAACGGCTAAATTTGGAAAGAGGAAAAGAGGAGGAAGGGGAAACCGAGTTGGGGAGGGAGTCCCTCCTCCCCAAGCCGGCGCACCACCCAAGCCGAGTTGGGGAGGGACTCCACTCCCTCCCCTTGGCCGGCCGGCCCCTCCACCTATATAAGGAGGGGCAGGGCTCCCTCCTAGAGACACACAAGTACCTCTCCTCCAAACCCTAGCTTGGCGCCACCACCTCCTGCAGCTGCCGCCGCCTCCTAGGGTTGCCCTAGCCGCCGACTTGGGCTGCCCCAAGCCCTAGATGCCGGCTCTAGCACCTCCTCCTTGGTGTGTCTAAAACCTAGATCGCCGAGGAGATCTCTCATACTCCACCATACTCGCTCCGGCTTAAGGCGAAGCCCTGCGAGATCTCCCCTCTACTTCCGGTACCACGCCGTTGTGCTGCCAGAATCGCGAGGAGAGTGCTACAACCTCCGCTGCCTGCTGGAACAAGAGAGAGGAAGGTCTTCGTCGAGTACCGAACGTGTGACCGACTGCGGGAGCGCTGCCGGAACGCAGTGCCGGAAGGATCATCTACGCGATCTTGAGATCGGGAAGAGTACGACTACATCACCCACGAGAATCCGCTCTCGTTAAACACTTTGGAATCTTCGAGGGTGAGTTATTCCATCGACTCGTTGCTACAATCTAGTAGATAGATCTTGGCTTGTTTGTTTGTATGCGGTAGAAAATTTTGTTTTCCATGCTACGAAACCCTACAGTTTACACATATTATTGTCCAGAACCGAAGGCCCCGAAGTGACAGAAATTGGGATAGCCGGAGGGGATGGCTGTGATATGAGGATCGCATGTGTTTAGGAGTGTTAATGCTTTGCTCTGGTACTCTATTAAAAGGAGTACCTTAATTGCGAGTAGATTCCCTTGAGGCCCCGCTGCAACGGGCTGGCAGGACAAAAGATGTTGTGCAAATTCTCATTGCGAGCATGTATGACTATATGGAACACATGCCTATGATTGTTTAGTACTTGTATGTTTTATCCTATTTATCTGCAATTGCCCTAGATCTTGATATTACATGAATAGTCTTTTCCATGCAACGCCCATCCATCCAACCCTATGCCTACCGCACCCAAATCCTGCTGTTTGCTACTATTGTTACCACTGCCTTTGTTTTACTACTGTTGTTACTTTGCTATTGCTACTACAAAATTGTTGCTACTAATAAACTACCGTGAGCAAGACTATTTCCAGGTGCAGCTGAATTGAAAACTCAGTTGTTAAGGCTTATAAATATTTTTTGGCTCCCCTTGTGTCGAATCAATAAATTGGGTTATACTACCCTCGAAGACTGTTGCGGTCCCTTATACTTGTGGGTCATCAAGGATTCCAAGTTGCTAGCAACACCTTGGAGTTGTTTCCTTCCTCCTACTAGTTCGATAACCTTGGTTTCATAACTAAGGGAAAACTTACTGTTGTGCTCATCTCACCTTCCTCTTGGGGTCTCCCACCGAAGCTCTACAGTGATATGAGCTCATCAACCACCTCGGAACTCCGAAAAATGAGCAAGGACGAATCAATAGCTAATGGTGTAAATCCAATATTGTTAAGAAGAGAGCTAAGCCACACATGCCAGGCGTGAGGCGCCTGCTTGAGACCATAGAGAGCCTTCTTAAGATAACACAGATGATGAGGATGAGACTGATCCTCATACCCAGATGGTTGACGCATGTAGACCTCCTCTTCAAGTACTCCATGAAGAAATGCATTCTGGATGTCGAGTTGTCGAAGATGCCAACCTCGAGAGACATCCAAAGACAATAAAAGGCGAATTATTGTCGCTTTTACCACCAGGCTAAATGTGTCATCGTAGTCCAAACCATGCCGCTGTTTGAACCCTTTGGACACTAGATGTGCCTTGTACCGCTCAGTCCTGTTGGCGTGATGCTTAAACTTGAACACCCACTTACAGTCAATAACGTTGACAGCGGGTGGACGAGGAACCATACTCCATGTATGATTTTGAAGTAACACGTTGTATTCTGCATCCATTGCCGCATGCCAGTGAGGCAGTCCAAGAGAAACGTGATCACGTGGCTCGACATGCTCGGACGACACTACATGTGTCATGCACTGCGTGAGCCATGCCACCGTCCCGTCTATACGCTCCAGTGGCCGGTGAATATTGTTCTGGAGCCGTGTCATAGACCCAGGTGGTGGTGTAGGGGGTGCTGGTGATTGCGGCCCAGAGCTGGAGCCAGAACCCAGCTGCTCACTCGGTGAATGCAGCCTGCCAGGAGATGTAGGTCCACTCGGGTGAGAGGACCCCGTGGAAGAACCTGGGTCGTTTTCTAGGATGCGTGATGGAGTCGTGTCACACGATGGAGCAGGCGAGGCGTTGTCCTCCACCAGATCGACATGCATGGGCACACTGGGTCCCGAGGTGCGATCATGCACTGGTGCTGGATTGACAAAAAGTTGCATGCCACGACCTGTTCCTGCACCATGATTAAGGAGAAGCAAAGGAGCATATGTGGAATCATCAAATTGACCAGGTAGGGTTGGAATAGATGATGTGGGAATATTTGTGTCTATGGACCCATGATTGGCAAATAGAAAACTTGCCTTTGAAAATGACACCATGAGGAATAAAAACCCGGTTAGTGGGGATATGTAAACACTTATACCCTTTGTGGAGAGAGTTATAAACCAAGAAATACACATTTTTTGGATCAAAACTCAAGTTTGTGATTGTTGTATGGTCGAAGATCAGGCCAACAGGCACACCCAAAAACTTTAAAGAATCGTATAGTCTGAAATTTCTCCTAAGAGACGTTCTAGAGGAGTTTCCATGTTAATGACTCTAGTGGGGAGTCTATTGATGAGAAAACATGCCGTGGAGAATGCATCACTCCAAAAACAAAAGGGAACCGAGGCATGGGCTAGAAGTGTGAGTCCAGTTTCGACTATATGGCGATGTTTACGCTCAATGGTCCTTTTTTTATGGGTGTGCGGGCACGACACTCTGTGGGCAATGTCAATATCAGAAAAGAACTTGTTGAGTTTAATATATTCGCCACCCCCAATCTGTTTGAACATGAATGATTTTTTGGTTTAGGAGAAATTGAAGGAACACTTCAAACACATCGGATTTTTGCTTAAGAAGATACAACCATGTAAAACGGCTATAGGTATCAATGAAACTAACATAGTATTTGTGTCTAGTAACAGAAACTTGGGCAGGGCCCCATATATCTAAAAAAAATAGCTCAAGGGGAGCTTTTATTACATGACTCAAAATAGGGAAAGGCAATTGGTGACTTTTTCCTTGTTGACATGCATCACAAATTGCATTATTGTGACTAGACTCCGAAGGAAGATCACTATGATTTAAAACATGCTGGACGACCTGTGAAGCAGGATGACCTAAACGACAATGCCATTGTTCGCGAGATACTTTGACACTCCCAAAGGATTCTTTGATGATGGGTGGATCCAAAGGGTAGATGCCTCCGTGACACTTCCTGCTAAGCAAAGTTTCCCTCATGGCTCGATCCTTCACAAAAATATTATTTGGGGTAAAATTCCACGAAAACAAGATTATCACTAGTAAGTTTCTTAACGGAGAGAAGGCTTTGAGTAATGAAGGGGACATGCAAGACATTATTGAGACGAAGATTATGTGATGGAGTAGGGAGAATGCCTTGGACAACGTGATGAATTCACATAGCTGCACCGTTTGCGGTGTGCACTTGATCGTTGTCGTGGTAGTGCTCCTTCACGACAAGCTTGTCGAGGTCGTGTGCGAGATGGTTTGTTGCGCTGATGTCAGTGTACCAGGTTGGATCCACCGGGAAGGAAGGAGTGTGCCCTTGCAGCACATCCGTGGCAGCAGCAGCTTGGCGAGGTGCACCGCCACCACCTCCATCGTTCCCCATGCCGAGGAACTCCTTCTTGAAGCGCTTAAAGCACTTGGCAGCGATGTGCCCCACCTTGCAGCAGAGTTGGCACACGGGGTGGTTGTTGTTGCTGGGCCCAGAGTAGTCGCCATCACCACCGCCACCATTGTTGAAGGAGAGTGATGGCAGAGCAGTAGGAGCATGGGAGTAGCCGCCACCGCCACCACCATTGATCGGTGGGAGAGAATGATATGTCGTAAACGTATCTATAATTTTTGATGTTCCATGCTTGTTTAGTATCAACTTTGTTATGCTTTGTCTACACTTTGAGGTATTTTTATACATTTTCTAGGACTAACCTATTAACAAGATGCCGCAGTGCCAGTTGCCTATTTTCTGCTGTTTTTGGTTTCAAAAAAGCTAGTAAGGAAATATTCTCGGAATTGGACAGGAAAAAGCCAAAGTTAATATTTTACCGGAGAGAACACAAAGACCGAAGGGCACCCGAAGGGGGCTACGAGGTGGCCACACCCTAGGGCCGCGCGAGCACCCCTAGGGCGCGCTGCCACCTGGTGTGGGCCCCTAGGGCGACCCCCTACCTTGCCTCTTCGCCTATAAAGTCACCCCGATACAGAAACCCTAAGCACCCCATCAGATCTCCACGAAACAGTCTGTAGCCGTCGCCACCATCGTCCCTAGATCGGGGGGATCTAAAGCTCTTCCCGGCACCCTGCCGGAGGGGAGAGATCATCTCGGAGGCCTTCTTCATCACCATGCTAGCCTCCGGTATGATGCGGGAGTAGTTCACCCTTGGACTATGGGTCCATACAGTAGCTAGATGGTTGTTTCTCCTCCCTTGTGCTATCATGTTTAGATCTTGTGAGCTCCGTTCATGATCAATATCATCTATTTGTAATCATACATGTTGTGTTTGCAGGGATCTGATGGATATTGAGATACTATGTCAGATTTATTATTGATTCTATCATGTCAGGTTGATTATTGATTCTATCATGTTTGTGTTATTTGTGATCTTGCATGCTCTCCATTGCTAGTAGCTATCTTAGCCAAGTAGATGCTTGTGACTCCAAGAGAGAGTATTTATGCTCGATAGTGGGTTCATGCCTCTAGTAATCCGGGGAAGTGACTGAAATCTCTAAGGTTGTAGATGTGTTGTTGCAGCTAGGGAGAAAACAACAATCTTTTGTTCATGGAACAATTGTATTGTTTACTTTACACACATTGCTTAATGCAACTATCCGTTGCTTGCAACTTAATACTGGAAGGGTTCGGATGATAACCTGAAGGTGGATTATTAGTCATAGATACAGTTGGATTACTGTCTATGTATATTGTTGTAATGCCCAATCAAATCTCATAGGAATCATGATGTCTAGTATTTGCATTGTTATGCTTTCTTAACCTGTCAATTGCCCCACTTTAATTTGTTCACCCAGCATGTTATCTATCTTAAGGATAACACCTCTAGTGAACTGTGGACCTCGGTCCAATCTTTACCATTGATACATCATCTACTGTTACCATTTACTTTCTACAAGCAACTACTATCTACCACACTATACGTTTAATCCTTTGTTTTCAGCAAACTAGTGAGATTGACAACCTCACTGTAAGTTGGGGCAAAGTCTTGATTTTGTGTTGTGCAGGATTCCAAGTTGTTAGCAACACCTTGGTGTTGTTTCCTTGCTCCTACTGGTTCGATAACCTTGGTTTCATAACCGAGGGAAAACTTGCTGCTGTGTTCATCACACCTTACTCTTGGGGTCTCCCAACGAGGCTCTACAGTCAACTGAGCTACCATCAAGATTTTCTGGCGCCATTGCCGGGGAGTTAAGGACAGCTTCACAAGGGGAGTCTTTCACAACCACTCTCTTTACTTTGTTTTTCTTTTGCATAGTTTCTTTTTCTTTGTTTTGCTTGCTTCCCTTTTTCAAAAATACAAAAAAAATAGTTTTGTTTGGTTTGCTTTTTCTTATCAAAAACACATAAAAAATATTTCCAACTATAGTTGTTGGTCTGTTATTGACTTGCTTTGTCATGCTTTCTATCAATGGTTGGTTTTTTAAAACTAGTTCTTATTGGCAAGGTGGGTTCACGGAAGAACAAAAATATTATTATAAGGAACATGCTTGTCACAAAAGGGAAAACACTTATGGAAACAAATTGATAAATTGAATACCATTGCAAGAAACGTGTGCTCTACCTATAATGTTACTTATTGCTTTGATAAATCTTGTTGTTGTAGGAGGTATAAACACCTCCCTTTTCAATGTGAGTATAATGATAATGTTACCATATCTTCTTATGTTAAAGGAAATTATGACTTTTATGATGTGGAACAAATTGAAGAATTTATTGCTTGAAGGGTGCATTTGAACTTGCTAGTTTGCTTGAAAATACTGATGATTCACCTGATAAATATGAGGTTTATGATATACTTAAATTTTGCTTTGATAATTACAAGTAAGAAAATGGCTATATTCTTGAATATATTAATAGATGCTTTCCACAAACAGAAGAGACTTGATCTGTCGTAAACATATCTATAATTTTTGATGTTCCATGCTTGTTTAGTATCTACTTTGCTTTGTCTACACTTTGAGGTGTTTTTATATGTTTTTCTGGACTAACCTATTAACAAGATGCCACAGTGCCAGTTGCCTGTTTTCTTCTGTTTTTGGTTCCAGAAAAAGGCAGAAAATCAATATTCTCGGAATTGGATGGGACAAAAGCCAAAGTTAATATTTTACCGTGGGGAACACAAAGCCAGAATATGAGACAGAGGGGATCCACCAGGGGGCCACACCCCCTGGCCGCGCAGCTAACCCTAGCCCGCTCCTAGGGGTGCGACCGCCCTGGCTTCCCCCTGCCTCGCCTATTCGCCTATAAAGACCCCCCGATACCAAAACCCTAAGGATCCGATCAATATTCCACGAAACCGTCTATAGCCGCCGCCACCATCGTCCCTAGATCGGGGGGATCTGGAGCTCTTCCCGGCACCCTACCGGAGGGGAGATCATCCTAGAGGCCTTCTTCTTCATCATGCCAGCCTCCAGTATGAAGCATGAGTAGTTCCACCTTGGAATACGGGTCCATGTAGTAGCTAGATGGTTATATCTCCTCCTTTGTGCTACCATGTTTAGATCTTGTGAGCTCCGTTCATGATCAAGATCATCTATTTGTAATCATGCATGTTGTGTTTGCGGGGATCCAATGGATATTTAGATTACTATGTCAGATTGATTAATGGTTTTGTCTTATTGATTCTATCATGTCTGTGTTGTTTGAGATCTTGTATGGTCTCAGTTTCTAGTAGCTATCTTGGCCAAGTAGATGCTAGTGACTCCAAGAGGGGGTATTTATGCTCGATAGTGGGTTCATGCCTCTATTTAATCTAAGGGAAGTGACGGAAATATCTAAGGTTGTAGATATGTTGTTGCTACTAGGGAGAAAATAACGGTCTCTTGTTCATGGAACAAGTGGACTGTTTACCTTACACACTTTGCTTAAATCAGTTATCGTTGCTTGCAACTTAATACTGGAGGTGGTTCGGATGATAACCTGAAGGTGGATTACTAGTCATAGATGCAGTTGGATGGCGGTCTATGTATCTTGTTGTATTGCCCAATTGAAAGGGCATGTATGCTCCCATGTGTGGTTTTGGTAATTAATGACAATCTCTTTGGACTAATGTGTAAATTGATTTTCACTTGTAGGTTTGTCCATTGGCGTTGCTTGGGCCATGTGTTGGTCTCAAGGTTGAGAGTTGAAGAAATGTCCAAGGGCTTTGTGCCATTGGAATCATGAAGAATAAGGAGCTTGAAGGTTGATCAAGACAAGTGCAAAGATTTGGATCAAGATGGATCAACCTCAAGAAGGGATGAAGAAGGGCAAGCTCAAGATGCTCCATCTCTAAAAGATCTCATGCTTGAAGCTTGCCATCCTCATGATCATGGGGTGATGAAGACAAGTTCAAAGAAGAGGTTTCCCCATGGAGTATGGGGGAGCAATTTGCAAGTCTTCATCTTCATGAAGCAAGAGCAAACAAGAAAGGTGTTCCCACTATAGAAGAACAAGACGGTCTACATAAAGTTCAAGTGGGATGCTCAAGGCAAAGGTATGTTCTTGTTAGGTATTCTCTTATGCCGGTCTCGTGTTGTTAGTTGGGAGACCGGGTTTAGGATAGATAGCCGTACTATCAAGAGGGGCTCTCAATCGGGTGTCTCGATTGCATCGTTCGGAGAAAACAACGGTCTCTTGTTCATGGAACAAGTGGATTGTTTACCTTACACACTTTGCTTAAAGCAGTTATCCGTTGCTTGCAACTTAATACTAGAGGGGGTTCGGATGATAACCTGAAGGTGGATTACTAGTCATAGATGCAGTTGGATGGCGGTCTATGTATCTTGTTGTATTGCTGAACTGAATCTCATAGGATCATTAATGTCTAGTATTGCATTGTTATGCCTTGCTTAGTACTGTCAATTGCCCTGCTGTAATTTGTTTACCCAACATGCCATGTTTGTTTATCTTAAGGAGAACACCTCCAGGGAACTATGGACCCCGGTCCAATCTTTACCATTGATACATCTTCCACTCTTACTGTTTACTTTCTGGAAACCACCATTACCTTCCACACCATACAGTTAATCCTTTGTTTTCAGCAAACCGGTGAGATTGACAACCTCACTGTTCGTTGGGGCAAAGTCTTGAGTTTGTGTTGTGCAGGTTTCCAAGTTGACAGCAACACCTTTGAGTTGTTTCCTTCCTCCTACTAGTTCGATAACCTTGTTTTCTTTCTGAGGGAAGACTTGTTGATGTGCTCATCATACCTTCCTCTTGGGGTCTCCCAACGAAGCTCTACATTGATCTGAGCACATCAAGCTGTTTTTTGGCACCGTTGCTGGGGAGGCTAAGGACGTCTTCACAAGGGGAGTCCTTCACAACCTTTCTCTTTACTTTTTTTTGTTTTGCTTAGTTTATTTTGCTTGGTTTTGTTTGCCTCTTTTTATCAAAATCTCCAAAAAAAATAGTTTAGTTGGGTTTGCTTTCTCTTATCAAAAAGATAAAAAATAGTTCCTACCCTAGTTGTCACCTTGCTCTATCTCACCATGTTGATTCCAAAGTTCACCCTGAAGTATCTTTCAATAGGTAGTGGCTCTATAATTGGGAAAGAAAATATTATTGAAGAATTATATAATCATATTAGCAAACATGAGGATATTGAGGATAGATCCTTAGCAGAACTTGCTCCTAATTAGGAAATTGCAGCAGCTTCTTTAGTTCATATATTGGAGGATAGGTTTGTTAACCTTAACCCCATGATGCAACTTTTGTTTCTTAAACTAAAAGAAGAAGAGGATCCTAAAAAGAGAGAATTTATCCTAGAAACTTTACTAAAAGAGTTCAATGATGTTTCTAAGGAAGCCAAAAAGGTCTTTGAACGTTTTAATATGCTAGGCTCATGTGTAGATGTTATGGTTACTTTAGATAAAACCAAACACAGAGAGGAAATTAAGATACCCATACCTTTTAAACTTGTAGGAATGCATGAAGCCTTATAAAAGAATTTTGATTGGATTGTTCCTGAAAATCCTTGTGATGAAAGTAGTGAACCTCTGTCACATCCCAAGATTTTCCAAATCTTGTAATGTGAAAAATAAATAAATAAACAAAATAAATAATTGTTGAAATTTAGGGTGAAAAGAAACTTTTGTTTCTAAATGGAAACTTAAAATCCCATCTTGAACAAACTTTGGTTAATGTTTGAATCTAACTAAATTCAAATCAAGTGGAATGAATTCCTCATAAAATGCATCTTGAAATTTAAACACTTGGAGAATAAACCAAAACTCTAAAACCCTAATGGAAGAAAATGATTTTCAAGTTATCTCTAAGACTATGAATTTGATGCATATAAAAATTTGTCAAACAAACATTTATGAATGATCAAGAATGATAAAGAGAAATATTATAAAACCATAGAAATTGGTTTCACTTAATTTGGAGCCATAGATAAAATCTTATGTATTTAATAAGATAAGGAAATTGAATTTCCAAAGCTAATAAAGCATCTATATAGAAATCCATACCCAATGGTGAGAAAATAATCCTAAAAATATTTAAAAGGATAAGCAAATATTAAATAAGATTTTACAAATTGAAATCACCAGGTTTGGATCTTTAAATAAAAAGATATGGATTTTATAAGATAGAGACAGAAATATTAAATAAGGAATATTTAAAGACCAAATTAAGTCTTGGCTTAATCCATGAGCAAATGGAATAAATATAATCCAAATCCAAATAAAATAAATGGATAAATAATTTTCCAAATAAAATAAAATGGCATTAACCAACTCCTATTATATTTGAATAAAGATAAAATCCCTATTAGAAATGATTAAATAAATCATGGGAAAATAGAATTTGGAATTTACCCAAGTGGAATAAAAGTTGTTTAACTAACTTAAATGGGATCAAAGAAGTCAAATAAAAATTTATGGAATTAAAACTATATTTAATTTCATTGGAATAAAGAAAAGTACCCAAATTAAAATGATTAATAAATCATATTAAAAACATTCCAAATAATTCAAGGTGAATTATTTGACACCCCAATAAACAAATAAAACCTACTGAAAAGGTTTTGTGGAAAAATTAAACTTAAATAAGGATTAAAAATATATTTGATCTTATTTGAATTTAAAGCAAAGGCTTGTTTTAAAAATTAATAGATCCTAAAAGAATAAAAGAAATATTCTAGATTTGATTTCAGAATGTGTTAATAAACAGTGCTTGATTATTCACAATGTTTGGCAAAAGTTTGATTTCAAATGAATGTTCGAATTGTTTAAACAAAATCAAAACAGAATAAAAGTATTGGAAAAAGAAAAAGAAAAAGAATAGAAAAAAATAGAGCAAAGCCAAACCAGCCCAGCAGACCCAGTCTGCCCCAGTTAGCCCATTTACCCTTCCCCGCGAGAAAAACGATTCGCACCAAGGACTCGACCCACTCACTCACTGACTAGCTGACCCCACCTTCCACCTCTCTCAATCACTAACGATGCTATCCCACAGCCACGTTACCATTTTCAACCCCGCAGACCCCTTCTTCCTCCCTCTCTCTCCCGTTTCTGCTGATTGATTCGCGTGATAAATTCGCATCAATGCCGCGTGATTCCTGCCCCCTGAACACGCTCACTTAAGCGCATGTTTCCCCTCTAGCTTTTCCCCCAGTCCTCACACCACCGGAGCCCCTAGGCTGCCCGTATTGCTTGCGACAACCTCTCTGTCTCCGACGCCTTCCGGCGACGATTCCGGCCAAACCCCGTCGCCCTCGCCTCCTCGACCACACGAGCACACTCCCCATCGCCAGGCGCATCTCTCGGTACCTCCCTCTCGCCTGTGCATGCCCTGTATCCTCGGTAGCATCATCGACTGAGCTCCGCTACCGTCTGCTCGAACTCCGGCAAGTGCCCTAGGTAGCTTCCGTCCGCCCCTTCCCCTCTCGTTGACACACGCAGGTTCTAATCTCACTCGCGCGTATAACGGACCCCTTATCTCCCTCTTCTGTGCCTTGTGGCCCCGCGCCCAACAACGAGTAGAGGCGCCCGACGCCGACTGCAACTACGGCGAGGAATCCCAGTCGACTCTGTGCGCCCCTTGACAAACAACGACAACCTTGAGCATCAGCACGACGAGGCAAACTCCGTGAGCCTCTTCCCTCTCTTTCTCGCATCCTACCTCGTCGGCAACGACCACGTAAGAGCGCGCCGCCACCTGTCGCCGTCGTAGCGCCGCCACTTTGTGGTTGAGTAAATCAGAACCATGCAATGTAGATCGGACGAACGCGATAGAACATAGTCGAAGGGGTAAGTAGCGATCTGTGCCATGTGATCAAGTTAGATCCCGCGGTCTATATCTGTCGATCCGCACAAACCATTATCGCCCAATAAGAATCATACATGTGGCTGGAGTTTGAATTTAAAACAGAAACTTATCTATTTGTTGTTTGGTTTTGTAAAATTCATAACTTTCAAACCACACGTCCAAATTTTGCAAACTTTATATCAATGGAATCATCAAGACAAATCCTACCCAACCATGCACTTTGTTTAGTAAATTGCTTCTGTTAAATTGATTGTTTTTGCAGAAACTTGTGTAGGCATATTTTGAGTATAAAATTCTTTCTAAAATTATTTTGGGGATAAAATCTTTGGAAAATGGTTTGTTTTGAACCTACTGACCATAGAAATCAATTTGTGGTTTCAAAAATATATTTGGTGAAGCAAAGGAATAAATCTTTGATTTAAAACATTCCTAGTCAAATAAAAATATTGTTTATTTATTAAAAGTGCTTTTTGAGGAAAACCCTTTGGGAAATGTTTTGATTTAAACTCTCTGACCCGAAACACCAAGTTTTATGATTCAAAAATATATTTGGTGAACCCTATGAAGATTATTGCTCTACTAAAGACATTTTCTAACCACATAAAATATTGATTTGGTTTAAAAATGGTTTATAGGTAAAATCTTTTGCAAATGGTTTTTCCACTTTTATAAAATGACCTATAGGTGTTTTAGAATGTTTATAACCAATTAGTAACCACTTTTCCAAATAAAACAATCTTTGGCATGCATTGCTTTATTTCTATTATTTTAAGTGATGAATTGCTGGAATGGTAGATTGAAATATTGCTTGCTTGATTGAATTATAGTGATTTGAAGAGTGTGAGTATTTCAAGATCAAGGAGTGAACTTATATTCTCTACCAAAAAGGCAAGTGATGCTTCATACTTTTGTCCCATGATTTTTCACTATGCATTAGTGATATTTCTAAAGTAGGACTTGCATGAAATTTTTGCTAAGTATAAACTATGCCATGGGAAATCCTAGTAGATGAAACCTTAGTGATTTTCCTAAGTTAAGATTCCTACTACTATCATGCTTAGCCTAGCTAGTAGAAAACAAGGGTGGATTATATTCATGCTATGGAATATTTCTAAGTCAAGGACTTGTGTTTTGTTTAATAAAACAACTAAGTGAATGAATCACCTGGGTGGAATGGAAGGAATGGTTTGTGTTGAGTTGTTACACAAGGCCCATTTCTATGGTTTACCTTGTGTATCTCACTTGTGGATGGCCACCCAGGAACAAAGAGATTTGAGATGTCAAATGTTGAGAAGCTTCAAGTGCAGCCACTTGGCATTATGGGCTCTGCCTGGATCATATAGGTTGCAATAACTTAGCCAAATGGATAATTGGTGGTAGGGGATGATAGGTTGGAACGAGTCCATTCTGGTCTAAGGGAAGGCTTCTGAAGGATCTTGTCTTGGTGAAACCAAGTCTTGTGGGGAAAGTGCA
Organism: Avena sativa; assembly: GCA_916181665.1. Lineage (NCBI taxonomy): Eukaryota > Viridiplantae > Streptophyta > Magnoliopsida > Poales > Poaceae > Avena > Avena sativa. The sequence goes on from OV702294.1 coordinate 509,329,380, forward strand.
CCACCTCTGCAGAGTGTAAAATCTAAGTACTTAGCCATGTCCATGGTAAAGGACAATTCGAGCATCAAGACATGGAAGATATCAAGAATCTCCTCATCCCAATTTCTAAGTTAAAACTTTGTGGTTGAACAAGGGTTAAAGGATCACCAATTTTTATTGGGAGATGCCTTGGGTGTTTTTGTCAAGCAAAAACTTAGTGTTTTCCAATGATAAGGAAAATCTATTTTGAGCAAAGCAAGCCTAAGCTCCACTTATCCAAATGCATATAGATGATAGACTCCACTATACTACCATAGTATCACTTGCCAATACAATTCAAATGTATTAACCTTTGTGGCTGTAACTTATTATGTTGCAGGTTTGATTGATGTTAGTGAAGTTTATTGATTAGGATTACAAGTCTACAACCAACATGACTGCCTGTGGCACTTTGAAGATGAAGGACCCCATGCTATTGTTATATTCTGCTACATTCTAGTGAGATAGCCAAATGAGCTATGTAAGATGTAATAAATTATTTTATTCCTGGTTATAAAGTTGTATTATGACCTTTGTTTAATGGTATTACATCTAAACTGTGGATGCTAGCTATTGATCCAGGGACTAGCATTGTAAACACAGGGATCTCTACCTTATTAAAGGTTGGGAACCTTACAACCTTAGAGAGATGAGAAGGGATCCTCTAAACTCATTTGTATGAGATACCTTTCATAGAGATATTGCGAGTATTGATCTTAATGCTTCTTCATTTGAAAATACTTGATTCTTGCTTCTTGTGCCTAACTTAAAGGCGTTAAAGAAAAGTACTTATTGGGAGATAAACAAAAAAAATCTTGAGTCTTGGAATTTATTACTTCAGTAATGACCTCTCCTTATACTTTTTGTTTGCTTTTATGCCAAGAATAACCTCTAATGAGAGGGAAGTAAGATTTGGGGAGTTGTTGTCCCAAATAGATTTTTATGCTCCACCGTAAAAATTCGTGTAAAATCTATGTAAGTCGGATTGAGCTGATATTTTCTGAATAAATCCCCCAGTATGTTATATAACTTTCCTTGGTTCAACACTTTTTAATTTGAGCAACAGAAGGTCTTCGACAAAATAGGTTTCTACCTGCTAGTCTGTTTTGATTGATTTCTGCCATTATTTGCATTTGCTTCTTATTGATTCCTTTTTGGTTCTTTTTGGGAAATTGAGATTTTTTAGGGAATTGCTACAGTAGATTGTGTTTTTAGTGAATTTTTTGCTGTTCTAAAGCTAAACCCCAAAGGTCTATTATCTTTTGAATACACTAATGTTGCTAATGAAGATTGTGTGAAGTTTTGTATGAAGGAAAATGTTCAGGTGTAAGGAAAGAATGATGTAATGAGGTGAAGAATGGACAAATATCAAGCTTGGGGATGCCACCCCGTGTCACCCCAAGAAAAATTCAAGAGGTACAAGCGTCAAAGCTTGGGGATTCCCAAGGCATCCCCTTCTTCATCAATAAAAATCTCAGGTCTTTCTAGACACTTCGTTTTTATTGTTTCATGCACTGTTGTGTTGTTCTTGGAGCATCTTAGTTTTCGTTTTTGTTTGCTTAGTTTGCTTGAATAAAGTATTTTGGAACCCCGTTCTCGATGTGTTGCTTCAAATACGTTGATTGGTGTTGGAGAGGAGTAGAAAGTTCTTGCTTGAGTAGTACAAGAGGAGCTTGCTTTGACTGTGACTTAGACTTTATCATGCCATGCTAGATGTTGTTTTGACCTTATGCTTAGTGATCATTGATGTAGCACGACTTGTTCCAAACAATTAGGATTGCTTAATGTGCCTTAAAGGAATCATGCGTTGTTTTAGCATACAAAAGCATAGTATTGTGGTATTCTCCTTTGATGCTTTGTTTGGGTTGACTTGACACATGCTCACACCATGTTATTGTAGGGGTTCATAGCATGGAAAACAAAAAAATTCTACCGCATGCACACAAACAAGCCAAGATCTATCTACTAGATTATAGCAACGAGTCGATAGAAGCACTCACCCTCGAAGATTCCAAAGCGGTTAACGAGAGCAGATTCTCGTGGGTGATGTAGTCATACACTTGCCGATCTCAATATCACGTAGACGATCCTTCCGGCGCTGCGTTTCGGTAGCGCTTCCGCAGTCGGTCACACGTTCGGTACTCGATGAAGACCTTCCTCTCCCTTGTTCTAGCAGGCAGTGGAGGTTGTAGTTCTCCCCTCGCGATTCCGGCAACATGACGGCATGGTGTCGGAAGTAGAGGGAATATCCTGCAAGGCTTCGCCTAAGCCGGTGCGAGTTATGGTGGATCTAGGGTTTCCCGATGATCTAGGGTTTAGAAGACCGGGAGGAGGAGGAGGTGTCGGTGGTGGCTTGGGGCGGCGGCAGCGCGGGTGTGGAAGGGCTAGAGCTTGGTGTTTGGGGCAGCCCTCCCTCTCTATTTATGAGAGGGGGGAAGCCTTGGGAGGGGTGGGTTTGAATCCAAACCCAAACCCAAGTTGGATTGATATAAGGACTCTTTCCTTCTTCCACTAGGAAACCATTGTTCTAGTTTGACTTTCAATTTAGAGCTTTAATTCTCTCTTGCAAATGCCCAAACCAAGTGACCTAGGATATTATCCAATCATTCCACTTTCGATGACACATTCATGGTCCATTCCCCTTCCGGTCTGGTGAACCTTCTAGACCCTTCTAGAACCTCTCCGATGAAAACATCGGAATATTTCCCGAACTCCCGAATCAGACTTTCCTTATATGAATCTTATTCTCCGGACCATTCCGAATCTCCTCGTGATATCACAGATCCCATCCGAGACTCCGAACAACATTCGGTATCCCTACTAACATTCCATATCTACTAAACAACATCGAATCCTTAAGTGTGTCTCCCTACGGTTCGTGAACTATGTGGACATGACCGAGACACTTCTTCGATCAATAACCAATAGAGGAATCTGGAAATTCATATGGCTCCCACATATTTCTACGATTACTTTGCGATCGAATGAACCACTTACATACGATACCAATTTCCCTTTGTCTCACGATAGTTTACTTATCCGAGGTCTTCATCGTCGGTATCTCTGCATACCTAGTTCAACCTCGTTACCGATAAGTACTCTTTTTCTCGTTCCCGTGATATGTGATCCCTTGTGAGCCAGTCACATGCTTGCAAGCCAATTGGATGAAATTCCACCGAGAGGGCCTAGAGTATATCTATCTGTCATATCGATGGACAAATCCCACTCTTGATCCATGTGCCTCAATACATACTTTCCGAACACTCAATGCCACCTTTATAGCCACCCAGTTACGGTGTGGTGTTTGATGTCATCAAATCATCCTTTCGGTGATGGTGATTAGCATGATCTCATGGTCGAAGGAATTAGGTTACTATGTATCAGAAAGCTTATAGGAAACGAACTATTGAAATGACTTGATCGTAATGCTATGTTTATCTATAGGAGTATGTCCATCATACCATTATCCTAATGATATGATCTTGTTGTTAATAGCGTCTCAATGTTCATGATCGGGAAACCACGATCATCTATTAACCAACAAGCTAGTATTACAAAGAGGCTTTACTAGGGACTCTAATTTAGTTTACAAATCACACAAGTATTAATGTTTCCGGTTAATACTATTATAGCATGAATGTAAACATTTATCATAAACACAAAGATATAATAATAACCACTTTTATTATTGCCTCTAGGGCATATCTCCAATAGTCTCCCACTTGCACTAGAGTCAACTAATCTAGATTACATGGTAATATACCGAACACCCATGGCGGTTTGGTGCTGGTCATGTTTTGCCCTTGGGAGAGGTTTAGTCAATGAATCCGCCACATTCAGATCTATGTGTACTTTTCAAATCTTTATGTCACCATCTTGGACATGCTCTCGAATAGTGTGAAAACGTAGCTTGATGTGCTTCAGCTTCTCGTGTGACCTTGGTTCTTGCGCATTAGCTATGGCGCCCATGTTATCACAGTAGATAGACATTGGGTCCAGCGCACTTGGAACCACACCGAGATCTGTAATGAACTCCTTCATCCATGTCGCCTCTTGTGAAGCCTCTGAAGCAGCTATGTATTCTGATTCAGTTGAAGATCTCGCCACAACGCTTTGCTTTGCACTCCTCCAGCTAACTGCTGCACCATTCAAAGTAAATACGTATCCAGATTGAGATTTAGAATCATCCTGATCGGTGTCCCAACTAGCATCGGTGTAACCATTAACAACGAGCTGTTCATCACCTCCATAAGAAAGAACCATATCCTTAGTTCTTCTCAAGTACTTAAGGATGTTTTTGACCGCTGTCCAATGATCCACTCCCGAATCACTTTGATATCTGCTAGTCAAACTAACAGCATATGCAATGTCGGGTCTAGTACATAACATTGAAGGGTTTCGCGACATAGTAAATCAACATTTTCTACGGAAGCGAACAGAGGGAAAGCCAAGATCTAATCTAGGAGATGCAAACAACGAGAGAGATTGGATTAGATCTTCATACCCTTGAAGATTCGCACAGCGGAACGTTCGTCGGAACGTGGGTGATGTAGTCGTACTCGCTTCTCCTCCTCGCGATCCGATCCGATCTAGCACCACAAGTGGCGGTGCCTCCGTGAGATGCACACGTGCAGCACCTCGATGTCTCCTCCTTCCTCGGACCAGCAAGTAGGGTGGAGTGATGGATTGGATCTACAACACGACGGCGTGGTGTATATGGTGGAGAATTTCTGCTGCAGGGCTTCGCCTACAAACAGTCGGGAGGGAGAGAGGAAGGCAGCAGGGTTACTAGAGCTTGGAGGGAGATGTGTGTAGGGGGGAGGGGGCGCACCAGCCCTCTAAATATAGAGGGGATGGCGGCGGCCAGCCCCAGCCCCTCCTCCAAGCCTATCTCTAGTTTAAACGATTTAAACTTATCCCCTTATCTAGAAATTCTATCCCTAGATTTAAACGAGTTAAATCTATCTAGAATCGGCTGGGCCCTATGGGGCCTTGTGCCCCTGGCCCAATGCGGCCAGGACACTCCCTCATAGGCCCATGCCCCCTCCCGGAAGGTGGGACCACGTTGGCCCCCTTCCGGAAGGTTCTAGAAGCTTCCGGTACAATACCGATTAATCCGGAACAATTCCGAACTCCAAAAACTGCACTGCCTTATATGAATCTTATTCTCTAGACCATTCCGGAACCTCTCGTGATATCCCGGATCCCATCTGAGACTCCGAACAAAAATTCATAAACCAATTATCCAATCTATCCTAGCGTCGAGACACGTTAAGTGTGTGACCCTGCGGGTTCGAGAATATGCAGACATGATCTTCTATCAATAATCAACAGCGGGGTCTGGGCACCCATATTGACTCCCACACATTCATCGATGATCATATCGGATGAACCACGATGCCAGGATTCAATCAATCCCATATATATATTCCCTTCGTCTCGCGATATTTCACTTGCCCGAGATTCGATCGTCGGTATCGTCATACCTAGTTCAATCTCGTTCACAGCAAGTACTTTACTCGTTCCGTAATCCAATATCACTTTGTGATTAACTCCTTAACCACATGCTTGCAAGCGGTGTTGATATCGATTACCGAGTGGGCCCGAAGTATATCTCTCCGACTTGGGAGGGACAAATCCCATCTCGATACATACAACCCAACAGATACTTTCCGATCACCTGAGAGACACCTTTATGATCACCCTCTCATAGGATGACGTTTGATGACCTCAAAGCTTTCTTCCGATACCAGGGACTTGTATTATCTCATGGTCTAAGGAATACAATATTTGACATAGGAAAAGCTTCGCAAAGATGAACACAATGACACGATCTAATTGCTTCTCTTAGTTTGGGTCTGTCCACCATATCATTCTCCCAATGATATGATCTCATTATCAATTGACAACTCATGTCTATGGTTAGGAAACCTCAACCATCATTGATCAATGAGCTAGTCCATAGAGGCGTACTAGGAACACGGTGTTGTTCACAAACCACACAAATATTAATGTTTCCGCTTAATACAATTCTAGCATGGAATATAAACTTTATCATGAACAAGAATTATAATAATAACATCTTTATTATTGCCTCTAGGGCATAATTCCAACAGTCTCCCACTTGCACTAGAGTCAATAATCTAGTTTACATTTGGCAACAATCTCACACCCATGGCACTGAGGTGCTGATCATGTTTTACACATGGAAGAGGTTTAGTCAATGGATCTGCGACATTCAGATCTGTATGTACTTTGCTGATCTTCAGATCTCCATCTGCTATATAATCTCGGATTATATGAAACTTGCGGTTGATATGCTTGGTCTTTGGATGATATCTTGGTTCCTTAGCGAGTGCTATGGCGCCAGTGTTGTCACACAATATCTCCAGTGGGTCCAATGCACTTGGAACCACGCCAAGCTCAGTGATGAAGTTTCTGATCCAAACTCCTTCACTTGACGCTTCTGCAGCAGCCATGTATTCCGCTTCTACTGTAGATCCCGCGATCACGCTTTGCTTGCAACTTCTCCAGCTCACAGCTCCTCCATTCAAAATATACACGTATCCTGTCTGAGATTTAGAATCATCCTTGTCGGTGTCGAAACTAGCATCGACGTAACCTTTTACGACGAGCTGTTCATCACCCCCATAGACTAAGAACATTTCTTTAGTCCTATTTAGGTACCTTAGGATGTTCTTCACGGCTGTCCAGTGTTCCACTCCTGGATCACTTTGATATCTGCTCGTCAAACTAAGAGCATTGGACACATCCGGTCTAGTACACAGCATGGCATACATGATGGAACATATGGCCGAGGCATAAGGCACTTTGCTCATAGCTTCCCTATCATTTACCGTAGCTGGACACTGAGCCTTGCTCAATATCTTACCTGACAACATAGGTACTGAACCTTTCAATGCCTTATCCATTCTGAACCTTTTCAGAACTTTGTCTAGGTATGTACTCTGGCTTAAAGCTATCAAGCATCTTTGTCTATCTCTATAGATTTTGATACCCAATATATAAGCAGCTTCACCTAGGTCTTTCATTGAAAAACACTTGTTCAAATAACTCTTCACATCGTTAAGCATGTTGATGTCATTTCCAATAATCAATATGTCATCCACATATAGTACCAGAAACGTCACCGAGCTCCCACTCACTTTCTTGTAGATGCAAGCTTCGTAGCAATTTGGAACAAATCCAAAGCTCTTGATCACTTGATCAAAACGAAGGTTCCAACTCCGAGATGCTTGCTTTAGTCCATAAATGGAACGCTGAAGTTTGCATACTTTATCAGCATCCTTAGGATCGACAAAACCTTCGGGTTGCATCATATACAACTCTTCATCAATGTTGCCATTGAGGAACGCAGTCTTGACATCCATCTGCCATATTTCATAATCATGAAACGCAGCAATTGCTAATAAAATCTGAATGGACTTAAACATCGCTACGGGAGAGAAAGTCTCATCGTAGTCAACACCTTGAACTTGTCGAAAACCTTTTGCGACAAGCCGTGCTTTATAGACGGTAATATTACCATCTGCGTCCGTTTTCTTCTCGAAGATCCATTTGCACTCAACGACCTTTCGGTCGCTAGGAGGGTCCACCAAAGTCCATACTTGGTTTTCGCTCATGGATCCCAATTCGGATTTCATGGCTTCTAGCCATTTCTCAGAGTCTGGGCTCATCATCGCTTCCTCATAGTTCGTAGGTTCACTGTCTTCTACTAACAAGACTGTCAAGACAGGGTTGCCGTACCACTCAGGAGGGGCACGCGACCTTGTCGACCTGCGACGTTCAGTAGCAGCATCGTCCGAAGCTTCATGATCCTTGTCATTAGCTTCCTCTATTGTTGGTGCAGGCGGCACTGGAACAATTTCAGGTGCTGCGCTACTCTCCAATTCAAGAGAAGGTTCAATAACCTCGTCTAGCTCTACTTTCCTCCCACTCACTTCTTTCGAGAGAAACTCCTTCTCAAGAAAGGAACCGTTCTTTGCGACAAACACTTTGCCTTCGGTTCTGTGATAGAAGGTATACCCAATGGTTTCCTTAGGGTATCCTATGAAGACGCATTTCTCCGCTTTGGGTTCGAGCTTGTCCGGCATCAACTTCTTGACGTAAGCTTTGCATCCCCAAATTTTAAGAAACGACAACTTAGGTTTAGCACCAAACCACAGTTCATACGGTGTCGTCTCAACGGATTTAGATGGAGCCCTATTTAAAGTGAATGCAGCGGTTTCTAATGCATAACCCCAAAATGATAACGGCAAATCAGTAAGAGAAATCATCGATCGGACCATATCTAATAGGGTTCGATTCCGGTGTTCAGACACACCATTGCGCTGTGGTGTTCCGGGTGGCGTGAGTTGTGAAACGATTCCACTTGCTTTGAGATGCGTGAGAAAATCATAACTCAAATATTCGCCCCCACGATCGGATCGTAGAAACTTAATCTTTCTGTTACGATGGTTCTCCACTTCATTCTGAAATTCTTTGAACTTTTCAAACGTTTCAGATTTATGTTTCATTAAATAGATATACCCATATCTACTTAAGTCATCGGTAAAAGTGAGAAAATAGCGATATCCACCGCGCGTCGAAACACTCATCGGTCCGCATACATCGGTATGTACGATTTCCAACAAGTCCGTTGCTCGCTCCATCATACCGGAGAACGGGGTTTTGATCATCTTGCCCATGAGGCATGGTTCGCATGTGTCAAATGATTCAAAATCAAGAGACTCCAAAAGTCCATCAGAATGGAGTTTCTTCATGCGCTTTACACCAATATGACCTAGACGACAGTGCCACAAATAAGTAGTATTATCACTATCTACTTTGCATCTCTTAGCCTCAATGTTATGGATGTGTGTTTCATCCCTTTCGAGGTTTAGAAGAAATAAACCATTCACAAGAGGTGCATGACCATAAAAGATGTTACTCATATAAACAGAACAACCATTATTCTCCGATTTAAATGAATAACCGTCTTGCAATAAACACGATCCAGAAATAATGTTCATGCTCAACGCAGGCACATAATAACATTTATTAAGGTTTAAAACTAATCCCGAAGGTAAAACTAAGGAGAGCGTGCCGACGGCCATCACATCAACTCTTGATCCGTTGCCAACGCGCATCGTCACCTCATCCCTCGCAAGCTGCCGTCTATTCCGTAGCTCCTGTTTCGAGTTACAAATATTAGCAACTGAACCGGTATCAAATACCCAGGCACTACAACGAGGGCTAGTAAGGAAAACATCAATAACATGTATATCAAATATACCTTTGATGGTGCCAGCCTTCTTGTCCGCTAAGTACTTCGGACAGTTGCGCTTCCAGTGACCCTTGTCCTTGCAATAGAAGCACTCAGTGTCCGGCTTGGGACCAGATTTGAGCTTCTTCTCAGCAGGGGCATTGCGCTTGCCGCCGCCCTTCTTGAAGGGCTTCTTTGCACCTTTACCTTTCTTAAAGGAGGGCTTGTTGACCATCAACACATGATTATCCTTCTTGATGTCCACCTCCGCAGCCTTCAGCTTTGCGAAGAGCTCGGTGATCGTATCAGTGGAACCAATCTGATTATGAGTCACTACAAAACTTTTGTAGCTGGGAGGGAGTGATTGCAGAACCCTGTCAATCTTGAGCTCCTCTGGAATCTTGCAGTCCAGTTGCTCAAGGCGTTGAGTGTAGCCCGACATCTTAATGGCGTGCTCACTAACGGAACTCCCTTCCTCCATCTTGCAGTTAAAGAACTTCTCAGAGATCTCATATGTCTCAGAACGGGCCTGAGTCTGAAACATGGTTTTCAGCTCTTCGAGAATCTCAAAGGGCCCGGGATAGTTTTCAAAACGATTTTGAAGTTCCGGTTCCATAGCAAACAACATGGTGCTCTTAATCACACCATAATCATCTTTGCGCGACTGATAGACAGCTTTCTCATCAGCCGGCGCAGTTGCAGCAGGGGGGTTACCTAACACTTTCTCAAGGACATAGTCCTTTTGTCCGCCAGACAGAATGATTCTTAGATTGCGGAACCAGTTGGTGAAGTTAGACCCATTGTTTCTAAGCTTTTCTTTCTCAGCAAAAACGTTGAAGTTGAAGTTGGACTTGGCCATGTGATCTACAGTATTTGCAAGTACAATTTAGACTATGTTCATGATAAATAGTTCAACTTAATCAAATTACTAGATGAACTCCCACTAAATTCAACATCCCTCAAGTTGTTTAGTGAACACGATCCAAATTCACCACACCTAATCCGATCATCACGAGAAGAGATGTGGTTTCAATGGTGGACAACGAAGTGTCGATCATATCATTCATATGACTCATGCTTAACCTTTCGGTTCTTGTGTTCCGAGGCCATGTCTGTACATGCTAGGCTCGTCAAGTTAGACCCAAGTATTTCCGCGTGTGCAAAACTGTCTTGCACCCGTTGTATGTGAGCGTAGAGTCTATAGCACCCGATCATCACGTGATGCTTGGACACGACGAACTTTCGCAACGGTGCATACTTGGGGAGAACACAGTTTTTATCTTGATCTTTAAGTGAGGAATCATCTTATAATGCTACCGTCGCGATCTAAGCATAATAAGATACATAAAAGGATAAACATCACATGCATATAACTTTATGTGACATGGTATAGCCAATCTTCGCGCAATGATCTCCATCTTGTGCGTTCCGGCATGATCTCCATCACTCCACCATGATTGCCTCCACCACGAATAGCAACTACAACTATTGCTAACTACTTAGCGATAAAGTAAAGCTATTACATGGCGTATAAGAAGTTGACTCGCAGGTCATACACAATTATAAAGACAACCATATGGCTCCTGCCGGTTGTGTACTCATCGACATGCAAGTCATGAAACATTACAAAACATGATCATCGCATACATTATACACATCACATCTTGGGCCATACCATATCACAGAAAACACTCCCTGCAAAAACAAGTTAGACGCCTCTACTTTGTTGTTGCATGTTTTACGTGGCTTATGGGAGTAGATTCTAAGAACGATTCTTACCTACGGAAAGCCACAACGGTGATATTATAGTTGCCAAACTCCGGTGTTAATCCCATGACAACTATAGTGAGAGAAACTGACATCCACCAGCCGCATGTGTGGTACAAGCCACACGTCAAGTGCGGAGCCGGTCTCGCGAACGACGTCGCGTAAGGTTGGCCTGGACCGCTTCAATCTCACTATCCCGCGTCATAAGAAGAACACAAACAAGAGGCTTGCAACAGAAAACATCAACGCCCGCAATAACCATGTTGTGTTCTACTCGTGAATCACATCTACGCATAGATCTAGCTCTGATACCACTGAAGGGTTTCGCGACATAGTAAATCAAAATTTTCTACGGAAGCGAATAGAGGGAAAGCCAAGATCTAATCTAGGAGATGCAAACAACGAGAGAGATTGGATTAGATCTTCATACCCTTGAAGATTCGCACAGCGGAACGTTCGTCGGAACGTGGGTGATGTAGTCGTACTCGCTTCTCCTCCTCGCGATCCGATCCGATCTAGCACCACAAGTGGCGGTGCCTCCGTGAGATGCACACGTGCAGCACCTCGACGTATCCTCCTTCCTCGGACCAGCAAGTAGGGTGGAGTGATAGATTGGATCTACAACACGACGGCGTGGTGTATATGGTGGAGAATTTCTGCTGCAGGGCTTCGCCTACAAACAGTCGGGAGGGAGAGAGGAAGGCAGCAGGGTTACTAGAGCTTGGAGGGAGATGTGTGTAGGGGGGAGGGGCGCACCAGCCCTCTATATATAGAGGGGGTGGCGGCGGCCAGCCCTAGCCCCTCCTCCAAGCCTATCTCTAGTTTAAACGATTTAAACGTATCCCCTTATCTAGAAATTCTATCCCTAGATTTAAACGAGTTAAATCTATCTAGAATCGGCTGGGCCCTATGGGGCCTTGTGCCCCTGGCCCAATGCGGCCAGGACACTCCCTCATAGGCCCATGCCCCCTCCCGGAAGGTGGGACCACGTTGGCCCCCTTCCGGAAGGTTCTAGAAGCTTCCGGTACAATACCGATTAATTCGGAACAATTCCGAACTCCAAAAACTGCACTGCCTTATATGAATCTTATTCTCCGGACCATTCCGGAACCTCTCGTGATATCCCGGATCCCATCCGAGACTCCGAACAAAAATTCATAAACCAATTATCCAATCTATCCTAGCGTCGAGACACGTTAAGTGTGTGACCCTGCGGGTTCGAGAATATGCAGACATGATCTTCTATCAATAATCAACAGCGGGGTCTGGGCACCCATATTGACTCCCACACATTCATCGATGATCATATCGGATGAACCACGATGCCAGGATTCAATCAATCCCATATATATATTCCCTTCGTCTCGCGATATTTCACTTGCCCGAGATTCGATCGTCGGTATCGTCATACCTAGTTCAATCTCGTTCACAGCAAGTACTTTACTCGTTCCGTAATCCAATATCACTTTGTGATTAACTCCTTAACCACATGCTTGCAAGCGGTGTTGATATCGATTACCGAGTGGGCCCGAAGTATATCTCTCCGACTTGGGAGGGACAAATCCCATCTCGATACATACAACCCAACAGATACTTTCCGATCACCTGAGAGACACCTTTATGATCACCCTCTCATAGGATGACGTTTGATGACCTCAAAGCTTTCTTCCGATACCAGGGACTTGTATTATCTCATGGTCTAAGGAATACAATATTTGACATAGGAAAAGCTTCGCAAAGATGAACACAATGACACGATCTAATTGCTTCGCTTAGTTTGGGTCTGTCCACCATATCATTCTCCCAATGATATGATCTAATTATCAATTGACAACTCATGTCTATGGTTAGGAAACCTCAACCATCATTGATCAATGAGCTAGTCCATAGAGGCGTACTAGGAACACGGTGTTGTTCACAAACCACACAAGTATTAATGTTTCCGCTTAATACAATTCTAGCATGGAATATAAACTTTATCATGAACAAGAATTATAATAATAACATCTTTATTATTGCCTCTAGGGCATAATTCCAACAAACATGGCATACATAAGAGATCCTATGGCTGAGGCATAGGGAGTCTTACTCATCCTTTCTCTATCTTCTGCCGTTGCAGGACTTTGAGTTTTACTCAAGGTCGTATTGGGCAACAAGGGAAAGAACCCTTTCTTGCTGTAACATCCCCAAAATCATGTTTCAAACTTATGCATATCAACCATGCATCCATGAGCATATGATTTTCATTTCAAACAAATCATTTCAAAATAGAAGCATTTATGCTTATTATTTTATGTAAGTTTGCTCTAGCCTTAGTGCTATCTTCCAATGAGAAGAATACTTGTTTTGATTCAGTAAAAGTTTGAAATTCAAACTTAGGCACCATCCAAAGTTTGAACAAAGTTTCAAAACAAAATAAGTAAATAAAACCAATATTATGCCTATTGAATATATATCATAAAGGCTTGGTTTTATTTTTATTTGATCAAAGTGTTTGGATTAGACAGTAGTGTTTGGCACACATTTGAGTGCAAGGTTTGCAGTATAAAAACCTAGGGAAGATTTGAATTCAAACTCATTTGATTTGGATTTGAAAACCATTTCAGAAAATCAAAACAGAAAAAGAAAAGGAGAAAAGAAATAGAAAAAGGCCAGCGCTACCTATCTGGCCCAACTGCCAATCCAGCCCACTAAGCCCACCCGGGGTCTCCCTCTCTCTTGCTCACTCGCAGACACACACCCCCAGGCCACTGACCGCATGACCCCACCCCCTCTCTGTATCACTCGCTGACCGTCGGACCTCGCCAGCTCACCCCTTCTTCCCCAAATCGCGCCGCGACCACGTCGCCGGCCGTTTCCTCCGCCCTTCACTGCCGCGTTGATTCCTCGCTTAAATTCCCTTGATACCGCGCGCGATCTTCGCCCCTGCCTGGCCTACTTAAACCCCCTCTGCCCCCTCTCCATTTCTCCCCAAACTCCGAGCACAAAGTGCCCCCAGGATGCCCGCATTCATCCTCGCACCGCTGCAGACAGAGAGCACTCTGGCGATCGATTCCGGTGAGCCTCGTGCGCCCCTTTCTATCTGGTTCTTGTAGACAGCCTCGCCACACCCTTGCGCATCTACTGACACCGTTGGTTCCTTCTGTACCGCCCCAGGTCGTCGTCTTCGACAAGCACAGCAAGCCCCCGACGACATCCTCAACTCCGGCGGTCAAATTCGGTGAGCCCCTTGTTCCCCTCTGCCTCTGATGCACACGATCTTGCTCGCCGTAGTCTTGCGCATCTCTTGATGCTGTTTGTGCATGCTAGGGTGACCAGGAGCCTCGCCAACATCGTCGTCCACCCAAGCCTGACGCCGCCAGCAACTCCGACGAGTTCCCTCGGCCACTCCAGAGCGCCCCTTGCCAAACCGCCGCCAGGTTGAGCATTAGTGCATCGCCGCGGTTCTGGTAAGCACCCCCGACGACCCTAGAACCACCTGTAGCGTCGCGCCGCCGTAGGCAGAGCTCGCCGCCGCCAGTAGCCACCGCCAGCGCCGCCCAGCTTTGGTCGTTTGATCCAGAGCCATTGGATTTGGATCCAGCGTGCGAGATTAGATCACTTAACGAACCGTTACGAGTAGATCTGGGTCGTGCAGTTTATGTTGATCAAACGGCTCACAGGCGCGATCCTGAGCGAAGCGGTACGGGCCAATTAGATTAAGACGCGTGGCAGCTGTTTGGATTTAAAAACAGGATTTGAATCTATTAGAAGTTTGATTTTGTTTTGGCTATAACTTTTGATCCCACGTTAGAATTTGACAAATTTTATATCATTGGAATCAAGAGAACAAGCCCTTTCTAATTATGCAATGTGTTTAATGTTTTGCTTCTATTAAAATGGTTTTATTTACAGAAACTTGTGTAGGGCTAATTTGAGTAAATGAATTGTTTAGGAAATGTTTTAGGGTTTAAATAAATGTTGTTTGGCAAGTTTTTAACTTGTTTATGAACCAATACTGTATACTTGCTTTGTTGAGTTTTAAAAATCATCACATATCATTTTGCATACATGCATATATTTTTTGATTGTTAATGTTTTGTATGTGATTTGTTGCTATAATTCTTTGTGTAGATTTTGGTGCTAGTGATTGTGATTGTGAGGAGTGTAGCTACTCTCCAAACTACCAAGGCAAGTGGTACTTCATGAATATTTTTACCCCTATGTTTTCTACAAAGCATTAGAATTATTTTGCTAGACTTGCATGTTATATTTTGCTTATGCCATGTTGGGAAATCCTAGTAGTTGTAGAATTGCTAGGAAATTTCTAAGTTAAGATGCTTATCTATGCCATGCTTAGCCTAGCTAGTAGTAACCAAGGGTTGGTGAAATATACATGCTATGATGAAAATATTTCTAAATCTTTGGACTTGAGTTTTGCCTAATAAAACAACTAAGTAAATGAAACACCTGGGTGGAATGGAAGGAATGGTTTGTGTTGAGTGGTTACACAAGGCCAGGGGACTGGTGAACCTTGTGTATCTCACTTGTGGAAAGCCACCTAGGAACAAAGAGATTTTAGAGGCCAAGTGTTGAGAAGCTTCTAGTGCAGCCACTTGGCAATATGGGCTCTGCCTGGATCATATAGGTTGCTAGAACTTAGCCATTTGGACAGTTGGTGGTAGTGGGAATGATAGGTTGGAGCGCGTCCATTTGGTCTAAGGGAAGGCTTCTGAAAGGTCCTGTCTTGGTGAAAATCAAGTCTGGTGGGGAAAGTGCACAACCTCTGCAGATGGAAAAATCTAAGTACTTAGCCATGTCCCTGGAAAAGGACAACTTGAGCATCAAGACATGGAAGCTATCAAGAATCTCCTCATCCCAATTTCTAAGTAAAACTTGTGGGTGAACAAGGGTGAAGGACCTCAATGTCTATTGATGGTTCCTTGGGAAAGTTTTGACAAAGGAAAACTTAGTGATTTCAACTAATAGGCAAAACCTATTTTGAGCAAAGCAAGCCAAGCTACACTTAGCCAAATTGCATATAGTAACTAGTCCACCTAAATTATACTAAGGTATCACTTGCCAATACTATTCCAATGTATTGACCCACTGTGGCTGTAACTTGTGATGTTGCAGGTTACTCTGATGAGGATTAGGAGTCATGAGTCTACACTCAACATGTTTGCTTGTGGCACATGAAGATGAAGACTTTTGATTATTTACTTATTCAAACTCTTGTACTGGGACTATGGCCTTGGAGTTGTAAGGCTATGTTTATTCTCTAGAATGGCTATAATAATGACCTTTGTATCTGTGTACTTCATCTTAAACTGTGGATGCTAGCATTGATCGAGGGACTAGCATTGCAATCACAGGGATCCTTTTCCTTTATAAAGGAGGGATCTTACAGATGGTATCACAGCACTGTGTTGCCTGTAGGATTATGACCCTAGGATTGGAAACCACTAAGGAAAAAAATCAACAAACTTCTACACTTGTCTATTCTTCTCGTAAACTTTTCTAATCTTCTTTCTCATCTCTATTTGTAGATGAACTCCATCAACAAAGCCGTCAGGAAAGGACCACTCATGACAATGACCTTGGAGTGTGAGGCAAAATTCCCCAAGGTTCTCAAGGACCTCATGGTTGCATTAGAGATACAAGGTGCAGCTGTGTACAAATGTTTTCCTGTGATGGATGAAGGAGTTGAGTACTGGTGGGTGCAACTTCACTTGTATAAAAACAAGGAAGACAACCACAAGGACTCAGGATTCTACATGTTCACCAATTCAGTGGTGCACACTACATTCTTTGAATCAGCAAGGGATGCAGCTTGGAAGACCATCAAAGAACTTGGTGATAGAGTCAAGTGCAGAATGCTCAACCTCTAAAATGACCTAAAGGAAGAGAAGAAACATACCCAAGAGTTGGAGGCTACCAACCAAACCCTAAGAGGAGACATTATACACTTAGTGATGGAGTCATGTGAGCAAGATAGACTGATTGCTTCTAGAAACATTGTGTTAGCCAACATATCTAGTGAGATAGGATTGTAAGCGTACTTCGTTAGTTGGACCACCACTTATCACCCTATTTTCCAAATGTTGCTTTAAAAATAAGTTGAACCTTGATTGTTGTAATGGAACCATGTATGCCATGACTTGTGTGTTTTGTTTTCCAAGGATATGTATGTGATGTTTTGCCTTGTGTTTTACCTTGAATTGTGTTGTTCTAACTTTTTCTATCTTATAAATAGATGCCTACTATTACCATCAGCACTATTGAGGAGTTCCAGGGAACTCACTTTGGTCCTCGTATTGTTGAGCTTCCTACTTTGCTCAATCTCCCTCTTCCTACCATCATGGTGCTTCCCCTCACCAAGTTTGAGAGGAAAGACCTTTGGGGTTTCAAGGTCAACCAGCCCGGACGCCAGACTGAGCCTACCACGGAGGCCATCGTCTTCAAGCTCATGCACGATGACAAGGAGAGAGGTCTTGAGGTAGTCATGCAGGATCTGATAGGACGTCTGCTAGGGAGACACTCCCGACAGGTTAGAGGTACTCACTTCCACGTCTTCGGTAGACGTGATGAGGATGGAGAGTCCATTGACTTCGAGGACGATTCGAGGGACACAACGGAGCCGATTCGCCTATACCTCCAGGACTTAGAGGCTCTCATTAGGCACGTGGACACCGACAGGACCAACGTCATGCTCAACAATGACGAACTCTAGGTGCAACTTCGTGAGAAGGACAAGCTCTTCGCGGAGCAAGATGAGATAGTCAAGGAAATGGAGGCGAAGTTCGAGAGCCAGGACAGAAAGTTCAAGAGTTAGGAGAAGAGAGTCCAGGATAGGAACAAGAAGATCCGGGACATGACTGAAGAACTGCAGGCCAAGGACTTCGAGCTCGAGCATCAGCAGACGGTGATTGAGAGGCTTCGTTCCCAGAAGAGGGCTCTCATAGCCAAGATAGAGACCTTGACCGCCAATGTCGAGGAATACAAGACCGCAATGGAGAATGCAAGTCTTACCTTAGTCGAGGAGGAGGTTGATGCCGAGGAGTAGATTTGACTACTCATTTATCATTTATTATCATATTTGTTGTTGGGAACTTGTTATTTGACCATCCAACATGTGGATGGCTTGTTATTTGTGTGTGTTTTACTTTGCAAACTTGTTATCTTGTTGTTGAACCTTTATCCTTTTGTTGCATGCTTTGTGATTGTTTATGTGATGTATTGTGCATGAAAGCATCTATGGGTATCTCATTCTTATCTCTATTGAACAAACCACAGATGCCTCCCCGTCGTGCCAATCCCAACCCCAACAACAACAACATCACTCCAGAAATGCAGCAAATGATGACAGCTCAGACTCAGCTGATGCAGATGATGACGAAGTTCATCCAGAACCAAAACAACAACAATAACAACAATAACAACAATAACAACAACAACAATAACAACAACAACAACCCACCAGGTTTTGACATGCTTACCAGGTTCTTGAGATTAAGGCCAGCAAAGTTCTCAGGAACAACTGATCCCATGGTGGCCAATGATTGGCTACGCTCTGTGAACAAGGACTTGGTAACTGTGGGCTGTACTGATGCTGAAAAGGTCAGATTTGCAACACATTTGCTGGAAGGACCAGCCGCCACTTGGTGGGATAACTTCCAGATCACCACTCCCATAGAAGATGTGACATGGGCTATCTTTGAGGATGGCTTTCGTACTGCTCATATCTCATCTGGAGTGATGAGTCTGAAAAAGAAAGAGTTTCATAACCTGAAGCAGCGCCACCGTAGCGTGGCTGAATATATTGAGGAGTTCAACAATCTGGCGCGATATGCATCGGATGAAATTGACACTGATGCTAAGAGGAAAGAAAAGTTCCTCGAAGGGTTGAATGATGAGCTAAATCTGCAGTTGGCTGTGGCATATGTTCCCACATACCAGTCTCTTTGTGATAAGGCTGCTATCTTGGAGAACAAAATGAAGCAAGTTGAGAGCAAGAAGAGAAAGCACTCGGACAAGCACAACTCGGGATCGTCTCACAAACGTTCCCATTATGATGACAGTGGAAGCTCAGGATCCCACAAGCATGGGAAATTCAACAAGCACCACAACCACAACCGTCATGACAACAAGCATCACCATAGTCATGACAATGACAAGTACAAGAACCACAAGGGTGGATATAAGAGCCACCATAGTGGTAATGGAAGTGGCAGTGGAAGCCAGCCTGTCAAGAAGGACATTAGTCAGGTTGAATGCTTCAAGTGCAAGAAGATGGGGCATTATGCAAATGAATGCCCAGAAAAGAAAGTTGAAGGACCCAACAAGCCCAACCCTTTTCAGAAGGGACAAGTTAACCACATCAATGTGGAGGAAGTCTATGAGGAGCCTGATGCTGTTGCTGGTAAGTTCAGACTCAATTCTATTCCAGCATTTGTTCTTTTTGATACTGGAGCATCGCATTCATTCATATCAAAAGCATTTGTTGATAGAAATGGGTTTCCAACTGAAAACATTGGGTGTCCAATAAAAGTTAGTTCTCCAGGTGGAGATATGATAGTAAGTCTTGGATGCCGGGATCTAGTAATAGAGTTTGGAAAGCATAAGTTTCCAGTGAGTCTGATAATCCTAGATTCCCAAGGACTGGACGTAATATTGGGAATGGATTGGATGGCTAAGTATGAAGGAGTACTAGATTGTGCTAATCGTACTGTCGCACTCACAACCCCGGAAAGAAAACAGATTAAATTCAAGTCTAACTTTGAATCAAAAGTTGTAAGATAAATTCTCTTAAGGGGGTTAGCATAGACAGTGTGCCAATTGTGAGTGAATATCCGGATGTGTTTCCGGAAGAATTGTCGGGAATGCCACCAGATAGAGACGTGGAGTTCCTTATTGATTTGCTACCAGGATCTGGACCAATAGCAAAGAGACCGTATAAGATGTCAGTTGATGAACTGAAAGAACTCAAGAAACAACTTGGAGAACAGTTGCAGAAAGGATTTATTCAACCAAGTTCTTCATCTTGGGGAGCCCCAGTTTTTTTCGTGGAGAAGAAAGATAGAAGTCAAAGGTTATGCATAGATTACAGTTCACTCAATGAGGTGACTATCAAGAACAAATACCCTTTGCCTAGAATCAATGACTTGTTTGATCAGCTTGAAGGAGCTTGTGTGTTCTCAAAGATTGATCTCCGGTCAGGCTATTTCCAACTCAAGATAAGAGAGCAAGACATACCTAAGACAACTTTCACCACAAGGTATGGATTGTATGAGTATACCGTGATGCCATTTGGTTTGACCAATGCTCCAGCATACTTCATGAATATGATGAACAAGGTGTTCATGGAATTCCTTGATAAGTTTGTTGTCGTTTTCATCGATGACATTTTAATCTACTCCAAAAGCAAAGAAGAGCATGAATGACATTTGCGTTTGATACTTGAGAAGCTTAGAGAGCATAAACTGTATGCCGAATTCAGCAAGTGGGAATTCTGGTTGAATGAAGTTGGATTTTTTGGACATGTTATGACAAAAGATGGTGTAGCAGTTGATCCTGCTAAAGTTTCAGCTGTAACTGAATGGGAATCTCCCAAGTCAGTGAAGGAAGTTCGTAGTTTCCTTGGCTTAGCAGGTTACTACAGAAGGTTCATTGAGAATTTATCCAAGGTAGCTAATCCTATGACAGAATTGCTAAAGAAAGACAAGAAATTTGCTTGGTCGGAAGGTTGTGAACTCAGCTTTCAGGAATTGAAAAAGAGACTTGTGACAGCACCAGTCTTGTGTCTGCCAGACTTGGAAAAAGATTTCCAAGTATATTGTGGTGCATCTCATCATGGTTTGGGTGCAGTACTTATGCAAGAAGGAAAAGTTGTGGCTTATGCCTCGAGACAACTCAAAACTCATGAAGTGAACTATCCTACTCATGATTTAGAGTTAGCCTCTGTTGTCCATGCACTCAAAACATGGAGACACTATCTTTTGGGAAAGCGTTGTGAAGTGTTCATAGATCACAAGAGTTTGAAGTATATCTTCACCCAGAAGGAAATTAATATGAGACAAAGAAGATGGCTAGATCTCATCATGGACTATGACTTAAGTTTGCAATACCATCCCGGTAAAGCAAATGTTGTAGCGGATGCTTTAAGCCGTAAGGTTTTTGTGAATGGCCTTACAAAAGGAGAATTTCCTGATGATTTATGTGCACAATTTAGAGATATCAGATTGGAGATTGTGCCCGAAGGACATCTCATGTCTTTGGATGTTCAACCCACTTTGTTGGACAAGATCAAAGAAGCCCAGAAGATCGATAAGGAAATCGAAGAGATTAAAGAAAAGATTGCCAAAGGAAAAGCCGAAGGATTCCATGAAGACGAACAGGGTACTTTATGGCATGGGAAACGTATCTGTGTTCCACAAGATCCGGAGCTTCGGAAACTGATTTTGCAAGAAGCACACAACTCTCCGTATTCCATTCATCCGGGTAACACCAAAATGTACATGAACATGAAGGAAAGATTTTGGTGGAATAATCTCAAGAAGGACATCGCCGAACATATTGCTTTGTGTGATGTGTGTAGTAGAGTGAAAGCAGAACATCAGAAACCAGCCGGTTTGCTTCAACCACTACCTATTCCTGATTGGAAGTGGGACAAGATTGGTATGGATTTCATTACCGGATTACCAAGGACCCGGTCGGGATACGATTCTATTTGGGTAGTAGTGGATCGCCTAACTAAAGTGGCTCATTTCATACCCGTGAAGACAACCTATACAAGTGCTAAGTTGGCCAAAATATATATGAGTAGAATTGTATGTCTACATGGAGTGCCCAAGAGTATTGTGTCTGATAGGGGAACTCAATTCACTTCCCATTTTTGGAGACAGCTACATGAGTCATTGGGAACGAGGTTGGAATTCAGCACTGCTTTTCATCCTCAAACTGACGGACAAACAGAAAGAACTAATCAGATTCTTGAAGACATGTTGAGGGCATGTGCCCTAGACTATGGAGCCAGTTGGGATGAAAGTCTGCCTTACGCAGAATTTTCTTATAACAACAGCTATCAAGCCAGCATTGAGATGGCACCCTTTGAGTTTCTCTACGGGAGAAAATGTACCACCCCATTGTTATGGAATGATGTGGGAGAAAGAAGTTTGTTCGGACCAGAACTTATCAAAGAAGCTGAAGAGAAGGTCAAGTTGGTTAAGGACAGATTGAAGATAGCATAGTCCCGACAGAAAAGCTACGCAGATCCAAAGCGTAGACAAGTCACCTACGAAGTTGGTGATAGAGATTACCTTAGAGTGTCACCACTTCGTGGAGTGAAGAGGTTCGGAGTCAAAGGAAAGTTGGCCCCAAGATATGTTGGACCATTCAAGATTCTGAGTCGTAAGGGAGAAGTTGCCTATGAAATTGAACTGCCAGAGTCTCTGTCAGCTGTCCATAATGTGTTTCATGTGAGTCAACTTAAGAAATGTCATCCAGAAATGGAAGAAACTTCTTTGAAGGATACTATACCTTTGGAAGAGGTTCAGTTGGAGAGTGATCTCACTTATGAAGAGAAGCCTATCAAGATTCTTGAGACAGCAGAAAGTGTCACATGGAGTAAGACTATCAAGTTTTGCAAAGTTTAGTGGAACCATCATTCCGAAGAAGAAGCAACATGGGAAAGAGAAGATGATCTTCGGAAAGACCACCCTCACCTATTTGCTAGCCAATCCGAATCTCGAGGGCGAGATTCACCTTAAGGGGGTTAGATTTGTAACATCCCCAAAATCATGTTTCAAACTTATGCATATCATCCATGCATCCATGAGCATATGATTTTCATTTCAAACAAATCATTTCAAAACAAAAGCATTTATGCTTATTATTTTATGTAAGTTTGCTCTAGCCTTAGTGTTATCTTCCAATGAGAAGAATACTTGTTTTGATTCAGTAAAAGTTTGAAATTCAAACTTAGGCACCATCCAAAGTTTGAACAAAGTTTCAAAACAAAATAAGTAAATAAAACCAATATTATGCCTATTGAATATATATCATAAAGGCTTGGTTTTATTTTTATTTGATCAAAGTGTTTGGATTAGACAGTAGTGTTTCGCACACATTTGAGTGCAAGGTTTGCAGTATAAAAACCTAGGGAAGATTTGAATTCAAACTCATTTGATTTGGATTTGAAAACCATTTCAGAAAATCAAAACAGAAAAAGAAAAGGAGAAAAGAAATAGAAAAAGGCCAGCGCTACTTATCTGGACCAACTGCCAATCCAGCCCACTAAGCCCACCCGGGGTCTCCCTCTCTCGCTCACTCGCAGACACACCCCCAGGACACTAACCGCACGACCCCACCCCCTCTCTGTATCACTCGCTGACCGGTGGACCTCGCCAGCTCACCCCTTCTTCCCCAAATCGCGCCGCGACCACGTCGCCGGCCGTTTCCTCCGCCCTTCACTGCCGCGTTGATTCCTCGCTTAAATTCCCTTGATACCACCCGCGATCTTCACTCCTGCCTGACCTACTTAAACCCCCTCTGTCCCCTCTCCATTCCCCCCAAACTCCAAGCACAAAGCGCCCCCAGGCTGCCCGCATTCATCCTCGCACCACCGCAGACAGAGAGCACTCCGGCGATCGATTCCGGTGAGCCTCGTGTGCCCCTTTCTCTCTGGTTGTTGCAGACAGCCTCGCCACACCCTTGCGCATCTACTGACACCATTGGTTCCTTCTGTACCGCCCCAGTTCGTCGTCTTCGACAAGCACAGCAAGCCCCCGACGACATCCTCAACTCCGGCGGTCAAATTCGGTGAGCCCCTTGTTCCCCTCTGCCTCTGATGCACACGATCTTGCTCGCCATAGTCTTGCGCATCTCCTGATGATGTTTGTGCATGCTAGGGTGACCAGGAGCCTCGCCAACGTCATCGTCCACCCAAGCCCGACGCCACCAGTAACTCCAACGAGTTCCCTCGGCCACTCCAGAGCGCCCCTTGCCAAACCGCCGCCAGGTTGAGCATCAGTGCATCGCCGCGGTTCTGGTAAGCACCCCCGACGACCCTATAACCACCTGTAGCGCCGCGCTGCCGTAGGCAGAGCTCTCCGCCGCCAGTAGCCACCGCCAGCGCCGCCCAACTTTGGTCGTTTGATCCAGAGCCATTGGATCTGGATCCAGCGTGCGAGATTAGATCACTTAACGAACCGTTACGAGTAGATCTGGGCCATGCAGTTTATGTTGATCAAACGGCTCACAGGCGCGATCCTGAGCGAAGCGGTACGGGCCAATTAGATTAAGACACGTGGCAGCTGTTTGGATTTAAAAACAGGATTTGAATCTATTAGAAGTTTGATTTTGTTTTGGCTATAACCTTTGATCCCCACGTTAGAATTTGACAAATTTTATATCATTGGAATCAGGAGAACAAGCCCTTTCTAATTATGCAATGTGTTTAATGTTTTGCTTCTGTTAAAATGGTTTTATTTATAGAAACTTGTGTAGGGCTAATTTGAGTAAATGAATTGTTTAGGAAATGTTTTAGGGTTTAAATAAATGTTGTTTGGCAAGTTTTTAACTTGTTTATGAACTAGTACTGTATACTTGCTTTGTTGAGTTTTAAAAATCATCACATATCATTTTGCATACATGCATATATTTTTTAATTGTTAATGTTTTGTATGTGATTTGTTGCTATAATTCTTTGTGTAGATTTTGGTGCTAGTGATTGTGATTGTGAGGAGTGTAGCTACTCTCCAAACTACCAAGGCAAGTGGTACTTCATGAATATTTTTACCCCTATGTTTTCTACAAAGCATTAGAATTATTTTGCTAGACTTGCATGTTATATTTTGCTTATGCCATGTTGGGAAATCCTAGTAGTTGTAGAATTGCTAGGAAATTTCTAAGTTAAGATGCTTATCTATGCCATGCTTAGCCTAGCTATTAGCAACCAAGGGTTGGTGAAATATACATGCTATGATGAAAATATTTCTAAATCTTTGGACTTGAGTTTTGCCTAATAAAACAACTAAGTAAATGAAACACCTGGGTGGAATGGAAGGAATGGTTTGTGTTGAGTGGTTACACAAGGCCAGGGGACTGGTGAACCTTGTGTATCTCACTTGTGGAAAGCCACCCAGGAACAAAGAGATTTTAGAGGCCAAGTGTTGAGAAGCTTCTAGTGCAGCCACTTGGCAATATGGGCTCTGCCTGGATCATATAGGTTGCTAGAACTTAGCCATTTGGACAGTTGGTGGTAGTGGGAATGATAGGTTGGAGCGCGTCCATTTGGTCTAAGGGAAGGCTTCTGAAAGGTCCTGTCTTGGTGAAAATCAAGTCTGGTGGGGAAAGTGCACAACCTCTGCAGATGGAAAAATCTAAGTACTTAGCCATGTCCCTGGAAAAGGACAACTTGAGCATCAAGACATGGAAGCTATCAAGAATATCCTCATCCCAATTTCTAAGTAAAACTTGTGGGTGAACAAGGGTGAAGGACCTCAATGTCTATTGATGGTTCCTTGGGAAAGTTTTGACAAAGGAAAACTTAGTGATTTCAACTAATAGGCAAAACCTATTTTGAGCAAAGCAAGCCAAGCTACACTTAGCCAAATTGCATATAGTAACTAGTCCACCTAAATTATACTAAGGTATCACTTGCCAATACTATTCCAATGTATTGACCCACTGTGGCTGTAACTTGTGATGTTGCAGGTTACTCTGATGAGGATTAGGGGTCATGAGTCTACACTCAACATGTTTGCCTGTGGCACATGAAGATGAAGACTTTTATTTATTTACTTATTAAAACTCTTGTACTGGGACTATGGCCTTGGAGTTGTAAGGCTATGTTTATTCTCTGGAATGGCTGTAATAATGACCTTTGTATCTGTGTACTTCATCTTAAACTGTGGATGCTAGCATTGATCCAGGGACTAGCATTGCAATCACAGGGATCCTTTTCCTTTATAAAGGAGGGATCGTACACTTGCTATCTTCCATTCCAAACCTCTTTAGAACTTTGTCCAAATATGTACTCTGTGACAATGATATTAGGCGCCTCGATCTATCTCTATAAATCTTTATGCCTAATATGTAAGCTGCTTCGCCAAGATCTTTCATTGAAAAACTATTATTCAAATAATCCTTGACACTATTAAGAAGGTCTACATCATTCCCAGTCAACAATATGTCATCTACATATAGTATTAAGAATGCTACACAGCTCCCACTCACTTTCTTGTAAATACAAGCTTCACCATAAGTTTGTATAAAACCAAAGCTTTTGATTACCTTATCAAAATGTTGATTCCAACTTCGGGATGCTTGCTTCAATCCATAAATGGACCGTTGAAGTTTGCATACCTTGTTAGCATCTTTAGGATCGATAAAACCTTTGGGTTGCATCATATACAACTCTTCATCAAAGTCTCCATTGAGGAATGCCGTTTTGACATCCATCTGCCATATCTCATAATCATAATATGCAGCGATTGCTAACATAATCCTCACAGACTTTAGCTTTGCTACTAGTGAGAAAGTCTCATCGTAGTCAACTCCTTGAATTTGTCAAAACCCTTTTGCGACAAGTCGAGCTTTATAGACAGTAACATTACCATCAGCATCTATTTTCTTCTTGAAAATCCATTTGTTCTCGACGGCCTTCTGGCCATCCGGTAAGTACACCAAAGTCCATACTTGGTTTTCGTACATGGATCCAATCTCGGATTTCATGGCTTCTTGCCATTTATTGAAATCTGGGCTCATCATTGCTTCCTCATATGTCGCAGGGTCATCGGTGTTGTCCACCAACATGACACTCATAACGGGATCATACCAATCAGGAGTGGTACGAGTTCTCATTGACCTGCGAGGTTCCGTAGTAACTTCAGCTGAGGTTTCATGATCAATATCATTAGCTTCCTCTCTTATTGGTGTAGGCGCCACAGGAACTACTTCCGGTGCTGTGCTACTCACAAGTTCGAGAGAAGGTTCAACAACCTCGTCGAGTTCTACTTTCCTTCCAGTCACTTCTTTTGAGAGAAACTATTTCTCTAGAAAGGATCCATTCTTGGCAATGAAGATCTTACCCTCAGATCTATGATAGAAGGTATACCCAATAGTTTCCTTCGGGTATCCTATGAAGACACATTTTTCCGCTTTGGGTTCAAGCTTGTCGGGCTGTAACTTCTTTACATAAGCTTCGCAACCCCAAACTTTAAGGAACGACAATTTAGGTTTCTTCCCAAACCATAATTCATACGGTGTCGTTTCAACGGATTTAGATGGTGCCCTATTTAAAGTGAATGCGGCTGTTTCTAATGCATAACCCCAAAATGATAGCGGTAAATCTGTAAGTGACATCATAGAACGAACAATATCTAAGAGAGTTCAATTATGACATTCGGACACACCATTACGTTGTGGTGTTCCTGGCGGTGTCAACTGTGAAAGTATTCTGCATTTCTTCAAATGCTCGCCAAACTCGTAACTTAGATATTCACCTCCGCAATCAGATCGTAGAAATTTAATCTTCTTGTTACGTTGATTCTCTACCTCACTTTGAAATTCCTTAATCTTCTTGAAAGTTTCGGACTTATGTTTCATGAAATAGATATACCCATATCTACTCAAGTCATCCGTGAAGGTAAGAACATAACGATAACCACCGCGCGATGCTACACTCATTGGGCCACATACATCGGTATGTATGCTTTCCAATAAGTCCGTAGCTCGCTCCATCATACCAGAAAATGGAGTCTTAGTCATTTTACCCATCAGACATGCTTCGCATCTTTCAAGTGATTTGAAATCAAATGATTCAAGAAGTCCATCGGAATGGAGTTTCTTCATACGCTTTACTCCAATATGACCAAGACGACAGTGCCACATATAGGTCGAGTTATCGCTCAATTTCAAACGTTTAGCTTCAATGTTATTAATGTGTGTATTTCCATAATCGAGATTCAATAAGAATAGACCGTCTATCAAAGGTGCATGTTCATAAAACATATTACTCATATAAATCGAACAACCATTATTCTAGGACTTAAACAAGTAACCGTCTCGCAATAAACATGATCCAGATATAATGTTCATGCTCAACGCAGGCACCAAATAAAAATTATTTAAGTATAAAACTAATCCCGATGGTAGATGAAGAGGCAGCGTGCCGACCGCGATCACATCAACCTTTGATCCATTTCCAACGCGCATCGTCACCTCGTTATTTGCTAGCTTCCGTCTATTCTGCAGCACCTGTTTCGAGTTACAAATATGAGCAACCGAACCAGTATCAAATACCCAAGCACTACTACGAGTACTAGTGAGATACACATCAATAACATGTATATCGGATATACCTTTCTTCTTGATGTTGTCGTTCTTCAAATCCGCCAAGTACTTAGGGAAATTCCGCTTCCAGTGACCTTCTCCCTTGCAGTAAAAACACTCAATATCAGGCTTAGGCCCAACATTGGTCTTCTTCGCCTACGCGGTAACTTTCTTACCGCCCTTCTTGAAGTTTCCCTTTTTCTTAGACTTGCCTTACTTCTTGAATTTGGTGGTCTTATTGACCATCAACACTTGGTTCTCTTTCTTGATCTCCACTTCCGCAGATTTTAACATGGAGAAGAGTTCAGGCAACGACTTGTCCATGTTTTGCATATTGTACTTCATCACAAAGTTCTTGTAACTTGGTGGTAGTGATTGGAGGACACGGTGAATCCCCAAAGCATTAGGAATCACTATACCTAAGCTTTGAAGCTTGCTTGCGTGCCCAGACATCTTAAGCACGTGCTCACTGATGGAGCTGCCCTCTTCCATCTTGCAGTTAAAGAACTTTTCAGAAGCCTCATAACTCTCAATTGCCGCGTGAGCCTCAAATATCATTTTGAGTTCCCGGACAATATCATGTGGGTCATGATTCTCAAACCTTTTCTGAAGCTCCGATTCCAAACCATACAAGATAGCACACTGAACTGTGGAGTACTGATTCTTCCGATCAAGGAAAACATTCTTTACCTCATCGGTAGCATCAGCTGCAGGCGGGTCACCCAGCAGTGCATCCAGCACATAGGTCAAATTACCAGCATTGAGGACAATCCTCAAATTGTAGAACCAATCCGCGAAGTTGCTTCCATTGTTTTTCAACTTTTCTTTCTCTAGGAACGCATTAAAATTGATGGTAGGGGCCGCCATTGATCTACAACATATTTGCAATAGTTTAGACTAAGTTTATGACAAATTGAGTTCTAATTAATAGTTAAATTAATCTAGGTGAACTCCCACTCAAAACAATATCCCTCACATTGTTTTAGTGATCACACGAACCAAATCAACCACACCAAAACTGATCATCACGAGAGTTGATGTAGCTTCAATGGCGAACAATCAACATGTTCATCATATCTACTATATGACTCATGCTTTACCTTTCGGTGATCCGTGTTCCGAGACCATGTCTATACATGCTAGGCTCGTCAATATCAAACCTTAGCTTCCGCATGAGCAAATCTTGCTTGCTCACTTTGTATACACTCATAGAATCTAACACACCCGATCATCATGTGGTGCTTCGAAACAACGAGCTTTAGCAACGGTGCTTACTAAGGATGAACACTTTATAACTTGAAATTTTTGTGCTTGAGGGATCATCTTATAATGTTACCGTCGCGAACTAAGCAATACAAGATGCATAAAAGGATTAACATCACATGCAATTCATAATATGTGATATGATATGGCCTTTCTTCTTGTGCTTCCTATCTCCATCTTCAAGCACGAACATGATCTCCATCATCACTGGTATGGCATCAAGGTCAATGGCGCTGCTTCATGGTTGTCGTCCACCAGCATCAATTATTACAACTACTTTGAATAGACATGCAGGTCTTAACGGAATTAAAATACAACCATATGGCTCCTATCGGTTGCCGACTTACAATAAGGAACATTGCATACATCATATATAATCACAATCATGGCCATATCACATCACAGCACACCCCTGCAAAACAAAGTTAGACGCCTCTAATTTTCTTTGCATATTTTACGTGGTTTGGGGATTTCAATAAGTGTCGATCTAACTTACGAACAAGAACCACAACATTGATGTTTGAACTATCAAGTGCCGTTGTAAATTGAATCTATACTATGATGGGAGAGACAGACACCCGCAAAGCCACTTATGCAATACAAGTTGCATGTTGAGCGTGGAGCAAGTCTCATGAACGATGCCATGTAAGGTTAGCCCGGGCCTCTTCATCCCATCATACCGCAAGATGCAAAGTACACAAAAATCAATTGATAATAAAAGCACCACCGCCCACAATGACCATTGTGTTCTACTCGTGCAACAGATCTACATATAGACACGGCTCTGATACCACTATAGGGGTTCGTAGCATGGAAAACAAAAAAAATCTATCGCATGCACACAAACAAGCCAAGATCTATCAACTAGATTGTAGCAACGAGTCGATAGAAGCACTCACCCTCGAAGATTCCAAAGCGGTTAACGAGAGCAGATTCTCGTGGGTGATATAGTCGTACACTTGTCGATCTCAAGATCGCGTAGACGATCCTTCTGGCGCTGCGTTCTGGCAGCGCTTCCGCAGTCGGTCACATGTTCGATACTCGATGAAGACCTTCCTCTCCCTTGTTCCAGCAGGCAGCGGAGGTTGTAGTTCTCCCCTCGCGATTCCGGCAGCACGACGACATGGTGTCGGAAGTAGAGGGAAGATCCCGCAGGCTTCGCCTAAGACAGTGCGAGTTATGGTGGATCTAGGGTTTCCCGGTGATCTAGGGTTTAGAAGACCGGGAGGAGGAGGAGGTGTCGACGACAGCGAGGGCGATGACGATGGGCCAGCGGCGGCACAAGGCGGCTTGGCGGCGGCAGCGCGGGTGTGGGAGGGCTAGGGCTTGGTGTTTGGGGCAGCCCTCGCCCTCTATTTATGAGAGGGGGAGCCTTGGGAGGGGTTAACAACAACATTCGGTATCCCTAATAACATTCCATATCTACTAAACAACATCGAGTCCTTAAGTGTGTCTCCCTATGGTTCGTGAACTATGCGGACATGACCGAGACACTTCTTCGATCAATAACCAATAGAGGAATCTGGAAATTCATATGGCTCCCACATATTTCTACGATTACTTTGCGATCAAATGAACCACTTACATACGATACCAATTTCCCTTTGTCTCACGATAGTTTACTTATCCAAGGTCTTGATCGTCGGTATCTCTACATACCTAGTTCAACCTCGTTACTGATAAGTACTCTTTTCTTGTTCTCGTGATATGTGATCCCTTGTGATCCAGTCACATGCTTGCAAGCCAATTGGATGACATTCCACCGAGAGGGCCCACAGTATATCTATCCGTCATATGGATGGACAAATCCCACTCTTGATCCATGTGCCTCAACACATACTTTCCGAACACTCAATGCCACCTTTATAGCCACCCAGTTACGGTGTGGTGTTTGATGTGATCAAAGCATCCTTCCGGCGATGGTGATTAGCATGATCTCATGGTCGAAGGAATTAGGTTACTATGTATCAGAAAGCTTATAGCAAACAAACTATTGAAATGACTTGATCTTAATGTTATGCTTATCTATAGGAGTATGTCCATCATACCATTCTCCTAATGATATGATCTTGTTGTTAACGGCATCTCAATGTTCATGATCGGGAAACCACGACCATCTATTAACCAACAAGCTAGTATTACAAAGAGGCTTTACTAGGGACTCTAATTTAGTTTACAAATCACACACGTATTAATGTTTCCGGTTAATACTATTATAGCATGAATGTAAACATTTATCATAAACACTAAGATATAATAATAACCACTTTTATTATTGCCTCTAGGGCATATCTCCAACAGTTATGACTATGAACAAGTCACCATAGGCTCTATTATCATTTAGTCCTTGACTTGTAGTACCACTTTACGCTTTGATTAGTAATATTTTTTCGCTCTACATGATTATGGCCATTATTGCTCTCTTAGTTGGTTGCTCCCAGTCTTTTGCTAGCCTCCACTGGTACGAGTAATCTCTACTCATCCATCCAACTCCCAAGAAACCAAGTTATTACAAAGTGTCCACTATAAATTTATATGCATGGTGTGTTACACCATTCCAAGTATATTCTTGTTTTCATCTATCTTCCAATTAAAAAGTATTTTGTTATGTGGAAACTTAGTGATTAAAGCTCTCACAAACTTGATGGCACACTTTATTTTTCTTGCCCCTAATAAACTTGAACCATTATGTCATCTATGTTGTATATGCTTGCACTTATACGTTGGGATTAGCAGAACCATGTTTTCATGGGGAACACTTTCAACATTGCACTTGTACATTGTACTCAGTTGATATTATGCTCTTTTGTCTATGGATGTCGTCGGTGTGAAATGAAAGGGGAGCTTGTAAGTCCATGGAGTTATGTATGTGTGTTAGATAAACGCCTAGACTGCTAGCCTAAGTCATGCCTAATCATGGTGGAAACTTGCAGCATCACCATAGTGAGCAATCTATGAAGCATTCTTCTTATAAAAAAAAGAGATTGAGAAAAAGAAAAAAATATGAGAAAAGAGGAAAGAGATAAAAAAGCACCATATTCCCATGGTAAATAAGAAGATTGATGAGATGCTCATTGTCTACTTGCCTTGTCATTTTGATTATGGGATAGCTCATGTATCATGGGCAAGGGGTACCCCGTTGGCGGTTCTCTATGATACACATGTACTTACTATGACAAGAACTTGCAAGTAACTAAACTTGAGTAGCATGAGGAGCGGCCCTCGTATTCAAGGGACATGAGATTGCCAACTTATACTTTGTCAAGCATATACTCCATAGTTTGTTCACTTTAACCTTAATCACTTCAAGATGCTTATGATAGGGGCAATGAGGGCTGAAAGCTAACAAGTACCATAATTTTTGGAAGCTCTTTATGAAACTTGAAATACCTGCTTCCCTTTATGAAGGGCCTTTCTTCCACCATTATAATCGAGTCTTCACCTTCTATCCTTAGGCACCAGTGAAGAGATCATAGTTGCCATTCTTAGTTCTATGTGCATTGTCCCAAAACATATTGATTGATGTATATTGTTGATATTACTTGCTCATGAACTATCTGTATCTAGTCACTCTTATGAACTTTGAAGGTGTCATATGCATTTATTTGCTACTCCATGAGGGACAAGCTGAATGCCACTATGCTATGTTTTCTATATGTGAAACAAACAAACGTTTTTCAATGCATGTTATTCATGATCTTTGTTTGTGACCTTTCATGTTGCATGCATAGTTACTTTGTCTTACTGTTAGAACTCCATATTTCATGCTCATGTTTAGAGTTCTTTGATCCTAGCTTTCAATGCTTGCAAATGGTTTGATCTTGATTTTGATGGTGCATGTCACCTCAAAAATTATTCTTTTCATCACTTACCTACTCGAGGACGAGCAGGAGTTAAGCTTGGGGATGCTTGATACGTCCTAAACGTATCTATAAATTTTTTTATGTTCCGTGCTTGTTTAGTATCTACTTTGCTTTGATTTATCTACACTTTGAGGTGTTTTTATATGTTTTTCTGTACTAACCTATTAACAAAATGCCACCGTGCCAGTTGCCTGTTTTCTTCTGTTTTGGGTTCCAGAAAAGGTAGAAAATCAATACTCTCGGAATTGGATGGGACAAAATCCAAAGTCAATATTTTACCGTGGGAAACACGGAGCCAGAATACGAGATGGAGGGGAGCCACCAGGGGGCCACACCCCTGGCCGCGCGGCTAACCCTAGCCCGTGCCAGGGGGGTGCGGCCGCCCTGGATGCCCCCTTGCCTCGCCTCTTCACCTATAAAGACCCCCCGATACCAAAACCCTAAGGACCCGATCAATATTCCACGAAACCATCAGTAGCCACCGCCACCATCGTCCCTAGATCGGGGGGATCTAAAGCTCTTCCCGGCACCCTGCTGGAGGGGAGATCATCCCAGAGGTCTTCTTCTTCATTATGCCAGCCTCAGGTATGAAGCGTGAGTAGTTCCACCTTGGACTACTGGTCCATGTAGTAGCTAGATGGTTGTATCTCCTCCTTTGTGCTACCATGTTTAGATCTCGTGAGGTCCGTTCATGATCAAGATCATCTATTTGTAATCATGCATGTTATGTTTGCGGGGATCCGATGGATATTGAGATTACTATGTCAGATTGATTAATGGTTTTGTCTTATTAATTCTATCATTACTGTGTTGTTTGAGATCTTGCATGCTCTACGTTTCTAGTAGCTATCTTGGCCAAGTAGATGCTAGTGACTCCAAGAGGGGGTATTTATGCTCGATAGTGGGTTCATGCCTCTATTTAATCTAAGGGAAGTGACGGAAATATCTAAGGTTGTAGATATGTTGTTGCTACTAGGGAGAAAATAACGGTCTCTTGTTCATGGAACAAGTGGACTGTTTACCTTACACACTTTGCTTAAATCAGTTATCGTTGCTTGCAACTTAATACTGGAGGTGGTTCGGATGATAACCTGAAGGTGGATTACTAGTCATAGATGCAGTTGGATGGCGGTCTATGTATCTTGTTGTATTGCCCAATTGAAAGGGCATGTATGCTCCCATGTGTGGTTTTGGTAATTAATGACAATCTCTTTGGACTAATGTGTAAATTGATTTTCACTTGTAGGTTTGTCCATTGGCGTTGCTTGGGCCATGTGTTGGTCTCAAGGTTGAGAGTTGAAGAAATGTCCAAGGGCTTTGTGCCATTGGAATCATGAAGAATAAGGAGCTTGAAGGTTGATCAAGACAAGTGCAAAGATTTGGATCAAGATGGATCAACCTCAAGAAGGGATGAAGAAGGGCAAGCTCAAGATGCTCCATCTCTAAAAGATCTCATGCTTGAAGCTTGCCATCCTCATGATCATGGGGTGATGAAGACAAGTTCAAAGAAGAGGTTTCCCCATGGAGTATGGGGGAGCAATTTGCAAGTCTTCATCTTCATGAAGCAAGAGCAAACAAGAAAGGTGTTCCCACTATAGAAGAACAAGACGGTCTACATAAAGTTCAAGTGGGATGCTCAAGGCAAAGGTATGTTCTTGTTAGGTATTCTCTTATGCCGGTCTCGTGTTGTTAGTTGGGAGACCGGGTTTAGGATAGATAGCCGTACTATCAAGAGGGGCTCTCAATCGGGTGTCTCGATTGCATCGTTCAGAGAGAGCTCAAACCTTTGCATTCATAGCATCATCTTTCTTGGTTGTTATTTTGTTCTTGTCCATGATAGGATCTAGAGCTTGTGGTCATCATCATAACAAGCTCTAGCTCATCGTCCAAGGATTTCCCTTGCATATCTTATTGCGGGTTTTGATCTTGCGAGTTTTATGGCTCCGCACCTTGGGGGATACTTCACATACATATACTTGATATTTTCTCCCTTGGTGGTATCCAATATTTAACATTTTGTTGGGTTCTATTGGTTTTATCTTCCCAACAAAATTAGTTTCATCCCAATTGGAGTTTCCAAGCTCAACTTCTTGTGTTTTGGGTTTTGGAGGTTTTACCGGTTCATCACTTCTAGAGAGGTCATACCTTTCTCAATTTGGTTTTATCATTCCATGCTGGACTATGATGTTTCTTTGCATAATATTTTGATATCGTTTTTTCCCACCATTGTTGGCCTATTTGAGCTTTCTTACTCCCTCTCCCTCCCATGATTCTTACATCTTTTTGAGGGAAAAGTGAGAGGAGATCTAGATCTACAATCCCCCCAAGTCAAATCCCTTATTTGTGAAGGAATCATTGGGATCTAGATCTTGGAGAGTTTTGTGTTCTCCTCTTGTGTTCTTCATCCCTTATTCCCCCAATAGCTTTTGTAGCTTTGTTGCAATTTGGGAGAGAAGGACTTTCCCTTGCATTTGGTGCATAGGTTTGAGTTCTCCTTGGAGATTCGGTGAGTTCAAGCTTGTGGGCTTGTTTCTCTTGGGTTCTTGGAACCCTAGACGGTTGTGTGGTTGGATTGTTGACATTTTGTGGTCTTGTTGACCTTTTATGGTCTTGTAGCCTTTTATGGTTTTGTTGGCCTTTTGTGGCATTGTAGCCTTTTGTGGCTTTGTTGTTGGGAGCTTCCAATTGAGTTGTGGAGTTAGCCCCAATCTTGTACGGGTTCGGTGACCGCCCTCAAGCATCCCATAGTGGAGCGAGTGCCCGCCTTTTGTGGTGCGTACTCGGGAGAATAGGGTGAGCCTTTTGTGGCGTCGGTGAGTTGCGTGCTTCCGCATCCGGGGTGAGGCCTTGTGTGGCGTTGGGTGAGCATCGAGCCACCACACCTCGAGGTGATCCATTTGTGGCGTTCGGAGAGCATTGCGCCATCGCACCTCTCCAACGGAGACGTAGCTTCTTTGGAAGTGAACTTCGGGAAACAAATCTTCGTCTCCGCGTCCATCGGTTATCTCTCAACCGAGCCCTTTACTTATGCACTTTACTTTGTGGTAGCCATCGTGCTTGAAGTATTTATATCTTGCTATCACCTTGTTGCTTGTATTGCTTAGCATAGGTTGTTGGTGCACTTAGGTGAACCTAGTGGTTATATTTTGTGCTCAATAAATTAAACATTAGTTTTATTCCGCATTTACTTGAGCCTAAACCGTAATATTTTTAAAAAGCCTATTCACCCCCTCTAGGCGACGTCCATTGCACTTTCATTTGGTATCAGAGCAAGGTCTCTCGCTTTTAGGCTTCACCGCCTCGAGAGTAAAGATGTCTCCTAGGGGTTTAGTGCACTCTCACACATTTACATTTGATGGCACAAATTATGATGTTTGGCGTATTCGCATGCTTAGTAATTTCCGGGTCATTGACCCAAATATTGAGCGGATTCTAGATATGGGCTTGTCTCCTCCTAAGGATCTCCAAAATCTATCTTTGGAGGAGGAGACAAACTCTTATCTCGAAGCTCAAGCATTTAATGTGCTTGTTAATGTTGTGAGCTTTGTAGTTCTTTACTCAATCATGCCTTTCCGGAACGCTCATGATATATGGACCAAGATTCAAGCAAAATATGATGTGTCCAAGCTCAATGAGGATGATTGTGTTCCCTCCACCTCCGGCCGCGATGATTTCTCATCTTCTTCCACCGCACCAACATATGAGTTGTCTCAAGGTAATGATATGGTGAGTGGTGATAGAACTTGCAATGTAGATAGTGAGATTTCCATTCATGATCCTTGTCTCCATCTCATTGCAATGTTGTATCTTTGGGCATGAACACTTGTAGGACCATATGTGATTTACATCCTAGTGTTTATTGCCCTTGCATATCATGTAGAAATGCCTTGAATATGTCTCATGATGATATGCTTGCTTTGCCTTGTTGCCATGATAAATGTGCTTCTATTTCCTCTAGTTCTTGTGTTGCTAACCATGTAGAGGAAACTGAAGAATGTGTGGGCCAATGCAAGGTTGCCATTAGAGCTTCATGTGTTCCCTCATCATAATCTTCTTCCAATGTTCACTTGTGCCTCATGGCTAAGGGTTCAAAGGTAACCTCTCCTTTGGATTCCAATATATCTCATGATGATGTGAATGTTGATCATGTAGAAGTAGATGATGATGTTTCTTCTTTAAAAGTGAAGGGGGGCTAGTCCTTCGTGCTCATGATCCTAATAAAAATGCTTGCTCTACTTTCATTAAAATCTTGACTTGTGCTATTGAAAGTAGGAAACTAATATATGAGCATGAGGACACAATAGATAAAATAAGTAGTCTTGAGCGTGAGTATGCTAATGAAATTGCCAACCTAAATGAAGATCTTGAAGAGGAACACACCACTAAGGAATCTCTTGAGGAGACCTTTTCCCTAGAGCTATCTAGAGTAAATAAATCTCATGATAGAGAGCTTGAGGTGGCAAGTGCTCTTCAAATTAAAAATGATGAACTTGAAGTTGCTTATGCCAAACTCCATGAGGATTTTGAGCACCTCAACAATGGCTCTAGGGTCATCAAGAGCGAGCTCATCAAACTCACCGAGTCACATGAGCAACTTAAAGCTTCATATTCTAAAGAGCTTTCCAAGTTGCCCTCACCTCTTGCATTAAATGATGATGCTTGTGCTACTAACTCTATTTCTTGTGAAGCAAAGGAGAATGTTGAGCTAGAGGCTCAACTTGCTTTGATAACGAGCAACTATGGGAAATTAGAAGAAAGTCATGCCAAGCTCTCAAGCTCGCATGAGGATCTTCTAGTCTCCCATGGTAGGCTAAGGTTAGCTCATGAGGCCATTATGTCAAAGGTAACATCTAGTGGGCCTCATGTGGACATTAGCACTGTATCTACTCCAAATGTTATATTTCCATGTGTTAGTACTTGTAATTCATCCTCTCACAACCATGTTATATCTTGTGATGAATTGCATTCCTTGCCTTGTTGCTCTAACAATGAAGCATCTACTTCCTCTAGTATTGTTGTTGATACTAACCATGTAGAGTTAGTCAAAGAGATCAAGGCTCAAGTCACTTCTTTGAAGAATGACTTGAAAAGGTGTCATGAAGGGAAGACCACACTCAAGAAGATGTTGAGTGTGCGACGACCCCCAAGTGACAAGAGTGGGCTTGGATTCAACTCCAACACCAAGAGCAAGCCCACTAACTCGTTGAAGCACAAGGGCAACAAGAAGAAGGGCCAAGGTCAAGTGAAGAATTCGGCCAACATTGTGTGCTTCAAGTTCAAGGAAGAAGGGCATCATGTGAGGGATTGGCCATTGAAGAAGAAGCCTCTTACTGAGAAGCAACGAGGGAAGCGGCCTCAAGCTCCTCCACAAGCTCAATATGGGCCACTTCCCAAGAAGCCTCAAGCTCTTCTTCATGGTGCAACTCCTCCCAAGAAGAAAGATGGCAAGAGAAGAACGTGCTACATATGACATGAGAAGGGACACCTTTCTTCCTCATGCACCATGGGTAACTCCTCATCCCATCCTATCTTGATTGATGATGCTTATTCACTTTGTAAGGATGAGGGTGGCAATGTGTTTTCCAAACTTGTTGGTGCCCAAAGTGGTGTCAAGAAAATAACCATTTGGGTGGCCAAGCCTATTATGACTAACTTCTTAGGACCCAACTTGGTTGGGGACCAACAAGCTAAAACTTGATCAATAGGTGTTTTTGAAGGGCATTGAAGACTTGGATACCTTATGAAGAATTGAGGGATCTTCATCATATTCTTGTTATCAAAGTCAAGTCATTTGTTATCATGCTTCTATTCCTTATCCAATGTTCCTCCTTCCGGTAACTTGTGCTAAACTCCTTTACATTTATAGTTACTTGCACCCTTGTGCATGTGTTGGTTTTGCGCCTTGCATGTGTTTGTACATGTTGTGCTTCCCACTTACTTATATTGACCTATGTATATTTGTGTATGTTGGTTGGCACACCATGTATTTGTGTTTCTTGGTTTGGAGCCTTTATTGTTTCTAGTAGGTATCTTGTTTGGCTCTTGTGAGGGATTAATGGACTATTCCGTTTGGGGGAGTGTCATGCTTGGGCATTCCACAAACCTAAAATGTGTGTACATGAGGAAAACCACTTAGTAGTTTTATTGCATGATTATCTAGTCTCTATGTGGTATGTCTCTCTCATGAGAAACTCAAGTTCCATAATGTCCATTAATACCTCTATTTTGATATTGCCTCTTGTTGAGATTTCTTGGTTTTTCACATTATGGGGGAGTTATATGCTTTGTGCATATTACAAACCTAGAAAATGTGGACATTTGAGGTAGTGCCACTTAGAATTGATATTGAAAATTATCTAGCTCCTATGCGACACATTTGCTCACACAAGTTCCAATTTGCTTGGATGTTTTATTGCTCATTTTTGGATCTTGTGTGTGAGAGTGATTCTTGGTATGTGTTTCCTCATATTTGGATCTATATATCCTCATGGGAACCACTTGCTTCTATTTAATCCAATCAGTAGTGATTGTGCGACTATTTGAAGCAATCAAGAATCTCTCTCGAAGCATCAAGCTCATTTCTCATGCTTTGTTATATGATTCTTGATGTGAATATGATCGTGACCTTATATTTATTGTCTTTGGACAATTGGTATTACATATATGGTAGATTTTATTGATCATATTCACTTTGGCCTTTGCCTATTTGCCTTATTTTTGGCCAAGAAAATGTTTTTCTTTTTGCTCCCAAGATTTGTTTGCATCTTGTGGATCTTTTTTGGTATCCCCTTGTGTTTTATTTAGTGTAGGTGATGGTGCTCGACAGGGAGGAAAAGGTCGAAGCTGTTCTATATATGTCCCCGGCAACGGCGCCAGAAATCTTGATGCGTGCACCCAGTGTTGACGTGGGACACTTCGTTGGAACCCCAAGAGCAAGGTGTGATGAGCACAACAGTAAGTTTCTCTCAGTAGAGATCGAGGTTATCCAACCAGAAGGAGGAAGGAAACGTCTCAAAGGTGTTGCAAGCAACGTGGAAACCTTCAGGTTATTGACAGGAACTGAGCAAGGCATAACAATGCAATACTAGTCAGAAAGATCCTATGAGATTTGATTGGGCAATACAACAAGATACATAGACCGCCATCCAACTGCATCTATGACTAGAAGTCCACCTTCAGGTTATCATCCGAACCCCCTCCAATATTAAGTTGCAAGCAACAAACAACTGCTTTAAGCAAAGTGTGTAAGGTAAACAGTCCACATGTTCCATGAACAAGAGACCGTTGTTTTCTCCCTAGTAGCAACAACATAGCTACAACCGAATACATGATTTTCACTTCCCTTGGAAACTAGAGGCATGAACCCACTATCGAGCATAAATACTCCCTCTTGGAGTCACTAGCAACTACTTGGCCAGGATAGCTACTAACAACAGAGAGCATGCAAGATCACAAACAACACAGACATGATAGAATCATAAAGACAAAACCATTAATCAAACCAACATAATAATCTCAATATCCATCGGATCCCCGCAAATACAACATGCATGATTACAAATAGATTAGATCTTGATCATGAATGGAGCTCATAAGATCTATACATGAAAGTACAAAGGAGGAGATACAAACATCTAGCTACTACATGGACCCATAGTCCAAGGTGGAACTACTCACGCATCATACCGGAGAGAAGGCCTCTGGGATGATCTCCCCTCCGGCAGGGTGCCGAGAAGAACTTCAGACCCCCCCGATCTAGGGATGATTGTGGCGGCGACTACATACGGTTTCGTGGAGATTTGATCGGGTCCTTAGGGTTTCTGCATCGGGGGCTTCTTATAGGCGAAGGGGGAGGCCGAGGAGGTGGCCAGGGGGGCCACACCCTGCCTAGGCGTGGGCCCACCCCTGGCCGTGCCTAGGAGGGGTGTGGACGCCCTGGCACGCCTCGCCGTCTCCCCTCTGGACTCCTTGTTTCCCACGGAAAGTTATTGACTTTAACGTTTGTCCCGTCCAATTCCGAGAATATTTCTTTACTAGCTTTTCTAAAACCAAAAATAGCAGAAAACAGGCAACTGGCACTGTGGCAACTTGTTAATAGGTTAGTACCAGAAAACATGTAAAAAGCACCTCAAGTATAGACAAAGAAAAGCAAAGTAGATACTAACAAGCATGGAACATCAAAAATTATAGATACGTTTCTGATGTATCAGTAGGTAGTAGTGATGATCTCATTTGTGGGCATTTTGCATTCAAAGGAAAAATTATACATAATGCTCTACTTATGGGGGGCTCTCTTATATTATCTAGAACATTGTTTTGTGCCACTTGATTTGATCCATTTTTTTCTTGGAAGCTCTATCCTTTTTTTGTTGGTACTTTGTGCGCCATCATGAAAAGTGTGAAGAGTTTGTTTTGGTTGTTGTTTCCTTTCTCTCATTGGGAGTTGGTTTTATCTCATTCCTTATAACTTGTTTTGTTCTTTTAGGATGAGATAAATCCTTGAGCCTTGGTATTTTTATTATCCTTTGTTTGGCTCTTTCTAGTTCATTTGTTGAACTTGTGTTCTTTCATGTGTTGATTTGGCTCTTTGATACAATTTGGACACCTTGTGTCGAGTCACACTTTTGTGTGTGTCTTATTGGTTTACTTGGTGTTTTTTTTCAAATTATATCTCCTTTTGGTTCTTGAAAGTCTTATGCATGCATATTTACTTCATATATATATTATGCCATTTTTGCTTTCTTTGATCCAATACATAGGGGAAACTCCACCAAATCCTAATGGGCTAAGATGTGCATGAAATTCAATTTCATATCAATATGCACATATTTGTGTGGAGGTTCTCCTATGTATTGTAGTTGCACTAACAACTTTGGACCCAATTTGTTTGGGGACCATAGTGTACTTAATTGTGTTTTAGGTACATTGGGGATATATATTGGGTGATTGTATCTTGAACAAGGAAGAAGTGGCGTCTACATGTCAATTGGATGCAAGCTAGGATGATCAACAAATTCATATTTTCTTCATCATACCAATTATATCTCGGTAACAAGTATCTCTCTCTCATGCATACATATCTTGTTCCCAACCTTTTGTAGGTTGCTTGTTTGCATGATTTTGTGAACTTGCCATGGTTGGTTTCTTGCTTTGGATTTGAAGAGTTCTCTCTATTGCAAATGCGTGTATGTTGAGATGAGTGCATATAATGGGGACTATACTAAATCATGCTCATGATTCACCAATCCCAAATATGTCAATCTAGCAATTTTGTTGCATATCGTTTCCTCAATATCTCTTATGTACAATAGTGAGTATTTTTTGCCAAGTTGATTTATATCTTGTGATACTTGTTGCTTTTCTCCATATATTCCTTCTATCCATTCTTCCCTTGGTTATAGTAGTAATGTATGGAGTTTGTTGGTCTTTGAAGCTCATCGATGTACAATAAGATATATTTGATCCCTTGGGCATGCTTTCTAGCAAAACATCGTATTGGTATATTCTATGACTTCCTTTTGTTTTTCATGTGCTTTCTTGAGTATCTACCTTGTTCGTGCATATTTCTTTGTGGGCATTTGTCTTTGTGATACTTTCCACCTAGAAATTTACACACACACAAGAGAAGATCTTTCTTTGCTTGCTTTTGCATTTCTTGGAAACCACCTCTTATTTCTTTGTGATCCTTCGGTGGCTTCCAAATTTTTGATCTTTGTGTGAATTTTTAGATGAGTTTGGACGAGTGAGGGGTCCATGGTTGTGCACATTGTTTCCAAATACAATTACTATAATTGGTGAACAATCTTTGGGGAGCTTCTCTAATTCATTTAATAGTGCATATTTTCATTCTTTCTCATTTCTTGTGGTTTAAATGCTTATGGGGGAGCGAGGATTCCATATTTGTGCATATTGTATTCAAATACAAGTATTCTAAACTTTTCACAAATTTTGGGGAGCTTCTCTATTTTCATTTAAAAACTCATGGTTGTTGTTTCCTTTTGACATCATTTGTTGGTGTTTCAATTGTTTCGTTTGGATATTTTGATTGCTCGCTTCATTTGTTGAAGCTTATTTCTCTTTCTTTTCTTTTGCTATCTTTGGGTACTCAATATAGTTTTACTTCCTCCCAATTACTCATCATTTGACATGTGCATTTGCAGTTCTTTGGAGGAATTCTCACTATATTGGCCGTCTAGAACTTTTCATCCATTTTGGCAATCGATGCCAATGAGGGAGAAGTTTTGGAGGGTTTAAGGGAAGTTGGTTGTTGCTTTAAGAATTTGCCTGTCATGCTCTTGCATCTTTGTGGTTGCTTTGCATGCCGAATATATAGAGGAAACTCAACCAACGGTAATGGTTGGCAATCTATGCAATGAAATTCAAGTTCATCACACATGCATATATTATGGGGGAGTTTGCTCTATATATTGTGGTTGTACAAACATCACATACTTTT
Organism: Avena sativa; assembly: GCA_916181665.1. Lineage (NCBI taxonomy): Eukaryota > Viridiplantae > Streptophyta > Magnoliopsida > Poales > Poaceae > Avena > Avena sativa. Next base: position 509,373,325 of record OV702294.1, read on the forward strand.
GTAGTATTTGATGTTGGGGCAACCGCTTTGGTCTTTAATTGTCATATCTAAACCCTCTCTAAGGGATTGTCATCGATTACCAAAATGGGGGAGAATGAAAGGGCATGTATGCCCCCATGTGTGGTTTTGGTAATTAATGACAATCTCTTTGGACTAATGTGTAAATTGATTTTCACTTGTAGGTTTGTCCATTGGCGTCGCTTGGGCCATGTGTTGGTCTCAAGGTTGAGAGTTGAAGAAATGTCCAAGGGCTTTGTGCCATTGGAATCATGAAGAAAGAAGGAGCTTGAAGGTTGATCAAGACAAGTGCAAAGATTTGCATCAAGATGGATCAACCTCAAGAAGGGATGAAGAAGGGCAAGCTCAAGATGCACCATCTCTAGAAGATCTCATGCTTGAAGCTTGCCATCCTCATGATCATGGGGTGATGAAGACAAGTTCAAAGAAGAGGTTTCCCCATGGAGTATGGGGGAGCAATTTGCAAGTCTTCATCTTCATCAAGCGAGAGAAAACAAGAAAGGTGTTCCCACTATAGAAGAACAAGACGGTCTACATAAAGTTCAAGTGGGATGCTCAAGGAAAAGGTATGTTCTTGCTAGGTATTCTCTTATGCCAGTCTCGTGTTGTTAGTTGGGAGACCGGGTTTAGGATAGATAGCCATACTATCAAGAGGGGCTCTCAAGCGGGTGTCTCAATTGCATCGTTCGGAGAGAGCTCAAACCTTTGCATTCATAGCATCATCTTTCTTGGTTGTTATTTGGTTCTTGTCCATGAGAGGATCTAGAGCTTGTGGTCATCATCATAACAAGCTCTAGCTCATCGTCCAAGGATTTCCCTTGCATATCTTATTGCGGTTTTTGATCTTGTGAGTTTTCCGGCTCCACGCCTTGGGGGATACTTCACATATATATACTTGATATTTTCTCCCTTGGTGGTATCCAATATTTAACATTTTGTTGGGTTATCTTGGTTTTATCTTCCCAACAAAATTGGTTTCATCCCAATCGGAGTTTCCAAGCTCAACTTCTTGTGTTTTGGGTTTTGGAGGTTTTACCGGTTCATCGCTTCTAGAGAGGTCATACCTTTCTCAATTTGGTTTTATCCTTCCATGCTGGACTATGGTATTTCTTTGCATAATCTTTTGAGCTCGTTTTTGCGCACCATTGTTGACCTACTTGAGCTTTCTTACTCCCTCTCCGTCCCATGATTCTTACATCCTTTTGAGGGAAAAGTGAGAGGAGATCTAGATCTACAATCCCCCCAAGTCAAATCCCTTATTTGTGAAGGAATCATTGGGATCTAGATCTTGAAGAGTTTTGTGTTCTCCTCTTGTGTTATTCCTCCCTTATTCCCCCAATAGCTTTTGTAGCTTTGTTGGAATTTGGGAGAGAAGTACTTGCCCTTGCATTTGGTGCATAGGTTTGAGTTCTCCTTGGATATTCGGTGAGTTCAAGCTTGTGGGATTGTTTCTCTTGGGTTCTTGGAACCCTAGACGGTTGTGTGGTTGGATTGTTGACCTTTTGTGGTCTTGTTGACCTTTTGTGGTCTTGAAGCATTTTGTGGTTTTGTTGGCCTTTTGTGGCTTTGTTGTTGGGAGCCTCCAATTGAGTTGTGGAGTTAGCCCCAATCTTGTACGGGTTCGGTGACCGCCCTCAAGCGTCCCATAGTGGAGCGAGTGCCCGCCTTTTGTGGTGCGCACTTGGGAGAATAGGGTGAGCCTTTTGTGGCGTCGGTGAGTTGCGTGCTTCCGCATCCGGGGTGATGCCTTGTGTGGCGTTGGATGAGCATCGAGCTACCACACCTCGAGGTGAGCCATTTGTGGCGTTCGGAGAGCATTGCGCCATCGCACCTCTCCAATAGAGACGTAGCTTCTTTGAAAGTGAACTTCAGGAAACAAATCTTCGTCTCCGCGTCCATCGGTTATCTCTAAACCAAGCCCTTTACTTATGCACTTTACTTTGTGATAGCCATCATGCTTGAAGTATTTATATCTTGCTATCACCTTGTTGCTTGTATTGCTTAGCATAGGTTGTTGGTGCACTTAGGTGAACCTACTGGTTAGGTTTTGTGCTCAATAAATTAAACGTTAGTTTTATTCCACATTTACTTGAGCCTAAACCGTAATATTTTAAAAAGCCTATTCACCCCCCTCTAGGCGGCTTCCATTGCACTTTCACCAATCGAATCTCATAGGATCATGAATGTTTAGTATTGCATTGTTATGCCTTGCTTAGTCCTGTCAATTGCCATGCTGTAATTTGTTTACCCAGCATGCCATGTTTGTTTATCTTAAGGGGAACACCTCTAGTGAACTATGGACCCCGGTCCAATCTTTACCATTGATACATCTTCCACTGTTACTGTTTACTTTCTGCAAACCACCATTACTTTCCACTCCATATAGTTAATCCTTTGTTTTCAGCAAACCTGTGAGATTGACAACCTCACTGTTTGTTAGGGCAAAGTCTTGAGTTTGTGTTGTGCAGGTTTCCAAGTTGCTAGCAACACCTTTGAGTCGTTTCCTTCCTCCTACTGGTTTGATAACCTTGGTTTCTTACTGAGGGAAGACTTGCTGCTGTGCTCATCATACCTTTCTCTTGGGGTCTGCCTTTCCAAGGTCTACATTGATCTGAGCGCATCAAGACTAATGCCTTGCAGGAGCTTATGGAAGAAGAAATTGCTGAAACGGGAAGCTCATTAGATGAAAAAGAGGAAGAGAGTTATGAACAAAAGGAGGAAGAATAGATCTACCCATGCCTACCTTCTAATGACAGTAACTCTTTATCCATTACATTATTTGATTGTCCCCAATGCTTACAAAAGGAGGATGAATGTTATGTTCCTATGGATCCTTTTGAAATATCTACTTTGGGTAAAACATGTGATAATAATTGTGCTCCTATTATCTATGATAATCCTTTATTTGCGCCTAATTTCGAAATTCATGGTACTAAAGAGTTTTGCTTAGAAAATGTTTATGATAAAGCTCTAGATGATGGTCCTATATTGGTTGATAATATTAATAGTACTACTATTGAAAATGAGATTGGAGAGGTCTTGACTTTATCTTGGAACCCCATACCTCTTGAGAATGATCAGTCATCTTGTTATAAAATTGTTAAAAGTGGGTTTGAAGGTTTTAATCCCACTATTTTTGAGCTTGATAAAAAATACGTGTTTGTAGATCATGAAAAGCATACTTTATGTGATAGTTATATTGTTGAGTTTATTCATGAGGCTACTGAAAAATATTATGGGAGAGGAAAATATGGTTGTAGAAGTTTTCATGGTACTGAAACACCTTTCTATGTGCCAAAAGTTTTGATGTTGCTCTTGTTTTATCTACCCATTTTGTTACTATGTGCTTCTTTGATTTATTTTCTTACAAGATTACTATGCATAGGAAGTAGGTTAGAATTAAATGTGTTTTGAATTTGCTTCTTGATGCTCTCTTTTACTTAAATTCATATTTCTTATTTGAGCATCTTTCTATGCCTAACTTAAAGGCGTTAAAGAAAAGTACTTCTTGGGAGATAACCCAATAGTTTTATTGAGTCTTTTAAGTTATTACTTCTGTAATAACCTCTCCTTATCCTTTTTGTGTGGTTTTTGTGCCAAGAATAACCTCTAATGAGAGAGAAGTAAGATTTGGGGAAGTTGCTGTCCCGAAACAGATTTTTGTGCTTCACTATAAAAAATACATGAAAAATCTCTATACGTAAATGCCCCAGGCTATTTTCTAACTTTCGTTAGTTCAACACTTTTCGATTTGAGCAACAGAAGGTCTTCGAAAAAATTGGTTTATACCTGCTGGTCTGTTTTGACAGATTTCTGCCATTATTTGCATTTGCCTCTTTATCAGTTTCTTTTTGAGTTATTCTTGATCACTTGAGATTTTTAAAGGAATTGCTACAGTATCTTGTGTTTTATTGAAAGTTTTACTTGTGTTTAAACTAAAACCAAAGGCCTATTCTTTTGAATACACTAATGTTGCTAATGAAGATTGTGTGAGGTTTTGTATGAAGGAAAATTTTCAAGTGTAGGGGAAGAATGATATGATGAGATGAAGAATGGACAAAAGCTCAATCTTGGGGATTCCACCCCGTGTCACTCCAAGAAATATTCAAGAGGTACAAGCGTCAAAGCTTGGGGATGCCCAAGGCATCCCCTTCTTCATCAATAAAAATCTTAGGTCTCTTTCTAGACACTTCGTTTTTATTGTTTCATGCACTGTTGTGTTGTTCTTGGAGCATTTTAGTTGGACCCCCGCATTCTCTATGTTGTTTCAAATAAGTTGATTGGTGTTGGAAAAGAGTAGAAAGTTTCATGCTTATAGTGGTACAAAAGGGAGCTTGTTTTGACTGTGGCTTAAACTTTATCATGTCATGCTAGATGTTGTTTTGACCTTATGCTTAGTGAGTATTTTTGTAGCATGACTTGTTTCAAACAATTGATATTGCTTAATGTGTCTTGAAAAAAATCATGCGTTGTTTTAGCATACAAAAGCATAATATTTTGGTATTCTTCTTTAATGCTTTGTTTGGGTTGACTTGGCACATGCTCGCACCATGTTATGACTATTAACCAGTAACCTTAGCCTATATGATCATTTAGTTTTTGACTTGTTATACCACTTTATGTTTTGATTGATAATGTTTTGTCGCTCTGCATGATTATGGTCATTATTGCTCTCTTAGTTGGTCGCTCCCAGTCTTTTGCTAGCCTCCACTTGTATTGAGTAAGCTCTACTCATGCATCCAACTCCCAAGAAACCAAGTTATTCCAAAGAGCCCACTATAAATTCATATATATAGTGTGTTACACCATTCCAAGTACATTCTTGTTTTATCTATCTTCCAAATTAAACTTGTTATGAGAAAATTAGTGATTAAAGATCTCACAAACTTGATGGCACACTTTATTTTTTTTGCCCCTAATAAACTTGAACCATTGTGTCATCTATGTTGTATATGCTTGCACTTATAAGTTGGGAATTAGCAAAACCATGATGTGATACGTCGTAAACGTATCTATAATTTTTTATGCTCCATGCTTGTTTTGTACTACACTTTGAGGTATTTTTATACACTTTCTGGAACTAACCTATTGACAAGATGCCACAGTGTCAGTTGCCTGTTTTCTGCTGTTTTTGGTTTCAGAAAAGCTAAAAAAATGAATATTCCCGGAATTGGACGGGACAAAAGCTAAAGTCACTATTTTTCCAGAAGACTCACGGAGCCCGAAGGAGAGACAGAGGAGGACACCAGGGTGGCCACACCCTAGGGTGGCGCGGGCCCACCTAGGCCGCGCCACCAGGGGGTGTGGGCCCCCTAGGCCTCCACCAACCTTGCCCTTTCGCCTATACAAAAAGGTCTGCAGCGCCACCGCCACCAAAGAGGAGATTCGAGGGACATAAGTCTCTATTCCGGCACCCTGCCGGGACGGGCAATTGCCCCCGGAGCCATCTCCATCGACTCCACCACCATCTCCATCGCCGTTGCTGATTTCCATGATGAGGAAGTAGTTCTTCCTCGAGGCTAAGGGCTCTAACGGTAGCTATGTGTTCATATCTCTCTCTCTACGCGTGATCATATTGTGATCATAAGCTTTGTAATCAAGTAGATCTACTTTGCTACTCAAGTGCTTTAATAGATCTCTGGCTCTCCCCACGTGTGCGAAAGTGACAGCGTGCATGCCGTGGTGGCACTTAGGCTAGAGTTTATATAAATACTCAAGTGCTTCAATAGATCTCTGCTCTCTCCACATGTGTGTGAAAGTGACAGCATGCACGCCGTGGTGGCACTTAGGCTAGAGTTTATACTTATCATGAGTTATATTTTGAGTTGGTTGTCTCTATGAAATTGTGGTGTTTGTGGGGTTATCTAGATGGGGAAGCGGACTTTGAGGTGTGCTATTATAGCCATACCGTGGATTAGAGTGTCCAACCGGAGAGTAGTTCAGGGTAGTATCATGAAGAGAATATATTTACTGATAGTGTTCACTAGTGAAAGTATGATCCCTAGGCCTTGTTTCTAAGCATTGAAACGCCGTTTACAACTAGATCTGTTGCATGTTTGCTTGCTTCCATATTTTTGCCTTTAGTTTTTTCCTCCCCGTCAGAAGCTCTTTTCTGGCATCGTTGCCACTTATAATCATCCATACCACTTGTATTTCACTATCTCTTCTCCGAACTAGTGCACCTATACACCTGACAAGTGTGTTGGGGACACAAGAGACTTCTTGTATCTTGATTGCAAGGTTGCTTGATAGGGATACCTTTGACCACTTCCTCCCTGAGTTCGGTAAACCTTGGGTAATCCACTTAAGGGAAACTTGTTTCTGTTCTACAAAACTCTGCACTTGGAGGCCCAACAACTGTCTACAAGAATAGAAGTGCGTAGACATCATGTTGTCATGGGGAACGCTTTCAACACCTGTACATATTACCGAGTTGATATCATGATCTTTTGTTTATGGATGTCGGAGGTGTGAAATAAAAGGGGAGCTTGTAATTTCATGGAGTTATGTATATGTGTTAGAGAAATGCCTGGGCGGCTAGCCTATGCCATGCCTAATCATGGTGGAAACTTGCAGCATCACCATAGTGAGCAATCTATGAAGCATCCTTAGAAAAAAATATAGAAAATAAAGAGAAAAATAAAAAAAATGCACCATGCTCATGGTAAATAAAAGGATTGCTAAGATGCTCACTATCTGTTGCCTTGTCATTTTGATATGGGATAGCTCTTATGTCATGGGGCAAGGAGTTGGCGGTTCTCTATGATACACATATACTTACAATGACAAGAACTTGCTTGTGACTAAAGTTGAGTACCATGAGGAACGGCCCTCGTACTCAAGGGACATGAGATTGCCAACTTATGATTTGTCAAGCATATACTCCATATTTGTTTCACTTTAACCTTAACCACTTCAACATGCTTATGATAAGGGTAATGAGAGCTGAAAGCTAATAAGTACCATAATTTTTGGAAGCTCTTTATGAAACTTGAAATCCCTGCTTCCTTGTGAAGGGCCTTTCTTCTTACTTTTATATTGAGTCACCACCTTCTTTCTTTATGCACCAATTAACAGAGCATAGTTGTCATTCTTAGTTTTATGTGCATTATGCCAAAACTTATTGATTGATTCATAATGTTGATATTGCTTGTTCTTTAACTATTTGTATCTAGACACCCTTATGAACTTTGAAGGTGTCCTATGCATTTATATTTTGCTACTCCATGAGGGACAAGCTGAATACTGATGCAGCGCTGAGTTGATGTAGGGGTGCTTCGTTGGGAACCCTAGGAGCAAGGTGTGAAGCAGCACATCAGCAAGTTTTCCCTCAGTAAGAAATCGAGGTTATCGAACCAGTAGGAGGAAGGAAACGTCACACAGGTGTTGCAAGCAACATGGAGACCTGCACAACACAAACTCAAGACTTTGCCCCAACTAATCAGTGAGGTTGTCAAGCTCACCGGTTTGCTGTAACAAAGGATTAAACATATGGTGTGGACGGTAATGGTTTGCAGCAAGTAAACAAGTAATAGTGGAAGATGTATTGATGGCAAAGATTGGACCGGGGTCCATAGTTCACTAGAGGTGCTCTCCTTAGATAAACAACATGGCATGAAGGGTAAACAAAATACAGCAGGGCAATTGACATGAACTGAGCAAGGCATAACAATGCAATTACTAGTCAGAAAGATCCTATGAGATTCGATTGGGCAATACAACAAGATACATAGACCGCCATCCAACTGCATCTATGACTAGAAGTCCACCTTCAGGTTATCATCCAAACCCCCTCAAGTATTAAGTTACAAGCAACAGACAACTGTTTTAAGCAAAGTGTGTAAGGTAAATAGTCCACATGTTCCATGAACAAGAGATCGTTATTTTCTCCCTAGTAACAACAGCACATCTACAACCGAAGAGATTATTGTCACTTCCCTTGGAAACTAGAGGCATGAACCCACTATCGAGCATAAATACTCCCTCTTGGAGTCACTAGCAACTACTTGGCTAAGATAACCACTAGCAACGGAGAGCATGAAAGATCAGAAACAACACAGACATGATAGAATCATAAAGACAAAACCATTAATCAAACCAACATAATAATCTCAATATCCATCGGATCCCCGCAAACACAACATGCATGATTACAAATAGATTAAATCTTGATCATGAATGGAGCTCACAAGATCTATACATGAAAGCACAAAGGGGGAGATACAACCATCTAGCTACTACATTGACTCATAGTCCAAGGTGGAACTACTCATGCATCATACCTGAGAGAAGGCCTCCGAGATGATCTCCTCTCCGGCAGGGTGCCGGGAAGAACTTCAGATCTCCCCGATCTAGGGACGATGGTGGCGGCGGCTGACATGGTTATACCCAGCGGGTGCGCAACATTGGCATATACGGTCTAGCCCAAGGAAGGCCCACTACGAGCAACACAGCCCATGGAGCTTTTGGGTGGCCCAAGCCCGTGACGATTCCGAATCCTTGGAGAGCAAGACTAAAATGGATAGAATATTCAAAGGGGCAAACCCTAAACTTGTAACCGACTCGATCTGTGCCTGGGACCTGCCTATCTCTATATAAAGGCTAGGAGGGCACGACGAGGAGGGTCTCTCACCTCACCGCATACACACCTCCATGCCAGATTGCATCTGTGCACCCCTGTACTTTTCGGTTCTGTCTTAATCAAGAGCAGACAAGCAGGAGTAGGTTTTTTCCTCCGGGGGCCTGAACCTGGGTAAATCTTGTGCTCCCTGGTTGCTTGTCTGTTAACCGTTACCCGATCTGCAGCATCCCCATCTTCTCCAAAACCCAATCTCATAACAATGGGCATTGACGAGATCGAACCTCATCAATTGGCGCCGTCTGTGGGAATCAGGGGCGCTGATTGTGCGATCATGATGGTCCCAACCAAAGCGATCTACAACTCTTCAGCAACGGATAGCCATCTCCTCTTTGGCGCTTTCGACTTCACCGCCCACTCGCCGGCCACCATGAAGGACTTCGATCCCGTAGGCGACGGGCTCGAGATTCTGTTTGGAAGCTTCTGCTTCTAGGTAGGGCAGAGTGGCACTATCCGCCTCCACGAGCGGGTGCCATTACCATCCATCAGGCCCGCCTCATGGGCCCCGCATCCCAGCGTGCTACGCACAATGCTGACAGATGAGTCATATGATAGCAGCAACTGCAACTCAGATCTGTACGGCCCCCCATCGGACGAAGGAACCTACAGTTTCGGATCCGAAAGCTGCGGCAGCAGCGATCCAGTCCCCGGGCACTACCAATGCGTCGTGGTCATCCAAAGCGACATGGAACAACCACCAGGTTCGAGTGCCCACATACCACCGCCAAACCCACCGCCAAACCCGCAGCCTACAAACAGAGGCAATGGAGGAAACGGAGGGCAACCGTCCCTCCAACCAAATGAGGGCGACGCTGCCGCCTACTCAAAGATCAACCTCAACGACGCTGGATGGCGCCAGGCACGTGAAGCCGTGGCGGGCAACAAGGTCCTACTCGTGAATTCTTCACGAGACCTACTGATGGCATACCACCTCCTTCTGATCGGCGAGCATAACAGGCAGGTGAAGATGCAGGAGGAGCTCGACAAGCATAAGCAAGCGGCTTTGGAGTCTAGCGCACGGCGAGCTGCGCTCTCCGCCGCCGGCGGCTCTAGCTCGCACGGCAACAATGCTAACAAGCATCGATCTCGCACGGATAACATGGACCCCGCTGCACGTCGCGAGGTCACTCGAACCCTCAACACGTCCTTCACGGAGATGGACGTCAATGGCAACGTCATACCAAAGACGCCGCAGGCTGCGATCATGGCGGCCACCACATATCCCACATCCCATCCACCTCCGGTGGGGGACCCGAAGAGAGCCATGCACAAGTCTGCACTAGCCGGACTCGGACTCGTCGGAGCTGCGCTCCACGATGAAGCTCCTGCAGAGCCAAAAAAGAAAGCTACGATCAGATACAGTCGCAGCCCCACACCCTCATCCGACGAAGAGGAAGACGAGCATGATCTACCTCGATGACGCGAGAGTCCGTGACGTCGCAGCCGTGACTATGACGCCCGAAGCAGCCTCGCTCAGTGCAAGGTCGATAAGGCACGCGCCAAACGCGTGTGCTCAACCGAATCCGAAGAGGATGACGACGGAGAACTCTGTAGCGCTAGATTCTTCAACATATCTATGCGGCGAACACGGATGCCGAGAAATTTCAAACTTCCTTCGGACACTCCAAAGTTTGACGGGACACATGACCGAAAGCCTGGGTCAGCGACCACCTGTCGTCCGTCAAGCTGCATGGCGATAACAAAAAAAGCGCCCTACAATGCCTTCAGCTGCAGCTGACAGGCGCAGCTCAAATCTGGCTCAACAGCCTGTCCTCAGGCTCAATCCGAAACTAGGAGGAGCTGGCATACAGTTTCATCCGAAACTTCAAGGGCACCACCAAGAGGCCAGCCTCGATAGAGGAGCTGCAGGCCTGCACTCAACGAACGGGCGAATCCATTCGCTCGTACATCTTGTGCTGGTCCAACATCAAGAACTCCACGGCGCACATCTCCGAGGAGAGAACGATCGATGCCTTCAAGGACGGTGTCAAACGCCCTGACTTCAAGGAGGAACTTGGGCACGTTAAGCCCAAAACACTTGACCACCTCATGGACATCGCCAACAGGTGGGCAGATGGCGAGGATTCCCTCCACCGAGCGCATTCGGATGAGGAGGATGAGTACGGCCGCAGAAGTGAACGCCGTAGCAAACAAAGATCGCGCGTCTACGACAATCACGACGGACCCGACATGGTTGCGGCTGGCTACGCCGAACGCTGCAACGACAACAACCGCAACAATGGAGGATACCACGGAGGCAACTTCCGCGACGGAGGACGCCCCGCACAGACGTGGCAACGCCGCAACCGCGATGACGAGCCCTCGGCATACGACAAGCTGTCGGGTCCCTGCACCGTCCACTTCTACATCGACAAGTAGGATGGCAAGAAGAAGGCCAGCCACATGCTGAAGGATTACCGCGAGTTCCAAAAACTCAGCGAAGGCTTCACCCATATGCAACGACAGACCCTGAACCCCGGGTTCGGGCCCGTACCCACACCAGGCGACATCGCCCACGGAGCTCCTCCACCACCACCAATGGGACCTCCGAACCAAGCAATCGCACCCGTACAAAACAACGACGTAAACGGGTACCCCGTGCCAAAAGGGTCCTTAATGATCCAGAAAGGGCGCCCAACAAATAGGGTGCAAAAGAAGATCACCCGCCAAGTTAGCCTGGCTGTGACCGCTTCGCCTGCCATCCCTGAGTATCTCACCGGCTCGGAGTCCTGCATCACATTCAGTCGTTCGGATCACCCCCTCCAGATCCCTCGCCCAGGTCATGCTGCCCTGGTGCTTGAGGCGCAGATCGGAGGGTTCGAGATGAGACGCGTCTTTATGGATGGCGGCAGCGGCATCAACCTGATGTTCGCCAGCACACTCGCAACGATGCAGATCCCGCTATGCAGCCTGGAACAATCTGACACAACGTTCCATGGCATCGTCCCAGGGAAGGGCATATACCCCCTGGGCAAGATATGGTTCAACTCATCTTTGGCAAGCCTGACAACTTCCGGTGCGAGCGGCTGGAGTTCTAAGTGGTGGACTGGCCATCACAGTACCACGCCATCCTCGGGCGCGTGGCATTCACAAGATTCCTGGCAGTACCACATTACGCGTACCTGCTACTCAAGATGCCAGGACCTAGAGGCGTCATCATGGTCTAGGGTAGCTTCACCCGATCGGACCACTGCGACAGAGACTTCAATAGAATATCTCAGTCGTTCGGCATGCAAGAGGAGCTCACACGACTTCGAGAAGTAACAGACAATGGGGCACCCCCAGTCTCCAGGCAAAACGCACCCGATATGTCGTTCGACTCAATAGTCAACATGAAAAAGGTGCAGATCCACCCGACGGACGCCTCGAAGACAGCGCTGATCGCCAATGATCTCAGCCCCGCATAGGAAAGCGCGCTCGTCGAATTCCTCTGTGAGCGCTGGGAAATTTTCGCCTGGTGTCCTGCGGACATACCAGGAGTCCCCAGGGAATTCGCCGAGCATGCACTCAATGTGTTTCCGGAAGCCAAGCCCGTCAAGCAATCCATCCGACGATTGTCCGAGCCACGGGCCGAAGCCATCAGAGTCGAAGTCAACAGACTGCTCGACGCTGACTTCATCCGGGAGATCAAGGAGAGTGAATGGCTAGCCAACATCGTGTTGGTCCCTAAAAAAGACACGGACATCCTGTGGATGTGCGTGGACTTCACGTCGCTCAACAAGCACTGCCCAAAAGACCACTTCCCTCTCCCTCGGATCGACCAGATCATCGATTCGACAGCAGGATGTGAAAAACTCTCCTTCCTCGATGCCTACTCAGGCTATAATCAGATTCGACTAAAGGTTGAAGATTAGGAGAAAACGGCGTTCATCACGCCGTTCGGAGTGTTCTGCTACAACACAATGCCCTTCGGGCTGAAGAACGCAGGTGCCATGTACCAGTGGTGCATGCAAGCGTGCCTGAAGAGCCAGATCGGCCGCAACATACAAGTCTATGTCGATGACATAGTCATCAAAACAAGGGAAGCCAAGACATTTATCGACGATCTCTGCGAGACGTTCGACAACCTCGATCACTACAAGATCAAGTTAAACCCAGAAAAGTGTGCCTTCGGCGTCCCCTCTGGCCAACTACTTGGCTACTTCATCTCCCAGCGAGGGATCGAGGCGAATCCGAAGAAAATCCGGGCCATACTGACCATGGAGAAGCCGAAGAACATCAAAGGTGTCCAACAGCTAGCTGGGCGCATCGCGGCGCTGAGCAGATTCATCAGCCGCATGGGCGAAAAGGCTCTGCCTTTCTACCAGTTGCTACGCAAGGCAGACAAATTCGAGTGGACACCCGAAGCGGACGACACATTCAAAGACCTGAAGCAACTGCTCTCCACCTTGCTTGTCCTGGTTACGCCAAAGGAACGCGAGCCCCTATTGCTATACATAGCAGCCACACACCAGGTGGTAAGTACCATACTCGTGGTCAAACGACCCGAAGAAGGCAAGACCCATGGGGTCCAACGCCCAATTTACTACCTCAGCGAGGTATTGACGCCAACAAAACAGAGGTACCCTCACTACCAGAAGCTCGCCTACGGCGTATTCATGACGGCTTGTCGGCTGAGCCACTACTTCCAGGAGCATCAAATAATGGTCGTCAATGAGGCGCCACTCTCCAACATCCTGAACAACCCCGAAGCCACTAGACGCGTAGCCCTGTGGGGCATCGAGCTATCCCCTCTAAACATCGTCTACGAGCGGCACAAGGCGATAAAATCCCAGGTCCTCCCTGACTTCCTGGTCCACTAGATGGAGCTCCAGCTACCGTACATCCCTGACTTCTGGCAACAGCGCCGGAAAATCTTGATGCAGCGCTGAGTTGATATAGGAGCGCTTCGTTGGGAACCCCAAGAGCAAGGTGTGAAGCAGCACAGCAGCAAGTTTTCCCTCAGTAAGAAACCGAGGTTATCGAACTATAGGAGGAAGGAAACGTCACACAGGTGTTGCAAGCAACGCGGAGACCTGCACAACACAAACTCAAGACTTTGCCCCAACAAATTAGTGAGGTTGTCAAGCTCATAGGTTTGCTGTAACAAAGGATTAAACGTATGGTGTGGAAGGTAATGGTTTGCAGCAAGTAAACAAGTAACAATGGAAGATGTATTGATGGTAAAGATTGGACCAGGGTCCATATTTCACTAGAGGTGCTCTCCTTAGATAAACAACATGGCATGAAGGGTAAACAAATTACAGCAGGACAATTGATAGGAACTGAGCAAGGCATGACAATGCAATTACTAGTCAGAAAGATCCTATGAGATTCGATTGGGCAATACAGCAAGATACATAGACCGCCATCCAACTGCATCTATGACTAAAAGTCCACCTTCAGGTTATCATCCGAACCCCCTCTAGTATTAAGTTGCAAGCAACAAACAACTGCTTTAAGCAAAGTGTGTAAGGTAAGTAGTCCACATGTTCCATGAACAAGAGACCGTTGTTTTCTCCCTAGTAGCAACAACACATCTACAACCGAAGACATTATTGTCACTTCCCTTGTAAACTAGAGGCATGAACCCACTATCGAGCATACATACTCCCTCTTGGAGTCACTAGCAACTACTTGGCCAAGATAACCACTATCAACGGAGAGAATGCAAGATCACAAACAACACAGACATGGTAGAATCATAAAGACAAAACCATTAATCAAACCAACATAATAATCTCAATATCCATCGGATCCCCGCAAACACAACATGCATGATTACAAATAGATTAGATCTTGACCATGAACAGAGCTCACAAGATCTATACATGAAAGCACAAAGGATGAGATACAACCATCTAGCTACTACATGGACCCATAGTCCAAGGTGGAATTACTCACGCATCATACCGGAGAGAAGGCCTCTGGATGATCTCCCCTCCAGCAGGGTGCCGGGAAGAACTTCAGATTCCCCCCGATCTAGGGACGATGGTGGCGGCGACTACATATGGTTTCGTGGATATTTGATCGGTACTCAGGGGTTCTGCATCGGGGGCTTCTTATAGGCGAAGGGGGAGGCCGAGGAGGCGGCCAGGGGTCTCAAACCCTAGCCAGGCGCGGGGCAGGGCTCACCCGCTCGTAGGGTGGATTTGGCCCCCCTGGCTGGCCCCTCCGGCTCCCCTCTAGACTTCTTGTTCCCCATGGAAAGTAATTTACTTTGGCTTTTGTCCCATCCAATTCTGAGAATATTTCTTTACTAACTTTTCTGAAACCAAAAATAGCAGAAAACATGCATCTGACACTATTGCAACTTGTTAGTAGGTTAGTACCAGAAAACATGTAAAAAGCACCTCAAAGTGTAGACAAGTAAAGCAAAGTAGATACTAAACAAGCATGGAGCATAAAAAATTATAGATACATGTCCGACGTATCAAATACCACTATGCTATGTTTTCTATATGTGAAACAAACAAACGTCTTTCAATGTATTGTTATTCATGATCTTTCTTTGTATCCTTTCATGTTAGAACATTGTTGCTATGTCTTAATGTTAGAACTACATCTTTCATGCTCATGTTTAGAGTAATTTGATCCCAACTTTCAATGCTTTGCAAATGGTTTGATCAAGATTGTGATGGTGCATGGCACCTCAAAAATTATTCTTTTTATCACTTACCGACTCGAGGACGAGCAGGAGTTAAGCTTGGGGATGCTTGATACGTCGTAAACGTATCTATAATTTTTGATGTTCCATGCTTGTTTAGTATCAACTTTGCTATGCTTTGTCTACACTTTGAGGTATTTTTATATATTTTCTGGGACTAACCTATTAATAAGATGCCACAGTGCCAGTTGCCTGTTTTCTGCTGTTTTTTGTTTCCAAAAAGCTAGTAAGGAAATATTCTCGGAATTGGACGGGACAAAAGCCAAAGTCAATATTTTATGAGAGAACATAGAGACCGAAGGGCAGCCGAAGGGGGGCCACGAGGTGGCCACACCCTAGGGCCACGCGGGCACCCCCTAGGGCGCGCCGCCAAATGGTGTGGGCCCCTCGGGCAGCCCCTGCCTTGCCTCTTTGCCTATAGAGTCACCCCGATGCATAAACCCTAAGCACCCGATCAGATCTCCACGAAACAGTCCGCAGCCGCCGCCACCATTGTCCCTAGATCGGGGGGATCTGAATCTTTTCCCGGTACCCTGCCGGAGGGGAGAGATCATCCCGGATGCCTTCTTCATCACCATGCCAGCCTTCGGTATGATGCGTGAGTAGTTCACCCTTGGACTATGGGTCCATAAAGTAGCTAGATGGTTCTTTCTCCTCCCTTATGCTATCATGTTTAGATCTTGTGAGCTTCATTCATGCTCAAGATCATCTATTTGTAATCATGCATGTTGTGTTTGCGGGGATCCGATGGATATTGAGATACTATGTCAGATTGATTATTGATTCTATCATGTCAGATTGATTATTGATTCTATCATGTCTGTGTTATTTGTGATCTTGCATGCTCTCCGTTGCTAGTAGCTATCTTGGCCAAGTAGATGCCTGTGACTCCAAGAGGGAGTATTTATGCTCGATAGTAGGTTCATGCCTCTAGTAATCTGGGTAAGTGACTGAAATCTCTAAGATTGTAGATGTGTTGTTGCTAATAGGGAGAAAACAACAATCTTTTGTCCATGGAACAATTGTATTGTTTACTTTACACACATTACTTAATACAATTATCCATTGCTTGCAACTTAATACTGAAAGGGGTTCGGATGATAATCTGAAGGTGGATTATTAGTCATAGATGCAGTTGGATTACAGTCTATGTATATTGTTGTAATGCCCAATCAAATCTCATAGGAGTCATGATGTCTAGTATTTGCATTGTTATGCTTTCTCAACCTGTCAATTGCCCCGCTATAATTTGTTTACCCAGCATGTTATCTATCTTAAGAAGAACACCTCTAATGAACCATGGACCCCGGTCCAATCTTTATCATTGATACATCATCTACTGTTACTGTTTACTTTCTACAAACAACTACTATCTACCACACTATACGTTTAATCATTTGTTTTCAACAAACCAGTTGTTAGCAACACCTCACCGTAAGTTGGGGCAAAGACTTGAGTTTGTGTTGTGTAGGATTCCAAGTTGTTAGAAACACCTTGGAGTTGTTTCCTTGCTTCTGCTGGTTCGATAACCTTGGTTTTATAACTGAGGGAAAACTTGCTATTGTGTTCATCACACCTTGCTCTTGGGGTCTCCCAATGAGGCTCTACAGTCAACTGAGCCACCATCAGAGAGTGCCCGTCGCGGTAGAACTTGTCGCCGCCCCCGGGTTGCTTGGAGCCGAAGGAGAGGTTGGCGGAGTGGAGGTTCATGGGGCCACTAATGTCTGTCTTGCATCCCTCGACGCGGTACTCAGTGATGAGCAGTTGGGAGTAGAGTTCCCTGAGCGGCATCGATGTCGTGCGTGCCGTCACCAACTCAACAAGAGCATCATAGTCGCTGTCGAGGCCTGCAAGAAGATAAGAAATAATTTCCTCATCTTCAAGGGGCTTACCGATGGAGGCCATGGTGTCAGCGAGTCTCTTGACGCGGGTGAAGTAGATGGACATCGGCGCGTCGTTCTTCTGGATCCGTGACAGCTGGAAGCGGAGCTGCATGGAGCGCGTCGTCGACTGCGACGCGAAGGCGTTCTCTAGGGCAGTCCACACCTCCTCGGACGTGATGACCGTCATGAGCATCGCAACGACACCTTCAGAGGCATTGGTGAGGATGAAGGACAAGATTGCCTGGTCCTGCTACATCCAGGCTTGATACGACGGGTTCGGGATATCCTTTGGTGCGCCTGCTTCGGCCGCCTTTGGGTTGGTGATGAGCTGGGACGGGCATGGCAGCCGCCTGTTGACGTAGCCGAGGAGGAGATGGCTTTTAAGTACATGAAGAACCTGCATGCGCCAGAGGAGGTAGTTCTTCGCCGATAGGCTGACGCTCTTGACGTTGGTGAAGTTGAAGAGCGGCGCGAGCGTCAGCATGCCGGAGTCAGAGGTGTTGCTGGCCAGACCAAAGCCGCTGGAGAAGATGCTAGAGGCGGCATCGGAGACTGAAGAGGAGAAAGACATCTAAGGCGAAGCGTGGAGTAGATCAGTTTTGCTATGATATCATGAAAGAAAACACAAGGAGGAGAATTGGGAGGAAAGTGCACAACTCTCAATTAATTGGCTATTATCACGGCTAATATTGAACTTTGTGTTTTGTGCAACAATTTCAACAAACTATAGTGTTTTGTGAAAAAAACTTAGTTATAGTTTTGTGCAATAAACCATGGTTGCAGACAGCTGACTTTTTCAAACTTCATTCGGGACATGTGCAATGTTGGTCAAAAGCTTAGTCTAAGAGGTGCTAGACGACTAAACGCTGGACCGTCGGTAGCTAAGATGAAAATTGCTAGACGCGTCTAGTTCTAGACTCAGGTTCTAGTGTAGCGTTGACACCTATACTCGTATAGATTCACCTAGCTGCCAGGTCACATGGACCGGCAGGGTTGAGGCTTGATACAATAAAAAATTCTGACAATGCGTCCCAGGAGTAGTAGCTAAGAATTGATACACGCTGTAACACTTCTATAATTTTTAGACTCATGTCTAAGTTTTTCCTTAGACTCAATGAACGCTGTACGTGCTCTCAAATGAGGCCTGTCACGGTGCTTCAGTCCGCCTGCCACTCACACACATCCCATTGGACCGACCAGGGGGGCCCACTTCACTTCTTTCCCGGAAGCCGATCACAGGCGGACCCACCCCGCGGCAACGTGTAACGCGCCAGGGAACGGAGCCGTGAGCGATCCGTAACGGTTCCGTGGGTCGCGCCCCGTCCCCCATCGCCACGCCAATAACCTGCGCATCCCCGGCACCCAGCGCCAGCGGCCAGCGAGCGGGGGTAACGTCGTCACCCTAACGCCGCCGCCGTGGCCGGGAGCGGAGCCCGCGCCGCAGCCCTAACGCCGCCACGAGCGCCATCCCATGGCCTCTTGCGACGACGACTTCGGCCTCCTCGGTGACGACGCCAACCCCGCTCCCCAACCTTCCGCCCAGCCGGCCCCGCCGCAGCAGGCCCAGGCCTTCTGCTTCGTCGATGCGGCGGCAGCGGGCTCCGGTGCCGGCCCCTTCGTGCCGGCTCAGGAGGAGGGCAACCACAGCTCCGACCGGGGGAAGGCGTCGAACAACTCCAAACGGCGGAGGGACCGACCGGAGGAGTTCAGCGATGGGGGCGAGTACTGCTCCTACATCAGCGGCGGCGGCGGCGTAGGGAGGAAGGGCCGAGGCGGCTCCGCAGACTACAGGAAGGACCGGGAGGAGTGGACGGACGGCGCCATCAGCAGTCTCCTCGACGCGTACATCGACCGGTTCGAGCAGCTTAACCGAGGGAACCTCCGGGGGCGGGACTGGGAGGACGTCGCCGCTGCCGTGACCGACGGGCAGGGAAAGGGCAACGGCGGCAAGAGCGTGGAGCAGTGTAAGAACAAGATCGACAACCTCAAGAAGCGGTACAAGGTAGAGTGCCAACGCATCTCTGGCTCCGCCTCGGTCAGCCACTGGCCGTGGTACAAGCAGATGGAGCAGATTATTGGCAACTCCTCGTCTCCCGGCACCCCCAAGCCGCTGGCGGCCACCAGCGACGAGAAGCCGCGGCAACAGCTGCAACACAACAACAAAAGGTGGCTCTTTTTTTACATCTTTGCTGTCATTGATTTGGGGATCTATTTTTGTAGATATTGGGGATCTATCTTTTGTAGATATTGGGATCTAATGGCTGAGAGTCTAGTGACGAACTTATGTTTACTGTCGCAGGCACCCTTCTTCCGGCACTGCTCCCCTTACCATGGTTCCCTGTTCCAGAGTAACCCCTTTCTCAAATCCGAAATGGAAGAGGGTACTTCTGAAGATTGGGGGCACTGCATTGGCTGGAGAAGCTCCTCATAATGTTGACCCCAAGGTAGTAATTTGTTAGATATGCACTGATCTTGTTCATTGCTGTCCTAATTTTTTCACACAGAGCTTTCTGATCCTGCCAGGTGATTATGCTGATTGCCAGAGAAGTTCAAGTAGCATGCCGCCATGGTGTCCAGGTAAATCGAATACATCTATTCTAGACGTCCATTCGTAATATGAAGGATGCACGTCAATCTAATATTGGATTTTTAACAATAAGGTGTCTATTGTAATGGGAGGTCGAAATGTGTTCTGCGCTGACAGTTGGGTTGCTGCCACAGGCACTGATAGAGCTTCAACACATCCGATTGGGTAATTGTTTCGGAATCCAATTTCATTGTTAGCTTTCTCGGAACTAAAATTGTTTAGCTCGCATCCTAAGACATCACCCTTATTTTACTCAATGGACTAGTATTCATAGTGAGCCTTACCCTTTGGTTTTGAAGCGCACAGATTGGTTGAAAACTGATCGTGTCAATACTACTACTTTGGGACAGTTCTTCACATGCTCGTTTTTGTGTATTCATGAATTTGTGACCAGGCATCTATATTGCTGTATTGCAAGTGCCAGTATTAAATTCATAGGTTTCACTGAAGACACAAATGATGAGAGCATAGCCGGAATCTAATTATCAATGGAGTGACTCAACCAAGCTTAAGAACTCCAAGTACTTGTTTTAGTTAAAAATATATTTTATTTTACCTGTATACTTATTTGTATAATCCACCTATTATACAACTAGGCAGTCCTTTATGGTCGGTGATCCCGAGTAAGCTGCCAGGTTTTGTTAGACCTTTTATCCTCTTGTGTTTTAAGTTGGGCAATTTCATGTGCCGTTGGTCCTGAATAATATCTACAAGAACTGTGTTTTGTTATTTGACCTTTACTAGGCACAATACACTTCTTAGCTGTAGACTGCGCAAGTACAGAACATGCTATTATTTGATCCTTTTCATGTCAACCCGTGTCATATTGTTTCCATGCATCAGAGTTGGTAGCTTTGGTTTGTGTTTCTGTGTTTCAGTAGGCAATTAAACAATCACATTATTGATTTCCTACTTAATAACAACCAATAGAGCTCAGTTTCATATTTGCTTATTCTTATTCACATGTTTACATCTTTAACTAAAGAACTGAAAACAGGAGCTTTCATGCTAACCATCAGGCCTGCATTACACTTTTCTTGTGGATCCTAGCTTTCCTTCTGTGATTCAAGAATGTGTCATGATGTCTGCTTATGTATTAATACTACTCTTTATAAATTTCAGAATGATGGCAGCAGTGATGAATGCTGTATTGCTCCAAGCGTCACTAGAAAAGATAGGTGTGGACACACGAGTCCAGACTGCACTGATGATGCAAGAGATTGCAGAACCATACATAAGGAGGCGAGCCATACGCCATCTTGAAAAAGCAAGGGTTGTTATCTTTGGTGGAATTGGTGCCGGTATAGGAAATCCACTTTTTACAACAGATACAGCTGCTGCACTGAGAGCTTCTGAAAGTATGTTGGTGAATCCTCTCCCACACCCGTACCTGTTCTTTCTAGCTTGTTCAGTATTTAGCTTGCACTTGCATATTTGCTTCCTTATACGTGTATTTTTTTCCCTTTTTTCTATGTGAAAGAGAAGATCAGCTGTTATGTAGAGGTAATCTAACCAGATGTTCTGTCAACCAGTCAACGCAGATGTTGTCCTTAAAGGTGTCGCTGGAGATGAAGAATATGGTTGTCCTCCTAGAAGCAACAGTAACGCAACATTTGAGCACATCTCATTTAGGGAGTTAGCAGCAAGAGGAACCAGCAAAATGGATATGACAGCAATCACATGCTGTGAGGAGAACAATATTCCTGGTTAGATTTCTCTTTCCCATTTCTTTGTCATGACATATTTGTGTGGGATCCTTCTCGGGCAGTGTACATAAGATGATTTTCGTGTGTTTTTCTTTCTTGCAGTTGTCATCTTTAACATGTTAGAGCCTGGTAACATCTCTAGAGCTATCTGTGGCGATCAAGTAGGTATACTAGTTGACCAATCAGGAAGGATGACTTAACTTACAAGGAGGATTAGCTCTGTTGTAGCATTGGGACATTATTATTCTATTGGGGCAGCATGCGTCTTCTTCGATTGCATGTATTTATGTGGATGGGAGAAGGGGTAATGTTCCTCAGAGAGAAGACTCACACCTTCCTTTGCATGAAGGTGCTTGTTGTGTATTATCTGTTGTAGCGGCTCTGCCATGAGAAGTTTATGTATTTGTAGCATCTGTTTGTATTGTGGTCGTTAGATTAGTTCAAGAGCCTTGTGTAAAGTGGTGTATTTATGCCTGCATATGGACCTAGCCCAGATCACCAGAATGTCCCAGAATGTAGTGTTGTAACTTGTAACAATGTTGTTTGAGCTGTAGTGTTGTATTGGAAAATAGATATTTGGCCTCCTTTCTTGCTTTGATGAGTGATGACTGCTCAGCAAGTGTGCTCTTGTGATGTAGTGGACCATTTTCTTCCAAGAAAAAGACATGGGCTACTGTAAATGCAGAATCTAGCTGTGGAGAGATACCCTGTTCCCATCTAATATTACCAGCTAGCTAGCGGATGATGCAGTACTGTAAACGATGTCATGCTGATAGCTGAGTATCATTGGTTTTAACCAATAACTCCTTTCATTGAATTCGATTTGTCTGTGGCAGTCTACTTACATAGCCCCAACCTGGCATTCTAAACTTCTCGAACCATTGTAGTAGTAGCTGAAATTCGTAATAAATGAATTTTGTGAGATAATTCCAGGTGTTATTTAATCTCCTGTTAGCTGTCTAGTGTTCTGTAGCTGACTGTTAGATTTTTGGTCCAGAAGAACGTGCTGGGGAGTATCTGCAACCATTGTCGGCACATCCTCTCTTGGCACGACTGCTGGGATATTCAGTGAATCTCTTTCCAACTTGGCCACTTGTATTATAAGATCCATACAAGCTCAGTCCATCTCCTCTACTTGCATCCATAATACTGAATACAAAAATCAATAATATACTACACGAGTTATCTGTAGCCTGAAGCAATCTTTAACTTCCTGGACACAGTTTTGGAACGAACTGTCCTAATCACCCACTTTACATGTCTGAATCTGGCGGAGAGGATCAGGTCCTTTGCGCCTAAACAGTGTGATGTGAGCATCATACTCCATTACCAACACGCTACGGTCTTATCCCCTGAAGCTCTAGCCGCCAAACCAACCCGAGAAATGGACGAAGGTGGGCAATGGTCATCATGGACATGGACTGACGATGACGTGCTGGCTCGCTACATGGTCGGCCAGAACGGCATGTAGAGCAGCCAAGCTGGTGGTTGGCCTGCCGCCGTGGGGGCCTGGATTTCGTCCCCGGCCCTGCTTGCTCCGGCGGAGGAGCAGGAAGACGAGGCGGCGTTGGCGGCGGCGGAAGAAGACCGGGGGCACAGGAAGAAGCTCCGGGACCCTAGCTCCATCACCTTCTCCCTCGGGTCCAAACCTGAGCAATTAGTCCAAAACATTTACATGATGAGTGAAGGATTGGAAAGAACAGAATGGTGTCAAAAGGTGCCAACTGGTTCACTTGCTGAATGATAAGTTCATCACTACGAATGCTAAAGCTTAGAAAAGGGCCAATGGCACTGTCAGCGGGGCTAACGTGTATTAAGAGAGGAAAAAAAGAGTCACTGACACATGGCCCGGGCATTAGTTGCAGAATATGCTCTGATGAAATGGTCTGATCAATATCGCTAGCTTTTCAGATATCGAGTTGGTATCACCAGGTTGGGCAATATTTGAGTTTGACTTTCTCCAATTTGAAACAAGGGAAAAAAACAGAGGGTACTACAGGTGCAAGAGACATACTCTCCAAGCAGAACTGGGAGAAGTGCAGGCCGAAGGCCGCCGGGTCGGACGACGGCAGCAAGGGCCGCCTGCCTTCCTTGACGTAGAGCCCCACGGCGGCGGCCACGAGGTCCGCCACGCTCCACTCCGCCGACGCCATCACGTGCAGCGGCCACATGCTCCGCAGCACCGCCACGCTCACCAGCACCTTGCTCGGCGTCTTCCGAACCGCCGCCGGCTCCGGCACCGGCACCGGCACGCCGTCCGCGGCGCGGAAGCTCCTGCCCCTCATGCCGGCGAGCAGGTCCGGCTGCGTCTTGGGCCTCTGCTTCGGCAGCTGGTGCCGCTGCTGCTCGGCCCCGCGCCCGTGGAAAGACGCCCACCGCTGGCCCGGGCCTCGCAGCAGCTCCCCTCCATGTCCTGCCTCGTGCCTCTGCCGGTCGCCAGAGCAGCCCTGCGCGTGAGGAGGCATCGTGCGCGCTGGTGGATGATCGGCTGCAACAGCCGTAGAACAGTTCCGACCTCCTCCGGCCGATCAGACGGCGCAGGAGCCGATCACGGTTGCCGGCGGCAAGATGCACGTGCGCCGGACGGCGAGGCAGAGCAGAGCATGCCGTATGCAGATGCAGCTGATCCTACGGCCATATAAGGACGGGCCGGGACGAAGGCGAGATTGAGCCGCAATTAAAGCTAGAACGGGAACTTCCAAATCAAAGGTGAGGAGGAGCACAATCAAAGCGAGCGAGAACCAACTGGCCAGTGACTTGTACCGGAGCAAAGGCGAGAACGGCACGGAAGATATATACACATGGAATCATTCTAACCATTGCGTGTCAATAATTGGAGTAACAAGCACCTCTCGCCCACAAGTTATATTGCCTTTTATTTATTGATGATGGTCACCACTAGGGACTTTTTTAATTGACAATATTCTAAATTACTATGCAGAAATACAATGAAAAGATAGGGTTGTCAATCATTAATACAATACTCCCTGGTTGTGGGCCAAAAGATTTTATATTAATGAACATAGGAAGTATTAAATTTGCACTAAACTTTATTTTTATTTCGGCATAGGAAAATTAAATGAATATATCCGAGAGATTTCGGTGAAAGATATCTTTGCTATGAGAAATAGTGCAATTACTCCATATACAAATATCTTACAAAATTTATTTTTACAGACTAATAAACATTCTGATTTTTCATTAATTATCCTATAAAAATACTTGAATCAAAGAGGCTATGGAGTGTGGACAGTAGGTTTTGTGCTCTTTGGAGTGCATGCTCCCCCTTATTTTAGAAAATTCAAAAGTTCGAGTTAAAAACTTTCCAAAAATCCAAAACAATATGGCGTGTAGATATTGTAACGAGCCATGCGCTAGCATGTTTTTTTGGGGTATTTTTTTCATCGCGGTCTGGTGAAAAACAGAAGTTGAGAGTTAGAATAGCATTACTGAATCTGCATAGTTTACAAATGAATGGTGGTTTTTCTGGGGTAATTTTTTTCATTGCGGTCTGCTGAAAAACAAAAGTTGAGAGCTAGAGAGTAGCATTATTGAATTTGCATAGTTCACAAATGAATGGTGATTTTTTTTATGAGTGGATTTTTTTAAAAAAAGTGCATTGTGCTCACGTGGGCGCTTCAACATTTTCATAATATTACAGTACAACTTAAAAACCAAAATTAGTAGAATCATTGTCACGATGCTAATGACTCTATACACTTACTGATTACCAATTTTCAAAGGACTAATCCAACTGGTCTCATGGTGGCCTATATTCAGGTGAGGGTAGCCAATGTTGCAAACATGCTCACTTTTTTTTCCCGAAAACGCAGAAGCTTTGCGTTTTTGTACAATATAACAAGCTCAGACAAGCTAGCACCCAATACAACTCGATCCACCATACATACGGAGCTGCGGGGATAAAGGCACGTAGGCCAATCACGCTAGGCTCCAGCATTCAGCCTTACATTGAATCGTGTCGAGAAGACTATCCATATTAGGTGACACATTATCAAAGACGATCGCATTTCTCTACTTCCAAATCCACCATGCCGTCAGCATGATCAGCGAGGACGTCCCCTTGCACATAGCACCGGGGATAGATAACGAAGCATGCAACCACCAATCCACGAAGTCATCTTCTCCATCTGGTGGTATGGTCGTCGATCGAATCCAAGAAAGCACCTCGTGCCAGGTTGCTCTGGAGAAAGGGCAATCCACCAAAAGATGAGTCACGGTCTCAGCCGTTTGGTCATAAAGGAGGCAACGCAGAGGGTGAGCTAGCCCCGTCTTGCAAGCTGCTCATCCGTCTAACAGCAGTACGGTCTTGGCAGGCAAGCCACACTAAGAACTTGACTAGGGGATGCCCACACACACCAGTTCAACTTCCAGGATCTTGAAGTGATTGATCCCTAGAAGAGGAACTCGTGACAAGACTTGGCGGAGCATTGAGCATCCATCGTCCACCTCCAGCAGAGAGTGTCTAGCATGCCCGAAATCCCAAACTCACGCAACCGGATCCATAGCTGGACATACTACCAGAACCAAGAAGACTTAGCGTGACCTGAATGTCAATAACCCAACGACGCTCTAGCAGTGCCTCTCTCACCATGCAATGCTTCCTAGCACATGGTTCCTACCGAGCCATCGGTCCAACCAGAATAGAGCCGTGGCTCCATCGCCCACCGACATCGTAGTGGATGCGTCAAACACCTGCATCTCTGTTTAGGAGAAACGTATATCCAAGCCAAGAGAATGTCGCAGTGGATCAGTGTGCATCCTCCAAATATAGTGAGTCTGAAGGCTGATTGCCATCTGAGCAAGGTCGAGAACTCCCAAGACGCCATAGCACTTCGGCATACTAACCTTGCCCAACTGACGTGGCAGTGTCCACCGCTGGCCTCCTCTCTCCCTGCCCATTAGAAGTTCCTCACTATCTTCTGAATCCGTTTGAGTGTTTGTATTGAGCCCCAACACAATGATAAGGTGGAGGGGAAATGCCAGGAGCATCGATCTGACTAGTGCAAGGAGTCATGCCTTCGTCATCATGGGAGTTTTCCAATTGGCATCCGGTTCCCACTACTGTCGACTAGGGGCTGAAGCGTTGTTGCGGACAACCGTCGCAGCGACAAAGGAATCCCCAGGTATTTGACGTGGAAGGGTGCCAACTGGCACTCCATAACTGTCGCCGCTTGATGGGTCTCCTTGTTAGAGCAAGCAATCGGGAAGACCGGACATTTGACGTAGTTGGTGTGTAACCCGGATGTCTCACCAAAGTGGCCAGTAGTGCGTGCACCGTGCACATCTCAACCTCAAATGGGTGGCAAAAGATCACCACGCCGTCCACATAAAGGGAGAGAGTGACGTCACCTACTCTCGAGTTGCGGTGTGTCTCAGCATGTCAAACTCCAAGGCCTTATCCATCACCCTCTTGAACGTGTTAATGAAAAGAATGAACAACATTGGCGACATGGGGTCTTGATACGTCCGTATCTACTTTTTCGAACACTTTGCTACTGTTTCTCCTCTAAACTTGTGTGATTTGGATACAAATAACACGAACTGACGCTGTTTTCAGCAGAATTACCTTGGTGTCTTGTTTTTGTGTAGAAAATGAACTATCAGGAAAAATTCCAGAAAATATGCCAAAAATTATATTTCACCAGAAGATCCACGGAGCCAGAAGACGATACGGAGAAGGAGCCTAGGGGGCCCACACCCATGCCAGGCGCGGGCCCACCACTGGTTGCGCCTAGGGGGTGTGCAGCCACCCCAGGCACCCCCTCGGCCTCCCTCTGCGCCTATAAGTTGCCTTTCGACCTAAAAACCGAGGGGGATTCGATAGTTTTCTAGAAAGAGTTCCGCTCCGCCGCCACCAGAAACCAAGATTCGGATCCAGAAACTCCGTTCTGGCACCCTGTCGGGACAGGGAATTTGGAGAGGATCATCGCCATCGTCATCATCAATGCATGTCCATCAACCACCGATGTTTCCCTCATCCATGAGCGAGTAATCCCCCGCTGTAGGCTTGGGGATGGTAGGGATTGGATGAGTTCTATCATGTAATCGAATAAGATCTGCTAGGGCATAGTGCCTAGTATCTCTATTAGTGCTATTTGACTTTGTTGCAACTTGTTGTGCTTAATGCTTGTCACTAGGGCCCGAGTGCCATGATCTCAGATCTGAACTTATTGATGAATTATTATGATAGTATTGTTTGTGATCTTATCTGCAAGTTGTGTACACATATCATTGTCCGGATCCAAAGGCCCCAAAGTGACAATAATTGGGACAACCGGAGGGGATGGTTGTGGTGTGAGGATCACATGTGTTCACGGAGTGTTAATGCTTTGCTCCGGTGCTCTATTAAAAGGAGCACCTTAATTGCCAGTAATTTCCTAGAGGCCCCGCTGCCACGGACTGGCTGGACAGAAGATGTTGTGCAAGTTCTCATTGCGAGCACACATAAATATATTTGGAGCATATGCCTAGGATTGTTTAGTACTTGGATGCTTGTTATTATTTATCTGCAATGCCCTAGATCTTGAAGTTACATGTTTAGACTCGTCCATGCAACACCCGTCCATCCATCCCTATGCCTACCGCACTTGAATCCCACTGTTACCGTTACTGTTACTATTGCTACTGTTTCACTGCTGTTGTTGCTTTACTGTTGCTACTACCAAACTGTTACTACTGATAAACTTCTGTGAGCAAGAACTATTTCTAGGTGCAGCTGAACTGACAACTCAGTTGTTAAGGCTTGCAAGTATTCTTTGGCTCCCCTTGTGTCGAATCAATAAATTTGGTAATACTACCCGCGAAGACTGTTGCGATCCCCTATACTTGTGGGTCATCAAGTCTATTTTCTGGCACCGTTGCCGGAGAGCATAGATTTATTTGTAAGTTCACTTGGATCTATTACTGTTCACTGCTACTCCTTTCGTCATGGGGAAGTCTCGTGATGGAAAGTTCCCTATTTTACCATCCACTACAAGAAGAGGTACAGTCCTGAACACCTCTGCTGCTCTTGATTCACCATCTGTTATAAGTAAGCTTGTTACACCACCACTGTCAACACCCGGATTTTTCAATCCTAGATGCCTGTTATGCCATACATCGCAATCCCAGGATTACCATTTTTGCGAGACATAACAGAATTGGATACCATAGTACATCATCCATTACAACCGTACATAAGTTCTTACACAAATAGGGATCTCATGATCCAGTTCTTAATACAACATCAAGCAGCGGAATACATAATAATAACGGTAGCGTAGGCGAAACTCCATCTTCGGGGTCACAGGCAATGCTGACGATGGGAGATGATCCTAGTTGTCGTAACCTTCCTGGGGTCCGTCTTCTAGGTACTCCTCTTCATAGTCTAGCCATGGGAATAGCCAGGGACAAAGCCATGAGTACTTTTTAAGTACTCGCAAACTAATACTAACAGGTAAAGGGGTTTTTGGATAATAGGACACTAGGCTCTAGGTTTGTTTTGCAAAAGCCAGATTTATCTCTACTAAGTTCTAAAGCTAGTCACAATTTTATAACTCCTAAGTGGGATCTTGTAACTCATGTCACAACTCTGTTGTGGTCAAGTCAAAGTCTCAATTCATTTCACAAATCAATTTTGAAAAGTCTGACGGGGGAACAGTATGGCCACTCCAACTGTCCATAACCGCGGACGCGGCTATTCGAATAGTTTGACACTCTGCAGAGATTGTACACTTTCACCACAACATTCGATACATCCGTCAGGAACAAATCCTGAATTCACCATACTCAGTATGCGGATAATCAATCCTAACCTTTCAATTACACGCCCTAGTATAAGCACCTCTCCTGTGAGTTTGGCCTCCCAACCATGACCAACTGTCATCTCGGGTACTGCACAGGTGGACAATCTTCACAAGGTAGCCTCAGCTCAGACCTTGGCCGTGAGGGAGCTAATACTAAGGTACATAAGTTTCCAGTCAAGCCCTACCCAATCTTCGGGTATTGTGGTTGTACGATAAAATTGGAATGGTATCTCATCCAGACAACCATCAGTTTTATAAAGGGCTAAGGCTCATGCCTCAACATTTTCATCACCAAAATTATCAGGTGTTCGGAAACACATGTCCAAAACATTTCAATAGAATGATCCATCATTCCAAGGTTTTCATAACCATTTTTCCACCAAGTATTCCCATCTAAAGTTGATCCAGTTTTATGCTTAGCACTAGCATCTACAAGTGGGGGTGAGTACTATGAGGGGTGGTAAACTGGTGGAGTTTCAACTATTTTCAATCTCATGCCTCAGAATGACCTCAAGATTATCTAGCTTAGGCCAAATTTTATGCTCTTTATGCAACCTTCAAATATCTCTCTAGTATCTAGAATTCACTTAATTAACCCTAAGTAATAGCTTTGATAAAGAAATAAAGTAAGAAGCTTGCAAATAAAACTAGGATTGGGTTATCAAGTGGGTATGATCACATATGCTTAAGGCATATAGTTGGCATGGTAACAAGTAAGGGTTTGTTTGCATCAGTAGAATATCTTGCAAGGGTTAGCTTGCACATTCACTAGTAGTATTAGGCTTGCCTTGTGCAGAGCAGTGGGTGAAGTTCTCCTCGGTTTCCTCTTCGTAGTATCCTCCTTCCTCCTCGTATCCTTGGTTGGTACTAGCGTCTATAAATAAATATGATGTACACAATCACCAAACAATACTTAACTACTTACAATCATCACACAAAAGGGTCCTATAGATGATCTAGCATCATCACTAATATTACAAGATTAAAGCTTGGTTTAATTCCTTTTATTTTTAGTCGAGCGAGGGGACCGACGGGGCGCAAGGTGAGCTCGTCGGGGGCGATGTTACAGGCGGCTATTGGCATGGGCGATGGTAGGGGACAGTGCGGTGTTCCCTGGCGATGCTCAACGACATGGTTTCGAGGCGTGGGGCGGTGCGGTTTGGTCTGGAACGTGCGTCGCTCTGCGCGGCAGAGGCGGCGTCTTCGACGGCGAGCGGTGGCTGTACGTCACGGGGCGGCGAACGGGGATGTCTAGCGGTCTCCTGGGTCGGTAGGGATTGTGTATGCACGCGGCGAGGGCGGCGCGCGGTCTGTGGGCTTCGGTCGAGGGTGGTGCTCTGGCGCACGCTCGGCATGGTCGCTGGCGGTCGGGGCGCGGTCCGTGCGTGTGGTCCAGTGGTTGGCAAGGTTCGAGCGGTGGACAGGGAGTGGCGGTGGACGGTGGGATGCCTCCCAGACATGCTGGCTAGGCTTGTGTCTCCTCCTAGCTTGCTGTCGACATGGGGGTGACATGGGCGTGCTCGGCTGTTCACCGTTGATGGCAATGGCAAGCTCATAGTGGTGCTAGTGCTTGGTTAATCTTCCTAGATGGTCCACTGAGCTGGTTGTGAGCTAAATAGGGAACAAGTTAGGCCAATTTTACTGCACACTATAGTGTTTAATGTTTGTTTGATTTGTATCTGTAACCTGTTTGATGAAATGGCCGCATGAATTCAAGTTTTGAATTTTGAAAAGATTTTTGGTGGGTTTGCTAGGTTGGTGCTGGTGAGTCTGCAGATGCTTGGGTTTTGAAAGTTGAGCTTGTTTGAGTGGTTTTTGAAAAAGTGGGATATTCCCATATGACGAAGATTCAATTTTGAATTGTCATTTAAACTATGCATTTGAAAGTTTCTGGATAATCACAAGGTGGGACTTGATACTTTGTTAGGAGTACATTCAAGGGGTGCAAAGATCAAGAAAAGTTTCTGTTAGGTTCTGAAAGTTTGAGACAACCAAAGTAGGCATGGGAGTTAAATTGGTCAAAGTGACCATTCCTTTAATATATGTGTTTTGATTTACTTGTCTTTAGGAAAAGTGTGGGAAATGTTTTAGATAATGTTTATTTCACCTAAGAAACATTTTACAAGCAATGAAACAATCAAACAAGGTGGTTCCAAAGAATTTCAAAATCCATGCATACTCATATGCATGCATTCATAATTTTATTTAGAAAAGTTTTTGTTAACCCTAAATGTTGGTGACTAATGCTTGATGATCCAAGCTTAGTATTTTTGGGATGTTACAAACCTTCCCCCCTTAAACAAAATCTCGTCCCGAGATTTGAAAAAGGACGAAAAGATTACCTAGGATTTGAAGAGAAGAAACTCCGTCCTGATGTGATCTTCGCGCTCCCAGGTAGCTTCCTCTTCTGTGGTTGCTCCACTGAATCTTGAGAAACTTGATGCTTCGGGTTCGGGTAGTTCGAAAGGCTTCTTCCAAAATATGGATGGGTACTTCGGGATAGGTTAGGTCATCGTTTATCTCTATGGTCCGATGGTCGATATTCTTGAACACTTCGGTCTTCTCGGGGACTTCGAGACACTTGCGAAGTAACGAGATATGGAACACATTGTGCATGGCTAACATCTCTTCGGGTAGCTCCAATTGATACAATACTTCTCCTCGACGGTTCAGAATTTTGAAAGGTCCGATATATCTGGGGGCTAACTTTCCTTTGAGTTGGAAACGCTGCATTCCCTTCAATGGCGACACGTTCAGATAAATAAAATCTCCTATGTTGAAGGCGAGGTCTTTACGTCTCTTGTCGGCGTAACTCTTCTGTCTGGATTGGGCGGTCTTGAGGTGCTCACGAATCTTGTGAACCTTCTCTTATGCTTATCGTAGGATGTCGGGTCCAAAAATCCGACTCTCTCCTACTTCCAACCAGTTCAAAGGGGTACGACACTTCCTTCCGTACATGAACTCAAATGGGGCCATTTGCAAACTAGCTTGGTAACTATTGTTGTAGGAAAATTCTGCAAATGGAAGACAGTATTCCCACTTGGATCCATATTCTAACACACATGCTCTCAGCATATCTTCGAGTATTTGATTTACTCGCTCCGTTTGTCCATCGGTCTGAGGGTGATACGCGGTACTGAAATCTAAGCGGGTTCCTAAACCTTCTTGGACTTTCTTCCAAAATCTCGAGGTAAACTGGGTTCCTCGATCTGATACAATGTTCTTAGGGACTCCGTGCAAACTGATGATTCTAGCGATGTATAACTCCGCTAGTTTCGAACTCTGATATGTGGTTTTGACGGGCAAGAAATGGGAGACTTTGGACAATCTGTCCACTATGACCCAGATAGAGTCATTTCCCCTACTAGAAGTAGGTAGTCCAGTGATAAAGTCCATTCCTACAGAATCCCATTTCCATTTCGGAATCTGCAAAGGTTGCAACAATCCAGCGGGTCTTTGATGTCCTGCCTTGACTCGCTGACATATATCACACTTGGCGATATAGCTTCCTATTTCTCTCTTCATCTTATGCCACCAAAATTTCTCTTTCAAATCTTGATACATCTTAGTTCCCCCGGGATGGATAGAATAAAGAGTATCATGAGCCTCCTTCAAAATAACTTCTTTCAACTCAGAATCTGATGGTACACAAAGGCGTCCTTTGTACCACAGAACTACTTCTTCGTCTTCGGTGAATCCGGGTACTTTGCCTGTACCGATACGACGCTTGATTCCATCGATACTGGCATTTCCCTTCTGCGCCTCTTTAATCTGACTGATCAAAGTGGGCTGAAGTTCTATACTAGCCAAAAATCCTTCACTTACTAATTCCATTCGAAAATCTTCCATCTCTTTGTGCAAACTTGGTTGCTCCGTCAAAATCATGGAGTTCAAGCGGCACGGCAATCTGCTAAGGGCATCGGCTACTACGTTGGCTTTACCAGGGTGATAGTGAATGTCCAGATCATAGTCCTTGATTAGCTCGATCCATCTTCTCTGCCTCATATTCAGCTCCTTCTGAGTGAATATATACTTTAGGCTCTTGTGATCCGAATAAATCTCACAACGATTTCCCATCAGGTAATGTCTCCATGTTTTCAGGGCTAGAACTACGGCTGCGAGTTCGAGGTCATGGGTTGGGTAATTTTGCTCATGTTGCTTCAATTGTCGGGATAGATAAGATATAACTTTGCCTTCTTGCATTAGCACACATCCGAGACCAATCTTGGATGCGTCACAATACACATCGAAGGGCTTCGTGATATCCGGCATGATTAAGATTGGGGCTGATATCAATCTCCTCTTGAGTTCTTGAAAACTCGCTTCACACTTGTCTGTCTATTCAAACTTCTTGTCCTTCTTCAGCAATTGGGTCATGGGTCGGGCGATACTCAAGAATACTTCTACGAATTTGCGGTAATATCCCGCCAATCCGAGAAATGCACGAACTTGGGTTTGAGTGGTTGGGGCTTGCCAATCTTCTACATCTTTCACTTTGGCAGGGTCAACGGCAATTCCTCTGGGTGATACAATGTGACCGAGGAATCCTACCTCCTGTAACCAGAATTCACATTTGCTAAACTTGGCATACAACTGATGCTCTCTAAGGGTTCCAAGAATGGTCCTTAGGTGTAGCTCATGTTCTTCTTCTGATTTGGAATAAATCAGAATGTCATCGATGAAAACAACGACAAACTTATCCAGGAAGTCCATAAAAATCTTATTCATGAGGTTCATGAAATAAGCGGGGGCATTGGTTAATCCAGAAGACATGACTGTATACTCGTATAGTCCATATCTGGTGGTAAAGGCAGTCTTTGGAATATCCTCTACACGAATCTTGAGTTGATGACAACCAGTCCTAAGATCAATCTTAGAAAACACTTTGGCACCGGTCAACTGATCAAACAAATCTTCTATTTTGGGCAAGGGGTACTTGTTCTTGATTGTGACATCATTCAACTTCCGATAATCCGTACACAAACGGTTACCTCCATCCTTCTTGTCCACAAACAAGACAGGTGATCTCCATGGGGACGCACTTGGTTGAATTAATCCAATTTCCAACATGGAATCCAGTTGCTTCTTCAATTCTTCTAGTTCCGACGGGTTCATACTATAGGGTCTCTGGGCTATGGGTCCTGTTCCGGGAATTAGTTCAATGATAAACTCAATATCCCGATCTGGGGGCATATCGGGCAAAACATCTGGAAATACATCAGGGTATTCACAGACTATCCGGACTTGGTCAAGGGTAGGTTGGGATATACTCTTGTTGCATTTGAATTGACGAGGTAAGGTTTCAGATATATGCTCGACTGATATTCCGGCGGTACTGGTCATAGTGATGGATTTCTTGGCACAGTCAATCAATCCTTTATGTTTGGACATCCAATCCATTCCTAGTACTACTTCCAAACCTTTAGTTCCGAGTACTATCAGATTTGCATAAAAATCTATGCCATGGATTCGGATAGGGACGGCTTTGCAAATTTGCCTAGCCTTTGTGGTTGATCCGGGAATTTGCACAATCATCACATGATTCAATTTGGTTGGTTGAATTTTACTAGTGCATGCAAATTCTTCGGTACAAATGAATGCGATGCACCAGAGTCAAACAACACTCGTGCAAGTACTGAATTAACAGAAAACATACCCAACACGACGTTTGGCGCTTCCTGAACTTCTTCAGCATGCATGAGAAAAAGACGGCCATTGCGGTTGAGTGAATTCCCTAGGGCAAACCTTCTTCCTGGCTGAACACGACGCTGCTGCTGAGCTGGGGCATTGGCATTGGGGGCTATAGCATTCTTCTTGTTGGGGCACTCGTTGGAATAGTGGCCTTTATTTCCACAGTCATAACAAGTCACTTGTGACTTGTCCTTGGCTGCGACAGGCACAACATTACTTCCAGTCCTAGGGGCAGGGTTGGTGTTGGCGGTAGCATTGTTGTTGTTGAACTTGGGTGGGGTACGGTTGAAATTGCTAGAGTTGTCGGGGTTGTTGTGATTTACTCCGGGTCTAGGGTTTCCACGGTTGGGATAGGTTGGACGGTTCATTGGGGGTCTGTTGGTTCTTGGGGCAAATCCTGGAGATGGGTTGGGGCGATACTTTGGGGTCTGATGGGTTCCTGGTTGATGCATCATGCGACGCTTGCGGTTCTCATTGGCTTGGTTGATCTTTCCTTCCATCTGGATAGCGGAGTCGACAAGGGCTTCAATATCCGCAAAGGGGATATTGACTAACATTGTCTGCATCTCGTCATGCAGACCATTCAGGAATCTTTCTTTCTTCTTGGCTTCGGTGTCTATCTCGTCCGGGGCATACCTAGCTAATGACAAAAATTTGTCACGGTATTCCACTACAGTCATCCTTCCTTGCTTCAGCTCTCTGAACTCGTCTCTCAGTCTCTTGATCAAACCTGGTGGCACATGGGTTCTGCTAAACTTGACCTTGAATTCCTCCCAGGTCATCATCTGGCCTCCGGTCATTGCACGAACACTGTTCCACCATGCCCTGGCATCTCCGGCTAGATAATGGGTGGCAAACAGAACTTTCTCGTTGGCTTCCACTCCAGCGACTTCTAGGTTGTTTTCCATGGTTTGCAGCCAATCATTGGCGTCTAGGGGCTCTTCTGACTTAGTGAAAACAGGTGGGTTGGTGTTCTGGAAATTCTTGAGCTTAGACTCATGGTTGTCCTGATTTCCGTGGCCTTGGTTGTTGTGGGCAAGTTGGGCTATTTGCTGCAGCGTGGCTAGGTTGGCTTGACGTTCCGCTCTTTCAGCTTCGTGGTCAGAAGTCAACATTTGTAGAATCTGCAACATCGGGTCCGGGGCTGAACCACTTCCTCCACGTGGCATCTGAAGATTGAGATAGATCATGAGAAAAGATGGAAATTTCTAAGGTTTCGGGTCTTTGAAAAGTTTTTAAAGTTTGACTCAGATTTTTCTACCAACTTGATTTTTCATTCATTCATTCATAGAACCCAATACAACACACACCACAACAAAGAAAAACAGATGGTTTTAAGAACCATTATGAGAACTACGATACAGTGGGACCGAATACTACTCACTACGCTAGTGCTCAAGTGCTACTACTCCTTGGAATCTGTGGCTTCATCATCCTCATCATCATCGATGAAGGCGAAATCGTCCTCATCGGTGAAGAAATCCATAGCCTGATCCTCCAGAAAATCATCGTCATCGCTGAGATAGGAGTAAGGGTCTCCACAAAGATCCTCTCCGGCATTCGCCCTTTCCTCCAACTGCATGTCTCTCTCGTGGATGGTCTCCTCCAAAGATGAGATGCGGTGGCAAAGACGGGCAATGATGCGCTCCTTCTTGTCGAGCTGACGGCGGCGAGACTTGCGATCCTTTGCTAGCATGGCGATGGTCTGATCCTTCGTCTTGATGATGGCAGACTTGTGGTTGGAGTAGTCACGGCAGTTGTCCAACTCCTGCTGACGATCGTACATCATGAAGCTAAGGTGGTCCAATTGAGTCTTCAGCTCAGGGTGGTATGGGGCTTCCAGGGGTTGTCCATTTGCATCACGCCTTGGGCAAAACTCAAAGCGAGTACCCTTGATCTGATTGATGCTCTGCCCACACAGACGGGAAAGAGCTTCCTGCATTGCTCTGGCAAGTCCATCGAGCCAGTTGTTTTCCCTCAAGGTAAACTGAATTCCTTCCGCAGTGGGAGGTTCAATCTTTCCTCGGAGACTTGCAACAATTAGTCACTGCAGATCTTCTCCTCCTTGATCATTGAGCTGAGCTCCGAAGAACTCGGGGTGCGGATGCTCCAGATGTTCCGAAAGCTGGTCCAAATCCCTCTCAAAGATAAGGTCTCCTCCATTCCCAAGTTGGTAAAACTTGCTATACTTCACGCCCATCTATAAAAATAGAGGATGAGTAGGTTAGCAGAGTGATCCAGTGTGTCAAAATTTTATGTATTTTGCAAGAGTTTTTGAGGAACATGAATTTTTATGAAAGAATCAAAGAGATAAGAATGATAATAAGTTTTTGTAAATATTTGTTTTCTTTGGTTTTGAAACTAAGTTTTTGGGTTCAAACGTCCAGTCTAACTAGGGTCTCCTATGGTCAGGATGGCTCTGATACCAACTTGTCAACACTCGGATGCCTGTTATGCCATACATCGCAATCCCAGGATTACCATTTTTGCGAGACATAACAGAATTGGATACCATAGTACATCATCCATTACAACCGTACATAAGTTCTTACACAAATAGGGATCTCATGATCCAGTTCTTAATACAACATCAAGCAGCGGAATATGTAATAATAACGGTAGCGTAGGCGAAACTCCATCTTCGGGGTCACAGGCAATGCTGACGATGGGAGATGATCCTAGTTGTCGTAACCTTCCTGGGGTCCGTCTTCCAGGTACTCCTCTTCATAGTCTGGCCATGGGAATAGCCAGGGAAAAAGCCATGAGTACTCTTTAAGTACTCACAAACTAATACTAACAGGTAAAGGAGTTTTTGGATAATAGGACACTAGGCTCTAGGGTTGTTTTGCAAAAGCCAGATTTATCTCTACTAAGTTCTAAAGCTATTCACAATTTTATAACTCCTAAGTGGGATCTTGTAACTCATGTCACAAATCTGTTGTGGTCAAGTCAAAGCCTCAATTCATTTCACAAATCAATTTTGAAAAGTCTGACGGGGGAACAGTATGGCCACTCCAACTGTCCATAACCGCGGACGCGACTATTCGAATAGTTTGATACTCTGCAGAGATTGTACACTTTCACCAAAATACATCCGTCAGAAACAAATCCTGAATTCACCATACTCAGTATGCGGATAATCAATCCTAACCTTTCAATTACACGCCCTAGTATAAGCACCTCTCCTGTGAGTTTGGCCTCCCAACCATGGCCAACTATCATCTCGGGTACTGCACAGGTGGACAATCTTCACAAGGTAGCCTCAGCTCAGACCTTGGCCGTAAGGGAGATAATATTAAGGTACATAAGTTTCCAGTCAAGCCCTACCTAATCTTCGGGTATTGTGGTTGTACGATAAAATTGGAATGGTATCGCATCCAGACAACCATCAGTTTTATAAAGGGCTAAGGCTCATGCCTCAACATTTTCATCACCAAAATTATCAGGTGTTCGGAAACACATGTCCAAAACATTTCAATAGAATGATCCATCATTCCAAGGTTTTCATAACCATTTTTCCACCAAGTATTCCCATCTAAAGTTGATCCAGTTTTATGCTTAGCACTAGCATCTACAAGTGGGGGTGAGTACTAATGAGGGGTGGTAAACTGGTGGAGTTTCAACTAAGTTCAATCTCATGCCTCAGAATGACCTCAAGATTATCTAGCTTAGGCCAAATTTTATGCTCTTTATGCAACCTTCAAATATCTTTCTAGTATCTAGAATTCACTTAATTAACCCTAAGTAATAGCTTTGATAAAGAAATAAAGTAAGAAGCTTGCAAATAAAACTAGCATTGGGTTATCAAGTGGGTATGATCACATATGCTTAAGGCATATAGTTGGCATGGTAACAAGTAAGGGTTTGTTTGCATCGGTAGAATATCTTGCAAGGGTTAGCTTGCACATTCACTAGTAGTATTAGGCTTGCCTTGTGCAGAGCAGTGGGTGAAGTTCTCCTCGGCTTCCTCTTTGTAGTATCCTCCTTCCTCCTCGTATCCTTGGTCGGTACTAGCGTCTATAAATAAATACGATGTACACAATCACCAAACAATACTTAACTACTTGCAATCATCACACAAAAGGGTCCTATAGATGATCTAGCATCATCACTAATATTACAAGATTAAAGCTTGGTTTAATTCCTTTTATTTTTAGAAAAGTAATTTCTACTCATTGAAAAACTACTTAAGATTTAATATTCTCCAAACCAAACATGGGATCATGTTGACACATGTCATCACCACATATTTTAGTCCATGGGAATGTGATTTAAAGTGGTGTCACAATTTAATAAGGTTTTACCCTTTTATTTTATTTCAATAAAATGACTAGAAATGCCTATGTAGCATTCTTTAATTACTTGAACATTATTTCTGCAGGTAAACCTATATATTTTTATATATTCTGAAAGGTATGGTTAAATGTGATTTTTGAGAGTTGGAATCAACTCAAAAGCTAGTATGGTTTAAATTTGAAAAATGTTTGAATGCAGAAAAGCTTCTGCCTTGTTATTTTTATTAAAGATGATCTATAGATCCAAATGACTTGAATCCAACGGGCTTGGATTCAGCATTCACAGACCTTTCCAAAAAAATTGGGTTCATTCAATTTGGTTCACTGAATCGATCTGGGTTGATTTTTGAAGTTGGGTACAGAAGTGTGTTTGAATTAAAAAGAAAAAGATTTAATTCAAATCACTGGGCTGCGCGGAAAAGGTTACTGGGCCGGCCTGCTAAGCGCAGTGCTCCCACGGGCTGCTTAAGTGGGTGTCCCCACTTGCCAGTGAGACAGGGAGGGGCGAAGCGGTACGGGGCAACGTGGGTCGTTCGATCTGATTCTAATCCAACGGCTGAGAGTCATCATCGACGCGAGACAACGCCGGCGAGAAAGAAACCTAGCGCGGCCAGTGAGGGTTGCTGGGGGCTCACCGGGGTGCTGGCGAGGGTCGGCGAGGCGGGCGAACGACGAAGTCGACGATGGCGAACTCAGGGGGTGGTCGCGGCAGCTCTTGGGGTGTACGAAATCGATGGCTCCCTTCTTCTCCAGAGGCGGCGGGCTCCGGTGAAATTCCAGCGAGGTGGTGCTCGCCTTGCTCCGGGAACGGTGTGGCACGATCAGTGACGAGAGGGGAGTGAGATGGTGTGAATAAATTGAGCGGGGGTGGCCTCTATTTATAGTCGAGCGAGGGGACCGACGGGGCGCAAGGTGAGCTCATCGGGGGCGATGTTACAGGCGGCTATTGGCATGGGCGATGGTAGGGGACGATGCGGTGTTCCCTGGCGATGCTCAACGACATGGTTTCGAGGCATGGGGCGGTGCGGTTTGGTCTGGAACATGGGACGCTCTGCGCGGCAGAGGCGACGTCTTCGATGGCGAGCGGTGGTTGTACATCATGGGGCGGCGAACGGGGATGTCTGGAGGTCTCCTGGGTCGGTGGGGATTGTGTATGCACGCGGCAAGGGCGGCGTGCGGTCTGTGGGCTTCGGTCGAGGGTGGTGCTCTGGCGCACGCTCGGCATGGTCGTTGGCGGTCTGGGCGCGGTCCGTGCGTGTGGTCCAGTGGTTGGCAAGGTTCGAGCGGTGGACAGGGAGTGGCGATGGACGATGGGCTGCCTCCCAGACATGCTGGCTAGGCTTGTGTCTCCTCCTAGCTTGCTGTCGACATGGGGGTGACATGGGTGTGCTCGGCTGTTCACCATTGATGGCAATGGCAAGCTCACAGTGGTGCTAGTGCTTGGTTAATCTTCCTAGATGATCTACTGAGCTGGTTGTGAGCTAAATAGGGAACAAGTTAGGCCAATTTTACTGCACACTATAGTGTTTGATGTTTGTTTGATTTGTATCTGCAATCTGTTTGATGAAATGGCCGCATGAATTCAAGTTTTGAATTTTGAAAAGATTTTTGGTGGGTTTGCGAGGTTGGTGCTGGTGATTCTGCAGATGCTTGGGTTTTGAAAGTTGAGCTTGTTTGAGTGGTTTTTGAAAAAGTGGGATCTTCCCATATGATGAAGATTCAATTTTGAATTGTCATTTAAACTATGCATTTGAAAGTTTCTGGATGATAACAAGGTGGGCCTTGATACTTTGTTAGGAGTACATTCAAGGGGTGCAAAGATCCAGAAAAGTTTTTGTTAGGTTCTGAAAGTTTGAGACAGCCAAAGTAGGCATGGGAGTTAAATTGGTCAAAGTGACCATTCCTTTAATATATGTGTTTTGATTTACTTGTCTTTAGGAAAAGTGTGGGAAATGTTTTAGATGATGTTTATTTCACCTAAGAAACATTTTACAAGCAATGAAACAATCAAACAAGGTGGTTCCAAAGAATTTCAAAATCCATGCATACTCATATGCATGCATTCATAATTTTATTTAGAAAAGTTTTTGTTAACCCTAAATGTTGGTGACTAATTCTTGATGATCCAAGCTTAGTATTTTTGGGATGTTACAACCACCACATACACATGCTACACACACTGCTACTACTGCTAAGTCTGAAACTGCTTTTGATACTCATGATGTTACTTCTACTGTGCTTGATGCGAGTGGTTCATTAGGTCCTTTTCTAGATGCTACTATGGCTAGTCTAGGAAATACCGGAACTCCTAGTGAAGACACTGTTACACTTGTTAGTTCACCTGAGTCTAGTGAGAGTTATGATATTAATGATGGTTACATTGAGTTCATTGATGATTTTGTTGAAGAGTGCCGAAACACACATGGTACTAGTGCTATTAAGAGTCTCCTTGCTAAATGTACTATTATGCCTAAGTTGTCCTCTGATCCTAAGTTTGCCACTTCTCCCATAGATATTAAAGATAAAGATTATGATTTCTCTCTTGATTTATCTTATTTAGATATTGTTGATAAAGAACATTTTTGTGGGACTGAAAATGAGAGTGTTGTGGCTCATATGAATGAGCTTTCCACTATGAGTGCTTTATTCTCTGATGATTTTAAGATGCGCAAGTAATTTGTTACAAAGATCTTCCATTTTTCACTAAAAGGAGAAGCTAGGGCTTGGTTTAATAGATTACCTCCTGGTTCCACTGATAGCCCTGATTGCTTGATTGCTTTTTTCTTTCAGAAATATTTTCCTCCCAGTGCTAGACATGGTGCTTTGCAGAGACTTTTTTATTTTAAATAGGGAGAAGAAGAGAAATTGCCTGAGTCATGGACAAGGTTCTGTGCCTTGATTCATGCACATCCTGGATGTCCGTTACCTAAGAATGAGCTTCTTGATATTTATTATAATGGACTAACTGATGATTCTAGGACATACCTAGATAGTTTTGCTGATTGTGTTTTCAAGAAAAGAACTCCTACAGATGCTAAAGAATTAATGGCTAAAATAAGCAAGAATTATGATGACTGGACTTCAAATGATCCGAATACACCTAAGCATATTACTCCTGAACTAGTTACGCCCGAACCAGTTCCAATACCAACAACAAAGAAGAGGGGAGTTATTGCATTAAATGATGAAGTGATGAAGGAAGCTAAGAAGTGTCTAAAGGTGAAAGGTATTAGAGTTGAAGATGTGAAGAATCTACCTCCTATAGAAGAATTATGTAAGCCAATTCCCCACTCATCTACTATTAAGGTACACTCTCTCCAACACTTTGATGAAGGTGATATTCCTTTTGGTAAGCATCCTGATCAATGTTTAGAGGAAGTGAGGAACTTGACATTTTTATTGTTAAACAAGGTCATTTTAATAAACAAGTTTAGAATCATTTATTGGAAAACTCTAGAGCTATCAATGAATTGAAATATATTGTGGAAAGAACTTCTAATGATATTAAAATTCTTTGTAAACACTTTCAAATGGTTCAAACTCAACTTGATCAACTTGCTAAGGTATAAAATGATATGATAGTTAATACTTCAGGAGATAAACATGCTTATGGAATTAGAACTAGGAGTGGTATAGCTACTCAAGATCCTTTATATCCTGAAGGACACCCTAAAAGAATAGAGCAGGATTCTCAACAAGGTGAGAGTAGTGGTAGTCCTCGTAAGAAAAAGAAAAAGAAACATAAGATAGTTGAGGAACCCCTTGAACCTGTTGTAGATCCTAATAGTATATCTATCTCTGATGCTGAAACTGAGAGTGGTGAGTCTCCTGAAAAGGAGGAAGGTGAGGAAGAACCTGAGAAGCACACTAAAAACACTAGGTACACAAAGGAAGATTTTATTGCTAATAAATATGGTAAAGAAAGAGAACCTTGGGTGCAGAAACCTATGCCTTTTCTAGGTAAGAAACACAAGTCAAAGGAGGAAGAACACTACAACAAGTTTTGTGAGTGGATGAAACCTTTATTTTTGCAAATTCCTTTGACTGATGCTATTAAGTTGCCTCCTTATTCAAAGTATATGAAGGATATTGTTTCTAATAAAAGGAAGATTCCTAATGAGGAGATTTCTACCTTGCTTGCTAATTACTCCTTCAATGGTAAGGTTCTAAAGAAACTTGGTGATCCAGGTATACCAACTATTCCTTGCTCCATTAAGAATAATTATGTTAGAACTGCTTTATGTGACTTGGGAGCTGGAGTTAGTGTTATGCTTTTTTCTCTCTATAAGAGACTCCAGCTAGAAAAATTGATACCAACTGATATATCTTTGCAAATGGATGATAAGTCAACTACTATTTCTGTTGGTATATGTGAGGATGTTCCTGTTCAAGTTGCTCATAATTGTATGGTTTTAACTGATTTTGTTGTGCTTGAAATGCCTGAAGATGATAATATGTCTATTATTCTTGGGAGACCTTTTCTTAATACTACAGGTGTTGTCATCAATTGTAATCAAGGAAAAGTAACATTCAATATTAATGACAAAGAGTATACTGTATATTTCCTCAAGAAGGTTGTTAAAATCTATTGCCTGAATTCCATTGAAAATATTGAGAGCATCAAGGTTGGAGAAATATATTGTCCCATTCCACAATTTTTTTGAAACTATTATGATTGGGACTATTGCTATCAAGTATGAGGTAACATAATCACCTTGTGGAATGTAGAGTTTTGCTTCATATAAGATTGTTTTGGTAACAAGACTTGATCAACCTTGTTAACAAAAGGATTTTAATGAACAATAATGTTTCCACTATGGTTATACTTGATTTCTTTTACTTTTCTCCTTCCTAGTCTTTGCCTTTCTTTTGCTAGCTTTGGTTTTGTTAGTTGTTTGCTTGTTTGAGTTTCTTAGAGCTCCTGTAGTTTGGCTTTTGGTTTGCTTTTGCTTCTTCTGAAAAAACTGTTTCTGCGAGAAAATCAATTTTCATACCCTAAAAATTGGCCAAAAATAAAGTTACCAAAAAAATCCCAGAAAATTCAAAATAAATTTTTCCTCGAAAAAAGGGGCATAGAGACACCTGAAGTGACCTAGGGGGAGCCCCCAGGCCACCACACCCATGGTAGGAGCGGCCTACCAGGGGCTGGCGCCTAGGGGGGGTCTAGCCCACCTGGGCCCCTCCAGGCTGCCTCCTCAAAGCCACCTTCTTTCTCTCGCCCGAAAAACACCGGAAAACTTGCTCAAGCTCGAGTTCTTGCTGTTCTTGCTCGTGATTTTCGATCTCCTTGTTCATCCCATCTCAAGTGCTGATTTTTGGAGGGTTTTGCTCCTTGGTATGTGCCTCCTCCACTTGTCCAATTAGATTTTTGATTGGTAGATTGTATCTTGAGTATTTTGCTGCTATAGGTGTCAGGTTGTTTGAGCTTGAATGCTTGTTATATGCTTAAAAACTTTATTTTGATGCATGTGTAGTCCTCTAGCAAGTTCCTATAGTAGTTTCTCATCATTTATCAACTTAGAAATCACTTGGTTTGATGGTTGTCTAAAAATTTCAGCAAGGAAGGTGAGTGCTTATCCAC
Organism: Avena sativa; assembly: GCA_916181665.1. Lineage (NCBI taxonomy): Eukaryota > Viridiplantae > Streptophyta > Magnoliopsida > Poales > Poaceae > Avena > Avena sativa. Next base: position 509,418,175 of record OV702294.1, read on the forward strand.
TGAATCAATATGACTTGATGGTGCATGAGCCAATGAAGGTTCATCGTGAGGAGGCGGTTTTTCCTTCCATATATCCATGCCATGAATTTATGAGAACTGCGGGGATCCTCCAAGATTTCCAAACTATGGTTACAAATGCAGGGTTGGAACACTTTGTTGAAGGTGAACCATTCCAATATGTTAAGCTAACCATGGCTTTTGTGCAGGACTTCCGGTTCACTTGGTCTACATCTAGTCCCATGGTCCATTACAAAATATATAATATACCCGTCGACCTGCCTTTTGCTGATTTCTGTGCAGCAATTAGAGTACCTCAGTGGGGATCTTGTGAGAAGATCAAGGAGAGGCCCAAGTCACTTATGGATTTATATGCTGAGATTTGCCAAGGTTTTGACTTCTCAAAGGAAAGTAGTAAAATTCTGAACATTCAGCTCCCAGCTATTAGATACTTTGCCTATTTCATTACTAAGTGTGTTCTTGCTAGAAAGATTTCTAGAAAGTTGTCTTCTTTTGATCTAGCTTTTATTGCAGCTGCTCTGAATAGGAATAGATCCTATAGCCTGGGTGCTTTGATAGCTCATTGTCTCACCACCAACCGTGAGAATGGTGGAATTTGTGGAGGTCTTATTGCTTCTAGGTTGCTAGCTTTCCATGGTTTAGAGCCTCACTTTTCAGATTATCAGTTCCCCATAGAGAGGCTTGATATTGAATCCATGATTCAGCATGATTTTGTTTCCTTGGGGGATAATGTGAGAAGTTTACCGTATGAATTATCGTTTGCCCAGCAAGGTCGGAGAAAGGGTAGGACTAAGGAAATAGTTTATTTGCCTGCACCTGCTTTGTTTAATTTTGATAACAGGCAAGGATGGTCGCTTACGGAGGAGGAGGTTGACACATATGTGGCGAAGCTCTCCCAACAAGAGGAGAATGTTTAAAAGGATGTCGAAGACAATTCGGTTCAGCCCTCCAACTTGGGAGAGTCTTCATACCAGCTGCCCTCATTTGATTGGAGCGTGTCTTCTTCTTCATCGCAAGCGCCTGACTATGATCATTCCTATGATGAACCACCAGCATGGGGTTACTACCCGCGCTATTGAGCCCCACTTAGGCCAAAAGCCTAAGCTTGGGGGGAGGTATACCGACATCACACTCATCTATATATCATGTTCGGTCGGTTCTTTTTATATCCATTGTTTCACTTTCTTTTTGGTTCTTGTTTCTTCTTTCCCAAAAACACAAAAATACCAAAAATATTTTTGTTGTTTCTCTTGGTTTGTTTCTTTGCTTTGGTTTTCCTTAAAATAAAAATCCAAAAAGATTTTTGCTTTGTTTGCCTCTTGTTTGGTTTTTCTTTGCTTGTTTCTAAAAAATCGAAAACACCAAAAATATTTGTTGTTCTTCTTTGGTTTTGTGAGTTCTTTGCAGGGTTCAGCCATCCTCAGTGGATTTTGGTTTCATGTTATTATTCAAGTCACACAAGTGAAGGGCAATAACAAAGATTAATACAACTTGAGGTATGGTAAGAGGCTGGTAACGAACTCTATTTGTTTCATTTTTGTATATATACTCATGATTGTGAGCATGCTTAGCCTATTTGTGTAAGGTGTGTCATTATGGATGCTTAGTAGCTCTTGCTTGTCTATAATTAGCTCCAGCTTGCTAATAGTTTGTAGCATGTCATATGAATGTTTTCTTGCATTATTTTATTCATACTTTGGTATGATATTGTGGTATCCTCCTCTGACTGTTCATGTGAATCGACTTGGCACATGCTCACGCATGCATATGACTAATCAATAGTCAGTAAGCCTCGATGATTTATTTTTCCTCAGAGTTCTTGTATCACTTTCATGCCATAATTAGTCCTATTTTGTTGCAAGCATGATTGTGTCAGCTATTGCTCTCTCGTTTGTCGCTCCCTCTCTTTTGCTAGCCTCCACTTGCACTGAGTATGAGCTCTACATGTGTTTCCAAACTCCCCAAACCAATATTGCCAACTGTGTCCACCATACCTATCTATTAGCATCATTTGATACTTCAGTGCATATTCTGTATGATGTGTTTTCTTTCAAAATAAAATGTTTTTTCTGTTTTGAGAAAGTTAGTTAGTAAAGCTCTCACGAACTTGTTGACACACTTTATTCCTTGTGCTTAATAATCCTGAACCATTGTGACCTGTCCATGTAAATTATATGCTTGCAAATTATATGCTGGGAGTCAGCAGAACCGTGCTGTCACAGGGAACGCTTTCAACACTTCTTGGATATCTCATCCAGTTGATTTCTTGATCTTTTGTTTGCGGATGTCGACGATGTGAAATAAAAGGGGAGCTTGTGAGTTTATGGAGTTTATACATTGTGTTAGAGAAACGCCTAGGCCGCTAGCCTAAGCCATGCCTAATCATGGTGGAAACTTGCAGCATCACCATAATGAGCATCTATGAAGCATCCTCAATAAAAAGCTATGCATATGGTAAATAAAAAGATTGCTGAGATGCTGATTGTCTGCTTGCCTTGTCATTTTGGTTATGGGAAAGCTCCTGTACCATTTTGGTTCTCTATGATATGCATGTATTTACAATGACAAGAACTTTCAGGTAACCAATGTTGAGTAGCATGCGGAGCGACCCTCGTACTCAAGGGACTTGGGATTTCCAGTCTATGGTCTGTCAACCATATGATTCAGAGTGGACCTCACTTTCACCTTAACCACACGAAGATGCCTATGATAGGGGCAATGAGAGCACAAAGCTAATGAGTACCTTCCTTTCAGCATTTGGAAGCCTTAAAAACCTCTCAAAACCGTTTTCATAACTTTGTTGAGTCACCACTTATTCTATGAGCACCTTCTTGAGAGCATAGTTGTCATTCTTGTGTTTGTTCCAAAACTTGGTTAATTATGTCATGACTTTGATGCTTGTATCTCTGATATCTTTATCTCTAGTATTCACCTTAACTTCAGAGGTGCCTTGGCATTTATATGTGCTCTTCAAACAAAGGAAAGCGAGATACCACTCTATCATACCTTACTATGAGCATTGCAATGTTGTTTATGTTTATGTTTCATCCTACTTATTATTATTGAGTTGGTTTCTCTTCATAGCTTGCAATGACTAGTGAGTAGACTTAGTTGCATACTCTTTATTATGAATTGTCTAAGCATCTACTCCTGTGCTGAGAATATTTACACCATATGAAGCAATGTGTTCGTGAAAGTTCTTTTATCGCACTCAGTTTTCAACTGAATTGCTTGAGGACAAGCAATAAGCTAAGCTTGGGGGGAGTTGATACGTCCAAAACGTATCTACTTTCTCGAACATTTTTATATTATTTCTCCTCTAAACTTGTGTGATTTGGATACAACTAACACGCACTGGCTCTGTTTTCAGCAGAATTACATTGGTGTCTTGTTTTTGTGCAGAAAATGAACTATCAGGAAAAATCCCGGAAAATATGCCAAAAATTATATTTCACCAGAAGATCCACGGAGCCAGAAGACGAGACGGAGAAGAAGCCTGGGGGGCCCACACCCATGCCAGGTGCGGGCCCACCACTGGCCGCGCCTAGAGGGGTGCAGCCACCCCAGGCACCCCCTCGGCCTCCCTCTGCGCCTATAAGTTGCCTTTCGACCTAAAAACTGAGGGGGGTTCGACAGTTTTCTAGAAAGAGTTCCGCTCTGCCGCCGTCATCAGAAACCAAGATTCGGATCCAGAAACTCTATTTTGGCACCTTGCCGGGACAGGGAATTTGGAGAGGATCATCGCCATCGTCATCACCAACGCATCTCCATCAACCACCGATGTTTCCCTCATCCATGAGTGAGTAATCCCTCGTTGTAGGCTTGGGGATGGTAGGGATTGGATGAGTTCTATCATGTAGTCGAATAAGATCTGTTAGGGCATAGTGCCTAGTATCTCTATTAGTGCTATTTGACTTTGTTGCAACTTGTTATGCTTAATGCTTGTCACTAGGGCCTGAGTGCCATGATCTCAGATCTGAACTTATTATTGAATTATTATGATAGTATTGTTTGTGATCTTATCTGCAAGTTGTGTACACATATCATTGTCCGGATCCAAAGGCCCCAAAGTGACAATAATTGAGACAACCAGAGGGGATTGCTGTGGTGTGAGGATCACATGTGTTCATAGAGTGTTAATGCTTTGCTCCGGTGCTCTATTAAAAGGAGCACCTTAATTGCCAGTAGTTTCCTAGAGGCCCCGCTGCCACGGGCTGGCTGGACAGAAGACGTTGTGCAAGTTCTCATTGCGAGCACGTATAACTATATTTGGAGCACATGCCTAGGATTGTTTAGTACTTGGATGCTTGTTATTATTTATCTACAATGCCCTAGATATTGAAGTTACATGTTTAGACTCGTCCATGCAACGCCTGTCCATCCATCCCTATGCCTACCGCACTTGAATTCCACTGTTACCGTTACTGTTACTATTGCTACTGTTTCACTGCTGCTGTTGCTTTACTGTTGCTACTACCAAACTGTTACTACTGATAAACTTCTGTGAGCAAGAACTATTTCCAGGTGTAGCTGAACTGACAACTCAGTTGTTAAGGCTTGCAAGTATTCTTTGGTTCCCCTTGTGTCGAATCAATAAATTATGTAATACTACCCGCGAAGACTGTTGTGATCCCCTATACTTGTGGGTCATCAGGTCTCCTTGTCTCAGGCCCTTGCAATTCCAGACCGTGGGTCCTGGATCGCCATTGAGCATCACCCAAGTGCTTGTCGTCGAGAGTAGGATGGCAACCAGTTCGCAAAATCCAGGGGCAAAGCCTGCTTTCAGCAACACCTAAAACAACAATGCCCAAGAAATGGAGTCAAATGCCTTAGCTATCTCCATCTTGAGCATGACTCTTGGTTCCGTTAGCTTGTGGAGCACGTGTGCCATCTGCTGAACCAACATATAGTTATCATGAATACAATGCCGATGAGGACGCATTGGTTCAGGTCAACCAGGGCTCCTAGCCTAGGATTTAGTCTCGATGCCAACATCTTTGTCCCTAGCTTGGCAAAGAAGTGGATTAGGCTAACCAGCATGTAGTCACCCAGAGAGGCCGAACATGAACATCTCCATTTATTATATTTGTTCTAATGTCTTAGTTTTGTTTAGATTCACGTATCTTATATGTGCGAATTTAAAAACTTAAACAACGGCAAAAAGATCCATCCCTTGACTATACGGTGTTAAATAGATGAGACCTCCCTAGTCGCGGATTAATGCATGCTATATAACACCCGTTTTATTCGGTCGCACCTATGATTAGAACCCGAATGTGTGGGCTCACCACTACGAGGTCAAGCCACCAAGCCAACGCTTGGTTCTATACATGTGAATTTAGATAAATCTACAACATCTAATTTGGGACAGTGGGTGGGAGTAGATATTTTCCTTGAGTGGTAATCAAGACATTATTAATTTGAGATAATTTGACATGCATGCACCTGTGGAAATACACCTAACATCTCACAACTTTTGCGAAAAGATAAGCATTTCCGTGCAAGAATGTGACATATACATGTGGGGACACTCCTTCGTACACGTGTAATTGTGCAAAAACAAAACGGTGTGACATATACATGTGGGGACACTCCTTCGTACACGTGTAATTGTGCAAAAACAAAACGGTGCACAAAGAGTATCTTTCTACGTGCACGTCTTCATAAAAAAGACGAGGAGGCAAATGCGTCTTAAGAAAAGGAGGACGAGTGAAACACAAGCTCTGGAAATTCGTTTCGCTAGTTTGGCAGCTTCGTGCGATGGACGCCGCGTGCAGGAGTCTAGGAGTTGCACGGCGGCATTGCGCACGCCCTGCGAAAGCAACGCGCCGACGGCGACCGGACGAGGACGAGTGAGCTCGCGATGATATATAGCCGGATTCCAAACCCGGCCTGTCTTCTCACGTAAGCATCTTCCGCAAATAAACAACGACAGATTCCTCCGGTGCGCTGCTCCTAATCAGGTTGTCCCACCGTGCGCAAGACGCGGTCCCATGGCAGTTATTGGAGGCTTGGAGAGTTCTTTGGAACGGAACGGACTGGAGTCTTCCGGGGTTAGGGACCGGTCGCGGCGGGGCGGCGCCGGAAAGCGAAGGGACCTACGCGGTGGAGCTCCCGACTGGGGGCGGTCGGGCGGGCTGAATGGCCTGGCGAGTGATGACGTCGACGGCTGTGGCAATAATGCGCCGACCGCTGGCTGATTGGGCGGGGGGCTGGATCCGTTGCACCCGTGCCTCCCGTTCGATTAGCAGCCGACGGTTCCGGTCAGTCTCGGCGTTGGTCTCGGATGAGATCGACGTCACGTGGAGATCGTGTAATCACTGTTTGATGTTTGATACAAGTAGTGTGTCTCCTGACGCGATAGGATATTTATTTGGATGGTTTGGCGTGGATGGCCGGCTGCTCAGTGCGCACTCACTCAGGCAAGAAGCATCATCGCTATAATAAGCATTAAAAAGAAGAATCATTGAGCAGGTGCCTAGGTTGTGACACTGTACCTGCTGCAGGACGAAGCATCTCATCCTCCTCAACCTCTCCACCTCTCTCGTCCTCTTCACTGGCTCCATCTGCCTTGCCGTTCCATACGCACGTGATAAGTCCATCCTCGATACCACCCGCTGCTCTGGCTTTTGGCAAAGGTACGTTCGCTTCGCCACTCCTTCCTTCGCTATGCTCATCCGGTGAAGGTTTTATCTCGTGGCGACGTTTTATAAATAAAGCCGAACTAATATAAAGGTACAAAGCAGATGAAATATACGAAAAGAAAATAGGAGTAACCACGTCCTCTAGAACCACCCGGGACTACCAACACCAGGTGACACCGCCGGGTTGTCGAGCGCCGATCGTACTAGCAGACAACGAGCACGGTGAATGTTGACGACCGAGTCTCACGTATAGGATAAGGTATAGGATATAAGGCCAACTCCAACGGGCTAGACCAAATTGACAGCGAATTTGACTGATTTGGTCCATTTGCGGGAGTGTCCGGCCCAAAAACGGATGGGTGTCCGACCCTTTTTGCACATGCCTCCAACGGGACTTCTCCCGCATACGGCCGAACGAATCGGTGTCGTCGCCGTCGTTGGAGAAGACGACGGGACGTCGCCGGAGAGGGCGAGGCGAAGCTTCATGGCGGCTCGGCGGAGCAGGATGGCGCTAGTGGCGGCGGCACATACCTGCGGACGAGGCGGAGCAGGCCGGCGCTAGCGCGTACCTGTGGACGAGGCGTACCTGTGGACATAAGGTCTTCAAAAAAATTGGTTTCTACCTGCTGGTCTGTTTTGACAGATTTCTGCCATTATTTGCATTTGCTTCTTATTGATTTCTTTTTGAGTTCTCTTTTGGGGAATTGAGCTTTTTAATGGAAGTTGATTCAGTAGCTTGTGTTTTTAGTGAAAGTTTTGCTGTTCTAAAGCTAAACCCAAGGGTCTATCATCTTTTGATTACACTAATGTTGCTAATGAAGATTGTGTGAAGTTTTGTATGAAGGAAAAAAATAGATGTAGAGAGAGAATGATGTAATGAAATGAATAATGGACAAAACTCAAGCTTGGGGATGCCACCCCGGTGTCACCCCAAGAAATATCCAAGAAGTACAAGCGTCAAAGCTTGGGGATGCCCAAGTCATCCCCTTCATCAATAAAAAGCTCAGGTCTTTCTAGACACTTTGTTTTTATTGTTTCATGCACTGTTATGTTATTCTTGGAGCGTCTTAGTTCTCGTTTGCTTTGCTTAGTTTTCTTGAATAAAGTAGTTTGGATCATGTTCTTGCTGTGTTGTTTCAAATAAGTTGATTGGTGTTGGAAAGGAGTAGAAAGTTCTTGCTTGAAAAGTGCAAGAGGAGCTTGCTTTGACTGTGACTTAGACTCTATCATGTCATGCTAGGTGTTGTTTTGACCTTATGCTTAGTGATTATTGCTGTAGCATGACTTGCTTCAAGTCATTGATATTGCTTAGTGTGCCTTGAAAGAATCATGCGTTGTTTTAGCATACAAAAGCATAGTATTGTGGTATTCTCCTTTGATGCTTAGTTTGGGTTAACTTGGCACATGCTCACACCATGTTATGACTATTAACAAGTCACCATAGCCTCTATGATCATTTAGTACTTGACTTGTAATAGCACTCTATGCTTTGATTAGTAATGTTTTGTCACTCTGCATGATTATGGTCATTATTGCTCTCTTAGTTGGTTGGTCCCAGTCTTTTGCTAGACTCCACTTGTATGAGTAAGCTATACTCATGCTTCCAACTCCCAAGAAACCAAGTTATTCCAAAGTGTCCACTATAAATTCCTATGCATGGTGTGTTACACCATTCCAAGTATATTCTTGTTTTCAGCTATCTTCCAATTAAAAAGTATTTTGTTATGTGAAAACTTAGTGATTAAAGCTCTCACGAACTTGATGGCACACTTTATTTTCTTGCCCCTAATAAACTTGAACCATTGTGTCATATATGTTGTATATGCTTGCACTTATACGTTGGAATTAGCAGAACCATGCTGTCATGGGGAACGCTTTCAACATTGCACATGTACTTTGTACACAGTTGATATCATGCTCTTTTGTCTATGGATGTCGTCGGTGTGAAATGAAAGGGGAGCTTGTAAGTCCATGGAGTTATGTATTTTGTGTTAGAGAAACACCTGGGCCGCTAGCGTAAGCATGCCTAATCATGGTGAAAACTTACAGCATCACCATAGTGAGCATCTATGAAGCATTCTTCTTATAAAAAAAAGACATATTGAGAAAAGAGGAAAGAGAGAAAAAAAGCACCATATCCCATGGTAAATAAGAAGAATGCTGAGATGCTCATTGTCTGCTTGCCTTGTCATTTTGGTTATGGGAAAGCTCCTATACCATGTGCAAGGGGTACCCGTTGGTGGTTCTCTATGATACACATGTACTTACTATGACAAGAACTTGCAAGTAACTAAACTTGAGTATAATGAGGAGCGCACTCGTATTCAAGGGACATGAGATTGCCAACATATACTTTGTCAAGCATATACTCCATAGTTTGTTCACTTTAACCTTAATCACTTCAAGATTCTTATGATAGGGGCAATGAGGGCTGAAAGCTAACAAGTACCATAATTTTTGGAAGCTCTTTTTGAAACTTGAAATCCCTTCTTACCTTATGAAGGGCCTTTCTTCCACCATTATATTGAGTCTCCACCTTCTATCCATAGGCACCAATTATGAGAGTATAGTTGCCATTCTTAGTTCTATGTGCATTGTCCCAAGACTTACTGATTGATTCATATTGTTGATATTACTTGTTCTTGTGCTATTTGTATCTAGTCACTCTTATGAACTTTGAAAGTGTCCTATTGTTGGCTGCGCTGAGTTGATGTAGGAGCGCTTCATTGGGAACCCCAAGAGCAAGGTGTGAAGCAACACAACAGCAAGTTTTCCCTCAGTAAGAAACCAAGGTTATCGAACCAGTAGGAGGAAGGAAACGTCACACAGGTGTTGCAAGCAACGCGATGATCTGCACAACACAAACTCAAGACTTTGCTGCAACGAATCAGTGAGGTTGTCAAGATCACCGGTTTGCTGTAACAAAGGATTAAACGTATGGTGTGGAAGGTAATGGTGGTTTGCAGCAAGTAAACAGTAACAGTGGAATATGTATCAATGGTAAATATTGGACCGGGGTCCATAGTTCACTAGAGGTGCTCTCCTTAAATAAACAACATGGCATGAAGGGTAAACAAATTACAGCGGGGCAATTGAGAGGAACTGAGCAAGGCATAACAATGCAATTACTAGTCAGAAAGATCCTATGAGGTTGATTGGGCAATACAACAATATACATATACCGCCATCCAACTACATCTATGACTAGAAGTCCACCTTCAGGTTATCATCTGAACCCCCTCCAGTATTAAGTTGCAAGCAACAGACAACTGCTTTAAGCAAAGTGTGTAAGGTAAATAGTGTAACACCCCGGTTTTAGTTAAATAATAATTAGGGTTTGATTGTGCATCATTAGAATCATCTTATAAAAATGCATGCAAAGATAAATAAATCAAAACCCTAAAACCCTAATCCTCCCCTCTCTTTTTGAAATACATTCAAATGGTTTTGAATTTGAAAAGTTACCAAAACAATTGGAGCCCAAAAGGAATAAAAGGGCCCCATAAGGTTTTATATATTTTATAAAGCCTTTGGTATTTTTCAAATTACCCAAAACAGATTTCAAATGGAAACACAAAACAGAAATTTGAAAACAGAAAAAGAAAAGGAGTTCAGAAACAAAAACTGTTTCCTAAACCTAACTGGGCCGTAGCCCATTCCCTATCTCCCCTCTCCCTGCCACCCGCGCGCAGCACCTCGCGGCCCAGCAGCGGCCCACCCGGGCCCGATACCCCTTTGCCCCCTGTTCGTCGTCTTCCTCGACGACGAGGAAGCAACACCGTGTCGTCAACGCCGCCGTCAATCCGTGCCGCTTCCTCGCCACCATCCATCGTTCCCTGGGGGAGGATAAGATCCTCGCTATGTCGCCCTGCCGTCCTCATCCATTCTTCCCCCTCCCAGAGACCTCCCTCTCTCCTCTCTCGCATGAAGCCGAACCCTAGCTTGCAGATGTCGCTGGCGCCCCATCATTCTGACCTCCCCGCGCTCGATTGAGGGTGCCATCGGCTCCGCCACCTCGTCCTCGACCTCCTATGCAAAGCACATTTGCCGGGATGGTCTGCAACGCCAGAATAAGACTCGTCTTCCTCAAGCTCGACAACCACCGCTGTCGTCCGTGCCGTCGCTTCCGTCCACCCCTCTCCTCGCTGACCCCACCGTTCGCCCCAGGGTGAGCACACGGTTCTTCCAGACCCCTCCTCCCTCTCTGTCTTTCTCTATGTCGTGCTCGCGTCGAAGCTCGTTGTGCGCCACCGCTGGACATGGTTGCCGGCGAAGCTCTGTGACCCAAAAAGGGTGGCGCCACCACTATCTTGCTTGCCTCGTTGCGCCGCTTCGAACACGCCTGGCCCTGTCGCCCCGCATGCCTCACAGCACCGTCACTGGTGACCATCCGACGATGGCCGTCGTGATGACGTCATCGCGACGTCAGGCTGACGTGGACCGTGGGGCCGTTAACTACTGACCGCCACGGTGACAACCGATGTGGCCTAGGCCCCACCTGGCAGCCGCAGTGGCTAAACCCAGCCACGGTGTAGAATAACCCTGACCCCCTAGCTGACGTCACAGTGATGCAGTAAACCTATTTAAAATGGTTTAAATAATTTTAGAAATGGTTTAAATCTTATAAATTCAATAACTAATGATTTATAAGTCAGAAAAATACAAATAATTATATCAAAATGATCAGAAAAATGAGATCTAACTATCTAAGCTATAATCATGCATTGTTCAACAACTTTCACATCAAGTATAATTAGAAGAACATAGTAACCCCTCTCATATACATCCGGAGTTTCCCTGAGTTAGGGTTTGTACCCCTCAGAACCCCGATTAATTTTTTGAGCATGTCCTAGGGTTACATGTTATTAACACTAATCAACTTGTCATATCATCATACTTGCTTGAGCATTGCATCGATGTCATGTGTTGATTGTTTCCCCTTTCTTTCTGGTGATTTGGTTCTTTCCGGTAGAATATGATATCGAGATCGAGATCAAAGACAGAGATCAAGACCGTCGAAGATCGAAGATCGACGAACAATACTTGACCAACTATAACAAGTCAAGTACAAAGCTCCCGAAGATCTGCTTATCTGTTATCAACTGGCAAAGGCAAGCATAGCCCCACCATGATATAACCCTATGTTTTCGAAACCATTTCAATTCCTGCCATGTTGCATACGATTCTACTGTGGTCTTTTAACAATAGGTAAAGTATCCTATCTATTGCATTACTCCCCTTTGAGCTTATATTACCTGACCCACTGCTCCTAGCATAACTAGGTTTGGCTTGTGTGCTTTGATAGAGCTTATATTCGTGTCTTGCTAAGCCATACTTAGCTGTCAGAGCTGGTCCATCCAGATGATGTATCAGATGCAAAGAATCTAGTATGTCAAGAGAACGTGATAAGATGAGATCATAGGTGATATGAGATTAAACATGCTAAGGCTTGTATGGGAGGCCACGGTGGGATGTCGTTTTTCTAGCCCCATGCTCGCCACCCCTAGGACCCGATGTGCTTGCCTCTTGAAACAAGACGAGCGTACAACCACACGGGGCCATGGGAACCCCTCGATTTACTAACTTGACAAGTAGATTCCATGAGTCACATAGTTCGGGAGTTCCATTCGACATACATTATGGATCTTCTCGAAGGCGGTGAAGGAGGTGCATTCATAATAGGTAGGTAAGCATGGCCGGGGTTGCTTGGGGTCGATGGAGACCCTGGTGAACCAACCTCGCCTCACATATTTAAGTACCGGCTTCGGGATTTGACACGTTACAGCGGAACCATACTTATTGCGTGACTCATGGTCTCGGCGAAAGCAAGGTAAAGGTCGTGTCCAACCACACCCTCTGCCAGCACACCAAGGAAGTGTGTCAAGTGGCATTAAGAGTCGGTTGGTACGTGTGGGTAAAGTTGTACACCCCTGCAGGGTAATAATCTTTCGGAAAGCCGTGTCCACGATTATGGATGACTTGGGAATGAACGTGATGATCATAGACAACTTGAACCTAATCGTAAAACTTGGCAGATCAACGTGTGCTTAAGGATGCTTCCTCATGGGTATGAGGGGGTGCCTAGTTAGGGTTCAGATGATGATGATTTGGTGGATTTCAAAAGATCATGATCAATATTTAGGAGATGTCGCTCTCTTATCCCTTTTTAAAATACTCTGATTATACGAGATTCTTCTCTCCCTCTTGTTTTAACAAAAAAAGATGGCTTTATGCAAAACAACTCCACGAGCCATAAGTCTTGCGGAGTACACCATATACTCACCCTTGCTTTGTTGATACTTTTGGCAGAGTAAGTGTTCCCTGAAGATCAGTTTGTACTACATTGACACCGACAAGTAGCTTGGGGTTCCCGGCCGACAGCCTGGAATCTATGGGCTAGGACGTCATCGTTATGATTCAGGCCTCTTAGACCATTTGTTAAGTTTGCTATACTTAATAGCATAATTTGCCTTCCATTGTTTGATGTTTGTGGTCAGTGACCTCTGCTTATAATAATTTGGTTCTTTGCTCAGTTATGAGCTTGTTGTAATAACTTTTGTGTCATAGGGTCACTGATGTGTTACCGATTCTTCACTAGATATACTCGAGCTCAAGGTTAAGCTTATGTCAGACGGAGGTCTGGGATTTGTTTAGCCCTGATCCCGGGGGTGTCACAGGTTTTGGTATCAGAGCAGTACCGTCCGTAGGAAAACCTTGCTATTGGTCGATGTTGAGTCTAGTGTTTGTGAAAACTATTTTAAAAGTGAAAAGTATTTGAGAAAACTCTAGTATGCTTCTTTTTCTCTTTATCCAGTTTCGCTCTAACTCTGGGTCATCTTCTCTTGTGTTGACTTTGAAAGGTTTTGCTATCTCGTCTTGTCTTCCAAAGCTTAGGTGCCTTCTGGGCAAGTAGTTTGTAAGCCAGTTGACCTAGTGTTGAGTTCTCTAGAGTTGTGTGTGTTGTGAATTCCTTGTTCCCCTTTGCTCTTGTTCATATAAGAGATTCCTTTCTATCATGATCTCTCTATTTTATGGATCCTACAAAATAATGATCCATAGTGTTCTGCTCTAGGCTTCGAGGTTTCCTTTCGCCTCGTATCCCTCCTTTTTGTTTGTTGGGTACTTCAGAAGCCGTTTCTTCTTTTGGAAGCTACCTCATGATTACTATATTGCAGTGTACTCTTTGTCACTCAAGTAGTAGTTACTTCCTTTCTTTGGGTTTTGACCCTTGGACTTGAATCTAAGATCCCGGATTGTGCTGGATTCTGGTATTGTGAATCTTGTACATGAAACTGACCTTTAACCCAAGATACATTCCTTTGACCCCTGTTGCTGATGTTCACACATTACCTCAGGATGGCTGGTATTACAATTCTAGCCTTCAAGCTTGTGGTTATTGTCGCAATTGAGTTGTGACAACTAAGGACTTCCCCTACCACATGCCATGGCAGATGTTCTTTAATGGAACCAAATAGATCACGACAAGAGTACTCCTCGAGAGTCTCGTACCTATACTTGTGACTCTGCCACACCTTACCCTTCTCTGCATTGGTTTTCAGAAGATTGTTAACTTATGCATCCACATCTTTGGATTCCATCCTGAGCATGTTCTTTTTCCCTTGTTCTTCTCCGACCTTTGTCTGCCAGTTGGTAGCCAAGTAGTAAATATGCATCGGTGTCTTCCGATGTAAGATACTCTTGTGGTCCGTCATGACAAACCAATTCGAGATGTTAGGATAAACAAACTCCAATACCTCGTCATTTCTAGGACCAGGTCAAAGTGTTGTAATTCGCAGATCAAGAGGCATTGATTGTCTTCCATCTGTTCTACCTTAAAGTATCACACTCTTTTATACTAAGAGGTCGTGCTAAGTTACCTGACCCCTTAATGAAGTGATGCTCTTACACATCTTTACCCACCCCTCTTCGAGATTTCGCGCTCGTGAGTGATGTGTGTGCATAATAATGTGGCTATCTGAGATTCTTAACAATTTTTATTGTTTTGAACTCTAAGGACATTTGTGTCATTCTAGCGTGATGGTTAACCCTATCACTAATAAAAGAATGATTGTGCTACCAAGTCTATTATTCTGATACCTCTCTTCGGCCAAAGAGTTAGGTTGTTGCCGAAGCTCTAAGACTGTGTCCTCTTGACTTGTAAAGCAAGTTTCCTCTCAAACTATGTGACATATCGGTGGTTCGTGAGATTCTAGACGTCTACTAGAAGTATCGCCATGTTGCCACATGACTGTGTTGTCCAGTTCTTGAGCAAGCAAGTTCTCTGAACTGCTCCTTTCTCCAAGGATTTGTACTGGATACCCCTGAACTAGTTGGTTGAGCTTAAACAACAACTTGGAGAGTTGTGAGACAAAAGTTCCATCCAACTCTATTCCTTCATTGAGGGATGTCTAGTTTTGTCTGTGCTGAAGAAAGATAGTATTTCCTTTGTGGATATGTTATCTTACCCCACCTTTGGTTTGATTTGGGATATTGTCAAATCAAACTCAGTTCCAAGGACTATCTTGATGGTGTTTTTACTTGTGATGTTTCACTTGAGTACATCTTCATATTCTTTGGTCTGACCAATATTCTTGCCTTGATCATACGACATATGAGTCCATCTTCTTGGAGTGTCTTAATAAGTTTGTTGTTGAGTCCATCGATGACATCCTTATCTTCTCCATGAAAGATTAAATTCATATGGAACAATTGGCAATAATGTTGGAAACTTTTGAGAACCGTCTTCGAGTCATCTCGAAGCATGTGCTCTGGATGTTAGAACTGACCTTCTCTGGTTCACGTGCAAATGTTGAAAGATGTCACCATGGATTTGAGTAGAGTTATCTCCTTCCTTAAGGATACATGTGTGTTTTATTGTTAGCACATTATGTGTGTGTGCAGTTGTCTTTCGACAAGTTGCTAATACATGGGTATAGCAATCTAGCTCATCTTTTGGAGCTTTACACTAAAGTCCAGATCTTGAGAATCTAGTAACTTTCCCTTTGTGGTAAATGTTGCAAACTTTCTATTCGGACATGCTAAGTCTGAAGTATCTTTCCACCTAACTAAAACTGAATCTCAGGCAGCAATGATGGATGGTGTTATTCAAGGTTTTGACATAGGTCTCTTTGTAAATCTGGCAAGATTGATGTAACAGTTGACACTCTTATCCAGAAAGACCTTTTGTCATATTCCTTAACTCAGCAATAACAACCACTCTTCATGAGGCACCTTCTATGATTTATATAGTAGTTGTTATTATGGTTTCCTTCGTATCCGAAGTCTGACCTTTACTTGATGTCTCGTGTTTCGAACATAGAGGAGAACATTTAAAGTAACGTTGCTAAATGTCTCTCGGTCGCTCCTCCAGACTCTTTTATGTTGGCAACCGTTGTTGTGCTAAATAATTGAAGTCTGAGAATGAAGTTTATTTCTTCTAGTGTCATCGGGAATCTTCTTAACTATTCATCTGGTGGTGTAAAGTGATATCACGATCTCTGGCAAATATTTTAGTATACCTGGATGAATAAAGAGTTTCCTTCGTTTCCCAATCATGTTTTAAGAGCGACTATGATTTTGGTAATCTGTAGTTCCTCTTGATTACATGTTTCTTGTGGATCTTATGAGTCCTCCCCACCCAAAACACCTTTCTGTCTTGGCCTTCTGTTGAATGAAAGACTGACCCTTCTGTTTCAAAAGTAGTTCAACAGCCTGGTTTTCTTGATCCATATCTCTGCAACCTGAAATTTTCACTTAAGCCGCTTATTAGAGGTTCCCTATCAAAGTATGTGGTCATGTTCTTTCTGTTGAATTCTTCCTTCTTAGAAGCTTAAACTCTTCTATAGCTCCATGGTTTCAATCCTTATGAAGAACATCCATCTAACAAACTTGAAACCTTCTCCTGTTGTTTCCTCCGTTACCTTGGCGTGTTTCATGTTTGTCATCTCAGAGTTGTTTCTGAACACTCCATCCATGAGTTGACCATGAGATACTCTGTGTGTTGCTTAGTGTGTTTCCCTCTTATCCTTAGTATAACCCTGTTTCTTTCTCTCTCTGTCTCTTTTCCTACCTTTGGAATCTCGGGTCGAGATTATCGTAAGGGGATAGAGCTGTAACACCCCGGTTTTAGTTAAATAATAATTAGGGTTTGATTGTGCATCATTAGCATCATCTTATAAAAATGCATGCAAAGAGAAATAAATCAAAACCCTAAAACCCTAATCCTCCCCTCTCTTTTTGAAATACATTCAAATGGTTCTGAATTTGAAAATTTACCAAAATAATTGGAGCCTAAAAGGAATAAAAGGGCCCCAACAGGTTTTATATATTTTATAAAGCCTTTGGTATTTTTGAAATTACCCAAAACAGATTTCAAATGGAAACACAAAACAAAAATTTGAAAACAGAAAAAGAAAAGGAGTTCAGAAATAAAAACTGTTTCCTAAACCTAACTGGGCCATAGCCCATTCCCTATCTCCCCTCTCCCTTCCGCCCGCGCGCAGCACCTCGCGGCCCAGCAGCGGCCCACCCAGGCCCGATACCCCCTTCGCCTCATGTTCATCGTCTTCCTCGACGACAAGGAAGCAGCACCGTGTCGTCAGCACCGCCGTCGATACGCGCCTCTTACTCGCCGCCATCCATCACTCCCTGGGGGAGGATAAGATCGTCGCAACGTTTCCCTACCATCCTCATCCATTCTTCCCCCTCCCCAGAGACCTCCCTCTCTCCTCTCTTGCGCGAAGCCGAACAGATGTCGCTGGTCCCCCATCGCTCCCGACCTCCCCGTGCTTGATTAAGGGTGCCATCGACTTTTCCACCTCGTCCTCGACCTCCTCTGTGAAGCACGCTTGCCAGGATGGTCCGCAATGCTGGAATCGGACCCATCTTCCTCAAGCCCGACGACCGCCTGTACTCATCCTTGCTTTGTTGATACTTTTGGCAGAGTAAGTGTTCCCTGAAGATCAGTTTGTACTACATTGACACCGACGAGTAGCTTGGGGTTCCCGGCTGGCAGCCTGGAATCTATGGGCTGGGACGTCATCGTTATGCTTTAGGCCTCTTAGGCCATTTGTTAAGTTTGTTATACTTAATAGCATAATTTGCCTTCCGTTGTTTGATGTTTGTGGTCAGTGACCTATGCTTATAATAATTTGGTTCTTTGCTCAGTTATGAGCTTGTTGTAATAATTTTTGTGTCGTAGGGTCACTGATGTGTTACCGATTCTTCACTGGATATCCTCGAGCTCAAGGTTAAGCTTATGTTAGACGGAGGTCTGGGATTTGTTTAGACCTGATCCCGGGGGTGTCACAGGTTTTGGTATCAGAGCAGTACCGACCGTAGGAAAACCTTGCTATTGGTCGATGTTGAGTCTAATGTTTGTGAAAACTATTTTAAAAGTGAAAAGTATTTGCGAAAACTCTAGTATGCTTCTTTTTCTCCTTATCCAGTTTCGCTCTAACTCTGGGTCATCTTCTCTTGTGTTGTCTTTGAAAGGTTTTGCTATCTCGTCTTGTCTTCCAAAGCCTAGGTGCCTTCTGGGCAAGTCGTTTATAAGCCAGTTGACCTAGTGTTCGGTTCTCTAGAGTTGTGTGTGTTGTGAATTCCTTGTTCCCCTTTGCTCTTGTTCATATAAGAGATTCCTTTCTATCATGATCTCTCTGTTTTATGGATCCTACAAAATAATGATCCACAGTGTTCTGCTCTAGGATTTGATCTCGGATTTGTTTAGCCCTGATCCTGGGGGTGTCACAAACAGTCCACATGTTCCATGAACAAGAGACCGTTGTTTTCTCCCTAGTAGCAACAACACATCTACAACCAAATAGATTATTGTCACTTCCCTTGGAAACTAGAGGCATGAACCCACTATCGAGCATAAATACCCCCTCTTAGAGTCACTAGCAACTACTTGGCCAAGATAGCTACTAACAACGGAGAGCATGCAAGATCACAAACAACACAGACATGTTAGAATCATAAAGACAAAACCATTAATCAAACCAACATAATAATCTCAATATCCATCGGATCCCCGCAAACACAACATGCATGATTACAAATAGATTAGATCTTGATCATGAATGGAGCTCACAAGATTTATTCATGAAAGAACAAAGGAGGAGATACAACCATCTAGCTACTACATGGACCCATAGTCCAAGGTGGAACTACTCACGCATCATACCGGAGAGAAGGCCTCCAGGATGATCTCCCCTCTGGCAGGGTGCTGGGAAGAACTTCAGATCCCCCCGATCTAGGGATGATGGTGGCGGCGACTACAGACGGTGTCATGGATTTCTGATCGGGTACTCTGAGTTTCTGCATTGGGGGCTTTTTATAGGCGAAGGAGGAGGCCGAGGCGGCGGCCAGGACGGCCAAACCCTAGCCAGGCGCGGGCTAGGGCCCACCCATGCGTAGGGTTGGTCTGCCCCCCTAGCCGCCCCCTCCGGCTCTCCTCTGGACTTCTTGTTCCCCACAGAAAGTAATTGACTTTGACGTTTGTCCCGTCCAATTCCGAGAATATTTCTTTACTAACTTTTCTGGAACCAAAAACAGTAGAAAACAGGCATCTGGCACTGTTGCAACTTGTTAATAGGTTAGTACCAGAAAACATGTAAAAAGCACCTCAAAGTGTGTACAAGTAAAGCAAAGTAGATACTAAACAAGCATGGAGCATCAAAAATTATAGATAAGTTTCCAACGTATCACCTATGCATCTATTTGCTACTCTATGAGGGACAAGCTGAATGCCACTATGCCATGTTTTTTGTATATGAAACAAACAAACGATTTTTAATGCATGTTATTCATGATCTTTGTTTGTAGCCTTTCATGTTGCATGCATAGTTACTTTGTCTTATTATTAGAACTCCATCTTTCTTGCACATGTTTAGAGTTCTTTGATCCCAACTTTCAATGCTTGCAAATGGTTTGATCTTGGTTTTGTTGGTGCATGTCACCTCAAAAATTATTCTTTTTATCACTTACCTACTCGAGGACGAGCAGGAGTTAAGCTTGGGGATGCTTGATACGTCAGAAATGTATCTATAATTTTTGATGTTCCATGCTTGTTTAGTATCTACTTTGCTTTGCTTTGACCACACTTTGAGGTGCTTTTTATATGTTTTCTGGTACTAACCTATTAACAAGTTTCTATAGTGCCAGTTGCCTATTTTATGCTGTTTTTGGTTCCAGAAAAGCTAGTAAGGAAATATTCTCGGAATTGCACGGGACAAAAGCCAAAGTCAACATTTCACCGAGGAGAAAACGGAGTCCAAAGGAGAGACGGAGGGGCGCCACAGGGCTGCTGCACCCCCTAGGCGCAGGCCCACGCTGGGCCGCTACTAGGCAGGGTGTGGCCCCCTGGCCGCCTCCGAGCCTCGCCTCTTCGCCTATAAGAAGCCCCCGATGCCTAAACCCTAAGGACCCGATAAATATTCCACGAAACCGTCTGTAGCCGCCGCCACCATCATCCCTATATCGGGGGATCTTAAGCTCTTACCGACACCCTGCCGAAGGGGAGGTCATCCCGGAAGCCTTCTTCTTCATCATGCCAGCCTCCGGTATGAAGCGTGAGTAGTTCCACCTTGGACTATGGGTCCATGTAGTAGCTAGATGGTTGTATCTCCTCCTTTGTGCTTTCATGTCTAGATCTTGTGAGATCCGTTCATGATCAAGATCTCATCTATTTGTAATCATGCATGTTGTGTTTGCGGGGATCCGATGGATATTGAGATTACTATGTCAGATTGATTAATGGTTTTGTCTTATTGATTCTATCATGTCTGTGTTGTTTGTGATCTTGCATGCTCTTCGTTGTTAGTAGTTATCTTGGCCGAGTAGTTGCTAGTGACTCCAAGAGGGGGTATTTATGCTCGATAGTGGGTTCATGCCTCTATTTAATCTAAGGGAAGTGACAGAAATATCTAAGGTTATAGATGTATTGTTGCTACTAGGGAGAAAACAATGGTCTCTTGTTCATGGAACACGTGGATTGTTTACCTTGCACACTTTTCTTAAAGCAGTTGTCTGTTGCTTGCAACTTAATACTGGAGGGGGTTCAGATGATAACCCAAAGGTGGACTTCTAGTCATAGATGCAGTTGGATGGCGGTCTATGTATCTTGTTGTATTGTCCAATCGAATCCCATAGGATCTTTATGTCTAGTATTGTATTGTTATGCCTTGCTCAGTCCTGTCAATTGACCTGCTGTAATTTGTTTACCCTGCATGCCGTGTTTGTTTACCTCTAGTGAACTATGGACCCCGGTCCAATCTTTACCATTGATACATCTTCCACTGTTACCATTTACTTGCTACAAACCATCATTACCTTCCACACCATACAGTTAATCCTTTGTTATAGCAACCAGTGAGATTGACAACCTCACTGTTAGTTGGGGCAAAGTCTTGAGTTTGGGTTGTGCAGGTTTCCACGTTGCTTGCAACACCTTTGAGACGTTTCCTTCCTCCTGCTGGTTCGATAACCTCGGTTTCTTACTGAGAGAAGACTTGCTGTTGTGCTGCATCATACCTTGCTCTTGGGGTTTCCCGATGAATCGCTCCAATGTTGACGCAACGCCATCAGTGGTCTATGTCCAGTCGGACCGAATTGGACCCGTGGAGTATGTTTGTGGGGGGCGTTGGAGTTGGCCTAAGGCCACCAAGATTTCCCTACACCAGAGCCGAAGGGGCTTCAAGATAGGATCCGAACTTCCCAAGCCGGTGACGTCGAGACGGAATCATATGTACCCGAGCTCCAGATGACACACATGCACTAGCCAATGCAATCAACAACCCGAATTGATGTAAAGTGCCAGATTCAACACTCACCCTACGTATTTTCCCTTTGGCCTATTGTAACGTGTGTTTGGGGAGCCGATTTTTTTAATTCTTGCGTTGGCCAGAATTTGATCCTAGGATCTCCTTTTCTGATATCATATTGAATTACATGCACTAGCAAATGCAACCAACAGTCCAAACTGATGGAAAGGGCTAGACAATTTATTTTAACACTAACCCTACGTATTTGCCCTTTGGGCTAATGTGACGTGTGTTTGGGATGCCGCAATTTTTCTTTCAAATTCTTGAGTTGGCCAGGATTTGATCCTAGGATCTACAGCTCTGACATCATATTGAATTGCATGCACTAGCCAATGCAACCACCAGGCCAAATTCATGAAAATGACTACTAGACAATTTATTTCAACAATGGCGACGCAAAGTGCCACTACTGCAAAGCCGGAACCAGTCAGGGTTTTCCATCTGAAGCCCTGGTACGAGGGGTGACCACAACGACGTCCTTAAAGAGTGTCATCAAACCCACATGCATCGTCGTTCTCAACCTCTTGGTCTCTCATCCTCCTCAACCTCTGGGCCTCTCTCACGAGCTTCATTGGGTGTGTTTGGTTGCTCGGGCTCAATTTTCACGTTTTTTCTACTTAGCTCGGTGGGTGATTTATGGGGGGAGATTGGGCTTGGGCCAAGTTTGGCAGTTTGTTTGGTTGCCCATATCTAGTTTTCCTGCAATTTTGGCAAGTTGAGCAGAGACAACTGATTTTGTGTCGTTTCATGCAAATTTTTGCATGTTTGGTTGCTCATGCCATAGTGATGTGCTCACCACTTCTCATAGCTGGTGATGTTACCATGTAATATCACATAGGCAGCAAACTGAACTAGCAGTTTCAAGCAAGCGGCAAATGAAACTCACAGTACCAAATTACCACCCTAGCTACTAGATAATATGAGTTCATGATAATGTTACCTAACTACTAGCAAATTACAGTTCACCATAATATTACCTAGATACTATGAATGAATGTTTTACACCCACATTAGAGGTTGTTTATTTAACACAAGGGCAACACTTCATCAACAAACCATCTTCTTCAGATCATGTAGTTGCCTCTCGTCGCCCACATGTCGAGCGCCCGCTGTTGTCTCCTGCTCTTCCAAGCAGCACAATCGTTTTGGGCAACACCATGGCCACCGTCAGTGTCATTGTCGTCGGGAACTACATATTTCTCCTCCGGGAAGTACTCATCGACGCCAAATTTCAGGAACCAGTTGTACAAAATGCAACATGCAAGAACAAGCTTAACTTGGGAGGGGAAAGAGTGGAAAGGATTCTGGTCAAGGATCTTAAACCTGTTCTTCAGAGCAGCTAAGACCCTCTCAACCATGACTCTAAGGCTAGAGTGCCTAAGATTGAAAAGTTCTTCTGAAGTCCTTGGGTAGTTCCTAGCAGAGAACTTGTTGAGATGGTACCTTGTTGATCTAAAGGGTGGAAAAATTCCAGGCTGGCAAGCATATCCGACATCTGCAAGGTAGAGTTTGCCATCAGGGAGCTTCATGCCATCAGGTGTGCTAAGGTTGTCTGCCAGAATCGTCGCATCGTGGGCGGATCCTTCCCAATTGGCAAGCACATATGTGAACTTCATGTCGAAATCAACGGCGACAAGCACATTCTGACTGGGGTAGTGCTTCCTCCCCCTATATGTAGCCTGCTCAGATTTCGGTACTCTAGCCATCACATGCGTACCATCAATTGGTCCAATACAGTCCTGGCATTATAAGAATGTTAGCCGGTTTTCCAACATAATCATCCAAAGAAGAACATGCTAGAGTTGCTCACCTTGAAAAAGCGGAACCATCGACCATTACCTTGTATCTTTGCGGGGGTTTGACCAGATGGTGGCTTGATCATCTCCTCCCTCAGTTCTCCAACAACGTAGAACACCTGACGGAAATACCGGGAAATTGTCTCGATTGATCTCCTCCATGTGTTATGGATCACTCGGAATCCCTGGTTATGGCCTAGAACATGAAGAAATAAATCCACCTACTCTTCGATACAACAGTTGATGCTATCCTTGAGCTGCCCCTAGACCTAAAATTCTGCACAAGATGGTTAAATGGGGCTCTTCTCATCCTGAGCATGGCGATATCCTCCGCATCGTTGTTGTTATAGATGTAGTTCAGATTTTCCATCCTCTCTATGTTGCGCTGCATTAGGGGACCATACTTTACGGTCGGCCTGTTATGCCTAGCAGCCGCTCTTCTGTAGCTAAGACTACAAACACCAGGTGACATCGCCAAACATCATCACCTCACACACTAGGCTGTACCGAAGAGAATAACTTGCCCTCTCGCTTCGGGCTGTCGAGCGTCGATCCTACTAGCGAACAACGAGGACGGTGAACGTTGACGATCGAGTCTCATGTATACCATATAAGTCCAACTCCAACGGGCTAGACCAAATCGGACACCGAATTTGACTGATTTGGTCCGTCTGCGGGAATGTTTGGCCCAAAAACGGATGGGTGTCCGACCCTTTTTGCACATGCCTCCAACGGGACTTCTCCCGCATACGGCCGAACGAATCGGTGTCGTCGCCGTCGTTGGAGAAGACGACGGGACGTCGCCGGAGAGGGCGAGGCGAAGCTTCATGGCGGCTCGGCGGAGCAGGATGGCGCTAGCGGCGGCGGCACATACCTGCGGACGAGGCGGAGCAGGCCGGCGCTAGTGCGTACCTGTGGACGAGGCGAGCTTGTGGCCGAAGATCGAGCTGTCGGACCCTTCATGGCCACGGGCTGGACGGCGACGAGGGACGGGGTGGGGCGGTGGCGTCAGAGCTCAAGGCTGGGCGGCGCGGCGCATGGTCAGGTGTTGGGCACACGCGACATTGGACGGCTGGGCGGGAGGCAGGGCAGGGACGTGGGCTCCGGACCGGCGAGCGGCGGGGTAGCGAGGCTGGGCGCGAGGTCATGAAGGGATGGGCGCGAGGCTACGCAAGGCTGTGCGCGAGGTTGCGCGGCGGCGCTGCGCGCGAGGCTAGGGATGGTGTTGGGCGGCGGCGCGGCGCTGGGCGCCAGGCCCACCGGACCGGCAGGCGCTCCATGGCCAAGGCAGGCGGAGCTCGAGGGTCAGTGGCAAGCTCATCTGGTGCGGCGACGGTGGCGGGGAACAAGAACAGTGAAGCTGGTAGGAAGGGATGTTGCTGACGTGTGGGCCATTCGACGGACAGGGTAGACAGGCAGGACCCGTCCGTTCTGTCCGTGCCCCCGCAAGCCGGTTGGAAATTTTCGGACGAAATGTTCCCGTCCGGCCCAAAAAAACGATTTTTTGCGGTGGCCCGTTAGGAGGTGGTTGATATGTCGAAAATGTATCTATAATTTTTGAAGTTTTATGCTTGTTTAGTATATACCCTTTGCTTTGTCCATATATTGAGGTGTTTTTTATATGTTTTCTGGTACTAACCTATTAATAAGTTGCCATAGTGTCAATTGCCTGTTTTCTGATGTTTTTGGTTCCAGAAAAGCTAGTAAGGAAATCTTTTCGGAATTGGACAGGACAAAAGCCAAAGTCAATATTTCACCGAGGAGAACACAGAGTCCAGAGGAGAGACGGAGGGGCGCCACAGGACGGCTGCACCCCTAGGCGCGGGCCCACCCTGGGCCGCGCCTGGGCAGGGTGTGCCCCCTGGCCACCTCCCAGTCTCACCTCTTTGCCTATAAGAAGCCCCTGATGCCTAAACCCTAAGGACCCGATCAATATTCCACGAAAACGTCTGTAGCCGCCGTCACCATCATCCCTAGATCAGGGGGATTTGAAGCTCTTCTCGGCACCCTGCCGGAGGGGAGATCG
This sequence comes from Avena sativa, assembly GCA_916181665.1. Classification (NCBI taxonomy): domain Eukaryota; kingdom Viridiplantae; phylum Streptophyta; class Magnoliopsida; order Poales; family Poaceae; genus Avena; species Avena sativa. Next base: position 509,443,481 of record OV702294.1, read on the forward strand.
TCTCGAAGGCCTTCTTCTTCATGATGCCAGCCTCCGGTATGAAGCGTGAGTAGTTCCACCTTGGACTACGGGTCCATGTAGTAGCTAGATGGTTATATCTCCTCCTTTGTGCTTTTATGTCTAGATCTTGTGAGCTCCGTTCGTGATCAAGATCTCATCTATTTGTAATCATCCATATTGTGTTTGTGAGGATCCGATGGATATTAAGATTACTATATCAGATTGATTAATGGTTTTGTCTTATTGATTCTATCATGTTTGTGTTATTTGTGATCTTGCATGCTCTCCGTTGTTAGTATCTATCTTGGGCGAGTAGTTGCTAGTGACTCCAAGAGGGGGTATTTATGCTCGATAGTGGGTTCATGCCTCTATTTAATCTAAGAAAAGTGACATAAATCTCTAAGGTTGTAGATGTGTTGTTGCTACTAGGGACAAAACAACGGTCTCTTGTTCATGGAACAAGTGGATTGTTTACCTTGCACACTTTTATTAAAGCAGTTGTCTGTTGCTTGCAACTTAATACTGGAGGGGGTTCGGATGATAACCCAAAGGTGGACTTCTAGTCATAGATGCAGTTGGATGGCGGTCTATGTATCTTGTTGTATTGCCCAATCGAATCTCATAGGATCTTTATGTCTAGTATTGCATTGTTATGCCTTGCTCAGTCCTGTCAATTGCCCTGCTGTAATTTGTTTACCCTGCATGACATGTTTGTTTATCTAAGGAGGACACCTCTAGTGAACTATGGACCCCGGTCCAATCTTTACCATTGATACATCTTTCATTGTTACTATTTATTTGCTGCAAACCATCATTACCTTCCACACCATACAGTTAATCCTTTGTTACAGCAACCGGTGAGATTGACAACCTCACTGTTAGTTGGGGCAAAGTCTTGAGTTTGTGTTGTGTAGGTTTCCACGTTGCTTGCAACACCTTTGAGGCATTTCCTTCCTCCTACTAGTTAAATAACCTCGGTTTCTTACCGAGGGAAGACTTGCTGCTGTGCTGCATCATACCTTGCTCTTGGGGTTTCCCGACGAAGCACTCCCACGTTGACGCAGCGCCATCAATATTTGATGGCGCCGTTGCCGGGGAGGCTAAGGACGTCATCACAAGGGGAGTCCTCCACAACCTTTCTCTTTACTTTGTTTTTCGTTTGCTTAGTTTCTTTTGCTTTGTTTTGTTTGCCTCTTGTTATCAAAATCTCCAAAAAAAATTAGTTTAGTTTGGTTTGCTTTCTCTTATCAAAAACACAAAAAAATTAGTTTCTGCTCTAGCTGTTGCTGTTGTTTTTGGCTTGCTTCACTTTTGCCAAAATAAACTCTGCTGAGAACACCAAGTTGTGTGACTTCACTAGCACAAACAACAATGATTTCCTAAGCACTGCTATTGCTCCACCTGCTCCTGATGCTACCTTTTATGAAATTAAGCCTGCTTTGTTGAATTTTGTGATGAGAGAGCAATTTTCTGGTGCTAGTTATGATGATGCTGCTACCCATCTCAATATCTTTGTTGAACTCTGTGAGATGCAAAAGTATAAGGATGTAGATGGAGATATTATTAAGCTCAAGTTGTTTTGTTTCTCCTTGAGAGGAAAAGATAAAGAAAGGTTGCTATCCTTGCCTAGAAATAGTATTGGTTCTTGGATTAAGTGTAAAGATGCATTTATCAGAAAGTACTACCCTCCTGCTAAGATTATATCTATGAGAAGTGATATTATGAAATTTAAACAACTAGATAATGAACATGTTGCTCAAGCTTGGGAAAGAATGAAATCTTTGGTTAAGAATTGTCCAACTCATGGACTTACTGCTTGGATGATTATCCAGACTTTTTATGCAGGTTTGAACTTCTCTTCAAGAAACCTGTTGGATTCAGCTGCTAGAGGTACCTTTATGACCATCACCTTGGGTGCTGCAACAAAACTCCTTGATAATATGATGGTTAATTATTCTGAATAGCACACTAAGAGAGCTCCACATGGTAAGAAGGTAAATTCTGTTGAAGAAACCTCCTCTTTGAGTGATAAGATAGATGTTATTATGGCTATGCTTGTTAATGGGAAAGATCTTTTAGATCCAAATAATGTTCCCTTAGCCTCTTTGGTTGCTCAAGAAGATCAAGTTGATGTGAACTTCATTAGAAACAACAATTTCAACAACAATGCTGTCGTCGGATTGTTGACAAGTACGCCATAGGGGGTCCTAGTGGCGTTGGAAAGATGCGGTGTGAGACGTCGGATGTTCTAGGAGCGGTGAGCACAAGTTTACCCAGATTCAGATCCGACTGCGGTGATCAGATCCTACTCCTGCTAGCAACCCAGTAATATGTTGGCGTAAGCCGGCTGTTACAACGGATTACAAGAGAGGTTTGCCTGTGCGAGTTGGTTGTGGTTGATCTATGATCTGGTGGTGTTGAGCCCTAAAGGCTCCCATAGGGCCGGTTTATATAGTCACCGAGGCCTAGGGTTATAGGAGAGACCTATCCGGCTACGTTACAGAGTCGGTAACTATGTACAGCTTGGACTACAAGTAATAGTACATGCCTAAGTCGATAACTCTTCTGGGCCTTGTTGTAGCCGGAACCGGTTCCTCCTCTTTCTCTGACTGGGCTTCCCATGAAGCAAATCTCTAACCCGCTGGTGGGCCACCTTGGTCAGCGAGTCCTGTGGGTATACCCGTAAAGTATATCCCCAACAGTAGCCCCTGGAAGTCTCCAAGATCCAAAGTCGGATAAATCGTCTAGCTTGATGGTTTCTTCGTCTTGAGAATCTTGAAGGGTTCCCAAAAACTTCATTCATTAATGTAGGATTCCGAGTCAATTGAGTCGGATATAGTTTGCTCTGGCCTTAGTCTTTTCCATGCTTGGTTTGAAACATAAGTCGGATTTTTCAGCGGCTTGTAGCCTGTCAACTTTTGAGGCCAGGTCCTGTCACTAACAGGATTTTCATCAGCACGACCATTGGTGGGTCCGTTCCTTACGGAACAGAACGCCGTTTCAATGCCTGCGTGAAAATCGAGGGGGCGGAAGAGTTGCAAGGAAGCTAAATCCCCCTCTCCTATATGCGTGGCGATAATCGCGCGTTTTATCGCACGAATCTTGACGTAGAGACAAATAAAGAGGGGAAAGAAACCCCTTCTCTCATATTCATCTCTCCATCGCTTCATTCATTGCCTCCTCGTACTCCTCGACCAGTTCCCATCTATGCACTGTGAGAAAAAATCTCTCCTTCCCCCACCAGCCTTTTTCCTCCAAGATCCATGGTGTCTGCCTCGACCTCAGGAGCGGCGGCGGGTACGTCGGCGGCAGATGAGAAGAAGGTGCGGGGCCTCTGGGTTCCCAGCGTCATGGACGAAGTCAAGCTCCAAGTCATGGAGGACGAAGGATACATCATCGTCGGCGAGAGGGTGCTGTTCGACACGCACGTCGACTGCGACCTCATCTTGCCACCATCGGACTTCCTCGTCGAGTTCCTCAACTACTACGGTGTGCAACTCTACAATCTTCCTCCCAACTCTCTGCTCGAGCTTAGTACTCATGCAACGCTGTGCGAGGGGTTTCTTGGCATTAGTCCAAGTCTCACCCTTTTCCGGTACTATTATGGTACTCGGAAGAACTCCATCAGTGCTGGTGTTCCTTATATCACCGGTACTCTTAGCTTAGTCCTTAGGAGAAACCGAGTTTATCCTAGGATTAACGCTAGCGAATCCGTCAAACGCTGGGCCAGAACCTTCTTTTATCACAAGGATATTCCGGCTCCTGGAAAGGCGGAATGTCTTCCGGCGTTCAGCGACGGTGTCGCTCCCCACCAGAAATCATGGGACGCGGAGGCGCCAGAGCTGTTGGATATATTGATCCTCGCCAAGAGGCGGATTGAGTTTCTGATGAAGCATGAGGGCCTCCGTGGATCCGACTCGATCCATTGCTGGTTGGAGCGCCGGATCCAGCCTCTGCAGCACCATGGAGATCGCCTCATGTACCAGATCACCGGGGACAAGAAGGACAGCATGCGGGTCAGCCTGAACCGGATTCCGGGAAAGGAATACAATACCCTCATGTAGTATTTGATCAAAGAGAGAGTGGAACAAAAAGTTCTGGATGTCTCCATGAAGATGTTCACGTCCCATCGTCCTCTGACTTTGGTAAATATTTCGACTCTGCTTTCGCGTTTTCATCGTTCTTTTCTGTTCTTCATCTGACTCTATTTTCATTGATGCTTTTTTCGACTTTGTTAGCTCGAGAAACTCTCCGAGTCCGAGCTAGATCCACTAGAGGGCTATGCTTCAGACGACCCGGAGGCGACGGAGGATGATGAGTTGCAAGAAGTTGCCGCCCCCGCCTCCAAGAAGCGTAAGGCGAAAGAAGTTGTCGCTGCTGGTAGCCAAGTGCTGCCAGTAGTTAAAAAGTAAGCACCTTGTCCTTTGGTTTTTAGTACTTTTGTACCTTTCTTTCTTTCCAGAGCACACCTGATACTTAGGATTTTCGTGTTCTAGAGCTAAATCAGTTCTGAAGAGCAAGACCAAGCCGGACAGCAAGCTGGGCAAGCAGATGCGTCAGCAGAAGCTTGTTATCTCCCCCGTTGTGCCGCCATCGACTCCATCCACTACTCCATCAGCACAGGAAGCATCTGCCTCTCTTGTTGCTGAAAACGTCTCGAAAGCCCTGGTCATCGTTGATGATCAGGCAACTAACAAGGGTGAACCCGTAAAGGGTATTGATCACATGGTAATATCCATAGGAACCATGGATAAAGTGGCCGGCTCTGCTGTCCCTAGCCTCAAGAGGAAAGAGAAGGAAGAGATCCTCAAACTGGCTCAATCTAGTCTTAAGAAGCAAACCTTGACTCTAGAGGCAGCGAGCCAAGAGGAGGAGGACGTCAAGCTGGTCAGCCTCCTGGACCAAATTTTGGTCCGGGACGCTAAAGTCGCATCTGGCGAGCTTCCAGCGACGGATGTTCCTTCCCTCACCCTTACCGAGAAGGTGTTTGATAGCACCAAACTCGGATTTGAAAAGATGCACCTGGAACACATTGTAAGTTTCCGATTCTTATTTGCATTTATTATCATATCCTCTAGCCCCCAAGCATGAAGTCGGATAAACATAGTTGGATCCGAGTTTATGCTTTTAGGTTACAAAAGAACGATGTAGTGTAGCCCCCAAGGCTCATGCTGTGATTTTACTTAGCTAAATTTGCATCTCGAGTCTTAGTAGCCGTCTGACGGTATTCCGTCTCCATACTTACAGAAAATTGCATCTTCCAACCAGGAATTGCTCAAGAATATTCACAACAAGCACAAAGAAATCAAAGCTTTGCGTCTTGAAAATTCAAAGTTGAAAATTGCGAAAGATGAAGCAGAAGGTAAACTTTTCCAGCTTCCTCTTAATCGATTAACTTTTCTGTCATAGTCAAACTTTGCTTTGTACGACTGATTTCTTGTCTTTGCAGAATTGTTATGCCAATCCAGCAAGATGGTGGAGCAAGCCGAAAACTTCAAGGTCTTGGATATAGAAAATGCTGAACTCCGGGACAAGATGGAGAAGCTAACTGTAGAATCGAAGAAATCCTTTGCTGCAGTCCTAGAGTCTAGCAATCACGAGACTGTGAGGCTCGAGAAGATCCTAGCCCTTCGAGACAAAGAACAAGCTGCTATCAAGAAGGACTTCGATAATCTTGCCCAGGCCACATCCAGTGAATTAGACAGCCTCCTCAAGGATCATGCTGAATGGGATCACTCTATGCTAGGTAAGATTTCCGAATCTTTTATTTATGTTGTTCCGACTTTTGTTTTCAGTCGAAATTTGACTTTTTGGTTCTTTCCTAGCCCTCCTGAATCTTTTCGACTCTCCTACCTCCGAACCTCGCCTCATGCACATTAAGCTCGTCGGAGATGTCTTGTATGAATTCCGCCAAACTCTAGAAGAGGCTGGCGAAGCCGTCAAGCTTTCCGTCTTGCACACAATGTCAGTGCACGAGGTGAGGGACAAGGTCAAGGAGATTCCGAATCTGATCGAAGACTAGAAGATCTCCTACGCTCGGACTGTTGCGCAAATAGCTCTGACCATGGTGATGAGCCACCATAGCGAGATGGAAATCTGGCACGTCACCAAGGGTATTGCCGAGGATGATGATGAGGGTAACCCATAAGACATCAAGGCCATCCAAGAGTCTTGTGCAGGTTATGCTTGTCGCGTGGCGGAGATGACCAACTATACGACGCCATTCTTCGGTTCCGTCGCCGTGCCTCCCTCGCCCCAAGAGCCAGAAGCCAGCAATGCTTCCGAGTCTGAGATCGAGGGTGACCATGCTGTTGACTCCAGTGCTCCTCCTGCTTCATCACCACCGCCTGCAACATAAAAAAATACTATGCATTATCTTGAACTTATGGCAATGTAATGATGGATACAATATTTATTTTGTGCTGGTCTTGTAAAGAACTAAATGCTTTTACTGTCTCGGCACTTTTGCTTATATATTTGACGCATGTGCTTGAAAATTTTCTAGAGCACTTTGCATTTTTATGCCTATACTTGTCGTTTTATCTGGCTCTCTGCCTCGTCCCTTTCATGGGTCGGCCAACCATTAGCACGAAAACTTTGCCGAGCAACGGAGCGCAATTGCTAAACCAGTTTAAGCAAATGCCCGCGTCTAAGCAATCAGATAAAGAATCAAAGTATAGAAAGTAAATTTAAATTTTGTACCCTAAGGTAAATTTTTTCAAATATTCAAAAATCATAACCAGAACGAACATGAGTATAAAGTACTGTCAAGCATCTAGGATTTTTGAAAAAATTACATGCTCTTTTGGAAATAAGATGGCAAAAACTTCTTAAAGATAAAATATGAGAAAACCAACACTTTATTTCACTTTGAACATGTACATATATGATTACAAGGAAATATAACTTAAGAATAGAAGGGACATAGCTATGTAATATTCCATGGACGGTCTATTTCATCTGGATCTGTGCTGCCACCAGCTCTCTTTCTCTTCTGAGTATCAGGTCTTTCCTTGATTGGTCTCATATCGGTTAAATAATATGACCCATTATGCAGAACTCTGCTAATCATAAAAGGTCCTTCCCAAATTGGGAAAAGTTTGTGCTTTCTTTTTTGCACAAGTCGGAGAATCAAATCGCCTTTTATGAAAGAGCGGTTTTGCACTCTCTGACTATGATACTTGCGTAACTTCTGTTGATAGGCTGTAGATCTCTGCTCAGCAACGACGCGTACTTCTTTGATTATATCGAGATCATCTTGTCGGGAAATTTTTGCATCTTCTTCAATATACGCTTTGACTCGTGGAGCCTGATGAATCAGATCACTTGGAAGAACTGCTTCTGCACCATAGACCAAGAAGAAAGGAGTATAGCCAGTTGATCTGTTAGGAGTTGTTCGTAAGCTCCATATCACAAATGGTAATTCTTCCGCCCAAGCCCCCGCGGCCTGACGAAGAAGTGCCTCTAGGCGAGGTCAGTCCTTGTAAAATGAGGCCATTAGTTCTTTAGACTTGTCCATTATCTTGTGGATGTGCGACTGATGCAATATCAAGTCGGATCCCTTGTTCTTCGCAGAACTCGGCAAGTTTCCCCATGGAAAAATTGCTCCCATTGTCGGTAATTATACTGTGCAGATATCCGAATCTGATGATTACGTCCTCAACGAATTTTCTGGCTGTGGCTCCATCGCAACTTGTTAAGGGTTTAGCCTCAATCCATTTTGTAAATTTATCCACCATCACTAGTAGGTGAGTAAATCCACATTTTGTCGTGCGAAATGGCCCTACCATATCAACCCCTAGACCGCGAACGGCCATGTAATAGGGATTGTTCGCAGCTGTTCAGCCGGAACATGTGCCTGATGAGCGTACTTTTGGTAGCCCTTGAATGTTTTGACCAGTTTATCGGCATCCACCTTAGCTGTAAGCCAAAAGAATCTGTGTCGAAAAGCTTTTGCCACTAAGGATCTGGCTGCAGCATGGTGACCACACTCGCCTTCGTGGATTTCTCTTAGGATTTCCACTCCTTCTTCCGAAGAAATACATCTCTGAAACACACCAGAAACACTCTGTTTATAGAGCTCACCATTAATTATAGTGTAGGCTTTTGCTCGTCGGACAATCTGCCGGCTCAAGAATTCGTCTTCGGGTAATTTTCCATCTACAGGAAATCCAGATAGGGTTAGCTGGGAATTACAGCCAGAACTGCTATTAAAGGTGAGTCGGGTTTTGTCGAATAGTTCTCATCAACTCCGATTATGGAGCGGACCCTTAAATGCTCTAAAAAAGCTCCATCTGGAACTTGTTTCCACGCAGATCCTATCCTTGATAGAGCATCTGCTTCCTCATTTTATGCTCGAGGGATGTGTTGAACCTCAAAACCCTCGAACGATTTAGATAATTCATCCACAACAGCTTTGTATGCTTCCATGTGCTTGTTTGCGTTGCAGATATAATATACTTGCTGAGCAACTAAATCCGAGTCTCCGTAACACATGAGTCTTAATATGCCAATGTTTTTGGCCATGCGTATTCCATGCAGCAGTGCTTCGTACTCGGCAATATTATTGGTTGTCGTGAGTGTATTTGCAACACATAGAACAACTTATCTTCATGGGGTGATTTGAGCACCACGCCAGCCCCTGAGCCTCCTCGTGCTTTTGACCCGTCAAAGTGTAGGGTCCAAAATTCCGAGTCTGGAGGGCTAAGTTTCTACTATTTCTGTCCGACGACAATGTCGTCAAGTATCTGGGACTTGATTGTTGTACGTGGTTTGTACTCAATGTCAAAAGCTGCAATCTCTATTCCCCACTTTGCAACACATCCTGTGGCATCGCGGTTATTGATTCTATCTCGCAGGGGAGCAGTGCTCACCACTGTGATCTTGTGCTCTTGAAAATAGTGGCATAGCTTTCTAGATGCAAAGAATACTCCGTAGGCTAGCTTTTGATAATGTGGATACCATTGTATTGATTCTGTTAGGACCTCACTTAAATAATAAGTTGGCTGCTGCACCTTATACTCGTGGCATTCTTCCTCGCGCTCAACTACTGTTATCACACTTATGACCTTGTTAGTAGCTGCAATGTAGAGTAACATAGGCTCCTGAGGTTCTGGCGCTGCAAGAACTGGTGGATTTGAAAGTAGATCTTTCAAACTTTGCAGGGCAGTTTTGCCTTCCTGAGTCCAGACGAATTTGTCGGTTTTCTTCAAGAGTTTGTACAATGGTGCGGCTCTTTCGCCGAACCGGCTGACAAACAGACTCACAGCTGCAATGCAACTAGTGAGACGATGTACGTCCTTCAGGCGAGTCGGCCTGGTAATGTTTAGAATAGCCTTGATTTTGTCTCGGTTCACCTCTATGCCTCGCTCTGAGACGATGAAACCTAACAATTTTCCGTCTAGAATTCCAAAGAAATACTTCTTCGAATTTAGCATCATGTTGAATTTTCGTAGACTAGCAAACATTTCATCTAAGTCGGGAATTAAAGTTTTCATCTTTTTGGACATAACCGCTATGTCATCTACGTATACATGGACATTGCGCCAATTTGGTCGTTGAAAAAATGTTGCATAGTACGTTGATATGTTGCTACTGCGTTCTTTAAGCCAAAAGGCATAGTTTTGTAGCAGAAGGTTCCGAAAGGAGTGACGAAAGACGTCTTAATTTGATCCGACTTTTCATCGGTATTTGGTGATATCCAGAATATGCATCGAGAAAACAGAGTAGTTCCGACCCTGCCGTTGAGTCGATAACTTGATCGATTCTAGGCAAAGAGAACGGATCTTTTGGGCCTGCCTTGTTCAAAACGGTATAATCAACACACATCCTTAATTCAATAGTGTCCTTTTTAGGGACGAGTACAAGATTTTCCACCCAATCTGTATGGATGACCTCTGTTATAAAATCCGCTAATTCTAGTCGGGCTAATTTCTTAGCTATTGCTTTGCGCTTTTCATCACCAAACCATCATAAGGACTGTTTGACTGGTTTAGCATCAGGGTACACATTAAGAGAGTGGTCGGCAAGTTCCCTAGGTACTCCGGTTATGTCAGAAGGCTGCCATGCGAAGATATCACTATTAGCTTTGAGGAACTCGACGAGCATGCTTTCCTATGCGTGGCCTAGGCCTACCCCTATGTTCATCGTCTTGGAGGGATCATCTTCCTTCAGCGACATTTTCTTCGTCTCTTCCGACGCCTTGAACTGCAAACTTGGCTTCAGCACCTCGTTCTTCGTAGCGGGCATCTCAGACGGATTGATGGTCTTCTTGATCTCCTGGTACTCCTGGGCGTGCAACACGGCTTCGGCGAGGGCAGCGGATCCTTCGTCGCACTCTCGCGCCTTCCTCGGATTTCCTTGTACGGTGATTACGCCCTTTGAACCTGGAAGTTTAATCATGTTGTAGATGTAACAGGGATGGGCCATGAACGCCCAGTAAGCCGGACGTCCGAAGATGGCGTGGTAAGCACTTCTGAACGGTACCACCTCGAAGGAGAGTGGCTCAGTCTGGTAATTGTCTCGGGTTCCAAATGTCATGTCCAGAGTAATCTCACCCAGAGAATTCGCCTGTCTACCTGGTACAATGCCATGGAAAGTTACACTGCTGTAACTCAACTGGCTCTCGTGCAGCTTCATGCGGTGGAGCGTCTCGATGTAGAGGATGTTAATGCTGCTTCCACCGTCTATGAGTGTTTTAGAGAATTCATAGCCATCAATAAGAGGATTGACGACCATAGGGTACTTTCCCTGATGATGTGTTTTCCTCGGGTGATCTGAACGGTCAAAGGTGATGGTCACATCCGACCAGTCCAGAAACTGTGGGACAGCCAGAACCGTGGAATTGAGCTCACGAAGAACCGCCTTCTTTTCCTTGGCAGGTTGGGATCCGAGGAAGAAGACGTATGCGTCTTTCTTAGTCGGAAAAGTTTTCTTTCCATCCGACTTGGGCTCTGTAGCGATTTCCGCTTCTTCCATGTCGGAATCTTCCTTGGGCTCCTTTCCTTTCTCGGAAGTTTTCTTCCCTTTTCTTTGCTTGGCTCTGTAGCCAGCAGATTCGTATTTCTTGATGTCATCATTGAAACGACACTTGGCATTTGTGTGGGTAGATCCTCCGTTACTATCCAAGTGGTGGACACAGGGATTGTTGGCAATGTCATCCCAGGTATAGGTTCTTCTGGGTTGCTGATCTCCTCTGCCCTGGATTCGGGAAGTTCCACGACCTCTACCCCGGCCGCCTCCACGCCCTCCTCATCCTCCAGATCCGAACGTTGCGTTGTCCGGAGCCGGTTTTTCATCCGAGGTGTTCTTGTGCTTCTGAGTTTATTTTGGTTGTTTGGCCACATTGGGATTGGCCTAAATATTTAGCAGCCCTTCTGAATCATCATCAGCGTCAACATATTTGCTTGCCATTTCTATCATTTCTCCCAAATACGTGACGTGGTCACGCTTCAGTCTGTGATGTAAAAGTCCAACTCGAAGTCATGCAATAAAAGCTTCTATCGCAGTTTGCTCGTTTACTCCTTCGCAGGAGTTCTTCGTATCGATCTAGCGTCCGAGGTAATCCCGACAGGTTTCTCTGGGTCTTTGGGTGCAACGTTGCAAGTCTCCGATTGTGCAGGGCCTCCTGTATGTTCCCTCATAGTTTGAAAAGAATGCACTTTGCATATCATACCAGTTGTGAATTGAATTCTCTGGCAGTTCATTGAGCCATGATCGAGCCGTCTTTCTCAGCATAAGTGGGAGATATCGGACTGCAACCAGGCTGTTTCCTCCTTTGGCGATGCAGCAAGCCTAGAAAAAATCCTGGAGCCAGGTATCTGGCCGAGCCGCGCCATCGTAGGGCTGAATGTGTTTGGCAATACCAAATTCAACCGGAAATCTGGTTTGACGTATACGTGGTCCAAAGCATTTGGGTCCCACATACACGTCTTCTTCCTTGTACCGTCGCGCTTCTATGTTTGATTCTATGCGATGGCGAGCGTCGTTTGGCGAGAGAGATCTGTGCCTTGGAGACTCGCGGCTTCTGCGCAGTGGAGTCGGATTTATGCTTCTCCTCTACCCATTGCCGCCCCCGCCCCTCCTGCTTCCATGGCTATGAAGTGATCCTTCATGGTCACTGCCAGGGGGCGATGGTGGCCCTGGTGGATTATTTCTGGCTGGGTTTCTTGGTGGTGGCGGTGGAGCTTCATTATGCTGACTCCGATGCTTGTTTCTTCGAACATCGTCCCTACTAGATTCAGGACGATCCGGATCATCTCTTCGTCCGGCATTGCCAGCCGGACGGCTCGGTGGTGGCATCCTTAGCCAATCTTGCTCCTCTCACTGGCGGCGTGTTTCCGGGTCTTCTCTATAGCGATTGTTTTGCCGACGACGGCTCTGATGAGGAACCATTGCCCTGATGGCGTCTTTGGCCCCAGCCGAAATAACTCTTGCCCAGTCACGTGCCGACCGGCGAGAGTGGCTGTTGGAGCCGATTCTTGAATTCTCTTCTTCTCCACGGGGACGATAGCGTTGAGTCGTATCCCTGCGAAGCCTTGCATCAGCACTTTGGTCAGCGCCAGTATGGCAAAACTCGGATTTTGAGGCCAGCTTGCCACTGAATGACACGACCATTTTCTGCTGTTTTAATCCTTTGTCCAGCAATGCGACGCACTACTGGACCTGCTGTGGAGACAGATTGTTGGCGAGGATGGCTCGAGCTGTAGCAGCGTTTTCCAACGGCGTGCTGTAGACTCAGATCTTCTCTCCATCTTTTCCGTCAAATAAATATTTGTGGATATCCGGATTCTTGCTAGCAAGAAACGGACCTCCCCTTGTCTTGTTTGGATGTTGCTTGAAGGTTGACTGATATCTGGCAGGATCACTGTCTAACTGTTGTCTCATCTCGAAGATGCGCGCGACCTCTTCAAGTAGATACAAATGGTGCTTTTCCAGGTCCTCAGCCCTTTTCTCCAACGCCTCCGGTGTGAGATCCGAAGCCATTGGGATTGGTATCGTGAGCGCATCTCCATAAATTTCACGTGCATCCTTGGTGACAACGTGTCCATCCACAGGAGGGTTGAATGGGTGTTATTAATCGGATCTGCGTCCTGATTCTCCATCTCGATCTCTTCATCAACTTTTTCTTCGTTGGTTTCTTCGACGTCCAGCTCTGCTGGTGTCGGATTTTTGTTCTTCTTCTTCTCCTTTGACCGCCCAGTATCCTTAACGTGGGTACCAGTGGCAAAGACGGCTTTTGGTCCGGTACCGGGGGATAAACTTCCGTCGGTATTTTCCGTCATGGTTGGCTTGTGGACCACGGAGGAATCTCCGGTGTCCATCTCATCCTGCGAGGTGTAGCTTTCATCCATGCTATCATATGGACTAGGAGAATTTTCCGGCTCACCTTGCATTGGCTTGGAGGCGTGTTCTTGTTTATACTCCTCCATCTCTTTGTCGAAGTCTCAAAGTTCCTGTGACATGATTGACTCCATCGGTGATCCAGGTAAGTCGGCGTTTTCTTCGATTGCATCAAGAATCGAATCGTTGCCAGCTCGAGCATCAACATAGTCAGATCCAGTACTGATGTGGTATACGAAACAGTGCTTCTTCTTGTTCATGTTCTTCAGGTAGTGGCACAACTGGGTTTTCGCCTCCTCCATGTCAAAGTTCTGCATGATGTCGGTGATTGCTTCGTAATCGATGTAGGGGCGCTTCATCATCTTATCTATCTTGTGCTTCAAGGGTAGTTGTTTTGCTACGGCATCTTGGACGACGGATCCATAGCGGATATATTCTTCATCCGTGTATCCGATCTCATCAGGGAGATCATATCCATATTTTTCTTCCACCTCTTCTTCCACTACAGGAGTGGGCTGGGTGGGTTTGATTTTTTCCGGGATCTTGAACTCTTCCGCCTCTGCGAACAAAGTAGATCCGGATTTTTCTTTCAACATGGTCATCACCTCAAGGGCGGGTTAGGCTGGTTCAGCGAAACCGGATAGATATCAATCTCGCCGATAGACATGATCGTGTAGATTGTCACGAGTTTTGAAGCCGAAATCTAGGTCTTGTCGAGAAGGACGAGAGGGACATCACTGGCGTAGACCACGGGACCCATGGCGATTGTTTTGCTGATTCCTGCATGCGCAGATTTTGCCTGGAATGATGCTCCAAAGATCACCTGCCCTCGGTGGGCGCCAACTGTCGTCGGATTGTCGACAAGTACGCCATAGGGGGTCCTAGTGGCGTTGGAAAGATGGGGTGTGAGACGTCGGATGTTCCAGGAGCGGTGAGCACAAGTTTACCCAGGTTCAGATCCGACTGTGGTGATCGGATCCTACTCCTGCTAGCAACCCAGTAATATATCAGCGTAAGCCGGATGTTACAACGGATTACAAGAGAGGTTCGCCTATGTGAGTTGGTTGTGGTTGATCTATGACCTGGTGGTGTTGTTCCCTAAAGGCTCCCATAGGGCCGGTTTATATAGTCACCGAGCCCTAGGGTTATCGGAGAGATCTATCCGGCTACGTTACAGAGTCGGTAACTATGTACAGCTTGGACTACAAGTAATACTACAGGCCTAAGTCGGTACCTCTTCTAGGCCTTGTCATAGCCGGAACTGTCTCCTACTCTTTCCCTGACTGGGCCGCCCGTGAAGCAAAGCTCTAACCCGTTGGTGGGCCACCATGGTCAGTGAGTCCTGTGGGTATACCCAGAAAGTATATCCCCAACAAATGCCTATAGGAATAATTTTGGTAGTAACAACAATTATAGGCCTTATCCTCCTAATAATGGCAATACCTATGGAAATTCCTACAACAATGTTAGAAGTGCCCCCTCTGAACTTGAAGTCATGCTCAAAGACTTTATTAGTAAACAAACCACTTTCAACAAGATTGTAGAGGAAAAGCTTTTGAATTTAGAGAAAAATATCTCCTCTTTGTCTGAAGCACAGTCCTCTTTGATTGATAAAATGGCTGCTAAACCTGAAACCATGGAAAGTATCTTTGCTGCTACTCATGCCATACAAGTTACTATTAATGAAAATGTTAGATTGTTAGACCAACTACATGCTAAGTGGGAAAGAGAAGCTGAACTGCTAGAAAAAATAGTGTGTGCACAATTACCACCACCAACATGGATGTTACCAAACCACAACAAGTCCCTATTCCTCCTACCACTACTCTTAATCCTACTGAAGGGAATATGCCCTGAGAGGCAATAATAAAGTGTTTATTATGTGTATTCCAAGTATATGATAGATGTTTATTTTGCATGCTATAATTGTATTAATAGGGAAACGTTAATACATGTGTGTTTAATAAACAAACAGAAAGTTCCTAGTTATGCCTCTCTCATAAACTAGCTCGTTGATTAACAAGATGATCAAGGTTTCCTGATCATGGACATTGGATGTTGTTAATAACGGGATCACAACATTAGTGTAATGATGTGATGAACATTCATCCGAAGTATAGCATTACGATCAAAGTCATCGAGTTTATATTGCCATAACAACTTACAAAGTGATCCTAATCCTTAGACCATGAGATCATGTCAATCACTAACACCGGAAGAGTTTCTTGATAACATCAAACGTCACACCGTAACAGGGTGATTATAAAATGGATTCAGAACTAATAAAGTGTTATGTTGAGGCTCATGGATCGAGAGTGGAATTTGTTCATCCCGATGACGGATAGATATACTCTGGGCCCTCTCGATGATATCACATTGATTAGCTTGCAAGCAAGTGATTTGATCACTAGAATGTTATATCACGGGAACGAGAAAAGAGTGCATGTTGGTAACGAGATCAAACTAGGTATGGAGATACCGATGATCGAATCTCGGACATGTAATATATCGTGAAACAAAGGGATTAAGATACTAGCGTAAAAGGTTCTGACGATCACAAGAAAGTCATCGTTGAATGTGTGGGAGTCAGTATGGGTCTCCAGATCCCGCTTCTGATTATTGATCCGAGAGGGGTCTCGATCATGTACGCATTATTCACGAACCGTAGGGTGACACACTTAAGAGACACCGACATCCAATTGGAGCAAAAGTTTCATGCCGAAAGAATGAACAAGCGCAGGAATTTATTTCACTAGATACCGAAACAGGTTTTCGGGTGAAATTGCATAAAGTGGTTATGCATGTGAAATGGAATTCTAGCAAGGGGTTATTTGTGAATGTTTGTCATTAAAGTAATTGACAAATTCTGAATAAAATAAAAGAGTTTTATTTAATGAGAGTTGGCATTAAATTTGGTGGAAATTTAATGGGAATTTGAGTGGACTTTTGAGTGGAGGGAATTTAAAGGAGATTTGTGAGTGGAGTGTCCACCCACATGAAGAGGGGAGGGCAAGGGGGCAGCCCCCATGCGCCGGCCACCCCCTTTGGGTTCCCCCCTCCTCCTATAAAAGGAGCCCCCCCGCCTCACTTGTCTCTCACACCTCCTCGTGAAGGATCTCTCTCCCCCTCTAGAATTTATCCCCCATGGTCTCGGACTAGCGAGATACATGTTCCCGATGGCTATTCGGCAAGAAAGAGTTGTGCTTCCGCTGCATCGCTGGAGCGAGGAGGCGGAGGTTGCTCGGTGCCTCGAACGTGTGTGCGAGCACGGATGCGCTGCTGATTTGCGGCGCTAGGACTTCCTATCGATCTTGAGATCGACAAGAGATCATCTACATCAACCACAAGTTGAACTCGTTAAGCTTTGTCGGTCTTCAAGGGTATGTTCTCTACGGATATACATCCGCCCGTTGTTTGGATCTAGTAGATAGATCTTGGTATGTAGTTCCCATCGTAGGAAATTTTTTGTTTTCTATGCTGCGAACCCTACACCTACTACCTGTGATGCTAAGTTTGATTTTGATCTTGATGGTTGCAATATTTCTGAAGTGATTATGTTCCTGCAAAAGCTTGCTAGAGGTCCTGATGCTAGTGATATGCATGTTGCTTTCACCAAACACATTACTAATGCTCTTGTTAAAATTAAGGAAGATAAGTTAAAACACAAAGCTTCTATTCCTAGGAAAGTAGAAGATAGTTGGGAACACATTATTAATATGCAAGTGAATGACTTTGATCTCAAATCTTCATGTGATCTTGGTTCTAGTGTCTCTATTATGCCTAGGAAGATTTATGAACTGCTTGATTTTCCACCTTCGGAAGATTGTTATTTGGATGTCCCACTTAATGATAATGCTAAGAAGAAACTCATGGGGAGTGTTAATCATGTTCTCATTATGGTTAACAATGCTTATGTCCCTGTTGATTTCTATGTTTTGGATGTTGAATACAATGCTTCTTGTCCTATTACTTTGGGAAGACCTTTTCTTAGAACTATTGGTGCCATCATTGATATGAAAAGGCACCATTAAGTATCAATTTCCATTCAATAAAGGTATTGAAGACTTCCCTATGAGGATAGATAAGTTACTTTTTGCTCCTCCTTTGAAAGCAAGATTTGATGTTAATGCTTCTTCATTTGAAAATACTTGATTTCTTGCTTCTTGTGCCTAACTTAAAGGTGTTAAAGAAAAGTACTTGTTAGGAGATAACCCAAGAGTTTTCTTGAGTCTTGGAAGTTATTACTTCAGTAATGACCTCTCCTTATCCTTTTTTTTGCTTTTTGTGCCAAGAATGACCTCTAATGAGAGGGAAGTAAGATTTGGGGAGTTGCTGTCCCGAAACAGATTTTTGTGCTCCACCATAAAAATTCGTGAGGAGTCTCTGTATATCGGATTGAGCTGATATTTTACGAATAAATCCCTCAGTATGTTATATAACTTTAGTTAGTCCAACACTTTTTGATTTTAGCAACATAAGGTCTTCAAAAAAATTGGTTTCTACCTGCTGGTCTGTTTTGACAGATTTCTGCCATTATTTGCATTTGCTTCTTATTGATTTCTTTTTGAGTTCTCTTTTGGGGAATTGAGCTTTTTAATGGAAGTTGATTCAGTAGCTTGTGTTTTTAGTTAAAGTTTTGCTGTTCTAAAGCTAAACCCAAGGGTCTATCATCTTTTGATTACACTAATGTTGCTAATGAAGATTGTGTGAAGTTTTGTATGAAGGAAAAAAAATTAGGTGTAGAGAGAGAATGATGTAATGAAATGAATAATGGACAAAACTCAAGCTTGGGGATGCCACCCCGGTGTCACCCCAAGAAATATCCAAGAAGTACAAGCGTCAAAGCTTGGGGATGCCCAAGTCATCCCCTTCATCAATAAAAAGCTCAGGTCTTTCTAGACACTTTGTTTTTATTGTTTCATGCACTGTTGTGTTGTTCTTGGAGCGTCTTAGTTCTCGTTTGCTTTGCTTAGTTTTCTTGAATAAAGTAGTTTGGATCATGTTATTGCTGTGTTGTTTCAAATAAGTTGATTGGTGTTGGAAAGGAGTAGAAAGTTCTTGCTTGAAAAGTGCAAGAGGAGCTTGCTTTGACTGTGACTTAGACTCTATCATGTCATGCTAGGTGTTGTTTTGACCTTATGCTTAGTGATTATTGCTGTAGCATGACTTGCTTCAAGTCATTGAGATTGCTTAGTGTGCCTTGAAAGAATCATGCGTTGTTTTAGCATACAAAAGCATAGTATTGTGGTATTCTCCTTTGATGCTTAGTTTGGGTTAACTTGGCACATGCTCACACCATGTTATGACTATTAACAAGTCACCATAGCCTCTATGATCATTTAGTACTTGACTTGTAGTAGCACTCTATGCTTTGATTAGTAATGTTTTGTCACTCTGCATGATTATGGTCATTATTGCTCTCTTAGTTGGTTGGTCCCAGTCTTTTGCTAGCCTCCACTTGTATGAGTAAGCTATACTCATGCTTCCAACTCCCAAGAAACCAAGTTATTCCAAAGTGTCCACTATAAATTCCTATGCATGGTGTGTTACACCATTCCAAGTATATTCTTGTTTTCAGCTATCTTCTAATTAAAAAGTATTTTGTTATGTGAAAAATTAGTGATTAAAGCTCTCACGAACTTGATGGCACACTTTATTTTCTTGCCCCTAATAAACTTGAACCATTGTGTCATATATGTTGCATATGCTTGCACTTATACGTTGGAATTAGCAGAACCATGCTGTCATGGGGAACGCTTTCAACATTGCACATGTACTTTGTACACAGTTGATATCATGCTCTTTTGTCTATGGATGTCGTCGGTGTGAAATGAAAGGGGAGCTTGTAAGTCCATGGAGTTATGTATTTTGTGTTAGAGAAACACCTGGGCCGCTAGCGTAAGCATGCCTAATCATGGTGAAAACTTGCAGCATCACCATAGTGAGCATCTATGAAGCATTCTTCTTATAAAAAAGAGACATATTGAGAAAAGAGGAAAGAGAGAAAAAAACACCATATCCCATGGTAAATAAGAAGAATGCTGGGATGCTCATTGTCTGCTTGCCTTGTCATTTTGGTTATGGAAAAGCTCCTATACCATGTGCAAGGGGTACCCGTTGGTGGTTCTCTATGATACACATGTACTTACTATGACAAGAACTTGCAAGTAACTAAACTTGAGTAGAATGAGGAGCGGCACTCGTATTCAAGGGACATGAGATTGCCAACATATACTTTGTCAAGCATATACTCCATAGTTTGTTCACTTTAACCTTAATCACTTCAAGATTCTTATGATAGGGGCAATGAGGGCTGAAAGCTAACAAGTACCATAATTTTTGGAAGCTCTTTTTGAAACATGAAATCCCTTCTTCCCTTATGAAGGGCCTTTCTTCCACCATTATATTGAGTCTCCACCTTCTATCCATAGGCACCAATTATGAGAGTATAGTTGCCATTCTTAGTTCTATGTGCATTGTCCCAAGACTTACTGATTGATTCATATTGTCGATATTACTTGTTCTTGTGCTATTTGTATCTAGTCACTCTTATGAACTTTGAAAGTGTCCTATTGTTGGCTGCGCTGAGTTGATGTAGGAGCGCTTCATTGGGAACCCCAAGAGCAAGGTGTGAAGCAGCACAGCAGCAAGTTTTCCCTCAGTAAGAAACCAAGGTTATCGAACCAGTAGGAGGAAGGAAACGTCACACAGGTGTTGCAAGCAACGCGATGATCTGCACAACACAAACTCAAGACTTTGCCGCAACGAATCAGTGAGGTTGTCAATATCACCGGTTTGCTGTAACAAAGGATTAAACGTATGGTGTGGAAGGTAATGGTGGTTTGCAGCAAGTAAACAGTAACAGTGGAATATGTATCGATGGTAAATATTGGACCGGGGTCCATAGTTCACTAGAGGTGCTCTCCTTAAATAAACAACATGGCATGAAGGGTAAACAAATTACAGCGGGGCAATTGAGAGGAACTGAGCAAGGGATAACTATGCAATTATTAGTCAGAAAGATCCTATGAGGTTGATTGGGCAATACAACAATATACATATACCGCCATCCAACTGCATCTATGACTAGAAGTCCACCTTCAGGTTATCATCCGAACCCCCTCCAGTATTAAGTTGCAAGCAACAGACAACTGCTTTAAGCAAAGTGTGTAAGGTAAATAGTGTAACACCCCGGTTTTAGTTAAATAATAATTAGGGTTTGACTGTGCATCATTAGAATCATCTTATAAAAATGCATGCAAAGAGAAATAAATCAAAACCCTAAAACCCTAATCCTCCCCTCTCTTTTGGAAATACATTCAAATGGTTTTGAATTTGAAAAGTTACCAAAACAATTGGAGCCCAAAAGGAATAAAAGGGCCCCATAAGGTTTTATATATTTTATAAAGCCTTTGGTATTTTTCAAATTACCCAAAACAGATTTCAAATGGAAACACAAAACAGAAATTTGAAAACAGAAAAAGAAAAGGAGTTTAGAAACAAAAACTGTTTCCTAAACCTAACTGGGCCGTAGCCCATTCCCTATCTCCCCTCTCCCTGCCACCCGCGCGCAGCACCTCGCGGCCCAGCAGCGGCCCACCCGGGCCCGATACCCCTTTGCCCCTGTTCATCGTCTTCCTCGACGACGAGGAAGCAACACCGTGTCGTCAGCGCCACCGTCAATCCGCGCCGCTTCCTCGCCACCATCCATCGTTCCCTGGGGGAGGATACGATCCTCGCTATGTCGCCCTGCCGTCCTCATCCATTCTTCCCCCTCCCAGAGACCTCCCTCTCTCCTCTCTCGCGCGAAGCCGAACCCTAGCTTGCAGATGTCGCTGGCGCCCCATCGTTCTGACCTCCCCGCGCTCGATTGAGGGTGCCATCGGCTCCGCCACCTCGTCCTCGACCTCCTCTGCAAAGCACGTTTGCCGGGATGGTCTGCAACGCCGGAATAAGACCCGTCTTCCTCAAGCTCGACAACCACCGCTGTCGTCCGTGTCATTGCTTCCATCCACCCCTCTCCTCGCCGACCCCACCGTTCGCCCCAGGGTGAGCACACGGTTCTTCCATACCCCTCCTCCCTCTCTATCTTGCTCTATGTCGTGCTCGCGTCGAAGCTCGTTGTGCGCCACCGCTGGACATGGTTGCCGGCGAAGCTCTGTGACCCAAAAAGGGTGGCGCCGCCACTATCTTGCTTGCCTCGCTACGCCGCTTCGAACACGCCTGGCCCCGTCGCCCCGCATGCCTCACAGCACCGTCACTGGTGACCATCCGACGGTGGCCGTCGTGATGACATCATCGCGACGTCAGGCTGACGTGGACCGTGGGGCCGTTGACTACTGACCGCCACGGTGACAACCGATGTGGCCTAGGCCCCACCTGGCAGCCGTAGTGGCTAGACCCAGCCACGGTGTAGAATAACCCTGACCCCCTAGCTGACGTCATAGTGACGCAGTAAACCTATTTAAAATGGTTTAAATAATTTTAGAAATGGTTTAAATCTTATATATTCAATAACTAATGATTTATAAGTCAGAAAAATACAAATAATTATATCAAAATGTTCAGAAAAATGAGATCTAACTATCTAAGCTATAATCATGCATTGTTCAACAACTTTCACATCAAGTATAATTAGAAGAACATAGTAACCCCTCTCATATACATCCGGAGTTTCCCCGAGTTAGGGTTTGTACCCCTCAGAACCCCGATTAAATTTTTGAGCATGTCCTAGGGTTACATGTTATTAACACTAATCAACTTGTCATATCATCATACTTGCTTGAGCATTGCATCGATGTCATGTGTTGATTGTTTCCCCTTTCTTTCTGGTGATTTGGTTCTTTCCGGTAGAATATGATATCGAGATCGAGATCAAAGACAGAGATCAAGACCGTCGAAGATCGAAGATCAACGAACAATACTTGACCAACTATAACAAGTCAAGTACAAAGCTCCCGAAGATCTGCTTATCTGTTATCAACTGGCAAAGGCAAGCATAGCCCCACCATGATATAACCCTATGTTTTTGAAAGCATTTCAATTCCTGCCATGTTGCATACGATTCTACTATGGTCTTTTAACAATAGGTAAAGTATCCTATCTATTGCATTACTCCCCTTTGAGCTTATATTACCTGACCCACTGCTCCTAGCATAACTAGGTTTGGCTTGTGTGTTTTTCTAGAGCTTATATTCGTGTCTTGCTAAGCCATACTTAGCTGTCAGAGCTGGTCCATCCAGATGATGTATCAGATGCAAAGAATCTAGTATGTCAAGAGAACGTGATAAGATGAGATCAGAGGTGATATGAGATTAAACATGCTAAGGGTTGTATGGGAGGCCACGGTGGGATGTCGTTTTTCTAGCCCCATGCTCGCCACCCCTAGGACCCGATGTGCTTGCCTCTTGAAACAAGATGAGCGTACAACCACACGGGGCCATGGGAACCCCTCGATTTACTACCTTGCCAAGTAGATTCCATGAGTCACATAGTTCGGGAGTTCCATTCGACATGCATTATGGATCTTCTCGAAGGCGGTGAAGGAGATGCATTCATAATAGGTAGGTAAGCATGGCCGGGGTTGATTGGGGTCGATGGAGACCCTGGTGAACCAACCTCGCCTCACATATTTAAGTACCGGCTTCGGGATTTGACCCGTTACAGTGGAACCATACTTATTGCGTGACTCATGGTCTCGGCGAAAGCAAGGTAAAGGTCGTGTCCAACCACACCCTCTGCCAGCACACCAAGGAAGTGTGTCAAGTGGCATTAAGAGTCGGTTGGTACGTGTGGGTAAAGTTGTACACCCCTGCAGGGTAATAATCTTTCGGAAAGCCGTGTCCACGATTATGGATGACTTGGGAACGAACGTGATGATCATAGACAACTTGAACCTAATCGTAAAACTTGGCAGATCAACGTGTGCTTAAGGATGCTTCCTCATGGGTACGAGGGGGTGATCCTAGTTAGGGTTCAGATGATGATGATTTGGTGGATTTCAAAAGATCATGATCAATATTTCGGAGATGTCGCTCTCTTATCCCTTTTTAAAATACTCTGATTAGACGAGATTCTTCTCTCCCTCTTGTTTTATAAACAAAAGATGGCTTTATGCAAAACAACTCCACCAGCCATAAGTCTTGCGGAGTACACCATGTACTCACCCTTACTTTGTTGATACTTTTGGCAGAGTAAGTGTTCCCTGAAGATCAGTTTGTACTACATTGACACCGACAAGTAGCTTGGGGTTCCCGGCCGACAGCCTGGAATCTATGGGCTAGGACGTCATCATTATGATTCAGGCCTCTTAGACCATTTGTTAAGTTTGCTATACTTAATAGCATAATTTGCCTTCCATTGTTTGATGTTTGTGGTCAGTGACCTATGCTTATAATAATTTGGTTCTTTGCTCAGTTATGAGCTTGTTGTAATAACTTTTGTGTCATAGGGTCACTGATGTGTTACCGATTCTTCACTGGATATACTCGAGCTCAAGGTTAAGCTTATGTCAGACGGAGGTCTGGGATTTGTTTAGCCCTGATCCCGGGGGTGTCACAGGTTTTGGTATCAGAGCAGTACCGTCCGTAGGAAAACCTTGCTATTGGTCGATGTTGAGTCTAGTGTTTGTGAAAACTATTTTAAAAGTGAAAAATATTTGAGAAAACTCTAGTATGCTTCTTTTTCTCTTTATCCAGTTTCGCTCTAACTCTGGGTCATCTTCTCTTGTGTTGACTTTGAAAGGTTTTGCTATCTCGTCTTGTCTTCCAAAGCTTAGGTGCCTTCTGGGCAAGTAGTTTGTAAGCCAGTTGACCTAGTGTTGAGTTCTCTAGAGTTGTGTGTGTTGTGAATTCCTTGTTCCCCTTTGCTCTTGTTCATATAAGAGATTCCTTTCTATCATGATCTCTCTATTTTATGGATCCTACAAAATAATGATCCATAGTGTTCTGCTCTAGGCTTCGAGGTTTCCTTTCGCCTCGTATCCCTCCTTTTTGTTTGTTGGGTACTTCAGAAGCCGTTTCTTCTTTTGGAAGCTACCTCATGATTACTATATTGCAGTGTACTCTTTGTCACTCAAGTAGTAGTTACTTCCTTTCTTTGGGTTTTGACCCTTGGACTTGAATCTAAGATCCCGGATTGTGCTGGATTCTGGTATTGTGAATCTTGTACATGAAACTGACCTTTAACCCAAGATACATTCCTTTGACCCCTGTTGCTGATGTTCACACATTACCTCAGGATGGCTGGTATTACAATTCTAGCCTTCAAGCTTGTGGTTATTGTCGCAATTGAGTTGTGACAACTAAGGACTTCCCCTACCACATGCCATGGCAGATGTTCTTTAATGGAACCAAATAGATCACGACAAGAGTACTCCTCGAGAGTCTCGTACCTATACTTGTGACTCTGCCACACCTTACCCTTCTCTGCATTGGTTTTCAGAAGATTGTTAACTTATGCATCCACATCTTGGGATTCCATCCTGAGCATGTTCTTTTTCCCTTGTTCTTCTCCGACCTTTGTCTGCCAGTTGGTAGCCAAGTAGTAAATATGCATCGGTGTCTTCCGATGTAAGATACTCTTGTGGTCCGTCATGATAAACCAATTCGAGATGTCAGGATAAACAAATTCCAATACCTCGTCATTTCTAGGACCAGGTCAAAGTGTTGTAATTCGCAGATCAAGAGGCATTGATTGTCTTCCATCTGTTCTACCTTAAAGTATCACACTCTTTTATACTAAGAGGTCGTGCTAAGTTACCTGACCCCTTAATGAAGTGATGCTCTTACACATCTTTACCCACCCCTCTTCGAGATTTCGCGCTCGTGAGTGATGTGTGTGCGTAATAATGTGGCTATCAGAGATTCTTAACAATTTTTATTGTTTTGAACTCTAAGGACATTTGTGTCATTCTAGCGTGATGGTTAACCCTATCACTAATAAAAGAATGATTGTGCTACCAAGTCTATTATTCTGATACCTCTCTTCGTCCAAAGAGTTAGGTTGTTGCCGAAGCTCTAAGATTGTGTCCTCTTGACTTGTAAAGCAAGTTTCCTCTCAAACTATGTGACATATCGGTGGTTCGTGAGATTCTAGACGTCTACTAGAAGTATCGCCATGTTGCCACATGACTGTGTTGTCCAGTTCTTGAGCAAGCAAGTTCTCTGAACTGCTCCTTTCTCCAAGGATTTGTACTGGATACCCCTGAACTAGTTGGTTGAGCTTAAACAACAACTTGGAGAGTTGTGAGACAAAAGTTCCATCCAACTCTATTCCTTCATTGAGGGATGTCTAGTTTTGTCTGTGCTGAAGAAAGATAGTATTTCCTTTGTGGATATGTTATCTTACCCCACCTTTGGTTTGATTTGGGATATTGTCAAATCAAACTCAGTTCCAAGGACTATCTTGATGGTGTTTTTACTTGTGATGTTTCACTTGAGTACATCTTCTTATTCTTTGGTCTGACCAATATTCTTGCCTTGATCATACGACATATGAGTCCATCTTGGAGTGTCTTAATAAGTTTGTTGTTGAGTCCATTGATGACATCCTTATCTTCTCCATGAAAGATTAAATTCATATGGAACAATTGGCAATAATGTTGGAAACTTTTGGGAACCGTCTTCGAGTCATCTCGAAGCATGTGCTCTGGATGTTAGAAGTGACCTTCTCTGGTTCACGTGCAAATGTTGAAAGATGTCACCATGGATTTGAGTAGAGTTATCTCCTTCCTTAAGGATACATGTGTGTTTTATTGTTAGCACATTATGTGTGTGTGCAGTTGTCTTTCGACAAGTTGCTAATACATGGGTATAGCAATCTAGCTCATCTTTTGGAGCTTTACACTAAAGTCCAGATCTTGAGAATCTAGTAACTTTCCCTTTGTGGTAAATGTTGCAAACTTTCTATTCGGACATGCTAAGTCTGAAGTATCTTTCCACCTAACTAAAACTGAATCTCAGGCAGCAATGATGGTTGGTGTTATTCAAGGTTTTGACATAGGTCTCTTTGTAAATCTAGCAAGATTGATGTAACGGTTGACACTCTTAGCCAGAAAGACCTTTTGTCGTATTCCTTAACTCAGCAATAACAACCACTCTTCATGAGGCACCTTCTATGATTTATATAGTAGTTGTTATTATGGTTTCCTTCGTATCCGAAGTCTGACCTTTACTTGATGTCTCGTGTTTCGAACATAGAGGAGAACATTTAAAGTAACGTTGCTAAATGTCTCTCGGTCGCTCCTCCAGACTCTTTTATGTTGGCAACCGTTGTTGTGCTAAATAATTGAAGTCTGAGAATGAAGTTTATTTCTTCTCGTGTCATCGGGAATCTTCTTAACTATTCATCTGGTGGTGTAAAGTGATATCATGATCTCTGGCAAATATTTTAGTATACCTGGATGAATAAAGAGTTTCCTTCGTTTCCCAATCATGTTTTAAGAGCGACTACGATTTTGGTAATCTGTAGTTCCTCTTGATTACATGTTTCTTGTGGCTCTTATGAGTCCTCCCCACCCAAAACACCTTTCTGTCTTGGCCTTCTGTTGAATGAAAGACTGACCCTTCTGTTTCAAAAGTAGTTCAACAGCCTGGTTTTCTTGATCCATATCTCTGCAACCTGAAATTTTCACTTAAGCCGCTTATTAGAGGTTCCCTATCAAAGTATGTGGTCATGTTCTTTCTGTTGAATTCTTCCTTCTTAGAAGCTTAAACTCTTCTGTAGCTCCATGGTTTCAATCCTTATGAAGACCATCCATCTAACAAACTTGAAACCTTCTCCTGTTGTTTCCTCCGTTACCTTGGCGTGTTTCATGTTTGTCATCTCAGAGTTGTTTCTGAACACTCCATCCATGAGTTGACCGTGAGATACTCTGTGTGTTGCTTAGTGTGTTTCCCTCTTATCCTTAGTATAACCCTGTTTCTTTCTCTCTCTGTCTCTTTTCCTACCTTTGGAATCTCGGGTCGAGATTATCGTAAGGGGATAGAGCTGTAACACCCCGGTTTTAGTTAAATAATAATTAGGGTTTGATTGTGCATCATTAGCATCATCTTATAAAAATGCATGCAAAGAGAAATAAATCAAAACCCTAAAACCCTAATCCTCCCCTCTCTTTTTGAAATACATTCAAATGGTTCTGAATTTGAAAATTTACCAAAACAATTGGAGCCTAAAAGGAATAAAGGGCCCCACAAGGTTTTATATATTTTATAAAGCCTTTGGTATTTTTGAAATTACCCAAAACAGATTTCAAATGGAAACACAAAACAAAAATTTGAAAACAGAAAAAGAAAAGGAGTTCAGAAATAAAAAATGTTTCCTAAACCTAACTGGGCCATAGCCCATTCCCTATCTCCCCTCTCCCTTCCGCTAGCGCGTAGCACCTCGCGGCCCAGCAGCGGCCCACCCAGGCCCGATACCCCCTTCGCCTCATGTTCATCGTCTTCCTCGACGACAAGGAAGCAGCACCGTGTCGTCAGCACCGTCGTCGATACGTGCCTCTTACTCGCCGCCATCCATCACTCCCTGGGGGAGGATAAGATCCTCGCAACGTTTCCCTACCATCCTCATCCATTCTTCCCCCTCCCCAGAGACCTCCCTCTCTCCTCTCTGAAGCCGAACAGATGTCGCTGGTCCCCCATCGCTCCCGACCTCCCCGCGCTTGATTAAGGGTGCCATCAGCTTTTCCACCTCGTCCTCGACCTCCTCTGCGAAGCACGCTTGCCAGGATGGTCCGTAATGCTGGAATCGGACCCATCTTCCTCAAGCCCGACGACCGCTGCCGCCGTCCGTGTCGTCACTTCCGTCCACCCCTCTCCTCACCGACCCCACCATTCGCCCCAGGGTGAGCACGCGGTTCTTCCAGACCCCTCCTTCCTATTTGTCTCGCTCTGTTCCGCGCTCGCGTCGAAGCTCGTTGTGCGCCGCCGCTGGACATGGTTGTCGGCGAAGCTCCGGTGACCCAAAAAGGGTGGCGTCGCCACTATCTTGCTTTCCTCGCTGCACCGCTTCGAACACGCCAAGCCCCACATGCCTGACAGCACCGTCGCCGGTGACCATCCGACGGTGGCCGTCGTGATGACGTCATCACGACGTCACGCTGACATGGACCGTGGGGCTGTTGACTGCTGACCGCCATAGTGGCAACTGACGTGGCCCAGGCCCCACCTGGTAGCCGCAGTGGCTAGACCCAGCCACGGTGTAGAATAACCCTGACCCCCTAGCTGACGTCACAGTGATGCAGTAAACCTATTTAAAATGGTTTAAATAATTTTAGAAATGGTTTAAATCTTATAAATTCAATAACTAATGATTTATAAGTCAGAAAAATACAAATAATATATCAAAATGTTCAGAAAAATGAGATCTAACTATCTAAGCTATAATCATGCATTGTTCAACAACTTTAACATCAAGTATAATTAGAAGAACATAGTAACCCCTCTCATATACATCCAGAGTTTCCCCGAGTTAGGGTTTGTACCCCTCAAAACCCCGATTAAATTGTTGAGCATGTCCTAAGGTTACATTTTAACACTAATCAACCTGTCATATCATCATACTTGCTTGAGCATGGCATCGATGTCATGTGTTGATTGTTCCCCTTTCTTTTTGGTACAATACGATATCGAGATCGAGATCAAAGACAGAGATCAAGACCGTCGAAGATCGAAGATTGACAAACAATACTTGACCAACTATAACAAGTCAAGTACAAGGCCCCCGAAGATCTGCTTATCTGTTATCAACTGGCAAAGGAAAACATAGCCCCACCATGATATAACCCTATGTTTTCGAAAGCATTTCAATTCCTGCCATGTTGCATACGATTCTACTGTGGTCTTTTAATGATAGGTAAAGTATCCTATCTATTGCATTACTCCCCTTTGAGCTTATATTACCTGACCCACTGCTCCTAGCATAACTAGGTTTGGCTTGTGTGCTTTGCTAGAGCTTATATTCGTGTCTTGCTTAGCCATGCTTAGCTGTCAGAGCTGGTTCATCTAGATGATGATCAGATGCAAAGAATCTAGTATGTCAGGAGAACGTGATAAGATGAGATCAGAGGTGATACGAGATTAAACATGCTAAGGCTTGTATGGGAGGCCACGGTGGGATGTGGTTTTTCTAGTCCCATGCTCGCCACCCCTAGGACCCGATGTTCTTGCCTCTTGAACCAAGACGAGCGTACAACCACACTGGGCCATGGGAACCCCTCGATTGACTAACTTGCCTAGTAGATTCCATGAATCACATAGTTCGGGTGTTCCATTCGACATGCATTATGGATCTTCTCGAAGGCGGTGAAGGAGGTGCATTCATAACAGGTAAGTAAGCGTGGTCGGTGTTGCTTGGGGTCGATGGATAACCTGGTGAACCAACCTCACCTCACATCTTTAAGTACCGGCTTCGGGATTTGACCCGTTATGGCGGAACCATACTTATTGCGTGACTCATGGTCTCGGCGAAAGCAAGGTAAAGGTCGAGTACAACCACACCCTCTTCCAGCACACCAAGGAAGTGTGTCAAGTGGCATTAAGAGTCGGTTGGTACGTGTGGGTAAAGTTGTACACCCCTACAGGGTAATAATCTTTTGGAAAGCCGTGTCCACGGCTATGGATGACTTGGGAACGGACATGATGATCATAGACAACTTGAACCTAATCGTAGAACTTGGCAGATCAGCGTGTGCTTAAGGATGCTTCCTCATGGGTACGAGGGGATGATCCTAGTTAGGGTTTAGATGATGATGATTTGGCGACTTTCAAAAGATCATGATCAATATTTTGGAGATGTCGCTCTCTTATCCCTTTTTAAAATACTTTGATTAGACGAGATTCTTCTCTCCCACTTGTTTTATAAACAAAAGATGGCTTTATGCAAAACAACTCCACCAGCCATAAGTCTTGCGGAGTACACCCTGTACTCATCCTTGCTTTGTTGATACTTTTGGCAGAGTAAGTGTTCCCTGAAGATCAGTTTGTACTACATTGACACCGACGAGTAGCTTGGGGTTCCTGGCTGGCAGCCTGGAATCTATGGGCTAGGACGTCATCGTTATGCTTTAGGCCTCTTAGGCCATTTGTTAAGTTTGTTATACTTAATAGCATAATTTGCCTTCCGTTGTTTGATGTTTGTGGTCAGTGACCTCTGCTTATAATAATTTGGTTCTTTGCTCAGTTATGAGCTTGTTGTAATAATTTTTTTGTCGTAGGGTCACTAATGTGTTACCGATTCTTCACTGGATATCCTCGAGCTCAAGGTTAAGCTTATGTTAGACGGAGGTCTGGGATTTGTTTAGACCTGATCCTGGGGGTGTCACAGGTTTTGGTATCAGAGCAGTACCGACCGTAGGAAAACCTTGCTATTGGTCGATGTTGAGTCTAGTGTTTGTGAAAACTATTTTAAAAGTGAAAAGTATTTGCGAAAACTCTAGTATGCTTCTTTTTCTCCTTATCCAGTTTCTCTCTAACTCTGGGTCATCTTCTCTTGTGTTGTCTTTGAAAGGTTTTGCTATCTCGTCTTGTCTTCCAAAGCCTAGGTGCCTTCTGGGCAAGTCGTTTATAAGCCAGTTGACCTAGTGTTCGGTTCTCTAGAGTTGTGTGTGTTGTGAATTCCTTGTTCCCCTTTGCTCTTGTTCATATAAGAGATTCCTTTCTATCATGATCTCTCTATTTAATGGATCCTACAAAATAATGATCCACAGTGTTCTGCTCTAGGATTTGATCCCGGATTTGTTTAGCCCTGATCCTGGGGGTGTCACAAACAGTCCACATGTTCCATGAACAAGAGACCGTTGTTTTCTCCCTAGTAGCAACAACACATCTACAACCAAATATATTATTGTCACTTCCCTTGGAAACTAGAGGCATGAACCCACTATCGAGCATAAATACCCCCTCTTAGAGTCACTAGCAACTACTTGGCCAAGATAGCTACTAACAACGGAGAGCATGCAAGCTCACAAACAACACAGACATGTTAGAATCATAAAGACAAAACCATTAATCAAACCAACATAATAATCTCAATATCCATCGGATCCCCGCAAACACAACATGCATGATTACAAATAGATTAGATCTTGATCATGAATGGAGCTCACAAGATTTATACATGAAAGAACAAAGGAGGAGATACAACCATCTAGCTACTACATGGACCCATAGTCCAAGGTGGAACTACTCACGCATCATACCGGAGAGAAGGCCTCCGGGATGATCTCCCCTCTGGCAGGGTGCCGGGAAGAACTTCAGATCCCCCCGATCTAGGGATGATGGTGGCGGCGACTATAGACGGTTTCATGGATTTCTGATCGGGTACTCTGAGTTTCTGCATCGGGGGATTTTTATAGGCGAAGGAGGAGGCCGAGGCGGCGGCCAGGACGGCCAAACCCTAGCCAGGCGCGGGCTAGGGCCCACCCATGCGTAGGGTTGGTCTGGCCCCCCTAGCTGGCCCCTCCGGCTCTCCTCTGGACTTCTTGTTCCCCACAGAAAATAATTGACTTTGACGTTTGTCCCGTCCAATTCCGAGAATATTTATTTACAAACTTTTCTGGAACCAAAAACAGCAGAAAACAGGCATCTGGCACTGTTGCAACTTGTTAATAGGTTAGTACCAGAAAACATGTAAAAAGCACCTCAAAGTGTGTACAAGTAAAGCAAAGTAGATACTAAACAAGCATGGAGCGTCAAAAATTATAGATAAGTTTCCAACGTATCACCTATGCATCTATTTGCTACTCTATGAGGGACAAGCTGAATGCCACTATGCCATGTTTTTTGTATATGAAACAAACAAACAATTTTTAATGCATGTTATTCATGATCTTTGTTTGTAGCCTTTCATGTTGCATGCATAGTTACTTTGTCTTATTATTAGAACTCCATCTTTCTTGCACATGTTTAGAGTTCTTTGATCCCAGCTTTCAATGCTTGCAAATGGTTTGATCTTGGTTTTGTTGGTGCATGTCACCTCAAAAATTATTCTTTTTATCACTTACCTACTTGAGGACGAGCAGGAGTTAAGCTTGGGGATGCTTGATACGTCAGAAATGTATCTATAATTTTTGATGTTCCATGCTTGTTTAGTATCTACTTTGCTTTGCTTTGACCACACTTTGAGGTGCTTTTTATATGTTTTCTGGTACTAACCTATTAACAAGTTTCCATAGTGCCAGTTGCCTATTTTCTGCTGTTTTTGGTTCTAGAAAAGCTAGTAAGGAAATATTCTCAGAATTGTACGGGACAAAAGCCAAAGTCAACATTTCACCGAGGAGAACACGGAGTTCAAAGGAGAGACGGAGGGGCGCCACAGGGCTGCTGCACCTCCCAGGCGCAGGCCCACCCTGGGCCGCTCCTGGGCAGGGTGTGGCCCCCTGGCCGCCTCTGAGCCTCGCCTCTTAGCCTATAAGAAGCCCCCGATGCCTAAACCCTAAGGACCCGATAAATATTCCACGAAACCGTCTGTAGCCGCCACCACCATCATCCCTATATCGGGGGATCTGAAGCTCTTACCGACACCCTGCCGAAGGGGAGATCATCCCGGAAGCCTTCTTCTTCATCATGCCAGCCTCCGGTATGAAGCGTGAGTAGTTCCACCTTGGACTATGGGTCCATGTAGTAGCTAGATGGTTGTATCTCCTCCTTTGTGCTTTCATGTCTAGATCTTGTGAGATCCGTTCATGATCAAGATCTCATCTATTTGTAATCATGCATGTTGTGTTTGCGGGGATCCGATGGATATTGAGATTACTATGTCAGATTGATTAATGGTTTTGTCTTATTGATTCTATCATGTCTGTGTTGTTTGTGATCTTGCATGCTCTTCGTTGTTAGTAGTTATCTTGGCCGAGTAGTTGCTAGTGACTCCAAGAGGGGGTATTTATGCTCGATAGTGGGTTCATTCCTCTATTTAATCTAAGGGAAGTGACAGAAATATCTAAGGTTGTAGATGTATTGTTGCTACTAGGGAGAAAACAACGGTCTCTTGTTCATGGAACACGTGGATTGTTTACCTTGCACACTTTTATTAAAGCAGTTGTCTGTTGCTTGCAACTTAATACTGGAGGGGGTTCAGATGATAACCCAAAGGTGGACTTCTAGTCATAGACGCAGTTGGATGGCGGTCTATGTATCTTGTTGTATTGTCCAATCAAATCCCATAGGATCTTTATGTCTAGTATTGTATTGTTATGCCTTGCTCAGTCCTGTGAATTGACCTGCTGTAATTTGTTTACCCTGCATGCCGTGTTTGTTTACCTCTAGTGAACTATGGACCCCGGTCCAATCTTTACCATTGATACATCTTCCACTGTTACCGTTTACTTGCTACAAACCATCATTACCTTCCACACCATACAGTTAATCCTTTGTTATAGCAACCAGTGAGATTGACAACCTCACTGTTAGTTGGGGCAAAGTCTTGAGTTTGTGTTGTGCAGGTTTCCACGTTGCTTGCAACACCTTTGAGACGTTTCCTTCCTCCTACTGGTTGGATAACCTCGGTTTCTTACCGAGAGAAGACTTGCTGTTGTGCTGCATCATACCTTGCTCTTGGGGTTTCCCGATGAATCGCTCCAACGTTGACGCAGCGCCATCAGTGGTCTGTGTCCAGTCGGACCGAATTGGACCCGTGGAGTATGTTTGTGGGGGGCGTTGGAGTTGGCCTAAGGCCACCGAGATTTCCCTACACCAGAGCCGAAGGGGCTTCAAGATAGGATCCGAACTTCCCAAGCCGGTGACGTCGAGACGAAATCATATGTACCCGAGCTCCAGATGACACACATGCACTAGCCAATGCAATCAACAACCCGAATTGATGTAAAGTGCCAGATTCAACACTCACCCTACGTATTTTCCCTTTGGCCTATTGTAACGTGTGTTTGGGGAGCCGATTTTTTTTAATTCTTGCGTTGGCCAGAATTTGATCCTAGGATCTCCTTTTCTGATATCATATTGAATTACATGCACTAGCAAATGCAACCAACAGTCCAAACTGATGGAAAGGGCTAGACAATTTATTTTAACACTAACCCTACGTATTTGCCCTTTGGGCTAATGTGACGTGTGTTTGGGATGCCGCAATTTTTCTTTCAAATTCTTGAGTTGGCCAGGATTTGATCCTAGGATCTATAGCTCTGACATCATATTGAATTGCATGCACTAGCCAACGCAACCACCAGGCCAAATTCATGAAAATGACTACTAGACAATTTATTTCAACAATGACGACGCAAAGTGCCACTACCGCAAAGACGGAACCAGTCAGGGTTTTCCATCTGAAGCCCTGGTACGAGGGGTGACCACAACGACGTCCTTAAAGAGTGTCATCAAACCCACATGCATCGTCGTTCTCAACCTCTTGGTCTCTCATCCTCCTCAACCTCTGGGCCTCTCTCACGAGCTTCATTGGGTGTGTTTGGTTGCTCGGGCTCAATTTTCATGTTTTTTCTACTTAGCTCGGTGGGTGATTTATGGGGGGAGATTGGGCTTGGGCCAAGTTTGGCAGTTTGTTTGGTTGCCCATATCTAGTTTTCCTGCAATTTTGGCAAGTTGAGCCAAGACAACTGATTTTGTATCGTTTCATGCAAATTTCTGCATGTTTGGTTGCTCATGCCATAGTGATGTGCTCACCACTTCTCACAGCTGGTGATGTTACCATGTAATATCACATAGGCAGCAAACTGAACTAGCAGTTTCAAGCAAGCGGCAAATGAAACTCACAGTACCAAATTACCACCCTAGCTACTAGATAATATGAGTTCATGATAATGTTACCTAACTACTAGCAAATTACAGTTCACCATAATATTACCTAGCTACTATGAATGAATGTTTTACACCCACATTAGAGGTTGTTTATGAAACACAAGGGCAACACTTCATCAACAAACCATCTTCTTCAGATCATGTAGTTGCCTCTCGTCGCCCACATGTCGAGTGCCCGCTGTTGTCTCCTGCTCTTCCAAGCAGCACAATCGTTTTGGGCAACACCATGGCCACCGTCAGTGTCATTGTCGTCGGGAACTACATATTTCTCCTCCGGGAAGTACTCATCGACGCCAAATTTCAGGAACCAGTTGTACAAAATGCAACATGCAAGAACAAGCTTAACTTGGGAGGGGAAAGAGTGGAAAGGATTCTGGTCAAGGATCTTAAACCTGTTCTTCAGAGCAGCTAAGACCCTCTCAACCATGACTCTAAGGCTAGAGTGCCTAAGATTGAAAAGTTCTTCCGAAGTCCTTGGGTAGTTCCTAGCAGAGAACTTGTTGAGATGGTACCTTGTTGATCTAAAGGGTGGAAAAATTCCAGGCTGGCAAGCATATCCGACATCTGCAAGGTAGAGTTTGCCATCAGGGAGCTTCATGCCATCAGGTGTGCTAAGGTTGTCTGCCAGAATGTGTCGCATCGTGGGCGGATCCTTCCCAATTGGCAAGCACATATGTGAACTTCATGTCGAAATCAACGGCGACAAGCACATTCTGACTGGGGTAGTGCTTCCTCCCCCTATATGTAGCCTGCTCAGATTTCGGTACTCTAGCCATCACATGCGTACCATCAATTGGTCCAATACAGTCATGGCATTATAAGAATGTTAGCCGGTTGTCCAACATAATCATCCAAAGAAGAACATGCTAGAGTTGCTCACCTTGAAAAAGCGGAACCATCGACCATTACCTTGTATCTTTGCGGGGGTTTGACCAGATGGTGGCTTGATCATCTCCTCCCTCAGTTCTCCAACAACGTAGAACACCTGAGGAAATACCGGGAAATTGTCTCGATTGATCTCCTCCATGTGTTATGGATCACTCGGAATCCCTGGTTATGGCCTAGAACATGAAGAAACAAATCCACCTACTCTTCGATACAACAGTTGATGCTATCCTTGAGCAGCCCCTAGACCTAAAAGTCTGCACAAGATAGTTAAATGGGGCTCTTCTCATCCTGAGCATGGCGATATCCTCCGCATCGTTGTTGTTATAGATGTAGTTCAGATTTTCCATCCTCTCTATGTTGCGCTGCATTAGGGGACCATACTTTACGGTCGGCCTGTTATGCCTAGCAGCCGCTCTTCTGTAGCTAAGACTACAAACACCAGGTGACATCGCCAAACATCATCACCTCACACACTAGGCTGTACCAAAGAGAATAACTTGCCCTCTCGCTTCGGGCTGTCGAGCGTCGATCCTACTAGCGAACAACGAGGACGGTGAACGTTGACGATCGAGTCTCATGTATACCATATAAGTCCAACTCCAACGGGCTAGACCAAACCGGACACCGAATTTGACTGATTTGGTCCGTCTGCGGGAATGTCTGGCCCAAAAACGGATGGGTGTCCGACCCTTTTTGCACATGCCTCCAACGGGACTTCTCCCGCATACGGCCGAACGAATCGGTGTCGTCGCCGTCGTTGGAGAAGACGATGGGACGTTGCCGGAGAGGGCGAGGCGAAGCTTCATGGCGGCTCGGCGGAGCAGGATGGCGCTAGCGGCGGCGGCACATACCTGCGGACGAGGCGGAGCAGGCCGGCGCTAGCGCGTACCTGTGGACGAGGCGAGCTTGCGGCCGAAGATCGAGCTGCCGGACCCTTCATGGCCACGGGCTGGACGGCGACGAGGGACGGGGTGGGGCGGTGGCGTCAGAGCTCAAGGCTGGGCGGCGCGGCGCATGGTCAGGTGTTGGGAACACGCGACGTTGGACGGCTGGGCGGGAGGCGGGGCAGGGACGTGGGCTCCGGACCGGCGAGCGGCGGGGCAGCGAGGCTGGGCGCGAGGTCGTGAAGGGATGGGCGCGAGGCTACGCAAGGCTGTGCGCGAGGTTGCGCGCGAGGCTAGGGATGGTGTTGGGCGGCGGCGCGGTGCTGGGCGCCAGGCCCACCGGACCGGCAGGCGCTCCATGGCCAAGGCAGGAGGAGCTCGAGGGTCGGTGGCAAGCTCATCTGGTGCGGCGACGGTGGCGAGGAACAAGAACAGTGAAGCTGGTAGATGTCGCTGACGTGTGGGCCATTCGACAGACAGGGTAGACAGGCAGGACCCGTCCGTTCTGTCCGTGCCCCCGCAAGCCGGTTGGAAATTTTCTGACGAAATGTTCCTGTCCGGCCCAAAAAACGATTTTTTGCGGTGGCCCGTTAGGAGGTGGTTGATATGTCGAAAATGTATCTATAATTTTTGAAGTTTTATGCTTGTTTAGTATATACCCTTTGCTTTGTCCATATTTTGAGGTGTTTTTTATATGTTTTCTGGTACTAACCTATTAATAAGTTGCCACAGTGTCAATTGCCCGTTTTCTGATGTTTTTGGTTCTAGAAAAGCTAGTAAGGAAATATTTTCGGAATTGGACAGAACAAAAGCCAAAGTCAATATTTCACCGAGGAGAACACAGAGTCCAGAGGAGAGACGGAGGGGCGCCACAGGGCGGCTGCACCCCTAGGCGCGGGCCCACCCTAGGCCGCGCCTGGGCAGGGTGTGCCCCCTGGCCACCTCCCAGTCTCACCTCTTTGCCTATAAGAAGCCCCTGATGCCTAAACCCTAAGGACCCGATCAATATTCCACGAAAACGTCTGTAGCCGCCGTCACCATCGTCCCTAGATCGGGGGGATTTGAAGCTCTTCTTGGCACCCTGCCGGAGGGGAGACCGTCTCAAAGGCCTTCTTCTTCATGATGCCAGCCTCCGGTATGAAGCATGAGTAGTTCCACCTTGGACTACGGGTCCATGTAGTAGCTAGATGGTTATATCTCCTCCTTTGTGCTTTCATGTCTAGATCTTGTGAGCTCCGTTCGTGATCAAGATCTCATCTATTTGTAATCATGCATATTGTGTTTGCGAGGATCCGATGGATATTAAGATTACTATGTCATATTGATTAATGGTTTTGTCTTATTGATTCTATCATGTCTGTGTTATTTGTGATCTTGCATGCTCTTCGTTGTTAGTATCTATCTTGGGCGAGTAGTTGCTAGTGACTCCAAGAGGGGGTATTTATGCTCGATAGTGGGTTCATGCCTCTATTTAATCTAAGAAAAGTGACATAAATCTCTAAGGTTGTAGATGTGTTGTTGCTAATAGGGACAAAACAACGGTCTCTTGTTCATGGAACAAGTGGATTGTTTACCTTACACACTTTGCTTAAAGCAGTTGTCTGTTGCTTGCAACTTAATACTGGAGGGGGTTCGGATGATAACCGAAAGGTGGACTTCTAGTCATAGATGCAATTGGATGGCGGTCTATGTATCTTGTTGTATTGCCCAATCGAATCTCATAGGATCTTTATGTCTAGTATTGCATTGTTATGCCTTGCTCAGTCCTGTCAATTGCCCTGCTATAATTTGTTTACCCTGCATGAATGTTTGTTTATCTAAGGAGGACACCTCTAGTAAACTATGGACCCCGGTCCAATCTTTACCTTTGATACATCTTTCATTGTTACTATTTATTTTCTGCAAACCATCATTACCTTCCACACCATACAGTTAA
Organism: Avena sativa; assembly: GCA_916181665.1. NCBI lineage: Eukaryota > Viridiplantae > Streptophyta > Magnoliopsida > Poales > Poaceae > Avena > Avena sativa. The sequence goes on from OV702294.1 coordinate 509,482,300, forward strand.
TCCTTTGTTACAGCAACCGGTGAGATTGACAACCTCACTGTTAGTTGGGGCAAAGTCTTGAGTTTGTGTTGTGTAGGTTTCCATGTTGCTTGCAACACCTTTGAGGCATTTCCTTCCTCCTACTAGTTAAATAACCTCGGTTTCTTACCGAGGGAAGACTTGCTGCTGTGCTGCATCATACCTTGCTCTTGGGGTTTCCCGACGAAGCGCCATCAATATTTGATGGCGCCGTTGCCGGGGAGGCTAAGGACGTCGTCACAAGGGGAGTCCTCCACAACCTTTCTCTTTACTTTGTTTTTCGTTTGCTTAGTTTCTTTTGCTTTGTTTTGTTTGCCTCTTTTTATCAAAAACTCCAAAAAAAATTAGTTTAGTTTGGTTTGCTTTCTCTTATCAAAAACACAAAAAAATTAGTTTTTGCTCTAGCTGTTGCTGCTGTTTTTGGCTTGCTTCACTTTTGCCAAAATAAACTCTGCTGAGAACACCAAGTTGTGTGACTTCACTAGCACAAACAACAATGATTTCCTAAGCACTCCTATTGCTCCACCTGCTCCTGATGCTACCTTTTATGAAATTAAGCCTGCTTTGTTGAATTTTGTGATGAGAGAGCAATTTTCTGGTGCTAGTTATGATGATGCTGCTACCCATCTCAATAACTTTGTTGAACTCTGTGAGATGCAAAAGTATAAGGATGTAGATGGAGATATTATTAAGCTCAAGTTGTTTTGTTTCTCCTTGAGAGGAAAAGATAAAGAAAGGTTGCTATCCTTGCCTAGAAATAGTATTGGTTCTTGGATTAAGTGTAAAGATGCATTTATCAGAAAGTACTACCCTCCTACTAAGATTATATCTATGAGAAGTGATATTATGAAATTTAAACAACTAGATAATGAACATGTTGCTCAAGCTTGGGAAAGAATGAAATCTTTGGTTAAGAATTGTCCCACTCATGGACTTACTGCTTGGATGATTATCCAGACTTTTTATGCAGGTTTGAACTTCTCTTCAAGAAACCTGTTGGATTCAGCTGCTAGAGGTACCTTTATGACCATCACCTTGGGTGCTGCAACAAAACTCCTTGATAATATGATGGTTAATTATTCTGAATAGCACACTGAGAGAGCTCCACATGGTAAGAAGGTAAATTCTGTTGAAGAAACCTCCTCTTTGAGTGATAAGATAGATGTTATTATGGCTATGCTTGTTAATGGGAAAGATCTTTTACATCCAAATAATGTTCCCTTAGCCTCTTTGGTTGCTCAAGAAGATCAAGTTGATGTGAACTTCATTAGAAACAACAATTTCAACAACAATGCTGTCATCGGATTGTTGACAAGTACGCCATAGGGGGTCCTAGTGGCATTGGAAAGATGCGGTGTGAGACGTCGGATGTTCTAGGAGCGGTGAGCACAAGTTTACCCAGATTCAGATCCGACTGCGGTGGTCGGATCCTACTCCTGCTAGCAACCCAGTAATATGTCGGCGTAAGCCGGATGTTACAACGGATTACAAGAGAGGTTTGCCTGTGCGAGTTGGTTGTGGTTGATCTATGATCTGGTGGTGTTGAGCCCTAAAGGCTCCCATAGGGCCGGTTTATATAGTCACCGGGGCCTAGGGTTATAGGAGAGACCTATCCGGCTACGTTACAGAGTCGGTAACTATGTACAGCTTGGACTACAAGTAATACTACATGCCTAAGTCGATAACTCTTCTGGGCCTTGTTGTAGCCGGAACCGGCTCCTCCTCTTTCTCTAACTGGGCTTCCCATGAAGCAAATCTCTAACCCGCTGGTGGGCCACCTTGGTCAGCGAGTCCTGTGGGTATACCCGGAAAGTATATCCCCAACAGTAGCCCCTGGAAGTCTCCAAGATCCAAAGTCGGATAAATCGTCTAGCTTGATGGTTTCTTCGTCTTGAGAATCTTGAAGGGTTCCCAAAAACTTCATTCATTAATGTAGGATTCCGAGTCAATTGAGTCGGATATAGTTTGCTCTGGCCTTAGTCTTTTCCATGCTTGGTTTGAAACATAAGTCGGATTTTTCAGCGGCTTGTAGCCTGTCAACTTTTGAGGCCAGGTCCTGTCACTAACAGGATTTTCATCAGCACGACCATTGGTGGGTCCGTTCCTTACGGAACAGAACGCCGTTTCAATGACTGCGTGAAAATCGAGGGGGCGGAAGAGTCACAAGGAAGCTAAATCCCCCTCTCCTATATGCGTGGCGATAATCGCGCGTTTTATCGCATGAATCTTGACGTAGAGACAAATAAAGAGGGGGAAAGAAACCCCTTCTCTGATATTCATCTCTCCATCGCTTCATTCATTGCCTCCTCGTACTCCTCGACCAGTTCCCATCTATGCACTGTGAGAAAAAATCTCTCCTTCCCCCACCAGCCTTTTTCCTCCAAGATCCATGGTGTCTGCCTCGACCTCAGGAGCGGCGGCGGGTACGTCGGCGGCAGATGAGAAGAAGGTGCGGGGCCTCTGGGTTCCCAGCGTCATGGACGACGTCAAGCTCCAGGTCATGGAGGACGAAGGATACATCATCGTCGGCAAGAGGGTGCTGTTCGACACGCATGTCGACTGCGACCTCATCTTGCCACCATCGGACTTCCTCGTCGAGGTCCTCAACTACTACGGTGTGCAACTCTACAATCTTCCTCCCAATTCTCTGCTCGAGCTTAGTACTCATGCAACGCTGTGCGAGGGGTTTCTTGGCATTAGTCCAAGTCTCACCCTTTTCCGGTACTATTATGGTACTCGGAAGAACTCCATCAGTGCTGGTGTTCCTTATATCACCGGTACTCTTAGCTTAGTCCTTAGGAGAAACCGAGTTTATCCTAGGATTAACGCTAGCGAATCCGTCAAACGCTGGGCCAGAACCTTCTTTTATCACAAGGATATTCCGGCTCCTGGAAAGGCGGAATGTCTTCCGGCGTTCAGCGACGGTGTCGCTCCCCACCAGAAATCATGGGACGCGGAGGCGCCAGAGCTGTTGGATATATTGATCCTCGCCAAGAGGCGGATTGAGTTTCTGATGAAGCATGAGGGCCTCCGTGGAGCCGACTCGATCCATTGCTGGTTGGAGCGCCGGATCCAGCCTCTGCAGCACCATGGAGATCGCCTCATGTACCAGATCAACGGGGACAAGAAGGACAGCATGCGGGTCAGCCTGAACCGGATTCCGGGAAAGGAATACAATACCCTCATGTAGTATTTGATCAAAGAGAGAGTGGAACAAAAAGTTCTGGATGTCTCCATGAAGATGTTCATGTCCCATCGTCCTCTGACTCTGGTAAATATTTCGACTCTGCTTTCGCGTTTTCATCGTTCTTTTCTGTTCTTCATCCGACTCTATTTTCATTGATGCTTTTTTCGACTTTGTTAGCTCGAGAAACTCTCCGAGTCCGAGCTAGCTCCACTAGAGGGCTATGCTTCAGACGACCCGGAGGCGACGGAGGATGATGAGTTGCATGAAGTTGCTGCCCCCGCCTCCAAGAAGCGTAAGGCGAAAGAAGTTGTCGCTGCTGGTAGCCAAGTGCTGCCAGTAGTTAAAAAGTAAGCACCTTGTCCTTTGGTTTTTAGTACTTTTGTACCTTTCTTTCTTTCCAGAGCACACCTGATACTTAGGATTTTCGTGTTCTAGAGCTAAATTAGTTCTGAAGAGCAAGACCAAGCCGGACAGCAAGCCGGGCAAGCAGATGCGTCAGCAGAAGCTTGTTATCTCCCCCGTTGTGCCGCCATCGACTCCATCCACTACTCCATCAGCACAGGAAGCATCTGCCTCTCTTGTTGCTGAAAACGTCTCGAAAGCCCTGGTCATCCTTGATGATCAGGCAACTAACAAGGGTGAACCCGTAAAGGGTATTGATCACCTGGTAATATCCATAGGAACCATGGATAAAGTGGCCGGCTCTGCTGTCCCTAGCCTCAAGAGGAAAGAGAAGGAAGAGATCCTCAAACTGGCTCAATCTAGTCTTAAGAAGCAAACCTTGACTCTAGAGGCAGCGAGCCAAGAGGAGGAGGACGTCAAGCTGGTCAGCCTCCTAGACCAAATTTTGGTCCGGGACGCTAAAGTCGCATCTGGCGAGCTTCCAGCGACGGATGTTCCTTCCCTCACCCTTACCGAGAAGGTGTTTGATAGCACCAAACTCGGATTTGAAAAGATGCACCTGGAACACATTGTAAGTTTCCGATTCTTATTTGCATTTATTATCATATCCTCTAGCCCCCAAGCATGAAGTCGGATAAACATAGTTGGATCCGAGTTTATGCTTTTAGGTTACAAAAGAACGATGTAGTGTAGCCCCCAAGGCTCATGCTGTGATTTTACTTAGCTAAATTTGCATCTCGAGTCTTAGTAGCCGTCTGACGGTATTCTGTCTCCATACTTACAGAAAATTGCATCTTCCAACCAGGAATTGCTCAAGAATATTCACAACAAGCACAAAGAAATCAAAGCTTTGCGTCTTGAAAATTCAAAGTTGAAAATTGAGAAAGATGAAGCAGAAGGTAAACTTTTCCAGCTTCCTCTTAATCGATTAACTTTTCTGTCATAGTCAAACTTTGCTTTGTACGACTGATTTCTTGTCTTTACAGAATTGTTATGCCAATCCAGCAAGATGGTGGAGCAAGCCGAAAACTTCAAGGTCTTGGATATAAAAAATGCTGAACTCCGGGACAAGATGGAGAAGCTAACTGTAGAATCGAAGAAATCCTTTGCTGCAGTCCTAGAGTCTAGCAATCACGAGACTGTGAGGCTCGAGAAGATCCTAGCCCTTCGAGACAAAGAACTAGCTGCTATCAAGAAGGACTTCGATAATCTTGCCCAGGCCACATCCAGTGAATTAGACAGCCTCCTCAAGGATCATGCTGAATGGGATCACTCTATGCTAGGTAAGATTTCCGAATCTTTTCTTTATGTTGTTCCGACTTTTGTTTCAGTCGAAATTTGACTTTTTGGTTCTTTCCTAGCCCTCCTGAATCTTTTCGACTCTCCTACCTCCGAACCTCTCCTCGTGCGCATTAAGCTCGTCGGAGATGTCTTGTATGAATTCCGCCAAACTCTAGAAGAGGCTGGCGAAGCCGTCAAGCTTTCCGTCTTGCACACAATGTCAGTGCACGAGGTGAGGGACAAGGTCAAGGAGATTCCGAAGCTGATCGAAGACTAGAAGATCTCCTACGCTCGGACTGTTGCGCAAACAGCTCTGACCATGGTGATGAGCCACCATAGCGAGATGGAAATCTGGCACGTCACCAAGGGTATTGCCGAGGATGATGATGAGGGTAACCCATAAGACATCAAGGCCATCCAAGAGTCTTGTGCAGGTTATGCTTGTCGCGTGGCGGAGATGACCAACTATACGACGCCATTCTTCGGTTCCGTCGCCGTGCCTCCCTCGCCCCAAGAGCTAGAAGCCAGCAATGCTTCCGAGTCTGAGATCGAGGGTGACCATGCTGTTGACTCTAGTGCTCCTCCTGCTTCATCACCACCGCCTGCAACATAAAAAATTCTATGCATTATCTTGAACTTATGGCAATGTAATGATGGATACAATATTTATTTTGTGCTGGTCTTGTAAAGAACTAAATGCTTTTACTGTCTCAGCACTTTTGCTTATATATTTGACGCAAGTGCTTGAAAATTTTCTAGAGAACTTTGCATTTTTATGCCTATACTTATCGTTTTATCTGGCTCTCTGCCTCGTCCCTTTCATGGGTCGGCCAACCATTAGCACGAAAACTTTGCCGAGCAACGGAGCGCAATTGCTAAACCAGTTTAAGAAAATGCCTGCGTCTAAGCAATCAGATAAAGAATCAAAGTATAGAAAGTAAATTTAAATTTTGTACCCTAAGGTAAATTTTTTCAAATATTCAAAAATCATAACCAGAACGAACATGAGTATAAAGTACTGTCAAGCATCTAGGATTTTTGAAAAAATTACATGCTCTTTTGGAAATAAGATGGAAAAAACTTCTTAAAGATAAATATGAGAAAACCAACACTTTATTTCACTTTGAACATGTACATATATGATTACAAGGAAATATAACTTAAGAATAGAAGGGACATAGCTGTGTTATATTCCATGGATGGTCTATTTCATCTGGATCTGTGCTGCCACCATCTCTCTTTCTCTTCTGAGTATCAGGTCTTTCCTTGATTGGTCTCATATCGGTTAAATAATATGACCCATTATGCAGAACTCTGCTAATCATAAAAGGTCCTTCCCAAATTGGGAAAAGTTTGTGCTTTCTTTTTTGCACAAGTCAGAGAATCAAATCGCCTTTTATGAAAGAGCGGTTTTGCACTCTCTGACTATGATACTTGCGTAACTTCTGTTGATAGGCTGTAGATCTCTGCTCAGCAACGACGCGTACTTCTTCGATTATATCGAGATCATCTTGTCGGGAAATTTCTGCATCTTCTTCAATATACGCTTTGACTCGTGGAGCCTGATGAATCAGATCACTTGGAAGAACTGCTTCTGCACCATAGACCAAGAAGAAAGGAGTATAGCCAGTTGATCTGTTAGGAGTTGTTCGTAAGCTCCATATCACAAATGGTAATTTTTCCGCCCAAGCCCCCGCGGCCTGACGAAGAAGTGCCTCTAGGCGAGGCCAGTCCTTGTAAAATGAGGCCATTAGTTCTTTAGACTTGTCCATTATCTTGTGGATGTGCGACTGATGCAATATCAAGTCGGATCCCTTGTTCTTCGCAGAACTCGGCAAGTTTCCCCATGGAAAAATTTCTCCCATTGTCGGTAATTATACTGTGCGGATATCCGAATCTGATGATTACGTCCTCAACAAATTTTCTGGCTGTGGCTCCATCGCAACTTGTTAAGGGTTTAGCCTCAATCCATTTTGTAAAATTATCCACCATCACTAGTAGGTGAGTAAATCCACATTTTGTCGTGCGAAATGGCCCTACCATATCAACCCCTAGACCGCGAACGGCCATGTAATAGGGATTGTTCGCAGCTGTTCAGCCGGAACATGTGCCTGATGAGCGTACTTTTGGTAGCCCTTGAATGTTTTGACCAGTTTATCGGCATCCACCTTAGCTGTAAGCCAAAAGAATCTGTGTCGAAAAGCTTTTGCCACTAAGGATCTGGCTGCAGCATGGTGACCACACTCGCCTTCGTGGATTTCTCTTAGGATTTCCACTCCTTCTTCCGAAGAAATACATCTCTGAAACACACCAGAAACACTCTGTTTATAGAGCTCACCATTAATTATAGTGTAGGCTTTTGCTCGTCGGACAATCTGCCGGCTCAAGAATTCGTCTTCGGGTAATTTTCCATCTACAGGAAATCCAGATAGGGTTAGCTGGGAATTACAGCCAGAACTGCTATTAAAGGTGAGTCGGGTTTTGTCGAATAGTTCTCATCAACTCCGATTATGGAGCGGACCCTTAAATGCTCTAAAAAAGCTCCATCTGGAACTTGTTTCCACGCAGATCCTATCCTTGATAGAGCATCTGCTTCCTCATTTTATGCTCGAGGGATGTGTTGAACCTCAAAACCCTCGAACGATTTAGATAATTCATCCACAACAGCTTTGTATGCTGCCATGTTCTTGTTTGCGTTGCAGATATAATATACTTGCTGAGCAACTAAATCCGAGTCTCCGTAACACATGAGTCTTAATATGCCAATGTTTTTGGCCATGCGTATTCCATGCAGCAGTGCTTCGTACTCGGCAATATTATTGGTTGTCGTGAGTGTATTTGCAACACATAGAACAACTTATCTTCATGGGGTGATTTGAGCACCACGCCAGCCCCTGAGCCTCCTTGTGCTTTTGACCCGTCAAAGTGTAGGGTCCAAAATTCCGAGTCTGGAGGGCTAAGTTTCTACTATTTCTGTCCGACGACAATGTCGTCAAGTATCTGGGACTTGATTGTTGTACGTGGTTTGTACTCAATGTCAAAAGCTGCAATCTCTATTCCCCACTTTGCAACACATCCTGTGGCATCGCGGTTATTGATTCTATCTCGCAGGGGAGCAGTGCTCACCACTGTGATCTTGTGCTCTTGAAAATAGTGGCGTAGCTTTCTAGATGCAAAGAATACTCCATAGGCTAGCTTTTGATAATGTGGATACCATTGTATTGATTCTGTTAGGACCTCACTTAAATAATAAGTTGGCTGCTGCACCTTATACTCGTGGCATTCTTCCTCGCGCTCAACTACTGTTATCACACTTATGACCTTGTTAGTAGCTGCAATGTAGAGTAACATAGGCTCCTGAGGTTCTGGCGCTGCGAGAACTGGTGGATTTGAAAGTAGATCTTTCAAACTTTGCAGGGCAGTTTTGCCTTCCTGAGTCCAGACGAATTTGTCGGTTTTCTTCAAGAGTTTGTACAATGGTGCGGCTCTTTCGCCGAACCGGCTGACAAACAGACTCACAGCTGCAATGCAACCAGTGAGACGATGTACGTCCTTCAGGCGAGTCGGCCTGGTAATGTTTAGAATAGCCTTGATTTTGTCTCGGTTCACCTCTATGCCTCGCTCTGAGACGATGAAACCTAACAATTTTCCGTCTAGAATTCCAAAGAAATACTTCTTCGAATTTAGCATCATGTTGAATTTTCATAGACTAGCAAACATTTCATCTAAGTCGGGAATTAAAGTTTTTATCTTTTTGGACATAACCGCTATGTCATCTACGTATACATGGACATTGCGCCAATTTGGTCGTTGAAAAAATGTTGCATAGTACGTTGATATGTTGCTACTGCGTTCTTTAAGCCAAAAGGCATAGTTTTGTAGCAGAAGGTTCCGAAAGGAGTGACGAAAGACGTCTTAATTTGATCCGACTTTTTCATCGGTATTTGGTGATATCCGGAATATGCATCGAGAAAACAGAGTAGTTCCGACCCTACCGTTGAGTCGATAACTTGATCGATTCTAGGCAAAGAAAACGGATCTTTTGGGCATGCCTTGTTCAAAACGGTATAATCAACACACATCCTTAATTCAATAGTGTCCTTTTTAGGGACGAGTACAAGATTTTCCACCCAATCTGTATGGATGACCTCTGTTATAAAATCCGCTAATTCTAGTCAGGCTAATTTCTTAGCTATTGCTTTGCGCTTTTCATCACCAAACCGTCATAAGGACTGTTTGACTGGTTTAGCATCAGGGTACACATTAAGAGAGTGGTCGACAAGTTCCCTAGGTACTCCGGTTATGTCAGAAGGCTGCCATGCAAAGATATCACTATTAGCTTTGAGGAACTCGACGAGCATGCTTTCCTATGCGTGGCCTAGGCCTACCCCTATGTTCGTCGTCTTGGAGGGATCATCTTCCTTCAGCGACATTTTCTTCGTCTCTTCCGACGCCTTGAACTGCAAACTTGGCTTCAGCACCTCGTTCTTCGTAGCGGGCATCTCAGACGGATTGATGGTCTTCTTGATCTCCTGGTACTCCTGGGCGTGCAACACGGCTTCGGCAAGGGCAGCAGATCCTTCGTCGCACTCTCGCGCCTTCCTCGGATTTCCTTGTACGGTGATTACTCCCTTTGAATCTGGAAGTTTAATCATGTTGTAGATGTAACAGGGATGGGCCATGAACGCCCAGTAAGTCGGACGTCCGAAGATGGCGTGGTAAGCACTTCTGAACGGTACCACCTCGAAGGAGAGTGGCTCAGTCTGGTAATTGTCTCGGGTTCCAAATGTCATGTCCAGAGTAATCTCACCCAGAGAATTCGCCTGTCTACCTGGTACAATGCCATGGAAAGTTACACTGCTGTAACTCAACTGGCTCTCGTGCAGCTTCATGCGGTGGAGCGTCTCGATGTAGAGGATGTTAATGCTGCTTCCACCATCTATGAGTGTTTTAGAGAACTCATAGCCATCAATAAGAGGATTGACGACCAAAGGGTACTTTCCCTGATGATGTGTTTTCCTCGGGTGATCTGAACGGTCAAAGGTGATGGTCACATCCGACCAGTCCAGAAACTATGGGACAGCCAGAACCGTGGAATTGAGCTCACGAAGAACCGCCTTCTTTTCCTTGGTAGGTTGGGATCCGAGGAAGAAGACGTATGCGTCTTTCTTAGTCGGAAAAGTTTTCTTTCCATCCGACTTGGGCTCTGTAGCGATTTCCGCTTCTTCCATGTCGGAATCTTCCTTGGGCTCCTTTCCTTTCTCGGAAGTTTTCTTCCCTTTTCTTTGCTTGGCTCTGTAGCCAGCAGATTCGTATTTCTTGATGTCGTCATTGAAACGACACTTGGCATTTGTGTGGGTAGATCCTCCGTTACTATCCAAGTGGTGGACACAGGGATTGTTGGCAATGTCAGCCCGGGTATAGGTTCTTCTGGGTTGCTGATCTCCTCTGCCTGGATTCGGGAAGTTCCACGACCTCTACCCCGGCCGCCTCCACGCCCTCCTCGTCCTCCAGATCCGAACGTTGCGTTGACAACTGCGTTGTCCGGAGCCGGTTTTTCGTCCGAGGTGTTCTTGTGCTTCTGAGTTTATTTTGGTTGTTTGGCCACATTGGGATTGGCCTAAATATTTAGCAGCCCTTCTGAATCATCATCGGCGTCAGCATATTTGCTTGCCATTTCTATCATTTCTCCCAAATCCGTGACGTGGTCACGCTTCAGTCTGTGATGTAAAAGTCCAACTCGAAATCATGCAATAAAAGCTTCTATCGCAGTTTGCTCGTTTACTCCTTCGCAGGAGTTCTTCGTATCGATCTAGCGTCCGAGGTAATCCCGGCAGGTTTCTCTGGGTCTTTGGGTGCAACGTTGCAAGTCTCCGATTGTGCAGGGCCTCCTGTATGTTCCCTCAAAGTTTGAAAAGAATGCACTTTGCATATCATACCAGTTGTGAATTGAATTCTCTGGCAGTTCATTGAGCCATGATCGAGCCGTCTTCCTCAACATAAGTGGGAGATATCGGACTGCAACCAGGCTGTTTCCTCCTTTGGCGATGCAACAAGCCTAGAAAAAATCCTGGAGCCAGGTATCTGGCCGAGCCGTGCCATCGTAGGGCTGAATGTGTTTGGCAATACCAAATTCAACCGGAAATCTGGTTTGACGTATACGTGGTCCAAAGCATTTGGGTCCCACATACACGTCTTCTTCCTTATACCGTTGCGCTTCTATGTTTGATTCTATGCGATGGCGAGCGTCGTTTGGCGAGAGAGATCTGTGCCTTGGAGACTCGCGGCTTCTGTGCAGTGGAGTCGGATTTATGCTTCTCCTCTACCCATTTCCGCCCCCGCCCCTCCTGCTTCCATGGCTATGAAGTGATCCTTCATGGTCGCTGCCAGGGGGCGATGGTGGCCCTGGTGGATTATTTCTGGCTGGGTTTCTTGGTGGTGGCGGTGGAGCTTCATTATGCTGACTCCGATGCTTGTTTCTTCTAACATCGTCCCTACTAGATTCAGGACGATCCGGATCATCTCTTCGTCCGGCATTGCCAGCCGGACGGCTCGGTGGTGGCATCCTTAGCCAATCTTACTCCTCTCACTGGCGGCGTGTTTCCGGGTCTTCTCTATAGCGATTGTTTTGCCGACGACGGCTCTGATGAGGAACCATTGCCCTGATGGCGTCTTTGGCCCCAGCCGAAATAACTCTTGCCCAGTCACGTGCCGACCGGCGAGAGTGGCTGTTGGAGCCGATTCTTGAATTCTCTTCTTCTCCACGGGGACGATAGCGTTGAGACGTATCCCTGCGAAGCCTTGCATCAGCACTTTGGTCAGCGCCAGTATGGCAAAACTCGGATTTTGAGGCCAGCTTGCCACTGAATGACACGACCGTTTTCTGCTGTTTTAATCCTTTGTCCAGCAATGCGACGCACTACTGGACCTGCTGTGGAGACAGATTATTGGCGAGGATGGCTCGAGCTGCAGCAGCGTTTTCCAACGGCGTGCTGTAGACTCGGATCTTCTCTCCATCTTTTTCGTCAAATAAATCTTTGTGGATATCCGGATTCTTGCTAGCAAGAAACGGACCTCCCCTTGTCTTGTTTGGATGTTGCTTGAAGGTTGACTGATATCTGGCAGGATCACTGTCTAACTGTTGTCTCATCTCGATGATGTGCGCGACCTCTTCAAGTAGATACAAACGGTGCTTTTCTAGGTCCTCAACCCTTTTCTCCAACGCCTCCGTGTGAGATCCGAAGCCATTGGGACTGGAATCGTGAGCGCATCTCCATAAATTTCACGTGCATCCTTGGTGACAACGTGTCCATCCACAGGAGGGTTGAATGGGTGTTATTAATCGGATCTGCGTCCTGATTCTCCATCTCGATCTCTTCATCAACTTTTTCTTTGTTGGTTTCTTCGACGTCCAGCTCTGCCGGTGTCGGATTTTTGTTCTTCTTCTTCTCCTTTGACCGCCCGGTATCCTTAACGTGGGTACCAGTGGCAAAGATGGCTTTTGGTCCGGTACCGGGGGATAAACTTCCGTCGGTATTTTCCGTCATGGTTGGCTTGTGGACCTCGGAGGAATCTCCGGTGTCCATCTCATCCTGCGAGGTGTAGCTTTCATCCATGCTATCATATGGACTAGGAGAATTTTCCGGCTCACCTTGCATTGGCTTGGAGGCGTGTTCTTGTTTATACTCCTCCATCTCTTTGTCGAAGTCTCAAAGTTCCTGTGACATGATTGACTCCATCGGTGATCCAGGAAAGTCGGCGTTTTCTTTGATTGCATCAAGAACCGAATCGCTGCCAGCTCGAGCATCAACATAGTCAGATCCAGTACTGATGTGGTATACGAAACAGTGCTTCTTCTTGTTCATGTTCTTCAGGTAGTGGCACAACTGGGTTTTCGCCTCCTCCATGTCAAAGTTCTACATGATGTCGGTGATTGCTTCGTAATCGATGTAGGGGCGCTTCATCATCTTATCTATCTTGTGCTTCAAGGGTAGTTGTTTTGCTACGGCATCTTGGACGACGGATCCGTAGCGGATATATTCTTCATCCGTGTATCCGATCTCATCAGGGAGATCATATCCATATTTTTCTTCCACCTCTTCTTCCACTACAGGAGTGGGCTGGGTGGGTTTGATTTTTTCCGGGATCTTGAACTCTTCCACCTCTGCGGACAAAGTAGATCCGGATTTTTCTTTCAACATGGTCATCACCTCAAGGGCGGGTTAGGCTGGTTCAGCGAAACCGGATAGATATCAATCTCGCCGATAGACATGATCGTGTAGATTGTCACGAGTTTTGAAGCCGAAATCTAGGTCTTGTCGAGAAGGACGAGAGGGACATCACTGGCGTAGACCACGGGACCCATGGCGATTGTTTTGTTGATTCCTGCATGCGAGGATTTTGCCTGGAATGATGCTCCAAAGATCACCTGCCCTCGGTGGGCGCCAACTGTCGTCGGATTGTCGACAAGTACGCCATAGGGGGTCCTAGTGGCGTTGGAAAGATGGGGTGTGAGACGTCGGATGTTCCAGGAGCGGTGAGCACAAGTTTACCCAGGTTCAGATCCGACTGTGGTGATCGGATCCTACTCCTGCTAGCAACCCAGTAATATATCAGCGTAAGCCGGATGTTACAACGGATTACAAGAGAGGTTCGCCTATGCGAGTTGGTTGTGGTTGATCTATGACCTGGTGGTGTTGTTCCCTAAAGGCTCCCATAGGGCCGGTTTATATAGTCACCGAGCCCTAGGGTTATCGGAGAGATCTATCCGGCTACGTTACAGAGTCGGTAACTATGTACAGCTTGGACTACAAGTAATACTACAGGCCTAAGTCGGTACCTCTTCTAGGCCTTGTCATAGCCGGAACTGTCTCCTACTCTTTCCCTGACTGGGCCGCCCGTGAAGCAAAGCTCTAACCCGTTGGTGGGCCACCCTGGTCAGCGAGTCCTGTGGGTATACCCAGAAAGTATATCCCCAACAAATGCCTATAGGAATAATTTTGGTAGTAACAACAATTATAGGCCTTATCCTCCTAATAATGGCAATACCTATGGAAACTCCTACAACAATGCTAGAAGTGCCCCCTCTGAACTTGAAGTCATGCTCAAAGACTTTATTAGTAAACAAACCACTTTCAACAAGATTGTAGAGGAAAAGCTTTTGAATTTAGAGAAAAATATCTCCTCTTTGTCTGAAGCACAGTCCTCTTTGATTGATAAAATGGCTGCTAAACCTGAAACCATGGAAAGTATCTTTGCTGCTACTCATGCCATACAAGTTACTATTAATGAAAATGTTATATTGTTAGACCAACTACATGCTAAGTGGGAAAGAGAAGCTGAACTGCTAGAAAAAATAGTGTGTGCACAATTACCACCACCAACATGGATGTTACCAAACCACAACAAGTCCCTATTCCTCCTACCACTACTCTTAATCCTACTGAAGGGAATATGCCCTGAGAGGCAATAATAAAGTGTTTATTATGTGTATTCCAAGTATATGATAGATGTTTATTTTGCATGCTATAATTGTATTAATAGGGAAACGTTAATACATGTGTGTTTAATAAACAAACAGAAAGTTCCTAGTTATGCCTCTCTCATAAACTAGCTCGTTGATTAACAAGATGATCAAGGTTTCCTGATCATGGACATTGGATGTTGTTAATAACGGGATCACAACATTAGTGTAATGATGTGATGAACATTCATCCGAAGTATAGCATTACGATCAAAGTCATTGAGTTTATATTGCCATAACAACTTACAAAGTGATCCTAATCCTTAGACCATGAGATCATGTCAATCACTAACACCGGAAGAGTTTCTTGATAACATCAAACGTCACACCGTAACAGGGTGATTATAAAATGGATTCAGAACTAATAAAGTGTTATGTTGAGGCTCATGGATCGAGAGTGGAATTTGTTCATCCCGATGAAGGATAGATATACTCTGGGCCCTCTCGGTGATATCACATTGATTAGCTTGCAAGCAAGTGATTTGATCACTAGAATGTTATATCACGGGAACGAGAAAAGAGTGCATGTCGGTAACGAGATCAAACTAGGTATGGAGATACCGATGATCGAATCTCGGACATGTAATATATCGTGAAACAAAGGGATTAAGATACTAGCGTAAAAGGTTTTGACGATCATGAGAAAGTCATCGTTGAATGTGTGGGAGTCAGTATGGGTCTCTAGATCCCGCTTCTGATTATTGATCCGAGAGGGGTCTCGATCATGTCCGCATTATTCACGAACCGTAGGGTGACACACTTAAGAGACACCGACATCCAATTGGAGCAAAAGTTTCATGCCGAAAGAATGAACAAGCGCAGGAATTTATTTCACTAGATACTGAAACAGGTTTTTGGGTGAAATTGCATAAAGTGGTTATGCATGTGAAATGGAATTCTAGCAAGGGGTAATTTGTGAATGTTTGTCATTAAAGTAATTGACAAATTCTGAATAAAATAAAAGAGTTTTATTTAATGAGAGTTTGCATTAAATTTGGTGGAAATTTAATGGGAATTTGAGTGGACTTTTGAGTGGAGGGAATTTAAAGGAGATTTGTGAGTGGAGTGTCCACCCACATGAAGAGGGGACGGCAAGGGGCAGCCCCCATGCGCCGGCCACCCCCTTGGGGTTCCCCCCTCCTCCTATAAAAGGAGCCCCCCGCCTCACTTGTCTCTCACACCTCCTCGTGAAGGATCTCTCTCCCCCTCTAGAATTTATCCCCCATGGTCTCGGACTAGCGAGATACATGTTCCCGATGGCTATTCGGCAAGAAAGAGTTGTGCTTCCGCTGCATCGCTGGAGCGAGGAGGCGGAGGTTGCTCAGTGCCTCGAACGTGTGTGCGAGCACGGATGCGCTGCTGATTTGCGGCGCTAGGACTTCCTATCGATCTTGAGATCGGCAAGAGATCATCTACATCAACCACGAGTTGAACTCGTTAAGCTTTGTCGGTCTTCAAGGGTATGTTCTCTACGGATATACATCCGCCCGTTGTTTGGATCTAGTTGATAGATCTTGGTATGTAGTTCCCATCGTAGGAAAATTTTTGTTTTCTATGCTGCGAACCCTACACCTACTACCTGTTATGCTAAGTTTGATTTTGATCTTGATGGTTGCAATATTTCTGAAGTGATTATGTTCCTGCAAAAGCTTGCTAGAGGTCCTGATGCTAGTGATATGCATGTTGCTTTCACCAAACACATTACTAATGCTCTTGTTAAAATTAAGGAAGATAAGTTAAAACACAAAGCTTCTATTCCTAGGAAAGTAGAAGATAGTTGGGAACACATTATTAATATGCAAGTGAATGACTTTGATCTCAAATCTTCATGTGATCTTGGTTCTAGTGTCTCTATTATGCCTAGGAAGATTTATGAACTGCTTGATTTTCCACCTTTGGAAGATTGTTATTTGGATGTCCCACTTAATGATAATGCTAAGAAGAAACTCATGGGGAGTGTTAATCATGTTCTCATTATGGTTAACAATTCTTATGTCCCTGTTGATTTCTATGTTTTGGATGTTGAATACAATGCTTCTTGTCCTATTACTTTGGGAAGACCTTTTCCTAGAACTATTGGTGCCATCATTGATATGAAAAAGGCACCATTAAGTATCAATTTCCATTCAATAAAGGTATTGAAGACTTACCTATGAGGATAGATAAGTTACTTTTTGCTCCTCCTTTGAAAGCAAGATTTGATGTTAATGCTTCTTCATTTGAAAATACTTGATTTCTTGCTTCTTGTGCCTAACTTAAAGGTGTTAAAGAAAAGTACTTGTTAGGAGATAACCCAAGAGTTTTCTTGAGTCTTGGAAGTTATTACTTCAGTAATGAACTCTCCTTATCCTTTTTTTTGCTTTTTGTGCCAAGAATGACCTCTAATGAGAGGGAAGTAAGATTTGGCGAGTTGCTGTCCCGAAACAGATTTTTGTGCTCCACCATAAAAATTCGTGAGGAGTCTCTGTATATCGGATTGAGCTGATATTTTACGAATAAATCCCTCAGTATGTTATATAACTTTAGTTAGTCCAACACTTTTTGATTTTAGCAACATAAGGTCTTCAAAAAAATTGGTTTCTACCTGCTGGTCTGTTTTGACAGATTTCTGCCATTATTTGCATTTGCTTCTTATTGATTTCTTTTTGAGTTCTCTTTTGGGGAATTGAGCTTTTTAATGGAAGTTGATTCAGTAGCTTGTGTTTTTAGTGAAAGTTTTTCTGTTCTAAAGCTAAACCCAAGGGTCTATCATCTTTTGATTACACTAATGTTGCTAATGAAGATTGTGTGAAGTTTTGTATGAAGGAAAAAAAATTAGGTGTAGAGAGAGAATGATGTAATGAAATGAATAATGGACAAAGCTCAAGCTTGGGGATGCCACCCCGGTGTCACCCCAAGAAATATCCAAGAAGTACAAGCATCAAAGCTTGGGGATGCCCAAGTCATCCCCTTCATCAATAAAAAGCTCAGGTCTTTCTAGACACTTTGTTTTTATTGTTTCATGCACTGTTGTGTTGTTCTTGGAGCGTCTTAGTTCTCGTTTGCTTTGCTTAGTTTTCTTGAATAAAGTAGTTTGGATCCTGTTCTTGTTGTGTTGTTTCAAATAAGTTGATTGGTGTTGGAAAGGAGTAGAAAGTTCTTGCTTGAAAAGTGCAAGAGGAGCTTGCTTTGATTGTGACTTAGACTCTATCATGTCATGCTAGGTGTTGTTTTGACCTTATGCTTAGTGATTATTGCTGTAGCATGACTTGCTTCAAGTCATTGAGATTGCTTAGTGTGCCTTGAAAGAATCATGCGTTGTTTTAGCATACAAAAGCATAGTATTGTGGTATTCTCCTTTGATGCTTAGTTTGGGTTAACTTGGCACATGCTCACACCATGTTATGACTATTAACAAGTCACCATAGCCTCTACAATCATTTAGTACTTGACTTGTAGTAGCACTCTATGCTTTGATTAGTAATGTTTTGTCACTCTGCATGATTATGGTCATTATTGCTCTCTTAGTTGGTTGGTCCCAGTCTTTTGCTAGCCTCCACTTGTATGATTAAGCTATACTCATGCTTCCAACTCCCAAGAAACCAAGTTATTCCAAAGTGTCCACTATAAATTCCTATGCATGGTGTGTTACACCATTCCAAGTATATTCTTGTTTTCAGCTATCTTCCAATTAAAAAGTATTTTGTTATGTGAAAACTTAGTGATTAAAGCTCTCACGAACTTGATGGCACACTTTATTTTCTTGCCCCTAATAAACTTGAACCATTGTGTCATATATGTTGTATATGCTTGCACTTATACGTTGGAATTAGGAGAACCATGCTGTCATGGGGAACGCTTTCAACATTGCACATGTACTTTGTACACAGTTGATATCATGCTCTTTTGTCTATGGATGTCGTCGGTGTGAAATGAAAGGGGAGATTGTAAGTCCATGGAGTTATGTATTTTGTGTTAGAGAAACACCTGGGCCGCTAGCGTAAGCATGCCTAATCATGGTGAAAACTTGCAGCATCACCATAGTGAGCATCTATGAAGCATTCTTCTTATAAAAAAGAGACATGTTGAGAAAAGAGGAAAGAGAGAAAAAAAGCACCATATCCCATGGTAAATAAGAAGAATGCTGAGATGCTCATTGTCTGCTTGCCTTGTCATTTTGGTTATGGGAAAGCTCCTATACCATGTGCAAGGGGTACCCGTTGGTGGTTCTCTATGATACACATGTACTTACTATGACAAGAACTTGCAAGTAACTAAACTTGAGTAGAATGAGGAGCGGCACTCGTATTGAGTCTCCACCTTCTATCCATAGGCACCAATTATGAGAGTATAGTTGCCATTCTTAGTTCTATGTGCATTGTCCCAAGACTTACTGATTGATTCATATTGTTGATATTACTTGTTCTTGTGCTATTTGTATCTAGTCACTCTTATGAACTTTGAAAGTGTCCTATTGTTGGTTGCGCTGAGTTGATGTAGGAGCGCTTCATTGGGAACCCCAAGAGCAAGGTGTGAAGCAGCACAGCAGCAAGTTTTCCCTCAGTAAGAAACCAAGGTTATCGAACCAGTAGGAGGAAGGAAACGTCACACAGGTGTTGCAAGCAACGCGATGATCTGCACAACACAAACTCAAGACTTTGCCGCAACGAATCAGTGAGGTTGTCAAGATCACCGGTTTGCTGTAACAAAGGATTAAACGTATGGTGTGGAAGGTAATGGTGGTTTGCAGCAAGTAAACAGTAACAGTGGAATATGTATCAATGGTAAATATTGGACCGGGGTCCATAGTTCACTAGAGGTGCTCTCCTTAAATAAACAACATGGCATGAAGGGTAAACAAATTACAGCGAGGCAATTGTGAGGAACTGAGCAAGGCATAACAATGCAATTACTAGTCAGAAAGATCCTATGAGGTTGATTGGGCAATAAAACAATATACATATACCGCCATCCAACTGCATCTATGACTAGAAGTCCACCTTCAGGTTATCATCCGAAACCCCTCCAGTATTAAGTTGCAAGCAACAGACAACTGCTTTAAGCAAAGTGTGTAAGGTAAATAGTGTAACACCCCGGTTTTAGTTAAATAATAATTAGGGTTTGATTGTGCATCATTAGAATCATCTTATAAAAATGCATGCAAAGAGAAATAAATCAAAACCCTAAAACCCTAATCCTCCCCTCTCTTTTTGAAATACATTCAAATGGTTTTTAATTTGAAAAGTTACCAAAACAATTGGAGCCCAAAAGGAATAAAAGGGCCCCATAAGGTTTTATATATTTTATAAAGCCTTTGGTATTTTTCAAATTACCCAAAACAGATTTCAAATGGAAACACAAAACAGAAATTTGAAAACAGAAAAAGAAAAGGAGTTCAGAAACAAAAACTGTTTCCTAAACCTAACTGGGCCGTAGCCCATTCCCTATCTCCCCTCTCCCTGCCACCCGCGCGCAGCACCTCGCGGCCCAGCAGCGGCCCACCCGAGCCCGATACCCCTTTGCCCCCTGTTCGTCGTCTTCCTCGACGACGAGGAAGCAACACCGTGTCGTCAGCGCCGCCTTCAATCCGCGTCGCTTCCTCGCCACCATCCATCGTTCCCTGGGGGAGGAGAAGATCCTCGCTATGTCGCCCTGCCGTCCTCATCCATTCTTCCCCCTCCCAGAGACCTCCCTCTCTCCTCTCTCGCGCGAAGCCAAACCCTAGCTTGCAGATGTCGCTGGCGCCCCATCGTTCTGACCTCCCCGCGCTCGATTGAGGGTGCCATCGGCTCCGCCACCTCGTCCTCGACCTCCTCTGCAAAGCACGTTTGCCGGGATGGTCTGCAATGCCGGAATAAGACCCGTCTTCCTCAAGCTCGACAACCACCGATGTCGTCTGTGCCGTCGCTTCCGTCCACCCCTCTCCTCGCCGACCCCACCGTTCGCCCCATTGTGAGCACACGGTTCTTCCAGACCCCTCCTCCCTCTCTGTCTTGCTCTATGTCGTGCTCGCGTCGAAGCTCGTTGTGCGCCACCGCTGGACATGGTTGCCGGCGAAGCTCTGTGACCCAAAAAGGGTGGCGCCGCCACTATCTTGCTTGCCTCGCTGCGCCGCTTCGAACACGCCTGGCCCCGTCGCCCTGCATGCCTCACAGCACCGTCACTGGTTACCATCCGACGGTGGCCGTCGTGACGACGTCATCGCCACGTCAGGCTGACGTGGACCGTGGGGCCGTTGACTACTGACCGCCACGGTGACAACCGATGTGGCCTAGGCCCCACCTGGCAGCCGCAGTGGCTAGACCCAGCCACGGTGTAGAATAACCCTGACCCCCTAGCTGACGTCACAGTGACGCAGTAAACCTATTTAAAATGGTTTAAATAATTTTAGAAATGGTTTAAATCTTATAAATTCAATAACTAATGATTTATAAGTCAGAAAAATACAAATAATTATATCAAAATGTTCAGAAAAATGAGATCTAACTATCTAAGCTATAATCATGAAGTATAATTAGAAGAACATAGTAACCCCTCTCATATACATCCGGAGTTTCCCCGAGTTAGGGTTTGTACCCCTCAGAACCCCGATTAAATTTTTGAGCATGTCCTAGGGTTACATGTTATTAACACTAATCAACTTGTCATATCATCATACTTGCTTGAGCATTGCATCGATGTCATGTGTTGATTGTTTCCCCTTTCTTTCTGGTGATTTGGTTCTTTCCGGTAGAATATGATATTGGTCGATGTTGAGTCTAGTGTTTGTGAAAACTATTTTAAAAGTGAAAAGTATTTGAGAAAACTCTAGTATGCTTCTTTTTCTCTTTATCCAGTTTCGCTCTAACTCTGGGTCATCTTCTCTTGTGTTGACTTTGAAAGGTTTTGCTATCTTGTCTTGTCTTCCAAAGCTTAGGTGCCTTTTGGGCAAGTAGTTTGTAAGCCAGTTGACCTAGTGTTGAGTTCTCTAGAGTTGTGTGTGTTGTGAATTCCTTGTTCCCCTTTGCTCTTGTTCATATAAGAGATTCCTTTCTATCATGATCTCTCTATTTTATGGATCCTACAAAATAATGATCCATAGTGTTCTGCTCTAGGCTTCGAGGTTTCCTTTCGCCTCGTATCCCTCCTTTTTGTTTGTTGGGTACTTCAGAAGCCGTTTCTTCTTTTGTAAGCTACCTCATGATTACTATATTGCAGTGTACTCTTTGTCACTCAAGTAGTAGTTACTTCCTTTCTTTGGGTTTTGACCCTTGGACTTGAATCTAAGATCCCGGATTGTGCTGGATTCTGGTATTGTGAATCTTGTACATGAAACTGACCTTTAACCCAAGATCCATTCCTTTGACCCCTGTTGCTGATGTTCACACATTACCTCAGGATGGCTGGTATTACAATTCTAGCCTTCAAGCTTGTGGTTATTGTCGCAATTGAGTTGGGACAACTAAGGACTTCCCCTACCACATGCCATGGCAGATGTTCTTTAATGGAACCAAATAGATCACGACAAGAGTACTCCTCGAGAGTCTCGTACCTATACTTGTGACTCTGCCACACCTTACCCTTCTCTGCATTGGTTTTCAGAAGATTGTTGACTTATGCATCCACATCTTGGGATTCCATCCTGAGCATGTTCTTTTTCCCTTGTTCTTCTCCGACCTTTGTCTGCTAGTTGGTAGCCAAGTAGTAAATATGCATCGGTGTCTTCCGATGTAAGATACTCTTGTGGTCCGTCATGACAAACCAATTCGAGATGTCAGGATAAACAAACTCCAATACCTCGTCATTTCTAGGACCAGGTCAAAGTGTTGTAATTCGCAGATCAAGAGGCATTGATTGTCTTCCATCTGTTCTACCTTAAAGTATCACACTCTTTTATACTAAGAGGTCGTGCTAAGTTACCTGACCCCTTAATGAAGTGATGCTCTTACACATCTTTACCCACCCCTCCTCGAGATTTCGCGCTCGTGAGTGATGTGTGTGCGTAATAATGTGGCTATCTGAGATTCTTAACAATTTTTATTGTTTTGAACTCTAAGGACATTTGTGTCATTCTAGCGTGATGGTTAACCCTATCACTAATAAAAGAATGATTGTGCTACCAAGTCTATTATTCTGATACCTCTCTTCGGCCAAAGAGTTAGGTTGTTGCCGAAGCTCTAAGACTGTGTCCTCTTGACTTGTAAAGCAAGTTTCCTCTCAAACTATGTGACATATCGGTGGTCCGTGATATTCTAGACGTCTACTAGAAGTATCGCCATGTTGCCACATGACTGTGTTGTCTAGTTCTTGAGCAAGCAAGTTCTCTGAACTGCTCCTTTCTCCAAGGATTTGTACTGGATACCCCTGAACTAGTTGGTTGAGCTTAAACAACAACTTGGAGAGTTGTGAGACAAAAGTTCCATCCAACTCTATTCCTTCATTGAGGGATGTCTAGTTTTGTCTGTGCTGAAGAAAGATAGTATTTCCTTTGTGGATATGTTATCTTACCCCACCTTTGGTTTGATTTGGGATATTGTCAAATCAAACTCAGTTCCAAGGACTATCTTGATGGTGTTTTTACTTGTGATGTTTCACTTGAGTACATCTTCATATTCTTTGGTCTGACCAATATTCTTGCCTTGATCATACGACATATGAGTCCATCTTCTTGGAGTGTCTTAATAAGTTTGTTGTTGAGTCCATCGATGACATCCTTATCTTCTCCATGAAAGATTAAATTCATATGGAACAATTGGCAATAATGTTGGAAACTTTTGAGAACCGTCTTCGAGTCATCTCGAAGCATGTGCTCTGGATGTTAGAAGTGACCTTCTCTGGTTCACGTGCAAATGTTGAAAGATGTCACCATGGATTTGAGTAGAGTTATCTCCTTCCTTAAGGATACATGTGTGTTTTATTGTTAGCACATTATGTGTGTGTGCAGTTGTCTTTCGACAAGTTGCTAATACATGGGTATAGCAATCTAGCTCATCTTTTGGAGCTTTACACTAAAGTCCAGATCTTGAGAATCTAGTAACTTTCCCTTTGTGGTAAATGTTGCAAACTTTCTATTCGAACATGCTAAGTCTGAAGTATCTTTCCACCTAACTAAAACTGAATCTCAGGCAGCAATGATGGTTGGTGTTATTCAAGGTTTTGACATAGGTCTCTTTGTAAATCTGGCAAGATTGATGTAACGGTTGACACTCTTAGCCAGAAAGACCTTTTGTCATATTCCTTAACTCAGCAATAACAACCACTCTTCATGAGGCACCTTCTATGATTTATATGGTAGTTGTTATTATGGTTTCCTTTGTATCCGAAGTCTGACCTTTACTTGATGTCTCGTGTTTCGAACATAGAGGAGAACATTTAAAGTAACGTTGCTAAATGTCTCTCGGTCGCTCCTCCAGACTCTTTTATGTTGGCAACCGTTGTTGTGCTAAATAATTGAAGTCCGAGAATGAAGTTTATTTCTTCTCGTGTCATCGGGAATCTTCTTAACTATTCATCTGGTGGTGTAAAGTGATATCACGATCTCTAGCAAATATTTTAGTATACCTGGATGAATAAAGAGTTTCCTTCGTTTCCCAATCATGTTTTAAGAGCGACTATGATTTTGGTAATCTGTAGTTCCTCTTGATTACATGTTTCTTGTGGCTCTTATGAGTCCTCCCCACCCAAAACACCTTTCTGTCTTGGCCTTCTGTTGAATGAAAGACTGACCCTTCTGTTTCAAAAGTAGTTCAACAGCCTGGTTTTCTTGATCCATATCTCTGCAACCTGAAATTTTCACTTAAGCCGCTTATTAGAGGTTCCCTATCAAAGTATGTGGTCATGTTCTTTCTGTTGAATTCTTCCTTCTTAGAAGCTTAAACTCTTCTGTAGCTCCATGGTTTCAATCCTTATGAAGACCATCCATCTAACAAACTTGAAAGCTTCTCCTGTTGTTTCCTCCGTTACCTTGGCGTGTTTCATGTTTGTCATCTCAGAGTTGTTTCTGAACACTCCATCCATGAGTTGACCATGAGATACTCTGTGTGTTGCTTAGTGTGTTTCCCTCTTATCCGTAGTATAACCCTGTTTCTTTCTCTCTCTGTCTCTTTTCCTACCTTTGGAATCTCGGGTCGAGATTATCGTAAGGGGATAGAGCTGTAACACCCTGGTTTTAGTTAAATAATAATTAGGGTTTGATTGTGCATCATTAGAATCATCTTATAAAAATGCATGCAAAGAGAAATAAATCAAAACCCTAAAACCCTAATCCTCCCCTCTCTTTTTGAAATACATTCAAATGGTTTTGAATTTGAAAATTTACCAAAACAATTGGAGCCTAAAAGGAATAAAAGGGCCCCACAAGGTTTTATATATTTTATAAAGCCTTTGGTATTTTTGAAATTACCCAAAACAGATTTCAAATGGAAACACAAAACAAAAATTTGAAAACAGAAAAAGAAAAGGAGTTCAGAAATAAAAACTGTTTCCTAAACCTAACTGGGCCATAGCCCATTCCCTATCTCCCCTCTCCCTTCCGCCCGCGTGCAGCACCTCGCGGCCCAGCAGTGGCCCACCCAGGCCCGATACCCCCTTCGCCTCATGTTCATTGTCTTCCTCGACGACAAGGAAGCAGCACCGTGTCGTCAGCACCGCCGTCGATACGCGCCTCTTACTCGCCGCCATCCATCACTCCCTGGGGGAGGATAAGATCCCCGCAACGTTTCCCTACCATCCTCATCCATTCTTCCCCCTCCCCAGAGACCTCCCTCTCTCCTCTCTTGCGCGAAGCCGAACAGATGTCGCTGGTCCCCCATCGCTCCCGACCTCCCCGCGCTTGATTAAGGGTGCCATCGGCTTTTCCACCTCGTCCTCGACCTCCTCTGCGAAGCACACTTGCCAGGATGGTCCGCAATGCTGGAATCGGACCCATCTTCCTCAAGCCCGACGACCGTCGCCGCCGTCCGTGTCGGCACTTCCATCCACCCCTCTCCTCACCGACCCCACCATTCGCCCCAGGGTGAGCACGCGGTTCTTCCAGACCCCTCCTTCCTATTTGTCTCGCTCTGTGCCGCGCTCGCGTCGAAGCTCGTTGTGCGCCGCCGCTGGACATGGTTGTCGGCGAAGCTCCGGTGACCCAAAAAGGGTGGCGTCGCCACTATCTTGCTTTCCTCGCTGCACCGCTTCGAACACGCCTATCCCCACATGCCTAACAGCACCGTCGCCGGTGACCATCCGACGGTGGCTGTCGTGATGACGTCATCACGACATCACGCTGACATGGACCGTGGGGCTGTTGACTGCTGACCGCCATAGTGGCAACTGACGTGGCCTAGGCCCCACCTGGTAGCCGCAGTGGTTAGACCCAGCCACGGTGTAGAATAACCCTGACCCCCTAGCTGACGTCACAGTGATGCAGTAAACCTATTTAAAATGGTTTAAATAATTTTAGAAATGGTTTAAATCTTATAAATTCAATAACTAATGATTTATAAGTCAGAAAAATACAAATAATATATCAAAATGTTCAGAAAAATGAGATCTAACTATCTAAGCTATAATCATGCATTGTTAAACAACTTTAACATCAAGTATAATTAGAAGAACATAGTAACCCCTCTCATATACATCCAGAGTTTCCCCGAGTTAGGGTTTGTACCCCTCAAAACCCCGATTAAATTGTTGAGCATGTCCTAGGGTTACATTTTAACACTAATCAACCTGTCATATCATCATACTTGCTTGAGCATGGCATCGATGTCATGTGTTGATTGTTCCCCTTTCTTTTTGGTACAATACGATATCGAGATCGAGATCGAAGACAGAGATCAAGACCGTCGAAGATCGAAGATTGACAAACAATACTTGACCAACTATAACAAGTCAAGTACAAGGCCCCCGAAGTCTGTTATCAACTGGCAAAGGAAAACATAGCCCCACCATGATATAACCCTATGTTTTCGAAAGCATTTCAATTCCTGCCATGTTGCATACGATTCTACTGTGGTATTTTAATGATAGGTAAAGTATCCTATCTATTGCATTACTCCTCTTTGATCTTATATTACCTGACCCACTGCTCCTAGCATAACTAGGTTTGGCTTGTGTGCTTTGCTAGAGCTTATATTCGTGTCTTGCTTAGCCATGCTTAGCTATCAGAGCTGGTTCATCTAGATGATGATCAGATGCAAAGAATCTAGTATGTCAGGAGAACGTGATAAGATGAGATCAGAGGTGATACGAGATTAAACATGCTAAGGCTTGTATGGGAGGCCACGGTGGGATGTGGTTTTTCTAGTCCCATGCTCGCCACCCCTAGGACCCGATGTTCTTGCCTCTTGAACCAAGACGATCGTACAACCACACGGGGCCATGGGAACCCCTCGATTGACTAACTTTCCTAGTAGATTCCATGAATCACATAGTTCGGGTGTTCCATTGGACATGCATTATGGATCCTCGAAGGCGGTGAAGGAGGTGCATTCATAACAGGTAGGTAAGCGTGGCCGGTGTTGCTTGGGGTCGATGGATAACCTGGTGAACCAACCTCACCTCACATCTTTAAGTACTGGCTTCGGGATTTGACCCGCTATGGCGGAACCATACTTATTGCGTGACTCATGGTCTCGGCGAAAGCAAGGTAAAGGTCGAGTACAACCACACCCTCTTCCAACACACCAAGGAAGTGTGTCAAGTGGCATTAAGAGTCGGTTGGTACGTGTGGGTAAAGTTGTACACCTCTACAGGGTAATAATCTTTTGGAAAGCCGTGTCCACGGCTATGGATGACTTGGGAACGGATGTGATGATCATAGACAACTTGAACCTAATCGTAGAACTTGGCAGATCAGCGTGTGCTTAAGGATGCTTCCTCATGGGTACGAGGGGATGATCCTAGTTAGGGTTTAGATGATGATGATTTGGTGACTTTCAAAAGATCATGATCAATATTTTGGAGATGTCGCTCTCTTATCCCTTTTTAAAATACTTTGATTAGACGAGATTATTCTCTCCCTCTTGTTTTATAAACAAAAGATGGCTTTATGCAAAACAACTCCACCAGCCATAAGTCTTGCGGAGTACACCCTGTACTCATCCTTGCTTTATTGATACTTTTGGCAGAGTAAGTGTTCCCTGAAGATCAGTTTGTACTACATTGACATCGACGAGTAGCTTGGGGTTCCCGGCTGGCAGCCTGGAATCTATGGGCTGGGACGTCATCGTTATGCTTTAGGCCTCTTAGGCCATTTGTTAAGTTTGCTATACTTAATAGCATAATTTGCCTTCCGTTGTTTGATGTTTGTGGTCAGTGACCTCTGCTTATAATAATTTGTTTCTTTGCTCAGTTATGAGCTTGTTGTAATAATTTTTGTGTCGTAGGGTCACTGATGTGTTACCGATTCTTCACTGGATATCCTCGAGCTCCAGGTTAAGCTTATGTTAGACGGAGTCTGGGATTTGTTCAGACCTGATCTCGGGGGTGTCACAGGTTTTGGTATCAGAGCAGTACCGACCGTAGGAAAACCTTGCTATTGGTCGATGTTGAGTCTAGTGTTTGTGAAAACTATTTTAAAAGTGAAAAGTATTTGCGAAAACTCTAGTATGCTTCTTTTTCTCCTTATCCAGTTTCGCTCTAACTCTGGGTCATCTTCTCTTGTGTTGTCTTTGAAAGGTTTTGCTATCTCGTCTTGTCTTCCAAAGCCTAGGTGCCTTCTGGGAAAGTCGTTTATAAGCCAGTTGACCTAGTGTTCGGTTCTCTAGAGTTGTGTGTGTTGTGAATTCCTTGTTCCCCTTTGCTCTTGTTCATATAAGAGATTCCTTTCTATCATGATCTCTCTGTTTTATGGATCCTACAAAATAATGATCCACAGTGTTCTGCTCTAGGATTTGATCCCGGATTTGTTTAGCCCTGATCCTGGGGGTGTCACAAACAGTCCACATGTTCCATGAACAAGAGACCGTTGTTTTCTCCCTAGTAGCAACAACACATCTACAACCAAATAGATTATTGTCACTTCCCTTGGAAACTAGAGGCATGAACCCACTATCGAGCATAAATACCCCCTCTTAGAGTCACTAGAAACTACTTGGCCAAGATAGCTACTAACAACGGAGAGCATGCAAGATCACAAACAACACAGACATGTTAGAATCATAAAGACAAAACCATTAATCAAACCAACATAATAATCTCAATATCCATCGGATCCCCGCAAACACAACATGCATGATTACAAATAGATTAGATCTTGATCATGAATGGAGCTCACAAGATTTATACATGAAAGAACAAAGGAGGAGATGCAACCATCTAGCTACTACATGGACCCATAGTCCAAGGTGGAACTACTCACGCATCATACCGGAGAGAAGGCCTCCGGGATGATCTTCCCTCTGGCAGGGTGCCGGGAAGAACTTCAGATCCCCCCGATCTAGGGATGATGGTGGCGGTGACTACAGACGGTTTCATGGATTTCTGATCGGGTACTCTGAGTTTCTGCATCGGGGGCTTTTTATAGGCGAAGGAGGGGGCCGAGGCGGCGGCCAGGATGGCCAAACCCTAGCCAGGCGCGGGCTAGGGCCCACCCATGCGTAGGGTGGGTCTGGCCCCCCTGGCTGGCCCCTCCGTCTCTTCTCTGGACTTCTTGTTCCCCACAGAAAGTAATTGACTTTGACGTTTGTCCCGTCCAATTCCGAGAATATTTCTTTACTAACTTTTCTGGAACCAAAAACAGCAGAAAACAGGCATCTAGCACTGTTGCAACTTGTTAATAGGTTAGTACCAGAAAACATGTAAAAAGCACCTCAAAGTGTGTACAAGTAAAGCAAAGTAGATACTAAACAAGCATGGAGCATCAAAAATTATAGATAAGTTTCCAACGTATCACCTATGCATCTATTTGCTACTCTATGAGGGACAAGCTGAATGCCACTATGCCATGTTTTTTGTATATGAAACAAACAAACGATTTTTAATGCATGTTATTCATGATCTTTGTTTGTAGCCTTTCATGTTGCATGCATAGTTACTTTGTCTTATTATTAGAACTCCATCTTTCTTGCACATGTTTAGAGTTCTTTGATCCCAGCTTCCAATGCTTGCAAATGGTTTGATCTTGGTTTTGTTGGTGCATGTCACCTCAAAAATTATTCTTTTTATCACTTACCTACTCGAGGACGAGCAGGAGTTAAGCTTGGGGATGCTTGATACGTCAGAAATGTATCTATAATTTTTGATGTTCCATGCTTGTTTAGTCTCTACTTTGATTTGCTTTGACCACACTTTGAGGTGCTTTTTATATGTTTTCTGGTACTAACCTATTAACAAGTTTCCATAGTGCCAGTTGCCTATTTTCTGTTGTTTTTGGTTCCAGAAAAGCTAGTAAGGAAATATTCTCGGAATTGTACGGGACAAAAGCCAAAGTCAACATTTCACCGAGGAGAACACGGAGTCCAAAGGAGAGACGGAGGGGCGCCACAGGGCTGCTGCACCCCCCAGGCACAGCCCCACCCTGGGCCGCTCCTGGGCAGGGTGTGGCCCCCTGGCCGCCTCCGAGCCTCGCCTCTTCGCCTATAAGAATCCCCCGATGCCTAAACCCTAAGGACCCAATAAATATTCCACGAAACCATCCGTAGCCGCCGCCACCATCATCCCTATATCGGGGGATCTGAAGCTCTTACCGACACCCTGCCGAAGGGGAGATCATCCCGGAAGCCTTCTTCTTCATCATGCCAGCCTCCGGTATGAAGCGTGAGTAGTTCCACCTTGGACTATGGGTCCATGTAGTAGCTAGATGGTTGTATCTCCTCCTTTGTGCTTTCATGTCTAGATCTTGTGAGATCCGTTCATGATCAAGATCTCATCTATTTGTAATCATGCATGTTGTGTTTGCGGGGATCCGATGGATATTGAGATTACTATGTCAGATTGATTAATGGTTTTGTTTATTGATTCTATCATGTCTGTGTTGTTTGTGATCTTGCATGCTCTTCGTTGTTAGTAGTTATCTTGGCCGAGTAGTTGCTAGTGACTCCAAGAGGGGGTATTTATGCTCGATAGTGGGTTCATGCCTCTATTTAATCTAAGGGAAGTGACAGAAATATCTAAGGTTGTAGATGTATTGTTGCTACTAGGGAGAAAACAACGGTCTCTTGTTCATGGAACACGTGGATTATTTACCTTGCACACTTTTCTTAAAGCAGTTGTCTGTTGCTTGCAACTTAATACTGGAGGGGGTTCAGATGATAACCCAAAGGTGGACTTCTAGTCATAGATGCAGTTGGATGGCGGTCTATGTATCTTGTTGTATTGTCCAATCGAATCCCATAGGATCTTTATGTCTAGTATTGTATTGTTATGCCTTGCTCAGTCCTGTCAATTGACCTGCTGTAATTTGTTTACCCTGCATGCCGTGTTTGTTTACCTCTAGTGAACTATGGACCCCGGTCCAATCTTTACCATTGATACATCTTCCACTGTTACCGTTTACTTGCTACAAACCATCATTACCTTCCACACCATACAGTTAATCCTTTGTTATAGCAACCAGTGAGATTGACAACCTCACTGTTAGTTGGGGCAAAGTCTTGAGTTTGTGTTGTGCAGGTTTCCACGTTGCTTGCAACACCTTTGAGACGTTTCCTTCCTCCTACTGGTTCGATAACCTCGGTTTCTTACTGAGAGAAGACTTGCTGTTGTGCTGCATCATACCTTGCTCTTGGGGTTTCCCGATGAATCGCTCCAACGTTGACGCAGCGCCATCAGTGGTCTGTGTCCAGTCGGACCGAATTGGACCCGTGGAGTATGTTTGTGGGGGGCGTTGGAGTTGGCCTAAGGCCACCGAGATTTCCCTACACCAGAGCCGAAGGGGCTTCAAGATAGGATCCGAACTTCCCAAGCCGGTGACGTCGAGACTAAATCATATGTACCCGATCTCCAGACGACACACATGCACTAGCCAATGCAATCAACAACCCGAATTGATGTAAAGTGCCAGATTCAACACTCACCCTACGTATTTTACCTTTGGCCTATTGTAACATGTGTTTGGGGAGCCGATTTTTTTAATTCTTGCGTTGGCCAGAATTTGATCCTAGGATCTCCTTTTCTGATATCATATTGAATTACATGCACTAGCCAATGCAACCAACAGTCCAAACTGATGGAAAGGGCTAGACAATTTATTTTAACACTAACCCTACGTATTTGCCCTTTGGGCTAATGTGACGTGTGTTTGGGATGCCGCAATTTTTCTTTCAAATTCTTGAGTTGGCCAGGATTTGATCCTAGGATCTACAGCTCTGACATCATATTGAATTGCATGCACTAGCCAATGCAACCACCAGGCCAAATTCATGAAAATGACTACTAGACAATTTATTTCAACAATGACGACGCAAAGTGCCACTACTGCAAAGACGGAACCAGTCAGGGTTTTCCATCTGAAGCCCTGGTACGAGGGGTGACCACAACGACGTCCTTAAAGAGTGTCATCAAACCCACATGCATCGTCGTTCTCAACCTCTTGGTCTCTCATCCTCCTCAACCTCTGGGCCTCTCTCACGAGCTTCATTGGGTGTGTTTGGTTGCTCGGGCTCAATTTTCACGTTTTTTCTACTTAGCTCGGTGGGTGATTTATGGGGGGAGATTGGGCTTGGGCCAAGTTTGGCAGTTTGTTTGGTTGCCCATATCTAGTTTTCCTGCAATTTTGGCAAGTTGAGCCAAGACAACTGATTTTGTGTCGTTTCATGCAAATTTCTGCATGTTTGGTTGCTCATGCCATAGTGATGTGCTCACCACTTCTCACAGCTGGTGATGTTACCATGTAATATCACATAGGCAGCAAACTGAACTAGCAGTTTCAAGCAAGCGGCAAATGAAACTCACAGTACCAAATTACCACCCTAGCTACTAGATAATATGAGTTCATGATAATGTTACCTAACTACTAGCAAATTACAGTTCACCATAATATTACCTAGCTACTATGAATGAATGTTTTACACCCACATTAGAGGTTGTTTATGGAACACAAGGGCAACACTTCATCAACAAACCATCTTCTTCAGATCATGTAGTTGCCTCTCGTCGCCCACATGTCGAGCGCCCGCTGTTGTCTCCTGCTCTTCCAAGCAGCACAATCGTTTTGGGCAACACCATGGCCACCGTCAGTGTCATTGTCGTCGGGAACTACATATTTCTCCTCCGGGAAGTACTCATCGACGCCAAATTTCAGGAACCAGTTGTACAAAATGCAACATGCAAGAACAAGCTTAACTTGGGAGGGGAAAGAGTGGAAAGGATTCTGGTCAAGGACCTTAAACCTGTTCTTCAGAGCAGCTAAGACCCTCTCAACCACGACTCTAAGGCTAGAGTGCCTAAGATTGAAAAGTTCTTCCGAAGTCCTTGGGTAGTTCCTAGCAGAGAACTTGTTGAGATGGTACCTTGTTGATCTAAAGGGGTGGAAAAATTCCAGGCTGGCAAGCATATCCGACATCTGCAAGGTAGAGTTTGCCATCAGGGAGCTTCATGCCATCAGGTGTGCTAAGGTTGTCTGCCAGAATCGTCGCATCGTGGGCGGATCCTTCCCAATTGGCAAGCACATATGTGAACTTCATGTCGAAATCAACGGCGACAAGCACATTCTGACTGGGGTAGTGCTTCCTCCCCCTATATGTAGCCTGCTCAGATTTCGGTACTCTAGCCATCACATGCGTACCATCAATTGGTCCAATACAGTCCTGGCATTATAAGAATGTTAGCCGGTTGTCCAACATAATCATCCAAAGAAGAACATGCTAGAGTTGCTCACCTTGAAAAGGCGGAACCATCGACCATTACCTTGTATCTTTGCGGGGGTTTGACCAGATGGTGGCTTGATCATCTCCTCCCTCAGTTCTCCAACAACGTAGAACACCTGACGGAAATACCGGGAAATTGTCTCGATTGATCTCCTCCATGTGTTATGGATCACTCGAAATCCCTGGTTATGGCCTAGAACATGAAGAAACAAATCCACCTACTCTTCGATACAACAGTTGATGCTATCCTTGAGCAGCCCCTAGACCTAAAAGTCTGCACAAGATGGTTAAATGGGGCTCTTCTCATCCTGAGCATGGCGATATCCTCCGCATCGTTGTTGTTATAGATGTAGTTCAGATTTTCCATCCTCTCTATGTTGCGCTGCATTAGGGGACCATACTTTACGGTCGGCCTGTTATGCCTAGCAGCCGCTCTTCTGTAGCTAAGACTACAAACACCAGGTGACATCGCCAAACATCATCACCTCACACACTAGGCTGTACCGAAGAGAATAACTTGCCCTCTCGCTTCGGGCTGTCGAGAGTCGATCCTACTAGCGAACAACGAGGACGGTGAACGTTGACGATCGAGTCTCATGTATACCATATAAGTCCAACTCCAACGGGCTAGACCAAACCGGACATCGAATTTGACTGATTTGGTCCGTCTGCGGGAATGTCTGGCCCCAAAACGGACGGGTTTCCGGCCCGTTTTTGCACATGCCTCCAACAGTACTTATCCTGCATACGGCCAAACGAATCGATGCCATTTCCATCGTCGTAGAAGACGACGGGACATCGTCGGAGAGGGCAAGGCGGAGCTCCATGGCGCCTCGGCGGAGCAGGATGGCGCTAGAGGCGGCGGCACATACCTGCGGACGAGGCGGTGCAGGATGGTGCTAGCGTGTACCTACTGACGAGGCAAGCTTGCGGCCGAAGATGGAGCTGCCAGAGAGGACCTTCATGGTCACGAGCTGGACGCCGACGAGGGACGGGGCGGGGCGGTGGCGTCGGACCTCAAGGCTAGGCGGCGCGACGCATGGTCGGGCGTCGGGCGCACGCGGTGTCGGACTACTGGGGCAGCGAGGCTGCGTGAGGCCGTGAAGGGATGGGCGCGAGGCTACACAGCAAAGGTTGGGCACGAGGCTGCGCAAGGCTGCGCGGCGGCGCTGCGCGCGAGGCGAGGGATGGCGTTGGGCAGCGGCGCGACGCTGGGCGTGAGGCCCATCGGACTGACGGGCGCTCCATGGCCACGGCGGGCGGAGCTCGGGGGTTGGTGGCGAGCTCGCATGGTGCGGCGGCGGCGGGGAACAAGAACAGTGAAGCTGGTGGGGAGGGATGTCGCTGACGTGTGGGACATTCGACGGACAGGATAGACAAGCAGGACGCGTCTGTTATGTCCGTGCCCCGCAAACCGGGTGGAAATCTTCGGAATAAATGCGTCCGTTTGTCCCAAAAAACATTTTATGTGATGGCCAGTTGGGAGGTGGTATGTGTCCGGTCGGACCAAATAGGGCCCGCGGAGTCCGTTTGCAAGGGGCCGCTGGATTTGGCCTAAGGCCGCCGAGATTACCCTACACCAGAGCCGAAGGGGCTTCAAGATAGGATCCGGACTTCCCAAGCCGGTGATGACAAGACGAAATCATATGTACCCGAGCTCCACGACGACGCGCATGCACTAGCCAACGCAAGCAACAGTCCGAATTGATGAAAAGTGCTAGACAATTTATTTCAACACTCATCATGCGTCTTTTCCCTTTGACATATTGTGACATGTGTTTGGAAAGCCGCAATTTATTTAATTCTTGCGTTGGCCAGGATTTGATCCTAGGATATCCTGCTGTGATGTCATATTGAATTACATGCACTAGCAAATGCAACCAACAGTCTGATGTGATGAAAAGGGCTAGACAATTTATTTTAACATTCACCCTACGATCTTTGTCATTTGGCCTAATGTGACGTGTGTTTGGGATGCCGTAATTTTTCTTTAAAATTCTTGAGTTTTCCAGGATTTGATCCTAGGATCTACTGCTCTGATACCATATTGAATTGTATGCACTAGCCAACACAACCAACTGTCTAAATTGATGAAAACGACTAGACAATTTATTTCAACAATGACGACGCAAAGTGCAACTGCCGCAAAGACGGGTTAGAGTTTTCCATCCGAAGTCGTGGTACGAGAGGTGACCACAACGACGTCCTTAAAGAGTGTCATGAAACCCACATGTATCGTCTTTGTCAACCTCTGGGCCTCTCTCACGAGCTTCATTGGCCGTGTTTGGTTGCTCGGGCTCAATTTTCACGTTTTTTCTACTTGGCCTGGTGGGTGCTTCATGAGGGAGATTAGGCTTGGGCCAAGTTTGGCGGTTCGTTTGATTGCCCATATCTAGTTTTCCTGCAATTTTGGCAAGTTGTTTGGTTGTCAAGATAACTAATTTTGTATCGTTTGATGCAAATTTCTGCATGTTTGGTTGCTCATGCCATAGTGATGTGCTCACCACTTCTCACATCTGGTGATGTTACCACGTAATATCACATAGGCATCAAACTGAACTAGCAGTTTCAAGCAAACGACAAATGAAACTCACAGTACCAAATTACCACCCTAGCTACTAGCTAATATGAGTTCACGATAATATTACCTAGCTACTAGCAAATGACAGTTCACCATAATATTACCTAGCTACTATGAATGAATGTTTTACACCCACATTAGAGGTTGTTCATGGAACACAAGGGCAACACTTCATCAACAAACCATCTTCTTTAGATCATGTAGTTGCCTCTGGTCGCCCACATGTCGAGTTCCCACTTTTGTCTCCTGCTCTTCCAAGCAGCACAATCGTTTTAGGCAACATCATGACCACCGTCAGTGTCATTGTCGTCAGGAACTACATATTCCTCCTACAGAAAGTACTCATCGGCGCCAAATTGCAGGATCCAGTTGTGCAAAATGCAACAGATACGAACAAGCTTAACTTGGGAGGGGAAAGAGTGGAAAGGCTTCTGATCAAGGATCTTAAACCTGTTCTTTAGAGCAGCTAAGACCCTCTCAACCATGACTCTAAGTCTAGAGTGCCTAAGATTGAAAAGTTCTTCCGAAGTCCTTGGGTAGTTCCTAGCAGAGAACTCGTTGAGATGGTACCTTGTTGATCTGAAGGGTGGAAGAATTCCAGGCCGGCAGGCATACTCGACATCTGCAAGGTAGAGTTTTTCGTCAGGGAGCTTCATGCTATCAGCTCTGCTAAGGGTGTCTGCCAGAATTGTCACACCGTGGACAGATCCTTCCCAATCGGCAAGCACATATGTGAACTTCATGTTGAAATCAACGGCGGCAAGCACATTCTGACTAGGGTAGTGCATCCTCCCCCTATATGTAGCCTGCTCAGATTTCGGCACTCTAGCCATTACATGAGTACCATCAATTGCTCCAATATAATCCATGCATTACAAGAATGTTAGCCGGCTGTCCAACACAATCATCCAAAGAAGAACATGCTAGAGTTGCTCACCTTGAAAAAGGGGAACCATCGACCATTGCCATGTATCTTCGTGGGGGTTTGACCAGATGGTGGCTTGATCATCTCCTCTCTCAGTTCTCCAACACCGTACAACACCTGATGGAAATACCGGGAAATTGTCTCGGTTGATCTACTCCATGTGCTATGAATCACTCGGAATCTCTGGTTATGGCCTAAAACATGAATAAACAGGGCCACCTACTCTTCGATACAGCAGTTGATGCTGTCCTTGAGCAGCCCTCTAGACCTGAAAGCCTGCACAAGATGGTTAAATGTGGCTCTTCTCATCCTGAGCATGGCGATAGCCTCTACATCGTTGTTGTTGTTGTAGTTTAGATTTTCCATCCTCTCTTTGTCGCGCTGCATCAGGGGACCATACTTCACGGCCGACATGTTATGCCTAGCAGCCGCTCTTCTGTAGATCAGGAACATCCAAGCCTGAATCACAGTGACTAGAGAAGCTGTCTGGATGATAAGCTTCAGTTGCTGGCCCTATACGGAGTGGCATTGCGTAAACACGGTGTACGTACTACCCTAATGTCGAGCTAACTACCTTGGTAAAAAAGATGGAGAGGATTCATGGTTGTTTCCTTCATGCTGCTGGTGGCCGTCGAGGACCTGTCGCAAGCGGAGAAGAAGAGGGAGGAGTAGTCGGTGACACAGATCTGCGAGCCAACAGATGCCGGAGTCGGGCTGTAGACGCTAGCCGGTGCTGGAGTGTGCTTAGCAGCAGCTGCCGGAGATCTAAATCGTCGTCACCGCCGCTGCCAAAGCCGCCGCGCAAGAGGATAATAGGAAGGGATTTTGTCTTCCAGCGGGAGGTTGTAGCATAAGTGAGTCTATTTTTCGCGCCATACGGTGCTGCGGTTCTTTCGGCTCTTACCATCTCCCAGCTGCCTCAGTTGGAAATGCTCGGTTTTAGCGTTACTCTGGAGCCCGGACGAGAGGTGCTTTAAGATCCGTGTGGGCTAAATCCACGACACGCCGCGAGATACCAAACGGGTTTATTTCTTCCGGTCCTGTACGAGAAACGGCAATCAGATCAACCAAACACGTCCATTTTATCCTTCCTTCTCCCTCCGACATTTCATACGCACGTGACACGGCCATCCCGAGTACCACCAGCTATTGGCAAAGGCACATCCGATTCGCCACTCGCTCACTACGTTTATGTGGGAATGTGTTTAGTTAGCTAGCTTTTTCCGTCTCGCTACCAGATGGACCAGTAGACCCTAGTTTATCTCATGTAACAAACAAAAATCATGTTTTTCACATAGTTTGGTTGTCCGTATTGCCTTACTTTGCATGAGAAAGAAACACCATCGCAGAGTTTGGTTGCTTTTGTATGCTTCGGTGATGCGAAGTTCGGCTGCTTTGTTGCGCTGTATGATCTGGTGATACAAACTATGGTGTCTGGTTGCGTGTGTGATGGTTGCTTTCACCCTTCTCCACGTGGTGAACTCACCTCACATTATCACACCTGCAGCTGCTCCGTCCATGACCCGCTGAAAAAAACAACTTAATTATAACACGAGAATGTTGTATATATGGAGCAATAATATGGAACTAGTGGTCCAAGTAAACGATGGTTGAGCCAAGGCCTGTACTACGCGGGCAAACACTCCATTGATTTTACTATAGATGGAGGTTTCATCGTGAATTCTTGTGGACATTCTACCCAAGTCTGCGGCTCTCAAACCTTGCCTAGGCTCCACAAATGACTTGGATCCACCGCTGCAAGGAAGCTAGAAACGATCGTAATTTGAAGAATTTGTTTAAACGTCCAACCTCAAGCACAAAATTTAAGATTCACATTTAACAAAAATGTGTACTGATCACAGGAACAGAATCGTATGGTTGATCTGAGCCTCGTTCATGTAGGTCTCGTCATGAAAAACTGAACTGACAAGGAGAGCGTGAGAAAAAGACACATAGAGACATACCCCTTATACACGTGCAAACTCGTTAACAACATGGAGATAAATATAACTCAGTACCAGTTCATCCATGCGACTCAATAAGAAAACTTACAACTTGAAAATAATGTGGGAGGACGAGATGTAGCTAATGGTTAAAAGGAAACTCCAAAAGATCAATTTTTTTTTTTTGAGAATACTCCAAAAGATCAATTGGACACCGACACCGGTGCCGAAGGAAGCTCACTAGATGCTGCCACATGCCAGCCAGCGTACATATAGATTTGGCCAGCCCACCAAGGGCGCATGCTCTGCCCGCAGGCCTGCTCGATGCTGTGTCCTCACACCCACAGGACAGGGATCGGGCCTTTCCTATTCATCGCTCAGCGCAAGCGTTAAAAACGCAAGCTCAAGCGGGCACTCCGGGTGGGCCGGCCTATTAGCTTTACTTTTTTCCTTTTCTGTTTTTTTTTTCTGCTTTTTCTTTTGACACCTATACCCCTACGGTGTTATTTTCTATTATTATATATAAAAGGAAGTAGAAAACCACTGTACAATGCTTAAAGAGCAAGAGTTACATAAGAGGGGTAAGAAATGTGCTAAAAGTAATAACATGAATAAATTACACAAAAGAGTTCAGTACCCAGTCAATAAGTGGCTAAACTTGGGTTGCCTTTACTCTGTAACTATGAAACAATAGATCACTTTGAAAACCAGCCTTCCAGCGATGGAGAGATGCAGGCACTGTTTTAAAAATGAGATCATTACATACCTTCAAAAGATTCCACGTTGCACATGCAATGACTTCCATGAAGCAAGGACCTAAAAAAAGAGGTTTTGGCCGCTATAATCCGATCAGAGAGTGGGAGAGATAAATTACACTGGACAACAAAAAAAAACTCCAACATTATAGTGCAAAATCACACCGAAAGGATAAATGATCTCTTGTCTCAAGCTCCTCCTCACTACATAAAACACATTCTGCCCCAGACTCCAAATGCCACTGTTTGCGTTGCATAATATCTCTTGTGTTAAGACGATCATGCATAAGGAGCCACATGAAAGTTTTAATTTCAGTAGGGCATTCAGTTTCATTTTCCCTTTTTACTATACTTTTTGTCATTTAGAAAATAGGTTTCAAAAATTTTACATTTGAAATTTGTTCAATACTCTATATTAAAAATATTTAAGTTCTACATTTGTCCATATTTTAAAATGTTAAGATGTTTAAAATTATAGATTTGAAGATGCAGATTTTAACATTATTCAGAGTTAAAAATATTCAAACTTTGAAAAATGTTTCATATTTGAAAATTAATTAGATTTTGAAAATATACAAATTTCAAGTTTGCTCAGATTTGGAAGATATTTAAATTTATAAATTGCTCAGATTATGAATAGGGCCATTAATCCATACCACTTCAGTTCGTAGTGTGAAATGTTTTAATATTATTTCGACCATGTTGTTTTCTCTTCCGAAGGATACCACTTGTTATCGATTTTTGTTATAGTGATCATAAGTTGAAATGTGATACTATCTTGAGCATGGAAAAATCTCTTTTCATTGGCTCGCAACTTATGTTACTACTATGTCAGCCCCGTAATATAAGATGGTGTTACAGCCAATTTAGGAGATGACAACGTCTTATATAGCGCAGTTATCCTAACTTTTTTTTCCTGGGATTACGACCAGGTGACGTAAAAAACCTAAAGTAAGTGATAGATGAGACTAGCGAAGCCATTATCTAGTACTTTTGGGGTCAAAACTAGTGTATTCATAGCTGATATCATGGTGTCAATTGACATCATATACACCATGCAACTCCACCACCGAGCACGAGCCCGACAATTAGCCATGCGACTCGATGTTTATAACCGATAGAGTCTGTGTGTTATGTTGTAGTGTTTCCAAATCTCAAAGCATCTACAGTCGGTGTTGATAGATCCTACACCATATGTACAAGTACAAATGTTTTGTTGGTCCTAAAATAGAAAATGATACTAAAAAAAGCTATTTTAAATACTATTTTTTGGCATAAGCAACAAAATTATCACTATTGACATATAAAAATGTACATATGAGACATAGACATATACATATAAATAGAATAATACCCCACGCGTTGTAGCGGGAATTTGTAAAAAAGAAAAGTGTTGTTATGATTAACTAGAATGTGTGCAAGGAAACAATTGGATCAATGAAAATAGAGAATATGAATTGTTCATCAATGAGCACCGTGGTACAAGTACACATGAATTACCAAGAGCAGAAAAAAGCAGTTGAAGTATTATTAGCATGTAGGACTGTGATTTCACACACAAAAATCGTCTATGACAAGGATGTATGCTGATATGTATACATGTATTTTTTTTAAAAAAAATGTCCTCATGTAATTGATTTGTTAAAATTTCGAACTAAACCTAGGAACGAACAGTTTGCAATCATTGGGATCATGAAAAACCAGTACGACGGAAAAAAATTAGACATATTCTGTAGAGTCATCCATTAGCCAATACCATAGAGGAGGCAAATTCTAATAAAAGGGGGTACATGAAATAAATCAATAGTTGACCATTATCTTGCAAAATAATTAAAATATATAGTGAATAAAATTACCCCAACTGTAAGTGATACAAAATATTTAGAGAATTGTACAAACTGTGACTACGAGGTAGCTGAATGTTCAAGAAAGAATTATGCAAACTGTGACTACCAGGTAGCTGAATGTTCAAGAAAGCGGAAATAAAAGAACATTGTGTGCTACTATGTGTACCTAGGATGCCGAAATTGCTGGATCATAATAAAGGGGAGCATGAAACAATGGTCCAGATTACCAAGAACTTGATGTCGCTACATACTGTGCAAAAGGTAGTCAAATGTGTCACACCAACTCTACATGCCTCACAATTCTGCAATAAACGGGGTGCAAGGATATTCAAAACCATCACAACAAAAGCAAACCCTCAAAATAAATACTCCCTTCGTCCAAAAATAACTGACTTGTGTTTGTCTAAATTCGAATGTATTTATACTAAAATGCGTTTAAATACATTTGAATATAAACAAAACCAAGTCAATTATTTCTGGCCAGAGGGAGTACGTGTATTAAGAGGAAAAGAGACAGAAATTACCTACCCTACTTAGGCACAAACTTGCTCAATAGATCAAACTAATAATACTAGATTAAACGGAAGGAACTACAACCTCCTTAAGAGATGGCAATATCAAAGCTGACCCCGTAAAATTATGAGTCAGTGTTCACAGAAGCAAGTCTATCGCACATCAACAACTCTGCTTTTTTCCGATACAACTCATGGTCATGGAGCAGAAGCATTGAGGGAAAATGCTGTGGGGGAGATAGATGACCTCCATGGCAGTACGATAGGAGTAAAATATAGTATACGTGCAACAGAACTTGTTAGTGGAGGAGATTAAACGGCTTGCCTGCAACCAGTTAGTGGACTTGAGTCGCCGAGAGAAAAATCACTGATTTGAAAGTTTAGACTTCCATGTCATTAAAAAAAGGATTCGACCTAAACATAATAGGATAAGTTGCAACATATTTTTTTATCACAAGCAGAATTATTATGTGAATCAATACAAAAATAACACCAAAATGCTCAAGTAGCGCATATTTATTTCTGACAAGATAGGAACTGAATATCTTAAGACAGTCAGCTTCAGTTCAACGATAGACTTAGGATTTCCCATTCAACATGAGTGAAATTCTTGAGATCAGCTAGAAGCAACTCAAGAAGAACACATAGCTGGAAGGAGTGAACATCAGTCTGCGTTAAAATTACAAGTGCATTAATTTTGTGTACATCAATTGCAAACAAGTTTATCCACTGAAATAATATATACTAATATCTTCAAATCTTTCGGGCATATAAAATCCATTCCAAAACTCAATAAACTTTGGTACATATAGCCCGCACAAACACCTTCAGATAATACATTACATAAAATTGTTGGTAGAAAAATGAATACTTATGTTGGTACACTAGACCATGAGATCTCCTATAACGTACTTGTCTTCTATTTAGGGACGTCTTTCTCATGGATGACTTTCCAACTCACAACATCAGCCTCAAGTGATAAATTCATTTAGGATAGCGTTCATTCCCATAATATGTATTTCAATAAAATCTCACTTAGCACATTAACATATTCAACTACATGCACAAATAATAGTATTTAATACCACATTTAAGTATACCTAACCATGGTATAAAATAGTATTATTTATGCATAATTTATATAGTCGAATACGATAAGATACTAACTAAGATTTTATAGAAGTACATATTATTGGGATATACTATCCTAGGTAAATCTGTTGGAATTATGCCCTAGAGGCAATAATAAAAATGTTATTATTATAATTCTTGTTCATGATAAAGTTTATATTCCATGCTAAAATTGTATTAAGCGGAAACATTAATACTTGTGTGGTTTGTGAACAACACCGTGTCCCTAGTACGCCTCTATGGACTAGCTCATTGATCAATGATGGTTAAGGTTTCCTAACCATAGACATGAGTTGTCAATTGATAATGAGATCATATCATTGGGAGAATGATATGATGGACAGACCCAAACTAAGCGAAGCAATTAGATCGTGTCATTGTGTTCATCTTTGCGAAGCTTTTCCTATGTCAAATATTGTATTCCTTAGACCATGAGATAATGCAACTCCCTGGTATCGGAAGAAAGCTTTGAGGTCATCAAACGTCATCCTATGAGAGGGTGATCATAAAGGTGTCTCTCGGGTGATCGGAAAGTATCTGTTGGGTTGTATGTATCGAGATGGGATTTGTCCCTCCCAAGTCGGAGAGGTATACTTCGGGCCCACTCGGTAATCGATATCAACACCGCTTGCAAGCATGTGGTTAAGGAGTTAATCACAAAGTGATATCGGATTACGGAACGAGTAAAGTACTTGCTGTGAACGAGATTGAACTAGGTATGACGATACCGACGATCGAATCTCGGGCAAGTAAAATATCGCGAGACGAAGGGAATATATATATGGGATTGATTGAATCCTGATATCGTGGTTCATCCGATATGATCATCGATGAATGTGTGGGAGTCAATATGGGTGCCCAGACCCCGCTGTTGATTATTGATAGAAGATCATGTCTGCATATTCTCGAACCCGCAGGGTCACACACTTAACGTGTCTCGACGCTAGGATAGATTGGATAATTGGTTTATGAGTTTTTGTTCGGAGTCTCGGATGGGATCCGGGATATCACGAGAGGTTCCGAAAAGGTCCGGAGAATAAGATTCATATAAGGCAGTGCAGTTTTTAGAGTTCAGAATTGTTCCGGATTAATCGGTATTGTACCGGAAGCTTCTAGAACCTTCCGGAAGGGGGCCAACGTGGTCCCACCTTCCGGGAGGGGGCATGGGCCTATGAGGGAGTGTCCTGGCCGCATTGGGCCAGGGGCACAAGGCCCCATAGGGCCCAGCCGATTCTAGATAGATTTAACTCGTTTAAATCTAGGGATAGAATTTCTAGATAAGGGGATAAGTTTAAATCGTTTAAACTAGAGATAGGCTTGGAGGAGGGGCTAGGGCTGGCCGCCGCCACCCCCTCTATATATAGAGGGCTGGTGCGCCCCCTCCCCCTACACACATCTCCCTCCAAGCCCTAGTAACCCTGCTGCCTTCCTCTCTCCCTCCCGACTGTTTGTAGGCGAAGCCCTGCAGCAGAAATTCTCCACCATATACACCACGCCGTCGT
This sequence comes from Avena sativa, assembly GCA_916181665.1. Lineage (NCBI taxonomy): Eukaryota > Viridiplantae > Streptophyta > Magnoliopsida > Poales > Poaceae > Avena > Avena sativa. The sequence continues at coordinate 509,526,659 of OV702294.1, forward strand.
GTTATAGATCCAATCCATCACTCCACCCTACTTGCTGGTCCGAGGAAGGAGGAGACGTCGAGGTGCTGCACGTGTGCATCTCACGGAGGCACCGCCACTTGTGGTGCTAGATCGGATCGGATCGCGAGGAGGAGAAGCGAGTACGACTACATCACCCACGTTCCGACGAACGTTCCGCTGTGCGAATCTTCAAGGGTATGAAGATCTAATCCAATCTCTCTAGTTGTTTGCATCTCCTAGATTAGATCTTGGCTTTCCCTCTGTTCGCTTCCGTAGAAAATTTTGATTTACTATGCTGCAAAACACTTCAGTGGTATGAGAGCTAGATCTATGCGTAGATGTGATTCACGAGTAGAACGCAACATGGTTGTTGCGGGCGTTGATGTTTTCTGTTGCAAGCCTCTTGTTTGTGTTATTCTTATGACGCGGGATAGTGAGATTGAAGCGGTCCAGGCCAACCTTACGCGACATCGTTCGCGAGACCTGCTCCGCACTTGACGTGTGGCTTGTACCACACATGCGGCTGATGGATGTCAGTTTCTCTCACTATAGTTGTCATGGGATTAACACCGGAGTTTGGCAACCATAATATCACCGTTGTGGCTTTCCGTAGGTAAGAATCGTTCTTAGCATCTACTCCCATAAGCCACGTAAAACATGCAACAACAAAGTAGAGGCGTCTAACTTGTTTTTGCAGGGAGTGTTTTCTGTGATATGGTATGGCCCAAGATGTGATGTGTATAATGTATGCGATGATCATGTTTTGTAATGTTTCACGACTTGCATGTCGATGAGTACACAACCGGCAGGAGCCATATGGTTGTCTTTATAATTGTGTATGACCTGCGAGTCAACTTCTTATACGCCATGTAATAGCTTTACTTTATCGCTAAGTAGTTAGCAATAGTTGTAGTTGCTATTCGTGGTGGAGGCAATCATGGTGGAGTGATGGAGATCATGCCGGAACGCACAAGATGGAGATTATTGCGCGAAGATTGGCTATACCATGTCACATAAAGTTATATGCATGTGATGTTTATCCCTTTATGTATCTTATTATGCTTAGATCGCGACGGTAGCATTATAAGATGATTCCTCACTTAAAGATCAAGATAAAAACTGTGTTCTCCCCAAGTATGCACCGTTGCAAAAGTTCGTCGTGTCCAAGCATCACGTGATGATCGGGTGCTATAGACTCTACGCTCACATACAACGGGTGCAAGCCAGTTTTGCACACGCGGAAATACTTGGGTCTAACTTGACGAGCCTAGCATGTACAGACATGGCCTCGGAACACAAGAACCGAAAGGTTAAGCATGAGTCATATGAATGATATGATCGACACTTCGTTGTCCACCATTGAAACCACATCTCTTCTCGTGATGATCGGATTAGGTGTGGTGAATTTGGATCGTGTTCACTAAACAACTTGAGGGATGTTGAATTTAGTGGGAGTTCATCTAGTAATTTGATTAAGTTGAACTATTTATCATGAACATAGTCTAAATTGTACTTGCAAATACTGTAGATCACATGGCCAAGTCCAACTTCAACTTCAACGTTTTTGCTGAGAAAGAAAAGCTTAGAAACAATGGGTCTAACTTCACCAACTGGTTCCGCAATCTAAGAATCATTTTGTCTGGCGGACAAAAGGACTATGTCCTTGAGAAAGCGTTAGGTAACCCCTTGCTGCAACTGCGCCGGCTGATGAGAAAGCTGTCTATCAGTCGCGCAAGGATGATTATGGTGTGATTAAGAGCACCATGTTGTTTGCTATGGAACCGGAACTTCAAAATCGTTTTGAAAACTATCCCGGGCCCTTTGAGATTCTCGAAGAGCTGAAAACCATGTTTCAGACTCAGGACCGTTCTGAGAGATATGAGATCTCTGAGAAGTTCTTTAACTGCAAGATGGAGGAAGGGAGTTCCGTTAGTTAGCACGCCATTAAGATGTCGGGCTACACTCAACGCCTTGAGCAACTGGACTGCAAGATTCCAGAGGAGCTCAAGATTGACAGGGTTCTGCAATCACTCCCTCCCAGCTACAAAAGTTTTGTAGTGACTCATAATCAGATTGGTTCCACTGATACGATCACCGAGCTCTTCGCAAAGCTGAAGGCTGCGGAGGTGGACATCAAAAAGGATAATCATGTGTTGATGGTCAACAAGCCCTCCTTTAAGAAAGGTAAAGGGGCAAAGAAGCCCTTCAAGAAGGGCGGCGGCAAGCGCAATGCCCCTGCTGAGAAGAAGCTCAGGTCTGGTCCCAAGCCGGACACTGAGTGCTTCTATTGCAAGGACAAGGGTCACTGGAAGCGCAACTATCCGAAGTACTTAGCGGACCAGAAGGCTGGCACCATCAAAGGTATATTTGATATACATGTTATTGATGTTTTCCTTACTAGCCCTCGTTGTAGTGCCTGGGTATTTTATACCGGTTCAGTTGCTAATATTTGTAACTCGAAACAGGAGCTACGGAATAGACCGCGGCTTGCGAGGGATGAGGTGACGATGCGCGTTGGCAACGGATCAAGAGTTGATGTGATGGCCGTCGGCACGCTCTCCTTAGTTTTACCTTCGGGATTAGTTTTAAACATTAATAAATGTTATTATGTGCCTGCGTTGAGCATGAACATTATTTCTGGATCGTGTTTATTGCAAGACGGTTATTCATTTAAATCGGAGAATAATGGTTGTTCTATTTATATGAGTAACATCTTTTATGGTCATGCACCTCTTGTGAATGGTTTATTTCTTCTAAATCTCGAAAGGGATGAAACACACATCCATAACATTGAGGCTAAGAGATGCAAAGTAGATAGTGATAATACTACTTATTTGTGGCACTGTCGTCTAGGTCATATTGGTGTAAAGCGCATGAAGAAACTCCATTCTGATGGACTTTTGGAGTCTCTTGATTTTGAATCATTTGACACATGCGAACCATGCCTCATGGGCAAGATGATCAAAACCCCGTTCTCCGGTATGATGGAGCGAGCAACGGACTTGTTGGAAATCATACATACCGATGTATGCGGACCGATGAGTGTTTCGACGCGCAGTGGATATCGCTATTTTCTCACTTTTACCGATGACTTAAGTAGATATGGGTATATCTATTTAATGAAACATAAATCTAAAACGTTTGAAAAGTTCAAAGAATTTCAGAATGAAGTGGAGAACCATCGTAACAGAAAGATTAAGTTTCTACGATCCGATCGTGGGGGCGAATATTTGAGTTATGATTTTCTCACGCATCTCAAAGCAAGTGGAATCGTTTCACAACTCACGCCACCCGGAACACCACAGCGCAATGGTGTGTCTGAACGCCGGAATCGAACCCTATTAGATATGGTCCGATCGATGATGTCTCTTATTGATTTGCCGTTATCATTTTGGGGTTATGCATTAGAAACCGCTGCGTTCACTTTAAATAGGGCTCCATCTAAATCCGTTGAGACGACACCGTATGAACTGTGGTTTGGTGCTAAACCTAAGTTGTCGTTTCTTAAAGTTTGGGGATGCGAAGCTTACGTCAAGAAGTTGATGCCGGACAAGCTCGAACCCAAAGCGGAGAAATGCGTCTTCATAGGATACCCTAAGGAAACTATTGGGTATACCTTCTATCACAGAACCGAAGGCAAAGTGTTTGTCGCAAAGAACGGTTCCTTTCTTGAGAAGGAGTTTCTCTCGAAAGAAGTGAGTGGGAGGAAAGTAGAGCTAGACGAGGTTATTGAACCTTCTCTTGAATTGGAGAGTAGCGCAGCACCTGAAATTGTTCCAGTGCCGCCTGCACCAACAATAGAGGAAGCAAATGACAAGGATCATGAAGCTTCGGACGATGCTGCTACTGAACGTCACAGGTCGACAAGGTCGCGTGCCCCTCCTGAGTGGTACGGCAACCCTGTCTTGACTGTCTTGTTAGTAGAAGACAGTGAACCTACGAACTATGAGGAAGCGATGATGAGCCCAGACTCTGAGAAATGGCTAGAAGCCATGAAATCCGAATTGGGATCCATGAGCGAAAACCAAGTATGGACTTTGGTGGACCCTCCTAGCGACCGAAAGGCCGTTGAGTGCAAATGGATCTTCAAGAAGAAAACGGACGCGGATGGTAATGTTACCGTCTATAAAGCACGGCTTGTCGCAAAAGGTTTTCGACAAGTTCAAGGTGTTGACTACGATGAGACTTTCTCTCCCGTAGCGATGTTTAAGTCCATTCGGATTTTATTAGCAATTGCTGCGTTTCATGATTATGAAATATGGCAGATGGATGTCAAGACTGCGTTCCTCAATGGCAACATTGATGAAGAGTTGTATATGATGCAACCCGAAGGTTTTGTCGATCCTAAGGATGCTGATAAAGTATGCAAACTTCAGCGTTCCATTTATGGACTGAAGCAAGCATCTCGGAGTTGGAACCTTCGTTTTGATCAAGTGATCAAGAGCTTTGGATTTGTTCCAAATTGCTACGAAGCTTGCATCTACAAGAAAGTGAGTGGGAGCTCGGTGACGTTTCTGGTACTATATGTGGATGACATATTGATTATTGGAAATGACATCAACATGCTTAACGATGTGAAGAGTTATTTGAACAAGTGTTTTTCAATGAAAGACCTAGGTGAAGCTGCTTATATATTGGGCATCAAAATCTATAGAGATAGACAAAGACGCCTGATAGCTTTAAGCCATAGTACATACCTAGACAAAGTTCTGAAAAGGTTCAGAATGGATAAGGCATTGAAAGGTTCAGTCCCTATGTTGTCAGGTAAGATATTGAGCAAGGCTCAGTGTCCAGCTACGGTAAATGATAGGGAAGCTATGAGCAAAGTGCCTTATGCCTCGGCCATAGGTTCCATCATGTATGCCATGCTATGTACTAGACCGGATGTGTCCAATGCTCTTAGTTTGACGAGCAGATATCAAAGTGATCCAGGAGTGGAACATTGGACAGCCGTGAAGAACATCCTAAGGTACCTAAATAGGACTAAAGAAATGTTCTTAGTCTATGGGGGTGATGAACAGCTCGTCGTAAAAGGTTACGTCGATGCTAGTTTCGACACCGACAAGGATGATTCTAAATCTCAGACAGGATATGTGTATATTTTGAATGGAGGAGCTGTGAGCTGGAGAAGCTGCAAGCAAAGCGTGATCGCGGGATCTACAGTAGAAGCGGAATACATGGCTGCTGCAGAAGCGTCAAGTGAAGGAGTTTGGATCAGAAACTTCATCACTGAGCTTGGCGTGGTTCCAAGTGCATTGGACCCACTGGAGATATTGTGTGACAACACTGGCGCCATAGCACTCGCTAAGGAACCAAGATATCATCCAAAGACCAAGCATATCAACCGCAAGTTTCATATAATCCGAGATTATATAGCAGATGGAGATCTGAAGATCAGCAAAGTACATGCAGATCTGAATGTCGCAGATCCATTGACTAAACCTCTTCCACGTGTAAAACATGATCAGCACCTCAGTGCCATGGGTGTGAGATTGTTGCCAAATGTAAACTAGATTATTGACTCTAGTGCAAGTGGGAGACTGTTGGAATTATGCCCTAGAGGCAATAATAAAGATGTTATTATTATAATTCTTGTTCATGATAAAGTTTATATTCCATGCTAGAATTGTATTAAGCGGAAACATTAATACTTGTGTGGTTTGTGAACAACACCGTGTCCCTAGTACGCCTCTATGGACTAGCTCATTGATCAATGATGGTTAAGGTTTCCTAACCATAGACATGAGTTGTCAATTGATAATGAGATCATATCATTGGGAGAATGATATGGTGGACAGACCCAAACTAAGCGAAGCAATTAGATCGTGTCATTGTGTTCATCTTTGCGAAGCTTTTCCTATGTCAAATATTGTATTCCTTAGACCATGAGATAATGCAACTCCCTGGTATCGGAAGAAAGCTTTGAGGTCATCAAACGTCATCCTATGAGAGGGTGATCATAAAGGTGTCTCTCAGGTGATCGGAAAGTATCTGTTGGGTTGTATGTATCGAGATGGGATTTGTCCCTCCCAAGTCGGAGAGGTATACTTCGGGCCCACTCGGTAATCGATATCAACACCGCTTGCAAGCATGTGGTTAAGGAGTTAATCACAAAGTGATATCGGATTACGGAACGAGTAAAGTACTTGCTGTGAACGAGATTGAACTAGGTATGACGATACCGACGATCGAATCTCGGGCAAGTAAAATATCGCGAGACGAAGGGAATATATATATGGGATTGATTGAATCCTGGCATCGTGGTTCATCCGATATGATCATCGATGAATGTGTGGGAGTCAATATGGGTGCCCAGACCCCGCTGTTGATTATTGATAGAAGATCATGTCTGCATATTCTCGAACCCGCAGGGTCACACACTTAACGTGTCTCGACGCTAGAATAGATTGGATAATTGGTTTATGAGTTTTTGTTCGGAGTCTCGGATGGGATCCGGGATATCACGAGAGGTTCCGGAATGGTCCGGAGAATAAGATTCATATAAGGCAGTGCAGTTTTTGGAGTTCGGAATTGTTCCGGATTAATCGGTATTGTACCGGAAGCTTCTAGAACCTTCCGGAAGGGGGCCAACGTGGTCCCACCTTCCGGGAGGGGGCATGGGCCTATGAGGGAGTGTCCTGGCCGCATTGGGCCAGGGGCACAAGGCCCCATAGGGCCCAGCCGATTTTAGATAGATTTAACTCGTTTAAATCTAGGGATAGAATTTCTAGATAAGGGGATAAGTTTAAATCGTTTAAACTAGAGATAGGCTTGGAGGAGGGGCTAGGGCTGGTGCGCCCCCTCCCCCCTACACACATCTCCCTCCAAGCCCTAGTAACCCTGCTGCCTTCCTCTCTCCCTCCCGACTGTTTGTAGGCGAAGCCCTGCAGCAGAAATTCTCCACCATATACACCACGCCGTCGTGTTGTAGATCCAATCCATCACTCCACCCTACTTGCTGGTCCGAGGAAGGAGGAGACGTCGAGGTGCTGCACGTGTGCATCTCACGGAGGCACCGCCACTTGTGGTGCTAGATCGGATCGGATCGCGAGAAGGAGAAGCAAGTACGACTACATCACCCACGTTCCGACGAACGTTCCGCTGTGCGAATCTTCAAGGGTATGAAGATCTAATCCAATCTCTCTCGTTGTTTCCATCTCCTAGATTAGATCTTGGCTTTCCCTCTGTTCGCTTCCGTAGAAAATTTTGATTTATTATGCTGCGAAACACTTCAAAATCTATGCCTAAGGTCGATTTTTTGAGTTGGAAAATCATCTAGAAGAAAGATATCCCTAAACAGGAAGACATGTATGTTCTAGGAGATCTCATGGTCTAGTATTACCTGCACAAGGATTCATTTTAGTTACCAACAATTTTATGTAATATATTGTCTGAAGGTGTTCGTGCAGGCTATATGTACTGAGGTTCATTAAATTTTGGAATGGATTTTATATGCCAGAAGGATTTTAAGAGATTAGCATATAAATTCTTATTTGCTAAACTTTTTTGCCATTTGATATACAAACTATAAATAAAACTCTATTTTTTTCTATACGGTCTGATGTTCACTCTTCCAGTTACGTGTTATTGTTGAGTTGCTTCTAGCTGATCCCAACAACATCGCTAGCGTTAAAAGAGATATCATAAGTTTGTCAGTGAAGTGAAGCTGCTTATCCTATAATAAACTGCTCCTGCATTGTTAAAAATAAATTAGTTCTGTATTGATTCATAGAACAATCCTTGTTGCGACACAAAAATCTATTGCTACTTGCCTTATCTTATTCAAGTCCCATCTTGTATAAAATACATGGACAATACCCTCTCCGTTCTATAAAACTTGACTCGTATTTGTCTAGAACTGTATGTATCCAAAGTATTTTTAATACTAGAAACATATGAATCTGGACAAATTTAAGAAAAGTTTTATGAAACAGAAAGTACTTGACTATTTTGGTGCTATCATAGTATATAAGTACCGAACCTTGAAATTTGAGCGACAATTTGAAGTGATGTTTCAGGAATATTGGATGCCGACAGTTTGAGCAACTACCCAATTGTTTTCCTCAAACAAATCGGTTGCAGAGCAATGGGCATGTATAATTTGTTAACCGATAATTATCATGGAAATTCATCTACTTCAGACTAAAATGAAAAATACTGAACAAAACCTTGAACGGCCTAGTCCGAATGGGTAGGGAGACGCTGCCTAGTCCGGATGGACAGACGATAATGGAATGCGGCGCAAACGGACAGACGGGGACGCGGCATTGGGACTAATGGCGAAAGTGAAAGGGCTATTGATGGGGTGTCGCCGCTTTGAACTTAGTCTCACACATCACAAGCATCGCATATAGCACGTAGTTGGCAGTTCTGACTTCTCGCGAAATGGTGACCTAATCGGAGAAGCCAAGCATGAGGATGAGGGCCAGATAGGGTTATCAGGATATGAATGGAATGTCGCTAGGCTCTGGTACTGGCCGCTATCCTGGGCTGCTTGTGTTTATTTGCTGGGTCTTAATGTTCTTCGCAAGAAAGGCCTCTACAGCCGGGCTTAAGAATTGAGGCCTAACGTTTTGAGAACACTGTGCGGTCGCCCCGGCCGCATGGAGTTGTCAATGGAACACACAATCTAGAAATGCACCTAAGGTTCTATGTACTTTTAACGGATGTCAACATTTTATAGATGCAGGACAAAATCCCACCGAATTTTGGTCGGTTGTTTACAAAAAACACTAAAATGCGATAGAACACAAATTGACACTGGTTCCAAACACCCTGACCCCACCTGCAGTTTGACATGGCAAGTCGTAGACGAGGCTCGGACATGGCCGTTAACGCCACCTTCCTATCACTATGCAGGTACGCAAGGTGGAACAGGATAGGGGCGACCGGCTCCATCTGTCCATGTATAGAATAATTTTGCAGAATCGAGTACGAATCCCTCCTGCAGTTATGTTTCCTTCCCAGAACTGATGAATAGCAGTGGCGGGTGCATCCTTGATGTTGCAGTGTCTGTCTCCGTGGAGGCGAAAGCCAACATGGACCAGCAAGGCTTCTGCGCATCAGACGGCTTTGAAGAATAATTTCATGCCAATTATCGGTTGTTGCGCATCAAACGGTGTTGAGGAGTAATTTTCTCGTCAATACCACCACCCTGCAAGTTTAGGCACCCAATCTCCTCAACCGAAATTGGACCCGTGTGAGCCTTCTCACTTCCTGATGTCAGATAATACTTAGTACTAGCTGGTAGTATTAACTGCTTCATTCATTTGCCGTGTTCTTGTACTCTATGAGTACTTTCTCTACTGAAATTGAACTCATGTTTCATGTGTGTCCAACAGGTTGTTGAGTCAACACTCAACATATCACATTTTCTTTAATTGCCAATTTGCAAATGCCTGCTAAGCTATCTTTCCTCTTGAATTTTCCTCGGTGTGTGAATGTAGTACTAACCTATTATCTCGTAAGAAGCCATTTTTACAAAGAACATAAAGTGTTTGGTGCTGCCAGCACAAATACCATTTGAAAAGCTTCAGTCGTTATATTATTCTCGAAATGTAAAAAACTCAAAAGTTAATCTTATGTTTGTTGTTGTACTCAAAGTTAATTTAGCTTGTTACCTGGTATGTGCCTCCTGACTTGCATGTGGGAAAAAATATCACATGAACAATTCAAGAGAATTGACCTAGGGATGGCGGCTATTTTTTGGGTACCCATCAGGTAGATGATGTAAGTGCAATAATCAACGGATGAGTAAGCAAAGATTTTCTAGTTGTATTGGTACAATTCATTTGGATGTTCCATTTCCCAATTGTCTCTCTCTTCAATCCCAAGATTCCAACTGACATGAAGCAACTACATGAGTTTCTTTTATGTTTGATTCAAGTATAATTATAGTCGGTTAAAGGATGATAATGGTACCATTTTATCTTGTTCTGCATGACTAAGAGCCTGGATGATTGTCTGACCATCTACCAGAGTATCTGGGTCTGGCACTCCTGCATCCCTTTGTGGTTTTGAATTGGAAAGACAATAGCATGGCGAGCAGATGGGATTGTTTGTGAGCGCATGTAGGCACTTCTTAACAGCAGCAGCAGTAGACGATGGAAGCAAAGATCGCATGTTGTACAACATGAGGAGCTTCATCGGTCACCTATAAGGTTTAAGGTTTGTTCAATATGTTATTCATTAGTGTTCATTTATATCTTGGATATTTGCCTCTTCGCCTATAGATAAGTTTTTTTACAACACTTCTGATGAATTTTTTCCTTTCTTATGTATATAGGCCACATGACTTCTCAAGTTTTTTTATGTCAAAGGTTGGCTAGGATTTACTTAACATATTGTCTTTATAAGTGACAAGTGTACAAGCTAAACTTTAAAATTATAATCTATCACTTGGTAAGGTATATATTGTAGTCACCGGATTTATGTCTTATTGGAGTTTGAAGATTAATGCACTGAACAGGAACACGTGATTGCAATAGAGGAGTTCAAGAAAGATTTTGTCATTATGCAAAGCATAGTAGACTTGGTATGATGATATCGTACAAGCACTTGTCAAAAGGATGCTAGAGAAAGGCATGTTATTGTTTGGGTTCATCAATTTTCTTGGTGACCACAGGGCAAAGCAGGTTGATGAATTCAATGTGTTCCAAAATAAATGGGTAAAATTTGCACGTGACAAGTACATGAACTTTTTTATCTACCATTTGTCTGATCTTCATGATTGACATTTGTTCTTCTTGTAGGGTAGAAAGTTGTTCCTTTGCTATATTGTCTTAGTGCAAGCACGCACACATTACTTGCTAATATTTTGAATGGTATTTTTTCTACATGTTGTTAGAAAATAATAAACTAGAGAGTTATATTCACACATTTATTTTCTATAATAAGATTATTGTAGGAGAGATGGCCTAGCGGTTGAAGGCGTAGCATTGGAACTGCTATGTAGACTTTTGTTTACCGAGGGTTCGAACCATTTCCTTAACCATGCCACTGCCTATGAGTCGCTGGCATTCTTCAACGGGCACGCGGTCAGAGATCACTTTCCCCTCCCACTGCTTGGGAGAGCAATGGTTTATACAAACCTCATTTTTTTTAAATCCGTTTGTGAGAAAGCGTGAAAAATTCAAGATACTTGTATTTTTGACTTCAATAATTAGAATTATACGAAATGAACATATGGATTCGAATTATCCCTTGGGAACATGGACACAAGTGGTGCATGGCTATCGTCAGCTCGTGCTGAAGAAAAAGTGAGACCGTAGCCTTGTCAAACAACCTTGTTTCTCGCTTTTGTCGATTGACTCGTGGGACTCTACTGAATTCTAGCATGGGTGTGGTAGATTACTAACGTGAAGTTGGAGGGAAATATTAATTTATCCATTCATTTTATTAAACTCTAGTTCAGGAATGATGGTGTCGAACCCGAGCTCAAAATATTGAGAAAAATAAGAAAAATACTTGCTTCTGTTCCTCTCATGCCTTCCTTTTAGTTTCATTTAACAAACTTCAGGTATTGCCACATAGGGTTAATAATATCATTTATTTTGTTTCACCTCCTTGCCTATTCTAACATAGCTACTCTTATTTGTTTAGAAGTGTTAGAAATACAACTATTTGATTGCAGCACATTGATATGGTGGATTTAATAACAAACTTGCAACTGTGGATGGGGACATAGTATGAATCAAAACGGAATTCAGTGGCAGGAGAGAGTAATCCATGTATACACGTAGGTAAAGATCGATCCACATGGATAAATTTATTTAACGAAATCCTAAGTTGATATAGCCTGTCTCCTGATGATTTAAGATGCACTTGCATAAATCCTCTTTTGTGCAACTTGGAAATTCTTCATTTACACTTCCATCATCTAAGTATACTCCATAGGTGCTAAATAAGTTAGTTTGCATTTTTCTATTCAATTTTTTATGTGCCTCTTATTCAGAAATCATTCTATGCATCTTGGTTTATTTCAATTGAAGTGAGGGTATGTCGAAATCTCCGTTAGTTAAAAATATTTATACCCATGTTGCTCTTTAAGTAGTGAACGAGTGAAACAACGACATTTTATTTTATTTTGTTTGGGTGTGATACTCAGATTTGTAGGTCTTGATTCTTGTGTTGGGCATAGTGGGCAAAATAGCAGTCTTCTATAAGTTGCACACTAGGGAGGGCACTGTTCCTATGATTTGTAGTTTTATTGATCCTTCTTTGTGTCATCTGATATTTGTTTTGTACCTCCGATGTTAAATTGAAGTTTACTGATGTGTTATATTCTTGATGAGGTAACAAGCTTGTTGTTATTGTTAATAGAGGAAGAAATCTACTAAGTGCACATGGTTTCGCTGGATGAAGATTCTGAACTTGTTTATATAAGTGATTAGTTGTTCACTCGGATGAAAGCTTTCTTTCTAAATACTTTAGCCCCATCCTAATGGGACTGGCCTTAGTAGATGTTTTCTTATTGCGCTCACAGCTGTCAAAACATGACAATGGACACAACTGGCCAGTTATTAGGGAGGCGACAGAGAGCTTTGCGGGCGGCTGTCTACAGACTATAGATGGAACCTTAGAGATGGCAGCTGAGTTGTGATTCTCTGTGAAAATAGTTTTTATTTCTTGATAGAAATAGTTATTTTTTCTCTCTGAAATATTCTCTTTATCCGTGGGAAAATTTCTTGCCAGAGGTTTCTTTGAATTATTCTTTTATGGTTTAGCTAAGCAACATTTTTGGTCTCATGTTTTTCAAAATCAGCCCAGTTCAACACAATGTTACAAAGTGATTCACAATGTCAAAATGGAGCAGACACACTTAGTTAAGCATGGATATTTGTTGCATGATTCCGAGCTATACACAAATTAGTTGAGCATGAATGTCAGAAATTGCGCATTATAGATTGCCTAGTCATGTACTCTTTGTTTTCTAATTTAGTGTTCCACCTAGATGTGTAAATTGCACATTACTACCATCACATATATTTGTCATCATTGCATGCCTTGCACTTCTAAACAAGCTCCTAGTCCATTTGAGAATGCTAATAATAGTACTGCACTCCATCTAGCATCTTGCACTTCCTCAGAATCAGTTAACCAATATGAGCTACTCTAAACTTATACTATTTACGACTAGAAACGATACGAAAAACGAGGGGAGCATATTAATAACTAAAACACAATTCTTACGTTCTTACCTGATGGTCCCAAAAGATTTCGACCATGCTACAATTGGTAAAAAAGATGGTTCAACTGTTAAGATGACACTCTAAACTTTATTGTTCTCTGCCAAGAACCGGATTGGATCTGGAGGTCAACCTTCTCGGAATCGTGGTCCATTAGAATCTGATCCTATTTTATTTATTTTTTGACTGACACTTCCTAGATCTCGAAGAGGATTGAGGCATGCAATAGTGTCGGAGTAGGGCAAACACCGAGTGGGGGATGATTAATTGGCTTGTCAACATAAATTTACCTTTTGCTCCATAGCAATGCATGCCTCATTTTCGTTATACAGATAAATGTGAGGCTTTTGTTGCATGTCTATTGTAAGTTTATAACTACTGTAGAGCTGAGGATACGGCTTGCAGAAAAAAACGTAAGTGTTTAGTATGTACATGGCTTCCATTTAAGAAATTGGCTAATCGCTTGAGACCGTCATCGGTACTTTTATTTCGTAGGAACATGTGCATTCAACTAGTATATATTGTAGTATAAATGTTAACATCTACAAGACGACAATTAAAAAAAGGAATTCATATCCCACGAACCTCGTGATCTTGGGGGTAACCAGGCGATCTCGGATCCGATGGCAAGTTCTTCATGTTACCGGGCAATTCCTGATGGGTCGCACGAATTAGGCTCTAACAAGCTATGACAGTCCCAAAATCAAAGGAGAGCATGCTCTCTCTAGTCCCTCGGAGCATACGCACACCCAAGTTGCCATAGCATTCATGGCATTTTTAGTTTTATTTGTGTTTTTTCCTGGATTTTTCTTGCAAAGTTGGATCAAAATCATGTGGCATGGGGGCGTCGCGCGAGGGAGCCGCTGCGGGCACGTTCGCGCGCTAGCTCATTTGATAAAATTCACAGAGATATATTTGCTGCGGACTATAGTAGTCGTTAGCTCGAATGGAACAAATACACATGTTAGAGTATACGTATACGCGGTAATTGAGGTAGTGTAGGATAGTTAGGACTCTAGCCTAACTTGTCTTGTACTCCAAGATGATCCCCTGTACGTCTATATATACTCGCCCGAGAGGCTCAATAATACAACCATCATATTCCGCAATCTCTCTCTCCCTCTACCCTTCAACATGGTATCAGAGCGGCACGGCCCTTGACCTAGCCGCCGCCTCCGCTTCCGCCGCGCCGCCCCCGGGGAGGTCGATCTCCATGATCTCCGCCGGGGGCCGCGCAACCCGTACGCAGGGTTCGTCCGCCGATCCGTGATCGGCTGCCCTGCAAGTCTTTTTTCCGATCTCTTGATCGGTTTTCTTTTTTGGTTTACCGATCTTAGATCGGATTGCGTCGCCCATTGCCGTCGTCATCACCGCGCCTCTACTCCGACCATCGGCATCGACAATCTACACCGCGCCCGTGCGCCTGTCACCTGCGCCGCTGTGCCTTCCTCGGTAGGCCATCGCGGCCTCATGACAGGCTGCCACGCACCGTGGCCGGCTGCTGCGGCTTCCTCGGGAGGCTGTCGCGGCCGACCCCCCCTCGGATTGTCTTCGTCGTCATCGTCCGGGATCGCACCGACAACGACGCCGCAGATTCCGATCTGCCGTCGTCACGGACTTGGCACGTACAGCGCCGCCGTCGGTCTGATCAACCGATCTGGCGCTCGTCTCCGCCGAGTACGTCCCCGAGCACGCGCCTACCACCGATCGAGCACCGGGCTGCCGCTACGTCGCCCCTTCGGGCCGTAGCGTCGCCGCCTTTGGTCCCTGCCGCCGGCTACCAACGCGCCTTCTCAGGCGTGTCCGTCGCTGGTGGTTCTCATGCCGCTGCACCGACTCGCGCCCTGCAGCTACGCCGCCCCATCGGGCAGTAGCGTCGCTGCACGCGGTCATCGCCGTCACCCCGCAAGGACGTCGCAGGCTTCCACCGCGCCACCTCCCTCGGCGCGGGTCGCCGCCGTCCGCGCATGGTCTTCGTCACGTCGCCGGGTTCTTCCTCGCCTACTTCGAGCACCGCCGCCGCATCTCCACAGGTAGCCTACATGGCCACTCCTGGCTATCGTAGGTCCCGCCGACTACCCCTCCGTCTAGGCATCCAGTCTGACCACCCCTGGTCGTCGCTGGTTCGCCGCCTTCTACGTCTTCGTCCAGCACGACTTCGTCGCCATCGTCCTCGCCTCGTCCTCGACCACACCTACTCGTCTACTCCGACAACCGCGGCCTGCATCGGCACCTCGCCGATCTGCGCAACGCAACCGTCGTAGAGTCCTCCTCTGCTAGTCTCCTCTCCGACATGGCGTGAAGTTGTTTCTGCTGGTCCCGTTCTTCGCATGCCCGGTATTGGCAACACCGGTGCGTGCCTTCGTTCCCGACGCGTTCCTGAGTCTGGCAAGCTCGGTTGTAGCGCCTCGTCTTCATCGGCTTCGACAAGGTCTTCATCGGCATCGACTACCTCCTCTACGTCTGCCTCGACTGCGTCATACCGACTTCGTCTTTGCATACTCGGTTTTGGCACAACCAGAGTATGCCTTCGTCCCCGACGTGCGCCTGGTTTTGGCAAAGCCATGGCCGCACCTCGTCCTCGACGGCTCGGACTGCATCGGCTTCGGCACCGCTCTCTCCGACGACTGCCCTGACGCGTCTCCGTCCTTCTCCTGGCTGCACTATGCGCACGCGGCTTAATATGCGGCTACCTCGACACCGGCAACCCCGACCACGACATCGACCACGGCGATCCCTCGCGCGGCTACCTCGACCAAGGTTGCAGCACCCACCGCTCTCGGCTCACTCGACACCGGCACAAGGGCTACCACTTCGCATGAGCTCCTCACCAGCATCCTCTACGGTCCAAGCTTCTGCGCCGTGACACCGTCCATGACGTTCCCGCTACCACTGCGGGGGGATGTCAGCGCACTGGTCTACTTCGGCTCTCCAGTCTGACCGTTCGCAACGTTCCAGTTGTTCACGATGCTACCGCTACGACTGCGGGGGGATGTTAGAGTATACGTATACGCGGTAATTGAGGTAGTGTAGGATAGTTAGGACTCTAGCCTAACTTGTCTTGTACTCCAAGATGATCCCCTGTACGTCTATATATACTCGCCCGAGAGGCTCAATAATACAACCATCATATTCCGCAATCTCTCTCTCCCTCTACCCTTCAACAACACATATCGTGATACGAAAAGAAAGAACAAAGTTAATTACTCCCGGCAATGCGCGTGGAGCAGGACGGCAGTACCATATACTAACCGACGTCCCTACTCAACCAATCGATTGTCCTCACTTGCTCTAGCGACCAGACGAAGGAGCCGGCGAAGAATCAGATGATGTAATGGTGGAGGAGGAGCCGGCGGTCATGGGAGTCATGTCCATGGGGTAGCTCCCCAGCACCCGCAAGAACGAGGTGAACTCCTGTACCTCTGCAAGCGCGTTTTGCACGCGCGGGTCCGCAAGGGAGCCCTGGAAGTCGGCGTAGAACACGTACTCGAACGTCTTGGCGGCCGTGCCGCTGCTGGCGTCGTCGGCAAGGCGGATGGGCCTGTGCGGCCGGCTCTCGATCTTTGTGAGGTTGATGTCGCGGAAGGCGAAGGCGGAGAGCACCTTGAAGAGCATCGAGGTGCCCTCCTTGTCGTGCGCGAAGACGATGCTGGTCTTGAAGGGCCGGTCCATGCGCGGCACGATGGGCTCCCTCGCCAGCATCACGAACCGCGTCACGTTGCCGCTGTCGTCGTGGACGCCGTCGGCGAGAACCTCCATGCCGTACAGCTCGGCAGCGCGGGAGGACGCGACGGCGGCCGTGTCACGGAGGCCGTTGGTGGCGATGTACTCGGCGGCGCGAGCGGTGTCGTCGAAGGCCTCGCGGACGACGTTGAGGCCCATGCGCGTGATGGTGTGCTCGCACTGCGCCAGCGCCTGCGGGTGGCTGATGATGCGGGCGATGTCCTCCTTTCGCACGCCAGGCAGCGCGAGGAGCAGTGGTGCACGGGGAGCTGCACCTCGCCGACGATGTGGAGGCGGTGACGGAGCAGGAGGTCGTAGTTGCGGTGGATGCTGCCCCCCAGCGAGTTCTCCACGGGGAGCACGGCGCGGTCCGCGACCCAGTTCTCCACGGCCTGGAACGCAACGTCGAACTGGTCGCAGGGGATGGCGTCGCAGCCTTGGTACGCCTTGCCGGCCGCCTTCTCGCTGTACGCCCCCGGCACACCCTGGTACGCCACACGCAGCTCCGAACCGTGCATCGGCGCCGGGGACAGGTCCGCGATCCGGAGCGGTGCCGGCAGGTTCCTTGCGCCGCCGTTAGCACCGTTCACAGGGACCAAGTCCAGCGTCGCCCCGTTTGCAGCCGCAGCCGCAGCCGCCACGTGGCCGTTGGTGGAGTGGGAGACGAGCGCGGCCACCTTGCTGGAGAGCACCGCACAGTTTGTGAGCCACTCCGCTCTGCTTCCAACGGCGGCGCCCTGAAGCGAGGACCTGACCACGCCACCGCGCCTCCTCGGATTGTGGCCCGCCGGCCGAAGACCCTGCCCAATGGGTGCCTTGACCAAACTCACCGCAGCCATGACTGACCACACCAACTACCTCTTCTCCTCCTGTTGCTTTGCTGATAACCGAAGTCTGAAGCTAACGAGGAAACTGGAACAGGTATCTGAAGCAGCTTCAAAGCGAGAGGCTGATAGGGGAGTTGGATGTGGAGGGGGGGTATATATGGAGCACCTGGCTTGGATTGGGTCTCTGGTCATCTCTCTATTCCACTTCGACTTATTCAAACGACTAATGGGCCATTTGCCCCCGTGGAACAATGTACGTGCCCTGCTAGTCTGCTACCGGCTCCCAGGAAGAAAGACAAAACTTTTATAATTCCACGTTTTGTTCCAAGGACAAGTTAGAATTCCACGTTTGTTCATACGTTTGGTCCAGTATATTATGTAGTTCTTTGGCTTGTATAAGTCACGCTGAGCTTCAAAGTAGCCGCCATTTATGTGCCGGATAATCTAATTTAGGGGACGTTAGGTTTCTGTTTTAGTCTTAGAGAATACTTTTTGTTATTGGCTGAGTTTAGATTTTGACCCCTTATTATGTTAATGCTTATAATTTTAAGCCTTGGCAGATAGCATATGAGTTCATTTCATCACAGTTTTTTTGGGAAACAACACAAGGTTGCTTGTCATTTCATTAAGATAGAAGGGAGTACTTAAATGGTTTTGATATTTCTCATTTAATTGAGAATTTCTGAAGTCTCAATCGCCTAAAAAAAGTGCAACCGTCTATTAAGAAAAATGCATAAACTACATCCGACCCGGACTCGCGGGATATCTAAAAGAAACACATGTGCAAAATTCAGTTTTAAGTCTCCGTGAGTGAGAACGCACTTGGGGCACCCGGACACCATGGTGCCCATTATTTATTCAATTTGAAATTTGTACTTTTAGATTTTTAAAAATCACAAGATTTATTTCAGGAATGCATGTATAAGGTTTGAATACCCTTAGACTAGCCCCAATGGGGGTATCATAGGTAGTATCATACACTATATGTATGCAGAATGCTTGTGTGTCAATGCAATTAATGATAAAAGAGATTGTGTTGGTATCATAGATAGACACGGTATCATAACATATAGAACTAAAAAACTAATCCCAAATAAATCTTGTACACAATTTGATATTAAGATTTTACAAAACAATAAATACACTAAGACTATGATACTACTACATGGTACTATGTATTGTGGAGATGATATCATATACTACATGATACTACTATATGATACTTTCTATTGTGACTAGTCTTAGAAAGTTTCGGTAGAAAACTCGTTTGTGCTATGAGGCTATGAAAAATAAAGAAATTTCTAACTGTATATACGGAAATGCATTTGTGCTTTCACACATGGGTACATAGTCCACTACTCCACTAGTAGTCTGTTGGGTGCTTTGAGATGTGTAAAAAGTTAGGTGAGAGAGATGATTTTTCATCGTTTTCTGCATTTTCACAAATGCTGTCGGATCCCACAACATTGTTCAGATTGCAAAGTAACATAGAGTAGTAATATGCATATGTTATTGGTCTATGTTACTATCTTTATAGTGGGAAATAACTTATGTCTCGTAACATGCAATGTCATATTCATTAGGTTGTAGACTCATTTTTAGTTGATATATGTGATGTTATAGTAACACAGCTAGTTATTCTATCTATCTATCTCTTCATTAACTCACTGCCACATAAGTATGAAACCTTATCCCGAAATATGTATGTGTTAGCGCATATTTATTTTTAGATTTTATGAATCCTAGAAAATAGGTTTTTTATTTAAAAAAGTTATCATGGTGTCAGGTCCTGCTCTGGGTTTTCGTGAGTTTAATAGTATTTTTCCAGATTCTTCTAAGACATAACATGTGAACTGTCATCCTGTGACGTTATCTTCTTTCATCCATAGTACGAAATACAATAATGACATGTTTTTCTATAAAGGGAATATATTAGTATCATGATATCAATTATCCTTAGTCTGTGCAACAACAAAATGTCTAAGACAAGTCTAGATAAAGGGAATATATTAATACTAGCCCCTTCAAGGCCTCAGGACCTCTCCACCGTCGAATCTCAAAGGAGAATTGATCACACAGGGTTATTTTCTCCCTGCTTGGCTTCTCTCACCGCTAGTTAGCCTATGTGTGTTTGCTCGTGATGGGTCAGCTTTTTGTTGGGCCTACTCATTAGGGAGTATGATTGTATATTTCAAGAGGTGTGTGATCAAACCGAGGAGAGTGGCACGATGGTTTTCCCGTGGTTACAGTACTATGCCAAGGGTATTTTTGAAATTTCATATAGCCAACACAATGGTGTACCATGACTCGTTGCTTTGTCTCCAATCATCGGGCAGCGTGATATGTCAGAAACGTATATATATATTTATGTTCCATGTTTGTTTAGTATCTACTTTGTTTTGCTTTGTCTACACTTTGAGGTGTTTTTATATGTTTTCTTGTACTAACCTATTAACAAGATGCCACAGTACCAATTGCCTGTTTTCTTCTATTTTTGGTTCCAGAAAAGGCAGAAAATCAATATTCTCATAATTGGACGGGACAAAAGCCAAAGTCAATATTATACCGTGGGGAACACGAAGCCAGAGTACGAGACGGAGAAGAGCCACCAGGGGGCCACACCCCTGGACGCGCGACCTAGGTGGGCTCGTGCCTTGGGGTGCGGCTGCCCTAGGTGCCCCTGCCTCGCCTCTTCACCAATAAATAGCCTCTGATACCGAAACCCTAAGTACCCGATCAATCTTCCACGAAACAGTCTGTAGCCGCCGCCGCCATCGTCCCTATATCAGGGGGATCTGAAGTTCTTCCCGGCACCATGCCGGAGGAGAGATCATCCCGGAGGCCTTCTTCTTCATCATGCCAGCCTCCGGTATGAAGCGTGAGTAGTTTCACCTTGGACTACGGGTCCATGTAGTAGCTAGATGGTTGTCTCTCCTCCTTTGTGCTACCATGTTTAGATCTTGTGAGCTCCGTTCATGATCAAGATCATCTTTTTGTAATCATGCATGTTGTGTTTGCGGGGATCCGATGGATATTGAGATTACTATGTCAGATTGATTAATGGTTTTGTCTTATTGATTCTATCATGTCTGTGTTGTTTGTGATCTTGCATGCTCTCTGTTTCTAGTAGATATCTTGGCCAAGTAGATGCTAGTGACTCCAAGAGGGAGTATTTATGATCGACAGTGGATTCATGCCTCTATTTAATTTGGGGAAGTGACAGGAATCTCTAAGGCTGTGGATGTGTTGTTGCTAATAGGGATAAAACAACGGTCTCTTGTTCATGGAACAAGTGGATTGTTTACCTTACACACTTTGCTTAAAGTAGTAATCCGTTGCTTGCAACTTAATATTGGAAGGGGTTCAGATGATAACCTGAAGGTGGATTACTAGTCATAGATGCAGTTGGATGGTGGTCTATGTATCTTGTTGTATTGTCCAATCGAATCTCATAGGATCATGAATGTCTAGTATTGCATTGTTATGCCTTGCTCAGTCTTGTCAATTGCCCTGCTGTAATTTGTTTACCCGGCATGCCATGTTTGTTTATCTTAAGGAGAACACCTCTAGTGAACTATGGACCCCGGTCCAATCTTTACCATTGATACATCTTCCACTGTTACTGTTTACTTTATGCAAAACACCATTACCTTCCACACCATAGAGTTAATCCTTTGTGTTTATCAAACCGGTGAGATTGACAACCTCACTGTTCGTTGGGGCAAAGTCTTGAGTTTGTGTTGTGCAGGTTTCTAGTTGCTTGCAACACCTTTGAGTCGTTTCCTTACTCCTACTGGTTCGATAACCTTGGTTTCTTACTGAGGGAAGAACTTGTTGTTGTACTCATCATACCTTCCTCTTGGGGTCTCCCAACGAAGCTCAACAATCAGCTGAGCCAACATCAAGCTTTTTCTGGCGCCGTTGCCAGGGAGGCTAAGGACGGCTTCACAAGGGGAGTCCTTCACAACCTTTATCTTTACTTTGTTTTTGTTTTGCTTAGTTTCTTTTGCTTGGTTTTGTTTGCCTCTTTTTATCAAGAACTCAAAAAAATTAGTTTAGTTTGGTTTGCTTTCTCTTATCAGAAACACAAAAAATAGTTCCTGCTGCTGTTGGCTTGCTCCACTTTTGCCAAAATGAACTTTTTTGAGAACACCAAGTTGTATGACTTCACTAGCACAAACAACTATGATTTCCTAAGTACACCTATTGCTCCACCTGCTCCTGATGCTACCTTTTATGAAATTAAGCCTGCTTTGTTGAATCTTGTGATGAGAGAGCAATTTTCTAGTGCTAGTTCTGATGATGCTGCTGCCCACCTCAATAACTTTGTTAAACTTTGTGAGATGCAAAAATATAAGGATGTAGATGGAGATATTATTAAGATCAAGTTGTTTCCTTTCTCCTTGAGAGGAAAAGCTAAAGAATGGCTGTTATCCTTGCCTAGAAATAGTATTGATTCTTGGATTAAGTGCAAAGATGCTTTTAATGGAAAATACTATCCTCTTGCTAATATTATATCTATGAGAAGTGAAATAATGAAATTTAAACAACTTGATAATGAACATGTTGCTTAAGCTTGGGAAAGAATGAAATCTTTGGTTAAGAATTGTCCCACGCATGGATGATACGTCGAAAACATATCTATAATTTTTGATGTTCCATGCTTGTTTAGTATCTACTTTGCTTTGTTTTGTCCACACTTTGAGGTGTTTTTATATGTTTTCTGGTACTAACCTATTAACAAGTTGCCACAATGCCACTTGCCTATTTCTGCTGTTTTTGGTTCCAGAAAAGCTAGTAAGGAAATATTCTCGGAATTGGACGGGACAAAAGCCAAAGTCAAAATTTCACCAAGGAGAACACGGAGTCCAGAGGAGAGACGAAGGGGAGCCACAGGGCAGCTTCACCCCCTAGGCGCAGGCCCACCCTGGGCCACGCCTGGGCACGGTGTGGGCCCCCTGGCCGCCCTCCTTCCTCGCCACTTCGCCTATAAGAAGCCCCCAATGCCTAAACCCTAAGCACCCGATCAATATTCCACGAAACCGTCTGTAGCTGCTGCCTCCATCGTCCCTAGATCGGGGGGATCTGAAGCTCTTATCGGCACCCTGCCAGAGGGGAGATCATCCCGGAGGCCTTCTTCTTCATCATGCCAGCCTCCGGTATGAAGCGTGAGTAGTTCCACCTTGGACTACGGGTCCATGTAGTAGGTAGATGGTTGTATCTCCTCCTTTGTGCTTTCATGTCTAGATCTTATGAGATCCTTTCATGATCAAGATCTCATCTATTTGTAATCATGCATGTTGTGTTTGCGGGGATCCGATGGATATTGAGATTACTATGTCAGATTGATTAATGGTTTTGTCTTATTGATTCTATCATGTCTGTGTTGTTTGTGATCTTGCATGCTCTCCGTTGTTAGTGGCTATTTTGGCCAAGTAGTTGCTAGTGACTCCAAGAGGGGGTATTTATGCTCGATAGTGGGTTCATGCCTCTATTTAATCAAGGGAAGTGACAGAAATCTCTAAGGTTGTAGATGTGTTGTTGCAACTAGGGAGAAAACAACGGTCTCTTGTTCATGGAACAAGTGGATTGTTTACCTTACACACTTTGCTTAAAGCAGTTGTCTGTTGCTTGTAATTTAATACTGGAGGGGGTTCGGATGATAACCCAAAGGTGGACTTCTAGTCATAGATGTAGTTGGATGGCGGTCTATGTATCTTGTTGTATTGCCCAATCGAATCTCATAGGATCTTTATGTCTAGTATTGCATTGTTATGCCTTGCTCAGTCCTGTCAATTGCCCTGTTGTAATTTGTTTACCCAGCATGTCATGTTTGTTTATCTAAGGAGCAGATTGCTGCCATTAAGGCGCGGGAGGGGTATGTGGGTGCGATCGCCGCTGCCCGGGAGCGCGACGCCTGGGAGCGGGAACCCGCCCAGCTCCTTGCAGGGGCTAGGTCTGCTGACCCTGGCCCCAGCGAGGAGCCCCCACCTGCACCTGATGAGCGGGAGGTTACCCTCACGCCAGCCCCCGGGGTAGGATACGTGGGAGACCCCCCAAGGCTGCTACATCCCACTCCCTGTCCTGTCGTGCCTGCTCGGTCCCCGCTAAGGGGACCCCCGAGGCGTGAGTTCCTTAGATGGATCTCCTTCGGGCCATCCGAGCGTTCATCTGGAACATCCCGGGGTTCAGACAGGAGAGCCGCCGTCGTCAGATCAAGGAGTACATTCGATTGTAAGTGTCGGATATTGTCGGCCTTCAGGATACTATCCGCCAGGGCTTATCCATCGCGGAGCTGGAAGGCCTCAGTCGCTCCAAATTCTCCTAGACCGTGGCGATACCTTCGAGGTGGATGATATGGACCGCGGGGAGTTCTTTGTGAGCATGTCGCTCACCCATAGGAAAACTCGCTTCAAATGGGAAGTGATCATTGTCTATGGCCCCGCAGACCATCGGAGGTCCGCTGACTTCCTGGTCGAACTCAAGCTTAAAGTGGAACGGACTGAGATACCGGTGGTGGTAGCCGGTGATTTCAACCTAATCCGCTCGGCTGAGGACAAGAGCTCGACGAATGTGGACCTCCCTAGGATGCGGGTGTTTAATGACTGCATTGTTGATCTGGCTCTCCGTGAGATTGTGCGGGTGGGCGCTAGGTTTACGTGGACCAATAAACAGCTGAACCCGGTCCGCAGTGTCCTCGACCGTGTCTTCGTCTCCGTTGATTGGGAGGTGGCGTTCCTCCTTTGCTCTCTGAGGGCGGTGACCCGGATTGGGTCTGATCACCCCCCCCCTTCTCCTCTCGTCAAGAGGAGGCCGTCCCCCCGGTTGAACCGCTTCCACTTTGAGTCCTTCTGGTTATAGAAGCAGGGATTCGTGGAGGCAGTTCGGGCCAGGTGGGTATCGGCGGCCGCCTCAACCCCTAGGGTGTACTCCGCGGTTGATATATGGCACCACTGCGCCATGATATCCCGTCGATTCATGAGGGGTTGGGGGGCCAACCTGGGCGCGGACCTCAGGGACAAGGAGACCATTATGCGGGAGATCTAGGCCCTAGATCAGGAGGCCTACCTTAGAGGCCTCTCGGCGGAGGCCTGGTTCCATAGGTATTCCCTGGAGACCTCCATTATGGAGATCTATAGGGGTGAGGAGGCGTTCTGGCATCAGTGGAGTCGCCGGAACTGGACTATCCAGGGGGAGTCGAACACGGCCTACTTCCATGCCATTGCGAATGGGAGAAGGAGGATATGTTCGATTCCCTGCCTCTGGGAGGGGGACATCCTGTTGGAGTCTATGTAGGACCTCTCCTCCCATATTTATTCCTTCTACAAGGACCTCTTCGCAGCTGCTCTCCCCTCGGGCATATCTCTAGCCCAGGACTTTTGGATGGCAGGGGCGCTGGTCACCCCGGCGGAGAATGGGGAACTTAATCGCCCCTTTCTCGCAGATGAGGTGACTGCGGCCTTGAAATCCATGAAGTCTGGGTCGGCGCCAGGGCTTGACGAGCTCCCGGTGTGTTTCCTCCAACAGTTTTGGGCCGAGCTACAGCCGGTGGTTCTGAAGATGTTTCAGGAGTTCTACATTGGAACCCTAGACATGTCTCGGCTGAACTTTGGGGTGATCACCCTGATCCCCAAGGTGGCCGTAGCCACGGACATCCGCCATTTCCATCTGATCACTGTGATCAATGTTATTTAGCAGATCTTTTCTAAAGTTTGTGCCCTTCATCTAGCCCCCGTCCTAGAGAGGCTTACTCACCCCCTCCAGTTCGCCTTCCTGAAGGGACGCCTCATTCATGACGATGTCCTTGCCTTCCATGAAATTATGCATGAGGTCAAGGCTCGCCGTCATAAAGGGGTGTTCCTCAAACTGGATTTCCAGAAAGCCTATGATCGCCTAGATTGGGCTTTCTTGAGACTAGTGCTGGAACGAAGGGGGTTTGATGATCGCATGATCTGCTAGATTATGCAGTTTGTCATGAGTGGGAGGACGGCGATCAATATTAATGGTGAGATTGGACCCTACTTTAGACCCTCATGTGGGGTTAGGCAGGGGGACCCGATCTCCTCCCTCCTTTTTAACTCCGCTGTGGATGCCCTGGCGGAGATTTTGGATAGAGCCAAACTCGCGGGCCACATCACGGGGGTAGTTGGACATCTTGTTCTAGGCGGGGGTGTTTCGCATCTTCAGTATGCGGATGATACCATGATTATGGTGCAAGGCTTGGAGCGGGACATCATTAATCTAAAATTCTTGCTGCTCTATTTTGAATCCATGTCGGGTCTCAAGATCAACTTTGACAAGAGCGAGGTCATGGTGCTCGGTTTCACGGATGAGGACCGTCAGAGGATTGTTGACAACCTCAACTGGAAACTGGCGGAGTTCCCCATTACTTACCTGGGGATGCCCGTTCGGGAGACTCGGGTGTTAATCAAGGACCTCGCACCGCTGGTCACGAGAGTGCGCTCAAAGACTGAACCCTGGCGAGCGCGTCTCACGACTAAGGGGAGCAAGACGGTCCTGATCAACTCCTGCCTATCAAGCTTACCTATGTACCAGATGGGGCTATACTTGCTGCCTGAAGGAACCCATGCTAACTTTGCTAAGGAGTTATATAGGTTCTTTTGGGTAGCTTGGTATGGCCATCAGAGGTACCATATGGTCAAGTGGACGGATGTGTGCGCCCCCAAGTGCCTTGGGGGCATAGGGATCCTCGACTCGCGCTGGTTTAATGTGGCCCTGATGCTGAAATGGGTATGGCGCATCCTAAGGGACGACGGGGGTCTTTGGCTTCAACTTATTAAGTCCAAATACCTCCGGGGCCGCCCTCTTCTGGCCTACGATCGTCGGAGGGCTCTCAGTTCTGGAGAGCCATCCAGGACATTAAGCACTACGTCAGGTTGGGTATTTCCTTCGTGGCTGGAAACGGTAAGGGGAATAGATTCTGGCTGGATCCTTGGCTTCTTCCTACCCCCTTGGGGGTGCGGTTCCCAATGCTCTTCGCCATTGCGACCTCTCTGTCCTCCCTTGTTGTCGAGTACTTCGTGGAGGACCGTTGGAACCTTCTCTTCCGCAGTTCCTTTAATGCGGCTGTCGTGGTATTGCCGACGAGTACGCCATGGAGGGGTCCTCACAGTGCGTGTTTAGAGACGTGGGGGAAGGCGGATGGTTGACGGGTACGAGGTAACACAGTTTACCCAGGTTCAGATCCCACAACGGTGGCGGAATCCTACTCCTGCTATAAATCACTATAAGGGCAATACACCGAGTTACAGAGATAGGTTCGTTGTGCGAGGTTGTCTGAGATTGTCTGAAGTTGTTCCCTAAAGGCTCCCATAGGCCTGACTTATATAGTCGCCAGGTCTTAGGGTTACAGGGAAAAGTCCTAGCTGGACAGGTTACAGAGTCCTACACTGTCTATTACTAGTCTTGTGTGTCTTGTACTCCAAGGCTCCGGGTATGTCGGTGACTCCAACCATAGCCTTCCTTTATTCGGCATGGGCCTCCCTTCTGGATCCATCTAACTGGGCCGCCCAGCAGGCCATGGGCCATGCTACCAACTGTGGGCCACCCGGGTTATCCGGATAGGAGACATGCTATGAGGATAACCATATAGCATATCCCCAACAGTAGCCCCCGGAGAACTCCGAGATCTTGCGCCGTCTTGCCTCTTCACGTTGAATTCTCCGTCTAGATGGATGTTGGCAAATCGTCAAGCAATATCTTGTAGTCCTCCCAAAGAACCCTGCAAGGTTTTCTCTGTCTTCAATATGTAAGTCGGAGAAATGCTGAATCTTCCATCGTACTCTTCCATAGTCAGACTGGATCCGTCCATGTCAGAATCTTCCGATGTGACGGCTCATCTGTCTATGTCAGCTAAGGCGATGTAGGCGTAGGTCAGCGATGCCTCGTAACTCACACATGCAGAGAACACAATCATGTCCGATTTTCCCGCGCGAGCGATACGAACCGTTGGCGGCGACGGTTGGGACGTGGCGAAATTTTCACGCACATTCGCGTACACGTCGTCTACGCGGCAACCGTCCGATCAAGCTACACGAATCTTGATGCTGGAGATCATAAATAGTAACTGCGGTGAGACTTTTTACTTTTCACCTCATTCTCTCCTCGCATAGTCTTCTTCCTACAGCGCGTGCCCCTCGAGCTCTCCATGCAATCTTCACGAAAAACCCTAGCTCCAATCCTCGCCAGTCACCTTCAAACCCACACAATGGCCAGCAACAGCTCCACTCCTTCCATGACGACGTCGGGCAAAGCCGCGGCGAAGCCGCGGCAAAGCCAGCGAGCTCCGTCGTCATGCCCCCAGAGGGTCTGGTCATCCCTGTCTCGGCGGTGGTTGAGTCCACCAGCGGCGACCATAATCCAGCAGCGCTGGAGCCGCTGGAGGAGGAGCTCGACTCCCACAAGGGCGATTGGCGCGGTTCGGACATTACGAACCGCGATATCAAGGAGTTGATTGCCGAGGGCTACCTCCCTGCGACGGAGGGGCTCGCCTGGCGGGTGGCACCGGCCGGTGAGGTGACACCATCTTCCCAAGCCGGAGAAAAGGTGTACCTCAAAGCCCAATTGGTACGCAGCATCTCCCTGCCCATCTCTAACTTCTTCCTTTCCGTCTTGAATCACTATAGAGTCCAGCCCCAAAACCTCTCTCCCAATAGCATCCTAGCGCTTAGCAATTACGCGGCGCTCTGCAAGGGTTACCTAGGGATTAAGCCTAGGCTAGATCTCTTCATGTATTTCTTCACCGTCAAGCGTGAAGCCGGAGCCAGTAAGGACGAACTCAGAAATTGCGGCACCATAAGCTTCAAGATTCGTCCTGGCCGGCGGTTCCCCGACATCGTCGGCCACGAGTCCTGCAAAAACTGGCAGCTTACTTACTTCTACGGCCCAGATATCCCTCTGGCTGGCCGAGAAGTAACATACCCGGACTTCGTCGATGGAGCCGCCACCGAAACTTTGACATGGAAATCCCAGGCCTCCCTTCCCTCCGACATCGATGCTTCCCGTGCCATAAGGCGGATAGAGTGGTTCGTAGAGACGGGTTTGACCGGATTGGAACTAGCCATGTGCTGGTTCATCAGGTGAATCCAACCTCTGCAGCACCGTGCGAAGCTGATGCACGAGTATACCAGCGATAGAAGGGATAGCCTCCGCATCTCCGTGGACAATTTCTCGAGCGACTCCGTCAAGCTCCGTCTTAAGGACATTGTCAAAGTGAAGGACAAGAAGCGTGGCTTCACCATCACCTACGACATGTTCGTAGACGGCAAGTGCCCAAAGGTAACTGTTTATTTTCCGTGTATGACATATACCCCAGTTCTTCCGTCTAGCCATTTCCATCTCATCTAACACGGTGGTTCTTCACCTTACATCTTAGCGACGTAGACGAGGACAGCATGGCTCCTCAAATCTATGATCCAAAGATGAAGGAAGTCACTGTCGTGTCCGACGACGATGCTCCATTGGCGCGAAAGCGGAAGAGATCCACCTCTAACGCTGCCGACGGAGGCAAGAAGAAGAAGACGGAGGGTGGAGCCTCCAAACAGACTACCGTCGCCCTGGAGGCGGAGAAGAGAAAAGTTACCGGGATCCCCTTTGCCAAAGCACCCCCACTTGTGTAAGCTTCTTTTTCTCCGACATTGTCTATTTATCTGTCTTACTCCTGTACTTATGCATTTTACACGTTTCAGGAAGAAAGCCACGACTAGCTTGAAGAAGACCTCCAAAACATTGGGGGCTTCTAGAACCATTAAGGACATGCTGCATCGCGACGCATCTCCCGCCATCGCCCATGTCACTCCCTCTGTCAAACCCTCGTCTGCCCCGACAAGCTCACAAGCTAAGGAGGCATCTGGCCCTTCCGCCATGGAAGTGGATTCAGGTGCTTCTACCGAGATTGCTGTTGTCGGTGAGCAGGCGACACAGGAGAGTGCCGCCCACCAAATGGCTGAAGCTCCGGCTAAGGATGCCATCGGTTGTGGTAAGGCGGTGGTGGAAACTGGTACTTCTATCGAAGGCGGCGCCCTCGCCCCCCAGAAACCTATAGAGTTCCCGAAGATAGTCTACCCAGCACTTACGCCGAGTAACACAACTCTGGTTCCTGGTGCAGTGCCGACGTCTCCGACGTGTGTTCTTGAGGATCTCCTCCGTCAAGCAGAGATTTTGCGAGGAAACAGCGTATTCTTTGGCAAGCTGCTGGCCAAGAGCGCTACGAACCTCAAGATTATTGCACTTGTAAGTTTTATTTGCCTTTTGCATTTCATATGAATATCCCACTATAGCCCCCGAGGATGTAGACGGAAAACCATAGGTCTTTGCGTCTAGATGCTCTAAGAGTGACTAAGCTAGAAAACTTCTCACTGTAGCCCCCAAGCATTTAGGTGGAATGAATTACTCCGACTAGATGCTTTAAGAGTAGCATACGCAGTGTTTATAAATTTCAATACTGTAGCCCCCAAGCCTCTAGTTGTAACTAAATTAGTTTCGACTAGATGCTTAAAGAAAAGCTAAGCATATATCTGAGTTTAAAAAATTTATACTGTAGCCCCAAGCTTCTAATCGAGAACTAAATTAATTCCGACTAGATGCTTAAAGAAAAGCTAAGCATATTGCTAAGTCAAAAACTCTCGCTGTAGCCCCCGAGCATCTAGGTGGAAAATTTCCGGCTAGATGCTCCAAGCAGACCAAACAACGTTTAACTTTTTCCTTTTTTTCCACAGAACGGGAATGCTCGGAGGGGCATGGCCAACGACAAGTATCAGAAGATGCGCGCATACTTGGAAGCTGAAAAGGGTAAAACTGCCTTCTTGAAGCAACAGATCACCAAGGGCAAGCGTTTGTTTTATTTTTCGCATTCCGACTTGGTTTTGTTCCCATATTCTCCGAGTACTCACTGTGTACTTTGATTTCTCCGACTTGCAGAATATGTTGCCAAGGCCAAGGATATTGTCGAGCAATCTAAGCATATTCAACAGCTGGATAGCGAGAACAAAATCCTTAAGGAGGAAAGGAAGGACATGCTGAAAATGCATGAGGATTCAATGAAAATCTTGCAGGATTACGCCACCGAGGAAATGAACCGCTTGAAGGAGGAGATCTCAATTTTAAGAGATCAGAAGAAAGCTGTCGATGAGCAGAATCAACACCATCATGAGGCGTACAAGCTACTCCAACAAGAATGGGACTCCTTGGTGGATACCCTTTGGCAAGCTGAGGCCAGCATCTTCAGTAAGCTTTCTCTGCCTTGGATTTATATAGTCTGGATACTTTAAATTTTGAACTCATGTGATCCCTTGTTGGAATTTGCAGCTCCTATGGGTTTAACCCGGTCGCCTCCTCCAGCCAAGTAATGCATGGTTCTTGCCGGCAACTTTATCAACACTGCCATCGCACAAGCAAAAGAGATTGCCAAGCCCCTCTAGATCAACATCAAGGCATCAGACTCTGTTGCGAAGTACTCGGAGATCTTGCACCGAGCCGCCGAGCGTATCACAAGCTGGAAAGCTTCATGTGCACGGGTTGGCGCAAGGATGGCGCTGTCAATGGTGAAGGCACACTACGAAGATGCCGACATCGACATGGTGACCTCTGGCATTCCCGACGTGGATGATGATGGTAAAGAGATTAATCATGAATCCATCTTGTCGTCACTCGCAGGCTATGACACCAGAGTTGTCGAGTTCGTCGATGTCAACGTTTTCGTGCCGATGAACACCATCGATAGCGGCAACCAAAGCTCCTCCGAGCCTCTTCATACCGCCGACTTCGAGGGTGGTTCTCCTGCTGCTGATGACGCTGCTTCCAAGTCGCCTGCGCCAAAGGAATGAAAGACAACTTGTAATATTTGTTTCACCTTTGGTGCGTATGCGGAAAAAACTATGCATTTAACTTAAGGCGGAAAACAATGTTGTATGTCCTGCTACTTAAGAATCGGTTTCCAGCATGTATTTTAAGCAAGTGCTGGCTTATCCATTACTTTGGTTCTTCTGCTTGACCTTTCGTGAGTCGGAAGACTTGTTGTCGGAACCATGCGCTCAGGTGATGATGCCCAATGGCACCGTCAATAATCTAAGCACAAAATCGCCGACAATAAGTGCTGAAAGTCACTACTCCAGAATCCACATAAAAACGACAAATAACGTGTAGACCAGAAAACTTAAGCTAACGCCCGTAGGCGGAATTTTTCACAAGTGCAATCGCAAAACTTGTGCATAAAGGTTTTACATGATCCAAAGATGAACACTAACGGAGGTAAAAGACTCAAAAATATGAGTGAACCAGAGAGCTTTATTTCATTGATCATATAATAGGTATACAATTAGATAAAAAATGCTAAGTGTAAAAAGGACGTAGCTGTGCTATGTTCCATGGCCGATCAAGCTCCGGGTAGTCATTATCCGGGTCACGTCGCTTACGCTTATGATCCTCGTTGGGTCTATCCTTCAGTTCACGATTGTCAACAAGGTAGTAAGACCCATTGAGTAGCGCCTTGCTTATGATGAACGGTCCTTCCCATGGCGGGGATAACTTGTGTGACTTCTTCTGCTTAAGTCGGAGCACCAAATCCCCCTCTTTAAACGAGCGATGCCGAACGCGGTGACTATGGTAGCTGCGTAGCTTCTGCTGGTAGATGGCGGATCTTTGGCATGCCAAAACGCGCTCCTCCTCGAGAAGGTCCACATCTAGGCATCTGGATTCTTCAGCGTCATCTTCGTCGTAGGCGGCGACTCTTGGTGCATCGTGAAGTATGTCGGAAGGTAGGATGGCTTCTGCTCCATATACCATGAAGTAAGAGGTGTAGCCGGTGGATCTGTTGGGTGTAGTTCGTAAACTCCACAACCACAGATGACAATTCTTCCGCCCAGGCTCCAGCTGCTCTATGTAGCGGTGCCTTAAGACGTGGCTTGATTCCCTGCAGAATTAATCCATTGGCTCGCTCAACCTGACCATTGGATTGTGGGTGTGCCACAGATGCAAGGTCAAGTCGGATGCCCTTCTCCCAACAATAAGCCTCCACTTCTCCGAGTGACAAGTTGCTGCCATTGTGGTGATAATGCTATGTGGGAGACCAAATCTCACCACTAAATCCCGGACAAATCTGAGGGCAGTTGCCCCATCAAGCTTTCTAATGGGTTTGGCTTCTATCCATTTAGTGAATTTATCAACTGCTACAAGCAGATGCGTAAACCCACATGGTGCCGTCTGTAACGGTCCCACCATGTCTAGCCCCCATACTGCAAACGGCCAAGTTATTAGTATTGTTCGCAATTCTTCAGCAGGAAAATGTGGTTGCCGGGCATAGTATTGGCATCCCATGCATGTCTCAAGCAGCTTGTCGGCGTCCGCCTTCACGGTCAGCCAGTAGAATCCTTGCCGGAAGGCTTTCGTGACCAACGATCGAGGAGCGGCGTGATGCCCGCAATCTCCGAGATGGATTTCACGTAGGATCTCCATACCTAATAGTTGGGAAACACACTTAAGGTATACACCAGTAGTGCTCCTTTTGTAGAGTTGTACATTGATTATGGTATAACCCTTTGCTCGTCGTACTATTTGCCGTCTTTCGACCTCGTCGTCGGGCAAAGTTCCGTGTTCGAGATATTCCATGAACAGTTCTGTCCAACCCAGAGGGACCTTTGCCACCATGTTGACAAAAGAGTCAGCTCTATCTGGGTTGTCGATGTCGGCTCCCTTCACAGATGGTGTGCGCAGGTGCTCTAGGAAAACTCCCAACGGAATTCGTTTGCACCCTGATCCAAACTTAGATAGCAGATCAGCCGCCTCGTTTTGCTCCCTAGGCACATACTTGACTTCGTAGCCCAAGAAGCTTTTGGCTATCTCGTCCACTTCGTCTCGATATGACGCCATCATAGGGTTCTGCGCATTCCAGGTGCCAGCCACCTGCTGGGCAACCAAGTCGGAATCTCCACAGCAAACTATGCGCTTGATGCCAATATCCTCGGCTACACGTAGTCCGTGAATGAGTGCTTCATACTCCGCCATGTTATTTGTAGCCTCGAAGTGGATCTGCAGAACATAGTGTAGTTTGTCTCCTGTTGGTGACTGTAGCAATACACCAGCCCCCGAGCCATTGAGCAGCTTTGATCCGTCAAAGTGCATCACCCAGTACTCTGGTTCCGGCAACGGAGTAGCATCTGGCATCTCCATCCAATCTGCAACAAAATCTGCCAAGGCTTGTGACTTGATAGCGTCGCGTCACTTGTAAGTGATCTCGAAGGCGACAAGTTCAATGCCCCACTTCGCGACCCTTCCTATAGCGTCGCTGTTGTTGATAATGTCGGACAGTGGAGTCTTGCTCACCACTGTGATTGGGTGCTCCTGAAAGTAGTGCCTCAGCTTCCGAGAAGCAAGGAATACTCCATAAGCTATCTTCTAGTAGTGCGGGTAATGCTGCTTGGACTCCGTCAAGACCTCGCTCACATAGTAAACTGGTCGTTGAACTCCGTGATCATAGCCTGGTTCTTTCCGCTCTACCACGACGACGATGCTGATTACCCGGTTGGTTGCCGCCATGTAAATTAACAGGGGCTCGCCAGGCTCGGGCGCTGTAAGGATGGGCGCTGCGGAAAAAATATCCTTGAGCTGCTTCAATGTTGCATCTGCTTCGTCCGTCCACGTGAATTTGTCCGCCTTCTTCAGCAACTTGTAAAGCGACAAAGCCTTCTCTCCAAGTCGGCTGATGAACCGACTAACTGCTGCAACACAACATGTTAGTCGTTGAATGTCCTTTAGGCATGTCGGACGGTTTATGTTTAAGATGGCCTTGATTTTCTATGGGTTGACCTCGATTCCGTGTTGGGAAACGATGAATCCCAACAATTTGCCAGCTGGAACCCCGAAGACGCACTTCTTAGGGTTAAGCATCATGTTGTATTTCTGGAGATTATCAAAGGTTTCTTTTAAGTCGAAGATTAAGTCATTTGACTTTTTAGACATCACCGCGATATCGTCCACATAGGCGTGAACGTTCCGACCAATTTGGTCGTGAAGGCAACGTTGCATTGTCCGCTGGTACGTAGCACCTGCGTTTTTCAACCCAAAGGGCATCATAACATAGCAAAACGTGTCGTATGGGGTAGTGAACAAAGTGGCCAATTGGTCCGACTTCCTCATCTTGATCTGGTGGTATCCTGAGTATGCATCGAGAAAACACAAAAGTTCCAAGCCAGCCGTCGAGTCAATGTCTTGGTCAATGCGAGGCAAAGCAAACAGATCTTTGGGACATGCTTTGTTCAAGCCGGTGTAATCAACGCACATTCTTAATTCATTGGTTCCCTTTTTGGGGACAAGTATAGGATTGGCCAAGGACTTCTCGGATAAATCTAGCCTTAAGTAACCTAGCTATCTCTTTGCCAATGGTGCGTCTCTTCTCATCTCCAAAGCGTCGTAGAGGTTGTTTCACTGGTTTGGATTTTGGATCAATGTTTAAGCTGTGCTCGGCAAGTTCTCTAGGTACACCTTTCATGTCGGGAGGTTGCCAGGCAAAGATGTCCCTATTCTCACGGAGGAACTCGATGAGCGTGCTTTCCTATTTGGGATCCAAGTTCGTCCCAATGGCGGTGACCTTGGAGGCATCGCCTACCACAAGTTCCACCGGCTTGGTCTCGATGGCGGCCTTGAACACAGGAACAGAGTCGGAGATCTGCTTCTTCGACGCGGGAATCTCTGAGTCATCGACCTTGCTCTGAATCTCTTTGAATTCTTCGCTGTAGAGGGCAGCTTCCGTGAAGGCTGCTTCGTTAATCTTGTAGTCCCTTGCCTTGGTAAAGCTTCCGGATACGATGATGACACTGTTTGGTCCGGGTATCTTGAGTTTGTTGTAGACGAAGCATGGCTTGGCCATGAACGTGTGGAATATGTCGCGGCCGAATATGACATGGTACACACTCTTGAAGGGGACCACCTCAAAGGTCATGCGCTCTTGGCAGTAATTATTAACATCGCCAAAGGCAACCTGAAGTGTAATGCACCCAAGGGACTGAGCCTCCCGACCAAGAACTATGCCATGGAAGATGGTGTTGGTCCGCCTTAGGTTTTCCTCCGTCAAGTTCATCTTCTGCAGTGTATCCAGGTACATGATGTTGATGCTGCTTCCACTGTCCACTATACACTTGGTGAACTCCACGCCGTCAATCAAGGGGTTGATGACCATGGCGTATTGGTTCTCCGTAGGAATAAGGTCTGGGTGGTCCGTCCTGTCCCAAGTTATTGGAACCTCCGACCAGCGCAGGTACTGGGGAACTGGGGGTAGAGTAGCCATCAGGATCCTCAGAGAGGTCTTCTGTTGTCGGACGGTGGGGGTGCCAAGGAAAGTGTGGTAGACTAGTGCCTTCTTCACAAAGGGGTTCTTGCCCTTGTCGTCGCTCTTGGCGGCGTGCTTGGGGTCAACGTCCTCGTCCATGTCACTTGAATCCTTGGATTCCTCCTCCTTCTTCTTCCCCTTGCCCTTGCCTCGCGGTCTATTCTTCCGACTTTTCTTGTAGCCAGACTCTGGGTCTTCCTTGAGGTCGTTGACGAACTTGCAGTGTTGATTGGTATGGGTAGCCTTGCCGTTGACATCGAGGTGTACGAGGCACGGCATATCGCGGTACTCCTCGTAGGTTTGGGGAATGCGGAGCGGCGCCGAGGTAGTTTTGCTTCCTCGTTGCTGCCCACGACCAGCTCCCCGTCCTCGGCCACGTTGTCCGCCATCACCTCGTCCTGCAAAAGTCATAGCGACCATGTCGGTAGATTGCTTTTCTTCTGGAGCGGTTTTCCGCTTTGTACTGTTGTTCCTCCGATCTTGAGTTGGAACGGCCGTTGCCAGCAAGGAGCCGCGAGCATCATCGTCGACAGCTGCGAACTCACTAGCCAACTAAATCATTTGGTTCAAGTCAAGCTGGTGATTGTCCTACAAGCGCTTCAGCTTATGTCGGAGCAACGTGCCCCTTTCCAACCCATTGATGAAGGCGGCCATGGCGGTCTAAGCGTGCACTCCTGCGCAGGAATTCTTCATATCCAGCCAGCGGGAGAGGTAGGCACGAGATGTCTTGTCTTTCTCTTGCACGCACCGTTGTAGATCTCCAATAGTGCAGGGACGTTTGTACGTACCCTCAAAGTTCTTGGTGAACGCTTCTTGCATGTCCAACCAATTGCAGATGGATTTCTCCGGCAAGTCGTCAATCCATTGACGGGCCGTGCCACCAACATCAAAGGGAGGTACTTGACGGCAACGTTGGGGTTACCTCCGGCAATCTCCATTGTGTTGCCGTAGTCCTGCAACCATGTGGCTGGCTTGGCGGTGCCGTCATAGGGTTTGATGGTCTTGTCAATCCGGAAACCTTTGGGATAAGTTGCGGACCGTATTGCGGGTCCAAAGCAACGTGGTCCCAGGTATGGTCCTTCCCGGGCCTCGTGGATCTTATCGATCTGCGAACGTGCATCGTATGGCTCCGGGTTCTTCTTCTTGTCAACAGGGTATGGGCTGCGTGAACAACGCCGGCCTCCTCCGCCATGGTGACTGCTATTGGTGACGGAGGTGGAGGTGGTGGTGGGTTAGCCTTCTTGCTGTTACCCTCCTGCGACGCCTCACGCCTGTCACGGTTGCTTGTCGGACGCGGAGGGTCATGGCGTGACCTGCTCTTGTGTCCTTGGTTGCGCTCTCCGTCATGACGGGTTTGCTCCGTGTTGTCACGGATGACGATGCCGCACTGCCTAGGCGGGGGCATATCTGTACGATGGTGAGCCTTGGGATCTTCGCGATGTCAGGGGGATCGGGGCGGTGGCGATGGGCGACGAGGTCGGGTCTTTTCTCCGTGGTCAGAGGATATGGGGATAGCATCCTTCCTGTTGCGCGCGTCCCTCCGTCTTCGGTCTGATGAACCCGTCTGGGACCCAACATCAAGAGGGGATCTGTCCCTTGGCGGCTTATGCTGGCTAGACTGCCAAAGCGCTGGGTCGGACTCAAGCCTTTGAGAGGTGGCCTTTTCCTGCTGCTTCACCGCCTTGGCCACTAGGTCATAGACTTGTTCCACTGCCTCGGGCAATCTATCCTGCTCCACAAGGGTCTTGGCGATGGCGAGGTTAAGGAGTGGGGTGGGCATCACCTGTTTGCCTTCACTGTCAATGTATGGCTTGGCATGTGCCGGCTTCAAGGGAGCCCATCCTAGGTTTCGCCGTACACCAGGATCGTTGATGACGCGAGCCAGAGCTTTCTTGGCCTTCTACTGTTGCAGCAGAGTCTTGTACTCGGCCTCCATTACTATAGCCTTCTCTATGGACTTCTAGGCGTTGACTAGATCGCGATCCATCTTAGCGCCTTGCTCCACGATGGCTTGCGCTTACTCCAGCAGCTGCTAGCACTTCTTGTCAAGCTGAGTCACGTACCGGATATGGGCTATGGTCAGTGTCTCAACGAGGAGATTGTCGTACATTACTCTATCAGCTGGAGTAACTTGGGCAGCAGTAGACATAGATGCCGGAGGCGGCAAGTTTGCGGTGTTGTTGTTGCTCGGGCCGGTGCCGAGTTCCTGTGGCTGCTGCACTGGGTTAGGCAAAGGAGGCATGACCTTTGCGCGATCATCGTCAACAGCAATGAGTGGCCCCTTCCCCTTTTCCAGCGCAGTAGGCGGAGCTCGTCCGGGTTGATCTTCATCCATCGCCATCCGAATGGTGACGAACACCTCTCGAGATGTGATAGCATTGTTAGCTTGCTCGTCTGTACTCCTCCTCCATCTCCTGCATGGCGGAGTCTAGTTCCTCTGGACTGAAATCTATCTCCTCCGAATCTGCACTGAAGTCGGCATAAAGCGCGTCAATCACAGAGTCAGAGGGTGCCAGGACTTCCTCGATGACGGGGGGTGGAGGTGCAACAGCAGCGACGATGACTGGAGGTGGCGGCGCAGCTGTGATGATGGCGGACGGAGGCGGTGGTGGTTGTGGCTGAATTGGAGGGGCTCCGTCAATGAGCGCAAGCGCTGTCTGAGCTGTCGCTTCAGCCTCCACGTAGTTGTTGACGGTGTTCACCATGCCTTCGAAGGTAAGGCGTCCTGACGCCTGCTACCGTCTTAGAGAATGTCGGATAAGTGTGCCATGGTCCAGTCCTTCCACAAAGTGATACATGGCATCATCATTGGGGTAGTGGGCCAGATCGGCTCGTATGCGGAGCCACCTGGCCAGGTAATCGCGGGGGTTTTCGCCCTCTCTCTGAACACAACACGCCATATCGAAGATGGTAACCACACCGACGAACTTGCATCTCTGTTGTCCAGACGCACGGGCGAAGCCGGCGGACTTGCAGCGATCTTCCACCGTTATGTCCTGCACAGGGGCGGTTTGGGTGGGCCTTGAATTTTTTCGATCTTTGCCGGCAAACTCCAAAGAGAGATCCGACATCGATCCTTTCGCGAACGTTTCCTTCCCGTAGGCGGTCCGTGCGGGCCTGGATGCTCCTCCGACTCCCAGGGAACTAGTGCCCGAGTCGGTTTCGCTGATGAAGAGGTGGATGTCTTCGATAGGAACGATCGAACATCGCATAGGGTTCGTCTTCGCCGGAATCCAGAACTCATCGGGAGGGACGATCGGAATGTTGCCGGAGAAGAGAACGCGACCAATGGATACGGTTTCGCCGATTCCCGCGAAGATCTTGGTCCTCGCCCGCTGAAGAGCCTGAAGCGCCTCATGCCCCACGGTGGGCGCCAACTGTCGTGGTATTACCGACGAGTACGCC
Organism: Avena sativa; assembly: GCA_916181665.1. Classification (NCBI taxonomy): domain Eukaryota; kingdom Viridiplantae; phylum Streptophyta; class Magnoliopsida; order Poales; family Poaceae; genus Avena; species Avena sativa. Next base: position 509,566,141 of record OV702294.1, read on the forward strand.
ATGGAGGGGTCCTCACAGTGCGTGTTTAGAGACGTGGGGGAAGGCGGACGGTTGACGGGTACGAGGTAACACAGTTTACCCAGGTTCAGATCTCACAACGGTGGCGGAATCCTACTCCTGCTATAAATCACTATAAGGGCAATACGCCGAGTTACAGAGATAGGTTCGCTGTGCGAGGTTGTTTGATATTGTTAGAAGTTGTGCCCTAAAGGCTCCCATAGGCCCGACTTATATAGTCGTCGGGTCCTAGGGTTACAGGGAAAAGTCCTAGCCGGACAGGTTACAGAGTCCTACACCGTCTATTACTAGTCTTGTGTGTCTTGTACTCCAAGGCTCCGGGTACGTCGGTGACTCCAACCGTAGCCTTCCTTTATCCGGCATGGGCCTCCCTTCTGGATCCATCTAACTGGGCCGCCCAGCAGGCCATGGGCCATGCTACCAACTGTGGGCCACCCGGGTTATCCGGATAGGAGACATGCTAGAGGATACCCATATAGCATATACCCAATAGCGGCGGAGGCTTATGAGTTTCATCACCTGCTAGAGGTTCTCCCTGCCGCTTTGTCTGAGGAGCCGGACTCGGCCTCTTGGCAACTGCTGGCGTTAGGGGAGTTCTCGGTGAGTTCGTCATATCGGGCCCTCTTCTAGGGGCCTGAATTGCGGTGGGCGTCGGCTCTTTGGAAGGCCCCCACACCCCTCAGTATTCGCATCTTTGTTTGGCAATTGCTACGTGACCGGTTATCCTCGGGAGTAGAGGTGGCCAAGCGCAGTGGCCCCGACAATGGCCGGTGTCCCCTATGTGGGACCCTGCAGATATGCGGCCATATTATGTTCTCCTGCTCGGCGGCGTAGTTTCTATGGAGTTTTGTTAGGGAAGCTCTGGGCCCAGTGTGGCAGGCGCAGGAACTGGGGGAGTTCCTGCAGGCGCAGGCAAACAGAGCCGGGGGGAGGGATCCGCCTCTTCTGGCTCATGTTTGCGGCCATTGCCTGGACGTTGTGGAATATGCGCAACAAGATGGTGGTTGACAGGATTTTCCTTACCCGGGCGTCCGACTCTATTTTTGTTTTGCTTGCTTATCTGCAGCAGTGGTCCCCCTTGGTGCGTCAGCGTGACTGGCCCGCCTTCGACGCATCCCTTCACGCTTTGAGGACGGCGGCGATCCCCTACGTGGCCCGAGCACCTTCGACTGCGCGACCTTGAGTTTGTCGGCATCTTCGTCGCCCCCCCCCCCCCCCCCCCCCCCCCCGCCGCCTTTTGCTTTTCTTTTGGGTTGTCTTGTGTTGTGGCCCCAGCTATGATGTGACTTTTTTCTTTCTCTTTGGTTGTGGACGTGATGTTTGTGGGTCAGACCTTGTACTTGGTGGTGGTTGCTTTATTTATAAAGCAAGGCAAAAGCCTGTTTCCAGAGACTTGTTGTACCGCTGAGGATACGGCTCGCAGTGAAAAACATAAAATATTTAGCACGTACATGGCTTCCATTAAAAAAGTTGGCTAATCGCTTGAGGCCGTCATCGTACTTTTATTCCGTAGAAACATGGGCATTCAACTAGTATATACTATAGTATAAATGTCAACATCTATAATAGAAAAAGAAATCCCTATCCCGTGAACCTCATCTTGGATGCGACGACAGGTTCTTCATGTTACCGAGCAATTCCTGGCGGGTGACAGGTTCTTCATGTTACCGAGCAATTCCTGACGGATGACATGAATTAGGCGCCCGCAAACGGTGGCGGTTCCAAAATAAATCCCAAAATCTAAGGAGAACGTGCTCTTTCTAGTCTATAGTTGGGCATGGGCAGCCCGACCCACGCGGCCTGGCCTGACCCAGCCCGAAAAAATCCGGGCTTTTCTATCCCACGGGCCAAGCCTGGGTAGCAGTTTTGAGGCCCGTGTGCTACTTGGGCCGGGCTTGGGCCTGGAGAATGGAGGAAATAGGGAAGGCCTGGCCCGACGGGCCGACAGCCCGGTGGTATTTATGCAGTTCAGGCCAGGCCTGGGCAGGAAATTTAGGCCCGACAATCGGGCCAGGCCGGGCTCAAGCCTAGAAAATGCACGGACAACCTTCTTCAGGCATGCCCGAGCTCGGTTAGGCCCGACAAACGTCCAGGTATACTCTAGTCCCTCTGAGCATACACACACCTAAGTTGCCATGGCATTTTTCATTTTTACATGGCATTTTTAGTTTAATTTTGTGTTTTGTTTTTGGATTTTTCTTGCAAAATCATGTGGGCATGTTACCGGGCAATTCCTGATGGGTCGCACAAATTAGGCGGCAGCAAGCTATGACAGTCCCAAAATAAATTCCAAAATCAAAGGAGAACGTGCTCTCTCTAGTCCCTCTGAGCATTCGCACACCCAAGTTGCCATAGCATTTTCATTTTTGCATGGCATTTTCAGTTTTATTTGTGTTTTTTCCAGCATTTTTCTTGCAAAGTTGGATCAAAATCATGTGGGCATGGGCGTCGCGCTAGGGAGCCGCTGTGGGCACGTTCGCGCGCTAGCTCATGATCAAATTCACAGAGACATATTTGCTGCGGACTATAGTAGTTAGCACGAATGGAACAATTACACATATCGTGATACGAAAAGAAAGAACAAAGTTAATTACTCCCGGCGATGCGCGAGGAGCAGGACGGCAGTACCATACTAACCGACGTCCCTACTCAACCGATCGATTGTCCTCACTTGCTCTAGCGACCAGACGAAGGAGCCGGCGAAGAATCAGATGATGTAATGGTGGAGGAGGAGCCGGCGGTCATGGGAGTCATGTCCATGGGGTAGCTCCCCAGCACCCGCAAGAACGAGGTGAACTCCTGTACCTCTGCAAGCGCGTTTTGCACGCGCGGGTCCGCAAGGGAGCCCTGGAAGTCGGCGTAGAACACGTACTCGAACGTCTTGGCGGCCGTGCCGCTGCTGGCGTCGTCGGCAAGGCGGATGGGCCTGTGCGGCCGGCTCTCGATCTTTGTGAGGTTGATGTCGCGGAAGGCGAAGGCGGAGAGCACCTTGAAGAGCATCGAGGTGCCCTCCTTGTCGTGCGCGAAGACGATGCTGGTCTTGAAGGGCCGGTCCATGCGCGGCACGATGGGCTCCCTCGCCAGCATCACGAACCGCGTCACGTTGCCGCTGTCGTCGTGGACGCCGTCGGCGAGAACCTCCATGCCGTACAGCTCGGCAGCGCGGGAGGACGCGACGGCGGCCGTGTCACGGAGGCCGTTGGTGGCGATGTACTCGGCGGCGCGAGCGGTGTCGTCGAAGGCCTCGCGGACGACGTTGAGGCCCATGCGCGTGATGGTGTGCTCGCACTGCGCCAGCGCCTGCGGGTGGCTGATGATGCGGGCGATGTCCTCCTTTCGCACGCCAGGCAGCGCGAGGAGCAGTGGTGCACGGGGAGCTGCACCTCGCCGACGATGTGGAGGCGGTGACGGAGCAGGAGGTCGTAGTTGCGGTGGATGCTGCCCCCCAGCGAGTTCTCCACGGGGAGCACGGCGCGGTCCGCGACCCAGTTCTCCACGGCCTGGAACGCAACGTCGAACTGGTCGCAGGGGATGGCGTCGCAGCCTTGGTACGCCTTGCCGGCCGCCTTCTCGCTGTACGCCCCCGGCACACCCTGGTACGCCACACGCAGCTCCGAACCGTGCATCGGCGCCGGGGACAGGTCCGCGATCCGGAGCGGTGCCGGCAGGTTCCTTGCGCCGCCGTTAGCACCGTTCACAGGGACCAAGTCCAGCGTCGCCCCGTTTGCAGCCGCAGCCGCAGCCGCCACGTGGCCGTTGGTGGAGTGGGAGACGAGCGCGGCCACCTTGCTGGAGAGCACCGCACAGTTTGTGAGCCACTCCGCTCTGCTTCCAACGGCGGCGCCCTGAAGCGAGGACCTGACCACGCCACCGCGCCTCCTCGGATTGTGGCCCGCCGGCCGAAGACCCTGCCCAATGGGTGCCTTGACCAAACTCACCGCAGCCATGACTGACCACACCAACTACCTCTTCTCCTCCTGTTGCTTTGCTGATAACCGAAGTCTGAAGCTAACGAGGAAACTGGAACAGGTATCTGAAGCAGCTTCAAAGCGAGAGGCTGATAGGGGAGTTGGATGTGGAGGGGGGGTATATATGGAGCACCTGGCTTGGATTGGGTCTCTGGTCATCTCTCTATTCCACTTCGACTTATTCAAACGACTAATGGGCCATTTGCCCCCGTGGAACAATGTACGTGCCCTGCTAGTCTGCTACCGGCTCCCAGGAAGAAAGACAAAACTTTTATAATTCCACGTTTTGTTCCAAGGACAAGTTAGAATTCCACGTTTGTTCATACGTTTGGTCCAGTATATTATGTAGTTCTTTGGCTTGTATAAGTCACGCTGAGCTTCAAAGTAGCCGCCATTTATGTGCCGGATAATCTAATTTAGGGGACGTTAGGTTTCTGTTTTAGTCTTAGAGAATACTTTTTGTTATTGGCTGAGTTTAGATTTTGACCCCTTATTATGTTAATGCTTATAATTTTAAGCCTTGGCAGATAGCATATGAGTTCATTTCATCACAGTTTTTTTGGGAAACAACACAAGGTTGCTTGTCATTTCATTAAGATAGAAGGGAGTACTTAAATGGTTTTGATATTTCTCATTTAATTGAGAATTTCTGAAGTCTCAATCGCCTAAAAAAAGTGCAACCGTCTATTAAGAAAAATGCATAAACTACATCCGACCCGGACTCGCGGGATATCTAAAAGAAACACATGTGCAAAATTCAGTTTTAAGTCTCCGTGAGTGAGAACGCACTTGGGGCACCCGGACACCATGGTGCCCATTATTTATTCAATTTGAAATTTGTACTTTTAGATTTTTAAAAATCACAAGATTTATTTCAGGAATGCATGTATAAGGTTTGAATACCCTTAGACTAGCCCCAATGGGGGTATCATAGGTAGTATCATACACTATATGTATGCAGAATGCTTGTGTGTCAATGCAATTAATGATAAAAGAGATTGTGTTGGTATCATAGATAGACACGGTATCATAACATATAGAACTAAAAAACTAATCCCAAATAAATCTTGTACACAATTTGATATTAAGATTTTACAAAACAATAAATACACTAAGACTATGATACTACTACATGGTACTATGTATTGTGGAGATGATATCATATACTACATGATACTACTATATGATACTTTCTATTGTGACTAGTCTTAGAAAGTTTCGGTAGAAAACTCGTTTGTGCTATGAGGCTATGAAAAATAAAGAAATTTCTAACTGTATATACGGAAATGCATTTGTGCTTTCACACATGGGTACATAGTCCACTACTCCACTAGTAGTCTGTTGGGTGCTTTGAGATGTGTAAAAAGTTAGGTGAGAGAGATGATTTTTCATCGTTTTCTGCATTTTCACAAATGCTGTCGGATCCCACAACATTGTTCAGATTGCAAAGTAACATAGAGTAGTAATATGCATATGTTATTGGTCTATGTTACTATCTTTATAGTGGGAAATAACTTATGTCTCGTAACATGCAATGTCATATTCATTAGGTTGTAGACTCATTTTTAGTTGATATATGTGATGTTATAGTAACACAGCTAGTTATTCTATCTATCTATCTCTTCATTAACTCACTGCCACATAAGTATGAAACCTTATCCCGAAATATGTATGTGTTAGCGCATATTTATTTTTAGATTTTATGAATCCTAGAAAATAGGTTTTTTATTTAAAAAAGTTATCATGGTGTCAGGTCCTGCTCTGGGTTTTCGTGAGTTTAATAGTATTTTTCCAGATTCTTCTAAGACATAACATGTGAACTGTCATCCTGTGACGTTATCTTCTTTCATCCATAGTACGAAATACAATAATGACATGTTTTTCTATAAAGGGAATATATTAGTATCATGATATCAATTATCCTTAGTCTGTGCAACAACAAAATGTCTAAGACAAGTCTAGATAAAGGGAATATATTAATACTAGCCCCTTCAAGGCCTCAGGACCTCTCCACCGTCGAATCTCAAAGGAGAATTGATCACACAGGGTTATTTTCTCCCTGCTTGGCTTCTCTCACCGCTAGTTAGCCTATGTGTGTTTGCTCGTGATGGGTCAGCTTTTTGTTGGGCCTACTCATTAGGGAGTATGATTGTATATTTCAAGAGGTGTGTGATCAAACCGAGGAGAGTGGCACGATGGTTTTCCCGTGGTTACAGTACTATGCCAAGGGTATTTTTGAAATTTCATATAGCCAACACAATGGTGTACCATGACTCGTTGCTTTGTCTCCAATCATCGGGCAGCGTGATATGTCAGAAACGTATATATATATTTATGTTCCATGTTTGTTTAGTATCTACTTTGTTTTGCTTTGTCTACACTTTGAGGTGTTTTTATATGTTTTCTTGTACTAACCTATTAACAAGATGCCACAGTACCAATTGCCTGTTTTCTTCTATTTTTGGTTCCAGAAAAGGCAGAAAATCAATATTCTCATAATTGGACGGGACAAAAGCCAAAGTCAATATTATACCGTGGGGAACACGAAGCCAGAGTACGAGACGGAGAAGAGCCACCAGGGGGCCACACCCCTGGACGCGCGACCTAGGTGGGCTCGTGCCTTGGGGTGCGGCTGCCCTAGGTGCCCCTGCCTCGCCTCTTCACCAATAAATAGCCTCTGATACCGAAACCCTAAGTACCCGATCAATCTTCCACGAAACAGTCTGTAGCCGCCGCCGCCATCGTCCCTATATCAGGGGGATCTGAAGTTCTTCCCGGCACCATGCCGGAGGAGAGATCATCCCGGAGGCCTTCTTCTTCATCATGCCAGCCTCCGGTATGAAGCGTGAGTAGTTTCACCTTGGACTACGGGTCCATGTAGTAGCTAGATGGTTGTCTCTCCTCCTTTGTGCTACCATGTTTAGATCTTGTGAGCTCCGTTCATGATCAAGATCATCTTTTTGTAATCATGCATGTTGTGTTTGCGGGGATCCGATGGATATTGAGATTACTATGTCAGATTGATTAATGGTTTTGTCTTATTGATTCTATCATGTCTGTGTTGTTTGTGATCTTGCATGCTCTCTGTTTCTAGTAGATATCTTGGCCAAGTAGATGCTAGTGACTCCAAGAGGGAGTATTTATGATCGACAGTGGATTCATGCCTCTATTTAATTTGGGGAAGTGACAGGAATCTCTAAGGCTGTGGATGTGTTGTTGCTAATAGGGATAAAACAACGGTCTCTTGTTCATGGAACAAGTGGATTGTTTACCTTACACACTTTGCTTAAAGTAGTAATCCGTTGCTTGCAACTTAATATTGGAAGGGGTTCAGATGATAACCTGAAGGTGGATTACTAGTCATAGATGCAGTTGGATGGTGGTCTATGTATCTTGTTGTATTGTCCAATCGAATCTCATAGGATCATGAATGTCTAGTATTGCATTGTTATGCCTTGCTCAGTCTTGTCAATTGCCCTGCTGTAATTTGTTTACCCGGCATGCCATGTTTGTTTATCTTAAGGAGAACACCTCTAGTGAACTATGGACCCCGGTCCAATCTTTACCATTGATACATCTTCCACTGTTACTGTTTACTTTATGCAAAACACCATTACCTTCCACACCATAGAGTTAATCCTTTGTGTTTATCAAACCGGTGAGATTGACAACCTCACTGTTCGTTGGGGCAAAGTCTTGAGTTTGTGTTGTGCAGGTTTCTAGTTGCTTGCAACACCTTTGAGTCGTTTCCTTACTCCTACTGGTTCGATAACCTTGGTTTCTTACTGAGGGAAGAACTTGTTGTTGTACTCATCATACCTTCCTCTTGGGGTCTCCCAACGAAGCTCAACAATCAGCTGAGCCAACATCAAGCTTTTTCTGGCGCCGTTGCCAGGGAGGCTAAGGACGGCTTCACAAGGGGAGTCCTTCACAACCTTTATCTTTACTTTGTTTTTGTTTTGCTTAGTTTCTTTTGCTTGGTTTTGTTTGCCTCTTTTTATCAAGAACTCAAAAAAATTAGTTTAGTTTGGTTTGCTTTCTCTTATCAGAAACACAAAAAAATAGTTCCTGCTGCTGTTGGCTTGCTCCACTTTTGCCAAAATGAACTTTTTTGAGAACACCAAGTTGTATGACTTCACTAGCACAAACAACTATGATTTCCTAAGTACACCTATTGCTCCACCTGCTCCTGATGCTACCTTTTATGAAATTAAGCCTGCTTTGTTGAATCTTGTGATGAGAGAGCAATTTTCTAGTGCTAGTTCTGATGATGCTGCTGCCCACCTCAATAACTTTGTTAAACTTTGTGAGATGCAAAAATATAAGGATGTAGATGGAGATATTATTAAGATCAAGTTGTTTCCTTTCTCCTTGAGAGGAAAAGCTAAAGAATGGCTGTTATCCTTGCCTAGAAATAGTATTGATTCTTGGATTAAGTGCAAAGATGCTTTTAATGGAAAATACTATCCTCTTGCTAATATTATATCTATGAGAAGTGAAATAATGAAATTTAAACAACTTGATAATGAACATGTTGCTTAAGCTTGGGAAAGAATGAAATCTTTGGTTAAGAATTGTCCCACGCATGGATGATACGTCGAAAACATATCTATAATTTTTGATGTTCCATGCTTGTTTAGTATCTACTTTGCTTTGTTTTGTCCACACTTTGAGGTGTTTTTATATGTTTTCTGGTACTAACCTATTAACAAGTTGCCACAATGCCACTTGCCTATTTCTGCTGTTTTTGGTTCCAGAAAAGCTAGTAAGGAAATATTCTCGGAATTGGACGGGACAAAAGCCAAAGTCAAAATTTCACCAAGGAGAACACGGAGTCCAGAGGAGAGACGAAGGGGAGCCACAGGGCAGCTTCACCCCCTAGGCGCAGGCCCACCCTGGGCCACGCCTGGGCACGGTGTGGGCCCCCTGGCCGCCCTCCTTCCTCGCCACTTCGCCTATAAGAAGCCCCCAATGCCTAAACCCTAAGCACCCGATCAATATTCCACGAAACCGTCTGTAGCTGCTGCCTCCATCGTCCCTAGATCGGGGGGATCTGAAGCTCTTATCGGCACCCTGCCAGAGGGGAGATCATCCCGGAGGCCTTCTTCTTCATCATGCCAGCCTCCGGTATGAAGCGTGAGTAGTTCCACCTTGGACTACGGGTCCATGTAGTAGGTAGATGGTTGTATCTCCTCCTTTGTGCTTTCATGTCTAGATCTTATGAGATCCTTTCATGATCAAGATCTCATCTATTTGTAATCATGCATGTTGTGTTTGCGGGGATCCGATGGATATTGAGATTACTATGTCAGATTGATTAATGGTTTTGTCTTATTGATTCTATCATGTCTGTGTTGTTTGTGATCTTGCATGCTCTCCGTTGTTAGTGGCTATTTTGGCCAAGTAGTTGCTAGTGACTCCAAGAGGGGGTATTTATGCTCGATAGTGGGTTCATGCCTCTATTTAATCAAGGGAAGTGACAGAAATCTCTAAGGTTGTAGATGTGTTGTTGCAACTAGGGAGAAAACAACGGTCTCTTGTTCATGGAACAAGTGGATTGTTTACCTTACACACTTTGCTTAAAGCAGTTGTCTGTTGCTTGTAATTTAATACTGGAGGGGGTTCGGATGATAACCCAAAGGTGGACTTCTAGTCATAGATGTAGTTGGATGGCGGTCTATGTATCTTGTTGTATTGCCCAATCGAATCTCATAGGATCTTTATGTCTAGTATTGCATTGTTATGCCTTGCTCAGTCCTGTCAATTGCCCTGTTGTAATTTGTTTACCCAGCATGTCATGTTTGTTTATCTAAGGAGCAGATTGCTGCCATTAAGGCGCGGGAGGGGTATGTGGGTGCGATCGCCGCTGCCCGGGAGCGCGACGCCTGGGAGCGGGAACCCGCCCAGCTCCTTGCAGGGGCTAGGTCTGCTGACCCTGGCCCCAGCGAGGAGCCCCCACCTGCACCTGATGAGCGGGAGGTTACCCTCACGCCAGCCCCCGGGGTAGGATACGTGGGAGACCCCCCAAGGCTGCTACATCCCACTCCCTGTCCTGTCGTGCCTGCTCGGTCCCCGCTAAGGGGACCCCCGAGGCGTGAGTTCCTTAGATGGATCTCCTTCGGGCCATCCGAGCGTTCATCTGGAACATCCCGGGGTTCAGACAGGAGAGCCGCCGTCGTCAGATCAAGGAGTACATTCGATTGTAAGTGTCGGATATTGTCGGCCTTCAGGATACTATCCGCCAGGGCTTATCCATCGCGGAGCTGGAAGGCCTCAGTCGCTCCAAATTCTCCTAGACCGTGGCGATACCTTCGAGGTGGATGATATGGACCGCGGGGAGTTCTTTGTGAGCATGTCGCTCACCCATAGGAAAACTCGCTTCAAATGGGAAGTGATCATTGTCTATGGCCCCGCAGACCATCGGAGGTCCGCTGACTTCCTGGTCGAACTCAAGCTTAAAGTGGAACGGACTGAGATACCGGTGGTGGTAGCCGGTGATTTCAACCTAATCCGCTCGGCTGAGGACAAGAGCTCGACGAATGTGGACCTCCCTAGGATGCGGGTGTTTAATGACTGCATTGTTGATCTGGCTCTCCGTGAGATTGTGCGGGTGGGCGCTAGGTTTACGTGGACCAATAAACAGCTGAACCCGGTCCGCAGTGTCCTCGACCGTGTCTTCGTCTCCGTTGATTGGGAGGTGGCGTTCCTCCTTTGCTCTCTGAGGGCGGTGACCCGGATTGGGTCTGATCACCCCCCCCCCCTTCTCCTCTCGTCAAGAGGAGGCCGTCCCCCCGGTTGAACCGCTTCCACTTTGAGTCCTTCTGGTTATAGAAGCAGGGATTCGTGGAGGCAGTTCGGGCCAGGTGGGTATCGGCGGCCGCCTCAACCCCTAGGGTGTACTCCGCGGTTGATATATGGCACCACTGCGCCATGATATCCCGTCGATTCATGAGGGGTTGGGGGGCCAACCTGGGCGCGGACCTCAGGGACAAGGAGACCATTCTGCGGGAGATCTAGGCCCTAGATCAGGAGGCCTACCTTAGAGGCCTCTCGGCGGAGGCCTGGTTCCATAGGTATTCCCTGGAGACCTCCATTATGGAGATCTATAGGGGTGAGGAGGCGTTCTGGCATCAGTGGAGTCGCCGGAACTGGACTATCCAGGGGGAGTCGAACACGGCCTACTTCCATGCCATTGCGAATGGGAGAAGGAGGATATGTTCGATTCCCTGCCTCTGGGAGGGGGACATCCTGTTGGAGTCTATGTAGGACCTCTCCTCCCATATTTATTCCTTCTACAAGGACCTCTTCGCAGCTGCTCTCCCCTCGGGCATATCTCTAGCCCAGGACTTTTGGATGGCAGGGGCGCTGGTCACCCCGGCGGAGAATGGGGAACTTAATCGCCCCTTTCTCGCAGATGAGGTGACTGCGGCCTTGAAATCCATGAAGTCTGGGTCGGCGCCAGGGCTTGACGAGCTCCCGGTGTGTTTCCTCCAACAGTTTTGGGCCGAGCTACAGCCGGTGGTTCTGAAGATGTTTCAGGAGTTCTACATTGGAACCCTAGACATGTCTCGGCTGAACTTTGGGGTGATCACCCTGATCCCCAAGGTGGCCGTAGCCACGGACATCCGCCATTTCCATCTGATCACTGTGATCAATGTTATTTAGCAGATCTTTTCTAAAGTTTGTGCCCTTCATCTAGCCCCCGTCCTAGAGAGGCTTACTCACCCCCTCCAGTTCGCCTTCCTGAAGGGACGCCTCATTCATGACGATGTCCTTGCCTTCCATGAAATTATGCATGAGGTCAAGGCTCGCCGTCATAAAGGGGTGTTCCTCAAACTGGATTTCCAGAAAGCCTATGATCGCCTAGATTGGGCTTTCTTGAGACTAGTGCTGGAACGAAGGGGGTTTGATGATCGCATGATCTGCTAGATTATGCAGTTTGTCATGAGTGGGAGGACGGCGATCAATATTAATGGTGAGATTGGACCCTACTTTAGACCCTCATGTGGGGTTAGGCAGGGGGACCCGATCTCCTCCCTCCTTTTTAACTCCGCTGTGGATGCCCTGGCGGAGATTTTGGATAGAGCCAAACTCGCGGGCCACATCACGGGGGTAGTTGGACATCTTGTTCTAGGCGGGGGTGTTTCGCATCTTCAGTATGCGGATGATACCATGATTATGGTGCAAGGCTTGGAGCGGGACATCATTAATCTAAAATTCTTGCTGCTCTATTTTGAATCCATGTCGGGTCTCAAGATCAACTTTGACAAGAGCGAGGTCATGGTGCTCGGTTTCACGGATGAGGACCGTCAGAGGATTGTTGACAACCTCAACTGGAAACTGGCGGAGTTCCCCATTACTTACCTGGGGATGCCCGTTCGGGAGACTCGGGTGTTAATCAAGGACCTCGCACCGCTGGTCACGAGAGTGCGCTCAAAGACTGAACCCTGGCGAGCGCGTCTCACGACTAAGGGGAGCAAGACGGTCCTGATCAACTCCTGCCTATCAAGCTTACCTATGTACCAGATGGGGCTATACTTGCTGCCTGAAGGAACCCATGCTAACTTTGCTAAGGAGTTATATAGGTTCTTTTGGGTAGCTTGGTATGGCCATCAGAGGTACCATATGGTCAAGTGGACGGATGTGTGCGCCCCCAAGTGCCTTGGGGGCATAGGGATCCTCGACTCGCGCTGGTTTAATGTGGCCCTGATGCTGAAATGGGTATGGCGCATCCTAAGGGACGACGGGGGTCTTTGGCTTCAACTTATTAAGTCCAAATACCTCCGGGGCCGCCCTCTTCTGGCCTACGATCGTCGGAGGGCTCTCAGTTCTGGAGAGCCATCCAGGACATTAAGCACTACGTCAGGTTGGGTATTTCCTTCGTGGCTGGAAACGGTAAGGGGAATAGATTCTGGCTGGATCCTTGGCTTCTTCCTACCCCCTTGGGGGTGCGGTTCCCAATGCTCTTCGCCATTGCGACCTCTCTGTCCTCCCTTGTTGTCGAGTACTTCGTGGAGGACCGTTGGAACCTTCTCTTCCGCAGTTCCTTTAATGCGGCTGTCGTGGTATTGCCGACGAGTACGCCATGGAGGGGTCCTCACAGTGCGTGTTTAGAGACGTGGGGGAAGGCGGATGGTTGACGGGTACGAGGTAACACAGTTTACCCAGGTTCAGATCCCACAACGGTGGCGGAATCCTACTCCTGCTATAAATCACTATAAGGGCAATACACCGAGTTACAGAGATAGGTTCGTTGTGCGAGGTTGTCTGAGATTGTCTGAAGTTGTTCCCTAAAGGCTCCCATAGGCCTGACTTATATAGTCGCCAGGTCTTAGGGTTACAGGGAAAAGTCCTAGCTGGACAGGTTACAGAGTCCTACACTGTCTATTACTAGTCTTGTGTGTCTTGTACTCCAAGGCTCCGGGTATGTCGGTGACTCCAACCATAGCCTTCCTTTATTCGGCATGGGCCTCCCTTCTGGATCCATCTAACTGGGCCGCCCAGCAGGCCATGGGCCATGCTACCAACTGTGGGCCACCCGGGTTATCCGGATAGGAGACATGCTATGAGGATAACCATATAGCATATCCCCAACAGTAGCCCCCGGAGAACTCCGAGATCTTGCGCCGTCTTGCCTCTTCACGTTGAATTCTCCGTCTAGATGGATGTTGGCAAATCGTCAAGCAATATCTTGTAGTCCTCCCAAAGAACCCTGCAAGGTTTTCTCTGTCTTCAATATGTAAGTCGGAGAAATGCTGAATCTTCCATCGTACTCTTCCATAGTCAGACTGGATCCGTCCATGTCAGAATCTTCCGATGTGACGGCTCATCTGTCTATGTCAGCTAAGGCGATGTAGGCGTAGGTCAGCGATGCCTCGTAACTCACACATGCAGAGAACACAATCATGTCCGATTTTCCCGCGCGAGCGATACGAACCGTTGGCGGCGACGGTTGGGACGTGGCGAAATTTTCACGCACATTCGCGTACACGTCGTCTACGCGGCAACCGTCCGATCAAGCTACACGAATCTTGATGCTGGAGATCATAAATAGTAACTGCGGTGAGACTTTTTACTTTTCACCTCATTCTCTCCTCGCATAGTCTTCTTCCTACAGCGCGTGCCCCTCGAGCTCTCCATGCAATCTTCACGAAAAACCCTAGCTCCAATCCTCGCCAGTCACCTTCAAACCCACACAATGGCCAGCAACAGCTCCACTCCTTCCATGACGACGTCGGGCAAAGCCGCGGCGAAGCCGCGGCAAAGCCAGCGAGCTCCGTCGTCATGCCCCCAGAGGGTCTGGTCATCCCTGTCTCGGCGGTGGTTGAGTCCACCAGCGGCGACCATAATCCAGCAGCGCTGGAGCCGCTGGAGGAGGAGCTCGACTCCCACAAGGGCGATTGGCGCGGTTCGGACATTACGAACCGCGATATCAAGGAGTTGATTGCCGAGGGCTACCTCCCTGCGACGGAGGGGCTCGCCTGGCGGGTGGCACCGGCCGGTGAGGTGACACCATCTTCCCAAGCCGGAGAAAAGGTGTACCTCAAAGCCCAATTGGTACGCAGCATCTCCCTGCCCATCTCTAACTTCTTCCTTTCCGTCTTGAATCACTATAGAGTCCAGCCCCAAAACCTCTCTCCCAATAGCATCCTAGCGCTTAGCAATTACGCGGCGCTCTGCAAGGGTTACCTAGGGATTAAGCCTAGGCTAGATCTCTTCATGTATTTCTTCACCGTCAAGCGTGAAGCCGGAGCCAGTAAGGACGAACTCAGAAATTGCGGCACCATAAGCTTCAAGATTCGTCCTGGCCGGCGGTTCCCCGACATCGTCGGCCACGAGTCCTGCAAAAACTGGCAGCTTACTTACTTCTACGGCCCAGATATCCCTCTGGCTGGCCGAGAAGTAACATACCCGGACTTCGTCGATGGAGCCGCCACCGAAACTTTGACATGGAAATCCCAGGCCTCCCTTCCCTCCGACATCGATGCTTCCCGTGCCATAAGGCGGATAGAGTGGTTCGTAGAGACGGGTTTGACCGGATTGGAACTAGCCATGTGCTGGTTCATCAGGTGAATCCAACCTCTGCAGCACCGTGCGAAGCTGATGCACGAGTATACCAGCGATAGAAGGGATAGCCTCCGCATCTCCGTGGACAATTTCTCGAGCGACTCCGTCAAGCTCCGTCTTAAGGACATTGTCAAAGTGAAGGACAAGAAGCGTGGCTTCACCATCACCTACGACATGTTCGTAGACGGCAAGTGCCCAAAGGTAACTGTTTATTTTCCGTGTATGACATATACCCCAGTTCTTCCGTCTAGCCATTTCCATCTCATCTAACACGGTGGTTCTTCACCTTACATCTTAGCGACGTAGACGAGGACAGCATGGCTCCTCAAATCTATGATCCAAAGATGAAGGAAGTCACTGTCGTGTCCGACGACGATGCTCCATTGGCGCGAAAGCGGAAGAGATCCACCTCTAACGCTGCCGACGGAGGCAAGAAGAAGAAGACGGAGGGTGGAGCCTCCAAACAGACTACCGTCGCCCTGGAGGCGGAGAAGAGAAAAGTTACCGGGATCCCCTTTGCCAAAGCACCCCCACTTGTGTAAGCTTCTTTTTCTCCGACATTGTCTATTTATCTGTCTTACTCCTGTACTTATGCATTTTACACGTTTCAGGAAGAAAGCCACGACTAGCTTGAAGAAGACCTCCAAAACATTGGGGGCTTCTAGAACCATTAAGGACATGCTGCATCGCGACGCATCTCCCGCCATCGCCCATGTCACTCCCTCTGTCAAACCCTCGTCTGCCCCGACAAGCTCACAAGCTAAGGAGGCATCTGGCCCTTCCGCCATGGAAGTGGATTCAGGTGCTTCTACCGAGATTGCTGTTGTCGGTGAGCAGGCGACACAGGAGAGTGCCGCCCACCAAATGGCTGAAGCTCCGGCTAAGGATGCCATCGGTTGTGGTAAGGCGGTGGTGGAAACTGGTACTTCTATCGAAGGCGGCGCCCTCGCCCCCCAGAAACCTATAGAGTTCCCGAAGATAGTCTACCCAGCACTTACGCCGAGTAACACAACTCTGGTTCCTGGTGCAGTGCCGACGTCTCCGACGTGTGTTCTTGAGGATCTCCTCCGTCAAGCAGAGATTTTGCGAGGAAACAGCGTATTCTTTGGCAAGCTGCTGGCCAAGAGCGCTACGAACCTCAAGATTATTGCACTTGTAAGTTTTATTTGCCTTTTGCATTTCATATGAATATCCCACTATAGCCCCCGAGGATGTAGACGGAAAACCATAGGTCTTTGCGTCTAGATGCTCTAAGAGTGACTAAGCTAGAAAACTTCTCACTGTAGCCCCCAAGCATTTAGGTGGAATGAATTACTCCGACTAGATGCTTTAAGAGTAGCATACGCAGTGTTTATAAATTTCAATACTGTAGCCCCCAAGCCTCTAGTTGTAACTAAATTAGTTTCGACTAGATGCTTAAAGAAAAGCTAAGCATATATCTGAGTTTAAAAAATTTATACTGTAGCCCCAAGCTTCTAATCGAGAACTAAATTAATTCCGACTAGATGCTTAAAGAAAAGCTAAGCATATTGCTAAGTCAAAAACTCTCGCTGTAGCCCCCGAGCATCTAGGTGGAAAATTTCCGGCTAGATGCTCCAAGCAGACCAAACAACGTTTAACTTTTTCCTTTTTTTCCACAGAACGGGAATGCTCGGAGGGGCATGGCCAACGACAAGTATCAGAAGATGCGCGCATACTTGGAAGCTGAAAAGGGTAAAACTGCCTTCTTGAAGCAACAGATCACCAAGGGCAAGCGTTTGTTTTATTTTTCGCATTCCGACTTGGTTTTGTTCCCATATTCTCCGAGTACTCACTGTGTACTTTGATTTCTCCGACTTGCAGAATATGTTGCCAAGGCCAAGGATATTGTCGAGCAATCTAAGCATATTCAACAGCTGGATAGCGAGAACAAAATCCTTAAGGAGGAAAGGAAGGACATGCTGAAAATGCATGAGGATTCAATGAAAATCTTGCAGGATTACGCCACCGAGGAAATGAACCGCTTGAAGGAGGAGATCTCAATTTTAAGAGATCAGAAGAAAGCTGTCGATGAGCAGAATCAACACCATCATGAGGCGTACAAGCTACTCCAACAAGAACGGGACTCCTTGGTGGATACCCTTTGGCAAGCTGAGGCCAGCATCTTCAGTAAGCTTTCTCTGCCTTGGATTTATATAGTCTGGATACTTTAAATTTTGAACTCATGTGATCCCTTGTTGGAATTTGCAGCTCCTATGGGTTTAACCCGGTCGCCTCCTCCAGCCAAGTAATGCATGGTTCTTGCCGGCAACTTTATCAACACTGCCATCGCACAAGCAAAAGAGATTGCCAAGCCCCTCTAGATCAACATCAAGGCATCAGACTCTGTTGCGAAGTACTCGGAGATCTTGCACCGAGCCGCCGAGCGTATCACAAGCTGGAAAGCTTCATGTGCACGGGTTGGCGCAAGGATGGCGCTGTCAATGGTGAAGGCACACTACGAAGATGCCGACATCGACATGGTGACCTCTGGCATTCCCGACGTGGATGATGATGGTAAAGAGATTAATCATGAATCCATCTTGTCGTCACTCGCAGGCTATGACACCAGAGTTGTCGAGTTCGTCGATGTCAACGTTTTCGTGCCGATGAACACCATCGATAGCGGCAACCAAAGCTCCTCCGAGCCTCTTCATACCGCCGACTTCGAGGGTGGTTCTCCTGCTGCTGATGACGCTGCTTCCAAGTCGCCTGCGCCAAAGGAATGAAAGACAACTTGTAATATTTGTTTCACCTTTGGTGCGTATGCGGAAAAAACTATGCATTTAACTTAAGGCGGAAAACAATGTTGTATGTCCTGCTACTTAAGAATCGGTTTCCAGCATGTATTTTAAGCAAGTGCTGGCTTATCCATTACTTTGGTTCTTCTGCTTGACCTTTCGTGAGTCGGAAGACTTGTTGTCGGAACCATGCGCTCAGGTGATGATGCCCAATGGCACCGTCAATAATCTAAGCACAAAATCGCCGACAATAAGTGCTGAAAGTCACTACTCCAGAATCCACATAAAAACGACAAATAACGTGTAGACCAGAAAACTTAAGCTAACGCCCGTAGGCGGAATTTTTCACAAGTGCAATCGCAAAACTTGTGCATAAAGGTTTTACATGATCCAAAGATGAACACTAACGGAGGTAAAAGACTCAAAAATATGAGTGAACCAGAGAGCTTTATTTCATTGATCATATAATAGGTATACAATTAGATAAAAAATGCTAAGTGTAAAAAGGACGTAGCTGTGCTATGTTCCATGGCCGATCAAGCTCCGGGTAGTCATTATCCGGGTCACGTCGCTTACGCTTATGATCCTCGTTGGGTCTATCCTTCAGTTCACGATTGTCAACAAGGTAGTAAGACCCATTGAGTAGCGCCTTGCTTATGATGAACGGTCCTTCCCATGGCGGGGATAACTTGTGTGACTTCTTCTGCTTAAGTCGGAGCACCAAATCCCCCTCTTTAAACGAGCGATGCCGAACGCGGTGACTATGGTAGCTGCGTAGCTTCTGCTGGTAGATGGCGGATCTTTGGCATGCCAAAACGCGCTCCTCCTCGAGAAGGTCCACATCTAGGCATCTGGATTCTTCAGCGTCATCTTCGTCGTAGGCGGCGACTCTTGGTGCATCGTGAAGTATGTCGGAAGGTAGGATGGCTTCTGCTCCATATACCATGAAGTAAGAGGTGTAGCCGGTGGATCTGTTGGGTGTAGTTCGTAAACTCCACAACCACAGATGACAATTCTTCCGCCCAGGCTCCAGCTGCTCTATGTAGCGGTGCCTTAAGACGTGGCTTGATTCCCTGTAGAATTAATCCATTGGCTCGCTCAACCTGACCATTGGATTGTGGGTGTGCCACAGATGCAAGGTCAAGTCGGATGCCCTTCTCCCAACAATAAGCCTCCACTTCTCCGAGTGACAAGTTGCTGCCATTGTGGTGATAATGCTATGTGGGAGACCAAATCTCACCACTAAATCCCGGACAAATCTGAGGGCAGTTGCCCCATCAAGCTTTCTAATGGGTTTGGCTTCTATCCATTTAGTGAATTTATCAACTGCTACAAGCAGATGCGTAAACCCACATGGTGCCGTCTGTAACGGTCCCACCATGTCTAGCCCCCATACTGCAAACGGCCAAGTTATTAGTATTGTTCGCAATTCTTCAGCAGGAAAATGTGGTTGCCGGGCATAGTATTGGCATCCCATGCATGTCTCAAGCAGCTTGTCGGCGTCCGCCTTCACGGTCAGCCAGTAGAATCCTTGCCGGAAGGCTTTCGTGACCAACGATCGAGGAGCGGCGTGATGCCCGCAATCTCCGAGATGGATTTCACGTAGGATCTCCATACCTAATAGTTGGGAAACACACTTAAGGTATACACCAGTAGTGCTCCTTTTGTAGAGTTGTACATTGATTATGGTATAACCCTTTGCTCGTCGTACTATTTGCCGTCTTTCGACCTCGTCGTCGGGCAAAGTTCCGTGTTCGAGATATTCCATGAACAGTTCTGTCCAACCCAGAGGGACCTTTGCCACCATGTTGACAAAAGAGTCAGCTCTATCTGGGTTGTCGATGTCGGCTCCCTTCACAGATGGTGTGCGCAGGTGCTCTAGGAAAACTCCCAACGGAATTCGTTTGCACCCTGATCCAAACTTAGATAGCAGATCAGCCGCCTCGTTTTGCTCCCTAGGCACATACTTGACTTCGTAGCCCAAGAAGCTTTTGGCTATCTCGTCCACTTCGTCTCGATATGACGCCATCATAGGGTTCTGCGCATTCCAGGTGCCAGCCACCTGCTGGGCAACCAAGTCGGAATCTCCACAGCAAACTATGCGCTTGATGCCAATATCCTCGGCTACACGTAGTCCGTGAATGAGTGCTTCATACTCCGCCATGTTATTTGTAGCCTCGAAGTGGATCTGCAGAACATAGTGTAGTTTGTCTCCTGTTGGTGACTGTAGCAATACACCAGCCCCCGAGCCATTGAGCAGCTTTGATCCGTCAAAGTGCATCACCCAGTACTCTGGTTCCGGCAACGGAGTAGCATCTGGCATCTCCATCCAATCTGCAACAAAATCTGCCAAGGCTTGTGACTTGATAGCGTCGCGTCACTTGTAAGTGATCTCGAAGGCGACAAGTTCAATGCCCCACTTCGCGACCCTTCCTATAGCGTCGCTGTTGTTGATAATGTCGGACAGTGGAGTCTTGCTCACCACTGTGATTGGGTGCTCCTGAAAGTAGTGCCTCAGCTTCCGAGAAGCAAGGAATACTCCATAAGCTATCTTCTAGTAGTGCGGGTAATGCTGCTTGGACTCCGTCAAGACCTCGCTCACATAGTAAACTGGTCGTTGAACTCCGTGATCATAGCCTGGTTCTTTCCGCTCTACCACGACGACGATGCTGATTACCCGGTTGGTTGCCGCCATGTAAATTAACAGGGGCTCGCCAGGCTCGGGCGCTGTAAGGATGGGCGCTGCGGAAAAAATATCCTTGAGCTGCTTCAATGTTGCATCTGCTTCGTCCGTCCACGTGAATTTGTCCGCCTTCTTCAGCAACTTGTAAAGCGACAAAGCCTTCTCTCCAAGTCGGCTGATGAACCGACTAACTGCTGCAACACAACATGTTAGTCGTTGAATGTCCTTTAGGCATGTCGGACGGTTTATGTTTAAGATGGCCTTGATTTTCTATGGGTTGACCTCGATTCCGTGTTGGGAAACGATGAATCCCAACAATTTGCCAGCTGGAACCCCGAAGACGCACTTCTTAGGGTTAAGCATCATGTTGTATTTCTGGAGATTATCAAAGGTTTCTTTTAAGTCGAAGATTAAGTCATTTGACTTTTTAGACATCACCGCGATATCGTCCACATAGGCGTGAACGTTCCGACCAATTTGGTCGTGAAGGCAACGTTGCATTGTCCGCTGGTACGTAGCACCTGCGTTTTTCAACCCAAAGGGCATCATAACATAGCAAAACGTGTCGTATGGGGTAGTGAACAAAGTGGCCAATTGGTCCGACTTCCTCATCTTGATCTGGTGGTATCCTGAGTATGCATCGAGAAAACACAAAAGTTCCAAGCCAGCCGTCGAGTCAATGTCTTGGTCAATGCGAGGCAAAGCAAACAGATCTTTGGGACATGCTTTGTTCAAGCCGGTGTAATCAACGCACATTCTTAATTCATTGGTTCCCTTTTTGGGGACAAGTATAGGATTGGCCAAGGACTTCTCGGATAAATCTAGCCTTAAGTAACCTAGCTATCTCTTTGCCAATGGTGCGTCTCTTCTCATCTCCAAAGCGTCGTAGAGGTTGTTTCACTGGTTTGGATTTTGGATCAATGTTTAAGCTGTGCTCGGCAAGTTCTCTAGGTACACCTTTCATGTCGGGAGGTTGCCAGGCAAAGATGTCCCTATTCTCACGGAGGAACTCGATGAGCGTGCTTTCCTATTTGGGATCCAAGTTCGTCCCAATGGCGGTGACCTTGGAGGCATCGCCTACCACAAGTTCCACCGGCTTGGTCTCGATGGCGGCCTTGAACACAGGAACAGAGTCGGAGATCTGCTTCTTCGACGCGGGAATCTCTGAGTCATCGACCTTGCTCTGAATCTCTTTGAATTCTTCGCTGTAGAGGGCAGCTTCCGTGAAGGCTGCTTCGTTAATCTTGTAGTCCCTTGCCTTGGTAAAGCTTCCGGATACGATGATGACACTGTTTGGTCCGGGTATCTTGAGTTTGTTGTAGACGAAGCATGGCTTGGCCATGAACGTGTGGAATATGTCGCGGCCGAATATGACATGGTACACACTCTTGAAGGGGACCACCTCAAAGGTCATGCGCTCTTGGCAGTAATTATTAACATCGCCAAAGGCAACCTGAAGTGTAATGCACCCAAGGGACTGAGCCTCCCGACCAAGAACTATGCCATGGAAGATGGTGTTGGTCCGCCTTAGGTTTTCCTCCGTCAAGTTCATCTTCTGCAGTGTATCCAGGTACATGATGTTGATGCTGCTTCCACTGTCCACTATACACTTGGTGAACTCCACGCCGTCAATCAAGGGGTTGATGACCATGGCGTATTGGTTCTCCGTAGGAATAAGGTCTGGGTGGTCCGTCCTGTCCCAAGTTATTGGAACCTCCGACCAGCGCAGGTACTGGGGAACTGGGGGTAGAGTAGCCATCAGGATCCTCAGAGAGGTCTTCTGTTGTCGGACGGTGGGGGTGCCAAGGAAAGTGTGGTAGACTAGTGCCTTCTTCACAAAGGGGTTCTTGCCCTTGTCGTCGCTCTTGGCGGCGTGCTTGGGGTCAACGTCCTCGTCCATGTCACTTGAATCCTTGGATTCCTCCTCCTTCTTCTTCCCCTTGCCCTTGCCTCGCGGTCTATTCTTCCGACTTTTCTTGTAGCCAGACTCTGGGTCTTCCTTGAGGTCGTTGACGAACTTGCAGTGTTGATTGGTATGGGTAGCCTTGCCGTTGACATCGAGGTGTACGAGGCACGGCATATCGCGGTACTCCTCGTAGGTTTGGGGAATGCGGAGCGGCGCCGAGGTAGTTTTGCTTCCTCGTTGCTGCCCACGACCAGCTCCCCGTCCTCGGCCACGTTGTCCGCCATCACCTCGTCCTGCAAAAGTCATAGCGACCATGTCGGTAGATTGCTTTTCTTCTGGAGCGGTTTTCCGCTTTGTACTGTTGTTCCTCCGATCTTGAGTTGGAACGGCCGTTGCCAGCAAGGAGCCGCGAGCATCATCGTCGACAGCTGCGAACTCACTAGCCAACTAAATCATTTGGTTCAAGTCAAGCTGGTGATTGTCCTACAAGCGCTTCAGCTTATGTCGGAGCAACGTGCCCCTTTCCAACCCATTGATGAAGGCGGCCATGGCGGTCTAAGCGTGCACTCCTGCGCAGGAATTCTTCATATCCAGCCAGCGGGAGAGGTAGGCACGAGATGTCTTGTCTTTCTCTTGCACGCACCGTTGTAGATCTCCAATAGTGCAGGGACGTTTGTACGTACCCTCAAAGTTCTTGGTGAACGCTTCTTGCATGTCCAACCAATTGCAGATGGATTTCTCCGGCAAGTCGTCAATCCATTGACGGGCCGTGCCACCAACATCAAAGGGAGGTACTTGACGGCAACGTTGGGGTTACCTCCGGCAATCTCCATTGTGTTGCCGTAGTCCTGCAACCATGTGGCTGGCTTGGCGGTGCCGTCATAGGGTTTGATGGTCTTGTCAATCCGGAAACCTTTGGGATAAGTTGCGGACCGTATTGCGGGTCCAAAGCAACGTGGTCCCAGGTATGGTCCTTCCCGGGCCTCGTGGATCTTATCGATCTGCGAACGTGCATCGTATGGCTCCGGGTTCTTCTTCTTGTCAACAGGGTATGGGCTGCGTGAACAACGCCGGCCTCCTCCGCCATGGTGACTGCTATTGGTGACGGAGGTGGAGGTGGTGGTGGGTTAGCCTTCTTGCTGTTACCCTCCTGCGACGCCTCACGCCTGTCACGGTTGCTTGTCGGACGCGGAGGGTCATGGCGTGACCTGCTCTTGTGTCCTTGGTTGCGCTCTCCGTCATGACGGGTTTGCTCCGTGTTGTCACGGATGACGATGCCGCACTGCCTAGGCGGGGGCATATCTGTACGATGGTGAGCCTTGGGATCTTCGCGATGTCAGGGGGATCGGGGCGGTGGCGATGGGCGACGAGGTCGGGTCTTTTCTCCGTGGTCAGAGGATATGGGGATAGCATCCTTCCTGTTGCGCGCGTCCCTCCGTCTTCGGTCTGATGAACCCGTCTGGGACCCAACATCAAGAGGGGATCTGTCCCTTGGCGGCTTATGCTGGCTAGACTGCCAAAGCGCTGGGTCGGACTCAAGCCTTTGAGAGGTGGCCTTTTCCTGCTGCTTCACCGCCTTGGCCACTAGGTCATAGACTTGTTCCACTGCCTCGGGCAATCTATCCTGCTCCACAAGGGTCTTGGCGATGGCGAGGTTAAGGAGTGGGGTGGGCATCACCTGTTTGCCTTCACTGTCAATGTATGGCTTGGCATGTGCCGGCTTCAAGGGAGCCCATCCTAGGTTTCGCCGTACACCAGGATCGTTGATGACGCGAGCCAGAGCTTTCTTGGCCTTCTACTGTTGCAGCAGAGTCTTGTACTCGGCCTCCATTACTATAGCCTTCTCTATGGACTTCTAGGCGTTGACTAGATCGCGATCCATCTTAGCGCCTTGCTCCACGATGGCTTGCGCTTACTCCAGCAGCTGCTAGCACTTCTTGTCAAGCTGAGTCACGTACCGGATATGGGCTATGGTCAGTGTCTCAACGAGGAGATTGTCGTACATTACTCTATCAGCTGGAGTAACTTGGGCAGCAGTAGACATAGATGCCGGAGGCGGCAAGTTTGCGGTGTTGTTGTTGCTCGGGCCGGTGCCGAGTTCCTGTGGCTGCTGCACTGGGTTAGGCAAAGGAGGCATGACCTTTGCGCGATCATCGTCAACAGCAATGAGTGGCCCCTTCCCCTTTTCCAGCGCAGTAGGCGGAGCTCGTCCGGGTTGATCTTCATCCATCGCCATCCGAATGGTGACGAACACCTCTCGAGATGTGATAGCATTGTTAGCTTGCTCGTCGCGCGTGTACTCCTCCTCCATCTCCTGCATGGCGGAGTCTAGTTCCTCTGAACTGAAATCTATCTCCTCCGAATCTGCACTGAAGTCGGCATAAAGCGCGTCAATCACAGAGTCAGAGGGTGCCAGGACTTCCTCGATGACGGGGGGTGGAGGTGCAACAGCAGCGACGATGACTGGAGGTGGCGGCGCAGCTGTGATGATGGCGGACGGAGGCGGTGGTGGTTGTGGCTGAATTGGAGGGGCTCCGTCAATGAGCGCAAGCGCTGTCTGAGCTGTCGCTTCAGCCTCCACGTAGTTGTTGACGGTGTTCACCATGCCTTCGAAGGTAAGGCGTCCTGACGCCTGCTACCGTCTTAGAGAATGTCGGATAAGTGTGCCATGGTCCAGTCCTTCCACAAAGTGATACATGGCATCATCATTGGGGTAGTGGGCCAGATCGGCTCGTATGCGGAGCCACCTGGCCAGGTAATCGCGGGGGTTTTCGCCCTCTCTCTGAACACAACACGCCATATCGAAGATGGTAACCACACCGACGAACTTGCATCTCTGTTGTCCAGACGCACGGGCGAAGCCGGCGGACTTGCAGCGATCTTCCACCGTTATGTCCTGCACAGGGGCGGTTTGGGTGGGCCTTGAATTTTTTCGATCTTTGCCGGCAAACTCCAAAGAGAGATCCGACATCGATCCTTTCGCGAACGTTTCCTTCCCGTAGGCGGTCCGTGCGGGCCTGGATGCTCCTCCGACTCCCAGGGAACTAGTGCCCGAGTCGGTTTCGCTGATGAAGAGGTGGATGTCTTCGATAGGAACGATCGAACATCGCATAGGGTTCGTCTTCGCCGGAATCCAGAACTCATCGGGAGGGACGATCGGAATGTTGCCGGAGAAGAGAACGCGACCAATGGATACGGTTTCGCCGATTCCCGCGAAGATCTTGGTCCTCGCCCGCTGAAGAGCCTGAAGCGCCTCATGCCCCACGGTGGGCGCCAACTGTCGTGGTATTACCGACGAGTACGCCATGGAGGGGTCCTCACAGTGCGTGTTTAGAGACGTGGGGGAAGGCGGACGGTTGACGGGTACGAGGTAACACAGTTTACCCAGGTTCAGATCTCACAACGGTGGCGGAATCCTACTCCTGCTATAAATCACTATAAGGGCAATACGCCGAGTTACAGAGATAGGTTCGCTGTGCGAGGTTGTTTGATATTGTTAGAAGTTGTGCCCTAAAGGCTCCCATAGGCCCGACTTATATAGTCGTCGGGTCCTAGGGTTACAGGGAAAAGTCCTAGCCGGACAGGTTACAGAGTCCTACACCGTCTATTACTAGTCTTGTGTGTCTTGTACTCCAAGGCTCCGGGTACGTCGGTGACTCCAACCGTAGCCTTCCTTTATCCGGCATGGGCCTCCCTTCTGGATCCATCTAACTGGGCCGCCCAGCAGGCCATGGGCCATGCTACCAACTGTGGGCCACCCGGGTTATCCGGATAGGAGACATGCTAGAGGATACCCATATAGCATATACCCAATAGCGGCGGAGGCTTATGAGTTTCATCACCTGCTAGAGGTTCTCCCTGCCGCTTTGTCTGAGGAGCCGGACTCGGCCTCTTGGCAACTGCTGGCGTTAGGGGAGTTCTCGGTGAGTTCGTCATATCGGGCCCTCTTCTAGGGGCCTGAATTGCGGTGGGCGTCGGCTCTTTGGAAGGCCCCCACACCCCTCAGTATTCGCATCTTTGTTTGGCAATTGCTACGTGACCGGTTATCCTCGGGAGTAGAGGTGGCCAAGCGCAGTGGCCCCGACAATGGCCGGTGTCCCCTATGTGGGACCCTGCAGATATGCGGCCATATTATGTTCTCCTGCTCGGCGGCGTAGTTTCTATGGAGTTTTGTTAGGGAAGCTCTGGGCCCAGTGTGGCAGGCGCAGGAACTGGGGGAGTTCCTGCAGGCGCAGGCAAACAGAGCCGGGGGAGGGATCCGCCTCTTCTGGCTCATGTTTGCGGCCATTGCCTGGACGTTGTGGAATATGCGCAACAAGATGGTGGTTGACAGGATTTTCCTTACCCGGGCGTCCGACTCTATTTTTGTTTTGCTTGCTTATCTGCAGCAGTGGTCCCCCTTGGTGCGTCAGCGTGACTGGCCCGCCTTCGACGCATCCCTTCACGCTTTGAGGACGGCGGCGATCCCCTACGTGGCCCGAGCACCTTCGACTGCGCGACCTTGAGTTTGTCGGCATCTTCGTCGCCCCCCCCCCCCCCCCCCCGCCGCCTTTTGCTTTTCTTTTGGGTTGTCTTGTGTTGTGGCCCCAGCTATGATGTGACTTTTTTCTTTCTCTTTGGTTGTGGACGTGATGTTTGTGGGTCAGACCTTGTACTTGGTGGTGGTTGCTTTATTTATAAAGCAAGGCAAAAGCCTGTTTCCAGAGACTTGTTGTACCGCTGAGGATACGGCTCGCAGTGAAAAACATAAAATATTTAGCACGTACATGGCTTCCATTAAAAAAGTTGGCTAATCGCTTGAGGCCGTCATCGTACTTTTATTCCGTAGAAACATGGGCATTCAACTAGTATATACTATAGTATAAATGTCAACATCTATAATAGAAAAAGAAATCCCTATCCCGTGAACCTCATCTTGGATGCGACGACAGGTTCTTCATGTTACCGAGCAATTCCTGGCGGGTGACAGGTTCTTCATGTTACCGAGCAATTCCTGACGGATGACATGAATTAGGCGCCCGCAAACGGTGGCGGTTCCAAAATAAATCCCAAAATCTAAGGAGAACGTGCTCTTTCTAGTCTATAGTTGGGCATGGGCAGCCCGACCCACGCGGCCTGGCCTGACCCAGCCCGAAAAAATCCGGGCTTTTCTATCCCACGGGCCAAGCCTGGGTAGCAGTTTTGAGGCCCGTGTGCTACTTGGGCCGGGCTTGGGCCTGGAGAATGGAGGAAATAGGGAAGGCCTGGCCCGACGGGCCGACAGCCCGGTGGTATTTATGCAGTTCAGGCCAGGCCTGGGCAGGAAATTTAGGCCCGACAATCGGGCCAGGCCGGGCTCAAGCCTAGAAAATGCACGGACAACCTTCTTCAGGCATGCCCGAGCTCGGTTAGGCCCGACAAACGTCCAGGTATACTCTAGTCCCTCTGAGCATACACACACCTAAGTTGCCATGGCATTTTTCATTTTTACATGGCATTTTTAGTTTAATTTTGTGTTTTGTTTTTGGATTTTTCTTGCAAAATCATGTGGGCATGTTACCGGGCAATTCCTGATGGGTCGCACAAATTAGGCGGCAGCAAGCTATGACAGTCCCAAAATAAATTCCAAAATCAAAGGAGAACGTGCTCTCTCTAGTCCCTCTGAGCATTCGCACACCCAAGTTGCCATAGCATTCATGGCATTTTTAGTTTTATTTGTGTTTTTTCCTGGATTTTTCTTGCAAAGTTGGATCAAAATCATGTGGCATGGGGGCGTCGCGCGAGGGAGCCGCTGCGGGCACGTTCGCGCGCTAGCTCATGATCAAATTCACAGAGATATATTTGCTGCGGACTATAGTAGTCGTTAGCTCGAATGGAACAAATACACATATCGTGATACGAAAAGAAAGAACAAAGTTAATTACTCCCGGCAATGCGCGTGGAGCAGGACGGCAGTACCATATACTAACCGACGTCCCTACTCAACCGATCGATTGTCCTCACTTGCTCTAGCGACCAGACGAAGGAGCCGGCGAAGAATCAGATGATGTAATGGTGGAGGAGGAGCCGGCGGTCATGGGAGTCATGTCCATGGGGTAGCTCCCCAGCACCCGCAAGAACGAGGTGAACTCCTGTACCTCTGCAAGCGCGTTTTGCACGCGCGGGTCCGCAAGGGAGCCCTGGAAGTCGGCGTAGAACACGTACTCGAACGTCTTGGCGGCCGTGCCGCTGCTGGCGTCGTCGGCAAGGCGGATGGGCCTGTGCGGCCGGCTCTCGATCTTTGTGAGGTTGATGTCGCGGAAGGCGAAGGCGGAGAGCACCTTGAAGAGCATCGAGGTGCCCTCCTTGTCGTGCGCGAAGACGATGCTGGTCTTGAAGGGCCGGTCCATGCGCGGCACGATGGGCTCCCTCGCCAGCATCACGAACCGCGTCACGTTGCCGCTGTCGTCGTGGACGCCGTCGGCGAGAACCTCCATGCCGTACAGCTCGGCAGCGCGGGAGGACGCGACGGCGGCCGTGTCACGGAGGCCGTTGGTGGCGATGTACTCGGCGGCGCGAGCGGTGTCGTCGAAGGCCTCGCGGACGACGTTGAGGCCCATGCGCGTGATGGTGTGCTCGCACTGCGCCAGCGCCTGCGGGTGGCTGATGATGCGGGTGATGTCCTCCTTTCGCACGCCCGGCAGCGCGAGGAGGCAGTGGTGCACGGGGAGCTGCACCTCGCCGACGATGTGGAGGCGGTGACGGAGCAGGAGGTCGTAGTTGCGGTGGATGCTGCCCCCCAGCGAGTTCTCTACGGGGAGCACGGCGCGGTCCGCGACCCAGTTCTCTACAGCCTGGAACGCAACGTCGAACTGGTCGCAGGGGATGGCGTCGCAGCCTTGGTACGCCTTGCCGGCCGCCTTCTCGCTGTACGCCCCCGGCACACCCTGGTACGCCACACGTAGCTCCGAACCGTGCATCGGCGCCGGGGACAGGTCCGCGATCCGGAGCGGTGACGGCAGGTTCCTTGCGCCGCCGTTAGCACCGTTCACATGGACCAAGTCCAGCGTCGCCCCGTTTGGAGCCGCAGCCGCCGCCGCGACGTGGCCGTTAGTGGTGGAGTGGGAGACGAGCGCGGCCACCTTGCTGGAGAGCACCGCACAGTTTGTGAGCCACTCCGCTCTGCTTCCAACGGCGGCGCCCTGAAGCGAGGACCTGACCACGCCACCGCGCCTCCTCGGATTGTGTCCCGCCGGCCGAAGACCCTGCCCAATGGGTGCCTTGACCAAACTCGCCGCAGCCATGACTGACCACACCAACTACCTCTTCTCCTCCTGTTGCTTTGCTGGTAACCGAAGTCTGAAGGTAACGAGGAAACTGGAACTGGTATCTGAAGCAGCTTCAAAGCGAGAGGCTGATAGGGGAGTTGGATGTGGAGGGGGGTATATATGGAGCACCTGGCTTGGATTGGGTCTCTGGTCATCTCTCTATTCCACTTCGACTTATTCAATCAATCGACTAATGGGCCATTTGCCCCCCGTGGAACAATGTACCTGCCCTGCTAGTCTACTACCGGCTTCCAGGAAGAAAGACAAAACTTTTATAATTGAGGCATTACCCACGTTTTTGTCCAAGGACAAGTTAGAATTCCACGTTTGTTCATACGTTTGGTCCAGTATATTATGTAGTTCTTTGGCTTGTATAACCACCGTAAGTCACACTGAGCTTCAAAGTAGCCGCCATTTATGTGCCGGATAATCTAATTTAGGGGACATTAGGTTTCTGTTTTAGTCTTAGAGAATACTTTTTGTTATTGGCTGAGTTTAGATTTTGACCACTTATTATGTTAATGCTTATAATTTTAAGCCTTGGCAGATAGCATATGAGTTCATTTCATCACAGTTTTTTTTCGAAACAACCACAAGGTTGCTTGTCATTTCATTACGATAGAAGGGAGTACTTAAATGATTTTGCTATTTCTCAGTCAATTGAGAATTTTATAAGTCTCAATCACCTAAAAAAAGTGCAACCGCCTATTAAGAAAAATGCATAAACTACATCCGACCCGGACTCGCGGGATATCTAAAAGAAACACATGTGCAAAATTCAGTTTTAAGTCTCCGTGAGTGAGAACGCACTTGGGGCACCCGGACACCATGGTGCCCATTATTTATTCAATTTGAAATTTGTACTTTTTAGATTTTAAAAATCACAAGATTTATTTCGGAATGCATGTATAAGGTTTGAATACCCTTAGAAAGTTTCGGTAGAAAACTCGTTTTATTTCGGGCTACAGAAAATAAACAAATTTCTAACTGTATATAGGGGTAAAAGCACATTTTTCTATGAGAAATTTGTCTTTTTATATTTTCCAAAATACAATGTATTTTTTCCCAAAATTTCTACCTTACCTCCGAAATGTGTATGTGTTAACGCATATTTATTTTCAGATTTTTTAATACTAGAAAATAGGTTTTTAATTAAAAAAAAGGTTATCATAGTGTAAGGTGTTGCTCTGGGTTTTTCGTGAGCTTAATGGGTATTTTTTCAGATTCTTCCAAGACATAACATGTGAATTGTCATCCTATCGTGTTGTCTTCTTTCATCCATAGTGTGAAATACAATAGTGAGAGAGTTTTTTGTGAAGTGAATATATTAGTACTATGATGATATCAATTATCCCTAGTCTATGCAACAACAAAATGCCTAGGACAAGTCTAGATAAAGGGAATATATTAATACTAGCCCCTTCAAGGCCTTAGGACCTCTCCACCGTCGAATCTCAGCGGAGAATTGATCACCCAGGGTCATTTTCTCTCTTCTTGGCTTCTCTCACCGCTAGTTAGCCTATGTGTGTTTGCTCGTGATGGGTCAGATTTTTGCTGGGCCTACTCATTATTAGGGAGTATGTTTGTATATTTCAAGGTGTGTGACCAAACTGAGGAGAGTGGCGCGATGGTTTTCCCATGGTTACACTACTATGCCGAGGGTATGGCTGGAATTTCGTATAGCCAACACCACGGTGTCCCATGACTCGTTGCTCTTTCCCCAAACATCGAGCAGCCTAGGGTTTCCCTCACCACACCTCTCTCTCTCTCTCTCTCTCTCTCTCTCTCTCTCTCTCTCTCTCTCTCTCTCTCTCTCTCGGCTTCCTCCTTCGATCCCGGCCAACTCTAGGCTCCTTCCGCTGCCACCAATGATGGTCGCGAGATTGCCTTGACCTTTGTGGAACTCGTGTATATCACCTTCAATAAGAAGGACTGACGTGACCACTATTTGTTTCCTCATTGAATCCCTCTTATATTGTCCATCATAATCAGCAATGCGCATGTCCTGAAGGGTTTCGCAGCATAGTAAATCAAATTTGTCTACGGATGCGAACGGGAAAAGCCAAGATCTAATCTAGGAGATGCAAACAACAAGGGGGATAGATGAGATCTTCATACCCTTGAAGATTCGCACAGCGGAACGTTCAACGGAACGTGGTTGATGTAGTCGTACTCGCTTCTCCTCCTCGCGATCCGATCCGATCCAACACCGCAAGTGGCGATGCCTCCGAGAGATGCACACGTGCGGCACCTCGACGTCTCCTCCTTCCGCGGTCCAGCAAGTGGGGTGGAGAGATAGATTGGATCTACAACACGACAGCGTGGTGCAAGTGGTGGAGAGTTTCTGCGGCAGGCCTTCGCCTACGCGCAGTCGGGAGGGAGAGAGAGGAGGGCAGCAGGGCGGCTAGGGCTTGAGGAGGTAGTGGGGGGAGGGTGCGCCCCCAGCCCTCTTTATATAGAGGGGTGGGCGGCTGCCCCTTGCCCCTCCTCCAAGCCTAGGGTCGGCGGCCAAGGAGGAAGGAGTGGGGGGCAAGTTCCCCCCCCCCCCCTTCTAGAAGCTCCCCTAGGGTTTCCCCTAGGGCTTGGCCGGCTGGGCCTATGGGGCCTTGTGCCCCTAGACCAATGCGGCCAGGGCACTCCCTCGTAGGCCCACGCCCCCTCCCGACAAGTGGGGCCACGTTGGTCCCACTCCAGAAGGTTCTAGAAGCTTCCGGTACAATACCGAACAATCCGAAACAATTCCGAACTCCAAAAACTGCTTTGCCTTATATGAATCTCATTCTCCGGACCATTCCGGAACCTCTCGTGACGTCCTGGATATCATCTGAGACTCCGAACAAAAACTCATAAACCAATTATCCATTATATCCTAGCGTCGAGACACGTTAAGTGTGTGACCCTTCGGGTTCGAGAATATGCAGACATGATCTTCTATCAATAATCAACAGCGGGGTCTGGAAAACCATATTGACTCCCACACATTCATCGATGATCATATCGGATGAACCACGATGCCAGGATTCAATCAATCCCATATATATTCCCTTCGTCGCGCGATATTTTACTTGCCCGAGATTCGATCGTCGGTACCGGCATACCTAGTTCAATCTCGTTCACAACAAGTACTTTACTCGTTCCGTAATCTGATATCACTTGGTGATTAACTCCTTAACTACGTGCTTGCAAGCGGTGTTGATATCGATTACCGAGTGGGCCCGAAGTATATCTCTCCGACTTGGGAGGGACAAATCCCATCTCGATACATACAACCCAACAAGTACTTTCTGATCACCTGAGATACACCTTTATGATCACCCTCTCATAGGATGACGTTTGATGACCTCAAAGCTTTCTTCCGATACCAGGGATTTGCATTATCTCATGGTCTAAGGAATACAATATTTGACATAAGAAAAACTTCGCAAAGATGAACACGATGACACGATCTAATTGCTGTGCTTAATTTGGGTCTGTCCATCATATCATTCTCCCAATGATATGATCTCATTATTAATTGACAACTCATGTCTATGGTTAGAAAACCTTAACCATCATTAATCAACGAGCCAGTCCATAGAGGCATACTAGGAACACGGTGTTGTTCACAAACCACACAAGTATTAAAGTTTCCGCTTAATACAATTCTAGCATGGAATATAAACTTTATCATGAACAAGAATTATAATAATAACATCTTTATTATTGACTCTAGGGCATAATTCCAACAGTCTCCCACTTGCACTAGAGTCAATAATCTAGTTTACATCTGGCAACAATCTAACACCCATGGCACTAAGGTGTTGATCATGTTTTGCTCGTGGAAGAGGTTTAGTCAATGGATCTACGACATTCAGATCTGTATGTACTTTGCTAATCTTTAGATCTCCATCTGTTATATAATCTCGAATTATATGAAACTTGCGGTTGATGTGCTTGGTCTTTGGATGATATCTTTGTTCCTTAGCCATTGCTATGGCGCCAGTGTTGTCACACAATATCTCCAGTGGGTCCAAGGCACTTGGAACCACACCAAGCTCAGTGATGAAGTTCCTGATCCAAACTCCTTCACTTGACGTTTCTATAGTAGCCATGTATTTCGCTTCTACTATAGATCCCGCGATCACGCTTTGCTTGCAGCTTCTCCAGCTCACAGCTCCTCCATTCAAAATATAAACGTGTCCTGTCTGAGATTTAGAATCATCCTTGTCGGTGTCGAAACTAGCATCGACGTAACCCTTTACGACGAGTTGTTCATCACCTCCATAGACTAAGAACATTTCTTTAGTCCTATTCAAGTACTTTAGGATGTTCTTCACGGCTGTCCAGTGTTCCACTCCTGGATCACTTTGGTACCTGCTCGTCAAACTAAGAGCATTGGACACATCCGGTCTAGTACACAGCATGGCATACATGATAGAACCTATGGCCGAGGCATAAGGCACTTTGCTCATAGCTTCTCTATCATTTACCGTAGCTGGACACTGAGCCTTGCTCAATATCTTACCTGACAACATAGGCACTGAACCTTTCTTTGCCTTATCCATTCTGAACCTTTTCAGAACTTTGTCTAGGTATGTACTTTGGCTTAAAGCTATTAGGCGTCTTTGTCTATCTCTATAGATTTTGATGCCTAATATATAAGCAGCTTCCCCTAGGTCTTTCATTCAAAAACATTTGTTCAAATAACTCTTCACATCGTTAAGCATATCAATGTCATTTCCAATAATCAATATGTCATCCACATATAGTACCAGAAATGTCACTGAGCTCCCACTCACTTTCTTGTAGATACAAGCTTCGTAGCAATTTGGAACAAATCCAAAGCTCTTGATCACTTGATCAAAATGAAGGTTCCAACTCCGAGATGCTTGCTTTAGTCCATAAATGGAACGCTGAAGTTTGCACACTTTATCAGCATCCTTAGGATCGACAAAACCTTCGGGTTGCATCATATACAACTCTTCATCAATGTTTTCATCGAGGAACGCAGTCTTGACATCCATCTGCCATATTTCATAATCATGAAACGCAGTAATTGCTAATAAAATACGAATGGACTTAAACATCGCTACGGGAGAGAAAGTCTCATCGTAGTCAACACCTTGAACTTGTCGAAAACCTTTCGCGACAAGTCGTGCTTTATAGACAGTAACATTACCATCCGCGTCCGTTTTCCTTTTGAAAATCCATTTGCACTCAACGGCCTTTCGGTCACTAGGAGGGTCCACCAAAGTCCATACTTGGTTTTCGCTCATGGATCCCAATTCGGATTTCATGGCCTCTAGCCATTTCTCAGAGTCTGGGCTCATCATCGCTTCCTCATAGTTCGCAGGTTCACTGTCGTCTACTAACAAGATAGTTAAGACAGGGTTGCTGTACCACTCAGGAGGGGCACGTGACCTTGTCGACCTGCGACGTTCAGTAG
The DNA here is from genome assembly GCA_916181665.1 of Avena sativa. Classification (NCBI taxonomy): domain Eukaryota; kingdom Viridiplantae; phylum Streptophyta; class Magnoliopsida; order Poales; family Poaceae; genus Avena; species Avena sativa. Next base: position 509,601,253 of record OV702294.1, read on the forward strand.
TAGCATCATCCGAAGCTTCATGATCCTTGTCATTTGCTTCCTCTATTGTTAGTGCAGACGACCCTGGAACAATTTCAGGTGCTGCGCTACTCTCCAACTTAAGAGAAGGTTCAATAACCTCGTCTAGCTCTACTTTCCTCCCACTCACTTCTTTCGAGAGAAACTCCTTCTCAAGAAAGGATCCGTTCTTTGCGACAAACACTTTGCCTTCGGATCTGTGATAGAAGGTATACCCAATAGTTTCCTTAGGGTATCCTATGAAGACACATTTCTCCGCTTTGGGTTCGAGCTTGTCCGGCATCAACTTCTTGACGTAAGCTTCACATCCCCAAACTTTAAGAAACGACAAATTAGGTTTAGCACCAAACCACAGTTCATACGATGTCGTCTCAACGGATTTAGCTAGTGCCTATTTAAAGTGAATGCAGCGGTTTCTAATGCATAGCCCCAAAATGATAACGGCAAATCTCTAAGAGACATCATTGATCGCACCATATCTAATAGAGTTCTATTCCGGCGTTCAGACACACCATTGCGCTATGGTGTTCCGGGTGGCGTGAGTTGTGAAACGATTCCGCTTGCTTTAAGATGCGTGAGAAAATCATAACTCAAATATTCACCTCCACGATCGGATCGTAGAATACTTAATTTTTCTGTTATGATGGTTTTCCACTTCATTCTGAAATTCTTTGAACTTTTCAAATGTTTCAGATTTATGTTTCATTAAATAGATATACCCATATCTACTTAAGTCATCAGTAAAAGTGAGAAAGTAGCGATATCCACCATGCGTCGAAACACTCATCGGTCCGCATACATCGGTATGTATGATTTCCAACAAGAACGTTGCTCGCTCCATCATTCCGGAGAACGGGGTTTTGATCATCTTGCCCATGAGGCATGGTTCGCATGTGTCAAATGATTCAAAATCAAGAGACTCCAAAAGTCCATCAGAATGGAGTTTCTTCATGCGTTTTACACCAATATGACCTAGACGACAGTGTCACAAATAAGTAGAATTATCACTATCCACTTTGCATCTCTTAGCCTCAATGTTATGGATGTGTGTTTCATCCCTTTCGAGATTCAGAAGAAATAAACCATTCACAGCAGGTGCATGACCATAAAAGATGTTACTCATATAAATAGAACAACCATTATTCTCAGATTTAAATGAATAACCGTCTTGCAATAAACATGATCCAGATATGATGTTCATGCTCAACACAGACACACAATAACATTTATTGAGGTTTCAAACTAATCCCGAAGGTAAAACTAAGGAGAGCGTGTCGACGGTCATCACATCAACTCTTGATCCGTTGCCAACGCGCATCATCACCTCATCCCTCGCCAGCCGCCGTCTATTCCGTAGCTCCTGTTTCGAGTTACAAATATTAGCAACTGAACCAGTATCAAATACCCAGGCACTACAACGAGGGCTAGTAAGGAAAACATCAATAACATGTATATCAAATATACCTTTGATGGTGCCAGCCTTCTTGTCCGCTAAGTACTTCGGACAGTTGCGCTTCCAGTGACCCTTGTCCTTGCAATAGAAGCACTCAGTGTCCGGCTTAGGTCCAGACTTGAGCTTCTTCTCAGCAGGGGCAACGCGCTTGCCGCTGCCTTTCTTGAAGGGCTTCTTTGCAACCTTACCTTTCTTAAAGCTGGGGGGCTTGTTGACCATCAACACATGATTATCTTTCTTGATGTCCACCTCCGCAGCTTTCAGCTTAGCGAAGAGCTCAGTGATCGTATCAGTGGAGCCAATCTGATTATGAGTAACTACAAAACCTTTGTAGCTAGGAGGGAGTGATTGCAGAACTCTGTCAATCTTGAGCTCCTCTGGAATCTTCCAGTCCAGTTGCTCAAGGCGTTGAGTGTAGCCTGACATCTTAATGGCGTGCTCACTAATGGAACTCCCTTCCCCCATCTTACAGTTAAAGAATTTCTCAGAGATCTCATATCTCTCAGAACGGGCCTGAGTCTGAAACATAGTTTTTAGTTCCTCAAGAATCTCAAAGGGCCCGGGGAAATCCTCAAAACAATTTTGAAGGTCCGATTCCATAGCAAACAACATGGTGCTCTTAATCACACCATAATCATCTTTGCGCGAGTGATAAACAGCTTTCTCATCATCCGGCGCATCTATAGCAGGGGCGTCACCTAGCGCTTTCTCAAGTACATAGTCCTTTTGTCCGCCAGCGAGAGTGATTCTCAGATTGCGGAACCAGTTGGTGAAGTTAGACCCATTGTTCTTAAGCTTTTCTTTCTCAGCAAAAACGTTGAAGTTGAAGTTGGACTTAGCCATTTGATCTACAAAATTTGCAAGTACAATTTAGACTATGTTCATGATAACTAGTTCAACTTAATCAAATTACTAGATGAACTCCCACTAAATTCAACATCCCTCAAGTTGTTTAGTGAACATGATCCAAATTCACCACACCTAATCCGATCTTCACGAGAAGAGATGTGGTTTCAATGGTGGACAACGAAGTGTCGATCATATCATTCATATGACTCATGCTTAACCTTTCGGTTCGTGTGTTCCGAGGCCATGTCTGTACATGCTAGGCTCGTCAAGTCAAACGCAAGTATTTCCGCGTGTGCAAAACTGGCTTGCACCCGTTGTATGTGAACGTAGAGTTTACAACACCCGATCATCACATGATGCTTGAACACGACGAACTTTCGCAACGGTGCATACATGGGGAGAACACAGTTTTATCTTGATCTTTAAGTGAGGAATCATCTTATAATGCTACCGCCGTGATCTAATCATAATAAGGCACATAAAAGGATAAACATCACATGCATATAACTTTATGTGACATGGTATAGCCAATCTTCGCGCAATGATCTCCATCTTGTGCGTGCCAGCATGATCTCCATCACTCCACCATGATTGTCTCCACCACAAATAGCAAATACAACTATTGCTAACTACTTAGCGATAAAGTAAAGCTATTACATGGCGTATAAGAAGTTGACACACAGGTCATACACAATTATAAAGACAACCATATGGCTCCTGCCGGTTGTGTACTCATCGACATCCAAGTCGTGAAACATTACAAAACATGATCATTGCATACAACATACACATCACATCTTGGGCCATACCATATCACAGAAACACTCCCTGCAAAAACAAGTTAGATGCTTCTACTTTGTTGTTGCATGTTTTACGTGGCTTATGGGAGTAACAAGCTAAGAACGATTCTTACCAACGGAAAGCCACAATGGTGATATTATGGTTGCCAAACTCCGGTGTAAATCCCATGACAACTATAGTGAGAGAAACTGGCATCCACCAGCCGCATGTGTGGAACAAGCCACACGTCAAGTGCGGAGCCGGTCTCGCGAACGAGGTCGTGTAAAGTTGGCATGGACCGCTTTGATCTCACTATCCCGCGTCATAAGAAGTACACAAACAAGAGGCTTGCAACAGAAAACATCAATGCCCGCAACAAGCATGTTGCGTTCTACTCGTGAAACACATCTACGCATAGATCTAGCTCTGATACCACTGAAGGGTTTCGCAGCATAGTAAATCAAAATTTTCTACGGATGCGAACGGGAAAAGCCAAGATCTAATCTAGGAGATGCAAACAATGAGGGGGGATAGATGAGATCTTCATACCCTTGAAGATTCGCACGGCGGAACGTTCAATGGAACGTGGTTGATGTAGTCGTACTCGCTTCTCCTCCTCGCGATCCGATATGATCCAACACCGCAAGTGGCGATGCCTCCGAGAGATGCTCACGTGCGGCACCTCGACGTCTCTTCCTTCCTCGGTCCATCAAGTGGGGTGGAGATATAGATTGGATCTACAACACGACGGCGTGGTGCAAGCGATGGAGAGTTTCTGCGGCAGGGCTTCACCTACGCGCAGTCGGGAGGGAGAGAGAGAGGAGGGCAGCAGGGCGGCTAGGGCTTGAGGAGGTGGTGGGGGGAGGGTGCGCCCCCAGCCCTCTTTATATAGAGGGGTGGGCGTCTGCCCCTTGACCCTCCTCCAAGCCTAGGGCCGGCGGCCAAGGAGGGAGGAGTGGGGGGCAAGTTCCCCCTTCTAGAAGCTCCCCTAGGGTTTCCCCTAGGGCTTGGCCGGCTGGGCCTATGGGGCCTTGTGCCCCTGTCCCAATGCGGCCAGTGCACTCCCTCGTATTCCCATGCCCCCTCCCGACAAGTGGGGCCACGTTGGTCCCACTCCGGAAGGTTCTAGAAGCTTCCGGTACAATACCGAACAATCCGAAACAATTCCGAACTCCAAAAACTGCTTTGCCTTATATGAATCTTATTCTCTGGACCATTACGGAACCTCTCGTGACGTCCTGGATATCATCCGAGACTCCAAACAAAAACTCATAAACCAATTATCCATTCTATCCTAGCGTCGAGACACGTTAAGTGTGTGACCCTTCGGGTTCGAGAATATGCAGACATGATCTTCTATCAATAATCAACAGAGGGGTATGGAAACCCATATTGACTCCCACACATTCATCGATGATCATATCGGATGAACCATGATGCCAGGATTCAATCAATCCCATATATATATTCCCTTCGTCGCGCGATATTTTACTTGCCCGAGATTCGATCGTCGGTACCCGGCATACCTAGTTCAATCTCGTTCACAGCAAGTACTTTACTCGTTCCATAATCCGATATCACTTTGTGATTAACTCCTTAACCACGTGCTTGCAAGCGGTGTTGATATCGATTACCGAGTGGACCCGAAGTATATCTCTCCAACTTGGGAGGGACAAATCCCATCTCGATACATACAACCCAACAAGTACTTTCCGATCACCTGAGAGACACCTTTATGATCACCCTCTCATAGGATGACGTTTGATGACCTCAAAGCTTTCTTCCGATACCAGGGAGTTGCATTATCTCATGGTCTAAGGAATACAATATTTGACATAAGAAAAACTTCGCAAAGATGAACACGATGACACGATCTAATTGCCCTGCTTAATTTGGGTCTGTCCATCATATCATTCTCCCAATGATATGATCTCATTATTAATTGACAACTCATGTCTATGGTTAGGAAACCTTAACCATCATTAATCAAAGAGCCAGTCCATAGAGGCGTACTAGGGACACAGTGTTGTTCACAAACCACACAAGTATTAAAGTTTCCGCTTAATACAATTCTAGCATGGAATATAAACTTTATCATGAACAAGAATTATAATAATAACATCTTTATTATTGCCTCTAGGGCATAATTCCAACAAGTCCATCGCGTTCTCATTGATTGTGGAAGATCCTCTAGCCCCATTACTCCCTCTACCATTGATAAAATGCAGATCCCGAGTTCCAAGACCCATCATCCCCCGGAATAACGCACAATCTAGTCAGGAAAATCACCCTTCGAGTAACATTCTCCAAGGGCAATAACTTTTAAACCGAAAGGTGCACTTCCTAGGTCACCAACTTTAGGATGGTCTTCAACGCCCTCCTAGGATATAATGACTTTAGACTCTTCATGGTAATCCCCAACTAGACTTACATGATGATGGAGTGATCAGGTCCCTGGTGCATCATCACTATCCTCGGCTCCATCAAACAGACCCTAACATCGACGAATAATGCCAAGATTTTGTGGCACAACCATCGAAACGAAACAATCCATACTCCACATCTTATCAAATTTACATATAGACATTTCGCTCTCACACTAAGAAGCACTAGCGCAGATGAAGTACAAAAACTAGAGATGTCCCTCCTAGAAGCACAAAAGTGACTAGGGGCCAAGAAAAAGATGCGATCGAGAAGCGCCTCTCCTAGTTCCATGTATGAACCTAGTGGCTTCAAAGCAAATAAGATCATCATACTAAATCTTTAACCCAAATATCGGACTACGAGACCAGAAAGGAAGGTGTCCACCAAACAAACAAATATGTCTACCACTGGTTCCCATTACAACGGACCAATGAGTCAATTAACTTGTGCATCTCTATGTATGAGGCATGTATGGTTATAAGTCTCTAGCCGAACTGGTGTATCAAACATCTCTGAACACTGATATGTTGGAAATATGCCCTAGAGACAAATAATAATATGGATTATTATCATATTTCACAAAGTTTATAATTCGGTTTTATATCATGCTATAACTGTATTGAGAGGAAACATTAATACACGCGTGATATGTAAACAATTAGAAGTTCCCAGTGAATCTCCAGTCACTACTTCATTGGTCAACAGATGATCAAGGAGTCACCTCATTGGAAGAATGAGATGGTGAACATGCCCAATCTAAGAATCGTAACACGATCATGTCACAAAGTTTTATTTATGATTGTTCAGAAACATAGTGACTTATTCCTCAGACCGTGAGACCATATTTAGTCACTGTCATCTGAGATTGCCTTGATCGCATCAAACGTCACTCGGTAAAATAGTGATCACAAAGGTGCGTCCATGTACATCAAAGGAGCAAGTTGAGGCATATGTGTCAAAAGAAGGATTTTTCCATCCGCGTGACGTAAGATACTCTAGGCCCACTCGGATAAGTTATATCTATGAGCTACACATTATGTGACTAGGTCACGGGGATATCGCTTATCAAAATGAGTAAAGTAGTGATTCTCGGTAATGAGGTTGAACCCTACATGGTAATGTCATTGATCAAATATTAAACAATGCAAGTATCGTATAGACAAAAGGAATAAGACACAATGTTGATGGTTCAATGAGAAAGTTTTGTGGAATGCACATGGGTCATTATGGGTATCTAGGTCCCACCGATGATCATTGGACCGAGAGGGTCTTGACCATGTCTGGAGTGTTCCTGAATCGTTGGGTAGCATGCTTAAGGGTTTGACGAAGCTCGAAGATCGTTTTGGTATCATCGGAATCACCAAAGAAAAGAGAGGGAGAAACCAGAAGGGTTCCGGGAAGGTTCGAAGGATGTCCAGAGTGGGATGGAAGGATTTCCATAGCCACAGGAATTAAATAATATATAAATAGATATTAAATATTCATTTATTTATTTAATAAAATAAAAGGAATTAAAATGGTTAAATTATCTATTGGGCTAATTTCCTATGAAGGACCCATGAGGGGAAAGCCAAAAGGGAGGAGAGGGAGGAGGTGGCCGGCTGGGCCCCAGGGCACCCGCGCGGGGGCCATAGGAGACTTGGCCGGCCGGCCAAGCCCCTACCCCTCCTCTCCTTAGTTTAGTCCCACCTAGCTTGGCCATTGAGATTTGGGGTCCCCTTTTCCCTATATAAGAAGAGGCATATGGAGACAATTATATCATCAGAAAATAAATAAAAGCTTCTTGGCTTTGGGAAAAGCTTCTAGCCGCCTCTCTCTTGTAACACCCTGACCTCTTCGGACCAGCGGTTGTCACTCCTGGCATCTCAATAGGATCTCTAGACTAACCCCATAGACCAACACTAGTCTTTTCTGCGCGCTTTGTCCTCACTCGTGCGCACCGGGTACCCACTTCTCGGTCGGTCACCCATCCTCAAATTTCTCTAGGCCAAGCATGCTTAACCTCAGAGTTCTTTTTAGATAAGCTTTTGGAAAAGAAGTTACAACTTGTTGGTATGGGTATACTATCATTCCTATTAAGCCATGCGCCAGGGTCTCACATACACCCACCCTTAGAAGCCTTAGAAGATCGATGCCCTCGTTGATCAACCACAAGCCAGGAATGTCCCCTCTTGGCATACGTCTATGCGTCCAATGAAGGCACATGTCCACTCTGGGCCACATACGCCATGCTCCACATGTATGCCACTAACGTGTAACTGCGAGGGTCGGCTCTGATACCACTTGTAACACCTTGGGCCTCTCCGGACCAACGACTGCCACTCTTGGCAGCTCAATAGGATCTCTAGACTAATCCCACCGACCAACACTAGTCTTTTCTATGCACTTTGTCCTCACTCGTGCGCACCCAGTACCCACTTCCCTGTCGGTCACCCATCCTCAAATTGCTCTAGGCCAAGAACGCCTAACCTCAGAGTTCTTTTCAGATGAGCTTCTGGAAAAGAAGTTGCAACTTGTTGTACGGGTATAATATCAATCCTATTAAGCCATCACCAGGGTCTCACATCTCCCTCCCCTTTCTCTCTCTTATGACCGCGACCCCATTGTTAGGGTTGCGTGAACAGGGACTTCTTCACCGCGGAGCATTGTCGCACTGCGGGGTTCGAATCCAAAAGATCTACTTCCGCAATCTCTGCTAGATCGGAGGAGTGGGACTCATCGTCAAGCATCGGACGTGTGTGACTCCCTTGGGGGTGCTGCACTTGCGGCGCCTGGAGTTTTCGGAGCCACCGGAGCCATCCGACTTCAGAACGACCCTGAGGTCGGTGTCCGTACGACTACATAAACCATGTTCGCATGAACTTTGACAAAGTTTTTCGGTCTTTAACTTGGTAAGTTGGCAAAAAGCCCCTCCTGTTACTACATTACTAATTGATAGATCCTGGCAGTAGGGTTGTGTGCATAGGAAAAATTATTGTTTTCATGCGCTCAACCCCAACATAATATACAACACAAAAAGGAAAAAACCTGAAACATAGAGAAACTAGAATGATATAACTTTGCATACTAGATCACAAACTTGATCCAACATTTACTCAAATAAAATTTCATTAAAAAGGGGTTCATGCGTTATTACGACCCATCACAAAGACAATGGTGAGAAACAAGAGGGGATGTAGTTAACTGTAATGGAGGTGTGGGGATGGTGATTGGTGTGGTGCACACCCATAGGGCATCTCACGGTGCTAGACAGTGGCTCCCTCTTGATCTTATCTTCAAGGATGCAATGGATCTTTAAGATGGAGACTTGGCACAACCCCGTAAATTCATTCCTATGAGATGTGGACTAGGTGTTCTTTCTGGTGGATACTGGATGTTGAAGACGATGGAAAAGGAGCTTGCCAATCCCATCCCAAAACTCGCTTACCTCTGGTCCAATGTATGGTAAAAGATGACACTATGTTGGGAGATTAAATATGGGAGATTGGGCCATTCCCATGCTTGCCTTCAGGTTGTACATGAGTATATGTAAAAACATTCACGCTCATACCAATGTTCGTGTTATGCTTTGTTTATTTTGGCTCCAATCTATTGCTTTAGTAATTTTGGTCTATAGGCCATATATGACCATGAATTGAGTTGTACAAAAGAATAAATTTGAATGCCTAAAAGATATGCACACCTTTTGTGTTAGTGATTTCTTTATTTCAAATAATCTTCAGAAAGTGCCTTGTAGGTTTTAAAATGTAACAATTCTTTCTCTTCATTTTAAGCTCCAAAAGTGGTGGTGCTTACGTGTAAGGGCTCAAAGGAGACATGTATCACTTAAAACTCTGACAAGGAAAAAACAATAGAAACCAAAGCAGATATTAACTATTAATGGTATGATCTAAGATAAATCTAAAAACTATTAGGGTTAAAAATAGAAATGATCAGTGTAAAATACACTCATCAACCTCACCGAGATTAAACCTTGACTGACTTGAGCAAGAACCAGTCGTAAAAAACTAAGACTCTAGTCATGATAATTGAAAAAATTGTTTTTCAGTTACACCCGATAGAAGTGATCACCCACCACATTTTTCAGCCTAAAAACTTGCTCAAGATAGAAGGCTAATGCTTAACAATTTTTGGACCAAGTCATTTATGCTTAGCATTCATATGACCAAGTCATTTAGAAAAATAGTCCTATAGCAAAGTCAGACCGCGAGATACACTTCACAATCACCTTGCCATCGATATATAAAGGTAAAAACAATTCAAGTAGTTTCGAAATACCAAATAGAAATAGTGAATCCAATACATTCATGTAAGTACTTTTGAATCAAGAACTCTTCAAGAACGAGGTCATGTATTAAACTGATGCTCTATCCAACCTAGCCAATTTTTTGAACCGATAAAAAGAGCTAGACAACGTATTTTAACACTTTCCCTCACGTCTATAATTGTGGAGACAACCTTAGACGTGGGATCAATAAAAGATCACAACTATTTTTATACTAAATAGTGCCAATCTATACCTAATAATAAAGGACGAAGTGTTTCTTCTGGTCCAACACTTTTCTGGACCGATTTGTCCTCCCATTAAACCAATTATTACCCCGAGCCACCTGTGAGTACGCAAAATCTCATGCCGCTGCAGTCTTGCGTATGCCATCGCTTATCCCTTAGAAAAACGGTTCGCCGGCCCAGCACGCCACGGTCCATCCTTCTTTAAGCCCAAACCCCCAAATCACTGTTTAGATGTAATCTCGATCGGTGGTCATCGCTTGCGTTTCTAACAGATACAGTTCTGGCTTTTAGTCCCACATTGAAAATTTAGTAAAAAATCTACCACCTTAAATAGAGTCTTCGTTTCACGGTATCAGCAAGTTGCATAGGGGGCGTAGAGCACAGATGATCGTGGAAAACGAGGATTAAATTAACGCAGTAGTGGCCAAAATGATGGATCCCATGCCCGAACAGAACAGATGAAGGTTGCCAAAAATATTGAATCCCATGCCCCAACAAATGAAGGTTGTGATCATACAGGAGGATGCTGCGACGGGGCCAGTCTTGGCGGCCAGCCCAGCCGTTGCCGAAGGTGGCACCTAGGCGAGGTTGAGGGAGGAGCCTGGCCAGCACAGACGAATCCGGGGGCCAGGGGAGGCCGCTCGACCGGGGAAGAGGGGCGATGTTGCGCGCTCGTGCACAGAGGCGGCGGGGAACTCTGGGACAGAGGATGGAGAATCCGGGGGCAGGAGAGGCCGGCTCGACCGGGCAAGAGGGGCGGCGCTGCCTGCGCGCTCGTGCAGAGGCCGCGGGGATGGAAGGAACTCGGGGGGGGGGGGGGCATAGGATGGAGAATCCGGGGGTCAGGGGAAGGCCGCTCGACCGGGGAAGAGGGGCGGCGCTGCGTGCTTGTGTAGAGGCGACGAGGATGTAAGAACTCGGGGAGAGAGGATGGAGGCGCGGGGTCGATGGGTTCAGGAATGAGTTTGGTGGGGGTAGATGGGGGATCGACACTCAGGTTCGTGGTGTTGGGACGTTGTTAATAGCAAGTGTGTGTGGGTGCAGACCGAACGAAGGCACCTCGCTCATGGCCCTTTGGATTCCTATTTTTCTTTAAAAACCATTTTTTGTTAATTCCTATTTTCTTTTAAAATTATTTACAAACAGTTTAATTTTAACAGGAAAATGATTAGTTCCTCCCACCTTCATCCGTCGCGGTGGAGATGGGACTCAGAGGAATCTCATGGCGCAAACAAATACAACAAGGATTTATTTATTTTTGGCCGATGTTTTATATATTGGTCAAAACAATGTCTTCGGATTTTGTCGATGAAGGCACCAACATCGCTTTAGCGGTCTGTTTATCACACTTCAGAACACTTTAGTGTACGGTTGTCCAAGCTCATTGGAGGCTAGAGCAAAGCCTGCGCGCTCATGCACTACTGCTCTAGAGTAAAATTTGATGACAATACACTTCGGTGCCACTTGTGCTTGACACTACACTTCGGCGCCACTTGTGCTCTGTTCGAGATTTTTTTTTCTAAAAAGGTAACCTGAGACTAAGGTTAGACACGTCGATTTATTTTGGACAAAATGTGAGTCGTGTTATAGCTCTTCATCCAAAAATTAAATTTTATATATATACAAAGTGTTTTTTATGGTTCAACACTTTTTTGAACCAATTTGCCCTTCTACCAAACTAACAACGCTATCGTTAAATGAAAAAATAACCACCCATACATAGTCTACGTAGCCCATGTCTATTTAGCAGAGTTTGATGCAAACCAAAACACGTAGTCCGCTAAAAAAAGTGCAGCGGTAGTGTGTCCTGCTGGCTGCATGCGACTATGATTTGGCCTTGGTTGATTGTATCCTTTTGAGATATATGAATTTAATGTTTGATTCATATGTCAAAAGTATTATCGTTATCAAGTTTTTCTCTCCGTTGCAATGCACGGGCATTTTGCTAGTTGAACCTAAAGTTTGAACCGATGAAAAGGTCTAGACAACGTATTTTAACATCAAGTTGTTAGAATTAAGAATATTATGCCTTTGAGTAAATGGGAGTATGCAGTATTGAGAGAGACTTCATAAAATAAACAAACATGTATTCTGAAATGAGCTACACGGTAAAACATATATTCTAAAATGAGCTACACAGTAAAACATATATTCTGAAATGAGCAACACGGTATAAAACTTCCACGACAATTTTATTATCCTCCTTTCTCCCCACCAAGGGCGGACCTAGAGTGAAAATGACCCGATGTCCTCAACTATGTCATACATAATTTTTATTCAAAATAAGGATGTCACTCGTTTTAAATAAATGTAATACATCAAAGGAAATGGGTTTGGATCCGGTGTCGTGTTGGTTGAACCTAGGTACGCCCAACACTCTTGCTACAACTGCCGCGTCGGGTATATTGTTTTTTTTTCGTGTGGGACTTTTTCCACCATTGATTGGATCTCCTTTGATACCTTTTTTTTTTCGATGCGTGTGTTTGGAAAGTTGGTCCGACAAAAACGCCGTGACACCATGGTCCGTTCAGACAACCCCACAATAGGGCCAACAACACCTGTGCAATATCCCCTGCACGTCACCCCTCCATTTCGCGTCTGTTTTCCTCGGAGTGTCGCAGCAGCTAGCTCCACAGGATAATAATCGAGATCTGATGACGAGACGTGGTGGTTGGACGACGACAAAATCGCGTGGACGAAAGACTAACAAACGACAGCACTACAATACCACACCTAACACAGGATTTATATATACTATGGAGTATACGGCAGTGCGTATGCAGGCCTATGTGTGTGGCTTGGGCGCTGCGGCAAGGAGCTGTTTGTGGGCTCGACCGGAGGCAAGTTGGCCGGCCGGCGAGGTAGGGCTCTCCACAGGACGAGCGCGCGCCACGTTTCGCTGCGGCGGCGACACGGATGTGGGGCGGCTGCGCATGAAGTGGAGCAGAGGTCCGTCTCGTCTCAGGCTCTCAGCTTAGCTGGGTGCTGAACTTTCGCGCGGCGACCCGACCTACCACCGAGTCTCGTTCGGCCGCCTCGAACGTAGTAGTACCACTTTGTTCAGCCTCTTGCTGTACTTATTATGCGGCGACCGCGCTGTTGGGTCGCTCGCTTGGTCGCGTCACATGGTTCTGTGCGTTCAGATGCGCACCCGGCTCGGTAGTGGCTGCCTGGTGACGTCGACGCGTGTGAAAGTTCATCGGGGAATTTACCTCTGTATCTGGACAGCGTCCAGGAAGGTTTCTTTTTACAAGACAGAACACGTGGGCTTATTGCGTTTATTTATTTCGCGGGAAAGTATTGCTAGGGCTGGGCTTGGTCGTGGCAGGCGGAAAAACTTGGGAATGACCGACTTTATCACGAATTAAGTAGTAACCCTCGATGTTTTTTTTACATGAGTGGTGCCATCGGCTGTGGTAGGTGGAAAAGATTGGGACTTGTTCTGAGTGAAAGAATTGTTCACTGTACTTCAGTATTGGTAATAGCGCATCCTCTTGCATTTTTTCTTCTTCTTGAAAGCATCCCTCTTGCCAAGACTAAAAACCGATTGTTAGAGAGGCTACTCAATACTCGAGTACGTACGCAAGTAATCTCATTCTTACTATCTTTTGTTTTGTTGTCACCGTCTTTACTAGTAGTGGATTTGCACATGTATTCATTCATACTCTCTCCGTTTTAAAATATAAAATGTTTTAGTTTTATGAAGCAATACTTTTAGTATATATGTTTACTCAAGTTTAGAATAAATCTAGACACTACAAAAAGTAAAGTCTAGATATATTTTTTCACAAACCTAAGATATCTTAGATTTTGAAACGGATGGAGTACCTTTCAAGTGACCAAGAGCTGGGTAATCTCTTCACTTGAAGTCCGTCAACTAACATGCTAGAAAATTAGTAATGTTCCATCGAGCACCCAACGCTGCCACGAGATATCCTTTTTAGCGAATGCGCAGACGTGTGAATGTAAACCTTCTCGAAATACGACTTCGTCTCGCTTTATAAATAAAGTCACAACATCTAAACCGATATAAGGTGGCGGAGGGACCGGAGACCCTCTTACAAAGTAGATGAGAGTAAACAAAGAAAACCACGGAGAAACCAAAGTTGCCACCGAGGACACTGAAACCGAAACTCCATGACGACGCCCCTAATGAGGGCAACGACGCACAACGCCACCACCGTCGAGATCGCAATGGTTAGGGGTTTTCACTCGGAGCCCTAGCACGTGAGATAACCACAACGATGCCCTCAAGAGGGTTACGACACCCGCAGGTGAAGTCGTAAGCTTTCGGCCGGAAAAGCGTTCGCACCATTCCCAACCGGGGTGCTCGCAAACCCCGATCTAGGTCTCCGACACGTGATGTGGGGATGCCAACGTCGAAGCACCGCCAACACCAGGATCTCCCACTGTCTGCTCCTCCCCATCAACATGACTGAAGAGAGCGACCATCACCACTGCCATGTCACTCGTCGTGGAGTCACCCACGCACTCCACCTTCCGATGTTGCCACCTCAACATCCATGAACTCGGGATTCAAAGAGCGATAGACAACACATCGAGAGGTCAGCGATTGCGGCGGGGGTGGTGATAATAGACTCACGTGGCAGGAAGAAGTATTGTCTGGAGGGCTAAACCTGTCATTCTGTAACATCCCAGCATTAGAGATTAGAAATAAGCTGAACACAGATGTGTGCATTGCATTCATGCATAGAAATCTGAATAATTTTTGCGCTTTTAAATAAAAACTTGTCAAAGTGATTGAAGCTTCTCTTAACTTGATGGAATTGAAGTAGATCATCAAGTTGACTGTGATAAGTTTCAATAGGACCTTTGCTAAAACCTTATTTTTGGGTAAGGGAGATTTGATCTAAGGGTAGATCAAATGTAATAAAAGTTAACCTTACTATATTACTTAATGGTTCATATTTGATCCTTAAGTAATCCTATCCTTGTATTCATTACACACTCATGAATACCAAGTTATAATTATAACTTAAATAATAGGAAAGTAACAACTAAGTCTTAATTTCATTTACTTATACCATGAATCTCATGGTAATACCTAACCTTAACTCTTTAGTGTGATTGAGTAGGAAAGAAATCAAAGTCAAGATCATTCACCATATATCTTTCTTTCCATATCAATCTTTATCATCTCTATTGAATCCTATCCCTATATTTGTCGTTCATCAATGTTGAGTAATCAACTATTGATTCACCAATTCTTAACCTATAAATTCTTGACGTATCAACTCTTGCCCTTATTATAGCATTCACTTAAGTCTTATAAAGAAAGAAGTAAGAAGAGATAAATAGTGATGCTAGTTTTAGATGTCATCTATAGGATGAGAATGATTGGAGGAAATCAAATCAATATGGTAACAAAGAAGATTACAAGGATGAAGTCTGAAGATAAGTTACCAGGAGTAGTCCTATTGGATCAAGTAGGTATAGTCAATGAATTATATCTCTTAATCCAGTAGAGCTAAACATAAGATAATTATAATACAATTTTAATGTTGTATGTATGGAAGCCTTGTTTAGCCCACTGGAAACCTGAACCATAAAGGATCAAAGGATTATAATGATCATGCCTTACTCACCAATATTGAATGCTTATACCATGTATAAGTGACATTGGTGGATAAAACATGATTGAACCATAGTATAGATTTATTATCCTAGATCAGACATTACAAGTCACATTAATATAATGTGAGGTTGGAATGTTAGATACTGGAGTTAAGAAGAGACAAGATAGTATGATAAAGATGATGTTAGAGCAACATTGGATTAAAGAAGTAGTATTTTCCTCTTTGGAAATACTAAGTACTTGAGGTGAAGTAGGATTTGATATATACATCTACTGAAGTAGTAGTAGTGATGGATGATTAAGGAATAGTATGATTGGAGTTAGCAGTAACCACTTGTTGGATTGGGGATTATCAACAGCAGAGTAGTTGATATAACCAAGTATGTGTAGGGGTTCGTAGCATGGAAAACAAAAAATTTCTATCGCATGAACACACACAAGCCAAGATCTATCTACTAGATTGTAGCAATGAGTCGATAGAGTACTAACCCTCGAAGATCCAAAGCGGTTAACGAGAGCAGATTCTCGTGGATGATGTAGTCGTACACTTCCGATCTCAAGATCGCGTAGACGATCCTTCCGGCGCTGCGTTCCGGCAGCGCTTCCGCAGTCGGTCACACGTTCGGTACTCGATGAAGACCTTCCTCCCCCTTGTTCCAACAGGCAGCGGAGGTTGTAGCACTCTCCTCGCGATTCCGGCAGCACGACGGCGTGGTACCATAAGTAGAGGGGAGATCTCGCAGGGCTTCGCCTTAAGCCGAAGCGAGTATGGTGGAGTAAGAGAGGGCCTTGGGGATCTACGGATTAGAAGCACCAAGGAGGGGTTGTGTGGCCGGCGGCTAGGGCTTGGGGAAGCCCTAACTCGGCGAGTTGGGAGGAAACCCTAGGCGGCGGCACTTGTGTGGAGGAGCCAGGAGCTAGGGTTTAGGTGTGAGGGTAAGGGGGCGCCCTACCCCTTCTTTTATAGGTGGGAGGGAGGCGGCTAGGAGGAGGGAGTCCTCCTCCAACTCCTCCTCCTTGGCCGGCGGGTGGAGGGAGTGGGACTTCCTCCCCAAGTAGGTTTCCTACTCTCCCTCCACCAAGCAAACTTGCCGTTTGACTTTTTCAAATTGGCGTTTGACTTTCAAACTAGGATTTGATTTTTCCCTTTATTTTGCCCAGCCAAGTGACCTAGTACATGATGAAACCATTCCACATTGTCATGACACATTCGTGTACCCTTCCCCTCCGGAGTGCCGGACCTTCCAGACCCTTCTAGAACATTCCTGGTGAAAACACCGGAATCATTTCCGAACTCCGAAACAGGACTTTCCTTATATGAATCTTATTCTCCGGACCATTCCGGATATCCTCGTGGTATCCCGGATCCCATCCGAGACTCCGAACAACATTCGGTCTCTTACTCATCATTCCATAACTACTCAACAACATCGAATCCTTAAGTGTGTCTCCCTACGGTTCGTGAATTATGCGGACATGACCGAGACACTTCTCCGATCAATAACCAATAGAGGAATCTGGAAATTCATATGGCCCCACATATTTCTACGATTACTTTGCGATCGAATGAACCACTTACATACGATACCAATTTCCCTTTGTCTCACGATAGTTTACTTATCCGAGGTTTTGATCGTCGGTATCTCTGCATACCTAGTTCAACCTCGTTACCGATAATTACTCTTTTCTCGTTCCCGTGGTATGTGATCCCTTGTGAGCCATTCACATGCTTGCAAGCTAATTGGATGACATTCCACCGAGAGGGTCCAGAGTATATCTATCCGTCATATGGATGGACAAATCCCACTCTTGGTCCATGTGCCTCAACCCATACTTTCCGAACACTCAATGCCACCTTTATAGCCACCCAGTTACGGTGTGGTATTTGATGTCATCAAAGCATCCTTCCGGTGATGGTGATTAACATGATCTCATGGTCGAAGGAATTAGGTTACTATGTATCAAAAAGCTTATAGCAAATGAACTATATTAAATGACTTGATCTTTATACTACGCTTAACTATAAGAGTATGTCCATCATATCATTCTCCTAATGATATGACCTTGTTGTTAATAACATCTCTATGTTCATGATCAGGAAACCATGATCATATATTAACCAACAAGCTAGTTTCACAATAGGCTTTACTAGGGACTCTTTTATGTTTACAAATCACACAAGTATTAATGTTTTCGGTTAATACAATTATAGCATGGTATGTACACATTTATCATAAGTATGAAGATATGATAATAACCTACTTTATTATTGCCTCTTGGGCATATCTCCAACAGTCTCCCACTTGCACTAGAGTCAATAATCTAGTTTCAAACCTTTGTGTATTCAACACCTATGGCTTTCCGGTGTTGTACGTAAACGATTGCTAGTGGTTAACTGATCTCCGGATCTGACACTTCCAGGTCCGTGTGTAATTGCATGTCTTTGCGTCTTTACGCATCACTCATTCTCTAATGAGATGGCTTTGCATAAATTTGGTCATTTGGTGAGACCTTTAGTTCTTTGGGGTTAAAACATGTTGATAATATTGTCGTACAATATATCTTCGTAATACTATCCCGCTGTGAATCACACCTAGTTTGATAACAAACTACTTGACACAGATGCCCTGCTGCTATTATAGCAGTCATATACTTAGCCTTTTGTTGTAGTATCTTTCACAATGTCTTAACTTTGGAACTCATCCAAATCCATTATGGAACTTACTTTCCATTATATCGTGCCACCCTTAGTTTAGATTGAGATAAACTTAATTTGTACTTTGTGACAAAACTAGTATCAATGTCGTACTTTTACAATGAACTAACCATCTATTTATCACTTCTACAAAACAATATATTCTTAGTTCTTCCAAAAGATCATAAGAATATCCTTACTATCGTCCAATGATCATCTTATGAATCATTCTGGTATATGCTCACATCATTTAGAGCATAGGACATATCTGGATTTGTACATATCACAATATGATTGATATAAATACTCTTTGTGATTTCATACATCAAGTATCAATCTATACTTGAATCTTTGTTTCACTTACCAAGTGTCAATACACTTGAATATATCATCATTATTGAACTCATTCAATCTTTTATGTGCGACAAGAACCTTTCTTGTAGTTTCTACATTGAACTCATTCAATACATCATCTATGTACTTTTGGCACAACCATATTAGCGTCTATTGATGCCAAATATTTGGGTTTTGCCTAAGTCTTTCATCAGGATGAAATTCTTAATACGTGTTAATAAAAGATACATCACTTCCAATCAACAATATGTCCTCCACATAATGTATTAGAAATATGTCTCAGCGCTCCCACTTAATTTCTTGCAAATGCAAGAATCTTCATCGTCTCCGATGAATTTAAACTCCTTTAATAGTTTCATCATAGTGAAGATTCCAACTCCGCAATGCTTACTTCAATAATTGAAGTTTGCATATGCTTTTAGCATCCTTTGAATTAACAAAACCCTATGGACCGTGTTATCCACATGTCCTAGGTAACAATTCTATTAGAAGAACTTGTTTTGCTTATTCAAGTACCACATAACAAAATTATACGTAGTGGTTGCTACATTAACCCGTCTAGACTAAATATCGCTATGAAAGATCAAATCTTATCATAGTCAACCTTTGGACATTGTTGTGAACTCTTTCCCAACATGTCGACTATTTCATAGATGTGAAACATCCATGTCTATTTCTTTATAGATCCAAACACAACTGTAAGGTCTTACACCTTTCTCGAGGGTCCTTCAAGTTCAAAACTTGATTTCTCGTGTATGGAACTATCACGGATTTTATGGCTTCAAGCCATTTTACGGAGTCAGGGACCATCATCGCTTCTTTGCATATAGTCCGTTCATTATTCTCAAATAATGATTCAACCCTCAAATCTTGGTATTTGATTGTTTACCCGACCTACTTGGTTCAATAGAAACTTTGACCTTCATAACCACAACCTTTGAGGCATGTGAGCCATGAGCATTGTTGCTGCCTCCGGAACACTTTTCGGCGCTGCGCAACTTTGTACATATAGCTAAGGTTCTTTTAACCTTATCAAAGTTCTATTGTCCTCCCACTTATCTTTTCACGAAAAATTCCTTCTCAAAGAAACTTGACGTTCTAAGCGACAAACACTTTTGTCTCCAATGTTATGGAGGAACAGTTATTCGAAATAATATACAAAGACAGGTTCATCCGACTTTGGTTGCAAACATATTTCTTATGCATAGCATGCCAATGTTTAAGAAAGGACAACTTGGGTTAAATCCCAAACCATAACTTTATATGGTGTCATTTCAGCGGATTATGATGAAGCTCTTTTCAGTGGAAAAACGGTAGTCTCTAAAGCTTTTAATCTTTAAAATATAATGGTAGTTTTATGAATTACACCTTTGATTTTACCATGTCAAACAAGGTTTTAATTACATATCTCGAATGCTCCATACTCTTATGGTGTTTCGGGAAATGCAAACCCATGGAACGATTCCTTAAATCTTAGGTATTATACTAAACTTTGTAACTCAAATATCTTTCTTTATGATCTTATCATAAACTATTTATATTCTTGTTACAATGATTTTGTACTTCATCTTGAAAGTCTTTGAACTTTTCAAATGTTTCATACTTCATCCTTATTAAGTAAATATTCATATATTCACTCAAATTTTTGGAGAAAGCATATGAAGTTGATATCCATCGCTCTTGACTACACATAATAGACTTCATACAACAATATGTACAAGTTCCAATAAGCTAGTCATTCGTTCCTTTTGGCCTATGAACGAAGTTTTAATTATCTCTAGGAAAGTTTCACAAGCGTCATTTGATCAAAAATCAAAAGACTCCAAAATTCCATCCACATGGAGTTTCTTCATGTTTTCTTTCTAATATAATTTAAACGGCGATGTCACTTCCTAAGTGATCTTGCAATCAATTTGTCCTTTGACATTTTTTTAGCACTAGTTTTATGGATGTGATTTCTCCAACGAGATTTGTAAATCATCCATCTTTTATGGATTACGGCAATTATTTGAACAACCATTTTGTTCTCATAATACCTGATAAAACAAATCTTGAAGGCAAGCTTTGATGTTTAACGAGCAACACAATAACCCTTTATTTGTTCTCGATGAAGATCATCACATATTCTTTTGCTAGTTACTTAGGCCATTGTAGTTCATGAATTCTGTTGTTTCGTACGACGATTCATACCAACAAATTCAGTATCCAATACTTAAGAACCACATTATTTAACAAGCAAAGAATATAGCCATAACACGTATATCCTTTATATACCTAAACTGAACAATTTTAGTCTTTTCTTTTCTGCCATATATTTATGAGATTCTCTTTCAGTATTTTTATTTGTTTGAAAGAATCTATCAACATCAATAGTGGAGCCATACACATGACACATAGTCCAAAGCGTGTATAGTTAAATACCAATGTCTTTGGACTTGCACTTTGAAGTAGATTACCATCATCAAATGTTTAGTGTTCTTTCAAATTCCTTTCTTTAGTGATCTCATGGTGTAGTAAACATTTTACCTACATCAGATATTCACCCTTATCATGGAATTATCCATGATCAAGCTACTTTTAGCTTATAACGGTGAATCGCGAGTATAATGTTGCTCTCCAAAACCTTTTAGAGAATTAAGACGACCAGCGTCTCCAACCTTTTGCAAATTCTCATCCAATATGAGAACATGACTTTTGACATATTATACTCTATCATGTTACAACCAAAACTTCGTTTCAGATATCACAATATCTTCCACACATCATGGTTTCTGAAACAACTCTTTCAACTCCTAGATTACCTTGATATTGAAACTATCTTTCGAATATCAAGAATCATGGAGACAAACATGACACTTATACACTAACACTGGAATTGTCACTCTTGATTTAATACCAATTATTAAACTTCATGGAGTAACCGGAACTTACTGAAAGTTTGCAATAGGACTTTTAAACTTTAGATTAACACTTCAAAACAATATGATACCAGTTCGTAAAGTAACTAACCAGAATTCTATAGTTCTATCATCTCAATTAAAACTAAGCGCAAGGTGGTAAACGGATGCCAATGACTACAACAACTATGCAAATTCACTTTGATTTAATTTATGATAAATAGTGTTCAACTTTTAATCATATTGCTGTTGAACTCCCACTCAAAACAATATCCCTCACATTGTTTTAGTGATCACACGGACCAAATCCACCACATCAAAACCGATCATCACGAGAGTTGATGTAGCTTCACTGGCGAACAATCAACATGTTCATCATATCTACTATATGAATCATGCTTTACCTTTCGGTGATCCGTGTTCCGAGACCATGTCTGTACATGCTAGGCTCGTCAAGATCAAACCTTAGCTTCCGCATGAGCAAATCTGGCTTGCTCATGTTGTATACACTCGCAGAATCTAACACACCCGATCATCACGTGATGCTTCGAAACAACGAGCTTTATCAACGGTGCTTACTAAGGATGAACACTTTAAAACTTGAAATTGTGTGCTTGAGGGATCATCTTATAATGCTACCGTCGTGAACTAAGCAATACAAGATGCATAAAAGGATTAACATCACATGCAATTCATAATATATGATATGATATGGCCTTTCTTCTTGTGCTTCCGATCTCCATCTTCAAGCACGAATATGATCTCCATCATCACCAGTGTGGCGTCAAGGTCAATGGCGCTGCTTCATGGTTGTCTTCCACCAGCATCAACTATTACAACTACTTTGAATAATAGACACGCAGGACTTAATGGAAACAACCATATGGCTCCTGTCGGTTGCCAACTTACAATAAGGAACATTGCATACATCATATATATCACAATCATGGCCATATCACATCACAGCACACCCCTACAAAACAAAGTTAGACGCCTCTAATTTTCTTTGCATGTTTTACGTGGTTTGGGGCTTTCAATAAGTGTCGTTCTAACTTACGAACAAGAACCACAACATTGATACTAGTATTGTCAATCACCCGTTGTAAATTGAGTCTTAACTATGTTGGGAGAAACAGGCACCCGCAAAGCCACTTATGCAATACAAGTTGCATGTCAAGCGTGGAGCAAGTCTCATGAACGAAATCATGTAAGGTTAGCCTGAGACGCTTCATCCCACCATCCCGCAAGATGCAAAGTACACAAGAAGCAATCGACAACAAAAGCATCAACGCACACAATGACCATTGCGTTCTACTCGTGCAACAGATCTACATATAGACCTGGATCTGATACCACTATAGGGGTTCGTAGCATGGAAAACAAAAATTTTCTATCGCATGAACACACACTAGCCAAGATCTATCTACTAGATTGTAGCAACGAGTCGATAGAGTACTAACCCTCGAAGATCCAAAGCGGTTACGAGAGCAGATTCTCGTGGATGATGTAGTCGTACACTTCCGATCTCAAGATCACGTAGACGATCCTTCCGGCGCTGCGTTCCGGCAGTGCTTCCGCAGTCGGTCACATGTCCGGTACTCGATGAAGACCTTCCTCTCCCTTGTTCCAGCAGGCAGCGGAGGTTGTAGCACTCTCCTCACGATTCCGGCAGCACGACGGCGTGGTACCGGAAGTAGAGGGGAGATCTCGCAGGGCTTCGCCTTAAGCCAAAGCGAGTATGGTGGAGTAAGAGAGGGCCTTGGGGATCTACGGATTAGAAGCACCAAGGGGGGGTGGTGTGGCCGGCAGATAGGGCTTGGGGAAGCCCTAACTCGGCGAGTTGGGAGGAAACCCTAGGCGGCGACAACACTTGTGTGGAGGAGCCAGGAGCTAGGGTTTAGGTGTGAGGGTAGGGGGGCGCCCTACCCCTTCTTTTATAGGTGGGAGGGAGACGGCTAGGAGGAGGGAGTCCTCCTCCAACTCCTCCTCCTTGGCCGGCGGGTGGAGGGAGTGGGACTTCCTCCCCAAGTAGGTTTCCTACTCTCCCTCCACCAAGCAAACTTGCCGTTTGACTTTTTCAAATTGGCGTTTGACTTTCAAACTAGGATTTGATTTCTCCCTTTATTTTGCCCAGCCAAGTGACCTAGTACATGATGCAACCATTCCACATTGTCATGACACATTCATGTACCCTTCCCCTCCGGAGTGCTGGACCTTCTAGACCCTTCTAGAACATTCCTGGTGAAAACACCGGAATCATTTCCAAACTCCGAAACAGGACTTTCCTTATATGAATCTTATTCTCCGGACCATTCCGAATCTCCTCGTGATATCCCGGATCCCATCCTAGACTCCGAACAACATTCGGTCTCTTACTCATCATTCCATAACTACTCAACAACATCGAATCCTTAAGTGTGTCTCCCTACTGTTCGTGAATTATGCGGACATGACCGAGACACTTCTCCGATCAATAACCAATAGAGGAATCTGGAAATTCATATGGCTCCCACATATTTCTACGATTACTTTGCGATCGAATGAACCACTTACATACGATACCAATTTCCCTTTGTCTCACGATAGTTTACTTATCCGAGGTTTTGATCGTCGGTATCTCTGCATACCTAGTTCAACCTCGTTACCGATAAGTACTCTTTTCTCGTTCCCGTGGTATGTGATACCTTGTGATCCAGTCACATGCTTGCAAGCTAATTGGATGACATTCCACCGAAAGGGCCCAAAGTATATCTATCCGTCATATGGATGGACAAATCCCACTCTTGATCCATGTGCCTCAACCCATACTTTCCGAACACTCAATGCCACATTTATAGCCACCCAGTTACGGTGTGGTGTTTGATGTCATCAAAGCATCCTTCCGGTGATGGTGATTAACATGATCTCATGGTCGAAGGAATTAGGTTACTATGTATCAGAAAGCTTATAGCAAATGAACTATATTAAATGACTTGATCTTTATGCTACGCTTAACTATAGGAGTGTGTCCATAACATCATTCTCCTAATGATATGACCCTGTTGTTAATAACATCTCTATGTTCATGATCAGGAAACCATGATCATATATTAACCAACAAGCTAGTTTAACAAGAGGCTTTACTAGGGACTCTTTTATGTTTACAAATCACACAATTATTAATGTTTTCGGTTAATACAATTATAGCAAGGTATGTAAACATTTATCATAAGTATGAAGATATGATAATAACCTACTTTATTATTGCCTCTTAGGCATATCTCCAACAGTATGGATATGACAAGATTATGAAAAGCTTTAGTGTCAAGCTCATTGGATTTATAAATGCACTTAAAAGAATAAAGGTGGATACGAATATTCATGTGAAGTAAAGCTCATCATGTTAACACATGATGATGAATATAAAGAAGTAATATATCTAGAAAAGGAATTCCTTAATCAGAAGTCCAGAATTATAAAGTATGGAATATAGGAATCCTTGTTAAACACTAAACCCTAAATCTAATACCAAACTTAATATCCACTTTCTATGGTTGATCTATCATCTTGTTTCCACAATGCTTTATAGGAATATTTTCCTATAACAAATCAATTAAGCACATCTTTTCTCAATTCCAATTATCATAACCATAGGTGCTTAAGAACTATCTTTATCAATTCTTTATCATAAGTCATTCTAAAGAATCACCCCACTATTTGTAAAAAGTAACATCATTCTGATCACAAGCATAAAGACAATGTGTTTAGCCAATAATCTTTATTCATATCAACAAAAGAATACAAATGTATCAAGAACCCTAAAACCCTAGGGCAAGCAATTATAATTTCAAACACTATTAGTACTTAGAACTTTATGTATCAAATAATTATAAAGGATCAATATATATAAAAGTTTCTTTAACATTATAAATCCACAAGAATCAAAACTCATGGATTAATATTAATACATTCTTTAATAAGTTTATGTATATGAGATAAATTAAATGCATATACTTAGTTATATTAAACCATTACAATTACACTTATAAAGAAGAAATAAAAATCATTTTATAAGTTCTCCATAAATATATATATTTATATTAAAAGGCAAATCTCTAAAAACCTAAGTGATGAATATTACACTCAATTAAATAGTTTCCTATTAGTTTAAAATTATAAGCAAATTAAGAAAGTTATTAACACCAATTACTTTCCAATATTCTTGTATTATTTAATGTGCTCTATAAATTTTTTGGATATTTAAATCCATATAAAAGTTCATATTTAAAAGGGTTTAAATAAAACAGAAAATAAAAAGGTTCTGTTTAATAAAAAAACTAGAAACAGAGTAATAGCCAGGCCGGCCCATAACCCCTCTTTTCTTATCCATCGCCCACGAGCAACCACAGCAGCCCAACCGAAGCCTAGTAGCAGCCCAACAACCAGCCCGACATGTCTTTCTCTCTGGCTGACTAATGGGGCTGAGGAGGGACTGCGGAGCAAATCTGAAGAACGCCGAGGTGTTTCCGTGAAACTTCCGCCATCGTCTTCCTCGTCGACTGGAAGCTGCTCGCTGGCGAGTGCTCCGCCGCATGTTGTCGATGCGCTACGATTCGTGCAGCCGCCGACATCACCCTGGGGGATAAGAACGCCACTGCGATGCTCCGTATCGTCCTCACCCGCTCGCCCATCCTCTTCCTCTCTGTCTCCTCTCAGAGGCCAAACCCTAGCTTCGACTGCCGATGCATGCCGCCGTCCAGAGACCACCCCGGAGCCGTCCGAGGATGCTAGGAGCTACACCTTGTCTCCATCTTCCTCCTCACCAATTTAATTAAGGAGGGGAGCCCCCAATTGACGCCTGTGTCTCCATCTCCCCGGAGCCCGACGACCACCGCCGCCACCATTGCTGATGCTAGATCCTTCCTCCGGCCTCGCCAAGCTTCCTATCGCAATAAGGGTAAGCTCCTAATTTGAAAGAACCCTATCCTGGCCTTCCTCATGCTCTATACCGTCCTATCACTGAGCGCCGCCGTGCCGGTTCCGCTGTCGTCGTCACCGGTGAGGTTCCCGGTCTTCCCAGGACGCCGCGTCGCCGTATTTAGGTAGCCTAGGATTAGGAGTTTCCGATTCGTGCAGAAATACATCACCGCATACATCGTAGCGCCGCCACCGAGGGTCACCGGCGTCAGTTGACCGCCACCGTGTGTGAGCCAGTCAGACCCTGGCGGGCCCTGCCTCACTGAGGTGGCGTGTGACGTGGCCATGGCCCATCTGTCATTGGTTGGTAGTAAGAATAGAGACGGTAACAAATGCATTTACTAATCTGGGGTATGCCATGTGGCAACTGGCCCATTGGTCAGGGACCCTGGGTAAGTTTAGCTTAGGTGTAAAAAGTAATTTCTGTTTAAGAAATAAATAAAACATTATAAGATTAAATATGAATATTTCCTGAAATATAATATAATGATTAAATCTTGTTTAATTAATAACTTTTGATTTATAATTCAGAAAAATGTGTGTAATATATGAAAATGTTTAGAAAAATAAAATCTATAACTTAAATCTATTATCAAATATTATTATGATGATTATTTAAATAAATATTATTAAATAATTTTTTTATAAGTAATAAAACTTTGATAATTCATATTTTAATGATGGTAAATGTTAAAAATATAAATAAAATACCAAAAATCTTAGAAAAATAAGAATTATAATTTAAAACTATAATCATGCATTATTATTCCTCTTAATTAAATATTTGTTATTTATTAAGTCTTTATAAAGTAATAAGTATTATAAAAATCATATCTTATTATTTTTAAATCACAAAAATAAGTGTAATATACCAAAATGATCACAAAAATAATACTTATATGTTCAAAATATAATATTCCACTTTTAAGTTAAATAAAAAGTTAAACACATTAATAACTTGAATTTAAACCTATTTCTTTAGTTAATAATTATTATAAAGGTAAATATTTTTTTTGTTAATAATTCTAAAAATTAGTCAATTGGGTCTAATAAATAGTATTAGTCTTAAAAATTGGTAGTGTGCATTAAAAAAATGAATTAACACACTTTAAATACAATTTTATTAAATTATCTCTCAACCATTAATGTAGATTATTTTATAAAAGGATCCTTATCCAATCTAAAATCTCCAAGAATAATTGTAATGAGATAAAAACCATTCCTTGATATTAACCACAAGTTTATAAACAAATCAAAACACTATAAGTGAGTTCATAAGTAGTAAATAATATTGTTTACTTATTCACAAACTTTAACCACACCCTTATTGGGAGATAAATCCCTTTATATATTTATAATGTAAAGAGACCATTACCAACTAAAAATAATACCATTCTGAAGTAACTTTAAAGAAACATTATAATGTGAACAAGGTATAAGTATAACAAGCATTTCACCTAAAGTCCATTTATGTCTTTAAAGTTAACTTTAGTCTATAATACTTTAAATAATGCTAAAGACTTTATTATATGCTTTATAGTTAACTTTGGTCTGTCATAATTAAGTTATAAAGTATCTTAATACCAAACCAACCAAGTTAAAAACCAAGATAGATAAGTCTCAAATACTAATACTGTCATTATTCAAATGGAGTAATTCTTTCTTACTTAAATACTATAACTAGAAAGAACACCTCATAAGGTTAACTTAAAAGCTTAAATGCTTCTGCTTAGTTGAGTAAGATTTTCTTCAAAAGTTATTCGTTTTGCCACTTCAAACAACATATGACAATTAACAGTAAAACACCTTACTTTATATTCTACTTATATACTTAGGATCAATAATACTTAAATTCTTTATAAGTGACATTACTTGTAAAGTAAAACTTGAAGATAAATAATTAAGATGTAAGCAACCTTGAGTAGCATTCCATATGTGTATATTTTATTGTTGTATAGATACATGTTGTTTCACACACACTCACAAGCCTTAATAAGAAGCACATATGTGAAACTTAATCTAAAAGGGCAACACATTCTAACAGGAACCATTTTCAGTTTCCAAACCCTAGATCAATGTTATCCTCGGGATTCACGTTTATCAACTTGCATTACATTACTTATGCATAAAAGCATCTTGCTTCTTTAAATATTAGTCCTTACAGGACCAATGATGCTGATTTAAGATATTGGATCTTATATTGTCCTGAAGACCATGAGTGCATAATCTTGCAATCACAAAAGGCAAGTTCACACTTGCTCATGTCCTTTGGTTATTTTCTGTAAAATATTTTGCAAATCCAGCATTGTCATCACCTGCATTTGAAAAAGGTCAGAAAACACTATTTTCATAATAATATGATTATGGGTTATTTACCATGAGGTAATAACCTATCATGAAAGTTCCGGTGGTAAAGGAACATATTATTTAGGACTTAACAACCAATGTCGCCAATGATTCTTGCGCCGTATATTACGCGTTAACCATGAGATTTGGAATGGGACGACGAAGTCAGCTGTATCCTTTTGCTCTCGTATGGAGGTAAGACGACCTTAACGTGACGTTGTGATTCCTTGTGCGGATCCAACATATGGGTGGGCACCCTTACGCCCCACACTTTTGGTGTCTAGATTATCTATGGATGATGCTTAGTTGATGGACCATTTCATATGGAACTTGCGAGGGTAGCACCAGGTCATAGAGTCTTCGGGAACTCATCATGGTTATAGCCTTCCCGAAAGGGGACTAACGGAGGTGAGCCGGCCCCAAAGGATCGTGCAGACATATGAGGTTGCAGAGAGGGCAGTGATTGTCTTGGATCTTAGTCTAGGCCTCACACCAAGGAAGTGTGAACGAACCTGCAATTCGGATGTGCAACAAAGCTAAGATCTCTCATGGGAAAATTAACGCACCTCTTCAGAGTGTAAGAACTGTAACTTGTTACTCGCTGTTCCAGGAAGGAGCTGCGAACGCGGAGGGAAAGGAACTCCATGAAAGTTCTGATAAACCCGTGACGACTGATGGACATAGCTTTTCAGAATAAAAGCAACATTTGAAGAAATGTTTACAAAAACTTGCATTGCCTACGACCTATGGCCTGTGGTTGTAGTTATAGTGCATCAAACACTCCTTTTCTAGTGGACTTGCTGAGTACGCTCGTACTCAAAGTATCTTCGTAACCCTTGCTAGATTCTGAAGCCATTAAGACGACTTCTACATCAAGTATGCTCCAGGAATCATCATTAAAAGCTAAAGCTCTTCAATGAAGTCAAGAAAGTCAACATATACATCAACTCAAGTGAAGATAGAGTTGCGAATTAGATAAGAATAGAACCTTTAGCCATAGAACCTACTTCTGTAGAGTATTGCAATAGCAGCAATGCAAACTTCAATGATTTAGATACTAGTCTATTAATATATTAGATTTGAGTCGATTATTTATAATTCTTCTTTGTAAGAAGTTTTTCTCTCTCTCTCTTTAACCTAGAGTGTTCTCTGGATCTTGTGTAAAGAGTTGAGTTGTAACCTATAGTCATGTCTTGGACCTGCTGTGTTTCTGTTGTACTACTCTGAGGGATGTAATACTAGTGAACGGTATTTTATTGGTGTTATGTCAACGACTATAGTATACTACATCATGCAGTGGTATGCTGGGTCACCGCACATTCGCACTCAGCGTCCATCTCGGTCGCGCTGCAATCAATTGGAGGAGATTCGTCGTCCTCCACTACCATAGAGGGCGTCGTCCAGACGCAGCAGTAGGGCATGTCACGCCCCTCAGGACTGACATTGGACACACAAGACACCTTCTTCTTAATTTGCAGATATTGCCTAAAGAGGGAAAGAGACTAGGAAAGTCTCTATGATTGATATTAAACCTCAAGTCATTTTTTTGAGGAAAAAGCCATTTGCTATAACATTTTGCCCTTGGAGTTGTCAAACAAGTATACATAGTTTGTTGCCACTATTTTTTTCGCGTTTTTGATGGGGGCTTACTAAGTTGCCTTTCAACCATCCATTGGCAACACAATTGTTTATACTACTTGGCTTGGTTGTGAGCTCACTTTTCCCTTTTAGATCCCGAAAAGTAATTGCAATTGCCTGTTATTTACCGTTCTAGTTTAGAATTACTTATTTGGAAAGAAAAATGGAGTATTTTATTTATAGTTTTGCATTTACATTTATAATATATAGAAAAAACGTAAATACTTTTTGGAAGTATGGGGTGAGAGAAATAATAAACTATGTGACTTCACTAATGTTTCAAATGCATAACTTATAGCTAATATCATTACCTCTCCTAAAATTAAAGATGATTATTTTGAAGTTAGTACTGGATTACTTAACCTGGTGTGCAAAAATCAATTTGGGGTAGTGCTAGTGAGGATGATGTTATGCATTTGCATGACTTTTGTGAAACATGTGATATGCAGAAATTTAGAAAATGTGAAGGGTGATATCAATAAGCAAAAGTTATTCCCATTCTCATTGAGGGTAGAGCAAATGAATGGTTACTTTCTTAGCCCATCGATATTATTAATTCTTAAGATGACTTAAAAGAGCATTTTATTGAAAAGTACCATCCACTTGTTAAGATACTAGAAAATATACATAGCATTCTCTCATTTTTAATGATAATGAAAATGTAGCTTAAATTTCCTATCACATCGAAGTTAATAAATGGACAGTATCGTATTCTGTGTATAATAATGGTCTTAATTATATTTATACGTCTAAAATCAAGCTAGATTCAGGTGTAGGATTATCTCTAAGGCTAAAGCTATTTTAGAAAATATGCTGCAGAACATAGTCAACAACATATTGATAGGACGCCTACATCATAAAAGAGGAACAACTCCATAGAAGAAGTAAATTTCTTAAATGCTAAATGTTATTCTTCTGTTAACCGTTCACTAAAGCCAACACTAATAATGTTCTCGACAAGAGCTAGTTGAAAATTATGCTGAAAATATTGATGTGAACTTCATTAGAAATTACAGCAACAATGATTATAGGAATAACTTTAGTAATGTATTGTACAGCTTCTATCATCTTTGGCTATATTGAAAGTGAATTCCTCCTAAAGACCCGCTGCAACTTGCAGGTTATCTACTAAAACCAATACGACTTCTGTCAGTAAGAGAGAACAAGGAATCTTGAATTAAGAAATTGATCTACTAGCTAGAACAGGCATCCGCATCAACTACAAGATCGAGATCTTCATTCACTGATTTTCCGATTCGATCAGAACATGGGAGCCTGTATGGCTGTGCAGGTGCCATGTGTGTCTAGGATTGTGTATTTAAAGCTTGCCTAAAGAGCATCGCAGCCCATGCCCCACCATCTTGCAATGGTAAGTGCTGCGGGAGAGAGCATGTAGCGAACATACGAATTTGTTTTTAAACATGTGGAGCGTTTTAAAAATATAAATATATAGCCTAACTTTTTTATTAGTTTGGACTTTAATTCGGATGACTAGTGCATCAATTTAATATGGTAACAAAACAAAGAGGTCTCAAGTTTAAGACATGAGGGAGAGTCATAATAGGCTACACATGAGGGAGAGTCATAATAGGCTAGACATGAGGGAGAGTTACAAAACCAAGAGGTCTCAAGTTCAAGACGTCGTTAAAAAAAAGATTCTGCGATTTGCATCGAACCCACGCTAAAGACTATAATAGGCTAGACATGAGGGAGAGTCTATCAATTCGTACATTTGGTTCAGATGGCTAGTGCATCAATTCAATAATTCAGTAGAAGGATATTATTGTTGGCTTTGCTAATTCTAGATCGGTTCGGTAGATGCTTTGCTAGGGTTGAATCTTGACAGAGAGAGAGAGAGAGAGAGAGAGAGGAGGAGGAGAGTGGGTTACCTTCTCCTGTGCTCGAGGAGCTCGAGCTGTTGGCCATGGGATCGACAGCAAGAGCGGAGCTAAGGTGGCTAAGCAGTGGCGACGGCGGTGCTTCACATGGCTCGCGCTAGACCCTAGATCGGTAGGGAATATCGGTGTGGGGGAGGGAGAGGGAGCGGCGGCAACATTCAACCTCGTAACCTGTGCCCCGGCTCCCACAATCTTTTTATAGCGCTGTCATAAGGGCCCACCAACCATATGAGGGTTGGATGCCTCCGTCAGAACACGGTCAAAAGGGGTTGATCGGGCCGTTGGGCCACGATCAGGAGATCAATCTAACAATTATGTATCCATCGTACCATTTGAATCCGAATTTGAGAAGAGTGTGGTGTGAACCTCTGCGGCTAAAATGTACTACCGCGTCATATTTTCCTTCAAAGAGTGTGACCTACCACTTCTTATCGCGAACACACTTCTCTTTGTTTAATTTCACCTACATTTTGGGCCAGTGCCACCACGTTGGACTTGGAACAGTCACGTTTTGTCATCGTCCCACTGTTGAAAAATATTTTCTTACGCGCCATATATTGGACCCGCCTACCCCCCTTTGAAACGTTAGGTTGGTGAATGTTACGACCGCAAGTGTATATATTGCTTACCATCTCTTGAATAAGAAATACTGCACTACACACTACAGTAGACCTTTCTCACAGATATTATTGGAAAGTCGCAGCAAGAAATCTTGAAACGGAAGTCCCATACACCATACATCCTCTAGATTCAACTTGAGACGTACTCGCTCTGTTACAAAATATAAGATGTTTGTACTACCATTTTTCTGAAACACAGATATCTAGATGTCTTTTAGTACAATATGTGTTTCAAAAAATGTCAAAAACATACCTATTATATTTTTGAATGGAGGGAGTATCTTACAACAAAAAATTGTTTTCTACCTAATGCAACATGTTTGCATATAAATTGAATGGAGGTAGTACTTTCCATTTTGATGACTGTAAACATTTCCGATCTGAAGTACTTGCCTAAATCTGCAGTGTAAATGTACTTATAGGGAGTAGTAGAATAGAATAGCGTATCAATTGGGAAGTATTGTGATTTTTGTTCGAACGAATGCATTGATCGTGATCGATACTTGAAAATATCTCATCGACGAAAAAGTACAAGCAGTTTCCTGAGCTGAGAGGATATAGAAGTCTACCGCAAAGATCCAAGTCTCATTCCCACTCGCGCTTTGCACGCACGTGAGACGGCGTGTTCGCCGGGCGATCTTAGAAACGACGGCGAAAAGGGAAAAAAGGAAAGCAGGCGCGGCAACAAGCAGCCGGCGCACGGGGCTTGGCTTGGCTCGATCGAGGGGGAATGCACCGCACATTCTCGCTCAATTTCTACTACCCCCTCGCGCGCGGTCAGTTGGTTGGTGAAGAAGAAGGCCAAGACGAAGCAACAAGCTGGGCCAAAGCAGCTGTCGTGCAATTTCGATTTGACGCAGATCCAACCAACCCCCCGTCGTATCGGTCGCGAATCCCGAGTTCCCGACGAATCCTTTGCCCCACGCGTCCCCACCTGCCAGCCAGCCACCAACCAACCCCACCTCAAGCAGAGCTCAAGTCTTCGACAGGCTCAGACCAACCAATGGCCACCACCTATATATCCCCTTCCACCCTCCCACTCCCCTCTCAGCTTCTCCCTCGAAGCTTACTCAAATAGTACTAGCAACTAGTTTTACCTTACCCGACACCTTACCAGACAGATTACTATACCAAAGCCAAGAAACAGAGGAAGAGCTAATCGGTGTGGTTACTCGATCATGGCCGCCGCGAGTTTGATCAAGGCGCCCATCGGGCAGAATCCTAGGCTGGCGACTCAGGCTCCGGGGAGGAGCAGTGGCGTGGTCAGGTGCTCCCTAAGCTCGGTCGTCGGCGGCCGGAGCGAGTGGCTGAGCAGCTGCGCCGTGCTCTCCAGCAAGGTGGCCGCGCTCGGCCCCAACTCCGTCAACGTTCACGCCGCGCCGGCGCAGCCGGCTCCGGCTCCGAACGGGTCGGTGCTGGACCTGATCCCCGTGAACGGCAGCGCCAAGAACCTGCCGGTACCGCTCCGGATTTCGGACCTGTCCCCGGCGCCGATGCACGGGTCGGAGCTGCGCGTGGCGTACCAGGGCGTGCCAGGCGCGTACAGCGAGAAGGCGGCCGGAAAGGCGTACCCTGGCTGCGACGCGATCCCCTGCGACCAGTTCGAGGTGGCCTTCCAGGCCGTGGAGCTCTGGATCGCGGACCGCGCCGTGCTCCCGGTGGAGAACTCCCTGGGCGGCAGCATCCACCGCAACTACGACCTCCTGCTCCGCCACCGCCTCCACATCGTCGGCGAGGTGCAGCTCCCCGTGCACCACTGCCTGCTCGCTCTCCCGGGGGTGCGGAAGGAGAACATCACCCGCGTCATCAGCCACCCGCAGGCGCTGGCGCAGTGCGAGCACACCATCACGCGCATGGGCCTCAACGTGGTCCGCGAGGCCTTCGACGACACGGCGGCCGCCGCCGAGTACGTCGCCGACAACGGGCTCCGCGACACGGCCGCCATCGCGTCGTCCCGCGCCGCGGAGCTGTACGGCATGGAGATCCTGGCGGACGGCATCCAGGACGACTCCGGCAACGTGACCCGGTTCGTGATGCTGGCCAGGGAGCCCATCGTGCCGCGCACGGACCGGCCCTTCAAGACCAGCATCGTGTTCGCGCACGACAAGGAGGGAACCTCCGTGCTCTTCAAGGTGCTCTCGGCGTTCGCGTTCCGGGACATCACCCTGACCAAGATCGAGAGCCGGCCGCACCGCCACCGGCCCATCCGCCTCGTCGACGACGCCAACCGCGGCACGGCCAAGCACTTCGAGTACATGTTCTACGTCGACTTCCAGGCGTCCCTGGCCGAGCCGCGCGCGCAGAACGCGCTGGCCGAGGTCCAGGAGTTCACCTCCTTCCTGCGGGTGCTGGGGAGCTACCCGATGGACATGACCCCGATGACCGCCGGCTCCTCCTCCACCGTTACATCGTCATCATCATCATCCGATTCATCATAGGCTTCCTCCATTCTCCCTAGCGCTAGAGCGGTCCGTCGAGGAGAATGAGTCGAGTAGGCACTACGTCGGTAAATCCGTGGTCATGTACGTCGTCCTGCTCCTCCCTCGCTCGTTGCCAAGCTAGCTGGGGACAATTGATTTTGTTCTTCGATCATGTACTCGTCATAATACACGTGTAATTGTGCCATTTGAGCCAGTGAAATTACGCAGTAAATATCCCTTGGAGATACTTACATGAACTCTCGCGTCATTTCCCTGTGTTGGACCGAAACAATTTGTCGATCGGGCCAAATAGAAAGTGGCGGTGAATTTCGTGGCTACGTTGACGTGCTAGCTCACTCGCTTTTTGTCAAAGCAGAACCGGTAGGTGGTGGCAATGACACGTTCTTCCTTCCTTCCTCCTAGCCTTTTGATTCGGTAGCAGGTTGGTTGCGCGACCTCGCGCCTCGTCTCCTCTCGTCTCCTCTGGCAAACTTCCCGATGGCACACGCACGCACATACGTTTGCTCGAAAATGGAATGGTCGGTCAGCGAAACAACCTCCGGTGGTGTGGCGAACAAGTCCGGTACGCGGTCAGAGCGGGCATGCGTCGCAGTGGCTTACTTTTTCCAACAAAAGGACACGATGAACTACTCCTCGAAATCGAAATAACATACTATGCGCCCGGCCGTCGCCTCATTAGTCATTTACCCACATGTTTGTGGTGGGACAAACGAACCAGCAGCGGTCACTGGCAGAGTAGGAGTGTACTGGCTAAATAAGTAGTAGAGGGAGCCCCAGGACAGGGACGCGCCACCTGCACCAGGCCCGCGCAGCTCAACAGCAACAGAAGCAGCAGCAATCGTGGACCATTCCTTCATCGACCATTTCTCTAGAGAACGAACCAGTGCCTTTCCGATTAGAAAAACTAGTAACTGCTATGCCTTTCTAGGTAGAATCTAGAAAAAATATGCCTTTGGGAGGATTACTTTCTACTGGATATATGTAACGACTAGTCCAGCGGAAAAGACGCAAGCTGACAAGCAGCTGGAGCAGATGCCACGGCCACCTTCTCCAAGGGGATCCACCAGGAAGCCACCAAGAGGCATGTGCTCAATTGGAAATGAAAATTGTGTGACCATAATCCAATAGTTTCTTAACAGTATCCAACCCCTAACGCTCTAAGGAAAATGCTAATTAGCATGTCGATTCATGTAGCATTTGGATTTGATGCGCGGATGAAGCATATAAGAGCTAGCATGCACACTATGAGGGGTGTCTAACGAAAATACTACATTCGTGTCTAAGGAAAGCAAAAGTGCTCCAGCCGTACTAGACACCATGCTGGGCTCCACTGGCCATAAAAAGTTATATTGTTTATTACCCAGAACCCATTATGAGGCTAGGATTCCTTACCAATTCATAGAGGAGTAGGGGTCAAACCTACACTAGACATGGTGTCTAGTATTAGACTAGCAAAACTTCTCTTAGCTACCCCTAGTCCAGCGTTTAGACCTATGTCTAAGAGGTCTTAGATACTCATTTTGACCAATGCTGTGCTTGCTCTAAGAGCATCTCCACCGGCATCCACATTCCAACGTGTTTTGGGGATGCAAGATAAAAAATGGCCTGCATCGTTGCTCCAACCAGCCCAACAACTTGGGCTGATCAATAAGGGCAGGCGCAACACGCACCACGTCGGAGTGCCCACACATCCCTTTGTAAGCCACTCAATGGTACTCTATACCTTCCATTTTCTACTCCCATTCTCTCAATTTTCACACTCCATAGAGGCGGACGCAACACGCACCACATCGGAGTGCCCGCGCATCCCTTGTAAGCTACTCAATGGTACTCTATACCTCCCATTTTCCAAACCCCCCTTCCCGTTTCCACTACCCATTTCTCCCGTCTGCTTCCACACCACCACTCTTGTTCTTGCATAGTCCACATCGTTGGCATCGCCGCCGCCAAAATGCCCCATGTTTTGTCAACATCCAATGTCGCAGCTCCAGGAGCCTCGCAAGAAGCCCATGAGGATGAAGCCGGACGACATGCCAGTGGAGGAACATTTGCAGGTGATGGCGAAGGGGAAGCTCCTCACGGCTGATCGCATTGTACATACAAAGCCGAGCCAACTACGGGGCGCAGGGGAGAAGCAACGTCGTCTAGTCCGGCTGGAGCGCCTCACCATCGTCACCGCGTTTCTTCGATGAGAGGGAGATCTTTGGGCAAACGGCTCTCCCGAGATCACCAAGATCAAGGCCCCCGCCAATCCCAACGTGGTATTTTTGCCGATTCTACACAACATCGAACCTCGACAGAACCAAGCTCGTGCCCACATCTACCTCAACCACGCCTATTCCAGGTCACCGGTTTTGCGCACGGGTCCTCTCTCGTTCGGTGTCGCCGACACAGGTACCTCCCAGGTCGGCCATAACCTGTTCAGCGCTCAGGGATCTTACATCCGCCATGTGCTTGATGAAATGGCCGAGAGCGAGTGCGTCGATGCCTTTTTTGGGATGATCCATGGTGATGGCGGTTACCGTGCCGGTGATGAGAGGAGGTGGACATGGAGGAGGATGAGGAAGAGTACGAGGATGGTAAGGGGAGGTGGAGGAGTAAGAGGAAGTGGTGGAACTTGATGATAAGGGCAAGCCAAAGAGGAAGTGCAATGGCGGCAAGGGCATTCAGTGGAAGGTGGTCGACGACCAATGCTTGGAAGGCCACAAGCCTTGACCCTATCACCGGAGCCCAAAATGCATTGTCTTGTAGGTGGAGAATCATATAAAGGCATGCAACACATTTCATGGATGTGTGGATATTGTTCACCGACAAAAACCAGTGGCACAAACATGGCCGATCGAGTAAACCCAAAACCCATACTTGGTCTAACTTGTCAATGTAGTATGCATGGGCTATGTACACTTGCTTGGTTTTTGTTTGTTTTGCTAGTTGAAGGACATGTGTGCTTTATACAAGGCTAACAAAGGGGAGAAGTTGTTTCCTTTCATGCATGTCTTCACCAAAACTGAGACTTGCAAGAAATGGGAGAAAGTCCGCTACACACTCAACAATGATAAGACCTTTGAAGTGGACGCACCGACGGCTTCCTTGGCTGACCGACCCATTGGCAATAAGAAGGCCAAGGCCGAGAGGAATGGCGTGACATCGACAGCCTCGGTGGATGCCTCGTTTGAAAAGATGATCGCCTAAGTGACATCGAACAACTAAGACCACGATGTCAAAAACGATGCAAGGCGGAAGGAGATGTTGGCCAAAGTCGACGCGAATATCAAGCTTGAGGAGGCAAAGGTCAAGGTCGTCAAGGTC
This sequence comes from Avena sativa, assembly GCA_916181665.1. Lineage (NCBI taxonomy): Eukaryota > Viridiplantae > Streptophyta > Magnoliopsida > Poales > Poaceae > Avena > Avena sativa. The sequence continues at coordinate 509,640,039 of OV702294.1, forward strand.
GACGCCTAGGCTGGCATGCTCCAAGTGATGAATGTCCAAATCGCAAGGAGTCAAGGATCTTGACTATCAACACATCCAACATAAACAAGGAGGCAGAGATTTGGTACTCAGAAGCTCGTGCATACATCCTGGCGGCGATGAGGGCGGAAAGGGCAACACCGGTCACTACTGCACCGGCATGGGCACCGCCAACAACACTGTCGTGGGCACCGGCATGGAAGCCAATATCGGCGGATGCAACACCGGCGGTGACCGACATGTCCATTTGAGCTCTTGGTTTGTAATATGATATCGCCGCACTTTGATGAAGTTTTGGGCCATTGTGGTCGTGAATTTGAACTTACATTTGCATGTTTTATGTGACTTTCAACTATTTGGGACGCTTTAAATTATAAATTTGGCTAAAACATTTTGGAGGTTGATCGTTGCCCCCCCCCCCCCCCCCCCCCCCCCCCACCAACACCCGGCAGTTGCTTCTGCAAAGCCATTGCCGGCGCAGTTGTCAGCCATCCTTTGGTGGGCATAGATGGTGATGCTCTCACCATCTTGTATCATGAAGCAAATTGAAACGGGGTCGTGGTTAATTTTGTAAGTATTGCTCTTCGTTTACTTAACGTTATCTTTGTTTTTTCATGGACATAAAATGTTTCAGGCTAGCTATTGATGGTGGTAGTTCTCCTAGGTGTTTCATACTTCTGTTTTTTTTTTTTTGTTAACTGGAGAAAATGTTCTAGTCATCAATGGGAACGTAATGCCAAAAGCAATCAGTTTTACTGTATAGAACATCTTCTCTCCAGAACCCTACAGCGAGGGTTGGTGCCAGGGTCACTGTCCAAGATAAAGCAAGTTTTGGCTTCTATTATGGTCATCTCCATCGGAGGTCCCATAGGTATCATCTTTAATCAGCAGCAATCTAAGGCTACGGCCGGAGAACGGTTCCGGAGGGCCTCTCACTTGATGACATTTTTGTCTGCATGTCATTCCTCGACGGCAGCTTCTGAAGTTCCGATGATAGGGAGAGATATTCTGCTGGCCAGTTGCCGCTGCTAAACATGATCAAAACATTACACTCGGAAACATAATTTGACTCAAAAGGGAGGGCAATAACAAAACCGCTCCTAAAAAAGTCTATATGATGACAAACTAAGCTTGCAAGTTTATTCACTCAATGGGTCGACATAACGACCATTATTCCATGCAACAACTACACATTTTTCTCCTGGACTAATGGGTCGGTGTTTGCCCAAGAAAGAAAAATATCAGGAATCTATAGTTCCCAGGCGCATCAAATTGACCGGCACAACAGACCATCGTCAACAATTACACAGTTACAGTGGCTTCGATCTCTTGCAGCCTGAGGGTAACAGCTCTCTTGTGCGCTTCTAACCCTTCGACCTCTGCCATCTTTGCGACGTGAGGACCCAGCCTTCTCAGCCCTTCTTCAGTCAGGGATTGGACAGTGATGTATTTGAGGAAAGAGTTCAATGATACACCACTGTACATCCTTGCGTACCCGTAGGTTGGAAGGACGTGGTTCGTTCCACTAGCATAGTCGCCCACGCTCTCTGGTGTCCATTGCCCCAAGAAAACTGACCCTGTAGTTGGAATATCAAACATTGAAATTCAGATTGTAGCATGCAAGGAGTGGGATATAGATCAATAAGCATTTTGGGTTGGCTGCAACTAAGCTCTGAAAACAATGCCTACCTGCATTCTCGATGAGCTCCTCCCATTGCTCAGCATCCTTTACATTGATGATCAAATGCTCAGGAGCATACATATTTGAGAATGATATTGCCTGAAAAGGGGGACAGCCAGTCATCATTAACCTAATTGATCTACGAAGTTTCACAACTTCAAACTTTTATAATGTAGTCCTAAAGTACTCCCTTCAGAAGTATCTGAGGACAAAGGTCACAACATAGTAGATTTTCGCATCGTAAGTGAGCTGCATAGATGAATCAGGCGGTAACTAGCAAGGAATGAATGATTACCTCAACCATATCTTTGGCAAAAACAGTGAAACTGTGGCCAAGTGCTTTGGAAGCGAATTCTCCTCTAGGAAGAGCATCACATTGCTTGCTAACTTCTGCTTCGATGGCACCCAAATTAACACTATCTCCAGCAATAACTAGAACAACCTGACTATCTGGGCCATGTTCTGCCTACAAAATTGACCAACCAATAGCTATCTATTATCCTCAAGTTTGACATAGCAAATGATGGACAATGGTCAATATGGACTGGGTTTGCACATTTGTCAACACAACAGACTTTTCAACACAACAAAGCTAACAAGAAAGATACCTGAGATAGTAAATCAGCGGCAACATGGACTGGGTTTGAATATTTGTCAGCAATGACCAGAACTTCTGAAGGGCCAGCAGGCATGTCTATCGAGACCATAGCTTCGCTGTTCTGCGGTCAAATAATAATGAGAATCAGAAAAATGAATACACACAACGAAGATGTCGGAAAGGCAGATGATGGTCATGCTTTACATAGAAAGAGCAGAATAAACCTGAAGAATCATTTTAGCAGCTGTGACATACTGATTACCGGGCCCAAATATTTTCTCAACCTGCCAAGCCAGTAATAAAGATAGCAAATGAGACACGGACATAGCATCTGATGAGTACTCACATCTATAGCTGCATACAGATCTTTTGAGCAGGTTATGAACCTCTAAGAACATGACATAACCCCACAACAATGCTAAAGTTAATCAAGTCCTATTTACAGTCCCTAAACAAGGACATGGTAATAGATCATACAGATTTCATGACAAAAACAGAATACCCCCCTACAGATTTTAAACAACTAAGTGATAGTGATATAGATCTTGAGCACCTTTGGGCATGATGCAGTACCCCACGCCATAGCTGAGATTGCCTGAAAGTATAGAACATTAATAACAATGAACTACATAGCAAAGCAAACAAAACCTCAAAATATTGTTCCACCTGTGCTCCCCCTACTTTCAGTATGTGTGTAACACCAGCTTTCTGGGCACAATAAAGAACCTCCTGCATGAACCAAGAATAATATCCAGTGGTCCTTGATTTCATCTTACAAAAACAATTTCTTCAAACAACAGCAGCAGTTCCATGTCCCACAAAGTGTACCTTACATATGCTGCCATCACGACTAGGAGGTGTGGCAAGAACTACGGTTTTGCATCCAGCAATCTGTGCAGGCTGTTAAGAAAAAAAATCTACATGAGAAATTTCAAAAGAAAGAATAACTACAATCAATCCAGTTAAGAATGATTTGAATGAACATGAACATCAGCATACCACGGCAAGCATCAATGCAGTGGAAGGTAGGACTGCAGTGCCACCTGGAACATACAGCCCGACAGAACCAATGCATCTTGTTATCCTTTTACATCTTACGCCCTTCATACATTCAGGAGTGCACAAATAAATAAGCCTAAGCATATAAGTAAGGGGAATAATGTAAACTGAGACTCGAAAGCATCTCTCGTTCTCTTACTTTCATATTCTCAACTGTCTTCTCTGGCAACTTCTGTGCAGCATGAAAGGCATAAATATTGTCATATGCCACGTCAAAGGCTTCCTTTACAGACGGATCAAGCTACAAATTCGATGAACCACAAAATCACTAAGACAGCCGAGTTCATATAGCAACTAGGAAAAACCTATCCAAGGATCATCTGAATCCAGATACAGAATATACTAAAATCAGGCCTACCTATTTCTAAGGGTTGGAAGCATCTGAATGCAAGTTCATAAATCCTAGAGTGGCAAGTTGCTACTACTAGAGAAATAGGTGGCTATCAAGCCATGTATCAACATGTTGAAGAGACAACATTATAATTTATGTACTCGTGACTTTGGCGGTAAATAAGCAAGTCAAACTGCAGGACTTAGTTGTACGATGGAAAGATGATTACCTCTGTAGCCGGAAGATCGCTAACACACACAACCGCATTATCTAGCAAGACCTTGTCAAACTTTTCTGTATAACTGAACACATGAAGTAGAGCAAAGTAAGAAAAATTCTGCAATAGACCATAACAGAACGGTGAAACACTACAGCAAGTCAGCAACACTTACTCCTTAACCGCAGCATCACCTCTGACGCGCACATCTTCAACAATCGGATTCACCTAATCCCACAAAACAAAATCGTATGGTTTTCAGACTACGACAAAGTGTGCAACATCCATAACCACGAACAGTCTCACTGTTATCATACCGTGCTGAAAATGGAGGTGAAGTCGATGCGAGGGCGTGCCTTGAGGCCACTAACCTCGGCATCACTGAGATCGGACAACCTATACGACTTCATTGCACAGCTAACAGTCAACACTGAAACCACCAAGAAGCCAAATTACAGTTCCGACAATCTTATCTAACAAGCTTAGCAATCAACGGGTACAGCAACAGAATAATAGCACATGTCAAAAGATCGCACCCTTGGATTTGGGGACTCTGGAGGAGGCAAGGCGGAGCCGATTACCGCGACCAACCCTGGTACCGCCTAGGAGCAGGGGCGGAGCGCGCAAGCTGCCCATCAATAGAGCCCGATTCAATTCTGAAGCGTTGGGGAGTCGGAAGCATGGGGGAGGATGCGCTCAGGTTAAACGGCGGCCGAGCCCATGACTGAAGAACAGAGTGTAAGGGAGAAAGACGAACCAAAAACAAACGACGGCGGTGCAGGGCTTTACGGTCGGCGGCGAGGCGATGCCTCGTAGTGGAAGGAGGTAGCTGCCGTCGGTGCCCGTGGTCTACTGGTATCCCGGCAGACGAGCTGAGCAGGTGCCGTCAGAAGGGGATGGGACGACCTGGGAGTGGCGGCGCTGGATGTGGCGCTTTTCGGGATCTCTCTGTTGGGCCTTCATGGAGGTTGGCCCATTTTCTGTTCGCTCGTTCCAGTGTCGTTTTTCTATGGGCTTGACTACACCTAGGTCAACCTAGGTTTAAGCTAAGGCTAGGTCATTCCGACCAAGTTCCTTTCCGTTTTTTGACAACCGTTTCTTTTCTAAAAAGGTCGATCTGCAGACTCCTGAACACTAGAACGTCCAGGCGGGACTAATTGCCGCCACCTCACGTCTTACCTGTCACCCCAAAACACCACCACCATACGATCCCCCTTCTCTTCTCCAGGAACCAAAAGGAGATCTGCGTTGCAGCTGCCTCAAACCCTTGGAAACAGAAACAAAAGTTCCATCTGAATCTCTCCCTAATGTAACTTGACCTTGAATTCATATATCCATCGAATCAGAAACATGACAATTACCGATAGCAGCAGATAGATAGACAGATTTACAATGAATCCGCGGCCTAGTTTCATGTAAAACTAGGTTACAAAAGTGATCAGGTTACATCGTTGGTTACATCATGTTCTAGATAAAAAGGGCAACTCTGTTTAGTACCCTCCGTTCTGAAAAGAATGTCGACACCTCGCGAATTTTTCTAGATTTGTATGTTTAGATACATACAATCGACAAATATATGACATCCTTTTAGGGAAGGTGGAGTACATGATTCAAATATGTAGCTTCCTCTCCTCCATGTAACATCTTTAAGTTGTCAACAGTTCCTTCTTAGCATGTAACAACTGTTGCATCAGGTAAAATGTAATATGGGAATAAGGGGAAAAAGCGAAGTTACAAAAATCTGGTATGATACATGTATTCCATTTTGTCATGTTCCATCTAGCACACGAGGTTGCATCAGATAGAAAATAAAAGCAAAGTAACAACTAGCAAAAAAGCTCCATCTTATAAGAAATCTAGTGATTTAAATCTACATAAAAAGTGTCAGCTTCTGTTTATCAAGTTACATTCCCAACCAGGTTAATGTGCATGTTTCTATCTACTTTAGCATGTTCCATCTAGGAGGTTCCTTAGAGCATCTCCACTCGCCTACCCAGGAGGCCGATCTGGACGCCGAATTTCGGTCCGGACGCCAAAAACTGGCCCAGTCGCGTACCCAAGGACCTGTTTTCGGCCGGTTTTGGGCCACTTTTGGTCCAGACTACCCAGGCCAAACCCAGGTTTCCGGGTACGCCCTGGGAACGCCGGACTCAGCGAAATCGGCGAAAAAAAATCAAAGCGGCGTGTGGACCCGCCGAGTCAGTGGCGGAAGCCGAGTCGTCGTCATCCTCGGAACCACGCGGCGACCGCCGGTCAATAACTGTCCGTCGCGTCGGCCACGCGTCGCCGATTTACTGCACCACCGTCGCCGCCTCGGCTCCCGCGACGGACCGACGGTCACTAACTTCCCGCCGTTTCCACTTTTCCCGCCCTCGCCGCTACACCCCTCCCGCCCTCGCCGCCCCCTCGGCCTTTATAAGCCGTACTCCTCGCCGGAGATCTTCACTCTCTCACAGCTCCCCCCAACACAAGCCCAACTCCGGCGAACCTTCTCTCACCTTTCCCCCTTCTCTCACCATGGGCGAACGCTACCCCAGCGACGGTGTTGTGGCAAATGGCCTCGGCCGGCGCACCCTCCAGACGTGGGAGGCGCGCATGCTGTACGAGGTCGGGTACATGGCGTCGCCGGACACGCGGATGCCTCCGGGGTGGACGCTGAGCGTCGGCGGCATCGCGATCCCGCCGGGGCCGACGCCGGAGGAGCTGCCGTACGATGTACAAGAGTACATCGCCGGCATGGACAACCCCGCCGAAGCGGAAAGCGCCGACAACCTCCAGTACCGGGCGACCTTCTTCGCGGAGCGGCGCGAACAGGAGCTCGCCCGCCATGAGGGGTCGTCGAACGAGTCCCCGCCGGCGCGCAAAAACGCGGCGGGGCGCCGGGGTTGGTGGAGCGCACCAGGGCGGACGCTCACCGCCGTGCTGGAGCACATCAACCGCGGGAACACTCCGCGACTCGGCTTCCCGCGCAACCCTACGCCGGCGGCCAGGACGGGTCGGCGTGCTCCGGCGAACTGGGCGCCGAGGAGGATGGCGAGCATGAGCTCGTCCTCCTCCGCTTCGGCGTCCCACTCTTCCGACAGCGCGCCGCTTCGCACGCCGACGGCCGTGAAGCGCGAAGCCGTCTCGCCGGCGTGCTCACCGCCGCGTACACGCGCGCGCGGTATCGTCATCGGCGAGCCGTCTGCGCCTACGCCGCCAACAGGTCACCTGCGCCTCCGCCGCCCCAAGGCAGAAGGCTCGGCGCCGGCCGAAGACGGCGCCTTGAAGATGGCCCTGGAGCAGTCACTCCGCGAAATGGCGCAGCAGACGCCGTCGCTGCCGCCGGTCGAGCCCTCCTCGCCTGACATCCTGGAATGGTCCAGGAGGGACTGGGAGAAGGCGGAGCACCAGCGCATTCTCGACCTGCAGCAGCAGGCCGAGGAGCAGGCCGCCCGTCGTCGGGCGCTGGCTGGGCGTGAGCTCGCCTATCAGGGCGCCCCGCTCTACGTCCTGGACGACGACGACGAGGAAGCAGGCCCGTCCTACCAGCCATGGAGGTACGGCGACCCTGGCCAGGGCAGCTCCCGCCAGAACCAGCCGCCGAGCGACGACGGCGGCGGCGGCGAGGATGACGGCCGAGCCGACCCCCACTACACGTCGTTCTACGGCAACTTCGGCATGTAGGACGGCGAGGAGAAGGCACCGGCGACGGCCTTTTTAAGTTTATTTATGTACTATTTTCGTTTAAATTTGATGTAATCCGCCTATATTCGCCCAACTTAATGAAAATCGCCTAAATTTGATGAATTTTAGCCGAACTTGGGGACTCGGCCTAGGTACGCAGGTGGGAAAATGGGTGTACCCAGGCCGAAAACTAGTTCAGTCCGGCCGAAAAACGGACCAAATTTCGCCCTGGGCTCGGCCAACGAGGGGAGATGCTCTTAGCATAATTTGTTTTGTTGTACTACATGAAAGGAAAAGACAAGTTTCTGCGTGTCAAGTTGCATTTCCTAGCAAACTTGTCGCCTTCATGGTATCATTTTGCATTGTAAAAAAGAAGGTTACAACCATGAAGTACAACTAGCATCAACTAAAAAAAATATTATCACTATATCACACCTAAAAGAACTCCCATCTAAAAGCAACAGAATAAATATCCATCCCTATATTACACCTAAGAACTCCCATCTAACCTGTTGTCGATCTGTGTGGAATGGAAGCTTTGGCGTCGATTGGGCACCGAAGCCATCCTAGAACCAACCATTACCTCGTTGCCAACGCGGAGGTTGATGACCTTATCTTAGAACCAACATCAACCTCGTTGTGCTGAAAACATGTACTACCTCCGATCCTAAATAAATGTCGCCATTTTGAACTAGAGTGAGTTAGTTCAAAACCGTGACACTTTTTTAGGATCGGAGGGAGTAATACATTCGCTCATAGAGCGTTTCCCAGGAAACAATATGAGATTTGTAGAAAAAAAAGCTAGCTTTTGTTTATCAAGTTACATTCCCTATCAGGTTAATGTGCATGTTTCTATGTACTTTAGCATGTTCCTTCTAGCAGACAGACTTGCATTAGCATGTTTTACTGTAAGAATATACATATCTTTGTAATTTAGACCAGTAAAAACATATTTGCTGACACGACATCACCCAGGAACAAGGATGATATTTATTTACTATTAACTGTTATAAAATCTAAGCTATGATCATCACTAGTACAGTAATGACAGGCTTTTATTTATGCTGAAAGAGAGATCCGGGGCATACTGTGCTAAGATGCCTACTCCAATGATTACAATAAACAATGGTGATAACAGCAGCTCTCTCTTCTCACTGAGTAGTAGCTGTCAACAACAAGCGCGAGATTAGCTAACCTGTTGTTGATTACCAAGTTCCATGGAAGAAAAAAGGTTTCATCTTAGCCTGTTCCGCTTACCGCAAGAAAAAAAATGCATAAACGGCTTCCTAAGTAACATGTAGCATGTCCCTTCATGTTCCTTTTGAGCTTGTTCCATCTAGTGCAGACATAGGTATATCAGGTGAAAAACCAAGGAAAAAAGAAGCAAATTAAAAACTAGCAGGTTCCATGTGGTGTACTACATCAAAGCAGAACAACAATGATGTGGTTATTTTCTTTTGGTGATAACAATACCAAAGTAACATCATAGCAACAAAATACCAAAGTAACATCCAACAATGGTTCTTTTATAACTACAACACCTGGGACCTGCTAGTAACATTTAGCACTTGTTCTAGTTGGTGATAGGAAAATTAACATGTTAGCAAAATAATAACAAAGTAACATCTAGGACTGGTTCCATTCGAACTACAGCTCCTGGAACCTGCTAGTAACATCTAGCACTGGTTCCAGGTGGTGATAGCAAAAGCAAACATCTTAAGCAACAGAAAATAGCAAAGTTTTTCTCGTTGGTGGTAGCATCGGTTCCATTCTAGCACTTGTGATAGATTGCATTTAGCAACAAAAAAATAGAAAGGTAGCATCTAGTATGTTCACCTTAGACAAGATGATCAGTATATGACAATGCATCCACTCAATGCTCGATGGAAAGTAACATATTTAACCTACAAAAACGTGACGTGTCCCATCTACGAGCTGGGTAAAAACTCCCATCTAACAAAGGTTACAACTAGCAAAAACAAAGACATGTGTTACATCTACATATCCGAAAAAGTTTCATCTAATAAATTTCACCTCGGAAAATTACAGTGTGCTAAAAATACTCCTATCATCATTGCTACAATGTAACAGATTTGACCTGCCTAGGTGTAATCTGTAAGCCATGAAAAACTCCAACTCCCATCTAAAAAAAGGTTACATCTAGCAAACCTGAATATGTGTTACATCTACTTGGGATAGATGGAGAACATATGCGAGGACAGAAAAACATCCATCTAAGCCCAACTAAAAATAATTACATATAGAAAAATTACATGGCGTATATATAAACTGATTTATGTTGTCCTAATTTCACAACCCTAAGCTCCCCATTCTAAAGTTGCATCTACTTCAAAAAAAAGAGACCATAGATTACATCTATTTGTGATTTTGCGCCTGAAAAAGATACTATGAAAATCATCCATGCATGTGCACACACCTTACAGAACGGAAGACTGTACATCTAGTATATTACACTCGACCATATGTTACATCTAGCAGCACAAAAAGCAGTAACATCCAAGGAACATTTTGACAGAGGATCTGGGCTTGCCAAGGTTGTAGAGCTAACCTGTAATTTCTGCATGCACAAACATTGTCATCGTCGATATCAGAAACCCCTATATGACATTGGCAGGATAGAAGCTACCAATAAATGCAGAATAATCCCAAAAACTATCGCAAGAACATATCGAAGCCTGTCAGCCAAAACACCTCAATGTATCCCCATGTCCGAACTCACAAATTTGCCACACAAAAAATAGACTCCCCCGAAGGGCTCGCGTAGAGTTACCTCTGTGTAGCCATCAGAGACCGCACCATCACGAACCCAACACGGATCTGGTTCCCGCCGACGTCGAGGCGAGAGAGGAATATGTCCAGGGAGCCGTTGTGATAGTGCTAAAATCACGGTGGCGAATCGTGGTTCTCCCCCTCCCTCGCCACCTCCAATCTCCCCACTACTCAGCAGATCAGGGCGGGGAGCAAAAATCGTCGGCAGTGAGGGGAGACAAATTGGGAGGAGAGGAAATGGGGAACGACATGTGCTTTTTCGGAGTGACTGGTCTCCATGCGACAAAAAACTGGGCCCATTACACTTCGGTATAGCTATCGCGCGCGTGTGCCGTGGGATCGTCATCGCGCGGCGTGGAAGCCTGACCTCGCGATAAGCCAGATCAATGTCGACTTGGGAATAGAAATTGTGAATATATTAGCATGTGTTACATCTGTACAAACAGAAAATACCCATCTAACAAATGATTACACCTAAACAACTGTAAACATCTGTTACATTTAGGGCCTGGAAACTAGATGACATCGGTTACATATACTATCTAAGAGATCACATCTTGGAAAGATGACATGGGTTACATCTATACACCAGAAAACTCCCCATCTAAAAAATATTACATCTAGAATCATGAAGATGTGTTACATATGAGAGCGAGAAAACTCCCATCTAATTGATTACATCTAAAGAAATTGCCATGAGCTACATATTTACCCCATTAAAAAGGATTTCACCTAGAATTGTCGACATCTGTACATCTGACGGCCAAAAAAGTACCATCCAACATAGAAAAATTGCCCTGAGTTGCATCTTTAAAACCATATAACTCCCATCTAAAAAAATTCACCTAGAATTATGAACATCTGTGAAATCTGAGGGACAGAAAATTACCATCCAACAAATTTGACCAAGATTTTGGACTGATTTTGCTGTACCCATGTGATAGATATGCAAATACAATCTAAAAACCAAAACATGACACAATTCCGAGCTCCCCGTTCTAATTCACTAGGGGAGAACTAACCAAAGTTGCATCTACAAAAACTGTAGTGTCCAAAATTAGTAGCCAGGCTTAGGTTTTTGAATGATTAATAAGCTTCCATCAGTAGTAATATTTAAATTCTGAAACATACCTTTATAAGGGTACATGCTAAACATACCTTGATAGGGGTACATGCTAATTCACTGCCAATACCACTAAATAACAGATTATTAGACAATCCGTTCGACACTTGATACAAGTGATAACCATTTTAGTGTTGTCTGTGTTTCGATAAAAGGAGGATATAACTTCATCTATTCGGTGACAGGAGTTGCAGTTCTGCCCTGTTTCATCCATTTCTCACGTTTTACTCATACTTATATCTATTTCTGGAAGTATTTGATGCCATGTATCCTGCATGTGGTACAGTTCGTTGTGACCACTTCTAATCCTTAATATTCAATTATTTGTCTGTTTTGGAAAGTGAAAACTACCAAAGTTGCATCTACAGGAGGACACCGAACAATAACAGATACTCCCTCCGATTCATATTACTTGTTACTAGATTGGATGTATCTAGCACTAAAACATGTCTAAATACATCCATTTTTACGACAAGTAATATTGGATCGGAGGGAGTACCAAAAAACAGGGCATAGCAACACATGTTCATCCATCAGCCAGATCCTAGAGCATTAAATCAGCAAATTACGCAGAAAAAATACTACTTCGAGAAGTTCACGGATAGCAGATAAATTACCTTGCACGGGATGTAGCCGGAGACGGCGTGGATGCAGCCGTAGATGTTGGGGTATAGCCTCCACCGTCTAGGATGCAGCAGGCGCCGCGTGGGTGTAGCCTCTGCCGCGTGGAAGTAGCCAGTAGCTTTCGCCGCTTAGGATGCAGCCAACGATGCCACCTCCGCACTGCAAGGATGCCGCTGCCAACAACGCGGGGATGCTGCCTCAGATGCCGCGAAGACACAGCCCCTCCGCCGCGAATATGCAGCCATGATGAGTTGCTACAATCATTGGGGAGTCTAGTACTGAAACAAGAAGACGAGCTCCTATCAGGGTCAGGAGAAGTACATCAACTAAAAAGTTCAGGTTAAAGTATCATGAACTAGAATCAGGGTGTGAATTACATCAGCTAGATTTTTAATATGTGAAGTACATCAACTAGATTTCAGGGTGCAGTACATCTACTAAGATTTTCTGGGTGTAGTACAGCTCGATTCAGGGTGTACCGAAGTTATCTCACCGAACTGACCGAGGATGTAGCCAAATGGCGACGTGAAGTAGCTTGGGGTCGCGAAGGAACAGCCGAGAGGCGCGGGGCGCAGCCGACGTCGCGGGGAAGCAGCTTGCCACTCGAGGATGTACCTGGCGGCGCGAGGGAGCAGCAGATGGACGCGGGATGTAGCCGACGACGCAGAGGAGCTGCGCCGTCCGAAATCACAGCCAGTGTCGCGTGGATGTAACTGGCGGCGCCAAGGAGCAGCAGGTCGGCCACGGCTGTAGCTGACAACGCGGAGGAGCTGCGCCGTTCGAACTCACCGCCACTCCGCGTGGATGTAACCAGTGGCGCGTCAGGGAGCAGCTTGTCAGCCGTGCCGCGCCAGGGAGCAGCATGTCAGCCGCGAGATGTAACCGGCAGCGCGCCAAGGAGAAGCAGATCGGCCGCGAGTTGTAGCCGATGACGCGGAATAGCTGCGCCGTCCGAATTCACCGCCGCGACGCGCGAAGCGACGGAAAAATCGCCATGGATTTGGTGGGAAGGAGAAAAATGGGGAACGGTTCCTCGCAAGCGTACTCCTGCGTGCGCTGAGCCCAAAGGAACAAGACGCACCGCTCCCGGTAGGCCGTTCGATCTGTATCGCGCGGATTGAGACGTGACCTCGTTGTAGCTTAAAACTAGGTCGATTGATATTTAGTGTTTTCGGTAGACCGGGACAACCCAGAAAATCTCATCCCGTCTTACCTTTTTCTGTTTGTTAGATTGACTCGGCTTCTGGCAGTGCCGACCTGATGTAAAAACGGCCTCTCAGCACTGCCCAGTTGAGAAGCTCAAATCGAGCTTCATAACTTGGCAGTGCCGAGTGCATCCCGAAAATCGGTCTAGCCCGCTAGGGGTCGCCCGCCCGCCTGTCTCCTTCTCTCTCATTCCCCCACTACACGCCTCCTTCTTTCTCCTTCTGCTCCTTCCTTACCCGAGCTCGCCATCGATCTTGCCTCACCCGAGCTCGCCACCGGCTATGGAGCAGCGGCAGGCCGCGCCGCCTCTCCTTTGCCTCACCAGCGCGACGACCAGCGTGAAGGCGAGCGACGGCCAGCGCTTGGCCTCACCCACGCGAGGAGCAGAGGAGCTTGGCCTCCTCCTGGCGGCGCGTGGAGGCTCGTGGAGGCTCGTGGCGGCGCATGGGGCCGGCGCATGCCGGAGGCGCTTGGCAGCGGCGGTGGGCGCTCGTTGGCGGCTCCTCTCGTCGGCGTCGGTGATGGACCCGAGGGCCATTGCTCCCAAGGACTTGATTGCTTTTTTTGTTTTGGAGTCAGGGACCTGATTGCTTTTTTACTTTTATGTGGCATAGGTCAAGTCACACAAGGTACCAAACAGAGTCTCAGTTGAGCTCAGCTCAGCTCATACAGTCTAACAAACACAATGAATAAAAAGTACTTGTATGAGGCTGGCATTGCTAAACTCAACTTGTATGTGTTGAGATAGAGCACCCGGTCTACCAAACACACTCTTAGATTTCCCGCTATCTGTCTGTTTCAGGAAAAGTAGTGCGCGATATGCTAAATGCCGCTTATTAAGGCGCCGGCGCATAGCGCCGCACAGGGGCTTCCCTGATGGGCTAGCCCAGTTCCCTTCGGTGAGTGTCTTTCTTTTTTTGTTCTTTTTCTTATTTTGTTCCTTTTATGTTTTCTTTTTTCGTTTGAAAGTTTAATTTTGATAATTTTTCGTGATTTTATAAAATATTTTTTTTGAAAATGTTGCTCACGATTTTCCGAAAGGTATTATTTTTGAAATTTGTTCATGTTTTAAAAATTTTGGTTTGTGATTATTTAATTTGGTTTCTGGTTTTAAAAATTGGTTCATGAATTTTATTTTTGTTCATGATATTTGAAATTGCTTCATGAATTTTGAATTTTGGTTCATGATTTTCTAAATTTGGTTCATGAATTTTGGTTCATGATTTTTAAAAATTATTTAGAATTTTTGAAAATTTGTTCATGATATTTTAAAAATCTTCATGAATATTCAAAATCTTTATGGTGCTTATATTATTACTATAGATATGTTCAAAAACTAAAATAAAATACAGAAAAATAAAAACAAAATAAAAAATAAAAAACGCGTCAATTGGGCTCGACCGAGTAACAGAACCCTTCAGGCCGCGCGTGCGTGTTGCCCATCTTGAAGCGGAAAATGGGACCACCTTAGTGGTGTTGTGTACCTAGCTGGTCCAGAATGAGCTAGAGCGCGTTTTTAAAGCAGCCTAGAGGCAAGCGTACTGACAATGACAACGCCCAAATTCGATTGTTTTCCTGAAGCATGACTTCGGCGAGCCGAAAAATGTCTCCCCACTATACGCGTGGGGAAGGAGAGGGAGACGAAGCGTCCCTTCTAAAACACGCGCAATAAATCCCCTCATCGCCTAGTCTTCTTCCGCTGCACTCTTTTACTTTCCTCCTTGACGGTTCCACTGCCGGTGATGTATCTGTCGCAAACCATCGATGATGGCGGTCACCGGCAAAGCAGGAGATCTGGGTGACCGCAACGCCTGTCTATACCTTGACGGTTCTAATGTTGTGCGTGTTGCATCCATCAACGCTTCATCAACTCAACAACGGCGGTAAACTCTACCCCCTTTTATCTAAGCCATCTTGACGGTAGATCTGCACCTGGGTGTTTATAGCTAGGGTTCTCGATGGCATGCGTGTTCTGAGCCATCGATTTGGGGTTTATCGTTCCTACTATGGTATGTCTTCTAATTTGTGGTTGCCTATAGATGAAGGATATATGTCCTAGAGTGTAACACCCCTGTTCACTCCGGACCGACGGCTGTCACTTCTGGCAGCTCAATAGGATCTTTAGACTAACCCCATAGACCAACACTAGTCTTTTCTGCGCACTTTGTCCTCACTCGTGCGCATCCGGTACCCACTTTCCGGTCGGTCACCCATCCTAGAATTGCTCTAGGCCAAGCACGCTTAATCTTAGAGTTCTTTTCGAATGAGCTTCCGGAAAAGAAGTTGCAACTTGTTGGTATGGGTTTCCTATCAAATCCTATTGAGCCATGCGCCAGGGTCTCACATAGAGGTAAATAGTAAAGGAGTTTATGATCATAATTCATTAATTAATAATAGTTTTATATTATGCTATAACTGTATCAGTTGGAAACATTAATACATGTGCGATATGTAAATAAACTCAGGTCCCTGGTAGCCTCTATTCAACTAGTTCATTGGTCAATAGATGGTCAAGGTTTCCTAATAATGTTGGTGCTTCGGCACCTACTGACAATGGAGCCATCTAATAGGAGAATGAGATGGTGGACAGTTTCAACAGATGATTGTTGCAACACGGTCATATCACAAAGTTTACAGTTGCAATTGTTAGAAACATAGTGACTTATTCCTTAGACCGTGAGACCATATTTAATCACTGTCACCCGAGAGTGCTTTGAAAGCATCAAACTTCACTCGGTAGAACCGTGATTATAAATGTGTGATCAAGTACTCAAAGGGGCAGGTTGAGGCATATATGTCAAGAGAAGGATTTGTACATCCGCGTGATGGAAGATACTCTAGGTCCACTCGGATAAGTTATATCAATATGTTGCGCAACATGTGACTACTCCCTCCATCCGCAAATAAGTGTACTTCTAGCCTTGTATTAAGTTAAAGTTAGTAAAGTTTGACTAACTTTATAGAAAAATGTAGCAATAATTATGACACTAAATTGGTAGTACTAGATATGTTTTCAAATCTAGTTTCATCATATATAAATTAGATGTAATATATATTACGATATTTATCTATAAAGTTGGTCAAATTTTAGAAAGTTTGACTTAGACAAAAGCTAGAAGTACACTTATTTGCGGACGGAGGAAGTAGGTCACAGATACCACTTATCGATACGAGTAAAGTAGCATTTGTCGGTAATAAGATTGAATCTGACATGGACAATGCAAGTATCATAGAGAAAAAAAGTAATATGACACATCATTTAAGGTTTGACACGATGGTGACTCGTGGAGTGCATAGGGGTCAACATGGACATCCCGGTCCCACTGTTGATCATTGATAGAGATCATATTTATGATATTCCCGAACTGTAGGGATACACGCTTAAGGGAATTACGACGCTTAGAGATCTTCCTATAAGAAGGAATCATGAAAGAGAGAAACTGGAATCGTTACGAAGTTGTTCGGAGAAAGAAAGAAGGAAAGGGACCAAAAAAAGTTTCGGATAAATGGCAGTTCATAATATGCATTTATTAATATATTAATGAATATATTCTTAATAAATATTTCAATTAATTTTTTTAGTGCAACTTCCTAATTAGGCCAAAATCCCGGAGGGATTTGACCTAAGAAGAAATCACAGAGAAAAACACATCAGCAGTCTGCATTGTGCTTGTTTGACCAGTCGCGCAGGACGGGTTGCTGCCACCAGCTGTCACGTCGGGCCTGCCGACCCCGGCCCATGCGGGCGTGCAGGGGAGCTGGCGGGCTGGCTTGCCTGGCCAGCTGGGCCGCGTCTAGCTGTTGGCCCACCTGGGCTTAGCCGCGGGCCACCGACCCGCTTGGACGCCTCGGGCCGCTTCGGCTGGCTGGGTCGTGTGTAGCCGCAGGCCGACCAACCTGGGGTAGCCTGGCCGCTGCCATGTGCGGGAAACTAGGTCGCGACACCTGGCTGGCCCGCCCGGCTGTAGAGGGAGTGTCCCAACCTTTAAATAACATAAGGTGGTGTCCCCTGTGTTTACGATGCTAGTCCCTGGATCAATAGCTAGCATCCACAGTTTAGATGTAATATCAAGAAACAAGGGTCATATTATAACTTTATAACCAGGAATAACATAATTTTATTACATCAAACATAGCTCATTTGGCTATTACATTACATTGCAGCGGAATAACTATAAGCATGGGGTCCTTCTTCTTCAAAGTGCCACAGGCAAATGCTGGTTGTAGACTTTGTAATCCTAATCAATCAATCCTCACTAAAATCAATCAAACCTGCAACATTACAAATTACAGCCACAAGGGTCAATACGTTTGAATTGTATTGGCAAGTCTCACTACTTTGTTGAATATAAGTGGATCCTATCATTACATGCATAATTGGCTAAGTAGAGTTTTGGGCTCATTTGCATAAGGCAATAATTTATCCTATCTTTTTAAAATGGTTTTGGTCCTTTGTCAAATCTCCTTTTTCCAAGTTCCTTGAACTCCTTGGTAGAAACTCAAGTGTTCAAGTCCTTGTCAAAATCCCTTGAGCTCCTTGGTAACCCCAAGTGCATCAAGTTTTATAAAATCTCATGAGTTCCTTGGTAACCCCAAGTGTTCATGTTTTCAACAAAATCCCTTGAGTTCCTTGGTACCCCCAAGTACATCATGTTTTGTTAAAGTCTCTTGAGCTCCTTGGTAACCCCAAGTGCATCAAGTCCTTAAAAGTTTTCTTTTAGAAATTAGAATGTCGAGACCTCCCATAGTTCAAACTTTAGTTGCTCAGTATTGTCCATAACCGGGGACACGGCTAAGTACTTAGATTTTATTATCTTCTGCAGAAGGAGTACACTTTACCCACATGTCACAATCCCATCCTTTTGCCACCAGTGGCCACTGGATTAGCACTCACCAAGATGGAGTACTGGCAGATTGAGAATGTGACGAAGTCTTTCCAAAGGGTCCTCCCATACACCATTGCTAGCTTGTCTTCAGCACCCATGAAGCATTCCAGATCCCCATGTCCAGTTAACTGAAGACAATGCATGTGTCTTCCCAATGTAGTTGACTAAGCCAGAGCCATAATAGCATGTGGTTGCACACGAAAGCCACAATTGGAGAAACATGTTCAATCTCTAAGTTTCCTGGGTGGTTTTCTTTGGAGCACAACACAAAGTGATTGCCATAGACATGGTTCCTTTTGTTGCCACCTTCTCCAAAACTCAAAGTATCCTTGGCCACCCAGGTGGTTCATTGAGTCCTTGTTTTATTATATAAAACACAAGTCTTTTCTCAGCTTCATAAAATCTCAACATGTATCTCTTTTCAAAATTATAGCATGGCTAAGCATGTAACAACTACATTGTTTTTCTCTAAGGAATGTATAGGGTATCCTATTAGGATTTAGCATAGCATAAGTATAAAAGTATTTTCATGCATGTTTCAAAATCCACTAAGTATAATGAAAATAGTAGGACTTTTAGATGATAGTGTAACTTGCCTTCTTGGTAGGGAATGGTGGTTTACTCCTTGACCTTGCTAGTCTCACACTTTTCTAACTTCACTACAAGTCAATCAAGCAAACACAATATCAACTAGCATTCCAAACCAATAATCAAACAAACAATTTCACACACATAAAACAATGGGATCTAAGTCATGCATGTAAGCATGTAAGGGATGGTTCTATTTGCAAGGATGGTCTCCACTAGGCTTCTAAACTTTGTAAGTTCCAAATTGGTCATTTACCAAAATGGCAAAGTCATTTGCAAATGGGTTTTATCCATAAACCATTTTCAAAACCTTTCATCATTTTATGTGGTGAGAAAATATTTTTATCAAGCAACAACTTTAAGTGGTTCACCAAATAAGTTGTTGTTTCCCAAAACTTGGTGTTTATGGTCAGCAGGTTTGGTTCAAAGCATTTTCTCCAAAGTTTTTACTCAAAACCATTTTCATAACAAAACCATTATTTTTAAATGGCTAGAAATGACCAAATCAAGTTTTTATTCCCAAACTTTCACAAAAACTATTTTAAAATCCATGGGTTGGTTCCTAGGGTCAGTGAGTTTACAACAACCCATTTTGCAAAGGTTTTAATCCTAAAAACATTTTTGAATCATTTTTCTACTCTAAACAAGCACACCAAAGTTTCTGCAAAAACAATCACTCTAATGGATACTATTTGCTAAACCAAGGGCATGGTTGGCTAGGGCTTGTTTCACTGATTCCAATGATACCAAATTTGCAATTTTTGGACGTGTGGATCGAAAGTTACAAAGGTTTGAAATTCACATTCTGATCTGTTTTCAATTCTGTTTTTAATCGGAACTGGTGACACGCGGCACTGTCTAATTGGACGGTACCGGTTCGGCCGGATCGGCAACGTGGCGCGTTGGATCTAAACAAATCGTGCGGTTCTGAGAGCGTACCCCTTCGGCGATTAAATGATCTATTTAGTTCGTTCGATCCAGATCCTACGTCTATTAACGTATTGACCAGACTCTGGCGGCGCAGCGACGGTTGCTGGCGGCGGCGAGGTCAGTCGGCGGCGGCGCTGGTGAAATAGGACGCTAGAAGAGAGGGGAGGATGCTCACCAGATTCGCGAGGACGTGGTGATGCTCGACATGTGCTTGTCGTGGCAGGGGGTGCTCTGGTACAGCTGCGATTGCTCGCCGGAGTAGAGAACAACGTCGGGTGGTCCTGGTCGTGGTCGGGGTCGTCGCTACAGGTCACGAGAAGGCCAACCGAGGGTATGGTTAGGTGCGTAAGACCAAGGCGAAGTTGCTCGCATGATCGAGAAGCAGAGGGGTGGTCGAGGTTTATCGGGGGAGCTCGACGGAGACGAGACAGACGGCGGCGAGGCCGGAGCTTGACGAAGGTGATGCTCTGGGGCGCCTGTGGTCGAACGAAGGGTACAGGCAGATGCGCCAGGGAGTGGTGAAGGTGTGAGCTTGGTCGGGGAGGCAAGAGGTGGCGAGTGCTGGCCGGAATTGGAGGAGAAAGCTCGTCGGAGCAGTGGGAGGGCGAGCTCAAATTGAGGCAGCCTCGGGGCAGAGAGGGAGTGGCGTGTGAGGGGAAAGGAGGAGGAGACGCTGGCGATTAATAGCGTGCAGTCACGGCGAGGTTAAGGCGTGGAATCAATGCGTATTCAAGTCGCGACATCAACGGCAGAAACGGCCGGCGTGGTCGTCGCGAGGAAGGAGACGAGCTGGAAAAGTGGGGTCTGCTGGTCAGTGGGAAAAGGAGTGAGGGAAGGGTCCACCAGTCAGTGTCTGTTTAGGTTAGAATCTGAGTGCGAATCGTTTTTCTTCGGGGAGGAAAAGCTAGGCTGGTTCTGGGCCTTGTGGGCTTGGCCGGCTGGGCTGGTCCAGACTCTATATTTTTTTTCTGTCTGCTGGCTTTTCTTTTTCTATAACTATTTCCTGTTTTGAAATTCAAACAACCAAACAACATTCAAATTGATTCAAACAATTACCAAGCTTTGTGACTTTGAATTTGGTTCTGTTCAGTAGTATAAACCAAATTCCAAAACCAAACTAATATTTTAAATCTTTTTAGGTTCCATTCATTAATTAAAAATGGACCATGGTTTATTAATCATATAGGGTTTGATTTCATCCATAAAATTTCTATTTGAAATCTAATTATTTTCAAAACCAAATCAGTAGGTTTTATTTGAAAATACAGAATATTTGGAAAACTTATTTCAAATAGAACAAGTTTTGAGGTTTTGGAGAATAGTAAAACCTTTATTAATAAAACTTGGATATTAATACCTTATTATTTTATTTAATCAAACCTTTACTATTTTTATCAAAACAAAATGTTTTATTTCAAAGGCTTGGCCAAGGTTTAATTTGGCTTTATAACATAATTTCTTATTTTTAAATCCTTCCTTTTCTTTTGGAAACTAAATCCTTTTATTTAAAAGATTCAAAATAGTAATCCCAAAATATTTTATTTTCATTTATCAAATGTTTATCTTTTTAAATCACTATAGGATTTTATTTGCTCCCAAATTGGTCTGAAGTTCCATTTGAATTTCAAAGGTTTCTTCTGGCTCTGAAAATCAAACAAAGTTTTATTTTATTCATTTATTTTTCACATTACAAGATTTGGAAAATCTTGGGATGTGACACCGGCTAGCCCTTGGTTGTTGCTGCTTCTTGTTGTTGTTGGCTGGGCCAACGCGAGGCTTGTGGCCCACCCGGCCACCGCCTCAAGCCCAGCCGGCTGCATCCCCTCTTTTTTCATTTTCCTTGTCTTGTTTAGTCCCACATGGGACACCCAAAGGGGAGGGCACACCTCCCTCCACCTATATAAAGGGGTGCTCGTAGGAGGATTAAAAACATACGAATAAGATATTCTCTTAGGCTAGAATATCCTTTCCTCTTTCTCCAGTTGCCTTTGCTAGTGTGTGGTCCCACGAAAGGACTGTACACACAAGGCCAACACCATTGCGGCACGTCGTTGTAGTGCATGGATTCTAACCAAGAGTTCTACTTCCACAACCTCGGCGGGATCCGAGCCCGGAAGTCATTGTCTTGCACCGTATGCATGTGACAACTTGGGGGGGAGGCTACACTTGGAGCTATGCAGCCATCGTACAAGGACCTGGACAACGGGGGACGTGCGAGGAGCTTCGCCACCTTGAGGTCGGACGGGTATGACTGCATCAGCCACACTTCTGCATGAGCATAATGCTCTCTCGGTCTTCAAGGGTACATTACTACTGTCTTCCTTCGTTATTGCATTACTAATAGATAGATCTTGGGCAATTAGGGTTTCGCACGTATTAAATTTTTTGTTTTCTGCAACGGAACCCCAACAGTGATATCATAGCTTGATCTATGCATAATACTGCTAGTACAGATAGAAAAATGCAAAGTGTGGGCATTGATATTTGATGACCCACAAGTATAGGGGATCGCAACAGTCTTCGCGGATAGTATTACCTAATTTATTGATTCGACACAAGGGGAGCCAAAGAATTGCAAGCCTTAACAAATGAGTTGTCAGTTCAGCTGCACCTAGAAATAGTTCTTCCTCATAGAAGTTTATCAGTAGCAATAGCAACAGCAACAGTGAAACAGGAGCAATAGTAATAGTAACGGTAACAGTAGGATTCGAGTGTTGTAGGCATAGGGATGGATGGAAGGGCGTTGCATGGACGAGTCTAAACATGTAACTTCAAGATCTAGGGCATTGCAGATAAATAATAACAAGCATCCAAGGACTAAACAATCCTAGGCATGTGCTCCAAATATAGTCATGCGTTCTCGCAATGAGAACTTGCACAACATCTTCTGTCCAGCCAGCCTGTGGCAGCGGGGCCTCTAGGGAACTACTGGCAATTAAGGTGCTCCTTTTAATATAGCACCGGAGCAAAGCATTAACACTCTGTGAACACATGTGATCCTTATACCACAGCCATCCCCTCCGGTTGTCCCAATTATTGTCACTTTGGGGCCTTTGGATCCGGGCAATGATATGTGTACACAACTTGAAGATAAGATCATAAACAATACTATCATAATGATTCAATAATAAGTTCAGATCTGAGATCATGGCACTCGGGCCCTAGTGACAAGCATTAAGCACAACAAGTTGCAACAAAGTCAAATAGCACTAATAGAGATACTAGGCACTATGCCCTAATAGATCTTATTCGATTACATGATAGAACTCATCCAATCCCTACCATCCCCAAGCCTACAGCGGGGTATTACTCACTCATGGATGAGG
This sequence comes from Avena sativa, assembly GCA_916181665.1. Lineage (NCBI taxonomy): Eukaryota > Viridiplantae > Streptophyta > Magnoliopsida > Poales > Poaceae > Avena > Avena sativa. Next base: position 509,663,082 of record OV702294.1, read on the forward strand.
GAAACATCGGTGGTTGATGGAGATGCGTTGGTGATGACGATGGCGATGATCCTCTCCAAATTCCCCGTCCCGTCAGGGTGCCAGAACGGAGTTTCTGGATCCGAATCTTGGTTTCTGGTGGCGGCGGCGAGGCGGAACTCTTTCTGGAAAACTATCGACCCCCCCTCGGTTTTTAGGTCGAAAGGCAACTTATAGGCGCAGAGGGAGGCCGATGAGCTTCCTGGGGTGGCCACACCCCTCCCAGGCGCGGGGTCAGGTGGGCCCGCGCCTAGGGTGGGTCTGGGCCCCCAAGCCTCCCCTCCGTCTCTTCCTCTGGCTCCGTGGATCTTCTGGTGAAATATAATTTTTGGCATATTTTCCAGGATTTTTCATGATAGTTCATTTTCTGCACAAAAACAAGACACCAAGGTAATTCTGCTGAAAACAGCGTTAGTCCGTGTTAGTTGTATCCAAATCACACAAGTTTAGAGGATAAACAATAACAAAGTGTTCGAGAAAGTAGATACATTTTGGACGTATCAACTCCCCCAAGCTTAGCTTATTGCTTGTCCTCAAGCAATTCAGTTGAAAACTGAGTGCGATAAAAGAACTTTCACGAACACTTTGCTTCATATGATGTAAATATTCTCAGCACAGGAGTAGATGCTTAGACAATTCATAATAAGGAGTATGAAACTAAGTCTACTCAATAGTCATTGCAAGCTATGAAGAGAAACCAACTCAATAATAATAAGTAGCATGAAACATAAACATAAGCAACATGGCAATGCTCACAATAAGGTATGATAGAGTGGTATATCGCTTGCCTTTGTTTGAAGAGCACAATATAAATCCCAAGGCACCTCTGAAGTTCACATGAAGACTAGAGATAAATATATCAGAGATACAAGCATCAAAGTCATGACATAATTAACCAAGTTTTGGAACAATCACAAAAATGACAACTATGCTCTTAAGAAAGTGCTCATAGAATAAGTGGTGACTCAACAAGGTTGTGAAAACGGTTTTATGAAGGTTTGAAAGGCTTCCCAATGCTGAAAGGAAGGTACTCATTAGCTTTGAGCTCTCATTGCCCCTATCATAGGCATCTTCATGTGATTAAGGTGAAAGTGAGGTCCACTCTGAATCATATGCTTTACAGACCATAGGCTAGAAATCCCAAGTCCCTTGAGTACGAGGGTCGCTACGCATGCTACTCAACTTTGGTCACCTGAAAGTTCTTGTCATTGTAAATACATGCATATCATCGAGAACCGCCAACGGGTACCCCTTGCACATGGTACAGGAGCTTTCCCATAACCAAAATAACAAGGCAAGCAGACAATGAGCATCTCAGCAGTCTTTTTATTTACCATATGCATAGCTTTTTATTGAGGATGCTTCATAGATGCTCTTTATAGTGATGCTGCAAGTTTCCACCATGATTAGGCATGGCTTAGGCTAGCGGCCCAGGCGTTTCTCTAACACAATGTATAAAATCCATGAACTCACAACCTACCCTTTTATTTCACATCGTCGACATCCGTAAACAAAAGAGCAAGGAATCAACTGGATGAGATATTGAAAAAGTGTTGAAAGCGTTCCTCGTGACAGCATGGTTCTGCTGACTCCCATAATTAGCAAGCATATAACTTTCATGGACTATTCACAATGGTTCAGGATTATTAAGCGCAAGGAATAAAGTGTGCCATCAAGTTCGTGAGAGATTTACTAACTAACTTTCTCAAAACAGACAAACATTTTATTTGGGAAGAAAAGATGGCATATGGAATATGCACTGAAGTAGCAAATGATGCTAATAGGTAGGTATGGTGGACACAACTGGCAATAATGGTTTGGGGGAGTTGGAAGCACAGGTAGATCATGTACTCAGTGCAAGTAAAGGCTAGCAATAGAGAGGGAGCGACAAACGAGAGAGCAATAACTGTCATAATCATGCTTGCAACAAAACAAGACTAACTATGGCATGAAAGTGATACAAGAACTCTGAGGTAAAATAAATCATCGAGGCTTACTGACTATTGATTAGTCATATGCATGCGTGAGCATGTGCCAAGTCGATTCACATGAACAGTCAGAGGAAGATACCACAATGTCATACCAAATTATGAATAAAACAATGCAAGCAAACATTCATATGACATGCTACAAACTATTAGCAAGCTGGAGCTAATCATAGACAAGCAAGAACTACTAAGCATCCATAATGACATACACCTTACACAAACAGGCTAAGCATGCGCACAATGATGAGTATATGTACAAAAATGAAACAAATAGAGTTCGTTACTAGCCTCTTACCACACCTCGAATTGTCTTAATCTTCATTATTGCCCTTCACTTGTGTGACTTGAATAATTAACATGAAACCAAAATCCACTGAGGACGGCTGAACCCTGCAAAGAACTCACAAAACCAAAGAAGAACAACAAATATTTTTGGTGTTTTCGATATTTTTAGAAACAAGCAAACTAAGGAAAATTAAACAAAAACAAAGCAAACCAAACAAAGCAAAATATTTTTGGATTTTTATTTTAAGGCAAACCACAGCAAAGAAACAAAGAAACAAACCAAGAGAAACAACACAAATATTTTTGGGTTTTTAGAAAGAAGCAACAAAAACCAAAAAGAAAGCGAAACAATGGATATACAAAGAACCGACCGAACATGATATATAGATGAGTGTGATGTCGGTACACCTCCACCCAAGCTTAGCCTTTTCGCCTAAGTGGGGCTCAAAAACGCGGATAGTACCCCCATGCTGGTGGGTCATCATAGGAATGTTCATAGTCAGGCACCTGCGATGAAGAAGAAAACGCGCCCCAATCAAATGAGGGCTATTGGTATGAAGACTTTCCCAAGTTGGAGGGTTGAACCGAATTGTCTTCGGCATCCTCTTCAACATTCTCTTCTTGTTGGGAGAGTTCCCCCACATAAGTGTCAAGCTCCTCCTCCATGAGTGACCATCCTTGCCTGTTATCAAAGTTAAACAAAGCAGGTGCTAAAAAATAAACTATTTTCTCAGTCCTACCCTTTCTCCGACCTTGCTAGGCAAAAGATATTTCATACAGTAAACTTCTCACATTATCCCCCAAGGAAACAAAACCATGCTGAATCATGGATTCAATATCAAGCCTCCCTATGGGGAACTAAAAATCTAAATAATGAGGCTCTAAACCATGGAAAGCTAGCAACCTAGAAGCAATGAGACCTCCACAAATTCCACCCTTCTCACGGTTGGTGGTGATACGGTGAGCTATCAAAGCACCCAGACTATAAGAACTATTCCTATTCAGAGCAGCTGCAATAAAAGCTAGATCAAAAGAAGAAAACTTTCTAGCAATCTTTCTAGCAAGAACACACTTGGTAATGAAATAGGAAAAGTATCTAACAGCTGGGAGCTGAATGTTCCGAATTTTACCACTTTCCATTGAGAAGTAAAAACCTTGGCAAATCTCAGTATACAAATCAACAAGTGACTTGGGCCTCTCCTTGATCTTCTCACAAGATCCCCACCGAGGTACTCTAATTGCTGCACAAAAATCAGCAAAGGCATGTCGACAGGTATATTATATATTTTGTAATGGACCATGGGATTAGAAGTAGACCAAGTGAACCGGAAGTCTTGCACAAAATCCATGGTTAGCTTAACATATTGGATTGGTTCACCTTCAACAAAGTGTTCCAACCCTGCATTTGTAACCATAGTTTGGAAATCTTGGAGGATCCCCGCAGCTCTCATAAATTCATGGCATGGATATATGGAAGGAAAAACTGCCTCCTCACAATGAACCTTCATTGGCTCATGCACCATCAAGTCATATTGATTCAGTGGATAAGCACTCATCTTCCTTGCTGAAATTTTTAGACAACCATCAAACCATGTGATTTCTAAGTTTATAGATGATGAGCAACTACTATAGGAACTTGCTAGAGGACTACATATGCATCAAAACAAAGTTTCTAAGCAAAGAACAAGCATGCAAGCTCAAACAACCTGTCACATATAGCAGCAAAATACTCAAGGTAAAATCTACCAATCACAAATCTAATTGGACAAGTGGAGGAGGCACATACCAAGGAGCAAACCCTCCAAAAATTAGCACTTGAAATGGGCTGAACAAGGAGATCGAAAATCGCGAGCAAGAACAGCAAGAACTCGAGCTTGAGCAAGTTTTCCGGTGTTTTTCGACAGAGAGAAAGAAGGTGGCTTTGAGGAGGCAACCTGGAGGGGCCTAGGTGGGCCAGACCCCCCAGGAGCCGCCACTTGGTAGGAAGCGCCTACCAGGGGTCTGGTGTCCTGGGGTGGCCCCCTGGGTCATCTCAGGTGCCACTCTGCCCCTTTTTTGAGGAAAAAATATTTTGAATTTTCTGGGATTTTTCGGGAAAATTTATTTTTGTCCAATTTTCAGGGTATGAAAATTGATTTTCCCGCAGAAACAGTTTTTTCAGAAGAAGCAAAATCAAACCAAAAGCCAAACTACAACAGCTCTAAGAAACCCAAACAAGCAAACAACTAGCAAAACTAGAGCTAAAGCAAAGACTAGGAAGGAGAGAGGAAAAAGAAAGCAAGTATAACCATAGTGGAAACATTATTTTGTTCATTAAAATCCTTTTGTTAACAAGGTTGACCAAGTCTTGTTACCAAAACAATCTTATATGAAGCAAAACTTTGCATTCCACAAGGTGATTATGTTACCTCATACTTGATAGCAATGGTCCCAATCATAATAGTTTCAAAATTTTCTTGTGGAATGGGACAATATATTTCTCCATCCTTAATGCCTTCAATGTTTTCAATGGAATTCAGGCAATAGCTCTTAAAAACCTTCTTGGGGAAATAGACAGTGTGCTCTTTGTCATTAATATTGAAAGTTACTTTCCCTTGATTACAATTGATGACAACACCTGCAATATTAAGAAAAGGTCTCCCAAGAATAATAGACATATTATCATCTTCAGGCATTTCAAGCACAACAAAATCAGTTAAGACCATGCAATTATGAGCAACTTGAACATGAACATCCTCACATATACCAGCAGGAATAGTAGTTGACTTATCAGCCATTTGCAAAGATATATCAGTTGGTATAAACTTTTCTAGCTGGAGTCTCTTATAGAGAGAGAAAGGCATAACACTAACTCCAGCTCCCAAATCACATAAAGCGGTTCTAACATAATTATTCTTAATGGAGCAAGGAATAGTTGGTATACCTAGATCGCCAAGTTTCTTTGGAACCTTACCATTGAAGGAATAATTAGCAAGCAGAGTAGAAATCTCCTCATTAGGAATCTTCCTTTTATTAGAGACAATATCCTTCATATACTTTGAATAAGGAGGCAACTTAATAGCATCAGTCAAAGGAATTTGCAAGAATAAAGGTTTCATCCACTCACAAAACTTGTTGTAGTGTTGTTCCTCCTTTGACTTGTGTTTCTTACCTGGAAAAGGCATAGGTTTCTGCACCCAAGGTTCTCTCTCTTTACCATGTTTATTAGCAATAAAATCTTCCTTAGTGTACCTAGTATTCTTAGTGTGCTTCTCAGGTTCTTCCTCACCTTCCTCCTTATCAGGAGACTCATTTTTATCATTACCACTATCAGTTTCAGCATCAGAGACATATATACTATTAGGATCTACAATAGGTTCTATTGGTTCCTCAACTACTTTATGTTTCTTTTTCTTTCTCTTAAGAGGACTACCACTATCTTCACCTTGTTGAGAATCCTTCTCAATTCTTTTAGGGTGTCCTTCAGAATATAAAGGATCTTGAGTAGCTATACCACTCCTAGTTCTAATTCCATAAGCATGTTTATCTCCTGAAGCATTAACTAGCATATCCTTTTGTACCTTAGAAAGTTTATCAAGTTGGGTTTGAACCATTTGAAAGTGTTTACAAAGAATTTTAATATCATTGGAAGTTCTTTCCATAATATCTTTCAACTCATGGATAGCTCTAGAGTTTTCCAATAAATGATTCTGAACTTGTTTATTAAAATACCCTTGCTTAACAATAAAAGTGTCAAGTTCCTCTAAACATTGATCAGGAGGCTTACCATAAGGAATATCACCTTCATCAAAGTGTTGTAGAGAGTGTACCTCAATAGTAGATGAGTGGGGAATTGTCTTACATAATTTTTCAATAGGAGGTAGATTCTTCACATCTTCAGCTCTAATACCTTTTTCCTTTAGACACTTCTTAGCTTCCTTCATCACTTCATCATTTAATGCAATAACTCCCCTCTTCTTTGTTGTTGGTGTTGGAACTGGTTCAGGAACAACTGGTTCAGGAGTAATAGGCTCAGATGTGTTCAGCTCAGTTGAAGTCCAATCATCATAATTCTTGCTTATCTTGGTCATTAATTCTTCAACATCTGTAGGAGTCCTTTTCCTGAAAACACAATCAGCAAAGCTATCTAGGTAGATCCTAGAATCATCAGTTAATCCATTATAATAAATACCAAGAAGCTCATTCTTAGGTAATGGACATCCAGGATGTGCATGAATCAAGGCACAGAACCTTGTCCATGACTCAGGTAATTTCTCTTCTTCTCCCTGTTTAAAATCAAAAAGTCTCTACAAAGCAGCATGTCTAGCACTGGGAGGAAAATATTTCTGGAAGAAAGAAGCAATCAAGCAATCAGGGCTATCAATGGAACCAGGAGGTAATCTATTAAACCAAGCCCTAGCTTCTCCTTTTAGTGAAAAAGGGAAGATCTTGGCAACAAAGTACTTGCACATCTTAAAATCATCAGATAATAAAGCACTCATAGTAGAAATCTCATTCATATGAGCCACAACACTCTCATTTTCAGTCCCACAAAAAGGTTCTTTCTCAACAATATCTAAGTAAGATAAATCAAGAGAGAAATCATAATCTTCATCTTTAATATCTATGGGAGAAGTGGCAAACTTAGGATCAGAGGACAACTTAAACATAATAGTACGTCTAGCAAGGAGACTCTTCATAGCACTAGTACCATGTGTGTTTTGACACTCTTCAACCAAATCATCAGTGAACTCAATGTAACCATCATTAATATCATAACTCTCAGTAGCCTCAGGTGAGCTAACAGGTGTAACAGTGTCTTCACTAGGAGTTCCGGTATTTCCTAGACCAGCCATAGTAGCATCTAGAAAAGGACATAATGAACCACTCGCATCAAGCACAGTAGAAGTAACATCATGAGTATCAAAAGCAGTTTCAGACTCAGTAGTAGTAGCAGTGTGTGTAGAATGTGTATGTGGTGGTGGTGTGACAAGCTTACTTATAACAGACGGTGAATCAAGAGCAACAGAGGTGTTTAGGACAATACCTCTTCTTGTAGTGGATGGTAAAATAGGGAACTTTCCATCACGAGACTTCCCCATGATGAAAGGAGTAACAGTGAATAATAATAGATCCAAGTGAACTTACAAATAAAGCTATTGTCACATCCCAAAATTTTCCAAATTTTGAAATGTGAAAAATAAATAAACAAAATAAATAATTGTTGAAATTTAGGGTGAAAAGAAATTTTCTTGATTCTAAATGGAAACACCAAAACCTATTTTGATCAAATAGAATCCTAAAGAGATTTAAAAAAAATAAACAAATAATAAATAAAGTTATAAAAGTTGGAATCACCATTTTTGGACATTTAAATAAAAAGATATGGTTTTTATAAGCAAAGGTAGAAATGAATAAATGAGAACTATTTTAAAGAGCCAAATTAGATCTTGGCCAAGCAATGGAAATAAAATATTTTTGTTTAATAAAAAGAGTAAGGAATTATTTGAATAATGAGGATTTATTAATATCCAATTTTATTTAAGTAAAGACTTTTTCCTACTTTTGAATGAACAATAAAACTTAATAAAGTATTTTAAATAAAAATTCAAAGTGTTTTATCTTTCAAATAAAACCTACTAAAAAGGTTTTAGGAAAAATTTAGAAATCAAATAGTGTTCTAAAACATATTTGAATCCTATTTGAAAGAAAGACTAATGTCTATTTATTTATTTTTAATAAATAATAAAACCTAAAATTAATTATTCTATATTTGATTTTAGATTATGTTAATAAACAGTATTAAAATCAACACAAAGTTTGGTGGAAGTTTGAATTCAAATGGAGTTTGAATTGTTTGAATAAAAATCAAAACAGAAATTCAAAATAGAAAAAAGAAAAACATTCTGTACAAAAAAATGAAACCAGCCCAGCCCAACAGGCCCAACAACGCAGCCCATCTCTTCCACCCCACAGTGAATCGTTTTTCCACTTAGAAACTCACACGCGAAGTCACTAACTAGCAGGCCCCACACCCACTCTCTCTCTCTCAGACAATGCGGTCCCACGCCGTCAGTCATCGTCTCCACCTCGACCGTTCCTCCTCGCCGTTTCTGCCGCGATTCAATTCGCGTTAATTCGCGTTGATGGCTGGAGTAATCTCGCCAGCAACCACGCACACTTAAGCGCCTCCCTCCCCTCTTCCATTCCCCCCAAGCAACGCCTCCTCTCTGCCTCCAGGCTGCCCCAATTTCGAGCTTGAGCCTATCTGTTCCGACGAGCTTCTCCGGCCGATTCCGGTGCCGTCCGACCACCCCTCGCCTTCCAGTGCATGCAAGCCTGCTCCCCATCTCCTGTTGCATCTCCCAGTGCCGCTCGCTAGCCCACGCATTCACCAAAGACTCGACAACCTCGACATCTGAGCGCCGCCATGTCTGCCATCGCTCCGGCAAGCTTCCCTGGTAAGCACAGACCGCCCCGGTACTTCTCGATGATGCTCCCATGATCCCCAGCACCGTACGCATCTAACCCCATGCTCTTTTTTCCTTAGCACGCCCTCAAACCCCGCCTCCGACGATGACCAGACAAACCCGCCGCCGCCGCTGACTCCGACGAGCAATCGTCGCTGCTCCAGTGTGCCCCTCGAGTAGCTGACCACACCTTGAGCTTCACCGCAACCACGCGAGCACGGTGAGCATCCTCACTCCCTCCCGCGCTTCCTGGTTCATCGCCAACGCCACCGTCTGAGCGTGCGCCTCCGTCAGCCGCCGCCAGCGCCGCCAGTTCATGGCAAGTTCATTGTAGCCATTGGATCTCGATCTGGTGGCTATGATAGATTAACTTAACGAAGGGGTATGCGATGATCTGAGCTGTGCGATGTGTTTTAAATCTAATAGCCCACAGAGCATGATCCAGCCGAAGCGGTACCGTCCAATAGGATAGAGCCACGTGGCCAGAGTTGATTTAAAACAGAAATTTTTGATCTATTAGATATGCAAACTTGCAAAATTCATAAATTTTAATGTACACGTCCAAATTTTGCAAATTTTATATCATTGGAATCAGCAGAACAAGTAATTTGCAACCATGCACTTTGTTTAATGTTTTGCTTCTGGAAAATTGGTTGAATTTGCAGAAACTTGTGTAGGCATAATTTGAATATAAAAATTGTTCTAGAAATATTTTTAAGGTGAAATCTTTGATAAATGGTTTGCTTTGAACCTACTGACCTTAGAAATCAACTTATGGATTTAAAAATGTATTTTGTGAAGTTAAGGAATAAATATTTGAATTAGAACATTTCTAGTCAAATAAAAATATTGTTTATGTGTTAAAAATACTTTTTGAGTAAAATCTTGGGAAAATGATTTGAGTTAAACTCTCTGACCCTAAACACCAGGTTTTGAGATTTAAAAATATATTTGATGAACCCTATAAAATCATTACCTTGCAAAAGGCATTTTCAACAACATAAAATATCACCTATAATAATTGGTTTATGGAGTGAAACCTTTTGCAAATGGTTTTACCACATTTGTAAATGACCAATATGGGCTTTAAAATGGTTAGAGCCTAATATAAACCACTTTTCTAAATAAAACCATCTTTTGCATGCTTGCATGCATTGCCATGTTTTTGATATTTTATGTGGTGAAATGGTTTGAATGCTAGTTGAATATGTGTTTGCTTGATTGAATTGTAGTGAAGTTAGAAGAGTGTGATATTTGCAATATCAAGAAGTGAACCAATATTCTCTACTAAAAAGGCAAGTGACATTATCATCCATGTCCTACTATTTTCATTACACTTAGTGGATTTTTGTAACATGCATGATAGTACTACTATATTTCTATGTTATGCTATATCCTTTTAGGATATCCTTATATCCTCCTTAGTGAAAAACAATGTAGTTGTAGTATGCTTAGCCCTGCTATATATTTGGGATGGGATACATGATATGACTATATGAAGTGTTGGAAAAATATATGTTTTATATAATAAAACAAGTACTCAATGAACCACCTGGGTGGAAAGAAGATACTCAAGTTTTGGACAAGGTGGCAACAAAGGGAACCATGTTTATATGGTTATCTTTTTGTATGTGCACTAGAAGAAAACCACCCAGGGACTTAGAGATTGAACATGTTTCTTGTACAATGGCTTTCGTGTATAGCCACATGCTAATTGGGCTCTGGCTTAGTCAACTATATAGTGGAAGACCCATGCATTGGCATCTTCAGGTTAACTAGAATTGTGTATGGAAATATATCCCTACATTGGTGCCTGGTAGATAAGCTAACATTGTGTATTGGGAGGACTTCTATGGAAAGAATTTGTCACATTCTCGATCTGTCGGTACTCTATTTGGTGAGTACTTATCCAGCGGCCACTGGTGGCGTCAAGACGATATTGTGTCATGTGGGTAAAGTATACAATTTCTATAGAAGATCAAATTCTAAGTACTTAGCCGTGTCCCCGGTTACAGACAACTCTGAGCAACTAAGGCCTAAAGGTATGGAAGATCTCGACATTCCAATTTCTCAAAGTAAAAATTGATGATGTCAACAAGGGATTAAAAGCACTTGGAGTTTTCCAAGGAGTTCAGAAAGATTTTCAAAAGATCAAAACTATTTTGAAAAGATAGGATAAAACTATATTGCTTTCTGCAAATGAGCCTAAATCCTACTTAGCCAAATAAGCATGTAATGATAGGATCCACTTATTTCTACATAGTAGCGAAACTTGCCAATACAATTCAAATGTATTGACCCTTGTGGCTGCAACTTATTATGTTGCAGGTTTGTTTGATGTTACTAAAATGTGTTGATTAGGATTACAAGTCTACAACCAACATGATTGCCTGTGGCACTTTGAAGATGAAGGACTTCAAGCTATAGTTTTTCTGCTGCATTGTAATGAGATAGCCAAATGAGCTATGTAAGATGTAATGAATTATTTTATTCCTGGTTATAAAGTTGTAATATGACCTTTGTTTCTTGATATTACATCTTAACTGTGGATGCTAGCTATTGATCCAGGGACTAGCATTGTAAACATAGGGATCTCTACCTTATTAAAGGTTGGGACCTCTACAGTTATGCTCCCCGGCAATGGCTCCAGAAAATAGCCTTGATGACCCACAAGTATAGGGGATCGCAACAGTCTTCGCGGATAGTATTACCCAATTTATTGATTCGACACAAGGGAAGCCAAAGAATACTTGCAAGCCTTAACAACTGAGTTGTCAGTTCAGCTGCACTTGGAAATAGTTCTTGCTCACAGAAGTTTATCAGTAGCAATAGTTTGTAGTAGCAATAGCAACAGCAACAGTGAAACAGGAGCAATAGTAATAGTAACGGTAACAGTAAGATTCGAGTGCGGTAGGCATAGGGATGGATGGAAGGGTGTTGCATGGACGAGTCTAAACATGTAACTTCAAGATCTAGGACATTGCAGATAAATAATAACAAGCAACCAAGTACTAAACAATCCTAGGCATGTGCTCCAAATATAGTCATACGTGCTTGCAATGAGAACTTGCACAACATCTTCTGTCTAGCCAGCCCATGGCAGCGGGGCCTCTAGGGAACTACTGGCAATTAAGGTGCTCCTTTTAATAGAGCACCGAAGCAAAGCATTAACACTCCATGAACACATGTGATCCTCATACCACAGCCATCCCCTCCGGTTGTCCCAATTATTGTCACTTTGGGGCCTTTGGATCCGGACAATGATATGTGTACACAACTTGAAGATAAGATCACAAACAATACTATCATAATGATTCAATAATAAGTTCAGATATGAGATCATGGCACTCGGGCCCTAGTGACAAGCATTAAGCACAACAAGTTGCAACAAAGTCAAATAGCACTAATAGAGATACTAGGCACTATGCCCTAACAGATCTTATTCGATTACATGATAGAACTCATCCAATCCCTACCATCCCCAAGCCTACAACAGGGGATTACTCACTCATGGATGAGGGAAACATCAGTGGTTGATGGAGATGCGTTGGTGATGACGATGGCGATGATCCTCTCCAAATTCCCCGTCCCGGCAGGGTGCCAGAACAGAGTTTCTGGATCCGAATCTTGGTTTCTGGTAGCGGCGGCAAAGCAGAACTCTTTCTGGAAAACTATCGACCCCCCCTCGGTTTTTAGGTCGAAAGGAAACTTATAGGCGCATAGGGAGGCCGATGAGCTGCCTGGGGTGGCCACACCCCTCCCAAGCGTGGGGTCAGGTGGGCCCGCGCATGGGGTGGGTCTGGGCCCCCCAGGCCTCCCCTCCGTCTCTTCTTCTAGCTCCATGGATCTTCTGGTGAAATATAATTTTTGGCATATTTTCCGGGATTTTTCCTGATAGTTCATTTTCTGCACAAAAACAAGACACCAAGGTAATTCTGCTGAAAATAGCGTTAGTCCGTGTTAGTTGTATCCGAATCACACAAGTTTAGAGGAGAAACAATAGCAAAGTGTCCGAGAAAGTAGATACGTTTTGGACGTATCAATATTCTAGTTGTTACCTTCCACGTGTATTTGTTTATATCGCGATAATGTGAGATGAAGCGGCCCGGACCGACCTTATGATTATCCTTATGTGATACTGGTTCCATGCTCGCTTGTACCGTATAAGTGTCTCGTGGGTATCTATCTCTCTCACAATAGTTTATATAGCATCTACAAAGTAAGGCCTCGAAAGGGTGTAGTATAAACAGCTACTGTATCCATTTTGTGGTTGGAAGTTCATAGGTAGAAACATTCTATTGCAAAAGCTTTAACAACCACGTAAAATATGCAATAGATAAATTAGAGGCATCTAACTTTATGTTGCAGGAAGGCTTTGTGATGCGATATGGTTACAGTCATGAATGAGGTAAGGTAGTTTACTGTTCCTATTGCTAGTCGTCGTGAAGATGAACGACAAGACCGGTGGCGTTGTGGACTTGGCATACAACTAGTGGCCTGATGGAGATCATGTCGGAGTACCTGATGGAGATCATATCACGTCACATTTTTTATTATATATGATTTAATCTTTGGGTGCATCTTGTTTGAGTGCTAGTATTAGATACACAACGGTAGCATTTAAATAGTATGATCCCTAAATTAATTCAAATGAATGTGTTCCCCTTATATGTGCACCACTAAGAAAGTTCTCCGTTACGAGGCACGCCATGAAGATCGGGTGTCAGATATATCTGTGTTCGTATATGGGGGTGTAAGCCATGTTGCACTGTAATACATAGAAGATAGAATTGGCGAGCCTAACATGTGCATACATGGACTTGGAACACAAGAGATCGAAAGATCAAGCATGAGTCACATGAATGATGTGATTGACATTGTGAAAGGAATATGCCCGAGAGGCAATAATAAAGTGGTTATTATATTATTTCATGTTTATGATAAATGTTTATTTTTCATGCTATAATTGTGTTAAGAGGAAACATTAATACATGTATGATTTATAAACAGAAAAGGTTCCTAGTGATCCCTCTCTTAATACTAGCTTGTTGATTAACAAATTATCAAGGTTTCCTGATTATGAATATTGGATGTTATTAATAACAGGGTCATATCATTGCAGAATGATATGATAAATAGTCATCCACAGTAGATGTATCTATCATGTCCTCAAGTTTATATTACTATTGCATTCGTAGTAACTCAATGTCCTTAGACCATGAGATCACATTAATCACTTTCACTGGAAGAGTACTTTGATTCCATCAAACGTCACACCATAACAGGGTGATTATAAAGGTGTTGTCAGGTATTTGGAAAGTGTTAGTTAAGGCTCTTGGATCAAGAGTGGGATTTGTCCATCTAGATGACAGAGAGATATACTCAAGTCCCTCTTGGTGATATCACATTGACATAACTTGCAAGCAAGTAATTTAATCACTAGAATGTCATATCACAGAAATGAGAAAAAGAGTACTTGTCGGGAACGAGATTAAACAAGGTATGGATGATACCGAGTGATCGGATCTTGGACAAGTAAAATATCGCGAGACAAAAGGAAATTGATTACATTGAAAGAGGTTCGGATGATCATTAGATCTTCATGGAACTAGTGGGAGTCATTGTGGATCTCTAGGTCCCGCTAATGATTATTGATCGGAGAGAGTCTCGATCATGTCTACATAGTTCTCAAACCCATAGGGACACACACTTAAGGTTAGTCGAAGCATTTGAGCGGATAGGAAACACAGGGGAAGACAATGGGCATCATAGGAAATTGTTCTGTTGAATCTACCGAAATGGTTTCGGGGTATCGAAACAAAGCAAGGGATCAAAATGTTAATGTGTTCATTAAATGAAGTACTTATTAAATAAAGTGTTCATTAAATGGAGTTGCATTAAAACAAGAGAATTAAAATGCTTTAATGGAAAGACCTTTAGTTTTTGAGTGGAGATTAAACAGGAGAAAGTGGAGTTGGAATTTATGTGAGTGGAGAGTCCACCAACATGAATGAGAGGAGGGAAGGGGGCACCCCATGGCGTAGGCCAAGGAGGGGCTTGTGATGCAGTTCGTTGCATAGAAAACAAAAATTTCCTATGGTTGCAACTGCCAAGATCATATCTAGGCGATAATTGTAATGGTTACAGATGGACTCACCCTCGTAGACCGTAAGCGGGATAACGTTCCCGCAAACAAACATGGTTGATGTAGATGTACACGACAGTCCTCAAGTATGTGCAGACGATCAACACCACAATGGGCGGTGCCTGTGTAATCGGTCACACATACGGTGCGCCAATGACTCTCGAACCCTCGCTCCAGCCGAGTAGTGGAAGTAGCGGATCCTTGGGAACTCCAACATCTCTATGCCATGGTAGTGGTGGTGGAGGGGAAGGTTTAGAGCAGGGCTTCGCCGAGAACCTTTTCTAGTGGAAATGGACAAGGCAAGCAAGGGAGAGAAGATGCCAACCAAAGGACATATGAGAGGGGCAAGTGAGTGTGTGTGGAGAGGAGGAGGAGACCTCCTTTTATAGGGGAGAGGGGGGCAAGCCCCCATCCTTGGTCGGCACCATGGGCTGCCCTTACCCTCCTCTCATTCTTGTGGGTTGATGTGTGGGTTTTCCTATGATCAATAATAGGGTTATTGCAGTACTTGTAGCATCAAATATTATTTATAAAGTTTGTCCTTTGGAAGCTTTGCGGATGGCAATCAACGCAACCCCGCAGCCACGTTGTCAGTGAGTCCACGTTCACACCCAAAATGGTGTTTTCAAATAGTCTACACTATAAGTTGCAAGAGTATTAAACAAGAGAGATTTGAAGTGGAAAGTAACAAAGTAAATAACAAAAGTAAACTAAAGCAAGAAAGTGTCTATGAAGTGTTATTTAAAATGGTTGAGGGGTTAACGAGGAGTGTAGGATTCACCTCTAGCATGATACCATTAATCATAATTAAGATAATATATTTCTTGTGTCATTAGATGTGTGGAGAGAGCTACATAATAAGATGTTCACTACATGGCTCGTAGGAGGCAAGTTTGTTGATCCAAGAGCGAGGTCACCTCTAAATAACCAATGCGATGTCTGAGAGCAGTAACCCATACAAACCACCACAATTAAGGGTTTCCCCGTAGATACCGTAATTAGCTTAGGGAGTCCCTCTTTATCCTCCTTTGACCGTGTAGGTTACAAGCCGACGCCGATATGTCACGAGGCCATTCCGGGTATGATACCAAAACACGTCCAAAGGATTTCTCCCTCTCTTTATTCCTAAGGGCAAATGATATGCGAACGACTACACATACCATCTAAAGAGAGAGATCAAGTACAAATCATAAATCTATCATAGACCGGCAAGTCATATGGACACAAGAATAGATCATCTTTATTGCAAGTTCATAATTGTCACATCCCAAGATTTTCCAAATCTTGTAATTTGAAAATAAATGAATAAAATAAAACTTTGTTTGATTTTCAAGGCCAGAAGAAACTTTTTGAATTCAATTGGAACTTCAAACCAAGTTGGATCAAATAAAATCCTAAAGGGATTTAAAAAGGTTAAACATTTATTAAAGGAGAATAAATTATTTTGGAATTTCTATTTTGAATCATTTAGATAAAAGGATTTAGTTTTCAAAAGAAAAGGGAGGATTTTAAAATAAGAAATTATTTTATAGAGCCAAATTAAACCTTGGCCAAACTTTTGAATTAAAACATTTTGTTTTGATAAAAATAGTAAAGGTGTAATTAAAATAAATTAATAAGGATTTAATATCCAAGTTTTGTTAATAAAGGTTTTACTATTTCCAAAACATCAAAACTTGTTTATTTATTTAAAATAAGCTTTCCCAGGTATTTAGTGTTGTCAAATAAAACCTACTGAATTGGTTGGGAAAATAATTGGTTTTCAAATAGAAGTTTTTATTAAATAAAATCAAACCCTGTTTGAATAATAAACATGGTCCATTTTATTTAATAAATAAATGGAACCTAAAAAGATTTAAATATTAGTTTGGTTGGAATTTGGTTTATACTACTGAACAGAACCAAATTCATAGTGCAAGGTTTGGAGATTGTTTGATTTGATTAGGACATTGTTTAATTGTTTGAATTTGTAAACAGAATTTAGTTTCAGAAAAAGAAAAAGGGTTCAAAATAGAAAAACTAGTTCTGGACCAGCCCAGTCGACAGAGCCCAATAAGCCCAGGAACCAGCCCAGCTCCCCTCCCCGAAGAAAAACGATTCGTACTCAGATTCTAACCTAAACGGACGCTGACTGGTGGACCCTTCCCTCACTCCTTTTCCCACTGACCAGTAGACCCCACTTCTCCAGCCCGTCTCCTTCCTCGCGACGACCACGCCGGCCGTTTCTGCCGTTGATGCCGCGCGTTAATTCGCAGTAAAACCCGCAGTGATTCCGCTCAGCGACCTCGCCCTCTTAAGCGCCCACTCTCCCTCTCCATTTTCCCTCAAGCTTCTCTCTCTCTGCCCCCAGGCTGCGATTATTTTGCCCTGCACCACCACTGCTCCGACGAGCTTTCTTCTCCAATTCCGGCCAGTACTCGCCACCTCCTGCCTCCCCGACCAAGCTCACACCTTCACCACTACCAGACGCATCCACCTGTGCCCTTCGTACGACCACGGGTGCCCCAGAGCAACATCTGCAACAAGCTCTGAACGACACCGCCGTCCGCTCCAACTCCGACGAGCCCCACAGGTAGATTCCGGCCGCCCCTCTTCTTCTCGTTCACGCACACAGCATCTCCGTGATCTCTTGCGTCTAACCATACCCTCGGTTCTTCTTCTCGTGACCTGTAGCGACGACTCCGACCACGACCAGGACCACCCGACGTTGTTCTCTGCTTCGGCGAGCAATCGCAGCTGTACCAGAGCGCCCCTTGCCCCGTCGACCACACGACGAGCTTCCCCAGCCTCCTGTGAATCTGGTGAGCCTACTCCCTCCCTCTCTCGCTTCCTATTTTGCCAGCGCCGCCACTATCTGACTGTCGCCGCCGCTAGCCACCGTCGGCGCCGCTCGCATATGGTCAAACACGCTAGCACCGTAGGATCTCGATCTGATGCTTGCGATAGATCACTTAAGCCGCGAAGGGGTACGTTCTCTGGACCGCACGATTTGATTTGATACAACGCACCGCGTTGCCGATCCAGCCGAACCGGTACCGTCCAATTAGACAGCGCCGCGTGTCGCCAGTCTGGTTAAAACAGAATTTGGAAATCAGATTTAAGTTGCAACTTCAAACCTTTGTAACTTTTGATCCACACGTCCAAAAATTGCAAATTTGGTACTGTTGGAATCAGTGGAACAAGTCCTAACCAACCACGCCCTTGGTTTAGCAAATAGTATCCATTAGAGTGATTGTTTTTGCAGAAACTTTTGTGTGCTTATTTAGAGGAGAAAAATGATTCAAAAATGTTTATAAGGTTAAAACCTTTGCAAATTGTTTTGATGTGAACTTACTGACCCTAGGAACCAACCCATGGTCTTGGAAATGGATTTGGTAAAATTTAAGATGGATTATTTTACTTAGCCATTTCTAGCCAAATGAAAATAATGGTTTTATTTTAAAAAGTGTTTTTGGAGCAAAAGCTTTGGGAAAATGATTTGAAACAAACCTACTAACCCAAAACACCAAGTTTTGCAATAGCAACTCATTTGGTGAACAACTTAAAGTTGTTACTTTGATAAAAATATTTTCCACTACATAAAATGATGATTGGATTTAAAAATGGATTTTGGACCCAACCCTTTTGCAAATGACTTTGCCACTTTGGAAAATGACCAAATTGGAACTTACAAAGTTTAGAAGCCTAGTGGAGACCATCTTTGCAAATAGAACCATCTCTTGCATGCTTACATGCATGACTTAGATCCCATTGTTTTGTGTGTGTGAATTGTTGAATGATTAATGGTTTGGAATGCTACTTGATACTATGCTTGCTTGATTGATTGTAGTGAAATTAGAAAAGTGTGAGACTAGCAAGATCAAGGAGTGAACCATCAGTCCCTACCAAAAAGGCAAGTTACACTATCATCTAAAGTCCTACTAATTTCATTATACTTAGTGGATTTTGAAACATGCATGAAAACAAATTTTATATTTATGCTATGCTAAATCCTAATAGGATACCTTATACCTTCCTTAGAGAAAACAATGTAGTTGATACATGCTTAGCCATGCTATATTTTGAAAAGAGATACATGTTGAGATTTTACAAAGGTTGAGAAAAGAACTTGTGTTTTACATAATAAAACAAGGACTCAATGAACCACCTAGGTGGAGGATACTTTAAGTTTTGGAGAGGGTGGCAACAAAAGGAACCATGTCTATGGGAATCACTTTGTGTTGTGCTCCAAAAGAAAACCACCTAGGAAACTTAGAGATTGAACATGTTTCTCCAATTGTGGCTTTCGTGTGCAACCACATGCTATTATGGCTCTGGCTTAGTCAACTACATAGGGAAGACCCATGCACTGTCTTCAGTTAACTGGACATGGGGACCTGGAATCCTACATGGGTGCTGAAGGCAAGCTAGCAATGGTGTATGGGAGGACCCTTTGGAAAGACTTCGTCACATTCTCAATCTGCCAGTACTCCATCTTGGTGAGCACTAATCCAGTAGGCCACTGGTGGCAACAAGATGGGATTGTGACATGTGGGTAAAGTGTACTCCTTCTGCAGAAGATAATAAAATCTAAGTACTTAGCCGTGTCCCCGGTTATGGACAATACTGAGCAACTAAAGTTTGAACTATGGAAGATCTCGACATTCTAATTTCTAAAAGAAAACTTTTAAGGACTTGATGTACTTGGGGTTACCAAGGAGCTCAAGAGACTTTGACAAAACTTGATGTACTTGGGGGTACCAAGGAACTCAAGGGATTTTGTTGAAAACATGAACACTTGGGGTTACCAGGGAACTCATGAGATTTTATAAAACTTGATGCACTTAGGGTTACCAAGATGCTCAAGGGATTTTGACAAGGACTTGAACACTTGAGTTTCTACCAAGGAGTTCAAGGGACTTGGAAAAAGAGATTTGACAAAGGATCAAAACCATTTATAAAAAGATAAGGTAAAATATTGCTTTGTGCAAATGAGCCTTAAACTCTACTTAGCCAAATATACATGTAATGGTAGGACCCACCCATATTATACATATTAGTGAAACTTGCCAATACAATTCAAATGTATTGACCCTTGTGGCTGTTACTTGTAATGTTGCAGGTTTGATTGATTTTAGTGAAGATTGATTGATTAGGATTACAAAGTCTACAACCAGCATTTGCCTGTGGCACTTTGAAGATGAAGGACCCCATGACTATAGTTATTCCGCTGCAAAGTAATGTAATAGCCAAATGAGCTATGTTTGATGTAATAAAATTATGTTATTCCTGGTTATGAAGTTATATTATGACCTTTGTTTCTTGATATTACATCTAAACTGTGGATGCTAGCTATTGATCCAGGGACTAGCATTGTAAACACAGGGGACACCACCTTATGTTATATAAAGGTTGGGCCACTCCCTCTACAATAATAGTGCTAGGGTTTCACCATATCTCCCCAAGAACAAGGAAACTACTCATACATGAAGGGGATACACATCATGGAAATAGTATGGATAAAATATGAAGGTACAATTGAATACAAGTGCAAATCCACAATAGAGACTGAATCACAACAAAGTAAACAAAGGGGATCGAAGTTAGAGATGTTGTTGATGAACATTGATGCATAACCCTTCAAGATGCAAGTATCCTCTCTCCCTTGAGTGGTGTGGTGATGTAGATATTGTGGGCGGTGGCTATGGAGGCGGCAGAGCGGCAGGGCTCCGCTCCAATGGCGTGTGTGGACTCTCCTCCTTTCCTCTAGGGTTTACCCTCTTTAAATAGGCATTCTAGAAGTCGGTTTCGCGAACCGACGAAGCTAGGGGCCTAATATGCCCATTGGGCCTTCACAAATGTTGTTTCGTTTGACGAA
This sequence comes from Avena sativa, assembly GCA_916181665.1. Classification (NCBI taxonomy): domain Eukaryota; kingdom Viridiplantae; phylum Streptophyta; class Magnoliopsida; order Poales; family Poaceae; genus Avena; species Avena sativa. The sequence continues at coordinate 509,683,824 of OV702294.1, forward strand.
ACAAAGCCGTCGGAGTACGGTACGGGCGGGCTTCGTCTGTACCAGTGGTTGTTATGCTTACTGGACTCTATAGTATTTTGGTCACCATTTCTTCATACGAACTCCGGTTGAGGTGTTCTTTGGTTCGTTGGATTCATATGTACTAGGGATACAACACCATGGCCTAGTATATTCATTTCGAGTTGATGGAAAAATTCATTTCTTCCTTTCCTCAAATGGCTAAGTCTGGTGCCTATGGCTCCTCCATATTGGATCCTCTTGGATCCTTTTATCCATGATTCTTCATAGAACCTACACACAAGTCAAAGAAAAGAAAAAGGTAATAAATCCTAATAAAACTACTAATGTGCAAAGCCCATGTGAAAATGAATAAAAACTAGTAATCATACATAATAGGCATAGTTATAGATAGATGTAGCATGTAATGAGTGACACTATGAATAATTTATATACTTAAATATGATCCAGTTTTGCACTCATCATGGGTGGACACTCCACTCACATAAATCCCAATTACACTTTCTCTCATTTATTCTCCACTCAAAAACCAAAGGTCTTTCTACTAAAGCACTTTAATTCCCTTGTTTTAATGCAACTCAATTTAATGAACACTTCATTTAATGAACAAATTAATATTTTGATCCCTTACTTTGTTTTGATACCTCGAAACTTTTCGGCAGATTCGGCAGAAGAATCTGCAGCAGATTTTTTTTTGCGATGTCCATGGAACTCCCCCGGTGTTTCCTATCCGCTCAAATGCGTTGGTTTACCTTAAGTGTGTATCCCTACGGGTTCGGGAACTATGTAGACATGATCGAGACTTTCTTTGATCAATAATCATTAGCAGGACCTAGAGATCCATAATGACTCCCACTAGCTCCTTCAAGATCTCATGATCATCCGAACCTCTTTCGCTGTAATCAAATTCCTTTTGTCTCGCGATATTTTATTTTTCCGAGATCCGATCACTTGGCATAAACCATACCTTGTTTAATCTCGTTACCAACAAGTCCTACTTTTCTCATTCCTGTGATATGACATTCTAGTGATCAAATCACTTGCTTGCAAGTTATGTCAATGTGATATCATCGAGAGGGCCCTGAGTATATCTCTTCGTCAATCGGATGGAAAAATCTCGTACTTGATCCACGAGCCTCAACTAACACTTTCCAAATACCCGATGATACCTTTATAATCACCATGTTACGGTGTGACGTTTGATGTAATCAGAGTACTATTCCGGTGAAAGTGATTAACGTGATATCATGGTCTAAGGAAATTGAGTTACTATGAATGTGATAGCAATATAAACTCGATGACATGATCGTATTGCTACATCTACTGTGGGTGACTGTTCATCATATCATAATCCAATGATATGACCCTGTTATTAACAACATCCAATGTTATGATCAGGAAACCTTTGATCATCCGTTAATCTGTTGGGCCACAGAGAGATACAAAACTTTTTCCTCTCACGTGGTGATCCCAAGATCTAGCTGAGGTAGAAGGGCACGAGGATTACCACTAGACGCGAAGTTGCAGATTACTGATGAAGCGCGTCAGTTGAATGCAGTGCAGTCCCCATGATCTGATCCGATCACGATCGTCCTGGTGCTGATCGTACAACACCTCTGTTGGTATCCACACGTACAAGGAGGAGCACCGGCGGTGAACTGCTAGGTTCGATGCGACGGCTGGACTACTATGGAGCTAGGGTTTCCAACGCATGCAATGACCTAGCCGATCAACCCTCCTGGGTTTCTGTGCCCCACTATATATAAGGAGTGAAAGTGGGCTCCACTAACTCGTGGCCCATTCACTAAAGCCCATATAATACTAGTCATCGTGAGTCCGACTCACTGACTCAGTCCAAATCTAGCTCGAGTCCAACCCAACCAGATTTTTGGTTCAGATCCAATCCGAATTTGCTCCTGCTCTTAGAGCATCTCCACTCGTTGGGCGAACCCAGGCTGAAATCCAGACCTTTTTTGGCTGGACGAAACAAATTTTCGGCCTGGGTACGCCGAGTTTCCCACTCGCGTTCCTAGGCCGAGTTCCCACGTTTGGATAAATTTCAGCCGAGTTTGGCAAATTCAGGCGTATTTCATTAAAGTGGGCGAATATAGGCGGATTACATCAAATTTAAACTAAAGTAGAAGATACTAAACTAAAAAACATTAAAAAGGCAGCCGCCCGACGCCGTCGTCGTTCTACATGCTGAAGTTCCTGTAGAATGCCGTGTAGCCGGGATCGACCCTGCCATCATCCTCGCCGCCATCATCGTCGTCGCTCGGCGGCTGGGGCGGGCGGGAGCTCCCCTGGCCGGGGTCGCCGCACCTCCACGGCTGGTAAGAAGGGACGTCCTCGTCGTCATCGTCGAGGAGGAAGAGCGGGGAGCCCTGGTAGGCGAGGGCTTTCCCGGACAACACCCCGTCTCTGGGCTGCATGCTCCTCGGCCTGTTGCTGCAGGCAGTGGACGCGCTGCCCCTCCGTCTCCTCCTAGTCCGCCCTGGACCATTCCAGGATGTCTGGCGAGGAGGGGTCCACTAACTATGGCTGCGGCGCCGAGTCACGGAGCGACTGCTCCAACGCCATCCTCAAGGCGCTGTCCTCGGGCGGCGCCGAGCCTTCAGACGGCTCAGTCATCAGGCGGCGAAGGCGAAGGCGGACAGTCGGAGACGACAACGCCGACACAGGTGGCTCGCCGATGACGATGCCGCGTGAGCGTGTCCGCGACGGCGAGCACACAGGAGAGACCGCCTCACGCTTGACTCGGCGCAACCCCGACGAAGGCCTAGTCGACATACAAGCGGCATGGAGCCCGAGGAGTGGGAGGCCGAGGCGGAGGAGGAGGAGTTCATGATGGCCATCCTCCTCAGCATCCAGTTCGTCGGAGGGCGCCGCCCCGCCCTGGCCGCCGACGTGGGTGTGCGCGGGAAGCCGAGGCACAACGTGTTCCCGGCGTCGATGTGCTCCAGCACCGCCTTGAGCGTCCGGCCTGGCGCGCTCCAAAAACGCCGGCGACTCGTTCGGTGGCCCCTTGTGGCGGCCGAGCTCCTGGGCACGGTGTTCGACGAAGAACATCTCCCGGTATAGGAGGTTGTCGGGGCTCTCGGCGGCGGAGGGGTCATCCATGGTGCCGATGAACTCCTGGATCTCGAAGGGCAGTTCTTCCAGCATCGGTGCCGGCGGGATAGGGATGCCGCCGGTGCTAAGCTTCCACCCCGGAGGGTTCTGCGTGTCCGGCGGCGCCATATAGCCAGCCTCGTAGAGCAGGCGCGCCTCCCAAGCCTGGAGGGTGCGCCGGCCAAAGCCGTTTGCCACCGTACCGTCATCAGGATACCGCTCGGCCATGGCTAAGTGGGGAGGGGAGAGTGAGGGTGTTCGCCGGAGTTTCGGGCTGGTGGGCTGGGGAGCTATGAGAGAGTGTGAGGAACTCCGGCGAGGGGTACGGCTTATATAGGCCGAGGTGGGCGGCGAGGGCGGGAGGGGTGTAGCAGCGAGGGTGGCAAAAGGGGAAACAACGAGATGTTAGTGCCTGCCGGTCCGTCGCGGGAGTCGAGGCGGCAGCGGTGGCGCGGCAATTCGGCGACGCATGGCTAAAGCGACGGGCAGTTAATGTCCGGCGGTCGCCGCGTGGTTCCGAGGATGACGACGACTTGGCTTCCGTCGCTGACTCGGCGGGTCCACGCGCCGCTTCTTTTTTTCGCCGAGTTCACTGCGTCTGGCGTTCCCAGGGCATATCCGGGATCTTGGGAACGACCTAGGTAGTCCGGACCAAAGTTGGCCCAAATCCGGACGAAAACAGGTTCCTGGGTACGCGACTGGGCCGATTTTCGGCGTCCGGACCTAAACTCGGCGTACGGATGGCGTCCTGGGTAGGCGAGTGGAGATGCTCTTAAGTCTGTGATCCCGCAGGCTCATGACTACTTGGACATGATTGGAGTCCAACTCTCAATCGATCAGTCGGTAGCGGCTCCTAGCAGAACGTGCCGACTCCCAAGTACCAAAGAGTCATGATGACTTGCCTTTCCAATGCGACTTGCGTCTGAGTCCCTTTTGCCTCACGATATACCTTGTCAGACTATAGGCAAATATTTGTCATCTCTTAAATAGTCCGACTCTCTTCTCGATCCGAGATAAGTGATTCATTTGACTAACTCTTAGTCGATTGCCTTGGTTAACACTTAACCGAGTCGTGCATGGCCATGCTTTCCGAATCATATCATCCGAGAGGGCCCAGAGAATATATCTCTAACTAGAGGGGCAAAATCCCATCTTGGTTATTCACATCACGCAGCTTGATTCTCAGTCGACCCGAACTCTGCATTTGACAGAACCTAAGTCGGTGATCCTCAACTCGGACTGTACAACAACCTCAGGTCTAAGGATTACATTTGATTGAGATATAGAAATGACAACTTGTTTGTTGTACCTCAATATGGGTCAATCCGACTCGCTAAACTCTTTTAGCTGAATCCGTGTAAGTCGGAATAGCATCTCCATGCCCATGACAAGTGGAACCGAGTCATCAGCCGACTTTCACATTGGTATAAGTTGTGTGTCCAGCATAACCTCGATGACCAAGGATATTTAGTACAAACAACATGAATGTATAGTTCCACAACTGAATCACATATTCAATGATACACATCAGATGTTTATACAAGGACAACTTAATATCTTTATGAATACAATGGGAAATATCATCATACATGATTGCCTCTAGGGCATATTCCCAACAGTCTCCCACTTGCACTAGAGTCAATCTTCCGACATCACATGTCTGGGCATCTAATGCCCATGGCTCTTAGGTGCGCCTCATGCTTTGGCTGTGGTAGCGGCTTTGTCAACGGATCCGCAATATTTGCATCCGTGTGTACCTTGCATAACTTGATATCACCCTGATCCACGAACTGGCAAATCAGGTGGTACCGCATGAGTATGTGCTTGTTATTCTGGTGTTGTCTAGGTTCCTTGGCTTGTGCAATAGCACCATTGTTCTCACAATACACGTCTAACGGATTGGACGAGCCCTGAACCACACCAAGATCCATGAGGAAATTCCTCATCCAAACAACTTCCTTTGCTGCCTCCGAGGCGGCAATATACTCAGCCTCTGTTGTAGATGCAGACACAGTCTCTTGCTTGGAACTCTTCCAACTCACAGCCCCTCCGTTTATCATAAACACATACCCGGATTGCGAACAAGAATCATTAGAGTCGGTAAGATAACTCACATCCGTGTAACCCTTTACAATGAGTTCATCTTCACCTCCATAAACCAAAAACATATCCTTCGTCCTTCTCAAGTACTTTAGGATATTTTTAGCCGCGGTCTAGTGGATTTCTCCAGGATCAACCTGGTATCTCCTCACAACACTTAAAGCATAGGAAACATCCGACCTAGTACAAATCATGGCATACATGATGGATTTGACTGCAGAAGCATACGGAATCGCACTCATCCGACTTCGCTCATCAGTCATCGAAGGATACTGAGTCTTGCTAAGTTTTACACCATGGGACATTGGTAAGAACCCCTTCTTAGACAATTCCATGTTGAAATTCTTCAAAACTTTGTCCAAATAAGTACTCCGACTCAATCCAATGAGCCTCCTTGATCTATCTCTATAGATCCGGATTCCGAGAATATATGTTGCCTCACTCAAGTCTTTCATTGAGAAACTCCTTTCTAATGATTCCTTGGTTTCTTGCAACATCTGGACATCATTTCTAATCAATAATATGTCATCCACATATAAGATTAGAAAGTTTACTTTGCTCCCACTAAACTTATTGTATAAACAATAATCATGATCACTCTTGATGAAGCCAAACGATTTGACTACCTCATCAAAGCAAATATTCCAACTCTGAGATGCTTGCTTCAACCCATAAATGGATTTCTGAAGTTTGCACACATTGTCAGCATTAGCCAGATCGACAAAACCCTCGGGCTGTATCATATACACATCCTCGGTTAAATTTCTGTTAAGGAAAGCCGTTTTGACATCCATCTGCCATATCTCATAGTCGAAATAGGCTACTATAGCAAACATGATCCGAACTGACTTAAGCATCGCTATGGGCGAGAAGGTATCATCGTAATCAAATCCTTGAACTTGCCGGAACCCCTTCGTGACAAGGCGTGCTTTATTGACGGAAACATTTCCATCCACAGTTTTCTTCTTAAAGACCCATATGCACTTGACGGGTCTTGCACCGTCTGGCAGATCAACCAAGTTCAAAACTTGATTTTCATCCATGGACTTTAACTCGGATCTCATGGCTCCAAGCCATGACTTGGAATCAGATCCCACCATCGCTTCCGAATAATTTGTTGGCTCATCAATGTCTAATAGTACACATCATGAACACTTCGTAATCTCGTCGATCTTCGTAGTACAGGTGATGCTGCCGGCTCAGCAACCATGGCCGGCTCAACCTCCAAGGTTTTTGCCGACTCGCTACTATCCAGTTCCTCTCGAATTTCTTCGAGATGCACTGTGCTCCCACTAACTCCCCTATTGAGAAACTCTTTCTCTAAGAAGACACCGTTCCGAGCGACAAACACTTTGCCCTCTTCTCGGTTGTAGAAGTAGTAACCCAAGGTTTCCCTTGGATACCCCATGAAAATACACTTATCTGGCTTGACTGTAAGCTTGTCCGACTGAAGTCGCTTGACAAATGCTTCACAACCCCAAATATTAAGAAAAGACAAACTCGGATTTTTGCCTGTCCAGATCTCATGCGGTGTCTTCTCTACCGACTTTGATGGTATTCTGTTTAGTGTGAACGCCGTTGTTTCTAGACAATAACCCCAAAATGATAAAGGCAGATCTGTCTGACTCATCATTGATCGTACCATGTCCAACGAGGTCCGATTCCGCCTTTTCGAGACATCGTTCCTCTGCGGTGTTCCCAGCGGAGTAAGATGTGGAACTATTCCGCAACCTTTTAGATGGTCATCAAACTCATGGCTCATGTACTCGCCTCCGTCCGATTGAAGAAACATTATTTTCTTGTCGAGTTGATTCCGTACTTCATTCTAAAATTCTTTGACTTTTCAAAGGCTTCCAACTTATGTTTCATCAAGTAGATATATCCATACCGACTCAAATCATCAGTGAAGTTAATGAAGTACTCATAACCACCCCTGGCTATCGTGCTCATTGGTCCACATACATCACTATGTACTAGTCCCAACAAGTCGGACGCCCTTTCGCAACTCTTTGCAAAAGGTGTCTTGGTCATTTTATCGAGTAGGCAAGATTCACATGTCTCGAACGACTCCAAGTCAAACAAAGTTAGGAGTCCATCATCATGGAGCTTCTTCATGCGTTTCCAACTTATATGACCAAGCCGACAGTGCCAAAAGTAAGTCATATTTAGATCATTTGGTTTCAACCTTTTAACATTATGTTATAGACCGACTCACCATCAAGATTCAAAATAAATAACCCATCCTGGACGGGTGCAAAGCCGTGAAACATGTCATTCAAATATAAAGAACAACCATTATTCTTAATATTAGACACATAGCCTTGCCTCATCGAACATGAAGCAGAAATAATGTTTCGACTAAGCACTAGAACATAATAAAAATTATTTAGTTGCATAATGAATCCGAAAGGTAAATGAAGTTGCATCGTGCCGACTTCCAACGCAGTGACTCTCGCTTTGTTGCCGACTCGAATATCAACCTCACCTCTTGCTATGATCCTAGTTCTTACCAGTCCCTGCAACGAGTTGCATATGTGAATAACTGATCTGGTATAATATACCCAAGAACTATTAGGTGCATCATCAAGATAAATGTCTATAACATTGCAAACAAGTGTACATGAGTCAGAAGTCATACCTCCACTCTTGGCTTTGTCGGCCAAATACTTGTTGCAGTTCCTCTTCCAGTGGCCATCCGCCTTGTAGTAGAAGCAAGTGGATCCGGCTGAAGGAGATGGCTTAGTCCCTGAGGAAGCACTTGGGACCGGGTCCTGAGCCTACTTTCCTCCTGACTTAGCCTTCTTCTTAGAACAAGAACTCTTCTTGAACTTAGCCTTATTCTGCACCATCAACAATTGATTGGCGCCCTTCTTGAGATCCGCCTCTGCCTGTGATGCAGCTCATATCACTGTAGAGCTTCGTTGGGAAACCCCAAGAGGAAGGTATGATGAGCACAGCATCAAGTTTTCCCTCAGAAAAAAACCAAGGTTATCGAACCAGTAGGAGGAAGGAAACGACCCAAAGGTGTTGCTGGCAACTTGGAAACCTGCACAACACAAACTCAAGACTTTGACCCAACAAACAGTGAGGTTGTCAATCTCACCGGTTTGCTGAAAACAAAGGATTAACTGTATGGTGTGGAAGGTAATGGTGGTTTGCAAAAAGTAAACATGAACAGTGGAAGATGTATCAATGGTAAAGATTGGAGCGGGGTCCATAGTTCACTAGAGGTGTTATCCTTAAGATAACCAACATAACATGCCGCGTAAACAAATTACAGCAGGGCAATTGACAGGACAGAGCAAGGCATAACAATGCAATACTAGACATTTTTGATCCAATGAGATTTGATTGGGCAATACAACAATATACATAGATCGCCATATAACTGCATCTATGACTAGTAATCCACCTTCAGGTTATCATCTGAACCCCCTCCACTATTAAGTTGCAAGCAACGGATAACTGCTTTAAGCAAAGTGTGTAAGGTAAACAATCCACTTGTTCCATGAACAAGAGATCGTTGTTTTCTCCCTAGTAGCAACAACACATCTACAACCTTAGAGATTTCTGTCACTTCCCTAGATTAAATAGAGGCATGAACCCACTATCAAGCATAAATACTCCCTCTTGGAGTCACTAGCATCTACTTGGCCAAGATAGTTACTAGAAACGGAGAGCATACAAGATCTCAAACAACACAGACATGATGGAATCAATAAGATAGAATCATTAACCAATCTGACATATTAATCTTAGTATCCATCGGATCCCCGCAAACACAACATGCATGATTACAAATAGATGATCTTGATCATGAACGAAGCTCACAAGATCTAAACATGGTAGCACAAAGGAGGATAAACAACCATCTAGCTACTACATGGACCCGTAGTCCAAGGTGGAACTACTCAAGCATCATACCGGAGGCTAGCATGGTGATGAAGAAGGCCTCCAAGATTATCTCTCCCCTCCGGCAGAGTGCCAGGAAGAGCTTCAGATCCCCCCGATCTAGGGATGATGGTGGCGACAGCTATGGACTGTTTCGTGGAAGATTGATCGGGTACTTAGGGTTTTGGTATCGGGGGCTTCTTATAGGCGAAGAGGTGGACCGAGGGGGTGATCGAGGCGGTCGCACCCCTAGGCGTGGGCCAGGCCTGGCCGCGCGTCCAGGGTGTGTGGCCCCCTCGATGCCCTCCTCCGTCTCGTCTTATGGCTTCGTGTTCCCCACGGTAAAATATTGACTTTGGCTTTTATCCCGTCCAATTCCAAGAATATTGATTTTCTGCCTTTTCTGTAACCAAAAACAGAAGAAAACAGGTGACTGGCACTGTGGCATCTTGTTAATAGGTTAGTTCTAGAAAACATATAAAAATACCTCAAAGTGTAGATAAAGCAAAGCAAAGTTGATACTAAACAAGCATGGAACATCAAAAATTATAGATACATTTACGACGTATCAAGCATCCCCAAGCTTAACTCCTGCTCGTCCTCGAGTAGGCAAGTGATAAAAAGAATAATTTTTGAGGTGACATGCACCATCAAAATCAAGATCAAACCATTTGCAAGCATTGAAAGCTGGGATCAAAGAACTCTAAACTTGAGCATGAAAGAAGAAGTTCTAACAATAATACATAGTAACTATGAATGCAACATGAAAGGATACAAACAAAGATTCATGAATAACAATGCATTGAAAGACGTTTATTTGTTTCACATATAGAAAACATAGCATAGTGGCATTCAGCTTGTCCCTCACGGAGTAGCAAATAAATGCATAGGACACCTTCAAAGTTCATAAGAGTCACTAGATACAAATAGTTCAAGAACAAGCAATATCAGAATATGAATCAATCAATAAGCTTTGGGACAATGCACATAGAACTAAGAAGGGCAACTATGCTCTCTTGATTGGTGCCTAAGGATAAAAGGTGGAGACTCAATATAATAGTGGAAGAAAGGCCCTTCATAAAGAGAAGGAGGGATTTCAAGTCTCATAAAGAGCTTCCAAAAATTATGGTACTTGTTAGCTTTCAGCTCTTATTGCCCCTATCATAAGCATCTTGAAGTGATTAAGGTTAAAGTGAACAAACTATGGAGTATATGCTTGACAAAATATAAGTTGGCAATCTCATGTCCCTTGAGTACGAGGGCCACTCCTCATGCTACTCAACTTTAGTCACCTGTAAGTTCTTGTCATAGTAATTACATGTGTATCATAGAGAACCGCCAACCGGGTACCCCTTGCACATGATATAGGAGCTATCCCATAATCAAAATGACAAGGCAAGCAGACAATGAGCATCTGAGCAATCTAATTATTTACAATGGGAATATGGTGCTTTTTTCTCTTTCCTCTTTTCAATGTGTCTCTTTTTTTATAAGAAGAAAACTTCATAGATTGCTTAGTATGGTGATGCTGCAAGTTTCCACCATGATTAGGCATGGCTTAGGCTAGCGACCCAGGCGTTTCTCTAACACACATACATAACTCCATGGACTTACAAGCTCCCCTTTTATTTCACACCGACGACATCCGTAAACAAAAGAGCATGATATCAACTAGGTACAATGTACAAGTGCAATGTTGAAAGCGTTCCCCATGACACCATGGTTCTGATAATTCCAACGTATAAGTGCAAGCATATACAACATAAATGACCCAACGGTTCAAGTTTATTTAGGGGCAAGAAAAATAAAGTGTGCCATCAAGTTTGTGAGATCTTTAATCACTAAGTTTCACATAACAAGATAACTTTTTAATTGGAAGATAGATAAAACAAGAATATACTTAGAATTGTGTAACACACCATTGACCCACAAGTATAGGGGGTGTATCGTAGTACTTTCGATAAATAGGAGTGTTGATCCCAACCAGGAGCAGAAGGTGTTGACTAGTGGTATGGAGCTGGAAATCTCTGTAAATACTTAGCAAACGGATTTTTAGTGGTTTTATGATAAAGCAACAAAACAAAGTGCAAGTAACAAAGAACAAACGCAGCAAGTGGACCAATCCTTTCTTAGCAAAGGACAAGCCGATGGAAGTAATTATAAGGACCAAACATTCTCGAGGACACATGGGAATTCTGTCAAGTGCTTTCACTTCAAATAGTTGAGTACTCTTCTTTGGTGTTGTAACTGTTGTGTGGGTGAACCTGTGCTAATGTACCAACCTTACTTGGACTAATACATACTTGTGATTAAACCCCCTGCAAACATCCGTAACTACAGGAAAGTATTTAAGATATAAATCTAACCACAACCTTAAACTCTGAGATCCTATGCTCCCTTGTGCAAAGGTGTCCTAACGGGGGTTCAGGTTTCTGTCACTCCAGCAACCCCACAATTTGTAGCCAAATACACCATGCATTCCCCTAGCCCATAAATGGTGAAGTAACATGTAGTCGACGTTCACATGACACCACTAGAATAATAGCACCACAACTTAAATACTAAACCATTGAATAATAACTCAACACAAATCGACTACTAATAACATGACTTCTCCCATGTTCTCAAGAACTAAACGAACTACTCACGAGACATCATATGGATCAAGATCAAAGATGATATGATAATGGATAACAATCTGAACATAAACAATAATCCAATGGTTCCACTCACAAGCATCAACTACAATAGTAATTAACACCGGGAAAGTTTCCCCTAAGAACTAATATCCAACACAACTGTTACAGCGGGACGAAGTGGTGATGATGGTGCTGGTGGAGATGATGGTGTGGATGATGATGATCCCGATGAAGCCTAGCTTGATGATGGTGTTGATGGCGATGATCTCCCCTCTCTGGGAAGGAATTCCTCAGCAGAAATCTGTCTACCGGAGAGATCTTTCTCTCTCGGTGTTTTCCGCCCCGCAGAGGCGGCAGAAATCTATCTGTGGTTGCTCCCCTCGTATTAGGGTTCCATAGGGAAGATATAGGTGAAGGGGAGGAGTCGGGAGCCGGGCAGGTGGGCCACACCTGCCCTAGGCACGGCCCAGGGTGGGCCACACCTACCCTAGGCACGGCCCAGGGTGGGCCACACCTTCCCTAGGCACGGCCCAGCGTGGGCCCGCGCCTAGTGAGGGTGTGGGCCCCCTACGACTCTTCTTCGCTCCTCCTTCTGGCTTCCTCAATCTTCTAGAAAAATAATATTTTCCCATATTTTTCTAGTATTTTTCTGATCTTCGTGAAATTGCACCGAAACGCCTTCTTTTCCATCAGAATCCAGACTCTGGTAGTTCATCCTCCAAGAATCATCCAACATGCAAAAAAGTGGAAAATACATAAGTAATACCTCATAATAAGACATATATCAATGAATAGAGGTAAACTATGATATAGAATGGTGATGCAAATTGGGCATATCAACTCCCCCAAGCTTAGACCTTCGCTTGTCCCCAAGCGAAAACTGAGCTCAGTAAACATGTCCACAGGTTTATGGAGTGAAGTGTCGATAAAATAATACAAACAAGAAGCATCACCCTTACCATTACACAACTCATAGAAGAAAGCAACTCACCATTATATAACTTAGCTTGCAACAAGTACAACAGTCACAATAGAGATGCATAACGATAAATCATAAGTGGAATTGGCAAACTCTTGTTCTTGGTCAGAGAACATCTGGCAAACAGTTTCACAAAAAGCTTTTTGTAGAAGTTTTATAACATGAGCACTCTTTTGCTCAAAAAGGTTTTTCAAAAGTGAAGGCTTTCAAAGTAATACTCAATATATAAGAGTCTTGTGCAAACAAGGAGGATAGAGAACATGATTGAATAAATCACCATATGAATGCTTGAAACACAACAACTCAAATGCTTGCTAGAGGTAGAGAGGAAGTAGGTTTACTGACTCAACTTGGAAAATAGGAGAAAGGTCCCTTCATAGAGGGTAGCAAGGGTTACAAGTCATACAGAGCTTCCAAAAAATTATGATACTTACTAGCTTTGAGCCCTCATTGCCCCTATCATAGGCATCTTGAGATGATTACGGTTAAAGTGCACAAGGATGGAGTATATGCTTGGCGAAATATAAGTTGGCAATCTCATGTCCCTTGAATATGAGGACCACACCTCATGCTACTCAACTTTGGTTACCGGTAAGTTCTTGTCATTGTAAGTACTTGCATATCATTGAGAACCGCCAACGGGGTACCCCTTGCACATGGTACAGGAGCTTCCCATAACCAAAATGACAAGGCAAGCAGACAGTGAGCATCTCAGCAATATTTTTATTTACTATGTGCATAGCTTTTTATTGAGGATGCTTCATAGATAGCTCACTATGGTGATGCTGCAAGTTTCCACCATGATTAGGCATGGCTTAGGCTAGCGGCCCAGGCGTTTCTATAACACAAAATACAGACTCCATGGACTTACAAGTTACCTCTTTATTTCACACCGTTGACATCCATAGACAAAAGAGCACGATATCAACTGTGTAAAAAGTATCGGTGCAATGTTGAAAATGTTCCCCGTGACAGCACGGTTCTGCTAATTCCAACGTATAGATGCAAGCATATACAACTTTGATGGCACAATGGTTCAAGTCTATTAGGGGCAAGAAAATAAGGTGTGCCATCAAGTTCGTTAGAGATTTACTAACTAGTTTTCACATAACAAAATACTTTTTAATTCGAAAGGTAGATGAAGCTTGAGAATTTGCTTGGAATAGCAATAATGCTACTAGGTAGATATGGTGGACACAAATGGCAAAGGTTTTGGTTCAAAGGGATCGGAAACATGAGAAGTATGCCTTCTCAAAACAGGTTTTTTGTCTAGCAAGGCTAGCAAGCAAGAGAGCTGAGAGAAACAAGCAAACATACAAGTAATAAAGCCAAACATGCAATCTTTCTTGAAGACACAAAAGATCTTAAATAAAGAATACTAAACTCATAAGACAACAAGAAAGAAAATAAATGATACAAAATACCTGTAAGCTCTTTCTCTTTTCTTTCAAACATCAAAAAGTATTGCTACTGACCAGAACTCGGTTTGCCAAAACCAATTTAGATCTACTTGATGATCCCAAAGTGATGCCAATACTGGTCAACAAGATCCATCATATAATAGAGAGAGGCTTGATTCCATAGGCCCCCTCGCTCTGGAAAGTTGTAAAGTTCATAAGGGTAGAATTGTCCCCGTGTGTTTTCAGAGGAGGGCGCGCGAGGGCGCGCGAGGGTAGCCCCCGAAGCCCAAGTCCAGGCCCGTATTTCCACGTATCCGCATACGTACTATTGACTGCCACGATGTCAACCATTGTCACGTCACCACGCCATTAGATTTGACCATTCATTGCCATGTTGTCAACCATTGCCACGTCACCACGACATTATTAGGTCTCTAGGTTTGATCACAAAAAGTATCGCGGCTGCCATTTCCCTAGACACCACTCTAACCCTAAATTTTCGATCATCCTGCCTAGCTCCGACGGCTACGTGCGCCTGTGAAGGATCCGGATTGGCAACGTGAATCCGGCGGCCAGCCTTCTAATCCTCCAACCACACGAGCCTGCCTGGCTCCGGGGGCGACGTGGCTATCCGCGCCGTCGACCGAGATCTAATCCTCCACCTGCGAATCTGCTCGGCTCCGGTGGCGACGTGTCCATCCGCGCCGACGATAACCGTTCCAATCCTACTTCTCCAGATCAAAGGCCAGCCAGATCTTCTCATCCTTAGGCCGCATCAACCAGTTTCGTGTCCCATCTCACCACCGGCGCCCGAAAGATGTGAGTAGCTGCCTCTCTAACCCACATTCTTTCCATCACCTTTAGCATAGCGGCTTAGGGTTCATCTTTGCATCTACGAGTCCTCCACATATACATCACTGATTAAATTAGCATTTTTGGTTTTCTTTGCTTGAACAGATGGAGGACTCTATGCCAACTAGGAGTGACAATGAGAGCATCCCTACGCACAACGGTCATTCAAGTTCGGATGATGGAGATATGTCTTTCTCTGAAGATGAGCTTACTGAGAACGACCTCTTTGAAGAAAACGAATCCGAGGATGATAAGGTCAAGTGAAGTTTATTTTTTATTTTTTAATTTGCACACCTAGAGCATGCAAATTTATACACATACTTTTTAAATTGTGTAGATGGACATCGGTTGTGGAAACAAGGATCACCATCGGAAAGAATCGACCTCGGAAAGCATTAATGATGTATGTCTAGTGCTACATTATTTTTATAAGAATTGAATAGCCATGTTATATGACTTTGTGCTACAATGTTGCAGGTTGTAATATTCTCTCATAGTGACCATGATTATTTTGGGGATTCGGACTTAGAAACCTGGGATGAAGAGATGAAGGAAGAATCACAAGAACCCGAAGGATCAAAATCTGAATTCAAGAGTGACGTAAGTTGCTTATTGTTGTATGACAAGGCATATATAGGATCAACCATATGACCACCACTTACATTTCTTTGCTTCTAATTGTGTAGGTTACAGACAGTTCACAACATGAGCACAGACATCATCTAGTGATGCCAGAGAAGGATTTTCAGCATGCTCCATGATAAGCGTGACATGCATCGGATTGTAAAGGAGATGACCTTCACTACCAAAGCGGCATCATTCTCTTACTACAACGCATACGCTAGAGAATGTGGTTTCAGCATAAGGAAACAAAGGGTGAAGCAAAATCCGGAAGGAGTTTGATTTCAGCGAGTCAGAGGATGAAGAGGAGTGAATGGAAGTTGGTAGTTTGTATGGTACATCATCATTATAGTGATGATGTTTATGTGGGTAAATATGTTGAACTTCTTAAGTAAGTCTTTGGGTCAAAAACTTGGTTATTTTGGTTGTGTGATGTGCACTGGTAACCTTCTGTTGGTGATGTTCCCGTAGGACTACTATGTCATCATTCTACTAGTAATGTATATATGGTTATGGTAATATGTTGTCATTTGCTTCTTTATTATTTCCCTATTTGTGATGTTGCATGATAGCAGCGTTGTCACTTAGTAATCTATTTTTCATTGTGTCATTTCTAAATTAGATGGTTTTGACAGTTGCCGCACATTCTAGTATTGTTTGAAAATTTGAAATGGTTTGAGTAATTAGAATTATCTAGATTTTGCAATGTTGTATTATCTTCTGTAACATCAAAACAAATAGAATTGTAGAGAAAGTGCTCTATATCCATTATGCCAGCCAAACTTGTATACATAACGTCTGAGTTTATGTTTAAATATAGGGGAAAAAGGTAAAGAAAAAGAAAAAAAAGCCCGCCCATTAGCAGGATATTTCTCAAGCTAACCACGACCTGCATACGACTAGAAACAGAACGAATGACAAGGATACATGCCCGTGCGATAGGATTGGTAAACTATAGTCTATTCAAAAAATATTAGAGAATTGTTTGTAAAAATTAGTTGAATTTTTAATATAAAATAAAAAACTACTATGGAATTAATTAGTAAGTTTTTTCATGTAGATGTTCAGCAAACAAACATGCTTGTATATATAAGATGGTAAGTAATTAAATTCATACAGACTTATTCAAAATGCAAAATATTATTGTATTTTAGAAGGGGATGAAAAAATATGCCTACCTACACTAGAAGACCATTGTTGGCCCAGGATGTAGTCCCGCGTAGCGCAAAATTTTAATGTGTAGTCCAACAGGCAGATAAATGACAGCAGTATGTGTGAGGTTGAATTGTTGAGAGAAGCTCATGCCAATGTCATGAATGCAGGGTATATAAGCTGGTAGAATCGTTTCTCGCTGGGCGATGTGGGACTAAACTCCCACTTGCATCAGTTCTTCCCGCTACGGTTTTCCATTGGCCCGAAAGAGCCCAGTTACTGTTTGATAAACGGGATTAAGATGGCCGCCCCAATCTACTTGACGCCCAGACGCAGCCGTGACGCGGGCGCGGGAGTAGGAGTTGGGCTGGTTTGTTGCCTGCACGCCGAGTCTTACTTTTTTCTTCTATCCTATTATTTTCTATTTAAATTTTTGAACAAAATAGCTATTTTACAATTTTGAATTTTTTCAAATAAATTAAAGATTCTTGACAGGCACCATTGGTATAGCATGTGCAAAATTTTTGGGCTCATTTGATGAAAATCGAAAAATTGAGAAATTTACGAACAACCCTTTTGGTCTCACCTAGGCCTCTTTTCCTAGCAATGTGTTTTTTTCGAATTTCGTGAAACAACCTGGATTTTTTTACATATGCTAACATACACAAACTAAGACACATGTATAAGGTTTCACACAAATTTGAATGTTTTTGAATTTTTTATGGCCTGGTCAAATTTAGGCCAAAAATCAAGGTGTCTAGTAAGGATGCCTAGGGGTTAGACCTTCGTGATGTGAGACATGCTCCATGTTGAAACATGGCATCCTCTACCTAGAAGCAATTTTAAATGTGTCCAAGGTTTCACACAATTTTGTTTTTTTTGAATTTTTGGTGGCCTGATCAAATTTTGAATTTTTGCATGGGCTTTAGACCTCTCTGGGGTGGCTAGAAACACCTTCACCAACTTGTGGTTGTGTGACTAAGCAGTTGGCCAACATGATCCAACCTACTTGATAGATCTAACTATAAATTTGCTATGCCAAGCCATGACACACACAACTGTGGTAGATGTGGGCCCATGCCAACATTGCATGGGATCTAGACCTCTCTGGGTTGGCTAGAAACACCATCATCAACTTAGTGGCTATGTGAGTCACTGCATCTGACCAAAATGATCCTACCCACTTGATAGATCTAGCTATAAGAATGCTAAGCCAAGCCATGACACACACTTGTGGCAGATGTGTGGCCATGCCAACATTGCATGGGGTCTAGACCTCTCTAGGCTGGATAGAAACACCTTCACCAACTTGTTGTTGTATGAGTCATCACACCTGACCAACATGATCCTACCTACTTGCTATATCTAGCTATAATTTTGCTATGCCAAGCCATGACACTCACAAATGTGGTAGATGTGGGCCCATTCCAACATTGCATGGGATATAGACCTCTCTGGGTTGGCTAGAAACACCATCATCAACTTAGTGGCTGCGTGAGTCACTACAGCTGACCAACATGATCCCACCCACTTGATAGATCTAGCTATAAGAGTGCTATGACAGGCCATGACACACACTTGTGGCAAATGTGTGGCCATACCAACATTGCATGGAGTCTATACCTCTCTAGGTTGGATAGAAACACCTTCACCAACTTGTTGTTGTATGAGTCATCACACTTGACCAACATGACCCTACCTACCTGATAGATCTAACTATATTTTTGCTATGCCAAGCCATGACACACACAACTGTGGTAGATGTGGGCCCATTTCAACATTGCATGGGGTCTAGACACCTCTCTGGGCTGGATAGAAACACCTTCACCAATTTGTTGTTGTATGTGTCACCACACCTGGCCAACATGATCCTATCTACTTGCTAGATCTAGCTATAATTTTTCTATGACAAGCAATAACACACACTAGCTTGTGGCAAATGTGGGCCCATGCCAACATTGCATGGGATCTAGACCTCTCTGGGTTGGCTAGAAACACCATCATCAACTTAGTGGCTGTGTGAGTCACTACACCTGACCAACATGATCCCACCCACTTGATAGATCTAGCTATAAGAGTGCTATGCCAAGCCATGACACACACTAGCTTGTGGAAGATGTGGGCCCATGCCAACATTGCATGGGATCTAGACCTCTTTGGGTTGGCTAGAAACACCATCATCAACTTAGTGGCTGTGTGAGTCACTACACCTGGCCAACATGATCCTACCTACTTGCTAAATCAAGCTATAATTTTTCTATGCCAAGCCATGACACACACTAGCTTGTGGAAAATGTGGGGCCATGCCAACATTGCATGGGGTCTAGACCTCTCTGGGATGGCTAGAACCACCATCATCAACTTAGTGGTTGTGTGAGTCACTATACCTGGCAACATGATCCCACCCACTTGATAGATCTAGCTATAAGAGTGTTATGCCAAGGCATGACACACTAGCTTGTGGAAAATGTGGGGCCATGCCAACATTGCATGCATGGGGTCTAGACACCTCTCTGGGCTGGATAGAAACACCTTCACCAACTTGTTGTTGTATGTGTCATCACACCTGGCCAACATGATCCTACCTACTTGCTAGATCTAGCTATAATTTTGAGTCCGCCAAGCCATGGCACACACTAGCTTGTGACAAATGTGGGCCCATGCCAACATTGCATGGGATCTAGACCTCTCTAGGTTGGCTAGAAACACCATCATACACTTAGTGGCTGTGTGAGTCACTACACCTGACCAACATGATCCCACCCACTTGATAGATCTAGCTATAAGAGCGCTATGCCAAGCCATGACACACACTAGCTTGTGAAATATGTGGACCCATGCCAACATTGCATGGGATCTAGACCTCTTTGGGTTGGCTAGAAACACCATCATCAACTTAGTGGCTTTGTGAGTCACTACACCTGGCCAACATGATCCTACCTACTTGCTAGATCTAGCTATAATTTTTCTATGCCAAGCCATGACACACACTAGCTTGTGGCAAATGTGGGGCCATGCCAACATTGCATGGGGTCTAGACCTCTCTGGGCTGGCTAGAACCACCATCATCAACTTATTGGTTGTGTGAGTCACTACACCTGGCAACATGATCCCACACACTTGATAGATCTAGCTATAAGAGTGTTATGCCAAGGCATGACACACACTAGCTTGTGGAACATGTGGGGCATGCCAACATTGCATGCATGGGGTCTAGACACCTCTTTGGGCTGGATAGGAACACCTTCACCAACTTGTTGTTGTATGTGTCATCACACCTGACCAACATGATCCTACCTACTTGCTAGATCTAGCTATAATTTTGAGTCTGCCAAGCCATGACACACACTAGCCTGTGGCAAATGTGGGGCCATGCCAACATTGCATGGGGTCTAGACCTCTCTAGGCTGGCTAGAACCACCGTCATCAACCTAGTGGTTGTGTGAGTCACTACACCTGGCCAACATGATCCCACCCACTTGATAGATCTAGCTATAAGAGTGCAATGATATAGTTACATCTAACAACTAGTTGGGATCACACATTGACCAATCGTTGACTCATTCAACCAGAAGGTGATCAAGGTGTTTCTAACTAACTCAGATATGTATAGGTCTATAATGTCACCCTAGACTAGGAAGTTTGAGCAGGACAAAATACTTGTCTCCGTTCGTTCTCTCACAATCACACTCACTCTGAATTTGCCAGTGAAGTCTTTCTCTGCAACGAGGAGCGTGTGCCGTGGCGAAGCCTGCGCTTGATGTTGATCACCAGGGCCTCTCCCTGGTGATCTAGACTCCGTTATGTTCACCATCAACGGGGGTGTGCACCGCACCTTCACGTCGGCCACCGAGGACCAAGCTGCAGCGGTGACGGAGAGCGGGCGCAATCTCCAAGTACTGCGCACAGACCGCGTCGGCGAGTTCACGTGTCAGCCATGTTCGCTATGGACAGTGCGCCGACACCAGCGTCAAGCGCCAGCCCACGGCACCGTAATCACCCCAGCAGAACATGGTGATCGTGTGGTGCAACCAGACGGTCGTAGCAGCGGCCCGAAGCATGCTAAAGGCGAAGGGCATGCCAAATTACTTCTGGGGCGAGAACGTGCTGACAACGGTCTACGTGCTGAACCTGAACCGGGCATTCACGCGCAGCGTCACCGGCATGACGCCATATGAGGCTTGGTATCTGCGGACCTTCGGCTACGTCGCGCACGTACGTGAAGAGCGCACGTCCTCACCTGAATAAGTTGGACGACCGGAGCACGCCAATGGTCTTCATCGGCTACGAGAGAGGCACCAAGGGTTACCGTGTCTACGATCCCATCGCCAAGCGTGTGCATGCACACGGAACGTAGTCTTTGACGAGGACGCGAGCTAGGACTAGAGCACGCACGAGGAAAACCATGTGAGCACGACATTCATGTGGACTGCTATGTGCACTCGACTCCACTGCGTACCGCTACACCTGAGGTGGCAGGCCAGGACTCGCCGGCATCATCTCTCCATCGACACCAGCTCCCGCAGAGCACACGTCGCTAGCAGCATCATCCTCACGCACCGAGCTAGCCTCTCTGACACCTGAAGCTGAAGCCACGCCGCCATCACATCTGCCTCGCCGCGAGGCACACCCGATGACCACGCGCACCATGGACGGCATCGTGCAGCCGAACACCCTCCTCGCCTTATCGCCAAAAGGGTTATGTGAAGTAGCAGGGCATCAACGTCGCGGAGACCTTCGCCTGTTGCACGCCTGGAGTCTGTGCGGCTCCTGCTGGCGCTCGTGCACCGCGGGTGGGTTGTGCACCATTTGAACGTCAAGTCTGCTGGCCAGGGGCGCTAGGTTATGCGCCTGCACAAGCCCCTCTACGGACTCCGTCAGGCACCTAGACGCTAGAGCCTGGAACGCGAAGTTGGAAGCCACGCTCGTTGCGCTCGGCTTCAGTTTAGGTGTTAGTCTGTTAGAGTTTCAGTTTCGTCAGGTTAGCACTTAGCCGTTTTAGTTGGTTGATTTAGTCACAGGTCTAGCTCCGGTTCTGTTGTTACAAGCTGGAGCGAGTCGCGCGGATAACGATCCGTTCGTGGGATGGCACGAACACAAGGATCATGGCCATATTTTCCCACTGTAAGAAAGAATAAAAGGAGAGAAAGTTAGCCAGAAATATGGAATATGCATCATGCCATGGGTCTAGATCCCAATGCAATGTTTGGATATATGAGGCACAAGTGTGCATCATTCCATGGGCATACCACTTTTATACTTAGAATCAATGTCATGATTTGGCATAGTAGTTATATAGTTTGATGTAACAACTAGGTGGGATTATGTTGACCAAGTGTTGACTCATACAACCACAAAGATGATGAAGGTGTTCATAGACAACTCCCATAGGTCAAGAACCCATGCAATGTTGGCATGAGGCTATACGTGCTACAAGTGTGCATCATCCAAAGTCATAGCACACTTGTGGCAGATCTAGACCTATCACACTTGCGGCACACTTGTGGTACAATGCTAGCATCATTAGGCTAGATACAATGCTAGCATCATTAGGCATGTGGTGATACACCCTTGTGCCAAATTTGAGTCCATTTAGCTAGCATCAATATATCAAAACATGGCTTATGAATTTGTAATTTAAACAATATGAATATTTCACTATTCTTAGTTATGATTTAGGGAGGGGTAATGTATGCATCATTCAGGTCTAATACTAGTACTTTTTAATGTAATATTAAGTCATAAAAATGAGATAAGACTTAACTTATAAATTATAGTACTATTCTATCATCACATAAGCACTAAGTTGATGAAGGACTTTCTAGCCAACCTATAGAGATCTATAGCCTTGGCTAGAAACTCCTTCGAAGGACTTTGAATTCATCAACTTAGTGATTACTAAGTTGGCTAGAAACACTTTGTGGCAATTGTGCACACATGCCAACATTGCATGGTCTGCCTGTTGATTTCTCAGACGATTATAAGAAGCTTGAGGCCAGCCGAGCTACCACGGAACCAAAACACAAAGATGTCACCAGCTCTCATATCAAACTTGTTCACAACCTCCATCCACTTTGATGTTATCATGGCACCACATTTCATTTTGCCTCTAGTGTTTGACTTGGTCATTGTTCCAAAATACTTGAATGTCTGCTGGTAGTTCAATATATGGAACAATATGCTCCATGGTGAAGCTCCTCAAAAAATACTGCATATAGATTACACCAATATATACATACAAATGTTAGTACCTAATAGTAGTAATGTAACAATTTGAAAAATTGTTACTAGGTCAAATGTGTTACCATTTTTGCTTTGCCTTTCAAGGTGTTTGATTTATTTATGGTGCATACATAAAATGATCTTTTGGGGAGGTTCTTATCAACTCCATACTTCAGTACATTAATTTCCGCATCATCCATCGCTACACGGTTGCCATAATGGCAGAAACATTCAAATTCTTTCTCGAACTTTATTCCGGGACCTGCATGTAACAAATACATACATAAGCAGCAATATTATAATTGCATTGATTTTTTTATTTTATATTACATACCTATTATATGCAGAGGTTTATGCAACTTAAGAGCGGCACGAACATGACGAGTGCGAGCATACTCCTCGACCTAACCAGAAAGTGCCATGTACACAAACTTTTTAGAATAAAGAAATCTATATTCTACCACCTCTTATTTTAGATACTTGAACATGGTTTGCATGTTCATAAACACACATGATATTCCAAAGCACCGAGTAGTGTCCATTAGATAATACAATTTTCTTAATAGTACATATAGATCTGACACGGCATGCTTTTCGTGCTAACATATAATAGAGTGTTATTGTACTAGTTCATATATAGATCTGATCTACACAATTATGATCGTCACGTATTTTTAAAATTTGATCGTATTTCCTCTAGATCTGACGAAATTTCTGTACATCGTTCGTTCTAGATTTTCATATAGGAGTTGGCGAAAACATACCTGATCCTTGAATCTCTAATCCATGAACCTATGTCGTCGTAGGCGTTGAATACTGGAGGCGGTCCTCAATGGAATTTTTGAGGTTGTTGTCGTGGAGGCGATCGTGTGAGGAGGGATAGGAGGCAAGTCATGGGCGGAGGCGACCGTGGAGTGAATAAATACCTAACGCGTCTACGCCGTCATACACACGCGCGTCTGCTGGGCGCGGTTGGGCCAACCAAAATAAGAAAGCAGCCGCTGCAGCGATAACACGGGCACAGGAACACAAGCTGGGCTGGGCTAAGTTTGCGTATTTTATAATGTGTAAAAAATATTGAGGTTATTTCGTGAAGGAAAGAGGCTCAGGTGAGACAAAACAGGCTATTTGTAGATTTGTCATTTTTTTTTTGGAAAAAAGAGGTTCAGGTGAGACAAAACAGGCTTGTTTGTAATGAAAAACTATATGAAAAAGGAAAGAAGAGCAAAATAAGGCTACAATAGGGCAACGCAACCAGCCAACCCAATTTGGCAACAAATCAAAGAACTCTCTCTCTTCTAGAAATAAATCCATGCACCACTTTTTGTCTATCTCTGCCAGGCTCACCTCATTCATTCCTTTTTGCCCAATTTGGTAGCCAATCTATACCAGCATCTATTTCTCAATTGCTTAACTATTTCCCTTGAACCTTTCTGAAATAGGAAATCCCACCACACACCAGCATGTACAGAAAAAATGTAGATAGTAAGCATCAAGAATGTAGAAACATAACAAGCAACTAATTAAGCAAGGTTCAACACAAACTTGATAAGGCAAAGGTTCAACACAAACGCTGCTAAGCAGCTAACATAAACACAGTTCAAACAAAAGCATGCTTATTAAACCAGCAGCAGCACACACAAACAGGCACATCAGTACATCACTGCCTCCTCGCCGCCTCCTCCCGGTCCTGCTCCTCCCGGCCCCGCTTCCTCTGCTTCCTACTGCCCATACCTGGAACCTTCAGTGGCTTGGGCTTGGGAGCAGGCACACGACCGAGCTTTATAGCTCGGTTCAGTTTGTTCCTGAGGAAGATGCCATAGGCCATGTGATTGGCCATGAAGCCGTGGACATTGATAGTTTCCCCAACTTTGACACGGCCAGATCCATAGCCTTCAGCATGCTACAGGATGCTTTGGAAGTCCATCTTTATGCTCCTTTTGAAGAAGGGGCAGCTGTTCATGCCATCAGTCCAGGGTTCACTCCAGAACCGGTTGAACCTCCCCGCTTTAAGTTTGTTAAGAGTGGCCCTGGTCTTCCTTTGACACGAGTTGACATCGCTGTCAACATCATCAGTAGCCTGCTGAAATATGCAAAATACACATGTGAAGCAAATATGTAGAAACTGAAACTAAAATTGAATGCTTAACAAAGGAAGCAACAGATAACAGTCTCTAGCTAGCAATAACAGAAAGTAATCAAGGGATCAAGCAGATAATCCACTTCCGTCGGTCAATAAGCTAGCATTAATCCATAGAAATGAAAACAACAATCTAGAGATCCACAAATATTAATTGATTCTATCCATAATCGAACCCTAGCTAGCAATAATCCATAGATCCACAAATATTAATCGATTCTGTCCATAATCGAACCCTAGCTAGCAATAATCCACAGATCCATTAATTACACATCAATCGTAACAGATAACAAACGAATCTGACGCTAAGTGAAAACCCTAGGCCCCAAGCTTAATAGTTATTAATTGGAACTTACCTCCTTCTCGTTGTCGACGATGTTCTTGTTGAAGGCCGGCGGCGGCATGATGATGAGCTCGACCTCCTTGCCTTCATCATGCGGCTGCTTCCGAAGATTGTACGCACAAGTACTAATAGCGGCAGGAGCCGATGAGGGACTGATGGGCCGCCCTTCAGCAATGTCCTCCGCTTCATCTTTCGCATCCACTGCGGCTGTGATTGCCGCCCTTGCAGCATTTTGTGCCTCCGTCGCGGCTCTGGCCGCCTCTGTCACGGCTATGGCCTCCTCCTTCGCGGCTCTGGCCGCCTCATCCATGGCTAATGCCAGCGTCGCGGCCTTCTCCTTCGCTGTGGCGACAGCGTCGGATGGGTTCTCCATTGCCGGAATGGGAAGTGGAGCGGAAGCGGAAGGGGAGAGGGTTTTTTCCTGGTCGGTGGAGAGAGAGAGAGGAGTGGGGAAGTGTAGTGGGTAGGGGCCTAGGGGGAGTTGGGAAGCGGTGGCGTGATGCAGTGAATGAGGGGAGGCGGAGAGAGATAGAGGGATGGGCTCTATATGGTGAGATGCCGACGTTTCGTGCTCCCGCAGTTCACACGTGTACGATTCAGCAGCATACGCATGCGCACCTGCTCACACAGTGCACCACGGATATGTATACCGTACTACACAGTTCACACGCGCACGGTGCGCCTTGGACACGCCTATGTTACATGCACGGTTCTCACGCGCTCAGTGGCCCCATTCGCCAACAATCTCTCTCTTGTTTTTGACGAATCTCTCTCTCTCTCTCTCTCTCTCTCTCTCTCTCTCTCTCTTTCTCTCTCTCTGTGGACCCCCGCCAGTGGCCCACCCACTCTTTTCCGATCGTGGCTACCTCCTTTTGCAACTATTTGATTTTGAGTTTGGAATACACAATTTGAATTTTAATGAACGGTTGAGTGTGTGTAATATCTAAGTTTAAGGTTTTCTTACAACAAAATTGACACTTGTCCAACATAGTCCCACCCAGTAGATAGAAACAACAGGAAAGCAGATAGTTTTTGGACTGCGCAAAAGGTGTCTCCCATTGCAACTCATTGTTCGGATAGTTCAGTTTACAGTTGCAAAATAGAAACACATAGTTCAATTCAGCAGAGCAACAGCGAGAAAAGTCTGCTACATTACAGTCGTAGCCTGGCGAGGAGCTTCTTGTTTTCATCCTCAATCTCTTCAAGTCGTAGGCGACGTACGAGCATGTCCTGCCTGATGTTGACCTACTCACTGAGCGAAGCCTCGAGCTTCCGAAGAAGGTTCATGTTCTCGACACGGAGATCGACATTATCATCTTTTAGCCTCGCATTATCCTTCGAGAGCCCCTCGTTGATGGATGTATTCAGTCGGTTCGAGGCTTGGATCTTCTTATGCAGTTTCTTCCAGGCAACGTTGTCCCTTTTCAGCTCGTCGCGCTCCTCAGTAAGGGTATTCACAGCTAATTTGAGCCGTTCTAATTCCAGTTCTTATGTTTGCATTTTCTCCCTGTGGCTGTTTATTCGTGCATTAAGCCAAGCATCCACCTGATTGATGAGTTTTGGCTTATTTTCCTGGGACAAAGAATACATGGTTTCAGTCCTATCACGGAACGGGAACAACAGTAACGTGTCATTATAGCAGCAAGCTTTATGCAGAAATGGGCGGTGTGGAAAAGATCCAGGAGCAAAAACCCCAAATCCTAGTTGCAAAAACCCCAGTGTACAGTGTTTACCTCGCTGATCCGGGGATCTGGGGCGAACATGTCTGCCGGTGAACCGACGGCTCTGAAGAAGGAGAAGTAGGTGATGATTAAGGAGAAGAAGAATTCTAGATAACACTATTAAGGAGAAGAAGTACATGACCTACCCGGAGGATCCCTCGCCTGCGGGCACAACCATGAGCATATGTTGTGACTCTTCACTGCATAAAGCATCGTGGCGAGCTCTCTCTTTTCTCTCCTCGCGCATTGTCGTCGCGGCACACTTCCGAGAGGGAGCCATGCCTGCGCAGAGGGAGGGAGCAGGAGCGGGATGAGCAGGAGGAATAAGAAAGGGAGGAGGGCGCTAGTGACGAGTGGAGGTAGATAGTCAAAAAGGCTAGGCGGACCAGTCTTATGAACCCCGCCGTCCTCTCCCCTACTGTGCGATCTGCGTTCTCAGAGAAGTTTTGTGCACACGTGGCAGGCAGAGAACTGCAACGATGTGACCGATTGGATGCTCCATTAAGTCGATTGACAATTCAATGACACTTCGGCGCTGATATAATGGTGCACGCGTCCGGCCTGCACGCGTCATGATGAAACAGTCCTGCATCGTCACGATCACATTTACAATTTACTTCTTAAGCTTGACTTTGAAAAGGCTTTTGACAGAATTGAACACTCTGCAATTATTAATATCCTCAAAGCCAAAGGTTTTGGTGATAAATGGATTTCTTGGATTCAGTTGATCTTTGGTTTAGCTTCTTCCTCTGTTCTATTAAATGGAGTGCCTGGGAAAAAAAATTATTGCAGAAGAGGTGTTAGACAAGGGGATCCTTTATCTCCTCTCCTGTTTGTCCTGGCTGCTGATCTCCTTCAAAGCATCCTCAATAAAGCAATGAATCTTGGTCTTCTCTCCCTTCCCACTGAAGATGTGTTCTGTCCTGATTTCCCTGTGGTGCAGTATGCAGATGACACTTTATTAATCCTTAAAGCTGATTCCAAGCAACTATTGTGCCTTAAGGCTATTCTTCATACTTTTGCTCTTTCCACTGGACTCAAAGTTAATTACTCTAAATCCAGTATGATGCCAATTAACATGGACACTGAGAGGCTTGGACACTTTGCTAATACTCTTTCTTGCCTCACTGGCTCATTGCCATTCACCTACCTTGGTCTGCCTTTAAGTATAAATAAGCCTGCAGTGGAACATTTCCTGCCTATTGTTCAGAGAGTTGAGAAAAGGTTGTGTGGGATTGCTGATTTTCTTAATTATGGGGGGAAACTGCAGCTAGTCAAATCTGTTTTATCTTCCCTTCCCATATATTACATGAGTTGTTTTGATCTTCCTGTCACTATTAAGGAACAGTTGGTTAAATATATGAGGCAATGCCTGTGGAGAAAGAAAACATCTGATGTTCAACCTAGAGGTAAAGCTCTTGTAGCATGGAAGAAAGTTTGTCGGCCCAAAAACCAGGGGGGATTGGGAGTACTTGACCTTAATGTTCAAAACTCTGCACTCCTTTTGAAGAATTTGGATAAATTTTATAATCATAAGGATATCCCTTGGGTTCACCTTATATGGAACACTTATTACTGTAATGGTAGACTCCCTGGAAGAAGTCTAGAGGGATCCTTTTGGTGGAAAGCTCATCTGAAATTGATTGACATTTTTAAAGGAATTGCAAAGTGCATGGTGGGAGATGGAAAATCCACCCTTCTCTGGTCTGATATGTGGAATGATGGCTGTCTACAACATAAGCTTCCTCATCTCCTCTCCTATGCAAAAAACCCACACATCTCTGTCAATGAGTTCCTGCAGACAGAAAATGCTCAAGATCATTTTTACCTCCCTCTGTCACAACAAGCTTACCAGGAATATCAAAGTCTTGAGCAAATTCTTAATACTGGCAGGAAGGGGGAAGCTGACAACTGGAGTTACATTTGGGGCAGTAATTTTTCAGTCCAAAAGGCCTATTATTCTTTATCTGGTTGCCAACCTGTACAGCCACATTTCTCCTGGTTGTGGAAGTCCTCTTGTCAACAAAAGCACAAATTCTTCTTCTTGCTCTTGCTGCTTGATAGGCTAAATACAAGAAACCTTCTGAAAAGGAAATGTTTCTCTCTGGCATCATATGAATGTGCGTTCCATGGCTGCATCAGTGAAGAAACCATTCTACATTTATTTTGGGACTGCCCTTTTGCAAGAGCTTGCTGGGCTGAAATCTCACATGTCCAAGTGGATGATCAAAATCTTTTTGAAGTCTTAGCCAGTATTAAAAAAGATCTTAAAGTCCCTTTTGCAATAGAAATTATTATACTTGGAGCTTGGGGCATTTGGATATGCAGAAACAATGAAATTTTCAACAACAAGCATGCTTCGCTTGAGGAATGGAGAGCTATTGTTGCTCAGGAATTAAGATGGGTCCTGTATAGAATTAAGAAGAAATATTATCAGGGCCTCAAAGATTGGATTGAAAATAATTTAGACAGGAGATAGCTGCTTAGACTGTTATCCCTCTTTTGAGGTGGATTAAGTTTGTAAATATTTTTGTAACACTCTATAATATATAAAAATTGCAGTGGGGTATTTTGCCCTACTGTTTTACCCTAAAAAAACAATTTACTTCTAGTTTTGTTTCACACGGGTTGTGTCATACGTGCACCGCGTCGGAGGTGACGGGGGTGCTCCTATTTCCCGCCTGTTGGTGAATGGGGAGTGCACCTTCCTGATGTATCGTGAGCCCCCGCTCTTATCCGCGCGTGCAACACAAACGGCCCACCGGTTGGAACAGAAATGCGGCCCAGCAAACCACGTAGAGGTGTTGCCACGTCAGACTGCTGAGTTGGACGACGGGAATCCACATCGCGTTGCAGAATACGCGCGTACTGATCCACTTCGGGCCCGTACGGGTTTTGGCGGGATCTACGCGCGTGATCTAACCTTTCTGTATGCCAATCCTACCCCCAGGTGCGAAGGGGTATCCGCCCATCCCAGACCTCGATCGCACCTGAATTTTTCGTCTTTCCTTGAGGGGCTTATTGAATCATAAGTCTAATAGAGATTCTGACTAAAATAAGAAGTGCAAAAAGTAATAGATGAAACTTCTCATTAATATTCCATAAAGGCACTCACATGAAGGGATACATAGATAATCAACTAAAGGAGAGATACTTCCACATGCAAACCAAACTATAAGATAACCTCTCTACCAAAGATATGAATCCACTAAAAAGGTAAGAGATGAAAGATAATGATAGTGATACCGCGGCACTCCCCCAAGCTTGGAACAAGCCAAGGGGATGCCAAACCTGATGACGAATTACTCCTTCTGTGGTGGTGGTGTTTTCTTGTCATCATAAAAATTCCAAGGCAATGGTTCCCCATCCAAAAAGGATGTCCTTGTCTCTGCAATCCTGAAACTAGCAGCAGAGATTATGCGATCAAACCTAGCCTCATACTCACAGTTTTGATTTTGTATGTCATAGAGTTGTGTTTGTAATTGGTTGGTGGTCTAACGTAGTGAGAAGATTTCTTCTCGGAGCTCAGCCACCTCCTCCTCGTGTTTGATGATGAGTTCTGAACTTATCTTGTGAATAACATCCACTTCGTGTTCCGCCATCTTCTTGTACCTGAAAGCCTCCTGCTCCAATGCTTCCATCCTGTCTTCCAGACTTCCTTCTCCCTTGGGGCCTTGAACTTATTTCATCTGTACCTTCCCATCTTTGAGAATCAGCTCCTTGGGATGAATCTTCAACTCATACATGTATGGGTTGAGGACATCCGCAGAGAAATCCTCCATGGGTGATCCAGAGGAAGACATTGTAGCTCCAAAACTGAGAATTTTCCTGACAGAAATAGATTGAAACAAAAACACGGCGAGAACTCGATGCAAGAACCTCGGGGAATCCGGGGGGTTATATATAACGAAGTTTCAAAGCATAAGGAAGGTTTTGACACGAAAACAAGGCGGAGTCGGAGGTCGGGGGAGGCACACCCCCTCCAGGCGTGGCGCAAGGTGGGCCCGCGCCTGGGGTGGGTTTGGCTACCCCGGCCTCCGGCTCCTCCTCTGTTCCGTCTCGTAACTTCCCTTATGTATTAATAACATCAAAAATATAAAAAATTGGGGTTTCACGAACCTTCTGTTTTCACCACTTTTACCTATTCAAGGACGAACTTTGGAGTTTCTGGTGTTTGGCTTCTGATAAATTCTTCTCGAGTCACCATTTGAATAACATCCACATCTTCATTATAAGAATCTTCAGAAATATAATGTTTTAGTCTTTGACCATTAACCATCTGTGTTGTGTCATCCTCCAGAGAAGAAGTTTTGATGGCACCTGAATGGTACACTTCTTTGATAAAGGTCCTTCCCATTTTGAGAGTAGTTTCCCTGCAAAAAATCTGAGACAAGACCTATAGAAAAGAACTTTCTCACCAACATGGAACTCCCTTTTGAGAATTCTCCTATCATGCCATCTTTTTACTTTTTCCTCAAAAAGCCTAGCATTTTCATAAGCTTCACCTCTCCACTCATCTAGATTACTTAAATCGAGCAGTCTTTTCTCACCTGCAAGTCTAAAATCTCTATTCAACTCTTTCACATCCCCATAGGACTTTTATAAGCAGTTCTATAAGCCCACAAAGATCATTTAACTTTTTAGCCCAATTTTTTATAGATCTATTGATAGTCTTCTGCAAGATAGATTTAATTTCCCTATTGGAAAGTTCTACTTGCCCACTAGTTTGGGGGTGATAAGCTGAAGCAATTCTATGGTTTACATCATACTTAGCGAGAGTTTTTCTAAAACCCCCATGAATAAAATGAGAGCCTCCATTAGTCATGAGATATCTAGGCACACCGAACCTAGGAAAAATGACATCCTTAAGCATTTTCAAAGAGGTCTTACCATCAACACTATTTGTAGGTATGGCTTCTACCCACTTTGTAACATAGTCGACAGCGACAAGAATATGAGTGTACCCTTTTGAAGGGGGAAAAGGTCCCATAAAGTTGAATCCCCAATAATCAAAAGGTTCAATAACAAGAGAATAATTGATAGACATTTCATTGTGTCTAGAAATGTTACCTACTCGTTGACATTCATCACATGATAAGACAAACTTCCTTGCATCTTTGAAAAGGGTAGGCCAATAAAATCCAGATTGAAAAACCTTCTGTGCGGTCCTATCCCCTACATGATGTCCTCCATAAGCACTGCCATGATATTTTCTCAATATCTCTTATTGTTCAAATTATGGAACACATCTTCGCATAATGCCATCTACTCCTTATTTATATAAGTGTGGGTCATTCCAAAAGTAATGCCTTAGATCATAAAAGAATTGCCTTCTCTACTGAGCTGCAAAGGTTAGAGGCAAATACTTGGAAATAATAAAGTTAGCATAATCAGCATACCAAGGACTCTCATGCGGACTTACCCTTATCGCAACCAACTACTCATTTGGAAAAATATCATTTACAGGCAATGGGTCAAAATAAATGTTTTCCAAATGAGATAAATTGTCAGCAACAGGATTTTCAGCACCTTTCCTATCTACAATATGCAGATCAAACTCTTGTAAAAGCAAAACCCACCTGATAAGTCTAGGCTTAGCGTCCTTCTTTGTCATAAGGTACTTGATAGCAGCATGATCAATATGAATAGTAACCTTTGAATCAACAATATAAGGTCAAAACCTATCACATGCAAAGATTACAACTAAGAACTCTTTTTCAGTAGTAGCATAATTCTTTTGAGCAGCATCTAGAGTCTTGCTAGCATAATGAATAATATTCAACTTATTTTCAACATGTTTCCCAAGGACAACACCAACAACAAAATCACTAGCATCACACATAATTTCAAAAGGTAAACTCCAATCAGGTGGTTGAACAATAGGAGCAGTTGTCAAAGATTTCTTCAAAGTTTCAAAAGCTTCCTTACAATCATCATAAAAAACAAAAGGTGCATCTTTTTGAAGAAGATTAGTAAGGGGCTTTGAAATTTTAGAGAAATCTTTTATAAACCTCCGATAGAAACCAGCAAGACCAAGGATACTACGAATACCTTTGATATCTCTAGGACAAGGCATCTTCTCAATTGCTTCAATTTTGGATCTGTCAACTTCAATGCCTCTTTCAGAGATCTTGTGTCCAAGAACAATCCCTTCATTAACCATGAAATGGCATTTCTCCCAATTAATAACAAGGTTGGTTTCTTCACATGTCTGCAAAACTTTATCAAGGTTGTGCAAACAGACAGAAAAAATCGTCCATGAAAACCTCCACAATTTCTTCACAAAAACCATGAAAGATAGCAGACATACATCTCTGAAAGGTAGCAGGAGCATTACATAAACCAAAAGGCATACACCTATATGCATAAGTACCATAAGGACAAGTGAAAGTAGTTTTCTCTTGGTCTTGTGATTTCACAGCAATTTGATAAAACCCAGAATAACCAAGTGAGCCTTTTTGGACAACCTTTCAAGCATTTGATCAATAAAGGGCAAAGGATAATGATATTTCTTAGTAACTTTATTAATATTTCTACAATCAATGCACATTCTATACCCAACCACTACTCTTTGAGGTATAAGCTCATTATCTTCATTAAACAGAATAGTTATTCCCCCTTTCTTGGGAACACAATGAACAGGGCTAACCCATTCACTATCAGCAATAGGATAAATAATACCAGCATCAAGGAGTTTTAATACCTCATTTCTTACCACATCCTTCATCTTAGGATTTAGACGATGTTGGTGCTCAAAAAGTGGTTTTGCATTAGGCTCAATATTAATAGCATGTGACATATAGTAGGAGAAATTCCTTTTAAATCATCAAGAGTATAACCCATAGCTCCTCGGTGTTTCTTCAATACTTCCAATAACCTTTCTTCTTCCTTTCCTGAATGTTTAGAACTAATAATAACAGGATACACTTTCTTATTATCAAGATAAGCATATTTAAGATCATCAGGTAAAGGTTTTAATTCGAAAACAGGGTCCTCTTTAGGTGGTAGTGTGGTACCCAAATCTTCCACAGGTAGATTATGCTTAAGTAACTCAGGCCGACGAAGTAAAACTTCGTCAATCTCATTTCTTTCCTTCATGAAGACATCGCTTTCGTGATCTTCCATAAACTGCTGCAAGGCATTGTTAGGAGCAAGAGAAATAGCAAAAAATTGTTCAACCCTGAAATCATCATTAGGCAGTTCATTTTCATAAGGAGTTTTTGCAAATTTGGAAAAATTAAACTCATAAGAATTTCCATCAAACTTAGTCAAAACTTTTTCCTTCCTATAATCTATAATAGCCCCACAAGTATTCAGGAAGGGTCTACCAAATATAATAGGATAGGTTTTACTAGCTTCTGAATTAAGCACTAGAAAATCAGCAGGATACTTAATCTTACCACATAGAACCTCCACATCTCTCACAATACCAATGGGGCAAATGGTTTCCCTATTTGCAAGGTGAATAACCACATCAATGCCCTCAAGCTCACAAGGACCAATTTCATGCATAATTCCCTGTAAAGATCATAAGGAATAGCACTAGAACTAGCACCAATATCACATAAACCATAATAGCAATGATCACCAATTTTAACAGAAAGCACAGGAACACTAGCTTTTCTAACTTTACTAGGATGATAGATAATATTAGAAGCGTCTTCACAGAAGAAAATGTGCTCACCTCTATATTTCTAGTGACAGGGTCTTTCACAATAGCTACCACAGGTTCAACATTCAATTGCTCATCAGGTTCCATAGTTTTCATTGTACCTTTGTTATTTGCACTAATCATCATACAATACTCCTACCTTAGCTGGGAAAGGTATTTTCTCAACATAAGGTTCAGGCACAATATGATTAGTAGTACAAACTTCAGTACTTCTAACAGGAACATGATTAACAACATCTTTATAAGGAGCATGGTACTTATTCCACTTCTTGGGAATTTCCGTAAGAGGCAAAGGCCTTAAAACAATTGGCAATACTTTGGGAATCAAGACCAAACTCATTACTAATATCACGGAAGTCATCAGTTCCCATAAAAGATTTAATGCATTCATAATCATAGTTTATACCTGACTTTGTTCCTTTGTCATTCTCCCAAGCTTCAGTGTTCTCTTGAATACGGTCTAGTAGATCCCATTTAGCTTCTTCCTTCATAGGTGTGAATGATCCAGCACAAGAAGCATCTAGTAAATCTTTATCATGAAGAGAAAGCCTAGCATAAAAGTTATTGATAATAATATTGTTAGGGAGTTCATGAATAGGACATTTAAGCATTAATAACTTCAATCTCCCCCAATCTTGAGCTGTACTCTCTCCATCACGAGGCCAAAAGTTATATATCAGATTTCTATCCTTATGAATCTCACTGGGAGGATCGAATTTAGAATAAAAGAGAGATGTCATCTCCTCCCATTCCATGGATTGTCCATTCTTCAACAACTTATACCATTCTTCAGCTCTCCCTTTCAAGGATATGGAGAGTAACTTCTTCTTCACCTGTTCAATTGTGATACCTGCACACTTAAACAACCCGCATAATTCATGGATAAAAAACAAATGATCACCAGGGTGGACAGTTCCATCCCCAAAATAATAATTATCCATAACACGATCAACAATACTTGTAGGTATCTTAAAAGGATCTATCTCAACAGGTGGTGGTTCATCTACTACCCTAATAGTGGTAGTAGTTTTCCCAAATAGAAAACCAAGTGGTTTATCCATATTGGAAACAGAGTAACAAGCAGTAACAAAAAGCAATACTCATAGTAGAAGTTTCCTTTACCAGTTCCACTCTTCAATAGCTCTTCACTCCCTGGCAACGATGCTATAAAATAGTATTGATGACCCACAAGTATAGGGGGTGTATCGTAGTACTTTTGATAATTAGGAGTGTCGATCCCAACGAGGAGCAGAAGGTGTTGACTAGTGGTATGGAGCAGGAAATCTCTGTAAATACTTAGCAAACAGATTTTTAGTGGTTTTCTGATAAAGCAACAAAACAAAGTGCAAGTAACAAAGAACAAACGCAGCAAGTGGCCAATCCTTTCTTAGCAAAGGACAAGCCGGTGGAAATACTTATAAGGACCAAACGTTCTCGAGGACACATGGGAATTCTGTCAAGTGCTTTCGCTTCAAATAGTTGAGTACTCTTCTTTGGTGTTGTAAGTGTTGCGTGGGTGAACCTGTGCTAATGTACCGACCTTACTTGGACTAATACATACTTGTGATTAAACCGCCTGCTGAAATATGCAAAATACACATGTGAAGCAAATATGTAGAAACTGCAACTAAAATTGAATGCTTAACAAAGGAAGAAACAGATAACAGTCTCTAGCTAGCAATAACAGAAAGTAATCAAGGGATCAAGCAGATAATCCAATTCCGTCGGTCAATAAGCTAGCATTAATCCATAGAAATGAAAACAACAATCCACAGATCCACAAATATTAATCGATTCTATCCATAATTGAACCCTAGCTAGCAATAATCCACAGATCCACAAATATTAATCGATTCTGTCCATAATCGAACCCTATCTAGCAATAATCCACAGATCCATTAATTACACATCAATCGTAACAGATAACAAACGAATCTGATGCTAAGTGAAAACCCTAGGCCCCAAGCTTAACAGTTATTAATTGGAACTTACCTCCTCCTCGTTGTCGACGATATTCTTTTTGAAGGTCGGCGGCGACATGATGATGAGCTCGACCTCCTTGCCGTCATCCTGCGGCTGCTTCCCAAGATTGTACGCACAAGTACTGATAGCGGCAGGAGCCGATGAGGGACTGATGGGCCGCCCTTCAGCAATGGCCTGCGCTTCATCTTTCGCATCCACTGCGGCTGTGATTGCCACCCTTGCGGCATTTTGTGCCTCCGTCGCGGCTCTGGCCGCCTCTGTCGTGGCTATGGCCTCCTCCTCCGCAGCTCTGGCCGCCTCCTCCATGGCTAACGCCAGCATCACGGCCTTCTCCTTCGGTGTGGCGACAACATCAGATGGGTTCTCCATTGCCGAAGAAAGGGAGGAGGGCGCTAGTGACGAGTGGAGGTAGATAGTCAAAAAGGCTAGGCGGACCAGTCTTATGAACCCCGCCGTCCTCTCCCCTACTGTGCGATCTGCATTCTCAGAGAAGTTTTGTGCACACGTGGCAGGCAGAGAACTGTAACGATGTGACCGATTGGATGCTCCATTAAGTCGATTGACAATTCAATGACACTTCGGCGCTGATACAATGGTGCACGCGTCCGGCCTGCACGCGTCATGATGATTAAGGAGAAGAAGAATGCTGGATAACACTATTAAGGAGAAGAAGTACATGACCTACCCGTAGGATCCCTCGCCTGCGGGCACAGCCATGAGCATATGTTGTGACTCTTCACTGCGTAAAGCATCGTGGCCAGCTCTCTCTTTTCTCTCCTCGCGCATTGTCGCCGCGGCACACTTCCGAGAGGGAGCCATGCCTGCGCAGAGGGAGGGAGCAGGAGCGGGATGAGCAGGAGGAAGAAGAAAGGGAGGAGGGCGCTAGTGACGAGTGGAGGTAGATAGTCAAAAAGGCTAGGCGGACCAGTCTTATGAACCCCGCCGTCCTCTCCCCTACTGTGCGATCTGCGTTCTCAGAGAAGTTTTGTGCACACGTGGCAGGCAGAGAACTGCAATGATGTGACCGATTGGATGCTCCATTAAGTCGATTGACAATTCAATGACACTTCGGCGCTAATAAAATGGTGCACGCGTCCGGCCTGCACGCGTCATGATGAAACAGTCCTGCATCGTCACGATCACATTTACAATTTACTTCTAGTTTTGTTTCACACGGGTTGTGTCAGACGTGCACTGTGTCGGAGGTGACGGGGGTGCTGCTATTTCCCACCTGTTGGTGAATGGGGAGTGCACCTTCCTGATGTATCGTGAGCCCCCGCTCTTATCCACGCGTGCAACACAAACGGCCCACCGGTTGGAACAGAAATGCGGCCCAACAAACCACGTAGAGGTGTTGCCACGTCAGACTGCTGAGTTGGACGACGGGAATCCACATCGCGACGCAGAATACGCGCGTACTGATCCACTTCGGTCCCGTACGGGCTTTGGAGGGATCTACGCGCGTGATCTAACCTTTCTGTATGCCAATCCTACCCCCAGATGCGAAGGGGTATCCGCCCATCCCAGCCCTCGATCGCACCTGAATTTTTCGTCTTTCCTTGAGGGGCTTATTGAATCAGAAGTCTAATAGAGATTGCAGACTAAAATAAGAAGTGCAAAAATTAAAAGATGAAACTTCTCATTAATATTCCATAAAGGCACTCACACCAAGGGATACATAGATAATCAACTAAAGGAGAGATACTTCCACATGCAAACCAAACTATAAGATAACCTCTCTACCAAAGATATGAATCTACTAAAAAGGTAAGAGATGAAAGATAATGATAGTGATACCGTGACACTCCCCCAAGCTTGGAACAAGCCAAGGGGATGCCAAACCTGATGACGAATTACTCCTTCGGTGGTGGTGGTGTTTTCTTGTCATCATAAAAATTCCAAGGCAATGGTTCCCCATCTAAAAAGGATGTCCTTGTCTCTGCAATCCTGAAACTAGCAGCAGAGCTTATGCGATCAAACCTAGCCTCATACTCACAGTTTTGATTTTGTATGTCATAGAGCTGTGTTTGTAATTGGTTGGTGGTCTAACAGAGTGAGAAGATTTCTTCTCGGATCTCAGCCACCTCCTCCTCGTGTTTGATATGAGTTCTGAACTTATCTTGTGAATAACATCCACTTCGTGTTCCGCCATCTTCTTGTACCTGAAAACCTCCTGCTCCAATGCTTCCATCCCGTCTTCCAGACTTCTTTCTCCCTTGGGGCCTTGAACTTATTTCATCTGTACCTTCCCATCTTTGAGAATCATCTCCTTGGGATGAATCTTCAACTCATACATGTATGGGTTGAGGACATCCGCAGAGAAATCCTCCATGGGTGATCCAGAGGAAGACATTGTAGCTCCAAAACTGAGAATTTTCCTGACAGAAACATATTGAAACAAAAACACGACGAGAACTCGATGCAATAACCTCGGGGAATCCGGGGGGTTATATATTACGAAGTTGCAAAGCATAAGGAAGGTTTTGACACAGAAACGAGGCGGCGTCGGAGGTCGGGGGAGGCACACCCCCTCCAGGCGTGGGGCAAGTTTGGGCCCACGCCTAGGGTGGGTTTGGCTACCCCGGCCTCCGGTTCCTCCTCTGTTCCGTCTCGTAACTTCCCTTATGTATTAAAAACATCAAAAATATAAAAGATTGGGGTTTCACGAACCTTCTGTTTTCACCACTTTTACCTATTCAAGGACGAACTTTGGAGTTTCTGGTGTTTGGCTTCTGATAAATTCTTCTCGAGTCACCATTTGAATAACATCCACATCTTCATTATAAGAATCTTCAGAAATATAATGTTTTAGTCTTTGACCATTAACCATCTGTGTTGTGTCATTCTCCAGAGAAGAAATTTTGATGGCACCTGAATGGTACACTTCTTTGATAACAAAAGTTCCTTCCCATTTCGAGAGTAGTTTCCCTGCAAAAAATCTGAGACAAGACCTATAGAAAAGAACTTTCTCACCAACATGGAACTCCCTTTTGAGAATTCTCCTATCATGCCATATTTTTACTTTTTCCTTAAAAAGCCTAGCATTTTCATAAGCTTCACCTCTCCACTCATCTAGATTACTTAAATCGAGCAGTCTTTTCTCACCTGCAAGTCTAAAATCTCTATTCAACTCTTTCACTGCCCAATAAGCTTTGTGTTCTAATTATAAAGGCAAGTGATAAGCTTTCCCATAGACCATTTGTAAGGAGACATCCCCATAGGACTTTTATAAGCAGTTCTATAAGCCCACAAAGATCATTCAACTTTTTAGCCCAATTTTTTATAGATCTATTGATAGTCTTCTGCAAGATAGATTTAATTTCCCTATTGGAAAGTTCTACTTGCCCACTAGTTTGGGGGTGATAAGCTGAAGCAATTCTATGGTTCACATCATACTTAGCGAGAGTTTTTCTAAAACCCCCATGAATAAAATGAGAGCCTCCTTCAGTCATGAGATATCTAGGCACACCGAACCTAGGAAAAATGACATCCTTAAGCATTTTCAAAGAGGTCTTACCATCAGCACTATTTGTAGGTATGGCTTCTACCCACTTTGTAACATAGTCGACAGCGACAAGAATATGAGTGTACCCTTTTGAAGGGGGAAAAGGTCCCATAAATTTGAATCCCCAACAATCAAAAGGTTCAATAACAAGAGAATAATTGATAGACATTTCATTGTGTCTAGAAATGTTACCTACTCGTTGACATTCATCACATGATAAGACAAACTTCCTTGCATCTTTGAAAAGGGTAGGCCAATAAAATCCAGATTGAAAAACCTTCTGTGCGGTCCTATCCCCTGCATGATGTCCTCCATAAGCACTGCCATGAAATTTTCTCAATATCTCTTGTTGTTCAAATTCTGGAACACATCTTCGCATAATGCCATCTACTCCTTCTTTATATAAGTGTGGGTCATCCCAAAAGTAATGCCTTAGATCATAAAAGAATTTCCTTCTCTACTGAGCTGTAAAGGTTGGAGGCAAATACTTGGAAATAATAAAGTTAGCATAATCAGCATACCAAGGACTCTCATGCGGACTTACCCTTATCGCAACCAACTACTCATTTGGAAAACTATCATTTACAGCAATGGGTCAAAATAAATGTTTTCCAAACGAGATAAATTGTCAGCAATAGGATTTTCAGCACCTTTCCTATCTACAATATGCAGATCAAACTCTTGTAAAAGCAAAACCCACCTGATAAGTCTAGGCTTAGCGTCCTTCTTTGTCATAAGGTACTTGATAGCAGCATGATCAGTATGAATAGTAACCTTTGAATCAACAATATAAGGTCAAAACTTATCACATGCAAAGATTACAACTAAGAACTCTTTTTTAGTAGTAGCATAATTCTTTTGAGAAGCATCTAGAGTCTTTCTAGCATAATGAATAACATTCAACTTCTTGTCAACACGTTTCCCAAGGACAGCACCGACAACAAAATCACTAGCATCACACATAATTTCAAAAGGTAAACTCCAATCAGGTGGTTGAACAATAGGAGCAGTTGTCAAAGCTTTCTTCAAAGTTTCAAAAGCTTCCTTACAATCATCATAAAAAAAGGTACATCTTTTTGAAGAAGATTAGTAAGGGTCTTTGAAATTTTGGAGAAATCTTTAATAAACCTCCTATAGAAACCAGCAAGACCAAGGATACTACGAATACCTTTGATATCTCTAGGACAAGGCATCTTCTCAATTGCTTCAATTTTGGCTCTGTCAACTTCAATGCCTCTTTTAGAGATCTTGTGTCCAAGAACAATCCCTTCAATAACCATGAAATGGCATTTCTCCCAATTAAGAACAAGGTTGGTTTCTTCACATGTCTGTAAAACTTTATCAAGGTTGTGCAAACAGTTATCAAAAGAAGTTCCATAGACGAAAAAAATCGTCCATGAAAACCTCCACAATTTCTTCACAAAAACCATGAAAGATAGCAGACATACATCTCTGAAAGGTAGAAGGAGCATTAAATAAACCAAAAGGCATACGCCTATAAGCATAAGTACCATAAGGACAAGTGAAAGTAGTTTTGTCTTGGTCTTGTGCTTTCACAGCAATTTGAGAAAACCAAGAATAAACATCAAGAAAGCAAAAGTGAGTCTTTTTGGACAACCTTTCAAGCATTTGATCAATAAAGGGCATAGGATAATGATATTTCTTAGTAACTTTATTAATCTTTCTAAAATCAATGCACATTCTATACCCAACCACTACTCTTTGAGGTATAATTTCATTATCTTCATTAGACAGAACAATTATCCCCCCTTTCTTGGGAACACAATGAATAGGGCTAACCCATTCACTATCAGCAATAGGATAAATAATACCAGCATCAAGGAGTTTTAATACCTCATTTCTTACCACATCCTTCATCTTAGGATTTAGACGGCGTTGGTGCTCAAAAAGTGGTTTTGCATTAGGCTCAATATTAATAGCATGCTGACATATAGTAGGAGAAATTCCTTTTAAATCATCAAGAGTATAACCCATAGCTCCTCGGTGTTTCTTCAATACTTCCAATAACCTTTCTTCTTCCTTTCCTAAAAGTTTAGAACTAATAATAACAAGATACACTTTCTTATTGTCAAGATAAGCATATTTAAGATCATCAGGTAAAGGTTTTAATTCGAAAACAGGGTCCTCTTTAGGTGGTAGTGTGGTACCCAAATCTTCCACATGTAGATTATGCTTAAGTAACTCAGGCCGACGAAGGAAAACTTCGTCAATCTCATTTCTTTCCTTCATGAAGACATCTCTTTCGTGATCTTCCATAAACTGTTGCAAGGCATTGTTAGGAGCAAGAGAAATAGCACAAAGTTGTTCAACCCTGAAATCATCATTAGGCAGTTCATTTTCATAAGGAGTTTTTGCAAGTTTGGAAAAATTAAACTCATAAGAATTTCCATCAAACTTAGTCAAAACTTTTTCCTTCCTACAATCTATAATATCCCCATAAGTATTCAGGAAGGGTCTACCAAATATAATAGGATAGGTTTTACTAGCTTCTGAATTAAGCACTAGAAAATCAGCAGGATACTTAATCTTACCACATAGAACCTCCACATCTCTCACAATACCAATGGGGCAAATGGTTTCCCTATTTGCAAGGTGAATAACCACATCAATGCCCTCAAGCTCACAAGGACCAATTTCATGCATAATTTCCCTGTAAAGATCATAATGAATAGCACTAGAACTAGCACCAATATCACATAAACCATAATAGCAATGATCACCAATTTTAACAGAAAGCACAGGAACACTAGCTTTTCTAAATTTACCAGGAAGAGAGATAATATTAGAAGCGTCTTCACAGAAGAAAATGTGCTCATCCTCTATATTTCTAGTGACAGGGTCTTTCACAATAGCTACCACAGGTTCAACATTCAATTGCTCATCAGGTTCCATAGTTTTCATTGTACCTTTGGTATTTGCACTAATCATCATACAATACTCCTTTACCTTAGCTGGGAAAGGTATTTTCTCAACATAAGGTTCAGGCACAATATGATTAGTAGTACAAACTTCAGTACTTCTAACAGGAACATGATTAACAACATCTTTATAAGGATCATGGTACTTATTCCACTTCTTCTTGGGAATTTCCGTAAGAGGCAAAGGCCTTAAAACAATTGGCAATACTTTGGGAATCAAGACCAAACTCATTACTAATATCACGGAAGTCATCAGTTCCCATAAAAGATTTAATGCATTCATAATCATAGTTTATACCTGACTTTGTTCCTTTGTCATTCTCCCAAGCTTCAGTGTTCTCTTGAATACGGTCTAGTAGATCCCATTTAGCTTCTTCCTTCATACGTGTGAATGATCCAACACAAGAAGCATCTAGTAAATCTTTATCATGAAGAGAAAGCCTAGCATAAAAGTTATTGATAATAATATTGTTAGGGAGTTCATGAATAGGACATTTAAGCATTAATAACTTCAATATCCCCCAATCTTGAGCTGTACTCTCTCCATCACGAGGCCAAAAGTTATATATCAGATTTCTATCCTTATGAATCTCACTGGGAGGATCGAATTTAGAATAAAAGAGAGATGTCGTATCGTCCCATTCCATGGATTGTCCATTCTTCAACAGCTTATACCATTCTTTAGCTCTCCCTTTCAAGGATATGGAGAGTAACTTCTTATTCACCTGTTCAATTGTGATACCTGCACACTTAAAAAATCCGCATAATTCATGGACAAAAAACAAATGATCACCAGGGTGGACAATTCCATCCCCAAAATAATAATTATCCATAACACGATCAACAATACTTGTAGGTATCTTAAAAGGATCTATCTCAACAGGTGGTGGTTCATCTACTACCCTAATAGTGGTAGTAGTTTTCCCAAATAGAAAACCAAGTGCTTTATCCATATTGGAAACAGAGTAACAAGCAGTAACAAAAAGCAATACTCATAGTAGAAGTTTCCTTTACCAGTTCCACTCTTCAATAGCGCTTCACTTCCTGGCAACGATGCTAGAAAATAGTCTTGATGACCCACAAGTATAGGGGGTGTATCGTAGTACTTTTGATAAATAGGAGTGTCGATCCCAACGAGGAGCAGAAGGTGTTGACTAGTGGTATGGAGCAGGAAATCTCTGTAAATACTTAGCAAACGAATTTTTAGTGGTTTTCTGATAAAGCAACAAAACAAAGTGCAAGTAACAAAGAACAAACGCAGCAAGTGGCCAATCCTTTCTTAGCAAAGGACAAGCCGGTGGAAATACTTATAAGGACCAAACGTTCTCGAGGACACATGGGAATTCTGTCAAGTGCTTTCGCTTCAAATAGTTGAGTACTCTTCTTTGGTGTTGTAAGTGTTGTGTGGGTGAACCTGTGCTAATGTACCGACCTTACTTGG
This sequence comes from Avena sativa, assembly GCA_916181665.1. Lineage (NCBI taxonomy): Eukaryota > Viridiplantae > Streptophyta > Magnoliopsida > Poales > Poaceae > Avena > Avena sativa. The sequence goes on from OV702294.1 coordinate 509,728,553, forward strand.
ACTAATACATACTTGTGATTAAACCCCCTGCAAACATCCGTAACTACAGGAAAGTATTTAAGATATAAATCTAACCACAACCTTAAACTCTGAGATCCTACGCTCCCTTGTGCAATGGTGTCCTAACGGGGGTTTAGGTTTCTGTCACTCCGGCAACCCCACAATTAGTAGCCAAGTACACAATGCATTCCCCTAGGCCCATAAATGGTGAAGTATCATGTAGTCGACGTTCACATGACACCACTAGAAGAATAGAACCACAACTTAAATACTAAACCATTGAATAATAACTCAACACAAATCCACTACTAACAACATGACTTCTCACATGTCCTCAAGAACTAAACGAACTACTCACGAGACATCATATGGATCAAGATCAAAGATTATATGATAATGGATAACAATCTGAACATAAACAATAATCCAATGGTTCCACTCACAAGCATCAACTACAATAGTAATTAACATCGGGAAAGTTTCCCCTAAGAACTAAAGCAATATCCAACACAATTGTTACAGCGGGACGGAGTGGTGATGATGGTGCTGGTGGATATGATGGTGTGGATGATGATGATCCCGATGAAGCCTAGCTTGATGATGGTGTTGATGGCGACGATCTCCCCTATCCGGGAAGGAATTTCGACAGAAATCTGTCTGCCGGAGAGATCTTTCTTTATCAGTGTTTCCCGCCCCGTAGAGGCGGCAGAAAACTATCTATGGTCTCTCCCCTCGTATTAGGGTTCCATAGGGAAGACATAGGCGAAGGGGCGGAGTTGGGAGCCGGGCAGGTGGGCCACACCCACCCTAGGCACGGCCCAGGGTGGGCCTGTGCCTAGGGGGTTTGGGCCTCCTGTGGCCCTTCTTCGCTCCTCCTTATGGCTTCCTCAATCTTCTAGAAAAATAATATTTTCCCATATTTTTTTGGTATTTTTCTGATCTTCGTGAAATTGCACCGAAACGCCTTCTTTTCCATCAGAATACAGACTCCGGCAGTCATCCTCCAAGAATCATCCAACATGCAAAAGCAGTGGAAAAGACATAAGTAATACCTCATAATAATTCATATATCAATGAATAGAGGTAAATTATGATATAGAATGGTGATGCAAATTGGGCGTATCAACCATGCATAGGAATTTATAGTGGACACTTTGGAATAGCTTGGTTTCTTGGGAGTTGGATGCATGAGTAGAGCTTACTCATACAAGCGGAGGCTAGCAAAAGACTGGGAGTGACCAACTAAGAGAGCAATAATGACCATAATCATGCAGAGCGACAAAACATTACGAATCAAAGCATAAAGAGGTACTACAAGTCAAAAACTAAGTGATCATAGAGGCTCAGGTGACTGGTTCATAGTCATAACATGGTGTGAGCATGTTTCAAGTTAACCCAAACAAAGCATCAAATGAGAATCCCACAATACTATGCTTTTGTATGCTAAAACAACACATGATTCTTTCAAGGCACATTAAGCAATCCTAATTGTTTGGAACAAGTCATGCTACAACAATAATCACTAAGCATAAGGTCAAAACAATATCTAGCATGACATGATAAAGTCTAAGTCACAATCAAAGCAAGCTCCTCTTGTACTACTCAAGCAAGAACTTTCTACTCCTTTCCAACACCAATCAACCTATTTGAAACAACACAACAAAAATGGGGGTTAATCTAATTTATTCAAGAAAACTAAGAAAACAAAAACAAAAAACGAAAACTAAGACGCTCCAAGAATAACACAACTATGCATGAAACAGTAAAAACGAAGTGTCTAGAAAGACCTAAGATTTTTATTGATGAAGCAGGGGTTGCATTGGGCATCCCCAAGCTTTGACGCTTGTACCTCTTGAATATTTCTTGGGGTGACATGGGGTGGCATCCCAAAGCTTGAGCTTTTGTCCATTCTTCATCTCATTACATCATTCTTTCTCTACACCTGAAAATTTTCCTTCATACAAAACTTCACACAATCTTCATTAGCAACATTAGTGTATTCAAAAGATAATAGACCTTGGGTTTTAGTTTTAAAACATAAAAAATCTCACTAAATACACAAGATACTGTAGCAATTCCCTCAAAAAGCTCAATTTCCCAAAAAGAACCCAAAAAGGAATCAATAAGAAGCAAATGCAAATAATGGCAGAAATCTGTCAAAACAGACCAGCAGGTAGAAACCGATTTTTTCGAAGACCTTCTGTTGCTCAAATGAAAAAGTGTTGAAATAACTAAAGTTATCTAACAACCCGGGGGATTTATTCAGAAAATTACAGCCAATCCGACTTACAGAGATTTTACACGAATTTTTACGGTGGAGCACAAAAATCTGTTTCGGGACAACAACTCCCCAAATATCACTTCCCTCTCATTAGAGGTTATTCTTGGCACAAAAAACAAATAAAAAGGATAAGAAGAGGTTATTATAGAATTAATGTCACATCCCAAGATTTTCCAAATCTTGTAATGTGAAAAATAAAATAAACAAAATAAAATTTTGTTGAAAATCAGGGTGAAAAGAAACTTTTGTTTCTAAAAGGAAACTTAAAATCCCCTCTTGAACAAACTTTGGATAAATTTTGAATTCAACAAATCCAAATCAAGAGAAATGCATTCCTCAATGAATGTATCTGGAATTTTGAACACTTGGAAAATAAATCCAAAACCCTAAGCCCTAATGGAATAAAAACCATTTCCAAAATTATCTCCAAATCCATGGACTTGATCCATACCAAAATTGATCAACAAATATTCACAAAGGATCAAGTAAGACCATAGAAGTTGGTTTCACTCAAATCGGAACCATAAATAAAATCTTATGAATATAATAAGATAAGGAAATTGAATTTCCAAAGCTAATAAAGCCCTTACCAAAAACCCATACCAATTGGTGAACAAATAATCCTAAAGGGATTTAAAAAAAAAGAAAGAACATTTAATAAAGGAAAATGAAATATTTTGGAAACACTATTTTGGTGTTGAAAATATTTGGTTTTCAAATGGAAAATTTTATTAATTAAATCAAACCCTATTTTATTAAATAACTAATGATCCATTTTATTTAATTATTGAATGGATCCTAAAATAAATAAAAATATTATTTTGAGATTTGGATTATGTTGATAAACAGAACCAAATTCAAAATACAAAGTTGAGTGATTGTTTGAATTGTTTGATTGCTTGAATAATTGATTGAAATTTCAAAACAGAAATTGGTTTGGAAAATAGAATTAGAAAAGGAAAAAGAAAATAGACAGAAAAAAATAGAGCAGCCCAACTAGCCCAACAGGCCCAGCCCACTAAACCATTCCAGCCCAGCTCCCTCTCCCCTGAACCATTTTTTCCGCACTCAGGAACTTACCCGCACTGAGTATGACCAGTGGACCCTCTTTCCCTCCCTCACTCCACTGACCAACCGACCCCACGCAGCCCAACTCTCCCTCCCGAAGAAAACGGTCTGCACCAACTAATTGACCCACGCAGACAATGACTGGTGGACCTCCCTCTCGTTTCTTTTCCCACTGACAGGTAGACCCCACTCCTCCTGTTCTTCTTCCTCCCCGCGACTCCTTCTCCCCCTTACCGCGCGGCCGTTTCTGCCCGTTGATAGCACCATCAATCCGTGTTAATCTCTCCATTAACCCTCGCCGTGACCACGCTCCCTTAAAAGCCTCTCCCTCCTCGTCATTTTCCCCCAGACAACTCCTCCTCTCTGCCCCTAGGCTATCGCCAATTTCTTCTGCACCACCGCCGTCTCCGATGAGCTCCCTCCTCAATTCCGGTGACCCAGCGCTGCCCCTTGCCTCATCGACCACGCACACATACTCCACACTCCCTGGCGCTTCTGTCCGTGCCTTCCATTCGACCGCGGGCGCCCTAGATTGTCGGCAAGGACTAGCTCAACGCGCCGCCGCGTCTGCCTTGGCTCCGGCGACCTTCCCAGGTAAACTCCGTTCACCCCCGCAGCTCCTGTTGATGCTCCCATCTTTCCCAGATCAATACGCGCCTGACCACATTCTTGTTTTTCCTCGGCGCGACCTGCAATCTCACCTTCGACAGCAACCAGAGCCGCCCGTCGTCAGACGCAACTCCGGTGAGGAATTGCCGCAGACCCCGAGCGCCCCTCGCCCGACCAACACCTCCCCGAGCATCGCCGTGACCCCCTGAGCCCGGTGAGCATCTCCCCTTTCTCCCTCACCTCCTGTATCATCGGCACCGTCATCGACCGACAGCTCCGCCGCCGCTAGCCACCGTCAGCGCCGCCAGTTCCTGGCAAGCGTCTGGTAGCCGTAGGATCTTAATCGCGTGGCCACGATAGATTGACTAAGCGAAGGGGTACGCGTTGATCTGAGCCGCACCTGCCCCTTTAAATCCAGTGGTCTATGTCACTCGATCCAGACGAACCGGTATCGGCCAATCACGACGCGACACGTGGCCCGGTCTGTTTTAAAACAGAATTTTGAAAACAGATTTTGATGCCATTTTCAAACCCTTATAACTCTGGATCCACACGTCCAAAAATTACAAATTTTATGTCGTTGGATTCAGGAGAACAAGCCCTAGCCAACCCTACCCTTAGTTTAGCAAATAGTATCTGTTAGTTTGCTTGTTTTTGCAGAAACATTTGATTGCTAGTTTAGATTAGAAAAATTGTTTAAAAATGATTTTTGGGTTAAAACCTTGGCAAAATGGTTTGTTGTGACCTTACTGACTTTAGGAACCAACCCTTGTCTTGGAAAATGATTTTTGAAAAGTTTAGAATGGATTAATTGGTTTAGTCCATTTCTAGCTAATTAAAAACTATTGATTTGTTTTTGAAAATGTTTTTGGGTAAAAACTTTGAGAAATGTTTTGGACCAAACCTACTGACCCAAAACACCAAGTTTTGCAATAGCAACTCATTTGGTGAACCCTATAGGTTAATGCCTTGGTAAAAATATTTCTACACCACATAAAATGACACTTGTTTTGAAAATGGTTTATGAAATGAAACCTTTTGCTAATAACTTTGCCACTTTGGTAAATGACCAATTTGGATCTTACAAAGTTTAGGAATCTAATAGAGACCCTCTTTGCAAAATAAACTATCTTGTGCATGCTCCCATGCATGACCTAGTTTTCATAGTTTTGTGTGTGTGAAATGATGTTTGATTGATTATTTGGAATGCTAGTTGATTTGGTGTTTTGCATGATTGGTAGATTGAGTTTGTGCCTTGCTTGATTGAATTGTAGTGACTTGAAGAGTGTGATTGTTGCAAGGACAAGGAGTGAACCTATACCCTCTACCAAAAAGGCAAGTGATGCTTCATACTTTCTATCCCATTATTTTCACTATGCATTAGTGTTTTTGCTAAGTAAAACTTGCATGGATTTTATTTAGCTAAGTATAGACCTTGCTATAGGAAAACCTAGTAGATGAATCCTTAGTAGGATTTTCCTAAGTTAAGAATCCTATTACTATCAAGCTTAGCCTAGCTAATAGAAAACATGGGTGGAATATATATTCATGCTATGGAAAAATCTCTAAGTCTAAGGACTTGTGTTTTGTTTAATAAAACAACTCAATTAATGAATCACCTGGGTGGAATGGGACTTGCTTGGTGGTTTTTGGTTGAGTGGTTCACAAGGCCCATGTTTATGGTTTACCTTAGTGTATCTCACTTGTGGATGGCCACCCAGGAACAAAGAGATTTGAGATGTCAAATGTTGAGAAGCTTCAAGTGCAACCACTTGGCAATATGGGCTCTGCCATGATCATATAGGTTGCAAGAACTTAGCCATATGGACAGTTGGTGGTAGTGTTTGATAGGTTGGAACGCGTCCATGATGGTCTAAGGGAAAGCTTCTAAAAGATCTTGTCTTGGGAAACCAAGTCTTGTGGGGAAAGTGCACCACCTCTGCAGAGTGTAAAACCTAAGTACTTAGCCATGTCCCTGGTAAAGGACAATTTGAGCATCAAGACATGGAAGCAATCAAGAATCTCATCATTCAAATTTCTAAATTAAAATCTTGTGGTTGAACAAGGGTTGTGTGAAATCTTCAATATTTGATGGAGAGATGGCTTGGTACAAGGATCTTGAAATCTTTGATTGAGGAAAAATGATTTTGCCAAGCACTTCAGTCTTTGATTGGTAGATGCCTTGGAAAGGATCATCAGTCTTTGATTGGTAGATGCCTTGGGAAATATTTTGCCAAACAAAAACTTAGTATTTTCAAAATGTTAGGGAAAAATCTATTTTCAGCCAAGCAAGCCTCAACTCCACTTAGCCAAATGCATATAGATGATAGCCTCCACTATACTACCATAGTATCACTTGCCAATACAATTAAAATGTATTGACCCTTGTGGTTGTAACTTGTAATGTTGCAGGTTTGATTGTTTTTAGTGAAGATTGATTGATTAGGATTACAAAGTCTACAACCAACATCTGCCTGTGGCACTTTGAAGATGAAGGACCCCATGCTTATAGTTAATCCGCTGGAATGTAATGTAATAGCCAAATGAGCTATGATTGATGTAATAAAATTATGTTATTCCTGGTTATAAAGTTGTATTATGACCTTTGTTTCTTGATATTACATCTTAACTGTGGATGCTAGCTAATGATCCAGGGACTAGCATTGCAATCACAGGGATCTTTTCCTTTAATAAGGAGGGATCCTACAATTAATAACTTCCAAGACTCAAGAAAACTATTGGGTTATCTCCCAAGAAGTACTTTTCTTTAACGCCTTTAAGTTAGGCACAAGAAGCAAGAATCAAGTATTTTCAAATGAAGAAGCATTAACATCAAACCTTGCTTACAAAGGAGGAGAAAAAGGAAAATTATCTCTCCTCAGAGGGAAGTGTTCAATACCTTTCTTGAATGGAAATTGATATTTAATGGTGCCTTCTTTCATATCAATGATGGCACCAACAGTTCTAAGAAAAGGTCTTCCCAAAGTAATAGGACAAGAAGCATTGTATTCAGCATCCAAAACATAGAAATCAACAGGGACATAAGCATTGTTAACCATAATAAGAATATCATTGACACTCCCCATGAGTTTCTTTTTAGCATTATCATCAAGTGTGACATCCAAATAGAAATCTTCCAAAGGTGGCAAATCAAGCATTTCAGAAATCTTTCTAGGCATAATAGAGACACTAGAACCAAGGTCACATGAAGCTTTGAGATCAAAGTCAATCACTTGCATATTAATGATGGGTTCCCAACTATCTTTTACTTTCCTAGGAATAGAGGCTTTCCGCTTCAACTTTTCTTCCTTAATTTTAATAAGAGCATCTGTAATGTGTTTGGTGAAAGCTACATTCATATCACTAGCATTAGGACTTCTAGCAAGCTTTTGCAGGAACATAATCACTTCAGAAATATTGCAACCATCAAGATCAAAATCAAACTTAGCATCACTGGTAGTAGACTCATTGGGTTTAGGCATTGTGGTAGGAGCAATAGGGGCTTCTTATGGTTTGGTGGTATCCATATTGGTGGGGATAGTGCACACACTATTGTTTCTAGCAATTTCAGCTTCTCTTTCCCACTTAGCATGTTGTTGGGCTAACAGTCTAACATTTTCATCAATAGTAACTTGTATGGCATGAGTAGCAGCAAAGGTACTTTCCAAGGTTTTAGGTTTAGCAGCAATTTTATTATTAATAGGACTGTGCTTTAGACAAAGAGGAAATATTTTTCTCAACATTCAAAAGCTTTTCCTCCACAATTTTGTTGAAAATGGTTTGTTTACTAATAAAGTCTTTAATCATGACTTCAAGTTCAGAGGGAGCACTTCTAGTATTGTTGTTGTAGGAGTTTCCATAGGTACTTCCATTATTACGAGGATAAGGCCTATAATTATTGTTACTACCAAAATTATTCCTATAGGCATTGTTTGCTAAAATTGTTGTTTCTAATGAAGTTCACATCAACTTGCTCTTCTTGAGCAACCAAAGAGGCTAAGGGAACATTATTTGGATCTATATGAGCTTTTCCATTAACAAGCATAGCCATGATAACATCAATATTATCACTCAAAGAGGAGGTTTCTTCAACAGAATTTACCTTCTTACCATGTGGAGCTCTCTCAGTGTGCCATTCAGAATAGTTGACCATCATATTATCAAGGAGCTTTGTTGCATCACCCAAGGTAATAGTCATAAAGGTACCTCCAGCAGCTGAATCCAACAGGTTTCTTGAAGAGAAGTTTAAACCTACATAAAAAGTCTAGATAATCATCCAAGCAGCCAGTCCATGAGTGGGACAATCCTTAACCAAAGATTTCATTCTTTCCCAAGATTGAGCACCATGTTCATTATCAAGTTGTTTAAATTTTATTATTTCACTTCTCATAGATATAATCTTAGCAGGAGGATAGTATTTTCCAATAAAAGCATCTTTGCACTTAATTCAAGAATCAATACTATTTCTAGGCAAGGATAGCAACCATTCTTTAGCGTTTCCTCTCAAGGAGAAAGGAAACAAGTTGAGCTTAATAATATCTCCATCTACATCCTTATATTTTTGCATCTCACAAAGTTCAACAAAGTTATTGAGGTGGGCAGCAAAATCATCAGAACTAGCACCAGAAAATTGCTATTTCATCACAAGATTCAACAAAGCAGGCTTAATTTCATAAAAAGGTAGCATCAGGAGCATGTGGAGCAATAGGTGTACTCAGGAAATCATTGTTGTTTGTGCTAGTGAAGTCACACAACTTGGTGTTCTCAGCAAAGTTCATTTTTTCAAAGGTGGAGCAAACCAACAGCAGCAACAACTAGAGCAGGAACTAATTTTTTTGTGTTTTTATAAGAGAAAGCAAACCAAACAAAAGTAATTTTTTTGGAGTTTTTGATAAAAAGAAGCAAACAAAACAATTCAAAAGAAACTAAGCAAAACAAAAACAAAGTAAAGAGAAAGGTTGTGAAGGACTCCTCTTGTCAAGCCGTCCTTAGCCTCCCCGGCAACGACGCCAGAAAACAGCTTGATGCAGCTCAGACCACTGTAGAGATTCGTTGGAAAACCCCAAGAGGAAGGTATGATGAGCACAGTAGCAAGTTTTCCCTCAGAAAGAAACCCAAGGTTATATAACCATCAGGAGGAAGGAAACGACCCAAAGGTGTTGCTAGCAACTTGGAAACCTGCACAACACAAACTCAAGACTTTGCCCCAACGAACAGTGCGGTTGTCAATCTCACCAGTTTGCTGAAAACAAAGAATTAATTGTATGGTGTGGAAGTTAATTGTGGTTTGCAGAAAGTAATCAGGAACAATGGAAGATGTATCAATGGTAAAGATTGGACCGGGTCCCATAGTTCACTAGATGTGTTCTCCTTAAGATTAACAACATAACATTCTGGGTAAAAAAAATTACAGCAGGGCAATTGACATGACAAAGCAAGGCATAACAATGCAATACGAGACATTCATGATCCTATGAGATTTGATTATGCAATACAACAATATACATAGACCGCCATTCAACTGCATCTATGACTAGTAATCCACCTTTAGGTTATCATTCGAACCCCCTCTAGTATTAAGTTAAAAGCAACGGATAACTGCTTTAAGCAAAGTGTGTAAGGTAAACAATCCACTTGTTCCATGAACAAGAGATCGTTGTTTTCTCCCTAGTAGCAATAGCACATCTACAACCTTAGAGATTTCTGTCACTTCCCCAGATTAAATAGAGGCATGAACTCACTATCGAGCATAAATACTCCCTCTTGGATTCACTAGCATCTACTTGGCCAAGATAGCTACTAGAAACGGAGAGCATGCAAGATCTCAAACAACATAGACATGATGGAATCAATATGATAGAATCATTAACCAATCTGACATAGTAATCTCAATATCCATCGGATCCCCACAAACACAACATGCATGATTACAAATAGATGATCTTGATCATGAACGAAGCTCACAAGATCTAAACATGGCAGCACAAAGGAGGAGAAACAACCATCTAGCTACTACATGGACCCGTAGTCCAAGGTGGAACTACTCACGCATCATACCGGAGGCTGGCATGGTAATGAAGAAGGCCTCCAGGTTGATCTCTCCCCTCTGGAAGGGTGCCGGGAAGAGCTTCAGATCCCCCAGATCTAGGGACGATGGTGGCGGCGGCTATAGACTATTTCGTGGAAGATTGATCGGGTACTTAGGGTTTTGGTATCGGGGGCTTCTTATAGGCGAAGAGGGAGGCCGAGGGGGTGCCTGAGGCGGCCACACCCCCTAGGCGCGGGCCTGGCCTGGCTGCACGGCCAGGGGGTGTGGCCCCCTCGAGGCCCTCCTCCGTCTCGTCTTCTGGCTCCGTGTTCCCCACGGTAAAATATTGACTTTGGCTTTTGTTCCGTCCAATTCCGAGAATATTGATTTTTTGCCTTTTCTGGAACCAAAAATAGAAGAAAATAGGCAGCTGGCACTATGGCATCTTGTTAATAGGTTAGTCCCAGAATACATGTAAAAATACCTCAAAGTGTAGACAAAGCAAAGTAAAATTGATACTAAACAAGCATGGAACATCAAAAATTATAGATACGTTTATGACATATCAGCCTGCTTGAGCATCCCATGCAATTCAGTGAGCTTCTTATCCATACCATGCATGTGGTAGTTCAATATGAACTGACCATACGCACTAGGAAGATAGTTCAGAATTATATCCATCACTAACTCTTCGCTAATGGGGTATCCAAGCCTTTCCAGAGACTGCACGTAACCAACTATTTTGATCACATGCGGACTTAGTGGATCACCATCCTTAAGATTGCAACTCAGCAAAGCCTGAGAGACTTGATACCTCTCAGTCTTCGCCTGAGCCTGGAACATACTTTTGAGGTTTTCGATCATATCGTAGGCCTCAACATTCTCAAACTGCTTCTGAAAGTCCGGTTATGTGAGCAAGCATAAGACAGCTAATATCCGTGGACTCATTCTTAGCCCGACAGTATGCATCGGTGGCAACGATAGTCACATTCTCATTCGGCTCATCTGGAAGTGGGTTGTCTAGGACATGGTCCTTCTTTTCTTGTTTGAGAACAATTCTCAGATTTCGATACCAGTTGGTAAAATTAGTGTCGTTCAGTTTATCTTTCTCAAGAATGGTTCTTAAAGCAAAACCGGATATCTGAGGGTGACTGTTACTTGGTGCCATGATCTACAACAGAAAATATGCAAAACACTTAATACATGTATTCATAAAAGAGCAAGCGTATTAAACATTTATGCTCCCACTAGAACCAACACCCCTCCGATGGTTACTTAGTGATTTAGGAACCTAGATAAGCAAGTCGGCTAGTGAGCTTTAGCATCACCGCTAGCCTCCAAGTGATATAGGTAGACAACTCCTTGTCAATCATATCTCATACGACTCCTGTTGGTCGGGTGGCATCACATGCCCTGGCTCCTGTCCGACTTTTCCCCGAGTCCCACAACCGTTGTGATAGACCCGTCTAGCTTACCGAGTGTTTTCGTAGTAAGAGTCCGACTCGAACCCACCTAGTCGGAAAGAATTGGCAGCACCTCTATTTTATGAGCCCACTACAAAAAATGTCTGACTTGTGATGGTGCAAACACTGGCGGTAAAACCGACTAGACCTTCTTTGAGGGATTAAATTTTACCTACTATCTAATAGAGGTAAAACAGAGACATATCAACAACACAAAATAAAGCAATTATAATGTGAAATGGTATGGATCTCTTCATGGTGATCTCCATCTCCACAAAGCCTGTAATCCGACTCGTGCCAACTCTTGTCACTTGCCGTCTTACTCCATGTTGCCGACTTGTACATCCACGTGCATGTCATCCGGGTTCTCCAAACAACTACACTAGCTTAGTAAAGTAAATTACATAGACAATTCGACACATAGGTCGTTATACAATAAAATGACAGCACCTAGGCTCCAGCCGGCTGACAAAACCATGATTCGCAGATCACGTATGGATTACACACATACATCACATGCACATGAACCATACCATTCACAACTTCCTGCAAAAACAAGTTATGCATAGATACGCTATCTACCAGCGTTGTGAAACTCGCAACGACATCTAAGGCGCTACGACAGGGCGAAGTCGGCGGTCCCGCTAGAGCCTAGGTGCATGGATTGCAAAAACATAGATCTCATCTATGATCCGGACATGGATTCTGACCATTGTTCCGACTTGATCAAACTCTTTTGCTCTTTGATCACCGCTTCTGGATTTACGTGCCATAGTCTACCCCAATGGCGGAAACCGACCGGTAGGGGTATGTCATTCCACGACCTCAGCAGTATGATCAAGGAAATCATACCTACCATTCCCCGAGTACAGTTGATCCAATCAACATCGTACAAAACCGATCTGTCTCATAGATCGACCACCAAAACTGCATATAGATCCAATCTACAGACAACCACACATCACATATGCGAGATCTCGAGCCTAAAACCAGAAGCTATGGCTCTGATACCACCGTTGGGCCACGTAGAGATAAAACAAAACCTTTTCCTCTCACGTGGTGGTCCCAAGATCTAGCTGAGGTAGAAGGCCACGAGGATTACCACTAGACGCACAATTGCGGATTACTGATGAAGCACGTCATTTGATTGCAGTGCAGTCCTCATGATCTGATCCGATCACGATCATCCTGGTGCTGATCATACAACACCTCTGCTGGTATCCACACGTACAAGGAGGAGAACCGGCGGCGAACTGCTAGGTTCGATGCGACGGCTGGACTGCTGTGGAGCTAGGGTTTCCAACGCATGGAATGACCTAACCGATCAACCCTCCTGGGTTTTTGCACCCCACTATATATAGGGGGTGAAAGTGGACTCCACTAACTCGTGGCCCATTCACTAAAGCTCATATAATACTAGTCACTATGAGTCTGACTCACTGAATCAGTCCAAATCCGGCTCGGGTCCAACCCAACTAGATTTCCGGTTCAGATCCAATCCGAATTTGCTCCCACTCTTAAGTGTGTGACCCCACAGGCTCATGGCTACTTGGACACGATTGGAGTCCGACTCTCAATCGATCAGTCAGTAGCGGATCCTAGCAGAATGTGCCGACTCCCAAGTACCAAAGAGTCATGACGACTTGTCTTTCCAATGCGACTTGCGTCCGAGTCCCTTTTGCCTCACGATATACCTTGTCAGACTATAGGCGAATATTTGTCATCCCTTAAATAGTCCGACTCTCTTCTCGATCCGAGATAAGTGATTCATCCGACTAACTCTTAGTCGATCGCCTTGGATAACACTTAACCGAGTCGTGCATGTCCATGCTTTTCGAATCATATCATCTGAGAGGGCCTAGAGAATATCTCTCCAGCTGGAGGGGCAGAATCCCATCTTGGTTATTCACATCACGCAGTTTGATTCTCTATTGACCTAAACTCTTGCTTTATAACTGCCCAGTTATGGATCAGCGTTTGATAGAACCTAAGTCGGTGATCCTCAACTCGGAGTGTGCAACAATCTCAGGTCTAAGGATTACATTGATTGATATATACAAATGACAACTTGTTCGTTATACCTCAATATGGGTCAATCCGACTCGCTAAACTCTTTTAGCCAAATCTGTGTAAGTCGGAATAGCATCTCCATTCCCATGACAAGTGGAACCGAGTCGTCAACCGACTTTCACATTGGTCTAAGTTGTGTGTCCAGCACAACCTCGATGACCAAGGATATTTAGTACAAACAACATGAATGTATAGTTCCACAACTGAATCACATATTCAATGATACACATCAGATGTTTATACAAGGACAACTTAATATCTTTATGAATACAATGGGAAATATCATCATACATGGTTTCCTCTAGGGCATATTCCCAACATAATCAACATGCTAGTATAAAGAGAGGCTTTACTAAGAATCTTTTCTTGTTTATACATCACACATGTGTTAATGCTTCCTATTAACAATTACATCATGATAAATAAACTTTTATCATAAACATGGAATACGATAATAACCACTTTAATATTACCTCTCGGGCATATTCCTTCCAGTCTTGTTGTGACCTTGGATCAATAAAGATCCTAAGTCCATGTGATTTACATGCTAGTCCCTGGATCAATAGCTAGCACTCACAGTTGATGAATATCATGTAAAACACAAAGTCATTATTACACGGCGAATCCAGAGTATGATATTATTACAAATTTGCTTAGCATTAAGCTAGCTCAAATAACAGCGAAAAAACAAAGCAACTTGAGTCCATCAACGCCTCAGGCTTGTTGAGTGTAGACTCGCGATGACTACGCACCTTTCAATCTTCGGATTCTATACATAAGACGTGCAGCCAATAAGTTGGGTTAATACTTTGAATGTATTGGCAAATTACACCAAGGAAATAAAAAGACTAACTCTACATGCAAGGCTAGTTTAGGCTGAGGAGTTCATTTGCTCAAAGCTAATTTTCTTGAGTATGGAAAAGAAGAGAGAATTTCCCTACTTCGTAAACATTTGATTAAGTAATATACGGTCGATTGGCACACGAGGATATTACTCACCAAGTGTCCAAACAACTTAACACTTGGATATTACTCACCAAGTTCCCACCCTCCCAATAGCGATATGACTCACGCTTCGGGTTTTTAGAAAACTCTAAGTTTAGAAAGAGAGAGAGAGAGAGAGAGGAAGATCCTTCAGAGGCTCCATCCTTCAGATGCTCAATTGTTCTTTTCCGTGAACTCGACCGATCGATCAGATTGCAATACTCTCGAGAGTTTCTGCACTTTACACACAATCCACGATCAAGTCCTTTATAGACAAAACCATGGCAAGGCTTTCCCTTAGTAGCCCCTCTACCAGCTGGATCCAACCGTGCCAAGAAACTCCAAATGTTGGTACCCCGGTGAGGTTTCCTACTAAGTACTAGGCCAAGACAGAGCCCATATGTATTGTGGTTGCACTAGAAGCTTCTGAATTCTGAAACATGTCAGACTTCTTTGATTCCTGGGCGACCGTCCTCCACCAAAATCTCACTTGTTGTCCTGACAACCATTCCGCCCAGAAGAAAACTTAGTTTTATTTTGAAGTGGATTTGAGAGGAAAAGATTGCTCAAGAGGGAGAGCCTTTGTACTTAGAAAAATTTCTTGTCTTTCAAACCCCCAACGATACTTTATATATATATAGCATAGCAAGGACTTAGCAAAAACAGGGGAACCTACTAGGAAGGGTAAATCCTAAGTATTGAGCTACTCATGGCATACTACAAAAATCACCGCACTTGCAAAATAACACTAAGGAAACTTCTACTAGCACTTCCTGCAAATGCATACTACAGAATTTGAAGATCACATGCATAGAATAAAACTGGGACAAAGATATGAACAAGTGGTGTAACTTGCCTTGATCCGAGCAGCACTCTACATAGTAGTACTCCTCAGCGCACTTCGAACAATATATCAAAACACAAACATATCTCTAATCACGACTTGCACAAAATAATGCCACAGAAATAACATGCATGCATGCATGCATGCAACATGGTGATTATGAAAGATTGTGTTCTAATTTGGCCAAGGTATCCTTATTGGGTTGCTAATGTGTTGGGGATGTTGCTAGTATTAGTTTTCCCACATATTTTAATTTATTTAGATCATTACTTTAATTTATAGGCTCATAAGGAGATCCAACCATCTAATCAGCCCCAAATCATATATAAAGATCTTAAGCAAGGTTTTATAATTTTATTCAGTAGGTATTGTAAAAAAAAGCCAACGCGACAAGAATCAACTAAAACGGGGTTCTAATTATTTTTCTATGAATTAAATACCCCAATCTAGAGATTAAATCCTACACAGAAAATACTACTGCAAGCTCGCAAAATTATTACAGATCTGTGTTCTACACAATTTTGTGAATCCAACGGTATATTATACGCAATTGTTGGCAAAGTGGTTGAATTTTTATGAACTTTGCAAGATTCAAATAGAATCTGCCAAATTAAACTAACCGTAATGGAATCGCGACAAGTGGCAGCTTCTGATTGGCCACCGCTAAGCGACACGCGCTGACGCGGCGCGTCACGCAGAACAACGTGATTCAATGGTACCCCTTTGCTGGGCTAATTTAGACCGCAGGTTAACAGGTGGGGGCGATGGGGCGACTTACAGGCAGCGTCGATGGTGAGGCGAGGCAGACGGCGGAGGCGCTGTCGGGTAGCGGTGCTTGGCGGCGGTCCAGTGGCCCCCCGAGGCAGTGGACTAGACGACGGTGTGCGGCTCCTCCTCGCGGTCTCGTTCGCGAGACCGGCTCCCACGTTCCCTTCCTCGTCCAGCCGTAGTGCTTCGCCGATCTCCACGAACTCCGACGAGGCATCGGCGAGAAATCGAGCGCGATCTGACGCTCTGTAGAAGGGGGAAAAGGTCAAGGGAAAACGGTGAAGCACGGGGAGGACAACCAACAGCAAAAGAGGGTTCGGGGTGGCGCAAATCGTCGGAACCTCAACCTTCCCGATCGCGGCAACGGCGAGAAAAACGACAGCTGTTCGGCGAGGATTTGAGCTAGGGTTTTTCGAAGGGAAAAATGATGAGAGGGTCGGCGTTATATAACCCAGAGACTTGGGGGAGGGGGCGGTCAAATCCGTTGGGATTTGGGGTTATCCCGACACGGCAGGATGTTGTGTTCGCCACGGTCTCCGGGAAGAAGACAACGGGGGTGGGGCCCGGGTGTCGGCGAGAGCGAGCGGCTGTGGGCTGGCGGTGGGCTGGCGGCGTGGGCGCTGGTAGGTTAGGTGACGCGCGGGTGCTGGTGGGCTGGCGCAACCGGCCCAGCTAGGTTAGGCCGTTGTCTCTTTTTTTATTCTTTATCCTTTTCCATTTTTCTGTTTTACTAAATCTTTAATAACTTTTGTATATCAAACTCAAATTCAGTGAAACTAGTTTCTAAATTTTTTGTAAATATGAGGTGGTGATCTTAGAGCCAGAGAATATTAGTTTTACATAGTTTTAGAAGGGCCAAGTAAGATAACCCCCTTCTTGCTCATATAGAGGAATTTTTAATAGGGTTTTGTTAGGGTTTGGTGATAGGGTTTTGATGCAACTTTAATTTGTATGATGCAATGGTGCAAGGATGATGCATGCTTCTAGTAACATCTTAATATAAAATCTGGGATGTTACAAACCTACCCCCCTTAGGAAGAATCTCGTCCCCGAGATTCGGGTTGGCTAGCAAATAGGTGTGGGTGTTCCTCCTTCAAATCTTCTTCGCGTTCCCACGTGGCTTCTTCCTCGGAATGGTGATTCCATTGGACTTTGCAGAATCTGATAGTCTTGGTACGGTAATCCTTTCAGCTATTTCCAGTATTTTGATGGGTTTTCCTCATAGGTAAGGTCATTCTCCAATTGAACCTCATCTAGGGGAACTGTATCTCTTAGCGGTGTTTCGGCCATTTCTGGGTGACACTTCTTTAGTTGTGACACATGAAACACATCATGAACAGTCAGTCCTTCTGGTAACTCCAGCCGATAAGCTACTTGACCTCTACGGGCCAGAACTTTATATGGTCCTATGAATCGTGGGGCTAACTTACCCTTGATTCCGAACCTCCTAACTCCTCGTAGTGGTGAAACTCGGAGGTACGCATGGTCCCCTTTTTATAAGCCACATCTCTGCGCTTGGAATCAACATAGCTCTTTTGTTGGGATTGGGCTACCTTTAGCCTATCTTGAATCTGCCGCACCTTTTCCTCGGCATCCTTGATAAACTCAGGTCCAAATAGACTACGTTCTCCAACTCCACTCCATAATAGCGGAGTCCTACACTTCCTGCCATATAGAACTTCAAACAGAGCCATCTTGATACTTTTCTGGTAGCTGTTGTTGTACGAGAACTCAGCATACGACAAGTTATCATCCTAACTAGACCCATAGTCTAGTGCGCAAGCTCTCAACATATCCTCTAGAATCTGGTTCACTCTTTCTGTTTGGCCATCTGTTTGAGGGTGGAAAGCAGTACTGAATTCTAGTCTGGTTCCAAGAGACTCATGTAACTGTCGCCAAAACTTTGAAGTGAACTGGGTGCCTCTATCCGATACAATTCCCTTAGGAACACCATGCAGACTTACAATCCTTGGCATATATATCTTGGCAAGCTTAGCACTTGTGTATGTGGTCTTAACGGGGATGAAGTGAGCCAACTTGGTAAAGTGGTCCACCACTACCCAGATAGAATCGAATCCTGAACGAGTCCGGGGCAATCCCGTGATAAAATCCATGCCTACCTTGTCCCACTTCCAGTCGGGTATGGGTAGTGGTTGTAGCAATCCGGCCGGTTTCTGGTGCTCGGCCTTAACTCTATTGCATACGTCACACAGAGAAATATACTCGGCAATTTCTCTTTTCAAATTATTCCACCAAAATCTATCTTTCACATCCATGTACATCTTCGTGTTGCCCGGATGAATTGAGTATGGTGAATCGTGAGCCTCTTGTAAAATCAACTTTCTGATATCGGAGTCATTGGGAACGCACAAACGCTTTCCATACCAAAGGGTTCCTTGTTCGTCCAGACGAAAATCTTTTGCCTTCCCTTCACTTATTTTGACTCTTATTTCTTCCAACTCTTTATCTCCCTTTTGTGCTTCCTTGATTCTCCCTGAAGAGTAGGTACTATTTCCATACTCTCTACGTGTCCTTTCGGAACTATTTCTAGCCTGAGATCTTTAAACTGCTTGCATAAATCCTCTGGAAGTTCCCCTGCGGTAAGTCCATTCACATAAACTTTACGACTTAAGGCGTCGGCTACCACATTTTCCTTTCCGGGGTGGTACTACAAATCCAAGTCATAATCCTTAATCAGTTCAAGCCATCTTCTTTGCCTCATATTCAACTCCTTTTGGGTGAAGATGTACTTCAAGCTCTTATGATCCATGAACACATCACAATGTTTGCTCATGAGGTAGTGTCTCCATACCTTGAGTGCATGTACCACAGACGCAAGTTCCAAATCATGTGTGGGGTAGTTGTGTTCGTGGTTCTTAAGTTGTCGAGAGGCATAGGATACCACTTTCCCATCTTGTATCAATACACTTCCAAGTCCTTGTCAAGAAGCATCACAATAGACTTGAAAATCCTTTTGGATATCAGGCAGACACAGAACAGGTGTCGTTACGAGGCGTTTCTTCAACTCTTGAAAGCTTGCTTCATACGCCTCGGTCCATAGGAACTTCTTTTCCTTCTTCAACAGTTCCGTCATGGGTTTTGCTATTTTGGAAAAGTTTTCAATGAACCTCCGGTAATATCCCACGAGGCCCAAGAAACTCCTAATATCCCCCACATTCTTGGGTGACTCCCATTCAGTCACGGAAGCTACCTTACTAGGGTCTACAGCAACTCCTTTTGCCGACACAACATGACCAAGGAAACCCACTTCTTTTAACCAGAACTCGCATTTGCTGAACTTGGCATACAACTTGTGTTCTCTTAGTTTCTCCATAATTAGGCGCAAATGCTTCTCATGTTCCTTCTCATCCCTAGAGTATATGAGTATATCATCTATGAATACCACGATAAACTTGTCCAAATATTCCATGAACACCTTGTTCATCATGGTCATGAAGTATGCCGGGGCATTGTTTAGTCCAAACAACATCACAGTGTACTCATACAATCCATCTTGTGGTGAAGGCTGTTTTGGGCACATCCTGTTCTCGAATCTTTAGCTGAAAGTAGCCTGACCGCAGATCGATCTTTGAGAACACACTGGCTACCTTTAACTGATCAAACAGGTCATTGATGTTAGGCAGAGGGTACTTGTTCTTGATTGTCACTTCATTCAACGAGCGGTAGTCCACAACTAGCCTCTTGGTTTTATCCTTCTTTTCCACGAATAGGACAGGTGCTCCCCAAGATGACGCGCTGGGTTCAATGAATCCCTTGTCCAATTGTTCCCTAAGCTGTTTCTTGAGTTCCTTCAACTCGTCCACATCCATCTTGTATGGTCTCTTAGCTATCGGCCCTGTGCCTGGCATCAAGTCAATGAGAAACTCGATATCACGGTCGGGAGGCATCCCTGGTAATTCCTCCGGAAAGACATCTGGGTATTCCTTCACAATGGGTACATCGTCCAAGCTAACCCCCTTAAGAGAGTTCACCATAACTTCCTTAAGTGCGAAATTTGACTTGATACGAATCCTCTTCCCTTCCGGTGTTGTGAGCGTGACAGTCCTTTTGGCACAGTCTATGACTCCTTCATATTCAGTCATCCAATTAATGCCCAAGATTATGTCTAAACCTTGTGACTCCAGAACTACTAGACTTGTGGGGAAGATGTGTGTCCCAATCCTTAGTTCTAACCCCCGGCAACCGGAGTTTGCCACTATTTCTCCTCCAAGAGAACTTACCCTTAGAGGAGAATTTATAGTCTCCGTGGATATCTTGCCTCTATCCACAAATACCCTTGATATGAATGAATGTGATGCACCAGTATCAAAAAGAACAACTGCGGGAATGGAATTGAGCTTGAACTTACCAATCACGGAGTCCGGTGCATCACAAGCATCCTCCATAGAGACATGATTCACCGTGGCTTTGATAAACGGATTTGGCTTCTTCCCGTTTCCATTGCCATGGTTGTGTCCAT
The DNA here is from genome assembly GCA_916181665.1 of Avena sativa. Taxonomy (NCBI): domain Eukaryota; kingdom Viridiplantae; phylum Streptophyta; class Magnoliopsida; order Poales; family Poaceae; genus Avena; species Avena sativa. The sequence goes on from OV702294.1 coordinate 509,749,148, forward strand.
TGCCATTCCCATTTCCATTGCCATTCTTCTTCTCGGGGCAAGTGGTTGCATAGTGCCCTGTCTTGTTGCACTTAAAGCATGTCACCTCACTGAGATCTTTTCCATTGCGGTGTTTATGCCCATTGTGTTTGTGACCGCCATGGTGATGACCGTTATGGCTGTGGCCATTACCGTTATAAGGTGGTGGTGAGGAAGTGCGCTGCTTCTGGTACGGGACAGAGTGCTTGTGAGGGTTAGACTTCCTCTTGCGGTTCTCTATGCTCTTTCTCTTGGATTCAACCACAATAGCTCTGTCCAAGAGCTCCTGGAAGTTGTCAAACTTCTGAGCCACAAGCTGAATTGATATCTCATCATTGAGTCCTCTTAAGAATTCCTCCTGCCTCTTGGCATCAGTGGAAACATCATCGGGCGCATAACGGGCTAGCTTGTTGAAAAGCTCACCATACTCGGTGATAGAACGGTGCAGCTGGTGTAAGTCGCGAAACTCGCGCCTTTTCAAGGTCATGAAACCAGCAACCACGTGATGAGTGCGGAAGGCTATCTCAAACTGATTCCAAGTGATAGCATCAATATCCGGGTGGGTGACTTGGTAGTTATCCCACCATTCTGCTGCAGGTCCTTCAAGCTGGTGCGCGGCATAACGCACCCTGTTGGCTCCGACGGCTTGCGCGGTGTCTAACTTCTTGTTAATTGTGTGGAGCTAGTCATCCGCAATGATTGGTTCAGGCGCTGCTAGTGAAGGTAGGCGGGTTCAACCTCAAAAACCGAGTCAAGTGATCCTGTTGAGGTGGCGGTGGAGGTGGGGGTGGCGGAGGTGGCGCGTTGTTGTTGTTGTTGTTGTTGTTGTGGTTGTTGTTGTTATTGTTGTTGTTGTTGTTGTTGTTGTTATTGTTGTTGTTGTTTTGCATGTTCTGAGTGAGCAGTTGGATCAGCTGGTTCTGAGTGGCCAAAAGTTGTGCAATCTCTGGAGTAATTTCGGTGTTCGCACGTCTTGGCGACATCTGTGGGGTTTGAGAAACAAGTTAAGAAATAGACAGAAAGACTAAGTAGTAAACTCCTACCCTTATGAGAACACATCAAGCACACAGGGCACACAAGGCATAAGCAGCACAAGTATAACACATAACTCATCCAAGTTTAACTAAACCAAACATGTCTTGGTATTTATTACAATCGCGAATAATGTTCAACTATAAAATTTAAGGGTAGTCCAACTACTACACATCTTCCACGCCTTCCTCTTCCTCGTCCTCGAACGAGTAGCCCTCTTGCTCTAGGGTTGTCTTGTACAGCTCCATCTCCTCTGTAGTGGCTTCAAGCTTCTCTTGGAGGTCCTTTATCTCATCCTACTTTGTAAACATTTGATTAAGTAATATACGATCGATTGGCACACAAGGATATTACTCACCAAGTGTCCAACAACTTAACACTTGGATATTACTCACCAAGTTCCCAAAACCCTCCCAATAGCGATATGACTCACGCTTCGGGTTTTTAGAAAACTCTAAGTTTAGAAAGAGAGAGAGAGAGAGAGAGAGAGAGAGAGAGAGATAGAGAGAGGAAGATCCTTCAGAGGCTCCATCCTTCAGATGCTCAAGTGTTCTGTTCTGTGAACTCGGCTGATCGATCAGATTGCAATACTCTCGCGAGTTTGTGCACTTTACCCACAATCCACGATCAAGTCCTTTACAGACAAAACCATGGCGAGGCTTTCCCTTAGTAGCCCCTCTACCAGCTAGATCCAACCGTGCCAAGAACATCCAAATGTTGGTACCCCGGTGAGGTTTCCTACTAAGTACTAGGCCAAGACAAAGTTGTAGAGGTCCCAACCTTTAATAAGGTAGAGATCCCTGTGTTTACAATGCTAGTCCCTGGATCAATAGCTAGCATCCACAGTTAAGATGTAATATCAATAAGCAAAGGCCATATTACAACTTTATAACCAGGAATAAAATAATTCATTACGTCTTACATAGCTCATTTGGCTATCTAATTACAATGCAGCAGAAATAACTATAGCATGGAGTCCTTCATCTTCAAAGTGCCACATGCAATCATGTTGGTTGTAGACTTGTAATCCTAATCAACACACACACTTCACTAACATCAAACAAACCTGCAACATAATAAGTCACACAAGGGTCAATACATTTGAATTGTATTGGCAAGTTTCACTACTATGTAGAAATAAGTGGATCCTATCATTACATGCATATTTGGCTAAGTAGGGTTTAGGCTCATTTGCAGAAAGCAATATAGTTTTATCCTATCTTTTCAAAATAGTTTTTGATCTTTTTGAAATCTTTCTGAACTCCTTGGAAAACTCCAAGTGCTTCTAATCCCTTGTTGACACCATCAAGTTTTACTTTGAGAAATTGGAATGTCGAGATCTTCCATAGCTTCAGGCCTTAGTTGCTCAGAGTTGTCCGTAACCTGGGACACGGCTACGTACTTAGAATTTGATCTTCTTCAGAAGTTATACACTTTACCCACATGACACAATCTCGTCTTGATGCCACCAGTGGCCGCTGGATAAGTACACACCAAATGGAGTACCGACAGATCGAGAATGTGACAAAGTCTTTCCAAATACACAATTCTAGCTTGTCTACCAGGCACCAATGTAAGGATATATTTCCAATACACAATTCTAGTTAACCTGAATATGCCAATGCAAGGGTCTTCCACTATGTAGTTGACTAAGCCAGAGCCCATTTAGCATGTGGCTGTACACGGAAGCCAATGTACGAGAAACATGTTCAATCTCTAAGTCACTGGGTGGTTTTCTTCTAGTGCACATACAAAAAGATAGCCATATAAACATGGTTCCCTTTGTTGCCACCTTGTCCAAAATTGAGTATCCTCTTTCCACCCAGGTGGTTCATTGAGTACTTGTTTTATTATATAAAACATATATTTTTCCAACACTTTATATAATCATATCATGTATCCCATACCAAATATATAGCAGGGCTAAGCATACTACAACTACAATGTTTTCACTAAGGAAGATATAAGGATATCCTAATAGGATATAGCATAACATAGAAATATAGTAGTCCTATCATGCATGCTACAAAAATCCACTAAGTCTAATGAAAATAGTAGGACATGGATGAAAATGTCACTTGCCTTAATAGTTGGTGGTGTTGGTACACTCTTCGCAATAACACACTTGACAATCAACACAATCTATCAAGCAAAACAACCAAGACAAAACATACACAAGATCAACACTAATGGCAACACAAAAATCATGCAAAGTATGCAAGATGGCAATTTTTATTGTACAAATTAAACCATTTAATTCATAAAACAAATTTTGTACAGATAATAAGTAATATTATTGTAGAAATGGATTCTACAGAATCTCAGCTTTTCAGAGATACCAAATTTATAATTTTTGGACTTCTAAATCTTTTTCTGTGAATTATACGAGTTCATACTAAAATCTGAAAAAGTCAAACTCGAGAATTGAATGAAATTGACTTTGACCAATCTAACTGAGTTGACTGTTGACTACGCTGATGTCATGATGATGTCAGATTTGACTACAGAAAAAGTTGCTCGGATGGAAAAACTTTCTATATGAAAGTTGTAGATAATAACTAGATCTATCTACTGTTTAAAGGAAATTGAATTTGGAGCAACGAGGTGGGCGTAAAATGGATTATACCTTCTAAGATCTGAATCTTTGATCGTGTTTTTCTCTCTGCTCGATGAACGAAATGAGGTGAAACCAGCGGGAATGGAACCGTATTGACAAGGGAAACAACTTCCGTCTTCAATCCGCCGCGATCCAAGGTCGTCTTGAAGGTCTATTTGGGTGGAGAAGATTGGAGAGAATTTTGGATGAAAATAGAGGTATGATGAGTTGAAAACTTTGAACTTTCCTGGAGTGGGGTTTATAGAGGAGGAGGGTGGGGGCTGGATTAAAGAAGATTAAAGAGGGGGAGAAATTAAGGGACATTTAGTGCAATTTAGGAGGGCAATTGAGAGTCATTTAGGAGCATTAGATTTAAAGAAAATGAAGAACAAGTGCTCCATGGTTCATTCCTGTAGGTACATGGTAGCCTCCTGCCGATCGGCCTGGTTGGGCAGGCCCATTTGGCTGGCTTGGCCGGCCTTTTTTTATATATTTTTTTTCTATTTCTTAATTCTGTCATAACTTTTGATTTAGAGCTCCGAATTTACCGATTCAAATTTCTGCGGGTTCTTAAATTCATGGGCAATATTTTAGGACATAAATTTTATATATTTGGAAATATTTAATTTTCTCAATTATTAATTAGTCAATTATTGTACGATTGCATGTGTGCGATATTGGTCTAGTTGCAGGGCAATATATTTGGAATGACTTGGATTCTTTCCTTATTTGAACTTGATTCGATTTAGTTCCACTTTACATGGATAACCATGAATTAAAGTTTGAAAATATGAGAGGATAATTTTATAAAATCTTAAAATAGCTCACATAAGCTATGGTGCTTATTTTAAAACGAGACACTTTGCTTTTAATTTTGGTTCAAAACAAAACAAAGGTTGTTTGAAAAATGTAAATGAAGTAGTTGAGATGTATATATGGTTTTTGGTTGAGAATATTCCTCAAGATTTAAAATATATTTTCAAATACAGGAAGTTTGTGAAAAAGATTTTGAAGGGGAACCTTGCAAATTAAAATTTTGAAGTAGAGGAGATATATGGATAATCTTGATGCTTTGATCTTAGGGTTTTTGTTAAATGCTATTTTTATTTTAAGGAGTACCTTTATTTGGGGAAAACCTTTTGTAATAGTTCAAAAGGTTTTAATGTTTCCAATTAGAAGCAAAAAGTTTTCTTTCCCCCCTAAATTTCATTCTTTATTTATTTTGTTTGTATATTTTTTTAAATTTCAAAATTTATAAAATTTTGGGATGTGACAGGCTACCACCCTTAAAAGAAATCTCGTCCCGAGATTCGAGAAGGCTAGAAAGAATAGGTTGATTTTTAGAATAACTTGGGTGCTACCACCCTTAAAAGGAATTTTTGTAGGGTTTGATTTTATGGTTCACTTGGCTATGGGTTCAATGATTGAAATCCAAAGGTTTTTGACACACCTCGGAGGCATCTGTTGGTTTAATAGGGATAAGTAATGATAGATAGATCTAAAGAAGTTCTAACACACAACCCAAAACCAATCAAGTTCAATCAAACAATCAACAAGCAACTATTCACATAACAACTTATGAGTTTAACTCATGAGTTGAAGGAGACAACAAGTTTTCTTGAAACAATCAACCTAGTATATTCATACCTCATAGGTCAGTATGATCCATACACTAACATGATATCAATGTCTTAGGTAGTTGGTAGGCAATCTAATGTCTCTTGGTTCTCACTTGTAGTCCTTAGTGATGTCCAAGTTGAAGTCATTGGTGAAACTAAAGTTGAAGTCATTGGTGTTGGTGAAGTCTTTGCTCATGGTGGAGGCTTTGTCCATCAAGTTGAAAAGGAAGAGATGTAGAATCAAAACCAAAAAGTTTGAGGAAAGAGTTTACAAGATTATTTGTAAATAAGTTTTGGAACAAATACAACTCCTATTTTTCTAAGGGGTTTTGTCCAATCCTAGGGTTACAATCCTACAGGCAACACAGTGCTCTGATACCATCTGTAGAGGTCCCAACCTTTAATAAGGTAGAGATCCCTATGTTTACAATGCTAGTCCCTGGATCAGTAGCTAGCATCCACAGTTAAGATGTAATATCAAGAAGCAAAGGTCATATTACAACTTTATAACCAGGAATAAAATAATTCATTACGTCTTACATTGCTCATTTGGCTATCTCATTACAATGCAACGGAAATAACTATAGCATGGAGTCCTTCATATTCAAAGTGCCAGAGGCAATCATGTTGGTTGTAGACTTGTAATCCTAATCAACAAACACACTTCACTAACATCAAACAAACCTGCAACATAATAAGTCACAGCCACATGGGTCAATACATTTGAATTGTATTGGCAAGTTTCACTACTATGTAGAAATAAGTGGATCCTATCATTACATGCATATTTGGCTAAGTAGGGTTTAGGCTCATTTGCAGAAAGCAATATAGTTTTATCCTATCTTTTCAAAATAGTTTTTGATCTTTTTGAAATCTTTCTGAATTCCTTGGAAAACTCCAAGTGCTTCTAATCCCTTGTTGACACCATCAAGTTTTACTTTGAGAAATTGGAATGTCGAGATCTTCCATAGCTTCAGGCCTTAGTTGCTCAGAGTTGTCCGTAACCGGGGACACGGCTAAGTACTTAGAATTTGATCTTCTTCAGAAGTTGTACACTTTACCCACATGACACAATCTCGTCTTGATGCCACCAATGGCCGCTGGATAAGTACACACCAAATGGAGTACCGGCAGATCGAGAATGTGACAAAGTCTTTCCATAGAAGTCCTCCCAATACACAATTCTACCTTGTCTACCAGGCACCAATGTAAGGATATATTTCCAATACACAATTCTAGTTAACCTAAAGATGCCAATGCAAGGGTCTTCCACTATGTATTTGACTAAGCCAGAGCCCATTTAGCATGTGGCTGTACACGGAAGCCAATGTACGAGAAACATGTTCAATCTCTAAGTCACTGGGTTGTTTTCTTCTACTGCACATACAAAAAGATAGCCATATAAACATGGTTCCCTTTGTTGCCACCTTGTCCAAAATTGAGTATCCTCTTTCCACCCAGGTGGTTCATTGAGTACTTGTTTTATTATATAAAACATATATTTTTCCAACACTTTATATAATCATATCATGTATCCCATCCCAAATATATAGCAAGGCTAAACATACTACAACTACAATGTTTTCACTAAGGAAGATATAAGGATATCCTAATAGGATATAGCATAGCATAGAAATATAGTAGTCCTATCATGCATGCTACAAAAATCCACTAAGTGTAATGAAAATAGTAGGACATGGATGATAGTGTCACTTGCCTTAGTAGTTGGTGGTGTTGGTACACTCTTCGCAATAACACACTTGACAATCAACACAATCTATCAAGCAAAACAACCAAGACAAAACATACACAAGATCAACACTAATGGCAACACAAAAATCATGCAAAGTATGCAAGATGGCAATTTTTATTGTACAAATTTTTATAACAAGGTTCTGAACACTACTAAGTGATTTATGAACATTTTATATTTTCAAGATTACAAATGCAACCATTTGTGCAATTGTAGCAATTAGCAATATTTTCTAACAGTTGGAAAGGTCATTCTCACTAAATAATTGCCACGGTCTTATTTTTACTAGAATAAAATTATATTTTGGTCTTACTGTACAGAGGGTTCAATTTACAACCATTTGCAAAAGGATTTACTTAAAAATAATTTACACAACAATTTTTATACTCAAAATACTCCACAAATGGTTCTGTATAAAACGTGATTTTAACAGACTCAAAAATACCGAATTATGGCTCCACTGTGTTCTACTCGTTTTTGTGAATCCATAGACCTATTATTTGCTAAATTTGGATATACATAACTAAAGATATAATTTTTATGGTGAAAATGACCAATTAAACCATTTAATTCATAAAACAAATTTTGTACAAATAATAAGTAATATTATTGTAGAAATGGATTCTACAGAATCTCAGCTTTTCAGGGATATCAAATTTATAATTTTTGGACTTCTAAATCTTTTTCTCCGAATTATACGAGTTCATACTAAAATATGAAAAAGTCAAACTCGAGAATTGACTGAAATTGACTTTGACCAATCTAACTGAGTTGACTGTTGACTACGCTGATGTCATGATGATGTCAGATTTGACTACAGAAAAAGTTGCTCGGATGGAAAAACTTTCTATATGAAAGTTGTAGATAATAACTAGATCTATCTACTGTTTAAAGGAAATTGAATTTGGAGCAACGAGGTGGGCGTAAAATGGATTATACCTTCTAAGATCTGAATCTTTGATCGTGTTTTTCTCTCTGCTCGATGAACGAAACGAGGTGAAACCAGCGGGAATGGAACCGTATTGACAAGGGAAACAACTTCCGTCTTCAATCCGCCGCGATCCAAGGTCGTCTTGAAGGTCTATTTGGGTGGAGAAGATTGGAGAGAATTTTGGACGAAAATAGAGGTATGATGAGTTGAAAACTTTGAACTTTCGTGGAGTGGGGTTTATATAGGAGGAGGGTGGGGGCTGGATTAAAGAAGATTAAAGAGGGGGAGAAATTAAGGGACATTTAGTGCAATTTAGGAGGGCAATTGAGAGTCATTTAGGAGCATTAGATTTAAAGAAAATGAAGAACAAGTGCTCCATGGTTCATTCCTGTAGGTACATGGTAGCCTCCTGCCGATCGGCCTGGTTGGGCCGGCCCATTTTGGCTGGCTTGGCCGGCCTTTTTATGTTTTATATTTTTTTTCTATTTCTTAATTCTTTCATAACTTTTGATTTAGAGCTCCGAATTTACCGATTCAAATTTCTGCGGGTTCTTAAATTCATGGGCAATATTTTAGGACATAAATTTTATAATGGAAATATTTAATTTTCTCAATTATTAACTAGTCAATTATTGTACGATTGCATGTGTGCGATACTGGTCTAGTTGCAGGGCAATATATTTGGAATGACTTGGATTCTTTCCTTATTTGAACTTGATTCGATTTAGTTCCACTTTACATGGATAACCATGAATTAAAGTTTGAAAATATGAGAGGATAATTTTATAAAATCTTAAAATAGCTCACATAAGCTATGGTGCTTATTTTAAAACGAGACTCTTTGCTTTTATTTTAGGTTCAAAACAAAACAAAGGTTGTTTGAAAAATGTAAATGAAGTAGTTGAGATGTATATATGGTTTTTGGTTGAGAATATTCCTCAAGATTAAAAATAGATTTTCAAATACAGGAAGTTTGTGAAAAAGATTTTGAAGGGGAACCTTGCAAATTAAAATTTTGAAGTAGAGGAGATATATGGATAATCTTGATGCTTTGATCTTAGGGTTTTTGTTAAATGCTATTTTTATTTTAAGGAGTACCTTTATTTGGGGAAAAACTTTTGTAATAGTTCAAAAGGTTTTAATGTTTCCAATTAGAAGCAAAAAGTTTTCTTTTCCCCCTAAATTTCATTCTTTGTTTATTTTGTTTGTATATTTTTTACATTTCAAAATTTATAAAATTTTGGGATGTGACAGGCTACCACCCTTAAAAGAAATCTCGTCCCGAGATTCGAGAAGGCTAGAAAGAATAGGTTGAGGTTTAGAATAACTTGGGTGCTACCACCCTTAAAAGGAATTTTTGTAGGGTTTCATTTTATGGGTCACTTGGCTATGGGTTCAATGATTGAAATCCAAAGGTTTTTGACACGCCTCAGAGGCATCTGTTGGTTTAATAGGGATAAGTAATGCTAGATAGATCTAAAGAAGTTCTAACACACAACCCAAAACCAATCAAGTTCAATCAAACAATCAAACAAGCAACTATTCACATAACAACTTATGAGTTTAACTCATGAGTTGAAGGAGACAACAAGTTTTCTTGAAACAATCAACCTAGTATATTCATACCTCATAGGTCAGTATGATCCATACACTAACATGATATCAATGTCTTAGGTAGTTGGTAGGCAATCTAATGTCTCTTGGTTCTCACTTGTAGTCCTTAGTGATGTCCAAGTTGAAGTCCTTGGTGAAACTAAAGTTGAAGTCATTGGTGTTGGTCAAGTCTTTGCTCATGGTGGAGGCTTTGTCCATCAAGTTGAAAAGGAAGAGATGTAGAATCAAAACCAAAAAGGTTGAGGAAAGAGTTTACAAGATTATTTGTAAATAAGTTTTGGAACAAATACAACTCCTATTTTTCTAAGGGGTTTTGTCCAATCCTAGGGTTGCAATCCTACAGGCAACACAGTGCTCTGATACCATCTGTAGAGGTCCCAACCTTTAATAAGGTAGAGATACCTGTGTTTACAATGCTAGTCCCTGGATCAATAGCTAGCATCCACAGTTAAGATGTAATATCAAGAAGCAAAGGTCATATTACAACTTTATAACCAGGAATAAAATAATTCATTACGTCTTACATTGCTCATTTGGCTTTCTCATTACAATGCAACGGAAATAACTATAGCATGGAGTCCTTCATCTTCAAAGTGCCACAGGCAATCATGTTGGTTGTAGACTTGTAATCCTAATCAACAAACACACTTCACTAACATCAAACAAACCTGCAACATAATAAGTCATAGCCACAAGGGTCAATACATTTGAATTGTATTAGCAAGTTTCACTACTATGTAGAAATAAGTGGATTCTATCATTACATGCATATTTGGCTAAGTAGGGTTTAGGCGCATTTGCAGAAAGCAATATAGTTTTATCCTATCTTTTCAAAATAGTTTTTGATCTTTTTGAAATCTTTCTGAATTCCTTGGAAAACTCCAAGTGCTTCTAATCCCTTGTTGACACCATCAAGTTTTACTTTGAGAAATTGGAATGTCGAGATCTTCCATAGCTTCAGGCCTTAGTTTCTCATAGTTGTCTGTAACCGGGGACATGACTAAGTACTTAGAATTTGATCTTCTGCAGAAGTTGTACACTTTACCCACATGACACAATCTCGTCTTTGATGCCACCAGTGGCCGCTGGATAAGTACACACCAAATGGAGTACCGGCAGATCGAGAATGTGACAAAGTCTTTCCATAGAAGTCCTCCCAATACACAATTCTACCTTGTCTACCAGGCACCAATGTAAGGATATATTTCCAATACACAATTCTAGTTAACCTGAAGATGCCAATGCAAGGGTCTTCCACTATGTAGTTGACTAAGCCAGAGCCCATTTAGCATGTGGCTGTACACGGAAGCCAATGTACGAGAAACATGTTCAATCTCTAAGTCCCTGGGTTGTTTTCTTCTAGTGCACATACAAAAAGATAGCCATATAAACATGGTTCCCTTTGTTGCCACCTTGTCCAAAATTGAGTATCCTCTTTCCACCCAGGTGGTTCATTGAGTACTTGTTTATTATATAAAACATATATTTTTCCAACACTTTATATAATCATATCATGTATCCCATCCCAAATATATAGCAAGGCTAAACATACTACAACTACAATGTTTTCACTAAGGAAGATATAAGGATATCCTAATAGGATATAGCATAGCATAGAAATATAGTAGTCCTATCATGCATGCTACAAAAATCCACTAAGTGTAATGAAAATAGTAGGACATGGATGATAGTGTCACTTGCCTTAGTAGTTGGTGGTGTTGGTACACTCTTCGCAATAACACACTTGACAATCAACACAATCTATCAAGCAAAACAACCAAGACAAAACATACACAAGATCAACACTAATGGCAACACAAAAATCATGCAAAGTATGCAAGATGGAAATTTTTATTGTACAAATTTTTATAACAAGGTTCTGAACACTACTAAGTGATTTATGAACATTATATATTTTCAAGATTACAAATGCAACCATTTGTGCAATTGTAGCAATTAGCAACATTTTCTAACAGTTGGAAAGGTCATTCTCACTAAATAATTGCCACGGTCTTATTTTTACTAGAATAAAATTATATTTTGTTCTTACTGTATAGAGGGTTCAATTTACAACCATTTGCAAAAGGATTTACTTAAAAATCATTTACACAACAATTTTTATACTCAAAATACTCGACAAATGGTTCTGTATAAAACGTGATTTTAACCGACTAAAAAATACCGAATTATGGCTCCACAGTGTTCTACTCGTTTTTGTGAATCCATAGACATATTATTTGCTAAATTTTGATATACATAACTAAAGATATAATTTTTATGGTGAAAATGACCAATTAAACCATTTAATTCATAAAACAAATTTTGTACAGATAATAAGTAATATTATTGTAGAAATGGATTCTACAGAATCTCAGCTTTTCAGGGATACCAAATTTATAATTTTTGGACTTCTAAATCTTTTTCTGTGAATTATACGAGTTCATACTAAAATCTGAAAAAGTCAAACTCAAGAATTGACTGAAATTGACTTTGACCGATCTGACTGAGTTGACTGTTGACTACGCTGATGTCATGATGATGTCAGATTTGACTACAGAAAAAGTTGCTCGGATGGAAAAACTTTCTATATGAAAGTTGTAGATAATAACTAGATCTATCTACTGTTTAAAGGAAATTGAATTTGGAGCAACGAGGTGGGCGTAAAATGGATTATACCTTCTAAGATCTGAAGCTTTGACCGTGTTTTTCTCTCTGCTCGATGAACGAAACAAGGTGAAACCAGCGGGAATGGAACCGTATTGACAAGGGAAACAACTTCCGTCTTCAATCCGCCGCGATCCAAGGTCGTCTTGAAGGTCTATTTGGGTGGAGAAGATTGGAGAGAATTTTGGATGAAAATAGAGGTATGATGAGTTGAAAACTTTGAACTTTCCTGGAGTGGGGTTTATAGAGGAGGAGGGTGGGGGCTGGATTAAAGAAGATTAAAGAGGGAGATAAATTAAGGGACATTTAGTGCAATTTAGGAGGGCAGTTGAGAGTCATTTAGGAGCATTATATTCAAAGAAAATGAAGACCAAGTGCTCCCTGGTTCGTTCCTGTAGGTACATGGTAGCCTCCTGCCGATCGCCCTAGTTGGGCCGGCCCATTTTGGCTGGCCTGGCTGGCCTTTTTTTTGTTTTATATTTTTTTTCTATTTCTTAATTCTTTCATAACTTTTGATTTTGAGCTCCAAATTTACCGATTCAAATTTCTGCGGGTTCGTAAATTCATGGGCAATATTTTAGGACATAAATTTTATATATTTGGAAATATTTAATTTTCTCAATTATTAATTAGTCAATTATTGTATGATTGCATGTGTGCGATATTGGTCTAGTTGCAGGGCAATATATTTGGAATGACTTGGATTCTTTCCTTATTTGAACTTGATTCGATTTAGTTCCACTTCACATGGATAACCATGAATTAAAGTTTGAAAACATGAGAGGATAATTTTATAAAATCTTTAAATAGCTCACATAAGCTATGGTGCTTATTTTAAAACGAGACTCTTTACTTTTATTTTTGGTTCAAAACAAAACGAAGGTTGTTTGAAAAATGTAAATGAAGTAGTTGAGATGTATATATGGTTCTTGGTTGAGAATATTTCTCAAGATTAAAAATAGATTTTCAAATACAGGAAGTTTGTGAAAAAGATTTTGAAGGGGAACCTTGCAAAATTAAAATTTTGAAGTAGAGGAGATATATGGATAATCTTGATGCTTTGATCTTAGGGTTTTTGTTAAATGCTATTTTTATTTTACGGAGTACCTTTATTTGGGGAAAAACTTTTGTAATAGTTCAAAAGGTTTTAATGTTTCCAATTAGAAGCAAAAAGTTTTCTTTTCCCCCTAAATTTCATTCTTTATTTATTTTGTTTGTATATTTTTTTACATTTCAATATTTATAAAATTTTGGGATGTGACAAGAGCCCATATGTATTGTGGTTGCACTAGAAGCTTCTGAATTCTGAAACATGGCAGACTTCTTTGATTCCTGGGCGGCCGTCCTCCACCAAAATCTCACTCATTGTCCCGGCAACCATTCCGCCCAGAAGAATACTTAGTTTTATTTTGAAGTGGATTTGAGAGGAAAAGATTGCTCAAGAGGGAGAGCCTTTGTACTTAGAAAAATTTCTTGTCTTTCGAACCGCCAACGATACTTTATATATATAGCATAGGAAGGACTTAGCAAAAACAGGGGAACCTACTAGGAAGGGTAAATCCTAAGTATAGAGCTACTCATGGCATACTACAAAAATCATTGCACTTGAAAAATAATACTAGCACTTCCTGCACATGCATACTACAGAATTTGAAGATCACATGCATAGAATAAAACTGGGACAAAGATATGAACAAGTGGTGTAACTTGCCTTGATCCGAGCAGCACTCTACACAGTAGTACTCCTCAGCGCACTCCGAACAATCTATCAAAACACAAACATATCTCTAATCACGACTTGCACAAAATAATGCCACAGAAATAACATGCATGCATGCAACATGGTGATTATGCAAGATATTGTTCTAATTTGGCCAAGGTATCCTTATTGGGTTGCTAATGTGTTGGGGATGTTGTTAGTATTAGTTTCCCCACATATTTTAATTTATTTAGATCATTACTTTAATTTATAGGCTCATAAGGAGATCCAACCATCTAATCAGCCCCGAATCAGATCTAAATATTTTAAGCAAGGTTTTATAATTTTATTGAGTAGGTATTGTAAAAAAAAGCCAACGCAACAAGAATCAACTAAAACGGGGTTCTAATTATTTTTCTATGAATTAAATACCCCAATCTAGAGATTAAATCCTATATAGAAAATACTACTGCAAACTCGCAAAATTATTACAGATTTGTGTTCTACACAATTTTGTGAATCCAACGGTATATCATATGCAATTTTTGGCAAAGTGGTTGAATTTCTATGAACTTTGCAAGATTTAAATACAATTTGCCAAATTAAACTAACCCTAATGGAATCGCGACAAGTGGCAGCTTCTGATTGGCCACCGCTAAGCGACACGCGCTGAGGCGGCGCGCCATGCGGCACAACGTGATTCAACGGTACCCCTTTGCTGGGGAATCTAATATGGACCGCAGGTTTCAAATCTAACGGGTGGGGGCGATGGCAGCGACTTACAGGCGGCGTCGATGGCGAGGCGAGGCAGACGGCGGTGGCGTTGTCGGGTAGCGGTGCTTGGCGGCGGTCCGGTGGCTCCCCGAGGCAGTGGAGTAGACGACGGGTACGGCTCCTCCTCGCGGTCTCGTTCACGATACCGGCTCCCACATTCCCTTCCTCGTCCAACCGCATTGCTCTACCGATCTCTGCGAACTCCGGCAAGGCGTCGGCGAGAAATCGAGCGCGATCTGGTGCTCTGTAGAAGGGGGAAAAAGGTCAGGGGGAAAACGGTGAAGCCCGGGGAGGACAACCAACAGCTAAAGAGGGTTCGGGGTGGCGCAAATCGTCGGAACCTCAACCTTCCCGAGCGCGGCAACGGCAAGAAAAACGGCAGCGGTTCGACGAGGATTTGAGCTAGGGTTTTTTTAAGGGAAAAATGACGAGAGGGTCGGCGTTATATAATCCAGAGACTTGGGGGAGGGGCGGTCGAATCCGTTGGGATTTGGGGTTATCCCGATGCGGCATGGAGCTGTGTTGGCCACAGTCTCCAGAAAGAAGACGACGGGGGTGGGGCCCGGGTGTCGGCGAGAGCGGGCGGCTGTAGGCTGGCGCTGGGCTGGCGGCGTGGGTGCTGGTAGGTTAGGCAACGCGCAGGCGCGGGTGGGCTGGACCAACAGGGCCTAGCTAGGTTAGGCCGTTGTCTCTGTTTTTTATTCTTTATCCTTTTCCATTTTTCTGTTTTACTAAATCTTCAATAACTTTTGCATATCAAACTCAAATTCAGTGAAACTAGTTTCTAAATTTTTGTATAAATGAGGTGGTCATCTTAGATCCAGAGAATATTATTTTTATATAGTTTTAGAAGGGCCAAGTAAGGTAACCCCCTTCTTGCTCATATAGAGGAATGTTTAATAGGGTTTTGTTAGGGTTTGGTGATAGGGTTTTGATGCAACTTTAATTTGTATGATGCAATGGTGCAAGGATGATGCATGATTCTAGTAACATCTTAATATAAAATCTGGGATGTTGCAAGTCTCCCACTTGCACTAGAGTCAATAATCTAGTTTGAAAAACTTGCGCATTCAACACCTATGGCACTTTGCTGTTGTATATACGCGTTTGCTAGTGGTAAACAAAATCCCAGATCTAACACTTTTAGGTCTGTGTGTATTTGAATGTCTTTGAGTCTCTACGCATCACTCATTCTCTAATGAGATGGCATTGTATAAATTTGGTGAGACCTTAGTTCTGTGGGGTTTAAAACATGTTGACATAATTGTCATACAACATATATCTTCATATTACTAGACCATATAACCGCACCTAGTTCCGTCGTTGCTACAACAGCAGTATTATACTTAGCCATTCATTGTAGTATTCGTCACAATGTCCATAACTTTGGAACTCATCCAAATCCATCATGGAACTTTCTTCCATTACATTGTGCCCCCTTAATCTATAGCCTCAATTGAGATAAACTTAATTTGTATTTTGTGACGAAGCTAGTACCAATGTAACTCTTTACAATGAACTATTTGTATAGTGTCAATGTAACACTTTACAATGAACTATTTGTATAGTACCAATGTAACTCCTTACAATGAACTATCTATACAGTGTCAATGTAATACCTTACAATGGACTATCTATCACTTTTATATGCAAAGCATATTCTTAGTTCTTTCAAAGATCATAAGAATATCCTTACTATCGTCCAATGATCATCTTATGAGTCATCCTTGTAGGGTTCGCAGCATAGAAAACAAAAAATTTCCTACGATGGGAACTATATACCAAGATCTATCTACTAGATACAAACAACGGACGGATGTATATCCGTAGAGAACATACCCTTGAAGACCGACAAAGCTTAACGAGTTCAACTCGTGGTTGATGTAGACGATCTCTTGCCGATCTCAAGATCGAGAGGAAGTCCTAGCACCGCAAAGCAGCATCGCATCTGTGCTCGCACACACGTACAAGACACCAGGCAACCTCCGCCTCCTCGCTCCAGCGATGCAGCGGAAGCACAACCCTTTCTTGCCGAATAGCCACCGAGAACATGTATCTCGCTAGTCCGAGACCATGGGGGATAAATTCTAGAGGGGGAGAGAGATCCTTCACGAGGAGGTGTGAGAGACAAGTGAGGAGGGGGGCTCCTTTTATAGGAGGAGGGGGGGACCCCAAGGGGGTGGCCGGCGCATGGGGGCTGCCCCCTTGCCCTCCTCTCTTCATGTGGGTGGACACTCCACTCACAAAATTCCTTTAAATTCCCTCCACTCAAAAGTCCACTCAAATTCCCATTAAATTTCCACCAAATTTAATGCAAACTCTCATTAAATAAAACTCTTTTATTTTATTCAGAATTTTGTCAATTACTTTAATGACAAACATTCACAAATAACCCCTTGCTAGAATTCCATTTCACATGCATAACCACTTTATGCAATTTCACCCAAAAACCTGTTTCAGTATCTAGTGAAATAAATTCCTGCGCTTGTTTATTCTTTCGGCATGAAACATTTGCTCCAACTGGATGCCAGTGTCCCTTAAGTGTGTCACCCTACGGTTCGCGAATAATGCGGACATGATCGAGACCCTTCTCCGATCAATAATCAGTAGCGGGACCTGGAGATCCATACTGACTCCCACACATTCAACGATGACTTTTCCTGTGATCGTCGGAACCTTTTACGCTTGTATCTTAATCCCTTTGTTTCACGATATATTACATGTCCGAGATTCGATCATCGGTATCTCCATACCTAGTTTTATCTCGTTACTGACATGCACTCTTTTCTCGTTCCTGTGATATAACATTCTAGTGATCAAATCACTTGCTTGCAAGCTAACCAATGTGATATCACCGAGAGGGCCCAGAGCATATCTATCCGTCATCGGGATGAACAAATTCCACTCTTGATCCATGATTCTCAACATAACACTTTAGAAGCTTTGAAGCCATCTTTATAATCACCCAGTTACGGAGTGACGTTTGATGTCAACAAGAAACTCTTCCGGTGTTAGTGATTGGCATGATCTCATGGTCTAAGGATTAGGATTACTTCGTAGTTTGTTTATAGCAATATAAACTCAATGACTTTGATCATAATGCTATACTTGAGATGAATGTTCATCACACCATTACACTAATGTTGTGATCTCGTTATTAACAACATCCAATGTCTATGATCAGGAAACCGTGATCATCTTGTTAATCAATGAACTAGTTTATGAGAGAGGCATAACTAGGAACTTTCTATTTGTTTATTAAACACACATGTATTAACGTTTCCGTATTAATACAATTATAGCATGCAAAATAAACATCTATCATATACTTGGAATACACATAATAAACATTTTATTATTGCCTCTCAGGGCATATTCCCTTCAATCCTGGTATAAGATCATAACATTGGAGCATAGGACATATTTGGATATGTACATATCACAGAATAATTGATTGAGATATTCATGTGATATTTACTCACCAAGTGTCAAAACACTTTAATCTCGTTTTATCAAGATATCCATGTGATTTTACTCACCAAGTGTCAAAACACTTGAATCTTGATTCAACCTTTTCCATAAGGCACAACCTTTCTCGTCGTTTCCATATTGAACTTATTCAATATTTCATCTATGCACCAAGTGTCTCAATCTATCCAAATATATGGATGCCTAATATTTAGGTTTTGCCTAATGAAGGGAATATGCCTGAGAGGCAATAATGTTATTATCGTATTTGAAAGAACATGTGGTCCCCCATGTGTGGTTTTGGTAATTAATAAAAATATCTATGGACTAATGCTTATACCAAGTTGTACTTGTAGGAATTGTCCATAGGCAATGCTTAAACCATATGTTGGCCTAAAGGTTTGGAGAAGAAGAAAGTGAAGAGGATCAAGTGATGACCAAGGTGTTCAAAGAGTGATCCACAGATTGGTCATGTGAGAGTTGAGCCTATTGCAAGGGTGTCTTGAAGAAGAAGATAGAGTTCATCATATGTATCTTCAAGACATAATCCAAATGATGTTAGAAGTAATGTTGTGCAAGCTAAAGATGTGCCATATATAGAAGATATCATGCTTGAAGTTTACCATCCTCGGTGATCATGGATTCATGAAGACAAGGTCAAAGTAAAGGTTTCCCCATGTCGTATGGGGGAGCAACTTACAAGTCTTCATCAAGCAAGTGCGAGAGCAATCAAGAAAGGTGTTCCATCTTGAGAAGGACAAGATCGTCTACATCAAGATCAAGTGGAATATGCACAAGGCAAAGGTATGATCTTGATAGGGTTTCCTTCTTACCGGTCTCATGGTGTTAGTTGGGGAGACCGGTTTATAGGATAGATAACAGTACTATCAAGAGGGTCTCTCAAGTGAGTAACTCGATCATATCTTTCCGAGAGAGATCAAACCTTTCCATACTTAGCATCATCCTTTCTTGGTTGTTAGTTGGATCTTATCCATGTTAGGTTCTAAGACTTGTGGTAATATTCATAACAAGCTCTAGTTCATCAAAAACAGATTTCCCTTTTATATCTTATTGTGTTTTTGATCTTTGAGGTTTTCTGGTTCCTCACCAAGGGGGGTATCTCACATTATAATACATGAAATGTTCTCACTTGGTGGTATCCAATTTTTCCAACAAAATTGGTTTTGGGTCAATCGGAGTTACCAAACTCTAGATATCGCCATTTGAAGTTTGTCTCTTATTTGGTTCTATCCTCCCTAGCTAAAACAAAAGGTTGATGGAATATCTAGACCAGAATCTCCAGTGCGTTCATGCCAACCGGAGTCTTCGATGTGGACAGACCGGAGTCTCTGGTGTATAAGAGACCGGATTCTTTGAAGAATTTCCGGAGGAGGTTTAACCAAGTCAGCTAGGACGTTCTGTATGGTGGTCCAGAGATAGACTAGAGGTGGTCCGGAGTCTCCGGTGTAGACTGGAGTCTCCGGTCTACACACCGGAGTCTCCGGTGTGGAAATTTCCCAATGGGGAGAAAACGGTCAGAAATCAGTGGGTCTATAAAAAGGACCCTTCTTCCCCAATAGACTTGGTACGACTTCTACAAGCCTTCCCCTCCATTATACCTTCTTGAGCTTACTTCCCTTCAATCCCTCCTTTGATTCTTGCATATACTTTAGGGATTTGAAAGAGGATATCTAGATCTATAACCCCACCAAGCAATCTCTCTTCTAAGTGAGGGGAACATCTTGGGATCTAGATCTTGGAGTCTTTTGTGGATTTCATCCATTGTTCTTCCTCTCTTATTCCCCCACAAGCTTTTGTAGCTTTGGTGGAATGTGGGAGAGAAGGATGTGAGCACTTCCTGTGTTCTTGCCATTTGCATTTGGTCCATCGGTTTGAGTTCTCGATGAGGATTCGATTGAGTGAAAGGTGAGAAGCTTTTTACTCTTGGGTTCTTGGAACCCTAGACGGTTTGGTGGTTTTGCAGGTTCTTGGATTACTTGGGGCCTCCAATTAAGTCGTGGAGCTTTCCCCAAGCTCGTTTGTTGGGAGCCTCCAATTAAGTTGTGGAGAAGTGCCCCAACCTTGTGAGAGGTTCCGGATTTCCACTGACAAGTGCACCGATAGTGGAAGTGTGGATCGATCCCGTTGGGGTGAGATTCACAGGAGAAAAAGGGAGGACACTTGTGGAATTGGTGGTTTGATACCACCCCCTCTCAAAATGATACACACTCCATGTTGGGAGGAACTCCGTAAAATATCATTGTCCCCGCATGACTCGGTTATCTCTATACCCGAGCTCTTACTTATGCACCTTAATTTGTGATAGCCTTCGTGCTTGAAGTATATATATTGCTATCACATAGTTGCTTGTCTTGCTTATCATAAGTTGTTGGTGCAAATAGGTGAACCCTAGTGTTCTAGGTTTTGTGCTTAACAAAGTAAACGCTATTTTAATTCCGCCTTTGTTGAGCCACTCTCGGAAAAGTTTTAAACCGCATATTCACCCCCTCTAGGCGGCATCTGTATCCTTTTAGTATTCCAAGTATATGATAGATGTTTATTTTGCATGCTATAATTGTATTAAAAGGAAACATTAATACATGTGTGTTTAATAAACAAATAAAGTGTTCCTAGTTATGCCTCTCATATAAACTAGCTCCTTGATTAACAAGATGATCAAGGTTTCCTGATCATGGACATTAGATGTTGTTAATAATGAGGTCACAACATTGGTGGAATGATGTGATGAACATTCATCTGAAGTATAATAATATGATCAATGTCATTATATTTAAATTGCTATAACATCATTAAAGGTAACTTTAGTCCTTAGACCATGAGATCATGTCAATCACTAACAAAGCAAGAGTAGCTTGATAACATCAAACGTCACACCATAATAGGGTGACTATAAAGGTGGGTTCAGATACTCCGATAGTGTTATGTAGAGGTTCATGGATCAAGAGTGGGATTTGTCCATCCAAATGAAGGAGAGATATACTCCGGGACCTCTCGGTGATATCACATTGATATAGCTTGCAAGCAAGTGATGGGGATCACTAGAATGTTATATCACGAGAACGAGAAAATAGTACATGTCAGTAACAAGATCAAACTAGGTATGGGGATACCGATGATAAAATATCGGACATGTAAAATATCGTGAGACAAAGGGATTTAGTTACAATCACTACTAGAGAAAAGCCTACGCGAGGCGCACCTAAAAGCTTATGCGAGGCGCATATCATATGCGCCTCTAGCTTCAAGCCTCGGGTATTTTTTATGCGAGGCGCATATGATATGCGCCTCCTATACTTCACATTTGCGAGGCGCATATCGATATGCGCCTCCTATATTCTGCATATGCGAGGCGCATATTGATATGCGCCTCCTATACTTTGCATATGCGCCTCCTATATTGTGCATATGCGAGGCACATATTGATTCGAATGCGCCTCGCATATTATTTTTGAATTTCAAAAAAAAGGCGGCCAAATCTAGATTTAGATCTAGATCTGGCCAGAATTTTGTCAGAGCTTGTGGGAGACCATGCTCGTGGCCACAACCTACTACCGTATGCATGTGCGGGAGGCCATGTCCATGGGGATCACCGTAGATGGTGGAGGAGGATGAGGCCACTGGAGGTCGTCGCTGGAGGTGGAGGAGGAGATGGTCGGTGTGGTTGTGGAGGCCATGGCCGGAGTGGTCGCCGGAGGAGGAGGAGGTCGCCGGAGGAGGAGAAGGTCACCGGAGGAATAGGAGGAGGAGCGTGGAGGAGGAGGAGAGTGGAGAAGGAGGAGGAGAAGGGGAGAAGAAGGAGAGATGGAGGAGGAGAAGGAGGAGAGGTGGAGGAGAAGGAGGAGAGGTGGAGGACAAGGAGAGATGGAGGAGGAGAATGAGAAGTAGAAGAGGGAGAGGTGGTAGGTGTTATATAGGTGTGGTAGGTGGCTGTTTCGAATTTGAATCCGTCCAGGTTATAGGAGGCGCATATTGCTCCATATGTGCCTCCTATACTTCAAACTATAGGAGGCACATATTGCTCCATATGTGCCTCCTATAGTTCAAACTATAAGAGGCACATATTGCTCCATATGTGCCTCCTATACTTCGAACTATAGGAGGCACATATGACCATATGCGCCTCGCCTATGCGGCCACCTACCTCCACCCGGGCTTGCATGAGTTACTTGAGGCGGACTCTAGAGGAGCAAGAGACTTCACTTACATATGAGTGCCAACCAATGGAGGTTGAGCGAGCTTCTATGGTGAATCAATGGGGGAAATGAGGTGGGGAGGAGGAGGGGGGCGACCAGATTTGTCTTGGTGGAGGAGGAAGAAGTGACACAAGTGAGTGGGGTGGTAGTTGCCTCCATGTGCAAAAAGCTGGAAAAAAGTGGTGCCAGGTTATGCGAGGCGCATATTGCACAATATGCGCCTCCTATAATTCAAACTATAGGAGGCGCATATAGCAATATGCGCCTCGCATATGCGGCCACCTACCACCGCCCGGGCCCACAGGAGTTACTTGAGGCGCATATGACCATATGCGCCTCGCATATTATCAAATATAGGAGGCGCATATAACCATATGCGCCTCGCATATTCGTGCACCTACCAACACGCGGGCCCACACAGATTATGCGAGGCGCATTCTGTCCATATGCGCCTCGCCTATCTGATATATAGGAGGCGCATATGACTAGAATGCGCCTCGCATAATATGGGGCTGCTAGATTCCGTCCGTACAGGGATTATAGGAGGCGCATTCTTATCATATGCGCCTCACATATTTTTATACTAGAGGCGCATGGAGAAGGAGTGTGCCTCGCCTATTATATAGGAGGCGCATATGGTCTAAATGTGCCTCGCATAAGCATGTCTCCTATAGCCTTTTCTCTAGTAGTGAATGTTAAGGTTCTCACGATCACAAGAATTCATCATTGAATGTGTAGGAGGCAGTACGGATCTCTAGGTCCTGCTGCTGATTATTGATCACAGAGGGGTCTTGATTAAGTCTGCATTATTCGTGAACCATTATATGTCAGGAAAAGAATATCAAAGCGCTGGAATTATTTCAATGGACACCAGAATTGTTTTGGGTGAAATTGCTGAATGTTCTGCATGTGAAATTGAAATGTAGTAAGGGGTTTTATGTGAATGTTTATTAATTAATGTATATAACAAAATTCTGAATAAATAAATAAAAGAGTTTTATGAAATGAGAGATTGCGTTAAATTTCGTGGAAATTTAATGGATTTTGAGAGGAGAAAATGGAGGGCCATTTGTGTGAGTGGGAGATCCACTCACATGAATGAGAAAGAGGTGGGGGCACCCACCTTGGCCGCTGGCCATGGCATGGGAATGCACCACTCTCCTATAAAAGGATCCCCTCCTCTCACATCTCACTCACACCTCCTCGTGAAGGATCTCTCTCCCCCTCTAGTACTATTCACCTATGGTCTTGACTTAGCGAGATAGATGTTCTCGGTGGCTTTTTATGGAGCAAGGATTTGCTGCTTCCGCTGCATTGCTGGAGCAAGGAAGCGGATGTTGTCGGGGTTCTGGACATGTGTGCGATCACGGATGATCCACTAAGTTGCGGCGCTGCCGGACTTCTACTCGATCTTGAGATCGTCAAGCGAACGACTACATCATCCACGAGTCCAACCTCGCTAAGCTTCGTAGTTCTTCAAGGGTATGCATTCTATATCCACCTATTGATTGTATCTATATAGATGGATCTTGGTGCTTTCAGTTCCCATCATAGGAATTTTTTTGTTTTCTA
Source organism: Avena sativa (assembly GCA_916181665.1). Taxonomy (NCBI): domain Eukaryota; kingdom Viridiplantae; phylum Streptophyta; class Magnoliopsida; order Poales; family Poaceae; genus Avena; species Avena sativa. The sequence goes on from OV702294.1 coordinate 509,773,102, forward strand.
TGTTGCGAACCCAGTAGTGGTATCAGCCGGATCTATGCATAGATGCTTTGCACGGGTAGTACACATATGGTTATGTGGGCGCTGATGGTCACGTTATTGCTTCTTATGTGTATTTTGGATATTGGTGGCATAGTGGGTGATGACCCACAAGTATAGGGGGTGTATCGATAAATAGGAGTGTCGATCCCAACGAGGAGCAGAAGGTGTTGACTAGTAATATGGAGTAGGAAATCTGAGTAAATACTTAGCAAACGGATTTTTAGGGGTTTTCTGATATGTCCAATTTGCATCACCATTCTATATCATAATTTGTCTCTATTCATTGATATATGTCTTGTTATGAGGTATTACTTATGTCTTTTCCATTTTTTTTGCATCTTGGATGATTCTTGGAGGATGGACTGCGGGAGTCAGGATTCTGATGGAAAAAGAGGTGTTTTGATGCAATTTCGTGAAGATCAGAAAAATACCAGAAAAATATTGGAAAATTATATTTTTTCAGAAGACGGAGCAAGCCAGAAGGGGAGGCGTAGCTGGGCCATAGGGGGCCCACACCCCTAGGCGCGGCCCACCTTGCCCCGCGCCTAGGGCAGGTGTGACCCACCTGGCCGGATCTCGACTCCGCCCTCTCGCCTATATCTTCCTCACGGAACCCTATTACTAGGGGAGGGACCATAGAAAGATTTCCGCCGCCTCTGCGGGACGGAAAACAACGAGAGAAAAGAGCTCTCCGTCAGACAGATTTCTGCCAGGGAAATTCCTTCCTGGAGAGGGGAGATCATCGCCATCAACACCGTCATCGAGCTAGACTTCATCGGGATCATCATCATCATCATCCACACCATCATCTACTCCAGCACCATCATCACCACTTCATCCCGCTATAACAATTGTGTTGGATATTGCTTTAGTTCTTAGGGGAAACTTTCCCAGTGTTGATTACTATTGTAGTTGATGCTTGTGAGTGGAACCATTGGATTATTGTTTATGTTAAGATTGTTATTCATCATCATATCATCTTTGATCTTGATCCATATGATGTCTTGTGAGTAGTTCGTCTAGTTCTTGAGGACATGGGAGAAGTCATGTTGTTAGTAGTGGATTTGTGTTGAGTTATTATTCAATGGTTTAGTATTTAAGTTGTGGTGCTATTCTTCTAGTGGTGTCATGTGAACGTCGACTACATGATACTTCACCATTTATGGGCCTAGGAGAATGCATTGTGTATTTGGATACTAATTGTGGGGTTGACGGAGTGACAGAAACCTGAACCCCCGTTAGGACACCTTTGCACAAGGGAGTGTAGGATCTCAGAGTTTAAGGCTGTGGTTAGGTTTATATCTTAATTACTTCCCTATAGTTGCGAATGCTTGCAGGGGATTTAATCACAAGTATGTATTAGTCCAAGTAAGGTTGGTACATTAGCACAGGTTCACCCACACAACACTTACAACACCAAAGAAGAGTACTTAGCTATTTGAAGCGAAAGCACTTGACAGAATTCCCATGTGTCCTCGAGAATGTTTGGTCCTTATAAGTATTTCCACCGGCTTGTCCTTTGCTAAGAAAGGATTGGGACACTTTTTGTCTTTATTACTTGCACCTTGTTTTGTTGCCTTATCAGAAAACCCCTAAAAATCCGTTTTCTAAGTATTTACAGAGATTTCCTTCTCCATACCACTAGTCAACACCTTATGCTCCTCATTGGGATCGACATTCCTATTTATCGAAAGTACTATGATACACCCCCTATACTTGTGGATCATCAAGTCTATTTTCTGGCGCCGTTGCCGAGGAGTGAAGCGCTATTGAAGAGTGGAACTGGTAGAGGAAACTTCTACTGTGAGTACTTTTTTTTGTTTCTGTTTGTTACTTTGTTTCCAATATGGATAACCCACTTGGTTTTCTGTTTGGGAAAACTACTACCACTGCTATGGTAGTATATGAACCACCACATGTTGAGATAGATCCTTTTAAGATACCTACAAGTATTGTTGATCGTGTTATGGATAATTATTATTTTGGGGATGGAACTGTCCATCCTGGTGATCACTTTCTTTTTATCCATGAATTATGCGGGTTGTTTAAGTGTGCAGGTATCAGAACTGAACAGATGAAGAAGAAGTTACTCTTCATATCCTTGAAGGGGAGAGCTCAAGAATGGTATAAGCTGCTGAAGAATGGACAATCCATGGAATGGGAGGAAATACCATCTCTCTTTTATTCTAAATTTTATCCTCCTAGTGAGATTCATAAGGATAGAAATCTGATATATAAATTTTGGCCTCGTGATGGAGAGAGTACAGCTTAAGCTTGGGGTAGATTGAAGTTACTAATGCTCAAATGTCCTATTCATGAACTCCCTAACAATATTATTATCAATAACTTTTATGCTAGGCTTTCTCTTCATGATAAAGATTTACTAGATGTTTCTTGTGCTGGATCATTCACATCTATGAAGGAAGAAGCTAAATGGGATCCATTAGACCGTATTCAATAGAACACTGAAGCTTGGGAAAATGACAAAGGAAGAAAGTTAGGTATAAACTATGATTATGAATGCATTAAATCTTTTATGGGAACTAACGATTTCCGTGATATTAGTAATGAGTATGGTCTTGATCCTCAAGTTCTTGCAAGATGCTTTAAGGCCTTTGACTCTTACATTTAAATTCCCAAGAAAGAGTGGGACAAGTACCATACTCCTTATAAAGACATTGTTACTCATGTTCCTGCTAGCATAGAGGTTTGTACTGTTGATCCTATTTTGCCTGAACCTTATATTGAGAAAATCCCTTTTCCTACTAAGGTAAGGGAACATTCTATTATAGCTAGTGTGGTTAGTAAAAGTGCAAAGAAAACTGTGGAACCCGATGAGCAAATAAATAGTGAGCCTGTGGTAGCGATTGTGAAAGATCTTGTCACTAGAAATATAGAGGATGAGCACATTGTCTTCTGTGAAGACACTTCTAATATTATCTCTCATCCTAGGAAAGCTAGAAAAGCTAGTGTTCCTGTGCTTTCTGTTAAAATTGGTGATCATTGCTACTATGGTTTATGTGATATTGGTGCTAGTTCTAGTGCTATTCCTTATGAGCTCTACAGGAAAATTATGCATGAAATTGGTCCTTGTGAGCTTGAGGACACCGATGTGGTTATTCACCTTGCTAATAGAGAGACAGTCTGTCCCATTGGCATTGTAAGAGATGTGGAGGTTCTTTGTGGTAAGATTAAATATCCTGCTGATTTTCTAGTACTTGGTAAAGAAGCTAGTAAAACCTATCCTATTATCTTTGGTAGACCCTTCTTGAATACTTGTGGGGCTATTATAGATTGTAGGAAGGAAAAAGTTTTGACTAAGTTTGACGGAGAGTCTTATGAGTTTAATTTTTCCAAATTTGCTAAAACTCCTTATGAAAATGAACTGCCTATTGAGAATTTCAGGGTTGAACAACTTTCTGCTATTTCTCTTGCTCCTAACAATGCCTTGCAACAATTTATGGAAGATCATGAGAGCGAAGTCTTCATGAAAGAAAGAAATGATATTGACGAGGTTTTTCTTCGTCAGCCTGAGCAACTTATACCACACTACCACCTAAAGGGGACCCTGTTTTCGAATTAAAACCTTTACCTGGTGATCTAAAATATGCTTATCTTGATGATAAGAAGGTATATCCTGTTATTATTAGTTCTAAACTTTTAGGAAAGGAAGAAGAAAGGTTATTGGAAATACTGAAGAAACACCGAGGAGCTATGGGCTATACTCTTGATGATCTAAAAGGGATTTCTCCTACTATATGTCAGCATGCTATTAATATAGAACCTGATGCAAAACCAGCTGTTGAGCACCAACGCCATCTAAATCCTAGGATGAAGGATGTGGTAAGAAATGAGGTAATAAAACTCCTTGATGTTGGTATTATTTACCCTATTGCTGATAGTCAATGGGTTAGCCCTGTTCATTATGTTCCCAAGAAAGGGGGAATAACTGTTGTGCCTAATGAAAATAATGAGCTTATACCCCAAAGAGTAGTGGTTGGGTATAGGATGTGCATTAATTTTAGAAAGGTTAATAAAGTTACTAAGAAAAATCATTATACTTTGCCCTTTATTGATCAAATGCTTGAGAGGTTATCCAATAAGACTCACTTTTGTTTTCTTGATGGTTATTCTGGTTTCACTCAAATTGCTGTGAAAGCACAAGATCAAGAGAAAACTACTTTCACTTGTCCTTATGGTACTTGTGCTTATAGGCGTATGCCTTTTGATTTATGTAATGCTCCTTCTACCTTTCAGAGAATGATGATGCACAAGTGTAGGGGATCACAAAAGTCTTCGCGGGTAGTATTACCCAATTTATTGATTCGACACAAGGGGAGCCAAAGAATACTTTCAAGCCTTAACAACTGAGTTGTTAATTCAGCTGCACCTGGAAATAGTTCTTGCTCACAAAAGTTTATCAGTAGCAACAGTTTGTAGTAGCAACAGCAAAGCAACAACCAGCAGTAAAACATGAGAAATAGTAACAGTAACAGTAGGATTTGAGTGCGGTAGCCATAGGGATGGATGGACGGGCGTTGCATGGACGAGTCTAAACATGTAACTTCAAGATCTAGGGAATTGCATATAAATAATAGCAAGCATCCAAGTACTAAACAATCCTAGGCATGTGCTCCAAATATAGTCAGACATGCTCGCAATGAGAACTTGCACAACATCTTTTGTCCAGCCAGCCCGTGGCAGCGGGGCCTCTAGGGAACTACTGGCAATTAAGGTGCTCCTTTTAATAGAGCACCGGAGCAAAGCATTAACACTGTGAACACATGTGATCCTCACACCACAACCATCCCCTCCGGTTGTCCCAATTATTGTCACTTTGGGGCCTTTGGATCCGGACAATGATATGTGTATACAACTTGCAGATAAGATCACAAACAATACTATCATAATGATTCAATAATAAGTTCAGATCTGAGATCATGGCACTCGGGCCCTAGTGACAAGCATTAAGCACAACAAGTTGCAACAAAGTCAAATAGCACTAATAGAGATACTAGGCACTATGCCCTAACAGATCTTATTTGATTACATGATAGAACTCATCCAATCCCTACGATCCCCAAGCCTACAGCGAGGGATTACTCACTCATGGATGAGGGAAACATCGGTGGTTGATGGAGATGCGTTGGTGATGATGATGGCGATGATTCTCTCCACATTCCCCGTCCCGGTAGGGTGCTAGAATGGAGTTTCTGGATCCGAATCTTGGTTGCTGGTGGCGGCGGCAGAGCGGGACTCTTTCTAGAAAACTATCGAACCCCCCTTGGTTTTTAGGTCAAAAGGCAACTTATAGGCACAGAGGAAGGCCGAGGGGTGCCTGGGGTGGCTGCACCCCCCTAGGCGTGGGGCAGGGCCCATCCGTGCCTGGTAGGGGTGTGGGCCCCTAGGCCCCTTATCCGTCTCGTATTCTCGCTCTATGGGTCTTGTGGTGAAATATAATTTTTGGCATATTTTTCGGGATTTTTCCTGATAGTTCATTTTCTGCACAAAAACTAGACACCAAGGTAATTCTGCTGAAAACAGCGTCAGTCCGTTTTAGTTGTATGCAAATCACACAAGTTTAGAGGAGAAACAATAGCAAAAGTGTTCGGGAAAGTAGATATGTTTTGTACGTATCAGAGATGCATGTCTGCTATCTTTCATGGTTTTTGTGAAGAATTTGTGGAGGTTTTCATGGACGATTTCTCCATCTATGGAACTTCTTTTGATAACTGTTTGCACAACCTTGATAAAGTTTTGCAGATATGTGAATAAACCAACCTTGTTCTTAATTGGGAGAAATGCCATTTCATGGTTAATGAAGGGATTGTTCTTGGACACAAAATTTCTGAAAGAGGTATTGAAGTTGACAGAGCCAAAATTGAAGCAATTGAGAAGATGCCCTGTCCTAGAGACATAAAAGGTATTCGTAGTATCCTTGGTCATGCTGGTTTCTATCGGAGGTTTATTAAAGTTTTCTCCAAAATTTCAAAGCCCCTTACTAATCTTCTTCAAAAAGATGTACCTTTTGTTTTTGATGATGATTGTAAGGAAGCTTTTGAAACTTTGAAGAAAGCTTTGACTACTACTCCTATTGTTCAACCACCTGATTGGAGTTTACCTTTCGAAATTATGTGTGATGCTAGTGATTTTGTTGTTGGTGTTGTCCTTGTGCAACATGTTGATAAGAAGTTGAACGTTGTTCATTATGCTAATAAGACTCTAGATGCTACTCAAAAGAATTATGCTACTACTGAAAAAGAGTTTTTAGCTGTAATCTTTGCCTGTGATAAGTTTAGACCCTACATTGTTGATTCAAAGGTCACTATTCATACTGATCATGCTACTATTAAGTACCTTATGACAAAGAAGGACGCTAAGCCTAGGCTTATTGGATGGGTGTTGCTTTTACAAGAGTTTGATCTGCATTTTGTAGACAGGAAAGTTGCTAAAAATCCTATTGCTGACAATTTATCTCGTTTGGAAAACATTTCTTTTGACTCGTTGTCTGTTAATGATAGTTTTCCAAATGAGCAGTTGGCCGCAATAATGGTAAGTCCACATGAAAGTCCTTGGTATGCTGATTATGCTAACTTTATTGTTTCCAAGTATTTGCCTCCCACTTTTACAGCCCAACAAAGAAGAAAATTCTTTTATGATCTAAGGCATTACTTTTGGGATGACCCACATTTATATAAAGGAGTAGATGGTATTATGCGAAGATGTGTTCCAGAATTTGAAAAACAAGAGATAATGAGAAAATGTCATGGCAGTGCTTATGGAGGACATCATGTTGGGGATAGGACTGCACAAAAGGTTTTACAATCTGGATTTTATTGGCCTACCCTTTCAAGGATGCAAGGAAGTTTGTCTTATCATGTGATGAATGTCAACGAGTTGGTAACATTTCTAGACGCACTGAAATTCCTATGAATTATTCTCTTGTTATTGAACCTTTTCATTGTTGGGATTTGACTTTATGGGTCCTTTTCCTCCTTCAAAAGGGTATACTCATATTCTTGTTGCTGTTGACTATGTTACAAAATGGGTAGAAGCCATACCTACAAACAACGCTGATGGTAAGACCTCTTTAAAAATGCTTAAGGATGTTATTTTTCCTAGGTTTTGTGTGCCTAGATATCTCATGACTGATGGAGGCTCTCATTTTATTCATGGGGTTTTTAGAAAAACTCTCGCTAAGTATGTTGTAAACCATATAATTGCTTCAGCTTATCACCCCTAAACCAGTAGGCAGGTAGAACTCTCCAATAGGGAAATTAAATCTATTTTGCAAAAGACTGTCAATAGATCTGGGAAAAAGTAGGCTAAAAAGTTGAATGACGCTTTATGGGCTTATAGAATTGCTTATAAAAATCCTATGGGGATGTCTCCGTACAAAATGGTCTATGGGAAAGCTTGTCACTTGCCTTTAGAATTAGAACACTATGGTGACCCAGCATACCACTACATGTTGTAGTATACTATAGTCGTGGACATAACACTCACGGAGTACCATTCCGCAAATATTACATTCTCAGAGTGGTACAACAGAAACAAAGCGGGTCCACAACATACATTGTCATTATTACAATCGGAAATTTACATGACGACTTTGAGATCCTCCTAGGTCCATAGATGTATCCCGATGACTCAGGGCTAAACTATAAAAACTCGGAGAACAGAATAAAGAAACAACTAAGGTTTATACGAGATTTAATATAGATAGAGGATAGAGATCTATACTACTGGACTAGATCACTATATATGCTACATCTACACTTCAAATACGTCGGTCTCCAGTCCATAGATGTTTTCGTAATTGTTCCCTTCGACGCTTCCAGATACTTCTGGTTCTTCATAGCGGAATTCTTCTTGGTCTTCAATTGGATATAGTATTTCCTCTTCCTGGCCGTTAATGTCTTCAGAATCTAGCAAGGGTTAAGAAGATACGTTGAGTATGAGCGTACTCAGCAAGTTCACTAAAAAGGAGTGTTTGATGCACTATATCTACAGCCACAGACTATAGGTCGTAGGAAATGCAAGTTTTTGTAAACATTTCTTCAAAGGTTGCTTTTATTCTGAAAAGCTATGTCCGTCAGCCTTCACGGGTTTACCAGAAATTTCATGGACTTCCTTTCCTGCAGCGTTCGCGGCTCCTTCCCAGAACAGGGAGTAACAAGTTACAGTTCTTTCACTCTGCAGAGGTGCGTTACTTTACCCATGAGAGATCTTAGCTTTGTTGCACATCTAGGCGCGCATTCATGTTCACACTTCCTTGGTATGAGGCCCATACTAAGATCCAAGCCAATCATTGTCCTTCTCCGCGACCCCGCATACACCACAATTGTTGTATGCCCAAACTCAAGTTAGACTTTTCCCCGTATAAAACGGCTATACCTTAGTTGGATACACACAACAACCATTAACACTAGAAATCTGTCTTTTGTAAGCCCAGATCCATGGTAGACTTTTCCCCGTATAAAATGGCTATACCCATGATCTACAACTTACAAATGCCCAGAACAGTGTCCAATGCATGCGAAAGGGAGCCAGTCCAGCTGACTTCTCCGTCCCATTCCAAATGGTTAACGCGTAATATACGGCGCAAGAATCACTGGAGACATTGGTTGTTAAGTCCTAGATAATATGTTCCTTTACCACCGAAACTTTCATAGAAGATTATTACCTCATGGTAAATAACCTATAATCATATTATTATGAAAATAGTGATTTCTGACCCTTTTGAAATGTAGGTGATGACAACACTGGATTTGCAAAATACTTTACAGAAAATAATCAAAGGATATGAGCAAGTGTGAACTTTCCTTGATATAGTGGAGTATTGTAGTCAAATGTCTCGACTTGACCCTGGACCTCGGGTTCTACAAAAGTACTATCATTGCCCGGTAAGGACAATGTTTAAAGAAGCAATATGCTATTATGCATAAGTAATGCTATGCATTTTGTAAAACCTTAAGTAATTCCTCAACATTACATGTGAGTTGGATTTAGATGATTTATTTAGGATATGAGTTATCTTTAAGTTTATTTCATAAAGGAGTGTAGTTGTAAGGGTTTTTGGATAACATATAAGATATGAAAGTAAGGTACAATTATAATACAATTCTAAGATTGGGTGATACCATGTAATCATTACAAGGTTTATGTTTTAATTTTGTTATGGTTTAAAATAAATGGTATAGTGTTTCTTTTGGAAGTGGCAAAAAGAATAACATTTGAAGAAAATATTATTTATGTTAATTTTAATCAAATCTGAAGATTAATAAGATTAAAGTTATGGTTTAGGATAAGGTTTAAATGCTTTTGAGTTATTATATACCTATCTTATGATATGTCAGACCAAAGTTAACTATAAAGATATAATTGGACTTGGGATATTATATTTATGGTATTAATAATAATTAGGGTTTTTCCTAAGCATAATGAAATTTAGTCTTAAAGACTTAAGATAGCACATTTAATATTTATAGATTATACTATAAGATTTTCTTATATAAAGAAAATAGGTGGATTTCTTTTATGATGTATTTAGTGAATACCAAGTTTGTTAATTATAATTATACATGAATTGAGATCAGTTACTTCTAATTTAAGTTAATGATTTGGAAGACTAACTTTGTAAATATTGGACTTATAGTTGAATAAATATTTTAAAGGAATATTATAAAATTGATTGTGTTGCTAAGTTATAATTATATGTTAGACTATTTTAGAGTAAAAAGATTGTGTTTTAGACTTGATTAATTCCTACTTAGGAAATAATGTTAATAATTAATAAAACAACTATCTCATTTTAATAATTGAAGATATATGATCTAAGAATTTTAAAATGTTTTTGGAATAATATATTTAGTATTATCCTAGTAAGTATTCTTAAAATCTTAAAATTTAATTTTATTATATTTTAGGTATTATCTTTATTTTTTTTATAAAATTTCTCAATTATTGAATGTATTTAAATATTTGTTTTAAGTTTTATTTGTAAAATTTTAATTTAGTATTTTTATTAGATAAGAGATTTCATTTTTATGTATGAAAGTGATTTTTATTTATTTGTAGGAATTTTTCTGAATTTATTAAATTTCATTTAGTTATTTAAGGGTGTTAATGTTTATCTACATTTTATTAACCTTAAATAAATATGATTATATTTTTCTTAGGTGGAGATTATTTTGAGAAGCATTTAGATGTATTAAATATATTTTTAGGATTTTTTTATACATTTTTCTAGAAATAAAATAGTGTACAGGGGTATTTTGGTCATTACTTTATTCTAGCATTTTTTTCTTATACCCATTTTTTTATTTTAGTCTGTTTGGTTGGTAACTTGAATGGCCCGACCCGGCCCAGCCAGCTCTGGCTCGGGGTCAACATGACCCAGACCCACTCCATCTCGCTCACGCGCATACAGAGACATATCTTCTTTCCCCCACTCGACTCCATCCCCGCCGACGCCGCCGCCTGATCCCCATGGCCATCGCCGGCCACACCTAGTTCTGCCGCTCGCGCGTTTGATTCCCCCTTTGCCTCCTACCTCTATTCCCCTATGACTTGAGGCCGCTCTATTTCCCCGCACGGAAGCCCCTGTGAAACCATAGCCGTACGGTCGGCTTGGTCATCGGCTCGCCACAAGCGCCTCCGCTGCGTCGACTGTTCTTAAGGGAGGTCTAGGCGCGGTACCAGCAGCCCCCGGCTGTTCTTCTCTGTCGGCTACGAGTTCCTCTACTAGGACCTCTCTACCCTGTCGGCCCCCTTCGAGCTTCTGCTCGAGCCTGCCGCTCTCGGCCCCTCCTGGTTCTTTTGGTGCTTCTACTTCCTCCTTCTAGACTTGACCAATTTCTTGATGCTGGCAGGATGGCAAGTTCATTTGCAACCCTAATGTCTACGAATCATTGCTCTGGTTTGATTTGTATGGTTAATGTTCCGGGGATGATGTGCTAGTGTTGTTGCCGACGGGACGGCAATGACGTCGTCACTGCAACCTCGCTGCTGCGCTGCGTCCAGGCTTCGTCACGCCTCCGCTCCAGGTGCTGGGCACCCCCAGTGATTTTTATTGTGACCGGCCTTCGAGCCGATGAACCACTTGGTGATATTTGGAGTAACTATATGGTGTTGGGTGCAGACATGTAGTGGTGATGGTTCAGAGATGTCGTTACTGATTTCTCAAGATTTTCCTAAAATAAGTGAGATGCTTCTAAGTGCCATGCTTTAGTTTGGATGAACATTCATCCCTAGCATCTGTTAGTGGATGGTTTCATATGGTGTTGAATTTGAATATCAATAGTCTAGTGGCTTGCTTCATTACTTATGATTTTGAATGAAAAGGGATATAGTGATATTGGGATCAAAATGATTCCTAAGTTGTTGACTTAGGGAAATGATTGTTATTGGTGGTTATAGCTTTTATTATCATAAGAGATGGATTTTGGTTTAAATGAAGCTTTGCTTCAGTGATGTACTTGATGATTCCTAGTTATTTGTACTAGTAGAATGATAAAATGTCTTGTTTCAACAATCTTGATGACTAGCTAATGTGGAACTATCCTCTGTGGCTTCTGCTACCCTGGGATGCTGCTGTGGTGCCTCCAATCTTGGAGTGTGCAGAGTGGTAGCCCAGGTAGCATGATTTGCTGTTGGTAATCACTACAATGATGTAGTTGATGTTGAAATACAGATTTAGCTCATGATGTAAAAGGCTGAAGCTTTACTTGTGTTGCACAAGATCATATATAATTATTGCCTTGCAACTGATTTGCCTAGTCTCTATGTACAAACTTTGTGGCTACTGTACCTAGGGTATGTTGTTGTGGTACCTCCCTAGAGGATGTGTAGGGTTCGCAGCATAGAAAACAAAAATTTTCCTACGATGGGAACTAAGTACCAAGATCTATCTAATAGATACAAACAACGGGCGGATGTATATCTGTAGAGAACATACCCTTGAAGACCGACAAAGCTTAACGAGTTCAACTCGTGGTTGATGTAGACGATCTCTTGCCGATCTCAAGATCGAGAGGAAGTCCTAGCGCCGCAAAGCAGCAGCGCATTCGTGCTCTCACACACGTACAAGACACCGGGCAACCTCCGCCTCCTCGCTCCAGCGATGCAGCGGAAGAACAACCCTTTCTTGCCGAATAGCCACCGGGAACATGTATCTCGCTAGTCCGAAAACATGGGGGATAAATTCTAGAGGGGGAGAGATATCCTTCACGAGGAGGTGTGAGAGACAAGTGAGGAGGGGGGATACTTTTATAGGAGGAGGTGGGAACCCCAAGGGGGTGGCCGGCGCATGGGGCTGCCCCCTTGCCCTCCCCTCTTTATGTGGGTGGACACTCCACTCACAAAATTCCTTTAAATTCCCTCCACTCAAAAGTCCACTCAAATTCCCATTAAATTTCCACCAAATTTAATGCAAACTCTCATTAAATAAAACTCTTTTATTTTATTCAGAATTTTGTCATTTACTTTAATGACAAACATTCACAAATAACCCCTTGCTAGAATTCCATTTCACATGCATAACCACTTTATGCAATTTCACCCGAAAACCTGTTTCAGTATCTAGTGAAATAAATTCCTGCGCTTGTTTATTCTTTCGGCATGAAACATTTGCTCCAACTGGATGCCAGTGTCCCTTAAGTGTGTCACCCTATGGTTCGCGAATAATGCGGACATGATCGAGACCCTTCTCCGATCAATAATCAGTAGCGGGACCTGGAGATCCATACTGACTCCCACACATTCAACAATGACTTTTCCTGTGATCGTCGAAACCTTTTACGCTTGAATCTTAATCCCTTTGTTTCACAATATATTACATGTCCGAGCTTCGATCATCAGTATCTCCATACCTAGTTTGATCTCGTTACTGACATGCACTCTTTTCTCGTTCCCGTGATATAACATTCTAGTGATCAAATCACTTGCTTGCAAGCTAACCAATGTGATATCACCGAGAGGGCCCAGATCATATATATCCGTCATCGGGATGAACAAATTCCACTCTTGATCCATGATTCTCAACATAACACTTTAGAAGCTTTGAAGCCATCTTTATAATCACCCAGTTACGGAGTGACGTTTGATGTCAACAAGAAACTCTTCCGGTGTTAGTGATTGGCATGATCTCATGGTCTAAGGATTAGGATTACTTCGTAGTTTGTTTATAGCAATATAAACTCAATGACTTTGATCGTAATGCTATACTTCGGATGAATGTTCATCACACCATTACACTAATGTTGTGATCTCGTTATTAACAACATCCAATGTCTATGATCAGGATACCGTTATCATCTTGTTAATCAACGAACTAGTTTATGAGAGAGGCATAACTAGGAACTTTCTGTTTGTTTATTAAACACACATGTATTAACTTTTCCATATTAATACAATTATAGCATGCAAAATAAACATCTATCATATACTTGGAATACACATAATAAACATTTTATTATTGCCTCTCAGGGCATATTCCCTTCAGTCTCCCACTTGCACTAGAGACAATAATCTAGTTACATTGTGATGTATCTAACACCCATGGATTTCTGGTGTAGATCATGTTTTGCTCTAGGGAGAGTTATAGTCAACGGATCTGCTACATTGAGATCTGTATGTACTTTACAAATCTTTATATCTCCATCCTTGACATGCTCACGGATGGAGTGAAACCGGCGCTTAATATGCTTGGAATGCTTGTGAGACCTTGGCTCTTTGGCATTGGCAATGGCACCATTGTTGTCACAATAGATCACCATTGGGTCCAACGCGTTTGCAACCACACCTAGTTCGGATATGAACTCCTTCATCCAAACTGCTTCCTGAGCCGTTTCTGAAGCAGCAACATATTCGGCCTCCATTGTTGATCCCGCCACCACAGGTTGTTTGGAGCTCCTCCAACTAACCGCTCCGCCATTCATGAGAAATACGTATCCGGATTGAGAGTTAGAGTCATCCGGATCGGTGTCAAAGCTAGCGTCGACATAACACTTAGCGATGAGCTCTTCTTCACCTCCGTATATAAGAAACATATCCTTAGTTCTTCGCAAGTACTTAAGGATATTCTTGACCGCTTTCCAGTGTTCTGAACCTGGATCCGATTGGTACCTACTAGTCAAACTAATAGCATGTGCCACATCCGGTCTTGTACATAGCATGGCATACATTATAGAGCCTATGGCTGAAGCATAGGGGACCTTTTCCATTATCTCTCTTTCTTCCGCCGAAGCCGGACTTTGAGTCTTACTCAATGTCGTGCCTTGTGTCATAGGTAAGAACCCCTTCTTACTATTTTCCATTTTAAACTTCTTTAAAATCTTATCAAGGTATGTACTTTGCGATAGCCCTATTAGGCGCCTAGATCTATCTCTATAGATCTTTATGCCTAATATGTATGTCACTTCACCTAGGTCCTTCATTGAAAATTTGCTGTTTAGATAACTTTTAACACTGTTTAAAAGATCTATATCATTTCCGATCAATAATATGTCATCCACATATAATATCAGAAATGCCACATTGCTCCCACTCACTTTCTTGTAAATACAAGCTTCTCCATAAGTTTGGACAAATCCAAACTCTTTGATCACCTCATCAAAGCGGAGATTCCAACTTCGTGATGCTTGCTTCAATCCATAGATGGATCGCTGAAGCTTGCACACCTTGTTAGCATCCTTAGGATCGACAAAACCCTTTGGTTGTATCATATACAACTCTTCCTCAATGTTACCATTGAGAAACGCGGTTTTTACATCCATCTGCCATATCTCATAATCGAAATATGCAGCAATTGATAACATAATCCTAACTGATTTTAGCATCGCTACGGGAGAGAATGTCTCATCGTAGTCAACTTGAATTTGTCGAAACCCCTTTGCGACAAGTCGAGCTTTATAGACGGTCACATTACCATCAGCATCAGTTTTCCTTTTGAAAATCCATTTGTTCTCCACGGCCTTTCGGTCGTGAGGTAAGTCCACCAAGTTCCAAACTTGATTTTCATACATGGATTCCATCTCGGATTTCATGGCTTCTAACCATTTGTTGGAAGCCGGGCTCATCATCGCTTCTTCATATGTCGCAGGGTCATCATTTTCATCAAACATGAAATTCATGACAGGATTTCCGTACAGCTCGGGAGCTGCACGCATCCTGCTAGACCTGCGAGGTTCGGTAGTACTCTCTTTTGGAGTTTCATGATCATTATCATTAGTTCCCTCTTCAACAGGTGGAGCCAACTCCGGAACAACTTCCGGCGCTGCGCTACTCGCCATACTTTGAAGAGAAGGTTCAATAACCTCTTCGAGTTCTACCTTCCGACTACTCACACCTTTCGCGAGAAACTCTTTCTCTAGAAAGGATCCATTCTTGGCAACAAAAACCTTGCCCTCGGATCTGTGATAGAAGGAATACCCAATAGTTTCCTTAGGGTATCCTATGAAGACGCATTTTTCCGCTTTGGGTTCGAGTTTATCCGGTTGAAGTTTCTTCACATAAACATCGCATCCCCAAACTTTAAGAAATGACAGCTTAGGTTTGTTTCCAAACCACAATTCATACGGTGTGTTTTCAACGGATTTAGATGGTGCCCGATTTAAAGTGAATGCAGCAGTTTCTAGTGCATAGCCCCAAAATGACAACGGCAAGTCCGTCAGAGACATCATAGATCGAACCATATCTAATAAAGTACGATTACGATGTTCCGACACACCATTTCGCTATGGTGTTCCAGCATGTGTGAGTTGTGAAACAATTCCACACTCCTTCAAGTGAGTGCTAAACTCTAAACTTAGATACTCACCTCCACGGTCGGACCGTAGAAATTTGATCTTTCTATTACGATCATTTTCCACTTCATTCTGAAATTCCTTGAACTTTTCAAAGGTTTCAGACTTGTGTTTCATCAAGTAGATATAACCGTATCTACTCAAATCATCCGTGAAAGTAACAAAATAACGATATACACCTCGCGCCGACACACTCATTGGACCACATACATCAGAATGTATGATTTCCAATAAATCTGTCGCCCGTTCCATTGAATCGGAAAACGGCGTTCTAGTCATCTTGCCCATAACGCATGGCTCACATGTATCAAATGATTCATAATCAAGTGATTCCAAAAGTCCATCCGAATGGAGCTTCTTCATGCGTTTAACGCCAATATGACCTAGACGGCAATGCCACATATATGCGGATATATCATCATTTAGTTTAATCCTTTTAGCATCAACATTATGAATATGTGTAACATTATTATCGAGATCTAAAAGAAATAAACCATTCATCATCGGTGCATGACCATAAAAGATTTCATTCATATAAATGGAACAACCATTGTTCTCAGATTTAAATGAATAACCACTTCGCATCAAACACGATCTAGATACAATGTTCATGCACCAGATAACAATTATTCAAGTTTATAACTAATCCCGACAGCAAGTGGAGAGGTAGCGTTCTGACGGCGATCACATCAACGCTTGATCCATTGCCGACACGCATCTTGACCTCACCCCTTGCTAGCGGTCGCTTGTTCCGCAGCCCCTGATTCGAGTTACTAATATTAGCAACTGAACCGGTATCAAATACCTAGGTGCTACTGCGAGCACTAGTCAAGTACACATCAATAACATGTATATCATATATACCTTTGTTTGCCTTGCCGGCTTTCTTGTCTGCCAAAAACTTGGGGCAGTTGCGCTTCCAGTGGCCAGTCCCCTTACAATAGTAGCACTCGGTATCAGACTTAGGTCCAACTCGGGGTTTCTTTTCAGGCACGGCAATAGGCTTGCCGCCCTTACTTCCCTTCCGTTTTCCCTTCTTGTCTTTCTTGAAACCTGTGTTCCTACTGATCATCAACACTTGATGTTCCTTTTTGATCTCCACTTCTGCAGTTTTAAGCATTGACAGAAGCTCGGGGAGAGACTTCTTCATGCCTTGCATATTATAGTTCATCACAAAGCTCTTATAGCTAGGTGGTAGAGACTGCAGAACACGATGGATGCCTAAGTCAATGGGAATCGATATTCCCAAGGACACAAGCTTATTGGCGTAACCCGACATCTTGAGTACATGCTCACTAACGGAGTTGTGCTCTTCCATCATGCAGCTAAAGAACTTTTCTGAAGCGTTGTAGCTCTCTACAGCAGCGTGTGTGTCGAAAATCATTTTCAACTCACCCATTGTATCAAATGCATTGCCATTTTCGAAACGCTTTCGAAGTTCCGTCTCTAGCCCATACAATATGCCGCAATGAACTAAGTTGTGGTCCTCCTAACGAGTCTGATAGACATTCTTCTCCTCGTCAGGGGCATCATCTAAAGGTGGGGGGACTAACGGCGCTTCTAGCACATATTGATTTTGTGCAGCAGAGAGGAGAATCCTCAAATTCATGGCCCATTCGGTAAAGTTGCTACCGTTTGTTGCAAGTTTCTCTTTCTCCATGAACACATTGAAATTAAAAGCAGGTGGTGCCATCTACAACAGAATTTGTAAAGTTTAGACTAAGTGTATGATAGATTGAGTTCAACTAATCCATATTACGAATGAACTCCCACTCAAAAACGACATCCCTCGTGCCTTTTTGGTGATTACATGAACCAAATCCACTACACCAAGTCCGATCATCACGTGAGTCGGTGTAGCTTCAAAGGCGAGCATCAAATGGGCATCATATCAACTATATGACTCATGCTTAACCTTTCGGTCCGTGTTCCGAGGCCATGTCTGTACATGCTAGGATCGCCAAGTTAGAACCTTAGTATTCACGTGTGTAACTGTTTTACACCCGAAATATGGTCGTGGATCCAAGAACACCCGATCATAACGTGATGTCTTGGAGCGACGAGAACATAATCGGTGCATATTAAAGGAAGAACACATTCTTATCTTGATATTTAAAAGAGGGATCATCTTATTATGCTAACAAAGCGCTAAACAAGCAATATAAGATGCAATCAAACATCACATGTTTATTGGTGAAATAATATGGTTCCCGCATATGATCTCTATCATGTGCACCGTGGTATGATCACTATCATACCTATATGTGTAAGTCCAAGGTCTATGGAGATTACACGTTATGTATGTTGTAAGAGTATCATCTCATACTTCTACTTACAACATCACCATATCATAACACTAGCCCAGCAACAATCTAAACTAGACGCCTCTAATTTATCCATTGCAAGTTTTACGTGGCTTAGGGCTTTCGAGATAGAACCGTTCTTACCTACGAACATGAACCACAACGAGGATAACCAAATTGTTGACAACTCGCTTGCAAAATAGATATTGACTATAGTAGGAGAGACAGACACCCGCTAGCCACTTATGCAAACTAGTTGCATGTCAAGCGTGGAACAGGTCTCATGTGCGAGGACATGTAAAGTTTGTCCGGGCCGCTTCATCCCACTATGCCACCAATATCCAAAATTACAACAAAGGAGCAACAACATGATCATCATCGCCCACATACTCATATGTGTACTACCCGTGTAAAGTATCTACGCATAGATCCGGCTCTGATACCACTGTAGGGTTCGCAACATAGAAAACAAAAAATTTCCTACGATGGGAACTAAGTACCAAGATCTATCTACTAGATACAAACAACGGGCGGATGTATATCCGTAGAGAACATACCCTTGAATACCGACAAAGCTTAACGAGTTCAACTCGTGGTTGATGTAGACGATCTCTTGCCGATCTCAAGATCGAGAGGAAGTCCTAGCGCCGCAAAGCAGCAGCGCATCCGTGCTCGCACACACGTACAAGACACCGGGCAACCTCCGCCTCCTCGCTCCAGCGATGCAGCGGAAGCACAACCCTTTCTTGCTGAATAGCCACCGGGAACATGTATCTCGCTAGTCCGAGACCATGGGGGATAAATTCTAGAGGGGGAGAGAGATCCTTCACGAGGAGGTGTGAGAGACAAGTGAGGAGGGGGGCTCCTTTTATAGGAGGAGGAGGGGGGAAACCCAAGGGGGTGGCCGGTGCATGGGGCTGCCCCCTTGCCCTCCCCTCTTTATGTGGGTGGACACTCCACTCACAAAATTCCTTTAAATTCCCTCCACTCAAAAGTCCACTCAAATTCCCATTAAATTTCCACCAAATTTAATGCAAACTCTCACTAAATAAAACTCTTTTATTTTATTCATAATTTTTTCAATTACTTTAATGACAAACATTCACAAATAACCCCTTGCTAGAATTCCATTTCACATGCATAACCACTTTATGCAATTTCACCCGAAAACCTGTTTCGGTATCTAGTGAAATAAATTCCTGCGCTTGTTTATTCTTTCGGCATGAAACATTTGCTCCAACTGGATGCCAGTGTCCCTTAAGTGTGTCACCCTACGGTTCGCAAATAATGCGGACATGATCGAGACCCTTCTCCGATCAATAATCAGTAGCGGGACCTGGAGATCCATACTGACTCCCACACATTCAACGATGACTTTTCCTGTGATCGTCGGAACCTTTTACGCTTGAATCTTAATCCCTTTGTTTCACGATATATTACATGTCCGAGATTCGATCATCGGTATCTCCATACCTAGTTTGATCTCGTTACTGACATGCACTCTTTTCTCGTTCCCGTGATATAACATTCTAGTGATCAAATCACTTGCTTGCAAGCTAACCAATGTGATATCACCGAGAGGGCCCAGATCATATCTATCCGTCATCGGGATCAACAAATTCCACTCTTGATCCATGATTCTCACCATAACACTTTAGAAGCTTTGAAGCCATCTTTATAATCACCCAGTTATGGAGTGACGTTTGATGTCAACAAGAAACTCTTTCGGTGTTAGTGATTGGCATGATCTCATGGTCTAAGGATTAGGATTACTTCTTAGTTTGTTTATAGCAATATAAACTCAATGACTTTGATCGTAATGCTATACTTCGGATGAATGTTCATCACACCATTACACTAATGTTGTGATCTCGTTATTAACAACACCCAATGTCTATGATTAGGAAACCGTGATCATGTTGTTAATCAACGAACTAGTTTATGAGAGAGGCATAACTAGGAACTTTCTGTTTGTTTATTAAACACACATGTATTAATGTTTCCGTATTAATACAATTATAGCATGCAAAATAAACATCTATCATATACTTGGAATACACATAATAAACATTTTATTATTGCCTCTCAGGTCATATTCCCTTCAGGATGCACAACAAAATAGATCCTTCTACAAATTGCTATAAAGCTTGGTTGGCAAAATTAAATCATGGGCAATTGCCAAGGATGCAAAGGCTGAGGCCAAGTGGATAATAGAAGTATATATGTGGCTGTATATATGTGGTTGTGGCACTATGCTTACTCCTATGATGATTTTATACTCCACTTGAGTATAAATCTTAGGAGATGATCATTTAAAACTAAATCATGCTTGGAAACTGGTAGGAACAAACATTATGCATGATTTATAATAGAGCAACCTTTTGTTGTTTCTGAATCAGTGTTGTGACTTCTTGTTCCTGGTGGATCTTGTTCCTGGGTGCTACTTGATCTGCTCCTCCTTGCTGCTCACTTGGCATGCTCCTTATAATTCTTGATCTTCTCTTGGATGGCTTATGTAAGCAACCAGATGTTGATTGGGTGGTGGATTGAATAGATGTTTGGTTGATGCACTGAGATGATCTGTGTAGCTCTTGGTGTTATTCTAGAAACAGTGTGTTTCAGAGAGATGGAAATAGAAAGATGGAATGTGGACATGTAGAGTTTGGCTAGTGTGTTGTTGGTTCTATAGATTGTGAATATACTCTGGTGGGTTTCTAGAATATAGAAAGAAGAAGCCAGCAGGTGCTTTGCTACGGCTGCTCCCTGTTCTTATCTACTTTCCAGTGCTCCTGGTGTGTTGACAACACACATGTCTGCATGTGTTGAGTAAGCTACTTACTTGTGGGTCCTATAGGTTCAAGTTTCAAAGTTGTGGAAATATCTGTTATGGATGAGCTCAAGTTGAGAAGTGAATTTCCTGTTTTTTTTTCTATCTCTCTTTCTTTGTGGTTGGATCTCTAATTGGTGAAACTTGCCCCTGATTGCCTATGATGTTGAACTGAGGCCAGATTTACAATAAGAACAAATACTACTTTATTTGGCCCCTATTTACTCTGCTCAATGGTGTGAATGGCAATGCATCTCATTGCCATACTGAGAGCAAAATTACTAACACTAACCCCTCTCTTTGTTTTTTATCTTTTATTTATTTGTTTTGCAGGAATCAAAAGAATATCCAGGAACATCAGAGTAGATAGAGATTCTAGCTTAGATTTATAGCTTCTATAATCTTTTTATTTAATTATAAGAACAGTGCAATTATTTTATATTTTACTGAAGCTTTTCTTTTTCTTTATTTGTAGTTATTCACCTATGTAATGACTTTGAATTTACTTGTATTAATTAAATCTATGTTTTATTAAACGAAGATTTCTTCTTTTTTTACTTACTATATTGTACTTTATTCTTATTCTTTTATGGTAAAAGAATAATGTAATACTTCATGTATTCTTTATTATAAATCATTCTGTTATAACCTTGTTGTAATCATTTCTTGTTATTCCTTTGTTGTAATAGATTCTTTTAATAAGGCACTCCTGTATTTGTTTCATCATTGTAATTCATTTTCCATTTTCTTTATTCATTTTATTATTATCTTTTATTTATTCTTTTATTATAAAATAATACTGTAATGTTGGTCTTAAATAATATTTATACTTTTATTTATAATACTTGTATGTGTATTATTGTGAATAATTATTTATAATTCAAATTTTCTCCCCTCATAATTCTAGAAAACAATAGAGGTCATGTCAAAATTCATATCACTCCCCTTCTGATAACACTAAACCTAATTCATCGGAGTGAGAACTCTGATCACTCTAGTCTTTTTATTTGGCGAAAAATTTACCCAGATTTTCAGATGCATGCATGCAGATGCACAAAATCCTAAATCTACCCTTCGTTTGGTCCTAAATGCTGGGATGTTACAAACACAAAGCTTATTGGGCAGTGAAAGAGTTGAATAGAGATTTTAAACTTGCTAGTGAGAAAAGACTGCTTGACATGAGTACCTTAGATGAGTGGAGAAGTGAAGCTTATGAAAATGCTAGACTCTTTAAGGGAAAAGTAAAAATATGGCATGATAGGAGAATTATCAAAAGGGAGTTCCATGTTGGCGAGAAACTTATTTTGTATAGGTCTCGTCTCAGATTTTTTGTAGGGGAACTACTCTAAAAATGGGAAGGACCTTTTGTTATTGAGGAAGTATATCGTTCAGGTGCTATCAAAATATCTTCTTTGAAGGATGACACAACAAAGGTGGTGAATGGTCAAAGACTAAAAAATTATATTTCTAGAGATTCTTATAATGAAGATGTTGATGTTATTCAAATGGTGACTCCGGAAGAATTTATTAGAAACCAAACACCAGAAACTGCAGAGTTCGTCTTTGATTAGGTAAATAGGTGAAAACAGAAGGTTCGTGAAATCCTAATATTTTTATATTTTTGATGTTTTTATTACATAAGGGAAGTTACGAGACGAAACGGAGGAGGATATGAGTGGCCGGGGTGGTCAAACCCACCCCAGGAGCGGACCCACCTTGCCCCGTGCCTGGAGGGGGTGTGACCCCCCGAACTCCGTCTCCGCCTCCTTTTCATACCGACACCTTCCTTATGCATTGCAACTTCGTAATATATAACTCTCGGATCCCTCGAGGTTCTTGTATCGACTTCTCGTCGTGTCTTTGTTTCGATCTATTTCAGTCAGGCAAATTCTCAGTTTTGGAGCTACAATGTCTTCCTCTGGATCACCCATGGAGGATTCCTCTGCGGATGTCCTCAACCCGTACATGTATGATTTGAGGATCCATCCCAATAAGTTGATTCTCAAGGATGGGAAGGTACAGATGAAAGAAGTTCAAGGTCCTAAAGGAGAAGGCAGTCTGGAAGACAGGATGGAAGCATTGGAGCAGGAAGTTTTCAGGTACAAGAAGATGGCAGAACGCGAAGTGTATGTTATTCACAAGATAAGTTCAGAACTCATCGCCAAGCACGAGGAGGAGGTTGCTGAGCTCCTAGAATAAGTCTTCTCGCTCCATCAGACCACCAACCAATTGCAAGCATAACTCTACGACATACAAAATCAAAACTATGAGTATGTGGCTAGATTTAACCGCATAAGCTCTGCTGCTAGTTTTAGGATTACGGAGACAAGGACGTCCTTTTTGGATGGGGAAACTTTTCCTTGGAAGTTTTATGATGACAAGAGAACACCACCACCGCTGAAGGAGTAATTCGTCATCAGGTTTGGCATCCCCTTGGCTTGTTCCAAGCTTGGGGGGAGTGCCGCGGTATCACCATCATTATCTTTTATCTTTTACCTTTTTAGTGGATTCATATCTTTGGTAGAGAGGTTATCTTATAGTTTGGTTTGCATGTGGAAGTATATCTCCTTTAGTTGATTATTGTATCCCTTGGTGTGAGTGCCTTTATGGAATATTAATGAGAAGTTTCATCTTTTACTTTCTGCACTTCTTATTTTAGTTTGCAATCTCTATTATATGATGGATCTTGTTGATCAGTATTGGCATCACTTTGGGGATCATCAAGTGGATCTAAATTGGTTTTGGCAAACCGAGTTCTGGTCAGTAGCAATACTTTTTGAGGTTTGAAAGAAAAAGAGAAAAGCTTACATGTATTTTGTATCATTTATTTTCTTTCTTGTTGGATCATAAGCTTAGTATTCTTTATTTAAGATCTTTTGGGTCTTCTAGGAAGGTTGCATGTTTAGCTTTATCACTTGTAGGTTTGCTTGTTTCTTTCAACTCTTTTGCTTGCTACCCGGCCTTGCTAGCCAAAAACCTGTTTTGAGAAGGCATACTTCTCATGTTTCCAATCCCCTTGAACCAAAACATGTACCATTTGTGTCCACCATATCTACCTATTAGCACGTTTGCTATTCCAAGCAAATTCTCAAGCTTCATCTATCTTTCGAATTAAAAACTATTTTGTTATGTGAAAACTAGTTAGTAAAGCTCTCATGAACTTGATGGCACATCTTATTTTCTTGTCCCTAATAGACTTGAACCATTGTGTCATCGAAGTTGTATATGCTTGCATCTATACGTTGGAAGTAGCAGAACTGTGCTGTCACGGTGAACGCTTTCAACATTGCGCATGTACGTAGTACATAGTTGATATCATGCTCTTTTATTTATGGATGTTGACGGTGTGAAATAAAGAGGGAACTTGTAAGTCCATGGAGTGATGTATGTCTGTTAGAGAAACGCCTGGGCCGCTAGCCGAAGCCATGCCTAATCATGGTGGAAACTTGCAGCATCACCATAGTGAGCATTCTGTGAAGCATCCTCAATAAAAAAAGCTATGACCATAGTAAATAAAAAAGATCGCTGAGATGCTCATTTTTTGCTTGCCTTGTCATTTTGGTTATGGGATAGCTCGTGTACCATGTGCAAGGGGTACCCCGTTGGCGGTTCTTTATGATACGCATGTACTTACAATGACAAGAACTTACCGGTGACTAAAGTTGAGTACCATAAGGAGCGGCCCTTGTACTCAAGGGACATGAGATTGCCAACTTATATTTCATCAAGCATATACTCCATCCTTGTTCACTTTAACCTTAATCATCTCGATATGCCTATGATAGCGGCAATGAGGGCTCAAAGCTAGTAAGTACCATAATCTTTTGGAAGCTCTTTATGACTTGAAATCCCTGCTTCCCTCTATGAAGGGACCTTTATTTTATTTTCCAAATTGAGTCAGTAAACCTACTTCCTCTCTATCTCCAGCAAGCATTTGAGTTGTTGTGTTGCAAGCATTCATATGGTGATTTATCCAATCATGCTCTTTATCTTCCTTGTTTGCACAAAACTCTTATCTATTGAGTATTACTTTGAAAGCCTTCTTTGTGAAAACCTTTTTGACTCAAAGAAGTTTTATTTGTGAAACTGTTTGCCAGCTGTTCTCTGACCAAGAACAAAGTTAGCGAATTCCAATTATGATTTATCTTTATGCATCTCTATTGTGACTCGTATACTTGTTGCAAGCTAAGTTATGTAATGGTGAGTTGATTTCTTCTATGAGTTGTGTAATGGTAAGTGTGATGATTCTTGTCTGTATTCTTTTTATCGACACTTCACTCCATAAACCCGTGGGCATGTTTACTGTAGAGGTCCCAACCTTTAATAAGGTAGAGATCCCTGTGTTTACAATGCTAGTCCCTGGATCAATAGCTAGCATCCACAATTAAGATGTAATATCAAGAAACAAAGGTCATAATACAACTTTATAACCAGGAATAAAATAATTCATTACATCTTACATAGCTCATTTGGCTATCTCATTACAATGCAGCAGAAATAACTATATAGCAGGGAGTCCTTCATCTTCAAAGTTCCACAGGCAATCATGTTGGTTGTATACTTGTAATCCTAATCAACACACTTCACTAACATCAAACAAACCTGTAACATAATAAGTTACAACAACAAGGGTCAATACATTTGAATTGTATTGGCAAGTGATACTATGGTAGTATAGTGGATTCTATCATCTATATGCATTTGGCTAAGTGGAGCTTAGGCTTGCTTTGCTCAAAATAGATTTTCCTTGTCATTTTAAAACACTAAGTTTTTGTTTGTCAAAATCACCCAAGGCATCTCCCAATAGAAATTGGTGATCCTTCAACCCTTGTTCAACCACAAGCTTTTAACTTAGAAATTGGGATGAGGAGATTCTTGATAGCTTCCATGTCTTGATGCTCAAAGTTGTCCATTACCGGGGACACGGCTAAGTACTTAGTTTCATTCTTCTGCAGAAGTGGTGCACTTTCCCCGCAAGACTTGATTTTCACCTAGATAGGATCTTTCAGAAGCCTTCCCTTAGAACAAAATGGACACGCTCCAAACCTATCATCCCCTACCACCAACTGTCCATTTGGATAAGTTATTGCAACCTATATGATCCAGGCAGAGCCCATAATGCCATGTGGCTGCACTAGAAGCTTCTTAACATTTGGCATCTCAAATCCCTTTGTTCCTGGGTGGCAATCCACAAGTGTGATACACAAGGTAAACCATAGAAATGGGCGTTGTGTAACCACTAAACCAAAAACCACCAAGCAATTACCATTCCACCCAGGTGTTTCATTCACTTAGTTGTTTTATTAAGCAAAAACATAAGTCTAGGACTTAGCAATAATTTTTCCATAGCATGAATATATTCCACCCTTGGTTGCTACTAGCTAGGCTAAGCATGGTGATAGCAAGTATCTTAACTTAGAGGAATTCTAACAATTCTACAACTACTAGGATTTCCCAAGCATAGCATATAGATACTTAGTAAAAATTATCATGCAAGCCCTATACAAAATATTTCTAATGCAAAGTCAAAATATTGGGACAAAAGTATGAAGCACCACTTGCCTTTTTGGTAGATAGTATAAGTTCACTCCTTGATCTTGCAATATTCACACTCTTCAAATTTCACTACAATTCAATCAAGGCATAAATTCAATCTACCATTCAAGCAATTCATCACATAGAATAATAAAAACAAAGCAATGCATGCAAGGATGCCAAAGATTGTTTTATTTGAAAAAGTGGTTTCTAATAGGTTATAAACATTCTAAAACATCTATTGGTCATTTACAAAAGTGGCAAAACCATTTTAAGTCAAGTTAGTGAAAATGGCCACTTTAAGTCATTTTTGTTTTGCTAGAAATGGTTTAAATCAAAGTAATACTTTCTAGTGTTTGACAAATATATTTTTCAACACAAATTTTAGTGTTTTAAGGTCAAGTGTTTATTATTAAAACTATTTGCAAAAGGTTTTACCTATAAACCATTTTTATACCAAAGCAATATTTTACTTCATTAGAAATGCCTTTAGACAAAGTCATAATTTTATAGGGTTCACCAAATATATTTTGAAATCATAAAACTTGGTGTTTAGGGTCAAAGAGTTTAATTCCAACCATTTTCAAAAGGTTTTACTCAAAAAGCATTTTTAAAGCATGATCAAAATTTTTATTTAACTAGAAATGCTTTAATTCAAAGTTTTATTCTTTAGCATCACGAAATGCACTTTTAAATCCATAAATTGGTTTCTATGGTCAGTAGGTTCAAAACAATCCATTTTCCAAAGATTTTACCTTAAAAATATTTCTAGAAAAACATTTATATTCAAATTATGCCTACACAAGTTTCTACAAAAACAACTAAGTTTACAGAAGAAATTGACTAAACAAAGTACATGGTTGGGAAGTATTTGTTTTGCTTATTCCATTGATATAAATTTTTTAAAATTTGGACGTGTGGATCAAAAGTTATGCAATTTACAAATTCACACATCTAATAGAAAAGTTTCTGGTTTTAAAACAAACTCCAGGCCACGTGGTGTGTTCTGATTCGTTGGTACCGGTTCACACGTATCGGCCTACGCAGTGCGTTGGATCTAAAGAGGATCGTGCAGCACAGATCAAAGGACACCCCTTCGTTAAGTTGTTCTATCTACGCCACAAGATCTAAATCGAACGGCTGCAGTGCGTTTGACCAAGGATGAGCAGTGCTGGCGACGGCGAGTGGCGGCGGCGCGCTCGGCCAGTGAGGTTGCCGACGATACAGGAGGCTAGAGAGAGAGGGGATGGGCTTACCAAGTTCGCGTGATGTCGCTGATGCTCGAGGTGGTCTTCTTTGGCGAAGGGGCGCTCGAGGACGATCGTAATTCCTCGCCGGAGTTGTCGCAGCGTCGGGCACGTACTGTTTGTTGACGGGGACGAGCTCCTGGGGTGCAAGAAGGCAAGGCAGCAGGTCAGAGAGGTGCGCACAGTCTCGAGGGTTGCAGGAATGCTCACCAGAGCACGAGGGGCGCTCGGGGTCGACATCAGTAGCTCGCCGGAGTGGTGGCAGACGGCGGCGGTGTATTGTCGAGGTCATAGTCGAGGCTACGGTGCTCGCGCGGGTGAGTGGGGGTGCTGGGAGGTTCTCAATGTAGGGGTTCGTAGCATGGAAAACAAAAAATTTCTACCGCATGAACACACAATCAAGATCTAATCTATGATCAAGCCAAGATCTATCTACTAGATTGTAGCAACGAGTCAATAGAATACTAACCCTCGAAGATCCAAAGCGGTTAACGAGAGCAGATTCTCGTGGGTGATGTAGTCGTACACTTCCGATCTCAAGATCGTGTAGACGATCCTTCCGGTGTTGCGGCAGCGCTTCCTCAGTCGGTAACATGTTCGGTACTCTATGAAGACATTCCTCTCCCTTGTTCCAGCAGGCAGCGGAGGTTGTAGCACTCTCCTCGCGATTCCGGCAGCACGACGGCGTGGTACCGGAAGTAGAGGGGAGATCTCGTAGGGCTTCGCCTTAATCCGAAGCGAGTATGGTGGAGTATGAGAGAGGCCTTGGTGATCTATGGTTTAGAGGCACCAAGGAGAGAGGGCTAGGCCAGCGGCTAGGGCAAGGGGAGAGCCCCAACTCGGCGGCTAGGCAAACCCTAGGGGCGGCGGCGACTTGTTGGAGGCGGCCAGGGCTAGGGTTTAGAGGAGAGAGGTGTAGAGAAGAGGGGGCACCCCTGCCCCTTATTTTATAGGTGGGAGTGAGGCGCGGTTGGGAGGAGGGAGTCCTCCTCCAACTCCTCCTCCTTGGCCGGCGGGTGGAGGGAATAGGACTTCCTCCCTAAGTAGGTTTCCTACTCTCCCTCCACCAAGCAAACTTGCAGTTTGACTTTTCAAATTGGCGTTTGACTTTTTAAACTAGGATTTGATTTATCCCTTTATTTTGCCCAGCCATGATACCTAGTACATGATGAAATAATTCCAACTTGTTATGACACATTCATGTACCCTTCCCCTCCGGAGTGCCGGACCTTCCGGACCCTTCTAGAACATTCCCGGTGAAAACACCGGAATCATTCTCCAACTCCGAAACAGGACTTTCCTTATATAAATCTTATTCTCCGGACCATTCCGGATCTCCTCGTGATATCCCGGATCCCATCCGAGACTCCGAACAACATTCGGTCTCTTTACTCATCATTCCATAACTACCCAACAACATCGAATCCTTAAGTGTGTCTCCCTACGGTTCGTGCATTATGCGGACATGACCGAGACACTTCTCCGATCAGTAACCAATAGAGGAATATGGAAATTCATATGGCTCCCACATATTTCTACGATTACTTTGCGATCGAATGTACCACTTACATACGTGTAAGGTTCTCAACCTTTAATAAGGTAGAGATCCCTGTGTTTACAATGCTAGTCCCTGGATCAATAGCTAGCATCCACAGTTAAGATGTAATATCAAGAAACAGAGGTCATAATACAACTTTATAACCAGGAATAAAATAATTTATTACATCTTACATAGCTCATTTGGCTATCTCATTACAATGCAGCAGAATATAACAATAGCATGGGGTCCTTCATCTTCAAAGTGCCACAGGCAAACATGTTGGTTGTAGACTTGTAATCCTATTTCAACACACTTCACTAATATCAAACAAACCTGCAACATAACAAGTTACAGCCACAAGGGTCAATACATTTGAATTGTATTGGCAAGTGATACAATGGTAGTATATTGGAGTCTATCATCTATATGCATTTGGTTAAGTGGAGCTTAGGCTTGCATTGCTCAAAATAGATTTTCCTTATCATTTGAAAACTCTAAGTTTTTGCTTGACAAAAATCACCCAAGGAACCACCAATAGAAATTGGTGAACCTTAAACCCTTGTTCAACCACAAGTTTTTAACTTAGAAATTGGGATGAGGAGATTCTTGATAGCTTCCATGTCTTGATGCTCAAATTGTCCTTTACCAGGGACATGGCTAAGTACTTAGATTTTACACTCTGCAGAGGTGGTGCACTTTCCCCACAAGACTTGGTTTCACCAAGACAAGATCTTTCAGAAGCCTTCCCTTAGACCAGAATGGACGCGCTCCAACCTATCAAACCCCTACCACTAACTGTCCATTTGGCTAAGTTATTGCAACCTATATGATCCAGGCAGAGCCCATAATGCCAAGTGGCTGCACTTGAAGCTTCTCAACATTTGACATCTCTAATCTCTTTGTTCCTGGGTGGCCATCCACAAGTGAGATACACAAGGTAAACCATAGAAATGGGCCTTGTGAACCACTCAACACAAACCATTCCTTCCATTCCACCCAGGTGATTCATTCACTTAGTTGTTTTATTAACAAAACACAAGTCCACAGACTTAGAAATATTCCATAGCATGAATATATATTCCACCCTTGTTTTCTACTAGCTAAGCTAAGCATGATAGTAGTAGGAACCTTAACTTAGGAAATTCTACTAAGGTTTCATCTACTAGGATTTCCCATGGCATAGTTTACACTTAGCAAAATTCCATGCAAGTCCTACCTAGAAATATCACTAATGCATAGTGAAAATAATAGGACAAAAGTATGAAGCATCACTTGCATTTTTGGTAGAGAGTATAAGTTCACTCCTTGATCTTTGCAATGTTCACTCACTTCAAATCACTCCAATTCAATCAAGCAAACAATATTTCAATCTACCATTCAAGCAATTCATCACATAAAATGATAAAATCAAAGTAATGCATGCAAGCATGCAAAAGGTTGTTTTATTTGTAAAAGTGGTTTCTAGTAGGTTATAAACATTTGGAAGCACCCATTGGTCATTTTATAAAGTGGCAAAACATTTTCAAAAGTTTTTACTTCATAAACCATTTTTAACCCAAGTCATTATTTTATCTGGTGAAGAAATGCTTTTAATAAGGCAACATTCTATAGGGTTCACAAAATATGTTTTCAAACCATAAAACCTTGTGTTTAGGTTCAGAGAGTTTATTTCCAAAACATTTCTCAAAGGTTTTCTTCCAAAACCGTTTTTAATAATTAAACCACTTTTTTATTTGACTAGAAATGTTTTAAATCAAAGATTCATTCTTTTGTTTCACCAAATACATTTTTGAAACCACCAATTGATTTATAGTGTCAGTAGGTTCAAAACAAACCATTTGACAAAGATTTTATCCCCAAAATCATTTTAGAACAATTTTTATATCCTAAACATGCTTACACAAGTTTCTGCAAAAACAATCAATTTAACAGAAGCTTTTTACTAAACAAAGTGAATGGTTGGCTAGGGCTTGTCTTGCTGATTACAATGATATAAAATTTGCAAAATTTGGACGTGTGGTTTGAAAGTTATGAATTTTACAAAATTGAGCAACTAATAGATCAAATTCTCATTTTAAACCAGATTCTATGACACGCGGAGCTATCCTATTGGCGCATACCGTTTCGCGCGGATCGGCTGCTGACAACCGTTGGATTTAAATAGGATCACATGGGTCATAAGCGAGTGTACCCTTTCGCTTAAGTTTCTATCGTAACCTTCTGATCAAGATCCTACGGTTCATATTGCTCTGACCATTTAGCAGCGGCGCTGGCGGCGGCGGCTGGCGGCGCTGGCTCTGGCTACGACGGGGCTGGTGATAGAGGAAGTGTGGAAGGTATAGGGGTGGCTCATCGTGATCGCCGTGGCACGGGGATGCTCAACCTGCTCGCGTTGGTCGAAGGGGCGCACGAGGTTGATCGGAATCGCTCACCGGAGAGATGTCTGGTGACGGGCACGCGCTATCGTCGTCGAGGGCGACGCTACGGGACACGAGGGAGCAAACGGAAAACGCGGTTAGCTTCGTACGCGAGTAACGAACATGTGTGCATCAGAAGGAGGGCAAGGGGGGTCTGTGCTTACCAGGAGGATTCGCCGGAGTCGAGGCAGACGGCGGTGATGCTTAGCTGACGTTGTTGCCGACGATGTGGTTCAATCGCGAGCAAGCGGAGACTACTGGGAGACGCGCAGGGGTCTGGGGAACATGCCTGAGTGGTCAAGGGGGCGAAGGGCGGCGAGGTATGGCCGGAATTGGAGCAGAGGCTCGTCGGAGACGGTGTGGTTCACGCGAGGAATCAAAGCAGCCTGGTGGCTCCAGGGAAACGAGGAATGAGGGGAAACAGAGAGGAGACCAGGGCGGTTAATAGGGCATAGTCGCGGCGAGTAATGGTCACGGCATCAACACGTATTGAAGCAAATTAAAACTAGCATAAACGGCCGGCGAGAGGGGGCGTGGTCGTCGCGTGGGTGAAGAAGATGACTAGGAAGGGTGGGGTCGCTTGGCAGCGAGAGAGAGAGAGTGTGGGAGTGGGGTCCATGCGTCAGTGTCGCTGCGGGTTCTTTCTTTGGTGCGAAAAGGTTCATTCGGGTGAGAGGGAGAGGTGGCCTGGACTGGGCTTAGTTGGGCCAGTTAGGTTGGGCTGCTCCTTTTCACATTTTTTTGTTCAGATTGTTTTTCCCTTTTTCATTTCTTTAATTCTGTTTCGATTTTGAACAACCAATTCAAACACTCATTTGAATTCAAACCTTAACCAAAATTTGTGTAGGTTTAAGTACTGATTAGTAATATAATCCGAAGTCAATTTTGGAATAACACATTATTATTTTGGGGGTCTTTTAATTATTCAAAAAGGCCCTTGTTTAAATCAAATAAGATTTAATAAAAAATTTCAAACACCATTTAAATTCTTAAACTTTCCAAATCTTTTCAGTAGGTTTTTATTTGATTATTTGGGTGTCAAATAATTCATCTTGAATAATTTGGAAAGTATTTAATATGATTCATAAATCATTTGAATTGAGTAATTTGTTTTTAATTTCCAATGGAATTAAATATAGCTTTAATTCTCTAAGGTTTATTTGGAAGATTTCTTTGATCTTATTTAAGTTGAATGAAACAACTTTTATTTCATTTGGGTAAATTCCAAAATACTATTTTCTCATGAATTATATATTTATTCTTATTAGAGATTTGTCTTTATTAAAATAGGGATAGAATGGTTAATGCCATTTTATTTTATTTTGGAAATTCTTTATCCTTTTATTTTATTTGGATTTGGATTATATTCATTCCATTTGCTTATGGTCTTTGCCAAGATTTAATTTGGTCTTTAAATATTCTTTATTTAATATTTCTATCTTTGTCTTATAAAATCCATATCTTTTTATTTAGAGATCCAAACTTGGTGATTCTAATTTATGAAATCTTGTTTGAGATTTATTTATCCTCTTAAATATCTTTAGGGTTATTTGCTCACCATTTGGTATGGATTCAAAGATAGATTCTTTATTAGCTTTGGAAATTTAATTTCGTTATCTTATTATATTCATAAGATTTTATCTATGGCTATAAATTAAGTGAAATCAATTTTCTATGGCTTTATAATATTTCTATTTGTCTTTCTTGATCATTTGTAAATGTTTGTTGACAAGTTTTTATATGGATCAAATCCATAGGCTTAGAGATAACTTGGAAATGATTTTAGTCGATTAGGGTTTAGGGTTTGGATTTATTTTCCAAGTGTTCAAATTTCCAGATACATTCATTGAGGAATGCATTTCTCTTGATTTGGATTTTTGTTGGATTCAAACTTTAATTAAAGTTTGTTAAAGATGGGATTTTTAAGTTTCCATTTAGAAACAAAAGTTTCTTTTCACCCTGATTTTCAACAATAATTTTATTTTGTTCATTTATTTTTCACATAACAAGATTTGGAAAATCTTGGGATGTGACAATACGATACCAATTTCCCTTTGTCTCACGATAGTTTACTTATCCAAGGTTTTGATCGTTGGTATCTCTGCATACCTAGTTCAACCTCGTTACCGGTAAGTACTCTTTTCTCGTTACCGTGGTATGTGATCCCTTGTGAGCCAGTCACATGCTTGCAAGCTAATTGGATGACATTCCACCGAGAGGGCCCAGAGTATATCTATCCGTCATATGGATGGACAAATCCCACTCTTGATCCATGTGTCTCAACCCATACTTTCCGAACACTCAATGCCATCTTTATAGCCACCCAGTTACGGTGTGGTGTTTGATGTCATCAAAGCATCCTTCCGGTGATGGTGATAAGCATGATCTCATGGTCTAAGGAATTAGGTTACTATGTATCATAAAGCTTATAGCAAATGAACTATATTAAATGACTTGATCTTTATGCTACGCTTAACTATAGGAGTATGTCCATCACATCATTCTCCTAATGATATGACCCTGTTGTTAATAACATCTCTATGTTCATGATCAGGAAACCATGATCATATATTAACCAACAAGCTAGTTTAACAAGAGGCTTTACTAGGGACTCTTTTATGTTTAAAAATCACACAAGTATTAATGTTTCCGGTTAATACAATTATAGCATGGTATGTAAACATTTATCATAAGTATGAAGATATGGTAATAACCACTTTATTATTGCCTCTTGGGCATATCTCCAACAGTCTCCCACTTGCACTAGAGTCAATAATCTAGTTTCAAGCCTTTGTGTATTCAACACCTATGGCTTTCTGGTGTCATATGTACACGATTGCTAGTGGTTAACTGATCTCCAGATCTGACACTTCCAGGTCCGTGTGTAATTGCATGTCTTTGCGTCTCTACGCATCACTCATTCTCTAATGAGATGGCTTTGTACAAATTTGGTCCTTAGGTGTGACCTTTAGTTCTTTTGGGGTTAAAACATGTTGATAATATTGTCGTACAATATATCTTCATAGCATCATCCCTGCTGTGAACTACACCTAGTTTGATAACAAACTACTTGACACAAATGCCCTCTTTTGCTGCTATAATAGCAGTCATATACTTAGCCTTTTGTTGTAGTATCTGTCACAATGTCTTAACTTTGGAACTCATCCAAATCCATTATGGAACTTACTTTCCATCATATTGTGCCACCCTTAGTTTAGATTGAGATAAACTTAATTTGTAGTTTGTGACAAAACTAGTATCAATGTAGTACTTTTACAATGAACTAACCATCTATTTGTCACTTCTACAAAACAATATATTCTTAGTTCTTCCAAAAGATCATAAGAATATCCTTACTATTGTCCAATGATCATCTTATAAATCATTCTGGTATATGCTCATAACATTTAGAGCATAGGACATATCTGGATTTGTACATACCACAGTATGATTGAAAATACTCTTTGTGATTTCATACATCAAGTATCAATTTATACTTGAATCTTTGTTTCACTTACCAAGTGTCAATACACTTGAATATATCATCAATATTGAACTCATTCAATCCTTTCTGTGCGACAAGAACCTTTTTTGTAGTTTCTATATTGAACTCATTTAATATATCATCTATGTACTTTCGGCACAACCATATTAGCGTCTATTGATGCCAAATATTTGGGTTTTGCCTAAGTCTTTCATCGAGATGAAATTCTTATCCTGTGTTAATAAAAGATACATCATTTCCAGTCAACAATATGTCTTCCACATAATGTATTAGAAACATGTCTTAGCGCTCCCACTCAATTTCTTGCAAATGCAAGCATCTTCATCGTCTCTGATGAATTTAAACTCTTTTAACAATTTCATCATTGTGAAGATTCCAACTCCACGATGCTTACTTCAACCATTGAAGTTTTCATATGCTTTTAGCATCCTTTGAATTAACAAAACCCTATGGACCGTGTTATGCACATGTCCTAGGTAACCATTCTATTAGAAGAACTTGTTTTGTTTATTCAACTACCACATAACAAAATTATATGTAGTGGTTGCTACATTAATCTGTCTAGACTAAATATCGCTATGAAAGATCAAATCCTGTCATAGTCAACCTTTGAACATTGTTGTGAACTCTTTCCCAATATGTCGACTAATTTCATAGATGTGAAACATCCATGTCTATTTCTTTATAGATCCAAACACAACTGTAAGGTCTTACACCTTTCTCGAGGGTCCTTCAAGTTCAAAACTTGATTTCTCGTGTATGGAACTATCACGGATTTTATGGCTTCAAGCCATTTTACGGAGTCAGGGCCCATCATCGTTTCTTTGCATGTAGTCCGTTCATTATTCTCAAATAATGATTCAACCCTCAAATCTTGGTATTTGATTGTTTACCTGACCTACTTGGTTCAATAGAAACTTTGACCTTCGTAACCACAACCTTTGAGGCATGTGAGCCATGAGCATTGTTGCTGCCTCCGGAACACTTTTCGGTGCTGCACAACTTTGCACATATAGCTAAGGTTCTTTTAACCTTATCAAAGTTCTATTGTCCTCCCACTTATCTTTTCACGAAAAATTTCTTCTCAAAGAAACTTGACGTTCTAAGCGACAAACACTTTTGTCTCCGATGTTATGGAGGAACAGTTATTCGAAATAACATACAAAGACAGATTCATCCGACTTTGGTTGCAAACATCTTTCTTATGCATAGCATACCAATGTTTAAGAAAGGACAACTTGGGTTTTATCCCAAACCATAGCTTTATATGGTGTCATTTCAATGGATTATGATGAAGCTCTTTTCAGTGGAAAAACAGTAGTCTCTAAAGCTTTTCATCTTTACAATATAATGGCAGTTTTATGAATTACACCTTTGATCTTACCATGTAAAACAAGGTTTAATTACATATATCAAACACTCCATACTCTTATGGTGTTTCGAGAAATGCAAATTCACAGATCGATTCCTTAAATCTTAGGTATTATGCTAAACTTGTAACTCAAATATCTTCCTTTATGATTTTATCATAAACTATTTATATTCTTGTTACAATGATTTTGCACTTCACCTTGAAGGTCTTTGAACTTTTCAAATGTTTCATACTTCATCCTTATTAAGTAAATATTCATATATTCACTCAAATTTTCAGAGGAAGCATATGAAGTTGAACTCCATCGCTCTTGACTACACATAATGGACTTCATACAACAATATGTACAAGTTCCAATAAGCTAGTCATTCGTTCCCTTTTGGCCTATGAACGAAGTTTTAATTATCTCTAGGAAAGTTTCACAAGCGTCATTTGATCAAAAATCAAAAGACTCCATTCCATCAGCATGGAGTTTGTTCATGTTTTCTTTCCATTATAATTTAAACGGCGATGTCACTTCCTAAGTGATCTTTTAATCAATTTGTCTTTCGACATTTTAGCACTAGTTTTATGGATGTGATTTCTACAACGAGATTTGTAAATCATCCATCTTTTATGGATTATGGCAATTATTTGAACAACCCTTTTGTTCTCATAACATCTGATAAAACAAATCTTGAAGGCAAGCTTTGATGTTTAACAAGCAGCACAATAACCCTTTATTTGTTCTCGATGAACATCGTCACATATTCTTTTGCTAGTTACTTAGGCCATTGTAGTTCATGAATTGTGTTGTTTCGTATGACGCTTCACACCAACAAATTCAGTATCAAATACTTAAGAACCACATTGTTTAACAAGCAAAGAATATATCCATAACACGTATATCCTTTATATATACCTAAACTGAACAATTCTAGTCTTTTCTTTTCTGCCATATATTTATGAGATTCTCTTTCAGTATTTCTTTTTTTGTTTGAAAGAATCTATCAACATCAATAGTGGAGCCATACACATGACACATAGTCCAAAGCGTGTATAGTTAAATACCAATGTCTTTGGACTTGCACTTTGAAGTAGATTACCATCATCAAATGTTTGGTGTTCTTTCAAATTCCTTTCTTTAGTGATCTCTTGGTGTAGTAAACATTTTACCTACATCAGATATTCACCCTTATCATGGAATTATCCATGATCAAGCTACTTTTAGCTTATAACGGTGAATTGCGAGTATAATGTTGCTCTCCAAAACCTTTTGGAGAATTAAGACGACCAGCGTCTCCAACCTTTTGCAAATTCTCATCAAATATGAGAACATGACTTTTGCCATATTATACTCTATCATGTTACAACCAAAACTTCGTTTCAGATATCACAATATTTTCCACACATCATGGTTTCTGAAACAACTCTTTCAACTCCTAGATTACCTTGATATTGAAACTATCTTTCTAATATCAAGAATCATGGAGACAAACATGATACTTATACACTAACACTGGAATTGTTACTCTTGTGTTAATACCAATTATTAAACTTCATGGAGTAACCGTAACTTACTGAAAGTTTGCAATAGGACTCTTAAACTTTAGATTAACACTTCAAAACAATACGATACCAGTTCGTAAAGTAACTAACCAGAATTCTATTATTCTATCATCTCAATTATAACTAAGCGCAAGGTGGTAAACGGATGCCAATGACTACAACAACTATGCAAATTCACTTTGATTTAATTTATGATAAATAGTGTTCAACTTTTAATCAAATTGTTGTTGAACTCCTACTCAAAACAATATCCCTAACATTGTTTTAGTGATCACACGAACCAAATCCACCACATCAAAACCGATCATCACGAGAGTTGATGTAGCTTCAATGGCGAACAATCAACATGTTCATCATATCTACTATATGACTCATGCTTTACCTTTCGGTGATCCGTGTTCCGAGACCATGTCTGTAGATGCTAGGCTCGTCAAGATCAAACCTTAGCTTCCACATGAGCAAATCTGGCTTGCTCACGTTGTATACACTCGCAGAATCTAACACACCCGATCATCATGTGGTGCTTCGAAACAACGAGCTTTAGCAACGGTGTTTACTAAGGATGAACACTTTAAAACTTGAAATTGTGTGCTTGAGGGATCATCTTATAATGCTACCATCGTGAACTAATCAATACAAGATGCATAAAAGATTAACATCACATGCAATTCATAATGTGTGATATGATATGGCCTTTCTTCTTTGTGCTTCTGATCTCCATCTTCAAGCACGAACATGATCTCCATCATCACCGGCATTGCATCAAGGTCAATGACGCCGCTCCATGGTTGCCGTCCACCAGCTTCAACTATTACAACTACTTTGAATAGACACGCGGGTCTTAACAGAATTTAAAGACAACCATATGGCTCCTGCCGGTTGCCAACTTACAATAAGGAACATTGCATACATCAAATATAATCACAATCATGGCCATATCACATCACAGCACACCCCTGCAAAACAAAGTTAGATGCCTCTAATTTTCTTTGCATGTTTTACGTGGTTTGGGGCTTTCAATAAGTGTCGTTCTAACTTACGAACAAGAACCACAACATTGATACTAGTATTGTCAATCACCCGTTGTAAATTGAATCTTAACTATGTTGGGAGAAACAGGCACCTGCAAAGCCACTTATGCAATACAAGTTGCATGTCAAGTGTGGAGCAAGTCTCATGAACGATGTCATGTAAGGTTAGCCCGGGCCGCTTCATCCCACCATATCGCAAGATGCAAAGTACACAAGAAGCAATCGACAACCAAAGCATCAACGCCCACAATGACCATTGTGTTCTACTCGTGCAACAGATCTACATATAGACACGGCTCTGATACCACTGTAGGGGTTCGTAGCATGGAAAACAAAAAATTTCTACCGCATGAACACACAATCAAGATCTAATCTATGATCAAGCCAAGATCTATCTACTAGATTTTAGCAACGAGTCGATAGAATACTAACCCTCGAAGATCCAAAGCGGTTAACGAGAGCAAATTCTCGTGGGTGATCTAGTCGTACACTTCCGATCTCAAGATCGCGTAGACGATCCTTCCGGCGCTGCATTCCGGCAGTGCTTCCGCAGTCGGTCACACGTTCGGTACTCAATGAAGACCTTCCTCTCCCTTTTTCCAGCAGGCAGCGGAGGTTGTAGCACTCTCCTCGCGATTCCGGCAGCACGACGGCGTGGTACCGGAAGTAGAGGGGAGATCTCGCAGGGCTTCGCCTTAAGCTGGAGCGAGTATGGTGGAGTATGAGAGAGGCCTTGGTGATCTAGGGTTTAGAGGCACCAAGGAGAGAGGTCTAGGCTGGCGGCTAGGGCAAGGGGAGAGCCCCAACTCGGCAGCTAGGCAAACCCTAGGGGCGGCGGCGACTTGTTGGAGGCGGCTAGGGCTAGGGTTTAGAGGAGAGAGGTGTAGAGAAGAGGGGGCACCCCTGCCCCTTCTTCTATAGGTGGGAGGGAGGCGCGGTTGGGAGGAGGGAGTCCTCCTCCAACTCCTCCTCCTTGGCCGGCGGGTGGAGGGAGTAGGACTTCCTCCCTAAGTAGGTTTCCTACTATCCCTCCACCAAGCAAACTTGCCGTTTGACTTTTCAAATTGGCGTTTGACTTTTTAAACTAGGATTTGATTTATACCTTTATTTTGCCCAGCCATGATACCTAGTACATGATGCAATCATTCCAACTTGTTATGACACATTCATGTACCCTTCCCCTCCGGAGTGCCGGACCTTCCGGACCCTTCTAGAACATTCCCGGTGAAAACACCGGAATCATTCTCCAACTTTGAAACAGAACTTTCCTTATATGAATCCTATTTTCTGGACCATTCCGGATCTCCTCGTGATATCCCGGATCCCATCTGAGACTCCGAACAACATTCGGTCTCTTTACTCATCATTCCATAACTACTCAACAACATTGAATCCTTAAGTGTGTCTCCCTACGGTTCGTGAATTATGCGAACATGACCGAGACACTTCTCCGATCAATAACCAATAGAGGAATCTGGAAATTCATATGGCTCCCACATATTTCTATGATTACTTTGCGATCGAATGAACCACTTACATATGATACCAATTTCCCTTTGTCTCACGATAGTTTACTTATCCGAGGTTTTGATCGTCGGTATCTCTGCATACCTAGTTCAACCTCGTTACCGATAAGTACTCTTTTCTCGTTCCCATGGTATGTGATCCCTTGTGAGCCAGTCACATGCTTGCAAGCTAATTGGATGACATTCCACCGAGAGGGCCCAGAGTATATCTATTCATCATATGGATGGGCAAATCCCACTCTTGATCCATGTGTCTCAACCCATACTTTCCGAACACTCAATGCCATATTTATAGCCACCTAGTTACGGTGTGGTGTTTGATGTCATCAAAGCATCCTTCCGGTGATGGTGATAAGCATGATCACATGGTCGAAGGAATTAGGTTACTATGTATCAGAAAGCTTATAGCAAATGAACTATATTAAATGACTTGATCTTTATGCTACGCTTAACTATAGGAGTATGTCCATCACATCATTCTCCTAATGATATGACCCTGTTGTTAATAACATCTCTATGTTCATGATCAGGAAACCATGATCATATATTAACCAACAAGCTAGTTTAACAAGAGGCTTTACTAGGGACTCTTTTATGTTTACAAATCACACAAGTATTAATGTTTCCGGTTAATACAATTATAGCATGGTATGTAAACATTTATCATAAGTATGAAGATATGATAATAACCACTTTATTATTGCCTCTTAGGCATATCTCCAACACTCAGGACGATGGGGATCACATTCGTGTGAAGCAAGGCTTGTGGGGGGGGGTCTGGTGTCGCCGGAATCGTCGCCGGAAGGTCGTCGGAGCAGAGGTGGTCTCAGCTCGAATTTGAACGGCCTGGAGGCAGAGAGGGAGGGTCGAGCGAGGGGAAAGAGAGGGGAGGCATATGCGATTAAGAGGGCGTGATCACGGTGAGTAATAGCTGTGGCGTTAAGGCGAATTTACTCCACGGAAATCAAGCCAGAAACGGGAGAGAGGAGGAAGAACCAGTCGCGGTGGGTTGAAGAGATGACTGACAAGTGGGGCCATTTCGTCAGTGTTAGCGAGAGAGAAAGAGTGGGGTCTGCAGCTCAGTGACTGGGTGGGTTCACTGCTGGGTAGAAAACGTTTCGGGAGAAGGAGGAACTGGGCTGCGCTGCTGGGCCTTCTGGGCTGGGGTTAGCTGGGCTGGTCTCTTTCATTTTTTTATTCTGATTCTTTTTCTTTTTCTGTTTTGAATTTGTTCAATTGATTTCAAACTCTTTTTCATTTCAAAACTTTCCAAACTTTTCAGTAGGTTTTTAATATGTTTTAAACATGTATTTAAAGCCCCTTTTAAGAATAATTCCTTTATTTACTTATGGTTTATATTTTATTTATAATGGGCACTTTCCTTTATTAAATAAGTTTTAATTATATTTTCAAACCCTTATTTGAATTCCAATTTTTCACCAAACTTATTCAGTAGGTTTTATTTATTCAATGGGGTGTTTAAATAATTTACTTTGAATTATTTAAAGTATTTCCATATGACTTATTAATCATTTTAAATTGGGCAATTGTTTTTTTATTCTAGTAAAATCAAATATGGTTTTTAATCCCATATAACTTTATTTAAATGATTCTTTTATTTCCTTTAAGTTAATTAAATAACTTTTATTCCACTTGGGCAAATTCCATTTATTATTTTCCCATGATTTAATTAATCATTTATCTAAGGGATTTTGTCTTTATTCAAAATGGAATAGAATTTGGTTAAGGCCATATTATTTTATTTGAATATTCCTTATTCCTTTTATTTTAATTGGAATATCTTTATTTCATTTGCTAAGTTTTTATTTGGCTTTTAAATATTCCCTATTTATTATTTCTTTCTTTATCTTATAAAATCCATATCTTTTTATTTAAGGATCCAAACTTGATGATTCCAATTTGTAAAATCTTATTTAATATTTTTTTATGTTTTTAAATCCCTTTAGGATTAATTTGATCACAATTTGGTATGGATTTTAGATAGGAGCTTTATTAGCTTTGAAATTTAATTTCTTTATCTTATTAACTTCATAAGATTTTATCTATGGCTCCACATTAAGTGAAACCATTTTCTATGGTTTTCTAATATTTCTATTTGTCATTCTTGATCATTTATAAATGCTTGTTGATAAATTTTATATAGACCAAATCCTTAGTCTTAGAGTAATCCTGGAAATGATTTATTCCATTTAGGGTTTTAGAGTTTTGGTTTATTTTCCAAGTGTTTAAATTTCAAGATGCATTTATGAAGAGTGCATTTCACTTGATTTGAATTTAGTTGGATTCAAATTTTATTCAAAGTTTTTTCAAGATGGGTTTTGATGTTTCCATTTTAAAACTAAAACTTTCTTTTCACCCTAAATTTCAATAATTATTTATTTTGTTTATTTATTTTTTTCACATTTAAAAATTTGGAAAATTTTGGGATGCGACATTTACTGAGCTCAGTTTTCGCTTGGGGACAAGCGAAGGTCTAAGCTTGGGGGAGT
The DNA here is from genome assembly GCA_916181665.1 of Avena sativa. Lineage (NCBI taxonomy): Eukaryota > Viridiplantae > Streptophyta > Magnoliopsida > Poales > Poaceae > Avena > Avena sativa. The sequence continues at coordinate 509,816,308 of OV702294.1, forward strand.
TGATACGTTCAATTTGCATCACCATTCTATATCATAATTTTCCTCTATTCATTGATATATGTCTTGTTATGAGGTATTACTTATGTCTTTTCCATTGTTTTTGCATGTTGGATGATTCTTGGAGGATGGACTGCCGGAATCAGGATTCTGATGGAAAAAGAGGTGTTTTGATGCAATTTCGCAAAGATCAGAAAAATACCAAAAAAATATTGGAAAATTATATTTTTCCAAGAGACAGAGGAAGCCAGAAGGGGAGGCATAGCTGGGCCACAGGGGGCCCACACCACCCTAGGCGCAGGCCCACCTTGCCCCGCTCCTAGGGCAGGTGTGGCCCACCTGGCCGGCTCCCGACTCCGCCCTCTTGCCTATATCTTCCTCACGGAACCCTAATACCAAGGGAGGGACCATAAAAAGATTTCCGCTGCCTTTGCGGGGCGGAAAACACCGAGAGAAAAGAGCTCTCCGGCAGACAGATTTCTGCCGGGAAATTCCTTCTTGGAGAGGGGAGATCGTCGGCATTAACACCATCATCGAGCTAGACTTCATCGGGATCATCATCATCATCATCCACACCATCATCTCCACCAGCACCATCATCACCCCTTCATCCCGCTGTAACAATTGTGTTGGATATTGCTTTAGTTCTTAGGGGAAACTTTCCCGGTGTTGATTACTATTGTAGTTGATGCTTGTGAGTGGAACCATTGGATTATTTTTTATGTTCAGATTGTTTTTCATCATCATATCATTTTTGATCTTTATCCATATGATGTCTTGTGAGTAGTTCGTCTAGTTCTTGAGGACATGGGAGAAGTCATGTTGTTAGTAGTGGATTTGTGTTGAGTTATTATTCAATGGTTTAGTATTTAAGTTGTGGAGCTATTCTTCTAGTGGTGTCATGTGAACGTCGACTACATGATACTTCACCATTTATGGGCCTAGGGGAATGCATTGTGTATTTGGCTACTAATTTTGGGGTTGTCGGAGTGACAGAAACCTGAACCCCCGTTAGGACACCTTTGCACAAGGGAGTGTAGGATCTCAGAGTTTAAGGTTGTGGTTAGGTTTATATCTTAATTACTTTCCTGTAGTTGCGGATGCTTCCAGGGGGTTTCATCACAAGTATGTATTAGTCCAAGTAAGGTTGGTACATTAGCACAGGTTCACCCACACAACACTTACAACACCAAAGAAGAGTACTTAGATATTTTAAGCGAAAGCACTTGACAGAATTCCCATGTGTCCTCGAGAATGTTTGGTCCTTATAAGTATTTCCACCGGTTTGTCCTTTGCTAAGAAAGGATAGGGCCACTTGCTGAGTTTGTTCTTTGTCTTTATTACTTGCACCTTGTTTTGTTGCCTTATCAGAAAACCCCTAAAAATCCGTTTTCTAAGTATTTACAGAGATTTCCTGCTCCATACCACTAGTCAACACCTTCTGCTCCTCATTGGAATCAACACTCCTATTTATCAAAAGTACTACGATACACCCCCTATACTTGTGGGTCATCATTTTCTGATAAAGAAACAAAACAAAGTGCAAGTAATAAAGACAACGAACAACTGCAGCAAGTGGCCCTATCCTTTCTTAGCAAAGGACAAGCAGCCGGTGGAAATACTTATAAGGACCAAACGTTCTCGAGGACACATGGGAATTCTGTCAAGTGCTTTCGCTTCAAATAGCTGAGTACTCTTCCTTGGTGTTGTAAGTGTTGTGTGGGTGAACCTGTGCTAATGTACTGACCTTACTTGGACTAATACATATTTGTGATTAAACCCCCTGCAAGCATCCACAACTACAGGAAAGTAATTAAGATATAAACCTAACCACAGCCTTAAACTCTAAGATCCTACACTCCCTTGTGCAAAGGTGTCCTAACGGGGGTTAAGGTTTCTGTCACTCTGGCAACCCCACAATTAGTAGCCAAATACATAATGCATTCCCCTAGGCCCATAAATGGTGAAGTATCATGTAGTCGACGTTCACATGACACCACTAGAAGAATAGCACCACAACTTAAATACTAAACCATTGAATAATAACTCAACACAAATCCACTACTAACAACATGACTTCTCCCATGTCCTCAAGAACTAGACGAACTACTCACAAGACATCATATGGATCAGGATCAAAGATGATATGATGATGAATAACAATCTGAACATAAACAATAATCCAATGGTTCCACTCACAAGCATCAACTACAATAGTAATCAACACCGGGAAAGTTTCCCCTCAGAACTATGCAAGTATTCAACGCGATTGTTACAGCAGGACGGAGTGGTGATGATGGTGCTGGTGGAGATGATGGTATGGATGATGATGATGATGATCCCGATGAAGCCTAGCTTGATGGTGGTGTTGATGGAGACGATCTCCCCTCTCCGGGAAGGAATTTCCCCGGCAGAAATCTGTCTGCCGAGAGCTCTTTCTCTCTCGGTATTTTCCGCCCCGCAGAGGCAGCAGAAATCTTTCTGTGGTCGCCCCCCTAGTATTAGGGTTCCAAGAGGAAGATATAGGCGAGAGGGCGGAGTTGTTGGCCGGCTAGGTGGGCCACACCCACCCTAGGCGTGGCCTAGGGGGACCCGCGCCTGGGGGGTGTGGGCCCCGTGTGGACAAGCTACGCCTCTCCTTCTGGCTTCCTTCGTCTTCTAGGAAAATATAATTTTCCAATATTTTTCTGGTATTTTTCTGATCTTCGCGAAATTGCATTAAAACACCTATTTTTCCATCAGAATCATCCAACATGCAAAAACAGAGGAAAATACATAAGTAACACCTCATAATAAGACACATATCAATGAATAGAGGCAAATTATGATATAGAATGTCGATGCAAATTGGACATATGAACTCCCCCCAAGCTTATACCTTCCCTTGTCCCCAAGCAAAAACTGATCTCAGTAAACATGTCCACGGGTTTATGGAGTGAAGTGTCGATAAAAGAATACGGACAAAAAGCATCAAACTTACCATTACACAACTGATATAAGAAAGCAACTCACCATTATATAACTTAGCTTGCAACAAGTACATGAGTCACAATAGAGATGCATAAAGATAAATCATAATTGGAATTGGCTAACTCTTGTTCTTGGTCAGAGAACAGCTGGCAAATAGTTTCACAAATAAAGCCTTTGTAGAAGTCTTCAAAAATAGGAGCACTCTTTGCTCAAAAAGGTATTTCACAATGATGGCTTTCAAAGTAATACTCAATAGATAAGAGTCTTGTGCAAACAAGGGAGATAAAGAACATGAGTGAACAAATCATCATATGAATGCTTGCAACACAACAACTCAAGTGCTTTCTAGAGATAGAGAGGAAGTAGGTTTACTAACTCAACTTAGAAATAGGAGAAAGGTCCCTTCATAGAGGGAAGCAGGGATTTCAAGTCATAAAGAGCTTCCAAAAGATTATGGTACTTACTAGCTTTGAGCCCTCATTTCCCGTATCATAGGCATCTTGAGATGATTAAGGTTAAAGTGAACAAGGATGGAGTATATGCTTGACGAAATATAAGTTGGCAATCTCATGTCCCTTGAGTGCGAGGGCCACTTCTCATGCTACTCAACTTTGGTTACCTGTAAGTTCTTGTCATTGTAAGTACATGTGTATCATAAAGAACCGCCAACGGGGTACCCCTTGCACATGGTACATGAGCTATCCCATAACCAAAATGACAAGGCAAGCAGACAGTGAGCATCTCAGCGATCTTTTTATTTACTATTTGCATAGATTTTTATTGAGGATGCTTCATAGATTTCTCACTATGGTGATGCTGCAAGTTTCCACCATGATTAGGCATGGCTTAGGCTAGCGGCCCAGGCATTTCTCTAACACACATACATCACTCCATGGACTTACAAGCTCCCTTTTTATTTCACACCAACGACATCCGCAAACAAAAGAGCATGATATCAACTGGATATATATCCATATGTTTTGAAAGCATTCCCCGTGACAGCATAGTTCTGCTAATCCCAATGTATAGATGCAAGCATATACAACTTCAATGACACAATGGTTCAAGTCTATTAGGGGAAAGAAAATAAGGTGTGCCATCAAGTTCATGAGAGCTTTACTAAATAGTTTCACATAACAAAATAGTTTTTAATTCAAAAGATAGATGAATCTTGAGAATTTGCTTGTAATAGCAATATTACTAATAGGTAGATATGGCGGACACAAATGGCACAGGTTTTAGTTCAAAGGGATTGGATGCATGAGAAGAAAGCCTTCTCAAAACAGGTTTTTGGCTAGCAAGGCTGGGTAACAAGCAAAAGAGTTGAAGGAAACAAGCAAACATACAAGTGATGAAGCCAAACATGCAATCTTCCTTGAAGCCACAAAAGATCTTAAATGAAGAATACTAAGCTTATGAGCGAATCAAGAAAGAAAATAAATGATACAAAATACCTGTAAGCCTTTTATCTTTTCCTTTCAAACCTCAAAAAGTGTTGCTACTGACCAGAGCTCGGTTTGCCAAAACCAATTTAGATCTACTTGATGCTCCCAAAGTGATGCCAATACTGATCAACAAGATCAATCATATAATAGATATTGCAACCTAAAATAAGAAGCGCAAAATGTAAAAGACGAGACTTCTCATTAATATTCCATAAAGGCACTCACACCAAGGGATACATAGATAACCAACTAAAGGAGAGATACTTCCATATGCAAACCAAACTATAAGATAACTTCTCTACCCAAGATATGAATCTACTAAAAAGGTAAAAAGATAAAAGATAATGATGTTATACCGCGGCACTCCCCAAGCTTGGAACGAGCCAAGGGGATGCCAAACCTGATGACGAATTACTCCTTCGGTGGTGGTGGTATTCTCTTGATAAGCTCTTCAATCAGTTACCTCAAGTCCTCGATCTCGAAGGTTAGAGTACAAATTAACTTCGAATTATGCTTAATATATTTCATGATCATGTCGGACCGAGAATCCTAGTCCTTGTTATTCTTTCCACACTCTTCCTTCTTTGTGTGTTCCTTCCCTGCATGTTACGAGAAAAAGCACGTCTAGTGTTAATTGCTCCTACAGAAGTAGGTTTCCTTGCCCTTGACACTGCGGTGGTTTGTTCCTCCAACTTTACTTCCTTCGCGGGCTTCTTCCCTTTGTCGTTGGCGGAGACCCTGGTGCTCTAAACTTGAGAAGATTTCCCGACAGAACAAATCAAAACAAAAACACGATGCATGAACCTCGATGAACCCGGGGGTTATATATTATGAAGTTTCAAAGCATAAGGAAGGTACTGGTATGAAAACGAGGCGGAGATAAAGCTTGGGGGGCTCACACCCCCTCTAGGCATGACTAGCTGGGGCCCGCGCCTGGGGTGGGTGTGGGCACCCTGGCCTCCATTTCCTCCTCTGTTTCGTTTCGTAGCCTTCCGTATGTAATAAAAACATCAGAAATATAAAAATATAGGGTTTTCACAATCCTTCTGTTTGCACCACTTTTACCTAATCAAAGATGAACTCTGAATACTCCTTTCCTCCTTCTCCTGGAAATTCCTTTTCTCACAAGGCAATACACAAACTTCAATGGCAACATTAGTGTAAGCAAAAACAATAAACCTTTAGGTACACACTTCAATTGAAATCCATCAAAACAAGGCTTCTGTAAGAGGCAAATGCAAATGATGGCAGAAATCTGTCAAAATAGACCAGCAGGTAAAGATTGATTTTTTATAAAACCTTCTGTTGCTCAAATAAAAAATGCCAAACTAATGAAAGTTGGGTAACAACTTGGAGAACAAGCACAGAAAAATACACCTCCATCCGAAGTACTAAACTCCTTCACGAATTTTTACAATGCAGCACAAAAAATCTGTCCCAGGACAGCCACTTTTCACAACTCCTCCACTTCTCAAAAGTAGTTGAACTTGACACAAAAAACAAAACAAAAAATATAAGGAGTGGTTATTACTGAGGTAATAACTTCCAAGACTCGAAAAAACTATTGGGTTATCTCCTAAGAATTACTTTTCTTGAATGCCTTTAAGTTAGGCTTGATAGTTTCAAAGATGCTCACATAGGAGATATATATCCGGAGTGAAAGAGAGCATAAAGAAGCAAAATAACCAACACATTTGAGTCTAACCCACTTCCTATGCATGGGGGTATCATGGGAAAACAAATTGTTGAAACAAAAATCCACTAGCATAGGAAGACAAAACAAATGCAACTTCAAAGCTTTCAACATAAAACGGGGAAACTTAACATTATTGAGATGCATGAAACCATGTTTCCCTCTCTCATAATAACTTTTAGTAGCACTTTGAATAAAGTTGACAATATTACTGTCACTGACAACAACTTTATCATCAGAATGAGCATACTTACAATCACCAAAAAGAGGTCTAAGGTCATAAACTGAATCAATAGAAGCAAGTTGTTCCATCCTAAAATCTTTATTAGGCAAGCTATTTTCACAAGGAGGTTTCGCAAATTTGGAAAAGTTAAACTCATAAGAATCTCCATCAAACTTAGTTAAACCTTTTTCCTTCTTACAATCTATAATATCTCCACAAGTGTTCAAGAAAGGTCTACCAAAAATGATAGGGCAAGTTTTGCTAGCTGCTGAATTAAGCACTAGAAAATCAGCAGGATACTTAATCTTACCACAAAGAACCTCCACATCTCTTACAATACCAATAGGGAAAATGGTTTCCTTATTAGTAAGGTGAATAACCATATCATTGTCCTCAAGCTCACAAGGACCAATTTCATGCATAATTTCCCAATAAAGCTCATAAGAAATAGCACTAGAACTAGCACTGATATCACATAAACCATAATAGCAATGAACACCAATTCTAACACAAAGCACAGGGACACTAGCTTTTCTAGCCTTACTAGGATGAGAAATAATATTAGAATCGTCTTCACAAAAGAAAATATGCTCATCCTCTATATTTCTAGTGTCAAGATCTTTCACAATATGATCCTGAGTTGTGATTGCCATTGTGCTTCCTCTTGCGTCGTTCCACTTGCTTGTGCTTTCCTTCTAGGATCCGAGCCTTATCCATCAGCCCATGAAATGTTGGGCAATAAACCACTAACAACTTGTCACATCCCAAGATTTTCCAAATCTTGTAATGTGAAAAATAAATGAATAAAATAAAACTTTGTTTGATTTTTAGGGCCAGAAGAAACTTTTTGAATTCAATTGGAACTTCAAACCAAGTTGGATCAAATAAAAATCCTAAAGGGATTTAAAAAGTTAAAACATTTTATTAAAGGAAAATAAAATATTTAAAAATTACTATTTGGATCTTCTAAATAAAAGGATTTGGTTTTCAAATGAAAAGGAAGTTTTAAAAATAAAGATTATTTTATAAAGCCAAATTAAACCTTGGCCAAAGCTTATGAAATAAAATGCTTTGTTTTGATAAAAATAGTAAAGGGTCATTTAAAAATAAATTAATAAGGATTTAATATCCAAGTTTTAATAATAAAGGTTTTACTCTTTTCAAAACATCAAAACTTATTTATTTAAAACAAGTTTTTCCAAATATTTTATAATCCCAAATAAAACCTACTGATTTGGTTTTGAAAATAATTAGATTTCAAAAGGAGTATTTAAATAAAACAAATCCTATTTAATTTAATAACAATGGTCTATTTATTTAATTAATAATGGACCCTAAAATAAAATTATTAATTTCATTTTGAACTCTGGTTTATGTGTTAAACAGAACCAAATTCAAATGAAAAGTTTGATGAATGTTGATTTGTTTTGTTTGGTTGATTTATTGTTTGGTTTTCAAAACAGAAAATGAGAAACAGAAAAGGAAAAACAATTTGGAAGAAAAAAATAGAATCTGGACCAGCCCAGTCGGCCAAGCCCAATAAGCCCAGCAACCAGCCCAGCTTTCCTCTCCCGAAGAAAACGTTTCGCACCAACTCCCTGACCCGCAGAACCAATGACCGGTGGACCCCTCCCCCTCACATCCCCCTTCACTGCCAGATAGACCCCACAGCCACGTGGTCATCTTCTTCACCGCGACCTCCTCTCCCCAAACCTCGCTGCCGTTGCTGTCATTCAAAGCCCGCGTTCAATTCGCAGTAATGCCGCGCCATAACCTCGCCGTGACTGCACGCTATTAAACGCCAGCGACCTCTCCTCCCTTCCCCTCTGTCGTCACTCCCTCTCTGCCCCGAGGCTGCCACAATTTGGCTTAGCACCCCCTCTGTTCCGACGACACTCCAGTGCCAATTCCGGTGACCCAACGCCACCCCTTGTCTCATTGACCACGCACCCAGACTTCCCACTCCCAGACACATCTCCCTGTGCTCTTCGCTCAACCGCGAGCGCCCCAGAACACCGTCCTCGACAAGCTCCAAGCGCCTCCTACTCCGGCGAGTTCCCAGGTGAAATCCGCCCGCCCCTCTGCTTCTCGATCATGCGAGCATCTTCGCCTTGGTCCTACGCACCTAACCATGCCCCTGTCTTGCCTTAGGGCGATCTGCGACGTCGCCTTCGACCGCGGACAGAGCCGCCCGACGCCGTTCCCAACTCCGGTGAGCGATTCCACCTGACCCCGTGCGCCCCTTGCCACGTCGACCACACGTCCAGCATCACCTCGTCATCGCGAACACGGTAAGCACCCCCTCTGCCTTCCTTGCTTCCTAGAACCGCCGTTAGCCTGCTGCCAGACCGTCGCCGCCACGCGCCACCGTCGTCGCGCCGCCAGTACTTGGCCAGGCATTAGCAGCCGTTCGATTTAAATCTGACACTCACGATTAGATCACTTAATTTCGAAAGGGTACGCTTTCTAGACCACACGATCTGTTTAGATCTAACGCACCGCAGAACCGATCCGGCCGAACCGGTACCAGCGAATGACGACGCGACGCGTGGCCAGTTTGTTTAAAAACAGAATTTGGAAAACAGATTTGTTTGTGATTTTCAAACCTTTGTAACTTTCGATCCACACGTCCAAAAATTGCAAATTTGGTATCATTGGAATCAGTGGAACAAGCCCTAGCCAACCATGCCCTTGGTTTAGCAAACAGTATCCATTAGAGTGTTTGTTTTTGCAGAAACTTTTGTGTGCTTATTTAGAGTAGAAAAATGATTCGAAAATGTTTTTAGGATTAAAACCTTTGCAAAATGGGTTGTTGTAAACTTACTGACCCTAGGAACCAACCCATGGATTTTAAAATGGTTTTTGTGAAAGTTTGGGAATAAAAACTTGATTTGGTCATTTCTAGCCATTTAAAAATAATGGTTTTGTTATGAAAATGGTTTTGAGTAAAAACTTTGGAGAAAATGTTTTGGACCAAACCTACTGACCATAAACACCAAGTTTTGGGAAACAACGACTTATTTGGTAAACCACTTAAAGTTGTTGCTTGATAAAAATATTTTTCACCACATAAAATGATAAATAGATTTAAAAATAGTTTTTGGATAAAACCTTTTTGCAAATGACTTTGCCATTTTGGTAAATGACCACTTTGAACCTTACAAAGTTTAGAAGCCTAGTGGAGACCACCCTTGCAAATAGAACCATCCCTTGCATGCTTACATGCATGACTTAGATTTCATTGTTTTATGTGTGTGAAATTATTTTGATTTGACTTTGGTTTGGAATGCTAGTTGATATTGTGTTTGCTTGATTGATTGTAGTAAAGATAGAAAAGTGTGAGACTAGCAAGATCAAGGAGTGAACCAACATTCCCTACCAAAAAGGCAAGTTACACTATCATCTAAAAGTCCTACTATTTTCATTATACTTAGTGGATTTTGAAACATGCATGAAAACAATTTTATACTTATGCTATGCTAAATCCTATTAGGATACCCTATACATTCCTTAGAGAAAACAATGTAGTTGTTACATACTTAGCCATGCTATATTTTGAAAAGAGATACATGTTGAGATTTTATGGAATTGAGAAAAGGATTTGTGTTTTATATAATAAAACAAGGACTCAATTAACCACCTGGGTGGCCAAGGTTACTTTGAATTTTGGAGAAGGTGGCAACAAAGGAACCATGTCTATGGCAATCTCTTTGTGTTGTGCTCCATAAGAAACCACCCAGGAAACTTAGAGATTGAACATGTTTCTCCAATTGTGGCTTTCGTGTGCAACCACATGCTATTATGGCTCTGGCTTAGTCAACTACATTAGGAAGACCCATACATTGTCTTTAGTTTACTGGACATGGGGACCTGGAATCCTTCATGGGTGCTGAAGACAAGCTAGCAATGGTGTATGGGAGGACCTTTTGGAAAGACTTCGTCACATTCTCAATCTGCCAATGCTCCATCTTGGTGAGCACTAATCCAGTGGCCACTGGTGGCAACAAGATGGGATTGTGACATGTGGTTAAAGTGTACTCCTTCTGCAGAAGATAATAAAATCTAAGTACTTAGCCGTGTCCCCGGTTATGGACAATACTGAGCAACTAAAGTTTGAAGCTATGGGAGATCTCGACATTCCAATTTCTAAAACAAAAACTTGATGCACTTGGGGGTACCAAGGAGCTCAAGAGATTGTGATAAAACTTGATGCACTTGGGGTTACCAAGGAGCTCAAGGGATTTTGACAAGGACTTGAATACTTGAGTTTCTACCAAGTAGTTCAAGGAGATTTACCAAGAAGTTTTCAAAGATTTGACAAAGGACCAAAACCATTTTGAAAAGACAGGATAAAATATTGCTTTATGCAATTAAGCCTAAACTCTACTTAGCCAAATATGCATGTAATGATAGGATCCACTTATATTCAACATAGTAGTGAACTTGCCAATACAATTCAAATGTATTGACCCTTGTGGCTGTAACTTGTAATGTTGCAGGTTTGATTGATTTTAGTGAAGATTGGTTGATTAGGATTACAAAGTCTACAACCAACATTTGCCTATGGCACTTTTGAAGATGAAGGACCCATGACTATAGTTATTCCGCTGCAATGTAATGTAATAGCCAAATGAGCTATGTATTGATGTAATAAAATTATGTTATTCCTGGTTATAAAGATGACCCTTGTTTCTTGATATTTCATCTAAAACTGTGGATGCTAGCTATTGATCCAGGGACTAGCATTGTAAACACAGGGGACACCACCTTATGTTAATAAAGGTTGGGACACTCCCTCTACAGATGGTATCAGAGCATTGTGTTGCCTGTAGGATTTGTAAACCTAGGATTGGACAAAACCCCTTAGAAAAATAGGAGTTGTACTTATTCCAAAAACTTATTTACAAACATACTTGTAAACCCTTTCCTCAACCATTTTGGTTTCAACTCTACATCTCTTCTATTTTCAACTTGATGGAAAAACCTACCCCATGGCCAAAGACTACACCATGTGCAAAGGACTTCCTCAACACATTCAACTCTAATGACTTCAACTTCTTCAACTCTAATGACTTCAACATCTTCAGCATGATCACCAAGGACTTCCAACTTGGATACCACTAAGGATTACAAGTGAAACAAGGAAATCTTGCTCAAGATTGAGAGACTCAGGGAATGCAAAAGTTAGAAGGAGCCCACATCACTTGAAGCTTTGTGACCAAGGAGTTTTTCCCAAGGAAACCATGATCTCATGTAAGAATAAGCAACCAAGAATGATGGAAAGATCACAAGTGAACCATATAGATGGACCACCATATTTTAGTTAAGTCAAACCCACCAACCCATGTGGTGTAACAAAAATATTTTGCTGCCTAAGTGTGTGCTTGAACTTTGTTGTTTGAGTGAATTGTTGGTTTATGATTGCATGCACATTGTTTGTGTGAATTGTGATGTGTGTGATTAGAATTGATTCCTTAGAAAAACCTTTTGCCTATTCTAATCTTCCTTCAACCCAAACAGATGACTACTCCAAGAGACTCCAACATCAAGGTTGATGACACCAACACCAACCAAGAGGACAACATGAAAGAGCTCATAGCAACTCAACACCAGTTGAACCAAGTGACAGCTCAGTTCATAGCCAACTCTAGTGGAGAAGATCCAGCCCTGCAAGGATTTTTGGAAACTCAAGGCCAACTGATGCTTAAGGTGACTGATCAAATGATCAAAATGGAAGAAAACTATCCCAAGAAAGTTTGTGACAACAAGGATGACAGAAATGTTATTCTAGATGGAGCCCCAGCTTGCATTATTTGTGGAGACAAGGATCATACTTCCAGGGAGCACGGAGGTCAATGCCCCAACTGTGAAGAGAAACATCCTGTTGGACAATGTCCCACCTCTCAAGCTACTTGTTATCTTTGTGAAGGAAACAACCTTGTCCCTATCCAATGCCCCATCTACTCCATTGTGGAACAAAGGAAACAAGAAGGATCCAAGTCTACCAAGAAGGTTAAAGGACCACTTATACCTCCAAACAAGACAACCCAATTCAAAGGACTAAAGAAACCCAAGAAACAAAAGCAGGACATGAGCCTTGTGCAATGTCGTAAATGTAAGGAAATGGGACACTACTCCAGTGGATTCCCAGAGAACAAGAAGAATAAAGAGATTGGCCAAGTGGTGTGCAACAACTGCAAAGAGTTAGGCCACTATGTAGCAACTTGTCCACAAGAGCCACGTAAAGAACTCTAAGACATCCACTGTTTCAATTGCAAGAACCCAGGACATTATGCAAGCAACTGTCCAGAAAAGATGAAGAACAAGTTGACCAAGCCTATGGAGAAACTAAACCTTGGCCCATGAGACAAGCATGGAAACTAAGGACACAATGCAAATGTTTGCGTAGAGAAGTTCTTCCCAGGATTCCAAGAAGGACAATATGTAATTTTTGTTTGGAAAATTTCAAGGGTGGTAGTACCCTAGTTGTTTTGAGCCTACTTGTAACCCTAGCCTTCCCAAATCTCGGGACGAGATTTATTTTAAGGGTGGTAGCCTATCACATCCCAAGATTTTCCAAATCTTGTAATGTGAAAAATAAATGAATAAAATAAAACTTTGTTTGATTTTTAGGGCCAGAAGAAACTTTTTGAATTCAATTGGAACTTCAAACCAAGTTGGATCAAATAAAAATCCTAAAGGGATTTAAAAAGTTAAAACATTTTATTAAAGGAAAATAAAATATTTAAAAATTACTATTTTGGATCTTCTAAATAAAAGGATTTGGTTTTCAAATGAAATGGAAGTTTTATAAATAAAGATTATTTTTATAAAGCCAAATTAAACCTTGGCCAAAGCTTATGAAATAAAATGCTTTGTTTTGATAAAAATAGTAAAGGGTCATTTAAAAATAAATTAATAAGGATTTAATATCCAAGTTTTAATAATAAAGGTTTTACTCTTTTCAAAACATCAAAACTTATTTATTTAAAATAAGTTTTTCCAAATATTTTATAATCCCAAATAAAACCTACTGATTTGGTTTTGAAAATAATTAGATTTCAAAAGGAGTATTTAAATAAAACAAATCCTATTTAATTTAATAACAATGGTCTATTTATTTAATTAATAATGGACCCTAAAATAAAATTATTAATTTCATTTTGAACTCTGGTTTATGTGTTAAACAGAACCAAATTCAAATGAAAAGTTTGATGAATGTTGATTTGTTTTGTTTGGATGATTTATTGTTTGGTTTTCAAAACAGAAAATGAGAAACAGAAAAGGAAAAACAATTTGGAAGAAAAAAAATAGAATCTGGACCAGCCCAGCCGGCCAAGCCCAATAAGCCCAGCAACCAGCCCAGCTTTCCTCTCCCGAAGAAAACGTTTCGCACCAACTCCCTGACCCGCAGAACCAATGACCGGTGGACCCCTCCCCCTCACATCCCCCTTCACTGCCAGATAGACCCCACAGCCACGTGGTCATCTTCTTCACCGCGACCTCCTCTCCCCAAACCTCGCTGCCGTTGCTGCCATTCAAAGCCCGCGTTCAATTCGCAGTAATGCCGCGCCATAACCTCGCCGTGACTGCACGCTATTAAACGCCAGCGACCTCTCCTCCCTTCCCCTCTGTCGTCACTCCCTCTCTGCCCCTAGGCTGCCATAATTTGGCTTAGCACTCCCTCTGATCCGACGACACTCCAGTGCCAATTCCGGCGACCCAACGCCACCCCTTGTCTCATTGACCACGCACCCAGACTTCCCACTCCCAGACACATCTCCCTGTGCTCTTCGCTCAACCGCGGGCGCCCCAGAACACCGTCCTCGACAAGCTCCAAGCGCCTCCTACTCCGGCGAGTTCCCCAGGTGAAATCCGCCCGCCCCTCTGCTTCTCGATCATGCGAGCATCTTCGCCTTGGTCCTACGCACCTAACCATGCCCCTGTCTTGCCTTAGGGCGATCTGCAACGTCGCCTTCGACCGCGGACAGAGCCGCCCGACGCCGTTCCCAACTCCGGTGAGCGATTCCACCTGACCCCGTGCGCCCCTTGCCACGTCGACCACACGTCCAGCATCACCTCATCCTCGCGAACACGGTAAGCACCCCCTCTGCCTTCCTTGCTTCCTAGAACCGCCGTTAGCCTGCTGCCAGACCGTCGCCGCCGCGCGCCACCGTCGTCGCGCCGCTAGTACTTGGCCAGGCATTAGCAGCCGTTCGATTTAAATCTGACACTCACGATTAGATCACTTAATTTCGAAAGGGTACGCTTTCTAGACCACACGATCTGTTTAGATCTAACGCACCGCAGAGCCGATCCGGCCAAACCGGTACCAGTGAATGACGACGCGACGCGTGGCCAGTTTGTTTAAAAACAGAATTTGGAAAACAAATTTGTTTGTGATTTTCAAACCTTTGTAACTTTCGATCCACACGTCCAAAAATTGTAAATTTGGTATCATTGGAATCAGTGGAACAAGCCCTAGCCAACCATGCCCTTGGTTTAGCAAATAGTATCCATTAGAGTGTTTGTTTTTGCAGAAACTTTTGTGTGCTTGTTTAGAGTAGAAAAATGATTCAAAAATGTTTTTAGGATTAAAACCTTTGCAAAATGGGTTGTTGTAAACTTACTGACCCTAGGAACCAACCCATGGATTTTAAAATGGTTTTTGTGAAAGTTTGGGAATAAAAACTTGATTTGGTCATTTCTAGCCATTTAAAAATAATGGTTTTGTTATGAAAATGGTTTTGAGTAAAAACTTTGGAGAAAATGTTTTGGACCAAACCTACTGACCATAAACACTAAGTTTTGGTAAACAACAACTTATTTGGTAAACCACTTAAAGTTGTTGCTTGATAAAAATATTTTTCACCACATAAAATGATGAATAGATTTAAAAATAGTTTTTGGATAAAACCTTTTTGCAAATGACTTTGCCATTTTGGTAAATGACCACTTTGAACCTTACAAAGTTTAGAAGCCTAGTGGAGACCACCCTTGCAAATAGAACCATCCCTTGCATGCTTACATGCATGACTTAGATTCCATTGATTTATGTGTGTGAAATTATTTTGATTTGACTTTGGTTTGGAATGCTAGTTGATATTGTGTTTGCTTGATTGATTGTAGTAAAGATAGAAAAGTGTGAGACTAGCAAGATCAAGGAGTGAACCAACATTCCCTACCAAAAAGGCAAGTTACACTATCATCTAAAAGTCCTACTATTTTCATTATACTTAGTGGATTTTGAAACATGCATGAAAACAATTTTATACTTATGCTATGCTAAATCCTATTAGGATACCCTATACATTCCTTAGAGAAAACAATGTAGTTGTTACATACTTAGCCATGCTATATTTTGAAAAGAGATACATGTTGAGATTTTATGGAATTGAGAAAAGGACTTGTGTTTTATATAATAAAACAAGGACTTAATGAACCACCTGGGTGGCCAAGGTTACTTTGAATTTTGGAGAAGGTGGCAACAAAGGAACCATGTCTATGGCAATCTCTTTGTGTTGTGCTCCATAAGAAACCACCCAGGAAACTTAGAGATTGAACATGTTTCTCCAATTGTGGCTTTCGTGTGCAACCACATGCTATTATGGCTCTGGCTTAGTCAACTACATTAGGAAGACCCATACATTGTCTTTAGTTTACTGGACATGGGGACCTGGAATCCTTCATGGGTGCTGAAGACAAGCTAGCAATGGTGTATGGGAGGACCTTTTGGAAAGACTTCGTCACATTCTTAATCTGCCAGTGCTCCATCTTGGTGAGCACTAATCCAGTGGCCACTGGTGGCAACAAGATGGGATTGTGACATGTGGGTAAAGTGTACTCCTTCTGCAGAAGATAATAAAATCTAAGTACTTAGCCGTGTCCCCGGTTATGGACAATACTGAGCAACTAAAGTTTGAAGCTATGGGAGATCTCGACATTCCAATTTCTAAAACAAAAACTTGATGCACTTGGGGGTACCAAGGAGCTCAAGAGATTGTGATAAAACTTGATGCACTTGGGGTTACCAAGGAGCTCAAGGGATTTTGACAAGGACTTGAATACTTGAGTTTCTACCAAGTAGTTCAAGGAGATTTACCAAGAAGTTTTCAAAGATTTGACAAAGGACCAAAACCATTTTGAAAAGACAGGATAAAATATTGCTTTATGCAATTAAGCCTAAACTCTACTTAGCCAAATATGCATGTAATGATAGGATCCACTTATATTCAACATAGTAGTGAACTTGCTAATACAATTCAAATGTATTGACCCTTGTGGCTGTAACTTGTAATGTTGCAGGTTTGATTGATTTTAGTGAAGATTGATTGATTAGGATTACAAAGTCTACAACCAACATTTGCCTATGGCAATTTTGAAGATGAAGGACCCATGACTATAGTTGTTCCGCTGCAATGTAATGTAATATCCAAATGAGCTATGTATTGATGTAATAAAATTATGTTATTCCTGGTTATAAAGATGACCCTTGTTTCTTGATATTTCATCTAAAACCGTGGATGCTAGCTATTGATCCAGGGACTAGCATTGTAAACACAGGGGACACCACCTTATGTTAATAAAGGTTGGGACACTCCCTCTACACAACTGCACCGAGAGCTCATCACTGAGACCATCCAGAAACCTCTCTCTCCTTTTGGCGTCAGTGTCAACGTCTTCAGGTGCATAGCATGACAGATTATTAAACTCCTCTATGTATTCTGCCACTGTGCGATTAGTTTGGCGCAAGTTGCGAAACTCCTTCCTCTTTAGACTCATGACCCCTGAAGAAACATGGTTGGTCTTGAATCCATCTTCAAACATGGCCCAAGTAACAGTGTCCAGCGGATGGGTGATTTGGAAAGTATCCCACCAAGCAGCAGCTGGTCCCTCCAGTAGATGACCAGCAAATCTCACCTTCTCAGCATCAGTGCATCCAACAGTCACTAAATCTTTGTTCACCGAGCACAACCAGTCAAGAGCAATTATAGGTTCAGGTGCAGTGGAGAACTTAGCTGGCCTAAGTTTAAGAAACCTGGTGAGAGCATCCTCTTGGGGCTGGTTGTTCCCGTTATTGTTGTTGTTGTTGTTGTTGTTGTTGTTGTTGGAAGCCATGAATTGAGTCATCACCTGTGCTAACTGTGTCTGGTCTGCTATCAGCTGCTCCATCTCAGTGGCTTGACGGCGAGGCGGCATCTGTTTGGAACAGCATAGATAAGTTATAGATAGAAGGGACTAGAGAAAGTACTACTACCCATAACTATATGAAGCAATCATTGACACAAACAAGCAAACCATCATAAGCAATCAACACACAAGCAACCACTTGCATATCAACATTACAGAGGTTTAATCTTAGCAGTATATAACCACAAAAAAGTTTGAATATGTTGGGGACAATACTAGAGTAAAATAGAGCAACATATAAGCAATACATAAAATCTGTCAAAACGGTACAACAGGTTTCATGAATTTTTCTGACCGACTTAAACATGTCAGAAATTTTAGCCAATTTTTGTGCATATATCACAGAAAGTTTCGCAACAAACCCTATTTTTTCAGATTTTTCCCAGTTACCAAAACAACATGAAAAGTCATACAGTACAGCAGGTTCAGCAAAAAACTGCAGCAGCAATATCACGAATTTCAATCAATTCACACCAATAAACTAATCTAAAAACCTCACGAAAATTTCAGAAACTTTAGAATTCAAAACTTACTGACCCTAACAAGGCATCACACAAAATAACTCAATATAACCAAGCAAGCAATCTATATTGTCATACCATATAAGTTGGTAAGATCAATATGCTAACACGGTAGCGATGATCTCCTAAAGAGATAAATCATGGTGGTCTAATCCTAACCAAACTTGATGAGATATTCCTTTCTATCATTCTATTTCTTATTCTACTTGTAGGACAACTCTCATAAATGTACCAAATGAATGGAAAACTATAAATTTTGAACAAGAAGAGGTTCTAGAAAAGATAGACAAGGAATATAAGAACTGTAATAAGTAGAAAATATGTTAGTTCTCCTAATAGAGGTCTTATATTGCTAATCCATTTCTAAGGTCATGAACCTACAGTCAACGCAATGCTCTGATACCATCTGAAGCGATCCAACCCATTAAGAATTGGATCCTGTGTTTACAGTGTTAGTCCCTTGGATCGATTAGCTAGCACACACAGTTTCGATGAATAAAAGAGTATCAATGCGTCACATTATTACAATGATTGATCCAAGAATATAAATATTACAAAGTTTCTTAGCTCATAGCTAGCTCAAATAACATAGTTCAACAAGTAGACAAAATATAAAGGCTCCATCACGCCACAGGCACCTCGCTGAGTGGAGATTCGCAACATAAACGAAAACCTTACATGTTGTCGTAACCTGCAACATAAAAAGTTGCAGCCACGAATGGTCAAAACATTTGAATTGTATTGGCAAGATGTCACTATTATGTGGACACAATTGGCAACCTGTCATATACATGCACACTTTGGCTAGTGGAGTTTAGGCTATTTGCAGAAAGCTATATTTTCTCCTACTTTTTTAAATAAAGTTTTAGTTCTTAAAATAACTAAGAACAACTCGAGTCACACGAGAGCTCCTAGAAACTATGGACACATTGAGTCACTCAAGTGCTCCTATAATCCATTATGTTCACCCATCAAGTTTTATTAGAGAAATTGGAATGAATGAGACTTTTCAACCGCGTCAAGAGAAGTTACTCATAATTGTCCATTACCGGGGACACGGCTAAGTACTTAGTTTATAAACCATCTGCAGAGGCTAGTACACTTTACCCACAAGACACGATCAACCCCTTTTGAGAGAAGACCAGGACGAGACCTTTGGTAAACAGAATCATGAGCCGAAATCCAGACCGTGCCATCCTATCAACACCTACATCTGCTAGTCATGGTACGACATGATCCCATAACTTACTCAGTCAAGTCAGAGCCCATATGACATGTGGTTGTACATGTAAGTTACTCATCAAGACCGCCTATTATCCTTTGAAGCCTGGGTGGCAATCCCCACCAAAATCCACACTCGATGACCCAATCAATGCCATTCCACCCAGGTGATTTATTGATTAACTGGTTTTCACTTCAGCAAAAATATAACCTTCTCATACACGCATGTATCATGAAAACCACCCACGCATCTAATAGTATTGCTAAGCAATCTACAATACGATGGCTATCAAGGAATCAACTGGGGAACCTATGACAATTCTATTTTGTACTCACACCATAGCATAGCATATATAATATAAAACATTTCCTTCGATGCAAGCTACTGAAAACTAAATGCATAATAAAACAATAGGAGATTCATGATAGTGACACTTGCCTCAGTTGTAGTAATCGTTCACACAGTCGTCGCAATCATTATCGCACTCCGGGCAATCTATCGCGCAAAACAATAATTGCAATCAATCATACAATACAACAACACAACAAAACAATATGCATGCATTTTAGAAAAGAGAAACAAGATCAAAAGCTTTCCATATGCATTTTCTATTAAATAAATAGGCTTTAAATAGGCATTAGTTAATTCTGAATACTTTCAGTATAGAAATAGTTTCATACAATTATGAGAACCATTCTACTGGATAGGTAATGTCCATAGCTTTCATCTGCCACTTGTTTCACCTTAAAATGATTTATAGATTAAAAGTTATAGCCAAAATAGCCATTCAAGGAATTTAATCATAGCTAATTATTTTGTACTGTAACAAAATCAAATAATGCTACAGTGACGTATCTTACAATTTTCTGAATCCATAGACACCAAATTTGCCAATTTTGGAGTTGTGGATATTTTCTTATGAATTATTTACCATTAAAGAGATTTAAATAATCCAGGAAATATGCATTGGTCAAATTACGAATTTTATTTCATGATAATATTCTACACATTATTCTGAATCCATACATATATCATTTATATTTTTCTGAGCTATATTGAATTTTCTATGAATTTTAAAAGTTCTGCAAATATTCTAGCTATTTTAAAACTGGATTACACAGTCAGCCGACAGGGAGCGACACGCGGCGCACTGTGAATGGAAGCACATCTGAACAGGCGCTGAATCAGTGTGTGCTGATGTGGTATGACAAGTGGCATGCTCTTGTTGGCCGATACCCCTTCGAGCTTGATCTAATCCTGAGCATCGGTGCGAGATCTGACGGTCGAGGACACGTTCGCGCTGAAGCTCACCGTGGGCGGCGGCGCACGGCGGCGCTCGTGCAGGCGTGGATCTTGGCGGCGCTCCGGTGGTCGCAGGCGGAGTTGAGGTGGTCCAAGGGATGCGCGCGAGGACGATGATTTCCCTGGTGTGGTCGGATTCGTACTTCGCTTCCTCAGGAGACGGCGAAGGGCGGCTGTGGGCGGTTAACTTCGGTGGCGCTCCGGCGAGCAATTCCCAACTGTCTGGTGCTCCTGCAAGGGGGAAAGAGGGTGACGAGAAGCGTCTGAGATCAGGGAACAGGACAGGGTGAAAGAGGAGGTGAGGGAGGTAGGGTCACCGAGTTCGAGCTCGTACTGGAGCTCCTCTGGCGGCAGCGGTGGTGGGGATCTCCAGGTGGCGGTGCTAGGGTTTCCAAAGGCCAAAAAAGGGCACACGGACGAGAGGGGGCTTTAAGTAGGAGGGTATGCGTGTAGAGGGGCTAGGGGTCGAACGAATTGACCGGATTCGACGGGAATCGCGGGCGGTTGGGGCGCCGTCGTGTGGAGCACGGGCTCCGTCCGGACGAAGGAGAAGGGGGTGGACCCCACTTGGCAGAGAGAGAGAGGCAGCGGGCTGGGGCTGTGATGCGGTTAGCTGGGCCTTCTGTTGGGCTTCGCACGCTGCCGCTGTTGCCTTAGCTGCTGCGCGCGGGTGGGAGAATAGGTAGGTGGGCCGGCCGGGCTGGTCCGGGTAGAGTAGGTTAGTTAGGTTTTTTTGTTTTATTCTTTTTCTTTTACTGATTTCTTTTGTATAATTTGATTTAGAACTCCAAAAGATCTCAAACCAGTTTAAAAAAATTTCTAAAAATTCAAAATAACTTTTTAGGACTATTAGGGAATATATTCCTATACAATTTAAATATTCAAACATATGTATTGTTTAGAAACCCTAATAGATGCATAAAGGATTTTCAAATAGGGGTTTTCACAAATGGTTTTGAATTTGGAATTTTTGCAAGATGCCATGATGCAATGCACATGAGATCTATGAACTTTCCCATTCTAAAATTCTGGAATGTTACACAGTAGCAGTGAAATAGGAGCAATAGTAATAGTAGCAGCAAACAATAGGATATGAGTGCGGTAGGCATAGGGATGGATGGACGGGCGTTGCATGGATGAATATAAACACGTAACTTCAAGATCTAGGGCATTATAGATAAATAAGAATAAACATCCAAGTACTAAACAATCCTAGGCATGTGCTCCATATATAGGCATGCGTGCTCGCAATGAGAAATTGCACAACATCTTTTGTCCTGACAGCCCGTGGCAGCGGGGCATCTAGGGAACTATAGGCAATTAAGGTGCTCCTTTTAATAGAGCACCGGAGCAAAGCATTAACACTCTATGAACACATGTGATCCTCACACCACAGCCATCCCCTCCAGTTGTCCTAATTTCTGTCACTTCGGGGCCTTTGGATCCAGACAATGATATGTGTACACAACTTGTAGATAAGATCACAAACAATACTATCATAATGATTCAATAATAAGTTTAGGTCTGAGATCATGGCACTCGGGCTCTAATGACAAGCATTAAGCACAACAAGTTGCAACAAAGTCTAATAGCACTAATAGAGATACTAGGCACTATGCCCTAACAATAATATTCGATTACATGATAGAACTCATCCAATCCCTACCATCCCCATAGCCTACAGCGGGGGATTACTCACTCATGGATGAGGAAAACATTGATGGTTGATGGAGATGCGTTGGTGATGACGATGGCGATGATCCTCCCCAAATTCCCTGTCCCGGCAGGGTGCCAGAGCGGAGTTTCTCGATCCGAATCGTGGCTTCTGGTGGTGGCGGCACATCGGAACTCTTTCTAGAAAAACGTCGAACCCCCCTCCCGGTTTTTAGGTCAAGGGGTAACTTATAGGCGAAGAGGGGGCCCGAGGGGGTGACTGATGACCCACAAGTATAGGGGATGTATCGTAGTACTTTCTATAAATAGGAGTGTCGATCCCAACGAGGAGCAGAAGGTGCTGAAGAGTGGTATGGAGCAGGAAATCCCTGTGAATACTTAGCAAGCGGATTTTTAGTGGATTTCTGATAAGGCAACAAAACAAAGAGCAAGTAATAAAGACAACAAACAAACGGAGCAAGTGGCCCAATCCTTTCTTAGCAAAGGACAAGCCGGTGGAAATACTTATAAGGACCAAACGTTCTCGAGGACACATGGGAATTCTGTCAAGTGCTTTCGCTTCAAATAGTTGAGTACTCTTCTTTGGTGTTGTAAGTGTTGTGTGGGTGAACCTGTGCTAATGTACCGACCTTACTTGGACTAATACATACTTGTGATTAAATCCCCTGCAAACATCCATAACTACAGGAACGTAATTAAGATATAAATCTAACCACATCCTTAAACTCTAAGATCCTACACTCCCTTGTGCAAAGGTGTCCAAACGGGGGTTCAGGTTTCTGTCACTCCGGCAACCCCACGATTAGTATCCAAATACACAATGCATTCCCCTAGGCCCATAAATGGTGAAGTATCATGTAGTCGACGTTCACATGACACCACTAGAAGAATAGCACCACAACTTAAATACTAAACCATTGAATAATAACTCATCACAGATTCACTACTAACAACATGACTTCTCCCATTTCCTCAAGAACACAACGAACTACTCACAAGACATCATATGGATCAAGATCAAAGATGATATGATAATGGATAACAATCTGAACATAAACAGTAATCCAATGGTTCCACTCATAAGCATCAACTACAATAGTAATCAACACCAGGAAAGTTTCCCCTAAGAACTAAAGCAATATCCAACACAATTGTTACAACAGGACGGAGTGGTGATGATGGTGCTGGTGGATATGATGGTGTGGATGATGATGATGATCCCGATGAAGCCTAGCTTGATGATGGTGTTGATGGCGACGGTCTCCCCTCTCCGGGAAGGAATTCCCCCGGCAGAAATCTGTCTGCCAGAGAGAACTTTCTCTCTCGTTGTTTTCGCCCCGAGAGGCAGCGAAAAAATCTATCTATGGTCGCTCCCCTGGCCTTAGGGTTTCTTAGGGAAGATATAGGCGAAGGGGCGGAGTCGGAGGCCGGGCAGGTGGGCCACACCTGCCCTAGGCGCGGGGTCAGGTGGGCCCGCGCCTAGGGGTGTGTGGGCCCCCTGCGGCCCCTCTTCACTCCTCCTTCTGGCTTCCTTCGTCTTCTGGTAAGATAATATGTTTCCATATTTTTCTGATCTTCACGAAATTGCACCGAAACGCCTTCTTTTCCATCAGAATCCAGACTCCGGCAATCCATCCTCCAAGAATCATCCAATATGCATAAACAGATGAAAAGCCATAAGTAATACCTCATAATAAGACAAATATCAATGAATAGAGGTAAATTATGATATAGAAAGGTGATGCAAATTGGGCGTATCAACTGTTGGGGATATGCTATATGGGTATCCTCATAGCATGTCTCTTATCCGGATAACCCGGGTGGCACACAGTTGGTAGCATGACCCATGGCTTGCTGGGCGGCCCAGGTAGATGGATCCATAAGGGAGGCCCATGCCGGATAAAGGAAGGCTACAGTGGAGTCACCAGCGTACCCGGAGCCTTGGAGTACAAGACATGCAAGACTAGTAATAGACGGTGTAGGACTCTGTAACCTGTCCGGCTAGGACTTTGACCTGTAACCTTAGGACATGGCGACTATATAAGTCGGGCCTATGGGAGCCTTTAGGGAACGACCAAGTAGCGATTAGCATACACCTCGCACAGTGAACCTATCTCTGTAACTTGGCGTATTGCCATTATAGTGATTTATAGCAGGAGTAGGATTCTGCCACCGTTGTGGGATCTGAACCTAGGTAAGCTGTGTTACCTCGTACCCGTCAACCGTCCGCCTTCCCCCACGTCTCTAAACACGCACTGTGAGGACCCCTCCATGGTGTACTCGTTGGAAATACCACGACAGTTGGCGCCCACCGTGGGGCAAGAGGCGCTTCAGGCTCTTCAGCGGGCGAGGACCAAGATCTTCGCAGGAATCGGCAAAATCGTAGCCATCGGTCGCGTTCTCTTCTCCGGCAACATTCCGATCATCCCCCCCCCCCCCCCCGACGAGTTCTGGATCCCGGCGAAGACCAGCCCTATGCGGTGTTCGATCGTTCCTATCGGAGACATCCACCTCTTCATTGGCGAAACCGACTCGGGCACTAGTTCCCTGGGAGTCGGAGGAGCATCAAGGCCTGGACGGACCGCCTACGGGCAGGATACGTTCGTGGAAGGATCGATGTTGAATCTCTCTTTGGAGTTTGCCGGCAAAGATCGGAAAAATTCAAGGCCCACCCAAACCGCCCCTGTGCAGGATATAACGGTGGAAGATCGCTGCAAGTCCTCTGGCTTCGCCTGTGCGTCTGGACAGTAGAGGTCCAAGTTCGTCGGCGTGGTTACCATCTTCGATCTGGCGCGTTGCGTTCAGAGAGAGGGTGAAAACCCCCCGTGACTACCTGGCTATGAGCACGGAGTTCAATGACCAATTTACTATGTGAGCGAGGTCTTGATGGAGTCCAAGCAGCGTTACCCGCACTACCAGAAGATAGCTTATGGAGTATTCCTTGCTTCTCGGAAGCTGAGGCATTACTTTCAGGAGCACCCAATCACAGTGGTGAGCAAGACTCCACTGTCCGACATTATCAACAACAGCGACGCTATCAAGTCACAAGCCTTGGCGGACTTTATCGCAGATTGGACGGAGATGCCAGATGCTATTCTGTTGCCGGAACCAGAGTACTGGGTGATGCACTTTGACGGATCAAAGCTGCTCAACGTCACGGGGGCTGGTGTATTGCTACAGTCACCAACTGGCGACAAGCTACACTACGTTCTGCAAATCCACTTCGAGGCTACGAACAACATGGCGGAGTATGAAGCACTCATTCACGGGCTACGCGTAGCTAAGGATATTGGCATCAAGCGCATAGTTTGCTGTGGAGATTCTGACTTGGTTGCCCAGCAGGTGGCTGGCACCTGGAATGCGTAGAACCCTATGATGGCGGCATATCGAGACGAAGTGGACGAGATAGCCAAGAGCTTCTTGGGCTACGAAGTCAAGTATGTACCTAGGGAGCAAAACGAGGCGGCTGATCTGCTATCTAAGCTTGGATCAGGGCGCAAACGAATTCCACCAGGAGTTTTCCTAGAGCATCTACGGACACCATCCGTGAAGGGAGCCAACATCGACAACCCGGATAGAGTTGACTCTTTCGTCCACATGGTGGCAAAGGTCCCTCCGGCTTGGACAAAACCGTTCATGGAATATATTTAACACGGAACTTTGCCCGACGACAAAGTCGAAAGACGGGAAATAGTACGTCGAGCGAAGGGCTATACCATAATCAATGGACAGCTCTACAAAAGGAGCACTACTGGTGTATACCTGAAGTGTGTTTCCCAGCTAGATGGTATTGAAATCCTACGAAATCCATCTCGGATATTGTGGGCATCACGCCACTCCTCGATCGTTGGTCGCGAAAGCCTTCCAGCAAGGATTCTACTGGCTGACCGCGAAGGCGGACGCCGACAAGCTGGTTGAGACATGCATGGGATGCCAGTATTATGCCCGACAACCACATGTTCCTGCTGAAGAATTGCGAACAATACCAATAACTTGGCCGTTTGCAGTCTAGGGGCTAGACATGGTGGGACCGTTACAAACGACACCATGTGGGTTTACACATCTGCTAGTTGCAGTTGATAAATTCATTAAATGGATAGAAGCTAAACCCATTAGAAAGATTGATGGGGCAACTGCCCTCAGGTTTGTCCGGGATCTAGTGGTGAGATTTGGTATCCCACATACCATTATCACCGACAACGGCAGCAACTTGTCACTCGGAGAAGTGGAGGCTTATTGTTGGGAGAAGGGCATCCGACTTGACCTTGCATCGGTGGCACATCCACAATCCAGTGGTCAGGTTGAGCGAGCCAATGTAATAATTCTGCAGGGAATAAAGCCACGTCTTGAGGCACCGCTACATAGAGCAGCTGGAGCCTGGGCGGAAGAATTGCCATCTGTGCTGTGGATTTTACAAACTACACCCAACAGATCCACCGGCTACACCCCTTATTTCATGGTATATGGATCAGAAGCCATCCTACCTTCCGACATACTTCACGATGCACCAAGAGTCGCCGCCTACGACAAAGATGACGCTGAAGAATCCAGACGCCTAGATGTGGACCTTCTCGAGGAGGAGCGCGTTTTGGCATGTCAAAGATCCGCCATCTACCAGCAGAAGCTATGCAGCTACCATAGTCGCCGCGTTCGGCATCGCTCGTTTAAATAGGGGCATTTGGTGCTCCGACTTAAGCAGAAGAAGTCACACAAATTATCCCCGCCATGGGAAGGACCGTTCATCATAAGCAAGGCGCTACTCAATGGGTCTTACTACCTCGTTGACAATCGTGAACTGAAGGATAGACCCAACGAGGATCATAAGCATAAGCGACGTGACCCGTATGATGACTACCCGGAGCTTGATCGGCCATGGAACATGGCATAGCTACGTCCTTTTTACACTTAGCATTTTTTATCTAATTGTATACCTCTTATATGATCAATGAAATAAAGCTCTCTGGTTCACTCATATTTCTGAGTCTTTTACCTCCTTTAGTGTTCATTTTTTGATCATATAAAACCTTTATGCACAAGTTTTGCGATTGCACTTATGAAAATTCCGCCTACGGGCGTTAGCTTAAGTTTTCTGGTCTACACGTTCTTTGTCGTTTTTATGTGGATTCTGGAGTAGTGACTTTTGGCACTTATTGTCGGCGATTTTGTGCTTAGGTTATTGACGGTGCCATTGGGCATCATCACTTGAGCGCATGGTTCCGACAACGAGTCTTCTGACTCACGAAAAGTCAAGCATACAAACCAAAGTAATGGATAAGCCAGCACTTGCTTAAAAAATATATACATGCTGGAACTAGTTCTTAAGTAGCAGGACATACATCATTGTTTTCCACCTTAAGTTAATACATAGTTTTTTTCTGCATACGCATCAAAGATTAAACAAATATTACAAGTTGTTTTTAATTCCTTTGGCGCAGGCGACTTGGAAGCAGCGTCATCGGTAGCAGGAGAATCACCCTCGAAGTCGGCAGTGTGAAGATACATGGAGGAGCTTTGGTCGCCGCCATCGATGGTGTTCATTGGCACGAAGACGTTAACGTCGACCAACTCGGCGACTCTGGTGTCATAACCCGCTAGTGACAACAAGATAGCCTCATGGTTTATCTTTTGTCCTTCGTCATCTACGTCAGGGATGCCAGAGGTTACCATGTCGATGTCGGCATTCTCGTAGTGTGCCTTCACCATGGATAGCGCCATCCTTGCACCGGCCCGTGCACATGAAGCTTTCCAGCTTGTGATACGCTCGGGGGCTCGGCGCAGGATCTCCGAGAACTTCGCCACAGAGTCTGATGCCTTAATGTTGATCTAGAGGGGCTTGGCAATCTCTTTGGCTTGCGTGATGGAGGTGTTGATGAAGTTGCCGGGAAGAACCATGCGTTCCTTTGCCGGAGGAGGCGACCGGGTTAAACCCATAGGAGCTGCAAATTCCGACAAAGGAGCACATGAGTTCAAAAATTCAGAGTATCTAGACTATAGAAATCCAAGACGGAGAATCACTTACTGAAGATGCTAGCCTCAGCTTGCCAGAGGGTATCTGCCAAGGAGTCCCGTTCTTGTTGGACGAGCTTGTACACCTCATGATGGCGTTGATTCTGCTCATCGGCAGCTTTCTTCTGATCTCTTAAGATCGAGATCTCATCCTTCAAGCGGTTCATCTCCATGGTGGCAGAGTCCTGTAGGGCTTTCATTGATTCTTCATGCATCTTCAGCATGTCCTTCCTCTCCTGCTTAAGGATCTTGTTCTCGCTATCCAGCTGTTGAATGTGCTTGGATTGCTCGACAATGTCCTTAGCCTTTGCAATGGTTTCTGCAAGTCGGAGAAAGCAAAGTACACAGTGAGTACTCGGAGAATACACAAGTTTATGTCGGAATACGAAAAAGAAAGGAAAAACAGATACTTGCTCTTGATGATCTGTTCCAAGAAGGCAGTTTTACCCTTTTCGGCTTCCAAGTCCACGCGCATCTTCTGGTACTTGTCATTGGCCATGCCCCTCCGAGCATTCTCGTTCTGTGGAAAAAATAAAATTTAAACGTTGTTTGGTCTACTTGGAGCATCTAGCCGGAAAATTTCCACCTAGACGCTCGGGGGCTACAGCGAGAGTTTTTAACTTAGCAATATGCTTAGACTTTCTTTAAGCATCTAGTCGAAACTAATTCAGTTTTCGATTAGAAGCTTGGGGGCTACAGTATAAAGTTTTTAACTCGGATATATGCTTAGCTTCTCTTTAAGCATCTAGTCGGAACTAATTCAGTTACAACTAGAAGCTTGGGGGCTATAGTATTGAAATTTATAAACACTGCGTATGCTACTCTTAAAGCATCTAGGCGGAATAATTCATTCCACCTATATGCGTGGGGGCTACAGTGAGAAGTTTTCTAGCTTAGTCACTCTTAGAGCATCTAGACGCAAATACCTATGGTTTTCCGTCTACATCCTCGGAGGCTACAGTGGGATATTCATATGAAATGGAAAAGGCAAAAATAACTTACAAGTGCAATGATCTCGAGGTTAGTAGCACTCTCATCCAGCAGCTTGCCGAAGGATACACTGTTTCCCTGCAAGATCTCTGCTTGCCGGAGAAGCTCCTCTAGACCGCATGTCGGAGATGTCGGCGTCGCACCAGGAACCAGATCAGTGCTACCCGGTGTAAGTACCAGATAGACTATCTTTGGATACTCTATGGTTTTCTTGGGTGCGGGGGCGCCGCCTTCGGCAGAAGTACCAGCTTCCACCACCGCCTTACCTCAACCGATGGCATCCTTAGCCGGAGCTTCAGCCATTTGGTGTGCGACACTTTCCTGCGTCGCCTGCTCACCGACAACAGCAAGCTCGGTAGAGGCACCTGAGTCCACTTCCATGGCGGAAGGGCCAGATGCTTCCTTAGCTTGTGAGCTTGTCGGAGCGGAGGAAGGCTTGGCGATGGGAGTGACAGGGCGATGGCGGTAGATGCGTCGCAATGCAGCATGTCCTAGATAGTTCTAGAAGCCCCCGATGTTTTGGAGGTCTTCTTCAAGCTGGTCATAGCTTTCTTCCTAAAACGTGCAAAATGCAGAAGTACAGGAACAAAACAGATAAATAGACAATGTCGGAGAGAAAGATGCTTACACAAGAGGGGGTGCTTTGGCAAAGGGGATCCTAGTAGTCTTTCTTTTCTCCGCCTCCAGGGCGGCGGTAGTCTTCTTGGAGGCTCCACCCTCCGTCTTCTTCTTCTTGCCTCCATCGCCAGCGTCAGAGGTGGAGCTCTTCCGATTTCGTGACAACAGAACATCATCGTCGGACACGACCGTGACTTCCTTCATCTTTGGATCATAGGTTTGGACAGCCATGCTATCCTCCTCTAGATCGCTAAGCTGCTAAGTGAGAGGTCATCGTGTTAGATGAGATGAAAAGGGTTAAGATGGAAGAACTAGAGTATATGTCATACACGGAAAATAAGCAGTTACCTTTGGGCACTTGCTCTCTACGAACATGTCGTAGGTGATGGCGAAGCCACGCTTCTTGTCCTTCACCTTGATGATGTCCTTGAGGCGAAGCTTGACGGAGTCGCTCGAGAAGTTGTCCACGGAGATGCGGAGGCAATCCCTTCTATCGTTGGTATACTCGTGCATCAGCTTCGAGCGGTGCTGCAGAGGTTGGATTCACCTGATGAACCAGCACATGGCTAGGTCCAAGCCGGTCAAACCCGTCTCTACGAACCACTCTATCCGCCTTATAGCGTGGGAAGCTTCAATGTCGAAGGAAAGGGAGGCCTGTGATCTCCATGTCAAGGCTTCGGCAGCGGCTCCATCGACAAAGTCCGGGTATGTTAATTCTCGGTTAGCCAGAGGGATATCTGGACCGTAGAAGTAAGTACGCTGCCAGTTCTTGCAGGACTCATGGCCGACGATGTCGGGGAACCACCGGCCAGGATGGATCTTGAAGCTAATGGTGCCACAATTTCTAAGTTCATCCTTGCTGGCCCCGGCTTCTCATTTGACAGTGAAGAAATAGACAAAGAGATCTAGCCTAGGCCTAATCCCTAGGTAACCCTCGCAAAGCGCCGCGTAATTGCTAAGCGCTAGGATACTGTTGGGAGAGAGGTTTTTGGGCTGTACTCGGTAATGATTGAGGACAATAAGGAAGAACTTAGAGATGGGCAGGGAGACGCCGCGTACCAATTGTGCTTTGACGTACACCTTTTATCCGGCTTGGGGAGAAGGTGTGACCTCGCCGGTCGGCGCCGCCCGCTAGGCGAGCCCCTCCGTCGCAGGGAGGTAGCCTTCGACGACCAACTTCTTGATGTCGCAGTCTGTGATATCCGAACCACGCCAATCGCCTTTGTGGGAGTCGTTTCCCTCCTCCATCCGCTCTAACGCCGCTAGATTATGGTCGCCGCCGGTGGTCTCGACCACCGCAGAGACGGGGATGACCAGACCCTCTAGGGGCATGACGACGGAGCTTGCTGGCTTCGCCGTGGCTTCACCCGACGCTGCCATCGAGGGAGAAGAACTGCTGCTGGCCATTGCAAGTGTTTGGAGGTGACTGGCGATATTGGGAGTTAGGGTTTTTCGCAAGTTGCACGGAGAGCTCGAGGGGGCGCTCACTGTGTCGTGGTGACGAACACCTCTCAAGACGTGACGGCATTGTTGGCTTGCTCGTCGTGCCTGTACTCCTCCTCCATCTCCTGCATGGCGGAGTCTAGCTCTTCTGGACTGAAGTCTATCTCCTCTGAATCTGCACTGAAGTCGGCATAAAGCACGTCAATCACAGAGTCGTAGGGTGCCAGGACTTCGTCGATGATGGGGGGTGGAGGTGCGATAGCAGTGATGATGACTGGTGGTGGCGGCGCAGCTGTGACGATGGCGGCCGGAGGCGGTGGTGGCGGTGGCTGAATCGGAGGGGCTCCGTCAATGAGCGCAAGTGTTGTCTGAGCTGCTGCTTTAGCCTCCGCGTAGTTGCTGACGGTGCTCGCCATGCCTTCGAAGGTAAGGTGTCCTGACGCCTATTGCCGTCTTAGAGAATGCCGGAGGAGCGTGCCATGGTCCAGTCCCTCCACAAAGTGATACATAGCATCATCATTGGGGTAGTGGGCCAGATCGGCTCGTATACAGAGCCACCTGGCCAGGTAATAGCGGGGGTTTTCGCCCTCTTTCTGAATGCAACGCGCCAGATCAAAGATGGTAACCACGCCGACGAACTTGGATCTCTGTTGTCCAGACGCACGGGCAAAGCCGGAGGATCTTCACTGATCTTCCACCTTTATATCCTGCATAGGGGCGGTTTGGGTGGGCCTTGAATTTTCCTGATCTTTGCCGGCAAACTCCGAAGAGAGATCCGACATCGATCCTTCAACGAACGTATCCTGCCCGTAGGCGGTCTGTGTGGGCCTTGATGCTCCTCCGCCTCCCAGGGAACTAGTGCCCAAGTCAGTTTCGCCAATGAAGAGGTGGATGTCTCCGATAGGAACGATCAAACACCGCGTAGGGTTCGTCTTCGCCGGGATCCAGAACTCGTCGGGAAGGACGATCGAAACGTTGCCGGAGAAGAGAACACGACCGATGGCTACAGTTTCGCCGATTCCTGCGAAGATCTTGGTCCTCGCCCGCTGAAGAGCCTGAAGCGCCTGTAGCCCCACGGTGGGCGCCAACTGTCGTGGTATTGCCGACGAGTACGCCATGGAGGGGTCCTCACAGTGCGTGTTTAGAGACGTGGGGGAAGGCGGACGGTTGACGGGTACGAGGTAACATAGCTTACCCAGGTTCAGATCCCACAACGGTGGTGGAATCCTATTCCTGCTATAAATCACTATAAGGGCAATGTGCCTAGTTACAGAGATAGGTTTGCTGTGCGAGGTTGTCTAAGTTATCGTCTGAAGTTGTGCCCTAAAGGCTCCCATAGGCCCGACTTATATAGTCGCCAGGTCCTAGGGTTACAGGGAAAAGCCCTAGCCGGATAGGTTACAGAGTCCTACACCGTCTATTACTAGTCTTGTGTGTCTTGTAATCCAAGGCTCCGGGTACGTCGGTGACTCCAACCATAGCCTTCCTTTATCCGGCATGGGCCTCCCTTCTAGATCCATCTAACTGGGCTGCCCAGAAGGCCATGGGCCATGCTACCAACTATGGGCCACCCGGGTTATCCGGATAAGAGACATGCTATGAGGATACCCATATAGCATATCCCCAACAGTAGCCCCCGGAGAACTCCGAGATCTGAACCATTGTGGGATCTGAACTCGGTGTATTGCTATTATAGTGATTTATAGCAGGAGTAGGATTACACCACCGTTGTGGGATCTGAACCTGGGTAAGTTGTGTTACCTCGTACCCGTCAAACGTCCGCCTTGACCCACGTCTCTAAACACGCACTATGAGGACCCCTCCATGGTGTAATCGTCGGCAATACCACGACATCAACTCCCCCAAGCTTAGACTTCGCTTGTCATCAAGCGAAAACTGAGCTTAGTAAACATGTCCACAGGTTTATGGAGTGAAGTGACGATAAAATAATACGAACAAGAAGCATCACACTTACCATTGCACAACTCATAGAAGAAAGCAACTCACCATTATATAACTTAGCTTGCAACCAAGTACAATAGTCACAATAGAGATGCATAAAGATAAATCATAATTGGAATTGGCAAACTTGTTCTTGGTTAGAGAACACCTAGCAAATAGTTTCACAAAAGCTTTTTGTAGAAGTTTCAAAATAGGAGCACTCTTTGCTCAAAAAGGTTTTTCACAAGTGAAGGCTTTCAAAGTAATACTCAATAGATAAGAGTTTTGTGCAAACAAGGAAGTTAAAGAACATGATTGAATAAATCACCATATGAATGCTTGAAACACAACAACTCAACTGCTTGTTGGAGGTAGAGAGGGAGTAGGTTTACTAACTCAACTTGGAAGTGGGAGAAAGGTCCCTTCTTAGAGGAAAGCAGGGATTACAAGTCATAAAGAGCTTCCAAAAGATTATGGTACTTACTAGCTTTGAGCCCTCATTGCCCCTATCATAGGCATCTTGAGATGATTAAGGTTAAAGTGCGCAAAGATGGAGTATATGCTTGACGAAATATAAGCTGGCAATCTCATGTCCCTTGCATATGAGGGCCACTCCTCATGCTACTCAACATTGGTCACAGGTAAGTTCTTGTCATCGTAAGTATTTGCATATCATTGAGAACCGCCAACGGGGTAACCCTTGCACATGGTACAGGAGCTTTCCCATAGCCAAATGACAAGGCAAGCAGACAATGAGCATCTCAGCAATCTTTTTTATTTACCGTGTGCATAGATTTTTATTGAGGATGCTTCATAGATGGCTCACTATGGTGGTGCTGCAAGTTCCCTCTTTATTTCACACCGTTGGACAAAAGAGCACGATATCAACTGTGTACAGAGTGCCAGTGCAATGTTGAAAACGTTCCCCGTGACAGCACGGTTGTGCTAATTCCAACGTATAGATGCAAGCATATACAACTTCGATGGCACAATGGTTCAAGTCTATTAGGGGCAAGAAATAAAGTGTGCCATCAAGTTCGTGAGAGCTTTACTAACTAGTTTTCACATAACAAAATACTTTTTAATTCTAAAGATAGATGAAGCTTGAGAATTTGCTTGGAATAGCAACAATGCTACTAGGTAGATATGGTGGACAGAAGTGGCAAAGGTTTTGGTTTCAAAGGGATTGGAAACATGAGAAGTATGCCTTCTCAAAACAGGTTTTTGGCTAGCAAGGCTGGGTAGCAAGCAAGAGAGTTGAAAGAAACAAGCAAACATACAAGTAATAAAGCCAAACATGCAATCTTCCTTGAAGACACAAAAGAATCTTAAATAAAGAATACTAAGCTTATGAGCCAACAAGAAAGAAAATAGATGATACAAAATACCTATAAGCTTTTTCTCTTTTTTCTCTTTCAAAGTAAAGCTACTGACCAGAACTCAGTTTGCTAAAACCAATTTAGATCCACTTGATGATCCCAAAGTGGTGCCAATACTAATCAACAAGATCCATCATATAATAGAGATTGCAAACTAAAATAAGAAGTGCAAAAA
Source organism: Avena sativa (assembly GCA_916181665.1). Classification (NCBI taxonomy): domain Eukaryota; kingdom Viridiplantae; phylum Streptophyta; class Magnoliopsida; order Poales; family Poaceae; genus Avena; species Avena sativa. Next base: position 509,851,097 of record OV702294.1, read on the forward strand.
GTAAAAGATGAGACTTCTCATTAATATTCCAATAAAGGCACTCACACCAAGGGATACATAGATAATCAACTAAAGGAGAGATACTTCTGCATGCAAACCAAACTATAAGATAACCTCTCTACCACAGATATGAATCCGCTAAAAAGGTAAAATATAAAAGATAATGGTGGTGATACCGCGGCACTCTCCCAAGCTTGGAACAAGCCAAGGGGATGCCAAACCTGATGACGAATTACTCCTTTGGTGCTGGTGGTGTTCTCTTGATAAGCTATTCAACCAGCTTCCTTAACTCCTCAAACTCAAAAGTAAGAGTACGGATTAGCTCTGAGTTTTGCTATATACGGTTCATGATCATGTCAGACCGAGAATCCCTGTCCTTGTTATTCTTTCACCACTCTTCATCCTTAGCATGATACTTCTCTGCATTGTTAGAATGGGGCATATCCCAAACCAAAGGCAAGTTTCCTTTGGGCACCTGTTGGTATTGATATTCATGTATAAGTGTATGGAAGGGTCTCTTGTTACGTGGAGGAGATGACCGTGGATTGTAGAAGAGACGTGGTGGTTTACCTCCTGTAGACATCTGTGCCGTCCTCTTAAGCTTGATAGGGGTTGCCACCACTCCAATGCTTGCGACGGTAGCGCGAGTGTCCAGTTGCTTGTCCTCCTCCATGTCACCTTCATACCCTACCAAAATCTCCTCCTTGGGGACTTGAGGTTCTTCTTCCTCGGGCTTCTTGCCTTTGTCCTTGGCGGAGGCCATGGTGTTCTAAACTTGAGAAGATTTCCTGACAAAAACAGATTGAAATGAAAACACGACGAGAACACGATGCACGAACCTCGGGGGATCCGGGGGGTTATATATTACGAAGTTTCAAGGCATAAGGAAGGTTCTGATACGGAAATGAGGCAGAGACGAAGTTCAAGGGTGGCACACCCCCCTCAGGAGCGACCAGGCTAGGCCCGCACCTGGGGTGGGTTTGTCCACTCCGGACTCGGTTTCCTCTTCAGTTTCGTCTCGTAACTTCCCTTATGTATTAAAAACATCAAAAATATAAAAAGATTGGGGTTTCACGAACCTTCTGTTTTCACCATTTTAACCTATTCAAAGACGAACTCAACGGATTCCTTCTCTCTTTCTCCTGCGAATTTCCTTGTTACAAAACTTTTGCACAAACTCAATGACAACATTAGTGTAAGCAAAAACAATAAACCTTTGGGCACACACTTCAACTGAAAACCCATCAAAACAAAAGTTTCTGTAAGAGGCAAATGCAAATGATGGCAGAAATCTGTCAAAACAGACCAGCAGGTAAAGATTGATTTTTCCGAAGACCTTCTATTGCTCAAATCAAAAAGTGCAGAACTGATTAAAGTTGGGTAACAACTTGGATAACAAGCTCAGAAAAATGTAGCTCGATCTGAAGTACTGAGATTCCTCACGAATTTTTACAATGCAGCACAAAAATCTGTCCCAGGACAGCCACTTTTCACAACTCCTCTACTTCACAAAAGTAGTTGAACTTGACACAAAAACCAAAACAAAAAGGATAAGGATCGGTTATTACAGAGGTAATAACTTCCAAGACTCGACAAAACTCTTGGGTTATCTTCCAACAAGTACTTTTCTTTAATGCCTTTAAGTTAGGCTTGAAACTTTCAAAGATGCTCACATAGGATATATATCTGGAGTGAAAGAGAGCACCAAGAAGCAAATAACCAACACACTTGAGTCTAACCCACTTCCTATGCATGGGGGTATCATGAGAAAACGAATTGTTGAAACAAAAGGCCACAAGCATATGAAGACAAAACAGATGCAACTTTAAAGCTTTCAACATAAAACGGGGAAACTTAACATCATTGAGATGCATAAAACCATGTTTCCCGCTCTCAAAATAACTTTTAGTAGCACTTTGAATAAAGTTGACAATGTAACTATCACTGGCAACAACTTTATCATCTAAGTAAGCATACTTACAGTCACCAAAAAGAGGTCCAAGGTCATAAACCAAATCAATAGAAGCAAGTTGTTTCATCCTGAAATCTTTATTAGGCAAGCTGTTTTCACAAGGAGCTTTAGAAAATTTGGAAAAGTTAAACTCATAAGAATCTCCATCAAACTTAGTTAAAACTTTTTCCTTCTTACAATCAATAATAGATCCACAAGTGTTCAAGAAAAGCCTACCAAAAATGATAGGACAAGTTTTGCTAGCTGCTGAATTAAGCACTAGAAAATCAGCAGGATACTTAATCTTACCACAAAGAACCTCCACATCTCTTACAATACAAATAGGGCAAATGGTTTCCTTATTAGCAAGGTGAATAACCATATCAATGTCCTCAAGCTCACAAGGACCAATCTCATGCATAATTTCCCTGTAAAGCTCATAAGGAATAACACTAGATCTAGCACCAATATCACATAAACCATAGTAGCAATGATCACCAATTTTAACAGAAAGCACAGGAACACTAGCTTTTCTAGCCTTACTAGGATGAGAAACAATATTAGTGGTGTCTTCACTAAAGACAAAATGCTCATCCTCTATATTTCTAGTGACAGTGTCTTTCACAATAGCTACTACAGGTTCATCACTCAAATGCTTACCAGGCTCCACAGTTTTATTTGTACCTTTGTTATTTGCACTAATAATCATAGAATACTCCTTTACCTTAGCTGGGAAAGGCATTTTCTCAACATGAGGTTCAGGCACAATATGATTAGTAGTACAAACTTGAGTACTTCTAAATGGAACATGATTAACAGCATCTTTATACGGAGCATGGTACTTATTCCACTTCTTCCTGGGAATTTCTATGTAAGAGGCAAAGGCCTTAAAATAGTTGGCAATACTTTGGGAATCAAGACCAAACTCATTGCTAATATCACGGAAGTTATCAGTTCCCATAAAAGATTTAATGCATTCATAATCATAGTTTATACCTGACTTTCTTCCTTTGTCGTTCTCCCAAGCTTCAGTGTTATCTTGAATACGGTATAAGAGATCCCATTTAGCTTTTTCCTTCATACGTGTGAATGATCCAGCACAAGAAGCATCTAGTAAATCTTTATCATGAAGAGAAAGCCTAGCATAAAAGTTATTAAGAATAATATTGTTAGGGAGTTCATGAATAGGACATTTAAGCATTAGTAACTTCATTCTTCCCCAAGCTTGAGATGTACTTTCTCCATCAAGAGGCCAAAAGTTATATATAAGATTTCTATCCTTATGAATCTCACTCGGAGGATAAAATTTAGAGCAAAAGAGAGATGCCATCTCCTCCCATTCCATGGATTGTCCATTCTTCAGCAGCTTATACCATTCTTCAGCTCCCCCTTTCAAGGATATGGAGAGTAACTTCTTCTTCACCAGTTCATTTGTGATACCTGCACACTTAAACAACCCGCATAATTCATGGATAAAAAGCAAGTGATCACGAGGGTGGACAGTTCCATCCCCAAATAATAATTATCCATAACACGATTAATAATACTTGTAGGTATCTTAAAAGGATCTATCTCAACAGGTGGTGGTTCATCTACTACCCTAGCAGTGGTAGTAGTTTTCCCAAACAGAAAACCAAGTGGATTATTGATGTTGGAAACAATGTAACAAGAAGTAACAAAATAAATACTCACAGTAGAAGTTTCCTTTACCAATTCCACTCTTCAATAGCGCTTCACTCCCCGGAAACAGCGCCAGAAAATAGTCTTGATGACCCACAAGTATAGGGGGTGTATCTTAGTACTTTCGATAAATAGGAGTGCCGATCCCAACGAGGAGCAGAAGGTGCTGTAGAGTGGTATGGAGCAGGAAATCCCTGTGAATAATTAGCAAACGGATTTTTAGTGGTTTTCTGATAAGGCAACAAAACAAAGAGCAAGTAATAAAGACAACGAACAAACTGAGCAAGTGGCCCAATCCATTCTTAGCAAAGGACAAGCCGGTGGAAATACTTATAAGGACCAAACATTCTTGAGGACACATGGGAATTCTGTCAAGTGTTTTCGCTTCAAATAGCTGAGTACTCTTCTTTGGTGTTGTAAGTGTTGTGTGGGTGAACCTGTGCTAATGTACCGACCTTACTTGGACTAATACATACTTGTGTTTAAACCCCCTACAAACATCTGTAACTATAGGAAAGTAATTAAGATATAAATCTAACCACAGCCTTAAACTCTGAGATCCTACACTCCCTTGTGCAAAGGTGTCCTAACGGGGGTTCAGGTTTCTATCACTCCGGCAACCCCATGATTAGTAGCCAAATACACAATGCATTCCCCTAGGCCCATAAATGGTGAAGTACCATGTAGTCGATGTTCACATGACACCACTAGAAGAATAGCACCACAACTTAAATACTAAACCATCGAATAATAACTCATCACAGATTCACTGCTAACAACATGACTTCTCCCATGTCCTCAAGAACACAACGAACTACTCACAAGACATCATATGGATCAAGATCAAAGATGATATGATAATGGATAACAATCTAAACATAAACAATAATCCAATGGTTCCACTCACAAGAATCAACTACAATAGTAATCAACACCAGGAAATTTTCCCCTAAGAACTAACGCAATGTCCAACACAATTGTTACAGCGGGACGGAGTGGTGATGATGGTGCTGGTGGTGATGATGGTGCTAGTGGAGATGATAGTGTGGATGATGATGACGATCACGATGAAGCCTAGCTTGATGATGGTGTTGATGGCGATGGTCTCCCCTCTCCGGGAAGGAATTCCTCCGGAAGAACTCTGTCTACCGGAGAGATCTTTATCTCTCGGTGTTTTCCGCCCCCTAGAGGCAACGGAAATCTATCTGTGGTTGCTCCCCTGGCCTTAGGGTTTTGTAGGGAAGATATAGGCGAAGGGGCGGAGTCGGAGGCCGGGCAGGTGGGCCACACCTGCCCTAGGCGCGGGGTCAGGTGGGCCCGTGCCTAGGGGGTGTGGGCCCCCTGCGGCCCCTCTTCGCTCCTCCTTATGGCTTCCTTCGTCTTCTGGTAAAATAATATGTTTCCATATTTTTCTGGTATTTTTCTGATCTTCGTGAAATTGCACCGAAATGCCTTCTTTTCCATCAGAATCCAGACTCCAGCAGTCCATCCTCCAAGAATCATCCAACATGCATAAACAGATGAAAAGCCATAAGTAATACCTCATAATAAGACAAATATCAATGAATAGAGGTAAATTATGATATAGAAAGGTGATGCAAATTGGGCGTATCAATGCCTGGGGTGGCCGCACCCTCCCCCTAGGTTCCAGGCCTGGCCCGCGCCAGGCAGGAGTGTGCCCTCCCCCCCAGGCCTCCACTCCGTCTCATACTCTGGCTCTGCGGATCTTCTGGTGAAATATGATTTTTGGCATATTTTCCGGGATTTTTCCTGATAGTTGATTTTCTGCACAAAAACTAGACACCAAGGTAATTCTGCTAAAAATAGCGTCAGTCCATGTTATTTGTATCCAAATCACACAAGTTTAGAGTAGAAACAATAGCAAAAGTGTTCGGGAAAGTAGATACGTTTTGGACGTATCAACTCCCCAAGCTTAGCTTATTGCTTGTCCTCAAGCAATTCAGTTGAAAACTGAGTGCGATAAAAGAACTTTCACAAACACATTTGCTTCATATGATGTATATATTCTCAGCACAGGAGTAAATACTTAAACCATTCATAATAAGAAGTATGCAACTAAGTCTACTCAATAGTCATTGCAAGCTATGAAGAGAAACCAACTCAATAATAATAATTAGCATGGAACATAAACATAAGCAACATTGCAATGCTCATAAAACGGTATGATAGAGTGGTATCTCTCTTGCCTTTGTTTGCAGAGCACAATATAAATGCCAAGGCACGGAAGTTCAAGTGAAGACTAGAAGTAAAAAATATCAGAGATACAAGCATCAAAGTCATGACATAATTAACCAAGTTTTGAGACAAACACAAGAATGAAAATTATGCTCTCAAGAAGGTGCTCATAGAATAAGTGGTGACTCAACAAGGAAGTGAAAAGGTTTTGAAAAGTTTGAAAGGCTTCCAAATGCTGAAAGTAAGGTACTCATTAGCTTTGAGCTCTCATTGCCCCTATCATAAGCATCTTCATATGCTTATGGTGAAAGTGAGGTCCAATATGAGTTATATGCTTGACATACCATAAACTGGAAATCCCAAGTCCCTTGAGTACGAGGGCCGCTCCGCATGCTACTCAACTTTGGTTACCTGTAAGTTCTTGTCATTGTAAATACATGCATATCATATAGAACCGCCAACGGGGTACCCCTTGCACGTGATACAGGACCTATCCCGTGATCAAAATGAGCATCTCAGCGATCTTTTTATTTACTATGTGCATATATTTTTATTGAGGATTCTTCACAGATGCTCACTATGGTAATGCTGCAAGTTTCCACCATGATTAGGCATGGCTTAGGCTAGCGGCCCAGGCGTTTCTCTAACACATATATATACTCCATGAACTCATAAGCTCCCCTTTTATTTCACACCTACGACAACCACAAACAAAAGAGCAAGGTATCAACTGGATATGTATCAATAAGTGTTGAAAGCGTTCCCCGTGACAGCACGGTTCTGCTAACTCCCAGCCTATAATTTGAAATCATATAACTTTCATGGACAGGTCACAATGGTTCAGGATTATTAAGTGCAAGGAATAAAGTGTGCCATCAAGTTCGTGAGAGCTTTACTAACTAATTTTCTCAAAACAGACAAACATTTCATTTGGAAGAAAACAAGGCATATAGAATATGCACTGAAATAGTGAATGATGCTAATAGGTAGGTATGGTGGACACTGTTGGCAATATTGGTTTTGGGGAGTTGGATGCACAAGTGGAGCTCGTACTCAGTGCAAGTAAAGGCTAGCAAAAGAGAGAGAGAGCGGTAAACGAGAGAGCAATAACTGTCATAATCATGCTTGCAACAAAACATGACTAATTATGGCATGTAAGTGATACAAAAACTCTGAGGCAAAATAAATCATCGAGGCTTACTGACTATTGTTTAGTCATATGTATGCATGAGCATGTGCCAAGTCGATTCACATGAAACTTTCAGAGGAGGTTACCACAATTTCATACCGAAATATGAATAAAACAATGCAAGCAAACATTCATATGACATGCTACAAACTATTAGCAAGATGGAGCTAATCACAAACAAGAAAGAACTACTAAGCATCCATCAGTAACATACTCCTTACATGAACAGACTAAGCATGCTCACAATGATGAGTATATGTACAAAAATGAAGACAAATAGAGTTCGTTACCAGCCTCTTACCACACCTCGAGTTGTCTTAATATTCATTATTGCCTTTCACATGTGTGACTTGAATAATAACATGAAACCAAAATCCACTGAGGATGGTTGAACCCTGCAAAGAACTCACAAAACCAAAGAAGAAGAACAAATGTTTTTGGTGTTTTCAATTTTTTAAAACAAGCAAACAAAGCAAAAACAAACAAAGCAAAATATTTTTGGATTTTTATTTTAAGGAAAACCAAAGCTACAAAGCAAAGAAACAAACCAAGAGAAACAACAAAAAATATTTTTGGTATTTTTGTGTTTTGAGAAAGCAGAAACAAGAACCAAAAAGAAAGAGAAACAATGGATATACAAAGAACCGACCGAACATGTTATATAGATGAGTGTGATGTCGGTATACCTCCCCCAAGCTTAGGCTTTTGGCCTAAGTGGGGCTCAACTCCATGGTGCCCAAGAAGGTGCACCTCCGTAGTATGACGAGGAGGCCCCTTCGTCCTGGTATGAGCTCGAGTACTCCCCTATGTAGTACATAGAGGGGTCGTATGAGGGCGCGTCCCCCTGATAGTGTCCATGGAAGCCAAGAATGCACAGCTTGTCATCCATCTCCTCCTTGGAGCGTGACAAAGGTCCCTGTGGAATACTGAACAAAGTGGTTTGTGGGAGAGGTATCTCTCTCTCTTCCACGTCAATAAACAACATTCTATAAACCAAGATCTCAAGGGTAGAGCCAGCAGTGACAAAGTGATGCGCCTTCATGGCAGTAAGATCAAGCCTCTGAGGAGCCAAAACTGTATTATTTGGATCAATAGCAAGGTCCAAGGCAGCAACAACACGTGCAACAATAATTCCCCCATAAATGGGTCCCTTAGAAGCTAAACGACGAGCAATGAGAGAACCAAGATTGTACTTAGTTTCATTTTTGAGCGCAGCAGCTATGAAGGCCAAACGATAGTTGGAAATATTACTAGTGTTCTCCCTACCAAGAACACCAGTGGCAAGATAATAAGAAAAGTACCCGATGGCTGGGAGTTGAATATTTCTTATCTTTCCCCGTTGGGCTCTACGGTCATCATCATTGGTTATCCCGCGGTAGAGCTCCAACAAATCAGCGGATTGAGCTGGAATCTTCTTCGCCGAACCTGATACGTCGGAAACGTATCTATAATTTTTGATGCTCCATGCTTGTTTTATATCATTTGTCTTATGTTTTTTCTACACTTTGAGGTGTTTTTATATCTTTTCTAGAACTAACCTATTAATAAGTTGTCATATTGCCATTTGAATGTTTTCTTCTGTTTTTGGTTCTAGATAGGCGGAAAATCAATATTCTCGGAATTGGACGGGACAAAATCCAAAGTCATTATTTTTCCCGGAGCAACACGGAACCACGAAGCAGAGTCGGAGAGGGGCCAAAGGGTGGCCGCACCCCCTAGGCGCGGACAAGCCCTGGAGGCGCCCACAGGGGGTGTGGGCCCCTTGGACCCCCACCGACCTTGACTCCTGCGCCTATAAGAAGCCTCCGACCCTAAAACCCTAGGGCATGCAGAAGAAATCCACGAAAACCTCCATAGTGCCGCCGCCACCGAAGGGGAGATTCGGGGGACAGAAAGTCTCTGTTCCGGCACCCTGCCGGGACGGGGAAGTGCCCCCAGATCCATCTCCATCGATCTCCACCACCATCTCCATCTCCATTGCTGATTCCCATGATGAGGAGAGAGTAGTTCTTCCTCGAGGCTAAGGGCTCTACCGGTAGCTATGTGTTCATCTCTCTCTATGCATGGTCATATTGTGATCATGAGCTTTGTAATCAAGTAGATATACCTTGCTACTCAAGTGCTTTAATAGATCTCTGCTCTCCCCATGTGTGTGAAAGTGACAGCGTGCACGCCATGGTGGCACTAGGTTTGAGTCTACATAAATACTCTTTGTGCTTTAATAGATCTATGCTTTTTCCCCACCTGTGTGAAAGTGACAGCGTGCATACCATGTGTGGCACTTTGGCTAGATTGAATATTTGTTATGAGTTATATTTGGAGTTGGATGTCTCTATGAAATTGTGGTGTTTATTGGAACCATCTAGCGCTCAAGGTGACAGTGTGGGGTTATCTAGATTGGGGAAGGCGGACTTTGAGGAGTGGTTATAGCCCTACCGATGATTAGAGTGTCCAACCGGAGAGTAGTTAAGAGTAGTATCATGAAGAGAAGATATTTATATGAGAGAGTGTTCACTAGTGAAAGTATGATCCCTAGGCCTTATTTCTAAATATTGAAACACCATTTGCATCTAGATCTGTTACATGTTTGCTTTCTTTAGTCTTTTCCTCACCGTCAAGTGACGACTGTCTACGCACTCCATGTTGGGAACCCCAAGAGCAAGGTGTTGTAAGATCCCTCCCTTTATAAAGGTAAGGATCCCTGTGATTGCAATGCTAGTCCCTGGATCAATGCTAGCATCCACAGTTTAAGATGAAGTACACAGAAACAAAGGTCATTATTACATATCATTCCAAAGACAAACATAGTCTTTTACCAACTCCATGGCCATAGGCCTAATACAAGAGTTCAAATATAGAATAAGATAAATAAGTCTTCATCTTCATGTGCCACAGGCAAGCATGTTGAGTGTAGACTCATAACCCCTAATCATCATCAGAATAACCTGCAACATCACAAGTTACAGCCACAGTGGATCAATACATTTCGAATAGTATTGGCAAGTGATACCTTAGTAGAACATTAACATCTAAATACTATATGAATTTGGTTAATTGTAGCTTAGGCTTGCTTTGCTCAAAATAGGTTTTTCCTATTAGTTGAAAACACTAAGTTTTTCTTTGACAAAACTTTCCCAAGGAATCACCAATAGAAATTGGTGAACCTTCACCCTTGTTCAACCACAAGTTTTAACTTAGAAATTGGGATGAGGAGATCTTTGATAGCTTCCATGTCTTGATGCTCAAGTTGTCCAATACCAGGGACATGGCTAAGTACTTAGATTCTTCCATCTGCAGAGGTTGTGCACTTTCCCCACAAGACTTGATTTTCACCAAGACAGGACCTTTCATAAGCCTTCCCTTAGACCAAATGGACGCGTTCCAACCTATCATCCCACTACTACCAACTGTCCAAATGGTAAGTTATTGCAACCTATATGATCCAGGCAGAGCCCATATTGCCATGCGGCTGCACTAGAAGCTTCTTAACATTTGGCATCTCAAATCCCTTTGTTCCTGGGTGGCTTTCCACAAGTGAGATACACAAGGTAAACCATAGATATGGGCCTTGTGTAACCACTCAACACAAACCATTCTTTCCATTCCACCCAGGTGTTTTATTCACTTAGTTGTTTTATTAAGCAAAAACACAAGTCAATGACTTGGAAATATTTCACATGGCATGAATATATAAACCACCCATGGTTGCTACTAGCTAGGCTAAGCATGGAAAAGGCAAGTATCATAACTTAGGGGAAATTCTAATATTACTACAACTACTAGGATTTCCCAAGCATAGCATATAGATACTTAGCAAAATATTCATGCAAGTCCTATAAAAAATATTTCTAATGCATAGGTGAAAATATAGGGATAAAAGAATGAAGCACCACTTGCCTTGGTAGTTTGGGGGGTAGCAACAATCTTCACAACCACAATCACTATTAGCACCAAAATCTACACATAAAATAATGGCACCAAAATCACATATCAAAGATATACAAACAAAAATATATGAATGCATGCAAATGCCATGTGATGATTTTTGACATCAAACAAGACAAGTATACAGTACTGAATCATAAACAAGTCCAAAACACACCAAATAAATTTTATTTGATATTTAAATCATTTTTCAAATAATTACTATACTCAAATTATGCCTATAAATGTCTCTGCAAAAATAACCATTTTTACAGAGGCAAAACATTAAACACATTGCATAAACAGATAGGATTTTCTCTCCTGATTCCAATGATATAAAATTTGCAAAATTTGAACATGGGGATCAAAAGTTATGAATTTTTGCAAGTTTGAAACACTAATAGATCAAATTTCTGTTTTTAAATCTAAACTCAAGCCACGCGGCGGCTTCTGATTCGCTGATAGCGATTCGCACGGATCGATCAACGTGGACCACTGGATCTAACTGAAAACGCATGGCCAGATCTAACGCGTACCCCTTCGTTAAGTGAATCTATCGCAAGCGTTAGATCTAGATCCAACGGCTACAGATCAAACGACCAAAGTCTGGCGGCGCCAGCGGCGGAGAGTGGCGGCGGCGGCTCTGTCAGAGAAGTTGCCGGCGATTTAGGTCGCCCGGGGAGGAGTGGGGATGCTTACTGGGTTCGTGTGGTCGCTGCAATGCTCGAGGTGGTCGAGGAAGAGACAGGGGCGCACGGATTCAACGGCAGGACCTCGTCGGAGTTGCTGGCGGCATCGGCTATTTGCGGATGGAGTAGTTGCCGACGATGTTGACCGCCCTAGCATGAACCAGTGGTTTCATAGGATGCACAAAGCCGCGGCGAACAAGATAGGGTTAGAGAGGAAGCAAGGGGCGCTCGGACATTACCGGTATTCCTCGTCGGAGTTGAGCGGCGGCTCTGTTGCTTGCAGGGATGGACGAGAACGGCTGCCTGGGTCAAGCGCGGCCAAACGAGAGGGGTCAGGAGGTGCACAAGGTTGCCAGGAACATGCTCGTTTGAATTAGAAGGGATGGGGTGATCTGGCTCACCGGAATTTCGTCGCCGGAGCTCGTCGGTACAGTGGCGGTGTGAGAGCAAATAGGGGCAGCCTGGTGGCGCTTCTGGCTAGCTCTGCTGGGGGAAATGGCCGCGAGGGGGAGGGGATTAAGTAGCCGTAGCGGAGGAGAGAATCACGCACGCAATCAACGGCAATTAACTGGATTAAATCGCGGCAGTGAAGGAGAGGGAGGAAACGGCGAGGCCAGGTCGTGGGCAGGGTTTGGGGACGACGCTGACGGGGCAGGGTGGGGTAGGCCTGTCAGTGAGGGGGTGTGTGCGGGTCGGGTGAGAAACAGAGAGAAAGGGAGAACCCCGGGTGGGCTGCTTTGTCTGCTAGGCCGAATGAGTGACGCCAGGCCCAGTTCTGATTTCTAATCCTTTTTCTTTTTCTAAAACGATTTTCAGGAAACCTTTTCAAATGAATTCAAATGTATTTGAATTCCAAATTTTTCTGGACTTTTATAAAGTGAAACCTGCACAATTTTGAGCATAAAACCATGTTGTCTTGCTAGACTTGCTTGGTTCCTTTGAAATTTTAAAACAAACAGTGCTTTAGCACAAGATTGAAAAAGATAAGAAAAATGGTTTTGAAACCATAATTTGTTTTGGAAATTTTGTCCAAGCTTTGGAACTCAACCAAATCAACTTATGAACAAACAAATCTTGGTTTGAAACAAATATTCTCTCTCTAGAGAGTAGCATTGGATTAATGCTTGTTTACATAAAATAATAGCACTCAATGCTTCTGATTCTTTGAAATGAGTTTGAAATTGATCCCTAAATGATTATGCATGCAAGGATGATATGCAATCTTTGAATACATGATTTTAGGGATGTTACAAATCTAACCCCCTTAAGGTGAATCTCGCCCTCGAGATTCGGATTGGCTATCAAATAGGTGAGGGTGGTCTTTCCGAAGATCATGTTCTCTTTCCCATGTTGCTTCTTCTTCAGAATGATGGTTCTATTGAACTTTGCAGAATTTGATAGTCTTAGTCCGAGTAAATCTTTCTGCGGTCTCAAGAATCTTGATAGGTTTTTACTCATAAGTGAGATCACTTTCCAACTGAACCTCCTCCAAAGGTATAGTATCCTTCAAAGAAGTCTCTTCCATTTCTGGATGGCATTTCTTTAGCTGACTCACATGAAACACATTGTGAACGGCAGACAAAGATTCTGGCAATTCAATATCATAAGCTACTTCTCCTTTACGACTCAAAATCTTGAATGGTCCAACATATCTTGGGGCCAATTTTCCTTTGACTCCAAATCTCTTCACTCCACGAAGTGGTGACACTCTAAGATAAGATCTATCACCCACTTCATAGGTGACCTCTCTACGCTTAGGATCTGCGTAGCTTTTCTATCTGGACTGTGCTATCTTCAATCTGTCCTTTACAAGCTTGAATTTATCTTCAGCTTCTTTGATTAGTTCTGGCCCGAACAAGTTCCTTTCTCCTACACCATTCCATAGCAATGGGGTAGTACACTTTCTCCCATAGAGAAACTCAAACGGTGCCATCTCAATACTGGCTTGATAGTTGTTATTGTAAGAGAATTCTGCGTAAGGCAGACTTTCATCCCAACTAGCTCCATAGTCTATAGCACATGCTCTCAACATATCTTCGAGAATCTGGTTGGTCCTTTATGTCTGTCCATCAGTCTGAGGGTGAAAAGCAGTGCTGAATTCCAATCTCGTTCCCAATGACTCATGTAGTTACCTCCAAAAATGAGAAGTGAACTGAGTCCCCCTATCAGACACAATACTCCTGGGTACTCCATGCAGACACGCAATCCTATTCATATAGATCTTGGCCAACTTAGCACTTGTGTAGGTTGTCTTCACGGGTATGAAATGAGCCACTTTAGTTAGGCGATCCACTACTACCCAAATAGAATCATATCCTGACATGGTCCTTGGCAACCCAGTGATGAAATCCATGCCAATCTTGTCCCACTTCCAATCAGGAATAGGTAGTGGTTGTAGCAATCCTGCTGGTTTCTGATGTTCCGCTTTCACTCTACTACATACATCACACAAAGCAATATGTTCAGCGATGTCCTTCTTGAGATTATTCCACCAAAATCTTTCCTTCATATCCATGTACATTTTGGTACCTTGTTCGTCTTCATGGAATCCTTTGGCTTTTCCTTTGCCAATCTTTTCCTTAATCTCTTCAATTTCCTTATCCGTCTTTTTGGCTTCTTTGATTTTGTCCAACAAAGTGGGTTGAACATCCAATGACATGAGATGTCCCTTAGGCACAATCTCCAATCTGAGATCTCTAAATTGGGCACACAGATCATCTGGCAACTCTCCCTTAGTAAGGCCATTCACAAAAACCTTACGGCTTAGAGCATCTGCTACAACATTTGCTTTACCGGGGTGGTATTGCAAACTCAAGTCATAGTCCTTGATGAGTTCTAGCCATCTTCTTTGTCTCATGTTGATTTCTTTCTGAGTGAAGATATACTTCAAACTCTTGTGATCTGTGAACACTTCACATTGTTTTCCCAAAAGATAGTGTCTCCATGTTTTGAGTGCATGGACAACAGAGGCTAACTCTAAATCATGAGTAGGGTAATTTACCTCATGAGTTTTGAGTTGTCTCGAGGCATAAGCCACAACTTTCCCTTCTTGCATTAGAACTGCACCTAATCCATGATGAGATGCATCACAATACACACTTGGAAGTCTTTCTCCAATCTGGCAGACATAAGACTGGTGTTGTCACTAGTCTCTTCTTCAATTCTTGGAAAATGAGTTCACCTCCTTCAGACCAAGCAAATTTCTTGTCTTTCTTTAGCAACTCAGTCATAGGCTTAGCTATTTTGGAGAAATTCTCAATGAACCTTCTGTAGTATCCTGCCAAGCCAAGGAAACTACGAACCTCTTTTACTGACTTTGGAGATTCCCATTCAGTTACAGCTGACACTTTAGCGGGATCAACTGCTACACCATCTCCTGACACAATGTGTCCAAGAAATCCAACTTCATTTAACCAAAATTCACACTTGCTGAATTTGGCATACTGCTTATGCTCTCTAAGTTTCTCAAGTATCAAACGCAAATGTCCTTCATGCTCTTCTTTGCTCTTGGAGTAGATCAAAATGTCATCGATGAATACGACAACAAACTTGTCAAGGAACTCCAGGAACACTTTGTTCATCATATTCATGAAATAAGCTGGTGCATTGGTCAAACCAAATGGCATCACGGTGTACTCATACAATCCATACCTAGTGGTGAAATCTGTCTTAGGTATGTCTTGTTCTCTTATCTTGAGCTGGAAATAACCTGACCGGAGATCAATCTTTGAGAACACACAGGCTCCTTCTAACTGATCAAACAAATCATTGATTCTAGGCAAAGGGTATTTGTTCTTGATAGTCACCTCATTGAGTGAACGGTAATCTATGCATAACCTTTGACTTCTATCCTTCTTTTCCACAAACAAAACCGGTGCTCCCCAAGATGAAGAACTTGGTTGAATAAATCCTTTCTGCAACTGTTCTCCAAGTTGTTTCTTGAGTTCTTTCAACTCATCAACTGACATCTTGTATGGTCTCTTTGCTATTGGTCCTGATCCTGGTAGCAAATCAATCAAAAATTCCACATCTCTATCTGGTGGCATTCCCAGCAATTCTTCCGGAAACACATCCAGATATTCACTCACAATAGGCACACTGTCTATGTTAACCCCCTTAAGAGAATTTAGCTTACTCCCTTTCGGTTCAAAGTTAGTCTTGAATCTAATCCTTTTGTTTTCTGGAGTTGTGAGTGTGACGGTATGGTTGGCACAATCTAGCACTCCCTTGTGCTTAGTCATCCAGTCCATCCCCAAAATGACATCCAATCCTTGGGAATTTAGGATTATCAGATTAACAGGAAACTTATACTTCCCAAACTCTATGACTAGATCATGACATCTTGAGTTCACTATCATTTCTCCGCCAGGAGAACTTACTTTTATAGGACACCCAATAGTTTCTACTGGAAGTTCATTTCTTTCAACAAATTCTCTTGATATGAATGAATGTGATGCACCAGTATCAAAGAGAACAAATGCTAGAATAGAATTGAGTTTGAACTTAACAGCAACAGCATCAGGTTCCTCATAGATTTCTTCCACATTGATGTGGTTCACCTGTCCCTTCTGGAAAGGGTTGGGCTTGTTGGGTCCCTCAACTTTCTTTTCTGGGCATTCATTTGCATAATGCCTCATCTTCTTGCACTTGAAGCATTCAACCTGACTAAGATCCTTCTTGACAGGCTGGCTTCCACTACCACTTCCACTTCCATTGTGGTGGTTCTTGTACCCACTCTTGTGATTCTTGTACTTGTCATTGTCATGACTACGGTGATGCTTGTTGTCATGATGACGGTTGTGGTCGTGGTGGCTGTTGTACTTTCCATGCTTGTAGGATCCAGAACTCCCACTATCATCATAATGGGAACGCTTGTGAGACGATCCCGAGCTGTGCTTGTCAGAGTGTTTCCTCTTCCTGCTTTCAACCTGTTTCATCTTGCTCTCCAAGATGGCAGCCTTGTCACAAAGAGACTGATAAGTGGGGACATAGGCCACAGCTAACTGCAGGTTCAGTTCATCGTTCAATCCTTCGAGGAACTTCTCCTTCCTCTTGGCATCAGTGTCAACTTCATCTGGTGCATAACGCGCCAGATTGTTGAACTCCTCAATATATTCAGCCACGCTGTGGTGGCATTGCTTCAGATTATGGAATTCCTTCTTCTTCAAGCTCATCATTCTGGATGAGATGTGAGCTATACGGAAACCATATTCAAAGATAGCCCATGTCACATCCTCAATGGGAGTGGTGATCTGGAAGTTATCCCACCAAGTAGCTACTGGTCCTTCCAACAAGTGTGCTGCAAACCTGACTTTCTCCTCGTCGGTACAGCCAACAGTTACCAAATCCTTGTTCACTGAACGTAGCCAATCATTGGCCACCATGGGATCAGTAGTTCCTGAGAACTTTGCTGGCCTCAGTCTTAGGAATCTGGTGAGCATGTCAAAACCTGGTGGATTGTTCTGATTGTTATCGTTGTTGTTATTGTTGTTTTTGTTATTGTTGTTGTTCTGATTCTGCATGAAAGTTGTCATCATTTGCATCAGCTGTGCTTGTGATTTCATCAGTTGCTGCATCTCTGGGGTGACATTGTTGTTGTTCGGGTTGGGGTTGGCATGTCGAGGAGGCATCTGTGGTTTTCAATAAGGATAAGAATGAGATACCCATAGATGCTTATTATGCACAATACAACACATAGACAATCACCGAGGCATCAAAATAACATAAGGTTCAACGACATAAACAACAAGTTTGAAAAAGCAAACACACCAATAGCAAGCCATCCACATGTTGGATGGTCATTGCGACTCAATAATCAAAAGCATGGTAAATGAAAAATAAACGAGTAGTCATCACTACTCCTCTGCATCAACCTCCTCGTCGACAAGTGTAAGACCTGCATTCTCCATAGCAGTCTTGTACTCCTCGACATTGGTAGTCAAGGCCTCTACCTTGGCTTTGAGAGCCCTCTTCTGTGAACGAAGTCTCTCAATCACACCCTGCTGACGCTCGAGCTCGAAGTCCTTGGCCTCTAGTTCTACAGTCATCTCTCGAATCCTCTTGTTCCTATCTTGGACTCTTTTCTCTTGACTCTTGAACTTTCTATCTTGACTCTCAAACTTGGCCTCCATTTCCTTGACTATCTCATCTTGCTCTGCGAAGAGCTTGTCCTTCTCACGAAGCTGCACCTGGAGCTCGTCAGTGCTAAGCATGACGTTGGTACTATCAGTATCTAGGTGCCTAAGAAGAACCTCTAGGTCCTGGAGGTATAGACGAATCGGCTCTGTCGTCTCTCTAGCAGCATCCTCGAACTCAATAGCCTCACCATCCTCGTCGCGTCTTCCGAAGGCGTGGAAGTGAGTACCTCTAATCTCCCGAGAGTGTCTCCCTAACAGACGCCCAAGTAAATCCTGCATGACTACCTCTAGGCCTCTCTCCCTGTCGGCATGCATAAACTTGAAGATGATTGCCTCCATAGTAGGCTCAGTCTGGCGTCCTGGATGATTAACCTTGAAGCCCCAAAGGTCCTTCCTCTCAAACTTGGTAAGGGGAAGCACCATGATGCTAGGAAGAGGAAGATTGAGCATGCTAGTGAGCTCAATAAGACGAGTGTCAAAACGAGTTCCCTTGAACTCTTCAGCCATGTTGATAGTAACATTAGGCATCTATTTTATAAGACAGAGAGAAGTTAGAATCAATATCAATAGAAAATTCACAAGACAAGTATCACAAGCATATCATTGACAAACAAACACACAAGTCATGGTATACATAATCCATTACAAGCATCCAAGGTTCAATATAACTTAATCAGAAATTTGGAAATATAATGATAAGTGTGGTGGTCCAACTAACAAGGCACATTACATCTCTCACTCTCTATTCTAAAGGCTATCAAAACATCCTTCTATCAATAGAGATGAGAAAGAAGATTAGAAAAGTTTACGAGAAGAATAAGACAAGTGTGGAAGTTGTTGAATTTTTTTTTCCTTAGTGGTTTCTAATCCAATCCTAGGGTCATAATCCTACAGGCAACATAGTGCTCTGATACCATCTGTAAGATCCCTCCCTTTATAAAGGTAAGGATCCCTATGATTGCAATGCTAGTCCCTGGATCAATGCTAGCATCCACAGTTTAAGATGAAGTACACAGAAACAAAGGTCATTATTACATATCATTCCAGAGACAAACATAGTCTTTTACAAACTCCATGGCCATAGGCCTAATACAAGAGTTCAAATGTAGAATAAGATAAATAAGTCTTCATCTTCATGTGCCATAGGCAAGCATGTTGAGTGTAGACTCATCACCCCTAATCATCATCAGAATAACCTGCAACATCACAAGTTACAGCCACAGTGGGTCAATACATTTGGAATAGTATTGGCAAGTGATACCTTAGTAGAATATTAACATCTAAATACTATATGAATTTGGCTAATTGTAGCTTAGGCTTGCTTTGCTCAAAATAGGTTTTGCCTATTAGTTGAAAACACTAAGTTTTTCTTTGACAAAACTTTCCCAAGGAATCACCAATAGAAATTGGTGAACCTTCACCCTTGTTCAACCACAAGTTTTAACTTAGAAATTGGGATGAGGAGATTTTTTATAGCTTCCATGTCTTGATGCTCAAGTTGTCCAATACCAGGGACATGGCTAAGTACTTAGATTCTTCCATCTGCAGAGGTTGTGCACTTTCCCCACAAGACTTGATTTTCACCAAGACAGGACCTTTCATAAGCCTTCCCTTAGACCAAATGGATGCGTTCCAACCTATCATCCCACTACTACCAACTGTCCAAATGGTAAGTTATTGCAACCTATATGATCCAGGCAGAGCCCATATTGCCATGTGGCTGCACTAGAAGCTTCTTAACATTTGGCATCTCAAATCCCTTTGTTCCTGGGTGGCTTTCCACAAGTGAGATACACAAGGTAAACCATAGATATGGGCCTTGTGTAACCACTCAACACAAACCATTCTTTCCATTCCACCCAGGTGTTTTATTCACTTAGTTGTTTTATTAAGCAAAAACACAAGTCAATGACTTGGAAATATTTCACATGGCATGAATATATAAACCACCCATGGTTGCTACTAGCTAGGCTAAGCATGGCAAAGGCAAGTATCATAACTTAGGGGAAATTCTAATATTACTACAACTACTAGGATTTCCCAAGCATAGCATATAGATACTTAGCAAAATATTCATGCAAGTCCTATAAAAAATATTTCTAATGCATAGGTGAAAATATAGGGATAAAAGAATGAAGCACCACTTGCCTTGGTAGTTTGGGGGCTAGCAACAATCTTCACAACCACAATCACTATTAGCACCAAAATCTACACATAAAATAATGGCACCAAAATCACATATCAAAGATATACAAACAAAAATATATGAATGCATGCAAATGCCATGTGATGATTTTTGACATCAAACAAGACAAGTATACAGTACTGAATCATAAACAAGTCCAAAACACACCAAATAAACTTTATTTGATCTTTAAATCATTTTTCAAATAATTACTATACTCAAATTATGCCTATAAATGTCTCTGCAAAAATAACCATTTTACAGAGGCAAAACATTAAACACATTGAATAAACAGATAGGATTTTCTCTCTTGATTCCAATGATATAAAATTTGCAAAATTTCAACGTGGGGATCAAAAGTTATGAATTTTTGCAAGTTTGAAACATTAATAGATCAAATTTCTGTTTTTAAATCTAAACTCAGGCCACGCGGCAGGCTTCTGATTCGCTGATACCGATTCTCACGGATCGATCAACGTGGACCACTGGATCTAACTGAAAACGCATGGCCAGATCTAACACGTACTGATGGGGATATGCCTACCGGGGTATACCCAGCAGGACGTTCCCGACCGGCCCAGGAACTGGCGAGTGGGCCTGCAGGACGGCGACTGGATCAAGACCTGGCGTAGATTCAAGCGACTGGAAGCTGAAGGCCCAGGAGAGTAGATAGGCCCAGTCGGATTAGGTTAAACGATTGCCGAAACCTTAACTGATTCGGTTGAGATATGTAAACCCTAGGGGGGTGAATCTATATAAACCTCCCTAGAGGGAGTGTAGAGGATATGTTCCATCATCCACCCAAGCGACTCGCCGCCTAGCCGCCGAGCTCGCCCCATTGTACTTCCATCATAATACAATCTAGCAGGAGTAGGTCTTTACCCTACGAGGGGCCGAACCTAGGTAAAACCCTGTGTCTCCGCCCTCATCTCGCACCGCAGACGGCTGGCCGCCCTTGCCCCATGTTCTACTACTCGCTGCCGATTGCAGCATCTGTCGTGGTCATTCCCATGATAGTGGCGCCCACCGTGGGGTCTGGCCGGTGTTCTGCGGCGAGATCCAATCTGCCCATCAACGAGTCGGTCGCCACCGGCCGCATGATAGCGATCGGCAAGATGCTCCAGATATTGCCGAGCAGCTACGTCCCGGCGGCGCGACCCGTCACGCATAGCAGGATCTTGCCAGTCGGCACGATTAGCCTCTTCGTCGGCCTCACCGACGTCATCGTCTCAGAGGACTCGGCTCGCATCCGCGAGTCGCCACCACGCGACTAGCTCTCCGAGAGCCAGGTCCGCACGATCCACCGCCTCGCCTCCGAGTACAACTCGGCCCACAGCGACGTGGCCGAAACCACCGCAGCCGCGAAAGACGCGGCCCTCAACGACGACGCCGACTCGGCGACCCCGGCGTCACTCGCCGGATCCGTCATCGCGGCTTCGCCCGCGGGCTCCATCACCCAGGTCTCCAACGTTAGAGAATTCGAGGATCCCTCCATCCTTGGGATCTTCGACTTCGACTCCAGGTCAGAAAACTCCACCGATCTCCGCGACGGGACCGGTCGCCACGCCGTGACCTACATGGCGACTGGCACCGACCCACCGGAGGATCCCTTCTCCACCCCGATCCCTCCCAACGCAACGGCAATGGAGGTCGAGGAACTCCGCCTGAAGCTGGCGGAAGCAGTCCGCAAGGAGCAAGCCGAGCGCGAAAAATTTCGCCTCGAGCAGGTGACGGCGCAGGAGCTGTCGCGCTACCACCAGCAGCGAATCAGGTCGCGCTTGAACCCCACCGTCCACGGGCACGCCCTGAACTTCGACGACGAGAACGACCCGGCCCGCGTGGCCGAGCGCGCGATCTGCGAGAACGCGCCACCAGGAGGAAGCGCCCGGCCCCCACCAGGGTCGACGGCGAATGGCGCCCCACCTCCACCCAACCGCGCACCCCCCAGGGACCAGCCGCGGATCGTGGTCTCCTCACGGGAGCGAGATGCGAATGGCCTACCACTGTTCTCCACCCCGATGGAAAACCTCGTGGCGAGCCGAGCAGCGGCCGACAACATCACGGCCACCGGTGACGGCGCCCTACAGATCCAGTACGTCAAGGCTTTGCTCGCAAAGGCGGTCGAGCAACAAAACGCAGGCGTCGACTCACAGGGTCGGATGTACTCGCGTTCATCGGGCAGAAGAGCGGCCTCAAGCGGTCGTCCATTGGCGGCAAACACTCTCAACTGCCCGCCACCCGAACCACTGCAGCTCCAACACCGACCCGCGAATGCGGCACTCTCCACCAATGACCCCAGGCCAGCGACCAACTTCGTCGCCGCCAACTGTCAGCCCGTCGAAGCCCGCACCCACATCATCAACAACCAGAGTTGGCGCGCACGCCAGCCCGACGACCTGCGACATACCCTAACCAACCGCCGCGACGGCGAGCCGATGGGGTCGCTAAGCCGACTCGGGCCCCGGTGCTTCGGACCAATGATCTGAGGCGAAAGATACCCGGCGAACTTCAAAGCGCCAAAGGAAATAGAGAAGTACGACCCCACGTACGATCCCTCTGTGTGGCTGGACACTTACCTCATGGCAATGGGGATCGCCGGCCACACCGATCTACTCGCCGCCCGCTACCTCCCCCTGATGATGGAGGGGGCATGCAGGCAGTGGATCAACACTCTCCCCGCGGACAGCATCGACTCCTGGGAAGAGATGCGCGATGCCTTCGTCAGGCACTTCGAGGGTTCATACACCCGCGCCACCACCATCGAGGACCTGGAACGATGCGTCCAGGGACCTCGCGAGTCGACCCACAGCTGGGTCCAACGATGGCAAGAACTATGGTACAATGCGGTCGGTATCCACCCAGACACCGCAATCCACTGCTTCAAGACCTCGTGCCGCTACGAGCCCCTGGTTGCCAAGCTCAAGCGAGCATACCGCACACTCGACAACATACCGGACCTCCTTGAAATCGCCAAAAGATATGCGGAGGAAGACCCAAACCAAGAAACCGACAACGAGTCGGGAGGGCAACGCCGCACGAGCGGCAACGACAACGGACGACGGTCCGATCTACGCTACAGCAACACTCGCCTCACCGGCAAGCACCGCAGTGATGGGCGAGTCGACTTCGTCGCCAACGCTGGGCACGCGCAGCGCGAGCCTAAGAGCTTCCGCCGCGACGGGGGGCAACGCCGCGACGGCAGCAACTACAAGGCGAAACCAAGGTTCCACCCCGCGGCCCTCCTTAACCAACCTTGTGCGTTTCACAGCAGGAAAGGGAAGCCCTCCACGCACACGACCGCCGAATGCCACTCTCTCAAGGAGATCGAGAAGGCATGGCGAGCGCGGGAGGACCCCGACAACAACCCGCCAAACGGCGGAAAATTCGGCAGCGTGGCCGGCTCGCTGCACACCTTCAGAGGCTTCAACACAAAGTGCGAGAAGAAGGTCATCGCCCGCGCCGTCGCCGTCAATGCGGTGGCCCAGGTGGATGTTCCCCAGTTCCTCAACTGGTCGGAGCAACCAATCACTTGGAGCCGCTAGGACCACTCGCCGCGCATCGAGTACCCAGGCTGAGTCGCCTAGTAGTCAAGCCCAAGGTGGGAGACTACTGGCTCCCCAAGACATTGATGGACGGCGGCAGCTCCATCAACATCCTGTACCTGGACACCTTCAGGAGACTGCGGCTCCCGCAGTCGATGGTCGAGACGACCTACACCACGTTCCATGGCATCGTCCCCGGTCGGAAGGCGTACCCGATCGGCAAGGTCACGCTGCCAGTCACCTTCGGCACAACGGCAAACTTTTGCACCGAGCCGATTGTCTTCGAGCTGGTGCCCTTCGACAGCCCCTACCACTGCGTCCTGGGGCGCCAGGCGTTCACCAAGTTCATGGCGGCGCCCCACTACGCGTACAACGCGATGAAGCTCCCCGGACCGCGTGGCGTCATCACCATCAACGGCGACCCCGACATGGCAGCGGAGTGCGAGGCCAAAAGAGCCGAACTCGCCGACGCCGTCATCGCGGCAGAGGCCAACCACGCCGACGAGCTCGCCAAATACGCGAGCGGGGTCAACAACGACGACCCCACTATACTCAAGAAGCCCAACTCGGAGGGCGGCAACACCTCAGCCTTCGAGGCAACAACGCACACCCGCACCGTCGAGCTGGTCCCAGGCGACTCCAGCCAGACGGTGACGATCGGGACGGGCATGAGCCCAGCATAGGAAGGCGCGCGCATCGAGTTCCTCCGTGAGAACAGGGACATCTTCGCATGGAAGCCCTCTGACATGCCTGGTGTCCCTAGGGAACTCGCTGAGCACAAACTCAACGCCGACCCCAAAGTGCGACCTGTCAAGCAGTCGCTGCGGCCCTTCAATGAAGAGCGCCGCCGAGCCATCGCCGAGGAGGTGCAGCGTCTGCTCACTGCAGGCTTCATCCGGCCAATAAAATACTCCAAGTGGCTGGCAAACCCAGTCCTGGTCGAGAAAAAAAATGGGACCTGGAGGGTGTGTATCGACTACACAAACTTAAACAGCGCCTGCCCGAAGGAACAATTCGTCCTCCCGCGGATCGACCAAATAATCGATTCCACCGCGGGCTCGGAGTCGCTGTGCTTCCTCGACGCCTATTCTGGGTACAACCAGATCAAAATGGCTGTTGAGGACGAAGAAAAGACGGCGTTCATCACGCCATTCGGAGCATTCTGCTACACCGCCATGACCTTCGGCCTCAAGAACGCCGGGGCAACCTACCAGCGGTGCATGCAGGAGTGCCTTGCGAGCCAAATTGGCCACAATATCCATGTCTACATCGACGACGTGGTCGTGAAGTCCGCTCGCCAGAGCGACCTACTCGCTGACCTGGCGGAAACATTCGCCAACCTGCGGAAATACAAGATAAAGCTAAACCCAGGCAAATGCACCTTTGGTGTACCAGCAGGGCAACTACTGGGATACGTCGTCTCCAAGCGCGGGATCGAGGCAAACCCCACCAAGATCGACATGATCGCTCGACTCGGCAAACCCGAGTGCCTACGCGACGTCCAGAAGCTGGCCGGGCGAGTCGCGGCTCTCAGTCGCTTCATCCCCCGATTGGGCGAAAAGGCGATGCCCCTATACCGCCTGATGCGCAAGAACCCCACCTTCTAGTGGGATAAGGAGGCGGACAACGCGCTCCGCGACCTCAAGAAGGTGCTACTCGCAGCACCGCTACTCGCCGCCCCCGTCGACAAGGAACCCATGCTGGTCTACGTCGCGGCTTCCGAGCGTGTCGTCAGCACCGTCATGGTCGTCGAGCGACCAGAGGAAGGAAAGGAGCGCCCAGTGCAGCGACCGGTGTATTATATCAGCGAGGTCCTCCCCTAGTCGCGCCATCGATACCCGCAATAACAGAAACTGGTATACGCGGTCTTCAGAGCACAGCGGCGACTGCCGCACTACTTCCAGGAGCACCTGATCACGGTTGTCTCCTCAGCACCGTTGCAGGACATAATCCGCAACCGTGAGGCGATCGGGCGAGTCGCCAAGTGGGTCGTCGAAATCGGCGTCCACAACATCAAGTATGAGCCGCGCAAAGCGATCAAGTCGCAGGCCCTCGCGGACTTCATCGTCGACTGGGAAGAGGCCCAGCAGCCAGAAAAGCTGTCGTACCTCCACTATTGGAGTCTGCACTTCGATGGCTCCAAGAACGCAGACGGCGCAGGAGTAGGGATCGTGCTGACCTCCCCGAAGGGCGACAAGCTCCGCTATGTCCTCTGCCTCGACTTCACCCCCTGCACCAACAACATGGCCGAGTACGAGGCACTACTCCACGGCATGCGAGACGCCAAGGAGATGAATGTCAACCGCCTACGCTGCTACGGAGACTCCGACCTCGTCTCAGGGCAAGTCGTTGTCACCTGCGACGCCGTCTCCCCCACCATGGCGGCATACCGCCAAGCAGTGGACAAGCTGGGAGGACACTTCGCAGGCTATTCCGTCGAGTGGTCGACAGGCAGAAAAACGAGGAGGCCGACGCACTCTCTCGTATCGGCTCGGCTCGACTCGCACCACCCGCCGGCGTCTTCCTCGACACAATCACCAAGCCTTACGTCTCTCCCCCAAGGGAGATCGACATCGGAGTCCCGCTGCAACTAGAGGCAGCCTTGGTCACACTCATCGCCGATCCAGAAGACTGGACTACGTCGTACATCGCCTACCTAGAGGGAGGCACCTTGCCAGCAGACGAAACAGACGCCCGGATGATAGCACGCCGCTGCAAATCCTTCGTCATCATCAACGGCGAGCTCCACAAGCGCAGCGTGACCGGCGTGTTCCAACGCTGCGTCCAACCCGTTGAAGGACGCAAAATCCTCCACGACATCCACTCCAGCGACTGCGGCCACCACGCCGGCGCCCGCTCTCTGGTCGCAAAGACTATGCGACACGGCTTCTACTGGCCCACCGCGCACGCAGACGCTGTCGACATTGTCCAGCGGTGCGCCGGGTGCCAGAAGTACGCCAACCAGACCCACGTGCCGAGCTCGGCGCTCAAGACAAACCCCATCACCTGGCCGTTCGCCGTGTGGGGTATGGATATGGTAGGCCCTTTCAAAAAGGCCCCCTCTAGCTTCACTCACCTCCTGGTCGCGGTCGACAAATTCACAAAGTGGGTGGAGGCCAAGCCAGTCTGGAAATGTGACGGGAAGACCGCCACCAAGTTCCTACGTGAGCTCATATATCGCTACGGGTTCCCAAACAGCATCATCACGGACAACGGCACCAACTTCGCCAAAGGAGCCATGGCCGAGTTCTGCGAAGAACATCACATCCGACTCGACCTTGCCTCAGTCGCCCACCCGGAGTCCAACGGCCAGGCGGAACGGGCCAACCAGAGAATCCTCCATGGCCTGAAGCCACGGCTCCAAGTACCACTCGAGCACACCGCCGGGTGCTGGGTCGAGGAGCTACCCTCCGTCATCTAGGGCATCCGCACCTCTGTCAACAGGTCGACAGGGTTCACCCCCTTCTTCATGGTGTATGACGCCGAGGCAGTCATGCCCACCGACCTAGAGCACGACTCGCCAAGGGTTGTCCACTACACGGAGGCTGCAAACAAACTCGCACGCCAGGATGGAGTCGATCAACTCGACGAGGCATGCGACCTAGCTCGCTCCCGCACAGCCATCTACCAGCAAGGACTCCGCCGCTACCATAGCCGGCGAGTGAGGACTCGCACTTTCCAGGAAGGCGACCTAGTGCTACGCCTCATCCAGGACAAGAAGGGCATGCACAAGCTCCCCCCTCCCCCCCGTGGGAGGGACCATTCGCCATCAGGCGAGTACTCGGCAACGACGCCTACTACCTCACCGACGTCCGCGGAGATGGGAAACTCGACGTCAAGCGACTGTGGAATGTAAACCTCCTACGGAAGTTCTACTCCTAGAACTCCACACATGTACCCTCCACTAGCTATGAAATAAAATATATTGGTTACCGCAAATTGCATCTACTCTCCGTGTCTTGTGCCACTCGCACTCGTAATAACAGCGTCAAGCTAACTGCAGAAGTCAACCTCTGGTACAGCGACTAGCACGGCCAAGTAGTGCGTTACGAGGGCACTGGGTTACCCCAGGACTCGTAACGTCCATGAAAAACGCCTACCCGGAGCCCCATTGGAGTCGTCTAGCTCGACAGGCTTAACGAGCCAAGACAACTGCCTTCGCTCCTCACAGCGACTATGATCCTCCACATTCTCGACACAGTGACTCGAACAGCCAAGTACCACGCTAGGGAAAAACGCCAAGTATGAGAGCATGCTCAGGACTCGCCATGCGACTGACCCGACGGGTCAGGCAGGAGTGATGCGCTCACTCTAACGCGAACAGACCTCACCCACCCTAGAGCCGCGACTAGAACCACCAAGTACCACGCTCGGGGACTCGGCTACCCGACCTCGTTCGCGCAAGGGAAAACGGTCAAGTAAAGAGCACTCATGGGAGTCGCCCTGCGACTGGCTTTCCAAGCTCGGGCGAGTCGACCTCAATAACAAAACAACTGACAAAACGTTCAAAACCACACACACACATAACGAACGAGGTAAACCACATAAAAAGGGCGGACGCGCTCGGGGACTCGTCCAACCAGCAATCAAAATCACAAGACAATTCACAAAATAACGCGAAATTCCATTACAGCAGAACAAAGTCGTTACAAAATAAAAGTTGAGCCCAATGGCCAAATTGCTACTAACGCCCTAGGGCACAATGTTTCTATTCCGCAGGCTTCGACGTCGACTCGCCGCCACCCTTGCGGTTGCGAATGAAGGGAGTGTACGGGTTCGACGGGTACGTCGTCAACTCACCCGCCATCGCCTCACGGAAGGGCTGCTCGACCTTGAAGTCCCGGTGCGGCGGCTTGGGATCGTTGGGCGCGACGATCGTCTCCTGATAAGGGAGGAGGTCGCCCATCGCCCAGACGCGATCGGAGTATACCGCGGCCCGGTCCGTCAGCTTCAGCACCTCGGCAATTTCCACCGAGCCCGTCGACGAGGGGTAGCCACTCGTCATGTCGTCAAGGTCAAAGTCCTCCAGGAAGTGGGCAGGCCCAAGGCTAAGCGTCGTTGCCACACCACGCCGGAATGCCGATCACGTCATGAACTCGGCGACTGAGGGCGCCTTCTCCAGATACCGCCATACTTCGACGAGATCGATGGGAATCACTTCCGTGGGCGACATCTCTTGAAGATACGCTCGAATGCAAGCCGCAGACAACGTGTCCGAGTTGACCAGAGTGGCCACACACTGCCGCGCATCATACGACTACGCCTCCTCCGAGCTGTCGATAATCCGACCTGCGGACAGGGGTCGGCAATAAGTACAACAACGATTTCACAATGTAGCTACTACAGGCAGAGGCAGGAAAATTTACCAATCAAAGGACGGCAGAGGCCTGTGATGAAGCTTTGAAGAGAGGAGAAGTCGTCTTGTAGCCCAGCAACGAGGGCATCAGAGACCTTCCGCTCTTCAGCGGCAGCCGTAACAGCAGCTCTGGCTCGCCCATCCGCTGAACTCGCCTCCGCCTTCGCTTCCTTAAGCTCGCGCGCAAGATCAGCGATCCGCTTCTCAGCCGAACTCAACGCAGACTGAGCCGCCGTCAGTTCACTCACCGGGACAAGGCCCTGGCGGACCTCCTCTGCCTTGGCAGTGATCGCTTGGAGTCCCTTGTTCGTCTCTTGGACGGCAACAAGTTCCTTCTCTGCGCGACACTTCGCAGCAAGCCGGTCGGCTGATTCACGCTGCAAGCCCTATGCGCAAATCAAAAAGTTAACAACAACGGAATCCTAAGTGCCTACCCGCTGAAATTCAGCGACTGGACACTCGGGGACTGGAGATCAAAAATCCTAAGTGCCCACCCGCTGAAATTCAGCGACTGGACACTCGGGGACTGGGTGCTACAAATAAAAACAAACACCAAAAAAATCTGACCACTGAAATTCAGTGGCCCAATCCTTGGGGACTGGACATACCTGGATGGCTGCGCCCAGCATGCCATGGAGTTGTAGCGCGTCCACAGATGCGAGAAGAGCTGGAGTGTGCCCGCGACGCTGCTCGACCTCCGTTTCGGCGACCCCAGGTGCGCGGCTGGATGGCGTTGTACCACTCGCTGTAGCCGCTTTGGCCATGAAGCGGGGGAAGGTCGCGGCGGACTCTCCAGCGCCACTACGAGTCGGCTCCACAATTCCAGGCGAGGAAACACCCTCCTTGGTCTTCACGGCCACCTCCGTCATAGTCGGAGGATCACTCGGAGCGACTGTCGTGTCGTCAGAGACCGTGACGACATCGTCGCCCTTGGCCTTCTTAGCACTGTCCGCGGGGGCAGCGACTTCATCAGCTTTCCTCTTCCGTGAGGGGTCCTCTTCGGCGACGACTGGTGGCACCTTGGCCACGGAAGGGTGGCCGATCTTCTTAACTCCAGTCCTGTGAAATAACGATATGAGCAAAAGTGTCCGAGTACAACGAAAGACAAGCAGTAGGACAAAACTTACTTGGTGACTGGTATGAACCGCAGTCCCGTGCGGATACTGGACGACTTCTCCAGTTCGGGGCCCAGTTTCCGACTGAGGCCCATCTCCAAAACATCATGTGCCCAAGACACGGAAGGCCTCTTCGACGACGGGGCCGCGATAGGAGCTTCCGAGACAACGTCGGCAGGAGTTCTCCTGGGAGGTGAACCTGCTGCGGCTGGAGCAGCCCTCAACCCAGAGACAGGGGCGAATAGGGGTGGAAGCGAGGCCAGAGGTACCTCATCCAGGGAGGCAGCGGCATCCGGCACTGCTGTCGTCTGCGGCGCTTCATCCTTGGCCAAGCTGGTGGCGTCGGAACTACTCGCTGAACGAGGCGGAGATGCCTGTTTCGCCGGCTTCGTCTTCCTCTTTAGTGGAGCCTTCACTTCCTTCTTCTTCTTCTTTTTCGACGGTGTAGCCTCACGACGCGAGGTGTGCTCAGGAAGCTCGTCGTCATCGTTGTTGTGACGTTCGAGGCTTCTACTCGCCTCGAGCTCGCGCTGATGTTGCTCGCGAGTTTTGCGAACCATCGGAGCGGAGTCTTCCCTAGGCTCATCGTCATCGTCGTCGTCATCACTCGCGTCGCTCCCGATGCCGCCCTTGGCAGGAGGCGACTCGTCCCCGTCCTGGACGGACGAGCTCGAGTTCTCGTCATCCGCGGGTGGGAGCCACCCTTCCACCACTTGAAATAACTGCAGCAGGCACGAGACAATATCAATATAACCGCGACAGCATCAACTGCGACTGCGAATGGTAGTGAAGACAGCGACTTACCGTCGGAGCTGGATGCTTCGCGGTGTAGGGGGCGACCCCAGCCTTCGCGTCCAGGTATTCTGCCTAGGTGATCTTCTTCAGCGCCAGGACGTAGTCTTCGAGTTTCCACTCGGCGAGGCAGGATTTCGTCGAGTCCTCCCTACCCGTGTACTCGTACATGTAATGGCCGCGGCGGGCCAGGGGAACGAGTCGCCGCCCGAGCCAACAGTTGTACAGATTGATGGTTTGAAGGCCCTTCTTCTTCAGGCCGCGGATGGTTTGAAGCATCTCGTCCACGACCATCCGCTGGTCTACTAGGAGCTTGCCGACCTGGAGTCGGCGCGGTTCGGGCCGGTCGGCGGAGTACCTTGGGATCGCTACCTCGCCGTCTGGAGTCGCCTCGGTGACGTAGAACCAGGACTTCTTCCACTCGTTTGCCGCCTTGGCAGGAAGCATCAGGTCGAAGAAGGAGGCCTTCGACTTCAACTGAAATGTTAGGCCGCCCGCAGCCAGCATTGGGCCGCCTGATTCTTCACGACTGATCCTCCCGTGGAACAGATCTTGCCACAGGGGGAAGTAGGGCCTGCATCCCAGATAGCACTCGCAGAACGCCACGAAAATGGCGAGCTGCTCGATACTGTGCGGGCCCAGGTCCGACGGCTGGATCCCGTAGAAGGCGCAGAAGCGCCGGAAGAAGAGAGATGTGGGAAACCCCAGCCCCCGCTCCAGGTGGTTGGTGAAGCAAATAAATTCTCCCTCGCGCGGGTTCGGAGTCACCTCTCCGGCCGCGGGGATGCGCCACCTATCGGCGCGCAGGATCCCGGCCTCCTGGAAGGATGCCAGTAGCGCTCTGGTGCACTTGGACCTGCCCCATGGTTCGGTAGAGGGGGCCATTGGCTGAAAGGTTCGCAGAGGTCGAAGGTTTTTTGGATCGATTGGATCGCGACGCGGAGGAAAACGGAGATGGGCGAAATCGTAGGAAAAGACGAAGGAGTGGTTCCCCGATCGCCTTCCATTTCCCTTATATAGGGGTTGCTACCCGCCAATTCCGGGAGCCGTTACTACGCGGTGATTACGCCAAAGTTACCGTTGGATTACCCCAACGGCTAGTTTTGACTGCATCTGACGGTCCAACTTCATCCATTCGACTCGCCGACCCGATCACTACAACATTGACTGAACATTTCGCCGACCCGTTCGCCGAGCTGCGACCCAACTGACCGCTGTCATTGCGACTAGAATAACTGGTTTTTCCTTTATTTAGGAGTCCGCCGCCGATTCGAATGGGCGTCCACATTGGACCCGTGTACTCCGACTGCCAACGAACACCTGCGACCAATCAACGACGGCCTCGGGGACTACTGATGGGGATATGCCTACCGGGGTATACCCAGCAGGACGTTTCCGACCGGCCCAGGAACTGGCGAGTGGGCCTGCAGGACGGCGACTGGATCAAGACCTGGCGTAGATTCAAGCGACTGGAAGCTGAAGGCCCAGGAGAGTAGATAGGCCCAATCGGATTAGGTTAAACGATTGCCGAAACCTTAACTGATTCGGTTGAGATATGTAAACCCCAGGGGGTGAGTCTATATAAACCTCCCTAGAGGGCGTGTAGAGGATACGTTCCATCATCCACCCAAGCGACTCGCCGCCTAGCCGCCGAGCTCGCCCCATTGTACTTCCATCATAATACAATCTAGCAGGAGTAGGTCTTTACCCTCCGGGGGGCCGAACCTGGGTTAAACCCTGTGTCTCTGCCCTCATCTCGCACCGCAGATGGCTGCCCGCCCTTTCCCCATGTTCTACTACTCGCTGCCGATTGCAGCATCTGCCGTGGTCATTCCCACGACACGTACCCCTTCATTAAGTGAATCTATCGCAAGCGTTAGATCTAGATCCAACGGCTACATATCAAACGACCAAAGTCTGGCGGCGCCAGCGGCGGCGAGTGGCGGCGGCTCTGTCAAAGAAGTTGCCAGCGATTTAGGTCACGCGGGGAGGAGTGGGGATGCTTACTGGGTTCGCATGGTCGCTGCGATGCTCGAGGTGGTCGAGGAAGAGACAGGGGCACACGGATTCAACGGCAGGACCTCGTCGGAGTTGCTGGCGGCGTCGGGTGTTTGCGGATGTAGTAGTTGCAGACGATGTAGACTGCCCTAGCACGAACCAGTGGTGTCAGAGGATGCACAAAGCCGCGGCGAACAAGACAGGGTCAGAGAGGAAGCAATGGGCGCTCGGACATTACCGGTATTCCTCGTCGGAGTTGAGCGGCGGCTCTGTTGCTTGCAGGGATGGACGGGAACGGCTGCCTGGGTCAAGCGCGGCCAAACGAGAGGGGTCAGGAGGTGCACAAGGTTGCCAGGAACATGCTCATTTGAATTAGAAGGGATGGGATGGTCTGGCTCACCGGAATTTCGTCGCCGGAGCTCGTCGGTACAGAGGCGGTGTGAGAGCAAATAGGGGCAGCCTGGTGGCGCTTCTGGCTAGGTCTGCTAGGGGAAATGGCCGTGAGGGGAAGGGGATTAAGTAGCCAGAGCGGAGGAGAGAATCACGCATGCAATCAACGGCAATTAACCAGATTAAATCGTGGCAGTGAAGGAGAGGGAGGAAACGGCGAGGCCAGGTCGTGGGCGGGGTTTGGGGACGACGCTGACGGGGCAGGGTGGGGTAGGCCTGTTAGTGAGGGGGTGTGTGCGGGTCGAGTGAGAAACAGAGAGAAAGGGAGAACCCCGGGTGGGCTGCTTTGTCTGTTGGGCCGAATGAGTGACGCCAGGCCCAGTTCTGATTTCTAATCCTTTTTCTTTTCTAAAACGATTTTCAGGAAACCTTTTCAAATGAATTCAAATGTATTTGAATTACAAATTTTTCTGGACTTTTATAAAGTGAAACCTGCACAATTTTGAGCATAAAACCATGATGTCTTGCTAGACTTGCTTGGTTCCTTTGAAATTTTAAAACAAACAGTGCTTTAGCACAAGATTGAAAAAGATAAGAAAAATGGTTTTGAAACCATAATTTGTTTTGGAAATTTTGTCCAAGCTTTGGAACTCAACCAAATCAACTTATGAACAAACAAATCTTGGTTTGAAACACATATTCTCTCTCTAGAGAGTAGCATTGGATCAATGCTTGTTTACATAAAATAATAGCACTCAATGCTTCTGATTCTTTGAAATGAATTTGAAATTGATCCCTAAATGATTATGCATGCAAGGATGATATGCAATCTTTGAAAACATGATTTTAGGGATGTTACAGGTGTGAAGCAGCAATCAGCAAGTTTTCCCTAAGTTGAGACCGAGGTTATCGAACTAGAAGGAGGAAGGAAACGTCACACAGGTGTTGCAAGCAACGCGGAGACTTGCACAACACAAACTCAAGACTTTGCCCCAACGAACAGTGAGGTTGTCAACCTCACCAGTTTGCTGTAACAAAGGATTAAACGTATGGTGTGGAAGGTAATGGTTTGCAGCAAGTAAACAAGTAATAGTGGAAGATGTATCAATAGTAAAGATTGGACCGGGGTCCATAGTTCACTAGAGGCGCTCTCCTTAAATAAACAACATGGCATGAAGGGTAAACAAATTATAGCAGGGCAATTGACAAGAACTGAGCAAGGCATAACAATGCAATTACTAGTCAGAAAGATCCTATGAGGTTAATTGGGCAATACAAGAATATACATAGACCGCCATCCAACTACATCTATGACTAGAAGTCCACCTTCAGGTTATCATCCGAACCCCATCTAGTATTAAGTTGGAAGCAACAGACAACTGCTTTAAGCAAAGTGTGTAAGGTAAACATTCCACATGTGAAATGAATAAGAGACCATTGTTTTCTCCCTAGTATCAATAGCACATCTACAACCGAAGATATTATTGTCACTTCCCTTGGAAACTAGAGGCATGAACCCACTATCGAGCATAAATACCCCCTCTTGGAGTCACTAGCAACTACTTGGCCAAGATAGCTACTAACAACGGAGAGCATGCAAGATCACAAACAACACAGACATGATAGAATCATAAAGACAAAACCATTAATCAAACCAACATAATAATCTCAATATCCATCGGATCCCCGTAAACACAACATGCATGATTACAAATAGATTAGATCTTGATCATGAACGGAGCTCACAAGATCTATACATGAAAGCACAAAGGAGGAGATATAACCATCTAGCTACTACATGGACCCATAGTCCAAGGTGGAACTACTCACGCACCATACCGGAGAGAAGGCCTCCGGGATGATCTCCCCTCCGGTAGGGTGCCGGGAAGAACTTCAGATCCCCCCCCCCGATCTAGGGACGTGGTAGCGGCGGCTAAAGAAGGTTTCGTGGATTTCTGATTGGGTACTCAGGGTTTTTGCATCGGGGGATTCTTATAGGCGAAGGGGGAGACCGAGGAGGCGGCGAGGGCCACCAACCCTAGCCAGGCGCAGGGCTGGGCCCACCCGCGCCTGGGGTGGGTCTGCCCCCCTGGCTGGCCCCTCCGGCTCTCCTCTGGACTTCTTGTTCCCCACGAAAAGTAATTGACTTTGACGTTTGTCCCATCCAATTCCGAGAATATTTTGTTACTAACTTTTCTAAAACCAAAAACAGCAGAAAACAGGCATCTGGCACTGTTACAACTTGTTAGTAGGTTAGTACCAGAAAACATGTAAAAAGAACCTCAAAGTGTGGACAAGTAAAGCAAAGTAGATACTAAACAAGCATGGAGCATCAAAAATTATGGATATGTTTCCAACGTATCATCAAGCTATTTTCTGGCACTGTTACCACTTGTATTTCACTATCTCTTCGCCGAACTAGTGCACCTATACACCTGACAAGTGTATTGGGTGTGTTGGGGACACGAGAGACTTCTTGTATCTTGATTGCAGGGTTGCTTGAGAAGGAATACCTTTGACCACTTCCTCCCTGAGTTCGATAAACCTTGGGTAATCCACTTAAGGGAAACTTGTTGTTGTTCTACAAACCTCTGCACTTGGAGGCCCAACAACTATCTACAAGAATAGAAGTGCGTAGACATCAAGCTCTTTTTTGGCGCCGTTGCTGGGGAGGAAAGGTAAAAGGTACTCACACACGTTACCCCACGGCAACAGCAAGCCAGAAAGCTCTTTTCTGGCGCCGTTGCCGGGGAGGTAAGGTAAAAGATACTCACATACTCCGGTGTGAGTGCTCGAAGTTATTTCCTTTAGATTCTGCAATCTTGTCTTTTTGTTTCTTGTTTTCACTATTTAGGCTTAATGGAAAACAACAACAAAATTAGAGAGATTTATAGTGTTTATCTTGAGTTAGTACATGAAGTGTTTGAAAAGAAAATTAAAAAACCTATGGAACTTTATTTGCATGCTAATAGCAATGTTATTAGTATGAATTCTTTGGACACCATTGTTGCTAATGCTATGGAAACGTCTAAGCTTGGGGAGGCTAGTTTTGATGAGCACGATATTTTTAGTCCCCCAAGCATGGAGGAGAAATTTTACTTTGATGATACTTTACCTCCAATATATGATGATTACAATGATGAATATGATATTTTCAGTCCACCTACTATTGAGGATAAAATCAATTGTGATTACAATATGCCTCCTATATTTGATGATTATGGTGATGGGAATAATAGTGATAGCTATTTTGTTGAATTTGCTCCCACTATGATTAATAAGAATGACTATGCTTATGTGGAGAGTAGAAATAATTTTATGCATGTGGCTCATGGTAAGAATGTTCTATGTGATAGTTATATTGTTAATTTTATTCATGATGCTACTGAAAGTTATTATGAGAGAGGGAAACATGGTTTTATGCATCTCAATAATATTAAGTTTCCTCTCTTTATGCTGAAAATTGTGAAGTTGCACCTGTTTTGCTTTCCTATGCTTGTTGCTTTGTGCTTTCATGAATTGTTTCTTTACAAGATTCCTATGCATAGAAAGTGGGTTAGACTTAAATGTTTTTTGAATTTGGTTCTTGATGCTCTCTTTTACTTCAATTCATATTTCTTATGTGAGCATCTTCTCAAACTTTTAAGCCTAACTTAAAGGCGTTAAAGAAAAGTACTTGTTGGGAGATAACCCAAGAGTTTTCTTGAGTCTTGGAAGTTATTACTTCAGTAATGACCTCTCCTTATCCTTTTTGTTTGTTTTTTGTGCCAAGAATGAACTCTAATGAGAGGGAAGTAAGATTTGGGGAGTTGCTGCGAAACAGATTTCTGTCCTCCACCATAAAAATTCCTGAGGAGTCTCCGTAACTCGGATTGAGATGAACATTTATGAATAAATACCCCAGTATGTTAGATAACTTTCGTGGGTTCAACACTTTTTTATTTGAGCAACAGAAGGTCTTCGAAAAAATCGGTTTCTACCTGCTGGTTTGTTTTGATAGATTTCTGCCATTATTTGCATTTGCTTCTTATTGATTCCTTTTTGGGTTCTTTTTGGGAAATTGAGCTTTTTGAAGGAGTTGCTACAGTAGCTTGTGTTTTTTAGTGAAAATTTTTGCTGTTCTAAAGCTAAACCCAAGGGTCTATTATTTTTGAATACAATAATGTTGCTAATGAAGATTGTGTGAAGTTTTGTATGAAGGAAAAATTTCAGGCATAGAGAAAGAATGATGTAATGAGATGAAGAATGGACAAAATCTCAAGCTTGGGGATGCCACCTTGTGTCACCCCAAGAAATATTCAAGAGGTATAAGCGTCAAATCTTGGGGATGCCCAAGGCATCCCCTTCTTCATCAATAAAAATCTCAGGTCTTTCTAGACACTTTGTTTTTATTGTTTCATGCATTGTTGTGTTGTTCTTGGAGCGTCTTAGTTTTCGTTTTTGGTTTTCGTTTGCTTAGTTTGCTTGAGTAAGTTGGTTGGTTACACCACACTTCTTTTCGAGAGAGACACACTCTGTTTCCATTGCCTAGAACACTCTAGTTTTCACTCTTATTGTTTTGTGAGTGTTCACTTTTGCTAGCACTGCGTTCAGCCTTAGTTTTATTGTGCTTTCAGCTTAGAACTTTTTAGTTCTTCTTTGTGGATTGGTGAGACAAGCTCACTGATCTTTATTGATTATTATCTTTGTGAGTTGTTTCGAATAAGTTGTTTGGTGTTGGAAAGAATAGAAAGCTTCATGCTTAAGTGGTACAAAAGGGAGCTTGTTTTGACTATGACTTAGACTTTAGCATGACATGCTAGGTGTTGTTTTGATCTTATGCTTAGTGATTTTTGCTATAGCATGTCTTGTTCCAAACAATTGGGATTGCTTAGTGTGCCTTGAAAGAATTATGCGTTGTTTTAGCATACAAGAGCATAGTATTGTGGTATTCTCCTTTGATGCTTTGTTTGGGTTGACTTGGCACATGATCACACCATGTTATGACTATGAACAAGTCACGATAGCCTCTATGATCATTTAGTCCTTGACTTGTAGTACCACTCTATGCTTTGATTAGTAATGTTTTGTTCTCTACATGATTATGGCCATTATTGCTCTCTTAGTTGGTTGCTCCCAGTCTTTTGCTAGCCTCCACTTGTATGAGTAAGCTCTACTCATGCTTCCAACTCCCAAGAAACTAACTTATTCCAAAGTGTCCACTATAAATTCCTATGCATGGTGTGTTACACCATTCCAAGTATATTGTTGTTTTCAGCTATCTTCCAATTAAAAAGTATCTTGTTATGTGAAAACTTAGTGATTAAAGCCCTCACAAACTTGATGGCACACTTTATATTCATTGCCCCTAATAAACTTGAACCATTGTGTCATCTATGTTGTATATGATTGCACTTATACGTTGGAATTAGCAGAACCGTGCTGTCACGGGGAAGGTTTTCAACATTGCACTTATACTTTGTACTCAGTTGATATCATGCTCTTTTGTCTATGGATGTCACCACTGTGAAATAAAGAGGGAACTTGTAAGTCCATGGAGTATGTATTTTGTGTTAGAGAAACGCCTGGGCCGCTAGCCTAAGCCATTTCTAATCATGGTGGAAACTTGCAGCATCACCATAGTGAGCTATCTATGAAGCATCCTCAATAAAAAGCTATGCATATAGTAAATAAAAAGATCACTGAGATGCTCATTGTCTGCTTGCCTTGTCATTTTGGTTATGGGATAGCTCCCATACCATGTGCAAGGGGTACCCCGTTGGCGGTTATCTATGATACGCATGTACTTACAATGACAAGAACTTAAAGGTGACTGAAGTTGAGTAGCATGAGTTGTGGCCCTCGTATTCAAGGGACTTGAGATTGCCAACTTATACTTTGTCAAGCATATACTCCATAGTTTGTTCACTTTAACCTTAATCACTTCAAGATGCTTATGATAGGGGCAATGACAGCTGAAAGCTAACAAGTATCATAATTTTTGGAAGCTCCTTTTGAAAATTGAAATCCCTGCTTCCCTTTGTGAAGGGCCTTTCTTCCACCATTATTTGAGTCTCCACCTTCTACTTTTAGGCACCATTAAGAGAGCATAGTTGTCATCCTGTGTGCAGTGTTCAAAAACTTATTGATTGATGAATATTGTGATATTAC
The DNA here is from genome assembly GCA_916181665.1 of Avena sativa. NCBI lineage: Eukaryota > Viridiplantae > Streptophyta > Magnoliopsida > Poales > Poaceae > Avena > Avena sativa. The sequence goes on from OV702294.1 coordinate 509,890,391, forward strand.
TTGTCCTTGTGCTACTTGTTTCTAGTCACCCTACTGAACTTTGAAGGTGTCCTATGCATATATTTGCTACTCTATGAGGGACAAGCTGAATGACACTATGCCATGTTTTCTGTATGTGAAAAAAACAAATGTTTTTCAATGCATGTTATTCATGATCTTTGTTTATTGCCTTTCATGTTGCATGCATAGTTACTTTGTCTTACTGTTAGAACTTATTCTTTCATGCACATGTTTAGAGTTCTTTGATCCCAGCTTTCAATGCTTGCAAATGGTTTGATATTTATTGTGAGGGTGCATGTCACCTCAAAAATTATTCTTTTTATCACTTACCTACTCGAGGACGAGCAGGAGTTAAGCTTGGGGATGCTTGATACGTCAGAAACGTATCTATAATTTTGATGCTCCATGCTTGTTTTATATCATTTCTCTTATGTTTTGTCTACACTTTGAGGTGTTTTTATATCTTTTCTGGAACTAACCTATTAACAAGTTGCCACAGTGCCACTTGCATGTTTTCTTATGTTTTTGGTTCCAGAAATGCAGAAAATCAATATTCTCGGAATTGGACGGGACAAAATCCAAAGTCATTATTTTTCTCGGAGCAACACGGAACCACGAAGCAGAGTCGGAGGGTGGCCGCACCCCCTAGGCGCGGGCAAGCCCTGGAGGCACCCACAGGGGGTGTGGGCCCCTTGGAACCCCACCTACCTTGACTCCTGCGCCTATAAGAAGCCTCTGACCCAAAAGACCCTAGGGCATGCAGAAGAAATCCACGAAAACATCCGTAGCGCCGCCGCCATCGAAGGGGAGATTCGGGGGACAGAAAGTCTCTGTTCCGGCACCCTGCCGGTACGGGGAAGTTCCCCCGGAGCCATCTCCATTGATCTCCACCACCATATCCATCGCCATTGCTGATTCCCATAATAAGGAGGGAGTAGTTCTTCCTCGAGGCTAAGGGCTCTACCGGTAGCTATGTGTTCATCTCTCTCTATATGCATGATCTTGTTGTGGTCATGAGCTTTGTAATCAAGTAGATCTACCTTGCTACTCAAGTGCTTCAATAGATCTCTACTCTCCCCATGTGTGTGAAAGTGACAGCGTGCACGCCATGGTGGCACTTAGGCTTGAGTATACATAAATACTCTTTGTGCTTTAATAGATCTATGCTTTTCCCCATGTGTGTGAAAGTGACAGCGGGCATACCGTGTGTCGCACTTTGGCTAGATTGAATATTTGTTATGAGTTATATTTGGAGTTGGATGTCTCTATAAAATTGTGGTGTTTATTGGAACCATCTAGCGCTCAAGGTGAAAGTGTGGGGTTATGTAGATTGGGAAAGGCGGACTTTGAGTAGTGCTGTTATAGCCCTACCGATGATTAGAGTGTCCAACCGGAGAGTAGTTAAGAGTAGTATCATGAAGAGAGGATATTTATATGAGAGAGTGTTCACTAGTGAAATTATGATCCCTAGGCCTTGTTTCTAAACATTGAAACACCGTTTGCATATAGATCTGTTACATGTTTGCTTGCTTTAGTCTTTTCCTCACCGTCAAGCTATTTTCTAGCACCGTTACCACTTGTATTTCACTATCTCTTCGCCGAACTAGTGCACCTATACACCTGACAAGTGTATTGGGTGTGTTGGGGACACAAGAGACTTCTTGTATCTTGATTGCAGGGTTGCTTCAGAGGGAATACCTTTGACCACTTCCTCCCTGAGTTCGATAAACCTTGGGTAATCCACTTAAGGGAATCTTGTTGCTGTTCTACAAACCTCTACACTTGGAGGCCCAACAACTGTCTACAAGAATAGAAGTGCGTAGACATCAGACCCAGCTATACCAAGTCCCAGGGCCTCACAAAATTTCTTCAATGTCATGGTATAAGGCCTGCCATAAATTTTGAAAGACACCTCTGGCTTGAACAAGCTGTTAGTAAAAGAAAAGCTCTCCACAAATGTTTTAGTGAGCGTAGAATATTGCACGCTCTCATCCTGCATAGATCTTGTTAGTCCAACCCTCCGAACCAAGGTCATAAAATCATCAAGAATCCCAGCAGCCCACAAAAAGGTTAGGCAAGGAAAGGTGGAAGGATGAGCATCCCCCTCATCTCCCTCGTCGCCAAATCGCGGTGTAATGAGATCCTCATTGTATGAGGGCCTAGCTCGAGAGGATGATCTTCAAGGCATTTCCTCCTAGGTGCATCACTCTCAAATATTTCACCAAATGTGTGGTTGTCCATGACCTCTTTTTTCTGAAATTTTTAGATAAACATCAAACCAAGTGATTTCCAAGTTGATAAATGATGAGTAACTACTATAGGAACTTGCTAGAGGGATACACATGCATCAAAATGTAATCTCTAAGCATAGAACAAGCAATGCAAGCTCACACAGCCTATTAGCTATAGCAACAAAATACTCAAGATACAATCTATCAATCACAAATCTAATTGGACAAGCGGAGGAGGCACATACCAAGGAGCAATCCCTCCAAAAATCAGCAACAAAGATGGGCTAAGCAAGGAGATCAAAAATCGCGAGCAAGAATAACAAGAACTCGGGCTTGAGAAAGTTTTCTAGTGTTTTTGGGAGAGAGAGAAAGAAGATGGCTGGAGGAGGCACCTTGGAGGGGCCCTGGTGGGCCACACCCTTGCCAGGCGCCACCTGGGGGCTGGCCGCGCCCACTAGGGGTGTGATGGCCTGGGGTGGCCCCTGGGTCACTCCAGGTGTCCCTCAGCCTCTTTTTTCGAGGAAAAAATTATTTTGAATTTTCTAGGATTTTTGGGAAACTTTATTTTTGGCCAATTTTCAGGGTATAAAAATTAATTTTCTAGCAGAAATAGTTTTTTTAGAAGAAGCAAAAGCAAAAAAAAACTACAAACAGCTAGAAAAACCAAAGCTAGCAAAAGAAAAGGCAAATACTAGGAAGGACAAAAGTAAAATAAAACAAGTATAACCACAGTGAAACATTGTTTTGTTCATTAAAATCCTTTTGTTAACAAGTTTGATCAAGTCTTGTTACCAAACCAATCTTATATGAAACAAAACTATGCAATCCACAAGGTGATTATGTTACCTCATACTTGATAGCAATGGTCACAATCATAATAGTTTCAAAAATTTCTTGTGAAATGGGACAATATATTTCTCCAACCTTGATGCTCTCAATATTTTCAATGGAATTCAGGCAATACCTTTTAGCAACCTTCTTGGGGAAATAGACAGTATGCTATTTGTCATTAATATTGAATGTTACTTTTCCTTGATTACAATTGATGACAGCACCTGCAGTATTAAGAAAAGGTCTCCCAAGAATAATAGACATATTATCATCTTCAGGCATTTCAAGCACAACAAAATCCGTTAAAACCAAGCAATTATGAGCCACTTGAACAGGAACATCCTCACATATACCAATAGGAATAGTAGTTGACTTATCAGCCATTTGCAAAGATATATAAGTTGGTATCAACTTTTCTAGCCAGAGTCTCTTGTAGAGAGAAAAAGGCATAACACTAACTCCAGCTCCCAAATCACATAAAGCAGTTCTAACATAATTATTCTTAATAGATCAAGGAATAGTTGGTATACCTGGATCACCAAGTTTCTTTGGAACCTTACCATTGAAGGAATAATTAGCAAGCAATGTAGAAATCTCCTCATTAGTAATCTTCCTTTTATTAGAGACAATATCCTTCATATACTTTGAATAAGGAGGCAACTTAATAGCATCAGTCAAAGGAATTTGCAAAAATAAAGGCTTCATCCACTCACAAAACTTGTTGTAGTGTTCTTCCTCATTTGACTTTTGTTTCTTACCTGGAAAAGGCATAGGTTTCTGCACCCAAGGTTCTCTCTCACTACCATGTTTATTAGCAATAAAATCTTCCTATAGTGTGCTTCTCAGGTTCTTCCTCAACTTACTCCTTATCAGGAGCATCATTTTTATCATTACCACTCTCAGTTTCAGCATTAGAGACAGATATACTATTAGGATCTATAGCAGGTTCAAGTGGTTCCTCAACTATTTTGTGTTTCTTTTTCTTTCTGTTACGAGGACTACCGCTACTTTCACCTTGTTGGGAATCCTGCTCAATTCTTTTAGGGTGTCCTTCAAGATATAAAGGATCTTGAGTAGCTATACCACTCCTAGTTCTAATTCCATAAGCATGTTTATCTCCTGAGGCATTAACTAGCATATCCTTTTGTACCTTATCAAGTTGATCAAGTTGGGTTTGAACCATTTGAAAGTGTTTACAAAGCATTTTAATATCATTATAAGTTCTTTCCACAATATCTTTCAACTCTTTAATGGATCTAGAGTTTTCCAATAAATGATTCTGAACTTGTTTATTAAAATTATCTTGTTTAACAATAAAAATGTCAAGTTCCTCTAAACAATGATCAGGAGGCTTACCATAAGGAATATCACCTTCATCAAAGTGTTGGAGAGAGTGTACCTCAATAGTGGATGAGTGGGGAATTGGCTTACATAGTTCTTCTATAGGAGGTATATTCTTCACATCTTTAGCTATAATACCTTTCTCCTTAAGACATTTCTTAGCTTCTTTCATCACTTCATCATTTAATGCTATTACTCCTCTCTTCTTTGGTGTTGGTATTGGAACTGGTTCTGGCACAGCTGGTTCAGGAGTAATAGGCTTAGCTGTATTTAGCTCAGTTGAAGTCCAATCATTATAATTCGTGCTTATTTTAGCCATTAACTCTTCAACGTCTATAGGAGTTCTTTTCCTGAAAACACAATCAGCAAAGCTATCTAGGTATGTCCTAGAATCATCAGTTATTCCATTATAATAAATATCAAGAAGCTCATCTTAGGAAATGGACATCTAGGATGTGCATGAATCAAGGCACAGAACCTTGTCCATGACTCAGGCAATTTCTCTTCTTCTCCCTGTTTAAAATAAACAATTCTCTGCAAAGCAGCATGTTTAGCAATAGGAGGAAAATATTTCTGGAAGAAAGAAGCAATCAAGCAATCAGGGCTATCAATGGAACCAGGAGGTAATCTATTAAACCAAGCCTTAGCTTCTCCTTTTAGTGAAAAGGGGAAGATCTTTGTAACAAAGTACTTGCGCATCTTAAAATCATCAGAGAATAAAGCACTCATAGTAGAAAGCTCATTCATATGAGCCACATCACTCTCATTTTCAGTCCCACAAAAAGGTTCTTTCTCAACAATATCTAAATAGGATAAATCAAGAGAGATATCATAATCTTTATCTTTAATATCTATGGGATAGGTGGCAAACTTAGGATCAGAGGACAGCTTAGGAATAATAGTACGTCTTGCAAGGAGGATCTTAATAGCACTAGCACCATGTGTGTTTCGGAACTCTTCAACAAATTATCAGTAAACTCAATGTAGCCATCATTAATATCATAAGTCTCTCTAGACTCAGGTGAGCTAACAGGTGTAACAGTGTCTTCACTAGGAGTTTCAGTATTTCCTAGACCAGCCATGGTAGCATCTAGGAAAGGACCTAATGAACCACTCGCATCAAGCACAGTAGAAGTAACATCATGAGTATCAAAAGCAGTTTCAGATTCAGCAGTAGTAGCAGTGTGTGTAGCATGAGTATGTGGTGGTGGTGTAGGAAGCTTACTTATAACAGACGGTGAATCAAGAGCAGCAGAGGTGTTTAGGATTGTACCTCTTCTTGTAGTGGATGGTAAAATAGGAAACTTTCCATCACGAGACTTCCCCATGATGAAAGGAGTAGTAGTGAACAATAATAGATCCAAGTGAACGTACAAATAAAGCTATGCTCCCCGGCAACGGCGCCAGAAAATAGTCTTGATGACCCACAAGTATAGGGGATCGCAACAGTCTTTGAAGGTAGTATTACCCAATTTATTGATTCCACACACGGGGAGCCAAAGAATACTTGCAAGCCTTAACAACTGAGTTGTCAATTCAGCTGCATCTAGAAATAGTTCTTCCTCACAGAAGTTTATCAGTAGCAACAGTTTGTAGTAGCAACAGCAACAGCAATAGCAGCAGTGAAACAGGAGCAATAGTAATAGTAGCAGCAAACAATAGGATATGAGTGCGGTAGGCATAGGGGTGGATGGACGGGTGTTGCATGGACGAGTCTAAACACGTAACTTCAAGATCTAGGGCATTGCAGATAAATAAGAATAAACATCCAAGTACTAAACAATCCTAGGCATGTGCTCCATATATAGTCATGCGTGCTCGCAATGAGAACTTGCACAACATCTTTTGTCCTTCCATCCCATGGCAGCGGGACCTCTAGGGAACTACTGGCAATTAAGGTGCTCCTTTTAATAGAGCACCGAAGCAAAGCATTAACACTCCGTGAACACATGTGATCCTCACACCACAACCATCCCCTCCGGTTGTCCCAATTTCTGTCACTTCAAGGCCTTTGGATCCGAACAATGATATGTGTACACAACTTGCAGATAAGATCACAAACAATACTATCATAATGATTCAATAATAAGTTCAGATCTGAGATCATAGCACTCGGGCCCTAGTGACAAGCATTAAGCACAACAAGTTGCAACAAAGTCAAATAGCACTAATAGAGATACTAGGCACTATGCCCTAACAATCTTATTCGATTACATGATAGAACCCATCCAATCCCTACCATCCCCATAGCCTACAGCGGGGGATTACTCACTCATGAATGAGGAAAACATTGATGGTTGATGGAGAGGCGTTGGTGATGACGATGGCAATGATCCTCCCCAAATTCCCCGTCCCGGCAGGGTGCCAGAACGGAGTTTCTGGATCCGAATCGCAGCTTCTGATGGTGGTGGCGAAGCGGAACTCTTTCTAAAAAACGTCGACCCCCCCCCCTCGGTTTTTAGGTCACGGGGTAACTTATAGGTGAAGAGGGAGCCCGAGGGGGTGCCTGGGGTGGCCGCACCCCCTAGGCGCGGCCAGGCCTGGCCCGCGCCTGGCAGGGGTGTGGGCCCCCCGTGCCTCCACTCCGTCTCATACTCTGGCTCCGTGGATCTTCTGGTGAAATAGGATTTTTGGCATATTTTCTGGGATTTTTCGTGATAGTAGATTTTCTGCACAAAAACTAGAAACCAAGGTAATTCTGCTAAAAACAGCATCAGTCCGTGTTAGTTGTATCCAAATCGCACAAGTTTAGAGGAGAAACAATAGCAAAAGTGTTCGGAAAAGTAGATACGTTTTGGACATATCAAGATGGCACCACCTACTTTTAATTTCAATGTGTTCATGGAGAAAGAGAAACTTGAAACGAATGGTAGCAACTTTACTGATACGTCCAAAACATATCTACTTTCCCGAACACTTTTGCTATTGTTTCTTGTCACATCCCAAAATTCTCCAAATTTTGAAATGTGAAAAATAAACAAACAAAATAAATAAATGTTGAAATTTAGGGTGAAAAGAATCTTTTTGCTTCTAAATGGAAACATCAAAACCCTACTTGAACAAAATTTGATTGAGAAAGCAACAAACAAATATGCAAAGAATCAAATGCATTCATAAATGGATATACCTTGAATTTAAAGCACTTGGAAAAGTAAAGCAAAAACCCTAAAACCCTAATGAAAGAAATCATCATTAAGATCACTCCAAAACTATGGCTTTGTTCCATGTAAAATTTATCAACAAATATTTCTAAATGATCAAAAAATGTTAAATAAAAATATTACAAAACCGTGGGAGTTGGTTTCACACCATTTGGAGCCATGGATAAGAACTTATGGTTTTAATAAGATAGAAGAAAGTAATTCTCAAGGCTAATAAAGATCCTAACAAAAATCAGCACTAAATTATGAGCAAAGTAATCCTAAAAGGATTTAAAAAGATAAATAGTTATTAAACAAAATTATACAAAGTGCAATCACCAATTTTGGAACTATAAATAAAAAGATATGAATTTTGTAAGATAAAGAAAGAATTAAATAAATAATAAATATTTAAAAGACAATTTAAATCTTGGCAAATCCATAAGCAAATGGATAAAAGTAATTCAAATAAAATAAAAGAATAAAATATTATTCAAATAAAATTATATGGGTTTATGAACCATATTCAATTTTATTTAAATAAAGACAAATTGCCTCCCTTAAATGAATATTATATCACAAGGAAAATATTTGGATTATTCCAAAGTGGACTAACTAAATCAACACATGTTTTGAATAAAGCTACAAAAAGATTTGGAAAGTTTTGAATTCAAATTAAAGTGGAAACAAATTGGTTTGAATAAAAACAGGAAATATAAACAGAAAAAAGGAAAAAAGAATAAGAAAAAAATAGAAAGCTAACCCTACCCAGCACCCTAGCCCAACCTGGCCTAATAGAAGCCCACCCGGATCTCTCCTCTCTTCCTCGCAGATATTTTCTCACCACCCCCCCCACACACACACACACCCTCTCGCTGACTAACCGGCCCCACGCCAGGTCAGCGTCGTCTTTAACCCCGTGACCACGCCGCGTTCCCCTCCCCTGACCGTTTCCTGCCGTGATTACGCCAAGTAAATTCGAGTAACTGTACCAGCGATCCCCCCCCCCCCCCCCCCGCGACCATGCTAACTTATTCCCCTTTGCCTCCTCTCCATTTCCCCTCAAACGCCACACCCTGAGAGCTTCGACGACGATTCCGGCGAAGTCTGGCTGCCCCTCTTCCTCTCGTTGATTCTCTCATACTCACTTTTCTCTCGCGCATCTAACGCCACCATTCATTTGCCTTAGCTTGCTCCGTAGCGCCACCTTCGACGGCATTCGTTCGTGCCCGACGACGTCCGTGGGTGCCCGACGACGGCCACAACTCCGCCGAGAAAATTCCGGTGAGCCTAACCTCCCCCTGCCCTCTGACTCACACTAGCTTGATCGACATCCTCTCACGCACCTTCTGATGGCTGCCGTTTTCTTGATCGTGGACCAGGTGCTCGGCTTTGTCTCCAACTGCAAGCAACCGACGACAGGAGCTACTACGTTGAGCGATTCCGGCCAAGCCCGTGCGCCCCAGCCTCGCCCATGACTACCTTGAGCATCGCCACGTCCCAGCCACCACTGTAGCATCCTCGCACCTTCCACTTGCCCCCTAGAATCACCAGAGCGTCACCTCCCGACGCGCCGCCGACGCGCACCATCGCTAGCGCCGCCTATCTATGGTCAGTGCACCCTGAACCGTTGGATGTAGATCTAGAGGCTGTGATAGGTCACTTAAACGAAGCACTACGCATTGATCTGATCCGTGCGATGTTAGTTAGATCCTACAGCTCACATTGCTGATCCGCACGAAACGGTATCGTCCAGTAAGATTAAGACACGTGGCCAGTTCAGTTCAGACAAAATTCCAGAAAATGTTTTTAGATGTTTAAACTTACAAAAAACATAACTTTTCATATGTTTGTCCAAAAATTTCAAATTTGGTGTCTATGGATTCAGAAAAATGTGTACTTTGTTCCTGCGGACTTAATTTTGTCATTTTCTTCCAAAAAATTAGGTTTTTATGCAGAAACATTAATAGGACTATTTTGAGTATAAAAATTGTTCTAAAAATTATTTTTGAGTGAAACCTTTTGCAAATGGTTTTGTTTTGAACCTTCTGACCATAAACACTAACATTTTGGATTAAAAATATATTTTGTTAACACTAGGAATTATTCCTTTAAATAAAAGCATTTCTAGTAAAACAAAAATGATTTAAAAGGCTTGTTTTCACTAACTTGATTTTAAATGAAATTCCACATTTTATAAAAGACCAGTAGGTGTTTTGAAATGTTTAGAACCTTGTTAGAAAAACTTTTTCAATAAAACAACCTTTTGCATGCTTGCATGCATTTATTTGTATTATTGTTTTGGTTTGTTATTTGTTTGAGTGTTAGTTTTGAATGTGTGCTTTGCTTGATTGAATTGTAGTGAACTTTGAGGAGTGTGACAATTGCAAGATCAAGGAGAGTACCTAGATTCTCTAAAAAAAGGCAAGTGATACTTTGGTCTTCAAAAGTCCTATCTTTTCAATATTGTATTAGTGATATTTTTGTAGTATGCATGATAGGACTATTGTATATATTGCTATGCTATAGTAGATCCTATAGAATATATCTTGGTAGGAATCTTCCTAAAGTTAAGAGACATGTTATGCTAGTATTCTTAGCCTAGCTATAGAATACAAGGGTGGATTATTCATACTATGATATTATGCAAAGTCTATGACTATGTTTTTGATTAATAAAACAACTATGTAAATGAATCACCTGGGTGGAATGGGAAGTATGGTTTGTGTTGAGTGGTTACTTAGGGCCCATTTCTATGGTTTACCCTGGTGTATCTCACTTGTGGATGGCCACCCATGAACAAATAGATTTATTATGTTTTGTGTTGAGAAGCTTCTAGTGCAGCCACATGGCATATGGGCTCTGCCTTGACCAACTAGGTTGCAAGAGCTCAAACAGACATACAGTTGGTGGTAGTGATGATGGATGGAACGCGTCTGTGCTGATCTGAGGAATTGTTTCTGAAAAGTCTTGTCTCGATGCATGTCGAGTCTTGTGGGAAAAGTGCACCACCTCTCGAGAGGGTAAAACCCAAGTACTTAGTCGTGTCCCCGGTAATGGACATTTTGAGTATCAAAGACATTGAAATGATCAAGGATCTACTCATCCCAATTTCTCTAAGTTAAAAACTTGTTGGGTGAACAAGGGAAGGACCTGGTGTGTGCCCAGTGTGCCTTGTGTGATGAAATGTTTTGAAAAGAGAAAAACTATTTTCAAAGGATAGGAAAAACTTATTTTATGCAAAGGCCAGCCAAAAATCCACTTAGCCAAATATTCATGGATGTTAGATTCTCCATATCAATATGATATCACTTGCCAATACAATTCAAATGTATTGACCCTTGTGGCTGTAACTTATTATGCTGCAGGTTTGTTTGATGTTAGTGAAGTTTGCTGAGTAGGGATTACAAGTCTACAACCAACATGATTGCCTATGGCACATGAAGATGAATGACTCCATTCTATATAGTTACATCCGCTGCTTTGTAATAAGATAGCCATATGAGCTATGTAAGTTGTAATGAACTATTTTATTCCTGGTTATGAGTTGTAATATGACCTTTGTTTCTGGATATTACGTCTTAAAATGTGGGTTCTAGCTATTTGATCCAGGTACCAGCACTGTAAACACAGGGATCTCTACCGTATTAGGTTGGGACCTCTACAGATGGTATCAGAGCACTGTATTGCCTGTAGGATTGTAACCCTAGGATTGGACAAAAACCCTTAGAAAAATAGGAGTTGTATTTGTTCAAACTTATTTACAAACAATCTTGTAAACTCTTTCCCCACCATTTTGTTTTGATTCTACATCTCTCCCTTTCTACTTGATGGACAAAAACTTCAACATGAGCAAGGACTTCACCGTCACCAATGACTTCAACTCTAGTGTCACCAAGGACTTCAACTTGGACATCACTAAGGACTTCAAGTGAGATAAGGAAAATACTCAAGACTTGGAGACCAAGGAAACACAACTTAGGAGAAACCATCATCACCTTTGAACTTTGTGACCAAGATGCAAGAATTTCTTCCAAGGGTACCATGATCTTGTTCCTGATGTATCAACTAAGAAGAATGGAATCATCTCAAGTGATACCCATAGTTGGACCACCACACTAGTGTTTAATTTAAATCAATTTATTGATCACACCAACTTATGTGGTGTAGTAAAAAAATATTTTGTTGCCTAGAATTATGCTTGAACCTTGTTGTTTGAGTGGTATACATGATTGTGATTGCTTTCACATTGCTTTGTGTGATTTGTTGTGTGTGAGTAGAATTCTTCCACTAGAAATATTTTTCCTAATCTAATCCCAATCCAACCCAAGCAGATGACTTCTCCAAGGGAGCACAACTCCAACATCAAGGATGGCAACAACAACGTGGAGATGCACAAGACAGAACAACTGCTAGCAACCCAGGCCCAGTTGAATCAAGTGACAACCAAGTTTTTAGCCAACAACATTGAGTTAGACCCAGCCATGCTAAAATTCTTGGAATCCCAATCTCAATTGTTGCAAAGGATGACCAATCAGATGATCAACATGAGAAGCAACCCTTGCCAAAGAGATTGTGACAACAATGAGGATGATATTATAGAAGTAACTCAAGCCTGCAAAATCTATGGAGACATAGGACACACTTATAAAGAGCATATTGACGAATGCCCTAATTGTGAAGAGAAACATCCAGCTAGACAATGCTCCACATCTCAAGTTTCTTGTTCCCTATGTGAAGGAAATGATCATGTCCCTGTCCAATTCCATACCTTTTACCAATAACCCTTTCAGGTCAGAGTTGTCATTCAAAATCTATAATAGGCCCTTCACCGTGAAATTGAAGAAATTTTGTGAAATCTTGGGTATTGGCACGGCTGGGACGGTGAAGAAGATTCCAACTCAACCCACTGATTTGTTGGATCTCTATCATAGGATAACTAATGATGATGAACGCAGAGCCTAGCGCGGAAAGATAAGAAATATTCAACTCCCAGCTATCAGATATTTTGTTATTATCTTGCCACTAGTATTCTTGGTAGAGAGAACACTAGCAACATTTCCAACTATTATTTGGTGTTTCTAGCTGCTGCACTCAATAATGATACCAGGTATAATCTTGGTTCTCTCATTGCTCGTCGCTTAGCTGCTAAGGGACCCATTTATGGAGGTATTATTGATGCATGTGTTGTTGCTTCCCTAGACCTATCTGTTGATCCAAATGATACAGTTTTGGCTCCCTAGAGGCTTGATTTAGCTACCATGAAAGCGCATCACTTTGTCACTACTGGCTCTACCCTTGAGAGTTTGGTTTACAGGATAATGTTTACTGACGTGGAAGAGAGAGAGATTCCTCTGCCCCAAACCACTTTGTTCAGTATTTCATAGGGACCTTGGTCGCGCTCTATGGAGGAGATGGACGAGAAGCTACGCATTTGTGGTTTCCACGGACACTACTAGGGGGACGCGCCCTCATACGACCCCTCTGTGCACTACACAGGGGCGTTCTCGAGCTCGTACCAGGACGAAGAGGCCTCTTCGTCATATTATGGAGGTGCACCTTCTTGGTCACCATGGAGTTGAGACCCACTTAGGCCAAAGCCTAAGCTTGGGGGAGGTACACCGACATCACACTCATCTATATATCATGTTTCGTTGGTTCTTTGTATATCCATGTTTCACTTTCTTTTTGGTTCTTGTTTCTTCTTAAAACACAAAAATACCAAAAATATTTTTGTTATTTCTCTTGGTTTGTTTCTTTGATTTTTAGCTTTGGTTTGCCTTAAAGAAAATCCAAAAAGATTTTCCTTTGTGTGCTTGCTTTAAAAAATCGAAAAAACCAAAAATATTTGTTGTTATTCTTTGGTTTTGTGAAGTTCTTTGCAGGGTTCAACAGTCCTCGGTGGAGTTTGGATTCATGTTATTATTCAAGCCACACATGTGAAGGGCAATAATGAAGATTAAGACAACTTGAGGTATGGTAAGAGGCTGGTAACAAACTCTATTTGTTTTCATTTTTGTACATATACTCATCATTGTGAGCATGCTTAGTCTGTTAATGTAAGGTGTATGTTATTTATGGATGCTTAGTAGTTCTTGCTTTCTTATGATTAGCTCCAGCTTGCTAATAGTTTGTAGCATGTCATATGAATGTTTGCTTGCATTGTTCTATTCATAGATTGGTATGATATTGTGGTATCCTCCTCTGAATGCTTCATTTGAATCGACTTAGCACATGCTCACGCATGCATATGACAGAACAATAGTCAGTAAGCCTCGATGATTTATTTTGCCTCCGAGTTCTTGTATCACCTTCATGCCATAATTAGTCCTGCTTTGTTGCAAGCATGATTATGACAGTTATTGCTCTCTCGTTTGTCGCTCCCTCTATATTGCTAGCCTTCACTTGCACTGAGTATGAGCTCTACTTGTGCATCCAACTCCCCAAAACTAATATTGCCAACAGTGTCCACCATACCTACCTACTAGCATCATTTGATAATTCCGTGCATATTTATTATGCCTTGTTTTCTTCCAAATAAAATGTTTGACTATTTTGAGAAAGTTAGTTAGTAAAGCTCTCACGAACTTGATGGCACACTTTATTTCCTGCACTTAATAAACTTGAACCATTGTGACTATCCATGAAAGTTATATGCTTGCAAATTATAGGCTGGGAGTTAGCAGAACCGTGCTGTCACGGGGAACGCTTTCAAAACTTATGGATACATATCCAGTTGATATCATGCTCTTTTGTTTGCGGATGTCGTTGGTGTGAAATAAAAGGGGAGCTTGTAAGTTCATGGAGTTATATATATATGTTAGAGAAATGCCTGGGCCGCTAGCCTAAGCCATGCCTAATCATGGTGGAAACTTGCAGAATAACCATAATGAGAAATCTGTGAAGCATCCTCAATAAAAACCTATGCAAATAGCAAATAAAAAGATCGCTGAGATGCTCATTGTCTGCTTGCCTTGTCATTTTGATTATGGGATAGCTCTTGTATCATGTGCAAGGGGTACCCCATTGGCGGTTCTCTATGATACGCATGTATTTACGATGACAAGAACTTATAGGTAACTAAAGTTGAGTAGCATGAGGAGCGGCCCTCGTACTCAAGGGACATGAGATTTCCAATTTATGGTCTATCAAGCATATAACTCACTTTCACCTTAACCATTTAAAGATGCCTATGATAGGGGCAATGAGAGCTCAAAGCTAATGACTACCTTACTTTTAGCATTTGGAAGCCTTTCAAACTTTTCAAAACCTTTTCACCTCTTTATTGAGTCACCACTTATTCTATGAGCACCTTCTTGATAGCATAGTTGTCATTCTTAGTGGAATGTGCTTGTTTCAACACTTGGTTAATTATGTCATGACTTTGATGCTTGTATCTCTGATATCTTTACTTCTATTCTTCACTTAAACTTCAGAGGTGCCTTGGCATTTATTTTGTGCTCTACAAACAAAGGCAAGCGAGATACCACTCTATCATACCTTATTATGAGCATTGTAATGTTGCTTATGATCATGTTTCATGCTACTTATTATTATTGAGTTGGAATCTATTCATATCTTGCAATGACTATTGAGTAGACTTAGTTGCATACTTCTTATTATGAATGGTCTAAGTATCTACTCCTGTGCTGAGAATATATACATCATATGAAGCAAATGTGTTCGTGAAAGTTCTTTTATCGCACTCAGTTTTCAACTGAATTGCTTGAGGACAAGCAATAAGCTAAGCTTGGGGGGAGTTGTTGGGGATCGCGTTGTGGGGCAAGAGGCGCTTCAGGCTCTTCAGCGGGCGAGGACCAAGATCTTCGCGGGAATCGGCGAAACCGTAGCCATCGGTCGCGTTCTCTTCTCCGGCAACGTTCCGATCGTCCCCCCCCCCCCGACGAGTTCTGGATCCTGACGAAGACCAACCCTGCGCGGTGTTCGATCGTTCCTATCGGAGACATCCACCTCTTCATCGGCGAAACCGACTCGAGCACTAGTTCCCTGGGAGTCGAAGGAGCGTCAAGACCCGCACGGACCGCCTACGGGCAGGATACGCTCGCGGCAGGATCGATGCCGGATCTCTCCTCAGAGTTTGCCGACAAAGATCGGAAAAATTCTAGACCCACCCAAACCGCCCCTGTGCAGGATATAAAGGTGGAAGATCACTGCAAATCCGCCTGCTTCGCCCGTGCGTCTGGACAGCATAGATCCAAGTTCATCGGCGTGGTTACCATCTTCGATCTGGCGTGCTGCGTTTAGAGAGAGGGCGAAAACTCCCGCGACTACCTCGCCAGGTGGCTCCGTATACGAGCCGATCTGGCCCACTACCCCAATGATGATGCCATCTATCACTTTGTGGAAGGACTGGACCATGGCACGCTTCTCCGACACTCTCTAAGACGGCAACAGGCGTCAGGACGCCTCACCTTCGAAGGCATGGTGAACACCGTCAACAACTACGCGGAGGCTGAAGCAGAAGCTCAGGCAGCACTTGCGCTCATTGACGGAGCACCTCTGATTCAGCCACCACCACCGCCTCCGGCCGCCATCGTCGCAGCAGCGCCACCACCTCTAGTCATCGTCGAGGCCGTTGCACCTCCATCGCCCGTCATCGAGGAAGTCCTGGCACCCTCCGACTCTGTCATTGACGCGCTTTATGCTGATTTCAGTGCAGATTCAGAGGAAATAGACTTCGGTCTAGAAGAGCTAGACTCCGCTATGCAGGAGATGGAGGAGTACTCGCGCGACGAACAAGCTAATAACACTGTCATGTCTCGAGGGGTGTTCGTCACCATCGGGACAGTGATGGATGAAGACCAGCCCGGGCAAGCTCCGCCTACGGCGCTAGATAAGGGGAAGGGGCCACTTATTGCTGCTGACGATGATCGTGCAAGAGTCATACCTCCTCCGCCTAATCCAGTGCAGCAGCCGCAGGAACTCGGCACCGGTCCGAGCAACAACAACACCGCAAACTTGCCGCCTCCAGCATCCACGTCGGCAGCAGCCCATGTTACTCCAGCTGATAGAGTGATGTACGGCAACCTCCTCGTTGAGCCACTAACTGTTGATCATATCCGGAACGTGACTCAACTCGACGAGAAGCGCCAGCAGCTGCTGGAGGAAGCGCAAGCCATCGCGGATCAAGGCGCTAAACTAGATCGAGATCTGGTCAACACGCAGAAGTCCATAGAAAAAGCTAGAGCAATGGAGTCCGAGTACAAGACTCTACTCCAGCAGCAGAAGGCTAAGAACGCTCCTGCTCGCGTCATCAACGATCCTGGTGTACGGCGCAACCTAGGTTGGGCTCCCTCGAAGCCGGCACAGGCCAAGCCATACATTGACAGTGAAGGCAAGAAGGTGATGCCCACCCCACTCCTTAACCTCATCGTCGCCAAGACCCTTCTGGAGCAGGATAGATCGCCTGAGGCAGTGGAACAGGTCTATGACCTAGTGGCCAAGGCGATAAAGCAGCAGGAAAAGACCACCTCTCGGAGGCTTGAGTCTGACCAAGTGCTCTGCCGATCTAGCCAGTACAAACCGCCAAGGGACAGATATCCTCAGGATGTCGGATCGCAGACAGGTTCATCAGAACAACGACAGAGGGATGCACGCAACAGGAAGGATGATATCCCCATATCCTCCGACCACGGAGAAAGAGCCCAACCTCGCCGCCCATCGCCACCGCCCCGATCCCCCCGACGTCAGGAAGACTACAAGGATCACCATCGTACGGATATGCCCCCACCAAAGCAGTGTGGCATTGTCATCCGCGACAACACGGAGCAGACCCGTCATGATGGAAAGCACAACGAAGGACATAAGAGAAGATCGCGCCATGACCCTCCGCGTCCGACAAGCAACCGTGATAGGCGTGAGGCGTCGCAGGAGGGTAACATCAAGAAGGCTAACCCACAGCCACCTCCGCCTCCGTCGCCGCCAAGCAGTCACCATGGTGGAGGAGGCCCGCGTCGTTCGCGCAGCCCATCCCCTGTTGACAAAAAGAAGAAGAGCCCGGAGCCATACGATGCACGTTCGTGGATCGATAAGATTCACGAGGCCCGGGAAGGATCATACCTGGGACCACGTTGCTTTGGACCTGCAATACGGTCCGCAACTTACCCCAAAGGTTTCCGGATTGACAAGACCATCAAGCCCTATGACGGCACCGCCAAGCCTGCCACATGGTTGCAGGACTACGGCAACGCGGTGGAGATTGCCGGAGGCAACCCCAACGTCGTCGTCAAGTACCTCCCGTTAATGTTGGCGGGCACGGCCCGTCAATGGATCGACGACTTGACGGAAAAATCTATCTACAACTGGTTGGACATGCAAGAAGCATTCACCAAGAACTTTGAGGGTACATACAAGCGTCCCTGCACGGTGGGCGATCTACAGCGGTGCGTGCAAGAGAAAGACGAGACATCTCGCGCCTACCTCTCCCGCTGGCTGGATATGAAGAATTCCTGCGCAGGAGTGCACGCCCAGACCGCCATGGCCGCCTTCATCGATGGGTTGGAAAGGGGCACGTTGCTCCGACATAAGCTGAAGCGCTTGCAGGACAATCATCAGCTTGACTTGAATCAGATGATTCAGTTAGCTAGTGAGTTCGCAGTTGCCGACGACGATGCTCGTGGCTCTTTGCCGGCAATGGCCGATCCAACTCAAGCTCGGAGGAACAGCAGTACAAAGCGGAAAACCGCTCCAGAAGAAAAGCAATCTACCGACATGGTCGCCATGACTTTTGCAGGACGAGGCGAAGGCACACAACATGGCCGAGGAAGGGGAGCAGGCCGTGGGCAGCAGCGAGGATGTGAAACCAACTCAGCGCCGCTCTGTGTTCCCCAAACCTACGAAGAGTACCGCGATATGCCGTGCCTCGTACACCTCGATGCCAACGGCAAGGCCACCCATACAAATCGACACTGCAAGTTCGTCAACGACCTCAAGGAAGACCCGGAGTCCGGCTATAAGCGAAGTCGGAAGAACAGACCGCGAGGCAAGGGCAAGGGGAAGAAGAAGGAGGAGGATTCCAAGGATTCAAGTGACATGTACGAGGACGTTGACCCCAAGCACGCCGCCAAGAGCGACGACAAGGGCAAGAACCCCTTCGCAAAGAAGGCCCTGGTCTACCACACTTTCCTTGGCACCCCCACCGTCCGACAATAGAAGACCTCTTTAAGGATCCTGATGGCCACTCTCCCCCCAGTTCCCCAATACCTGCGCTGGTCAGAGGTTCCAATCACTTGGGACAGAACGGGCCACCCAGACCTTGTGCCCACGGAGAACCAGTACGCCATGGTCATCAACCCATTGATTGACGGCGTGGAGTTCACCAAGTGCATGGTGGATAGTGGATACACTACAGAAGATGAACTTGACGGAGGCAAACCTAAGGCGGACCAACACCGTGTTCCATGGCATAGTGCCTGGTCGGGAGGCTCGGTCCCTTGGGTGCATCACACTTCAGGTAGCCTTTGGCGACGTTAATAATTACCGCCAAGAGCGCATGACCTTTGAGGTAGTCCCCTTCAAGAGCGTGTACCACGTCATATTCGGCCGCGAAATATTCCACACGTTCATGGCCAAGCCATGCTTCGTCTACAACAAGCTCAAGAGACCCGGACCAAACGGTGTCATCACCGTATCCGGAAGCTTTACCAAGGCAACGGACTGCAAAATCAATGAAGCAGCCGTTGCAGAAGCTGTCCTCTACAGCGAAGAATCAAAGAGATCCAGAGCAAGGTCAATGACTCGGAGATGCCCGCATCGAAAAAGCAGATCTCCGACTCCGCTCCTGCGTTCAAGGCCGCCATCGAGACCAAGCCGGTGGAACTTGTGGTAGGCGATGCCTCCAAGACCGTCGCCATTGGGACGAACCTGGATCCCAAATAGGAAAGCGCGCTCGTCGAGTTCCTCCGTGAGAATAGGGACATCTTTTCCTGGCAACCTGCCAACATGAAAGGTGTACCTAGGGAACTTGCCGAGCACAGCTTAAATATAGATCCAAAATGTAAGCCAGTGAAACAACCTCTACGACGCTTCGGAGATGAGAAGAGATGTGCCATTGGCAAAGAGATAGCTAGGTTACTTAAAGCTGGTTTTATCCGAGAAGTCCTTCACACCCGATGGGTGGCCAATCCTGTACTTGTCCCCAAAAAGGGAACTACTGAATTAAGAATGTGCGTTGATTACACCGGCTTGAACAAAGCGTGTCCCAAAGATCTGTTTGCTTTGCCTCGCATTGACCAAGTCATTGACTTGACGGCTGGCTCGGAACTTTTGTGTTTTCTCGATGCATACTCAGGATACCACCAAATCAAGATGAGAAAGTCGGACCAATTGGCCACTTCGTTCACTACCCCTTACGGCACGTTTTGCTATGTCTCGATGCCCTTTGGGCTGAAAAACGCAGGTGCTACCTACCAGCGGACAATGCAACGTTGCCTTCACGACCAAATTGGTCGGAACATTCACGCCTATGTGGACGATATTGCGGTGATGTCTAAAAAATCAAACGACTTAATCTCCGACTTAAAAGAAACCTTAGATAATCTCCGGAAATACAACATGATGCTTAACCCTAAGAAGTGCGTCTTCGGGGTTCCAGCCGGCAAACTATTGGGCTTCATCGTTTCCCAGCCAGGAATCGAGGTCAACCCGGAGAAAATCAAGGCCATCTTAAACATAAACCGTCCGACATGCCTAAAGGACATCCAATGACTAACAGGTTGTGTTGCAGCAGTTAGTCAGTTCGTCAGCCGACTTGGAGAGAAGGCTCTGTCGCTGTACAAGTTGCTGAAGAAGGCGGACAAATTCACATGGACGGACGAAGCAGATGCAGCATTGAAGCAGCTCAAGGAGATTCTTTCCTCAGCACCCATCCTTGTAGCACCCGAGCCTGGCGAGCCCCTGTTAATTTACATGGCGGCAACCAACCGGGTTATCAGCATCGTCGTCGTGGTAGAGCGGAAGGAACCAGGCTATGAGTACGGAGTTCAACGACCAGTTTACTACGTAAGCGAGGTCTTGACGGAGTCCAAGCAGCGTTACCCGCACTACCAAAAGATAGCTTATGGAGTATTCCTTGCTTCTCGGAAATTAAGGCATTACTTTCAGGAGCACCCAATCACAGTAGTGAGCAAGACTCCACTGTCCGACATCATCAACAACAGCGACACTACAGGAAGGGTCGCGAAGTGGGGCATTGAACTTGACGCCTTTGAGATCACCTACAAGAGACGTGACGCTATCAAGTCACAAGCCTTGGCGGATTTCATTGCAGATTGGACGGAGATGCCAGATGCCACTCCGTTGCCGGAACCAGAGTACTGGGTAATGCACTTTGACGGATCAAAGTTGCTCAACGGCTCGGGGGCTGGTGTATTGCTACAGTCACCAAAAGGAGACAAGCTACACTACGTTCTGCAGATCCACTTCGAGGCTACAAACAACATGGCGGAGTATGAAGCACTCATTCACGGACCGCGTATGGCCAAGGATATTGGCATCAAGCGCATAGTTTGCTGTGGAGATTCCGACTTGGTTGCCCAGCAGGTGGCTGGCACCTGGAATGCGTGGAACCCTATGATGGCGGCATATCGCGACAAAGTGGACGAGATAGCCAAGAGCTTCTTGGGCTACGAGGTCAAATATGTGCCTAGGGAGCAAAACGAGGCGGCTGATCTACTGTCTAAACTTGGATCAGGGCGCAAGCAAATTCCGCCAGGAGTTTTCCTAGAGCATCTACACACACCATCCGTGAAGGGCGCCGACATCGACAACCCGGATAGAGCTGACTCTTTCGTCAACATGGTGACAAAGATCCCTCTGGCTTGGACAAAACCTTTCATGGAATATCTCGAACACGGAACTTTGCCCGACGACAAGGTCGAAAGACGACAAGTAGTACGACGAGCAAAGGGTTATACCATAATCAATGGGCAACTCTATAAAAGGAGCACTACTGGTGTATTCCTAAAGTGCGTCTCCCAGCTAGAAGGTATGGAAATCCTGCACGAGATCCATCTCGGAGATTGCGGGCATCACGCCGCTCCTCAATCGTTGGTCGCGAAAGCCTTCCGGCAAGGATTCTACTAGCTGACCGCGAAGGAGGACGCCGACAAGCTGGTTGAGACATGCACAGGATGCCAGTATTATGCCCGACAACCACATGTTCCTGCTGAATAATTGCGAACAATACCAATAACTTGGCCGTTTGCAGTCTGGGGGCTAGACATGGTGGGACCGTTGCAAACGGCACCCTGTGGGTTTACGCATCTGCTTGTAGCAGTTGACAAATTCACCAAATGGATAGAAGCTAAACCCATTAGAAAGCTTGATGGGGCAACTGCCCTCAGGTTTGTCCGGGATCTAGTGGTGAGATTTGGTCTCCCACATAGCATCATCACCGACAACGGAAGCAACTTGTCACTCGGAGAAGTGGAGGCCTATTGCTGGGACAAAGGCATCCGACTTGACCTTGCATCTGTGGCACACCCACAATCCCATGGTCAAGTTGAGCGGGCCAATGGATTAATTCTGCAGGGAATCAAGCCACGTCTTGAGGCACCGCTACATAGAGCAGCTGGAGCCTGGGCGGGAGAATTGCCATCTGTGCTGTGGAGTTTACGAACTACACCCAACAGATCCACCGGCTACACCCCCTATTTCATGGTATATGGAGCAGAAGCCATCCTACCTTCCGACATCCTCCACGATGCACCAAGAGTTGCCGCCTACGACGAAGATAACGTTGAAGAATCCAGACGCCTAGATGTGGACCTTCTCGAGGAGGAGCGCGTTTTGGCATGCCAAAGATCCGCCATCTACCAGCAGAAGCTACGCGGCTACCATAGTCGCCGCGTCCGGCATCGCTCGTTTAAAGAGGGGGATTTGGTGCTCCGACTTAAGCAGAAGAAGTCACACAAATTATCCCCGCCATGGGAAGGACCGTTCATCATAAGCAAGGCGCTGCTCAATGGGTCTTACTACCTTGTCGACAATCGTGAACTCAAGGATAGGCCCAACGAGGATCATAAGCGTAAGCGACGTGACCCGGATGATGACTACCCGGAGCTTGATCGGCCATGGAACATAGCACGGCTACGTCCTTTCTAAACTTAGCATTTTTTATCTAATCGTGTACCTCTTATATGATCAATGAAATAAAGCTCTTTGGTTCACTCATTTTGCTGAGTCTTTTACCTCCTTTAGTGTTCATTTTTGGATCATATAAACCTTTATGCACAAGCCCTGCTATTGCACTTGTGAAAATTTCGCCTACGGGCGTTAGCTTAAGTTTTCTGGTCTACACGTTCTTTGTCGTTTTTATGTGGATTCTGGAGTAGTGACTTTTGGCACTTATTGTCAGCGATTTTGTGCTCAGGTTATTGACGGTGCCATTGGGCATCATCACCTAAGAGCATGGTTCCGACAACGAGTCTTCCGACTCACGAAAAGTCAAGCATAAGAACCAAAGTGATGGATAAGCCAACACTTTCTTAAAAAATATATACATGCTGAAACTTAATTCTTGAGTAGCAGGATACGATAACCATTGTTTTCTGCCTTAAGATTACATCAACAAAGTTTTTCCCGCGCACACTCCAGAGGTGAAACAGAAATTACAAAGTGTTTTTTCACTCTTTGGGCGCAGGAGACTTGGAGGCCGCATCATCACCAGCCGGAGAATCGCCCTCAGCATCGGTGCTATGGTGAGACTCGGAGGATTCTGGGTAGGCGTTGTCGAGAAAGTTCCTGGGCACGAAGACATCAACATCCACCAACTCGGCAACCCTGGTATCATATCCCGCGAGTGATGATAGGATGGCTTCGTGATCAATTTCCTTGCCGTCATCATCCACGTCAGGGATACCAGATGTCACTGTATCGATGTCGGGATCTTCATAGTGTGCCTTCACCATAGACAGCGCCATCCTTGCGCCAGCCCGTGCACATGAAGCTTTCCAGCTTGCAACACGCTCGGGGGCTCGGCGCAAAATCTCCGAGTACTTCACCATGGAGTCCGAGGCCTTGATATAAATCTGGAGGGGCTTGGCGATCTCCTTGGCTTGGGCGATGGCGGTGTTGATGAAGTTGCCGGCAAGAATCATGCATTCCTTGTCCGAAGGAGGCGAGCGGGTTAAACCCATGGGCGCTGAAAATTCCGACAACGATTGCATGAGTTCAAAAATTCTAAGTATCCAGACTACAGAACTACAAGGCGGAGGATACTTACTGAAGATGCTGGCCTTAGCCTGCCAGACGACGTCCGCCAAGGATTCATTCTCTTTTTGGAGGAGCTTAAACGCCTCGCTATGGCAAAGGTTTTGCTCATCGGCATCTTGCTTCTGATCCTTTAGGATCGCAAGCTCCTCCTTCAAGCGATTGATCTCAGCGGAGGCGGAGTCCTGCAGGGCTTTCATGGAATCCTCGTGCATCTTCAGCATTTCTTCCCTCTCCTTCTTAAGGATCTTGTTCTCGCTGTCCAGCTGCTGCATGTGCTTGGACTGCTCGACAATATCCTTGGCCTTGGCGACATGCTCTGCAAGTCAGAGAAACCAAAGTACACATTGAGTACTCGGAGATTATAGGCACCAAAGTAAGACGGAAATGCGCAAAAAGAAAACAGACTCTTGTTTTTGATGATATGTTCCTTCAAGATGGCGGTTTTACCCTTTTCAGCTTCAAGGTCCGCGCGCATCTTCTGGTACTTATCATTGGCCATGCCCCTCCGAGCATTCTCGTTCTGTGGAAACAAATAAAAAGTCAAGTCGTTGTTTAGTCTACTTGGAACCCCTAGTCGGAGATTTTCCATCGAGGCACTCGGGGGCTACAGTGAAAGATTTTAACTTAGCAATATGCTTAGCTTTTCTTTAAGCATCTAGTCGGAGCTAGTTCAGTTCTCAACTAGAAGCTTGGGGGCTACAGTATAAAGTTTTAACTCGGAAAATGCTTATCTTTTCTTTAAGTATCTAGTCGGAACTAATTCAGTTACAACTAGAGGCTTGGGGGCTACGGCATTTAAATTTATGAACACTGTGTATGCTACTCTTAAAGCATCTAGTCAGAATAATTCATTCCATGTAAATGCTTGGGGGCTACAGTGAGAGTTTTTTATAACTTAGTCACTCTTAGAGCATATAGATGCAAAACCAATGATTTTCCGTCTACATCCTCGGGGGCTACAGTGGGATACTCATATGAAATGCAAAAGGTAAAGTAAAACTTACAAGTGCGATGATATTGAGGTTTGTAGCGCTTTCGCCCAGCAGCTTGCCAAAGGCAACGTTGTTTCCGCGCAAGATGTCTGCTTGCCGGAGTAGCTCCTCAAGACCGCACGTCAGAGATGACGGCACTCCTCCAGGAACCATAGTGGTGTTACTCGGCATGAGCGTCGGGTAAACTATCTTCGGGAACTCGAAGGGTTTCTGGGGAGCAGAGGCACCGCCTTCGGCAGAGGTACCAGCTCCCATCACCGCCTTACCGCTACCGATGGCATCCTTAGCCGGAGCTTCCGCCATTTGAAGAGCAGCACTCTCCTGCGTCGCCTGCTCGCCGACAACAGCAAGCTCGGTTGAAGCGCCAGAGTCCACTTCCATGGCGGAAGGGCCTGGTGCCTCTTGGACTACGGAGCTTGTCGGAGCAGAGGAGGGCTTGATGGCAGGAGTGGCAGGGGCGATGGCGGGAGAGGAGTCGCGATGCAGCATGTCTTTAATATTTCTAGAAGCCCCAAGAGTCTTGGAGGACTTCTTGAGGCTGGTTGTGGCTTTCTTCCTGAAACGTGCAAAATGCATAAGTACAGGAATAAGACAGATAAATGAGACAATGTCGGAGAATAAGAAGCTTACACTAGGGGGGCGCTTTAGCAAACATCCTGGTGGCTTTCTTCTTTTCCGCCTCCAGGGCGGCAGTACTCTTTTTGGAGGCTCCACCCTCCGTCTTCTTTTTCTTGCCTCCGTCTGCAGCGTCAGAGGTGGACCTCTTCCGCTTTCGCGCCAACGGGACATCGTCGTCGGACACGACCGTGACTTCCTTCATCTTGGGATCATAGATTTGGGCAGCCAGGTTGCCCTCCTCTAGATCGCTAAGCTGTTAAGTGAGAAATAATTGTGTTAGACAAGATGGTATTAGCAAGACGGAAAAAATGGAGCAATGTCATACACGGAAAATAAATGTCTACCTTTGGGCACTTTCCGTCTACGAACATGTTGTAGGTGAGGGTGAAGACATGCTTCTTATCCTTCACCTTGACGATGTCCTTGAGGTGGAACTTGACGGAGTCGCTCGAGAAGTTGTCCTCGGAGATCCGGAGGGAATCCCTTCGGTCGCCAGTGTACTCGTGCATATACTTTGTGCGGTGCTGCAGAGGTTGGATCCGCCTGATGAACCAGCACATGGCTAGGTCCAAGCCGGTTAGACCCGTCTCTACGAACCACTCGATCCGCCTTATTGCGCAGGAAGCGTCGAGGTCGGAGGGAAGGGAGGCATGGGACCACCATGCGGATACTTCGGCGGCGGCTCCGTCCACAAAGTCCGGGTACGTTACTTCTCGGCCCGCTAAAGGAATGTCGGGGCCGTAGAAGTACGTCTGCTGCCAATTTTTGCATGACTCGTGGCCGACGATGTCGAGGAACCGCCGGCCAGGACAGATCTTGAAGCTTATGGTGCCGTAGTTTCTAAGCTCCTCCTTACTGTGTCTGGCTTCACGTTTGACGGTGAAAAAGTAGACAAACAAATCTAACCTAGACCTAATACCCAGGTAACCCTCACAAAGTGCCGCGAAGTTGCTAAGCACTAAGATGCTATTGGGGAGAGGTTGTGGGGTTGGACCTTGAAGTGATTTAAGACGGACAGGAAGAAGTGGGAGATGGGCAGAGAAACGCCGCGTACCAATTGCGCCTTGAGGTATACTTTCTCTCCGGCTTGGGGAGAGGGAGTCACCTCGCCGGCTGACGCCGCCCGCCAGGCGAGCCCCTCCGCCGCAGGGAGGTAGCCCTCAGCGACCATCTCTTGGATGTCGCGGCCGGTGATGTCCGAGCCGCGCCAGTCGCCTTTGTGCGAGTCTGGCTCCTCTTCCAGGGGCTCCAGCGCCGCCAGGTTATGGTCGCCGCCGGTGGTTTCTATCACCGCCGATGCGGGGATGACCAGGCCCTCTGGGGGAACGACGACGGAGCTCGTCGGCTTCGCCGCGGCTTCGCTTGACGCCGCCATTGACGGGGATGAGCTGCTGCTAGCCATGGAGGAGGGAGAGGATGCGACTGGTGCAGAGAGAGAGGCTAGGGTTTCTCAAGGTTTTCGCGGAGAGCTCGAGGAGGCGCGCGGCTGGAGGAAGAAGACGATGATGCGAGAGAATGGGGTGAAAAAGTGGCAAGTGTCCCACGGTTACTATTTATCTTACTCTGCGTCAAGATTCGTGCAGCTAATCAGACGGTTGCCGCGTAGACGACGTGTTCGTGAACGTGCGCGGTAATTTCGCCACGTCTCCAACCATCGCCGCCAACGGTTCGTATCGCATGCGCGAGAAAATCGGATATAATTGTGTTCTCTGCATGTGTGAGTTACGAGGCGTTGCTGACCTATAGCCTATGTCGCCTTAACTGACATGGTAGATGAGCCGTCCCATCGAAGATTCCGGCATGGACGGATTTAATCCGACAACGGGAGCGTACGATGGAAGATTCAACATTTCTCCGACTTACAAGTTGAAGACGGAGAAAACCTTTGCAGGGTTCTTTGGGAGGACTACAAGATATTGCTTGACGATTTGCCGACATCCATCTAGACGGAGCATTTCACAAGAAGAGGCAAGACGGCGCAAGATCTTGGAGTTCTCCGGGGGCTACTGTTGGGGATATGCTATATGGGTATCCTCATAGCATGTCTCTTATCCGACTAACCCAGGTGGCCCATAGTCGGTAGCATGGCCTATGGCCTGCTGGGCGGCCCAGTTAGGTGGATCCAGAAGGGAGGACCATGTCGGATAAAGGAAGGCTACGGTGGAGTCACCAGCGTACCCGGAGTCTTGGAGTACAAGATACACAAGACTAGTAATAGACGGTGTAGAACTATGTAACCTGTCCGGCTAGGACTTTTCCCTGTAACCCTAGGACCTGACGACTATATAAGTCGGGCCTATGGGAGCCTTTAGGGCATCGTTTTTACACACACCTCACACAGCGAACCTAATCTCTATAACTCGGCATATTGCCATTATAGTGATTTATAGCAGGAGTAGGATTCCGCCACTGTTGTGGGATCTGAACCTGGGTAAGCTATGTTACCTCGTACCCGTCAACCGTCCGCCTTACCCCACGTCTCTAAACACGCACTGTGAGGACCCCTCCATGGCGTACTCGTCGGCAATACCACGACAGGAGTTGATACGTCCAAAACGTATCTACTTTCCCGAACACTTTTGCTATTATTTCTCTTCTAAACTTGTGTGATTTGGATACAACTAACCCGGACTAATGCTGTTTTCAGTAGAATTGCCTTGGCGTCTAGTTTTTGTGCAAAAAATCAACTATCAGGAAAAATCCGGGAAAATATGCCAAAAATCCTATTTCACCAGAAGACTCACGGAGCCAGAATACGAGACGGAGTGGGGCCCTAGGGGGCCCACACCTCCCAGTCGCGCGGGCCAGGCCTGGTCGCGCCTAGAGGGGGTGTGGCCGCCCAGGCACCCCCTCAGCCTCCCTCTTCACCTATAAGTTGCATCTTGACCTAAAAACTCAGGGGGGGTCGACGTTTTTCTAGAAAGAGTTCCACTGCGCCGCCACCACCAGAAATCGCAATTCGGAACCAGAAACTCCGTTCTGGCACCTTGCCGGGACGGGGAATTTGGAGAGGATCGTCGTCATCACCAACGCCTCTCCATCAACCATGCATGTTTCTCTCGTCCATGAGTGAGTAATTCCCCGCTGTAGGCTATGGGGATGGTAGGGATTGTATGAGTTCTATCATGTAATCGAATAAGATTGTTAGGACATGATGCCTAGTATCTCTGTTAGTGCTATTTGACTTTTTTGCAACGTGTTGTGTTTAATGCTTGTCACTAGGGCCCGAGTGCCATGATCTCATATATGATTTGTAAAGTACACACGGATCTGAATGTGGCAGATCCTTGACTAAAACTCTCCCCAGAGCAAAACATGATCAACACCAAAACTGCATGGGTATTATATTTATCACTATGTAAACTAGATTATTGTCTGTAGTGCAAGTGGGAGACTGAAAGTAATATGCCCGAAAGGCAATAATAAAGTTGTTACTATCATATTTCAAGTATATGATAGATTTTTATTTTGCATTCTATAATTGTATTAAAAGGAAACATTAATACATGTGTGTTTAACAAACAAATAAAGTGTTCCTAGTTATGCCTCTCATATAAACTAGCTCATTGATTAACAAGATGATCAAGGTTTCCTAATCATGGACATTGGATATTGTTAATAACAAGGTCACAACATTAGTGGAATGATGTGATGAACATTCATCCGAAGTATAATAATACGATCAAAGTCATTATGTTTAAATTGCTATAACATCAATACAAGTAACTTTAGTCCTTAGACCATGAGATCATATCAATCACTAACAAAGGAAGAGTAGCTTGATAACATCAAATGTCACACCGTAACAGGGTGACTATAAAGGTGGGTTTAGATACTCCGATAGTGTTATATAGAGGCTCATGGATCAAGAGTGGGATTTGTCCATCCAAATGACAAAGAGATATACTCTGGTCCCTCTCGATGATATCACATTGATATAGCTTGCAAGCAAGTGATGGGGATCACTAGAATGTTATATCACAGGAACAATAAAAGAGTACATGTCGGTAATGAGATCAAACTAGGTATGGGGATACCGATGATCGAATCTCGCACATGTAAAATATCACGAGACAACAGGATTTAGTTACAATGTTAAGGTTCTCACGATCATAAGAAGTCATCGTTGAATGTGTAGGAGCCAGTACGGATCTCCGCGTCTCGTTGCTGATTATTGATCGGAGAGGGGTCTCGATCATGTCTGCATTATTCGCAAACCTTAGGGTGATATAATTAAGGGATACCAGCACCATTTGGAGCAAATGAGATGTGAGGAAAAGAATATCAAAGCGCTAGGATTATTTCAATGGACACCAGAATTGTTTTGGGTGAAATTGCTGAAATTGGTTCTGCATGTGAAATTGAAATCTAGTAAGGGTTTTATGTGAATGTTTGTTAATTAATGTAATTAATAAAATTCTGAATAAAAAAGAATTTTATTAAATTAGATATTGCATTAAATTTCGTGGAAATTTAATGGATTTTGCGTGGAGAAAATGGAGGGCCATTTGTGTGAGTGGGAGCTCCACTCACATGAATGAGAAAGAGGTGGGGGTATCCACCTTGGCCGCTGGCCATGGCATGGGGGCTGCCCCCTCTCTTATAAAAGGATCCCCTCCTCTCACATCTCACTCACACCTCTTCATGAAGGATCTCTCTCCCCCTCTAGTACTATTCCCCCATGATATTGGCTTAGCGAGATACATGCTCCTGGTGGATTTTTCTGGAGCAAGGATTTGCTACTTCCGTTGTATTATTAGAGCGAGGACGCGGAGGTTTTCGTGGTTCCATACGTGCATGCGGTCACGGATGATCCGCTAAGTTGCGGTGCTGCCGGACTTCTACTCGATCTTGAGATCGGCAAGCGAACGACTACATCATCCACGGGTCCAACCTCGTTAAACTTTGTCATTCTTCAAGGGTATGTATTCTATGGATGTATATCCACCCGTTGATTGTATCAAGGTAGATGGATCTTGGTGCTTTCAGTTTCCATCATAGGAAATTTTTTGTTTTCTATGCTGCGAACCCAACACCTAATTCTTTTATCCAAATCTAATTTCAATGAAATTCTTAACCCATGTCAAATAAAAGATAGATCATTTCTAATCAACAACATGTCTTATACATAATGTATTAGAAATATGTCTCAGCGCTCCCACTTAATTTCTTGCAAATGAAAGCATCTTCATTGTTTTTGATGAAATTAAACATTTTAACTATTTCATCATAATGAAGATACAAACTCCTCTATGCTTATTTCAACTATTGAAGTTTGCATGCCTTTTTAGCATCCTTTGATTTAACAAAACCCTTCGGACAGTTTCACGTACATGTCCTAGGCAACCATTCTATTAGAAGAATGTTGTTTTGTTTATTCAACAATTCACATATGTAGTGGTTGCTACATAAATCTGTCAAGACTAAATATCGTTATGAAAGATCGAATCTTGTCGTATTCGACTCCTTGAACATTGTTGTAAACTCTTTACCGACATGTTGACTATTTCATAGATGTCAAACATCCATGTCTATTTCTTTATAAATCCAAATACGACCGATAGGCTTCATGCCTTCCAGAGGGTCTTCCAAGTTCAATAACTTGGTTTCTCGTGTATTGTTTCTCGTGTATGGAACTATCACGAATTTTATGGTTTCAAGCCTAAAGTGTGTGGGGGGGGTGAATAGGTGGTTTAATTTTTTTATGATATGGGCTTAACAATGGCGGATAAAACTATCATTTTCTTTTGTTAAGCACAAAGCCTATATACTAAGGTTCACCTATCTGCACCATTAACTTATGCTAAGCAAGACAAACAACAATATGATAGCAAGATATAGATTACTTCAAGCATGAAGACCACAATGTAAAGTGCATAAGTAAAGAGATCGGGTATAGAGATAACCGAGGCACGCGGGGACGACGATATTTTACCGAGTTCCTTTCACAATGGAAGTACGTCTCGTTGGAGGGTTGGGCGGTACTAAGACCACCAACGCCACAAGAGGCCTCGCCCTATTCTCCTGAGCACCCGCCACATGGCAAGCACCCGTTCCACTATGGAACACTTGAGGGCGGTCACCAAACCCGTATAAAGATTGGGGCAATCTCCACAACTTAATTGGAGGCTCCCAACAAATGCCACCAAGGCCAAAAAACTGCCTAGGGTTCCAAGAACCCATGAGGGACAAGATTCTATGAATATCACGAACCAAATCCTTCGAGGAGAACTCAAACTGATGCGCCGAATGCAAAATGCAAGAACACCACAAAGATGCTCTAATCCTTCACTCTCAAATTCCAACAAAGCTACTAAAGCACTTGGGGGAATAAGAGAGTAAGAATCAAAGGGGAACAAAAAATCCCCCAAGATCTAGATCCCAAAGAATCACTCACAAAGAGGTGATTTGGTTTGGTCAAAATATAGATCTAGATCTCCTCTACCTTCCACTCAAATATGGGCAAGAATCGTTGGAGGGGAAGGATTGAATCAAGCTCAAGGGGGATTGAAAATATAGGGAAAATCTTGGGCAAATGGGGAAGAAGAAGCACTAAAAAGGATAAAGGGAGGAAGCTTATATAGGGCCCAACAAAAACTGCCTGTTGGGGAAATTTTGAACTGGTTGGGCCGGTAGTACCGGATTGGGGGGGGGGGGTACTACCGGACCCAACCCACCAGCCAAGCGAGCAAGTCACGAAGAAGGGGATCGAGAATAGGGGAGCGCACGCGGGCGAGCGAACCTGGAGCGAGAGGGGATCAGGCGGCACGCGGGCCCAGCGAGCGGTAGGGACCGCTTGGTACTACCGGCCGCCTGGGCGGTAGTGTCGCATGGGCCTGGGCCGATAGTACTGGTCAGGCCTGCCGGGCGAAAAAGAGGACAAAGCAGCCCCCCCCCAGTGCGGGCGGTAATACCAAGCGGTACTACCGCATGGCCGAGGAAACTTTTTCTTTTTTTCAAATCAAATAAGGCAAATTACAAACTGCGATAACTTTAGATTGGTAACTCCGATTGACCTGAATCCAATTGGTTGGAAATATTGGATATCACCAAGTGATAATATTTCATGTATTTTAGAGTGAGAAACCTCCCTTGGTGAGAAACCGGAAAACCTCAACGATCAAAATCGCAACAAGATATAAAAGGAAGATTTGTTTTTGATGAATAAGAGCTTGCTATGGAGATTACCACAAGCTCTATATCCTCACATGGATAAGACCAAATAACAATCAAATACGATGATGCAAGTATGCAAAGGTTTGAGCTCTCTCCGAACAATATGATCGAGTTACTCATTCGAGAGCCCCTCTTGATAGTACGACTATCTATCCGAACAATACAATGATGCAAGTATGCAAAGGAATTCCAGCCAGAAGTTCTATTTCCGCAACCTCGGCAGGATCCAAGCCGGGAGTCGTTGTATTGCACCATATGCATGTGACAACTCGGGGGGTTACACTTGGAGCTACCCGGCAATCGTACGAGGACCTGGACAAGGGGTGATGTGTGAGGAGCTTCGTGACCTTGAGGTCGGACGGGTACAACTACATCAGCCATGCTTCTGCATGAGCATAACGCTCTCTTGGTCTTCAAGGATACGTTACTACTGTCTTCCTTCGTTACTGCATTATTAATAGATAGATCTTGGGCAATTAGGGTTTCACGCGTAGTATTTTTTTTGTTTTCTGCAACGAAACCCCAACAATGGATTGGCAGTGGATGAATAGTCTATTATAGACCAGTTTCAATAATGTACACTAGTAGGGCTTGTTTGATTCATAGAAATTGCATAGGAATTGTGTAGGATTTGAATCCTATGAAATTTTTTCCTATGTCATTGTTTGATTCATAGGAACACATCCTATAGGAATTAATCCTATAGGAATCTTGTAGTGCAATTCCTATAGGAAAGAAACATTAGATCATACCTCATGGAAAATTTTCTTTACTACATCAAACAAAATTCCTATTTCCATAGGATTCAAGTTGGCATGACATCTCAATCCTACGTTTTTCCTATTCCTATAATTTTCCTATCCTATGAATCAAACAAGCCCGTATATTTGTAGTATGCCTATGATTAAACTCATGATAGGTCGTGGATGAATATTTGTTGATGATTAAATTGACTGCATGCTCTTTCGGGGACGGGTTATTGAATCGAGTCGTTTTGCTTGTGCATCAACTAGGTTCACTATCTCTGTCTCTAAAAATGGTGTATGTATATTTCCACATGTAGTAAGTTTTCTAAAACTTCTAAACACACACTATATGAGGCAATGTTTTCACTTTCATCCAACCGCTAATGGGTAGGGCATTGCCACATGTAGTAATTTTCAATGATGCCAATGGGAAATCTTGCTTGGATCAGGAGTGGTCATTTATGATTATAGTCAAGCTTAGATGGTCAAGAGGTGCCCTAAGAACCCACAAGCATTCGAGAGGAGCGTCGATGATGGGTGAGTTCTGTCTGCAAGCCTATTATTTTTAGTCTCGTCATCGATAGTAAATAGTGCTTATCGTGCTAAACTCATTGTCGTGTCATGTCCCATTTGAAGGCGGATCCCTGATGGGGTAGCCGCTAGCACGCACACTGCAGCATGGTGCTACCTCCGTTTCAACGGATAAGTCTTATATTTTTTTCAAAAATCAAACTACGTAATGTTTGATCAAGTTTTTAAAAGACATTAATATTTACAATTCAAAATCAACACCATCTAATATATCATTCACATGACTAAGTAATATCATAGTTCTTGATAGTTTATTCTACAAGTTTGGTCAAACTTTACTTAGCTTGGCTTTAAAAAAAATTACAGGCCTGAATCATTGGAATGGAGGGAGTATGCGATTTCATGTACGAGTGGTAGAAAAAGAAAAAGGGCGAGCATGGTGGATGCGGTTGAAGCTAAAAGGACATGCGTAGTACTTGTCCCGGTCGTTGAAGCAACTACAGTAGTATATATAAACGAGAACATGCGGCTGCTTACGGGTACAAAGGGTTTTAATTGCTGTCATCGCTCCTCAGTCAATGACTAAGGCATAGGCAGATCAGATCATCGATGGATCAAATTAATCAGGGAATATATGCAGGAGCAGATTGTACTTTGCCTATATATAACTATATGTAAGCTTAGTCCCTCACATGCTAACACTCCCTCCATCCCATCATATTAGGTTGCGCATAATTTTGCGTGCAAGTCAAATTATGCAAAGTTTAACCAAGATTATACAAAATAATATAGATTTGTATGATATAAAATTTATATAATATGAAAGTATACACTAAGCCAATTCTAATAATATTATTTTTGTATTATATAAATTCATATTTGTATCAAACTACTTGGTCAAACATTGAAAAGTTCGACTTTGATAAAACCTTATACGCAATGTAAATTGGGACTGAGGGATTATGCTTCATCATTAACTTAAAATTCTCTTGTATGCAAGAATTAATATGCTTAAGCTGGAGACGTCGGTCGATCTAGGTAGGTATAATCTCAAAGAAAACTGT
Organism: Avena sativa; assembly: GCA_916181665.1. NCBI lineage: Eukaryota > Viridiplantae > Streptophyta > Magnoliopsida > Poales > Poaceae > Avena > Avena sativa. Next base: position 509,925,294 of record OV702294.1, read on the forward strand.
AAACTAGTCCTCCCTCCGTTCGGGATTATAGGTCCTACGCGCATACCTAGATTGTTAATTTAACCAATAAAATATACTTTATATATTACAAAATTTATATAATTAGAAAGTATAACCTACCTCTAAAGTTTCTAATGATATAATTTTTATGCTATACTATTTATATTTTGTTGTTCAAATTGACAACCTAATTATCCGCGCGGGACTTATAATCCTAAAGCCTGCCTGCGGGTCACATGCATGGTTTTGTTTGTGTCGCGGCGCTGAATTCGCAAGGGTTTTGCTCATGCTTCGGTGGAAAAGACGAAGAACGTGCCTGCAGAGGAATGCACAGAACGCAGAGGAATGCACAGAACGCGGAGAATGCATCAAGCAGGCCATCAAGGCAAGGCCGCGATAGATTGCCGTGCATCGACGCAGGCGGGCTCCGTTGCGCGCGCGATATCGGAACGTCGGGATCGATCGAGCAGCAGCAGCAGCAGTCCCCGGCCTGTAGGTTTGTTCCCTGCGCCACAAGCAACAGCGCCGCTCGAAATTTATTCATTCTCCCAAGTCGTCGGTCCTCTCCTGGTCCGAGATCTGTAGCAGCAGCACGGTTCCCGATTTTAATTCTGTGCAGGCACATGCGGGGCCGGGGAGGAGAGAAGGTCTTCGGTCCCGGTCTCTGCTCTGAAACCTGCGAGATCGCGTGCCGGCCCGGCTGTGTGCGCGCGGGGTGCGTTGCGATGGCCGTGTCGGGTTGCTGGGCTCTGTGGCAGGCGCGCGCGGGGGGGGGGGCCACCACGGCCCTGCGGCTGTTTTCCTACTCGTTTGGCTGTTCCAGCTCTTCCGGGTCCCGCGTGGCGGCCAGAACAGTCACTAGCTCTGGCGGGTACACCACGGAGGGAGACGACGCCTCGTCGTTTCCAGTTCGAACGGACCTGAACTCGTACGTACTGTACGTGCGCGCGAAATGGTCTCGGCCGGGACGCGGGACCGTCTGTTTGTTGGTGTTGAACGCAAGACTTCCGGCTCCGAGTCGTGTGTGGAACACGATAAGTCGCAATGATCATACAAGTTGTTGTGGTCTCGACACGACCGGAGAATGGAAGATGACGACGGCACTGCCTCGGCAACGCGTGCACGTACGCTCGCCGCAATTAACATATCGGCTAGCTGCCGCAGTTCGCAGACCGGCGGCTCCACGGGTCACTGGCTGGCTGCGCCGAGGGGAGAATCTCACGTGTCGCTGTCTACACTCTTCTTCTAATCCGATGGTTGTTTTGGTCTGGAGCAGTACCGCGACATGCATGGCACAGCGCTGCCCCGACACGATTTTTCCCTAGGCCGCCCGCGCATGAGATAGTAAGTACGATATTTCGTTTCCATGCTTGCACGCACTAGGATTGATTGCTACAGGCGCCGGCCGTTTCGTTTGGGAAGTTTCGGTGCGCATTTAGGACAGGAAAGGCAGTAAAGAAACATATGCGTTTTCCTTTTTCTCCATACCTGACCTGACCGGACCGGAGTATCTACTACAGTGTACTGTATAGCTCACGGTACGTTTCGGTTTTTCATTATGCGTTTCGTTTAGGTTCTAGGACTGTCTTTCTGTTCGCGATCGGACCCCTCCCGAGAAATTTCTCACAAGAACATGACGCCAACATCAACATACATGATTGGATTTGCCCTTTGGTGGAATTTGTGCTCCACTACCACCACCTATAGCTAGCTAGCTAGTAGTGATGAGAGACGAACGAATTAAAGCGGGCTAGGCCAGGAAGCATATATAGTCGACGACGGCGACCGTCGAGATGGGAAGATCGCAGCAGCAGGGGAAACAGGAGAAAGATTTTATACCTAGCTTGCGAGCACCAGCCTATTGCCTGTCAGGCTTCCCAATTAAGTGATACCTTTCTCCTGCGGTTACCCAACCCCAGCGTATCGTTGCTTCATTCCCTTCCTGCCTACACCCGTCTCCCTCTTTCTCCAATTGCCCGTCGCCATCCGCAAAATGCCATCCCCATCCCCCATCCCGACACGCCCGCTAGCCTAGTGGGTTTCTAGTCGGCCAAAGCCCACCCCAAGGATTCCTCGTGCTCGTGCTCGTGCTCGTGCTCGCGGCGTGGGAAGTGGCGCACCTCCAGCCAACGCGCCAGCGGGCGGGCATGAAGGACCTCGTGTCCTGCTTCAGCGAGCACGCCGTGCGGATCTCCGACGTCGCCTGCTCCGGCTCCAACGCCGCCAATGCCGCCGCGGTCGCCGCGGCCAGGCCAGCAGCGGAGGCCGGCGCGGTCATCAGCGGGGTCACCAGCGTGTACCGGTCGCGGCTCTCCGCGTCCGGGAAGGACCTGCTCGTCGACGTCACGTGGTCGCGCTCGCCCGACGGCCCGGCCCTCTCCGTCGCCGTCCACGACGCCGCGGCCTCCTCGCGGCACCGCGCCGGCGGGACCGCCGCCACCGCCGCGGCGCCGCGGCACCTGCACAGGAGGAAGGGGAGCGGCACGTTCACCGCGGGCAGCTGCGTGGTGGGCGTGTTCTGGGACTACGCGTCGGCCCGGTACGGCGGCGCCGGGCCCGAGCCCGTCTCCGGGTTCTACGTCGCCGTCGTCGCCGACGCCGAGTTCGTCCTCCTCCTCGGCGACATGAGCCGGAGCTACGTCGAGCGGCTGCACGGCGGGATACCGATCGCCGCGTCGCGGATGGCGCGGAGGCGGGAGCGCTTCATCGGGTGCGGCTGCTGGTCCACCAAGGCGCGCTTCTCGGAGTCCGGCGCGGAGCACGAGATCGGCGTCGGGCTGGAGGGCGACGCGGAGGCGTGGGTGGCCGTGGACGGACGGAAGGTGGTGCAGCTGCGGCGCCTGCGGTGGAACTACCGCGGCAGCCACACCATCTTCCTCGACGGCGGCGCGCCCGTGGACATGACCTGGGACCTGCACGGCTGGCTCTTCCAGGCGATCGACCCGTCCGCCTCTTCCTCCAGCGCCGTCTTCACGTTCCACGCGAGGGGCGCGTCGGAGACAAGGCTGTGGATGGACGACGACGGCACCAACAGCGGCGGCGACCAAGAAAACGAGAAGCCTCTGTCGCCGGCGCGCAGCCAGAAGAAGCAGGGAGGAGGAGGAGGAGCGCCGGCGGGGCAAGGGTTCTGCCTGCTCATTCAGGGTTTCAGGAGCTCCTCCAAGATCGCCTGATCTGTACATTCCCTCGACAGATTTCACCATTTCTTTTCACTTCTTCTTCTTGCTTTGCGTGCTGAGAATTTCAGAATTGGTGTACTGATTGACGCTGGTTGTGAAATCATCCGATGCTTCACGTGGGTGTGGAGCTGTGAATGGTAGGTAGCTACAGGAGGGGAGGTTAATTGACATACAGAACCGAGTTGTTTTTCGTTTTCTTGCTGCTTACTGGGTTTGTCACCGTGCTGCTGATTTAGTGTCTTGATAACCTGACTGAATGTGTTCTGGATTTCAGAAATACAACAAAGTTAGCAACTTTCTCTTTGGTACTATCTGGCTGAATGTGATTTGGATTTCAGAAACGCAACAAAGGTTGCAACCTTCTCTTAATTTTGTCAGGTGGCTAGTATAGTAGCGTCAGGTGAGCCAATTGGCTACACCTGCCCTTCAGAGCATGCTACTGTAGCACTAGATATGTCATATGTCCTCTGCACTCCAAATATTTTGGAACCTCCCATAATTTTTGCGCCGTCGGAGGCCAAACTCCAATCGATTTACTCGAATGTTCAAGGGATGTGCACCCCTACGCATAAGGAATCACAATCTTCAGGGTGCAGAGCTACTGAGTAATAAACAAGCAAAGTTAAACATTACATTATGTAATTGTCAAGTCGGGTGGCGATAACGATCAAAACACTTTCTCTATAATGCGGCACATTTGGTGTCATTTTCTTGAGTGAACCACGCCACACAGCCATAGCCACCGCAGATGTTGATTGCTCTCTTTTTTTTTCTTTTTTGTTGCCATGGTGTTGATTGCTCATTTCTTACGAACACGGCTTAAGCTGACTGATCAACTCTTGTTGTAGTAAAAAGAAAGGGTCCCTCTGCATTAAACCACGTAATACAAAGGAAATGTGCACGATAAATGCCAGTCTACAGAATCAGAGCGGTCCCCAGAGAAAATAGGTCCGAGCAAATGACGAATGGTCCAGCAGTGCTATTGAACTGGGTTTAAAATTGTAGGATTCAAAACAAAAATGTAGGTTGGGTGGATACAAATTTTGAATCGTGCATTTGATTTTACAAATGTAAGAAACTTCCGCTGAAAAAAACTATTTTTCTTGATCATGATAACTTTGCTAGACCTTAATAGCCTGCACCATGGCCAGAACATTATGCAGACCACCTGCCTAACAATGCTACGTTACCTGCCTGCAAGGTCAACATGTTAGGCTGGTGAGTTTTTTTTCCCTTTCTTTCAAGAACATGCAAGACTTGCACGTCATGGCATTAAGATGGTTAGGCTAGTGAGTGAGAACGGCCCAAACTAATCGGCCATTTATGAGGTGCACAAGTAACACAAGAGTACCGCATTCAGAAAGGTCTCCCTAGTTTTGATTGCTGGCGGTTTGTATCACCATTCAAAGATGAATGATAGTATTACGCAAACTGCAGCTCTTTGCACACAATAAAGCTGCAAGTCCGGTACTACAAAAAAGATAGAGGAAGGATACCTCGCAGCATCCAATGCCCAGTTGTCCATGGAGTTTGTGCAAAGGAAAAGGAAGCTGGTGCGAATTTTCTTTTAAAAGCCGACGGATGGTTCAGGCCTATGACGACAGTAGGTTGCGCAACGCATCATCATCGGACGTCAGCACATGCCGCTGAAATCACATGAACGAAACAGAAGAGCTCCAGTCAGCGAGGAGACAAGTGGGGGTATGCCAGCAGATTGCAGGTGGTCCAGGAACACGTACAGTAATCTTCATCTTCCATTACTGCTGCCCGCTGGGCATCCATGCCTTCTTTCTGGATAGAGGATAGCACGACTGATGATGGACGTACAGGAGAGCTAAAACACATTCAGGAGGACAAGAACATGTGGAATCTCTTACTGAGCAAGACAATGATTTGAAAGGAGGTACAATGGTACAGGCTATAATTCAGTTTGGAATCATCAGTGAAGATATAACATACTACTGAATAAATTGGAGGAGGGGGAATGCCAATTTTTCAGCGAGCAAAATGATGGCAGGGGATCGTATCGTATCTGAGCAGAGTTGTTCAGTGGTGACTCCAAAATGGCTGTTTGAAACAGGCAGGGAAAATGACAGTAACAGGTGTGAGTGATAACGAAGCTAAGCCTAGAAAATTGCACAAATACAGAGCCGCCGGGTGATGTTGATGGCCCAGATTGTAAGAATACTGCTTCTGTTTGACTGATCAACTCTTGTTGTAAAACACGTCTAATGTGCATTATACCCCGTGGTACAAGCTTCAGGTCATTGTCGATTTATCAGTTTCAATATCCACCCCAATGAAGGCTGCTATTCTTAAAATTGTCATACGTTATATGTTCATTGACGACTTAATAGAATAGACCCAAACAAATAAAACCTAGTTCAGGCTTACTGTCCTAATCACGGCTTTCCTATTCTAGGAATATTGGTATCACACGTTATTATGAAAATTCTCTGCTCAGACATGTTCATAAATTTGGATCATGCACTAGTTGTACAAACTATGTAATTTTTAACATGCTTTATCAATTCTATGAATAGAAAATAAAAACTTCCAAGCTAAGGCCAGGAAGGAGCCCTGGTCTCTCTGGTTTGTAGTCCTGAAAGCAGCTAGTCCCTCTTAGTCACCTATTTCTTGATCATGATATCTTTTCCACCATGCTAAGAACTTTATGCAAACCTGCTTAGCAATGCAATGTTACCTGCCTGTTAGGTCAGCATGTTAGGTTAATGAGAACTAGTGACCTAGCTACCAATTTATGATACACACTAATACAAGTGTACCCCTGCTATAAAGGTCTCCAATTTGATTATAGATGCTTTGGCTCACCATTAGGAGACGAGTGAAAATGCAACTCCGGGTGACCAACTCTTATAAACTGTAACAGCAAAAGTATGCTCACAATAAAGCAGTAATTCATATACATTGAGGATACCTCACAGCATCTGATGTCCAATTGTCCATAGAAGCATAAGAAAGCTTACATGTCAACATGCCCGCGAGACAGTAGTGTGCCAGTTGGTACTCCACACGAAGAGGACAACGGTACGTTGAAAAATACATCATCTTCAGGCGCCAGCTTATCTGCTGAAGCATCACATGGACCAAGCAGAAGCCATAAGGTAGTGCCTGTAACTTGAATCAGGAGATGAGTGATTGGTTATGCAAGCAGCTTACTTGTGGTCCACGGCATGGCCTCACAGGCATTAATCTTCCATTACAGCTGGGTAACCATGCCTTACTGAATAGAGGGTTAGCAAGATGCACGAACGTCAGCTGCAGCACATTCAAGAGGACAATAGCATACTATTTGATTATGTACCGAACAACAGCATGATTCGAGAGGAGGTACAAGGGTACAAACAAGAATTCAATTTGGAATCACTGAAGAAAGCTTTTCCACTGTTAAGTATCAAAGAAAAACATGAAGGGAAGTGCACCTTCGCCGCTATCCAGACTTCTGATTGTCATCATCAGAGCACCTGTACTGTGACATCAAATCAACATGAATAGAGAGTCAGCCAGTACACTTATAATATGAGCTCATATCGTTTCCTAGCAGAAGCACCATGGTTGATGCTTCTTTAAGAGGATAGCCGCATATTACACTTCAACTCAGAAAAGCAGAAAGCATATGTTGTCAAATTTTATACAGACCAGATGGGTGGGATACAATAATCATGAAAAGGAAAGTGGAATATTCTTTCTGGCTGCTGAAATTAACAGGCACTAAGTTAACTTTGAACTAAACTACTAATTGCATAGTTACTACAAACGACCTTCTTGTTGAAGTTTAGAAGGGCTAGAAGGTTGGTACCATAAGAAACATTAACAGTGTCAGAATAAACCCCACGTGATTCAATAATATTCCAACTTCAAAGTATCTATTTGGAAGAAGTGTAATGTTACTCCCCAAAAATAAATAGCTGATCAGTCACATCGATAGGAATCTTAGTCCTGCTCACTCAACTATATTAACGACGAGTTTAGGTCAGAAAAATATTGACCCCATATAAGGATATTTCCTACCCATTTTAGTTATCAACATTACGCTTGTGAGATAATGGCAGATGAATTGTTGGAAAGTTTGAGCGCAACAGAAATAAGCCACGAGTTTTACATTTATAGTGATTTCAAATTAGAAGTGGAGCATCATATTCTGGAAGTTGGGTACTCCGCCATGTGTTCATTTATATTCCTCTTTGGCACATGAACATTCCGAAACACACGAAAGTGAGCTTCCCTCAATTATCAAAGTTTCATACTGGAAACTGGATGGAGATAAGGCTTGATGTTAGAACTGCCCGGTGATTATGAATCCCTTGGAGACAGTGCATCCTGCCATGTTAGAACTGCTTGATGATTGTGATGCCATGACATGATCAAATATCCCTTGTTGAGTATACATAGGCTCCTGATATATGAGAAAAAAACAAAATTGGCTTAGCATTCATGGAGCGCCAGTTTATTGACAATAGAAAATAAGCAATTTGGACGGGCATGATGGCTTTTGAAGCAAAAGAGCACTCTGAAGGTTGCAGCAGTATCTGCGTACAGGTACACTATGCTGAGCTCTCATTTATAGGGTAAGGCACAGAGTCTAATCAATCGTCAAGCATCATTTGATCCACAGGCCCACAGAACCCTGCAGCATGATGCTTCAGATGGCTGGGTGGAAAATAATAATAAACAGTGTGCTCTAGACACCAAATCCATAATTTACATATACTTGTATTTCGTATGTCTTCCTGGGTACCTCTTTCTTTTTCATGACTTTTGCTTCCATTCATCTCCCCATTTGTCCTCCTACCCCTGTATTTCCGAACAACTTCTTGGATCAGTTCATTGTACATCGTTAACTACAATGACATCTCCTACATTAGTTTATGTACTTAGTGGGGAGTTCTACAGAATCTGTTCTACTATCTACGGCCTATGGTCAACTTGGCAAGCTTCGTATGAAACATGTGCCCAGTGCATCCATAGAAAATGCATTCTGACACTTCGACTCACCCTACTGTGTTCCATGAGAGGGCATCCTGATCTTTCCTCTCAGCTATTAATTAGTTATCATCAGGTGTGACCCCTGCATTGCCATGTTTTGTCCATCTTTGCAGGACAAATGAAAGGTGCTGTTATGGCTAAGAAATTTTAGTGAATGGATTAACTTACCATTCCTCAGATAATTGAAACCATTGATTTGGTACCATCTTTTGTATGACCGTGGCATGATTTCTCAACTTTGTTGGATCATTAAGGATTGAGTTCAAATTCTATTTTAGCTATGCAATCGAGCCATACTTTTTGTAGAGGATAATTCTTGGATAGCTATAGGTGCTTGCTTGAATCTTTTCTCCGCTACTGTAGCACAAACTAGAACCAAACTGCAAACTGAACCATCTAGATGATTAGCTCATGGAGCATACTTCGCTAGTGACAACACTTGCTTTGAAGAATCACTTGACTGTACTGAGTTGCTGACTTCTATTGTGTGTATAATTAATCAAAGCTATAACATGTGGGACTAGCTAAGCTATACATAGGCTCATGGAGTGAAATTAACACGAGCACCTTCGGAATCATCAATCTAGTCGTGCAATCTACATTCCTTCTACCATACGATTTTTTTGCCACCTCCTCCCCACTGGTAAAACTATGTTTGTATCACCAAGGAAGCAATATCTGAATCATCATTTTTTTGGACTAACATCTGAGTCTATTATCACCTCGCACATAAATTAAACGGGATCATCTCTTCACGGCACAGGTTCTCACTTCTCAATTCGAGACGCTCCTAATCTCAAGCGCGACTAAGGAACACAAGGAACTAGGCAGACGCGCACATAAATAAGGCAAAACCTAGTTGTAAGAGACGAACCGCAATGAACTCGCCCGACGAAGAGGCAGCTCTCGAATTGTTGGGGCTGAGTACCAGGCGAAGCAGAGCGCGAGGAACCGCCAGCAGATCCCCACGATTCCGGCCCAGCGGGGCGGAGAAGGAGGAGAGCGGGAGCAGGGAACGGTTCGAGGGGACAGCTGCAGGCGGGAGAGTGGTTGGCGCCGGCTGCCTCGTCGCGGGCGCGGTGTGTGCGGAGAGAGTGGGACGGGACGGATGCCACTGCCGCCACTGGACACCGACCACCGGGACTGAAGTGACTGGAGTACAGTATGCTTTTTTTTTCTGGAGCAGGGTAAGGTAATCTACTAAGCCGTACCCAATCCCTCCTGGGCTTGTTGGTTGGATTTTATGAAGTTCATCATTCCTGGGCTTGTAGAACCGTTCGCGTCATCTAAACCAGGGCTTGTATATTCTGACGCACTAAGGGCTGAGCTGCTCCATTGTGGCCCAATAGTTTAGGATAGTATATTGACGACGCTTGCACGCACAGGCGTGCAAGAGCAGTTAGTTTTGCATGGCGCTGGTGGGTTCAGCCCATTAGCCATTAGGGTCTCTTCCAAGTCCGACATGGGTGCACTGCAAGCCGAGCCTATACGGACGCCCAATGTTGAATGTTGATCGTCTTCACACACTCGCTTGCGTTGCATCACGTGCCTATCTATATATATGGAGATTGGGTCTCAAAAAAAATGTGGACATTGCACGTGGTGTGTGCTAGAATTTATGACCTAGCCCACTGATTAATTTCCCAAGGAAAACCAAAGTCCCATTGATTTGTTCATTTCCATACACATGCGACGAGTACACCACATGTAGCTACTGCTAGTTGAGAAGAAGAGACGTCAACATATTTACCCGCAAAAAAAAAAAAAAAATTAGTTTTCTACCTTTAGCATGAAAAAATAGAGCTTTTGCTCATCGCGTCCTCCACGATACTTTGGATATTAATAATTAGTTAGACATATTAATGCACTAGTTTAATCTTATCACCCACGTGCAATTTCTCTATTTGTATTCCAGTGCGACGGAGGAGGGGATTTTGATGCCTGACGCGGCAACCACAACCTTAGTGCCTAGGGCAGCTTCTTCTTTGGCTTCGGTGGCAGCAGCTACACAGACGACATCCACTGTAAACACATACACTAATATGCTACATATAGATTTGGGTTGATTTGGTTTGCGGTTAGGTCTTAGTAGGTTGGTTAGCGACGACGATTGATTTCGCACCTTAGGCGACCGGACACACTTCACTTTTTAAAGCAATAACATGAGGGACTAGCCAAGCTGGCATGTTCTTACTTGATGTTAAAAAGGTAAACAACAAGATGAAATTAATACAAGCACCTTCGGAATCATCCATCTAATCATGCAATTACCAATCCCAAGCTACATTCCGTATAACGTTGACTCCAGCAGCAACAACTGCACCGGCGACATCCACTATAAGTGCATACATCACCATGGTACATATATATTTGGATTGATTCGATTTGCTCTGTTAGTGATTTTTTTTTTTCAAAATAGGAGAAAAAAAGCCCCGGCCTCTGCATCCAACAGATGCAAACATCCATTTATTAAGATCAAAACGTAAAGAGTATAACAGTCTTATAGAAATAAACGTCAGATGAGATTGGTACAATGCCAACCATCTGAACCGAGCGAAAAATTCTCACAAGAGAGAAAAGCAAATAACAATTAGGCCTCTGTCCCCTACTAGAATGCCGTCACGAAGCCTGGCTGGAAAAAATCCGTAGTAACCGTCATAAGACGGATGCACCCAGAGACCATGGTTTGTCGTTGATGCTCTGGTAGGAGGAAATTCCAGAGTTGGATCCAATATATTGTCATATGGATAACCTGCAAAAAAAAGATAGAACTCCCCTCTTGCTAAAAATAACGTTATTTTGACTTTTCCAAATAGACCAACATATGGCCGAGATGCCAATGCAAATTCTGCCTTTATTCGCCTTATCCACTCTATTCAAGCAATTCTCAAACATATTAGTGATATTAGTTGGAGGAGGAATGTTAAAGGTACAGTAAATCATACGCCAAAGAATCTTAGCAAAAGGACATGAAAGAAATAAATATTCAATTGTTTTGTCAACATTTTTACATCCATTCCAGTTCCTTTTAACTAGATTATCTTTAGTAAGCAAAACTTTTTTTATTGATAAACCACATAATTTTTTTGATTTTTATAGATATTTTTATCTTCCATAGATATCTTGTGGGGAAACCCGGATGGCCATCATAAGATTCTCATACATGGATTTAACCGTAAAAATTCTATTTTCCGTTAAATTCCACAAAAAACTATCATTATCATTTGAAAAGTTTACTGCCATAAGTCTCTCACACATATGCAACCATGCATCCCACTTACTTCCAGTTAGACTTCTTCTAAAACTGATATTTAGTGGACTGTGAGACAGAACTGTATGAACCAAAACATGCTTCCTATGAACAATGTTATATAATAAGGGATATTGTTGGTTGAGAGGCGACTCTCCTAACCAAACATCCTCCCAGACTCTAGTTCGTCTCCCACTACCTATTTTGAAAGTACCTCTAGTAAAGAACTCATCTTTTACTCCTATGAGACCTTTTCAAAAAGGTGAATCAGTCAGCTTGGCCTCTACTTGTGCTAGAGTTTTGTTGGTCAGATATTTATTGCGGAGAAACTCTTGCCATACTCCCTCTTCCGACAACAATTTATGCAACCATTTTCTTAGTAAGCATTTATTTTTTAGCTCTAGTACTTCAATGCCTAAACCGTGTTGATCCTTGGAGCGGCAAATAATGTTCCAACGAGTCAGTCTATACTTCTTCTTATGTTCATCGTCTTGCCAAAAGAATCGTGAACGATAGAAATATAATCTTTTCCTAACACCCTTTGGTATTTCAAGAAAATATAGCATGAACATAGGTAGACTTGTTAGAACAGAATTAATCAGTACAAGTCGATCCCCATAAGATAATAATTTCCCTTGCCAGCAACCTAATTTACCCTCAAATATGTTTTCTACCGGGTTCCACTCAGAATTTCGAAGTCTCCTGTAATGTATATGCACCCCAAGGTATCTAAAAGGCAAGGATCCCGGTTCACATCCAAAAATCTCCCTATAAATTTGTTCTTGCTCTGCAACATGACCAAAGCAAAATATCTCACAGTTGTGAAAATTAATTTTTAATCTAGATAATTGTTCAAAAATATAGAGAATGAGTTTCATGTTGACTGCCTTCTGAAAATAATGTTCCATGAATAAGATTGTATCATCCGCATATTGTAGTATGGACACTCCCCCCTCGACTAGATGGGGTATCAGTCCAGATACTTGGCCATTCTCTTTCGCACGAGCTATTAGAATAGCAAGCATGCCATCAATGATGTTGAACAGCATAGGTGACAGGGGGTCGCCTTGTCGAAGTACTTTCTTGGTCTAAAAATAGTGGTCAATGTCATCATTGAGGCAACACTTCCATCCCGCACAAAATTGTCAATCCATTTGCACCACAAAGGATCAAAACCTTTCATGTGAAGAACTTGTTGTAAGAACGGTCATTTTACCTTGTCATATGCTTTCTCAAAATCAATTTTAAATAAAACACTATCCATTTTCTTCCTATGGATCTCATGAATGGTCTCGTGTAGAACTACCACTCCTTCAAGTATATGTTGTCCGGGCATAAAAGCTGTCTGAGTTGGTCGGATTATTTTGTGAGCTGAGTTGGTCGGATTATTTTGTGAGCGATCACAAATATACGATTTATTGCCACTTTAGTGAAAATTTTGAAACTCACATTAAAAAGGTATATGGGTCTATATTGTTGAATTTGGATTGCGTTTTCCTTTTTGGGCAAGAGGGTGACGACTCCAAAGTTAAGTTTAAAAAGAGGTAGACCGGCTGTGTGCAACTGTGCATACATAGCCATCCAGTCGTGCTTAATGACCCCCTAGAAGGTTTGATAGAATTCCGCTGGAAATCTATCAGGTCTAGATGCTTTTTTATGTTCCATCGAAGATATAGCATCGAAGACTTCTTGTTCACAAAAACCAGCGACTAAAATTGCATTTTATTCGGGAGAGACCTGAGGAATGTCATGATTTATCTCCTCCATAAGGCTAAAACTATTGGGAGTCGGCTCCCTGAACAATTTCTTATAGTATTCGGAAAACCCTCAAATTCTCCTCCCCCACAATGGTTCCTTCATCATGTTCTAGTTGGAATATTTTCTTTTTCCAATGTCTACCATTAGCAATTAAGTAAAAATACTTAGTATTATTTCCTCCCTTTTGAATGTGTTTAACCTTCACACGTTGTGCCCACTTGGACTCCGCATCCCACCGAAGCTTTGACACTTGGTAATTTGACCCTCTCAGCTCTCTTCTTTCTACATCAGGAAGCGGCGTAGTCTCGGCCTTTAGGTCCAGTTCCTCAATGATGGCTAAAAGCCTGTCCTTCTCATTTTTATATTTTCCACTTAGATTTTTTGCTGGGTTAGTGATGGCGTTTGACTTTGCACCTTCGAAACTAACCATATTTTTTTCGACGACAACTAGAATTGCACCAACTAGATCTGTACATTCGCCTTGATGTACAAATTCGCAGCAGCAGCAAATAAGCCCAATCTTCATGTGCAATATTTTGCACATGTTAGCCCCCAATTCTACTTGGTCAGTGTTAGATCATTGTGCACATTGTATTTGATCATTGTACACTTTATTATTAGTTTGGTACCTCATTTAGACTAACAATGTCCTTGTGCATCATTGCTCTACCCGCTCCGTGTTTCTATATGTGCACATTATTGCTATATTTTTGCACATCGTTCCACATTTCGGCGTGTGCACATTGTTGCACATTTTCTGCGTGTGCACATTGTTCTACTTGTGCATGAACAATATGCATGTGTACATTATTGCACATTTCTGTTTGTTCACATTGCTCTACATGTTCTATTTTTCCATACCGCGCATTATTCGCACAATTTTTGCTTATTGTTCTTACCATAATACGTGTTTTACCGACATAGTGCTCAAATTGAAGTGTGACATAGTGGGCACGGTTTGGCATCCCCTCCTAGGCTCTAGGACACACTCCTGGTGAATTGCTGGGCACTGGAGCCCAATGTGTTAAGGAGGGTAGAGGTGGTGCGGTGCCATTGCACACCTACGTCTGCCATCAGCCCAAACTAGGCCGCATTCCTAGAGCCCCGATGCCTCATTGGTTCTACGTCCAACTAGATGTGGATGACTTGAAAATGCTTGTTATTCCTCCGAAGTTTTGGATGGCTTTGAAATACTAGTTGAATATCTCTCTTCCCCACCGTGTGCTGGTGTCACAAGAATTATGTAAAGGAGGGAGTACTACAACTTAGAATATCTTGCAGAAACCGGAGCGGTACCTAAAGGCAAAGGAGAGGCAATCGCCAGACAACGACAAAAACCCATCTAGGATTTCGTCCCTCTCGCCGACAACGCTGCATATATGCTCCATCTACAGTGTCCTCGGGATCTTGGAGGTGTGGCAGACCACAGCCTCTCTCCGACAGGAGGTTTTCGGTTCTTTTGTTTAGCCCTTTTTTAGTGTCTTCTTGGAGACGTTGAGACGGCGACTACGTCCTGAAGTCAGAATAATGTCCTCCCCAATCTATCCATGCTCTGGTGGTATATCTAGTGTCGTCGGTGGACGCATGGAGTCGTGTGTCCGGCAGATCTCTGGGGATCCGATCATTTTTCATGTTCGTTGATGTGGTTTTAGGTCAATTTATTTCTTTCTATGTTTATCATCATTGACAATGGTTGCTACTCTATGTTGGAAATATAAGCAATAATCCATATGATTTAATCTGAATAATAAACTGATAAAGCATGATCATACAAACGTTACTAAAACCAATCATGCAGATCAACAAAGTAGATGAACAGATTACATCTATACAAGATAAACCTATCACATCTACGCCAAACTCTAGACCTAGAAACTCTAGAAAAATCCGGAAGAGAGAGATTGGGATCACATATGTTGCAGTTGCGGCAGTAGCCGTGGCGGTAGCAGCAGCAGAGTTGCCGCCCATGTTGAGGTTGCCAAAGAGGTCGCTGACGTCCGGGAAGAAGTCGTTGTTCGGGAACTCGTCGTCGGACGATGTCGTGGTTGCCAGTAGTCGTGCTTGAGTGCTCTCCAAAAACTTGATCGCCCGTACAGGTTCACGAGAGGCGGGGTTCTGGAGGCCTACTGTCCCGATCCTGGGTGCACGCCGCAAGCCGGGATGGGGAAGACGAAAGCGGCGGCGCAAGGTTCTGGAGGGTAGGAGCGTGTGTGGATTGATTCATCGAATAGGTTTAGCGCAGACGCTTATATAATGCAGGTTAGGGAGATTGTGGGGCTCATCCCACGTCCGAGTCGGTAACAGTCCACGTCCATAAAAACTAGAAACAGCTGTAATTAACGCGTCCGTTAATGACTCATAATCAATTTTCTCAACCAGCAAAATAAAGCTCAGCTCGGCTAGATTCCCGCAACCCACAGCGCGCGCGTGTCGTGATGAGGCGAGGCGAGGCGGGCGGCGTCGGAGGAGGAGTGCGCGAGGGCTACTCTTCTTGTCATACCTTAGTAAGTGGTGCAACACTCTACTATATAAGGTGGTCCAACTCCCCTTCAACTAGCAATGTGGGACTAAACTTTAGCACCACTAGCACAGCCATATGCTGCCATATACAAGTGGGCCAAAGAGAATTTCAGAATTTGTCTAATGGGCCAACAACCCAAAACTCACCAAATTCCAACAATCCCCCATAAAGTCTCATTGGCACATCGCAACACTTTTCTTCCAGAACATTGTTTTATATACCGGTGTGTAGTGGAGATTGTTAAGTTGAACTTCCACGTTAAACTTCATGCTACGCTAGCTAGCAACTTGAATAGTGGACTATGCCTTAAACTACAAATTTTCTGCGCGCTAGTTTCACACAAAATCTAGACCGGTACAGGGCTACCGTCGGCTTCCCTGTGGTTTGGAGCTTATGCGTCATACTCCAGGGCCTTTCATGAGTTTATTAGAGAGCACCCAACTCTCATGGACTGCGACGTTTAACCGTCACTCATATAGGTGTATTTCTCAAGAGATGTTTTGCAGGACAACATCTCCGCTTATAAAAAGCCACTTGGAACACATTAAGATAAATATCAACCTGCCATGCAGATTAAGAGAGTATTGCATCTTTATGGAGATGTAAAAATAATATGGGAATACTTTCCTCTCAGCTGACCAACAGCTTGTCTCCCAGCTCTAATTCACGGGATATCCGATCACATAGAGTGGGTTGCCACTGAGATCAACTCATAGCGTGGGTCTCAAACCCATCTCCCTCGATGCATTATCTATCACATTGCGTGATAAACCCTCTGTGAAGGGATCTGCCAGGTTCTTAGATGTTTGGATATAATCCAACGCAATAACTCCGGAGTTTCTTAGTTTCCTGACAAATTTCAATCTCCTCTTCACATGCCTTGATGACTTCATATTATCCTTAGAACTGTTTACTTTGATGATCACAGTTTGATTATCACAGTTCATTGGGATGGCGGGTATTGATTTTTCAACCACAGGTAAGTTCATCAAGAGCTCACGAAGCCACTCTGCTTCAACAGTGGTTGTGTCTAACGCTGTGAGTTCTGCTTCCATTGTTGACCTTGTTAAGATGGTCTGCTTGCAAGACTTCCAGGAAACAGTGCCACCACCAAGTGTAAACAAATAACCACTTGTGGCCTTAATCTCATCAGCATCAGATATCCAGTTTGAATCACTATAACCCTCAAGTACCTGTGGATACCCAGTATAGTGAATACCATAACTCGCAGTGCCTTTCATATAGCGCAAAAATCTTTCAAGAGCATGACAATGATCATCTCCAGGATTTGACACGAATCGACTCAGTTTGCTTACATCAAAGGAGATGTCAGGTCTAGTAGTGCTGGCTAAATACATGAGCGAGCCAATAATTTGAGAATATCTCAATTGATCTTTAGCAGTCCTTCGATTCTTTCAAAGTAGCACACTCGGATCATAAGGCATTGGAGAAGAATTGCAGTCGCTATACCCGAAGCGACTCAATATCTTTTCCACATAGTGAGACTGAAGCAGCGTAATCCCACCATTGTCATCCTTGAGTAGCTTGATGTTTAAAAATTACATCAGCCACTCCCATGTCCTTCATCTCAAAGCAGCGAGATAGGAACTCTTTGACCTCCTCGATAACAGCGAGGTTGGTCCCAAATATCAATATGTCATCAATGTAGAGACACATAATAACTCCCTCGCCCCCACCATGGCGATAGTACACACATTTGTCAGCTTCATTTACAACAAAGCCTTCAATAGTTAAAGTTCTTTCAAACTTCTCGTGCCACTGCTTAGGAGCTTGCTTAAGACCATACAAAGACTTCACTAACTTACACACCTTTCCTTCTTGACCATCTACTACAAATCCTTCAGGCTGCTCCATATAAATTTCCTCATCTAGCTCTACATTTAGAAAAGTTGTCTTAACGTCCATTTGATGAACGAGAAGACCATGTGAGGCAGCCAAGGAAAGTAGTACTCGAATAGTGGTCAATCTGGCTACAGGTGAGTAGGTATCGAAGAAGTCTTCACCTTCCTTTTGGGTATAACCCTTGGCCACAAGACGTGCCTTGTACTTCTCAATAGTACCATCAGGTCTAAGCTTTTTGTTGAACACCCACTTACATCCTACAGGTTTGCACCCATAAGGACTATTAGTGACTTCCCAAGTACCATTAGCTAAGATGGAGTCCATCTCGCTTCGGACAGCTTCCTTCCAGTAGTCAGCATCTTGAGATGCATAAGCTTCTGAAATGGAAGTGGGAGTATCATCCACAAGGTACACAATGAAATCATCACCAAATGAATTTGCAGTCCTTTGTCTCTTGCTCCTTTTGAGAGCTTCATTGTCATCCTCCACAGGATCATCAGAGTGTTCTATCGGCATAATGGGTTCAGGAATTATAGAAAATTCCTGACTAGATGAACTAGTCATCTCCTGATTTGATGAGCTAGACATACCTTTCATAGGAAAGATATCCTCAAAGAAAGTCGCATCATTTGACTCCATAATTGTACCAACATGCATGCCGAATACCTTAGATTTTACTATCAAAAATATATAGCCAATGCTATGAAAAGCATATCCCAGAAAAACACAATCCACGGTTTTTGGTCCAAGCTTTCGCTTCTTGGGTATTGGAATATTGACTTTCGCCAAACAACCCCAAGTTCGCAAGTAAGAGAGTTTAAGCCTTTTCTTTTCCCATTCCTCAAATGGAGTCATGGTTTTATCCTTTACGGGAACATGGTTTAGGACATGACACACAGTCATTAGCGCCTCCCCCACCATTCCTTGGAAAGACCCGATGTATCTAACATGGCGTTAACCAAATCAGTTAGAGTGCGGTTCTTTCTTTCCGCCACCCCATTTGACTGAGGTGAGTAGGGAGGCGTCCTCTCATGTATAATACCATATTCCGCATAGAATAAATCAAATTCATTTGAAAAGTACTCTCCACCATGATCTGACCTTAGCTGCTTGATTTTAAGATCAAGTTGGTTTTCTGCCTCAGCTTTATAGATTTTGAAGTAGTTCAAAGCTTCATCTTTGGATTTCAGAAGATAAACATAGCAGTATCTAGTGGAGTCATCAATCAACGTTATAAAGTATCTTTTTCCACCTTTTGTCAACACACCATTCATCTCACAAAGATCTGAATGTATAAGTTCTAGCGGTGCTAAGTTTCTCAGTTCCGCAGCCGTGTGAGACTTGCGGGGTTGCTTTGCTTGCACACAAACTTGGCACTTAGAACCTTTGACGGTGGTAAATTTCGAAATTAAACTCATATTGGCTAGCCGCGTCATGCAACCAAATTTAATATGACAGATTCGTGAATGCCAAACATTGGACTCATTATCATTGCAAACATGATTAATAACTTTAGTACATGAGTCTGAGAAAGACAAGCGGAACAGACCTCCACACTCATAACCCTTTCCAACAAATTGTACATACTTAGAAATTACAACTTTATTGGACTCAAAAACCAACTTAAAGCCATCTCGACATAAAAGCGATCCGCTGACGAGATTCTTATTGATGGAGGGAACGTGTTGCACATTCTTCAGCTGTACGGTCTTCCCCGAAGTAAACTTCAAATTTACCGTACCAACACCATGAACAGAAGCACGTGAGCCGTTTCCCATCAGCACGGAAGAAGTCCTTGAGACCTGATAAGAGGAAAACATGAAAATATCAGAACATACATGTGTATTAGCACCCGTGTCTATCCACCAATCAGGAGAAGGACATACTAAAAGGATAGTAGGTAAAATACCGTACCCAACATCCTTCATCTCAGTATCGCTAATAACAACATTAGCGGCATTACCGTTGTTACCATGTTGACGCTTGTCAAAGCGATTAGGGCAGCTAGGAGCCCAATGACCAGGATCACCACAGACGTCGCAAGAGC
The DNA here is from genome assembly GCA_916181665.1 of Avena sativa. Taxonomy (NCBI): domain Eukaryota; kingdom Viridiplantae; phylum Streptophyta; class Magnoliopsida; order Poales; family Poaceae; genus Avena; species Avena sativa. The sequence continues at coordinate 509,944,919 of OV702294.1, forward strand.
CTTTCCTCTAATCATTTTTATTCTTGAAGTTGGTTGAGTGCGTGGCCTTGTTCTTGCCATCAAACTTCCCTTTTCCTTCAGTTTTGTTCTTATTCTTGAACTTGTGGGATTGGAAGTTTTTCCTCTGCACCAAATTAGTAGTAGAACCTCCCTCAAATCCTCGAGCAGTTTTGTCCTTTGCTCTCTCCTTCTCTTCCACATGAAGAGATCCAATGAGATCCGTAATGGAAAACTCTTGTCTCTTATGTTTCAGAGAAGTAGCAAAGTTCCTCCACGAGGGAAGAAGCTTGGCAATAATGCCACCGGCCACAAATTTTTCCGGTAAGGAACATTTGAACTGCTCAAGTTCTTTGGCAAGTGATTGTATCTCATGAGCTTGATCAACGATGGAGAGCTCATCAACCATCTTGTAGTCATAGAATTGCTCCATGACATACAACTCAGTGCCAGCGTCCGAGACCCCAAACTTGGCCTCGAGCGCTTCCCACGCGTCCTTGCCATTATCAAATGACATATACGGGTCAACAAATGGTGTCCCCAAGAACACTAAAAAAAGCCGCCATAAACATGGTATCGGCTTTCTTAAAGTTTGCTTCCTGCTCAGCAGAAAGATCTCCTTCAGGCTTGCCAAGAGTGGCGCTATAGCAGTTCAGGTTTTCAAACCAGAGAACCGCTCTCTTGCGCCATCTCTTATAGTGCATGCCATCAAAAGGAGGCGGCCTAGTAGCCGCGGTTACACCAGTGGAATTCAGTTGCCTATAATCAGGTTTTTGGATTGTTGGAAATATAGGCAATAATCCATATGATTTAATCCGAATAATAAACTGATAAAGCATGATCGTACAAACGGTACTAAAACCAATCATGCAGATCAACAAAGTAGATGAACAGATTACATCTATACAAGATAAAGCTATCACATCTACGCCAAACACTAGACCTAGAAACTCTAGTAAAATCCGGAAGAGAGAGATTGGGATCACATACGTTGCAGTTGCGGAAGTAGCCGCGGCGGTAGTAGCAGCAGAGCTGTAGCCCATGTTGAGGTTGCCGAAGAGGTCGCTGGCGTCCGGAAAGAAGTCGTCGTTCGGGAACTCGTCGTCAGACGACGTCGTGATTGCCAGTAGTCAGGCTTTCACGCTCCCCAAAAATCTGATCGCCCCTCACCCGTACAGGTTCACGAGAGGCGGGGTTCCGGAGGCCTAATGTCCCGATCTGCGGTGCATGCCGCAAGCCGGGATAGGGAAGACGAAAGCGGCGGCGCAAGGTTCTGGAGGGTAGGCGCATGTGTGGATTGATTCACCGATTAGGTTTAGCGCAGACGCTTATATAATGCAGGTTAGGGAGATCGTGGGGCTCATCCCATGTCCAAGTCGGTAACAGTCCACATCCATAAAAACTAGAAACGACTGTAATTAACGCGTCTGTTAATGACTCATAATCAGTTTTCTCAACCAGCAAAATAAAGCTCGGCTCGGCGAGATTCCCGCAACCCGCGGCGCGCGCACGTCGTGACGAGACGAGGCAAGACGAGGCGAGGCGAGCGGCGTCGGAGGAGGAGTGCGCGAGGGCTACTCTTCTTGTCACACCTTAGTGAGTGGTGCAATACTCTACTATATAAGGTGGTCCAACTCTCCTTCAACTAGCAATGTGAGACTAAACTTTAGCACCACTAGCACAACCATATGCTGCCATATACAAGTGGGCCAAAGAGAATTTCAGAATTTGTCTAATGTTCCAACACTCTAGTGCACTGGAACTTTATGTTCTTAGCTCGATGACTTTCCCTATGTCTGTTATAACAAGCTATAATACGACAAGTTTTGTCCGACTCCGGTGATGGAGGGACGAGGACACCAGCGCACCGTTGGCTCGCGAGAGTGATTGTATTTTTTGCTAGGTAGTTTATTGACCTATTTGTAATTATTACTACTCCATATTAGTTGACTCAACTTTGTCCAGATACGGATGCATCTAAATTACATATTTAAATAGATATATATGAATCTAGACAAATTTGAATCAATTAATATGGGCTTGAAGGTGTATTACTCTTGAGTCTCTTTGTATTTTAATAGATCTGTTAAATTTCTCGAAGAAAAAGAAAGTACTACTCCTGGCCCAGCTACATGTACTACACGTAGTAGAGTGATTATTTGAATTTGACTCAGGTGTGACTCGTGAGAGGCTGTTACCCTCCGTCTTTTGGCGAGGTGTGACTTGTGCGAGGCTGAAGACGTGACAGGCCAAGTGACATGATAGGCCCGACTGTGCGGCGCGGTGAGGAGTACACAAGAGAGATGTCTGCGCGGCAAAAATCACTGTTTTGACCTAATTAACGAATGATCTCACAAACTGATCTACTTTTTCGAAGATATCCTGATCTGACCTGTTTTCATGGCGCTTTACCAGAGGGCGCCATGGTCAGTAGCATGGAGCTCCCTGCAAAAGCGCCATGCATCCATGGTGCCCTTGCCAAAAACGCCATGGTCCCGTCCGATGTGGCAGCCTCGTGGCACAAGCGGGTCCGTTTTAATGTTTGGCGCTTTTCGCGGGGACGCCATGCTACTAGGCACAACGCTTTTGCAAAAAGCGCCATGGTCCTTAACCCTATAAAACGGCTCGGGCGCCCACCCCCACCCCTCCCAGCGCCATACCCCCTAGCGCCATACCCCCTCCCCGAGCAGACAGAGACGGCGGCGGCTCCCCTCCCCCCAATCCCCCTCAAATCCACATGCTCCCCCCATATCTGAACCGATTCTCTGGTGGAATTTCTTCCTCTCCCCCCACTTGAGGTATTCTCCTTTGATTCTCCTTGTTGTATTGGTTGAAATCATCACATGGTCCTCTTCCTCTTAACCCTAGTTCTTTGGCAATGAGGCATGTATATGGTATAATGTCGAATTTGTTTGTATTCATAAGTATGATAGAATGATAGTTTGTTAAAGTTAGTTAGTAAATCAGTGAAATTGCTTAGTTAGAGTTAGTAGTATATATTTGACATGTATATATCGGCATATGAATACAAAGATATGGAATGGTGTGTAGATGATATGGAATGCTTTGTTAGGGTTAGTAGCTTAGTTGAATGGTGTGTTCATATTGTGATTTGTGTAGATGATATGGAATGAATGTATTAATATATGGATTATTGTTGGGCTATTCTTGGCATATATGGCTTATAGTATAATATATTGTTGGGCTATTCTTGGCATATATGGCTTATATTGCAATTGTTGGGCTACTGTTGATATGGAATGAATGGTGTATTCATGAATGTACTCATATATGTATTCATATATGCATATTGTGGTGGATGGTGTATTCACTTGTTTTTTTGCAACCACTTGTAGAATGGAAGGACAATCTATTTTGAATGGGAATTATGATCAACGGCACCGTGGGCGGTACATCGCGGAGAATAAGCATGTCTTCAAGTGGTTGCACCTAAGGTCCAAGGAGGTGCATAGCAAGAACATGCCATATGATGAGCGCTACACTCCATATGTTGAGCGGACTGGACTTCTCCCTTTCATCCAGCTTGTCTCGCGTCCGACTCCGCATATGAACCCTTGTTTGATCACAGCGCTTGTTGATAGATGGAGACCAGAGAAACACAGTTTTCACCTCCCTTGTGGTGAGATGACGGTCACTCTGCAGGACGTCTCCGTGATTTTTGCGCTTCCCATCAAAGGACAGCCCGTGTGTATAAGCTCATATTCGGGTAAGTGGCGTGAAGTGATGATTAGCTTAATTGGTAAGGCGCCAACGCAAGAGAAGATGTCTGCCGGTGCTACTTACAAATGGATACAAGAAAATTTCAGCAAGTGCCCCGAGGACGCCGATGAGGAGGTGATACAGATGTATGCCCGTGCATACTTATGGTATGCCATAAGTAGGACACTTTTCTCAGATGGCACAGGAAGGAACGCTTCATTCATGTGGCTCACTCTATTTGCGGAATGGGGCTATATGCACAGCTGGGGTTCGGCGGCACTTGCTTACTTGTATCGACTGGTAATAAACCATATATATTGCATGGTAGTAGTACATATGCTTGATCGACCGGATAATTATGTATGCTTGTTGTATGTGCAGCTGGACGAGGCGTGTTGTAGAACTGGAAAAAGGAGCAAGTATTGGTGGACCTATGGTGCTACTGACCATATGGTCCTGGTTGCACATACCAGTTGGTCGACCCATTCCGATGAAGGAAAAACCGTGGGATGATCATGGCAATAGCCTTCTCCGCGCTCCTACATGGGCGTACTTGTGGGATAATACCGAAGTATTCCACGGTGAATCCGAGGAATGATACTTGTGTTACACTAACCAAATCGACTTGCTAACTGATGACTCCTTGATGGCGCTAGAAAACTTGGTGGCTGATGTGGAGTCTTGTTAGGAACCCCAAGAGCAAGGTGTGAAGAGTACAGCAACAAGTCTTCCCTGAGTTGAGACCGAGGTTATCAAACCAGTAGGAGGAAGGAAACGTCGCACGGGTGTTGCAAGCAACACGGAGATCTGCACAACACAAACTCAAGACTTTGCCCCAACGAATCAGTGAGGTTGTCAAGCTCACCGGTTTGTTGTAACAAAGGATTAAACGTATGGTGTGGAAGGTAATGGTCTGCAGCAAGTAAACAAGTAACAGTGGAAGATGTATCAATGGTAAAGATTGGACCAGGGTCCATAGTTCACTAGAGGTGCTCTCCTTAAATAAACAACATGTCATGAAGGGTAAACAAATTACAGCGGAGCAATTGACAGGAACTGAGCAAGGCATAACAATGCAATTACTAGCCAGAAAGATCCTATAAAGTTGATTGGGCAATACAACAATATACATAGACCGTAATCCAACTGCATCTATGATTAGAAGTCCACCTTCAGGTTATCATTCGAACCCCCTCCAGTATTAAGTTGCAAGCAACAGAAAACTGCTTTAAGCAAAGTGTGTAAGGTAAACAATCCACATGTTCCATGAACAAGGGACCGTTGTTTTCTACCTAGTAGCAACAACACATCTACAACCGAAGAGATTTCTGTCACTTCCCTTGGAAACTAGAGGCATGAACCCACTATCGAGCATAAATACTCCCTCTTGGGATCACTAGCAACTACTTGGCCAAGATAACCACTAGCAACGGAGAGCATGCAAGATCACAAACAACACAAACATGATAGAATCATAAAGATAGAACCATTAATCAAACCAACATAATAATCTCAATATCCATCAGATCCCCGCAAACACAACATGCATGATTACAAATATATTAGATCTTGATCATGAACGGAGCTCACAAGATCTATACATGAAATCACAAAGGAGGAGATACAACCATCTAGCTACTACATGGACCCATAGTCCAAGGTGGAACTACTCACAAATCATACCGAAGAGAAGGCCTCCGGGATGATCTCCCCTCCGGCAGGGTGCCGGGAAGAACTTCAGATCCCCCGATCTAGGGACGATGGTGGCGGCGGCTACAGACGGTTTCGTGGATTTCTGAACGGGTACCGAGAGTTTCTGTATCAGGGGCTTCTTATAGGCGAAGGGGCGAGTCCGGGAGGCGACCAGGGTCGCCAAACCCTACCCAGGCGTGGGTCCACCTGACCCTATGCCTGGGGTGGGTCTGGCCCCCCTGGCCAGCCCCTCTGGCTCTCCTCTAGACTTCTTGTTCCCCACGGAAAGTTATTGACTTTAGCGTTCGTCCCGTCCAATTCCGAGAATATTTCTTTACTAACTTTTCTAAAACCAAAAATAGCAGAAAACAGGCATCTGGCACTGTTGCAACTTGTTAATAGGTTAGTACCAGAAAACATGTAAAAATCACCTCAAATTATAGACAAGTAAAGCAAAGTAGATACTAAACAAACATGGAGCATAAAAAATTATAGACACGTTTCCAACGTATCACTAACCCAGGAGAAGGTAATAATTTGATTGGTCTCAAGAACTCATCGTTTCCACCATATATACTTCGAGTCCACATGCTAATATTGTGTTCCTCGCTCAGGTGGAATGGGAGCCATACGGAACTAGAGGGAATGTGGGTATGGGTGTTTGGTTCCAGGCAGACTTGAACCGCAAATGTATGCAGGAAGCACATCTCTGGAGGATTCGTGCCCTGTTGATTTGTGTCTATGCTATTGAGTTCCACCTTCCACAAGGGTGATGAGGCAATTTGGCTTATTTCAGGAGACCCCGCCGCCATACAAGGACACTAGCATAGATCTTCACGGGTGAGTGATCCTTGTACCCTAAGTATCTAATTTTCTTGGGCGTCACATGATAGTATTAAGTCAATGAATTTGATTGTAGATTGGACAAGATCAAGCAGAAGAGGGAAAAAGATTGGGTTGCATATCATCACAAGTATATTCAGAAGTTCTATGCAAGGATTGAGGAGATTGAAAACCCGAATGCAGTCTCTCATCCTGAGGCACCGCATGATGCTGCAGCGTTCAATCGGTACCTTGTGTGGCTTGGGAAGGTGTCTCGTTTGTACCTGCAGTCGGCTTCGTTTGCATCTCATGACATAGTGGAGGATCCTTTTCCTGCTTTTGACGATCTAAGCCAGCTAGAGTACAAAGACTTGTCCGAGGCGGCAGGGGTGCAAATTCAGCGGGGGTTGTCCGCTTTGTGGTAAGCATTATGCTGGGGACTGTTATGTGCAATTATAGTGACATAAAATTGACTATTTTCTTCTTTTGCTAGCGTGAGGAGATCTCGAAACACGTGGATGAGGCCGCAGAAGCACTTAAACATCCTCCTGGCAAGGAGTCTGAGTCATCCCTTCGAGCATTTGTGGAGGTATGTGTTCATACCGTTCCTAGTTCTATTGTATTTTTAGGTGTGTTGAAATGTTCTAACATATTTGTCAATGTCATAGCGTACCAAGCATTGGGGCCATGGATTAGGTGTCTTTCTTGGTTGCCGCACCGTCGACGCCGCATCGCCAGTTAGGTCTTCCAGCCTAGAGGATGATGCACAAGATGAACAGGAGGAAGAGGGTGAGTATGAGGAGGAGGAATCAGGCCAGGATGAGGATGAGGAGGAAGATGGTGAGGATGAGGATGAACAGGAGGAGATAGGCATGTCTCAATTACACGACGCCCCGCAGTCTAGTCAACGGTCCTCGATGAGGAGGAGGAGGCTACCGAGGAATCCATACATGCCAAGTGAATGGGAGAACAAGCATCGGGCAAAGGTGTAAAGCCGTGATCCTAGCTGCGAGGAGGAAGACTCCGATCCTCCGCGAAGGGTTAGGAGGCAGGAGGGACGGAGCAAGGCGAATGAGGATCGGGTGGCAAAAAGGGGTAAAGGGAGAAAGTGAACTAGTGCTTGTGGCTTCAACTTGATGTGGTCATTATGAACTTGTAGTTTGAACTTGTTGTTTGTCGTCATTTTCAACTTGTTGGTGTGTTGATGCATTAAAAACTGGATGTTCTGATGTGTTGAATTGTTAAAAACTGGATGTTTGATCTGTTGAAATGTTTGATCTGTTGAAATGTGAAGTGTTGAACTAGTGCAATGTTTAAATGTTCATCTTTGAAACAGCATGACATTTTTCAGAAAAGTGACATGCTAGTAAGCATGACGCCTTACGCAAAAGCGCCATGGTTGCATGGCACCTTGGGCAAAAGCGCCATGCTTCCTAGCATGACGTTTTCCAAGGGGGCGCCATGCAGAAGACTTAGCCGATTTTCGGGTGAGAATTTTCGTCGCTCGCGTGCAGGCACTGTGTGTAAGATCCCTCCTTTGTAAAGGAAAAGGATCCCTGTGATTGCAATGCTAGTCCCTGGATCATTGCTAGCATCCACAGTTTAAGATGAAGTACACAGATACAAAGGTCATTTATTACATCCATTCCAGAGTTAAACATAGTCTTTACAACTCAAGTCCACAGGCCTAATACAAGAGTTTGAATAAGTAAATAAATATAAGTCTTCATCTTCATGTGCCGTAGGCAAACATGTTGAGTGTAGACTCATGACACCTAATCCTCATCAGAGTAACCTGCAACATCACAAGTTATAGCCACAGTGGGTCAATACTTTGGAATAGTATTGGCAAGTGATACCTTAGTAAATTTTAAGTGGACTATATTACTATATGCATTTTGGCTAAGTGTAGCTTGGCTTGCTTTGCTCAAAATAGGTTTTTCCTATTAGTTGAAATCACTAAGTTTTTCTTTGTCAAAACTTTTCCCAAGAAACCACCAATAGACATTGAGGTCCTTCACCCTTGTTCACCCACAAGTTTTTACTTAGAAGTTGGAGTGATGAGATTCTTGATAGCTTCCATGTCTTGATGCTCAAGTTGTCCATTGCCATGGACTTGGCTAAGTACTTAGATTTTTCTATCTGCAGAGGTTGTGCACTTTCCCCACCAGACTTGGTTTCCCAAGACAGGACCTTTCAGAAACCTTTCCTTAGACCAAATGGACGCGCTCCAACCTATCATTTCCCACTACCACCAACTGTCCAAATGGCTAAGTTCTAGCAACTTATGTGATCCAGGCAGAGCCCATATTGCCAAGTGGCCGCACTAGAAGCTTCTCAACACTTGGCCTCTAAAATCTTTTTATTCCTGGGTGGCTTTCCACAAGTGAGATACACAAGGTCAACCATAGCCATGGGCCTTGTGTAACCACTCAACCAAAAACCACCAATCAAGTCCCTTTCCACCCAGGTGATTCATTGACTTAGTTGTTTTATTAAGAAAACATAAGTCCAAAGACTTAGAAATATTTTCATCATAGCATGTATATATTTTACCAACCCTTGTTTGCTACTAGCTAGGCTAAGCATGGCATAGATAGTAACTTAACTTAGAAATTTCCTAGCAATTCTACAACTACTTAGGATTTCCCAACATGGCATTTGGCAAAAATAGTAACATGCAAGACTTAGCAAAATATTTCTAATGCTTGTATAAAAATATAGGGATGGAAATATTCATGAAGTACCACTTGCCTTGGTAGTTGGGAGAGTAGCACTCTTCACAATCACAATCACTAGCACCAAAGTCTACACAAAGAATGGTAGCAACAAATTACACACAACATATACAAACAAACAAAAATACATATGCATGCATGCAAAAATGCTAAGTGATGATTTTTAAAACTCAACCAAGCAAGTGCATAGTACTGAATCATAACTAAGTTAAAAACTTGCTAAACCAAGTTTATTTTACACTAAAACAATTTCCTAAACAATTCCTATACTCAAAATAGTCCTAAACAAGTTTCTGCAAATAAAGTCATTTTAACAGAAACTAAACACTAAACACATTGCATAAACAGAAAGGGCTTGTCTCCCTGATTCCAACGGTATAAAATTTGTCAAATTCTAACGTGTGGATCAAAAGTTATAGCTAAATCAAAATTGGATTCAAATCTGTTTTTCAAATTCTGTTTTTAAACAAACCCTAGCCACGCGTCCTAATCTTACTGGCGCGTACCGGTTCGCGTTGGATCACGCACGCGAGCCGTAGGATCTAAGTGGCGATGCACGGTTCAGATCAAAACGTAACGCTTCGCTAAGTGGTTCTATCGCACGCGTTGGATCTAGATCCAACGGCTCTCGATCAAGCGACCATGTTCTGGCGGTGCGCGGCAACGGCGAGCGGCGGTGCGCTCTGTCAGTGGCGGCGCTGGCGTTCTAGGTCACTCGGGGAGGGGAGAGTGTGCTTACCAGAACCGCGGGGTCGAGGCGAAGCTCAACGTGGAGGTGGCTTGGCAAGGGGCGCACGGCAGGGGCTGCTGGAGCTCGTCGGAGTCGTGCACGGCGTCGGGAGGTTGCAGACGATGTAGTTGCCGAGGTTTCGCGTCGCCCTAGCACGAACCAGATGGATTAGGAGACGCGCAAAACAGTGGCGAACATCCTCGTATGCAAAAGGGGGCAAGGGGCGCGCTCTGCTTACCGTAATTGGTCGCCGGAGTTGAGCGGCGGCTCGGTTGGTTGCAGGCACGAACGGGGACGGCGTCCTGGGTCACGAGCAGGCAAGCGAAGAGTATCAGGAGATGCACGTGATCACGCTGGGCACGATAGTTTGAACCAGAGAAAGGGGGACGGTCGAAGCTCACCGGAATCAGTGGCCGGAGGTCGTCGGTGCTGCGGGGTTTCGAGGTCGAATGCGCGCAGCCTGGTGGCGGAGTGAGCGAGGAAAGTAGGGGAAAATGACCGTGGCGGCGAGGGGTTTAAGTAGCCAGAAGCGGGGCGAGGATTGCGCGCTGAATCAATGGAATTTAAGTGAGTTTAATCGCGGCGTCACTGCACGGTGGTAACGGCGGAGCGGCGTCTGCGCGTGAGAAATTGGGGAAGACGACGCTGACGTGGAGAGGGCCCGCTCGTCAGCGAACAGAACAGAGGGGAGTGGGGTCTGGGTGTCAGCGACTTGCTGGGTGCGTCCGCGCGTGCGAGAGAGAGAGGGGAGCCGGGTGGGCTAGCTGTGCCGGTTTTGCTGTTGGGCTAGAATAGGAGCGCCTGGCCTTTTTCTTTTTCTTTAATCCTTTTCTATTTCTGAATTGATTTTCTGGATTGAGTTTCAAATGAATTCAAACTCGTTTTGAATTCAAATCTTTTCTGGATTTTTGCAGTGTGCAATAGTCACAAATAGTGGCATAAAACCATGTGGTCACTTTGAGTTGGCTTGGTCATTTTGGGAAAACAAAATAACAGGGACATTGCACTTGGTTTGCAAATGTTTGAAAATGGTTTTTGAAACCATTTCTATTTTGTAAAATTTTGTTCAAATTCCACACTCAATCCAATCAACAAGGGAGACAAACAATCTTGGTTTAAAACATCCAAGCTCTCAAATGGGGATGGCCATTTGATTTAAGTTTGCTCACATAAAATGATAGCACTATGTGCTTCTGTTTTCTTGAAATGAGTTTGAAATTGATCTCAATTCTATATGCATGCATGAATGATATGCAAACTTTGAAATCATGATTTTAGGGATGTTACAAATCTAACCCCCTTAAGGTGAATCTCGCCCTCGAGATTCGGGTTGGCTAGCAAATAGGTGAGGGTGGTCTTTCCGAAGATCATCTTCTCTTTCCCATGTTGCTTCCTCTTCGGAATGATGATTCCACTACACTTTGCAAAACTTGATAGTCTTAGTCCTTGTGACTCTTTCTGTAGTTTCAAGAATCTTGATAGGTTTCTCTTCATAAGTGAGATCACTTTCTAGTTGAACTTCCTCCAAAGGTATAGTATCCTTCAAAGAAGTTTCTTCCATTTCTGGATGGCATTTCTTAAGCTGACTCACATGAAACACATTATGGACAGCTGACAGAGATTCTGGCAATTCAATTTCATAGGCAACTTCTCCTTTGCGACTCAGAATCTTGAATGGCCCAACATATCTTGGTGCCAATTTTCCTTTGACTCTGAATCTTTTCACTCCGCGTAGTGGTGACACTCTAAGGTAGGCTATATTACCAACTTCGTAGGTGACCTCTCTACGCTTAGGATCTGCGTAGCTTTTCTGTCGGGACTGTGCTATCTTCAACCTATCCTTAACCAATTTGACCTTCTCTTCGGCTTCTTTGATAAGGTCTGGCCGGAATAAACTTCTTTCTCCCACACCATTCCATAACAATGGGGTGGTACACTTTCTTCCGTAGAGAAACTCAAACGGTGCCATCTCAATGCTGGCTTGATAGCTGTTGTTATAAGAAAATTCTGCGTAAGGCATAATTTTGTCCCAACTGGCTCCATAGTCTAAGGCACACGCCCTCAACATGTCTTCAAGAATCTGATTAGTTCTTTATGTTTGTCCATCGGTTTGAGGATGAAAAGCAGTACTGAATTCCAACCTCGTTCCCAATGACTCATGTAGCTGTCTCCAAAAATGGGAAGTAAATTGGGTTCCCTATCAGAAACAATACTCTTGGGTACTGCATGTAAACATACAATTCTACTCATGTAGATTTTGGCTAACTTAGCACTTGTATAGGTTGTCTTCACGGGTATGAAATGAGCCACTTTAGTTAGGCGATCCACTACTACCCATATGGAATCATATCCTGACCTGGTCCTTGGTAATCCGGTAATGAAATCCATACCAATTTTGTCCCACTTCCAATCAGGAATAGGTAGTGGTTGAAGCAAACCTGCTGGTTTCTGATGCTCGCTTTCACTCTACTACACACATCACACAAAGCAATATGTTCGGCGATGTCCTTCGTGAGATTATTCCACCAAAATCTTTCTTTCATGTCCATGTACATTTTGGTGTTACCCGGGTGAATAGAATACGGAGAGTTGTGTGCTTCTTGTAAAATCAGTTTCCGTAGCTCCGGATCTTGTGGAACACAGATACGTTTCCCATGCCATAAAGTACCCTGTTCGTCTTCATGGAACCCTTTGGCCTTTCCTTTGCCAATCTTCTCTTTAATCTCTTCGATTTCTTTATCAATCTTCTGGGCTTCTTTGATCTTGCCCAACAAAGTGGGTTGAACATCCAAAGACATGAGATGTCCTTCAGGCACAATATCCAATCTGAGTTTTCTAAATTGGGTACACAGATCATTTGGCAATTCTCCTTTGGTAAGGCCATTCACAAAAACCTTACGGCTTAGAGCATCTGCTACAACATTTGCTTTACCGGGATGGTATTGCAAACTTAGGTCGTAGTCTTTGATAAGTTCTAGCCATCTTCTTTATCTCATATTAATTTCCTTCTGGGTGAAGATATACTTCAAACTTTTGTGATCCGTGAACACTTCACAACGCTTTCCCAAAAGATAATGTCTCCATGTTTTGAGTGCATGGACGACAGGGGCTAACTCTAAATCATGAGTAGGATAGTTTACTTCATGAGTTTTGAGTTGTCTCGAGGCATAAGCCACAACTTTACCGTCTTGCATAAGTACTGCACCCAAACCTTGATGAGATGCATCACAATATACTTGGAAATCCTTTTCCAAGTCTGCCAGACACAAGACTGGTGCTGTCACAAGTCTCTTCTTCAATTCTTGAAAGCTGAGTTCACAACCTTCAGACCAAGCAAACTTCTTGTCTTTCTTTAACAATTCAGTCATGGGCTTAGCTACCTTAGAGAAATTTTCAATGAACCTTCTGTAGTAACCTGCTAAGCCAAGGAAACTACGAACTTCCTTCACGGATTTGGGAGATTCCCATTCAGTCACAGCTGAAACCTTAGCAGGATCAACTGCTAAACCATCCTTTGTCATAACATGACCAAGAAAACCAACTTCCTCCAACCAGAACTCACACTTGCTAAATTTGGCATAAAGCTTATGCTCCCGTAACTTCTCAAGTATCAAAGCAAGTGTCCTTCAAGTTCTTCTTTGCTCTTGGAGTAGACTAAGATGTCATCGATGAAAACGACAACAAACTTGTCAAGGAATTCCATGAACACCTTGTTCATCATATTCATGAAGTATGCTGGAGCATTTGTCAAGCCAAAAGGCATTACGGTATACTCATACAGTCCATACCTTGTGGTGAACGCTGTTTTAGGTATGTCTTGCTCTCTTATCTTGAGTTGAAAATAGCCTGACCAGAGATCAATCTTTGAGAACACACATGCTCCTTCTAGCTGATCAAACAAGTCATTGATTCTAGGCAAAAGATATTTGTTCTTGATAGTTACCTCGTTGAGTGAACGGTAATCTATGCATAACCTTTGACTTCTATCTTTCTTCTCCACGAACAAAACTGGGGCTCCCCAAGATGAAGAACTTGGTTGAATAAATCCTTTCTGCAACTGTTCTCCAAGTTGCTTCTTGAGTTCCTTCAGTTCATCAACTGACATTTTATACGGTCTCTTTGCTATTGGTCCAGACCCTGGTACCAAATCTATCAGAAACTCCACATCTCTATCAGCTGGCATTCCCGGTAGTTCTTCCGGAAACACATCCGGATACTCACTCACAATTGGTACACTGTCCATGCTAACCCCCTTAAGAGAATTTAGCTTACTTCCTTTAGATTCAAAGTTGGACTTGAACTTAATCCGTTTTCTTTCCGGGGTTGTGAGTGCAACAGTACGATTAGCACAATCTAGTACTCCTTCATACTTAGCCATCCAATCCATTCCCAATATTACGTCCAGTCCTTGGGAATCTAGGATTATCAGACTCACTGGAAACTTATGTTTTCCAAACTCTATTACTAGATCCCGGCATCCAAGACTTACTATCATATCTCCACCCGGAGAACTAACTTTTATTGGACACCCAATGTTTTCAGTTGGAAACCCATTTCTATCAACAAATGCTTTTGATATGAATGAATGCGATGCTCCAGTATCAAAAAGAACAAATGCTGGAATAGAATTGAGTCTGAACTTACCAGCAACAGCATCAGGCTCCTCATAGACCTCCTCCACACTGATGTGGTTCACCTGTCCTTTCTGGAAAGGATTGGGCTTGATAGGTCCTTCAACTTTCTTTTCAGGGCACTCATTTGCATAATGCCCCATCTTCTTGCATTTGAAGCATTCAACCTGACTGATGTCTCTTTTAACAGGCTGACTTCCACTTCCACTACCATTACCACTATGGTGGCTCTTATGTCCACTCTTATGGTTCTTGTACTTGTCATTGTCATGACTGCGATGATGCTTGTTGTCATGACGGTTGTGGTTGTGGTGCTTGTTGAATTTCCCATGCTTGTGGGATCCTGAGCTTCCGCTGTCATCATAGTGAGATCGTTTGTGAGACGATCCCGAGCTGTGCTTGTCGGAGTGCTTTCTCTTTCTACTCTCGACTTGTTTCATTTTGTTCTCCAAAATAGCAGCCTTGTCACAGAGCGACTGATAAGTGGGAACATATGCCACAGCCAATTGCAGATTCAGCTCATCATTCAAGCCTTCCAGAAAATTTTCCTTTCTCTTGGCATTAGTGTCAACTTCATCCGATGCATAACGCGCCAGATTGTTGAACTCCTCAATGTATTTAGCCACGCTGCAGTGGCGCGTCTTCAGATTGTGGAACTCTTTCTTTTTCAGGCTCATCACTCCTGATGAGATATGAGCAGTGCGAAAGCCATCCTCAAAGATAGCCCATGTCACTTCATCTATGGGAGTGGTGATCTGGAAGTTGTCCCACCAAGTGGCGACTGGCCCTTCCAGTAGATGTGCTGCAAATCTGACCTTTTAAGCATCCGTGCAGCCCACGGTTACTAAGTCCTTGTTCACAGAACGTAGCCAATCGTTGGCCACCATGGGATCAGTCGTCCCTGAGAACTTAGCTGGCCTCAATCTCAAGAATCTGGTGAGCATATCAAAGCCCGGAGGGTTGTTGTTGTTGTTATTGTTGTTGTTGTTATTGTTTTGGTTCTGGATGAATGTTGTCATCATCTGCATCAGCTGTGTTTGAGCAGTCATCATTTGTTGCATTTCTGGAGTGATGTTGTTGTTGTTGTTGTTGTTGGGGTTGGGGTTTGCACGACGGGGAGGCATCTGTGGTTTGTTCAAATAGAGATAAGAATGAGATACCCATAGATGCTTTCATGCACAATACATCACATAAGCAAACACATAGCATGCAACACAAGATAAAGGTTCAACAACAAAATAACAAGTTCACAAAGTAAAACACACAAGTGGCAAGCCATCCACATGTCGGATGGTCCAATATCAAGTTCTCAAATAACAAGTATGATAATAAAAGATAAACGAGTAGTCAAGTCTACTCATCGCCATCAATCTCCTCCTCGACAAAGGTAAGACCTACGTTCTCCATCGCGGCCTTGTTCTCCTCGATGGTAGTGGTAAAGGACTCTATCTTGGCCTTGAGAGTCCTCTTCTGGGAACGAAGCCTCTCTATCACCGACTGCTGCTGCTCTAGCTCGAAGTCCTTGGACTGCAGTTCTTCAGTCATGTCCCGGATCTTCTTGTTTCTATCCTGGACACGCTTCTCCTGACTCTTGAACTTCCTGTCCTGGGTCTCGAACTTTGCCTCCATTTCCTTGACTATCTCGTCCTGCTGCGCGAAGAGCTTGTCCTTCTCGCGAAGCTGCACCTGGATCTCATCATTGCTGAGCATGACATTGGTCCTGTCCGTGTCCACGTGCCTAATGAGAGACTCTAAGTCCTGGAGGTACAGGCGTATCGGCTCTGCTGCGTCCCTCGAGTCGTCCTCGAAGTCGATGGACTCTCCGTCCTCATCACGTCTTCCGAAGACGTGAAAGTAGGTGCCTCTAACCTGTTGGGAGTGTCGCCCTAGCAGACGTCCTATCAGATCCTGCATCACTACCTCAAGGCCTCTCTCCCTGTCATCGTGCATAAGCTTGAAGACGATGGCCTCCGTAGCAGGCTCAGTCTGGCGTCCAGGCTGGTTCACCTTGAAGCCCCAGAGGTCCTTCCTCTCGAACTTGGTGAGTGGATGCACCATGATGGTGGGAAGAGGGAGATTGAGCAAGGTGGTAAGCTCAACGATACGAGGACTAAAGCGGGTAACCTGGAACTCCTCAACAGTGTTGATGGTAATAGGCATCTATTTATAAGATAGAAAAGTTAGAACAACACAATTCAAGATAAAACAAAAGGCAAAACAGCACATACATATCCTTGGGAAGCAAAACACACAAGTCATGCATACATGAAACCATTACAACAACCAAGGTCCAATCTTATTTTAAGCAACATTTTGGAAAACAGGGTGATAGGTGGTGGTCCAACTAACGTAGTACGTTTACAATCCTATCTCATTGGATCTGTTGGCTAACACAATGTTTCTAGAAGCAATTAGCCTATCATGCTCACATGATTCCATCACTAAGTCTATAATGTCTCTTCTTAAGGTTTGGTTGGTAGCTTCCAACTCTTGGGTATGTTCCTTCTCCTTCCTTAGATCATTTTGGAGGTTGAGCATTCTGTACTTGACTCTGCCACCAAGTTCTTTGATGGTCTTCCAAGCTACATCCCTTGCTGATTCAAAGAATGTAGGGTGCGCCACTGAATTGGTGAACATGCAGAATCCTTTTTCCTGATGGTTGTCTTCCATGTTTTTATACAAGTGAAGTTGCACCCACCAGTATTCCACTCCTTCATCCATCACTGGGAAACCCTTGTACACAGCTGCACCTTGTATCTCTAATGTAACCATGAGGTCCTTGAGAGCCTTGGGGAATTCTGTCTCACACTCCAAAGTCATTGTCATGAGTGGTCCTTTCCTCATGGCTTCGTTGATGGAATTCATCTACAAATAGAGATGAGAGAGAAGATTAGAAAAGTTTACGAGAAGAATAGACAAGTGTAGAAGTAGTTGAAAATTTTCCTTAGTGGTTTCCAATCCTAGGGTCATAATCCTACAGGAAACACAGTGCTTTGATACCATCTGTAAGATCCCTCCTTTGTAAAGGAAAAGGATCCCTGTGATTGCAATGCTAGTCCCTAGATCATTGCTAGCATCCACAGTTTAAGATGAAGTACACAGATACAAAGGTCATTTATTACATCCATTCCAGAGTTAAACATAGTCTTTACAACTCAAGGCCACAGGCCTAATACAAGAGTTTGAATAAGTAAATAAATATAAGTCTTCATCTTCATGTGCCACAGGCAAACATGTTGAGTGTAGACTCATGAAACCTAATCCTCATCAGAGTAACCTGCAACATCACAAGTTACAGCCACAGTGGGTCAATACTTTGGAATAGTATTGGCAAGTGATACCTTAGTAAATTTTAAGTGGACTATATTACTATATGCATTTTGGCTAAGTGTAGCTTGGCTTGCTTTGCTCAAAATAGGTTTTTCCTATTAGTTGAAATCACTAAGTTTTCCTTTGTCAAAACTTTTCCCAAGAAACCACCAATAGACATTGAGGTCCTTCACCCTTGTTCACCCACAAGTTTTTACTTAGAAGTTGGAGTGATGAGATTCTTGATAGCTTCCATGTCTTGATGCTCAAGTTGTCCATTGCCATGGACTTGGCTAAGTACTTAGATTTTTCCATCTGCAGAGGTTGTGCACTTTCCCCACCAGACTTGGTTTCCCAAGACAGGACCTTTCAGAAGCCTTTCCTTAGACCAAATGGACGCGCTCCAACCTATCATTTCCCACTACCACCAACTGTCCAAATGGCTAAGTTCTAGCAACTTATGTGATCCAGGCAGAGCCCATATTGCCAAGTGGCCGCACTAGAAGCTTCTCAACACTTGGCCTCTAAAATCCCTTTGTTCCTGGGTGGCTTTCCACAAGAGAGATACACAAGGTAAACCATACCCATGGGCCTTGTGTAACCACTCAACCAAAAACCACCAATCAAGTCCCTTTCCACCCAGGTGATTCATTGACTTAGTTGTTTTATTAAGAAAACATAAGTCCAAAGACTTAGAAATATTTTCATCATAGCATGTATATATTTTACCAACCCTTGTTTGCTACTAGCTAGGCTAAGCATGGCATAGATAGTAACTTAACTTAAAAATTTCCTAGCAATTCTACAACTACTTAGGATTTCCCAACATGGCATTTGGCAAAAATAGTAACATGCAAGACTTAGCAAAATATTTCTAATGCTTGTATAAAAATATAGGGATGGAAATATTCATGAAGTACCACTTGCCTTGGTAGTTGGGAGAGTAGCACTCTTCACAATCACAATCACTAGCACCAAAGTCTACACAAAGAATGGTAGCAACAAATTAAACATAACATATACAAACAAACCAAAATACATATGCATGCATGCAAAAATGCTAAGTGATGATTTTTAAAACTCAACCAAGCAAGTGCATAGTACTGAATCATAACTAAGTTAAAAACTTGCTAAACCAAGTTTATTTTACACTAAAACAATTTCCTAAACAATTCCTATACTCAAAATAGTCCTAAACAAGTTTCTGCAAATAAAGTCATTTTAACAGAAACTAAGCACTAAACACATTGCATAAACAGAAAGGGCTTGTCTCCCTGATTCCAACGGTATAAAATTTGTCAAATTCTAACGTGTGGATCAAAAGTTATAGCTAAATCAAAATTGGATTCAAATCTGTTTTTCAAATTCTATTTTTAAACAAACCCTAGCCATGCGTCCTAATCTTACTGGCGCGTACCGGTTCGTGTTGGATCACGCACGCGAGCCGTAGGATCTAAGTGGCGATGCACGGTTCAGATCAAAACGTAACGCTTCGCTAAGTGGTTCTATCGCACGCGTTGGATCTAGATCCAACGGCTCTCGATCAAGCGACCACGTTCTGGCGGTGCGCGGCGACGGCGAGCGGCGGTGCGCTCTGTCAGTGGCGGCGCTGGCGTTCTAGGTCACTCGGGGAGGGGAGAGTGTGCTTACCAGTACCGCGGGGTCGAGGCGAAGCTCAACGTGGAGGTGGCTTGGCAAGGGGCGCACGGCAGGGGCTGCTGGAGCTCGTCGGAGTCGTGCACGGCGTCGGGAGGTTGCAGACGATGTAGTTGCCGAGGTTTCGCGTCGCCCTAGCACGAACCAGATGGATTAGGAGACGCGCAAAACAGTGGCGAACATCCTCGTATGCAAGAGGGGGAAAGGGGCGCGCTCTGCTTACCGTAATTGGTCGCCGGAGTTGAGCGGCGGCTCGGTCGGTTGCGGGCACGAACGGGGACAGCGTCCTGGGTCACGAGCAGGCAAGCAAAGAGTATCAGGAGATGCACGTGATCACGCTGGGCACGATAGTTTGAACCAGAGAAAGGGGGACGGTCGAAGCTCACCGGAATCAGTGGCCGGTGGTCGTCGGTGCTGCGGGGTTTCGAGGTCGAATGCGCGCAGCCTGGTGGCGGAGTGAGCAAGGAAAGTGGGGGAAAATGACCGCGGCGGCGAGGGGTTTAAGTAGCCAAAAGCGGGGCGAGGATTGCGCGCTAAATCAAATGAATTTAAGCGAGTTTAATCGCGGCGTCACTGCACGGTGGTAACGGCGGAGCGGCGTCTGCGCGCGAGAAATTGGGGAAGACGACGCTGACGTGGAGAGTGCCCGCTCGTCAGCGAACAGAACAGAGGGGAGTGGGGTCTGGGTGTCAGCGACTTGCTGGGTGCGTCCGCGCGTGCGAGAGAGAGAGGGGAGCCGGGTGGGCTAGCTGGGCCGGTTTTGCTGTTGGGCTAGAATAGGAGCGCCTGGCCTTTTTCTTTTTCTTTAATCCTTTTCTATTTCTGGATTGAGTTTCAAATGAATTCAAACTCTTTTTGAATTCAAATATTTTCTGGATTTTTGCAGTGTGCAATAGTCACAAATAGTGGCATAAAACCATGTGGTCACTTTGAGTTGGCTTGGTCATTTTTGGGAAAACAAAATAACAGGGACATTGCACTTGGTTTGCAAATGTTTGAAAATGGTTTTTGAAACCATTTCTATTTTGTAAAATTTTGTTCAAATTCCACACTCAATCCAATAAACAAGGGAGACAAACAATCTTGGTTTAAAACATTCAAGCTCTCAAATGGGGATGGCCATTTGATTTAAGTTTGCTCACATAAAATGATAGCACTATGTGCTTCTGTTTTCTTGAAATGAGTTTGAAATTGATCTCAATTCTATATGCATGCATGAATGATATGCAAACTTTGAAATCATGATTTTAGGGATGTTACACTGTGTCCCAGCGCGCCTTTGGCCAAAAGCGCCATGCTTCCTAGCATGGCGCCCTGGCCAAAAGCGCCATGCTTCCTAGCATGACGTTTTCGCAGAGGGCGCCATGCAGAAGACTTAGCCAATTTTCTGGCGTCCATTTTCGTCTCTCGCACGCAGGCACTGTGTCCCAGCGCAGCAGAGCTGGGCCAAAGCGCCATAGTAGCATGGCGCCTTCGGAAAAATCGCCATGCTTCCTAGCATGGCGTTTTCTTAGAGGGCGCCATGCACATGACTTAGCCGATTTTCTAGTGTCCATTTTATTCGCTCGCGCGGGCACTGTGTCCCAGCGCGCCAGACATGGGCCAAAGCGCCATGGTAGCATGGCGGCTTCGTCAAAAGCGCCATGCTTCCTAGCATGGCATTTTCTGAGAGGGCACCATGCACATGAATTCTCATAAGTTGGGGCTAGTTCCTATGCTAGTGGCAACATTCCAAAAAATTGCATTACGCTTAGGTCTATTGACACAAGAAGCATTATAGGAAAGTGTAGTGAATGTTTACGGAATACATGGCGTTCGGCCCTTAAGGGGTTTTACATACGTAAGAACCAAGACAACAAATTCGGCATGACAATGTTCAAGATAAATTCCACAAAGTGGAGTCCATAACATAGATCATAGCATGGTGACAACTCTATGGTGTCGCGCTAGGCTCCTTCACCTTCGCCTTCCTTTTCCTCTCTTCCTCTACCTCTTCCTTTTTCCTCAAGTTGCGTGCAAGCTGGACAACGGAGTTGAACTGCGCCTCTAATTGGCGTCTACTCTCTTCTTTCTTCTTGCTCTCTTCTTCCTCCATTATGACGCTAGCCTCTTCAGACACTTTCTCAAACCGACGATGATTCCTCAAGCTCTTTGATGACCCACAAGTGTAGGGGATCGCAACAGTCTTCGCGGGTAGTATTACCCAATTTATTGATTCGACACAAGGGGAGCCAAAGAATACTTGCAAGCCTTAACAACTAAGTTGTCAGTTCAGCTGCACCTGGAAATAGTTTTTGCTCACAAAAGTTTACCAGTAGTAACAGTTTGTAGTAGCAACAACAAAGCAACAACAGCAGTAACAACAATAGTGGAACAGTAGCAATAGTAACAGTAATGGTAGCAGTAGGATTCAAGTGCGGTAGGCATAGGGATGGATGGACGGGCGTTGCATGGACGAGTCTAAACATGTAACTTCAAGACCTAGGACATTGCAGATAAATAATAACAAGCATCCAAGTACTAAACAATCCTAGCATGTGCTCCAAATATAGTCATACGTGCTCACAATGAGAACTTGCACAACATCTTCTGTCCCGCCAGCCCGTGGCAGCGGGGCCTCTAGGGAACTACTGGCAATTAAGGTGCTCCTTTTAATAGAGCACAAAAGCAAAGCATTAACACTCCGTGAACACATGTGATCATCACACCATAGCCATCCCCTCCGGTTGTACCAATTATTGTCACTTTGGGGCCTTTGGATCCAGACAATGATATGTGTACACAACTTGCAGGTAAGATCACAAACAATACTATCATAATGATTCGATAATAAGTTCAGATCTGAGATCATGGCACTCGGGCCCTAGTGACAAGCATTAATCACAACAAGTTGCAACAAAGTCAAATATAACTAATAGAGATACTAGGCATTATGCCCCTAACAGATCTTATTCGATTACATGATAGAACTCATCCAATCCCTACCATCCCCAAGCCTACAGCGGGGGATTACTCACTCATGGATGAGGGAAACATCGGTGGTTGATGGAGATGCGTTGGTGATGACGATGTCGATGATCCTCTCCAAATTCCCCGTCCTGGCAGGGTGCCCGAACGGAGTTTTTGATCCGAATCTTGGTTTCTAGTGGCGGCGGCGGAGCGGAACTCTTTCTAGAAAACTATCGAACCCTCCCCTCTGTTTTTAGGTCAGAAGGAAACTTATAGGCGCGGAGGGAGGCCAAGGAGCTGCCTGGGGTGGCCAAACCTTCCCCAGGCGCAGGGTTAGTGGGCCCGCGCCTGGGGTGGGTCTAGGCCCCCCAGGCCTCCCCTCTGTCTCCCCTTCTGGCTCCGTGGATCTTCTGGTGAGAAATAGTTTTTGGCATATTTTCCGGGATTTTTCCTGATAGTTCATTTTCTGCACAAAAACAAGACACCAAGGTAATTCTGCTAAAAACAGCATCAGTCCGTGTTAGTTGAATCCAAATCACACAAGTTTAGAGAACAAACAATAGAGTGTTCGAGAAAGTAGATACGTTTTGGACGTATCAACTCCCCCAAGCTTAGCTTATTGCTTGTCCTCAAGCAATTCAGTTGAAAACCGAGTGCGATAAATGAACTTTCACGAACACTTTGCTTCATATGATGTATATATTCTCAGCACAGGAGTAGATGCTTAGACAATTCATAATAAAGAGTATGCAACTAAGTCTACTCAATAGTCATTGCAAGCTATGAATGAAGGGAATATGCCCTGAGAGGCAATAATAAAGTGTTTATTATGTGTATTCCAAGTATATGATAGATGTTTATTTTGCATGCTATAATTGTATTAATACGGAAACGTTAATACTGAAGGGTTTCGCAGCATAGTAAATCAAAAAAATTCTACGGATGCGAACGGGAAAGCCAAGACCTAATCTAGGAGATGCAAACAACGAGGGAGAATAGATGAGATCTTCATACCCTTGAAGATTCGCACAGCGGAACGTTCGATGGAACGTGGGTGATGTAGTCATACTCGCTTCTCCTTCTCGCGATCCGATCCGATCCAACACCGCAAGTGGCGATGCCTCCGAGATATGCACACGTGCGGCACCTCGACGTCTCCTCCTTCCTCGGTCCAGCAAGTATGGTGGAGAGATGGATTGGATATACAACGCGACGGCGCGGTGCAAGCGGTGGAGAGTTTCTGTGGCAGGGCTTCGCCTACGCGCAGTCGGGAGGGAGAGAGAGAGGAGGGGAAGCAGGGCGGCTAGGGTTGTGGAGGAGGTGTAGGGAAGGGGTGCGCCCCCAACCCTATTTATATAGAGGGGTGGGCGGCCAGCCCTAGCCCCTCCCCCAAGCCCTAGGCCGGCGGCCAAGGAGGGAGGAGTGGGGTGCAAGTTTCCCCCCTCCCTTCTAGAAGCTCCCCTAGGGTTTCCTAGGTGTTTGGCCGGCTGGGCCCTATAGGGCCTTGTGACCCTAACCCAATGTGGCCAGGGCACTCCCTCATTGGCCCATGCCCCCTCCTGGCAGGTGGGGCCATGTTGGTCCCCCTCCGGAAGGTTCTAGAAGCTTCCGGTACAATACCGATTAACCCGAAACTATTCCGAACTCCAAAAACTGTATTGCCTTATATGAATCTTATTCTCCGGACCATTTCGGAACCTCTCATTGTACCGGATCCCATCCGAGACTCCGAACAAAAATTCATAAACCAATTATCCAATCTATCCTAGCGTCGAGACATGATAAGTGTGTGACCCTTCGGGTTCGAGAATATGCAGACATGATCTTCTATCAATAATCAACAGCGGGGTCTGGAAACCCATATTGACTCCCACACATTCATCGATTATCATATCGGATGAACCACGATGCCAGGATTCAATCAATCCCATGTATATATTCCCTTCTTCGCGCGATATTTTACTTGCCCGAGATTTGATCGTCGGTACCGTCATACCTAGTTCAATCTCGTTCACAGCAAGTACTTTACTCGTTCCGTAATCCGATATCACTTTGTGATTAACTTATTAACCATATGCTTGCAAGTGGTGTTGATATCGATTACCGAGTGGGCCTGAAGTATATCTCTCCGACTTGGGAGGGACAAATCCCATCTCGATACATACAACCCAACAGGTACTTTCCGATCACCTAAGAGACACCTTTATGATCACCCTCTCATAGGATGACGTTTGATGACCTCAAAGCTTTCTTCCGATACCAGGGAGTTGTAACATCTCATGGTCTAAGGAATACAATATTTGACATAAGAAAAGCTTCACAAAGATGAACACGATGACACGATCTAATTGCTCCGCTTAGTTTGGGTCTGTCCATCATATCATTCTCCCAATGATATGATCTCATTATTAATCGACAACTCATGTCTATGGTTAGGAAACCTTAACCATCATTAATCAATGAGCTAGTCCATAGAGGCATACTAGGGACACGGCGTTGTTCACAAACCACACAAGTATTAAAGTTTGCGCTTAATACAATTCTAGCATGGAATATAAACTTTATCATGAACAAGAATTATAATAATAACATCTTTATTATTGCCTCTAGGGCATAATTCCAACAGTCTCCCACTTGCACTAGAGTCAATAATCTAGTTTACATCTGGCAACAATCTAACACCCATGGCACTAAGGTGCTGATCATGTTTTGCACGTGGAAGAGGTTTAGTCAATGGATCTGCGACATTCAGATCTGTATGTACTTTGCTAATCTTCAGATCTCCATCTGATATATAATCTCGGATTATATGAAACTTGCGGTTGATATGCTTGGTCTTTGGATGATATCTTGGTTCCTTAGCTAGTGCTATGGCGCCAGTGTTGTCACACAATAACTCCAGTGGGTCCAAGGCACTTGTAACCACGCCAAGCTCAGTGATGAAGTTCCTGATCCAAACTCCTTCACTTGACGCTTCTGCAGCAGCCATGTATTCCGCTTCTACTATAGATCCCGCGATCACGCTTTGCTTGCAGCTTCTCCAGCTCACAGCTCCTCCATTCAAAATATAAACGTATCCTGTCTGAGATTTAGAATCATCCTTGTCGGTGTCGAAACTAGCGTCGACATAACCCTTTACGACGAGCTGTTCATCACCTCCATAGACTAAGAACATTTCTTTAGTCCTATTTAGGTACTTTAGGATGTTCTTCATGGCTGTCCAGTGTTCCACTCCTGGATCACTTTGGTATCTGCTTGTCAAACTAAGAGCATTGGACACATCCGGTCTAGTACACAGCATGGCATACATGATAGAACCTATGGCCGAGGCATAAGGCACTTTGCTCATAGCTTCTCTATCATTTACCGTAGCTGGACACTGAGCCTTTCTCAATATCTTACCTGACAACATAGGCACTGAACCTTTCTTTGCCTTATCCATTCTGAACCTTTCCAGAACTTTGTCTAGGTATGTACTCTGGTTTAAAGCTATCAGGCGTCTTTGTCTATCTCTATAGATTTTGATGCCCAATATATAAGCAGCTTCACCTAGGTCTTTCATTGAAAAACACTTGTTCAAATAACTCTTCACATCGTTAAGCATGTTAATGTCATTTCCAATAATCAATATGTCATCCACATATAGTACCAGAAATGTCACCGAGCTCCCACTCACTTTCTTGTAGATACAAGCTTCGTAGCAATTTGGAACAAATCCAAAGCTCTTGATTACTTGATCAAAACGAAGGTTCCAACTCCGAGATGCTTGCTTCAGTCCATAAATGGAATGCTGAAGTTTGCATTCCTTATCAGGATCCTTAGGATCGACAAAACCTTCGGGTTGCATCATATACAACTCTTCATCAATGTTGCCATTGAGGAACACAGTCTTGACATCCATCTGCCATATTTCATAATCATGAAACGCAGCAATTTCTAATAAAATCCAAATGGACTTAAACATCGCTACGGGAGAGAAAGTCTCATCGTAGTCAACACCTTGAACTTGTCGAAAACCTTTCGCGACAAGTCGTGCTTTATAGACGGTAACATTACCATCCGCGTCCATTTTCTTCTTGAAGATCCATTTGCACTCAACGGCCTTTCGGTCGCTAGGAGGGTCCACCAAAGTCCATACTTGGTTTTCGCTCATGGATCCCAATTCGGATTTCATGGCTTCTAGCCATTTCTCAGAGTCTGGGCTCATCATCGCTTCCTCATAGTTCGTAGGTTCACTGTCTTCTACTAACAAGATAGTCAAGACAGGGTTGCCGTACCACTCAGGAGGGGCACGCGACCTTATCTACCTGCGACGTTCAGTAGCAGCATCGTCCGAAGCTTCATGATCCTTGTCATTAGCTTCCTCTATTGTTGGTGCAGGCGGCACTGGAACAATTTCAGGTGCTGCGCTACTCTCCAACTCAAGAGAAGGTTCAATAACCTCGTCTAGCTCTACTTTCCTCCCACTCACTTCTTTCGAGAGAAACTCTTTCTCAATAAAGGAACCGTTCTTTGCGACAAACACTTTGCCTTCGGTTCTGTGATAGAAGGTATACCCAATAGTTTCCTTAGGGTATCCTATGAAGACGCATTTCTCCGCTTTGGGTTCGAGCTTGTCCGGCATCAACTTCTTGACGTAAGCTTCGCATCCCCAAACTTTAAGAAACGACAACTTAGGTTTAGCACCAAACCACAGTTCATACGGTGTCGTCTCAACGGATTTAGATGGTGCCCTATTTAAAGTGAATGCAGCGGTTTCTAATGCATAACCCCAAAATGATAACGGCAAATCAGTAAGAGACATCATTGATCGGACCATATCTAATAGAGTTCGATTCCGGCATTCAGACACACCATTGCGCTGTGGTGTTCCGGGTGGCGTGAGTTGTGAAACGATTCCGCTTGCTTTAAGATGCGTGAGAAAATCATAACTCAAATATTCACCTCCATGATCGGATCGTAGAAACTTAATTTTTCTGTTACGATGGTTCCCGACTTCATTCTGAAATTCTTTGAACTTTTCAAATGTTTCAGATTTATGTTTCATCAAATAGATATACCCATATCTACTTAAGTCATCGGTAAAAGTGAGAAAGTAGCGATATCCACCGCGCGTCGAAACACTCATCGGTCCGCATACATCGGTATGTATGATTTCCAACAAGTCCGCCGCTCGCTCCATCATTCCGGAGAACGGGGTTTTGATCATCTTGCCCATGAGGCATGGTTCGCATGTGTCAAATGATTCAAAATCAAGAGACTCCAAAATTCCATCAGAATGGAGTTTCTTCATGCGTTTTACACCAATATGACCTAGACGACAGTGCCACAAATAAGCAGTATTATCACTACCTACCTTGCATCTCTTAGCCTCAATGTTATGGATGTGTGTTTCATCCCTTTCGAGATTTAGAAGAAATAAACCATTCACAGCAGGTGCATGACCATAAAAGATGTTACTCATATAAATAGAACAACCATTATTCTCAGATGTAAATGAATAACCCTCTTGCAATAAACACGATCCAGATATGATGTTCATGCTCAACGCAGGCACATAATAACATTTATTAAGGTTTAAAACTAATCCCGAAGGTAAAACTAAGGAGAGCGTGCCGACGGCCATCACATCAACTCTTGATCCGTTGCCAACGTGCATCGTCACCTCATCCCTCGCAAGCCGCCGTCTATTCTGTAGCTCATGTTTCGAGTTACAAATATTAGCAACTGAACCGGTATCAAATACCCAGGCACTACAACGAGGGATAGTAAGGAAAACATCAATAACATGTATATCAAATATACCTTTGATGGTGCCAGCCTTCTTGTCCCTAAGTACTTCGGACAGTTGCGCTTCCAGTGACCCTTGTCCTTGCAATAGAAGCACTCAGTGTCCGGCTTAGCTCCAGACTTGAGCTTCTTCTCAGCAGGGGCAACGCGCTTGCCGCCGCCTTTCTTGAAGGGCTTCTTTGCACCCTTACCTTTCTTAAAGCTGGGGGGCTTGTTGACCATCAACACATGATTATCATTTTTGATGTCCACCTCCGCAGCTTTCAGCTTAGCAAAGAGCTCGGTGATCGTATCAGTGGAACCAATCTGATTATGAGTCACTACAAAACTTTTGTAGCTGGGAGGGAGTGATTGCAGAACCCTGTCAATCTTGAGCTCCTCTAGAATCTTGCAGTCCAGTTGCTCAAGGCGTTGAGTGTAGCCCGGCATCTTTATGGCGTGCTCACTAACGGAACTCCCTTCTTCCATCTTGCAGTTAAAGAATTTCTCAGAGATCTCATATCTCTCAGAACGGGCCTGAGTCTGAAACATAGTTTTGAGCTCCTCAAGAATCTCAAAGGGCCCGAGATAATCTTCAAAACGATTTTGAAGGTCCGATTCCATAGCAAACAACATGGTGCTCTTAATCAGACCATAATCATCTTTGCGCGACTGATAAACAGCTTTCTCATCAGCCGGCGCATCTACAGCAGGGGCGTCACCTAGCGCATCCTCAAGGACATAGTCCTTTTGTCCACCAGTGAGAATGATTCTCAGATTGCGGAACCAGTTGGTGAAGTTAGACCCATTGTTTCTAAGCTTTTCTTTCTCAGCAAAAATGTTGAAGTTGAAGTCGGACGTAGCCATTTGATCTACAATATTTGCAAGTACAAATTAGACTATGTTCATGATAACTAGTTCAACTTAATCAAATTACTAGATGAACTCCCACTAAATTCAACATCCCTCAAGTTGTTTAGTGAACATGATCCAAATTCACCACACCTAATCCGATCTTCACGAGAAGAGATGTGGTTTCAATGGTGGACAACGAAGTGTCGATCATATCATTCATATGACTCATGCTTAACCTTTTGGTTCATGTGTTCCGAGGCCATGTCTGTACATGCTAGGCTCGTCAAGTCAAACCCAAGTATTTCCGCGTGCGCAAAACTGGCTTGCACCCGTTGTATGTGAACGTAGAGTTTATAGCACCCGATCATCACGTGATGCTTGAACACGACGAACTTTCGTAACGGTGCATACATGGGGAGAACATAGTTTTATCTTGATCTTTAAGTGAGGAATCATCTTATAATGCTACCGTCGCGATCTAATCATAATAAGATACACAAAAGGATAAACATCACATGCATATAACTTTATGTGACATGGTATAGCCAATCTTCGCGCAATGATCTCCATCTTGTGCATGCCGGCATGATCTCCATCACTCCACCATGATTGCCTCCACCACGAATAGCAACTACAACTATTGCTAACTACTTAGCGATAAAGTAAAGCTATTACATGGCGTATAAGAAGTTGACACACAGGTCATACACAATTATAAAGACAACCATATGGCTCCTGCCAGTTGTGTAATCATCGACATGCAAGTCGTGAAACATTACAAAACATGATCATCGCATACAACATACACATCACATCTTCGGCCATACCATATCACAGAAAACACTCCCTGCAAAAACAAGTTAGACGCCTCTACTTTGTTGTTGCATGTTTTACGTGGCTTATGGGAGTAGCAAGCTAAGAACGATTCTTACCTACGGAAAGCCACAACGGTGATATTATGGTTGCCAAACTCCGGTGTAAAATCCCATGACAACTATAGTGAGAGAAACTGGCATCCACCAGCCGCATGTGTGGAACAAGCCACACGTCAAGTGCGGAGCCGGTCTCGTGAACGAGGTCACGTAAGGTTGGCCTGGACCGCTTCGATCTCACTATCCCGCATCATAAGAAGTACACAAACAAGAGGCTTGCAACAGAAAACATCAACGCCCGCAACAACCATGTTGCGTTCTACTCGTGAAACACATCTACGCATAGATCTAGCTCTGATACCACTGAAGGGTTTCGCAGCATAGTAAATCAAAAAAATTCTACGGATGCGAACGGGAAAGCCAAGACCTAATATAGGAGATGCAAACAACGAGGGGGAATAGATGATATCTTCATACCCTTGAAGATTCGCACAGCGGAACGTTCGATGGAACGTGGGTGATGTAGTCGTACTCGCTTCTCCTTCTCGCGATCCGATCCGATCTAACACCGCAAGTGGCGATGCCTCCGAGAGATGCACACGTGCGGCACCTCGACGTCTCCTCCTTCCTAGGTCCAGCAAGTATGGTGGAGAGATGGATTGGATATACAACGCGACGGCGCGGTGCAAGCGGTGGAGAGTTTCTGCGGCAGGGCTTCGCCTACGCGCAGTCGGGAGGGAGAGAGAGAGGAGGGGCAGCAGGGCGGCTAGGGTTGTGGAGGAGGTGTAGGGAAGGGGTGCGCCCCCAACCCTATTTATATAGAGGGGTGGGCGGCCAGCCCTAGCCCCTCCCCCAAGCCCTAGGCCGGCGGCCAAGGAGGGAGGAGTGGGGGGCAAGTTTCCCCCTCCCTTCTAGAAGCTCCCCTAGGGTTTCCTAGGTGTTTGGCCGGCTGGGCCCTATGGGGCCTTGTGACCCTAACCCAATGTGGCCAG
Source organism: Avena sativa (assembly GCA_916181665.1). NCBI lineage: Eukaryota > Viridiplantae > Streptophyta > Magnoliopsida > Poales > Poaceae > Avena > Avena sativa. Next base: position 509,975,651 of record OV702294.1, read on the forward strand.
GGCACTCCCTCATTGGCCCATGCCCCCTCCCGGCAGGTGGGGCCACGTTGGTCCCCCTTCGGAAGGTTCTAGAAGCTTCCGGTACAATACCGATTAACCCGAAACTATTCCGAACTCCAAAAACTGTATTGCCTTATATGAATCTTATTCTCCGGATCATTTCGGAACCTCTCGTTGTCCCGGATCCCATCCGAGACTCCGAACAAAAATTCATAAACCAATTATCCAATCTATCCTAGCGTCGAGACACGTTAAGTGTGTGACCCTTCAGGTTCGAGAATATGCAGACATGATCTTCTATCAATAATCAACAACGGGGTCTGGAAACCCATATTGACTCCCACACATTCATCGATTATCATATCGGATGAACCACGATGCCATGATTCAATCAATACCATGTATATATTCCCTTCTTCGCGCGATATTTTACTTGCCCGAGATTTGATCGTCGGTACCGTCATACCTAGTTCAATCTCGTTCACAGCAAGTACTTTACTCGTTCTGTAATCCGATATCACTTTGTGATTAACTTATTAACCATATGCTTGCAAGTGGTGTTGATATCGATTACCGAGTAGGCCTGAAGTATATCTCTCCGACTTGGGAGGGACAAATCCCATCTCGATACATACAACCCAACAGGTACTTTCCGATCACCTAAGAGACACCTTTATGATCACCCTCTCATAGGATGACGTTTGATGACCTCAAAGCTTTCTTCCGATACCAGGGAGTTGTAACATCTCATGGTCTAAGGAATACAATATTTGACATAAGAAAAGCTTCGCAAAGATGAACACGATGACACGATCTAATTGCTCCGCTTAGTTTGGGTCTGTCCATCATATCATTCTCCCAATGATATGATCTCATTATTAATCGACAACTCATGTCTATGGTTAGGAAACCTTAACCATCATTAATCAATGAGCTAGTCCATAGAGGCATACTAGGGACATGGTGTTGTTCACAAACCACACAAGTATTAAAGTTTCCGCTTAATACAATTCTAGCATGGAATATAAACTTTATCATGAACAAGAATTATAATAATAACATCTTTATTATTGCCTCTAGGGCATAATTCCAACAAATACATGCGTGTTTAATAAACAAACAGAAAGTTCCTAGTTATGCCTCTCTCATAAACTACCTCGTTGATTAACAAGATGGTCAAGGTTTCCTGATCATAGACATTGGATGTTGTTAATAACGAGATCACAACATTAGTGTAATGATGTGATGAGCATTCGTCCGAAGTATAGCATTACGATCAAAGTCATTGAGTTTATATTGCTATAACAACTTACGAAGTGATCCTAATCCTTAGACCATGAGATCATGTCAATCACTAACACCCGAAGAGTTTCTTGATAACATCAAACATCACACCGTAACAGGGTGATTATAAAGATGGGTTCAGGACTAATAAAGTGTTATGTTGAGTCCCATGGATCGAGAGTGGAATTTCTTCATCCCGATGACGGATATATATACTCTAGGACCTCTCGGTGATATCACATTGGTTATCTTGCAAGCAAGTGATTTGATCACTAGAATGTTATATCACGGGAACGAGAAAAGAGTGCATGTCAGTAACAAGATCAAACTAGGTATGGAGATACCGATGATCGAATCTCGGACATGTAATATATCGCGAAACAAAGGGATTAAGATACTAGCATAAAAGGTTCCGACGATCACAAGAAAGTCATTGTTGAATGTGTGTGAGTCAGTATGGGTCTCCAGATCCCGCTTCTGATTATTGATCCGAGAGGAGTCTCGATCATGTACGCATTATTCATGAACCGTAGGGTGACACACTTAAGAGACACCGGCATCCAATTGGACCAAAGTTTCATGCCGGAAAGAATAACAAGCGTAGGAATTTATTTCACTAGATACCGAAATAGGTTTTCGGGTGAAATTGCATAAAGTGGTTACGCATGTGAAATAGAATTCTAGCAAGGGGTTATTTGTGAATGTTTGTCATTAAAGTAATTGACAAAATTCTGAATAAAATAAAAGAGTTTTATTTAATGAGAGTTTGCATTAAATTTGGTGGAAATTTAATGGCAAGTTTGAGTGGGATTTTGATTGGAGGGATTTGAATGGATTTTTGTGAGTGGAGTGTCCACCCACATGAATGAAGGAGGGGAGGGGGCAGCCCCATGGCCAGCGGCCACCCCCTTGGGTGCCCCCCTCCTCCTATAAAAGGCACCCCTCTCCTCACTTCTCACTCACACCTCCTCGTGAAGGATCTCTCTCCCCCTCTAGATTTTATTCCCCATGGTCTCGGACTAGCGATATACATGTTCCCGGTGGCTATTCGGCAAGAAAGAGTTATGCTTCCGCTGCATCGCTGGAGCGAGGAGGCAGAGGTTGCTCGGTGCCTCGAACGTGTGTGTGAGCACGGATGCGCTGTTGATTTGCGGCGCTAGGACTTCCTCTCGATCTTGAGATCGGCAAGAGATCGTCTACATCAACCACGAGTCGAACTCGTTAAGCTTTGTCAGTCTTCAAGGGTATGTTCTCTACGGATATACATCTGCCCATTTTTTGTATCTAGTAGATAGATCTTGGTACATAGTTCACATCGTAGGAAATTTTTTGTTTTCTATGCTGCGAACCCTACAGTGGTATCAGAGTCGGATCTATGCGTAGATGCTTTACACGGGTAGTACACATATGAGTATGTGGGCGATGATGATCATGTTGTTGCTCCTTAGTTGTAATTTTGGATATTGGTGGCATAGTGGGATGAATTGGTCCGGACAAAATTTACATGTCCTCGCACATGAGACCTGTTCCACGCTTGACATGCAACTAGTTTGCATAAGTGGCTAGCGGGTGTCTGTCTCTCCTACTATAGTCAATATCTATTTTGCAACGAGTTGTCAACAATTTGGTTATCCTCGTTGTGGTTCATGTTCGTAGGTATGAACGGTTCTATCTCGAAAGCCCTAAGCCACGTAAAATTTGCAATGGATAAATTAGAGGCGTCTAGTTTAGATTGTTGCTGGGCTAGTGTTATGATATGGTGATGTTGTAAGCAGAAGTATGAGATGATACTCTTACAACACACATGGCGTGTAAACTCCATAGACCTTGGACTTACACATAAAGGTATGATAGTGACCATACCACTATGCACATGATAGAGATCATATGCGGGAACCATATCATTCCACTAATAAACATGTGATGTTTGATAACATCTTATATTGCTTGTTTAGCGCTTTGTTAGCATAATAAGATGATCCCTCATTTAAATATCAAGATAAGAATGTGTTTTTCCTTTAGTATGCACCGATTATGTTTTCGTCGCTCCAAGACATCACGTGATGATCGGGTGTTCTTGGATCCACGACCATATTTCGGGTGTAAGACAGTTACACACGCGAATACTAAGGTTCTTACTTGGCGAGCCTAGCATGTACAGACATGGCCTCGGAACACGGACCGAAAGGTTAAGCATGAGTCATATAGTTGATATGATGCCCATTTGATGCTTGCCTTTGAAGCTACACCGACTCACGTGATGATCAGACTTGGTGTAGTGGATTTGGTTCATGTAATCACCAAAAAGGCACGAGGGATGTCGTTTTTGAGTGGGAATTCATTCGTAATATGGATTTGTTGAAATCAATCTATCATAAACTTAGTCTAAACTTTACAAATTCTGTTGTAGATGGCACCACCTGCTTTTAATTTCAATGTGTTCATGGAGAAAGAGAAACTTGCAACGAATGGTAGCAACTTTACCGAATGGGCCATGAATTTGAGGATTCTCCTCTCTGCTGCACAAAAGCAATATGTGCTAGAAGCATCCCTAGGCCCCCCACCTTTTGAGGATGCCCCTGACGAGGAGAAGAATGTCTATCAGACTCATCAGGAGGACCACAACTTAGTTCATTGCGGCATATTGTATGGGCTAGAGCCGGAACTTCGAAAGCATTTCAAAAACGGCAATGCATTTGATACAATGGGTGAGTTGAAAATGATTTTCGACACACATGCTGCTGTAGAGAGCTGCAACGCTTCAGAAAATTTCTTTAGCTGCATGATGGAAGAGCACAGCTCCGTTAGTGAGCATGTACTCAAGATGTCGGGTTACGCCGATAAGCTTGTGTCCTTGGGAATAACGATTCCCATTGACTTAGGCATCCATCGTGTTCTGCAGTCTCTGCCACCTAGCTATAAGAGCTTCGTGATGAACTATAATATGCAAGGCATGAAGAAGTCTCTCCCCTAGCTTCTGTCAATGCTTAAAACTGCAGAAGTGGAGATCAAAAAGGAACATCAAGTGTTGATGATCAATAGGAACACTGGTTTCAAGAAAGACAAGAAGGGAAAACGGAAGGGAAGTAAGGGCGGCAAGCCGGTTGCCGTGCCTGAAAAGAAACCCCGAGTTGGACCTAAGTCTGATACCGAGTGCTACTATTGTAAGGGGACTGGCCACTGGAAGCGCAACTGCCCCAAGCATTTGGCAGACAAGAATGCCAGCAAGGCAAACAAAGGTATATATGATATACATGTTATTGATGTGTACTTGACTAGTGCTCGCAGTAGCACCTAGGTATTTGATACCGGTTCAGTTGCTAATATTTGTAACTCGAATCAGGGGCTGCAGAACAAGCAACCGCTAGCAAGGGGTGAGGTCAAGATGCATGTCGGCAATGGATCAAGCGTTGATGTTATCACCGTCGGAACGCTACCTCTCCATTTGCCGTCGAGATTAGTTATAAACTTGAATAATTGTTATCTGGTGCCCGCACTGAGCATGAACATTGTATCTGGATCGTGTTTGATGCGAAGTGGTTATTCATTTAAATCCAAGAACAATGGTTATTCTATTTATTTGAATGAAATCTTTTATGGTCATGCACCGATTATGAATGGTTTATTTCTATTAAATCTCGATGATAATGTTACACATATTCATAATACTGATGCTAAAAGGATTAAACTTAATGATGATATATCCGCATATATGTGGCACTGCCGTCTAGGTCATATTGGCGTTAAACGCATGAAGAAGCTCCATTCGGATGGACTTTTGGAATCACTTGATTTTGAATCATTTGATACATCTGAGCCATGCCTTATGGGCAAGATGACTAGAATGCCGTTTTCTGGTTCAATGGAACGGGCGACAGATTTATTGGAAATTATACATTCTGATGTATATGGTCCAATGAGTGTGTCGGTGCGAGGTGGATATCGTTATTTCGTTACTTTCACGGACGATTTGAGTAGATACGGTTATATCTACTTGATGAAACACAAGTCTGAAACCTTTGAAAAGTTCAAGGAATTTCAGAATGAAGTTGAAAATCATCGTAATAGAAAGATCAAATTTCTACGGTCCGACCGTGGAGGTGAGTATCTAAGTTACGAGTTTAGCACTCACATGAAAGAGTGTGGAATTGTTTTACAACTCACACCTGCCGGAACACCATAGAGAAATGGTGTGTCGGAACGTCGTAATCGTAATTTATTGGATATGGTTCGATCTATGATGTCTCTGACGGACTTGCCGTTGTCATTTTGGGGTTATGCACTAGAGACTACTGCTTTCACTTTAAATCGGGCACCATCTAAATCCGTTGAAAAGATACCGTATGAATTGTGGTTTGGAAACAAACCTAAGCTGTCATTTCTTAAAGTTTGGGAATGCGATGTTTATGTGAAGAAACTTCAACCGGATAAACTCGAACCCAAAGCGGAAAAATGCGTCTTCATAGGATACCCTAAGGAAACTATTGGGTATTCCTTCTATCACAGATCTAAGGGCAAAGTTTTTGTTGCTAAGAATGGATCCTTTCTAGAGAAAGAGTTTCTCGTGAAAGGTGTGAGTAGTCGGAAGGTAGAACTCGAAGAGGTTATTGAACCTTCTCTCCAAAGTATGGCGAGTAGCGCAGCGCCGGAAGTCGTTCCGGAGTTGGCTCCACCAGTTGAAGAGGGAACTAATAATAATGATCATGAAATTCCGAAAGAGAATACTACCAAACCTCGCAGGTCTAGCAGGACGCGTGCAACTCCCGAGCTGTATGGAAATCCTGTCATGAATTTCATGGTTGATGAAAATGATGACCCTGCGACGTATGAAGAAGTGATGATGAGCCCGGATTCCAACAAATGGTTAGAAGCCATGAAATCCGAGATGGAATCCATGTATGAAAATCAAGTTTGGAACTTGGTGGAATTACCTCACGACTGAAAGGCCGTAGAGAACAAATGGATTTTCAAAAGGAAAACTGATGCTGATGGTAATGTCACCGTATATAAAGCTCGAGTTGTCGCAAAGGGGTTTCGACAAATTCAAGGAGTTGACTACGATGAGACATTCTCTCCCATAGTGATGCTAAAATCAGTTAGGATTATGTTAGCAATTGCTGCATATTTCGATTATGAGATATGGCAGATGGATGTCAAAACCGCGTTTCTCAATGGTAATATTGAAGAAGAGTTGTATATGATACAACCAAAGGGTTTTGTCGATCCTAAGGATGCTAACAAGGTGTGCAAGCTTCAGCGATCCATCTATGGATTGAAGCAAGCATCACGAAGTTGGAATCTCCGCTTTGATGAGGTGATCAAAGAGTTTGGATTTGTCCAAACTTATGGAGAAGCTTGTATTTACAAGAAAGTAAGTGGGAGCAATGTGGCATTTCTGATATTATATGTGGATGACATATTATTGATCGGAAATGATATAGATCTTTTAAACAGTGTTAAAAGTTATCTAAACAGCAAATTTTCAATGAAGGACCTAGGTGAAGCGTCATACATATTAGGCATAAAGATCTATAGAGATAGATCTAGGCTCCTAATAGGGCTATCGCAAAGTACATACCTTGATAAGATTTTAAAGAAGTTTAAAATGGACGGAAGTAAGAAGGGGTTCTTACCTATGTTGCAAGGCAAGACATTGAGTAAGACTCAAAGTCCGGCTACGGCGGAAGAAAGAGAGATAATGGACAAAGTCCCCTATGCTTTAGCCATAGGCTCTATTATGTACGCCATGCTATGTACAAGACCGGATGTGGCACATGCTATTAGTTTGACTAGTAGGTACCAATCGGATCCAGGTTCAGAACACTGGATAGCGGTCAAGAATATCCTTAAGTACTTACGAAGGACTAAGGATATGTTTCTTGTATACGGAGGTGAAGAAGAGCTAGTCGCTAAGTGGTATGTCAACGCTAGCTTTGACACCGATCCGGATGACTCTAAGTCTCAATCCGGATACGTATTTCTCATGAATGGCAGAGCGGTTAGTTGGAGGAGCTCCAAACAACCTGTGGTGGCGGGATCAACAACGGAGGCCGAATATGTTGCTGCTTCGGAAGCGGCTCAGGAAGAGGTTTGGATGAAGGAGTTCATATCCGAACTAGGAGTGGTTGCAAACGCGTTGGACCCAATGGTGATCTATTGTGACAACAATGGTGCCATTGCCAATGCCAAAGAGCCAAGGTCTCACAAGCATTCCAAGCATATTAAGCGCCGGTTTCACTCCATCCGCGAGCATGTCAAGGATGGAGATATAAAGATTTGTAAAGTACACACGGATCTCAATGTAGCAGATCCGTTGACTAAAACTCTCCCTAGAGAAAAACATGATCAACACCAGAACTCAATGGGTGTTAGATTTATCACTATATAACTAGATTATTATCTCTAGTGCAAGTGGGAGACTGAAGGGAATATGCCCTGAGAGGCAATAATAAAGTGTTTATTATGTGTATACCAAGTATATGATAGATGTTTATTTTGCATGCTATACTTGTATTAATACGGAAACGTTAATACATGTGTGTTTAATAAACAAACAGAAAGTTCCTAGTTATGCCTCTCTCATAAACTAGCTCGTTGATTAACAAGATGATCAAGGTTTCCTGATCATAGACATTGGATGTTGTTAATAACGGGATCACAACATTAGTGTAATGATGTGATGAACATTCATCCGAAGTATAGCATTACGATCAAAGTCATTAAGTTTATATTGCTATAACAACTTACGAAGTGATCCTAATCCTTAGACCATGAGATCATGTCAATCACTAACACCGGAAGAGTTTCTTGATAACATCAAACGTCACACCGTAACAGGGTGATTATAAAGATGGGTTCAGGACTAATAAAGTGTTATGTTGAGGCCCATGGATCGAGAGTGTAATTTGTTCATCCCGATGACGGATAGATATACTCTGGGCCCTCTCGGTGATATCACATTGGTTAGCTTGCAAGCAAGTGATTTGATCACTAGAATGTTATATCATGGGAACAAGCAAAGAGTGCATGCCAGTAACAAGATCAAACTAGGTATGGAGATACCGATGATCGAATCTCGGACATGTAATATATCGCCAAACAAAGGGATTAAGATACTAGCATAAAAGGTTCCGACGATCACAAGAAAGTCATCGTTGAATGTGTGGGAATCAGTATGGGTCTCCAGATCCCGCTTCTGATTATTGATCCGAGAGGAGTCTCGATCATGTCCGCATTATTCACGAACCGTAGGGTGACACACTTAAGAGACACCGGCATCCAATTGGAGCAAAAGTTTCACGCCGGAAAGAATAACAAGCGTAGGAATTTATTTCACTAGATACCGAAACAGGTTTTCGGTGAAATTGCATAAAGTGGTTATGCATGTGAAATAGAATTATAGCAAGGGGTTATTTGTGAATGTTTTTAATTAAAGTAATTGACAAAATTCTGAATAAAATAAAATGAGAGTTTGCATTAAATTTTGTGGAAATATAATGGCAAGTTTGAGTGGGATTTTGAGTGGAGGGATTTGAATGGATTTTTGTGAGTGGAGTGTCCACCCACATGAATGAAGGAGGGGAGGGGGCAGACCCATGGCCGATGGCCACCCCCTTGGGTGCCCCCCTCCTCCTATAAAAGGTACCCCTCTCCTCACTTCTCACTCACACCTCCTCGTGAAGGATATCTTTCCCCCTCTAGAATTTATTCCCCATGGTCTCGGACTAGCGAGATACATGTTCCCGGTGGCTATTCGGCAAGAAAGAGTTGTGCTTCCACTGCATTGCTGGAGCGAGGAGGCGGAGGTTTCTCGGTGCCTCGAACGTGTGTGCAAGCACGGATGCGCTGCTGATTTGTGGCGCTAGGACTTCCTCTCGATCTTGAGATCGGCAAGAGATCGTCTACATCAACCACGAGTCGAACTCGTTAAGCTTTGTCGGTCTTCAAGGGCATATTCTCTATGGATATACATCCGCCCGTTATTTGTATCTAGTAGATAGATCTTGGTACATAGTTCACATCCTAGGATTTTTTTGTTTTCTATGCTGCGAACCCTACAATGAAGAGAAACCAACTCAACAATAATAAGTAGCATGAAACATAAACATAAGCAACATTGCAATGCTCATAATAAGGTATGATAGAGTGATATCTCGCTTGCCTTTGTTTGAAGAGCACAATAAGAATGCTGAGGCAACTCTGAAGTTCACATGAAGACTAGAGATAAAGATATCAGAGATACAAGCATCAAATTCATGACATAATTAACCAAGTTTTGGAACAAACACAAGAATGACAACTATGATCTCAAGAAGGTGCTCATAGAATAAATGGTGACTCAACAAAGTTGTGAAAACAGGTTTGTGAAGGTTTTGAAAGGCTTCCTAATGCTAAAAGGAAGGTACTCGTTAGCTTTGAGATCTCATTGCCCCTATCATAGGCATCTTCATGTGGTTAAGGTGAAAGTGAGGTCCACTTTGAATCATATGCTTGACAGACCGTAGGCTGAAAATCCCAAGTCCCTTGAGTACGAGGGTCGCTCCGCATGCTACTCAACTTTGGTCACCTGAAAGTTCTTGTCATTGTAAATACATGCATATCATCGAGAACCGCCAACGGGGTACCCCTTGCACATGGTACATGAGCTTTCCTATAACCAAAATGACAAGGCAAGTAGACAATGAGCATCTCATCAATCTTTTTATTTACCATATGCATAGCTTTTTATTGAGGATGCTTCCTAGATGCTCATTATAGTGATGCTGCAAGTTTCCACCATTATTAGGCATGGCTTAGGCTAGCGGCCCAGACGTTTCTCTAACACAATGTATAAACTCCATGAACTAACAACTTCCCATTTTATTTCACATCGTCGACATCCATAAACAAAAGAGCAAAGTATCAACTGGATGAGATATCCAATAGGTTTTGAAAGCGTTCCCCGTGACAGCACGGTTCTGCTGACTCCCAGGATATAATAAGCAAGCATATAACTTTCATGGACTAGTCACAATGGTTAAAGATTATTAAGCGCAAGGAATAAAGTGTGCCATCAAGTTCGTGACAGCTTTACTAACTAACTTTCTCAAAACAGACAAACATTTTATTTTGGAAGAAAACACGACATATAAAATATGCGCTGAAGTAGCAAATGATGCTAATAGGTAGGTATGGTGGACACAGCTGGCAATATTGGTTTTGGGGAGTTGGAAGCACAGGTAGAGCACATACTCAGTGCAAGTGAAGGCTAGCAATAGATAGGGAGCGACAAACGAGAGAGCAATAACTGTCATAATCATGCTTGCAACAAAACATGACTAATTATCGTATGAAAGTGATACAAGAACTCTGAGGCAAAATAAATCATCGAGGCTTACTGACTATTGATTAGTCATATGCATGCGTGAGCATGTGCCAAGTCGATTCACATGAACAGTCAGAGGAGGATGCCACAATGTCATACCAAAGTATGAATAAAACAATGCAAGCAAAAATTCATATGACATGCTACAAACTATTAGCAAGCTGGAGCTAATCATAGACAAGCAAAAACTACTAAGCATCCATAATGACAAACACCTTACACAAACAGGCTAAGCATGATCACAATGATGAGTATATGTACAAAAATGAAAAACAAATAGAGTTCGTTACCAGCCTCTTACCACACCTCGAGTTGTCTTAATCCTCATTATTGCCTTTCACTTGTGTGACTTGAATATTAACATGAAACCAAAATCCACTAAGGACGGCTGAACCCTACAAAGAACTCACAAAACCAAAGAAGAACAACAAATATTTTTGGTGTTTTCGATTTTTCAAACAAGCCAACAAAGCAAAAACAAGCAAAGCAAAAACAAACCAAGCAAATCAAAACAAAACCAAAAACTAAGACGCTCCAAGAACAACACAACTGTGCATGAAACAATAAAAACGAAGTGTCTAGAAAGACCTAGGATTTTTATTGATGGAGAAGGAGATGCCTTGGGCACCCCCAAGCTTTGATGCTTGTACCTATTAAATATTTCTTGGGGTGACATGGGGTTCCCCCCAATCTTGAGCTTTTGTCCATTCTTCGTCTCATTACATCATTCTCTCTCTATACCTGAAACTTTTCCTTCATACAAAACTTCACACAATCTTCATTAGCAACATTAGTGTATTCAAAAGATAATAGACCTTCGGGTTTAGTTTTGGAACAGCAAAAAATTTCAACTAAAACACAAGCTATTGTAGAAACTCCTTCAAAAATATCAATTCCCCAAAAGAGAACTCAAAAAGGAATCAATAAGGAGCAAATGCAAATAATGGCATAAATCTGTCAAAACAGACCAACAGGTAGAAACTGATTTTTTTGAAAATATTTTGTTGCTCAAATAAAAAAGTGTTGAACTAACGAAAGTTAGCTAACATATTGGGGGATTTATTCATAAATTTTCAGCTCAATCCGATTTACAGAGACTCCTCACGAATTTTTATGGTGTAGGACATAAATCTATTTCGGGCCAGCAACTCCCCAAATATTACTTCCCTCTCATTAGAGGTCATTCTTGGCATAAAAAGCAAACAAAAAGGATAAGCAGAGGTCATTACTGAAGTAATAACTTCCAATACTCAAGGAAACTCTTGGGTTATCTCCCAACAAATACTTTTCTTTAACGCCTTTAAGTTAGGCACGACGAAGAGCAAATATGGGAAAGGAGAAAAATAATAGTGAGCAAGTACAACCACAATGAAAGCATTATTTTTGTTCATTAAAATCCTTTTGCTAAAAAGGTTGATCAAGTCTTGTTAACAAAACAATCTTATATGAAACAAAACTTTGCAATCCACAAGGTGATTATGTTACCTCATGCTTGATAGCAATGGTCCCAATCATAATAGTTTCAAAATTTTCTTGTGGAATGGGACAATATATTTATCCAACCTTGATGCTCTCAATATTTTCAATGGAATTCAGGCAATAGCTTTTAACAACCTTCTTGGGAAAATAGACAGTGTGCTCTTTTTCATTAATATTGAATGTTACTTTTCCTTGATTGCAATTGATGACAGCACCTGCAGTATTAAGAAAAGATCTCCTAAGAATAATGGACATATTATCATCTTCAGGCATTTCAAGCATAACAAAATCAGTTAAAACCATGCAATTATGAGCAACTTGAACAGGAACATCCTCACATATACCAACAGGGACAGTAGTTGACTTATCAGTCATTTGCAAAGATATATCCGTTGGTATCAACTTTTCTAGCTGGAGTCTCTTATAGAGAGAAAAAGGCATAACACTAACTCCAGCTCCCAAATCACATAAAGCAGTTCTAACATAATTGTTATTAATAGAGCAAGGAATAGTTGGTATACCTGGATCACCAAGTTTCTTTGGAACCTTACCATTGAAGGAGTAATTAGCAAGCAAAGTAGAAATCTCCTCATTAGGAATCTTCCTTTTATTAGAGACAATATCCTTCATATACTTTGAATAAGGAGGCAACTTAATAGCATCAGTCAAAGGAATTTGCAAGAATAAGGGTTTCATCCACTCACAAAACTTTTTGTAGTGTTCTTCCTCTTTTGACTTGTGTTTCTTACCTGGAAAAGGCATAGGCTTCTGCACCCAAGGTTCTCTCTCCTTTACCATGTTTATTAGCAATAAAATCCTCTTTTGTGTACCTAGTGTTCTTAGTGTGCTTCTCAGGTTCTTCCTCAACTTCCTCCTTATCATGAGCATCATTATTATTACCACTCTCAGCTTCAGCATCAGAGACAGATATACTATTAGGATCTACAGCAGGTTCAAGTGATTCCTCAACTATCTTATGATTCTTTTTCTTTCTCTTACGAGGACTACCACTATCTTCACCTTGTTGGGAATCATGCTCTATTCTTTTAGGGTGTCCTTCAGGATATAAAGTATCTTGAGTAGCTGCACCACTCCTAGTTCTAATTCCATAAGCATGTTTATTTCCTGAAGCACTAACTAGCATATCCTTTTGCACCTTAGCAAGTTGATCAAGTTGGTTTTGAACCATTTTAAAGTGTTTACAAAGCATTTTAATATCATTAAAAGTTATTTCCACAATATCTTTCAACTCATGGATAGCTCTAGAGTTTTCCAATAAATGATTCTGAACTTGTTTATTAAAATTACCTTATTTAACAATAAATGTGTCAAGTTCCTCTAAGCATTGACCAGGAGGCTTACCATAAGGAACATCGCCTTATTAAATTGGAGAGAGTGTAACTCAATAGTAGATGAGTGGGGAATTGGCTTACATAATTCTTCTATAGGAGGTAGATTCTTCACATCTTCAGCTCTAATACCTTTCTCCTTTAGACACTTTTTAGCTTCCTTCATCACTTCATCATTTAATGCAATAACTCCCCTCTTCTTTGTTATTGGTGTTGGAACTAGTTCAGGAACAACTGGTCCAGGAGTAATAGGCTCAGGTGTATTTAGCTTAGTTGAAGTCCAATCATCATAATTCTTGCTTATCTTATTCATTAATTCCTCAGCATCTGTAGGAGTCCTTTTCCTAAAAACACAATCAGCAAAGCTATCTAGGTAGGTCCTAGAATCATCAGTTAGTCTATTATAATAAATATCAAGAAGCTCATTCTGAGGTAATGGACATCCAGGATATGCATGAATCAAGGAACAGAATCTTTTCCATGACTCGGGAAATTTCCCTTCTTCTCCCTGTTTAAAATCAAAAAGTCTCTACAAAGCAGCATGTCTAGCACTGGGAGGAAAATATTTATGAAAGAAAGAAGCAATCAAGCAATCAGGGCTATCAATGGAACCAAAAGATAATCTATTAAACCAAGCCCTAGCTTCTCCTTTTAGTGAAAAAGGGAAGATCTTAGCAACAAAGTACTTGAGCATTTTAAAATCATCAGAGAACAAAGCACTCATAGTAGAAAGCTCATTCATATGAGCCACAACACTCTCATTTTCAGTACCACAAAAAGGTTCTTTCTCAACAATATCTAAATAAGATAAATCAAGAGAGAAATCATAATCTTTATCTTTAATATCTATGGGAGAGGTGGCAAACTTAGGATCATAGGACTTCTTAGGCATAATAGTACGTCTAGCAAGGAGACTCTTAATAGCACTAGCACCATGTGTGTTTCGGCACTCTTCAACAAATTCATCAGTGAGCTCTATGTAACCATCATTAATATCATAACTCTCACTAGACTTAGGTGAGCTAATAGGTGCAACAGTGCATTTACTAGGAGTTTCGGTATTTCCTAGACTAGCCATGGTAGCATCTAAAAAAGGACCTAGCGAACCACTCGCATCAAGCACAGTAGAAGTAACATCATGAGTATCAAAAGCATTTTCAGATTCAGAAGTAGTTGCAGTGTGTGTAGCATGAGCATGTGGTGGTGGTGTTACAAGCTTACTTATAACAGAAGGTGAGTCAAGAGCAGCAGAGGTGTTTAGGACTGTACCTCTTCTTGTAGTGGATGGTAAAATAGGGAACTTTCCATCACGAGACTTCCCCATGATGAAAGGAGTAGCAGTGAACAATAATAGATCCAAGTGAACTTACAAATAAAGCTATGCACTCTGGCAACGGCGCGAGAAAATAGTCTTGATGACCCACAAGTGTACAGGATCGCAACAGTCTTCGCGGGTAGTATTACCCAATTTATTGATTCGACACAAGGGGAGGCAAAGAATACTTGCAAGCCTTAACAACTGAGTTTTCAGTTCAGCTGCACCTGGAAATAGTTCTTGCTCACAAAAGTTTATCAGTACTAACAGTTTGTAGTAGCAACAGCAGCAGTAACAACAATAGTGGAACAGTAGCAATAGTAACAGTAACTGTAGCAGTATGATTCAAGTGCGGTAGGCATAGGGATGGATGGACGAGCGTTGCATGGACGAGTCTAAACATGTATCTTCAAGACCTAGGGCATTGCAGATAAATAATAACAAGCATCCAAGTACTAAACAATCCTAGGCATTGCTATCCCCAGCGATTTGCTTATCCGTTTCATCACTATACTTTAGAAAGTATTCATTCAACTTCTGAAATGTGTACTCCGCTATAGCAGTCACAGGCAATTGACATATACCTTTAAGTACTTTGTTGAAGCATTCCGCCATGTGCGGGTGGAATCACCGTATCTCTTGCCGCCATAATCATAAGCCCTTTCCCACTTTGTCCGTTCATTAAGGTGCTTTCTGAGAAACTCTTTGCCACCATCATCTGTGAGACAATACAATCTATCATATAATTTTTGAAAATGTCGAGCGGTGAAGGCAAGACAACAATCTTGTAGATCGTCGGCACATTCCTTGTTTCCACATGCTCTATAGAAGTTGGACACAAAATGCCTCATGCACCATCGATGGTGGATACGAGCACACCCGGGAATGTCCTTCTCGACTGCGTTGAGTATTCCTTGGTGGCGATCCGAGATGATGCAAACCTCTCTATCAGGTTCTATAACCTTGGTCCTCAATATATGGAAAAACCACACCTAGTTGTCGTTGTTCTCCACTGAAACCAAGGCAAAAGCCAAAGGTAAAACCCGGTTGTTTGCGTCGTGGCATATGGCAGTTAATAGTGTGCCCTTGAACTTGCCGGTCAAAAATGTGCCATCCACGGACATAACAAGCCGACAATGCTTGAATCCCCTGATGCATGGTCCAAATGTCCAAAATGCACGACCAAATACTCGGACAGTGGCACCATTGTACAACCTAGTCACCGACCCAAGAGGCTCCACCACATAATACATTCATGGGTTCCTTGCGGCCATTGCTCCCAACAACCTAGGGAGGCGGTTGTATGCTTCTTCCCAATCACCATACAACATCTTAAATGCGGCTTGTTTGGCCTTCCACGCCTTACCATACTTCACTTTATAACCGAATACTTCTTTAACCAAATCTATGACACCCTTAATAGTATATGTTGGGAGAGACCTTATGTTATTTGCAACTCTATACGCGATGAAATTGGAGGTCAGCTGCCGATGGTCATCCTTCACAACTTTTCCATCCTTGATAAACTTGTCATCACACATATGAATGGACTGACAACTTACAATGGTCCATCGTGGCCCACCCCTCAATGGTCGTACGCGAACAACCCATGGACATCCTTGCTTCTCACACTTGACTGTGTAACGCACCTTAGTGTCCGAGTGAGCCACCTTGTACGGTCGGTGGTACTTCACCGCGTAGTCCTTGATCCACATCTAAAATTCCAACAAGCTATCATGATTTATCCCGTACTTTTTCGGCTTCAAGTCCTTTTTAGAAGGTGCTCGTGCCTCGAGCACTCGACTAATTCCACCGTCAACTTGGGCCTCATCCGCAAGGCTAACATCACGGAACAATGAAGGTCGATGATCCCGACCTACTACTTTTTTGTGAGCTTCAGCGAATTTAACTGTTAGACCATCCTCATCCACATCTTCATCCGGTCCTTCATCCTCGGAGTCCGATGCATGACACCTCAAATAAGGGAGATCATGGTCCATGTCCTCCTCATCGCAATTTGCCTCCACATCTCCTAATTTATTGTCACGAAGCCCATACTCAACCTCATCACCCTCAAAGTCATCATCCTCCATTTGAGGTGCTTCATAGTTGTCATTGCGAACAGGGCTAATGGAAGTTTGCCTCGTTGTTGTGTCATCGTAGGTTGGCTCTACGCGGACCGGGCTCAATGGAGGTTGGCTCATTGTTGTGTCATACACATGTGGCTCACCTCGAGTCGGGCTCATGGAAGCATGCCGGTTCAAGTCAATGTGCAACCGAGCC
The DNA here is from genome assembly GCA_916181665.1 of Avena sativa. Classification (NCBI taxonomy): domain Eukaryota; kingdom Viridiplantae; phylum Streptophyta; class Magnoliopsida; order Poales; family Poaceae; genus Avena; species Avena sativa. Next base: position 509,992,725 of record OV702294.1, read on the forward strand.
GCAACCTTTCTTGTGGCAAATATCTCGAGTGACTTATCTTCAGATTCCGCCACCATCTCCTTATACGCACTCCAATTCAACTCAGAGTTGATAGGCATTATCTTCAATCTATTGTGATGGCCAAACCCGGCGTTATACCTTCCAACCAACTCATACACATCACTAGGGTCCATCCATTTCAAATCATTCCTCACTCTTTCCACAACCTCGGCATATGTAGGACTTGTGCCAAACACCATGACTACCTCCTCCGAGTCACACTCGGTATTGCCTTTCAAGAATGCGGCCTTGTCCACATGATGAACATTAACGATTCTTGCCATCTAAAAAACAATGACACCAACCATTACGCATCAAAGACAACTATATTACCACCACCAACCATAGCTACCAACTAAAACAAGTCATGCCACTTCGCTAATTCTAACATACAAATCCTAGCCATAAGCTACAAATCTAATAACTAGAAGCAACAACATCAAGCCTAGAGTTCACTCCAAAGCCAAGATATAGCTAGGGTTAGGGTTAGGGTTCTAGATTCTTTGCCAAAATAGAACCAAAATTCACAAATCTATTTGGACAAAACCAAGGGGTTCGGGGGAGATTACCTCTTGAAGCAAGGGGAAGTCCAAATCCACGGAGAAAAGCAACCGATTTGAAGAGATTCGAGTAGAGGAAGAGCTTGGGGCGCGCGCGAGAGAGAGAGGAGCTGGGAGGTCGCCCGAGCCGTTTTCTAGGGTTAAGGACCATGACGTTTTTCACAAAAGCGTCATGCCTAGTAGCATGGCGCCCCCGCGAAAAGCGCCAAACATTAAAACGGGCCCGCGTGTGCCACGACGGCCGCCACGTCGGACGGGACCATGGCGCTTTTGGCAGGGGCGCCATGGATGCATGACGCTTTTGCCGGGAGCGCCGTGCTACTGACCATGGCGCCCTCTAGTAAAACGTCATGAAAACAGGTCAGATCAGGATATCTCCAAAAAAGTAGATCAGTTTATCATTCGTTAATTAGATCAAAACAGTGATTTTTGCCTGTGTGCGCGGCTAACCAGGATGACGAAACATCACGCATGCATCGTTCTTAGTCTTGTCGCGCCGCTAGGAACGTGCATACGTGTAGCCGGGATTAGGCGCAATTGAATAAGTGGATCTTCTGGGTCACGGAGTCAGGTTTATGTCCTATCTAGCACTCGTATTGCGGCAGAAAAAAATATCCGAAAAAAATGCGAGAAAACATTATATATGAATTCCCTCCCCTCTCGTTTTAATTTGGTGGGTCGGTCTCAAAGCAGCTTGCTTTCAGCTAGTGAAGGGACGTCAACTGATGACCACGACGATATCAAACTGCATTGGTCTTCTACGGTGACTAACAGTAGTACTACATTCGTCTTCTTGGCACAAGAGGGAGGACGGCAGTACGTGCGGTGCAGCAGATTCATCTAACCGAGCTTTCCAAACCAATCAAAACATGAAGCAAGTACTCCGATCGATCTTATTCTTGTGCCACGCAAGACGAGTCTTCTAACTATAGCTAGCTAAGCCTACTAATTAACAGGTACCCTCCACCGTACTCACCTACGCTGCTCACTAGTTATGGCGCGCGCCAGCACAGGTACGCCGGCCATCGCCGGATTGAAACCGATTCTCGCTCCCCGACCGGCTGAGGGCCCGCCATGGAGCTTCTAGAAGCTGGCTGGCGTCCCTAAATTCTCGCGACGCGGAACACAGTAGTAACATGGCGGACGTACCCATGCGGGATGCGGCTTCTCGTGTTTTTTTTGCCAAATCTGCCCAAATCTGATAACTTTAATCAAGTCTGACCCCTTTACGAAACTAATTCGGAATCTAACCCCTGGGGTCGGCGTCATTTAAAATGGCGTCGAAGTTGTGCAGTTCGGCGCCAAGTCGCAGCAGCCGGGGAGCAGGCCAGAGGGGTCGGCGTCATTTGATATGGTGCCGAACTCACCTCGGCGCCATATCAAATGGTGCCGACCCCTCTGGCTTGCTTCCCGGCTGCTACGACTTGGCGCCGAACTGCACAACTTCGGCGCCATTTAAAATGACGCCGATCCAGGGGTCAGATTTCGAATTAGTTTCATGAAGAGATCAGACGTGGAATTAGTTTTGCCAAAAGGTTAGATTTTGCAAAAAATACCGGCTTCTCTGTGCGAGGAGCGTCCGTGCGCACGCATGCCTGTCGGTGGCCTAGCATAGCAGCTCGTCCCACCGGCCACCGCATTTCGCACTTGCAGTTAAAACCGTGCCTGCCGAGCTGGGCGAAACCCGGGTTTTCGGATTTCCGGGGGCCCGGGCCGTGCTGCGGGCAAGGCAAGGCGGGGAGGGCACTGTGCCGCCCGTCTGCTCTGCTCTGACCCGTCGGACTCGGAGTGGACCTGTCCCGGCCGTGCCGGTTTGCTCAAGAAAGGCGGCGAGTAATTGATAGTCTTTCCCGATGCAGCCAACCGGCGCCCTCCGCTGCCAACCGCATTGCTGTCGCCATTTTCACGAGGGAAGGGAATAGTCTGCTGGGCCTGGGAATGGGCTGTACTGCTTGGTTGCTTCTGCGAACAGGCCTATTATTGGATATATAAATAAATACGCGCAAAGAGACATAATTTATATATATGCAAATAATATCAAGAAAAACTACCCACACGCATAACACTAGAGTGGCCAACGATCAAAATATGCGACAAGTAGACCCGCTCCTTGAATTCATGAGGAAGCAAGGCTTTAAGCATGATAAATTCTCTGCATTAAGTTCTGCCAAAACGTAGTATACAGAAGAGAGCCTACATGTATGCATGTGTGTACCTTAGCTAGGTGGACATACATAAGGGATCTATACTAGTCAACCAAATTGATTTGTGATACCAAACCTTATGATTTATGAACTAATATGCAACTTGTCAGGATGGACATGTTGGGTGGTTGGTTTACCAGCAGCTAACATATTGTGGTCCGTCGCGCATGACATGTGCAGCAAGCGTCGGCGAAAATATCGTTCGTAAGTATACATGTCTTAATGAGTACTACCTCCGCCAAAGCTTAAGGCTTATATTTTTTTAAAAAAAAAGTTAATGTATGAAAAGTTTGATCAAGTTTTAAAAAAAGACTATAAAAAACTATGATATTATATAAATATCATGTGAAAATATGTTTTATGATGTATCAGAGGGTATGGATTTCATAGTGTATATATTAATATTTTTCTCTTAAAACTTGGTCAAACTTTACGTAGCTTGACTTTTGAAAAAAAATATGAACTTTAAGCTTTAGGATAGAGGTAGTACATGTCATACTAAGTTAGGGTTAATTAAAGACACATAGGTGATTAGTCAATGGATTAATTGGCTATTTGGGTGTGTTGGATTGGGCTAATTAATCATGCAATCCTAATTGAGTAACTCGATCCCTGGAAAATAATGGATAATCCATATCCGCTGAATATCCTCCTAACCAAAATCCCTATCTTCATCCATATCCGGCAGATTGCTATAATTGTTTATCATGTCCTTAAAACGGACACAGATGAGTATTCCGGATCAAAATTATCCATACCATTTACATCACTAATTATTGTTAGAGATGATAAATTCTTGTTCAAAAGCACATACAAAGGTTATCAATGTTCGAAAGGTTTTTCTGCCTGGCCGGAACGTTGCCAACGTCAGGACCCCCATGCCTTTCATGTCCTCTCACTCGATTGTCCATAATCAAATTGAATGGGAGAGAGGGGGTATGTGCAAACACTTCAGGAGTACTCATCATCTTCACCGAAAATGACAAAGTCAGTTTTTTGGTTGGCTAGCTAATTAGCTCTCAAGTTGCTACTAGCTCTCAAGTTTGAGCCGTACGTCCAATATATAGCTTCTCGGTTAAGCGACAACGACTCTTCCCTAATGGCTAATATGGTACTTCATGTGTAATTCTTGTATATATAAGGTGGATCCTGATTTTTTTTATGCTGCCTGAATGCTGGTGTCCTGGTGAGATTGCTTGCTTGGCTCCATCCATACCTTGCGCCGATACATGGCACTACTGTATGGGGGCAGCCTCTTAAGGTCGTTTGTAAACTTACGTAAAACTAGTTATTTCATAATCTCTATTCATATTGTCCATATAAGTCTCCATTTCAGGTATTTTGAGGGTGCATGTTGCCATGTAAGTCAATAGCACAATCGTCGGTCCCTATAAATGTGTAATTTGGTGTCTATCAGACAGTATACATTGTATACTTCACCGTACACAATCGTGTTATCGTCAAGACACCTTGCAAGGGATGCTAACCTGGATTGTTATTCCGTTGGAGTGACATGAGCTCCAACTTTGGAGTTCTAGGATGATGAACTGGCCACACACGTTGACATGAAAACTTTGGATCCTAAGGCAAAATATTTTGTCAATTACCTTGTATTAGGATGTTATTTTTATGAACATCATCTAGTGCTATACTGAAAAAACTTGTGACTTTAATGCTAAAGTTGATGTTCATGTTGTTATGCTTCCACCAGCTTAGTGTGAAACTTTAGTATGACCATCCATTGGTGCTATATGCTTTGACATATTCAGTAGGTGCCGCTCTTAAATAGAAAAGCACTAAGAAGTTACTAAATGCAAATAGAATCCTTCACATGCCGCATATGTAATTTATGATTTTTTTTGCTTTGAGTGTTGATCAATGCGATCGCCACATGAAAAATCACCCAGTGATGTCAGTGCTAATTAGATTAAATCGTTTTTTCTCTGTTTGAGAATCGTGCATTGTCCATTGGGTATCAAATTAATGCGAATACCAACTTTTACTTCCCTAGAAGAACTAAAAAAATCGTTATATAAAGATCACATAGCCTCTAACCTCCCAAGGACCAACAAGATTACTAAATTCATTATTTGTGTAAATATCTCATGGCCTCTGACTTACGAGAGGACCAAGCTCTTAACTATGGACCTAACAAAGGACCAGGTATGTTAGAGCATATCACCCAAGTCGTTTATAAGGAGGGAGAATTCCTAGAGCATGGATAAAGTTGTTTTCATTTCACTTCTCTATCATGAAGTTATCCAATCCATTTTATGCCCTATTGGTTGTGCCTCCACACACACTAGTGTTTCAAAATTGATAGATATAGGCATAGAAGGCATCATGATTCGTATATGGATCACTCAGATTACAACATACATTCACATATACAAAGATACGATGTGCCCCTTCCTCGTACTCTTTTGGCTTAGTTATTCTCTGTTTGATTCATTCCACTATTAACTATCAAGCCCTCGGGTTATAGTCATGTTATATGACATGTTCTCATGACAGCTCGAGGAATCAACATAGTTATGATCTCGGGCTTAAATAGGATGGGATGGGGACATTTATAGATTGGATTGCGCTATTAACCATGGAGAATTGAGTACAATATTATTGGCTCCTCCTGAGTGAACTTGTATGCTCGTGATAGATCTCGTGTTTTGGTATAAATACTGACACAAATGTTGACCCAAATGTGTATAAAATTTCAAGATCTTGATGCGATCCGGTATGAATATCCTTAGGTCTGCTAGGAAATTCATGCATAAACACATGTGGTCTCCATGCCCTTGAACGAACTTTAACAATGAGACCAAACTTGTTGTCGAGGATTTTAACCTTTTATCTTGGAACTGCTTCAGTGTTTTGAACAATGCGATTTCATAGTAAAATTCAAGTCATGTGGGTCTTACAATTTTAAAGCCGATTGTAATATATTCTATGTATGAAAATTAAGGGTATGGGCTAATTCCTTTATTGAATACATAGTACAACAACCCCACTCACCCCACCGATAAAGTTAATAAGCATGCCATACAAGTTAAAACTTCATGCTGACCTTGATGCAAAACAAAAATGGCATGTATCTCACTAGAATTATGGTCGTATTAACGGATGAAGTCTCGTGTTTTTGAACAAAAAACAGATTCCCTATATGGTTGGCCACGTCATATTGTTTTATCACCTTGTAATAATATATCCTTGATTTTTCCTATCCATTTTTCTTTTCTTTTCTTTTCTCCCACTCTGATATCATAACACACGCATGTTCCTCCACTCATCCTCCATGGTAGGTTCTCCTCATCCATCGGTCCTCCACCATGCTACTTCTACGCCATTCCTCTTTGTCCACCTGGGATAGAGGCTGTGGAGCTCATTGTCACAAATTCTCGTTGCAACTCGAGTTGGAGCTTAGAATGGTGGTCTTGCTTAGCACTACATGTTGAGTCCTCGAAGATGACATGGTGGGATGATAGGTCTGACCTCGCAAGATCTAGCGGTACAATGCTCTAGCTAGGTGAATTTGCCGATAATGAACCTAATGTGGCGAGGTCGGTGCCAAATACTATTGATGGTGAAGGTTTTTTGTTTTGAAATTTTGTATATTGCACATGCTACTCTGGAATGTTGCAAGATCATAAGTGGGTTTGGTGCATACAAATTGTTGACATGATGCAATGTTTCGAGATGTCTACGACAAATAAGTAGATGCGTTCGTGTTGCATAGATGTTTTCCAATCTTCAAGAGATGTTATTTTGTATATTACACACATTAGTTTTCTTGCTACTAGAAAAACATGTTACATGCAAAAAACCTTACACCTCGATCGATGACCGGATACTTCATCAGACAGCTAACATAAGAGTTCCTCTCTAAAAAGAACCTAGTAACTGATATGGGATGGCCATGGAGACGTCGGAATTAGCAATTTGTCCCTGTTCCAGTGTTCCGTTGCCTTTGTCTCACGGACACTCATCATACTATCCACCTGATGCATCTTGCTCCATTACGCTAGGCCTCTCGCTGTCATGATCTGCGTGATAGCCAATGTTTGGTTGGATTGAGCTAGCCGAAGCTAATTGTGCGGAACGCCTATATTGTTTCCAGTTTCCGGTTGCCTTTTTTGTCAATCTGTGCGAGAAAGAAGGCAAATAACCTTCTTTTGTTACTACTAAATCTGTTTTGAAAAGTCTATTCAGCAAATGTAGCGCACAGATCGAATCGCAGTGCCTCAAACTCAGCGAAATAAACCAGTTGAAGTCTACAGCTCAACTAATCCTTACTACTCCTGGATCGCGTCGTGCCGACCGGGCGGTGCAGCATTGCGACGCCGCACCGAGCGACTCAGGCTGGCTACTCGAGGCACAGCGTGGTCGATCGATCGGCTTGCTTGGCGCCGAATCGCGAATTGAATTCCCCAGCGACATTTTACACCTCCCATTAAATCCGGTCCTCCTCTCCCGCCCAAGGCCTACGTACTCCCGCCTCCCTATAATATCTGCAAACCAACTCAAATCATCCTACTCATGATCTCCCCCAATCTCGTCCAGCACTTGCATTCATCGCCGCGCGCCACACATGTCCATGCAACAACCGACGCGTGCCACCCTTCCCGGCGCCATGCCTGCAGCCTCCTTGATCAGCCTCGCCTTCACGGCCGCCGTGGCCACCGCGGTGCTGGCCGTGGCGGTAGTCGTGGTGAGGTACAAGAGGAAGTATAGGGGGCTGAGGCTCCCGCCGGGGCCGCCCGGGTGGCCCGTCGTCGGGAACCTCTTCCAGGTGGCCTTCTCCGGGAAGCCGTTCATCCACTACATCCGCGACCTGCGGCGCGAGTACGGGCCCATCCTGACGCTGCGGATGGGGGTGCGCACGCTCGTCGTCATCAGCAGCGCCGAGCTGGTGCACGAGGCGCTCGTCGAGAAGGGGCAGGAGTTCGCCAGCAGGCCCGCCGAGAACACCACGCGCAACATCTTCTCCTCCAACAAGTTCACCGTCAACTCCGCGGTTTACGGCGCCGAGTGGCGGTCGCTGCGGCGGAACATGGTGTCCGGGATGCTCAGCACGGCGCGGCTCCGGGAGTTCCGCCCCGCGAGGCTGCGCGCCATGGACCGGTTCGTGTCCCGGATGCGCGCCGAGGCCGCGGCGTCCGCGGACGGGGCCTCCGTGTGGGTGCTCCGCAACGCGCGCTTCGCGGTGTTCTGCATCCTCCTGGACATGACCTTCGGCCTGCTGGACCTGGACGAGGAGCACATCGTGCACATCGACGCCGTCATGAAGCGCGTGCTGCTCGCCGTCGGCGTGCGCATGGACGACTACCTCCCGTTCCTCCGCCCCCTGTTCTGGCGCCAGCAGCGCCGGGTGCTCGCCGTCCGACGCGAGCAGGTCGACACGCTCCTCCCGCTCATCGACCGCCGCCGCGCCATCCTCCGCGACGTGCAGCAGAAATCGGCGGCGCCAGCTGACCCTAACGTGGCCGCGCCCTTCTCGTACCTGGACTCCGTGCTGGACCTCCGTATCGAGGGCCACGAGTGCACGGACGACGAGCTGGTCACCCTGTGCGCGGAGCTGATCAACGGCGGCACCGACACCACGGCCACGGCCATCGAGTGGGCCATGGCGCGCATCGTGGACAACCCGTCCATCCAGGCCCGGATCCACGAGGAGATCATGCAGCAGGTCGGCGACGCCAGGCCTATCGACGACAAGGACACCGACAACATGCCGTACCTCCAGGCCTTCGTCAAAGAGCTCCTCCGGAAGCACCCTCCCACGTACTTCTCGCTCACCCACGCCGCCGTCAAGCCGGGGAGCAAGCTCGCGGGGTACGACGTGCCCGCGGACGCCAACCTGGACATCTTCCTCCCGACCATCTCGGAGGACCCCAAGCTGTGGGACCGGCCCACGGAGTTCGACCCGGACAGGTTCCTGACGGGCGGCGAGACCGCGGACATGACGGGGTCGGCCGGCATCCGGATGATACCGTTCGGCGCGGGGCGGCGGATCTGCCCCGGGCTGGCCATGGGCACGACGCACATCGCGCTGATGGTGGCGCGGATGCTGCAGGAGTTCGAGTGGCGCGCGCACCCGTCCCAGCCGGCGCTGGACTTCAAGGACAAGGTGGAGTTCACGGTGGTGATGAACCAGCCGCTGCTCGCCATGGTGAAGCCCAGGAAGGTCTCCTTCTGATGATGCATGTGCATGTGGATCGGCGTCGCTGGCAGTGTCACACTCCGATCTGTCGCAACAACTCCGGCCGTAAGCCAGCAGGCGCATGCCCAAGTACCACTTAATTAGCTACTGTTACTTCCAATTATTACGAGTTAAAAAGTCTCCTACTTGTGCTAAGTCGATTATCTATATGTGTGCCACGTACACGTACGTAGCCTAGTTACAAGCCCGATCGCGCGAGTTTGTACTATGATTTTGAAGGACCTTGTTTTTATTTGCATGGATTAATATTGCCCCTGCCACCTTTTTTTTTTTTCTCTCTCTCTCCGTTCCTGATTTAAATTTTGCATGGGTGGCCCATCATTTAAATTTTGCATGTTATAGTTGGTATACTAACGGTCTTAACTACAACCCGCTTTTCATCTTTGCTTGCTGAAATCATACAACTTATCGATCGACATGCAAGTCACTGTTCTACACAGCGAGTTAAGTAGTGCTGTTTCAGGTTAAGAAAACGTTACTTACTCCCTCGATTCATACTACTTGACACTAAAATGAATGCATCTAGATATGTCTTAGTGCTAGATACATCCATTTTAATGACAAGTAATATGGATCGGATGAAGTATCAAAGATCTCCTTACATTTTTCTCTCTCTAGAAAACGTGTGTCAGATTGCACGTAGAGGTATACTAGTACTCAACAAGTAATTTCAACAAAGTAGATGGATACGTCCTTTCCTTTTTCTTCCTAGGCATTATTCGCCGCATCACCGATCTTGCCTCCCTGGCAAACTGAACAGCAAATCAAAGAAAAGACCCTACATAGCTAATCAATCACTTTTCTTCTATCAAGCCACATCTAGCTAGTGGTAGTGTGGTACTCAAAATAGTGTCCTTTTTTGATAACTTTGGACCATAAAACCTCCTTCATCGATCAGCCGGCCGGTCAAAAGAATATCACTAATCACTAAGATTGGATGCATGACAGGTGGGGCTTGCTTGGTTATACACGTGGCAGCACGATTTCAATGCTCTAGAACCTGCGCCAACCATATTTTCAAGCGCACGATCACCCGATCGAGCTAGCTTGACTAGGTACACTCATAGGATAGTATGAGAGTAATAATTCAGCTACCTCCATGCATCTTTGTGGAGCACGATCAGGGCACGCTGAGCCAAAGGCGGATCGTGCCGCCCGTGCTGCTTCTTCAGCTATATGGAACGCGTTTTTTTTTTAAATGGCATGTGTGGAAATGTAGTCCACATTCCCTGCAAGAAGAAAGGAAGAAAGAAATGCCAGTCCAAACTGCTAGTTAGATTATGCATGCTGGGAGCTGCTGCCGCAAGTCTCGATCTGTCCCTATGATGAATTGATGATATGTAATCCCGCCCCAACCTTGGCATTGTAACTAGAAGTACAGTAGCTAAATCAACCGCATCTTAGCAGTACCTAAGTTATTATGAGAGAAAAATCATATACGACCCGGATCGTATGGCTCCCAGACAGTGGCGGAGCGTGACAGGAAAATCTGTGGGACAAAATACAAAACTGAAATTTCTGGAGGGCAAAATGCTCTAAATTTTCTAATTTATATCTATTAGAATTTTTTTCTTCACTAATTATCTAAAAGCTAGGGAGAGGTGGGCTGCAGCCCCCATTCGCCTACACTACGCTCCGCCGGTGCTTCCACGCATGAAGCAACCCCTGCATGCGTTACCTGTCAAAACGAATCTTAAAGCACCCAGCCCATATTCCCAGCCATCACCAAATCGCTCCCCTTCCTTCTGCCTCTCCTCTACACCCTAGGAATTCCACCGGCCTTCGTTGCGCTCGCTTGACGTCCACGCTCGTAAACCTGGGTCTCGTTGGCGAATCGACTAGCGTTAGGTGTTCTACTCGGCCAGAAATCCATGGCAAGGCACGTCGTCAGATCGACAGGTGGTCGCTCCTCTTCTTGGCATCCACGGCCACACTTCGCGGCGCCCGGAAGCGCAACTCACTTGCTCGCTACGTCGCAGGGATATGAAAGGCTCGGGAATTGGCTGCTCAACATGAGAATCGGGAGCAGCAGACTGGTAGTTAGAGATCATGACCTAAGTGCTTTGAGAATCTGCCGACGAGCATGTCCATGGTGTTTCGGCCGCGACAACGTGTTGAAGAGGCAACAATAAGGGGAGCGGTCTCGTATCTGGGATAAGTGGCTGAGTGTTTTGAGATTAGGTTTGACATGTGTTGAATGCGGGAGTTGGTCCACGCCTAGGAGAGGTAGGACCCAGGTTGTATAGGATTTTTTCCTAAGTTATGCATGTTACAATCTGAAGACGGCAAATTTAACATTTTTTAGGAGAAACAACCTAAGCAACGACTAGTAGGATAGTAGCCACTGGCCACTGACCTGCAACTTGTAAAGTGGACGCCGATAGGCTGGACCGTTGGGTTGCATATGTTGTCATATCACTCCTTTGTGCCCTGAAAACCAATTTTGACTCTAAATTTAAAATAAATCCAAACGCCTGAACTGATACAAAGTGATGAGGTAATCCTCTTACAAAGCAGATCAAAGATAAACCTAAGATACATGAGTAGCCACACCGTGAACAAATACCTACATCTACTAACTAGAGGTACCACCACACCTCCTTGTGAAACCACCGGACATTGTCGCACCCTACCCACCAAGTCATTGTTGGAGAGGGATGCCAACCCTCTCACTTCGGGACGTGGAGCCGATCCTGCTAGTGGACAACGGGAGGTGATAATTAATGTCACACATATAAGATAGAAAACCATCAAGAACGACCCACACTAGTGCCAAAAGTCCTCGAGAAAGGTCCAAACTTGCCTACCGATAGCAATGGAACGATACCGAGAGATATCGGGGATCCATGATGAGGCCCTCAAGAGGGTAATGACGCATCACGCCGCTACCTTGGAGACCAACCGGTGAAAGGTTTTCACCCAAATCCTAGACATGGGGAATGTAACCACAATGGTGCCCCAAAGAAGGTTACGACACCCACAGGCTTTGCTGCCACTGACGCTGAAACGCTAAGCTTTCACCCCGAAAAACCTTCACACCATAATTTGGTACGTCGGTGTGCCCGCTGTCACCAAGCCAAGCCTCCAAATCGTGATCTAGGAGCCACCTTTGACAAAGCACCGCTAACACATATAATGTGCATAAAACCACTCATTGCATGCCCCTTCTAGTTATTACTATGCCCAATATGCATGATAACAAGTTCTTACTCATTTTCATATGAGTGTTGCACAACTATTAGTTTTATTACTTTTCCTTGTCTTTAACATGTGTGTAGGTGTTATGGACAAGTATGGATAAAGCATATCAAAAGGAGCAAAGATAGGCAATATGGAAGGGCTACATGCACCAGGCTTAGCCATATGATTGGTGAAGACCATGGTGTTGTAGCACTTATCCTTATGAATCCCACGAGCTAAAGAACACCCAAATCAGAGTTAGTATGAAAAATTGGAGGCCAATATACCAAAGGAGTCAGATGCTTTAACGAGCATCGGTACGACCATGGTTGGCCGTATGGCCCACCCGTACCACGGGTTTTGGGCGATGGAAACCATTGGAACTAATGTGTTTTTTCACCGATTTCGCCCCCATTTATTCCCAGACCCTCCTTACGTCATATGAAACATAGGAGGGGATATTTCGGACCCTCCTAGGCCTATATAAGAGAGGGAGGAGTGATGACCCACAGGTATAGGGGTGTATCATAGTACTTTCGATAAATAGGAGTGTCGATCCCTACGAGGAGCAGAAGGTGTTGACTAGTGGTAAGGAGCAGGAAATCGTTGTAAATATTTAGCAAATGGATTTTAGGGGTTTTCTGATAAAGCAACAAAACAAAGTGCAAGTAGTAAAGACAACGAGCAAACGCAGCAAGTGGCCCAATCCTTTCTTAGCAGGTGGTCGCTCCCCGTGTTTTACGGTTCCGAGAGGAAGATATAGGCGAGAGGGCGGAGTCGGAGGCCGGCCAGGTGGGCCACACCTACCCTAGGTGCGTCCTAGGAGGGACCCGTTCCTAGGGGGTGTGGTCCCCCTATGGCCCAGCTATGCCTCCCCTTCTGGCGTCCTTCGTCTTCTGGGAAAATATAATTTTCCAATATTTTTCTGATCTTCGCGAAATTGCATCAAAACACCGCTTTTCCATCAGAATACTGACTCCGGCAGTTCATCCTCCAAGAATCATCCAACATGCAAAAACAGAGGAAAATACATAAGTAACACCTCATAATAAGACATATATCAATGAATAGAGGCAAATTATGATATAGAATGGTGATGCAAATTGGACGTATCAACTCCCCCAAGCTTAGAACTTCGCTGTCCCTAAGCGAAAACTGAGCTCAGTAAACATGTCCACAGGTTTATGGAGTGAAGTGTCGATAAAAGAATATGGACAAGAAGCATCACACTTACCATTACACAACTCGTAGAAGAAAGCAACTCACCATTATATAACTTAGCTTGCAACAAGTACAGGAGTCACAATAAAGATACATAAAGATAAATCATAATTGGAATTGGCAAACTTTGTTCTTGGTCAGAGAACAGCTGGCAAACAGTTTCACAAAAAGCTTTTTGTAGAAGTCTCCAAAATAGGAGCACTCTTTGCTCAAAAAGGTTTTTTACAATGAAGGCTTTCAAAGTAATACTCAATAGAAAAGAGTTTTGTGCAAACAAGGACGATAAAGAACATGATTGAATAAATCACCATATGAAAGCTTGGAACACAACAACTCAAATGCTTGCTGGAGATAGAGAGAAAGTAGGTTTACTGACTCAACTTATAAATAGGAGATAGGTCCCTTCATTGAGGGAAGTAGGGATTTCAAGTCATAAAGAGCTTCTAAAATATTATGATACTTACTAGCTTTGAATCCTTATTGCCCCTATCATAGGCATCTTGAGATGATTAAGGTTAAAGTGAACAAGGATGGAGTATATGCTTGACGTAATATAAGTTGGCAATCTCATGTCCCTTGAGTATAAGGGCCGCTCCTCATGCTACTCAACTTTAGTTACCGGTAAGTTCTTGTCATTGTAAGTACATGTGTATCATAAAGAATCGCCAACGGGGTACCCCTTGCACATGATACATGAGCTATCCCATAATCAAAATGACAAGGCAAGCAGACAGTGAGCATCTTAGCAATATTTTTATTTACTATTTGCATAGATTTTTATTGAGGATGCTTCACAGATTGCTCACTATGGCGATGCTGCAAGTTTCCACCATGATTAGACATGGCTTAGGCTAGCGGCCCAGACGTTTCTCTAACACACATACATCACTCCATGGACTTGCAAGCTCCCTTTTTATTTCACAACGGCGACATCCGCAAACAAAAGAGCATGATATCAACTGTGTACAATGTATATGTGCAATGTTGAAAGCATTCCCCGTGATAGCGCGGTTCTGCTAATCCCAACGTATAGATGCAAGAATATACAACTTTGATTGATACAATGGTTCAAGTCTATTATTTATATGAGAGAGTGTTCACTAGTGAAAGTATGATTCCTAGGCTTTGTTTCTAAGCATTGAAACACCGTTTGATACTAGATCTGTTGCATGTTTGCTTGCTTCCTTCTTATTGCCTTTAGTCTTTGCCTCACCGTCAAGCTATTTTTGTGGCATCGTTACCACTTGTATTTCACTATATCTTCGCCCGAACTAGTGCACCTATATTGGGTGTGTTGGGGACACAAGAGGCTTCCTGTATCTTGATTGTAGGGTTGCTTGAGAAGGAATACCTTTGACCACTTCCTCCCTGAGTTCGATAAACCTTGGGCCACTTAAGGGAAACTTGTTGCTGTTCTACAAACCTCTACACTTGGAGGCCCAACAACTGTTTACAAGAAGAGAAGTGCGTAGACATCAGGTACCCGCGCCTATGGGGGTGTGGGCCCCCTGTGGCCCAGCTACGCCTCTCCTTCTGGCTTCCTTCGTCTTTTTCCAATATTTTTCCGATCTTCACGAAATTGCATCAAAACACCTCTTTTTCCATCAGAATCCTGACTCCGGCAGTTCATCCTCCAAGAATCATCCAACATGCAAAAACAGAGGAAAAGACATAAGTAACACCTCATAATAAGACATATATCAATGAATAGAGGCAAATTATGATATAGAATGGTGATGCAAATTGGACGTATAAAGGAGTCAAGGGATAAGGTATCCATACTCCATACATCACAGCAGAGCCCCGCCGCCGCAATCTCCTCCATAGCCACCGCTGCGCCACCTCCACGCCGATCTCCATCACCATCACCACATAAGAGTAGAAGGGAATTGGATCTTGAAGGCTTCCACATCGATCTCCATCGTCATCATACACAATGTCTCCATCACCGATTCCCTTGTTTATTTGGTTGTAGTTCCACACCCCATCATGGATTTGCACTTGTATTCATTCATACCTCCGTACTCCACTAATATTATTGATATGATGTCGATTGCCTTCATATGTGAGTAGTTCCCTTCGTTCTTGGGAAGAGAAATATGTATTAGTTCACTTTCTTGATGTTATGTGAATGTTGACCATATAACATTTGCCTTTAGGACAAGAGAGGGAACTATCATTGGACATGTGATGGTGTGAAGGTGCTAAGTGACATATTTAGTTGGATCATTAGTCTTGTGTCCAAGGGTATAAGAGGGGAATCACAAAGACTAGTCCATGACCATGGTGTTAACTCTTATTGCGGGGATCAAGGTGGTTGGCGTATGATCACCGATGTGGTTATGGGAGATGAAATATAAGATGGCCGGTATGTGATCATCTAATTTGGAGCTCTTCCCATACATAGCATAAATAAATACATAGACATATCCTAATCTTGAATAACTCAATTGCTAGTGGTGGATTCGACACTCCCTAAGAACTCCTTATTGCTTGGAGTTAGAAATAACTGATAAGTACTATTTATTTAATAGTAACAAGGGGCATAAAGACCTCTACCAATAGCTTTCCGTGATTTGATACTATTACTTAGAAACTAGCTACATATAAACTATGCACTTGCAGTCACCAAGATCCCCTCACTAATACAAATTTAAGTATCCTAGATGGCACCTAGAGACATTTACACAAAAACTAAAGCCAACTCTAAAAAAACACCTCAGACGGTCATAAATTTAAATCTGACTAATAATGTTTGAGTTAGTTTGAAATCATGCCCGTCGCCAAAATATTTACATTGGAGCCGGAGAAGAACAATAACTTGCTAAAAATAACCATGCCACTCCCTCCTCACCATCCTCATGGCCAAAAATGGCTATCATGACCGCCCGCCATGCCGCTCAAGGGAGAGTCGCCTGCGTAGTCCACCTTCTAGGGCCTCCGCCCTGGCAACCATGATCTCACACCCGTAGAGAGATAGTGACAAGGGGTAACCTCGACAATGCCCATTGTTATGGACTTAGGGTTTCGTGGAAAAGAGAGCGTTGATGATTTCATCGGCTGATCAGACAAACAAGGGAGTCAATGTCGTCTGATTATTATCGAGAATATGATTAAAAAGTCGTTAATTCACTAGTTACAATCTAGCTCATGACAGATTGTAGATTGCTAGAAAATCTAAGGTGTATCTCCGTCGGCTCCTCCCAACTTTTATATAAGAGGCTGGGTCCTAGAGCCTTATGCAGATAGGTACAAGTTGTAATTAAAATACTAGAACTATATCGGTTCACACTTTTATCTTGTTTGCCAAGTCAATCTTATGTCCATCGGATGCTTCCTAGACTTCATCTCCTCCATGGGCCTCGTGAGCCATATCTCTGATGCGCCTTGGGTAACCATTCATGGGCACCCGATGAGTCATACCCATGTTAGATAGGCACTACCATAGCGAGTTTGACAACATGAACGAGGGGAGGTCGATGCTATAATGCAAGAAGTAGTCCGGCGACGCACACAACATACACGACGCCTATGCTCGCCATCGAGTCGCGACTGGCGGCCGACCGACTAGGCCCACATGGCTCGGGTATAGAGCCCCATCCCTGCCACAACTATGAGTGGGCGTTGGAGTATAAATGTATTGTCTAGCCCCTTTCCATCAGTTCTGACGTTTGGTAAAGTTGGCTAGTACATAAATATGACATAGTATCAGAACCAAAAGGTTCCAAGTTCAAGACCCTGCCCACGCAATATTAAAAAAATATTTTGCGGTCTACACCAAACCCATGCTAAGGACTATGTGTTGAAGTATGAATATATTGTCTAGCCCTTTTCCATTAGTTCAAACTTTTGAAATGGGCTAGACAATATATTTTATACTTCAAATGCCAGAGGGAGGACTCCACCGAGAGCACCATCCATAGCCCGCATGACAAAGGGCATGGGTGGCCCAAAGCTGCATGTGTGTCCCCGACGCTACATACTTTGCCTCCTACCGCCACCCCAATGTAGCGCCACCCCATCCACCGTCGCTAGGACCTT
The DNA here is from genome assembly GCA_916181665.1 of Avena sativa. Taxonomy (NCBI): domain Eukaryota; kingdom Viridiplantae; phylum Streptophyta; class Magnoliopsida; order Poales; family Poaceae; genus Avena; species Avena sativa. The sequence continues at coordinate 510,010,187 of OV702294.1, forward strand.
CCCGCCGTTAATCCTCGTCGTTGCTGCCAGGTCGAGACCGCACGTCGTCGCAACACATCGTCGCCGACTAGATACGCCACTAATGAACCACCTTACAAGCGGGATAAATGGATGCTCGCCGCTGCCGGCACCGCAGAGGCTTTTCTTGGCGGACACTAGTGTCGACAGTGGAGGAGGAGGGAGGAGAGGTAGGGGAAAGCTAGGGTTTCCGCCGTCTGCTTGCCCGCGGGAATGACTCAGAGCGGAGCGGGAGGAAACGTTCACAAACTTTTCTCATTCATATCCTCGTGCGGTCCCCAAAAATCTGGTTTTTGGTCACTGGAATTCTTGGTTATTGATTTTCTTGAAAATTGACCGGTCATCAAAATCAAATAAACCGAGAAAATAAACTGATTGGTTCGGTCTAACCGAACGCCCACGTCTACCTGCAAGCCTACATTTGAGCTAACATTAGAGAGGAGAGATTAGATTTGAGAGGGATGTGAGCTTTTTTTTTGGAAAAGAGTATATATTAATATCACAAGGACACCAATTACACCCAGCCTCTGCAACAACGCATGCCCTAGTGGCTCTACGGATGCACACAGCTTAGAAAAAAGAAACAGAAATTACAAAAAAGAAAAGTCCCGCTACAGAGAACTAATCCTTAAAGAAACGACAGTGACACCATCAGAACAACACCAGTAGTCCTCCACTACAATAATAACGCCTTCAAGAAGGAAACAGTGCCCAAGCGTCGTCGTTGCCCGACCAAAGGTCATAGGTTTTCACCCTGGAGAAAGTCCTTGCTCACAAAACAATGCCTTCAACAAGGCCATTGCCAGACACAACCAGCTAAGGCCAGACCTTGGATTTTCACCCTGCAAGATAAGACTGGAAACTCCCATGTGTTATCTTCCCGTACCAACGGCCGCTGCAACGAGTCCCAGATCACGCAGCCGGATCTCTGTCGCCACAGGAACAAAAATCACCATCGCTACCCTCAAATTTCCGCTTTACTGACATTCTCCGTATCTGACTTCACCATGGCTCTAAGAATGGCACTTGGTGGGAACAAACAACAGAGCTTCGCAACGCTCCCGCTGAAACCAAACAGCCAGAAAAACAAGGTGCGCATGACCGAATACCTTCCGGTCCAGCAATCTCCAAGCATGATACGCCCATGGGAGTTCGCCGGCGGAGCCTTCCGGAACCCGTCTCTCCAGATCGGATCAACGAGGACATACATCAAGCAGATCTTCGTCCTCGTGCAACAGAAACCAAAGGACCACCACCAATATTAGATCCGACACAGCGATCCCCACACCGTCGGCCGGTTTTCGGAGAACGGATCGAGCAAGCAATTAGGGTTAGAGATCCGATCTAGGTCTTCCAACGGAATCCAATCGTCGACATCTCTTCCACCAGATCGCCCCACTCCGCCGCCCTGGAGGAAAGAACAAGCCACACAGGGGACGGGCGGGCCGCAGCGCGCCAGCACTCCGGACGGACCTCGCCGCCCTCCATGCTTCCTCGCGCTGCCGAGCCCTTCCCTGCATCGCCGCTGCCATCCCTTCCAGGGCTCGCCGCCTCCCAATCACCACCCTCACTCCCCCTGTGACGACCCGCCTCCGCGCGAAGGGGCCCCGCCGGGAGAGCGCCTCCCTCGCCCGCCGCCTTCGACGGCCAGGCGCGGCCGCCACCGCCGGCGCCGGCGGCGGCAGCGTCCGGGGGAGAGGAGGTGGCGGCGCCGCTTTTTCTAGGGTTTGGGGGGCCTCTGGAGCCGCCCCGCGCGAGGTGACCCGGGAGGAGTCGGGAGGAGGCTATGAGCACGAGAGGGATGTGAGCTACACTCGAGATCCAAGTTCTCTCTTTGCAAGCATTTGATCAAGCTCTCCAAGCCTTTGCAACACGTATTTTCCTTGGAACTTGGGGGCTGCAACGTGGTTGGAGTCCACGAGGAGCATTCCGTTTGTGGATTTCCCCAGGGAGTTTGCGGAGAGTGGATATCGCCACGTTTTTTTTGTCGAGGATACTGGCGATCACCACGTGATCTACTCTTAACGACTGAGCTTGGTTTTTCTGCAAGTTCAAAGAGAAGGATAGGCCCATGGGCCACTGTCAGCTTCAGCATACATCACTTTCGTCTATGTGCCCCTTTGGTCATTTATATGCTTGTTATTATCTTATATGCTTAGTGTTGCAATGACCCGAGTGATGAAAAATAATGTATGTTCTCATTTAGAAATATCTGACATCTTGTACAACTAAGATTTAACTAATTCTCAGACTTACACAAATCCAGAAAACTAAACGATCTGAAGAGTTTGGTGTTAAGGTTTGTGCATTTAAGTTGGGTTAGCGGTGGAATGTAAAATCTTCTTCTGGTACTTGTGAGACAAAAAATGTTTCTCCACACATAAATCATACTAGATGGATCGAATACCCATATGTCTCTTTATCTCGGCATGGATGTCAAAGCGTTTTATAAGTACTGATAGTTGTAGACCAATTCTTTGAGATTTTCTTAAACGTTTCACACTTCATATCCCATCTTGCTTCTTTGTTTGAATGGAACCCATCTTGCTCTATCGAAGCCATAGTATCTCTGTTTTTTTCGATAAAATAGTATCTCTGTTACATGTGATGGCTCCATTCCACGTAAATTAGCAGCACTAGATACAGCCAACACAAAATTATTGCTCTGGACCGTGTACATGTGGTAATATGACTGCAGTCCGTGTTCGTCTATCATGACTTCCAGCTCTAATCTGCCTGCTCCGCGAAACTAGTAGCTAGGGTGCGGGGCATGGACGCTTTGATGCAATGCATATACATACTCACCTGACTCCAACCAATGCTAGCTTTTGCTACTACTCCACTACTCCCTCCGCTCCGAATTAAAGGGCAGCTAGCGATTTGGCGTTGTTCCGAATTGTGTTGCGAGGAAGGTCCAGAAAAATTAATTGGCTGCATTGTGTTGCGAGGAAGGTCCGAAAGAATTAATTGGCTGCATTAATCTCCTCCTATTGTGCGTAGCTGGAAGAAGGACCAGTTCATGCTGAAGCTGCCGCCTACGTTGAGGGTAGGGTTGACGACGATGCTGCTGCTTGCCTGCTGTCGGCCACGGGGTCCAGCTCCGCGACCGCAGGTTCCCGTGCGCCGCTCCCACGGCCACATCCTTTCCCAGCGCTGCGGCCACGCCCTCTTCCATCACCGCTACCACCATCTGCACCAGCATGGCTCCCTCCTCCAGTCACAGTGCCACGACCATTGTCGCCTCCTATCTCAGCGCGGCTGCCGCCTCCTGTCAAGGCGCCGCTGCGGCCTCGACCTGTAACAGTTCCGCGGCCACCTCCTCTCCCACCGACGCCACCACTTCCTGTGACGGTGCTGTTGTCGTCCTGTATCGATGCCGCTCCCGCTTCCCGTTCCACCTCCGATCCCTCCTCCTGAGTACTGAGAACATGGTACCGATCCCGCCGACGAGGAAGGAGCCGTGCGGCCGCATGAGACCGGCGCGACGCATAGGGTTCGCTGGAGGTACTATGGAGCAAACAATCAGCGTATCCCCAATCGGCGGAGTGAAGGAGGTTGCCCGAAACCCCACTAATCCAAGGGGTGGAGGTCATCGGGATGAACTGCATGGGTTTGGCTCCATTGTTGGCAGCTAGGGATATGAATTGGAATTGATCTCCGGCCTTTCGCATGCAAAACCAGAAGAAAACCCTTTTTTTTCAGAACATGGCCTGAGGGTGACGTTTTGCCTGGCTAAAACGATCGCTCATTGGTCTTGCCATGGATCACCTGCAAATCGCTGGAGCCAATCCCTCCACACCTTAGTTCCGCTAACATCTCTCAAGGGCCCTTTAATCCGGAGTCAAGGAAGTACTCCCTCCGTTTCGGGGCTTAAGGCGTCCTCGTTTTTCGTGTTTTTTCTTTGACCAAGAATTACTCCAAATATGTAAAGAGTGTTGGTATAAAACTAGTATCACTGGAAAGTATTTTTCAATACGAATCCAACGGTACTAATTATGTACAATATAATCAAGATTTTGTTGTTTAATTCTCTTGGTCAAACTTTGCTTTAGAAAGCGTGTGCGTCTTAAGCCTTAAAACGGAGGTAGTAGTACTTTCTCTGGTTTGATTTATTATGCACACACGTAGTTTAAGAACAACTGTAACCATTAATTTTAGTCAATAAATTTTACAAAATATATTAAAAAAATTATACTCCACTACTAGTAAGATTCGATTCATCTTTAATAGTAGTTTTTGATGGTATATTTTTTGACATATATTACATATTTTAATAGTCAAAATTGATAATTAAAATGTGCATGCCTAAAAATAACTGGACTGAATGGAGATACTCCCTCCGGCCCGGTTAATTAAGCACGCACGTAGTTTAAGTATAACTTTGACCAATAATTTTGTTAACAAATTTTATATAATATGTCATAAAAATTATATCATTGGATTTATCTTTAAAAGTAGTTTTTAATGATATATTTTTTGGGACATATATTGTATATTTTATTGGTCAAAATTAATGGTCAAAAATTTTCTTAAACTACGTGCGTGTCTAATAAGAGCAAGTATAATAAGGTGATATCATCTAGCTATAAAATATTAAATAATATATTTATGCTGAGTTGGAGGAGAGAGAAGGGGAGTGGACTCTCATGCAAAGCGAGCTCTAGCATGTGCTCCTAGGCGCTTTGTGAGAGTGAACAGTGGGCTAAGTATTGGTAATTAGTATATTATTATAATTTATTATTGTACATGTTGGCTACTAAGAGCAAGAACAATAGTATAGCCAACTGCTGGCTATAAAGTAGTGCCATGTCATCTAGAGTCAATCAAATAGCCAATATGTACAATAACAAGCTATATAAATTCATAATTTATCAATATTTGATCCACCATTCACTCTCACAAAGTACCTAGGAGCACGTGCTAGAGCTGACTCTTACATGAGAGCCCACTATTCTTCTCTCTCCTCTTCTCTCTCTTCCAACTCAGCATAAATATACTATTTAATGTCTTATAGTCAGCCGATGTCACTACCTTATAACCAGCTACATTGTTCTTACTCTAAACGGGACCGGAGGGAGTACTCTAGTAATTTGTTCGTCTTGGGTCCAGTACGGAGCGCCAACTATTAATTGCATTAAACTGATGTCCAATCGTCGTTACTACGACCGTATTCCCCTCTGTTTGTTGTACTCCTATATTACTGTTTGCAGAGCAATAGCGAACACAGAGCTACTGTGCAGTGTACGTACTTACTGAAGCAAGTAACATCATTTTTGTATAGTAGTGAATAGACAGCTAGATGGGTAACATGACATTTGCCTGATGCCCTTGTGTATGTACTGCTAAGTATTCACATAGACATGCGTGTGCTAATTTCTAAAATCTAAACTTAACTTTTCTAAAAATCTATTTTCGAAAACCTGCATAGTCTAAGGGGTCTACGGTTGGAGATAGAGCATCAAAAAACACAATAAAACTTGTTAAGTATGCTCATACTCAACCGTATCTTTTTAAAAGTCCTTCGATTATTAATGGATGGGAAGACCAACACGAAGAACAAATCAACAACAGGGTATCACAATATTAGAAGACAGTGAAGGTGCAGATATAGCAGAAGCAAAAGATGTACGTAGATATATCCACTATAGCAAGCATAGGTGGTTGAGCTCGCAATAGTGTAACTTTCAAAATAACTTGTCGGCTCAAATGGTACTAAGCTTAGTAGTACTATTGATTAGGAAGCTATTCCATTTGAATTTCATCCACGTGAATCCTCATTGAACCAAGGAGGATCTCAAAGCTTTTATACACTTTTAGTCAAAATAACTTGTCGGCTCAAATGGTACTAAGCTTAGTAATACTATTGATTAGGAAGCTATTCCATTTGAATTTCATCCATGTGAATTCTTATTGGACCAAGGAGGATTTCGAAGCTTTTGTACACTTTTAGTTCTTAGAATGAATATATGAGAGTTTTAAACCCGCAATGTTTTTGTTGTATCACTCTGAACTATATAATATTTACGGACGAGGACTTCTGTGAATGTTATATCAACAACTTGTACTCCACAAGTGTTGTACTGGGTCACCACATACTCTCATGCCACCCATATCTCCATAGCCACCCGAAGGTGCACTCATGCCATCATGCCTCCATATCCACACGAAGGTGCACTCATTGTCTACTTCAAATTCATCATAATCATCATGTTGTTGAGTAGCACATTCTTGAGACCAATACTCTTGAGAATGTGATGACACAATATTCATAGTTGACATAATTCATCGTCCACACTACATTGTGCGAAAAGGAACACACATCACATTCCACACTACATCATCTACCTAATTCAAAAAAAAGTTCATATCTTCCCGTCATTGGATCGAACATGTTTGGGCGCAGCAGACGACACAACCTCCTTCGTGGACGCTGGCGGCTAGGGTGGCGGCGGTGGATGGAATTGCTCGGACACATGCGCTGCCGGAGGTTGGCCAAGCCGACACGCGCCCGTGTTCGTTGTCTTACCCTTCTTTTGTCCAAGCGCCGGCGCAGCCACCGACTGATTGGGCACAACGTTACTTGTCTTCAAGGCGGCCGACGACGGTGGGATGACGCCATGCGCATTCGCCAGTCGTGGCGCCGCGGATGAGATCGGAGCTAGGGTTCGATGCAGCGGCGGCGGGTGTTGCAAACAACGGCTGAACGCCTTCCTTGGTAGTAGAGGTCCCAAAGAAGTAAGAAGGGGGGTTGAGGGAGTAGGGGAAAGCCGTCCAGTGCCGGAATTTCGCTGGCAGCACACGTAGCAGGATGCAGGCGGTCGCGCGCGAAGGTTTCAGATCAGCAATTGGAGCCTCGCGCATGTGGTCGAGTTTTGTAGCACGCTAGAGCCGGCACACCAAATATGCCGTGTGCGTTTGGGCTTTTTACCGCATGCATTTTTTTTAGCGTCTGCTAGAGTGATGTTTTTCATCTCACTCACGCTTAGAAAGCAATTTTTGGGCGTCGGCCAGTTTTTAAGCATCTGTTGTATATGCTCTAAATGGGCAGAGTTTTTTTTTTTTGAAAGACTCTAAATGGGCAGAGTTGATTGGAGAGAGGCACCCCTTGGGAGAGGTTTTAGGGTCCAATGAAAAAAATTCCTTGTTCCTAATGCAAAACGAGTTGAGCCCTGTAACCGTAAACCGAGACAGGAGGAGTATTTACTTGGTGCATACGGTAGGGTGGAAAACAAAACCAATGGGATGGCTTCATGCGCACGGTGTAGTCTATTACTCCATAAATAGGCAGGAGTTGATTGGAGAGAGGGAGCTGTTGGGAAGAGATTTTAGGGTCAAATGAAAAAATGCCTTGTTTCTAAATGCAAAACGAGTTGAGCCTTGTAAACCGAGACAGAGGGAATAACTTTTGCTACACTAGAACAATTAATTTGTTTGTTTTGGGTCCAGTACGGAGCACCACTTATTAATCGCATTAAACTGATGTCCAACTGTCATTGTATACTGCTTGAGGCGTAAATAGCCAACACAGAGCTACTACTGTACAGTGTACTTACTGAAGTAACTAACAGCATTTTTGCAGTGAATCTGCTTATGGGCATGGGTGACATGACATTGGACAGACTGATGGGCGTACTGCTAGGTACCACCACTCAACTAAGCATGCACGTACTAATTGAACAACTTAATGGCGTGATATGGCTGGAGGCTCAAGTACTAGGTGTGTGAAATTATTCGTGGTGTTTATGGTAGACCTGACCAGCTGGTCATACTCATTAGTTCAGGGCCCGTCATGGATGGAGCCAAAAAATATGGCTTCTAGGCCTGGACCTTTGCGTGCACTAATCATCTGGGGTTCATGTGGCATGTCTCGTCTTCGATCTGTATCCATCAGCATCATTGCCCGATTTCTGTTCTGCACCAGCCAGGCGGCTACCTAGAAGCAAGGGCTCATCATTTCATGGACCTCAATTAAGTGTTACGTAGATCGATCCAAATCCGATGGACTTTTCTTTGCCAACACTGGACTTCTCTAGCAATGTATATGACGTTTTAACCTCCTGGTTAGCAGCAGCCACCTAACCAAATTCGATATGAGTGGGGTGGTTGCGAGCCAGGATGCTGAACAGCTGAAGGTGTTATTTCTGGCCATGGTTCAGAGACAAAACTGAAGACTTGTTGTTGTGGGGACAGACATTGTACATTTTGTACTAGGAGCTAACTAAAAGGCAGAGGTAGCTAGGGAGGTTAGAACATGTGCAAGATCAGCAGAGATGAGCTACCACCAGAATCCCTTTTCTGTAGCTAAACAGAGACACCACTCCAAGTAAGTACTAGCCACTCCAAGTAGTACTGGGATTTCTCACATTAAATTCCTCTTGGTCTCTCTGCTTAGCTACAACTTACAGCGACAGCAATGGAGGAATATTAGCACCGAACGGTTGATACACGCCGCCATGTTCACCTTTTTTTTTCATAATCAGTCTTGTTCCTTGGTCCCTTTCGTTTAAATAACGTCAGTTTTACTCGACACCGACATCGCAACAAGACTCAAGCCAGTAGTTAATCAGAAGAAAGAAGAAACGGAAAACCAACAAGAATCGCTCACGCACGACATCGTCAGTTACAGGCTGACACTGATCACATACATGAATTGGAGATGCCACAAATCCATGGGACGGGGATTGCACAGAGAGGAATTAAGCTCCCGGCCTGCCGGGGTAATTAACATTAACTGACGTGTGTATGTAACTAGTAGAGCGAATCCACTGTCTTGTTCAGCTCTTCAAGCTTCTTCATCCTCATCCTCTCGCTTTCGCTCACCAGCTGCGAGAGACACAGGTCATGTAAGTAATTAACAAGCTTTTTTACTCACAATAAATATAGTACATGTCTGGAGGTTTGCCAGATGAACATTTAACAACAAATCTTTAACTGAGAGAAATGAGGCGATGATATAATTCAGTTCACCTCTATTAGCCTGTTGACAAGCAGCGCCTTCTCCTTGCTCTTCTCGTTGTAAGCCTCGAGAATCTCTTTGTATTCTTTCTCCTGTTAGTTTTATTTTTGTTCAATGCAAAAACAAATCCGTATGTCAGCTTGAAATATACGGTATCACGTAATAGATTGTTCTACTAGGATACTTTGTTTGTCGCAATATATATGTATTTTCAGCAAGTATTTATGCCTTCACCTTCTTGACGCAGTTCTTACTGAGAGGCTTGAGCTGGCGGTTAACCGTGTCTATCCGCCTCTGTATCGATTCCACCTCCTTCCGGGTAGGATCCGCCATCCCTTCCAGCTCCTACAAACAAAAGTAACACTTCAGATAGTAGAAGGAAAATTGTTTACGTACTACTAAGTTTTGGTAGGATCACGCGAGGCTGTGCAAAGAATGCAGTCTTTTCGGAAGTGCTTGGAGCTGGGTCAAGCAAGCAAACTACTAGGTGCAACTGCAACATCTTGCGTTTGCTTGCATGCACGTTTTCTTGGGCCAGGGCTCCACCTCTGGTATCCTTATCTGGCACACACTACAGGTTCTAAAATCCAGATTAACATCTGGCTTCATTATTTGGCACACAGAAGTTGCATGATGCTTAAAGCATTCTCAACCAGGCCTTGCGTCTCAAAAATAAGGTTGGGCTGGATTCCAATGGGCTCTGAGGGGCTTGGCTCACTTGGACCTAGTTTCCATAAGATACTGTAGACAACCATAAACCATGTTTGTAAACTCTGATAATATATATACATGTTTACCTCTAAAAAAAAGCCACCCCATGAATGGGCGGGCCCACTTCAATTCAAGGGTACTTGGTCGAATACCCAAATTATTTAAAAATAAAAGTATGTTCTATGGGATATATAATAAAAATAAGCTATGCTATGATAAAATAATGGATGAAGTACCTCAATTGGTTAGGAAGAAACACTTGAGTCAATTGGTTTAGTGTTCAAACCCCATCCGCGTTTTCCCCTTATTTTTTTAAAAAATCGTTTGCATGCATTTTTAAGAAACACGGTACAAACGCAGGCGCTCACAATGCGTACATACACTCACCCCTATGAACACACACGCACACTCTACCCCTATCGACGGAGTCACCGTAGGCGCCTCGCTATCGACGGGAGCGTCGCCTCCCACTGAAAGAATATTCCGCCTTTATGAGACACCAAAGTTTTAAACCTGGGGTTTGAACTCTGGTGGGCTGGATACCACTGTTCTCCTAACCATCCAACCACAGGTTGGTTCTCATTTGCATGCATTTTTGTTATAGAAAGCTCATATAATGTTTCTTTCATGTTAACTCCATTAGTTATAATATTGATACTCTAATTTTTGTAAACTCGTATGCTTCTCAAGCACAAATATGTTTGTATGTGATATGTGTGATCACTTGTTCATAATCTAATTCCTTATAAAATTTAGTTCATGTAATAAAATATTATTACAATTTTGAATACTCATACTCCAAATTCCAGGCCCGCCCAGCCCATGATGCTTATGGGTGAAAAGAGAACTTGCCATTATGATATGTTTAGTCTTTTCGCAAAAAAAAAGATTGTTCGTGTTCAGCATTAGGCATAGATTATGATAATATAAATTTTCCTACAAGCTTTGTCTAGTGTACCATTGGGTTATCCAGATTTTTGTTACTCTTATATGGCTATTTTTATGCAGGGTGTCATAAAGCATGTCCAAGACAGCAGAATAGGCAACAACAGCAAACTGGGCCTTAGTCGTGACTCATAGTATCGTAGTGACAAACATGGTCATGGCCTAATTAAACATGCATATACATGATCAGGATCTTTTTTTTTTTGCTGTCGAGTGCGATGATTATGAATACACAGATTGGGCCCATTCACTAAAAAAAGGATCACTCTTCGATTCTTACTACTAGGATTCTATATAAAATCACCAAAGTATAGGAAGTCCTATGTACGGGACTACCGGTAGCAGCAGTTTGGGTTGACATGGTTGATTGGTTGCTAGCTAGGCCGATGGTGATCTAATGAAGAATGGTAATAACCAACCGAATGACGTACGAGCAGGTACCTGTCTTATGAATGCGAGTCTCTTGGACTCCTCCTCGACTCGTCCGAGCTGCGCGAAGACCTTCTCCCTGACCTCCATCTTCTTCCTCTCGATCTGCTCCTCCTTGGCCTTGAAGACCGAGAGCGCGGACCTTGACGAGCCTTCCCCTTCCCCCGACCCCTCCTCGGAGGAGGACAGCGACGAGGGGTGCTTCACCCGCAGCACCATCTGCATCGGCTGCTGATCCTCGCCCTGCATCCTCGACGTCGATCGATAGCACGTCCGTCCCTGGCTAGCTAGCACTTAGCAGCTGGTTTCCTTAGTATTCTCTCTTCCTCTTCCTCTTCCCTTCCCCGGCATGCACCCGGCTGGCCACTTATATCACCACCAACCAGCTGCTGCTGCATGCCCGGCGAGTCCCTGTCACTTTTGGTCGCCGAGTCTCTACGCAACGTGCAACATGGCCGCGAGCGAGCGGGCGAATGCGATCGATCCCTGTATAAAAGGGTGAGGGGAGGGTGAGACGGCTGCGTCCAACAGGGCGGTAAAGCTAGCCAAAGGGGATATGGATATGATGATCTAAAGATAGCATCATGGCATCCCATCTGGCCTTCGCTTTGCATGTGAGAGCTAGCGGCGTACGTGCGTGCGTACGATCGCTTCTGTCAGAAACCATCTCGGCTGGACCTGGACCTGGACGTATTGTATTGTCGCCGTATGTATTGGTATCTGCCATTGTCTGCAGTTGGCGTTAGGTGAGCAAAGCTCCCTGTCCGTCTGTCGTAAGGGTCGAGTGCAAGTAACTCTTCCTCTCTCTCTTTCTCTGGCGCTCGCGGTGCAGTGAGGGGATCCGAGAGAGCAGTGCAGTGAGGGGGAAGTGATTCTGGTGAGCATCCATCGCATCGCATCGCATCGCATGCATGTCGCCTTGTGTATGTTTTAGGTACTACCACACATTCGCTTGGGCAGTTGGGCGTCCGATCCTAGCTTTTCAGTGGCTAAGATACAGGTAAGCTCGCGTTGCGGTTGTGGCAGCTGGGAATTAGCTAGGGAGGCGAGGGCGACAAGCCGTCTGCAACTCGAGGCTTGGATTGGAAGACACACAAATTGATACCACTGGGCACTGGTGTGGATGCGTGCGCGTTGTCGTCCGTGGCCCGTCAGTCGTCACTACTGCAATGGAGATGCTTTGGGACAGGACAAAGGCGTCGGTTTTTGTTGTTCAAGTTGGTGCAACTGATCGGTCGATGGGTGTGATGAGAGATGGCCGCTCTCATCTTAATCAGGGAGGAACCCTCATCTTAATCCACAAAGTTAACCGGTTAGTCAAGGGGGGAGATGGAAGCTATAGAGTTCACATCATTGCCTTTGGCCCATCTACAAAGTTGGATACTACTTTCAGGTTTCAGCTACCAGACTTTTTTCGCACCCCCCACACATCATCTATAGTCAATAATAATGCGGTAATGGCAAAAGCATCAACTTTGGAGTTTTGGCTCCATGCTAGTGCCCATTTTCGAAATCAACACAGAAAAGACTAGCTCATTCTTTTGGCAGCATGAAACCTTGAAGACTTTGACAGAGATGTCGGTCTACAACGCAAAAGAACATAGCAACAGACTGCACAACGCTAAGACTACACACGGGTTTCGCAAATTTGCTACGAACAACGACCACAAAGTTTTTTTTTTAAATCAGAACAAAAAAACTATAAACCAGGAACACCAGAACAGCTCGCTTTAGGCTAAATTTTTATCAGTTTGCTGAAATAAGTTGTCCAATACCCAATGTACCACTTGACACAAAGCTTCTACATAAACAGACACTGAACTCTGCGGCTCCAGCCGGTATATTTTTATCAGGTAAAAAAAGGAGCCCAGGATAACACGGGGAGCTGGTGGGGTATCTTCACTCTCCTGGTGCAGAAACGCCCTGCTTCAGCTTTTCCCTCTTGAGCTTCTTCTTGGAGACGGGCTTCTTCTTCTTCGGAGGGATCGTCCTCTGCGCATACAGGTACAGCGCGTAGTTGCCGACAAAGAAAAGCAGCAGGAAGCTCACAACCACAAGCAGGACTATCATTCCAGGGTTCAGGCCCTTGGTAGCCTCTTCGATGATTACATTGTTCTGTGATGACAAGGAGACAATCCATCAGAAGCTATAATCAAGACTGGAAATATGGTAGGTTTAAGGGTGTGTTTGGTTTTTGCCCATGATTGCCCTACCAAATTTTTGGCTAGACAAAATTTTGGTTGAGCCTTTGCTTGCCCACAAGTTGGCCAACATTGGCTAAAAAAGTGAACTAGAGTTGATAGTGGAGCATTGGCATGCCAAAAAATTGGCAAGAATCCAAACAAGAGCCAACCTTTTGATTATGACCAAAATATTGGTAGGGTACACTTTGGCCACAATCCAAACATACCCTAAGTACATGGATGGAGCTTATCCGATTTATATCTTACTGCTCCCTCCGCTCCACAATTCTTGTTGTCGTTTTAGTTCAAATTTGAACTAAAATCACGACAAGAATTACAGAACAGAAGGGATACGAGGTTAGCAAGAATAAGACACATACTTCACAGTTTGACATGTGCAGGGCTTCATTAGGAATACTAACTTGGCAGCTTACCAAAGATGATTTCGAATATAAAAGCTCACTTCTACTACAGAGCGGTTGCCTACAGTTGTATAGTTTGAGGACAGCATAAATGAAGCTTATGAATATACTGATAAGGCAGAAATTTCATAGATTTCCATGTTTCTGTGCTCACAACTGAACTTTCTTAGAAATGCTATGGTCCTAGCTGAAGTGAAACAGGATGAGTGAGGCTGATTGGCCAACACACAGTGACCCATCTAAAGTGAGTTAAGTGGCATGGGGATGCACAGAAATATCCCGAACAACTGTCAGTGTCTGAAACTACATATTCGTTTTAAACAGCAAAGTAATTCATGTCAACAGTCAATTTTAGTGGATCCATAGATTGAAATTACCCAAAAATATGAACTTAGGGTGTGGAATTAATAACAGCTCCAATGGAAAAACAAAAGGCAAGATTGCGCAATGCCAAAAACTCAAATCAGTTCAGGCAATAAGTAGATGGCTTCATGTATATTGTTAATATAGTTGCAACAGATTTAATAATGCAGGTAAGTGTAGAACTCACTAGTCATGTTGTAAACTTGTAAAATCAACAATATAAATAGTCACATTAAGCTATCATCGGATATATTAACATAAGACAGCTAAGGATAGGCCACAAACTAAAACAATGAACAGAAAATTGATCAAATGTATACAATACTTCATGACTTGAGCAAATTAAAATCAGGAGCAGTCAACAATCGCCACATTTGGCAAGTAGAAAAGCATGACTTATTCAAAACAATTCTGCAATCATTCTTTATGGTATAAAAAACATGGTATGCTGTTACAATTACAACTACCGAGACGACATAAGACCTGTCTGTGATTAAACTGTTGCACCAGTTATGCGGATCTAACTATCAGGGACGCAGAGCAAAGGCTCTGGCCACCACGCGCTGCTACTCGATTGGCAAGCCACGGTGACCACGGAGGTAAACGTCAGATCTGGGTGCTCGGGGGCAAGGCGGATCCGTACACTACCAATCTCGCGCTCTCACATCTAAGTTAAGAGTGATCTCGAAACAACGCATCGAAGAAGAAAGAACTGGCGGAAAATTCCTTACCGCGGACTCCGCAAACTGCTCCGCCATGGCGGCCACGAGATCTGGACCAGGCACCTGTCCTCCGCACCTCCTGAATCGAAAGATTGGGTGGGTGGATTAGGCCAGGGGAGAGCAGCAGAAGATAAGCACGGATCGTAGGATCTACTCGTAAAAGAAACTCACCTCTGCGCGCAGCTGGGACTGGGAATTCTTCTGCGGCGTTCTTACGATCTCCCCCCTTTTGTTTGCCCGTATTGACGTCTTCCTCGCGTGGGTTCTGTGGGCCGTTTTGTTTGGAAGTTTCTACGCCACGTCATGACATCCTCCTCTTTTTATCCTGTTCGGGTCGTGACATAATTCTGCTGTCCTTGACACGTCAGGTTTGTTGCGAGTGTGCCCACTTCGCGTGATGCTGCCCATGATTCAGATTTGTTTCCAGCATGTCGATTACGTGTCGGGCGATCTCGTGGGTGAGTGACGTGCATCTACTTTCTGAACGGAGGAAGGATGAGAAGAATGACACGGCGTGGCGTGGCGTGGCAAGCGGTCACCAAGTAATACCAATACGCCTAGAAAAAAAAGTAATATCAACAAAAATACGAGATAAATAACAATTTTTGTTAAGTCGGAAAAAAATGACATTTCTTGTTCCAATGGGATGTCAACCTTTTGTTGCATAGTTTTTTTAACGAGGAAAGCCCTAGAAGGGCCTAGATGCTGCAAATAACACTGGGCAGATATAAATTTTCATGAAACCCCTTTACATCACTGGTATAGGCAAAACTAATATTTAAAGATAATGTCTCCATCTTTACAAAAGGACCCTAGCCGAAAAACTAGAAAAGCAATCGACGGCTCGGTGTCCATTTCCACCGCTCGCTAGCGACCTCAAGGCGCGGGCGTCAGCAGAACCACCAGAAGCTGGTGATGCACCGCCTCCATCGACGCCGAGATCAGAGAATTTCATCCAAACTCGCTTTGGGCCACCTTTCCTCCGGTGAAGAACAACTGCCGCCTACCACCACTCCATCTCTGGGGACGAACCACGTGGTGATGAAGCGATGGCGAGCTTTGACGCCAGGTTTCGATGAGGGCCTCCATGCTGGAGGTCAAAAGAAGGTTGCCCTTCTGGCAGGGGTGGATCCAGGATTTGACCATAGGGGATCTGAGATGATAGTAACGATAAAATAGGTAAAACTAAATTGAATCTTAAATATATGTAGTTTTATTATCTGGACGCATGTTCTATAACTAAAAGGTTATTTTGTTTGCTTTAGACTACAAACCCATCAAACAAGCCTATGATCTCATGAACGATAAAATTTACAAGAATTTTATTTATAAATACGAATAACTACATAAGATTGTATAAGAGTACTAAATAGTGGATCTAGTATATGAGCATGTGGGGAAAAGAAGAAATTCACCATAAAAGAGATAAACATGAAGATATATCAAGTCTTCTAGTGTATACTATGGATATCAAACTGTAATATTATATGTTTTGCTAACAAAAAAAAGCAAGCTACATTCTACTAGTTTGAGTGTAGGTCTATGCCCAGACCTATCAAATAAATCAATAACTCAATAATTAGTTAATCACTCAATATTCCGTATAAAATGTTGGTGTATATAATCCGCAATTGATACAAAACAATTTCTATTAGATGGGGTAATCAAACTAGCAATTCTAGTAGCCAACATGCAATATATTTGGGATCATACCTTAGGGCGATCAATTCATGAATTGGGCATGACATATGGTGGCGGCATGCCGTATTAGACTTACAAGATATGTGCTTTGTGCCATTGCTAATTGGTAATCACGGGCACAACGATGCCTGAATACAAAATCCCGATCCTAATTGAAAGTGCAATGGACTTCGCCTAGAGGGGGTGGATAAGCTTTTAAAAATATTGCGGTTTAGGCTCAAGTAAATGCGGAATAAAACTAACGTTTAATTTATTGAACACAAAACCTAACCACTAGGTTCACCTAAGTGCACCAACAACCTATGCTAAGCAATACAAGCAAAAAGGTGATAGTAAGGTATAAATACTTCAAGCACGATGGATATCACAAAGTAAAGTGCATAAGTAAAGGGCTCGGTTGAGAGATAACCGATGGACGCGGAGACGAAGATTTGTTTCCCGAAGTTCACTTGCAAAGAAGATATGTCTCTGTTGGAGAGGTGCGATGGCGCAATGCTCTCCGAACGCCACAAATGCTCACCTCGAGGTGTGGTGGCTCGATGCTCACCCAACGCCACACAAGGCCTCACCCCAGATGCGGAAGCACGCAACTCACCGACGTCACAAAAGGCTCACCCTATTCTCCCTAGTGCGCACCACAAAAGGCTGACACTCGCTCCACTATGGGACGCTTGAGTGCGGTCACTGAACCCGTACAAGATTGGGGTTATCTCCACAACTTAATTGGAGGCTTCCAACAACAAAGCCACAAAAGGCTACAACACCACAAAAGGCCAACAAATCCACAAAAGGATACAAGACCACAAAAGGTTAACAAGACCACAAAAGGTCAACAAACCAACCACACAACCGTCTAGGGTTCCAAGAACCCAAGAGTAACAAGCCTACAAGCTTGTACTCATCGAATCTCTGAGGAGAACTCAAACCTATGCAATAAATGCAAGGGCAAGTCCTTCTCTCCCAAATTCCAACAAAGCTACAAAAGCTATTGGGTGAATAAGGGAGAAAGAACACAAGAGGAGAACACAAAACTCTCCAAGATCTAGATCCCAAGGATTTCTTCACAAAGAAAGGATTTGGTTTGGTGGGATTGTACATCTAGATATCCTCTCACTTTTTCCTCAAAAAGATGCAAGAATCATGGGAGGGAGAGGGAGAAATAAATCTCAAATAGGTCAACAATGGTGGGCAAAAACAAGCTCAAAAAATGGGGAACCATTGGGGAAGAAGCCCCCTTAAATAGGACAAGGAAAAATTGACCGTTTGGACCAGATTCGCGCACCACCTGAACTTTCGGTGAACCACCGGAAATTCCGGTAAATAGAGACACAAGATACAGAAGAAAACAGATGTTCACCGAAACTTGAGTCGGAATTTCGGCCGGAACTTCCGCTTAAGCAAAAAAGTTGGACAACGTAGCACGAAAACTTCAATAACTTTTGATTCCGGACTCTGTTTTTAATGATCTTGGGCTCGTTTTGAAGAGAACGACAAGCTCTACAAGATTATGCAAAGAAATATCATAGTACAACATGGAATGATAAAACAAAATTGATAAAGATATGACCTCTCTAGAAGCGATGAACCGGTAAAACCTCCAAAACCCAAAACACAAGAAGTTGAGCTTGGAAACTCCGATTGGGATGAAACCAATTTTGTTGGAAAGATAACACCAAGTAGAATCCAAAAAAAGTGAAATATTGGATACCACCAAGGAAGAAAATATCATGAATATATATATATATATGTGAAATATCTCCCAAGGTGTGGATCCGAAAAACTTGCAAGATCAAAAACCGTAATAAGATATGCAAGGGAAATCCTTAGATGATGAACTAGAGCTTGTTATGATGATGACCACAAGCTCTAGATCCTCTCATGGACAAGAACCAAATAACAACCAAGAAAGATGATGTTATGCATGCAAAGGTTTGAGCTCTCTCCGAACGATGCGAACGAGACACCCGCTTGAGAGCCCCTCTTGATTGTACGGCTATCTATCCTAAACCCGGTCTTCCAACTAACATCACGAGACCGACAAAAGAGAAGCCCTATTAAGAACATACATTTGCCTTGAGAATTCCACTTGAACTTGATGTAGACCGTCTTGTTCTTCTAGAGTGGGAACACCTTTCTTGATTTCTCTTGCTTGCTCTTGCTTGATAAAGATGAAGACATGCAAATTGCTCCCCCATATTCCATTGGGAAACCTCTTCTTTGAACTTGTCTTCATCACTCCATGAACACGAGGATGGCAAGCTTCAAGCATGAGATCTTCTAGAGATGCTGCATCTTGACCTTGCCCTTCTTCATCCCTTCTTAAGGTTGATCCATCTTGATGCAACTCTTTGCACTTGTTTTGATCAACCTTCAAGCTCCTTCTTTCTTCATGATTGCAATGGGCACAAAGCCCTTAGACATTTCTTAATCTTTCAACCTTGAGACCAACACATGGCCCAAACGATGCCAGTGGACAAACCTACAAGTGAAACTCAATTTACACATTAGTTCATGGAGATTGTCATTAATTACCAAAACCACACATGCGGGCATACATGCCCTTTTAATCTCCCCCATTTTGGTAATTGATGACAATCCCTTAGCAAGGGTTTAAATATGACAATTAACAACCAAAGCGGTTTTCCCAACATCAAATATTACACAAGTATGTGATGTTGGTACAACCACAATATAGAGAGCAAACTCCTCCACAATCTACATGTGTGATGAACTTGAATTTCATTGCATAGATTGCCAACCATTACCGTTGGTTGAGTTTCCTCTATATATTCAACATGCAAAGCAACCACAAAGATTCAAGAGCATGAGAGGCAAATGTCTAAGAACACACTCAAAGCAAAGGCCAAATCCCCTTAAAACCCTCCAAAACTTCTCCCCATTGGCATCGATTGCCAAAATGGGTGAAAAGTTCTAGATGGCCAATATAGTGAGAATTCCTCCAAAGGTGTTCATATGATGAGAACTTGGAAGGAAGTAAGACTATATTAAAAACCCAAAGAGCGCAAAAAGAAAATAAAGAGAAATAAGCTTCAACAAATGAAACGAGCAATCAAAAGATCCAAATGAAACAATTAAAACAACAACAAATGATGTCAAATGGAAACAACAACCAAGAGTGTTTAAATAAAAATAGAGAAGCTCCCCAAAATTTGTGCAAAGATTAGAATACTTGTATTTTAAATACAATATAAAGAAATATGGAATCCTCGCTCCCCCATAAGCATTTAAACCACAAGATATGAGAAAGAAAGAAAATGTGCACTCTTAAATGAAATAGAGAAGCTCCTCAAAGATTATGCACCAATTATAGTAATTGTATTTGGAAACAATGTGCGCAACCATGAAATCCTCACTCCTCCGAATTTAACAATGCAATCAAATGTCAATAAAAATGGGAAGCCACCGAAGAATCAAGAGGAATAGTAGGTGGTTTCCAAGAAATGCAAAAAAACCAAAGAAAGATCTTCTCTTGTGTGTATAAATTTCTAGGTGGAAAATATCACAAATACAAATGCCCACAAAGAAACATGCACACACAAAATAGATACACAAGAAAGCATGTGAAAGGCAAAACGGAAATCATAGATATACCAATAAGATGTTTTGCTTGAAACCATGCCCAAGGGCTCAAATATATCTTATTGTACATCGATGAGCTTCAAACACCAACATACTCTATACATTACTGCTATTACCAATGGAAGAGGGGATAGAAGTAATATATAGAGAAAGGCAACAAGTATCACAAAATAGAAATCAACTTTGTAAAAATACTCACTATTGCACATGAGAGATATTGAGGAAACGATATGCAACAAAATTGCTAGATTGACATATTTGGGATTAGTGAATCATGAGCATGATTTAGTATAGTACCCATTATATGCACTCATCTCAACATACACACATTTGCAATAGAGATAACTCTTCAAAGCCAAGGCAAGAAATCCAACATATGCAAGTACAAAAATTCATGCCAATACGCAACATACAAAAGGTTGGAAACAAGATATGTAGGCATGAGAGAGAGATACTTGTTACCAAGATATAATTGGTAGGATGAAGAAGATATGAATACGTTGATCATCCTAGCTTGCATCCAATTGACATGTAGACACCACTTCTTTATTGTTAAAGATACAAACACCCAATATATATCTCCAATGTACCTAAAACACAATTAAGTACACTATGGTCCCCAAACCAATTGGGTCCAAAGAAGTTAGTGCAACTACAATACATAGGATAGCCTCCAAACAAATATGCGCATATTGATATGAAATTGAATTTCATGCACATCTTAGCCCATTATGATTTGGTGGAGATTCCCCTATATATTGGATCAAATAAAGCAAGCATGCCATAATATATACATGCATAAGAATTTCAAGAACCAAAAGGAGATACAATTTGAACAAAAACACCAAAAACCAACAAGGCAACATAAAGGTGTGACTTGACACAAGGTGTCCAAATTGTATCAAAGAACCAAATCAACACATGAAGGAACACAATATCAACAAATGAATTAGGCAAAAGCTAAAGAGCAAACAAAATAGACAAAATACCAATGCTCAAGGGTTTATCTCATCCTAAAAGATCAAAACAAGTGACAAAGAATGAGATAAAACCAACTCCCAAAGATATCAAGGTTCCAACAACCAAAAAAAATTCTTCACACTTTTCATGATGACACACAAAGTACCAACACAAGAAGAGCGAGCTTCCAAGCACAAAAAAATGGATCAAATCAAGAAGAAGAAGAAAAATGTTCTAGATAATATAGGAGAGCTCCCCCATAAGTAGAGCATTATATAGAATTTTCCTTCAAATGCAAAATTCCCACAAATGAGATCATCACTACTACCTACACTAAATAAAACACAAGGGGATACCAATAAAATAAGAAGATCCATAAGAGGCAAGCAAAGCTTTGGAGCAAGAAGAAAAAAAAATCTTGGCCAAAGAGAAGGCAGGTAAGAAAAGGCCAAAACAAATATGATCAATGAATTCTATCATATATCAAATACTAATTATCCAAGGACAAGAAGTAATGGGGATAATTTTCCCGAGGTAGTTGGCAAGGATATCCAAGATCACATTCACCCAAGAAGCATATAATAAGATATAAGAAATAAGCTCGATGCTTTGAAAGAGATTCTTGATAGCTTCAAATAGTCACATAATCACTAGTGATTAAAGTGACTTGAAGCAAATGGTTCCTAAGAGTATATATAGATCCAAATATGAGTAAACTCATACCAAGAACCACTCTCACAAAAAAGATCCAAAAAGTGAGCAATAAAAACATTCAAGCAAATTGGAACTTGTATGAGCAATTGTGCTACATAGGAGCTAGATAATTTCCAATATCAGTTCTAAGTGGCACTACCTCAAATGTACATATTTTCTAGGTTTATAATATGCACAAAGCATATGACTCCCCCATAATGTGATAAACCAAGAAATCTCAACAAGAGGCAAAAAAAGATCAAAATAGAGGTATTAATGGACATTATGGAAATGAGTTTATCATGAGAAAGACATACCACATAGAGACTAGATAACCATACAATATAGCTACTAAGTGGTTTTCCTCATGTACACACATTTTAGGATTGTGGAATTCCCAAGCATGACACTCCCCCAAAATGGAATAGTCCATTAATCCCTCATAAGAGCCAACTAGGATACCAACTAGAATCAATAAAGGCCCCAAACCAAGAAACACAAATACATGGTGTGCCAACCAACATACACAAATATAATTCATAGATAAATATAAGTAAGTGGGAAGCACAACATGTACACACACATGCAAGGTACAAAACCAACACATACGTGCACAAGGGAGCAAGTAACTATCAATGTAAATGAGTTAAGCACAAGTTATCGCAAGGAGGAACATTGGATATATGATAGAAGCATGAAAACCCAAATGACTTGACTTTGATAAAAGGCATTGATGAAGATCCCTCAATTCTTCATAAGGTAGCCAAGTCTCTAACGCCCTCCAAAAACACCTATTGATCAAGTTTTAGCTTGTTGGTCCCCAACCAAGTTGGGTCCTAAGAAGTTAGTCACAATAGGCTTGGCCACCCAAATGGTTCTTTTCTTGACACCACTTTGGGCACCAACAAATTTGGCAAACACATTTCCACCCTCATCCTTACGAAGTGAATAAGCATCATCAATCAAGATAGGATGGGATGAGGAGTTACCCATGGTGCATGAGGAAGAAAGGTGCCCTTTCTCATGGCATATGTAGCAAGTTCTTCTCTTGCCATATTTCTTCTTGGGAGGATCTGCACCATGAATAAGAGCTTGTGGAGGAGCTTGAGGCTGCTTCCCTCGTTGCTTCTCACTAAGAGGCTTCTTATTCAACGGGCAATCCCTCACATGATGCCCTTATTACTTGCACTTGAAGCACACAATTTCGGTCGGATTCTTCACTTGTCCTTGGCCCTTCTTATTGTTTCCCTTGTGCTTCAACATGTTAGTGGGCTTGTTCTTGATGTTGGAGTTAAATCCAATCCCACTCTTGTCACTTGGGGGTCGTCTCACACTCAACATGTTCTTGAGTGTGGTCTTCCCTTCATGACACATTTTCAAGGCATTCTTCAAAGAAGTGACTTGATCCTTGAGCTATTTGATTTCCTCTACATGGTTAGTATCAACAACTATACTAGAGGAAGTAGATGCTTCATTGTTAGAGAAACAAGGCAAGGAATGCAATTCATCACAAGATATATCATGGTTGTGAGAGGATGAATTACAAGGACGGGCACATGGAAATATAACATTTGGAGTATATATAGTGCTAATGTCCACATGAGGCCCACTGGATGTTACCTTTGACACAATGGCCTCATGAGCTAACCTTAGCCTACCATGTGAGACTATAAGATCCTCATGCGCTCTTGAGAGCTTGGCATGACTTTCTTCTAATTTCCCATAGTTGCTAGTTAGCAAAGCAAGTTGAGCCTTTAGCTCAACATTCTCCTTCAAGATAGATGCTTCACAATAAATAGAGTTAGTAGCACAAGCATCATTTAATGCAAGAGGTGAGGGCAACTTAGAGAGCTCTTTATAATAAGAAGCTTTAATTTGCTCATGTGACTCTATGAGTTTGATGAGCTCACCCTTGATGACCCTAGAGCCATTGTTGAGGTGCTCAAAATACTCAAGGAGTTTAGCATAAGCAACTTCAAGTTTATCATTTTTAATTTGAAGGGAACGTGCCACCTCAAGATCTCTATCATGATATTTCTTCACTCTATATAGCTCTAGAGGAAAGGTCTCCTCAAGAGATTCCTTAGTGGTTTGTTCCTCTTCAAGAGCTTCATTTAGGTTTGCAATGTCATTAGCATACTCACGCTCAAGACCACCCATTTTGTCAATAGTATCCTCATGCTCATCAATAAGTTGCCTACTTTCTATAGCATAGGTTAATATCTCAATGAAAGTAGAGCAAGCATTTTTATTTGGATGAAGAGCACAAAGGACTACCCCCCCTTCTATTTTAAAGAAGCAACATCACCATCTACTTCTACATGATCAACATTCACATCATCATGAGATGTATTGGGATCCAAAGGAGAGGTTACCTTTGAACCCTTAGCCATGAGGCATAAGTGAACATTGGGAGAAGGTGATGATGGGGGAACACATGAAGCTCCAATCGCAACCTTGCCTTGTCCCACACATTCTTCAATTTCCTCTACATGGTTAGCAACAGAAGTACTAGAGGAAATAGAAGCACACTTATCATGGCAACAAGGCAAAGCAAGCATATCATCATGAGACATATTCAAGGCATTTCTACATGATATGCAAGGGCAATCAACACTAGGATGTAAATCACTATGGTCCTATACGTGTTCATGCCCAAAGATACAACATTGCTATGAGATAGAGACAAAGGATCATGAATGGAAATCTCACTATCTACATTGCAAGTTCTATCACCACTCACCTATTCATTACCTTGTGACAAATCACATGTTGGTGTAGTGGAAGAAGATGAGAACTCATCGCAGCCGGAGGTGGAGGGAACACAATCATCCTCAATAAGCTTGGACACATAATATTTTGCTTGAAGGTTGGTCCATATATCATGAGCGTTCCAGGAAGGCATGATTGAGGAAAGAACTACAAATCTCACAACATTAACAAGAACATTAGATGCTTGAGCTTCGAGATAAGAGTTTGTCTCCTCCTCCATAGATAGATTTTGGGGATCCTTATGAGGAGACAAGCCCATATCTAGAATTCACTCAATATTTGGGTCAATGGCCCGGAAATGACTAAGCATGCGAGTATGCCAAACATCATAATGAGTGTCAAAAAATGTAAATGAGTGAGAGTGCACTAAACCCCTAGGAGACATATTTACTCTCGAGGTGGTGAAGCCTAAAAGCGAGAGACCTCGCTCTGATACCAATTGAAAGTGCAATGGACGTCGCCTAGAGGGGGTGAATAGGCTTTTAAAAATATTATGGTTTAGGCTCAAGTAAATGCAGAATAAAACTAACATTTAATTTATTGAGCACAAAACCTAACCACTAGGTTCACCTAAGTGCACCAACAACCTATGCTAAGCAATACAAGCAACAATGTGATAGTAAGATATAAATACTTCAAGCACGATGGCTATCACAAAGTAAAGTGCATAAGTAAAGGGCTCAGATCAGAGATAATTGATGGACGTGGAAACGAAGATTTGTTTCCCGAAGTTCACTTACAAAGAAGCTATGTCTCTGTTGGAGAGGTGCGATGGCGCAATGCTCTCTGAACGCCACAAATGGCTCACCTCGAGGTGTGGTGGCTCGATGCTCACCCAACACCACACAAGGCCTCACCCCGAATGCGGAAGCACGCAACTCACCAACGTCACAAAAGGCTCACCCTATTCTCCCGAGTGCGCACCACAAAAGTCGGGCACTCGCTCCACTATGGGACGCTTGAGGGCGGTCACTGAACCTATACAAGATTGGGGCTATCTCCACAACTCAAATGGAGGCTCCCAACAACAAAGCCACAAAAGGCTAGAACGCCACAAAAGGCCAACAAAGCCACAAAAGTCTACAAGACCACAAAAGGTTAACAAACCAACCACACAACCGTCTAGGGTTCCAAGAACCCAAGAGTAACAAGCCCACAAGCTTGTACTCGCCGAATCTCCGAGGAGAACTCAAACCTATGCAACAAATGCAAGGGAAAGTCCTTCTCTCCCAAATTCCAACAAAGCTACAAAAGCTATTGGGGGAATAAGGGAGAAAGAACATAAGAGGAGAACACAAAACTCTCCAAGATCTAGATCCCAAGGATTTCTTCACAAAGAAAGGATTTGCTTTGGTGGGATTGTAGATCTAGATCTCCTCTCACTTTTCCCTCAAAAAGATGCAAGAATCATGGGAGGGAGAGGGAGAAAGAAAGCTCAAATAGGTCAACAATGGTGGGCAAAAACAAGCTCAAAAAATGGGGAACCATTGGGGAAGAAGCCCCCTTTAATAGGACAAGGAAAAATTGACCGTTTGGGCCAGATTCGCGCACCATCTGAACTTCCGGTGAACCACCGGAAATTCTGGTAAATAGAGACACAAGATACAGAAGAAAACAGATGTTCACCGGAAATTGAGTCGGAATTTCATCCAACACTTCCGCTCAAGCAAAAAAGTTGGACAACATAGCACAAAAACTTTAATAACTTTTGATCCCAGACTCTGTTTTTAATGATCTTGGGCTCGTTTTGAAGAGAACGACAAGCTCTACAAGATTATGCAAATAAACATCATAGTACAACATGGAATGATAAAACCAAATTGATAAAGACATGACCTCTCTAGAAGCGATGAACCGGTAAAACCTCCAAAACCCAAAACACAAGAAGTTGAGCTTGGAAACTCCGATTGGGATGAAACCAATTTTGTTGGAAAGATAACACCAAGTAGAATCCAACAAAAGTGAAATATTGGATACCACCAAGGAAAAATATATCATGAATATATATATGTGAGATATCTCCCAAGGTATGGATCCGGAAAACTTGCAAGATTAAAAACCGCAATAAGATATGCAAGAGAAATCCTTAGATGATGAACTAGATATTATTATGATGATGACCACAAGATCTAGATCCTCTCATGGACAAGAACCAAATAAAAACAAAGAAAGATGATGTTATGCATGCAAAGGTTTGAGCTCTCTCTGAATGATGCGAACGAGGCACCCGCTTGAGAGCCCCTCTTGATAGTACGGCTATCTATCCTAAACCCGGTCTCCCAACTAACAACATGTGACCGACAAAAGAGAAGCCCTATCAAGAACATACCTTTGCCTTGAGCATTCCACTTGAACTTGATGTAGACTGTCTTGTTCTTCTAGAGTGGGAACACCTTTCTTGATTGCTCTTGCTTGATGAAGACGAAGACTTGCAAATTGCTCCCCCATATTCCATGGAGAAACCACTTCTTTGAACTTGTCTTCATCACTCCATGAACACGAGGATGGAAAGCTTCAAGCATGAGATCTTCTAGAGATGTCGCATCTTGACCTTGCCCTTCTTCATCCCTTCTTGAGGTTGATCCATCTTGATGCAACTCTTTGCACTTGTCTTGATCAACCTTCAAGCTCCTTATTTCTTCATGATTCCAATGGGCACAAAGCCCTTGTACATTTGTCACATTTCAACCTTGAGACCAACACATGGCCCTAGCGATGCCAATGGACAAACCTACAAGTGAACATGTTGCTCCTGCTTGGGAAAGAATGAAATCTTTGGTTAAGAATTGCCCCACTCATGGACTCACTGCTTGGATGATTATACAGACTTTTTATGCAGGTTTGAATTTCTCCTCAAGAAATTTGTTGGATTCTGCTGCTGGAGGTACCTTTACGTGCCTCACTTTGGGTGATGCAACAAGGCTCCTTGATAATATGATGGTTAACTATTCTGAATGGCATGTTGAGAGAGCTTCACATGGTAAGAAGGTAAATTTTGTTGAGGAAACTTCCTCTTTGAGTGAAAAGATTGATGTTATTATGGCTATGCTTGTTAATGGGAAAGCTCCTATAGATCCTTCCCTTAGCCTCTTTGGTTGCTCAAGAAGAACAATTTGATGTGAACTTTATTAGAAACAACAATTTCAACAACAATGCCTATAGGAATAATTTTGGTAGCAACAACAATTATAGGCCTTATCCTCCTAATAGTGGCAATTCCTATGGAAGCTCTTACAATAATGCTAGAAGTGCCCCTTCTGAACTTGAAGTCATGCTCAAGGACTTTATTAGTAAACAAACCACTTTCAATAAGACTATAGAGGAAAAGCTTTTAACTCTTGAGAAAAATATATCCTCTTTGTCTGAAGCTCAAACTTCCTTGGTCAATAAAATGGCTGCTAAAACTAAAACTATGGAAAACACCTTTGTTGCTGCTCATGCCATATAAGTTCTATTTATGAAAATGTTAGGTTGCTAGCTCAACTCCGTGCTAGCTGGGAAAGGGAAGCTGAAATTGATAGAAACAATAGTGTGTGCACCATCACCACTAAACCACAAGTAGTCCCTATTCCTCCTCCTACTATGCCTAAGCCTATTGAGCCTACTACTAGTGATACTAAGTTTGATTTTGATATTGATGGTTGCAATATTTCTGAAGTGATTATGTTCCTACAAAAGCTTGCTAGAAGTCCTGATGATAGTGATATGCATGTTGCCTTTACCAAACACATTACAGATGCTCTTGTTAAGATTAAGGAAGAGAAGCTAAAACACAAAGCTTCTATTCCTAGGAAAGTATAAGATAGTTGGGAACCCATTATTAATATGCAAGTGAATGACTTTTATCTCAAAGCTTCATGTGATCTTGGTTCTAGTGTCTCTATTATGTCTAGGAAGATTTATGAAATGCTTGATTTGCCACCTTTGGAAGATTGTTATTTGGATGTCCCACTCAATGATAATGCTAAGAAGAAACTCATGGGGAGTATTAATGATGTTCTCATTATGGTTAACAATGCTTATGCCCATGTTGATTTCTATGTTTTGGATGTTGAATACAATGCTTCTTGTCCTATTACTTTGGGAAGACCTTTTCTTAGAACAGTTGGTGCCATCATTGATATGAAAGAAGGCACCATTAAATATCATTTTCCATTCAAGAAAGGTATTGAACACTTCCCTGTGAGGAGAGAGAAGTTGCTTTTTGCTCCTCCTTTGAAAGCAAGGTTTGATGTTAACGCTTCATCATTCGAAAATACTTGATTCTTCTTGCTTCTTGTGCCTAACTTAAGGCGTTAAAGAAAAGTACTTGTTGGGAGATAACCCAAGAGTTTCCTTGAGTCTTGGAAGTTATTACTTCAGTAATGACCTCTACTTATCCTTTTTGTGCCAAGAATGACCTCTAATGAGAGGGAAGTAAGATTTGGGGAGTTGCTATCCCGAAACAGATTTCTGTCCTCCACCAAAAAATCGTGAGGAGTCTCTGTAACTCGGATTGAGCTGAAAATTTACGAATAAATCCCCCAGTATGTTATATAACTTTAGTTAGTTCAACACCTTTTGATTTGAGCAACATAAGATGTTCAAAAAAAATCTGTTTCTACCTACTGGTCTGTTTTGACAGATTTCTGCCATTATTTGCATTTGCTTCTTATTGATTCCTTTTTGAGTTCTCTTTAGGTGAATTGAGCTTTTTGAAGGATGTATTATAGTAGATTGTGTTTTTAGTGAAAATCTGTGCTGTTCCAAAGCTTTTACAAATGTCTAATATCTTTTGAATAAGCTAATGTTGCTAATAAAGATTGTGTGAAGTTTTGTATGAAGGAAAAATTTCAGGTGTAGGGAAAGAAATGATGCAATGAGATGAAGAATGTACAAAAGCTCAAGCTTGGGGATGCCACCATGGTGTCACTGTAAGATCCCTCCTTTGTAAAGGAAAAGGATCCCTGTGATTGCAATGCTAGTCCCTGGATCATTGCTAGCATCCACAGTTTAAGATGAAGTACACGGATACAAAGGTCATTTATTACATCCATTCCAGAGATAACATAGTCTTTCACAGCTCAAGGCCACAGGCCTAATACAGGAGTTTGAATAAGTAAATAAATATAAGTCTTCATCTTCATGTGCCACAGGCAAACATGTTGAGTGTAGACTCATGACACCTAATCCTCATCAGAGTAACCTGCAACATCACAAGTTACAGCCACAGTGGGTCAATACTTTGGAATAGTATTGGCAAGTGATACCTTAGTAAATTTTAAGTAGACTATATTACTATATGCATTTTGGCTAAGTGTAGCTTGGCTTGCTTTGCTCAAAAATAGGTTTTTCCTATTAGTTGAAATCACTAAGTTTTTCTTTGTCAAAATTTTTCCCAAGAAACCATCAATAGACATTGAGGTCCTTCACCCTTTTTCACCCACAACTTTTACTTAGAAGTTGGAGTGATGAGATTCTTGATAGCTTCCATGTCTTGATGCTCAAGTTGTCCATTGCCATGGACTTGGCTAAGTACTTAGATTTTTCCATCTGCAGAGGTTGTGCACTTTCCCCACCAGACTTGGTTTCCCAAGACAGGACCTTTCAGAAGCCTTTCCTTAGACCAAATGGACGCGCTCCAACCTATCATTCCCACTACCACCAACTGTCCAAATGGCTAAGTTCTAGCAACTTATGTGATCCAGGCAGAGCCCATATTGCCAAGTGGCTGCACTAGAATCTTCTCAACACTTGGCCTCTAAAATCCCTTTGTTCCTGGGTGGCATACCACAAGTGAGATACACAAGGTAAACCATATCCATGGGCCTTGTGTAACCACTCAACCAAAACCACCAATCAAGTCCCTTTCCACCCAGGTGATTCATTGACTTAGTTGTTTTATTAAGAAAAACATAAGTCCAAAGACTTAGAAATATTTTCACCATAGCATGTATATATTTTACCAACCCTTGTTTGCTACTAGCTAGGCTAATCATGGCATAGTAACTTAACTTAGAAATTTCCTAGCAATTCTACAACTACTTAGGATTTCCCAACAAGGCATTTGACAAAAATAGTAACACATGCAAGACTTAGCAAAAAAATTCTAATGCTTGTATGAAAATATAGGGATGGAAATATTCATGAAGTAACACTTGCCTTGGTAGTGGGGAGAGTAGCACTCTTCACAATCACAATCACTAGCACCAAAATCTACACATAAAATATAGCCACAATCACATACAAAACATATACAATCAAAAATATATATATGCATGCATGCAAGATGATAAGGAATGATTTTTAAAACCCAACCAAGCAAGTGCATAGTACTGAACCATAAACAAGTCAAAAACTTGCTAAACCAAGTTTATTTGACACTAAAATAATTTCCTAAACAATTTCTATACTCAAAATAGTCCTAAACAAGTTTCTGCAAATAAAATCATTTTAACAGAAACTAAACATTAAACACAATGCATAAACAGAAAGGGCTTGTTCTCCTGATTCCAACGGTATAAAATTTGTCAAATTCTAACATGTGGATCAAAAGTTATAGCTAAATCAAATTTGATTACAAATCTGATTCAAATTCTGTTTTTAAACTAAACCCTAGCCACACGTCTGTTTCCTATTGGTGCGTACCGCTTCGCACCGGATCACGCTTGGCTACCGTTGGATCTAATTAACACGCATGGCTCAGATCTAAACTTAACGGTTTGATAAGTGAACTAATCCTACGCGCTGGATCTGGATCTGACGGCTACGAATCATCTGACCAAAACTGAGCGGCGCTAGCGGCGGCGGCGCGTATGTCAGCGGCGGCGCTGGCGTTCTAGGTCGCACGGGAGTGGGGGAAGAGGCTTACCAGAACCGCGGTGGTGTGCTGAAGCTCAACATGGCGGTGGCTTGGCAAGGGGCGCACGGCAGGGGCTGCTGGAGCTCGTCGGAGTCGTGCACGGCGTCAGGTGGTTGCGGTCGGAGTTGTTGCCGAGGTTTCGCTTTGCCCTAGCACGAACCTGAGGGTTTAGGATACGCGCAAGACAGTGGCGAACATCCTCGTATGCAAGAGGGGGCAAGGGGCGCTCGGGACTTACCTCGATTGGTCGCCGGAGTTGAGCGGCGGCTCGGTCGGTTGCGGGCACGAACAGGGACGGCGTCCTGGGTCACGAGCAGGCAAGCGATGGGTGTCAGAAGATGCACGAGATCATGCTGAGCATAAACGTTTGAATCAGGGGCACAGGGGCGGTCGGGACTCACCGGAATTGCTGCCGGAGATCGTCAGGACAGCGGCGGCGTCTGGCGAGTTTCGAGCAGCCTGGTGGCGTGGAGAGGGAATTGGTTGAGGGGAAATGGCCACGAGAGAGAGGGGATTAAATAGGCAGAGGCTCGACAAGAAATGCTCAGTGATTCAATGCCAATTACCTCGCGGAATCAAAGCAGCAACGGGCAGCGGCGGAGTTAATGCGCGGAATTTTGGGGAAGACGATGACGTCGTGGACGGGGCCCGCTTATCAGCGAATAGAGCAAAGGGGAAGTGGGGTCCGAGTGTCAGCGACTTGCTGGGTGTGTCCGCGCGTGCGAGAGAGAGAGAGGTGGCCCGGGTGGACTAGTTGGGCTGCGTATGTTGCTGGGCCAAATTCCTGGCGCCGGCCCTTTTCCAATTCTTTTCTCTTTTCTTTTTCTAAATTGATTTTCAGGAATGGTTTTTAAATGATTTCAAAAGCTATTTGATTTCAAATCTTTTTGGGATTTTTGCAGTGTGCAATAGTCACAAAACTTGGCATAAAACCAAGTGGTCACTTTGAGTTGGCTTGGTTATTTTTGGAAAAACAAAATAACAGGGACATTGCACTTGTTTTGCGAATGTTTGAAAATGGTTTTTGAAACCATTTCTATTTTGTAAAATTTTGTTCAAACTCTACACTCAAGCCAAACAATATAGAAGCAACCAAACTTGGTTTTTAAAACACTAAACTCTCAAGTGAGGATGGGCATTTGATTTAAGTTTGCTCACATGATAGCACTATGTGCTTCTGTTTTCTTGAAATGAGTTTGAAATTGATCTCAATTCTATATGCATGCATGAATGATATGCAATCTTTGAAATCATGATTTTAGGGATGTTACAAATCTAACCCCCTTAAGGTGAATCTCGCCCTCGAGATTCGGATTGGCTAGCAAATAGGTGAGGGTGGTCTTTCCGAAGATCATCTTCTCTTTCCCATGTTGCTTCCTCTTCGGAATGATGATTCCACTGCACTTTGCAAAACTTGATAGTCTTAGTCCTTGTGACTCTTTCTGCAGTCTCAAGAATCTTGATAGGTTTCTCTTCATAGGTGAGATCACTTTCCAATTGAACCTCCTCCAAAGGTATAGTATCCTTCAAAGAAGTTTCTTCCATTTTAGGGTGACATTTCTTAAGTTGACTCACATGAAACACATTATGGACAGCTGACAGAGATTCTGGCAATTCAATTTCATAGGCAACTTCTCCTTTGTGACTTAGAATCTTGAATGGCCCAACATATCTTGGTGCCAACTTTCCTTTGACTCCGAATCTCTTCACTCCACGAAGTGGTGATACTCCAAGATAAGCTCTATCACCAACTTTGTAGGTGACTTCTCTACGCTTAGGATCTACGTAGCTTTTCTGTCGGGACTGTGCTATCTTCAACCTGTCCTTAACCAATTTGACCTTCTCTTCGGCTTCTTTGATAAGATCTGGCCCGAATAAACTTCTTTCTCCCACACCATTCCATAACAATGGGGTGGTACACTTTCTTCCGTAGAGAAACTCAAACGGTGCCATCTCAATGCTGGCTTGATAGCTGTTGTTATAAGAAAATTCTGCGTAAGGCAGACTTTCATCCCAACTGGCTCCATAGTCTAGGGCACATGCTCTCAACATGTCTTCCAGAATTTGATTAGTCCTTTTTGTTTGTCCATCAGTTTGAGGATGAAAAGCAGTACTGAATTCCAACCTCGTTCCCAATGACTCATGTAGCTGTCTCCAAAAATGAGAAGTGAATTGAGTTCCCCTATCAGACACAATACTCTTGGGCACTCCATGTAGACATACAATTCTACTCATGTAGATTTTGGCTAACTTATCACTTGTATAGGTTGTCTTCACGGGTATGAAATGAGCCACTTTAGTTAGGCGATCCACTACTACCCATATTGAATCATATCCTGACCTGGTCCTTGGTAATCCAGTAATGAAATCCATACCAATTTTGTCCCACTTCCAATCAGGAATAGGTAGTGGTTGAAGCAAACCTGCTGGTTTCTGATGCTCCGCTTTCACTCTACTACACACATCACACAAAGCAATATGTTTGGCGATGTCTTTCTTGAGATTATTCCACCAAAATCTTTCTTTCATGTCCATGTACATTTTGGTGTTACCCGGGTGAATAGAATACGGAGAGTTGTGTGCTTCTTGCAAAATCAGTTTCGCAGTTCCGGATCTTGTGGAACACAGATACGTTTCCCATGCCATAAAGTACCCTGTTCGTCTTCATGGAACCCTTTGGCTTTTCCTTGGCCAATCTTTTCTTTAATCTCTTCGATTTCTTTATCAATCTTCTGGGCTTCTTTGATCTTGTCCAACAAAGTGGGTTGAACATCCAAAGACATGAGATGTCCTTCAGGCACAATCTCCAATCCGAGTTTTCTAAATTGGGTACACAGATCATCCGGCATTTCTCCTTTGGTAAGGCCATTCACAAATACCTTACGACTTAGAGCATCTGCTACAACATTTGCTTTACCGGGGTGGTATTGCAAACTTAAGTCATAGTCTTTGATAAGTTTTAGCCATCTTCTTTATCTCATATTAATTTCTTTCTAGGTGAAGATATACTTCAAACTTTTGTGATCCGTGAACACTTCACAACGCTTTCCCAAAAGATAATGTCTCCATGTTTTGAGTGCATGGACAACAGAGGCTAACTCTAAATCATGAGTAGGATAGTTCACCTCATGAGTTTTGAGTTGTCTCGAGGCATAGGCCACAACTTTACCGTCTTGCATAAGTACTGCACCCAAACCTTGATGAGATGCATCACAATATACTTGGAAATCCTTTTCCAAGTCTGGCAGACACAAGACTGGTGTTGTCACAAGTCTCTTCTTCAACTCCTGAAAGCTGACTTCACAACCTTCAGACCAAGCAAACTTCTTGTCTTTCTTTACCAATTCAGTCATGGGCTTAGCTACGTTAGAGAAATTCTCAATAAACCTTCTGTAGTAACCTGCTAAGCCAAGGAAACTACGAACTTCTTTCACGGACTTGGGAGATTCCCATTCAGTCACAGCTGAAACCTTAGCAGGATCAACTGCTACACCATCCTTCATCATAACATGACCAAGAAAACCAACTTCCTCCAACCAGAACTCACACTTGCTGAATTTGGCATAAAGCTTATGCTCTCGTAACTTCTCAAGTATCAAACGCAAGTGTCCTTCATGTTCTTCTTTGCTCTTGGAGTAGACTAAGATGTCATCGATGAAAACGACAACAAACTTGTGAAGAAATTCCATGAACACTCTATTCATCATATTCATGAAGTATGCTGGAGCATTTGTCAAGCCAAAAGGCATTACGGTATACTCATATAATCCGTATCTTGTAGTGAATGCTGTTTTTGGTATGTCTTGTTCTCTTATCTTGAGTTGAAAATAGCCTGACCTTAGATCAATCTTTGAGAACACACATGCTCCTTCTAGCTGATCAAACAAGTCATTGATTCTAAGCAAAGGATATTTGTTCTTGATAATTACCTCGTTGAGTGAACGGTAATCTATGCATAACCTTTGACTTCTATCTTTCTTCTCCACAAACAAAACTGGGGCTCCCCAAGATGAAGAACTTGGTTGAATAAATCCTTTCTGCAACTGTTCTCCAAGTTGCTTCTTGAGTTCTTTCAGTTCATCAACTAACATTTTATACGGTCTCTTTGCTATTGGTCTAGACCCTGGTACCAAATCTATCAGAAATTCCACATCTCTATCAGGTGGCATTCCCGGCAGTTCTTCCGGAAACACATCCGGATACTCACTCACAATTGGTACACTGTCCATGCTAACCCCCTTAAGAGAATTTAGCTTACTTCCTTTAGATTCAAAGTTGGACTTGAACTTAATCCGTTTTCTTTCTGGGGTTGTGAGTGCAACAGTACGATTAGCACAATCTAGTACTCCTTCATACTTAGCCATCCAATCCATTCCCAATATTACGTCCAGTCCTTGGGAATCTAGGATTATCAGACTTACTGGAAACTTATGTTTTCCAAACTCTATTACTAGATCCCGGCATCCAAGACTTACTATCATATCTCCACCCGGAGAACTAACTTTTATTGGACACCCAATGTTTTCAGTTGGAAACCCATTTCTATCAACAAATGCTTTTGATATGAATGAATGCGATGCTCTAGTATCAAAAAGAACAAATGCTGGAATAGAATTAGTCTGAACTTACCAGCAACAGCATCAGGCTCCTCATAGACCTCCTCCACACTGATGTGGTTCACTTGTCCTTTCTGGAAAGGATTGGGCTTGATAGGTCCTTCAACTTTCTTTTCAGGGCACTCATTTGCATAATGCCCCATTTTCTTGCATTTGAAGCATTCAACCTGACTGATGTCTCTCTTAACAGGCTGACTTCCACTTCCACTTCCATTACCACTGTGGTGGCTCTTATGTCCACTCTTGTGGTTCTTGTACTTGTCATTGTCATGACTATGATGATGCTTGTTGTCATGACGGTTGTGGTTGTGGTGCTTATTGAATTTCCCATGCTTGTGGGATCCTGAGCTTCCACTGTCATCATAATGAGATCGTTTGTGAGACGATCCCGAGCTGTGCTTGTCGGAGTGCTTTCTTTTTCTACTCTCAACTTGCTTTATTTTGTTCTCCAAAATAGCAGCCTTGTCACAGAGCGACTGATAAGTGGGAACATATGCTACAGCCAATTGCAGATTCAGCTCATCATTCAAGCCTTCAAGAAATTTTTCATTTCTCTTGGCATCAGTGTCAACTTCATCTGGTGCATAACGTGCCAGATTGTTGAATTCCTCAATGTATTCAGCCACGCTGCGGTGGCTCTGCTTCAGATTGTGGAACTCTTTCTTTTTCAGGCTCATCATTCCCGATGAGATATGAGCAGTGCGGAAGCCATCCTCAAAGATAGCCCATGTCACTTCATCTATGGGAGTGGTGATCTGAAAGTTGTCCCACCAAGTGGCGGCTGGCCCTTCCAGCAGATGTGCTGCAAATCTGACCTTTTCAGCATCAGTATAGCCCACGGTTACTAAGTCCTTGTTTACAGAACGTAGCCAATCATTGGCCACCATGGGATCAGTCGTCCCTGAGAACTTAGCTGGCCTCAATCTCAAGAATCTGGTGAGCATATCAAAGCCTGGAGGGTTGTTGTTGTTATTGTTGTTGTTGTTGTTGGAGTTGTTATTGTTGTTGTTATTGTTTTGGTTCTGGATGAATGTTGTCATCATCTGCATCAACTGTGTTTGAGCAGTCATCATTTGCTGCATTTCTGGAGTGATGTTGTTGTTGTTGGGGTTGGGGTTTGCACGACGGGGAGGCATCTGTGGTTTGTTCAAATAGAGATGAGAATGAGATACCCATAAATTCTTTCATGCACATTACATCACATAAACAAACACAAAGCATGCAACACAAGATAAAAGTTCAACAACAAAATAACAAGTTCACAAAGTAAAACACACAAGTAGCAAGCCATCCACATATCAGATGG
Source organism: Avena sativa (assembly GCA_916181665.1). Classification (NCBI taxonomy): domain Eukaryota; kingdom Viridiplantae; phylum Streptophyta; class Magnoliopsida; order Poales; family Poaceae; genus Avena; species Avena sativa. Next base: position 510,047,425 of record OV702294.1, read on the forward strand.
TGCAATAACAAGTTCTCAAATAACAAGTATGATAATGAAAGATAAACGAGTAGTCAAGTCTACTCATCGGCATCAATCTCCTCCTCGACAAAGGTAAGACCTGCGTTCTCCATCGCGGTCTTGTTCTCCTCAATGGTAGTGTTCAAGGACTCTATCTTGGCCTTGAGAGTCCTCTTCTGGGAACGAAGCCTCTCGATCACCGTCTGCTGCTGCTCTAGCTCGAAGTCCTTGGACTACAGTTCTTCAGTCATGTCCTGGATCTTCTTGTTCCTATCCTGGACACGCTTCTCCTGACTCTTGAACTTCCTGTCCTGGGTCTCGAACTTCGCCTCCATTTCCTTGACTACCTCGTCCTGCTGCGCGAAGAGCTTGTCCTTCTCGCGAAGCTGCACCTGGAGCTCGTCATTACTGAGCATGACATTGGTCCTGTCCGTGTCCACGTGCCTAATGAGAGACTCTAAGTCCTGGAGGTACAGGCGTATCGGCTCTGCTGCGTCCCACGAATCGTCCTCGAAGTCGATGGACTCTCCGTCCTCATCACGTCTTCCGAAGACGTGGATGTGGGTGCCTCTAACCTGTCGGGAGTGTCGTCCTAGCAGACGTCCTATCAGATCCTGCATCACTACCTCCATGCCTCTCTCCCTGTCATCGTGCATGAGCTTGAAGACGATGGCCTCCGTAGTAGGCTCTGTCTGGCGTCCGGGCTGGTTCACCTTGAAGCCCCAGAGGTCCTTCCTCTCGAACTTGGTGAGTGGATGCACCATGATAGTGGGAAGAGGGAGATTGAGCAAAGTGGTAAGCTCAACGATACGAGGACCAAAGCGGGTAACCTGGAACTCCTCAACAGTGCTGATGGTAATAGGCATCTATTTATAAGATAGAAAAGTTAGAACAACACAATTTAAGATAAAACAAGGACAAACATCACATACATATCCTTGGAAGGCAAAACACACAAGTCATGCATACATGAAACCATTACATCAACCAAGGTTCAATCTTATTTCAAAGCAACATTTTGGAAAATAGGGTGATAGGTGGTGGTCCAACTAACGTAGTACGTTTACAATCCTATCTCACTGGATCTGTTGGCTAACACAATGTTCCTAGAAGCAATCAGCCTAGCTTTCTCACATGATTCCATCACTAAGTCTATAATATCTCCTCTTAAGGTTTGGTTGGTAGCTTCCAACTCTTGGGTATGTTCCTTCTCTTTCATCAAGTATTTTTGGAGGTTGAGCATTCTGCACTTGACTCTAGCACTAAGTTCTTTGATAGTCCTCCAAGCTGCTTCTCTTGCTGACTCAAAGAATGTGGTGTGCACCACAGTGTTGGTGTACATGCATAATCCTATTTCTTTGTGGTTGTCTTCCTTGTTTTTGTACAAGTGAAGTTGCACCCACCAGTACTCAACTCCTTCATCCATCACTAGAAAGCCTTTGTACACAGATGCACCATGTATTTCCATTGCCACCATGAGGTCCTTGAGAATTTTGGGAAACTCTGTCTCACACTCCAAGGTCATGGTCATGAGTGGTCCTTTCCTTACGGCTTCGTTGATGGAGTTCATCTACAAATAGAGATGAGAAAGAGAAGATTAGGAAAGTTTACGAGAAGAATAGACAAGTGTAGAAGTAGTTGAATTTTTTTTCCTTAGTGGTTTCCAATCCTAGGGTCATAATCCTATAGGCAACACAGTGCTCTGATACCATCTGTAAGATCCCTCCTTTGTAAAGGAAAAGGATCCTTGTGATTGCAATGCTAGTCCCTGGATCATTGCTAGCATCCACAGTTTAAGATGAAGTACACATATACAAAGGTCATTTATTACATCCATTCCAGAGATAACATAGTATTTTACAACTCAAGGCCACATGCCTAATACAAGAGTTTGAATAAGTAAATAAATATAAGTCTTCATCTTCATGTGCCACAGGCAAACATGTTGAGTGTAGACTCATGACACCTAATCCTCATCAGAGTAACCTGCAACATCACAAGTTACAGCCACAGTGGGTCAATACTTTGGAATAGTATTGGCAAGTGATACCTTAGTAAATTTTAAGTAGACTATATTACTATATGCATTTTGGCTAAGTGTAGCTTGGCTTGCTTTGCTCAAAAATAGGTTTTTCCTATTAGTTGAAATCACTAAGTTTTTCTTTGTCAAAATTTTTCCCAAGAAACCATCAATAGACATTGAGGTCCTTCACCCTTGTTCACCCACAAGTTTTACTTAGAAGTTGGAGTGATGAGATTCTTGGTAGCTTCCATGTCTTGATGCTCAAGTTGTCCATTGCCATGGACTTGGCTAAGTACTTAGATTTTTCCATCTGCTGAGGTTGTGCACTTTCCCCACCAGACTTGGTTTCCCAAGACAGGACCTTTCAGAAGCCTTTCCTTAGACCAAATGGACGCGCTCCAACCTATCATTCCCACTACCACCAACTGTCCAAATGGCTAAGTTCTAGCAACTTATGTGATCCAGGCAGAGCCCATATTGCCAAGTGGCTGCACTAGAAGCTTCTCAACACTTGGCCTCTAAAATCCCTTTGTTCCTGGGTGGCATACCACAATGAGATACACAAGGTAAACCATATCCATGGTCCTTGTGTAACCACTCAACCAAAACCACCAATCAAGTCCCTTTCCACCCAGGTGATTCATTGACTTAGTTGTTTTATTAAGAAAAACATAAGTCCAAAGACTTAGAAATATTTTCACCATAGCATGTATATATTTTACCAACCCTTGTTTGCTACTAGCTAGGCTAATCATGGCATAGTAACTTAACTTAGAAATTTCCTAGCAATTCTACAACTACTTAGGATTTCCCAACAAGGCATTTGACAAAAATAGTAACACATGCAAGACTTAGCAAAAAAATCTAATGCTTGTATGAAAATATTGGGATGGAAATATTCATGAAGTACCACTTGCCTTGGTAGTGGGGAGAGTAGCACTCTTCACAATCACAATCACTAGCACCAAAATCTACACATAAAATATAGCCACAATCACATACAAAACATATACAATCAAAAATATATATATGCATGCATGCAAGATGCTAAGGAATGATTTTTAAAACCCAACCAAGCAAGTGCATAGTACTGAACCATAAACAAGTCAAAAACTTGCTAAACCAAGTTTATTTGACACTAAAATAATTTCCTAAACAATTTCTATACTCAAAATAGTCCTAAACAAGTTTCTACAAATAAAATCATTTTAACAGAAATTAAACATTAAACACAATGCATAAACATAAAGGGCTTGTTCTCCTGATTCCAACGGTATAAAATTTGTCAAATTCTAACGTGTGGATCAAAAGTTATAGCTAAATCAAATTTGATTACAAATCTGATTCAAATTCTGTTTTTAAACTAAACCCTAGCCACACGTCTGTTTCCTATTGGTGCGTACCGCTTCGCACCGGATCACGCTCGGCTACCGTTGGATCTAATTAACACGCACGGCTCAGATCTAAACTTAACGGTTCGATAAGTGAACTAATCCTACGCGCTGGATCTGGATCTGACGGCTACGAATCATCTGACCAAAACTGAGCGGCGCTAGCGGCGACGACTGGCGGCGGCGCGTATGTTAGCGGCGGCGCTGGCGTTCTAGGTCGCACGGGAGTGGGGGAAGAGGCTTACCAGAACCGCGGTGGTGTGCTGAAGCTCAACGTGGCGGTGGCTTGGCAAGGGGCGCACGGCAGGGGCTGCTGGAGCTCGTCGGAGTCGTGCACGGCATCGGGTGGTTGCGGTCGGAGTTATTGCCGAGGTTTCGCGTCGCCCTAGCACGAACCCGAGGGTTTAGGAGACGCGCAAGACAGTGGCGAACATCCTCGTATGCAAGAGGGGGCAAGGGGCGCTCGGGACTTACCTCGATTGGTCGCCGGAGTTGAGCGGCGGCTCGGTCGGTTGCGGGCACGAACGGGGACGGCGTCCTGGGTCACGAGCAGGCAAGCGACGGGTGTCAGAAGATGCACGAGCTCATGCTGAGCATAAACGTTTGAATCAGGGGCACAGGGGCGGTCGGGACTCACCGGAATTGCTGTCGGAGATCGTCGGGACAGCGGCGGCGTCTGGCGAGTTTCGAGCAGCCTGGTGGCGTGGAGATGGAATTGGTTGAGGGGAAATGGCCGCGAGAGAGAGGGTATTAAATAGGCAGAGGCTCGACAAGAAACGCTCAGTGATTCAATGCCAATTACCTCGCGGAATCAAAGCAGCAAGGGGCAGCGGCGGAGTTCATGCGCGGAATTTTGGGGAAGACGATGACGTCGTGGACGGGGCCCGCTTGTCAGCGAATAGAGCAAAGGGGAAGTGGGGTCCGAGTGTCAGCGACTTGCTGGGTGTGTCCGCGCGTGCGAGAGAGAGAGAGGTGGCCCGGGTGGGCTAGTTGGGCTGCGTCTGTTGCTGGGCCAAATTCCTGGCGCCGGCTCTTTTCCAATTCTTTTCTCTTTTCTTTTTCTAAATTGATTTTCAGGAATGGTTTTCAAATGATTTCAAAAGCTATTTGATTTCAAATCTTTTTGGGATTTTTGCAGTGTGCAACAGTCACAAAACTTGGCATAAAACCAAGTGGTCACTTTGAGTTGGCTTGGTTATTTTTGGAAAAACAAAATAACAGGGACATTGCACTTGTTTTGCAAATGTTTGAAAATGGTTTTTGAAACCATTTCTATTTTTTAAAATTTTGTTCAAACTCTACACTCAAGCCAAACAATATAGAAGCAACCAAACTTGGTTTTTAAAACACTAAACTCTCAAGTGAGGATGGGCATTTGATTTAAGTTTGCTCACATGATAGCACTATGTGCTTCTGTTTTCTTGAAATGAGTTTGAAATTGATCTCAATTCTATATGCATGCATGAATGATATGCAATATTTGAAATCATGATTTTAGGTATGTTACAGTCACCCCAAGAAATATCCAAGAGTTACAAGCATCAAAGCTTGGGGATGCCCAAGGCATCCCCTTCTTCATCAATAAAAAGCTCAGGTTTGTCTAGACACTTCATTTTTATTGTTTCATGCACAATTGTGTTGTTCTTGAAGCGTCTTAGTTTTCGTTTGCTTTGATTAGTTTTTTTAGTTTGCTTGAGTAGTTTGGACCCCCGTTCTCGCTGTGTTGTTTTACAAATAAGTTGCTTGGTATTGGAAAGGAGCAGTAAGTTCTTGCTTGTAAGTGCAAGAGGAGCTTGCATTGACTATGACTTAGACTTTAGCATGACATGATAGGTGTTGTTTTGACATTATGCTTAGTGATTATTGTTGTAGCATGTCTTGTTCCAAACAATTGGGATTGCTTATTGTGCCTTGAAGAAATTATGCGTTGTTTTATCATGCAAAAGCATAGTATTATGGTATTCTCCTTTGATGTTTTGCTTGGGTTGACTTGGCACATGCTCACACCATGTTATGACTATGACAAGTCACCATAGCCTCTATGATCATTTAGTCCTTGACTTGTAGTACCACTCTATGCTTTGATTAGTAATGCTTTGTTGCACTGCATGATTATGGCCATTATTGCTCTCTTATTTGGTTGCTCCCAGTCTTTTGCTAGCCTCCACTTGTATGAGTAAGCTCTACTCATGCTTTCAACTCCCAAGAAACCAAGTTATTCCAAAGTGTCCACTATAAACTTCTATGCATGGTGTGTTACACCATTCCAAGTATATTCTTGTTTTCAACTATCTTCCAATTAAAAACTATTTTGTTATGAGAAAACTTAGTGATTAAGACCCTCACGAACTTGATGGCACACTTTATATTCTTTGCCCCTAATAAACTTGAACCATTGTGACAACTTTGTTGTATATGTTTGCACTTATATGTTGGAATTAGCAGAACCGTGTTGTCACGGAGAACACTTTCAACATTTCACTTGTACTTTGTACTCAGTTGATATCATGTTATTTTGTCTATGGATGTCACCAATGTGAAATAAAGAGGGAACTTGTAAGTCCATGGAGTTTGTATTCTGTGTTAGAGAAACGCCTGGGCTGCTAGCCTAAGCCATGCCTAATCATGGTGGAAACTTGCAGCATCACCATAGTGAACTATCAATGAAGCATCCTCAATAAAAAGCTATGCATATGGTAAATAAAAAGATTGTTGAGATGCTCATTGTCTACTTGCCTTGTCATTTTGGTTATGGGAAAGCTCTTGTACCATATGCAAGGGGTACCCCATTGGCGGTTCTCAATGATATGCAAATACTTACAATGACAAGAACTTACCTAGGCCCAAAGTTGAGTATGCATGAGGTGTGGCCCTCGTATTCAAGGGACTTGAGATTGCCAACTTATACTTTGTCAAGCATATACTCCATCTTTGTCACTTTAACCTTAACCACTTCAACATGCTTATGATAGGGGCAATGAGGGCTGAAAGCTAACAAGTACCATAATTTTTGGAAGCTCTTTTTGAAACTTTTAATCCCTGCGTCCTTTACAAAAAAGGCTTTTTTCCACCATTATTCAATCTCCACCTTCTACCTTTAGGAACCATTAAGAGAGCATAGTTTTCATTTCGTGTGCAGTGTTCCAAAGCTTATTGATTGATGCATATTGTGATATTACTTGTTCTTGTGCCATTTGTTTCTAGTCACCCTTGTGAACTTTGAAGGTGTCCTATGCATCTATTTGGTACTCTATGAGGGGCAAGCTGATTGCCACTATGCTATGTTTTCTGTATGTAAAACAAACAAACGTTTTTCAATGCATATTATTCATGATCTTTGTTTGTAGCTTGTCATGTTGCATGCATAGTTACTTTGTCCTATTGCTATAACTCCATCTTTCATGCACATATTTAGAGTTCTTTGATACCAGCTTTCAATGCTAGCAATTGGTTGGATCTTTATTGTGAGGGTGCATGTCACCTCAGAAAATATTCTTTTATCACTTACCTACTCGAGGACGAGCAGGAGTTAAGCTTGGGGATGTTGATACGTTGGAAACGTATCTATAATTTTTGATGCTCCATGCTTGTTTAGTATCTACTTTGCTTTACTTGTCTACACTTTGAGGTGCTTTTGACATGTTTTCTGGTACTAACCTATTAACAAGTTGCAACAGTGCCAGATGCCTGTTTTCTGTTGTTTTTGGTTTCAGAAAAGTTAGTAAAGAAATATTCTCGGAATTGGACGGGACAAACGTCAAAGTCAATAACTTTCCGTGGGGAACAAGAAGTCCAGAGGGGAGACGGGGAAGCGGGCTAGGGCGGCCAGACCCACCCTAGGCATAGGTGGGCCCTACTCTACACCTAGGTAGGGTTTGGCCCCTCTGGCCGCCTCCTCGGCCTCCCCCTTCGCCTATAAGAAGCCCTCGATGCAGAAACCCTAAGGACCAGATCAAATCTCCACGAAACCGTTTGTAGCCACAGCCACCATCGTCCCTAGATCGGGGGGATCTAAAGTTCTTCCTGCCACCCTGCCGGAGGGGAGATCATACCGAAGGCCTTCTCTCCGGTATGATGCGTGAGTAGTTCCACCTTGGACTATGGGTCCATGTAGTAGCTAGGTGGTTGTATCTCCTCCTTTGTGCTTTCATGTATAGATCTTGTGATCTCCGTTCATGATCAAGATCTAATCTATTTGTAATCATGCATGTTGTGTTTGCGGGGATCCGATGGATATTAAGATTATTGTGTTGGTTTGATTAATGGTTTTGTCTATATGATTCTATCATGTCTATGTTGTTTGTGATCTTGCATGCTCTCCGTTGTTAGTAGCTATCTTGGCCAAGTAGTTGCTAGTGACTCCAAGAGGGGGTATTTATGCTCGATAGTGGGTTCATGCCCCTAGTTTCCAAGGGAAGTGACAATAATCTCTTCGGTTGTAGATGTGTTGTTGCTACTAGGGAGAAAACAACGGTCTCTTGTTCATGGAACATGTGGACTGTTTACCTTACACACTTTTCTTAAAACAGTTGTCTGTTGCTTGCAACTTAATACTGGAGGGGGTTCGGATGATAACCTGAAGGTGGACTTCTAGTCATAGATGCAGTTCGATGGCGGTCTATGTATCTTGTTGTATTGCCCAAACGAATCTTGTAGGATCTTTCTGACTGGTAATTGCATTGTTATGCCTTGCTCAGTTCCTGTCAATTGCCCTGTTGTAATTTGTTTACCCTTCATGCCATGTTGTTTATCTAAGGAGAGCACCTTTAGTGAACTATGGACCCCGGTCCAATCTTTACCATTGATACATCTTCCACTGTTACTTGTTTACTTGCTGCAAACCATTACCGTCCACACCATACGTTTAATCCTTTGTTACAGCAAACCGGTGAGCTTGACAACCTCACTGATTCGTTGGGGCAAAGTCTTGAGTTTGTGTTGTGCAGGTCTCCGCGTTGCTTGCAACACCTGTGTGACGTTTCCTTCCTCCTACTGGTTCGATAACCTCGGTTTCTTACTAAGGTAAACTTGCTGCTGTGCTGCTTCATACCTTGATCTTGGGGTTTCCAACGAAGCGTTCCACGACAAGTGTTGGGCGCCATCAGTGATGATGGTTTGCAGCAAGGAAACAGTAACGGTGGAAGATGTATCAATGGTAAAGATTGGACCGGGGTCCATAGTTCACTAGAGGTGCTCTCCTTAGATAAACAAACATGGCATGAAGGGTAAACAAATTACAGCAGGGAAATTGATAGGAACTGAGCAAGGCATAACTATAAGGTTCCCAACCTTTAATAAGGTAAGGATCCCTGTGTTTACAATGCTAGTCCTTGGATCAATAGCTAGCATCCACAGTTAAGATGTAATATCAAGAAACAAAGGTCATAATACAACTTTTATAACCAGGAATAAAATAATTTATTACATCTTACATAGCTCATTTGGCTATCTCACTACAATGCAGCAGAATATAACAATAGCATGGGGTCCTTCATCTTCAAAGTGCCACAGGCAGTCATGTTGGTTGTAGACTTGTAATCCTAATCATTAAACTTCACTAACATCAAACAAACTTGCAACATAATAAGTTACAGCCACAAGGGTCAATACGTTTGAATAGTATTGGCAAGTGATACTATGGTAGTGTAGTGGAGTCTATCATCTATATGCATTTGGCTAAGTGGAGCTTAGGCTTGCTTTGCTCAAAATAGATTTCCTTATCATTTGAAAACACTAAGTTTTTTGCTTGACAAAATCACCCAAGGCATCTCCCAATAGAGATTGGTGATCCTTCAACCACAAGTTTTTAACTTAGAAATTTGGATGAGGAGATTCTTGATAGCTTCCATGTCTTGATGCTCAAACTGTCCTTTGCCAGGGACATGGCTAAGTACTTAGATTTTACACTCTGTAGAGGTGGTGCACTTTCCCCACAAGACTTGGTTTCACCAAGACAAGATCTTTCAGAAGCCTTCCCTTAGACCAGAATGGACGTGTTCCAACCTATCATTCCCCTACCACCAACTGTCCATTTGGCTAAGTTATTGCAACCTATATGACCCAGGCAGAGCCCATAATGCCAAGTGGCTGCACTTGAAGCTTCTCAACATTTGACATCTCAAATCTCTTTGTTCCTGGGTGGCCATCCACAAGTGAGATACCAAGTTTTCCCCAGTATACTGGACTTGGTGATGCCCAAGTTTTCCCCAGCATACTGGACTTGCATAACCACTCAACACAAACCATTCTTTCCATTCCACCCAGGTGATTCATTCACTTAGTTGTTTTATTAAACAAAACACAAGTCCTTGACTTTGAAATATTCCATAGTATGAATATATATATATATTCCACCCTTGTTTTCTACTAGCTAAGCTAAGCATGATAGTAGTAGGAATCTTAACTTAGGAAATTTTTACTAAGGTTTCATCTACTAGGATTTCCCATGGCATAGTTTACACTTAGCAAAATTCCATGCAAGTCCTACTTAGAAATATCACTAATGCATAGTGAAAATAATGGGACAAAAATATGAAGCATCACTTTCCTTTTTGGTAGACAATATAAGTTCACTCCTTGATCTTTGCAATATTCACACTCTTCAAATAACTACAATTCAATCAAGCAAGCAACATTTCAATCTACCATTCAAGCAACATCACATAAAATAATAGAAACAAAACATTGCATGCAAGCATGTCAATCTTTGTTTTATTTACAAAAGTGGTTTATAATAGGTTATAAACATTATAAAACACTTATTGGTCATTTTATAAAGTGGCAAAACTATTTGCAAAAGATTTTACCTATAAACCATTTTCAAACCAAATCATTATTTTATGTGGTTGAAAATGCCTTTATCAAAGTAGCAATGTTATAGGGTTTACCAAATACATTTTTAAATCAAAAAACTTGGTTCTTGGGGTCAGAGAGTTTATTCCAAAACATTTCCCAAAGGTTTTCTTCAAAAAGCATTTTTAACAAATAAACAATATTTTTATTTGACTAGAAATGGTTTAAATCAAAGGTTTATTCTTTTGCTTCACCAAATATATTTTTGAAACCACAAATTGATTTCTATGGTCAGTAGGTTCAAAACAAACCATTTTCCAAAGATTTTATCTCAAAAATCATTTTAGAACAAATTTTATATTCTAAATATGCCTACATAGGTTTCTGCAAAAACAATCAATTTAACAGAAACATTTTACTAAACAAAGTGCATGGTCAGAAAGTACTTGTTTTGCTGAATCCATTGATATAAAATTTGCAAAATTTAGACGTGTGGTTTCAAAGTTATGAATTTTTCAAAATTGAACAACAAATAGATCATTTCTGGTTTTATTCAAACGGACAGGGCCACGTGGAGCAATTTCATTGGGCGGTACCGCTTCGGTTGGATCGACCTTTCTGGGCCGTCAGATCTAAATGACTACGCACGGTTCAGATCAAAGGATACCCCTTCGATCAAGTTTCTTTCGTGAGCGTTGGATCTAAATCCTACGGCGCACAACCACTGACCATTCACTAGCGGTGCTGGCAGCGGTGACTGGCGCCGGAGCGGCCTGGCGGTGGGGTTGCTAGCGATGCAGGAAGCGAGAGAGGGTGGGGAGAAGCTCACCAGGTTCACTGTGGCACAGGGATGCTCAACCTGCTCGCGTTGGTCGAAGGGGCGCACGGGGTTGATGATAATTGCTCGTCGGAGTTGTCCACTGGCTCGGGCTCGCATGGTCGTCGACGGGGGCGAGGCTACAAGGCACAGAAGAGCAAAGCAGTGGGTCTATTAGACGTGCGAGATAGAGGAGAGCGTAGGAGTATCATCGCGAGAGGAAGGGGAGGTCGGTGTTACCGGGGAGAGGTCGACGGAGTTGGAGACAGACGGCGGCGTGTTCAGTCGAGGTTGCTGCCGATGATGGGGGCACGCGCGAGCGAGCTGAGGCCACTGGGAGGTTCAAGGAGTGATGGGGATCATGCTTGCATGGTCGAGAGAGCGAGGCGCGATGACGACTGGCCGGAATTGGAGGTGGAGCTCGCCGGAGACAGTGGCGGTCCGGAGATGATTCCGAGCAGCCTGGTGGCGAGGAGGGCGTGGTGACGGAGGGGAAAGAGAGAGGCGTCGAGGCGCTTATGTACGCGTGATCACGGCAAGATTCATTGCTGCTTTCAACGCGAATTAACAGGATTAAATCGCGGCCAGAAACGGTAGTGAGGAGAGAGGGGCGGGGTCAGCGCGAGGTAGACGATGGTGAGCTGGCTGCGTGGGTCCGCTTCGTTAGCAAAGGAGAGAGAGGGGAGGTGGGGTCCACTGCTCAGTGACCTTGCGGGTTCTATTCTGAGTGAAAACGTTTCACTGCGGGGGTGAGCAGGTGGGCTGCTGATGGGCTTAGTGGGCTAGGTTAGTTGGGTCGCTTTGTTTCATATTTTTTTCCTTCTCCTGTTATTTTTTTCTTTTTCCAATTTGATTTTCTGTTTTGATTTTGTTTTGTCTATTCAAACATCTATTTGAATTCAAACTTCTCTCAAATTTTGTGTGGATTCAAACACTGATTACTTATACATTCTGAAGTCAATTTTGGAATAAATCTTTTATTCTTCTTAGGGCATAATAAGTATTTAAAATAGGTCCTTGTAATAATTCGAATAAGATTTAAATAATGTTTTTCAAACTCTATTTGAAATCTAAATCTCTCCAAATCATTTCAGTAGGTTTTATTTATTTAATAGGGTGTCAAAATATTCACCTTGATTATTTGGAATTTTTTTAATATGATTTATAAATCATTTGAATTGGGTATTTGTTTTAATTCCATAAATTTTATTTGGAAATTTCTTTGATCCTATTTAAGTTAATTAAACAACTTTTATTCCACTTGGGTACATTCCAAATATCATTTCCCATGATTTAATTAATCATTTCTTAATAGGGATTTTGTCTTTATTCAATTTGATTAATGCCATTTATTTTATTTTGGAAAATTCTTTATCCCTTTATTTTATTTGGATTTGGATTATATTTATTCCATTTGCTTATGGATTAGGCAAAGATTTAATTTGGTCTTTAAATATTCCTTATTTAATATTTCTTTCTTTATCTTATAAAATCCATATCTTTTTATTTATAGATCCAAACTTGGTGATTCCAATTTGTAAAATCTTATTTAATATTTATTTATCCTTTTAAATATCTTTAGGATTATTTGCTCACCATTTGGTATGGATTTATAGATGGTTGCTTTATTAGTTTTGGGAATTCAATTTCCTTATCTTATTAAGTTCATAAGATTTTATATATGGCTCCAAATTAAGTGAAACCAATTTATATGGTTTTATAATATTTCTATTTATCATTCTTGATCATTTTGAAATGTTTGTTTGACAAATATTATATGGATCAAATCCTTAGGTTTAGAGATAGCTTGGAAATGATTTTCTTCTATTAGGGTTTTAGAGTTTTTGGTTTACTCTCAAAGTGCTTAAACTTCAAGATGCATTTATGAAGAAAGCATTTCACTTGATTTGAATTTAGTTGGATTCAAACATTAACCAAAGTTTGTTCAAGATGGGATTTTAAGTTTCCATTTAGAAACAAAAGTTTCTTTTCACCCTAATTTTCAACAACTATTTATTTTTCACATTACAAGATTTGGAAAATCTTGGGATGTGACAGGCTACCACCCTTAAAATAAATCTCGTCCCGAGATTTGGGGAGGCTAGGGGTTACATGTTGGCTCAAAGCAACTAGGGTACTACCACCCTTAAAATTTTTCCAACTAGATTACTTCTTGGCTTGCTTGGGATCTTGTTGAAACCTCTCTGGGCAAACATTTGCATAGTGTCCTTTGTTTCCACATTTGAAACATATGACAAGGCTGAGATCCTTCATAGGCTTTATCTTGTGCTTCATCTTTTCTGGACAATTGCTTGCATAATGTCCTTGGTTACCACAGTTGTAACATGTGATAAGATTGTGTTCTTCACGTATCTTCTATGGACAAGTTGACACATAATGGCCTAGCTCTTTGCAGTTGTTGCTTCACACTTGGTTAATCTCCTTGTACTTCTTTTTCTTCTCTAGACATTCATTGGCATAGTGTCCCATCTCTTTGCAATGGCAACACTGCACTTGACTTTTGTCCTTCTTTTTCTTGGGTTTTTCCAAAGCTAGGAGTGCTTCTAGTTCATGTTCTTCATATCTTATCTCAAAGGTGGGAAAGTTTCCTGGTCTCCTTGACCTTTTCCTTGGATAATACATATGTCTCCTCTTTGGTCCTTTAAATTGAGTCATATTGCATGGAGGTGCAAGCTGAGATTTTCCTTTGTCTTCATCCTTCTTGGTAGAAGTTGTTCCCTTATGGTAGTCTGCAATCAGTTGTTGCACTCCACCTTGTTTCCTTTGTTGAAATACGGAATACATGGGGCATTGGATAGGGACATGATTATTTCCTTCACATAGGTAACAAGTAGCTTGAGAAGTGGGGCATTGATTATTTGGATGTTTCTCTTCACAATTGGGGCATTGATCTTCATGCTCTTTGGAAGTGTGATCCTTATCTCCACAAATATTACAAGCTTGGGTTCCTTCTAAAATATCATCATTGTCATCCTTGTTGTCACAAGCTCCTTGGGAAGAGTTGTCTCCCATGTTGATCATTTGATCTGTCACCTTATGCAGCAATTGAGTTTGCGTTTCCAAAAACCTTTGCATGGTTGGATCTAACTCACTAGTGTTGGCTAAAAATTGAGCTGTCACTTGGTTCAACTGGGTTTGGGTTACTATGAGTTCTCTCATGTTGATCTCTTGTTTGTTGTTGTTGTCACCATCCTTGATGTTGGAGTTTCCTGGAGTAGTCATCTGTTTGGGTTGGATTGGTATTAGAATAGGCAAAATATTTCTGAGGGAATAATTCTAATCACACACATCACAATTCACACAAGCAAAGTGCAAGCAATCAAAAACAAACATTCCACTCAACAACAAGTTCCAAGCATATTTTTAGGCAACCAAAAATATTTTTGTTACACCACATAAGTTGGTGGGTTTGACTTAAACTAAATATGGTGGTCCATCTATATGGTTCACTTGAGATCTTTCCATCCTTCTTGGTTGATTCTTCTTGAACAAGATCTTTGTATCCTTGGAGAATTTCTTGAATCTTGGTCACAAAACTCCAAAGTGATGATGGTTCCTTCTAAGTTGTATTCCCTTAGTCTTCAAGTCTTGAGTAATATTTCTTGTCTCACTTGTAGTCCTTAGTGATATCCAAGTTGAAGTCCTTGTTGAGACTAAGGTTGAAATTACTTGAAGATGTTGAAGTCATTTGAGTTGATGAAGTCCTTTGCACATGGTGAAGTATTTGGCCATGGGGTAGGCTTTGTCCATCAAGTTTGCAATAGAAGAGATGTAGAATCAAAATCAAAAAGGTTGAGGAAAGAGTATACAAGATTGTTTGTAAATAAGTTTTGGAACAAATACAACTCCTATTTTTCTAAGGGGTTTGTCCAATCCTAGGTTTACAAATCCTACAGGCAACACAATGCTCTGATACCATCTGTAAGGTTCCCAACCTTTAATAAGGTAAGGATCCCTGTGTTTACAATGCTAGTCCCTGGATCAATAGCTAGCATCCACAGATAAGATGTAATATCAAGAAATAAAGGTCATAATACAACTTTTATAACCAGGAATAAAATAATTTATTACATCTTACATAGCTCATTTGGCTATCTCATTATAATGTAGCAGAATATAACAATAGCATGGGGTCCTTCATCTTCAAAGTGCCACAGGCAGTCATGTTGGTTGTAGACTTGTAATCCTAATCAATAAACTTCACTAACATCAAACAAACCTGCAACATAATAAGTTACAGCCACAAGGGTCAATACATTTGAATAGTATTGGCAAGTGATACTATGGTAGTGTAGTGGAGTCTATCATCTATATGCATTTGGCTAAGTGGATCTTAGGCTTGCTTTGCTCAAAATAGATTTTCCTTATCATTTGAAAACACTAAGTTTTTTGCTTGACAAAATCACCCAAGGCATCTCCCAATAGAGATTGGTGATCCTTCAACCACAAGTTTTTAACTTAGAAATTTGGATGAGGAGATTCTTGATAGCTTCCATGTCTTGATGCTCAAACTGTCCTTTGCCAGGGACATGGCTAAGTACTTAGATTTTACACTCTGTAGAGTTGGTGCACTTTCCCCACAAGACTTGGTTTCACCAAGACAAGATCTTTCAGAAGCCTTCCCTTAGACCAGAATGGACACGTTCCAACCTATCATTCCCCTACCACCAACTGTCCATTTGGCTAAGTTATTGCAACCTATATGATACAGGCAGAGCCCATAATGCCAAGTGGCTACACTTGAAGCTTCTCAACATTTGACATCTCAAATCTCTTTGTTCCTGGGTGGCCATCCACAAGTGAGATACCAAGTTTTCCCCAGTATACTAGACTTGGTGATGCCCAAGTTTTCCCCAGCATACTGGACTTGCATAACCACTCAACACAAACCATTCTTTCCATTCCACCCAGGTGATTCATTCACTTAGTTGTTTTATTAAACAAAACACAAGTCCTTGACTTTGAAATATTCCATAGTATGAATATATATATATTCCACCCTTGTTTTCTACTAGCTAAGCTAAGCATGATAGTAGTAGGAATCTTAACTTAGGAAATTTTTACTAAGGTTTCATCTACTAGGATTTCCCATGGCATAGTTTACACTTAGCAAAATTCCATGCAAGTCCTACTTAGAAATATCACTAATGCATAGTGAAAATAATGGGACAAAAGTATGAAGCATCACTTGCCTTTTTGGTAGAGAATATAAGTTCACTCCTTGATCCTTGCAATATTCACACTCTTCAAATCACTACAATTCAATCAAGCAAGCAACATTTCAATCTATCATTCAAGCAACATCACATAAAATAATAGAAACAAAACATTGCATGCAAGCATGTAAATCTTTGTTTTATTTACAAAAGTGGTTTACAATAGGTTATAAACATTCTAAAACACTTATTTGTCATTTTATAAAGTGGCAAAACTATTTGCAAAAGATTTTACCTATAAACCATTTTCAAACCAAATCATTATTTTATGTGGTTGAAAATGCCTTTATCAAAGTAGCAAACTTTATAGGGTTTAACAAATACATTTTTAAATCATAAAACTTGGTTCTTGGGGTCAGAGAGTTTATTCCAAAACATTTCCCAAAGGTTTTCTTCAAAAAGCATTTTTAACAAATAAACAATATTTTTATTTGACTAGAAATGGTTTAAATCAAAGGTTTATTCTTTTGCTTCACCAAATATATTTTTGAAACCACAAATTGATTTCTATGGTTAGTAGGTTCAAAACAAACCATTTGCCAAAGATTTTATCTCAAAAATCATTTTAGAACAAATTTTATATTCTAAATATGCCTACATAGGTTTCTGCAAAAACAATCAATTTAACCGAAACATTTTACTAAACAAAGTGCATGGTCAGAAAGTACTTGTTTTGCTGAATCCATTGATATAAAATTTGCAAAATTTAGACGTGTGGTTTGAAAGTTATGAATTTTTCAAAATTGAACAACAAATAGATCATTTCTGGTTTTATTCAAACGGACAGGGCCACGTGGAGCAATTTCATTGGGCGGTACCGCTTCGGTTGGATCGACCTTTCTAGGCCGTCAGATCTAAATGACTACGCACGGTTCAGATCAAAGGATACCCCTTCGATCAAGTTTCTTTCGTGAGCGTTGGATCTAAATCCTACGGTGCACAACCACTGACCATTCACTAGCGGTGCTGGTGGTGGCGACTGGTGGCGGAGCGGCCTGGCGGTGGCGTTGCTGGCGATGCAGGAAGCGAGAGAGGGTGGGGAGAAGCTCACCAGGTTCGTTGTGGCACAGGGATGCTCAACCTGCTCGCGTTGGTCGAAGGGGCGCACGGGGTTGATGATAATTGCTCGTCGGAGTTGTCCACTGGCTCGGGCTCGCACGGTCATCGACGGGGGCGAGGCTACAAGGCACGGAAGAGCAAAGCAGTGGGTCTGTTAGACGCGCGAGAGATAGGAGAGCGTAGGAGTATCATCGCGAGAGGAAGGGGAGGTCGGTGTTACCGGGGAGAGGTCGACGGAGTTGGAGACAGACGGCGGCGTGTTCAGTCGAGGTTGCTGCCGACGATGGGGGGCACGCGCGAGCGAGATGAGGCCACTGGGAGGTTCAGGGAGTGATGGGGATCATGCCTGCGTGGTCGAGAGAGCGAGGCGCGACGGTGACTGGCCGGAATTGGAGGTGGAGCTCGCCGGAGACAGTGGCGGTCCGGATATGATTCCGAGCAGCCTGGTGGTGAGGAGGGCGTGGCGACGGAGGGGAAAGAGAGAGGCGTCGAGGCGCTTATGTACGCGTGATCACGGCAAGATTCATTGCTGCTTTCAACGCCAATTAAAAGGATTAAATCGCGACCAGAAACGGTAGTGAGGAGAGAGGGGCGGGGTCAGCGCGAGGTAGACGATGGTGAGCTGGCTGCGTGGGTCCGCTTCGTCAGCGAAGGAGAGAGAGGGGAGGTGGGGTCCACTGCTCGGTGACCTTGCGGGTTCTATTCTGAGTGAAAACGTTTCACTGCGGGGGTGAGCAGGTGGGCTGCTGATGGGCTTAGTGGGCTAGGTTAGTTGGGTCGCTTTGTTTCATATTTTTTTCCTTCTCCTGTTATTTTTTTCTTTTTCCAATTTGATTTTCTGTTTTGATTTTGTTTTGTCTATTCAAACATCTATTTGAATTCAAACTTCTCTCAAATTTTGTGTGGATTCAAACACTGATTACTTATACATTCTGAAGTCAATTTTGGAATAAATCTTTTATTCTTCTTAGGGCATAATAAGTATTTAAAATAGGTCCTCGTAATAATTCGAATAAGATTTAAATAATGTTTTTCAAACTCTATTTGAAATCTAAATCTCTCCAAATCATTTCAGTAGGTTTTATTTATTTAATAGGGTGTCAAAATATTCACCTTGATTATTTGGAATTTTTTTAATATGATTTATAAATCATTTGAATTGGGTATTTGTTTTAATTCCATAAATTTTATTTGGAAATTTCTTTGATCCTATTTAAGTTAATTAAACAACTTTTACTCCACTTGGGTACATTCCAAATATCATTTTCCCATGATTTAATTAATCATTTCTTAATAGGGATTTTGTCTTTATTCAACAGACAACTGCTTTAAGCAAAGTGTGTAAGGTAAAAAATCCACTTGTTCCATGAACAAGAGACCATTGTTTTCTCCCTAGTGTCAACATCACATCTACAACCGAAGAGATTTCTGTCACTTCCCTTGGAAACTAGAGGCATGAACCCACTATCGAGAATAAACACCCCCTCTTGGAGTCACTAGCTACTACTTGGCCAAGATAGCTACTGACAACGGAGAGCATGCAAAATCACAAACAACACAGACATGATAGAATCATAAGACAAAACCACTAATCAATCTGACATAGTAATCTCAATATCCATAGGATCCCCGCAAACACAACATGCATGATTACAAATAGATTAGATCTTGATCATGAACGGAACTCCCAAGATCTATACATAAAAGCACAAGGAGGAGATACAACCATCTAGCTACTACATGGACCCGTAGTCCAAGGTGGAACTACTCACGCTTCATACCGGAGGCTGACATGATGAAGAAGAAGGCCTCTAGGATGATCTCCCCTTTGGTAGGGTGCCGGGAAGAGCTTCAGATCCCCCCGATCTAGGGATGATGGTAGCGGCGGCTACAAACGGTTTCGTAGAGTTTTGATCAGGTTGTAGGGTTCGCAGCATAGAAAACAAAAAATTTCCTACGATGGGAACATCTATGTACCAAGATCTATCTACTAGATACAAGCAACAGGTGGATATACATCCATAGAATACATACCCTCGAAGACCGAATAGCGTTAACAAGGTTGTACTCGTGGATGATGTAGACAAACGCTTACCGATCTCAAGATCGTGATGAAGTCCATCTGGTCCAGCCGGTCCAGCACGATCAAGTCCAGCACCTCAAAGCAGTGGTGCATCCGTGATCGCACACACGTACGGGTACCCCGACAACCTCCGCGCCCTCGCTCCAGCGAAGCAGCGGAAGCAACAAATCCTTCCAGAAAAAGCCACCGGGAACATGTATCTCGCTGATCCGAGACCATGGGGGAATTCTAAAGGGGGGAGAGAGATCCTTCACGAGGAGGTGTGCTTTGAGAGGAGGAGAGGGGGGCCTTTTATAGGGGAGAGGGGGGCACCCAAGGGGCATGGAGCCCAGCCATGGGGCTGCCCCCACCTCTTCCACATTCATGTGGGTGGAGCTCCCACTCAAAATGAAAAGCCTCCACTCACATTAAAAAGCCTCCACTCAAAAATCCACTCACATGCATTAAATTTCCACCAAATTTAATGCAACCTCTCATTTAAATAAAACTCTTTTATTTATTTATTCAGAATTTTGTTAATTACTTTAATTAACAAACATTCACATAAAACCCCTTACAACATTTCAATTTCACATGCAGAACCAGTTTCAGCAATTTCAACCTAAACAGTTTCGGTGTCTAGTGAAATAAATTCCTGCGCTTTCCTTTTTCTTTTTCTGGCATATCATTTGCTCCAAATGGTGTCGGCATCCCTTAAGTGTGTCACCCTAAGGTTCGCGAATAATGCAGACATGATCGAGACCCTTCTCCGATCAATAATCAGCAGCGGGACCTGGAGATCCGTACTGACTCCCACACATTCAACGATGACTTCTGTGATCGTGTGAACCTTTTACGCTAGTATCTTAATCCCTTTGTTTCACGATATATTACATGTCCGAGATTCGATCATTGGTATCTCCATACCTAGTTTGATCTCGTTACCGACATGCACTCTTTTCTCGTTCCCGTGATATAACATTCTAGTGATCAAATCACTTGCTTGCAAGCTAATCAATGTGATATCACCGAGAGGGCCCAGAGCATATCTATCCATCATCGGGATGAACAAATTCCACTCTCGATCCATGGGTTTCAACATAACACTTTAGTAGTTCTGAAGCCATCTTTATAATCACCCAGTTACGGTGTGATGTTTGATGTCAACAAGAAACTCTTCCGGTGTTAGTGATTGACATGATCTCATGGTCTAAGGATTAGGATCACTTCGTAAGTTTTTATAGCAATATAAACTCAATGACTTTGATCGTAATGCTATACTTCGGATGAATGTTCATCACATCATTACACTAATGTTGTGACCTCGTTATTAACAACATCCAATGTCCATGATCAGGAAACTTTGATCATCATGTTAATCAACGAGCTAGTTTATAAGAGAGGCATAACTAGGAACTTCCTTTTTGTTTATTAAACACACATGTATCAACGTTTCCGTATTAATACAATTATAGCATGTAAAATAAACATTTATCATAAATAAGGAATACGATAATAACCACTTTATTATTGCCTCTCGGGCATATTCCCTTCAGTCTCCCACTTGCACTAGAGACAATAATCTTGTTTGAAAACTTTGCGTTTTGAACACCTATGGCTTTCTGGTGTTCCATATACGCAACTGCAAGTGGTTAACATAATCTACGGATCTGACGCTTTCAGGTCCGTGTGTATTTGCATGTCTTTGCGTCTCCACGCATCACTCATTCTCCACTGAGATGGCATTGTATAAATTTGGTCTTTTGGTGAGACCTTTAGTTACTTGGGGTTAAAACATGTCGATACTATTGTCATATAATATATCTTTAGTGTTAGCCCGTTGTGAACCACACCTTAGTTTGATAACAAACTACTTGACACAAATTCCCTCCTTTGCCGCTACTATAGCAGTCATATACTTAGCCTTTTTGTTGTAGTATTCGTCACAATGTATTAACTTTGTAACTCTTCCAAATCCATCATGGAATCTCCTTTCCATTACATTGTGCCACCCATAGTTTAAATTGAGATAAACTTAATTTGTATCTTGTGACAAAACTAGTATCAATGTAACGCTTTACAATGAACTATTTGTAATTGTTTGTCACTTCTATACAAATATATTCTTAATTCTTCCAAAAGATCATAAGAATATCCTTACTATCGTCCAATGATCATTTTATGATTCATTCTGGTATTTGCTCATAACACTTAGAGCATAGGACATATCTGGATGTGTACATATCATGGTATGATTGATCAAAACATTCTCGTGATTTCACTCATCAAGTGTCAAAGCACTTGAATTTTGTTTCACTTATCAAGTGTCAATACACTTGAATCTTGATTCAATTCCTTTCCATGCAACAAGAATTGTTTCTTGTCGTTTCTATATTGAACTCCTTCAATATCTCATATATGTACGTTTGGCACAACCATATTGGCGTCACAGTCTATCCACTATAGACATTCACGCTAAATATTCGGGTTTTGCCTAAGTATTTCATCAAAATGAAATTCTTAACCTTTGTCAATAAAAATTACATCATTTCTAATCAACACGATGTCCTCCACATAATGTATTAGAAATATGTCTTAGCGCTCCCACTTAATTTCCTGCAAATGCAAGCATCTTCATCGTCTCCTGATGAAAACTCTTTTCATCACGGTGAAGATTCCAACTCCGCGATGCTTACTTCGACCATTGAAGTTTGCATGCCCTTTTTAGCATCCTTTGAATTAACAAAACCCTTTGGACCGTGTCATGTACACGTCCTAGGTAACCATTCTATTAGAAGAACTTTGTTTTGTTTATTAATCTACCATATAACAAATTATATGTAGTGGTTGCTACTTTAATCCGTCCATACTAAATATCGCTATGAAAGATCAAATCTTGTCATAGTCAACTTCTTGAACATTGTTGTAAAATACTTTACGACATGTCGACTATTTCATAGATGTGAAACATCCATGTCTGTTTCTTTATAGATCCAAATACGACCGATAGGTTTTTACACCTTTCCGGAGGGTCTTCCAAGTTCAAAACTTGATTTCTCGTGTATGGAACTATCACGGATTTTATGACTTCAAGCCCTTTGACGGAGTCAGGGCCCATCATCGCTTCTTTGCATGTAGTCGGTTCATCATTGTCAAACAATAATGATTTACTCTCAAATCTCAGCATTTGATTATTTAACCGACCTACTTGGTTCAATAGGAACTTAGATCTCCATGACCACAACCTTTGAGGCACATAATCTATGAGCATTATGGCAGCCTTCAGAACGTTTTCCGGTGCTGCGCAACTCAGCAATTATAGCTAAGGTTCGTTAAACTTATCAAAGTTCTATTGTCCTCCCACTTAACTTTTACGAAAAATTCCTTCTCCAAGAATCTTCACGTTTCAAGCGACAAACCCTTTTGTCCTTGGTGTTATGAAGGAATAACCAATTGTTATTCGAAATAACCTACAAAGACATGCTCATCCGGCTTCGGTTGTAAACATCTTACTTATGTTTAGCATACCAAAATTTAAGAAATGACAACTTGGGTTTTACCCCAAACCATAACTCATATGGTGTCATTTCAACGGATCAAGATGGAGCTCTTTTCAGTGTAAAAGCGGTAGTCTCTAAAGCTTTAATCTTTTAAAACATAATGGCAGTTTTATAAATAACACCTTTGATCCAACCATGTCAAACAAGGTTTCATTACAAATCTCAAACACTCCATATTCCTATGGTGTTTCGGGAGATGTAAATCTAGGTGTTTTGCTAAACTTGTAACTCAAATAAATCCCTTTTATGATAAAATCATAATTCATTTATTTTTCTTGTTACACTTGTAACTCAAATAAATCCCTTATGATCAAATCATAAACCATTTATTTTCTTGTCACAATGATTTTCACTTCATCTTGAAATTCTTTGAAACGTTTTCAAATATTTCATACTTCTTTCTCATTATAAGTGAATATTCACTCAAATTTCCGGAGAAAGCATATGAAGTTGAAACCTATCGCTAACGACTACACATAATGGAATACATACATCGATATGTATAAATTCCAATAATTTAGTCGTTCGTTCTTCTTTGGCCTTTGAACGAAGTTTTAATTATCCCTAGGAAAGTCTCACAAGCGTCACTTGATCAAATCAAAGACTCCAAAATTCCATAAAAATGGAGTTTCTTCATGTTTTCTTTCCAATATAATTTAAACGGCGATGTCACTTCGTAAGTGATCTTTCAATCATTTGTCTTGCGACATTTTAGCATTAGGTTTTATGGATGTGATTTCTCCAACTAGATTTGTAAATCATCCATCTTGTATGGAATACGGTAATTATTTGAACAACCTTTGTTCTCATAATACCTGATTCAAATAACAATTATTAAAACAAATCTTGAAGTCAAGCCTTGATGTCAATGAGAAATACAAACAACGGTTTGTTTGTTTTCGATGAACATCATCACATATTCTCTTGCTAGTTACTTAGGCCATCGTGGTTCATGAATTGCATCGTTCCGTATGAAATTTCATACCAACCAATTCGGTATCCAATACCCAAGAACCACATTGTTTAACAAGCAAAGAATACAACCATAACATGTATATCATATATACCTAAATTGGATATTTCCAATCTTTTCTTTTCTGCCAAATATATTTTATAGATTCTCTTTCAGCATTTCCTTTTTCTTTTTAAAAGAATCTATCAACATCAAAAGTGGCGCCATATACATGACACATAGTCCAAGGCGTGTATATTCAAATAATAATACCTTTGGACTTGCACTTTGAAGTAGATCACCATCATAAAAATGATCGGTATTCTTTTAAAATCCATTCTTTAGTAATCTTTTTGTGTAGTAAACATTTTACATACATATTCTATTCACCCTTATCATGACGACATTCATGATCAAGCTACTGTAGCTTATAAAGGCGAATCATGAGTATAACATTACTTTCCAAAACCATTTTGGATAATTAGGATGTCTAGCATCTCCAACCTTTGTAAATTCTCATCCAATATGAGAACATATATTATACTCTATCATATTGCAACTAAAACATTGTTTCAGATATCGTTATATCTGTCACACATGATGGTTTATGAAACAATTCTTTCAGCTCCTAGATAAACTTGGTATTAAAACAATCAAGAATCATGGAGGCAAACATGATACTTAAGATACTAACACTGGAATTGTTACTCTCGATTTAATACCAACTATTAAATTTCACGGAGTAAATAGAGTTTGCTGAAAATTTGCAATAGGACTTTAAACTTTAGATTGACACTCAACACAATACGATACCAGTTCGTAAAGTATATATCCAGAATTCTATAGTTCTATTATCTCAATTACAACTATGCATAAGGTGGTGAACGAATGCCAATGACTACAAAAAATTATGCAAATTCACTTTGATTTAATTTATGATAAATTTAGTTCTACTAATCCAAATTAGAAATGAACTCCCACTCAAAAACGACATCCCTCGTGTCTTTTTGGTGATTACATGAACCAAATCCAATACACCAAGTCCGGTCATCACGTGAGTCGGTGTAGCTTCAAAGGCGAGCATCCATATGGTCATCATATCAAAACATATGACTCATGCTTAACCTTCCGGTCCGTGTTCCGAGGCCATGTCTATACATGCTAGGCTCGCCAAGTAAGAACCTTAGTATTCGCGTGTGTAACTGTCTTACACCCGAGATATGCTCGTGGATTCAAGTACACCCGATCATCACGTGATGCCTTGAAGCGACGAAACATTGTCGGTGCATACTTAAGGAAGAACACATTCTTATCTTGATATTTAAATGAGGGATCATCTTATTATGCTAATAAAACACTAAAATAGCAATATAAGATGCAATCAAACATCTCATGTTAATAAGTGAAATGATATGGTTCCCGCATATGATCTCCATCATGTGCACCGTGGTATGATCTCTATCATACCTCTATGTGTAAGGCCAAGGTCTATGGAACTTACATGCTATGTGTGTTGTAAGAGTATCATCTCATACTTCTACTTACAACATCACCATATCATAACACTAGCCCAACAACAATCTAAACTAGACGCCTCTAATTTATCCATTGCAAGTTTTACGTGGTTTAGGGTTTTCGAAGATAGAACCGTTCTTACCTATGAACATGAACCACAACGAGGATAACCAAATTGTTGACAACTCGTTGCAAATTAGATATTGACTATAGTAGGAGAGGCAGACACCCGCTAGCCACTTATGCAAAACTAGTTGCATGTCAAGCGTGGAACAGGTCTCATGTGCGAGGACATGTAAAGTTTGTCCGGACCGCTTCATCCCACTATGCCACCAATATCCAAAGTACAACTAAGAAGCAATAAAATGATCATCATCGCCCACATACTCATATGTGTACTACCCGTGCAAAGCATCTACGCATAGATCCGGCTCTGATACCACTGTAGGGTTCGCAGCATAGAAAACAAAAAATTTCCTACGATGGGAACATCTATGTACCAAGATCTATCTACTAGATACAAGCAACGGGTGGATATACATCCATAGAATACATACCCTCAAAGACCGAATAGCGTTAACGAGGTTGTACTCGTGGATGATGTAGACGAACGCTTGCCGATCTCAAGATCGTGATGAAGTCCATCTGGTCCAGCCGGTCCAGCACGATCAAGTCCAGCACCTCAAAGCAGTGGTGCATCCGTGATCGCACACACGTACGGGTACCCCGACAACCTCCGCACCCTCGCTCCAGCGAAGCAGCGGAAGCAACAAATCCTTCCAGAAAAAGCCACCGGGAACATGTATCTCGCTGATCCGAGACCATGGGGGAATTCTAAAGGGGGGAGAGAGATCCTTAACGAGGAGGTGTGCTTTGAGAGGAGGAGAGGGGGGCCTTTTATAGGGGAGAGGGGGGCACCCAAGGGGCATGGCGCCCAGCCCACGAGTAATTGAACACAATGAATTGACTCAATATTGAGTAATCAAATCATGCGTTTGTTAGATCATTTAGTGAGAAATAAAACGAGAATAAAGAGACCTCATGGGGCTGCCCCCACCTCTTCCACATTCATGTGGGTGGAGCTCCCACTCAAAATGAAAAGCCTCCACTCACATTAAAAAGCCTCCACTCAAAAATCCACTCACATGCATTAAATTTCCACCAAATTTAATGCAAGCTCTCATTTAAATAAAACTCTTTTATTTATTTATTCAGAATTTTGTTAATTACTTTAATTAACAAACATTCACATAAAACCCCTTACAACATTTCAATTTCACATGCAAAACCAGTTTCAGCAATTTCAACCGAAACAGTTTGGGTGTCTAGTGAAATAAATTCCTGCGCTTTCCTTTTTCTTTTTCTGGCATATCATTTGCTCCGAATGGTGCCGGCATCCCTTAAGTGTGTCACCCTACGGTTCGCGAATAATGTGGATATGATCGAGACCCTTCTCCGATCAATAATCAGCAGCGGGACCTGGAGATCCGTACTGACTCCCACACATTCAACGATGACTTCTGTGATCGTGTGAACCTTTTACGGTAGTATCTTAATCCCTTTGTTTCACGATATATTACATGTCCGAGATTCGATCATCGGTATCTCCATACCTAGTTTGATCTCGTTACCGACATGCACTCTTTTCTTGTTTCCGTGATATAACATTCTAGTGATCAAATCACTTGCTTGCAAGCTAATCAATGTGATATCACCGAGAGGGCCCAGAGCATATCTATCCGTCATCGGGATGAAAAAATTCCACTCTCGATCCATGGGTCTCAACATAACACTTTAGTAGTTCTGAAGCCATCTTTATAATCACCCAGTTACGGTGTGACGTTTGATGTCAACAAGAAACTCTTCCGGTGTTAGTGATTGACATGATCTCATGGTCTAAGGATTAGGATCACTTCGTAAGTTGTTATAGCAATATAAACTCAATGAATTTGATCGTAATGCTATACTTCGGATGAATGTTCATCACATCATTACACTAATGTTGTGACCTCGTTATTAACAACATCCAATGTCCATGATCAGGAAACTTTGATCATCATGTTAATCAACGAGCTAGTTTATAAGAGAGGCATAACTAGGAACTTCCTTTTTGTTTATTAAACACACATGTATTAACGTTTACGTATTAATACAATTATAGCATGTAAAATAAACATTTATCATAAATAAGGAATACGATAATAACCACTTTATTATTGCCTCTCGGGCATATTCCCTTCACAGGTGTCTAGGGTTTCTGCATCAGGGGCTTCTTATAGGTGAAGGAGCGAGGCAAGGGGCTGCCAGGGGGCCCACACCCTGCCCAGGTGCGGGCCCACCTAGGCCGCGCCTGGGGGGTGTGGCCACCCTGTGGCGCCCCTCCGTCTCGTATCCTGGCTTCGTGTTTCCCATGGTAAAATATTGACTTTGGCTTTTGTCCCGTCCAATTCCGATAATATTGATTTTCTGCCTTTCTGGAACCAAAAACAGAAGAAAACAGGCAACTTGCACCATGTCAACTTGTTAATAGGTTAGTACCAGAAAACATATAAGAACACCTCAAAGTGTAGACAAAGCAAAGCAAAGTAGATACTAAACAAACATGGAGCATCAAAAATTATAGATACGTTTCCGACGTATCAATACTGCACATCAAAAATTATTTCGCAAGAGGGTACAGTACCGTTAACGACCAACTATATGGCAGGAGATTTTTCTCCAGCCATATAGTTGCGCCCGTATAGTTACAAAAACCCCTCAAAAACCTCAGAAAAACAAGAAAAGTCAAAGGCAAAATTGTAGTAGTAAAAACTATGAAAGCACAACACTTATTAGAGTAAGAAAACTTACCTTGCACTTACCATTTATTTAGTCGGGAGCGACAAGCTCCTCCAACAACAAGGACTTCTTCTTTTTGGAAGGAATTGACCTTAGTTCATATAATAATCCTTGAAAACGAAAATCACCAGGACTAAAGCTCCTCTCAATAAGATCGGTGTCTTGTTGGGCAAATATAGATGCTGCATCTACTACCTTTGCTTCTTGTCTCTGCATAATCTGCAACTCAAATTCTTGAAGTAAAAGGATCCAACGGATCAGTCTTAGCTTATGAATCTTCCTCTCGAGGATTTCTTTTAAACCATCACGATCTGTATGAACTCTTACTTTTGCATTAACTATATAAGAACGAAATTTATCGCAAGAGAAAAATATAGAAAACAGTTCTTTTTCTTCCTTAGAATAATTCTTTTGAGCACTATTGAGGGTTCTACTAGCATGATGTATAATGTTAAATCTGCAACCTATGTGTTGTACCAGAGTTACTCTTACAACATCATCACTAGCTTCACATATTAAATCAAAAGTCATATCCCAAATAGGTGGTTTAATGATAGGGGCATGAGATAAAGCATATTTAAGTTTATCAAAGGAAATAAGTCATTTATCATCAAAATTAAATCTTACTCCCTTTTGCAACAGATAAGTTAAAGGTTTGGAAATTCCAAAGAAATTCCTAATAAACCTTCTATAAAACCCCACATGACAAAGAAAACTTCTCATACCTTTTATGTCCCTTGGTTGTGGAATTCTATCTATTGCTTCAACTTTAGCCCTATCTACTTCAATACCCTTACCTGATACCTTATGTCCAAGGACTATGTCTTCTTTGACCATAAAATGGCACTTCTCCTAGTTTAGAACAAGATTAGTTTCTTCGCAATGCTATGGAATTATTTTGAGATTATCCAAGCAACTAGTAAACGAAGTTCCATAGACAGAAAAAACATCCATAAATACTTCCATTACCAGTTCTATAAAATCTGCGAAAATAGCAGTCATGAATCTTTGAAAAGTAGTTGGAGCATTACATAAACCAAAAGGCATGCGTCGGTAAGCATGTAAACCATAAGGACTAACGAAAGTTGTTTTAAGGTGGTCATCAGGATGAACAACTATTTGGGAAAAACTAGAGTATCCGTCCAAGTAGCAAAAATGAGTGTGGTTTGCTAACCTCTCTAAAGTTTGATCTATGAATGGTAAAGGATAGTGATCTTTCCTAGTTTCCTTATTCAATTTCCTTAAATCTATGCACATCCTATGTCCAACAATAGTTCTAGTAGGTATCAATTCATTGTTTTGATTAGGAACAACAGTAAAACCACCCTTCTTAGGAACACAATGAACATGACTTACCCATTCACTCTGTTTTACAGGATAGATTATACATGCATCCAGTAGACATACTATTTCTTTTCTTACTGATACGTCGGAAACATATCTATAATTTTTTACGCTCCATGCTTGTTTTGTATCTACTTTGCTTTGCTTTGTCTACACTTTGAGGTGTTTTTATATCTTTTCTGGAACTAGCCTATTAACAAGATGCCACAATGCCAGATGCCTGTTTTCTGCTGTTTTTGGTTTTAGAAAAGTTAGTAAAGAAATATTCTTGGAATTGGACGGGACAAACGTCAAAGTCAATTACTTCCGTGAGGAACAAGAAGTCCAGAAGGGAGCCAGAGGGGCCGGCTAGGGTAGCCAGACCACCCCAGGCGCGGGTGGGCCCTGTGTAGGGTTTCGTAGCATGGAAAACAAAAATTTTCTACCGCATACAAACAAACAATCCAAGATCTATCTACTGGATTGTAGCAACGAGTCGATGGAATAACTCACCCTCAAAGATTCCAAAGTGTTTAACGAGAGCGGATTCTCGTGGGTGATGTAGTCGTACTCTTCCCGATCTCAAGATCGCGTAGACGATCCTTCCGGCGCTGCGTTCCGGCAGCGCTCCCGCAGTCGGTCACACGTTCGGTACTCGACGAAGACCTTCCTCTCCCTTGTTCCAGCAGGCAGCGGAGGTTGTAGCACTCTCCTCGCGGTTCCGGCAGCACAACGGCGTGGTACCGGAAGTAGAGGGGAGATCTCGCAGGGCTTCGTCTTAAGCCGGAGCGAGTATGGTGGTGTATGAGAGAGTCCCTCGACGATCTAGGGTTTAGACACACCGAGGAGGAAGCTTGGCCGGCGGCTAGGGTTGCTAGGCGGCGGCGGCTTGACCTAGGGCGGCGGCGGCAGCAGGGGGCGGCGCCGGCGGTTTAGGGTTTTGGAGGCGGGGATCTTGTGTGTCTAGGAGGGGAGACCTGCCCTTCCTTTTATAGGTGGAGGGGTCGGACGGCCAAGGGGAGGGGAGTCCCTCCCCAACTCGGCTTGGAGGTGGGCCGGCGGTGGAGGAGGGACTCCTCCCCAACTCGGTTTCCTCCTCCTTCCCCACTTCCCAAAAATAGCCGTTTGACTTTCAAACTAGCCGTTTGACTTTTCAAACTAGGATTTGAATAAACCCTCTATTTTGTTCAGCGATGACACCGAGTACATGATGCAATCATACCAACTTGATATAACACATTCATGTACCCTTACCCTCCGGAGTGCCGGACATTCCAGAACCTTCTAGAACATTCCCGATGAAAACACCGGAACCATTCTCCAACTCCGAAACGGGACTTTCCTTATATGAATCTTATTCTCCAGACCATTCCGGATCTCCTCGTGATATCCCGGATCCCATCCGAGACTTCGAACAACATTCGGACTCTTTATCATCATTCCATAACTACTCAAACAACGTCGAATCCTTAAGTGTGTCTCCCTACGGTTCGTGAATTATGCGGACATGATCAAGACACTTCTCCGATCAATAACCAATAGAGGAATCTAGAAATTCATATGGCTCCCACATATTTCTATGATTACTTTGCGATCAAATGAACCACTTACATACGATACCAATTTCCCTTTGTCTCACGATAGTTTACTTATCCGAGGTTATGATCGTCGGTATCTCTGCATACCTAGTTCAACCTCGTTACCGATAAGTACTCTTTTCTCGTTCCCGTGATATGTGATCCCTTGTGAGCCAGTCACATGCTTGCAAGCTAATTGGATGACATTCCACCGAGAGGGCCCAGAGTATATCTATCCGTCATATGGATGGACAAATCCCACTCTTGATCCATGTGTCTCAACCATTACTTTCCGAACACTCAATGCCACCTTTATAGCCACCCAGTTACGGTGTGGTGTTTGATGTCATCAAAGCATCCATCCGGTAAAGGTGATATGCATGATCTCATGGTCGAAGGAATTAGGTTACTATGTATGAGAAAGCATATAGCAATTGAACTATTAAAATGACTTGATCTTTATGCTACGCTTATCTATAGGAGTATGTCCACCATATCATTCTCCTAACGATATGATATTGTTGTTAATAACATGTCAATGTTCATGATAGGGAAACCACAATCATTTATTAACCAACAAGCTAGTATTATAAAGAGGCTTTACTAGGGACTTCAAATTAAGTTTACAAATAACACAAGTATTAATGTTTCCTTGTTAATACTATTATAGCATGAATGTAAACATTTATCATAAACACAAAGATATAATAATAACTATATTTATTATTGCCTCTAGGGCATATCTCCAACAGTATCCCACTTGCACTAGAGTCATCTAATCTAGATTATATGGTAATATACCGAACACCCATGGCAGTTTGGTGTTGTTCATGTTTCGCCCTCGGGAGAGGTTTAGTCAACGGATCCGCCACATTCAGATCTGTGTGTACTTTGCAAATCTTTATATCCCCATCTTGGATATGTTCTCGAATAGCGTGAAAACGTAGCTTGATATGCTTCAGCTTCTTGTGTGACCTTGGTTCTTGCGCATTGGCTATGGCGCCCATGTTATCACAGTAGATAGACATTGGGTCCAGCGCACTAGGAACCACACCCAGCTCTGTAATGAACTCTTTCATCCATATCGCTTCTTGTGAAGCCTCCGAAGCAGCCATGTATTCCGATTCAGTTGAAGATCTCGCCACAACGCTTTGCTTTGCACTCCTCCAGCTAACTGCTGCACCATTCAAAATAAATACGTATCCAGATTGTGATTTAGAATCATCCTGATCGGTGTTCCAACTAGCATTGGTGTAACCATTTACAACGAGCTGTTCATTACCTCCATAAGAAAGAACCATATCCTTAGTTCTTCTCAAGTACTTAAGGATGTTTTTGACTGCTGTCCAATGATCCACTCCTGGATCACTTTGATATCTGCTAGTTAAACTAACAGCATATGCAATGTCGGGTCTAGTACATAGCATGACATACATTAGAGATCCTATGGCTGAGGCATAGGGAGTCTTACTCATCCTTTCTCTATCTTCTGCCGATGTCGGACTTTGAGTTTTACTCAAGGTCGTATTAGGCAACATGGGCAAGAACCCTTTCTTGCTATCTTCCATTCCAAACCTCTTTAGAACTTTGTCCAAATATGTACTTTGTGACAATGATATTTGGCGTTTTGATCTATCTCTATAAATCTTTATGCCTAATATGTAAGCTGCTTCGCCAAGATCCTTCATTGAAAAACTATTATTCAAATATTCCTTGACACTATTTAGAAGGTCTACATCATTCCCAATCAACAATATGTCATCTACATATAGTATTAAGAATGCTACAGAGCTCCCACTCACTTTCTTGTAAATACAAGCTTCTCCATAAGTTTGTATAAAACCAAAACTTTTGATCACCTTATCAAAACGTTGATTCCAACTTCGGGATGCTTGCTTCAATCCATAAATGGACCGTTGAAGTTTGCATACCTTGTTAGCATCTTTAGGATCGACAAAACCTTTGGGTTGCATCATATACAACTCTTCATCAATGTCTCCATTGAGGAATGCTGTTTTGACATCCATCTGCCATATCTCATAATCATAATATGCAGCGATTGCTAACATAATCCTCACAGATTTTAGCTTCGCTACTGGTGAGAAAGTCTCATCGTAGTCAACTCCTTGAATTTGTCGAAACCCCTTTGCGACAAGTCGAGCTTTATAGACAGTAACATTACCATCAGCATCTGTTTTCTTCTTGAAAATCCATTTGTTCTCGACAGCCTTCCGGCCATCCGGTAAGTCCACCAAAGTCCATACTTGGTTTTCGTACATGGATCCAATCTCGGATTTCATGGCTTCTTGCCATTTATTGGAATCTGGGCTCACCATCGCTTCCTCATATGTCTCGGGGTCATCGGTGTTGTCCACCAACATGACACTCATAACAGGATCATACCAATCATGAGTGGTATGAGTTCTCGTTGACCTGCGAGGCTCTGTAGCAACTTCAACCGAAGTTTCATGATCATCATCATTAGCTTCCTCTCTAACTGGTGCAGGCACCATAGGAACTTCTTCCGGTGCTGCGCTACTCGCAATTTCGAGACAAGGTTCGACAACCTCGTCGAGTTCTACTTTCCTTCCAGTCACTTCTTTCGAGAGAAATTCCTTCTCTAGAAAGGATCCATTCTTGGCAACGAAGATTTTGCCTTCGGATCTATGATAGAAGGTATACCCAATAGCTTCCTTCGGGTATCCTATGAAGACGCATTTTTCCGCTTTGGGTTCAAGCTTGTCCGACTGTAACTTCTTTACATAGGCTTCGCAACCCCAAACTTTAAGGAACGACAATCTAGGTTTCTTCCCAAACCATAATTCATACGGTGTCGTTTCAACGGATTTAGATGGTGCCCTATTTAAAGTGAATGCGGCTGTTTCTAATGCATAACCCCAAAATGATAGCGGTAAATCTGTAAGTGACATCATAGAACGAACCATATCTAAGAGAGTTCGATTACGACGTTCAGACACACCATTACGCTGTGGTGTTCCCGGCGGTGTCAATTGTGAAAGTATTTCGCATTTCTTCAAATGCTCGCCAAACTTGTAACTTAGATATTCACCTCCACGATCAGAACGTAGAAATTTAATCTTCTTGTTATGTTGATTCTCCACCTCACTTTGAAATTCCTTGAACTTCTCGAAAGTTTCGGACTTATGTTTCATGAAATAGATATACCCATATCTACTCAAGTCATCCGTGAAGGTAAGAACATAACGATAACCACCGCGTGATGCTACACTCATTAGACCACACACATCGGTATGTATGATTTCCAATAAGTCCGTAGCTCGCTCCATCATACCAGAAAATGGAGTCTTAGTCATTTTACCCATCAGACATGCTTCGCATCTTTCAAGTGATTCAAAATCAAGTGATTCAAGAAGTCCATCGGAATGGAGTTTCTTCATACGCTTCACTCCAATGTGACCAAGACGACAGTGCCACATATAGGTCGAGTTATCGCTCGATTTCAAACGTTTAGCCTCAATGTTATTAATATGTGTATTTCCACTATCGAGATTCAATAAGAATAGACCATCTATCAAAGGTGCATGTGCATAAAACATATTACTCATATAAATCGAACAACCATTATTCTCGGACTTAAACAAGTAACCGTCTCGCAATAAACAAGATCCTGATATAATGTTCATGCTTAACGCAGGCACCAAATAACAATTATTTAAGTATAAAACTAATCCCGATGGTAGATGAAGGGGTAGCGTGCCGACCGCGATCACATCAACCTTTGATCCGTTTCCAACGCGCATCGTCACCTCGTTCTTCGCTAGCTTCCGTTTATTCTGCAGCACCTGTTTCGAGTTACAAATATGAGCAATCGAACCAGTATCAAATACCCAGGCACTACTACGAGTACTAGTGAGATACACATCAATAACATGTATATCGGATATACCTTTCTTCTTGATGTTGCCGTTCTTCAAATCCGCCAAGTACTTTGGGCAATTCCGCTTCCAGTGACCTTCTCCCTTGCAGTAAAAGCACTCAGTATCAGGCTTAGGTCCAGCCTTGGTCTTCTTCGTTGGCGTGGTAACTTTCTTACCACCCTTCTTGAAGTGTCCCTTCTGCTTAGACTTGCCTTTCTTGAATTTGGTGGTCTTATTGACCAACAACACTTGGTACTCTTTCTTGATCTCCACTTCTGCAGATTTCAACACGACAAAGAGTTCTGGCAACGTCTTGTTCATGTTTTGCATGTTGTAGTTCATCACAAAGTTCTTGTAACTTGGTGGTAGTGATTGGAGGACACGGTAAATCCCCAAAGCATTAGGAATCACTATACCCAAGCTTTGAAGTTTGTTTGCGTGCCCAGACATCTTAAGCACATGCTCACTGACGGAGCTGCCCTCTTCCATCTTGCAGTTAAAGAACTTTTCAGAAGCCTCATAGCTTTCAATTGCCGCATGAGTCTCAAAGATCAATTTGAGATCCTCGACAATATCATATGGGTCTGAATTCTCAAACCTTTTCTGAAGCTCCGATTCTAAACCATACAAGATAGCACACTGAACTGTGGAGTACTGAGTCTTTCGAGTGAGGTAAACATTCTTTACTTCATCGGCAGCATCAGCTGCAGGTGGGTCACCCAGCGGTGCATCCAGCACATAGGTCAAATTACCAGCTGTGAGGATAATCCTCAAATTGCGGAACCAATCCGCGAAGTTTCTTCTATTGTTTTTCAACTTTTCTTTCTCTAGGAACGCATTAAAATTGATGGTAGGGGCTGCCATTGATCTACAACATATTTGCAATAGTTTAGACTAAGTTTATGACAAATTGAGTTCAAATTAATAATAAAATTAATCTAGGTGAACTCTCACTCAAAACAATATCCCTCACATTGTTTTAGTGATCACACGAACCAAATCCACCACATCAACACCGATCATCACGAGAGTTGTTATAGTTTCAATGGCGAACAATCGACATGTTCATCATATCTACTATATGATTCATGCTTTACCTTTCGGTGATCCGTGTTCCGAGACCATGTCTGTACATGCTAGGCTCGTCAAGATCAAACCTTAGTTTCCGCATGAGCAAATCTGGCTTGCTCACGTTGTATACACTTGCGGAATCTAACACACCCGATCATCACGTGGTGCTTCGAAACAACAAGCTTTAGCAACGGTGCTAACTAAGGGTGAACACTTTATGACTTGAAATTCATGTGCATGAGGGATCATCTTATAATGCTACCATCATCTACTAAGCAATACAAGATGCATAAAGGATTAACATCACATGCAATTCATAATATGTGATATGATATGGCCTTTCTTCTTTTGTTCTTCCGATCTCCATCTTCTAGCACGAACATGATCTCCATCATCACCGGCATTGCATCAAGGTCAATGACGCTTCTCCATGGTTGTCGTCCACCGGCTTCAACTATTACAACTACTTTGAATAGACACGCGGGTCTTAACATAAAATAAAGACAACCATATGGCTCCTGCGGTTGCCAACTTACAATAAGGAACATTGCATACATCAAATATAATCACAATCATGGCCATATCACATCACAACACACCCCTGCAAAACAAAGTTAGACGCTTCTACTTTCTTTGCATGTTTTACGTGGTTTGGGGATTTCAATAAGTGTCGTTCTAACTTACGAACATGAAACACAACATTGATACTAGTATTGTTAATCACCCGTTGTAAATTGGATCTTAACTATGCTGGGAGAAACAGGCACCCGCAAAGCCACTTATGCAATACAAGTTGCATGTCAAGCGTGGAGCAAGTCTCATGAACGATGTCATGTAAGGTTAGCCCGGGCCGCTTCATCCCAACATCCCGCAAGATGCAAAGTACACAAGAAGCAATCGACAATAAAAGCATCAACGCCCACAATGACCATTGTGTTCTACTCGTGCAACAGATCTACATATAGACACGGCTCTGATACCACTGTAGGGTTTCGTAGCATGGAAAACAAAATTTTTCTACCGCATACAAATAAACAAGCCAAGATATATCTACTAGATTGTAGCAACGAGTCGATGGAATAACTCACCCTCGAAGATTCCAAAGTGTTTAACGAGAGCGGATTTCTCGTGGGTGATGTAGTCGTACTCTTCCCGATCTCAAGATCGCGTAGACGATCCTTCCAGCGTTGCGTTCCGGCAGCGCTCCCGCAGTCGGTCACACGTTCGGTACTCGACGAAGACCTTTCTCTCCCTTGTTCCAGCAAGCAGTGGAGGTTGTAGCACTCTCCTCGCGATTCCGGCAGCACAACGGCGTGGTACCGGAAGTAGAGGGGAGATCTCGCAGGGCTTCGCCTTAAGCCGGAGCGAGTATGGTGGTGTATGAGAGAGTCCCTCGACGATCTAGGGTTTAGACATGCCGAGGAGGAAGCTTGGCCGGCGGCTAGGGTTGCTAGGCGGCGGCGGCTTGACCTAGGGCGGCGGCGGCGGCAGCAGGTGGCGGCGCCGACGGTTTAGGGTTTTGGAGGCGGGGATCTTGTGTGTCTAGGAGGGTAGCCCTGCCCCTCCTTTTATAGGTGGAGGGGCCGGCCGGCCAAGGGGAGGGGAGTCCCTCCCCAACTCGGCTTGGAGGTGGGCCGGCGGTGGAGGAGGGACTCCTCCCCAACTCGGTTTCCTCCTCCTTCCCCACTTCCCGAAACTAGCCGTTTGACTTTCAAACTAGCCGTTTGACTTTTCAAACTAGGATTTGAATAAACCCTCTATTTTGTTCAGCGATGACACCGAGTACATGAAGCAATCATACCAACTTGATATAACACATTCATGTACCCTTCCCCTCCGGAGTGCCGGACATTCCGGAACCTTCTAGAACATTCCCGATGAAAACACCGGAACCATTCTCCAACTCCGAAACGGGATTTTCCTTATATGAATCTTATTATCCGGACCATTCCGGATCTCCTCGTGATATCCCGGATCCCATCCAAGACTCCGAACAACATTCGGACTCTTTATCATCATTCCATAACTACTCAAACAACGTCGAATCCTTAAGTGTGTCTCCCTACGGTTCGTGAATTATGCGGACATGATCGAGACACTTCTCCGATCAATAACCAATAGAGGAATCTGGAAATTCATATGGCTCCCACATATTTCTACGATTACTTTGTGATCGAATGAACCACTTACATACGATACCAATTTCCCTTTGTCTCACGATAGTTTACTTATCCGAGGTTATGATCGTCGGTATCTCTGCATACCTAGTTTAACCTCATTACCGATAAGTACTATTTTCTCGTTCCCGTGATATGTGATCCCTTGTGAGCCAGTCACATGCTTGCAAGCTAATTGGATGACATTCCACCGAGAGGGCCCAGAGTATATCTATCCGTCATATGGATGGACAAATCCCACTCTTGATCCATGTGTCTCAACCATTACTTTCCAAACACTCAATGCCACCTTTATAGCCACCCAGTTACGGTGTGGTGTTTGATGTCATCAAAGCATCCATCCGGTAAAGGTGATATGCATGATCTCATGGTCGAAGGAATTAGGTTACTATGTATCAGAAAGCATATAGCAATTGAACTATTAAAATGACTTGATCTTTATGCTACGCTTATCTATAGGAGTATGTCCACCATATCATTCTCCTAACGATATGATCTTGTTGTTAATAACATCTCAATGTTCATGATAGGGAAACCATAATCATTTATTAACCGACAAGCTAGTATTATAAAGAGGCTTTACTAGGGACTTCAAATTAAGTTTACAAATCACACAAGTATTAATGTTTCCTTGTTAATACTATTATAGCATGAATGTAAACATTTATCATAAACACAAAGATATAATAATAACTATATTTATTATTGCCTCTAGGGCATATCTCCAACACCCTGCCCCACGCCTGGCTAGGGTATGGCCTCCCTGGCCGCCTCCTCGGTCTCTCCCTTAGCCTATAAGAAGCCCCCGTTGCAGAAACCCTAAGTATCCAGAAGAAATCCACGAAAACCTCTATAGCGCCACCGTCACCGAAGGGGAGATTCGGGGGACAGAAAGTCTCTGTTCCGGCACCCTGCTGGGACAGGGAAGTGCCCCTGGAGCCATCTCCATCGATCTCCACCACCATCTCCATCACCGTTGCTGATTCGCATGATGAGGAGGGAGTAGTTCTTCCTCGAGGCTAAGGGCTCTAGCGGTAGCTATGTGTTCATCTCTCTCTCTATGCATGATCTTGTTGTGGTCATGAGCTTTGTAATCAAGTAGATCTACCTTGCTACTCAAGTGCTTCATTAGATCTCTGCTCTCCCCATGTGTGTGAATGTGACAGTGTGCACGCCATGGTGACACTTAGGTTTGAGTCTACATAAATACTCTTTGTGCTTTAATAGATCTATGCTTTTCCCCACGCGTGTGAAAGTGACAGCGTGCATACCGTGTGTGGCACTTTGGCTAGATTGAATATTTGTTATTGAAGGGAATATGCCCGAGAGGCAATAATAAAGTGGTTATTATCGTATTCCTTGTTTATGATAAATGTTTATTTTGCATGCTATAATTGTATTAATACGGAAACGTTAATACATGTGTGTTTAATAAACAAACAGAAAGTTCCTAGTTATGCCTCTCTCATAAACTAGCTCGTTGATTAACAAGATGATCAAGGTTTCCTGATCATGGACACTGGATGTT
Source organism: Avena sativa (assembly GCA_916181665.1). NCBI lineage: Eukaryota > Viridiplantae > Streptophyta > Magnoliopsida > Poales > Poaceae > Avena > Avena sativa. Next base: position 510,087,246 of record OV702294.1, read on the forward strand.
GTTAATAACGGGGTCACAACATTAGTGTAATGGTGTGATCAAAGTCATTGAGTTTATATTGCTATAACAACTTACGAAGTGATCCTAATGCTTAGACCATGAGATCATGTCAATCACTAACACCGGAAGAGTTTCTTGATAACATCAAACGTCACACCGTAACAGGGTGATTATAAAGATGGATTCAGAACTAATAAAGTGTTATGTTGAGGCCCATGGATCGAGAGTGGAATTTGTTCATCCCGATGACGGATAGATATACTCTGGGCCCTCTCGGTGATATCACATTGGTTAGCTTGCAAGCAAGTGATTTGATCACTAGAATGTTATATCACGGGAACGAGAAAAGAGTGCATGTCAGTAACGAGATCAAACTAGGTATGGAGATAGCGATGATCAAATCTCGGACATGTAATATATCGCGAAACAAAAGGATTAAGATACTAGCGTAAAAGGTTCCGACGATCACAAGAAAGTCATCGTTGAATGTGTGGGAGTCAGTATGGGTCTCCAGATCCCGCTTCTGATTATTGATCCGAGAGGGGTCTCGATCATGTCCGCATTATTCGCGAATCGTAGGGTGACACAATTAAGAGACACCGACATCCATTTGGAGCAAAAGTTTCATGCCGAAAAGAATAACAAGCGCAGGAATTTATTTCACTAGATACCGAAACGGGTTTTCGGGTGAAATTGCAGAAAGTGTTTCTGCATGTGAAATGAAATACTAGCAAGGGGTTATATGTGAATGTTTGTCATTAAAGTAATTGACAAAATTCTGAATAAATAAAAGGAGTTTTATTTAATGAGAGCTTGCATTAAATTTGGTGGAAATTTAATGGGAATTTGAGTGGGTTTTTGAGTGGAGGGAATTGAAAGGCATTTGAGTGAGTGGAGTGTCCACCCACATGAATGTGGAAGAGGTGGGGGCAGCCCCATGGCTGGGCGCATGGCCCCTTGGGTGCCTCCCTCTCCCTATAAAAGGAGCCCCCTCCCTCTCTCTCACTCACAACTCCTCGTGAAGGATCTCTCTCCCCCTCTAGAATTTATCCCCATGGTCTCGGACTAGCGAGATACATGTTCCTGGTGACTATTCGGCAAGAAAGAGTTGTGCTTCCGCTGCATCACTGGAGCGAGGAGGCGGAGGTTGCTCGGTGCCTCGAACGTGTGTGCGAGCACGGATGCACTGCTGTTTTGCGGCGCTAGGACTTCCTCTCGATCTTGAGATCGGCAAGAGATCGTCTACATCAACCACGAGTTTGGACTCGTTAAGCTTTGTCGGTCTTCAAGGGTATGTTCTCTACGGATATACATCCGCCCGTTGTTTATATCTAGTAGATAGATCTTGGTACATAGTTGTTCCCATCGTAGGAATTTTTTTGTTTTCTATGCTTCGAACCCTACAGTTATGAGTTATATTTGGAGTTGGATATCTCTATGAAATTGTGGTGTTTTTTGGAACCATCTAGCGCTCGAGATGACAGTGTGGGGTTATCTAGATTGGGGAAGGCCCTACCATGGATTAGAGTGTTCAACCGGAGAGTAGTTCAGAGTAGTATCATGAAGAGAGGATATTTATATGAGAGAGTGTTCACTAGTGAAAATATGATCCCTAGGCCTTGTTTCTAAACATTGAAACACCGTTTGCATCTAGATCTATTGCATGTTTGCTTGCTTTAGTCTTTACCTCACCGTCAAGCTATTTTCTGGCACCGTTACCACTTGTATTTCACTATCTCTTTGCCGAACTAGTGAACCTATACACCTGACAAGTGTATTGGGTGTGTTGGGGACACAAGAGACTTCTTGTATCTTAATTGCAGGATTGCTTGAGAAGGGAATACCTTTGACCACTTCCTCCCTGAGTTAGATAAACCTTGGGTAATCCACTTAAGGGAAACTTGTTGTTGTTATACAAACCTCTGCACTTGGAGGCCCAACAACTGTCTACAAGAATAGAAGTGTGTAGACATCAAGCTCTTTTCTAGCGCCGTTACCGGGAGGTAAGGTAAAAGGTACTCACATCCTCCGGTGTGAGTGCTCGAAGTTATTTCATTTAGATTCTACAATTTTGTCTTTTTGTTTCTTGTTTTCACTAGTTAAATTAGAGAGTTGTATAGTATTTATCTTGAGTTAGTACATGAAGTGTTTGAAGAGAAAATTTAAAAACCTATGGAGCTTTATTTGCATGCTAATAGCAATGATATTAGTATGAATTTTTTGAACACCATTGTTACTAATGGTATGGAAACGTCTAAGCTTGGGGAAGCCAGTTTTTATGAGAAAGATCTTTTTAGCTCCCCAGCTTTAGGGAAGAACATTTGCTCTGATGATACTTTATCTCCCATATGTGGTAATTCTAATGATACTTGTGATATTTTAAATCCACATACTGAAAGTGTCCCTTTAAAATACCTATTGAAATTGTTGAACGTGTTATGAATAACTGCTATTTTGGAGATGGAACTGTCCATCCTAGTGATCATTTACTCTTTATACATGAATTATGAGAGTTGTTCAAGTGTGCAGGTATTTCAATGGACCAAGTTAAGAGGAAGCTATTCCCTTTCTCACTTAGGGACAAAGCAAGGGAGTGGTATGAGCTACTAGATGATCCTCGTCATTTGGAGTGGAAGGAACTTGAATCTCTCTTTTATTCTAAATTTTATCCTCCTCATGAAATTCATAAAGATAGGAATTATATTTATAATTTTCATCCTCATGAGGGAGAAAGTATTGCCCAAGCTTGGGGGAGATTGAAGTCACTAATGCTCAAATGTCCCATTCATGAGCTCCCCAGTAATGTTGTTATCAATAATTTGTATGCAAGGCTTTTAGGACATTACAAGGACTATCTGGATACCTATTTGGAGGTATCCTTCACAAGTAAGGAGGTCAAGGCTGTTGGAATTTGGTGTATATTGGGCTGTTGGCCCATTAGACAAATTCTGAAATTCTCTTTGGCCCACTTGTATATGGCAGCATATGGCTGTGCTAGTGGTGCTAAAGTTTAGTCCCACATTGCTAGTTGAAGGGGAGTTGGACCATCTTATATAGTAGAGTGTTGCACCACTCACTAAGGTGTGACAAGAAGAGTAGCCCTCCCGCACTCCTCCTTCGACGCCGCCCGCCTCGCCACACCTCGTCACGACGCGCGCGCGCCGCGGGTTACGGGAATCTCGCCAAGCCGAACTTTATTTTGCTTGTTGGAAAAACTGATTATGAGTCATTAACGGACACGTTAATTACAACCGTTTTTAGTTTTTATGGACGTGGCTGTTACCGACTCGGACGTGGACTGAGCCCACGATCCTCCTAACCTGCACTATATAAGCGTCCGAGGCTAAACCTAATTACCGAATCAATCCACACACGCGCCTACCTCCATAACCTTGCGTCGCCGCTTTCATCTTTCCCATCCCGGTTTGCGGCGTGCACCGCAGATCGGGACAGTAGGCCTCCGGAACCCCGCCTCTCGTGAACCTGTACGGGTGAGAGGCGATCAGGTTTTTGGGGAGCGCTCAAGCGCGACTACTGGCAACCACGACGTCGTCCGGCGACGAGTTCCCGAACGACGACTTCTTTCCGGACGTCAGCGACCTCTTCGACAACCTCAACATGGGTGACGCTACTGCAACCGCTGCGGCTGCTATTCAGCCTACTCTGTACGTGATACTCAACTGTCTTTTTTGGATTATGCTAGAGTTCTCTGTTCTAGCGTTTGCTGTAGATGTGATAGGTTTATCTCCTATAGATGTAATCTGTTCATCTACTTTGTTGATCTGCATAATTGGTTTTAGTACCGTTTGTATGATCATGTTTTATCAGTTTATTATTCGGATTAAATTATATGGATTATTGCTTATATTTCCAACAATGGCTAGGTGGGATATTCTTGAAACAATTCAAAGCAATATCGAAGGTTGGGATAACGATAAAGGTAAAAAAACAGGTATAAACTATGAGTATGATTACATTAAGTCTTTCGCTGAAACTGCTAATTTTCAAGAGCTTAGTGCTAGATATGGTATTGATCCTCAAATTCTTGTTAAATATTATGGAGCCTTTGCTTCCCATATTAATGCTCCTAAAGAAAAGTGGTACATGTATCATGAACCTTTTAAAGACACTTGCATGGAAAATGTTATTAATGATTGCAATAAACATGCTCAAACTTCTGAAAGTACTATTTCTTATAAGCGTGTTAATTTTTGTGGTATGCATAGACCTTGTGAGAAGAATCAAACATAAGAAGAATACCGCATCACCCACTGGAATGAAAAAACTAGAAAGTGGTATAAGGCTCTAGATGATCTTGGTAAAAAAAAGTGTGCCCTCTATCCTTTTATTTGTGAACTTTGCTTTGAAGTGGGTCATTTAAATTTTCAATGCTCAGGCCATAATAATCCTGCAAGTTTGTATTGTGATAACGTGATCACTGATAATCAACATGATGAACTTACATTATTTTTGGGGTGTGAAGGGTTATCAAGAAAAACCTCTTTGATAGACATGAGTACTTTTTATATGAATAGCTTCCTGCGTGGTTGTCATCTTCATTGTGTTGAAAACTGCCACGCAAATACTTACATACAAGAACTTATAAAAGATGATATTTTACCAAATTATGACAGGACTGATATGTGTTTTGATCTTATTAATGAAAAGGAGGAATCCTCCAAAGTTTCTTCTATTGTCTCTAACAATAAACTAGGGTATGTGGAGAAGCTTCCTTTCAAGCCTCTCCCTCCTAAAGAGGAGAAGGAGAAGAAGAAGAGGAGTAAAAGGAGAGAGGAAACAGTATCTTCCCCTAAGCATGTTACTCATATCATAGTTTTTGCTGATGAGTCTGAACTAGATGATGTTCTGATGCATGTTACCTATATTAGTGATCATGATTGGGAAAAGCACACTACTTTTGATATTGAAAATCTCTTTGCTACCAATTCTAAAAATGATGATATTAATAAATGTTGTTCTATTAGTGCTATCCATGTTCCTTCCAATGATGATGTGTTTACAAATGAACACACTTGGGAAGATAGTTATTCTATTGCTTATGATGATAGCAAACCTCCAATTTATGATGATTACAATGATGAATATGATATTTTCAGTCCACCTACTATTGAGGAGAAAATTAATTATGATTACAATATGCCTCCTATATTTGATGATTATGGTGATGAGAATACTAATGATAGCTATTTTGCCGAATTTGCTCCCACTATAATTAATAAGAATGACTATGCTTATGTGAAGAGTAATAATTATTATATGCATGTGGATCATGATAAGAATGTTTTATGTGATAGTTATATTGTTAATTTTATTCATGTTGCTACTGAAAGTTATTATGATAGAGGGAAACATAGTTTTATGTATCTCAACAATATTAAGTTTCCCTTCTTTATGTTGAAAATCTTGAAGTTGCACTTGTTTTGCTTTCATATGCTTGTTGCTTTGTGCTTTCATGATTTGTTTCTTTACAAGATTCCTATGCATAGGAAGTGGGTTAGACTTAAATGTGTTTTGAATTTTCTTCTTGATGCTCTCTTTTACTTCAATTCATATTTCTTATGTGATAATCTTCTCAAACTATCAAGCCTAAATTAAAGGCGTTAAAGAAAAGTACTTGTTGGGAGATAACCCAAGAGTTTTCTTGAGCCTTGGAAGTTATTACTTCTGTAATGACATCTCCTTATCCTTTTTGTTTGTTTTTTGTGCCAAGAATGACCTCTAATGGGAGGAAAGTAAGATTTGAGGAGTTGCTGTCCCGAAACAGATTTCTGTCCTCCACCATAAAAATTCTTGAGGAGTCTGTAAGTCGGATTGAGCTGATTTATTTTTGAACAAATCCCCCTGTATGTTAGCTAACTTTCGTTAGTTCAACACTTTGTGATTTGAGCAACAGAAGGTGTTCGAAAAAATCGGTTTCTACCTACTGGTCTGTTTTAAAAACCATTTTAGTGGTAGTATCTTGGTATTTTACGGCGTTCGCGCACATCTTTTATGTCTATTTTCATCAGGATCGGGACAGATGATGGATACGATGGACACAATTATTGGACCAGTTGTATTGGAGAGAAAAGGAGTAAAAAATAACGTAAATCGCTAATTTGGGAATTATCAATAACACCAGAAGAAAATCCGAGGTGATCGAAGCATATAGAAGGTTTAATGACCAACTATATAGCGGGAATATTTTCTCCAGACGTATAGTTCCCACCGTATAGTTGGAGCCACCACCGCCTCCTCAAATAGTTTCACTCCATGCAATTGGCTCAGAGAGACGACATACAGAACGACTAGAAATTGCCGAAACCTCACCTCCAGAAGGGATCTGGAGGGGGAACTCATCCACCGGGGATCCATCTTCACGCTACGCATATTCAGGAGGCTAAGACATCAATCTTCATCATCAATCGCTGCATCACCATCATCTACATCTTGTCTAGATCTTGTTGTAATTTCCATACTCGTTATGGATTTATACAAGTACTATTCATCTATGATAGATTCCATTGTCTTTGTCATGATGTTGATTGCCTCCATGTCTAAGTAGATCATTAGTTCTTAGGGTGGAGAAATCCTAGCATGAGATTGAAATAAGATAAAGTTTATTATGATATTCATCGCTGTGACCATGTGTTAGATTGTCTTCATCTTGATGTTGGGAGAAGTCGACCTCTCTATATTTTCCTTTTGTGGGGACTTGATGGAGGAAACTACTTGTTGGTAGACAGAGGTGTGCTAGCACTTACAGTGACTAAAGCTGGTAGCACTCCTTACGTATCAACTTGGGAACCGAGGAAACTCATGGAACACTATCCATGCCATGAGGTACATCCTACGGGATAAAGTCCCTTAATAGCGCAGTAATTCAATTGATGTCGATTGCTTGTCTGTTGTGGTTATGAGGATGATGTGAGCAGTGATTGTTGCCTATTCGTCCAAATATGGAGTTCCTTCCACACATACATAGTTGAGAATGTTCATGATGATAATGTTTACCTTAGATCCTTTATAAACGCTAGAGGTGTATCCGCTACTCCATGAGAACGCCTTTTCCCATTGCAGTTTCACATCTTTTTTACATACGCGATATTTATTTTCTGTATTCAGTTTGTTTTACTTTACTTATTGTTCTCTTATACAAAACCCAGAACCACCTTTTTATACAACGCTCGTATTTTATCTTGTTACTTAGAATGTTATTTAGCATTACTATTTTAGTATTTAATTCAAGAGTTATTAGACTTCAGAACTCCCGCTCCTTGTGAGATCGATATCTTTATTTTAAAACTAACTACAAACGATCTGTGCACTCGCAGTCATCAACTCCCGACGAGATCGGGTAGACGGAGGTTGTTATCGTACACCGTATGTGCACGAAACCACGAGAGGCCACACTTGGGGCACCTTGAATGTCGTGAGCTACACTACTACACGAAAATGGAGCAAGGGGTGACTTGCAAGGAGCTTCGTGACCTTGAGTCGGCTACGAGCGCGACTACTTCAACCACGTATCCTTCGGAACGTTAACTGTCTTCGGACTACATGTGTATGTATCTAAAACCTCGGCTATTACTGCATTAGTAATAGATAGATCTTAAGCATTAGGACAACCCGACGTAAGATTTTTTTTGTTTTCTGCACCGGAATCCCAACAAAATTCAGATGTGTCCCATGAATCAGGTGATCGGTCTTTGGTCTTGCTGATGTTTTAATAGGTATGTATTATCCCTTGATGACTATTTTTTGCGCTTGGTCCATAAAGCTTCAGCAACCAGCACATTGCATACGTTGGTCTAGGCTGAACAAAATATTACGATTAGGAGTATATCATCGAAACTAGTGTCTCCGGTCATGTCGAGAAAGTATATGGTGGAAACCAACTTTCAGTAGAAACCGGTGAAAACCACTTAAAAATCATGTTTAAAAGTTCTATTTTTTAGAAATCTTTTACTATTAATTATAAAGTTGCGGCGGTATATAGTGTCACACATCAATATAATTACTGAAAAACTGCCACCGGCACAACTAATCATCTCACGTCCAACAAAAATTCGGCTCTTTCATCTCGCATGCACCATAAAGTGCTACAGTTGGTTAGTTTGTTACGGATCGATTCGTTAGTTGGTTCGTTTATTGTAATATATACCATGAACCGCTGACCGGTGGCAGTTGTTAGTTGGTTCGTTTTTATTGACTGTGAAATGGATATGAGTTAGAATTCACAATACATCATGGTATAACATCATGCTCCGATATGATGTATTTTATCTCATAATTTTTTGGAACTCCTAAGTATGGTTTCCACAAAGTTTTCATTGTAACGTGGTTTTCATCGGATACTTTCTTGGGTCAGGCCTAGGCTAGAAAAAGAGAGAATTCCTTATTTAGTCCTGGCTAAAAATTTTCTTCCCTTTTTAGCCCTGTCAAATTTTTTCTTCCTTTTTTGACACATGAAGTTTGGTTGATTTCTAATTTGGCCTTCTAGTACAATTTAAACACTAACGGTGTCAAGTAGGTGTCTGATGACACTTTTGTTCTTGCTGCAATATGTGACGAAATGGCACTATAAAAGTTGTGATATAGTTGGTTAACGTTATTGAAATAATAAGAGAACCGAATATATCGTCACATAACCGATTTGAATTAAAAAAATAGCTTAGATTTTAAAAAATTCAAAAATTGGCGGAACCTCACTGTAACTGGATGAATACAAAGTTCATACATATGGTTCCATGACTATTCTAGATCATGACATAAATAATCAAAACATCATTTTATTACACAAGAAAAATGAGACGGTGCCCATCCATATGGTTCTATGACAACTCTAGATTATGGCAAAAATCGCAAAGCAGGGAAAAAAAGAAATGAAAATTTCTCTTCCCATACATTGAAGAAACATGAAACAAATCTAGATCTTAAAAATGACAAATCCAAATCACATATATTGAAAACACTGAACAATCAGAGTTCATGTGAACTCATTCGCTGCCAAGCCCATTCGTGAAAAAAAAGGACATGTCTAAAAATGATCTAAAAAAATGGAAAAAAGGGAGCAGTCCTCCTTGCTTGCCATAGGCCACGGGCGGTGTGCCACTCCTAGACTCTTTCATCCTCGTAGCTCGCGGCGGCCGAAGCAGGCATCCTCCCTCCTCGATATGGGAGATACGGAGAACGACGACCTTGGAAACCCACCGGATACACATGCCACCTCACCGGATCCCGCAACCCCGGGGTACCACGTCGACGACCCACACGAAACCGTCACCCGTCATAGGAAATCCGGGGTGACGCACATGCGGCTGGACCAACGTCATGCATGCTGGGCAGCGGCAGCGAGAGCACCAGATGGGCGGCGGTAGCAGGGACTCAGCTCCAGGGGTCGAGTAGATGCAGGCATGCGCCGCACGGTGGTGCCCTGTTGGACGTGATCCTGATCTGGACATGACCTAGGATGGGATTTGGAAACGACCGGTCGACATGGAGTTTTTTTGGAAGTTTTTTTTCCATGGACAGGCATGGCTTGGATCAAGATGGTAGGGTTTTTTCCTTTTTCTTTTTTCTTTTCAGAGTCAACCTTCTATCGACGGACCAGGGTATATAAGTCTAGTTTAAAAATATTTTAACGGGAGAAGCTAACGGAGTAACGATAAGGCTAATATTTTAACGGGAGAAGCTAACGGAGTAACGATAAGGCTAAATAAAGAACCAACCAAACTTTATGTGTTACTAGTTGACTGCCCGTGCGTTGCCACGAGTGGAAAAAAATTACATGACATTTGTTTGAAATGTTTTCATGTTCGCTAATGGAAGCCACTACCTGTAACATGCATGTTTGTTGTCTTCCTCTTCTAGTTCCTTTCCTCCTAGAAGAGCTATCGATCACCCTTGATCTACTACCTCGTCTCTGCTACACTACCCGTGTCGTCCATCCACCCATTCTCAAGCTACAAGTGTCACTTTCTAGAAACTTTGGATCGCTGATTGTGTTGAGATACATAAACTAATCTAATGGTGCTTGCACTTTAAGAGTGAGATACATAAAAGTGTGTCGAATCAACAAGCATCTATATTATATCATGCTTGTCAGTGTATCCTCCCCGGCAAACCATAGAAGAAGCGATATAGAAATTTAGGATTGGATTTCCAGTGAAAAGTATTAGACTTGATGAGTAAATTCGCAAGGTGAGATAGGAAGTAAAAAAAGAGGATTTACTACGGACCAAATTTGGATATGTTCTTGGAGGCCTATCCCTCCTATCCTACGCTATACTAATTCTTCAGAGTGAAAATTAGATCTCATTCGATTTAATTTCCAGATCGGAGAATATTATGAAGTCTATCTAACCATAAAATGGAGTACACCAAGTGAAAAAACTGACAAATAGGAAAACAAGAGAATGAGCTATGGCCTAAGTGTCTCCATGGATCCTTTGTAGCAGCGATCCTTTATAGCAGCGATCCTTTGTAGCAGCATGAAAATATTGAACTTCTGATCATTGTGATTGGTGCATATTACAGGTGTGCCTGTTTTTAAAAAGCAAAGAACATCCATAGCACTTGATTATTGCCAAAAGAAGGTTTTCAACAGATGTGCTTCTCAAGAGCACTTCTTACAACTGACAATGTGTGAGCCTTGAAAACCTTTGATAGGTCAACATTGTCTTTGAAATTCTCCAAAAATCTTACAGATGAGATAGAAATAATGAAGCTTCAAAATAGAAATGAACAATATGATAGTTTAAAATTATGTTGCATCCTCTAACTCCAAGTTTGACTCCAGATCTGAACTTGTAATCCTCTGCTTCAGCATAGCATAGCTCCCCTGTCTAGATCTACCTATATCTTCCATTTTCTATTCTCAATAATGGTAAGTGAAAACAAATAAACCTCTGGGATAGAAATACTTGGGTTAACTTGAAGGCAATAAGTATATTGAGGAGAAAAATAGTCAATTACGTCTAGCTAGCATTGTTGAGGTCCAAACCTTTGGGCTGGTGAGGCAACCTACATCAGCTGGTGTCTTGTAAGTAAAGCCCTATGGAACTGCCAATCATTTTCAGGACATGAACGGATGTCGTAGAAAAGAACTGTATTAGAATTTTAGTTTAGTCCTAAGCATCTGATTAATCACTTTGTTAGGTCATCATGCAGGTCAAGAGGACGATCACTTCTCACTGACGTTAACACAACAGGTCAACAACTTGACTTGCATGCACCTCGCTGGCCAGAGAAAGCTAGAGTCCTGCCACGCGTATCTCTGGTAATATTAGTACATGTAAATTCATGTATGTGACTACTGAACACATTCTGGTCTTCTGAAATTAAGTTAGATCTCTAAATTAGTGTATGAGAAAAGGCTACATATACACCATCGGGCAAGTTAGATCCAGTAAAGACTCATTGTTAGCTATAAACTGCATCTCTAAATTAGTCACCGCTGATTTCAAAATAATATAGCAAGCAAAACAAGCGGTTTGCCTAGAAAATGAATATTTCATTTTGCAAGATGAAATCCAGATAACTTTGCATATCCTAGAACAAATGAAAATACATGTGCTACAAACGCTAGTAGCCTCCTCCAAAACTAATACACTTGTGTATGGTTTTATGTACATGCTACAGATTACTTGTTGCATCCCCCTTGAGGTAAGCGAGAAGAGAGTTTCTCCCGAATCCATAGAGCTTGGATGTATCTCCACAAACACAAGTGTCTTGCAATCTCCACCTACAACAATTAATTCATTGCGGGATCATAAGTACTTCTATATCTTTAGTGTGTCCATATTCCAGTGCTAGGTATTTATAATCACTCATTTAGCTACAGTGAACTTCTTAAATAACTCCTCTATAATGTCATTACCTAATGATATTTGGAGAAGATGAGTAGGCTTGGAATTTCCATCTTTGATAGCAAAAATTAAATGGAATTAGGCAATACTTCTTTAAGTTGAAAGCATGTGAATACGAATAAGACTAACCTATATGGGATGCGGGTATTTTCGAAGGCGGACAGCTATAACATCCCCTAGTGCATAGAGTGATTTGTTGATGAACTTTGCCTCCTTCTATTTCAGTTTTAGCCAAGTGCTCACTTCCATCAAGGTGAACTAATCACATTTGGCTTATGCTCCTTTCTTTGGTCACCAAATGCACTCGTAACAGTAACTCCGAATGAAGCTGCAAGTACAACAGAAGTCTAGGTATCATTATTCCAATGCTGAAATAACGTCATTATTATGTCAAGTACAACTTAACTCTCATATCATGTTGGCACTTTACTTTATGTCCAACCTTCATCACTTCAGGATAATTTAAAGCTCTTCCTCTCTTTTTATGTGGAACATACCGAAGGTTGGTCTCCTAGGACGGAATGACCTCAAACACTGATGAGCAACCATGGGAGATCTAATCAGCACTTAGAGACCGACACCGACATAATACCCTGATGTCTCCCCTCAGCTCAATGAGCTCAGTGTACAAATGAAGCCACTCTACACACACTCTGTCATCTGCTTCTTCTTCAAACCATCAAACCTTGGTGCACTTAGCCACCAGTTGCTTGCATTTCTCCATCAGGTTGTTCTACCTATCCCCTATAAGTACAATAAACAAGACCAAATATCAATAAATCTTCAACCAAACGAAGCAAATGGGCTTTTACATCCATCCTCATGTACATGCTTGTTTGTATACCTACGAACCGGGGAGGGGCAGCAGGGCGGTCAGGGATTACGATCCCATTCATCCACGGCGAACATATATGGCAGTCATCTTCTTAATCTCCAAACACCTGCAAAAACATGAAATCTAGACATTTTTAGCAAATAGCAGAGTATGGAAATAAATGGAGACAAAGTCTTGGAGATGAATATGAGCTATAGAGTTCACGAGATCTGAGTAGAAGACCTTAAATTTCCCACCTCCAAGAAGCCGCAGATACACGCCTTCTTCTACTGCAACCGCCGTGTCCATTATACATTGGCGACAACAAGAACATATACCATTCCATAACCCGGTTGGCAAATCCTGAAGACGTCCCTGCTCAACGGTCTCCTGCGTTCCTCCCCCACCAGTCTCCAGTGCATCAGTACTGTGGTCGGCAGAAGCCCAAAATGTGGCATGGGGAGACAACTCTGTCAGCAACGGGTCTGTCACCAATAAGAACTCGAAGGCCATGATCCTGTGCCAGGCGGTAGCACCCCTCCGGATGTAGTGAGGCGTATCCTGCATCCCTTCGTCACACAGGAGAACCTGCGAGGAGCCGGTGCAGCTGGCGACGCCGACCCCATATTCCACTTTTCTAAGCTTTCCTAATACATGTAGGCTTGAGTGACTATAGCTATAACAGCCAGAGCCGATGATTTCTGCAATCACCTCTCTCTTGCTCTGTGTCTTTCTAAAGCCTACAATGTAAGGAGCAAAAGTTTCATACTGTGATCGATTATCTAGAGAGTAAGGTTGTTAAAGTAAGTATTTACACATATGAGTGTGTTAAATATGTACCCAATCAGCTCTTAGATGTTTTGGAAGAAGGACGTCAAGAACACATCGCTGACATACTGTAAAGTTGTAGAAATAAATTGATTTCCAATACTGTATCTACAGGGATCTTATGTTGGCTCATTGGTTTCAAGTAGGGTATAATATACAGAAAATAGCAGATTAGTAAAATTGAAAAACAATTTAAAACTACTTCAATTCCATGTGAAAAAACCACATGCTGCAATCACATGAACCTAAACACAAATATACACGCATGGGTACCTACCTAGATAGTCAATGGCACCAGCGTCAGAGGTCGATGGAGATGTCCACCAATGCCATTACATGAGGAGGCTGTGGCGCCGGCGGCACCCGCGATGAAGACCAGGCGGATTCCACCGACCACACCCTGCGTGGAGGAGGCGACGCCGACGGTGAACGCCCAGCGACGGCAGATCTCTGTAATGGAGTGGGTGAGCAGGGGAGCCGGGTTGCGTTCTAGGAGATGAGAGGAGGGCATGAGCGTGGTGGTGGTGCAGAGGTGCGGTGGGCATGGAAGCGCAAAGGGCGGAGGCATCAGCGCCTGTAGATCGGATCGATGGCGAGATGGGAGAAGAGTGCGGGGGCGTCCGTTGGGAGCTGGCCCAACAGGATCAGATGGAGATTTGATGGCCCATGTGCGGCGCGTGCGGTGAGCGCGACGAAAATAGAGCGAAACGCTGGAGGCGGAACACGGAACTTCTCGTCTTTTTTAAGTAGTAGAGAAGAAAGGAAGAAATAATCTGGCAGAGTAAAAAAAAAGGCAAATTTTAGCTAGGGTCAAATAAGAAATTCTTCCTACAAAAAAGGCGGGGATATCTTACAAACCATCAGCTCGCATGCGAGGAACATTCGGAAGCGGAGAAGACTACACTATTGCGCCGGCAGCGGAGCCCGCTGTCTCTACGCACTGCTGACCCTCTCGGCAGCTACCCTGATCGCATCCTGGCAAGGAGCCCTGCTGAGTCGCTTCTCTCCCATTCCCCTCTCCCTCTAACCCTAGCATTTCCATACTCCGATTTGGTACGCGATTGTCATATTCTTAGGTGAACCATCTTTCCTAATTCAATTCTCATTTTTTCGTCTTCTAGCATGTCAGAGTCGCTGAGTAGAGTCATCCTAGTTTCCGCATCATTCGATTCATTTTTTTTGGATCCAAATCGCTTCACAAGCAGACATACCCATACCTGTTCGATGGAATGCCGCACTAACACCCCCCACCCCTCACTTTGCCCATATCCTGTAGGTGACGCGATGCTGCGCAGCTTCCCTCAGGCCCGTCGGCTCCTCAGGTGAGCGAGCACGAGCCTCCCATACCTGCTTCTTCCTCTCTACAATTCCCCGGCTCCTGCATGGCTTGATTCTTAATGATGTCGTCTCTGTTCTTGTTGCATTGGGGAGATCAGAAGGATGGGCTTCGAGAAGGGGGATGCCTACTTCTTTAAGCAGATGGGTAAGGGCATGCTCTGCACGTACGTGCTTTTTGGCGCTGCATGGCTCTGGAACGAGACGTCGCCGCTTGGTTGGTGGACGCTCAAGCCACGCCCCAAGGTATGACCCTTTTCTCAGGCAGAAATGAATTGCTGCGACCTTTTGTTTTACTCCAAGACTAGACTGTCCAACTTTAGAAATGAATCTATAGACGTTTTAAAATTCTGGAGATAGAGACAATTTGGTAAATTTTGAACAATTTGAATTACAATTCAGTGATTCTCTAGATCAGATTTGTGATAAGATACAAAAAATAGTCAGAGCAAAACATTAGAAATCATATTTTCTAATGGCTCGGATATTCTACTCTTGCCCAGATTTCAACTCCAATACAAAGGTCACCTTCTGGTGGACTTCAGTGCTTGCATTGCTGAGAACCTGAATGTCAATATGGGGCAACACTGAAACTAAAGACGTCCACTTTATTTTAATGGCTAAACCTGAATGTCAATATGAAGTACAACACTAAACGAAAGATATCCTCACGTCAGAGCAGAGCCCAAATTATCATTTCAGAAATATGCAAGAACCGCAGCCATTATCCAAGAAATAGCGATAGACAATGTTTTGTTATTATGCACATAACTGATGCCCATCATCCATGAATTCCATATGAACATCAGCAATATAATTGACTTAAGTTTGATATATGAACAAAACAAGATGTACAAGATCATAGAAAACTTAAACCCTGCTGACATATAGAACAAATAAGATTCGAGATCACCTTTTTTCTCGATTTGTCTGTATTTTAACATCAGCTCGTTTGTTATACCAGCATAGTGCAGCATTAAGAATTTCATAAGCAACTGAAATAGCAGGTCAATTTACACTCAGGTTACCCACACAGAAAATACACTCAATTGCGTGACACCCAACAAAGTATTGCTAGTCGGAAACTTCTTACGAAAGCAAGTGCGACCTCTCAAGATTGCGAACCATTCAACTAAAAGTTGTAGGTTCAACTAATGACTGTCTGTGAGATGGAATACCTTTGCCATGCTGGTAAGATATGTATTTCTGAAATAAAAGCATTAGCTCGCAATCAGTACAAGCCTAGTAATTAAGAAGATATGCTTTGAATGGAGAATGAACAACTAAACCTGAAGAAAGGCTATCAGTACTTACTCAACAAGTGCAAATGTGGTAGCATTTGATTGGAATCACATGCCAGGCTGCTATCTAAACTGAACCTGATTTACTTGGCAAGGATAAATAACTCAAAATGATCTGTTGGTGAGAAGAAAAAAATCAAGCAAAATTAATGCACCCTAATAAAATTTGAATGGAAGAAAAAAGGAAATTTAATGAACAAACAGGAAACTGATATCCTATAACACTGAAATCGCCACAAGCATATGCCAAAATTACTAATTCAGTGATAGACCACAAATCTAATCCTTTTGCCGCCCCATCCAATGATTAAAAAATGATGAACCAATGATAGTCCAACCAAGAACAACCAAAATGATCTTTCCGGACAACCAGGCATAAGATAATTAGCTGGAATAAAAAAGGTATTACATGCTTGTAAATATGGATATGTTTAAAGTGCATTCTATCTTGTATTTATTTCCTTAATAAGCAGAGAATGAAGGAGATTGCAACGTGTACCCGTTCGTTGCAACAGAGAAGTCAGGGTAGTGTCCTTTTATTCATGGCAATTATTTCAATAGACCTAGCAGAAATATGATAAAGTCATAGAGATCCATCACATGCAATGTCATTGTCTATGTGTGTGATTGCAAACAACAATTCTTTACGGTTGTTAAAAACATGAACATGATATAAACAGCTTACTCCATCTCTATTTCCAATCAAATTATTACAAAAGTATGAATACAAATTTGAAATAGAAGAGTGAATTCCACTTTTTACCCTCTACTTGTGCATTTATGACACATTACCTATGTAGTGAAATTCATCTAAATTACCATGTTTGAAAACTTTAAACCCTCATTTTCTGATGCATATCTATTGGGCAAGGTGTAAGGTGACGATTGAACTTCAAAATTATCGAGATGGCAACAAAGAATAGAACATTTGGTGCAGAGAAGGGTAGATAACTTCGACGACGACGTCCTCCGATCTTGACATATTTTGTGGTGGTGCATCGTCCTAACATGTTAGCCTTATCCAAGAACACGTGTTGAATGATAAAATGGGACAAAATCATGCTTAGAATTTTCTTAAATAGGACATCTGAGTACAACTTCTACTAAATGGGGTAATTAGTGTCTCAAAATGCACAAATAGAGGGTAAAAAGTGGAATTCACTCGAAATAGAAATTCCTGTTTAACAAGTGATGGCTGGGTACCTTCTAGAAAAATGATCTTTGTGCCGCCATGATACCATGGTACATTTTATATATACCTGAATCATAACTTAACTTCTCTATAACTTCAACCTTAGCAATAATGAGCGGATCTGAATATGCTTCAGAGTCCAGATCATAGAGGTTGTCATCACACAAACACTCAGTTTTCAACCAATGTTGTAAATGTTGTTGCTCCAAATCATGGATATCTGGGACACAAGCTCTGAACAGCAGTGTGCGACATGGTCGCTTATCCATGCACCGTGATCACTCTAGATAACCTCAAACCCTTAATTAATTGAGCACAGCGGAGACAAAAGAAATGCAGGATCATCTCACTGTTTGTTGCAAGGAGAAGTAAATAAAAGGCGAAGCCGATGCAGTATATGTAGGTCACTGTAGCATGATCGTGCTCACCGTGATCTTAACGGAACAGAGCGGCACTATCACACCCATCTCCTCCTAGCTCACATTGTTTTGCCAACGCTGCCGCGCACCGTCGAAGATGCATACGAGAGGTCGCTCCCACTTTCTCCTTCTCTTGCACCAGAGGCTCCGCTGCCTCCTCTGCATCATCCTCGAGTCATTGACGTCGTCGTCTCCTCCGCATCGCTCGCCGTCACCGTCATCATTGCTATCTTGCCAGTCGTCATGGCCTCCTGATATCCCGAGATAATCACCAAAATAAAAACAGGATTAGAAGCTATGCATTGGAAACAGGGGAGAGATAAATCAATTGTTCAATGAAAGGAAACCTAGGCAGCCTGGGTACCGCATGAAACAATAAGAGGAAGGTGGAAAGATGCAATTGAGCAGAGCAAGAATTATAAGAGAGGATCAGAAGAGGCTGGTAGGCAGGAACCAAAGGGATGGAATGGGAAGCGGCGGCGCACCTTCTATGCAATTAATTGCAGGAAGCAATTATGGCGCTGTGCGATGCATCATGGCCTTCCGAGGCGAGGCAGAGCACAACTGTGTAGCTGGAAGCCCACACAACCAAATCAATGAAGCGGCCCAATTACCATTACAGGGGCCCGATTCACGAGAAGACGCCCAGATCATTTTCCAGAGTAGCAGCTCAGTTACATCGGGGGAGTAGACCACGCAGGAGACGCGGTGATAAATGCTCTGACACGAGTGGCAGGATGATAGCAAGATCTGGAGCGTCCATTAGCTGTATCAGACGGCTGACAGTCTCAAAACACTGAGAAAGGGCGTATGTGGTTGAGTTTTAGTGTTTCTTAATTTCTGTCGAGTATAATAAGTCTATCTTGTTGTATGTTTAATTTTTGTAATTACGATTCAGAACTGCCAATAATTATGTCAATACATTCCATACCGTGTCCAATCCATAATTTCGCCGTATTGTATCCTCCATAATTGTATCAGCCGAGACTTCAACTAAGTACTTATTTTGGTGTCCATAATTTCGTTGTATCGTATCCTCCATAATTGTATCAGCCGAGACTTCAACTAAGTACTGATTTGGTGTCACAGTTGACTTGAAGCATGCATCATTTCGATCACATGCGATTCAGACAAGTTCTTGTGGGGTTGGTCATGCATGGATAGTGTCTTCAGATCTTGCACATGCCTCATTAGGTTTTACTGAAATAGTATATTCTGGTTACTGATTATCAACATGTGAGATGTGACCACTGTCACATAAACATGAAAATATAATGAAAAAGGAACTATGGGATGCTCTAGATGGCAATATCGAAGTTATCTCTTGGAGAAATATGATTAACCATAAGGATCACTTAAGGTGAATCTGTCTTCTACAAGACTGATAAATAGCCACAGGCGGTCTTTTTGCTAATGTTTATCCTTTCACTGATTTGTGTCCTTTCAGTTTATAATTTTCTAAAGGCTACCTTCAATATTCTCTAGGAAGAAAAAGAAATGGCACATCTTTATGAGCGGAGGGAGTTTCCCTACCCTGGTGATGAAGAGGCAGTTGAGGAGTTCATAAAAAGTGGAGGTGCTCTAGGTACCACGATTGGACCCAAAGGTTTTGCTGATGCAAACATGGACTCTGATAACATGCAGAAGCAACTTCAGTCGAAAAAGTTTGACCAGGAAGCGCAGAAGCTTTGGTTCAGAATGAGGAATGAGGTTGTACAAGAACTGCAAGAGAAAGGGTTTGATGTAGAGTGAACTTTTATTCCTTTGAAAGGGGACAAGGGTGTCATGCTAGAGTTTTCTTTCCACCGTTTCAGCTTTGCTAGTTGACACAGCAGCTAGTAACTTTGAATAAATGCAAATACTAAACATCAATCTTATGCTGCATTATCCTCTTATGTTCCGCTATCTGCATGGGGCTATATCTTATTCCACTGCAAATCTACTCATATTTTGTGGAGAATCTACATGCTAGCATGTCCCATATTAATCTTTTTGGCTTGTTGTGTTTCTTCTGTTATTGTTTTCTGATCTTTAAGACATGGTATCAACCAGTTGTTGGGACCTTTGTTTCTGGTGTTTACAAACTTTGCATTATTTGATGTTTTGGTAGTATTTAGTCAAAAATTTAGGCCTCGCTTGGAATATCTATTTAATTTGCCACCCCTGAAACGATGGTGGCTCTCTTGTTCTCTCAGGCTGTTGAATTGACAGCTCTTGGCCATCTCATTGATAAATAGGTCCTCATAATAAGGTAGATCAAGTTGAATTGTAGAAATCACAAGGGAGTTCTCCAAAGTTCTTGCAGTAACTTTGCATGCCTTCTTTTTTCTGAAATCTATGGAATTACCCTACAATGTGCCAAACCACGTACATGCGAAATCTTTTCAAAATGTGTCAGGTTGCCAGTATAATATATTATCCTAAAAAATTGCTGGGAAATTGAACATTATTTACTAGCTATGTGCACCTGTCTCAACTAGTTCTGTTTTCACATTGACTCTAGATTAAAGAGATGAAATAGACCATATTTTGAATAAGAATCAAATGATCAGTACTCCCTCCGTTCCAAATCAAGTGTCGTGGTTTTAGTTAAATTTTGGAACGGAGGGAGCAGCATACTGGTGCCAACTAATCACTATCAATGAATAAGTAACAATATATACCATTCAAACGTACTAAAAGAAAATGTTCAGATACATCTGTTCTCTGTGCATGTACTTTGCTATACTCTGCTATAATGGTATCTTTCTGACTGTGTCACAACTAATGTAGTAGTTTGCACAGTGGCCTTCGGAGAAAGCTGGCCCTAACTTCCTCCACAGAGAGTGCTAGCCATTCTTCTGTCTTTGCTTATGCGAAACTGCCAATGTGCAGTTACACTATCACATGAATATATTTGCACCTAGTCTTCATGGTTCAAAAGTTGGGACCTGAGCAGAAACACCCCAAGTTGCCTGGTACACAGCACGCTGCGATATACTCCTGTAAGGATCTTCCTCCCTCTTTCTTTTTAAGTATGACATCGCATTCTCGACTTCTGATTTGATATGTAAATACACTTCGTTTGCGCTCTTCCTATCTTTCAGAACATTGTTCATCCCTTTCATTTTTATTGGTTTACCGAACAGGTAGTAGAACCGTCCAGGTACTTTGGGAACAATAGCTGGTATGTACATATCTTGATTCCCTTCCTCTCCTTTGACGCTATCTCTGAAATAAAAAAATGTACACAGCAGAATGAAGAAGAGTTTGAGTAACACTTCCTGTATTTGTTTGGAAATTATAATCTGACCTCACTCTTTGGCTGTCTTTGTTCATTGACTCTATCCACTCCCGAAGATATGGAATGTTCTTTTGATCATTGTAATCCAGAACCAACTGTGGGAAGAATGCACAGATACACTTGGTTTAGTTTTCAATAACCTTAGTCACAAATATGGGTTATCACCACACATTTCCTGCAGAGAGCTAGAAATTGTGCATTTTCACAAATCTCGAGTCATTTTGTGTGCCATGCTTTCATGTTTTTTTCGTGAATAAAACATGCTTAAAAAGTCAACTGGTCAAGATGTTAAATGATATGACATCTGAATGTAAATTTCCTTTGAAACGATATTTTATGAAATACAGATATAGCAGTGTCGATTTATCCTATAGAACAAAAAATTGATTGGGAAAGTTACCTCTAAAACGTCATCTTCTCCGACAAACCCAAATGGAACGACAGTAACACCAAACCTTGCTGCCATCCTTACAAATTCTGGTTGATCCGGCCAAAACAACTTATATTCTTCACCCTGCCAATTCAGCTCAATTATTACAGGAGGAGAAAAGATCTAGTAGGCTAACACTCGGATAACATTCTTTTGTTTGTGTTTCAATTATGGAATACTTAGTTTGGTACTGACCTTGATCATACTATTTTTTTATCAGTGGGGATACTCCAATTAATAAAAACTGATGTGTTAATTTAGTTGTTAGCAAAGAAAATACTTCTGTATGGTATAAGAGCCTGTTTGGAAGAGGAGTATTGATAAAATTTTGGAATTAGGTTCAAATTTGACTTCAATACAATAACTTTACCAAGAAATGTCATTATTCAAGAATAGCCCTAATGCTTGTTTCAAGTCTTAGTAGGGATGTGGTGACATTAACTCATTAAGCACACCTTTCTATGTAGAGCTTCCCGAACACCACCAGGATAGAGGAGAACATATTGATTTCTCTCAAACAGCCTGTACATATTGATTGGAGTGACCGGCAATCCACCGTACATAGAAACTGTATCTAACCGAGACAACTCCTGACGCGAGGTCTCAAAATTTGCTCCAAACAACACCGGATGACCAAGGCCACGGACAACTGTGTTCTTCTCCCTCAAAAATTCTTCATACAACGGGCTTAGCTCGATCCCCATCAGTGCATGATAACCCACAAACAAGACAGGACCTTGGTCTGGAATACCAGCGAGGCCACGGACAATTTTGCCATTTGTCAGAGTAGACATCATGACTGGGCTCAGTGCAAGGTGAAACAATCTGCAAAAGTTCAGTATTTCACTTACTAGATTTGAGCCACGTAAAATAGGGAAGTCCTCTCAGAAGCTAAATATATACTTGTGGTCTTCATCAAATGTTTTCTTGAACTCATTTAGTGTAGGGGGGAGGTAGTCAGTCACAAAGTCCCGTTGTCTGCCACGGCGGTACATGTTTGCACCTTTTATGACAGATAATAGGTTGATACCATCCTCCTGTGCACGAACAATATGAGTTTCAGCATTGCACTCCTAAAATTATAATGCTTGGCATAAATAATATATTAATGTTATGAAAACACTAGACTAGCTCAGAAACATTTCGATGAATTGCGAGTGTACCAAGAGTAGTGTATGGCCATTGTCCTTGAAGTATCGAACTCGGCAGTTTTTCAGTGTCTTGAAGAGTCGATTCGCCTCTTCTCCACTAGGCAGAAGATTATCTTTGCCACTAAATATATTAATATTTAGAGTATCAGATCAAACAATTGGAGATAAATGATTCAATCAAGGTTAAAAAATGGCAGAATTTAGGCTGCATTGTTATAGCAAGTACCTGGCAAGAAGTAGAACTTCAGCTTGTACAGCATGAAGGCGAGAGTTAGCATACGCTGCTCCTGACTTAAGAAGCTTGAGCTTCCACAAAAGTGCATCCCTTGGTATGATATCTGCCAATTCCTGATATATGAAAGGATTGAAATGTAATAATATAATAACACCGAAGTATTTTTAAGTGATTAAGTAGCACCATAATAGGTTTTAACTGATTCTTCCGAGGACAAAGAGCACAAAGTGGACTTCTGAAAATACTGAGGATACTTCTCCCTTTTATAACAATGCAACTGTCATCAATAGCCTTTTCTAGAAGCGTAAAAATAAATTAATAAACATTTCCCGTAGCTCCTGAGCATCCTCGAAATAAGATCTACGAAACAAGTACTGTTGAATATGTTTGAATAGGAGGTCACTTAGGGCTGATCAAGTAACTTTGAGGAAATTGATAACCATATGTTTCTTTTATCCCATTTTCCTTATGTTTGAGTAGGAGGTCACTTAAAATTAAATGTGCGGCACTAATAGATAGAAAAGCTGATAACATACTGAAAGCAAAGGCAGCAAAGAAGTGAGACTCTCTGACAGCTTTTGAAGAGTTTCTGCAGGAGTAAGGTTGTTCTCAATGCTAACCATAGCCATCTTCAGAGGGTCAGCTGCTCATAAACATCCTTAGCTCGTCAAAAAGAAGTGGACTGAGCATTAAATTTTAAATCTACATACAGTGAGGTAGAATATGATTTATTATGAAACAATAACTCAAAAATCCATTCTGGAAAAAAAATAACTCAAAAATCAACAAGCTCATGTCTTCCAAGTTTTTTAGATCATACTATAGGAAATGTTTTTTCAAATGTCTGACTTGCTATGATTTTTTTCTTTTATCCCACTGTTTTTGAACGTCATTTCCCATAGTATGAACATGCATTTATTTTTTTATACTATTGGAAGATCATGAAATCAACAAGATAAATTTATGACA
Source organism: Avena sativa (assembly GCA_916181665.1). Taxonomy (NCBI): domain Eukaryota; kingdom Viridiplantae; phylum Streptophyta; class Magnoliopsida; order Poales; family Poaceae; genus Avena; species Avena sativa. Next base: position 510,111,073 of record OV702294.1, read on the forward strand.
GGCATGTCAAATCAGACAGAAAAAATGCACACAACAACTAGTAAAAAGTACAGATCATATAATTAAACAAGCTAAGAAAGTATACCCATAACAAAACTGAGAAGATATGGAACCGTAACATGAAGGTCGCTTGGCATTGCTTCCAAAAGAGGCAATATTGGCTGTAATGGAGTCTTTGCAAATGACGTTGCTACAGAAAAAGTATGTTATTTTACAATATGCCTTATGAAAACAATACTTTCTCAGTAAATTCCAAACTACAACGTTTTCACTTGCCTGGGTTTACCAGTAGGAGGACCAAATCAATTTGTGGATTGCAAGCTGCCACCGCAAGCGCCAGACATCCACCAAACGAATCTCCAACAAGATATATTGGTCTGTTTGGTGACAAACCATGCTCATATTTGATAGATTGTTCGACAATTTGTAATAGCCCTGTAAGCATTTATATCTTTTTGTGTTAGACTAATAGAAGCTTTCAGGTTCACTTGTTTCCGATTTTCTTTCATAACTAAATACGTTTATAGTCATTGTTCTGTAAACACCTGGAATTAGACTTGGATGATACTGTAATCTTAGTGTAGACTTAAGACCTGGTTTTCTTGTAGTAACAAACATTCTCTCTATCCTAAATATATGAAGACACAAACATTTTGCGTGTTCTTGAAAAATGATGAAGCTAAGGAGTAAGTGCAAGTCGTACCTTCAAATGGCGTACGATCATTCACTGGTATATGCAAGCAGCGAACCTCAAAGGCCCTGCAAGTGAGAAACACGAGGAATTAAACTTAAACTGCAGATCCGGTGAGATTCAGCAGGCAACCTGACTAGTGCAAGAGAAAACAAGGGGCAGATGCAGTGGCGTATCCAGTGGCCTAAAATTGCAGATTTTTTTAATCTTATAGCAATTCGTCTAATTTTACTATATGTGTTGAAAATACTTATACTGTACATGATATTTGAACTATGAATATTGAGTTTGGCACCCCCTCGGATTCAATCCTGCGATCCGCCACTGGGCATGCAGATGCCTCGTAGGCAGTCTACTTCATGTCACATGGGGCAGTCGAGTTTTAGAGGAAAAAAACAAGAACTTCAACGGCTACTACGTCATCTCAGGCTAGTAGTCTTTTTTTTTCTTCCATAATTAACTTGGTAGATCATGACTGCATGGAGCCAAGTAGCAATCGATTGGCTAAAAGCCAACACTGAAAGCAGGCTTTCCTAGCCTGGAACCGAGGGATAAAAATAGCGTGGTTTAATAAGCTACTCCCTCTGTTTAAAAATATAAGATGTTTTAGGTTAATAAAATTAATGCACGTATCTTTTAATGTGTAGGTTTAAATAAATCTATATACTAAAAGATGTCTAAATATATACATTTACTTTACAAACATAAAATGTCTTATATTTCTAAACGGAGGTAAAGAGTATTTCAGATTAGCGATGTACTAGCATCGAATCTTCGCTATAGCGACGCATTGCCTGCAACTGCTTTGCTAATATTTCGCTGAAGGTGACAAGACGTGGTACCATAAAGTGAAATCGTTATATATAAATTTATGTGCAGAGACAGGAAAACAAGATATACTCACTTTCCCAAAGACTTGTGGTGCAAAATGAGTCCCGTCCCAACGCCGTCGGTTCCTGCGGTGCAAGTCGATTTGAGGTAATCTTAGAACAGAAGCGAAGTCTAGAACGAGTTCTCCATTTGGCCATATTTAGGTAACCACGAACATGGAAGTGATCAAGAGAGAATAGGAAGAGAACAAAAACAAGGCGAAGCTATTTTAGTCTCCAGAGATTCGATCGAGGACCCAAAACCTGGCAAGAAGAGCAGCAGGGGCGCGTCCTCCACGGCCGGCTGGCCCGACTCCACGGGGCAGAACCATCGGGGCGGCCCTCCGTCGTCCTTGGACAGGGCCTTGGCTGCCGCGAAGTAGTCCTTCACCGTCACGGCCCCGAACCCGTCGTCGTACAGAGGCTCCAGTCGCCTGTGCTTCTCGTCGTCGTCGGCGACCTCCTTTACCGCGTCGTCCTTCTTCTCGGCACTGCCGGTGCTCAGCCCCAGCTCCCCGTTCACGGCGACAGAGCTGGCCCGGAGGCCGCCGCCGAGCCGGGAATGGCGTCGGATCGGGCGGGTGATGCTCGGCTTAGCGCCGTAGACGGCGGGGAAGGAGCGGAGGGCGGGAATGGACATGGCGGGAGGTGGAAGTGGGACTCACCCGCGTGTGGTTGGGGTGAAACGGAGTAATATAGAAGCTGAAGAAAAGAAGCCAGCATGCGAGAGAGAGTGGAGGGAATGGGGCCGCTAGTGATTGGGGTGGCAGCGGGGCACGTAGGAGAGAAACAGACCAAGGGAGGAAGTTCAGAGGTGACGACACCAATTTGGGCTGTACAACGTACGCACGTTGTAATAAGCCTAGCCGCGCGACCCGTAAATAAACTGTTCGTTGTCGGTTTTCGACCAAAAATGGTCGCGAGCAGATCCTGTAAATACGCATGAGCCGGAAATTTTTAAGGGGCTGGGAAAAAGGTGCCCCGGCCTCTACATACTTTGGTTGTGCGGCCTCGTGCAAGTGCGCCCTATACTGATGTTGATATCAGCACGGGAGTGACATTTCAGCTCGCTCCTTTCCCGCTTTCACGCTGCTGCAACCGCCGTCAATCTACCTCCACACTCGCTCTCCAGCGCGCCGTTGCGTCTCGGAGTCGATGCCATGAACCTCACCGAACTCACGCGTGTCTCTAGCAACGTCACGCGGCCTCAACCGCTGCCTCCTGCGTCTCCGGCTTCTCTGTCATTTAGCGCGGTGCCATGATTGCTGGTGCGGGCCAGATGATTGGCGGCTCCGGCGGCAAGAAGAGGAAACACACGGACACCCACATCATCCCGCAAGCTCTGCAAGCCACTGATGCTACATCGGCGGCCTAGCGGGAAGAGCCAATCGTTGTTGTGGCTCCGACGCCCAAGCCATGTCCTCGTGCGCGGAAGCCTGTAGGGGACGGGTCGAAGAAGCATGTCGTGCATCGCAGCGACCTTCCTGTCGTCGACAATGCCCCGCGGGACGGCTACAATGTTGTCGGCAACATGTTTGTCAAAAGTTTCCAAAGGTACAAAATTTGAACTTTTACCAATGCGGTGGCCGAAATTGTTTGCTCGTCATAATTAGAGCTTTTTCTGATGTAGCTACGATGTGCATGAGGTTCCATTCTCATTTGTGAATCTTCTAAATGAGAGCAAGGTTGGCATTACCGAGACGCAACTCGTTTCTTTCGACATGGATGGTGAGGAGGGTGAGGACGATGAATGAGTTAGAAGAGATTGAGGAGGAGGTGGTCGACCCGTCTCAAATTTTGAGGAATAAATGTGCGGTAAACTACACCAAAATCAAAGAAACTTGCTTGGTGTGGGCATGGTCGCAAGTGTCCATCGATGTGGTGGCCAATGCGGATCAAACCGGGAAGCACTATTGGCAACGAATCGAAGATAAATTCTTCAATCTCATGCCTCGGGTTGCTTCACCGATATCTCACTTGGATAGATCCCTACATGGACGCTGGGATATAATCAATGCATGTTGTAGTCGTTGGAGTGGAGCTATGGAGCAAGTGCGTCTAGCACCACCAAGTGGCATAGCTATCGATGATTATGTGAGTTTATTGTGCATATATTTTGTGATCAAGTTGCTAACTCATGAGTTCATTTTGTGTTTGTGGGAATGTGTTGCAACAGAAATGCACAAATCTATGGCCAATTTCAAGGGAAACCCATTTACACTTCAATATTGTTTGAAGTTGCTGGCGCATATTGATAAATGGAATTTTAGGGAGTATGAAGCACCACAGAAGAAAGGAGCCTTGCTTAAATTAGATGATGCTAGTGATGAGAATAATGGAGAAAGAAAAAGGGAAATCCGGATGGAAACAAGAAGGCAAAAGAGAAGCTAAAGCTTGAAGCCGAAGCATAAAGTTTGCGGCATAAGATTGATGAAATGGTGAGGTCTAAGGAAAGCAATGATAAATACATTGGAGGTAAAGATGATCATGACCGAGAAGAATAATGATACGAAGCTTGCAAGGTGGAAAGCACTCCGAAAATATGCCAAGTGCAAGTCCAATTTGGAGAGAGGAGAATCCAACTCTAGGAGAAGAAGGCAATGAAGAAGGCATTAGCGAGGAGAACAAGACCATGATGATGGATCCAAGAAAAATGGATACACACCAATTGTAGTGGTGGAAGCTAGCAAAAATGGAAATCTTAAAAATAAGAAATCAAGCTCCAGCTAGTCGTGGTGGATCAACAAATGGTTGTGGCAGTGGAGATGCCTACGGTGACTTCGGAGATAATGGTGTTGCTTGATGCAACCACCTTTGGCAAGATGAGAAAACGGTGCAATTCTTTGGTCACTTGCATTAATGAACTGTTTTGGATCATTAGAATCATAAAAATATGATGTAATACTATGAACTATCGCATTGATTGTTTGGCAATTGTTTCTATTGTTTGCCTATTGAATAAAACTATGCAAATAAAAAATATACCATGTTGGTTTGGGCTTGCCCGGAACAGAGCTCGTATTCAGCACCCGTATTCTGTTTTATGGGTACAGAATGACCCTGCTCCGTACGAGCTCAAACCAGCCTGTAAAACATGTTTTCCACGGTTTTACGAGCTCAAACTAACCTATAAAATGCAATATATACTTATTGATCATGTGCCTACACGTTTTTTACTAAGGAGCCAGATAGAAAATGGAAAACACAACGTTACCACCGGAGGCTCGCATCCTCCGGCCCTCCGCATTCGTGTGATGGCACGTGTCCCTTCCGTGAAACACTCCTGTCCACTTATTTCTTATATCTTCGATTCCAACTCCACAAATCGTCGTCTTCTTTGTCAATGCACGCGAGAGGTAACCCCTGCCTCCAATTCCCCAATTTCAGGCGAGAGCTTGAGGTCTCGCCGACCCCTTCTTCCCTTCGTCGGTCATCACGCCATCCCCGCCACCGGCTAGTGCGCATCCCCCGCGAGCCGCCTACAAGGGGCACACGACGCTGCTACGCTGGCCCACCAGCCTTGCTACCTACAGAGTGTGGCGCCCTTGCAAGAGGCATGCGGCCCTGCTTCAAGGGTCGCACGGTGTTGCTACAATAGGAGGCAGAACTTGCTACCTACTGCGGGGGTCTGCTACTAGTGAAAGGAAGCTCTGTTGCAAAGGGTGGACGACGTCTTCTCCGGCGACAACGACTTCTTCGGCGGCGGCACCTTTTTGCTACAAGCGGCGGTGGGTTGTGTTACCAGCGATGGGAGGCGCTGTTGCAAAGGTGGGCGGCGATTTCTCCGGCGATATTTAGAACTAGCACAATATATTTGAAATCAGGATTTTTCATGATATATCTGGAACTACTAACTAAAATGTCGGTGGCATATAAGAAATATGTCATATTATCTTAGGAAGATAATATTCCATTGGCCACCCACGCAACCAAAACATCTGCATCAGATGTAAGAGCATCTCTAACCCATTCCTTATTCTTTAGAGGACTAACTCCTTATATTTGCTCCTCTAAACTTAGCGCCGCACCTAATAACTTAGAGAACGAAAATTTTGTTTTTTAGAAATCGAAACTTTTAAACCAAAGCATAAATGTTACAAAGCGAATTAAGTGTAATAAATTAAATTATTCATTATTACAAACATAAATATATGTAAACCTTCTCACGACCTCCAAAATTGTATCCTCCCCAAGGCGCATATAGTCATCAATTGGGTCGGCCGAATATCCATATGCAAGTACCCTCATGGATGCCACGCACTTCATCACCGGGTTAGCATTGATCCCTCCCTAGCACTCCTCCGAAACTTGAACCAATCATCATAGTCCTCCATGGCCCTTGTGATGGTGAGGACCAAGTCTTTTTTCATCCGAAACCGGCACCGGAATTGCTTGTCCGTGTAGGGTGCATCGAGGTTGAAATAATCCCTCATGATCTTGTCATGACCCTCGGCTCTGTTTCGGTTTATCCAAGCACGAACGAACCGAGATCCTCTCATCGGCGCCCGAAAATCTTCGTTCAAAATCATGATCATAGCCATTTCCAAATCTTCGTCTTACTCATCCTCTCCTCGGACAAAGAATCATAGAAAATCATCTCTCTCGACCTCTTCATCTACAGCCAAAGATACTCTCGGTCAAGCTAGGCCGTGAACAAAGGCGAAAACCAAACAAAAAAGTACTATGGAAATTCGGTCGAATACCTTGTGCACGGCGGAGGTGTAGATCGCAGCCGGGGAAATTCAGTCGGCCAAAAGGGTGCTCGACGATCGCAGGGGCTACACGACAATCGAACGGCAAGGTCGTGGCCGAGTTATGCCCTCCGTGTGGCAGCGCGACGACCAGACGACAACGAACCGGTGTCTCCGCCGCCGGTCAAAATTCGTCGGAATATGGCCACAACCCTTGGTTATGGCCACGAACTGGTCGGCTGTGGTCGATCTACACCACCTCCATCTCCTTCGGCGACCTTTTACGAACGAAATCGACCTCACGACGGTCGAAAACGAGCTTTCTATTGGTTCCGACTGGGGGCAGGATCATGCTCGATGCAGCGGCTCTCGAGGGCGATTCCGACAACGGCTGGCACCGGCGATTAGGGCCTAGGGGGCGAAATAGGGCGGCGGTGTTTTGGGCTGTCGAGGAAAGGGCCCGGTGGCCGGTGGCGGAGCATCGAGGCAGCGTCAACTGCCTGGAGGAGAATAATTATGCGCGTCGAGGCCACAACTCGTATATTTGGGAGCCGCGAAGGCCGATTCCTAAAAAAAACTCCTCTAAGCCGGTTATGGCTTCGGTTAGAGTGTTCTGGCTGTTAGAGGAGAAAAGAAAGTGCTCTAACGGCCAAAAAGGATGGGTTAGAGATGCTCTGGAAAAAAATGGGGGAATTTATGCTTCAGTTCAGAGCCACCTCCCGACACCACCCAAAAACTAGTATTACCGCCGATCCTGACATGATCCACTATAAGAATTGTGAAAAGAAATGGTGTTCATTACAATCCTTCAATTGTAGGCGGAATTGCCTTTTCAATTCCATCTGAATCCCCCTCAAAAAAAAAAATTCCATCTGAATCAATCAGTAGTCAACGTGCATAGCATGGGCATTCGTTCCCTCAGCTAAAGAATTATGGAAAAAAAATCGATGGTTAAAAGCCACACCAAATATATGCCTAAACATGAATATTTTGTTTTAAATAATATTTTTTGGGTGGAACAAGGCTGAGAGAAATAGGCACGGAGTTATGTTACCACATCGAAATTACTCAAAAACAATGGGATCTGCATTAGCATTAGCATTACCACCACATAATAACTAAGATTGTGTTATACAGGCTGGATGCGCTATGAATAGTTGAGGCGCTTGTTTGTTGTAGAAGTACTCGGACTGTCTGTCTAATTAATTTAGTACAGCAACAAACACACATTATCAGCAAGCCAGTATTCAAGGAAATTCCAGACTGTGATAAGCAATGTATGCACAAGCCCAGCATACACTGCCAGAAAACTCAGCCTAAATCAAAGTTTCCAACTCTGCATCCAGAAAGCAACTAAAGATAAAGACAGCAGAAACTAATCACGTCACCAATAGCAAGCTTCTTCAACATAAACCTCAAAGTTCAGCCTAAATCATGTCCTAGAATCTGGAATCAACTAAGCATAACAAAAAGAGGCCAGACGGCACATCATGGATGGCAATAATCTTCAGGGTGAAACATCAACAAGTAAACTCTCACAATTAACTTAGTTGCCCAAAATGTTGATGTCGCCATCAAATGGATCAGATAGTGCATTGACGGCTTCTATGTTGAAGCTCTTGCTGCCTTTCTTGTTCTCAAACACAACCTCAGCATCCAGGGAAGCCATGTGGCAATGCCTCAGCAGATTTTGCTGGTTCGCAGACATCCTGGACCGAATCTTCATGGACTGCAGCACCTGCGCTCTAGCAAGGAGAAAACATGCAAATTCAAGCATGCCGCGGTTCTGGTCTCCGCATTCCAGTCTCACTTTCTTGAGATTTCTGATAAGACACCTGATGGGATCACGCCGTTGGTAGTAGTCAAAGTCAATGGTGTCATTCTCGTCTGCAGCTGACTCATAGCTCGGTTCAGAGGACTGCACAAAATGATGAATCAGGGCAAGCTCTGCTCAACTAAATTTCACAGCTAGTATCCCAGACACAAAGGAACACACAATCTCAAGTTTCAGAAATCACCTGGACATGCAATGTCTCCAAGAAGGGAAATAACTCCAGTAAACTTATCACCTTCTCCACGTCTTCCTTCTTCGAGAACTTGACACTGATAGCTAAAATTGTCACGCTCAAAATCGGAGCACGCAGACCCTTGTTAACATCCTGCGATGCATAACGAAACAATTCACTGAGTCACTTGGCCGAATTAAATTATGCACGAGAACAGAGGTAAGGAACATACCGCCGGAGCAGTCTCTCCGTGGAACAACATCGGGATGCTGGCCACGACATAGCCTAAAGCAGTAAGCTTTGGTGCGCCAGTGATGGTAATAGCTGCATTCAGACGCATGTTGCCGAGCAGACGCTCCAGACAAGGGGCGTCCTCCACGGTGACCTCCTCCAGCTGTTTGTAATGCCACACGCCGAGGAACACCAGGCTGCGGCAAGAACAGACGCGGATGCGTTGGAGGCCGTGGACGTGCTTGAGCATCAGGCTACGCAGCGCGGGGCAGCCGGAGAGCATGCTCTGAAGGGCGGCCTCGGAAAGGCTGGTTTCTGACAGGGTGAGCTCGGTGAGTCGGGCCGCGGCTGCAGTGGAGGCCCCGGCGTCGGTGAGGCGGCACTTGCCGAGGGCGAGTACCTCGAGGGTGGGGGAGCCGAGGAGCGGGTCGGCGCGCGCCTCGTGGCACCACTCGGGTGAGCAGCAGAGAGATACCTCGCGGGCGCCCCTGGCGGCGAGCTCCCGGAACCAGGCCTCGGCCGCGGGGACGCGGCCGCGGAAGGTGGTGCGGGAGAGGCGGAAGAGCACGACGGGGCCTCGGTGGGAGGCGAGGGCGCGGGTAATGGCGTCGGCGCGCGCTGTCCAGGGCTCGATTGAAGGTACGTTGCCGCGTGCGGGGGCGGGGAGCTCAAGGTCGTCGAGGCGGAGGGGGGTCGCGAGCCAGGCGTCGCGGAAGTGCGTGGAGAGGACGGCGGTGCGGGCGGCCTCCGCGGTGCCAAGGCGGGAGAGGATGTCGGAGAGAAGAACCTCAGGTAGCTCGCTTATGTAGTCCTCGCCGCCTTTGCGTGGTTGCGCGGCCGCCGCTGCCATCTCGCCGGCGTTCGCCGCGGCGCGATCCTGGGGTTTTTAGAGGGGATAGGAGTTTTTTTTTCAGGTTCTCCGGTCGGATGTTTGGGTGGTGGCGGATCAGAGATATTTTGTTGGCAGACGGTGGGAGTGGGACTGGTGGTTCGTGGTGGTGGGCACAGACGGTCCTAATTTTTGTTGTTTTGGAATCAACGGTGCTAATTTTTTCCAGTCGAATGCTGCCCAGCTAATAACTGTTCTTTCGTAATTTCAATCGGAACACATTTCATTTCTGTTCGCCTCCCTTTTTGACAAAGAAATAGACATTTCACAAATATTTAGCTTTTTTGTCACAAACTCAATTTGTAAGCTTTCAAGATGGAGTCAAAAATTTTGTAGGTTATATATATGGACATGTCTAGCGAGCGCCCGAGCGCTAGATGTACAACTCTGGCGCTTCACGGTCTTTTTTCCCTAAACCAATCGCAAGGACGCCCTCTATCTAGCGCGCTCGATGCGCAGGTTCGGCGCACCAACCCCATGGCCAGTTCGCCACCCACTTCTCTCTTACGCACCGCCTTTCTCTCCACCTTCTCCCGCAGGCGTCGACGCCCCTCCACCGTGCGCCGCTGATAGGGCGCCACCTCCACCGTGCGCCGCCGTGGAGCTCCCCAATTCCACAGCGCGCCGCCCCCATCGAACCACACCACAACCGCCACCCCGAGCTCTAGCGTCGTGCAGGGCCACCCGCCTCCACCGACCCCGTGCTCCAGGCGCACTGCCGGTCCCCTTGCTCCGCGTGCAACGGCGGTGGACGACTCGCACGCTCCGCCCTCCTGTTTCTCCTCTGCGACGACCTCGCATCAGCCACGAGCAGCAGGCGAAGCAGCATCCCTGGGGCAACAGGTGATGTCGTGGTGGTGTCACGGCAGATGCCATGGGTAGGCTTAAGTTGGGGGTCGAATGGGTGCTTGCGGTCACCGGGGAGGGAGTGTACGGTCTAGCCATGCACGAAGAACAAGATGAACTCTCCACACTTAGGGATTTGATTGATACTTGGGAATTACAAGTGCTCCTAGAGCTGTATCAACTTGTGTTCTGGGCACTAGTTCCCTACTTGGTCCAACCTCCTTCTACTACCGCTATGCCCTCCCTTATATAGGCAGCGCTAGCTAGCTTATACCCCTTTGGGTTCTAGGATTTACTGTTTGGATCTTGGTCCTTAAAATGTGGGTCGGGTCATGGGCTTGCCCTAAGCCCAATGGCCCAGTCCATAAAGCTTGACAACTAACGGTCTTCTGGTACGTCGCCTCCTATTGGGCGTCACCTGGCTCCTTTTGTGTCACCCGGCGTCGCCCTTCTCTTTTGACCATGATTTACCATGGTCCCTCCTGAATCTTACTCGAAAAGGTGCCACGCGTTCTATCTGACTCGGCCCTTCCTCGAAAGACTCAGCTCGTTGCTTCCTACAAGAATAACAACTTTGTCTTATACGGACCGACATAGTTCATATGTCGGTCGCACACGATTTTCTCTCCCGGCCGTACTTACTCGGCCTGGTTCTTTCTTTACTCGGAGCTAGCCAAGATGGGCTATGTTTCACCCCTCGTGACCCTACCGGGGATTGTCCCCCCGACATTAGTCCCCGAAGCTGGTGAGGTTTAGCAGTTCAAGCTGTTAGGCGTCTCCAGGTTCCTTTAACATGATTGTAACTTAATTTTTGTCTTTATTTATCGCCTAGGGTGCACTGTTTGGCGCAACCTTGCATCTTGCCGAGTTTGTCTAACAGTTTTCAGATCCACTCTTTGACTTCTTGGCTAATTTTTGCCTCGTGCCGAGTCACTTTGGCCAACTCCGTGTCATTTTTGGCGTGCTTCAGTCATTGACAGCTGGTAATCATGGTTACTTGCCTCAAATTTTGTTCCAAGCTCTGGCGGCATAGTGATGGATGCGTAGTTATTCCCCATCACTATGGCAGTCTCATCGGCCTGCGCCCCTTGTCCTTCCTTTCGTGACGTGGCATGGGATTTTCTGTGTATTGTTTCCACGTGGCGCCTGCTGATTGGCTTACTCGGAAAAGGTACACGGCCACACGCTGGCCGCACGGCGCAGAGGGATCCCACGATTGGGGTTTTTACTGTCCTTAAGTAGGGGTGAGGGGGTTACAACTTCCCCCACGCCCGTTCAGTTTTCCCCCTGCCTCTTCTTCTTCCTTGCGCCTGCAAAATCAAACCTCCCCCTTTGCGGTTCTCCCTTCTTCTTGTTCTTGCCCTGCGATTGCCCCGTTTCTCTTCTCATTCCACCGCGGGTCCCTGTTCTTCCAAACCTCTTCCAACGGCGAAGGAGATTGAATCTAGGAGGATCATGGACGCACCCGACAGTGCTGATGGGGCTGAGGAACAGGAGGTTCCCGCTGGCGAGCGCGGCGGCTGGGAGGGTTCTGAGGTCTCCACCGAGGAGGTTGAATGGCTCCGCTCCACCAGGCGCATCCCGCTGCAGGTAGATTGTCATCTTCCCGCCGGTGAAATCTCTCCAAAACCCGATGCCAATGAGCGGGTGGTTTTCCTTTCTCACTTTGAGCGAGGTTTTGCTCTTCCAGTGAGCACCTTCTTTTCTTCGTTTCTCTCCACTTTCCATCTGCAGACCCATCATCTTCCCGCCAACGCGATCGGCTCCCTCTCTTGCTTTATTTCCGCTTGCGAGGCCTACCTCAGGATTTGGCCTACAGTTCTTCTGTGGGCCAAATATTTTAGCTTTAGGGTTCAAGTTGTTCCCTAGCCCGGTGCTCCTCGAGCCGAGAAGAGGCCGACTCGGTGCGGTGCCGCTATCATCACGCCCAGGAGAGACTCCATCTTTACTCGGGTTACTGTAGGGGTTCGTAGCATGGAAAACAAAAAATTTCTATCGCATACAAACAAACAAGCCAAGATCTATCTACTAGATTATAGCAACGAGTCGATGGAATAACTCACCCTCGAAGATTCCAAAGTGTTTAACGAGAGCGGATTCTCGTGGGTGATGTAGTCGTACTCTTCCCGATCTCAAGATCGCGTAGACGATCCTTCCGGCGCAGCCTTCCGGCAGTGCTCCCGCAGTCGGTCACACGTTCGGTACTCGACGAAGACCTTCCTCTCCCTTGTTCCAGCAGGCAGCGGAGGTTGTAGCACTCTCCTCGCGATTCCGGTAGCACGACGACGTGGTACCGGAAGTAGAGGGGAGATCTCGCAGGGCTTCGCCTTAAGACGGAGCGAGTATGGTGGACTATGAGAGAGCCTCGGTGATCTAGGGTTTAGACGCACCAAGGAGGAGAGGCTAGGCCGGCGGCTAGGGCAAGGGGATGCCCCAACTCGGCGGCTAGGGTTTAGCCCTAGGCGGCAGCAGCAGGAGGTGGCGGCGCCAGTGGCTTGGAGCTAGGGTTTGCGGGGTGCAAGTTGTGTGCTTGGAGGGGCAGCCCTGCCCCTCCTTATATAGGTGGAGGGCGGCGGCCAAGGGGAGGGGAGTCCCTCCCCAACTCCTCTTCCAAGGCCGGCGGTGGAGGGAGAGGGACTTCCTCCCCAAGTAGGTTTCCTACTCTCCCTCCACCAAGCAAAATAGCCGTTTGACTTTTCAAATTGGCGTTTGACTTTTCAAACTAGGATTTGATTTATCCCTTTATTTTGCTCAACGATGACACCTAGTACATGATGCAACCATTCCAACTTGTTATGACACATTCATGTACCCTTCCCCTCCGGAATGCCGGACATTCCGGAACCTTCTAGAACATTCCCGATGAACACACCGGAACTATTCTCCAACCCCTAAACAGGACTTTCCTTATATGAATCTTATTCTTCGGACCATTCCGGATCTCCTCGTGATATCCCGGATCCCATCCGAGACTCCGAACAACATTCGGTCTCTTACTCATCATTCCATAACTACTCAACAACGTCGAATCCTTAAGTGTGTCTCCCTACGGTTCGTGAATTATGCGGACATGATCGAGACACTTCTCCGAACAATAACCAATAGAGGAATCTGGAAATTCATATGGCTCCCACATATTTCTATGATTACTTTGCGATCGAATGAACCACTTACATACGATACCAATTTCCCTTTGTCTCACGATAGTTTACTTATCCGAGGTTTTGATCGTCGGTATCTCTTCATACCTAGTTCAACCTCGTTACTGATAAGTACTCTTTTCTCGTTCCCATGATATGTGATCCCTTGTGAGCCAGTCACATGCTTGCAAGCTAATTGGATGACATTTCACCGAGAGGGCCCAGAGTATATCTATCCGTCATATGGATGGACAAATCCCACTCTTGATCCATGTGTCTCAACCAATACTTTCCGAACACTCAATGCCACCTTTATAGCCACCCAGTTACGGTGTGGTGTTTGATGTCATCAAAGCATCCTTCCGGTGATGGTGATAAGCATGATCTCATGGTCGAAGGAATTAGGTTACTATGTATCAGAAAGCATATAGCAATTGAACTATTAAAATGACTTGATCTTTATGCTACGCTTATCTATAGGAGTATGTCCATCATATTATTCTCCTAACGATATGATCTTGTTGTTAATAACATCTCAATGTCCATGATAGGGAAACCACAATCATTTATTAACCAACAAGCTAGTATTATGAAGAGGCTTTACTAGGGACTCTAATTTAGTTTACAAATCACACAAGTATTAATGTTTCATTGTTAATACTGTTATAGCATGAATGTAAACATTTATCATAAACACAAAGATATAATAATAACTACATTTATTATTGCCTCTAGGGCATATCTCCAACAGTCTCCCACTTGCACTAGAGTCAACTAATCTAGATTACATGGTAATATACCGAACACCCATGGCAGTTTGGTGTTGGTCATGTTTTGCCCTCGGGAGAGGTTTAGTCAACGGATCCGCCACATTCAGATCTGTGTGTACTTTGCAAATCTTTATGTCACCATCTTGGACATGTTCTCGAATAGCGTGGAAACGTAGCTTGATGTGCTTCAGCTTCTTGTGTGACCTTGGTTCTTGCGCATTGGCTATGGCGCCCATGTTATCACAGTAGATAGACATTGGGTCCAGCGCACTTGGAACCACACCGAGCTCTGTAATGAACTCTTTCATCCATATCGCTTCTTGTGAAGCCTCCGAAGCAGCCATGTATTCCGATTCAGTTGAAGATCTCGCCACAACTCTTTGCTTTGCACTCCTCCAGCTAACTGCTGCACCATTCAAAGTAAATACGTATCCAGATTTAGAATCATCCGGATCGGTGTTCCAACTAGCATCGGTGTAACCATTAACAACGAGCTGTTCATCACCTCCATAAGAAAGAACCATATCCTTAGTTCTTCTCAAGTACTTAAGGATGTTTTTGACCGCTGTCCAATGATCCACTCCTGGATCACTTTGATATCTGCTAGTCAAACTAACATCATATGCAATATCGGGTCTAGTACATAGCATGGCATACATTAGAGATCCTATGGCTGAGGCATAGGGAGTTTTATTCATCCTTTCTCTATCTTCTGCCGTTGTTAGACTTTGAGTTTTACTCAAGGTCGTATTGGGCAACATGGGTAAGAACCCTTTCTTGCTATCTTCCATTCCAAACCTCTTTAGAACTTTGTCCAAATATGTACTTTGTGACAATGATATTAGACGTCTTGATCTATCTCTATAAATCTTTATGCCCAATATGTAAGCTGCTTCGCCAAGATCTTTCATTGAAAAACTATTATTCAAATATTCCTTGACACTATTAAGAAGGTCTACATCATTCCCAATCAACAATATGTCATCTACATATAGTATTAAGAACGCTACAGAGCTCCCACTCACTTTCTTGTAAATACAAGCTTCTCCATAAGTTTGTATAAAACCAAAACTTTTGATCACCTTATAAAAACATTGATTCCAACTTCGGGATGCTTGCTTCAATCCATAAATGGACCGTTGAAGTTTGCATACCTTGTTAGCATCCTTAGGATCGACAAAACCTTTGGGTTGCATCATATACAACTCTTCATCAATGTCTCCATTGAGGAACACTGTTTTGACATCCATCTGCCATTCTCATAATCATAATATGCAGCGATTGCTAACATAATCCTCACAGACTTTAGCTTCACTACAGGTGAGAAAGTCTCATCGTAGTCAACTCCTTGAATTTGTCGAAACCCTTTTGTGACAAGTCGAGCTTTATAGACAGTAACATTACCATCAACATCTGTTTTCTTCTTGAAAATCCATTTGTTCTCGACAGCCTTTCGGCCATCCGGTAAGTCCACCAAGTCCATACTTGGTTTTCGTACATGGATCCAATCTCGGATTTCATGGCTTCTTGCCATTTATTGGAATCTGGGCTCATCATCGCTTCCTCATATGTCGCAGGGTCATCGGTGTTGTCCACCAACATGACACTCATAACGGGATCATACCAATCAGGAGTGGTACGAGTTCTCGTTGACCTGCGAGGCTCTGTAGCAACTACAACCGAAGTTTCATGATCATCATCATTAGCTTCCTCTCTTATTGGTGCAGGCACCATAGGAACTTCTTCCGGTGCTGCGCTACTCGCAAGTTCGAGAGAAGGTTCGACAACCTCGTCGAGTTATACTTTCCTTCCAGTCACTTCTTTCGAGAGAAATTCTTTCTCTAGAAAGGATCCATTCTTGGCAACGAAGATTTTGCCTTCGGATCTATGATAGAAGGTATACCCAATAGTTTCCTTTGGGTATCCTATGAAGACGCATTTTTCCACTTTGGGTTCAAGCATGTCCGGTTGTAACTTCTTTACATAGGCTTCACAACCCCAAACTTTAAGGAACGACAATTTAGGTTTCTTCCCAAACCATAATTCATACAGTGTCGTTTCAATGGATTTAGATGGTGCCCTATTTAAAGTGAATGCGGCTGTTTCTAATGCATAACCCCAAAATGATAGCGGTAAATCTGTAAGTGACATCATAGAACGAACCATATCTAAGAGAGTTCGATTACGACGTTCGGACACACCATTACGCTGTGGTGTTCCCGGCGGTGTCAATTGTGAAAGTATTCCGCATTTCTTCAAATGCTCGCCAAACTCGTAACTTAGATATTCACCTCCATGATCAGAACGCAGAAATTTAATCTTCTTGTTACGTTGATTCTCAACCTCACTTTGAAATTCCTTAAACTTCTCGAAAGTTTCGGACTTATGTTTCATGAAATAGATATACCCATATCTACTCAAGTCATCCATGAAGGTAAGAACATAACGATAACCAACGTGCGATGCTACACTCATTGGTCCACACACATCGGTATGTATGATTTCCAATAAGTCCGTAGCTCGCTCCATCATACCAGAAAATGGAGTCTTTGTCATTTTTCCCATCAGACATGCTTCGCATCTTTCAAGTGATTCGAAATCAAGTGATTCAAGAAGTCCATCGGAATGGAGTTTCTTCATACGCTTCACTCCAATGTGACCAAGACGACAGTGCCACATATAGGTCGAGTTATCGCTCGATTTCAAACGTTTAGCTTCAATGTTATTAATATGTGTATTTCCACTATCGAGATTCAATAAGAATAGACCATCTATCAAAGGTGCATGTGCATAAAACATATTACTCATATAAATCGAACAACCATTATTCTCGAACTTAAACAAGTAACCGTCTCACAATAAACAAGATCCCGATATAATGTTCATGCTGAACGCAGGCACCAAATAACAATTATTTAAGTATAAAACTAATCCCGATGGTAGATGAAGAGGTAGCGTGCCGACCGCGATCACATCAACCTTTGATCCATTTCCCACGTGCATCATCACCTCGTTCTTCGCTAGCTTCCGTTTATTCTGCAACACCTGTTTTGAGTTACAAATATGAGCAACCGAACCAGTATCAAATACCCAGGCACTACTACGAGTACTAGTGAGATACACATCAGTAACATGTATATCGGATATACCTTTCTTCTTGATGTTGCCGTTCTTCAAATCCGCCAAGTACTTTGGGCAATTCCGCTTCCAGTGACCTTCTCCCTTGCAGTAAAAGCACTCAGTATCAGGCTTAGGTCCAGCCTTGGTCTTCTTCGCCGGTGCGGTAACTTTCTTACCACCCTTCTTGAAGTGTCCCTTTTGCTTAGACTTGCCTTTCTTGAATTTGGTGCTCTTATTGACCATCAACACTTGGTGCTCTTTCTTGATCTCCACTTCTGCAGATTTTAACATGGAGAAGAGTTCTGGCAACTGCTTGTTCATGCTTTGCACATTGTAGTTCATCACAAAGTTCTTGTAACTTGGTGGTAGTGATTGGAGGACACGGTAAATCCCCAAAGCATTATGAATCACTATACCCAAGCTTTGAAGTTTGTTTGCGTGCCCAGACATCTTAAGCACATGCTCACTGACGGTGCTGCCCTCTTCCATCTTGTAGTTAAAGAACTTTTCACAAGCCTCATAGCTCTCAACTGCCGCGTGAGTCTCAAAAATCAATTTGAGTTCACGGACAATATCATGTGGGTCTGAATTCTCAAACCTTTTCTAAAGCTCCGATTCTAAACCATACAAGATAGCACACTGAACTGTGGAGTACTGAGTCTTCTGAGCGAGGTAAACATTCTTTACTTCACCGGTAGCAGTAGCTGCAGGCGGGTCACCTAGCGGTGCATCCAGCACATAGGTCAAATTACCAGCATTGAGGACAATCCTCAAATTGCGGAACCAATCCGCGAAGTTGCTTCCATTGTTTTTCAACTTTTCTTTCTCTAGGAACGCATTAAAATTGATGGTAGGGGCCGCCATTGATGTACAACATATTTGCAATAGTTTAGACTAATTTTATGACAAATTGAGTTCTAATTAATAGTTAAATTAATCTAGGTCAACTCCCACTCAAAACAATATTCCTCACATTGTTTTAGTGATCACACGAACCAAATCCACCACATCAAAACCGATCATCACGAGAGTTGATGTAGCTTCAATGGCGAACAATCGACATGTTCATCATATCTACTATATGATTCATGCTTTACCTTTCGATGATCCGTGTTCCGAGACCATGTCTGTACATGCTAGGATCGTCAAGATCAAACCTTAGCTTCCGCATGAGCAAATCTGGCTTGCTCACGTTGTATACACTTGCAGAATCTAACACACCCGATCATCACGTGGTGCTTCAAAACAATAAGATTTAGCAACGGTGCTTACTAAGGATGAACACTATAGAACTTGAAATTCATGTGCATGAGGGATCATCTTATAATGCTACCGTCGTTAACTAAGCAATACAAGATGCATAAAGGATTAACATCACATGCAATTCATAATATGTGATATGATATGGCCTTTCTTCTTTGTGCTTCCGATCTCCATCTTCAAGCACGACCATGATCTCCATCATCACCGGCATTGCATCAAGGTCAATGACGCTGCTCCATGGTTATCGTCCACCAGCTTCAACTATTACAACTACTTTGAATAGACACGCGGGTCTTAACAGAAATTAAAGACAACCATATGGCTCCTGCTGGTTGCCAACTTACAATAAGGAACATTGCATACATCAAATATAATCACAATCATGGCCATATCACATCACAGCACACCCCTGCAAAACAAAGTTAGACGCCTCTAATTTCTTTGCATATTTTACGTGGTTTGGGGCTTTTAATAAGTGTCGATCTAACTTATGAACAAGAACCACAATGTTGATGTTTGAACTATCAAGTGCCTGTTGTAAATTGGATCTATACTATAATGGGAGAGGCAGACACCCGCAAAGCCACTTATGCAATACAAGTTGCATGTTGAGCATGGAGCAAGTCTCATGAACGATGTCATGTAAGGTTAGCCCGGGCCGCTTCATCCCATCATACCGCAAGATGCAAATTACACAAGAAGCAATTGATAATAAAAGCACCACCGCCCACAATGACCATTGTGTTCTACTCGTGCAACAGATCTACATATAGACCTGGCTCTGATACCATTGTAGGGGTTCGTAGCATGGAAAACAAAAAATTTCTATCGCATTCAAACAAACGAGCCAAGATCTATCTACTAGATTGTAGCAACGAGTCGATGGAATAACTCACCCTCAAAGATTCCAAAGTGTTTAACGAGAGCGGATTCTCGTGGGTGATGTAGTCGTCCTCTTCCCGATCTCAAGATCGCGTAGACGATCCTTCCGGCGCTGCGTTCCGGCAGCGCTCCCGCAGTCGGTCACACGTTCGGTACTCGACGAAGACCTTCCTCTCCCTTGTTCCAGCAGGCAGCGGAGGTTGTAGCACTCTCCTCGCGATTCCGGTAGCACGACGGCGTGGTACCGGAAGTAGAAGGGAGATCTCGCAGGGCTTCGCCTTAAGCCGGAGCGAGTATGGTGGACTATGAGAGAGCCTCGGTGATCTAGGGTTTAGACGCACCAAGGAGGAGAGGCTAGGCCGGTGGCTAGGGCAAGGGGATGCCCCAACTCGGTGGCTAGGGTTTAGCCCTAGGCGGCGGCAGGAGGTGGCGGCGCCGACGGCTTGGAGCTAGGGTTTGCGGGGTGCAAGTTGTGTGCTTGGAGGGGCAGCCCTGCCCCTCCTTATATAGGTGGAGGGCGGCGGCCAAGGGGAGGGGAGTCCATCCCCAACTCGTCTTCCAAGGACGGCGGTGGAGGGAGAGGGACTTCCTCCCCAAGTAGGTTTCCTACTCTCCCTCCACCAAGCAAAATAGCCGTTTGACTTTTCAAATTGGCGTTTGACTTTTCAAACTAGGATTTGATTTATCCCTTTATTTTGCTCAGCGATGACACCTAGTACATGATGCAACCATTCCAACTTGTTATGACACATTCATGTACCCTTCCGCTCCGGAATGCCGGACATTCCGGAACCTTCTAGAACATTCCTGATGAAAACACCGGAACTATTCTCCAACCCCGAAATAGGACTTTCCTTATATGAATCTTATTCTCCGGATCTTTTCGTGATATCCCGGATCCCATCCGAGACTCCGAACAACATTTGGTCTCTTACTCATCATTCCATAACTACTCAACAACGTCGAATCCTTAAGTGTGTCTCCCTACGGTTCGTGAATTATGCGGACATGATCGAGACACTTCTCCGAACAATAACCAATAGAGGAATCTGGAAATTCATATGGCTCCCACATATTTCTACGATTACTTTGCGATCGAATGAACCACTTACATACGATACCAATTTCCATTTGTCTCACGATATTTACTTATCCGAGGTTTTGATCGTCGGTATCTCTGCATACCTAGTTCAACCTCGTTACTGATAAGTACTCTTTTCTCGTTCCCGTGATATGTGATCCCTTGTGAGCCAGTCACATGCTTGCAAGCTAATTGGATGACATTTCACCGAGAGGGCCCAGAGTATATCTATCCGTCATATGGATGGACAAATCCCACTCTTGATCCATGTGTCTCAACCAATACTTTCCGAACACTCAATGCCACCTTTATAGCCACCCAGTTATGGTGTGGTGTTTGATGTCATCAAAGCATCCTTCCGGTGATGGTGATAAGCATGATCTCATGGTCGAAGGAATTAGGTTACTATGTATCAGAAAGCATATAGCAATTGAACTATTAAAATGACTTGATCTTTATGCTACACTTATCTATAGGAGTATGTCCATCATATCATTCTCCTAACGATATGATCTTGTTGTTATTAACATCTCAATGTCCATGATAGGGAAACCACAATCATTTATTAACCAACAAGCTAGTATTATGAAGAGGCTTTACTAGGGACTCTAATTTAGTTTACAAATCACACAAGTATTAATGTTTCCTTGTTAATACTGTTATAGCATGAATGTAAACATTTATCATAAACACAAAGATATAATAATAACTACATTTATTATTGCCTCTAGGGCATATCTCCAACACTTACTGGTCTTGATTCTTGCAAGAAATGGCATAGAACTTTCTTCTATGTCAAAAATAGCAGGTCCACCGATAACATCCGACTCCCCCCTTTCTCGGACAAGGTCCCTAGCAAGAAGCTCTGGCAGCTTGACCCGTGTGACCAAGACGCTAGGGTGAACGAGGCCAACGTGATCCTGGAAAGGTTTCTATCGCCAGATGAAAACTTTCATCTCGCCGACATAGACCTCATGTGTACCTTCATCTCACGCCGAGTAATCCCTATCCAAGCTAGGAGCCACAATATGTGCTTCATGTGCACCCACTCGGCACTTTACGAAGGAGCTCACCCATGATTCCATTGCTCGCCGAGTAAGCTCAATCTTCAAATTGAACTTGGCGGATGATTCGGCTTGGAGCTGCCCTTCGTTTAGCCGGGTCAAGTCTGTCCCCTAGGTAAGTTTCCGAGTAACCTTTATCGCCGAGTCAGCTTTAGCTCGTTTGCTACTCTTATTCTAGTTCTCGATACTCATTATGTTTGTCTCTCGCAGAACCTTGATCACCAGGTTGATGACATTATTGTCCCTCCTCGCGGTTATAACAAGGATCGCTTCGACTCTGACGAAGTTGAGTTCGACCTAGAGTGCTTCATGTCCATCCCGCATGCAGCTGCTGCTTTAGCTTCGGGTAAGAGTCAATCTCGCAATTCCTTACAAGATTGGTCTGACGATGATGAGGATGATGATTGTAGAATTTTGGAGGTACATGCCTTGTGACCTTAGCCTTCTAATTTATTCGAGTAAGCCTATCGTTTACTTATGCAGCTAGCCAGGTGCATGACACTCCTCATCTCGCCGTAGGCGGAGTCGGCAAGATCCCCGTCGCCAACCTGAAGCGACGCGGGGCCTCTTCCAGCACTCATCCAGCAAAGAAGAGCAAGCCCACTCCCGCTGCTCCTGCTGCTGCCACGCTGGCTGATACTCGCAAAGCCGCTGGGCACCGAGTCACACGCTACGTAACGCGTGACCCGGTTGTCACCGGGTGAGCTTTCGTGTTCTGCTCACATTATATTTTTCCTTCTCATGCATCGCAACTGTTTTATTATGCGTGTCTTGTTATTTTTCAGTGTTGCCCCTCTGTCGGCTAGCCAGGCTGCTTCCAGCATCGCCTCGCCGCTAAGGCCCGCACCCGCTCCGACTGACTCTACGGTGCGGAACCCCGTCTGAGTCGAGGCTCCCACTATTGAGGCTCATGCTTCTCAGTGTCAGTCAGACCTGGTGGCCCACCCGGCGAAGGAGACTCGGCCCAGCACCCCTGGCGCTGGTCAGGAACAACTTCCTGATCTTGGTGCAAGTGACACCGGCACCGAGAAACCCTCCGCCACCAGTTCCTCTGGCATCAGCCCTCAAGATGGTGCGAATGAACAACTTCCTTATCTTGGAGCCAGCAAAACTGCTGAGCCCAGTCAGTCTTCTCCACTTTCTTCTCCGAACAATCCTGCTCGCTCTCCTCTTCTGTCAAAGATCCAGACCCAGCCTAAGGCTTCAGGTACGGCTCGCTCTTCATCCGGCAAGACCACCTCCACCAAGCAAACAACGTTGGTTTGTGCTCCGGGTACTGCTCCTCAGAACCGGCCCCCGATGTTGGCAACAATGCTTGCTTCAACAGGTAAACCGGGCGAGTTCATGGCTGCCGGGTCAGGTGATGGCTCTAAAGCTGTTGCCCTTCATACTAGTGCTGCTGCCACCCGCGCCAATGTAGTAACTACCATGAAAATGGGTCAAGTTCTTACTCGGACGCTCAGCGGGAAAGGCCTTGGTTCGGCTGAGCCTTATGCTTTGGCGTGGAATGCAGCGGGCGAGTAGGAGGTTAGCACCCGCGCTGGCAAAAAACTAAAGCTGGGCCCCAAGGTCGTCTCTGACATGACCCAGCAAGCCATCACCTTAATGGCTCGTGCGGATGAAGTCAATGAGGTAAATGATTCTTCTACTCTTTTGTGTCAATGAGTATTTTCGTTATACATATCACCTAGTCCCCGAGGTTACTGACGAATGAGAGACTTATTCAGCTGTAAGCTCTAAGCAATATCTTAGCCTTTTATTTCTCATATGTTAGACTTTCGATCCCTAGTCCTCGAGGTTACTGCCGAATGAGCGACTTATTTGGCTGTAAGATCTAGGCAATAACTTAGCCTTTTATTTCTTTATGCCAAGCTCACATGCTAGACTTTTGATCCCTAGTCCCCGAGGTTACTACCGAATGAGAGACTTATTCTGTTGTAAGATCTTAGATAGGAGTCTTCTTTATCTGTCTGGGAGCTTGATTTCTCCATTTATTCACTGTCTTTTTCCCTTTGTAGCTTACGCATAATGAGCGCATCAAGGTGCATCAAGCTCTCCTCTTGGAGCATCGCAAGCTCAAACTTGCGTATGAAAAGCTGCAGATTAACACCCAAGGCCAAGGTGATTTTCTTACTCGCCCTATCTTTATTCGGCGTATCTTCCTTTGGTTCATTTTCTTAGTCTTTCGCGCTTTTTCCCACAGCCTCTGCTCAGTCCACCATCGAGACGCTCCACTCGCAGATCAGTGAGACAGAGAGTAAGTTTTTTGCCTTCCTCGCGCTGTTTTGTGTTCATGCCATTTTCTTGCCTTATTAACCTGGTAGGTCAAGATATTTCTGTCAATGCCGACGGTGATTTGTTTTGAATAAGTAGAGAAGCACCAAGCCAAAATCCAGAAGGAGAGAGACGAGGTGACTCGGCTGAAGAAGCTGATGGCCAACATGGAGCAGAAACACTTGGCCGAGGTGAAGGGGATGAAAGAAGAGCTTGCCGAGAAAGATGATCAACACGCTTCTAGCACCGAGAAAACCAGGGAGCTGCTCAAGGAAGCCGAGTCGGCGGTTGAGTCGGCGAACTTGGATCTGGACGCACTCCAAGCCAAGGCCAAGGCTTGTCAAACCAGACTCGGCACCATCAACTCTTTTCTCGGTAGTGAGTTCTTACTCTTTTTCGCACTATGCTTTCTTGTTTTTGACTTTGTCATCTTTGCTTGCAGAGAATTTTCCCGAAGGGAATTTGTTCGCCTATTCGGGCCATGAAGAAGGTGAGAGCTGGGTCTGGTGCTCCAGCTGACGGCAAGGTGACCAATAATGAGCATCTCGAAGCACTGTGGGAGCGCATCAAGACCCTCAAATCTTGCGGCGTGGACTTGCTAAAATTGGCTATTCATGCGTTTCGCATGCTCTGGCCGGATGAAGATGCCCCTGCACTCATCGAGCCCCTTGCTGAAAGATTGCTTCATACTGAGGACAGACTGGATCAGTGGCGCGAGTCGGCCGGACGAGCTGCAGCGGACAAGGCCCTCTCCTTCGTGCTTTCATGGTACGAGGACATCAATCTTTATGTTCTTGGTTGCTTAAGGGGAGACAACAAGTGGCTGAATGACCAGGAGTTGATCAAGAGACACCAAGAGAGAGCCTACGCCATGATCGAGTATACCATGGTACACGCTTGGTGCGACGGGCCCAGCTTCCTCGACCTCGACGACCCACTTGTCAAAGTTGCTGATGAAGAAGGTGCCGACGGCGAGGCCACCGAGTCAGATGATCCTGAGGACTCGGCTACCGACGCCCCTGACTCGGCAGATGCTCCAAGCGATGCTCCTAGCTCCAAGGCTGCTCCTCCGAGTCCTGCTGCTTCTTAGACTGAATAGGGCAAGTACTTGAACTTTTGATGAGATCCCCGGTATGCCGGGTACAAATGTAATATACATTGCACTTATGTTTGGTTATGTGCCTTTTGATAAGGCTTTAAATATTTTGTTATGTTCTGAGTGTGAATCATCCAAGGGCAAGTCCCCGAGTCTCATTTTGTCGTTTCACCTTTCCTCGACTTTGGCTCCTGTCTACCTTTTTTGGCGTTCGACATTAGAGTCTCAAAGTACCAAGGATATAGTTAGCGGGTATGAAACTTGGATCACTTGGCCGGGGATCATTCAACACACAATACAATATGACCTGTAGTGGGTTAGGCAAAGACATAGGGTCGACTCACGTTTCTCCTTGTACTTATTTGGTGTTCGCGTTTACTCGTCATGCATAATTTCCTCTTGCTTGCCATGAAGCCGTGTTTTCGGACAACAACATAGTCGAAGAGTTGATTATTTCCGAGTAAACACTACTTATTCCGAGATAAGCTTTGGGTGTCACACCAGCCGACATAAAATAATTGAAATGGAAAACATAAGGGGTAGTCCCCGAGTCAGTTTTTCGAGTAATACCATTTTATTATCAGCACATAGCCGGCACAAGTGTCTGACATATGAGAGTTCGATTGATACATGCATTGCTTATCCTAAGTATATAAGGGACAAAGCAGTGCCACATTCCATGGCATTTTGGTCTCATCTCTTGATCTGTCTGCCTTGTTCTTTTGCGCTTCACGAGCATCTATGAGATAATATGAATCATTGTGCAATGCTTTGCTTATAATGAACGGGCCTTCCCATGGGGGTGATAATTTATGCATTCCCGCTGTGTGCTGCACTAGCCTTAGCACCATATCCCCTTCTCGAAAAACACGAGGTTGAACTTTCCGGCTATGGTAGCGTCGAAGATTTTGCTGATATATAGCGGATCTGGACAATGCCAGTTCCCTTGCTTCTTCGAGTAAGTCAACTCCATCTTCTCGGGCCTCTTTTATTTTGGCTTCCGAGTATTGCCTTATCCTTGGCGAGTCATACTCTATGTCGGCAGGCAAAACTGCTTCTGCCCCATACACAAGGAAAAACGGCGTATAGCCTGTTGACCGATTCAGAGTTGTCCTTAGACTCCATAGGACTGAGGGCAGTTCCTCTATCCAACAACCAGGTGATATCTGGAGTGGTTCCATTAAGCGGGGTTTTATCCCTGATAGAACTAAGCCATTAGCTCGTTCAACTTGTCCATTTGATTCAGGACGAGCGACTGATGCTACATCGAGTCTTATTCGGTTTTTTCCGCAGAAACGAGCAAAAGCTCCTTCAGCAAAGTTTGTGCCATTATCTTGATTACATTGTGTGGGTAACCATATCTTAGGATTATGTCCCTTAAGAATATGACAGCTGTTTTACCGTCCAATTTTTTGATGGGTTTCACTTCTATCCATTTGGTGAACTTATCAATCATCACCAAAATATGAGTCATGCCTCCCCTTGCTGGTTTGAATGTTCCTACCATATCTAGGCACCATACTGCAAATGTCGAAGTGATTGGTATAGTTTTTAATTCAGACGCTGGTATATGTGACTTGGATGCATAATGTTGGCAACCATTGCATTTTTCGACTAGTTCTTCTGCCTATGCCAATGCGCTTGGCCAATAAAATCCATGTCGAAACGCTTGGCCACAAATGCTCTTGACGATGCATGGTGCCCACATTCCCCTTGATGAATATCCAACAAAATCGCCTGGCCTTTCTCCGAGCCGATGCAACGCTGCAGTACACTCATCACACTTCTCTTGTATAGTTCCTTGTTGATTATGGTGTATGCTTTTACTCTTCTTTCTGTTTGCCTTGCCATATCTCATCATTCGGCAAAGTTCCATCTTTTAAGTAGTGAATTATTGGTTGTGCCCATGCTGGTATTAGCGTCTCTGGGTCTGCTTCACCATCAATTTCCATTGGGTCCGCCGACATGTTCTACCGACATGACCTGAGGAGTCCGCGAGTGTGACTTGGCAACCCTTGAAGCGAGTGGGTCAGTCCCCGAGTGAGTCAAACCTGCCCCTGAGTCAATGTCCATTGGTGCAATGTCTGACTCTTGTATTGCCGGAATAAATATCGACTCAGATTCTGGCGAGGGCATGATTGATGCTTTTCTGAGATGTTCCAATGCTATTCCTGGTGGTATTGCCTGCCGAGATGAACCTAGCTTGGATAATATATCTGTTGCTTCATTCTCTGCTCTTGGGACATGGTGGAATTCGCACCCATCAAAGTATCCCGAAATTTGCTGCACATGGAAACGATATAATGCCATGTTTGCGTCCAGCGCGTCCCAATTTGCAGACACTTGTTGAATCACCAAATCCAAATCGCCAAAACACATGATACTTTTGATGCCAATCTCTTTGGCCACTTTGATGCCATGGACAAGTGCTTCATACTCGGCAACGTTATTGGAAGCAGCAAAATGAATTTGTAGCACATACTCGAGCTGATCCCTCTTTGGTGATGTGAGCACTATCCTGGCGCCCAGACCCATTTTCGTCTTGGACCCGTCAAAATGCATTTTCCAGTAATTCGGGTCTGGCAGTGGTGGTTCATACTGCATTTCCATCCAATCTACGAAGAAGTCTGCAATAGCTTGAGATTTAATTGCATCTCGCCTATCATACTGTGGAGTATATGGTGCTAGTTCTATGGCCCATTTTGCGACTCGGACACTGGCATCTTTGCTGCCTAATATATCCGAGATGGGTGCCTCGCATATTACCCGGATTGGGTGTCCTTGAAAATAATGTTTCAGCTTCTTCGCTGCCATATATACCCCATATGTCATTTTCTGATAATGAGGGTAATTCTACTTTGATACAGAGAGTACTTCGCTCAAGTAATAAACTGGCCTTTGGACTGATTTGCCCTCCTCTTCGCGTTCAACCGCTATTACTGCACTTACAACTCTATTGGTTGCGGAGACATGGAGCAACATTGGATCTTTGGACAGTGGTGATGCTAATATTGGTGTTGTTGCCAACATTTTCTTTAATTCATGGAAAGCGCTATCAGCTTGCTGTGTCCATGTGAATTTGTCTGATTTCTTCATCAGTTGATATAGTGGTAGGGCTTTTTCACCTAGCCGACAAATAAACCTGATCAACAAGGCCATGCATCCAATGAACTTCTGGACATTGTTGAGGGTCTTTGGTAATTCCATTCTTTTGATGGCCCTGATCTTTGTCGGGTTAGCCTCAATTCCTCGGCTGGATACGAGAAATCCGAGTAACTTGCCAGCCGGGACACCAAATGTGCATTTTTCCGGGTTAAGTTTCATCCGTAATCTTCTTAAGTTTGCGAATGTTTGATGCAGGTCCTCAATTAGAGTATGACTTTGCTTGGTTTTTATTACCACATCATCGACATATACTTGAACATTTTTGTCCAATTGATCTTGCAAGAATTTTTGCATGCATCTTTGATATGTTGCACCTGCATTTCTCAGTCCGAACGACATGGTGCGATAGCAATAAGCCCCGTACGGGGTGATAAAAGCTGTCTTTATTTGATCATTTGGATTCAGTGGTATCTGATGGAATCCAGAATACGCGTCCACAAATGACAACAATTCACACCCAGCAGTAGAATCTATGACTTGGTCGATCTGTGGCAAGGGAAATGGATCTTTTGGACACGCCTTATTGAGGTTCGTGTAATCGATACACATGCGCCATACCACTGCCATGTTCAGGTCATCTTTTTTCTTTTCGACCAAGACTGGATTTGATAACCAATCCAGGTGCAGTACTTCCATGATGAATCCAGCAGCCAAGAGCCTGGCAATCTCGGTAGCTATTACTTTCCTCCTATCTTCAACGAAGCGGCGAAGGGGTTGCTTCACCGGCTTGGCATCTGGCCTTACATGAAGAGAGTGCTCAGCCAGCTCCCTCGGAACTCCTTTCAAATCCTGTGTTGACCATGCAAAGATAACCCGATTCTCACGGAGGAAGCTGGTGAGCTCGCTTTCCTATTTGTTAGTGAGGTTAGCCCCAATGGTAACTGTATGCTCTAGAAAAGTCTCATCCACCTGTACCTTCTTAGTTTCTTTGGTAGCTTGAAATGACACATTGCCATGCGGGTTAGTGAGTGCCGGCATGGACATTTGTGATGCTTTGGCCAATGCTGCCACCTCCAACATTTGATGCTTTTCCTGTGCTATGACCAGTGACTTGGCCAGTGAAGATCCGGCTGAGGCACAAGCAATGGACCTTTTGTAATCTCCTTCCACTGTAATCACTCCACATGGGCCTGGCAGCTTCATCTTCAAGTAGGCAATGTGAGGAGTAGCCATAAACTTTGCCATAGCCGGCCTGCCGAGTAAGGCATGATACGAGCTAACCAAATAAACCACCTCGAACTCTATGGATTTAGTGCGACAATTCTCTCTGTTGCCGAATAAGACATCGACCCAGATCTTGCCAATTGGCTCATAGGACAATCCCGACACAATACCGTGGAAAGTTGTCTTAGTCGGCTCCAGCATGTTCATGGTAATGCCTATCTTGAGCATGGTATCCTTGTACATGATGTTGATGCTACTGCCATCATTGATCAGTACCTTTGAAAATTTCACATTGATATCCGGGCCCATGAACGTTGGATCTAAGACTAGAGCATATCCTCCTGGGGTTGGCATGATCTTGGGGTGATCCTTTATGCTCCAAGTTATCTCTTGCTCAGGCCAATGCATGTACTTGGGAATTGCCGGCATTGTGGCATTCACCTCCATCATCCGTCACTGCTGACTCTTTTTGTCATTCGGCTCTGTGACGAAGACGACATAGCTGTGGTGATGTTCTCTGTACTCATTCCTAGTTCCGTGGCTGACATGAGCGTCGTCACCTCTTGGATTATGCACCTGGTGCATAGTTTCTATTCTCTCTTGATTATGATACCTTGGCTGCCTGTTTTCATATCTGTTATCTGTTGCCACAGCCTGGGCATTTCCTCCTGTAAGTGGTGGAGGGGGAGGTGTTGGTAGCTGCTTACTCGGCGAATCCACTCTATCTCCTTTCTGAAACCAAGTGCATTGCCTTGTGTGATTTGCTGGATTACTCGGACTAGGCATGTGAAATTTACACGGCTGGTCCATCATCATCTCATAGGTATACTTCTGTCGGTCCTAATATTGCTTCCTTTGTTCATATGGCTTTTTGCCATCATTCTTTGGCACCCACTGTTGTTGTCCATTTGTCCTTTGACATTGGCTACTTCCAGCATCTGGATGATCCTGACCCACGGCCGCGACCTGAGTCGAACCATATCTGTAGTCCAGCCTTTCGTCTCTTCTCTTGCTTCTGTATTCGGATCTTTCCTGGCGACTTTGCGACCCGGCAACGTCATAGATCTGAGTCTCAGTCATCCCATCTGCCGACATGAGCAGCGGCTGAGTCGGATCTCCTAACGCATATGAATCAACAATTCTTATTGTTTCTGCCAAACTTGCTGGCATATCCCTCTGTAACCTTTGCCACAGCACACTTCCATGTCTGCATCCTTGGGAAAACCACGCGATTGCTTGTGACTCGATTACCCCTTCGCAAGAGTTGCGCATTGTGCACCATATTGTGAGGAATTCTCTATCTGTCTCATTCGGCCTTTGCTTGCACATTGCAAAATCTTGGGGTCGATTCGGCCTCTTGTAAGTGCTTATGAAATTGCTCACAAAAGCGTCTTGAAAATCGATCCAGCTGTTAATGCTTCCCGGCGGCAAATTGTTCAGCCATACCCGAGCTGGTCCTTCTAGCATTTGCGGTACATATCGTACTGCCCATCTCAAATTCCCCTGCGCGATTTTCACAGCAGTTCCATAATATATGAGCCAATCCTCTGGCTTTGTGCTTCCATCATATGTTTTTGTTCCTCTGGCCAGCTGGAAATTTGGTACAGGTGGCTCCGTCATGATCCTTGGGCCAAAGCATGGTGGACCCTGTGGACCTTGCGACTCGATCAGTTCTGCCATCTTTATTCGGTCAATCTTCAGCCTTGCATCATTCGATTGAAGGTTCCTGCCTCCGAGTCCATCTCCCATCGCTTGATATGCGTGATCCGGCAGTTCATATCCGTCGTTTACCATTGCCAAGTAACCATCATTGTACCTGTTCGTTCGGGTCAGCAGGCTGTTGTGATGATTTTCCCGCGCTTTGCTGTCTTCTTTCGGGTTGAGCTGGTGCGTTATTCGGCGCTGGATTTCCTCCTCCTACCGAGTGAGCTCCACGCCTAGGTTGAGGCACAAAATTGTGCCCTCCATTGTCATTCCTTTGCCCTGCTTGCCTTTCTTGGTCTGCATTTTCCTTGTTCTCATTTCCTTGGGCATTATTCCTTCTCGTTCCCTGTGCATGTGTTGGGTTTCCCTGAGCCATTGTCAGGTCATAAGTGATCATCTGCTTGTTTCTCCCTGAATCCACACTTTTTTCTTTTCTCGGTCTTGGCGCCGCTCCGGGTGAGGATGCTGTGTGACCTGCTAATCTTGCCGGGATGGGAGTCACCGAGTGAACCAGCTTTGACCTCCCTGCTATACCCGGATTCGTTCTGTAGTATGCTTCATTCAGCATGCTAGCTGATCTTGCCAGTTCATTGACTCGCTCTTGTTGTCTTTTCTTTGCTTCTCCCGTCAAGTGGGATAATTCTGCCATCGCAGCTTCTGTGGCTCGCAGGTTAGCTAATGTCGTGTTGTATGTCGGCCGCATGGCTATTTCATTACTGTTCTCTGGCGTTATTTTTGATGTTGCATCTGCCAGCTCCTCATTGAGGTTTCTTCCTCTTAATCTAGTTGCATCAAGCCGGGTCTTTGCGCCCTTGACTCGATTTGCCGAGTTAAGCTCCCGGATTGTGATATCCACATCTTGCTGTAATTGTGACAACTCCTTGGCTTTATCCAGAACCTTTACCCTGGCCTCCTCTAACTCGGCTTGCACACGTTTCGGGTCAGTTGCTTGTGCTATTGGCTCTGCCAACTTATCTATCGCATCTTGCAGCTCCTTTGCCCTTTTACTCCTAGCTATGTTTTCCGGCTTTTCCAGCGATGCCTTTGCTGTTCTCACGGCCTTTGGTGTCTCCTCATGATTTCCTTCCTCAGCATTCTCATTCACCACTGGATCTATCGGTGGAGCTGCTGGGTTAGGAGCTGTCAT
Organism: Avena sativa; assembly: GCA_916181665.1. NCBI lineage: Eukaryota > Viridiplantae > Streptophyta > Magnoliopsida > Poales > Poaceae > Avena > Avena sativa. The sequence goes on from OV702294.1 coordinate 510,143,166, forward strand.
CATTACCTCCACGGAGACGAGTTGGTGAAGCTTCCCAGCGACAGGAACCGCTGGCGAATCCGACGCTAGGACAACACGCTCTAGATATGCGCGCTCCACGCACACGGCAACGTAGACCTGGTGCTCGCCGAACTTGATGAAGCGACCACCCCTAGGGAACGGCTTGGTCCCAAAGCACCCCGCGTTGTCGCTGACGAAGTTGAGCGCTCCAAACCTCTGGATGAGGCCGGAGTAGACGCGCTCGATGGTCTTGGCGATGATGTTGCCCATCCTGATGAAGACTCCATCAAGCACCTGCTTCTGCCCCATAGTGGGCGCCAACTGTCGTGGTGGTGTCACGGCAGATGCCATGGGTAGGCTTAAGTTAGGGGCCAAATGGGTGCTTGCGGTCACCGAGGAGGGAGTGCACGGTCTATCCATGCACGAAGAACAAGATGAACTCTCCACACTTAGGGATTTAATTGATACTTGGGAATTACAAGTGCTCCTAGAGCTGTATCAACTTGTGTTCTGGGCACTAGTTCCCTACTTGGTCCAACCTCCTTCTACTACCGCTATGCCCTCCCTTATATAGGTAGCCCGCTAGCTAGCTTATACCCCTTTGGGTTCTAGGGTTTACTGTTTGGATCTTGGTCCCTACAATGTGGGCCGGGTCATGGGCTTGCCCTAAGCCCAATGGCCCAGTCCATAAAGCTTGACAGCTAACGGTCTTCTGGTGCGTCGCCTCCTGTTCCTTTTGGCGTCACGCAGTAACTTTGTACGTCAGCCCTTGCTTTGGGCGTCACCCAGCTCCTTTTGTGTCACCCGGTGTCGCCCTTCTCTTTTGACCATGCTTTACCATGGTCCCTCCTGAATCTTACTCGAAATGGTGCCACGCGTCCTATCTGACTCGACCCTTCCTCGGAAGACTTGGCTCGTTGCTTCCTGCAAGAATAACAACTTTTTCTTATACGGGCGGACATAGTTCATATGTCGGCCACACACGATTTTCTCTCCCGGCCATACTTACTCGACCTGATTCTTTCTTTATTCGGAGCTAGCCAAGCTGGGCTATGTTTCACCCTCATGACCCTACCGGTGGTTGTCCCCCCGACAGGTGAAGCAACCAAAATAGGCACAGAACCAAGACGTGCCATTGGGAATTGAGGGAGGTGACGCTGGCGGGGCTGCGCCGGTAAACAGTAGCGGCAGATGAGGCCGACGGCGACCGCAATCGGTGCAGAGAGAGTGACGGCAGGAGGATAGAAAGAGAATTCGGGAGAACAGAAAGATGCGTGAGGAAGGTGAAAGATAAAGGGAGAGATATTGACGGTGGGTCCCACATGCAAGAAATTTGGTTTTTGCACAATATAATGCCAATTTGTTGCCTAAAATGATATAATTGTTGCTAATAAATGCTGCTTTGTTACTCTCTCTGATCCAAAACTTGTGGGCCCCTTGTGCTAAAGTTGTGTGTCTTAATGCTAAAGTTATTCTCTCCAGCAATTTTTAAGAGCATCTCTAACAGTTATTGAAAAATCGCGACATATAAAACACAAGTTTAGGCCATCGAATTCGTGTTTTTGTGCTTCGAAATCACTCGCGCAGAAAAGAGCCGTAAAGCAAAACTGAATAACAGAATTGCGCCAGCGATTCCAAACCCGAAAGTTGTCTACCCCTCATACGAAGTTGCCTACCGAAGTTGTCTCGTCGGGTTTCGATGTTTACTACCAAATTTGCCTCGCCATGCTCCGGAGTTGCATTGCCGGGCTCTGAAGTTGCCTCGCGGGCACCAAAGTTGCCTTGCGGATCTTCAAAGTTGCCTCGCTGGTCTCTGAAGTTGCCTCGCCGGGCTTCACAGTTGCCTCACCAGGCTCCAAAGTTGCCTCATCAGGCACAAAAATTGCCTCATCGGGCACAAGTTACCTCGTCAGGCTCCAAATTTGCCTCCTCGGGCTCCAAACTTGCCTCGCCAGGCACAAAAGTTTCCCTGTCAGGCACCAAAGTTGCTCAGTCTGGTCATGCACAGAAGTTGCCCCGCCGGGCTCCAAAGTTGCCTAGCCGGGCTTCGAAGTTGCCTCGCAATGCAAAAGTTGCCTCATTAGGCACAAAAGTTGCCTCGTCGGGCTCTGAGGTTGCCTTGCCAGGAACTAAAGTTGTCTCGCCGGGCTTCAAAAGTTGCGTCGACGGGCACCAAAGTTGCCTCACCGGGCAAAAGTTGCCTCATCGGGCTCCAAAGTTGCCTCGTTAAGCACAGAAGTTGCCTTGTCGGTCTCCGAAGTTGCCTCGTGGGGTTTCAAAGTTGCCTCGTCGGGCTCCGTTGTTTCCTCGTTAGGCACAGAAGTTTCCTTGTCGAGATCCAAAGTTGCCTCGTCGGGCACCAAAGTTGCATTGTCAGGCTCTGAAGTTGCCTCATCGGGCTTCAAAGTTGCCTAGTCAGGCACCAAAGTTGCCTCGTCGGGCACCAAAGTTGCCCCGTCGGGGACCAAAGTTGCCTCATCGGCCACAAGTTGCCTCGTCGGCCTCCGAAGTTGGGCACAAGTTGCCTCATCGGCCTCGTCGGGCACAAGTTGCTTAAGGAGCCTAAGGAGGCAACTTATGTGCCTAGCTGAGCAACTTTGCCTTGTGGAGCACAGTAGTTGCCTCGTCGGGCTCCAAAGTTGCCTCGTCGGGCACCAGCCTCACCGGGCTCTAAAGTTGCCTTATCAGGCTCTAAAGTTGCCTGGTCAAGCACATAAGTTGCCCCGTCGGGCTCCGAAGTTGCCTCGTCGGGCACCAAAATTGCCTCATCATGCACAAAAGTTGCCCCGTCGGGCACCGAAGTTGCCTCACCGGCCACAAGTTGTCTCGTCAGCCTCCAAAATTGGGCACAAGTTGCCTCGTCGGCCTCATCGGGCAAAAGTTGCTTAAGGAGCCTAAGGAGGCAACTTTTGTGCCTAGCTGAGCAACTTTGCCTTGTGGAGCACAGTAGTTGCCTCGTAGGGCACTAAAGTTGTTTAGTCGGGCACCAATATTTCTTAGTCGGGCATCAAATTATTATTTAATTTTAGGCAATAAACTAGCATATTTTAGCAACTATTATGTGGTTTTAGGCAACAAATGAGCAACTATTTATAATTTTTAAAGAAAATAAAAGAGGGAGTTCAAAAGAGAGGGAGGGAAAATGGGAGGCTCCCATGTGTATGCATGAACAAGAGCTTGGTCTAGTTTGTGAAAACAAATTAGGCCAAGTGACCATTGTCTTATGGCTCAAAGGAACCAAGCTTCCCAACATAGTTGCAGGCATCAATAACACCATTTGAATTATGAGGAATTTATAGTGTGTATTTTCCCACTAAGATTTAGTATAACCTTATTAGATCAAATCCAAAGAATGGAACCATGGTTGAAAGGAAACATGGCTTCTACTACTACATGGCATGCAAAATTGGTCATGTAGGATCCCATACAACTATTGTGAAAACAACAATGGAACATATATGGAAGCATGTAGAAATAGAAGTGTAACCATAACAACTACATGAGCTAGATGTAAATACCAAAAGAATGCAAATGCTCATATATAGTTTGGATGGTGAGATTATAAGGTGGTGACAAAGAAAGGTGGTGGAATTGTAAGAGATATACCCATAACTCAACTTGGGCATGAAGAAGTTTATTAAAAAGCAAATACAATAAATCAAGAGGCAAATACAAGTGATTCAACATATAATGCATATGGGATAAGAACCAAATAAGAGGGGTTTTTATATGATGCTCAAATGCAAGGTGGCATGGTGACATGAGCATGATATCATGATGATGCAATGATTAAAACTCCATTCGAAGAATGGGAGAAGAAAAGGTTAAAACTCTCTTACTTACGTACTGGGGGTTGTTTGGCAAAGGTTAATGTACCAATCCCCAAGAAGCGCAAGCTTGGACCAAAAACCACCGGTTGTGTTTTTATGGGATATGCTTTCCATAGCATTGGTTATAGATTCTTGATAGTAAAATCTGAAGTACCTGACATTCATGTCGGTACAATCATGGAGTCGACTGATGCGACTTTCTTTGAGGATATCTTTCCTATGAAGGATAAACCTAACTCATCAAATCCGGAGATACCTAGTTCATCTAATCAGGAATTTGCTACATTTTCTGAACCTACCATTGAAAGTGAACACTCTGAAAGTCCTGAGAAGGATGATAATGAAATTCCTAAAAGGAGCAAGAGACAGAGGACTGCAAAGTCCTTTGGTGATGATTTCATTGTGTACCTTGTGGATGACACTCCCACTTCCATTTCAGAAGCATATGCATCTCCTGATGCTGACTACTGGAAGGAAGCCGTCCATAGTGAGATGGATTCCATCATAGCTAATGGAACATGGGAGATCACTGATCTCCCTTATGGGTGCAAACCTGTAGGATGCAAGTGGGTGTTTAAGAAAAAGCTTAGACCCGATGGTACTATTGAGAAGTACAAGGCACGACTTGTGGCCAAGGGATATGCTCAAAATAAGGTGAAGACTTCTTTGACACTTAATCACCTGTTGCCAAATTGACCACCATTCGAGTATTACTCTCATTGGTTGCCTCTCATGGTCTTCTCGTTCATCAAATGGATGTTAAGACAGCTTTCCTTAATGGAGAGTTGGATGAGGAAATTTACATGGATCAGCCAGATGGCTTTGTGGTAAATGGTCAAGAAGGAAAGGTGTGCAAGTTGTTGAAGTATTTATATGGCCTAAAACAAGCCCCTAAGTAGTGGCATGAAAAGTTTGAAAGAACTTTAACTGCTGCAGACTTTTTTTTAAATTGAGCTGATAAATGTGTGTACCATCGCCATGGTGGGGGTGAGGGAGTCATCCTTTGTTTATATGTTGATGACATACTGATTTTCGGAACCAACCTTAATGCAATTAAGGAGGTCAAAGATTTCTTATCTCGTTCTTTTGAGATGAAGGATCTGGGAGTAGCTGATGTTATCCTGAACACCAATCTATTGAGAGATGATGGCGGTGGGATTACGTTGCTTCAGTCTCACTATGTGTAAAAGGTCTTTAATTGTTTCGGGTATAGCGACTGCAAGTCTTCTCCTACACCGTATGATCCTAGTGTGTTGCTTCGAAAGAATCGAGGAAATGCTAGAGACTAACTGGGATACTCTCAAATTATTGGCTCGCTTATGTATTTAGCTAGTGCCACGAGGCCTGACATCGCCTTTGATGTAAGCAAACTCAGTCGATTTGTTTGAAATCCAGGAGATTATCACTAGCATGCTCTTGGGAGAGTTATGTGCTATCTAAAAGGCACTACGAGCTATGGCATTCACTATACCGGGTATCCGAGGGTACTAGAGGGTTATAGTGATTCAAATTGGATATCTGATGCTGAGGAGATAAAGGACACGAGTGGATATGTATTCACACTTGCTGGTGGTGCTGTTTCTTGAAAGTCTTGCAAGCAGACCATCTTAACGAGGTCAACTATGGAAGCAGAACTCACAGCATTAGACACAACTACTGTTGAAGCAGAGTGGCTTCGTGAACTCTTGATGAACCTACCTATGGTTGAAAAACCAATACCCGCAATCCTTATGAACTGCGATAATCAAACTATGATTTTCACGGTAAATAGTTCTAAGGATAATATGAAGTCATCAAGACATGTGAAGAGGGGACTGAAATCTATCAGGAAAATGAGAAACCCTGGAGTTATTGCATTGGATTATATCCAAACATCTAAAAACTTGGAAGATCCCTTCACAAAGGGTCTATCATGCAACATGATAGAAAATGCATCAAAGGAGATGGGTATGAGACCCACAATTTAAGCTTTCCAAAGTGGTAAACCACACTGTGATCGGAGATCCCGTGAATTAGAATTGGGAGACAAGCTGTTGGTTATCTGAGAGGAAAGTATCCCTACTTTAATAAACACCACTTCATAAAGATGCAATACTTTCCTATTCTGGACGGCAGATTGATTTATTATCTTAATATGTTCTATGTGGCTTATCTTAAGCAAAGATGTTGTCTTGCAGAACATCTTTTGAGGAACATACCTATATGAGTTTGACTATAAAACGTTGCAGTCTATGAGAGTAGGATGCTCTCTAATAAACTCATGAAAGGTCATGGAGTATGACGCATGAGCTCCACCCGCGGGGAAGTCCCACGGTTGCCTAGTATCAGTCAAGACTTTTTGTGAAGCTAGGTTCGCAGCAAACTTGCAGTTCAAGGCATAGTCCACTATACAAGTTGCATCCTAGTATAACATAAAGCACTAGGTGGAAGTTCAACTGAACAGTCTCCACTACAGTACCGGTATATAAACAATGTTTTGGAACCAAAGACAAACTTCATGTGCCTCTGGGATCTGGTGGGGGATTGTTGGAATTTTTGCCTAAATAGGCCCATCCCATTTATTATATGCCAATAAATTCCTGAAATCCTAGTGGCCCATTTGGCTCATTCATGCAAGGCAAGAGCTGGGAGAAATTGTAAGATCCCTCCTTTATAAAGGAAAAGGATCCCTGTGATTGCAATGCTAGTCCCTGGATCATTGCTAGCATCCACAGTTTAAGATGAAGTACACAGATACAAAGGTCATTTATTATAGCCATTCCAGAGATAAACATAGTCTTTACAACTCCAAGACCACATGCCTAATACAAGAGTTTGAATAAGTAAATGAATAAAAGTCTTCATCTTCATGTGCCACATGCAAACATGTTGAGTGTAGCCTCATGACACCTAATCCTCATCTGCATAACCTGCAACATCACAAGTTACAACCACAGTGGGTCAATACTTTGGAATAGTATTGGCAAGTGATACCTTAGTAAAATTTTAAGTGGACTAGATACTGTATGCAATTTGGCTAAGTGTATCTTGGCTTGCTTTGCTCAAAATAGATTTTTCCTATTAGTTGAAATCACTAAGTTTTTCTTTGTCAAAACTTTTCCCAAGGAACCACCAATAGACATTGAGGTCCTTCACCCTTGTTCACCCACAAATTTTACTTAGAAATTGGGATGAGGAGATTCTTGATAGCTTCCATGCCTTGATGCTCAAGTTGTCCATTGCCATGGACTTGGCTAAGTACTTAGATTTTTTCCATCTGCAGAGGTTGTGCACTTTCCCCACCAGACTTGGTTTCACCAAGACATGACCTTTCAGAAGCCTTCCCTTAGACCAAATGGACGCGCTCCAACCTATCATTCCCACTACCACCAACTGTCCAAATGGCTAAGTTCTAGCAACCTATGTGATCCAGGCAGAGCCCATATTGCCAAGTGGCTGCACTAGAAGCTTCTTAACACTTGGCCTCTAAAATCTCTTTGTTCCTGGGTGGCTTACCACAAGTGAGATACACAAGGTAAACCATAGAAATGGGCCTTGTGTAACCACTCAACATAAACCTTTCCTTCCATTCCACCCAGGTGTTTCATTAACTTAGTTGTTTTATTAGGCAAAACACAAGTCCAAAGGACTTAGAAATATTTTCATCTGTAGAGGGAGTGTCCCAACCTTTATTAACATATAAGGTGGAATCCCCTGTGTTTACAATGCTAGTCCCTGGATCAATAGCTAGCATCCACAGTTTAGATGTAATATCAAGAAACAAAGGTCATAATATAACTTTATAACCAGGAATAACATAATTTTATTACATCTTTACATAGCTCATCTGGCTATTACATTACATTGCAGCGGAATAACTATAGTCATGGGGTCCTTCATCTTCAAAGTGCCACAGGCAAATGTTGGTTGTAGACTTTGTAATCCTAAACAATCAATCTTCACAAAAATCAATCAAACCTGCAACATTACAAGTTACAGCCACAAGGGTCAATACATTTGAATTGTATTGGCAAGTTTCACTACTAAGTTGAATGTAAGTGGATCCTATCATTACATGCAATTTGGCTAGGTAGGGTTTGAGGCTCATTTGCAGAAGCAAAATTTTATCTTATCTTTCAAAATGGTTTTTATCTTTGATCAAATCTTTGAAAATCCCTTGGCAAAGCCCAAGTGTTTAAGTTGTTAACAAAATCTCCTTGCACACCTTGGTAACCCCAAGTGTATCAAGTTTTCATCAAAATCTCTTGAGCTCCTTGGTAACCCCAAGTGCATCAAGTTTTATCAATCTCTTGAGCTCCTTGGTATCCCCAAGTGCATCAAGTTTTATCAAATCTCTTGAGCTCCTTGGTACCCCCAAGTGCATCAAGTTTTTGTTTTTAGAAATTGGAATGTCGAGATTTCCCATAGCTTCAAACTTTAGTTGCTCAGTATTATCCATAACCGGGGACACGGCTAAGTACTTAGATTTTATTATCTTCTGCAGAAGTTGTACACTTTACCCACATGTCACAATCCCATCTTTGTGCCACCAGTGGCCACTGGATTAGTGCTCACCAAGATGGAGTACTGGCAGATTGAGAATGTGACGAAGTCTTTCCAAAGGGTCCTCCCATACACCATTGCTAGCTTGTCTTCAGCACCCATGTAGGATTCCAGGTCCCCATGTCCAGTAAACTGAAGACAATGCATGGGTCTTCCCAATGTAGTTGACTAAGCCAGAGCCATAATAGCATGTGGTTGCACACGAAAGCCACAATTGGAGAAACATGTTCAATCTCTAAGTTTCCTGGGTGGTTTCCTTTGGAGCACAACACAAAGGGATTGCCATAGACATGGTTCCTTTTGTTGCCACCTTCTCCAAAACTCAAAGTATCCTTGGCCACCCAGGTGGTTCATTGAGTCCTTGTTTTATTATATAAAAAACACAAGTCATTTTCTCAATTCCATAAAATCTCAACATGTATCTCTTTTCAAAATATAGCGTGGCTAAGCATGTAACAACTACATTGTTTTCTCTAAGGAATGTATAGGGTAGCCTATTAGGATTTAGAATAGCATAAGTATAAAATTGTTTTCATGCATGTTTCAAAATCCACTAAGTATAATGAAAATAGTAGGACTTTTAGATGATAGAGTAACTTGCCTTTTGGTAGGGAATGTTGGTTCACTCCTTGATCTTGCTTGTCTCACACTTTTCTAACTTCACTACAATCTATCAAGCAAACACAATATCAAGAAGCATTCTAAACCAATAATCAATCAAACAATTCACACACATAAAACAATGGGATCTAAGTCATGCATGTAAGCATGCAAGAGATGGTTCTATTTGTAAAGGTGGTCTCCACTAGGCTTCTAAACTTTGTAAGGTCCAAAGTGGTCAATTCGAAAGTGGCAATGTCATTTGCAAAAGGGTTTTGTCCATAAACCATTTTTAAATCCTTCCATTATTTTATGTGGTGGGAAAATATTTTTATCAAAGCAACAACTTTAAGTTGTTCACTAAATAAGTTGTTTTTTTCTCAAAACTTGGTGTTTATGGTCAGTAGGTTTGGTCCAAAACATTTTCTCAAAAGTTTTTACTCCAAAAAACATTTTCATAAGGAAACCAATATTTTTATTTGGCTAGAAATGGGCTAAATCAATTAATCCATCCCAAACTTTACCAAATCCATTTTCAAAACCATGGGTTGGTTCCTAGGGTCAGTAAGTTCACAACAAAACATTTTGCAAAGGTTTTAACCCTAAAAACATTTTTGAATCATTTTTCTACTCTAAACAAGCATACAAATGTTTCTGCAAAAACAAACAATCTAACAGTTACTATTTGCTAAACCAATGGCATGGTTGGCTAGGGCTCGCTCCACTGATTCCAATGATATCAAATTTGTAATTTTTGGACGTGTGGATCAAAAGTTACAAGAGTTTCAATTTGCAATTCAAATCTGTTTTCAATCTGTTTTTAAATCAAAAACTGGCCACGCGTCGCGTCGTCATTCGCTGGTACCGGTTCGGCCGGATCGGGTTCTGCGGTGCGTTGGATCTAGGTGGATCGCACGGCGCAGGATGCGTACCCTTTCGTTGTTAAGTGATTCTATCTCGTCTCTTTGATCTAAATCGAACAGTTCCTATCAGCTAGCCAGGAACTGGCGGCGCAAGGTCGACGGCTAGCGGCGGTGCGGTCAGACGGTGGCGGCGTTGGCGAAGCAGGAAGCGAGAGAGGGAGGGAGTAGTCTTACCGGGTTCGTGGTGTCGTGCTGATTCTCAACGTGTGGCTTGTTCGTCGAGGGGCGCTCAGGGATAGTTGCGATTGCTCGCCGGAGAGGAGCTAGGCCTCGGGCGGTCCTGGAGGTCGTCGAGGGCGAGGATAAGGGGCACCCTAGGACAAACGGGAGGCACCATTAGGTTCGTAAGAGCATGGCGGTCATTATCGTGTCCACGGGGAAGAGAGGGAAGGTCTGGTTTACTTGGGAGGCGTTGCCGTAGTTGGAGACAGACGGCGGCGCTGGCTCGGGGTGATGCTGTCGAGTTTGCAGAGCTCGCGCGGGTGAGCTGGCGATGCGAGAAGGTGCGCCAGGGCTTGGGAAGTATGCGTGTGTGTCACTGTGGCAAGGGGCGGTGCTGAGTCGCCGAAATCGGCACCGGAGCGTCGTCGGAACAGAGAGAGTGCTAAGCCAAATTGAGGCAGCCTCGGGGCAGAGAGAGAGGGGCGTGTGAGGGGAAAGGAGGAGGAGGCGTTGGCGATTAATAGGACGTGGTCGCAGCGAGGTTAAGGCGCGGCATTACTGCGAATTGAAGCCGCGGAATCACTGGCAGAAACGGCCGGCGTGGTCGTCGCGAGGAAGAAGAGGAGTGAGCTGGCTGTGTGGGTCCCTCCTGTCAGCGAGGAATGAGAGGGAGAAAAGGGCCACCGGTCAGCGTCTGTTCGGGTTAGAATCTGAGTGCGAATCATTTTTTCTTCGGGGAGGGAAGCTGGGCTGGTTCTGGGCCTTGTTGGGCTGCTGGGTTGGGTCGACCAGATCCCATTTTTTTCCTATCCTGAATGTTTTTCTTTTTCTGATTCTAAATTCTGTTTTGAATTTCAAACAAACAAACAACACTCAAATCAATTCAAACAATCACCAAACTTTGTAACTTTGAATTTGGTTCTGTTCAGCAACATAAACCAGAATTCCAAAACCATAATAATAATTTTTTTTGGGGTCCATTATTAATTCAATAAATAGACCTTGTTTAATAAATCAATTAGGATTTGTTTTATTTAAATACTCCTTTTGAAATCTAATTATTTTCAAAACCAAATCAGTAGGTTTTATTTGTGAACACAAAATACTTGGAAAACTTATTTTAAGTAAATAAATAAGTTTTGATGTTTTTGGAAATAGTAAAACCTTTATTAATAAAACTTGGATATTAAATCTTTATTATTTTATTTAAATAAACCTTTACTATTTTTATCAAAACAAAATGTTTTAATTCAAAAGCTTGGCCAAGGTTTAATTTGGCTCTATAAAATAATCTTTATTAATAAAACTTCTATTTCATTTAGAAACCAAATCCGTTTATTTAAAAGATCCAAAATAGTAATTTTAAATATTTTTTTATTTTCCTTTAATAAATGTTTTATATTTTTAATTCCCTTTAGGATTTTATTTGATCCAACTTGGTTTGAAGTTCCAATTGAATTCAAAAAGTTTCTTCTGGCCCTGAAAATCAAACAAAGTTTTATTTTATTCATTTAATTTTCACATTACAAGATTTGGAAAATCTTGGGATGTGACATCATCATAGCATGTATATACTTCACCAACCCTTGGTTACTACTATCTAGGCTAAGCATGGCATAGATAGTAACTTAACTTAGAAATTCCCTAGCATTTCTACAACTACTAGGATTTCCCAACATGGCATATAAGCAAAATATAGCATGCAAGTCTAACAAAATATTTCCAATGCTTAGTAGAAAACATAGGAATGATAATATTCATGAAGTACCACTTGCCTTGGTAGTTGGGAGAGTAGCACTCCTCACAATCACAATCACTAGCACCAAAATCTACACAAGGATTGGTAGCAACAAATTACACACAAAACATATACAATCAAAAATATATGCATGCATGCAAGATGGTATATGATGATTTTTAAAATTCAACCAAGCAAGTAAACTGTACTGATTCACTAACAAGTTAAAAACTTGCCAAACAATATTGATTTAACCCCTAAAACAATTCCTAAATATTTCATATAATCAAAATAGCCCTACACAAGTTTCTGCAAAAGAAACCATTTTAACAGATGCAAAACATTAAACACATTGCATATTCTGAAAGAGCTTGCTCTCCTGATTTCAACGGTATAAAATTTGTCAAATTCTAACGTGGGGATCAAAAGTTATAGCCAAAACAAATTTGAATAATAATCAGATTCAAATTCTATTTTAAATCTAAACTACTGCCACGCGGCGCTATCCTATTGGCCGGTACCGTTTCACTTAGGATCACGCTTCCACGCCGTCGGATCAAGTTAGATCCAACACGCCAGATCTAAATAAAACGGTTCGCTCCAGATCTAATCTAGACCCTACGATACAGATCTAACGGCGGGCGCTGCTCTGACCAAAGAGTGGCGGCGCGAATGGTCACTGGCGGCGGCGGCGCTTCTGCCAGCGACGCACCGGTGATTCCAGAGGGAGCTAAGGGTCAAGCGGTGGCTTACCAGACTCGCTGAAGCACGACGAAGCTCAAGGTGTTGCTGGCGTGGGCGGGGGCGTGGTGCAGAGGCTGCTGGGCCTCGTTGGAGTTGGAGGCAGCGTCGGGTTTGCTCGGACGGTGACGAAGGCGACGTTACTGGCCACCCTAGCACAAACCGAGGGTATCAGCGTGTGCACAACGCTCAGGCGAACCTGACAGGGTCAAGTAGAAGGCATGGGGCGGTCGGATTTTACCTCAATCTCTCGCCGGAGTTGGTGACGGCGTCGGATGCTCACGGTGCTCGTCGAAGTCGAAGCTCTGGATCACAAACAGACGGACAAAGGGGATCAGGAGGTGCGCAAGGAAGTTGCGAAGCAGATCGTATGAACCAGAGGGGAAGGGGCGCACGGGGCTCACTGGAATCGATCGCCGGAGTGAGCTCTGTCTGCGGCGGTGTGAGGTTGATTGCGGGCAGCCTGGTGGCGCTTCTGTCTAGCTTTGTTGGGGGAAATGGCCACGAGGGGGAGAGGTTTATGTAGCTGGAGCTGGGCGTGGAGTTACTCGCGGAATCAATGGGAATCAACGCGGCAGTGACTGCGGCGAGTAACGATGGAGTGAGCATCGCAGGCGCGCATGATTGACGAAGATGACGACGTGGTCACGGGTCCACTTGTCAGCGAATAAAGCAGAGAGGGGGTGGGGTCCGGGCGTCAGCGTCTCTGTGGGTGCGTCTGCGAGTGAGAGAGGGAGAGAGGGAACCCGGGTGGGCTTAGTGGGCTGCTTTCTCAGTTGGGCTAGATTAGTAGCGCCGACCCTTTTACTTTTCTTTAATCCTTTTCTATTTCTGTTTTGATTTTCTGGAATGATTTTCAAATGATTTCAAACTCTATTTGAATTCAAATCTTTTCAGGATTTTTGCAGTGTGTAACATTCATATTTCTGGGCATAAAATCATGTGGTCTCTTTGTATTAGCTTGGTCCCTTTGTTCAAACAAAATAAGCAGTGCTATAGCACATGATTTGATTAAGTTTTGGAAATGGTTTCTGAATCATATTTGTTTTGTAAAATTTCACCAAACTTCAACAATCAGACACAATAATAAGAGAGCAAGCAAGGCTTGGTTTAAAACAAATAACTCTTCAATTGAGAGTGGCATTATACTAATAGATGTTCACATAAAATAATGAGCTCATATGCTCCTGTTTTTGAAGTGTTTTGTTTGAAATGAAAAACATATGAACATGCATGCATGGATGATATGCATAAGTTTGAAACATGATTTTAGGGATGTTACAAATCTAACCCCCTTAAGGTGAGTCTCTCCCTCGATATTCAGATTGGCTAGCAAATAGGTGTGGGTGGTCTTTCCGAAGATCATCTTCTCTTTCCCATGTTGCTTCCTCTTTGGAATGATGATTCCACTGCACTTTGCAGAACTTGATAGTCTTAGTCCGTGTGACTCTTTCTGCAGTCTCAAGAATCTTGATAGGTTTCTCTTCATAAGTGAGATCACTTTCCAGTTGAACCTCCTCCAAAGGTATAGTATCCTTCAAAGAAGTTTCTTCCATTTCTGGATGACATTTCTTAAGTTGACTCACATGAAACACATTATGGACAGCTGACAGAGATTCTGGCAGTTCTATTTCATAGGCAACTTCTCCTTTACGACTCAGAATCTTGAATGGTCCAACATATCTTGGTGCCAATTTTCCTTTGAATCCGAATCTCTTCACTCCACGAAGTGGTGACACTCTAAGATAAGCTCTATCACCGACTTCGTAGGTGACTTCTCTACGCTTAGGATCTGCGTAGCTTTTCTGTCGGGACTGTGCTATCTTCAATCTATCCTTAACCAACTTGACCTTCTCTTCGGCTTCTTTAATAAGATCTGGTCCGAATAAACTTCTTTCTCCTACACCATTCCATAACAATGGGGTGGTACACTTTCTTCCATAGAGAAACTGAAATGGTGCCATCTCAATACTGGCTTGATAGCTGTTGTTATAAGAAAATTCTGCGTAAGGCAGACTTTCATCCCAACTGGCTCCATAGTCTAGGGCACATGCCCTCAACATGTCTTCGAGAATCTGATTAGTCCTTTCCGTTTGTCCATCGGTTTGAGGATGAAAAGCGGTACTGAATTCCAACCTCGTTCCCAATGACTCATGTAACTGTCTCCAAAAATGGGAAGTGAATTGAGTTCCCCTATCAGACACAATACTCTTGGGCACTCCATGTAGACATACAATTCTACTCATGTAGATTCTGGCTAACTTAGCACTTGTATAGGTTGTCTTCACGGGTATGAAATGAGCCACTTTAGTTAGGCGATCCACTACTACCCAAATAGAATCGTATCCTGACCGGGTCCTTGGTAATCCGGTAATGAAGTCCATACCAATCTTGTCCCACTTCCAATCAGGAATAGGTAGTGGTTGAAGCAAACCTGCTGGTTTCTGATGTTCCGCTTTCACTCTACTACACACATCACACAAAGCAATATGTTCGACGATGTATTTCTTGAGATTATTCCACCAAAATCTTTCTTTCATGTCCATGTACATTTTGGTGTTACCTGGATGAATGGAATACGGAGAGTTGTGTGCTTCTTGCAAAATCAGTTTCCGTAGCTCCGGGTCTTGTGGAACACAGATACGTTTCCCATGCCATAAAGTTTCCCGGAGGAACTAAGATGTATCAAGATTTGAAAGAGCAATTTTGGTGGCATAAGATGAGAGAAATCAGAAGCTATATCGCCAAGTGTGATATATGTCAGCGAGTCAAGGCCGGACATCAAAGACCCGCTGGATTGTTGCAACCTTTGCAAATTCCGGAATGGAAATGGGATTCTGTAGGAATGGACTTTATCACTGGACTACCTACTTCTAGTAGGGGAAATGACTCTATTTGGGTCATAGTGGATAGATTGTCCAAAGTCGCCCATTTCTTGCCCGTCAAAACCACCTATCAGAGTTCGAAGCTAGCGGAGTTGTACATCGCTAGAATCGTTAGTTTGCATGGAGTCCCCAAGAACATAGTATCGGATCGAGGAACTCAGTTTACCTCGAGATTCTGGAAGAAAGTCCAAGAAGGTTTAGGAACCTGCCTAGATTTCAGTACCGCGTATCACCCTCAGACCGATGGACAAACGGAGCGAGTAAACCAAATACTCGAAGATATGCTTAGAGCATGTGTGCTAGAATATGGATCCAAGTGGGAAGACTGTCTGCCATTTGCAGAATTTTCTTACAACAATAGTTACCAAGCCAGTTTGCAAATGGCCCCATTTGAATTCATGTACGGAAGAAAGTGTCGCACCCCTTTGAACTGGTCGGAAGTAGGAGAGAGTCAAATTTTCGGACTCGACATCCTACGAGAAGCAGAAGAGAAGGTTCACAAGATTCGTGAGCACCTCAAGACAGCCCAATCCCGACAGAAGAGTTACACCGACAAGAGACGTCGAGACCTCGCCTTCAACATAGGAGATTTTGTTTATCTGAAAGTGTCGCCATTGAAGGGAATGCAGCGTTTCCAACTCAAGGGAAAGTTAGCCCCCAGATATATCGGACCTTTCAAAATTCTAAACCGTCGAGGAGAAGTATCGTATCAACTGGAGCTACCAGAGGAGATGTCAGGTGTGCACAATGTGTTCCATATCTCGTTACTTCGCAAGTGTCTCGAAGTCCCCGAGAAGACCGAAGTGTTCAAGAATATCGATCACCGGACCATAGAGATCAACGATGACCTAACCTATCCCAAAGTACCCATCCGTATATTGGAAGAAGCCTTTCGAACTACCAGAACCCGAAGCATCAAGTTTCTCAAGATTCAATGGAGCAACCACACAGAAGAGGAAGCTACCTGGGAGCGCGAAGATCACATCAGGAAGGAGTTTCCCGATCTCTTCAAATCCTAGGTAATCTTTTCGTCCTTTTTCAAATCTCGGGACGAGATTTTGTTTAAGGGGGGAAGGTTTGTAACATCCCAAAAATACCAAACTTAGATCATCAAACACCAATCATCAAGATTAGGGTTAACAAAAAACTTTTCTAAATAAACTCATGAATGCATGTATATGTGTATGCATGGATTTTGAATTTCTTTAAAAACCACCTTGTTTGTGTGATCCATTGCTTGTAAAATGTTTCTTAGGTGAAATGAACATCATCTAAAACATTTCCCACACTTTGCCTAAAGACAAGTAAATCAAAACAAATATATTAAGTGAATGGTCATTTTGACCAATTTAACTCCCATGCCTACTTTGGCTGTCTCAAACTTTCAAAACCTAACAGAAACTTTTCTGGATCTTTGCACCCCTTGAATGTACTCATAACAAGGTATCAAGGCGCACTTTGTGATCATCCAAAAACTTTCAAATGCATAGTTTAAATGACAATTAAAAATTGAATCTTCTTCATATGGGAAGATCCCACTTTTTCAAAAACCCCTCAAACAAGCTCAACTTTCAAAACCCAAGTATCTGCAGACTCACCAGCACCAATCTAGCAAACCCACCAAAATTCATTTCAAAATTCAAAACTTGATTTCATGCGGCCATTTCATCAAACAGGTTGCAGACACAAATCAAACAAAACAACAAACACTATAGTGTGCAGTGATTCTTGCCTAACTTGTTCCCTAGTTAGCTCACACACAACTCAGTAGATCATCTAAAAAGATTAGCCCAACACTAGCACCCCTGTGAGCTTGCCATTGTCATTAATGGTGAACAGCCGAGCACCCCAATGTCACCCCATTGTGGACAACAGGCTAGAGGAAGAACTAGCCGTGCCAACCTTGTCTGGGAGGCAGCCCACCGTCCACCGCCACTCCCTGTCCCAGCCGCGAGCGTTGCCAAGCCCTGGACCACGCGCACAAGCCGCGCCCAGACCATGCCGAGCGTGCGCCAGAGCGCCACCCTCGACCAGCGTCCACAGACCGCGCGCCGCCCTCACCACGTGCACACACGATCACCACCGACCAAGGAGACCGCCAGACATCCCCGTTTGCCACCCCGTGCCATACAACCACCGCCCGTCGTCGAAGACGCCGCCTCTGCCGCGCAGAGCACCGGCCGTTCCAGACCAAACCACACCGCCGCATGCCTCGCGACCATGTCGTTGAGCATCGCCAGGAGACACCGCACCGCCCCCTACCCTTGCCCATGCCATTAGCCGCCTGTAACATCGCCCCTCGACGAGCTCACCGTGCGCGCCGACGGTCCCCTCGCTCGACTATAAATAGAGGCCACCCCCGCATGATTTCTTCACACCATCTCACTCCTCTCTCCTCACCGATCGTGCCACACCATCTCAGAGCAAGGCGAGCACCACCTCGCCGGAATTTCATCGGAGCCCGCCGCCTCTGGAGAAGAAGGGAGCCAGCGATTGGAGCCGCCCCAGGAGAAGCCACCGGTACCAGGAGGTTTGCCGTCGTCGACTTCGTTGTTTGCCCACCTCGCCGACCCTCGCCCGTACCCCGGTGAGCCCCCAGCACCCCCCACTGGCCACGCTAGGTTTCGTTCTCGCCGGAGATGTCTCACGTCGACGATGACCCCCAGCCGTTGGATTAGAACTAGATCAAACGATCCACGTTGCCCCATACCGCTTCGCCCATCCCCGTGTCACTGACGAGTGGGGACACCCACTTAAGCAGCCCGCGGGAGCACTGCGCTTAGCAGGCCGGCCCGTTAGAATTTCCCGCGCAGCCCAGCGATTCAAATTAAACCTTTTCTTTTTAAATTCAAACACACTTCTGTACCCAACTTCAAAAATCAACCCAGATCGATTTAGCGCACCAAATTGAATGAAACCAATTTTGTGGAAAGGTCTGTGAATGCTTAATCCAAGCCCGTTGGATTCAAGTCATTTGGATCTGTAGATCACCCATAGTAAAAATAACAAGGCAGAAGCTTTTCTGCATTCAAACATTTTTCAAATTTAAACCATAAAAGCTTTTGAGTTGTTTCCAACTCTCAAAAATCACATTTAACCATACCTTTCAGAATATATAAAAATATATAGGTTTACTTGCAGAAATAATGTTCAAGTAATAAAAGAATGCTTCATAAGCATTTCTGGCCACTTTAATTAATTAAAATAAAAGGGTAAAACCTTATTAAATTGTGACACCACTTTAAATCACATTCCCATGGACTAAAATATGTGGTGATGACATGTGTCAACATGATCCCATATTTGGTTTGGAGAATATTAAATCTTAAGTAGTTTTTCAATGAGTAGAAATTACTTTTCTAAAAATAAAAAGATTTAAACCAAGCTTTAACCTTGTAATGTTAGAGATGATGCTAGATCATCTATAGGACCCTTGTGTGATGATTGCAAGTAGTTAAGTATTTTTTGGTGATTGTGTACCTCGTATTTATTCATAGACGCTAGTACCGACCAAGGATACGAGGAGGAAGGAGGGTACTACGAAGAAGAAGCCGAGGAGAACTTCAACCACTGCTCTGCACAAGGCAAGCTAGTAACTATGCAAGCTTATATTGACACTGATGCAAACCTAATACTACTAGTGAATGTGCAAGCTAACCCTTGCCAGATACCCTACTGATGCCACCAACCCATACTTGTGATATGACTACTATATGCCTTAAGCATGTGTGATCATACCCACTTGATAAACCAATCCTAGTTTTATGTGCAAGATTCTTACTTTATTTCTTTATTAAAGCTTACTTAGAGTCTACCTAAGAGTTTGGTAGATACTAGACAGTTGTGCTGAAGGTTGCATAAAGAGCATAAAATTTGGCCTAAGTTAGAAACCTTGACATCAGCCTAAGATATAAGGTTGGACTTAGTTAAAACCCCACTAGTTACCACCCCTCATTAGTACTACCCCCACCTGTAGATGCTAGTGCTAAGAATAAAACTTGATTAACCTTTAGATGGGAATACTTGGTGGAAAAATGGTTATGAAAACCTTGGAATGATGGATCATTCTATTGAAATGTTTTGGACATGTGTTTCCAAACACTTGATGATTTTGGTGATGAAAATGTTGAGGCATGAGCCTTAGCCCTTTATAAAACTGATGGTTGTCTGGATGCGATACCATTCCAATTTTAGCGTACAACCACAATACCCGAATATTGGGTAGGGCTTGACTGGAAACTTATGTACCTTAGTATTAGTTCCCTCACGGCCAAGGTCTGAGCTGAGGCTACCTTGTGAAGATTGTCCACCTGTGCAGTACCCAAGATGATAGTGGTCATGGTTGGGAGGCCAAACTCACAGGAGAGGTGCTTATACTAGGGCGTGTAATTGAAAGGTTATGATTGATTATCCGCATACTGAGTATGGTGAATTCAGGATTGTTCCTGACGGATGTATCGAATGTTGTGGTGAAAGTGTACAATCTCTGCAGAGTGTCAAACTATTCGAATAGCCGCGCCCGCGGTTATGGACGGTTGGAGTGGCCATATTGTTCCCCCGTCAGACTTTTCAAAATGACTTGTGAAATGAATTGAGACTTTGACTTGACCACAACAGAGTTGTGACCTGAATTACAAGATCCCACTTAGGAGTTATAAAATTGTGACTAGCTTTGGAACTAAGTAGAGATAAATCTGGCTTTTGCAAAACAACCTTAGAGCCTAGTGTCCCATGATCCAAAAACCCCTTTACCTGTTAGTATTAGTTTGCGAGTACTTAAAGAGTACTCATGGCTTTGTCCCTAGCTATTCCCATAGCCAGACTATGAAGAGGAGTACCTGGAAGATGGACCCCAGGAAGGTTATGACAACTAGGATCATCTCCCATCGTCAGCATTGCCTGTGACCCCGAAGATGGAGCTTCGCCTACGCTACCGTTATTAATACGTATTCTGCTGCTTGATGTTGTTTTAAAAACTGGATCATGAGATCCCTATTTGTGTAAGAACTTATGTATCGTTGTAACGGATGAAGTACTATGGTATCTAACTCTGTTATGTCTCGCAAAAATGGTAATCCTGGGATTGCGACGTATGGCATAACATGCATCTAGGATTGAAAAATCTGGGTGTTGACAAGTTGGTATCAGAGCCATCCTGACCATAGGAGACCCTAGCTAGATTGGACGTTGACCCAAAAACTTAGTTTCAAAACCAAAGAATAAAAGTATTTACGAAAACCTATTCTCATTCTTACCTCTTTAATTCTTTAATAAAACTTCATGTTCCTCAAAAACTCTTGCAAAATAGATAAAATTTTGACACACTTGATCACTCTGCTAATCTACTCATCCTCTATTTTTATAGATGGACGTGAAGTACAACAAGTTTTACCAACTTGGGAATGGAGGATACCTTATCTTTGAGAGGGATCTGGATCAGCTTTCGGAACTTTTGGAGCGTCCGCACCCCGAGTTCTTCGGAGCTCAGCTCAATGATCAAGGAGGAGAAGATCTGCAGTGGCTAATTGTTGCAAGTCTCCGAGGAAAGATTGAACCTCCCACTGCGGAGGGAATTCAGTTTACCTTGAGGGAAAACAACTGGCTCGATGGACTTGCCAGAGCAATGCAGGAAGCTCTTTCCCGTCTGTGTGGGCAGAGCATCAATCAGATCAAGGGTACTCGCTTTGAGTTTTGCCCAAGGCGTGATGCAAATGGACAACCACTGGAAGCCCCATACCACCCCGAGCTGAAGACTCAATTGGACCACCTTAGCTTCATGAGGTATGATCGTCAGCAGGAATTGGACAACTGCCGTGACTATTGCAACCACAAGTCTGCCATCATCAAGACGAAGGACCAGACCATCGCCATGCTAGCAAAGGACCGCAAGTCTCGTCGCCATCGGCTCGACAATAAGGAGCGCATTATTGCCCGTCTTCGCCACCGCATCTCATCTCTGGAAGAGACCATCCACGAGAGAGACATGCAGTTAGAGGAAAGGGAGAATGCCGGAGAGGATCTTCGTGGAGACCCTTACTCCTACCTCAGCGATGACGATGATTTTCTGGAGGATCAGGCCATGGACTTCTTCACCGATGAGGATGATTTCGCCTTCATCTATGATGCTAAAGATGATGAAGCCATAGACTCCGAGGAGTAGTAGCACTGATCACTAGCGTAGTGAGTAGTAGTCGGTCCCACTGTATCGTAGTTTCCAGAATGGTTCTTAAAACCATCTGTTTTTCCTTGTTATGGTGTGTGTTGTACTGTGTGCTATGAATGAATGAAAAAGCAAGTTGCTAGAAAAATCTGAGTCAAACCTTTAAAAACTTTTCAAAAACCCAAAACCTTAGAAATTTCCCTCTTTTCTCATGATCTATATCAATCTTCAGATGCCACGTGGAGGAAGTGGTTTAGCCCCGGACCCGATGTTGCAGATCCTGCAAATGTTGACTTCTGACCGCGAAGCTGAAAGAGCAGAACGTCAAGCCAACCTAGCCACTCTGCAACAGATAGCCCAGCTAGCCCACAACAACCAAGGCCATGGAAATCAGGACAACCACGGATCTAAGCTCAAGAATTTCCAGAATACCAACCCACCATTTTCACCAAGTCAGAAGAACCCCTAGATGCCGATGATTGGCTGCAAACCATGGAAAACAACTTAGAAGTAGCAGGAGTCGAAGCCAACGAGAAAGTCCTGTTCGCCACCCATTATCTAGCCGGAGATGCCAGGGCATGGTGGAACAGTGTTCGTGCCATGACCGGAGGCCAGATGATGACCTGGGAGGAATTCAAGGTCAAGTTTAGTAGAACCCATGTGCCACCAGGTTTGATCAAGAGAATGAGAGACGAGTTCATAGAGTTGAAGCAAGGAAGGATGACTGTAGTGGAATACCGTGACAAATTTTTGTCATTAGCTAGGTATGCCCCGGACGAGATAGACATCGAAGCCAAGAAGAAAGAAAGATTCCTGAATGGTCTGCATGACGAGATGCAGACAGTGTTAGTCAATATCCCCTCTGTTGATATTGAAGCCCTTGTCGATTCAGCCATCCAGATGGAAGGAAAGATCAACCATGCCAATGAGAACCGCAAGCGTCGCATGATGCATCAACCAGGAACCCATCAGACCCCAAAGTATCGCCCCAACCCATCTCTAGGATTTGCCCCAAGAACCAACAGACCCCCTATGACCCGTCCGACCTATCCCAACCGTGGAAACCCTAGACCCAGAGGAAATCACAACAACCCCGGCAACTCTAGCAATTTCAACCGTGCCCCACCCAAGTTCAACACCAACAATGCTACCGCCAACCCTAACACTGCCCCGAGGACTGGAAGCAATGCTGTGCCTGTCGCAGCCAAGGACAAGTCACAAGTGACCTGTTATGACTGTGGAAATAAAGGCCACTATTCCAACGAGTTCCCCAACAAGAAGAATGCTACAACCCCCAACGCCAATGTCCTAGCTCAGCAGCAGCGTCGTGTCCAGCCAGGGAGAAGATTTGCCCCAGGGAATTCACTCAACCGCAATGGCCGTCTTTTTATCATGCATGCTGAAGAAGCTCAGGAAGCGCCAGACGTCGTGCTGGGTATGTTTTCTATTAATTCAGTACTTGCAAGAGTGTTGTTTGATTCTGGTGCATCGCATTCATTTGTCACCGAAGAATTTGCCTGCACTAGTAAAATTCAACCAACCAAATTGAAGCATGTGATGATTGTACAAATTCCCGGATCAACCACCAAGGCTAGGCAAATTTGCAAGGCCGTCCCTATCCGAATCCATGGCATAGATTTTTATGCTAACCTAATAGTACTCGGAACTAAAGGTTTGGAAGTAGTACAAGGAATGGATTGGATGTCCAAACATAAAGGATTGATTGACTGTGCCAAGAAAGCCATCACCATGACCAGTACCACCGGAATATCAGTCGAGCATATATCTGAAACCTTACCTCACCAATTCAAGTGTAACAAGAGTATAGCCCAACCTACCATTGACCAAGTTCGGATAGTCTGCGAATACCCCGATGTATTTCCAGATGTTTTGCCCGGTATGCCCCCAGATCGGGATATCGAGTTTATCATCGAACTAATCCCCGGAACAGGACCCATAGCCCAGAGACCCTATAGTATGAACCCGTCAGAACTAGAAGAACTGAAGAAGCAACTGGATTCCATGTTGGAAATCGGATTGATTCAACCAAGTGCGTCACCATGGAGATCACCTGTCCTGTTTGTGGACAAGAAGGATGGAGGTAACCGTTTGTGTACGGATTATCAGAAGTTGAATGATGTCACCATCAAGAACAAGTACCCCTTGCCTAAGATAGAAGATTTGTTTGATCAGTTGACCGGTGCCCAAGTGTTTTCTAAGATTGATCTTAGGACTGGCTATCATCAACTCAAAATTCATGCAGAGGATATCCCAAAGACTGCCTTTACCACCAGATATGGATTGTATGAGTATACAGTCATGTCTTTTGGAGTAACCAATGCCCCCGCTTATTTCATGAACCTCATGAATAAGATTTTTATGGACTTCCTGGATAAGTTTGTCGTTGTTTTCATTGATGACATTCTGATTTATTCCAAATCAGAAGAAGAACATGAGCTACACCTAAGGACCATTCTTGGAACCCTTAGAGAGCATCAGCTATGTGCAAAGTTTAGCAAATGTGAATTCTTGTTACAGGAAGTAGGATTCCTCGGTCACATTGTATCAGCCGGAGGAATTGCTATTAACCGTGCCAAAGTGAAAGATGTAGAAGATTGGCAAGCCCCAACCACTCAAACCCAAGTTCGTGCTTTTCTCGGATTGGCGGGATATTATCGCAAATTCATAGAAGGATTCTCTAGTATCGCCCGACCCATGACCCAATTGCTGAAGAAGGACAAGAAGTTTGAATGGACCGACAAATGTGAAGCGAGTTTTCAAGAACTCAAAAGGAGATTGATTTCAGCCCCAATCTTGATCATGCTGGATATCACGAAGCCCTTCGATGTGTATTGTGACGCATCCAAGATTGGTCTCGGATGTGTGCTAATGCAAGAAGGCAAAGTTATATCTTATCTATCGCGACAATTGAAGCAACACGAGCAAAACTATCCAACCCATGACCTCGAACTCGCAGCCGTAGTTCTAGCCCTAAAAACATGGAGACATTACCTGATGGGAAACCGTTGTGAGATTTATTCGGATCACAAGAGCCTAAAGTATATATTCACTCAGAAGGAGCTGAATATGAGGCAGAGAAGATGGATTGGGCTAATCAAGGATTATGACCTGGACATTCACTATCACCCTGGTAAAGCCAACGTGGTAGCCGATGCCCTTAGCAGATTACCGTGCCGCTTGAACTCCATGATTTTGAAGGAGCAACCAAGTTTGCACAAAGAGATGGAAGATTTTCGAATAGAATTAGTAAGTGAAGGATTTTTGGCTAGCATAGAACTTCAGCCCACTTTGATCAGTCAGATTAAAGAGGCGCAGAAAGGAAATGCCAGTATCGACGGAATCAAGCATCGTATCGGTACAGGCAAAGTACCCGGATTCACCGAGGACGAAGAAGGAGTTTTGTGGTACAAAGGACGCCTTTGTGTACCATCAGATTCTGAGTTAAAAGAAGTTATCTTGAAGGAGGCTCATGATACTCTTTATTCTATCCATCCCGGAGGAACTAAGATGTATCAAGATTTGAAAGAGCAATTTTGGTGGCATAAGATGAAGAGAGATATCGGAAGCTATATCGCCAAGTGTGATATATGTCAGCGAGTCAAGGCCGGACATCAAAGACCCGCTGGATTGTTGCAACCTTTGCAAATTCCGGAATGGAAATGGGATTCTGTAGGAATGGACTTTATCACTGGACTACCTACTTCTAGTAGGGGAAATGACTCTATTTGGGTCATAGTGGACAGATTGTCCAAAGTCGCCCATTTCTTGCCCGTCAAAACCACCTATCAGAGTTCGAAGCTAGCGGAGTTGTACATCGCTAGAATCGTTAGTTTGCATGGAGTCCCCAAGAACATAGTATCGGATCGAGGAACTCAGTTTACCTCGAGATTCTGGAAGAAAGTCCAAGAAGGTTTAGGAACCTGCCTAGATTTCAGTACCGCGTATCACCCTCAGACCAATGGACAAACGGAGCGAGTAAACCAAATACTCGAAGATATGCTTAGAGCATGTGTGCTAGAATATGGATCCAAGTGGGAAGACTGTCTGCCGTTTGCAGAATTTTCTTACAACAATAGTTACCAAGCCAGTTTGCAAATGGCCCCATTTGAATTCATGTATGGAAGAAAGTGTCGCACCCCTTTGAACTGGTCGGAAGTAGGAGAGAGTCAAATTTTCGGACTCGACATCCTACGAGAAGCAGAAGAGAAGGTTCATAGAGATCAACGATGACCTAACCTATCCCGAAGTACCCATCCGTATATTGGAAGAAGCCTTTCGAACTACCAGAACCTGAAGCATCAAGTTTCTCAAGATTCAGTGGAGCAACCACACAGAAGAGGAAGCTACCTGGGAGCGCGAAGATCACATCAGGAAGGAGTTTCCCGATCTCTTCAAATCCTAGGTAATCTTTTCGTCCTTTTTCAAATCTCGGGACGAGATTTTGTTTAAGGGGGGAAGGTTTGTAACATCCCAAAAATACCAAACTTAGATCATCAAACACCAATCATCAAGATTAGGGTTAACAAAAAACTTTTCTAAATAAACTCATGAATGCATGTATATGTGTATGCATGGATTTTGAATTTCTTTAAAAACCACCTTGTTTGTGTGATCCATTGCTTGTAAAATGTTTCTTAGGTGAAATGAACATCATCTAAAACATTTCCCACACTTTGCCTAAAGACAAGTAAATCAAAACAAATATATTAAGTGAATGGTCATTTTGACCAATTTAACTCCCATGCCTACTTTGGCTGTCTCAAACTTTCAAAACCTAACAGAAACTTTTCTGGATCTTTGCACCCCTTGAATGTACTCATAACAAGGTATCAAGGCCCACTTTGTGATCATCCAGAAACTTTCAAATGCATAGTTTAAATGACAATTCAAAATTGAATCTTCTTCATATGGGAAGATCCCACTTTTTCAAAACCCACTCAAACAAGCTCAACTTTCAAAACCCAAGTATCTGCAGACTCACCAGCACCAATCTAGCAAACCCACCAAAATTCATTTCAAAATTCAAAACTTGATTTCATGCGGCCATTTCATCAAACAGGTTGCAGACACAAATCAAACAAAACAATAAACACTATAGTGTGCAGTGATTCTTGCCTAACTTGTTCCCTAGTTAGCTCACACACAACTCAGTAGATCATCTAGAAAGATTAGCCCAACACTAGCACCCCTGTGAGCTTGCCATTGTCATTAATGGTGAACAGCCGAGCACCCCAATGTCACCCCATTGTGGACAGCAGGCTAGAGGAAGAACTAGCCGTGCCAACCTTGTCTGGGAGGCAGCCCAGCGTCCACCGCCACTCCCTGTCCCAGCCGCGAGCGTTGCTAAGCCCAGGACCACGCGCACAAGCCGCGCCCAGACCATGCCGAGCGTGCGCCAGAGCGCCACCCTCGACCAGCGTCCACAGACCGCGCGCCGCCCTCACCGCGTGCACACACGATCACCACCGACCCAGGAGACTGCCAGACATCCCCGTTTTCCGCCCCGTGCCATACAACCACCGCCCGCCGTCGAAGACGCCGCCTCTGCCGCGCAGAGCACCGGCCGTTCCAGACCAAACCACACCGCCGCATGCCTCGCGACCATGTCGTTGAGCATCGCCAGGAGACACCGCACCGCCCCCTACCCTTGCCCATGCCATTAGCCGCCTGTAACATCGCCCCTCGACGAGCTCACCGTGCGCGCCGACGGTCCCCTCGCTCGACTATAAATAGAGGCCACCCCCGCATGATTTCTTCACACCATCTCACTCCTCTCTCCTCACCGATCGTGCCACACCATCTCAGAGCAAGGCGAGCACCACCTCGCCGGAATTTCATCGGAGCCCGCCGCCTCTGGAGAAGAAGGGAGCCAGCGATTGGAGCCGCCCCAGGAGAAGCCACCGGTACCAGGAGGTTCGCCGTCTCCGACTTCGTCGTTCGCCCGCCTCGCGGACCCTCGCCCGTACCCCGGTGAGCCCCCAGCACCCCCCACTGGCCGCGCTAGGTTTCGTTCTCGCCGGAGATGTCTCACGTCGACGATGACCCCCAGCCGTTGGACTAGAACTAGATCGAACGATCCACATTGCCCCATACCGCTTCGCCCAGCCCCGTGTCACTGACGAGTGGGGACACCCACTTAAGCAGCCCGCGGGAGCACTGCGCTTAGCAGGTCGGCCCGTTAGAATTTCCCGCGCAGCCCAGCGATTCAAATTAAACCTTTTCTTTTTAAATTCAAACACACTTCTGTACCCAACTTCAAAAATCAACCCAGATCAATTCAGTGCACCAAATTGAATGAAACCAATTTTGTTGGAAAGGACTGTGTATGCTTAATCCAAGCCTGTTGGATTCAAGTCATTTGGATCTGTAGATCACCCATAGTAAAAATAACAAGGCAGAAGCTTTTCTGCATTCAAACATTTTTCAAATTTAAACCATAAAAGCTTTTGAGTTGTTTCCAACTCTCAAAAATCACATTTAACCATACCTTTCAGAATATATAAAAATATATAGGTTTACTTGCAGAAATAATGTTCAAGTAATAAAAGAATGCTTCATAAGCATTTCTAGCCACTTTAATTAATTAAAATAAAAGGGTAAAACCTTATTAAATTGTGACACCACTTTAAATCACATTCCCATGGACTAAAATATGTGGTGATGACATGTGTCAACATGATCCCATATTTGGTTTGGAGAATATTAAATCTTAAGTAGTTTTTCAATGAGTAGAAATTACTTTTCTAAAAATAAAAAGATTTAAACCAAGCTTTAACCTTGTAATGTTAGAGATGATGCTAGATCATCTATAGGACCCTTGTGTGTGATGATTGCAAGTAGTTAAGTATTGTTTGGTGATTGTGTACCTCGTATTTATTCATAGACGCTAGTACCGACCAAGGATACGAGGAGGAAGGAGGATACTACGAAGAAGAAGCCGAGGAGAACTTCAACCACTGCTCTGCACAAGGCAAGCTAGTAACTATGCAAGCTTATATTGACACTGATGCAAGCCTAATACTACTAGTGAATGTGCAAGCTAACCCTTGCCAGATACCCTACTGATGCCACCAACCCATACTTGTGATATGACTACTATATGCCTTAAGCATGTGTGATCATACCCACTTAATAAACCAATCCTAGTTTTATGTGCAAGCTTCTTACTTTATTTCTTTATCAAAGCTTACTTAGAGTCTACCTAAGAGTTTGGTAGATACTAGACAGTTGTGCTGAAGGTTGCATAAAGAGCATAAAATTTGGCCTAAGTTAGAAACCTTGACATCAGCCTAAGATATAAGGTTGGACTTAGTTAAAACCCCACTAGTTACCACCCCTCATTAGTACTACCCCCACCTGTAGATGCTAGTGCTAAGCATAAAACTTGATCAAACTTTAATGGGAATACTTGGTGGAAAAATGGTTATGAAAACCTTGGAATGATGGATCATTCTATTGAAATGTTTTGGAAATGTGTTTCCAAACACTTGATGATTTTGGTGATGAAAATGTTGAGGCATGAGCCTTAGCCCTTTATAAAACCGATGGTTGTCTGGATGCGATACCATTCCAATTTTAGCGTACAACCACAATACCTGAATATTGGGTAGGGCTTGACTGGAAACTTATGTACCTTAGTATTAGTTCCCTCACGGCCAAGGTCTGAGCTGAGGCTACCTTGTGAAGATTGTCCACCTGTGCAGTACCCAAGATGACAGTGGTCATGGTTGGGAGGCCAAACTCACAGGAGAGGTGCTTATACTAGGGCGTGTAATTGAAAGGTTAGGATTGATTATCCACATACTGAGTATGGTGAATTCAGGATTGTTCCTGACGGATGTATCGAATGTTGTGGTGAAAGTGTACAATCTCTGCAGAGTGTCAAACTATTCGAATAGCCGCGTCCGCGGTTATGGACGGTTGGAGTGGCCATACTGTTCCCCCATCAGACTTTTCAAAATGACTTGTGAAATGAATTGAGACTTTGACTTGACCACAACAGAGTTGTGACCTGAATTACAAGATCCCACTTAGGAGTTATAAAATTGTGACTAGCTTTGGATTTAAGTAGAGATAAATCTGGCTTTTGCAAAACAACCTTAGAGCCTAGTGTCCCATTATCCAAAAACCCCTTTACCTGTTAGTATTAGTTTGCGAGTACTTAAAGAGTACTCATGGCTTTGTCCCTGGCTATTCCCATGGATAGACTATGAAGAGGAGTACCTGGAAGATGGACCCCAGGAAGGTTACGACAACTAGGATCATCTCCCATCGTCAGCATTTCCTGTGACCCCGAAGATGGAGCTTCGCCTACGCTACCGTTATTATTACGTAGTCCGCTGCTTGATGTTGTTTTAAGAACTGGATCATGAGATCCCTATTTGTGTAAGAACTTATGTATCACTGTAACGGATGAAGTACTATGGTATCCAACTCTGTTATGTCTCGCAAAAATGGTAATCCTGGGATTGCGATGTATGGCATAACAGGAATCTAGGATTGAAAAATCCGGGTGTTGACATGTGGTATTGCAAACTTAAGTCATAGTCCTTGATAAGTTCTAGCCATCTTCTTTGTCTCATATTAATTTCCTTTTGGGTGAAGATATACTTCAAACTTTTGTGATCTGTGAACACTTCACAATGCTTTCCCAAAAGATAGTGTATCCATGTTTTGAGTGCATGGACAACAGAGGCTAACTCTAAATCATGAGTAGGATAGTTCACTTCATGAGTTTTGAGTTGTCTCGAGGCATACACCACAACTTTTCCTTCTTGCATAAGTACTGCACCCAAACCCTGATGAGATGCATCACAATATACTTGGAAATTGTTTTCCAAATCTGGCAGACACAAGACTGGTGTTGTCACAAGTCTCTTCTTCAATTCCTGAAAGCTGAGTTCACAACCTTCCGTCCAAGCAAATTTCTTGTCTTTCTTTAGCAATTCAGTCATAGGCTTAGCTACCTTGGAGAAATTTTCAATGAACCTTCTGTAGTAACCTGCTAAGCCAAGGAAACTACGAACTTCCTTCACTGACTTGGGAGATTCCCATTCAGTCACAGCTGAAACTTTAGCAGGATCAACTGCTACACCATCCTTTGGCATAACATGACCAAGAAATCCAACTTCATTCAACCAGAATTCACACTTGCTGAATTTGGCATAAAGTTTATGTTCTCTTAATTTCTCAAGTATCAAACGCAAATGTCCTTCATGCTCTTCTTTGCTCTTGGAGTAGACTAGGATGTCATCGATGAAAACAACAACAAACTTGTCAAGGAATTCTATGAACACCTTGTTCATCATATTCATGAAGTATGCTGGAGAATTGGTCAAACCAAATGGCATTACGGTATACTCATACAATCCATACCTTGTAGTGAACGTTGTCTTAGGTATGTCTTGTTCTCTTATCTTGAGTTGAAAATAGCCTAACCGGAGATCAATCTTTGAGAACACACAAGCTCCTTCTAGTTGATCAAACAAGTCATTGATTCTAGGCAAAGGGTATTTGTTCTTGATAGTTACCTCGTTGAGTGAACGGTAATCTATGCATAACCTTTGACTTCTATCTTTCTTCTCCACGAACAAAACTGGGGCTCCCCAAGATGAAGAACTTGGTTGAATAAATCCTTTCTGCAACTGTTCTACAAGTTGTTTCTTGAGTTCTTTCAGTTCATCAACTGACATTTTATAAGGTCTCTTTGCTATTGGTCCAGATCCTGGTACCAAATCTATAAGAAACTCCACATCTCTATCTGGTGGCATTCCTGACAATTCTTCCGGAAACACATCCGGATACTCACTCACAATTGGCACACTGTCCATGCTAACCCCCTTAAGAGAATTTAGCTTACTTCCTTTAGATTCAAAGTTGGACTTGAATTTATTCTGTTTTCTTTCCGGGGTTGTGAGTGCAATAGTACGGTTAGCACAATCTAGTACTCCTTCATACTTAGCCATCCAATCCATTCCCAATATTACGTCCAGTCCTTGGGAATCAAGGATTATCAGACTCACTGGAAATTTATGCTTTCCAAACTCTATTACTAGATCCCGGCATCCAAGACTTACTATCATATCTCCACCCGGAGAACTAAATTTTATTGGACACCCAATGTTTTCAGTTGGAAACCCATTTCTATCAACAAATGCTTTTGATATGAAAAAATGCGATGCTCCAGTATCAAAAAGAACAAATGCTGGAATAGAATTGAGTCTGAACTTACCAGCAATAGCATCAGGCTCCTCATAGACCTCCTCCACACTGATGTGGTTCACATGTCCCTTCTGAAAAGGGTTGGGCTTGTTGGGTCCTTCAACTTTCTTTTCTGGGCATTCATTTGCATAATGCCCCATCTTCTTGCACTTGAAGCATTCAACCTGACTTATGTCTTTCTTGACAGGCTGGCTTCCACTTCCACTTCCATTACCACTGTGGTGGCTCTTGTATCCACCCTTGTGGTTCTTGTACTTGTGATTGTCATGACTACGGTGATGCTTGTTGTCATGACGGTTGTGGTTGTGATGCTTGTTGAATTTCCCATGCTTGTGGGATCCTGAGCTTCCACTGTCATCATAATGGGAACGTTTGTGAGATGATCCCGAGCTGTGCTTGTCTGAGTGCTTTCTCTTCCTGCTTTCGACTTGCTTCATTTTGTTCTCCAAAATAGCAGCCTTGTCACAGAGAGACTGATAAGTGGGAACATATGCCACAGCCAACTGCAGGTTCAGCTCATCATTCAAACCTTCAAGAAATTTTTCCTTTCTCTTAGCATCGGTGTCAACTTCATCCGGTGCGTAACGCGCCAGATTGTTGAACTCCTCAATATATTCGGCCACGCTGCGGTGGCGCTGCTTCAGATTATGGAAATCTTTCTTTTTCAGACTCATCACTCCAAATGAGATATGAGCAGTGCGAAAGCCATCCTCAAAGATAGCCCATGTCACATCTTCTATGTGAGTGGTGATCTGGAAGTTATCCCACCAAGTGGCGGCTGGTCCTTCCAGCAAATGTGCTGCAAATCTGACCTTTTCAGCATCAGTACAACCCACGGTTACCAAGTCCTTGCTCACAGAACGTAGCCAATCATTGGCCACCATGGGATCAGTCGTCCCCGAGAACTTTGCTGGCCTCAATCTCAAGAACCTAGTAAGCATATCAAAACCCGGTGGGTTGTTGTTGTTATTGTTGTTGTTGTTGTTGTTGTTGTTATTGTTGTTGTTTTGGTTCTGGATGAACGTCGTCATCATCTGCATCAGCTGAGTTTGAGCGGTCATCATTTTCTGCATTTCTGGAGTGATGTTGTTGTTGTTGTTGGGGTTGGGGTTTGCACGACGGGGAGGCATCTGTGGTTTGTTCAATAGAGATAAGAATGAGATACCCATAGATGTTTTCATGCACATTACATCACATAATCAAACACAAAGCATGCAACACAAAGATAAAGGTTCAACAACAAGATAACAAGTTCACAAAGTAAAACACACAAGTAGCAAGCCATCCACATGTCGGATGGTCAAATAACAAGTTCTCAAACAACAGGTATGATAGTAAATGATAAATGAGTAGTCAAATCTACTCCTCGGCATCAATCTCCTCCTCGATAAAGGTAAGACCTGCGTTCTCCATCACGGTCTTGTATTCCTCGACACTAGTGGTCAAGGTCTCTATCTTGGCTTTGAGAGCCCTCTTCTAGGAACGAAGCCTCTCAATCACCGTCTGCTGCTGCTCGAGCTCGAAGTCCTTGGACTGCAGTTCTTCAGTCATGTCTCGGATCTTCTTGTTCCTATCCTGGACATGCTTCTCCTGACTCTTATACTTCTTGTCCTGGCTCTCGAACTTCGCCTCCATTTCCTTGACTATCTCGTCTTGCTCCGCGAAGAGCTTGTCCTTCTCGCGAAGCTGCACCTGGAGTTCGTCATTGTTGAGCATGACATTGGTCCTGTCAGTGTCCACGTGCCTAATGAGAGACTCTAAGTCCTGGAGGTACAGGCGAATCGGCTCTGTTGTGTCCCTCGAAGTCGATGGACTCTCCATCCTCATCACGTCTACCGAAGACGTGGAAGTGAGTACCTCTAACCTGTCGGGAGTGTCTCCCCAGCAGACGTCCTATCAGATCCTGCATAACTACCTCAAGGCCTCTCTCCTTGTCATCGTGCATGAGCTTGAAGACAATGGCCTCCGTGGTAGGCTCTGTCTGGCGTCCGGGCTAGTTGACCTTGAAGCCCCAGAGGTCCTTCCTCTCAAACTTGGTGAGGGGAAGCACCATGATGGTAGGAAGAGGAAGATTGAGCAAAGTAGTAAGCTCAACAATACGAGGACCAAAGCGAGTAACCTGGAACTCCTCAACAGTGCTAATGGTAACAGTAGGCATCTATTTATAAGATAGAAAAGTTAGAACAACACAAATCAAGATAAAACAAAAGACAAAACATCACATGCATATACTTGGAAATCAAAACACACAAGTCATGGCATACATGAAACCATTACAACAACCAAGGTTCAATCTTATTTTAAAGCAACATTTGGAAAATAAGGTGATAGGTGGTGGTCCAACTAATGAAGTACGTTTACAATCCTATCTCACTGGATCTGTTGGCTAACACAATATTTCTAGAAGCAATCAGCCTATCTTGCTCACATGACTCCATCACTAAGTCTATAATGTCTCCTCTTAAGGTTTGGTTGGTAGCTTCCAACTCTTGGGTATGTTCCTTTTCTTTCCTTAGATCATTTTGGAGGTTGAGCATTCTGCACTTGACTCTATCACCAAGTTCTTTGATGGTCTTCCAGGTTGCATCCCTTGCTGATTCAAAGAATGTAGTGTGCACCACTGAATTGGTGAACATGCAGAATCCTTTTTCCTGGTGGTTGTCTTCCTTGTTTTTATACAAGTGAAGTTGCACCCACCAGTGTTCCACTCCTTCATCCATCACAGGAAAACCTTTGTACACAGCTGCACCTTGTATCTCTAATGCAACCATGAGGTCCTTGAGAACTTTGGGGAATTCTGTCTCACACTCCAAAGTCATTGTCATGGGTGGTCCTTTCCTCACGGCTTCGTTGATGGAGTTCATATACAAATAGAGATGAGAGAGAAGATTAGAAAAGTTTTACGAGAAGAATAGACAAGTGTAGAAGTTGAAATTTTTTCCTTAGTGGTTTCCAATCCTAGGGTCATAATCCTACAGGCAACACAGTGCTCTGATACCAACTGTAAGATCCCTCCTTTATAAAGGAAAAGGATCCCTGTGATTGCAATGCTAGTCCCTGGATCATTGCTAGCATCCACAGTTTAAGATGAAGTACACAGATACAAAGGTCATTTATTACAGCCATTCCAGAGATAAACATAGTCTTTACAACTCCAAGGCCACAGGCCTAATACAAGAGTTTGAATAAGTAAATGAATAAAAGTCTTCATCTTCATGTGCCACAGGCAAACATGTTGAGTGTAGACTCATGACACCTAATCCTCATCTGAGTAACCTGCAACATCACAAGTTACAGCCACAGTGGTTCAATACTTTGGAATAGTATTGGCAAGTGATACCTTAGTAAAATTTTAAGTGGACTAGATACTATATGTAATTTGGCTAAGTGTAGCTTGGCTTGCTTTGCTCAAAATAGATTTTTCCTATTAGTTGAAATCACTAAGTTTTTCTTTGTCAAAACTTTTCCCAAGGAACCACCAATAGACATTGAGGTCCTTCACCCTTGTTCACCCACAAATTTTACTTAGAAATTGGGATGAGAGATTCTTGATAGCTTCCATGCCTTGATGCTCAAGTTGTCCATTGCCATGGACTTGGCTAAGTACTTAGATTTTTCCATCTGCAGAGGTTGTGCACTTTCCCCACCAAACTTGGTTTCACCAAGACAGGACCTTTCAGAAGCCTTCCCTTAGACCAAATGGACGCGCTCCAACCTATCATTCCCACTACCACCAACTGTCCAAATGGCTGAGTTCTAGCAACCTATGTGATCCAGGCAGAGCCCATATTGCCAAGTGGCTGCACTAGAAGCTTCTTAACACTTGGCCTCTAAAATCTCTTTGTTCCTGGGTGGCTTACCACAAGTGAGATACACAAGGTAAACCATAGAAATGGGCCTTGTGTAACCATCAACATAAACCTTTCCTTCCATTCCACCCAGGTGTTTCATTAACTTAGTTGTTTTATTAGGCAAAACACAAGTCCAAAGGACTTAGAAATATTTTCATCATAGCATGTATATATTTCACCAACCCTTGGTTACTACTAGCTAGGCTAAGCATGGCATAGATAGTAACTTAACTTAGAAATTCCCTAGCATTTCTACAACTACTAGGATTCCCAACATGGCATATAAGCAAAATATAGCATGCAAGTCTAACAAAATATTTCTAATGCTTAGTAGAAAACATAGGAATGATAATATTCATGAAGTACCACTTGCCTTGGTAGTTGGGAGAGTAGCACTCCTCACAATCACAATCACTAGCACCAAAATCTACACAAGGATTGGTAGCAACAAATTACACACAAAACATATACAATCAAAAATATATGGATGCATGCAAGATGGTATATGATGATTTTTAAAATTCAACCAAGCAAGTAAACAATACTGATTCACTAACAAGTTAAAAACTTGCCAAACAATATTGATTTAACCCCTAAAACAATTCCTAAATATTTCATATAATCAAAATAGCCCTACACAAGTTTCTGCAAAAGAAACCATTTTAACAAATGCAAAACATTAAACACATTGCATATTCTGAAAGAGCTTGCTCTCCTAATTCCAACGGTATAAAGTTTGTCAAATTCTAACATGGGGATCAAAAGTTATAGCCAAAACAAATTTGAACAATAATCAGATTCAAATTCTGTTTTAAATCTAAACTACTGCCACGCGGCGCTATCCTATTGGCCGGTACCATTTCACTCAGGATCACGCTTCCGCACCGTCGGATCAAGTTAGATCCAACGCGCCAGATCTAAATAAAATGGTTCGCTCCAGATCTAATCTAGACCCTACGATACAGATCTAACGGCGGGCGCTGCTCTGACCAAAGAGTGGCGGCGCGAATGGTCGCTGGCGGCGGCGGCGCTTCTGCCAGCGACGCACCGGTGATTCCAGAGGGAGCTAAGGGTCAAGCGGTGGCTTACCAGACTCGCTGAAGCACGACGAAGCTCAAGGTGTTGCTGGTGTGGGCGGGGGTGTGCTGTAGAGGCTGCTGGGGCTTGTCGGAGTTGGAGGCAGCGTCGGGTTTGCTCGGACGGTGACGAAGGCGATGTTACTGGCCACCCTAGAACAAACCGAGGGTATCAGCGTGTGCACAACGCTCAGGCGAACCTGAAAAGGTCAAGTAGAAGGCATGGGGCGGTCGGATTTTACCTCAATCTCTCGCCAGAGTTGGTGATGGCGTCGGATGCTCACGGTGCTCGTCGAAGTCGAAGCTCTGGATCACAAATAGACGGACAAAGGGGATCAGGAGGTGCGTAAGGAAGTTGCAAAGCGACTCGTATGAACCAGAGGAGAAGGGGCGCACGGGGCTCACCGGAATCGATCGCTGGAGTGAGCTCTGTCTGCGGTGGTGTGAGGTTGATTGCGGGCAGCCTGGTGGCGCTTCTGTCTGGCTTTGTTGGGGGAATGGCCGCGAGGGGGAGAGGTTTATGTAGCCGGAGCTGGGCGTGGAGTTACTCGCGGAATCAATGGGAATCAACGCGGCAGTGACTGCGGCGAGTAACGGCGGAGCGAGCGTCGCAGGCGCGCGTGATTGACGAAGACGACGACGTGGTCACGGATCCACTTGTCAGCGAATAAAGCAGAGAGGGGGTGGGGTCCGGGCGTCAGCGTCTCTGTGGGTGCGTCTGCAAGTGAGAGAGGGAGAGAGGGAACCCGGGTGGGCTTAGTGGGCTGCTTTCTCAGTTGGGCTAGATTAGTAGCGCCGGCCCTTTTCCTTTTCTTTAATCCTTTTCTATTTCTGTTTTGATTTTCTGGAATGATTTCAAACTCTATTTGAATTCAAATCTTTTCAGGATTTTTGCAGTGTGTAACATTCATATTTCTGGGCATAAAATCATGTGGTCTCTTTGTATTAGCTTGGTCCCTTTGTTCAAACAAAATAAGCAGTGCTATAGCACATGATTTGATTAAGTTTTGGAAATGGTTTCTGAATCATATTTGTTTTGTAAAATTTCACCAAACTTCAACAATCAAACACAATAATAAGAGAGCAAGAAAGGCTTGGTTTAAAACAAATAACTCTTCAATTGAGAGTGGCATTAGACTAATAGCTGTTCACATAAAATAATGAGCTCATATGCTCCTGTTTTTGAAGTGTTTTGTTTGAAATGAAAAACATATGAACATGGATGCATGGATGATATGCATAAGTTTGAAACATGATTTTAGGGATGTTACAGAAATGTTTAGTCCCACATTGCTAGTTGAGTGGAAGTTGGACCAGCCTATAAGGTGAGCCCTTCCACCACTTGTACGAGCTTGAGAAGAGAAGACATATACACACGTGCTCCTCCTTCTCCTCGCTCACCTTGCCACGCCACGCCTCGCCACGACACGACGCGCATGCCACGGGAATCTCGCCGAGCCGAGCTTTATTTTGCCACGTGATGGTGCTGTGTTGCACTTCGTCGGGAAACCCCAAGAGCAAGGTGTGAAGCAGCACAACTGCAAGTTTTCCCTTAGTAAGAAACCAAGGTTATTGAACCAGTAGGAGGAAGGAAACGTCTCAAAGGTGTTTCAAGCAACGTGGAAACCTGCACAACACAAACTCAAAACTTTGCCCCAACGAACAGTGAGGCTGTTGATACGTCGGAAACATATCTATAATTTTTGATGCTCCATGCTTGTTTTGTATCTACTTTGCTTTGCTTTGTCTATACTTTGAGGTGTTTTTATATCTTTTCTGGAACTAACCTATTAACAAGTTCCCATAGTGCCAGTTGCCTGTTTTCTTCTGTTTTTGGTTCCAGAAAGGCAGAAAATCAATATTCTCAAAATTTGACGGGACAAAAGCCAAAGTCATTACTTTTCCTGGAGCAACATGGAACCACGAAGCAGAGTCGCATGGGGTCCACAGGGTGTCCGCACCCCCCTAGGCGTGCGCAAGCCCTGGAGGCGCCTGGAGGGAGTGTGCCCCCCCCTAGACCCCACCGACCTTGATTCATGTGCCTATAAGAAGCCTCCGACCCAAAAACCCTAGGGCATCCAAAAGAAATCCACGAAAACCTCTGTAGAGCCGCCGCCACCGAAAGGGAGATTCGGGGGATATAAAGTCTCTGTTTCGGCACCCTGCCGGGACGGGGAAGTGCCAACGGAGCCATCTAGATCGTTCTCCATTGCCATCTTCATCACCGTAGCTGATTCCCATGATGAGGAGGGAGTAGTTCTTCCTCAAGGCTAAGGGCTCTACCGGTAGCTATGTGTTCATCTCTCTCTATGCATGATCTTGTGGTCATGAGCTTTCTAATCAAGTAGATCTACCTTGCTACTCAAGTGCTTCATTAGATCTCTGTTCTCCCCATGTGTTTGAAAGTGACAGCATGCACGCCATGGTGGCACTTAGGTTTGAGTCTAAAAAATACTCTTTGTGCTTTAATAGATCTATGCTTTTCCCCCCGTGTGTGAAAGTGACAGCGTGCATACCGTGTGTGGCACTTTTGCTAGATTGAATATTTGTTATGAGTTATATTTGGAGTTGGATGTATTTATGAAATTATGCTGTTTGTTGGAACCATCTAGCGCTCAAGGTGATAGTGTGGGGTTATCTAGATTGGGGAAGGCCCTACCATGGATTAGAGTGTTCAACCGGAGAGTAGATAAGAGTAGTATCATGAAGAGAGGAATATTTATATGAGAGAGTGTTCACTAGTGAAAGTATAATCCCTAGGCCTTGTTTCTAAACATTGAAACACCGTTTGCATCTAGATCTGTTGCATGTTTTCTTGCTTTAGTCTTTACCTCACCATCAAGCTCTTTTCTGGCACTCACACACGTTCTCCCACGTCAACAACAAGTCAGAAGCTATTTTCTGGCACCGTTACCACTTGTATTCCACTATCTCTTCACCGAACTTGTGCACCTATACACCCGACAAGTGTATTGGGTGTGTTGGGGACACAAGAGACTTCTTGTATCTTGATTGCAGGGTTGCTTGAGAGGGATTACCTTTGACCACTTCCTCCCTGAGTTCGATAAACCTTGGGTGATCCACTTAAGGGAAACTTGCTGCTGTTCTACAAACCTCTGCACTTGGAGGCCCAACAACTGTCTACAAGAATAGAAGTGCGTAGACATCAAGCTCTTTTCTGGCGCCGTTGCCGAGGAGGTTTTGGGATTTTACCTTTCCTCCACGTCAAACGCCATCAAGCTCTTTTCTGGCGCTGTTGCCTGGGAGGTAAGGTAAAAGGTACTCACATCCTCCGGTGTGAGTGCTCAAAGTTATTTCCTTTAGATTCTGCATTTTTGTCTTTTTGTTTCTTGTTTTTCACTAGTTAGGCTTAATGGAAAACAACAACAAAATTAGAGAGCTTCATAGTATCTATCTTGAGTTAGGACATGAAGTGTTTGAAGAGAAAATTAAAAAACCCATGGAACTTTATTTGCATGCTAATAGCAATGTTATTAGTATGAATTCTTTGTACACCATTGTTGCTAATGATATGGAAAAGTCTAAGCTCGGGGAGGCTAGTTTTGATGAGCATGATATTTTTAGTCCCCCAAGCACGGAGGAGAACATTTTCTTTGATGATACTTTACCTCCAATATATGATGATTACAATGATGAATATGATATTTTCAGTCCACCTACTATTAAGGAGAAAATTAATTGTGATTACAATATGCCTCCTATATTTGATGATTATGGTGATGAGAATAATAGTGATAGCTATGTTGTTGAATTTGCTCCCACTACAATTAATAAGAATGCATTTGCTTATGTGGAGAGTAATAATCATTTTATGCATGTGTCTCATGATAAGAATGTTTTATGTGATAGTTATATTGTTAATTTTGTTGATGTTGCTACTGAAAGTTATTATGAGAGAGGGAAGCATGGTTTTATGCATCTCAAAAATATTAAGTTTCCCCTCTTTATGTTGAAAGTCTTGAAGTTGCACTTCTTTTGATTTCCTATGCTTGTTGCTTTGTGCTTTCATGACTTGTTTCTTTATAAGATTCCTATGCATAGGAAGTGGGTTAGACTTAAAATGTTCGTTGAATTTGCTTCTTGATGCTCCATATTTCCTATATGTGCATCTTTGAAACTATCATGCCTAACTTAAAGGCATTAAAGAAAAGTACTTGTTGGGAGATAACCCAAGAGTTTTCTTGAGTCTTGGAAGTTATTACTTCTGTAATGACCTCTACTTATCCTTTTTGTTTGCTTTTTGTGCCAAGAATGACCTCCAATGAGAGGGAAGTAAGATTTGGGGAGTTGCTGTCCCGAACCAGATTTTTGTGCTCCACCGTAAAAATTTGTGAGGAATCTCTGTAAGTCGGAAAGAGATGTTATTTTGCAAATAAATCCCCCAGTATGTTATCTAACTTTCGTTAGTTCAACACTTTTTGATTTGAGCAACAGAAGATGTTCGAACAAATTGATTTCTACCTGCTGGTCTATTTTGACAGATTTCTGCCATTATTTGCATTTGCTTCTTATTGATTCCTTTTTGAGTTCTCTTTAGGTGAATTGAGCTTTTTGAAGGATTTACTACAGTAGCTTGTGTTTTTAGTGAAAATCCTTCCTGTTCCAAAGCTTTTCTAGGGGTCTAATATCTTTTAAATACACTAATGTTGCTAATGAAGATTGTGTGAAGTTTTGTATGAAGGAAAAAATTTCAGGTGTAAAGAGAGAATGATGTAATAAGATGAAGAATGGACAAAAGCGCAAGCTTGGGGATGCCACCCCGTGTCACCCCGAGAAATATTCAAGAGGTACAAGCGTCAAAGCTTGGGGATGCCCAAGGCACCCCCTTCTTCATCAATAAAAATCTCAGGTCTTTATAGACAATTCGTTTTTATTGTTTCATGCACAGTTGTGTTGTTCTTGGAGCGTCTTAGTTTTCTTTTTTGGTTTTCGTTTTCTTAGTTTGCTTGAGTAAGTTGGTTGGTTACACCACACTTCTTTTGGAGAGATACACACTTTGTTTTCATTGCCTAGAACACTCTAGTTTTCACACTTATTGTTTTGTGAGTGTACACTTTTGCTAGCACTGCGTTCAGCCTTAGTTTTCTTGTGATTTCAGCTTAGAACTTTTTAGTTCTTCTCTGTGGATTTGTGAGACAACATCACTGATCTTTATTGATTATTATCTTTGTGAGTTGTTTCAATTAAGTCGATTGGTGTTGGAAAGAGTAGGAAGTTTCATGCTTAAGTGGTACAAAAGGGAGCTTGTTTTGACTATGGATTAGACTTTATCATGTCATGTTGTTACTTGTTTTGACCTTATGCTTAGTGATTATTGTTGTAGCATGACTTGTTCCAAACAATTAGGATTTCTTAGTGTGCCTTGAAGAAATTATGCGTTGTTTTAGCATGCAAAATCATAGTATTGTGGTATTCTCCTTTGATGCTTTGCTTGGGTTGACTTGGCACATGCTCACACCATGTTATGACTATTAGAAGTCACCATTAGCCTCTATGATCATTTAGTCCTTGACTTGTAGTACCACTCTTTGCTTTGATTAGTAATGCTTTGTTGCACTGCGTGATTATGGCCATTATTGCTCTCTTATTTGGTTGCTCCCAGTCTTTTGCTAGCCTCCACTTGTATGAGTAAGCTCTACTCATGATTCCAACTCCCAAGAAACCAAGTTATTCCACTCCACTATAAATTCCTATGCATGGTGTGTTACACCATTCCAAGTATATTCTGGTTTTCAGCTATCTTCCAATTAAAAAGTATTTTGTTATGTGAAAACCTAGTGATTAAAGCCCTCACGAACTTGATGGCACACTTTATATTCTTTGACCCTAATAAACTTAAACCATTGTGTCTTCTATGTTGTATATTCTTGCACTTATACGTTGGAATTAGCAGAACCGTGCTGTCACGGGGAACGTTTTCAACATTGCACTTGTACTTTGTACTCAGTTGATATCATGCTCTTTTGTCTGAGGATGTCACCAGTGTGAAATAAAAAGAGAACTTGTAAGTCCATGGAGTTTGTATCCTGTGTTAGAGAAACGTCTGGGCCGCTAGCCTAAGCCATGCCTAATCATGGTGGAAACTTGCAGCATCACCATAATGAGCTATCTATGAAGCATCCTCAATAAAAAGCTATGCATATGGTAAATAAAAAGATTGCTGAGATGCTCATTGTCTGCTTGCCTTGTCATTTTGGTTATAGGAAAGCTCATGTACCATGTGCAAGGGGTATCCCGTTGGCGGTTCTCAATGATATGCAAATACTTACAGTGACAAGAACTTACCTGGACCCAAAGTTGAGTATGCATGAGGTGTGGCCCTCGTATTCAAGGGACTTGAGATTGCCAACTTATACTTCGTCAAGCATATACTCCATCTTTGCCACTTTAACCTTAACCACTTCAAGATGCTTATGATAGGGGCAATGAGGGCTGAAAGCTAACAAGTACCATAATTTTTGGAAGCTCTTTTTGAAACTTGAAATCCCTGCTTCCTTTATAAAAGGCTTTTCTGCCACCATTATTGAGTCTCCACCTTCTACCTTTAGGCACCATTAAGAGAGCATAGTTGTCATTCTGTGTGCAGTGTTCCAAAGATTATTGTCACATCCCAAAATTTTCCAAATTTTGAAATGTGAAAAAAAATAAACAAAATAAAATTTTGTTGAAATTTAGGGTGAGAAGAAACTTTTGATTCCAAATTGGAAATATCAAAACCTATTTTGATCAAATAAAATCCTAAAGGGATTTAAAAAGTTAAATAAACAATAAAGTTAAAATAGTTGGAATTACTATTTTTAGATCTTTTAATAAAAGATTTGGCTTTCAAAAGAAAAGGTAGAATTATAAATAAAGATTATTTTATAGAGCCAAATTAAATCTTGGCCAAGCTTTGGAAATAAAATATTTCTATTTTGATAAAAAGGATAAAGGTTTATTTAAATAAAATAATGAGGATTTATTAATATCCAATTTTTATTAAAGTAAAGGCTTTTCCATTTTAAATAAACACTAAAACTTGTTAATTTATTTTAAATAAGTTTTCCAAGTGTTTTATTTATTCAAATAAAATCTACTGAAATGTTTTTGGTATTTTTTAGATTTCAAATAGAGTTTTTAAATAAATTAAATCCTATTTGAATGAAAGACTAAGGTCTATTTTATTTAATTATTAATGGATCTTAAAAAAAAGAATAAAAATTATTTTGTTTTGGACTTTGATTTGTGTTGTTAAACAGAATTAAAACCTACACAAAGTTCGGCAAAGGTTTG
This sequence comes from Avena sativa, assembly GCA_916181665.1. Lineage (NCBI taxonomy): Eukaryota > Viridiplantae > Streptophyta > Magnoliopsida > Poales > Poaceae > Avena > Avena sativa. Next base: position 510,187,209 of record OV702294.1, read on the forward strand.
AATTCATTTGGGTGTTTGAATTGTTTGAATAAAATCAAAACAGAAATTCCAAATGGAAAAAGAAAAAGCTATCTGTACAAAAAAATGAAACAAACTGACCCAACCCAATAGGCCCAGCAGCCCACTCGCAGCCCAACTTCCTCCCCAGCGAAACGTTTTCTTTCACTCAATCTCGCACCCGCAGAGTCACAGACAGGTGGCCCCATCTCCCACTTCCTCCACCTCGCTGACAGACGGACCCTACTGCCTCGTCATCGTCATCAACCCCGCGCCAGCCGTTTCCCCCTTGCTCGTCGCCGTTCTGCCACGAGTTAATCCGGTTAAATTCGAGTAAATGGCTGACTTAATCCTCGCAGTGACCACGCTTGTTAAATCGCTCGTCCTCCTCTCTCTTTCTCCCCAAACAGCGCCTCCCCTCTGCCCCTAGGCTGCTCTAATTCGAGCTTGCATTCCACTGTCTCCGACGACGTCCCAGAGCAATTCCGACCACACCCCGCCGCCCCTCTCCTTCCTCTGCACGCGAGCTAGCTATCCACCTCCTGGCGCATCTCCCCGTGCCACTCGTTTGCCCGCAAGTGCCCCGTAGCGTCGGCTTCGTCCTCACCTGAGCACCGCCGCGTCTGACTCGTCTCTGACGAAGTTCCCTGGTAAGCCTCGACCGCCCCAGCGCCTCCTGTTGATGCTCCCATCACCCCCAGATCAGTACGCGTCTAACTGTGCCCCTATCTTGCCTTAGGGCGACCTGCAGCCTCACCTCCGACAGCAAACAGAGCCGCCCATCGTCAGGAGCTACTCCGGCGAGCAATCGTCGCTGTTCCTGAGCGCCCCTTGCCAAGACGACCACACGTTGAGCTTCAGCATCTCCCTACGATCACGGTGAGCATCTCCGTTACCTCCCTTCCTTCCTGCTTCGCCAGAACCACCGCGAGTAGAGCCGCGCCGCCGTTCGCCGCCGCGCAGCGCCGCTAGTGGATGGTCAAACCCCTGTGAACCGTCAGATCGTCATCCAGTGGCTTAGATAGAATAACTTATCGAAAGGGTATGGTGCAATCTGAACCGTACGATACACTTTAGATCTAACAGCTCACAGAGGCTGATCCGCACGAAGCGGTACCAGCCAATAGAATTACGCCACGTGGACATAGTTTTGTTTAAAATAGAATTTTGAATCTGATTGATATGCAAACTTGTAAAATTCATAACTTTAATTCTACATGTCCAAATTTTGCAAATTTTATATCAATGGAATCAGCAAGACAAATACTACCCAACCATGCACTTTGTTTAATGATTTGCTTCTGGAAAATTGGTTGAATTTGTAGAAACATGTGTAGGCTTATTATGAATATAAAAATTGTTCTAGATATATTTTTAATATGAAATCTTTGGAAAATGGTTAGTTTTGAACCTACTGACCATAGGAACCAACTTATGGATTTAAAAATGTATTTTGTGAAGTTTAGGAATAAATATTTGAGTTAGCACATTTATAGTCAAATAAAAATATTGTTTTTGTTTTAGAAATGATATTTGAGTAAAACCTTTGGGAAATGTTTTGATTCAAACCTTCTGACCGTGAACACCAAGTTTTGAGAATTAAAATGTATTTGGTGAACCCTTTAAATAATATTGCTTTGCTAAAAGCATTTTCAACCACATAAAATATTGATCTGATTTACAAAAATGGTTTATAGATAAAACCTTTTGCAAATGGTTTTACCACTTTAGTAAATGACCATTTTGAACTTTATAATGTTTAAAGCCTAGTGGAAACCACTTTTGCAAATAAAACTATCTTTTGCATGCTTGCATGCATGACCTTGTTTGTGTTATTTTATGTGTGATAAATTGTTTGAATATTGGTTGGAATGCTAGTTGAATTTGTGTTTGGTTGATTGATTTGTAGTGAAGTTAGAAGAGTGTGATATTTGCAAGATCAAGAAGTGAACCATCATTCTCTACTAAAAAGGCAAGTGACACTATCATCCAACTCCTACTATTTTCATTACACTTAGTGGATTTTTGAAACATGCATGATAAGTACTACTATATTTTATGCTATGCTAAATCCTAATAGGATACCCTTATATATTCCTTAGTGGAAACATTGTAGTTGTAGTATGCTTAGCCCTGCTATATATTTGGGATAGGATACATGTTATGAATTATATGAAGAGTTTAAAAGATATATGTTTTATATAATAAAACAAGTACTCAATGAACCACCTGGGTGGACAAGGATACTCAACTGTTGGACAAGGTGGCAACAAAAGGAACCATGTTTATATGGCTATCTCTTTTTGTATGTGCACTAGAAGAAAACCATTCAGGGACTTAGAGATTGAACATGTTTCTCGTACAGTGGCTTCCGTGTACAGCCACATGCTAAATGGGCTCTGGCTTAGTCAACTACATAGTGGAAGACCCATGCATTGGCATCTTCAGGTTAACTAGAATTGTGTAAGGGAACTTGAAACCCTACATTGGTGCCTGGATGACAAGCTAGCATTGTGTATTGGGAGGACTTCTATGGAAAGACTTTGTCACATTCTCAATCTTCCAGTACTCCATCTTGGTGAGTACTTATCCAGCGGCCACTGGTGGCATCAAGATGAGATTGTGTCATGTGGGTAAAGTGTACAACTTCTGCAGAAGATCAAATTCTAAGTACTTATTCGTGTCCCCGGTTATGGACAATACTGAGCAACTAAGGCCTGAAGCTATGGAAGATCTCGACATTCAAATTTCTCAAAGTTAAAACTTGATGGTGACAACAAGGGATTTTGAAGCACTTGGAGTTTTCCAAGAAGTTTAGAAAGATTTGACAAAAGATCAAAAACTATTTTGAAAAATATAGGATAAAACTATATTGCTTTCTGCAAATGAGCCTAAACCCTACTTAGCCAAATATGCATGTAATGATAGGATCCACATATTTCTACATAGTAGTGAAACTTGCCAATACAATTCAAATGTATTGACCCTTGTGGCTGCAACTTATTATGTTGCAGGTTTGTTTGATGTTAAGTGTGTTGAATAGGATTACAAGTCTACAACCAACATGATTGCCTGTGGCACTTTGAAGATGAAGGACCTCATGCTTTATATATTTCTGCTGCAATGTAATGTGATAGCTAAATAAGCTATGTAAGATGTAATAAATTATTTTATTCCTGGTTATAGAGTTGTATTATGACCTTTGTTTCTTGATATTACATCTTAACTGTGGATGCTAGCTATTGATCCAGGGACTAGCATTGCAACACAGGGATCTATACCTTATTAAAGGTTGGGAACCTTACAATTATTGATTGATGCATATTGTGATATTACTTGTTCTTGTGCTACTTGTTTCTAGTCACCCTTGTGAACTTTGAAGGTGTCCTATGCATCTATTTGGTACTATATGAGGGACAAGCTGATTGCCACTATGCTATGTTTTCTGTATGTGAAACAAACAAACATTTTTCAATGCATGTTATTCATGATCTTTGTTTGTAGCCTTTCATGTTGCATGCATAGTTACTTTGTCTTACTGTTAGAACTTCTTCTTCCATGCTCATGTTTAGATTTCTTTGATCCCAGCTTTCAATGCTTGCAAATGGTTTGATCTTGGTTTTGATGGTGCATGTCACCTCAAAAATTATTCTTTTTATCACTTACCTACTCGAGGACGAGCAGGAGTTAAGCTTGGGGATGCTTGATACGTCAGAAACGTATCTATAATTTTTGATGCTCCATGCTTGTTTTGTATCTACTTTGCTTTGCTTTGTCTATAATTTGAGGTTTTTTTATATCTTTTTTGGAACTAACCTATTAACAAGTTGCCACAGTGCTAGTTATCTGTTTTCTTCTGTTTTTGGTTCCAAAAAGGCAGAAAATCAATATTCTCGGAATTGGATGGGACAAAAGCCAAAGTTATTATTTTCCTGGAGCAACACGGAACCATGAAGCAGAGACGGAGGGGGGGCACAGGGTGGCCGCACCCCCTAGGCGCGGGCAAGCCCTGGAGGCGCCTGGAGGGGGTGTGAGCCCCCTGGACCCCCCCACTGACCTTGATTCCTGCGCCTATAGGAAGCCTCCAACCGAAAAACCCTAGGGCATCCAGAAGAAATCCATGAAAACCTCTGTAGCGCCACCGCCACCGAAAGGGAGATTCGGGGGACAGAAAGTCTCTGTTCCGACACCCTATCGGGACGGGGAAGTGACCCGGAGCCATCTCCATCGATCTCCATCGCCATCTTCATCACCATTGCTGATTCCCCTGATGAGGAGGGAGTAGTTCTTCCTCGAGGCTAAGGGCTCTACCGGTAGCTATGTGTTCATCTCTCTCTATGCATGATCTTGTGGTCATGAGCTTTGTAATCAAGTAGATCTATCTTGCTACTCAAGTGCTTCATTAGATCTCTGCTTTCCCCATGTGTGTGAAAGTGACAGCGTGCACGCCATGGTGGCACTTAGGTTTGAGTCTACATAAATACTCTTTGTGCTTTAATAGATCTATGCTTTTCCCCAAGTGTGTGAAAGTGACAGCGCGCATACCATGTGTGGAACTTTGGCTAGATTGATTATTTGTTATGAGTTATATTTGGAGTTGGATGTCTTTATGAAATTGTGGTGTTTGTTGGAACCATCTAGTGCTCAAGGTGACAGTGTTGGGTTATCTAGATTGGGGAAGGCCCTACCGTGGATTAGAGTGTTCAACCGGAGAGTAGTTAAGAGTAGTATCATGAAGAGAGGAATATTTATATGAGAGAGTGTTCACTAATGAAAGTATGATCCCTAGGCCTTGTTTCTAAACATTGAAACACCGTTTGCATCTAGACCTGTTGCATGTTTGCTTGCTTTAGTCTTTACCTCATTGTCAAGCTCCATCAAAGCTATTTTCTGGCACCGTTACCACTTGTATTTCACTATCTCTTCGCCGAACTAGTGCACCTATACACCTGACAAGTGTATTGGGTGTGTTGGAGACACAAGAGACTTCTTGTATCTTGATTGCAGGATTGCTTGAGAGGGAATACCTTTGACCACTTCCTCCCTGAGTTCGATAAACCTTGGGTGATCCACTTAAGGGAAACTTGTTGCTGTTCGACAAACCTCTGCACTTGGAGGCCCAACAACTATCTACAAGAATAGAAGTGCGTAGACATCAAGCTCTTTTCTGGCGCCGTTGCCGGGGATGTTTTGGGCCTTTACCTTCCCTCCATGCCATCAGCTCTTTTCTGGCACCGTTGCCGGGGAGGTAAGGTAAAAGGTACTCACATCCTCTGGTGTGAGTGCTCGAAGTTATTTCCTTTAGATTCTACAATTTTGTCTTTTTTGTTTCTTGTTTACACTAGTTAGGCTTAATGGAAAACAATAACAAAATTAGAGAGCTTTATAGTGTTTATCTTGAGTTAGGACATGAACTGTTTGAAGAGAAAATTAAAAAAAACCTATGGAACTTTATTTGCATGCTAATGGCAATGTTATTAGTATGAATTCTTTGAACACCATTATTGATAATGCTATGGAAACATCAAAGCTTGGGGAAGCTAGTTTTGATGAAAATGATATTTTTAGTCCCCCAGCTTTGGAAGATAGCTATTCTATTGCTTATGATGATACCAAACCTCCAATATATGATGATTACAATGATGAGTTTGATATTTTCAGTCCGCCTACTATTGAGGAGAAAGTTAATTGTGATTACAATATGCCTCCTATATTTGATGATTATGGTGATGAGAATAGTAATGATAGCTATTTTGTTGAATTTGCTCCCACTATGATTAATAAGAATGACTATTCTTATGTGGAGAGTAATAATCATTTTATGCATGCGGCTCATGATAAGAATGTTTTATGCGATAGTTATATTATTAATTTTTTTCATGATGCTACTGAAAGTTATTATGAGAGAGGGAAACATGGTCTTATGCATCTCAATAATATTAAGTTTCCCCTCTTTATGTTGAAAGTCTTGAAGTTGCACTTGTTTTGCTTTCCTATGCTTGGTTCTTTGTGCTTTCATGACTTGTTTCTTTATAAGATTCCTATGCATAGGAAGTGGGTTATACTTAAATGTGTTTTGAATTTGCTTCTTGATGCTCACTTTTACTTCAGTTCATATTTCTTATGTGAGCATCTTCTCAAGCTATAAAAGCCTAACTTAAAGGCATTAAAGAAAAGTACTTGTTGGGAGATAACCCAAGAGTTTTATTGAGTCTTGGAAGTTATTACTTCAATAATGAACTCTCCTTATCCTTTTTGTTTGCTTTTTGTGCCAAGAATGACCTCTAATGAGAGGGAAGTAAGATTTGGGGAGTTGTTGTCCCAAAACAGATTTCTGTCCTCCACCATAAATATTCGTGAGGAGTCTCTGTAACTCGGATTGAGATGAAAATTTACTAATAAATACCCCAGTATGTTGGATAACTTTCGTTAGTTCAACACTTTTTGATTTGAGCAACAGAAGGTCTTCGAAAAAATCGGTTTCTATCTGCTCGTCTGTTTTGTCAGATTTCTGCCATTATTTGCATTTGCTTCTTATTGATTCTTTTTGGGTTCTTTTTGGGAAATTGAGCTTTTTGAGGGAAATGCTACAGTAGCTTGTGTTTTTAGTGAAAGTTCTGCTGTTCTAAAGCTAAACCAAAGGGTCTATTATCTTTTGAATACACTAATGTTGCTAATGAAGATTGTGTGAAGTTTTGTATGAAGGAAAATTTGCAGGTGTAGAGAAAGAATGATGTAATGAGATGATGAATGGACAAAAGATCAAGCTTGGGGATGCCACCCCGTGTCACCCAAAGAAATATTCAAGAGGTACAAGTGTCAAAGCTTGGGGATGCCCAAGGCATCCCCTTCTTCATCAATAAAAATCTCAGGTCTTTCTAGACACTTCGTTTTTATTGTTTCATACATTGATGTGTTGTTCTTGGAGCGTCTTAGTTTTTGTTTTTGGTTTTCGTTTGCTTAGTTTTCTTGAGTAAGTTGGTTGGTTACACCACACTTCTTTTGGAGAGAGACACACTCTGTTTGCATTGCCTAGAACACTCTAGTTTTCACTCTTATTGTTTTGTGAGTGTTCACTTTTGCTAGCACTACGTTCAGCCTTAGTTTTCTTGTGCTTCCAGCTTAGAACTTTTTAGTTCTTCTTTGTGGATTTGTGAGACAAGCTCACTGATCTTTATTGATTATTACCTTTGTGATTTGTTTCAAATAAGTTGTTTGGTGTTGGAAAGAGTAGAAAGCTTCATGCTTAAGTGGTAAAAAGGGAGCTTGTTTTGACTGTGACTTAGACTTTATCATGCCATTCTAGGCATTGCTTTGACCTTATGCTTAGTGATTATTTATGTAGCATGACTTGTTCCAAACAATTAGGAGTGCTTAATGTTCCTTGAAGAAATCATGCGTTGTTTTAGCATATAAAAGCATAGTATTGCAGTATTCTCCTTTGATGCTTTGTTTGGGTTGACTTGGCACATGCTCACACCATGTTATGACTATGAAAAGTCACCATAGCCTCAATGGTCATTTAGTCCTTGACTTGTAGTACCACTCTATGTTTTGATTAGTAATGCTTTGTTGCTCTACATGATTATGGCTATTATTGCTCTCTTAGTTGGTTGCTCCCAGTCTTTTGCTAGCCTCCACTTGTATAAGTAAGTTCTACTCATGCTTCCAACTCCCAAGAAACCAAGTTTTTCCAAAGTGTCCACTATAAACTCCTATGCACGGTGTGTTACACCATTCCAAGTATATTCTTGTTTTCGGCTATCTTCTAATTAAAAACTATTTTGTTATGTGAAAACTTAGTGATTAAAGCCCTCACAAACTTGATATCACACTTTATATTATTTGCCCATAATAAACTTGAACCATTGTGTCATCTATGTTGTATATGCTTGCACTTATACATTGGAGTTAGAAGAACTGTGTTGCCACGGGGAATATTTTCAACATTGCACTTGTACTTTGTACACAGTTGATATCATGCTATTTTATATATGGATGTCACCGGTGTGAAATAAAGAGGGAACTTGTAAGTCCATGGAGTTTGTATCCTGTGTTAGAGAAACGCCTGGGCCGCTAGCCTAAGCCATGCCTAATCATGGTGGAAACTTGCAGCATCACCATAGTGACATCTATGAAGCATTCTTCTTATAAAAAAGAGACACATTGAGAAAAGAGGAAAGAGAGGAAAAAAGCACCATATTCCCATGGTAAATAAGAAGATTGCTGAGATGCTCATTGTCTGCTTGCCTTGTCATTTTGGTTATGGTAAAGCTCATGTACCATGTGCAAGGGGTACCCCATTGGCGGTTCTCTATGATATGCAAATACTTACAATGACAAGAACTTACAGGTGACTAAAGTTGAGTAGCATGAGGTGTGGCCCTTGTATTCAAGGGACTTGAGATTTCCAACTTATACTTCGTCAAGCATATACTCCATCTTTGTTCACTTTAACCTTAATCACTTCAAGATGCTTATGATAGGGGCAATGAGGGCTGAAAGCTAACAAGTACCATAATTTTTGGAAGGTCTTTTTGAAACTTGAAATCCCTGATTCCTTTACAAAAGGCCTTTCTTCCACCATTATTGAGTCTCCACCTTCTACCTTTAGGCACCATTAAGAGAGCATAGTTGTCATTCTGTGTGAAGTGTTCCAAAGCTTATTGATTGATGCATATTGTGATATTACTTGTTCTTGTGCTATTTTTTTCTAGTCACCCTTGTGAACTTTGAAGGTGTCCTATCCATCTATTTTCTACTCTATGAGGGACAAGCTGAATGCCACTATGCTATGTTTTATATATGTGAAACAAACAAACGTTTTTCAATGCATGTTATTCATGATCTTTGTTTCTAGCCTTCCATGTTGCATGCATAGTTACTCAATCCTATTGTTAAAACTCCATCTTTCATACACATGTTTAGAGTTCTTTGATCCCAGCTTTCAATTCTTGCAAATGGTTTGATCTTGGTTTGGATGGTGCATGTCACCTCAAAAATTATTATTTTTATCACTTACCTACTCGAGGACGAGCAGGAGTTAAGATTGGGGATGCTTGATACGTCGGAAACGTATCTATAATTTTTGATGCTCCATGCTTGTTTTGTATCTACTTTGCTTTGCTTTGTCTATACTTTGAGGTGTTTTAATATCTTTTCTGGAACTAACCTATTAACAAGTTGCCATAGTGCCAGTTGCCTGTTTTCTTCTATTTTTGGTTCCAGAAATGCAGAAAATCAATATTCTCGGAATTGTACGGGACAAAAGCCAAAGTCATTATTTCTCCCAGAGCAACACGGAACCACGAAGCAGAGCCGGAGGGGGGCCACAGGGCGGCCGCACCCCCTAGGCGCGGGTAAGACCTGGAGGCGCCCTTAGGGTGTGTGGGCCCCCTAGACCCCCACCGACCTTGATTCCTGCGCCTATAAGAAGCCCCCGACCCAAAAACCCTAGGGCATCCAGAAGAAATCCACGAAAACCTCTATAGCGCCGCCGCCACCGAAAGGGAGATTCGGGGGACGAAAAGTCTCTGTTCCTGCACCCTGCCAGGATGGGGAAGTGCCCCCGGAGCCATCTCCATCGATCTACATCACCATCTTCATCACCGTTGCTGATTCCCATGATGAGGAGGGAGTAGTTCTTCCTTGAGGCTAGGGGCTCTACTGGTAGCTATGTGTTCATCTCTCTCTTTATGCATGATCTTGTTGTGGTCATGTGCTTTGTAATCAAGTAGATCTACCTTGCTACTCAAGTGCTTCAATAGATATCTTATCTCCCCATGTGTGTGAAAGTGACAGCGTGCACGCCATGGTGGCACTTAGGTTTGAGTCTACATAAATACTCTTTGTGCTTTAATAGATCTATGCTTTTCCCCACATGTGTGGAAGTGACAGCGTGCATACCGTGTGTGGCACTTTGGCTAGATTGAATATTTGTTATGAGTTATATTTGGAGTTGGATGTCTCTATGAAATTGTGGTGTTTGTTGGAACCATCTAGCGCTCAAGGTGACAGTGTGGGGTTATCTAGATTGGGGAAGGCGGACTTTGAGGAGTGTTGTTATATCCCTACCAATGATTAGAGTGTCCAATCGGAGAGTAGTTAAGAGTAGTATCATTAAGAGAATATATTTATATGAGAGAGTGTTCACTAGTGAAAGTATTATACCTAGGCCTTGTTTCTAAACATTTAAACAACGTTTGCATCTAGATCTGTTGCATGTTTGCTTGCTTTAGTCTTTACCTCACCGTCAAGTTCCATCAAAGCTATTTTCTGGCACCGTTACCACTTGTATTTCACTATCTCTTTGCCGAACTAGTGCACCTATACACCTGAAAAGTGTATTGGGTGTGTTGGGGACACAAGAGACTTCTTGTATCTTGATTGCAGGATTGCTTGAGAGGGAATACCTTTGACCACTTCCTCCCTGAGTTCGATAAACCTTGGGTGATCCACTTAAGGGAAACTTGCTGCTGTTCTACAAACCACTGCACTTGGAGGCCCAACAACTGTCTACAAGAATAGAAGTGCGTAGACATCAAGCTTTTTTCCATTCTTCATCTCATTCCATCATTCTCTCTCTACACCTGAAATTTTTCCTTCATACAAAACTTCACACAATCTTCATTAGCAATATTAGTGCATTCAAAAGATAATAGACCTTTGGGTTTAGCTTTAAAATAACAGAACCTTTCACTAAAAACACAATCCACTGTAGCAACTCCTTCAAAAAGCACAATTTCCCCAAAAAGAACTCAAAAAGGAATCAATAAGAAGCAAATGCAAATAATGGCAGAAATCTATCAAAACAGAATAGCAGGTAGAAACCAATTTTTTAGAACATCTTCTGTTGCTCAAATCAAAAAGTGTTGAACTAACAAAAGTTATCTAACATACTGGGGGATTTATTCTTAAATTTTCAGCTCAATCCGACTTACAAAGACTCCTCACAAATATTTATGGTGGAGGACCAAAATCTGTTTCGGGACAACAACTCCCCAAATCTTACTTCCCTCTCATTAGAGGTCATTCTTGGCACAAAAAGCAAACAAAAAGGATAAGGAGAGGTCATTACTGAAGTAATAACTTCCAATACTCAAGGAAACACTTGGGTTATCTCCCAACAAGTAGTTTTCTTTAATGCCTTTAAGTTAGGCATGATAATTTGAGAAGATGCTCACATAAAAAATATGAATTGAAGTAAAAGAGAGCATCAAGAAGCAAATTCAAAACACATTTAATTCTAACCCTCTTCCTATGCATCGGAATCTTGTACACAAATAAATTCACAAATAACAAAGTGACAAGCATAGGAAGATAAAACAAGAGTAACTTCAAAAATTTCAGCACATAGAGAGGTGTTTCAGTACCATGAAAAATTCTATAACCATACTTTCCTCTCTCATAATAATTTTCTGTAGCATCATCAATAAACTCAACAATATAGCTATCACATAAAGCATGCTTTTCATGATCTACAAACACATAATTTCTATTAAGCTCAAAAATAGTGGGATTAAAACCTTCACAGGTTTTACCCAAAGTAGATATTTCAAAAGGATCCACAGGAACATAACATTCATCCTCCTTTGGTAAGCATGGGGGACAATCAAATAATGTAAGAGGTAAAGAGTTACTCTCATTAGAAGGTAGGCATGGGTAGATCCATTCTTCCTCCTCTTGACCATCACTCTCCTCCTCTTTTTCATCTAATGAGCTTTTAGGTTCAGCAATTTCGTCTTCCATAGGCTCCTGCAAGGCATTAGTCTCTTCCGTTTGTGGAAAGCACCTATTAAAATATTCAAGAATATAGCAATTTTCTTCCTTGTAATTATCAAACAAAAATTTAAGTATCTCATAAACCTCATATTCATAAGGTGCATCATCAGTATTTTCAAGAAAACTGGCAAGTTCAAATGCACCCTTGAAGGCAATTGTAACATCCTAACATTAGAGCTTAGAAATAAGTTGAACCCAGGTGTGTGCATTGCATCCATGCATAGAAAATCCGAATAATTTTCGCGCTTTTGAACAAAACTTGTCAAGGTGATTGAAGCTTCTCTCAACTTGACGGAATTGAAGTAGATCATCAAGTTAACTATTATAAATTTCAATATGATCTTTGCTAAAACCTTATTTTGGGTAAAAGAGATTTGATCTAAGGGTAGATCAAATGTAGTAGAAGTTAAACCCTAGTACATTACTTAATGATTTATATTTGATCCTTAAGTCATCAGATCCTAGTATTCATTACACAACTCATGAATACCAAGTTATAAATATAACTTAAGTAATAGGAATGTAACAACTAAATCTTGATCTATCTTAATCTAATCTACTTATACCATGAGTATCATGGTAATACCTAACTTTAACTCTTTAGTGAGATTGAGTAGGAAGGAAACCAAGTCAAGACCATTCACCACATATCTTTCTTTCCATATCAATCTTTATCATCTTTGTTGAACCACCTCCTTATATCCGTTATTAATAAATGTTGAGTGATCAACTATTGACCTATCAATTCTTAGCTTATTAACTCTTGATCACCAATTCTTAGCCTATCAATTCTTGATCCATTAACCCCTATCCTTATCATAGCATTCACTTAAGTCCTTTAGAGAAAGAAGTAAATAAGAGTTATTTGGAAAATGATCATATGGTGATAAAGAAGATTACCTGGATGAATCCTGAAGATAGTTACCAGGAGTAATCCTATTGGATCATGAGAGTATAGTCAATAAATGATATCTCTCAGTACAATAGAGATATTTAGAAGATACTTATTGTCACATCCCACAATTTTCCAAATTTTGTAATGTGAAAAATAAATAAAATAAATAAATAATTGTTGAAATTTAGGGTGAAAAGAAACTTTTTGATTCCAAACGGAAACATCAAAACCCCATCTTGTACAAACTTAGAACAAAAAGGATTCCAACAAATTTCAATCAAGTGAAATGCATTCATCAAAGAATGAATCTTGAAAATTTAAAACAGTTGGAAAATAAACCAAAACTCTAAACTCTAATGGAAGGAAATCATTCCCAAGATATCTCAAAGACTATGGATTTGAACCATATAGAAATTGGTCAACAAAAGAATGACAAATAGAAATATTATAAAACCATAGAAATTGATTTCATTCAATTTGGAACCATGGATAAAATCTTATGAATTTAATAAGATAAAGGAAATAATTTCCAAAGCTAATAAAGCTCCTATCTAAAAACCAAACCAAATTGTGAGAAATTAATCCCAAAAGGATATAAAAGGATAAACAAATATTAAATAAAAATATACAAATTGGAATCACCAATTTTGGATCTATAAATAAAAAGATATGGATTTCATAAGATAAAGAAAGAAAGAAAGAAAGAAAGAAAGGAATATTTAAAAACCAAACTAAATCTTGACCAAATCCATAAGCAAATGGAATAAATATAATCCAAATCCAATTAAAATAAAGGGATAAAGAATATTCAAATAAATAAAATGGCCTTAACCAAATTCTATTCCATTTGATTAAAGACAAATCCCTAATAAGAATGATTAATTAAATCATGGAAAAATAATAATTGGAATTTACCCAAGTGGAATAAAAGTTATTTAATTAACTTAAATGGAATCAAAGAAATCATCTAAATAAAATTTATGGAATTAAAACCATATTTGATTTCATTGGAATAAAGACATTTGCCAAAAATTAAATGATTAATAATCATATTAAAGTACTTTAAATAATTCAAAGTGAATTATTTAACACCCTGTTAAATAAATAAAACCTACTGAAAAGGTTTAGTGAAAATTAGAATTCAAATAAAGAGTTTGAAAATATATTTAATCTTATTTGAATAAAGGCAAGTGCTTATTTTAATAAAGAATAAAACCATAAAAAGAATAAAGAAATTATTCTAAAATGGTCTTAAAAATACATGTTTAAACAGTATAAAAATATACTGAACATTTGAAAAAGGTTTGGATTCAACAAGGTTTGAAATCATTTGGACAAAATCAAAACAGAATAAAAGAAATAGAAAAAGAAAAATAAACAGAAGGAAAAAAGGAAAACAACCTAGCCCACTAAGACCAGCGAGCCCACCTCCTCTTTTCCCTCCCTCGAATCATTTTCCACCAGAAACCGCACCCGCATAACAACTGACCGTTGGACCCCACCCTTTCTCTCTCTCTTACGCTAACAAAGCAGCCCCACCTGTCAGTCATCTCTTCAACCCGTGTGACTGGTTCTTCTTTCCCTCCTCGTTGTTTCTGCTTTGATTCCACGGAGTGAAATTTTTTTGAATGCCGCAGTTAAACCGCCCAGTAATCACGCCCTACTAATAGCCTCTCTCTCCCCTCCTTTTCCCCTCAGACATCGTGGCAAGAGAGCCCCAGAGCAGCGCCGCCGTCTGCCTCCTCTCCGGCGACACCCCCAGGTAGCATCTGACCTCCCCTCTCCTCTTTCACACGCGTGCACTCGCCACAACCTTGCGCATCTAACGGCACCCCTGGTATGTCTTAGCGCGCACCACAGCCTCGCCCCCGACGACGCCAGAGCTTGCCCGACGCCAGGAGCATCTCGGGTGAGAGATTGATGACGACTCTGTGCGCCCCTCGATGAACGGTTGCCACCTCGAGCATCAGCAAAGCACGACGAATCCGGTGAGCTTCTCCCCATCATCTCTCGCTTCCTGCATCGCCGGCAACCCCACCGTCTGACCGCGCCTCCGCCAACCACCACCGCCAGCGCCGCCCGTTCCTGGTCATTCGATTTAGGCCATAGGATTTTGATCGGATGGGTACGATAGAACTTAACCCGAAGGGGTATGCGCTGATCTGTGCCACACGATCCACTTTAAATCTAACGCTCCACGTTTCCCGATCCACGCGAACCGGTGTAAGCCAATGAAAACGTTCCACGTGGCCAGACTCTGGTTTTAAAAATAGATTTGATTCTATTAGATATGTGATTTTGTAAATTGCATAACTTTTAATCCACACGTCCAAATTTTGCAAATTTTATATCAATGGAATCAGCAAAACAAATTCTATCAAACCATGTACTTTGTTTAGTAAAATGCTTCTATAAACTTAGTTGTTTTTGCAGAAACTTGTGTAGGCATAATTTAAACATAAAATTTATTCTAGAATTGTTTTTAGGATAAAATCTTTGGAAAATGGTTTGTTTTGAACCTACTGACCATATAAACCAATTTGTAGATTTAAAAGTATATTTATGAAGCTAAAGAATAAATCTTTGAATAAGAACATTTCTAGCTAAACAAAATTATTGTTTATGTGTTAAAAATGCTTTTTGAGTAAAACCTTTGGAAAATGATTTTATTTAAACTCTATGACCCTAAACATCTAGTTTTTAGATTTAAAAATATATTTGGTGAACCCTATAAATTACTTTGTTTAAAGGCATTTCCAACAACATAAAATATTGCTTTGGTATAAAAATGGTTTATAGGTGAAACCTTTTGCAAATAATTTTTAGTATTAAACACTTGACCTTAAAACACTAACACTTGTTTTTAAAAATATATTTGTCAAACACTAGAAAATATTACTTTGATTTGAACCATTTCTAGCAAAACAAAAATGACTTAAAATGGCCATTTTCAGTAACTTGATATCCACTGGTTTTGCCACTTTTATAAATGACCAATATGTGTTTTAAAATGTTTATAACCTATTAGAAACCACTTTTCCAAATAAAAAAATCTTTGTCATGCTTCCATGCATTGGTTTGTTTTTATTATTCTATGTGATGAATTGCTTGAATGGTAGATTGAATTTGTGCCATGATTGAATTGTAGTGAAATTTGAAGAGTGTGACTATTGCAAGATCAAGGAGTGAACTTATATTATATACCAAAAAGGCAAGTGGTGCTTCATACTTTTGCCCCATTATTTTCACTATGCATTAGTGTTATTTCTAAGTAGGACTTGCATGGAATTTTGCTAAGTATAAACTATGCCATGGGAAATCCTAGTAGATGAAACCTTAGTAGAATTTTCCTAATTTAATATTCCTACTACTATCATGCTTAGCCTAGCTAGTATAAAACAAGGGTGTATTATATTCATGCAACGACATATTTCTAAGTCAAGGACTTGTGTTTTGTTTAATAAAATAACTATGTAAATGAATCACCTGGGTGGAAAGGGACTTGCTTGTAAGGATTTTTGTTCAGTGGTTACCAGGGCCCATTTTCATGGCTTACCCTGTGTATCTCACTTGTGGAATGCCACCCAGGAACAAAGAGATTTGAGATGTCAAATGTTGAGTAGCTTCAAGTGCAGCCACTTGGCATTATGGGCTCTGCCTGGATCATATAGGTTGCAATAACTTAGCCAAATGGACAGTTGGTGGTAGAGTATGATAGGTTGGAACGCGTCCATTCTGGTCTAAGGGAAGGCTTCTGAAAGATCTTGTCTCGATGCATGTCGAGTCTTGTGGGGAAAGTGCACCACTTTTGCAGAAGGAAAAATCTAAGTACTTAGTCGTGTCCCTGGCAATGGACAATTTGAGCATCAAGACATGGAAGCTATCAAGAATCTCCTCATCCCAATTTTCTAAGTTAAAAACTTGTGGTTGAACAAGGGTTGAAGGATCACCAATTTCTATTGGGAGATGCCTTGGGTGGTTTTTGACAAACAAAAACTTAGTGTTTTCAAATGATAAGGAAAAATATATTTTGAGCAAATCAAGCCTAAGCTCCACTTAGCCAAATGCATATAGATGATAGATACCACTATACCACCATAGTATCACTTGCCAATACAATTCAAATGTATTGACCCTTGTGGTTGTAACTTATTATTTTGCAGGTTTGTTTGATGTTTAGTGAACTGTGTTGATTAGGATTACAAGTCTACAACCAACATGATTTCCTGTGGCACTTTGAAGATGAAGGACTCCATGTTATAGTTATTTCTGTTGCATTGTAATGAGATAGCCAAATGAGCTATGTAAGATGTAATAAATTATTTTATTCCTGGTTACAAAGTTGGACTATGACCTTTGTTTCTTGATATTACATCTTAACTGTGGATACTAGCTATTGATCCAGGGACTAGCATTGTAAACATAGGGATCTCTACCTTATTAAAGGTTGGGACCTCTATAGATGGTATCAGAGCACTGTGTTGCCTGTAGGATTGTAACCCTAGGATTGGACAAAACCCCTTAGAAAAATAGGAGTTGTATTTGTTCCAAAACTTATTTACAAATGATCTTGTAAACTCTTTCCTCAACCATTTTTGGGTTTTGATTCTACATATCTTCTATTTCAACTTGATGGACAAGGACCTCAACCATGGACAAAGACCTCACCATGAGCCAAGGACTCACCAACTCAAATGACTTCAACTTCAACATCATCAAAGACTTCAACTTTATTTTCACCAAGGACTTCAACTTGGATATCACTAAAGACTACAAGTGAGACAAGAATGTTGTAGGGTTCGCAGCATAGAAAACAAAAAATTTCCTACGATGGGAACTACGTACCAAGATCTATCTACTAGATACAAACAATGGGCGTATGTATATCCGTAGAGAACATACCCTTGAAGACCGACAAAGCTTAACGAGTTCAACTCGTGGTTGATGTAGACGATCTCTTGCCGATCTCAAGATTGAGAGGAAGTCCTAGCGCCGCAAATCAGCAGCGCATCTGTGCTCGCACACACGTTCGAGGCACCGAGCAACCTCCGCCTCCTCGCTCCAGCGATGCAGCGGAAGCACAACTCTTTCTTGCCGAATAGCCACCGGGAACATGTATCTCGCTAGTCCGAGACCATGGGGGATAAATTTTAGAGGGGGAGAGAGATCCTTCACGAGGAGGTGTGAGAGACAAGTGAGGAGGGGGGCTCCTTTTATAGGAGGAGGGGGGCACCCAAGGGGGTGGCCGCCGGCCATGGGGCTGCCCCCTCCCATCCTTCATTCATGTGGGTGGACACTCCACTCACAAAATGCCCTTTAAATTTCCTCCACTCAAAAGTCCACTCAAATTCCCATTAAATTTCCACCAAATTGAATGCAAACTCTCATTAAATAAAACTCTTTTATTTTATTCAGAATTTTGTCAATTACTTTAATGACAAAAATTCACAAATAACCCCTTGCTAGAATTCCATTTCACATGCATAACCACTTTATGCAATTTCACCCGAAAACCCGTTTCGGTATCTAGTGAAATAAATTCCTGCGCTTGTTCATTCTTTCGGCATGAAACTTTTGCTCCAGTTGGATGTCGGTGTCTCTTAAGTGTGTCACCCTACGGTTCATGAATAATGCGGACATGACCGAGACCCCTCTCGGATCAATAATCAGAAGCGGGATCTGGAGACCCATACTGACTCCCACACATTCAATGATGACTTTCTTGTGATCGTCGGAACCTTTTACGCTAGTATCTTAATCCCTTTGTTTCGTGATATATTACATGTCCGAGATTCGATCATCGGTATCTCCATACCTAGTTTGATCTCGTTACTGACATGCACTCTTTTCTCGTTCCCGTGATATAACATTCTAGTGATCAAATCACTTGCTTGCAAGCTAATCAATGTGATATCACCGAGAGGGCCCAGAGTATATCTATCCGTCATCGGGATGAACAAATTCCACTCTCAATCCATGAGCCTCAACATAACACTTTATTAGTTCTGAATCCATCTTTATAATCACCCTGTTACGGTGTGACGTTTGATGTTATCAAGAAACTCTTCTGGTGTTAGTGATTGACATGATCTCATGGTCTAAGGATTAGGATCACTTCGTAAGTTGTTATAGCAATATAAACTCAATGACTTTGATCGTAATGCTATACTTCGGATGAATGTTCATCACACCATTACACTAATGTTGTGATCCCGTTATTAACAACATCCAATGTCCATGATCAGGAAACCTTGATCATCTTGTTAATCAACGAGCTAGTTTATGAGAGAGGCATAACTAGGAACTTTCTGTTTGTTTATTAAACACACATGTATTAACGTTTCCGTATTAATACAATTATAGCATGCAAAATAAACATCTATCATATACTTGGAATACACATAATAAACACTTTATTATTGCCTCTCAGGGCATATTCCCTTCAGTCTCCCACTTGCACTAGAGACAATAATCTAGTTACATAGTGATAAATCTAACACCCATTGAGTTCTGATGTTGATCATGTTTTGCTCTAGGGAGAGTTTTAGTCAACGGATCTGCTACATTGAGATCCGTATGTACTTTACAAATCTTTATATCTCCATCCTTGACATGCTCGCGGATGGAGTGAAACCGGCGCTTAATATGCTTGGAATGCTTGTGAGACCTTGGCTCTTTGGCATTGGCAATGGCACCATTGTTGTCACAATAGATCACCATTGGGTCCAACGCGTTTGCCACCACTCCTAGTTCGGATATGAACTCCTTCATCCAAACTGCTTCCTGAGCCGCTTCTGAAGCAGCAACATATTCGGCCTCCGTTGTTGATACCGCTACCACAGGTTGTTTGGAGCTCCTCCAACTAACCGCTCCGCCATTCATGAGAAATATGTATCCGGATTGAGACTTAGAGTCATCCGGATCGGTGTCAAAGCTAGCGTCGACATAACACTTAGCGACGAGCTCTTCTTCACCTCCGTATACAAGAAACATATCCTTAGTTCTTCGTAAGTACTTAAGGATATTCTTGACCCCTATCCAGTGTTCCGAACCTGGATCCGATTGGTACCTACTAGTCAAACTAATAGCATGTGCCACATCCGGTCTTGTACATAGCATGGCGTACATTATAGAGCCTATGGCTGAAGCATAGGGGACTTTGTCCATAATCTCTCTTTCTTCCGCCGAAGCCGGACTTTGAGTCTTACTCAATGTCTTGCCTTGCAACATAGGTAAGAACCCCTTCTTACTTCCGTCCATTTTAAAATTCTTTAAAATCTTATCAAGGTATGTACTTTGCGATAGCCCTATTAGGCGCCTAGATCTATCTCTATAGATCTTTATGCCTAATATGTATGACGCTTCACCTAGGTTCTTCATTGAAAATTTGTTGTTTAGATAACTTTTAACACTGTTTAAAAGATCTATATCATTTCCGATCAATAATATGTCATCCACATATAATATCAGAAATGCCACATTGCTCCCACTCACTTTCTTGTAAATACAAGCTTCTCCATAAGTTTGGACAAATCCAAACTCTTTGATCACCTCATCAAAGCGGAGATTCCAACTTCGTGATGCTTGCTTCAATCCATAGATGGATCGCTGAAGCTTGCACACCTTGTTAGCATCCTTAGGATCGACAAAACCCTTTGGTTGTATCATATACAACTCTTCCTCAATATTACCATTGAGAAACACGGTTTTTACATCCATCTGCCATATCTCATAATCGAAATATGCAGCAATTGCTAACATAATCCTAACTGACTTTAGCATCGCTACGGGAGAGAATGTCTCATCGTAGTCAACTCCTTGAATTTTTCGAAACCCCTTTGCGACAAGTTGAGCTTTATAGACGGTCACATTACCATCAGCATCAGTTTTCCTTTTGAAAATCCATTTGTTCTCCACGGCCTTTCGGTCGTGAGGTAAGTCCACCAAGTTCCAAACTTGATTTTCATACATGGATTCCATCTCGGATTTCATGGCTTCTAACCATTTGTTGGAATCCGGGCTCATCATCGCTTCTTCATACGTCGCAGGGTCATCATTTTCATCAACCATGAAATTCATGACAGGATTTCCATACAGCTCGGGAGCTGCACGTGTCTTGCTTGACCTGCGAGGTTCGGTAGTACTCTCTTTTGGAGTTTCATGATCATTATCATTAGTTCCCTCTTCAACAGGTGGAGCCAACTCCGGAACAACTTCCGGCGCTGCGCTACTCGCCATACTTTGAAGAGAAGGTTCAATAACCTCTTCGAGTTCTACCTTCCGACTACTCACACCTTTCGCGAGAAACTCTTTCTCTAGAAAGGATCCATTCTTGGCAACAAAAACCTTGCCTTTGGATCTGTGATAATACCCAATAGTTTCCTTAGGGTATCCTATGAAGACGCATTTTTCCGCTTTGGATTCGAGTTTATCCGGTTGAAGTTTCTTCACATAAACATCGCATCCCCAAACTTTAAGAAATGACAGCTTAGGTTTGTTTCCAAACCACAATTCATACGGTGTCTTTTCAACGGATTTAGATGGTGCCCGATTTAAAGTGAATGCAGCAGTTTCTAGTGCATAACCCCAAAATGACAACGGCAAGTCCGTCAGAGACATCATAGATCGAACCATATCTAATAAAGTACGATTACGACGTTCCGACACACCATTTCTCTGTGGTGTTCCGACAGGTGTGAGTTGTGAAACAATTCCACACTCTTTCATGTGAGTGCTAAACTCGTAACTTAGATACTCACCTCCACGGTCGGACCATAGAAATTTGATCTTTCTATTACGATGATTTTCCACTTCATTCTGAAATTCCTTGAACTTTTCAAAGGTTTCAGACTTGTGTTTCATCAAGTAGATATAACCGTATCTACTCAAATCATCCGTGAAAGTAACAAAATAACGATATCCACCTCGCGCCGACACACTCATTGGACCACATACATCAGAATGTATGATTTCCAATAAATCTGTCGCCCGTTCCATTGAACCGGAAAACGGCGTTCTAGTCATCTTGCCCATAAGGCATGGCTCACATGTATCAAATGATTCATAATCAAGTGATTCCAAAAGTCCATCCGAATGGAGCTTCTTCATGCGTTTAACACCAATATGACCTAGACGGCAGTGCCACATATATGCGGATATATCATCATTTAGTTTAATCCTTTTAGCATCAACATTATGAATATGTGTAACATTATCATCGAGATCTAATAGAAATAAACCATTCATCATCGGTGCATGACCATAAAAGATTTCATTCATATAAATGGAACAATCATTGTTCTCGGATTTAAATGAATAACCACTTCGCATCAAACACGATCCAGATACAATGTTCATGCTCAGTGCAGGCACCAGATAACAATTATTCAAGTTTATAACTAATCCCGACGGCAAGTGGAGAGGCAGCGTTCCGATGGCAATCACATGAACACTTGATCCATTGCCGACACGCATCTTGACCTCACCCTTGCTAGCGGTCGCTTGTTCCGCAGCCCCTGATTCGAGTTACAAATATTAGCAACTGAACCGGTATCAAATACCGAGGTGCTACTACGAGCACTAGTCAAGTACACATCAATAACATGTATATCATATATACCTTTGTTTGCCTTGCCGGCCTTCTTGTCTGCCAGATACTTGGGGCAGTTGCGCTTCCAGTGGCCAGTCCCCTTACAATAGTAGCACTCGGAATCAGACTTAGGTCCAACTCGGGGTTTCTTTTCAGGCACGGCAACAGGCTTTCCGCCCTTACTTCCCTTCCGTTTTCCCTTCTTGTCTTTGTTGAAACCAGTGTTCCTATTGATCATCAACACTTGATGTTCCTTTTTGATCTCCACTTCTACAGTTTTAAGCATTGACAGAAGCTCGGGGAGAGACTTCTTCATGCCTTGCATGTTATAGTTCATCACGAAGCTCTTATAGCTAGGTGGCAGAGACTGCAGAACACGATGGATGCCTAAGTCAATGGGAATCGATATTCCCAAGGACACAAGCTTATCGGCGTAACCTGACATCTTGAGTACATGCTCACTAACGGAGCTGTACTCTTCCATCATGCAGCTAAAGAACTTTTCTGAAGCATTGTAGCTCTCTACAGCAGCATGTGTGTCGAAAATCATTTTCAACTCACCCATTGTATCAAATGCATTGCCATTTTCGAAACGCTTTTGAAGTTCCGGATCTAGCCCATACAATATGTCGCAATGAACTAAGTTGTGGTCCTCCTGACAAGTCTGATAGACATTCTTGTAACACCCCGGTTCTGAAAAGACCGTGGCCTCTATGTGACATGCCAATCCCTGGATCGGTTCATTGGCCCACAATAGAGTAAGATGAATAACATAGCGAAATATCCATGTATCATGAATAACGAAGATCCAGAGTACCATTATTACAATAAAAGCTTAGCCCAAAGCTAGCTCAAATTATTCAGGTAGCAACATAAATAAAGCAAATCCTCCATTCTTCAAATTGCCCACAAGTGAACAAGTGCCGAGTGGAGTACCGTGGCCTATATCGATTACTCAGAATCGGAATAACCTGCAACATGAAACGTAGCAGCCCCGAAGGGTAAATACATGGAATGTATGGCAAGTAGAGCTAGTAATGGAGATAATAGCACTAACATCTACATGCATATTTGGCAAGTGGAGCTGTGTCTGGCTTGCATTTGCAAATACATTTGTCCTACTTTCATAAACAGTTTTTGATTTTCTTTGAAAGGATCCCAATTAAGTTAACCCAACAACATTAAAACAATTATGAAATTGGAATGAGCGAGAAACATGTCATGGAATCAATATCAAGCAACTCAGTTGTCCATAACCGGGGACACGGCTAATCGATTAGATTATACACCCTGCAGGGGTTAGTACACTTTACCCATGTGACTTGGCCAGCCCAGCTCGTACCATCACTCTCATTTTGGGTGATGATAGGGAGAAGTCCAAGAAGAGACTGTTCGGGAAGTAGCTCCTCAATCCCGACGCGCATCGGTCCAACCTACCAAAATTCTACATCTCTGGATACGCGGGTTCGAGTTACCACAACCTACTGAGTCCAACCAACCGCCCATTCCATTATTGGCACATGGTTGTACAAGTAAGCTACACAATAAAGAAGCCAATTATTCTCTCTTGATACCTGGGTGCCTTTCCGCAATGAAACCACCAAAAATTATCAATACCATCACACCCAGGGGATTCATTGATTAAGTTGTTTTAATTTTTGCAAAACAACTCATTTAGAAACAAATTTCAGTGATGTAACCCAGCCCTCGTTCAACATAGCATGGCTAAGCACATCTACCAACGGTGGTTCATCTACAAGGAAAGCCCTACCACATAATAGGTCATAGCATAGCGATAGTATCATCCTACACATGCATCTACAAAATACACGACAATGCATAGAAAATAGTAGGACGATATCATGAACAAAGTAGCATCTACTTGCCTTGGTTGTAGCGGTCGGAAAAACAATCCACACACGAGCAAGCGTTGCACTCGTCACAATCTACACGATACAATTGCATTCATAAACAAACAATCCACAAGCATATGCAACAAATATGATGCATGAAGGTATGCAAGGCAAGTGAATTGGTGCTACAGCTGCACCACATAATCCTATGCAATAATACTACTGATTGCATGCATGGAAAATAGTTTTAGCGCAAGGAAACTATTTTGCAAAAGGTAATGCTCAAAACTAGAGCTAGAACTCAAATAATTCACTACCGGTAGTATACTATTTGTAAAATCTTGGGAAAATTCTACCGCATAGGCATCGCTGATTAGAAACAGTACCAACTGGAATTACTCAAAAAGGAATTATAAAGCTCCCTGAGTAATTAAAACACTGTAGAAAGCCACTAGACAGTTTCTGCAGAAGTTTTTACTGTAAGCCTATCTTTTTAATTCACGATGAGATTCCCCTCGTTCCACTGAATCCAGGGACATATAATACGTGATTTTTGGAGCTACGGATCTTTTTCTATGAATTTATTACTCCGAAAAGGCCACTAAGTAGTTTGATTAAACTGTACTAAACCTTGCTGCAAAATCCTGAACCAAAGGTACAGCAAGATTCTACACGACTCACTGAATCTACACATATTTTATTTGCAATTTTTGGCCAAGCGGTTTAATTTCTATGCAATTTACAAGATTCTACCGAAATCTGTCAACTAAAAGGATTGACGAAATTAACCAGTCAACTGTGTCTGTTGACTGGTCAAAGCGTCTGCTGACTGGGCGTCTGACTAGTCAACGCCTGAGTCTGACCAGTCAACGAACGATCTGAGCCGCTGATCTGAGATCTGACGGTGGCTGCAGGCTTACCGGAAACAAACGGCGAAACGGACGGCGGCGAGTTCCGGACGGCGGCGGCGATCGGTTCCGGCGTCGAGGTTTTTCCTGCGCGGGTGTAAACGGTCAGCGCAACGGATTAAGACGGTCACGCAACGGCGGCGGCGTTCGGCACGCGTGCATGCGCGTGTGCGTGTGGGCGTGTGTGTGCGCGGCGTGTGTGCGCGCAGCAGCTAGCGCGCGCGAAGCGAGGCAGCGGCAGCGGCGGCAGGCGCAGCAGCATGCAGCGGCGGCGCGCGCGAGCAGCACAGCAGCGCGCGCGGCGGCGGCAGCAGCTAGCGCGCGCAGCGCGCAGGCGGCTCGGAGGCGGGAGCGGCGCGGCGGCGCTTGGCCGCGGAGGCGGGTGGAGGCGGGCGGCGCGGTGGCAGGTGGAGGCGGCGCCGAGGCGGGTGGCGATCGGCGGCGGGGCGCACCTGGGGACGGTGGAGACGGCGGGGATCGGCGCGGGGCGGCGTCCGCGGGAAGAGGGCGACGGCGGCGGCGCTTGGCGGCCGGCGGCGGCGGCGAGGCTCAGGGGCGGCGGGGGTCACGCGGGAGGCGGCGGCGGCCTCGGGACTCGTGCGGGCGGGCGCGGTTATCGAGGGTAGGGAGGCGGCGGCTCGGCCAGGTGGGGTCCCTTTTGTGGCCCCCACGCGGAATCCTAGGCTGAAACGGCGCGGAGTTGGTTTCGGACTCGGAAATCGGTCCGGAAATTCGGACCGTTTTCCGACGATTCACTAAAACGGCGACAACTTCTCCGTACGAGCTCCGATTCGACCGATTCTTGCTCCTACGGTTTCGTACAGTCGAGGGGAACAATCTAGGGCCAAGGTTTGAGTGAAACCACTAGGCTATAAGGGTGGCCAACGCTAGTCCTACTAAAGCCTCCAGCAGGAGCCTCGTAGCAAAATAAAATAGGGTTTTGAAAATAGCGTTTCACCGAACCATTTCACTCGACGGTTTTGCATGGAAAAGCATGATGCAATGATATGAATGATGTGCAAGACCAAATCTAAAATTTGGGATGTGATAAGACTAACCCCCTTAAGATGAATCTCGTCCTCGAGATTCGGCGCGGCTAGCAAATAGGTGCGGGTAGTCCTCTCGGATGTCATCCTCACGCTCCCAAGTGGATTCCTCTTCAGTGTGGTGGCTCCACTGTACCTTGCAAAACTTGATCGTCTTGGTACGGGTAGTCCTCTCCGCTGTCTCCAGAATCTTGACTGGTTTCTCCTCATAGGTCAAGTCGTTCTCAAGCTGAACCTCCTCTAGCGGTACAGTGTCTCTCAATGGTGTATCCACCATCTCCGGATGGCACTTCTTCAGCTGGGACACGTGGAACACATTGTGAACAGCGGACAGAGCCTCTGGCAACTCCAACTGATAAGCAACTTCTCCTTTGCGTGCTAAGACCCGATACGGTCCAATAAATCGAGGTGCCATCTTACCCTTAATTCCAAATATCTTGATTCCACGAAGTGGCGACACTCTGAGGTATGCTCTATCACCTATCTCATACACCACTTCCTTGCGCTTGGCGTCAGCGTAGCTCTTCTGCCTCGATTGTGCTACCTTTAGCCTGTCCCTAATCAAGGCGACCTTCTCCTCAGCGTCCTTGATCAAATCAGGTCCAAACAACTGACGTTCTCCTACTCCATCCCATAGCAATGGTGTTCGGCACCGTTTCCCATATAGCACATCGAACGGTGACGTCTTGATGCTGGTTTGATAGCTGTTGTTGTAGGAAAACTCAGCATATGGCAAATTCTCATCCCAACTAGAACCATGAGCCAAAGCGCAAGCTCTCAGCATGTCCTCCAGAATCTGATTCACCCTCTCGGTCTGTCCATCAGTCTGTGGGTGAAACGCTGTGCTAAACTCCAATCTAGTACCAAGTGACTCGTGCAGCTGGCGCCAGAAGTGTGAGGTAAATTGGGTGCCTCTATCAGATATGATACTCTTGGGAACTCCATGTAGGCACACAATTCTGTCCATGTAAATCTTGGCCAACTTTGCACTCGTATAGGTCGTCTTCACCGGTATAAAGTGGGCTACCTTGGTCAAATGGTCGACCACTACCCAAATAGAGTCATATCCCGACCTGGTCCTGGGCAATCCTGTGATAAAGTCCATTCCCACTCTATCCCACTTCCAATCCGGCACGGGCAATGGCTGTAGTAGTCCTGCTGGTTTCTGGTGTTCTGCCTTCACTCGGCTACATACATCACATAGGGCAATATGCTTGGCGAAATCTCCCTTCATGTTGTTCCACCAAAATCTGCTCTTCAAATCCATAATCTTCGTGTTGCCCGGATGTATGGAGTATGGCGAGTTATGAGCCTCCTGCAAAATCAACTCCCTTATCTCTGGGTCGCTGGGCACACACAAACGATCTCCATACCACAAGGTACCATGCTCATCCTCGCGAATATCCTTTTCCCGATTCTCCTTCATCTTTTCCTTTATCTCCTCTATTTCCTTGTCTCCTACCTGAGCCTTCATGATCCTGTCCTGTAACGTTGGTTGGACTTCCATTGTTGCCAAGTATCCTTCAGATACTACCTCCAGTCTAAGGTCCTTGAATTGCTCGCACAAATCCTCAGGCAATTCCCCAATTGTCAATCCATTGGCATAAACCTTCCGGCTCAGAGCATCTGCTACTACATTGGCTTTTCCTGGGTGGTATTGCAGATTCATATCGTAATCCTTGATAAGTTCCAACCATCTCCTTTGCCTCATGTTCAGTTCCTTCTGTGTAAATATGTACTTCAGGCTCTTGTGGTCGGTGTACACATCACAGTGTTTTCCCATTAAGTAATGCCTCCATACCTTGAGCGCATGAACCACTGATGCTAACTCCAAGTCGTGTGTGGGGTAATTCCGCTCATGGTGCTTGAGTTGTCGCGAGGCATATGACACTACTCTCCCATCTTGCATCAACACACTCCCAAGTCCCTGTCGAGAAGCATCACAGTACACTTGGAAATCCTTCTGAAGATCTGGTAGACACAGAACAGGCGCGGTCACTAGTCGACGCTTCAGTTCCTGAAAGCTGGCTTCACATATGTCTGACCACTCAAACTTCCTCTCCTTCTTCAGAAGTTCAGTCATCGGCTTAGCAATCTTGGAAAAGTTTTCAATGAACCTCCTGTAATATCCAGCAAGTCCCAAAAAGCTTCGAATCTCTCCTGCATTCTTGGGTGCTTCCCACTCAGTCACTGCAGTCACTTTGCTTGGATCAACAGCGACTCCTTCTCCTGACACTACGTGTCCAAGAAACCCAACGGTGTTAAGCCAGAATTCACACTTGCTGAATTTGGCATATAGCTTGTGTTCCCTCAGCTTCTCCATAATCAGTCTCAGATGCTTCTCATGCTCAGCGTCATCCTTGGAATATATCAGTATGTCATCAATAAACACCACCACGAACTTGTCCAAGTACTCCATAAATACCTTGTTCATCATGGTCATGAAGTATGCCGGGGCATTCGTTAGTCCAAAAGACATAACTGTATACTCATATAAACCATACCTAGTGGTGAAGGCGGTTTTTGGTACGTCCTCCTCCTGGATCTTCAATTGGAAGTAGCCTGATCGTAGATCAATCTTGCTGAACACCTTTGCTCCTTCCAGTTGATCAAACAAATCATTTATGTTCGGCAGAGGGTACTTGTTCTTGATGGGCACTTCATTCAGCGAGCGATAATCCACCACTAATCTCTTGGTGTTGTGTTTCTTCTCCACAAATAGAACAGGTGCACCCCATGACGACGAACTAGGCTGAATGAATCCCTTGTCCAACTGCTCTTTCAGCTGCTTCTTCAATTCCTTCAGCTCATCCACATCCATCTTATATGGTTTATTTGCTATAGGTCCTGTTCCCGGCATCAGGTCAATAAGAAACTCTACTTCCCTGTCAGGTGGCATTCCTGGTAGCTCTTCCGGAAACACGTCGGGGTAATCCCTAATCACTGGCACAGTATCCATGCTAACCCCCTTAAGAGAATTCAACTTACACCTTCCTGGTCGTACAGCCGACTTGAATCTAATCCTCTTACCATCCGGGGTTTTGAGTGAAACAGCTCGCTGTGCATAATCTATGTGTCCCCCATGCATAGACATCCAATCCATTCCCAGAATAACGTCTAATCCCTGTGATTCCAACACTACCAAATGTGCACTGAAGTTGTGTGTTTCAATCCTCACAGTTAAATCGCGGCATCCCGCGCTAGCTATCATATCTCCTCCTGGTGAACTCACTCTAAAAGACCTCTTCATAGACTCAGTAGGTAACTTATACTTATCCACGAATGCCCTTGATATGAATGAATGCGATGCACCAGTATCGAAAAGTATAAGTGCAGGGTAAGTGTTGATTGGGAACTTACCAATCACAAGGTCAGGCTCATCTGGAATCTCCTCCACATTCATGTGGTTCACTGTGGCCTTCTCGATGTTGGTTGGCTTCAATCCTTTCCTCTCCGGACAGTTGTCAGCATAGTGTCCCTTCTGCTTACACTTGAAGCATGTCACCTCACTCAGATCCTTCTTCACAAAGCTGCGATCACGGTTGTGGTCATGTCCACCATGTCCTCCAGAGTGGTGAGAGTGTCCTCCCTTGTGGCTGTGGTGGTTGCTCCTATGGTTGTCATGACGATGCCCATCGCCTCCATGGTGGTGGCGATCATGGCTCCCATGGTCACTCCCTCCATGCTTGGAGTATCCATCATATGAAGTGCGAGACTTGTGGTGTGAACCAGAGTGGTGATTGTTGTTCTTTCTCTTGCGGCTTTCCACCTGCTTGTGCTTCCCTTCCAAGATCCTAGCCTTGTCCATAAGCTCCTGGAAAGTGGGGCAGTAAACCACCAGTAGCTGTACTGAAAGCTCATCACTGAGGCCATCCAGAAATCTCTCCCTCCTTTTTGCATCAGTGTCAACATCCTCAGGTGCATAACGGGACAGGTTGTTGAACTCCTCAATGTACTCGGCCACGGAGCGATTGGTTTGGCGAAAGTTGCGGAACTCCTTCCTCTTCAGGCTCAGAACTCCTGAAGACACGTGGTTGGTCCTGAAACCTTCCTCAAACATTGCCCAAGTCACGGTATCCAGCGGGTGGGTGATCTGAAAAGTGTCCCACCAAGAAGCGGCTGGTCCCTCCAGTAGGTGAGCGGCAAACCTCACCTTCTCAGCATTAGTGCATCCAACGGTTACCAGATCCTTGTTGACTGAACGCAACCAGTCGAGAGCAACCATTGGTTCCGTTGCAGTAGAGAACTTAGCTGGCCTTAGCCTCAGAAATCTGGTGAGAGCATCTCCTTGAGGCTGATTGTTTCCATTGTTGTTGTTCTGATTTGCCATGAACTGAGTCATCACTTGGGTCAGCTGTGCCTGAGCTGCCATGAGCTGCTCCAACTCAGTGGGTTGACGGCGGGGAGGCATCTGCGGTTCAGCACAGGTAAGTTTAGAAAGAGTCAACTACGACAATAGGATTCTACCCATGCATATGTTCAAACAACATCAAACAATAGCAGACAATCATAAGCAAGCAACACATCAACAAACAAGCGATCCAGCAACATCCCAGGGGTTATCCTAGCAGTATATACCTACTGAAATAGTTTTGCAAGAGTTGGCAATGGTTAACTAAACAATAGATCAACTAAACAACAAAACAGCAATCTGCCAGGACAGTCCAGCAGCGTTCGTGAATTTTTCCGCCTGACTTAAACTCGTCAGAAAATTTAGGTGATTTTTTCACATATAGTACAGAGAGTTTCGCATCAGACCAATTTTTTTCAGATTTTTTTGAGTTACTAGAAAAATATGAAAAATCGTACAGTACTGCTGTATCAGCAGAAAAACTGCAGCAAAAATAACACAGATAGTAACCAAACTTGCCATAACTCTTTCATTAAAATTCGCACAAATAATTTCTGGGATATTGGAGTACACAAATAAGCAACTAATCACTCTTAAACTAACACGAACTAAGTTTCACAAAGATCGAGACTAATCCTAACGAATTTACCTAACGAGGACTAATTGGTGGACTTCTATCTACTTCTTGAAGAGGTTGCAGTAGGTCCTTGCTGTCATGCGTTGGCGCTTCGGTTCGCGGTACAACCATGGCGGCGGAGTGTACACCTCTCCTGAATCATAACTTGAAACCTCAAACTCCACCTCTTCTGGATCCTCCTCTTCTTCTTCACTCTCAGCTGCAACTGCAACAGCTTCATCTCCTCCACCATCATCGTCTCCATCATCATCATCCTCGTCCTCATCATCATCATCGTTCCCACTGTCATCATCATCCCCATTGTTGCCATCATCTCCATTGTCATCATCAGAGGGTGGATTCAGCTGCGCTTGGAGAGCGGCAATCTGGGCTGTCATAGCTTCAATAGTTTGATCCCTTTCCTGGACGGTCCCTTGCAACTGTTGTATGTTCTGGGTGTTCTCCTGCACAGTACCATGAAGATGAGCTATGGTTGCATCTCTGGCTATCAGGGCATTCTCCAGAACTCCCACAGCTTCATGCAGGGTGTCAATCTCCTATCCTTGGACCACCATACCATTGCTAGCAAAATCTGCAATCTCCTTTATCATCCTCACCTTCTCAGCTAGAGCTCCATTCTCCCTTTCCATGTCCTCTATGTGCCTCCGACGGGCGGCATGTTGTTCCTGTCGCCCGGGGTAACCACAATGTGCCCATCTTCATCACGCCTCCCATAGTCACGGTAGGGTGAATCTGCTGGCAGTAGGTGTCGGACACTATGGCACTGGCGAGACAGGGCTTCATGTATGGCCAAGTTGATTCCAAGTCCCCAGTTGCAGTATGTCTTGGTGTAGATCAAGTGCACGGGGTTTGGCAAGGCGGCATCTCTGAATATGAAGGTAGTGATCTCCCATGCATCCTCTCCATACCCATAGGTGTACAACCTTCTTCCCTTGAACATGGGCAGTGGCAATCCCAATGACTGCGAGAGCTGAGCTAACTGCCTTGCAAAGAGCCTTGGTGACTCCATGGTGGCATACTCAGTCCTGACTTCTCCCATCTATCAAGTAAAAGAGGAAAGTGTGAGAATAGCATATGGTAAGAATTTACGAGGGTGAAAGGCATAAGATGAAAGACAGAGTTAATATAGGCTTTAGTAAATCTATGGCTTCCTAATCCAATTCTAGGTCACGATCCTACAGTCGACACACGGGCTCTGATACCATCCTGTAACACCCCGGTTCTGAAAAGACCGTGGCCTCTATGTGACATGCCAATCCCTGGATCGGTTCATTGGCCCACAATAGAGTAAGATGAATAACATAGCGAAATATCCGTGTATCATGAATAACGAAGATCCAGAGTACCATTATTACAATAAAAGCTTAGCCCAAAGCTAGCTCAAATTATTCAGGTAGCAACATAAATAAAGCAAATCCTCCATTCTTCAAATTGCCCACAAGTGAACAAGTGCCGAGTGGAGTACCGTGGCCTATATCGATTACTCAGAATCGGAATAACCTGCAACATGAAACGTAGCAGCCCCGAAGGGTCAATACATGGAATGTATGGCAAGTAGAGCTAGTAATGGAGATAATAGCACTAACATCTACATGCATATTTGGCAAGTGGAGCTGTGTCTGGCTTGCATTTGCAAATACATTTGTCCTACTTTCATAAACAGTTTTTGATTTTCTTTGAAAGGATCCCAATTAAGTTAACCCAACAACATTAAAACAATTATGAAATTGGAATGAGCGAGAAACATGTCATGGAATCAATATCAAGCAACTCAGTTGTCCATAACCGGGGACACGGCTAATCGATTAGATTATACACCCTACAGGTGTTAGTACACTTTACCCATGTGACTTGGTCAGCCCAGCTCGTACCATCACTCTCATTTTGGGTGATGATAGGGAGAAGTCCAAGAAGAGACTGTTCGGGAAGTAGCTCCTCAATCCCGACGCGCACCGGTCCAACCTACCAAAATTCTACATCTCTGGATACGCGGGTTCGAGTTACCACAACCTACTGAGTCCAACCAACCGCCCATTCCATTATTGGCACATGGTTGTACACGTAAGCTACACAATAAAGAATCCAATCATTATCTCTTGATACCTAGGTGCCTTTCCGCAATGAAACCACCAAAAATTATCAATACCATCACACCCAGGGGATTCATTGATTAAGTTGTTTTAGTTTTTGCAAAACAACTCATTTAGAAACAACTTTCAGTGATGTAACCCAGCCCTCGTTTAACATAGCATGGCTAAGCACATCTACCAACGGTGGTTCATCTACAAGGAAAGCCCTACCACATAATAGGTCATAGCATAGCGATAGTATCATCCTACACATGCATCTACAAAATACACGACAATACATAGAAAATAGTAGGACGATATCATGAACAAAGTAGCATCTACTTGCCTTGGTTGTAGCGGTCGGAAGAACAATCCACACACGAGCAAGCGTTGCACTCGTCACAATCTACACGATACAATTGCATTCATAAACAAACAATCCACAAGCATATGCAACAAATATGATGCATGAAGGTATGCAAGGCAAGTGAATTGGTGCTACAGCTGCACCACATAATCCTATGCAATAATACTACTGATTGCACGCATGGAAAATAGTTTTAGCGCAAGGAAACTATTTCGCAAAAGGTAATGCTCAAAACTAGAGCTAGAACTCAAATAATTCACTACCAGTAGTATACTATTTGTAAAATCTTGGGAAAATTCTACCGCATAGGCATCACTGATTAGAAACAGTACCAACTGGAATTACTCAAAAACGAATTATAAAACTCCCCGAGTAATTAAAACACTGCATAAAGCAACTAGACAGTTTCTGAAGAAGTTTTTACCGTAAGCCTATCTTTTTAATTCACGATGAGATTCCCCTCGTTCCACTGAATCCAGGGACATATCATACGCGATTTTTGGAGCAACGGATCTTTTTCTACGAATTTATTACTCCAAAAAGGCCACTAAGTAGTTTGATTAAACTGTACTAAACCTTGCTGCAAAAGCCTGAACCAAAGGTACAGCAAGATTCTACACGACTCATTGAATCTACACATATTTTATTTGCAATTTTTGGCCAAGCGGTTTAATTTCTACGCAATTTACAAGATTCTACCAAAATCTGTCAACTAAAAGGATTGACGAAATTAACCAGTCAACTATGTCTGTTGACTGGTCAAAGCGTCTGCTGACTGGGCGTCTGACTAGTCAACGCCTGAGTCTGACCAGTCAACGAACGATCTGAGCCGCTGATCTGAGATCTGACGGTGGCTGCAGGCTTACCGGAAACAAACGGCGAAACGGACGGCGGCGAGTTCCGGACGGCGGCGGCGATCGGTTCCGGCGTCGAGGTTTTTAATGCGCGGGTGTAAACGGTCAGCGCAACGGATTAAAACGGTCACGCAACGGCGGCGGCGTTCGGCACGCGTGCATGCGCGTGTGCGCGCGCGTGTGCGTGTGAGCGTGTGTGTGCGCTGCGTGTGTGCGCGCAGCAGCTAGCGCGCGAAGCGAGGCAGCGGCAGCGGCGGCAGGCGCAACAGCATGCAGCGGCGGCGCGCGCGAGCAGCACAGCAGCAGCGCAGCAGTGCGCGCGGCAGCAGTGCAAGCAGCAGCGGCGGCGGCAGCAGCTAGCGCGCACAACGCGAAGGCGGCTCGGAGGCGGGAGCGACGCGGCGGCGCTTGGCCGCGGAGGCGGGTGGAGGCGGGCGGCGCGGTGGCAGGTGGAGGCGGCGCCGAGGCGGGTGGCGATCGGCGGCGGGGCGCACCTGGGGACGGCGGGGATCGGCGCGGGGCGGCGTCCGCGGGAAGAGGGCGACGGCGGCAGCGCTTGGCGGCCGGGGGCGGCGGCGGCGCGCGGGGGTCGCGCGGGAGGCGGCGGCGGCCTCGGGACTCGTGCGGGCGGGCGCGGTTATCGAGGGTAGGGAGGCGGCGGCTCGGCCAGGTGGGGTCCCTTTTGTGGCCCCCACGCGGAATCCTAGGCTGAAACGGCGCGGAGTTGGTTTCGGACTCGGAAATCGGTCCGGAAATTCGGACCGTTTTCCGACGATTCACTAAAACGGCGACAACTTCTCCGTACGAGCTCCGATTCGACCGATTCTTGCTCCTACGGTTTCATACAGTCGAGGGGAACAATCTAGGGCCAAGGTTTGAGCGAAACCACTAGGCTACAAGGGTGGCCAACGCTAGTCCTACTAAAGCCTCCCGTAGGAGCCTCGTAGCAAAATAAAATAGGGTTTTGAAAATAGCGTTTCGCCGAACCTTTTCACTCGACGGTTTTGCATGGAAAAGCATGATGCAATGATATGAATGATGTGCAAGACCAAATCTAAAATTTGGGATGTGACAATTCTTCTCCTCGTCAGGGGCATCATCAAAAGGTGGGGGGCCTAACGACGCTTCTAGCACGTATTGCTTTTGTGCAGCAGAGAGGAGAATCCTCAAATTCATGGCCCATTCGGTAAAGTTGCTACCGTTCATTGCTAGTTTCTCTTTCTCCATGAACACATTGAAATTAAAAGCAGGTGGTGCCATCTACAACAGAATTTGTAAAGTTTAGACTAAGTGTATGATAGATTGAGTTCAACTAATCCATATTACGAATGAACTCCCACTCAAAAACGACATCCCTCGTGCCTTTTTGGTGATTACATGAACCAAATCCACTATAACAAGTCCGATCATCACGTGAGTTGGTATAGCTTCAAAGGCGAGCATCAAATGGGCATCATATCAACTATAATCGGTGCATACTAAAGGAAGAACACATTCTTATCTTGATATTTAAAAGAGGGATCATCTTATTATGCTAACAAAGTGTTAAACAAGCAATATAAGATGCAATCAAACATCATATGTTTATTAGTGAAATGATATGGTTCCCGCAGATGATCTCTATCATGTGCATCATGGTATGATCACTATCATACCTATATGTGTAAATCCAAGGTCTATGGAGTTTACACGCTATGTGTGTTATAAGAGTATCATCTCATACTTCTACTTACAACACTACCATATCATAACACTAGCCCAGCAACAATCTAAACTAGACGCCTCTAATTTATCCATTGCAAGTTTTACGTGGCTTAGGGCTTTCGAGATAGAACCGTTCTTACCTACGAACATGAACCACAACGAGGATAATAAAATTGTTGACAAATCGCTTGGAAAATAGATATTGACTATAGTAGGAGAGACAGACACCCGCTAGCCACTTATGCAAACTAGTTGCATGTCAAGCGTGGAACAGGTCTCATGTGCGAGGACATGTAAAGTTTGTCCGGGCCGCTTCATCCCACTATGCCACCAATATCCAAAATTACAACAAAGTAGCAAAAACATGATCATCATCGCCCACATACTCATATGTGTACTACCCGTGCAAAGTATCTACGCACAAACCTGGCTCTGATACCACTGTAGGGTTTGCAGCATAGAAAACAAAAATTTTCCTACGATGGGAACTACGTACCAAGATCTATCTACTAGATACAAACAACGGGCAGATGTATATCCGTAGAGAACATACCCTTGAAGACCGACAAATCTTAACGAGTTCAACTCGTGGTTGATGTAGACGATCTCTTGCCGATCTCAAGATCGAGAGGAAGTCCTAGCGCCGCAAATCAGCAGCGCATCCGTGCTCGCACACACGTTCGAGGCACCGAGCAACCTCCGCCTCCTCGCTCCAGCGATGCAGCGGAAGCACAACTCTTTCTTGCCGAATATCCATTGGGAACATGTATCTCGCTAGTCCGAGACCATGGGAGATAAATTCTAGAGGGGGAGAGAGATCCTTCACGAGGAGGTGTGAGAGACAAGTGAGGAGGGGGGATCCTTTTATAGGAGGAGGGGGGCACCCAAGGGGGTGGCCGCCGGCCATGGGGCTGCCCCCTCCCCTCCTTCATTCATGTGGGTGGACACTCCACTCACAAAATGCCCTTTAAATTTCCTCCACTCAAAAGTCCACTCAAATTCCCATTAAATTTCCACCAAATTTAATGCAAACTCTCATTAAATAAAACTCTTTTATTTTATTCAGAATTTTGTCAATTACTTTAATGACAAACATTCACAAATAACCCCTTGCTAGAATTCAATTTCACATGCATAACCACTTTATGCAATTTCACCCGAAAACCCGTTTTGGTATCTAGTGAAATAAATTCCTGCGCTTGTTCATTCTTTCGGCATGAAACTTTTGCTCCAGTTGGATGTCGGTGTCTGTTAAGTGTGTCACCCTACGGTTCGTGAATAATGCAGACATGATAGAGACCCCTCTCGGATCAATAATCAGAAGCCGGATCTGGAGACCCATACTGACTCCCACACATTCAACGATGACTTTCTTGTGATCGTCGGAACCTTTTACGCTAGTATCTTAATCCCTTTGTTTCACGATATATTACATGTCCGAGATTCGATCATCGGTATCTCCATACCTAGTTTGATCTCGTTACCTACATGCACTCTTTTCTTGTTCCCGTGATATAACATTCTAGTGATCAAATCACTTGCTTGCAAGCTAATCAATGTGATATCACCGAGAGGGCCCAGAGTATATCTATCCGTCATCGGGATGAACAAATTCCACTCTCGATCCATGAGCCTCAACATAACACTTTATTAGTTCTGAATCCATCTTTATAATCACCCTGTTATGGTGTGACGTTTGATGTTATCAAGAAACTCTTCTGGTGTTAGTGATTGACATGATCTCATGGTCTAAGGATTAGGATCACTTCGTAAGTTGTTATAGCAATATAAACTCAATGACTTTGATCGTAATGCTATACTTCGGATGAATGTTCATCACACCATTACACTAATGTTGTGATCCCGTTATTAACAACATCCAATGTCCATGATCAGGAAACCTTGATCATCTTGTTAATCAACGAGCTAGTTTATGAGAGAGGCATAACTAGGAACTTTCTGTTTGTTTATTAAACACACATGTATTAACGTTTCCGTATTAATACAATTATAGCATGCAAAATAAACATCTATCATATACTTGGAATACACATAATAAACACTTTATTATTGCCTCTCAGGGCATATTCCCTTCAAATGTTACTCAAGACTTGAAGACTAAGGAAACACAACTTAGAAGGAACCATCATCACCTTTGAAGTTTTCTGACCAAGACACAAGAAATTTCTCCAAGGATACAATGATCTTGATCATGAAGAATCAAGTAAGAAGAATGGAATGATTTCAAGTGAAACATATAGTTGACCACCATATTAGTGTTTAGTTTATATCAAACCCACCAACCTATGTGGTGTAACAAAAATATTTGTTGCCTAAAAATGTGCTTGAAACTTGTTGTTTGAGTGGAATATTTGTTTGTGATTGCTTGCACATTGCTTGTGTGATTTGTGATTTGTATGATTAGAATTCTTCCTTAGAAATATTTTGCCTATTATAATCCCAATCCAACCCAAACAGATGACTACTCCAAGAAACTCCAACACCAAGAATGGTGACAACAACAACCAAGAGATGCTCATGAGAGAACAACTTCTAGTAAACCAAACCCATTTGAATCAGATGACAACTCAGTCTTTAGCCAACAACAATGAGTTAGACCCAACCTTGCAAAAGATTTTGGAAAATCAATCTCAATTATTGCAAGGGATGACCACTCACATGATCAACATGGGAGACAACCTTTCCCAAGGAGTTTGTGACAACAATGATGTCAAGGATGATATTATAGAAGGAACTCAAGCTTGCAATATTTTTGGATACATGGATCACACTTCCAAGGAGCATGAAGACCAATGCCCCAATTGTGAAGAGAAACATCCAACTAAACAACGCCCCACATCTCAAGTGACTTGTTTCCTATGTGAAGGAAATAATGATGTCCCTATCCAATGCCCCATCTATTCTATAGTTCAACAAAGGAAACAAGGTGGAGTGCATCAAAATTTTGGAAACCCCCATGAGGAAACAACTTCTACCAAGAAGGATGAAGACAAAGCAAAATCTCAGCTTGCACCTCCATGCACTATGACTCACATTGATGGACAGAAGAAGAAACATATGTATTATCCAAGGAAACGATTAAGGAAACAAGGAGACTTTCCCACCTTTGAGGTGAGATATGAAGAACATGAACTAGAGGAACTCCTAGCTTTGGAGAAACCCAAGAAGAAGAAGACCCAAGGAAATAAACAAGAGACAATGATACCAAAGAAGAATAAAGATATTAGCCAAGTGTGGTGCAACAACTGCAAAGAGCTAGGCCATTATATATCAACTTGTCCACAGAAGATACGTGAAGAACTCAACCTTGTCACATGTTACAATTGTGGTAACCAAGGACATTATGCAAGCAATTGTCCAGAAAAGATGAAGTACAAGACAAGCAAGCCTATGAAGGATCTCAGCCTTGTCACATGTTTCAAATGTGGAAATAAAGGACACCATGCAGATGTCTGTCCAGAAAAGTTTCTTCAAGATCCCAAGCAAGCCAAGATGTAATCTAGTTGAAAACTTTTTAAGGGTGGTAGTACCCTAGTTGTTTTGAATCCAACTTGTAACCTCTAGCTTTCCCAAATCTCGGGACGAGATTTCTTTTAAGGGTGGTAGCCTGTCACATCCCAAAATTTTCCAAATTTTATAATGTGAAAAATAAATAAACAAAATAAATAATTGTTGAAATTTAGGGTGAAAAGAAACTTTTTGATTCCAAATGGAAACATCAAACCCCATCTTGTACAAACTTAGAACAAAAAGGATTCCAACAAATTTTAATCAAGTGAAATGCGTTCGTCAAAGAATGAATCTTGAAAATTTAAAACACTTGGAAAATAAACCAAAACTCTAAACTCTAATGGAAGGAAATCATTCCCAGGATATCTCAAAGACTATGGATTTGAACCATATAAAAATTGGTCAACAAACAATTATAAATGATCAAGAATGACAAATAGAAATATTATAAAACCATAGAAATTGATTTCATTCAATTTGGAACCATGGATAAAATCTTATGAATTTAATAAGATAAAGGAAATAATTTCCAAAGCTAATAAAGCTCCTATCTAAAAACCAAACCAAATTGTGAGCAATTAATCCCAAAAGTATATAAAAGGATAAACAAATATTAAATAAAAATATACAAATTGGAATCACCAATTTTGGATCTATAAATAAAAAGATATGGATTTCATAAGATAAAGAAAGAAAGAAATAAATAAAGGAATATTTAAAAACCAAACTAAATCTTGACCAAATCCATAAGCAAATGGAATAAATATAATCCAAATCCAAATAAAATAAAGGGATAAACAATATTCAAATAAATAAAATGGCCTTAACCAAATTCTATTCCATTTGATTAAAGACAAATCCCTAATAAGAATGATTAATTAAATCATGGAAAAATAATAATTGGAATTTACCCAAGTGGAATAAAAGTTATTTAATTAACTTAAATGGAATCAAAGAAATCATCTAAATAAAATTTATGGAATTAAAACCATATTTGATTTCATTGGAATAAAGACATTTGCCCAAATTAAATGATTAATAATCATATTAAAGTGAATTATTTAACACCCTATTAAATAAATAAAACCTACTGAAAAGGTTTAGTGAAAATTAGAATTCAAATAAAGAGTTTGAAAATATATTTAATCTTATTTGAATAAAGGAAAGTGCTTATTTTAATAAAGAATAAAACCATAAAAAGAATAAAGAAATTATTCTAAAATGGTCTTAAAAATACATGTTTAAACAGTATAGAAATATACTGAACATTTGAAAAAGGTTTGAATTCAAACAAGGTTTGAACTCATTTGGACAAAATCAAAACAGAATAAAAGAAATAGAAAAAGAAAAATAAACAGAAGGAAAAAAGGAAAACAACCCAGCCCACTAAGCCCACCTCCTCTTTTCCCTACCTCGAATTGTTTTCCACCAGAAACCACACCCACATAGCAACTGAC
Organism: Avena sativa; assembly: GCA_916181665.1. Lineage (NCBI taxonomy): Eukaryota > Viridiplantae > Streptophyta > Magnoliopsida > Poales > Poaceae > Avena > Avena sativa. The sequence continues at coordinate 510,228,248 of OV702294.1, forward strand.
CGCTGGACCCCACCCTTTCTCTCTCTCTCTTATGCTGACAAAGCAGCCCCACCTGTCAGTCATCTCTTCATCCCGCGTGACTGGTTCTTCTTTCCCTCCTTGTTGTTTCTGCTTTGATTCCTCGGAGTGAAATTCGTTTGAATACCGCAGTTAAACCGCCCAGTAATCACGCCCTACTAATCGCCCCTCTCTCCCCTCCTTTTCCCCTCAGACACCACGGCAAGAGAGCCCCCAGGCCGTCCCCATTTTCGCTTGCACCGCCGCGGCCTCCGACGAGATCTCCGAGCAATTTCGGCCATCACCCTCACCCCCACAAGCCCTGCTTCACACGAACGTGATCCCCATCGTCCTGCGAACCTCCCAGTACCCCCCCCACTCGCCCGCTCGAGCACCATAGGCTTGACAACGTCTTCGCCAGAGTAGCGCCGCCGTCTGCCTCCTCTCCGACGACACCCCCAGGTAGCATCTGACCTCCCCTCTCCTTCTCTTTCACACGCGTGCACTCGCCACAACCTTGTGCATCTAATGGCACCCCTGGTATGTCTTAGCACGCACCATAGCCTTGCCCCTGATGATGCCAGAGCTTGCCCGACGCGAGGAGCATCTCTGGTGAGAGATTGACGACGACTTTGTGCGCCCCTCGACGAACGGATGCCACCTCGAGCATCAGCAAAGCATGGCAAATCTGGTGAGCTTATCCCGTCATCTCTCGCTTCCTGCATCGCCGGCAACCCCACCGTCTGACCACGCCGCGGCCAACCACCGCCGCTAGCGCCGCCCGTTCCTGGTCATTCGATTTAGGCCGTAGGATTTTGATCGGATGGGTACGATAGAACTTAACCCGAAGGGGTATGTGCTGATCTGTGCCACACGATCCACTGTAAATCAAACACCCCATGTTGCACGATCCACGCAAACCGGTGTAAGCCAATGAAAACGTTCCACGTGGCCAGACTCTGGCTTTAAAAACAGATTTGATTCTATTAGATATGTGATTTTGTAATTGCATAACTTTTGATCCACACGTCCAAATTTTGCAAATTTTATATCAATGGAATCAAAAAAACAAATTCTATCCAACCATGTACTTTGTTTAGTAAAATGCTTATGTAAACTTAGTTGTTTTTGCAGAAACTTATGTAGGCATAATTTGAACATAAATTTATTCTAGAATTGTTTTTAGGATAAAATCTTTGGAAAATGGTTTGTTTTGAACCTACTGACCATAGAAACCAATTTGTAGATTTAAAAGTGTATTTTATGAAGCTAAAGAATAAATCTTTGAATAAGAACATTTCTAGCTAAACAAAAATTGTGTTTATGTGTAAAAAATGCTTTTTGAGTAAAACCTTGGAAAATGATTTTATTTAAACTCTCTGACCCTGAACACCAAGTTTTTGTATTTAAAAATATATTTGGTGAACCCTATAAAAATATTACTTTGTTTAAAGGCATTTTCAACAACATAAAATATTGCTTTGGTATAAAAATAGTTTATAGGTGAAACCTTTTGCAAATGGTTTTTAATATTAAACACTTGACCTTAAAACACTAACACTTGTGTTTAAAAATATATTTGTCAAACACTAGAAAATATTACTTTGATTTGAACCATTTCTAGCAAAACAAAAATGACTTAAAATGGCCATTTTCACTAACTTGATATCCAATGGTTTTGCCACTTTTATAAATGACCAATATGTGTTTTAAAATGTTTATAACCTATTAGAAACCACTTTTCCAAATAAAACAATCTTTGGCATGCTTGCATGCATTGCTTTGTTTTATTATTCTATGTGATGAATTGCTTGAATGGTAGATTGAATTTGTGCCTTGATTGAATTGTAGTGAAATTTGAAGAGTGTGACTATTGCAAGATCAAGGAGTGAACTTATATTCTCTACCAAAAAGGCAAGTGGTGCTTCATACTTTTGCCCCATTATTTTCACTATGTATTAGTGTTATTTCTAAGTAGGACTTGCATGGAATTTTGCTAAGTATAAACTATGCCATGGGAAATCCTAGTAGATGAAACCTTAGTAGAATTTTCCTAAGTTAAGATTCCTACTACTATCATGCTTAGACTAGCTAGTATAAAACAAGGGTGCATTATATTCATGCTATGAAATATTTCTAAGTCAAGGGCTTGTGTTTTGTTTAATAAAACAACTATGTAAATGAATCACCTGGGTGGAAAGGGACTTGCTTGGAAGGATTTTTGTTGAGTGGTTACCAGGGCCCATTTTCATGGCTTACCCTGTGTATCTCACTTGTGCAATGCCACCCAGGAACAAAGAAATTTGAGATGTCAAATGTTGAGAAGATTCAAGTGCAGCCACTTGGAATTATGGGCTCTACCTGGATCATATAGGTTGGAATAACTTAGCCAAATGGACAGTTGGTGGTAGGGGATGATAGGTTAGAACGCGTCCATTCTGGTATAAGGGAAGGCTTCTGAAAGATCTTGTCTCGATGCATGTCGAGCCTTGTGGGGAAAGTGCACCACTTCTGCAGAAGAAAAAATCTAAGTACTTAGCCGTGTCCCTGGCAATGGACAATTTGAGCATCAAGACATGGAATCTATCAAGAATCTCCTCATCCCAATTTTCTAAGTTAAAAACTTGTGGTTGAACAAGGGTTGAAGGATCACCAATTTCTATTGGAAGATGCCTTTGGTGGTTTTTGACAAACAAAAACTTAGTGTTTTCAAATGATAAGGAAAATCTATTTTGAGCAAATCAAGCCTAAGCTCCACTTAGCCAAATGCATATAGATGATAGATACCACTATACCACCATAGTATCACTTGCCAATACAATTCAAATGTATTGACCCTTGTGGCTGTAACTTATTATGTTGCAGGTTTGTTTGATGTTTAGTGAAGTGTGTTGATTAGGATTACAAGTCTACAACCAACATGATTCCCTGTGGCACTTTGAAGATGAAGGACTCCATGCTATAGTTATTTCTGCTGCATTGTAATGAGATAGCCAAATGATCTATGTAAGATGTAATAAATTATTTTATTCCTGGTTATAAAGTTGTACTATGACCTTTGTTTCTTGATATTACATCTTAACTGTGGACGCTAGCTACTGATCCAGAGACTAGCATTGTAAACACATGGATCTCTACCTTATTAAAGGTTGGGACCTCTACAGATGGTATCAGAGCACTGTGTTTCCTATAGGATTGTAACCCTAGGATTGGACAAAACCCCTTAGAAAAATAGGAGTTGTATTTGTTCCAAAACTTATTTACAAATGATCTTGTAAACTCTTTCCTCAACCATTTTTGGGTTTTGATTTTACATCTCTTCTATTTCAACTTGATGGACAAGGACCTCAACCATGGACAAAGACCTCACCATGAGCCAAGGACCTCAACCATGGACAAGGACCTCAACCATAGAGTAAAGCTCATCAGGTTATCATATGATGATTGATACAAAGGAGTAGTATATCTAGGAAAGGGATTCTTTAAATAGAAGTCAAGAATTAGGAAATATGAAGATATGAATTCCTAATAAACACCCAGCTTTAAATCTTTAACCAAACATAATATCCATTTCATATGATTGAGCTGTCATCTTATTTCCATAATGCTTTATAGGAATATTTTCCTATAGCAAACCACTTAAGTATATCTTTATCATTTCAAAACATGAAAACAATAAGTTCCTAGGAATTATAATTATCAACCCTTATTCTTAAGCCATTCTAAACAGAACAACTCTATTACTTAACATTAAATAATGGTATTATTTCCAATCATAAGCATAAAGTCAATATGTCTTAAACCTTATATATTATTCCTACATAATAGATCATGAATAAATTTAAAGTCCCTTAAAACAGATAGTAAACAGTTATAATCTTAAACCCTAAATTTCTATGAAAATTATAACAAACTAATTATCTTGATATCATTTAAATCCATGAGAATAACACTAACCATTTTTAGTCCTCCAGAATTTCATGTGTCAGATAATAAGAGGGGTTACTATATAAAAATTTCTTAAATAATAAGTTTATAAGAATTAATCTCATAGGTTAATAGTAATGCATCCCTTAATAATGATGGTATCTTTAGGTAGTCAAAATTATAACAAAAATCTTATAAAATATTAATAGAAATAGGATCTAAATAAAATAAATAAGGAGAATATAAACCTCATATAATAAAGGTTCACTAAATGAATCTAAATACATACTATTTGTTGCTGCAAGCATTTAGCAAATAGAATCCTATAAGGAATATTCAAAACAAATGCTAAAATATCAAAGCTAGAAAAAAATAAACAGAATTTGAAAAGAAATAAATCAAATAAACAAATCAATTCAGAATCTGGCCCGAGGCCCGTTTCCTAACCTTCTATTTGCTGCTCACGCGCAGTACACCAATCCCCAATAGCGATACCAACTGGCCAAACACGGTGACTGCCGAGTGGGGCCAGAGGAGGGATCGTGGGTTGAGAGGAAAGAGTTGCTAGGGGGCTTTCTGTAAAACTGATGTCGTCGTCACCCTCATTAACACAGGCAACTGTGTGCGCCCCGCCGATGCCGTCCGCCATCGTCAGAATAGATTGACCGCTGTGATGCTCGTCGCCGACCCTGAGAGGAGTAGATAAGACCGCCACGTCCTTGATATGTCAGAAACGTATCTATAATTTTTTATGCTCCATGCTTGTTTAGTATCTACTTTGCTTTACTTTGTCTACACTTTGAGGTGTTTTTATATCTTTTCTAGAACTAACCTATTAACAAGTTGCCACAGTGCCTGTTGCCTGTTTTCTTCTGTTTTTGGTTCCAGAAAGGCAGAAAATTAGTATTCTCAGAATTGGACGGGACAAAAGCCAAATTAATATTTTACCGTGGGGGACACAAATCCAGAAGATGAGACGGAGACGCAAGCCAGGGCAGACCCGCGCCTGGGTAGGGTGTGGAACCCCTGGCCACCTCCCAGCCTCGCCTCTTCGCCTATAAGAATCCCCTGATGCAGAAACCCCGAGAGCCTGATCAATATTCCACGAAACCTTCTGTAGCCGCCGCCACCATCGTCCCTAGATCGGGGGATTCTGAAGTTCTTCCCGGCACCCTGCCGGAGGGGAGATCATCCCGGAGGCCTTCTCTCCGATATGATGCGTGAGTAGTTCCACCTTGGACTATGGGTCCATGTAGTAGCTAGATGGTTGTATCTCCTCCTTTGTGCTTTCATGTATAGATCTTGTGAGCTCCGTTCATGATCAAGATCTAATCTATTTATAATCATGCATGTTGTGTTTGCGGAGATCCGATGGATATTGAGATTATTATGTCAGATTGATTAATGGTTTTGTCTTTATGATTCTATCATGTCTATGTTATTTCTGATCTTGCATGCTCTCCGTTATTAGTAGCTATCTTGGCCAAGTAGCTGCTAGTGACTCCAAGAGGGGGTATTTATGCTCGATAGTGGGTTCATGCCTCTAGTTTCCAAGGGAAGTGACAAAAATCTCTTTGGTTGTATATGTGATGTTGCTACTAGGGAGAAAACAACGGTCTCTTCTTCATGGAACAAGTGGATTGTTTACCTTACACACTTTGCTTAAAGCAGTTGTCTGTTGCTTGCAACTTAATACTGGAGGGGGTTCGGATGATAACCTGAAGGTGGACTTATAGTCATAGATGCAGTTGGATGGAGGTCTATGTATATTGTTGTATTGCCCAATCGAATCTCATAAGATCTTTTTGACTAGTATTACATTGTTATGCCTTGCTCAGTTCCTGTCAATTGCCCTGTTGTAATTTGTTTACCCTTCATGCCATGTTGTTTATCTAAGGAGAGCACCTCTAGTGAACTATGGACCCTGGTCCAATCTTTACCATCAATACATCTTCCACTGTTACTTGTTTACTTGCTGCAAACCATTACCTTCCACACCATACGTTTAATCCTTTGTTACAGCAACCGGTGAGATTGACAACCTCACTGTTAGTTAGGGCAAAGTCTTGAGTTTGTGTTGTGCAGGTATCCGTGTTGCTTGCAACACCTGTGTGACGTTTCCTTCCTCCTACTGGTTCGATAATCTTGGTTTTTTACTGAGGGAACACTTGTTGTTGTGCTACTTCACACCTTGCTCTTGGGCTTCCCAACAGGCTCCACATCAACTGAGCCATCAACATGTTTTCTGGCGCCGTTGCCGGGGAGGCTAAGGACGTCTTCACTAGGGGAGTCCTTCACTTCCTTTCTCTTTACTTTGTTTGTAGTTTGCTTTGTTTCTTTTGCTTGGTTTTGTTTGCCTATTTTCAAAAAAAATTAGTCTAGTTTGGTTTGCTTGCTTTATTCAAAAACACAAAAAATATTAGTTCCTGCTCTAGTTGCTGCTTCTGTTTTTGCCTTGCCCACCTTTGCCAAAATGAAATCCGTTGAGAACACCAAGTTGTGTGACTTCACTAGCACCAACAACAATGATTTCCTAAGCACACCTATTGCTCCACCTGCTCTAGATGCTACCTTTTATGAAATTAAGCCTACTTCTTTGAATCTTGTGATGAGAGAGCAATTTTCTGGTGCTAGTTCTGATGATGATGTTTCCCATCTCAATAACTTTGTTGAACTTTGTGAGATGCAGAAGTATAAGGATGTAGATGGAGATATTATTAAGCTCAAGCTTTTTCCTTTCTCCTTGAGAGGAAAATCTAAGGAATGGTTGCTATCTTTGCCTAAACATAGTATTGATTCTTGGACTAAGTGCAAAGATGCTTTTATTGGAAAGTACTATCCTCCTTCTAAGATTATATCTATGAGAAGTGACATTATGAAATTTAAACAACTTGATAATGAACATGTTGCTCAAGCTTGGGGAAAGAATGAAATCTTTGGTTAAGAATTGCCCCACTCATGGACTCACTACTTGGATGATTATCCAGACTTTTTATGCAGGTTTGGACTTCTCCTCGAGAAACCTGTTGGATTCAGCTGCTGGAGGTACCTTTATGAGCATCACTTTGGGTGCTGCAACTAGACTCCTTGATAATATGATGGTTAACTACCCTGAATGGCACACTGAGAGATCTCCCCATGGTAAGAAGGTAAATTCTGTTGAGGAAACTTCCTCTTTGAGTGATAAGATTGATGTTATTATTGCTATGCTTGTTAATGGGAAAGCTCCTCTAGATCCTAATAGTGTTCCCTTAGCCTCTTTGGTTGCTCAAGAAGAGCAAGTTGATGTGAACTTCATTAGAAACAACAATTTCAACAACAATGCCTATAGGAATAATTTTGGTGGTAACAACAATTATAGGCCTTATCCTCCTAATAATGGCAATTCCTATGGAAACTCCTATAACAATGCTAGAAGTGCCCCTTCCAAACTTGAAGTCATGCTCAAAGACTTTATTAGTAAACAAAATGCTTTCAACAAAACTATGGAGGAGAAACTTTTAACTGTTGAGAAAAATATATCCTCCTTGTCTGAAGCTCAGTCTTCCTTGATTAATAAAATGGCTGCTAAACCTGAAACTATGGAAAACACCTTTGCTACTGCTCATGCCATACAAGTGACTATTGATGAAAATGTTAGGCTGTTAGCTCAACTTCATGCTAAGTGGGAAAGGGAAGCTGAAATTGATAGAAACAATAGTGTGTGCAGTATCACCACTAAACCACAAGTAGTCCCTATTCCTACTCCTACTATGCCTAAGCCTATTGAGCCTACTACTAGTGATGCCAAGTTTGACTTTGATATTGATGGTTGCAATATTTCTGAAGTGATTATGTTCTTGCAAAAGCTTGCTAGAAATCCTGATGATAGTGATATGCATGTTGCCTTTACCAAACACATCATAGATGCTCTTGCGAAAATTAAGGAAGAGAAGCTAAAACACAAAGCTTCTATTCCTAGGAAAGTAGAAGATAGTTGGGAACCCATTATTAATATGCAAGTGAATGGCTTTGATCTCAAAGCTTCATGTGATCTTGGTTCTAGTGTCTCTATTATGCCTAGGAAGATTTATGAAATGCTTGATTTGCCACCATTGGAAGATTGTTATTTGCATGTCCCACTTAATGATAATGATAATAAGAAAATCATGGGAAGTATTAATGATGTTCTCATTATGGTTAACAATGCTTATGTCCCTGTGGATTTCTATGTTTTGGATGTTGAATACAATGCTTCTTGTCCTATTACTTTGGGAAGACCTTTTCTTAGCACAGTTGGTGCCATCATTGATATGAAAGAAGGCACCATTAAATATCATTTTCCATTCAAAAAAGGTATTGAACACTTCCCTATGAGGAGAGAGAAGTTGCTTTTTGCTCCTCCTTTGAAAGCAAGGTTTGATGTTAATGCTGTTGGGCCACGCAGAGATAAAACAAAACTTTTTCCTCTAACGTGGTGATCCCAAGATCTAGCCGAGGTAGAAGGCCACGAGGTTTACCACTAGACGCGCAGTTGCGGATTACTGATGAAGCGCGGCAGTTGATGCAGTGCAGTCCTTTGCGATCCGATCGTCCTGGTGCTGATCGTACAGCACCTCTGCTGGTATCCACACATACAATGAGGAGCGCCGGCAGCGAACTGCTAGATTCATTACGGCGGCAGGACTGCTGTGGAGCTAGGGTTTCCAACACATGGAATGACCTAACCGATCAACGATTAACCCTTCTTGGTTATGGTGCTCCACTATATATAGGGGGTGAACGTGGGCTCCACTCTCGTGGCCCATTCACTAAAGCCCATATAACACTAGTCACCGTGAGTCCAACTCACTAACTCAGTCCTAATCCGGCTTGGGTCCAACCCAACCAGATTATCGGTTCAGATCCAATCCGAACTTGCTCCCGCTCTTAAGTGTGTGACCCCGCAGGCTCATGGCTACTTGGACACGATTAGAGTCCAACTCTCAATCGATCAGTCGGTAGCGGCTCCTAGTAGAACGTGCCGACTCCCAAGTACCAAAGAGTCATGATGACTTGCCTTTCCAATGCGACTTGCGTCCGAGTCCCTTTTGCCTCACGATATACCTTGTCAGACTATAGGCGAATATTTGTCATCCCTTAAATAGTCCGACTCTCTTCTCGATCCGAGATAAGTGATTCACTCGACTAACTCTTAGTCGATCGCCTCGGTTAACACTTAACCGAGTCGTGCATGGCCATGATTTCCGAATCATATCATCTGAGAGGGCCCAAAGAATATCTCTCCGAGTGGAGGGGCAAAATCCCATCTTGGTTATTCACATCACGCAACTTGATTCTTGGTCGACCCGAACTCTGCCTTTATAACTGCCCAGTTACAGATCAGCGTTTGACAGAACCTAAGTCAGTGATCCTCAACTCGGACTATGCAATAACCTCAGGTCTAAGGATTACATTGATTGAGATATACAAATAACAACTTGTTCGTTGTACTTCAATATGGGTCAATCCGAATCGCTAAACTCTTTAGCCGAATCTGTGTAAGTTGGAATAGCATCTCCATGCCCATGACAAGTGGAACCGAGTCATCAAGCCAACTTTCACATTGGTCTAAGTTGTGTGTCCAGCACAACCTCAATGACCAAGGATATTTAGTACAAACATCATGAATGTATAGTTCCACAACCGAATCACATATTCAATGATACACATTAGATGTTTATACAAGGACAACTTAATATCTTTATGAATACAATGGGAAATCTCATCATACATGATTGCCTCTAGGGCATATTCCCAACAGTCTCCCACTTGCACTAGAGTCAATCTTCCGACATCAGATGTCTAGGCAACTAATTCCCATGGCTCTCAGGTGCGCCTCATGTTTCGGCTGTGGTAACGGATTTGTCAACGGGTCCGCAATATTTGCATCCGTGTGTACCTTGCATAACTTGATATCACCCTGATCCACGAACTGGCGAATCAGGTGGTACCGCATGAGTATGTGCTTGTTATTCTGGTGTTGTCTAGGTTCCTTGGCTTGTGCAATAGCACCATTGTTGTCACAATACACGTCTAATGGATTGGACGAGACCTGAACCACACCAAGATCCATGAGGAAATTCCTCATTCAAACAGCTTCCTTTGCTGCCTCTGAGGCGGCAATATACTCAGCCTCTGTTGTAGATGCAGACACAGTCTCTTGCTTGGAACTCTTCCAGCTCATAGCACCTCCGTTTATAATAAACACGTATCCGGATTGCGAACGAGAATCATCAGAGTCGGTAAGATAACTCGCATCCGTGTAACCCTTTACACTGAGTTCATCTTCACCACCATAAACGAAAAACATATCCTTAGTCCTTCTCAAGTACTTTAGGATATTTTTAGCCGCTGTCCAGTGGATCTCTCCAGGATCAGCCTAGTATTTGCTCACAACACTTAGAGCCTAGGAAACATCTGGCCTAGTACAAATCATGACATACATGATGGATCCGACTACAAAAGCATACGGAATCACACTCATCCGACTTCGCTCATCAGTTGTCAAAGGACACTGAGTCTTGCTAAGTTTTACACCATGGGACATCGGTAAGAACCCCTTCTTAGATGATTCCATGTTGAACTTCTTCAACACTTTGTCCAAATAAGTACTCTGACTCAATCCAATGAGCCACCTTGATCTATCTCTATAGATCCGGATTCCGAGGATGTATGTTGCCTCACCCAAGTCTTTCATTGAGAAACTCCTTTCCAATGATTCCTTGGTTTCTTGCAACATCTGGACATCATTTCCAATCAATAATATGTCATCCACATATAAGATTAGAAAGTTTACTTTGTTCCCACTAAAATTCTTGTACAAACAAGAATCATGATCACTCTTGATGAAGCCAAACAATTTGACTACCTCATCAAAGCGAATATTCCAACTCCGAGATGCTTGCTTCAACCCATAAATGGATTTCTGAAGTTTGCACACCTTGTCAGCATTAGCCGGATCGAAAAAACCCTCGGGTTGTATCATATACACGTCCTCGGTTAAATTTCCATTAAGGAAAGCCGTTTTGACATCCATCTGCCATATCTCATAGTCGAAATAGGCTGCTATAGCTAACATGATCCGAACTGATTTAAGCATCGCTACGGGTGAGAAAGTCTCGTCGTAATCAACTCCTTAAACTTGTCGGAACCCCTTCACGCAAAGGCGTGCTTTATAGACGGAAACATTTCCATCCATATTAGTTTTCTTCTTAAAGACCCATTTGCACTCGACGGGTCTTGCACCGTCTGGCAGATCAACCAAGTTCCAAACTTGATTTTCATCCATGGACTTTAACTCGGATCTCATGGCTCCAAGCCATGACTCGGAATCAGATCCCACCATCGCTTCCGAATAATTTGCCGGCTCATCACTGTCTAACAGTAATACATCACGAACACTTCGTAATCTTGCCGATCTTCGTAGTGCAGGTGCTGCTGCCGGCTCAGCTACCACGACCGGCTCAACCTCCAAGGTTTTTGCCGACTCGCTACTAGCTGGTTCTTCTCGAATTTCTTCGAGCTGCACCGTGCTCCCACTTACTCCCCGAGTGAGAAACTCTTTCTCAAGGAAGACACCGTTCCGAGCGACAAACACTTTGCCCTCTTCTCGGTTGTAGAAGTAGTAAACCAAGGTTTCCCTCGGATACCCCACAAAAATACATTTATCCGATTTGGTCGTAAGCTTGTCTAACTGAAGTCGCTTGACAAATGCTTCACTGCCCCAAATCTTAAGAAAAGACAAACTTGGCTTTTTGCCTGTCCACATCTCATGCGGTGTCTTCTCTATCGATTTTGATGGTACTCTGTTTAGTGTGAACGCCCCTGTTTCTAGACAATAACCCCAAAATCATAAAAGCAGATCTGTCTGACTCATCATTGATCGTACCATGTCCAACAAGGTTCGATTCCGCCTTTCCGAAACACCGTTCCTTTGCGGCGTTCCTGGCGGAGTAAGTTGAGGAACTATTCCACAACTTTTCAGATGGTCATCAAACTCATGGCTCATGTACTCGCCTCCTCGGTCCGACCGAAGAAACTTTATTTTCTTGACGAGTTGATTATGTGCTTCATTCTGGAAATCTTTGAACTTTTCAAAGGCTTTCGACTTATGTTTCATCAAATAGATATATCCATACCTACTCAAATCATCAGTGAAGGTAATGAAGTACTCATAACCACCCCTGGCTGTCGTGCTCATTGGTCCACCATCACTAGTACTAGTCCCAACAAGTCGGACGCCCTTTCACAACTCTTTGCAAAAGGTGTCTTGGTCATTTTGCCGAGTAGGCAAGATTCGCATGTCTCGAACGACTCCAAGTCAAACGAAGTTAGGAGTCCATCATCATGGAGCTTCTTCATGCATTTCCAACTTATATGACCAAGCCGATAGTACCAAAAGTAAGTCATATTCAGATCATTTGGTTTCAACCTTTTAACATTTATGTTATCAACCGACTCACCATCAAGATTCAAAATGAATAACCCGTCCTGGACGGGTGCAAAGTCGTGAAACATATCATTCAAATACAAAGAACAACCATTATTCTTGATATTCGACTCATAGCCTTGCCTCATCAAACATGAAGCAGAAATAATGTTTCGACTGAGCACTGGAACATAATAACAATTATTCAGTTCCATAATGAATCCAGAAGGTAAATGAAGTTGCATCGTGCCGACTTCCAACGCAGCAACTCTTGCTTTGTTGTCGACTCGAATATCAACCTCGCCTCTTGCGACGCTCCTAGTTCTTACCAGTCCCTGCAACGAGTTGCAGATGTGAATAACTGATCCGGTATCATAAACCCAAGAACTATTAGGTGCATCAGCAAGATATATGTCTATAACATTGCAAAAAAGTGTACCTGAGTCAGAAGTCATACCTCCACTCTTGGCTTTATTAGTCAAATACTTGTTGTAGTTCCTCTTCCAGTGGTCATCCACCTTGCAGTAGAAGCAAGTGGATCCGGCTGAAGGAGATGGCTTAGTCCCTGAGGAAGCGCTTGGGACTGGGTCCTGAGCCTGCTTTCCTCCCGACTTAGCCTTCTTCTTAGTCCAAGAACTCTTCTTAAACTTAGCCTTATTCTGCACCATCAACACTTGACCGGCGCCCTTCTTGAGATCCGCCTCTGCCTGCTTGAGCATCCCATGCAATTCAGTGAGCTTCTTATCCATACCATGCATGTGGTAGTTCGAAATGAACTGCCCATATGCACTAGGAAGAGAGTTCAGAATTATATCCGTAGCGAACTCTTCGCTAATGGGGTAGCCAAGCCTCTCCAAAGACTGCACATAACCAACCATCTTGATCACATGCGGACTCAGTGGATCACCATCCTTAAGCTTGCAACTCAGCAAAACCTGAGAGACTTGATACCTCTCAGTCTTCGCCTGAGCTTGGAACATACTTTTGAGGCTTTCGATCATATCGTAGGCCTCAACATACTCAAACTGCTTTTGCAAGTCCGGTTCCATGTGAGCAAGCATAAGACAGCTAATATCCGTGGACTCATCCTTAGCCCGACGGTAGGCATTAGTGGCAGCGACAGTCGCATTCTCATTCGGCTCATCTGGAAGTGGGTTGTCTAGGACATGGTCCTTCTTTTCTTGTTCGAGAACAATTCTCAGATTTCGATACCAGTTGGTAAAATTAGTGTCATTCAGTTTATCTTTCTCAAGGATGGTTCTCAATGCAAAACCGAATATCTGAGAGTTACTGCTACTTGGTGCCATGATCTACAATAGAAATATGAAAAACACTTAAGACATGTATTCATAAAAGAGCAAGCATATTAAACGTTTTAATATTTTATGCTCCCACTAGAACCAACACCCCTCCGATGGTTGCATAGTGATTCAGGATCCTAAATAAGCAAGTCGGCTAGTGAGCTTTAGCATCACCGCTAGCCGCCAAGTGATCTAGGTAGACAATTCCTTGTCAATCGCATCTCAAACGACCCCTGTTGGACGGGTGGCATCACATGCCCCGGCTCCCATCCGACTTTTCCCCGAGCCCCACAACCGCTGTGATAGACCCATCTAGCTTACCGAGTGTTTCCGTAGTAAGAGTCCGACTCGAACCCACCTAGTCAGAAAGAATTGGCAGCACCTCAATTTTATGAGCCCACTACCAAAAATGTCCGACTTGTGATGGTGCAAACACTGGCGGGGAAAACCGACTAGACCTTCTTTGAGGGATTAAATTTTACCGACTATCTAATAGAGGTAAACCAGAGACATAACAATAACACAAAATAAAGCAATTATAATGTGAAATGGTATGGCTCCCTTCATGGCGATCTCCATCTCCACAAAGCCTGTAATCCGACTCGTGCCAACTCTTGTCACTTGTCGTCTTACTCCATGTCGCCGACATGTACATCGCCTTGCATGTCATCCGGATTCTCCAAACAGCTACACTAGCTTAGTAAAGTAAATTACATAGAGAATCCGACACGCTGGTCGTTGTACAATAAAATGACAGCGCCTAGGCTCCAGTAGGCTGACAAAAAAACGTGATTCGCAGATCACGTATGGATTACACACATACATCACATGCACATGAACCATACCATTCACAACTTCCTGCAAAAACAAGTTATGCATAGATACAATATCTACCGGTGTTGTGAAACTCGCAACGACATCTAAGGCGCTACGACAGGTCGAACCGGCGGTCCCGCTAGCCAGATAGCAAGAGGGGATCGAAGGGGCAGCGCCCGATGATTTTTCCGAAAACGTAGATCTCATCTACGATCCAGACATGGATTCCTACCATTGTTCTGATTCGATCAAACTTTTTGATCTTCGATCACCACCTCTAGATTTACGTGTCACGGTCTACCCCGATGGCGGAAGCTGACCGGTAGGGGTATGTCGTTCCACGAACTCAGCAGTATGATCATGGAAATCAGATCTACCATCCCCTGAGTACAGTTGATCCAATCAACCTCGTATAAAACCGATCTATCTCATAGATCGACCACCAAAACAACACATAGATCTCATCTACAACCAACCGCATATCACATACGCGAGATCTCGAGCCTAAAACCAGAAGCTATCGCTCTGATACCACTGTTGGGCCACGCAGAGATAAAACAAAACTTTTTCCTCTAACATGGTGATCCCAAGATCTAGCCGAGGTAGAAGGCCACGAGGTTTACCACTAGACGCGCAGTTGCGGATTACTGATGAAGTGCGCCAGTTGATGCAGTGCAGTCCTTTGCGATCCGATCGTCCTGGTGCTGATCGTATAACACCTCTGATGGTATCCACACGTACAAGAAGGAGCGTCGGCGGCGAACTGCTAGATTCGTTACGGCGGCAGGACTGCTGTGGAGCTAGGGTTTCCAACACATGGAATGACCTAACCGATCAACGAACCCTTCTGGGTTACGATGCTCCACTATATATAGGGAGTGAACATGGGCTCCACTCTCATGGCCCATTCACTAAAGCCCATATAACACTAGTCACCGTAAGTCCAACTCACTAACTCAGTCCTAATCCAGCTTGGGTCCAAACCAGCCAGATTACCGGTTCAGATCCAATCTGAACTTGCTCCCACTTTTAAGTGTGTGACCCCGCAGGCTCATGGCTACTTGGACACGATTAAAGTCCAACTCTCAATCGATCAGTCGGTAGCGGCTCCTAGCAGAACGTGCCGACTCCCAAGTACCAGAGTCATGATGACTTGCCTTTCCAATGCGACTTGCGTCCGAGTCCCTTTTGCCTCACGATATACCTTGTCAGACTATAGGCGAATAATTGTCATACCTTAAATAGTTCGACTCTCTTCTCGATCCGAGATAAGTGATTCACTCGACTAACTCTTAGTCGATTGCCTCGGTTAACACTTAAATGAGTCGTGCATGGCCATGATTTCCGAATCATATCATCCGAGAGGGCCTAGAGAATATCTCTCCGAGTGGAGGGGCAAAATCCCATCTTGGTTATTCACATCACGCAGCTTGATTCTCAGTCAACCCGAACTCTGCCTTTATAACTGCCTAGTTACGGATCAGTGTTTAACAGAACCTAAGTCGGTGATCCTCAACTCGGACTATGCAATAACCTCAGGTCTAAGGATTACATTGATTGAGATATACAAATGACAACTTGTTCGTTGTACCTCAATATGGGTCAATCTGAATCGCTACTCTTTAGCCGAATCTGTGTAAGTTGGAATAGCATCTCCATGCCCATGACAAGTGGAACCGAGTCATCAAGCCAACTTTCACATTGGTCTAAGTTGTGTGTCCAGCACAACCTCAATGACCAAGGATATTTAGTACAAACAACATGAATGTATAGTTCCACAACTGAATCACATATTCAATGATACACATCAGATGTTTATACAAGGACAACTTAATATATTTATAAATACAATGGGAAATCTCATCATACATGATTGCCTCTAGGGCATATTCCCAACAAATGCTTCTTCATTTGAAAATACTTGATTCTTCTTGCTTCTTGTGCCTAACTTAAAGGCGTTAAAGAAAAGTACTTGTTGGGAGATAACCCAAGAGTTTTCTTGACTCTTGGAAGTTATTACTTCAGTAATGACCTCTAATTATCATTTTTGTTTGCTATTTGTGCCAAGAATTACCTCTAATGAGAGGGAAGTAAGATTTGGGGAGTTGCTGTCCCGAAACAGATTTCTTTCCTCCACCAAAAATATTCGTGAGAAGTCTCTGTATCTCGGATTGAGCTGAAAATTTGCGAATAAATCCTCCAGTATGTTATGTAACTTTCATTAGTTCAACACTTTTTGATTTGAGCAACATAAGATGTTCTAAAAAATCTGTTTCTACCTACTGGTCTGTTTTGATAGATTTCTGCCATTATTTGCATTTGCTTCTTATTGATTCCTTTTTTAGTTCTCTTTAGGTGAATTCAGATCTTTGAAGGAGTTACTACAGTAGCTTGTGTTTTTATTGAAAAGTCTTGCTATTCCAAAGCTTTGCCAGAGGTCTAATATCTTTTGAATAAACTAATGTTGCTAATGAAAATTGTGTGAAGTTTTGTATGAAAGAAAAATTTCAGGTGTAGAGAGAGAATGATGTAATGATATGAAGAATGCACAAATAATCTCAAGCTTGGGGATGCCACCCTGGTGTCACCCCAAGAAATATCCAAGAGGTACAAGCGTCAAAGCTTGTACCTAATGACAGTTGTGTTGTTCTTGGAGCGTCTTAGTTTTCGTTTGGTTTGCTTAGTTTGTTTAGTTTGCTTGAATAAAGAAGTTTGGACCCCCGTTCTCGCTGTGTTGTTTGCAAATAAGTTGCTTGGTGTTAGATAGGAGTAGTAAGTTCTTGCTTGTAAGTGCAAGAGGGGATTGCATTGACTATGACTTAGACTTTAGCATGACATGCTAGGTGTTGTTTTGACCTTATGTTTAGTGATTATTGTTGTAGCATGTCTTGTTCCAAACAATTGGGATTGCTTAGTGTGCCTTGAAGAAATTATGCGTTGTTTTAGCATGCAAAAGCATAGTATTGTGGTTTCTCCTTTGATGTTTTGCTTGGGTTGACTTGGCACATGCTCACACCATGTTATGACTATGAACAAGTCACCATAGCCTCTATGATCATTTAGTCCTTGAATTGTAGTACCACTCTCTGTTTTGATTAGTAATGCTTTGTTGCACTACATGATTATGGCCATTATTGCTCTCTTAGTTGGTTGCTCCCAGTCTTTTGCTAGCCTCCACTTGTATGAGTAAGCTCTACTCATGCTTCCAACTCCCAAGAAACCAAGTTTTTCCAAAGTGTCCACTATAAATTCCTATGCATGGTGTGTTACACCATTCCAAGTATATTCTTGTTTTCAAGTATCTTCCAATTAAAAAGTATTTTGTTATGTGAAAACTTAGTGATTAAATCCCTCACAGACTTGATGGCACACTTTATATTCTTTACCCCTAATAAAATTGAACCATTGTGTCTTCTATGTTGTATATGCTTGCACTTATATGTTGGAATTAGCAGAACCATGCTTTCATGGGGAACATTTTCAACATTGCACTTGTACTTTGTACTCAGTTGATATCATGCTCTTTTGTCTATGGATGTAGCCGATGTGAAATAAAGAGGGAACTTGTAAGTCCATGGAGTTTGTATTTTGTGTTAGAGAAACACCTGGGCCGCTAGCCTAAGCCATGCCTAATCATGGCGGAAACTTGCAGAATCACCATAGTGAGCTATCTATGAAGCATCCTCAATAAAAAGCTATGCATATGGTAAATAAAAAGATCGATGAGATGCTCATTGTATGCTTGCCTTGTCATTTTGGTTATGGGATAGCACCTGTACCATGTGCAAGGGGTACCCCGTTGGCGATTCTCTATGATATGCAAATACTTACAATGACAAGAACTTACAGGTGACTGAAGTTGAGTAGCATGAGGTGTGGCCCTCGTATTCAAGGGACTTGAGATTGCCAACTTATAATTTGTCAAGCATATACTCCATCTTTGTTCACTTTAACCTTAATCACTTCAAGATGCTTATGATAGGGGCAATGAGGGCTGAAAGCTAACAAGTACCTGATACGTTGGAAACATATCTATAATTTTTTATGCTCCATGCTTGTATAGTATCTACTTTGCTTTACTTGTCTACACTTTGAGGTGCTTTTTACATGTTTTCTGGTACTAACCTACTAACAAGTTGCAACAGTGTCAGATGCCTGTTTTCTGTTGTTTTTGGTTTCAGAAAAGTTAGTAAAGAAATATTCTCAGAATTGGACAGGACAAACGTAAAAGTCAATTACTTTCCGTGGGGAACAAGAAGTCCAAAGGGGAGCCAGAGGGGCCGGCCAGGGCATCCATACCCATCCCAGGCACGGGTGGGCCCCAACCCGCGCCTGGCTAGGGTTTGGCGCCCCTGGCCGCCGCCTTGGCCTCCCACTTCGCCTATAAGAAGCCCCCGATGCAGAAACCCTAGGCACCCGATCAAATCTCCACGAAACCGCCTGTAGCCACCGCCACCATCATCCCTAGATCAGGGGGATCTGAAGTTCTTTCCGGCACCCTGACGGAGGGGAGATCATCCCGGAGGCCTTCTCTTCGTTATGATGCGTGAGTAGTTCCACCTTGGACTATGGATCCATGTAGTAGCTAGATGGTTGTATCTCCTCCTTTGTGCTTTCATGTATAGATCTTGTGAGCTCCGTTCATGATCAAGATCTAATCTATTTGTAGCCATGCATGTTGTGTTTGCGGGGATCCGATGGATATTGAGATTATTATGTTGGTTGGATTAATGGTTTTGTATTTATGGTTCTATCATGTCTGTGTTGTTTGTGATCTTGCATGCTCTCCGTTGTTAGTAGCTATCTTGGCCAAGTAGTTGCTAGTGACTCCAAGAGGGGGTATTTATGCTCGATAGTGGGTTCATGCCTCTAGTTTCTAAGGGAAGTGACAATAATCTCTTCGATTGTAGATGTGTTGTTGCTACTAGGGAGAAAACAACGGTCTCTTGTTCATGGAACAAGTCGATTGTTTACCTTACACACTTTGCTTAAAGCAGTTGCATGTTGCTTACAACTTAATACTAGAGGGGGTTCGGATGATAACCTGAAGGTGGACTTCTAGTCATAGATGCAGTTGGATGGCGGTCTATGTATCTTGTTGTATTGCCCAAACGAATCTCATAGGATCTATCTGACTAGTAATTGCATTGTTATGCCTTGCTCAGTTCCTGTCAATTGCCCTGCTGTAATTTTTTTACCCTTCATGCCATGTTGTTTATCTAAGGAGAGCACCTCTAGTGAACTATGGACCCCGGTCCAATATTTACCATCAATACATCTTCCACTGTTACTTGTTTACTTGCTGCAAACCATTACCTTCTACACCATACGTTTAATCCTTTGTTACAGCAAATCGGTGAGCTTGACAACCTCACTGATTCGTTGGGGCAAAGTCTTGAGTTTGTGTTGTGCAGGTCTCCGTGTTGTTTGCAACACCTGTGTGACCTTTCCTTCCTCCTTATGGTTCGATAACCTCGGTCTCTACTGAGGGAAGACTTGTTGTTGTGCTCATCACACCTTGCTCTTGGGGTTTCCAACGAAGTGCTCCACCACCGTCAAGTTCTTTGGCGCCATCAAGGAGTCACCAACAAGTTCTCTGGCACCATTGGCGGGGAGGCTAAGGACATCTTCACAAGGCGAGTCCTTCACTTCCTTTCTCTTTACTTTGTTTTTAGTTTGCTTTCTTTCTTTTGCTTGGTTTTGTTTGCCTCTTTCCAAAAAAAACCAAAAAATTAGTCTAGTTTGGTTTTCTTTCTTTATTCAAAAACACAAAATAAATTGTTCCTCCTCTAGTTGGTACCATGTCTGGTTTTGGACCAACCTTTGTTTCCCCTATGGTAGAAATCTCCACTTTTAAGCAAAAAAGTGAAGAAAGTTTTAAAGAAGCTTGGTCTAGAATCTCTGCTTTCTAGAGGGAAACTGAGCCTGAGGTGAGCCTTAGCTTGGTTATTGATAGCTTCTACCATGGTATTGCTCTTCGTTATAGATATGCTTTGGATGTTGTGGTTGAGAAAGATTTTTTGCTTTGTACTAAGGATGAAGCTTTTGATGTCATAGAGAAATTAATCATGATTTACGGTACACCTGGCAAGTCTCATTCCTCTTTCACAAATATTTTTGCCAGGTTTAATACTCTTGAGACTAGTATTGCTGCTATGAATAGTTGTTATAACAGGCTTAGCGCTTACCATGATTATGTTCCCATAAATTCTGAGCCTTCAAAATGGTTTCCCACAATCAAAGCCTCAATAAACACTACACTTTTTGATGCTCGCTGTGATATCATGTCTGAATTTTGCCTCATGCCTAAAGATATCAATGATTCCTTGAGTCTTTGGGGGCTTACTGAAGGAGGATACGAAATCTCTCTTACAAACAATGCCACTATATTTCCCATTGGAATAGCTGAAGGTGTGTTTACAAAAATCTCAGGGAAAATGGTGTCTACTGATTATCTTGTTATTGCATGTGTAGGCAAGGGACAGATTATACTTGGAAGATCCCTACTGAAACACTTTGGAGCAGTAATAGATGTGGGAAGAGGCATTATGCGCTTTGCTCCTCCGGTAAGCAATCACATTTTCCTAAAGAGAAGAAGAAAGGTAAGAAAGGAAAGAACAAGAGGGGCAATTCTTCATTTGAAAATACTTGATTCTTCTTGCTTCTTGTGCCTAACTTAAAAGCGTTAAAAAAAGTACTTGTTGGGAGATAACCCAAGAGTTTCCTTAAGTATTGGAAGTTATTACTTTTTTAATGACCTCTCCTTATCCTTTTTGTTTGCTTTTTGTGCCAAGAATGACCTCTAATGAGAGGGAAGTAGGATTTGGGAGTTGCTGTCCCGAAACAGATTTCTGTCCTCCACCAAAAAAAATCGTGAGGAGTCTCTGTAACTCTGATTGAGCTGAAAATTTACGAATAAATCCCACAGTATGTTAGCTAACTTTCGTTAGTTCAACACTTTTTTATTTGAGTAACAGAATATGTTCAAAAAAATCGGTTTCTATCTACTGGTCTATTTTGATAGATTTCTGCCATTATTTGCATTTTCTTATTGGTTCCTTTTTGAGTTCTCTTTAGGTAAATTGAGATTTTTTAAGGAGTTACTACAGTATCTTGTGTTTTTAGAGAAAATACTTGCTATTTCAAAGCTTTGCCAGAGGTCTAATATCTTTTGAATACACTAATGTTGTTAATGAAGATTGTGTGAAGTTTTGTGTGAAGGAAAAATTTCAGGTGTAGAGAGAGAATAATGTAATGATATGAAGAATGGACAAAAGCTCAATCTTGGAGATTCCACCATGGTGTCACCCCAAGAAATATCCAAGAGGTACAAGCGTTAAAGCTTGGGGATGCCCAATGCATCCCCTTCTTCATCAATAAAAAGCTTAGGTCTGTCTAGACACTTCGTTTTTATTGTTTCATGCACAATTCTGTTGTTCTTGGAGCGTCTTAGTTTTTGTTTGCTTTGCTTAGTTTATTTAGTTTTCTTAAGTAGTTTGGACCCCGTTCTCACTGTGTTGTTTTGCAAATAAGTTTGCTTGGTGTTTGGAAAGGAGTAGTAAGTTCTTGCTTGAAGTGCAAGAGGAGCTTGCATTGACTGTGACTTAGACTTTAGCATGACATGCTAGGTGTTGTTTTGACATTATGCTTAGTGATTATTGCTGTAGCCTGTCTTGTTCCAAACAATTGGGATTGCTTAGTGTGCCTTGAAGAAATTATGCATTGTTTTAGCATGCAAAAGCATAGTATTATGGTATTCTCCTTTGATGATTTGCTTGGGTTGACTTGGCACATGCTCACACCATGTTATGACTCTCACAAGTCACCATTAGCCTCTATGATCATTTAGTACTTGACTTGTAGTACCACTCTTTTCTTTGATTAGTATGCTTTGTTGCACTGCATAATTATGGCCATTATTGCTCTCTTAGTTGGTTGCTCCCAGTATTTTGCTAGCCTCCACTTGTATGAGTAAGTTCTACTCATGCTTCCAACTCCCAAGAAACCAAGTTTTTCCAAAGTGTCCACTATAAACTCCTATGCATGGTGTGTTACACCATTCCAAGTATATTCTTGTTTTCAACTATCTTCCAATTAAAAACCATTTTTTATGTGAAAACTTAGTGATTAAATCCCTCACGAACTTGATGGCACACTTTATATTCTTTGCCCCTAATAAACTTGAACTATTGTGACAACTTTGTTGTATATGCTTGCACTTACAAGTTGGAATTAGCAGAACCGTGCTGTCACGGGGAACGTTTTCAATACTGCACTTGTACTTTGTACTCAGTTGATATCATGTTCTTTTGTCTATGGATGTCACCGGTGTGAAATAAAAAGGGAACCTGTAAGTCCATGGAGTTTGTATCCTGTATTAGAGAAACGTCTGGGCCGCTAGCCTAAGCCATGCCTAATCATGGTGGAAACTTGCAACATCACCATAGTGACATCTATGAAGCATTCTTCTTATAAAAAAGAGACACATTGAGAAAAGAGGAAAGAGAGAAAAAAGACCATATTCCCATGGTAAATAAGAAGATTGATGAGATGTTCATTGTTGCCTTGTCATTTTGTTTATGGGAAAGCTCCTGTACCATGTGCAAGGGGTACCCTGTTGGCGGTTCTCAATGATATGCAAATACTTACAGTGACAAGAACTTACCTGGACCCACAGTTGAGTATGCATGAGGTGTGGCCCTTGTATTCAAGGGACTTGAGATTGCCAACTTATACTTCGTCAAGCATATACTCAATCTTTGCCACTTTAACCTTAACCACTTCAAGATGCTTATGATAGGGGCAATGGGGGTTGAAAGCTAACAAGTATCATAATTTTTGGAAGCTCTTTTTGAAACTTGTAATCCTTGCTTCCTTTACAAATAAAAGGCCTTTCTTCCACCATTATTGAGTCTCCACCTTCTACCTTTAGGCACCATTAAGAGAGCATAGTTGTCATTCTGTGTGCAGTGTTCCAAAGCTTATTAATTGATGCATATTGTGATATTACTTGTTCTTGTGCTATTTGTTTCTAGTCACCCTTGTGAACTTTGAAGGTGTCCTATGCATCTATATTGCTACTCTATGAGGGACAAGTTGATTGCCACTATGCCATGTTTTCTGTATGTGAAACAAACAAACGTTTTTCAATGCATGTTATTCATGATCTTTGTTTGTAGCTTGCCATGTTGCATGCATAGTTACTATGTCCTATTGTTAGAACTCTATCTTTCATGCACATGTTTAGAATTCTTTGATCCCAGCTTTCAATGCTTGCAAATGGTTGGATCTTTATTGTGAGGGTGCATGTCACCTCAAAAGTTATTCTTTTTATCACTTACCTACTCGAGGACGAGCAGGACTTAAGCTTGGGGATGCTTGATACATTGGAAATGTATCTATAATTTTTGATGCTCCATGCTTGTTTAGTATCTACTTTGCTTTACTTGTATACACTTTGAGGTTCTTTTTACATGTTTTCTGGTACTAACCTACTAACAAGTTGCAACAGTGCCAAATGCCTGTTTTCTGCTGTTTTTGGTTTCAGAAAAGTTAGTAAAGAAATATTCTGAGAATTGGACGGGACAAACGTCAAAGTCAATTACTTTCGGTGGGGAACAAGAAGTCCAGAGGGGAGCCGGAGGGGCCGGCCAGACCCACCCCAGGCGCGGGTGGGACCCACCCCGCGCCTGGCTAGGGTTTGGCGCCCCTGGCCGCCTCCTCGGCCTCCCCCTTCGCCTATAAGAATCCCCCGATGCAGAAACCCTAGGCACCCGATCAAATCTCCACGAAACCGTCTGTAGCCGCCGCCACCATCGTACCTACATCTGGGGGATCTGAAGTTCTTCTCGGCACCCTAACGGAGGGGAGATCATCCCGGAGGCCTTCTCTCCGGTATGATGCGTGAGTAGTTCCACCTTGGACTATGGGTCCACGTAGTAGCTATATGGATGTATCTCCTCCTTTGTGCTTTCATGTATAGATCTTGTGAGCTCCATTCATGATCAAGATCTAATCTATTTGTAATCATGCATGTTGTGTTTGCGGGGATCCGATGGATATTGAGATTATTATGTTGGTTTGATTAATGGTTTTGTCTTTATGATTCTATCATGTCTGTATTGTTTGTGATCTTGCATGCTCTCCGTTGTTAGTAGCTATCTAGGCCAAGTAGTTGCTAGTGACTCCAAGAGGGGGTATTTATGCTCGATGGTGGGTTCATGCCTCTAGTTTCCAAGGGAAGTGACAGAAATCTCTTCGGTTGTAGTTGTGTTATTGCTACTAGGGAGAAAACAACGGTCTCTTGTTCATGGAACATGTAGACTGTTTACCTTACACACTTTGCTTAAAGAAGTTGTCTATTGCCTGCAACTTAATACTGGAGGGTGTTTGGATGATAACCTGAAGGTGGACTTCTAGTCATAGATGCAGTTGGATGGCGGTCTATGTATCTTGTTGTATTGCCCAAATGAATCTCATAGGATCTTTCTGACTAGTAATTGCATTGTTATGCCTTGCTCAGTTCCTGTCAATTGCCCTGCTGTAATTTGTTTACCCTTCATGCCATGTTGTTTATCTAAGGAGAGCACCTCTAGTGAACTATGGACCCCGGTCCAATCTTTACCATCAATACATCTTCCATTGTTACTTGTTTACTTGCTGCAAACCATTACCTTCCACACCATACGTTTAATCCTTTGTTACAGCAAACCGATGAGCTTGACAACCTCACTAATTCGTTGGGGCAAAGTCTTGAGTTTGTGTTGTGCAGGTCTCCGCGTTGCTTGCAACACCTGTGTGACGTTTCCTTCCTCCTTCTGGTTCGATAACCTCGGTCTCTACTGAGAGAAGACTTGTAGTTGTGCTCGTCACACCTTGCTCTTGGGGTTTCCAACGAGACGGAGATGCAAGCCAGGGCGGCTTGACCCACCTAGGCACGGGTGGGCCCTGCCCCGCGCCTAGGTAGGGTGTGGGGCCCTTGGCCGCCTCCCAGCCTCGCCTCTTCGCCAATAAGAAGCCCCCGATGCAGAAACCCTAAGAACCCGATCAATATTCCACGAAACCTTCTATAGACGCCGCCACCATCGTCCCTAGATCGGGGGGATCTGAAGTTCTTCCCGGCACCCTGCCGGAGGGGAGATCATCCCGGAGGCCTTCTCTCTAGTATGATGCGTGAGTAGTTCCACCTTGTACTATGGGTCCATGTAGTAGCTAGATGGTTGTATCTCCTCCTTTGTGCTTTCATGTATAGATCTTGTGAGCTCCGTTCATGATCAACATCTAATCTATTTGTAATCATGCATGTTGTGTTTGCGGGGATTCAATGGATATTGAGATTATTATGTCAGATTGATTAATGGTTTTGTCTTTATGATTCTATCATGTCTGTGTTGTTTGTGATCTTGCATGATCTCTGTTGTTAGTAGCTATCTTGGCCAAGTAGTTGCTAGTGACTCCAAGAGGGGGTATTCGTGATCGATAGTGGGTTCATGCCTCTAGTTTCCAAGGGAAGTGATAGAAATCTCTTCGATTGTAGATGTGTTGTTGCTACTAGGGAGAAAACAACGGTCTCTTGTTCATGGAACAAGTGGATTGTTTACCTTACACACTTTGCTTAAAGCAGTTGTCTGTTGCTTGCAACTTAATACTGGAGGGGGTTCGGATGATAACCTGAAGGTGGACTTCTAGTAATATATGCATTTGGATGGTGGTCTATGTATATTGTTGTATTGCCCAATCGAATCTCATAGGATCTTTTTGACTAGTATTGCATTGTTATGCCTTGCTCAGTTCCTGTCAATTGCCCTGATGTAATTTGTTTACCCTCCATGCCATGTTGTTTATCTAAGGAGAGCACCTCTAGTGAACTATGGACCCCGGTCCAATCTTTACCATTGATACATCTTCAACTATTACTTGTTTACTTGCTGCAAACCATTACCTTCCACACCATACGTTCAACACATTTTGAATACAATTTTATTAAATTATCATTCAACCATATGTGTAGTTTATTTTCTAAAAAGATCTTCATCAAGTATAAAATCTTCAAGAATAATTTGGGATTAAATAAAACCTTTTTACTTACCTCAACCACGAGTTTATAAACATACCAAAACACTATAGTGAATCCATTAGTAGTTAAGTAATATTATGTTCTTGTTTCCAAACCATAACCACTCATTTATAAAAAGGATAAATGACTCTATTCCATTATAGTATTGGGGAATCACTACTCAAATAAAAGTAATACCATTCTTAATAACTTTAAGGAAACATTATAAAGTGAACAAGATAATAATATTATAAGCATTACACCCTAAGTTCATCTATTTTTTTTAAGTTAACTTTAGTCTACAAGACTTTAAATATAATGCTAACAACCTTATTATGTGTTTTATAGTTAACTTTTGTTTGATATAATTAAGTCATAAAGCATCTCAATTCCAAACTATTCAAGCAAGCACAAATAACATCAATCACATTCCATCAATCATATTCTAAAAGCCACCAAGGTTGCTTAAACCTTAACAAAGTAATCTTTTCTTCAAATTTTATTCTTTTTGCCACTTCAAACAACAAATCTTAAGATAGTATCCCCAATTCTTAACAACTAAACTCAAGGACTTTCATCATAGTCACAGATGACAATTAATCGTAATCACATTAGTTTATACTTTACTGGTATATCCAAGATTATTGGCATTGAAGTCCTTTATAAATAACATTACTAGTAAAGTAAAAATTGAAGATAAACAATTATTGTATAAGCAATATTGAGTAGCATTCCACATTTGTGTATCTCATTGTTTTATGATATTATAATTACATGTCGTTTCACACACACTCACAAGCCTTAATAAGAAGCACAAGTGTGAAACTTAATCTAAAAGGGCAACACATTCCAAAGAAACCACTTCCAGTATCCAAATCCTAGATCAACGCTTATTCCGGGAATTCAAGTTTATCAAATTGCATTACATTACTATGCATAATCACATCTTGCTTCTTTAAACATTAGTCCTTACCGGAGCGATGATACTGATTTCAGATATTGGATCTTATATTGTCTTGAAGACTGTGAGTGCATAATCTTGCAATCATAAAAGGCAAGTTCACACTTGCTCATGTCCTTTGATTATTTTTTGTAAGGTATTTTGCAAATCTAGTGTTGTCATCACCTGCATTTGAAAAAGGTCATAAAATACTATTTTCATAATAATATGATTATAGGTTATTTTTCCATTAGGTAATAACCTACCATGAAAGTTCCGGTGGTAAAGTAACATATTATCTAGGACTTAACAACCAATGTCGCCAGTGATTCCTGCGCCGTATATACACGTTAACCATGAGATTTGGAATGGGACAAAGAAGTCAGCTGTATCCTTTTCCTTTCATATGGAGGCAAGACTATCTTAACATGACGTTGTGATTCCCTAGGTGGATCCAACATATGGGTGGGCACCCTTAGGCCCCACGTTTTTGGTGTCTAGATTATCTATGAGTGGCTGCCGGAGGTTTAGCTGGACCTATAAGGTACTTACCAGGGCACCACCAGCTCATAGAGTCTTCGAGAACTCATCAGGGTTTTAGCCTGCCCGGAAGAGGGCTTAACGGAGGTGATCTAGTGTAACATCCCAGCATTTAGGAACTAACGAAGGGTAGATTTAGGAAATTGTGATATTGCATGCATTCATCTGTGAAAATGTGGGTAAATTTTTTGCCAAATAAAAACCTAAAGTGATCAAGGTTTCTTTCATACTTTCAGACTAGGTATAGTATTGAAGGATGATTGTTATAGACTTTGATATGATCTTTGTGGACTTATGTGTTTACGGAAATGAAATTTGAATTTAAAACTTGAGTGTTTGAATTATAATTCAAAAGGATTTTGAATGATGTTTGAGTATTTGATTTAATTTAAGAGTTAACCAATAATAACTCAAACTTTAAATAAATAGAAGAATAATATTTCTTTATTGAATAATAGTACAATCTTTATTACAAAAGAATAAAAATAAAGAGTACAAAAGAATAAATTAAAGATTACAATTGAATATGAGAGTTATTACAAGTGACTATTCTATAAATGAAAATAAAAACCTAAACTAAAAGTCTTGACCTTCAAATCTGGTACCTGCAAAATAAAAAAGAAACTTAAAATAAAAAGAAGGTTAGGATTAGAATTATTTTACTCTCAGAGTTGACAGTGAAGTGCACTGTTCAATTTTTCATCATTGAGTAATTTAAGGGGGCAAGTTTCACCAATTTGAAAGAATATATCTTTCATAATTTTAAGCCATAAGTCAAATAAATAGCCAGGAGGGGCAAATTTCACCAGCCAAGTAAAAGTAACCAGATAAAGGTAACTTCACAACTAGAACATATCCACAACCTGTGCAGCAGGCACACATGCAGCACACACACCAAACTGCATGGTGTGTGCTGTCAGCACCACAACAACAGCACATTCAAACAAAACCATCCACACAGCCGTGGGAAGCCAGCTCCACATCACTTTCTTGTTCATACACACCAATAATAGCAGCTAGTAGCTAAACCCAGCCAAAGCCAAGCTAAATCACACCAATCAAAACCTTAGATCACACCACCAAAATGGTGACATAAGGAGGGGGTGGATCAGGTGGATAGCAAGACCAAGATCAAGCCATCAGGACCAGGAGATGAAGGGCTAGATCAAGGACAATCCAGGAGCTGGAAATACTAGGAGAGCATCAGATCAAGTTAGCACAAGATCAACCATAGGAAACTCCAACATCAAGTGACAGTGGTGAGTAAATAGATCATCACATGATCTATCTGTCTAAGATTAGACAAGCATACATAATATGTCTTTTACTCAAATTTTCAGAAAAACACCCAAATGGGGTGAATCCATCACTGAAGTTTTAAACACTAAAAGCAACCAGAAAACTATAAAGATCCAACTTAGATCTCAGAACAACATCATTGATCTAAGCTATCAAGCTATATTTCAATTCAAGAATGAATATAGCTAAAATTTAAACTTCTAGGCACATCTCTAAGACAAGAGTAGCACCTTAGAATTTAACCTTATGGATCTATATAAGTTATCAAGCTTACAAGCATCTTTTCCCAATTTTGATTCAAGAAACAGTAGCTGGTATCACTACCAGAACCAATCCATGTGAATCAACAAGATAGAGGTCTAAATCCCTAAACCTCAGACCAACATCATTGGTTCTAGGGATGCAAGGAAAGAGAATTCTACTTATCTATAATGCCAAGTCAATTTTAAGCTTGAACAAGACCAAACCAAGTTATAGAATCTAATCTTGTGTGCCATACAAAGATGGTGTCACAAGAACAGTTCTAAACTAAGCAGGTTAAGCATCCAATCTTCACAGCTATAACCAACCAACTATAAATCATTTTCCTGTTCTTAATCACAGGAATCATAACCAGGATATTCATATATATATCTTCACTATAGAAAACCATTTTGTTCTCAAAGCTATATATGAATTCTTAAGTCAACAATACTAAGACAATGACTTCATCACACAACACTCACTATCATCAACGAAGTAATGACAATGGTGAGATATTAAACCACTAGATTTACCAAGAATTTCTTCTAGAGCAACTTTACCATCTGAATCATATTAAAATTAATCCATAGAATCATCTGACAAACCACTAGCATCACACAGCTAACCATCAGCAGTAATCCACAACAAGTCACCACTTAACAGGTTCAAGGATCATCAACACATGATCCAATTCATCAAATATCTAATCAACAGAAGGATGTGAACCCTAAGCAGAACCGTTCATATTAATCAGGACAAGACAGTAACCAGGAAGGCCAGTACCAACATCTAGCATAAGATGGCCGAGCACAGAGAACATGAGAGGGGGAGGAACCACTTACCAAAAGTCCTCGCTGTAGATTAGAAGAGGAAGTAGAGAAGGCCGACGACCATGGCGGCATGGGGAGAACCCCCAAGGGGGCGCTGCAACCCACACCACGCCATGAAGACGCCCATAGCCACACCTGGGGGGCGAAGAGCATCCCCACGGAACACGACAACAGCGGCGGCGTCAGCACCAACGCCAACCCCAAACCCTAGGGTTCGGCACGGCATCGATCTGGCCGCAAGAGGGCTCTAGGTCCAAATCCAACTAGACAGGAAGGAAGCGCAGGGACGACAACCTCATCCTGCACCATGGTGGCAGCCAAGGAGGTCCACGGCGGCGTGAATCACCGGCGTTGACACCGCTGACCACTGGGTCAAGGAAGGAGAAGGAGAGAGGTGAGCTCGAGAGTGAGACAAAGATGGATGGGCTGGAATGGGCCAATACCCCTTTGGGGTGTTGTTTTGCCTTTGCCCTACTGGGCCACAAGGGCCCAATAAAACCAAATAGCTAGCCCAAATCATTTAGAGCCTGTTTTAATAATTGGAAAAAGACCAAAATGCCCCTAAACTTAAATAAATTCTAGAAAATAAAATAAAAGTACAAAAATTATAAATAAAATATTTTTGGATTCAGAATAATCCAAACTATCCAAATCAATTAAGAAATAAAAATTTAGACATATAATTTTATTAAGAATTTTGTAATTTAAATATTCCTTATATAATTTTACAAAATTATTGAAAGATGATAAAATAAATAAAAATCACTTTCATTATATATTAATATTGTAGCATTTCAGAAAAATACTAAACAAATATTTAATAACCATTTTTGGTATTCAAATGATAATTCTTAAAGGAATTATTAAATCAATAATTCAAATAAAAGGAGCTAAAATAAATAAATACAAGATTCTAAAAATATTTAAAAATTATTAATATTTATAAATCCTTAATTAATTAAAAAGGATTTTTCTATAATTTAAATAATGGGGAGGTTACAGATAAAGTTAAATAATGCATTACATTACTTTTGCTTCTTTAAATATTGTCCTTACCCGGCAATAATGATGTTTTTGTAGACATAGAAGCTCAAGGTCCAGTACAAGCATCAGACTTCACTACCTTGCAATCACAAGGCAAGTTCGTCACTTGCTCATGTCCTTTTGAGAGTCTTTATCAAAGTATTTGTGAATTGTGTGTTATCATCTATATTATAAAAAAACAATATTTTCTCAAGATACTAAATCTTAGATATCATCCTAAGTGATGATATGATGGAGCAATAGAACTTAGGGTTCTAATTGCACTAATGATAAACAATTAGGGATTAATAACCCATGACATCAGTGATTCTAGCGCCGTATATTACACGTTAACCATGAGATTTGGAATGGGACGGAGAAGTCAGCTGTATCCTTTTCCTCTTGTATGGAGGCAAGACGACCTTAACGTGACGTTGTGATTCCTTGTGCGGATCCAACATATGGGTGGGAACCCTTACGTCCCTGGTGTCTAGATTATCTATGAATGGTGTTTAGGGAGATAGTCCATGTAAATGGTACTATTCCGGGCATCACTAGGTCATAGAGTCTTCGGGAACTCGTCAGGGTTTTAGCCTGCCCGAAAGGGGGCTTAACGAAGGTGAGCCAGCCCCGGAGGATCGTGTAGACATATGAGGTCGCGGAGAGGGCAGTGATTGGCTTGGACCAACTACTGGGCCCCACATCATGGAATTGTGGACGGGAAAATATGCCTGGTTGTGCAACAAGGAGTTGATCTCTCATGGGAAAAGTAACGCACCTCTGCAGAGTGTAAGAATTGTAACTTGTTACTCCCTGTTCCGGGAAGGAGCTACGAACACGGCAGGAAAGGAACTCCATGAAAGTTTTGGTCAACCTGTGAAGGCTGATGGTCATAGATTTTTATAATAAAATCAACCTTTGAAGAAAGATTTACGAAAATTGCATAGTGCCAAAGACTGATAGTCCAAGGTGGTAGATAGAGCATCAAACTTCCTACCTTGCATATAATGAATTTGCTGAGTAACGTTGTTACTCATCCTTTCCTTTGAATCCTTGCTTAGACTCTAAGAATCCCGAAGATACTCCAATGTATGCATCTGAGAGTCAAGAGGAGGTCTTCTATGAAGAGCCCAACCTATATGGAGCCGTAGAAGGGGAGGACTACGACATCGTCTACGGAGGAGAATTCCAAGAATCCGAATAATTACTATAGTTCTAGTAGCCACTTGAGCCGAGCATCATGAACAATATATAGCAATAAGTTGCTAAGCTCAATTTGGAGTTTAAGTTTTAAATTTGAAACTTCCGCTGAACACTTATATTTTGGTTTGTAAGTTGAATCTTTTGGAAGTCTTGAACTTCCGGTATTGTAATAATAATAACGTGTGTATGTTTGTAATATGGACCCACAATGTTTCTGTTGTACCACTCTAAGGGATGTGATATTTACGGAACGGTGTTCTGTGAATGTCATGTCAACGACTATAGTGTACTACACATGCAGTGGTATGCTGGGTCACCGCAATTGGTATCAGAGCAAATTGCTTTGACCTTAGGTTGGAAACCTAGTAAGGGTATAACCTGTAGGAGAGTGTAGCAACGATAAAGAATTCTCTAAAAGAAATATAATGTATATTCAAATGAGAATATTCCGTTATATGTTTTAGTGCGATAATTCTTTGTTATGATGCAAGATATTATTGGTTACTAATAAAAATTATTTTCTTGATATACAGAGTTATGGCACCAAAGTTTCCAAAACAAACTTTGGTAAGGAAAGAAGAGACTCTTGATGATTATCAAGGATCATTCACGGACCAACTTCGTCAACTTCTAAAGATTTTTAGTTGTCCAACTAGAATTCCAGTGAACACTATAACCTACCATGATGGCCGGATGTTATCCAAGTATCGTGTGAGTATCCAACTTCCAGAGGAGCTTGGATTATATCACGATCTACCTATAGGTGAAGGTAGGAGTCACTTAGCAGCATATCATGTTGCTGTTGTGGAGGCGATAGCCAACATCCGGGAGCATAAAGCCAAGGAGTTAGAAGGTAGCACATTTTCTGTGATACCCCATGATTCTATAGACTCGGAGCCTATACCAGATCATCTTACTTTGGTTAAGAAGCATCCTAAGTTAGCTTCCAAGTTTATGGATAGATACCGAACACTCGTTGCGTATTTTTATAAGACACATCAAGTGATTATCAAACATAAAAATGACATGTTAGAGGATCTAACTTATCTAGAAAGGAGGAAGCAGTTAGCTATCCAGTTGGAAAAGGAAGCAAGTAGTAGTGCAACACCTATCTTTAAGGATATACCTATAGATTCTGAATCTTTTATACCATATCCTTATTCACCAAGTCCTGAACCTATACATGATCCTACTATGGATACAAGGTATGCGGTACCACAGGGTTCATAGGATGGTTCTGATTCAGAACTTCCTATTGAGAATTTTGATGGTTGGAGAAGGGGATCATATGAAGGATCTTACGAACACCAGATGTCCACAGATGGTTCTGATAGAAATGTTGGACAATATAGCTGGATGGGTGCAAGAATTAACCCTAGTAACAGCAGTAGAAATGCCATGTCGATAGACAATCAGGATGAAGAAGAAGATCCTAAGGAGAGAGTGTTTGAATCATCAAGATCTTCTCAAAAACCCAGGGAATATACATTATCCCGTGTTTAATTATCTTGCCCAAAGGAGCACCTAGGAAGCAGCAGGATCTGCGTATCCTGTTGACAACCCAAGGAATGAAGCTCAGGAGATGCAGGCGGGAGATAATGTTGAATATGTTTTTGAAGACTTTTCAGCTGAGCTGGAGGGAGTCAATGCGCTCAGGTTGAGTAATGACTCAAGTCCTGGCACTTCAGATACTGAGTATGTTCCTTCTGAAAGGCCATTTGTTCCACAAACTGTGCGACGAACGACACGTCATCATGGTTGGACTTCAGGTATGTATGATGAGCGTAGTTACTACTAGGAGTAGGCCACTAGTTAGAGGTATCAAGTACTATGTATTGTACTCCAAGAAATATGATAGTTAGATAAATAAGGTAGTGTTGTGATTATAACTCTATGGTATATGTTGTAATGACTTTGTATTATTATGATATTATGTATAAAATGTGAAATGCATATTTGGATTTTCTTTGGATCTTCATTGTGTGACTAGTTCTGTGTGTAAAGTCGAGCTTAGAACACATGTGCATGATGTAATTATGAGTATTCGCTTTATGTTGCAGGACTAGAGGGTCATGGATACGGATGTAGAAATCGAAACTGAGCAGCAGCGGATGGAACGAGAGGCCAAGGACAAGGCCGATGCAGATGTAGCAAATCAGGGAGCATTAGCACCACCACCAATGAGGCTGTTAATGGAGCAGAACTTTATGAAGTGTTTGCAAATGATGCAAGAGACCCAGAACAAGTTCATGGAGGAGTTGCTAGGACGAGAAAATTAGAGGGCACCTGAAGGAGGAGGAGTGAGTTTGTCTGATTTCCAGAATGCAAGGCCTTTACCTTTTGCATCAGCTCCTAAACCAATGGATGCAGAAGATTGGCTAGCAGATACAGAAAGAAAGGTAAAGACTGTAGGTTGCAATGAGGAGGAGAAATTGAGGTATGCAACTCATCTTCTGACTGGACCTACAGCATCTTGGTGGGAGAATCAGTTGTCCATGCAACAACCAGGAAGGGAGTACACCTGGGAAGAGTTTAAAACGAGATTTCGTGAATATCATGTTCTGGAGAGTGTTATGGAATTGAAGCGAAGAGAATTTGAAGAGCTACAGCAGGGATATACCAGTGTTATGAAGTATATCCGGGAGTTTAGTCAATTGTCTCGTTATGCTAAGGAAGAAGTTAATACGGAGGAAAAGAGGAAGAAGCGTTTCCTGCGTGGATTAAATCCATTTGTGAGGATGCACTTGAGGTTGGCTAATAAGCAAACTTACCAGCGGTTGCTAGATGCAGCTATTACCTTCGAAGATGACTACAAGAATGTCCAAGAGGATAGGAGGAAGAGAGCTAAGAAGGAAACCAAGAGGATACAAGCAAGCAAGCCCAAGCCTAATCTGGATTTCAAACCAAGGAATAAGACTTATAATAACAATAATCCCAATCGGAGTGCCAATCCAAACGCAAAGAATATTATATGCCACAATTGCAAGCTTCTAGGGCATATGAGCAGGGATTGCCCGAAACCAGTAATTGTATGCCATGCTTGTGGTCAGAGAGCTCACATCAAGCCCAATTGTCCAAGAAAACCACAAGGAGGTTGTCCAGTTCGAGATGTAAGGCAAACCAATGGACGAAATGGATAGCCCAATAAGGGAGGAAATAATGGCAAGAACAACAATGGCAAGAGGAACAGACCTACCGGGAAGCTAAACTGTGCAACCCTCGAGGAGGTGGATAATTCGGAGCATGCAGTGATAGGTACGCTCAATATCCTTACCAATCCCGACAAAGTTCTATTTGATACTGGTCCAACTACTTCATTCATTTCTAAAGAATTCTGTGATAAGTTCGGGATTAGAAGGGCAATGTTAGAAAACCCTATGACCATAGTTACGGCAGGGGGAAAGGTGATTGTATGCCACATTAAACAAGATCAGGTTATCTCGATCTGTGGTTGTACATACTTTGCAGACCTTTATGTAATTCCTTTAAAGGGAATTGCAGTAGTGTTGGGGATGGACTGGATGATGGAACATGGAGCTCAGATAAATTGTGAGGAGAAAACTGTCTCAATCAAAACTCCAAGTGGAGCAAGGATACTTTACCAAGCAGATAAGCACAGTCATATCATGGTGGATCTGCAGTTGAACTCGATGAAAGAGGTCAAATTGGAAGATATTCCTATAGTAAATGAATTTCAAGATGTTTTTCCAGCGGAGCTACCGAGAATGCCACCAGATCGGGAGATAGAGTTCACTATTGATCTAATTCCTGGTACAACACCAATAGCTCAAGCACCATATAAGATGGGACTCAAAGAATTAAAAGAACTCAAAGAGAAAATTGATGAGTTAGCCAGAAAAGGATTTATTCGGGAAAGTGTATCTCCATGGGGAACACCAGTAATCTTTGTGGATAATAGGGATGGTGGAAGAAGGATGTGTGGAGATTATAGAAATCTGAACAACGTTACTATCAAGAATAAATATCCTTTACCAAGGATTCAGGATTTGTTTGATCAAGTGAAAGGAGCCAGAGTATTTTCAAAGATCGACTTAAGATCTGTATACCATCAAATAAAAATCAAACCGGAAGATGTTCCAAAGACAACATTTGTCACAAGATATGGACACCATGAATACCTGGTTGTACCATTTGGTTTGACCAATGCACCAGCAATATTCATGAATCTGATGAACAAAATCTTCATGCCATATTTGGATAAGTTTGTCATAGTATTTATTGATGATATTTTGATTTATTCCAAGGATAAGGAAGAGCATGCTGATCAGTTGAGAATAGCATTGCAGACACTAAGGGAACATAAACTTTATTCTAAGTTCAGTAAGTGTGAATTTTGGCTAGATGAGGTAGAATTCCTCGGCCATGTGATCAGTAAAGATGGAATTGCTGTAAATCCATCTAAGGTTCAGTCAGTACTAGAGTGGACTGCACCAACCAATGTGAAGCAAATTCGAGGTTTCTTAGGAATGGATGGTTATTATCGGAGATTCATTGAAGGTTTCTCCAAAATAGCTGGACCAATGACCAAATTGTTAAGAAAGAATACACCATTCAATTGGGATGAGAAGTGTGAAGCAAGTTTTCAGGAGTTGAAGACCAGGTTAACCACAGCTCCAATCTTAGCAGTTCCTGAAACAGGGAAAGACTTTACAGTATATTGTGATGCATCTAAAGAAGGTTTGGGTTGTGTGTTAATGCAAGATCGGAAGGTGATTACTTATGGTTCAAGACAACTGAAACCACATGAAGTCAACTATCTAACTCATGATTTAGAGTTAGCAGCAGTGGTTTTTGCGCTAAAAGGATGGAGGCATTTTCTTTATGGATCCAGATGTGAGTTATGCACTGACCATAAAAGTCTCAAATATTTATTTACTCAAAAGGAGTTGAATATGAGACAGAAGCGTTGGTTGGAACTGATCAAAGATTATGATTTAACAATCAACTATACTCCAGGGAAAGCAAATGTTGTAGCTGATGCCTTAAGCATAAAGAGTGCAGACATTCAGCCTAGCAATAGGGAACTACCAAAAGAATTTCAAATGGACTTGGAAATATTAGAGCTGCAATTCATTAGAACAGAGGTTCTTGGAGGATTAGCTACTATGCAGGTAGTTGCAGAGAAGGACAGTGATCTTAGGCACGAAATTTTCAGACATCAAGCAGAATATCCTTTTATTGCGGAGGAAATTCGGAGGATATCTCAAGGGCAAAAATCAGTTTTTTGCCTTGGAGATTATGAGTTTTTATGGTTTCAAGACCGTCTTTGTGTTCCAGATGTGACTGAGATTCGAAATGTTATACTCAGAGAAGCACATGAAACACCATATTCTATACATCCAGGAAGTACTAAGATGTATATGGATTTGAAAGAACTATTCTGGTGGAATAAAATGAAAAGGGACATTGCTAAATATGTATCAGAATGCCATACTTGCCAAAGGGTGAAGGCTGAACATCAAATTCCAGCATGACCATTACAACCTTTGGAAATTCCCGAATGGAAGTGGGAAGAAATAGGTATGGACTTCATCACAGGATTGCCCATGACACCTAAACGGAAGGATATGATATGGGTAATTTTGGACAGACTCACTAAAAGTGCACATTTTATTTCAGTAAATCGGAAAGATAATGTCGAGAAGTTAGTAGAAGTTTACATCAAAGAGATAGTAAGTAAGCATGGAGTGCCCAAAAAGATCGTAACTGATAGGGGATCAGTGTTTACTTTAGCATTTTGGAAGCAATTGCATGAAGCACTTGGTTCAAAGTTAGATTTCAGCACATCCTATCATCCTGAGACAGGAGGTCAAACTGAAAGAACAAATCAGGTACTAGAAGACATGTTAAGAGCTTGTGCATTAGATTTTGGAGGTACATGGGAAGATCATCTACCATTGGCAGAATTTTCTTATAATAATAGCTATTAGAGTAGTCTGAACGCAGCTCCATATCAGGTTCTTTATGGAAGGAAGTGTAGATCACCAATATGTTGGTATGAGCCTGGAAGCAGCAAGGAGTTCGCACCAGACTATATCAAGGAAAGACAAGATATCATTGATAAGATCAGGGATAGACTGAAAATAGCTCAGAGTACGCACAAAAGTTATGCTGATCAAAGTCGAAGATCATGGCATCCAGAAGTGGGAGATATGGTATATTTGAAAGTAAGTCCAATGAAAGGGGTGAAAAGGTTCGGAGTTAAAGGAAAATTGAGTCCAAGATACATCGGACCATTCAAGTTATTGAGTCAGAACAGGACTATAGCTTATGCTTTAGAGTTACCATCAAGATTGGCTCAAGTGCATAATGTTTTCCATGTGTCACAACTTCATAAATGTTTGAAAGTTCCAGATGATGCAATCACACATCAAGAGATAGAACTACAAGCAGACTTGACCTATGTTGAAGCCTGTAAAATTTTGGAAGAAAACTGGAAAAGGTTGAGGAATATAGCTATCAAGTACTGCAAAGTACAGTGGGAACATCATCCTGAAAGGGAAGCCACTTGGGAGAAAGAAGAGGATTTAAGAAAATCCTATCCAAAATTATTCAGGTACACCTCAACAAAACGGATTTTAATTTAAGGGAGGAAATCTGTAACATCCCAGCATTTAGGAACTAATCAAGGGTGGATTTAGGAATTTGTGATATTTCATGCATTCATCTGTGAAAATGTGGGTAAATTTTTTGCCAAATAAAAACCTAAAGTGATCAAGGTTTCTTTCATACTTTGAGACTAGGTATAGTCTTGAAGGATGATTGTTATAGACTTTCATATGATCTTTGTGGACTTACGTGTTTTGGGAAATGAAATTTGAATTTAAAACTTGAGTGTTTGAATTATAATTCAAAAGGATTTTGAATGATGTTTGAGTATTTGATTTAATTTAAGAGTTAACTAATAATAACTCAAACTTTAAATAAATAGAAGAATAATATTTCTTTATTGAATAATAGTACAATCTTTATTACAAAAGAATAAAAATAAAGAGTACAAAAGAATAAATTAAAGATTACAATTGAATATGAGAGTTATTACAAGTGACTATTCTATAAAGAAAAATAAAAACCTAAACTAAAAGTCTTGACCTTAAAATCTGGTACCTGCAAAATGAAAAGAAACTTAAAAGAAAAGGAAGGTTAGGATTAGAATTATTTTACTCTCGGAGTTGACAGTGAAGTGCATTGTTCACTTTTTCATCATTGAGTAATTTAAGGGGGCAAGTTTCACCAATATGAAAGAATATATCTTTCATAATTTTAAGCCATAAGTCAAATAAACAGCCAGGAGGGGCAAATTTCACCAGCCAAGTAAAAGTAACCAGATAAAGGTAACTTCACAACTAGAACATATCCATAACCTGTGCAGTAGGCACACAGGCAGCACACACACCAAACTGCATGGTGTGTGATGTCAGCACCACAACAACAGCACAATCAAACAAAACCATCCGCCAGCTCCACATCACTTTCTTGTTCATACACACCAAGAACAGCAGCCAGTAGCTAAACCCAGCCAAAGCCAAGCTAAATCACACCAATCAAAACCTTGGATCACACCACCAAAATGGTGACATAAGGAGGGGTGGATTAGGTGGATAGTAAGACCAAGATCAAGCCATCAGGAGCAGGAGATGAAGGGCTAGATCAAGGACAAGCCAGGAGCTGGAAATACCAGGAGAGCATCAGATCAAGTTAGCACAAGATCAACCACAGGAAACTCCAACATCAAGTGACAATGGTGAGTAAATAGATCATCACATGATCTATCTGTCTAAGATTAGACAAGCATACATAATATGTATTTTACTCAAATTATCAGAAAAACACCCAAATGGGGTGAATCCATCACCGAAGTTTTAAACACTAAAAGCAACCAGAAAACTATAAAGATCCAACTTAGATCTCAGAACAACATCATTGATCTAAGCTATCAAGCTATATTTCAATTCAAGAATGAATATAGCTAAAATTTAAACTTCTAGGCACATCTCTAAGACAAGAGTAGCACCTTAGAATTTAACCTTATGGATCTATATAAGTTATCAAGCTTACAAGCATCTTTTCCCAACTTTGATTCAAGAAACAGTAGCTGGTATCACTACCAGAACCAATCCATGTGAATCAACAAGATAGAGGTCTAAATCCCTAAACCTCAGACCAACATCATTGGTTCTAGGGATGCAAGGAAAGAGAATTCCACTTATCTATAATGCCAAGTCAATTTTAAGCTTGAACAAGACCAAACCAAGTTATAGAAACTAATCTTGTGTTCCATACAAAGATGGTGTCACAAGAACAGTTCTAAACTAAGCAGGTTAAGCATCCAATCTTCACAGCTACAACCAACCAACTATAAATCATTTTCCTATTCTTAATCACATGAATCATAACCAGGATATTCATATATATATATCTTCACTATAGAAAACCATTTTGTTCTCAAAGCTATATATGAATTCTTAAGTCAACAATACTAAGACAATGACTTCATCACACAACACTCACTATCATCAACCAAGTAATGACAATGGTGAGATATTAAACCACTAGATTTACCAAGAATTTCTTCTAGAGCAACTTTACCATCTGAATCATATTAAAATTAATCCATAGAATCATCTAACAAACCACTAGCATCACACAGCTAACCATCAGCAGTAATCCACAGCAAGTCACCACTTAATAGGTTCAAGGATCATCAACACATGATCCAATTCATCAAACATTTAATCAATAGAAGGATTTGAACCCTAAGCAGAACCAATCATCTTAATCAGGACAAGACAGTAACCAGGAAGGCCAGTACCAACATCTAGCATAAGA
Organism: Avena sativa; assembly: GCA_916181665.1. NCBI lineage: Eukaryota > Viridiplantae > Streptophyta > Magnoliopsida > Poales > Poaceae > Avena > Avena sativa. The sequence continues at coordinate 510,269,721 of OV702294.1, forward strand.
TGGCCGAGCATAGAGAGCATGAGAGGGGAGGAACCACTTACCAAAAGTCCTTGATGTAGATTAGAAGAGGAAGCAAAGAAGGCCGACGACAACGGCGGCACGGGGAGCACCCCGAAGGGGGCGCTGCAACCCACACCACGCCACGGCAATGCCCATAGCCACACCTGGGGGCGAAGAGCATCCCACGAAACATGATAGCAGTGGCGGCGTCAGCACCAACGCCAACCCCAAACCCTAGGGTTTGGCACGACATCAATCTGGCCGCAGGAGGGCTTCAGGTCCAAATCCAACTGGACAGGAAGGAAGAGCGGGGCCGACAACCTCATCCTGCACCACGACGGCGGCCAAGGAGGTCCACGGCGGCGTGAATCGCCGGCGATGACACCGCTGACCGCGGGGTCGGGGAAGGAGAAGGAGAGAGGTGAGCTCGAGAGTAAGACAGGGAGGGATGGGATGGAATGGGCCAATACCCCTTCGCGGTGTTGTTTTGCCTTTGCCCTACTAGGCCACAAGGGCCCAATAAAACCAAATAGCCAGCCCAAATCATTTAGAGCCTGTTTTAATAATTGGAAAAAGACCAAAATTCCCCTGAATTTAAATAAATTCTAGAAAATAAAATAAAAGTTCAAAAATTATATATAAAATATTTTTGGATTCACAATAATCCAAACTATCCAAATCAATTAAGAAATAAAATTTTAGACATATAAATTTTATTAAGAATTTTGTAATTTAAATATTCCTTATAGAATTTTACAAAATTATTGAAAGATGATAAAAATAAATAAAAATCACTTTCATGATATATTAATATTGTAGTATTTTAGAAAAATACTAAACAAATATTTAATAACCATTTTTGGCATTCAAATGATAATTCTTAAAGGAATTATTAAATCAATAATTCAAATAAAAGGAGATAAAATAAATAAATACAATATTCTATAAATATTTTAAAAAAATATTATTTATAAATCCATAATTAATTAAAAAGGATTTTTCTATAATTTAAATAATGGGGTGGTTACAGATAAAGTTAAATAATGCATTATATTACTTTTGCATAATCATTTTGCTTCTTTAAATATTGTCCTTACCGGGAAATAATGATGTTTTTGTAGACATAGAATCTCAAGGTCCAGTGCAAGCATCAGACTTCACTACCTTGCATTCACAAGGCAAGTTCATCACTTGCTCATGTCCTTTGGAGAGTCTTTATCAAAGTATTTGCAAATTGTGTGTTATCATCTATATTATAAAAAACAATATTTTCTCAAGATACTAAATCTTAGATATCATCCTAAGTGATGATATGATGGAGCAATAGAACTTAGGGTTCTAATTGCACTAATGATAAACAATTAGGGATTAATAACCCATGACATCAGTGATTCTAGCACCGTATATTACGCGTTAACCATGAGATTTGGAATGGGACGGAGAAGTCAGCTGTATCCTTTTCCTCTTGTATGGAGGCAAGACGACCTTAACGTGACGTTGTGATTCCTTGTGCGGATCCAACATATGGGTGGGCACCCTTACGCCCCACACTTTTGGTGTCTAGATTATATATGAATGGTGTTTAGGGATATAGTCCATGTAAATGGTACTATTCCGGGCATCACTAGGTCATAGAGTCTTCGGGAACTCATCAGGGTTTTTAGCCTGCCCGAAAGGGGGCTTAACGAAGGTGAGCCAGCCCGTAGGATCATGCAGACATATGAGGTCGTGCATACATATGCAGTGCATCAAGTAATGAATCAAGGTCAGGATGGAAGGACAAACCCCGGAAATAATGGACGTAATGATTACATGGAACATCATCAGTCATATTGTGTGTTCACAACTGAACAGCAAGATAGGCAAAGTGTACAGCGCCGGCATATGGAAGTAAATGCGGTTATGCCGACAGTACCAAGATATGTGCCTTGGTCAGATCAGGAAATAACCTGGAGCATAAAGGATCACCCAAAAATAATGCCAAATCGAGGGTCGTACGCACTCGTACTAGATCCGACATTTATAGGGCCCAACATTAATGTGAAATTCTCAAAAGTACTCATTGACAATGGGAGCAGTATCAATATCATGTACAACGATACGATGCATAAACTCAGAATAGCGCAGAATATGCCGCAGTCCACAAGAACCACATTCCATGGAATAGTGCCGGGACTTTCATGCGAACCCATTGGGAAAGTTAGAGTAGATGTATTATTCGGCACAAGGGAGAATTGCAGAGCAGAAAATTTGGAGTTTGAAGTGGTGGACTTAGAAAGTTGCTATCATGCTTTACTCGGACGGCCAGCGTTGGCCAAATTCACGAGCAGCTGCCACATCACTTATTTGAAAATGAAGTTACCCGGACCACAAGGGGTGATAACAGTAGCAGGATATTACAGGAAGTCGATGGAATGTGCCTCGGCCGGATCAAACCTGGCCGAGTCATTGGTGATTGCAAGAGAAAAAAGAAGGATTCAGGAGGTAGCAGCCCTCGCTCAGTCAGCATAGCTGAATATGCCGGCATTAGCCAACCCACATGGAAATGTTTCGTTCCAGCCGACTAAGGAGACAAAAAAGGTCCAGATAGATGAGCAGTTCCCAGAGCGCACCATCACGATTGGTGCCGGCCTAGATGCCAAATAGGAAGGCGAGCTCACCAACTTCCTCCGTGAGAATCGGGACATCTTTGCCTGGTCCACTCAAGACCTGCAAGGTGTGCCGAGGGAGTTGGCTGAGCACTCTTTGCATGTAAGGCCAGGAGCAAGGCCGATGAAGCAACCTCTCCACCGCTTCGCCGAAGATAGGAGAAAAATAATAGGGGATGAGATAGCTCGGCTCCTAGCGGCCGGGTTCATCATGGAAGTGCTTCATCCGGATTGGCTATCAAATCCAGTATTGGTAGAAAAGAAAAAGGATGACCCAAATATAGTCGTTGTATGGCGAATGTGTATTGATTACACGAACCTAAACAAGGCGTGTCCCAAAGATCCTTTTCCTTTACCTAGGATAGACCAAGTCATTGATTCGACCGCTGGTTGTGAGCTGTTGTCATTTGTAGACGTGTATTCTGGTTTCCACCAGATACCGTTTAATCCGGCCGATCAAATAAAGACTGCGTTTATTACCCCGTACGGGGCTTATTGCTATCGCACCATGCCATTCGGCCTGCGTAATGCAGGAGCAACTTATCAGAGATGCATGCAAAAGTGTCTACATGACTAGATAGGAAAAAATGTACAAGTATATGTAGACGACGTAGTTATAAAAACCAAAGAGAGCAAAACACTACTGGACGATATTCGGCAGACGTTCGCAAACCTGAGAAGGTTCCGAATGGAGCTTAACCCGGAAAAATGTACCTTTGCGTACCAGCTAGGAAATTACTCGGTTTTCTTGTATCCAGCCGAGGTATAGAGGCTAATCCAACTAAAATACGAGCAATTGAAAGAATGGAATTGCCGAGGTGTTTAAATGATGTACAAAAATTCACGGGCTGTCTAGCTTCGCTGAGTCGATTTGTATGTCGGCTGGAGGAAAAAGCATTACCTCTCTATCAACTGATGAAAAAGCCTGATAAGTTCATTTGGACACCGCAAGCAGATAATGCATTTCATGAACTGAAAAAGATGTTGGTCACAACACCAATCCTGGCCTCTCCATTGTCAAAAGAGCCTATGTTGCTTTATGTAGCTGCCACAAACAGAGTGGTAAGTGCGGTGGTTGTTGTGGAAAGGAATGAAGATGATAAATTAATACAAAGGCCGGTATATTACCTAAGCGAGGTACTATCAGCCTCCAAACAAAACTACCCACACTACCAGAAAATGGCCTATGGAGTGTACATGTCTGTGAAAAAACTTAAACATTACTTCGAAGAACATCCAATCAAAGTGATTTGTGAAGCGCCCATAGCCGAGATATTGAGCAACAAGGATGCAAGCGGCCGAATAGCAAAATGGGCAATCGAATTATCACCTTATGCTCCGCAATTCGATAGGCGAGATGCAATCAAGTCTCAGGCAGTGGCCGACTTCTTTGTAGATTGGGCCGAGATACAATATGAACCACCGTTATCAGATCTGAATTATTGGACAATGCACTTTGACGGTTCCAAGCTGAGGAATGGCTTGGGGGCAGGGATAGTGTTAACTTCGCCAAAAAGAGATCAGCTGAAATATGTGCTGCAAATACATTTCGCCACATCAAACAATGTAGCCGAGTACGAAGCACTCGTCCATGGATTAAAGGTGGCAAAAGAGATTGGCATACGTCAGATCCTATGCTACGGGGATTCAGATCTAGTAGTACAGCAAGTATCAGGCAATTGGGACGCGCTAGATGCAAATATGGACCTATATAGATTTCATGTGCAAAAAATCAGTGGATACTTCGATGGATGTGAGTTTCATCATATACCTCGGGCAGAAAATGACGCTGCAGACATGCTGTCAAAACTCGGATCAACTAGGCAATCAATTCCCCCGGGTATCGCCCTAGAGCACCTGAGAAAACCATCAATAGCACCATCACCAGAGTCCGAGTCCATTTATATCTCGGCAAAATCAAGAGAAGATAGTATGCCAATGGAAATTGACAAAGAATGTAACCCGGAATATCCGAAAGTGAACCCGGCCATCGCACGAATGGATATGGAGAAATCCGAGGCTGTTATGTCGACGGAAAATATGGAAATAGATAGTATCCTAGAGAAAATCATGCTGACATGGGCGTAACCCATATTTTCCTTCCTTAAGGATGCAATTTTGCCGAGTAATGAGGTGCTGGCTAGACAGACAGTAAGAAGAGAAAAAGCTTATACAATCATACACAATGAGCTGTATAAAAGAAGCGTCACAAGCGTGCTGCAAAGATGTGTTGACTCAGCAGAAGGCCAGGAAATACTCCTAGACATACATCAGGGAGAATGCGGGCATCACGCCTCGTTCAGAGCTTTGGTGGCCAAAGCATTCAGGCATGGATTTTATTGGCTGACGGCGTTGAAAGAGGCGAAAGAATTGGTAGAAAAATGTAATGGTTGCCAGAGATACGCCAGCAAGATACATATGCCATCGTCCGAGTTAAAGACGATACCAATTACTTGGCCATTTTCTGTATGGTGCTTGGATATGGTGGGACCATTCAAGCCAGCCCGAGGCGGAATGACTCATATCTTAGTCATGGTGGATAAGTTCACAAAGTGGATTGAAGTAAAACCAATAAAAAATGTGATGGACCAACAACAGTAAAATTTATCAAAGATATTATCTTGAGATATGGTTATCCACATAGTGTTATTACAGACAATGGCACAAACTTTGTTGAGGGGAATTTTGCTAGATTCTGCCAAGAAAAACACATAAGACTAGATGTCGCCTCGGTGGCTCACCCAGCATCAAATGGGCAAGTAGAAAGATCAAATAGACTAGAATTATCCGGAATTAAACCCCGACTCGTCGAACCTCTGCAAAGGTCGGCAGGATGCTGGATCAAAGAACTACCAGCAGTACTATGGAGCCTCAGAACTACCCCAAACAGGTCAACAGGGTATACCCCATTTTTTCTGGTGTATGGGGCAGAAGTCGTGCTTCCAGCCGACATAATACATGATTCGCCAAGAGTAACCCAGTATACAACCGCTGAGATAAATGAGGTAGCTCGGCAAGACGATGTCGATTTGCTAGAAGAGGCCAGGGAATTGGCACTATCAAGATCAGCTATTTATCAGCAAGACCTACGGCGATATCACAACAAGAAAGTCAATCCAAGAGTGTTTAAAGAAGGAGATTTGGTTCTTCGGCTAGTGCAACGCACAGCCGGCATGCACAAACTATCACCCCCATGGGAAGGGCCATTCATCGTGAGTAAAGCATTGCACAATGATGCATATTACCTAATCGATGCTCAGTCACCAGAAAAGAACAAGGCAAACAAAGCCGGCGAAGAATCAAAAAGACCATGGAACATAGCTTTACTTCGTCCATTTTACTCATAGGAGCCATCTATGGTGCGCTGTAATATGACGCTTCAAGTCGAAGTATCAACCCTGTATTAAACCTCGGCACCTCGAGCAGTGACTCGGGGACTGCCCTATGTTATTTCTTATTCTGAGTTATGAATTAAACCTCGGCACCTCGAGCAGTGACTCGGGGACTGCCCTATGTTATTGCTTATTCTGAGTTATGTATTAAACCTCGGCACCTCGAGCAGTGACTCGGGGACTGCACTATGTTATTCCTTATTCTGAGTTATATGTTAAACTTTGGCGCCTCGAGCAGTGACTCGGGGACTGCCCTGTGATTATTTCTTATTTTGAGTTACATATGGAACCTCGACGCCTTGGGCAGGGACTCGGGGACTGTGCCGTGTTATCTCTTATTCACGAATTATATGTTAAGTTTCAAGACCTCGGGCAGGGACTCGCAGACTGTGACGTATTATCCCTTATCCATGGTCATGCATTAAACCTCGGAGCCTTGAGCAATGACTCGGGGATTACCCGTAATATTCTCTACATTAACCCATGAAATATATTTCGGCGACTCGGTTTGCAACTCGGAGACAGCCACATGGTCCAAGGTAACTCTTTGAGTACACGCAAGAACTCGATAGCCCAAGTGATAACTTGGGGACTAGTGGGTATAATCGACTATTTGTCGCCAGACACATAAAAGTTCCATAGCTTGACAAATGAGGATCTCTCAGGATAATGCAAAAGTAATAATGATTACCTTCATTCATGCCTTAGCGGCAAAAAACAAAAAAGGTTCGCATCACAAGCCAGACGATTGTTCCATAGACATCATACGCCCGGCATACCGGGGACTGGAAATAACTTAAGCGGTTTTTTAAACATAAACAGCTAAAAGGACCAGAGCACCCTTAAGGGGCAACGGTATGATCTGGCGCACCAAGAACGGGTATCTCGGATGATGGCGGCGCGACCTCGGTCTCCCGTGCAGGGGCGCTGTCAGGAACTGGGCGCTCTGAGGTGGACGGCGCCTCGGCCGAAGTTACCTCGCCCTCAACAGAAATGACAGTAACCTCGGGGGAGATCCTGGGCTGCTGAGAAACATTAGTTTGAGCTTGAGAATGCCCAGTCCCCTTGGAGGATGATCGCGCATCGTCATCCTCGTCCGAGCTTCCATTGGAATCATGGGAGTTGTCTGAGTCAACTTCTGCTTCATCCTGATCGACTGAATCATCATCAGAGGCATCTTCAATGTCAACGTCATCCGCTGGATTGGGAAGGAAACTCGGCCCTTCAATCCAATTATGCACATCAGCGTACTCAGCCAGCTAGAAGGCACGAGCTTGGCGGCGAGCGATGAATGCTGGATCCTCAACCCAACGAGAGCCGGTGCGCAAGTTTATCAAAGTATCGAGGGAAATGTCCTCGTACCAAGACAGAACGGCTGTAAGTTCCATGTCAGCACCGGCCCTACCGGCAGATTCCCTCCAAAGATTTAGCTGGTTCTGAGATGCCATTAATCTCTCCACGAGTATTTTGACCTCGTCAATATCGGGAGTTCCAGAAGTATTCTGCCAGAGAACATGGTAGGCCCGAATGGCTGCTTGCACCAAATCCCTACCCATAATCTTCATTGGCCCAATAGCAGCACCAACGGCAACCAAGAAGTCTTCCATTGAATATTCTGGACTTGAGTCTGCAGGGACACCTCGGCGCTGGCGAGCAGTAATCACTGCTTTAGAGCTCACGGGTCTAGCTTCCGGAAAATGATCTACGTGAAATACAAAGTATATCAGTTAAAGTAAGAAAGAGAAGAAAATAACTCGGCCACAGTCAGAAACTTACGATGAATATAACTCAACATTTTCTAGAGATCCTGGGCCCAGTCGGTTTTAGTCTTCTAAAAGCGAGTGATTTCTTCACCCATCATTCGATTCTTTAGCTCGGCAGACTCGAGGAGTTCTTTACCTTTCTGCAGTTGCAGACTCAGCCGATTCTTCTCTTCAGAGAACTCCTGGTCAACTTTCTCTAACTCGGATTTCTGAGAAAGCTTGAGAGACTCAACCTCGGAACGTAACCGGGTTATCTCGTCATCCTTCTCTTTCAGTTGCGCCGAATGAGTGGCGGCTTGTTCTAAAAAATGCAGCATCATATCAGGCATGGGTATGCATTCTTGATGCGACGCTGCAAGTGTTTGTAACTCGGCTATACCAAAGCCAGAAGGTTATAAGAAACCCAGGATAAGTCTCGAACGAAAATCAATAGAGAAAAAGAATAACTAACCTTCCAGAGCTTTGACTTTCTTGTTAAGACGGATATTAAGATTATTAATATTACCTGTTTCCCAGCAAAGAAAAATGGGTTAACATCTCAAGTTGTAAATATTAAGAATCTATGGGACAATGCAAAGATTGATTAAGTTACTAGTTTTCTTCACCACGGGGAGAACTTTCTCATATTTCTCTTCCAACTTCTTGTGCGCAAAAAACAACCTTTGGAATTTGGCTGTTCGCCGGTCATGGGAAACCTAAGTACCAAAATAAATTACACAGTTAGATATTCAAAGTTAAGACAAATCCGAATCAAGAAAAACTTAATCCGGATCTAGGTGGCTGGATATTCAAAGCTAAGATAGATCCGAATCAAGAAAAACTTAATCCGGATCTAGGTGGCTGGATATTCGAAGCTAAGATAGATCCGAATCAAGTAACCTTAACTCGGATCTAGGTGGCTGGATATTCGAAGCTAATATAGATCCGAATCAAGTAAAACTTAACTCGGATCTAGGTGGCTGGATATTCGAAGCTAAGACAGGTCCGAATCAAGTAAACCTTAACTCGGATCTAGGTGGCTGGATATTCGAAGCTAAGACAGATCCGAATCAAGAAAAACTTAATCCGGATCTAGGTGGCTGGATATTCGAAGCTAAGATAAATCCGAATCAAGTAAACCTTAACTCGGGTCTAGGTGGCTGGATATTCGAAGTTAAGACGTATCCAAATCAAGTGAAACTTAACTCGGATCTAAGTGGCTGATAACCGAAGCCGAAATAGATCCGGATTAAGCCACGCTTACTTATAAATATGGATGAACAACGATTAATCCAAGGTATACAAGAAATAAACTTAGCAAAATAATGCATTTGAAGCCTAACAAAGCTTCCAAACGAACAACAAGTTATTCGGTTGCAAGCTTCGGGGACTAGTGTATATATACTATCACTTGAATAACAGACAAAATATCAACAGAAGCGCTTACCTCGTTCATCTTATCACTTTCAAGAACAATCTTAGCAGCCATATGCAAACGACCGCTGATGTCGGAAAGCTGAAACGGCTGGTTACTCGGATTGCCCTCAAGCTGATCGACAGCATTCCAATTGTTGGCGTATTCCACCAAGGAGCCGAGGTTGTTCCCACTCTCAGTACGGGTCAGCACTTTACCTCGGACCCGTTGTGTAACCACCGACGCCGCGGGACTCTTGTGGAGAGTAAGCTGAGTATCAGCGGCCGGGGTGACAATGGGCTTAGCAGAGGAAACCCCCTTACGGAATGCATCAGCGATGTTGGGTTGAGAAGAGCTAGCCAGCCCCTTCTGAGATGATGAAGGTTTGGTAACAACAACCTTCTTAGCCTTAGAAGAGGCGTCGGCAGGGGCCACAACCTCGACACTAGGAGTGGAATCTTTGGAGGCAGGAGGAACTATGGTTTCCGAGGGGGCCGAGATGGTGATATCCTCGGCTGGAGTTGGAGACGCAGTTGGAATTGGGGGAGTCAAAGGAATTTCAAGGGAAACATCGGGGTTCGTAGTGGAGGCAACAGGTTCGGTAGGAGGATCTACTGACGGAGTTATGTCGACGTCAGGAATGGAGGTTGTGGGTACATCCGGCCGAGGTGAGGTCTGAGTCGGCGCAGGAGGAGAGTCAACGCGAGCGGGACTATGAGCTCGGGTATCTTCAGGGGACGGAGGAGAAGGCAGCCGAGTTGTATGACTCGTCATACTCGGACCGCTTGGTTTGGCAGAGAGAGGAGCCCTGCAAAAGCACAAAAAGTCGAATCAAAAGACAGAAAGAGAGAAGCAAGAATATTAATGAAAATGAACTCACCCAGTAACTCTGGGCATAGTTTTATGCTTCGGAAGATGCTGGGCTGACTTCTTGGTTCGCTTCTTGGGAGCAGCTTCGGAGGGACCTGTCGAGGCAGTGCGCTTCCTCGAGGTAGCAGGAGGTTGAGAGGCGAGAGGCTCGGCGTCGTGCACCTGACCGGCCTGATTAGCTGGGAAAGTAGAAACCGGAAATGCATAAGATATAGGCATTGCGGCGACTACCTCAAGAATTTGGACGTCGTCTGAGTCACCTTCCTCCCCGTGGGCCGAGGTCTTGCCACGGGCGTGAGCCGGAGCGATGTCCGACTTAGGAACGAACTCCTCCGAGTCAGGTTCCCCGCTGTCCGGGGTATTCCGATCTGCGGTCCACGGAAGAGCCAGAACCTCGGCATCCTCGATCTTTTGCTCCGCAAACCTCTGCAAGAAAAGAAACAAAGTGGAGTTAGCAAAAGAAGTCACAAATGAAATTTGGAAGCAAATGCACATGCGTAAATTTACCTCGGGAGGGGGATTCCCGCGAGTGAATGGCTTCACCCCCATGTCCAGTCCTCTGGCATATCAGTTTTGAAGATAGCTCGGACGCGCTTGTAAATGAGATGGTTGTCGAGCTCAACCGTCAAAACTCGGTTGGGATCAAGAGGACCGCTCATGTAGCAGAGCTTGTGCGAGCGAAACTGGAAAGGGCAAATCCGGCTGCTGACAAATGTGGTCATCAAATCCTCACTGTGGAGCCCGGCGCGGATCAATTCCTTCAGCCGAATCTCGAAGGCCTTGGCCAAAGCATGGCTCTTCCTGGGATTGTAATTCCAATTCGTCTTGGAAGGGGGGCCGATAGAAAAGGTAGGGAGCCGAATCTTGTCTTCCTTTCGAGTGTTTTTGACATAGAAAAACGATCTATGCCACTTCTTGCAAGACTCGAGGCCAGCAACACGAGGGAACTCGGATTTTCTCCGAGGTGTGATGGACGCGGCTCCACACTAGGTAAGCGATTTATCAAAGGGATGAAGGGATTTGTCTGGAACGATGTTAGATCGGATTTGGAAGAATTTGGACCAAACAGGCACAGAAGGCCAAAGGCCGAAGTATCCCTCCGAGGCCGAGATAAAAGCCGATAGGGAGGCGATGGCATTAGCCGGAAGATGATGCGGCTGTCGGCCGAAGTAATCAAGCAATGCCTTAGCAAAATCGCTAAGGGGAAGGCCGAACCCACGAGCAAAGTGGGACATGAAAACAACGTACTCGCCTTCGTTGAGTACAGGAGACGATTCGCTGCCGGGTAAGCGACAACTTACCTCGGCAGGAATCCGGCGAGTCCTAATTAGCCACTCAATCTCATGACGAGTGACGGAGGAACCTTGCCAGGAGCCCCGCTTTGGACCAGACGCTACGTCGTCGTCTTCGACGAGCGCGCCACTAACTGATCTCGACATAGGCTCGCCGGAGGAATCAACGGAAGAAGAACTAACGACGGAGCAAGGCTTAGAGGCGCAGGGCCCCGTCGTGGTTCTACGCGAGGACGACGACGGAGCGGAAAAGAGCCGCCACAGGAAATCTAGAAACCAGCAGATGCATCTAGGGAGGGAGCCTAGCGATGGGACAGTAGAGAAACTCACCGGCGATGGCGCCGGAGCAAGCGCACAGCGATGAGGTCGACGGAGCAGAGGAACTGTGGCCTCGCCGTCGAAGATATCGACGATGGCGCAACCGCAGGAGCACGAGCAGATGCACGGGCGCGAGGAGGAAGAAGAGCAACGGTGAGCGAAGGGGAAAAGTGAACCCTCTAGCACCGTGCCCCTCTTTATAACCGCGCAGCCCTGGCGGTAGTGGGATCGTGCGTGCGAGCGCTAACCATGTAGATCGTGCGTGCGGCGGAACTGCTAGCGGCTGAGTGGAGCCACACCGAAGACCACACAACGCAGGAGAGGATCAGGCCCCCTGACCGATGCGGTACGTGAGGCGTTGCAGCGCCGACGCGACAGGCGCAGTAATCGCTGTAGCTTGTCAGTGGGCACTGTAGAGGAACAAAAAACTAGAGAAATAATGATGAGTGTTACACGTAGGACGAGGCATGCACGAGAAGCTGCGCGAATACCTCGAACAGGAAAAAGTAACTCGGAGATGAGGAGAAATGAATATTGGGAAACCGATGTGGCCCAGCCGAGGTTACGAGCAGGACCACACCAGCTTCGGGGACTAATGTTGGGGAGGTGACCCCGGATAGGGTCAAGACAGGGGAAGATAAAAGGAGCCTCCCTTGTCATATGCCGAGTTACTGTTGATATCGGCTGAGTCATGGAAAAGTCGGCCGAGATAAGCACGGCCATGACACCTACGGAAGGAGCAATGCCTTACCCGGCCGACATACGAGTTAAGTCGTCCGAGTGAGCCCGAATAACTTGAATGCAGGTGAAGGCCGAGCCGAGTTATGCGAGACAGGGCCAAATAACGTGAAGCTTGCAGGAGAAGGAGGTGCCCATAGTCAAACCAAAGTCACGGGCTAGGAAGAATCTGAACAGAGCCAAGCACAAAGGACAAGGAGCAGAGCAGCAGAAGGGCAGAAGGAGGTCACGGAGGTGACAGTCATGGAGCCCGAGGCGCGCAGGTGGGGTTCTCTGGAACCTTGCCGTCATTAGAAGGGGACACGGAAAGGAGGTCGCTGAGTTACTATATTGGGACAAGCATATTCCTTGAATATGCTTGCCACGTCAGCCCTAGAGGAGCCAAGGCACCCCTTTATAAGGGGAGGCGCGGGATCCATAGGGGGGATCGATTCATTCTACGCCGTAAGGCTCGTGTAGTTCTTCTCTTCTTCCTGAAAACAGCTCGAGGAGCACTTGTAGCACAAGAGAAGAGAAATAAAGATCCACTTGTTAGTCATTTGAGTGTAGAAGTAACTACATCTTCCCTCCCCGAATCCCTCTAGCATCCATTGGCCCCATACTTTAGCCTACCCATGGCATCTGTCGTGCCACCACCACAACACAACTGCATCTATGACTAGAAGTCCACCTTTAGGTTATCATCTGAACCCCCTCCAGTATTAAGTTGCAAGCAACAGACAACTACTTTAAGCAAAGTGTGTAAGGTAAACAATCCACTTGTTCCATGAACAAGAGACCGTTGTTTTCTTCCTAGTGGCAACAACACATCTACAATCTAAGAGATTTATGTCACTTCCCTTGGAAACTAGAGGCATGAACCCACTATCGAGCATAAATACCCCCTCTTGGAGTCACTAGAAACTACTTGGCCAAGATAGCTACTAACAACGGAGAGCATGCAAGATCACAAACAACACAAACATGATAGAATCAATAAGAAAAAACCATTAATCAATCTAACATAGTAATCTCAATATCCATCGGATCCCCGCAAACACAACATGCATGATTACAAATAGATTAGACCTTGATCATGAATGGAGCTCACAAGATCTGTACATGAAAGCACAAGGAGGAGATACAACCATCTAGCTACTACATGGACCCGTAGTCCAAGATGAAACTACTCACGTTTCATACTGGAGGCTGGCATGATGAATAAAAAGGCCTCCGGGGGTTCTCCCCTCCGGCAGGGTGCCGGGAAGAGCTTCAGATCCCCTGATCTAGGGACGATGGTGGCAGCGTCTACAGACGGTTTTGTGGAATATTGATCGGGTCTTTAGGGTTTTGGCATCAGGTGGACTTTATAGGCGAAGAGACGGGGTAGGGGCCACCAGGGTGGCTGCACCCCCAGGCGCGAGGTGGGCCCACCCACGTGGCCAAGGGGTGTGGCCCCCTGGTGAGCCTCCTCCGTCTCGTATTCTGGCTTCGTGTTGCTCACGGTAAAATATTGACTTTGGCTTTTGTCCCGTTTAATTCCGAGAATATTGATTTTCTGCCTTTCTGGAACCAAAAACAGAAGAAAACAAGCAACTGGCACTGTGGCAACTTGTTAATAGGTTAGTATCAGAAAACATATAAAAACACCTCAAAAGTGTGAACAAAGCAGAGCAAAGTAGATACTAAACAAGCATGGAGCATCAAAAATTATAGATACGTTTCCGACGTATCACCACGCATGAATGGTATATGACCAGTTGTACTGAAATGTTTTGCTCGAGTGGACTTTAATTACGAGCTAAGTGGAAATGAATATGAACTAAGTGGAGGCTGTACGGTGCCGCCTCTTCACTTCAACTTCCGTCCATTCGTTTCATCTCCTGCCTGTCTGCCTTCCCTCTGTGCCTATAAGAGAGAGGTCGCGCCTCCTCTCAGATACACTTCCGCACATCTCTTTGCGTCTCCAGTTTCAGAGCACTGCGCTACCTAGTCTTTCCCATCCCGTCTTGCGGTGTGCACCGCGAGCCGGGATAGTAGACCTCCGAGACCCCGCTGCTTGGAGTCCTATACAGGAGAAGGGCGATAAGGTTTTTGGGGAGCGCTATTGGCGCGACTACTGACTTCATCACGGACTCCTTCACGGATAGCGATACCGCCGACGTCTTCCCCAACGAGAACTTCTTTCCAGACATTAGCAACCTCTTCCTCCATGACATGGCTGACGATGGTGCCAACACGAATGTTAGCGGTTCCTCTGCTCCTGCTGCGATGTACATTCTCTTTCTCAACTTTGTTCTGATCGTATCTCAAGTTCTATGCCTAGCAATCCGTTTGGTTATCTTCCTTAATCTGTATTCGCTATTTCACATGATTAGTATAATTTATATTATTTTATTCATGTTTTATCTAGCATTTGTTTTGGTTAATTCGCTTGATAAATTGCTCTTTTATTCAACAAAGATGAGACATCATATTGTTCTTTCATTTGTTTGACTCTCGTTTCCACACCTTTAGAGCATCTCCACTCGCCTACCTAGGACGCCGATCCAGACGCCGAATTTAGGCCTGGACGCCGAAAATCGGCCCAGTCGCGTAACCAGGAACCTGTTTTTGTCCGGATTTGGGCAAACTTTGGTCCGGGCTTCCCAGGCCGTACCCAGGTTCCCGAAAACGCCCTAGGAACGCCGAACACAGCGAAAACGGGCGTGGGCCAGCTCTGTCGGTGACAGAAGGCTGAACTCCCGCCACTTTGTCGAGCTCCCGCCCTTTTCTTTCTCCCCTCCCGCCTTTCTTCCCCATTCCCCCACTCCCTCCACTCTTTCGAGCTCCCGCCGACCATGCCGCCCAAGAGTTTCGTCAACCCAGATCGATCCTCAGCGAGGATACGACGGGGAAGAAGGCGAGGAAGCCGAGAGCGCCGACAAAGAAGCCGGAGGGCATGTCCTCCGCCGAGTGGGCGGCCAAAGAACACACCAAGAAGATCATGTGGACGACCGGAAGGGCAGAAAGGAGAGGGTGAAGCTCCGGTAGGAACAAGAGGCGGCGGCGGAAGAGCAGGCGATCGTGAGGGAGAAACAGGCGGCGACGACGAGGTTGGCGTTGATGGTGGTGCCGTATCCACCCTACTCGGGAAGCCACGCAAGCGTCGGCTTGCCGGCCGGATTCTCGCAGATCTCTCCGAACGGCTTCCAGGAGAGCCAGGCGACTGCTTGGCAGAGATACTCCTCGTCCCCCGAGTTTGACGGCGGGTTCAACCCCAACGTGGTATTCCCTGCCCAGCGCCGCACCCTCCTTCGGCCTTCAACATGGACATCAACATCCCCTACTCCACCTCTCCGGCGTACGCAGGCCCCGCGCTGCGCCGCGGCCCACTACCTTTCGGCGTAAGCTCGGCGCAATCAGCCTACGGCGAGGCCGACGTGTGCAACATGTTCGGCGGAATGCCGACCGGCATGTCGGCCGATACATACATGGAGGACATGATCGCCCAAGGCTCGGCCTCCAACCCCTCCTTCTTTACCAAAGAACATTCCCGAGCCAACGCCAAACACGACATCGAGTCTTAGGATTTCGCCGACCTCGACACCGAGGAGACGCAAGCCGAGCCGACGCAGGCAGAGGACGCCGAGGGTGAAGCCGTGTTGCTGGCGAAAGGCAAGAAGGGGAAGAAGAAGCCGGGCACTTCGGCGTCGGAGGCGCGCATCAAGTGGACCGTGTCCGAGGACACCTGTCTCGCTGAAGCATGGAAAATAGTGAGCATGGATCCTATCACCAGTGCCAACCAGAATTCCAACAACTATTGGAGACGCGTGAAGCTAGCGTTCGACGAGCGTATCATTTGCGACCCGAAGTATAGCAAAATTCACATGGAGCGAGGGGAGAAGGCTATTGCCAACCATTGGGCGATCATCCAGACTGCATGTAGCAACTGGCACAACTGCGTGGAAGAGGTGGAACGCACACAAGCCAGCGGGGAAAACATGGACAACAAGGTATTCGCTAACACTAGCTTTGTCGTGCACTCGCTTCCATTTTGACACACTTGACACACTTTCATTTTTTAGCTTCGTCGTGCACTCGCTTTGTTTCGAGAGGACATGAAGACGGAGTTCAAGTTCCACCATGTGTTCCAGGAGATCGAGAGCTGCGAAAAATGGCGGGACACTAGCGTGAGCCTCTCCAAGACCAAGGACGACGTCTACAACCCGAAGGCCCCTCCCGCCGCTGCCGGCGAAGGAAGGCAAGAGATCGGCCAGAAGAAGGCGAAGATGCTTAAAGGCACCGTACCTCCCGCCGAGCGTCTCCAGGCTTCGATCGAGAAATGCATCGCCGACACGAGGGCGCACGCCGAGAAGAGGGCCGAGAAGACCGACGAGCGGTGGAAGCAGCTGATCGAGACCCAAGGGGAAAAGGTGGCCCTCCTCAAGGCCAACTACGTCGCCAAGAAGCGGAACACTGATCTGAAGTTCCTGATGGGCGGCGAGGACACGTCGAAGATGAGTTCGCCGGTCAAGGCCTGGTACATGGCGCAATGCCAGACCATCCTCCAGGGCGAGATCACACCTTCCGCTGCGTCGAACGCCCTTGCGCCGAACAACGCCACCACTACGCCGAGCTCTGCTTCCACCTCCTCCAACCAATCGGCGTCCGCCGGCGAGATGGCCGACCCCGCCGCATCGACCCCGCCGCAGGAGCCCATCCCCATCGACGACTGAGAGATGGCCGAGTCATTTTCCCTGTTTTATAATAATCCGTCGCCAAATCTATGGGCGTTAATTCTGTCGAACATCTTTTGGTCGAGCTCTTGTCGGCGGGAACGATAAAAATTCAAATATGTCGTCATTTTCTGTTCGCCTAGGATCTCGGCATGGGTACGCGAGTGGGAAACTCAGCGTACCCAGGCCATTGGAGCAAGACTACACCATTAGTCACACAGTTCAATGCATTTTACATAAGGACATCAGATGTGTATGCTAGTGGTTAGTCAGAAGTAGATCTTATGAAAAAAGTACATGCCTTGTACTTAAACCAAGTCAAAGTGAAGAAACCATTTGCTCTAGAATATTGGTGGGAAGTAGTGAGAAAAGAGCCGAAATGGCGCAATACGTACCTACAAGAGAAACATGATGAGAAGAGACAGAGGTTGGATACAACTGGAGCTTACAATTCATCATCAAATTAGGAAAGTGAAGACATAGATGCAGTTCGTGAAAACAAAAACGTCCTCCAGGGACAAGGGCTGCAAAGGCCCGAAAAGGCAAAGTGAAAGGAAAGAAAAAAATCCCTACAAATTTTATGCCATTTCATATATCGGATGAGACTTCCGAGCTGCTGCGTGAAGGGCAAGATCGCAAAGCTGCTGCACTCGAAAAATGGGCAGAAGCAACAATAATTAAGGCTGAAGCAAGAAAAGAACAGGCAAAGGTTGACAAATTCAACACGTACATGGAGATGATGAAAGTTGATACTTCAAGTTTTAGTGACGTACAACTCCAGCGACATGATATGATGATAGAGTATTTGTGCAAAGAGTTTCAGTGATGTACAACCATGTATCTTTTAGTTGTTAGCCTGCTTCCATGTATCTTTTATTAATCAAGCTTCCATGTATCTTTTATTAATCAAGCTTTTATTAATCAAGCTCCCATGTATCTTTTATTAATCAAGCTTCCACGTATCTTTTATTAATCTAGCTGTTGGAAAAGAACATTAGAGAATGAAACTAGCTGTTGGAAAATAACATTATAAAAAGAAACTAACTGTTGGAAAAAAACATTATATAAAAAGAAACTAGCTGTTGGAAAATAACATTATAAAAAGAAACTAGCTGTTGGAAAATAACATTATATAAAAAGAAACTAGTTGTTGGAAAAGAACAATATAAAAAAAACTAGCCGTCGGGATAGTACAGTAGAGAAGGAAACTAGCCGTTGGAACTTCGGTGTATATATATGGGGACTTCCACTCCCCTGTCTTCCAGGCCTCCACTCCCCTGTCTTCCAGACCTCCACTCCCCTTTCATACAAACCTCTTCTCCCCTTCCACAGAAGAATGCCCAGGCATTCAAATTCCAAGTCAGAGAACTCAGATGATGGCATTGTTGCTTCATATGTCGACGAGTTTATTGGGGACTTCATCAATGACCCAATCCAAGCTGAGCTGGAAGCACATATTCTGGCACATTCTGAGGCACAACAGAATCAAGCCAGAGGTCCACCTAAGCAGATGATAGATAGAGACCGTGCTGGTGGAAATGTGAAGTTGATGGCTGATTACTTCAGCGACAACCCAGTTTACACAGAGAAGAAATTTCGTCGAAGGTATCGTATGAGGAAGCATGTATTTCTTTGCATTTTAGAAACCCTTAGTGCATGGTCACCTTATTTTTGCCAAAGGTCGAATGCCTTTGGCAAGCCTGGTTATTCACCACATCAAAAATGCACAGCTACCATGCGCATGTTAGCCTATGGCTGCCCTGCTGATAGTCTAGATGAAAATTTGAGAATGGGTGCAAGCACAGCTGTTGAGTGCTTGACCATGTTCGCAAAAGGTGTGAGCAAGAATTTTGGTGCTGAATATCTAAGAAGACCCAATAGTGAAGACACTCGACGGTTACTTCATATAGGAGAGGCCCGAGGTTTCCCTGGCATGTTAGGAAGTCTTGATTGTATGCATTGGGAATGGGATAAATGCCCAACTGCTTGGCAAGGACAATTTACTCGTGGTGATATTGGAGCTTGTACCATTATGCTCGAAGCGGTTGCCTCACATGATCTTTGGATTTGGCATGCATTTTTTGGTGTGGCAGGATCTAACAATGATCTTAATGTGTTAAACCAATCACCTTTGTTCACACAATTACTCCAAGGTAGAGGTTCAATTTACAGTCAAAGGAAATGAGTACAACAAGGGCTACTATCTTGCAGATGGTATTTATCCAGAGTGGGCTACGTTAATGAAGACCATCCCCCTGCCTCAGAATCCTAAAGATAAGAAATATGCCCAGTGTCAAGAAGGAGCAAGAAAAGATGTAGAAAGGGCTTTTGGAGTTCTGCAACGTAGATTTGCCATCATACGGTGCCCAGCACGGTTGTGGGATATGGCTACACTAGCAGATATCATGTATACATGCATCATACTGCACAACGTGATAGTGGAGGATGAGAGAGATAACTATAATGTGAGGTTTGATTTGGATTATCACCAGGGGTTGACACAGCACCATTGGTAGGATACAATCATGGACCAATTCTAGAATTTTTAAGTGTATTTCAAACAGACACCAAAATTCGTGATCGAGCAATGCACCGTCGACTAAAGGCTGACTTGGTGGAGCACATATGTGAAAAATTTGGAGTTGATGATGATGCTTAGAATTAATTTACCGAATAAGATCTGTTGTATTTTAATTATGCATGTACTATGTTGTAATAATATGAATTATGTTGTAATATTTTCGTTCCATATGTTGGCATACTGATATTGACCATCTCCATTACCTCAGCTAGAACACAAAATGTGTATATTGGATAACTATCTTGAACAAAAGACAAAATGTGTATATTGGATTAGCAAAATATTTGAAACTATCTTGAACAAAAGGGAGCACTCTATTTTAGTACCAAACAACATAACAAATTCAGGAAAGCTCGTCGCTCCCCCATGGAGTGGCCAGAAACAGCAGCGTACCTCACCATCAGGCGTGAGCTGCACATATTCCCCAAGCCGCCGCCACCACAGCGCATCTCCTCCACATCCGTCACCGCCAACGCCGCACCTCACCGTCAGGCGCGTGCCGCACGTACTCCCCGAGCCGCCGCCTCCATGACGCATATCCTCCACATCCTCCGCCGCCAACGCCACACCTCACCATCAGGCGCGCGCCGCACGTACTCCCCAAGCCGTCGCCGCCGCCACGGCGCATCTCCTCTACATCCGTCGCCGCCAACGCCGCATATCCCAGCCGCTTGCCTCTGTTCCTCTCTCGTACCCCCCTTGTCCTCCTCTCTCGAGCGCCCCGCTCTGCTCCTTGCAGCAGCCATGGCTGGTAGGCGGCGGGCGGCTGGTAGCCATGGCTGGTAGGGATTTGGGGATTTTTCCGATCGTGGGAGGAGAGGCATGGTCCGGTGGGAAAAGTGGTGCAGCATATGTATATTAGGTCCCACACGTCGAGTCTAAACGGCGGAGCAGGTTGGTTTTGTTAGACTCAACGCCAAGTTTTTTCTTAGCTAGATCGGTACGCTGCACACGCTCTTATATTATAACTGGAAATCACATCTATCATTTCAGGAATCTCATCGAACGCGGCAACGCAGGAGTACTTAGTCATATTTTCAGATGATTTGAATTTAGAAAAAAATGTTTTTGAAAAATAGACGAATCAGGTTGGTTTTGGGACAAACTAAGAGCATCTCCAAGAGCCTTCCTATATTTGGCTAGAATTGCTAAAAACTGAAAATATAGCAATTTGGGTCAAAAACGATGCTCCAACAGCCTTTGTATAAGTGGTCCCCCCACAAAA
Organism: Avena sativa; assembly: GCA_916181665.1. Lineage (NCBI taxonomy): Eukaryota > Viridiplantae > Streptophyta > Magnoliopsida > Poales > Poaceae > Avena > Avena sativa. The sequence continues at coordinate 510,290,638 of OV702294.1, forward strand.
ATTTTTAGTAAGCTGAGTATATTGGCACCTCCACTTTGTATATATGCAAAGTCGCTCGCCACTTCCTATAATTTCCAAACTCGCTCGTGCACTGCGCGGGAGAGGCCAACTGCCGCCCAGGAAGCTTCCACTCATGTGTCCGCCCCCGTCGCCGGCAACTCCGGGCACCGCAACGGCCATGGAAAGCACGCCCGACCTCCCTCGCGGAACCTCCCATAGCCCCTCCACTTTGTTCTGAGCCCACATCAGAGCCTTCTGCCTCTCGCCGCCTTCTGCCGATTCCGGATGCCCAAGTCCGATTCTGACCATTTTTGGCTGGATTGAACCCCGTCGCTGCCTGATCCATCGATTCCCTGCCCTTCCCTCCCGTGGCCGGCCGGCGTCTTCCGCCGGAATGAATGTTTCTGGCCTTGCAGCACGGCGGCGACCCGTGCCACTTCGCCGCCTCGCCCTCATGCGCATCGGCGGTTCGGCCACGCGCGCGGCCTCGCCCTCACGCGCGCCGCCACCCCCGCGCGCCGCCGTCCCCAACCACCCCCATACGCATTTTCGATTTAGCAGTGTAGTTCGGCATCGGGAAGAAAGAATGTGGAAGAAGAGGAGAGAAAAAAGAGAGACCCATTGACAGGTGGGTCCTACAATTTGGCAATTGCTATTATAGAAAGGCTGGAAAAGCATATATATGTTTGGATTGCTAAAGCCTCTCTCTCCTCTTCCTATACCCGATTTTTAGCAATCCAATATACAATATACAAATGCTCTTGGAGATGCTCTAACCGCACCCGACTCACACATCTGTCTCGCCTCGAGGACAGGCGCGACCGTCGCCTCGGTCACGCGCCGCCGCCCCACTTCCCCCGCCGTTCATCCAACCCCTCTCTTCCCAGCCGGCCTTGTTCCCGCCGCCGTCTCTCCTCCTTTCTCCTCGCCTCTTCCCCCGGCATTCGATGTGCCCGCTGGCGAGCCGCCCACTCCCCGCCGTCGCTAGCGCTGCCGTCCCACTCCCAGTCCTTCTCTCCTGACCTCTCCAGAACCCTAGTTCGCCCTGGACCGTGTTCCCGCTGCCGATTTGTCCGCCGCGTGAGTTGTTTGCTCCCCTCCCCGCGTCGTCCTCGATGAGCCTCGCAGCCGAGTCGCCGTCGCCTTCCCCGTCGTCCTCTAGCGGCAGCGACGACTTCGCTGCGCTCCTAGACTCGGAGCTCGAGCTCGCCTCTGCCGTCGACTCCGCCTCTCCCGACGATCCCTCCACATCACTCACAGGCAGCGACGACGAAGAGGATGACGACGACGACGTGGTGGTCGAGGTAGAAGCTGTGGAACAGAGCAGGTACGTGATTTGCGATCCCCATTTCGTACCGAGTTGTCGGGCTTGCTTGCTTCGGCTGTTCGATCAGAAGCTTGTATTCACTGCATTTCTAGTGTTGACTATGTAGGTTCAGTGTAGCCATTAGCAGATTTGGTCCAGTTTTATCTGAGTGTCGCGGTAGATTCGATTATACAGATGCTTGGAAGTTAATGTTTCTGTTCTTCTTGCAATGTGGTGACTGGTGGTAGATTCGTGTATGCGTGCAGCATCTGACGCACTAGCAGTTTTTTTCCTAGGTTTATTGGTGTTAGTACTGTTCGTTGACTTACCGTGTTAGCAGTGAGCGCTTCACTTGATTTTGTTTTATGGTATTCCACTTTTTTGAGGATGAAAATTGATCATAAAAACATATTCAGTTAGGTCGCTGCATGCCTTACGTTTCACATGGAAATTGGAAAGTCACATATTCTGCTGAGGTATGCGAGTTTTTTGTCATTCTTAGTTATTCAACCTAGCTTCATTGTCATGCTAAGGTGAAGCTAGGGCAAGCCATTTTAGACAATTTTGTGGCTTATCATAATCTCTGAACTGCTGAAGCTTAGGATTGGTGGACCAGGCACTCCGTTTGCATATTGGAATCTTTTTGAGTATTTTTTGTGTAGAAATAAGGTTGGCTTAGTCACCATCATTTTCTGTTCTTCTGTTTAATCTTTCTAGAATGTGTTACATCATCAGGTCACAGTAAATAGTTACCGAAATAAGATGTTACATTGGTAGGACTGTAAGTGATCAGGTACACCAATATGGAGATAGCTTGTAGTATACGAAATCATCCATTTGGGAAACCACTGCATCAAATAGTTCAGATGCAGTGGTTTTGTTTTTGGAGTGCAGAGAGAGTGTAGTTCTTGATGAAGGATCCTAATACTTGGGTAAGAGGACATGACTGGAAGCAAGAATATAGGATGATGTTGTGTTGAGAAAAATCATGATTTGTTTTGTACATTTTGTACTATAGTTCTGATTGCAGACTCCATGAAAATGCAGTACTAAAAGGCGTAAAGTGGAGGTACAACACCAAGATCGAGGAACAACAATAAGGCCTGATGAAGATGCCATTGGTATGCTTGGTAATCTCGTTTTGCAAAGCATTAGACAGTAGCAGCTCAAGTTTCTGCAAAATAATGTAGCAACTCAAGGGGACATGATTGTGCACTAATCGTGTTTCAGAATTTTATTGATAAGTAAGCTGCACTTATTAGATATCTGTGGAATTTCCAGGCCCCATTCTCATAAGGGGTATATATTATTCTTATTATCATTGAGTCCTTTGTGTGTGTGAAGACTTTTTTCCATCTGATCTCAACCTCTGTTCTGGACTTAGATCGGGTAGACATAAATTGGGATTAGAGAATACTTGGGAGAGATTAGATTGATTGTTCTTGCTTGATCCAAAAGTAGATACACGTCATGCTTATATAATGGGTTCTCAGGCCTCAGACCTCTCCTAATATGACTGGGGATCTTTCTTAATACCATTGGACTCTTTCCTAAACCTATACTTTCTTAAAGGACTCTCCTCTTTTACTTGGTGCTGCAAGTCTTTGCCAAACATGTGACCATCTCCTGATCCGATACGACCATCCTGGTCTTATTGCCATCCGTCCTGCCACATCCATCTTACTAGCGTCCACAACAACCTTCAACAGATTTTTTAAAATTAAATTACCACTTTGTTTAACATACAGATGATCATGCATTTGTTTCTTTATTCCATTATGGTTTTGCATTTGACAAGTGTATTGTGATCATCCATCTTACCACTTTGCCATGGCTTATTGGTGTCGTCATGTTGAAAATTGAAAGGCAATATTATTTCTGCAGTCGTTCCATAGGATGCTGTGTAGTAATGCATATGTCAATGTTAGGCTGAAGTTTCAAATAAAAAGTTACACTTTAGTGTAGAAGCTAGATTACAACTTAGTAAAAGGCCGCTGAATTTGACGAGAGCAAGGCTGATTGTGTTACTGTTGGTTGTTAGGTTTTCATAATGCTGAAGTCTAAGTTATTTCCTTCATCTGGATCATAAAAAATGTACTCCCTCCGTCCCATAATAGATGTCTCAGGTTTGCCAAAATTTAGATGAATCTAGACACTATTTAGTATATAGATTCATCCAAGTTTTGACAAATCTAAGACATCTATTTTGGGACGGAGGGAGTACATTGTCTTTGTGCTAATAGCAGAATTTGGCTATCCTTATGTATGTTCACAATTTAATCTAATATAAGTATGACTCACAAACCATTCTCTATGTCGTGTATGATTTTCAAATTACCCAGTTGCCTAAAAGTCTGGTATGCCTTTTCTCTTTGCCTTCTAAAAATACCCTCGGAGGTTTAAAAGCTGTTTTTATATAAAATTTCTTTTTTATTGAAGCTGTCTTTCCTTCAGCTCAATATATCCTATCTTAAATCATTTAATGTTCACGAGTATAGCAGATGATATGTTGAATGATTGAATATTTGTTGTAGAAGGTTCATCTCAAAATGCTCAAATCAAGATATGTCCTCCACATCCTGGATTTTTTGGTGGACTATGCTTTAGGTGTGGGAAAAGACAAGACGAGGAAGATGTTCCAGGAGTTGCTTTTGGTTATGTCCACAAGGTACATAGACAGATGACCAGAGGTGTGATTGTTGCCTCGTTGAACGTACCTGCCCACAAGACCCATCTTCTGAGGCTAATATTAGCATTATATCTTGAATTCATTTTCAGATATTTGAAATTATTTTCCCGTTTCCAATTGTGCTTGCGAAGTGCCTCCCATAGGATTTTCTGAGTACTGGAACTATTTAAATGCAGGGTTTGAGGCTAGGTACTTCAGAAATGGACAGACTACGTGGATCTGATATGAAGAACTTGCTGCGTGAAAGAAAACTGATACTTATTTTAGACTTGGACCATACACTGATTAACTCAACAAAGCTCCATGATATTTCTGCTGCTGAAAATAACTTGGGAATTCAAACTGCTGCATCAAAAGGTAAGCTATGTCTATTTGTATTTTAAGTTTTAAGAACTTTTAGCTATTTTTCTACACAATGTGATATTCTATGACCATGATCATAGGAGCATTACCTCTGGTCTACAATATATGTGTGACTATTATACATGTGCAAAATCAAGCAATTTTCACTTTTGACCACTAATATTTTGATTTTTTTTAAAATTCCATGGGAAGATGGTAATAGATCTGTTTTCAACTACTTTCACCAGAGTTCAAGTTTGCAACATGCACAGACATCTTATGTTCAAAACTAGCCGTCTTACTTGCTTCGTGCAGAAAAATGGCCTAAACGTATATATTTCTCGTTGATTTTTTTACCCGGAGTTAGCGCAGTTATGTAAGAAAAAGCGTTGGACGGACGAAGGGAGTGATATCAGTGTCAAGTTTGACAACGATACTAGTAGCAGTTGTGTCTCAGTTGTTAGCTAGTCAGAGTCTTAATTAGAGTTGGCAATGTGTCCCTTAGTAAACCATGTGTCCAAGTTGTGCTAGGGGAGTTAGTCTGTTGCGTATCCTGATTGCATAAGGGTGGTGGTTATTATACAAGTCCAGTCCCTGTAATCTGTTTGGTATGCAATAAGAAAACTTCAAGCCCCAAGTAAGTTTTAGAGCCTCTAAGCTTCAGTTGGGACAAGCCTGCATAAACTTGGCGGACGATTTTCCACCTCCCCGCTCTGCCCCTTGCAATCCAATCCATGCTCCCAATATCATTTTGTAATTCCGCTAACCTTGTTTCAAAGGCCATGACAGAATGGTACTCCCTCCGATCCATATTAGTATTATTACTTGTCACTGAAATGGATGTATCTAGACATGTTTTAGTACTAGATACATCCATTTCAACGACAAGTAATATGGATCGGAGGGAGCAGATCTTACACTGTTATGCAATCAGATAATGAACGAAATTTAATGTCACTGCTGATGGCAACTCTCATTGTTTTTGGTATATTTCCTGTACGGTTTCATTTAGAGATTGCTATTCTCCGTTTTGGTACCTCATCACTGGTTATTTTGATTAAAATTTTACAGTATGCAACAGTTGGTATTGCTATTACCTAGCAGTTAACCTGGCAATAGCTGTTGACCAAAAATAGCAAAGGTTTATATATGATGGAAGCAGCAATCTTGTGATAGCGGTTCTACTCTATGCAGGCTTCTATTGTACATGTTTAGTTTCTTCCACCTAGTGTATGCAGACTTCTATTGTAAACAATTATAGGCTTTGATCCTTTCAAAACTTTGTCTCTGCCTATCCATGAATGTAGAGCTACAGTTAACCACTAATATGTCCTATGCAGACAATCCAAACGGAAGCCTGTTCACATTAGAAGGAATGCAGATGCTTACAAAGTTAAGACCCTTTGTCCGTAAATTTTTAAAAGAAGCAAGCACTATGTTTGAGATGTACATATACACCATGGGCGACAAGGCTTATGCAATCGAAATAGCAAAGCTTCTTGATCCTCGTAATGTCTATTTTGATTCCAAAGTGATTTCAAACTCTGACTGCACTCAGCGACACCAGAAAGGTCTTGATATGGTTCTTGGAGCTGAAAGCGTTGCAGTGATCCTTGATGACACTGAGTATGTAAGTGATTTTCTTGATGAGCATGCCTGGCACACATTTATGAGACTATTTTGAGTACTTAATGTTGGTCATAAGTTTGTTGCTCAAGGCATGTCCTTGTTGTGTTATACTCCGGTCGCTAAGTTCTTCTGGGCACTGATAATGCTTGGATGTCTATTCGTGCTGTTTTTTTTCCAGACCCCCGTGGTTGATTGATGTTTCCTGTTTTAGTAGATTTGTCCATCATCCTTTTGTTAGCATAGTGTGTCTACTCTGAATGTTACTATTTGTTTCAGGTCTGGCAGAAGCATAAAGAAAACCTGATTCTGATGGAGAGATACCATTACTTTGCTTCGAGCTGTCGCCAATTTGGTTTTAGTGTCAAATCTCTGTCAGAGTCGATGCAAGATGAAAGGGGAATCGATGGTGCTTTGGCTACTATTTTAGATGTTCTGAAGCGTATACACACAATTTTCTTTGACTCGGTTGGTTACTTAAGTACACGTATTTAGCACAATTTATCGCCTGCTACCTTTTGGCTGCTGTGTATAAAACTTGACTCTAATAAGCACTGATATTTTATCCTAATCAATTGCTTCGGCACTTCTGTAGGCTGTTGAAACTGCTCTTTCTTCGCGGGATGTAAGACAGGTACACTTCCATACTTAAGCTGGAGTGGTGATGAAAACGATAACGGAGAAAAAATGTACACGCAGTTTCAGTTATATAGATAAGTTCTGAGATCACTATAATTTACAAGCAAATTTGGTTATACTGATAAATTCTGAAATAACTATGAACTAGAGGCTGCTAACTAAATCCTCCATCCATGGTTCATACATTTATGTTGTCACTTACACACCCCCTTCTGTAGGTAATCAAGGGGGTACGGCAGGAAGTACTGCAAGGCTGCAAATTAGTCTTCAGTCGGGTCTTCCCATCCAAGTCTATCCCACAGGATCAGTTTATCTGGAAGATGGCTGAGCAGCTGGGAGCCATTTGCTGCACAGATTTGGATTCCACGATCACCCATGTCGTCACTGTGGATCTTGGAACAGATAAGTCCCGCTGGGCAGTTGCCAATGACAAGTTCTTGGTCCATCCCCGCTGGATTGAAGCCTCAAATTTCCGGTGGCACCGGCAGCCTGAGGAAGATTTCCCCGTAAAGGTTAAGAAGAAGGAAAAGGATAAAGAAAATGATGTTGCTGCTGCCACCACCAGTAAAGAAAATGATGTTGCTGCTGCCAACACCGGTAAAGAAATTGACGTTGCTGCTGCCACCACCGGTAAAGAAAATGATGTTGCTGCTAGTGCTGCCACTGCAGGTCCAACGGACTCATAACATATACGCAGTGGATCAAGAAATTGTTTCTAAGGGGACACGTTTGTGAGCTGTATTTCTGACATGTACCGTTGGTACGCGACCATCTTAGGTTCTTAGTCTCGTCAACAGAAAGTTCAGAATTTTTTGATCTGGCCTTGCGGTTCCATGGTTTTGTATCTGATACATGTGAAGTTCTGCAGATGGCCCGGAGCTTAATGAGCCCCCGACCACAAACTTAAGTGACTATTTAATGACTGACTAGCTCCGTTTTACACCGCAATGTCGTTTCTTAAGATCGACACATGATACTCTTGCCTGGGGCAGCATGTACAATTTTACGATGTTACCTTTTTTTTGTGCCGCGCAGTACTGAATTTCCGCATTGATTTCTGTCTCTTCGTGTTGTCCTATGCTTGCCTTGGTTGAGTTTTCCCTATCTTTGTTCCGGACCGTGCTTTACATTGGCATCCCTTAGAGCACCTCACCTCTACTCGTTGGGCGTTGGACGGATGTAACTTTTGGTCTGTGAATGACCGTTTTCCCACCCCTGTGTTTCTATGAGTGGTTCTGAGGTGATACAAAATCGGTGAGTTTTCGTCTAAATTCGACTTAAATTCAAATAGAGTTCGGCATAGTTTGGCATAAATATAAATATAGAGCAATGTTTGGCATAGTTTGGCACGAAATTAACATAGTTCGGCATAGACTCAAATACAACATAGTCTGGCCAGATCATGCTCGGCATCTACATGTTTCCCTTGCTTATCCATATGTATTCAACCAGATCATCCCGCGGCTGTTGATGCACTACCGGGTCTCGGATCTCCTGACGTATGGCGATGAAGACAGCCCAGGTTGGCGGCACCTGGTGATCAGGCTCTGCAAGAGGTTCCTGTCTGTAGTATGGCTCGTCTTGCTCGACCAAATCCACTGGTTTCTTTCTCTCATCCTTAATGATCATGTTATGCAAGGTCACACAACAGTTTATCACTTCTCACATCTGATCTTTCGACCAGGTCATAGTAGGGAACCGAACAAGTGTAAATCTATGTTGGAGAACATCAAATGCCCGCTCCACGTTCTTTCTGCAAGCTTCCTGTTCCTTCGCAAACTGAGCATGCTTGGAGAGCATCGAGCTTGAGATGGTCTTCACAAATATTGGCCATCTTGGATGGATGGCATTTGCAAAATAGTCTTCCTGTTATAGTGGTGTCTGTTAATCTCAAAGTCCATAGGGGGAGCAACGACGCTCAACAAACTTGGCAAAGACATTTGAAGACTAGAGGACGTTGATGTCGTTGTTCGATCTTGCCATGCCGAAGAAGTGTCAGATCCAAAGATCATGGGTAGCAACTGCCTCGTGCAACCTCCTTTATGGCCTTTATACATTCCCTGCCATGCAAATGGATAGTTCTTCTAGTGCCAATGCATGCAGTCTATGCTTCTAAGCATTCCATGAAATCTTCTACTTTCATTGACTGCAAGGATCTGAGCAGTGTCTTCAACATTGGGTGTTCTCAAGTATCGTGGCCCAAACACTGCAAAACCTGTACAAGCAATCGATGGCGATAGACTCAGCCATGCAGAGATAGTCATCGGCACTGTCACCCGGAGCTCCGTATGCAAGCAACCTCATCGCCACTATGCACTTCTGAGGAAAACCCAATCATGCCGGTGCAGTCCTTCTTGCACACAAAATAGGGGTCAAACTTCTAGATGGCATGCACGATCTCGAGAAAGAGCTTTCGGCTCATCCTGAAACGGCACCGAAACACGGCCTCTTCGTGCAGCGACTCGTCGGCGAAGTAGTCGGTGTACAACATGCAGTAGCACTCCATCCGCCGCCTTGCTTTTCTCTTTCGGCGACCCTTCGCCAAGCCTCCATGCTTCGGCGCTGCAGTCTGCATGTACAACCGGGCCAGAGAGGCGAGGATATGCATCTTCCACGGCTGCGGCGATCTCTTCCTCCAGCAACAGGACAAACATCTCCTCGTCATCGGAGTCCATAGCCGAACGGGCAAAACCCCGAACGCTTCACATGCGAGGTGGCGGGAGCTCGGAACGAAGCCGAGCTACGACGAAGGCAAAACGGAGAAACGGGGCCTAGGCAGAGGGGAAAGGATGCGGCGAGTGGCGGACCTGTCTACAGGAGTGGTTTCGGCTTGGTGGGGTGGGGCTTCGTGCTCGACGACATGGCGGCAAGGGTAGCTGGGGGTAAGCTTTCTGTCGCGGGATAACCGAGTCGCGATGGGGAATGAGGTTTTCTTGCCGACAGGGTTGGTCCACCCGTTTTTCGCTGCGTCCGGTGTTTCCAGACGATTCCTAGCATCCTAGGTTTGGCCTGAAAACGTCGGATGAAAGTTGGGCCAAATTCGACGCAATTTGGTGCTTAAAAACATGACTGGACGGAATTTCACCATCCAGATGAAAAAATCTGACTTGAAAACGCGAGTGGAGATGCTCTTACCCACGGAGATGTTGCCTTGTCTCTAGAACTTCGCCCCCCTTGATTCGTAAGTTCTCTGAGGCGACACCTCCATTAAAATAGGTGAAGCTCGCAGCAGATATGTATTGAATTGACACCTACATCGCTCTTATCTGTAATTTCCTTTTTTTCTTAGTGTACCTTCTGTTTAGTTAATGCAGTGTTTATGTTTGCCACAATTAAAAAAATAGCGCAATGCGGCAGAAAATAAAGAGTACCCAAAATAGTTGCATAAGAGGGGTTCTGTGAAACACATGCACTTCCCTCCCATTAAAATGGGGTAACAATATACTTGCTGAACACTAGGCAATACAAGAGAAACGAATGTATCTGTTTAACAAATGATTCTGGGAGATAAGACACCAGAGGACTGGTATTACTATGTACAAAAACCACAGGGAAGCAAGACAGAAGGAGGGTTCGGTGCAGCCTGAGTCGCCCAGGCCGTCCATTTTCTTTCGCAAGTCACTCCACAACGAGAGCTGACTAGTAAGCTATCTACCCATCTGATCTTTCCTGGATCCGGTGAAGAACGAGCCCCTACAAATCATTGCGTCTGAGCAGCCTTGATTTGAGGTGTCATTGCACCACAAGCTCTCTAGAGCTGTTTGCCTAGTAACAAACTGCTGCTGGTCTTACTCTGTAAGTGCATACACCACCGCAGTTCTGCTCGGTGCGTACACCGAGAAAGAACATGGCCTGTTGTCATGCGGATGTTCCTGCAAGGGCATCAGCAAACGGGAAATAGTTTCAGATTTGTGAGCAACTCGGTAAAGAGGAATGCAACAGCGCTTGAGCCCAGACTTACAGTTGTGAAGTAATCGACGCCATGATCCAGCCTGCTGAATCCACCGAAGAGTCCATCGTCAGAGTCTAAGGCCACCTGATAAGAACATAGCACAAACTGTCACTTAACCAACAAAGCCCAGTTGCTTCAAACGGACTGCTCTAAAACTGCTAGGATGGTTGGTGTAGATTCAGAAAATAGTTTCACTATTAGAGTGAGCCCAACTGAAGAAGAAGACTGTCAAAAACCTTTTTATCGATTACAACATCTAGAGCAACAAAAAAAATCTTTAGAAATGTCCTTTGATTTATATTGATGGTTAGTCAAGCAAGTACATGAGCAACAGATCCAACCCATGTGGAAATAAAAGTTGTAGAACCCCCAACCCTTATTAGTGATGAAAGGCGGACAATAAAGCAAAGGATACCTTGTACTTCCCAGGCTTGGAACAACCAACACGGTAGTCAAAAAAGCTATTGCTCCAGTGGAAGTTGAAAACAAATACCAAATCTCCTCTCTCGAAGATGATCACCTTATCTTCCTCGTGTTTCCGTGAAACATACTGGTGCTCAGATGTCATGAACTGCAGTTACAGTGTTAGTTCTGGGACAGGTATCTGTATGCGACCACTTAAGGCAACTGTTTTAATTGGTAAAAAGCGATTCCAGCTCCTCGTTTGCACAGTTTTCATGTAATTACTGGAAATCATTCTATACTTTCATATCTTAACATAATAGTTTGACCGTTTGAAGAGATTGAAGTTAAATTGCAACTTATTATACAATAGTAATTGATAAACCAATGACATTACCCCATATTTTTCTTCAAGATGGTGCATTGCCTGATCGAATTCTTGCATACCATGATATCTAAGAAAATCCGCATCTCCCTGAAAAAATCATGATATTCTTAATGATCAACAATACTAACAAGTACCAGTGTTAAACGTCTACAGAACTACAAAAGCGATGTTGATCAACATTATGATTCAACCCACAAATACATATCTGGTGAGAGGATACAATAGCACAGCTAAAACTTACAAGATCAAATCTACGGCGGCATTTATCATAACTATTGTTATTTCCAGGGAGGACTGAGCCGTTTGGAAGAACCTGTGGACCTCTTGGAAAATCTATCCATTCTGCGAAGTAAAATATAAGTTAACCTCCTGCTCTGAAGCAACAGATTGCATAATAGATAAAAAAGTAAAAAGTAAATCATGGTTCAAAACCACAGCAAATCACAACCATGCAGAATTCAATCATGTCGTAAACACTGACCAGGATGCCCAAACTCATTTCCCATGAAGTTAAGATAGCCTTCGCCCCCTAAACCCATGGTGACAAGCCTAATCATTTTATGTAATGCTATGCCACGATCAATGCGAGGTGTTGAAGGTCTGTCCAGAGCCATGAAATCATACATATCCTGCAAAGAGATATTTGAACTGTTCACGCCATTCTGTACCGGATCAATAATTTACAGCACAGTACCAAGTATGAACCATCCTGAAATAATAAGCATGTAGATAATACACTTGTGTTCACTTTGGAGTCCAAGAAACTCGTAAAAACGAAAAAAAATGTTACTTGATTATTTCTTGACAGGTGACATCATAATCAAAATATCAAGGAGCATGTAGATGTACCCATGACTTAGCATATCTAGCTAAAGTGTATTAAAACCAAGGCTCGGACAGGAACCTACCCACAAAAGAAACACCTTCTCTGGGGAGTCAGGGCCAAGGAATTTAGTCTACCTTTGTCCAGTTTTCTGGGAGACCGCTAATCATTTAGAAAGTACCAGCTGATTATAAATCAGTAATTTTTTTAAAAATGTACGTTGTCCTCGAGAAAATTCCACACAATATGTGTTTTTGGCTGGTCTAGGGAAGGTGTGAACAAATGAGATATAACAAACAATATAATAAATAAGAATAAAAACTGCAACATTAAATTTTCAAGGTTCACAAGTCACCACACAATATGTTTTGAGCAACCTTTGCTCAAGTAACAGATGGGGAAATAGCTGGTGGTGAGTGAGGTAGCCAATCTTTATCACAAGATCAAAAATAATAAACAATTAAATAAATAAGAATAAAATCTGCAACATTAACCTTTTTCAAAGTTCACAAGTCACCACAAGATATTTTTTCAGCAACATTCGTTAAAGTAAAAGATGTGGAAATAGCTGGTGATGAGTGAGGTAGCTAATTGTTATCACAAGCAAAAATACCAGCAACCTGACGATAAAAGGTCACTTATGTAATTCTTTTGGTCCAAAAGTAACAGCTAGTACCTTATCCATCAACCAGAAGGCAATAGTCTTGTCACCAACTAGTGCTTGATCATGACTTTCTGCGTAAGTGACACACTTCTCTGACCACCTTCTGTTTGTTAGGGTGTGCACAATATCGCCCATTTTCCAAGATTCGTCACTTTGCCTGTGTTAAAGAATGTTAAATTTTATTGCAGCACACTTGGAAAGTACAGAGAATGTACTGAGTACCACCAGTTGACAGCTTCAAAAGTAATGCCTAAATGACCCACAGAAAAGATATATGACCCAAAGAGCAGAAACAGCTTTTCTAAGGGCAGGGAGAAGCAGCAGGAGCACGACATTGCTAAAGAAGGCAGAAATCTCTCATATCCACCAAGTTGGTTGGATAATTTGAATAAAGCTAATTATTTCCATTGTATCGAATTATCATTTAACATTAAAATAGCATAGCAACTACTTGCAGGATAGGTCATGGCCGTCTGGCAGCTGCGGAGTAGTTACAGCATATATGTGCAGATAAAACTATACAGATCCACAGCAAGCTACGGCAGTACAGATATTTGAGCTTCAGTTGATAGCTTGTTGCTGCATATCTGGATCATCATAAAGTTTTTTATTGGAACCCTCATCTTCCCTTGTAACAATCACAATTAAATATGCCACATGACCTTCTATATTTCTTTTATAAACATAATAACGAATTCATACCTAATACCTGTTCATACACACACTAAAAAGTGAACACTGTCAATGACCATGATCTATAGCCCTACTACCCTAGATAGAAAGGTAAGTCTTATCCTTTTCTCATGTACGGATATGAATAGTTACTATTTATGAAAATATAGCTAAGTGTAAAGCATGTGCCATGTCCAGCGTAAAGACACTATCCGCTACATTTTTGCGATCTGCTATCTAAACCATGTTGATGATCTAGTCATCGTGCCATGCATTAATATGTGAACCATTCTCATGTTTAACCTGATACCAGGAAAGTTGTCTAGCCATTTACATAAATATTTTATTTCGTTTAGCAACTGTGATCTAGATCATTGAGTGTGTGTAATCCCCACTATCCCTGCACTTACTTGAGGAGTTCAATCCATTTATCTGCTACAGCCATATGCAGGCGATAGTCAAAACCAACACCACCATCTTGAACAGGGATGCAAAATGTAGGCATTCCGCTGACCTGGACAATTTCATAGTTACACAGATTAAATGTTAAACAGTTTATGCTGGTGGAAGTGAAACCTCGTATTTGCTTCTGAGTTGAGGGCTCCAAGTTACTGGTTTGTGCATGTGATGTGTACACTAACAAAATAAGGTGACGTTCCATAGCATGCAGGAATTAAGTTAAACCACGTTGCTCTTATAAATAGATGTAGATAACACACTGAAGGATATTTTTGTGTCCTTGGGTATAGCCTCTTTCCATAGAATTTATGGAATCTAAGCTAATTTTCCGAGGCTACAAGATTGCCCATTTCTTTCACAAGTAATAATGAAGCATATAGCATTAGTCACATACTCACACTTACTGAAAGACCTAAACAAGCATACTGTCAAATAAATTACAAACATCAAAGAACATTCTTGTAAGATTGAATGCAATTGCACTTTACAAATTTGCAGACGTAAGTGATGTATTATCATCCAACAGGGCACAAATTAGCATTCTTATGGAAATAGAGAGTATAAACTTGTTTAGCCGTAATAAAAATACTGTAAGCACTTACATCTTCACCGATGGCTACAGCATCAGGATAAATTCCGTGAATTAGATCGTTGACCAGCATTAAGTAAACTACCGCATCAACATCCGTGGCAAATCCAAAATACTCGCCATAGCTCCCCGTAAATGTCACCTAGAATCAGAGACAGCAAATTAAGGAAATAATAACTATAATCACTCCCATTATCCCATCATGCAGAATCGTACAAGCAATACCCAGGAACTATCTAAGACTCCATAGCACAAGTCATGAACATGATACAAGCTATGGTGCCTAGCAATTGTTCAAGTACCCTAATGGAATGAGGAATCACTTGATAACTTACTTGTAATCCATGGTGAGTATACATCATGGAGGTCACCCCATCAAATCGAAATCCATCAAACTTATATTCTTCAAGCCACCATCTTGCATTTGAGAGTAAAAATCTTAAAACCTGCATAAGAATATAATGGCATCTGTAATAACAGATAAACAGGAACAGTTAATCAATATATGGCGACAGAAGTCACTGCTACATACTTCCCAACTCCCATAGTTGAACAGACGAGAATCCCACATCCAGTGATGGCCACGTGGACCACCATGGAAGTAATGTGTATCAGTGCCATCGAAACCATTCAAACCATCCAGGGTATTACTTGATGAATGACTGCAGAATACATAAAGTCATTGGTAAAGCCAGAAAAAAGAAAAGAATCAACCAAACCAACTCGGAGGAAAAGCAGGTTAAGATTATCAGATCTACACAGTGCAAACACATAAATATGGAAGCAAGTGGCTAAGGCAAATGGATGTCTTGATGTATATTTAGTGACAAGGCATGATTCAAATATGAAGCTGGCAAGTGGTGCCTGGGCCACTTGTCAGAGAGGCATTGCTGTCATTTTTCTATGTAGCCACACAAGTACATGATAAGTCAATTAACTTCATTCCCTCAAAAAAAAAAAGTCAATTAACTTCATTGATAGCATCTGAACTTGTCCGTCCACATGTATGCCATCAAATTGTGTCACTATTACAATGCAAAGTTCAGTGAGACTATCAGTTTACTATAGGTGCCAAATACATTTAACATCCAGTTCAATTAATACATCTGAGAAAATTGTGTAGCACAATTATATAAAATAGATAAGTAATCGTCAAAAGGACCCTGCCATTTAGAATACCAGATAAATGTAATAAGAACTGAAGTTAAAATTGCACCAAGTACCTGTGAACAATATCCATAAGAACAAGCAAACCAAGTTCATGTGCTCTATCAATCAAGGATTTTAAGTCCTCCGGAGTCCCAAAGCGGCTACTTGGTGCAAAAAAATTAGTAACATGGTACCTGGAATAAGACAACAATACAAAATGATCATAAAAGTCACCAAGTGTTGTTGTAATATCTGTGTAATAAACAAATATGTCCAGATAATTTATATGCATGAAGCATTAGGATGTTAAAGCTCCAAATGGGCAAAGAGGCGCATACAAAAAAAAGAATTGTGTCAATACCCAAAGCTTGCATAGTATGAGTGCTCCTGGATTGCCATTATCTGCACTGCATTGTATCCAAGCTTTTTAATTCTTGGCAGCACCTCATCCCTAAAATTAGCATATGTGTTTATCTTCGGTTCCTGGGCAAGATCATACTAATATATTCAGTTCATCTTCAAGCATTGTAATGATGTTATATAGTAATAGTTGTGATGTTTGACAAGTAGATTACAAATAATTAACCATGTCCTTTTTATGGGAAACACTATGGGAGATTTTACTGTGATTAACTATGATTTTACAAGAGCATGTCCAATAGTCCATGTTAGACATTTCTTAGGGGTTGACACAAGAACTTTTTGATGACGTGGAGGAAAATAAAGGCAAGAGAAGATGGATGTTCTTAAACAGGAAATGACCCATTGCTAATACCAAGGAGCTAGAAACGAATTGTTGTTTCTTAAAGTGGTTCCACCAATAATCTATTGGTGAGCTCGAGGATCTTAGTAACAAGGTGACAAAACCATGTATCCGAGAGCTTGTTTCTTCCCATGAGATTGTTCTTTCTCTCATCATATTTAATAAGCTAAGAAATGGCTTGTTAAAGATGCTCCAATACGATATTTCTTACTTCCTAAATGGAAAACCTGTCTTAAGCTAGTGACATGATTACATTCAATCGGAGTATTACAAAGATAATGATATTCATATATAACTATGTTATAGCAAGAAAATATCTAGATTTGACATTCACATGCCCACTACCTCCAAATGCAATGGAAATCGTACAGAAATGCAGAAGACAAATCAGACAAAGAGGAAGCAGAGTTTTAAATTTGCCAATATGAAGAGATTCTAAAAGTATTTGAGTTTGCCACGTGAAAGCAATGTGTAATCTGCAGATAATAGAACAAAATAAGAAAAACTCGATGCAATGAACTATCAGACAAGAAATAGGTAAAGTAACTTATGACATACCGGGCTGCTCATTCCAATGTGTGATTCATATATCCTGAGTGACTTTGGTTGTTTAGGTTGAGGATGTTGGAATACATATTCTCCTGCATTTGCATGTAAAACAGCCTTAGTAAATGGTCACAAGGGGTCAAAATGGAATATCCTAACCAAAAGAGAAAAAAGACTTTGGTTGTTAAGGGTTGATGATGTTGGAATACTGCATGTAAAACAGCCTTAGTAAATGGTCACAAGTGGCCGAAATGGAATATCCTAACCAAAAGAGAACATAATTCGGAGCTATAAGAGGCTCAAGTCACACTGCATACCCACATCACGCTTGTTGGTTGCAAATTAGAAGGTGAAATTAATGCATATCTCACTCCCAAGTTCAATATTTTCTTTATTCACATGTCAGTGAAACATGAAGTGGATATTAAAAAATTGCAACAATGGAAAATTCATTTAATAATGAAAAGTGGGTTGATGGCTGCATACCTCTTCAGGTGGATCATAATATATGCCATTATATGGTATTTCACCTGGAGCCTGCACAGAGAACTTGATCCAAGCAGAAATTGAATCCTTCACGCCAGATGGCGTATCCATCCGTATCTAGAAAGAGAGAGGGAAAAGGATGGTTAGTAGGATGACTTGAAAATGCTTACATCCTCAACTAAATAATTGGCCGGCCGTACCTTTACACGTGAGCCATGAGGAATAGCTGGCGATCCATCAGTATTGTTAGGGAGGAAAATCTCCCAAACACCATATTCATTCTGAAAATATCATTGCCATAACATCGACATCAATAGGAGCAAACCTTCACTAATGGTATAGCAATAGTTCGTATGCTTCAAAATCAGACCTGCTCATGTCATGTAATTAAATATTGTGTATGGAAAAGCATACAAATGCAAAAGGTTCTGTCCAAAATCGGGAGCGTTCAATTACACACATTACTTCATCCTTAAAATACTCATTTTGAGACTCAAAATATGGCAGTCAAGTGAAGTGTAACAGCAGTATGGTGTTCTAAATTCAGTAGAATCATTTGGCTGAAGCTTAAGATACGGTGAAAATTACAGGACTTTGTGATATGATATAGTTGAGGCTGAACTTGAATGAATGTGCAAAGAGCTAAAATAAATCCAAATGGATACATCAATAGTCATGAAGCAAAGGCGGAAGACTGCAAAGCTGTAGACATACTCTGGTCATAGTATCTGCATTTGAATTCCAATTGTTGAAGTCACCTACTAATGCTGCAGACTGTAACAGGATGAAAGAGTCAGTTCATAAATCTCAATGTAACTGGTCAGTAACTTCAGGAAGCTATTTCATAAGTCCAGTAAACTAGTTGGGGAACGGTGACCATTAAGAATAGCTTGGAAGGTATCTGTTAAGACTAAAAATGTACCTGTGCTCCAGGAGCCCATTCTCGGTAAGTAATACCTTCAGCACTGGAAAAAAAAGGGGAAATAGGAATTACAAATTCCATGCGCAAATAGACTAGTGGAGACTTTTCACAATAATGATGCAATGAGGCGTTGAATTTACCTGCGGGTGAATCCAAGCTTTTCATAACCACGAGAAAATGCATCTAAGCCACCTTCATATTGGTCAATAGCAGCACGTATTCTCTTGTATTCGCTGTATCTGTTGAAACCACCAAAGCATACCACAAAACATTCAAAGTTAGCAGTGTGTCGTCCCAACAAAAGCACCAAATATAAGAAACTAAGTTGCCGAACTGGTGGTTTTTTTTCCAGGTAATCGGTAGAGGAATTAGCACAGTAAAATCTATAACCTACCTAGCACATTTTCATCAGCTTGCCACTCAGTAATTGCAATGATCAGACACATTATGAGTAAATTCTAGGCGACACTCAGACCTCGAAGGAAACAATATTAAACAGTGGTCCCTAGTTGTTCCCCAAATTTTCAAGATGGTAGGACCTTAATTCAAAATGAACAAAAGTAGCTGGTATGTGCATTACCGGTAGTCAAGATGGCTCCGAAAATCTTCCAGCATTGGGTCAATCTTGTATATTTTCTGCCCATCTCCTGGTTTTGGGATAACTTGTGGTTTCTCCTCCACGACTAGCTCCTCAACTCCCTTGGTTACAGAATCAGTGATTGTTTCCACAATACCCTGAGTCGGTTCTGAAGATTCAAGTTTGTCTTCAGCTCCGCCAGTTGGGTTCGCTTCAGCCGTTTGCTCCTTAATATCTTCAGGTATCTACGGCACCATAAACATAACGACTGTAGCAGGGACTAACAAAACCAAACAGGTGCTCTCCAGAAACAAAACAAAACAAAACAAAACAAAACAGTGCATTCTTTTGTGAGATCTTTGCAAGACGGTGCATCAAGCTAAGTTTTCAGTAGCCCAAGAGCCAGCACAGGGCCACAGCTAAGAAAATGCACATAGCATCGCAGTAATGCACAATGCTGATAGAAGAAGCACGAAACCTGACAACTCCCTGACTTGGTTCCATCCGACATTTGTTAAGTGAATCACGACGAAATGGAGATTTGCTGGCACAAGTGTGTGTACCTGTGATTCTTCTTCAGGTTGCTCTGGACCGGCCGCGGCGGGTTCGTCGGAGGTCAGCAAGTCGTCACTCCCACTGCCAGGCACCAGCACCTTCCCTGTAGCGCCCGCGCAGCTCAGAACGGCGCCTGCAAATGCAAAGATGATGATACCAACAGTGAGAAACAGTACCCCAACTCGCAGTTACAGCAAGTCAGCAACACCAGAAAATGATCGTAGCAATGACGACACTGCATTTCTCTGCAAGATTTTTTTACAGGCTCACGATTCAGAAAGCGCGATCGCTTCGCCCCAACTCATTCGCTTTTGATCGAAACCAATCCAGGACTGAACAGGCCAGGCGCGCAGAGAGAGAAGGGGACTGAAAATAGAAGGCGAGATTTGAGGCGTACGAGAGGAGTCCTTCTTCCTGAAGAGCAGCGACGGCGTGTCCACAACGCCGGCCCTCCGCTCCGCACCAGATCGCGCCGACGAGGCCCCTCCGCTGCCGCCGCCGCCAGCCCGCACAACGCCGAGCGTCGCGCCGGACACCGCGAACGTCGCCATCCCCACGTACGTGCCCGCCGCCTAGATCTCGCTGAACCCGCCACTGGCCAAAATGCTGCGCCGACCGAGTGAAGAGTGATTGAAGATATTAATTGAGAAGCGAGGAGAAGGGGGAGCAACGT
This sequence comes from Avena sativa, assembly GCA_916181665.1. Taxonomy (NCBI): domain Eukaryota; kingdom Viridiplantae; phylum Streptophyta; class Magnoliopsida; order Poales; family Poaceae; genus Avena; species Avena sativa. The sequence continues at coordinate 510,310,860 of OV702294.1, forward strand.
GTGCGGCGGAGGTGGAAGCTGGCACACGCAGTGCAGTGCATGGGGATGGGGGAGAGGAGATAGACGCCGAGCGAGGTGGGGGCCCACGGGGAGTGCGTGCGGCGTCGGCTTCAGCCTCGTGCGCGCGTCCAGAGATGGCAACGGCGGAGAGGCGACGCAAGCCTGGGCCATGGGGGCAGGGAGGACGAGATCGCGAACCAACGGCTGGGAGCGCGTTGCCAGTTTTACGGCTTCTAGTAATGCTCGTGTACTTGCACGTTTTTTTGTTTTTTTGACGTGTGTACTTGCACGTTTTATATTTAGAAGAAAAAATTGAAGCTTACAAACAAAAAAAATCCTATATGTTAAAAAAATTCTACTTCAATCGTGATATAATACGTTTCTCATGATAGTATTTTTTTTTTCAAATCATGATAGAGTATGTTAGAGCATCTCTCGCAGACACCGAAAAAACGTCGGACCAGAAACTTCCGGCGGCTTTTCGAGCCGGGTCGTGAAATTTGGCCCGAACAGATACCGTAAGCACGGTCCGATCCGGGAATTTTTTTTGTGCGCCTGGGAATCGATCCCATCAACCCATAAATCTCTGGTTCCGAACTTGTTTCCCAATTCACGATCCATTTCTCTGCCACCGTCCCCTCCACGCCTACGTCGCGCACCACCGCTCAAATCGCCGAGCACCGGCGAGCAATTTCTCGCTGACCGTACCAGATCTGGCCGATCCAGTACGCGATGGACCGTTGGGGAGCTTCCACGCTGCGCTTCCGCCGGCTGAGGCCCGCGGAGGAGGAGGAGCGCCTCCGGTGCGTGCACTCGGATGGGGCGCAAGCGCGCCGCCCTCCACTACAAGAAGTTCCGCTCACCGGTGCCGGTCGCGCTACTCCGCCGCGAAACGGAGGAGTTCGACGCCCGCATCCGCACCCGTCGGGGGAGGGGAGCTCCTCGCGCGCGTCGAGAACTCCACTGCCGCCGGTAAAGGAGGAGGAGCTCCCGGAGGGTCGCATCGTCACGGAGGCTGACTACGCCCTCGACGACGCTGTTGATGGCGCATGAGAGCGCTTCGTCGGGAAACCCCAGGAGCAAGGTATGATGCAGCATAGCAGCAAGTTTTCTCTCAGTAAGAAACCAAGGTTATCGAACCAGTATGAGGAAGGAAACGTCTCAAAGGTGTTGCAAGCAACATGAAAACCTGCACAACACAAACTCAAGACTTTGCCCCAACTAACACTGAAGTTTTCAATCTCACCTGTTGCTGTAAAAAAGGATTAAATGTATGGTGTGAAAGGTAAAACTGGTTTGCAGCAAGTAAACAGTAACAGTGGAAGATGTATCAATGATAAAGATTGGATCGGGGTCCATAGTTCACTAGAGGTGCTCTCCTTAGATAAACAACATGGCATGAAGGGTAAACAAATTACAGAAGGGCAATTGACAGGAACTGAGCAAGGCATGACAATGCAATACCAGACAAAAAGATCCTATGAGATTCGATTGGGCAATACAACAATATACATAGACCGCCATCCAACTACATCTATGATTAGAAGTCCACCTTCAGGTTATCATCCGAACCCCCTCCAGTATTAAGTTGCAAGCAACAGACAACTGCTTTAAGCAAAGTGTGTAAGGTAAACAATCCACTTGTTCCATTAACAAGAGACCGTTGTTTTCTCTCTAGTGGCAACAACACATCTACAATCGAAGAGATTTCGGTCACTTCCCTTGGAAACTAGAGCATGAATCCACTATCGAGTATAAATACCCCCACTTGGAGTCACTAGCAACTACTTGGTCAAGATAACTACTAACAACGGAGAGCATGCAAGATCACAAACAACACAGACATGATATAATAAAATAGACAAAATCATTAATCAATCTGACATAGTAATCTCAATATCTATCGGATCCCCGCAAACACAACATGCATGATTACAAATAGATTAGATCTTGATCATGAACGGAGCTCACAAGATCTATACATGAAAGCACAAGGAGGATATACAACCATCTAGCTACTACATGGATCCGTAGTCCAAGGTGGAACTACCCACGCTTCATACCGGATAAGAAGGCCTTCGAGATGATCTCCCCTCCGGCAGGGTGCCGGAAAGAACTTCAGACCCCCCGATCTAGGGACGATGGTGGCGGCGGCTACAGACGGTTTTGTGGAGTTTTGATCGGGTCCTAGGGTTTCTGCATCAGGGGCTTTTTATAGGCGAAGAGGGAGACCGAGGGGGTGCCCGAGGCGGCTGCACCCCCCAGGTGCGGGGTGGGCCCACCCACGCGGCCAGGGGGTGTGGCCCCCTCGAGGCCCTCCTCCATCTCGTCTTCTGGATTCGTGTTGCCCACGGTAAAGTATTGACTTTGGCTTTTGTCCCGTCCAATTCCGAGAATATTGATTTTGTGTCTTTCTGGAACCAAAAACAAAAGAAAACAAGCAACTGGCACTGTGGAAACTTGTTAATAGGTTAGTTCCAGAAAACATATAAAAACACCTCAAAGTGTAGACAAAGCAAAGCAAAGTAGATACTAAACAAGCATGGAGCATCAAAAATTATAGATACGTTTCCGACGTATCAAGCATCCCCAAGCTTAACTCCTACTCGTCTCGAGTAGGTAAGTGATAAAAGAATAATTTTTTAGGTGACATGCACCACCAAAACCAAGATAAAACCATTTGCAAGCATTGAAAGCTGGGATCAAAGAACTCTAAACATGTGCATAAAAGATGGATTTCTAACAGTAAGACAAAGTAACTATGCATGCAACATGAAAGGCTACAAACAAAGATCATGAATAACATGCATTGAAAAACGTTTGTTTGTTTCATATACAGAAAACATGGCATAGTGGCAATCAGCTTGTCCCTCATAGAGTAGAAAATAGATGCATAGGACACCTTCAAAGTTTATAAGAGTTACTAGATACAAATAGCACAAGAACAAGTAATATCACAATATGCATCAATCAATAAGTTTTGGGACACTGCACATAGAACTAAGAATGGCAACTATGCTCTCTTAATGATGCCTAAAGGTAGAAGATGGAGACTCAATATAATAGTGGAAGAAAGGCCCTTCATAAAGGGAAGTAGGGATTTCGAGTTTTAAAAAGAGCTTCCAAAAATTATGGTACTTGTTAGCTTTCAGCCCTCATTGCCCCTATCATAAGCATCTTGAAGTGATTAAGGTTAAGGTGAACAAACTATGGAGTATATGCTTGACAAAGTATAAGTTGGCAATCTCATGTCCCTTGAATACGAGGGACACACCTCATGCTACTCAACTTCAGTCACCTGTAAGTTCTTGTCATAGTAAGTACATGTGTATCATAAAGAACCGCCAACGGGGTACCTCTTGAACATGGTACAAGAGCTATCCCATAACCAAAATGACAAGGCAAGCAGACAATGAGCATCGCAACGATCTTTTTATTTACTATGTGTATAGCTTTTTATTGAGGATGCTTCACAGAATGCTCATTATGGTGATGCTGCAAGTTTCCACCATGATTTGGCATGGCTTAGGCTAGCGGTCCAGGCGTTTCTCTAACACAAAATACATAACTCCATGGACTTACAAGCTCCCTCTTTATTTCATACCGGTGACATCTATAGACAAAAGAGCACGATATCAACTGTGTACAAAGTACAAGTGCAATGTTGAAAACGTTCCCCATGACAGGATGGTTCTGCTAATTCCAACTTATAAGTGCAAGCATATACAACATAGATGACACAATGATTCAAGTTTATTAGGGGCAAAGAATATAAAGTGTGTCATCAAGTTTGTGAGGGCTTTAATCACTAAGTTTTCACATAACAAAATACTTTTTAATTGGAAGATAGCTGAAAACAAAAATGTACTTGGAATGGTGTAACACACCATGCATAGGAATTTATAGTGGATACTTTGGAAAAACTTGGTTTCTTGGAAGTTGGAAGCATGAGTAGAGCTTACGCATACAAGTGGAGGCTAGCAAAAGACTGGGAGCAACCAACTAAGAGAGCAATAATGACCATAATCATGCAGAGCGACAAAACATTACTAATCAAAGCATAGAGTGGTACTACAAGTCAAGGACTAAATGATAATAGAGGCTATGGTGACTTGTTCATAGTCATAACATGGTGTGAGCATGTGCCAAGTCAACCCAAACAAACCATCAAAGGAGAATACCAAAATACTATGCTTTTGCATGCTAAAACAGCGCATGATTCTTTCAAGGCAGACTAAGAAATCCTAATTGTTTGGAACAAGACATGCTACAGCAATAATCACTAAGCATAAGGCCAAAACAACACCTAGCATGTCATGCTAAAGTCTAAGTCATAGTCTATGCAAGATCCTCTTGCACTTCCAAGCAAGAACTTTCTACTCCTTTCCAACATCAATCGACTTATTTGAAACAACACAGCGAGAACGAGGGTCCAAACTACTTTATTCAAGAAAACTAAACAAACTAATCAAAGCAAACGAAAACTAAGACGCTCCAAGAACAACACAACAGTGCATGAAACAATAAAAACGAAGTGTCTAGACAGACCTGAGCTTTTTATTGATGAAGAAGGGGATGCCTTGGCCATCCCCAAGCTTTGACGCTTGTACCTCTTGGATATTTATTAGGGTGATACCGGGGTGGCATCCCCAAGCTTGAGCTTTTGTTCATTCTTTGTCTCATTACATCATTCTCTCTCTACACATGAAAGTTTTCCTTCATACAAAACTTCACACAATCTTCATTGACAACATTAGTATATTGAAAAGATAATAGACCTTAGGGTTTAGCTTTGGAACAACAAATTTTTCACTAAAAACACAAGCTATTGTATAAACTCTATCAAAAATCTCAATTCCCCAAAAGAGAACACAAAAAGGAAACAATAAGAAGCAAATGCAAATAATGGCAGAAATGTGTCAAAACAGACCAGCAGGTAGAAACGATTTTTTAGAAAATCTTCTGTTGCTCAAATCAAAAAGTGTTAAACTACCGAAAGTTATCTAACATACTGGGGGATTTATTCGTAAATTTTTAGATCAATACGACCTACATAGACTCCTCACGAATTTTTATGGTGGAGGACAGAAATCTGTTTCGGGACAGCAACTCCCCAAATCTTACTTCCCTCTCATTAGAGGTCATTCTTGGCACAAAAAGCAAACAAAAAGGATAACAAGAGATCATTATTGAAGTAATAACTTCCAAGACTCAAGAAAACTCTTGGATTATCTCCCAACAAGTACTTTTCTTTAACGCCTTTAAGTTAGGCACAAGAAGCAAGAAAAATCAAGTATTTTCAAATGAAGAAGCATTAACATCAATACTTGCAAAGTCTTCAACTATAAAAGGTATATCATCCAAATGAGTTTTGGAGGATCCCTTCTCATCTCTCTCTTTGGTTTACTACTTTCACCAAAAAGATTTTCAGGAGCAATCCAATCAAAATTATTTTCAAAGGCTTCATGCATCCCCACAAGCTTAAATTGTATGGGTATCTTAAATTCCTCTCTAGGCTTAGTTTTATCAGAAGTACCCACAACATCTACACATGATCCTAGCATATTGAAACGCTCAAAGAACTTTTTGGCTTCCCTAGCAACATCATTGAACTCTTTGAGTAAAGTTTCAAGAATGAATTATCTCTTTTCAGTATTCTTTTCTTCTTTTAGTTTTAGGAACAAATTTTGCATCATGGGGTTAAGGATAACAAACCTACACTCTAACATATGAACTAAAGAAGCTGCAGGAATTTCATAATTAAGAGCAAGTTCTGCTATAGATCTATCCTCAATGTCCTCATGTTTGCTAACATGGTTGAAGAATTCTTCAATATTTTCTTTCCCAATTATGGAGCCACTACCTATCGAAAGGTCCTTCAGGGCGAACTTGGGGAACAACATGGTGAGCTAGAGCAAGGTGGAAACTAGAGTAGGAACTAATTTTTTTGTATTTTTGAATAGAGAAAGCAAACCAAATTAAACTATTTTTTTTAGTTTTTGATAAAAAGAGGCAAACAAAACCAAGCAAAAGAAACTAAGCAAACTAAAAACACAGTAAAGAGAAAGGTTGAGGAGGACTCCCCTTGTGAAGACGTCCTTAGCCTCCCCGGCAACAGCGCCAGAAAACTTGTTGATGGCGCCTGAGAGCGCTTTGTCGGGAAACCCCAAGAGGAAGGTATAATGCAGCACAGTGATACGTTGGAAACGTATCTATAATTTTTGATGTTCCATGCTTGTTTAGTATCTACTTTGCTTTACTTGTCCATACTTTGAGGTGCTTTTTACATGTTTTCTGGTACTAACCTATTAACAAGCTGCAACAGTGCCAGATGCCTATTTTCTGCTGTTTTTGGTTTCAGAAAAGTTAAAAGAAATATTCTCGGAATTGGACAGGACGAAGGAAAAAGTCAATTACTTTCCGTGGGGAAAAAGAAGTCCAGAGGAGAGCCGGAGAGGCCGGCCAGGGGGGGCAGACTCACCCCAGGCACGGCCATAGGTGGGACCGCGCCTGGCTAGGGTTTGGTGGCCCTGGCCGCCTCCTCGGCCTCCCCCTTCGCCTATAAGAATCCCCCGATGCAGAAACCCTGAGTACCCGATCAGAAATCCACGGAACCGTCTGTAGCCGCTGCCACCATCGTCCCTAGATCGGGGATCTGAAGCTCTTCCCGGCACCCTGCCGGAGGCCTTCTCCCCGGTATGATTCGTGAGTAGTTTCACCTTGGACTATGGGTCCATGTAGTAGCTAGATGGTTGTATCTCCTCCTTTGTGCTTTCATGTATAGATCTTGTGAGCTCCGTTCATGATCAAGATCTAATCTATTTGTAATCATGCATGTTGTGTTTGCGGGGATCCGATGGATATTGAGATTACTATGTTAGATTGATTAATGATTTTGTCTATTTGATTTTACCATGTCTGTGTTGTTTGTGATCTTGCATGCTCTCCGTTGTTAGTAGCTATCTTGGCCAAGTAGTTGCTAGTGACTCCAAGTGGGGGTATTTATACTCGATAGTGGGTTCATGCTCTAGTTTCCAAGGGAAGTGACCGAAATCTCTTCGGTTGTAGATGTGTTGTTGCCACTAGGGAGAAAACAACGGTATCTGGTTCATGGAACAAGTGGATTGTTTACCTTACACACTTTGCTTAAAGCAGTTGTCTGTTGCTTGCAACTTAATACTGGAGGGGGGTCGGATGATAACCTGAAGGTGGACTTATAGTCATAGATGCAGTTGGATGACGGTCTATGTATATTGTTGTATTGCCCAATCAACTTCATAAGATCTTTCTAGCTAGTAATTGCATTGTTATGCCTTGCTCAGTTCATGTCAATTGCCTCGCTGTAATTTGTTTACCCTTCATGCCATGTTGTTTATCTAAGGAGAGCACCTCTAGTGAACTATGGACCCCGGTCCAATCTTTACCATTGATACATTTTCCACTGTTACCTGTTTACTTGCTGCACCATACATTTAATCCTTTGTTACAGCAAATCGGTGAGCTTGACAACCTCACTGATTCGTTGGGGCAAAGTCTTGAGTTTGTGTTGTGCAGGTCTCCGCGTTGCTTGCAACACCCATGTGACGTTTCCTTCCTCCTACTAGTTCGATAACCTTGGTTTCTTACTGAGGGAAAACTTGTTGTTGTGCTGCTTCACACCTTGCTCTTGGGGTTCCCAACGAAGCGCTCCTACATAAACTCAGCGCTGCATCAAGCTTTTCTGGCGCCGTTGTCGGGGAGGCTAAGGACGTCTTCACTAGGGGAGTCCTTCACTTCCTTTCTCTTTACTTTGTTTTTAGTTTGCTTTGTTTCTTTTGCTTGTTTTGTTTGCCGCTTTTAAAAAAAACCAAAAAAATTAGTTTAGTTTGGTTTGCTTGCTTTATTCAAAAACACAAAAAAATTAGTTCATACTCTGGTTGCTGGTCTGTTATTGCCTTGCTTGGTTATGCTTTCTATCAATGGATGGTTTCTTTGAAACTAGTTCTTATTGGCAAGGTGGGTTCACAGAATAACAGAAGTATTATTATAAGGAACACCGTTGGTCACAAAAAGGGAAACACTTATGGGAACAAATTGATAAGTTGAATACTATTGCTAGAGAGTTGTGCTCTACTTATAATGTTACTTATTGCTTTGACAAGTCTTATTGTTGTAGGAGGTATAAACACCTGCCTTTTCAATGTGAGTATAATGATAATGTTATCATATCCTATTATGTTAAAGGAAATTATGACTTTTATGATGTGGAAAAAATTGAAGAATTTATTGCTTTCAAGGGTGCATTTGAACTTGCTAGTTTGCTTCAAAATACTGATGATGCACCTTATGAACATGAGGTTTATGAGATACTTAAATTTTGCTTTGACAATTACAAGGAAGCAAATGGCTATATTCTTGAATATTTTAATAGGTGCTTTCCACAACTAGAAGAGACTAATGCCTTGAAGGAGCCTATGGAAGAAGAAATTGTTGAAACTGGAAGCTCATTAGATGAAAAAGAGGAGGAGAGTGATGAACAAAAGGAGGAAGAATGGATCTCATGTCTATATTCCAATGAGAGTAACTCTTTACCTCTTATATTATTTGATTGTCCCCCATTCTTACCAAAGAAGGATGATTGTTATGTTCCTGTGGATCCTTTTGAAATATCTACTTTGATTAAAACCTGTTTTTGAGCTTGATAGAAATTATGTGTTTATAGCTCATGAAAGGCCTGCTTTATGTGATAGTTATATTGTTGAGTTCATTCATGAGGCTACTGAAAATTATTATGAGAGAGGAAAATATGGTTATAGAAGTTTTCATGGTACTGAAACACCTCTCTATGTGCTGAAAGTTTTGAAGTTACTCTTGTTTTATCTTCCTATGCATGTCACTTTGTTCTTTGGGAATTTATTTGTGTACAATATTCCGATGCATAGGAAGTGGGTTAGACTTAAATGTGTTTTAAATTTGCTTCTTGATGCTCTCTTTTACTTCAATTCATATTTCTTATGAGAGCATCTTCTCAAGCTTCTTGTGCCTAACTTAAAGGCGTTAAACAAAAGTACTCGTTGGGAGATAACCCAAGAGTTTCCTTGAGTATTGGAAGTTATTACTTCAGTAATGACCTCTCCTTATCCTTTTTGTTTGCTTTTTGTGCCAAGAATGACCTCTAATAAGAGGGAAGTAAGATTTGGAGAGTTGATGTCCCGAAACAGATTTCCGCCCCCACCAAAAAAATTCGTGAGGAGGCTCTGTTACTCGGATTGAACTCAAAATTTACGAATAAATCCCCCAGTATGTTAGATAACTTTCGTTAGTTTAACACTTTTTGATTTGAGCAACAGAAGATGTTCGACAAAATTCGTTTCTACCTGCTGGTCTGTTTTGACAGATTTCTGTCACTATTTGCATTTGCTTCTTATTGATTCCTTTTTAAGTTCTCTTCAGGTAAATTGAGATTTTTGAAGGAGTTACTACAGTAGCTTGTGTTTTTAGTGAAAAGACTTGCTGTTCCAAAACTTTGCCAGAGGTCTAATATCTTTTGAATAAGCTAATGTTGCTAATGAAGATTGTGTGAAGTTTTGTATGAAGGAAAAATTTCAGGTGTAGAGAGAGAATGATGCAATGAGATGAAGAATGGAAAAAATCTCAATCTTGGGGATGCCACCATGGTGTCACCCCAAGAAATATACAAGAGGTACAAGCGTCAAAGCTTGGGGATGCCCAACGCATCCCCTTCTTCATCAATAAAAAGCTCAGGTCTGTCTAGACACTTCATTTTTATTGTTTCATGCACAATTGTGTTGTGCTTGGAGCGTCTTAGTTTAGTTTGCTTTTCTTAGTTTGTTTAGTTTGCTTTAGTAGTTTGGACCCCCGTTCTCGTTGTGTTGTTTTGCAAATAAGTTTGCTTGGTGTTTGGAAAGGACTAGTAAGTTCTTGCTTAAAGTGCAAGAGGGGCTTGCATTGACTGTGACTTAGACTTTATCATGACATGCTAGGTGTTGTTTTAGCATTATGCTTAGTGATTATTGCTATATCATGTATTGTTCCAAACAATTGGGATTGCTTAGTGTGCCTTGAAGAAATTATGCGTTTTTTAGCATGCAAAATCATAGTATTGTGGTATTCTCCTTTGATGATTTGCTTGGGTTGACTTGGCACATGCTCACACCATGTTATGACTATGAACAAGTCACCATAGCCTCTACGATCATTTAGTCCTTGACTTATAGTACCACTCTTTTCTTTGATTAGTTTGCTTTGTTGCATTGCATAATTATGGCCATTATTGCTCTCTTAGTTGGTTGCTCCCAATCCTTTGCTAGCCTCCACTTGTATGAGTAAGTTCTACTCATGCCTCCAACTCCCAAGAAACCAAGTTTTTCCAAAGTGTCCACTATAAATTCCTATGCATGGTGTGTTACACCATTCTAAGTATATTCTTGTTTTCATCTATCTTCTAATTAAAAACTATTTTGTTATGTGAATACTTAGTGATTAAAGCCCTCACGAACTTGATGGCGCACTTTATTCTTTGCCCCTAATAAACTTGAACCATTGTGACAACTTTGTTGTATATGCTTGCACTTATAAGTTGGAATTAGCATAACCGTGCTATCATGGGGAACGTTTTCAACATTGCACTTGTACCTTGTTGTACTCAGTTGATATCATGTTCTTTTGTCTATGGATGTCACCGGTGTGAAATAAAGAGGGGACTCGTAAGTCCATGGAGTTTGTATCCTGTGTTAGAGAAACGCCTGGGCCGCTAGCCTAAGCCATGCCTAATCATGGTGGAAACTTGCAGCATCACCATAGTGACATCTATGAAGCATTCTTCTTATAAAAAAGAGACACATTGAGAAAATAGAAAAGAGAGAAAAAACACCATATTCCCATGGTACATGAGAAGAATTGCTGAGATGCTCATTGTCTGCTGCCTTGTCATTTTGGTTATGGGAAAGCTCATGTACCATGTGCAAGGGGTACCCCGTTGGCGGTTCTCAATGATATGCAAATACTTACAGTGACAAGAACTTACCTAGACCCAAAGTTGAGTATGCATGAGGTGTGGCCCTCGTATTCAAGGGGCATGAGATTACCAACTTATACTTCGTCAAGCATATACTCCAGCTTTGTCACTTTAACCTTAACCACTTCAAGATGCTTATGATAGGGGCAATGAGGGCTGAAAGCTAACTAGTACCATATTTTTTGGAAGCTCTTTTTGAAACTTGTAATCCCTGCTTCCTTTTCAAAAAGGCCTTTCTTCCACCATTATCGAGTCTCCACCTTCTACCTTTAGGCACCATTAAGAGAGCATAGTTGTCATTCTATGTGCAGTGTTCCAAAGCTTATTAATTGATGCATTTTGTGTTATTACTTGCTCTTGTGCTATCTGTTCCTATTCACCCTTGTGAACTTTGCAGGTGTCCTATGCATTATATTGCTACTCTATGAGGGACAAACTGATTTCCACTATGCTATGTTTTCTGCATGTGAAACAAATGAGCGTTTATCAATGCATATTATTCATGATCTTTGTTTGTAGCTTGCCATGTTGCATGCATAGTTACTATGTGAAAGAGCATTTCCTATCCCTAGTGATTTTGGTGTTTTATAACAACACACATTTTGGACTAATTATTTGTTAAGTGTATCGCAGGTGCATTGAAAAAGGCTTGGCAATGGTTAAACAACCGTCCAGAAACTTTCTGCCTGGTGCAGTACCAAAAGGCGGTACCGCTTTTTGCTACCGGACGCTGCAGTAGTTTGTGATCAGTTGCTAAAAAGCCACTGCCGGGCTAGGTACTAAAAAGCGGTAGTACCGCATTTTAGTACCTAGCACGACAGTAGCTTTTTAACCACTTGTCAAAAGCTACTGCCCGCTCCGGTACTAAAATGCGGCAGTACCAGATTTTAGTACCGTGCGCAGCAGAGCCTTTCTCCAACCTATAAAAGACCACTGCTCACCCCGGTACTAAAATGCGGTAGTACCACATTTTAGTACCTGGCGTGGCAGTAGCCTTTTGTAAGTTGGCAAAAGCCACTAGCTGCCTAGGTAGCAAAATGCGGTAGTACCGCCTTTTGCTACCTGGCGTGACAGAGAGTTTTCTCGACCAAGTTGTTGATTCCACTGTGCCTCCGGTAGTACCGGTTGCCACTTGCGGTGCTACCGCTTTACGGTATCACCAAGTGTGGTACCGCTGTGGCCAGGGCCTATGAAGTTTGAATATTGGTCTTCCGGTACCAAGTCCGGTACCAGGTCCGGTAGTACCGGAGTTCTCTGGTAGTACCGCTTGAACTTCCGGTACTACCGCTGCATTCAAGGCTCCAACGGCCAGATTTCTTGGAGGGGTATAAATACCCCTCCACCTACCTTGGGACAAGATACTCATCCACATTAAAGTCAAGACCACCATTGGAGCCACCAATCTTCAAGATCTCCTCATTCCACCACCCAAAGTCTTTGATCTTTGGGGAATCAAAGGAGGAGGCCCCGATCTACTACTTCACCAAAAGAGATCTTCATTTTCCCCTCATTTCATTGAGGGCCCCTTTGCTCTAGTGTTTCTTTGGAAACCCTAGTTCTTGTTTTGGTTCTTACAAGCTTGTCTTTGATTGCTTTGACAGCTTGCTTATATTTGGGAGCCTCCGATTAAGTTGTGGATGTGTGCCCCAAACGTGTAAAGGTGTCGGCTTCCACCTTGAAGGTTGCCGATATAGTGGAAGGTGAATCGATCCCGTTGGGGTGAGATTCATCGGAGAACAAGGGAGGCCTTTCGTGGCGTTGGTGGTTTGAAACCACCCCCTCTCCAAATGTAGACATACTTCCCCTCAAAAGGAAGGAACTACGGGAAAAAATTCCGTGTGTCTCCGCGTCCACCACTTTGGTTACTTCTATACTTTACCGCACTTTACTTACTTGTTCTTACTTTGTGTTGTGGTAGCTCTTGCATAATTGTCATATAGGTAAATTCACCTTAGTTGCATTATCTAGAGAATTTACCTTATTGTCAAACCTTGATTTGAAAAAGAAGAAAATTTGAAGTAGCACCTATTCACCCCCCCTCTAGGTGCCCATACGATCCTTTCAATTGGTATCAGAGCCTCGGCTCTTTATTTGGGCTTTACCTCCTAAGAGAATATGGATAGCGACGAAGGGGATGGTGGTAGTGAGCCAACCCCGGTGACCATGGAAGATCTCAAAAACTTGGAAACAAGATTGAGCTCTTCCTCGGTCAACAAAGTCAAGAAGATGCTTGATCAACTTCTTAAAGACAAATAAGGCTCATCACCCCCATCTCCTCAAGAGGATCAACCATCCATTCTACCTAAAGGGAATACGTCGGTATCCCCCGAGGGTATGATGGTGGGGGGTAAACAAGACAACGCTAATTCCTCCACACAACTTGATGGGGGGAAGGGTGAGCACCGTGATTCTTGGTACTCTCCCGATCCTCCCATCCCTCACCCTCATGTGTACAATAGGGGTGACCCACCTAAGCTTGAAGAGTCGGCTACTTTTGCTCAATGGCAATCACTAATGAGAACTCATGTGCGCAGCTCTTGCATTGAACTATGAACATCATCGAGCATGGACTCTTTATTGGGGATCCAAACAACATGACAAGAAGAGAGGTTGTCAATAGTCAACTCAATGCCACTGCTTTGCATATGATTCAACAAGGATTGGGGACAAAGGATTATCCACACATTGAGCACTTGAGCATTGCCAAGGAAGCTTGGGATGCCCTCACCGTATTGTTTGTTGGAAATGAGAGTATGAGGAGGAATCGATATGATGATCTAAGCAATGAAGCCGAAGGCTTCTACATGAAAGAAGGTGAAGATCACGAAGACATGTACCGAAGGCTCAAAACCACCGCCACCGCTTTTAGAAATGTGGGTGCCTCACATGTGGATGACGCATGGATAAAAAGGAAATATGTGAGCGCACTCATGCCCTTTGAGCCCACGGACTTGAAGAGCTTGCAAGGTAGACACAACTACCATCTCATGACCTCCAATGAAGTTATGCAAGATATGGCCGCTTTCAAGGTTGCCGCCAAGAATGCCAAAGACGCACGTGCTCGTGCCCTTGGTATGAGCAATGTTGTCAATGTTTCTTTGAAGGCCAAAGTTGTGGATCATGGGGATGAAGATGATAGTGATGAAGGTGTAGGGTTTCGTAGCATGGAAAACAAAAAAATTCTACCGCATACAAACAAACAAGCCAATATCTATCTACTAGATTGTAGCAACGAGTCGATGGAATAACTCACCCTCGAAGATTCCAAAGTGTTTAACGAGAGCGGATTCTCGTGGGTGATGTAGTCGTACTCTTCCCGATCTCAAGATCGCGTAGACGATCCTTCCGGTGCTGTGTTCCGGCAGCGCTTCCATAGTCGGTCACACGTTCGGTACTCGACGAAGACCTTCCTCTCCCTTGTTCCAGCAGGCAGCGAAGGTTGTAGCACTCTCCTCGCGATTCCGGCAGCACAACGACGTGGTACCGGAAGTAGAGGGGAGATCTCGCAGGGCTTCGCCTTAAGCCGGAGCGAGTATGGTGGACTATGAGAGAGCTCCTCGGTGATCTAGGGTTTAGACACACCAAGGAGGGGGCAAGGCCAGCGGCTAGGGTTTGCCCTAGGCGGCGGCGAGTGCCCTAGGCGGCGGCTATGGAGGGCAGCGGCGGCTAGGGTCAGGGTTTAGAGGGGGCAACTTGTGTGCTAGGAGGGGCAGCCCTGCCCCTCCTTTTATAGGTGGGAGGCGCCGGCCAAGGGGAGGGGAGTCCCTCCCCAACTCGGATCCCAAGTGGGCCGACGGTGGAGGGGAGGAACTCCTCCCCAAGTAGGTTTCCTACTTCCCCTCCACCTTCCAAAATAGTCGTTTGACTTTTCAATTTGGCGTTTGACTTTTCAAACTAGGATTTGATTAAACCATTTATTTTGTTCAGCAATGACACCTAGTACATGATGCAATAATTCCAACTTGATATGACACATTCATGTACCCTTCCCCTCTGGAGTGCCGGACATTCCAGAACCTTCTAGAACATTCCCGATGAAAACACCGGAACCATTCTCCAACCCCGAAATAGGACTTTCCTTATATGAATCTTATTCTCTGGACCATTCCGGATCTCCTCGTGATATCCTGGATCCCATCCGAGACTCCGAACAACATTCGGTCTCTTACTCATCATTCCATAACTACTCAAACAACGTCGAATCCTTAAGTGTGTCTCCCTACGGTTCGTGAATTATGCGGACATGATCGAGACACTTCTCCGAACAATAACCAATAGAGGAATCTAGAAATTCATATGGCTCCCACATATTTCTACGATTACTTTGCGAGCGAATGAACCACTTACATACGATACCAATTTCCCTTTGTCTCACGATAGTTTACTTATCCGAGGTTATGATCGTCGGTATCTCTGCATACCCAGTTCAACCTCGTTACTGATAAGTACTCTTTTCTCGTTCCTGTGATATGTGATCCCTTGTGAGCCAGTCACATGCTTGCAAGCTAATTGGATGACATTCCACCGAGAGGGCCTAGAGTATATCTATCCGTCATATGGATGGACAAATCCCACTCTTGATCCATGTGTCTCAACCAATACTTTCCGAACACTCAATGCCACCTTTATAGCCACCTAGTTATGGTGTGGTGTTTGATGTCATCAAAGCATCCTTCCGGTGAAGGTGATATGCATGATCTCATGGTCGAAGGAATTAGGTTACTATGTATCAGAAAGCATATAGCAATTGAACTATTAAAATGACTTGATCTTTATGCTACGCTTATCTATAGGAGTATGTCCATCACATCATTCTCCTAACGATATGATCTTGTTGTTAATAACATCTCAATGTTAATGATAGGGAAACCACAATCATTTATTAACCAACAAGCTAGTAATATATAGAGGCTTTAATAGGGACTTCAATTTAAGTTTACAAATCACACAAGTATTAATGTTTCCTTGTTAATACTATTATAGCATGAATATAAACATTTATCATAAACACAAAGATATAATAATAACTACATTTATTATTGCCTCTAGGGAATATCTCCAACAGAAGGACTCTCCATGGACCATCCCGATGAAGTCAAGATTGCTCATGGTCAATATATGGCTTTCTATGCAAATAACTTTTGGAAGAACCCCGCCAAGGCCAAGATGGAAATGCAACGGAGAAGCAACCCAAATGGGAAAAGAGAGAATACCACTAGGTTGAGAACTTTCTTCAATTGTGGTGACCGCTATCACTTTGTGGCAAGTTGCCCCTATGAGAAGAGAGAAGATCATGGTGGTAAACTTGTGTTGAAGAAGACTCTCAAGGCACCTTACAAGAAACCTTTCATCAAGAAGAATACCATCAACAATAAGTCGGGAGAAATTGTCTTGATCACTCATGAAGAATACTCCTCCGACAATGAAGATGAGGAAGATGAGGAAGAGGAAACTTCTAATGGTATGGCTGCGTTAGCCACCACTTCTACTCCGACATTCTCACTCTTCGATTCTCCAAATGAGAACTCTCCCATCAAGAACGTCACTTGCCTTATGGCAAGAGGAACAGAGGTATCCTCATCATACCGCTCTACTCCCTTAGATAATGATGAAATTGATGATGAGATGTCTCTTGATGTTAAAAAGGAATTAATTGCCTTTCATGAGTTTATGACTAACCTAGAAGGAGATGCTAAGTTACATTTTGGGAACATCTTAGATCAACTCTCACATACTCAAGAGCTTCTAGATGTAAGATGTGAACTTGGGCATGAACATATGATTGAGCTAGAGGCTTTAAACAATGCTCTAGAATAAGAACAAGAAACTAGGTTGTCACTTGAATTAAAACTTGAAGGGCTTGATGAGGCCAATGACACTATTGTTAACAAACTCATCAAAGAGCGTGATCATGCTATTGCTAAATACAAAAGGGCTAAAAAGGACAAGATTGAGTTTGGTGTGGTTCATGAAAAACTTGCCGAGGACTTTAGTTTGCTTAACAAGGCTCACAAGGCCTTGGAGAGTGAACTCTTGTCTCTCACAAAGTCCCACGAAACGCTTCAAACTCAATTGGCCAATATTCCTTCACCTAGTAACTTCATTCCATCTAGTAGCACAACTATTCTTGAAGAGAATGCTAGGTTGAAGGGGGAGCTTGCTAAGGCCACATTTCCACAAGGCAACAAGTCCATTGATGATCTTTTGAGCAAGCAAAGGCGTAGTGGTGATAAAGGGGGCATTGGTTTTGTTTCCAAAACCAAGAATAAGAACAATAAGAAGAAGAAGGCCAAGCCCGCACAAGATACCAACAAGACCATTGTGGATAGTAAGACCACAAGTGGTAAAACCATGTCTCATGATGACTTTGCGGGAAGTGCTAACCCTCACTATGTTCTAATGCGTGATTATTATGGTGATGTGTATGCACAATATGTTGGCCCTTATGATGGTTATATTGCTTAGTATATTTGGGTTCCCAAACCCTTGTTGCTAACAAAAGAGGACCCATTGAAAAATGGGTACCTAAAAAATTAGTTTGATCTTTTGCAGGCATATGCTTCCGGGGGTTCAAAGTGGGTGCTTGATAGTGGTTGCACTAGTCATATGTCCGGAAGCTCGTCTATTGTCAAGGACCTAAACCCAAATAATGATCAAATCACCGTGACATATGCCGACAGATCAAAGTCTAAGGTAATGGGTTTCGGCAAGGTAGTGGTTGCTCACGACATTACACTCGTGAACGTCATGCTTGTTGAGACCCTTGGATACAACTTACTTTCGGTCCTTGCTCTTGGAAAGATGGGCTTTGCCATCTTTATTGATGTTGATATTGTGGTACTCTTGTGGAGCAAGTCTCTCAAGGTCGCTTTCGTTGGGTACGTCGAACATGACTTGTATGTGGTGGACTTTTCGGAGCAAGCCACTATAGGTCCGATGTGCTTATTCGGAAAGGCCGATGAGGGTTGGCTATGGCATCGCCGACTAGCCCATGTCAATATGAGAACTTTGCAAAGTCTTCATAAGGAGGGCCATATTATTGGACTAAAAGAAAATGTTTCCTTTGCCAAAGATCGTGTTTGCAGGGCATGTGTTCTAGGGAAGATGCATGACGCTCCTCACAAGCCTAAGAACCAAATCAAGTCTACCAAGATCTTGGAACTCCTCCATGTGGACCTATTTGGTCCTCCATCTCATGCAAGTCTTGGTGGGAAGAAATATTGTTTGGTGATTGTTGACGACTTTTCAAGATACTCTTGGGTTTATTTCTTCAAGTTGAAGAGTGAGACTCAAGAGACCTTTATCGACTTCATCAACTTGGTTCAATGGCAATGCAATGTTCCCGTGTTGATCATAAGAAGCGACAACGGCACCGAGTTCAAGAACTACACCTTGAATGACTTCCTTAGTGATGAGGGGATTAAACATCAATATTCCGCTGCATACACCCCTCAACAAAATGGTGTGGCCGAAAGGAAAAACCGGACTCTTATTGAGATGGCTAGGACCATGTTGGCGGATTTTAAATCTCCATACAACTTTTGGGCCAAAGCCATCTCCACCGCTTGCCATGCTTCAAACCGGCTCTACCTCCGCAAATAAATCAACAAGACTCCATATGAAATTCTTAACGGTAACAAGCCCAACATATCTTACTTCCGGGTGTTCAGTTGTAAGTGTTTCTATCTCATAAAAGGTGTTCGGTTGTCTAAATTCGAGTCTAAAGCATTAGAGGGTATTTTTGTTGGCTATGGTCCCGAATCTCACACTTATAGAATCTATGATAAGCTTTCCGGAGCCATCATAGAATATTGTAGTGTGACCTTCGAAGAATATGGTGGTCCCCAAGGGGGGCGTGTTGATGCTTGTGATGCAGATGATGAAATGCCTCAGGATGCCATAGGAAGAATGGGTGTGGGATTTATCCGCCCCGTTGAGGAACCCCTTATGGCGGATCGAGAAGAACTATGCTCCACTCAAGTGGATCCCTCATCTTCACAACCTCAACAAGCTCCATCCACCGAAGAGGACATTGACTCAAGCCAAAGACAAGATGTGGACCCTCAACATGGTGATCAAAGTGACAACTCTAGTCAAGGGGAGCTTGATCCATTCGCCAGGTTGTCAAGTGGTGCCAAGTCAATCTCTCAAGGAAGATTCGTACAAACTTATTTGAGACAAGCTCAAATTGATGCTAGAAGAGCACTTGATCAAGACCAAGGTCAATCTTTGCCTCCCAATATAGAGGATGATTCCAATGATGATCAAGGTCAAGATGATGGTCAAGACGAGGATCAAAATGATGAAGAGGGTCCTCCAAGAAACAATACGGAGATCCACGCTCGTCGCGAAGCTAGAAAGGAAAGAATGTTGGAGTTAAGAGACCACTCCCTCCAAAATGTAGTTGGTGATCTAAGGAAAGGTATCTCCACAAGAGCACAATTGAAGAGGTCCAATGAACACCAAGCACACATCTCCATGATTGAACCAAAGAAAGTGTGGGAAGCTCTTGAATATTCGGATTGGTTAGAATCTATGCACAAAGAGCTCAACAACTTTGAGAGAAACAAAGTATGGAAGTTAGTTGAGAAGCCAAAGGATTGCCGCAATGTTATTGGAACAAAGTGGATATTCAAGAACAAGCAAGATGAGCATGGAATTATAGTAAGGAAGAAGGCTAGATTGGTTGGACAAGGGTATTATCAAATTGAAGGCATTGATTATGGAGAGACTTATGCACCTGTGGCTCGCCTTGAGTCCATCTGTATCCTTCTTGCTTATGTGGCACATCATAACTTTAAGTTGCAACAAATGGATGTAGAAAGTGCATTTCTTTATGGTCCATTAAATGAATTGGTATATGTTAAGCACCCCCCGGGATTTGAGGACCCCAACTTCCCAAACCATGTCTACAAACTTTATAAGGCGCTCTATGGGCTCAAGCAAGCCCCACGCACGTGGTATGAGCACCTTAGAGAGTTATTGTTTGACCGTGGCTTTGAGGTTGGGAAAATCGATCCCACTCTTTTTACTAAGAGGGTCAATGGGGAGCTTTTTGTATGCCAAATATATGTTGATGATATTATCTTTGGCTCATCTACCAAAGCTTTTAATGATGAATTCTCAAAGCTTATGACTAGTAGGTTCCGGATGTCTTTGATGGGAGAGTTGAGAGTATTTCTTAGCTTTGAGATCAAGCAAGTTAGAGGAGGGACATTCTTCAATCAAGCCAAGTATACTCAAGATATTCTCAAGAGATTCAAAATGCAAGATTTAAATGGAGCTCCTACTCCCATGGCTACAAAGACTCATCTAGAACAAAATCCAAATGGTAAAGATGTGGATCAAAAGGTATACCGGTCCATGATTGGTTCTTTGCTTTACCTTTGTGCATCTAGACCCGATATTGTGTTGAGTGTAGGTGTGTGTGCAAGATATCAAGCGGCTCCTAAGGAAAGTCATTTAATGGCGGTCAAGAGAATCTTTCGATATTTAGTTCATACCCCATTTTATGGTCTTTGGTATCCTCGAAGCTCAACATTTGCTCTTTGTGGATACACGGATTCGGATTGGGCGGGTGATAAGGATGATAGAAAATCAACATCCGGGGCTTGCCAATTTCTTGGTAGGTCATTGGTATGTTGGTCTTCTAAGAAGCAAAATTGTATATCTCTCTCTACCGCCGAAGCCGAGTATGTCGCTGCCGCTAGTGCTTGCACTCAATTGCTATGGATGAGGCAAACTTTAAAGGAATACGGTGTCCATTGTGACAAAGTGCCTCTTCTATGTGACAATGAAAGTGCCATCAAAATTGCATACAACCCGGTGGATCACACAAGGACAAAGCATATTGAGATTCGTCATCACTTCATTAGAGATCATGTTGCTCGAGGTGATATTGATCTATCCTATGTATCAACCAAAGATCAACTTGTCGATATCTTCACGAAGCCACTTGATGAAGCGAGGTTTTGCTACTTGTGGAATGAACTAAATATCGTAGATTCAAGGAGCTTGACTTGATTATCTTGCACTCTCACCTAATACTCGACCCATATTTGGTTTAGGTGTAGGCATGGACATAGGGGGGTGCGGTCCTAATTGATTGGACCATCCCTCCCCCCATTATGCACAAAGTAAACAAAATCATTCCTCTTAATATCATTTTGTGATATGTGAGCTTAATGATGAGTTTCGGTAATGGACCCAAGATATATCTTCGTGGTGCCAAGCCGAGTATACTCAAACATGGTGGCCTAGGCCACCGCCTCCTCTCAATCGAGAGGTTGATGTGCTTACTCGTGTTTGTCATCCTCTAGTTGGTTTTGTTCTTTTGGTCGTGCACTCACATTTGGCTCTCCATATGTTTTTAGTAATTTTTGAGTGCATTGGCCTATATCAGTGTGACTCTCTAAACCCATGCCATTCTTATCCCCCGACAAAACTCATCTACTCTGCACAAGAACCCTCTGTTTTATGTATCTTGGCTCTCTGTCCTGATGGTTACGGTACTACCAGTTCTCACCGGCGGTACTACCAGCAACCGGTACTACCGGAAATTACTAGCGGCACTACCGCTCCTGGATCTGTTTCCAGGTCCCTGTCTGGAAACTTCCCAGGTGCGGTACTACTGGTAGTTGTTTCTGGTACTACCGCATAGTGGTACTACCGCTAGTGGCTCCGGTACTACCGCTTGTGCGTTTCGGTTAAGATTGGAGACGTGGGAGAGGCACCTCTCAGTGCCTCATTAGTTCCCCGTCTCCACTCCTCACCAGCGCTGCACAGGAGCACGAGCACGCTGCCGGGCCCCGCCCCCTTCTTCTTCTCCCGGATCCACACCGGATCCGGCCTCCTCGCGGGCTCCTCCTCATTCTCCACCTCCATGGACACCGATACTACCGCTCTCCTCCTCTTCTCACTTGTTTTCTCCATTGAATCTAGGGCAACTTTGATTCTTGGCTAAAACACGTATTCTTGAGGTTGTACTGTGTGCTATCTACCAGATCTACCACTTTGTCCGATGGAATTCTTGTTTTACAACAAATTTACTGCCCGTACATGGATCTCTGTCTCGGATCTGCCCTGAGGTCGCGGGCCGGTAGTACCGGGAATCTTTTTCCGGTAATACCGCTTTGCGGTACTACCGCCAGTGCAGGTCCGGTACTACCGCCCTGTACTGACAACAATTTTTTTAATACCAAGAGTTCCATCCTCGATTTGTCTCGGGTTCTTGTGCCCTTACCCCTATGTTATCTCCCTCGTTCTTTCACAGGTGCAGGGGGTTCCCGGGGATCGCGTAAACACTCCAAAGCTCACCATGATATCGAGGACTATGAGTCAGAGTCAGAGACTGAGTCAGAAGAGGAGGTCATGCCTCAACCTAGCGCCCGTCTGAAACTGCAAGCAACTCGTGGTCGTCGGGGTGGGGGGTCAAGCAAAGTGCTAGTCGTGGTAAAGCTCCTCCATATCCTCCTCCCTTCGGTCCTCGCAAGAGCCACAGTTCAGGGCCATCTGGGCCAAAGCTGCTATCTGATTTGTCTGAGACAGAATTTCATGACCTGCGTGTTGTCAATCCCTATGTGGCTGCTCGCTCTCATGCTCGGGAAGGTAGCCTTTTCTATACAGACTTCCAAGAGCGGGTGTTCCATGAGATCCTCATGAAAGATGACAAAATGGTGGTTCCTAAAAAGTGGATCGAGATGAATCATGTGAGGAAGAACCTGAACTACTTTGGTGAAGCTCTTGAGATTTGCACCAACATTGGCTTGCTTCCCATTATGGAGTTCCGGTGCAACTATGACCCAATGCTCATTACTCAGTTCTATGCATCCGTTCACTTTGCCAAGAATCAGACTCGGACTCTCACCTGGATGACCGAGGGTGTTGTCAAGCAAGCAATGTTGGCTGAGTTCGCGGCTATTCTTGGGTACGAAGACCGTGTCAAAGACACTCCCGTTGGCTTTCGGTGCCATGACAATGATTGCCCCAAGAAGAAGGATGCTCTTGCACCACTATACATCAGGGGGCGCGACATCCCTGGAAAGATCAAAGGGCTTCTACCTACATGATATGACATCTTGCATCGCATATTCCGTGAGACCGTCGCCCCCCGTGCTGGGAATGTTGATGAGATACATGCCTTCATGGTGGATATTATGCTCGCCACCTTTCACCACCGTGACTCTGGCCTACCTATGGATGTGATGGATGTTATTTGGAATGAAATGGTATGTGCCACTTTTCAAAGGAGGGTGCCTCCTTTTGCTCCGTACATCATGGCTCTCATTATTAGCAAGTGCCCTGTGATTGCCCGTGACTTGCCTTCTCTTTGCCTTGTCACTCACCGCCACAAGAATCTGTTGATCAAGACCCACCTCAAAGCATGCAATGCCGATGGTCAGCTTGTTGATGAGGATGGGAACCCTGTTGTGGTGGAATCCGGTGATGCTGATGATGCCCAGCAGGATACTGACTATGTGGTCTCACGTCGCAAGCCCGCTCAGCCATCTTGGGCCAAGAGATTTGAGGTCAAACTCAAAAAGATATTCTGCCTCCAAGTGGACAGTCAGAAACGCATGTACAAGGCCCATGTCTATGCCAAGAAAACTATTGCTCGTCAGAAGGAAATGATGGAGGCTCAAGGCTTGACCGTCTCCAAGGGCTCCGAGAACAACATTACCCCATAATACCAATGGATCTCCAAGCACAGCCACTGGGATGATGATGCCACCTCCTCCTTCCGTGCCCCGCCAACTCATGATGATGCATGGGATGATTATGAGGACGAGTGATCTCCGGGACGTTAGTGTTGCTCTTGTCCCCTTTTTGGCGTCTTGATGCCAAAGGGGGAGAAGTTTCACATTAGGTATGCGGGATTTGCGAGGGAAAAGTCACAAGCTCGTTCTTGCCATTGATTCTTAGTCGCTTGTGAACTTTATTTACTTGCCTCTTATTATGTGTGAACTAACTATTTGTGCTATGTATGGTGAGATTGTGTGGTTATCATATGGATCCATCTTGTGTGTAATATGGCTATTCTCATTTGGATCCATCTTATGTGGTGTATGTGACGACCTTCCACATTCCTAATCAATATTGGTCATCATATGTTATTTAGCAAAGGTATGTGCTCTATGTGCGACTTCTACTCCCAGGTAACTTATTGATAGTATGTGGCTTGATTCTACATATCCAGGGGGAGCCCCATCTCTATCTTGTAGTCAATGGGTTACCCTGCAAAATGTGTGTTGTCATCAAACACCAAAAAGGGGGAGACTGAAAGAGCATTTCCTATCCCTAGTGATTTTGGTGTTTTATAACAACACACATTTCAGACTAATTATTTGTCAAGTGTATCGCAGGTGCATTGAAAAAGGCTTGGCAATGGTTAAACAACCGTCCAGAAACTTTCTGCCTGGTGCGGTACCAAAAAGCGGTAGTATCGCTTTTTGCTACCAGATGCTGCAGTAGTTTGTGATCAGTTGCTAAAAAGCCACTGCCGGGCAAGGTACTAAAAAGCGGTAGTACAGCATTTTAGTACCTAGCGCGATAGTAGCTTTTTAACCACTTGTCAAAAGCTACCGCCCGCTCCGGTACTAAAATGCGCTAGTACCGGATTTTAGTACCGTGCGCAGCTGAGCCTTTCTCCAACCTATAAAATACCACTGCTCACCCCTGGCGTGGCAGTAGCCTTTTGTAAGTTGGCAAAAGCCACTGGCTGCCTAGGTAGCAAAATGCGATAGTACCGCCTTTTGCTACCTGGCATGACAGAGAGTTTTCTCGACCAAGTTGCTGATTCCACTGCGCCTCCGGTAGTACCGGTTGCCACTTGCGGTATTACCGCTTTACGGTAGCACCAAGTGTGGTACCGCTGTGGCTAGGGCCTATGAAGTTTGAATATTGGTCTTTCGGTACCAAGTCCGGTACCAGGTCCGGTAGTACCTGAGTTCTCCAGTAGTACCGCTTGAACTTCCGGTACTACCACTGCATTAAAGGCTCCAACGGCCAGATTTCTTGGAGGGGTATAAATACCCCTCCACCTACCTTGGGACAAGATGATCATCCACATTAAAGTCAAGACCACCATTGGAGCCACCAATCTTCAAGATCTCCTCATTCCACCACCCAAAGTCTTTGATCTTTGGGGAATCGAAGGAGGAGGCCCCGATCTACTACTTCACCAAAAGAGATCTTCATTTCCCCCTCATTTCATTGAGGGCCCCTTTGCTCTAGTGTTTCTTTGGAAACCCTAGTTCTTTTTTTGGTTCTTACAAGCTTGTCTTTGATTGCTTTGAAGCTTGCTTGTATTTGGGAGCCTCCGATTAAGTTGTGGATGTGTGCCCCAAACTTGTAAAGGTGCCGGCTTCCACCTTGAAGGTTGCCGATATAGTGGAAGGTGAATCGATCCCGTTGGGGTGAGATTCATCGGAGAACAAGGGAGGCCTTTCGTGGCGTTGGTGGTTTGAAACCACCCCCTCTCCAAACGTATACGTACTTCCCCTCAAAAGGAAGGAACTACGGGGAACAAATCCTCGTGTCTCCGCGTCCACCACTTTGGTTACTTCTATATTTACCGCACTTTTACTTACTTGTTCTTACTTTGTGTTGTGGTAGCTCTTGCATAATTGTCATATAGGTAAATTCACCTTAGTTGCATTATCTAGAGAATTTACCTTATTGTCAAACCTTAATTTGAAAAAGAAGAAAATTTGAAGTAGCACCTATTCACCCCCCCCTCTAGGTGCCCATACGATCCTTTCACTATGTCCTATTGTTAGAACTCCATCTTTCATGCACATGTTTAGAGTTCTTTGATCACAACTTTCAATGCTTGCAAATGGTTGGATCTTTATTGTGAGGGTGCATGTCACCTCAAAAATTATTCTGTTTATCACTTACCTACTCGAGGACGAGAAGGAGGTAAGCTTGGGGATGCTGATACGTTGGAAACATATCTATAATTTTTGATGTTCCATGCTTGTTTAGTATCTACTTTGCTTTACTTATCCATACTTTGAGGTGCTTTTTACATGTTTTCTGGTACTAACCTATTACAAGTTGCAACAGTGCCAGATGCCTGTTTTCTGCTATTTTTGGTTTCAGAAAAGTTAGTAAAGAAATATTCTCGGAATTGCAAGGGGCGAAGGACAAGGTGAATTACTTTCCGTGGGGAACAAGAAGTCCAGAGGAGAGCCGGAGAGGCCGGCCAGGGGGGCCATACCCACCCCAGGCGCGGCCATAGGTGGGACCGCGCCTGGCTAGGGTTTGGTGGCCCTGGCCGCCTCCCGGTCTCGCCCCTTCGCCTATAAGAAGCCCCCGATGCAGAAACCCTGAGTACCGATCAGAAATCCACGAAACCGTCTATAGCCGCCGCCACCATCGTCCCTAGATCGGGGGGATCTGAAGCTCTTCCCGGTACCCTGCCGGAGGGGAGATTATCCCGGAGGCCTTCTCTCCGGTATGATTCGTGATTAGTTCCACCTTGGACTATGGGTCTATGTAGTAGCTATATGGTTGTATCTCTTGTGAGCTCCGTTCATGATCAAGATCTAATCTATTTGTAATCATGCATGTTGTGTTTGCGGGGATCCGATGGATATTGAGATTATTATGTCGGTTTGATTAATGGTTTTGTCTTTATGATTTTATCATGTCTGTGTTGTTTGTGATCTTGCATGCTCTCCGTTGCTAGTGGTTATCTTGGCCAAGTAGTTGCTAGTGACTCCAAGAGGTGGTATTTATGCTCGATAGTGGGTTCATGCCTCTAGTTTCCATGGGAAGTGACAATAATCTCTTCGGTTGTAGATGTGTTGTTGCTACTAGGGAGAAAACAACGGTCTCTTGTTCATGGAACATGTGGACTGTTTACCTTACACACTTTGCTTAAAGTAGTTGTCTGTTGCTTGCAACTTAATACTGGAGGAGTTTCGAATGATAACCTAAAGATGGACTTCTAGTCATAGATGCAGTTGGATGACGGTCTATGTATATTGTTGTATTGCCCAATCAACTTCATAAGATCTTTCTGGCTAGTAATTGCATTGTTATGCCTTGCTCAGTTCCTGTCAATTGTCTCGCTGTAATTTGTTTACCCTTCATGCCATGTTGTTTATCTAAGGAGAGCACCTCTAGTGAACTATGGACCCTAGTCCAATCTTTACCATTGATACATTTTCCACTATTACCTGTTTACTTGCTGCAAACCATTACCTTCCACACCATACGTTTAATCCTTTGTTACATCAAACCGGTGAGCTTGACAACCTCACTAATTCGTTGGGGCAAAGTCTTGAGTTTGTGTTGTGCAGGTCTCCGCGTTGCTTGCAACACCTGTGTGACGTTTTCTTCCTCCTACTGTTTCGATAACCTTGGTTTCTTACGGAGGGAAAACTTGCTGCTGTGCTGCTTCACACCTTGCTCTTGAGGTTCCCAACGAAGCGCTCCTACATCAACTCAGCGCTGCATCACACAACAACAAGCTTTCCCTCAGTAAGAAACTAAGATTATTGAACCAGTAGGAGGAAGGAAACGTCTCAAAGATGTTGCAAGCAACATGCAAACCTGCACAACACAAACTCAAGACTTTGCCCCAACTAATAGTGAGGCTGTCAATCTCACTGGTTGCTGTAACAAAGGATTAACTGTATGGTGTGGAAGGTGAAAGTGGTTTGTAGCAAGTAAACATTAAAAGTGAAAGCTATATCAATGGTAAAGATTAGACTGGAGTCCATAGTTCACTAGAGGTGCTCTCCTTAGATAAACAACATGGCATGAAGGGTAACAAATTACAGCAGGGCAATTGACAGGAACTGAGCAAGGCATAACAATGCAATACCTGATAAAAAGATCCTATAAGATTCGATTGGGCAATACAAAAATATACATAGACCGCCATCCAACTGCATCTATGACTAGAAGTCCACCTTCAGGTTATCATCTGAACCCCCTCTAGTATTAAGTTGCAAGCAACAGACAACTGCTTTAAGCAAAGTGTGTAAGGTAAACAATCCACTTTTCTATGAACAAGAGACCGTTGTTTTCTTCCTAGTGGCAACATCACATCTACAACCGAAGAGATTTCTGTCACTTCCCTTGGAAACTAGAGGCATGAACCCACTATCGAGCATCAATACCCCCTCTTGGAGTCACTAGCAACTACTTGGCCAAGATAGCTACTAACAACGGAGAGCATGCAATATCACAAACAACACATACATGATAGAATCAAATAGACAAAACCATTAATCAATCTGACATAGTAATCTTAATATCCATCGGATCCCCGCAAACACAACATGCATGATTACAAATAGATTAGATCTTGATCATGAACGGAGCTCACAAGATCTATACATGAAAGCACAAGGAGGAGATACAACCATCTAGCTACTACATGAACCCGTATTCCAAGGTGGAACTAATCACGCTTCATATCAGAGAAGAAGGCCTCCGGGATGATCTCCCCTCCGGCAGGGTGCCGGGAAGAACTTCAGATCCCCCCTATTTAGGGACGATGGTGGCGGCGGCAACAGATGGTTTCGTGGAGTTTTGACCGAGTCCTAGGGTTTCTGTGTCGCGAGTTTTTTATAGGCGAAGAGGGAGACCGAGGGGGTGCCCGAGGCGGCTGCACCCCCCAGGCGCGGGGTGGGCCCACCTGTGCTGGCAAGGGGTGTGGCCCCCTCGAGGCTCTCCTTCGTCTCGTCTTCTGGCTTCGTGTTGCCCACGGTAAAATATTGACTTTGGCTTTTGTTCCATCCAATTCCGGTAATATTGATTTTCTGCCTTTCTGGAACCAAAAACAGAAGAAAACGGGCAACTGGCACTGTGGCAACTTGTTAATAGGTTAGTTACAGAAAACATATAAAAACACTTCAAAGTGTAGACAAAGCAAAGCAAAGTAGATACTAAACAAGCATGGAACATCAAAAATTATATATACGTTTTCGACGTATCAGACGCCTCTAATAAATGGATTCCTTGAATTTTTCTAATAAATTTAGACATATTATTTATATTATTTGGAGTTATATAGTTAAAGTTATGAATTTCCAAAGTTTTGTATTATTAATAAAATAATTTTTATATTTTTGCGTATTATAATTATATAAAATAATAAATAAAGTTTATATTTGAAATATTCAAACAATTCCGAGCACTTTTTATATTGAAACTTTTTCTATTTAAATTCGTATTCAAAAGTTATGAAGGTTTTAATAGTGCTAGGACTTCTGCGTAATTTTCTGTCAAAACTTGAGGGCCTGCATGCAAAACGACAGACGACACGCCGTTCCGTGTTGCCACGTCAGCCTGACAGGTGGGTCTCACCGTCAGAAACGGTGTCAATTCATGTTTAGACCGAGATTAGAGTTTTTTGCGAAAATGTCTCAGATATGATAGTTTTTTACGATTTAGGAGTCGTCTGGTACCATTTGAAAAATTTGACATATAAAATGGTAGTTTTATGCTATCAACTCGTCGATGAAGAGTCGTCATCAATGTTCTAACACTTGCCATCACTACATGTGGTAATCTACTAATCTAGTCAGCATATGACACTGAAAGTGTCCATCATCTAATTAAGTCGTGGTGCATTGAGAACATCATGTGGAACCTTCAAACTATCTAGTACACATCATGTGGAACCTTCAAACTATCTAGTACTAAGTTGATCACGAGTGCTAGTTATTTTGCTAGTGGTAGAAGAATAGTCCATCTTCATCGCATCATTGTAGTGTTGTTACTCCATATAGGAAACCACGCTGACTTTGTCACAAATTCTGACGCTTCCAAGTCCTAGGATGTTCATGAGTTTTCAGATGCATTGCAAGAGTAGTTTCGACTAAATACATGCATATTACATTTGGTGTATGTTTACATAAACCTAGCAACGATCTAAGTTCTAGTCCCTATATGTACGTATCTCGAATGGCTTCTTTGTGAACTCATGATTTTGTTTGACCCCCTTCTCATTCTTATATAGCAGCAATATTATATTCAAGTTCGATACTCTGTAGCGCAGCAACCTTAGATGTTTTTATGCAGTTCAATGCTTCTAGGAGCTAGCACATGGGCATATATTCATGTGTTGTTTGATCATTCCCTCCTTCAGTGAAGTAGCTCACTGATAAAATATATTCATCGTATAAATGAATGTTGGAAGTTTAATGTTTTTGAATAGGAGAGCTCTTCGGAAGGGGCTGGAAGCTTTTCATTAAAACAAGAGGTGGAGATACAACTTTTCATGCAGGACCCTAAATAACTAGAAAACACAATTAGGTCCAAACGCTTTACAAAGAGAACCCTACAAAAATACAAGAAAAAGCAATCAGGTCCTCCTTCCAACTCATCTCTGCAAATGCTGGGCCTCGCAATGGAGGTTGAAGGATCGTCAGACTTTGCCGGCAAGCTTGAAAGCCTCGATTTGGCCAGGATAATCGGTTGGCTAACTGCCTCCGATTTGGAACTGCAGAATATGTTGGCTTCACTACTCCATGGTTGACCGTCACCGTTGCAACTCAGAGAGCCATTCCTTTCAGTCACAACCGATGCGCCCAGGAAGAGAAGACACGCCGAAGAACAACATCAACGATCAGCCAGGATTCATCGACGCTGCGCCAAGAAACCAAGCTCCCTCCTCAGAGCTCCTGCTCAAGATGAGGAGGAGAAGCCATAGAAGATGCAACATCGACGAACCCGACAAACACCCTCCCCCAAAAGAGAGAGCAACGGCCACTAGATAGAACAAGGGGATTATGCCACACCGGTTCGTTCTCCCTCGCCACCAATGTCGGCCAAGGGGGAAACGGGAACACCCTCCAGTAGATCGCCACACCGCTCCTCCTTGCCACCATGGCCGTCTAGGAGCACCGCCGCAACTGCACCTCCTTCGCAACGGTGGTCAACAGCGGCTTTATTGGATGGAGGTCTCACCTAATGAACAAAATCCGATGCCTCCCACCATGGAAGTTTGCCGGAGAGTCCAGCAGATGACACCCTGGCACCGCACCGAGGTGCCTGGATGGAAGGAACCCCCCACCGCTCTAAAGAACTGCTCCCCTTTCCCTCGCCACCACGGCCGTCCAAGAGGGGGAACAACAACATAGCAACAAACCAGAGCCCAGAGCAACCAGATGAAGCCTTTATTGCGGAGATCCCTGGCTTGGCGGAGCTCGCCACCACCTCCATCCGCCGGAGCGCAGCGAAGAGAAGCTAGCACGGGAAGTACCAGATCTGGCCCCAAGGACCTAGCACCCTACTCCAAACTAACGGCACACGGCCGGAAAACCTACAACCAGTCCTAGCTACTACACCGGTGCCTCCCCTTCGCCATCTCCGGCCGGCGGAGCCGCCGGAGAGGGGCCGGGTTTGGCCCGGTCTTGGCGAGTCAAGGCTCAGACGGGTGGAGCTGGGGAAGAGAGTAGAGGAGGTGTTCGGTTTGGCCGTTAATGGATAAGTTGAAAGTTCATGTTCTAGTATATTTAAGATGGCCACAGTTTGACAAAGCATATGCATCTACCATCTCAAGCAGCATTGTTACAACCTGGTAGAAGCGGGTTTAAGCAACTATAGACTTTGCAATATACAATAGTAGATCAACGAGAACATCATCGAATCATCAACAAAATGTCTAATTAGACATTGATGATGCACACATCCAAAAACAGAAAAAAATATAAAAAAATATTGAGGTGCCAACTAAATACAAGAAATCAACATCAAAAGGTCCTCCCTATTTTTTTAAATCGGGATATGTAGTGCCTTGAGAATTCAAATACAATATTGTGTAAAAAACACCTTTCTTACCAGCTTTTACTTTCGTTAAATAAGTGTACGCTTTGGAATTTCAAAAGGGGAAAGCTGTGTACGCTAGCCGCTACATCATGGTGTTCATGTGACTCTCGCTTATTGCTCGACGTCCCCCGCGTGCCACGCACCCACCCACGTCCGCTATCAAGCTCAAGCATGCCCAAGCTGTCACTAGCCTCCAGAAGAAGCCGCTCTTTCTCCACCGTCAGAGAGCATGTTGTTTGGTCCAACAAATATGAAAGAAAAATATCGCACCATGCGAGGAAGCATATGCTTAACCTGATGGTAAATAAAAATCCGATACTGCCTCTGGGTTCCCTGACTGCAAAACAGGGACGGAGATCTCACGTTGTCGTGATCATCCGTTCTAAGCTCCGATCGCATTGTCAGTTTAATTATTCAACTGAGCCCGTGCCACGTGCACTGGCGTACGTGCTAAGCTTATTTTAAGCCCTCCATGATCCTAGATACCGGAGAGATTTCTCTATGTGAAGCTCAGAGTTGTGTAGCCTCGTCGTGGTCCCCTTCCCTTCCCTCTGGAGTCTGGACATGTTCGTTCTCTGGAGTCTGGACATGTTCGTTGTCAGTTTAAAAGAAAAACTTTTGTCTAGACAAAGTACATTAGCGTTCTGATTCACTACAATACCGACCGGCGATTGAGATGGCTGCTTTCCTTTTTACTATCTCTGTTCTATAATATAAGACTTTCTACCAAGCTGTTTTAGTTTGCTAAAATGACTTATATTATAAAACAGATGGAGTAATTGATGTTCTATTTAGTTTGGTTACTCTTGATCATTATCGTTCAGCTGATAATCGACCTAATGTGTTAGGTTTGCACGCAAACTAACCTATCTTTTTTTTGTTTGAAAATAAGCATATATTAATATCACGAGCTACCAATTACATCCAGTCTCTGCAACAACATAATACCCTATTGACATTACGGATGCACACAACCAACAAAAGAAAGACGAATTACAGAAATGAAAGTCCCGCTACAGTGATCAGTTCCTTAAAACAACGGATAAAACACCACCAAAACAACACCAGAAATCCGATAACTCCAAAAGCGATGCCTCCAAGAACGAAAGAGTACTCAAGCGCCGTCATCGTTCCGATCAAAGACCATAGGTTTTCACCCTGGAGAAAGTCCACACACAAAACAATGCCTCCAACAAGGTCATTGCTAGACACAACCAGTTAAGGCCAGACCTTGGGTTTTCACCCTGCATGTTTAGACATTGAAATCCTCCGATGCTATCGCACCCGCTTGCCAATTCTGCTGCTCCAAATCACAAAATATCAAGCCAGAAACCCTACATCCCCATGACTCAAACTTCCATTTCCAGTCTTTAGTTCTTGTCTTCCAAACCATTCTCCGCATCTGATTTCACTGTAGAACAAAGACATGTCCCACAATGGCAACATACCGCGGAGCTTCACAACATACGACATTGAAGCGTCCATCGGCTAATTAAGTCATGGCGCATTGAGAACATCATGTGGAACCTTCAAAATATTTAGTACTAAGTTGATCACGAGTGCTAGTTATTTCCCCAGCTGTAGAAGAATGGTCCATCTTCATCACACCACTGTAGTGTTATTACTCCATATAGGAAACCACACTAACCTTGTCACAAATTCTGACGCTTCCAAGTCCTAGGATGTTCATGGTTTTTTGAGATGCATTGCAAGAGTAGTTTGGACTAAGTACATGTACATTACCTTTGGTGTATGTTGATATGAACCTAGCAACGATATAAGTTCTAGTCCCTATATGTATGAATCTAGAATGGCTTCTTTGTGAAATCATGATTTTGTTTGAAGCCATTCTCATTCTTATATAGCAACACTATTACATTCAAGTTCGACACTTTGTAGCGCAGCAACCTTACGGTGGATGAATTTATGCAGTTCAATGCTTCTAGGAGCACATGGGCATATATTCATGTGTTGTTTGATCATCCCTTCATTCAATAAAGTAGCCCACTGATAAAATATATTCATCCTATAAATGAAAGTTGAAAGTTCATGGTGTAGTATATTTATGATGGCCACATATGCATCTACTATCTCAAGTCGCGTTGTTACAAAGTAGAAACGGGTTTAAGAAACTATAATCTTTGCAATATACAATAGTAGATCAACGAGAACATCATCGAATCATCATTTGCTAAAACTCCAACCTAATTATCTTTATCTGAAGATGATATGAGTAATAGTTGTATTCAGGAGGGGTAAACGCACACTCATAAGATATAAATAGAGCTTCATTTTTTTTATAAAGGGAATATACAAATATCAAGAAAATATCAATTATACCCCAACTTTGTAACAACATAATGAATAGATAAAGTCTAAACATTAAGGATGCACATAGCCGAGAACCAAAAAAAATAAGAAAGAAGAAAACAAAGACCCCTAGCGGGGGAATACCAGGAGGGTAGACCAACTAAGAGTGAACGACACACAAGACCAGGGTAAGGAGAATTAGAGACCCAAGAGAGGTGCTTTGTATCAAAGAAAATTCATGACCCAAGTGAGAGAAAATTTTGGGTATAATTTATTGAATATGCCTCAGATAGATAGCGAGCAAAGAGACGCCATGCAATGCTAGTTTTGACGCGACTGGGTCCGACCCATGGGACAAGACCAAATTGGATTTGTAACATTTGCGGATGGAAGACCATAGATTTCTATCTTTCTCTACTCGGGGGTCTAAGATCATAAAAAGAAGTACAACTTTTTTTTTTGCGTTATTCGTGATGTCATGCACTGTGTTTTTATATCTACAATGTATAATAAAGACTACATTTTTTATGTTTGAGTTCTTTTGCATTGTTTCATCGCTCATGCAGTTGTACGGTCGGCTCTAACGTACGTTCAAACACCATTCGACTAGGCTACAAGCCGTCTTTGGTGGCTTACTGTTCTTTCCACTATCTACCCTAAATGCCCCTTGGTTGGAGTTTTTCATACGCTACTTCCCTAGTACTTATAGTCTCTTGTTTGGCGAGTGTATTTGCATCATACAAGACCTTTGCGTTTCCTCTCCTTTACTCGACATTCCAAACGGGACGCGCATTTTTCTTCTCCGGCTTGCTCGGATTTGCAAGACCACCGTCATCTACGGCCTCTATGCATACAATACTTAAGCGTCTGCACATCAGAGCCACCACGGGATCTTCATCGTCTAGATGAACTTGTGTTTGTGCCTCTTTGATGATTCGAGAGATACCGTTCGCCGTCGAAAAACCCACTCTCATCTGCCTTCTGAAGAATGGAACAAGAAAGATTGCGAAAGTATTGATTGTATTGATATTGTAAGAGATGATTACAACGTGAGCCCTTAGGCTGTTTATATAGTACTAGAAGACTTGGGAGACAAGAAGACTACTAGAGATAGAATTGGATTATAATATGAAACTACCTAATATGTCTAACCGACATATACTCTAATACCCCCCCGCAGTCGAATCGGTAGTGACGCGGACGGTCTGACTGGAGCATAAGCCTAAGGTGAGGTGGTAGCCCTTGTTGCCGATGTCGATGTAGCCGTGAGTGGGGCGTTGTAGTCGTGGTCGATGGTGCCGTTGGTGAAGTTGTCGCCGTTGGTGAAGTCGATGAAGTTGATGATGTTGTGTTGTGGTTGATGTCATCGTTAAGCCGTAGTGGTTGAGGTAGACGTAGTTTGAGAAGTAGCTCGACCTGCAATGCCGAGCTTGCCAGACTCGGGAGCGTGTCAGGGACGAAGACACGCGTCGGTGTTACCGATACCGGACGTGCGAAGACAGGGACCATCGTGAGCCATGGGTGCCAGAGCCGGATTGAGGAGCAAAGAATTTTCCGTAAACGGTCGGTGTAGAAGTTGTCCGCCGTGTCGGAGTAGACGAAGTGGCTGCAAGAACAAAAATTAAGCACAAACTTGTGTAAATAAAAATTAGACTGCGACTCTGGCGGCAAGGTCGTGGTGGACGAAGACGATGGAGGTAGTTGTTGATGACGATTGAGTTGTTGCGGTAGATGATTTCGGAAATTAGACCTGTATTTTTCGCTTGTATGAGCGAGGCGTCGTTCCTGGAGAAGAACTTGTTGGCGTTGACTATGACCACGATTGGTGATGGCGGCGACGAGTGGAGCGATGTTGTTGGTGTAGATGGTTGTCGGAGATGATGACCACGGGTGATGAAGGTGCAGCCTTGTATTTGACAGCAAGGCGCGTACTCGGGACGTGCATCCCGATCGATGTTGGCGAAGACGATCCGGCGCGGTTGATGACGAGGAGTAGCCGGAGATGCGTCGATGCCAAGGCTGGTGTAGAAGCGCACGACGACTTGGCGATGACGGGGTGGCAAGATTGGAGAAGATCGGCTCGATGACGACTCGACGGTGTAGACATGCAAGCCGAGAAGATCCAGCTAGCTTGGAGTAGAGCTGAACCGTACTTGTCCTATATGCACATACAGTAGCGTGAGCTCATGTGCATGCACGGAGACTTTTGCCTGCAGCTTGAATCAAAGATGCACTTACACATGGAGAGGATGCCCGATGTGCATCGCGTGTGCACCGCCGGCCGGACGTAGTTCATAGAGTCGATTGGATCTGAAAGATTATTGCACCGACTAGAAAAAATATTTGGTGGCTAAAAAAGAAAAGAGATCTAATTGGGAAAACAAAAATTGCTAAAACTAGGAACTGATCTATTGGAATTGGAAGAAAAACTAGCTACGAGATTTGGTACCTCCGGTGAAGATTATGGGGCTCGATTTCGTCGGGGGTGGCGCGGCGGAAGCAGTGACTAAACCCTAGGCGGAGCGAACCGCTCTGATACCATGAAAGATTGGAAGTATAGATTGTATTGATATTGCAAGAGGTGATTACAACGTGAGCCCTTAGGCTGTTTATATAATACTCCTGTGTTCTAAAACAAATGTCTTAGATTTGTTAAAATTTGGATGGATCTATATACTAAATAGTGTCTAAATTCATTTAAATTTTAATAAATCTGAGACATCTATTTTGGGACGAAGAAAGTACTAGAAGACTCCTAATATGTCTAACCGACGTACTGCGCGTCTGTGGCTTCTGGCTCGCCAGTGTTTCCGCATCTCAACGGATGTTAATGAGACGGGAGCAGACGACTTGCGTCTGAACACGCGTTGCGGCAGTCACGATGGCCATCGCTGAGGTGCTTATGAGCACCGTCGACAAGCGTGACACTGACGGTGCTCGGTGCTCCTCCGGAATAGTTTGGCTGGGAAAACTTAGTGACGAACCAGCTAGACATGCTTACGTGCTTAGGCGTGTATGACTGAACATTTTTGTTTCATTTGAAATAATTTGTATGCTAAACTTTATTTTTTGGAAATGAGCATATATTAATATACGCAAGATACCAATTACATCCAGCTTTTGCAACAACGCATTACCCTAATGCCATTATAGATGCATACAGCAAAAAAAAATTACAAAAAAAAGAAAGTTCTGCTTTAGTGATCTATACCCTACAACAACGACCAAACACCACCAAGGCAGCACCATAAATCCAACCTCTCCAATCTGCTTTAGTGATTTATGGCGCGCGTTCGGGAAGCTGCATCGTTCTCCAACGCGTAGCACGCGGAGAAATAAGAATAGACTACGCACACGTTTTATAGAATTCGAGAGAAAGCACATGACTATTTGAGAAAGGACACCGAAAAAGAAACAATAAAATTCTGAAAAATCGTCGCAAAAACGAGGCACACGTTTTTTTTAGATGAAAAAGGATCACTCCCTCAGCCTCATTTTTCATTAAAACGAGACCACCCGAGTTCAGAACTAAACAAAACTACAAACTCCACGCAGCGAAACTAAAGGAGACCGACAAAACGAAACTAAACAGACTAGGTGCAAAGTTTTATAGCAACCACCACAAAGCCTACTACGAAAGTGCAGGGGGCAACAACCCAGGCACAGCCTCCACACATGTAGGAACACTGAAGATTCTGAATCACCCAATGATCACATGCACTGAATCTTCATCTACCGGGTGCGCCTTCAAGTGCTCCACCGTCGCTCTCCCAGCGTGGAGTGAGGCAGCACTGTCTTTCCAGGTGGAAGCCCACCCAAAGCCAGGGCATTTCAACTCGCCAGGAGCCTCAGAGGCGTTTTTAGGTTGTTGGCCATCATGTCCATGAACAACTCCAAGGCCCCCCCCCCCCTCCAACTCTTTGAATGGAACTTTCCAGTTCCGAAGGTACAGCAGGACGAGGCGCCAAATCTGTTTCATATTTACCCAGGAACAAGCGTTAAAAACTAAGTTATTTCTATTGTTCCAGATGCTCTATAGAACAGCCGAAGATACAACATTAAACTGTAAGTGTCTTTTATTAGCAATCCACTTGGAAGCTACTGAAAAGAATTATCTACTACAATCCCAAAAACTTCAAACACATCATCACAGAGAAGTTTAGAAACAATGCATTCAAAGAAAAGGTGATTCACAGATTCAAACTCAGTGCAGAGATTGCACTCAAGGGGTTTAGGAATCCCCCTGGCCCTAAGATTATCTCTAGTCATGATTTTATTCTGTGAAAGAAGCCACAGAAAAATTTGAATCCTAGGGGGAATTTTTAAGGACCAAACTGCAGGCAAGAAAAGAGGAGTAATACCTCTAAAATTAATCACAGCATACATGGATTTAGAAGAATACACTCCCGAGGTTTCATACTGCCAAACAAGTTGGTCATCTGACTCCAACAAACAGATAGTATCAGCAATACTTCTAAGTTCTAGCCATTGGACCATCATATTATCAGAAAAGTTCCTTCTAAAGTCACATCTAAGCTGAGCACCATCCCACAAATCAACAATAGTTTTAGTTTGTTGATTTGAGATTACATAGAGGTCCCAGAATTGAGTAGCTAGGGGAGAATTACCAAACCAGATATCCTCCTAGAATCTGACCTGTCTACCATTACCTACTTTCCACCTATATCCTAAAGCTACAGATCTAGATGCCCACATCACCCCTTTCCAGAAGGTAGAAGGATGAATATCCCTACAACACAGGATATTTGGGGATCTAGTATTATATTTGGCATCAACAACTCTCCTCCAAAGGGTTCCCTCCCCCTGAATGTATCTCTTAACCCAGGAGCCAAGTAGACACAAATTTAGATCTTTGAGATTAGGAATACCCAAACCCCCAAAATCCTTCTTCATGCAAACAGAAGGCCAATTAGCTAAATGAATTTTGTGATTTCCTTCTTCATCATTCCAAAAGAAATTGGCAAGATGAGAATCTAAGATTTTTCAAAGCCCATTTAGGGAATTTGAAAAAGGAAAGCAAGTAAATAGGGATGCTAGAAAGGCAGGCTTGGATAAGGACTTTCTTAGCAGCATAAGAAAGTAATTTCCCTCTCCAACCAGTAATTCTATGGAGGATGTTATCAATCAAGGGTTGAAGATCCTCCCTTCTAAGTTTATCATAGTGAAGAGGAATGCCCAAATATTTCACTGGAAAACTACCCAAGACACACTGAAAAATATCAATGAAAGATTGACATTCCTCAACCTCCATATTTATTGGAATGAGTTCACTTTTGGCATAATTGATTCTCATTCCAGAAATCTGTTCAAAGCAGGTAAGGATCCATTTCAGATTCACAGCTACTCTTTCATCTTTTTCTAAGAATAATAGAGTATCATCAGCATACTGAAGACAAACTACACCACCAGGGACAAAACCAGAGCACAAACCTCTGATGGCCCCTGAATGTGTCCCCCTACTGAGCATCCTAGCAAAAACATCAATCATAATGTTAAACAGGAGAGGGGCAATGGGGTCTCCTTGCCTAAGGCCTTTGCCAGTCAGGAAAAAATTACTCTCAACATCATTAACTCTAACCCCAATGGACCCCCCTGGAGATCTGTTTAATCAGCCTAATGAAAAAAGGATCAAAACCTCTGAGTTCAAGGATCTCAAAAAGGAAATCTAAATTAACCATATCATAAGCTTTCTCATAGTCTATTTTAAAAACTAAACCTTTATCTTTTTTCCTATGCACCTCATGGATGACTTCATGAGCAGTAACTACACTCTCTAGAATGAATCTACCTCTAATGAAGGCAGATTGGTTTATAGAAATGATCCTACCAATCACTTTAGCAAGTCTATTGGTGAGAACTTTAGTGAAAATTTTAAAGGAGCAATTCAGTAAACTAATGGGTCTAAACTTCTTCATGACTCTAGCATCATTTTCCTTAGGAATTAAAGTGATCATAGCAAAATTAAGTCTAAAGAGATCTAACTTATCATCAAACCACTCCTGAAACATGCAAAGAAGATCCATCTTAAAATATCCCAATAAGTCTGATAAAAAAGGAAAGACAAACCATCAGGCCCAGGGGCACCTTCCCCATAAGAACCAAAGACAGCAGCCTTAATCTCTTCTTCCATAAAAGGAGCACTCAAAATCAGATTCTCATCTGCTCTGATTTTATCCTCTTCACTAAAAAAATCTTGACATAAACGGATGTCGGGCCTATCTTATTTCTTGAAAAGGTCCTTATAGAAATCAGTAGCCACTCTAAGCATGTCATCTATCTCAGTTACAGGGCCATCAGGACCATCTAAAACATGAATCAGCTTTTTCCTTCTACGTTGGTTAGCTACAGCATGGAAATATGTTGTATTCCTATCACCCTCTAGAATATTCATATCCCTAGATCTCTGTCTAGCCTTAACTTCTTCCATGATCCAAAAAGAGTTAAGGTCTTGCAGGATCTTATCTAATCTCTCTCTTTCTACTTGAGACAACAAATTAGTTTCAGCTTTTATATCTAATTCATCATACTCATCCATAAGAAGTTTCATATCCCTTCTCAAAGCTGCCTCAACATTGAGATTCCAGCCTTTAGCTAGTCTCCTAAAACATCTAACCTTGTTCTGCCAAATATCCAAGCTATTAGAACTATCTACTCTATGTGACCAGGCCTTAATGACAAT
This sequence comes from Avena sativa, assembly GCA_916181665.1. Taxonomy (NCBI): domain Eukaryota; kingdom Viridiplantae; phylum Streptophyta; class Magnoliopsida; order Poales; family Poaceae; genus Avena; species Avena sativa. Next base: position 510,351,677 of record OV702294.1, read on the forward strand.
ATCCTTAAAGTCTGGTCTACCAATCCACCATTTTTCAAATCTAAACTTTTTAGTTCTGATCACCTGCCCCTCCCCTGAATCCGAGATGATGGGGGTGTGATCACTACCCACTCTAGGCAAAGCTTTGGCACTAGCTAAAGGAAATCTAGCATCAAACTGAGTGGAACAAAAAATCCTATCAATCCTACTCATAATAAGGTCCTCCTGATTGTTGCCCCAGGTGAAAGCTCTACCAGAAAGACCAATCTCCATCAATGCCCAGAGCTCAACCCAAGCATTGAATCTATCAATCCATCTAAATTCTACATTCCTATTACTTTTATCTTCAGGAGATCTGACTAAATTAAAATCTCCCCCAATTAAAGCAAGCCCATCCCAATTCAAGAAAAGTTCATGGAGTTCAGAGATAAACTCCTGCTTCTTTTCTTCATAAGCAGAACCATAAACAGTAGTAATTCTACAAACTACATTATTACTTTTATTTCTAAGAACAGTACTAACAGAGAAGGATTTAATATCCCAGGAAATAACATCAAAAAGATCTAAATTAACTCCTACCAGGATCCCACCTGCAGTCCCAACAGAGGGCAGGAAGTTCCAAGCAAAATTTCTATTACCTAAAAGATTTTTCAAGAAAGAATTACTAAAACTATCTTTCTTAGTCTCTTGAAAACCAATATAGTCAACATGCAAAGGAAAAATGTTATCTTCTAGAAATTTCTGCCTACCAGGAGCAGAGATACTCATGCAGTTCCAAAATGCACAAATCATTGTAACTTTTTCCTGGGGTGCTTGCCCCGAGATTTATTTACTACCTCTATCCAACCATCAACTTCATCCTCCAAATCCTTGTCATTATGCAAAGACTTGGAAGGTGAGCAACTACTATCAACTATCTCCTTAATGGGAAAAACAACACCTATATCTCTAGAAACCACCTCAATATCAGCAACATCTAGAACATTAAAAGGATTGGAGTTCATTATACCTTTCATGGATTTAGGAGCATCTAGGTTTACCACCTTCTTCAGATTCATGGCTTTTTCCAGAATGCTTTTAGAATTGTCCACCCTAGCACTCTGTCTAACAGCTTGAACTGGATCCCACACCTTCTGTTTTTTTCTTGTTGTTAGAAACAACATCCTCACTAAAACCCTGAAGATCAGCAGAAGAAGGCAGGATATCTTTAGGCAAAGCAGCAATCTGGGCACTGATCTCCCTTTCTTCACCATAAATCATCTGCTCTTCCTGTTCTGCAGCCCAGAACTGATGAGCCTCAAGAGTGACCTCCTCAGCATTCCTCTCTTGTGGCCCCAACTTGATAGTATCCAGACTAACCAGTTTCTTCTGAAGGATCAAGTTAAACACAGCAGTAGCAGGATTCTGACCCTCTATCATCATCACTCTAGAAGCACCAGCACCTCCAGCCTGATGGCTACTCCTATTCTGCTGGGATTGACTAGGTTCGGTATTCCTGAAACCATTAGTGTCCTTAGAAACACCCCTATCATTTCCTCCTGTAGCCCCATCCTCATTCTCCCTCCTATGATCATTCAATTCATCAGTGAGAAGATCATCCTCATCATCCAGATTTGGAGCTGAAACATCCAGAGCAAACCCCAGCTGGAATAGGTGACTATTGAATTCAAAAAGTCTCCCAATAGGAAGCTTGGAAGGGTCTCTGCACTTAACTAACACTCTAACCTCCTTAGCGTTGTCTTTGAAAATAGATAACCAATCCACATCAACTAAGATCCCACAGGCAGAAACAACTTGATCAAGAGTGTTCCATTCACACCATTTTGTCTGAAGGCCAGTGATGATAATCCAAACTTTCTTTAAGATTCCACAGGTTCAGGGTCATCATTCCAAGCCTCAACTTTGACCCACACCCCTGGTTTGGACACACCAAATTTGGGATAACCAATCACCTGCTCCACAGCAATATGGGGGGGAAACTTTACCAGAAATGTGTTGTCTTCCCCTAAGTCTCTAATCTGCCATGGCCAGTTGGTCTTGTAAATTTTTGAGAATTCCTCAGCAAGCTCTCTAGCAGACAAGGAACCTTCCTCAATCAACACAATACCACAGTTCTTAGTTGAAGCAATTGGAGTAGCCACAACCTCAGGGATCTCAATGTGATAGAACCCAAGCTCTGGTGCACCACTACCAATATATCTAGCAACCTGATGGGGTCTTTTTCTGACAGGGCACTTGTACACTAAGTGACCAAATCTTTTGCATATGAAACACATTGGCTTCTTCTCACAGGCAAGCTGCAAATGGCCTGGTTCACCACAACCCAAGCAAATGCCATCAAAGTAGCTCATCTGTCCACTGGGATTAGCAAAAACCTGGTCCTCTCTCCCCACAGACACACCCTGCTTTTTCTTAGCTTTCTGGGTAGGCTTTGCTTTATCCTCCTGGTCCATCCCCTGACTCTGAAGCTGCTGGTTTTGAGAAGAATTGATTGTAGGGGCAATCCATTGATTGGAGCCCCCCCCCCCCAAACTGTGGAGGATGTTGGAATGGAGGAAAAGGACCATTGAAACCCCAGGGAGGCATCATACCACCAGGAGCAAAACCAAAAGGAGTTTGCCCAGCAAAGAACTAAGGAAACTGGCCAAACTGCCCCTGATGCATACCTTGTTGCTGAGGCTGCACCTGTTGAGGTTGAAGATGTTGGTTCTGCCACTGATCCTGACCAACAGCATTCCCTCTCCCACGCCCTTTTCCTCCCCTTCCACGATCTCCCATCCTTCCTTCACCAACACAAGCTTCAGGATCTAGAGAAACTTCAAGCCCAAGGCACTATAAGCCAGAAAGGTGTTCAGTATGCGCCGCCACCAGAGTGAGGGGGACACGAACCCTAGGATTCTGGAGGTGGTTTTTTATACTGGGCTTCATGGTAAGGGTTCGAGCTTGCGGTGGAGATTTCTGCAGCTGGATATGTGGATCTCCAAGCAACCAGAGCTGGGAGAAAAAGTCATCAATACTTTCCCCTCCACCCCCAACCACCATCCCTTTTCCTTCCTCACTGACCACTGGCCCCCTCCAGAGGCTGAACTTTCTCCCTCGTTGCTTCCCTTCCTTACATGCTAACTGCCTGAACTATCGACTTGTGGAATAGCTGAGAGCCATGAAATCCGGTCCTCCTGCAGAGCTTCTAGTGTCACAGCAAACAACATTGTCTGCAAGTTGAGGTCGAGCAGATCCAGAGCAGCTGACCATTCCTTCCTCGAGAACTCCGGTATCACAGGGACCGTCCCAAGCCCCTTCAGCAAACCCCGTCGGCGAACTTGCACAAATCGAGAGAGCGGAGAGCACTCCCATCTCGGTCTCCCCCTCTTTCGACTGGCCTTCACCGGAGTAGCCACCAACTCCAGCGCGAGCCCCGGTGCGGTACGCATCATGAGCTTGCTCAACGCCATGCTCCTCCGCGCGCCTCGCCTGGTCTGGCAACACTCCGACGGGGATTGGGCCGAATGAGCCGATGCAGAGGTCGAATGATTCGCCGGAAGCACCTGCGCACCCCCCGCACGGAGCCGCCGAGAGCGTCCTCTCCGCGCACCCCAATCCGAAACCACCCGAGAGAGCCGACGTCCCGGTGTTGGGTGATTCGGGCCACCAAATCTCCCTCTCATTCCCCCTCTGTCCCCCTCCCGAACCTCCTCCATCACCTCCAGGAATCGCCAGTGTCAGCCTCCGATGATCCCCAGATTCGAAATCCAGGAATCTCGCCGTCGGCAATGAGCTTTGCGAGTCGCGGAACCTGAGCAGGTTTCTAGGAGTGGGTGGGGGAGAAGCAGGCAGGGACAGGGGAGGATGACCCGAGCTTGACCCCCGAGGACCGCCATGGGTGGGAATCGAGGAACCGCCATGGACATTGTCCTGGGTCGGAACAGTGGGAGAGACGTGTCGGGGTGACATCGCTCGGTCCATCCTTGAAGTTTTCCGAGGCACACGGTTTGTAGGGACCAACCATGGGGGATGCTTTTTCACTAAGCATACGGTCCAGGAAAACGTTATGTCTGACGTACCCGCGAAAAAGCCTGCCTGGGACACGGGCATATGGTCAAAAAATTGCGATGTCAGCCATCTACGGCACCACACATGGATCTTCCTTGTGTGAGGGGGGTCTTAACAGACCCGATCTGTATTAGTGCAAAACCGATGACCACTTACCATTCTGATTTTATAGGGCCGGCCTCGTACCGTATCCAATGCAAGTCATACATTCGATTCTAGATGTTGGCTAGTTCAAGTGCGTACCACATGCTACGAAAGAAAAAGAAAGCCAGACACTGACGGAGAAGAAGTTCCAGATCTGCCCTATTCACATGCTAAAGTGAATCCTGACTTGGCGGTAGAATTTGCCTAGACATTAGGGAAAATCTTCGGTAACTTCCCATGAGATGGGGTTATGAATGGCCTATGGTGTAGATCGTCGCAGCATGCACACTCATGCATAGTGCCCAAGAATTGGTAGGAGCTTCCTTGAGCGGCATTTCCAGTAGAGATTATCTACCTGAGGTCTCTCATGCTAACTTTGGAAGAAACAAGATAGAAAAATAGGTCCAGATCTGACATGTCATTGCCACATTGCAATGTGTTCTACCTAGAAGGTGCGCACTTAGAGCTACCTCTCTCTTCGGCCACATTCACTCACTCTATTGAAGTGCAAGCCACAACAACAATCTATATATGTATGTATACCATTATGAACATTTATAGTTGCTATATAAAGAGATACTCTTTTATTGCTAGTAGATGTTGCAGAGACAGATTGAACATAGTAACATTGTCTTTTGTTTGGAGTGAAAGCCTGTTTTAGGAAGAGTGAACATAGTAGGTACTAAATCAACACATGTACTTTTAGTGACCTTTACACTACTAAACATCATTTTTTATTTGGGTAATTATGCAAAAGATCTTATATTTAAGAGAAGACACCATGTTCTTTATGTCATTATCTTTGATGCTATGCTTTACCTTCTATACAAAGGGTGTACTCCCTCCGTCCTAAAATAAATGTCTCAAATTTATCAAAATTTAGATGAATCTAGACACTATTTAGCATATAGATTCATCCAAAATTTAAAAAACCTAAAACATCTATTCTAGGACGAAGGGAGTACTTTTTTTCTAAAAAAAAGGTCTACTTTGAATAATGGGAGGAATGCTCGCATAATCGTTTTGGATCCCGTGTTCTAGGTACCCTGTGCTTAAAAATAAGTCTGCGATAATATATGAGTACATGTGGACATCTAGTATGTTCATACCGATTTCTATCGATATATCTTCTGAGACGTGATCTAGAAGATAAAATAAAAATGGAAGGACCAAAATTTTGTTCTACTTTTTAGAGCCATGATTTTGTCCGGGCTTTTTTGTGTATACCCAAACATAACATATTATTTAATGAAACTTTACATATACGTGAATAGAATACTTATATATGCATAGGCCAAAAAATCAGTTTTTAAACTCATATATATCATTTCTCGTAATTTTCAAAGATCCAGCTACCGGGGGGAGGGGGGGGGGGCAAGAGTAGCTGGATCCTGCGATGACGAGGCTCTGACGATTCGGATTTGTCCGGTCAAACTCGAGGGTGACGAGCTGGATGATGGTGGAGGTTAGTTTTGGGGGGATTTTTCTAATGTTTTGCTCAACCAAATGGGGATTTGTTACATACCTTATATTTTATTTTGCTACAAGGGCATATTTGAAATGTTTCAACCTTTTTACACAACTTTTACAGATTCAGAAAACAAAACTCTGCAAAAGAATATTACATTTTGTAAAAATGTTGCATAAGAATATTGCATTGACCGAACACCCAAATGGTTCAATAGATTAAAGTTCGAGAGAAAAACGGTTAACCAAATTCCATCGTCCTTGGTGTTTATGCATCTCCCTCTTACTCTGACGCCCCGATGTGCCACGCACAACATAGTCACACAGTCCACTATCGATGCTCCAGCCGTCGCTAGCTTCGAGAAGAGCAGCCGGTCTTCCTCCACCGTTGGAAGAAAAAAGAAAGCAAATTGTTTGGTCCAACAAAAACGAAAGAAAAGTCTCTGTGCTAGGAAGCGTATGCTCAACCTGACGATGGAAGCAGGGCTGAATCCTCGGCGTCGTGTCACCACCTAGGGGTTGCAAGGAGGCACCCCATCCATCACGCTTCCTAGTCAAAATTAGTTTGTCTAGTTGTAAAGTTTTCAGCAAAATTACTCTAGTTTAAACTAAACTTTTCTTTTGCGGGCTTATCCGGATTGCCGCTTGCAACCCTACACCACCATCCGGGGAGTGTTCTGACTGCACGGTCATCCACCCGAAGTTTCGGACGGGTTATCTCTTTGATTACTCACCTGAACCCGTGCATGGGTGTGCTTATTTTAAGCCCTCGGTGATCCTAGATACCGGAGAGATTTTTCTATGCCAAGCTCAGCTACCGGTGCTGATTAGTGACTGCACAAGGGCGGATGACGGAGGGTCGGAGGGACCATCTTGAAGGGACCATTCGCTTTCGCTCTCCCGATCTGTTCCAGCAAGATCATCAGGAAGAAACAAACGAGAAATTCCGGCGTTGTGCAAGGGCCTACCAGGAGGCGCTCTCTCGACCGTTAATCCAGAGAAACTCCCGTGATATATGATATGATCAGTCTATCGACCTACGGAAATGAACTGCAGGCCATATCACTCCAGTCAAAAGAAGAGCTGGTGTGTAAAAACAAGGCAGTTGCCATTCATGATTCATGTCGATAGCCAAGTATAATTTCCCTCAAAAAAAATAGGACTCCCTCCGTACGAAAATAAGTGTTTTGGATTTGTCTAGATTCATATGTATCTACTAATCTACGCACTAAAGCGCATCTAGATACATCCAAGTCAGTTATTTCCTTACGGAGGCATTCTCGGAAAAAAAATCCTTACTAAGGGAGTAGCAAGTATTAGATGAAATGAGCCCAAATTTGGATCGCTCCACACATTGTTGCTTCTTATAACTTACTTATACTCAAGGTTATACAATAAAAACCCCACATATTAGTCGTCCATTACTGAGGTTATGACAGTACGGAAACTAAACCTGCATCTGTGTCCTTCTGATGGTGCCTAGATTAGTTCTGGGACGTGGTTTCCTCTGTGCTCCTGATAACTTGCTTTGAAGGGAAAACGACGGCAGCTATAGGTTTGTCTTGGTACCCACCACCTTCATCGATGACGAACCTGAGACCATCCATGTGGAGCTTCGCATGATGGCCACTTACAACGACGGTCTGCTTGCCTACCAGATCCTGGAAAAGGACATCCACATATCAGCACATCAATTGATTTGATAGTAACATGTAAGAGATCTGAAGAAAACATGGCCTATGTCCACACATGTACTGATCATTAACACCACAGACGACACCATGTAGTCATGAATCAGGCGCGGTATCCTATCACATTCACTGCCTCTATGCACATGCACCATCTGCTTGCTGTTTCAGCTAAAAGGCTAAACCATCCAAAATTCCAGAGTACAAGAGAAACTGGTGTGATTTCTGAAACCAAACTGCACCCAAATGCACAGCATGACAGGTTGACAGCTGTAATAATTTTTCCTGCATGTCCCACTATTCTTTTTATAGATCACCAAGCTGATTTATTTTTTGAAAAGGTAAACTGGATAAATTGGTACTACTTGTCAGTACATGCATCATAACTAGTAAAGATATGTGCTCTGTTCACACATCTGGTGAGAAAACTCTATCCTTTCATTTCAACATTTAACTGGCCTGCAGTCCTATCTATATAAATTAGTCCAGACCAAGCCTCCATTGCTTTTCTTAAAAAAACAAGAATAAGATTTCTGAGGAAAAAGATGTGAGTTCCACAGTTCAGAGTGGGAACTCGAACAATTTTGGGGCCAACTATGCAGGCTTCACTGAGCCAAATAATTCTGTGAACATCACAAACTAAACTCCAATGTTAATGTTAAACTTCAGTGCTAATGGGACTTAACATGGTGCGGTATCAAGCCAATGATTGGCATCATCAATACTGCAGTTAATTTAAAATACATGACTGTATGTACATCTCACGGCATCTATATATGCATTCTGAAGAATGTGATGTGTTTTTTTTTTCTCTAAAATGCATGCTACAACTAAAAGAAATTTACAAAAGCATTATGCAGTTTAGGTTGGTCTCTTCTATATAATAGACAAGGATGCTAATCTGATACACTATATGTAATATCTACTTCCAAACTTTGAGCAACTACACGAGACGGCACTGAGATAGCTGCAACACTAAATTAGTCAGCACACGAACATGGAAAATAAACCGAAGTGTACAGCATTTGTTTCTGGTATGATATAAGTGCAATAGGATCACATATTAGCTCACCTGCGGTATGTTCCAAACATCCTGCCTCCCGCTAAGCATTTGCACCTTTGGCACCCTTGTGTCTCTGGTTCTCAAAACTCGAAGCTGCTCATTCAAATCCATGGACTTCTCCAGTCCGGCATGAACCGCAATCAGGTTGCAAACAATCTGGCCTTCATCCGTATCAATAGGCACGTTTTCCTGCCATACAACCATATAACATGGAAAACTAAAGAGAAGTACCTCTTGCGTATATAGTATAGTTTGCGTTAGAAAAAAGACGCATACCTCTTCATGAACCCAAACCAAGTCATGCAGAAACCTCTTGTGCTCCTCAGGCACAGCTTTGGTGAGATCTACAGTGCAATTAGAACTGCTGGCAAATTAGAAGCTGCTTGGTTAATTTCTGTAGGGAGCATTCCTAGCTATGAATATATGCTTACACACTTTGGATAAGAAAAACGAATTGTTGGGTGGTGTCATTGATGGGCCAAATGGTATTTATTACTTGAGTTACATTCATATGATGGAGATTATGTTGCAAAATTATATGGTGTCCCCTTTAGCGAAAATAAATAAAAATAGGATGTGACAAAAATTCCAGGTTTGTCTCCATTGGAGAAGAGAGAAAGAAAACCAAGAGAGAAGGGAAAGAGAGGAAGTTAAAAAAAGAAGCCTGAGGCAAAGCAACGGGTGGCTACGGCACGTGATAGAGACGAAGCATCTCTATAGGCCAGAAACATCATGCTTTTCACGAAAATCCCATCAAACTTTTGCAAATATGTTAACCTCATTCGTGTTCTCCGACACAACGGACGGGATTCAGAGTTAGGAGGTTGCAATCACATTCGACCACACTGCTAGCACACTGCTTGGCGGCTGACAGCCAAAGACCGGTGATGAAACCAAACATCTGCACTGGTTACTAACAATTTCATCTTCGGATGAAGAGAATTAGATAGGGTTTTACGGAATGATGTACAATCAGTGCAAATTTTGGAAGTTGAGTTTATTGGTGCTAATAAGCCACAGTTTTTGGTGACTTGATTTCAGTCTTGGATTATCTTCCTGCCTCCGCTTTTGTCTCTTTTCATGAGCATCCATGTAGTATGTCTTTTCTACTCTCATGATAGGATTAGTTTTTATGTAGAAGTTTTTAACGTTATTATGACACGTTATTGGAAAGTTCTCCCCTTTAGTCCTATTTAAAAGTGATAAGATGTAAATTTCAATAGTTAACAATGAAGCGTCGCATCAATGTTCTCATAGTAGCCACCATTTTGCACTGCGATCTACCTCTAGCCAATATACAATACTGGAGTGTCCATCAGCCACTTGCCAACATGACTTAGCAGAATAAAAATACAGTATGACATATTGAGGTTGTTCGCTGACGATGCCCACAAGTACTAATTCAGTCACATCTGCTAGTTATTTCGTCAGCCCTTGAAAAGGAGTCCATCTCCATCTAACCACCATGATATTTTTACTTCATACAGAAATCCACACCGACAAATTCACAAATCCTGATGCTTCCAAGTCCTAGGATGTCAGTGAGTAGGTTTCAATGACATTGCAAGAGTTGATCCAACTAAATCGAGAACTACTGTACACTTATGTGGTGTATGCTAATATGAGACCAGCAACGACCAGCTATAGTCTTTCCTAGGCCTCGGGTATGAAGAATGGCTTCCATGCAAATCATGATCATGTATAATCTCCCATCTCAAGTTTTATATTACCACCATATTACATTAATGTTTGGCACCATGTAGTGCAACAACCATATGTTGAAGTTTTATGCAATTCAATTGTGCCACAAAGAGGACATGAACATTAATGTACTGTTTTGTGTACCTTCTTCAAGGAAGTAGTCCCCTGATAAACGTTTCGATCATATCAATTGAACTTGCGGTGACCCTGCACACCACTGGATGGTGTAGGGTGCTGGCTTAGTCGCAACAACACCATTTCATAAATATTGTAGTCCCTCAAGAGCGATGTTATCCATGCAATCACCAAGCATAGTGTGATACTATGTCTCCAATTTAATATTAAGAAAATTTCTAGTATTTCATGTTGTAGGTTTTTGTTTAATTAGGCCAGCAACCTTGATTCATGAAAAAAAAATAGGCCAACTACCTTGATTCAAGGAAAAAAAAATAGGCCAACCACTATAACGTTGGTACAGAATGATTTTCTTTTCACACATGTTCCAGGATTGGCATTACATGTTCCTGAAGCACGAAACCAAATTGATGGTGCAAATTCCTGAACTGACCTGGGGAACCATGAGCGACGCCGTAAGACTCGAATGTGGGCTGAGCATCGTAGATAGAGCCCTTGTACGGGAGCCCCTTCTTGTGGTTCCACCTCTCCTTGATCACGCCGCCCCACCTCCTCCCTTGCACGTGCATTTCCTCGTGCCCTGGCCCGCGGAACCAGCCCTCGTGGGCCTCGTTGTCGACGTACTCGGCCCAGGTGGCGGCGAAAGGGGATCCGTCGGGGGGCGGCGGTAGCGCTCCGACGAAGGCGGCGAACGCGAGGTCGTGGTTGCCGCAGAGGAAGACGTGGCGCTGGGCGGGGTGGCGGGCTGGGAGCGCGAGGAGGAAGTCGAGGACGCGGCGGGTGTGCGGGCCGCGGTCGTTGTAGTCCCCGAGGAAGATGACGAGCGCGGCGGCGAAGGCGTCGGCGGGGAGCGCGGCCTGGAGGTTCGCCCACAGGCTCTCCAGCTTGGAGATGTAGCCGTGGACGTCGCCCACGCAGATCACCGTGCGGGGAGGAGCCATCTCCTCGGCGCCGGCGTCGTTTCTCCTGCTGCTGCTCCTGCTCAAGTAGGACGGGAGAAGAAGCGGAGAGGGCGATAGAGAGCCACAGAAGCCGAGCTCGATCGAAATCGACCTGTTTGGCAGCAATCGCTTGCAATTTTGTTGCCTTGCGAACCCTATCGGTGTGATCTTGCCGATATTTCCTTGGATCTTAACCACGGGAATTGAAGAAGTATTTACCATTCTTTTGAGGGAAGCTCTGTGATCTTTTGAAAAGTAATTACCATTCTGTAATACATAATGGTCACGTCGTGTTCATGCGACCATACAATTATACAAATATGATATGTAGTAGTAGTATAACACATTCCCATTTTTTTTAGATCGTCAAAAGGGACCGGGTCCCATGTTCCATTAACAAGAATGAAACCAGTCAGTTCCGAGTACCAAACAAAAAGCAAAAAAAAAAACAGGAAAATAGCCGAAAGCTCCGAACCTTAACTAAAACGTCTAGAGGCAGACTATCACTGCAACTTAACAGCTACAATCCAGAACCAGAACATATTACAAATGGAAAAGACAGCAGACTAGCACACCACATGGATTTTATCCTCCTCTTCAGGGTGAGCCTGGAGGTACTCCAACGATGCACGTCCTCCATAGCTTGACGATGTTGTAGTTTTCCAAGTAAAGATCTACTCGAAATCAGAGCAGGTCAGTTCGCCAGGAGCGCCAGAGGATTTGTTTCAGTTTGCAGATCATCTTTTCCATGAAGAGGACGGTTTTCCCTCCCTCCAGGTCCTTGAACGGCATCTGCCACAGCTTGAGAAAGGAGAGAACCAGACGTCAAATATGTTTCATATTAATCCAAGATGTCTTATTAAAGTCCAGGCTATTCCTATTGTTATAAATGCTCCAAAGAATAGCAGAAGAAACAACGTTTAAATGTAAATGTTTCTTATTGGCAAGCCATTTCAAAGCAATAGACTCGAAATCTACAATAAGAACACCAAAGATGTCCTGGACATGCCCACAACAATCTAGAAACTACACGTTCAAAAAATAAATGATGGACATATTCTATTTCCTTACAGAGGTTACATTCTAGAGGTTTTGGGATCCCCTTGGCTCTAAGATTATCTCTAGTTAGAATTTTATTTTGAGATATCCACCAAAGGAAAATATGAATTATAAGGGGAATGAGTAATTTCGAGATAGCAGGAAGGTAAATCTGGGTGACGCCTCTAAAATTAACCAAAGAATACATAGAACTAGACGAATAGCAACCCTTAGTTTCATACTGCCAAATTAATTGATGATCCTCATCAGAAAAAACTACGGATTGAACAAAGCTCATGCCATTGCAACATCATATTTTCATTAAAGGTTCTTCTAAAATCATGTTTAAGTTGTGTTCCATCCCACAACTCAACTATTGTCTTAGTATGTTGGTTAGAAACCAAATAGATCTCCCAAAACTGAGTGGATAAAGTAGAGTTGCCAAACCAAATATCTTCCCAGAATCTAATAGATTTACCATTCTCTACATGCCATTTATAACCTATATCTACTGCCCTAGAAGCCCATATAATCCCTTTCTAGAAAGTAGAAGGGTGAACATCATGACAATAGAGAATATTTGGAGATTTAGTTTTATACTTAGCATCTATCACTTTTTTCCATAGAGTTCCTTTCCCCTGGATGTATCTTTTCACCCAGGAACCAAGGAGGCAAATGGAATACATGGAACTAGGTAAAAGGTAGATAGGAATTTTAAAAAATATAAAAGGTAGATAGGAATATTGGATAAGCAAGCCCGAATTAGGATTTTTTTGCAGCATAAGACAAGAGTTTACCCCTCCAACATGTAATCCTACTCAAAAGGTTTTATATCAGAGGTTGCAAATCCTCTCTCTTAAGTTTCTCAAAATGTAAAGGAATGCCTAAATATTTAACAGGAAAACTACCCATAATGCATTTAAAAATGTCTAAAAAAGGGCCTAGTATCTGTTTCATTCATATTAATGGGAATAAGTTCACTTTTGTGATAGTTAATTCTCATCCACGAAATTTGCTCAAAACAGGTAAGAATCCACTTCAAGTTAATAGCTATAGATTTATCTGGTTCTAGGAAAAGGAGTGTCATCTGCATATTGCAGACAAACAATCCCCCCTAGAGTGAAATTAGGACAAAGCACCCTAATTGCTCCACAATCAGACCCCTTAATTAACATTCTAGAAAACACATAAATCATTAGAGTAAAAAGAATAGGAGCAATAGGATCCCCCTGTCTGAGACCTTTCCCAGACAAGAAAAAATCATTAACTTTAACTTCTATGGAACCTCCCAAAGTAATTTGCTTAATGAATCTAATAAAGATTGGACAGAATCCTCTAAGCTCTAAGATCTCAAACAGAAAATCTAAATTTACTCTATCATAAGCTTTTTCATAATCTATTTTCAAAAGTAGACCTTTATTTTTATTTCTATGAACTTCATGAATGACATCATGAGTAGTAACTACACTTTCTAGAATGAACCTTCCTCTAATAAAGACAGATTGATTTGGAGAAATTAACCTTCCTATAATAGAAGCAAGTCTATTAGTCAAGACCTTAGTAAAAATCTTGAAAGAACAATTTAAGAGACTAATGGGTCTAAACTTCTCCATGGTTCTAGCATCATTTTCCTTAGGGATCAAAGTTATCATGGCAAAATTAAGTCTAAAGAGATTCAGGTGATCCTCTTTCCAAGCATTAAACATGACAAGAAGGTCATCTTTAATGATATTCCAAAAGGATTGATAGAACATGAAAGAAAGACCATCAGGGGGCCCCATCAGCATAAGAATTAAAGACAACTATTCTGATCTCTTCCTCGGTAAAGACAACTCCCAAACCCAAATTCTCAGTATCACTAACATTTTCATCCTCAGAGAAAAAGTCTTGTTTCAACAGAATATCAGGCCTGGTGAAAGAACATGTGGGCCCCCATGTGTGGTTTTAGTAATTAATGACAATCTTTATGAACTAATGTGTGTATTAAGTTGCACTTGTAGGATTTATCCATTGGCGTCGCTTGGAGCATGTGTTGGCTTCAAGGTCGATGAAATGAGAAGAAGATATGTTGTGCAAGCTCAATATGCGAGGTCGATGATGAGGAATTAAGAAAGGCATTCCATCTTGAGAAGGGAAAGATCGTCTACATCGAGCTCAAGTGGAATGCTCAAGGCAAAGGTATAATCTTAATAGGTTTTACCTTTTGCCGGTCTCTTGTTGTGTGTAGGAGACCGGGTTTAGGATAGATAACCGTACTATCAAGAGGGGCTCTCGAATGAGTAACTCGATCACATCATTCAGAGAGAGCTCAAACCTTTGCATACTTGAATCATCATATTTGGTTGCTATTCGGTCTTATCCATGTGAGGATATAGATCTTGTGGTAATCTCCATAACAAGCTCTTGTTCATCAAAATCGGATCTTTCGTTTGTATCTTGTTGTGATTTTGATCTTGGCGGCTTTCCGGTTTCTCACCAAGTGAGGTATCTCACATTATTATACTTGATACATTCTCACTTGGTGATAACCAATATTTTCACTTTTATTGGGTAGCACATGTCGTCCTCTTTCCAACGCAATTGGAATCGGGTCAATCGGGGCTCCCAATCAAAAGTTATCGCACGTTGAATATTTGATTTTATTCGGTTTAAAAAGAAAAAAGAAATAGTCTGTTTTTGGGCCGGCCGGTACTACCGGACCCGGTACCGGCCGCGTCTGGCGCCGCACGCTTATCTGCCGCCTTGTCCGGTTGCTGGGTCCGGCACTACCGGGCTGGCCCGGTTGCGGTGACCCAGCATACCACTGCATGATGTAGTATACTATAGTCATTGATATAACACCAATGAAACACCATTCACTAGTATTACATCCCTCAGAATGGCACAACGGAAACACAACAGGTCCAATACATGGCTTAAAGGTTACAACTCACTCTTTTACATAAGATCCAGAGAACACTCTAGGTTAAAGAGAGAGAAAGAACTTCTTACGGAGAAGAATCAAAGATAAACAATGCAAGAACGATTATACTATTAAGTCTAATATTCCGACTAAGAGATTGGCATTGCTGATATTGCAACGCACTACAGAAATAGGTTCTTTGGCTAGAGATAATATTCCTATCTAATCAGTAACTTTCGTCTTCACTTGAGTTGAGGTATATGTTGACTTGCTTGTCTTCATTGAAGAGCTTTAGCTGGTCTTGATAAGTCCTAGAGCATATCTTGATGTAGACATTGTTTTAATGGCTTCAGAATCTAGCAAGGGTTAAGAAGATACTTTGAGTACGAGCGTACTCAGCAAATTCACTAGAAAAGGAGTGTTTGATGCACTATATCTACATCCACAGACCGTAGGTCGTAGGCAATGCAAGTTTTCATAAACATTTCTTCAAAGGTTGCTTTTATTCTGAAAAGCTATGTCCGTCAGCCTTCACGGGTTTACCAGAACCTTCATGGGGTTCCTTTCCCGCCGCGTTCGCAGCTTCTTCCCGGAACATGGAGTAACAAGTTACAGTTCTTACACTCTACAGAGGTGCGTTACTTTACCCATGAGAGATCAACTCTTTGTTGCACAACCGGGCAGCTTATTCCCATCCATAATTCCATGATGTGGGGCCCAGAAGATGATCCAAGCCAATCACTGCCCCCTTCGCGACCTTGCATGCCTCCTTGGTGTACACCATGCCCACATAAAGAATTACGGCAATGGTTTGTACAAACAGTTAGATGTCAGAACTATCGTGGGACGTTGAGGGTTCCCACCCATATGCTGCATATCCTCTACGAATTACCAATTAATATGCACGCTACGAGGATAAAAGCCACGACCTGCACATCCGGCTTCATGCGAGAGGAAGAAGATACAGCTGACTTCTCCATCCCATTCCAAATCTCATGGTCAAAGCGTAATATACGACGCAAGAATCACTGGCGACATTGGTTGTTAAGTCCTAGGTGATATAGTTCTGAACAGTGGTACTCCAACTGTCAGATTTAATAGATTAGCTAATCACCCTGGATCAGTAACCAATAGTTGACCTTATTATTAAAAATAGTGTTTTAAGACCTTTTTCAAATGCAGGTGATAACAACACTGGATTTGTAAAATACTTTACAGAAAATAAACAAAGGACATGAGCAAGTGTGAACTTGCCTTTTGTGATTGCAAGATTATGCACTCACGGTCTTCAAGTCAGTATAAGATCCAAAATCTGAAATCAGCATCATTGGTCCGATAAGGACTAATGTTTAAAGAGGTAATATGCTTTTATGCATAAGTAATGTGATGCACGTCTAAACGCAAATTCCAGGAATAACGTTGTCCTAGGGTTTGGATTCCGGAAATGGTTACTTTGGAATGTGTGGTCCTTTTAGATAAGTTTCACCTTTGTGCTTTTATTAAAGCTTATGAGTGTGTGTGAGCAACACATAATTATGTAGCAACAAAATATACATTTATGAAATACTAGTCAAGATTGCTTATACAAGAGTTCTTGTTCGAAGTGGCAAAAAGGATAACCTTCGAAGAAAAGGTTTCTCTTCTAAGGTCTAAACAAGCTTTGTGGTTAGTTAGTGATGGTTGATGTTATTGGTTTGCTCAAATGGTTTGGCTTGAGTTGCTTAATAATTTAACTACTTCAGACTAAAGATAATTATAAAATATAAAGTAATGGTTATTGTCTTATATCTAGATTCTTGAAGACTAAAGTTAACTTTAAAACAAAGATAGTTTGAAAGTATAATGTTTATGATATTTGCACTTGGTGTATCTGGAATGTTTTCTTTAAGTTATTTAAGAATGGTTATTCTTTTACTTGGTGTAATGGTTTCTTGATCCTATAATAGAGTAGTATCATTTATCTTTTATAAAGGAGGGTTGTGGTTTTATAAACCAAAATATAATATTGCTTCACTACTAATGGACTTATTATAATGTTGGGGTAGTTTTTGGAATCTGGTAGTTAATATGGATGGAAAGGATTTGATTTATTCACAAGGTGTTCTTTAAGGTTTTTATCATGAATTGGGAATACTTTGAGAATATAATCTTCACTTAGGGTTAATGATAATTTAATAAAAATATATTTATAATCTTTTAAACCATTTAGGTTTCATTTAATTAATATTTAAGACTAATACTATTTATTAAACTTAATTTACTTATTTTTGGAATATTAATAAATTTTTAATTATCCTTATAAGAATTATTAATGAAGTAAATAAGTTTAAATTTTGAGTTATTAAAATATTTAATTTTTATTTAACCCAAAAGTAGATTATTAGATTTTTAACATGTAGATATTATTTTTGTGATCATTTTGGTATATCACATTTATTTTTGTGATTTATAAATAATAAGATATGATTTTTATATTTCTTAATATTTTATAATTACTTAATAAATAATAACTATTTAATTAAGTGAAGTATTAATACATGATTATAGTTTTAAATTTAGAACTCTTATTTTTTTAAGATTTTTGGTATTTTATTTATATTATTAATATTTATCATTATAAGAATATGAATTATCAAAGTTTTATTACTTATAAAACCTTTATTAAATAACATTTATGTAAATAATCACCATAATAATATTTGATAATAGTTTTAAGTTGTATATTTTATTTTTTTTGAAAATTTTCATATATTATACATATTTTCTAAATTATAAATCAAAAGTTATTGATTAAACAAGATTTAATCCTTTATTAGATTCCTGGAATATTATTAATTGAATTATAACATTTTATTTATTTCCTAACAGAGAATACTTTTTACACCGTACCAAGAGCTAGCCCTAGTCACTGACCAGTGGGCCAGTGACCACCTCAGCACGCTGTGTGAAGAAAATTTATTTATTACTGGCCTTCTTTTTACTCTCAGTCGATGACACCTGGGCCCTGGGCCACATTACTTTCCACGCAGGACAACGACCAGTCAAACTAGCTGACGTGGTGCGATCATGACATAACGATGGCATCAGCACCACCACCACCACCAGAGGTTGGTCGCCGGCGATGATCTACTGCGCCCTAGTAAGCGAGATAAGCCTAGTTCGAATAAGCGTAACCTACTGAACCTAATAGTGGCAGCGCCGCTCGGAATTAGTCATCGGAGCTTCAGCTCCGACGAGCTCCGACGGTGGCCGACGGTGGCATATGGTGAAACGACGATTTACAACGAGATCCGGCGATTGAATGTTACTGGGAGGTTCAGGAACTCACCCTAATGATGATTGAGTGGTCGGCGAGGACAGGCGCGGTCGGAAACGAGCTCCCCGACGAGGATTCCGACGAACTGCTGCGAAGGGGAACGGCCAAATTCACCCGCTCTAGTGCTCCCCTTGATGCAAGATTCTATCCAGAGGATCTATGGAGGACGACGCTTCTCCATGGCTACTCAGAATGGTGTGGGGAGACGTGGTTCGATGGCAAGGAGTGGCTCCGGTGAGCTAGGGTTCCGGTTCCGTTTGCATCTGTGAGGATAAGGAGGAATTGGGGATAAGGTGGCCTTCTTATCCCTTCCTGGAATGACGGCGAGTATCTTGGCGCAAGGCTGACGACGACGACGGCATCGAGCGGCGGCGAGCTCCGCCAGCGAGCTGCCTGTGTGCGTGACAATGACGACGATGCAACTTTTGCGGATACTAAAATATACTTAGTCTCATTTGTGAATTTTTATTATATCATCTTTTTGTATTTATTTTATTTACTTAATATGAACCCCCTTGTTAATATTTTAAATAAACTTTTCTTATTATTTTTATCTCCTACTTTAGTTAGGAATTTCTTGAATGATATATTCTTATTTGTTGATAAACTTAACTCTAATTGGCTTATAGTTTGAATATAAATTTTATATTTATAATGATTCTGGATCATTATTTGATGCATGAAACATAAAAGACATTGATATGGTTATTACTATTCCCATTAATTTAGAAAATGAAATGTATATATTCTATTGTGATAAACAAAGAGACTTAGGGTTTTGAATCATGAACTTTACCCTGGCTTTAGGGTTTTGCGTATACTTAGATCCCTTTATGGATATGGTTAAAGATTCAATAGCTAAACATGTGGTTTTCTTTTTGGGATATTTGTTGACAGCCCCTTTTATAATAGAAAGTTATATTGAGAGTTTCATAGAAAGGGAATGGATAAAGATACTCCTAAGCACATATAATTCTGATGGTTGGAATTGACAGAGAAAAACTTATGTGATTTGCTATAAGAAAATATTCCTAGAAAATGATATAGACATAAGATAATGGTTCATTAGCATAAAATAGATATTATATTTGATTTGAGATTTAGAGTTGCTTGTTTACCAATAATTACTATCTTCCATAATTCATAATTCTAGACTTTTTATTAAAGAATTCCTTTCCTAGATATACTACCCTTTTGTATCTATCATCATGGTTAACATGATGAATTATTACTTCACTTGAATATTCTGATTCACTTATTATATTTCTAAACTTATTGATAAATCCATTGAATTGATACTATAGTATTCATAACTTCCTCATATCATGGCTTGGTTGTATTTACTACTCTACTGTTGATAGCCTTCCATCCAACAAATAGTTCCTTCAATTTTTCTCATGCTCTTCTTAATCATTCATTACTAATGTCTCTTTATTAGTTGTATGCTTCCAACTACTTTTCTCTAAAGTTGACAATCCTTTAATATGAATAACACCACTTCTAAACTCTATGATATACTAGCTTTAATTGAATAATATCAGCCTATATTTACTTAACTCTCATGACTTACACTTCAATCCTTGAATTATATTTATGTGGTTTGCAATGACTACTCTAGGATCACTTATCTCTACTAAAGTTCCAATCATGTTCTACCCACCAGTATTACTTATACTAAATATAAGCATTCAATATTGATGGCCAAAGCATTACCATTATAATACTTTAATCATTTATTACTTAAGTTCTTAGTTGGCTAAGCAGGGCTTTATCAATCCTACCTTTCATTATCTGGAAATTATCTTCTTAGTATCTTATATTGGATTAAGGTTATTAATGGACCATGCCCTGATTAGAAGATTTAAGTAGATGTTCTGATAAGATCAAGTAGTAGATCAAAGATTGATAGTTAAAGAATTTGTGAATCGATGGGGAATTATCCAACATTGATGAACAACAGATATTGAAATAAGTTCCATAAAGATTGCTATAGGAAGAAGATATATAGTAGATGATCTTGACTTAGTCTCTTTCCATCTTCAACTCATTAAAGAGTTTAAAGTTAAGAATTACCATGATACTCATAGTAAGAATGGATAAGAATAAGATAGGTCCAGATTAATCATTGCATTTTCTTTTTATAAATTTTAGTGGTAATCTTAACTTAGTATTCATAGGTTGATATGGTGAATAGTATGATATGATCCCCTAAGAATCATATATGAATCATTTAAGCAATGTATTATGAGTGACATTTATTATATCTGGTCTACCCTTAGACCAAATCATATTTAACTAAGTAAGGGTTTTAGCAAAGGTCATATTGAAACTTATCGCAGTTAACTTGATGGTCTACTTCAATCCCATCAAGTTAAGAGAAGCTTCAATCACTTTGACAAGTTCTATTTTAAAAGCGCAAAAATTATTCGGATTTTCTATGCATGAATGCAATGCACATATCTGGATTCAGCTTATTTCTAAGCTCTAATGCTAGGATGTTACACCGGTAGTACGGCCCGAGTTGGCCGGTACTACCGGCCATCCCAGTTACACCATCCCAGCACCCTGCCTGCTTGTCCCCAGCTTGCTGGATCAACCCAGCCGCTGCTGCGCCCGCGCGTTGCCGCAGCTGCCAGATCCTGCCTCGCGCGACCCCGCTCGCCCCGTCTAGAACCGCTGCTACCAGCTAGGCCCCGCGCGCATGCCGCCCGACTCTCCCGCCCGTGCGCCGCACTGCGCCTGCATGCCGCATGAGCACCTGCCCACTCGCTGCCTGGTTGGCTGCCGCTGGCCTGCTGCTCGCGCGCCTGCCCGCTCGCTGGCTTGCTTCTCCCTGTCGCTAGCCCCACACTGCCTGCTCTGCTACATGCCTTCTGCCTGGCCTCACGTTGACCCAGGCGCGCCGCGCTGCCCGCTGCGGCTCTGCCTCGCTGCGCGTGCTCCACTCGCTGGCCCCACGCTCGAGCACGTCTGCTGTGCTGCTGCTTCACCTTTTCCTGGAGATTACGGTACTACCGGTTAAATCTGGTAGTACCGGACCATTCTGAAAAATTGCCCCAATGGCCAGATTTTGGGGGCCCCTATTTAAGGCTTTGTCCGTTTTGAGTTGTGTTAGCTTCTTCCTCTTTTATTAGGCTAAGCTTTTTCCACACTTGCTCTATATCTTGAAGCTTGCCTAATATTTTCCCTCCGATGATTCTTGCCCATATTTGAGTGGAAGAGAGAGGAGATCTAGATCCACGTTTGGACCTAACCGATTCATCTCTTTGTGAGTGCATCTTTGGGGATCTAGATTTTGGGGGATTTTGTGTGCCTCTTTGATTCCTCCTCCCTTGTTCCCCAATAGCTTTAGTAGCTTTGTTGGAACTTGAGAGTGAGGGATTGGAGCACCTTTGTGGTGTTCTTGCCATTTTCATTCGGTGCATCGGTTTGAGTTCTCCTCGAAGGATTTGGTTCATGTGACTCATTGGAGCTTGTCCCTCTTGGGTTCTTGGAACCCTAGACGGTTTTGTGTCCTTGGTGGCATTGTGGCCTTTTGTGGCGTTTGTTGGGAGCCTCCAATTAAGTTGTGGAGAAGTGCCCCAACCATGTGAGAGGTTCCGGTTGCCACCGACAAGTGCATCGATAGTGGAAGCGTGGATCGATCCCATTGGGGTGAGATTCACCAGAGAACAAGGGAGGCCTTTTGTGGCGTAGGTGGTTAGATACCACCCCCTCTCCAAATGAGACGTACTCCATGTTGGGAGGAACTCGATAAAATATCGTCGTCCCTGCGTGCCTCGGTTATCTCTATACCCGAGCTCTTTACTTATGCACTTTACATTGTGATAGCCTTCGGGCTTGAAGTAATATATATCTTGCTATCACATTGTTGCTTGTATTGCTTAGCATAAGTTGTTGGTGCACATAGGTGAACCATAGTTGTTCTAAGTTGTGCTTGACAAAGTAAACGCTAGTTTAATTCTGCCTTTGTCGAGCCACTCTCGAAAAAAAAATCAACTATTCACCCCCCCTCTAGGCGACATCCGTATCCTTTCACCTGGGTTCTGAGGCAAGCAAATTTTTATAATAATCAGTGGTCACTTTATGCGGTGACCTAGCATATCACTGCATGTGTAGTACACTATAGTCGTTGACATGACATCCACAGAACACCGTTCCGTAAATATCACATCCCTTAGAGTGGTACAACAGAAACATTGCGGGTCCATATTACAAAAGTACACACATTATTATTATTACAATACCGGAAGTTCAAGACTTCCAAAAGATCCAACTTACAAACCAAAATATAAAGTGTTCAGCGGAATTTAAAAGTAGCAACTCCGTCTAGGAGTTGAGCTCAGCAACTTATTCTATAGAGTTCATGCTGCTCGGCTCCGTTGGTTACTATTAACTAGGGATACTTAGTTGGACTCGTGATCATCGATGCCATATCGGATTTCGTAATCCACTCCTTCGACTCCTCCGGACAGATCAGGTTCCTCGTAGAACACATCTTCTTGGCATTCGGCTGCATACATTGGCACGTCTTCGGGATCCTCAGAGTCTAAGCAAGGGATCAAAGGAAAGAATGAGTAACATCGTTACCCAACAAGTTCATTAAATGCAAGGTGGGAAGTTTGATGCTCTAACTACCACCTCGGGTTATGAATCCTTGGCACTATGCAATTTCTTTCTTCAAAGATTGATTTTATTATAAAAATCTATGACCATCAGCCTTCACAGGTTGACTAGAACTTTCATGGAGTTCCTTTCCTGCTACGTTCGTAGCTCCTTCTCGGAACAAGGAGTAACAAGTTACAATTCTTACACTCTGTAGAGGTGTGTTACTTTACCCATGAGAGATCAACTCCTTGTTGCACAACCAGGCATACTTTCCCGTCCACAATTCCATGATGTGGGGCCCAGTAGTTGGTCCAAGCCAATCACTGCCCCCTTCGCGACCCCGCATGCCTCCTTGGTGTACACCATGCCCACATAATGAATTACGACAATGGTTTGTACAAACCGTTAGATGCGAGAACTATCATGGGACGATGAGGGTTCCCACCCATATGCTGCATATCCTCTATGAATTACCAATTAATATGCACGCTACGAGGATAACAGCCACGACCTACACATCCGGCTTCATGCGAGAGGAAAAAGATACAACTGACTTCAGAGAGGACCTACGGTGAGTTTGATTCCTTCCCCCTGGTGCTTTCTCTGCTTGTTGATTTGATGCTAGAGGCTGGCAGTGTCCTCTCTGTCTATGGTCTTATTCAGTTTAGGATGATTATCCATTTAGGGTTCCTGTGATGTGATTGATCATGTACTGGATGAATTGATTCATGTTTGGATGATTTGTATTCATGTTAAATGATTATTGGCCTGAGGCTTGTTACTTGAAATGATAGATGATGTTCCTGGTGGCTTACTAGATGACTTGATGCTTAGATTGCATCTGATTCAGATGATATTGTTGTTTGGGAAACATGCTTGGTAAAGCCAATGACTTGATAGCTTTCCACTGTTTATTTGATTCATGGTCTTGATTATGATAAGATATAGATACTGTCTTAGTGCTGTTAGCTTGGGAATTAACATGTGGTTTGAGATCATCATGATCTCAAACAGTGAAGTGTAACATAGGAATCTCCTAGTTATGATTCATGTGTTAACAAGGAGATGATTAGTTAGTTGATTGTCTGAATCTATGATGATTTATTGTCTTTCCTGATTCATATTGGACTGTTCTTGTGACACCGTCATGGTATGTCACACAAGTTTGATTCTAAACCATGGATTTGGTTAGTTTATGTTTAAGACAATCTTGGCTTTGAAAGATAAATAGAAATGCTCTTATCTGAATTCCCTAAGACCAATGATGTTGGTCTGAGGCTTAGGGATTTAGATCTTATCTAATTGGTTCATCTAGATGGTCCTGCTGGACTTTGATGTTTAGCTTTCACCCTTTGACAAGTATGGCATTCCGATACATATTTAGCAATATCTCTTTTCATGTTATTCCACCAGAATAGTTCCTTTAAATCCATATACATATTAGTACTCCCCGGATGTATAGAATATGGTGTATCATGTGCTTCTTTGAGTATGAAATTTCCGATCTCAATCACATCTGGAACACATAGACGGTCTTGGAACCATAAAGACCCATAATCCCCAAGGCGAAAAACTGATTTTTGCCCTTGAGATATCCTCCGAATTTCCTCAGCAATAAAAGGATCTTATTCTTGATGTCTACAAATTTCTTGCTTAAGATCACTGTCCTATTCTACAACTACCTGCATAGTAGCTAATCCTCCAAGAACCTCTGTTCTGATGAATTGAAGCTCTAATCTTTCCAAGTCCATTTGTAACTCTTTTGGTAGCTCCCTATTGCTAGGCTGAATATCTGCACTCTTTCTGCTTAAAGCATCTACCACAACATTTGCTTTCCCGAGAGTGTAGTTGATTGTTAAATCATAATCCTTGATTAGTTCCAACCAACGCTTCTGTCTCATATTCAATTCCTTTTGAGTGAAGAAATATTTAAGACTTTTATGGTCAGTGTATAACTCACATCTGGCTCCATAAAGAGAATGCCTCCATCCTTTTAGTGCAAAGACTACTGCTGCTAACTCTAAATCATGAGTTGGATAGTTGACTTCATGTGGTTTCAATTGTCTTGAACCATAAGCAATCACTTTCTGATCTTGCATTAATACACAACCCAAACCTTCTTTAGATGCATCACAGTATACGGTGAAGTCCTTCCCTGTTTCAGGAACTGCTAAGATTGGAGCTGTGGTTCTAGTCTTCAACTCTAGGAAACTTGCTTCACATTTCTCATCCCACTTGAATGGTGTATTCTTCCTTAATAATTTGGTCATTGGTCCCGCTATTTTGGAGAAACCTTCAATGAATCTCCGATAATAACCAGCCTTTCCTAAGAAACCTTGAATTTTCTTCACATTGGTCGGTGCAGTCCACTCTAGTACCGACTGAACTTTAGATGGATTCACAGCAATCCCATCCTTACTGATCACATGACCAAGGAATTCTACCTCATCTAGCCAGAACTCACACTTACTAAACTTAGCATAGAGTTTATGTTCTCTTAAAGTCTGCAATGCTATTCTCAAATGGTCAGCATGCTCTTCCTTATCCTTGGAATATATTAGAATATCATCAATAAAGACGATGACAAACTTGTCCAAATATGGCATGAAGATCTTGTTCATCAGATTCATGAATATTGCCGGTGCATTGGTCTAACCAAATGGTACTACCAGATACTCATGGTGTCCATATCTTGAGACAAATGCTGTTTTTGGAACATCTTCCAGCTTGATTTTTATTTGATGGTATCCAGATCTTAAATCGATCTTTGAAAATACTACAGCCCCTTTCACCTGATCAAATAGATCTTGAATTCTTGGTAAAGGATACTTATTCTTGATAGTAACGTTGTTTAGGTTTCTATAATCACCACACATCTGTCTTCCACCATCTCTTTTATCCACAAAGATTACTGGTGTTCCCCATGGAGATACACTTTCTTGAATAAATCCTTTTCTGGCTAACTCATCAATTTGCTCCTTGAGTTCTTTCAACTCTTTGGGTCCCATTATATATGGTGCTTGAGCTATTGGTGCTGTACCAGGAATTAGGTCAATGGTGAACTCTATCTCCCGGTCTGGTGGCATTCCTGGTAGCTCTGCTGGAAAAACATCTTGAAATTCATTTACTATAGGAATCTCTTTCAACTTGACCTCCTTCATTGAGTTCAACTGCAGATCCACCATGATATGACCGTGCTTATCTACTTTATAAACTATCCTTGCTCCACTTGGAGTTTTGACTAAGACAGTTTTCTCCTCACAATTTATCTGAGCTCCGTGTTCCATCATCCAATCCATCCCCAGCACTACTGCAATTCCCTTCAAAGGAATCACATAAAGGTCCATGAAATATGTACAACCACAGATCGAGATAACCTGATCTTTTTTTTTGTGGCGTACAATCACATTCCCTCCTGCCGTAACTACGGTCATAGGACTTTCTAACGTTGCCCTTCTAATCCCGAACTTATCACAAAATTCTTCAGAAATGAATGAAGTAGTTGCACCAGTATCAAAAAGAACTTTGTCGGGATTGGTAAGGATATTGAGCGTACCTATCACTGCATTCTCCGAATTATCCACTGTAGCATCCCAATTGTCTAACAATTGCAATGCTACTAGCCTAGTCTAGATATATGGCTACTTCAAATATATAATTGTTGCATCATAATTATATCATGCTCATGTCATCATGCCACCTTGCATTTGAGCATCATATAAAACCCTTTTTGATTTGGTTCTTATCTCATATGCATTATTAATTGTATTTGCCTCTTGATATTGTATTTGGTTCTTGATACATTGTTTAACGCCCAAGTTGAGTTGGGGGCATATCTCTTATTAACTCCACCACCTTTTTCTTTCACCACCTTATAATTCCACCATCCAACTAAATATGAGCTTGGCATTTATTGAGTTTACTTCTAGCTCATGTGGGTTGGGATGGATCCAATTCTATTCCACATGCTCTCATCTTAGCATCATGTTGTTTTCACAATATTGAAACATGAGAGCCACATGGCCATCTTTGCATGCCTTGTGAGTGGAACCCTTTTGCTAGCTTCCATATGTGCTGTGCTGGGGTTATTTTCATGTTTGGATATTCTGGGCTTATTAAATGCCTAGTGGCACATACACACTAGCAAGTCCCAATTTTACTCAAACATGATCATCTCCATCTATTCCACTTGGAGCTTTCTCTCACCTCCTTTGCTTGGGCCTTACTCCAATTTTGGGAATGCATAATAATAATGCCATGTATTAATATTGTTTCCACAAGAATCAACATGGCATTAAATATTTGCATGGGCCATGCAAATACCATCTTTTGCTTGTCTTTTGGATTTTACTTGTTTTTGGTTGGATCATGCCATCTCTCATCTATCTCTCCCTCCTTTTAGCTTGATCTTAATTTGATCTTGCTTAAACCTTAACCCTCACCCATCCCTCTCTTTTTCTTGTCTTGTTTTGGTTTGGTCTTGGTTAGTCTTGGCTTGTCCTTGTCCATAGCAAACCCTAATCTCCCCCTTCTCCATCCCCATGACCAAACCCTAAGCTACCACCACATCTCCCCCTCTCGGCCTCTTTGCTCTCTAACATGCAGGCCCCACCAGGCACCCTCTCTCCCTGGCCACCTCACCACCTAGCTACCCCCTCCACCCCAAGCAAAACCCTAACCCGACCCTAGAGCAATCTAACCCGAGCCTCCCCCTCTCTTTTCTCTCTCTGCCCTAAGGGCCCCCAGCCCGAACCACCCCGACCCTGGCCTGCCCTACCCCACCTGTAAGCCCCAGCTGCACCCCTACCTGCCCTGCCCCTGCCTGAGCACGTGAGGAGGAGAGAGTAAAAGGTGGCCGAAGCCACCTTTATCTCCACCTGCTCCCACACGGCACCCACGCCGCTCCCTCGCTTTACCCTCCCTCTCTCTCGCCTCTGGCCTCTTCTAGATCTGCCCCGGCGCCCTGCTCCCTCCTCTCTCTTCTCCACCACCGTCTACACCCCCGACGCCGCCACCGTCGGCCTCTGCTCCGTCCCGACGATCCAGTCGAGCCACGCGTCCGTGAAGAGGCCTGGAAGAGCAAGGAAGGTCCCCTGCACCGCCCTGCACTCGCCGTCGAGGAGGAGGAGGACCGGAGACGCCAGTACCAGCGCCGCGCCACCGGAAACCCTAGCTCGCGGGACCTCTGCATCATCGCCGCTCCTCTGCTCGCCGACCCGATCCGACGTCACCAGCAACCTCCCGGCGAGCCCACGACCCTCCTAGACAACCCCCTCTGGCCGATCTCGCCCTAGCACCGCCGTGCCTTTCGTCGAACACCGTCGGAGCGTCAGGTTCGCTGGCGTCTGCGCGCTCGCGCTCCGCGTAGCACCTCATCTAGCCCTCGCCCTCCTCCCAGACATCAACCCCCACCTAGCCCAGTGGCTGCCGCCCCCGCGCGCGCTGCCAGGTCCCCAGTTCGATTCCCCCGTGCGCTGCGCTCCGCGCGTCGGCATCGATCTGTCGACAGACAGCTTCAGAGAAGATCCACAGTACCGCGCGGTCGCTTTTGCGCATACCCCCCCTGCAATTTTTGTTGCATCAACCCGCGCTCCCGCGTGGCCCACCGTCAGCCTCCCGTGGCATTTTGCAAAAAGGATCCCAGGTTTTTGTAAAACTCAACCCGCAGTCCCCCCTGAGCCACGTGGCAACCTCGAGCCCGCCCACTGTCGCGTGGGTCCGCGAGCCCCCTGGCCCCACCTGTCATCCTCTTAGTCTAGCCTAGCTCGCGGTGACAGAAGCTTTTAAGCGCGGTGGGCTGCTGAGTCAACTGCTGGCCCCACATGTCATTGGCTGTGGCTGGGTTAGTCTGAGTACGAAAAGTATTGTCTGTTTTCTGTTTTAAATTCAAATCTTTTCAAATTTATTTCAAATTCAAATTTATTTCTGTTTTAAAATATCTTTTAAAATATAAACTCAAATAATACATATAATATATGTTTTGGATTCAGAAAAATATGAGGAATTCAAATATGCCATTCAAAATATATTTTGAACATTCAAAATTCCAAGTTTATTTAAATTACAACAAATTGCCCTTTTCCTTATTTAATTAATAACTTTTGTTTTATAACTCCAAATTTAATAAATAATATGTCTAAAATGATTAGCTCGACGAGACCTTTCTGTTTATGCATTCCATGGTTTGATTTGAAGCATGCATCATATAATTATAAAGATTACAGCAACTAATTTGAGGGTAAAATGGGCCCAAAACTCAATATAATGCTTTAATATTGTATTCCCCACCTCACCCATGCCATGCTACTTTAATGCCATGCAAATTGTGCATCATTCATCATGGCATAATTGTTTGCTTGATGCATTTATTCATATGCTTGTGCACTTTATTTATGTTGGCCCTTGTTTGTTTGGTTCTTCTTCGAATAGACGCTGAGCAGGGGATTTATCAAGACACCCAGGAGTACCACCCAGATCCTTCTCTCGCTTCAACTGAGCTGCCAGGCAAGCACTACCACATGCTTGCATACATATAGTACCTATTGCCTATGTCTTATTCTTGCATCATCGAGTCGCGATTGCATTAAACTGAATCCCAAGTATTGCATAGCCTTTACTTTTAAACCCCACCGAAGCTTGTTCCTCCATCCCATGAGCCATTACTACAGGAGTTGCTTGAGCCATGCGAGTCGTAGAACAGCATGTGTAGGGTATGTGAGTGTCTGATGGATAACGAGGTACCTAAACAACTTAACCTGAGTAGTAATGGGATAACTAATGAAAGTGGCATCGGTGAGCCATATTCGCTATTTGGTTTTTCAGGCTCACTTGTGTCCCGTAAGACCCCGAGTACTTGATTCCTGTTCCAAGAATATTCGCGCTATCCACATCCGGGAGGCTTATGGACCCCCCTGAGCCAGAGCTTGATTCATTCTTATTTCTTGGGGCCACAAACTAGTTTGAGGTTTTATTTACTATCCTGTACTTATGCCATGCTTTACTGCTTTATTTTAAATTGTGCGAGGTACTGCACACTGTACTGTTTAGGAAAGCGGAGTGTTTTCGCGGTGTCGACAAGCCCAGTCACATTTTCGGGTTCCCAGTCGTTCACAGCCATTGACGCAAACCTTGAGTCCGTCTCGGAGTCAGCTAACTCCGTTGCGGGTAGCTTAATGGGGTGGCCCCCTGAAATATTTCTGAATCCTGTGATTGCTTTGTCGTGACTGCCTCGTTGGGTTTTGATTTGGTTTTTCCGAGGCATATCGAGTGTGTGTTGCTATTTGTGCACCCCTGCAGGGTAAAACTTTCTGAAAGCCGTGTCCGCGGTTATGGACGACTTGGAGAACAGTTTCTCGATCATAGACAAGCATAACTAAAGTACCGCTTTTAATTTGACTAGACTAGGTACCTGACTAGTAAATAGTGCAATACTCACGGAATGGATAATAAAACTGCCAACGGATGGGGGGGTTGTTCGTCCGCTTCCTCGTCGATAAGCGAGGAGGAGGATGGATCTGTTAAGATTACCTTTATAACTGTTATAACTGTTGTTATTAATTCACGGACATCCGTCTATCTCTGGTTAGGCGGATGGTTAGCGAGTATCTGTAGAATTGTTAGGGTTTATCTTTTGCTGCAATTGCGTCACCCCAGGTTGTGTCCCCTTTGGAGGCATAAAGACTTGCTGAGTACCCCTAGGGTCTCACACGATAAATTATTGGTTCAGATGAACAGGTACACTCGCAAGATGGATACTGGGTGGAAGAGACGGACGATGTGGGCAACGATCATTCGGTGTAGAGATTCCGGGAACGGGGATCCGTGAGATCTGTGGGCAGGATCTGTTTATTTATGGGGCATCTTATGCCGATTTGCTTCTTATCCGTACTCGGATTTTGTCTTCCGCTTCCGCTTGATACTCTGTTGATTGATGTATGAGGAGATATCCTAAACTATTATATCTATCTAGGATATTTGGATCTTGCCGTATGGCGTTGCTATATTTCCTTTCTTTTTAGATGGGATGACTCTGATGTACTGTTGTATGGTGGCTTGCATACATACTCATTTGTGTATGTAGTTGATCCCTTCGCCTGCCGATTACGCCGCCCGTTCTTGTCCCGATGTGTAGAAATGGTTGGGACGGCCAAAAGGTCTACCTGTGAGTGGCATTTGGGCCCCACCGTACTATTTCAACCATTTCTGCGCATCCAGGCTTGCAACTAGGAGCGTAATTCACCGAGGTAGTTACAATTGGTATCAGAGCCATCCCGCCCTTCAGGGTCTTAGCCAAATGGTCGTTGTCTGTCTAGCAAATATTTTTGGTAGTTATGTATACTAGGGAAAAACAAAACGTGAGAGTAGGACTGCTTCCACTTTTCTTCTTACCCAACCACCCACCCTTTTCTGGTAAGGAAGTGTAACGTTTTCAATCCTCTTCCCAAAAATTCAAACTAGGATTCACGTGTTCTGGGTTTCCGTAGTACCATAGGTTGTGTATCTGTGTGAGTGTGTGTGTGTGTAATTCCTTGTCTATCTGTTGCATCCAACATGTTATCTATATCTGCCTTTGGTTATCAACTGTTGGTACATTCCATACTGACAGGCTTTTGGAAACCGGCGCGATCTATCTGACTCCTTGTTACCCGGTGCCATCTTCTTAAGGGTGTTCTTCCTTCTAGCAACTCCTCTTTCGGTGCAAGCATCTGTTGCTAATCTCTTCCCGATAAGTGTTTTGCGCATCTATTGGTATTTTAATGCCAAAAAATGCGGAAATTTTTTCTTTTATCCATCTGTGTTTCCACACTCCTTTTCACTCGTGTGTGAAACATTATCTATCTCCCTTTATCAGCATGTCCATGCTAACTCATTCTTTCGTCACCGGCGCTTAATCCTGGAGTTTCTTTTCATCTCCTTTTCTCTTGGGCTAACTACATAACATGTGTCGATCCGATGCTGGTGATTGTAATTTGGCTCTCGGCATAGCTATATTCCACTCATGATAAGTGTCGATTGGAATATGGAAAAATGCTATAAACCGTCACCATCTGGAGGATACGGTTATCTCCTGTGATTTTGAGTACACCGTGATCATATCTATGCATATTCAAGCATCTTTGGCAATCCGGAGTTTCTCAAAGCCCTACGGCGGTCTATCATCTGTTTATCATGCTTCACATCTTTTTGAACTCCATATCTGCACATCTTTTTCGTCCCTGATAGCTCATACCATAAGCAAAGCTATATCATCGGTTCTTATCCTAGATCTCTTTATCTTTGTAACCGGCGACCCAATCGACAATGTGAATCAGGTGACATCTCTTTTCTTCCGAAGGATCAGATAATCTATTCTCCCAGTGCATCTTCTTCAACTCTGGAATCAGCAAGTCCATTGTTAATTCCATCCTTTATCTTCAATCCAATCCGGAGTTGTTCCTTGTTGGCAAGTTATCATCGTCGTTCCGCTAAAGTTTTTCCTCAAGACCGCTAAATCTTTCTCAATCTTTTCAAGAAGAACATGGAGTTCTTTCACCTCAGTCTCGTCAAGTGATCCTTGAAAACCTCTCTCTATCGTCTATGCTCAATCCACCGGAGGCCATGAAGACCTTCCAGATCTTGTATTCCTTCTGTTCAAGTTGGTGTTGTCCTTTCCTTTACCTGTGGAATCTTGCAGTTGTTCTCCGTAATCTTCCTTCATATCTTTCCGGTGGCTGGTTACTTCTGATATGACGACAACATCATCACCCATATCTATCTTGGATCCGGTGAATCGTTTGCATCTATCCTTGTTTTCTAACGGAGTTCTATGAGTTCTTTTTGTAAATACCTTCAGTCTGTCTCGGTAGTTGGGTTGCATGGTTTTCTTATTCATGTGCGGAGTAATGCTTTGAGTGCGGGATGGAGTAGCTACCATACCACTACTCTTATCATTCGCTCTCGTACATTGAATTGGTGAATTAATGTGATCTCACTCATTCCACGGAAGTTAGAAGTGGCCTTTATCCCTCGATACTTTTACTTCCGTCCTTGTTTTTCCGGAGTGCTCTTTTGAAGAAAGTATTCTATAATCTCTTGTTGGTGATCTATCTAGTCTAGGTGGAGCAAAATCTTCAATTATCTGGTGAAACAAACGCAAACTCTTTTCTGTCCTCGTCTTTCTACCGGTGCTCGACATCCCCAAACAAGATGAAAGGAACCCATCCCCCATGATCTATCTTCACATCCATCTCTGGAAGTTATATCCGCGCACCTCAATTGCGTGATCCTTCGGTTCTTACCGGCGCAACAAGAATCTAATCCGACGATGTCTAGCTAAATCTTTCTGTTGATATCAAGGAACTCTATTGTTTGAAGGCAATATTGTTTCCGTACTTCCTTTCCCAAATCCGAGAGGATACGATGCTATTGTCATAGTGCTTCAAAACCTCTCCAATCTAGCTCTTTTCTTCTGGCGAGACAAAGATCCATCCTCTCTAGTATCGGTAAATCTTTAATCTTAACGGCGTGTATTTCTTTATCCACGATGCATCATCTTCCCCTTCCTTTCACAAGTGGTTCTATTCTTTTATCTTGTTTCTTGAGAAAACCGGAGCTATGTCTATCCTATCCTTCTTGTCTCACGATAATCCTTCAACTCTTCTACCCGTCGTTTCTCTAGCAAAACGCAAGACTCGCAACAAGTCTAGCAAGTTTTGCAAGGTGTAGTGGTCGCACCATTCAGTTCTTCATCACCTTGGGAACGTGAGGGTCACCTTCGTTCGAACACCCGCCTCTCCTTGTGTTGTTTTCTTTTTCCTAGGAATCTCGGGGCAAGATTCTTGTTTAGTGGGGGAGAGTTGTAGCATCCCAATTGTCTAACAATTGCAATGCTACTAGCCTAGTCTAGATATATGGCTACTTCAAATATATAATTGTTGCATCATAATTATATCATGCTCATGTCATCATGCCACCTTGCATTTGAGCATCATATAAAACCCTTTTTGATTTGGTTCTTATCTCATATGCATTATTAATTGTATTTGCCTCTTGATATTGTATTTGGTTCTTGATACATTGTTTAATGCCCAAGTTGAGTTGGGGGCATATCTCTTATTAACTCCACCACCTTTTTCTTTCACCACCTTATAATTCCACCATCCAACTAAATATGAGCTTGGCATTTATTGAGTTTACCTCTAGCTCATGTGGGTTGGGATGGATCCAATTCTATTCCACATGCTCTCATCTTAGCATCATGTTGTTTTCACAATATTGAAACATGAGAGCCACATGGCCATCTTTGCATGCCTTGTGAGTGGAACCCTTTTGCTAGCTTCCATATGTGCTGTGCTGGGGTTATTTTCATGTTTGGATATTCTGGGCTTATTAAATGCCTAGTGGCACATACACACTAGCAAGTCCCAATTTTACTCAAACATGATCATCTCCATCTATTCCACTTGGAGCTTTCTCTCACCTCCTTTGCTTGGGCCTTACTCCAATTTTGGGAATGCATAATAATAATGCCATGTATTAATATTGTTTCCACAAGAATCAACATGGCATTAAATATTTGCATGGGCCATGCAAATACCATCTTTTGCTTGTCTTTTGGATTTTACTTGTTTTTGGTTGGATCATGCCATCTCTCATCTATCTCTCCCTCCTTTTAGCTTGATCTTAATTTGATCTTGCTTAAACCTTAACCCTCACCCATCCCTCTCTTTTTCTTGTCTTGTTTTGGTTTGGTCTTGGTTAGTCTTGGCTTGTCCTTGTCCATAGCAAACCCTAATCTCCCCCTTCTCCATCCCCATGACCAAACCCTAAGCTACCACCACATCTCCCCCTCTCGGCCTCTTTGCTCTCTACCATGCAGGCCCCACCAGCCACCCTCTCTCCCTGGCCACCTCACCACCTAGCTACCCCCTCCACCCCAAGCAAAACCCTAACCCGACCCTAGAGAAATCTAACCCGAACCTCCCCCTCTCTTTTCTCTCTCTGCCCTAAGGCCCCCCCAGCCCGAACCACCTCGACCCTGGCCTGCCCTACCCCACCTGTAAGCCCCAGCTGCACCCCCTGCCTGCCCTGCCCCTGCCTGAGCACGTGAGGAGGAGAGTGTAAAAGGTGGCCGAAGCCACCTTTATCTCCACCTGCTCCCACACGGCACCCACGCCGCTCCCTCGCTTTACCCTCCCTCTCTCTCGCCTCTGGCCTCTTCCAGATCTGCCCCGGCGCCCTGCTCCCTCCTCTCTCTTCTCCACCACCGTCTACACCCCCGACGCCGCCACCGTCGGCCTCTGCTCCGTCCCGACGATCCAGTCGAGCCACGCGTCCGTGAAGAGGCCTGGAAGAGCGAGGAAGGTCCCCTGCACCACCCTGCACTCGCCGTCGAGGAGGAGGAGGACCGGAGACGCCAGTACCAGCGCCGCGCCACCGGAAACCCTAGCTCGCGGGACCTCTGCATCATCGCCGCTCCTCTGCTCGCCGACCCGATCCGACGTCACCAGCAACCTCCCGGTGAGCCCATGACCCTCCTAGACAACCCCCTCTGGCCGATCTCGCCCTAGCGCCGCCGTGCCTTTCGTCGAACGCCGTCGGAGCGTCAGGTTCGCTGGCGTCTGCGCGCTCGCGCTCCGCGTAGCACCTCATCTAGCCCTCGCCCTCCTCCCAGACATCAACCCCCACCTAGCCCAGTGGCTGCCGCCCCCGCGCGCGCTGCCAGGTCCCCAGTTCGATTCCCCCGTGCGCTGCGCTCCGCGCGTCGGCATCGATCTGTCGATAGACAGTTTCAGAGAAGATCCACAGTACTGCGCGGTCGCTTTTGCGCATACCCCCCCTGCAATTTTTGTTGCATCAACCCACGCTCCCGCATGGCCCACCGTTAGCCTCCCGTGGCATTTTGCAAAAAGGATCCCAGGTTTTCGTAAAACTCAACCCGCAGTCCCCCCTGAGCCACGTGGCAACCTCGAGCCCGCCCACTGTCGCGTGGGTCCGCGAGCCCCCTGGCCCCACCTGTCATCCTGTTAGTCTAGCCTAGCTCGCGGTGACAGAAGCTTTTAAGCGCGGTGGGCTGCTGAGTCAACTGCTGGCCCCACATGTCATTGGCTGTGGCTGGGTTAGTCTGAGTACGAAAAGTATTGTCTGTTTTCTGTTTTAAATTCAAATCTTTTCAAATTTATTTCAAATTCAAATTTATTTCTGTTTTAAAATATCTTTTATAATATAAACTCAAATAATACATATAATATATGTTTTGGATTCAGAAAAATATGAGGAATTCAAATATGCCATTCAAAATATATTTTGAACATTCAAAATTCCAAGTTTATTTAAATTACAACAAATTGCCCTTTTCCTTATTTAATTAAGAACTTTTGTTTTATAACTCCAAATTTAATAAATAATATGTCTAAAATGATTAGCTCGACGAGACCTTTCTGTTTATGCATTCCATGGTTTGATTTGAAGCATGCATCATATAATTATAAAGATTACAGCAACTAATTTGAGGGTAAAATGGGCCCAAAACTCAATATAATGCTTTAATATTGTATTCCCCACCTCACCCATGCCATGCTACTTTAATGCCATGCAAATTGTGCATCATTCATCATGGCATAATTGTTTGCTTGATGCATTTATTCATATGCTTGTGCACTTTATTTATGTTGGCCCTTGTTTGTTTGGTTCTTCTTCGAATAGACACTGAGCAGGGGATTTATCAAGACACCCAGGAGTACCACCCAGATCCTTCTCTCGCTTCAACTGAGCTGCTAGGCAAGCACTACCACATGCTTGCATACATATAGTACCTATTGCCTCTGTCTTATTCTTGCATCATCGAGTCGCGATTGCATTAAACTGAATCCCAAGTATTGCATAGCCTTTACTTTTAAACCCCACCGAAGCTTGTTCCTCCATCCCATGAGCCATTACTACAGGAGTTGCTTGAGCCATGCGAGTCGTAGAACAGCATGTGTAGGGTATGTGAGTGTCTGATGGATAACGAGGTACCTAAACAACTTAACCTGAGTAGTAATGGGATAACTAATGAAAGTGGCATCGGTGAGCCATATTCGCTATTTGGTTTTTCAGGCTCACTTGTGTCCCGTAAGACCCCGAGTACTTGATTCCTGTTCCAAGAATATTCGCGCTATCCACATCCGGGAGGCTTATGGACCCCCCCTGAGCCAGAGCTTGATTCATTCTTATTTCTTGGGGCCACAAACTAGTTTGAGGTTTTATTTACTATCCTGTACTTATGCCATGCTTTACTGCTTTATTTTAAATTGTGCGAGGTACTGCACACTGTACTGTTTAGGAAAGCGGAGTGTTTTCGCGGTGTCGACAAGCCCAGTCACATTTTTGGGTTCCCAGTCGTTCACAGCCATTGATGCAAACCTTGAGTCCGTCTCGGAGTCAGCTAACTCCGTTGTGGGTAGCTTAATGGGGTGGCCCCCTGAAATATTTCTGAATCCTGTGATTGCTTTGTCGTGACTGCCTCGTTGGGTTTTGATTTGGTTTTTCCGAGGCATATCGAGTGTGTGTTGCTATTTGTGCACCCCTGCAGGGTAAAACTTTCTGAAAGCCGTGTCCGCGGTTATGGACGACTTGGAGCACAGTTTCTCGATCATAGACAAGCATAACTAAAGTACCGCTTTTAATTTGACTAGACTAGGTACCTGACTAGTAAATAGTGCAATACTCACGGAATGGATAATAAAACTGCCAACGGATGGGGGGGTTGTTCGTCCGCTTCCTCGTCGGTAAGCGAGGAGGAGGATGGATCTGTTAAGATTACCTTTATAACTGTTATAACTGTTGTTATTAATTCACGGACATCCGTCTATCTCTGGTTAGGCGGATGGTTAGCGAGTATCTATAGAATTGTTAGGGTTTATCTTTTGCTGCAATTGCGTCACCCCAGGTTGTGTCCCCTTTGGAGGCATAAAGACTTGCTGAGTACCCCTAGGGTCTCACACGATAAATTATTGGTTCAGATGAACAGGTACACTCGCAAGATGGATACTGGGTGGAAGAGACGGACGATGTGGGCAACGATCATTCGGTGTAGAGATTCCGGGAACGGGGATCCGTGAGATCTGTGGGCGGGATCTGTTTATTTATGGGGCATCTTATGCCGATTTGCTTCTTATCCGTACTCGGATTTTGTCTTCCGCTTCCGCTTGATACTCTGTTGATTGATGTATGAGGAGATATCCTAAACTATTATATCTATCTAGGATATTTGGATCTTGCCGTATGGCGTTGCTATATTTCCTTTCTTTTTAGATGGGATGACTCTGATGTACTGTTGTATGGTGGCTTGCATACATACTCATTTGTGTATGTAGTTGATCCCTTCGCCTGCCGATTACACCGCCCGTTCTTGTCCTGATGTGTAGAAATGGTTGGGAC
The DNA here is from genome assembly GCA_916181665.1 of Avena sativa. Taxonomy (NCBI): domain Eukaryota; kingdom Viridiplantae; phylum Streptophyta; class Magnoliopsida; order Poales; family Poaceae; genus Avena; species Avena sativa. The sequence goes on from OV702294.1 coordinate 510,390,108, forward strand.
GGCCAAAAGGTCTACCTGTGAGTGGCATTTGGGCCCCACCGTACTATTTCAACCATTTCTGCGCATCCAGGCTTGCAACTAGGAGCGTAATTCACCGAGGTAGTTACATCCACCTCCTCGAGGGTTGCACAATTCAGTTTCCCGATAGGTCGGTTCCTCTTGCCATTGTTGTTCTTGCCATTATTTCCTCCTTTATTGGGTTGTCCATTTCCTCCACTGGCTTGTCCTCCTCCCTTGGTAGGCCATCCGACAGTCTGGCTTGATATGCCCCTTCTGACCACAACCGTAACAGATCACTACAGGCTTTTTGCATTCCCTCTGGAAATGCCCTGGAATTCCACAATTGTTACAAATAACATTCCTTCTCGGATTGGATTGAATTCCACCACTGCCCTTGTTATTTTTATTGTTGCCATAATTACTATTCCAAGGATTGAACTCCAGGTTGGGTTTAGGTTTGCTTGCCTGAATCCTCTTGGTTTCCTTCTTGGCTCTCTTCCTCTGATCCTCTTGGACATTCTTGTAGTCATCTTCAAAAGTAATGGCTGCATCCAACAACTGCTGATAAGTTTGCTTATTGGCTAACCTTAGCTGCATCTTCACAAATGGATTTAATCCATGCAAGAAGCGCTTCTTCCGCTTATCTTTAGTGTTAACATCCTCCTCAGCATAACGAGACAGTTGGCTAAACTCTCGGATGTACTTCATGACACTAGTATATCCTTGCTGAAGCTCCTCAAATTCTCTCCGCTTCAACTCCATGACACTTTCCGGAACATGATATTCATGGAATCTCTGCTTGAACTCCTCCCAGGTAAACTCCCTTCCTGGCTGTTGCATGGCTAACTGATTTTCCCACCATGATGCTACAGGTCCAGTCAATAGATGAGTTGTGTACCTCAATTTCTCCTCATCATTGCAACTTATAGTTTTCAGCTTCCTTTCTGTATCTGCTAGCTAGTCTTCTGCATCCATTGGTTCAGGAGCTGATGCAAAAGGTAATGGTCTTGCATTCTGGAAATTAGATAGACTCACTCCTCCACCTTCAGGTGCCCTCTGATTTGCTCGTGCCAGCAACTCTTCCATGAACTTGTTCTAGGTCTCTTGCATCATTTGCATGCATTGCATAAAGTTCTGCTCCATTAACGGCCTCATTGGAGGTGGTGGTGGTAATGCTTCTTGGTTTGCTGCATCTGTATCGGCCTTTTCCTTGGCCTCTCGCTCCATCCGCTACTGCTCAGTTTCCATTCCTACACCCGTATCCATGACCCTCTAGTCCTCAAACACAAAGCGAATACTCGTAATTACATCATGCACATGTGTTCTGAGCTCGACTTTACGCACAGAACTAGTCACATAATGAAGATCCAAAGAAAATCCAAATATGCATTTCACATATTTTACATAATGATACAAAGTCATTACAACATATACCATATAGGTATCATTACAAAACTACCTTATTACTTGGGTACAATACACAGTACTTGATACTACTGACAAATTGTCTCCTTCTAATAGTAACTACGTTCATCGTACATGCCTGATGTCCAACCATGATGACATGTTGTTCGTCGCACAGTTTGTGGAACATATGGCCTTCCAGAAGGAATATACTCTGTATCTGAAGTATCAGGACTTGAGTCATTACTCAACCTGAGCGTATTCACTCCCTCCAGCTCAGCTGAAAAATCTCCAGAAACATATTCAACATTATCTCTAGCCTGCATCTCCTGAGCTTCATTTCTTGAGTTGCCAACAGGATACGCAGATCGTGCCGCTTCCCAGGTGCTCTCATGGGCAAGATAGTTAAACACTAGATAATGTATATTCCCTGGGTTTTGAGAAGATGTTGATGATTCAAACACTCTCTCCTCAGGATCTTCCTCTTCATCCTGATTATCTATTGACATGGTATTTCTACTACTATTATTAGGATTCATTCTTGCACCCATCCAACTAGATTGTCTAACATTTCTGTCAGAACCATCTGTGGACATCTGGTGTTCATGAGATCCATCATATGATCCCATTCTCCATCCATCCGAATTCTCAATAGGAAGTTCTAAATCCGAACCATCCTCTGAGCCCTGTGATACTGCATACCGCATATCCATAGTAGGATCATGTATAGGTTCAGGTCTTGGTGAATAAGGATATGGTATAAAATATTCAGGATCTATAGGTATATCCTTAAAGATAGGTGTTGCACTACTACTTGCTTCTTTCTCTAGCTGGAATGCTAACTGCTTCCTCCTTTCCGGATCAGTTAGATCCTCTAACATGTCATTTTTGTCTTCAACAATCACTTGATGAGTCTTATAGAAAGACGCAATGAGTGTCCGGTATCTATCCATAAACTTGGAAGATAACTTAGGATGCTTCTTAACCAAAGTAAGATGATCCAGTATAGGCTCCGAGTCTATAGAATCATGAGGTATCACAGAGAATGTGCTACCTTCTAGATCCTTGGTTTTCTGCTCCCGGATATTAGCTATCGCCTCCACAACAGCAACATGATAGGCTGCTAAATGACTCCTACCTTCTCCTATAGGTAGATTGTGATATAATCCAAGCTTCTCTAGAAGTTGGATACTCACACGATACTTGGATAACATTCGACCATCAAGGTAAGTGATAGTGTTTACTGGAATTCTAGTAGGACACCTAAAAGGCTTTAAAAGTTGACGAAGTTGGTCTGTGAATGATCCTTGATAATCATCAAGAGTCTCCTCTTTCCTTACCAAAGTCTATTTTGGAAACTTTGGTGCCATAACTCTGTATATCAGAAAAATAATTTTGATTAGTATCCAATAATAAATTGCATCATAACAAAGAATTATCGCACTAAATTATATAACGGAATATTCTCATTTGAATACCCATTATATCACTTTTAGAGAATTCTTTATCGTTGCTAAATTTTTCCTACAGGTAATACCCTTTACTAGGTTTACAACCTAAGGTCAAAGCAATTTGCTCTGATACCAACTGCGGTGACCCAGCATACCACTGCATGTGTAGTACACTATAGTCGTTGACATGACATCCACAGAACACCGTTCCGTAAATATCACATCCCTCAGAGTGGTACAACAGAAACATTACGCGTTCATATTACAAAAGTACACACATTATTATTATTACAATACCGGAAGTTCAAGACTTCCAAAATATCCAACTTACAAACCAAAATATAAAGTGTTCAACGGAATTTGAAAGTAGCAACTCCGTCTAGGAGTTGAGCTCAGCAGCTTATTCTATAGAGTTCATGCGCCTCGGCTCCGTTGGTTACTATTAACTAGGGATACTTAGTTGGAATCGTGATCATCGATGCCATAGAGGATTTCGTAATCCACTCCTTCAACTCCTCCGGACAGATCAGGTTCCTCGTAGAACACATCTTCTTGGCATTCGGCTGCATACATTGGCATGTCTTCGGGATCCTCAGAGTCTAAGCAAGGGATCAAAGGAAAGAATGAGTAACAGCGTTACCCAACAAGTTCATTAAATGCAATGTGGGAAGTTTGATGCTCTAACTACCACCTCGGATTATGAATCCTTGGCACTATGCAATTTTTGTAAATCTTTCTTCAAGGATTGATTTTATTATGAAAATCTATGACCATCAGCCTTCACAGGTTGACCAAAACTTTCATGGAGTTCCTTTCCTGTTGCGTTCGTAGCTCCTTCCCGGAACAGGGAGAAACAAGTTACAATTCTTACACTCTATAGAGGTGCGTTAATTTACCCATGAGAGATCAACTCCTTGTTGCACAACCAGGCATACTTTCCCGTCCACAATTCCATGATGTGGGGCCTAGTAGTTGGTCCAAGCCAATCACTGCCCCCTTCGCGACCCCGCATGCCTCCTTGGTGTACACCATGCCCACATAATGAATTACGGCAATGGTTTGTATAAACTGTTAGATGCGAGAACTATCGTGGGACGATGAGGGTTCCCACCCATATGCTACATATCCTCTATGAATTACCAATTAATATGCATGCTACAAGGATAACAGTCACGACCTGCACATCTGGCTTCATGCGAGAGGAAGAAGATACAGCTGACTTCTCTGTCCCATTCCAAATCTCATGGCTAACGCGTAATATACGGCGCTAGAATCACTGATGTTAGGGGTTATTAAGTCCCTACTTGATCATCATTGTTGCAATTAGAACCCTAAGTTCCATTGCTCCATTATATCATCACTTAGGATGATATCTATGTTTTCTTTATTTGTGAAAATAATATTTTATTTCTTTTATAGCATATATGATAACCCACAATTTGCAAATACTTTGATAAAGACTCTTCAAAGGACATGAGCAAGTGATGAACTTGCCTGGTGATGGCAAGGTAGTGAAGTCTGATGCTTGCACTGGACCTTGAGCTTCTAGTTCTACAAAAACATCATTATTGCCCGGTAAGGACAATATTTAAAGAAGCAAAATGATTATGCAAGTAATGTAATGCATTATTTAATTCTATATGCATTTTCCCTATATAGGGTGCCTTTTCATAAAGCATTTATAAATATTACTTTATAATATTTATAACATATAATGAATTTGATTTCCTTTTTATTTGACTTTTATTGATTTAATAATTCTTTTTAAGAATTATCAATTATACATTAAAAATTGTTATTAAATATTTATTTAGTATTTTTCAAAAATACTATAATATTAATATATAATGAAAGTGATTTTTATTTATTTTTATCATCTTTCAATAATTTTGTAAAATTCCATAAGGAATATATAAATTCCAAAATTCTTATAAAAATCTAAATGTCCAAAATTTTATATCTTATTTTATTTGGATAGAGTGGATTATTGTGAATCCAAAAGTATTTAATTTATAATTTTTGGACTTATATTTATTTTCTAGAATTTATTTAAGTCTAGGGGTATTTTGGTCTTTTCCTGTTTCTTAAAACAGGCCTCGAATTGTTTCTGGGCTGATTATTCTTATTGGGCCCTAGTGGCCCATTTAGTTTTAGACAAAAGGACCACCCCAAAGGGTTTGGCCCAGCTCGGCCCACTCCTCACCGCCTCTCTCTCTCCCTTGAGCTCATCCTCTCCTCCTCTAACCCCGACCCCGTGGCCGGCGATGCCGCCACCGGCGATTCCCGCCGCTGTAGGTCGTTCTGGTCGCCACCGTGGTGTACTAGGGGGTTGTCGATGACGCCCGTTCATTCCATCCAATTGGATTTGAGCCTGGGGCTCTCCTGCAATGGATCGATGCCTCTCTGAGCCCTAGGGTTTGGGGTTTGGCATGTGTTCAAGTGCTGCCGCCGTCGTCGTCCCGCCTGTGGTGATGTGGTGGATTCGTGTGCTGCTGTGGCCGCCGCCGTGGCTGGTGCAGGTTGCAGCTCCCCCTGGGTGATCCCTGTGCCGTCGCGGGTTCGTCGGCCAATCTGCTTCCTCTTCAATTTCTTCAGCGAGGACCTACGGTGAGTTTGATTCCTTCCCCCTGGCGCTTTCTGTGCTTGTTGATTTGATGCTAGAGGCTGGCAGTGTCCTCTCTGTCTATGGTCTGATTCAGTTTAGGATGATTATCCATTTAGGGTTCCTGTCATGTGATTGATCATGTACTAGATGAATTGATTAATGTTTGGATGATCTGTATTCATGTTAAATGATTATTGGCCTGAGGCTTGTTACTTGAAATGATAGATGATGTTCCTGGTGGCTTACTAGATGATTTGATGCTTAGATTGCATCTGATTCAGATGATATTGTTGTTTGGGAAACATGCTTGGTAAAGCCAATGACTTGATAGCTTTCCACTATTTATTTGTTTCATGGTCATGATTATGATAAGATATACATCTACTGTCTTAGTGCTGTTAGCTTGGGAATTAACATGTGGTTTGAGATCATCGAAGTGTAACATAGGAATCCCCTAGTTATGATTCCTGTGTTAACAAGAAGATGATTAGTTAGTTGATTGTCTGAATCTATGATGATTTATTGTCTTTCCTGATTCATATTGGACTGTTCTTGTGACACCATCATGGTATGGCACACAAGTTTGATTCTAAACCATGGATTTGGTTAGTTTATGTTTAAGACAATCTTGGCTTTGAAAGATAAATAGAAATGCTCTTATCTGAATTCCCTAAGACCAATGATGTTGGTCTGAGGCTTAGGGATTTAGATCTTATCTAATTGGTTCATCTAGATAGTCCTGGTAGTGGTACCAGTTATTCTTGATTGAATCAAAGCTTGGAAAAATGATAGTGAGCTTGATCATGTTATGGATCCTAAGGATTTGTTCCTAAGGTGCTACCCTTCCTTTAGGGATGTGCCTAGGAATAGATCATAGGTATATGCATGATTGAATGGTAAAATATAGTTTGACAACCAGAGCAAGGATGTTGCTCTGAGCTCTGGTTGGATCCTGGTATTATGTTGTTTGCCTTTAGAGTTTTAAAAATCCCTATGATGGATTCACCCCACTTGGGTGTTTTCTGAGGTTTTGTTTTATAAAACAACACATGTTTCTCTCTGAATAAGATGATTAGATCATGTGAAGGTTTTATGAAACTCACCACAAAATCCGATGATGGTGTAGTAAGTTGGTGATGATGATCTTGATCTGGTTTTGCTGGACTCCTGTGCTTGATCTTGAGCTGACCCTGCTCCTCCTAGCTCCTGGCTTGATCTTGCTATCCACCTAATCCATCCCCCTCCTTATGTCACCATCCTGGTGATGTTTGATTGATCCTTAGTTGGTTTGGTTGCTGGCTGTGGTGCTTGGTTTAGCTGCTGTCTACACTGGCTGTTCTTGTGTGTTGTGCAGTGGAGTGATGCACTAGTGCCTCCCACGGCTGTACTTGTGGTTTTGTGAGATTGGGCTGTTCTGTGAGCTTGACAACACTTGTGTGCTTGCTATGCACTTGTGGTGTGTGTCGTGCATGTGTGCTTGCTATGCACTTGTGGATATGTTCAGAATTTTTGAACTTACTCTTACCAGGTTACTTTCACATGGCTAGTGATTTTGCCCCCTTGGCTGTTATTTGACTTCTGGCTTTGAATTTATGAAATATGAATTCTTTTATATTGGTGAAACTTGCCCCTTTTTTAAATGTCTCAATGATGAATTTGTCAAGTGCATTTCACTGACATGTCTGAGAGAAATAATACTAACACTAATCTTCTTTTGTTTTTATTTAGTCTTTGTTTTCCAGGTACAAAGATAAATATGAAGATTTAGTTTAGATTTAGATATAGGATAGTTAGTAAATATTTCAATGTAATTTTCTTATTCTTTTGTAATTTTCTTTTATTATTCTTGTAATCTTTATTTTATTCAATTGTAATTAAGATTATATTATTATTAATAAAGAATATTCCTATTCTTTGTATATTTACTTATGTAAGTTATGTGGATGTTCAAATAAGTTATAATTTTATAACTTGATTATATATATTGATGATAAGAAATAAACTTTATATTCATTATTGTTTTTCTTTGGATAGAATTCAAGTTGTAATATTTATCTCTTAATTGAATTGAGATTCAAAACTTATATATAATTCATTTGAATTATAATTCAAACACTCAAGTCTAATATTTCAAATCCATTTGAAAACACATAACTCCTTAAGATCATCTTAAAGTTTATAACAATCATCCTTTAAGACTAAACCTAATCTCAAAGTATGAAAGAAACATTGATCACTTAGGTTTTTATTTGGCGAAAATTTTACCCACATTTTCACAGATGAATGCATGCAACAATCCATATTCCTAAATCTACCCTTCGTTAGGTCCTAAATGCTGGGATGTTACACTTTAATCATATCATTAATGTCTATGACAGGTCCATCAGGAGCATCTGAAACATTAATCAACTTTTTCCTTCTACGTTGGTTGGCAACTGCATGGAAATATGCAGTGTTTATATCCCCCTCCAGAACATTTCTATCTCTAGACCTTTGTCTAGCTTTAGTTTCCTCTAAAATCCAGTACGTATGGAGTTCCGAGTAAACAAAATCTAATCTACCGCTTTCCTCATCTGAAAGAGGTTGGGTTTCAGATTTAATATCCAAAATATCATACTCCTCCATCAGATCTCTTCTATTTTTTCTAACAGCGGTCTCTGTATTATTATTCCACCCTTTAGACAATTTTCTAAAATATCTAACTTTACATTGCCAAACCTCTAGTGGATCATCACTTTTTACCTTAAGGGACCAAGTTTTACTAACAATGTCTTTAAAATCAGGTCTGTGATGGCTCACATATGTAGAGCTCGTTAGGAACCCCAAGAGGAAGGTATGATGAGCACAACAGCAAGTTTCCCTCAGTTATGAAACCAAGGTTATCGAACCAGTAGGAGTAAGGAAACAACTCCAAGGTATTGCTAGCAACTTGGAACCTGCACAACACAAACCATAATACTTTGCCCCAACTTACAGTGAGGTTGTCAATCTCACCGGCTTGCTGAAAACAAAGGATTAAACGTATAATCTGGAAGATTGTGATTGCTTGTAGTAAGTAAACAGTAACGGTAAACAATAGATGGTATATCAATGATAAAGAATGGACCGGGTTCCACGGTTCACTAGAGGTGTTCTCCATAAGATAGATAGCATGTTGGGTGAACAAATTATAGCGGGGCAATTGACAGATTGAGAAGGCATAACAATGCATATACTAGACATCTTGACTCCTACGAGATTTGATTGGACATTACAACATAATGCATAGACCGTAATCCAACTGCATCTATGACTAATAATCTACCTTCAGGTTATCATCTGAACCCCTTCCAATATTAAGTTGCAAGCAACAGATAATTGCATTAAGCAAAGTGTGTAAAGTAAACAATACAATTGCCACATGGACAAAGGATTGTTGTTTTCTCCCTAGTAGCAACAACACATCTACAACCTTAGAAGTTTCTGTCACTCTCCCAGATTACTAGAGGCATGAACCCGCTATCGAGCATAAATACTCCCTCTTGGAGTTACAAGCATCTACTTGGCCAAAGTATCTACTAGCAACGGAGAGCATGCAAGATCACAAATAACATAGACATGATAGAATCAATAATCAATCTGACATAGTATTTTAATATCCATTGGATCCCCGCAAACACAACATGTATGATTACAAATAGATGATCCTGATCATGAACGGAGCTCACAAGATCTAAACATGATAACACAAAGGAGGAGAAACAACCATCTAGCTACTGTATGGACCCATAGTCCAAGGGTGAACTACTCACGCATCACTCCGGAGGCTGGCATGGTGATGAAGAAGGCCTCTGGAATGATCTCTCCCCTCCGGCAGGGTGTCGGGAAGAGCTTCGGAGTTACTAGAGGCATGAACCCACTATCGAGCATAAATACTCCCTCTTGGAGTTACAAGCATATACTTGGCCAAAGTATCTACTAGCAATGGAGAGCATGTAAGATCACAAATAATATAGACATTATAGAATCAATAATCAATCTGACATAGTATTTCAATATCCATCGGATCCTCACAAACACAACATGTATGATTACAAATTGATGATCTTGATCATGAACGGAGCTCACAAGATCGAAACATGATAGCACAAAGGAGGAGAAACAACTATCTAGCTACTGTATGGACCCATAGTCCAAGGGTGAACTACTCACGCATCACTCTGGAGGCTAGCATGGTGATGAAGAAGGCCTTCGGGATGATCTCTCCCCTCTGCCAGGGTGACGAGAAGAGCTTCAGATCCCACCGAGCATGTTCTCCACAACATGAACAAATAGCATCAACATAATTTCACTAAGCACTAACATTCTGACACAGAACAACTTATTTCTGACCAGCATACTGCTTCTTCTTGTTTTTCTGCTAACCCTGGGATTTTGCCTTCTCACTCTGCTTAGCACCTTGTGGATTTTGCTGCTGAGGAGGTGCAATCCACTGATTGAACTACATCCCAAAATGCTGCTGAGCTGGGAAAGGGGGGAAGGATTGCTGAATCCCCAAGGAGTAAGCATGTTACCTGGAGGATAACCAAAAGGTGGTTGGTTGGGGAAGAACTATAGATTGAACTATCCAAACTCATATGGATGCTGAGTTGGGCACTGCTGCTGCATCTGAGGCTATCCACCCTGCTGCATCTGCCAATTGTCTTGACCACTGTTTCCTCCCTTCCTGTCCCTTTGCCTCCTTTACCTCGATCTCCCATATCTAGACAACCATAAGCTTCAACAACATGTGAATCCTCCAAGTCCAGATACTACAGCCCTGAAGTGAGCTCAACCACCGCCGCCAGGAGGAGGGGTGAGGAATAAGCTCTAGGGTTTTCAACCCCCATGTTTATATATGTGGGGGCAGGTGGCTTCCTGGGTGGGTGTAACATCCCAACATATAGGACCTAACAAAGGGTAGATTTAGGAATATGAATTGTTGCATGCATTCATTTGAGAAAATGTGAGTAAAATTTTCGCCAAATAAAAACCTTGAAGTGATCAAAGTTTCTTTCTTACTTTGAGATTAGGTTTAGTCCTAAAGGAGGATTGCTATAAACTTTGATATGATTTTAAAGGAATTATGTGTGTTTTGAAATGAGTTTGGATTTTTAAAACTTGAGTGTTTTATGATTTAAATGATTTTGATATAAGTTTTGAATCTTAAATTAAATAAGAGAAAAGTATTATAACTTAAATCTTATCTAAAAACAATATTGTATATGAAATTCATTTTATATACATAAACAAGTTACAAAGAATGAACTTACTGAAGTTATTCAAAACTTCACAATTTACAAAAAGAATAAAGAATAAGAATATTCTTTATTAATAAATATATAATCTTTATTACAAATAAATAAAATAAAGATTACAAGAATTATAAAAGAAAAATTACAAAAGAATAAGAAAATTACATTTGTATATTTACTAACTAGCCTACAACTAAATCTACACTAAATCTTCATCCTTATCTTTGTACCTGCAAAACAAAGATTAAATAGAAAACAAAATAGGATTAGTGTTAGTATATTTCTCTCAGATATGTTAGTGAGGTGCACTTGAAAAACTCATCATTGAGAAATGTTATAAAGGGGCAAGTTTCACCAATATGAAAGATTTCATCTTTCATAAATTTACAGCCAGAATGCAAATGACAGCCAAAAGGGACCAATTCACCAGCCAGGGTAAAAGTAGTTTGGTAATAGTAAGTTCAAACTTTCTGAACCTATCCACAAGTGCATAGCAGGCACACAAGCTGGACACACAACATCATGCATGTGGTGTGTTGTCAAGATCACAAGCATAGTCAATATCACAAAACCATAGCACAGCTGTGGAGGAGCACATCAGTGCATCTCTCCACTACACATCACACAAGAACATCCAGGGTAGATAGCAAGAACAGCAACCAAACCAGACCAACCCAGATTAATCAAACCTCACCAGGATGGTGACATAAGGAGGGGAATGGATTAGGTGGATAGCAAGATCAAGCCAGGAGCTAGGAGGAGCAGGGTCAGCTCAAGGTCAAGCTCAGGAGCCCAGCAAAAGCAGATCAAAACCAGATCAAGATCATCATCACCAACTTACTACATCAGCACCAGATTTTGTGGTGAGTTTCATAAAACCTTCACATGATTTAATCATCTTATTCAGAGAGAAACATGTGTTGTTTTATAAAACAAAACCTCAGAAAACACCCAAGTGGGGTGAATCCATCATAGAGATTTTCTTTTAAACTCTAAAGGCAAACAACAAAGTACCAAGGTCCAACCAGAGCTCAGAGCAACATCCTTGCTCTGGTTGTCAAACTATATCTTACGATTCAATCATGCATATACCTATGATCTATTTCTAGGCACATCCCTAAAGGAAGGGTAGCACCTTAGGACCAAATCCATAGGATTCATAACATGATCAAGCTCACTATCAATTTTTTCCAAGCTTTGATTCAGTAAAGAATAGCTGGAACCACTACCAGGACTATCTATATGAACCAATTAGATAAGCTTTGAATCCCTAAGCCTCAGACCAACATCATTGGTCTTAGGGAATTCAAATAAGAGCATCTATATTTATCTCTCAAAGCCAAGATTGTCTTAAGCACAAACTAACCAAATCCATGGTTTAGAATCAAACTTGTGTACCATACATGATGGTGTCACAAGAACAATCCAATATGAATCAGGAAAGGCAGTAAATCATCATATATTCAGAAAATCAACTAACTAATCATTTTCCTGTAACACAGGAATCATAACTAGGATATTCCTATAATAAACTTTACTGTTTGAGATCATCATAATGATCTCAAACCACATGCTAATTTCTAAGTTATCAGCACTAAGACAGTAGCTGTATCTTATCATAATCATGACCATGAACCAAATAAATAGTGGAAAGCTATCAGATCATTAGCTTAACCAAGCATGTTTACCAAACAACAATATCATCTTAATCAGATGCAATTTATGCAGCAAATCATCTAGTAAGCCACCAGAAACATCATCTGTCATTTTAAGCAACAAGTTTCAAGCCAGTAAGCATTTAGCATGTATACAGACCATCTAAACATGAATCAAATCATCCAGTACATGAACAAGCACATAGCAGGAACCCTAAATGGATGATCATCTTAATCCGAATCAGACAGTAGCAGAGAGAACACTGCCAGCGTCTAGCATGAAACCAGCAAACACAGAGAGCACCACGGGAGAGAATCAAACTCACCATAGGTCCTCGCTGAAGGATAGAAGAGGAAGCGGAGGGGCCGACGACCATGGCGGCACGGGGAGCACCCAGAGGGGGCGCTACAACCCGCACGGCGCCACGACAGCGACCCTGATCACACCTGGAGGAGCAGAGCATCACCTCGACGCACGACGACCACGATAGCACTTGAATCCATGCCAACCCCAAACCCTAGGGTTCGGGACAGCATCGATCCATCGCAGGAGAGCCCTAGGCTCGAATCCTGTTGGATAGAACGAACGAGCATCGTCGACAACCCCAAATTGCACCACGACGGTGGCCAGAATGGCCGACGGTGGCGAGAATCGACGGTGGCGGCATCACCGGCCACGGGGTCGAGTCAGAGGAGGAGGGGATAAGGTCAAGAGAGAGAGGGAGGCAGAGTGGGCTGGGTGGGCCAAAACCCTTCGGGGTGATCTTTTGACACTGCCCTATTGGACCACCCTGGCCCAATAAGCCCAAGGGTCCAGCCCAAGTTATTTAATAAACGATTTTGACCAATTGGAAAATACCAAAATGCCCTTGACCCCAATAAAATTCTAGAAAATAAATTAAAAGTCCAAAAATTATAAATAAAATATTCTTGGATTCACAATAATCCACTCTATCCAAATAAAATAAAATATAAAATTTTGGTCATTTAAAATTTTAGAAGAATTTTGTAATCTATATATTCTTTATTGAATTTTACAAAATTATTGAAAGGTGATAATAATAAATAAAAATCATTTTCATTATTTATTAATATTATAGTATTTTTAAAAAATACTAAATAAATATTTAATAATAAATTTTAATGTATTATTAATAATTCCTAAAAGAATTATTAAATCAATAGAAGTCAAATAAAAAGGGAATAAAATAAAATAATTCAATATATGCAATAAATATAAAAAATTTATTAATATTTATAAATGCTTTATTAAAAGGCACCTTATATAGGGAAAATGCATATAAAATTAAATAATGTATTGCATTACTTGCATAATCATTTTGCTTCTTTAAATATTGTCCTTACCGGGCAATAATGGTGTTTTTGTAGAATTAGAAGCTCAAGGTCTAGTGCAAGCATCAGACTTCACTACCTTGCCATCACAAGGCAAGTTCATCACTTGCTCATGTCCTTTGAAGAGTCTTTATCAAAGTATTTGCAAATTGTGTGTTATCATGTATGCTATAAAAGAAACAAAATATTATTTTCATAAACAAAGAAATCATAGATATCATCCTAAGTGGTGATATAATGGAGCAATAGAACTTAGAGTTCTAATTGCAACAATGATGATCAAGTAGGGACTTAATAACCCCTGACATCAGTGATTCTAGCGCCGTATATTACGCGTTAGCCATGAGATTTGGAATGGGACAGAGAAGTCAGTTGTATCTTCTTCCTCTCGCATGAAGCCGAATGTGCAGGTCGTGGCTGTTATCCTCGTAGCGTGCATATTGATTGGTAATTCGTAGAGGATATGCAGCATATGGGTGGGAACCCTCATCGTCCCACGATAGTTCTGGCATCTAACGGTTTGTACAAACCATTGCCGTAATTCATTATGTGGGCATGGTGTACACCAAGGAGGCATTAAGGGTCGCGAAGGGGGCAGTGATTGGCTTAGACCAACTACTAGGCCCCACATCATGGAATTGTGGAAGGGAAAGTACGCCTGGTTGTGCAACAAGGAGTTGATCTCTCATGGGTAAAGTAACGCACCTCTGCAGAGTGTAAGAACTATAACTTGTTACTCCCTGTTCCGGGAAGGAGCTACGAACGCGGCAGGAAAGGAACTCCATGAAAGTTCTGGTCAACCTGTGAAGGCTGATTGTCATAGTTTTTTTTTGGAATAAAATCAACCTTTGAAGAAAGATTTACAAAAACTGCATAGTGCCAAGGGATTTATAATCCGAGGTGGTAGTTAGAGCATCAAACTTCCCACCTTGCATATAATGAACTTGTTGGGTAACGCTGTTACTCATTCTTTCCTTTGATCCCTTGCTTAGACTTTGAGGATCCCGAAGACGTGCCATTGTATGCAGCCGAATGCCAAGAAGAAGTGTTCTACGAGGAACCTGATCTATCCGGAGGAGTTGAAGGTGTGGACTACGAGATCCGCTACGGTGTCGATGAGAACGAGTCCACTTAAGTGTCTAGTTAGTAGTAACTAACAGAGCCGAGCATCATGAACTCTATAGAATAAGCTGTTGAGCCCCACCCCTAGTCGGAGTTGCTACTTTTAAATTTCCGCTGAACACTTTATATTTTGGTTTGTAAGTTGGATCTTTTGGAAGTCTTGAACTTCCGGTATTGTAATAATAATGTGTGTACTTTTGTAATATGGACCCGAAATGTTTCCGTTGTACCGCTCTGAGGGATGTGATATTTACGGAACGGTGTTCTGTGGATGTCATGTCAACGAATATAGTGTACTACACATGGTATGCTGGGTCACTGCAGTTGGTATCAGAGCAAATTGCTTTGACCTTAGGCTGGAAACCTAGTAAAGGGTATTACCTGTAGGAGATTTGGCAACAACAAAGAATTCTCTAAAAGTAATATAATGGGTATTCAAATGAGAATATTCCGTTATACATTTTAGTGCGATAATTCTTTGTTATGATGCAATATTCCATTGGATACTAATCAAAATTATTTTTCTGATATACAGAGATATGGCACCAAAGTTTCCAAAACGGACTTCGGTAAGGAAAGAGGAGACACTTGATGATTATCAAGTATCATTTATAGACCAACTTCGTAAATTTTTAAAGCTCTTTAATTGTCCAACAAGAATTCCAGTGAACACTATCACTTACCTTGATGGCCGGATGTTATCCAAGTATCATGTGAGTATCCAACTTCTAGAGAAGCTTGGATTATATCACGATCTAGCCATAGGAGAAGGTAGGAGTCATTTAGCAGCCTATCATGTTGCTGTTGTGGAGGCGATAGCTAATATCCGGGAGCAGAAAACTAAGGAGTTAGAAGGTAGCACATTCTCTGTGATACCTCATGATTCTATAGACTCGGAGCCTATACCAGATCATCTTACTTTGGTTAAGAAGCATCCTAAGTTAGCTTCCAAGGTTATGGATAGATACTAGACACTCGTTGCATCTTTTTATAAGACCCATCAAGTGATTGTCGAAGACAAAAATGACATGTTAGAGGATCTAACTGATCCGGAAAGGAGGAAGCAGTTAGCATTCCAGTTAGAGATAGAAGCAAGTAGTAGTGCAACACCTATATTTAAGGATATACATATAGATCCGGAATCTTTTACACCATATCCTTATTCACCAAGACCTGAACCTACACATGATCCTACTATAGATATGCGGTATGCAGTACCACAGGGCTCAGAGGATGGTTCTGATTCAGAACTTCCTATTGAGAATTCAGATGGTTGGAGGATGGGATCATATAATGGATCTCATGAACACCAGATGTCCACAGATGGTTCTGACAGAAATGTTGGAAAATCTAGTTGGATGGGTGCACGGATGAATCCTAATAATAGAAGTAGAAATACCATGTCAATAGATGATCAGGATGAAGAAGAAGATCCTGAAGAGAGAGTGTTTGAATCATCAACATCTTCTCAAAGCCCAGGGAATATACATTATCCAGTATTTAACTATCTTGCCCACAAGAGCACCTGGGGAGCAGCAGGATCTGCGTATCCTGTTGACAACTCAAGAAATGAAGCTCAGGAGATGCAGGCTGGAGATAATGTTGAATATGTTTCTGAAGACTTTTCAGCTGGGCTGGAAAGAGTCGATGCGCTCAGGTTGAGTAATGACTCAAGTCCTGACACTTCAAATACAGAGTATGTTCCTTCTGGAAGGCCATTTGTTCCACAAACTGTGCGACGGACAACACGTCATCACGGTTGGACAACAGGCATGTATGATGAGCGTAGTTACTACTAGAAAGAGACAAGTAGTCAACGGTATCAAGCACTGTGTATTGTACTCCAAGGAATAAGGTAGTGAGATGAATACGGTAGTTTTGTGAATATACCTATACGGTATATATTGTAAGAACTTTGTATCATTATGATATTATGTATAATATGTGAATTGCATATTTGGATTTTCTTTGGATCTTCATTGTGTGACTAGTTATGTGCGTAAAGTCGAGCTCAGAATACATGTGCATGATGTAATTATGAGTATTCGATTTATGTTGCAGGACTAGGGGGTCATGGATACGGGTGTAGAAATGGAAACTGAGCATCAGCGGATGGAGCGAGAGGCCAAGGAAAAGGCCGATGCAGATGCAGCAAACCCAGAAGCATTACCACCACCACCAATGAGGCCGTTAATGGAGCATAACTTTATGAAATGCATGCAAATGATGTAAGAGACCCAGAACAAGTTCATGGAAGAGCTATGGGGCGAGCAAATCAGAGGGAACCTGAAGGTGGAGGAGTAAGTTTATCTGATTTCCAGAATGCAAGACCGTTACCTTTTGCAACAGCTCCTGAACCAATGGATGTAGAAGACTGGCTAGCAGATACCGAAAGGAAGCTGAAAACTGTGGGGTGCAATGATGAGGAAAAAATTGAGGTATGCAACTCATCTGCTGACTGGACCTGCAGCATCTTGGTGGTAAAATCAGTTAGCCATGCAACAACCAGGAAGGGAGTTTACCTGGGAGGAGTTCAAGCAGAGATTCCGTGAATATCATGTTCTGGAAAGTGTCATGGAGTTAAAGCGGAGAGAATTTGAGGAGCTTCAGCAAGGATATACTAGTGTTATGAAGTACATCCGGGAGTTTAGCCAACTGTCTCGTTATGCTAAGGAGGATGTTAACACTGAAGAGAAGAGGAAGAAGCGTTTCTTGCGTGGATTAAATTCGTTTGTGAAGATGCAGCTAAGGTTAGCCAATAAGCAAACTTATCAGCAGTTGTTAGATGCATACTTTTGAAGATGACTATAATAATGTCCAAGAGGATCAGAGGAAGAGAGCCAAGAAGGAAACCAAGAGAATTCAGGCAAGGAAACCTAAACCTAATTTGGAGTTTAAACCTCGGAATAGGAATTATGGCAACAACAACAATAACAATAATAATAACAAGGGCAGTGGTGGAAATCAATCTAATCCGAGAAGGAATGTTATATGTAACAACTGTGGAATTCCAGGGCATTTCCAGAGGGAGTGCAAAAAGCCTGTAGTGATCTGTTACGGTTGTGGTCAGAAGGGGCATATCAAGCCAGATTGTCCGAGCAAACCACCGGGAGGATGGCCTACCAAGGGAGGAGGACAAGCCAGTGGAGGAAATGGACATCCTAATAAAGGGGAAACAATGGCAAGAACAATAATGGCAAGAGAAACCGACCTACCGAAAAACTGAACTGTCCAACCCTCGAGGAGGTGGATAATTCGGAGCATGCAGTGATAGGTACGCTCAATATCCTTACCAATCCCGGCAAAGTTCTATTTGATACCGGTGCAACTACTTCATTCATTTCTAAAGAATTTTGTGTTAAGTTCGGGATTAGAAGGGCAACGTTAGAACGTCCTATGACCGTAGTTACGGCAAGAGGGAATGTGATTGTACGCCACATAAAACAAGATCAGGTTATCTCGATCTATGGTTGTACAAATTTCGCAGACCTTTATGTGATTCCTTTGAATGGAATTGCAGTAGTGCGAGGGATGGATTGGATGATGGAACACGGAGCTCAGATAAATTGTGAGGAGAAAACTGTCTCAATCAAAACTCCAAGTGGAGCAAGGATAGTTTACCAGGCAGATAAACACAGCCATATCATGGTGGATCTGCAGTTGAATTCAATGAAAGAAGTTAAATTAGAAGAGATTCCTATAGTTAATGGATTCCAAGATGTTTTTCCAACGGAATTACCGGGAATGCCACCAGACCGGGAGATAGAGTTCACCATTGACTTAATACCTGGTAGAGCACCAATAGCTCAAGCACCATATAAAATGGGACCCAAAGAGTTGAAAGAACTCAAGGAGCAAATTGATGAGTTAGCAAGAAAAGGATTTATACAGGAAAGTGTATCTCCATGGGGAACACCAGTAATCTTTGTGGATAAGAGAGATGGTGGAAGACGGATGTGTGGTGATTATAGAAATCTGAACAACGTGACTATCAAGAATAAGTATCCTTTACCAAGAATTCAAGATTTGTTTGATCAAGTGAAAGGAGCTAGAGTATTTTCAAAGATCAATTTAAGATCTGGATACCATCAAATAAGAATCAACCAGAAGATGTTCCAAAAACATCATTTGTCTCAAGATATGGACACCATGAGTATCTGGTAGTACCATTTGGTTTGACCAATGCACCGGCAATATTCATGAATCTGATGAACAAGATCTTCATGCCATATTTGGACAAGTTTGTCATCGTCTTTATTGATAATATTCTGATATATTCCAAGGATAAGGAAGAGCATGCTGACCATTTGAGAATAGCATTGCAGACTTTAAGGGAACATAAGCTTTATGCTAAGTTCAGTAAGTGTGCGTTCTGGTTAGATGAGGTAGAATTCCTTGGTCATGTGATCAGTAAGGATGGAATTGATGTGAGTCCATCTAAAGTTCAGTCGGTACTAGAGTGGACTGCACCGACCAATGTGAAACAGATTCGAGGTTTCTTAGGAATGGCTGGTTATTATCGGAGATTCATTGAAGGTTTCTCAAAAATAGCCGAACCAATGAGCAAATTATTAAGTAGAAATACACCATTCAAATGGGATGAGAAATGTGAAGCAAGTTTCCAAGAGTTGAAGACTAGATTAACCATAGCTCCAATCTTAGCAGTTCCTGAAATAGGAAAGGATTTCATTGTATATTGTGATGCATCTAAAGAAGGTCTGGGATGTGTGTTAATGCAAGATCGGAAAGTGATTGCTTATGTTTCAAGACAATTGAAACCACATGAAGTCAACTATCCAAATCATGATTTAGAGTTAGCAGTAGTAGACTTTGCACTGAAAGGATGGATGCATTTTCTTTATGGATCTAGAAGTGAGTTATACACTGACCATAAAAGTCTCAAATATTTCTTCACTCAAAAGGAATTGAATACGAGACATAAGCGTTGGTTGGAATTAATCAAGGATTATGATTTAACAATCAATTACACCCCAGGGAAAGCAAATGTTGTAGCAGATGCTTTAAGCAGAAAGAGTGCAGATATTAAGCCAAGCAATAGAGAGTTACCAAAAGAGTTACAAATGGACTTGGAAAGGTTCGAACTTCAATTCATCAGAACAGAGGTTCTTGGAGGATTAGCGACTATGCAGGTAGTTGCAGAGCAGGACAGTGATCTTAAGCAAGAAATTTTTAGACATCAAGAAGAAGATCCTTTTATTGCTGAGGAAATTCGGAGGATATCTCAAGGGAAAAAAAATCAGTTTTTCGCCTTGGAGATTATGGATCTTTATGGTTCCAAGATCGTCTATGTGTTCTAGATGTGACTGAGATCAGAAATGTCATACTCAAAAAAGCACATGATACCCCATATTCTATACATCCAGGGAGTACTAAGATGTATATGGATTTGAAAGAACTATTCTGGTGGAATAACATGAAAAGGGATATTGCTAAATATGTATCTGAATGCCATACTTGTCAAAGGGTGAAAGCTGAACATCAAAATCCAGCAGGACCATTACAACCCTTAGAAATTCCTGAATGGAAATGGGAGGAAATAGGTATGGACTTCATCACAGGGTTACCTATGACACCAAAAAGGAAGGATATGATATGGGTAATTATGGACAGACTTACTAAGAGTGCACATTTTATTCAAGTGAATCAAAAGGATAATGCTGAGAAGTTAGTTGAAGAATATGTTAAAGAGATAGTAAGTAAGCATGGAGTACCCAAAAAGATCGTAACTGATAGGGGATCAGTGTTTACTTCAGGATTTTGGAAGCAATTGCATGAAGCACTTGGTTCAAAGTTAAACTTCAGCACGACATATCATCCTGAGACAGGAGGTCAAACTGAAAGAACAAATCAAATACTAGAAGACATGTTGAGAGCTTGTGCACTAGATTTTGGAGGAACATGGGAAGATCACCTACCATTGGCAGAATTTTCTTATAACAATAACTATCAGAGTAGTCTGGAGGCAACTCCATATGAGATTCTGTATGGAAGGAAGTGTAGATCACCAATATGTTGGTATGAACCTGGAAGCAACAAAGAATTTGCGCCAGATTATATCAAGGAGAGACAAGACATCATTGATAAGATCAGGGATAGACTGAAAATATCCCAGAGCAGGCAGAAAAGTTATGCGGATCAAAGCCGAAGATCATGGCATCCAGAAGTAGGAGATATGGTCTATTTGAAAGTAAGTCCAATGAAAGGAGTAAAAATATTCGGAGTTAAAGGGAAATTGAGTCCAAGATATATCGGATCATTCAAGATACTGAGTCAAAACAGAACTATAGCTTATGCTCTAGAGTTACCATCAAGATTGGCTCAAGTGCATAATGTTTTCCATGTGTCACAACTTCGCAAATGTTTGAAAGTTCCAGATGACGCAATAACACATCAAGAGATAGAACTACAAGAAGCCCTGTAAGATTCTGTAAGAAAAATGGAAAAGATCGAGGAACAAAGCAATCAAATATTGCAAGGTACAATGGGAACATCACCCTGAGAGAGAAGCCACATGGGAGAAGGAAGAGGATTTAAGAAAAGCTTGTCCAGAACTATTTAGGTACATCTCCACAAACTTCGGGACGAAGTTTAATTTAAGGGGGGAAGTCTGTAACATCCCAGCATATAGGACCTAACGAAGGTTAGATTTAGGAATATGAATTGTTGCATGCATTCATTTGAGAAAATGTGAGTAAAATTTTCGCCAAATAAAAACCTTGAAGAGATCAAAGTTTCTTTCTTATTTTGAGATTAGGTTTAGTACTAAAGGAGGATTGCTATAAACTTTGATATGATCTTAAAGGAATTATGTGTGTTTTGAAATGAGTTTGGATTTTAAAAACTTAAGTGTTTTATGATTTAAATGATTTTGATATAAGTTTTGAATCTTAAATTAATTAAGAGAAAAGTATTATAACTTAAATCTTATCTAAAAACAATATTGTATATGAAATTCATTTTATATACATAAACAAGTTACAAAGAATGAACTTACTGAAGTTATTCAAAACTTCACAATTTACAAAAATAATAAAGAATAAGAATATTCTTTATTAATAAATATATAATGTTTATTACAAATAAATAAAATAAAGATTACAAGAATTTAAAGAAAAATTACAAAATAATAAGAAAATTACATTTGTATATTTACTAACTAGCCTACGACTAAATCTACACTAAATCTTCATCCTTATCTTTGTACCTGCAAAACAAAGATTAAATAGAAAACAAAATAGGATTAGTGTTAGTATATTTCTCTCAGATATGTCAGTGAGGTGCACTTGACAAACTCATCATTGAGAAATGTTATAAAGGGGCAAGTTTCACCAATATGAAAGATTTCATCTTTCATAAATTTACAGCCAGAATGCAAATGACAGCCAAAAGGGACCAATTCACCGGCCAGGGTAAAAGTAGTTTGGTAATAGTAAGTTCAAACTTTCTGAACCTATCCACAAGTGCATAGCAGGAACACAAGCTGTACACACACCAGCATGCATGTGGTGTGTTGTCAAGCTCACAAGCATAGTCAATATCACAAAACCACAGCACAGCCGTGGAGGAGCACATCAGTGCATCTCTCCACTACACATCACGCAAGAACAACCAGGGTAGACAGCAAGAACAACAACCAAACCAGACCAACCCAGATTAATCAAACCTAACCAGGATGGTGACATAAGGAGGGGAATGGATTAGGTGGATAGCAAGATCAAGCCAGGAGCTAGGAGGAGCAGGGTCAGCTCAAGGGCAAGCTCAGGAGCCCAGCAAAAGCAGATTAAAACCATATTAAGATCATCATCACCAACTTACTACATCAACACCAGATTTTGTGGTGAGTTTTATAAAACCTTCACATGATCTGATCATCTTATTCAGAGAGAAACATGTATTGTTTTATAAAACAAAACCTCTGAAAACACCCAAGTGGGGTGAATCCATCATAGGGATTTTCTTTTAAACTCTAAAGGCAAACAACAAAGTACCAAGGTCCAACCAGAGCTCAGAGCAACATCTTTGCTCTGGTTGTCAAACTATATCTTACCATTCAATCATGCATATACCTATGATCTATTTCTAGGCACATCCCTAAAGGAAGGGTAGAACCTTAGGACCAAATCCATAGGATTCATAACATGATCAAGCTAAATATCAATTTTTTTCCAAGCTTTGATTCAGTAAAGAATAGCTGGTACCACTACTAGGACTATCTAGATGAACCAATTAGATAAGCTTTGAATCCCTAAGCCTCAGACCAACATCATTGGTCTTAGGGAATTCAAATAAGAGCATCTATATTTATCTCTCAAAGCCAAGACTGTCTTAAGCACAAACTAACCAAATCCATGGTTTAGAATCAAACTTGTGTACCATACATGATGGTCTCACAAGAATAATCCAATATGAATCAGGAAAGGCAGTAAATCAATATAGATTCAGAAAATCAACTAACTAATCATTTTCCTGTAACATGGGAATCATAACTAGGATATTCCTATAATAAACTTTACTGTTTGAGATCATCATAATGATCTCAAACCACATCTCAGACAAAAGAGTTACGCCGACAAGAGACGTCGAGACCTCGATTTCAACATAGGAGATTTTGTATATCTAAAGGTGTCGCCATTGAAAGGAATGCAGCGTTTCCAACTCAAAGGAAAGTTAGCCCCCAGATATATCGGACCTTTCAAAATTCTGAACCATCGAGGAGAAGTGTCGTATCAATGGGAACTACCCGAAGAGATGTCAGTTGTGCACAATGTATTCCATATCTCATTACTTCGCAAGTGTCTCGAAGTCCCAGAGAAGACCGAAGTGTTCAAGAATATCGATCACCGGACCATAGAGATCAGCGATGACCTGACCTATCCTGAAGTACCCATCCGTATTTTGGAAGAAGCTTTCCAAACTACCCGAACCTGAAGCATCAAGTTTTTCAAGATTCAGTGGAGCAACCACATAGAAGAGGAAGCTACCTGGGAGCGCGAAGATCACATCAGGACGGAGTTTCCCGATCTCTTCAAATCCTTGGTAATCTTTTTCGTCCTTTTTCAAATCTCGAGACGAGATTTTCTTTAAGGGGGGAAGGTTTGTAACATCCAAAAAATACTAAACTTGGATCATCAAACTCTAATCATCAAAATTAGGGTTAACAAAAACTTTTCTAAATAAAAATATGAAAGCATGCATGTGTGTATGCATCCCATTTTGAATTCTTTTGAATTGCCTTGTTTATGTGTTTCTTTACTTGTAGAATGATTCTTAGGTGAAATAAACATCATCTAAACAATCCCCACACTTTTCCCAAAGACAAATAAATCAAAATAAGCCAAATTGAGTGAATGGTCATTTTGCCCAATTTAACTCCCATGCCTACTTTGGCTGCCCCAAACTTTCAGAACTTAACAGAAACTTGTTTGGATCTTTACACCCGTTGATAGTACTCATAACAAAGTATCAAGGCCCACCTTGTGATCATCCAGAAACTTTCAAATGCATAGTTTAAATGACAATTCAAAATTGAATCTTTATCATATGGGAAGATCCCACTTTTTCAAAAACCACTCAAACAAGCTCAACTTTAAAAACCCAAGCATCTGCAGACTCACCAGCACCAACCTAGCACACCCACCAAAAATCTTTTCAAAATTCAAAACTTGAATTCTTGCGGGCATTTCATCAAACACCTTGCAAATACAAATCAAACAAAATCCAAACACTATTGTGAGCAGTGATTCTTGCCTAACTTGTTCCCTCTCTGGATACAACTAGGCTTTAGTAGATCATATAGCTCAATTGCAAACCTCTAGCATCACTGTAAGCTTGGCAATGTCATCAATGGAGAGCAGGCCGAGTGCACCCTTGTCACCCCAATGTCGACAACAAGCTAGGAGAAGAAACAAGCCTAGCAAACATGTCTGGGAGCAAGCCAACACCCCACCGCCACTCCATGTCCAGCGCTCGAACGCTGCCAACCCCTGGACCACACGCAAGGACCATGCCAAGCTCGCCAGCAACCACTCCAAGAGCGCGCCCCGTGCGCCACGCTCGACCGACGCCCACAGACCGCGCGCCGCCCTCGCCGCGTACATACGTGATCACCACCGTCCCAGCAACCCCGTAGACACGCTCGTTCGCCGCCACGGGGACCACGCATGATGTGCGCATTAAAAACCTCCGTCGGGCACGCGCAGAGCACCGCCGTGTTCCGAACAAACCGCACCGCCCCACGCCTCGCCACCACGTCGTTGAGCATCACCAGGGAGCACCATACCGCCCCTACCGTCGCCCACGCCGATAGCCCTCTGTGTCGTCGACCACGACGAGCTCACCTTGCGCCCCGTCGGTCTCCTCTCGCCACTATAAATAGAGGCCACCCCCAGCCGAATTGAGCACACCATCTCACTCCCCTATCCTCACTGATCATTCCACCCTGTTCCCAAAGCAAGGCGAGCAGCACTCCGCTAGAATTTCACCGGAGCCCCCGCCTCTGGAGAAGAAGGGAGCCAGCGATTGGAGCCACCCCAGGAGAAGCTGCCGGTACTAGGAGGTTCACCTCCGTCGACTTTGTCGTTCGCCCGCCTCGCCGACCCTCGCCTGAGCCCCGGTGAGCCCCCGACGACCCCCACCTGCCGCGTTAGGTTTCTGTCTCGCTGGCGTTGCCCAACTTCGAAGATGACCCTCAGCCGTTAGATTAGAACAAGATCCCACGGCTCACATCGCCCCATACCGCTTCGCACCCCCTCGTCTCACTGACGCATGGGGACAGCAACTTAACCAGCCCGCGTAAGCGCTGTGCTTAGCAGGCCGGTCCAGTATCATTTCCCGCGCAGCCCAGTCATTTGAAATTAACCGTTTCCATTTTATTTCAAACACATTTCTGCACCTAGATTCAAAAATTAACCTAGATCGATTCACTGAACCAAATTGAATGAAACCAATTTTGTTAGAAAGGTCTAGAAATGCTGAATCCAAGCCCGTTGGATACAAGTCATTTGGATCTGTAGATCATCCTTGGTAAAAATAACAAGGCAGAAGCTTTTCTTCATTCAAACATTTTTCAAATTTAAACCATGATAGCTTTTGAGTTGATTTGAACTCTCAAAAATCACATTTAACCATACCTTTCAGAATATATAGAAATATATAGGTTTACTTACAGAAATAAAGACCAAGTATTAAAAGAATGCCACATAGGCATTTCTAGTCACTTTATTTAATTAAAATAAAAGGTTAAACCTTATTAAATTGTGACACCACTTTAAATCACATTCCCATGTACTAAAATATGTGGTGATGACATGTGTCAACATGATCCCATGTTTGGTTTGGAGAATATTAAATCCTAAGTAGTTTTTCAATGAGTTGAAATTACTTTTCTAAAAATAAAAGGAATTAAACCAAGTCTTAATCTTGTAATGTTAGAGATGATGCTAGATCATCTATAGGACCCCTTTCATGTGATGATTGCAAGTAGTTAAGTATTGTTTGGTGATTGTGTACCTCGTATTTATTTATAGACGCTAGTACCGACCAAGGATACGAGGAGGAAGGAGGATATTACGAAGAAGAAGCCGAGGAGAACTTCAACCACTGCTCTGCACAAGGCAAGCCTTACTAATCAAGTTGACCTATGCAAGCCAATACTTGCAATCTATTAACCTGGCAAGCTAACACTTGCAAAATACTATACCCATGCAAGCAAATACTTGCTTGTTACCATGCCAACTATATGCCTTATGCATATGTGATCATACCCACTTGATACCCCCTCCTAGTTTTATTCGCAAGCTTTCTATTTTATTTATCAAAGCTACTTACTTAGAGGTTACTTAAGTGAATTGTAGATTCTAGAAAGATAATTGAAGGTTGCATAAAGAGCATAAAATTTGGCCTAAGCTAGATAATCTTTATGTCATCCTAAGGCATGAGATTGAACTTAGTTAAAACTCCACTTATTTACCACCCCTCATTAGTACTTACCCCCACTTGTAGATGCTAGTGCTAAGCGTAAAACCTGATCAAATTTAGATGGGAATACTTGGTGGAAAAATTATTATGAAAACCTTGGAATGATGGATCATTCTATTGAAATGTTTTGGACTGTGTTTCCGAACACCAGATGATTTATGGTGATGAAAATGTTGAGGCATGAGCCTTAGCCCTTTATAAAACTGATGGTTGTCTGAATGCGATACCATTCCAATTTTACCGTACAACCACAATACCCGAGAATTGGGTAGGGCTTGACTGGAAACTTATATACCTTAGTATTAGTTCCCTCACGGCCAAGGTCTGAGTTGAGGCTACCTTGTGAAGATTGTCCACCTGTGCAGTACCCAAGATGACAGTTGGTCATGGTTGGGAGGCCAAACTCACAGGGGAGGTGCTTATACTAGGGCGTGTAATTGAAAGGTTAGGATTGATTATGCGCATACTGAGTATGGTGAATTCAGGATTTGTTCCTGACGGATGTATCGAATGTTGTGGTGAAAGTGTACAATCTCTGCAGAGTGTCAAACTATTCGAATAGCCGCGTTCGCGGTTATGGACAGTTGGAGTGGCCATACTGTTCCCCCGTCAGATGTTTTCAAAATGACTTGTGAAATGAATTGAGACTTTGACTTGACCACAACAGGGTTGTGATATGAAATACAAGTTCCCACTTAGGGTTATAAAACTTTAACTAGCATTCTTTGCTTCTGAACTTAGTAGAGGTAAATCTGGCTTTTTGCAAAACAACCCTAGAGCCTAGTGTTCTATTACAAAAACCCCTTTCACTTGTTAGTATTAGTTTGCGAGTACTTAAAGAGTACTCATGGATTTGTCCCTGGCTATTCCCATGGCCAGACTATGAAGAGGAGTACCTGGAGGATGGACCCCAGGAAGGTTACGACAACTAGGATCATCTCCCATCGTCAGCATTGCCTCTGACCCCGAAGATTGAGCTTCGCCTACGCTACCATTATTATTACGTATTCCGCTGCTTGTGTTGTATTAAGACTGGATCATGAGATCCTTATTTGGTGTAAAACCTTATGTGTGGTTTGTAATGGATGATGTACTGTGGTATCCATTTCTGTTATGTCTCGCAAAAATGGTAATCCTGGGATTGCGATGTATGGCATAACAGGCATCTGGGATTAAAAATCCGGGTGTTGACAAGTTGGTATCAGAGCCATCCTGACCATAGGAGACCCTAGTTAGACTGGACGTTTGAATCAAAAACTTAGTTTCAAAACCAAAAGAAACAAATATTTACAAAAACTTATTCCCATTCTTATCACTTACTTCTTTCATGAAAATTCATGTTCCTCAAAAATTCTTGCAAAATACATAAAAATTTGACACACTTGATCACTCTACTAACTTACTCATATTATATTCTTTTAGATGGATGTGAAGTACAACAAGTTTTACCAATTGGGAAATGGCGGAGACCTTATCTTTGAGAGGGATTTGGACCAGCTTTCAGAACTTTTGGAGCGTCCTCACCCCGAGTTCTTCGGAGCTCAGCTCAATGATCAAGGAGGAGAAGATCTGCAGTGGCTAATTGTTGCAAGTCTCCGAGGAAAGATTGAACCCCCCACTGCTGAGGGAATTCAGTTTACCTTAAGAGAGAACAACTGGCTCGATGGACTTGCCAGGGCCATGCAGGAAGCTCTTGCCCGTCTGTGTGGGCAGAGTATCAACCAGATCAAGGGTACTCGCTTTGAGTTTTGCCCAAGGCGTGATGCTAATGGACAACCCCTGGAAGCCCCATACCACCACGAGTTGAAGACCCAATTGGACCACCTTAGCTTAATGACGTACGATCCTCAGCAGGAGTTGGATAATTGTCGTGACTACTCCAACCACAAGTCCGCCATCATCAAGACGAAGGATCAGACCATCGCCATGCTAGCAAAGGATCGCAAGTCTCATCGTCGTCAGCTCGACAAGAAGGAGCGCATCATTGCCCGTCTTCGCCACCGTATCTCATCTTTGGAGGAGACCATCCACGAGAGAGATATGCAGTTGGAGGAAAGGGAGAATGCCGAAGAGGATCTTCGTGGAGCCCCCTACTCCTATCTCAGTGATGATGATGATGATTTCCTGGAAGATCAGGCTATGGATTTCTTCACCGATGAGGATGATTACGCCTTCATCGATGACGATGAGGATGATGAGGATGACGACTACACCGACTCCAAGGAATAGTGGCACTTGAGCACTAGCGTAGTGAGTAGTATTCGGTCCCATTGTATCGTAGTTTCCAGAATGGTTCTTAAAACCATCTGTTTCCCTTTGTTGTGGTGTGTGTTGTACCGTGTGCTATGAATGAATGAATGAAAAGCAAGTTGCTAGAAAAATCTGAGTCAAACTTTAAAAACTTCTCAAAGTCCCAGAACCTTAGAAATTTCCCTCTTTTCTCATGATCTATCTCAATCTTCAGATGCCACGTGGAGGAAGTGGTTCATCCCCGGACCCGATGTTGCAGATACTGTAAATGTTGACTTCTGACCGTGAAGCTGAAAGAGCCGAACGTCAAGCCAACCTAGCCACCCTGCAACAGATAGCTCAGCTTGCCCACAACAACCAAGGCCACGGAAATCAGGACCACCATGGATCTAAGCTCAAGAATTTCCAGAACACCAACCCACCTGTTTTCACTAAGTCGGAAGAGCCCTTAGACGCTGATGATTGGCTGCAAACCCAGGAAAATAACCTAGAAGTCGCCGGAGTGGAAGCTAACGAGAAAGTTTTGTTCGCCACCCACTATCTAGCCGGAGATGCCAGAGCATGGTGGAAAAGTGTTCATGCAATGACCGGAGGCCAGATGATGACCTGGGAGGAATTCAAGGTCAAGTTTAGCAGAACCCATGTACTGCCGGGTTTAATCAAGAGGATGAGAGACGAGTTCAGAGAACTGAAGCAAGGAAGGATGACTATAGTGGAATACCGTGACAAATTCCTATCATTAGCTAGGTATGCCCCTGATGAGATCAACACCGAAGCCAAGAAGAAAGAAAGATTCTTGAATGGTCTGCATGATGAGATGTAGACTGTGTTGGTCAATATCCCCTTTGCCGATATTGAAGCCCTGGTCGAATCTGCCATCCAAATGGAAGGAAACATCAACCAAGCCAATGAGAACCGCAAGCGTCGCATGATGCACCAGCCAGGAACCCATCAGACCCCAAAGTATCGCCCTAACCCATCTCCAGGATTTGCCCCAAGAACCAACAGACCCCCGATGAACCGTCCAACCTATCCCAACCATGGAAACCCAAGGCCCGGAGGAAATCACAACAACCCCGGGAACTCTAGCAATTTCAACCGTGCCCCACCCAAGTTCAACAACAATGCTACCACCAACCCCAACACTGCCCCGAGGACTGGAAGCAACGCTGTGCCTGTAGCAGCAAAGGACAAGTCGCAGGTAACTTGTTATGACTGTGGAAATAAGGGCCACTACTCCAACGAGTGCCCCAACAAGAAGAATGCCACAGCCCCCAATGCAAATGCCCCAGCTCAGCAGCATCGTCGTGTTCAGCCAGAAAGAAGGTTTGCCCCATGGAATTCGCTCAACCGCAACGGACGTCTTTTTCTCATGCATGCTGAAGAAGCCAAGGAAGCGCCAGACGTCGTGCTGGGTATTTTTTCTGTTAATTCAGTACTTGCAAGAGTTGTTTGATTCTGGTGCATCGCACTCATTTGTCACCGAAGAATTTGCATGCACTAGTAAAATTCAACCAACCAAACTGAAGCATGTTATGATCGTCCAAATTCCCAGTTCAACCACCAAGGCTAGGCAAATTTGCAAAGCCGTCCCTATCCGCATCCATGGCATAGATTTTTATGCTAATCTGATAGTACTCGGAACTAAAGGTTTGGAAGTAGTACTAGGAATGGATTGGATGTCCAAACATAAAGGATTGATTGACTGTGCCAAGAAAGCCATCACCATGACCAGTATAGACGGAATATCAGTCGAGCATATATCTGAAACCTTACCTCGCCAATTCAAGTGCAACAAGAGTATAGCCCAACCTACCATTGACCAAGTCCGGATAGTCTGTGAATACCCCGATGTATTTCCACATGTTTTGCCCGGTATGCCCGCAGATCAGGATATCGAGTTTATCATCGAACTAATCCCCGGAACAGGACCCATAGCCCAGAGACCATATAGTATGAACCCGTCTGAACTGGCAGAACTGAAAAAGCAACTGGATTCCATGTTGGAAATTGGATTGATTCAACTAAGTGCGTCACCTTGGAGAACACCTGTCTTGTTTGTGGACAAGAAGGATGGAGGTAACCGTTTGTGTACGGATTATCGAAAGTTGAATGATGTCACCATCAAAAACAAGTATCCCTTGCCCAAGATAGAAGATTTGTTTGATCAGTTGACCGGTGCCAAAGTGTTTTCTAAGATTGATCTTAGGACTGGCTATCATCAACTCAAGTTTCGTGCAGAAGATATTCGCAAGACTGCCTTTACCACCCGATATGGATTGTACGAGTATACGGTCATGTCTTTTGGATTAACCAATGCCCCCGCTTATTTCATGAATCTCATGAATAAGATTTTTATGGACTTCCTGGATAAGTTTGTCGTTGTTTTCATCGATGACATCCTGATTTATTCCAAATCATAAGAAGAACATGAGCTACACCTAAGGACCATTCTTGGAACCCTTAGAGAGCATCAGCTGTATGCCAAGTTTAGCAAATGTGAATTCTGGTTACAGGAGGTAGGATTCCTCGGTCACATTGTATCAGCCGGAGGAATTGCCGTTGACCCTGCCAAAGTGAAAGATGTCGAAGATTGGCAAGCCCCAACCACTCAAACCCAAGTTCGTGCATTTCTCGGATTGGCGGGATACTACCGCAAGTTCGTAGAAGGATTCTCAAGTATCGCCAGACCCATGACCCAATTGCTGAAGAAGGACAAGAAGTTTGAATGGATCGACAAATGTGAAGCGAGTTTTCAAGAACTCAAGAGGAGATTGATTTCAGCCCCAATCTTAATCATGCCGGATATCACGAAGCCCTTCGATGTGTATTGTGATGCATCCAAGATCGGTCTCGGATGTGTGCTAATGCAAGAAGGAAAAGTTATATCTTATCTATCTCGACAATTAAAACAACATGAGCAAAATTACCCAACCATGACCTCGAACTCGCAGCCGTAGTTCTAGCCCTGAAGACATGGAGGCATTACCTGATGGGAAACCATTGTGAGATTTACTCGGATCACAAGAGCCTGAAGTATATATTCACTCAGAAGGAGCTGAATATGAGATAGAGAAGATGGATTGAGCTAATCAAGGATTACGATCTGGACATTCACTATCACCCTGGTAAAGCCGATGTGGTAGCAGATGCCCTTAGCAGATTGCCGTGCCGGTTGAAATCCATGATTTTGAAGGAGCAACCAAGTTTGCACAAAGAGATGGAAGATTTTCGAATGGAATTAGTAAGTAAAGGATTTTTGGCTAGCATAGAACTTCAACCCACTTTGATCAGTCAGATCAAAGAGGCGCAGAAAGGAAATGCTAGTATCGACAGAATCAAGCGTCGTATTGGTACCGGCAAAGTACCCGGATTCACCGAAGATGAAGAAGGAGTTCTGTGGTACAAAGGACGCCTTTGTGTACCAGCAGATTCTGAGTTGAAAGAAGTTATTCTGAAGGAAGCTCATGATACTCTTTATTCTATCCATCCCGGAGGAACTAAGATGTATCAAGATTTGAAAGAGAAATTTTGGTGGCATAAGATGAAGAGAGAAATCGGAAGCTATATCGCCAAGTGTGATATATGTCAGCGAGTCAAGGCAGGACATCAAAGACCCGCTGGACTGTTGCAACCATTGCAGATTCCGGAATGGAAATGGGATTCTGTTGGAATGGAATTTATCACCGGATTGCCTACTTCTAGTAGGGGAAATGACTCTATCTGGGTCATAGTGGACAGATTGTCCAAAGTCGCCCATTTCTTAACCGTCAAGACCACATATCAGAGTTCAAAGCTAGCGGAGTTGTACATCGCTAGAATAGTTAGTTTGCATGGAGTCCCCAAGAACATCGTATCAGATCGAGGAACTCAATTTACCTCGAGATTCTGGAGGAAAGTCCAAGAAGGTTTAGGAACCCGCCTAGATTTCAGCACCACATATCACCCTTAGACCGATGGACAAACGAGCGAGTAAACCAAATACTCGAAGATATGCTGAGAGCATGTGTGTTAGAATATGGATCCAAGTGGGAAGACTGTCTGCCATTTGCAGAATTTTCATACAACAATAGTTATCAAGCCAGTTTGCAAATGGCCCCATTTGAATTCCTGTACGTAAGGAAGTGTCGCACCCCTTTGAACTGGTCGGAAGTAGGAGAGAGTCAGATTTTTGGACCTGACATCCTACGAGAAGCAGAAGAGAAGGTTCACAAGATTCGTGAGCACCTCAAGACCGCCCAGTCCAGACAGAAGAGTTACGCTGACAAGAGACGTCGAGACCTCTCTTTCAACATAGGAGATTTTGTATATCTAAAGGTGTCTCCATTGAAAGGAATGCAGCGTTTCCAACTCAAAGGAAAGTTAGCCCCCAGATATATCGGACCTTTCAAAATTCTGAACCGTCGAGGAGAAGTGTCATATCAATTGGAACTACCCGAAGAGATGTCAGTTGTGCACAATGTATTCCATATCTCATTACTTCGCAAGTGTCTCGAAGTCCCAGAGAAGACCGAAGTGTTCAAGAATATCGATCACAGATCAACGATGACCTGACCTATCCCGAAGTACCCATCCGTATTGTGGAAGAAGCTTTCCAAACTACCCGAACCCGAAGCATCAAGTTCTTCAAGATTCAATGGAGCAACCACACAGAAGAGGAAGCTACCTGGGAGCGCGAAGATCACATCAGGACGGAGTTTCCCGATCTCTTCAAATCCTTGGTAATCTTTTTCGTCCTTTTTCAAATCTCGGGACGAGATTTTCTTTAAGGGGGGAAGGTTTGTAACATCCCAAAAATACTAAACTTGGATCATCAAACTCTAATCATCAAAATTAGGGTTAACAAAAACTTTTCTAAATAAAAATATGAAAGCATGCATGTGTGTATGCATCCCATTTTGAATTCTTTTGAATTGCCTTGTTTATGTGTTTCTTTACTTGTAATATGATTCTTAGGTGAAATAAACATCATCTAAACAATCCCCACACTTTTCCCAAAGACAAATAAATCAAAATAAGCCAAATTGAGTGAATGGTCATTTTGCCCAATTTAACTCCCATGCCTACTTTGGCTGCCCCAAACTTTCAGAACTTAACAGAAACTTGTTTGGATCTTTACACCCGTTGATAGTACTCATAACAAAGTATCAAGGCCCACCTTGTGATCATCCAGAAACTTTCAAATGCATAGTTTAAATGACAATTCAAAATTGAATCTTTATCATATGGGAAGATCCCACTTTTTCAAAAACCACTCAAACAAGCTCAACTTTAAAAACCAAGGCATCTGCAGACTCACCAGCACCAACCTAGCACACCCACCAAAAATCTTTTCAAATATCAAAACTTGAATTCTTGCGGGCATTTCATCAAACACCTTGCAGATACAAATCAAACAAAATCCAAACACTATTGTGAGCAGTGATTCTTGCCTAACTTGTTCCCTCTCTGGATACAACTAGGCTTTAGTAGATCATATAGCTCAATTGCAAACCTCTAGCATCACTGTAAGCTTGGCAATGTCATCAATGGAGAGCAGGCCGAGTGCACCCTTGTCACCCCCATGTCGACAGCAAGCTAGGAGAAGAAACAAGCCTAGCAAACATGTCTAGGAGCAAGCCAACACCCCACCGCCACTCCCTGTCCAGCGCTCGAACGCTGCCAACCCCTGGACCACACGCACGGACCATGCCAAGCTCGCCAGCAACCATGCCGAGAGCGCGCCCCGTGCGCCACACTCGACCGACGCCCACAGACCGCGCGCCGCCCTCACCGCGTGCATATGTGATCACCACCGTCCCAGCAACCCCGTAGACACGCTCGTTCGCCGCCGCGCGGACCACGCACGCTATGCGCATTAAAAACCTCCATCGGGCACGCGCAGAGCACTGCCGCTTTCCGACCAAACTGCACCGCCCCACACCTCGCCACCACGCTGTTGAGCATCATCAGGGAGCATCGCACTGCCCCTACCGTCGTCCACGCCGATAGCCCTTTGTGCCGTCGACCACGACGAGCTCACCTTGCGCCCCATCGGTCCCCTCTCGCCACTATAAATAGAGGCCACCCCCAGCCGAGTTGAGCACACCATCTCACTCCCCTCTCCTCACTGATCGTTCCACCCTGTTCCCGAACCAAGGCGAGCAGCACTTCGCCAAAATTTCACCGGAGCCCGCCGCCTCTGGAGAAGAAGGGAGCCAGCGATTGGAGCCGCCCCAGGAGAAGCTGCCGGTACCAGGAGGTTCGTCGTTGTCGACTTCATCATTCGCCTGCCTCGCCGACCCTCGCCTGAGCCCCGGTGAGCCCCCGACGACCCCCACCTGCCGCATTAGGTTTCTGTCTTGCAAGTGTTTCCCAACGTCGACGATGACCCTCAGCCGTTAGATTAGAACAAGATCCCACGGCTCACATCGCCCCATACCGCTTCGCACCCCTCGTCTCACTGACGCGTGGGGACAGCGACTTAACCAGCCCGCGTAAGCGCATTGCTTAGTAGGCCGGCCCAGTATCGTTTCCCGCGCAGCCCAGTCATTTGAAATTAACCTTTTCCATTTTATTTCAAACACACTTCTGCACCTAGATTCAAAAATCAACCCAGATCGATTCAGTGAACCAAATTGGACGAAACCAGTTTTGTTAGAAATGTCTGGAAATGCTGAATCCAAGCCCATTGGATTCAAGTCATTTGGATATGTAGATCATCCTTGGTAAAAATAACAAGGCAGAAGCTTTTATGCATTCAAACATTTTTCAAATTTAAACCATGATAGCTTTTGAGTTGATTCCAACTCTCAAAAATCACATTTAACCATAACTTTCAGAATATATAAAAATATATAGGTTTACTTACAAAAATAATGACCAAGTAATAAAAGAATGCCACATAGGCATTTCTAGTCACTTTATTTAATTAAAATAAAAGGTTAAACCTTATTAAATTGTGACACCACTTTAAATCACATTCCCATGTACTAAAATATGTGGTGATGACATGTGTCAACATGATCCCATGTTTGGTTTGGAGAATATTAAATCCTAAGTAGTTTTTCAATGAGTAGAAATTACTAAAAATAAAAGGAATTAAACCAAGCCTTAATCTTGTAATGTTAGAGATGATGCTAGATCATATATAGGACCCCTTTTGTGTGATGATTGCAAGTAGTTAAGTATTGTTTGGTGATTGTGTACCTCGTATTTATTTATAGACGCTAGTACCGACCAAGGATACGAGGAGTAAGGAGGATACTACGAAGAAGAAGCCGAGGAGAACTTCAACCACTGCTCTGCACAAGGCAAGCCTTACTAATCAAGTTGACCTATGCAAGCCAATACTTGCAAGCTATTAACCTGGCAAGCTAACACTTGCAAAATACTATACCCATGCAAGCAAATACTTGCTTGTTACCATGCCAACTATATGCCTTAAGCATATGTGATCATACCCACTTGATACCACCTCCTAGTTTTATTCGCAAGCTTTCTATTTTATTTATCAAAGATACTTACTTAGAGTTTACTTAAGTGAATTGTAGATTCTAGAGAGATAATTGAAGGTTGCATAAAGAGCATAAAATTTGGCCTAAGCTAGATAATCTTTATGTCATCCTAAGGCATGAGATTGAACTTAGTTAAAACTCCACTTATTTACCACCCCTCATTAGTACTTACCCCCACTTGTAGATGCTAGTGCTAAGCGTAAAACCTGATCAAATTTAGATGGGAATACTTGGTGGAAAAATTATTATGAAAACCTTGGAATGATGGATCATTCTATTGAAATGTTTTGGACTATGTTTCCGAACACCAGATGATTTATGGTGATGAAAATGTTGAGGCATGAGCCTTAGCCCTTTATAAAACTGATGGTTTTCTGAATGCGATACCATTCCAATTTTACCGTATAACCACAATACCCGAGAATTGGGTAGGGCTTGACTGGAAACTTATATACCTTAGTATTAGTTCCCTCATGGCCAAGGTCTGATCTGAGGCTACCTTGTGAAGATTGTCCACCTGTGTAATACCCAAGATGACAGTTGGTCATGTTTGCGAGGCCAAACTCACAGGAGAGGTGCTTATACTAGGGCGTGTAATTGAAAGGTTAGAATTGATTATCTGCATACTGAGTATGGTGAATTCAGGATTTGTTCCTGACGGATGTATCGAATGTTGTGGTGAAAGTGTACAATCTCTGCAGAGTGTCAAACTATTCGAATAGCCGCGTCCGCGGTTATGGACAGTTGGAGTGGCCATACTGTTCCCCCGTCAGATGTTTTCAAAATGACTTGTGAAATGAATTGAGACTTTGACTTGACCACAACAGGGTTGTGATATGAAATACAAGTTCCCACTTAGGGTTATAAACCTTTAACTAGCATTCTTTGCTTCTGAACTTAGTAGAGGTAAATCTGGCTTTTCGCAAAACAACCCTAGAGCCTAGTGTCCTATTACAAAAACCCCTTTCACTTGTTAGTATTAGTTTGCGAGTACTTAAAGAGTACTCATGGCTTTGTCCCTGGATATTCCCATGGCCATACTATGAAGAGGAGTACCTGGAGGATGGACCCCAGGAAGGTTACGACAACTAGGATCATCTCCCATCGTCAGCATTGCCTGTGACCCCGAAGATGAAGCTTCGCCTACGCTATCGTTATTATTACGTATTTCGCTGCTTGTGTTGTATTAAGACTGGATCATGAGATCCTTATTTGGTGTAAAACCTTATGTATGGTTTGTAATAGATGATGTACTGTGGTATCCAATTCTGTTATGTCTCGCAAAAATGGTAATCCTGGGATTGTGATGTATGGCATAACAGGCATCTGGGATTAAAAATCCGGGTGTTGACAGGAGCAGAGCATCACCTCGACGCATGACGACCACGGCAGCACTTGAATCCATGCCAACCCCAAACCCTAGGGTTCGGGACAACATCGATCCATCGCAGGAGAGCCCTAGGCTCGAATCCTGTTGGATAGAATGAACGAGCATCGTCGACAACCCCAAATCGCACCACGGCGGCGGTGAGAATCGACGGTGGCGGCATCACCGGCCAAGGGGTCGAGTCAGAGGAGGAGGGGATAAGGTCGAGAGAGAGGTAGGCAGAGTGGGCTGGGTGGGCCAAAACCCTTCGGGGTGATCTTTTGACCCTGCCCTATTGGACCACCCTGGCCCAATAAGCCCAAGGGGCCAGCCCAAGTTATTTAATAAACGATTTTGACCAATTGGAAAGGACCAAAATGCCCCTGACCCCAATAAAATTCTAGAAAATAAAATAAAAGTCCAAAGATTATAAATAAAATATTTTTGGATTCACAATAATCCACTCTGTCCAAATAAAATAAAATATAAAATTTTGGACATTTAAAATTTTATAAGAATTTTGTAATCTATATATTCTTTATTGAATTTTACAAAATTATTGAAAGGTGATAAAAATAAATAAAAATCACTTTCATTATTTATTAATATTATAGTATTTTTTAAATATACTAAATAAATATTTAATAATAAATTTTAATGTATAATTAATAATTCCTAAAAGAATTATTAAATCAATAGAAGTCAAATAAAAAGGGAATAAAATAAAATAATTCAATATATGCAATAAATATAAAAAAATATTAATATTTATAAATGCTTTATTAAAAGGCACCTTATATAGGGAAAATGCATATAAAACTTAATAATGTATTACATTACTTGCATAATCATTTTGCTTCTTTAAATATTGTCCTTACCGGGCAATAATGGTGTTTTTGTAGAATTAGAAGCTCAAGGTCCAGTGCAAGCATCAGACTTCACTACCTTGCCATCACAAGGCAAGTTCATCACTTGCTCATGTCCTTTGAAGAGTCTTTATCAAAGTATTTGAAAATTGTGTGTTATCATGTATGCTATAAAAGAAATAAAATATTATTTTCATAAACAAAGAAATCATAGATATCATCCTAAGTGGTGATATAATGGAGCAATAGAACTTAGAGTTATAATTGCAACAATGATGATCAAGTAGGGACTTAATAACCCCTGACATCAGTGATTCTAGCGCCGTATATTACGTGTTAGCCATGAGATTTGGAATGGGACAAAGAAGTCAGCTGTATCTTCTTCCTCTCGCATGAAGCCGAATGTGCAGGTCGTGGCTGTTATCCTCGTAGCGTGCATATTGATTGGTAATTCGTAGAGGATATGCAGCATATGGGTGGGAACCCTCATCGTCCCACGATAGTTCTGGCATCTAACAGTTTGTACAAACCATTGCCGTAATTCATTATGTGGGCATGGTGTACACCAAGGAGGCATGCGGGGTCGCGAAGGGGGCAGTGATTGGCTTGGACCAACTACTGGGCCCCACATCATGGAATTGTGGACGGGAAAGTACGCCCGGTTATGCAACAAGGAGTTGATCTCTCATGGGTAAAGTAACGCACCTCTGCAGAGTGTAAGAACTATAACTTGTTACTCCCTGTTCCGGGAAGGAGCTACGAACGCGGCAGGAAAGGAACTCCATGAAAGTTCTGGTCAACCTGTGAAGGCTGATTGTCATAGTTTTTTTCAGAATAAAATCAACCTTTGAAGAAAGATTTACAAAAACTGCATAGTGCCAAGGGATTTATAATCCGAGGTGGTAGTTAGAGCATCAAACTTCCCACCTTGCATATAATGAACTTGTTGGGTAACGCTGTTACTCATTCTTTTCTTTGATCCCTTGCTTAGACTTTGAGGATCCCAAAGACGTGCCAATGTATGCAGACGAATGCCAAGAAGAAGTGTTCTACGAGGAACCTGATCTATCTGGAGGAGTTGAAGGTGTGGACTACGAGATCCGCTACGGTGACGATGAGAACGAGTCCACTTAAGTGTCTAGTTAGTAGTAACTAACAGAGCCGAGCATCATGAACTCTATAGAATAAGCTGTTGAGACCCACTCCTAGTCGGAGTTGCTACTTTTAAATTTCCGCTGAACACTTTATATTTTGGTTTGTAAGTTGGATCTTTTGGAAGTCTTGAACTTCCGGTATTGTAATAATAATAATGTGTGTACTTTTGTAATATGGACCCGAAATGTTTCTGTTGTACCGCTCTGAGGGATGTGATATTTACGGAACGGTGTTCTGTGGATGACATGTCAACGACTATAGTGTACTACACATGCAGTGGTATGCTGGGTCACCGCAGTTGGTATCAGAGCAAATTGCTTTGACCTTAGGTTGGAAACCTAGTAAAGGGTATTACCTATAGGAGATTTGGCAACGACAAAGAATTCTCTAAAAGTAATATAATGGGTATTCAAATGAGAATATTCCGTTATATATTTTAGTGCGATAATTCTTTGTTATGATGCAATATGCCATTGGATACTAATCAAAATTATTTTTCTGATATACAGAGATATGGCACCAAAGTTTCCAAAACGGACTTTGGTAAGGAAAGAGGAGACTCTTGATGATTATCAAGTATCATTTACAGACCAACTTCGTCAATTTTTAAAGCTCTTTAATTGTCCAACTAGAATTCCAGTGAACACTATCACTTACCTTGATGGCCGGATGTTATCCAAGTATCATGTGAGTATCCAACTTCCATAGAAGCTTGGATTATATCACGATCTAGCCATAGGAGAAGGTAGGGGTCATTTAGCAGCCTATCATGTTGCTGTTGTGGAGGCGATAGCTAATATCCGGGAGCAGAAAACTAAGGAGTTAGAAGGTAGCACATTCTCTGTGATACCTCATGATTCTATAGACTCGGAGCCTATACCAAATCATCTTACTTTGGTTAAGAAGCATCCTAAGTTAGCTTCCAAGGTTATGGATAGATACTGGACACTCGTTGCGTCTTTTTATAAGACCCATCAAGTGATTGTCGAAGACAAAAAATGACATGTTAGAGGATCTAACTGATCCGGAAAGGAGGAAGCAGTTAGCATTCCAGTTAGAGATAGAAGCAAGTAGTAGTGCAACACCTATCTTTAAGGATATACCTATAGATCCGGAATCTTTTACACCATATCCTTATTCACCAAGACCTGAACCTACACATGATCCTACTATAGATATGCGGTATGCAGTACCACAGGGCTCAGAGGATGGTTCTGATTCAGAACTTCCTATTGAGAATTCATATGGTTGGAGGATGGGATCATATAATGGATCTCATGAACACCAGATGTCCACAGATGGTTCTGACAGAAATGTTGGACAATCTAGTTGGATGGGTGCACGGATGAATCCTAATAATAGAAGTAGAAATACCATGTCAATAGATGATCAGGATGAAGAAGAAGATCCTGAAGAGAGAGTGTTTGAATCATCAACATCTTCCCAAAGCCTGGGGAATATACATTATCCAGTATTTAACTATCTTGCCCATGAGAGCACCTAGGGAGCAGCAGGATCTGCGTATCCTGTTGACAACTCAAGAAATGAAGCTCAGGAGATGCAGGCTGGAGATAATGTTGAATATGTTTCTAAATACTTTCCAGCTGAGCTGGAAGGAGTCGATGCGCTTAGGTTGAGTAATGACTCAAGTCCTGACACTTCAGATACAGAGTATGTTCCTTCTGGAAGGCCATTTGTTCCACAAACTTTGCGACGGACAACACGTCATCACGGTTGGACAACAGGCATGTATGATGAGCGTAGTTACTACTAGAAAGAGACAAGTAGTCAACAGTATCAAGCACTGTGTATTGTACTCCAAGGAATAAGGTAGTGAGATGAATACGGTAGTTTTGTCAATATATCTATGCGGTATATGTTGTAAGAACTTTGTATCATTATGATATTATGTATAATATGTGAATTGCATATTTGGATTTTCTTTGGATCTTCATTGTGTGACTAGTTATGTGCGTAAAGTCGAGCTCAGAATACATGTGCATGATGTAATTATGAGTATTCGCTTAATGTTGCAGGACTAGGGGTCATGGATACGGGTGTAGAAATGGAAACTGAGCAGCAGCGGATGGAGCGAGAGGCCAAGGAAAAGGCTGATGCAGATGCAGCAAACCAAGAAGCATTACCACCACCACCACAAATGAGGCTGTTAATGGAGCAGAACTTTATGCAATGCATGCAAATGATGCAAGAGACCCAGAACAAGTTCATGGAAGAGCTGCTGGGGCGAGAAAATCAGAGGGCACCTGAAGGTGGAGGAGTAAGTTTATCTGATTTCCAGAATGCAAGACCGTTACCTTTTGCATCAGCTCCTGAACCAATGGATGAAGAAGACTGGCTAGCAGATACCGAAAGGAAGCTGAAAACTGTGGGGTGCAATGATGAGGAAAAAATTGAGGTATGCAACTCATCTGCTGACTGGACCTGCAGCATCTTGGTGGGAAAATCAGTTAGCCATGCAACAACCAGGAAGGGAGTTTACCTGGGAGGAGTTCAAGCAGAGATTCCGTGAATATCATGTTCCGGAAAGTGTCATGGAGTTAAAGCGGAGAGAATTTGAGGAGCTTCAGCAAGGATATACTAGTGTTATGAAGTACATCCGGGAGTTTAGCCAACTGTCTCGTTATGCTGAGGAGGATGTTAACACTAAAGAGAAGAGGAAGAAGCGTGTCTTGCATGGATTAAATCCGTTTGTGAAGATGGAGCTAAGGTTAGCCAATAAGCAAACTTATCAGCAGTTGTTAGATGCATACTTTTGAAGATGACTTTAAGAATGTCCAAGAGGATCGAAGGAAGAGAGCCAAGAAGAAAACCAAGAGAATTCAGGCAAGCAAACCTAAACCTAATTTGGAGTTTAAACCTCGGAATAGGAATTACGGCAACAACAACAATAACAATAATAATAACAAGGGCAGTGGTGGAAATCAATCTAATCTGAGAAGGAATGTTATATGTAACAACTGTGGAATTCCAGGGCATTTCCAGAGGGAGTGCAAAAAGCCTGTAGTGATCTGTTACGGTTGTGGTCAGAAGGGGCATATCAAGCCAGATTGTCCGAGCAAACCACCGGGAGGATGGCCTACCAAGGGAGGAGGACAAGCCAGTGGAGGAAATGGACAACCTAATAAAGGGGGAAACAATGGCAAGAACAATAATGGCAACAGAAACCGACCTACCGGAAAACTGAGCTGTGCAACCCTCGAGGAGGTGGATAATTCGGAGCATTTAGTGATAGGTACTCTCAATATCCTTACCAATCTCGGCAAAGTTCTATTTGATACCGGTGCAACTACTTCATTCATTTCTGAAGAATTTTGTGGTAATTTCGGGATTAGAAGGGCAACGTTAGAACGTCCTATGACCGTAGTTACGACAGGAGGGAATGTGATTGTACGCCACATAAAACAAGATCAGGTTATCTCGATCTGTGGTTATACATATTTCGCAGACCTTTATGTGATTCCTTTGAAGGGAATTGCAGTAGTGCTGGGGATGGATTGGATGATGGAACATGGAGCTCAGATAAATTGTGAGGAGAAAACTGTCTCAATCAAAACTCCAAGTGGAGCAAGGATAGTTTACTAGGCAGATAAACACAGCCATATCATGGTGGATCTGCAGTTGAATGCAATGAAAGAAGTTAAATTAGAAGAGATTCCTATAGTTAATGAATTCCAAGATGTTTTTCCAACGGAATTACTGGGAAAGCCACCAGACCGGGAGATAGAGTTCACCATTGACTTAATACCTGGTACATCACCAATAGCTCAAGCACCATATAAAATGGGACCCAAAGAGTTGAAAGAACTCAAGGAGCAAATTGATGAGTTAGCAAGAAAAGGATTTATACAGGAAAGTGTATCTCCATGGGGAACACCAGTAATCTTTGTGGATAAGAGAGATGGTGGAAGACGGATGTGTGGTGATTATAGAAATCTGAACAACGTGACTATCAAGAATAAGTATCCTTTACCAAGAATTCAAGATTTGTTTGATCAAGTGAAAGGAGCTGGAGTATTTTCAAAGATCCATTTAAGATCTGGATACCATCAAATAAAAATCAAGCCAGAAGATGTTCCAAAAACAGCATTTGTCTCAAGATATGGACACCATGAGTATCTGGTAGTACCATTTGGTTTGACCAATGCACCGGCAATATTCATGAATCTTATGAACAAGATCTTCATGCCATATTTGGACAAGTTTGTCATCGTCTTTATTGATAATATTCTGATATATTCCAAGGATAAGGAAGAGCATGCTGACCATTTGAGAATAGCATTGCAGACTTTAAGGGAACATAAGCTTTATGCTAAGTTCAGTAAGTGTGAGTTCTGGTTAGATGAGGTAGAATTCCTTGGTCATGTGATCAGTAAGGATGGAATTGCTATGAATCCATCTAAAGTTCAGTCGGTACTAGAGTGGACTGCACCGACCAATGTGAAACAAATTCGAGGTTTCTTAGGAATGGCTGGTTATTATCGGAGATTCATTGAAGGTTTCTCAAAAATAGCCGGACCAATAACCAAATTATTAAGGAAAAATACACCATTCAAATGGGATGAGAAATGTGAAGCAAGTTT
This sequence comes from Avena sativa, assembly GCA_916181665.1. Taxonomy (NCBI): domain Eukaryota; kingdom Viridiplantae; phylum Streptophyta; class Magnoliopsida; order Poales; family Poaceae; genus Avena; species Avena sativa. Next base: position 510,434,702 of record OV702294.1, read on the forward strand.
CCAAGAGTTGAAGACTAGATTAATCACAGCTCCAATCTTAGCAGTTCCTGAAACCGGAAAGGATTTCACTATATATTGTGATGCATCTAAAGAAGGTCTGGGATGTGTGTTAATGCAAGATCGGAAAGTGATTGCTTATGGTTCAAGACAATTGAAACCACATGAAGTCAACTATCCAGCTCATGATTTAGAGTTAGCATCAGTAGTCTTTGCACTGAAAGGATGGAGGCATTTTCTTTATGGAGCCAGATGTGAGTTATACACTGACCATAAAAGTCTCAAATATTTCTTCACTCAAAAGGAATTGAATATGAGACATAAGAGTTGGTTGGAATTAATCAAGGATTATGATTTAACAATCAATTACACCCTAGGGAAAGCAAATATTGTAGAAGATGCTTTAAGCAGAAAGAGTGCAGATATTCAGTCAAGCAATAGATAGTTACCAAAAGAGTTACAAATGGACTTGGAAAGGTTGGAACTTCAATTCATCAGAACAGAGGTTCTTGGAGGATTAGCGACTATGCAGGTAGTTGTAGAGCAGGACAGTGATCTTAAGCAAGAAATTTTTAGACATCAAGAAGAAGATCCTTTTATTGCTGAGGAAATTCGGAGGATATCTCAAGGGAAAAAATCAGTTTTTCGCCTTGGAGATTATGGATCTTTATGGTTCCAAGATCGTCTATGTGTTCCAGATGTGACTGAGACCAGAAATGTCATACTCAAAGAAGCACATGATACCCCATATTCTATACATCCAGGGAGTACTAAGATGTATATGGATTTGAAAGAACTATTCTGGTGGAATAACATGAAAGGGGATATTGCTAAATATGTATCTGAATGCCATACTTGTCAAAGGGTGAAAGCTGAACATCAAAATCCAGTAGGACCATTACAACCCTTAGAAATTCCTGAATGGAAATGGGTGGAAATAGGTATGGACTTCATCACAGGGTTACCTATGACACCAAAAAGGAAGGATATGATATGGGTAATTATGGACAGACTTACTAAGAGTGCACATTTTATTCCAGTGAATCAAAAGGATAATGCCGAGAAGTTAGTTGAAGTATATGTTAAAGAGATAGTAAGTAAGCATGGAGTACCCAAAAAGATCGTAACTGATAGGGGATCAGTGTTTACTTCAGCATTTTGGAAGCAATTGCATGAAGCACTTGGTTCAAAGTTAGACTTCAGCACGACATATCATCCTGAGACAGGAGGTCAAACTGAAAGAACAAATCAAATACTAGAAGACATGTTGAGAGCTTGTGCACTAGATTTTGGAGGAACATGGGAAGATCACCTACCATTGACAGAATTTTCTTATAACAATAGCTATCAGAGTAGTCTGAAGGCAGCTCCATATAGGATTCTGTATGGAAGGAAGTGTAGATCACCAATATGTTGGTATGAACCTGGAAGCAGCAAAGAATTTGCGCCAGATTATATCAAGGAGAGACAAGACATCATTGATAAGATCAGGGATAGACTGAAAATAGCCTAGAGCAGGCAGAAAAGTTATGCGGATCAAAGCCGAAGATCATGGCATCCAGAAGTAGGAGATATGGTCTATTTGAAAGTAAGTCCATTGAAAGGAGTAAAAAAGATTCGGAGTTAAAGGGAAATTGAGTCCAAGATATATCGGACCATTCAAGATACTAAGTCAAAACAGAACTATAGCTTATGCTCTAGAGTTACCATCAAGATTGGCTCAAGTGCATAATGTTTTCCATGTGTCACAACTTCGCAAATGTTTGAAAGTTCCAGATGACGCAATAACACATCAATAGATAGAACTACAAGAAGACCTAACTTATATTGAAAAGCCCTAGAAGATTCTGGAAGAAAACTGGAAAAGATCGAGGAACAAAGCAATCAAATATTGCAAGGTACAATGGGAACATCACCCTGAGAGAGAAGCCACATGGGAGAAGGAAGAGGATTTAAGAAAAGCTTGTCCAGAACTATTCAGGTACATCTCCACAAACTTCGAGACGAAGTTTAATTTAAGGGGAGAAGTCTGTAACATCCCAGCATATAGGACCTAACGAAGGGTAGATTTAGGAATATGAATTGTTGCATGCATTCATTTGAGAAAATGTGAGTAAATTTTTTGCCGAATAAAAACCTTGAAGTGATCAAAGTTTCTTTCTTACTTTGAGATTAGGTTTAGTCCTAAAGGAGGATTGCTATAAACTTTGATATGATCTTAAAGGAATTATGTGTGTTTTGAAATGAGTGTGGATTTTAAAAACTTAAGTGTTTTATGATTTAAATGATTTTGATATAAGTTTTGAATCTTAAATTAATTAAGAGAAAAGTATTATAACTTAAATCTTATCTAAAAACAATATTGTATATGAAATTCATTTTATATACATAAACAAGTTACAAAGAATGAACTTACTGAAGTTATTCAAAACTTCACAATTTACAAAAAGAATAAAGAGTAATAATATTCTTTATTAATAAATATATAATCTTTATTACAAATAAATAAAATAAAGATTACAAGAATTATAAAAGAAAAATTACAAAAGAATAATAAAATTACATTTGTATATTTACTAACTAGCCTACAACTAGATCTACACTAAATCTTCATCCTTATCTTTGAACCTGCAAAACAAAGATTAAATAGAAAACAAAATAGGATTAGTGTTAGTATATTTCTCTCAGATATGTCAGTGAGGTGCACTTGACAAACTCATCATTGAGAAATGTTATAAAGGGGCAAGTTTCACCAATATGAAAGATTTCATCTTTCATAAATTTACGGCCAGAATGCAAATGACAGCCAAAAGGGACCAATTCACCAGCCAGGGTAAAAGTAGTTTGGTAATAGTAAGTTCAAACTTTCTAAACCTATCCACAAGTGCATAGCAGGCACACAAGCTGGACACACACCAGCATGCATGTGGTGTGTTGTCAAGCTCACAAGCATAGTCAATATCACAAAACCACAACACAACCGTGGAGGAGCACATTAGTGCATCTATCCACTACACATCACACAAGAATAGCCAGGGTAGACAGCAAGAACAACAACAAAACCAGACCAACCAAGATTAATCAAACCTCACCATGATGGTAACATAAGGAGGGGAATGGATTAGGTGGATAGCAAGATCAAGCCAGGAGCTAGGAGGAGCAGGGTTAGCTCAAGGGCAAGCTCAGGAGCCTAGCAAAAGCAGATCAAAACCAGATCAAGATCATCATCACCAACTTACTACATCAGCACCAGATTTTGTGGTGAGTTTCATAAAACCTTCACATGATCTAATCATCTTATTCAGAGAGAAACATGTGTTGTTTTATAAAACAAAACCTCAGAAAACACCCAAGTGGGGTGAATCCATCATAGGGATTTTCTTTTAAACTCTAAAGGCAAACAACAAAGTACCAAGGTCCAACCAGAGCTCAGAGAAACATCCTTGCTCTAGTTGTCAAACTATATATTACCATTCAATCATGCATATACCTATGATCTATTTCTAGGCACGTCCCTAAAGGAAGGGTAGCACCTTAGGACCAAATCCATAGGATTCATAACATGATAAAGCTCATTATCAATTTTTTCCAATCTTTGATTCAGTAAAGAATAGCTGGTACCACTACCAGGACTATCTAGATGAACTAATTAGATAAGCTTTGAATCCCTAAGCCTCAGACCAACATCATTGGTCTTAGGGAATTCAAATAAGAGCATCTATATTTATCTCTCAAAGCCAAGATTGTCTTAAGCACAAACTAACCAAATCCATGGTTTAGAATCAAACTTGTGTACCATACATGATGGTGTCACAAGAACAATCCAATATGAATCAGGAAAGGTAGTAAATCATCATAGATTCAGAGACAAAGGGAAATTGGTATTGTATGTAAGTGGTTCATTCGATCGCTAAGTAATCGTAGAAATATGTGGGAGCCATATGAATTTCTAGATTCCTCTATTGGTTATTGATCAGAGAAGTGTCTCGGTCATGTCCGCATAAATCACGAACCGTAGGGAGACACACTTAAGAATTCAATGTTGTTGAGTAGTTATGGAATGATGAGTAAGAGACCGAATGTTCTTCGGAGTCTCGGATGGGATCCGGGATATCACGAGGAGATCCTAAATGGTCCGGAGAATAAGATTCATATAAGGAAAGTCTTGTTTCGGAGTTCAGGAATGATTCCGGTGTTTTCACCAGGAATGTTCTAGAAGGGTCCGAAAGGTCCGGCACTCCGGAGGGGAAGGGTACATGAATGTGTCATGACAATGTGGAATGGTTGCATCATGTACTAGGTCACTTGGCTGGACAATATGGAGAGAAAAATCAAATCCAAGTTTGAAAGTCAAACGCCAATTTGAAAAAGTCAAACGCCAAGTTTGCTTGGTGGAGGGAGAGTAGGAAACCTACTTGGGGAGGAAGTCCCCTCCCTCCACCTGCCGGCCAAGGAGGCCAAGTTGGGGGAGGACTCCCTCCTACCAACCGGCCACCCTCCACCTATATAAGGAGGGGTAGGGCGCCCCCTACCCCTCACACCCAAAACCCTAGCCTCCAAGTTGTCGGCCACCTCCAAGCCGTCGTCGCCTAGGGCCTCCTCTAACTCGGCGAGTTAGGGTTCCCCCAAACCCTAGCCGCCGGCCAAGCCCTCCCCATGGTGCCTTCTAAACCCTAGACCACCAAGGCCTCTCTCATACTCCACCATACTCACTTCGGCTGAAGGCGAAGCCCTGCGAGATCTTCCCTCTACTTCCGACACCACGCCGTCGTGCTGCCGGAATCGCGAGGAGAGTGATACAACCTCCGCTGCCTGCTGGAACAAGGGAGAGGAAGGTCTTCATCGAGTACCGAATGTGTGACCGACTGTGGAAGCGTTGCCGGAACGCAGCGCCAGAAGGATCGTCTACGTGATCTTGAGATCGGCAAGAGTACGACTACATCACCCACGAGAATCTGCTCTCGTTAACTGCTTTGGAATCTTCGAGGGTGAGTTCCTCTATCAACTCATTGCTACAATCTAGTAGATAGATCTTGGCTTGTTTGTTTGCATGCGGTAGAATTTTTTTGTTTTCCATGCTACGAACCCCTATAGTGGTATCAGATCCGTGTCTATATGTAGATCTATTGCACGACTAGAACACAATGGTCATTGTGGGCAGTGGTGCTTTTATTATCAATTGCTTTTTGTGTACTTTGCATCTTGCGGTATGATGGGATGAAGCGGCCCAGGCTAACCTTACATGACATCATTCATGAGACTTGCTCCACGCTCAACATGCAACTTGTATTGCATAAGTGGCTTTGCGGGTGCCTGTCTCTCCCATCATAGTATAGATCCAATTTACAACAGGCACTTGATAGTTCAAGCATCAACGTTGTGGTTCTTGTTCGTAAGTTAGAACGACACTTATTGAAAGCCCCAAACCACGTAAAATATGCAAAGAAAATTAGAGGCGTCTAACTTTGTTTTGCAGGGGGTGTGCTGTGATGTGATATGGCCATGATTGTGATTATATTTGATGTATGCAATGTTCCTTATTGTAGGTTGGCAACCGACAGGAGCCATATGGTTGTCTTTAAATTCCGTTAAGACCCGCATGTCTATTCAAAGTAGTTGTAATAGTTGAAGCTGGCGACGACAACCATGTAACGACGCCATTGACCTTGATGCCATACCGGTGATGATGGAGATCATGTTCGTGCTTGAAGATGGAGATTGGAAGCACAATAAGAAAGGCCATATCATATCACATATTATGAATTGCATGTGATGTTAATCCTTTATGCATCTTGTATTACTTAGTTAACGACGGTAGCATTATAAGATGATCCCTCAAGCACACAAATTTCAAGTTTTAAAGTGTTCATCCTTAGTAAGCACCGTTGCTAAAGCTCGTTGTTTCGAAGCATCACGTGATGATCGGGTGTGTTAGATTCTGCGAGTGTATGCAATGTGAGCAGGCCAGATTTGCTCATGCGGAAGCTAAGGTTTGATCTTGACGAGCCTAGCATGTACAGACATGGTCTCGGAACACGGATCACCGAAAGGTAAAGCATGAGTCATATAGTAGATATGATGAACATGTTGATTGTTCGCCATTGAAGCTACATCAACTCTCGTGATGATCGGTTTTGATGTGGTGGATTTGGTTCGTGTGATCACTAAAACAATGTGAGGGATATTGTTTTGAGTGGGAGTTCACCTAGATTAATTTAACTATTAATTAGAACTCAATTTGTCATAAACTTAGTCTAAACTATTGCAAATATGTTGTAGATCAATGGCGGCCCCTACCATCAATTTTAATGCGTTCCTAGAGAAAGAAAAGTTGAAAAACAATGGAAGCAACTTCGCGGATTGGTTCCGCAATTTGAGGATTGTCCTCAATGTTGGTAATTTGACCTATGTGCTGGATGCACCACTGGGTGACCCGCCTGCAGCTACTGCTACCGATGAAGTAAAGAATGTTTACCTCACTCGGAAGAATCGGTACTCCACAGTTCAGTGTGCTATCTTGTATGGTTTGGAATTGGAGCTTCAGAAAAGGTTTGAGAACCATGACCCACATGATATTGTCCGTGAACTCAAAATGATATTTGAGGCTCACGCGACAGTTGAGAGTTATGAAGCTTCTAAAAAGTTCTTTAACTGCAAGATGGAAGAGGGCAGCTCCGTCAGTGAGCATGTGCTTAAGATTTTTGGGCACGCAAACAAACTCCAAAGTTTGGGTATAGTGATTCCTAATTCTTTGGGGATTCACCATGTCCTCCAATCACTACCACCAAGTTACAAGAACTTTGTGATGAACTACAATATGCAAAACATGGACAAGACGTTGCCAAAACTCTTCTCCATGTTGAAATCTACAGAAGTGGAGATCAAGAAAGAGCACCAAGTGTTGTTGGTCAATAAGACCACCAAATTCAAGAAGCAAGGCCAGTCTAAGAAAAAGGGAAACTTCAAGAAGAGCGATAAGAAAGTTACCGCGCCGGCGAAGAAGACCAAGGCTGGGCCTAAGCCTGATACTGAGTGCTTTTACAGCAAGGGAGAGGGTCACTGGAAGCGGAATTGCCCAAAGTACTTGGCGGATTTGAAGAACGACAACATCAAGAAGAAAGGTATATCCGATATACATGTTATTGATGTGTATCTCACTAGTACTCATAGTAGTGCCTGGGTATTTGATACTGGTTCGGTTGCTCATATTTGTAACTCGAAACAGGTGCTATAGAATAAATGGAAGCTAGCGAAGAATGAGGTGACGATGCGCGTTGGAAATGTATCAAAGGTTGATGTGATCGCGGTCGGCACACTACCTCTTCATCTTCCATCGGGATTAGTTTTATACTTAAATAATTGTTATTTGGTGCCTGCGTTGAGCATGAACATTATATCTGGATCATGTTTATGCGAGACGGTTACTTGTTTAAGTCCGAGAATAATGGTTGTTCAATTTATATGAGTAATATGTTTTATGCACATGCACCTTTTATAGATGGTCTATTCTTATTGAATCTCGATTGTAGTAATACACACATAAATAACATTGAGGCTAAACGTTTGAAATTGAGCGATAACACAACATATATGTGGCACTGTCGTCTTGGTCGCATTGGAGTGAAGCGTATGAAGAAACTCCATTCTGATGGACTTCTTGAATCACTTGATTTCGAATCACTTGAAAGATGCGAAGCATGTCTGATGGGTAAAATGACTAAGACTCCATTTTCTGGTATGATGGAGCGAGCTACGGATTTATTGGAAATCATACATACCGACGTGTGTGGACCAATGAGTGTAGCATCGCGCGGTGGTTATCGTTATGTTCTTACCTTCACGGATGACTTGAGTAGATATGGGTATATCTACTTCATGAAGAATAAGTCCGAAACTTTCGAGAAGTTTAAGGAATTTCAAAGTGAGGTAGAGAATCAACGTAACAGGAAGATTAAATTTCTACGATCTGATCGTGGAGGTGAATATCTAAGTTACGAGTTTGGTGGGCATTTGAAGAAATGCGGAATACTTTCACAATTGACACCGCCGGGAACACCATAGTGTAATGGTGTGTCCGAAGATCATAATCGAACTCTCCTAGATATGGTTCGTTCTATGATGTCACTTACAAATTTACCGCTATCGTTTTGGGGTTATGCATTAGAAATAGTCGCATTCACTTTAAATAGGGCACCATCTAAATCCGTTGAAACGACACCATATGAATTATGGTTTGGGAAGAAACCTAAATTGTCGTTCCTTAAATTTTGGGGTTGCGAAGCTTATGTAAAGAAGTTACAGCCGGACAAGCTTGAACCCAAAGTGGAAAAATGCGTCTTCATAGGATACCCGAAGGAAACTATTGGGTATACCTTCTATCATAGATCCTAGGGCAAAATCTTTGTTGCCAAGAATGGATCCTTTCTAGAGAAGGAATTTCTCTCGAAAGAAGTGACTGGAAGGAAAGTAGAATTCGACGACGTTATTGAACCTTCTCTCGAACTTGCAAGTAGCGCAGCACCGGAAGTAGTTCCTGTGGCACCTACACCAATAAGAGAGGAAGCTAATGATAATGATCATGAAACTTCGGTTGAAGTTGCTACAGAGCCTCGCAGGTCAACGAGAACTCGTACCACTCCTGATTGGTATGATCTCGTTATGAGTGTCATGTTGGTAGACAACACCGATGACCCTGCGACATATGAGGAAGCGATGATGAACCCAGATTCCAATAAATGACAAGAAGCCATGAAATCCGAGATTGGATCCATGTACGAAAACCAAGTATGGACTTTGGTGGACTTACCGGATGGCCGGAAGGCTGTCGAGAACAAATGGATTTTCAAGAAGAAAACATATGCTGATGGTAATGTTACTGTCTATAAAGCTCGACTTGTCGCAAAAGGGTTTCGACAAATTCAAGGAGTTGACTACGATGAGACTTTTTCACCGGTAGCGAAGCTAAAGTCTGTGAGGATTATGTTAGCAATCGCTGCATATTACGATTATGAGATATGGCAGATGGATGTCAAAACGGCGTTCCTCAATGGAGACATTGATGAAGAGTCGTATATGATGCAACCCAAAGGTTTTGTCGATCCTAAAGATGCTAACAAGGTATGCAAACTTCAACGATCCATATATGGATTGAAGCAAGCATCCCGAAGTTGGAATCAACGTTTTGATAAAGTAATCAAAAGCTTTGGTTTTATACAAACTTATGGAGAAGCTTGTATTTACAAGAAAGTGAGTGGGAGCTCTGTAGCATTCTTAATACTATATGTAGATGACATATTGTTGATTGAGAATGATGTAGACCTTCTTAATAGTGTCAAGGATTATCTGAATAATAGTTTTTCAATGAAAGATCTTGGCGAAGCAGCTTACATATTAGGCATAAAGATTTATAGAGATAGATCAATACGCCTAATATCATTGTCACAAAGTACATATTTGTACAAAGTTCTAAAGAGGTTTGGAATGGAAGATAGCAAGAAAGGGTTCTTGCCCATGTTGCCCAACACGACCTTGAGTAAAACTCAAAGTCCAGCAACGGCATAAGATAGAGAAAGGATGAGTAAGACTCCCTATGCCTCAGCCATAGGATCTCTAATGTATGCCATGCTATGTACCAGACCCAACATTGCATATGCTGTTAGTTTGACTAGCAGATATCAAAGTGATCCAGGAGTGGATCATTGGACAGCGGTCAAAAACATCCTTAAGTACTTGAGAAGAACTAAGGATATGGTTCTTTCTTATGGAGGTGATGAATAGCTCGTTGTTAATGGTTACACTGATGCTAGTTGGAACACCGATCCGGATGATTCTAAATCTCAATATGGATACGTATTTACTTTGAATGGTGCAACAGTTAGCTGGAGGAGTGCAAAGCAAAGCGTTATGGCGAGATCTTCAACTGAATCGGAATACATAGCTGCTTCGGAGGCTTCACAAGAAGCAATATGGATGAAGGAGTTCATTACAGAGCTAGGTGTGGTTCCAAGTACGCTGGACCCAATGTCTATCTACTGTGATAACATGGGCGCCATAGCCAATGCGCAAGAACCAAGGTCACACAAGAAGCTGAAGCACATCAAGATACGTTTTCACGCTATTCGAGAACATGTCCAAGATGGTGACATAAAGATTTGCAAAGTACACACAGATCTGAATGTGGCGGATCCGTTGACTAAACCTCTCCCGAGGGCAATGATGTGTTTCGCAGCATAGTAAATCAAAAAAATTCTACGGATGCGAACGGGGAAGCCAAGATCTAATCTAGGAGATGCAAACAACGAGGGGGAATAGATGAGATCTTCATACCCTTGAAGATTCGCACAGCGGAACGTTCAACGGAACATGGTTGATGTAGTCATACTAGCTTCTCCTCCTCGAGATCCGATCCGATCCAACACCGCAAGTGGCGATGCCTCCGAGAGATGCACACGTACGACACCTCGACGTCTCCTCCTTCCTCGATCCAGCAAGTGGGGTGGAGAGATAGGTTGGATCTACAACACGACGGCGTGGTGCAAACGGTGGAGAGTTTCTGTGGCAGGGCTTCGCCTACGCGTAGTCGGGAGAGAGAGAGAGAGGAGGGCAGCAGGGCGGCTAGGGATTGAGGAGGTGTCGGGGGAGGGTGCGCCCCCAGCCCTCTTTATATAGAGGGGTGGGCGGCTGCCCCTTGCCCCTCCTCCAAGCCTAGGGCCGGCGGCCAAGGAGGGAGGAGTGGGGGGCAAGTTTCCCCCCCTCCTTCTAGAAGCTCTCCCTAGGGTTTCCCCTAGGGCTTGGCCGGCTGGGCCTATGGGGCCTTGTGCCCCTGGCCCAATGCGGCCAGGGCACTCCCTCGTAGGCCCACGCCCCCTCCCGACAAGTGGGGCCACATTGGTCCCACTCCGGAAGGTTCTAGAAGCTTCCAGTACAATACCGAACAATCTGAAACAATTCCGAACTCCAAAAACTGCTTTGCCTTATACGATGCCAGGATTCAATTAATCCCATATACATATTCCCTTCGTCACGCGATATTTTACTTGCCCGAGATTCGATCGTCGGCATCGGCATACCTAGCTCAATCTCGTTCACATCAAGTACTTTACTCGTTCTGTAATCCGATATCACTTTGTGATTAACTTCTTAACCACGTGCTTGCAAGCGGTGTTGATATCGATTACCGAGTGGGCCCGAAGTATATCTCTCCGACTAGGGAGGGACAAATCCCATCTCGATACATACAACCCAACAAGTACTTTCCGATCACCTGAGAGACACCTTTATGATCACCCTCTCATAGGATGACGTTCGATGACCTCAAAGCTTTCTTTCGATACCAGGGAGTTGCACTATCTCATGGTCTAAGGAATACAATATTTGACATAAGAAAAAGCTTCGCAAAGATGAACACGATGACACGATCTAATTGCTCTGCTTGATTTGGGTCTGTCCATCATATCATTCTCCCAATGATGTGATCTCATTATTAATCGACAACTCATGTCTATGGTTAGGAAACCTTAACCATCATTAATCAATAGATGGACAGACAACTCATGTCTGTCCATCTTTATATAGAGGGGTGGGCGACTGCCCCTTGCCCCTCCTCCAAGCCTAGGGCCGGCGTCCAAGGGGGAGGAGTGGGGGGCAAGTTCCCCCCTCCTTCTAGAAGCTCTCCCTAGGGTTTCCCCTAGGGCTTGGCCGGCTGGGCCTATGGGGCCTTGTTCCCCTGGCCCAATGTGTCCAGGGCACTCCCTCGTAGTCCCATGCCCCCTCCCGACAAGTGGGGCCACGTTGGTCCCACTCCGGAAGGTTCTAGAAGCTTCCGGTACAATACCGAACAATCTGAAACACTTCCGAACTCCAAAAACTGCTTTGCCTTATATGAATCTAATTCTCCGGACCATTTCGGAACCTCTCGTGATGTCCCAGATCCCATCCGAGACTCCGAACAAAAACTCATAAACCAATTATCCATTCTATCCTAGCGTCGAGACACGTTAAGTGTGTGACCCTGCGGGTTCGAGAATATGCAGACATGATCTTCTATCAATAATCAACAGCGGGGTCTGGAAACCCATATTGACTCCCACATACTCATCGATGATCATATCGGATGAACCACGATGCCAGGATTCAATTAATCCCATATTTATATTCCCTTCGTCACACGATATTTTACTTGCCCGAGATTCGATCGTTGGTATCGGCATACCTAGTTCAATCTCGTTCACAGCAAGTACTTTACTCGTTCTGTAATTCGATATCACTTTGTGATTAACTCCTTAACCACGTGCTTGCAAGCGGTGTTGATATCGATTACCGAGTGGGCCCGAAGTATATCTCTCTGACTTGGGAGGGATAAATCCCATCTCGATACATACAACCCAACAAGTACTTTCCGATCACCTGAGAGACACCTTTATGATCACCCTCTCATAGGATGACGTTTGATGACCTCAAAGCTTTCTTACGGTACCAGGGAGTTGCATTATCTCATGGTCTAAGTAATACAATATTTGACATAAGAAAAGCTTCACAAAGATGAACACGATGACACGATCTAATTGCTCTGCTTGATTTGGGTTTGTCCATCATATCATTCTCCCAATGATGTGATCTCATTATTAATCGACAACTCATGTCTATGGTTAGGAAACCTTAACCATCATTAATCAACGAGCTAGTCCATAGAGGCGTACTAGGGATGCGGTGTTGTTCATAAACCACACAAGTATTAAAGTTTCCGCTTAATATAATTCTATCATGGAATATAAACTTTATCGTGAACAAGAATTATAATAATAACATCTTTATTATTGCCTCTAGGGCATAATTCCAACAGTCTCCCACTTGCACTAGAGTCAATAATCTAGTTTACATCTGGCAACAATCTAACACCCATGGCACTAAGGTGCTGATCATGTTTTGCTCGTGGAAGAGGTTTAGTCAACGGGTCTGCGACATTCAGATCCATATGTACTTTGCTAATCTTCAGATCTCCATCTGTTATATAATCTCGAATTATATGAAACTTGCGATTGATATGCTTGGTCTTTGGATGATATCTTGGTTCCTTAGCCAGTGCTATGGCGCCAGTGTTGTCACACAATATCTCCAGTGGGTCCAAGGCACTTGGAACCACACCAAGCTCAGTGATGAAGTTCCTGATCCAAACTCCTTCACTTGACGCTTCTGCAGTAGCCATGTATTCCGCTTCTACTGTAGATCCCGCGATCACGCTTTGCTTGCAGCTTCTCCAGCTCACAGCTCCTCCATTCAAAATATAAACGTATCCTGTCTGAGATTTAGAATCATCCTTGTCGGTGTCGAAACTAGCATCAACGTAACCTTTTACAACGATCTGTTCATCACCTCCATAGACTAAGAACATTTTTTTAGTCCTATTTAAATACTTTAGGATGTTCTTCACGGATGTCCAGTGTTCCACTCCTGGATCACTTTGGTATCTGCTCGTCAAACTAAGAGCATTGGACACATCCGGTCTAGTACACAGCATGGCATACATGATAGAACCTATGGCCGAGGCATAAGGCAGTTTGCTCATAGCTTCTCTATCGTTTACCGTAGCTGGACACTGAGCCTTGCTCAATATCTTACCTGACAACATAGGCACTGAACCTTTCTTTGCCTTATCCATTCTGAACCTTTTCAAAACTTTGTCCAGGTATGTACTTTGGCTTAAAGCTATCAGGCGTCTTTGTCTATCTCTATAGATTTTGATGCCCAATATATAAGCAGCTTCCCCTAGGTCTTTCATTGAAAAACATTTATTCAAATAACTCTTCACATCGTTAAGCATGTCAATGTCATTTCCAATAATCAATATGTCATCCACATATAGTACTAGGAATGTCACTGAGCTCCCACTCACTTTCTTGTAGATACAAGCTTCATAGCAATTTGGAACAAATCCAAAGCTCTTGATCACTTGATCAAAACGAAGGTTCCAACTCCGACATGCTTGCTTCAGTCCATAAATGGAACGCTGAAGTTTGCACACTTTATCAGCATCCTTAGGATTGACAAAACCTTCGGGTTGCATCATATACAACTCTTCATCAATGTTGCCATTGAGGAACGCAGTCTTGACGTCCATCTGCCATATTTCATAATCATGAAACGCAGCAATTGCTAATAAAATCCGAATGGACTTAAACATCGCTACGGGAGAGAAAGCCTCATCGTAGTCAACACCTTGAACTTGTCGAAAACCTTTCGCGACAAGCCGTGCTTTATAGACAGTAACATTCCCATCCGCGTCCGTTTTCTTCTTGAAAATCCATTTGCACTCAACGGCCTTTCGGACGCTAGGAGGGTCCACCAAAGTCAATACTTGGTTTTCGCTCATGGATCCCAATTCGGATTTCATGGCCTCTAGCCATTTCTCAGACTGGGCTCATCATCGCTTCCTCATAGTTCACAAGTCCACTGTCATCTACTAACAAGACAGTTAAGACAGGGTTGTCGTACCACTCAGGAGGGGCACGCGACCTTGTCGACCTGCGACGTTCAGTAGTAGCATCGTCCGAAGCTTCATGATCCTTGTCATTAGCTTCCTCTATTGTTGGTGCAGACGACACTGGAACAATTTCATGTGCTGCGCTACTCTCCAACTCAAGAGAAGGTTCAACAACCTCGTATATCTCTACTTTCCTCCCACTCACTTCTTTTGAGAGAAACTCCTTCTCAAGAAAGGATCCGTTCTTTGCGACAAACACTTTGCCTTCGGATCTGTGATAGAAGGTATACCCAATAGTTTCCTTAGGGTATCCTATGAAGACGCATTTCTCCGCTTTGGGTTCGAGCTTGTCCAGCATCAACTTCTTGACATAAGCTTCGCATCCCCAAACTTTAAGAAACGACAACTTAGGTTTAGCACCAAACCACAGTTCATACGGTGTCGTCTCAATGGATTTAGATGGTGCCCTATTTAAAGTGAATGCAGCGGTTTCTAATGCATAACCCCAAAATGATAACGGCAAATCTGTAAGAGACATCATTGATTGCACCATATCTAATAGAGTTCGATTCCGGCGTTCAGACACACCATTGCGCTGTGGTGTTCCGGGTGGCGTGAGTTGCGAAACTATTCCGCTTGCTTTAAGATGCGTGAGAAAATCATAACTCAAATATTCACCTCCACGATCGGATCGTAGAAATTTAATTTTTCTGTTACGATGGTTTTCCACTTCATTCTGAAATTCTTTGAACTTTTCAAACGTTTCAGATTTATGTTTCATTAAATAGATATACCCATATCTACTTAAGTCATCAGTAAAAGTGATAAAATAGCGATATCCACCGCGCGTCGAAACACTCATTGGTCCACATACATCGGTATGTATGATTTCCAACAAGTCCGTTGCTCGCTCCATCATTCCGGAGAATGGGGTTTTGATCATCTTGCCCATGAGGCACGGCTCGCACGTGTCAAATGATTCAAAATCAAGAGACACCAAAAGTCCATCATAATGGAGTTTCTTCATGCGTTTTACACCAATATGACCTAGACGGCAGTGCCACAAATAAGTAGTATTATCACTATCTACCTTGCATCTCTTAGCCTCAATGTTATGGATGTGTGTTTCATCTCTTTCGAGATTTAGAAGAAATAAACCATTCATAGCAGGTGCAGACCATAAAAGATGTTACTCATATAAATAGAACAACCATTATTCTCCGATTTAAATGAATAACCGTCTTGCAATAAACACGATCCATATATAATGTCCATGCTCAACGCAGGCACATAATAACATTTATTGAGGTTTAAAACTAATCCCGAAGGTAAAACTAAGGAGAGTGTGCCGACGGCCATCACATCAACTCTTGATCCGTTGCCAACGCGCATCGTCACCTCATCCCTCGCTAGCTGTCGTCTATTCCGTAGCTCCTGTTTCGAGTTACAAATATTAGCAACTGAACCAGTATCAAATACCCAGGCACTACAACGAGGGCTAGTAAGGAAAACATCAATAACATGTATATCAAATATACCTTTGATGGTGCCAGCCTTCTTGTCCACTAAGTACTTCAGACAATTGCGCTTCCAGTGACCCTTGTCCTTGCAATAGAAGCACTCAGTGTCCGGCTTAGGTCCAGACTCGAGCTTCTTCTCTGCAGGGGCAACGCGCTTGCCGCTGCCCTTCTTGAAGGGCTTCTTTGCACCCTTACCTTTCTTAAAGCTGGGGGGCTTGTTGACCATCAACACATGATTATCTTTCTTGATGTCCACCTCCGCAGCTTTTAGCTTAGCGAAGAGCTCGGTGATCGTATCAGTGGAACCAATCTAATTATGAGTAACTACAAAACCTTTGTAGCTAGGAGGGAGTGATTGCAGAACTCTGTCAATCTTGAGCTCCTCTGGAATCTTGCAGTCCAGTTGCTCAAGGCGTTGAGCGTAGCCCGACATCTTAATGGTGTGCTCACTAACGGAACTCCCTTCCTCCATCTTGCAGTTAAAGAATTTCTCAGAGATCTCATATCTCTCAGAATGGGCCCGAGTCTGAAACATAGTTTTCAGTTCCTCAAGGATCTCAAAGGGCCCGGGGAAATCTTCAAAACGATTTTGAAGGTCCGATTCCATACCAAAAAACATGGTGCTATTAGTCACACCATAATCATCTTTGCGTGACTGATAAACAGCTTTCTCATCAGCCGGCGCATCTACAGCAGGGGAGTCACCTAGCGCTTTCTCAAGGACATAGTCCTTTTGTCCGCTAGAGAGAATGATTCTCAGATTGCGGAACCAGTTGGTGAAGTTAGACCCATTGTTCTTAAGCTTTTCTTTCTCAGCAAAAACGTTGAAGTTGAAGTTGGACTTAACCATTTGATCTACAAAATTTTCAAGTACAATTTAGACTATGTTCATGATAACTAGTTCAACTTAATCATATTACTAGATGAACTCCCACTAAATTCAACATCCCTCAAGTTGTTTAGTGAACACGATCCAAATTCACCACACCTAATCCGATCTTCACGAGAAGAGATGTGGTTTCAATGGTGGACAACAAAGTGTCGATCATATCATTCATATGACTCATGCTTAACCTTTCGGTTCGTGTGTTCCGAGGCCATGTTTGTACATGCTAGGCTCGTCAAGTCAAACCCAAGTATTTCCGCGTGTGCAAAACTGGCTTGCACCTGTTGTATGTGAACGCAGAGTTTATAGCACCCGATCATCACGAGGTGCTTGAACACGACGAACTTTCGCAACGGTGCATACATGGGGAGAACACAATTTTATCTTGATCTTTAAGTGAGGAATCATCTTATAATGTTACCGTCGCGATCTAAGCATAATAAGATACATAAAAGGATAAACATCACATGCATATAATTTTATGTGACATGGTATAGCCAATCTCCGCGCAATGATCTCCATCTTGTGCGCGCCAGCATGATCTCCATCACTCCACCATGAGTAGCAACTACAACTATTGCTAACTACTTAGTGATAAAGTAAAGCTATTACATGGCGTATAAGAAGTTGACACACAGGTCATACACAATTATAAAGACAACCATATGGCTCCTGCCGGTTGTGTACTCATCGACATGCAAGTCGTGAAATATTAAAAAACATGATCATTGCATACAACATACACATCATGTCTTGGGCCATACCATATCACAAAACACTCCCTGCAAAAACAAGTTAGACGCCTCTACTTTGTTGTTGCATGTTTTACGTGGCTTATGGGAGTAACAAGCTAAGAACGATTCTTACCTACGGAAAGCCACAACGGTGATATTATGGTTACTAACATCCGGTGTAAATCCCATGACTACTATAGTGAGAGAAACTGGCATCCACCAGCCGCATGTGTGGAACAAGCCACACGTCAAGTGCGGAGCCGGTCTCGCGAACAAGGTCGCGTAAAGTTGGCCTGGACCGCTTCGATCTCACTATTCCGCGCCATAATAAGTACACAACAAGAGGCTTGCAACAGAAAACATCAACACCCGCAACAAGCATGTTGCGTTCTACTCGTGAAACACATCTACGCATAGACCTGGCTCTGATACCACTGAAGGGTCTCGCAGCATAGTAAATCAAAAAAAATCTATGGATGCGAACGGGAAATCCAAGATCTAATCTAGAAGACGCATTCAACGAGAGGGATAGATGAGATCTTCATACCCTTGAAGAAAACGCACAGCGGAAACGTTCAACAGAACGTGGTTGGTGTAGTCGTACTCGCCATCTCCTCATCGCGATCCGATCCGATCCGATCCTACGCCGCAAGTGGCGGCGCCTCCGAGAGATGCACACGTACGGTTCCACGATGTCTCCTCCTTCCTCGGTCCAGCAAGTGGGGTGGAGATATAGATTGGATCTGCAGCACGACGGCGTGGTGCTATGGTGGAGAGTTTCTGCGGCAGGGCTTCGCCTATGCGTAGTCGAGAGAGAGAGAGAGAGAGAGAGAGAGAGAGAGAGAGAGAGAGAGAGAGAGAGAGAGAGAGAGAGAGAGAGAGAGAGAGAGAGAGAGAGGAAGGGCAGCAGCTGGCGGCTAGGGTTTTGGGGTGAGGGGAGGGTGCGCCCCCTGCCCACCTTATATAGGGGTCTGGCCGCCCCCCTTGGCCCCTCCTCCAAGCCCTAGGGCGGCGGCCCCAAGGGTGGAGTGGGGGGCAAGTCTTCCCCCCCTCTAGAAGGTTTCCCTAGGGCTTGGCCTGCTGAGCCCATGGGGCCTTGTGCACCTGGCCCAAAGCAGCCAGAGCACTCCCTCGTAGGCCCACGCCCCCTCCCGACAAGTGGGGCCACGTTGGTACCACCCCGGAAGGTTCTAGAAGCTTCCGGTACAATACCGAACAATCCGAAACACTTCCGAACTCCAAAAAATGCTTTGCCTTATATGAATCTTATTCTCTGGACCATTCCGGAACCTCTCGTGATGTCCCGGATCCCATCCGACACTCCGAACAAAAACTCATAAACCAATTATCCATTATATCCTAGCGTCGAGACACGTTAAGTGTGTGACCCTGCGGGTTCGAGAATATGCAGACATGATCTTCTATCAATAATCAACAACAGGGTCTGGAAACCCATATTGACTCCCACATACTCATTGATGATCATATAGGATGAACCACGATGCCAGGATTCAATTAATCCCATATTTATATTCCCTTCGTCACGCGATATTTTACTTGCCCGAGATTCGATCGTTGGTATCGGCATACCTAGTTCAATCTCGTTCACAGCAAGTACTTTACTCTATCACTTTGTGATTAACTCCTTAAACATGTGCTTGCAAGAGGTGTTGATATCGATTACCGAGTGGGCCCGAAGTATATCTCTTCGACTTGGGAGGGACAAATCCCATCTCGATACATACAACCCAACAAGTACTTTCCGATCACCTGAGAGACACCTTTATGATCACCCTCTCATAGGATGATGTTTGATGACCTCAAAGCTTTCTTCCGATACCAGGGAGTTGCATTATCTCATGGTCTAAGGAATACAATATTTGACATAAGAAAAGCTTCGCAAAGATGAACACGATGACACGATCTAATTGCTCTGCTTGATTTGGGTCTGTCCATCATATCATTCTCCCAATGATGTGATCTCATTATTAATCGACAACTCATGTCTATGGTTAGGAAACCTTAACCATCATTAATCAACGAGCTAGTCCATAAAGGCGTACTAGAGACGCGGTGTTGTTCATAAACCACACAAGTATTAAAGTTTCCGCTTAATACAATTCTAGCATGGAATATAAACTTTATCATGAACAAGAATTATAATAATAACATCTTTATTATTGCCTCTAGGGCATAATTCCAACACAAGGCACTTGGAACCACACCAAGCTCCGTGATGAAGTTCCTGATCCAAACTTCTTCACTTGACGCTTCTGCAACAGCCATGTATTCCGCTTCTACTGTAGATCCCGCGATCACGCTTTGCTTGCAGCTTCTCCAGCTCACAACTCCTCCATTCAAAATATAAACGTATCCTGTCTGAGATTTAGAATCATCCTTGTCGGTGTCGAAACTAGCATCGACGCAACCTTTTACGACGAGCTGTTCATCACCTCCATAGACTAAGAACATTTCTTTAGTTCTATTTAAATACTTTAGGATGTTCTTCACGGCTGTCCAGTGTTCCACTCCTGGATCACTTTGGTACCTGCTCATCAAACTAAGAGCATTGGACACATCCGGTCTAGTACGTAGCATGGCATACATGATAGATCCTATGGCCGAGGCATAAGGCACTTTGCTCATAGCTTCTCTATCGTTTACCGTAGCTGGACACTGAGCCCTGCTCAATATCTTACCTGACAACATAGGCACTGAACCTTTCTTTGCCTTATCCATTCTGAACCTTTTCAGAACCTTGTATAGGTATGTACTTTGGCTTAAAGCTATCAGGCGTCTTTGTCTATCTCTATAGATTTTGATGCCCAATATATAAGCAGCTTCCCCTAGGTCTTTCATTGAAAAACATTTGTTCAAATAATTCTTCACATCATTAAGCATGTCAATGTCATTTCCGATAATCAATATGTCATCCACATATAGTACCAAAAATGTCATTGAGCTCCCACTCACTTTCTTGTAGATACAAGCTTCGTAGCAATTTGGAACAAATCCAAAGCTCTTGATTACTTGATCAAAACGAAGGTTCCAACTCCGAGATGCTTGCTTCAGTCCATAAATGGAACGCTGAAGTTTGCACACCTTATCAGCATCCTTAGGATCTACAAAACCTTCGGGTTGCATCATATACAACTCTTCATCAATGTTTTCATTGAGGAACGCAGTCTTGACATCCATCTGCCATATTTCATACTCATGAAACGCAACAATTGCTAATAAAATCCGAATGGACTTAAACATCGCTACGGGAGAGAAAGTCTCATCGTAGTCAACACCTTGAACTTGTCAAAAACCTTTCGCGACAAGCCGTGCTTTATAGACGGTAACATTACCATCTGCGTATGTTTTCTTCTTGAAAATACATTTGCACTCAACGGCCTTTCGGTCGCTAGGAGGGTCCACCAAAGTCCATACTTGGTTTTCGCTCATGGATCCCAATTCGGATTTCATGGCCTCTAGCCATTTCTCAGAGTCTGGGCTCATCATTGCTTCCTCATAGTTCGCAGGTTCACTGTTGTCTACTAACAAGACAGTTAAGACAGGGTTGCCGTACCACTCAGGAGGGGCACGCGACCTTGTCGACCTGCGACGTTTAGTAGTAGCATTGTCTGAAGCTTCATGATCCTTTTCATTAGCTTCCTCTATTGTTGGTGCAGACGGCACTGGAACAATTTCATGTGCTGCGCTACTCTCCAACTCAAGAGAAAGTTCAATAACCTCGTCTAGATCTACTTTCCTCCCACTCACTTCTTTCGAGAGAAACTCCTTCTCAAGAAAGGATCCGTTCTTTGCGACAAACACTTTGCTTTAGGATCTGTGATAGAGGTATACCCAATCGTTTCCTTAGGGTATCCTATGAAGACGCATTTCTCCGCTTTGGGTTCGAGCTTGTCCGGCAACAACTTCTTGACGTAAGATTCGCATCCCCAAACTTTAAGAAATGACAACTTAGGTTTAGAACCAAACCATAGTTCATACGGTGTCGTCTCAACGGATTTAGATGGTGCCCTATTTAAAGTGAATGCAGCGGTTTCTAATGCATAACCCCAAAATGATAATGGCAAATCTGTAAGAGACATCATCGATCGCACCATATCCAATAAAGTTCGATTCCGGCATTCAGACACACCATTGCGCTGTGGTGTTCCGGGTGGCGTGAGTTGCGAAACGATTCCGCTTGCTTTAACATACGTGAGAAAATCATAACTCAAATATTCACCTCCACGATCGGATCGTAGAAATTTAATTTTCCTGTTATGATGGTTTTCCACTTCGTTCTGAAATTCTTTGAACTTTTCAAATGTTTCAAATTTATGTTTCATTAAACAGATATACCCATATCTACTTAAGTCATCAGTAAAAGTGAGAAAAAAGCGATAACCACCGCGCGTCGAAACACTCATTGGTCTGCATACATCGGTATGTATGATTTCCAACAAGTCCGTTGCTCACTCCATTATTCCGGAGAACGGGGTTTTGATCATATTGCCCATGAGGCATGGCTCGACGTGTTAAATGATTCAAAATCAAGAGACTCCAAAAGTCCATCAGAATGGAGTTTCTTCATGCGTTTTACACCAATATGACCTAGACGGCAGTGCCACAAATAAGTAGTATTATCACTATCTATCTTGCATCTCTTAGCCTCAATGTTATGGATGTGTGTTTCATCGCTTTCGAGATTCAGAAGAAATAAACCATTCATAGCAGGTGCATGACCATAAAAGATGTTACTCATATAAATAGAACAACCATTATTCTCCGATTTAAATGAATAACCGTCTTGCAATAAACACGGTCCAGATATGATGTTCATGCTCAACGGAGGCACAGAATAACATTTATTGAGGTTTAAAACTAATCCCGAAGGTAAAACTAAGGAGAGCGTGCCGACGGCCATCACATCAACTCTTGATCTGTTGCCAACGCGCATCGTCACCTCATCCCTCGCTAGCTGCCGTCTATTCCGTAGCTCCTGTTTCGAGTTACAAATATTAGCAGCTGAACCCGTATCAAATACCCAGGCACTACAACGAGGGCTAGTAAGGAAAACATCAATAACATGTATATCAAATATACCTTTGATGGTGCTAGCCTTCTTGTCCGCTAAGTACTTTGGACAGTTGCGCTTCCAGTGACCCTTGTCCTTGCAATAGAAGCACTCAGTGTCCGGCTTAGGTCCAGACTTGAGCTTCTTCTCTGCAGGGGCAACGCGCTTGCCGCTGCCCTTCTTTAAGGGTTTCTTTGCACCCTTACCTTTCTTAAAGCTAGGGGGCTTGTTGACCATCAACACATGATTATCTTTCTTGATGTCCACCTCCGCAGATTTCAGCTTAGCGAAGATCTCAGTGATCGTATCAGTGGAACCAATCTGATTATGAGTAACTACAAAACCTTTGTAGCTAGGAGGGAGTGATTGCAGAACTCTGTCAATCTTGAGCTCCTCTGGAATCTTGCAGTCCAGTTGCTCAAGGCGTTGAGTGTAGCCCGACATCTTAATGGCGTGCTCACTAACGGAACTCCCTTCCTCCATCTTGCAGTTAAAGAATTTCTCAGAGATCTCATATCTCTCAGAACGGGCCTGAGTCTGAAACATAGTTTTCAGTTCCTCAAGAATCTCAAAGGGCCCGGGGAACTCCTCAAAACGATTTTGAAGGTCCGATTCCATAGCAAACAACATGGTGCTCTTAATCACACCATAATCATCCTTGCGTGACTGATAAACAACTTTCTCATCAGCCGACGCATCTACAGCAGGGGCGTCACCTAGCACTTTATCAAGGACATAGTCCTTTTGTTCGCTAGAGAGAATGATTCTCAGATTGCGGAACCAGTTGGTGAAGTTAGACCCATTGTTCTTAAGCTTTTCTTTCTCAGCAAAAACGTTGAAGTTGAAGTTGGACTTAGCCATTTGATCTACAAAATTTACAAGTACAATTTAGACTATGTTCATGATAACTAGTTCAACTTAATCATATTACTAGATGAACTCCCACTAAATTCAACATCCCTCAAGTTCTTTAGTGAACACGATCCAAATTCACCACACCTAATCCGATCTTCACGAGAAGAGATGTGGTTTCAATGGTGGACAACAAAGTGTCGATCATATCATTCATATGACTCATGCTTAACCTTTCGGTTCGTGTGTTCCGAGGCCATGTATGTACATGCTAGGCTCGTCAAGTCAAACCCAAGTATTTCCGCGTGTGCAAAACTGGCTTGCACCCGTTGTATGTGAACGTAGAGTTTATAGCACCCGATCATCACGTGATGCTTGAACACGACGAACTTTTGCAACGGTGCATACATGGGGAGAACACAGTTTTATCTTGATCTTTAAGTGAGGAATCATCTTATAATGCTACCATCGCGATCTAAGCATAATAAGATACATAAAAGGATAAACATCACATGCATATAATTTTATGTGACATGGTATAGCCAATCTCCGCGCAATGATCTCCATCTTGTGCGTGCCAGCATGATATCCATCACTCCACCATGATTGCCTCCACCACGAATAGCAACTACAACTATTGCTAACTACTTAGCGATAAAGTAAGGCTATTACATGGCGTATAAGAAGTTGACACATAGGTCATACACAATTATAAAGACAACCATATGGCTCCTGCCGGTTGTGTACTCATCGACAAGCAAGTTGCGAAACATTACAAAACATGATCATTGCATACAACATACACATCACATCTTGGGCCATACCATATCACAGAAACACTCCCTGCAAAAACAAGTTAGACGCCTATACTTTGTTGTTGCATGTTTGACGTGGCTTGTCATGGGAATGGTCACGGCAGATGCTGCAATCGGCAGCGAGTAGTAGAATGAGGGGCAAGGGCGGCCAGCCATCTGCGGTGCAAGATGAGGGCGGAGACTCAGGGTTTTACCCAGGTTCGGCCCCCGGAGGGTAAAGACCTACTCCTGCTAGATTTTATTATGGAGGTGGTACAATGGGCAAGCGACTAGGCGGCGAGTCGTTTGGGGGTATGATGGAACGTATCTCTACTCGCCCTCCAGGGAGGTTTATATAGGCTCACCTCCCCTAGGGTTTACATATCTCAACCGATTCAGTTAAAGCTTCGGTACTCGTTTAACCTAATCCGACTGGGCCTATCTACTCGCCTGGGCCTTCAGCTTCCAGTCGCTTAGTTCCTCGCTGGGCTTCAATCCAGTCGCCGTCTTGCAGGCCCACTCGCCAGTTCTTGGGCCAGTCGGAAACGGCCTGCTGGGTATACCCCGGTTGGCACATCCCCATCAGTAGTCCCCGAGGCCGGCGTCGATTAGGCATAGGTGGCTGCTGGCAGTCGGAGCATACGGCTGCTGAATAGACATCCAATCGAATCGGCGGCGGGCTCCTGTATAAAGGAAAAACTAGTCATACTGCTCGCGGCTTTGGCGAGTCGAGTCGGCGAATCACTGTCATAGTGGTTGGGTCGGCGAGCCGAGTGGCTGAAGTTGGACCGTTAAACGTGGTCAAACTAGTTGTTGGAGTAATCCAACGGTAAATTTTGGCGTAATCATCGCGCGGTAATGGTTCCCTGATTTGGCGGGTAACAACCGCTATATAAGAGGAATGGCAGGCGATCAGAAATCCACCTTCTCACCATTTCCTCCGACTGCGCGCACCTTTCACCTCCCTTCGAATCGCGAGCCAGCCAACCGGAAATCCTCCGAGCCCCCACAAATCTTTCCGCCATGGCCCTCTCCACCGAACCTTGGGGCAGATCAAAGTGCACTAGGGCACAACTGGCTTCCTTCGAGGAGGCCGGGATCCTGCAAGCCGGCTGCTGGCACATCCCCGCGGCCGGAGAGGTGACTCCGAACCCACGAGAGAGGGAGTTCATCTGCTTCACCAGCCATCACGAACGGGGGCTAGGGTTCCCCACGTCCCTATTCTTCCGTCGCTTTTGCGCCTACTATGGGATCCAGCCATCGGATCTGGGTCCCAACAGCATCGAGCAGCTCGCCATCTTCGTGGCATTCTGCGAGTGCTACTTGGGCTGCCGGCCCTACTTCCCTTTGTGGCAAGATCTGTTTCATGGACGGATCAGCCGCGAGGAAGCGGGCGGCCCAATGCTAGCCGCGGGTGGCCTAACCTTCCAGCTGAAGTCGAAGGCTTCATTCTTCGACCTGATGCTGCCCGCCAAGGCGGCGAGCGACTGGAAGAAATCATGGTTCTACGTAGCCGAGGCGACCCCGGAGGGCGAGTCGGCGATTCCGCGGTATTCTGCCAACCGGTCCGAGCCGCGCCGCCTTCAAATCGGCAAGCTCCCCAACGACCAGCGGATGGTCGTTGACGAAATGCTTCAGACCATCCGCGGTCTAAAGAAGAAGGGCCTCCAGACGATAAATCTGTACAACTGCTGGCTCGGGCGGCGGCTCGTCCCGTTGGCGCGGCGCGAGCACTACATGTACCAGTATACCGGTCGGGACGACTCGACGAAGGCCTGCCTCGCCGAGTGGAAGCTCGAAGACTACCTCCCAGCACTGAAGAAAATCACTCAGGCGGTGTACCTGGACGCACAGGCTGGGGTCGCCCCTTACACCGCGAAGCGTCCAGCCCCAACGGTAATCGCTTTACTTTGCTCGCAGTCGCAGTTTTTGCAGTCGCGGTAATTCTGATTTCATCTTGTGTTCTTTGCAGCTATTCCAAGTGGTGGAAGGATGGCTCCCGCCTTCAGACGACGAGAACTCGAGCTCGTCCGTCCAAGACGTGGGCGAGTCGCCTCCCGCCAAGGGTGATGCCGGGAGTGATGAGGGCGACAACGACGATGAATCCGAAGAAGAAGTTGCCCCGCTGCTCCGCAAGACCCGTGGGCAGCGTCAACGCGAGCTCGAGGCAAGCAAAATCCTCGAGCGCCATGACGATGATGACGAGCTTCCAGAAACCACCTCGCGCCGCCAAGCTACTCCATCGAAAAAGAAGAAGAAGGGAAAGGAAGCGAAGGCCCCTCCGAGGAGGGCAAAGACGAAGCCGACAAGGCCGGCCTCGCCACCGCATTCAGCGAACAGTTCTGACGCGCCCAGCCTGGCCAAGGATAAGACACCACCGACGACGGCCGCGCTGGACACGGCCACCATCGAGGTGCCCCTGGCAACGATGCCTCTGCCATTCGCCCCAGTGTCGGGGCTAGGGGATGCTCCTGCCGTAGCGGCTTCGCCTCGCAGGGAAGCTCCTGTCGAAGAGGTTACAGAGGCTCTGGTTTCAGCCTCGACGACAAAGAAGCCGTCCGTGTCTTGGGCACGCGACGTCCTGGACATGGGGCTCAGCCGCCGACTGGGCCCTGAACTGGAGAAGCCAGCCGGCCTCCGTACGGGGTTGCGCTTCATTCCGGTCGCCAAGTGAGTACACTTGCCTTCCTTCGTCTTCCAAAATCGCTTGAATTATCTTGCTTATACGATTGATGTACAGGACCGGAGTGAAGAGGATGGGTCACCCGACCGTGGCCAAGGTGCCACCCGTTGTCAGCGAAGAGGATTCTTCCCGCAAGAGGAAAGCGGACGAAGTCAGCGTCCCTGCGGATGGTGGCAAGAAGGCCAAGGGTGACACCGTCGTCACGATTTCTGACGACACGGCGGCCGCACCGGCTGGACCCGCAATAGAGGCGGCCGCGTCCACGAAGGAGGGCGCTCCCTTGCCTGGAACAGCCGAGCCGACCTCCTTTGGGGCGGGTGTCTCTATCGCCACCTTCCCGCGCTTTATGGCCAAGGCGGCCGCGGCGAGTGGAACTTCGCCATCGATCCACGCTCCTGGGATCGCCGATGCTGAAATCGACCAACGTCGTGGGCATACGTCGGCTCTACTCACGTCCGTGGACGCGATACAACTCCACGGCATGCTTGGCGCAGCCATCCAGGTACATCCAGTCCCCGAGGATCAGGTCGGTGCTTTGCAACGGCCTGATTCTTTTAGTGTCTTATATTTATTTTTCGTATCCAGTCCCCTAGTGCGTACTCGCTGAATTTCAGCGGGTGGGCACTTAGGAATTTTATTGAATGCCAGTCCCCGAGTGCGCACTCGCTGAATTTCAGCGGGTGGGCACTTAGGAATTTTCTTGAATGCCAGTCCCCGAGTGCGTGCTCGCTGAATTTCAGCGGGTGGGCACTTAGGAATTTTGCTTCGATTAACCTTTTTTGGTGATGTGCAGGGTCTGCAGCTTGAATCGGCTGATCGATTGGCAGCGAAGCACCGCGCGGAGAAGGAACTGGCCCTCGTCCAGGAGGCGAACAACGGGCTTCAGGCGGTTGCCGCGAAGGCAGAGGAGGCTCGTCAGGGACTTGTCCCCGCGGGTGAATTGGCAGCGGCGCAATCGGCTTTGAGTTCTGCTGAACAGCGGATCGCCGTCCTCGAGCGCGAGCTGCGGGAGGCGAAGGAAGAAGCGAGCTCGGCTGATGGGCGAGCCAAGGCCGCCATTGCAGCCGCCGAAGAGGATCGCAAGGTGTCGGACGCCCTTGTTGCTGGGCTTCAGGACGACCACACTTCGCTTCAATGCTTCATCATGGATCTCGCCCGCCCGTTGATTGGTAAGTGCGTCTGCCTCTGCCAGTAGTTGTGCCTTTTGTGATATCCGTCGTATTTATTATTGTCTTCTATTCGCAGGTCGCATCATCGATAGCGCGGAAGAGGCAAGCTCGTTCGACGTGCGGCAGTGCGTAAGCACGCTTGTCGACTCGGCAACGTTGTCGGCGACGTGCATCCGTGCCTATCTCCAAGAGATATCGCCCACGGAAGTAATTCCCAACGACCTCGTTGAGGTGTGGAAGTATTTGGAGAAGGCGCCCGGGGTCGTTGAGTTCATGACGCGGTCGGCGTTTCGGCGCGGAGCGGCGACGGCACTTAGTCTTGGGCTTGCCCACTTCCCCGAGGACTTCGACATCGACGATGTGACGAGTGGCTACCCATCGTCGACTGGCGCGGTGGAGCTTTCCGAGGTCCTCAAGTTGCAGGACCGCGCCGCCACGTACTCGGAGCGTGTCTGGGCAATGGGCGACCTCCTTCCGTACCAGGAGACGGTCGTCGCGCCTAGCGACCCTGAGCCGCCGCATCGTGACTTCAAGGTCGAGCGGCCCTTCCGCGCGGCGATGGCGGGTGAACTGACGACATATCCGTCGAACCCGTACACGCCGTTCATCCGCAATCGCCGGGATGTTGGCGAGTCGTCGACTAAACCTGCAGAATAGGATAATTTGTCTTGTAGCATTAGCGGCAGGTCTGCCATGAGGGCATATTTTGTAATATGAGACAATGCAACATGCTATCGAATGAGACATCGTGTCTATTTTGGTATTTGTCAAGTGTTTGTGATTGATGTTTGAACGAGTCCCCGAGCGCGTCCGCCCTTTTGTGGGGTTTACCTCGTATGTGATATGTTTGTTGTTTTTGTGTGTTTTATTATTGTGGTCGACTCGCCCAGACTCGAAGAGCCAGTCGCTAGGCGACTCCCTTGAACGCTCTGTACTTCGCCGTTTTCCCGTGCGCGAACGAGGTCGGGTGGCTGAGTCCCCGAGCGTGGTACTTGGCTGTTCCAGGCGCGACTCGAGGGTGAGTGAGGACTTGGCGCGTTAGTTTGTGCGCGTCACTCCTGCCTGGCCTGTGGGGTCAGTCGCGTGGCGAGTACTGGGCATGCTCTCCTACTTGGCGTTTTCCTGGACCGCTCGAGGTGAACTGGTCTGCAGTCCCCGAGCGTGGTACTTAGCCATTCGAGTCGCTATGTCAAGGATGCGGAGGACCATGGTCGCTGTAAGAAGCGTAGGCGGTTGTCTTGGTTCGTAGAACCAGTCGGGCTAGGCGACTCCAATGGGGCTCCGGGTAGGCGTTTTTTGTGGACGATGCACGACCTGAGGTGACTCAGTGCTCTTGCACCGCACTACTTAGCCGTGCCGATCGCTGTACCAAAGGTTGACTTCTGCGGTTAGCGTAATGCTGTTATTACGAGTGCGAGTGGCACAAGACATGGAGAGTAGGCGCAATTTGCGGGGTAACCGTTTCTTTTTATTTCATAGCGACTGGAAAATACATATGTGGGGTTCTAGGAGTAGAACTTCCGTAGGAGGTTTACATTCCAAGGTCGCTTGACGTCGAGTTCGCCGTCCCCGCGGACGTCGATGAGGTAGTAGGCGTCGTTGCCGAGTACTCGCCCGATGGCGAATGGCCCTTCCCACGGAGGGGAGAGCTTGTGCATGCCCTTCTTGTCCTGGATGAGGCGTAACACCAGGTCGCCCTCTTGGAAGGTGCGAGTTTTCACCCGCCGGCTGTGGTAGCGGCGGAGTCCCTGTTGGTAGATAGCGGTGCATGACCGAGCCAGGTCACGTGCCTCGTCGAGTTGATCGACCCCGTTTTGGCGGGCGAGCTCGTTTGCGGCCTCCGTGTAGTGAACGATCCGCGGCGAGTCGTGCTCGAGGTCGGTAGGCATGACTGCCTCGGCGCCGTAGACCATGAAGAAGGGGGTGAAACCTGTCGACCTGTTGACCGAGGTGCGGATCCCCCAGATGACAGAGGGCAACTCCTCGACCCAGCACCCGGCGGTGCGCTCGAGTGGTACTTGGAGTCGCGGCTTCAGGCCATGGAGGATGCTCTGGTTGGCTCGTTCCGCCTGGCCGTTGGATTCCGGGTGGGCGACTGACGCGAGGTCGAGCCGAATGTGGTGCTCTTCGCAGAATTCGGCCATGGCTCCTTTGGCGAAGTTGGTGCCATTGTCCGTGATGATGCTGTTTGGGAACCCGTAGCGATATATGATCTCGCGTAGGAATTTGGTGGCGGTCTTCCCATCGCATTTCCGAACTGGCTTGGCTTCCACCCACTTTGTGAATTTGTCGACCGCGACCAAGAGGTGGGTGTAGCCAGAGGGAGCCTTCTTGAAGGGGCCTACCATGTCCATACCCCACATAGCGAATGGCCAGGTGATGGGGATTGTTTTGAGCGCTGAGCTCGGCACGTGCGTCTGGTTGGCGTACTTCTGGCACCTGGCGCATCGCTGGACAATGTCGACAGCGTCGGCGTGTGCGGTCGGCCAGTAGAAGCCATGTCGCATAGCCTTGGCGACAAGAGAGCAGGGGCCGGCGTGGTGGCCGTAGTCACCGGAGTGGATGTCGTGGAGGATCTTGCGTCCTTCGGCGGGTTGGACGCAGCGTTGGAACACGCCGGTGACACTGCGCTTGTGGAGCTCGCCGTCGATGATGGCGTAGGACTTGCATCGATGGGCGATCATCCAAGCTTCCGTCTCGTCTGCCGGCAAGGTGCCGGCTTCCAGGTAGGCGATATAGGGCTTGGTCCAGTCGTCTGGCTCGTTGACGAGTGCGACCAGGGCTGCCTCTGGTTGGGGCGAGACTCCGATGTCGATCTCCCTTGGGGGAGAGACTGATGGCTTGGTGATTGTGTCGAGGAAGACACCGGTGGGTGGTGCGAGTCGAGCCGACCCGATGCGAGAGAGGGCGTCGGCCTCCTCGTTCTTCCGCCTGTTGATCCACTCGACGGAGTAGCCTGTGAAGTGTCCGCCCAAATTGTCCACTGCTTGGCGGTACGCCGCCATGGTGGGGGAGACGGCGTCGCAGGTGCCAGCGACTTGCCCTGCGACAAGGTCGGAGTCGCCGTAGCAGCGTAAGCGATTGACATTCATCTCCTTGGCCGCTCGCATGCCGTGGAGTAAGGCCTCGTACTCGGCCATGTTGTTGGTGCAGGGTGTGAAGTCGAGGCAGAGGATGTAGCGGAGCTTGTCGCCCTTTGGTGAAGTTAGCACGATCCCTGCGCCTGCGCCGTCCGTGTTCTTGGAGCCGTCGAAGTGCAGGCTCCAGTAATGAAGGTATGGCAGCTTCTCTGGCTGCTGGGCTTCTTCCCAGTCGGTGATGAAGTCCGCTAGGGCCTGCGACTTGATCGCTTTTCGTGACTCGTATTTGATGTTGTGGATGCCGATCTCGACGGCCCACTTGGCGACCCGCCCGGTCGCCTCGCGGTTGCGGATGATGTCTTGCAGTGGTGCTGAGGACACAACCGTGATTGGGTGTTCCTGGAAGTAGTGCGGCAGGCGCCGCTGGGCTCTGAACACCGCGTATACCAGCTTTTGGTACTGGGGGTACCGCTGTCGCGACTCGGTGAGGACCTCGCTGATGTAGTAGACCGGTCGCTGTACTGGGCGCTCCTTTCCTTCCTCCGGTCGCTCGATGACCATTACGGCGCTGACGACGCGCTCGGAAGCCGCGACGTAAACCAGCATGGGTTCTTTGTCGGCGGGGGCGACGAGTAGCGGTGCGGCGAGTAGCGCCTTTTTGAGATCGTGGAGCGCGTCGTCCGCCTCCTTGTCCCACTGGAAGGTGGGGTTCTTGCGCATCAGGCGGTATAGGGGCATCGCCTTTTCGCCCAAGCGGGGGATGAAGCGACTGAGAGCCGCTACTCGCCCGGCCAGCTTCTGGACGTCACGCAGGCACTCGGGTTTACCGAGCCGGGCAATCGTGTCGATCTTCATGGGGTTCGCCTCAATCCCTCGTTTGGAGACGACGTACCCCAGCAGTTGTCCTGCAGGTACACCGAAGGTGCATTTGCCTGGGTTGAGCTTTATCTTGTATTTTCGCAAGTTGGCGAACGTTTCCGCCAGGTCGGCGAGTAGGTCGCCCTAGCGAGCGGACTTTACGACCACGTCGTCGATGTAGACGTGGATGTTGCGGCCAATTTGGCTCGCAAGGCATTCTTGCATGCACCGCTGGTAGGTCGCCCCGGCGTTCTTGAGGCCGAAGGTCATGGCGGTGTAGCAGAAGGCTCCGAATGGCGTGATGAACGCCGTCTTCTCCTCGTCCTCGACAGCCATTTTGATCTGGTTGTAACCAGAGTAGGCGTCGAGGAAACACAGCGACTCCGAGCCCGCGGTGGAATCGATTATCTGGTCGATCCGCGGGAGGACGAACTGCTCCTTTGGGCAGGCGCTGTTCAGGTTTGTGTAGTCGATACACATCCTCCAGGTCCCGTTTTTCTTCTCGACCAGGACTGGGTTTGCCAGCCACTTGGAGTATTTGATTGGCCGGATGAAGCCTGCAGCTAGTAGATGCTGCATCTCCTCGGCGATTGCTCGGCGGCGCTCTTCATTGAAGGGCCGCAGCGACTGCTTGACAGGTCGCACTTTGGGGTCGGCATTTAGCTTGTGCTCAGCGAGCTCCCTGGGGACACCGGGCATGTCAGAGGGCTTCCATGCGAATATGTCCCTGTTCTCACGGAGGAACTCGATGAGCGCGCCTTCCTATGCCGGGCTCATGCCCGCCCCGCCCCGATCGTCACCGTCTGGCTGGAGTCGCCTGGGACCAGCTCGACGGTACGGGTGTGCGTAGTGGCCTCAAAGGTTGAGGTGTTTGCGCCCTCCGAGTTGGGTTTCTTGAGTATGGTGGGGTCGTTGTTGTTGACCCCGCTCGCATACTTGGCGAGCTCATCAGCGTGGTTGGTCTCTGCCGTGATGACGGCGTCAGCGAACTCGGCACCTTTGGCCTCGCACTCGGCGGCCATGTCGGGGTCGCCGTTGATGGTGATGACGCCGCACGGCCCAGGGAGCTTCATCGCGTTGTAGCGTAGTGGGGCGCTACCATGAACTTGGCGAACGCCTGGCGCCCCAGGATGCAATGGTAGGGGCTGTCAAAGGGCACGAGCTCGAAGACGATCCGCTCGGTGCGGAAGTTTGCTGGTGTGCCAAAGGTGACTGGCAGCGTGACCTTGCCGATCGGGTACGCCTTCCGACCGAGGACGATGTCGTGGAACATGGTGTGGGTCGTCTCGATCATCGACTGCGGGAGCCGCAACCGCCTGAAGGTGTCCAGGTACAGGATGTTGATGGAGCTTCCGCCGTCCATCAATGTCTTGGGGAGCCAGTAGTCGCCGACCTTAGGCTTGACCACCAGGGCGACTCGACCTGGGTACTCGATGCGTGGCGAGTGGTCTTGTCGACTCCAGGTGATGGGATGCTCCGACCAATTGAGGAACTGGGGAACGTCGACCTGGGCCACCGCGTTGATGGCGACGGCGCGGGCGATGAACTTCTTCTCGCGCTTCGTGTTGAAGCCCGTGAAGGTGTGGAGCGAGCCGACCACTTTGCCAAATTTTCCGCCGTTTGGCGGGTCATTGTCGGGGTCCTCCCGTGCTCGCCGTGCCTTCTCGATCTCCCTGAGGGTGTGGCAGTCGGCAGTGGTGTGCGTTGCGGGCTTCCCTTCCCTGCTATGAAACGCACATGGTTGGTTAAGGAGGGCCGCGGGGTCGAACCTTGGCTTGGCCTTGTAGTTGCCGCCGTCGCGGCGTTGTCCTCCATCGCGACGGAAGCTCTTGGGCTCGCATTGCGCGTGCACGGCGTTGGCGACGAAGTCGACTCTCCCATCACTGCGGTGCTTGCCGGTGAGGCGAGTGTTGCTGTAGCGTAGGTCGGATCGTCGTCTGCTGTCATTGCCGCTCGTGCGGCGTTGACCTCCTGACTCGTCGTCAGTTTCCTGGTTTGGATCTTCCTCCGCGTACCGTTTGGCGATCTCGAGGAGGTCGGGGATGTTGTCGAGTGTGCGAGAGTGTCGCTTGAGCTTGGCGACCAGTGGCTCGTAGCGGCACGAAGTCTTGAAGCAATGGATCGCGGTGTCCGGGTGGATGCCGACCGCGTTATACCAGAGTTCTTGCCACCGTTGGACCCAGTTGCGGGTCGACTCGCGGGGTCCCTGGACGCATCGCTCCAGGTCCTCAATGGTGGTGGCGCGGGTGTAGGAGCACTCGAAATGCCTGACGAAGGCGTCGCGCATCTCTTCCCAGGAGTCGATACTGTCCTGGGGGAGGGAGTTGATCCACTGCCTGCATCTAACACCCTCAGAATCGACCCTATGCAAGTTTCAGCGATTCCCGCCAAACCCGCATAGAAATGATTCAAAGGTGCCCACCAGACACTTTCATGCGGGTGGAAAACGAAGTAATATCATTACACAATAGTCCACGATGGAACCCACAGAACATATATATACAACAGCGACTCAATGAGTCAAGAATACAGATATACAATACAAAGATCCAAATCACCTGGAAATCGATACAGCGTCCGAGTACGGACTAGATGCAAATTGAGCTAAGAGCCCTGAAGAATAACCAATGGCGTCCATAACTCTGCCCAGGCCAAGCCGGAAGGGTAACCCTGCTAATGACGTCGATCTCAAAACCTGCTAAAGACAAAGGGGTGCCGACAAAGGGCAAAGGAAAAAGAGAGCGGTCAGTACTGAGGCCAGTACACGGCGAGACTAGAATTCGGCGGTCCTCGCCTACATAGGTATGGTGGACTGAAGCGGCAGCGCGGCATGCACTAAACAACCTATAGAGACTCGAGATAACTGTCGGCTATCAGAGAGGGATAAGAAAGACCTATTCGGAACCAACCTGATCCTACCACCAAACATACCCATCCTGGTATTTCCCCCTCGAGACCAGACGAGGAAGTCAACCGAGGAACTCACACCGTTGGCAGTTTTATTCATTCCGTTATAGTTGCGGCAATTACTAGTCAAATATAGATAGCATGAGTCGTCCTGATATAATAAGCAGTGGGCAGTTTTAGTTAACCATTCCATTGAAGTTGCAACACTTACTAGTCAGGTACAATTAGCATGAGATATCCCAAACCCAGCAGTTGTTGGTACTTTTATTTAGCCATTCCGTTGTAGTGAAGCTGATTACTAGTCACATCGGATACAAGTCAATTTATAACGGTAAACTTTAGTTATAGTTGTCTATGATCGAGAATTGTGCTCCAAGTCGTCCATAACCGCGGACACGGCTTCTCGAAAAGATTTAACCCTGCAGGGGTGCACCAAAGTTTCCACACGCACCTACACCCTTGTTGTTAGATCAGGTAGGTACAAGATCACAAAACATACACCCAACAGTATGTCGACGGGGTTTCGGACACGACGTTTCCCAGACCCAAAGCAAGCACGGGGGGCCACCCCACTAAGCTACCCGTAACGAAGTCGGCCGGTCTCCGAGACGGACCCAGGGTTTGCGTCAGTGGCTGTAAACGACTGGGAACCCGAAAGTGTGACTGGGCTTGTCGATACCGCGAAAACACTCCGCTTACCTAAACAGTATAGGCGCTCCATGCGCAATCGTAAATAAAGCAGTAAAGCATGGCCTAAGTACAAGATAGTAATAAAGCTCCAAACTACTTTGTGGCCCCCAGTACAATACTTGGAATCAGGTACTAAATCGATGGGGGTGCCCACACACCCCACCTGTGGTTAGCGTGCTCGATCTCGGAACAGGTGTCAAGAACTCGGGGTCCTACCGGACACCAGTGAGCGGTTAAAAACCAAATATTGTCTATTACCCACCGGTGCCTCTGCATTTACATACTTTCAATTTTAGTTATTAAACAGTAATTAAAGCCATGATCATCTCCAACATTAAACATGCGGCAATGCTCCAACAACTGTGGTACTTGACGACACGCAACAGCACTTGAGCAAGCGACTACGACACGCAAGTCCATCTATCTACCAAACAACAGGTAATAGGATGTGTCCAAGGCAATATAAGGCTGCAAGGGATATCACGGGCACCAAAACTAGAGCATCGCAACACAGATAGCAATAGATCAACAGGAGGGAATAAATACGATAAAAGTAAGATAGGTAGAAAGGGGGAGGTGCTCGCCTGGAAAACATTGCCGACGGTTCATCCGAAGATCGGGTCGACACTCGCATCAACTCAACGGCCTAATCCGCGAAGAAGCAAAGCACTAGAAGAAACACCGGATGCAATATTTAATACTACGGCAAAAGATCGGGCATGATGCATGTATGGTGTATGACATGGCAAGATGCGATGCAATTAGGAAATATTAAGCGGAACCGAGGTCCCGACAATTAATTATTAGGTTCATGTTGTTTAGAAGCCCCACAATTTAAATGTTGTCTTAACATGGCAAAAGATAGCACCGATTCGCTACACAAATTTAAATGGGACCAATATAAGACTAGATTTGCCCGCTTATGGATCCCATATTTAATTTAGGTGAATCATCTAGATACCCCCAAACACCCACAATATGTATGCAAACATGTTCATTTAATATGCAATAAGATCAATAACATATATTATAAAAATATGAGGGGTCTCGGATAGGGGTCACACATCGAATGGCGATCTTGGGGTTCACCGAGGGTTCGGGTTTTTGGATCGGGCTTCAGGGGTTCGACGGGGTTCGGTCTTCGGACGCCGGGATCGGTCTTGGGGTCTTCGAGTCCGACTCCGGGAAGGAGAACTTGGTGTTTCGAGGGGGATCTTCGGGTCATCGGCTCCAATTGTTGACGATGTTCTTGGTTTGGTGTCGGTGTGTCTATAGGTACCGCAGATCGTGTACATCCTTGGCAGCGACACGATTACACACATACAAAAGGCTCCTGGCACGAAACGACATCGGGTCGATCTTGGAAACAACCACACAGGAGAACCCGCAGAAGACATTGGTCAAGGATAGACCTAGTGACGCGCAGGAGGGGCAGGACGAGGAAAACCTGGCCACGACACCGAGGAACAGCAGCGCTGGCTCGCTGCAGCAGAGAGGAGGCGGGGAGGGCGCGCCCGCACGACGAAGGGCAGCAGCGGCAGGATCTACGGCGCTGGCCGGAGAAGTGGGAGCCAAACGGTGGCACAGAGCAGGGAGGAAGGATCTCAAGGCCAGAGGAGGTGAGGCGATGGGGGTGCTCGCAGGGGACCGGAGGACGCGCACCATCCTCTGGCTAGCTTAGGGAACCGGCCGCCGATGAAGAGGAAGCCGGCGGGGCTTGCGAGGCGGCGGGACCGCGGGGGAAGGCTCACAAGGATTGGCCTGCAGAAGGGCTCGAGCTGGCGCGACCGAGCTTGATGGGCGGGGAAGGGTGACGGCGGCCACAGAACAGGGGGAAGAGGAAGGAAGGAGGGCGGCGAG
The DNA here is from genome assembly GCA_916181665.1 of Avena sativa. Classification (NCBI taxonomy): domain Eukaryota; kingdom Viridiplantae; phylum Streptophyta; class Magnoliopsida; order Poales; family Poaceae; genus Avena; species Avena sativa. The sequence goes on from OV702294.1 coordinate 510,472,282, forward strand.
GAGAACGGGGGCGCTGGCCGGGATGGGCCAAGGCAGCGTCGGGGAGGAAGGATCCCAGGGGCGACGGCAGGGTGGAAGAACCGGTGGCGAGGACGGCAGCCGCGCGAGAGGAAGCGGGGAGGTCGGTGGCAGATCCGGAAGCACATGGTGGCAGACAACATCGACGGCAACCGAACGCTGGAGGCGAGGACGCGCGAACGGCACAGAGGAGACGAGGGGATCCAGGGCGGCCGGAGGTGGTACCAGAGGGAGGAGAGGCTGCCTCAGCAGCAAGGATGAGTGTGGCGGCGGCGGGGTGGTTGCAGAGAAGCGGGCCAGAGGGAAGGAGGAGGGCGCGGGGGTCGCGAGGTGGGTGTGCGGTTGGTGAGAAGCGGGGGGACAGGAGGTGGGGTCGGGGAGCGGGTCGAGGAAGGGGAACGCGACTGAGACTGGATCGAGAGGCAGGGTGGGGCCGGCTTGCAGCGGTACGCGGGGAAGGGCGGTCTGGGTCGTGTGCACTCCAGGCGTGCGTGCATGCGGCGTGGGGAGTTTGGATCAGGGGGTGGCGGCGGCTGATGGTGGAGGGTATAGGATCCGGTTAGGGTTTGGGGTAGCTAGGGTTTGGGGTAGGTTTGGTAGATTAGGGTTTCACCGGTTGGGCCTTTGGGCCTGACCGGTTGGACTGCCTCCCCGAACAAAACTTTTTATTATTAATTTATTTTTAAAACATTTTGTAAATACTTTTTAGACAAATAAAACATCTGAACAGACCGAGGTTTTAGTTTAAGATTAAAGGAGAGGGCTAATTAGAACTTAGGCTTTTATGAAAATAGTTTTTATGCAAAATATATGCATGATGATATGACGAAACTCAAATGCAATGTGGCATGATGACATGAGCATGGGGTCATAATGATGCAATGCACAAAAAATAACGCGATTTTCTAGTAGTGGTTTTTGCGGGGCGCCACAATTCGACACCACTAACAATGGATCTCGCCCTCGAGATCCGCCTCATGGTACCGGGAAGAAGGGCGGCGATCTGAATCTTCTCGCATCGTGTAGATCCTCGCGACACCACTAACAAGAGGTCGTTGTCCATGATCGTCGAGAGAACACTCCGGGAAACAAAGGCGAAGGTAGAGGTATCAACCAATCAATCCACCTCTAACTTCGATAGAAAGAGAGAACCGATGCATTCTCATCCACTTCAATGTACACAAGCGAATAAAGTGAGTAGTCGGCATGGGGGCCAATCCATCACGCACCCAAACTATTACTCTGCACAATCAGTAGAAAAGCGTGCAACCATTCTCGGAATCAGACTGAAGATCTCGAAAATCGAGGTTCAGAAACAAAGGAGTGATGCAGACTCTGCATCGGATCTGGCGTAGATGATGTCGTCGCGTCGGAAAACACCGGAAGGCACGAGAAGGAACAAAGAGAAGTCCACCAGACGAAGGATTCCTCGGATAGCATGAAGACCAGATGTAGCAACACCGTTACCAAAGGAGGAAGCGAAACCCTGAAGGTACGATGGAACCCAACCACGAGAAATCCTGTACTCGAAGAGAGAGAAGAGAGCGGATTCAAAACAAGCAGAGGTGAGAGGAGAGCAACAGAGGGGTAAGGAGTAAAATCAGACCTAATCAGAACTATCCAACCGATTTTGCAAAAATAGTTTTGACACTCTACTTCGGCCGTTAGCTAGGTTATCCTACAGGCTGGACTTGTGGGGTATCGCAACTGCTGAGCTCTGATACCACTCTGTAACACCCTCAGAATTGACCCTATGCAAGTTTCAGCGCTTCCCGCCAAACCCGCATAGAAACGATTCAAAGGTGCCCACCAGGCACTTTCGTGCGGGTGGAAAACGAAGTAATATCATTACACAATAGTCCACGATGGAACCCACAGAACATATATATACAACAGCGACTCAATGAGTCAAGAATTCAGATATACAATACAAAGATCCAAATCACCTGGAAATCGATACAGCGTCCGAGTACGGACTAGATGCAAATTGAGCTAAGAGCCCTGAAGAGTAACCAATGGCGTCCATAACCCTGCCCAGGCCAAGACGGAAGGGTAACCCTGCTAACGACGTCGATCTCAAAACCTGCTAAAGACAAAGGGGTGCCGACAAAGGGCAAAGGAAAAAAAGAGCGGTCAGTACTGAGGCCAGTACACGGCGAGACTAGAATTCGGCGGTCCTCGCCTACATAGGTATGGTGGACTGAAGCGGCAGCGCGGCATGCACTAAACAACCTATAGAGACTCGAGATAACTGTCGGCTATCAGAGAGGGATAAGAAAGACATATTCGGAACCAACCTGATCCTACCACCGAACATACCCATCCTGGTATTTCCCCCTCGAGACCAGACGAGGAAGTCAACCAAGGAACTCACACCGTTGGCAGTTTTATTCATTCCGTTATAGTTGCGGCAATTACTAGTCAAATATAGATAGTATGAGTCATCCTGATATAATAAGCAGTGGGCAGTTTTAGTTAACCATTCCATTGAAGTTGCAACACTTACTAGTCAGGTACAATTAGCATGAGATATCCCAAACCCAGCAGTTGTTGGTACTTTTATTTAGCCATCCGTTGTAGTGAAGCTGATTACTAGTCACATTGGATACAAGTCAATTTATAACGGTAAACTTTAGTTATAGTTGTCTATGATCGAGAACTGTGCTCCAAGTCGTCTATAACCGCGGACACGGCTTCTCGAAAAGATTTAACCCTGCAGGGGTGCACCAAAGTTTCCACACGCACCTACACCCTTGTTGTCAGATCAGGTAGGTACAAGATCACAAAACATACACCCAACGGTATGTCGACGGGGTTTTGGACACGACGTTTCCCAGACCCAAAGCAAGCACGGGGGGCCACCCCACTAAGCTACCCGTAACGAAGTCGGCCGGTCTCCGAGACGGACCCAGGGTTTGCGTCAGTGGCTGTAAACGACTGGGAACCCGAAAGTGTGACTGGGCTTGTCGATACCGCGAAAACACTCCGCTTGCCTAAACAGTACAGGCGCTCCACACGCAATCGAAAATAAAGCAGTAAAGCATGGCATAAGTACAAGATAGTAATAAAGCTCCAAACTACTTTGTGGCCCCCAGTACAGTACTTGGAATCAAGTACTAAATCGATGGGGGTGCCCACACACCCCACATGTGGTTAGCGCGCTCGATCTCGGAACAGGTGTCAAGAACTCGGGGTCCTACGGGACACCAGTGAGCGGTTAAAAACCAAATATTGTCTATTACCCACTGGTGCCTCTGCATTTACCTACTTTCAATTTTAGTTATTAAACAGTAATTAAAGCCATGATCATCTCCAACATTAAACATGCGGCAATGCTCCAACAACTGTGGTACTTGACGACACGCAACAACACTTGAGCAAGCGACTACGACGCGCAAGTCCATCTATCTACCAAACAACAGGTAATAGGATGTGTCCAAGGCAATATAAGGCTGCAAGGGATATCACGGGCACGAAAACTAGAGCATCGCAACACAGATAGCAATAGATCAACAGGAGGGAATAAATACGATAAAAGTAAGATAGGTAGAAAGGGGGAGGTGCTCGCCTGGAAAACATTGCCGACGGTTCATCTGAAGATCGGGTCGACACTCGCATCAACTCAATGGCCTAATCCGCGAAGAAGCAAAGCACTAGAAGAAACACCTGATGCAATATTTAATACTACGGCAAAAGATCGGGCATGATGCATGTATGGTGTATGACATGGCAAGATGCGATGCAATTAGGCAATATTAAGCGGAACCGAGGTCCCGACAATTAATTATTAGGTTCATGTTGTTTAGAAGCCCCAGAATTTAAATGTTGTCTTAACATGGCAAAAGATAGCACCGGTTTGCTACACAAATTTAAATGGGACCAATATAAGACTAGATTTGCCCGCTTATGGATCCCATATTTAATTTAGGTGAATCATCTAGATACCCCCAAACACCCACAATATGTATGCAAACATGTTCATTTAATATGCAATAAGATTAATAACATATATTATAAAAATATGAGGGGTCTCGGATAGGGGTCACACATCGAATGGCGATCTTGGGGTTCACCGAGGGTTCGGGTTTTTGGATCGGGCTTCAGGGGTTCGACGGGGTTCGGTCTTCGGACGCCGGGATTGGTCTTGGGGTCTTCGAGTCCGACTCCGGGAAGGAGAACTTGGTGTTCCGAGGGGGATCTTCGGGTCATCGGCTCCAATTGTTGATGATGTTCTTGGTTTGGTGTCGGTGTGTCTATAGGTACCGCAGATCGTGTACATCCTTGGCAGCGACACGATTACACACATACAAAAGGCTCCTGGCACGAAACGACATCGGGTCGATCTTGGAAACAACCACACAGGAGAACCCACAGAAGACATTGGTCAAGGATAGACCTAGTGACGCGCAGGAGGGGCAGAACGAGGAAAACCTGGCCACGACACCGAGGAACAGCAGCGCTGGCTCGCTGCAGCAGAGAGGAGGCGGGGAGGGGGCGCCCGCGCGACGAAGGGCAGCAGCGGCGGGATCTACGGCGCTGGCCGGAGACGTGGGAGCCAAACGGTGGCACAGAGCAGGGAGGAAGGATCTCAAGGCCAGAGGAGGTGAGGCGATGGGGGTGCTCGCAGGGGACCGGAGGACGCGCACCGTCCTCTGGCTAGCTTGGGGAACCGGCCGCCGATGAAGAGGAAGCCGGCGGGACTTGCGAGGCGGCGGGACCGCGGGGGAAGGCTCACAAGGATTGGCCTGCAGAAGGGCTCGAGCTGGGCGCGACCGAGCTTGATGGGCGGGGAAGGGTGACGGTGGCCACAGAACAGGGGGAAGAGGAAGGAGGGCGGCGAGGAGAACGGGGGCGCTGGCCGGGACGGGCCAAGGCAGCGTCGGGGAGGAAGGATCCCAGGGGCGACGGCAGGGTGGAAGAACCGGTGGCGAGGACGGCAGCCGCGTGAGAGGAAGCGGGGAGGTCGGTGGCGGATCCGGAAGCACATGGTGGCAGACAACATCGACGGCAACCGAACGCTGGAGGCGAGGACGCGCGGACGGCACAGAGGAGACGAGGGGATCCAGGGCGGCCGGAGGTGGTACCAGAGGGAGGAGAGGCTGCCTCAGCAGCGAGGATGAGTGTGACGGCGGCGGGGTGGTTGCAGAGAAGCGGGCCAGAGGGAAGGAGGAGGGCGCGGGGGTCGCGAGGTGGGTGTGCGGTTGGTGAGAAGCGGGGGGACAGGAGGTGGGGTCGGGGAGCGGGTCGAGGAAGGGGAACGCGACTGAGACCGGATCGAGAGGCAGGGTGGGGCCAGCTTGCAGCGGTACGCGGGGAAGGGCGGTCTGGGTCGTGTGCACTCCAGGCGTGCGTGCATGCGGCGTGGGGAGTTTGGATCAGGGGGTGGCGGCGGCTGATGGTGGAGGGTATAGGATCCGGTTAGGGTTTGGGGTAGCTAGGGTTTGGGGTAGGTTTGGTAGATTAGGGTTTCACCGGTTGGGCCTTTGGGCCTGACCGGTTGGACTGCCTCCCCGAACAAAACTTTTTATTATTAATTTATTTTTAAAACATTTTGTAAATACTTTTTAGACAAATAAAACATCTGAACAGACCGAGGTTTTAGTTTAAGATTAAAGGAGAGGGCTAATTAGAAAACAACTTAGGCTTTTATGAAAATAGTTTTTATGCAAAATATATGCATGATGATATGACGAAACTCAAATGCAATATGGCATGATGACATGAGCATGGGGTCATAATGATGCAATGCACAAAAAATAACGCGATTTTCTAGTAGTGGTTTTTGCGGGGCGCCACACTGCACGTCCCTTCCATCATCAGGGGGAGGTAACGGGCGGCTAGCAGGTCAGTGTGGCCTGCAATCCCCATTGCCATGAGGTATGTGTCGAGCCAAATGGCGGGGTCGTACGAGGGGTCGTACATTTCTATCTCCTTCGGCGCCTTGAAGTTTGGCGGGTACTTCTCGCCTCGGATCACTGGTTCGAAGCACTTGGGGCCGAGTCGACTGAGCGACCCCATGGGCTCGCCGTCGCGGCGATTGGTTAGGGTGTGTCGCAGGTCGTCTGGCTGGCGTGCACGCCAGCTTTGGTTGTTGATGATATGGGTGCGGGCGTCGATGGGTTGCCCGTTGGAGGCGACGAAGTTGGTCGCTGTCCTGGGGTCATTGGTGGAGAGTGCCGCGTTCGCGGGTCGGTGTTGGAGCTGTAGTGGCTCTGGTGGCGGGCAGTTGAGGGTGTTTGCCGCCGCTGGGCGGCCGCTTGAGGCCGCCCTGCTTCCCGACGAACGCGAGTATACTCGACCCTGCGAGTCGGCGCCCACTCTTTGCTGCTCGACGGCCTTTGCGAGCAGAGCCCTGACGTATTGGATCTGCAGGGCGCCGTCGCCGGTGGCCGTGATGCTGTCGGCTGCTGCCCGGCCTGCCACGTGGTTGTCCATCGGGGTGGAGAACAGTGGGAGGCCGTTTGCGTCTTGCTCCCGTGAGGAGACTACTATTCGCGGCTGGTCCCTGGGGGGTGTGCGGTTGGGTGGAGGCGGGGCGCCCATCGCCGTCGATCCTAGCGGGGGTCGGGCACTTCCTCCTGGTGGCGCGTTCTCGCAGATCGCGCGCTCGGCCACGCGGGCCGGGTCGTTTTCATCGTCAAAGTTCAGGGCGCGACCCTGAACGGTGGGGTTCAGGCGCGACCTGATCCGCTGTTGGTGGTAGCGCGATAGCTCCTGCGCCGTCACCTGCTCGAGGCGAAATTTTTCGCGCTCGGCTTGATCCTTGCGCACTGCCTCCGCCAGTTTCAGGCGGAGTTCCTCGACCTCCATCGCCGTGGCGTTAGTGTTGGAATTATGCCCTAGAGGCAATAATAAAGATGTTATTATTATAATTCTTGTTCATGATAAAGTTTATATTCCATGCTAGAATTGTATTAAGCGGAAACATTAATACTTGTGTGGTTTGTGAACAACACCGTGTCCCTAGTACGCCTCTATGGACTAGCTCATTGATCAATGATGGTTAAGGTTTCCTAACCATGGACATGAGTTGTCAATTGATAATGAGATCATATCATTGGGAGAAAGATATGGTGGACAGACCCAAACTAAGCGAAGCAATTAGATCGTGTCATCGTGTTCGTCTTTGCGAAGCTTTTCCTATGTCAAATATTGTATTCCTTAGACCATGAGATAATACAACTCCCTGGTATCGGAAGAAAGCTTTGAGGCCATCAAACGTCATCCTATGAGAGGGTGATCATAAAGGTGTCTCTCAGGTGATCGGAAAGTATCTGTTGGGTTGTGTGTATCGAGATGGAATTTGTCCCTCCCAAGTCGGAGAGATATACTTCGGGCCCACTCGGTAATATATATCAACACCGCTTGCAAGCATGTGGTTAAGGAGTTAATCACAAAGTGATATTGGATTACGGAACGAGTAAAGTACTTGCTGTGAACGAGATTGAACTAGGTATGACGATACCGACGATCAAATCTCGGGCAAGTAAAATATCGCGAGACGAAGGGAATATATATATGGGATTGATTGAATCCTGGCATCGTGGTTCATCCGATATGATCATCGATGAATGTGTGGGAGTCAATATGGGTGCCCAGACCCCGCTGTTGATTATTGATAGAAGATCATGTCTGCATATTCTCGAACCCGCAGGGTCACACACTTAACGTGTCTCGACGCTAGGATAGATTGGATAATTGGTTTATGAATTTTTGTTCGGAGTCTCGGATGGGATCCGGGATATCACGAGAGGTTCCGAAGTGGTCCGGAGAATAAGATTCATATAAGGCAGTGCAGTATTTGGAGTTCGGAATTGTTCCGGGTTAATCGGTATTGTACCGGAAGCTTCTAGAACCTTCCGGAAGGGGGCCAACGTGGTCCCACCTTCCGGGAGGGGGCATGGGCCTATGAGGGAGTGTCCTGGCCGCATTGGGCCAGGGGCACAAGGCCCCATAGGGCCCAGCCGATCCTAGATAAGTTTAAACTCGTTTAAACTAGAGATAGGGTTTCTAGATAAGGGATAAGTTTAAACTCGTTTAAACTAGAGATAGGGTTTCTAGATAAGGGAGAGTTTAAATCGTTTAAACTAGAGATAGGCTTGGAGGATGGGCAAGGGCTGGCCGCACCCCCCCTCTATATATAGAGGGCTGGTGCGCCCCCTCCCCCACACACACCTTCCACTCCAACCCTAGCCGCCATGCTGCCCTTCCTCTCTCCCTCCCGACTGTTTGTAGGCGAAGCCCTGCTGCAGAAATTCTCCACCATATACACCACGCCGTCATGCTGTAGATCCAATCTATCTCTCCACCATACTTGCTGGTCCGAGGAAGGAGGAGACGTCGAGGTGCCGCACGTGTGCATCTCACGGAGGCACCGCCACTTGTGGTGCTAGATCGGATCGGATAGCGAGGAGGAGAAGCGAGTACGACTACATCACCCACGTTCCGACGAACGTTCCGCTGTGCGAATCTTCAAGGGTATGAAGATCTAATCCAATCTCTCTCGTTGTTTGCATCTCCTAGATTAGATCTTGGCTTTCCCTCTGTTTGCTCCCGTAGAAAATTTTGATTTACTATGCTGCGAAACCCCTTCAGTGGTATCAGAGCTAGATCTATGCGTAGATGTGTTTCACGAGTAGAACGCAACATGGTTGTTGCGGGCGTTGATGTTTTCTGTTGCAAGCCTCTTGTTTGTGTTCTTCTTATGGCGCGAGATAGTGAGATCGAAGCGGTCCAGGCCAACCTTACGCGACGTCGTTCGCGAGACCGGCTCCACACTTGACGTGTGGCTTGTACCACACATGCGGCTGGTGGATGTCAGTTTCTCTCACTATAGTTGTCATGGGATTAACACCGGAGTTTGGCAACCATAATATCACCGTTGTGGCTTTCCGTAGGTAAGAATCGTTCTTAGCATCTACTCCCATAAGCCACGTAAAACATGCAACAACAAAGTAGAGGCGTCTAACTTGTTTTTGCAGGGAGTGTTTTCTGTGATATGGTATGGCCCAAGATGTGATGTGTATAATGTATGCGATGATCATGTTTTGTAATGTTTCACGACTTGCATGTCGATGAGTACACAACCGGCAGGAGCCATATGGTTGTCTTTATAATTGTGTATGACCTGCGAGTCAACTTCTTATACGCCATGTAATAGCTTTACTTTATCGCTAAGTAGTTAGCAATAGTTGTAGTTGCTATTCGTGGTGGAGGCAATCATAGTGGAGTGATGGAGATCATGCCGGAACGCACAAGATGGAGATCATTGCGCGAAGATTGGCTATACCATGTCACATAAAGTTATATGCATGTGATGTTTATCCTTTTATGTATCTTATTATGCTTAGATCGCGACGGTAGCATTATAAGATGATTCCTCACTTAAAGATCAAGATAAAAACTGTGTTCTCCCCAAGTATGCACCGTTGCGAAAGTTCGTCGTGTCCAAGCATCACGTGATGATCGGGTGCTATAGACTCTACGCTCACATACAACGGGTGCAAGCCAGTTTTGCACACGCGGAAATACTTGGGTCTAACTTGACGAGCCTAGCATGTACAGACATGGCCTCGGAACACAAGAACCGAAAGGTTAAGCATGAGTCATATGAATGATATGATCGACACTTTGTTGTCCACCATTGAAACCACATCTCTTCTCGTGATGATCGGATTAGGTGTGGTGAATTTGGATCGTGTTCACTAAACAACTTGAGGGATGTTGAATTTAGTGGGAGTTCATCTAGTAATTTGATTAAGTTGAACTATTTATCATGAACATAGTCTAAATTGTACTTGCAAATACTGTAGATCACATGGCCAAGTCCAACTTCAACTTCAACGTTTTTGCTGAGAAAGAAAAGCTTAGAAACAATGGGTCTAACTTCACCAACTGGTTCCGCAATCTAAGAATCATTCTGTCTGGCGGACAAAAGGACTATGTCCTTGAGAAAGCGTTAGGTAACCCCCCTGCTGCGTCTGCGCCGGCTGATGAGAAAGCTGTCTATCAGTCGCGCAAAGATGATTATGGTGTGATTAAGAGCACCATGTTGTTTGCTATGGAACCGGAACTTCAAAATCGTTTTGAAAACTATCCCGGGCCCTTTGAGATTCTCGAAGAGTTGAAAACCATGTTTCAGACTCAGGCCCGTTCTGAGAGATATGAGATCTCCGAGAAGTTCTTTAACTGCAAGATGGAGGAAGGGAGTTCCGTTAGTGAGCACGCCATTAAGATGTCGGGCTACACTCAACGCCTTGAGCAACTGGACTGCAAGATTCCAGAGGAGCTCAAGATTGACAGGGTTCTGCAATCACTCCCTCCCAGCTACAAAAGTTTTGTAGTGACTCATAATCAGATTGGTTCCACTGATACGATCACCGAGCTCTTCGCAAAGCTGAAGGCTGCGGAGGTGGACATCAAGAAGGATAATCATGTGTTGATGGTCAACAAGCCCTCCTTTAAGAAAGGTAAAGGTGCAAAGAAGCCCTTCAAGAAGGGCGGCGGCAAGCGCAATGCCCCTGCTGAGAAGAAGCTCAGGTCTGGTCCCAAGCCGGACACTGAGTGCTTCTACTGCAAGGACAAGGGTCACTGGAAGCGCAACTGTCCGAAGTACTTAGCGGACAAGAAGGCTGGCACCATCAAAGGTATATTTGATATACATGTTATTGATGTTTTCCTTACTAGCCCTCGTTGTAGTGCCTGGGTATTTGATACCGGTTCAGTTGCTAACATTTGTAACTCGAAACAGGAGCTACAGAATAGACGGCGGCTTGCGAGGGATGAGGTGACGATGCGCGTTGGCAACGGATCAAGAGTTGATGTGATGGCCGTCGGCACGCTCTCCTTAGTTTTACCTTCGGGATTAGTTTTAAACCTTAATAAATGTTATTATGTGCCTGCGTTGAGCATGAACATTATTTCTGGATCGTGTTTATTGCAAGACGGTTATTCATTTAAATCGGAGAATAATGGTTGTTCTATTTATATGAGTAACATCTTTTATGGTCATGCACCTCTTGTGAATGGTTTATTTCTTCTAAATCTCGAAAGGGATGAAACACACATCCATAACATTGAGGCTAAAAGATGCAAAGTAGATAGTGATAATACTACTTATTTGTGGCACTGTCGTCTAGGTCATATTGGTGTAAAGCGCATGAAGAAACTCCATTCTGATGGACTTTTGGAGTCTCTTGATTTTGAATCATTTGACACATGCGAACCATGCCTCATGGGCAAGATGATCAAAACTCCGTTCTCTGGTATGATGGAGCGAGCAACGGACTTGTTGGAAATCATACATACCGATGTATGCGGACCGATGAGTGTTTCGACACGCGGTGGATATCGCTATTTTCTCACTTTTACCGATGACTTAAGTAGATATGGGTATATCTATTTAATGAAACATAAATCTGAAACGTTTGAAAAGTTCAAAGAATTTCAGAATGAAGTGGAGAACCATCGTAACAGAAAGATTAAGTTTCTACGATCCGATCGTGGGGGCGAATATTTGAGTTATGATTTTCTCACGCATCTCAAAGCAAGTGGAATCGTTTCACAACTCACGCCACTCGGAACACCACAGCGCAATGGTGTGTCTGAACGCCGGAATCGAACCCTATTAGATATGGTCCGATCGATGATGTCTCTTACTGATTTGCCGTTATCATTTTGGGGTTATGCATTAGAAAGCGTTGCATTCACTCTAAATAGGGCTCCATCTAAATCTGTTGAGACGACACCGTATGAACTATGGTTTGGTGCTAAACCTAAGTTGTCGTTTCTTAAAGTTTGGGGATGCGAAGCTTACGTCAAGAAGTTGATGCCGGACAAGCTCGAACCCAAAGCGGAGAAATGTGTCTTCATAGGATACCCTAAGGAAACTATTGGGTATACCTTCTATCACAGAACCGAAGGCAAAGTGTTTGTCGCAAAGAACGGTTCCTTTCTTGAGAAGGAGTTTCTCTCGAAAGAAGTGAGTGGGAGGAAAGTAGAGCTAGACGAGGTTATTGAACCTTCTCTTGAATTGGAGAGTAGCGCAGCACCTGAAATTGTTCCAGTGCCGCCTGCACCAACAATAGAGGAAGCTAATGACAAGGATCATGAAGCTTCGGATGATGCTGCTACTGAACGTCGCAGGTCGACAAGGTCGCGTGCCCCTCCTGAGTGGTACGGCAACCCTGTCTTGACTGTCTTGTTAGTAGAAGACAGCGAACCTACGAACTATGAGGAAGCAATGATGACCCTAGACTCTGAGAAATGGCTAGAAGCCATGAAATCCGAATTGGGATCCATGAGCGAAAACCAAGTATGGACTTTGGTGGACCCTCCTAGCGACCGAAAGGCCGTTGAGTGCAAATGGATCTTCAAGAAGAAAACGGACGCGGATGGTAATGTTACCGTCTAAAAAGCACGGCTTGTTGCGAAAGGTTTTCGACAAGTTCAAGGTGTTGACTACGATGAGACTTTCTCTCCCGTAGCGATGTTTAAGTCCATTCGGATTTTATTAGCAATTGCTGCGTTTCATGATTATGAAATATGGCAAATGGATGTCAAGACTGCTTTCCTCAATGGCAACATTGATGAAGAGTTGTATATGATGCAACCCGAAGGTTTTGTCGATCCTAAGGATGCTGATAAAGTATGCAAACTTCAGCGTTCCATTTATGGACTGAAGCAAGCATCTCGGAGTTGGAACCTTCGTTTTGATCAAGTGATCAAGAGCTTTGGATTTGTTCCAAATTGCTACGAAGCTTGCATCTACAAGAAAGTGAGTGGGAGCTCGGTGACGTTTCTGGTACTATATGTGGATGACATATTGATTATTGGAAATGACATCAACATGCTTAACGATGTGAAGAGTTATTTGAACAAGTGTTTTTCAATGAAAGACCTAGGTGAAGCTGCTTATATATTGGGCATCAAAATCTATAGAGATGGACAAAGACGCCTGATAGCTTTAAGCCAGAGTACATACCTAGACAAAGTTCTGAAAAGGTTTAGAATGGATAAGGCATTGAAAGGTTCAGTGCCTATGTTGTCAGGTAAGATATTGAGCAAGGCTCAGTGTCCAGCTACGGTAAATGATAGGGAAGCTATGAGCATAGTGCCTTATGCCTCGGCCATAGGTTCCATCATGTATGCCATGCTGTGTACTAGACCGGATGTGTCCAATGCTCTTAGTTTGACGAGCAGATATCAAAATGATCCAGGAGTGGAACACTGGACAGCCGTGAAGAACATCCTAAGGTACCTAAATAGGACTAAAGAAATGTTCTTAGTCTATGGGGGTGATGAACAGCTCGTCGTAAAAGGTTACGTCGATGCTAGTTTCGACACCGACAAGGATGATGCTAAATCTCAGACAGGATACGTGTATATTTTGAATGGAGGAGCTGTGAGCTGGAGAAGCTGCAAGCAAAGCGTGGTCGCGAGATCTACAGTAGAAGCGGAATACATGGCTGCTGCAGAAGCATCAAGTGAAGGAGTTTGGATCAGAAACTTCATCACTGAGCTTGGCGTGGTTCCAAGTGCATTGGACCCACTGGAGATATTGTGTGACAACACTGGCGCCATAGCACTCGCTAAGGAACCAAGATATCATCCAAAGACCAAGCATATCAACCGCAAGTTTCATATAATCCGAGATTATATAGCAGATGGAGATCTGAAGATCAGCAAAGTACATACAGATCTGAATGTCGCAGATCCATTGACTAAACCTCTTCCACGTGTAAAACATGATCAGCACCTCAGTGCCATGGGTGTAAGATTGTTGCCAAATGTAAACTAGATTATTGACTCTAGTGCAAGTGGGAGACTGTTGTAATTATGCCCTAGAGGCAATAATAAAGATGTTATTATTATAATTCTTGTTCATGATAAAGTTTATATTCCATGCTAGAATTGTATTAAGCGGAAACATTAATACTTGTGTGGTTTGTGAACAACACCGTGTCCCTAGTACGCCTCTATGGACTAGCTCATTGATCAATGATGGTTAAGGTTTCCTAACCATGGACATGAGTTGTCAATTGATAATGAGATCATATCATTGGGAGAATGATATGGTGGACAGACCCAAACTAAGCGAAGCAATTAGATCGTGTCATCGTGTTCGTCTTTGCGAAGCTTTTCCTATGTCAAATATTGTATTCCTTAGACCATGAGATAATACAACTCCCTGGTATCGGAAGAAAGCTTTGAGGCCATCAAACGTCATCCTATGAGAGGGTGATCATAAAGGTGTCTCTCAGGTGATCGGAAAGTATCTGTTGGGTTGTGTGTATCGAGATGGAATTTGTCCCTCCCAAGTCGGAGAGATATACTTCGGGCCCACTCGGTAATCGATATCAACACCGCTTGCAAGCATGTGGTTAAGGAGTTAATCACAAAGTGATATTGGATTACGGAACGAGTAAAGTACTTGCTGTGAACGAGATTGAACTAGGTATGACGATACCGACGATCAAATCTCGGGCAAGTAAAATATCGCGAGACGAAGGGAATATATATGGGATTGATTGAATCCTGGCATCGTGTTTCATCCGATATGATCATCGATGAATGTGTGGGAGTCAATATGGGTGCCCAGACCCCGCTGTTGATTATTGATAGAAGATCATGTCTGCATATTCTCGAACCCGCAGGGTCACACACTTAACGTGTCTCGACGCTAGGATAGATTGGATAATTGGTTTATGAATTTTTGTTCGGAGTCTCGGATGGGATCCGGGATATCACGAGAGGTTCCGGAGTGGTCCGGAGAATAAGATTCATATAAGGCAGTGCGGTATTTGGAGTTCGGAATTGTTCCGGGTTAATCGGTATTGTACCGGAAGCTTCTAGAACCTTCCGGAAGGGGGCCAACGTGGTCCCACCTTCCGGGAGGGGGCATGGGCCTATGAGGGAGTGTCCTGGCCGCATTGGGCCAGGGGCACAAGGCCCCATAGGGCCCAGCCGATCCTAGATAAGTTTAAACTCGTTTAAACTAGAGATAGGGTTTCTAGATAAGGGATAAGTTTAAACTCGTTTAAACTAGAGATAGGGTTTCTAGATAAGGGAGAGTTTAAATCGTTTAAACTAGAGATAGGCTTGGAGGATGGGCAAGGGCTGGCCGCACCCCCCCTCTATATATAGAGGGCTGGTGCGCCCCCTCCCCCACACACACCTTCCCCTCCAACCCTAGCCGCCCTGCTGCCCTTCCTCTCTCCCTCCCGACTGTTTGTAGGCGAAGCCCTGTTGCAGAAATTATCCACCATATACACCACGCCGTCGTGCTGTAGATCCAATCTATCTCTCCACCATACTTGCTGGTCCGAGGAAGGAGGAGACGTCGAGGTGCCGCACGTGTGCATCTCACGGAGGCACCGCCACTTGTGGTGCTAGATCGGATCGGATCGCGAGGAGGAGAAGCGAGTACGACTACATCACCCACGTTCCGACGAACGTTCCGCTGTGCGAATCTTCGAGGGTATGAAGATCTAATCCAATCTCTCTCGTTGTTTGCATCTCCTAGATTAGATCTTGGCTTTCCCTCTGTTTGCTTCCGTAGAAAATTTTGATTTACTATTCTGCGAAACCCCTTCAGTTAGGAGGGATTGGGGTGGAGAACGGATCCTCCGGCGGATCGGTGTCGGTCGCCATGTAGGTCGCAGCGTGGCGGCCGGTTCCGTCACGGAGGTCGGCGGAGTTCTCCGACCCGGAGTCGAATTCGAATATCCCGAGGATGGAGGGGTCCTCGAAGTCTCCCACGTTGGAGACCTGGGTGATGGAGCCTGCGGGTGAAGCCGCGGTGATGGACCCGGCGAGTGACGCCGGGGTCGCCGAGTCGGCGTCATCGTTGAGGGCCGCGTCTTCCGCGGCCGCTGAGTTTTCGGCCACGTCGCTGTGGGCCGAATTGTACTCGGAGGCGAGGCGATGGATCGTGCGGATCTGGCTCTCGGAGAGCCAATCGCGTGGCGGCGACTCGCGGATGCGAGCCGAGTCCTCCAAGACAATGACGTCGGTGAGGCCGACGAAGAGGCTGATCGTGCCGACCGGCAGGATCACGCTGTGCGTGACGGGTCGCGCCGCCAGGACGTAGCTGCTCGGCAAGATTTGGAGCATCTCGCCGATCGCTATCATGCGGCCAGTGGCGACCATCTCGTTGATGGGCAGATTGGATCTCGCCGCAGAACACCGGCCAGACCGGCCAGGCCCCACGATGGGCGCCACTGTCGTGGGAATGGTCACGGCAGATGCTGCAATCGGCAGCGAGTAGTAGAACGAGGGGCAAGGGCGGCCAGCCATCTGCGGTGCGAGATGAGGGCGGAGACTCAGGGTTTTACCCAGGTTCGGCCCCCCGGAGGGTAAAGACCTACTCCTGCTAGATTGTATTATGGAGGTGGTACAATGGGCGAGCTCGGCGACTAGGCGGCGAGTCGTTTGGGGGTATGATGGAACGTATCTCTACTCGCCCTCCTGGGAGGTTTATATAGGCTCACCTCCCCTAGGGTTTACATATCTCAACCAATTCAGTTAAAGCTTCGGTACTCGTTTAACCTAATCCGACTGGGCCTATCTACTCGCCTGGGCCTTTAGCTTCCAGTCGCTTAGTTCCTCGCTGGGCTTCAATCCAGTCGCCGTCTTGCAGGCCCACTCGCCAATTCTTGGGCCAGTCGGAAACGGCCTGCTGGGTATACCCCGGTTGGCACATCCCCATCATGGCTTATGGGAGTAACAAGCTAAGACCGATTCTTAACTACGGAAAGCCACAACGATGATATTATGGTTGCCAACATCCGGTGTAAATCCCATGACAACTATAGTGAGAGAAACTGGCATCCACCAGCCGCATGTGTGGAACAAGCCACACGTCAAATGCGAAGCCGGTCTCGCGAACGAGGTCGCGTAAAGTTGGCCTGGACCGCTTCGATCTCACTATCCCGCGTCATAAGAAGTACACAAACAAGAGGCTTGCAACAGAAAACATCAACGCCCACAATAAGCATGTTGCGTTCTACTCGTGAAACACATCTACGCATAGATCTATCTCTGATACCACTGATGGGTTTCGCAGCATAGTAAATCAAAAAAATTCTATGGATGCGAACGGGGAAGCCAAGATCTAATCTAGGAGATGCAAACAACGATGGGGAATAGATGAGATCTTCATACCCTTGAAGATTCGCACAGCGGAACGTTCAACGGAACGTGGTTGATGTAGTCGTACTAGCTTCTCCTCCTCGAGATCCGATCCGATCCAACACCGCAAGTGGCGATGCCTCCGAGAGATGCACACGTACGACACCTCGACGTCTCCTTCTTCCTCGGTCCATCAAGTGGGGTGGAGAGATAGGTTGGATCTACAACACGACGACGTGGTGCAAACGGTGGAGAGTTTCTGCGGCAGGGCTTCGCCTACGCGCAGTCGGGAGAGAGAGAGAGAGGAGGGCAGCAGGGCGGCTAGGGCTTGAGGAGGTGTCGAGGGAGGGTGCGCCCCGAGCCCTATTTATATAGAGGGGTGGGCGGCTGCCCCTTGCCCCTCCTCCAAGCCTAGGGCCGGCGTCCAAGGAGGAAGGAGTGGGGGGCAAGTTTCCCCCTCCTTCTAGAAGCTCTCCCTAGGGTTTCCCCTAGGGTTTCCCCTAGGGCTTGGCCGGCTGGGCCTATGGGGCCTTGTGCCCCTGGCCCAATGCGGCTAGGGCACTCCCTCGTAGGCCCACGCCCCCTCCCGACAAGTGGGGCCACGTTGGTCCCACTCCGGAAGGTTCTAGAAGCTTCCGGTACAATACCGAACAATCCGAAACAATTCCGAACTCCAAAAACTGCTTTGCCTTATATGAATCTTATTCTCCGAACCATTCCGAAACCTCTCGTGATGTCCTGGATCTCATCCGAGACTCCGAACAAAAACTCATAAACCAATTATCCATTCTGTCCTAGCGTCGAGACACGTTAAGTGTGTGACCCTACGGGTTCGAAAATATGCAGACATGATCTTCTATCAATAATCAACAGCGGGGTATGGAAACCCATATTGACTCCCACATACTCATCGATGATCATATCGGATGAACCACGATGCCAGGATTCAATTAATCCCATATACATATTCCCTTCGTCACGCGATATTTTACTTGCCCGAGATTCGATCGTCGGCATCAACATACCTAGTTCAATCTCGTTCACAGCAAGTACTTTACTCGTTCCGTAATACGATATCACTTTGTGATTAACTTCTTAACCACGTGCTTGCAAGCGATGTTGATATCGATTACCGAGTGGGCCCGAAGTATATCTCTCCGACTTGGGAGGTACAAATCCCATCTCGATACATACAACCCAACAAGTACTTTTCGATCACCTGAGAGACACCTTTATGATCACCCTCTCATAGGATGACGTTTGATGACCTCAAAGCTTTCTTCCGATACCAGGGAGTTACATTATCTCATGGTCTAAGGAATACAATATTTGACATAAGAAAAAGCTTCGCAAAGATGAACACGATGACACGATCTAATTGCTCTGCTTGATTTGGGTCTGTCCATCATATCATTCTCCCAATGATGTGATCTCATTATTAATCGACAACTCATGTCTATGGTTAGGAAACCTTAACCATCATTAATCACATAGCTAGTCCATAGAGGTGTACTAGGGACACGATGTTGTTCATAAACCACACAAGTATTAAAGTTTCCGCTTAATACAATTCTAGCATGGAATATAAACTTTATCATGAACAAGAATTATAATAATAACATCTTTATTATTGCCTCTAGGGCATAATTCCAACAGGCAAAACATGACCAACACCAAACTGCCATGGGTGTTCGGTATATTACCATGTAATCTAGATTACTTGACTCTAGTGCAAGTGGGAGACTATTGGAGATATGCCCTAGAGGCAATAATAAATGTAGTTATTATTATATCTTTGTGTTTATGATAAATGTTTACATTCATGCTATAATAGTATTAACCGGAAACACTAATACTTGTGTGATTTGTAAACTAAATTAGAGTACCTAGTAAAGCCTCTTTATAACACTAGCATGTTGGTTAATAGATGATCATGGTTTCCTGATCATGAACATTGAGATGTTGTTAACAAAAAGATCATATCATTAGGAGAATGGTATGATGGACATACTCCTATAGATAAGCGTAGCATAAAGATCAAGTCATTTTAATAGTTCAATTGCTATAAGCTTTCTGATACATAGTAACATAATTCCTTCGACCATGAGATCATGCTAATCACCATCACCGGAAGGATGCTTTGATGACATCAAACACCACACCGTAACTGGGTGGCTATAAAGGTGGCATTGAGTGTTCGAAAAGTATGGGTTGAGGCACATGGATCAAGAGTGGGATTTGTCCATCCATATGACGGATAGATATACTCTGGGGCCTCTCGGTGGAATGTCATCCAATTAGCTTGCAAGCATGTGACTGGCTCACAAGGGATCACATACCACGGGAACGAGAAAAGAGTACTTATCGGTAACGAGGTTGAACTAGGTATGCAGAGATACCGACCATCAAAACCTCGAATAAGTAAACTATCGTGAGACAAAGGGAAATTGGTATCGTATGTAAGTGGTTCATTCGATCGCTAAGTAATCGTAGAAATATGTGGGAGCCATATGAATTTCCAGATTCCTCTATTGGTTATTGATCGAAGAAGTGTCTCGGTCATGTCCGCATAAATCACGAACCGTAGGGAGACACACTTAAGGATTCGATGTTGTTGAGTAGTTATGGAATGATGAGTAAGAGACTGAATGTTGTTCAGAATCTCGGATGGGATCTGGGATATCACGAGGAGATCCGGAATGGTCTAGAGAATAAGATTCATATAAGGAAAGTCCTGTTTCGGAGTTCGGGAATGATTCCGGTGTTTTCACCAGGAATGTTCTAGAAGGGTCCGGAAGGTCCGGCACTCTGAAGGGGAAGGGTACATGAATGTGTCATGACAATGTGGAATGGTTGCATCATGTACTATGTCACTTGGCTGGACAATATGGAGAGAAAAATCAAATCCAAGTTTGAAAGTCAAACGCCAATTTGAAAAAGTCAAACGCCAAGTTTGCTTGGTGGAGGGAGAGTAGGAAACCTACTTGGGGAGGAAGTCCCCTCCCTCCACCCACCGGCCAAGGAGGCCGAGTTGGGAGAGGACTCCCTCCTCCCAACCGGCCATCCTCCACCTATATAAGGAGGGGTAGGGCACCCTTACCCCTCACACACAAAACCCTAGCCTCCAAGTCGCCGGCCACCTCCATGCCACCGCCTAGGGCCTCCTCTAACTCGGCGAGTTAGGGTTTCCCCAAAACCTAGCCGCCGGCCAAGCCCTCCCCTTGGTGCCCTCTAAACCCTAGACCACCAAGGCCTCTCTCATACTCCACCATACTCGCTCCGGCTTAAGGCGAAGCCCTGCGAGATCTCCCCTCTACTTCCGACACCACGCCGTCGTGCTGCCGGAATCGCGAGGAGAGTGCTACAACCTCCGCTGCCAGCTGGAACAACGGAGAGGAAGGTCTTCATCGAGTACCGAACGTGTGACCGACTGTGGAAGCGCTACCGGAACGCAGCGCCGGAAGGATCGTCTACGCGATCTTGAGATCGGCAAGAGTACGACTACATCACCCACGATAATCTGCTCTCGTTAACTACTTTGGAATCTTCGAGGGTGAGTTCCTCTATCGACTCGTTTCTACAATCTAGTAGATAGATCTTGGCTTGTTTGTTTGCATACGATAGAATTTTTTTGTTTTCCATGCTACGAACCCCTACAGGTGGCACGGGGAGCACCCTAGAGGTGGCACTGCAATCCGCACGACGCCACGACAGGGACCCTGATCACACCTGGAGGAGCAGAGCATCACCTCAACGCATGACGACCACGACAGCACTTGAATCCATGCCAACCCCAAACCCTAGGGTTCGGGACAGCATCGATCCATCGCAGGAGAGCCCTAGGCTCGAATCCTGTTGGATAGAACGAACGAGCGTTGTCGACAACCCCAAATCGCACCACTGCGGCGAGAATCGACGGTGGCGGCATCACCTGCCACGGGGTCGAGTCAGAGGAGGAGGGGATAAGGTCGAGAGAGAGAGAGGGAGGCAGAGTGGGTTGGGTGGGCCAAAAACCTTCGGGGTGATCTTTTGACCCTGCCCTATTGGACCACCTTGGTCCAATAAGCCCAAGGGGCCAGCCCAAGTTATTTAATAAACGATTTTGACCAATTGGAAAAGACCAAAATGCCCCTGACCCCAATAAAATTCTACAAAAGAAAATAAAAGTCCAAAAATTATAAATAAAATATTTTTGGATTCACAATAATCCACTCTATCCAAATAAAATAAAATATAAATTTTGGGACATTTAAAATTTTATAAGAATTTTGTAATCTATATATTCTTTATTGAATTTTACAAAATTATTGAAAGGTGATAAAAATAAATAAAAATCACTTTCATTATTTATTAATATTATAGTATTTTTAAAAAATACTAAATAAATATTTAATAATAAATTTTAATGTATAATTAATAATTCCTAAAAGAATTATTAAATCAATAGAAGTCAAATAAAAAGGGAATAAAATAAAATAAATCAATATATGCAATAAATATAAAAAATATTAATATTTATAAATGCTTTATTAAAAGGCACCTTATATAGGGAAAATGCATATAACATTAAATAATGTATTACATTACTTGCATAATCATTTTGCTTCTTTAAATATTGTCCTTACCGGGCAATAATGGTGTTTTTGTAGAATTAGAAGCTCAAGGTTCAGTGCAAGCATCAGACTTCACTACCTTGCCATCACAAGGCAAGTTCATCACTTGCTCATGTCCTTTGAAGAGTCTTTATCAAAGTATTTGCAAACTGTGTTATCATGTATGCTATAAAAGAAAGAAAATATTATTTTCATAAACAAAGAAATCATAGATATCATCCTAAGTGGTGATATAATGGAGCAACAGAACTTAGAGTTATAATTGCAACAATGATGATCAAGTAGGGACTTAATAACCCCTGACATCAGTGATTCTAGCGCCGTATATTACGCGTTAGCCATGAGATTTGGAATGGGACAGAGAAGTCAGCTGTATCTTCTTCCTCTCGCATGAAGCCGAATGTGCAGGTCGTGGCTGTTATCCTCGTAGCGTGCATATTGATTGGTAATTCATAGAGGATATGCAGCATATGGGTGGGAACCCTCATCGTCCCACGATAGTTCTGGCATCTAACGGTTTGTACAAACCATTGCCGTAATTCATTATGTGGGCATGGTGTACACCAAGGAGGCATGCAGGGTCGCACAGGGGGCAGTGATTGGCTTGGACCAACTACTGGGCCCCACATCATGGAATTGTGGACGGGAAAGTACGCCCAGTTGTGCAACAAGGAGTTGATCTCTCATGGGTAAAGTAACGCACCTCTGCAGAGTGTAAGAACTGTAACTTGTTACTCCCTATTCCGGGAAGGAGCTAAGAACACGACAGGAAAGGAACTCCATGAAAGTTCTGGTCAACCTGTGAAGGCTGATTGTCATAGTTTTTTTTTTAAATAAAATCAACCTTTGAAGAAAGATTTACAAAAACTGCAGAGTGCCAAGGATTTATAATCCGAGGTGGTAGTTAGAGCATCAAACTTCCCACCTTGCATATAATGAACTTGTTGGGTAACGCTGTTACTCATTCTTTCCTTTGATCCCTTGCTTAGACTCTGAGGATCCCGAAGACGTGCCAATGTATGCAGCCGAATGCCAAGAAGTGTTCTACGAGGAACCTGATCTATCCGGAGGAGTTGAAGGCGTGGACTACGAGATCCACTACGGTGTTGATGAGAACGAGTCCACTTAAGTGTCTAGTTAGTAGTAACTAACGGAGCCGAACATCATGAACTCTATAGAATAAGTTGTTGAGCCCCACTCCTAGTCGGAGTTGCTACTTTTAAATTTCCGCTGAACACTTTATATTTTGGTTTGTAAGTTGGATCTTTTGGAAGTCTTGAACTTCCGGTATTGTAATAATAATAATGTGTGTACTTTTGTAATATGGACCCGTAATGTTTCTGTTATACCACTATGAGGGATGTGATATTTACGGAACGGTGTTCTGTGGATGTCATGTCAACGACTATAGTGTACTACACATGCAGTGGTATGCTGGATCACCGCAGTGGGGGGAGGTGGGTGCATTTGTTGGCACATGGGATGCAAAGGACAAACCCATAGCTGAGAAAGAAAGCCCTCCATGCCTCCATCTGTACAACATTCCTCCAGCCCATCTACTTTAATCCCACGACTCTTCCATAACCTGAATCTCCCATGTTGTCCCCATTTGCACTTTACAGTTTCAGACTCCCGCCAACCTTTAGACTCCATTCCTTCCATCACTGAGCTTGCTGTAGCGAAATCAGGATGTTGTTGAAAAGTGTTAGCTGCAAATTGAGATCTAGCAAACCCACTACTGCTCCCAATTCCTTCCTAGAGAATTCCAAGACCATCTGAACCATGTCGCAGAGCTTCAGGAGAGGGCTGTGCAGTTTCTGCTCCAGCCTCGAGAAAGGAGAGGTCGCCGTTCGAGCTCTCCCTTGTTTTGGTCTCCTTACCTCTACTCCTCTCATCTGCTCCATCTGTTGTGCTTGAAGTTTGCGACACAATTTGAGGCTGTTCAGAGACATGGTTTTCCGCTTCGATCTGCTCCGCTGAATCAGAGAGGTCACATGCTCTGTCCGCGTTAATGGAGATAGTATCGAAGGAGCCGATACAGATATTGTAGCTCCCAGATCCCGTATCCCAGAGAATGTCCTTACCGAGCGAGGTTTCCAAAACCCCTAATCGGGACCGATGACTCTGTCCTCCATGTTCCTCTTCCAATCCCCCCTTTTGCTCTCCTTTTTCCTCCGTAGCCCTTTGAACCGTTCCGCCGCACATCTCATTGGGGACTCCATCCGCAAAGATCGCCAGGGTCAAACGCTGGGAAACATCGGATCGGGATTCGATGTGTCGGGCTATAGGCGAAACGCTCAAGGGCTCACCGGAGGTGGAAATGGGTGAGGTGGAGGAAGTGGAGGAGGCAGCGGCAACCGCTAACACGTGTTTCCTAAGTGGGGGGCCCTCGGAGTCTGCCATGGGGGAGATGAGGCCCCCGCCATGAACAGGACCTCGGGTCGCCACGAGAAAGAATGTGGCCATCCCTGTATGATTCATTTTGCTTGTTCTATATCACATTCCCATTATCCCATATGATTCATTTTGCTTGTGGGCCCTTGGAGTCTGCCATGGGGGAGATGAGGCCCCCGCCATGAACAGGACCTCGGGTCGCCACGAGAAAGAATGTGGCTATCCCTGTATGATTCATTTTGCTTGTTCTATATCACATTCCCATTATCCCATACATGGGTTTTACTATCGTACTATGTATTTTTTTTCACGAACACGTCATAATAGAATTAAAATAAATCCATATGAAATACCAAACATGTCAAATTTGGAGAGAAGCGGAGATCTGACAAACAGTACTATAGAAAAAAAGATGTTTTTATACTCCCTCCATCTCAAAATAGATGTTATAGATTTATTAAATTTAAATAAATCTAGACACTATTTAATATATAAATATATTGAGATTTAAATAAATTTTTGACATCTATTTTAAGACAGTGAGTATAAAATAGTGAGGGTTTGGTTGGGATTAAGCTGGAAAAAGTTTGTCCGTTCGATCCTGGTACTAACACGATCCTGACTGTCCAACCCTGTGCAGAACGTTCCCCAAGCCATCCCCCTCGCTCCGTTCGTTTCGGCTTGTCCCCTTCCTCCTCACGCAGGACTACCTCGACATCCGCCGCCGCCCCTCCGTCGCGGTTGGGCCATCCCGGCTCGCCCCATTCGACTCCGCGGCCGCTGCCGCTTGTAGCGGCAGCCGGTCGCTCGAGATCGACGTCATGCTGGAGAAAGACAGGATATCCTACTTCTACGATGGTACGGCCGCTACGCCACCCACCCACCCCCCCTCTTGTCCACTGTGCACTCTCCCTAACCACTGTACATCCCTAGCTCTCCCCTTAGTTTTAAGTCGCTATTCTTACACCGCCTGCGTGTCTCGTCTAGCAATTTCGATGATAGGGGGAAATATTTCATGGGCCTAGTGGTTCTTTGTTCTTGTTTCGCTGATTTGTTAATGGCTAGATGTGATCATGGGACGTTTTCTCTAAATCTGTGCCGACGTTATACGGCGAAGGAAAATTTCAGGATGCTATGGGCTGTTGGATTTTTTTCGAGTAGAATTGGTGGCTACCCTGTTCATTGGCCTACTATTTGCTTGAGTAGTTCAGCCCTAGCCTTATGTGCGTTATAAACTTGCATTAGTGTATACCTCATTCTAGGTCAGATAAGGAAGTCAAATGTAACAATTTCTCCCGTTATCTTTTTATTAACAAGGTAGGCTCAGGGTAGATTATGTTTTCTCGCGTGCGTTCAGATTTACCTGATCCCGGTTTTACGACTAGCTCCTTTATTTAAGGTCCTTAATTACACTTTTTGTATAAATTGTTCAGTATGTTTTAAAGGTTTTCACTGTTCACTTTGTTATGATTGCTTACTTGGTTACTTTTGTGTGACCGAGCATCTCAGGGGATGTTGGCAATGTGTACTTTGGGCCAAATCACCCGATGAAACCGCATCGTCTTTGTATGACACATCATCTCGTTCTTTCATATGAACTTCACAAGAAGATGGAGATATATGTCGGTATTGAATTCACTTTATTCCTTTTCTTCGTACTTACAAAGTGTCTAAATGTGTCTTTTACCTTATTTTGCTCCCAATGGATTTTGCAGAGACCCCACAAAGCGTATCCAACAGAGCTTGCCCAGTTCCATTCTGCTGATTATGTGGAATTCTTGCACCGGATAACTCCTGATACTCAGCACTTGTATGCAAGTGAATTAACTAGATGTATGAATGATGAGACTTTTCTCTTCTACAGACTACTCTTCCAGGCTTTGCTATTTTCACAATAAAATACATGCCAAATATATTGCGGCTTATGTTTGGCTGCTAGTCACGTGTGACTGTATATTTTTTGTCGAACTAGGTTAGAACATGTTTATGACGAGTAGGCCATTTTCCTAAGAACATGTGGTGCACCACTGCTGTTTATATTCCGCAGTTGTTTATATCAACCAAACGCCAGCAGCAGTTAGTCAAACTTGTGTAACTTCAGAATGGCACCAATCGAATAACCCCAAATTTTACTTACCTGGATCTAAGGCAGTTCTTTATTAGCTTAGGTCTTAAGATGTATACTTAAAATAGAAGCAGAGCATATTAAGATGGTCTGATCTATCAACAAATTGTTGTATGCAAATGAAAGCTTAGCTGTTTCTGCTTAAATGGAAAACTGTCTGGAATACTTTCCACAATATGCGTGTTTTACCAAATGGTATTGCTATTGGATGAATTATTATTTTACTTCACTTATCTGATTTTTTTTATAAGTGTACCCAGTTAAATTTTGTAATCATTGTTGCCAGACAATCTTGGAGAGGACTGCCCTGTCTTTGATGATTTGTTTGAGTTCTGCCAAATCTATGCTGGAGGAACTCTAGGTATAAAAAATTTCAATGCTTCTTTCTGTTTTTTTTATCTCTCTAAGCTGTTCTTTATTGTTCAGATGCGGCTCGAAGATTAAATCACAAAACATGTGATATTGCTATTAATTGGGCTGGTGGGCTGCATCATGCAAAGAAGTGTGAGGCGTCAGGCTTCTGCTACATTAATGACCTGGTTTTGGGCATTCTGGAGCTTCTCAAGTATCATGCTAGGGTTCTCTATATTGACATTGATGTTCATCATGGAGATGGAGTTGAAGAAGCCTTCTATTTCACTGACAGGTCCACGCTTTCTTGAGTAAAAAACATGAATGTGTAATTATTGGTAGTTAGTTATTCTTATGTTTTCACCATATTTTTAGCTTAGTTGCTATTTCTGTCTCTGTCTTCTAATGTGGGTATTGTGACGGTAATGTATAATAGTGCCAGTGTTTTCATGAGCCTTTAGATTTCTTATCTGATTTTGTACTATATATTTGCAGGGTAATGACTGTAAGTTTCCACAAGTATGGTGACATGTTCTTTCCTGGCACAGGTGATATTAAGGTATGTTCGAGTTCGACTGATGAATACTCCCTCCGTCCCAGAGCTTAAGGCTTATATTATTTTTGAAAAGTCAAGTTACGAAAAGTTTGACCAAACTTTTAGAAAAAATTATCAAGAATTATGATATTATATAGATACCATGTGAAAATATGTTTCATGATGTATCAAAGGGTATGAATTTCGTATTGTAAATATCAATATTTCTCTAAAAACTTGGTCAAACTATACGTAGTTTGACTTTTGAAAAAAAATATAAGCCCTAAGCTCTGGGATGGAGGTAGTATGCTATTTATGTAGTTGCCTTTTTAGTTTCACAGGTTAGTTCATTGTTTTTCCCCTTATAATGCAGTCAGGGGTTAGATCCTTATCTATATCTTAGTTTGTGCTCACTGTTAGGCATGAAGTGCATGGGGTTTGTTGTCTCCTATTTACTGTATGTCAGTTAAAGTTGGCATTTGAACTCTTAATTGTGTGAAACAACATAACAGACATTTATCAAACTTAATTACAACGGGTGTTGGCATAATGTTACCTCAAAGTTGATGGCACTGGAGGTAATCAATAGTTATAGAAACCATTGCAACATACTTCAGTCCGTTGCTTACTTCACTGCCTCATGTCCTCCTAGAAGCTGCAAATATGTGACAGATGTATCATTGAACTCCCGTTCCTTTACTGGAGAATCTTGGCACAGTATTCTATCTAAATACCCAGTATAATATTTGGGAATAGTGGAGGTTTATAGTCTATATATGATAAACGGTCATGCTCTAAAAGGATTTTCTTCATTCTGATGCATGCAATTAAGTGAAATTATCTATCGTCTGAGCTGAGAAGAATAGAAGCCGTTAAGTGACCAACATAACTGTTTCAGTCGTGCTTGAACTACCACTTGAAGCTTCACTTTATCGTTTTTTCCATGGGTCATGATGTTTTCTCTTGCCAGCGATGCTTCTTTTGCTCATGTATGTGTGGGTCTGAATGAGTGAAGGGTTTCTTTATCCAGTTGCATTTTATTGAGCAATTCTCCAAACAAAATTCTCTCATTAACTGGAGTTTTAACTCTCAAAGTAATGGAAAAGGCACGGTTCGATATGAGCACAAATATGTGCCTTTCTGTTTATAAACATGTTGAATAAAGTTGGCACTTACAGAGCTTGCATCTTGCTTTGCCTTTCTGTTTATGTATGTGCTCTTCATATCGTTTTATTTGACTGTCATTTGAAGGATATAGGAGACAGGGAAGGAAAATATTATGCCATCAACATCCCACTTAAAGATGGCATAGATGACACTTGCTTTACTCGACTTTTTAAAACGGCAAGTCAATGTGCATTATTTTATGGTTATTTTCATGTTTTTGTTCTCTAGTCTTATCAGGGTATATAATTTTGCTTATCATGTAGATAATTGCCAAGGTTGTTGAGACATATCTACCAGGTGCTATTGTTCTTCAATGTGGGGCTGATTCATTGGCGCGGGACCGTCTAGGGTGTTTCAATCTTTCTATTGAAGGTACAATAATTCTTAAGGATATTAAGTGTGCTACTCATAAATTTGCCAAAACTGCATCCAGATATATAATTAACTAAGCCGTGGTTAACCTTTGTCTCCACTTAATTCTAAATTACCTTATTTGGGGGATTTGTTTTGCATCATTTCGTGTTTAACTTGTTTGTTTTCATAAACAGGTCATGCTGAATGTGTAAAGTTTGTGAAGAAATTTAAAATTCCCCTGCTGGTATGGGAGAAAACTATTGCCACATGATTTCATTCTCTTCTTCAAGGATGTCCACTTATTTCCAAACATGCAGGTGACAGGAGGTGGTGGGTACACCAAAGAGAATGTAGCACGTTGTTGGGCTGTTGAAACTGGGGTCCTTCTAGACACAGAGCTCCCAAATGGTATCTCATTTCTTTGCTCTGTCCTCTTAGCCTTCTTTTTGAGTTACAGTAGCTAGTAACCCTTCAATGGTAGCAGCACTTTGTCCTGTATTATTTCCCTTATTTCTTGGTCTTTTAAGGTGGGAAGTGAGAACAAATCCAATAGTGCCCTAATGCTCTTGGCCTCTTGCCTTGTGAATTTTCGTTAGTGATTCTTCCTTAATGGTTATCCATTGTCTGGAGTTTTACATGACATTTTCCTTGCAGAGATCCCTGACAATGAGTATATTAAGTACTTCGGTCCAGACTATACATTGAAAGTACCAAATCTGAACATGGTATGAATCTTTTCTGACTGTGCTTTTCGTTTGCTCCTATGTCTGTCTGGGGTTTACAGAAATATTTAACTGCTGTTTGGTGCATCATCCTTTTTAAATATTGAGTATGATCAACTAGAATATCCATTTCTTTCTCTAGGGATGTGTAAATGCTAATTGTCTTTGTATTGTTTAATGGAACAGGACAACCTGAATAGTAAGACCTATCTCAGTTCAATCAAAGTGCAAGTCATGGAGAGTTTACGGGCCATACAACACGCACCTGGCGTTCAGATGCAAGAGGTTAGTTTGTACTCACATTCACATGTTGAAATATCCCAATTGAAACTGGATACAATCAGAACACTAGAATATGCCTTTGCAAGTTTTGTTGCCTGTTTTTGTTGCTTCCATCAGTATGTGTGGTTTCTTTTTTTCTGAACAGAGACCGTATACTGGTATACATGACGAGTCATCTTGCAGGTTCCACCTGATTTCTATATCCCAGACTTTGATGAAGATGAGCTGGATCCTGATGAACGCGTTGACCGTAAGTAAACTACCTCTGGCATGTCTTACGGTGCCCATGTGTATGCGTAACAACTTTGTAGTTCATCTTTGCTAATTCGCCGGTCTCTCAAAGCATATGCATGGCACATAATAAGATTTTTTTCACTTGAAGAAACGTGATCCAGTTTATTGTTCTATGTATTCTTAAATATGCTGTATTCGTTTCCATTCAGTGAATTCCTTACCTGTACTGTTTTGAACTTCTTCATTGTGCTTCTTATGGAACTGTTGTTATGTTTTGCAGAGCATACCCAGGACAGGCAGGTTCACCGTGATGACGAGTACTATGAAGGCGACAACGACAATGATCATGATGACGGCACGCATTGAAATCCTTCTCTTTTGGCTATGTAGTCGGAAACCGGAGGTCTCTTCTTCTTCTGCTGCTGTTCGGTTCAAGAATCTGGGGTGGAAAATAGTTCGTCGATTGGCAGTTTAGGATCTAACTAGGGCTAGAAAGCATTGTGGGAGAACATAACGTTTCCTGACTTGTAGTACAACCCAGTACGATTTCATGCTTTTTTGTGCATGCTAAGTGCAAAGTCCTTTGGCGGTGTATGTATTTCGACAGGATAATTCATCAAGGATGTTGTAAAATTTCGGTTTCAAATATGTACATGTGTACTCGTCAAGTGTCTTCTCAGTTTAACCTTTTGAATCTAATAATGCCAGCAAGTTTAGTTTTAAATTCATCTAAAATGTAAAAAAAATCACGCTCACAAAGGCAAAACTGAGGAAAGCAATCAGGAAGGCGGAGAGAAGCACGGGCACGGGGCACGTATCCCTCCGTGCGCCACTGCCTCCGTGACAGCACCAGCAACCAACCAAAAACAGAGTAGCTTCCTCCACTGAACTGCAACTGTCTCGCCGTTTCACGTGCCCTGCGCGGGCTGCTCAAACACGCAAAGCCGCACGGCCAAGGCCCAATCCAATACCCCCGCAGCAATCGTTCGCCTAGAGGTTATTCCTCCTGCGCCGCACGCGGCACGCGCATGGCGATCGCGGCGGTGGCCGCCCTGCTGCCGCTGCACCTAGGATGCTCCGACGCGGCGCCCCAGAGGCCCGCTAGTTCTCTCAGAGTCGGAGCCCATCCGAGGAAAGGCGGGATCAGGGGGAGGCGGCGGAACCCTCCGTGCGCCGCCAACTCGCTGCATCCCAGCACCAACCCGATAGCGCACGGCCATGATCCTTCCCTCAAGGTTCCCCCCGGCGTCGATGGAGGCGGCGCCGCCAAGCCCGACCACGCGCCGCCAAGCCAGAGGAGGCGCGCGCCGCGCGACGTGGAGGAGGAGGCGTGGGAGCTCCTCCGGGAGTCCGTGGTGACCTACTGCGGCAGCCCCGTCGGCACGATCGCCGCGTGCGACCCCAACGACGCCAGCCCGCTCAACTACGACCAGGTGTTCATCCGGGACTTCGTGCCCTCGGGCATCGCCTTCCTGCTCAAGGGGGAGCACGAAATCGTCCGCAACTTCATCCTCCACACGCTCCAGCTCCAGGTGATTCTCGCTTTGCACTAGCCCCTTCATGTTTCGGTCCGTCGGTGTCAATTACATACAGACTTACAGAGCGTGCTGCTTTTGTTAATTGAATAATCGGTGTCGATGCTCCTAAATCGTGATAAGATTTTTCTACTTTGAAAAGGACAACCTATACAAAATTATTAGTTGCAGTAGACAAATTTGGATTTTCATGTACTGAAGTCAGCATCCTTCTTTTTGCTAAAAGAAGTAGTATCATTATTACTGCCCATGATGTACCAAGCTTAACTTCTAATTTGTGAAAACTTATTGTTAACATAGAGCTGGGAGAAAACGATAGACTGCCATAGTCCAGGCCAAGGGTTGATGCCAGCTAGTTTCAAGGTGCGTGTTATTCCGCTTGATGGTGGCGAAGATGGTGCAACTGAGGAAGTCCTGGATCCTGACTTTGGGGAGGCTGCTATAGGCCGTGTGGCACCAGTTGATTCAGGTAGAGTTTTTTTTTTAAACCTTTCGATTCAACTAATGTTATGTCTGATGATTCTGTCCATCTGAATATAGCATTCACCTTCATGTTGGTTTTCAGGATTATGGTGGATCATATTGCTGAGGGCATATGGAAAATGTTCAGGGGACCTTTCATTCCACGAGAGAGTTGATGTTCAGACTGGAATAAAATTGATCTTGAAGCTCTGCTTAGCTGATGGGTTTGACATGTTTCCAACATTGCTAGTCACTGATGGCTCCTGCATGATGGATCGTCGAATGGGTATCCATGGCCACCCTCTGGAAATTCAGGTACCACGAACATGTGAAAGTAACAGTTAAGTTAAGAAAGTAACAGCATAGTGAAACACACAGAAAAGAAACACATAACATATTGCCATATCAACACAAAGTCTCAAACATTTATAATGGTGGCACAGCACTAAATAGAAAATACTTCTACATTATTGAAGCCTGATCTTTTCTTCCATGCTGAATAAGTGAGCTTTCGACATGTCATAAGTTCGTTTTGGGTGTTGCTAATTTCACCACATGGAGCACAATCCTGTTCTTGAGCTACAAATATTGGCCAATTAAAGAGACAATGTTTTCTGGTCATAGATCCCAAGTGCTCTTCTTGTGGATTTGAGCCACATTAAGCAAAGAAGAACAACACTTTGACTAAGTAGGAACTGTAACGCACCCATCTTTGGGCCTGTGCTTGGATGTTACTTTTTGAATCTTTATGGGCTAGCAGAAGGCTTCTCATAAATTTAAGTTGGGAGAAACAATCGACGTTTACTGGTTTTAGGAGAAGTTATCAACCTTTTGTTGAGTAAGAACACAGGACGGCTGGAAAATATATCCAAACCGATTCTTCTGATACAGTGACTAATGACTAGATTTTTATGAAGATTTTACTGGTTTTTTTTGGTAATTTCTTATGTGGCGTGGCAGAAACCTATCGTCTAATAGAATTCACTTAATTAAATTCCAAATGCAGTTATATACGTGTGTACGAATAATTCGCTAATCTATGCCCAGCAAAATATTTCCACCTTTGAAAGTTCTTGCCATAACAAAACATGTTAATTCAGGACATTCTAAGATTAGGGCTGGTATTGTCAATGATCTTTCTGCAAAAGATGATCCTCACCCCCACTACTCATCCTGGTGGATCAGTGAGGATTACTTTCTGGTATTTATGCATGATTTTCATATTATTTTCATTTCCGGTGTAGGCTCTGTTCTATTCAGCCCTCTTATGTGCACGTGAGATGCTTACCCCAGAAGATGGATCGGCTGACTTGATCCGTGCCCTAAAGAGCAGGCTTATGGCACTCTCTTTTCATATTAGGGAGTATTATTGGCTTGAAAAGAGAAAACTAAATGAGATCTATAGATACAAAACAGAAGAATATTCTTATGATGCCGTCAACAAGTTTAACATATATCCTGATCAGATTCCTTCCTGGCTAGTTGAATGGATTCCTCCGAAAGGGGGTTATTTCATCGGAAACCTGCAACCAGCTCACATGGATTTTCGATTCTTTTCTCTGGGGAACTTGTGGTCTATAGTAAGCAGTTTGGCAACAACCGATCAATCTCATGCTATTCTGGATCTAGTTGAAGCAAAATGGTCTGATCTAGTGGCAGAGATGCCAATGAAGATATGTTACCCTGCTCTTGAGGATCAAGAGTGGAAATTTATTACTGGGAGCGACCCTAAAAACACGTGAGTCCTAGATTACCTTCTACTTCTGCGCGTCTTGCAGATCGTTTTGTATTTCTTCTTAACATTTGTTTTGCTTTACTGCAGACCTTGGTCATACCATAATGGAGGTTCCTGGCCAACACTGTTGTGGCAGGTTAGCATGCAACTTTGATTTCTGTTTACTTGCAAATTGATATGCATTGGCCCAGTTTAGCACCTCAAGACCTTGTCAGGTGCTCAGTTGGATTACTTGGCACCACCTGTTGCCCGTCAATCATTTTCTGTGTTTTTCTTTTGCAGCTCACAGTGGCATGTATCAAGATGAACCGGCCCGAGGTTGCAGCAAGAGCTGTGGAGGTGGCTGAAAGCCGCATTTCCACGGATAAATGGCCTGAATACTACGATACCAAGCGTGGGCGATTCATCGGCAAGCAGGCCCGGCTATTCCAAACTTGGTCCATTGCCGGCTTCCTTGTGGCCAAACTTCTGCTGGAAAACCCTGAAAAATCTAGAATACTCTGGAACAACGAAGACGAGGAAATTCTAAATGCTTTAAGTCTCATGTCTGGTCCATCCAGCCCGAAGAGGAAGCGTGGCAGGAAGACCTACATTGTGTAAGTCCAACAGCAGTTCTAACCTTTAGGGGCTCATGGACGTTGCATTTAGTTGTGTAAGAATCACACATTTGCCACTAGATTTGTACATATTTACAGTGGATTTTATAGAGGAAATGCCCATTTTGAGATGATGTCATGCTGTTCCAGTGATTTACTATTATCAAGGTTTTGGGGAACGGATTTTTGGCTCCCAAGCTGCTCTGAGCTTCTTAACTCTAGAAAGTCCATTTAAAGTTAAAAAAATCCCAACGTGTTCTGGAACCTATAAATGCTTGTTGCGAAGAAAAAATATTTTAATCTAAACCTGTGTAGGATAAAAAAAAATACTTGGATGAGTTCTTGTTGTAGGAAGATGCACATCTATGAACTTTTGAGAATTTTTAAGATGCAAACGTAAACTGAAACTACCAAACACCCATCCTTGCATATACATCCCGTTTTAGCATACAGTACAACTCTGAATTTAAATTTTTGTGCTGCCTGCAAAAACATGGTTTTCCAAAAAAAAAAAGTAGTTTTATGAGCATTGCAATATTTATGTGGGTTTTTAGCCTTCCTCTATGCGAAAAAGGGAGGAAATCCCTCCAAAAGGGGTTTGCAGGTTTCCTACGCAGCCTCCTAATAATCACATTTACATCAGTCACTGCAGCAATGGAATCATCTACACCAGAACAATTATAGAACTCACCAGGCAGTAACTGATGCACACCAGTAGTGTAAGTTTCATCAGAAACACAAAACAAACCCGTTAATTGTGAAGTCAGTAACAGACACATACCTGCTAAACCTGTGCTCCTAACATTATGATAATAACCAACAAGGACACATGTTACATAACTTATTACTCCGACCTTACTCGGGCAACTAGTACTACTTCCCAGAAATAAAATCACTGTAACTAGTAACAGCTCACTTCAGATGCCACCCAGGGACGCCTACAGCATTCAGTACAGCACAACAGCATGTTCTACCACAAGCTGCAATTTGCTCGCAACTCGCAAGACAGTGACACGCTTCAAACGAAAAATGCTTGCACAAGCCCATGACAGCTATCTACCCGTGCTGATCCTGATGGTATTAACAAGGAATAAAGTTACAGGCACAACAGCCGACCTTACACTGCATCCCAACATTGGCAGGTGACAACAGATACTCATTTTCAACAGAAAAAAACTGCAGGGGAGGAGTGGGGAGTGCGGACTACTACCTTCTACTAGCTACCATGGTATGGATGTTCTTCGGAATACAAAGTACTACCACTACTACTACTGCTGCCACCACTAAAAGAGCTCAAACTCGATGTCGTCTCCATTCATCCGGAACTCAAGACACTTGCCTTCCTTCTTCTTCCGTGCCACCGCTGCCGCAATGATTGGGGTGTCGACGCTCTTCGGGGTCTCCGGTGGTGCCGTCCAGCGGATCAAGGCCCAGTTCAGGCCTTGGAAGAAGGGATGCCGCTTGATCTCGGCAGCTCCTTTCCTCGAGCCTAGGCGGTGCTCTGGCTCCTTCACGAGCAACCCTCGGATCAGGTCGCGAGCGTGGTAGCTGACTGCTGGACTCTCAGGGAACCTCAGCCCCTGCGAGACCACATTTGTAAGTGTTTCGTCGTTTCCAGGTCCCCTGAATGGTGTCTTGCCATAGAGCAGTTCATATAGAAAGATGCCGAGAGTCCACCAGTCGACCGAGCTGCCATGGCCATCTCCTCTGATGATCTCTGGGGCAAGGTATTCATGGGTTCCAACAAATGAATTTGACCTTGCATCGGTTGGTTCGACAACAAGCTGCGGAAGTGATGGTTTCTTCGGGGGTTCAGCTCTGGGCCTCCGTGTCCTGGAAGGGGTAGAAGGAACCATCCGAGGTGTGAAGCAAGAAGAATTGGCCCAGGATGGTTGGATACACAGTGGATCAATGCAGCTCTCTGCACAAGGCCCCGAAGGCCTAGGAGGCTCTTCTCTTCCTACTGATGAGCACCTCACAAGCATTGGACAAACTGAGCACCTCAGGGACAGATCAAAGTCAGACAGCATGATGTGGCCATCTTCGCGAACAAGTATGTTCTCAGGCTTCAGATCACGATATATAACGCCCAACATATGCAGATACTCCAGCGCTAGGAGAACTTCAGCCACATAAAAGCTGCAAAGGGATAACAATCCTTATTAGTTAAAAGTTACAACTTAAAACGCAAATTCTCGGCCAGATTATGTCAGCACGTTAGTTTAATATGGCTTTGGTTCAGTCAGTGTAAAGCAGCTCCATGATGGCAAATTCAAGTGCGGTATGTCATTAGAGGACATACAAATACCATTGCCGAAGTTACATACCTAGCGGCGGCTTCTGAAAAGGTTCTAGTGGGTTGCTTCTGCCTCAGGACATGCAGGTCACCGCCTGGACAATACTCCATGACTAGGCATGACAGATTATCTGTCGTGAAATAGGAATACAGAGTAGGAAGAAATGGGTGGTCAAGCATTTGCAGTATCTCCCTCTCCGTTTGAGCCCTCAGCATCTTCTTTCTGCTTATTAGGTACTCAATGTCCATAACTTTCAGTGCAAACATGCAGTCCGAACCCACCAACTCAGCTAGATAAACTGTTCCAATATCTCCACAGCCAAGTTGTTTGAGAAGCTTGAAGTTCTTCAATCCTAGGGTCCCTTGTTGGATGGCTATGCGCCTCATGGCTCCCCATCTCACATCTTTCGACATGTGAGGCCTGCTGCCATTAGCACTAAAACTGCCATAACTATCTTCGCTGATGCTTGTGCTGGTGCTATTGCTATAGTCACCAATGCTGCTCTTGGAGCTTTGGGAGCTTTCACCCTTTTCCTTTGATCTTGACAATTCACCAGGCTCTGGACCAGGGATCCCGCTAACACCACCTCCTTTGCCGAAATCCGCTCCTTCAGCACTGAAAGAGCTGTCAGCGCCCTTCTTGTTGGCTGATGGTGGAGTTCTGGGTTCATCCTGAAGGTCCTCTTGCAGTTTATTAGTGTGAGAACTGGAACCTTTTGCTTCAGAATGCTTAAGGGAAGACACTGCTGCAGGCGGTTCAGGTTTAACCTTCTTTTTAGTGGAAGACTTGGTGCGGAACACTGGCCTCACCAGGCGTGAGCCGCCAACTGGAACAGCCCGTGGGCTAGATGCTTTTGGAGATTTTCCCTTTCTCTGTTTTGCCACAGCTCTTCCTGCAGATGGATCTTCACTTGCCATCACATCTTGGATTCTGGTTTTCTGGACCTTACCTTTGGTTGGAGAAGCTGCTCGCAAATGCTTGTTAGCTGAGCTCTTACTGGGCGCCTTCTTACTTGATGATTCAGTCGACTTAACCGATGAACTTACTACAGTCTTCTCAGGCAGAACAGAGGCCTTCTCAACCTTAGTCTCCCCATCTTGCTCCTCGTTGGTCTGAACCACAACGGACGCGTAGAGCTTCTTAATCGCCCCAGATTCAGAGGCATTCGAGGACACAGCCGCGGGCTTGGACATCCTCTTCATGGCGGCCATCTCCGACGCCTGTGAGATGCACATCTTCCTCAGGGCCTGCTTCAGGCTCACCGACTCCATGATCTCCGAGCTCGACATGGGCGCCTTCCCAAGCGCAATAAGCCTCCTGTCCGTGCTCGTCTGCCCGGAAGCCCGGGCCGAGGTGCGCACGTTGAAGGATCTGAGGAGCCTGTCGAGGTCGTCCTCAACCGAGCACGACCGCGCCCCGTGCTCCTGCCCCACCGGCTTCACCCTCACCCTCAGGTGGGTGACGCCGCCCGGACGGTCATCTTTCGCCTCCTCCGCCATTTCGACTATCTCCGAGCACCCTGAAGAACCCATCCTCGGCAGGACTGCTGCTACCTAGAGCACTAACTTGGTGAGAGCTTGCAGAGCTTTGCAACCAGCAACCGCATCTGGGTGGAGTCCGCGAAACGGCTGATGCACTTCAAGTCAGGACCGGTTGTGGCTGCAGTTTGGTGACCAAAGAAGCAGCTTTTCCGGATCAGGAACCGGCATCACGCGACCCTGCGAGAGAGTAAGCATAAACTGAATCAGATGGGGCGAGGTAACTTGTTTTTTTTTCAGAGAAAAAAAAAGCACCTTGTTGGCACTAACATGGTGGAGGGAAAAAAGCATAGGAATCTCAAGGTAGAACTAGAGCATGGGCCGATCTTGGTGCCCTCCTACTCATTATACCCTCCCGCAGTGTCCCAGCTCCCCCCACTCCGTAGTTAAAATTTGAAAAACAAAATGATAGAGAAAGAAGGAAAGCAAAAGGAACATAGATGCGGTAGGTGAGGTGGGGTTTTGCTTGGTATTTTTTGTAGTAGTAGCAAAAAATGATGATGCAAGATCCGTAAACCGCTGGAGCTGAGCTTAAGAGCTAGCCAAAGGCACCATCGCGCACAGAAAACAAAACGGGAAAGAAGGCAGATTTGGCCGCAAGAGAAGCGGGGGGATTCGGAGCGGGAGAAGAGAACCTTACCGGCGGGAGGACGACGGCGGAGGCGAGATTTAGGGTTCTGAAGGGGGCCGCGCCGAGTAGGACGGACAGGGAGGGGGAGGTGGAAGGAAAGCGAGGAGAGATGCGAGGGCAGAGGCGGCAGTCAGCTTGAGCAGCAATGCGCGCACATCACGAGGAGCAAAAGAGGAAGACGAAATGAGAGCAGACTCCCTCCTCCCCTCACACCTAGTATGCCGCTCCTCTCTCTCTTTCTCGCCTATCCTATCTCTCACTACTGCAGTGCGTGCCCCTTTCTCTCTCTACCACGGGCAACCCTACTACGCCTATGTCTATGGAACCGACGCGCCCCCACCGCAAACCAATAAAAACACGCACCACCTCCCCCCCTAGGATTTACGCTTGTTTATTTATGGCCGCCATTTAATACTACTATCACTACCTGTTGCGAGGCGTAGCGTGCCTCCCTCTCACCCGTCTCTCTCCTACTACTGCCCCTTTTCGTGTCTCCGTCTTCAGAGAGGTGTCTTGCTAGCCAGGTGCTTTTCTTTTCTCTTTTACTTTACCACTCGTTTTATCAACCATCGTCCACAGTGCTCGACGCCGGCAGCGGGCGACAAGGATACGACCCGGACGCAGAAAGCAAACTGTAGTAGGAGTAATTAAATTAGTCTGTGATGAAGAAATTCAAACGGTCTAGTAGAGGCTAGCTCTAGGCCTGTAGCAGCAGTTTACATACTCCTGGACAGACAGTGGCTGACGGGAAAGGAATGGGGGGAAATGAAATGAAATGAAACGGGCATCGGGTTCATGGTCTCGCTATATTCCCGGGAGGCGATCTGGTGGTTCTGCCGTTACGTTGCCTGCGCGGTCCGTCACGTCGAACAGCGGTCCGTCGCCGTCGTGTTTATCCTGCCGCTGCCGCGCGGCACATGGTTACCACCCAGTACTAATTACTGCGCTCTGACGGGTGAGCATGGAGGAGGCTGCCTAATCTAACCGAACCCGTGCTTGCTTTTTTCGGTAAAAAAAAGAAGGGTAAACCCACTGCTGCGCGTGCCGTAGCGGTGGCGGTGGCGGTGGCGGGTAAGCTCGTGACGGGCGGCAGTATAGTATAGTGGTACCAGTGCGAGAGTGCGAGTACTGTACTGGGGGGCGCACCACTGTGCCACTCCGGCTGCCTGAGCCTGAGGTGAGGTGCGCGCCCACCGCTCGCTTCACACAGGCCCCTCGTGCGCGCCTTGTTTCCCCGCCGCGCCGCGCAGCTCGCTGCCCCACCGCCGCTCGTTTACGTTCGCATTCATTCGCTCCACGCGCGGCTCGCGCTGTTCCGCTCATGGCCCCTGGTCCTTTCGTTCGCCACGCACCACGGTGTCGCGTCAGCTCGCCATCGCCAGCTGCGGTCCGCCGCTGCCAACACCGCCCGGTGGGCTCCGGCCGCGATCGCGCCTTCCGTGCTGACGCCGACTGGGTATGTACATATGGTTTGTACGTACGGTACGGTGCGACCTGTGCCGATACCACAGTTTTGCCCTCTTGAGGGGATGTTTCAGGCATTCATGGAACAAGAACATTTTCGTGGGATCGAGCTGACGTTTCGAAACGAAACGATGCTCCCATTGTCGGGTCGGGCAAGAGACTCGCTGGATGCATGCGTGGGGGTGGGTGGCCAACTGTTTGGAGCAGAGCGACGATGCCGTCAACGAGAACAGTGGCACCCGTAGCTAGGCTGCGTGCGTGTCGACCACCGTCAGTCCGAAGCATCATGCAAGATCGATCGTGCAACGTCGTCGGCACCGAATCATCAATCTATCGACCGACCAAGGAACCGCAAACTACACACAGGACAGTGCTGAAGATCATGGAAGCAAGTCGTTCTCCGTGTACAGCTTGTCAATTCCTCCGTGGCAAAGGACCTGCGCTCTGTTATGCGACGCCTAGACTGAACCTCGCCGCGCCGCACCGCGCGCATCGGCATGCGGGGAGGAACAAAAAGAAGGCAAATCGCTCGCCGGCCGAGACGCCTGCCGGCTGTTGCGAAATGGAAGAACGTGCGAGGCGCTTTGTCGCTCCATGGATCGTTCCCTCCGGAACCTTTTGAAAACAAACCAACAGTGCTCTCTCTCTCTCTCTCTCTCTCTCTCTCTCTCTCTCTCTCTCTCTCTCTCTCTTATTTTGGGGCAGCCCCAAGATTGTGTGTCTGTCTCTGTCTTCATGGCTCCGATGCAAGCACGAACTGCCGTGCTTAATTAAACGGGCATGTGGGCCCGCCTGGAGCCCACTTGTCACTCTAGTTAATTGTTCCGTGCATCAGCCGTATTCATCATACCACTACTCGTAGTATGGCCATTTGCCTCGGCAAGAACCAGTCAGCGAAGCAAGCGACTCCACGCTACTGCTAGATCGAGATGGCACTAAATACGGTACCTGGTCACCGTTAGAAAGGTGGCAGGGATAAAGATTGCGAGGGTACGTTCCTGTTGGGAGGATATCGATGTTTTTCCCAAAACTTCTCGTCCCGTGCACGGACGAGCAGTAGTACCGCCGATCGGACTATTCGTACGCGTGGCCGGTTGACGATCTAGAGGCGTCAATCGATCTCGAAGCCTTGAAGCACATAAGATTCCGTTTCACCGGAGTGGAATGCTGTGCTATCGTATCGTGTATCATCTGCGGCATTGGATTCGATTCTCCGGTATTCAATTCTTTGTGCCTTTAATTTCTCCAAGTCTTCAGGACGAGTTATGCCAGTTGCATAAAAGGAAAAGGGAAATGTTTATGTTATCAAGTGCAAACCATGGTTCGTGAGTCGTGACATTTAGTGATTGTTTGATAAGTACGATTTGCATGTTGATATAGTATCCGTTTCGTGAGTACTGCCATTTTATATAGCAGGATACTTGTAAGTAGTTGAGCTCCTGTCTAAAATATGTTTGTATCTACCACCAGAGCAATTCTATATTAGTTGAAGTGTGCACGACCTCGGTCATCGCAATCCGCTGGATTTTCTTCAGTCTGGTCATCTCGTGTAACCTACTACTACCGTTCAATTCAAATTCAAATCCCGTTCAAATGGACGCTCCGTAGCGAAACTGCAATATATGCACAAGTGTACTATACTACTCCCTCTGTTTCAAATTACTCCGCACGCACGCTTATCTAGGTGGCTAGTATTCTCTTATTTTTCGTTCAAAAAATTCTCGAGATTTTTAAAATAGCTAGTACACATTTCATACTATCTAGTTCAAAAATTCTAGAATTTTTTTGGATGAAAAATGAGAAAGAACTAGCCCACCTAGATAAGAGTGCGCGCGGAGTAATTTGAAACAGAGGGAGTAGCTAAGACTCGGGATCAAGTTCGAAAACTGAACTTTGAAGACGTTGCATGGAGTCTACAATACTTATTTCTCAAGATATTAGTAGCTGTTAGAGAAACATGTTTTCATCATTTTACACTTACATAGATCTTTATTATTTGGTCAATGCTCTTCTGGCATTTGAGTGTTTACATTATATGGATCATGCTCCGTCAGCGAATAATTTCTTTTGTGCCTATAAGTTGGATTTATTGAAGGCTTATGATAGAGTTGGGTATAGTGGATAATTTGTCACCACGGTGAAATATTCAGTAAAATTCAATTCCTTGTTGGAAGCATTTTCTCCTATTCGAGGCCTCATGCAAGGGGATCCCCTATCTCTTTTCTTATTTCTATTGATAGTTGACGGTTTATCTACTTTGTTAAAAAAGTAGGTTGATCAGCATGGAATTTCACCATGAAGAGTGTGTACGGGTGCTCCAGGGATTTTCCATCTTTTGTTCGCCGACGATACCCTATTGTTCTTCAAGGCTTCTGTTGAGCAAGCAGTCCGAGTTAAAAATGTTCCGGATATCTATGCAATAGGGATGGGTCAACTACTTAACCCTTCCAAATGTTCGATTCTTTTCAGTCATGTTTGTCCATTGGTTTGTGAAAGGACAAATAGCCCTTATCTAGTGTTTTGGTTAACTATGACATCGAAGTTAGAGAGCGGACTAATGTTTCTACTAGCTTCTCTACAGGTGAGAGTCCGCAGGTTGTTGGTGAAAGGCGATGTGTGACCCCCCATTCGTTTCTATATAAAGAGTCGGTGGTGTTATTTATTATTCTCTCTTATTTACTCTTGAGTCAAATAGGAAACACCATACTATTAAGAGGGGTGATCTCGATGTGCTCTTTGGGGTTGTTCTACACTAAATATACTTCTCATCATCCACCACCACACACCCGTTCGAAGAGAGAGAGAAAAATAGCCATGAAAAATGAGTTCAAAGGGGTTACTGTGAAATCGGCAGAAGTGCCGGCACCGCCGGTGCTGTCGCCGGAATTTCCGATCGCCGCCGGAAATTCTCGGTAAGCACCGAAATGGCTTACTGCAAGCACTTTCGGCTGCTCGCCGAGAATTCCGGTCGCCGCCGAAATTTCCGACGTGTGGTCCGGTCCGCCGGAGCTCTCTCTCTCCTTCATTGTTGAAACACAAAAGCTTGAGGATCTCCCATTCTACCCAACAAAATCCAAATCCCTTTGGTAGAAAGGAAGAGGAGGTCCCGATCTACGTCTCCACCAAGCCAAAGTTCATTCCCCCCTTGAGTTCACCGAGTTAGCTTGTTACTCTTGGGTTTGTGGGAAACCCTAGGCGGCTAGGGTCGCCCGGAGGCATTCAGCTTGTGATTTGCTCCGTGGAAAGTTTGTGAGGGTTTGGAGACTATCTTCAAGTCTACCACGATTAAGTGAGCTATTCCTTCGTGGGATAGGCTCGGAGAAGAAACTAAGCCTTTGTGGCACGTGAGGAATCCTTCGTGGAACCTCACACCTCTCCAACGTGACGTATCCCCCTTCCCAAAGGTGGTGAACACGGGAATACATCTTTGTCTCCGCGTGCTTCGGTTATTCCTTAACCGATCTCTTACTTGTGTTGTTTACCTTGTGATAGCCTTCGAGCTTGAACTATCTTGTTCATCATCTAGGTTGCCTCACCTAGTTTGCATTTAGGCTCACTTATATTCCGCAAATCCTAAAACTTGCAAAAGATTATAAAGAATTTTGTAGAAACCTATTCACCCACCTCTAGGTTAACCATCTTACACTTTCAATTGGTATCAGAGCCAAGGGCTCTTTTAAGGGCTTTACCGCCTAAGAGGAAAGATGGTTTTCTCCGATGATGAGGAGGATAAGACTTATTCGGTCAACGAGCTTCGCGAAATCTTAGCCAAGGGTGCCCTTGAAAAGGCCAAGGCTGATTCCGATCTCCTTGTTCGAATGAGTTACCTAGAAGGACAACTTAAGGCCATTGGCGATGGGGCTTTTCTTGGTAACCCATTGGTAGTACCTCAAGGAAGACCAACGGACGCCGAAAAGGAGAAGGATGTCGAGTCCGCTCATGAGAGCGGCTCATCAAAAACCTCCACGCCCCCTAATCAATTTACTTATGTTTATCCTAAGCAAAAGAACATCATGCCT
The DNA here is from genome assembly GCA_916181665.1 of Avena sativa. Lineage (NCBI taxonomy): Eukaryota > Viridiplantae > Streptophyta > Magnoliopsida > Poales > Poaceae > Avena > Avena sativa. Next base: position 510,516,484 of record OV702294.1, read on the forward strand.
CATATTAATGGTTCGGGTCCCGTACCTCATTATGATGGAACTCATTTCTCTTATTGGAAAGCTTATATGGAATCTCATCTTCGCAGCTACAACGTTGAGCTTTGGGAGATTGTGTGCACCGGTTTCCACCCTCATGATCCCAACAACCTCACTCCGGGAGAGTACTACGACCGTCAACGAAATGCAACGGCTTGTGACAAGATAAGGAGTACCATTCATCGCACTCTCCATGATCAAGTCAGCGACATCCCCATCGCAAAGGATCTTTGGGATAGGATTGTCATTCTCCAAGAGGGAACGTCTCTTATCCAAAAATCCAAGTATGAAGCTGCCAAGTCAGAGATGAACATGTTCATGAACCATGATGGTGAGACTATCGCTGAAGCATAGAAGATACTTGTTGCCCTTCGCGTGAAGATTGGTGGCCTAGGATGTGAGAAGTATGATGATGGATTCAATTTGAATGATGAGCTTATCAAGTCCAAGATTGTCTCTATGATCGCGGTCACCGATAAGAAGCTTGCCTTGAACTTGCAACTCCTTGATAGAGCTAATCAATTCACTCCTGATGATCTAGTCTCTTATTTTGTTGCCACGGATAACTTGGCGGACGAAGGGCAAAAAATCAAGGAGATCAACCGTGTTATTGGGTCTTCTCACTCTCTAGCACTAAATTCCAAGCATGTGCAAGAAGATGTTGCTAGTGATGAAGAAAGCGATGTTGATGGAGTTGATGATATGCTCTCTCAACTTGCTCTCTTCACCAAGAACATGAAGTTCCGAAAAAGGAGAAGTTAAATGGTATCAAGTGAGAAGAAAAGTACGTGCTACAAGTGTGATGAGTCGAGCCACTTTGCCGATAAATGTCCATATGAGAAGATGCTTGATAATCCCAAGTATGAAGAGGGTGCCAAACCAAGATTGAAGCCCAACCCCATCAACGAAAGATACAAGAGGAACAATAGGCGTGATGGCAAGGGATTCCTAGGTCAAGAATACATATCCGACAAGGAGGAAGAGGATGAAGATAAGGTTGTTGGAGTGGCCGGGTTGGTCTTCGCCGAACTCGGGTCTCTCTTCACCTACGACTACACCAAGGACTACACCGACGACTCTCCTACTCCCAAGGTCACCGCCACTTGCCTCATGGCAAGGAGCTCCAAGGACGAGTCCGACGTGGAGTGTGGGGATAAGGATAAAGTGGTGGTTGTGACCGGTTTGGCATATGTCGAACCCGGTTCACCTCTCACCTACGACTATGCCAAGGACTACATCGAGAGTTCTCCTATTCCCAAGATCACCCGCTCTTGTCTTATGGCAAGAAGCTCCAAGGTAATTGTCTCTCCTCCATCCCTATCTAGCGTCTTGGATGATCTTAAGAGTAACCATGATACTGATAGTGATAGTGATGAATTTGGTGAAGAATATATAGAAGAAATGTATGTTATCATGAAGTCTCTTCCTCCCATTGCTCGTGCTAGAGTCAAGCAATTAATGTAACTTGTTAGCTCACATGATGAGGCCATTGATAGCTTGGAATCTCATATTTATGATGAGAAATGAAGATTCAATCTTCTCGAGCAAGAGCTTTGTGAGGCAAATAATACCAATTTCTTAAACTACAAATTGAAATTTTTGAAATTGATAAAGCAAAAGACATGGACACTATTGATAGGTCTAACTCTTTGTCCCAAGAGCTTGATGCCTCAAAGAAAGAGCTTGAGGTTGCTCATTCTTATCTTACCAAGGACCTTTTGAGCACCTTGAAAAGGCTAGTTTGCTTGTCAAGCGTGAGCTCATAAAACTTGGAGAGAACCATGACCAACTTTGGGTGTCCTATGAGAAGGCTCTTGGTGCATTGAAGTATCCAACTATTGTTGAAAATGATTCTTGTACCTCTAAATCTACCTTTGATCAAACTCTCCTCATTGAGGAAAATAAGAAGTTGAAAGACCAACTTGAGAAAGAGTGTCATGCACCTACCTCCAAGGGAAAGATCCTAGATGAGATTTTATCCCGTAAAAAGACGAAAATTTCCAAGGAAGAATGTTGGTTTTGATCCAAAGAACAACATGAGCAATGCCATTCCACCAAAGAGGATGACCTTTGTAAAATAAGGTGACAAGGTGGTTGACCAAGTCAAAAGGAATGTTGTGAATGGGGGATCCATGAGGGACAATCCCAATCATAAGTATGCGGGAAAGTATAATCCTTCCTATGTGCTATGTAAGGGCGCTCAAGGAGATGTATATGCCAAATATGTTGACCCTCGAAATGGTTATGATTATAGATGGTACTCAATTTGGGTACCAAAGGATCTTGTTGCTAATGCTAGGGGACCCATTACTCAATGGGCTCCTAAATCAAAGAATTGATTTGTAGGGCTGTGCCTCCGGTGGATCAAAATGGGTGTTTGATAGTGGATGCACCAATCACATGACCGGAGGTAGAAGTGGGCTTGACCAATTCATTCACGATGTCAACTCGATGTCAAGCATCACTTTTGGAGACAACTCTAAAGGAAAGGTACTAGGTTATGGTAAGTTGGTGATCTCCAAGGTTTTGACTCTAGATACTGTCTTACATGTTGTAAACCTTGGTTACAACTTGCTTTCAATTAAACATCTTGCGGATGCCGGCTATGACTCCTATTTCTCTAGAATTTTTGTGAAGGTCTTTAGGTTTGATGATCTCAGCTTGGTTCTCATTGGACACGTGGAAGACGACCTTTATGTGGTCGACCTCTCGAAAGAGAGCCAATATCTTCCTACATGTCTAATGGCCAAGGCTGACAAGGGATGGCTTTGGCATCGTCGCCTAGGTCATGTCAACATGAGAAATCTCAATCAACTCCTAAAGGGTGAGCATATTATTGGACTAACCGATGTCTCCTTTGAGAAAGATCGTGTGTGTACTGCTAATGACCCACAAGTATAGGGGATTGCAACAGTCTTCCCAGGTAGTATTACCCAATTTATTGATTCGATACAAGGGGAGCCAAAGAATACTTGCAAGCCTTAACAACTGAGTTGTCAGTTCAGCTGCACGTAGAAATAGTTCTTGCTCATAGAAGTTTATCAGTAGCAACAGTTTGGTAGTAGCAATAGAAACAGTGAAACGGGAGAAATAGTAACAGTAAACAGTGAGATTCGAGTGCAGTAGGCATAGGGATGGATGGACGGGCGTTGCATGGATGAGTCTAAACATGTAACTTCAAGATCTAGGGCATTGCAGATAAATAATAACAAGCATCCAAATACTAAACAATCCTAGGCATGTGCTCCAAATATAGTCATACATGCTCGCAATGGGAACTTGCACAACATCTTCTGTCCAGCCAGCCCGTGGCAGCGGGGCCTCTAGGGAACTACTGGCAATTAAGGTGCTCCTTTTAATAGAGCACCGAAGCAAAGCATTAACACTCCGTGAACACATGTGATCCTCACACCAGAGCCATCCCCTCCGGTTGTCCCAATTATTGTCACTTTGGGGCCTTTGGATACAGACAATGATATGTGTACACAACTTGCAGATAAGATCACAAACAATACTATCATAATGATTCAATAATAAGTTCAGATCTGAGATCATGGCACTCGGGCCCTAGTGACAAGCATTAAGCACGACAAGTTGCAACAAAGTCAAATAGCACTAATAGAGATACTAGGCACTATGCCCTAACAATCTTATTCGATTACATGATAGAACTCATCCAATCCCTGCCATCCCCAACCCTACAGCGGGGGATTACTCACTCATGGATGAGGGAAACATCGGTGGTTGATGGAGATGCATTGGTGATGACAATGGCGATGATCCTCTCCAAATTCCCCGTCCCGGCAGGGTGCCAGAACGGAGTTTCTGGATCCGAATCTTGGTTTCTGGTGGCGGTGTTGGGGATATGCTATATGGTTATCCTTATAGCATGTCTCTTATCCGGCTAACCCGGGTGGCCCATAGTCGGTAGCATGGCCCATGGCCTACTGGGCGGCCCAGTTAGGTGGATCCAGAAGGGATGCCCATGCCGGATAAAGGAAGGCTATGGTGGAGTCACCAACGTACCCAGAGCCTTGGAGTGCAATATACGCAAGACTAGCAATAGACGGTGTAGGACTCTGTAACCTGTCCGGCTAGGACTTTTCCCTGTAACCCTAGGACCTGGCGACTATATAAGTCGGGCCTATGGGAGCCTTTAGGGCACGATCATAGATAACTTCACACAACCTTGCACAGCGAACCTATCTCTGTAACTCGGCGTATTGCCCTTATAGTGATTTATAGCAGGAGTAGGATTCCGCCACCGTTGTGGGATCTGAACCTGGGTAAGTTGTGTTACCTCGTACCCGTCAAACCGTCCGCCTTACCCCACGTCTCTAAACACACACTGTGAGGACCCCTCCATGGCGTACTCGTCGGCAATACCACGACAGGCGGCGGCGGGGCAGAACTCTTTCTAGAAAACTATCGAACCCCCCTCGGTTTTTAGGTTGAAAGGCAACTTATAGGCGTAGAGGGAGACCGAGGGGGTGCCTGGGGTGGATGCACCCCCTAGGCGCGGGTGGGCCCTGCCCGCGCCTGTCAGGGGTGTGCCCCCCCAGGCTACTTCTTCTTCTCTTCTTCTGGCTCCGTGGATCTTCAGGTGAAATATAATTTTTGACATATTTTCCGAGATTTTTCCTGATAGTTCATTTTCTGCACAAAAACAAGACACCAAGGTAATTCTGCTGAAAACAACGCTAGTCCGTGTTAGTTGTATCCAAATCACACAAGTTTAGAGAAGAAACAATAGCAAAGTGTTTGAGAAAGTAGATAAATTTTGGACGTATCAAGTGCTTGCATTTCAGGAAAGCAAATTGGGAAGCATCATCCTTCCATTACCAAGGTGGCCACGTCAAGACCCTTGGAGCTTCTGCATTTGGATCTCTTCGGGCCGTCAACATATGACTCCCTTGGTGGAAGAAGATATGGTCTTGTCATTGTTGATGATTACTCAAGGTATACTTGGGTCTTTCTTCTCAAGATGAAGGATGAGACCTACAAGGAATTCATGATCTTCGCCAAGAAAGCTCAACGCACTCATGGAGTGGAGATCAAGACCATTAGAACCGACAATGGCACCGAGTTCAAGAACTACACCATGCAAGAATTTGTTGAAGATGAGGGGATCAATCATGAATTCTCAGCTCCTTATACCCCTCAACAACATGGTGTTGTTGAAAGGAAGAACCGGACAATCATTGAGATGGCAAGAACAATATTGAGTGAATTCAAGTCCCCCCACAAATTTTGGGGAGAAGCCATTGCTACCGCGGTCCACTACACGAACCGGCTCTTCCTCCGAGCTCCCTTTGACATGATTCCATACGAGATTCTCACAAGTAAGAAGCCCAATGTCAACTACTTTTGTGTCTTTGGATGTAAGTGCCTCGTCAAGAACAAAAAGGAAAAGCTCGGTAAATTCGAATCTAGAACTATAGAGGGTATATTTGTTAGTTATGCAGAAAACTCTCATGCCTATAGATACTACAACAAAACCAATGGTTGTGTTTAAGTATCTTGTGATGTGGGGTTTTTGGAGAATAATGGCCCCCATGAGGGGCAAGTTTCTTCTCGTGATGTAGGTGATGGCAATTCCTCTCAAGTCATCAAGTTGATGGGTATTGGGCATATCTTGCCCACCGAGTCTCACATTCATGTTCAACAATATGATGGGGGAGAATCAAGCTCAACTCAAGAAGAGCCAAGCTATACCCAAGTTGAGCCATAAAATGCACCACAAGATCAACATCTCACTCAAGATGCCATGCAAACCGAAGGACAAGAACCAAGCCCTCAACCCTTTGATCAAGACCAAGTATAAGATCAGTATCCTCCATCCCAAGGTCAAGCTCAAGATGGTGTCAATGATCAAGGCCCCTCAAAAGATGAATTCATTGATCATGAAGGCACAATTCGGAAGATCAAGGCCGCCTCCATTGCAAGTGGACTCCAAGTCAACAATATCCTTGGAAGCATATCAAGAGGGATCGAGACCCATGCCAAGAAGAAGAACCTCACAACCTTTTGTGGGATCATGCTTTTGTGTCCAACTTTGAGCCCCTCAAGGTTCATGAGGCTTTGGAGGATCCGGATTGGGTCATTTCCATGCAAGAAGAACTCGAGTGTTTCACCCGCAATGAAGTTTGGTCTCTAGTGGAGAGGCCTAAAGATCATCGCATCAATATCATTGGGACCAAGTGGGTGTTCAAGAACAAGCAAGATGAGAACGGGGTCATCACAAGAAACAAAGCAAGGTTAGTGGCGCAAGGGTATGCGCAAATAGAAGGTGTTGACTATGAGAACACCTTTGTGCCCGTTGCTCGTCTTGAAGCTATTCGTCTCTTGATTTCTTATGATTCTTTCCATAACTTCAAGATTTATCAAATAGATGTGAAAAGTGCATTTCTTAATGGTCCCTTGAAAGAGGTTGCATATGTATCTCAGCCCCCGGGTTTTGAAAATACACGCTATCCCAACCATGTGTATCTACTCCATAAGGCTCTCTACGGACTAAATCAAGCTTCCCGTGCTTGGTATGAGCACCTTAGGGATTTTCTACTCATGGATGGGTTTAGCGTGGGTAAGTTCGATTCCACCCTTTTCACCAAACGGGTTAAAGGGGTTGGCTTATTTATTGTTCAAATTTATGTTGATGATATTATCTTTGGTGGAACTAATGAATCTCACAACAAAGCTTTTGCCGAGTTGATGACTATGAAATTTAGGATGTCCATGATGGGGGAGTTGAAGTTCTTTCTAGGCTTTATTATAAAGCAACTTCCTCACGGCACTTTCATCTCTCAAGAGAAGTACATTAAGGACATGCTCAATAAGTTCGAGATGGCCAAGGCTAATCCCATGAAGACTCCCATGCCACTAAATGGACAACTTGGTCTTGGAGTTGGTGAGATGGACGTGGATCAAAAGGTATATCGTTCTATGATTGGTTCCTTACTCTACCTTTGTGCTTCTAGGCCGGATATCATGTTAAGTGTTGGAATGTGTGCTCGTTTTCAATCCGATCCCAAGGAGTGCCACTTGATGGCGGTCAAATGGATTTTAGGTACCTTGTTCTCACTCCTACTCTCGGGCTTTGGTATCCAAAGGGGTCAACCTTTGAGCTTGTTGGCTATTCGGATGCCGATTGGGTAGGTGATAAGGTTGACCGGAAATCAACCTCCGGGGCTTGCCAATTCATTGGTTGGTCATTGGTGATTTGGTCTTCCAAGAAACAAAAGTCCACATCCCTATCCACCGCCGAAGCCGAATACATATCCGCGGCATCTTGTTGTGCTCAATTGTTATGGATGAGGCAAACCTTGAAAGACTATGGTGTGTCTCTTAGTACAGTGCCTCTTCTATGTGACAATGAAAGCGCAATAAAGATCGCCAATAAACCCGTCCAACATTGCCACACCAAACATATTGACATTCGCCACCACTTCCTACGTGACTATGTCGCAAATGGTGACATCAATCTCACTCATGTGGGTACGATGTTCCAATTGGCCGATATCTTCACGAAGCCTTTGGATGAAGCTCGGTTTGTCATGTTGAGGCGATAACTCGGTATCCTAGATACTAAAAACTTGGATTTATTTGCTTCTTGCACTATATTCTTGCTCTTAACGTGCTATGTAGCCTAGTTGTGCAACACATGTAGGGATGGTCATTTTATCATGTCTTGGTTTGATGCTTACCTATGTGTGCAACATAAATTGATCTCGTTTCATGATATGGGTCCAAGCATCTATCTTTGAGGCTCCATGACATGTGTGCTTAAACATAGGGGGGAAATCCTCTGCCAAATGGTTGGTTTTGTGTATTGGGTGCCTTGATGTTCAAAAGCTAAATTCTATGTCCATGGTTGCTCTTCGTTTTTCTTCATGACCTTGTCAAATGGACAATGCTTTATCTGGTTTTTATTTGGATCTTGTGTATATGCTCATATGATTCCTCACAATTCATCATCTCCAGAAAAATTCCCTCATACGTTGTCTCCAGAAATTTTTTGGCAAAAATTCTGGTCCGCCGGCCTGGCGACCAAAAATTCCAGCAGCAGACCAAAAACCCTTACAGAATATGGTTTCGGTTCTCTGCCGAAAATTTCGGTCACCACCAGAAATATCGGTCACGGGGCCGGTTCGCCGATGTTCTCGCCAGAAATTCTGGCGTGGGCGCCGGTTCGACCGGACTTACTGCCGAATGTTTTTTGAGATAGGTATTTATATCCCGCACGTGGGGCAGTTCCACCTTCTTCCTTCTTTCTTCCCCTATGTCCTCCCCTCCTCCATGGTTGCCGCCCCAAGCCTCCCCACCCCCATAGGCCCTTCCCTCCACCCAAATCCATCCCTACTCCACCAAATTATAGATCGGGCCTCTACAAGTCTTCTCACTGAAGGATTTGCTCTCTCCTTGCCCGCATTGGGAGACCGGGGAGTGCTCTCCCTCTTTCTCGTGTGGTGCTTTCTTCTTGCCCGTCTTTGGCGGGGGGGGGGGGGGGCAAGGCTTGTTCTTCGGCATCCGAGGGTATTATGCTCTTTCATATCCTCTTTACCTTTCTTGTTGGTGGTGAAACCCTAGTTTTCATGGTCAAGCTTGTGCTCCCTTAGTTCTCTCTACCCCTAGTAGAGTAACTAGGCTATTGCCTTCCTAGTTTCATCCTTGGTCTCCCACATGTTGTTTATTGCGCAAGTACTAAATCATGGACAGTTCCCAATCGATTGCCTTGAATTTTTGGTCCCAGGCCCGGTCGAGCCGATACCGTCACCAAACTTTCTGGTCACCATTCCGGTCGACCGAAATGCTCGCCAGAAATTCTGGTCGAGCTTTCGGTCCGCCGGAACCTTCGCCGATCATTTCGGCAACAGGATCGGTTCTGCCAGACCTGGCGCCGAAACTACTTTTGCTTGCTTTCCTGTCCATGCGCTTGCCCAACTTTTAATCTGTGTTCTTGAGTTCTTTTTATGGCATATACACTCATTTGCTTTCTTTGCCTTGCGTTCTTGTGTGCTTCTTGTGCAGCATCTGACCACAACGATTTTGAGCCAGACACCGGCAAAAAGAGAAAGCTTACTATTCAATGGGATCCTCCTCCTGCTCCTCGCCTCACTCAGCGTTAACAAGCAGCTGCTACCGCAGGGGGTTCTGGTTCTGCAAGTGGGCAGAAAAAGAAAGCGTCTGCTGGAAGATCCGCTTACAAGGGCAAGTCCAATCTTGGTCCTACTGAAGAAGAAGATCCTCCCAACTACAATAATGCTTCAGATATCTCTGTGAATCAGTAGCGGGACTTGAGGAGGCAGGATTTGTACCGCTTTCCCAACAACACCTATCTTGGTGCTGACAGACTGTTTTGGACTGACACTCAGAAGTGCTTTTGGTATGACTTCTACAATGAGCCAACTCGTATGAAGCGGGATTTATTTGTTCCTCCCAAGTATCTCAATGAGGATCACTATGCTCACTACCTCCCCACAGATTTTGAGCATGTGGATGTGGCCCTGAAGCAGATGGATGTCTTTGGTCTTGCCTCTATCAAGGTTAATCTCATGCCAGATCTCATTCGCCAGTTCTTCTGCACTACATACTTTCACACTAATGATGCTCGCACTATCACTTGGATGACCGGGGCCAAGCCATACTCGGCTTCCTTTGCTGATTTCTGCTCTGCCCTAGGTTACCCTCCCGATCGTGTCTCTGGCTTCCGCATTCACTCTGAGAAGGCCTTCAGTGACAACTAGCTCCTTGCATGTTACCCCATTGAGCCTAGCCATGCACCTCCCAGCTTGTCAGGCATGTACTACTACTATATGGTGCTTGCTCGGTTCTTCCTCTACAATATTGTGAGCAAGGTTGGTGATGTAGTTGATGTCCGTGGTCACCACAAGAACCTGTTGTACTACTGTGATCCTCGTCGCATGCAGAAGATCAATGGGTGTAATTTCATCTACTGTGAGATTCAGCGGTCCATCAAGAAGCGCATGACTCCCAACTTCTGTCAGTATGTTCAACTTCTGATTGAGGCCACAGTCCCTGCGTCTGCTATCCCCAAAGGTCCACGTGAAGATATGGAGGATTTCACCTTACCTCGTCGGGGCTCTCATGTGGATCTCCCTCAGATGATGTCGTCTGAGCGCCAGACCAAGCTTGCTCATGACCCTCTTTCTGATGGTTCGCGCTCCCGCCGGGACCTTCCCCGTGCTCTTCCTCGCAAGAAAGGACTTGCCCGTTTCTTCAACATCTTGTGGGATATGTGTCGCTCCTCCTATGATGTTGCCCATCGTAGCTTAGAGCTCAGTCAGGAGAATAGGAGGCAGCACAATGCTTTCATGACAGAACGTGGTCGCCGAGTGCCAGACTTGGGCAATGTCTTGGCTCTTGTTCCTTATGTCAACTTCGAGAAGCCCCCGCTGGATGAGAACATCTTTCGGAGTTTTGATCCATCAAGGTTCCTCGGGTTTGCCACTTCCAGTTCCTCTCAGCGTCGCGTCACACCTATAGGGAATGATGATGAGGATGAGGACGAGGACGAAGAGGAGGATGGCGACGAATAAGAAGAGGAGGAAGAAGCCGATGATGATGATGATGGCGATGAGGACAACTTTGCTATCTAGATCGTTTTCTCCACTTCTTTCTTCCTTTTTGGTCTCGATGCCAAAGGGGGAGAGAGAGTAGAGTCGCTTCTTTCATGACTTGCCTATTGCATAAGCCCTACTTTGTTCGTTTGCCTCTCATGGGCTTGTGCTTTTATTTTCTCTATCGAACTATTTGCGTGTGTGTCTGGACAACTCTGCAGTTCTCTTATTGTACTTGGATTTACTATCACTATGTGCTTGCTATTATGTGCTAGATCTAATCGTATCATAATATAATCTTTTGACTCTAGCTCGCTTTGTCATCGTTAACCAAAAAGGGGGGAGACTGAAAGGGAAAATAACCCTTATCTAGTGTTTTGGTTAACTATGACATCGAAGCTAGAGAGCGGACTAATGTTTCTACTAGCTTCTCTATAGGTGAGAGCCCGCAGGTTGTTGGTAAAAGGCAACGTGTGACCCCCCATTCGTTTCTATATGAAGAGCTGGTGGTGTTATTTATTATTCTCTCTTATTTACTCTTGAGTCAAATAGGAAACACCGCACTATTAAGAGGGATGATCTCGATGCGCTCTTTGGGGTTATTCTACACCAAATATACTTCTCATCATCCACCACCACACACCCGTTCGAAGAGAGAGATAGAAAAATAGCCATGAAAAATGAGTCCAAGGGGGGTACTGTGAAATCGGCAGAAGTGCCGGCACCACCGGTGCTATCGCCGGAATTTCCGGTTGCCACCGGAAATTCTCGGTAAGCAACAAAATGGCTTACTGCAAGCACTTTCGGTTGCTTGCCGAGAATTCCGGTCGCCGTCGAAATTTTTGTCGTGTGGTCCGGTCCGCCGGAGCTGTCACCGGAATTTTCGGCGAGCAACTCGGTCCGACCGGACTTATTGCCGGTTCTGTCGCAGGAACCCCCAAACGGCTCTTTTTCTCCCCATACTATATATACCCCTTTCTTCTCCACTGAGAGGTTAGGCATTTTAGCAAACGTTCATTTCTTGAAGCTCTCTCTCTCCTTCATTGTTGAAACACAAAAGCTTGAGGATCTCCCATTCTATCCAACGAAATCCAAATCCCTTTGGTAGAAAGGAAGCGGAGGTCCCGATCTACGTTTCCACCAAGACAAAGTTCATTCCCCCTTGAGTTCATCGGGTTAGCTTGTTACTCTTGGGTTTATGGGAAACCCTAGGCGGCAGTGATGGAGGGGTTAACCTCTTGGGTGGCCCGATCTTCACGGATCTCGTGGTCAAATCAATGGGAAAGCGAGGGGAAAGGGAGAAGGTAGCGGAAGCGAAAACACACCTCGCGAAGAACACGATGAACACACGCAAAACTCACACGATACAAGGCCGATTACTCCCGAACGGCGGCCACCGGTCCGATAGAATCCTCGCAAGGAAAGATTGGTCAACATGCTCCCTCAAATCCACATCGGAGAGGGAAGAACACCTTGGGGAGGGTCTTGACAACTTGGAGACGAGACACCGAACTCCAAGGCCTTGTTCAATGATGGATGCGTGATGCAAAGTCCAATCGAGGTTGGTGACTATAGTCGGTCCCCTTGTAAGGGGATGAGGCAAAACTAGAGATTCCACACAAGGGGGTTGTCTTTAGTCTATCATCTATGCCTAAGGGATACATGAAGGGGTGGGGGCTCTATTTATAGGACAACCACATAAACAGCGGTAGTTTAGGGATAAAACTAGGGTTTGGACGAGCTAGAGGGTTACATGGGCCGAAGGCCCAGCTGGTGGCGCGCAGGCCCATCTTGTGGGCCAGAGACTCCGGTCTGGGCCGGAGACTCCGGTGTATCTCCGGTGTCGTCTCCAGAGGGGCATACAGACTGTCCCCGGGTCGGTTGCTAGGGTCGGTCCGGAGACTCCGGTGTAGCAGGACTGGAGACTCCGGTGTGGCAGGACCGGAGACTCCGGTGTAGGCTGGAGTCTCTGGTGGTTCAGCCGTGGCTTCTTCCGTCTCCTCTTCCAAGCCTCCGTCTTGTCGGGATTGATGTTCTGGGCTTCCTCCCTTGCCTCCGTACTTGTCGGTGTGAACCTATCATGCATATGTGACGGAGTATGAAGTAGCATACCATTCAATAGGGTAGGAAGTGAGCTCGCATAGAGGAACGGATTCACCTTTGGAGTCCATGACGACTTGGCGTGAGTTGGAGACCATTATGTGGTAACGACCGTAGGTCAGGCTACATCAGCTCCCCCCTTCAAAAAGAGTCGTCCTCGACTCTACATGCTCATCACAAAGTAGAAGAGGTTGAGAGACCTTCTTGATCCTGGGGTTCACCATATAGTCGTCCTCAAGAAGATTGACTTGACAACACTTCAATGTTCCTTCACCTTCCATGAAGCCTACAAAGCTCAAAACAAAAGCGAAGCAACACTCAAAGCGTAGCCAATTCATGAATATTATTGCATGAGTCCTCAAGTAGAAGGAAGTCACCTTATCTTGTAGAGATAGATCGATGAAGGGTAGACATAGGTAACTCTCTTCGGTTCTTCTTGTCAACACATGGTTGGTAGAGGTTGACGTGTATGCATTTGTACCTACACACAACAAAGACCAAGCAAAATATTTTCGTGCGTGATAGAGGAGCATGTCAAATGTGGCATGTCCATTCTTGTTCACAACACTATTAGCACAATACAAGGATAGCAAATGGAATGCATATGCAAGGTCAAAGTGCATGGAAATTGTTTGAACATCATCTAAATGTGGAAACTCAAAAACTCCATATAACATAGTAGGGTGGCACACAAAGCAATTGACTAAATATATCAACATCTTTGATGCAAGAATAGGAGAATTTGGCAAAAACACGTGAGGAAGCATATCCAAAACAAAAGCATTATGTGTGCAAACCAACCATTGGAAAGATAAATTTCTCAATATGTTGGATGCCATACACATATCATCAAAATCAAATATCATGGGAATATGAATATCCCAAGCGGAAGCAAAAACAACAAGTTTGCAAACAAACCATATGAAAGAGCAAGTGGTCCTTATGTTTGTTGCAACAACACGATGAGATACTTGGAAGCTCTCATGATAATACATGCTCTTAATGGCATTATGGTTGCACACAAAACATTGGAAAGATAAATTGTTCAACATTTTTGTTTCAACACACAAAGCATCAATATCCAATAGCAAAGAAACATGAATGTCACAAGGAGATATAATACCATTAACATGCTCGCAATCAAACCATATGAAAGAGAAATTTGCCAACATGAAAGATGCAAAGCATGCAAAAGGTATCAGAGATGGGTTCGATCTTGAACTCACTTGTGGGATGCTCTCAAGAGCTCTTTTTGTCAACTCGTGCTCAACCGAGGTTGACATGATAGTGCGGGTACCTACACACATCATACACAAAAGGAAGAAAAGTGTTCATGGTAGAGATATACATCATCCATCATGACATATCTCTTCTTGTGCACATCACCATTAATGTCAATCAAGTATGAAATAGATGCATGGTGAGTATGCAAGTGGGGGCATGCTTATCATGGCAATCATCAAAATCTCCAAAAATTGAGGAAGCTGTGTGGGCCATCTCATTATAACGCAAATGATCAATATTGTTGCAAGCAAAACAAGTGAAATATCAAGCATTCATCTTATCGCAAGCAACAGGAGAAATTGAATGACTAGCATGACAAGGCAAGTCCAAAGAAATTGGAGGATACACACAAGATGCACAGCATGGCATGTTTATGACAATGGTATCGCAATCAAACAATTCCACATGAGCAATATTATGCAAAGGTAAAACATCCCATGGGAATATGAATGAAGCATATGTAACGTCACAAGTATTATCCATAGCATGCATATCCTCACAATTTATCATGTCCACTAGTGGGATCATGGCATCATCAACACCCTTATTTTTACCTTGTTCAAACCTCTCATATGAAGTGGGTGTTGTGGTAGTAGTGGCCTCCTTGTGGATGACTTCGTCTTCTTGATGTAGCCATGGCATAGCATCCTCTTCATACACCATGTACATCTTCTCCATTATAGGCAACATTGCTTCATGGCTTGGCGCGTCTTCATCCATGGAACCTAGCACAACATAAGAGAACACACTAGAGGTAGAGGGTAAGTTGTTAGAAATAGAAATGGTATCACTTGACCTATCAACTATCACTCTCAACTCACTAGGTGTATCACTCATGCCCTCAAAGTGGAAGCACTCAATCTCACATAAGGTGGAGTCACTCATCTCACTCTTGTTCTCACTCAAGTGGGCTAAGTGGCTCTCATACTCACATGGGATTGGTACCACATCATCACTCAAGAATATAGGGGTAGGCTCGGGTTCCTCAACTCCATGCGCCTCCTTTGGTGAAGGGAAAATCCCATGCTCACCATTCTTCACCTTGTCGCCTTCAAGGCTGGATGCCATAAAATGGGCATCATCGCTCTCTTCCATGGTCGAAGGGAAAATCCCATGCTCGACCGTCTTGTGGCCATCTCGTAGTAGTGGTGGAAGTAGGCTCATGGTGTTGTCGAGAGAGGTGCTCGGATCGACTTCATCACATATGTGGCCTTGGCTTCCTCCATCTTGGAGAGTAGACATCCTCTTGCCGAACTTAGCCAACTTGGCGAAGTAGAGGTCTTCATTTTCCTCGTTCGCGAGGTCGCGGAAGTCAAGCGTAGGCATTGAAGCTTGATGGCATGGAGGAAGCCTTGCTCTTCGTGCCATTTTGGTGGTGGCACGAGTAGTTGAAGGTGCCCTATGATGGTGTCGACGGAGGTCATTGGCGTGACTTGCCGATGGTTGATGTAGGTGGCGCACTTGGTCGTCCAAATGACACTCACGACGGTGATCATTTGCCTTGGCACTCTTCTTGTGCTTGTGGTGCCTTCTTGAGCTTGCTTGAGCATTATGATTGGTGCTCATCACGAATTCTTCGTCTTTATGGCGAAGATGCCTTTGATGATGTCTAGTATCCTCTTTATAGTGTCTATGCTCATGAGAGGATGTTTGTCAATGAAGATTCTTGTTTCTTGGCGCCTCTTGATGTATATGATGTTTGGACGCCACTCTTCTTTGGATAGGAGGTGGAGCTTGGCGCCTTGGAGGTGATGGAGCTTGGCGCCTTGTAGATGGTGGAGCTTGACGCCTTGGAGATGGTGGCGCTTGTCGCCTTGGAGGTGGATCATCGAAGTAGGTGGTGCCCTTTGGTATGGCACGCTTGGCCTTGAAGGTCATGGAATCTTGATGATGCGCCTCCTCTTGCTTGGCATAGTAGGCTTCCATCTCCACACAGTGGAGAAATTATTCATGGCTCATGGAGGAGCCATCAAAGTCGATGAAGTTCTTCGTGTCCTCCATGCTCGGCGAGGCGTCGTTGATGCCGCACTCGAAGTCATCCATGCTTGGGGAGTAATTGTTGGTGTAATACTCCATATCACCCAAGCATGCAGAGCCATTGTCGGTGTAGTGCTCCATAGTCTCCATGCATGAGGAGCCATTGTCGGTGTTGTGATCCATCATGTACTCTATACTTGTGGAGTCGTAGTCATGGTGGCTCATCATGGATTCTTCATAGATATCATCCCCGGTTCTGGAGTCCCTAGACATGATTCACAAGACCAAGTGTTGTATATGGAAGTGGTAGTGGGTGTTGGGGATGCAACTTCAAACCTTACTTTACCTTGGAAGATCGTATCGTGCAAGTGGCACACTTGAGAGCAATAAACCAAGCAAAGTGAAGTTCATGCGGAACACCAAAACCAACTACTAACCAAAAAAAACACACACACAAGGCCTATGGTGGATAGGTATGGAAAGAGGCATGCCAAGAACCAATCCGAAATCAAGATGTTATATTGGCAAGTAAAGAACCACAATGATCACAAAGCAAAACAAGTCAATCCACAAGATAGGAAATATGTACAAGGAAACACACACGATGGGATAAATGGGACTTGTGCGACGGAGAAAGTGAGCTAAGAACCAAATAATTACCTAGCGAAGACTATAAGATCGTGTCACACAAGTACAAGGAGAGACGCTAGTTCGATTGCACAAAATTGGTTGGCTACAAGATATGCACAATAAGTACCACCTATATGATGTTCATCGAGCTTGCGCTTCCTATTCTATGAGGCACATGTATATTTCTTTCTTTTTTCTCTTTTTCTTTTTTCTATATTTTTTCTCTTTTCTTTTTATTTCTTTCCTTTTCTTTTTCACTTGCCTCTTCCTTGTGCCAACAACTATACAAGATAACTATATGAGATGGCGCTCACAATGTTTGCTCGGAATCTACAAGGTATCAAATGTGCATAGCCCAAGCAATCATAAGAGGAACTAGTCTCAATAGGTGTTTGTTGCTTGCAAAGATATTGGGGTTCACAAAGGAATGCAAGTGGGAAGAAGTCGCGGAATGTTTATACCTTTCGTCGACGATCTTCACCCTTTATTGTTGGATTCCGCCTTGCTCACGGAATTTGGATGGAGTATATAGCATGAACAACGTGGATGATGATGTAGAGCTCCTTCTCCTCTTCGAAACGAGCTAAAGAACACCAAAATCCAAGTTCAAATGCAAAAGTTATGCTCAAAACCGTGCTGCAGTTTTTCTGTCAGCAGGGGGGGCGGAGACTCCGGTCTGGGGGTCCGGAGACTCCGGTCTGGAGCTCAAAAAGTCCGGAAACTCCGGTCCAGGAGATTCCAGAACATCCAGAACTCGAACGGGACATGTTTTGGGCGGAAAAACTCGAACCAAAACCTCAGATTGATGGGGGGAATCAAGGAATTAGGCCATGGGAACGCAGGGGAAGGTAGATGAACAAGTTTAGCAAGTAATCAACGGATCAAAACCTACCAAAACTCACTCAAATCACAGATCGATCCAAAACATGAATTGGGGCTGTTTTTGGTGGAATTTTCGAATTTATGGGGAAAAGACCAAATCGATGAGAAATCTGTGGCAACCAAAAGCCTGATACCAGATGATGGAGGGGTTAACCTCTTGGGTGGCCCGATCTTCACGAATCTCGTGGTAAAATTGATGGGAAATCAAGGGGAAAGGGAGAAGGTAGCGGAAGCGAACACACACCTCGCGAAGAACACGATGAACACACACAAAACTCACACGATACAAGGCCAATTACTCCCGAACGGCGGCCACCGGTCCGATAGAATCCTCGCAAGGAAAGATCGGTCAACGTGCTCCCTCAAATCCACATCAGAGAGGGAAGAACACCTTGGGGAGGGTCTTGACAACTTGGAGACGAGACACCGAACTCCAAGGCCTTGTTCAACGATGGATGTGTGATGCAAAGTCCAATCGAGGTTGGTGACGATAGTCGGTCCCCTTGTAAGGGGATGAGGCAAAACTAGAGATTCCACACAAGGGGGTTGTCTTTAGTCTATCATCTATGCCTAAGGGATACATGAAGGGGTGGGGGCTCTATTTATAGGCCAGCCACATAAACAGGGGTAGTTTAGGGATAAAACTAGGGTTTGGACGAGCTAGAGGGGTACATGGGCCGAAGGCCCAGATGGCGGCGTGCAGGCCCATCTTGTGGGCCGGAGACTCCTGTGTGGTGGGCCGGAGACTCCGGTCTGGGCCGAAGACTCCGGTCTATCTCCGGTGTCGTCTCCGGAGGGGCATACAGACTGTCCCTGGGTCGGTTGCTAGGGTCGGTCCGGAGGTCGGTCCGGAGACTCCGGTGTAGCAGGACCAGAGACTCCGGTGTGGTAGGACCAGAGACTCCGGTGTAGGCCGGAGACTCTGGTGGTTCAGCCGTGGCTTCTTCCGTCTCCTCTTCCAAGCCTCCGTCTTGTCGGGCTTGATATTCTGGGCTTCCTCCCTTGCCTCCGTACTTGTCGGTGTGAACCTGTCATGCATATGTGACGGAGTATGAAGTAGCATACCATTCAATAGGGTAGGAAGTGGGCTCACATAGAGGAACAGATTCACCTTTGGAGTCCATAACGACTTGGCGTAAGTTGGAGACCATGATGTGGTAACGACCGTATGTCGGGCTACATTAGCTAGGGTCGCCCAGAGGCATTTAGCTTGTGATTTGCTCCGTGGAAAGTTTGCGAGGGTTTGGAGACTACCTTAAAGTCTACCATGAGTAAGTGAGCTATTCCTTCGTGGGATAGGCTCGGAGAAGAAGGTGAGCCTTTATGGCGTGTGAGGAATCCTTCGTTGAACCTCACACCTCTCCAACGTGACATAGCCCCCTTCCCCAAGGTGGTGAACACGGGAATACATCTTCGTCTCCATGTTCTTCGGTTATTCCTTAACCGATCTCTTACTTGTGTTGTTTACCTTGTGATAGCCTTTGACCTTGAAGTATCTTGTTCATCATCTAGGTTGCCTCACCTAGTTTGCATTTAGGCTCACTTATATTCCGCAAAGCCTAAAACTTGCAAAAGATTATAAAGAATTTTGTAGAAACCTATTCACCCCCCTGTAGGTTAACCATCTTACACTTTCAGTTTGACTCAAGCGATAGTTCATGATACCTTGCATGTGATGCAGTAGGATTTTGATGTCAAATATCTTGGCTTGGCTTGTCTATCGCAAAAAAAAGTATCTTGGCTTGCCCACCCCGCATGGGAGACTACACAAGGGACGATTCATGAATTTACAAGCATGTTTGGGTAAGATATTAATTGAATGGGGAGATAGTGTTTTAGCTCAGAGTGCCCGAGAAATATTGATCAAGGCAGTGGCTTAGGCTCTTCCTACTTATGTGATGGGAGTTTTTAAGCTTCCGCTATTGGTTTGCAATGGACCGAATAAAATGATTCGTGATTATTGGTGGGTTGTGGAGAATGGTAAACGCAAGACGCATTGGTTAAGTTGGGATAAATTAAACCAGTTAAAATCTCAAGGTGGTCTCGACTTTAGAGATATGAGGCTTTATAATCAAGCATTACTTGCACGCCAAGTGTGGCGATTGATTGTGTTTCCAAAGAGCTTGTGTGAACGGGTTCTACGTGCTTGTTATTACCCTAACGTCGACATCACCGACACACCTTCCTCTACGTGGACTGCCATCTCCTATCGATTGGAGCTTCTGAAGCTAGGCGTTGTTTGGTGATTTGAAGATGTGTAGCATCCCAATTGTCTAACAATTGCAATGCTACTAGCCTAGTCTATATAATGGCTACTTAATACATACAATTGTTGCATCATAATCATATCATGCTCATGTCATCATGCCACCTTGCATTTGAGCATCATATGAAACCCTCTTTCTTTGGTTCTTCTCTCATATGCATTATTAATTGTATTTGCCTCTTGATATTGTATTTGGTTATTGATATATTGTTTAATGCCCAAGTTGAGTTGGGGGCATATCTTTTATTCCACTCCACCACCTTTCTTTGTCACCACCTTATAATTCCACCACCCTAATTACCCATGAGCTTGTATTTCTTTTTCTTTCATGTTATTCTAGCTCATGTGGGTGGGGTGGATCTAATTCTATAAATTCTTTTGCTTGGATTTTAGTCCACTTCTTGGGAATGCATAAGAATAATGCCATATCATCATTATTGTTTTCACAAGGATAATACATGGCATTTATTATCTTGCATGGGCCATGCAACCATCACCATCTTCTGCCCTCCTTTGGTTTTATTTGATTTTAAGTGGATCATATTCTCATCTCTCTTTTTCTCTCAATCCTTTCTACCTTGCTTTGTTTCTTGCCTTGTGCCATCAAGCCTCATCCACCTCTCTGGTGTAGTGCCATGCATGATCTTACAAGACCATCCCCATGACCATCTCCTACCCACATGCTTGCTCATGCTCATGTGGTTACACCCATCTCCCTCTCTCACCTCACCCTCTCCTCTCACCATGCTGAGGTGTCCCATCTCCCTACCATGATGGCCCCACCTGGCCACCCTCTCTCTACCTGACCCACCACCCCAGCCTCTCCTCTCTCTAACCTAGCTAACCCAAACCCTAACCCTAGCTAAACCTAACCCGAGGCCACCATCTAACCTAACCCGAGCTAGTCCCTCCCTCTCTTCTCTCCCTCATGCCAGCCCCACCCAGCAGCCTCACTGCCTCGCCCTGGACCAGCCCCAGCCAGCCCAGCCGGCCGAGCACGTGCTCGAGGAGGAGGAAAAAGGTGGCACGAGGCCACCTTTATCTCTGCCGTGTCCCAGCTTCCTCCTTCCTCTCTCCCTCTTTTCCTCCCTCCACACGCCTCCTCTGGCCTCTCCAGATCTCCCCGAGACGCCCTCCTCTCCTCCTTCTTCCTCCCTAGCGACCACCACCTACCGCCGTTCGCCGCCAGCAACCAGCCCGCCCCGACGAACCAGCCGTGCAGTGCGACCGTGAAGTGGCGGAGAAGATTGAGCACGATCCCCTGCGACGCCCCGACCCTGCCGACGCGGACGAGAAGCTCCCCCGCGACGCCAGAACCTCGTCGCCTCCGAAACCCTAGCCCGCCGGTGCGCCAGCGACCTCGCCGATCCGCAGCCCCTCGCTCCGATCCAAGCCCACCCGGCAAACCGCGGTGAGCATCTCCTTCTCCCTTACAACCTCCCCTTCTCCGTCGCCGTCTAGCGCTGCCGACCGTTTTGTCGAGCACTCTCAGGGCACGCCGTCCGTTGTAGTCTGCAGCCTCCCCGCGCCGTGCCAGCCCTATCTAGCCCGCGCCCTCCTCCCAATCAGCTCCCCTAGCACTACCGCACCGGCTCGCACCCCCAGCGCGCACCCTCACGTCCCCGGATCGAATCCCCGCCCTGCGTCGCGCGCTAGTTTTGCGTCAGACACGAGGAGAAGAGAAACAGTAGCCGTCCATGGTCGATTTGCAAAAAACCACTCCCCTTTTTATTTACTGCAAACCGCACTCCTTTCAGCCCCACCAGTCAGCCACGCCAGCGTGTTTGCAGAAACCCCCCCCCAGCTTTTCCCGTTCGCAACCTGTGCTCCAGCCACAGCCCCACCTGTCAGCCCTGTCTCCCGCATCGCTGGCACGTGGGCCTTCCGCCGCTGGTCCCACCTGTCAGCCGCTGTGGGTAAGCCAGACCCGCGTGCAAAACGCGTTTTCGCGCGCGTGTGGCCCAGTCCGCTGTGTCCCCACCCGTCAGTGACTGTGGGTAGAATTTCCTGCAGTGCGAAAAGCTTTTCGCTGAGTCTGTTTTATTCAAATCTTTTCTAAATTTATTTAAATTCAAATTCTTTTCAGATTCAAACAGTTTTTAAAATACAAATCCAAATAATACAAATAATATAAGTTTTTGGATCAGAAAAATGTGAGAAATTCAAATCTGCCCTTCAAAATATATTTTTTGCACACTTTAAATTTTCGAGTTGATCAAAATTACAATAAAATGCCCTTTTTCTTAATTAATTAATAACTTTAGTTTTCTAACTCCAAATTTGACAAATAATATGTCTAAATCGATCAGCGCGACGAGCCCGTTCTATCTATGCATTCCATGTTCTGAATTGCAGCATGCATCATATAAATATAAAGTTTACAACAACTTATTTGAGGATAAAAGGTGACTAAAACTCCATAAAATGCTTTATTCTTGTATTCCACACCTCACCCATGCCATGCTACATTATTGCCATGCAAATTGTGCATCATTCATCATGGCATGATTGTTTGCTTGTCGCATTTTAATTCATATGCTTGTGCACTCTATTTATGTTGGCCCTTGTTTGTTTGGTTCTTCTTCGAATAGACGCTGAGCAGGGGATATATCAAGAAACCCAGGAGCACTACCCAGATCCGTCCCTCGCTTCAACTGAGCTGCCAGGCAAGCACTACCACATGCTTGCATACATATAGTACCTATTGCCTCTCTCTTATTCTTGCATCATTGAGTCGCGATTGCATTAAACTGAATCCTAAGTACTGCATAGCCTTTACTTTTAAACCCCACCAAAGCTTGTTCCTCCAGCCCATGAGCCATTACTACAGGAGTTGTTTGAGCCATGCGGGTCGTAGAACAGCATGTGTAGGGTATGTGAGTGTCTGATGGATAACGAGGTACCTAAACAACTTAACCTGAGTAGTAATGGGATAACTAATGACAGTGGCACCGGTGGGCAATATCTGCTATTTGGTTCTTCATGCTCACTTGTGTCCCGTAGGACCCCGAGTACTTGATTCCTGTTCCTTGACTATTCGCACTATCCACATCCGGGAGGCCTTATGAACCCCCCTGAGCCAGAGCTTGATTCATTCTTATTTCTTGGGGCCACAAAGTAGTTTGGGGCTTTATTACTATCCTGTACTCATACCATGCTTTACTGCTTTATTTAAGATTGTGCGTGGAGCACCTGTACTGTTTAGGACCGTGACACGTTTTCGCTGTATCGACAAGCCCAGTCACATTTTCAGGTTCCCAGTCGTTTACCGCCGTCCACACAAACCCTGGGTCCGTTTCGGAGCCGGCCAACTTCGTTGTGGGTAGCTTAGTGGGGTGGCCCCCTGAAATATTTCTGAATCCTGTGATCGCTTTGTCGTGAATGCCTCGTTGGGTTTTGATTTGGTTTTTCCGAGGTTGATCGAGTGTGTGTTGCTATTTGTGCACCCCTGCAGGGTAAATCTTTCTGAAAGCCGTGTCCGCGGTTATGGACGACTTGGAGCACAGTTTCTCAATCATAGACAAGTATCACTAAAGTACCGCTTTTAAGTTGACTAAGTACCTGACTAGTAAATAGTGCAACACTCATGGAATGGATAATAAAACTGCCAACGGATGGGGGGCTGTTCGTCCGCTTCCTCGTTGGTAAGCGAGGAGGAGGATGGATCTGTTAATATTACTGTTATAACTGTTGTTATTAATTCACGGACATCCGTCTATCTTTGGTTAGGCGGATGGATAGCGAGTATCTATAGAATTGTTAGGTATTATCTTTTGCTGCAATTGCGTCACCCCAGGTTGTGTCCCCTTTAGAGGCATAAAGACTTGCTGAGTACCCCTAGGGTCTCACACGATAAATTGTTTGATTCAGATGGACAGGTAAACCCGCAAGATGGATACTGGGTGGAGGAGACGGACGATGTGGGCAACGATCACTCGGTGTAGAGATTCCGGGAACGGGGATCCGTGAGATCTGTGGGCGGGATGTGTTTATTTATGGGGCATCTTATGCCGATTTGCTTCTTATCCGTACTCGGATCTTGTTTTCCGCTTCCGCCTGATACTCTGATGTTCGATGTATGAGGAGATATCCTAAACTATTATATCTATCTAGGATATTTGGATCTTGCCGTAAGGCGTTGCAATATTTCTATTTCTTTTAGATGGAATGGCTCTGAGGACTGTTATATGATGGCTTGCATACATACTCATTTGTGTATGTAGTTGATCCCTTCGCCTGCCGATTACGCCGCTCGTTCTTGTCCCGATGTTTTGGAAATGGTTAGGACGGCCGAAAGGTCTACCTGTGAGTGGCATTTGGCCCCACCGTACTATTTTAACCATTTCCGCTCATCCAGGCTTGTAACTAAGAGCGTAATTCACCGAGGTAGTTACAAGATGGTAGTAATGTCAGAATTTGGCATGATAGTTGGATGCCCAGACAGTCCTTTGACAAGGTTTATTCTATTAGAGGCAATTGTAGGTTACGCAGAGTTTCCGAATTACTTGATCATGGAAATTGGAACTCAAATCTGGTGCGTAATACGTTTATTCCAATGGATGCATAAGCGATCTTGAAGGAGGATATCTTAGCGTGGCAACCTGAGAAATCCGTTTTGTTCTCGCGCAGCGCATACAGACTAGCCCTGTCACTACACCTGGAGCAGTGTCTGTTTGCGGCTTCGAGTGCTCTGCCAGATAGAACAGATCTAGCCTGGAAGAAGATTTGTAGGTCCAATGTACCTCCCAAGGTGAAGGTTTCCACGTGGAAGGCGACAAGGAATGCGCTATCTCCAGAGGATAACAAGTGTCGTCGTCATATTTCGGTCTCGGGTTCTTGCCGCATATGTAGTCGTGAGATTGAGGATGTGGCTCATGCTCTATTTAGGTGTCCGCGTGCTTATCGGCTCTAGAGTAAGATGAGGGAGTCATGGTTGCTTCCGATTGACTCTAATCTTCTGATAAATGTTTAAAGAGGTGGTAGCTAAAATGCCAATGGAGATGCTAGATAATATTCTGCTTGTGGCCTGGAGAGCGTGATACATGCAAAATGAGATAACTCATGAGAAACCACTTCCTTCCGTTGAAGGATCATCAATGTTCTTAATCATTTATATTAAGTTGGTGAAGGATGCTTCATCTTTGATGGTGGAAGCCATGATAAATGGCAAGCAACCGTTGCTATGTTCACATAAAATATCAACGCCTAAGCCAGCTACATGTCCTAGCATGCCGTGGTGTTGTCCTCCTACAAGTTGGAAAAAATTGTCGGTTGATTGGTCTTTTGAAGCTAGTGATGGAACTGAGGTACCGGCATGATTTTGCGTAATGATGGAACATACCCCTCGTTCCATTTTCTGAAGTTGTCACAATATTGTTCTATTCATAGAAAAATTTGTTTAGATCTTAGTCATTTGCTTAGTCAAAGAGTGGAGAGTCAAATTATAAAAGTGGAGAGATCACAGGTTAGGGCTAGTCACTGTCTTGCAAACTTTGTAAGGACAAAGCATCACACTATGGTGTGGTTGGGTTGTAAGCCTGATGTTTTTTTTTGAACAACGGAGTGCCCCCGAAGGGGATGGAACCTTCATTTAAGACAACAGTGGAGGTATAGAAAAATTACAGAAAACCCCATAAGAAAAGAAAAATACACATGGGCCCCTGACATTTGTAGAAAGGACCTTGCTAAAAGAATTGGAGTAACAATCCAGGCCTTCCTCTTCCCCACTGCGGAGCAAGGAGCTCAGGCCACTGTAGCCATGAACGGAGACGGGGACTACGCCACTTGCCTCCGACCCGGCAACGCGCCCAGTGTCCGAGCTCAAAAAGGGCCTCCCAATGGAGGTCGAAGAGTCGCCGGAGCATACCGGCATGAAGAAGGCCTTCTTGGCCAAAGATTTCAGCGTCTTCTTGGACGCAGAAGAGCAGCTCCATGAAGAACATGTTCCACAACTCCAGATCCGCCCCCACTGAGCCTCAAACCTGACAAGAGCTCCCCCCATCTCCACCTTGGAGCTCAAGAAGAAGCAGAACAGCAGGGTAACCAGCAGAACAGAGACGGAGAAGGTAGGCCAGCACCGCGCCTTGAATAGCGTCTCGCCGTCGGGCCCAACGAACCTGCCACAGACGTGGGGAGGTGAGAGAAGAAGATGGTGGTGATGCTAGTACATGGACCTTATTAGATGGGTGAGTGGTGGTCTTCCCTGCCGCTGCCTTCGTCTCTCTCCATGAGAGCGCCACCGTAGGGGGAAGAGGAACCACATCGAGCAGGGGAAGGTCCAAATCCACCAGCTCGAAGCACCCAGAGCGGACCTTATTTAGAGGGATGCGAGCGCCTGCCACATCCTTCCGCCTCGCCGCTTGCCACCAGCGCAAGGAAGAGGGAGGGGGCCGACACAGGACGCGATGGTTCCGGCCGCCGAGAACCACCAACCTATCCTGAGACTCCACTGCGGGAAACTCGGGATTCACCCAAAATCTAAATCTAAAACTACCGCTAGGGGGGGGGGGGGGGGGGAGCCAGCCTCCTGATCCATCCTTTCGCCGGCGGCCGGGGCTACCGGAGAGAGGGGAGGAGAGGGGCGGCGGCGGGTGACGGAAGTCGACTCTCAAGGTCTGGAGTGAGCATAAAAACTATCTTTCGTGACAGGCTATGGATGAATTTAATAGAAAAATGATGTTGTTTTTGCAGGAGCTGGAACTTGAACACCTTGTAATCTCGCATGTTTAATGAAATCCTCTTTTACCCAAAGAAAAACGTACAAATGCTTGAGAAATAGTAGCAAAACGACCAAAGTTGGAGTACTAGTTATACCTTTTTGATCCGGCCACCGATCAGAGAAAAGAAAGACCGATAGCGCAAATGTACAGTTCGTACCAAGATTCACCAAGACAGGTGTTAGACCTGTTGCGACGTTGTCGGTCGCACGGTTTATTCTCTATAGTGTGAATTGGTGGGATAGCTGAACCTAGGGAATGGTCCCTTTGACATCTTCCTGCTACGGAAAATAGACGCCCGAAAACGCGGATGGGTCATTCTCACGAAATCATCTCTGGAGGGGCTCCTGGCTCGCCTGCGCCCGTTTCAGACACGTTACACGTGGATCGGTGGTTGAACAGAAACGAGATTCACTTCACGCACACATATCGACAGGAAGGCAGGCAGGGAAGGGGAGGATGCTGACAAGACGCACGCACCCCTTGCTCTGTTCCTGTCCCCGTCGGCTCGGCACCACCCTCACCCGCCACGGCAGGACGCATTGCCGTAGCCACATGCCGACGGGACGGTATCCAAAGCCCGCGCCGTGGAGATCGATTGCTACGGGATCACACGCACACACACATGCGCGCGTGGAGCCGGCGCCGCGGTGGTCACCCGCTCCTCGTGGCCGGGCCGGGTCGGGTCGGGTCCCTCGCCGCTGCTGCCCTGCTCGTCGTGGCGCGATCGATCTCCGCGTACGTTACGTGGATTGGTTCCTTCCTACTATCGGCTCGGTTTTGGACGCTTGTGCCTGCGGTCTGCGCCGATCCACTGCTCCCCATCGATGCGTGACTTTTCCTGAGGATCATCACCGTCAGACGTGCAAGCGGCGGCCGGGATCATTTCGATACTAGTACATGGGTGGCGAGCCGCGAGGGACCATGACTCTACTACCGAGTACAGATATTATCTGACTGACGTCGATCGTTTGCAGCCTCTCGATTGGTACTAGCGTTGTAGCTCCGATCGGACCATTCGGAGAGAAGAGCTGTACGACGCTCGATTATGTTCCTTCCGTGTGCGCATTTCTGGCGGCAGGTGGGCTGTATCCTCGTTCCTCCGTCAGCACAGTAGCCTGTTCTCATGCTAGCGGTAGCCACACCCAAATTTTCCTCGAGCTACGAGTGTTGTTTACTGTACTAGGACTCGTAGTAGTTAAATTACTAGCAGAACAGACCAGCGGTCGCTCTTGTCAAGTCACCGAAGTCGACACAAACGCATCACGCCTACGTTGCCTAGATCAAGTAACACTCCGTCCTTTTTCTTACCACTATCTATGTATAGGTACGAACCCACGCCATTAATCTAGCTAATCCGATGGAGCTGGTAATGACCGATCGTGCTGTTCTTGTTTGTCAAACTCTGCCTTTTCACGTAGTACGTGGTCGTCCTTCCACGGGTTCATCACACACAACACATAGGGGGGTTGATGCTATTATTACTACGGACTGGACCGATCACCAAACCCGTTCGTTCGTTCGGCCACGCACGAAAAGCTGCAGCCGTGCAACACAAGGTCGATCGTGCAGCGGGGCCGAGAAGCGTGTACACATGAATCGAGTTTATGAGCCCAACATGGCCGACGTACGCGCACTGCACATTTTGACTAGCCAGCCTATTACGGGTGTTGGCTGGCTGTAGCCGTCACCGCAATGAAGTTCGTCCTTAGAAAGTGCCTCGCCTGTGGGCCCGCAAATCGCGCGGCCGGCGGCAGTTCAGGTTTACAGGAGGCTGCTGTGCTGTGGTGATGATCATGAGGCTGCCGTGCTGATTTATGGGGAGTATAATGGTGGTGGGGTACATCCGAGAATCCAAGAACATACTGTACTCCGTGAGATATAGTATAGTAGTACTAATACAGTTGCCCTACCTGTCCAACCGACCTCATCATGCAACGGTGTGTCGGTGTCCCCTCCTCCATCACTGCACGTTTGCGTTTGGTGAATGACACACAGACTCAACATACGAGCTCACTAACTATAATAAGCGAAGAACTCTGAAATATCTAGGGACCATGATGCCCTACGAGTAAAAGTTCGGCCCGAATTAGACGAATTTAACAACTTAGCCGAAGTATGGGCTCTTCCCCGTTCTCAGGCCCAGCCACTAAGCTCGTTAGGCAATCACTAAATAGGCCGAAGCCTGCCAAAGATCTAAGTAGCATTACGCATGACCTTGAATTCTTTTTGGCTCTCGGGCATGAGAATCCTTTTCAACAATAAAATATATATAACTCTAAAAAAAAACAAAATACTAAATATAAAAAATAGACCGTAAATCTTGTATGTACAGAATATGTGTAGACATGTATATGTTAAACCTCAATCTAAAATATAAAAATATGTAACCTAAACAAAGATGATAAATTATATTGTTCACAATACAAAGAGTGAAAGTATGCTATTCCAAGTATAACAAAGTTTGTTTATCTTTTTTTGTGTAGGTACTGTTGTATATTTTTTGAAAATTTACATGAGCAAGTATCATAGTACGTGTACTCGTGCATGAATTAACATTCAAATAAAATTTCCCGTTATAAAAAAACCGCTGCGCTGGTACCCAGGTTCTTCGCCAAATTTTCCAACGCATTATCCACAATTTAATTTCCCTAAAAACACAATTTAACGAGAGAAAGGCGAACTGTTCCGTGAAATTTCTTATCCCAAAGATAGAAGATCCAAAAAGATGTGAGATTTTAGGCCTATTAGCCTATGTAATGTCATCTACAAGGTGGTTTCAAAGTGTCTAGTGAAAAGGCTACAACCTATTTTGGGTGATATTATTTTTGAGGAGCAAAGTGCTTTCGCTTCTGGGTCATTTAATCAAGGACAACGGTTTGCTAGCTTTCTGAGTGTTTTCATTATATCCATACGGAGAGGAATTCAGATAACAATTATTGTGCCTATAAATTGGATCTCTCAAAGGCGTACCATAGAGTGTGGACTTGAGTTTCTTGAGGCAAATGATGAAAAAGTTAGGCTTTCATCGTTGTTGGGTGGACTGGATAATTACTTGTGTCATCATGATGAGATACTCTATAAAATTCATTGGAGCTCTCTTGGATTCTTTTGCACTGTCGCGTGGGTTATGGCAAGGTGATCCCCTTTTTTTTGTTCCTCTTTGTTGCTGATGGTTTGTCAGCCCTTCTTAAGCGTGGTGTTCAAACGCAATTGGTGGCTCCGGTGAAAGTTTGTCCTAGAGCACCGTGGATTTCGCACTGGTTATTTTCGGATGATACTCTCCTAATTTTTTAAGCAAGACAAGAGCAATCTACCCATATTTCTGAAATTATTGATATATACTCTGCTGCAACGAGTCAGTTGATTAACAGAGAGAAGTGTTCTATCACTTTTGGCGAGCATTGTTCGTTGATCGTATATGAGAAAGTTAAGGCAATTCTGCAAGTGCAAGCGGATGATTCACATGAAAAATATCTTAGACTCCCTACTCCAGATGGGCATATGCACAAAAAAAGATTCTCAAACCTGCAACAACAATTGATGAATCGTATCCTATCATGGGACCATCCTTCTCAAGGTGGAAACTCAAGGTGGAAAGTAAGTTTTAATTAAGGTTATCGCTATTTGATGGGTGTTTTTAAACTACCCATATTAGTGTGCGATCATTTAACAAGGATGGTACGGAATTTTTCGTGGGGATAAAAAGAAGATAAGATGAAAACTTATTGGAAATCTTGGGATTATTTGTTACGTCCCAAAGCTTGTGGTTGGCTTGGCTTCCGAGACTTCAGATTTTTTAATCAAGCCCTTTTGGCATGACAAGCATGGAGGTTGAATGCGCAGCCGAAGAGTTTATGTGCAAGGATTCTTAAATCTAAATATTACCCTCAGGGACAACTTTAAGATATGGTTTTTACTGGCAACACATCATCAACTTTGCAGGAAATTTAGTATGACCTGGAGCTATTGAAAAAAGGACTCATATGGAGAATTGGCAATGGTCAACATGTTAGAATTTGGCGTGATCCTTGGATCCCGAGGCCCTACTCTTATAGACCTATATCAAGTCAAGGAGACTGTCAAATAAGGACAACTCAGAGCTGCTGGATGCACACGATGGATGGGACTTGGGCCTTCTTCGCCGTTATTTTATGCAGGTGAATATTCAGGAAATTGTGAAGATTAGACCTTCTATGCTGCATCTCGATGATTTTCTAGCTATGGC
The DNA here is from genome assembly GCA_916181665.1 of Avena sativa. NCBI lineage: Eukaryota > Viridiplantae > Streptophyta > Magnoliopsida > Poales > Poaceae > Avena > Avena sativa. The sequence goes on from OV702294.1 coordinate 510,547,180, forward strand.
TCCAACAAAAAATGGGACCTTCACCATTAGAAGTGCGTACTGGTTGGCGATGGATGAACGTCAACAGCCTTTTATAGGCTCCACGAGCAGGGCACCGGATGGCCATCGAGCCATCTTGAAAACTTTATGGGGTTGCCCTGCCCCCAAAGGTATGCATCTTCGTCTGGAAGCTCACCTCAAATGCCCTAGCTACTTGGGAAAATAAATGCAAACATAACCTGGAGATAACTAACATATGTGTAATATGTGGTGTTGAACGTGAGGACTCGTTCCACGCACTATATAGGTGTCCTTTGGTGACAAGCTTATGGAGGACGATGGAAGAGGTCTGGACCCTCCCAGAACTCTCGATGATCAACAATGCTACCTCGGAGTGGGTGCTACACCTTCTGTATGGTAAGACGGAACTGGAATGAACGAGGATACTAATGCTGCTATGGAGGATCTGGCATGTCCGAAACAAAGTGATGGACTCCAAGTCGGCGCCACCTATGGAGGCATCAGGCGGTTCTTATGCAGCTATGTTGACTCAATATTTACTATCAAGTATTTCTCTCAGGATGTGATTGCATTAAAGGGAAAGCACCAACTAATCATGTTGTTATATTGGAGGCTACAAAGGTGGTGGCAAGAGCTCGGGTGCCTGTGTCCCAGCTCCACTGGTTGCCACCGCCTCTAGAATGGATGAAGCTCAATGTGGATGGTTCATTCTGCAAGGAGACAGGCTCGGGCGGAGCGGGAATGATTCTTAGAGACAACTTGCCAATTTTTACCTGATTGCTCATCACTGCTTATGGCGGAGCTCGTGGCATGTAGGGAAGGATGTGTTCTTGTCCTAGAATGGAGTATACTTCCTTTTATTATGGAGGTTGATAGCACAGAGGCAGTTGCTATAATGAAGTCTGCAAATAATGATAGATCGGAGGTTACGTTTATGCTAAAGGAGATTAGCTACATGTTATCACAGAGAGTAGGGTCTAGGCTAGAGAGTATTAGGCGAGAGCAGAATTCATGAGTGATGCTCTTGCTAAGATGGGTCGAACCAAAACTATAACTGTTGTTTGGTTGTGGATCCACATGATATACCTAGACTCTGTAAGGAGGATTGTAGTTTGGGTGATTAAGTAATATAAATCACTCTTTTGCAAAAAAGGAAATAAGACTTTGCATGGCCAAACTTCATGAACTGCATACTATGTATTATTCTTTGGCAGATGGCATGTGTTTGTGGTGGATATTTGCAAAACATCAACTGTCTCTTTGTACATCTATGTAACATCCCTAAAATCATAATTTGAAAGTTTGCATATCATTCATGCATGCATATAGATTTGAGGTAAAAATTCAAACTCATTTCAGAAAAACAGAAACACATAGTGCTATGATTTTATGTGAGCAGAATTAAATCAAAGGGCTATCCCCATTTGAAAGTTTGATTGTTTATGAACCAAGTTGGTTGCCTTCTATGAGCATAGGGTTTAAGTGTAGATTTTAAACCAAGTTTTTCAAATGGGAAATGTTTCCAAAAACCATTTTTCAAAATTTACAAACCAAGTGCCTAGCCTCTGATATTGTTGATCTCCAAGCTTGACCAAGCTGTTGCAAAGCAACCACATGATCTTATGCCTATATTGGAGACTACTGCTCACTGCAAAAATCCCAGGAAAATTTGAATTCAAATTGAACTTGATTTCATTTGAAAATCTATTCAGAAAATCGAATCAGAAAAAGAAAACAAGCAAACAAATGAAAAAGGCCAGGCGCCACCAATCTAGCCCAGGAACGGAACATGCCCAACTAGCCCACCCGGGGCATTTCTTTTCCTTCCGCACGTACGAGCACACCCACCCAGCCGCTGACGACAGGACCCCACCTCCACTTCGCGCACTTCGCTGACAAGCGGGCCTCCTCCACGTCAGCTTCGTCTTCCCCTGATTCCGCGCACGACCTCCGCCGCTGCCCGTTGCTGCACTGATTTCGCGAGCTTAATTGGCATTGACGCAGCGAGCGTTTCTTGTCGAGCCTCGGGCTATAAGATCCCCCATCCTCGCGACCATTTCCCCCCAAACAATTTCGCATCCACGCGACCAGGCTGCCCACAACTCGCACGACGCCGCTGCTGTTCCGACGACTGCGCCGGCGAATTCCGGTGAGTTCTGTGCTCCCCTCTGTCTCTCGTTCATGCTAACAGGTTCAGCGAGTCCTTGCGCACCCACTGACACTTTCCTTTTGACCTCGCATGACCCGTAGCTCCAGCAACGTCGACGACGGCCGCCACCGTTCTTTGCATGAACTCCGGCGACTTCCCTCCGTAAGTAGCCACCGCCCCTTGCCCTCTGACTTGTGCACCTAGAATCTACGTCGATGTGCGCATCTAACGGTACCCTTATCTTGGCTTAGCGCGACGAGGAACCTCGCCAACGTCGACTACTGACCGTGCCAACGTCTGTCTCTACTCCGACGAGAAATCCTCGCCGTATCAGCGCGCCCCTTCGCAAACCAACGCCACCTTGAGCATCAGCAGCCTCCTGCGGTTCGGGTATGACCGTTCTCCCTCTCGCGCAAGACCTGAAACGCTAACGCCGCCGTAGACAGAGCGCTCCGCCGCTCGCTGACGCCGTGCGCCGCCAGGTCATGGTCGCGTGTTCGAGCGCCGTTAGATCTAGATCCAAGCGACAGGATAGAATCACTTATCAGTGAAGAGGTACGCGTTCAAGACCGTGCGATTTATTTAGATCCTGCGGCGCGGAAGGGTGATCCGGTGCGAACCGGTACGCGCCAGTAATATCGTGACGCGTGGCTAGGGCTGATTCAAAAATAGAAATTCAAATCAGATTTAGATCAAATTTTCAAAGGGCTATAACTTGAGTTTCCCACGTTAGAATTTTACAAACTTTATACCGTTGGAATCAGTGAATCAAGGCCTTTCTGAATCTGCAATGTGTTTAACAAATAGTATCTGTTAAAATGACTTTGTATGCAGAAACATGTTTAGGTCCATTTTGAGTATAGTTTTTGTTTAGCAAATTGTTTTAGGGCTAAATAAGTTTAGTTAGCAAACTTTGTGACTTGTTATGTTTCTGTATCATGCACTTGCTTGGTAGAGTTTTCAAAATCATCACTTAGTAAATTCTTGCATGCATGCATTCATATTTTTTATTGTATATAAATTGTGTGTAATTGTATGCTACAAATTTTTGTGTAGATTTTTCTAGTGACTGTGATTGTGAAGAGTGCTACTCTCCCCATTACCAAGGCAAGTGATACTTCATGATATTTCCATCCTTTATTTTGAATAAGCATTAGAATTATTTTGCTAAGTCTTGCATGCTACTTTTGCCAAATGCTATGTTGGGAAATCCTATGTAGTGTAGAATTGTAGAGTTGCTAGGGAATCTTCCTAAGTTAAGTTACTATGCCATGCTTAGCCTAGCTAGTAGAAAACAAGGGTTGGTGAAGTATGTACATGCTATGGTGAAATAATTCTAAGTCCTTTGGGACTCATGCTTTTCTTAATAAAACAACTAAGTCAATGAACTTCCTGGGTGGAATGGGACTTGAATGGTGGTTTTTGGTTGAGTGGTTACACAAGGCCATGGATTTGGCTTGTGTATCTCACTTGTGGTATGCCACCCAGGCACAAAGGGATTTGGAGGCCAAGTGTTGAGAAAGCTTACAGTGCAACCACTTGGCAATATGGGCTCTGCCATGATCATATAGGTTGCTAGAACTTAGTCACTTGGACAGTTGGTGATAGTGGGAATGATAGGTTGGAACGCGTCCATTTGACTAAGGAAAGGCTTCTGAAAGGTCCTGTCTTGGGAAACCAAGTCTGGTGGGGAAAGTGCACAACCTCTGCAGATGGAAAATCTAAGTACTTAGCCAAGTCCATGGCAATGGACATATTGAGCATCAAGACATGGAAGCTACAAGAATCTCATCACTCCAACTTCTAAGTTAAAACTTGTGGGTGAACAAGGGTGAAGGACCCCAATGTCTATTGGTGGTTTCTTGGGAAATTTTTGACAAAGAAAAACTTAGTGATTTCAACTAATAGGAAAAACCTATTTTGAGCAAGCAAGCCAAGCTACACTTAGCCAAAATGCATATAGTATTATAGTCCACTTAAAATTTACTAAGGTATCACTTGCCAATACTATTCCAAAGTATTGACCCACTGTGGCTGTAACTTGTGATGTTGCAGGTTACTCCGATGATGAGTAGGAGTCATGAGTCTACACTCAACATGCTTGCCTGTGGCACATGAAGATGAGGACTTATGTTTATATACTTATTCCATAAACTCTTGTATTAGGCCTTTGGCCCTGAGTTGTAAAAGACTATGTTTTATCTCTGGAATGAATGTAATAAACGACCTTTGTATCTGTGTACTTCATCTTAAACTGTGGATGCTAGCATTGATCCAGGGACTAGCATTGCAATCACAGGGATCCTTTCCTTTACAAAGGAGGGATCTTATAGATGGTATCAGAGCACTGTGTTGCCTGTAGGATTATGACCCTAGGATTGGAAACCACTAAGGAAATTTTTTAACTACTTCTACACTTGTCTATTCTTCTCGTAAACTTTTCTAATCTTCTCATTCTCCTCTTTACTTGTAGATGAACTCCATCAACGAAGCCGTGAAGAAAGGACCACTCATGACCATGACCTTGGAGTGTGAAACTGAGTTTCCCAAAATTCTCAAGGACCTCATGGTGGCAATGGAAGCACATGGTGCAGCTGTGTACAAAGGCTTTCCAGTGGTGGATGAAAGAGTGGAGTATTGGTGGGTGCAACTTCACTTGTACAAAAACAAGGAAGACAACCACAAAGAAAGAGGCTTCTGCATGTACACCAACACTGTGATGCACACCACATTCTTTGAGTCAGCCAGAGAAGCAGCTTGGAGGACTATCAAAGAACTTAGTGCTAGAGTCAAGTGCAGAATGCTCAACCTCCAAAAAGACTTAGAGAAAGAGAAGGAACTTACCCAAGAGTTGGAAGCCACCAACCAAACCTTAAGGGGAGATATTATAGACTTAGTGATGGAATCATGTGAACAAGATAGGTGGATTGCCTCTAGGAACATTGTGTTAGCCAACAGATCCAGTGAGATAGGATTGTGAACGCACTTCGTTAGTTGGACCACCACCTATCACCTTATTTTCCAAAATGATACCTTAAATAAGTTTGGACCTTGATTGGTGTAATGGAATTATGTATGCATGACTTGTGTGATTTTGTGTTCCATGGATATGTATGAAATGTTTGTCTTGTTTTATCTTAAATTGTGTTGTCCTAACTTTTCTATCTTATAAATAGATGCCTATTACCATCAGCACTGTTGAGGAGTTCCAGGGTACCCGTTTTGGTCCTCGTATCGTTGAGCTTACCACTTTGCTCAATCTCCCTCTTCCCACCATTATGGTGCACCCACTCACCAAGTTCGAGAGGAAGGACCTCTGGGGCTTCAAGGTGAACCAGCCCGGACGCCAGACGGAGCCTACTACGGAGGCCATCGTCTTCAAGATTATGCACGATGACAGGGAGAGAGGCATGGAGGTTGTCATGCAGGACCTGATAGGACGTCTATTAGGCCGTCACTCCCGACAGGTTAGGGGCACCCACTTCCACGTCTTCGGAAGACGTGATGATGATGGAGAGTCCATCGACTTTGAGGACGACTCGAGGGACGCAGCAGAGCCGATACGTCTCTATCTCCAGGACTTAGAGTCTCTTATTAGGCACGTGGACACAGACAGGACCAATGTCATGCTCAGCAATGACGAGCTCCAGGTGCAGCTTCGCGAGAAGGACAAGCTTTTTGCACAGCAGGACGAGATAGTCAAGGAAATGGAGGCGAAGTTCGAGACCCAGGACCGCAAGTTCAAGAGTCAGGAGAAACGCGTCCAGGATAGGAACAAGAAGATCCGGGACATGACTGAAGAACTGAAGTCCGAGGATTTCGAGCTAGAGCAGCAGCAGATGGTGATTGAGAGGCTTCGCTCCCAGAAGAGGGCTCTCAATACCAAGATCGAGTCCTTGACCACTACTATTGAGGAGAACAAGACCGCGATGGAGAACGCAGGTCTTACTTTTGTCGAGTAGGAGATTGATGCTGATGAGTAGACTTGACTACTCGGTTATCTTTTATTATCGTACTTGTTAATCATGAACTTGTTATTGGACCATCCTACATGTGGATGGCTTGCCACTTGTGTGTTTTTACTTGAGACTTCGTTATCTTGTTGTTGAGCTTTATCCTTGTGTTGCATGCTATGTGTTGCTTATGTGATGTAATGTGCATGAATCATGTATGGGTATCTCATTCTTATCTCTATTTGAACAAACCACAGATGCCTCCCCGTCGCGCAAACCCCAACCCCAACAACATCACCCCGGAAATGCAACAAATGATGAATGCGCAAACACAGCTTATGCAGATGATGACAACGTTCATCCAAAACCAGAATAACAACAACAACAACCCCAATAACAACAACAACAACAACCCTCCGGGCTTTGATATGCTCACCAGATTTCTGCGTTTGAGGCCAGCAAAGTTTTCGGGGACGACTGATCCCATGGTGGCCAATGATTGGCTACGTTCTGTGAACAAGGACTTAGTGACCGTGGGCTGCACGGATGCTGAAAAGGTCAGGTTCGCAGCGCATCTGTTGGAAGGGCCAGCCGCCACATGGTGGGACAACTTCCAAATCACCACTCCTATCGATGAGGTGACTTGGGCTATCTTTGAAGATGGCTTTCGCACTGCTCATATCTCATCAGGAATGATGAGCCTGAAAAAGAAGGAGTTTCACAACCTGAAGCAGCGCCACCACAACGTGGCTGAATATATAGAAGAGTTCAACAATCTGGCGTGCTATGCACCGGATGAGGTTGACACAGATGCAAAAAGAAAGGAAAAGTTTCTGGAAGGCTTGAATGATGAGCTAAACTTGCAGTTGTCTGTGGCATATGTTCCAACATATCAGTCTCTGTGTGACAAGGTTGCTATTTTGGAGAATAAGATGAAGCAAGTCGAGAGTAGGAAGAGGAAACACTCCGACAAGCACAGCTCGGGATCGTCTCACAAACGATCTCACTATGATGACAGTGGAAGCTCAGGATCCCATAAGCATGGGAAATTCAACAAGCACCACAACCACAACCGTCATGACAACAAGCATCACCGCAGTCATGACAATGACAAGTATAAGAACCACAAGAGTGGACATAAGAGCCACCATAGTGGAAATGGTAGTGGAAGTGGAAGTCAGCCTGCAAAAAGGGACATCAGTCAGGTTGAGTGCTACAAATGCAAGAAGCTGGGGCATTATGCTAATGAATTCCCTGAGAAGAAAGTTGAAGGACCTAACAAGCCCAATCCTTTTCAGAAAGGACAGGTTCACCACATCAATGTGGAGGAGGTCTATGAGGAGCCTGATGCTGTAGCTGGTAAGTTCAGACTTAATTCCATTCCAGCATTTGTACTCTTTGATACTGGTGCATCTCATTCATTCATATCAAGAGCATTTGTTGAAAGAAATGAACTACCAGTAGAAACTATTGGGTGTCCTATAAAAGTAAGCTCTCCTGGTGGAGAAATGATTGTGAATTCAGGATGCCATGACCTAGTCATAGAATTCGGGAAGTATAAGTTTCCCGTTAACTTGATAATATTAAACTCCCAAGGTTTGGATGTTATCCTGGGGATGGATTGGATGGCTAAATATGAAGGAGTGCTAGATTGTGCTAATTGTACTATTACAATCACGACCCCAGAAGGAAAAAGAATAAAATTCAGGTCAAACTTTGAATCCAAAGGAAGTAAGATTAATTCTCTTAAGGGGGTTAGCATGGATAGTGTGCCAATTGTGTGTGAGTATCCGGATGTATTCCCGGAAGAATTGCCAGGAATGCCACCAGATAGAGATGTGGAATTTCTGATAGATTTGGTACCAGGTTCTGGACCAAGAGCAAAGAGACCATACAAAATGTCAGTTGATGAACTGAAAGAGATCAAGAAGCAACTAGGAGAACAGTTGCAGAAAGGATTTATCCAACCAAGTTCTTCATCTTGGGGAGCCCTAGTTTTGTTCGTGGAGAAGAAAGATAGAAGCCAAAGGTTATGCATAGATTACCGCTCACTCAATGAGGTGACTATCAAGAACAAATATCCTTTGCCAAGAATCAACGACTTATTTGATCAGCTTGAAGGAGCATGTGTGTTCTCGAAGATTGATCTCCGGTCAGGCTATTTTCAACTCAAGATAAGAGAGCAAGACATACCTAAAACAACATTCACCACAAGGTATGGATTGTATGAGTATACCGTAATGCCTTTCGGCTTAACCAATGCTCCAGCATACTTCATGAATATGATGAACAAGGTGTTCATGGAATTTCTTGACAAGTTCGTTGTCGTTTTCATCGATGACATCTTAGTTTACTCTAAGAGCAAGGAAGAACATGAGGGACACTTGCGTTTGATACTTGAGAAGTTGAGAGAACATAAACTTTATGCCAAATTCAGCAAGTGTGAGTTCTGGTTAGAGGAAGTTGGTTTTCTTGGTCATGTTATGACAAAAGATGGTGTAGCAGTTGATCCTGCTAAGGTTTCAGCTGTGACCGAATGGGAATCTCCCAAGAATGTGAAAGAGGTTCGCAGTTTCCTTGGCTTAGCAGGTTACTACAGAAGATTCATTGAGAATTTCTCGAAGGTTGCTAAGCCCATGACAGAATTGTTAAAGAAAGACAAAAGGTTTGCTTGGTCTGAAGGTTGTGAAGTCAGCTTTCAAGAATTGAAGAAGAGACTTGTGACAGCACCAGTTCTGTGTCTGCCAGATTTGGAAAAGGATTTCCAAGTATACTGTGATGCGTCTCATCAAGGTTTGGGTGCCGTACTTATGCAAGACGGTAAAGTTGTGGCCTATGCCTCGAGACAACTCAAAACTCATGAAGTAAACTATCCTACTCATGATTTGGAGTTAGCCTCTGTCGTCCATGCACTCAAAACATGGAGACATTACCTTTTGGGAAAGCGTTGTGAAGTGTTCACCGATCACAAGAGTTTGAAGTATATCTTCACCCATAAGGAAATCAATATGAGACAAAGAAGATGGTTAGAACTTATCAAAGATTACGACTTAAGTTTGCAATATCACCCCGGTAAAGCAAACGTTGTAGCGGATGCTCTAAGTCGTAAGGTATTTGTGAATGGCCTTACCAAAGGCGAATTGCCAGATGATTTGTGTAAGCAATTCAAAGAACTCAGATTGGAGATTGTACCTGAAGGACATCTTATGTCTTTGGATGTTCAACCCACTTTGTTGGACAAGATCCGAGAAGCTCAAAAGACTGATAAGGAAATTGAAGAGATTAAGAAAAATATTGACCAAGGGAAAGCTAAAAGTTTCCATGTAGACGAACAAGGTACTTTATGGCATGGGAAACGTATTTGTGTTCCGCAAGATCCGGAAATGCGGAAACTGATTCTGCAAGAAGCCCACAACTCTCCGTACTCTATTCATCTGGGTAACACCAAAATGTACATGGACATCAAGGAAAGATTTTGGTGGAACAATCTCAAGAGAGACATCGCCGAACATATTGCTTTGTGTGATGTGTGTAGTAGAGTAAAAGCGGAGCATCAGAAACCAGCAGGTTTGCTTCAACCACTACCTATTCCTGATTGGAAATGGGACAAGATTGGTATGGATTTCATTACCGGATTACCAAGGACCAGATCAGGATATGATTCCATATGGGTAGTAGTGGATCGCTTAACTAAAGTGGCACATTTCATACCCGTGAAGACAACTTATACCAGTGCCAAGTTAGCCAAAATCTACATGAGTAGAATTGTATGCCTTCACGATGTGCCTAAGAGTATTGTGTCCGATAGGGGAACCCAATTCACTTCCCATTTTTGGAGACAGCTACACGAGTCATTGGGAACGAGGTTGGAATTCAGTACTTTCATCCTCAAACCGATGGACAAACGGAAAGGACAAACCAAATCCTTGAAGACATGTTGAGGGCATGTGCCCTAGATTATGGAGCAAGTTGGGACGAAAGTCTGCCTTACACAGAATTTTCTTATAACAACAGCTATCAAGCCAGCATTGAGATGGCACCGTTTGAGTTTCTCTACGGAAGAAAATGTACCACCCCATTGTTATGGAATGGTGTGGGAGAAAGAAGTTTATTTGGGCCAGATCTTATCAAAGAAGCCGAAGAGAAGGTCAAATTGGTTAAGGACAGGTTGAAAATAGCACAGTCCCGACAGAAAAGCTACGCAGATCCTAAGCGTAGAGAAGTCACCTACGAAGTTGGTGATAGAGCCTATCTTAGAGTATCACCACTCCGTGGAGTGAAAAGATTCGGAGTCAAAGGAAAGTTGGCACCAAGATATGTTGGGCCATTCAAGATTCTGAGTCGCAAAGGAGAAGTGGCTTATGAAATTGAACTGCCAGCATCTCTATCAGCAGTCCATAATGTATTTCATGTGAGTCAGCTTAAGAGATGTCACCCAGAAATGGAAGAATCTTCTTTGAAGGATACCATACCTTTGGAAGAAGTTCAACTAGAAAGTGATCTCACTTATGAAGAAAAGCCTATCAAGATTCTTGAGACCGCAGAAAGAGTCACGAGAACAAAGACAATCAAGTTTTGCAAAGTGCAATGGAACCATCATACCGAAGAGGAAGCAACATGAGAAAGATAAGATGATCTTCGGAAAGACCACCCTCACCTATTTGCTAGCCAATCCGAATCTCGAGGGCGAGATTCACCTTAAGGGGGTTAGATTTGTAACATCCCTAAAATCATAATTTCAAAGTTTGCATATCATTCATGCATGCTGTAACTACCTCGGTGAATTACGCTCCTGGTTACAAGCCTGGATGAGCGGAAATGGTTGAAATAGTACGGTGGGGCCCAAATGCCACTCACAGGTAGACCTTTCGGCCGTCCCAACCATTTCCAAACATCGGGACAAGAACGGGCGGCGTAATCGGCAGGCGAAGGGATCAACTACATACACAAATGAGTATGTATGCAAGCCACCATACAACAGTACATCAGAGCCATTCCATCTAAAAAGAAAGGAAATATAGCAACGCCATACGGCAAGATCCAAATATCCTAGATAGATATAATAGTTTAGGATATCTCCTCATACATCAATCAACAGAGTATCAGGCGGAAGCGGAAGACAAAATCCAAGTACGGATAAGAAGCAAATCGGCATAAGATGCCCCATAAATAAGCAGATCCCGCCCACAGATCTCACGGATCCCCGTTCCCGGAATCTCTACACCGAATGATCGTTGCCCACATCGCCCGTATCTTCCACCCAGTATCCATCTTGCGAGTGTACCTGTTCATCTGAACCAATACTTTATCGTGTGAGACCCTAGGGGTACTCAGCAAGTCTTTATGCCTCTAAAGGGGACACAACCTGGGGTGACGCAATTGCAGCAAAAGATAAACCCTAACAATTCTATAGATACTCGCTAACCATCCGCCTAACCAGAGATAGACGGATGTCCGTGAATTAATAACAACAGTTATAAAGGTAATCTTGACAGATCCATCCTCCTCCTCGCTTACCGACGAGGAAGCGGATGAACAACCCCCCATCCGTTGGCAGTTTTATTATCCATTCCATGAGTATTGCACTATTTACTAGTCAGACACTTAGTCAAATTAAAAGCGGTACTTTAGTTATTCTTGTCTATGATCGAGAAACTGTGCTCCAAGTCGTCCATAACCGCGGACACGGCTTTCAGAAAGTTTTACCCTGCAGGGGTGCACAAATAGCAACACACACTCGATATGCCTCGGAAAAACCAAAACAAAACCCAACGAGGCAGTCACGACAAAGCGATCACAGGATTCAGAAATATTTCAGGGGGCCACCCCATTGAGCTACCCGCAACGAAGTTAGCTGACTCCGAGACGGCCTCAAGGTTTGTGGAGCCGGCTATAAACGACTGGGAACCCGAAAATGTGACTGGGCTTGTCGATACAGCGAAAACGGGTCACGAACCTAAACAGTACAGTGTGCATTACCTCGCACAATTTAAATTAAAGCAGTAAGGCATGGCATAAGTACAGGATAGTAAATAAAACCTCAAACTAGTTTGTGGCCCCAAGAAATAAGAATGAATCAAGCTCTGGCTCAGGGGGGTCCATAAGGCCTCCCGGATGTGGATAGCGCGAATAATCGAGGAACAGGAATCTAGTACTCGGGGTCCTACGGGACACAAGTGAGCCTGAAAAACCAAATAGCAAATATGGCTCACCGATGCCACTTTCATTAGTTATCCTATTACTACTCAGATTAAGTTGTATAGGTACCTCGTTATCCATCAGACACTCACATACCCTACACATGCTGTTCTACGACTCGCATGGCTCAAACAACTCCTGTAGTAATGGCTCATGGGATGGAGGAACAAGCTTCAGTGGGGTTTAAAAGTAAAGGCTATGCAGTACTTGGGATTCAAATTAATGCAATCGCGACTCCATGATGCAAGATTAAGATAGAGGCAATAGGTACTATATGTATGCAAGCATGTGGTAGTGCTTGCCTGGCAGCTCAGTTGAAGCAAGGGATGGATCTGGGTAGTGCTCCTGGTTCTCTTGATATATCCCCTGCTCAGTGTCTATTCGAAGGAGAACCAAACAAACAAGGGCCAACATAAATAAAGTGCGCAAGCATATGAATAAAATGCATCAAGCAAACAATCATGCCATGATGAATGATGCACAATTTGCATGGCAATAAAGTAGCATGGCATGGGTGAGGTGTGGAATACAAGGATAAATCATTTTATTGAGTTTTGGCCCCCTTTTATCCTCATATTAGTTGCTGTATACTTTATATTTATATGATGCATGCTTCAAAACAGAACATGGAATGCATAAACAGAAAGGTCTCGTCGAGCCAATCATTTTAGACATATTATTTGTTAAATTTGGAGTTATAAAACAAAAGTTATTAATTAAATAAGGATAAGGGGCATTTTATTGTAATTTTAATTAACTTGGGAAATAAAGCGTCCAAAATATATTTTGAAGGCCATATTTGAATTCCTCATATTTTTCTGATTCGAAAACATATATTATATGTTTAATTTGGGTTTGTATTTTAAAAGTTATTGAAAAACAGAATTAAATTTGAATTTGAATTTATTTTGAAAAGATTTGAATTTAAACAGATTGCAGAAAAGTTTTTGTTACTCAGCCCAGTGCTAGCCAGAGACAATGACAGGTGGGTCCCGAGCTGACTCAGCAGCACACGCGCGCGAAAAGCTTTTTACACCGGGGCTCTGCCTAGCCCGCGTGGATGACAAGCGGGCCCAGAAGCCCTGCGGACCCACACGCCAGTGGGCGGGCGCAAGGCCGCCACGTGGCACAGCGGGGGACTGCGGGTTGATGGAAACTAAGTGCAGGGTGTGTTTTGTAAAACGGCAACAGACGCTGGTTGGTGGGTCCTGCGTACCGCGGGTTGATGCAGAAAAAGGGCAGGGGGTTTTGCGCAAAAGGTCGTCGTACTGTGGATCTTTCCCGCGCCGCGCGACAGATTGGTGCGCGTCTGGCGCGGGCGCGGCGCGCGGGATCGAACCTGGGACGTTGCGGGCGCGCGCGCAGAGGCGGAGCCACTGTGGTGGCTTGGGCTTGGTGTCAGGGAGGTGGGCGAGGCCTAGGTAGGGTTACGCGACGCTATGGCGAGGAGAAACGTATGCGACGCCGGCGCGCAGAGGCCGTTCGTCGGATTGTCCGGCGCGACCAGGGCAAGGATGCGACGACGAGGATGTCTGGGGGGTTGGGTAGCTCACCGAGAGTGCGTCGGTGTAGGTGGATCGGGCAGGGGTGCACGCGATCGACGATGAAGCAGACGGACCGGAGCTAGGGTTTCACGTCGGAGCGCGTCGGTGTTCAGCGGCCTGTGGCTCCTCCTCCTCGCTGCTGTGTACAGATGCGACGCCGGGGATCTCCTGTCCTTCCTCGATAACCACAACACCACGCCCGCCTCCTTGTACTGCAGGTGGACGCCGAAGCCAACGGTGGCCGGCGATGGTTAGCTGGCGTCGATGGAGAAGAGAGGGGAGCGGGCAGGGCGCCTCGGCCAGATCTGGAGATGCAGGAGGACCGTGAGGTGGTGGTAAAGCAGAGGGGGAGAGGGGGTGCCGTGGGGAGATGGGGTAGATGGGAAAAGGTGGCCTTGGTGCCACCTTTCTCTCCTCCCCTCCTCACGTGCTTGGGTCGGCCAGGACAGGGGCCTGGGGCTTCCAGGTCGGACCAGAGGGCGAGGCCAAGGAGGCAGGGGCAGGCTCGGGCTAGGGGGCCACAAGGCAGGGAGAGAAGAGAGGGAGAGGGGGTAGGCTCGGGCTAGGGTTTTGGGGGAGCCTCGGGTTAGGCTTAGCCGGGGTGGTAGCTAGGTGGGTCCAGGGTGAGAGGGTGGCCAGGTGGGGCCAGCTGGGTGAGAGAGAGAGGCCGAGAGAGAGAGGTAGGTTTAGGGTTTAGCTTAGAAGGGGGTGTGAGGGTTAGGGTTAGATGGGGTGGTTTGGAGAGTGGGGTAGAGGGGTATGGTGAAAAAGGTGGTAGGGTTTAGGATTAGATGAGGGAGTGAGAGATGGTTTTCCTTTTGGCAAGCTCAAGCAAGAACAAGATCAAACCAAGCTAGACCAAAAGAGAGAGAGGTGGTGATATGGTTTTAAGCAAGACCAAACATAGATCAAGCCAAAAGAAGGGATAGAGATAGGGATGATCCACTCTAAAACAAATAAAATCCAAATGACAAGCAAAAAGGTGGTACTTGCATGGCCCATGCAAATGCATTAAATGCTAGGTTTCCTCTTGTGAGAACAAAAATGAATATCCATAGCATTTATACTTATGCATTCCAAAATGTGGAGTAAGGCCTAAGCAAAAGAATTGAAAAAGAAAGTCCCAAGTGGAAATAGATGGAGATGATCATATTTGAGTAAAAATGAGACATGCTAGTGTGTATGTGCCACTAGATGCTTAATAGTCCCAAAAATATCCCAACATGAGCATAATTCCATAATAATCCATATGGAAGCTAGGAAAAAGGGTCCCACTCACAAGGCATGCAAAGGTGGCCATGTGGCTCTCATATATCAATAATGTGAAAACAACATGATGCTAAGATGAGAGCATGTGGAATAGAATTGGATCCATCCCAACCCACATGAGCTAGAGGTAAAACCAAACAAAGTGCAAAGCTCATATTTAGTTGGATGGTGGAATTATAAGGTGGTGGAGTGGAATAAGAGATATGCCCCCAACTCAACTTGGGCATTTAAACAATATATCAACAACCAAATACAATATCAAGAGGCAAATACAATTAATAATGCATATGAGAGGAGAACCAAATGAAAAAGGGTTTTATATGATGCTCAAATGCAAGGTGGCATGATGACATGAGCATGACATAATTATGATGCAACAATTATATGTTCGAAGTATCCATTATATTACTAAACCAAGTAGCATTACAATTGTTAGACAATTGGGATGCTACAACTCTCCCCTACTAAACAGGAATCTCGCCCCGAGATTCTAGGAAGAAGAAGAAGACACAAAGAGGGTAGGATACTTGGCACGGAGCTCATCTTCGCGTTCCCAAGTGGCTTCATCAACGGAATGGTGCGACCACTGCACCTTACAGAACTTGATGGACTTGTTGCGAGTCCTTCTTTCTGCGACTTCAAGGATTTTTGTGGGGTGTTCTTGATAAGACAGGTCTTCTTGGAGATTGATAAGCTCATGGTCCACGGTCCTGCCGGGATCCTTGAAGCACTTCTTGAGCTGTGAGATGTGGAAAACATGATGGACCTTGAGTTTTTCCGGGAGCTCAAGAGCATAAGCAACTTCTCCTCTTCTTCCACGAATTTTGAATGGACCGATGTATCTAGGAGCCAGCTTCCCTTTGATACCAAAACGGTGCGTGCCTCTCATGGGAGTGACACGAAGGTAAACGAGATCACCAGGGACATACTCCATGTCCGTGTGCTTCCTGTCATAATTGCTCTTCTGGCGACTTTGAGCAATCCTCAGATTTTCAAGAATGATATGAACCTTCTCCTCCGCTTGAGTCACAATGTCAGGGCCAAACAAGATCCTTTCACCTGCACCCGACCAACCAATCGGAGTTCTGCATTTGCGACCATAGAGAGCCTCAAATGGTGCCATCTTTAGACTTTTCTGGAAGCTGTTGTTGTAAGAGAATTCAGCATAAGGAAGACATTCTTCCCACTTCATGCCAAAAGAGATGACGCAAGCACGAAGCATATCCTCCAGAATCTGATTGACTCTTTCAACTTGTCCTTGCGACTGAGGGTGGTAAGCTGTGCTGAAGTTCAACTTTGTTCCCAAAGCATTTTGGAAACTCTCCCAGAACTTGGAAGTGAAGATGCTTCCACGGTATGAACTGATCTCAAGCGGAACCCCATACAGAGAGACAATTCTGTTGATATAGAGCTCAGCCAACTGAATTGCAGAAATTGTTTCCTTGACGGGGAAGAAGTGAGCCACTTTAGAAAGCCTGTCAATGACAACAAAGATTGCATTGTTGCCCTTCTGTGACCTTGGGAAACCAGTGATGAAGTCCATCTCTACTTTCTCCCATTTCCATTCCGGGGTTTTCAATAGCTGTAGAAGACCGGAAGGTTTCTGATGGACAGCTTTCACTCTGCGGCAGACATCACACTCCGAGACATACTTGGCACAATACCTTTTCAACCCCGGCCACCAATATTGTGTTTTCAAGTCCATGTACATCTTTGTGCTGCCAGGGTGGATAGAAAGAACAGAATCATGCGCCTCCTTGAGAACTTGCTCTCTCAAACCCGGGTAGTTCGGAACAAACATCCGGTGTTCAAAGAAAAGCGTGCCTTGATCATCGACGTGGAAGGACTCATACTTCGGAAGCTGAAGCCTAGAGATGATCTTTCTTGTGTGCGGATCACCAAGCTGAGAAGAGCGAACCTTTTCTTCCAAGAGAGGAGTAGCCAGAAGGTTCAGGAGATACCCTTGTTCCACAATTTCAAGGTTGAGCTGACGGAATTCCTCGCACAAGAGAGGCTGTTGTTCTTCCATCATGAGGTTGTTGACATAAGCTTTGCGGCTGAGAGCATCTGCCATGACATTAGCTTTGCCCGGAGTGTAGTTGATGGTCAAATCAAAATCATTGATTGCTTCAATCCATCTCCTCTGCCGAAGGTTGAGATCAGGCTGAGTAAAGATATACTTCAGACTCTTGTGATCAAAAAAGATCTCACAACGGTTGCCAAGCAAGTAGTGCCTCCATACTTTCAAAGCAAAGACAACTGCTGCGAGCTCGAGGTCATGTGTAGGATAGTTGATCTCATGCGTCTTCAACTGTCGAGAGGCATAAGCAACAACTTGTTTTTCTTGCATGAGGACCGCACCCAATCCATGCAAAGAGGCGTCACAGAATATCTGGAACGGCTTGGATGTATCCGGAGGAACCAAGACTGGTGTGGAAGTGAGCTTCTCTTTGAGTGTCTCAAAGCTTGCTTGACATGCAGGAGTCCAAAGGTATTTCTTGCCTTTCTTGAGGAGATCGGTAAGAGGCTTCGCTATCTTCGAGAAGTTCTGAACGAAGCGACGGCAATAACTAGCCAAACCAAGGAAACTCCGCACTTCTTTGACATTAACAGGAGGAAGCCATTCAACAATTGTCTTCACAGTTTCCGGATTGACTGCAATGCCCTTGGCAGAGATGACATGACCAAGATAGGTGACTTGAGGCAGCCAAAACTCACACTTGGAGAACTTTGCATACAAGCGGTTCTCACGAAGCTTGTTTAGGACACACCGAAGGTGTTCTTCATGTTCTTCCTGTGACTTAGAATAGACTAGGATGTCATCCAGATAGACCACAACGAACTTATCAAGATACTCCATGAAAACCGAGTTCATGAGCGTCGAGAAGGTGGCAGGTGCGTTGGTGAGACCGAAAGACATGACCGTGTACTCATACAGGCCATAGCGGGTGGTGAAAGCTGTTTTAGGCACATCTTCCTTGCGAATCTTGATTTGGTGATAACCACTTCTCAAGTCAAGCTTAGAGAATACCACAGCTCCAGCTAGCTGATCGAAGAGATCATTAATCCGCGGAAGGGGATATTTATTCTTGATGGTTTTAGCATTGAGAGCCCGATAGTCAACACAAAGTCTATCAGTCTGGTCTCGCTTCTTCACAAAGAGGGTTGGGCTACCCCAAGAAGAAGTATTATGCTGAATGAAACCCAGCTTCTCTTGTTCATCAAGCTGACGTTTGAGTTCAGCCAACTCAGCAGGACCCATTTTATAAGGCCGCTTGGAGATAGGAGCGGTACCAGGTTCAAGCTCAATTACAAACTCAACCTCACGATCCGGAGGCATACCTGGCAACTCTTCAGGAAAGACATCTGGGAACTCACAGAACACCGGAACACTCTGAATAGCTTCCATAGCATCAACATTCAGAGCCGCCAAAGAGAAAAGCTGGATAGCAGGAGTCAGACTTGGGGAATAGACTATATGGCCTTCAGGAATCTTCAGAGAAACCGAGCGTTCAGCACAATCAATCACAGCTGCATTTGCTGTCAACCAATCCATGCCCAAGATGACATCAATGTCAGAATTGCCCAGAAGGATTAAGGACGCCGAGAACGAAGAGCCACCAATCTCAATTTGATTGCCATGGCTGATATGAGCAGCCCTCATGTTTGAACCAGGAGATTGTACCACCAGACGATGTGATAAAGGAACCTTATCCAGATCCTGCTCTTGCGCAAACTTATGCGAAACAAAAGAATGCGAAGCACCAGAATCAAACAAAACTCTTGCAGGAACTGAGTTAACGGGAAGCATACCCATCACAACTCCAGGTGCATGCTCAGCTTGAGCGGCGTTGATGCAGTTGGCACGAGCAACAGTAGACCCGGGCTTGGTGTTGATGTTGAGAGCCCGAGGTGGTGGTGCACGAACCAAAGGAGAGCTTACCGCAGATCTTGGAGGTGGTGGAGGAAGAGCCTTGTTCTTCAACGGACAGTTCCAGTTTTGATGCCCAGCGTCTCCACAAGTGTAACAAGCACCAGGTGGACGTGGAGCAACGTAGCCAGGGACTCCGCCAGGCGCTCCAGGGTAGTGGTGGTTGTAGCCCCTGGGAGCAGCAGTGAGGAAGTTTGGTGGCCTTGCCGCGTAGCTTGAAGGTCTTGGTGGAGCCGGGAACGACGGTGGGGTGTTAGGAACCTAGACACGACGCTTAGAAGGAGCTGACATAGCTGAAGAGCCTGCTGCATCACGGCTGTGTTTCTTTGACTCCTCAAACACTTGCCTACTTGCCTCTTCCTGCAGAGCTGTATGCTGAAGTTCCAGAAAAGACGCCGGCCTTGCATGTGTGATTGCATACTTAATCGATGCATTGAGCCCTTGCCTGAACCTCTTTTGCTTCTTCTTGTCATCAGAGATCTCATCGCCACCATAACGAGAAAGGTTCATGAAGTTCCTGATGTAGGTGTTGACATTGTCATTGCCCTGCTTGAGGTTGAGAAACACTTCCTTCATCCTCTCCATGACAATTTCTGACAGATACTGCTCTTTGAAAGCTCCAGTGAACTGTCCCCAAGTAGGCTGAAAACCAGTGCAATTTGCCTTCAGGTAATTCTCCCACCACAGAGCTGCATCTCCCTTCAGAAGGTGAGTAGCACACTTTACCCATTCTTGCTCAGGAACATCAGCAGTTGCCAGTAACCTTGACATCTCATGCAACCAATCATCAGCATCAAGTGGTTGATCAGAAACATCAAACTGGCGCGGGTTGAACTTCAGGAAGCTTTTGATGTCTCCTCGCTTGGGAGGTGGAGGTAGCGGAACAAACTCATTCCTCCTGACACTTTCCTCGAAACGCTGCTGGTTCTGCTGCATTGCTGCCAAGGCATTGGCGATGCTTGACAACGCTGCCCCCAGTTCAGGTTGTATGTCCTCCTCAGAACGGCGTGGTGGTGCCATCCTGTTATTGATAAAAACACAAGTCAGTACTATGATGGAGAATAATAATAATCCAAAATAGTACCAAGATGGAATTAATCAAGATTAAAGGATACAATTTACTAAGATGATATTAAAATATCAACGAAGTTCAAAGCACCTAGAAGATATTAAGCATATCGCACACGACTAAAAAGGAGTGTGGTACACAAATATATCAAAGACAAATTTTCCACAAATTTCGGCATTAAAATACCAATAGATGCGCAAAATCCCTTAACGAATCAAGATTAGTGACTCTACCAACTCAATATACAAGAGCAATGATAAAAGTAGTGGTATGGTCGCGACTCCATCCCGCACTCAAATCATTACTTCACACATGAATAAGTAAAACACATATCCCAACACTTTCTTCTCACGATGAACCTAAAGGTTAGCAACTACGGAAACGAACACCCCAAACAAGATGACGTCGGATAACAAAGAGTAAGACAGATCGCGTCGGTACACAACGAATCAGATAGATCGCGTCGGTTTGCAAAAGCCTGTCGGTATGGAATGTACCAACAGTTGATAACCAAAGGCAGATGGTGATAACAACTTGGATGCAACAGATAGACAAAGAATTACACACACACACACAACCTATGGTACTACGGAAACCCAGAACACGTGAATCCTTGTTTGAATTTTTAGAAGAGGATTGAAAATGTTACACTTCCTTACCAGAAAACGGTGGGTGGGTGGGTAAGAAGAAAAGTGGAAGCAGTCCTACTCTTGCGTTTTGTTTTTCCCTAGTATACATAACTACCAAAAATATTTGCTAGACAGACAACGACCATTTGGCTGAGACCCTGAAGGTCGGGATGGCTCTGATACCAATTGTAACTACCTCGGTGAATTACGCTCCTGGTTACAAGCCTGGATGAGCGGAAATGGTTGAAATAGTACGGTGGGGCCCAAATGCCACTCACAGGTAGACCTTTCGGCCGTCCCAATATTTCCAAACATCAGGACAAGAACGGGCGGCGTAATCGGCAGGCGAAGGGATCAACTACATACACAAATGAGTATGTATGCAAGCCACCATACAACAGTACATCAGAGCCATTCCATCTAAAAAGAAAGGAAATATAGCAACGCCATACGGCAAGATCCAAATATCCTAGATAGATATAATAGTTTAGGATATCTCCTCATACATCAATCAACAGAGTATCAGGCGGAAGCGGAAGACAAAATCCGAGTACGGATAAGAAGCAAATCGGCATAAGATGCCCCATAAATAAGCAGATCCCGCCCACAGATCTCACGGATCCCCGTTCCCGGAATCTCTACACAGAATGATCGTTGCCCACATCGCCCGTCTCTTCCACCCAGTATCCATCTTGCGAGTGTACCTGTTCATCTGAACCAATACTTTATCGTGTGAGACCCTAGGGGTACTCAGCAAGTCTTTATGCCTCTAAAGGGGACACAACCTGGGGTGACACAATTGCAGCAAAAGATAAACCCTAACAATTCTATAGATACTCGCTAACCATCCGCCTAACCAGAGATAGACGGATGTCCGTGAATTAATAACAACAGTTATAAAGGTAATCTTGACAGATCCATCCTCCTCCTCGCTTACCGACGAGGAAGCGGACGAACAACCCCCCCATCCGTTGGCAGTTTTATTATCCATTCCATGAGTATTGCACTATTTACTAGTCAGATACTTAGTCAAATTAAAAGCGGTACTTTAGTTATTCTTGTCTATGATCGAGAAACTGTGCTCCAAGTCGTCCATAACCGCGGACACGGCTTTCAGAAAGTTTTACCCTGCAGGGGTGCACAAATAGCAACACACACTCGATATGCCTCGGAAAAACCAAAACAAAACCCAACGAGGCAGTCACGACAAAGCGATCACAGGATTCAGAAATATTTCAGGGGGCCACCCCATTGAGCTACCCGCAACGAAGTTAGCTGACTCCGAGACGGCCTCAAGGTTTGTGGAGCCGGCTGTAAACGACTGGGAACCCGAAAATGTGACTGGGCTTGTCGATACAGCGAAAACGGGTCACGGACCTAAACAGTACAGTGTGCATTACCTCGCACAATTTAAATTAAAGCAGTAAGGCATGGCATAAGTACAGGATAGTAAATAAAGCCTCAAACTAGTTTGTGGCCCCAAGAAATAAGAATGAATCAAGCTCTGGCTCAGGGGGGTCCATAAGGCCTCCCGGATGTGGATAGCGCGAATAATCGAGGAACAGGAATCAAGTACTCGGGGTCCTACGGGACACAAGTGAGCCTGAAAAACCAAATAGCAAATATGGCTCACCGATGCCACTTTCATTAGTTATCCCATTACTACTCAGATTAAGTTGTATAGGTACCTCGTTATCCATCAGACACTCACATACCCTACACATGCTGTTCTACGACTCGCATGGCTCAAACAACTCCTGTAGTAATGGCTCATGGGATGGAGGAACAAGCTTCGGTGGGGTTTAAAAGTAAAGGCTATGCAGTACTTGGGATTCAAATTAATGCAATCGCGACTCCATGATGCAAGATTAAGATAGAGGCAATAGGTACTATATGTATGCAAGCATGTGGTAGTGCTTGCCTGGCAGCTCAGTTGAAGCAAGGGATGGATCTGGGTAGTGCTCCTGGTTCTCTTGATATATCCCCTGCTCAGTGTCTATTCGAAGGAGAACCAAACAAACAAGGGCCAACATAAATAAAGTGCGCAAGCATATGAATAAAATGCATCAAGCAAACAATCATGCCATGATGAATGATGCACAATTTGCATGGCAATTAAGTAGCATGGCATGGGTGAGGTGTGGAATACAAGGATAAATCATTTTATTGAGTTTTGGCCCCCTTTTATCCTCATATTAGTTGCTGTATACTTTATATTTATATGATGCATGCTTCAAAACAGAACATGGAATGCATAAACAGAAAGGTCTCGTCGAGCCAATCATTTTAGACATATTATTTGTTAAATTTGGAGTTATAAAACAAAAGTTATTAATTAAATAAGGATAAGGGGCATTTTATTGTAATTTTAATTAACTTGGGAAATAAAGCGTCCAAAATATATTTTGAAGGCCATATTTGAATTCGTCATATTTTTCTGATTCGAAAACATATATTATATGTTTAATTTGGGTTTGTATTTTAAAAGTTGTTGAAAAACAGAATTAAATTTGAATTTGAAAAGATTTGAATTTAAACAGATTGCAGAAAAGTTTTTGTTACTCAGCCCAGTGCTAGCCAGAGACAATGACAGGTGGGTCCCGAGCTGACTCAGCAGCACACGCGCGTGAAAAGCTTTTTACACCGGGGCTCTGCCTAGCCCGCGTGGATGACAAGCGGGCCCAGAAGCCCTGCGGACCCACACGCTAGTGGGCGGGCGCGAGGCCGCCACACGGCACAGCGGGGGACTGCGGGTTGATGGAAACTAAGTGCAGGGTGTGTTTTGTAAAACGGCAACAGACGCTGGTTGGTGGGTCCTGCGTACCGCGGGTTGATGCAGAAAAAGGGCAGGGGGTTTTGCGCAAAAGGTCGCCGTACTGTGGATCTTCCCCTCCTCACGTGCTTGGGTCGGCCAGGACAGGGGCCTGGGGCTTCCAGGTGGGACCAGAGGGCGAGGCCAAGGAGGCAGGGGCAGGCTCGGGCTAGGGGGCCACAAGGCAGGGAGAGAAGAGAGGGAGAGAGGGTAGGCTCGGGCTAGGGTTTTGGGGGAGCCTCGGGTTAGGCTTAGCCGGGGTGGTAGCTAGGTGGGTCCAGGGTGAGAGGGTGGCCAGGTGGGGCCAGCTGGGTGAGAGAGAGAGGCCTAGAGAGAGAGGTAGGTTTAGGGTTTAGCTTAGAAGGGGGTGTGAGGGTTAGGGTTAGATGGGGTGGTTTGGAGAGTGGGGTAGAGGGGTATGGTGAAAAAGGTGGTAGGGTTTAGGATTAGATGAGGGAGTGAGAGATGGTTTTCCTTTTGGCAAGCTCAAGCAAGAACAAGATCAAACCAAGCTAGACCAAAAGAGAGAGAGGTGGTGATATGGTTTTAAGCAAGACCAAACATAGATCAAGCCAAAAGAAGGGATAGAGATAGGGATGATCCACTCTAAAACAAATAAAATCCAAATGACAAGCAAAAAGGTGGTACTTGCATGGCCCATGCAAATGCATTAAATGCTAGGTTTCCTCTTGTGAGAACAAAAATGAATATCCATAGCATTTATACTTATGCATTCCAAAATGTGGAGTAAGGCCTAAGCAAAAGAATTGAAAAAGAAAGTCCCAAGTGGAAATAGATGGAGATGATCATATTTGAGTAAAAATGAGACATGCTAGTGTGTATGTGCCACTAGATGCTTAATAGTCCCAAAAATATCCCAACATGAGCATAATTCCATAATAATCCATATGGAAGCTAGGAAAAAGGGTCCCACTCACAAGGCATGCAAAGGTGGCCATGTGGCTCTCATATATCAATAATGTGAAAACAACATGATGCTAAGATGAGAGCATGTGGAATAGAATTGGATCCATCCCAACCCACATGAGCTAGAGGTAAAACCAACAAAGTGCAAAGCTCATATTTAGTTGGATGGTGGAATTATAAGGTGGTGGAGTGGAATAAGAGATATGCCCCCAACTCAACTTGGGCATTTAAACAATATATCAACAACCAAATACAATATCAAGAGGCAAATACAATTAATAATGCATATGAGAGGAGAACCAAATGAAAAAGGGTTTTATATGATGCTCAAATGCAAGGTGGCATGATGACATGAGCATGACATAATTATGATGCAACAATTATATGTTCGAAGTAGCCATTATATTACTAAACCAAGTAGCATTACAATTGTTAGACAATTGGGATGCTACACATGCATATAGATTTGAGGTAAAAATTCAAACTCATTTCAGAAAAACAGAAGCACATAGTGCTATGATTTTATGTGAGCAGAATTAAATCAAAGGGCTATCCCCATTTGAAAGTTTGATTGTTTATGAACCAAGTTGGTTGCCTTCTATGAGAATAGGGTTTAAGTGTAGATTTTAAACCAAGTTTTTCAAATGGGAAATGGTTTCCAAAAACCATTTTTCAAAATTTACAAACCAAGTGCCTAGCCTCTGATATTGTTGATCTCCAAGCTTGACCAAGCTGTTGCAAAGCAACCACATGATCTTATGCCTATATTGGAGACTACTGCTCACTGCAAAAATCCCAGGAAAATTTGAATTCAAATTGAAATTGATTTCATTTGAAAATCTATTCAGAAAATCGAATCAGAAAAAGAAAACAAGCAAACAAATGAAAAAGGCCAGGCGCCACCAATCTAGCCCAGGAACGGAACAGGCCCAACTAGCCCACCCGGGGCATTTCTTTTCCTTCCGCACGCATGAGCACACCCACCCAGCCGCTGACGACAGGACCCCACCTCCACTTCGCGCACTTCGCTGACAAGCGGGCCTCCTCCACGTCATCTTTGTCTTCCCCTGATTCCGTGCACGACCTCCGCCGCTGCCCGTTGCTGCACTGATTTCGCGAGCTTAATTGGCATTGACGCAGCGAGCGTTTCTTGTCGAGCCTCGGGCTATAAGATCCCCCCATCCTCGTGACCATTTCCCCCCAAACAATTTCGCATCCACGCGACCAGGCTGCCCACAACTCGCACGATGCCGCTGCTGTTCCGACGACTGCGCCGGCGAATTCCGGTGAGTTCCGTGCTCCCCTCTGTCTCTCGTTCATGCTAACAGGTTCAGCGAGTCCTTGCGCACCCACTGACACTTTCCTTTTGACCCCGCATGACCCGTAGCTCCAGCAACGTCGATGACGGCCGCCACCGTTCTCTGCACGAACTCCGGCGACTTCCCTCCGTAAGTAGCCACCGCCCCTTGCCCTCTGACTTGTGCACCTAGAATCTACGTCGATGTGCGCATCTAACGGTACCCTTATCTTGGCTTAGCGCGACGAGGAACCTCGCCAACGTCGACGACTGACCGTGCCGACGTCTGTCTCTACTCCGACGAGAAATCCTCGCCGTATCAGCGCGCCCCTTCACAAACCAACGCCACCTTGAGCATCAGCAGCCTCCTGCGGTTCGGGTATGACCCTTCTCCCTCTCGCGCACGACCTGAAATGCTAGCGCCGCCGTAGACAGAGCGCTCCGCCGCTCGCTAACTCCGCGCGCCGCCAGGTCATGGTCGCGTGTTCGAGCGCCGTTAGATCTAGATCCAATCGACAAGATAGAATCACTTATCAGCGAAGAGGTACGCGTTCAGGACCGTGCGATTTATTTAGATCCTGCGGCGCGGAAGGGTGATCCGGTGCGAACCGGTACGCGCCAGTAATATCGTGACGCGTGGCTAGGGCTGATTCAAAAATAGAAATTCAAATCAGATTTAGATCAAATTTTCAAAGGGCTATAACTTGAGTTTCCCACGTTAGAATTTTACAAACTTTATACCGTTGGAATCAGTAAATCAAGGCCTTTCTGAATCTGCAATGTGTTTAACAAATAGTATCTGTTAAAATGACTTTGTATGCAGAAACATGTTTAGGTCCATTTTGAGTATAGTTTTTGTTTAGCAAATTGTTTTAGGGCTAAATAAGTTTAGTTAGCAAACTTTGTGACTTATGTTTCTGTATCATGCACTTGCTTGGTAGAGTTTTCAAAATCATCACTTAGTAAATTCTTGCATGCATGCATTCATATTTTTGATTGTATATAAATTGTGTGTAATTGTATGCTACAAATTTTTGTGTAGATTTTGCTAGTGACTGTGATTGTGAAGAGTTCTACTCTCCCCATTACCAAGGCAAGTGATACTTCATGATATTTCCATCCTTTATTTTGAATAAGCATTAGAATTATTTTGCTAAGTCTTGCATGCTACTTTTGCCAAATGCTATGTTGGGAAATCCTATGTAGTGTAGAATTGTAGAGTTGCTAGGGAATCTTCCTAAGTTAAGTTACTATGCCATGCTTAGGCTAGCTAGTATAAAACAAGGGTTGGTGAAGTATGTACATGCTATGGTGAAATAATTCTAAGTCCTTTGGGACTCATGCTTTTCTTAATAAAACAACTAAGTCAATGAACTTCCTGGGTGGAATGGGACTTGAATGGTGGTTTTTGGTTGAGTGGTTACACAAGGCCATGGATTTGGCTTGTGTATCTCACTTGTGGTATGCCACCCAGGCACAAAGGGATTTGGAGGCCAAGTGTTGAGAAAGCTTACAGTGCAACCACTTGGCAATATGGGCTCTGCCATGATCATATAGGTTGCTAGAACTTAGTCACTTGGACAGTTGGTGGTAGTGGGAATGATAGGTTGGAACGCGTCCATTTGACTAAGGAAAGGCTTCTGAAAGGTCCTGTCTTGGGAAACCAAGTCTGGTGGGGAAAGTGCACAACCTCTGCAGATGGAAAATCTAAGTACTTAGCCAAGTCCATGGCAATGGACATATTGAGCATCAAGACATGGAAGCTACAAGAATCTCATCACTCCAACTTCTAAGTTAAAACTTGTGGGTGAACAAGGGTGAAGGACCCCAATGTCTATTGGTGGTTTCTTGGGAAATTTTTGACAAAGAAAAACTTAGTGATTTCAACTAATAGGAAAAACCTATTTTGAGCAAGCAAGCCAAGCTACACTTAGCCAAAATGCATATAGTATTATAGTCCACTTAAAATTTACTAAGGTATCACTTGCCAATACTATTCCAAAGTATTGACCCACTGTGGCTGTAACTTGTGATGTTGCAGGTTACTCCGATGATGAGTAGGAGTCATGAGTCTACACTCAACATGCTTGCCTGTGGCACATGAAGATGAGGACTTATGTTTATATACTTATTCCATAAACTCTTGTATTAGGCCTTTGGCCCTGAGTTGTAAAAGACTATGTTTTATCTCTGGAATGAATGTAATAAACGACCTTTGTATCTGTGTACTTCATCTTAAACTGTGGATGCTAGCATTGATCCAGGGACTAGCATTGCAATCACAAGGATCCTTTCCTTTACAAAGGAGGGATCTTACAATCTAATGCACTTAAAGTGACCAAATCCTGTGCGTCCAATTAATGTAATAAAAATGTTCTACGTGTATCAATTTTTCCGGTGCATGTAGCATCTGTTCGCGGGTGCAAGTGTGGTGTGCTTCTAGGATGCTAAACTCTAGGTGGTCACAAGGGTCGTGGTTGACACGTGCTTGAGAAGGGAGTTCGATTTATTCTTCTTTTCCGGATGATGGAAGCTGTGGGGGCGGGGGGATTCTTCTCACGTGGAAATCTGTGGTCACCATGATCTCCAACCCACACTACTCCGATAATGCCGTCATGACAAGGGTTTGAGAGGATAGGGATACCAGTTGGTGGCTTACCGAGGTCTATGTCTCATAGTCCGATGCAGACAAAGACATGCTTTTGCAAAAACTGAAGGATTTCAGGGCCTTACATCCGAGGCCGTGGATGGTGGCAGGGGACTTCAACCTAAATGTGGATCCGGTTGATAAGAACAACTCGATATTGAACCGTCATATGATGACCAAGTTTAGAAATCTGCTAGCAGAAGTGGAACTCAAGGAGATTTATCTAAATGGACACCGCTATACCTCGTCCATTAAGCATGGAAATGCCACGTTGGAGAAGCTTGATAGGGTCTTCACAACTATCGACTGGGCGCAATAGTTCCCCTCCACTTTTCTTTCAGTCATGAGCTCGTCCACGTCGGATCATTTCCCTATGTTGTTGATCTTGCCTACTCAGGTGAATAAAGATAGGCTCTTTCTCTTAGAGGAATTTTGGCCAAAGGTGGATTTTCCTAGAAAACTGTGGAAGTGTCTTGGTATTCGATGCCCATGATCTCCAATCCTTTCAAGCGATTGGCGGATAAGATGGTGTCCATGGTCAAGGCGCTAACATGCTTGATGCAGCCCAACACATGACAATCACCTTTGGTCTGCATCGTGCTACACCAACCACTCTTACTAAGGTGAACTCATTCCATCACATGTCTTCAATTCATCACCATTTGAATGGGATACTACTTGAGCAAAATGCGTGTTCCATTCAAATGCCACTGACCATGACCATGATGCCAAGAGGAGGAGACAAGGAGCACCCGGATCCAAGACACCCAAGCAAGAAGCATGGAAGAGAAGGCGACAGAAGACTTTCGATGCCAGGCCCGGCACCGCCGGATCCCACGCCGAACCAACCCCACGCTAGGCGCTCCCCGCCAAACCATTCGATGTGATGACCCACAAGTATAGGGGATCACAACAGTCTTCGCGGGTAGTATTACCCTTGACACAAGGGGAGCCAAAGAATACTTGCAAGCCTTAACAACTGAGTTGTCAGTTCAACTGCACCTGGAAATAGTTCTTGCTCACAGAAGTTTATCAGTAGCAACAGTTTGGTAGTAGCAACGACAAAGCAACAACAACAATGAAACAGGAGCAACAGTAACAGTAACAGTAAACAGTGGGATTCGAGTGCGCTGGGCATAGGGATGGATGGACGGGCGTTGCATGGACGAGTCTAAACATGTAACTTCAAGAACTAGGGCATTGCAGATAAATAATAACAAGCATCCAAGTACTAAACAATCCTAGGCATGTGCTCCAATGATAGTCACACGTGCTCGCAATGAGAACTTGCACAAGATCTTCTGTCCAGCCAGCCCGTGGCAGCGGGGCCTCTAGGGAACTAATGGCAATTAAGGTGCTCCTTTTAATAGAGCACCGGAGCAAAACATTAACACTCCATGAACACATGTGATCCTCACACCACAGCCATCCCCTACGGTTGTCCCAATTATTGTCACTTTGGGGCCTTTGGATCCGGACAATGATATGTGTACAC
This sequence comes from Avena sativa, assembly GCA_916181665.1. Taxonomy (NCBI): domain Eukaryota; kingdom Viridiplantae; phylum Streptophyta; class Magnoliopsida; order Poales; family Poaceae; genus Avena; species Avena sativa. The sequence continues at coordinate 510,577,100 of OV702294.1, forward strand.
AACTTGCAGATAAGATCACAAACAATACTATCATAATGATTCAATAATAAGTTCAGATCTGAGATCATGGCACTCGTTCCCTAGTGACAAGCATTAAGCACAACAAGTTGCAACAGTCAAATAGCACTAATAGAGATACTAGGCACTATGCCCTAACAATCTTATTCGATTACATGACAGAACTCATCCAATCCCTACCATCCCCAAGCCTACAGCGGGGGATTACTCACTCATGGATGAGGGAAACATCGGTGGTTGATGGAGATGTGTTGGTGATGATGATGATCCTCTCCAAATTCCCCGTCCCGTCAGGGTGCCAGAACGGAGTTTCTGGATCCGAATCTTGGTTTCTGATGGCGGCGGCGGAGCAGAACTCTTTCTAGAAAACTATCGAACCCCCCTCAGTTTTTAGGTCGAAAGGCAACTTATAGGCGCAGAGGGAGGCTGAGGGGGTGCCTGGGGTGGCCGCACCCCCTAGGCGCGGCCAGTGGTGGGGCCGCACCTGGCATGGGTGTGGGCCCCCCAGGCTCCTCCGTCTCGTCTTCTGGCTCTGTGGATCTTCTGGTGAAATATAATTTTTGGCATATTTTCCGGGATTTTTCCTGATAGTTGATTTTCTGCATAAAAACTAGACACCAAGGTAATTATGCTGAAAACAACGTCAGTCCGTGTTAGTTGTATCCAAATCACACAAGTTTAGAGGAGAAACAATAGCAAAGTGTTCGAGAAAGTAGATACGTTTTGGACGTATCAACTCCCCCCAAGCTTAGCTTATGGCTTGTCCTCAAGAGATTCAGTTGAAAACTGCGTGCGATAAAAAAACTTTCACGAACACATTTGCTTCGTATGATGTAAATATTCTCATCACAAGAGTAGATGCTTAGACAATTCATAATAAAGAGTATGCAACTAAGTCTACTCAATAGTCAATGCAAGCTATGAAAAGAGAAACCAACTCAAAAATAATAAGTAGCATGAAACATAAACACAAGCAACATTGCAATGCTCATAATAAGGTATGATAGAGTGGTATCTCGCTTGCCTTTGTTTGAAGAGCATAATATAAATGCCAAGGCACCTCTGAAGTTCACATGAAGACTAGAAGTAAAGATATCAGAGATACAAGCATCAAAGTCATGACATAATTAACCAAGTTTTGAGACAAACACAAGAATGACAACTATGCTCTCAAGAAGGTGCTCATAGAATAAGTGGTGACTCAATAAGGTTGTGAAAACAGTTTTGAAAGGTTTGAAAGGCTTCCAAATGCTGAAAGGAAGGTACTCATTAGCTTTGAGCTGTCATTGCCCCTATCATAGGAATCTTCATGTGGTTAAGGTGAAAGTGAGGTCCACTCTGAATCATATGCTTGACAGACCATAAACTTGGAATCCCAAGTCCCTTGAGTACGAGGGCCGCTCCGCATGCTACTCAACTTTGGTCACCTGAAAGTTCTTGTCATTGTAAATACATGCATATCATAGAGAACCGCCAACGGGGTACCCCTTGCACATGGTACAGGAGCTTTCCCATGACCAAAATGACAAGGCAAGCAGACAATGAGCATCTCAGCAATCTTTTTATTTACCATGTGCATAGCTTTTTATTGAGGATGCTTCATAGATGCTCATTATGGTGATGCTGCAAGTTTCCACCATGATTAGGCATGGCTTAGGCTAGCGGCCCATGCGTTTCTATAACACAATGTATAAACTCCATGAAATCACAAGCTCCCCTTTTATTTCACATCGTCGACATCCGTAAGCAAAAGAGCAAAGTATCAACTGGATGAGATATCCAAAAAGTGTTGAAAGCGTTCCCCATGACAGCACGGTTCTGTTGACTCCCAGCATATAATTTGCAAACATATAACTTTCATGGACTAGTCACAATGATTCAGGATTATTAAGTGCAAGGAATAAAGTGTGCCATCAAGTTCGTGAGAGTTTTACTAACTAACTTTCCCAAAACAGACAAACATTTTATTTTGGAAGAAAACACGACATATAGAATATGCGCTGAAGTAGCAAATGATGCTAATAGGTAGGTATAGTGGACACAACTGGCAATAATGGTTTTGGGGAGTTGGAAGCACAGGTAGAGCACATACTCAGTGCAAGTGAAGGCTAGCAATAGAGAGGGAGCGACAAACGAGAGAGCAATAGCTGTCATAATCATGCTTGCAACAAAACAAGACTAATTATGGCATGCAAGTGATACAAGAACTCTGAGTCAAAATAAATCATCGAGGCTTACTGACTATGGATTAGTCATATGCATGGGTGAGCATGTGCCAAGTCGATTCACATGAACAGTCAGAGGAGGATACCACAATATCATACCAAAGTATGAATAAAACAATGCAAGCACACATTCATATGACATGCTACAAACTATTAGCAAGCTGGAGCTAATCATAAACAAGCAAGAACTACTAAGCATCCATAATGACATACACCTTACACAAACAGGCTAAGCATGCTCACAATGATGAGTATATGTACAAAAATGAAACGAATAGAGTTCGTTATCAGCCTCTTACCACTCCTCGAGTTGTCTTAATCTTCATTATTGCCCTTCACTTGTGTGACTTGAATAATTAACATGAAACCAAAATCCACTGAGGACGGCTGAACCCTGCAAAGAACTCACAAAACCAAAGAAGAAAAACAAATATTTTTGGTGTTTTCGATTTTTTAGGAACAAGCAAACAAAGAAAAACAAACCAAACAAGAATCAAAAAAAGAAAATCAAACAAATAAAAATCCTTTTGGAATTTTTCTTTTAAGGCAAACCAAAGCAAAGAAACAAAGAAACAAACCAATATAAACAACGAAAATATTTTTGGTATTTTTGTGTTTTTGAGAAAGAAGCAACGAGAACCAAAAAGAAAGCGAAACAATGGATATACAAAGAACCGACCGAACATGATATATATATGAGTGAGATGTTGGTATACCTCCCCCCAAGATTAGGCTTTTGGCCTAAGTGGGGCTCAATAGCGCGGGTAGTAACCCCATGTCGGTGGGTCATCATAGAAATGATCATAGTCAGACGCCTGTGATGAAGAAGAAGACGCGCCCCAATCAAATGAGGGCTGCTGGTATGAAGACTCTCCCAAGTTGGAGGGCTGAACCGAATTGTCTTCGGCATCCTCTTCAACATTCTACTCTTGCTGGGAGAGCTCCGCCACATATGTGTCAACCTCCTCCTTCATAAGCGACCATCCTTGCATGTTATCAAAATTAAACAAAGCAGGTGCAGGCAAATAAACTATTTTCTCAGTCCTACGCTTCCTTCGACCTTGCTGGGCAAACGATAATTCATATGGTAAACTTCTCACATTAGCCTCCAAGGAAACAAAACCATGCTGAATCATGGATTCAATATCAAGCCTCTCTATGGGGAACTAAAAATCTGAATAGTGAGGCTCTAAACCATGGAAAGCTAGCAACCTAGAAGCAATGAGACCTCCACAAATTCCACCCTTCTCATGGTTGGTGGTGAGACGGCTAGCTATTAGAGCACCCAGGCTATAAGATATATTCCTACTCAAAGCAACTGCGATAAAAGCTAGATCAAAAGAAGACAACTTTCTAGCAATCTTTCTAGCAAGAACACACTTGGTAATGAAATAGGCAAAGTATCTAATAGCTGGGAGATGAATGTTCTGAATTTTACCACTTTCCTTTGAGAATTCAAAACCTTAGCAAATCGCAGCATACAAATCAATAAGTGACTTGGGCCTTTCCTTGATCTTCTCACAAGATCCCCACTGAGGTACTCTAATTGTTGCACAAAAATCAGCAAAAGGCAGGTCGATAGCTATATTATATATTTTGTAATGGACCATGGGATTAGAAGTATACCAAGTGAACCGGAATTCCTGCATAAAATCCATGGTTAGCTTAACATATTGGAATGATTCACCTTTAACAAAGTGTTCCAACCCTGTATTTGTGACCATAGTTTGGAAATCTTGGAGGACCCCCGCAATTCTCATAAATTCATGGCATGGGTATATGGAAGGAAAAACTGCCTCCTCACGATGAACCTTCATTGGCTCATGCACCATCAAGTCATATTGGTTCAGTGGATAAGCACTCATCTTCCTTGCTGAAATTTTTAGACATCCATCAAACCAAGTGATTTCTAAGTTGATAAATGATGAGCACCTACTATAGGAACTTGCTAGAGGACTACACATGCATCAAAATAAAGATTCTAAGCATAGAACAAGCATGCAAGCTCAAACAACCTAACACATATAGAAGAAAAATACTCAAGATATAATCTACCAATCACAAATCTAATTGGACAAGTGGAGGAGGCACATACCAAGGAGCAATCCCTCCAAAAATCAGCACTTGAGATGGGCTGAACAAGAAGATCGAAAATCGCGAGCAAGAACAGCAAGAACTCGAGCTTGAGCAAGTTTTCCGGTGTTTTTCGAGAGAGAGAAAGAAGATGGCTTTAAGGAGGCAGCCTGGAGGGCCCCAGGTGGGCCATACCCCCCTAGGCGCCACCCCCTGGTAGGCCGCGCCTACCATGGGTGTGGTGGCCTGGGGTGGCCCCTAGGTCATTTCAGGTGCCTCTCTGCCCCGTTTTCGAGGAAAAATTTATTTAGAATTTTCTGGGATTTTTCGGGAAACTTTATTTTTGGCCAATTTTCAGGGTATGAAAATTGATTTTCTCGCAGAAACAGTTTTTTCAGAAGAAGCAAAAGCAAACAAAAGCCAAACTACAGAAGTTCTTAGACACTCTGATAAGCAAACAACTAACTAACAAGAGCAAAAGCAAAGACTAGGAAGGAGAAAAGTAAAAGAAGCAAGAATAACCACAGTGAAAACATTATTTTGTTCATTAAAATCCTTTTGTTAACAAGGTTGATCAAGTATTGTTACCAAAACAATCTTATATGAAACAAAACTTTGCAATCCATAAGGTGATTATGTTATCTCATACTTGATAGCAATGGTCCCAATCATAATAGTTTCAAAATTTTGTTATGGAGTGGGACAATATATTTCTCCAACCTTGATGCTCTCAATATTTTCAATGGAATTCAGGCAATATCTCTTAGCAACCTTCTTGGAAAATAGACAGTGTGCTCTTTGTCATTAATATTGAATGTTACTTTTCCTTGATTGCAATTGATGACAGCACCTGCAGTATTCAGAAAATGTCTCCCAAGAATAATAGACATATTATCATCTTCAGGAATTTCAAGCACAACAAAATCAGTTAGAACCAAGCAATTATGTCACATCCCAAAATTTTCCAAATTTTGAAATGTGAAAAATAAATAAACAAAATAAATAATTGTTGAAATTGAGGGTGAAAAGAAACTTTTTAATTCCAAATGGAAACATCAAAACCCATTTTGAACAAATAAAATCCTAAAGGGATTTAAAAAGATAAACAAATAATAAATAAAATTATAAAAGTTGGAATCACCATTTTTGGATCTTTAAATAAAAAGATATGGATTTTATAAGCAAAGGGAGAAATAAATAAATAAGGACTATTTTAAAAAGCCAAATTAAATCTTGGCCCAAAAAATGAAATGAAAGATTTTTGTTTAATAAAAAGAGTAAAGGATTATTTAAATAAAATCATAAGGATTTATTAATATCCAATTTTACTTAAATAAAGACAATTCCCAATTTAAGTGAACATTAAAACATATTAAAATATTTTAAATAATAATTCAAAGCGAAGTTATTTTGAATAAATAAAACCTACTCAAAAAGGTTTGGTAAAATTTAGAATTCATATAGAGTTTGAAAACATAATTAAAACCTTATTTGAATAAAGCCAAGGGCCTATTTTAAATAATTAATATGCCCTAAAAGAATAAAAGAAATACTCTAAATTGGACTTTAGAATATGTTAATAAACAGTATTAAAATATACTCAAAGTTTGGCAAAGGTTTGAATTCAAATGGGGTTTGAATTATTTGAACAAAAATCAAAACAGAATAATAGAAAAGGAAAAAGAAAAAGATCAGGAATAAAAAAAGGGGAAACAAAGCCAACCCAGAAAACAGGCCCAGTCCAGCCCAGCGAGCCCAACTCATCTCTCACCCGCAGAAAACGTTTCGCACCCCGTAGCTCACCCACTCAGTCACTGATGCTCGTCCCCACGCACATTTCCTCTCACATCACTGACGAACAGGACCCACTCTCGACCGTTCCCCCCATCACACCTCGCCGTTTCTGCCACGAATTAATCCTGATAAATTCGAGTAAATGGCAAGGTTAATTCCTCCAGAGACCACGCACCCTTAAACGCCTCACCCTCCTCTCTCTTTTCCCCCAGGCGCCGTCCACTCTCTGCCATCGGGCTGTCCTAATTGGCCGCTGCAAAGCTTCTGCCCCGACGAGCTACTCTGGACAAATCACGGCAACTCCGGCCACCCCCACTCCCTGGCACCCACTAGCTTATTCCCCATCGCCAGGTGCACCTGCCCATAGCCCCAGCTCACCCGTGCGCGTGCTAGAAGCTTGGCTTAGTCATCACCTGAGCGCCACCGAGAACTTCTTCAACTCCGGCGAACTCTCCAGGTAGTTCCCGTCCGCCCCTGTCTTTTTTGATGATTCTCCCGCACTCAACGTATCCTCGCGCGTCTAACACCGATGCTTGCTTGCTTTCTCGTGCCCTATAGCGACGCCACCGACAAAGCCCGTGCATGCCCGACGGTAGCAAAAACTCCGACGAGCAATCCCCCTGGAACCCGTACGCCCCCTGCCCTCCTACTACTACGTTGAGCTTCCCCACGCTTCGGTGAGTCTGGTAATGGTCTTTCCCTTCCCTCTTGCTTCCTGTATCACCGACAGCATCACCGCCTGAGCGCGCGTCGCCATTCGCCGCCGCCAGCGCCGCCCATCTGTGGTCGAGCTGCTGTGAGCCATTGGATCTAGATCCAAGCGACGCGATAGATTGACTTAACGAACCGTTATCATGTGCTCTGTGCCGTAGATTTTAATCAGGTCCAACGCACCCCGTAGATCGATCCGCACGATCCGTTTTCAGCCAATAAGAACATGACGCGTGGCCTTTGTTTCGATTTAAAAACAGAAAATATTCTATTAAATGTTTGAACTTGCAAAATTCATAACTTTTAATCTACACGTCCAAATTTTGCAAATTTTATATCAATGGAATCAGAAAAAGGATTACTTTCCAACCATGCACTTTGTTTAATGATTTGCTTCTGGAAAATTAGTTGTTTTGCAGAAACTTGTGTAGGCATAATTTGAATATAAAAATTATTCTAGAAATATTTTTAAGGTAAAATATTTGGTAAATGGTTTTTTTAACCTACTGACCATAGAAACCAATTTATGGATTTAAAAGTGTATTTTGTGAAGATAAAGAATAAATCTTTGAATAAAAGCATTTCTAGTTAAATAAAAATATTGATTATGTTTTTAGAATGCTTTTTGAGTAAAACCTTTGGAAAATGATTTGATTTAAACTCTCTGACCCTAAACACCAAATTTTGAGATTTGAAAACATATTTGATGAACCTTAATAAATTATTACTTTGATTAAAGGCATTTCTAGCAAATAAAAATATTATTTGAATTAAAAATGGAATTTGGATGAAACCTTTTTGCAAATGGATTAATATTAAATGCTTTAAACATAAACACTAACATTTGTGTTTAAAGAATATATTTGGCTAAAATTACAAAATATTACTTTGATTTAAATCACTACTAGCAAAACAAAATGATTTAAATGGACATTTTCACTAACTTGGCTTCAAATGATTTTGCCACATTTATAAATGACCTTTTAAGTGTTTTAAAATGTTTAGAGCCTACTATAAACCACTTTTACAAATAAAACCATATTTTGCATGCTTGCATGCATTGCTTGATTTTATTGTTTCATGTGATAAATTGTTTGAATGCTAGTTGAATATGTGTTTGCTTGATTGATTAGTAGTGAAATTAGAAGAGTGTGATATTTTCAAGATCAAGGAGTGAACCAATATTCTCTACTAAAAAGGCAAGTGACACTATCATCCATGTCCTACTATTTTCACTACACTTAGTGGTATTTTTGTAGTATGCATGATAGGACTACTATATTTTTATGCTATGCTATATCCTATTAGGATATCCTTATATCTTCCTTAGTGAAAACATTGTAGTTGTAGTACGCCTAGCCCTGCTATATACTTGGGGTGGAATACAATGTTACGAATATATGAAGTATTGGAAAAATATATGTTTTATATAATAAATAAGTACTCAATGAACCACCTGGGTGGAAAGATGATACTCACTTTTGGACAAGGTGGCAACAAAGGGAACCATGTTTATATGGCTATCTTTTTGTATGTGCACTAGAAGAAAACCACCCAGGGACTTAGAGATTGAACATGTTTCTCGTACAGTGGCTTCCGTGTACAGCCACATGCTAAATGAGCTCTGGCTTAGTCAACTACATAGTGGAAGACCCTTGCATTGGCATCTTCAGGTTAACTGGAATTGTGTATTGGAAATATATCCTTACATTGGTGCCTGGTAGACAAGATAGCATTGTGTATTGGGAGGACTTCTATGGAAAGACTTCATCACATTCTCAATCTGCCGGTACTCCATTTGGTGAGTACTTATCCAGCAGCCATTGGTGGCGTCAAGACGAGATTGTGTCATGTGGGTAAAGTGTACAACTTCTGCAGAAGATCAAATTCTAAGTACTTAGCTGTGTCCCCGGTTACGGACAACTCTGAGCAACTAAGGCCTGAAGATATGGAAGATCTCGACATTCCAATTTCTCAAAGTAAAACTTGATGGTGTCAACAAGGGATTAGAAGCACTTGGAGTTTTCCAAGGAGTTCAGAAAGATTTTAAAAAGATCAAAACTATTTTAAAAAGATAGGATAAAACTATATTGCTTTCTGCAAATGAGCCTAAACCCTACTTAGCCAAATATGCATGTAATGATAGGATCCACTTATTTATACATAGTAGTGAAACTTGCCAATACAATTCAAATGTATTGACCCTTGTGGCTGCAACTTATTATGTTGCAGGTTTGTTTGATGTTAGTGAAGTGTGTTGATTAGGATTACAAGTCTACAACCAACATGATTGCATGTTGCACTTTGAAGATGAAGGACTCCATGCTATAGTTATTTCTGCTGCATTGTAATGAGATAGCCAAATGAGCTATGTAAGATGTAATGAACTATTTTATTCCTGGTTATAAAGTTGTCCTATGACCTTTTTCTTGATATTACATCTTAACTGTGGATGCTAGCTATTGATCCAGGGACTAGCATTGTAAACACAGGGATCTCTACCTTATTGAAGGTTGGGACCTCTACAAATCATGAGCCACTTGAACAGGAACATCCTCACATATACCAAGAGGAATAGTAGTTGACTTATCAGCCATTTGCAAAGATATATCAGCTGGTATCAACTTTTCTAGCTGTTGCCTTTTGTAGAGAGAAAAAGTCATAACACTAACTCCAGCTCCCAAATCACATAAAGCAGTTCTAACATAATTGTTCTTAATAGAGCAAGGAATAGTTGGTATACCTGGATCAACAAGTTTCTTTGGAACCTTACCATTGAAGGAGTAATTAGCAAGCAAAGTAGATATCTCCTCATTAGGAATCTTCCTTTTATTAGAGACAATATCCTTCATATACTTTTAATAAGGAGGCAACTTAATAGCATCAGTCAAAGGAATTTGCAAAAATAAAGGTTTCATCCACTCACAAAACTTGTTGTAGTGTTCTTCCTCCTTTTGACTAGTGTTTCTTACCTAAAAAAGGCATATGTTTCTGCACCCAAGGTTCTCTCTCTTTACCATGTTTATTAGCAGTAAAATCTTCCTTTGTGTACCTAGTGTTCTTAGTGTGCTTCTTAGGTTCTTCCTCAACTTCCTCATTATCAGGAGCATCATTTTTATCAATACCACTCTCAGTTTCAGCATCAGAGATAGATATACTATTAGGATCTACAGCAGGTTCAAGTGGTTCCTCAACTATCTTATGTTTCTTTTTCTTTCTCTTACTATGACTACCACTACTCTCACCTTGTTGAGAATCCTGCTCAATTCTTTTGGGGTGTCCTTCAGGATATAAAGGACCTTGAGTAGCTATACCACTCCTAGTTCTAATTCCATAAGCATGTTTATCTCCTGAAGCATTAACTAGCATATCCTTTTGTACCTTAGCAAGTTGATCAAGTTGAGTTTGAACCATTTGAAAGTGTTTACAAAGCATTTTAGTATAATTAGAAGTTCTTTCCACAATATCTTTCAACTCATTAATAGCTCTAGAGTTTTCCAATAAATGATTCTGAACTTGTTTATTAAAATGACCTTGTTTAACAATAAAAATGTCAAGTTTCTCTAAGCATTGATCGGGAGGCTTACCATAAGGAATATCACCTTTATCAAAGTGTTGGAGAGAGTGTACCTCAATAGTAGATGAGTGGGGAATTGGCTTACATAATTCTTCTATAAGAGGTAGATTCTTCACATCTTCAGCTCTAATACCTTTCTCCTTTAGACACTTCTTAGCTTCCTTCATCTTCATCATTTAATGTAATAACTCATCTCTTCTTTGGTGTTGGTGTTGGAACTGGTTCAGGAACATCTAGTTCAGGAGTAATGGGCTCAGGTGCATTCAACTCAGTTGAAGTCCAATCATCATAATTCTTGCTTATTTTAGCCATTAATTCTTCAGCATCTGTAGGAGTTCTTTTCCTGAAAACACAATCAGCAAAGCTATCTAGGTATGTCCTAGAATCATCAGTTAGTCCATTATAATAAATATCAAGAAGCTCATTCTTAGGTAATGGACATCCAGGATGTGCATGAATCAAGGCACAGAACCTTGTCCATGACTCGGGTAATTTCTCTTTTTCTCCATGTTTAAAATCAAAAAGTCTCTGCAAAGCAGCATGTCTAGCACTAGGAGGAAAATATTTCTGGAAGAAATAAGCAATCAAACAATCAGGGCTATCAATGGAACCAGGATGTAATCTATTAAACCAAGCCCTAGCTTCTCCTTTTAGTGAAAAGGGAAGATCTTAGTAACAAAGTACTTGCGCATCTTAAAATCATCAGAGAATAAAGCACTCATAGTAGAAAGCTCATTCATATGAGCCACAACACTCTCATTTTCAGTCCCAGAGAAAGGTTCTTTCTCAACAATATCTAAATAAGATAAATCAAGAGAGAAATCATAATCTTTATGTTTAATATCTATGGGAGAAGTGGCAAACTTAGGATCAGAGGACAACTTAGGCATAATAGTATGTCTAGCAAGGAGACTCTTAATAGCACTAGTACAATGTGTGTTTCGGCACTCTTGAACAAAGTCATCAGTGAACTCAATGTAACCATCATTAATATCATAAGTCTCACTAGCATCAGGTGAGATAACAGGTGTAATAGTGTCTTCACTAGGAGTTTCGGTATTTCCTAGACTAGCCATAGTAGCATCTAGAAAAGGACCTAATGAACCACTTGCATCAAGCACAATAGAAGTAACATCATGAGTATCAAAAGCAGTTTCAGACTCAACAGTAGTAGTAGTGTGTGTAGCATGTGTATGTGGTGGTGGTGTAACAAGCTTACTTATAACAGACAGTGAATCAAGAGCAGCAAAGGTGTTTAGGACTGTACCTCTTCTTCTAGTGGATGGTAAAATAGGGAACTTTCCATCACAACACTTCCCCATGATGAAAGGAATAGCAGTGAACAATAATAGATCCAAGTGAACTTACAAATAAATCTATGCTCCCCGGCAACGGCGCCAGAAAATAGTCTTGATGACCCACAAGTATAGGGGATCGCAATAGTCTTCATGGGTAGTATTACCCAATTTATTGATTCGACATAAGGGGAGCCAATGAATACTTGCAAGCCTTAAAAACTGAGTTGTCAGTTCAGCTGCACCTAGAAATAGTTCTTGCTCACAGAAGTTTATCAGTAGCAATGGCAAAGCAACAACAACATTGAAACATGAGCAACAGTAACAGTAAACAGTGGGATTCGAGTGCGGTAGGCATAGGGATGGATGGACGGGCGTTGCATGGACGAGTCTAAACATGTAACTTCAAGAATTAGGGCATTGCAGATAAATAATAACAAGCATCCAAGTACTAAACAATCCTAGGCATGTGCTCCAAATATAGTCATACGTGCTCGCAATGAGAACTTGCACAACATCTTCTGTCCAGCCAGCCCGTGGCAGTGGGGCCTCTAGGGAACTACTGACAATTAAGGTACTCATTTTAATAGAGCATCGGAGCAAAGCATTAACACTCGGTGAACACATGTGATCCTCACACCACAGCCATCCCCTCCGGTTGTCCCAATTATTGTCACTTTGGGGCCTTTGGATCCGGACAATGATATGTGTACACAACTTGCAGATAAGATCACAAACAATACTATCATAATGATTCAATAATAAGTTCAGATATGAGATCATGGCACTCGGGCCCTAGTGACAAGCATTAAGCACAACAAGTTGCAACAAAGTCAAATAACACTAATAGAGATACTAGGCACTATGCCCTAACAATCTTATTTGAGTACATGATAAAACTCATCCAATCCCTACCATCCCTAAGCCTACAGCGGGGGATTACTCACTCATGGATGAGGGAAACATCGGTGGTTGATGGAGATGTGTTGGTGATGACAATGGCGATGATCCTCTCCAAATTCCTTGTCCCGGCAGGGTGCCAGAACGGAGTTTCTGGATCCGAATCTTGGTTTTTGGTGGCGGCGGCGGAGCGGAACTCTTTCTGGAGAACTATCGAACCCCGGTTTTTAGGTCGAAAGGCAACTTATAGGCGCATATGGAGGCAGAGGGGGTGCCTGGGGTGGCTGCACCCCCCAGGCGCGGCCAGTGGTGGGCCCGCGGCTGGCATGGGTGTGGGCCCCCCAGGCTCCTTCTCCGTCTCGTCTTCTGGCTCTGTGGATCTTCTGGTGAAATATAATTTTTGGCATATTTTCTGGGATTTTTCCTGATAGTTGATTTTCTACACAAAAACTAGACACCAAGGTAATTCTGCTGAAAACAACGTCAGTCCGTGTTAGTTGTATCCAAATCACACAAGTTTAGAGGAGAAATAATAGCAAAGTGTTCGAGAAAGTAGATACGTTTTGGACATATCACGACGCCCCGCCGAAATCCTCCCCATTATAGTTGTTCGGCGTCCGCTGACCCATCTGGTGCCTCACCGAACCATCCGGACCCAACTGGAATCTCAGAGTTGTATCAAGGCCCTCCCCAAGTGATTGGTCCCTCCCTCCCAAGGATTCTAGTAGTTCTAGGTCTCCCCTCTAGGATTCTACTTGGTTGATATTCTCTCCTTGGTTGGTATTCTATCAATTGCTTTCCCAATCTCTCCTCGGGTGATTATACCACAAGGTATCTCGCCTAGGGATTCAATTGGATTGGTTGATTGAACCAACAGGAGCAAAATTGGATTTTATGAGTGTTTGTGTGAGTTTGTATCTTTACCTTGAATCCAAGTTGAGTTCATCGTGTTCACCCCATTTCCCCTCACTCCCCGCCTCAAATCCGTGAAGATCGGGCCACCCAAGGGTAAATACACCAAGGGACCCATATCACTGCTGGAGTGACAGATTCATTAACAATAACAAGCTCCAGAATCTTTTGGCCAACAAGCTCACTCTTTGTCTAGATGTCACCATGGAGTCAAGGGATCTCTCCCTGGAGGAGCGTGGTTTCATGAAGTGTCTTAAGTGGCATATCTAAGGGCTCGCCTCCCTCGAGCGACCACCATCGCCTGACAGAAATCCAGGATCCTATGGCTAACTGAGGGCGATGTCTGCACCAAATTCTTCCACCTACATGTCAACCACTATATAAGAAAGAACTTCATCCTTCGCCTCAAGGTGGATGGGGCGGTTGTCTAGGATCAAATAGAGAATCTCACAGCTGTGGATGCTTACTATGAGAGGCTATTGGGTTCAGTATTGGTGTGAGGGTATGATCTTGACCTCGACTTCCTAGTGGTGCAGTACCATGACCTCTATGATTTGGAGGCCCCTTTTCTAGATGAGGAGCTCGCCATGCCCAGACAGATTTACCGGGAGATTCTATACTTCCATTTGGAAAATCATAAAATCATATGTTATGGGAGCCTTTGACACCTTGTGAAGTTGTGATCGTCGGGGGTTGCATGTCGATAATCAGGCTCTCATCTCCCTGCTCCCAAAGCAGGAAGATGCCATGGAGGTTAAGGACTTCCTCCCCATCAGCCTGATCCATAGCATGGACAAATTTGTGGCCAAGGTTCTCTCGGTGCAATTCGCCCTGAAGATGCCTCAATCAGTGGGGCCTCGTAATAGTGCTTTTATATGTGGTCACTGCCTGCATGACAACTTTCAGCTTGTTTAGTGCATGACCAGGAATCTAAACACTCTCAAGATTGACATGGTGATGTACAACCTGGACATTATCAAGGCTTTGGACACCGTGGATTGGGCATTCCTGCTCAAGGTTCTAGCCAAGCTAGGCTTCCGAAGAAGGTGGATCTCCATTTTCTGCGGGCTTTTGAGCACTACTCAACCCGCATGGTGGTCAACAGCGTCGCCGAAGACCTCTTGTACAACAGACATGGGATTAGGTGGGGGACCATGTCAACACCCGATTTTTAATCACACATGCCTGTTATGACATACATCGCAATCCCAGGATTACCATTTTTGCGAGAGATAATAGATTGGATATCACAGTACATCATCCATTACAAACCATACATAAGGTCTTACACAAATAAGGATCTCATGATCCAGTTCTTAATACAATTCAAGCAGTGGAAAAACGTAATAGTAACGATAGCGTAAGTGAAGCTCCATCTTCAGGGTCACAGGCAATGCTGATGATTGGAGATGATCCTAGTTGTCGTAACCTTCCTGCTGTCCTTCTTCCTAATACTCCTCTTCATAGTCTGGCCACGGGAATAGCCAGGGACAAAGCCATGAGTACTCTTTAAGTACTCGCAAACTAATACTAACAAGTGAAGGGGTTCTTGTAGTAGGATACTAAGCTCTAGGGTTGTTTTGCAAAAAGCCAGATTTACCTCTACTAAGTTCAGAAGCAAATAAAGCTAGTTGAAAGTTTTATAACACCTAAGTGGGAACTTGAATTTCATGTCACAACACTGTTGTGGTCAAGTCAAAGTCACAATCATTTCACAAGTCCTTTTGAAAACATCTGACGACGGAACAATATGGCCACTCCAACTGTCCATAACCGCGGACACGGCTATTTCAATAGTTTGACACTCTACAGAGATTGTACACTTTCCCCACAACATTCAATATATCCGTCAGGAACAATCTTGAATTCACCATACTCAGTATGCGGATAATCAATCCTAACCTTTCAATTACACGCCCTAGTATAAGCACCTATCCTGTGAGTTTGGCCTCCCAACCATGACCAACTGTCATCTTGGGTACTGCACAGGTGGACAATCTTCACAAGGTAGCCTCAGCTCAGACCTTGGCCGCAAGGGAACCCATACTAAGGTATATAAATTTCCAGTCAAACCCTACCCAAATTTCGGGTATTGTGGTTGTACGGTAAAATTGGAATGGTATCGCATCCAGACAACCATCAGTTTTATAAAGGGATAAGGCTCATGCCTTAACATTCTCATCATCAAAATCATCTGGTGTTCAAGAACACATGTCAAAACATTTCAATAGAATGACTCCTCATTCTAAGGTTTTCATAACCATTTTCACCAAGTATTCCCATCTAAAGTTGATCAAGTTTTAAGCTTAGCACTAGCATCTACAGGTGGGGGGTAAATACTAGTGAGGGGTGGTAAACAAGTGTATCTTATCTACGTTCAATCTCATGCCTTAGGATGACATCAAGCTTATCTAACTTAGGCCAAATTTTATGCTCTTTATGCTACCTTCAATTATCTTTCTAGAATCTACAAGTCACTAAGTAAACTTTTGATAGAAAGATTTACTAAAGATAATAAAATACTAAGCTTGCAAGTAAAACTAGGATGGTGTGTCAAGTGGGTATAATCACATATGCTTAAGGTATATAGTTGGCATAGTAACAAGCAAGTAGTAGCTTGCTAAGCTACGAGTGTTAGCTTGCCTTGTGCAGAGCAGTGGTTGAAGTTCTCCTCGGCTTCTTCCTCGTAGTATCCTCCTTCCTCCTCGTATCCTTGGTCGGTACTAGCATCTATAAATAAATACAAGGTACATAATCACCAAACAATACTTTAATATTTCTAATCATCACACAAAGGTTCACACTAGATGATCTAGCATGATCACTAACATTACAAGATTAAAGCACTTGTCTCATTTATTTTATTTTAGAAAAGTAATTTCTACTCATTGAAAAACTACTTAAGATTTAATATTCTCCAACTCAAACAAGGGAACATGTTGACACATGTCATCACCATATATTTCAGTACATGGCAATGTGATTTAAAGTGGTGTCACAATTTAATAAGGTTTAAACTTTTTATTTTAATTAATTAAAGTAACTAGAAATGCCTATGTGGCATTCTTTTATTACTTGATCATTATTTTTATAAGTAAACCTATATATTTTTATATATTCTGAAAGCTATGGTTAAATGTGATTTTTGAGAGTTGGAATCAACTCAAAAGCTCTTATGGTTGAATTTTGAAAAATGTTTGAATGCAGAAAAGCTTCTTCCTTGTTATTTGTACCATGGGTGATCTACAAATCTAAATGGTTTGAATCCAACGGGCTTGAATTAAGCATTCCAGTACCTTTCTAACAAAATTTGTTTCATGCATTTTGGTTCAGTGAATCGAGCTGGGTTGATTTTTGAATCTAGGTACAGAACTGGGTTTGAGATTAAATGAATAAATCTAAATTTGAATTAGTGGGTCTCGCGGGATGTTTAACTGGGCCGGCCCACTACGCACAGCGCGCGTGGGCTGGTTAAGTGAGCGACCCCACTCGTAAGTGAGACAACAAGGGGCAAAGCGGTATGGGGCGATTAGGATCGTAGGATCTAACTCTAATCCAACGGCTCTGGTTCATCGTTCACGTAGGGCAACGCCGGTGAGACAGAACCCTAGAGCGGCCAATGGGGGTCCTGGGAGGCTCACCGGGGCTCAGGCGATGGTCGGCGATGGGGGCGAACGACGAAGTCGACGACGACGATCCTCCTGGTACCGGCAACTTCTCCTGGGGCGGCTCCAATCGACGGTGCCTCTCCTCCTTTGCAGCGGCGAACTCCGGTGAAATTCCTGCCACCTGGTGCTCGCCTTGCTCCGAGAGCGAGTGGGTGTGATCAGTGAGAGGTGGGGAGTGAACTGGTGTGAAGACAACGAGCGGGGGCGGCCTCCTTTTATAGTGGCTGAAGGGGACCGAATGGCGCGGGTGGAGCTCGTCGGTGTCGACGACACAGAGTGCTACTGGCATGGGCCACGACAGGGGACGGTGATGTGCTCCCTGGCAAAGCTCAACAGTGTGGTCTTGCGGCGTGGGGCGGTGCTGAACGGTCGGAATGTTGCGGCGCTCTAGGCGGGTTCGACGGAAATTTTAATGGCGCACAACATGCTTGGTCCGTGCAACGACGAACAGGGTTGTCTGGCGGGGTGCTGGGATGCTGGCGAGCACGTCTGCAAGCGGCGAGGGCGGCACGCGGTCTATGGGATGATGTCGCTAACGACGCACTGGCGCGCTCTCGGCTCGCACGCAGAGAGACTAGCCGCGTGCTTGGCGGGTGGTACAGTGGCTGGCTGCGCTTGGGGCTTGGACAGGGAGTGGCGGTGGGCAGTGCTGTGTGTCCCAGACAAGGTTGGCGAGGCTAGTGCTGCCTCTATCTCGCTGGCGACATGGGGGTGACAATGGTGCTCTCGACATGGTCACCATTAATGGCTAGGCTTGCTCACAGTGGTGCTAAAGCTAGTTAGATTACTTTGATCATCTACTGAGAGTGTAGAGAGAGCTATAGAGGGAGCAAGTTAGGCACTGATCACTGCTCACTATAGTGTTTTGTGTTTGTTTGTTTGCTGATTACAAGGTGTTTGATGAAATGGCCAAAAGAAATTCAAATTTGAATTTTGGATTCAAACTTGGTGGGTTTTCTAGGCACATACTAGGGAGTATCTGGTTAGTTGGATTGGTCAAGGGGCACTGGTTTGATTGGGTTTTGAAAAGGGGTGATCTTCACATATGTTAAAGATTCAATTTTGAATTATCCTTTGAATGGGGTTGCCAAATGTTTCTGCAAGTTTGAAAGGTGGGCTTTGATTCACTTTTACTTGGTCAAGCAAGGGGTGAAAAGAATTGGAAAAGTTTCTGTTTGAAATCTTGGACTAGAAACACCCAAAGTGTCCTAGTGAGCAAGATTGGCAAAAGTGACCATTTGCCTTATTTGATTTGTTTTTGATTTTTTTCTTGATTTGTTTCTACTTGGAAATGTTTTAGATGATGTTATATTCATCTTTGAACCATTCCTTACTATTTAGTTGAATCACACAAGTCCATTCATGCATTCATCAAATCATCACATACACACATGCATTCATTTGGTTTTTATTTAATCAAAGTTTTTGTTAACCCTAATTTTAGTGATTAGAGTTTGATGATCATTGTTTCATATTTTTGGGATGTTACAAACCTTCCCTCCTTAAATGAAATTTCTTCCCGAGATTTGGAAAAGAAGAAAAAATATTACCTAGGATTTAAAGAGATCGGGAAACTACGTCCTGATGTGATCTTCTCGCTCCCAGGTAGCTTCTTCTTCAGTGTGGTTGCTCCACTGAATCTTGAGAAACTTGATGCTTCGGGTTCTGGTGGTTCTAAAAGCTTCTTCCAAAATACGGATGGGTACTTCGGGATACGTCAGGTCATTGTTGATCTCTATGGTGCGGTGATCAATGTTCTTGAAAACTTCAGTCTTCTCCGGAACTTCAAGGCATTTGCGAAGTAACGATATATGGAACACATTGTGCACTGCTGACATTTCCTCGGGCAGTTCCATTTGATACGATACTTCTCCTCGACGGTTCGGAATCTTTAAGGGTTCGATATATCGAGGGGCTAAATTTCCTTTGAGCTGGAAATGCTGCATTCCCTTCAAAGGCGACACTTTGAGATACACAAAATCTCCGATATTGAAAGCGAGGCCTCGACGTCTCTTGTCGACATAACTCTTCTGCCTGGATTGGGCGGTCTTAAGGTGCTCACGAATCTAGTGAACTTTCTCTTCTGCTTCTCGTAGGATGTCGGGTCCGAAAATCTGACTCTCTCCTACTTCCGACCAATTCAAAGGGGTGCGACACTTCCTTCCATACATGAATTCAAATGGGGCCATTTGCAAACTAGCTTGATAACTGTTGTTGTATGAAAATTCTGCAAAAGGCATACAGTCTTCCCATTTAGATCCATACTCTAGCACACATGCTCTCAACATATCTTCGAGTATTTTATTTACTCTCTCCGTTTGTCCATCGGTCTGAGGGTGATATGATGTGCTGAAATCCAGTCGGGTTCCTAAACCTTCTTGGACTTTCTTCCAGAATCTCGAGGTAAACTAAGTTCCTCGATCTGATACGATGTTCTTGGGGGACTTCGTGCAAACTGATGATTCTAGCGATGTACAACTCCGCTAGCTTCGAACTTTGGTACGTGGTCTTGACTGGTAAGAAATGGGCGACTTTGGACAATCTATCAATTATGACCCAGATAGAGTCATTTCCCCTACTAGAAGTAGGCAATCCGGTGATAAAGGCCATTCCAACGAAATCCCATTTCCATTCCGGAATCTGTAATGGTTGCAACAGTACTGCGGGTCTTTGATGTCCCGCCTTGACTCTCTGGAAAATATCACACTTGGCGATATAGCTTCCGATTTCTCTCTTCATCTTATGCCACCAAAATTGCTCCTTCAAATCCTGATACATCTTCGTTCCTCCGGGGTGGATAGAATAAAGAGTATCATGGGCCTCTTTCAAAATAACTTATTTCAACTCCGAATCTGCTGGTACACAGAGACGTCCTTTGTACCACAGAACTCCTTCTTCGTCCTCGGTGAATCCGGGTACTTTGCCTGTACCGATACGACGTTTGATTCCGTCGATACTAGCATTTCCTTTCTGCGCCTCCTTGATATGACTAATCAAAGTGGGTTGAAGTTCTATGCTAGCCAAAAATCCTTCACTCACTAATTCCATTCGGAAATCTTCCATCTCTTTGTGCAAACTTGGTTGCTCCTTCAGAATCATGAAGTTCAAGCGGCACGGCAATCTTCTAAGGGCATCTGCTACCACATTGGCTTTACCTGGGTGATAGTGAATGTCTAGATCATAGTCCTTGATTAGCTCAATCCATGTTCTCTGCCTCATATTTAGCTCCTTCTAAGTGAATATATACTTCAGGCTCTTGTGATCCGAATAAATCCCACAACGGTTTCCCATGAGATAGTGCCTCCATGTCTTCAGGGCTAGAACTACGGCTGCTAGTTCAAGGTCATGGGTTGGATAATTCTGTTCATGCTATTTCAGTTGTCGTGATAGATAAGATACAACTTTGCCTTCTTGCATTAGCACACATCCGAGACCGATCTTGGATGCATCACAATACACATCAAAGGGCTTCGTGATATCTGGCATGATCAAGATTGGGGCTGAAATCAATCTCCTCTTGAGTTCTTGAAAACTCGCTTCACATTTGTCCGTCCATTCAAACTTCTTGTCCTTCTTCAGCAATTGGGTCATGGGTCTTGCAATACTCGAGAATCCTTATACAAACTTGCGTTAGTATCTCGCAAATCCGAGAAATGCACGAACTTGGGTTTGAGTGGTTGGGGCTTGCCAATCTTCAAGATCCTTCACCTTCGTAGGGTCAACGGCAATTCCTCCGGCTGATACAATATGTCTGAGGAATCTTACCTCCTGTAACTAGAATTCATATTTGCTAAACTTGGCATACAGCTGATGCTCTCTAAGGGTTCCAAGAATGGTCCTTAGGTGTAGCTCATGTTCGTCTTCTGATTTGGAATAAATCAGAATGTCATCGATAAAAACAACGACAAACGTATCCAGGAAGTCCATAAAAATCTTATTCATGAGGTTCATGAAATAAGCGGGGGCATTGGTTAATCCAAAAGGCATGACAATATACTTGTATAATACATATCGAGTGGTAAAGGCAGTCTTTGGAATATCCTCTGCGTGAATCTTGAGTTGATGATAGCCAGTTCTAAGATCAATCTTAGAAAACGCTTTGGCACCAGTCAACTAGTCAAACATGTCTTCTATCTTGGGCAACAAGTACTTTTTCTTGATGGTGACATCATTCAACTTCCGATAGTCCGTACATAAACGGTTACCTCCATCTTTCTTGTCCACAAACAAGACAAGTGATCTCCATGGTGACACACTTGGTTGAATCAATCCAATTTCAAGCATGGAATCCAGTTGCTTCTTCAGTTCCACTAGTTCAGATGGGTTCATACTATATGTTCTCTGGGCTATGGGTCCGGTTCCAGGTATTAGTTCAATGATAAACTCGATATCCCGATCTGGGGGCATACCGGGCAAAACATCTGGAAATACATCGGGGTATTCACAGACTATCCGGACTTGGTCAACGGTTGGCTGGGCTATACTCTTGTTGCACTTGAATTGGCAGGGCAAGGTTTCAGATACATGCTCTACTGATATTCTGGCTGTACTGGTCACGGTTATGGATTTCTTGGCACAGTCAATTAATCCTTTGTGTTTGGACATCTAATCCATTCCTTGTACTACTTCTAAACCTTTAGTTCCGAGTACTATTAGATTAGCATAAAAATCTATGCCATGGATTCGGATAGGGATGGCTTTGCAAATTTGCCTAGCTTTGGTGGTTGAACCAGGTATTTGAACAATCATAACATGCTTCAATTTGGTTGGTTGAATCTTACTAGTGCATGCAAATTCTTCAGTAACAAATGAGTGCGATGCTCTAGAATCAAACAACACCCTTGCAAGTACTGAGTTAACAGAAAACATACCCAGCACGACATCTGGCGCTTCCTGGGCTTCTTCAGCATGCATGAGAAAGAGACGGCTGTTGTAGTTGCACGAGTTCCCTGGGGGAAAACCTTCTTCTAGGCTGAACACGACGCTGCTGCTGAGCTGGGGCATTTGCATTGGGGGTTGCGGCAATCTTCTTGGGGCACTCATTGGAATAGTGACCCTTGGTTCTGCATTCATAACAAGTCACTTGGGACTTGTCTTTTGATGCAACAGGCACAACATTGCTTCCAGTCCTTGGGACAGTGTTGGTGTTGGTGGTGTCATTGTTGCTGTTGAACTTGGGTGGGGCACGGTTGAAATTGCTGGGGTTACCGGGGTTGTTGTGGTTTCCTCTGGGCCTTGGGTTTCCACGGTTGGGATAGGTCGGATGGTTCATCGGGGGTCTGTTGGTTCTTGGGGCAAATCCTGGAGATGGGTTGGGGCGATACTTTGGTGTATGATTGGTTCCTGGTTGATGCATCATGCGTCGCTTGCGGTTCTCATTAGCTTGGTTGATCTTTCCTTCCATCTGAATGGCAGAGTCAACTAAAGCTTCAATATCAGCAAAGGGGATATTGACTAACACTGTCTGCATCTCATCATGCAGACCATTCACGAATCTCTCCTTCTTCTTGGCTTTAGTGTCTATCTCATCCGGTGAATACCTAGCCAATGACAAGAATTTGTCACGGTATTCCACTACTATCATCCTTCCTTGCTTCAGTTCCCTAAATTCATCTCTCATCCTCTTAATCAAACCCGGTGGCACATGGGTTCTGCTGAACTTGACTTTGAACTCTTCCCAAGTCATCAGCTAACCTCCTTTCATTGCACGAACGCTGCTCCACCATGCTCTTGCATCTCTGGCCAGATAGTGGGTAGCAAACAACACTTTCTTGTTAGCTTCCACTCCTGCAACTTCCAGATTGTTCTCCATGGTTTGCAACCAATCATCTGCATCTAGGGGCTCTTCTGACTTAGTGAAAACGGGTGGATTGGTGTTCTGGAAATTCTTGATCTTAGATCCATGGTTGTCCTGATTTCCATGGCCTTGATTGTTGTTGGCCATCTGAGCTATCTGTTGAAGGGTGGCTAAGTTGTCTTGATGTTCGGTTCTTTCAGCTTCGCGGTCAGAAACCAACATTTGCAAGAGTTGCAACATCGGGTTCGGGGCTGAAGTTCTTCGTCCGCGAGGCATCTGAAGATTGAGATAGATCATGAGGAAAGAGGGAAATTTCTAAGGTTCAGGGGTTTTGAAAAGTTTTCAAAGTTTGACTCAGATTTTTCTAGCAACTTGCTTTTCATTCATTCATTCATTGCACACGATACAAACACACACCACAACAAAGGAAAACAGATGGTTTTAGGAACCATTCTGTAAAGCTACGATACAGTGGGACCAAATACAACTCACTAACGCTAATGCTCAAGTGCTACTACTCCTCGGAGTCAGTGTCCTCATCATCATCGATGAAGGCGAAGTCATCCTCATCGGTGAAGAAGTCCATGGCCTGATCCTCCAGAAAGTCATCATCATCGCTGGGATAGGAGTAGGGGTCTCCACGAGGGACTTCCCCTGCATTCTCCCTCTCCTCCAACTGCATATCTCTCTCGTGGATGGTCTCCTCCAAATCCGTGATCCGGTTGCGAAGACAGGCAATGATGTGCTCCTTCTTGTCGAGATGACGGCGACGAGACTTGCGATCCTTCACTAGCATGGCAATGGTCTGGTCCTTCTTGGTGGCGATGGCGTACTTGTGGTTGGCGTAGGAACGGGCATTGTCCAACTCCTTTTGACGGTCATACATCATGAAGCTGAGGTGGTCCAATTGACTCTTCAGCTCGTGGTGATATGGGGCCTCCAGTGGCTGTCCCATAACATCACGCCCTGGGTATAACTCAAAGCGGGTAACCTTGATTTGATTGATACTCTGCCCACACAGACAGGCAAGAGCTTCCTGCATGGCCCTGGCCAGTCCATCGAGCCAGTTGTTCCCTCTCAAGGTGAACTGAATTCCCTCTGCAGTGGGGGGTTCAATCTTTCCTCGGAGACTTGCAACAACTAACCACTATAGATCTTATCCTTCTTGATCAATGAGCTGAGCTCCGAAGAACTCGGGGTGCGGACACTCCAGCATCTCTGACAGCTGGTCCAAGTCACGCTCAAAGATGAGGTCTCCTCCATTCCCCAACTGATAAAACTTGTTGTACTTCACGTCCATCTATAAGAATACAGGATGAGTAAGTTAGTAGAGGGATCAAGTGTGTCAAATTTTACGTAAGTTTGTAAGAATTTTTGAGGAACATGAATTTTCATGAAAGAATCCAAGTGATAAGAATGAGAATAAGTTTTTGTAAATACTCACTTTCTTTGGTTTTGAAACTAAGTTTTTTATTCAAACGTCCATTCTAACTAGGGTCTCCTATGGTCAGGATGGCTCTGATACCAACTTGTCAACACCCGGATTTTTAATCACATATGCCTTTTATGCCATACATCGCAATCCCAGGATTACCATTTTTGCAAGACATAACCGATTGGATATCACAGTACATCATCCATTACAAACCATACATAAGGTCTTACACAAATAAGGATATCATGATCCAGATCTTAATACAATTCAAGCAGCGAAAAAACATAATAGTAACGATAGTGTAAGTGAAGCTCCATCTTCAGGGTCACATGCAATGCTGACGATGGGAGATGATTCTAGTTGTCGTAACCTTCATGCTGTCCTTCTTCCTGATACTCCTCTTCATAGTCTGGCCATGGGAATAGCCAGGGACAAAGCCATGAGTACTCTTTAAGTACTCGCAAACTAATACTAACAAGTGAAGGGGTTCTTGTAGTAGGATACTAAGCTCTAGGGTTGTTTTGCAAAAAGCCAGATTTACCTCTACTAAGTTCAGAAGCAAAGAAAGATAGTTGAAAGTTTTATAACACCTAAGTGGGAACTTGAATTTCATGTCACAACACTGTTGTGGTCAAGTACAAGTCACAATAATTTACAAGTCCTTTTGAAAACATCTGAAGATGGAAAAGTATGGCCACTCCAACTGTCCATAACCGCGGACGCGGCTATTCGAATAGTTTAACACTCTGCAGAGATTGTACACTTTCACCACAACATTCGATACATCCGTCAGGAACAATCCTGAATTCACCATACTTAGTATGCGGATAATCAATCCTAACCTTTCAATTACACGCCCTAGTATAGGCACCTCTCCTGTGAATTTGGCCTCCCAAGCATGACCAACTATCATCTTGGGTACTGCACAGGTGGACAATCTTCACAAGGCAGCCTCAGCTCAGACCTTGGCCGCAAGGGAACCCATGGTAAGGTATATAAATTTCCAGTCAAGACCTACCCAAATTTCAGATATTGTGGTTGTACGGTAAAATTGGAATGGTATCGCATACAGACAACCATCAGTTTTATAAAGGGCTAAGGCTCATGCCTTAACACTCTCACCATCAAAATCATCTGGTGTTCAAGAACACATGTCAAAACATTTTAATAGAATGACTCCTTGTTCTAAGGTTTTCATAACCATTTTCACCAAGTATTACCATCTAAAGTTGATCAAGTTTTAAGCTTAGCACTAGCATCTACAGGTGGGGGGTAAATACTAGTGAGGGGTGGTAAACAAGTGTATATTATCTACATTCAATCTCATGCCTTAGGATGACATCAAGCTTATCTACATTCAATTATCTTTCTAGAATCTACAAGTCACTAAGTAAACTGTTGATAGAAAGCTTTACTAAAGAGAATAAAATACTAAGCTTGCAAGTAAAACTAGGATGGTGTGTCAAGTGGGTTTAATCACATATGCTTAAGGTATATAGTTGGCATAGTAACAAGCAAGTAGTAGCTTGCTAAGCTGCAACTGTTAGCTTTCCTTGTGCAGAGCAGTGGTTGAAGTTCTCCTCGGCTTCTTCCTCGTAGTATCCTCCTTCCTCCTTGTATGCTTGGTCGGTACTAGCATCTATAAATAAATACAAGGTACACAATCACCAAAAAATACTAGATGATCTAGCATGATCACTAACATTACAAGATTAAAGCACTTGTCTCATTTATTTTATTTTAGAAAAGTAATTTCTACTCATTGAAAAACTACTTAAGATTTAATATTCTCCAACTAAAACAAGGGAACATGTTGATACATGTCATCACCATATATTTCAGTACATGGCAATGTGATTTAAAGTGGTGTCACAATTTAATAAGGTTTAACCTTTTTATTTTAATTAATTAAAGTGACTAGAAATGCCTATGTGGCATTCTTTTATTACTTGATCATTATTTATGTAAGTAAACCTATATATTTTTATATATTCTGAAAGCTATGGTTAAATGTGATTTTTGAGAGTTGGAATCAACTCAAAAGCTCTTATGTTTGAATTTTGAAAAATGTTTGAATGCAGAAAAGCTTCCGCCTTGTTATTTGTACCATGGGTGATCTACAAATCTAAATGGTTTGAATCCAACGGGCTTGAATTAAGCATTCCAGTACCTTTCTAACAAAATTTGTTTCATGCATTTTGGTTCAGTGAATCGAGCTGGGTTGATTTTTGAATCTAGGTACAGAACTGGGCTTGAGATTAAATGAATAAATCTAAATTTGAATTAGTGGGTCGCGCGAGATGTTTAACTGGGTCGGCCCACTACGCACAGCACGCATGGGATGGTTAAGTGAGCGACCCCACTTGTAAGTGAGACAACAAGGGGCGAAGCGGTATGGGGTGTTTAGGATTGTAGGATCTAACTCTAATCCAATGGCTCTGGTTCATCGTTCACGTAGGGCAACGCCGGCGAGACAGGGCCCTAGCACGGCCAGTGGGGGTAGTGGGAGGCTCACCGGGGCTCAGGCGATGGTCGGCGATGGGGGCGAACGACGAAGTCGACGACGGCAATCCTGAAATGGACCGTATGGGCACCTAGAGGGGGGGTGAATAGGTGTTAACCAATTTTTAATACTTTTTCCATTTTAGGCTTGACACAAAGTAAATTCTCTAGATATGCAACTACGAGAATTTCCCTATATGCAACCCTAACTACTAAGCACGTAAAAAGAGGAGCGAGGAAACCGTAGTGGAGCACGCGGAGACACAGGGATTTGTTTTACCGCAGTTCCTTCCTTGTTAAGGGAAGTACATCTGCGTTGGAGGGGTGGGCGGTTATAAGACCACCACGCCACAATAGGCCTCACCCTATTCTCCGATGGATCTCGCCACGAGAGGCCTGATCCACCTTCTCCACTATTGGATCCCTTCGAGGCGGGAACCGGTGCCTTTTACAACACTATCGGGGCACACACCCACAACCGAATTGGGGGCTCCCGAGATGACAACAAGCTGCCACAAGAACAAGGTTTATCAATATAAACAAAAACAAGGATCTAGGTATTTGCAAGAAATACTAGATCGGGGGTTCTCCAAATGAATGGAGAGGAGATGAAGCGCTTGATTGCTGATGATGAAGATCGAGTTCTCCTCCTTCGATTCCCCAAGGGACGGGGCCTTTGGGTGGATCTAGGTGGAGATCTCTTGGATGAAGCTTTTAGATCTGATCTGGTGTTTTTCGAATGAATCAAGAGATCTAGCAGGAGGGGGAAGGCTGGCTTAAATACCCCCTCCCCAGATCTGGCCGTTGCACAACTTTGGGGGCGGATTATCCGCCCCTAGGAAAACTCCTCCCCAAGGGCGGATTCTCCGGGGGAAACTCCGCCCCCTCTCTGGGGCTGGCGCCTGCGAAACTTGGTGAAGATCTTAGGGGGGGGGCGGATAATCCGGCCCCCTCCAGGGGCGGATTATCTGGCCAGACCAGAAAGTCTGGCCAACACTCCGCCCCTCTCTGGGCTTGCGCCTTGGCGATGAGCAGGGGGGCGGACCATCCGGCCCCCCTGAGGGGCGGATTATCCGGCGGGGCCGGAAAATCCAGCAAAAACTCCGCCCCCCTTCTAGGGCTTGCGCCTGCTTGGGAGGAGGGAGGGGCGGATTATCCACCCCCCAAAGGCAGAATCCTATTCCCTTTTTCTCAAAAAGAGCTGCAATACTTCAACACACATTAAATAATCCTTGATATTGTTATCTAACATACAAAACACTAGGGATTATAAAATGTTCTTTCAATCTCCCCCTTTTTGGTGTTAGATGACAATATTAGGATTTGCAATGAAACCGGCTAATGCCACCTTAAATAATGAAAGACGCTCCCCCTAGATGTGTGCATATTTAAACTTTGCATTTGAATACAAATACACACACTAGAGAGAACACAACTTCCATAACAAAGATAATTGAAACAAGGTGGTTTGGGAAACAAGGTCATACCACCGGGATGAGAATATAGCCAAAGAATATAGTTTGTTTGATAGCCTCCAAGCACATCCCAACCATACCAGCAATATTGATGCATACATTAGACATGCCCATGATTCCATATGCCATCAAATGTGCCTCCATAGATAAATCCAGAATTCCATGAGATCCACAATAGATAAATCCAGAAATCCATGAATACCACACAGCAAACCAAACTTAGTGAAACACGACACAGTCTTACATAAACAAACACAAATAGAAAATGAGTTCATTCTAAAAAGGCACAAGCAAGCAAATAAAATGACTGAAAGAAAGATGCTTGCGCCCGACCCTTGCAAATCCACGAGACCTAATAGAACTACTTCTCCCCCTTTGGCATCGAAACACCAAAAAGGAATAAGAGCGATGCTAACGCCCCTGAAGACCACTCCTCCTCATCCTCGTCGTAGTCATAAAATCCAACGAGACCCATGAGAAACCAACTCTTCTCGAGGAAGAGGGCGGTGGCCGAAGCCACCATGTTGGAGCGCATGGCATGACACCGCGAAGATGTATCTTGAGTTCAAAACTGTAACATCCCAAAAATATCAAACTTAGATCATCGAAACACTAATCATCAAGTTTAGGGTTAACAAAAACTTTTCTAAATGAATTCATGAATGCATGTATATGTGTATGCATGGATTTTGAATTTCTTTAAAAAAACCACCTTGTTTGTGTGAACCATTGCTTGTAAAATGTTTCTTAGGTGAAAATAACATCATCTAAAACATTCCCCACACTTTTACTATAGACAAGTGAATCAAAACAAATATATTAAGTGAATGGTCATTTTGGCCAATTTAACTCACATGCCTACTTTGGCTGTCTCAAACTTTCAAAACCTAACAGAAACTTTTCTGGATCTTTGCACCCCTTGAATGTACTCATAACAGAGTATCAAGGCCCACTTTGTGATCATCCAGAAACTTTCAAATGCATAGTTTAAATGACAATTCAAAATTGAATCTTCTTCATATGGGAAGATCCCACTTTTTCAAAACCCACTCAAACAAGCTCAACTTTCAAAACCCAAGCATCTGCAGACTCACCAGAACCAATCTAGCAAACTCACCAAAATTCATTTCAAAATTCAAAACTTGAGTTCATGCGGCCATTTCATCAAACAGGTTGCAGACACAAATCAAACAAAACCACAAACACTATAGTGTGCAGTGTTCTGAGCCTAACTTGTTCCCTAGTTAGCTCACACACAAACCAGTAGATCATCTAGGAAGATTAGCCCAACACTAGCACCCCTGTGAGCTTACCATTGCCATTAATGGTGAACACCCGAGCACCCCCATGTCAGCCATTGTGGACAGCAAGCTAGGAGCAGCAGCAAGCCTAGCCAGCATGTCTGGGAGGCAGCCCACCATCCACCGCCACTGCCTATCCCAGCCACGAGCGTTGCCAAGCCTTGGACCACGCGCACGAGACACGCCCAGACCATGCCGAGCGTGCGCCAGAGCGCCACCCGCGACCAGCGTCCACAGACCGCGCGCCGCCCTCACCGCGCGCACACACGATCACCACCGACCCAGGACACCGCCAGACACCCCCGTTTACCGCCCCGTGCCATACAGCCACCGCCCGCCGTCGAAGACGCCGCCTCTGCCGCGCAGAGCGCCGCCCGTTCCATACTAAACCACACCGCCCCATGCCTCGCGATCATGTCGTTGAGCATCGCCAGGAGACACAGCACCGTCCCCTACCCTTGCCCATGCCATTAGCTGCCTGTAACGTCGCCCCCGACGAGCTCACCTTGCGCCCCGACGGTCCCCTGGCTTGACTATAAATAGAGGCCACCCCCGCACGATTTCTTCACACCATCTCACTCCCCTCTCCCCACTGACCGTGCCACACCATTCTCAGAGCAAGGCGAGCACCACCTCGCCGGAATTTCACCGGAGCCCGCCGCCTCTGGAGAAGAAGGGAGCTAGCGATTGGAGCCTCCCCAGGAGAAGCCACTGCTACCAGGAGGATCGCCGTCATCGACTTTGTCGTTCGCCCGCCTCGCCGACCCTCGCCCGTACCCCAGTGAGCCCCCAACGACCCTCACTGGCCGCGCTAGGTTTCGTTCTCGCCGGAGTTGTCTCGCGTCGACGATGACCATCAGCAGTTGGATTAGAACTAGATTGGACGATCCACGTTGCCCCATACCGCTTCGCCCAGCCCCGTGTCACTGATGAGTGGGGACACCCACTTACGCAGCCCGCGGGAGCACTGCGCTTAGCAGGCTGGCCCGTTAGAATTTCCCGCGCAGCCCAGCAATTCAAATTAAACCTTTTCTTTTTAAATTCAAACGCACTTCTGTACCCAACTTCAAAAATCAACCCAGATCGATTCAGTGCACCAAATTGGATGAAACCAATTTTGTTAGAAAGGTCTGTGAATGCTTAATCCAAGCCCGTTGGATTCAAGTCATTTGGATCTGTAGATCACCCATAGCAAAAATAACAAGGCATAAGCTTTTCTGCATTCAAACATTTTTCAAATTTAAACCATAAAAGCTTTTGAGTTGATTCCAACTCTCAAAAATCACATTTAACCATACCTTTCAGAATATATAAAAATATATAGGTTTACTTGCAGAAATAATGTTCAAGGAATAAAAGAATGCTTCATAAGCATTTCTAGCCACTTTAATTAATTGAAATAAAAGGGTAAAACCTTATTAAATTGTGACACCACTTTAAATCACATTCCCATGGACTACAATATGTGGTGATGACATGTGTCAACATGATCCCATGTTTAGTTTGGAGAATATTAAATCTTAAGTAGTTTTTCAATGAGTAGAAATTACTTTTCTAAAATAAAAAGATTTAAACCAAGCCTTAACCTTGTAATGTTAGAGATGATGCTAGATCATCTATAGGACCCTTGTGTGTGATGATTGCAAGTAGTTAAGTATTGTTTGGTGATTGTGTACCTCGTATTTATTCATAGACGCTAGTACCGACCAAGGATACTACGAGGAGGAAGGAGGATACTACGAAGAGGAAGCCGTGGAGAACTTCAACCACTGCTCTGCACAAGGCAAGCTAGTAACTATGCAAGCTTATATTGACACTGATGCAAGCTTTACTAATCAAGTTGACAAATGCAAGCTAACACTTGCAAGATACCCTATTGTTGCCACAAACCCATACTTGTGATATGAATACTATATGCCTTAAGCATATGTGATCATACCTACTTGCTAAACTAATCCTAGTTTTATGGCAAGCCTCTTACTTTATTTCTTTATCAAAGCTTACTTAGAGTCCACCTAAGAGTTTGGTAGATATTAGACAGTTGTGCTCAAGTTTGCCTAAAGAGCATAAAATTTGGCCTAAGCTAGAAACCTTGATATCATCCTAAGATATAAGGTTGGACTTAGTGAAACTCCACTAGTTACCACCCCTCATTAGTACTACCCCCACCTGTAGAGGCTAGTGCTAAGCATAAAACTTGATCAACTTTAGATGGAAATACTTGGTGGAAAAATGGTTATGAAAACCTTGGAATGATGGATCATTCTATTGAAATGTTTTGGACATGTGTTTCCAAACACTTAATGATTTTGGTGATGAAAATATTGAGGCATGAGCCTTAGCCCTTTATAAAACTGATGGTTGTGTGGATGCGATACCATTCCAATTTTATCGTACAACCACAATACCCGAATATTGGGTAGTGCTTGACTAGAAACTTATATACCTTAGTATTAGTTCCCTCACGGCCAAGGTCTGAGCTGAGGCTACCTTGTGAAGATTGTCCACCTGTGCAGTACCCAAGATGACAGTTAGTCATGGTTGGGAGGCCAAACTCACAGGAGAGGTGCTGATACTAGGGAGTGTAATTGAAAGGTTAGGATTGATTATCCGCATACTGAGTATGGTGAATTCAGGATTTGTTCCTGACGGATGTATCAAATGTTGTGGTGAATGTGTACAATCTCTGCAGAGTGTCAAACTATTCGAATAGCCGTGTCCGCGGTTATGGACAGTTGGAGTGGCCATACTGTTCCCCCGTCAGACTTTTCAAAATGACTTGTGAAATGAATTGAGACTTTGACTTGACCACAACAGAGTTGTGACCTGAATTACAAGATCCCACTTAGGAGTTATAAAATTTTGACTAGCTTGGGAACTTAGTAGAGATAAACCTGGCTTTTTGCAAAACAACCCTAAAGCCTAGTGTCCTATTATCCAAAAACCCCTTACTTGTTAGTATTAGTTTGCGAGTACTTAAAGAGTACTCATGGCTTTGTCCCTGGCTATTCCCACGGCCAGACTATGAAGAGGAGTACCTGGAGGATGGACCCCAGGGAGGTTACGACAACTAGGATAATCTCCCATCGTCAGCATTGCCTGTGACCCCGAAGATGGAGCTTCGCCTACGCTACCGTTATTATTACGTATTCCGCTGCTTGATGTTGTTTTAAGAACTGGATCATGAGATCCCTATTTGTGTAAGAACTTATGTATCGTTGTAATGGATGAAGTACTATGGTATCCAATTCTGTTATGTCTCGCAAAAATGGTAATCCTGGGATTGCGATGTATGGCATAACAGGCATCTAGGATTGAAAAATCCGGGTGTTGACAAAAACCAATGCTCATCGATGACCCACATATCACAAAATGATATTAAGGGAAATTATTTTACTTGCTTTCGGCATTATGGGGGGAGGGTTGTCCCAATCAATTAGGACCACACTCCCCCTATGTCTATGCCCGCATCTAAACCAAATACATGAATAAGAGCAAGTGAGTGTGCAAGGGTAGTCAAGCCAAGCTCCTTGAATCTATGATATTTAGCTCATTCCTCAAATAACAAAATCTTGCTTCATCAAGAGGATTCGTGAAAATATCAGCAAGTTGGTTCTTCGTGCTCACAAAGGATAGGGCAATATCACCACGAGCAACATGATCCCGAATAAAATGGTTGCGAATCTCTATTTGTTTTGTTCTTGTATGCTGCACGGGATTGTAAGCAATTTTGATAGCACTTTCATTGTCGCATAATAGAGGCACTTTGTCACAATTGACACCATATTCCTTTAAAGTTTGCCTCATCCATAACAATTGTGTACAAGCACTTGCAGCAGCAACATATTCAGCTTCGGCGGTTGAGAGTGAAATACAATTCTGTTTCTTTGATGACCAACACACTAAAGACCTGCCCAAGAATTGACATGCACCAGAGGTTGATTTCCTATCATCTTTGTCACCAGCCCAATCTGAATCAGTGTAACCACATAGAGAGAAACTTGAACCCTTGGGATACCATAACCCAAAATTTGGGGAATGAACCAAATATTGGAAGATTCGCTTGACCGCCACTAAGTGGATTTCTTTAGGAGCGGCTTGGTACCTTGCACACACTCCTACACTTAACACGATATCGGGCCTAGATGCGCAAAGGTAAAGGAGAGAGCCGATCATGGATCGGTATACTTTTTGATCCACGTCTTTACCCTTCGGATTGGGCTCAAGATGACACTTTGTTTGCATTGGGGTAGCAACGCCATTGAGATCCGTCATCTTGAACCTTTTGAGCATGTCTTGGATGTACTTAGCTTGATTAATAAAGGTTCCCTCTCTAAGTTGTTTGATCTCAAATCCAAGAAAGAACCTCAGCTCACCCATCATGGACATCTCAAACCTGTCAGTCATAAGCTTTGAAAAATTATCGTTAAAAGCTTGGTTAGTAGAGCCAAAGATAATGTCATCTACATAAAGTTGGCATACAAAAAGCTCCCCATTAACCTTCTTAGTAAAAAGAGTGGGATCGATTTGCCCAACTTCGAATCCACGGTCTAGCAAAAGCTCTTTAAGGTGCTCATACCACGCACGTGGGGCTTGTTTAAGGCCATAGAGCGCCTTATCGAGTTTGTAGACATGGTTCGGAAATTTGGGGTCCTCAAACCCCGGGGTCTGCTTGACGTATACTAACTCATGTAGAGGACCATTAAGGAAAGCGCTCTTAACATCCATTTGTTGTAATTTAAAATTATGATGGGCTGCATATGCAAGAAGGATACAGATGGACTCAAGACAATCCACATGAGCATAAGTCTCACCAAAATCAATTCCTTCCACTTGAGAGAATCCTTGAGCCACGAGTCGTGCTTTATTCCTCACAACAATGCCATGTTCATCTTGTTTGTTCTTGAAGATCCACTTGGTGCCGATAACATTGCGACAATCCTTTGGTTTCTCTACGAGCTTCCAAACTTTGTTGCGTTCGAAGTTATTTAATTCTTCATGCATTGCAACAACCCAATCGGGGTCATATATGCATCAAAAACCTTCTTCGGTTCAACCATGGAAATGTGAGCTTGATGATCACAGAAGCTTGCAAGTTCTCTTCTAGTGGACACCCTTCGTCGTAGATCACCAACAACCTTGTCAAGAGTGTGACCTCTTAGTTCAAGGTTCCGATCAGCACGAGCCTTGCGACGAGCCTCAATGTCCTTATTGTTTCTAGAAGGAGTTGATTCAGTATTTGTATCCTTGTCTTGATTACTGCCCTGCCCTTGATCTTGGTCTGCGTTAACACCAGAAGATTGCTGCTGAGTTTGTTCTTCAGGGCCGGATAATCTGCCCCTTGGAGGGGCCGGACTATCCGGCCTGGGAGGTGAAGTACCAGTGTCTTCTTCCTGAGAGTGCCTGACAGGAGTTGGAGACCCAGGGCCGGATAATCCGCCCTCGGGGGCCGGAGAATCCGGCCTGGGAGCTTCTGAGTTGTTGACTTCTCCTTCGGATCCTCTGGAACGAGTTGGAGTGCCAGGGGCGGATTGTCCGCCCCTTGGAGGGGGCCGATAGTCCGTCCTGGGACTACCAACTTGTCCAGGGGACAGATGATCTTCAGCAGATTGCGGTGTTGGTGCAGGATTTTCTCCAACAGTAGGAGCTTGTTGATCTTGTGTAGATGAGGGCTCCACATGTGTGGAGCATTGTCCTTCCCGATCCGCCACAAGGGGTTCCTCAATGGGGCGGAAAAATCCCACGCCCATTCTTCTTATGGCATCTTGGGGTATTTCAACATCTGCATCACAAACATCAACTTGCCCTACAAAGGAGCCGTTATTTTCATCGAACTCCACACTAAAAGATTCTACAATAATCCCAGTGAGCTTGTTGTAGACTCTATAAGTGTGGGATTCGGCACCGTAACCATCAAAAATACCTTCTAAAGCCTTGGACTCAAATTTTGACAAACAGACACCTTTAATAAGAAAGAAACACTTACACCCGAATACCCTGAAGTATGAGATGTTGGGCTTGTTACCGGTAAGTATTTCATATGGAGTCTTGTCCAAAATCTTTCGAAGGTAGAGCCGGTTTGATGAGTGAAAAGCAGTGGATATGGCTTCAGCCCAAAAATTATAAGGAGACTTGAATTCAGCCAACATAGATCTTGCCATATCCATCAAAGTCCGGTTCTTCCTCTCGGCTACACCATTTTGTTGAGGGGTGTACGCAGCGGAATGTTGATGTCTAATCCCCTATTTGCTTAGAAACTCATTCAAAGTGTAGTTCTTGAATTCGGAGCCGTTGTCACTTCTAATTGCCAAGATAGGAACATTGTGTTGATGTTGAACTTAATTGGCAAAGTCAATGACGGTTTATTGAGTCTCACTTTTCAGCTTGAAGGAATAGACACATGTATATATTGAGTAATCATCGACAATGACCAAGCAATATTTCTTCCCACCAAGACTTGCATGAGAAGGAGGACCAAATAAATCCACATGAAGTAATTCCAAGATCCTCTTTGATGACACAATAGTCTTCCTCTTATGGGGAGAGTCATGCATTTTTCCTTCTACACATGCCCTGCAAACACGATCTTTGGCAAAAGAGACATTGTCTTTTAGTCCAAGGATGTGGCCACCCTTCTAGAGACTTTGCAAAGTTCTCATGTTGACATGGGCTAAACGGCGATGCCATAGCCATCCCACGTCGGCCTTTCTGAATAGACACATCGGACCCGAAGTGGTTTTCCCTGAGAAGTCCACCACATACATGTCATTTTCGATGTATCCAACAAAAGCGACCTTTAGAGACTTGCTCCACAAGAGTACCACCAAATCATCATCGATAAAAACAGCAAAACCCATCTTGCCAAGGGCACGAACAGAGAGAAGGTTGTAA
The DNA here is from genome assembly GCA_916181665.1 of Avena sativa. Lineage (NCBI taxonomy): Eukaryota > Viridiplantae > Streptophyta > Magnoliopsida > Poales > Poaceae > Avena > Avena sativa. The sequence goes on from OV702294.1 coordinate 510,613,674, forward strand.
CCGAGGGTCTCAACAAGCATGACGTCCACGGGAGAGATATCGTGGGCAACCACAACCTTGCCAAGACCCAATACCTGAGACTTAGACTTATCACCATAGGAGACTGTGATATTATCATGATTTGGATGCATCTCCGTGATGATCTCCTTTCTTCCGGTCATATGACTAGTGCAACCACTATCCAGCACCCATTTTGACCCACCAGAAGCATAGCCCTGCAAGAAAATTAATTCTTGGTTTTAGGTACCCATTTTTCAATGGGTCATTTCATGTTAGTAACAAGGGTCTTTGGGACCCAAATAGACCAAGCAATATATTCATCAAAGGGACCGACATAATAAGCATAAACATCACCATAGTCATCACAAAAGAGTTCATAATTTGGATTGTGAGACCCTGCAAAACCAATATTATTAGTCTTGTCTTTTGTGACATTCTTCTCAGCGGTGCTTATCTTTGATTGCACATTCTTGGTCTTGTTCTTCTTGGTTTTCTTCTTCTTGGACTTGGTGACATACCCAAGTCCCTCTTTACCATGATTTGACCTTTGCTTGCCAAGGACTTCATCAAGCACACCTTTGTCCTTGGTAGTGATGTCCTTGATCACTTCTTCTTCCACATTAGCATTTTCCTTGTTACTATATGTTGAGTTGGACGAGCTAGGAGTATCATATTTGGCCAATCGACTTTGAAGCTGATCATGTGACTCATTGAGAATAGAGAACTCGTTTTTCAACGCCTTGTGAGCATTGTCAAGTTTCTCCAATTCCTCGGAGAGTCTATCATGAACAGCCCCAAAGTCAATCCTTTCCTTCTTTAACTTCTTTGCCTTGGTGACAACATTGTCATCCTTAACAAGTTTAGTCACAATTTCATCATGTGACTCTTCAATAGACTCAAGCCTCTCTTCAAGAGAGACCCGAGCCTCTTCCTCCTCTTCAAGAGCATTTTTTAAGGATGTAATTTCCATTGCATCCTCCCTTTCAATTCTGCCCTTTTCTTCAAGGAGAGCTTCGTTTTGGGCCAGCTGATCCATAAGAGCTTCAAAATGAACTTTGTGCTCACCTTGCAAGTTAGTGTAGAAATAATCCAAAGCAATAATCTCTTCTTTAACCTTAAGACTAGTAGGATCATCCATGTCAATTATAGCCTTAGGAAAAGAAGAGTTAGAAGAAGTTACCTCGGAGCTTCTTGCCATGAGGCAAGTAGCATTCTTGTTGATGATGTTTTCGTTCGGAGAGTCGAAGAGAGATGTTGATGTAGATGTGGTTGCTATAGCAGCCACCTCTTGAGAGTTATCGACCTCATCCTCATCTTCACTTCCTGATGAGTATTCTTCTTGAGCCACTAAAACAATCTTCGGTTGCTTCTTGAAGGGAGCATTCTTCTTTACAAACTGTTTATTGCGTTGAGCCTTTGACTTGTCCTTGAAAATAAGTCTTCCTCCATTATCTTCCCTACTTTGATATGGACATTCAGCTACAAAGTGCAGCCGGTCACCACAATTGAAGCATGTTCTTAGCTTGGGACCATTTTTTTCTTCCATAGGCTCCACTCTTGCGATCTAGTTCAGCTTTAGCCTTGGCTGGATCTTTCCAAAAGTTTCTTCCATAAAGAGCCAAGTATTGTCCATGGATCCTTTTTATATCCTCGGGACAGTCCAGACCTTCTACCACATATTCATCATGATCAATCACACTAGTCTTCAAGGCCATGTTGACCCCCTTTTGCATCCCCATAGCTTGAGCACGAGCATCTTCGGCATTCTTGGCAGCCACTTTGAAAGCGGCCATTTCTTGCATTACCTCATTGGATGACATGAGGTGATAGTTATGCCTACCTTGGAGACTTTTCAAATCTGTGGGCTCAAATGGCATAAGAGCACTGACATACTTGCGCTTGATCCAAGCATCATCAACATTAGCTGCGCCGTTGTTTCTGAAGGTTGTGGCTATTGCCTTGATCCTCCTATACATGTCCTCGTGGTCTTCTCCATCCAGCATATAGAATCCTTCAGCTTCATTGCTCAAAGCATCATATCTATTCCTCCTCATACTTTCATTTCCGATGAAGAGATCGGTGAGGGCATCCCAAGCTTATTTAGCTGTGCTAAGATGCTGAATGTGTGGCATGTCTTTGTCACCCACACCAAGCTGTATCATGTGTAGAGCTGTAGCGTTGAGTTGGCTATCGACCACTTCTCTTCTTGTGAGATTGTTGGGGTTTCCAACATGAAGACCATTTTCGATGATCTTCCACAACTCTATGGAGGAACTGCACACATGAGATTTCATCAAAAAATTGCCATTGAGAGAAAGTAGATGCAGAAAGTTTGGGTGGATCACCCCTATTATATATATGTGGGTGAGGGATAGGTGGATCAGGGGAATACACATGAGAAACCTCATTGTATCCATCCTTACCGCTATCCTTTTTCGAGGAGGATCTCTTGCTAGTATCATCACCAACCACTTCGTTATCTTTGGAAATAGTTTTACCCGTTTCCTTGGATTGCGGAGTGGTATCCTCAGAGTTAGATGGAGGTGATGCTGCGGATGTGGAGAGACGCATTATCAATTGACGCATCTCTTCCATCTTAGCCTCCATTGAACTCATCAAGGTTGTTTCCAACGTCTTGAGATCGTTCATGGTGACTACCTCCGGAGCATCACTCCCATCTACCTTGGAACCCATACTTCTCTTAGGCGGTTAAGCCTGAAATAAGAGCCGAGGCTCTGATACCAATTGAAATGGATCGTATGGGCACCTAGAGGGGGGGGGGTGAATAGGTGCTAACCAATTTTTAATACTTTTTCAATTTTAGGCTTGACACAAAGTAAATTCTCTAGATATGCAACTACGAGAATTTCCCTATATGCAACCCTAACTACTAAGCACGTAAAAAGAGGAGCGAGGAAACCGTAGTGGAGCACGCGGAGACACAGGGATTTGTTTTACCGCAGTTCCTTCCTTGTTAAGGGAAGTACATCTGCGTTGGAGGGGTGGGCGGTTCTAAGACCACCACGCCACAATAGACCTCACCCTATGATGGGGATATGCCTACCGGGGTATACCCAGCAGGACGATTCTGACTGGCCTAGGCACCTGCGAGTGGGCCTGCGGTAACGGCGACTGGATCACGACCTGGCGTGGACTCAAGCGACTGGAAGCTTAAGGCCCAGAAGCATAGATAGGCCCAGTCGGATTAGGTTAAACGATTGCTGAAACCTTAACTGATTCGGTTGAGATCTGTAAACCCTAGGGGGGTGAGTCTATATAAACCTCCCTAGAGGGCGAGTAGAGGACACGTTCCATCATCCACCCAAGCGACTCGCTGCTTAGCCACCGAGCTCGCCCCATTGTACTTCCACCATAATACAATCTAGCAGGAGTAGGTCTTTACCCTCCAGGGGCCGAACCTGGGTAAATCCTCGTGTATCCGCCCTCATCTTGCACCGCAGATGGCTGGCCGCCCTTGCCCCATGTTCTACTACTCGCTGCCGATTGCAGCATCTGCCGTGGTCATTCCCACGACAGTGGCGCGCACCGTGGGGCCTGGCCGGTCTGGCCGGTGTTCTGCGGCGAGATCCAATCTGCCCATCAACGAGTCGATCGCCACCGGCCGCATGATAGCGATCGGTGAGATTCTCCAAATCTTGCCGAGCAGCTATGTCCCGGCGGCACGACCCGTCACGCACAGCATGATCCTGACGGTTGGCACGATCAGTCTCTTCGTCGGCCTCACCGACGTCATCGTCTCGGAGGACTGGGCTCGCATCCGCGAGTCGCTACCACGCGACCGGCTCTCTGAGAGTCAGGTCCGCACGATCCACCGCCTCGCCTCCGAATATGACAGCCCACAGCGATGTGGCTGAAACCACCACGGCCGCGGAAGACGCAGCCCTCAACGACGACCCCGGCGTCACTCGCCGGATCCATCGTCGTCGCGTCGCCCGCGGGCTCCATCACCCAGGTCTCCAACGTCGGAGACTTCGAGGATCCCTCCATACTTGGGATCTTCGACTTAGACTCCGGGTCAGAGAACTCCGCCGATCTCCGCGACGGGACCGGTCGCCACGCCGCGACCTACATGGCGAGTGGCGCCGACCCACCGGAGGATCCATTCTCCACCCCGATCCCTCCCAACGCAATGACAACGAAGGTCGAGGAACTCCGCCTGAAGCTGGCGGAAGCAGTCCGCAAGGAGCAAGCCGAGCGCGAAAATTTTTGCCTCGAGCAGGTGACGGCGCAGGAGCTGTCGCGCTACCACCAGCAACGAATCAGGTCGCGCCTGAACCCCACCGTCCAGGAGCGCGCCCTGAACTTCGACGACGAGAGCGACCCGGCCCACGCGGACGAGCGTGCGATCTGCAAGAACGCGCCACCAGGAGGAAACGCCCGACCCCCACCAGGGTCGACGGTGAATGGCGCCCCACCTCCACCCAACCGCGGATCGTGGTATCCTCACGGGAGAGAGACGCGAACGGCCTACCACTGTTCTCCACCCCGATGGACAACCTCGTGGCGGGCCGAGCAGCAGCCGACAACATCACGGCCACCGGTGACGGTGCCCTACAGATCCAGTACGTTAAGGCCTTGCTCGCAAAGGCGGTCGAGCAACAAAACGCAGGCGTCGACTCAGAAGGTCGGATGTACTCGCGTTCATCGGGCAGCAGAGCGGCCTCAAGCGGCCGCCCCTTGGCGGCAAACACCCTCAATTGCCCGCCACCCGAACCACTGCAACTCCAACACCGACCCGCGAACGCGCAACTCTCCACCAACGACCCCCGGCCGGCGACCAACTTCGTCGCCGCCAACGGTCAGCCCGTCGACGCCCGCACCCACATCATCAACAACCAGAGCTGGCGTGCACGCCAGCCCAACGACCTATGGCATACCTTAACCAACCGCCGCGATGGCGAGCCGAGGGGGTCGCTAAGCCGACTCGGGCCCCGGTGCTTTGGACCTATGATCCTAGGCGAAAGATACCCGGTGAACTTCAAAGCGCCGAAGGAAATAGAGAAGTACGACCCCTCGTACGATCCCTCCGTGTGGCTGGATACTTACCTCATGGCAATGGGGATCACCGGCCACACTGATCTACTCGCCGCCCGCTACCTCCCCCTGATGATGGAGGGGGCGTGCAGGCAGTGGATCAACACTCTCCCCGCGGATAGCATCGACTCCTAGGAAGAGATGCGCGACACCTTCGTCAGGCACTTCGAGGGTTCATACACCCGCGCCACCACCATCGAGGATCTAGAATGATGCGTCCAGGGACCTCGCGAGTCGACCCGCAGCTGGGTCCAATGGTGGCAAGAACTGTGGTACAACGCGGTCGGTATCCACCCAGACACCGCAATCCACTGCTTCAAGACCTCGTGCCGTTACGAGCCCCTGGTCGCCAAGATCAAACGAGCATACCGCACACTCGATAACATAGCGGACCTCCTTGAGATCGCCAAAAGATATGTGAAGGAAGACCCAAACCAAGAAACTGACGACGAGTCGGGAGGACAACACCGCATGAGCGGCAACGACAACGGACGATGATCCGATCTACGCTACAGCAACACTCGCCTCACTGACAAGCGCCGCAGTGACGGGCGAGTCAACTTCGTCACCAACGCTGGGTACGCGCAGCGCGAGCCCAAGAGCTTCCGCCGCGACAGCGGCAACTACAAGGCAAAACCAAGGTTCGACCCCGCGGCCCTCCTTAACCAACCTTGTGCATTTCACAGCAGGGAAGGAAAGCCCGCCACGCACACGACCGCCAACTGCCACTCTCTCAAGGAGATCGAGAAGGCACGGCGAGCGCGAGAAGACCCCGACAATAACCCACCAAACGGCAGAAAATTCGGCAGCGTGGCTGGCTCGCTCCACTCCTTCACAGGGTTCAACACGAAGCGCGAGAAGAAGGTCATCATCCGCGCTGTCGCCGTCAACGCGGTGGCCCAGGTGGACGTCCCCCAGTTCCTCAACTGGTCGGAGCAACCAATCACTTGGAGCCGCCAGTACCACTCACCACGCATCGAGTACCCAGGCCGAGTCGCCCTGGTGGTCAAGCCCAAGGTGGGAGACTACTGGCTCCCCAAGACATTGATGGACGGCGGCAGCTCCATCAACATCATGTACCTCGACACCTTCAGGCGACTGCGGATCCCGTAGTCGATGGTCGAGACGACCTACACCACGTTCCACGGTATCGTCCCCGGTCGGAAGGCGTACCCGATAGGCAAGGTGACGCTGCCAGTCACCTTCGGCACACCGGCAAACTTCCGCACCGAGCAGATCATCTTCGAGCTGGTGCCCTTCGACAGCCCCTACCACTGCGTCCTGGGGCGCCAGGCGTTCACCAAGTTCATGGCAGCGCCCCACAACGCGTACAACGCAATGAAGCTCCCCGGACCGTGCGGCGTCATCACCATCCACGGCGACCCCGACATGGCCGCCGAGTGCGAGGCCAAAGGAGCCGAACTCGCCGACGCCGTCATCGCGGCCGAGGCCAACCACGCCGACGAGCTCGCCAAATACGTGAGCAGGGTCAATCACGACGACCCCACTATACTCAAGAAGCCCAACTTAGAGGGTGGCAACACCTCAGCCTTCGAGGCAACGACGCATACCCGCACCGTCGAGCTGGTCCCAGGCGACTCCAGCCAGACGGTGACAATCGGGACGGGCATGAGCCCAGCATAGGAAGGCGCGCTCATCGAGTTCCTCCGTGAGAACAGGGACATCTTCGCATGGAAGCCCTCTGACATGCCTGGTGTCCCTAGGGAACTCGCTGAGCACAAACTCAACGCCGACCCGAAAGTGCGACCTGTCAAGCAGTCGCTGTGGCCCTTCAATGAAGAGTGCCACCGGGCAATTTCCGAGGAGGTGCAGCGTCTACTCGCTGCAGGCTTCATCCGGCCAATCAAATACTCCAAGTGACTGGCAAACCCAGTCCTAGTCGAGAATAAAAATGGGACTTGGAGGATGTGTATCGACTACACAAACTTAAACAGCGCCTGCCCGAAGGAGCAATTCGTCCTCCTGCGGATCGACCAAATAATCGATTCCACCGCGGGCTCGGAATCACTATGCTTCCTCGACGCCTACTCTGGATACAACCAGATCAAAATGGCCGTTGAGGACGAAGAGGAGACGGCGTTCATCACGCCATTCAGAGCCTTCTGCTACACTGCCATGACCTTCGGCCTCAAGAACGCCGGGGCGACCTACCAGTGGTGTATGCAGGAGTGCCTTGCGAGCCAAATTTGCCGCAATATCCACGTCTACATCGACGAAGTGGTAGTGAAGTCCGCTCGCCAAGGCGACCTACTCGCCGACCTGGCGGAAACATTCGCCAACCTGCGGAAATACAAGATAAAGCTAAACCCAGGCAAATGCACCTTCGACGTACCAGCAGGGAAGCTACTGGGATACGTCGTCTCCAAGCGCGGGATCGAGGCGAATCCCACCAAGATCGACACGATCGCTCGACTCGGCAAACCCGAGTGCCTGCGCGACGTCCAGAAGCTGGCCGGGCGAGTCGCGGCTCTCAGTCACTTCATCCCCCGATTGGGCGAAAAGGCGATGCCCCTATACCGCCTGATGCGCAAGAACCCCACCTTCCAGTGGGACAAGGAGGCGGACGATGCGCTCCGCAACCTCAAGAAGGTGCTACTCGCAGCACCGCTACTCGCCGCCCCCGTCGACAAGGAACCCATGCTGGTTTACGTCGCGGTTCCGAGCGCGTCGTCAGCGCCGTCATGGTCGTCGAGCGACCAGAGGAAGGAAAGGAGCGCCCAGTGTACTATATCAGCGAGGTCCTCACCGAGTCGCGCCAGCGATACCCGCAATACCAGAAACTGGTATACGCGGTCTTCAGAGCATAGCGGCGACTGCCACACTATTTCCAGGAGCACCCGATAACGGTCGTCTCCTCAGCACCGTTGCAGGACATCATCCGCAACCGCGAGGCGACCGGGCGAGTCGCCAAGTGGGCCGTCGAAATCGGCGTCCACAACATCAAGTACGAGCAGCGCAAAGCGATCAAGTCGCAGGCTCTCGCGGACTTCATCGCCAACTGGGAGGAGGCCCAGCAGCCAGAAAAGCTGCCATACCTCCACTACTGGAGTTTACACTTTGACGGCTCCAAGAATGCGGATGGTGCAGGAGCGGGGATCGTGCTAACCTCTCCGAAGGGCGACAAGCTACGCTACGTCCTCTACCTCGACTTCACCCCCTGCACCAACAACATGGTCGAGTATGAGGCACTACTCCACGGCATACGAGCCGCCAAGGAAATGAATGTCAAACGCCTACGCTGCTACCGAGACTCCGACCTCGTTGCCGGGCAAGTCGCTGGCACCTGCGACGCCATCTCCTCCACCATGATGGCATACCGCCAAGCAGTGGACAAGCTGGGCGGACACTTCGCAGGTTATTCCGTCGAGTGGATCGACAGGCGGAAGAACGAGGAGGCCGACGCACTCTCTTGTGTCGGCTCGGCTCGACTCGCAACACCTGCTGACATCTTCCTCGACACCATCACCAGGCCTTCCGTCTCTCCCCCAAGGGAGATTGACATCGGAGTCCCGCTGCAACCGGAGGCAGCACTGGTCGCACGCATCGCCGAGCCAGAGGACTGGACTAAGCCATACGTCGCTTACCTGGAGGGAGGCACCTTGCTGGCAGACGAAACAGACGCCCGGATGATAGCACGCCGCTGCAAGTCCTTCGTCATCATCGACAGCGAGCTCCACAAGCGCAGCGTGACCGGCGTGTTCCAATGCTGCGTCCAACCCGCTGAAGGACGCAAGATCCTCCACGACATCCACTCCGGCGACTGCGGCCACCACGCTGGTGCCCGCTCGCTGGTCGCAAAGGCTATGCGACACGGTTTCTACTGGCCCACCGCACACGCAGACGCAGTTGACATTGTCCAGCGGTGCGCCGGGTGCCAGAAGTACGCCAATCAGACCCACGTTCCGAGCTCGGTGCTCAAGACAATCCCCATCACCTGGACTTTCACCGTGTGGGGTATGGACATGGTAGGCCCTTTCAAAAAGGCCCCCTCCGGCTTCACCCACCTCCTGGTCGCAGTCGACAAATTCACAAAATGGGTGGAAGCCAAGCCAGTCCGGAAATGCGACGGGAAGACCGCCACCAAGTTCCTATGCGAGCTCATCTGTCGCTACGGGTTCCCAAACAGCATCATCACGGACAACGGCACCAACTTCGCCAAAGGAGCCATGACCAAGTTCTGCGAAGAACATCACATCCGACTCGACCTCGCCTCAGTCGCTCACCCGGAGTCCAACGACCAGGCGGAACGAGCCAACCAGAGCATCCTCCATGGCCTGAAGCCACGGCTCCAAGTACCACTCGATCGCACCGCCGGGTGCTGGGTCGAGGAGCTACCCTCTGTCATCTGGGGCATCCGCACCTCCATCAACAGGTCGACAGGGTTCACCCCCTTCTTCATGGTGTATGGCGCCGAGGCAGTCATGCCCACCGACCTAGAGCACGACTCGCCCATGGTTGTCAACTACACGGAGGCCGCAAAAGAACTCGCACGCCAGGATGGAGTCGACCAACTCGACGAGGCACGCGACCTAGCTCGCTCCCGCACCGCCATCTACCAACAAGAGCTTCGCCGCTACCATAGCCGGCAAGTAAGGACTCGCACGTTCCAGGAAGGCGATCTGGTGCTACGCCTCATCCAGGACAAGAAGGGCATGCACAAGCTATCCCCCCCCCCTTGGGAGGGACCATTCGCCATCGGGCGAGTCCTCGGCAACGACGCCTACTACCTCATCGACGTCCGAGGAGACGGGAAACTCGACGTCAAGCGACCGTGGAATGTAAACCTCCTACGGAAATTCTACTCCTAGAATTCCATACATGTACTCTCCACCTGCTATGAAATAAAATAGATTGGTTATCGCAAATTGCGTCTACTCTCCGTGCTTTGTGCCACTCGCACTCGTAATAACAGCGTCAAGCTAACCGCAGAAGTCAACCTCTGGTACAGCGACCGACACGGCCAAGTAGTGCGTTCCGAGGGCACTGGGTTACCCCAGGACTCGTAACGTCTACGAAAAACGCCAACTCGGAGCCCCATTGGAGTCGCCTAGCTCGACTGGCTCAACGAGCCAAGACAACTGCCCTCGTTCCTCACAACGACCAAGGTCCTCCGCATCCTCGGCACCGCGACTCGAACGGCCAAGTACCACGCTCGGGGACTGACGACCAGTCGAGTACGAGCGACTAGGGAAAAACGCTAAGTATGAGAGCGCGCCCAGGAGTCGCCATGCGACTGATCCTTCGGATCAGGCAGGAGTGACGCGCTTACTCTCACGCACTCAGCCCTCACCCACCCTGGAGCTGCGACTAGAACGACCAAGTACCACGCTCGGGGACTCGGCCACCCGACCCCGTATGCGCAAGGGAAAATGGCCAAGTAAAGAGCACCCACGGGAGTCGCCCTGCGACTGGCTCTCCGAGCTCGGGCGAGTCAACCTCAATAGCAAAACAATTGAAAAAACATTCAAAACCACAAACACATAAAAAACGAGGTAAACCCCATAAAAAGGGCGGACGCGCTCGGGGACTCGTCCAATAGGCAATCAAAATTACGAAACAATTCACAAAAAAATACGAAGTTTCATTACAGCAGAACAACATCGTTCCAAAATACAAGTTGAGTCCAATGGACAATCGCTACTAACGCCCCAGGGCACAGTGTTTCTACTCCGCAGGTTTCGACGACGACTCGCCACCACCCCTGTGGTTGCGAATGAAGGGCGTGTACGGGTTCGACGGGTACGTCGTCAACTCACCCGCCATCGCCGCATGGAAGGGCTGCTCGACCTTGAAGTCCCGATGCGGCGGCTCAGTATCGTTGGGGGCGACAGTCGTCTCCTGATAGGGGAGGAGGTCGCCCATCGCCCAGACGCGATCGGAGTACACCGCGGCCCGGTCCGTCAGCTTCAGCACCTCGGCGATCTCCACCGAGCCCGTCGACGAGGGGTAGCCACTCGTCACGTCGTCAAGATCGAAGTCCTCCGGGAAGTGGGCAAGCCCAAGGCTGAGAGCCGTCGCCGCCCCGCGCCGGAACGCCGACCGCGTCATGAACTCGACGACTGATGGCGCCTTCTCCAGATACCGCCATACTTCGACAAGGTCGCTGGGAAACACTTCCGTAGGCGATATCTCCTGAAGATATGCCCGAATGCAAGCCGCGGACAACGTGGCCGAGTCGACCAGAGTGGTCACACACTGCCGCGCGTCGTACGACTGTGCCTCCTCCGAGCTGTCGATAATCCGACCTGTGGACAGAGGGTGGCAGTGAGTATAACAACGATTACATAATGCAGCTACTACAGGCAGAGGCAAAAAGTTTACCAACTAAAGGACGGCGGAGGCCCGTGATGAAGCTTTGAAGCGAGGAGAAGTTGTTCTGCAGCCCAATAACGAGGGCGTCAGAGACCTTTCGCTCTTCAGCGGCAGCCGTAACAGTAGCTTTTGCTCGCCCATCCGCTGAGCTCGCATCCTCCTTCGCTTCCTTGAGATCGCGCTCCAGATCATCGATCCGCTTCTCAGCCGTACTCAACGCAGACTGAGCCGCCGTCAGCTCGCCCGCCGGGACAAGGCCCTGGTGGACCTCCTCTGCCTTGGCAGCGGTTGCTTGGAGTCCCTTGTTCGTTTCTTGGACGGCAACAAGTTCCTTCTCCACGCGACACTTCGCAGCAAGCCGATCGGTTGATTCACGCTGCAAGCCCTGCGCACAAATCAAACAGTCAATAACAATAGAATCCTAAGTGACCACCAACTGAAATTCAGCGACTAGACACTCGGGGACTAGAGATCAAAAATCCTAAGTGCCCACCCGCTGAAATCCAGCGACTAGGCACTCGGGGACTGGAGACCAAAAATCCTAAGTGCCCACCCGCTGAAATCCAGCGACTAGGCACTCGGGGACTGGAGACCAAAAATCCTAAGTGCCCACCCGCTGAAATTCAGCGACTAGACACTCGGGGACTGGGTGCTACAAATAAAAACAAACACTAAAATAATCCGACCACTGAAATTCAGTGGCCCGATCCTCGGGGACTGGACATACCTGGATGGCTGCGCCCAGCATGCCGTGGAGCTGTAACGCGTCGACAGATGAAAGCAGAGCTGGAGTGTGTCCACGACGCTGCTCGACCTCCGTCTCCACGACCCCAGGCGTCTGGCTCGCTGGCATTGCACCACTCGCTGTGGACGCTTTGGCCATAAAGCGGGGGAAGGTCGCGGCGGATGCTCTAGCGCCACTAGGAGCCAGCTCGGCTATACCAGGCGAGGAAACAGCCTCCGTGGTCTTCAAGGCCACCTCCACCGCAGACAGAGGATCACTCGGAGCAACCGTCGTGTCGTCAGAGACCGTGACGACATCGTCGCCCTTCACCTTCTTAGCACTGTTTGCGGGGGCAGCGACTTCATCAGCTTTCCTCTTCCGTGAGGGCTCCTCCTCGGCGACGACTGGCGGCACCTTGGCCACGGAAGGGTGGCCGATCTTATTAACTCCAGTCCTGTGAAACAACTATATGAGCAAAATTGTCCGAGTACAACGGAAGGCAAGCAGATGAACAAAACTTACTTGGCGACTGGTATGAACCACAGTCCCGTGCGGATACTGGCCGGCTTATCCAGCTCGGGACCCAGCTTCCGACTGAGGCCCATCTCGAGCACGTCGTGTGCCCAAGACACGGAGGGCCTTTTCGAAGACGAGGCCGCGGCAGGAGCCTCCGTGACGACATCTGCGGGAGTTATCCTGGGAGGCGAAGCCGCTGCAGCTGGAATAGCCCCCAACCCAGAGACCGGGGTAAACGGGGGTGGAAGAGAGGCCAGAGGTACCTCATCCAGGAGGACAGCGGCTTCCGGTGTTGCCATCGTGTGCGCCGCTTCACCCTTAGCCGAGCTGCTGGTGTCAGAACTAGTCGCAGAGCGAGGCAGAGACGCTTGCTTCGCCGGCTTCGTCTTCCTCCTTGGTGGAGCCTTCACTTCCTTATTCTTCTTCTTCTTCGACGGCGTAGCCTCACGACGCGAGGTGTGCTCGGGGAGCTCATCGTCATCGTTGTCGTGACGTTCAAGGCTCTTACTCGCCTCGAGCTCGCGCTGATGCTGCCCACGAGTTTTGCGAACCATCGGGGCGGCGTCCTCCACGGGATCCTCTTTGTCATCATCGTCGTCATCACCCGCGTCGCTCCCGACGTCGCCTCTAGCGGGTGGCGACTCGCTCCCGTCCCGAACGGACGAGCTCGAGTTTTCGTCATCTGCGGGTGGGAGCCATCCTTCCACCACTTGGAACATCTACAATAAAAATGAAACAACGTCAGCATAACCGCGACTGCATCATCTGCGACTGCGAATGGCGACAAAAATGGCGACTTACCGTCGGAGCTGGGCGCCTTGCGGTATAGGGGGCGACCCCGGCCTTTGCGTCCAGGTACGCCGCCTGGGTGATTTTCTTCAGAGCTAGGATGTAGTCCTCGAGCTTCCACTCGACGAGGAAGGATTTTGTCGGGTCATCCCTACCCGCGTACTCGTACATATAATGGTCGCGGCAGGCCAAAGGCACGAGCCGCCGCCCAAGCCAGCAGTTGTAAAGATTGATGGTTTGGAGGCCCTTCTTCTTCAGGACGCGGATGGTTTGCAACATTTCGTCGACAACCATCCGCTGGTCCAGCGGGAGCTTGCCGACCTGGAGCCGACGCGGTTCGGGCCGGTTGGCGGAGTATCTTGGAAGCGTCACCTCGCCGTCTGGAGTCGCCTCGGTGACGTAGAACCAGGATTTCTTCCACTCGTTTGCCTCCTTGGCCGGCAGCATCAGGTCGAAGAACGACGCCTTCGATTTCAGCTGAAACGTCAGGCCACCCGCAGCCAGCATTGGGCCGCCTGATTCTTCGCGGCAAATCCTCCCATGGAATAGATCTTGCCACAGGGGGAAGTAGGGCCTGCAGCCCAGATAGCACTCGCAGAACGCCACGAAAATGGCGAGCTGCTCGATGCTATGCGGGCCTAGGTCCGACGGCTGGATCCCGTAGAAGGCGCAGAACCGCCGGAAGAATAGAGAAGTGGGAAACCCCAGCCCCCGCTCCAGGTGACTGAGGAAGCAAAGGAATTCTCCCTCGCACGGGTACGGAGTCACCTCTCCGGCCGTGGGGATGCGCCACCTGCCGGCGTGCAGGATCCCGGCCTCTTCGAACGACGCCAATAGCACCCTGGTGCACTTGGATCGGCCCCATGGTTCGGTGGAGGGGGCCATTGGTTGGAAGATTTGCGGAGGTCGGGGCTCTCTGGATCGGTTGGATCGCGATGCGGAGTGGAAACGGAGATGGGCGAGGTCGGAGGAAAGATGAAGGAATGTTTCCCCGCTCGCCCGTCATTCCCCTTATATAGCGGTTGTTACCCGCCAATTTCGGGAGCCGTTACTCCGGGTGATTACGCCAAAAGTTACCGTTGGATTACCCCAACGGCTAGTTTTGACCCCACTTGACGGTCCAACTTCATCCATGTAACATCCCAAAAATCATATTTCAAACTCATTCATATCATCCTTGCATCCTTCATTCATTTAGGGTTTTCTCAAAATCATTTAGGAGCATAAACTTAGGCTATGATTTCATGTGAGCAAATTCAACTCAATTGGCCATCACCCTTTGAGATTTGAATGTTTAGGTACTTGTTTGCTTGCCTCCATTGTTGGAAAGACTAGGTGAAGCTTTTAAACCCAAGTATCCAATTTAGAATTTATTCCAAATCCTTTCTCAAAACATTTGCAAACTAGAGCAAAGTCTCTGTTTGTATTAAAGCCCAAGCTTGACCAAGCCCTTGCAAGGTAACCACATGGTGTTTTGACTGTTTTTGAAACCACAGAACCCTGCAAAGATCCCTAGTTTTGCTTGAATTCAAAAGGATTTGAATTCATATCAAAATTCATACCAGAAATTAGAATTAGAAAAGAAAAAGACTTAAACAAAGGAAAAGGGCCGAGCGCCAGGTTTCTGGCCCAGCAGTGGATCAAGCCCAACTAGCCCACCCGGGGATCCCCTTTTCCTCTCTCACGCGCGAGCGCACACATCCAGTCGCTGACAGCCAGACCCCACCTTCACCCTGCACACTTCGCTGACGAGCGGGCCCGGTCCACGTCGTCCTCGTCTTCCCCAAACCGCGCCTGCGACCACGTCGCTGCTACAGTCACTGCCGGTAATGGCGCGGCGTAATTGGCATTAAACCGCGAGCGTTTCCTGTCGAGCCTCTGGCTATAAGACCCCCTCTGCCTCACGATCTTTTTCCCCCAAACACCTCGCTCACTCCGCCACCAGGCTGCCCTCAATCAACCTTGCACCGCCGCAGACAGAGCCCACTCCGGCGATCGATTCCGGTGAGCCTCGTGTTCCCCTCTGCCTCTCGTTCTTACAATCTGACTCAGCGTGTCTTTGCGCACCTCCTGACCTCACTAGTCCGTCCTGTACTGCCCCAGGTCGCCGGTTCCACTTGACACCGCAAGCACCGACGACGACATCAACTCCGACGAGCTCTTGTGGTAAGTCCAGACCACCCCGAACCTTGTCTTTCATGCACGCATCTTCGCCATGATCATCTGCAATAGACCACGCCCTTTGTTCGCATCCTAGTGATCTTCAACGTCGCCTCCGACCTCGAATAGAACCACCGTTGCCAGATTCAACTCCGGCGAGAAATCTACCGCAGCACAGTGCGCCCCTTGACAAACCAGCGCCACCTTGAGCTTCAGCAACCTCTTGCTAATCTGGTATGACCCTTCTCCCTCTCACGGACGACCTGAAACGCAAGCGCCGCCGTAGACCGAGCGCTCCGCCGCTCGCTGACACCGCGCGCCGCCAGGACTTGGTCATTTGAACGAGCACCGTTAGATCCAGATCTGAGCGCTAGGATAGATTCACTTAACCCCGAAGCGGTACGCGATCTGGAGCGTACGATCTGTTTAGATCCTGCGGCTGCAGAGCGCGATCCAACCGAAGCGGTACGCGCCAATCACAGCGCGACGCGTGGCTAGGGTTAGATTCAAAAACAGAATTTAAACCAGATTTTGATCCAGATTTCAAATGCCTATAACTTTTGAATGCCACGTTAGATTTTTGCAAACTTTATACCGTTGGATTCAGTAAATCAAGACCTTTCTGCCTATCCAATTTGTTTAGCAAATAGTAACCATTAGATTGGCTTAAATTGCAGAAACTTGTTTGAGGCCTTTTTGAGAGTGGATTTAGTTTAGTAATTTGTTTTAGGGTTAATATTGTTTAGTGGGCAAACTTGTGACTTGTTTAGTTTCTGTAAACTTGCACTTGCTTGGTAGAGTTTTCAAAAATCACCACTTAGTAGATTCTTGCATGCATGCATTCATATTATTTTTGTTTGTTTGTATATATTTGTGTGTAATTGTGTGCTATAATCTTTGTGTAGATTTTGCTAGTGATTGTGATTGTGACGAGTGCTACTCTCCACACTACCAAGGCAAGTGATATCTTCATGAATATTCCCTTCCCATATTTTATACTTGCATTAGATATTTTTGTTAGGATTTGCATGCTACTTTTGTCAATTATTATGTTGGGAAATCCTATGTAGAATTAGAATGGTAGAATTGCTAGGAAAATTCCCTAAGGATAAGTTGCCATGCCATGCTTAGCCTAGCTACTAGAAAACAAGGGTGGTTTATATATTCACACTATGGAAAAATATTCTAAGTCTGAGGACTTGTGTTTTATTTAACAAAACAACTAAGTTAATGAATCTCCTGGGTGGAATGGGACTTGCTTGGTGGTTTTTGGTTGAGTGGTTCACAAGGCCCATGTTTATGGTTTACCTTAGTGTATCTCACTTGTGGATGGCCACCCAGAAAACAAAGAGATTTGAGATGTCAAATGTTGAGAAGCTTCAAGTGCAACCACTTGGCATTATGGGCTCTGCCATGATCTTAGGTTGCTAGAACTTAGTCTCTTGGACAGTTGGTGGTAGAGGGAATGATAGGTTGGAGCGCGTCCATTTGACTAAGGAAAGGCTTCTGAAGGATCTTGTCTTGGGAAACCAAGTCTTGTAGGGAAAGTGCACCACCTCTGCAGAGTGTAAAACCTAAGTACTTAGCCATGTCCCTGGTAAAGGACAAATTGAGCATCAAGACATGGAAACTTCAAGAATCTCATCACTCCAATTTCTAAATAAAACTTGTGGGTGAACAAGGGTTAAAGGATCTTCAGTCTTTGATTGGTAGATGCCCTGAGTGGATCTTCAGTCTTTGATTGGTAGATGCCTTGGGTGTTTTGTGCCAAGCAAAAACCTAGTGTTTTCAAATGTTAAGGAAAAATCTATTTTGAGCAAAGCAAACCAAGCTCCACTTAGCCAAATGCATATAGTATTATAGTCCACTTAAATTATACTAAGGTATCACTTGCCAATACTATTCCAAAGTATTGACCCTCTGTGGCTGTAACTTGTAATGTTGCAGGTTATTCCGATGATGATTAGGAGTCATGAGTCTACACTCAACATGCTTGCCTGTGGCACATGAAGATGAAGACTTATGTTTATTTACTTATTCCATAAACTCTTGTATTAGGCCTTTGGCCATGAGTTGTAAAAGACTATGTTTTATCTCTGGAATGACTGTAATAAACGACCTTTGTTTCTGTGTACTTCATCTTAAACTATGGATGCTAGCATTGATCCAGGGACTAGCATTGCAATCACAGGGATCCTTTCCTTTATAAAGGAGGGGTCTTACAGATGGTATCAGAGCACTGTGTTGCCTATAGGATTATGACCCTAGGATTGGAAACCACTAAGGAAAAAAATTTACTTCTTCTACACCTGTCTATTCTTCTCGTAAACTTTTCTAATCTTCTCATTCTCATCTCTATTTGTAGATGAACTCCATCAACGAAACCGTGAAGAGAGGACCACTCATGACCATGACCTTGGAGTGTGAGACTGAGTTTCCCAAGATTCTCAAGGACCTCATGGAGACCATGGGAGTACATGGTGCAGCAGTGTACAAGGGCTTTCCAGTGATGGAGGATGGAGTGGAGTATTGGTGGGTGCAACTTCACTTGTACAAAAACAAGGAAGACAACCACAAAGAAAGAGGCTTCTGCATGTACACCAACACTTTTATGCACACCACATTCTTTGAGTCAGCAAAAGAAGCAGCTTGGAAGACTATCAAAGAACTAAGTGCTAGAGTCAAGTGCAGGATGCTCAACCTCCAAAAAGACTTAGAGAAAGAGAAGGAACATACCCAAGAGTTGGAAGTCACCAACCAATCCTTAAGAGGAGATATTATAGACTTAGTGATAGAAGCATGTGAACAAGATAGGGTGATTGCCACTAGGAACATTGTGTTAGCCACCAGATCCAGTGAGATAGGTCTGTAAACGCACTTCGTTAGTTGGACCACCACCTATCACCTTATCTTCCAAAATGATACCTTAAATAAGTTTGAACCTTGGTTGATGTAATGGATTCTTGTATGCATGACTTGTATGATTTTTGTGTGTTCCAAGAATGTGTTTGAATGTTGACTTGATATCTTAAATTGTGTTGTTCTAACTTTTTCAATCTTATAAATAGATGCCTATTGCCATCAGCACTGTTGAGGAGTTCCAGGCTACCCGTTTTGGTCCTCGTATCGTAGAGCTTACTACTTTACTCGATCTCCCTCTTCCTATCATCACGGTGCACCCACTCACCAAGTTTGAGAGGAAGGACCTTTGGGGCTTCAAGGTGAACCAGCCAGGACGCCAGACTGAGCCTACCACGGAGGCCATCGTCTTCAAGCTTATGCACGATGACAGGGAGAGAGGCATGGAGGTTGTCATGCAGGATCTGATAGGATGACCGTTAGGCCGTCACTCCCGACAGGTTAGAGGCACTCACTTCCACGCCTTCGGAAGGCGTGATGATGACGGAGAGTCCATTGACTTTGAGGACGACTCGAGGGTCACAACAGAGCCGATACGCCTGTACCTCCAGGACTTAGAGACTCTTATTAGGCACGTGGATACCGATAGGACCAACGTCATGCTTAGTAATGACGAGCTCCAGGTGCAGCTTCGCGAGAAGGACAAGCTCTTCGCGCAGCAGGACGAGATAGTCAAGGAGATGGAGGCGAAGTTCGAGGCCCAAGACCGTAAGTTCAAGAGTCAAGAGAAGCGTGTCCAGGATAGGAACAAGAGGATCCGGGATATGACCGAGGAACTGCAGTCCAAGGACTTCGAGTTAGAGCAGCAGCAGTCAGTGATTGAGAGGCTTCGTTTCCAGAAGAGGGCTCTCAAGGCCAAGATCGACTCTTTGACCACTACCATCGAGGAGAACAAGACCGCAATGGAGAACGCAGGTCTTACCTTTGTCGAGGAGGAGATTGATGCTGACGAGTAGACTTGACTACTCAGTTATCTTTATTTACCGCACTTGTTATTTGAGAACTTATTATTGGACCATCTGACATGTGGATGGCTTGCCACTTGTGTGTTTGTACTTTGAGATTTTGTTATCTTGTTGTTGAGCTTTTATCTTGGTGTTGATTGCTATGTGTTTGCTTGTGTAATGTAATGTGCATAAATCATGTAAGGGTATCTCATTCTTATCTCTATATGAATAAACCACAGATGCCTCCCCGTCGCGCAAACACCAACCCCAACCCCAACATTACCCTGGAAATGCAACAGATGATGAATGCGCAGACACAGCTTATGCAAATGATGACGACATTCATCCAAAACCAGAACAACAACAACAACAACCCCAATAACAACAACCCCAATAATAACAACAACAACAACAACAACCCTCCGGGTTTTGATATGCTTACCAGATTTCTGCGTCTGAGGCCAGCTAAGTTTTCAGGAACGACTGATCCCATGGTGGCCAATGATTGGCTACGTTCTGTGAACAAAGACTTAGTGACCGTGGGCTGCACGGATGCCGAAAAAGTCAGGTTCGCGGCACATCTGTTGGAAGGACCAGCCGCAGCATGGTGGGACAACTTCCAGATTACCACGCCTATTGATGAGGTGACTTGGGCTATCTTTGAAGATGGCTTTCGTACTACTCATATCTCACCAGGTATGATGAGCCTGAAAAAGAAGGAGTTTCACAACCTGAAGCAGCGCCACCACAGTGTTGCTGAATATATTGAAGAGTTCAACAATCTAGCGCGCTATGCACCGGATGAGGTTGACACTGATGCCAAAAGGAAGGAAAAGTTTCTGGAAGGCTTGAATGATGAGCTGAATCTGCAGCTGTCTGTGGCATATGTTCCAACTTACCAGTCGCTGTGTGACAAGGCTGTTATTGTGGAGAATAAAATGAAGCAAGTCGAGAGTAGGAAGAGGAAACACTCCGACAAGCACAGCTCGGGATCGTCTCATAAACGATCTCACTATGATGATAGTGTCAGCTCAGGATCCCACAAGCATGGGAAGTTTAACAAGCACCACAACCACAACCGTCAGGACAACAAGCATCATCGCAGTCATGACAATGATAAGTATAAGAATCACAAGAGTGGACATAAGAGCCACCACAGTGGAAGTGGAAGTGGAAGTCAGCCTAAAAGGGACATCAGTCAGGTTGAATGCTTCAAATGCAAGAAGCTGGGGCATTATGCTAATGAGTGCACTGAGAAGAAAGTTGAAGGACCTAACAAGCCCAATCCTTTTCAGAAAGGACAGGTTAACCACATCAATGTGGAGGAGGTCTATGAAGAGCCTGATGTTGTTGCTGGTAAGTTCAGACTTAATTCCATCTCAGCATTTGTACTCTTTGATACTGGTGCATCTCATTCATTCATATCAAAAGCATTTGTTGATAGAAACGGGTTTGCATCTGAAAACATTGGGTGTCCGATAAGAGTTAGCTCTCCGGGAGGAGATATGATAGTGAGTCTTGGATGCCGGGATCTAGTCATAGAGATCGGAAAACATAAGTTTCCAGTAAACCTAATAATCCTGAATTCCCAAGGATTGGATGTAATTTTGGGAATGGATTGGATGGCTAAGTATGAGGGAGTACTAGATTGTGCCAATCGTGCAGTTTCACTCACAACCCCTGAAGGTAAGAGGATAAAATTTAAGTCCAATTTTAAATCTAAAGGGAGTAGGCTGAATTCTCTTAAGGGGGTTAGCATGGACAGTGTGCCAATTGTGTGTGAATATCCGGATGTGTTTCCGGAAGAGTTACCAGGAATGCCACCAGATAGAGATGTGGAGTTTATAATAGATTTGGTACCAGGTTCTGGACCAAGAGCAAAGAGGCCTTATAAAATGTCAGTTGACGAACTTAAGGAACTCAAGAAACAACTTGGAGAACAATTGCAGAAAGGATTCATCCAGCCAAGTTCTTCATCTTGGGGAGATCCAGTTTTGTTCGTAGAAAAGAGAGACAGAACTCAAAGATTATGCATAGATTACCGTTCTCTCAACGAGGTAACCATAAAGAACAAATATCCTTTGCCAAGAATCAATGACTTGTTTGATCAGCTAGAAGGAGCATGTGTGTTCTCGAAGATTGATCTTCGGTCAGGCTATTTTCAACTCAAGATAAGAGAGCAAGACATACCTAAAACAGCATTCACCACAAGGTATGGATTGTATGAGTACACTGTGATGCCTTTCGGTTTAACCAACGCTCCAGCATACTTCATGAATATGATGAACAAAGTGTTCATGGAATTTCTCGACAAGTTCGTTGTCGTTTTCATTGATGACATCTTGGTATACTCCAAGAGCAAGGAAGAGCATGAAAGACATCTACGCTTGATACTTGAGAAACTAAGGGAACATAAGCTTTATGCCAAATTCAGTAAGTGTGAGTTTTGGTTAGAGGAAGTTGGATTTCTTGGTCATGTTATGACAAAGGATGGTGTAGCAGTTGACCCTGCTAAAGTTTCAGCTGTGACAGAATGGGAATCTCCTAAGAGCGTAAAAGAGATTCGTAGTTTCCTTGGTTTAGCAGGTTACTACAGAAGATTCATTGAAAATTTTTCAAAGGTTGCTAAACCAATGACAGAATTGTTAAAGAATGATAAGAAATTTGCTTGGTCTGATGGTTGTGAACTTAGCTTTCAAGAATTAAAGAAGAGACTTGTGTCAGCACTAGTTCTGTGCCTACCAGACTTGGAAAAGGATTTCCAAGTATATTGTGATGCTTCGCATCAAGGATTAGGTGTCGTACTTATGCAAGGCGGAAAAGTTGTGGCTTATGCCTCGAGACAACTCAAAACCCATGAAGTAAATTATCCTACTCATGATTTAGAATTAGCCGCTGTTGTCCATGCACTCAAAACATGGAGACACTACCTTTTGGGAAAACGTTGTGAAGTATTCACCGATCATAAGAGTTTGAAATATATCTTCACTCAGAAGGAAATCAATATGAGACAAAGGAGATGGCTAGAACTTATCAAGGATTACGACTTGAGTTTGCAGTACCATCCTGGTAAAGCAAATGTAGTAGCAGATGCTCTAAGTCGTAAGGCGTTTGTAAATGGTCTTACCAAAGGTGAATTGTCAGATGACTTGTGTAAGAAATTCAAGGAACTCAGGATGGAGATTGTGCCAGAAGGACATCTCATGTCTTTGGATGTTCAACCCACTCTGTTGGACAGGATAAAAGAAGCTCAAAAGACGGACAAAGAAATCGAAGAGATTAGGGAAAGGATTAGCCTAGGGAAAGCTAAAAGTTTCCATATGGATGAACAAGGTACTTTATGGCACGGGAAACGTATTTGTGTTCCACAGGATCCGGAATTGCGGAAACTGATTCTACAAGAAGCCCATAACTCTCCGTATTCTATTCACCCGGGAAACACCAAAATGTACATGGATATGAAAGAAAGATTTTGGTGGAATAACCTCAAAAGGTACATCGCCGAACACATTGCTTTGTGTGACATGTGTAGCAGAGTGAAAGCGGAGCATCAGAAACCAGCAGGTTTACTTCAACCAATGCCTATTCCTGAATGGAAGTGGGAAAATATTGGTATGGATTTCATTACCGGATTACCAAGGACCAGGTCAGGGTATGATTCCATATGGGTAGTAGTGGATCGCCTAACTAAAGTGGCTCATTTTATACCCATAAAGACAACTTATACCAGTGCAAAGTTAGCCAGAATTTACATGAGCAAAATTGTATGCCTTCACGGTGTGCCTAAGAGTATTGTGTCTGATAGAGGAACTCAGTTCACTTCTCATTTTTGGAGACAACTTCATGAATTCTTAGGAACGAGGTTGGAATTCAGCACGGCTTTTCATCCTCAAACGGATGGACAAACAGAAAGGACTAATCAAATTCTTGAAGACATGTTGAGGGCATGTGCCCTGGACTATGGAGCAAGTTGGGATGAAAGTCTGCCTTACGCAGAGTTTTCTTACAACAACAGTCACCAATCTAGCATTGGGATGGCACCATTTGAGTTTCTATACGGAAGGAAGTGTACCACCCCATTGCTATGGAATGGTGTGGGAGAAAGAAGTTTGTTTGGACCAGATCTTATTAAAGACGCTGAAGAAAAGGTCAAATTGGTTAGAGACAGGTTGAAGATAGCACAGTCTCGACAGAAAAGCTACGCAGATTCTAAGCGTAGAGAAGTCACCTACGAAGTTGGGGATAGAGCTTATCTTAGAGTATCACCACTTCGTGGAGTGAAAAGATTTGGAGTCAAAGGAAAGTTGGCACCAAGATATGTTGGACCATTCAACATTCTAAGTCGCAAGGGAGAAGCGGCATATGAAATCGAACTGCCAACATCTTTATCAGCAGTCCATAATGTTTTTCATGTAAGCCAGCTCAAGAAATGTCACCCAGAAATGGAAGAATCTTCTTTAAAGGATACCATATCTTTGGAAGAAGTTCAACTAGAAAGTGATCTCACCTACGAAGAAAAGCCTGTCAAGATTCTTGAGACCACAAAAAGAGTCACAAGGACAAAAACAATCAAATTTTGCAAAGTACAATGGAATCATCATTCCGAAGAGGAATCAACATGGGAAAGAGAAGACGATCTTCGGAAAGACCACCCTCACCTATTTGCTAGCCAATCCGAATCTCGAGGGCGAGATTCATTTTAAGGGGGTTAGATTTGTAACATCCCAAAAATCATATTTCAAACTCATTCATATCATCCTTGCATCCTTCATTCATTTAGGGTTTTCTCAAAATCATTTAGGAGCATAAACTTAGGCTATGATTTCATGTGAGCAAATTCAACTCAATTGGCCATCACCCTTTGAGATTTGAATGTTTAGGTACTTGTTTGCTTGCCTCCATTGTTGGAAAGACTAGGTGAAGCTTTTAAACCCAAGTATCCAATTTAGAATTTATTCCAAATCCTTTCTCAAAACATTTGCAAACTAGAGCAAAGTCTCTGTTTGTTGTAAAGCCCAAGCTTGACCAAGCCCTTGCAAGGTAACCACATGGTGTTTTGACTGTTTTTGAAACCACAAAACCCTGCAAATATCCCTAGTTTTGCTTGAATTCAAAAGGATTTGAATTCATATCAAAATTCATACCAGAAATTAGAATTAGAAAAGAAAAAGACTTAAACAAAGGAAAAGGGCCGAGCGCTAGGTTTTTGGCCCAGCAGTGGATCAAGCCCAACTAGCCCACTCGGGGATCCCCTTTTCCTCTCTCACGCGCGAGCGCACACATCCAGTCGCTGACAGCCAGACCCCACCTTCACCCTGCACACTTCGCTGACGAGCGGGCCGGTCCACGTCGTCCTCGTCTTCCCCAAACCGCGCTTGCGACCACGTCGCTGCTGCAGTCACTGCCGGTAATGGCGGGGCGTAATTGGCATTAAACCGCGAGCGTTTCCTGTCGAGCCTCTGGCTATAAGACCCCCTCTGCCTCGCGATCTTTTTCCCCCAAACACCTCGCTCACTCCGCCACCAGGCTACCCTCAATCAACCTTGCACCGCCGCAGACAGAGCCCACTCCGGCGATCGATTCCGGTGAGCCTCGTGTTCCCCTCTGCCTCTCGTTCTTACAATCTGACTCAGCGTGTCTTTGCGCACCTCCTGACCTCACTAGTCCGTCCTGTACTGCCCCAGGTCGCCGGTTCCACTTGACACCGCAAGCACCGACGGCGACATCAACTCCGACGAGCTCTTGTGGTAAGTCCAGACCACCCCGAACCTTGTCTTTCATGCACGCATCTTCGCCATGATCATCTGCAATAGACCACGCCCTTTGTTCGCATCCTAGTGATCTTCAACGTCGCCTCCGACCTCGAACAGAACCGCCGTTGCCAGATTCAACTCCGGCGAGAAATCTACCGCAGCACAGTGCGCCCCTTGACAAACCAGCGCCACCTTGAGCTTCAGCAACCTCTTGCGAATCTGGTATGACCCTTCTCCCTCTCACGGACGACCTAAAACGCAAGCGCCGCCATAGACCGAGCGCTCCGCCGCTCGCTGACACCGCGCGACGCCAGGACTTGGTCATTTGAACGAGCACCGTTAGATCCAGATCTGAGCGCTAGGATAGATTCACTTAACCCCGAAGCGGTACGCGATCTGGAGCGTACGATCTGTTTAGATCCTGCGGCTGCAGAGCGCGATCCAACCGAAGCGGTACGCGCCAATCACAGCGCGACGCGTGGCTAGGGTTAGATTCAAAAACAGAATTTAAACCAGATTTTGATCCAGATTTCAAATGCCTATAACTTTTGAATGCCACGTTAGATTTTTGCAAACTTTATACCGTTGGATTCAGTAAATCAAGACCTTTCTGCCTATCCAATTTGTTTAGCAAATAGTAACCATTAGATTGGCTTAAATTGCAGAAACTTGTTTGAGGCCTTTTTGAGAGTGGATTTAGTTTAGTAATTTGTTTTAGGGTTAATATTGTTTAGTGGGCAAACTTGTGACTTGTTTAGTTTCTGTAAACTTGCACTTGCTTGGTAGAGTTTTCAAAAATCACCACTTAGTAGATTCTTGCATGCATGCATTCATATTATTTTTGTTTGTTTGTATATATTTGTGTGTAATTGTGTGCTATAATCTTTGTGTAGATTTTGCTAGTGATTGTGATTGTGACGAGTGCTACTCTCCACACTACCAAGGCAAGTGATATCTTCATGAATATTCCCTTCCCATATTTTATACTTGCATTAGATATTTTTGTTAGGATTTGCATGCTACTTTTGTCAATTATTATGTTGGGAAATCCTATGTAGAATTAGAATGGTAGAATTGCTAGGAAAATTCCCTAAGGATAAGTTGCCATGCCATGCTTAGCCTAGCTACTAGAAAACAAGGGTGGTTTATATATTCACACTATGGAAAAATATTCTAAGTCTGAGGACTTGTGTTTTATTTAACAAAACAACTAAGTTAATGAATCTCCTGGGTGGAATGGGACTTGCTTGGTGGTTTTTGGTTGAGTGGTTCACAAGGCCCATGTTTATGGTTTACCTTAGTGTATCTCACTTGTGGATGGCCACCCAGAAAACAAAGAGATTTGAGATGTCAAATGTTGAGAAGCTTCAAGTGCAACCACTTGGCATTATGGGCGCTGCCATGATCTTAGGTTGCTAGAACTTAGTCTCTTGGACAGTTGGTGGTAGAGGGAATGATAGGTTGGAGCGCGTCCATTTGACTAAGGAAAGGCTTCTGAAGGATCTTGTCTTGGGAAACCAAGTCTTGTGGGGAAAGTGCACCACCTCTGCAGAGTGTAAAACCTAAGTACTTAGCCATGTCCCTGGTAAAGGACAAATTGAGCATCAAGACATGGAAACTTCAAGAATCTCATCACTCCAATTTCTAAATAAAACTTGTGGGTGAACAAGGGTTAAAGGATCTTCAGTCTTTGATTGGTAGATGCCCTGACTGGATCTTCAGTCTTTGATTGGTAGATGCCTTGGGTGTTTTGTGCCAAGCAAAAACCTAGTGTTTTCAAATGTTAAGGAAAAATCTATTTTGAGCAAAGCAAACCAAGCTCCACTTAGCCAAATGCATATAGTATTATAGTCCACTTAAATTATACTAAGGTATCACTTGCCAATACTATTCCAAAGTATTGACCCTCTGTGGCTGTAACTTGTAATGTTGCAGGTTATTCCGATGATGATTAGGAGTCATGAGTCTACACTCAACATGCTTGCCTGTGGCACATGAAGATGAAGACTTATGTTTATTTACTTATTCCATAAACTCTTGTATTAGGCCTTTGGCCATGAGTTGTAAAAGACTATGTTTTATCTCTGGAATGACTGTAATAAACGACCTTTGTTTCTGTGTACTTCATCTTAAACTGTGGATGCTAGCATTGATCCAGGGACTAGAATTGCAATCACGGGGATCCTTTCCTTTATAAAGGAGGGGTCTTACAATCCACTCGACTCGTCGCTCCGCGTGACTTGCTAATTCGCCGACCCGATCACTGCAACAGTGACTGAATATTCGCCGGCCCGTTCGCCAAGCTGCGACTAAATCGGTCGCCGTTAATGCGACTAGAATAACTGGTTTTTCCTTTATTCAGGAGTCCGCCGCCGATTCGACTGGGTGTCCGCATTGGAGCCGTATACACCGACTGCCAGTGACCGCCTGCGACCAATCAACGACGGCCTCGGGGACTACTGATGGGGATATGCCTACCGGGGTATACCCAGCAGGATGATTCCGACTGGCCCAGGCACCTGCGAGTGGGTCTGAAGTAACGGCAACTGGATCACGACCTAGCGTGGACTCAAGCGACTGGAAGCTTAAGGCCCAGAAGCATAGATAGGCCCAGTCGGATTAGGTTAAACGATTGCTGAAACCTTAACTGATTCGGTTGAGATCTGTAAACCCTAGGGGGTGAGTCTATATAAACCTCCCTAGAGGGCGAGTAGAGGACACGTTCCATCATCCACCCAAGCGACTCGCTGCTTAGCCACCGAGCTCGCCCCATTGTACTTCCACCATAATACAATCTAGAAGGAGTAGGTCTTTACCCTCCGGGGGGGCGAACCTGGGTAAATCCTCGTGTCTCCGCCCTCATCTCGCACCGCAGATGGCTGGCCGCCCTTGCCCCATGTTCTACTACTCGCTGCCGATTGCAGCATCTGTCGTGGTCATTCCCACGACACCCTATTCTCCGATGGATCTCGCCACGAGAGGCCTGATCCACCTTCTCCACTATTGGATCCCTTCGAGGCGGGAACCGGTGCCTTTTACAACACTATCGGGGCACACACCCATAACCGAATTGGGGGCTCCCGAGATGACAACAAGCTGCCATAAGAACAAGGTTTATCAATATAAACAAAAACAAGGATCTAGGTATTTACAAGAAATACTAGATCGGGGGTTCTCCAAATGAATGGAGAGGAGATGAAGCGCTTGATTGCTGATGATGAAGATCGAGTTCTCCTCCTTCGATTCCCCAAGGGACAGGGCCTTTGGGTGGATCTAGGTGGAGCTCTCTTGGATGAAGCTTTTAGATCTGATCTGGTCTTTTTCGAATGAATCAAGAGTTCTGGCAGGCAGGGGAAGGCTGGCTTAAATACCCCCTCCCCAGATATGGCCATTACAAAACTTTGGGGGCGGATTATCCGCCCCCCACTTGCGGCGGATTATCTGCCCCCTGGGAAAACTCTGCCCCAAGGGCAGATTCTCCGGGGGAAACTCCGCCCCCTCTCTAGGGTTGGCGCCTGCGAAACTTGGTGAAGATCTTGGGGGGCGGATAATCCGGGCCCCCCAGGGGCGGATTATCCGGCCAGACCGGAAAGTCCGGCCAAGACTCCGCCCCTCTCTGGGGCTTGTGCCTTGGCGATGAGCAGGGGGGCGGACTATCTGGCCCCCCTGAGGGGCGGATTATCCGGCTGGGCCGGAAAATCTGGCAAAAACTCCGACCCCCTTCTAGGGCTTGCGCCTGCTTGGGAAGAGGGAGGAGCGGATTATTCGCCCCTGGTGGGGGCGGATTATCCGCCCCCCAAAGGCAGAATCCTATTCCATTTTTCTCAAAAAGAGCTGCAACACTTCAACACACCTTAAATAATCCTTGATATTGTTATCTAACACACAAAACACTAGGGATTATAAAATGTTCTTTCAGATCCTCCTGGTACCGACAGCTTCTCCTGGGGCGGCTCCAATCGACGGCACCTCTCCTCCTTTGAAGCGGCGAACTCCGGTGAAATTCTGGCCACCTGGTGCTCGCCTTGCTCCGGGAGCGAGTGGGTGTGATCAGTGAGAGGTGGGGAGTGAACTGGTGTGAAGACAACGAGCGGGGGAGGCCTCCTTTTATAGTGGCTGAAGGGGACCGAATGGCGCGGGTGGAGCTCGTCGATGTCGACGACACAGAGTGCTACTGGCATGGGCGACGACAGGGGACGGTGCCATGGGCGGACGCAGGGGGCGGGCCGGATGGGCCGCGGCCCACCCAGAATTTTGGGAATTTTTTTTGACCCCTAATTATCTCATCTCGAGCGAGCAGAATGAGTGGTGCTGGCCGGCTCGTCTGTACGCGAGGGAAGGCCGGGAGGGGCCAGAAGACGGACAGCCGACGGCGAGCCGCGCGGCGAGACCAACCACCGGCGGCGGGCGGGCGGCGCTTCCTCCTCGACACATCCCCTCCTCCGGCAGCGGCGGGCAGCGCTTCCTCCTCGACCCCCTCCTCCTCCGCTCGCCCCTCCGGCCCCGCTGCGGCTGCCCTCCGCCAGTCCGCCGGTCCTCCCCTCCGGCGCTCTCCGGCGAGGACTGCACGCCACTGCTGGCCGAGTGGCCGGTCGACTGGACTCCGGCCGCCTCCCCTGCCTGCTGCCTGCCTACATGCTGCATCGACTGGGAGAGGCACAGGCACAGGCACTGGACAAGAATACATGGAGTTGCCGCGGCTTTCGAATCATTTGACTTTGTTTTTAATCTTCACTTGATGCTTGTTATTCTTGGCTATACAAATGACTTGTCTCAATCCTTGCAAAAGAGGGATCAAGATATTGTTAATGCAATGGCACTTGTTAGATTGGCAAAGGATCAAATGCAACGTATGAGGTCTCAAGGATGGGAGGGATTTCTTGCAAAGGTGACATTGTTTTGCAACAAACATGGCATTGAAATTCCTTCACCGGAAGATAATTATGTGGCTCATGGAAGATCACGTCGGTATTATGAAGTACAAACAAATGATGATCGTTATAGAAGAGAAGTGTATCTTGGTGTTGTTGACCAAATTATTCAAGAGCTTGACAACCGGTTTGATGAGGTTAACATGGAGTTGCTTATTTGCATGTCGGCTTTGAATCCCGTGAATTCATTTGCTTCTTTTGATAAAGAAAAGGTAATGAAACTTGCCAAATTTTACCCCGATGACATAACAAGTGTTGATTTGATGAGACTTGAATTTCAATTTGATACTTTTATTGAAGATATGAGAAGAGATGATAGGTTCAAATGTGTAAATCATCTTGGTGAGCTCTCTATTAAGCTTGTTGAAACAAAAAAGCATCTTGTTTATGATATAGTCTACTTGCTTCTCAAATTGATATTGATCTTACCCGTGGCAACCGCTAGTGTTGAAAGGGTATTTTCTGCAATGAGTCTTGTGAAGAACAAGTTGAGAAATAGCATGGGTGATGATCTTTTGAACTATTGCTTAGTGACATTTATTGAGCGAGATGTGTTCTTAAAGGTAAGTGAAGAAGATATAGTTGATACTTTTATGACAATGCGAGAACGTAGAGTTCCCAAATAGCTATCTTGATGTCATGTAACTATTATGTTATATTGTAAGACTCACTTGATATTTTGGACTATTTGTATTGGAATGATGAACTAGAATGTTGTGAATCAATTATATACTTATTATTCGTTTGGCATTTTTTCATCGCACAAGTTCTAGTGTTGAAAAAAAAATTGAAGCGTGCCCACCCCGCATTTCTTTGCTGCGTCCGCCACTGGACGGTGTTGTGCTCCCTGGCAAAGCTCAACAGCATGGTCTTGCAGCGTGGGGCGATGCTGAACGGTCGGAACGTTGCGGCGCTCTGGGCGGGTTCGACGGCAATTTTAATGGCGCACAACGTGCTTGGTCCGCGCGGCGACGAACGGGGTTGTC
Organism: Avena sativa; assembly: GCA_916181665.1. Classification (NCBI taxonomy): domain Eukaryota; kingdom Viridiplantae; phylum Streptophyta; class Magnoliopsida; order Poales; family Poaceae; genus Avena; species Avena sativa. The sequence goes on from OV702294.1 coordinate 510,644,787, forward strand.
TGGCAGGGAGCTGGGATGCTGGCGAGCATGTCTGCAAGCGGCGAGGGTGGCACACGGTCTATGGGATGATGTCGCTGACGGCGCACTGGCGCGCTCTCGGCTCGCACACAGAGAGACTGGGCGCGTGCTTGGCGGGTGGTACAGTGGCTGGCTGCACTTGGGGCTTGGACAGGGAGTGGCGGTGGACAGTGATGTGTGTTCCAGACAAGGTTGGCGAGGCTAGTGCTGCCTCTATCTCGCTGGCGACATGGGGGTGACAATGGTGCTCTCGGCATGGTCACCATTAATGGCTAGGCTTGCTCACAGTGGTGCTAAAGCTAGTTAGATTACTTTGATCATCTACTAAGAGTGTAGAGAGAGCTATAGAGGGACAAATTTAGGCACTAATCACTGCTCACTATAGTGTTTTGTGTTTGTTTGTTTGATGATTACAAGGTGTTTGATGAAATGGCCGAAAGAAATTCAAATTTGAATTTTGGATTCAAACTTGGTGGGTTTGCTAGGCACATACTAGGGAGTATCTGGTTAGTTGGATTGGTCAAGGGGCACTGGTTTGGTTGGGTTTTGAAAAGGGGTGATCTTCACATATGTTAAAGATTCAATTTTGAATTATCCTTTGAATGGGGTTGCCAAATGTTTCTGCAAGTTTGAAAGGTGGGCTTTGATTCACTTTTACTTGGTCTAGCAAGGGGTGAAAAGAATTGGAAAAGTTTCTGTTTGAAATCTTGGACTAGAAACACCCAAAGTGGCCTAGTGAGCAAGATTGGCAAAAATGACCATTTGCCTTATTTGATTTGTTTTTGATTTTTTTTCTTGATTTGTTTCTGCTTGGAAATGTTTTAGATAATGTTGTATTCATCTTTGAACCATTCCTTACTATTTAGTTGAACCACACAAGTCCATTCATGCATTCATCACATCATCACATATACACATGCATTCATTTGGTTTTTATTTAATCAAAGTTTTTGTTAACCCTAATTTTAGTGATTAGAGTTTGATGATCATTGTTTCATATTTTTGGGATGTTACAGACCCTCTCTCACTCTTATATTTGACACCATGATGGACGTGCTTCGCCTTATGATCTAGAGGGCTTCAACTGAGAGTATCCCTTTGATCTAGCCAATCGAAGCCTACACCATCGGATCTTGTGGTTATCTTCATAACAATCTCAAGTTCATAAAAATGAATTCTGAATGTAAACCTATTGTGTTTATGGGAGGTTTTGCTAGTTTGTCGCTTGTAGAGAGGTCATACCTTTCATAATTTTATTGAGAATTATTAGACTATCATGTTTCTTTCCATTGTATTATAGATCTTGTTATTATCTTCTAAATGAGCCCATTTTCATCGAAAACGGAGTTCAGATGCTCAAGTTATGTTCATTTTCATATTAATGTTTTTGCCAAATTTCTGTGGCTGAAATCTCCGAAGTTAAAATGTCGGAGTCTCCGGCATTGGCCAGCAATCTCCGGCTTGAGTCGTTTGTGACCGCTCTTAGTACCTCAGTCCTGAGACTGGCCGGACACTCTGGCATGTTCTCTTCGGGGCTATAATGGTTAGATTTTGGTGGACCTATATAAGGGCCCTTCTTCCCCAATGGTTCCCTAACCTTTTTCATGTTTTCCACTCCATAGCTGACCTTCTCAAGCTTGCTATCTCCCAATCCCTCCAATGATTTTTGCATCTTCTTGGGGGAAAGAGAGAAGAGATCTATATCTACATTTCGACCAATCAATCTAAATTTCCACTAATCTATCTATCGTCTAAGTGAGGGGAACATATTGGATCAAGATCTTGGAGTCTTCTATGGATTTCCTATTTTCATATTGTGTTCTTCCTCTCATACTCCTCCAAGCATTAGTTGCTTTGTTGGAATCTGGGACATAAGGTCTTGATCCCTTCTTGTGATCTTTTTATTGCATAATTACACTAGTTTGAGTTCTCGATGAGGATTTAGTTGGGCAAAAGGTGAGAAGCTTTTACCCTTGGGTTGTTTTAACCCTAGACGAATTTTTGGCTTTATGGATTACATGGTAGCCTCCAATTAATTTGTGGAAATTTCCCCAAGCTTCACGTCCTTTGTGGATTTGTTGGGAGCCTCCAATTGAGTTGCTGAGATTTCCCCAAGATTTGTGCGAGGTTTTGGTTGTCACAACTGATGGTGAAGAGTCTTGTAGAAAGCGTCTTTTCCCTAGAAGAGTGACTCGAGAGTTTATATTGAACTCTCGGGGAAATGTGAGAACTTCATATTTTGTCCTCTTCTAGCAACCTACAAAACAAAGTTTTTTCTTGTGTCCCCAACTCCACCGTGTGGTTGTCTAAAGAGTACATATTTGCATCATGTTTTACATTATTATTTTACATTGTAGTGTTAGGATCTTGGTATTTTACGACGTTCACACACACCTTTTTTGTTTATTTTCACCAGGATGAGGATAGATGATGGATATGATGGACACAATTCTTGGATCAGTTGTATTGGAGAGAAAAGGAGTCAAAAACAACGTAAATCGCTAATTTGGGAAATATCAATAATACCAGAAGAAAACCCGAAGCGATCGAAGGACACAGAAGGTTTAACGACCAACTATATGGCGGGAGCAACTTTTCCGGCCGTATAGTTCCCGCTTTATAGTTGGCACCGCCACCGCCTCCTCAAATAGTTGCACCTGGTGCAACTGGATCGGGGAGACGACATACAGAACTACCAGAAATCGCTGAAACCTCACCTTCGGAAGGGATATGGAGGGGAAAATCATCCACTGGGGATCCATCTTCGCCCTACGTAGATCCGGGAGGCTAAGACATTGATCTTCGTCATCAACCAATGCATCACTACCATCTCCATCCATCCCATCTACATCTTGTCTAGATCTTGTTGTAATTTCCGTACTCCTTGTGGATTTATACAAATACTATTCATCTATGATAGATTCTGTTGTTTTTGCCATGATGTTGATTTCCTCCATGTTTGAGTAGATTGTTAGTTCTTGGGGAGATGGAGAAACCCTAGCATGAGATTGAAATAAGATAAAGTTTATTATGATATTCATCGTTGTTACCGTGTGTTAGATGTCTTCATCTTGATGTTGGGAGAAGTCGACTTCTCAATATTTGCCTCTTGTGGGGACTTGATGGAGGGAACTACTTGTTGGTAGCTCTTACAGTGACTATAAAGCTGTTGGCACTCCATACATATCAACTTAGGAACTGAGGAAACTCACGAAACACTATCCATGCCATGGGATGCATCCTACGGGGTAAAGTCCCTTAATAGAGCAGTAATTTGATTGATGTCGATTGCTGTCTGCTGTGGTTATGAGGATGATGTGAGCAGTGGTTATTGCCTATTCGTCCAAATACGGTGTTCCTCCCACACATACATAGTTGAGAATGTTCATGATAATAATCTTTACTTTAGATCTTCATGAATGCTAGTGGTGTATCCGCTACTTCCTAGGAATGCTTTTTCCTATTGCAGTTTCATATCTCTTTTACATACGCGATACTTACTTTTTGTATTCAGTTTGTTTTGCATTACTTATTATTCTCTTATATAAAAACACTAAAATACCTTTTTATACAACACTCGCATTTTATCTTGTTACTTAGAACTTTATTTAGCATTTCTATTTTAGTATTTAATTCAAGATTTATTAGACTTCAAACTCCTGCTCCCTGTGGGATCGATATCTTTATTTTGAAACTAGCTACAAACAATCTATGCACTTGTCGTCATCAAGCTATTTTCTGGCTCCGTTGCCGGGGAGCTAAGTGTTGTAGGTCTTTTAGTTTTTGCTTATTTATTTTAGTCTTGTTAATTTTTGTTTTGAGTTACAGGTTTCCACCAACATGATGGAGATTGAGAATTTGACTAGTGATAATCCACTCAGCCACTTTGGCAAGCCCTATGATATTAATAAAAGAGACAACTCCAACCAGAAGACAAGGAGGTTAGAAATAAGTCCTCTACTACTTGGTATTCTACACAAGAAGCAATTTACTAGAGATGAAGAAGATCCCGATCCATATGAGAATATTGCATGTTTTAAGGATATATGTGGCACTTTCCAATTACCGGGGTATACTGCTAATGAGGTGACTAGCATAGCTCTCTCATGGTATAGATTGATACGTCCAAAACGTATCTACTTTTCCGAACACTTTTGTTATTGTTTCTCCTCTAATTTGTGTGATTTGGATATAACTAACACGAACTGATACTATTTTCAGTAGAATTGCTTTGCTGTCTAGTTTTTGTGCAGGAAATCAACTTTTAGGGAAAATCCCGGAAAATATCGCAAAACTCCTATTTTACCAGAAGACTCACGGAGCCAGAAGACAAGACGGAGAAGGTCCACGAGGGGACCACACCACCTGGTGGCGCGGGCTAGGCCAGGCCACACCAGGGGGTGGTGTGGCCACCTCGGCACCCCCTCGATCTCCCCCTTCGCTTACATACGCCCTCTAACCTAAAAATAGAGGGGGGTTCGACGTTGTTTGAGATAGAGTTCCGCTGCGCAGGCACTATCAGAAGTTCCGTTCTGGTACCCTGTCGGGACTGGGAATTGGAGGAGATCATCCATCATCATCACCGACGCCTCTCCATCAACCATCCATGTTTCCCCCATCCATGAGTGAGTAATCCCCCGCAGTAGGCTATGGGGATGGTAGGGATTGGATGAGATCTATCATGTAATTGCATCAGATTGTTAGGGCATGGTGCCTAGTATCTTTGTTAGTGATTTTTTGACATTGTTGCAACTTGTTATGCTTAATGCTTGTCACTAGGGCCCGAGTGCCATGATATTAGATCTGAACATGTTATTGATTCATGATGATAGTATTGTTTGTGATCTTATCTGCAAGTTGTTTACACATATTATTGTACGGAACCCGAGGCCCCGAAGTGAGAGAAATTGGGATAACCAGAGGGGGTGGCTGTGATATGAGGATCACGTGTGTTCATGGAGTGTTAATGCTTTGCTCTGGTACAATATTAAAAGGAGTACCTTAATTGCCAGTAGATTTCCTTGAGGCCCCGCTGCAACGGGCTGGCAGGACAAAAGATGTTGTGCAAGTTCTCATTGCGAGTACGTATGACTATATATGGAATGCATGCCTATGATTGTTTAGTACTTGAATGCTTTATCTTATTTATCTGCAAATGCCCAAGATATTGATATTACATGAATAGTATTGTCCATGCAACGCCCGTCCATCCATCCCTATGCCTACCGCACTCAAATCATGATGTTTGCTACTATTGTTACTACTGCCTTTATTTTACTGCTGCTATTTCTACTACAAAATTGTTGCAACTGATAAACTGCTATGAGCAAGACTATTTCCAGGTGCAGCTGAATTGACAACTCAGTTGTTAAGGCTTATAAATATTCTTTGGCTCCCCTTATGTCGAATCAATAAATTGGGTTATACTACCCTCGAAGACTGTTGCGATCCCCTATACTTGTGGGTCATCAAGACTATTTTCTGGCGCCGTTGCCGGGGGCATAGCTTTATTTGTAAGTTCACTTTGGATTATTATTGTTCGCTGCTATCCTATTCATCATGGGTAAAACTCGTGATGGTAAATTTCCTATATTACCATCCACTATAAGAAGAGGTACAATTCTGAACACCTCTGTTGCTCTTGATTCACCATCTGTTATGAGTAAGCTCGTTACACCACCACCACATACACATGCTACACACACTACTACTACTGCTGAATCTGAAATTGCTTCTAATGTTACTTCTACCATGCTTGATGAGAGTGGTTCATTCGGTCCTTTCCTAGATGCTACAATTGCTAGAACTATATTGGGAAACACTGAAACTCCTAATAAAGATACTACTACACCTATTAGCTCACCTGGGTCTAGAGAGAGATATGATATTAATGATGGTTATATTGAAATGACTGATGAATTTATTGAAGAATGTCCAAACACACATGGTGCTAGTGCTATTAAGAATCTTCTTGAAAGACGTACTATTAGACCCAAACTATTTCCTGATGCTAAGTTTGTCACATCTCCCATAAACATTAAAGATAAAGATTATGATTTCTCTCTTGATTTATCATATATAAACATTGTTGAGAAAGAAACTTTTTGTGGTACTGAGAATGAAAGGGCTGTGGCACATATGACTAAGCTTTCTACTATGAGTGGTTTATTTTCTGATGATATTTAGATGTGCACCTACTTTGTTGCTACAATTTTCCCTTTTTCACTAAAAGGAGAAGCTAAAGCTTGGTTTAATAATTTACCTCCTGGATCCATTGATAGCCCTGATTGCTTGATTGCTACTTTCTTTCAGAAATATTTCCCTCATAGTGCTCGACATACTGTTTTGCAGAAACTTTTTAATTTTAAACAGGGAGAAGAGGAGAAATTGCCTGATTCATGGACAAGGTTCTGTGCTTTGATTCATACACATCCTGGATGTCCATTACCTAAAAATGAGCTTCTTGATATATATTATAATGGACTAACTGATGAATCTAGGACATACCTGGATAGTTTTGCTGATTGTGTTTTCAGGAAAAGAACTCCCGCAGAAGCTGAGGAATTAATGGCTAAAATAAGCAAGAATTATGATGATTGGGCTACAACTGAGTCAATTACACCTGAACCAACAGTGCCTGAGCCAACCCCAACACCAACACCAAAGAAGAGGGGAGTGATTAAACCAAATGATGAAGTGATGAAAGAAGCTAAGAAATGTATTAAGGAGAAGGGTATTAAATCTGAAGATGTGAAGAATTTGCCTCCTATAGAAGAATTATGTAAGCTAATCTCTCACTCATCCACTATTGAGGTACACTCTCTCCAACATTTTGATGAAGGTGATATTCCTTATGGTAAACCTCCTGATCAATGCTTACAAGAACTTGATACTTTTATTGTTAAGCAAGGTAATTTTAATAAACAAGTTCATAATCATTTAATGGAAAACTCTGGAACTATTAATGAGTTGAAAGATATTGTGGAAAGAACCTCCAATGATGTTAAAATGCTTATTAAACATTTCCAAATGGTTCAAACTCAAATTGATCAACTTGCTAAAGTACAAAAAGATATGCTAGTTAATGCTTCTAGAGATAAACATGCTTATGAAATTAGAACCAGGAGTGGTGCTGCCACTCAGGATCCTTTATATCCTGAAGGACATCCTAAAAGAATTGAGAAGGATTCTCAACAAGATGAAAATAGAGGTACTTCTTCTAAGAGGAAGAAAAAGAAACATAAAATAGTTGTAGAACCTCCTGAACCTGCTATAGATCCTAATAGTATATTTGTCTCTGATGCTGAAACTGAAAGTGGTAATGATAACAATAATGCTCCTGATAAGGAAGAAATTGAAGAAGAACTTGAAATGCACACTAAAAACACTAAGTACACTAAGGAAGATTTTGTTTCTAATAAACATGGTAGTGAAAGAGAACCTTGGGTGTAGAAACCAATGCCTTTTCCTAATAAGAAACACAGGTCAGAGGAAGAAGAACACTATAACAAGTTTTGTGAGTGGATAAACCTTTATTTTTGCAAATTCCTTTGACTGATGCTATTAAATTTCCTCCTTATTCAAAGTATATGAAGGATATTTTCTCTAATACCCTTTGAGGAAATTCCAACTATTCCAGGGATTCCAACTATTCCTTGCTCTAAGAAATGTCCTAATGAGGAAATTTCAACTATTTTCCACATTTTTTAACTAAGAAATTTCAGCAAAGAAATTTTCATATTTCCACATTCCTTGCTCTCAATTATTTTTAATAGAGGAAGGAAATTTCCACATTTGCAAAGAAGCTAAGAAATGTCCTAATGAGGAAATTTCCACTTTGCTTGCTAATTATTCCTTCAATGGTAAGGTTCCAAAGAAACTTGGGGATCCAGGGATTCCAACAATTCCTTGCTCTATTAAAACTAATTATGTTAGAACTTATTTGTGTGATTTGGGAGCAGGAGTTAGTGTTATGCCTTTTTCTCTTTACAAGAGACTTCAAATGGAAAAACTGATACCAACTGATATATCTTTGCAAATGGTTGATAAGTCTACCACTATTCCTATTGGTATATGTGAGGATGTTCCTGTTCAAGTGGCTCATAATTGTTTGATATTAACTGATTTTGTTGTGCTTGAGATGCCTGAAGATGATAATATGTCTATTATTCTTGGAAGACCTTTTCTTAACACTATAGGTGCTGTCATTAATTGTAATCAAGTAAAAGTAACTATTAATATTAATGTCAAGGAGCATACTGTCTATTTCCCCAACAAGATTGATAAGAGTTATGGCCTAAATTCAATTGAAAATATTGAGGGCATCAAAGTTGGAGAAATATATTGCCCCATACCATAAGAAAATTTTGAAACTATTATGATTGGGACTATTTCTATCAAGATTGAGGTAACATAATCATTTAGTGAAATGCAAAGTTTTGTTTCATATAAAATTGTTTTGGTAACAATACTTGATCAACCTTGTTAACAAAGGGATTTTAATGAAAAAACAATGTTTTCACCATGATTATCCTTGCTCACCTTTATTTTCTCTACTCCAATCTTTGGTTTTCGTCTTATTCGTCTTTGTTTTGCTAGTTGCTTGCTTGTTAGAGTGTCTTAGAACTTCTGTAGTTTTAGTTTTGGTTTGCTTTTGCATCTTTCCAAAATCTTTTTGTGCGAGAAAATCAATTTTCATAACCTGAAAATTTCCCATAAAAAAGTTTCTAGAAAATTTCCAAAAAATTCATATTAATTTTTTTCACGAAAAAGGGGCAGAGTGATACCTGGAGTGACCCAGGGGGACCCACCAGGAAGGCACACCCCCTGGTGGCGCGGCCAGACCAGGGGCGCGCCTGGCCCTGGTGTGGGCCACCCCTCACCCTCCACTTAGTCTCCTTCCTATCACTTCTTTCTCTCTCCCAAAAAACATCGGAAAACTTCTCATAGCTCGAGTTCTTGCTGTTCTTGCCCCCGATTTTCGATCTCCTTTCTCAACCCATCTTTGCTGCTGATTTTTGGAGGGATTCCTCTCCGGTATGTGCCTCCTCCGCTTGTCCAATTAGATTTTTGATTGGTGGATTATATCTTGAGTATTTTGCTACTATAGGTGACAGGTTATGTGAGTTTACATGCTTGTTCTATGCTTAAAGAATTCATTTTTATGCATGTTTATCCCTCTTGCAAGTTCCTATAGTAGTTCCCCATCACTTATTAGCTAGGAAATCACTTCGTTTGATGTTTGTCTAAAAATTTCAGAAAAGAAGATGAGTGAATACCAGTTGAATCAACATGAATTAAGGGTACCAGAGATTATGAAATTCCACTGCGAGGAGGAAGTTTTCTCTTCTATTTATCCATGCCTAGAATTCATGAAAGCTGCAGGGATATTTCAGGATTGCCAGACTCTAATTTTTAATGCAGGGTTGGAGATTTTGTTGGAGAAGAACCTTACCAATATGTGAAACTAACTATGTATGTGGTGCGGGATTTTCGATTTAGTTGGTATCTACCTAACCCCATGGTTCACTACAAAATTTACAATATAGCTATCAACCTCCCTTTTGATGATTTTTGTGCAGCTATCAGAGTGCCACAGCGGGGTTCATGTGAGAAGATTAGGGAGAGGCTCACACCACTCATGGACTAATATGCAGAGATTTGCCAAGGATGCAGCTTCTCGAAGGAGAGTGGTAAAATTCGGAATATTCATCTCCCATCCATTTGATATTTTGCCTATTTCATTGCCAAGTGTGTTCTTGCTAGGAAGACTGCTAGTAAACTATCTTCATATGATCTAGCTTTTATCTCAGCTGCCTTGCAATGGGATATAACTTATAACTTGGGGTGCTTTGATAGCTTTCCGTATTGCTGCTAACCGCGAGAAAGGTGGAATTTGTGGAGGCCTCATTGCCTCTCGTTTATTAGATTTGCATGGTTTAGTGCCTCATCATTCATACTTGCAGTTTCCCACGGAGAGACTTGATCTCAATTCCATGATACAACATAAATGTGTTTCTTCTTGGCCTAGTTTGAGCGAGTTATCTTATGAAATAACCTTTCTCAAGAGAGGATGGAGAGGGGGTTAGTCTGAGAAAGTAGTCCCTTTGCCTACAGCTGCTTTGTTTAACTTTGATACCAGGAAATTATGGTCACTCACGGAGGAAGAACTTGACACATACATGGCGGAACTCTCCTAGCAAGAGGATAATGTTGGAGAGGATGCTGAAGATAATTCGGTCCAGCCCTCCAACATGGGGGAGTCTTCATACTAGCAGCCCTCTTATGATTGGAGCACTTCTTCTTCATCATCACGCAGACCTAATTATGATCATTCCTACGATGATCCCCTGGCTTGGAGTTACTACCTGTGTTTTGATTGATCTCCACTTAGGCAAAAATCCTAATCTTGGGGGAGGCATACTGACATCACACTCATCTACATATCATGTTTCGTCGGTACTTTGCATATCCATGTTTCACTTTCTTTTTAGTTTTTGTTTCTTCTTTCCAAAACACAAAAAGACCAAAAATATTTTCGTTGTTTCTCTTTGTTTATTTTTTTGTCTTTTGGTTTTGGTTTGTTATAAGAAAAATCCAAAAAGATTTTGCTTTGTTTGATTTTGCCTCCAGTGCTTGCTTTAAAAAAATCGAAAACCCAAAAATATTTGTTGTTCTTCTCTGGTTTTGTAAAGTTCGTTGCAGGGTTCAGTGGTCCTCAGTGACTCCTTTGGAGTTTGGTTTATATTATTATTCAAGCCACACAAGTGAAAGGCAATAATGATGATTTATGACAACTCGAGGTGTGGTAAGAGGCTGGTAATGAACTCTATTTGTTTTCATTTTTGTACATATACTCATCATTATGGGCATGCTTAGTCTGTTCATGAAAGGTGTATGTTATTTAGTAGATGCTTAGTAGTTCTTGCTCTCTTATGATTATCTCCAACTTGCTAATAGTTTGTAGCATGTCATATAAATGTTTGCTGGCATTGTTCTATTTATAACTTGGTATGACATTGTGGTATCCTCCTCTGAATGTTTCATTTGAATCGACTTGGCACATGCTCACGCATGCATATGACTGAACAAAAGTCAGTTAAGCCTCGATGATTTATTTTGCCTCAGAGTTCTTGTATCACTTTTATGCCATAATTAATTTTGTTTTGTTGCAAGCATGATTATGACAGTTACTGCTCTCTCATTTTTCGCTCCCTTTCTATTGCTAGCCTTCACTTGGACTGAGTATGATCTCTACTCGTGCATCCAACTTCCCAAAACCAAAATTGTCAAAAGGTGTCCACCATATCTACCTATTAGCATCATTGCTATTCCGTGCATATTTACTATGCCTCGTTTTCTTCCAAATAAAATGTTTTCTTGTTATGAGAAAATTAGTTAGTAAAGCTCTAACGAACTTGATGGCACACTTTATTTTCTTGTGCTTAATAAACTTGAACCATTGTGACTGTCCATGAAAGTTATATGCTTACAAATTGTAGGCTTGGAGTTAGCAGAACTGTGCTGTCACGGGGAACGCTTTCAACACCTGTAAATATTATCCAGTTGATATCATGCTCTTTTGTTTATGGATGTCAGTGGTATGAAATAAAAGGAGAGCTTGTAAGTCCATGGAGTTATGTATATGTGTTAGAGAAACGCCTGGGCGGCTAGCCTAAGTCATGCCTAATCATGGTGGAAACTTGCAACATAACCATAGTGAGCAATCTATGAAGCATCCTCATAAAAAAATATATAAAAAAAAGAATAGATAAAATATGCACCATGCTCATGGTAAATAAAAAGGATCGTTGAGATGCTCACTGTCTGTTGCCTTGTCATTTTGATATGGGATAGCTCCTGTGTCATGGGGAAAGGGGTACCCCGTTGGCGGTTCTCTATGATACGCATGTACTTACAACGACAAGAACTTACCAGTAACTAAATTTGAGTAGCATGAGGAACGACCCTCGTACTCAAGGGACATGAGATTTCCAGTTTATGGTCTGTCAAGCATATAACTCGAATTTGACCTCACTTTAAACTTAACCATTTAAAGATGCCTATGATAGGGGCAATGAGAGATCAAAGCTAATGAGTACCATACTTTCAGCATTTGGAAGCCTTTCAAACTTTTCAAAACCTTTTCACTTCTTTGTTGAGTCACCATTTATTCTATGAGCACCTTATTGAGAGCATGGTTTTCATTCTTAGTGTAATATGCTTGTCTCAAAACTTGGTTAATTATGTCATAACTTTGATGCTTGTATCTTTGATATCTTTACTTCTAGTCTTCACTTGAACTTCAGAGGTACCTTGGAATTTATGTTTTGATCCACAACCAAAGGCAAGCAAGATACCACTCTAAAATACCTTTTTATGAGCATTACAATGTTGCTTATGCTTATGCTTCATGTTGCTTATTATTATTGTGTTGGAACCTCTTCATAGCTTGCATGACTATTGAGTAGACTTAGTTGCATACTCTTTATTATGAATTGCCTAATTATTTTGATCATATGCTGAGAATATATACATCTTATGAAGCAAATGTGTTTGTGAAATTTTCTTTTATCGCACTCAGTTTCAACTGAATTTCTTGAGTACAAGCAATAAGCTAAGATTGGGGGAGTTGATACGTCCAAAACGTATCTACTTTCCCAAACACTTTTGCTATTGTTTCTCCTCTAATTTGTATGATTTGGATACAACTAACACGGATTGACGCTGTTTCAGCAGAATTGCTTTGGTTTCAAGTTTTTGTGCAGGAAATCAAATTTCAAGAAAAATCCTGGAAAATATCGCAAAACTCCTATTTTACCAGAAGACTCATGGAGCCAGAAGACGAGACGGAGAAGGGCCATGAGGGGCCCACACCACCTGGTGGCGCGGGCCGAGCCAGGCCGCGCCAGGGGTGGTGTGGCCACCTCGGGCACCCCCTTGATCTCCCCCTTCGCCTACATAAGCCCTCTAACCTAAAAACAGAGGGGGGTTTGACATTTTTTAGATAGAATTCTCCTGCGCGGCCACCACCAGAAATCGCGATTCGGAACCAGAAACTCCATTTTGACACCCTGCCGGGATGGGGAATTGGAGGAGATCATCACCATCATCATCACCGACGCCTCTCCATCAACCATCCATGTTTCCCCCATCCATGAGTGAGTAATCCCCCGCAGTAGGCTATGGGGATGGTAGGGATTGGATGAGATCTATCATGTAATTGCATCAGATTGTTAGGGCATGGTGCCTAGTATCTTTGTTAGTGCTTTTTGACATTGTTGCAACTTGTTATGCTTAATGCTTGTCACTAGGGCCCGAGTGCCATGATCTCAGATCTGAACATGTTATTGATTCATGATGATAGTATTGTTTGTGATCTTATATGCAAGTTGTTTACACATATTATTGTCCGGAACCCGAGGCCTCGAAGTGACAGAAATTGGGATAACTGGAGGGGATGGCTGTGATTGAGGATCACATGTGTTAACGGAGTGTTAATGCTTATCTCCGGCACTCTATTAAAAGGAGTACCTTAATTGCCAGTAGATTCCTTTAAGGCCCTGCTGCAACAGGCTGGCAGGACAAAAGATGTGAAAGTTCTCATTGCGAGCACGTATGACTATATATGGAACGCATGCCTATGATTGTTTAGTACTTGGATGCTTTATCTTATTTATCTGCAAATGCCCTAGATCTTGATATTACATGGATAGTCTTGTCCATGCAACGCCCGTCCATCCATCCATGTGCCTACCGCACTCAAATAATGTTGTTTGCTACTATTGTTACTACTCCCTTTATTGTACTGCTGCTATTTCTACTATAAAACCGTTGCTACTAATAAACTGCTATGAGCAAGACTATTTTCAGGTGCAACTGAATTGACAACTCGGTTGTTAAGGCTTATAAATATTCTTTGGCCCCCTTGTGTCGAATCAATAAATTGGGTTATACTACCCTCGGAGACTGTTGTGATCCCCTATACTTGTGGGTCATCATAGATCTTTACCCCCAGAGGCCACTACTACGTGGGATAATTCAGCTTGTGAATTTCTATCCAAGTATTATCCATTATCAAAATCTTTTGTAAATAGGCATCTTATAATGACTTGGAGGACCGAGTTTTTTTGCTTTTAATTCTTACATAAAATGTAGAAGACAGTAAAACAAATTAAAAGTTCTTTCTCATGATAAAAAGTGGACCAGGGTTCATGTGGTCACTTGTGTACTCTCTCATAAAGTGTGGTGGATATAAAACTACTCATAGATGATACAATATTACTTAAAACCTCATTATGTGTTTGATTAACATTCATATGGGAATCATGTCCTAATATAAACATGATGCAACACATCTCACTTATAATTCTTTAGAAAGGCAAAACTCCATGCAATCTAGAATTAAGAATAAACAGAATATAGCCTTAGGTACTTTGACATGATGTTTGAATATCAAATGTGCTACCTTCAACAAGCAATATCATCTTTGATGTCATAAGATGAACATAACAAATGCTTTCACTTTATTCCTAGTGAGGTAACAAAGGAAAGGTAAAAACCATAGTGGATCTCAAATTTTCTATCACTATCCAATCACCACCGCCATGTTACTCCAACTAATACACATGTCCCCCCCCCCACATGTTCCTGCATAGAAATATGATCAAAGCAAATGCTTAAAAACATGGTACATAATATGCATCTGCCAATACATCTTACGCATGATAGAATTCAAATCTCAAATATCATATCATAAAACAAAGATCTACCACATAGGAATTACATAGATAACCATAATCATGTTAGGCAGCTCATAAGGTTCTAAATAACGATAGAATGAGGGATAAAGATATATCAAGATACTTCCACAAACCCATGGTCTAGAGGTGGACTACTCCCTCTTCATCATGAGATGGTCTTGGTTACGTTGGAGAGGGTGGAGATACAACCGGAGGTGATTCTGGTTATGTTTTCCCTCCAATGTTGGCCGGTTTTGGCCCTATTTCGTGGTTTCTTCATTCTCTCAACCTCCTCTATGAGATCACAGAGGGGGGAATTTTTATAGGCGTTTTTAGGTCTGGACTTTGATGTTGGGCACAAGATGGACGGCTAGAGACGTTCGAGGAGGAAAAGAGCATGGGTGGCACAGGACCCACTAACATGGGCATGACTTGTCAGTTTTTTGTGATTGGTATACCTGGTACGGATCTAAGGTAAGACACATGAGGCCCGCAAGAATCCAAAGGACCTGGAAGCATCCGAAGCCTAGGAACTAGATGTGGCGATCAAGGCAAGATCCAAGGTGTACCCGACATAGCCGTAGACTTACCTTCTATTTTGTAACCAACCCGGATTGGACTCTAAGGCCGTGTTCGGCAATCCTCCGGCTTCCCCTAAAATCCATCAATCCAGCTTCCAGGGACTACTCCAGCGTCTACTTTGGATCTGAGAACGTTTGGCTTGCTCCACCATTTGGCTAGGCCCGAAGCCTGTTCCTGATAGTCCGGCCTTCTTCTAGGAACTGTTACCAGTGATGGAATTGAGCCCACAAAGCGGGTTTTATTATCTTTCCTTTATTGTTCGTCTTCACGAAAGCCCCAAATCGTTTCTTGACACCCCAAATCCCCTCAGCTCCATCGCAGGAGATGAGGGAACAGTGCAAGGGGAGGGGAGGGAGCATCCCTGAGGAGGGATAACGAGGGAAGATCAAAGGATCCTCTGGGTGGCGATCTCGAGGTGTGCGCACGGATTGGATAGAGGCAGCGTCTGACTGGTGGTGGAGAATTCACTCCCGGCGTGCAGGTCACTAGCTCAACCTCGAAGTTCAGTATTACTGAGGTGGCGCGGAGGAGGAGTCCAGTCGCGTTGATGAGGAGCCTGTCAATATGGAGGATGAGGCCAGTGCAGGTTCTCGAGGAGGAGCTTGTCGCATGGACATGGACCTACAAGTGGTGGAGGAGGTTGGAGAATCGATCTGGCCAAGGCGTGCTTACGAGCTCGTGGCCAGAAGAGAGGAGAGAGGAGGTGGCGTGGGTCCAATTGAATGAAGAAACATGGGAGGATAAGGGTGAGAGGAAAGCAAACGAAGTAGGAAACACCTAATACCAGGATCGAACGCTCTATTACTCGACGGTGGCATGTTGCTGATGCATGTAAAATGCATACATGAACTTTGTAGTTTGTTAGCATGTTTACCCACATATTTGCATCATATATAATGTTATATCCTTGTTTTACATTGATTTTTGGGGATTTACCAATGATCCTCTTTATTTTGGCTATAACCCGGCAGGGCAAAAAAAACCTGTTTCCAATGTTTTTGATGTTTGAGGACCTATACGAAGTCAAATGGGCCTAAACTTTTGGGAATGTCAATATTTATCCACGAGAATCATCTGGAGCACAAGAACCTCACCTGGAGGGCCAGGAGGCCCAAAAGAGCCTTTGTGGTGTGCCTAGCCCAGGTGAGCGTGCCACCTATGATCTTTCCCTCCGCAGTCATCCAATCGCCTTGATTCTTTTGCCCACAGAGTTCTCTTGACCTAAAAATCCCTATATAAGGATCCCCCGGGGAGTCCTCAAGATGGAGCACACTAGAAATGAAAACACCACCAAACAGAGTCAGAAGCAACAAAGATTGGAGGGGGAACTCCGCCTTAGCCACCTCTGGGGAGATCTCCAACATCTCCGGCATCATCACCATGATGAAGAAGGAGTAGTCCACCTCCTTACTATGGGTTTGTGGCAGTATCTTGATCTATTTCTCTCTTGCTCTTCATAGATCTAGTACCATATGAGCTGCCCTACATGATTATGGTCATATATGTAATTCCTATGTAGTGGATCTTTGTTCTATGATTTGATAATTGAGATTGGAATCTATTTTGTGTAAGATGTATTGATAGATTCATATCATGTACCCTGTTCTTAATTGCTTGTTTTGATCCAACTTGTGTGCAAGAACTTGTATGGGGAGAAGTGTGTATTAGATGGAGTAGCATGGTGGTAGTGATTGAATTGTGACAAACAATATTCAAGATGTACTTTGGTTTTTTACCTTTCTTTTGCTGCCTCACTAGGGATAAAGTGAAATCATGTGCTATAGTTATCATCTGATAGTGTGATAATCTTGTTAGATCAAAGTAGCATATTTGTATTTCAAACATCATGTTATATTTCTTAAAGATATACTCTGATTTGTTCTTTAATTCAATATTTCATGGAGTTTCCCTTTATTGAGGCGTATAAGAGAGATGTGCTTCATATATATGTTAGGACATGATGTTGATGGCTTAGATATGTAGAGCTCGTTGGGAACCCCAAGAGGAAGGCACTACTAGGAAAAGGGTTGTTCGTGGCACACCTAAAAATCCCATCAGTGGCGCACTAGTGGTGCGCCACTAAGCGTACGTTGTGGCTAAAAAGTGCCCGTAGCACACTACCCTGGTGCGTTACGATTATATGGGGATAGGCGTAGCACACTACCAGGTGCGCCACGGGTAGGGGTACAGGTGCGCCACGGATGTTTTTTTTAAAACAAAAAATGCAAAAAACACCCTCTTTTTGAATTGCAAAAGCAATCGGGTCTGCATCGCCGCCGTCGTGTCGCCTCGCTAGAGCATGGTGACCGTGGCCATGACCTACCACCATAGGGAGGTGCGGGAGGCCGTGGTCGTGCTATTCCTCGCCAGCATCGATGAAGAGAGGGATAAGGAGGTGTGGCTGGATAAGGGAGGAGGTCACCACAAGGAGAAGGAGGTCGTCGTTGCTCGTCGTTGCTTGTCGTGATTGCAAGGAGGAGGAGGCCGCAAGGAGAAGGAGTTCGTCGTCGCTCGTCGTGACTACAAGGAGGAGGAGAAGGTCGCCGTCGCCATCGTCATTGCAAGGAGAGGAGGATGCCAGAGCAAGGAGGAGGAGAAGGCCACCCTCGCCGTCATCAGTGCAAGGGAAGGAAGAGAAGGAAAAGTAGGAGGAGGAGGAGGAGGAGGAGAAGGAAGAGAAGGAAAGGAGGAGGAGGAGAAGAGAGAAGGAAAAGGAGGAGGGAGGAGAATGAAAAGGAGAAGAGGGAGGGAACAGAAGAGGGGTAGGTGGGCGGATGGGGATTCAAATTTTGAATCCTGCCCAACTTACTCGTAGCGAACTAGGTGGTGGTGCGCTACGAGTAAGTTGCCCTCTATTTTTTTCTGCAGGAAAAAACGGTCTTTTCACCATAACTTTTACTCTTTTCGAATTTTGAAAATCTAAATAATCGCTAAGCAACCAAAGGTTGTTGCGAGCGGATGCGAAATCTCGTTCTCATCATTTTTGTATATTATACGATTTTTTTCGACATCGTATGCAAAAGTTACGGCCATTTTACCGTGGCATGACTTTTTTTTTGCAGAAAAAGTGGAAACTCATGTTTGTTAATTTTCCTAGAAACTATACCACATTACCTACCTACATATGAAATGATTTTATTTTTTGAAGTGATATCATTTTCTTTTATTTTTTGCAAAGCCTAAAAAGGCGATCCACGAGGGGGGGAGGGGGGAGTTGGTGCAGGCCACTTACCCATAGGGCACTAGGACAGAGTGCCCTACGGCTAAGTTGACCCAGCTGCTCCAGCACACATGACCGTAGCGCACTAGGTCAGGATGCGCTACAACTAAGTTTCACATCCGTAGCGCACCTTGACCTAGTGCGCTACGGGTATGTGTGCTGCGGCCACCTGTGCCCTGGCCCACACATAGGCGTGGCGCACCACCCCCATGTATGACACGCTTACGGCAGTTAGCCGTAGGGCACCTATGGGCAGTGCGCCACACCTATTTTACCCATGGGGCACCACTAGCACGTGCGCCACGGATGTGTGGATTACCTATAGCCATTTTTCTAGTAGTGAGGTATGATGAGCACATCAGCAAGTTTTCCTCAGTTATGAAACAAAGGTTATCAAACCAGTAGGAGTAAGGAAACAACTCCAAGGTGTTGCTAGCAACTTGGAACCTGCTTAACAAACCACAATACTTTGCCCCAACTTACAGTGAGGTTGTAAATCTCACCGGTTTGCTAAAAACAAAGGATTAAACGTATAGTGTGGAAGATAGTAATTGCTTGTAATAATTGTAGAAAGTAAACAGTAAATGGTAAACAGTAGATGGTATATCAATGGTAAGGAATGTACTAGGGTCCACAGTTCACTAGAGGTGTTCTCCATGAGATAAATAATATGCTGGGTGAACAAATTACAGTGGGGCAATTGACAGATTGAAAATGCATAACAATGCATATACTAGACATCTTGATCTCTGCAAACACAACATGTAGAATTACAAATAGATGATATTGATCATGAATGAAGCTCACAAGATCTAAACATGATAGCACAAAAGAGGAGAAACAACCATCTAGATACTGTATGGACCCATAGTACAAGGGTGAACTACTCACGCATCACTCCAAAAGCTGGCATGGTGATGAAGAAGGTCTCCGAGATGATCTCTCCCCTCCGACAGGGTGCCGGGAAGAGCTTCAGATCCCCCCCAGGGTTTAGGGTTTTTGATCGGGTGTTTAGGGTTTCTGCCTCAGGGTGTTTATATAGGCGAAGGGGTAAGGTCGGTGGACACCCGAGGGGCCCACAACATGGGGCGGCGCGTCCTAGGGGGACCCGCGCCGGCCCTAGGTGTGGCCGTCTCGTAGCTCCTCTCCATCTCCCCTTTGGTCTTTGTGTCGTGTCTGGTAAAATATTGACTTTGGCTTTGTTTCTTCCAATTCCGAGACTATTTCCTTACTAGCTTTTCTGAAACCAAAAACAGTAGAAAAAAAGGCAACTGGCACTGCGGCATCTTGTCAATAGGTTAGTTCCAGGAAATGTATAAAAATGCCTCAAAGTGTAGACAAAACATAAGAAAGTTGATACAAAACAAGCATGGAGCATCAAATATTATAGAGACATTTACGACGTATCAAGCATCCCCAAGCTTAACTCCTGCTCGTCCTCGAGTAGGTAAGTGATAAAAAGAATAATTTTTTAGGTGACATGCACCATCACAATCTTGATCAAAATATTGTAAAGCATTGATAGCTGGGATCAAAGTACTCTAAACATGAGCATGAAAGATGTAGTTCTAACAATAATAAACTAAGTTGTAACATGAAAAGGTACAAACAAAAGATCATGAATAACAATGCATTGAAAGACATTTGTTCGTTTCACATATATAAAACCTAGCCTGAGTGGTATTAAGCTTGTCCCTCATAGAATAGCAAAACATAAATGCATAGGACACCTTCAAATTACATAAGGGTGACTAGATACAAATAATTTAAGAAAAAGCAATACCATGATTATGAATCAATCAATAAGTTTTGGGACAATGCACATTGAACTAAGAATGACAACTATGTTCTCTTAATTGGTGCATAAAGATAGAAGATGGAGACTCAACATAAAAGTAAAAAAGAAAGGCCCTTCATAGAGGGAAGCAGGGATTTCAAGTTTCATAAAGAGCTTCCAAAAATTATGGTACTTATTAGCTTTCAGCTCTCATTGCCCCTATCATAAGCATATTGAAGTGATTAAGGTTAAAGTGAGACAAATATGAAGTATATGCTTGACAGATCATAAGTTGAAAATCTCATGTCCCTTGAGTACGAGGGTCGTTCCTCATGCTACTCAACTTTAGTTACGAGCAAGTTCTTGTCATTGTAAGTATATGTGTATCATAGAGAACCGCCAACGGGGTACCCCTTGACCCATGACACAGGAGCTATCCCATATCAAAATGACAAGGCAACAGACAATGAGCATCTCGGTGATCTTTTTATTTACCATGAGTATGGTGATTTTTTCCCTTTCTCTCTTTTTTCTATATTTTTTCTGAAGATGCTTCATAGATTGCTCACTATGGTTATGCTGCATGTTTCAACCATGATTAGGCATGGCTTAGGCTAGCCGCCCAGGCGTTTCTCTAACACATATACAATACTCCATGGACTTACAAGCTCCCCTTTTATTTCACACCGGCGACATCCATAAACGAAAGATCATGATATCAACTGGATAGATATGTACAAGTGTTGAAAGTGTTCCCCATGACAACATGGCTCTGCTAACTCACAACTTATAATTTGCAAGCATATACGCAACATAGATGGGCACAATGGTTCAAGTTTATTAAGTGCAAGAAAGTAAAGTGTGCCATCAAGTTTGTGAGAGCTTTAATAACTAATTTTCACATAACAATTTTAATTTGGAAGATAGATAAACACATGAATATACTTGGAATGGTGTAACACACCATGCATAGGAATTTATAGTCGACTCTTTGGAGTAACTTGGTTTCTTGAGAGTTGGATGCACGAGTAGAGCTTATACTCAGTACAAGTGGAGGTTAGCAAAATACTAGGAGCGACCAACTAAGAGAGCAATAATGGCCATAATCATGCAAAGCGACAAAACATTATTAATTAAAGCATAAAGCGACATCACAAGTCAAAAACTAAATGATAATAGAGGCTAAGGTGACTGGTTCATAGTCTTAACATGGTGTAAGCATGTACCAAGTCAACCCAAATAAAGCATCAAAGGAGAATACCATAATATTATGCTTTTGTTTGCTAAAACAACGCATGATTCTTTCAAGGCACATTAAGCAATCTCAATTGTTTGGAACAAGTCACGCTACAGCAATAATCACTAAGCATATGGTCAAATCAACCTCTAACATGACATGATAAAGTCTAATCCACAGTCAAAACAAGCTTCCTTTTATACCTCTATAAGCATGAAACTTTCTACTCTTTTCCAACACCAATCAACTTATTTGAAACAAAATAAGAATGAGGGGTACAAATAATTTATTGCAGCAAACCAAACAAAAGAAAACTAAAAACAAAGACGCTCCAAGAACAACATAATAGTGCATGAAGCATTAAAAATAAAGTGTTTAGAAAGAAAACCTGAGATTTTTATTGATGAAGAAGGGGATGCCTTGGGAATCCCCAAGCAGGGGCGTACCCACGTTATAGGCTCTGGTGTCACAGGACACCGGGTAAAAATGAATTTCTTTGACATATTTCATCCATTTGTAGCCTGTGACACCCCCAATTTCAAGTAAAAAAATCTGTGACTTAGTAGTGTGACACCGGGTTATTTTCACTCTGGGTTCGCCCCTGTCCCCAAGCTTTGATGCTTGTACCTCTTAAATATTTCTTGGGGTGGCACGGGTGGCATCCCCAAGCTTGATCTTTTGTCCATACTTCATCTCATCACATCATTCTTCCTCTACACTTGAAAATTTCCTTCATACAAAACTTCACACAATTCTTCATTAGCAACATTAGTGTATTCAAGATAATAAGCCTTTTGGTTTAGTTTAAACACAAGTAAAACTTCCATTAAATCACAAGCTACTGTAGCAATTTCTTTTAAAAGCTCAAGTGATCAAAGAGAACTCAAAAGAAACCGATTAAGAGGCAAAAGCAAATAATGGCAGAAATCTATCAAAATAGACCAGCGGGTAAAGACCGATTTTTTCGAAGACCTTATGTTGGTAAAATAAAAAAGTGCTAAACTAACAAAAGTTATATAATAACCTGGGGCATATGCACAGAAAA
Organism: Avena sativa; assembly: GCA_916181665.1. NCBI lineage: Eukaryota > Viridiplantae > Streptophyta > Magnoliopsida > Poales > Poaceae > Avena > Avena sativa. The sequence goes on from OV702294.1 coordinate 510,667,407, forward strand.
TTACAGCTCTGTCCGACGTACTGGGATTTTTCATGATTTTTTACAGTGAAGCACAAAAATCTGTTTCGGGACAACTTCCCCAAATCTTACTTCTCTCTCATTAGAAGTTATTCTTGGCACAAAAACCACACAAAAAGGATAAGTATAGGTTATTACAGAGGCATAACTTCCAAGACTCAACAAAAGAAAAACTTACTGAAATAAAAATAATTTGGGTTATCTCCCAATAGTGCTTTTGTTTAACGCCTTTCAGCTAGGCATATGAAGTAAGAATCAAGTATTTTCAAATGAAGAAGCATTAACATCAACTTTTGTTTTAATAAGAGAGTAAATAGTTTATATCTTTTTCTAGGGAAGTGGTCTATACCTTTCTTGAGTGGTAATTGATATTTAATGGTGCCTTCCTTCATATCAATAATGGCACCAACAGTTCTAAGAAAAGGTCTTCCCAAAAAAAATAGGACAAGAAGCATTGCATTCAACATCCAAAACATAGAAATCAACAGGGACAAAGGCATTGTTAACCATTATAAGAACATCATTAATGCCCCTCATAAGTCTCTTTTTAGTATTATCATCAAGATGGACATCCAAATAGCAATCTTCCAATGGTGGCAAATCAAGCATTTCACAAATTTTTCTAGGCATAATAGAGACACTAGCACCAATATCACATAAAGCTTTAAGATCACAATCATTCATTTTCATATTAATGATGGGTTCCCAACCATCTTCTAATTTCCTAGGAATAGAAGCTTTATGTATCAATTTTTCTTCTTTAATTTTCATGAGAGCATTTGTAATATGTTTTGTAAAAGCCAAATTCATAGCACTAGCATTAGGACTTCTAGCAAGATTTTGTAAGAACATAATTACTTCAGAAATATTGCAGCCATCAAGATCAAAATTAGCATCCAAGGTAGTAGAATTATTATTTCCCATATTTCAAAGAATTTTAGCATTTTTATTGGAAAAAGGAATGGGGACTTTAGGTGGTTTGCTAGCATCAATGGTGGTGGTAATAGTACAAATACTACTATTTCTAGAAATTTCATCTTCTCTTTCCCACCTAGCATGCAATTCAGCTAACATTCTAACATTTTCATCAATTCTAACTTGTATGGCATTATTAGCAGCAAAGGGATTTTCCATATTTTATGGTTTAGCAGCCATTTTATTAATCAAAGAAGATTATGCTTGAGACAAAGATGAATTATTATTTTTCAGCGTTTGAAATTTTGGATTGCAAACCAGGAATTTCGCTATTTAAATTCCCAAGTTGATGACTAAGATTTTTCAAAATAGTAGATTGTTCCTCCATGGTTTTAGTGAATAATTTATTCTGCTCATATTGCATTTGCATGAAGTTTTTAGTGTATCTTTTAACTTCTAAAATCCTTTCTTCACTAGGCATTCTAGATTTACCATGATAACTATTGCTATTATTAGGAGGGTATGGCCTATAATTATTATTACCATAAGCATTGTTGCAAAAAATATTATTTCTAATGAAGTTCACATCAACTTGCTCTTGAGCAACCAAAGAGGCTAAAGGAACATTATTTGGATCAATATGAGCTTTTCCATTAACAAGCATAGACATAATAACATCAATTTTATCACTCAAGGAGGAGGCTTCTTCAACAGAATTTACCTTCTTACCTTGTGGAGCTCTCTCAGTGTGCCATTCAGAATAATTAACCATCATATTATCAAGGAGATTTGTTGCAGCACCCAAAGTAATGGTCATAAAGGTACCTCCAACAGTAGAATCCAATAGATTTCTTGAAGAAAAGTTTAGTCCTGTATAAAAGGTTTGGATAATCATCCAAGCAGTTAGTCCATGAGTGGGGCAATTATTTACCAAAGATTTCATTCTTTCCCAAGCTTGAGCAACATGTTCATTATCAAATTGTTTAAATTTCATTATTTCACTTCTCATAGATATAATATTAGCAGGAGGATAATATTTTCCAATAAAAGCATCTTTGCATTTAATCCAAGAATCAATACTATTTCTAGGCAAACATAGCAACCATTCTTTAGCTCTTCCTCTCAAAGAGAAAGAAAACAATTTAAGCTTAATAATATCTCCATCTACATCCTTATATTTTGCATCTCACAAAGTTCAACAAAATTATTAAGGTGAGTAGCAGCATCAGCAGAACTAGCACCAGAAAATTGCTCTTTCATAACAAGATTAAGCAAAGCAGGTTTAATTTCAAAGAAAGTAGCTTCAGGAATAGGTGGAGCAATAGGTGTAAACATAAAATCATTGTTGTTTGTGCTAGTGAAGTCACACAACTTGGTGTTTTCAGGAGTATTCATTTTTGTAGGATTAAAGCAGGCCAACAGAAATATAAACTGAAGTAGGAACTATTTTTTTGTGTTTTTGATAAAAAGAAGCAAAGCAGCATAACTATTTTTTATATTTTTGATAAAAATAAACAAGCAAAACTAAGCAAAATAAACTAAGCAAAACAAAAACAAAGTAAATAGATTGGTTGTGAGAGACTCCCCTTGCAAAAATCTTCTTTCTCCCTGAAAAGTGATTGACGAGGAGGAAGATATTAAAGTTGTCCTTATCTCCCCAGTAACGGCGCCAGAAAAGTGATTGATGGCTCAGATATGTAGAGCTTGTTGGGAACCCCAAGAGGAAGGTATGATGAGCACATCAGCAAGTTTCCCTCAGTTGTGAAACCAAGGTTATCGAACCAGTAGGAGTAAGGAAACAACTCCAAGGTGTTGCTAGCAATTTGGAACCTGCACAACACAACCACAGTACTTTGCCCCAACTTACAGTGAGGTTGTCAATCTCACCGGTTTGCTGAAAACAAAGGATTAAACGTATGGTGTGGAAGATAGTAATTGCTTGTAGTAATTGTAGAAAGTAAACAGTAGATGGTATATCAATGGTAAGGAATGGACCGGGGTCCACAGTTCACTAGAGGTGTTCTCCATGAGATAAATAACATGCTGGGTGAACAAATTACAGCGGGGCAATTGGCAGATTGAAAATGCATATACTAGACATCTTGATCTCTGCAAACACAACATGTATCATTACAAATAGATGATTTTGATCATGAACAGAGCTCACAAGATCTAAACATGATAGCACAAAAGAGGAGAAACAACCATCTAGTTACTGTATGGACCCATGGTCTAAGGGTGAACTACTCACGCATCACTCCGGAAGTTGGCATGGTGATTAAGAAGGCCTCCGGGATGATCTCTCCCCTCCGGAAGGGTGCCAGGAAGAGCTTCATATCCCCCCGATCTAGGGACAATGGTGGCGGCGGCTACGGACTCTTTCGTGGATTTCTGATAGGGTGTTTAGGGTTTCCCCCTCGGGGTGTTTATATAGGCGAAGGGGCGAGGTAGGTGGACGCACGAGGGGCCCACACCATGGGGCAGCGCACCCTAGGGGGGACCCGAGCCGGCCCTAGGTGTGGCTGCCCCGTGACTCCTCTTCGTCTCCCCTTTGGTCTTCGTGTCGTGTCTGGTAAATATTGACTTTGGCTTTTGTTCCGTCTAATTCCGAGACTATTTCCTTACTAGCTTTTCTGAAACCAAAAACAACAGAAAACAGGCAACTGACACTGCGGCATCTTGTCAATAGGTTAGTTCTAGAAAATGTATAAAAATGCCTCAAAGTGTAGACAAAACATAAGAAAGTTGATACAAAACAAGAATGGAGCATCTAAATTATAGATACGTTTACGAAGTATCAGATGCCCATATGAATGCTTATCAAACACATATAGAAGTTCCATGAATATTTTATCATTGATGAATTGTTTTGTGATCACTACAACCTAAAAAGAGAGTATGGAAGTAAACCCATGAACCCCATTGCATCTACTACCTTTCATATTTTCTACAATTTATTATTTCTAAAATACCAAAAATACTTTCCCTACTTGCAATCACTCATAAAAAACCAAAAACAACTCTACTATCTTCTATATCATCTAGTTTGCATTACTTTATTTACTTTATTTATTCCAATTTATTTTATATTTATTTCATATTACTAATACGAAACCTTGTGCCTGAAAACCACTTGGTGGAGTTGGGGACACAAGACAAATTATTTTACTTTACAGGTTGCTTGAAGAGGAGAAGACAAATACACTTCCATAACCAATTCTCTGAGAGTTCGATATAAACCCATGAGTCACCCTTGTGGGGAAAATAAGCTTGCGAAAACACTATACACTTGGAGTCCCAACGAAAAGTGGCCATGTTTGTTGCCATCTGTTGGGTGTAATTTTTAACTGCTCCGCGAATTGCTGTTCCAAAAATCTCCAAAATAGGTGCTCCAAGTTTTGTACACAAATTTGGGCTAGCTTCTCGGATCTGGATTCGTGGAGTCAGAGTGTTCGGCGCTGCTCCATGATGGATTTGAGATAAACTAGAAGCTGGAGTACTTTTGAACATGCCCTAAGACCCAGCCTCTCATAAAAAGGCTGGGAGGAGCCAACAGGAGAGCACCTTAACCTTCAATTCACACCAAACCGCTATAAAGCTAGATTGCATCTGGCAATCCGGCGACTTTATACTCTCCATAAATGAAAATAGACAAGCATAAAGTAGGTTTCCTCTACAAGGGCCTGAACCTGGGTAAATCTCGCCTCCCTTGTTTGTCTGGTAAGCCGATGAAATCACCAGCGCACCCCTTTCCCTAAAACCCAAGTACATTACTATGGACATTGTCGGGGTTACCCCTTGTCAATTGGCGTCGTCTGTGAGAAATCTGGGCGCTAGAGTCATGAATTCAGCAGCTCCCTCTTCACCAAGAAGCAACTCGACAATCGGGAGTATTTAGATCCATTTTGGTTCCGTCGATCACTTTCCACACCTGCCCACCCTTCTTCCAGCCTTCGACAATCTCGAGCGAGAGACAAATATGATAAACTAAAGTTTCAACTTCCACATAGGTTCGGCGGGAACTCTCCGCCTTTTGGATCCGATCTATTCGGGTCCATTGTCAGCAATCATGACACCAACTGCAATGTCGACATCCTATGTTGTCTCTACTGGAGGGAAAAACTCGTCCCCAGCAACCATCATGAAAAATTGCGACTTTGTCGTGGACTAGGCGGGGGTTGAACAACAAGCGTACGCGCTCACCCGAAGATGAACGCAACAGACGTGACTACAATAATGACCGCAGGCGAAGGCGCGACAAGAACTATTGACGATTTTGACGAACGTAGCCAACTTGTGACTAGTTTCAATAGTGAGGAGAATCGCAAGGACAAATACCGCAACAGTAGATACCACAACAACAATCAAGATGAGGCTGGAACCAGCAGGACAACCCAACAAATATCGGCGATGGACCCCTTAGGATGCTGCTCAATCACCTCTGTATATGATTTAAAGACCATGCCACATGCACTACTACACCGACTCAGAGGGGAGAAGAAGGTCAAATCACCTTACGAAGGACTGCTACACCTTTCTGTAGCTCTAGGGAGCCTACAACGCCAAGGTAGCTGAAGCAACAAACCAAGGGTTAAACGTTGCACCTAGAGCGTTAGCAATCAACACACCACCACCACCACTGCCAGGGACACCGCCGATGGCCGTAGTAATCAATCAGAAACTCGTGGCAAATAGATCCCGAAACGACGAACACCCACAGTCTAGGGGAGCCATGCATGTGATTCAGAAGGGGCGTCCATCCAACAGAACCCAAATTTTGATCACCCAATAGGTGAATTTAGCGATTAGAGCACCTCCACCAACACTCGAGTACATCAATTGGTTTGTCGTGGTCATATCACGGCATATGCCTGAGGTAGGCTAAAGTTGAGGCCGATGGACATGGAGGAATCCGGGAAGGAATGATGCAGTGAAGACCGCACTCGTAAGAACAATGAGAGACACGATGTACCCAGGTTCAAGTCTCTCCTAGTGAGATAACACCTCTACTTCTGCATCTAATCTCATATAATCTTGCCATACTTGTGGCTACAATTGTGCTCCTTGAGCTATATTTACTATGCCTCTAATAGCTTTCTCTGTGAGAGTAGAGGAGGAATAATATGTGCTCCTAGCGAGAAGATAGGAGAGGAGACCTTCGGGGGCCTCCCTGAGAACGACCCCCCTGGTGCTTCTTATAAAGGGGAGCCCAAGGGACAAGACTTGTTCCTCACGATTGGTCCTAGTCAGATTGATTTGTCTGGTAGCTCTTGTCGTTGGCATCTCTTCAGCATATGCCTTAGCATCTTCCTGAGATGCTCAACATATGCCTTAGCATCTTTGGAGATGCTTGGCATATTCCCAAGCATCTTCCTTGGATGCCAAGCATATCCTATGGGGCATCTGCCAGTTTGATCCAGGGATGTTCCAAGACTGGCACGATACTTGTGGAGCTTGTCCTGGATCGATGACGTGTTGTTGTGAAGGTTAGGATGCATCTGGAGGTGAATTCAGAGGTGTAGGGGTCATCTAATTCAGCCCGGGTGCTTTGGATGTAAAGGAAACTCGGCCCGAGGAAGAAATAATTCGGTCTCGGGATAAAACAGCCTAGCCGGATCAACAAACGGCCTAGCCAAGCTGGTAGAGGGCCCAACCAGATCATCTTTAACTCGGCCTGGGCGTGAGAGAGGAAGAGAATGGCCCAGCCAGGTCAGTAGGAGCCCAGCCGGGGTCTCTCTACGTTGACCCACAGTTGGAGGCGTCGGCCTGGTGTAGCAGACCTGCAGTAGGCTGAGGTCATCTTGATTCGACCCACCCGGGGAGCTAGGCGGGGTGCTGTGGACGACTCGAGGCAGTGGTGCGGGAGATTCCCCACGGTGGGCCAAATTCGGCCCACCCGGGGGAAGCTGTCGAGGAAGCTAGGCGGAAGTAGCGACGCTGGCGGGAGGAGACGCGTCGGTGTTGGAGCGTTGACCCGCGGGGAGTTTGACGCGTGATCTCGGCGGGAGGAAGCGCGTTGGCGGGAAATGGCGACATGGGGTGGTTCGGCAAGAGGAGAAAGGTCAGCCCATTGTGGGCCCATTTGGCCTGAGTCGGCCCACCAGACGGAGGGTTGCTGGCGTGGTGTGGTGATATGTCTTGGGCCGAGGTTCGATGATTCGGCACGGCTATCTTTATTCCTTAATTTGTCCCTGGAGAGCTAAATTCGGCCTGGAAAGACTTGAACCAGGCCGGATTTAGTCTAATTCGTCCTGGCTGGTTTTTTTTCTTTTCTGTATTCATTATTTTCCTTATTATCCTATATGAAATGATATTTTCTTTATTCTTTACTGAATCACATATTCCTTTATGTAATTACCTGATACCTCAACTCTGGGGGTATCTGAGGTCATATCCTCGACATGGTCCGAATAAGAGGTCACCATCAGCAGGGATCACTATCCTCTTCAGGTCCCACGACCAAGTCATTCCGCACTGATAGTTGACACCAAGATAGGCGGATTCGTCATGAGAAAAGTCTTCATGGATGCAAGAAGTGGCATCAACCTCATCTATGTTAAAACACTACGTGTGATGAACTGCTCTTTGACCAACGTAGCACCAACAGAAATCTCCTTCCACAGCATAGTCACACGAAAAGCAAAAATCCCTGTGTGCAAGATTGTACTCGACATTATATTTGGCTCACACGACAATTTTAGACATGAGAAAATTGAGTTTGGGGTCATGGATTGGCCATCATAGTATCACACACTTCTCGGGCGACCCGTGTTCGCTTGGTTCATGGTTGTTCTACACTATGCATCTCTTATGATGAAAATGTCAGGACCCAACGGAATCATAATCGTAAGGGATAGCTTTGCTTGATCAAACAAATGCGATCGAGAATTCAACAAGATCTCTGAGTTCTTTGGGCTGGAAACAGAGTTCGCCCAACTCAAGATTTTCACCGATCACGACGTCCTTCCAGAGGAAACGAGGGCCATACCTGACCAATCATTCGACTCCACCAAGGATACGCGAGAGGTACATATTCACCCCATTGATTCGAAAAACAACCTTTGTAGCTTCCAACCTTGGTCCTGCAAAGGAAACTCACGGTGCACGTACTCAACATATACCATGACGCCAAGCCAGTCAAGAAGTCACTCCGCCACTTCGTGGAACCAAAGTGCAAAGCCATCGGCAAAGAGATCCATTGGCTCCTTGAAGCCAGGTTCATCCGAGAGATCAAGAGGGCGACCTGGGTAGCCAATCTAGTGTGTGTCCCGAAGAATAATATAGACATACTTCCCATATTTATTGACTTCACTGCACTGAATAAGCATTGTCCAAAGGATCACTTTCTACTTCTGCAAATTGACCAAATCATTGACTCAACCGTGAGCGTCTTTCCTTTCTGTATGAATATTCTGGTTACAACCAGATTATGATGAAAATCGAAGACCAATACAAAAAAAAATTTATCCCACCATACGGTGTATTCTGCTATGAGACGATGCCCTTTGGGCTAAAAAACACGAGTGCTACGTACCAGCGGATGATGCAGAATTACCTCAGGGAACAAATTGGCAGGAACGTCCAAGTCTACAGCACCGACGTCATGATCACGACAAAGCAAGCGTCTACTTTCATCGACGACCTCCATGAGACTTTCGAGAACCTCAACCAATACTACATCAATATTAATCTGATAGAGTTCTTCTTTGTAGTCCCTTCGGGGCAACTCCTTGGGTACGTAGTGTAAGCTAGGGGAATTGTGGTCAACCCCAAAAAAATCTAGGCGATCCTAAAGTTGAAGAAGCCCACAAATTTAAGCGGCACCCAACAGCTAGTTGGGCATGTTGCAGCACTAAACCGATTCATCACTCGGCTGAGCGAAAAAGCAATTATGTTCTATGCACTCCTAAAAAAGTCGAATACTTTCGACTGGAACGATGAAGCCCGGGGAGCCTTTGAAGATATCTAGCAAACACTGTTAACATCGTCCTTTTCGGTATCACCCAAAGAACAAGAACCATTAGTGTTGTACATCGCCGCCACCAACCAAGTGGTCAGCACAGTGCTAGTCGCCGAGTGACCCGAAGAAGGAAAAACCCATATGGTCCAGCGGCTAGTCTACTACCTCAACGAGGTGTTCTCTCCATCCAAACAGCAGTACCCGCATTACCAGAATCTAGCATATGATATCTTCATGACATCGAACAAGTTGTGTCACTACTTCCAGGAGCACCTGATAGTGGTGTTCAATGAGGCCCCTCTATCAAACATACTCAATAACCCTGAGGCAACAGGGCGTGTCCCCCTTTAGGGAATAGAACTTTCCCCTCGGGACATCCCATACGAGAAGCGCAAAACTATAAATTTGAAGGTACTACCTGACTTCATCACATAGTGGATGAAACTCCAAAGCGTGGGTCATCCAGATCTATCGAATGCCTGGACCATGTACTTCGACAGATCCAAAAGAACGGAAGGAGCAGGCACCAGTGTCATACTGGTGTCACCACAACAAAACAAGATGCGCCATATACTACGGATGAGTTTGCAGAACGCATCCAACAACGAAGCTGAGTATCAACCTTTTTGCATCGCATACGTATGGCTAAGGCATGCGGTGAAACTCGCCTCAGAATCTTCGGGGACTCAAATCTCGTCGCACAACAAGCAATGAACAAGTGACGCCATCAGTGATAACATGATCGCGTATCGCGACATGTACAACATCATGGAAGGCAACTTCGACGGATGCAAGGTTTCTCACACCAATAGAGGAAGAAATGAGGAAGACGATAATCATGCGAACATCAGGTCCCTTTGTTTGCCTATGCCACATGGAGTCTTTTGGGAGGAAATTCACGAGCACCCTCGTCACCCACCTTGGGTCGCTCCACCTTGGCTCTTTTGGGCCTCCGACCTCCATTCTTGTTGTTCCAGTGGTCCAAAAGGTTCTCATGATGAAAAAAATGATCTTACAAAAGTTCTAGGTCCGTTTGACTTTGTTTAGGTCGCTGAAAGATAAAAATTCGTAAAATAGGGTTTTCCTGCTTGTAGAGTTATAAACTAAATAAACATGATCATTGCTAAATCCCCATAAATTAATGTAAAACATGGATATACAATGTATATGATAGAATATGTGACAATAAACTATAAAGTTCATGTATGCATTTTACATGCATCAACCATGAAGAGCACCTTTTAGTGGATCGAGTAATACCCATCTTTGTCGTGTGTGCTCGGGAGAAAAAGGTGAGCCTTAGTGCGTTTGGGTGACAGTGTGCCCCCCAAAACCTCTCTAATGAAGACGTATTTCTCTTTACAAGGAAGAAACTTCGGGAATACATCATTGTGTCCTCATTGCGGTATCTCTATATCCGAGCCTTTTTTTCTTATGCACTTTACATTATAATAGCCTCCGTGCTTGAAGTAATTATATTGCTATCAACGTGTTGCTTGTCATGCTTAGCATAAGTTGTTGTGCACATAGTTGGGCCTAGCATATTTAGGTTTTGTGTTTGATAAATTAAACGCTAGTTTTATGCCACATTTATCTGAGACAAAACAGTAATAGTTTTAAATCGTCTATTCACCTCCCTCTAGGCGATATTTTGTGTCCTTTCAGTGGTGTTGGACTTGGCATCAGTGGTGGTTGCGTGCAAGCTCCTTCCGCAAGCCCACGCCGGACTCGGCGTTAGGGTCGGCCACGTGTGTGAGCTGTCTCCATTGGTGTAGTCGCGTCCACTACATCCGCATATCACATGCCATTGGTCCTTGCAGGCGAGTACAGAGAGACGCAATAGAGAGATAAAAATGAGTTGTAATGTGGCTCGTGATGGCCAGATCCTCACGGATTCGAGGGAACAGGATGATGAACATGAAGAACACACAGAAGAAGACACGCACACATGGATATAAATATTGAGGCAACCCCATAGAATCGATCCCAACAATATAACCCCAATGGAACAACCTCAGGAACTCGAAAGACAAGCCCAAACGCTCCAACTGAAACCGATTCCTTCTTATTGGCTGGTCCACCGATCCAATAGAATCCTAGCAAGGAAGAATAGCAACCAAGAGAACTCTCGAAGATTGGACTACTAAAACCTTGATAGTAAAGATTGGCAACATGCATACTAGAATCCATAATGAGAAAGAGTAGCTACGCGAAGAACATATTCATCTCCAAGGAGGTCTTGCGGTTCACACACATGGGGGAAAGGGGGTGGCCGGGTGCCAAAGTTCAACTCTCACGTCTCATCTAGCTCTAATCTCATACCACACGGAGCTATTTATATAGTACTAGGTGCAAAAGGACAGGCAGATGGATGAGATTACATGGCTAAATACATTTCTCCACGTAGGCAATGGTTAGTACCGGTGGCGTGAGCGGTACTACCGCTACAAAAAGTAGTTTGTGACTTGGCATAACGATTCATATGGCATGTTTCATTATGTTCTTCACATGAAGGTATGGGGATAAGATAGTAGGAGGATAAGATTGTTACTTGTTAGTATGTAACTTGCCTATAGTGGTTGCGCCAGCCGACTATCTCACACTCGCATGGACGCGACTCTCCACTCAGTCTTTTCCCCTTCCCTTATATATGGATATCAATTTCTTGTTTTGCCTCTCAATTACTTTCAACAGTAGCAAAACCCGTGGTTATAGTACTCCCACCATCTAGAAGTACTTCCTCCAAAAATAAGTGACTTGGATTTGTCGAATATATAAGAATCTAGATCAACCCAAGTGGCAGACACTTATTTTGGGACAGAGGGAGCACTAGGTTTATGACTTGATGATTCATAGCCGGGCTGCATTATGTTGTTCGGTGGCTGTCTATGAGGATAAGGTAGCAACACATGCAACAGGGCCGGGGGATAGTGTTTTACTTCTATTTTTCTTTGGGGAAGCCATGGTGGCATGCTTTATTAATTACTACCTCCGTTTCAAGGCTTAAGGCGCCCACACTTTCCAAAGCAAAGTTTGACCATAAGAATTGAGCAACAAAATTTTGATTATATTATACATAATTAGTACCATTGGATTCGTATTAAAAAATATTTTTCAGTGATACTAGTTTTATACCAAAACTCTTTACGTATTTAGAGTAATTCTTGGTCAAAGAAAAAACACGCAAAACGAGGACGCCTTAAGCCCTGAAAAGGAGAAAGTAGTGATCATAGATACATCGTTTGCCAATATATGCATAAGGATCATCAATCCAAAGTTCCAAACAGTCGATTGTGAACCCTCCGATCTACTGGCAAGCACATGCGTCGAGACATTAGCTTCCCTAGAACAATGAGAAAAATTAAACTCGGTAAAATTACGACAAAGAAGTGTGCACTCCTCATATATTGCTCCTGCCGGCTCGAGTGAGTTGCCTCCTTGTTGCATAACTTCGATCACCTCAGAACTGTCTGAATTCACCTCTAGTCTATTACATCCTAGCTGACCTGCAAGGAGCAGTCCATCACCTCTAGTCTATTACATCCTAGCTTCTGCAGTTGAAGGATCAGAGACGAATTGTATTCCACGATTACTTGCTGCCAAATAGAACCCTTTATCATTACGAAGGATTGCACCGCTACATCCGGAGCCAGTTTCACAGCTGAATCCTGTATCTACATTCAGTTTAACGTAATCTTCTCTCGGCCCCTTCTTCTTATCAACATTCTGATATGGTTTGTGCCGTGGGATAGCGTTTTACTTATTCCTTCATGTTCCCAGAATTTCTAACAAGGTTGCGGACGACCTTTGCAGGGCATGGGAAGATGGTTCACGAGCCCTAAGACTCTCCTGTCGTCCTCAACGGCCGGCGTCGGCGACAGCAAAGGTACAGCGGTAGGCGAGGCATCTTGAGTTCTCACCTTTTCCTATTCTTACTTCGGTGGGAGCGTGCTGATAACGTTTTACAAATAGAAGAGAGTAGAGAATGAATCAAGCAGTCTTTATTGATCATGAGTGTCACCTTAACGTGGTGATCAGTTCGAGCCTGATTATCCCTAAACACAATGTGAGTTTTTTCTATTTTGACTTACTCTCCCTAAACCCAATGTGAGTTTCTTCTATTTTGACTTACTCCCCCGCAAATGGATAAGAGGCTTGTGGGATTTAACCCCTAAATAACTATTGTTAATTATTCTTAACAGGTTCAAGAGCCCCTAGACTCTCCTGCCATGGTGAATTCCATATTTGTATAATGGAACGACACTGTAAAAAACCTCAAAGGGAAGATTTTTTTAAAAAAAATTCGACAAGTCTGAAGTTGACCTTATTCCAGCAAATTTTATTTGCTGGCAATCATTGACTTCGCCCGAACATCAGAAAAGAAAATTAGAACTATGGCTGATCACGGATAGAACCCTAATTTCTGTATTTTTAGAGAGAAAAGATCAAAATAATTTGTTCAATATATTCGTCCAGGCCACAATTTATTCGACCATACTTCTGGGTGATAAACAAAATACTATTGGATATGTGTTAGTTAGAATGTATTAGAAGTTAAGCACACAGCCAAATCTCGTGTAACCCAGCATGCTCCAACCAGAAAAGCTAATAGGCTCATAGTCACAAACCAGAGACCTGTCTTCAATGATAAACTACTAATGTCACCCTTTAACCTTAGCTTCCTACAACATTACTGCCGTGCAACCTCATAACAAGATATGCAGACTTCATACCAACAGATCTGCCATGCCAAGTATGCAACTGACAATAATACTATGGTGAGCGGAAACTACGATTTAGGAGCACAACAATTCTAACATAGAGCCATCAGATAAAATCTGGGATGTAGAAAGTCATGCAAAGTTTGTGCAACATGGTAGCCAGATAAAATGGTATGGTTCACCAGTAAAACAACCAGCAAACTAGGGCTGAATTACATATCAAAACAGTCTTCCAGTGTTTCACAACTCAGCTAAATAGAACACTAAAACATCATTGACTGTAGTTTCATGGCCAAAGCTCGATACTGAAGATAGAAGATGCCCACCCACTTAGTCGAACAGACTGAAGCCCATGTCCTGCAAACAGATGTGCATATAAACTGTTAGAAATCTTCTAACAAAATTAGGTGCATGTGCAGACAGAATAATACAAGTGCAATTCAAAATTCAGGATGATGGATTATCATATATAAGATGATGGGAAGTTGGTAAAAAGAGTAAAATTAGAGAACAGTGTTCTTACATCATCGCTCTCTTCCTTCTCAAGGACCTTCTCTTCTTTCTTGGACTCAGCAGCAGGAGCAGCACCTCCACTGGTGGGAGCAGCTGCTGCGACAGCAACACCACCACCACCACCGCTTGGAACTGAAGCAAACTTCTCCCTACCAGCAGCCAAGAGCTCAGTGATGTCCTTGCCCTTCACTTGGGACAGCAGGAGCTCCATCCTCTCACTGTCGATTTCACAACCAACTATGCACAGAACAAAATGAAAATCAGATGATGCAATTGTATTTGAATCCTCATAGTACACACTGCTGCATTTTCATGTAATGGAGTTGAAATGACGTTTACTGTAAACCAAATAAATGACTACTCATTGGTCAAAGCAAGAAGTTTTACAGTGAGCTTATATAAAAAGTGTATTAATTTGTACTTCAGTAAGTGGGTCATGTCTGACATTACATTGAAACAGTGGACAATATAAAAGCTAATTTCTTGGCATTAGGGTAAATTTGGAATACAGGAAGTTATTTCAGATACTAAACATTTGGGTGCTGAATTCAGTAGAGTTGGTTTGCCGAAATTACCTGACTCTAGGGTAGACGTCAGGTCATCTGCAGAGGGGCTGGCGTTGCCAGACAGGTAGGCAAGCAGGTAGGCAGCGATGTACTTCATCCTGAACAAATATGAAAGAAACATATTCAGCACTTACGACTTTAACATGCCCAAATAAAACACTACATAATGTTACGGCTTGAGCAAGAATGATCATGATGCAACTGGGTATAATATGCAGAAGTGTGCAAAGAAACGTCCTAAAGACCTAACCGAACAATATATTTATCCTAAACCAACCAACCAAAATACTTTCCAGGGTATGTGTAACCACACAATATAGCGCGATGCATATCGAATCTAAGCGGCACGCGCCTCAGTATTAGATCTAGAATGATAGCACGCAAACATTTTACCGTACATATTGGATAACAAACTTAAAGCAACTATACCACAAAGGCCAAACGAGGTACCTCGTTCCATGATACATGCAAAACCATAGAGCTAACAGAACAAACCAACTGAATCCATAGGAAAACTATAGTATTGATGACTTTCAGAAGGACCAAGTTTCCCATCTACCAGCAAGATCGTAACAAGGAGGTGTTACATGGCGGGATTAGCAAGAACTTACTTGGATCGGCGAGGGAGAGACCTGACAGCTGGGCGGCGGCGGCGGGGCGCTGGAGTGATCTTTAGGGTTTCTGCGAGGAAGGGTTCTCGTGTGCGCGGCCGGGCTGCTTATTTATACAGCTAGCGCCCGGGTCGCGCTGCGATCAGGGTCGTCCGTCTGCCATCGGAAGGCGGATTTCATGCCCTAGCTCCGTCACTTCCCGTCTCAGCCGTTGATCTCATCTGACCGACGCCTTGGAGTAAATAATGGGCCTATGTGCTCCTACGTCGTCTACTAAATGTAAGGCCCAGTTACAACTTCTAATAGGCTTCCTGATCTGCCAAAGCTTAGCAACCGTTACGGCGTGTCTGCTTGATGCAGGAGAAAGCCCACGACTAGCACTGAGAAATAAACCCTTCTTCCTCCTGGTTCCTCCCCTTCGGTGTCCCGGCGCGCCGTTGGTTGCCACGACGAAGGGCTGACCCACCAATAGGACGAGCTCCGGGGCCAGGCAAACCAACCGGCGGTGCATCAACGGAGGTAACGCGGTGAGATCCCTCTCTGCTTTCCCCTGGTTTTCCTGAGATGTGCCCCATTTCGGGAGGTGTGTGCTCGTGCACGTGAGGTGTTCGACGGAATAATGTCGGTGGGTGTTGTGGCGGATTACAGGCCGAGGAAGCAGGCGCTCGTTCCACAGTGTTTTAGGCGGGCGTCCGGGCAGGAGGATAGATACTTAGCAGCTCCGAGGTCCAGTTCATCTGCACACGACGCAACCGTGTTTGATTCATTTCACGGGCGCAAACACGGGTACTGGTAGTCATATCTTTTCCTTAGCGTTGTACTGATTTGCCGAGCCTAAATTTTGTTATTTACTTGGTTGGCTGCAGGAAGTTGATCAGTATTTTTGCTGCCTTGGACTTCTCGTGGTGTGAAAAGTTGCTAGGCCACCATGGATGGTACGTGTGTGCTGATTCTCCTACCTTTTTCTTATCTATTATCACTCTCTGTGCATATTACGTTTCAATTTTGTGGTATATTGTGGTTTAGTGAGGATGACCATTGAGTAATAGGTGTAAGCCTAGGATGATTGTTAAATTTGATTTAAAGGGTAGTTATGGTGCCAAATCTTGATGGGCGCCCTTATGGTGTGGTATCTTCGAGGTGAGCCTGGTTCATCTTGGAGAAATAAACCTCAACTCTGAGGACAATGGGAGTATAGCTGCAGAGTACTGATAGTTTATTGCTGAACAAGAAAGAAGAGGGAACAACGCCCATGCTGTGCTTCAGCACATTGAAAAAGTTGTTCTTTCCTAAATATTTAAACAAAATCGAAAGATGGTAAATCTCCGTTAATATAAGGATGCTACTTTGGTTGATTTGTGTGAGAATCATATTCCCATTTCTAGTGTGGCTGCTGCTTGTGCTCATGGTGTCAGTGTCCCATGCCTTTTTTTCAACAGTCGATATACAAGAAACGATGGAGGAGACCATTCTCGTTGGTGATGATCTTATGCGTGGGCCACCTTCCCCTGTAGTACCAAAAGAAATTGCATCGCATGTCCTTGAAGGTGTTGAGCTTTGTGATGGTATCCTCAAGAATCTTTTCCTATGTGAGTAACTGTTTACTCTGAAATATCAATATGTTTGTCTTTCTTTCCATATGTAAAAAGGTATGAAGAAAATGTATGTACCTTTTCTGATCCAGGCTTACAGATCAATGATATTGAGCCATTTTGTCAAGACGAAATTGTGTTATACAAACAATGTGTTGAGAGAAGGGTCAGTTATCTCGAAACCACCTGAAGCTGCAGCTTGATTCCTTTTCCTCTTTAACCAATTGTGTCAGATTCTTCTCAATTTTATAGGATAAGGAAATAAGGGAGCGGCTGCAGGATAGTGAATATAAATTGGGTTTCTCGATGCCCCTTGAAGACGCAAAGGAAAGAGTCACTCAACTCCAATCAGAACTCACACTGCTCGAAAGGTTACTATACCATTTTAGGTCCCTCTACTGTTTAAAGTGGATAGTGATTTTAAGAGCTTCACTATTATCGAATCCAGTCTTCATATTTATATCTCATTTTCTGATGTCATTGCTATAGAAGGGGTTGAATTACTTGGACACACAGTACTTGATTGTGTAATAACCTCCGATACTTATTGGGCTGTCTAGTCCCTGCCACTGGCGGAGCTACGTCGGGGCCTAACTGGGCCACGGCCTGCCCAAGATTTTGGCAGAAAAATGTTCTATTGGTTCACATCGGTAGAAAACTGTCCAAATCCAGACCGGAAGCAGTGCAAGAGTAGCAAAGCCATGTACTTCTGCAGCCCATTGCTGTCCACAAAGCCTTGACATCTAGGGATCCCCTAAATGAAACGTTTGGTCGTGGGTTCAATTCCACTGGACGTCAGATTTTTCTCCTTTGCTGCTAATAAAAAGAAGTTGTTCTAATCGGTAATCCAGGGTGGTTGCCTAACTTCCTTTAGAAAACAGGGGTATTTGCTTGACTTGGAGTTACATTGTCAATTTTCTTGCATACAACATGTTTTTATATTTTTTTCTGTTCTTTATTACTCCCTCCATCTCAAAAAGCATGTAAAAAAATTGTCTATATTTAAATGTATCTGTACACTAAATAGTGCCCAGATACATCTAAATCTGGACAAATTCGCGACATTCGTTTTAGGATGGAGGGAGTACACTTTTTGTTTTCTTTCTTACCAAATACAACGTTTCACTAAAAAAATATGTGCCACGTCCTGGGAAAATTTTATGCTATGTTTTAGCTCGGCCCGCCAGCTATTTGGCGGTAGCTCCGCCACTGGTCCCCGCATTGATAGAACTGAGAAATAATCGACCCATGGATTGCGGTTCTTCGGCAGCTAAGGATATTCAAGTTTAAATTTCGTCCCTTGAAGTAGTATGGTCTAGCACACTGAATAAATATTTGTTATGAGCATGCTTGGAGTGTTGGACAGTTGGACCTATTTGACACAGTACTTGTGGTCTTCTATGCTGATAATTTTATAGCCCTTGTGCTTCCAGGTGTGTTCTGTGACATTTGAGATAGCGCATCGTTCTTGCTTAAGAGACTTTGTTTCCGATTCCCATCAGTTACGCTTGTTCTGGTGTTCCACTGACTTGTGGGCAGCACTAGTTCTCCAAAAGGAATGAACTTGTAAAATGACCTTGACTATGTAGCATCATACTGAATGGGTTTACAGCTCTTTGCTGAAAGCACAGTTCTTTGTTGCCAAGATTCAGTTATTTTGTTGGATTGCCTGAACAAAGGGAATCATCCGGCAATACGTTCACACGATTCTTCTGATAATTTATTCATGCAATTTTTTTTAGTTTTGCTTGCATCTGATCTTGTAGTTTTAATTTAGGCGTATGATTCTTGCTACTGGACTTGGGGGTATGGAAGGATTTCGCCAAAGATGGAGCTTGCATGGACAGCTCGGCGATACAAGGTAGCTTTTTTTCCGGCAAACAAGGTACCTGTTTAACAATTGAAAGAACTTGTTTGTACAAATGAACAGTGAACATGGAGGACCTAGTGTGCCATGGCGCTTACATCTTTCTTATTAATACAAGGCATACTTCATTTAACTCTAGTTTCTTGCTCAAACAGAAAAACTCTAATAATTTCTTAACTCAAATCCAGATGATGGATGTAAGTACGAAAATGCATACTTCCAAGAAAAGGTATCATGACTTTTGGCGAAGAAAAAACATCTGTTTTGCAGTTGAGGAGATACATATTCCATGTGGAAAATATCTATTATGCTACTGTTGATGTAAAAAATGAGAGGCCTGCTTCCTTGTTGTCTCCAGAAAACGCTAACTTAACAGTGTGTTGGTCTGCGTCTCTGTACGTGCGGGTCATCCTCGTCTCACTCTTGTATACTGTTAGGGTTAGGAAAGTGTTTCAATGCTTGGTCCAACTAAAATATCCACTATTTCAAAGGCAAAACGAACTTTATTTCCATTTTTTGTGTTCAACTAGTGTTCTCTTATCAAGTTGCTATGTTTTGCTGTGCAGGAAAAGATTGGAAGCGCTGAACAATGGGATGGCAAAAAGAGAGGGCCCAAGTTCTCCAGGTCCAGTGGGAGACGCACCAACACCTGCAGCTAAGAAGAGGTGGTTCCTTTAGTACGTTAGCACATATTTTTCTGACGTGCGAAGAATTGTAATACGTCGATGGCAATTCCATGAACTCTTTCTTTGTATCGTGGTCCACCTCAGTCTGCTAAACCAGTGAGTTCGCCTATACGCAGCTGCGTGTTTGAATTAAATTTGATGGAAATACATGGACTTGAAACCACCTTGAAGATACCATTTGAAGTTATCCACGAAATGATGTGCTAGATTTTTCCTCTGCTGTGCAGATGCACGCTAACGACAGCCTGTTTTGTTTTGTTTATGAATGTACTCCCTCCGTTCAGAAATACGTGAATTTGATTTGTCTGTAGAAGTTGCTATTGGGTAAGCTTCATCCAGCTGTGTGAGTAATACTGATCTAGATTCTAGGTGTAACGGAACGAATCACAAACTTAGCTTCGAGCAACTTCCTGAAGCAAGATAACCACTGTTTAACATACACGCTAACATGTTCCTGTAAAGTGTGCCTTACGATCTTTCCCCTGAAGATTACACCCTGCTCATGTCTTGTTCTACTCAAAGATTCGCTGGTATCCTGAAATTTTCAGTGACCATGTTAAATCAGAATCATGGTTTCTTAATGAAGAGTAGCAGTAGGGTCGTTCAGCTGTCTTGCCCAAGGTGACCAATTAGATTCTGTTGTGCCATAACGTAGAGAGGATGACACTCGACATCAGGATCGAGGGCAAGCCCCAGATTTGATCAACCGTTCACCCTCACCGGCGTTGAGTTGGCCGGGATGGCAAGCTTGGAATCGTTTCATGTGGCGGGGGCAGCCGGCCGAGCGACGGAGCCACCGAGGGCAGTTGACTTGATAGGTGGAAAGCCATGCGTATGCGTGGTTCCGACGACACTCGCCGTTTAGTCAGCGGCAGAGCACCCGGCTTCCCGGCTATAAGAAGGCGTGCGGCGCCGGAACCACCAAATCATCACTCGCATCCTCTTCACTCCACGCGCTCGCGTACCTAGATCGATCGCCCAGAGACCAGCAGGATGGCGTCTGTCCGGCGCCCTTGCGCGGTGGCGCTGCTCGCCCTTGCCGCCGCATTCCTCGTCGCCGCGGTCGGCGCCCAGCTGGCGGACCCGAGCGGCAGGCCGCTGGACCCCAGACTGTCGGACCCCAACTGGGTGCCCGTCTTCATTGTCCCCGGCGAGCCGCCCAACTGGGTGAGCTGCTATAACAACCCGTCGGCTCAGGAACCCGCGTGCAGGATCCTGGGGGAACAGTGCCCCTCCGGCTGCCCCGACCAGTGCTACGTGCACTGCCCCACCTGCAAGCTCGTCTGCAGTAAGCATATACTATAGAACTTCCACATTTGGCGTTTGCAGTTTTAAGTTTAGTGACTGATCAATCGTGTCCGCGCGATGAACAAACAGTGTGCGACCGACCGGGCACGGGGTGCTACGACCCGCGCTTCGTGGGCGGCGACGGCAACAAGTTCCTCTTCCACGGCCGCAGGGACGCCGACTTCTGCCTCCTCTCCGACGCCAACCTGCACATCAACGCGCACTTCATCGGCAAGCCCAACAACGCGCGGGCGGCAGCGGCGCGGGACTTCACCTGGGTGCAGGCACTCGGCATCCGCTTCGGCGGCCACCGCCTCTACCTCGGCGTCAGGCGGACCGTCGTCTGGGACGGCGCCGTCGACCGCCTCGCCATCGCCTTCGACGGCGTGCCCGTCGACCTGGAGGCCACCCCGGGCGCCAGCTGGAGCCCGGCCGCCGCGCCGGCCCTGTCCGTCTTCCGCACGGGCGCGGCCAACGGCGTGGTGGTGCGCCTGGACGGGCGGTTCCGGATCGTCGCCAGCGCGGTGCCGGTCACCGAGGAGGAGTCCAGGATACACGACTACGGCCTCACCGCCGATGACAGCCTCGCGCACCTCAACGTCGCCTTCAAGTTCCATTCCATCACCGCCGACGTGCACGGCGTGCTCGGCCAGACGTATCGCCAGGACTACGTCAGCGCCGCGGTCGACATGGGCGCCAAGATCCCCGTGATGGGAGGCGCCGGGAAGTACCAGGTGTCCGGCATCTTCGGGACGGACTGCGAGGTGGCGCGCTTCGCCGGCGAGGATGCCGGGGAGGTGGGGCTGGTCCAGGAGCCGGCCGACGCCATGTGCGGCAGCGGCAAGGGCAGCGCCGGGCTGGTCTGCAAGAAGTGAAGCACTCTACTGCATGCGAGCTGGTTCTGCTTCAACACTTACGTGTGTGCCTATATACCGATATACGTCAACGTGCCCGCTAGCTGCTGCTACGTTATCAGTAGTAAGTAGACCTACGTTTGGTTTCAGAATAAATCACCTGGTGTCTGCTGGTGAATGCTGATGTTTTGTCGTCGTTCGTGTGTCGGGCAACGTTGGAAAGCCATGCGTTGCTCGGTGTTCCGTGCTAGGATTAGGATCGGCAGTGCATGGTTCGAAGTTCGGATGCATGTCGACCGAATCTTAACTGCTTTTTCCGTCGTGTTTTTTCGAATGTAATGATTGAACAATGAAGCTTGTGATTTTTCATTTTACTTGCTTGATGAATTCCGTTGAAATTACTGAATTAATGTATATTGCTTGTACTGTACTGCCTTTGTATGGAATAGTGTATGTATTTTCGTGATTGAACCTGCACAAGTGCACATGCATGCATATCCACCACGGATAAAATGGTTTTTCGTCCATCCATATATCTCGGTGTCCCTCGAGGTTCGTGTTAGCATCCTAGATCGAGTTCGGATATCGATCGATCGCTGGATCACGATTCCTTGCTGAGACTTGAAACAAACGGCACGTGCCAGCCATGGTTCGCGCCCTTCAGCTCATCCCCTTTGCGGGCCACTCTGCTTCATCCCTCGCATTCTCCAAGACATGCAGCGCGGCATAGTGCAATATAACACCGTGCCCGGGACCGGATTTTCCTATAAGCTGCGATGTCCAAGAAGCCGGTCGGACCACCAGAGGCGGAGGAGCGCCAGCAACGGGGGCTTCTTCGGCAGCGCCCTGGCCACGATGAACCTCTCCAGCCACCGACACCACAGCCGCGCGAGACAAGAAAGCGAAGAGGCCGTGGGCGCCACCGCCTCCGCAGCCTCGTCCTGCTGCTTGGCCTCCTTGCTTTCCTCCTCTACCTGCGAAGGCGCCGGCGTAGAAGGCCCCAGGGAAGGCACGGAGGTGGGCGACTCCTCGCAATCGGCGGGGAGTAGGCCCAAGGTGCAGCCAAGCAAGTGGAGCCCGCGACCGTTCCAATTTTGGGTTCTCATGTATAGAAGACGTTTCTTCTGGTGCTAAGTGCTAACATGGCCCCGTGCAGTCCCCCAGGGTAGGGCTCCCGTGCCATCCCCCAGGGCGACACAGGGCGATCTCGCGTCGCCGCCTCTAAACCTTCTTGTCCCCCCTCCCCCCCCCCCCCCCCCCCCCCATCTCTGCCGCTGCCGTCGGCATTGGTCGCGGTGGCGGCGGCGGCGGCCCCTCGTGCCTAAGGTACTCGGGGGTGGAAGGATGTGCGATTCCTTCGAAGGGGCGGCTGGGGTGTCGCCATTGGAACGGGTCATGGGCGGTGGTCAGGGCGGCGATCTCGGCCAGGTAGCGGTGGTTTGCGCCCGCTTCTGCTGTTTGCGGGCGGCGGCGGCGGCATGCCGTCGGCCTAGGGCGCCCGCCTAGGCCTGTCGTCTTCTGGGCGGCACGGATCGAGGGCTGGTGGAGGAGATGTTGTGGTGGCTGCTATGGATGATTCGACGAGGACCTCCTCGGCGATGCCGACGTGCGTCCTCCATGGCGGGCAACGGTTGCATCGGGTCTGGCCCGGATCCGATCTGAGAGCATGTGGCTGCGGAGGCAGGTGCTTGCTGGGTTCTAGCGGTTGCTTCGATGACAGGCTGGAGCATCTTCTCCTCTACCTCCGGCTGGTGGCCTAGGGGTTTCTGGATCGATTGAATAAAGGAGGTGGTCCTAGGATTCCTCTAACGCTAAGACGAAGATTCGCTTGATATTTGTCTACATTGATCTGGTTACTGTGTCGTGTTCTAGAAGGCTCCATAGTGCGTTCATGCCGAGAGATTGCTGGATCTGGTGGGATTCGGTCCTACGTACCCATGTTTTACTCTGGCCATTTGAGTTCAGAGGGAGAGCTTTGAAGCTCTGCTGGTTGTTAATATCATGGGGCATGTTCTTGTTCCATGTTGCTGACGGAGAATGGCATGGAGATCAAGATTTGAGGACTGACAATGGTGGTTCGAGTCTAAATGGTGATGAGGAATTGGCTTGGTGACTCATGACTTAGAGAAGTGGGCATTCATAAAACCGATAGGGCAATGCTTTATTGCAGAGGCTGGGTGTAATTGGTATCTTATGATATTAATATATGTTCTTTTCCGGAAAGAAAGGGGGCTAACATGGCTATGTTGTGGTTTTGCGGTACTTCCTCCATTTCAAATTAAGTGTTCAAATCTATTAGGCTAAGACCGCATTCGGTATCGCCTCCCCTTATCGAAATTTCCCTCTTCGGCTCAACTACACGCGATAGAGCGTCGCCGCCACGTGATTCCTCCATCAACCACCATTGGTTTCCTTCTTTCGTGTTGCGCCGCCTCTCCTACCTTGCCCACCATCCATGTAGTAGGTCGCCCGGTTCTTGTGCGATCTCTCCTACCTTGTCCCACCTCCGACCTTGCCGACGCTGGACCCTTCCACCTCGACCTCCTCTAGCCACCCCGACCTTCTCCAGCGATGAGTACCTGCTTCCCCGACCTCGTCCGGTCGCATGTTCCGCGCAACACCCTCCCAAGTCGGAACTCTGCCCGAGGCCTTCACCTCGCACGAGAAAGGTAAACACCCTGTTCGGTAACTTTAACTCGTCAACTCCTACCGAATTCTGTGCAAATGGATGGTTTCGAGCTTAATCTGGTGGGTATAAAGGCCCAATACTTTTGGAGCTTCTAGATAGTTTAAAGGTGAAATTAAGCCTAAGCCAAAAAAAACTTGATTTTAAGTCGTTGTTGCGGACAGCCAGCTTCGTCCATTCCTGTGTAGTGGGCGGAATCTGCCCTACCCCTGTTTCCCGTGACCACCCGCAGCTCCACCGAAATGGTATATGTGGTTACCCCTAATATTCGCTATATTTACATGCAATTGCCTTCGTGCACTGATGTGCAAGAGCCAACCCGAGCGATTCGTCCACGAATCGCTCGTGGACGAGCGGCACAGAGCGAACAGTTTTTGTCCTCTTCTTTCCTCCTCTCGAGATAGGATAGATAGAAAAGAGATTTTTGAGTTTTGTGCGTGGGTTTAAAGTCTAGCACGTGCTCCACTTATATAGTCATGACCACATACAAGTTATATGCGTATACTTGATACACGATAGATGGGGTTAGTTTGAGCGAAAATACAAGTCTAGCGTGCATGCTAGGTAGCGTACATGTCACAACCGTTCATCTGTTTGAGATTTGAGTTTTGACACTCTCTCTCCTCCTTTTTCTCTTCCATGCTCTGACACATGCATGCAATACTCTTTACTCATCATGCCCACTTTCCGGTACTTTCTTTTATTTTATATTATAGTCTTAGATTTTAAAAGTTAATATGTTTTAAAATAAATATCAGATTAGCAATCCGTTTAAACATGAGTATTTATTTTAAAAATATCTTTTAAGCCAACTCAAAAAAGTTTTATTTTGACAAAATTTAGATCCTAAATTTCCAAACACAAAGAAACATAATTAAAATATTATGTCTTGAAAATATCCGTGTTTTTATTAATATATATTATTTTTTAATATCTATAGAAATTACCAATTATTTTTCTTATTATGATTAACAAAGTTTGAAAAACGGTTGTAAACAAGAAAAATCACTAGGTTTCATAATGTTTTTCAAAATTTCATCAAGTTTTAGAAGTTGATTTTTAAATATTTTTAAAATATATTCAATATTAGTCTTGTTTTGAAGCTTTCTTTACTAGGAATCTAAATGCGCAACCGGTTCATAAATTGGATTTTATGTTCAAAGGATATTAAGATTTAAAGTTTAAACTAAATAATGCATACGGTAAAGGGAGTGGTACACTGTGATCATGCATGCAACAATACTCTGAAATAAAAAAGAAGAGAGAGAGTGTGTGGGGCCATGCATGCTATTTAGCGTGCACGCTAGAATTGCTGCTCTGGTTAGTTTGAGTACAACTCTAACACTCTCCCTCAATCTAAACCGCTACATATAAAGTTAAGATCAGACTTAAATCTATCTAACATTTGTCGTGTGGCTGGTTTCGTGAATACATTAGCCAATTGTTCACGAGTGGAGATGAACCTAACATCCAGTTCACCAGCTGCTACTCGTTCTCATATAAAATGGAAATCGATCTCAATGTGCTTAGTTTGAGCATGGAAGACTGGATCCGCCGTCAGGTAAGTAGCCCTAAGATTATCGCACCACAATATGGGGGTACACTGCCGAGTCACACCAAGCTCCTTAAATAGAGAGTCTACCCATATAGCTTCAACAGCACCATTAGTCAATGCCTTATACTCTGCCTCAGTACTAGATATCGAGACTGTGGGTTGCTTCTTCGAACTCCAAGCGATGAGGTTCGGACCAACAAAAATGACAAACCCACTCGCACACCCTGCCCAATCCGCGTCCATAAAAATACTGATAACAGATGATGATGACTTGCAAATACTCAAGCCAGTCTGCAATGTTCCTTTGACATATCGCAGAATTTGCTTCACTGACTCTCAGTATACATCAATGGGCTGCAACAGAAACTGCCAAACCTTGTTACCGCAAAAGAAATATCCGAACGACTAAGAGTCAAAT
This sequence comes from Avena sativa, assembly GCA_916181665.1. Classification (NCBI taxonomy): domain Eukaryota; kingdom Viridiplantae; phylum Streptophyta; class Magnoliopsida; order Poales; family Poaceae; genus Avena; species Avena sativa. Next base: position 510,693,656 of record OV702294.1, read on the forward strand.
AGTGTAGTCCGCCGACAACACCGCGATACCGGAATGAATCATCAACACCGAGTTGTGTGCCTGAATCCCGAGCCAAGGCCTCAGATGATGCAAGGGGAGTGGTGGCAGGATTACAATTCTCCATGTTGACTCGATGGAGAAGATCAAGAGCATACTTCCGTTGAGTCAACACCATCCCCCATGAATTGTATGATGCCTCCAATCTAAGGAAGTAGTCTAGTCATCCCATGTCCTTAATAGGAAAAATGTCGGAGAGACAACGAACTAGACAATCCACAATCTCTTGAGTAGAGCCAACAATAACAATATCATCCATATAGACCAGCATAAATATTTGCACCCCATCACGGGAGAAAATGAAGAGCGACATATCAGCCTTGGAGGAAACAAACCCAAGCTGATGGAGAAGCTGACTTAGTCGCGCATACCAAGCTTGTGTAGACTGTTTCAGGCCATAAATAGATCTCTGAATCTTACAAACATGAGAAGGATACCTTACATTTTCAAAGCCTGGTGGTTGTTGCATGTAGACATCCTCAGCCAGCAACCCATGCAATAAAGCATTGCTGACGTCGACCTATCGGGAGACAATACCAAGCGAACCGTGGATGGCTTCACGACTGGACTGAAAGTATCACCATAATCAATCCCATGCTGCTGAGTAAAACCATGAGCTACTAGTTGCGCTTTGTGCTTATCGATAGACCCATCAGGATGGTGCTTGGTTTTGAAGATCCACTTGATGCCAACGATATTGACGCCAGGTGGCCGAGGAACCAGGGTCCATGTGCTAGTCTGCTGCAAAGCAGGAAACTCATCCGACATGGTTGCATGCCAAGCCGGCTCGAGCTGTGCCTCTCGATGTGATGATGGAGCAGCAAAGAACACGCGGCGATGCATATCGTAACCGACTATGTCGTCGGTGTATACCTTCTCGTGATGGGTATGATCATGATGGCGAGTGATCATCGTATGCAGAGGTTCGGTAGATGGGCCAGCCAGGGTTGTTGCAACTGGTGGTACGATAGTGGGTGATACGTCGTAAACGTATCTATATTTTTTATGCTCCATGCTTGTTTTGTACCAACTATCTTAGGTTTTGTCTACATTTTGTGGTATTTTTATATATTTTATGAAACTAACCTATTAATAAGATGCCATAGTGTCAGTTCCTGTTTTCTGTTGTTTTTTGTTTCAGAAAAGCTAGTAAAGAAATATTCTCGGAATTGGACGAAACAAAAGCCGAAGTCAATATTTTACCGTAACAAAGACGGAGTCCAGAGGGGGGACAAACAGGAGCCACAGGGCGGCCAGACCACCCCATGGCACGGCCAAGGGTGGGCCCGTGCCAGAGCATGGTGTGGGCCCCCTGGTCCTCAACCGACCTTGCCCCTTCGCCTATATAAACACCCCGAGGAGAAAACTCTAAGTACCCGATCAGAAATCCACGAAAAAGTCCATAGTTGCCGCCACCATCGTCCCTAGATCGGGAGGGATCTGAAGCTCTTCCCGGCACCCTACCAGAGAGGGGAGATCATCCTGGAGGCCTTCTTCATCACCATGCCAGCCTCCGGAGTGATGCATGAGTAGTTCATCCTTGGCATATGGGTCCATAGCAGTATCTAGATGGTTGTTTCTCCTCTTTGTGCCATCATGTTTAGATCTTGTGAGCTTCCTATCATGATCAAGATCATCTATTTGTAATCCTATATGTTGTGTTTGTTGGGATCCGATGGATATTGAGTACTACGTCGAGACTGATTATTGATTCTATCATGTTTATGTTGTTTGTGATCTTGCATGCTCTCCGTTGCTAGTAGCTACTTTGGCCAAGTACTTGCTTGTAACTCCAAGAGGGAGTACTTATGCTCGATAATAGGTTCATGCCTCTAGTAATCTGGAGTGATAGAAACCTCTAAGGTTATAGATGTGATGTTGCTACTAGGGAGAAAACAATAATACTTTGTCCAAGTGCAATTGTATTGTTTACTTTACATACTTTGCTTAATGCAATTATCCGTTGCTTGCAACTTAATACTGGAAGGGGTTCGGATGATAACCTGAAGGTGGATTATTAGTCATAGATGCAGTTGGATTACAGTCTATGTATTATGTTGTAATGCCCAAACAAATCTCATAGTGATCATCATGCCATGTACATGCATTGTTATGCGTTCTCTATCCTATCAATTGCCCAACTGTAATTTGTTCACCCAACATGCCATTTATCTTATGGAGAAACACCTCTAGTGAACTGTGGACCCCGGTCCATTCCTTTCCATTGATATTCAATCTACTACCTATTGTTTACTTTCTGCAATTACTTGCAAGCAATTACTTTCTTCCACACTATACATTTAATCCTTTGTTTTCAGCAAACCGGTGAGCTTGACAACCTCACTGTAAGTTGGGGCAAAGTATTGTGGTTGTGTTGTGCAGGTTCCATGTTGCTAGCAACTCCTTAGGAGTTGTTTCCTTTCTCCTACTGGTTCGATAACCTTGGTTTCACAACTGAGGGAAAACTTGTTGTTGTGCTCATCATACCTTGCTCTTGGGGTTTCCCAACAGGCTCTACAGTAACCGAGCCACATCAAGATTTTTTGGCGCCATTGCCGAGGAGATAGAGGACAGCTTCAATTTCTTCCTCCCCGTCAAAAAGATTTTCTGGGAGAAAGAAGATTTCTGCAAGGGGAGTCTCTCAAACCAATCTCTTTACTTTGTTTTTGTTTTTCTTTGTTTCTTTTGCTTTGTTTGGTTTGCTTCTTTTTATCAAAAACACAAAAAAATTAGTTCCTACTTTAGTTGCTATGTTTGTTGGCTTGCTTTACTCTTGCAAAAATGACTACTCCTGAAAACACTAAGTTGTGTGACTTCACTAGCACAAACAACAATGATTTCATTTGCACACCTATTGCTCCACCTGTTCCTGAAGCTACTTTCTATGAAATTAAAACTGCTTTGCTAAATCTTGTTATGAAAGAGCAATTTTCTGGTGCTAGTACTGATGATGCTATTGCTCACCTTAATAATTTTGTTGAACTTTGTGAGATGCAAAAATATAAGGATGTAGATGGAGATATTATCAAGCTTAAATTGTTTCCCTTCTCTTTAAGAGGAAGAGATAAAGATTGGTTGCTATCTTTGACTAAAAATAGTATTGGTTCTTGGATTAAATGCAAAGATGCTTTCATTGGAAAACATCATCCTCCTGCTAAGATTATATCCATGAGAAGTGACATAATGAAATTTAAAAAATTCGATAATGAACATGTTGCTCAATCTTGGGAAAGAATGAAGCTTTAGTGAAGAATTGCCCCACTCATGGACTGACTACTTGGATGATTATCCAAACCTTTTATGCAGGACTAAATTTTTCTTCAAGAAATCTATTGGGTTTGTCAGCTGGAGGTACCTTTATGACTATCACTTTGGGTGCTGCAATAAGGCTCCTTGATAATATGATGATAAATTATTTTGAATGGCACACTGAGAGAGATCCACAAGGTAAGAAGGTAAATTCTGTTGAAGAAACCTCCTCTTTGAGTGATAAGATTGATACTATTATGTCTATGCTTGTTAGTGGAAAAGCTCATATTGATCCAAATAATGTTCCTTTAGCTTCTTTGGTTGCTCAAGAAGAACAAGTTGATGTGAACTTTATTAGAAGTAATAATTTTAGCAACAATGCTTATAGGAATAGTTTTGGTAATAATAATTATAGGCCATATCCTCCTAATAATAGCAATAGTTATCATGGTAAATCTAGAATGCCTAGTCAAGAAAAGATTTTGGAAGTTGAAAGATCCACTAAAAACTTCATGCATATGAGCAGAATAAGTTATTCACTAAAACCATGGAGAAACAATCTGCCATTTTAAAAAATATTAGTTGTCAACTTGAGAATTTAAATAGGGTAATTCCTAGTTTGCAAGCCAAAATTTTGAATGCTGAAAAAAATATTTCATCTTTGTCTGAAGCACAATCTTCTTTGATTAACAAAATGGCTGCTAAACCAGAAACTATGGAAAATCCCTTTGCTGCTACTAATGCCATACATTTTAGGATTGATGAAAATGTTAGGATGTTAGCTATATTGCATGCTAGGTGGGAAAGAGAAGATGAAATTGCTAGAAATAATAGTATGACTGAAGTTTGTACCATTACCACCACTAGTAATGTTAATGCTAGCAAGCCACCTAAAGTCCCCATTCCTTTTGCAACATTTCCTAAACCCAATGGAACCTTTTCCAATAAAAATGCTGAAATTTTTCAAAATATGGGAGACAAAAGTTCTACTACCTTGAACGATAATTTTGATTTTGATCTTGATGGTTGCAATATTTCTGAAGTAATTATGTTCTTGCAAAATCTTGCTAGAAGTCCTAATGGTAGTGCTATGAATATGGCTTTTACAAAACATATTACAAATGCTCTCGTGAAAATTAAAGAACAAAAATTGAAACATGAAGCTTCTATTCCTAGGAAATTAGAAGATGGTTGGGAGCCCATCATTAATATGAAAGTGAATGATTTTGATTTCAAAGCTTCATGTGATCTTTGTGCTAGTGTCTCTATTATGCCTAAAAAAATTTATGATATGCTTGATTTACCATCATTGGAAGATTGTTATTTGGATGTCCATCTTGATGATAATGCTAAAAAGAAACTTATGGGGAGTATTAATAATATTCTTATTATGGTTAACCATACCTTGGTCCCCATTGATTTCTATGTTTGGGATGTTGAATGCAATGCTTCTTGTCCTATTATTTTGGGAAGACCTTTTCTTAGAACTGTTGGTGTCATTATTGATATGAAGGAAGGCACCATTAAATATCAATTCCCACTTAAGAAAGGTACAAAACACTTCCCTAGAAAAAGAGAGAAGCTATCTTTTGATTCTCCTATTGGAACAAATTTTGATGTTAATGCTTCTTCATTCGAAAATACTTGATTCTTACTTTCTGTGCCTAGCTCAAAGGCGTTAAAGAAAAGCACTCTTGGGAGATAACCCAATTTTTATGTCAGTAAGTTTTTATTTTTTGAGTCTTGGAAATTATTGCCTCTGTAATAACCTCTCCTTATCCTTTTTATGGGGTTTTTGTGCCAAGAATAGCCTCTAATGAGAGGGAAGTAAGATTTGTTGGTGTCCCGAAACAGATTTCTGTGCTTCACTGTAAAAAATCGTGAAAAATCCCAGTACGTCGGATTGAGCTGAAATTTTGTGTGTGCTCTCCTGGTATTTACCAAACTTTCGTTAGTTTTGCACTTTTCGATTTGAGCAACACAAGATTTTCGAAAAAATTGGTTTTTACCTGCTGGTATGTTTTGAGAGATTTCGGCCATTATGTGCATTTGCCTCTTAATCGGTTTCTTTTTTAGTTCTTTTTTATCACTTGAGCTTTTAAAATGAGTTGCTATAGTAGCTTATGTTTTAATGGGTGATTTACTTGAGTTGAAACTAAACCCAAAGGCTTATTATCTTGAATACACTAATGTTGCTAATGAAGATTGTGTGAAGTTTTGTATGAAGGAAGTTTTCAAGTGTAGGGAGAGAATGATGTGATGAGATGAAGTATGGACAAAAGCTCAAGCTTGGGGATGCCACCCATGTAACCCCAAAAAAATATTCAAGAAGTGCAAGCATCAAATCTTGGGGATGCCCAAGTCATCTCCTTCTTCATCAATAAAAATCTCAGGTTTTCTTTCAAAACACTACATCTTTTGCTTCATGCGCTATTGTGTTGTTCTTGGGGCGTATTTGTTTTTGTTTTTTAGTTTTCTTTTACTTTGTTTGCTGCAATAAGTTGGTCGGACCCCAGCATACCTATTTTGGAGGAGTCACACCTAGTTCTTCATTGCCTAGAACACTCTAGTTTTCACTCTTATTGTTCTATGAGTGTTCTCTTTTGCTAGCACTGCGTTTAGATTTAGTTTTCTTATGTTTTTTCTTAGAAATTTTTAGTTCTTCTTTGTAGTTAGGTCAGACAAGCTCTCTGTTCTTTATTGATAATTATCTTTGTGAGTTGTTTCAAATAAGTCGATTGGTGTTGGAAGAGAGTAGGAAGTTTCATGCTTATAGTGGTACAAAAAGAAGCTTGTTTTGACTGTGGCTTAGACTTTATCATGTCATGTTAGATGTTGCTTTGACCATATGCTTAGTGATTATTATTGTAGCATGACTTGTTTCAAACAATTGAGATTGCTTAATGTGCCATGGAAGAATCATGCGTTGTTTTAGCATACAAAATCATAATATTGTGGTATTCTTCTTTGATGCTTTATTTGGGTTGACTTGGCACATGCTTACACCATGTTACGACTATGAACCAGTCACCTTAGCCTCTATGATCATTTAGTTTTTGTCTTGTGATGTCACTTTATGCTTTAATTAATAATGTTTTATCGCTCTACATGATTATGGCCATTATGGATCTCTTAGTTGGTCGCTCCCAGTCTTTTGCTAGCCTCCACCTTTACTTAGTATGAGCTCTACTCGTGAATCCAACTCCCAAGAAACCAATTTATTCCAAAGAGTCCAGTATAAATTCCTATGCATGGTGTATTACACCATTCCAAGTATATTCATGTTTTTACCTATCTTCCAAATTAAATTTTTGTTATGTGAAAATTGGTGATCAAAGCTCTAACAAACTCAATGGCACACTTTATTTTCTTGCACTTAATAAACTTGAACCATTGTGCCTATCTATGTTGCTTATATGCTTGCAAATTATAAGTTGGGAGTTAGCAGAACCATGTTGTCATGGGGAACGCTTTCAACATTGCAGTTATTCTATTTAGTTGGTATCATGTTATTTTGTTTATGGATCCCGGTGATGTGAAATAAAATGGGAGATTGTAAGTCCATTGAGTTTGTATATGTGTTAGAGAAACGCCTGGGCGGCTAGCCTAAGCCATGCCTAATCATGGTGGAAACTTGCAGCATAACCATAATGAGCATTATGTGAAGCATTCTCAATAAAAACCTATGCAAATAGCAACTAAAAAGATCACTGAGATGCTTATTGTCTGTTGCCTTGTCATTTTGATATGGGATATCTCCTGTCTCATGGGGCAAGGGGTACCCCATTGGCAGTTCTCTATGATACACATATACTTACAATGATAAGAACTTGATTGTGATCAAAATTGAGTAGCATGAGGTTCGGTACTCGTACGCAAGGGGCATGAGATTTTCAACTTGTGATTGGTCAAGCATATACTCATATTGTGTCACTTTAACCTTAATCACTTTAAGATGCTTATGATGGGGTAAATGAGAGCTCAAAGCTAGCAAGTACTATAATTTTTGGAAGCTCTTTATGAAACTTGAATTCCCTACTTCCCTCTGTGAAGGGCCTTTCTTTTTACTTTTTGTTGAGTCTCCATCTTCTATCTTTATGCACCAATTAAGAGAGCATAGTTGTCATTTTAGTTCAATGTGCATTGTCCCAAAATTTGTTCATTGATTCATAATTATGGTATTACTTGTTCTTAAATTATTTGTATCTAGTCACCCTTATGAACTTTGAAGGTGTCCTATGCATTTATGTTTTGCTATTCCATGAAGGACAAGCTGATTACCGCTCTTGCTATGTTTTCTATATGTGAAACAAACAAATGTCTTTCATGCATTGCTCTTTTGTTTGTGAAACTTTTCATGTTGCAATATAGTTGCTATGTATTATTATTAGAACTATATCTTTCATGCTTATGTTGGAGTACTTTGATCCCAGCTATCAATGCTTTACAATACCTTGATCAAGATTGTGATGGTGCATGTCACCTAAAAAATTATTCTTTTTATCACTTACCTACTCGAGGACGAGCAGGAGTTAAGCTTGGTGATGCTTGATACGTTGTAAACGTATCTATAATTTTTGATGCTCCATGCTTGTTTTGTACCAACTATCTTATGTTTTGTCTACACTTTGTGGTATTTTTATACATTTTCTGGAACTAACCTATTAACAAGATGTCATAGTGCCATTTCCTATTTTCTGCTGTTTTTGGTTTCAAAAAAGCTAGTAAATAAATATTCTCGGAATTGGATGAAACAAAAGATGAAGTCAATATTTTACGGTAATGAAGACGTAATCCAGAGGGGGGACGAAGAGGCACCACAGGGCAGCCTGACCACCCTGTGGCGCGACGAAGGGTGGGCCCACGCCAGGGCATGGTGTGGTCCCCCTGGTCCTCAACCGACCTTGCCCCTTCGCCTATATAAACTCCCCGAGGAGAAACCCATAAATACTCGATTAGAAATCCACGAAAAAATCCATATCCGCCGCCACCATCGTCCCTAGATTGGGAGGGATCTAAAGCTCTTCCCGACACCCTGCCGGAGAGGGGAGATCATCCTAGAGGCCTTCTTCATCACCATGTCAGCCTCCGGAGTGATGCGTGTGTAGTTCATCCTTGGCCTATGGGTCCATAGAAGTAGCTAGATGGTTGTTTCTCCTCTTTGTGCTATCATGTTTAGATCTTGTGAGTTGCCTATCATGATCAAGATCATCTATTTGTAATCATGTATGTTGTGTTTGTTGGGATTTGATGGATATTGAGTACTACGTCAAGATTGATTATTGATTCTATCATGTCTATGTTGTTTGTGATCTTGCATGCTCTCCGTTGCTAGTAGCTACTCTGGCCAAGTACTTGCTTGTAACTCCAAGAGGGAGTATTTATGCTCGATAGTAGTTTCATGCCTCTAGTAATCTGGAGGAGTGACAGAAACCTCTAAGGTTGTAGATGTGTTGTTGCTACTAGGAAGAAAACGAGGATCCTTTGTCCAAGGGCAATTATATTTTTTACTTTACACACTTTGCTTAATACAATTATATATTGCTTGCAACTTAATACTAGAAGGGGTTCGGATGATAACCTGAAGGTGGATTACTAGTCATAGATGTAGTTTGATTACGGTCTATCTATTATGTTGTAATGCCCAAACGAATCTCATAGTGATCATCATGCCATGTACATGCATTGTTATGCGTTCTCTATCCTGTCAATTGCCCAACTGTAATTTGTTCACCCAATATGATATTTAACTTATGGAGAAACACCTCTAGTGAATTGTGGACCCCGGTCCATTCCTTTTCATTGATATTCAATCTATTGCATACTGTTTACTTTTTGCAATTACTTTCTTCCATACTATACGTTTAATCTTTTATTTTCAGCAAATCAGTGAGCTTAACAACCTCACTATAAGTTGGGACAAAGTATTGTGGTTGTGTTGTGCACGTTCCACATTGCTAGAAACACCTTGGGAGTTGTTTCCTTTTTCCTACTGGTTCGATAACCTTGGTTTCACAACTAAGGGAAAACTTGCTGTCGTGCTCATCATACCTTGCTCTTGGGGTTTCCCAACAGGCTCTATAGTAACCGAGCCACATCAGTGGGAGACACGCGCTGGCCAGGAGCGGTTGTAGACGGAACCGGGGCAGCAGCAGGCGATCGCAGCTCCCCGTGTAAATCGATCGCATGCTCCTCATGTACGTCGACCGCAGGCTCCAGGGAGCGATCGAAAGGAAGCACCGGTATCTGCACAGCAACACAATCACCTTGCATGGGTGGATCATTAGACAAATAGGTTAGGTCATAACTTTTCATAGGTTCACTAGTAACTGGTTCATCAGATAAAAAATGAATAGCTTGTTCAAGAGTGGACACATCAACAGAGACGCCGGGAGTGGCAAATGGAAACACGAACTCATCAAACACAATGTCACGTGAGATATAAATTCTTCCTGTGGATCTATCCAACCACTTGTACCCCTTATTCATATGAATATATCCCAGAAAAACACACATATTATAACAAAATTCTAATTTGTGGGAGTTATATTTACGAAGACTAGGTCAATAGGCACACCCAAAAATACAAAGAAAAGAGTAGTCGGGTTGAATATGCATGAGTCTATAAAGAGATGTTTCCTTGTTGATGACATGAGTAGGCATACGTGTAACATCTCAAAAATATTAATGATGATCAATTTATAATTAACCGAAATTAGGGTTAACAAAAGCTTTTAATATTAAACATTATATTAATGCATGTGTGTTATGATTGGTGTATGAATATTTGCAATGCCATGTCTGTTTGTTGTAAATGATGAGAAATGGTTTAAAGATCAAAACCATATCATCTAGGTCATTTCCAAACCATATCAAAACTAAAGAAATAAAATATGAAGCATGTGACCTAATGGTCATTTTTGCAAAAGTTAACACCTACTCCCTCCGTTTTAAAATATAAGATGTTTAGCTTTGTGAAGCAAATATATCTAGACTGCTTCTAGTATATAGGTTCACTCAAGTTTAGGATGAATCTACAAACTAAAGTAAGTCTAGATACATTTTTATTCATAAACCTAAAACATCTTATATTTTGAAATGGAGGGAGTAGCTCACTTTGAGCATCTCTAACAAAGGATTTCAAATAGAAACAATTCCATTTATTTTCTCACCTTGCTAGACCAAGTGACACTAAACACTATGGAGATTTCAAACCTTGTAGAAACAATTTAAAATCCATTTGAGAGGCAATTCAAAATTGAATCTATCTTATGCATCAAGATGGTCATTTTTGGAAAACCATCAAAACATTCACCACTTAGCTAACCCTAGCACCCAGAGACTACCAAGCTTAAGATCAACGCACCCGATAAAAAGATTTGGAAAATTCCAAAGTTGAGTTCTTGCAGCCATTAAATCAAACACTTGGTGATCACAATACAACCTCAATAACTATCTACTATTTTGATCAAACTTGTGATCATCCTTGTGACCTCACCGAGCCTCCACGACGTGCCCTGAACTCACCCAATACCAGCCCGTGCAATGGAGCTCCTCTCACTCGCCATATTGACCAGTGCACTTTGTACCCGAGCTCACCCATGTCACCCCGACGCGGACATGTTGCCACAGACCGCGCCGCCCTCGCCCATGATGTCTAGGAGGTAGTCGTGACCTCACCGCCACTGCATGTGCACGCCTCGACCAACGACCGTCCGCGGAGACGCCAGCACAGCCTCGCCCATTTAACACCCGACCATGTTGTTCGTTGCGCCAGAGCGCCGAGCAATCTCGCCCGACCATGCCATGACTCGCTCCCTCCTTGCGCTAATAAGTTTGTCGTGACACCAGCGACCGCCCAGACATGCTGACCCCGTGAGCACCGTGACCAGCGTACGCCGTGAAGAAAGCCGACGGTACCGCCGCAGAGCATGGAAATTCTAGAATGATGGAGACCGCGCCTCGCCGTGCCACAGTGCACATGACGACCGCCATGAAGCCCTGCGTCGACCTATGCCCTTTGCCATGCTAATAGCGCCCTGTAACTATGTCGCCGATGAGCCCGAGCCATGCCACCGTGCCCCCTTCGCCGCAGTATAAATAGAGCCCTCCCCCTGCCCCCAAAATGCACACCATTCCACTCCACTCTCACCTAGCAACCTCCATGTAGCAAGGCGAGCACCATTTCGCCGGAGCCCGCTACTGCAGTGGAGAAGAGGAACCAACGCTAGGAACCGCCCCAGGAGTTGCTGCGACCACCAGTCAAACCGCCGTCGTCGACTTTCTCGTTCGCCCACTTCGTCGGACCTAGCTAGATCCCTGGTAAGCCCCCGACGACCCCCGACGTAGCGCTAGGGTTCAGTCTCCCGCGCCCCATGCGATGGAGACGACGACGAGGAGCTGTCGATTGTGCTCTAATCGTGCGGCCTAGATTAGAGGATACCCTTTCATTTTAACTGAGCCGCTGGCATGTAGGACCAACCCGGTGCCGCTCGCTGCGCGCGCACTGCGTAGTTGGGCCGACCCGTTAGCATTCCCTCGTGTAGCCCACAGATTCAAACATATATTTTTCTTTTATTTAAAAACCATATACTATAGGTAACTTTAAAAATCAATTCAGGAAGATTCACTGAACCAAATTGAATGAAACCAATTTTGTTACAAAGTAGATGGAGAGCTCTACTCACTCTCGTAGGATTCAAACAGTTTGAAACTATAGACCATCCTTGGTAAAAATAACAAGACAATAGCTTTTACAACTTCAAACATTTTTCTAAAATCAACCATAAATGCTTTTGAGTTGGTTCCAACTCTCAAAAATCATATTGGCCATGATTTATCTGAATATGTAAAAATATATAATTTTGCATATAGTAGTCCTGGACAAAAATTAAAGAATGACTTTATAGTCATTTCTAGTCACATAAATATTATTAAATGGCTTTGTTAAACTTTGTAAATTAGGCCAACCACTTTAAATCACTTTCCCAAGTATTATAATATGTGGTGATGACATGTGTCAATATGATCCCATATTTGAATTGGAGAATATTAAATTTTAAGTAGTTTTTCAATGAGTAGAAATTACTTTTCCAAAAATAAGATAAATCAAATCTTGTCACCCTTTTTGCTTGTAGAGATAGAGATGATGCTAGATCATCTAGTGTGGATCCTTGTGTGGTAACTAGAAGTAGTTAAATATTGTTTGGTGATTGTGTACCTCGTATTTATTTATAGACACTAGTATCAATCTGGGCTACGAGGAGGAAGAATACTACGAAGAAGAGGAAGAGAACTACGACCACCTTATCAACCAAGGCAAGCTAAGCTAAACCATGCATGCTTCACCATGCAAGCCATTGTGATACCACTTGATTATATCAATCCCAAGTTTTACTTGCAAGCTTTATTCTTTTTCCCTTTTTATCAAAGTTGCTCAAGTAGTTAATTAATTGGCGATTAGTGGAAAATTAGGAAAGATACCATCAAGAGCTTGGAACTTGGTGTAGGTAGTACACTTGGTTAGGACCCCAAATTAGTGACACCCTCATTGATAGATGCTAGTGTTAAACTAATCTTGATCACTATAGATGGGAACAGATGATTATGAAAACCTTGGAATTATGAGTCATTCTATTGAAATGTTTTGACATGTGTTATGGACATAATGAGATGAAGATGTTGTTGAATGAAGTATGAGCCCTGACTTTGATAAAAACTGATGGTTGGGTTCGGATGCGATACCATTCCAACTTTACCGTACAACCACAATACCCGAGTTTGGGCAGGGCTTAACTGGAAGTTTATGTATCGTAGTATGGGTTCCCTCGCGGAACGAGGTGAGCTGAGGCTACCTTGTGAATGTGAATGTCCACCTATGCAGTTCCCAGGATGACAGATGGTTATGGCTGGGAGGCCAAACTCATAGGAGAGGTGCTTATACTAGGGTGTGTAATTGAAAGGTTATGATTGATTATCCGCATACCAAGTATGATTATTCAGGGTTATCCCTGGAGGATGTGTCGAATGTTGTGGTGAAAGTGTACCACCTCTGCAGAGTGTCAAACTATTCGAATAGCCGCATCCACGGTTATGGACAGTTGGATGGCCATACTGTTCCGTTGTCAGATGTTTTCAAAATGACTTGTGACTTGAAGTATGACTTTGACTTGAACCCACAAGGATGTGGACTTGAAGCTAGGTTCCCTGTTAAGAAATCTAGACAACTAAAGTTAGGTCTTTACGACTAAGTACTTCTGAAATAAAATTGGCCTGTTGCAAACAAACCTAGAGCTTAGGATTCCAATTAGAATGGTCTTACTGCTTTAGTGATAGTTTGCGAGTACCTTAAAAGTACTCATGGCTTTGTCCCTGGCTATTCCCATGGTCAGACTACGAAGGAGAGTATGAGGAGGATGGATAGCAGGACGCCTTAGATAACTAGTATCGTCTCCCATCCTCAGCATTGCTTGTGACCCTGAATATGGAGCCCCTACTACTCTACTATTATTTCCGCTTCTTTGATATGTATCAGACCTGATCATGAGACCAACTATTTGTAAGACTAGTATGGTTTGTAATGGACGATGTGCTGTGCTATCAACTCTGTTATGTCTCGCAAAAAAGGTAATCCTGGGATTGCGATGTACGGCATAACATGCATCTGGGATTAAAAATCCGGGTGTTCACAATCCGATTAATGAGAAAACACACAGTAAGGAAAGATTTATCCCAATAATGTAGAGGGAGATATGAGTGTGCAAGAAGTGCAACACCTGTCTCGACCAAGTGACAATGTTTGCACCCAACAATCCTGTTTTCTTGAGAGGTGTGGGGGCATGAGACACCATGAATTATGCATGTGTGCTCAAAATAGTGATGAAGACGATGATATTCCCCACCCCAATCAGACTAAACTGCCTTAATCTTGGCGTTCAAAAGAATTTCAACATAAGCCTGTAATGCATAAAAGACTTGTGTTTTAGAAGATATATCCAGCAAAAATGACAATAGTCATTCACAAATCTAACATAATAATTGTACCCCTCCTAGAGGAAACACTGGCTGGCCCCCAAACATCATAGTGAATCAATTCAAGAGATATAGTAGAAACACGAGAAGGCAATGTGTAAGGTAACTGATGAATTTTGGCACATTGGTAAGCATCACATACTAAAGAATTATTGTCTGAAGGAGAACACGGAAGCTCATTGGTTTTAACAATGTTTTGAACTACATTATTCGATGGATGACCAAGGCGTTGATGCCACTACTAAAGTGGCATCGGCCGACGCATGACATGACGAAGACAAAGCTTTGACAAACGGGATGGGATACATACCACCTTGAGTCCTATCGAGAAGAAGGCCCCTCCTCATGGTTTTGTCCTTTACATAAAAAATGACACTGAAATTCAACAAACACGTCATTGTCACAAACAAGACGATAAACAAAAAGGAGGCTTAGACGAGCATCAGGAACATAAAGAATATTTTTCAAATAAAGTGATGAACCAGCTAAAAGTGAATGACCAATATGCGAAATTGACAAACCCGCACCATTGTCCACTTGCACCCGATTCTTTCCACCATAGTGCTCGTAAGCCTGAAGACGTGCCAGCTCGCTCATCAGGTGATCCGTCGTCCCCGAATCCATGATCCAAGGATTGTTGGTGTAGGTTGTCATAGCAGCATTGTCGACACACTGCTATGGAGGCTGGTAGTTGGGGTCTGATGCAGCTCAGATCACTGTAGAGCTTCGTTGGGAACCCCCAAGAGGAAGGTATGATGAGCACAACAGTAAGTCTTTTCTCAGTATGAAACCAATGTTCTCGAACCAGTAGGAGGAAATAAACGACTCAAAGATGTTGCTAGCAACTTGGAAACCTGCACAACACAAACTCAAGACTTTGCCCCAATGAACAGTGAGGTTGTCAATCTCACCGATTTGCTGAAAACAAAGGATTAAACGTATGGTGTGGAAGGTAATGGTGGCTTGCAGAAAGTAAACAGTAACAGTGGAAGATGTATCAATGGAAAGATTGGACAGGGGTCCACAATTCACTACAGGTATTCTTTTTAATATAAACAACACAACATGTTGGGTAAATAAATTATAGCGGGGCAATTGACAGGACCAAGCAAGGCATAACAATGCAATACTAGACATTCATGATCCTATGAGATTCTATTGGGCATTACAACAATATACATAGACCGCCATCCAACTACATCTATGACGAGTAATCCACCTTTAGGTTATCATCCGAACCCCCTCTAGTATTAAGTTGCAAGCAACGGATAACCGCTTTAAGCAAAGTGTGTAAAGTAAACAATACAATTGTTCCATGAACAAAAGATCGTTGTTTTCTCCCTAGTAGCAACAACACATCTACAACCTTAGAGATTTCTATCACTTTCCCAGATTCAATAGAGGCATGAACCCTCTATCGAGCATAAATACTCACTCTTGGAGTCACTAGCATCTACTTGGCCAAGATAGCTACTAGAAACGGAGAGCATGCAAGATCTCAAACAACATAGACATGATAGAATCAATAAGATAAAACCATTAACCAGTCTGACATAGTAATCTCAATATCCATCAGATCCCCGCAAACACAACATCCATGATTACAAATAGATGATCTTGATCATGAACGGAGCTCACAAGATCTAAACATGGTAGCACAAAGGAGGATAAATAACCATCTAGCTACTTTATGGACCCATAGTCCAAGGTGGAAGTACTCACGCATCATACCGGAGGCTGGCATGGTGATGAAGAAGGCCTCCGGGATGATCTCTCCCCTTCGTCAGGGTGCCGGGAAGAGCTTCAGATCCCCCCGATCTAGGGACGATGGTGGCGGCGGCTACAGACTTTTTCGTGGAGATCTAATCGGGTACTTGTTTAGGTATCGAGGGCTTCTTATAGGCGAAGGGGGAGACCGAGGGGGTGCCTGAGGCGGTCACACCCCCAGGCGTAGGTCAGGCCTGGCCACGCGGCCAGGGGTGTGGGCCCCTCGTGGCCCTCCTCCGTCTCGTCTTCTAGCACCATGTTCCCCTCGGTGAAATATTGACTTTGGCTTTTGCCCCGTCCAATTCCGAGAATATTCATTTTCTGGCTTTTCTGGAACCAAAAACAACAGAAAATAGGCAACTGGCACCGTGGCATCTTGTTAATAGGTTAGTCCCAAAAAACGTATAAAAATACCTCTAAGTGTAGACAAAGCAAAGCAAAGTGGATACTAAACAAGCATGGAACAACAAAAAATATAGATACGTTTATGACGTATCAAGCATCCCCAAGCTTAACTCCTGCTCGTCCTCGAGTAGGTAAGTGATAAAAAGACAAAAAATTTAGGCGACATGCACCATCACAATCAAGATCAAACCATTTCCAAGCATTGAAAGCTGGGATCAAAGAACTTTAAACATGAGCATGAAAGAAGAAGTTCTAACAATAAGACAAAGTAACTATGCATGCAACATGAGAGGATACAAACAAAGATTCATGAATAACAATGCATTGAAAGACGTTTGTTTGTTTCACATATAGAAAACATATCATAGTGGCATTCAGCTTGTCCCTCATGGAGTACCAAAACATAAATGCATAGGACACCTTCAAAGTTCATAAGGGTGACTAGATACAAATAGTTCAAGAGCAGGCAATATCAACAATATGAATGAATCAATCAATAAGTTTTGGGACAATGCTCATAGAACTAAGAATGGCAACTATGCTCTCTTAATTGGTGCCTAAGTATAGAAGGTGGAGACTCAATATAATAGTGTAAGAAAGGCCCTTCAAAGGGAAGCAGGGATTTCAAGTCTCATAAAGAGCTTCCAAAAATTATGGTACTTGTTAGCTTTCAGCTCTCATTGCCCCTATCATAAGCATCTTGAAGTGGTTAAGGTTAAAGTGAACAAAAATGGATTATATGCTTGACAAAGTATAAGTTGGCAATCTCATGTCCCTTGAGTACGAGGGCCGCTCCTCATGCTACTCAACTTTAGTCATCGGTAAGTTCTTGTCATAGTAAGTACATGAGTATCATTGATACCCCAAATTGCATCACCATTCTATATCATAATGTACCTCTATTCATTGATATTTGTCTTATTATGAGGTATTACTTATGGATTTTCATCTGTTTATGCATGTTGGATGATTCCTGGAGGATGGACTGCAGGAGTCTGGATTCTGATGGAAAAGAAGGCGTTTTGGTGCAATTTCACAAAGATCAGAAAAATACCAGAAAAATATGGAAACATATTATTTTACCAGAAGACGAAGGAAGCCAAAAGGAGGGACGAAGTGGGGCCTTAGGGGTCCCACACCCCCTAGGCGCGGACCCACCTGGCCCCGCGCCTAGGGCAGGTGTGGCCCACCTGCCCAGCCTCCGACTCTGCCCCTTCGCCTATATCTTCCCTTCGAAACCCTAAGGCTCGGGGAGCGACCACAGATAGTTTTCCGACACCTCTGGGGCGAAAACACTGAGAGAGAAAGATCTCTCCGGCAGACACATTTCTGCCGCGGGAATTCCTTCCCAAAGAGGGGAGACCGTCGTCATAAACACCGTCATCAAGCTAGGCTTCATCGGGATCATCATCATCCACACCATCATCTCCACCAGCACCATCATCACCACTCTGTCCCGCTGTAACAATTGTGTTGGATATTGCTTTAGTTCTTAGGGGAAACTTTCCCGGTGTTGATTACTATTGTAGTTGATGCTTGTGAGTGGAACTATTGGATTATTGTTTATGTTCAGATTGTTATAAAAAATCATATCATCCTTGATCTTGATCCATATGATGTCTTGTGAGTAGTTCGTTTAGTTCTTGAGTACATGGGAGAAGTCATCTTGTTAGTAGTGAATCTGTGATGAGTTATTATTCAATGGTTTAGTATTTAAGTTGTGGTGTTATTCTTCTAGTGGTGTCATGTGAACGTCTACTACATGACACTTGACCATTTATGGGCCTAGGGATCGACACTCCTATTTATCGAAAGTACTACGATACACCCCCTATACTTGTGGGTTATCAAGACTATTTTCTGGCGTCGTTGCCGGGGAGTGAAGCGCTATTGAATAGTGGAACTAGTAAAGGAAACTTTTACTATGAGTATTGATTTTGTTACTGCTTGTTAATTTGTTTACAATGTGGATAACCCACTTGGTTTTCTGTTTGGGAAAACTACTACCACTGCTAGGGTAGTATATGAACCACCTCCTGTTGAGATAGATCCTTTTAAGATACCTACAAATGTTGTTAATCGTGTTATGGATAATTTTATTTTGGGGATGGAACTGTCCATCCCGGCGATCACTTGCTTTTTATCCATGAATTATACAGGTTGTTTAAGTATGAAGGTATCACAACTGAACAGGTGAAGAAGAAGTTACTCTCCATATCCTTAAAAGGGAGAGCTGAAGAATGGACAATCCATGGAATGGGAGGAGATGGCATCTCTCTTTTACTCTAAATTTTATCCTCCCAGTGAGATTCATAAGGATAGAAATCTTATATATAACTTTTGGCCTCTTGATGGAGAGAGTACAGCTCAAGCTTGGGGGAGATTGAAGTTACTAATGCTTAAATGTCCTATTCATGAACTCCCTAACAATATTATTCTCAATAACTTTTATGCTAGGCTTTCTCTTCATGATAAAGATTTACTAGATGCTTCTTGTGTTGGGTCATTCACACGTTTGAAGTAAGACGCTAAATGGGATCTTCTAGACCGTATTCAAGAGAACATTGAAGCTTGGGAGAATGACAAAGGAAGAAAGTCAGGTATAAACTATGATTATGATTGCATTAAATCTTCTATGGGAACTGATGACTTCCGTGATATTAGAATGAGTTTGGTATTGATTCCTAAAGTATCGCCAACTGTTTTAAGGCCTTTGTCTCTTACATAGAAATTCCCAAGAAAACTTGGAATAAGTACCATGCTCCTTATAAAGATGTTGTTAGTCATGTTCCTGTTAGAAGTACTCAAGTTTGTACTACTAATCATATTGTGTCTGAACCCCATGTTGAGAAAATGCCTTTCCCAAATAAGATAAAGGAGTATTCTATGATTATTAGTGCAAATATCAAAGGTACAATGAAAACTATGGAGCCTGGTAAGCATTTGAGTGACGAACCAGTGGTAGCTATTGTGAAAGACCCTGTCACTAGAAATATAGAGGAGGAGCACATTGTATTTTGTGAAGACGCTTCTAATATTATCTCTCATCCTAGTAAGTCTAGAAAAGCTAGTGTTCATGTGCTTTCTGTTAAAATTGGTGATTATTGCTACTATGGTTTATGTGATATTGGTGCTAATTCTAGTGCTATTTCTTATGAGCTTTACAGGGAAATTATGCATGAGATTGGTCCTTGTGAGCTTGAGGACATTGATGTGGTTATTCACCTTGCTAACAAGGAAACCATTTGCCCCATTGGCATTGTAAGAGATGTGGAGGTTCTTTGTGGTAAGATTAAGTATCCTGCTGATTTTCTAGTGCTTAATTCAGCAGCTAGCAAAACTTGTCCCATAATTTTTGGTAGAACTTTCTTGAACACTTGTGGAGCTATTATTGATTGTAAGAAGGAAAAAGTTTTAACTAAGTTTGATGGAGATTCTTATGAGTTTAACTTTTCCAAATTTGCTAAAGCTCCTTGTGAAAATAGCTTGCCTAATAAAGATTTCAGGATGGAACAACTTGCTCCAGTCTATGACCTTGGACCTCGTTTTGGTGACTGTAAGTATGCTTATTCTGATGACAAAGTTGTTTCCAGTGACAGTTATATTGTCAACTTTATTCAAAGTGCTACTGAAAGCTATTTTGAGAGAGGGAAACATGGTTTTATGCATCTTAATGATGTTAAGTTTCCATGTTTTATGTTGAAGGCTTTAAAGTTGCATCTGTTTTTTCTTCCTATGCTTGTGGCCTTTTGTTTCAACAATTCATTTTATCATGATACCCCCATGCATAGGAAGTGGGTTAGACTCAAGTGTGTTGGTTATTTGCTTCTTGATGCTCTCTTTCATTTTAGATATATATCTCCTTTGTGAGCATCTTTGGAAGTTTCAAGCCTAACTTAAAGGCATTAAAGAAAAGTACTTGTTGGGAGATAACCCAACCATTTTGTCGAGACTTGGAAGTTATTACCTCAGTAATAACCGCTCCTTATCCTTTTTGTTTTGGTTTTTGTGTCAAGTTCAACTACTTTTGTGAAGTAGAGGAGTTGTGAAAAGTGGTTGCCTTGGGACAGATTTTTGTGCTGCATTGTAAATATTCGTGAGGAAGCTCAGTACTTTGGATTGAGCTGCATTTTTTTGAGCTTGTTATCCAAGCTGTTACCCAACTTTCATCAGTTCTGCACTTTTTGATTTGAGCAACAGAAGGTCTTCAGAAAAATCAATCTTTACCTACTGGTGTGTTTTGACAGATTTCTAACATCATTTGCATTTGCCTCTTATTGAAGATTTTGTTTTGATGGGTTTTTAGTTGAAGTGTGCATCTAAGGTTTATTGTTTTTTCTTACACTAATGTTGTCATTGAGTTTGTGCAAAAGTTTTGTATGAAGGAAATTCTTAGGAGAAAGAGAGAAGGAATCTGCAGAGTTCGTCTTTGAATAGGTAAAAGTGGTGAAAACAGAAGGTTCGTGAAACCCCAATCTTTTTATATTTTTGATGTTTTTAATACCTAAGGGAAGTTACAAGACAAAACTGAATAGGAAACGGAGCCCGGGGTGGAAAAATCCACCCGAGGAGCGGGACCAGCCTAGCCGCGCCTGAGGGGGTGTCCCCCCCTCGAACTCCGCCTCCGCCTCGTTTCTATGTCAAAACCGTCCTTATGCATTGAAACTGTCACATCCCAAAAATTTCCAAATTTTGAAATGTGAAAAATAAATAAACAAAATAAATAATTGTTGAAATTTAGGGTGAAAAGAAACTTTTTGTTTCTAAATGGAAACATTAAAAGACCATCTTGAACAAACTTTGAATAAAAGGGAATCCAAAAAAAAATCAAATCAAGTGAAATGTATTCATCAATGAATGTATCTTGAAATTTAAACATTTGGAAAAGCTAAACCAAAACCCAAAACCTTAATGGAAGAAAATCATTTCCAAGATATCTCAAATACTATGGATTTGATCCATATAAAAATTTGTTAACAAAACATTTATAAATGATCAAACATGATAAACAAAAATATTAAAACCATAGAAATTGATTTCATTTAATTTGGAACCATAGATAAAAACTTATGAGTTTAATATGGCAAAAGGAAATAATTTCTAAAGCTAATAAAGATCCTATCTAAAATCCATACCAAATTGTGAGCAAAATAATCCTAAAGGGATTTAAAAAGATAAAGAAATATTAAATAAAATCATACAAATTGGAATCACCAATTTTGGATTTATAAATAAAAAGACATGGATTTTATAAGATAAAGAAGGCAATAAATAAATAAGAATATTTAAAAGCCAAATTAAATCTTGGCCAAATCCATAAACAAATGAAAGTATTGAATAATAAAAAGGAGTAAAAGATTATTTAAATAAAATCATAAGGAATTGAACAATATTCAATTTTATTTAAATAAAGATAAATTGCCTAAACTAAATAATAAATCCCAAGGAAATTATTTAGAAGACAATTTAAACCTTGAATTAAATCCATAAGCAAATGAAACAAGGATAATTCAAACCCAAATAAAATAAAGGGATTAGAATATTCAAATAAAATAATATGGTATTAACCAAATTCTATTCCATTTGAATGGAGACAAAATCCCTAAAGTAAATGATTAATTAAATCATGAGAAAATAATAAATTGGAATTTGCTAAAGTGGAAATAAATGTTATTTAATTGACATAAATGGAATCAAAGAATTATTTGAATAAAATTTATATGGGATTAAAACCATATTTGATTTTTATTGAAATAAAGATAATTGCCCAATTTAAATGATTATCAAATCATATTAAAATATTTTAAATGATTCAATAGAATTAATTTGCACTAAAGAATAAATAAAACCTAGTGAAAAAGGTTTGGTGAAAATTAGAATTCAAATAAGGGTTTGAAAAAATAATTAAAATCTTATTTGAATAAAAACAAGTGCCTAATTTAAATAAATAATAAACCATAGTTGAATAAAGTAATTATTACAAAATGGTCTTTAAAAACACATTTATAACAGTACTAAAATATATTGAAAGTTTGGAAAAGATTTGAATTAAAAAGAGATTTGAAATCATTTGAACAAATTCAAAACAGAAAAAGAAATATAAAACAGGAAGGAAAAAAATAGAGAAAGGGTCCAGTCCAACCTAACCAGCCCACTAGGCCCAGACCAGCCCAGCGAGCCCACTTCTTCTCTCCCGCAAAAAAACTTTTCGCACTCGCGAATTGACCCATACAGGCACTGACAGAACGACCCCACCGCGTAGCTCTTTCTCACGCTGACAACGATGCCCCACCTGTCAGTCGTCGTCCTCACCCGCCAGACCCGTTCCTCCCCCAAACCTCGCGACTCTTTCTACCGTTGAATGCACACCTTCAATTCGCGTAATTGGCCGTTTAGTTCCACGCTGCGACCATGCCCCCTTAACCATCACCCTCTCCTCTCCATTTACCCTCAACCAGCGCCACCAGAGAGCCCCCAGGCTGCCTCAAATTTTGCTTGCACCGCTGCGGCCTCCGACACACTCCGACGGCAAATCCGGTGAGTACATGCCGCCCCAACCTCTCTGGTTCATGATCACTTGATCTCCATCACTGTGCACACCCATTGATCCCAGCCACACGTCTTCTTCTGACCCAGAGCGTCGGCAACAACCTCGACTGAGCACCGCCACGGTCCGCCTCAACTCCGGCGAGTAGTAGCCGACAAACCAGCGCGCCCCTTTCCCTCTGGTGAGTTCCTTCACAACCTAGGCAAACTTGCGCACCCTCCTGACGCGTTTCCTTGATCATTTCCGACCCAGACGCTCGTCTTCGACCACGGCTGTGCGTGCCCGTGCCAGTGAGCAACTACGGCGAGCAATCCCAGTCGACCTCGAGCGCCCCTTCGACAACCACAGCAACGTTGAACATCAGCACTCCACGGAGAACTCGATGAGCTTCTCCCCTCGCTCTCTCGCTTACTGTATCACTGGCACCGTCATCGTCTGAGCGCGCCGCCGCTAGCCACCGTCGCAGCGCCGCCCATCCATGGTCAAGTTGCTAGGAACCGTTAGATCCTAATCGCGTGGCTAGGATAGATGACTTAACCCAAAGGGGTATGAACGTTTCTGTGCCGCACGATTCTGTTTAAATTGAATGATCCACAGCACGTGATCCACGCGAAACGGTATCAACCAGTAGAATCAAGACGCGTGGCACTGTTTTTTTAAATAGACATAAACATTTCTATTAGATGTTTAAACTTGCAAAATTCATAACTTTTAATCTACACGTCCAAAATTTACAAATTTTATATCAATGGAATTAGAAAAAAGAATTATATCCAACCATGCCCTTTGTTTAGTGAATTGCTTCTGTAAAAATGGTTGTTTTCGCAGAAACATGTGTAGTCCTATTTTGTGTATAAAATTTATTCTAAAATTATTTTTAGGGTAAAATCTTTTGTAAATGGATTGCTTTGAACCTAGTGACCATAGAAACCAACTTGTAGACTTAAAATTGTATTTTGTGAAGCTAAAGAATAAATCTTTGAATAAAAGCATTTCTAGTTAAATAAAAATATTGTTTATGTTTTAAAAATGCTTTTTGAGTAAAACCTTTTGAAATGGTTTGAAATTAAACTATCTGACCCTAAACACCAAGTTTTAGGATTTAAAAATATATTTGGTGAACCCTATAAAATTATTACTTTGCTTAAAGGCATTTCCAACAAAATAAAATATTGCTTTGGTATAAAAAATGGTTTATAGGTAAAACCAATTGCAAATGGTTTTAATATTAAACACTTGACCTTAAAAAACTAACATTTGTGTTTAAAAATATATATTTCGAACACTAGAAATTATTATTTTGATTTAAATCATTTCTAACAAAACAAAAATGATTTAAAGTGGCCATTTTCACTAACTTAATATCAAATGGTTTTGACGCTTTTATAAATGACCAATAGGTGTTTAAAAATGTTTATAACCTATTAGAAATCACTTTTCCAAATAAAACAATCTTTTGCATGCTTGCATGCATTGCTTTGTTTTTATTGTTTTATGTGATGAATTGTTTGAATGCTAGATTGAATTTGTGCCTTGATTGAATTATAGTGAAATTTTAAGAGAGTGACTATTGCCAGATCAAGGAGTGAACTTATATTCTCTACCAAAAAGTCAAGTGGTGCTTCATACTTTTGTCCTATTATTTTCACTATGCATTAGTGAAGTTTTGAGTAGGACTTGCATGGAATTTTTACTAAGTATGCTATGCCATGGGAAATCCTAGTAGATGATGCCTTAGTAGAATTTTCCTAAGTTAAGATCCCTACTACTATCATGTTTAGCTTAGCTAGTAGAAAACAAGGGTGGATTATATTCATGCTATGAAATATTTCTAAGTTAAAGACTTGTGTTTTGTTTAATAAAACAACTATGTGAATGAATCACCTGGGTGGAATGGGACTTGTATGGATTATGTTGAGTGGTTACACATGGCCCATATTTATGGCTTACCCTAGTGTATCTCACTTTTGGAATGCCACCTAGGAACAAAGAGATTTGAGATGTCAAATGTTGAGAAGCTTCAAGTGCGGCCACTTGGCATCATGGGCTCTGCCTGGATCATATAGGTTGCAGTAACTTAGCCAAATGGACAGTTGGTGGTAGGGGGTGATAGGTTTAGAGCGCGTCCATTCTGGTATAAGGGAAGGCTTCTGAAAGATCTTGTCTCGATGCATGTCGACTCTTGTGGGGAAAGTGCACCACCTCTGTAGAAGGAAAAAATCTAAGTACTTAGCCGTGTCCCAGGTAATGGACAATTTGAGCATCAAGACATGGAATCTATCAAGGATCTCCTAATCCCAATTTCTAAGTTAAATACTTGTGGTTGAACAAGGGTTAAAGGATCTTTAATCTTTGATTGGTAGATGCCTTGGGTGATTTTTGGCAAAGAAAAACTTAGTGTTTTCAAATGATAAGGAAAATCTATTTTGAGCAAAGCAAGCCTAAGCTCCACTTAGACAAATGCATATAGATGATAGATACCACTACTCTACCTTAGTATCACTTGCCAATACAATTCAAATGTATTGACCCTTGTGGTTGTAACTTATTATGTTGCAGGTTTGTTTGATGTTAGTGAAGTGTGTTGATTAGGATTACAAGTCTACAACCAACATGATTGCCTGTGGCACTCTGAAGATGAAGGACTCCATGCTATATAGTTATTTCTGCTGCATTGAAATGAGATAGAAATGAGCTATGTAAGATGTAATGAATTATTTTATACCTGGTTATAAAGTTGTATTATGACCTTTGTTTCTTGACTACATCTTAACTGTGGATGCTAGCTATTAATCCAGGGACTAGCATTATAAACACAGGGATCTCTACCTTACTAAAGGTTGGGACCTCTACAGAAACTTCGTAATATATAACCCCCCGGATCCCCCGAGGTTCGTGCATCGTGTTCTCGTCGTGTTTTCGTTTCGATCAATTTCTGTCAGGAAATCTTCTCAAGTTTAGAGCAGCATGGTCTCTGCCAACGACAAAGGCAAGAAGCCCGAGGAAGAAGAACCTCAAGTCCCCGAGGAGGAGGAGATTTGAGTAGGGTATGAAGGTGACATGGAGGAGGACAAGCAACCGGATACTAGCGCTACCGTCGCAAGTATTGGTTTGGTGGCACGACCTACCAAGCTTAAGAGGACAGCACAAATGTCTGCAGGAGGGAAATCTCGGCGTCATACTCTCTCTCCACAATCATCTCCTCCACGTAACAAGAGACCCTTCCATACACTTATATATGAATATCAATATCAACATGTGGCCAAAGGGAATTTACCCTTGGTTTGGGATATGCCTCGTTCTAACAATGCAGAGAAGGATCATGCTAAGGATGAAGAGTGGGGAAAGAATAACAAGAACTGGGATTCTCGGACGGACATGATCATGAACCGTATAGTGCAAAACTCGGAGCTAATCCGTACTCTTACTTTTGAGTTCGAGGAGTAGAGGAAACTTCTTGAGGATCTTATCAAGAGAACACCACCACCGAAGGAGTAATTCGTCATCAGGTTTGGCATCCCCTTGGTTTGTTCCAAGCTTGGGGGAGTGCCGCAGTATCACCACCATTATATTTTATCTTTTACTTTTTAGTGGATTCATATCTGTGGTAGAGAGGTTATCTTATAGTTTGGTTGCAAATCTGTGGTAGAGCGGTATCTGTGGAAGTATCTCTCCTTTAGTTGATTATCTATGTATCCCTTGGTGTGTGTGCCTTTATTGAATATTAATGAGAAATCTCATCTTTTACTTTTTGCACTTCTTATTTTAGTTTGCAATCTCTATTATATGATGGATCTTGTTGATCAGTATTGGCACCACTTTGGGATCATCAAGTGGATCTAAATTGGTTTTGGCAAACCGAGTTCTGGTCAGTGGCTTTAGTTTGAAAGAAAAAGAAAGAAAGAAAAAGCTTACAGGTATTTGGTATCATTTGTTTTCTTTCTTGTTGGCTCATAAGCTTAGTATTCTTTATTTAAGATTATTTTGTGTCTTCAAGGAAGATTGCATGTTTGGATTTATTACTTGTATGTTTTCTTGTTTCTTTCAACTCTCTTGCTTGCTACCCAGCCTTTCTAGCCAATAACCTGTTTTGAGAAGGCATACTTCTCATGTTTCCAAAATCCTTTGAATCCAAAACTTTTGCCACTTGTGTCCACCATATATACCTAGTAGCTTTTGCTATTCCAAGCAAATTCTCAAGCTTCATCTACCTTTCGAATTAAAAAGTATTTTGTTATGTGAAAACTAGTTAGTAAAGCTCTCACGAACTTGATGGAACACCTTATTTACGTGCCCCTAATAGACTTGAACCATTGTGAACATCGAAGTTGTATATGCTTGCATCTACACGTTGGAATTAGCAGAACCGTGCTGTCACGGGGAACGTTTTCAACATTGCACTTGTACTCTATACACAGTTGATATCATACTCTTTTGTCTATGGATGTCAACGGTGTGAAATAAATAGGGAACTTGTAAATCCATGGAGTCTGTATTCTGTGTTAGAGAAATGCCTGGGCCGCTAGCCTAAGCCATGCTTAATCATGGTGGAAACTTGCAGCATCACCATAATGAGCTATCTATGAAGCATCCTCAATAAAAAGCTATGCATATGGTAAATAAAAAGATTGCTGAGATGCTCATTGTCTGCTTGCCTTGTCATTTTGGTTATGGGAAAGCTTCTGTACCATGTGCAAGGGGTACCCCATTGGCGGTTCTCAATGATATGCAAATACTTACAATGACAAGAACTTACCTAGACCCAAAGTTGAGTATGCATGAGGAGTGGCCCTCATATTCAAGGGACATGAGATTGCCAACTTATATTTCGTCAAGCATATACTCCATCTTTGTTCACTTTAACCTTAATCATCTCAAGATGATTATGATAGGGGCAATGAGGGATCAAAGCTAGTAAGTACCATAATATTTTGGAAGCTCTTTATGACTTGTAATCCCTGCTACCGTCTAAGAAGGGACCTTTCTTCCACTTCCAAGTTGAGTCAGTAAACCTACTTCCTCTCTATCTCCGGCAAGTTTTTGAGTTGTTGTGTTTCAAGCATTCATATGGTGATTTATTCAATCATGTTCTCTATCTTCCTTGATTGCACAAAACTCTTATCTATTGAGTATTACTTTGAAAGCCTTCACTTGTGAAAAACCTATTTGAGCAAAGAGTGTTCCTGTTTTGAAACTTCTACAAAAAGCTTTTGTGAAACTGTTTGCCAGGTGTTCTCTGACCAAGAACAAGTTTGCCAATTCCAATTATGATTTATCTTTATGTATCTCTATTTTGACTACTGTACTTGGTTACAAGCTAAGTTATATAAGTGGTGAGTTGCTCTCTTCTATGAGTTGTGCAATGGTAAGTGTGATGCATCTTATTCGTATTCTTTTATCGACACTTCACTCCATAAACCCGTGGACATGTTTACTGAGCTCAGTTTTCGCTTGGGGACAAGCAAAGTCTAAGCTTGGGGGAGTTGATACGCCCAATTTGCATCACCATTCTATATCATAATTTACCTCTATTCATTGATATTTGTCTTATTATGAGGTATTACTTATGAATTTTCATCTGTTTATGCATGTTGGATGATTCCTGGAGGATGGACTGCCGGAGTCTGGATTCTTATGGAAAAGAAGGCGTTTCGGTGCAATTTCACGAAGATCGGAAAAATACCAGAAAAATATGGAAACATATTATTTTACCAGAAGACAAAGGAAGCCGAAAGGAGGGACGAAGTGGGGACTCAGGGGGCCCACACACCCCTAGGTGCGGGCCCACCTGACCCCGCGCCTAGGGCATGTGTGGCCCACCTGCCCGGCCTCCGACTCTGCCCTTCGCCTATATCTTCCCTTCGAAACCCTAAGGCTCGGGAAGCGACCACAAATAGTTTTCCGCCACCTCTCGGGGGCGGAAAACACCAAGAGAGAAAGATCTCTCTGGGAGATAGATTTTTGCCGGGGGAATTCCTTCCTGGAGAGGGGAGACCGTCGCTATCAACACAGTCATCAAGCTAGGATTCATCGAGATCATCATCATCATCCACACCATCATCTCCACTAGCACCATCATCACCACTTCGTCCCGTTGTAACAATTGTGTTGGATATTGCTTTAGTTCTTATGGGAAACTTCCCCGGTGTTGATTACTATTGTAGTTGATGCTTGTGAGTGGAACCATTGGATTATTGTTTATGTTCAGATTTTTATCCATTACCATATCATCTTTGATCTTGATCCATATGATGTCTTGTGAGTAGTTCGTTTAGTTCTTGAGGATATGGGAGAAGTCATGTTGTTAGTAGTGAATCTGTGATGCGTTATTGTTCAATGGTTTAGTATTTAAGTTGTGGTGCTATTCTTCTAGTGGTGTCATGTGAACGTCGACTACATGATACTTCGCCATTTATGGGCATAGGGGAATGCATTGTGTATTTGGATACTAATTGTGGGGTTGCCGGAGTGACAGAAACCAGAACTCCTGTTATGACACCTTTACACAAGGGAGCGCAGGCTCTCAGGGTTTAAGGCTATGGTTAGATTTATATCTTAATTGCTTTCCTGTAGTTACGAATGTTTGTAGGGGGTTTAATAACAAGTATGTATTAGTCCTACGAAGGGCGGTATGTTAGCATAGGTTCACCCACACAACACTTACAAACACTAGAGAAGAGTACTCAGCTATTTGAAGCGAAAGCACTTGATAGAATTTCTATGTGTCCTCGAGAACGTTTGGTCCTTATAAGTTTTTCCACTGCCTTGTCCTTTGGTAAGAACGGATTGGGCCACTTGCTCCATTTGTCCGTTACTTATGTTACTTGCTCCTTGTTTTGTTGCCTTGTCAGGAAACAACTAAAAATCGGTTTGCTAAGTATTCACAGGGATTTCTTGCTCCATACCAATGTTCAGCACCTTCTGCTCCTCGTTGGGATTGACACTCCTATTTATTGAAATTACTACGATACACCCCCTATACTTGTGGGTCATCAATCATAGAGAACCACCAACGGGGTACTGATACGTCGGAAACGTATCTATATTTTTTGGTGTTCCATGCTTGTTTAGTATCTACTTTGCTTTGCTTTATCTACACTTTGAGGTGTTTTTATATGTTTTCTCGTACTAACCTATTAACAAGATTCCACAGTGTCGGTTGCCTATTTTCTTATTCTTTTGGTTCCAAAAAGGCAGAAAATCAATATTCTCGGAATTGGACGGGACAAAAGCCAAAGTCAATATTTTACCGTGGGGAACACAGAGCCAGAATACGAGATGGAGGGGAGGAACCAGGGGCCACACCCCCTGGCGGCACGGGCTAGGGTTAGCCGTGCCTGGGAAGTGTGACCACCCTGGTCGCCCCCCTACCTCGCCTCTTCGCCTATAAAGACCCCCAGATGCATAAACCCTAAGTACCCGATCAATATTTCACGAAACCATCTATAGCCGCCGCCACCATTGTCCCTAGATCGGGGGGATCTGAAGCTCTTCCCGGCACCCTACCGGAGGTGAGATCATCCCGGAAGCCTTCTTCTTCTTCATGACGGCCTTCGGTATGAAGCGTGAGTAGTTCCACCTTGGACTACGAATCCATGTAGTATCTAGATGGTTGTATCTCCTCCTTTGTGCTACCATGTTTAGATCTTGTGAGCTCCGTTCATGATCAAGATCATCTATTTGTAATCATGCATGTTATGTTTGCGGGGATCTGATGGATATTGAGATTACTATGTCAGATTGATTAATGGTTTGGTCTTATTGATTCTATCATGTCTGTGTTGTTTGTGATCTTGCATGCTCTCTGTTTCTAGTAGCTATCTTGGCCAAGTAGATGCTAGTGACTCCAAGAGGGGGTAATTATGCTAGATAGTGGGTTCATGCCTCTATTTAATCTAAGGGAAGTGATAGAAATCTCTAGGGTTGTAGATATGTTGTTGCCACTAAGTAAACCAGAAGGAGGGACGAAGATGGGCCTCAGGGGGCCCATACACCCTAGGCGCGGGCCCACCTGACCCCGTGCCTAGGGCAGGTGTGGCCCACCTTCCCAGCCTCCGACTCCGCCCCTTCGCCTATATTTTCCCTACGGAACCCTAACACCAGGGGAGCGACCACAGATAGATTTCCGCTGCCTCTGGGGGCGGAAAACACCGAGAGAGAAAGATCTCTCCGGCAGACAGATTTCTGCCGGGGGAATTCCTTCCCGGAGAGGGGAGACCGTCGCCATCAACACCATCATCAAGCTAGGCTTCATCGGGATCATCATCATCCACACCATCATCTCCACCAGCACCATCATCACCACTCCATCCCGCTGTAACAATTGTGTTGGATATTGCTTTAGTTCTTAGGGAAACTTTCCTGGTGTTGATTACTATTGTAGTTGATGCTTGTGAGTGGAACTATTGGATTATTGTTTATGTTTAGATTGTTATACATTATCATATCATCCTTGATCTTGATCCATATGATGTCTCGTGAGTATTTCGTTTAGTTCTTGAGGACATGGGAGAAGTCATGTTGTTAGTAGTGAATCTGTGATGAGTTATTATTCAATGGTTTAGTATTTAAGTTGTGGTTCTATTCTTCTAATGGTGTCATGTGAACGTCGACTACATGACACTTCACCATTTATGGGCCTAGGGGAATGCATTGTGTATTTGACTACTAATGGTGGGGTTGCCGGAGTGACACAAACCTAAACCCCTGTTAGGACACCTTTGCACAAGGGAGCGTAGGATCTCAGAGTTTAAGGCCATGGTTAGATTTATATCTTAATTACTTTCCTGTAGTTACGGATGTTTGCAGGGAGTTTAATCACAAGTATGTATTAGTCCTAGGAAGGGTGGTATGTTAGCACAGGTTCACCCACACAACACTTACAAACACCAGAGAAGAGTACTCAGCTATTTGAAGCGAAAGCACTTGACAAAATTCCCATGTGTCCTCGAGAACGTTTGGTCCTTATAAGTATTTCCACAGGCTTGTCCTTTGCTAAGAAAGGATTGGGCCACTTGATCCATTTGTTCGTTACTTCTGTTACTTGTTCTTTGTTTTGTTGCCTTGTCAGAAAACCACTAAAAATCCGTTTGCTAAGTATTCACAGGGATTTCCTGCACCATACCACTATTCAGCACCTTCTGCTCCTCGTTGGGATCGACACTCCTATTTATCAAAAGTACTACGATACGCCCCCTATACTTGTGGGTCATCAAGACTATTTTCTGGCGCTGCTGCCGGGGAGTGAAGCGCTATTGAAGAGTGGAACTGGTAAGGGAAAGTTTCACTATGAGTATTGCTCTTGTTACTGCTTGTTACTTTGTTTCCAATATGGATAACCCACTTGGTTTTCTGTTTGGGAAAACTACTACCACTGCTAGGGTAGTAGATGAATCACCTCCTGTTGAGATAGATCCTTTTAATATACCTACAAGTATTGTTAATCGTGTTATGTTTAATTATTATTTTGGGGATGGAACTGTCCATCCCAGTGATCACTTGCTTTTTATCCATGAATTATGCGGGTTGTTTAAGTGTGCAGGTATCACAACTGAATAGGTGAAGAAAAAGTTACTCTCCATATCCTTGAAAGGGAGAGCTGCAGAATGGTATAAGCTGCTGAAGAATGGACAATCCATGGAATGGGAGGAGATGTCATCTCTCTTTTACTCTAAATTTTATCCTCCCAGTGAGATTCATAAGGATAGAAATCTTATATATAACTTTTGGCCTCTTGATGGAGAGAGTACAACTCAAGCTTGGGGGAGATTAAAGTTACTAATGCTTAAATGTCCTATTCATGAACTCCCTAACAATATTATTCTCCATAACTTTTATGCTAGGCTTTCTCTTCATGATAAATATTTACTAGATGCTTCTTGTGCTGGATCATTCACACGTATGAAGGAAGAAGCTAAATGGGATCTACTAGACCGTATTCAAGAGAACACTAAAGCTTGGGAGAATGACAAAGGAAGAAAGTCAGGTATAAACTATGATTAAGAATGCATTAAATCTTTTATGGGTACTGACAACTTCCATGATATTAGCAATGAGTTTGGTCTTGATCCTCAAGTTATTGTGAAATGCTTTAATGCCTTTGCCTCTTATATTGAAATTCCCAAGAAGAAGTGGAATAAGTAACATGCTCCTTATAAAGATGTTGTTAATCATGTTCCATTTAGAAGTACTCAAGTTTGTACTACTAATCATATTGTGCATGAACCTCATGTTGAGAAAATGCCTTTCCCAGCTAAGGTAAAGGAGTATTCTATGATTATTAGTGCAAATAACAAGGGTACAAAGAAAATTGTGGAGCCTGGTAGGCATTTGAGTGATGAACCTGTGGTAGCTATTGTGAAAGACACTGTCACTAGAAATATAGAGGATGAGCACATTGTCTTCTGTGAAGACGCTTCTAATATTATCTCTCATCCTAGTAAGGCTATAAAAGCTAGTGTTCCTGTGCTTTCTGTTAAAATTGGTGATCATTGCTACTATGGTTTATGTGATATTGGTGCTAGTTCTAGTGCTATTCCTTATGAGCTTTACAGGGAAATTATGCATGAGATTGGTCCTTGTGAGCTTGAGGACATTGATTTGGTTATTCACCTTGCTAATAAGGAAACCATTTGCCCCATTGGCATTGTAAGAGATGTGGAGGTTCTCCGTGGTAAGATTAAATATCCTGCTGATCTTCTAGTGCTTAATTCAGCAGCTAGCAAAACTTGTCCTATCATTTTTGGTAGGCCTTTCTTGAACACTTGTGGAGCTATTATTGATTGTAAGAAGGAAAAGGTTTTAACTAAGTTTGATGGAGATTCTTATGGGTTTAACTTTTCCAAATTTGCTAAAGCTCCTTGTGAAAATAGCTTACCAGATAAAGATTTCAGGATGGAACAACTTGCTTCTATGTATCTAGTCTATGACCTTGGACCTCTTTTTGGTGGTTGTAAGTATGCTTGTTCAGATGATAAAGTTGTTTCCAGTGACAGTTATATTGTCAACTTTATTCAAAGTGCTACTGAAAGTTATTTTGAGAGAGGGAAACATGATTTTATGCATCTCAATGATGTTAAGTTTCCCCGTTTTATGTTGAAAGATTTAAAGTTGCATCTATTTTGTCTTCCTATGCTTGTGGCCTTTGTTTCAACAATTCGTTTTCTCATGATACCCCCATGCATAGGAAGTGGGTTAGGCTCAAGTGTGTTGGTTATTTGCTTCTTGATGCTCTCTTTCACTTCAGATATATATCTCCTATGTGAGCATCTTTGGAAGTTTCAAGCCTAACTTAAAGGCATTAAAGAAAAGTACTTGTTGGGAGATAACCCAAGAGTTTTGTCGAGTCTTGGAAGTTATTACCTCTGTAATAACTCTCCTTATCCTTTTTGTTTTGGTTTTTTGTGTCAAGTTCAACTACTTTTGTGAAGTAGAGGAGTTGTGAAAAGTGGCTATCTTAGGAAAGATTTTTGTGCTGTATTGTAAAAATTCGTGAGGAAGCTCAGTACTTTGGATGCATCTGCATTTTTCTTATCTTGTTCTCCAAGTTGTTATCCAACTTTCATCGGTTCTACACTTTTTGATTTGAGCAACAGAAGGTCTTCGGAAAAATCAATCTTTACCTGCTGGTCTGTTTTGACAGATTTATGCCATCATTTACATTTGCCTCTTATAGAAGCTTTTGTTTTGATGGGTTTTCAGTTGAAGTGTGTACCCAAAGGGTTATTGTTTTTGCTTACACTAATGTCGTCATTGAGTTTGTGCAAGGGTTTTGTATGAAGGAAATTCTCAGGAGAAAGAGAGAAGTAATCTGCAGAGTTTGTCTTTGAATAGGTAAAAGTGGTGAAAACAGAAGGTTCGTGAAACCCCAATCTTTTTATATTTTTGATGTTTTTAATACATAAGGGAAGTTATGAGACAAAACTGAAGAGGAAATAGAGTCCGGGGTGGACAGACCCACCCCAGGCACGGGCCCAGCCTAGCCGCGCCTGAGGGGGGTGTTCCCCCCTCGAACTCCATGTCCGCCTCGTTTCCGTGTCAAAACCTTTTTTATGCATTGAAACTTCGTAATATATAACCCCCCCGGTTCCTTGAGGTTCGTGCATCGTGTTCTCGTCGTGTTTTCGTTTCGATCTGTTTCTGTCAGGAAATCTTCTCAAGTTTAGAGCACCATGGCCTCCGCCAATGACAAAGGCAAGGAGCCCGAGAAAGAAGAACCTCAAGTCCCAAAGTAGGAGGAGATTTTGGTAGGTTATGAAGGAGATATGGAGGAGGAAAGCAACCGGACACCCGCGCTACCATCGCAAGCATTGGTTTGGTGGCACAACCTACCCAGTTTAGAAGGACAGCATGGATGTCTATGGTAGGGAGAACTCCACATCATATCCTCGCTCCGCGCATACTTCCTCCTAGTCCCCCTTGTTCTAACCGTGCAGGGAAGAGACACTCTAGTTTGGAAGAATGGAGAACAAATAACAAGGACTGGGATCCTCGGTCCAAGTTGATCATGGGCTGCATTGAGCATAATTCAGAGTTAATTCATACTCTGACCTTCGATATGGAGGATTTGAAGAAACTTGTTGAAGAGCTTATCAAGAGAACACCACCACCACCAAAGTAGTAATTCGTCATCAGGTTTGGCATCCCCTTGGCTTGTTCTAAGCTTGGGGGAGTTCCGCGGTATCACCACCATTATCTTTATCTTTTACCTTTTTTAGTGGATTCATATCTGTGGTAGAGAAGTTATCTTATAGTTTGGTTTGCATGTGGAAGTATCTCTCCTTTAGTTGATTATCTATGTATCCCTTGGTGTGAGTGCCTTTATTTGAATATTAATGAGAAGTCTCATCTTTTACTTTTTGCACTTCTTATTTTTTGTTTACAATCTCTATTATATGATGGATCTTGTTGTTCAGTATTGGCACCACTTTGGGATCATCAAGTGGATCTAAATTGGTTTTGGCAAACCAAGTTCTGGTCAGTGGCATTAGTTTGAAAGAAAAAGAAAGAAAGAAAAAGCTTACAGGTATTTGGTATCATTTGTTTTCTTTCTTGTTGGCTCATAAGCTTAGTATTCTTTATTTAAGATTATTTTGTGTCTTCAATGAAGATTGCATGTTTGGATTTATTACTTGTATGTTTGCTTATTTCTTTCAACTCTCTTGCTTGCTACCCAGTCTTGCTAGCCAAAAACCTGTTTTGAGAAGGCATACTTCTCATGTTTCCAAAATCCTTTGAACCCAAAACTTTTGCCACTTGAGTCCACCATATCTACCTAGTAGCTTTTTCTATTCCAAGCAAATTATCAAGTTTCATCTGCCTTTCAAATTAAAAAAAAGTATTTTGTTATGTGAAAACTACTTAGTAAAGCTCTCACGAACTTGATGGCCCACTTTATTTATTGCCCCTAATAAACTTGAACCATTGTGAACATTGAAGTTGTATATGCTTGCATCTATACGTTGGAATTAGCAAAATCGTGCTGTCACGGGGAACGTTTTCAACATTGCACTTGTACTCTGTACACAGTTGATATCGTTCTCTTTTGTCTATGGATGTCAACGGTGTGAAATAAAGAGGGAACTTGTAAGTCCATGGAGTTTGTATTATGTGTTAGAGAAGCGCCTGGGCCGCTAGCCTAAGCCATGCTTAATCATGGTGGAAACTTGCAACATCACCATAGTGAGTCATCTATGAAGCATCTTCAATAAAAAGCTATACACATAGTAAATAAAAAGATCGTTGAGATGCTCATTGTCTGTTTGCCTTGTCATTTTGGTTATGGGAAAGCTCCTATACCATGTGCAAGGGGTACCCCGTTGGCGGTTCTCAATGATATGCAAATACTTACAATGACAAGAACTTACCTGGACCCAAAGTTGAGTATGCATGAGGAGTGGCCCTCATATTCAAGGGACATGAGATTGCCAACTTATATTTCGTCAAGCATATGCTCCATCTTTGTTCACTTTAACCTTAATCATCTCAAGATGCTTATGATAGGGGCAATGAGGGCTCAAAGATAGTTAGTACCATAATCTTTTGGAAGCTCTTTATGACTTGTAATCCCTGCTACCCTCTAAGAAGGGACCTTTCTCCTAGTTTCCAGTTGAGTCAGTAAACCTACTTCCTCTCTACCTCCAGCAAGCTTTTGAGTTGTTGTGTTTCAAGCATTCATATGGTGATTTATTCAATCATGTTCTTTATATTCCTTGTTTGCACAGAACTCTTATCTATTGAGTATTACTTTGAAAGCCTTCACTTGTGAAAAACCTTTTTGAGCAAAGAGTGCTCCTGTTTTGAAACTTCTACAAAAACCTCTGTGAAACTGTTTACCAGGTGTTCTCTGACCAAGAACAAGTTTGCCAATTCCAATTATATGATTTATATTTATGCATCTCTATTATGACTGTTGTACTTGGCTGCAAGCTAAGTTATATAATGGTGAGTTGATTTCTTCTATGAGTTGTGCAATGGTGAGTGTGATGCTTCTTGTACGTATTCTTTTTATCGACACTTCACTCCATAAACCCGTGGACATGTTTACTGAGCTCAGTATTCGCTTGGGGACAAGCGAAGTTTAAGCTTGGGGGAGTTGATACGCCCAATTTGCATCACCTTTCTTATCATAATTTACCTCTTTTCCTGGATATTTGTCTTATTATGAGGTATTGCTTATGGCTTTTCATCTGTTTATGCATGTTGGATGATTCTTGGAGGATGGACTGCCGGAGTCTGGATTCTGATGGAAAAGAAGGCGTTTCGGTGCAATTTCGCGAAGATCATAAAAATACCAGAAAAATATGAAAACATATTATTTTACCAAAAGACGAAGGAAGCCAGAAGGAGGGACGAAGATGGGCCTCAGGGGGCCCACACCCCCTAGGCGCGGGCCCACCCGACCACGCACCTAGGGCAGGTGTGGCCCACCTGCCCGGCCTCCGACTCTGCCCCTTTGCCTATATCTTCCATACGGAACCCTAACACCAGGGGAGCGACCACAGATAGATTTCCGCCGCCTCTGGGGGTGGAAAACACCGAGACAGAAAGATCTCTCCGGCAGACAGATTTCTGCAGGGGGAATTCCTTCCCGGAGAGGGGAGACCGTCGCCATCAACGCCATCATCAAGATAGGCTTCATCGGGATCATCATCATCATCATCATCCACACCATCATCTCCACCAGCACCATCATCACCACTCCGTCCTACTGTAACAATTGTGTTGGATATTGCTTTAGTTCTCAGGGGAAACTTTCCCGGTATTGATTACTATTGTAGTTGATGCTTGTGAGTGGAACCATTGGATTATTGTTTATGTTCAGATTGTTATCCATTATCATATCATCATTGATATTTATCCATATGATGTCTCGTGATTAGTTCGTTTAGTTCTTGAGGACATGGGAGAAGTCATGTTGTTAGTAGTGAATCTGTGATGAGTTATTATTCAATGGTTTAGTATCTAAGTTGTGGTGCTATTCTTCTAGTGGTGTCATGTGAACGTCAACTACATGACACTTCACCATTTATGGGACTAGGGGAATTCATTGTGTATTTGGCTACTAATGGTGGGGTTGCCGAAGTGACAGAAACCTGAACCCCCGTTAGGACACCTTTGCACAAGGGAGCGTAGGATCTCAGAGTTTAAGGTTGTGGTTAGATTTATATCTTAATTACTTTCCTGTAGTTACGGATGTTTGCAGGGGGTTTAATCACAAGTATGTATTAGTCCTAGGAAGGGTGGTATGTTAGCATAGTTTCACCCACACAACACTTACAAACACCAGAGAAGAGTACTCAGCTATTTGAAGCGAAAGCACTTGACAGAATTCCCATGTGTCCTCGAGAACATTTGGTCCTATAAGTATTTCCACCGGCTTGTCCTTTGCTAAGAAAGGATTGGGCCACTTGCTTCGTTTGTTCGTTACTTGTGTTACTTGCTCTTTTTTTGTTGCCTTGTCAGAAAACCACTAAAAATCCGTTTACTAAGTATTCACAAGGATTTCCTGCTCCATACCACTATTCAGCACCTTCTGCTCCTTGTTGGGATCGACACTCCTATTTATCGAAAGTACTACGATACACCCCGTATACTTGTGGGTCATCACTCTTCACACCTTGCTCTTGGGGTTTCCCGACAAAGCGCTATCAGGCGCCATCAACAAGTTTTCTGGCGCCGTTGCCGGGGAGGCTAAGGACGTCTTCACAAGGCGAGTCCTTCACAACCTTTCTCTTTACTTTGTTTTTGCTT
Source organism: Avena sativa (assembly GCA_916181665.1). Lineage (NCBI taxonomy): Eukaryota > Viridiplantae > Streptophyta > Magnoliopsida > Poales > Poaceae > Avena > Avena sativa. The sequence continues at coordinate 510,732,963 of OV702294.1, forward strand.
TGCTTAGTTTCTTTTGCTTGGTTTTGTTTGCCTCTTTTTATCAAAAACTCCAAAAAAAATTAGTTTAGTTTGGTTTGCTTTCTCTTATCGAAAACACAAAAAAAATTAGTTCCTACTCTAGTTGCTACCATGTCTAGTTTTGGTCCAATCCCTGTGTCACCCATGGAAATGATCTTTACTTTTAAGCAAGGTAGTGAAGAGAGTTTCAAAGAAGCTTGGTCTAGAATCTCTGCTTTACAAAGGGAAACTAAGCCTAAGACGAGTCTTAGCTTGGTTATTAATAGTTTCTACAACGTTATTGCTCTTTGTTATAGATATGCTTTGGATGCTGTAGCTGAGAGAGATATTTTTCGATGTACTAAGGATGAAGCTTTGGATGCCATAAAGAAGTTGATTATAATTTATAATATGCCTAGCAAGTCTGATTCTTCTTTTATAGACATTTATGCTAGGTTAAACACTCTTGAGACCAGTACAGTTGCCTTGAACAATTGCTATAACGTGCTTAGAAGCACCATGGTTATGTTCCAATAAATTCGGAGCCTTCAAAATGATTTCCTACAATAAAAGTCTCCATAAATAGTGAAACTTTTGATGCTCGTTGTGATATCATGTCTGAATTTTGCCTTATGCCTAAAGAAATCTATGAGTCTTTGAGTCATTGGGGACTTTCTAAAGGAGGAAAAGGAATATCTCTTACCAATAATACAACTTTATTACCCATTGGAATAGATAAAGGTGTGTTTACAAAAATCTCAGGGAAAATGGTGTCTACTGATTATCTTGTTATTGAATGTGTAGGAAAAGGACAAATTACACTTGGAAGATCCCTGCTGAAACACCTTGGAGCAATAATAGATGTGGGAAAAGGAATTATGCATTTTGCTTATCTAATAAGCAATCACATATTCTCTAAAGAGAAGAAGGAAGGTAAGAAAGGTAGGAGAAAGAGAGATGGTGTTAATGCTTCTTCATTTGAAAACACTTGATTCCTGCTTCTTGTGTCTAACTTAAAGGCGTTAAAGAAAAGTACTTGTTGGGAGATAACCCAAGAGTTTTCTTGAGTCTTGGAAGTTATTACTTCAGTAATGACCTCTCCTTATCTTTTTTTGTTTGATTTTTATGCCAAGAATGAACTCTAATGAGAGGGAAGTAAGATTTAGGGAGTTGTCCCGAAATAGATTTTTGTGTTCCACCGTAAAAATTCGTGAGGAATCTCTGTAAGTCGGATTGAGCTGCTATTTTGTGAATAAATTCCCCAGTATGTTATCTAACTTTCCTTAGTTCAACACTTTTGATTTGAGAAACAGAAGGTCTTCGGAAAAAATCGGTTTCTACCTACTGGTATGTTTTGACAGATTTCTGCCATTATTTGCATTTGCTTCTTATTGATTCCTTTTGGGGTTCTTTTTGAGAAATTGATCTTTTTGAGGGAATTGCTACAGTAGATTGTGTTTTTAGTGGAAATTTTGTTGTTCTAAAGCTAAACCCAAAGGAGTACTATCTTTTGAATACACTAATGTTGCTAATGAAGATTGTGTGAAGTTTTGTATAAAGGAAAATTTTCAGGTGTAGAGAGAGAATGACGTAATGAGATGAAGAATGGACAAAAGCTCAAGCTTGAGTATGCCACCCCATGTCACCCCAATAAATATTCAAGAGGTACCCCTTCTTCATCAATAAAAATCTCAGGTCTTTCTAGACACTTCGTTTTTATGGTTTCATGCAAAGTTGTGTTGTTCTTGGAGCGTCTTAGTTTTCGTTTGGCTTGCTTATTTTGCTTGAATAAAGTAGTTTGGACCCCCCTTCTCGTTGTCTTGTTGCAAATAAGTTGATTGGTGTTGGAGAAGAGTAGAAAGTTTTTGCTCGAGTAGTACAATAGGAGCTTGCTTTGACTGTGACTTAGACTTTATCATGTCATGCTAGGTGTTGTTTTGACTTTATGCTTAGTGATTATTGTTGTAGCATGAATTGTTCCAAACAATTGGGATTGCTTAGTGTGCCCTGAAAGAATCATGCGTTGTTTTAGCATACAAAAGCATAGTATTGTGGTTTTCTCCTTTGATGCTTTGTTTGGGTTGACTTGGCACGTGCTCACACCATGTTATGACTATTAACAAGTCACCATATCCTCTATGATCATTTAGTCCTTGACTTGTAGTACCACTTTATGCTTTTATTAGTAATGTTTTGTCGCTCTGCATGATTATGGCCATTATTGCTCTCTTAGTTGGTCGCTACCAGTATTTTGCTAGCCTCCACTTGTATGAGTAAGCTCTACTCATGCATCCAACTCCCAATAAACCAAGTTATTCCAAAGTGTCCACTATAAACTCCTATGCATAGTGTATTACACCATTCCAAGTATATTCTTATTTTCATCTATCTTCCAATTAAAAAGTATTTTTATGTGAAAACTTAGTGATTAAAGCTCTCACAAACTTGATGGCACACTTCATATTTCTTGCCCCTAATAAACTTGAACCATTGTGTCATATATGTTGTATATGCTTGCACTTATATGTTGGAATTAGCAGAGCCATGTTGTCATGGGGGACGCTTTCAACATTGCACTTGTACTTTATACACAGTTGATATCATGCTCTTTTGTCTATGGATGTCGTCGGAGCTTGTAAGTACATGGAGTTATGTATGTGTGTTAGAGAAACGCCTGGGCCGCTAGCCTAAGCCATGCCTAATCATGGTGGAAACTTGCAGCATCACCATAATGACATCTATGAAGCTTTCTTCTTATATTAAAAAGAGACATATTGAAAAGAGGAAAGAGAGAAAAAAAGCACCATATTCCCATGGTAAATAAGAAGATTGCTGAGATGCTCATTGTCTGTTTGCCTTGTCATTTTGATTATGGGATAGCTCATGTATCATGTGCAAGGGGTACCCCGTTGACGGTTCTCTATGATACACATGTACTTATTATGACAAGAACTTACAGGTGATTAAAGTTGAGTAGCATGAGGAGCGCCCTCGTATTCAAGGGACATGAGATTGCCAACTTATACTTTGTCAAGACTATACTCCATAGTTTGTTCACTTTAACCTTAATCACTTCAAGATGCTTATGATAGGGGCAATGAGGGCTGAAAGCTAATAAGTACCATAATTTTTGGAAGCTCTTTTTGAGACTTGAAATCCCTGCTTCCCTTTTATGAAGGGCCTTTCTTCCACCATTATATTGAGTCTCCACCTTCTATCCTTAGGCACCAGTTAAGAGAGCATAGTTGCCATTGTTAGTTCTATGTGCATTGTCCCAAAACTTATTGATTGATGCATATTGTTGATATTACTTGTTCTTGTGCTATTTTTATCTAGTCACTCTTATGAACTTTGAAGGTGTCCTATGCATCTATTTGCTACTCCATGAGGGACAAGATGATTGCCACTATGCCATGTTTTCTGTATGTGAAACAAACAAATGTTTTTCAATGCATGTTATTCATGATCTTTGTTTGTAACCTTTTATGTTGTAGGCATAGTTACTTTGTCTTACTGTTAGAACTCCATCTTTCATGCTCATGTTTAGAGTTCTTTGATCCCAGCTTTCAATGCTTGCAAATGGTTTGATCTTGATTTTGATAGTGCATGTCACCTAAAAAATTATTCTTTTTATCACTTACCTACTCGAGGACGAGCAGGAGTTAAGCTTGGGGATGCTTGATACGTCAGAAACGTATCTATAATTTTTGATGTTCCATGCTTGTTTAGTATCTACTTTGCTTTGCTTTGTCTACACTTTGAGGTGTTTTTATATGATTTTTGGTACTAACCTATTAACAAGATGCCACAGTGCCAGTTGCCTGTTTTCTTCTGTTTTTGGTTCTAGAAAGGCAAAAAATCAATATTCTCGGAATTGGACGGGACAAAAGCCAAAATCAATATTTTACCGTGGGGAACACAGAGCCAGAATACGAGACAAAGGGGAGGCACCAGGGGCCACACCCCCTGGCGGCACGGGCTAGGGTTAGCCGCGCCTGGGAAGTGTGACCACCCTGGTCGCCCCCACTACCTCGCCTCTTCGCCTATAAAGACCCCCCGATGCATAAACCCTAAGTACCCGATCAATATTTCACGAAACCGTCTGTAGCCGCCGCCACCATTATCCCTAGACCGAGGGGATCTGAAGCTCTTCCCGGCACCCTACCGGAGGTGAGATCATCCCGGAGGCCTTCCTCTTCATCATGACGACCTCCGATATGAAGCGTGAGTAGTTCCACCTTGGACTACGGATCTATGTAGTAGCTAGATGGTTGTATCTCCTCCTTTGTGCTACCATGATTAGATCTTGTGAGCTCCGTTCATGATCAAGATCATCTATTTGTAATCATGCATGTTGTGTTTGCGGGGATCTGATGGATATTGAGATTACTATGTCAGATTGATTAATGGTTTGGTCTTATTGATTCTATCATGTCTGTGTTGTTTGTGATCTTGCATGCTCTCTGTTTCTAGTAGCTATCTTGGCCAAGTAGATGCTAGTGACTCCAAGAGGGGGTATTTATGCTAGATAGTGGGTTCATGCCTCTATTTAATCTAAGGGAAGTGACATAAATCTCTAAGGTTGTAGATGTGTTCTTGCCACTAGGGAGAAAACAACGGTCTCTTGTTCATGGAACAAGTAGATTGTTTACCTTACACACTTTGCTTAAAGCAGTTATCTGTTGCTTGCAACTTAATAATGGAGGGGGTTCGGATGATAATTTGAAGATGGGTTACTAGTCATAGATCAGTTGGATGGAGGTCTATGTATATTGTTGTAATGCCCAATCGAATCTCATATGATCATGAATGTCTATATTGCATTGTTATTCCTTGCTCAGTCCTGTCAATTGCCCGTTGTAATTTGTTTACCCAGCATGTTATGTTGTTTATCTTAAGGAGACCACCTCTAGTGAACTGTGGACCCTGGTCCAATCTTTACCATTGATACCTCTTCCACTATTACTGTTTACTTTCTGGAAGCCACCATTACCTTCCGCACCATACGTTTAATCCTTTGTTTTCAGCAAACCGGTGAGATTGACAACCTCACTATTCGTTGGGGCAAAGTCTTGAGTTTGTGTTGTGCAGGTTTCCAAGTGCTCTTGGGGTTTACCAACGAAGCGCTATCAGGCGCCATCAACATGTACCCCTTGCCTAATGATACAGGAGCTATCCCATAACAAAATGACAAGGCAAGCAGACAATGAGAATATCGGCAATCTTATTTACCATGGGAAAATGGTGCTTTATTCTCTCTTTCCTCTTTTCTCATTTTTTTTATTTTTCTCAATCTCTTTTTTCTATCTCTCTTTTTTATAAGAAGAATGCTTCATAGATTGCTCACTATGGTGATGCTGCAAGTTTCCAACATGATTAGGCATAGCTTAGGCTAGCGGCCCAGGCATTTCTCTAACACACATAGATAACTCCATGGACTTACAAGCTCCCCTTTCATTTCACACCGATGACATCCATAAACAAAAGAGCATGATATCAACTGGGTAGATATTTACAAGTGTTGAAAGCGTTCCCCGTGACAGCACGGTTCTGCTAATCCCAACTTATAAGTGCAAGCATATACAACATAGATGACACAATGGTTCAAGTTTATTAGGGGCAATAAAAATAAAGTGTGCCATCAAGTTTGTGAGAGCTTTAATCACTAACTTTCACATAACAAGTTTAATTTGGAAGATGGATAAAACAAGAATATACTTGGAATGGTGTAACACACCATGCATAGGAATTTATAGTGGACACTTTGGAATAACTTGGTTTCTTGGGAGTTGGATGCATGAGTAGAGCTTAATCAATACAAGTGGAGGCTAGCAAAAGACTGGGAGCAACCAACTAAGAGAGCAATAATGTCCATAGTCATGCAGAGTGACAAAACAGTACTAATCAAAGCATAAAGTGGTACCACAAGTCAAAAACTAAATGATCATAGAGTCTAAGGTGACTGGTTCATAGTCATAACATAGTGTGAGCATGTGCCAAGTCAACCCAAACAAAGCATCAAAGGAGAATACCACAATACTATGCTTTTGTATGCTAAAACAACGCATGATTCTTTCAAGGCACATTAAGCAATCCTAATTGTTTGGAACAAGTCATTCTACAACAATAATCACTAAGCATAAGGTCAAAACAACATCTAGCATGACATGATAAAGTATAAGTCATAGTCAAAACAAGCTCATTCTTGTATTACTAAAGCAAGAACTTCCTACTCCTTTCCAACACCAATCAACTTATTTGAAACAACACAGCGAAAGCGGGGGTCCAACTACTTTATTCAAGCAAACTAAGCAAACAAAAACCAAAAACAAAAACTAAGACGCTCCAAGAACAACACAACAGTGCAGGAAACAATAAAAATGAAGTGTCTAGAAAGACCTGAAATTTTTATTGATGAAGAAGGGGATGCCTTGGGCATCCCCAAGCTTTGACGCTCGTACCTATTGAATATTTCTTGGGGTGACACGGGTTGGCATACCTAAGCTTGATCTTTTGTCCATTGTTCATCTCATTACATCATTCTTTCCTTACACTTAAGTTTTTTTCCTTCATACAAAACTTCACACAATCTTCATTAGCAACATTAGTGCATTCAAAAGATAATAGACCTTTGGGTTTAGTTTCAAAACAGCAAAACTGTCACTAAGGAAACAAGCTACTCTAGCAATTCCTTCAAAAATCTCAATTTACCAAAAAGAATCCCAAAATAAATCAATAGAGAAGCAAATGCAAATAATGGTAGAAATCTGTCAAAACAGACCAGTAGGTAGAAACGATTTTTCCGAAGACCTTATGTTGATCAAATCAAAAAGTGTTAAACTAACAAAAGTTAGCTAACAACCCGGGGGATTTCTTCAAACAATTACAGCTCAATACGACATACAGAGATTTTTCAAGAATTTTTACAGTGGAGCACAAAAATCTGTTCCAGGATAGCACTTCCCCAAATCTTACTTCCCTCTCATTAGAGGTTATTCTTGGCACAAAAATCAAACAAAAAGGATAAGGATATGTTATTACAGAAGCAATAAATTCCAAGACTCAAGAAACCTATTGGGTTATCTCCCAAGAAGTACTTTTCTTTAACGCCTTTAAGTTAGGCACAAGAAGCAAGAATCAAGTATTTTCAAATGAAGAAGCATTGACATCAAATTTTGCTTTAAAAGGAGGATCAAAAGGTAACTTCTCTCTCCTCATAGGAAAATGTTCAATACATTTCTTGAATGGAAATTGATATTTAATGGTGTCTTCTTTCATATTAATGATGGCACCAACAGTTCTAAAAAAAGGTCTTCCCAAAGTAATAGGACAAGAAGTATTGTATTCAACATCCAGAACATAGAAATCAATAGGGACATAAGCATTGTTAACCCTAATAAGAACATCATTAACACCCCCTATGAGTTTGTTTTTAGCATTATCATCAAGTGGGACATCCAAATAGCAACCTTCCAAAGGTGGCAAATCAAGCATTTCATAAATCTTTCTAGGCATAATAGAGATACTAGAACCAAGGTCACATGAATCTTTGAGATCAAAGTCATTCACTTGCATATTAATGATGGGTTCCCAACTATCTTATACTTTCCTAGGAATAGAAGCCTTGTGTTTCAATTTTTCTTCCTTAATTTTAATGAGAGCATCTATAATGTGTTTGGTGAAAGCCACATTCATATCACTAGCATTAGGACTTCTAGCAAGCTTTTGTAGGAACATAATCACTTCAGAAATATTGCAACCATAAAGATCAAAATCAAACTTAGCATCATAGGTAGTAGACTTATTGGGTTTAGGCATTGTTGTAGGAGGAATAGGGACTTCTTGTGGTTTGGTCATCCATATTGGTGGTGGTAATAGTGCACACACTATTGTTTCTAGCAATTTCAGCTTCTCTTTCCCACTTAGCATCTAGGTTAGCTAACAGTCTAACATTTTCATCAATAGTAACTTGTATGGCATGAGTAGCAGCAAAGGTACTTTCCAAGTTTTCAGGTTTAGCAGCCATTTTATTACTCAAAGAGGACTATGCTTCAGACAAAGAGGAAATATTCTTTTCAACATTCAAAAGCTTATCCTCCACAATCTTGTTGAAAGTGGTTTGTTTAGTAATAAAGTATTTAAGCATGACTTCAAGTTCAGAGGGAGCACTTCTACTATTGTTGTACGAATTTCCATAAGTATTGCCATTATTAGGAGGATAAGGCCTATAATTATTGTTATTACCAAAATTATTCCTATATGCATTGTTGTTGAAATTGTTGTTTCTAACAAATTTCACATCAACTTTCTCTTCTTGAGCAACCAAAGAGGCTAAGGAAACATTATTTGGATCTATATGAGCTTTTCCATTAATAAACATAGCCATGATAACATCAATTTTATTACTCAAGGAGGAGGTTTCTTCAACAGAATTTACCTTCTTACCATGTGGAGCTCTCTCAGTGTGCCATTCAGAATAGTTAACCATCATATTATCAAGGAGCTTTGTTGCAGCACCCAAAGTAATGGTCATAAAGGTACCTCCAGCAGCAGAATCCAACAGATTTCTTGAAGAGAAGTTTAACCCTGCATAAAAAGTCTGGATAATCATCCAAGCAGTAAGTCCATGAGTGGGACAATTCTTAACCAAAGATTTCATTATTTCCCAAGCTTGAGCAACATGTTCGTTATCAAGTTGTTTAAATTTCATTATTTCACTTCTCATAGATATAATCTTAGCAGGAGGATAGTATTTTCCAATGAAAGCATCTTTGCACTTAATCTAAGAATCAATACTATTTCTAGGCAAGGAAAGCAACCATTCTTTAGCTTTTCCTCTCAAGGAGAAAGGAAACAATTTGAGCTTAATAATATATCTATCTACATCCTTATATTTTTGCATCTCACAAAGTTCAACAAATTTATTGAGGTGGGCAGTAGCATCATCGGAACTAGCACCAGAAAATTGCTCTTTCATCACAAGGTTCAACAAAGCAAGCTTAATTTCATAAAAGGTAGCATCAGGAGCAGGTGGAGCAATAGGTGTACTTAGGAAATCATTGTTGTTTGTGCTAGTAAAGTCACACAACTAGGTGTTCTCGGCAGAGTTCATTTTTGCAAAAGTGGAGCAGACCAACAACAGCAACAACTAGAGTAGGAACTAATTTTTTTATATTTTTGAAAAGAAAAGGCAAACCAAACAAAACTATTTTTTTGGATTTTTTGATAAAAAGAGGCAAACAAAACAAGGCAAAAGAAACTAATAAAAATAAAAACAAAGTAAAGAGAAAGGTTGTGAAGGACTCCCCTTGTGAAGCCGTCCCTAGCCTCACCGGCAACAGCGCCAGAAAACTTGTTGATGCGGCTCAGATCACTGTAGAGCTTCATTGGGAAACCCTAAGAGGAAGGTATGGTAAGCACAACAACAAGTCTTCCCTCAGTATGAAACCAAGGTTATCGAACCAGTAGGAGAAAGGAAACGACTCAAAGGTGTTGCTAGCAACTTAGAAAACTGCACAACACAAACTCAAGACTTTGCCCCAACGAACAGTGAGGTTGTCAATCTCACCGATTAGCTAAAAACAAAGGAATAAACGTATGGTGTGGAAGGTAATGGTGGCTTGCAGAAAGTAAACAGTAATAGTGGAAGATGTATCAATGGTAAAGATTGGACTGGGGTCCATAGTTCACTAGAGGTGTTCTCCTTAAGATAAACAACATAACATGCTGGGTAAACAAATTACAGCGGACAATTGATAGGACTGATCAAGGAATAACAATGCAATATAGACATTCATGATCCTATGAGATTCGATTGGGCATTACAACAATATACATAAACCGCCATCCAACTGCATCTATGACTAGTAACCCACCTTCAAATTATCATCTGAACCCCCTCCAGTATTAAGTTGCAAGCAACAGATAACTGCTCTAAGCAAAGTGTGTAAAGTAAACAATACAATTGTTCCATGAAAAAAAGATCGTTGTTTTCTCCCTAGTAGCAACATCACATCTACAACCTTAGAGATTTCTGTCACTTCCCCAAATTCAATAGAGGCATGAACCCACTATCGAGCATAAATACTCCCTCTTGGAGTCACTAGCATCTACTTGGCCAAGATATCTACTAGAAACGGAGAGCATGCAAGATCTCAAACAACACATACATGATAGAATCAATAAGATAAAACCATTAACCAATCTGACATAGTAATCTCAATATCCATCGGATCCTCGCAAACACAACATGCATGATTACAAATAGATGATCTTGATCATGAACGGAGCTCACAAGTTCTAAACATGGAAGCACAAAGGAGGAGAAACAAACATCTAGCTATTGTATGGACCCATAGTCCAAGATAGAACTACTCACGCATCATACCGGAGGCTGGCATGGTGATGAAGAAGGCCTTCGGGATGATCTCTCCCCTCCGGCAGGGTGCCGGGAAGAGTTTTAGATCCCCCGATCTAGGGATGATGGTGGCGGAGGCTACAGACTTTTTCGTGGAGATCTGATCGGGTACTTAGGGTTTAGCTGTCGGGGGCTTCTTATAGGCGAAGAGGGAGACCGATGGGGTGCCCGAGGCGGCCGCACCCCCCAGGAGTGGGCCAGGCATGGCCATGCGGCCAGGGTGTGTGGGTCCCTCGTGGCCCTCCCTCGTCTCGTCTTCTGGTTCTGTGTTCCCCTCGGTGAAATATTGACTTTGGCTTTTGTCCCGTCCAATTCCGAGAATATTCATTTTCTGGCTTTTCTGGAACCAAAAACAACAGAAAAAAAGCAACTGTCACAGTGGCATCTTGTTAATATGTTAGTCGCAGAAAACGTATAAAAATACCTCAAAGTGTAGACAAAGCAAAACAAAATGGATACTAAATAAGCATGGAACATCAAAAATTATAGATACGTTTACGACGTATCAGGGTTATAGCGATTGCGGCAGTCTTTGGCTTTGTGCCCCAGTTGCCACAAAGCTAGCAACGTGGTCTCCAGCGGCGCTGGCCGTCGTTCCCGCCGCCAATGCGGCCATTGTTGTTGCGACCACCATCATTGCGGCCGTCGTTCCAACCTCCATTGCGGCCTCCATCATTGCGACCGTAGCTGCCGTTACCACCACCAAAGCGGCCTCCATCATTGCGACCATAATCGATGTCATTGCGATCGTAGCTGCCGTCATCCCGTCGACCACCATCATTATGGCCGTAGCCACCGTTCCCACCATTGCGGGTCTGCCCTTGCTGGCCATCATTGCCATAGGGGCGGTAGGAGAATCCGTCGCCTTGGTAGGCGGGGTTAGGACACATTGCCGCGTTTACCGAGGACGACCACCCCTCGGCATGCGCCTGTTGTGCTTGGAGAGCCTCGAAGGAGAGGATATGCGAGTACAAGTTGGAGTAGGATATCGACTGGTTGCTGACGGTGAGTGACGCGACAATGGAGTTGTACGCAGAGCCGAGCCCGATGATGATATAGTCGATGAGTTCGTCGTCGAATACGGGAGATCCGGCGGCGGCCAGGACATCTACAAAAGACTTCATCTTGTGCATGTACGCGACAGTGGAGAGATCCTCCTTGTGTGTAGACGTCAGCTGGCGGATGTGGCGGACATTGGCGCGATCCTGAGCACCATACATGGCATGGAGATCGTTCCACACCGCAGCAGCGGTTTTGCAACCGATGAGCTGATTGGCGATATCAGGCTCCATGGAGCCGAGTAGTAGTCCGACAACCCGCCGGTCCTAAGACCACCAGCGAGCATACTCCGGTTGACCACCGTAATGGCCTTGTCACCCTCTCCCTCAGTGAGGGTCTTCTCGGGCACCGCGACGGTTTAGTCGAGGTGAAGGTGGAGACCGGCACTGGAGAGGTTAGGGAGAAGGAGGCCCTTCCAGAGGTTGAAGTTGTATGCCTCCAAGCGAACCGAGATCATGGGAACGACCCTGGCGGAGACTGTTGCGGTCGAGGAGGAAGCAATAGCCCTGACGACCGTGGAGAGCTGAAGGTAGACGACATCATTGCGGCCATGAAGGAGAGATATCTCGATGGCGGCAAATGGATCGTACAGCGACGGCACTTGAGACTCGCGGTGGCTGTGGACTCTGATATCAACATAGAAAAGAGATTTTAAAATTTTATGCGTGGGTCTAAAGCGCCGGCTCCACTTATATAGTTATGATCACCTACAGAAATCCAATTCGACTTACAAATGCAAATAAACTTATTATTTAAAAACATATTTTAAAATGTCAAAAAGATTAGAAAAAAAATTCCCATATACTTCCGGACATTTTATGTTCATACATATGATTTTGAGAAAAAAGAAAAAAAAATGTATCCCATGTGTAAAAAAGATAAATTCGGATGCTACAACATGTCTATTGTTGGACTTTTTTTTGTATTTTTTTTATAGGGCCACATAAAATGTTTATTTTCCTCAAAAACTTATGTGCGAACATAGGTACATACAAATTTTGTTCCAGATTTTTTTTAAAATTTTAAAATTTGTTTTTTATGTCCTTTTCATAATAGGGTTGCAAAACACCACCTCCTGACCACCTACCTATACTTGATACACAGAGTATACAACTCTAACACAGGATTCCCCGCCTTCCGCCAGCGCCGCCACAGCTCACCCCCGCCACCAGCGCCGCCACGAAAACAATCCCCGCGCCGCCCCGCTTTGATTCCATGGGATAGCTGCGGCCAGCCACCGTCATCGACCCGGATCGAGCTCGAGCTCGCTGTCGGCGTTCTGGGCGAACTGCTGCTCCCGCCGCCGGCCTCTTGAAGCGTCGCCTGCTCAAGCTCCGGCCGACCTGCTGCTTTCCTTCACAGTGAGAGGTACAACTCGATTTCTGCTGTACTTCACTAGTGATGGCGAACGCGTACGCGGACAAGACGCTCCTGAATAAATGATTAAGCTAAGGATCATCCCGAGTTCTCTTGACTTGTTCTGGAGTCAAATAAGAATGAATAATTGAGTGCTTTGATCTGATGGGAAGGTGAGCTGTTGAGAACATGTTAACACGCATTGTCAGGGTCGTTGGAATAGAAATACATCACTACCATCGCATGATTTTCAGCTCTATGAGAAAACCATCTATTGCATGACTGTAATATCAGAAAACAACACAAAATAACTCAAAATCTGTTAGTTAGAACATAAATTTACCCCAAGGGTGTTACAGACTTTTCATCATATAATTCAGACAATAAGCTAGAACAAGAGAAGCCAAAAAGAACTGGACTGCAGTTTCTCGTGAGCTTATTTTCAGTGCTATTTCTCTGGCTTATCAGCTTGAATCCAGGAAGAAAGGAGGTCCATGGCATGTGCTGCTTACAGTATCAGGGGCCATGTCAAGATTGCCGCGGGGCATGGCCCATATGCGCTTGCCAATAATGACCTGTGCGGCAGCTTGAAGCCTTCGGTATCTTATTCTATTTCTCGGTCGTGGTGTAATGTCTCTAGTACTGCATCTAGACACGCCGCCCACCATTCTCACTTGATTGTCAGAAATTCAGAAAGATGGCGCTCAAGCTTGAAAGCTTCACCGAAAGATGGTACCATCGTTGCTGGTAAATTACTTTTTGATCGGTTGGGTGTGAATTATTTATGAATTGCACTTTGAGACAAATTGCAATGCCAAAACCTTTCTTCTAGTTAATATCATCAGCCTGTTAAATAAGAAGTGTTACACTAGTGTTTAATATTTATCTGTTTTGTCATCAGAAGGGAAGATAACTGTACTGGTCATTGGTGGTGGAGGAAGGGAGCATGCACTTTGTTTTGCTTTGAACCGTTCACCTTCTTGTGAGGCAGTTTTATGCGCCCCTGGTAATGCTGGTATTGCTCAATCTGGAGATGCGGTCTGCGTATCGGACTTAGACACCTCCAATAGTGATGCTGTTATATCGTTCTGCCGAAAGAAGGGAGTGGGAATGGTGGTAGTGGGTCCTGAAGTTCCTCTTGTTGCCGGTCTTGCAAATGACCTTGTCAAAGCTGGGATACTAACCTTTGGTCCTTCATCAGAGGCTGCAGCATTAGAGGGATCAAAGGACTTTATGAAGAAGTTGTGTTATAAGTACAATATCCCGACTGCTCAGGTATTTCATTTTACATTTATGTTAGTACTGTAGTCTTCCAGGAACTAAGGGGGTTTGGTTCCATGAGACGCCTGCATATAGTTGATGCTATTGTTCTCCATGTTTAAGAAATAGTACATCATTTTAGGCTTAAGCATATTTCCTTCCTCCTGAGTCAATGTGCTAACCATGCTCATTTTGTACTGATTTGCTATTACTAATTAGAATATGCTACAAGTATCGCAGCCAGCTTCGACTTTCTGCTGGAATAACTCTGACCGTGTGACTGCATTATTTCTAATCATTGTTCATAATTCTTGACATTTTCCTGAAGATACTTGCTTTCTGAAATGATTCTGCCTTATTACTGAGACTGTAAAGTTACTCTAGCCAAAAACTGAGAAATTGATACCCCTCTTTATTTTATATCCTCGAAATAGGATTTCTCCCCGCTATATTAATATAGCAAACCAACCGATACAACTGCTGGGGCCACATATACTTAGTTGTAGTTTCATATGTTAAGGCATAGAAATGAACCTAATATGAGTACTTCTCTGTCTCTCATCTAGTATTGCACATTCACGGATCCTGCGGAAGCTAAACAATACGTCAAGGATCAAGGGGCCCCTATTGTTGTTAAAGCCGATGGATTGGCTGCTGGAAAGGGTGTCGTTGTTGCTATGACTTTGGATGAGGCATTTGAAGCAATAGACTCTATGCTGGTTGATGAGTCATTTGGTCTTGCTGGTTCACGGATCATCATTGAGGAGTATCTAGAGGGCGAAGAGGCCTCTTTCTTTGCATTAGTAGATGGTGAAAATGCTTTGCCACTTGAATCAGCACAAGATCACAAAAGAGTTGGTGATGGTGATGTTGGCCCAAACACGGGTGGTATGGGTGCATATTCCCTGCTCCGATAGTGACAGAAGAACTTAAGCACACAATCATGAAAACCATAATTACTCCAACTGTCAAAGGTATGGCTGCTGAAGGATGTGAGTTTGTTGGTGTATTATATGCTGGGCTTATGGTAGAAAAGAAATCTGGGCTGCCTAAGCTTATTGAATACAATGTGCGATTCGGGGATCCTGAGTGCCAGGTTAGTGATTATCTGTCATCTTTCTCTTAAGATATCTACATTTCTCAATTCAAGCATTACAAGTGTGGTTTTGTTTCCATAGTCAATGTATGTTCAAAGTGTTCGTGATGAAGTTGGACAAGTGATTACAATGCGTTTGAATTCCTTCCCAACAGTGTTTGTCCTCATACGTAAATGAAGTTCTCTTCATAGTTCCTATAGTGATGCCTTAATGAAGTTCTCATACTTTAATGATTCCCTAACGATAATCTCCTCATAGATATGTCTGTAACAGTTCACTTTACTTTAAAAGGAGTCTAGTGCATTTTCTGGTCCATCTTCCAGTGCAGAAAAGTGAGTAGTTCCTGTAGTACAGTGACAGTGGTGCATTTGTGTTGAAGGTAGAAATAACTCTGGGCCTCTAGGGATTGGAAAGATGCGTGCTAGGAAAGCAAGTTCTGATGACAAATGGGAGCGCCTAGCTTCCTATATGTAACTTAGTTGCCGTGCCCGCCTGGCCCTGCGTCCTCCTCTTTAGAACTACTCGTCCACTCCAACTCAACCATTTTAGCCTCTAGGGCATTACCATGTTTATAGTTTGAGTATAGATGAGATAAAGTATATGATATTAGAAAAAATGAAAGTAAAACTAGTAGATTTCTAAAATCATCATCATACATCTGTTTTCGTAACATTTTAGTAGCATATTGTGGTAGAATTTGGCTATCAGAGGTACACATCTTCAAGAATGCGATCATGTCCAAAACTATGTGCATTTGTAACAGAGGCAGTGCCTTACAAATGCCATCCGAACTTTGCGTCTTACTCTCATTTACATTACTTGCGACACACAAGCGGCACATCCTGCTTTTGTTGACCACTCAAGCTTTATAATATTGTTCCATGTTATTTACATTACTTGCGACACACAAGTGGCACATCCTGTTTTTGTTGACTGCTCAAGATTGTTCGATGTAATTCGAGAAGCGCTTGAAATTTGTGGATCTTCAATTTTTGTAAGCTCTCTGCTTAAAGGCACATGGACTTAGAATTAGTGATCCAGATTTAAACATATAGTTCGATCCAGATTCCTTGTTAAGTTTGGTAGGATGTCATAAATGTCTGAGATACCTGGCATGATGTTTTTGCTTATCACATGTGTCACCATGCTTTTTTTCTGAGCACATTTCTAATATGTTTCTTAATTCTCCCAATTAACTTGTCAGATGTTTTTTTCCATCAAATTCTGACTGTGCATTGCTCCTGTAAATCCATTTTCTTTCGCTCAGGTTCTGATGATGAGATTAGAGTCCGATCTCGCACAGGTTCTGCTATCTGCATGCAAAGGGGAACTGGGCAAGGTTTCACTAACCTGGTCACCTGAAATCGCGATGGTGGTTGTGATGGCAAGTGAAGGATACCCTGGCTCTTATAAGAAGGGAACTGTGATAAAAAATATCAACAAGGCTGAGCAGGTTTCTCCAGCTGTTAAGATATTCCATGCTGGAACAGCTTTGGATGGAGATGGCAACCTTGTAGCTGTTGGAGGCCGGGTTCTTGGAGTCACTGCAAAGGGCAAGGACATTGAAGAAGCGAGGTCAAGAGCATACGATGCAGCTGATGTTGTTGACTGGCCAGAAGGATTCTTCAGGCGGGATATTGGTTGGAGAGCACTGAAACAGAAGCAGACGGCTAACTACTGACGAGGCTTCCTAAAAACTATGGTGAGCTTCTACTGTCAAGTGAAACTAAGACAGAATAATCATTAGTCTTGTGGCTGTAGAATGACAGAATCATAGCTCCCGGAACATTAGCATGTTGAGCCTTGAGCATATTTAGACCATGGTTTGCTTCTCAACTATTTTTGGCTGTCTTGTATTTTTCACATGGCAACATGTCTGAGTGCAGTTACCTCTTTGAGAGCAAAGTGCAATTACCTCTTGAGGTGCCATCGTGCTATCAACTAACTGTTTGATTGAACATATACATAGCCGTGGGAAAATCTGAGAAACATTTGCCTACAGGACAATCATTTATAACTGGAATTTTTGTGGTTGGCTAATGACAAATCTACTATAATATGGTTGTAGCTGTAGTCTGTAGAGGAGGGGCAATACCGAAATCTAATAGATGAGCTCTCCGTGATCCCCGTGATGGCGGCGCCTGGGAAGTACCAGGTCTTCGGGACGGACTGCGAGGTGGCGCGCTTCGCCGGCGAGGATGTCGGGGACGGCCTGATCCTCCAGGAGCCGGCCGACACCATGTGCGGCAGCGGCAAGGGCAGCGCCGGGCTGGTCTGCAAGAAGTGAAGCACTACTGCGACTGCGAGCTGGTTTTGCTCCCACCTAAGTACGTGTGTGCCTATATACGTCAACGTGCCGCTAGCTGCTACGTTATCAGTAGTGAGTAGTCCTACTTTTGGTTTCAGAATAAATCACCTGGTGTCTGCTGGTAAATGCTGATGTTTTGTGGCAGTCGTCAGTCGTGGTGTCGTTAGTGTGCCGTGCAACGTTGGAAAGCCATGCTTTGCTCGGTGTGCCGTGCCGGTTCCTGTAAAAATGCATTCGCCGGTGTGCCATCCTAGGATTAGGATCGGCAATGCATGGTTCGAAGTTCAGATGCATGTCGACCGAATCTTATTACTAGCTGCTTTTTCCATCGTGCTTTTTCGAATATAATGATTGAACGATGAAGCTTGTGGTTTTCATTTTACTTTCTTTATGAGTTCCGTTCAAATTACTAAATTATTTTTTCTTGCTTCTACTGTACTGCCTTGTACGGAGCAGAACATACCTTTTTATCCACCACGGATAAAATGGATTTCGTCCATCCATCTCTGTGTCCCTCGAGGTTCGAGTTAGCATCCGTCCTAGATCGAGTTTGGACATGGATCGTGATTCCTTGCTGAGACTTGAAACAAACGGCACGCGCGTGCCAACCATGGTACGCGCCCCTTCAGCTCATCTCCTTCTCAACTATTCCTTGCGTGCATCGCATTCCTCCAAGACACGGAACGCCGCGGAGTACCACATAACACCGTGCTCTGCTCCGGGCTTGATTTCTTAGGCTGCCATGTTGGAGAAGCTGAGCGGACCACCGGAGCCGGAGGGGCGCCAGGAACTTTGGCAGCGCCTTGGCCACGATGAGCCTCTCCAGCCACCGACACGACCACCGCGCGAGACAAGAAAGCAGCATGGCCGTGGGCGTCGCCGCCTCCGCAGCCTCGTCCTGCTGCTTGGCCTCCTCGCCTTCCTTCTCTACCTGCGAAGGCGCCGGCGTAGGAGACGTCGAGGGAGTCACGGAGGCAGGCGGGTCCTCGTCGTCGTCGGGGAGTAGGCCCAAGGTGCAGCCGAGCAAGTGGCGGCCCGCGACAGTTCTTATTTTGGGTTCTTTTATTACTAGACGGACAGCGAGCTTCGCTTCGCCGCCTGCATGCCTGCATTGCGTTGTCGCATGGCATGGCTAGTGCAAGATGCATTTGGTGGCATTGAACATTTTAACTTTGTTTTAAGTTAAACGTGTGGTTATTTGGATTAGCAATGCTGATCAATTTATATAGATTTTGTGTGTGAATGATGGAGATTAGACCATCTAAATTTTCTAGGTGAGCCTTAAAGGAAAGCAAGCATTTTGTGGTCACGGGTACAAAAAGCAAAGTTTGTGTACATGCAAATTTGTAAGAACAGGTACACTACATGTGGAAAATATAGAGTTAGTTATTCACAGTTAGGTATCCTTAGTATAGACGGCTTGATGTACTTAGCAACATGATGCAGTAGACTTAGCAACATCAATAATCAACAGACATCCATATTAGACAATTGGAGCATATTTAGTACACACATTAATGTGGTGCACACTAACATCATACACACTACCAGATCATTATCCTTACACCACATACTGTCATAAATAAAAACAGGACCTTGCAAATGGTACACAGATAACATATACAAATACATATATACACAAACACATTCTTCTCATATTGTATGTCCTTTTAGGCGTTCTAGGCTTTCAAGTGTCATTGCAAGCTTCGCCTCGCCATCCGCGGTACATTTTGGCACTCTTTGGTAAGCATGGTGCAATAGTGAAGCTGTTGTGGATCATGGCACCGGTTAGTTTTTCCCTTTTGATAAAAATAAAAGGTGTAGCCACTCAAAGTGCCAAACTGGACTGCCTAGCAAGACATAATAAATTGAATATATACTAAACAAAGATTAAATAATTGGTCTCGCGACAAAATAAATAGGTTGTATGAATCATATTTTTAATCCATGCTAATCGATTTCAAGCTGATTGTACGAATCATGTTTTAACTTAAAAAGTACAAAAAGAACATGGAACACTACCCCTTTCTTCTTTCCTGCTATGATGGTGATTCACAAGAATATGCCAAAAATTTAAAATATGGAAGATAAGGAAGAGGTGAAGCATGTGGTAAGTTGGAGGGGTGAGAGATGAGGGGCGGTGGAGGAGAAAGATGCGAACACGCGAAGATGTTGCACCATCCTCACCTCTTTGAGTGAAAAAATAAGGGGCGGTTGGCAAAAACAAAGAAATTTAATAGGAGATGGCTCGCGAGACGTGCGATGCCTGAAAGTGTTTTTGGCTCCCGAGCTCTAGTGCTCTCTTCCTTTTAAAAATATAAAGTTTAAAATAAAATAAAATAATTTTTAGGCATAGTAAATATTGTATCCTATAAGCATGTAAAAGCGTAACCATAACCACCAATAGTAAAGACAAAACACACCCATCAGACCTTAACTGAAAGGAACAAATAAACCACAAAGCAGCGGAGGAAAGAAGAAACATACCGTCCACATCCTGGGTTCCAACTGGGTGCTTGCCGAGACGAATCATACAACAGATGGTATGAAGGTATACCACATGGTCACTAACCCTTTGAAGCAATAAACATAAGTATCAATAGATATTATGTATATACATCAATATTCAAAATCTTTCCAGAAATCAAGGAAGTCCATTTTTTGTCTTCATTGCGGACCTAAAGAATAAATGTGAGGTGGAAGAAGAAGCGTTGAGATTTCCATTGTTGGAATCAAAATAACATGGGACGTGGATCTTCCTCTCGAATAGCGACTCCCTTGTCGTTCACTCGTTGCCTTGAAATATCCTCCAGCTTAAAAAAGGGAAATTGTCCAAGACTCAGGGCTAGGGTTTCTAATTTAATCAACAACTAATTTATTTGTTACCAACTCCAAACAGCAAAAGCATATCATTATTCCTTATGAAGTTTTTATATGAAGCACATGCACAAAAAGATAATAAGAGAACTAAAGACAGCATAATCATTAGTTCATTATCCCTCTTACTTCGTAGACAAAAGCTGTTAGTTGAATAGAACTCCTCGGATGATTAATTATTTGGCCTTATTGTATATTTCTGTTGTATAAATTTGTTAGCTCCTATTCGAAGATTAAGAGACCCCCATATTGTATCATCTTCTATTTTTCCTTATGAATAAGTGCAGTAGCTTTTTGGATCTTATCTGGTGCTGATGAGTACAGTAGAGATATACTGGAAGTTTATCTCAGTTCTTGCATTGGAATAACTTCAACCATCAGTCACCAATTTAGAAGATATCAACAAAGGGCGCAATGTAAGCTACCTCAATGATTCACCCATGAGACATGTATGAGAGCTGACTTTTGCATAGCAGGGTCGAAAATATTATTACCCATGAGCGAAAAAATTGAAATTCCCGCACAGAGCTTATTGGAAGTGAGAGCAAGAAGAAAAAATAAATATGATCTAAAAGATACAAATACTTCCTATCGTGCCATCATTTCAGACATGTATAGCTCATATCTATGGTCATGTAGATATAATTCATGGTTAATATATTTTTCATACTTCATTACTCGTAACAGCATGTTGGGATCTAAGCATGTCTCTACAGTTCATTGTTATTTTGGTTGCAAATGACGACTAAAGCTACTACTTCTTCTCATATTACTGGTAGTTGTGGGCTAACAATGATGCCATTGCTAGAACATTTTTCTTAACTATCTGGCAAGGTGAAATCTTCTAGACACATACCAAATGGCGACATAACGTCATTCAATAGGAAGATTCTAAGTACAAACCTTCTGAACACATAAAGCTGACTTTATCAAATAAGTAAAATAGTAAATCAATGGAAGCTCTGGAGCCTTCTTAATATCCAGGAGAGAATCAACTACCTTCAAACAAAATCCATGTATGTAAACTTTCAATAAGTGGTTTGAACCCTATCTTGCAAATTCAAGTCTAGGGACCTAAGCAATAAGTTGAAAAGACAAAATGACTTGTAATACTCCATGGACCTCTTATGCATCGTGTTCTAGGGAACAACATGTCAACATCGATGCCATGTAAAAAATTGAGGTGCAGAATGATTGTATTTGTAACCTGAAAAGGTAATTAAAAATTGAAGAAGAAAATAGCTAGCTCGTGCACGCACACCTCGACGACTCTAACATGGACCGAGGCGAGGGAGCCAGTCAATGCCGACATCGCCTCTTTAGTCGTTTCCGAGCGCCGGAGACCAAAAAATGGCGGCCACAACCTCTGTTAGCACGACTACCAGTACACGGGAGCCTCACAGAATGGAACAGAGGAGCAGGCGCTCATGGAGCACGGCGTCTATGGAACACCACCACCGGGATCCCTGCATCCATGCATATTGCTCCTCTCGCAGTCCGTCGACCTACTCATGTTCTGTGCTTCCGCCACCGGCCGCCGCCACGGTCCCCCGCAGTCCCCACCACCGATGGCATCGATGTCGCCCAGTTGGACCAGAACGGCTTCATGTGAGGCCGCGGTCGGCGGCGCAGCTGGTCGCCAAGCAGCCACACAGCGGACCAACCCGGCGAGGAGCTGCAGTCGGCAAGACACGTGACAGCGACCGGCCACCTAGGGCGTACCTCCCGGATGTATGGATGGGCATGGGCACGGCGACCGGGGAGGAGGGGGAGGGCGCCGACGCCCAAGTGGAACATATGGACGTCAGCAAAGGGGATTTTCTTCGCTGGACCTAAGTGATGCGGATATTTTCTAGACTTGAGTGATGGGGATTTGGGAGGAAGAAAGCCAGCGATTGGGGAGTGGGAGGAAGGAGAAGGGCCTGGACCGTTCAGTGGCGGGGCCTCCACCGCTTTGACCGATTCACGATGTACTTGGTATCGCGTCATGAACGGGCCGGATAACCGGAGATCACCGGGGTTAACAACACGGAGGTACCGGGAGCCACAAGAAACAATAGAAAGAAGGAACCGAGAGACCACCTCACCAAGAATAAACGGGAAAAAGAGGGGATATGAGCGCCTGCATGCCATACATGGCTTCTCCGCTGAGGTTGAGCACCCGGCGGCCGAGGGCGGCGCGTACACGAACGCCACATACAGCGAGGACGCCGCCTGGTCGTAGGTCTAGTGCACGGATGCGCCCAGGGACGTGCCTAGGGCCATCGGCGGTGGCGCGGCGAGCATGCTAGAGGACAAGGAGAGCAGCGATGGTGAGAGGAGATTGAGTGAAAGCGGCGGCGATGGCGATGGGCACAACCCTAGGTCGCTCGGGGCCTCAGGCCGAAAAGAGGAGAAGGGGAGTGGAGAGGTACGGGATGGTGTGGAGGTGCGGGTCTGGGTCTGGGGTCCGTGGGCTGCGATGCGACACTGCCACCGTTTGGGGCCGTGGTCTGTGTTTCTCCACTCTCCAGAGAATAAAGCCGCTGTGCGGTGGGGTAATGATGCACGCAGGGCCATTGGCAGTCAAAAGAAAGGTGCGATCTGTAGTAAAAAAACATGACGCGCGAGCAGACCCACTTGACAGGGACAACCCGGCTTAGGAGAGTGGCATATGGAATGGCTCACTTTTTCTCAGGATTAAGCTATTCTTTTATTATATGTAGAAGAAGAAGACATATTTTCTGGCGCTGCGTTGTGTAAGATTTTTTTTCTTAAACTAAGGCAAAAACTTTGCCTCATCTTATTAAAATAACACTCCTTGTATCCAAAAATAGATATCACAAGTTTATTTAGATTTATATCTTTATACTAAATAGTGACCAGATACGTCTAAATTTAGGAAAAAATTAACAACTATCTCAAGACAAAGGGACTAGAAGTTTTACAAATTCAAATTACATGGAGCAAAGATGCTCGGAATACAAAGCCTACTCTCCCAGAATAGTTGAGCCCAAGTGTTTTGCACCCTCAACACTCCACAACCGCGCCTCTTCTTTGATCCTGCAAGCTATCAAGGTCAGCAATGCAGAGATTTTGCCAAAGACTCTCGCATTGTGTTTGTTCCATATTTCCCAAGGGAGAAGCATGACAAGAGAAGCCAAGGATTTCCGACTAGTGCCATTGGCGTAAATAACCGATTCCCACCACTCCTCGACGGTATTGTCCAAACCCGGAGTGTAATGTGACACTTGAAGAAGAGGAGCGACGCGGCTTAGTTCTCCCTTTTGCATAGTTGGCAAAGACAACAATTATGACAACCCGTCTTTGTAGGCGGTCAGCCGTCCACACCCGGTCTCGAAGATTAGCGGTGCGAAGATCTTGCACTTGGGAGGAGTCCAATTTTTTCATACCAACTTCGACATTGAAGATCTAGTCAAGCCAAGCCAAGCCTTCGAATTGAGCTTTATATGCCGAGCTCGCCGTGTATGCTCCTAGGGTACATAATTTCCAAGTGATGTCATCTGGGGTGTCGTCGATAAGTCGCACCTCGCTAACAAGAGTCCATAAGTTGATAAACTCGGAGATATGCTACATTGTGAGGCCCTTAGAGGTGTTTATTTTTCCTATCAAAAAAATCTTTAGAAACTGCCTTGTTGACGGTGAAGTTTTTTCAGATTGATAGCACAAAGATGGATGAGGGCAATCTCCTTCTGTTTACGCCCATTGATGACCCACAAGTATAGGGGATCGCAACAGTCTTCGAGGTTAGTATTACTCAATTTATTGATTCGACACAAGGGGAGCCAGAGAATACTTATAAGCCTTAACAACTGAGTTGTCAATTCAGCTGCACCTGAAAATAGTCTTGCTCACAACAGTTTATCAGTAGCATCAGTTTTGTACAAGCAGTAGCAAAGTAACAGCAGCAGTAAAACAAAATCAATAGTAACAATAGTAGCAAACAGTAGGATATGAGTGTGGTAGGCATAGGAATGGATGGACGGGCGTTGCATGGACGAGACTATTCATGTAACTTCAAGATCTAGGGAATTTGCAAATAAATAGGATAAAGCATCCAAATACTAAACTATCATAGGCATGTGTTCCATATATAGTCACACGTGCTCGCAATGAGAACTTGCACAACATCTTTTGTCCAGCCAGCCCGTTGCAGCGGGGCCTCAGGGGAATCTACTGGCAATTAAGGTGCTCCTTTCAATAGAGCACCAGAGCAAAGCATTAACACTCCGTGAACACATATGATCCTCATATCACAGCCATCCCCTCCGGTTGTCCCAATTTCTGTCACATCGGGGCCTTTGGTTCCGAACAATAATATGTGTACACAACTTACAGATAAGATCACAAACAATACTATCATCATGAATCAATAATAATTTTAGATCTGAGATCATGGAACTCAGGCCCTAGTGACAAGCATTAAGCACAACAAATTGCAACAAAGTCAAATGGCACTAATAAAGATACTAGGCACCATGCCCTAACAATCTTATTCGATTATATGATAGATCTTATCCAATCCCTATCATCCCCATAGCCTACAACGGGGGATTATTCACTCATGGATGGGGGAAATATGGATGGTTGATGGAGAGGCGTCGGTGATGATGATGGCGATGATCTCCTCCAATTCCCGGTCCCGGCAGGGTGCTAGAACGGAGTTTCTGGTTCCGAATCGCGGTTTCTGGTGGTGGCGGCGCAACGGAACTCTATCTGGAAAAACGTCGACCCCTCCCCCTGATTTTTTAGGTCAGGAGGCTTATGTAGGCGAAGAGGGAGGCCGAGGGGGTGCCCGAGGTGGCCACACCCCCTCCAGGCGCGGCCATCCCCAGCCGGCGTGGCCAGGGGCTGCGGGCCCCTCGTGGCTCACCTCCGCCTCATCTTCTGGCTCCGTGAGTCTTCTGATAAAATAGGATTTTTGGCATGTTTTCCGGGGTTTTTCCTGAAAGTTGATTTTCTGCACAAAAACTAGACACCAAAGCAATTCTGCTGAAAACAGCATCAGTCCGTGTTAGTTGTATCCAAATCACACAAGTTTAAAGGAGAAACAATAGCAAAAGTGTTCGGGAAAGTAGATACGTTTTGTATGTATCACCTCCCCCAAGCTTAGCTTATTGCTTGTCCTCAAGCAATTTAGTTGAAAACTGAGTGCGATAAAAGAAACTTTCACAAACATATTTGCTTCATATGATGTAAATATTCTCAGCACATGAGTAGATACTTAGACAATTCATAATAAGGAGTATGCAACTAAGTCTACTTAATAGTCATTGCAAGCTATGAGGAGATTCCAACTCAATAATAATAAGTAGCATGAAACATAAACATAAGCAACATTGCAATGCTCATAAAAAGGTATGATAGAGTGGTATCTCGCTTGCCTTTGATTGTAGTGCAAAATATGAATGGCAAGGCACCTCTGAAGTTCAAGTGAAGACTAGAAGTAAATATATCAAAGATACAAGCATCAAAGTCATGACATAATTAACCAAGTTTTGAGACAAGCACATTACACTAAGAATGACGACTATGCTCTCAAGAAGGTGCTCATAGAATAAGTGGTGACTCAACAAGGAAGTGAAAAGATTTTGAAAAGTTTGAAAGGCTCCCAAATGCTGAAAGTATGGTACTCATTAGTTTTGATCTCTCATTGCCCCTATCATAGGCATCTTTAGATGGTTAAGTTTAAAGTGAGGTCCAATATGAGTTATATGCTTGACAGACCATAAAATGGAAATCTCATGTCCCTTGAGTACGAGGGCCGCTCCTCATGCTACTCAACTTTAGTTACTGGTAAGTTCTTGTCATAGTAAATACATGTGCATCATAGAGAACCACCAACGGGGTACCCTTTACACATGATACAGGAGCTATCCCATATCAAAATGACAAGGCAAGCAGACAATGAGCATCTCAGCAATCTTATTATTTACCATGGGAAAATAGTGCTTGTTCTCTCTTTCCTCTTTTCTATGTATCTCTTTTTTTATAAGAAGGAAGCTTCATAGATTTCTCACTATGGTTATGCTGCAAGTTTCCACCATGATTAGGCATGGCTTGGGCTAGCAGCCCAAGCGTTTCTCTAACACATATACATAACTCCATGGACTTACAAGCTCCCCTTTTATTTCATATCGACGACATCCGTAAACAAAAGAGCATGATATCAACGGGATAATATTTACATGTGTTGAAAGTGTTCCCCGTGACAGCACGGTTCTGCTAACTCCCAGCCTTTAATTTGCAAGCATATAACTTTCATGGACAGTCACAATGGTTCAGGTTTATTAAGTGCAAGAAAATAAAGTGTTTCATCAAGTTCGTGAGAGCTTTACTAACTAATTTTCCTAAAACAAGCAAACATTTTATTTGGAAGAAAACGAGGCATAATGAATATGCACGGAATGCAAATGATGCTAGTAGGTAGGTATGGTGGACACTTTTGACAATATTGGTTTTGGGGAGTTGGAAGCACGAGTAGAGCTCATACTCAGTGCAAGTGAAGGCTAGCAATAGAGATAGAGCGACAAACGAGAGAGCAATAACTATCATAATCATGCTAGCAACAAAACAAAATTAATTATAGCATAAAAGTGATACAAGAACTCCGAGGCAAAATAAATCATCGAGGCTTAACTGACTTTGGTTCAGTCATATGCATGCGTGAGCATGTGCCAAGTCAATTCAAATGAAACATTCAGAGGAGGATACACCAATGTCATACCAAGTTATGAATAGAACAATGCAAGCAAACATTCATATGACATGGTACAAACTATTATATAGCAGGAGCTAATCATAAGAAAGCAAGAACTACTAAGCATCCAATAAATACATACATCTTACATGAACAGACTAAGCATGCCCACAATGATGAGTATATGTACAAAACTGAAAACAAATAGAGTTTATTACCAGCCTCTTACCATACCTTGAGTTTTCATAAATCATCATTATTACCTTTCACTTGTGTGGCTTGAATAATAACATGAAACCAAACTCCACTGAGGACCGCTGAACCCTGCAACGAACTTCACAAAACCAAAGAAGAACAACAAATATTTTTGGGTTTTCAACTTTTAAAGCAAGCACTCAAAGCAAAAAAAAACAAAGCAACATCTTTTTGGATTTTTCTTAAAGCAAACCAAAGAAAAAAATAAACAAACCA
The DNA here is from genome assembly GCA_916181665.1 of Avena sativa. Taxonomy (NCBI): domain Eukaryota; kingdom Viridiplantae; phylum Streptophyta; class Magnoliopsida; order Poales; family Poaceae; genus Avena; species Avena sativa. The sequence goes on from OV702294.1 coordinate 510,760,505, forward strand.
AGAGAAACAACGAAAATATTTTTGGTCTTTTTGTGTTTTGGGAAAGCAAAAACAAAAACTAAAAAGAAAGCGAAACATGGATGTACAAAGTACCGACGAAACATGATATATAGATGAGTGTGGTGTCGGTATACCTCCTCCAAGCTTAGGCTTTTGGCCTAAGTGGGGCTCAATCAATAACGCGGGTAGTGCCCCCAAGCTGGTGGATCATCGTAGGAATAATCATAATCAGGCCCTCGCGATGAAGAAGAAGAAGCGCTCCAATCATAGGAGGGTTGCTGGTATGAAGACTCCCCCATGTTGGAGGGATGAACCGAATCATTTTCGGCATCCTCCCCAACATTCTCCTCTTGCTAGGAGAGATCTGCCACGTATGTGTCAAGTTCTTCTTCCGTGAGTGACCATCCTTGCCTGTTATCAAAGTTAAATAAAGCAGGTGTAGGCAAAGAGACTACTTTCTCAGATCTACCCCCTCTCCAACCACGCTTGACAAAGGTTATTTCATACGGTAGTGATGGGGATATGCCTACCGGGGTATACCCAGCAGGACGTTTCCTACTGGCCCAAGCCGTCAGCGAGTGGGCCTGCAGGACGGCGACTGGATCGAGACTTGGCGTGGACTCAGGCGACTGGAAGCTGAAGGCCCAGAAGCGTAGCTAGGCCCAGTCAGACTAGGTCATAGAACCTCTGAATCCTTAACTAATTCGGTTGTAATTTATAAACCCTAGCGAGGTGAGCCTATATAAACCTCCCTAGGGGACGCATAGGAGAGACGTTCCATCATACAACCAAGTGACTCGCCGCCTAGTCATCGAGCTCGCCTCATTGTACTCTCACCATAATACAATCTAGCAGGAGTAGGTCTTTACCCTCTGGGGGGCCGAACCTGGGTAAATCCTTGTGTCCCTGCCCTCATCTCGCACCGCAGATGGCTGGCCGCCCTTGCCCCATGTTCTACTACTCGCTGCCGATTGCAGCGTCTGCCGTGGTCATTCACACGACAGGTAGCTCACTCAAGGTAGCCCAAGAAGAACCAAATTTATGCTGAGCCATGGAATTGAGATCAAGTCTCTCTATGGGGAACTGAAAGTCTGAATGATGGGGCTCTAAACCATGAAAAGATAGCAAACGAGAGGCAATGAGACCTCCACATATTCCATCTTTCTCGCAGTTAGTAGCAAGACGAAAGCTATCAAAGCACCCAAGTTATAAGTTCTATCCCTATTCAAAGCAACTGAGATAAAAGCTAGATCAAATGAAGATAACTTTCTAGCAGTTTTCCTAGCAAGAACACACTTGGCAATGAAATAGGCAAAATATCTAATGGATGAGAAATGAATATTCCAAATTTTACCACTCTCCTTTGAGAAGTCGCAACCTTGGAAAATTTCAGCATATAAATCCATGAGTGGCTTAGGCCTCTCTCTAATCTTCTCACATGAACCCCACTGTGGCACTCTACTAGCTGCACAAAAATCAACAAAAGGGAGGTCAACAGCTATATTGTAAATTTTATAGTGGACCATGGGATTAGACAAGGACCAACTAAACCGAAAGTCTCCCACCACAGACATGGTTAGCTTAACATATTGGTAAGGTTCTTCTCCAACAATTTGTTCTAACCCTGCATAAAAATCATAGTTTGGAAATCCTGAAAGATCCCCGCAGCTCTCATAAATTCAGGGCATGGATATATGGAAGAGAAAACTTCCTGCTCACGATGGACTTTCATTGGCTCAAGTACCATCAAATCATGTTGATTCAGTTGGTATAAACTCATCTTATTTTCTGAATTTTTTAGACAATCATCAAACCAAGTGATTTCCAAGTTGATAAATGATGAGGAACTACTATAGGAACTTGCTAGAGGGATAAACATGCATCAAAATGAAATCTCTAAGCATAGAACAAGCATGCAGGCTCACATAACATGTCACCTACACTATAAAAATACTCAAGATACCATTCACCAATCAAAAATCTAATTGGACAAGCAGAGGAGACACACACCGGAGAGCAATCCCTCCAAAAATCAGCAGCAAAGATGGGCTGAGCAAGGAGATCGAAAATTGGGAGCAAGAACAGAAGGAACTCGATCTTGAGAAAGTTTTCTGGTGTTTTTCGGGAGAGAGAAAGAAGTGGCTAGAAGGAGGCATCTTGGAGGGCCACAGGTGGGCCCCACCTAGGCTAGGCGCGCCCTAGGGCTGGCCGCGCCACCAGGGGGTGTGCTGGCCTGGTGGGTCCCCCTAGGGCAATACAGGTGCCCCTCTGCCCCTTTTTTTGAGGAAAAATTTAATATGAATTTTCTGGAATTTTTCGGGAAAATTTATTTTTGGCCAATTTTTAGGTTATGAAAATTGATTTTATCGTAGAAAAAGATTTTTGAAAGACACAAAAAGCAAACCAAAACCAAAACTACAAAAGTTCTAAGACACTCTAAAAAGCAAACAACTAGCAAAACTAAAGCTAACAAGAGGAAGAGCAAAGACTGGAAGGGAGAAAAATAAAAGTGAGCAAGTATAATCATTGTGAAAGCATTTATTTGTTCATTAAAATCCCTTTATTAACAAGGTTGTTCAAGTCTTGTTACCAAAACAATTTAAAATGAAACAAAACTTCGCATTTCACAAAATGATTATGTTACCTCAAACTTGATAGCAATAGTCCCAATCATAATAGTTTCAAAACTTTCTTGTGGAATAGGACAATATATTTTTCCAACTTTGATGCTCTCAATATTTTCAATTGAATTCAGGCAATAGCTCTTATCAATCTTCTTTGGGAAATAGACAGTATGCTCTTTGTCATTAATATTAAAAGTTACCTTTCCTTGATTATAATTGATGACAGCACCTGCAGTATTAAGAAAAGGTCTTCCAAGAATAATAGACATATTATCATCTTCATGCATCTCAAGCACAACAAAGTCAGTTAAAACCAAGCAATTATGAACTACTTAAACAGGAACATCCTCACATATACCAACATGAATAGTAGTTAACTTATCAGCCATTTGCAAAGATATATCAATTGGTATCAATTTCTCTAGCTGAAGTCTCTTGTAGAGAGAAAAAGGCATAACACTAACTCCAGCTCCCAAATCACACAAAGCAGTTCTAACATAAATATTTTTAATAGAGCAAGGAATAGTTGGAATACCTGGATCACCAAGTTTCTTTGGAACCATACCATTGAAGGAATAGTTAGCAAGCAAAGTAGAAATTTCCTCATTAGGAATCTTCCTTTTATTAGAGACAATATCCTTCATATACTTTGAATAAGGAGGCAACTTAATAGCATCAGTCAAAGGAATTTGCAAAAATAAAGGTTTCATCCACTCACAAAACTTTTTGTAGTGTTCTTCCTCCTTTGACTTGTGTTTCTTATTAGGAAAAGGCATTGGTTTCTGCACCCAAGGTTCTCTTTCACTACCATGTTTATTAGCAATAAAATCTTCCTTAGTGTACTTAGTGTTCTTAGTGTGCTTCTCGGGTTCCTCTTCAATTTTTTCCTTATCGGGTGCATCATTGTTATCATTACCACTTTCAGTTTTAGCATCAGAGACAGATATACTATTAGGATCTATAGCAGGTTCAGAGGGTTCCTCAACTATTTTATGTTTCTTTTTATTTCTCCTATGAGGACTACCACTATTTTCAACTTGTTGAGAATCCTGCTCAATTATTTTAGGATGTCCCTAAGGATAAAGAGGATCCTGAGTGGCAGGACCACTCCTAGTTCTAATTCCATAAGCATGTTTATCTATAGAAGCATTAACTAGCATATATTTTTGTACCTTAGCAAGTTGATCAATTTGGGTTTGAACCATTTGGAAGTGTTTAACAAGCATTTTAACATCATTAGTAGTTCTTTCCACAATATTTTTCAACTCATTAATAGCTCTAGAGTTTTCCAATAAATGATTTCGAACTCTATTGAAATTACCTTGTTTAACAATAAAAATGTCAAGTTCCTCTAAGCATTGATCAGGAGGTTTACCATAAGCAATATCACCTTCATCAAAGTGTTGGAGAGAGTGTACCTCAATATTGGATGAGTGGGAAATTGTCTTACATAATTCTTCTATAGGAGGTAAATTCTTCACATCTGCAGATCTAATACCCTTCTCCTTAAGACATTTCTTAGCTTCCCTCATCACTTCATCATTTAATTCAATCACTCCCCTCTTCTTGGGTGTTGGTGTTGGAGTTGGTTCAGGCACAATTGGTTCAGGTGTAGTTGTCTTAGGTGTAATTGGCTCAGTTGAAGTCCAATCATCATAATTCTTGCTTATTTTAGCCATTAATTCTTCAGCTTCTCCAGGAGTTCTTTTCCTGAAAACACAATCAGCAAAACTATCCAGGTATGTCCTAGATTCATCAGTTAGTCCATTATAATAAATATCAAGCAGCTCATTTTTATGTAATGGACATACAGGATGTGCATGAATCAAGGCACAGAACCTTGTCCATGACTCAGGCAATTTCTCTTCTTTTCCCTGTTCAAAATCAAAAAGTTTCTGCAAAGCAGCATGTTTAGCACTAGGAGGGAAATATTTCTGAAAGAAAATAGCAATCAAGCAATCAAGGCTATCAATGGATCCAGGAGGTAAACTATTAAACCAAGCTTTAGCTTTTCTTTTTAGTGAAAAAGGGAAAATCTTAGCAACAAAGTAGGTACGCATCTTAACATCATCAGAAAATAAGGCACTCATAGTAGAAAGCTCATTCATATGTGCCACAGCCCTTTCATTCTCGGTCCCACAAAAAGGTTCTTTCTCAACAATGTTTATATAGGATAAATCAAGATAGAAATCATAATCTTTATCTTTAATGTCTATGGGAGAAGTAGCAAACTTAGTGATACGTTGGAAACGTATCTATAATTTTTGATGTTCCATGCTTGTTTAGTATCTACTTTGCTTTACTTGTCCACACTTTGAGGTGATTTTTACATGTTTTTTGGTACTAACCTATTAACAAGTTGCAACAGTGCCAGATGCCTGTTTTCTGCTGTTTTTTGGTTTCAGAAAAGTTAGTAAAGAAATATTCTCGGAATTTGACGGGAATATGGACAAAGTTAATTACTTTCCGTGGGGAACAAGAAGTCCAGAGGAGAGCCGGAGGGGCCAGCCAGGAGGGCCAGACCCACCCCAGGCGCGGGTGGGCCCAGCCCTGCGCCTGGCTAGGATTTGGTGACCCTGGCCGCTGCCTCGGTCTCCCCCTTCGCCTATAAGAATCCCCCGATGCAGAAACCCTGAGTACCCGATCAAATATCCACGAAACCGTCTATAGCCGCTGCCATCATCGTCCCTAGATCGGGAGGATTTGAAGTTCTTCCCGGCACCCTACTGGAGGGGAGATCATCCCGGAAGCCTTCTCTCCGGTATGATGCGTGAGTAGTTCCACCTTGGACTATGGGTCCATGTAGTAGTTAGATGGTTGTATCTCCTCCTTTGTGCTTTCATGTATAGATCTTGTGAGCTCCGTTCATGATCAAGATCTAATCTATTTGTAATCTTGCATGTTGTGTTTGCGAGGATCCGATGGATATTGAGATTATTATGTTGGTTTGATTAATGGTTTTGTCTTTATGATTCTATCATGTCTATGTTGTTTGTGATCTTGCATGCTCTCCGTTGTTAGTAGCTATCTTGGCCAAGTAGTTGCTAGTGACTCCAAGAGGTGGTATTTATGCTCGATAGTGGGTTCATGCCTCTTGTTTCTAAGGGAATTGACAATAATCTCTTCGGTTTTAGATGTGTTGTTGCTACTAGGGAGAAAACAACGGTCTCTTGTTCATGGAACATGTGGACTGTTTACCTTACACACTTTGCTTAAAGTAGTTGTCTGTTGCTTGCAACTTAATACTGGAGGGGGTTCGGATGATAACCTGAAGGTGGACTTCTAGTCATAGATGCAGTTGGATGGCGGTCTATGTATCTTGTTGTATTGCCCAATCAACCTCATAGGATCTTTCTGACTAGTAATTGCATTGTTATGCCTTGCTCAGTTCCTGTCAATTGCCCTGATGTAATTTGTTTACCCTTCATGCCATGTTGTTTATCTAAGGAGAGCACCTCTAGTGAACGATGGACCCCGGTCCAATCTTTACCATTGATACATTTTCCATTGTTACTTGTTTACTTGCTGCAAACCATTAACTTTCACACAATACGTTTAATCTTTTGTTACAGCAAACCGGTGAGCTTGACAACCTCACTGTTCGTTGGGGCAAAGTCTTGAGTTTGTGTTGTGCAGGTCTTCGCGTTGCTTGCAACACCTGTGTGACATTTCCTTCCTCCTCCTGGTTCGATAACCTCAGTCTCAACTGAGGGAAAACTTGTTGCTTGCTGCTTCACACCTTGCTCTTGGGGTTCCCAACAGGCTGTGCGTAGACAGTTGTCAAGCTTTTCTGGCGCCGTTGCCGGGGAGGCCAAGGACGTCTTCACAAGAGGAGTCCTTCACTTCCTTTCTCTTTACTTTTTTTTAGTTTGCTTTGTTTCTTTTGCTTGGTTTTGTTTGCCTCTTTCCAAAAAACCCAAAAAATAGTCTAGTTTGGTTTGCTTTCGTTATTCAAAACACAAAAAAATTAGTTCCTGCTCTAGCTGCTGCTGCTGTTTTTGGCTTGCCCACCTTTGCGAAAATGAACTCCGCTGAGAACACCAAGTTGTGTGACTTCACTAGCACCAACAACAATGATTTCCTTAGCACTCCCATTGCTCCACCTGCTCCTGATGCTACCTTTTATTAAATTAAGCCTGCTTTGTTGAATCTTGTGACGAGAGAGCAATTTTCTGGTGCTGGTTCTGATGATCCTGCTGCCCATCTTAATAGTTTTGTTGAACTTTGTGAGATGTAGAAGTATAAGGATGTAGATGGAGATATTATTAAGCTCAAGCTTTTTCCTTTCTCCTTGAGGGGAAAAGCTAAATAATGGTTGCTTTCTTTGCCTAAAAATAGTATTGATTCTTGGCCTAAGTGCAAAGATGCTTTTATTGGAAAGTACTATCCTCATGCTAAGATTATATCTATGAGAAGTGACATTATGAAATTTAAACAACTTGATGGTGAACATGTTTCTCCAGCTTGGGAAAGAATGCAATCTTTGGTTAAGAATTGCCCTACTCATGGACTCACTGCTTGGATGATTATCCAGACTCTTTATGCAGGTTTGAACTTCTCCTCAAGAAATCTGTTGGATTCAGCTGCTGGAGATACTTTTATGGGCCTCACCTTGGGTGCTGAAACAAGGCTCCTTGACAATATGATGGTTAACTACTCTGAATGGCATGTTGAGAGAACTCCACATGGTAAGAAGGTAAATTATGTTGAGGAAACTTCCTCTTTGAGTGAAAATATTGATGTTATTATGGCTATGCTTGTTAATTGGAAAGCTCCTCTATATCCTAATAGTGTTCCCTTAGCCTCTTTGGTTGCTCAAGAAGAGCAAGTTGATGTGAACTTCATTAGAAACAACAATTTTGGCAACAGTACTAATGGTAATTATAGGCCTTATCCTCCTAGTGGAAATGTTTATCATGGTAGATCTGGAATGCCTAGTGAAGAAAGGATTCTAGAAGTAGAGAGATCCACTACGAATTTTATGCAGATGCAATATGAGAAAATAATATTTTCACTAAAACTATGGAGGAACAGTCTATCATCTTGAAAAACATTAGCCATCAGCTTGAGAATCTAAATAGAGAAATTCCTAGTTTACAGTCAAAAAATTTGAGTACTGAGAAAAATATATCCTCTTTGTCTGAAGCTCAGTCTTCCTTGATCAATAAAATGGCTGCTAAACCTGAAACTATGGAAAACAACTTTGCTACTGCTCCTGCCATACAAGTTACTATTGATGAAAATGTTAGGTTGTTAGCTCAATTTCATGCTAAGTGGGAAAGGGAAGCTGAAATTGATAGAAACGATAGTGTGTGCACTATCACCCTAAACCACAAGTAGTCCATATTCCTACTCCTACTATGCCTAAGCCTATTGAGCCTACTACTAGTGATGCCAAGTTTGACTTTGATATTGATGGTTGCAATATTTCTGAAGTAATTATGTTCTTGCAAAAGCTTGCTAGAAGTCCTGATGCTAGTGATATGCATGTTGCCTTTACCAAACACATCACATATTCTCTTGTGAAAATTAAGGAAGAGAAGCTAAAACACAAAGCTTATATTCCTAGAAAAGTAGAAGATAGTTGGGAACCCATTATTAATATGCAAGTGAATGACTTTGATCTCAAAGTTTCATGTGATCTTGGTTCTAGTGTCTCTATTATGCCTAGGAAGATTTATGAAATGCTTGACTTACCACCTTTGGAAGATTGTTATTTAGATGTCCCACTCAATGATAATGCTAAAAAGAAACTCATGGAGAGTATTAATGGCGTTCTCATTATGGTTAATAATGCTTATGTCCCTGTGGATTTCTATGTTTTGGATGTTGAATACAATACTTCTTGTCCTATTACTTTGGGAAGACCTTTTCTTAGAACAGTTGGTGCCATCATTGATATGAAAAAAGGCACCAATAAATATCATTTTCCATTTAAGAAAGGTATTGAACACTTCCCTATGAGGAGAGAGAAGTTGCTTTTTGCTCCTCATTTGAAAGCAAGATTTGATGTTAATGCTTCTTCATTTGAAAATACTTGATTCTTCTTGCTTCTTGTGCCTAACTTAAAGGTGTTAAAGAAAAGTACTTGTTGGGAGATAACCCAAGAGTTTCCTTGAGTCTTGAAAGTTATTATTTCAGTAATGACCTTTTATTATCCTTTTTGTTTGATTTTTGTGCCAAGAATGACCTCTAATGAGAGGGAAGTAAGATTTGGGGAGTTGCTGTCCCGAAATAGATTTCTGTCCTCCATCAACAAAAAATTGTGAGGAGTCTCTGTAACTCGGATTGAGCTCAAAATTTACGAATAAATCCCCCACTACGTTAGCTAACTTTAGTTAGTTAAACACTTTTTGATTTGAGCAACATAAGATGTTCTAAAAAATCGGTTTCTACCTGCTGGTCTGTTTTGACAGATTTCTGCCATTATTTGCATTTGCTTCTTATTGATTCCTTTTTGAGTTCTCTTCAGGTAAATTGAGATTTTTGAAGGAGTTACTATAGTAGCTTGTGTTTTTAGTGAAAATACTTGTTGTTCCAAAGCTTTGCCAGTGGTCTAATATCTTTTGAATACACTAATGTTGCTAATGAAGATTGTGTGAAGTTTTGTATGAAGGAAAATTTCAGGTGTACAGAGAGAATGATGCAATGAGATGAAGAATGGACAAAAGCTCAAGCTTGGGGATTCCACCATGGTGTCACCCCAAGAAATATCCAAGAGGTACAGGCGTTAAAGCTTGAGGATGCCCAAGGCATCCCCTTCATCAATAAAAAGCTCAGGTCTGTCTAGTCACTTCGTTTTTATTGTTTCATGCACATTTGTGTTGTTCTTCGAGCGTCTTAATTTTCATTTGCTTTGCTTAGTTTGTTTAGTTTGCTAAAGTAGTTTGGACCCCCGCTCTCTGTGTTGTTTTGCAAATAAGGTTGCTTGGTGTTTGGAAAGGAGTAGTAAGTTCTTGCTTGAAGTGTAAGAGGAGCTTGCATTAACTGTGACTTAGACTTTAGCATGACATGTGATACGTTGGAAATGTATCTATAATTTTTGATGCTCCATGCTTGTTTAGCATTTACTTTGCTTTACTTGTCCATGCTTTGATGTGCTTTTTACATGTTTTCTTGTACTAACCTACTAACAAGTTGCAACAGTGCCAGATGCCTGTTTTTTGTTGTTTTGGTTTCAGAAAAGTTAGTAAAGAAATATTCTAGGAATTTGAAGGGACAAAGGACAAAGTCAATTACTTTCCATGGGAAACAATAAGTCCATAAGGGAGCCAGATGGGCCAGCCAGGGGGGCCAGACCCACCCCAGGCACGGGTGGGCCCAGCCCTGCACCTGGCTAGGGTTTGCAGCCACTGGCCGCCTCCTCGCCCCCCCTTCACCTACAAGAAGCCCCCAATGCAGAAACCCTGAGTACCCAATCAAATCTCCACGAAACCGTCTGTAGTCGCTGCCACCATTGTCCCTAGATCGGGGGGATTTGAAGTTCTGCCCGGCACCCTGCCGGAGGGGAGATCATCCCGGAGGCCTTCTCTTCAGTATGATGCGTGAGTAGTTCCACCTTGGACTATGGGTCCATGTAGTAGCTAGATGGTTGTATCTCCTCCTTTGTGCTTTCATGTATAGATCTTGTGAGCTCCGTTCATGATCAAGATCTAATCTATTTGTAATCATGCATGTTGTGTTTGCGGGGATCCGATGGATATTGAGATTATTATGTTGGTTTGATTAATGGTTTTGTCTTTATGATTCTATCATCTCTGTGTTGTTTGTGATCTTTCATGCTCTCCGTTGTTAGTAGCTATCTTGGCCAAGTAGTTGCTAGTGACTCCAAGAGGGGGTAATTATGCTCGATAGTGGGTTCATGCCTCTAGTTTCCAAGGGAATTGACAATAATCTCTTCGGTTGTAGATGTGTTGTTGCTACTAGGGAGAAAACAACGGTCTCTTGTTCATGGAACATGTGGACTGTTTATCTTACACACTTTGCTTAAAGTAGTTGTCTGTTGCTTGCAACTTAATACTGGAGGGGGTTCGGATGATAACCTGAAGGTGGACTTCTAGTCATAGATGCAGTTGGATGGCGGTCTATGTATCTTGTTGTATTGCCCAATCAACCTCATAGGATCTTTCTAACTAGTAATTGCATTATTATGCATTGCTCAGTTCTTGTCAATTGCCCTGCTGTAATTTGTTTACCCTTCATGCCATGTTGTTTATCTAAGGAGAGCACCTCTAGTGAACTATGGACCCTGGTCCAATCTTTACCATTGATACATCTTCCGCTGTTACTTGTTTACTTGCTGCAAACCATTACCTTCCACACCATACGTTTAATCCTTTATTACAGCAAACCGGTGAGCTTGACAACCTCAGTGATTCATTGGGGCAAAGCCTTGAGTTTGTGTTGTGCAGGTCTCCTCTTTGTTTGCAACACCTATGTGACGTTTCCTTCCTCCATCTGGTTCGATAACCTCGGTCTCAACCGAGGGAAAACTTGTTGCTTGTTGCTTCACACCTTGCTCTTGGGGTTCCCAACAGGCTCTGCATAGACAGTCGTCAAGCTTTTCTGGCGCCGTTGCCGGGGATCTACAGGACAACTTCAACCTCTTTCTCCCCGTCAGGCACCAGCGCAGCCATCAACATGCTAGGTGTTGTTTTAGCATTATGCTTAGTGATTATTGTTGTAGCTTTTCTTGTTCCAAACAATTGGGATTGCTTAGTGTGCCTTGAAGAAATTATGCGTTGTTTTAGCATGCAAAAGCATAGTATTCTGGTATTCTCCTTTGATGCTTTGCTTCGGTTGACTTGGCACATGCTCACACCATGTTATGACTATGACAAGTCACCATTAGCCTCTATGATCATTTAGTCCTTGACTTGTAGTACCACTCTTTGCTTTGATTAGTATGCATTGTTGCACTGCATGATTTTGGCCATTATTGCTCTCTTAGTTGGTTGCTCCCAGTCTTTTGCTAGCCTCCACTTGTATGAGTAAGTTCTACTCATGCCTCCAACTCCCAAGAAACCAAGTTATTCCAAAGTGTCCACTATAAATTCCAATGCATGGTGTGTTACACCATTCCAAGTATATTCTTGTTTTCAACTATCTTCCAATTAAAAACTATTTTGTTATGTGAAAACTTAGTGATTAAAGCCCTCACGAAATTGATGGCACACTTTATTCTTTGCCCCTAATAAACTTGAACCATTGTAACAACTTTGTTGTATATGCTTGCACTTATAAGTTGGAATTAGCAGAACCGTGATGTCACGGGGAACGTTTTCAACATTGCACTTGTACCTTGTTGTACTCAGTTGATATCATGTTCTTTTGTCTATGGATGTCACCGGTGTGAAATAAAGAGGGAACTTGTAAGTCCATGGAGTTTGTATCCTGTGTTAGAGAAACGCCTGGGCCGCTAGCCTAAGCCATGCCTAATCATGGTGGAAACTTGCAACATCACCATAATGAGCTATCTATGAAGCATCCTCAATAAAAAGCTATGCATATGGTAAATAAAAAGATTGCTGAGATGCTCATTGTCTGCTTGCCTTGTCATTTTGGTTATGAGAAAGCTCCTGTACCATGTGCAAGGGGTACCCTGTTGGCGGTTCTCAATGATATGCAAATACTTATAGTGACAAGAACTTACCTGGACCCAAAGTTGAGTATGATGAGGTGTGGCCCTCGTATTCAAGGGACTTGAGATTGCCAGCTTATACTTCGTCAAGCATATACTCCAGCTTTGCCACTTTAAACTTAACCACTTCAAGATGCTTATGATAGGGGCAATGAGGGCTGAAAGCTAACAAGTACCATAATTTTTGGAATCTCTTTTTGAAACTTGTAATCCCTGCTTCCTTTTACAAAAAGGTCTTTCTTCCACCACTATTGAGTCTCGACCTTCTACTTTTAGGCACCATTAAGAGAGCATAGTTGTCATTCTGTGTGCAGTGTTCCAAAGCTTAATAATTGATGCATATTATGATATTACTTGTTCTTGTGATATTTGTTTCTAGTCACCCTTGTGAACTTTGCAGGTGTCCTATGCATTTAATTGCTACTCTATGAGGGACAAGTTGATTGCCACTATGCTATGTTTTCTGCATGTGAAACAAACAAACGTTTTTCAATGCATGTTATTCATGATCTTTGTTTGTAGCTTGTCATGTTGCATGCATAGTTACTATGTCCTATTGTTAGAACTCCATCTTTCATGCACATGTTTAGAGTTCTTTGATCCTAGCTTTTAATGCTTGCAAATGGTTGGATCTTTATTGTGAGGGTGCATGTCACCTAAAAAATTATTCTGTTTATCACTTACCTACTCAAGGACGAGCAAGAGTTAAGCTTGGGGATGTTGATACGTTGGAAATGTATCTATAATTTTTGATGCTCCATGCTTGTTTAGTATCTATTTTTCTTTACTTGTCCACTCTTTGAGGTATTTTTTACATGTTTTCTGGTACTAACCTATTAACAAGTTGCAACAGTGCCAGATGCCTATTTTCTGCTGTTTTTGGTTTCACAAAAGTTAATAAACAAATATTCTCGGAATTGGAAGGGACAAAGGACAAAGTCAATTACTTTCCGTGGGGAACAAGAAGTCCAGAGGAGAGCCAGAGGGGCCAGCTAGGGGGGGCAGACCCACCCAGGTGCGGGTGGGCCCAGCCCCACGCCTGGCTAGGGTTTGGTGACCCTGGCCACCGCCTCGGTCTCCCCCTTCGCCTATAAGAAGCCTGAAAGGATACGGATGTCGCCTAGAGGGGGGGTGAATAGGCGATTAAAACTTTTCCTAGAGTGGCTCAACAAAGGCGGAATAAAACTAGTGTTTACTTTGTTAAGCACAACTTAGAGCAACTAATGTTCACCTATGTGCACCAACAACTTATGCTAAGCAATACAAGCAACAAAGTGATAGCAAGATATATATTACTTCAAGCACGAAGGCTATCACAATGTAAAGTGCATAAGTAAAGAGCTCGGGTATAGAGATAACCGAGACACGCGGGGACACCGATATTTTACCGAGTTCCTCCCAACATGGAGTACGTCTCGTTTGGAGAAGGGGTGGTATCAAACCACCAACGCCACAAAAGGTCTCCCTTATTCTCCGGTGAATCTCACCCAAACGGGATCGATCCACGCTTCCACTATCGGTGCACTTGTCGGTGGCAACCGGAACCTCTCACAAGGTTGGGGCACTTATCCACAACTTAATTGGAGGCTCCCAACAAATGCCACAAAAGGCCTCAACAAATGCCACCAAGGCCACAATGCCACCAAGGCCACAAAACCGTCTAGGGTTCCAAGAACCCAAGAGGGACAAGCTCCAATGAGCAACTCAAACCAAATCCTCCGAGGAGAACTCAAACCGATGCACCAAATGCAAATGGCAAAAACACCACCAAGATGCTCAAATCCCTCACTCTCAAATTCCAACAAATCTACTAAAGCTATTGGGGGAACAAGAGAGGAGGAATCAAAGAGAGACACAAAATCCCCCAAAATCTAGATCCCCAAAGATACACTCACAAAGAGATGTTTTGGTTTGGTCAAAATGTAGATCTAGATCTCCTCCAATTACCCCTCGAATATATGCAAGAATCAATGAAGGGGTGAGTAGAAATCAAGCTCAAAGAGTAAGGCAAATGGGGGAAAAGCTTAGACAAAAGGAGGAGTGAGAAGCAAACCTAAAAGACAAAGGGGTGAAGCTATTTAAAGAAACGGGCAAAATCTGGCCGTTAGGGCTATTTTTCGGACCAGTCCGGTACTACCGGATACCGGTAGTACCGCACAAGTCAAAAAACAAGGAAGCAGCAGGCCTGGCATGCGCGGCTGTGCAGCAGCTAGCAGCCAATCAGTGAGCAAGCTCGTGCCAGCGTGGGGCCACCGCGAGGGCCAGCAGCATGCGCGCGGGATTGGGCGAGGCGGCAGGCGCAGCGTGCGCGTGCGGCTGCAAGCGATGCGGGGCCAGCGGGCAGGCGCGGCAGCAGCAGGCCAGCGAACGCGCGCCAGCCAGCCAGGCAGCAGCAGCGCATGCGGGGCCCGTGCGGGGCCAGCAGATCGAGCAGCAGGGCAGCAAGCGCGTGCAGGCCCAGCGGCCAGCGCAGACGAGCGGGCGAGCGCGGTAGATCTGGGCGCGAGCGGGAGCGGCGGGGGCCACTGCGGGCCAGGCAGCGCGCGCGGGAAAAGCGGGAGTGGGCGGGGCAATCGAGGCAGCCGCGCGGGCGCAGAGTCAACCCGGGCGGGCGAGCCAGGGCGAGGGCGAGCGACGCGAGCGGGGCCAGCTGGCGGCGCACAGGAGTAGCAGGGCTGGGGTTTTCTGGGCAAGCCCGGATGGGAGCTGGGAAGTGGCCCGGTACTACCGGCCGCCCGGGGCAGTTGTGCCGCCTGGGCCAGGCCAGGCCCGGTAGGACCGGCCAGGGGTACCTAGCGAGGCAGAAACAAATTAGGTGCCGCTCAGGGCAGGGCGGTAGTACCGGCCCGCCTGGGCGGTACTACCGCTCGGCCCAGAAAACATATTTTTCCTTTTCTTTTTAAATAAGACCGGCAGATATTTAAACGACAATAACTTTTGATTGGAAGCTCCGATTGACCCGATTCCAATTGCGTTGGATAGAGGACGACAAGGGCTTCCCAATAAAAAGTTGAAATATTGGTTATCATCAAGTGAGAAGGTATCAAGTAAAATAATGTGAGATACCTCACTTGGTGAGAAACCGAAAAGCCGCATAAATCAAAATCGCAACAAGATATAAAAGGGAGATCCGATTTTGATGAACAAGAGCTTGTTATGGAGATTACCACAAGCTCTATATCCTCACATGGGTAAGACCAAATAACAACCAAATACGATGATGCAAGTATGCAAAGGTTTGAGCTCTCTCCGAACGATATGATCGAGTTACTCATACGAGAGCTCCCCTTGATAGTATGGTTATCTATCCTAAACCCAGTCTCCCACACACAACATGAGACCGACAAAAGGGAAAACCTATCAGGATTATACCTTTGCCTTGAGTATTCCACTTGATCTCGATATAGACGAACTTGACCTTCTTAAGATGGAACGCCTTTCTTAATTCCTCATCATCGATCCATGATCACCGAGGATGGCAAGCATCAAACATGATATCTTCTATAGATGGCACATTCTGAGCTTGCACATCACATCTTCTTCTCATTTCATCGACCTTGAAGCCAACACATGCTACAAGCGATGCCAATGGACAATTCCTACAAGTATAACTTAATACACACATTAGTCCATAAAGATTGTCATTAATTACCAAAACCACATATGGGGGCCCACATGTTCTTTCAATCTCCTCCATTTTGGTAATTGATGACAATCTCTTTAAGAGGGTTTATATAAGGAATCTTTAATGAATAAAATGGTAACACCAATATCAAATACTACAAAAGTATGTGATATTGGTACCATCACATATATAGAGCAAACTCCCCCACAATCTATGCATGTGTGATGAACTTGAATTTCATTGCGCCAATTATCATTGGTGGAGTTTCCTCTATATATCACATGCTAAGCAACAACAAAGATGCAAGAGCATGAAAGGAAAATGCTTAAGAACCAACTCAATGCATAGACAAACTTCCCTTAAACCCTCTAAAACTTCTCCCCCATTGGCATCGATTGCCGAAATGGGTGACAAGTTCTAGAAGGTAAATATAGTAATAATTCCTCCAAAGGTGTGCCTTCGCACATATCCAATGATGAATACTTGGGAGGGAGTAGAACTATATCGAGGACCCGAAGATTGCCAAAATAAAGTTAAATGATGCAAGCAACTACAAGTCCGACAAACCAATTTGAAAACAACAAATGAGTCCAAATGGAAACTACAAGATATTATGATATGAGCAAAAGGGTGCTTTAAATAACTAATAGAGAAGCTCCCCAAGATTTGTGCACAATTCAAAATAAATGCATTAGAATACATATTGCACAAATATGGAATCCTTGCTCCCCCATAAGCATTTAAGGCACAATTAATGAGAAAGAAAACAAATGAGCATTATTAAATGAATTAGATTAGTTCCCCAAAGATAATGCACCAATTATGATAATTGCATTTGGGAACAAGGTGCATAATCATGAAATCCTCACTCATCCAAGCTCATTTAACAATACAAGGCATGAGAGAACAAATATGAGTGCCCAAAGATGTAAACAAGAGGAACACGCACTCATAGGCAATTAAATTTGGGATCCACCAAAGAATCAAAAGGAATAAAGTGTGGTCTCCAAGGATTAAAAATCAACTAAAATTATCTTCTCATATGTGTATATGTCTCTAAGTGGAAAACATCACAAAGACATATGCCAACAAAGAAATATGCACACATAAGGAAGATATACAATAAAGCACATCTTATAAGGATAAGGAGTCCTTTTAATAAAATGTGGTAGTGGAAGCCCCTACATCGATTTTCCTTTATAAGTAATAAGAATCCAAATTTATCCACGGGAATTTAAACCTAGGTGGTTGAGTCGCACAACCACTGTCCTAACCAAGTGAGATAGTATGCCCCACTTCTTTTGAGGATAAGGAGTTATGGATGCGCAAATACAATGGTCATAGAAGTGCTAGTTTCAAGAATTGAACATGTCAATCTAGATGCTAATGTTATGTGCTTAGATTTATTTGTCATAGTGCACGAGCTCTTGTAAAAAATGCCTAAATGTCTAAATATAAAATTTGTACTTATCAATAATAAATTATGTTCCAATTCAACATTACCATGAAATTGTACCTTTGATAATTTAAAATTCATAAGTATTAATTATTAGGATTAGATAATAGCATAGGGTTCATAATAAATCTCATGCATACATTGAATATAACAACATATAATCATATATATAAGTGTTGTTACCATGTAACACTTCTACTACTGGTTACCAATGTATATGTAAGCATGTATTACTATATTAGATCCTTAGAATGGCCAAAAAGATAGAACATGAGGATGTGTTGGCATATTCCCTACCAACGGCCGTCGTCTGCCTTGGTGTTGTTGTTGTTGCTACGAGTATTTGTTTTCTTTGGTGGATTCTTTGTATTTCCCCTTTTTATTTTTGTTTGCTTTTCGGCGCTATACATCCTAGATTTATAGAGGCCAGGTGTGTGGACTCTATAGATTGTATCATCTTGATGTAAGATGTTTGAGTCTAATAAAAACACCCCTTATTGAAAAAATATGCCCCACCGACTCTTGTTTGGGCCTTTCATAGCAAATTGATGAGTTGTTCTATATGTGCGATGTTGAACAGTTGAGTAACTATGTTTCACACCCAACCACGTGAGCCATACAATATTTAAGGAGTACTTGAGTGTTAATCATGGGAATTAGAAGTTCTATTTTGTCACAAAATACATACAAAGAGATAACCAAAAATGATTAACAACTTTGGCCTCATGTCCAATCAATAACCATTTATCTATTTCTTCTTATGCCTTTGACAGAATGATTTGATTCTTTCGACACCATCTTGAATAGAAGAAGGAACAATAGCAAATGTAATGCGGACCCAGTTTTCCATTCCGAGAACACTTCCTACATTTGGGAGACATAAGTAGGTAAGTTGGCTACATAAGTGCACCTGAATAAATTATATAAGAGTAGAACGACTCCTACATATACTAAAGAGTGAAACAATAACATCATATGAAATAAAGGATTACAACTCATTTTCCCCTACATATATCAGACTATTTATACACTATGTTGTCTACTCCCTCTGTTTCAAAATATAAGATGTTTTAGGTTTGTGAAGAAAATGTATCTAGACTTCTTTTAGTGTGTAGATTCACTCCAAACTCGAGTGAACATAATACTAAAATAAGTCTAGATACATTTGCTTTATAAAGCTAAAATATCTTATATTTTGAAACGGAGGGAGTACAAAGGATATCTTGTGTACATACAATTGCTTACGGTGCATTTTTATATGATCAATGGTGCTATGTTTTATGTTTGCAATGAACAACCACAGTAATGTATTTGTGCCTTGCCCTCACGGTTTATGGACATTGTGTGAGCTAATTCTGCACCACTCTCCTAATTCAACGCCTAAGCT
This sequence comes from Avena sativa, assembly GCA_916181665.1. Lineage (NCBI taxonomy): Eukaryota > Viridiplantae > Streptophyta > Magnoliopsida > Poales > Poaceae > Avena > Avena sativa. Next base: position 510,779,237 of record OV702294.1, read on the forward strand.
AGTCCCTCCCGTTGTATCGCTCGGCTCCCTGTCAGTCGCCCCTAAGTCAATCCCATCTCGTCAGTCGCCCCCTCCTCTCCGTCGCGCCTGCAGCTCCGCCCCGTCGCGCCGGTAGCCCAAACCCCCCCTGCTCCGGCGCTAACTTGTCGCTCACCCCGCCCCCTTGCTGCGACGCCGCCCGTCCGCACTCTTGGGTCCTGACGCTCCCGCCTGTGATTCACCGCTGCGATGACGTCTCCCGCGCAACTCCCTGCAGGTACAGGGAGGTACGTTCCCTCGCTCCAGCATCTTAACAAATTGGACCAAGCCCACCCACTTATCAGATCAACATAGACAAATGGAGTGTGGAGCTGAGGACTTGGTGGTGTCTGATAGGTCCGGGCATGATGAAGACATGTAGAGGAGGACGATGTCAATGATGCGTTCGCGACCATGGGGGGCAAATAGCGAGGGGCGCAGTCTCCTGTCTGCGTCCATTCAGGTAAGGTTCCTTCTTTTGTCAAATTTTAATGGAAATGCTGCTTTCGTGCACTGTGTTGGGATAGGAGCTGTGTTTGTAGGTTTTTAAACAGTGTGCTTAAACTACAAATTTCATTCACGAGGTACCAAACATCTCAGTTTCTACTTCATTTCTTCCATTTATATTTCTTCATCGAGAACTGAATGAAATGTGCAATCATGTTAGAGGATAAGAAATGAATCTCCAAAATCCCCTGATATTTGTCTAGACATCCTGCAGGCTGCAGGTCAGTTGGGGTATTGGGTGAACCACATACTTATCTATGTTTACTGCCATTGTTATGGAGGATTAATTAGGCGTGTCGTAATAGTGGACAAAGAGGTATTCAAGACTCGATTCTTCTCTTGAAATACAACATAAGGTGATAGCTATCGGTAGTATTCAGAAGTCACATATGCCACTCTCAAGTCACAAAGTCGCATATAATTATAGGGGTTTAGTACCTTCCAATGATTGATACATATATGTTCAATTCTATTATTCCGAAATGGGGGCAATACCCCCCGCCTCTGCATTGGTTGATGCATGCAGCCTCTTATTTCAACATATATGTTCAAACAAGATTGCTGTTCTTTCTGTATGAGTACTGAATCATGATACACCGGTAAACTAACTATTCAAACACACTCCTAGCCTTGGATTATCAGTGTGACAATGTCAGTATAGCTGTCGTAATCTTCCCCATGGTTATATCCTATGGTACTTTTGACTTCTGATATGTTGTTTAGTGGAAGTATTCCTTGTACAGTGACAGTGGCTAGGATTTGTTGCCACTTGCCAGTAGTTTGGGCATCCTTATATGGTGACAGTGGCTATTGTCTCCGTTGCTCTCACAATTTTTCTTCTCCATTTTAGTTAATTGCTCTACGTCAATATCTTGGCACCTTCAAGCATTGTCATGACTCATTTGGATATTCCTATGTTTTATCTAGCTTATTTTTACCTTCATTCTGAGAGAACATTGATGCAGCAACTATTAATAATGTTGTTTTCAGTTAGAGAAGCTGAACACTGGATTGCCCTATGTTTGAACAAATTTTGATCTCATGGCAGTAGGGTACCGCTTAGAGCACATGGACCAAATATATTCTAGGACGAGACATGAAACTATGTGTATTCTGCTTAAATTCACTGAAATTTTACTTCGAATGTAACCCTTAAATTCATGGTATTTATACAAGGGGGATCTATTGTTTTCTAATACATGAGACCTCTTTTTTCTTTTGTAGGGTAATATTATGCATCAGTACTTTGATTGAAATTCCCCAGATGATTTTAAAAAATGTGAGAAAATTACAGTGTTGATCAGTGCTTCTATTTTTCTGTGTTGCTCGATTTAATTTATATTGGCTGAGACGTGCCTTGCACATACCTGATTACTACTAGTAAAACAATGTATAATTGAATCTACAGCATCCATCATATTTCTAAAACTGTTCTAGTCAAATCAACTTCTGTAAATGAGCATATACATTCCTACCTGGGCATAATATAACCGATTCTTCCTTTGCGAGCTTGCAGCAAAAATCAATGTCATCTTGGATCCCCTCCAAAAGATGCAAGTTCAGTTTCACCTGTTTACATTGATTTTAATATAGTTATTGACAATCAGTTAAGCTTTCTAGAAAATAGTAGGGATTTTTTGTAACATAGTTTTTTCATCATCATTGGTTAGTAATAACAAATATGGACAAACTATTTTAGCATGGCTAGTACTGACAATAGATGTCGACTATCATCGTTAATCTTCGAAATATATGCATCTTCACAAAGAAAATAAAAACAATCCTTATTGACATTCACTGAACATACTTATTATATAAAATAGATTTACACTTAATAAAACTGTGCAATGCATTGCGCTTCCAAATGAATTCTTCTTATTTTGACATTCCCAAAGGACATAATTTAATATATAAATTGACTTACCATTACAAACATGGATCCTTCTGGCTTGTGAGGACAGCTGATATATCTGTTTTCCTTTATATCTTTGTAGCATATTTCTGATGATTCCTTTAGCAGAGCAATAATTCTCTTAAAGAAATCTTCTTTCGTGTTTTCAAGAATTTTGGGAAGAGCTCCCTAATCAATTTTATAGTACAAGAAATCACTATATCAGTGGTGTGAAATAAAAAGCATAAGAGAACAACAATAACAACGATAGCAAAACATGAAGAAATAGCAGAAGCTGCTATAGGTAAAGAAATGCCATGACAAATGCATGTACATTTCTAAATATTCTGTACTTGGAAGAAAATAACATGGAGTGCTCACAGAACTTAGTTCAATTTATATATGTTTTATTTATTTGTGGAATCAAACAAAGCAAAGGTAAATAACTAAAAGTATACATCTTTATTCAGTCTTGATTGACTTTGACTCTCAAAGTGAACAAAAAAATATACTACTAACTTGTTAGCACTGAGCATGTGGTAGCTACAACCTATCCTAATATCCACCAAAGAAAAATTAGGACAGGAGTGAGTAAATAAAAAGGACTAACCTGAATGAAAGTTGCTGGATCTGTTGACACATTAAGGTAGTTGGTAATAGACGTAGCGATCTACAAAATACATTACATATTTAGCAAAATACTAATCCCTACAATAGCATATGAAAAGAGTGTTAGAGAGTTACCTTAGTTTCTTGCAAGATCTTTTTGGGATCGTATACAGCTACCCAACCAAGTCGCCATCCAGGCACTATCCATGACTTTGATAGAGATCCTATGGACAATACTGGGGCAATGTGCCCAAACACACCCATTGGGATAAATGGAGCACCGCCGAAAACCAACTTGCCATATACCTCATCAGCAATGACTAATATCCCAAGCTTTCTTGCCACCTCTGCCACCTAAATGACGTTAGTACACGGTTACTACTGCTGGCAGAATGATTAGAAAATGCAATGCAAATTGAAATAGACTGATCAGCAAGGTAAATGGTCTCAACCTTGGCTAAATGCTCGTAGGAATAAACACTCCCACATGGATTATTCGGATTTATAATGACCATTGCAGTTGTGTTCTTGTCGGCGATAGATTCCAGCGAGTTGATATCAATCTCCCAACCCTTGTCTGGAAGAAGATCAAAATGCCGAATTTCTAACCTGTTAAATCCTGCGCGTGCCTCGTAATTTGGATAACCTGGTCTCGGAAGCAGAATGTTGGCGCCAGGTTGGGCGAGAACAGGGATTACGACCTCAATGGCTTGAGTTCCGCCAGCAGTTAGGAAGATATCATCGGCTGACAACTGGTAAGGAAGATCCTTCGACAAGTGCTCTGCCACAGCGCTGTGTTTACAAAGTAGTAGAAGGTTAGTTTTTTGAAAAGGCGCTAAAAGGCTACCTAGGAAAGAACATAGATAAACTACGTTACAACAAGTGCTCTGCCGCTGCACTACTGTTTTTTTTAAGCTGCATAGGGAAGAACATAGATAAACTACGGTGCTCTGCCACAACACTATTTTATAAGGTACTAGTAGAAGTTTAAATTTTTGGAGAAGGCGCTGAAAGCTACTGTGCCTAGGGAAGAGCATTGGACATTGGAAAACCAGAGCAAAAGTTCAGTTACCTTCGTGCGGCGGGTAGGCCGACGCCGGCGGGGTAGCAGTTGAACTCTCCAGTGCGCAGCGTGGCGGCGACGGCGTCCTCGGCCTCGACGGCCGTGCGGAAGGCCGGGAACATGGAGGGGTCACCGTGCGCCAGAGGCAGCACCGGCCGTGGGCCGTCGTCCTGCACGCTCGCGCTGATCTTGTACCTTATCGCCCGGATGCTCATGTTGGCCCCCGTTGTCGCCAGCACGCCGTCCTTGGCCCTCGCGAAATTCCATTCCACCTCCGGCGCCACCGCATGGCCGTTACTCTTGCCGTTGCTGTGGCCATTCTGAGCGGCAGCGCTGTGGCCCTTGTCAGCGGTGGCGATGTGGCCGTTGCTCTGGTGGGTCGCCATGGGGAAACTGAGTAGCAGGAGCGGCAGTAGGGATGGGTAATGTTTTGTATGGTTTTGCCGTTTGGTGTTTGACTGCGCGGAGGTCTTATAAAGCTAGCTTGGGGACATGGACGGGGGGTCCTGCACTGGCACTGGCAGAGCAGGAGCAGAGCAGCAAGAAGCACGCGCGCACTGGTAGACCACGCTGGTAGCTGAGGCCCGCGGGACGCGTGGTCACGGCAACGGCAACGGCAAGGACAGCAAGAAGCACGCACGCACGCAACAAGCGCGCACACATTTTTTTGGGGCATTGTATTTTGTTCTTATGCAGCCTGCCACTGCCAGCACAAGACATCAAAGGGAGTGGTGGTAAACGGACACGCACAAACCACGTCTTGTCTCTTTCATTTGATCCATCCCCAGTAGTAACATGAACCGTCTCTTTCCTTGTTTGAAGGTCCCCAAAAAAGGGTGTTGGCACCCCAGCCCAAGGACACGCGAGAAGATGGAAAGTAAAACTGGGGGCGCAGGCGCAAATGCAGGCAGAGAGAAACGGTGGGTGAAGAAGTCACTGGAGTGAAGCTGCCTACCAGGTACCAGCCTTGCAGAACTGCGGCTGCACGCCTGGCGGTTGTGCTGGCGTAGTCAGTCAGTCTAACCACCCCCACGCTTTTGGGATGGATGGATGGATGGTGGCGATGATGAAACCCCAAACTATGCATGCCATCGAATCTTGATTCCCCTCGTACCCCGACCGAAACACCTGCTCTTCCGTGTCGTCTACCCTTCATTCGGCATTTCCACTCAGGACAGCAACTCTCCCCTTTCTTCCCCGCTTCTCATATCATAGCAGGAATGTTCTGGATTCGCAAAAGCTACTACCACCTGGAACACGGCTTACGCGTGTGACAAGGAAACTGCATATTCCACCAGTTTTTTTAACCTCTTTTGTACAGATCACTAGTTAGACGCATTTCACCACTTTGGTCTAATCGGTCGCAGTTTCCACTACTTGGTCAGCTGATCAACGATTTAGCTCGATTCACGGTAAAGCTGACAAGTGGGCAATCTATACACAAAGACAGTAGCGTGCTTAGAAATTGGTAAAATAATATTCTTTATCCAGAATTTTAAAGAAATTAGACAGCAAATATTCTGGATTTGCGAAAGCTACGACCTGGAACACGTCTTAACGCGTGCGGCGCACTCTACGTGGCGAGCTGCTGAGCACATCGTGTTGCTCACGATGAATTACCACATCTCCAGCCCAGAGTGTAGACATCCTATGTCATCCTGTACATTGATGCATTTTCTACAACACATCGTGAGCTCGACTGGTTCTCTGGCAGGGCAATTACATCACGAATAGGAGCTCTTTTCCAGCCACAAACTCGAACCAGAGTATTAATCACGTCCATTTCTGTTACCATCATAAGTCATAAGCAGACTACAAAGTCCACATATTCAAGTGAACCATGAAGACATGATGTGTTCATAGGCGGCTTGGCGCAGACTTCTCTAGTCATTGTTAACGTTGTTGGATATTTATGTGGCTTTCAACAAAAAAAATTAATCTCTTTTTTTTCCTGCGTGCGGCTCTTTTCTATACTCGGGCAAGAAAACTTATGTTTCTAGTGGGCTGTCCGGCAGCCTTTCACCTATTCTTTTTTTTATCAAGGTATATGTTACTCCAATATACTAAAGAAGAAACTAATTGCACACAACAATGTAATGTCATGAACTAGTTAAGACATCAATGATGCACCTATCCAAAATGACAAAAGAAAAGTAAATAAAATATGCGGAGGTGATCAACAACTCATAGCAGGAGGAAATAATCACCACTGTTGATAATACCCAAGACCCGGGATATGGAACTGGTTCTCCGGCAGCTACACCTCCAAGAAGGAAGCAATGCTCAACCCTTGTCACCGTTGGACCTAACAACCACAGTCGGATCATGGGTGGAGATCCAGGTAACTTCCAAACAATGCCTTCAACAAGATAAGGTCGATAAGGTCTAGAAGTCTGCCATTTTAAGGTCAAACCTAGGGTTTTCACCAGGAGAATGAGACCAAGTACTTGAAGAGCACCATTAATAAGCAAAGTTATCATGTGTTGCCATCGCCAGTTTCCGTTGCAGAGTACCTTGATGCAAAGCACTGGTTGCCAGGCTCATAGTCGCCGTGAATATGGTTTTGACATGGATGTCGCCACGCAAACAAAACCGTATCAACACAATGTGTTGTGTACCATTGTCTTCACCTCATCCATTGCACACACACACACACACACACACACACACACACACACACACACACACACACACACACACACACACACACATGGAGACAACAATCACACACATGGTCCTGCGTGGACATCCATCGCCACACAATTGAACAACTGTGTCCATGCAAAACAAACTATCGGGCTATCGTTGTCGTTCCTTACCGGTTACCACCGTCATCACTTAGTGCCTTAGTGGTGTCGAACTTGACATGAGTGTGGGGATCCTTTCGCCTTCCGAGTGCAGCCACCTTGACGCTATGGTAATCAAAACAGCGATGTTTGCCATAATCTCTCTCCCCTTTCTCCTTTCTCTTATTCAGACTAGACTAGTGACAACCACATTCTCTATCGTCTACCACCAACATATTCTTGGGGACCAAATCCACACCATAATAAACAGCATCCAACCTAAAGCACCACACTCCAAGAAGACACATTCAAGAAGGAATTGCCGTCCCATATGCCAATGTTGCCGAGAGATCACATGGAGACGGCGTTCCGTTCTCAGCAGCGTTAAAATCTCTCAGCGTGTAGGATCCATATACTCCCATAGACCCCTTGTATCTTTTGATGCATGAAAACGGAGCTACTTTTTTATTCCACTCAGTTCGTTTACTCTGCGGATTTTCGTAGCAAGTGGCCAGTAATAGTACATCTTCGCTGCAACGTATTCCGTCTGACAACCACGCAAGCTCCACCCCATCAAGATCCATGCCGGTTGCTTTCCAAACCTCAACATTGTAGTACAAGCCAACTTTCTTCATCTCACTTATATCGCCACCGATCTTAGGGTCCATCCGAGCAAACCAATCTGCCATCAGAATCTTCACTTTGCAACCAGCTTTAATCATCTTGTTGACATTCACGTCACTAAGATTCGCTAGGCTGTTATGCATCCAGAGGGATCAAACCACACATAGGGTGTGTTTGGTAGCATGCAGTCCTATGGAACATGCCATGTTGAACAAAAAAGGCTTGATTGGTTGCCTGCAAGACCTCTGCGTCCGCGTGAGTCTCAAAGCAGCCCAGTGGCACGCCAATGACAACGCCCAAGTCGCCCGTTTTACTGGAGACTGGCTCGGGCGAGCGAAAAAATGGCCTGGCCACTCGCGTGGGCAACGGGAGGGGAGACACCGCATCCCTTCTGAAACACGCGCCATAAATTTCCTCACCCCCCACTTCTCTCCCTCTCTACTCTTATGTCACTCTCCCCCTGGACGGTTCCACTGCCCGTGATGGTTCTCTTGCTCACCATTGACACCGCAACGACGAATCTCTTGGAGGGACAGATCCGAGCAACCTCAACCTCTGTGTCTTCGTCGCTTGTGCCCGTCGGTTCGTGATGAACAACCTGCTGCTTCTGCATGCTTCATTCGGTTGGCAATGGCGGTAAGCTCTGCCCCTTCTTATCCGAGCCATTTTGACAGTAGATCTATAGCTAGGTAGGGTTCTCGCTGGCATGCGTTGTGGATCTGCACTAATAAGCATGGTTCTAAGTTTTATTGATTAGGGGTTTACAGTTGATGCTCTTTTTTGTTCTTAGGAATTACGGTGGGATGTTTCTTGGTGCCCTGTTCTTAGGAGTAGGATTTCAGAACAATACTCATCCAACGATTGAAGTGACGACAGTTCTTGCATACATAGTTGATGATGATTAAAATGTGTGTGTTATGCACTTTCAAGATGGGGTTATCGAACCAAGTGGTATGTACAATGCTTGTGCATTCGACCAGGTTCGCTGACCCCATCGCTGAAAAAGGTGTGCCGTGTGCGTCCAATGCCACATGCATGAAGAATCTGAAACTGCATCACACACACTATAAGTGGCATGGAATTCAAGAGGAGATCACCAACCGGCCGGATAGTGGCACCAACGTCGTCCATCAAGTAAGCCATATTTCGCCGATTGGCATGCTATAGTTTTTGCCCATTTTGACGCCGCTTGGCATGCTACATTTGTGTCGATGTTGTGCCCATTTCCTTGTAGATGGTTCAAATGTTTCAATCCTACCGAGAGGACAATGATGACGTCCAATTCAAGTTCATCCACGTGTTCAAAAGAATCGATACTTGCGACAAGTGGAAGAGAAACTTGGGTGGCTCTCGCCAAGGCCAATGACACTCCCCTTCGACCCTAAAACAGCAACACCGACGGCCTCGTAGGGGCGTCCACCGGGAACAAGAAGGCCAAATTGGCAAGGGATGTGGCGCCGGCCCCGTAGAGGTTGCAATCATCTATTGAGAAGCGCATTGTCGGCACAATGTCGGATGTCGTCTAGAGGGAAGATAAGTATGATACAAGGTGGGTGGTGATGTTGGAGAAGCAAGACGTCAAGATCGGAATCCAAAAGACCAAGAGGTTACGGAGAAGGAGAGGTAAGAGGCCTTGGCTCTCTTGACGACCGACACATCTATGATGGATGACGAGGTGTAGGCCGTGGTATAAGGAGCAACACAACCTCATCTAGAAACAAATGAGAGCACCACCGACGAGTTTTACACCAACGATGATGTCGGAAACACCGGAGACGCCGTCTACCATGGCGGAGGATGATTCTACCATTTGATTTTCTCGACTTGTAATATGCGGCCAGACTTGCGGCCTATTTTATTCGCTGTGACAGTGAATTTGTGGCGATTTGTATGAGACAGTGAATTCATGACATTTTCATATCCATGCGTTTGCAATTTTGGATATGGGCCCAAAAAAAAAACTGTTTAGAGACGACATACGAGGGACGCGGCTGGTAGAGACGACATACGAGGGACGCGGCTGGTAGCCGGCGCCACCCATAGGAACTTGATGCTCCCATATGGTTCATTACGGACGAGTGCCGGGCGCTGAATTGGGACGGCCGGAGATGCTCTAAAAGGCATTAAGCATTCGTTGCGAGCTGACAAGCGAATCACGCATTAACAAGTTTTCAGCCAAATTACGAGCGAAAGAAAACGATCTCTGCTTTCTTGTCAGATAGTATTTTTTTCCCGCCCAATTAAGCGCCGGTCCACGGCAAATCGGCAATGCGCCAGTGCTCCTATGCCGTTGGGCAATGCGAGATGCCCAAACGATCTTTGCTTTCTTAGAGCCGAAATCTGGACCTCTTTTTGGCCGGACGGAATTTGATTTCGTCCTGGGTACGTCCAGTTTCCCACTCGCATATCCAGGCCGAGTCCCAGGTTCGGCGAAATTCAGTCAAACTCGGCGAAATATGGGCGAATATAGGCGGATTTTATTAAGTAGGGCGAGCACATATTACATCGAGTTAAAAACTAGGAAAAGGCCTCCGCCGCCGTGGTCGACGCCGCAACTACAGGCCGAGGCGGGGGTGGTTGTCGGCCTGGATGTGCTCCATAACGCCGGCGAGAGTTCGCCCCGGAACGCTCCAGAAGCAGCGGCGAAAAGCCATATTGTGGCGCTGCGGCGGCGCCGAGCCCGGCGGACCGTTGTGTCGGGCGAGTTCCGTGAGGCGCCTATCGGCGAAGAACTGCCTCCACAAGACTAGGTTGCCAGGATCCGCGTCTTGCATGTCGGCGATAGTCCCCTGGAACTCTCCGGCGAGACCCGGGTCTTGCATGTCGGCGATAGCCACCAGGATCTCTCTGGCGAGGTCCTCGGCCGGCACCGGCGGAACAGGGATCCCGCCAGCGCTGAGTTGCCAGCCGAGGGGGAGACGAGTGTCCGGCGACGCCGTATAGTGCGCCTCGCGGAGCAGCCGGGCTTCCCACGGCGTCATCGTGCGTCGGCCGGGAAATCCCTCGGCCATGGCTTCTCGGCGGAGTTGAGGAGGAAGAAAGATGCGAACGTCCGAAGTTCGCCGGAGTTGTGGTGGTGTGAGAGACTGTGAAGAAAGACGGCGAGATGCACGCCTTTTATAGGCGGAGCTCGGCGACGAGGGCGGGAAGGGTGTAGCGGCGAGGGCGGGAAAAGGAAAACGGCGAGAAGAATGGCGGCGAGTCGTCTTCTGTCGCTGACAGACTGGTCCACTCGGCCAATTCGCTATGTCCGGCGTTCCCAGGGCGTACCCGGGATCCTGGGTTCGGGCTGGATAGTCCGGACCAAAGTTGGCCAAAATCCGGCAGAAAAGAGGTCCCTGGATACGCGACTGAGCCGATTTTCGGCGTGCGGACGTAATTTCAGCGTTTGGATAGGCGAGTGGAGATGCTTTATCATATAGTAGTATTTTTTTCCCGGCCCAATTAAGCGCCGGTCCACGGCAAATCGGCAATGCGCCAGTGCTCCTACCGACGAGGGATTCAGAAACGTTGTGGCTCAAAAATTCAGGATCCGTAACGCGACAGTCTACAACTCATCGCTCCAAGAATCATCGGCGGGGTTTGCCCGGCGGCACGCGCCGTTGGCGGAAAGGCTCTCCAGCCAGAGCTCGTCGCGGATGGTGGAGTCGGCGTCATCGTTGCGGTGCCATGCCCAGCGCGCCGCGGTCGCGTTCACCACGCTCAGGCGGCCGTGCCCGAAGCTCGCCTCCCTCATCAACGAGAGCCGCGCCAGCTTGTGGTTCTTCTGAAAGCTGCGTGCGGCCACCACACAGGACAGACAGTTCAGAAACAATTCAGTGTTGCCCACAGAAATGTACACGGCGGTTCGACATCTACTTACTCGAACGCAAGCCCTTCTCTGTTCCCGCCGTCGCCGATGGTGATGTGCACCGGCCCACACGGGTTCGCCTCGTCGTTATACACCCTGGTCTGCAACAATGAAGCATGCCGGGACATCAGGACGCGCATCGATCGCGTGTAAGTACATCGGTCTCACACTTCGACGTGGTCGAAATTCGAACAACTCACGAAGCGCTCGTAGGCGTGGACGTGGCCGGAGAAGACGACGTCGACGCGGGCATCGAACAGGAGTCTCTCCATGGCCTTCCTCATGGCCTCGCCCTCGCCCGCGTGCGCCGCGTTGGTGTTGTACCACGGGGCGTGCAGCAGCACGACGAGCCACGGGGTGGCGCGCCGGTCCACCCGGGCGAGGTCCCGCGCCAGCCACCCGTACTGCTCCGAGGTGGAGTTGTACCCGGCGTAGGATCCCAGCATGACGACGTGGACGGCGCCGCCGGCCACTTCGAAGGAGTAGTAGAGAGGGGACGGCGAGCCGCTCTCCTCGTGCGGCATGCGCCACCGCGTGGTGTAGGCCACGAACGGGGCCGGCGAGCCCGGGAGCGCCATCCCGGCCTCCACCTCGTGGTTCCCCTCGGTGACCATCCACGGCCGCCGGCTCGCGTGCTCCTGCACGAACCGCCCGAACGTGTCCCACAGCGGCTGCTGCGTGTCGGCGTAGGCCAGGTCGCCCGGCACCAGCAGCACGTCGTAGTCCGTCTTGCTGACGTGCGCCAGCGTCGACGCCGTCCACTCGGTCTGCCCGAGGTCCCCTGCGATTATTTGAACGGTCGGTTTTCATTTTTCAAGATCGGACGGCCAGGGCAGCGTGCTACCAGCCAGTTAACTGTCGAGCGGTGGGTGTCTCCGAATGTATACTGTACCTGCGAGGGCGAGCTCGAGGGGGAGAGCGGCGGGCGGGGTCTTGAGGGTGAACTCGTCGCCGACCATGGCGCACCGGTAGTAGTACACGGTGCCGGGATCCAGCGGCCCGATGGTGACGTGGTGGATCTTGCCGGAGGAGTAGAGGAAGTAGCGGTACGAGGTGTGCTCGCCGGTGGCCGACGAGGTGTAGTTCCCGGAGGCCCTGCCGTAGTCCACCACGGAGTGCCCGTGCTTGGCGTCCGTGACCCACGAGACTCTCATGCGGTTCGCGCCGACGAGCGATACATGGACCTGACAATCACGCATGCATGCCGATCAGTTTTCGGTCGGCCGGACGTTGGTCGCTGCAACGGCATTCTGAATCTCTGGTCGATATGCATATGTACCTGTTGTGGGTGCGAGGGAGGTTGGCTGTTCCCCGTCAGGATGACCCGGCCCGGTGGCGGCCGGACATACTCGGCGGCGACAGAGGCGAGCAGCGTGCCGACGAGCAGGACAAATACGAAACGCGCCGGTATCTTCTTTGGCCGCATCGTGTCGTGTGGTGTGTAAATTAATCTGGGAGGATCGACTCGACGTCCTTGAGCAAACATGGACCATATAGAGTGGGGATGGCAATGGCATTGGCAGCGGAATTAGCCAGCGGCGATGGGATGGCAATGGCGTCAAGGAACGGGAACGCACGTATTCCTGCAGGCTTTCGATCGCTTGAAGCGTCCTTAGCCGCAGGGCGGTGCTGAATCATCCACGTACGGTACACTTTGCTTGGCGGGGACTTCTCCGCGCGACACACCCACCACCTCTCCCTCGCTTCAAGCGTCTGCGTCTCGGACCCTCGGTGCGGTGCGGTGCGGGGACGAAACGATGCAGGACGTGCTACATCTCGTGAGAGAAAAGCAGGACGTGCTACTCATACGTTTGTCTTGATATTCTAATCGTGCAAATCTTGTACTCCATAAATGAAAGCAGGAGTATTGATAAACTATTTTGAATTGTGAAATTTCGAATATTAGACTAACCCCATAAATGAAAAGCACTCACAAAGGGAGCATCAGCAACATCGTCATGAATTTGCCAAAGCTGGGCCTTCGGAACAAATAACTACGTTTAGACGTCTTGGGCTTCTGATGGCCCGATTAGTATGAGCCCATATTAGTGGATTATTTTTTCATTCTAATGGGCTGCGGATATGTACTTCTTTTACCTCAGAAGTTCTGGTTTTCTTGAATAAGACGGTGTCTAGATTCATACGTATTTACACACTAGAATCTAAAAAAAATAGAAGTTAATTAATGCCTAACAAAGAGAATACTACACATGTATGTAGAGCTACTAGGCTTGGCCGCTTGGCTGAAGCTAACTTGTACTATATGATCTAATCTTTAAAACTCCAGAAACGCCGTGGGAGAGAGCTTGAAGTGTTGACACTCTCACTTTTACAAAAAAAATGAGGGCTCGTGACAATGTGGTTTAAGACTTGAAGTCGTTACATAAAAAGATCATCCACCAAACCTCCTTGGTTGAATACTTGAAGTCGTTACATAAAAAGATCATCCACCAAACCTCCTTGTGGAAGCTGCAGTCCTGCAAAGATGGAGGATAGAGTCTAGATGGATATTGTTATATATTGGGTTGTGTTGTCATCACTAGATTGCAAGATTTTGCGTATTGACGATTTTTGCCATGGTCTTTGCAAATTGGATTTCTATTTTATTCATCTATCCAAAGACTATACCGGGAAAAAATGAGGTGTTGATATCATATTGTTTAATGTACACTCTTATATGAGAAACAAAACTATGGAAGACTGAGGCCTTGGAGGACAATCATATAATATGTTTTAAATACAAAATTATGAGTACTTACCACGTCACACATGCCATAGTATTGGAACCACCTCAAATTTTTATCCTGTCGCCTCACATCGTCGAGCACAAATCTATGGCCCTTTGTTTGCTACAGTGCATATATAGAGTTCTTGCTAACAATTGTTGACAGCACTGTCTCAAATCATAACAGATTCAATACCACCACCGGTGTAGGATGGGTGGAATACTCTTTGTGTGATCAGAACACACTTAAATAAACAACCCAGCTCATGGTATCATCACAAATAGTGCTATATTGTTTTTAGCTTCGGTGAATTATGAATGAGTGACGGAAGGCAGGGACGCGGACCGAAACCCATTCGCTCTCTACGCTTCCGCGAGCGGAGGGGCGAATCCTATATTCTCTCTGCGCCGCCCCCTCCCCACAACTTCCCTCCCCCTCGCCGCCGTCGGAGGGCATCCCCGGGCAAAACCCTCGAGGCGTCGGTGGCGGCGAGGCCTGATATGTTGTAAACGTATCTATAATTTTTTATGTTCCATTATTATTTAGTATCTATTTTGCTTTGATTTGTCTATACTTTGAGGTATTTTTATATGTTTTCTGAAACTAACCTATTAACAAGATGCCACAGTACCAGTTGCCTGTTTTTTCTGTTTTTTGTTTCAGAAAGGGCAGAAAATCAATATTTTCGGAATTTGACGGGATAAAAACCAAAGTCAATATTTTACCGTGGAAAACACGGAGCCAGAGTACGAGATGGAGGGGGGCCACCAAGGGGCCACATCCCCTGGCCGCGCAGCCAGGCCTGTCCCGCGCCTGGGGGGTGCGGCCACCCCGGGTGCCCCCTGCCTCGCCTCTTCGCCTATAAGAAGCCCCTATGGTAAATAAGGAGATTGCTGAGATGCTCATTGTCTGCTTGCCTTGTCATTTTGATTATATGATAGCTCATGTATCATATGCAAGAGGTACCCCGTTGGCAGTTCTCTATGATACACATATACTTACTATAAAAAGAACTTACGGGTAACTAAACTTGAGTAGCATGAGGAGCGGCCCTCGTATTCAAGAGACATGAGATTGCCAACTTATACTTTGTCAAACATATACTCCATACTTTGTTCACTTTAACCTCAACCACTTCAAGATGGTTATGATAGGGGCAATGAGAGCTGAAAGCTAACAAATACCATAATTTTTGGAAGCTCTTTAGGAGACTTGAAATCCCTACTTCCCCTTTTATGAAGGGTCTTTCTTCCACCATTATATTGAGTCTCCACCTTCTATCCTTAGACACCAATTAAGAGAGCATAGTTGCCATTCTTAGTTCTATGTGCATTGTCCCAAAACTTATTGATTGATTCATATTGTTGATATTGCTTGCTCATGAATTATTTGTATCTAGTCACTCTTATAAACTTTGAAGGTGTCCTATGCATTTATTGCTACTCCATGAGGGACAAGCTAAATGCCACTATGCCATGTTTTCTATATGTGAAATAAACAAACGTCTTTCAATGCATTGTTATTCATGATCTTTGTTTGTAATCTTTCATGTTGCATGCATAGTTACTTTGTTTTATTGTTAGAACTTCTTCTTTCATGCTCATGTTTAGAGTTCTTTGATCCCATCTTTCAATGCTTTCAAATGGTTTGATCTTGATTTTGATAGTGCATGTCACCTCAAAAATTATTCTTTTTATCACTTACGTACTCAAAGACGAGCAGGAATTAAGCTTGGGGATGCTTGATACGTCGTAAACGTATCTATAATTTTTGATGTTCCATGATTGTTTAGTATCTACTTTGCTTTTCTTTATCTACACTTTGAGGTATTTTTATATATTTTCTGGGACTAACCTATTAACAAGATGCCACAGTGTCAGTTGTATGTTTTCTTTTATTTTTGGTTCCAGAAAAGGCAGAAAATCAATATTCTCGGAATTAGACGGGACAAAAGCCAAAGTCAATATTTTACCGTGGGGAACACGGAGCCAGAGTACGAGACAGAGGGGACCCACCAGGGGTCCACACCCCTTGGCCGGGCGACCAGGCCTGGCCCACACCTGGGGGGTGCGACCACCCCGGGTGCCCCCTGCCTCGCCTCTTCGCCTATAAAAAGCCCAGATACCAAAACCCTAAGTACCCGATCAATATTCCATGAAACAGTCTGTATCCGCCGCCACCATCGTCCCTAGATCGGGGGATCTGAAGCTCCTCTCGCCACCCTGCCGGAGGGGAGAGATCATCCCGAAGGTCTTCTTCATCACCATGCCAGCCTCCGGTATGATGCGTGAGTAGTTCCACCTTGGACTACGGGTCCATGTAGTAGCTAGATGGTTGTTTCTTCTCATTTGTGCTACCATGTTTAGATCTTGTGAGCTCCGTTCATGATCAAGATCATCTATTTGTAATCATGCATGTCATGTTTGCGGGGATCCGATGGATATTGAGATTACTATGTCAGATTAGTTAATGATTCTATCTTATTGATTCTATCATGTCTGTGTTGTTTGTGATCTTGCATGCTCTCCGTTTCTAGTAGCTATCTTGGCCAAGTACATGCTAGTCTCCAAGAGGGAGTATTTATGCTCGATAGTGGGTTCATGCCTCTATTTAATCTGGAGAAGTGACAGAAATCTCTAAGGTTGTAGATGTGTTGTTGCTACTAGGGAGAAAACAATGATCTCTTGTTCATGGAACAAGTGGATTGTTTACCTTGCACACTTTGCTTAAAGTAGTTATCTGTTGCTTGCAACTTAATACTGGAGGGGGTTCGGATGATAACATGAAAGTGAATTACTAGTCATAGATGCAGTTGGATGGAGGTCTATGTATCTTGTTGTATTGCCCAATCAAATCTCATAGGACCATGAATGTCTAGTATTGCATTGTTGTGCCTTGCTCTGTCCTGTCAATTTCTCTGCTGTAATTTTTTTACCTAGCATGTCATGTTGTTTATCTTAAGGAGAACACCTCTAGTGAACTATGGACCCCGGTCCAATCTTTATCATTGGTACATATTCCACTGTTACCGTTTACTTTCTGCAAACCACCATTACCTTCCACACCATATAATTAATCCTTTGTTTTCAGCAAACCGGTGAGATTGACAACTTCACTATTTGTTGGGGCAAAGTCTTGAGTTTGTGTTGTGCAGGTTTCCAAGTTGCTAGAAAGACCTTTGGGTCGTTTCCTTCCTCCTACTGGTTCGATAACCTTGGTTTCTTTCTGAGGGAGGATTTGCTGCTGTGCTCATCATACCTTCCTCTTGGGGTCTCCTAACGAAGCTCTATAGTGATCTGAGCGCATCAAGCTGTTTTCTGGAGCCGTTGCCGGGGAGGCTAAGGATGGCTTCACAAGGGGAGTCCTTCACAACCTTTCTCTTTACTTTGTTTTTGTTTTGCTTAGTTTCTTTTTCTTGGTTTTGTTTGCCTCTTTTTTATCAAAAACTCCAAAAAAAATCGTTTGTTTGCTTTCTTTTATCAAAAAACACACAAAAATTAGTTCCTGCTCTAGTTGCTGCTTTTGTTGGCTTGCTCCACTTTTGCCAAAATGAACTCTGCTGAGAACACCAAGTTGTGTGACTCAACTAGCACAAACAACAACGATTTCCTAAGTACACCTATTGCTCCACCTGCTCCTCATGCTATCTTTTATGAAATTAAGCCTGCTTTGTTGAATCTTGTGATGAAAGAGCAATTTTCTGGTACTAGTTCTGATGATGCTACTATCCACCTCAATAACTTTGTTGAACTTTGTGAGATGCAAAAATATAAGGATGTAGATGGATATATTACTAAGCTCAAGTTATTTCCTTTCTTCTTGAGAGGAAAAGCTAAAGAATGGTTGCTATCCTTGCCTATAAATAGTATTGATTCTTGAATTAAGTGCAAGGAGGCTTTCATTGGAAAATACTATCCTCCCGCTAAGATTATATCTATGAGAAGTGAAATAATGAAATTTAGAAAAACTGATAATGAACATGTTGCTCAAGCTTAGGAAAGAATGAAATCTTTGGTTAAGAATTGTCCCACTCATGGACTGACTGCTTGGATTATTATCCAGACTTTTTATGCAGGTTTAAACTTCTCCTTAAGAAACCTGTTGGATTCAGCTGCTGGAGGTACCTTTATGACCATTACCTTGGGTGCTACAACAAAGTACCTTGATAATATGATGGTTAATTATTCTAAATGGCACACTAAGAGAGCTCCACATGGTAAGAAGGTAAATTCTGTTGACGAAACCTCCTCTTTGAGTGATAAGATTTATGTTATCATGGCTATGCTTGTTAATGGAAAATCTCATATTGATCCAAATAATGTTCCCTTAGACTCTTTGGTTGCTCAACAAGAGCAAGTTGATGTGAACTTCATTAGGAATAATAATTTTGGCAACAATGCTTATGGTAATAACTATAGGCCTTATCCTCCTAATAATGGCAATACTTATCATGGTAGATCTGGAATGCCTAGAGAAGATAGGATTCTAGAAGTTGAAAGATCCACTAAAAACTTTATGCAAATGCAATATGAGAAAAACAAGATATTCACTAAAACTATGGAAGAACAATCTACTATCTTAAAAAATATTAGTCATCAACTTGAGAATTTGAATAGATAAATTCCTAGTTTACAGTCCAAATTTTGAGTGCTGAGAAAAATATTTCCTCTTTGTCTGAAGCACGATCCTCTTTGATTAATAAAATGGCTGCTAAACCTGAAACCTCGGAAAATACCTTTGCTGCTACTCATGCCATACAAGTTACTATTGATGAAAATGTTAGACTGTTAGCTCAACTACATGCTAAGTGGGAAAGAGAAGCTGAAATTGCTAGAAACAATAGTGTGTTCACTATCACCACCACCAATATGGATGCCACTAAACCACAAGAAGTCCCCATTCCTCCTACCACAATGTCTAAACCCAATGAGTCTACTACCAGTGATGCTAAGTTTGATTTTGATCTTGATAGTTGCAATATTTCTGAAGTGATTTTGTTTCTACAAAAGCTTGCTAGAAGTTCTGATGCTAGTGATATGAATGTGGCTTTCAGCAAACACATTACAAATGCTCTCATTAAAATTAAGGAAGAAAAGTTGAAACACAAACCCAATATTCCTAGGAGAGTATAAGATAGTTGGGAACCCATCATTAATATGCAAGTGAATGACTTTGATCTCAAAGCTTCATGTGACCTTGGTTCTAGTTTCTCTATTATGCCTAGAAATATTTATGAAATGCTTGATTTGTCACCTTTGGAAGATTGCTATTTGGATGTCCCACTTAATGATAATGCTAAAAAGAAACTAATGGGGAGTGTTAATATGTTCATATTATGGTTAACAATGCTGATGTCCCTGTTGATTTATATGTTTTGGATGTTGAATACAATGCTTCTTGTCCTATTACTTTGGGAAGACCTTTTCTTAGAACGGTTGGTGCCATCATTGATATGAAAGAAGGCACCATTAAATATCAATTTCCATTCAAGAAAGGTATTGAACACTTACCTATGAGGAGAGAGAAGTTTCTTTTTGCTCCTCCTTTGAAA
Organism: Avena sativa; assembly: GCA_916181665.1. NCBI lineage: Eukaryota > Viridiplantae > Streptophyta > Magnoliopsida > Poales > Poaceae > Avena > Avena sativa. The sequence continues at coordinate 510,798,862 of OV702294.1, forward strand.
GCAAGGTTTGATGTTAATGCTTCTTCATTTCGAAATACTTGATTCTTTCTTCTTGTGCCTAACTTAAAGGCGTTAAAGAAAAGTACTTCTTGGGAGATAACCCAATAGTTTTTTTGAGTTTTGGAAGTTATTACTTTTGTAATGAACTGTCCTTATCCTTTTTATTTGATTTTTGTGCCAAGAATAACCTCTAATGAGAGGGAAGTAAGATTTGGGGAGTTGCTGACCCAAAACATATTTTTGTGCTACACTGTAAATTCGTGTAAAATATATGTAAGTCGGATTAAGCTGTAATTTCCTGAATAAATCCCCTAGGTTGTTAGCTAACTTTCATTAGTTCAACACTTATTGATTTTAGCAACAGAAGGTCTTCGAAAAAATCGGTTTCTACCCGCTGGTCTGTTTTGACAAATTTCTACCATTATTTACATTTGCTTCTTATTGATTCCTTTTTGGGTTCTTTTAGGGAAATTTAGCTTTTTTGAGGGAATTGCTATAGTATCTTGTGTTTTTAGTGAAAGTTTTGTTGTTTTAAAACTAAACCCCAAAGGTCTATTATCTTTTGAATACACTAATGTTGCTAATGAAGATTGTGTGAAGTTTTGTATGAAGGAAAATTTGTAGGTGTAGAGGAAGAATGATGTAATGAGATGAAGAATGGACAAAAGCTCAAGCTTGGGGATGTGTCAACACCCGGATTTTTAATCCTAGATGCCTGTTATGCCATACATTGCAATCCCAGGATTACCATTTTTGCGAGACATAACAGAATTGGATACCATAGTACATCATCCATTACAAACCGTACATAAGTTCTTACGCAAATAGGGATCTCATGATCCAGTTCTTAATACAACATCAAGCAGCGGAATACGTAATAATAACGGTAGCGTAGGCGAAGCTCCATCTTCGGGGTCACAGGCAATGCTGATGATGGGAGATGATCCTAGTTGTCGTAACCTTCCCGGGGTCCATCCTCCAGGTACTCCTCTTCATAGTCTGGCCACGGGAATAGCCAGGGACAAAGCCATGAGTACTCTTTAAGTACTCGCAAACTAATACTAACAAGTGAAAGGGTTTTTTGATAATAGGACACTAGGCTCTAGGGTTGTTTTGCAAAAGCCAGATTTATCTCTACTAAGTTTAGAAGCAACGAATGCTAGTTAGGTTTTATAACACCTAAGTGGGAACTTGTATCACATATCACAACCCTGTTGTGGTCAAGTCAAAGTCTCAGTTCATTTCACAAGTCTTTTGAAAAACATCTGACGGGAGAACAGTATGGCCACTCCAACTGTCCATAACCGCGGACACGGCTATTCGAATAGTTTGACACTCTGCAGAGATTGTACACTATCACCACAACATTCGATACATCCGTCAGGAACAAATCCTGAATTCACCATACTCAGTATGCGGATAATCAATCCTAACCTTTCAATTACACGCCCTAGTATAAGCACCTCTCCTGTGAGTTTGGCCTCCCAACCATGACGAACTGTCATCTTGGGTACTGCATATGTGGACAATCTTCACAAGGTAGCCTCAGCTCAGACCTTGGCCGTGAGGGAACTAATACTAATGTATATAAGTTTCTAGTCAAGCCCTACCCAATTCTCGGGTATTGTGGTTGTACGGTAAAATTGGAATGGTATCGCATCCAGACAACCATCAGTTTTATAAAGGGCTAAGGCTCATGCCTCAACATTTTCATCACCAAACTCATCAGGTGTTCGGAAACACATGTCAAAACATCTCAGTAGAATGATCCATCATTCTAAGGTTTTCATAACCATTTTCACCAAGTATTCCCCTCTAAAGTTGATCAAGTTTTATGCTTAGCACTAGCATCTACAAGTGGGGGTGAGTACTAATGAGGGGTGGTACACTAGTGGGGTTTGACTAAGTTTAATCTCATGCCTTAGGAGGACATCAAGATTATCTAGCTTAGGCCAAATTTTATGCTCTTTATGCAACCTTCAAGTATCCTTCTAGTATCTACCATTTATTCCAGTAAACTCTAAGTAAGAGCTTTGATAAAGAAATAAAGTAATAAACTTGCAAATAAAACTAGGATTGGTTTATCAAGGGGTTATGATCATATATGCTTTAAGGCATATAGTGGCATGGTAGCAAGCAAGTAGTAGCTGGCATAGGTCAACTTGATTAGTAAGGCTTGCAAGTATTGGCTTGCACAATATCAGTATAAGCTTGCCTTGTGCAGAGCAGGGGTTGAAGTTCTCCTCGGCTTCTTCTTCGTAGTATCCTCCTTCCTCCTCGTATCCTTGGTCGGTACTAGCGTCTATAAATAAATACGATGTACACAATCACCAAACAATACTTAATTACTTGCAATCATCACACAAAGGCGTCCTATAGATGATCTAACATCATCACTAACATTACAAGATTAAAGTTTGGTTTAATTCCTTTTATTTTTAGAAAAGTAATTTCTACTCATTGAAAAACTACTTAAGATTTAATATTCTCCAAACCAAACATGGGATCATGTTCACACATGTCATCACCACATATTTTAGTTCATGGGAATGTGTTTTAAAGTGGTGTCACAATTTAATAAGGTTTTACCCTTTTATTCTAATTAATTTAAAGTGGCTAGAAATGCCTATGGGGCATTCTTTTATTACTTGAACATTATTTCTGTAAGTAAACCTATATATTTTTATATATTCTGAAAGGTATGGTTAAATGTGATTTTTGAGAGTTGAATCAACTCAAAAGCTATTATGGTTTTAATTTGAAAAATGTTTGAATGTAGAAAAGCTTCTGTCTTGTTATTTTAACCATGGATGATCTACATATCCAAATGACTTAAATCCAACGGGCTTGGATTCAGCATTCCCAGACCTTTCTAAAAAAATTGGTTTCATTCAATTTGGTTCACTGAATCGACCTGGGTTGATCTTTGAAATTGGGTACAGAAGTGTGTTTGAAATAAAATGGAAAAAGTTAAATTCAAATAACTGGGCTGCGCGGGAAAGGTTAACGGGCCGGCCTGCTAAGCACAGCGCTTCCGTGGGCTGCGTAAGTGGCTGTCCCCACGCGTCAGTGAGACAGGGGGTGCGAAGCGGTATGGGGCGATGTGGTGCGTTCGATCTGGTTCTAATCCAACGACTAAGAGTCATCGTCGACGTTGCGCAACGCCGGCGAGACAGAAACCTAGCGCGGCCAGTGGGGGTCGTTGGGGGCTCACCGGGGTTCAGGCAAGGGCCGGCGAGGCGGGCGAACAACAAAGTCAACGACGGCGAACCTCCTGGTACCGGCGGCTTCTCCTGGGGCGGCTCCAATCGCTGTCCCCCTTCTTCTCCAGCAGTGGCAGGCTCTAGTGAAATTCCGGCGAAGTGCTGCGCGCCTTGCTCCGAGAACGGTATGGCTCGATCAGTGAGGAGAGGGGAGTGAGATGGTGTGCTCAATTCGGCTGGGGGTGGCCTCTATTTATAGTGGAGCGAGGGGACCGACGGGGCGCAAGGTGAGCTCGTCGTGGTCGACGGTACAGACCGCTATCGGTGTGGGCGACGGTAGGAGGCGGTGCGATGCTCAATGACACGGTGGCGAGACGTGGGGCGGTGCGGTTTGGTCGGAACGCGACGGTGCTCTGCGCGTGCCCGACGGAGAATTTAATGGCGCACAGTGCGCGTGGTCCGCGCGGCGGCGAACGAGCGTGTCTGCGGGGTTGCTGGGACGGTGGTGATCACGTATGCACGCGGCGAGGGCGGCGCGCGGTCTGTGGATGTTGGTCGAGCGTGGCGCACGGGGCGTGCTCTCAGCATGGTTGCTGGCGAGGTTGGCATGGTTCGTGCGCGTGGTCCAGTGGCTGGCAACGTTCGAGCGCTGGACAGGGAGTGGCGGTGGGGTGTTGGCTTGCTCCCAGACATGCTGGCTATGCTTGTTTCTCCTCCTAGCTTGCTGTCGACTTGGGGGTGACAAGTGTGCATTCGGCCTGCTCACCATTGATGGCAATGCCAAGCTTACAGTGCTGCTAAGAGTGTGCAATTGAGCTAGATGATCTACTAAAACCTAGTTGTAACCAGAGAGGGAACAAGTTAGGCTTCAATCACTGCTCACAATAGTGTTTGGATTTTGTTTGATTTGTGTCTGCCAAGTGTTTGATGAAATGGCCGCAAGAACTCAAGTTTTGAATTTTGAAAAGATTTTTGGTGGGTGTGCTAGGTTGGTGCTGGTGAATCTGCAGATGCTTGGGTTTTGAAAGTTGAGCTTGTTTGAGTGGTTTTTGAAAAAGTGAGATCTTCCCATATGATAAAGATTCAATTTTGAATTGTCATTTAAACTATGCATTTGAAAGTTTCTAGATGATCACAAAGTGGGCCTTGATACTTTGTTATGAGTACAATCAAGGGGTGTAAAGATCCAGAAAAGTTTCTGTTAAGTTCTGAAAGTTTGAGACAGCCAAAGTAGTCATGGGAGTTAAATTGGTCAAAATGACCATTCACTCATTTAGCTTTGTTTTGATTTATTTGTCTTTAAGAAAAGTTTGGGAATTGTGTAGATGATGTTTATTTCACCTAATAAACATTTTACAAGCAAAGAAACACATAAACATGGCAATTCAAAAGAATTCCAAATGGGATGCATACACACATGCATGCTTTCATATGTTTATTTAGAAAAGTTTTTGTTAACCCTAAATTTGATGATTAGAGTTTGTTGATCCAAGTTTAGTATTTTTGGGATGTTACAGGATGCCACCTCGTGTCATCCCAAGAAATATTCAAGAGGTACAAGCGTCAAAGCTTGGGGATTCCCAAGGCATCCCCTTCTTCGTCAATAAAAATCTCAGGTCTTTCTAGACACTTTGTTTTTATTGTTTCATGCACAGTTGTGTTGTCCTTGGAGCATCTTAGTTTTAGATTTTGGTTTTTGTTTGCTTGAATAAAGAAGTTTGGAACCCCGTTCTCACTGTGTTGTTTCAAATAAGTTGATTGGTGTTGGAAAGGAGTAGGAAGTTCTTGCTTAGTAGTACAAGAGGAGCTTGCTTTGACTGTGACTTAGACTTTAGCATGTCATGCTAGATGTTGTTTTGACCTTATGCTTAGTGATTATTGCTGTAGCAGGACTTGTTCCAAACAATTATGATTTCTTAATGTGCCTTGAAAGAATCGTGCGTTGTTTTAGCATCCAAAAGCATAGTATTGTGGTATTCTCCTTTGATGCTTTGTTTGGGTTGACTTGGCACATGCTCACACCATGTTATGACTATGAAACAGTCACCATAGCCTCTATGATCATTTAGTTTTTGACTTGTGGTACCACTTTATGCTTTGATTAGTAATGTTTTGTCGCTCTGCATGACTATGGTCATTATTGCTCTCTTAGTTGGTCGCTCCCAGTCTTTTGCTAGCCTCCACTTGTATGAGTAAGCTCTTCTCATGCATCCAACTCCCAAGAAACCAAGTTATTCCAAAGTGTCCACTATAAATTCCTATGCATGGTGTGTTACACCATTCCAAGTATATTCTTGTTTTCAGCTATCTTCCAATTAAAAATTACTTTGTTATGTGAAAACTTAGTGATTAAAGCCCTCACGAACTTGATGGCAAACTTTATATTCTTTGCCCCTAATAAACTTGAACCATTGTGTCTTCTATGTTGTATATGCTTGCACTTATACGTTGGAATTAGCAGAACAGTACTATCACGGGGAACGTTTTCAACATTGCACTTGTACTTTGTACTTAGTTGATATCATGCTCTTTTGTTTATGGATGTCGTCGGTGTGAAATGAAAGGGGAGCTTGTAAGTCCATGGAGTTATGTATGTGTGTTAGATAAACGCCTGGGCCACTAGACTAAGCCATGCCTAATCATGGTGGAAACTTGCAGCATCACCATAGTGAGCAATCTATGAAGCATTCTTCTTATAAAAAAAGAGATAGAGATTGAGAGAAAGAAAAAAATGATAAAAGAGGAAAGAGAGAAAAAAGCACCATTTTCTCATGGTAAATAAGAAAATTGCTGAGATGCTCATTGTCTGATTGCCTTGTCATTTTGATTATGTGATAGCTCCTGTATCATGTGCAAGGGGTACCCCGTTGGCGGTTCTCTATGATACACATGTACTTACTATGACAATAACTTACCGGTAATTAAACTTGAGTAGCATGAGGAGCGGCCCTCGTATTTAAGGGACATGAGATTGCCAACTTATACTTTGTCAAGCATATACTCCATAGTTTGTTCACTTTAACCTCAATCACTTCAAGATGCTTATGATAGGGGCAATGAGAGCTGAAAGCTAACAAGTACCATAATATTTGGAAGCTCTTTATGAGACTTGAAATCCCTGCTTCCCCTTTTATGAAGGGCCTTTCTTCCACCATTATATTGAGTCTCCACCTTCTATCCTTAGGCACCAATTAAGAGAGCATAGTTGCCATTCTTAGTTCTATGTGCATTGTCCCAAAACTTATTGATTGATTCATATTGTTGATATTGCTTACTCATGAAATATTTGTATCTAGTCACTCTTATGAACTTTGAAGGTGTCCTATACATTTATTGCTATTCCATGAGGGACAGGCTGAATGCCACTATGCCATGTTTTCTATATGTGAAACAAACAAACGTCTTTCAATGCATTTTTATTCATGATCTTTATTTGTAACCTTTCATGTTGCATGCATAGTTACTTTGTCTTATTGTTAGAACTTCTTCTTTCATGCTCATGTTTAGAGTTCTTTGATCCCAACTTTCAATGCTTGCAAATGGTTTGATCTTGATTTTGATGGTGCATGTCACCTCAAAAATTATTCTTTTTATCACTTACGTACTCGAGGACAAGCAGGAGTTAAGCTTGGGGATGCTTGATATGTCGTAAACGTATCTATAATTTTTGATGTTCCATGATTTTTTAGTATCTACTTTGCTTTGTTTTATCTACACTTTGAGGTATTTTTATATGTTTTCTGGGACTAACCTATTAACAAGATGCCACAGTGCCAATTGTCTGTTTTCTTTTGTTTTTGGTTCCAGAAAAGACAGAAAATCAATATTCTCGGAATTGGACGGGACAAAAGCCAAAGTCAACATTTTACCGTGGGGAACACGGATCCAGAGTACGAAATGGAGGGGAGCCACCAGGGGGCCACACCCCCTGGCGGGCTTATAACTCCCATGCGACGTCTTTACGCAGAATTAGAAGGATGTCAACACCCGGATTTTTAATCCTAGATGTCTGTTATGCCATACATCGCAATCCCAAAATTACCATTTTTGTGAGACATAACAGCTTTTATATCACAGTACATCATCCATTACAAACCATACATAAGGTCTCACACAAATAAGGGATCACATGATCTAGTCTTAATACAATTCAAGTAGCGGAATAACGTAATAATAACGGTAGCGTAGGCAAGACTCCATCTTCATGGTCACAGGCAATGCTGACGATGGGAGATGATCCTAGTTGTCGTAACCTTCCCACGGTCCGTTCTCCTGATAGTCGTCTTCATAGTCTGGCCACGGGAATAGCCAGGGACAAAGCCATGAGTACTCTTTAAGTACTCGCAAACTAAGACTAAGAAGTGAAGTGGTTTTGAGTAGGAATACTAAGCTCTAGGTTGTTTTGCAAAAATCCAGATTTACCTTAACTGAGTTCAGAAGCAAAGAAAGCTAGTTAAAAGTTTTGTAACACCTAAGTGGGAACTTGAATTTTCATATCACAACTCTATTATGGTCCAGTCAAAGTCATGAACCATTTAATATATCATTTTGAAAACATCTGACGACGGAACAGTATGGCCACTCTAACTGTCCATAACCGCGGACGCGGCTATTCTAATAGTTTGACACTCTGCAGAGGTGGTACACTTTCACCACAACATTCGATACATCCATCAGGAACAATCATGAATCACCATACTCAGTATGCAGATAATCAATCCTAACCTTCCAATTACACGCCCTAGTATAGGCACCTCTCCTGTGAGTTTGGCCTCCCAACCATGACCAACTATCATCTTGGGTACTGCATAGGTGGACAATCTTCACAAGGTAGCCTCAGCTCAGACCTTGGCCGCAAGGGAACCCATACTAAGGTATATAAATTTCCAGTCAAGCCCTACCCAAATTTCGGGTATTGTGGTTGTACGGTAAAATTGGAATAGTACCGCATCCAGACAACCATCAGTTTTATAAAGGGCTAAGGCTCATGCCTCAACATTTTCATCATCAAAATCATTTGGTGTTCAAGAACACATGTCAAAACATTTCAGTAGAATGACTCATCATTCTAAGGTTTTCATAACCATTTTCACCAAGTATTCCCATCTAAAGTGATCAAGTTTTATGCTTAGCACTAGCATCTACAAGTGGGAGATAAGCACTAATGAGGGGTGGTGAACAAGTGTGAATGATCTAAGTTCAATCTCATGCCTCAGGATGACATCAAGATTATCTAACTTAGGCCATGTTTTATGCTCTTTATACTACCTTTAAATATCTTTATAAAATCTATAAGTCACTAAGTAAACTTTGATAGAAAGCTTTGATAAAGAAATAAAATACTAAGCTTGCAAATAAAACTAGGATTGGGTATCAAGTGGTGTAAGCTTGCAAGGATTTGCTTGCTAAGATATTAGTATAAGCTTACAAAGTTGCAAGTGTTAGCTTGCCTTGTGCAGAGCAGTGGTTGAAGTTCTCCTCGACTTCTTCCTCGTAGTATTCTCCTTCCTCCTCGTATCCTTGGTTGATACTAGCGTCTATAAATAAATACAAGGTACACAATCACCAAACAATACTTAAATACTTTTATTTATCACACCAAGGATTTCACTAGATGATCTAGTATCATCACAAACATTACAATCATCAAAGCACTTGTATTATTTATTTTATTTTGGAAAAGTAATTTCTACTCATTCAAAAACTACTTAAGATTTAATATACTCCAACTTAAACATGGGATCATGTTGAAACATGTCATCACCACATATTTCAGTACATGGGAATGTGATTTAAAGTGGTGTCACAATTTAATAAGGTTTAACCTTTTTATTTTAATTAATTAAAGTGGCTAGAAATTCCTATGGGGCATTCTTTGATTACTTGTTCATTATTTCTGCAAGTAAACCTAGATATTTTATATATTCAGAAAGGTCTAGTTAAATGTGATTTTTGAGAGTTGGAATCAACTCAGAAGCTTTTGTGGTTGAATTTTGAAAAATGTTTGAATGCAGAAAAGCTTCTGTCTTGTTATTTTTACTATAGGTGCTCTACAATTCCAAATGGATTGAATCAAACAGGATTGGATTAAGAATTCCAGTACCTTTCTAACAAAATTGGTTTCATGCAATTTGGTTTGGTGAGTCGGCCTGGGTTGATTTTGAATCTAGGTACAAAACTGAGTTTGAAACTAAATGAATAAACCTAAATTCAAACTACTGGGTCAAGCGGGAATGTAAATGGGCCGGCCCACGGTGCACAGCGCGCGCGGGTGGGTTTAAGTGGCTGTCTCCACCAGTCAGCAAGACAGGGGTGCGAAGCGGTACGGGGCAATGTAAACCACACGATCAACTTCTAATCGAACGGCTACGACTTATCGTCTCCGTCGGGCAACTCCGGCGAGACAGAACCCTAGCGCGGCCAGTGGGGGTCTACGAGGGCTCACCGGGTCTCAGGCAAGGGTCGGTGATGGGGGCGAACGACAAAGTCGACAGCGACAAACCTCCTAGTACCGGTGGCTTCTCCTGGGGTGGCTCCAATCGCTGGCTCCTTTCTTCCTCCTCCATGGCAGACTCCGGCCAAATTCCAGCGACCTGCTGCTCTCCTTGCTCCGGGAATGAGTGGGGGTGGTTCTGAGAGAGAGGGGAGTGTGTTGGTGTGAAGAAATCGAGCGGGGGTGGCCTCTATTTATAGTGCTACGAGGGAACCGAAGGGCGCGGGCTGAGCTCGTCGGGGTCGGCTGTACAGTGAGCTAACGGCATGGGCGATGGTAGGGGTGGTGATGTGCTCCCTGGCGAATCTCAACGGCATGGTCTCGAGGCGTGGGGCGGTGCGAGACGGTCGGAACGCTGCGATACTCTAAGCGGGTCCGACGGGAATTTAATGGCGCACCGCGGCTACGGGTCGCGCAACGACGAACGGGGTTGTCTGGCGGTCTCCTGGGGTGGTGGTGATCACGCTTGCACGCGGCGAGGGCGGCGCGCAGTCTGTGGGCGCGTGTCGAGTGCGGCGCTCTGGCGCGCTCTCGGCATGGCATAGAGGCATAGGGCACGGAGGTTCTAGAGTGGTCCAGTGGCTTGTTGCTCGTTGGCGTTGGACAGGGGGTGGCGGTGGACGGTGGTCAATGCTCCAGACAAGTTGGCTAGGCTTGGTGTTGCTCCTAGCTTGCTGTCGACCAAGGGGTGGCAAGGTGAGGCTCGACATGCTCACCATTGATGGCAATGCCAAGCTCACAGTGAGCTAAAACTTGATAAATGAGCTAGATGATCTACTAAGAGGGTGTTGTGAGCTAGAGAGGGAACAAGGTTGGCCAAATTACTACTCACAATAGTGTTTGTTGTTTGTTTGTTTTCTGTTTGCAAGGTGTTTGATGAAATGGCCGAAAGAGATTTGAATTTGAATTTTTGGTTCAAACTTGGTGGGTGTACTAGTTACATACTAGGTAGTCTCTGGTTAGTTGGAAAGGTCAAGGGGCACTAGTTTGGTTGGTTTTTGAAAATGGGTGATCTTCACATATGTTAAAGATTCAATTTTGAATTGTCATTTGAATCAAGTTGCCAAATGTTTCTGTAAGTTTGAAAGGTGGGATTGGGTTACTTTTACTTGGTCTAGCAAGGGGTGAAAATAAATGGAATTGTTTCTGTTTGAAATCTTGGACTAGAAACACTCAAAGTGGCCTAGTGAGCAAGATTGGCAAAAATGACCATTTGCTTGCTTTGTTTGTTTTCGATTTTCTCTTGATTTGTTTCTGCTTGGAAAAGTTTTAGATGATGTTGTTTTCATCTTTAAACCATTCCATGCCATTTACAACAATCAAACAAGTCTATTCATGCATTCATACAATCATCACATACACACATGCATTCATATGATGTTAATTAACAAAAGCTTTTGTTAACCCTAATTTTGGTGATTGGAAATTTGATAATCATTGTTCAATATTTTTGGGATGTTACAAAGGAACACGACATCGTTGCAAAGAATAGCTCGCATGCAACGCTTCTGAAGCCGCAAATAGCTCCTGTGCGACACCTCCACTTAACCTCACGAGACCGTCAACGAATTCGAATCAGCTGAGCAGAGCAGGACCCACAGCATGTCCACGTCACGGCGAGACCCACCTGATGTCCACCTCATATATTGGGACCCATGCTGTGGTAGAAGAGAGCCGTTAGCCCGATCCATCCCCTCACCCGAGCCCTCCTGCCACCGTGCCAGCATCTCATCCCCTTTCATTTTCTTCTCCGGCAAGCAAGCACGGCAATGCCGGCGAGGGATGTCGAGCTCCGCTTCAGCCTCCCTCCGCTCATGGCCTCAGTATGGTGCGGTGCTGATGATGAGGTGCCCCGATTGCCCCCGTACTGCGCCCCTGAAGCGGCTTGTCACATCCACCGATAAGAACAACAACATTGGCCGGGAATTTGTGAAGTGTGAGAGCAAGCACGAGCCAGGAAAGGTGAGATCTGAGTGTTCCGAGCGCCAATTTCTCGCTTTTCTTTCGAAATTTTAAGCATTTCATCAGATTTGGGATTTTGGGCTGATCTCTACGATTTCAGGAATTGCTAAAATGTGGGCATTTTGAGTGGCCTGATGAGTACATCGAGCAAATTGGGGTGGATGTAGCACCCCGAGAGCTCGAAAACCCGTCCGTGATGGAGCAATTGGGATATGGCAACCCCATTTCCGCTGGTACTATGGTGGATGCGGAAGTGAAGGCCGAGCTAAAGAAGATGAACAAGCAGTTAAGGCAAATCATCGAATTAAAAAAGCAGGACAATCTGATGGACGGTTTTTTTATTTTTGTGTAATTTCTCTTGGATTTGTCTATCTCCTGATCATTAGTCTTTAGACAACGTAATCAGTGTTCGAGGAAAAATCGTGATGCTTTGTTTTTGTAGAACCTGCGGAGATGGATGTAATGGTCTATGGCTTTGGCTTGAATAAAATGCAACACAAATTCGGGCAAATTTTGAGTTGCTCTATTTTGTTCCTTCAGTTCGTCAGTGTGCAGGGGAGAGGTTGAAAAGTTAAAAAAACAATCGACAAGGAGTGATTTAAAAAGGTCAGGCCCAAATAGAACTTAGCCAGGCCAAAATGGTTGTATCTAGGTCCAATAGTAACTACTTGTAAATTGGGCAAAAAACGTTCTCACGTTACAATCTAACTAGGGACGTGTGGATCTGCAGATATTCGTGATCAGGTTGCAATCTTTTATTTGTTGCGAAAGTAAATATATATAATCTTCCTTTTGAGTTTTTCTAATTTCACTAATTTTATAAATATTGCAAGAGTCTTATGTGAGAACTTTTTTTGTGTCTTTTGTTTTATGCACTTGTTGTTTTTACAATACAATGAAATACAATAAAAAACAAGTCGGTCACGCTCCTTTAACTTATGTAAATATGTTGTTTAAAAATGAACCATGTGTTGCATGTGTTGTTTGAAAATCAATCATCATAACGTTAACTTATTCTTCCTTTTGAGCTTTTGTAATTTCACTCATTTTATAAATATTGCACGAGTCTTATGTAAGAACTTTTTTTGTGTCTTTTGTTTTATGCACTTGTTTTGGGTGTTTTGACAATACAATAAAATATAATAAAAAACAAGTCGATCACATAGATAATATATTATATAATATAAGGGGTAGACTATAGAGATGGGTACAATATAGAGAGGATCACATAGAGGGGCCCCACATTACATATAGAGGGTCCCACATTACATAAATCCTAAGGGTGCCCAAACCCTAACCCTAGCTACTACGTCTAGGGCTGCCGGCCAACCTCGCCGCCGGGAGGCTGCCCTACTCCATCGGCTGTGGGGGCGGTGCCGCTGGGGAAAACGCCGCCGCCGCAGCCGCTTCCCTCCAGTCCGCCGCCTTCTGCCATCTCTGGGCCTCGTCCAATGCCCAGAGACGGGCCTCCCGGAGCTCCTTCTCCTCTTGTTCCCGCCTTTTCTTCTGGGTGCGCCGAGCCTCCTTCTCCGTTGCCCTCTCGGCAGTAGCCAACTCCTTCTTCTTTGCCTCCTCCTCCGCCCTGAGGGCCTTGTCGGAGGGGCCCGAGTCGGGGAGGTTGCTGACACGGCAGGGGTGGGGGTTGTGGACAAAGGGCCCATGGGCCCAGGGGTCGGCCGAGGCTTTGCGTCGTGCGCATCGCTTGCGACGCCTCGGGGGCGCCTCCTTCTCCCAGAACTGCCTATGTTCCGGGTGGTTGTCCTCGTCGCTGACCTCGGAGTCGGAATGCCATCGGAAGGGGGAGGTCGCCATCGTTTCTCGCTGGAGAGTTTTTTTTGGGCTGGGAGGAGGCAAAGGGGCTTCTTTTCGACTAGAGGTTGAAGATGAGGAGGCGAAGGCGTTGCCACTATTTATTGAGGCCGGAACCATGAATCAGCGGGGCTCAGCGTGAAGGCGGGGCTTGGGAATCCTGCATTGTGCAGCCGCGTGCGCTGCGTTGCATGTAGGTAGCGGGCGTAGCCGCGTGCGCGATCAATGCGGTCATTGAAAAAAATTGCTAGGATGCGACGTGACCCTTCCCTGCATCGTCCCTACATGCATGCATTAATGGAAAAGAGAGAAAAAACGTCCAAAGTCAGGCGGGCACCCAAGTCATGCTGATTCCAAAGTCCCACGCACCACGCAGCGCGTCAGAGCCCGCATCATTCACAGCCTGACAGTCCAAAGTCACACGCACTGCACAAATAAGTGTACTTCTAGGTTTTGTCTAAGTCAAACTTTGTCAAATTTGACCAACCTTGTAGATAAATATATTAACATATATTATACAAATTTGTCATATTATGAAACTAAGTGATTTTTTATTGGACGAGAAAAATGAGAAAGGCACCCTAATTACTGTCCGTGGACTTCTCCTGATTGGGCGCTTAATTAAGGGGCGCCCTTAATTAAGAGTTGTCACAACATACAACTTTGTTCACACTGCATGCAGAGTAGCACAAGGGAAGAAGAAACACTTAGTCTTTATTAGTCGCAGTAATCACAAGTTCACACCGCATGCAAAAGAAAGTCCCACTGTTTTTACACCGCATGCATGCATAAAAAACCAACCGGAGAGGAAAATGGATCATTTAAGTAACTGCAGGATAGTAAATCAGGGCAATAAATGCATAATTTAGCCTACTCGAAAAATTATTAGAATGGAGGCAATTAATGCATAAATCAGGGAGTAATTTTTTGGAATTGCATGTTTTTCTATGGCGCATGAACAGATGGAGTAACTAGACTGCGACGCAAAATAGCTAGACTGCGATGCGAGACAGCTGCATGACATGCATGCATGCTTCTGTCGCGTGCAGCCCGCCCCGCCCAACGCCCTCGCATGCCACGCTCGGTCCAACGGTCAATGGAGTGTGTCACGCTGTACCTTATTTGTTCATGGAAAAAATGATGCGAGCCAATTAGATTCCAGAATCATCCATCCCATGGATCGCCAAGAGCTAGCCGCGAAATCCTTCTAAGAGACGCCAACCAATCAGGTTGCAGAACAAGTCGTCCCACTGATCGCTCAGAGTCATTCGCGGAATCCTTCTAGAAGACGCGATCGGACGGCCACAGTGTCGTGCTAGGGTTAGATCTACGTTCCTCATTCGGTCTTAGGGTTAGTTGGGTTTAGGATGCAGTCAACGGGGTTTACAAGTTTGACCAGACATTCAAATGTGCATAACTAATTAAAAAAAATCAAAACAATACAAAACATTCACATGGTGTCACGTTATGTGACATAGTTGTGAGAAAAAATATCAAACTTGGTATATTGATCATATTTCAAAAAACCCTTCACAAAATGACCTATCTCCTCCGAGGTTTTCTGGCTTTCGGGCTTTCGGGTCAAATGACCAATAATATGGCTAGAATCAAGGCATAGTTTGTGATAATATGCCCATATTGTGCATGCATGTGTATAATGGGATGACTAACAATGTTGTAGAAGAAAGTTTTCCTTTTTGACGCATAGAAAATCCATTTTCCATTTTCTGAGTGCCGAAAGGGGGGATTTGTGAAGCAACCACTAAATTGAAGTTTCAAAATGGTAACATTCTATTTTTCAAAAATACTAGACCACCTAGCATGTATAATGTCCAAACTTGAGTATCTCAAACCTTTTGTTCCATCCCTGGTAAAAAAGACAAATCCCGCCGAATCGGCTAGAAGTGGGTAAGATATGAACTACAGGTACATGATTTCATGCTGATGATTTTTTGTAAAAATCATTTTAGGTTCACAACATGCTATTTCATCAGAGATCCAATGCTAGTTTAGTGACCTTAGCCCCTAGCTAAGAATATTTATGAAAATCGTTCACAAAGTTTGACCAGACATTCAAATGTGCATAACTAATTCAAAAAAAATACAAAACCTTCGCATGGTGTCATGTTATGTGACATAGTTGTGAGGAAAAATATCAAACTTGGTATATTGACCATATTTCAAAAAAACCTTCACAAAATGACCTATCTCCTCCGAGGTTTTTGGCTTTCTGGTCAAATGACCAATGATATGGATAGAATCAAGGCATAGTTTGTGATAATGTTCCCATATTGTGGATGCACATGTATAATGGGATCACTACCAATGTTGTAGAAGAAAGTTTTCCTTTTCGATGCACAGAAAATCCATTTTCCATTTTCTGAGTGCCGAAAGGGAGGGATTTGTGAAGCATCCACCAAATTGAAGTTTCAAAATGGTAACATCCTATTTTTCAAAAATACTAGACCACCTAGCATGTACAATGTCAAAACTTGAGTATCTCAGACCTTTTATTCCATCCCTGGTGAAAAAGACAAATCCTGTCGCATCGGTTGGAAGTGGGTAAGATATGAACTACAGGTACATGATTTCATGCTGATGATTTTTTGTAAAAATCATTTTTAGGTTCACAACATGCTATTTGATCAGAGATCCAATGCTAGTTTAGTGAGCCTCACCCCCTAGCTAAGAATATTTAGGAAAATTCTTCACAAAGTTTGACAAGACATTCAAATGTGCATAACTAATTCAAAAAAAACCTTCGCATGGTGTCATTTTATGTGACATAGTTGTGAGGAAAAATATCAAACCTGGTTTTAGAAATGGTCAAAAAAACTTGGTTAGAAATGGGGTGGTTTACCCTAGCTTTAGAACCCATTTCTACCAAATTTTAGGTGAGGGTGGGTTGTACTTCACAAAAGGGATCAGGGTGAGGATGAGTTGTACTATACATATGATAAAAATGTTGGAAGATCATACAAACATAGAAAAGTACACATAGCTACATTAGTTGAAATTCAAATTTACCATCATATTTGAATTCGACCATATTATTACAACAACAAGTGCCAAATTATTACAATAACAAATGTTTACAACAACAAGTGCCAAATTATTACAACAACAAGTGCCAAATTATTACAATAACAAATGTTTACAACAACAACAGTTGCCAAATTCAAAGTCTATTTCTCTTGGCTCTTCTTACCCCTCGTTTTCTTCTCCTTCATAAGTTTCACACCACACAACAGGTTTATGCTCTTCTTTTTCTTACCATAACCATATGGCCTCCCCCACAGCACGTCCAAGAGTCTCCTTCACCTCCTGCACCTCCTCAACAACACAATCTGGCACCAGAGCCTCATCAACATGGTCATTTTGCACCACAACCTCATCAACATGCTCATTTTGCACCAGAGCCTCAACAACATGCTAATTTTGCCCCTCATTTTGCACCAAAGCTTCCAAATCAGAAACGGTGTGCCCTAAAGCCTCAACAACATTAACAGGTTCACATTGCACCTCAACAGTTTGCACATCATCCTCCAAAACAAGTTCAGATTGCACCTCAGCAGCACCAAACATGATCTGGTTAGTTCTCTTCTTTCTTTGGCTATTGATTCTTGTCCTTTTCACTGGCCAGCATTCTTCAACAACAAGAGGTGGGCATTTTTCTCCACGCTTCCTCCTGAAAACAAGCAAGTTAGTTGGGGGAGAAAAATCATCAACAAAAAATGCATAGATTTTGGATGAACATACTTTGGCTTTTCAGCAGTGTATCTGCAGTTGGTAGAGTCAGCTCGGTGTCCAAGTTCTTCACAGAGTTTGCATCTACTTGTTACATTTTTGGGCCCTTTTTGGCTTGGCATCTTTCTTTTCATCTTTCTTTCCCTTCTTGCTGCTCCCACCTTTCTCAAACCAAGCCTTGAATCTACTCTACTTGGGCCAGCCAGCCTTTCTTTTCATCAAAGGAGGACACAAGGAGAACTGAACGTCCACTTCAGGCCACTGAGACTGGTCTGTAAGTGCTGGAATTGGTGTTCCATATGCAACCTTGAATTTTGCTACAGAATAATACTCATGCAAATATGGGTGCATATTTAGCTTGTGTTTGGAGGCCAAGAAAAGTATGGCATGCTCACAAGGCTTCCCTGTGTGTTGCCACTCAAGGCATGTGCATTCATGCAATTGAGTGTCAACAACATGCCTCCTGCCAGTCTTTGTATCTCTGACTTTAGCACCCCACAATGAGGATTTCTCAACACGCAAATGTGCAAGATTTCTGCTCCTGTTGACCACCTGCTGCACAACATCAGGAAGCTTATCTCCTTGAAGAACATCACCAAGCCTTCTTTTCAATTCCCACAACCTCATTATCATGATCCTGATCTGGTCAACCATGTCATGGACAGGCAAGTCTATTAACTCCTTCACTTTGTTGTTGAAAATTTCCGCCAATTTATTGTTGATATGATCACATTTGATGGCAGTGTTAAAACCTGACATGTACCATAAAAGAGAATGGTAAGTTTCTAACCATGTACAAAACTTGAACCTATCCTCCTCAGAGCATGCCGCCTTAATCTTCTCAAGGTGATATGAATGTGTCTGTCTGGTGTAAGATCTTGCTGCTGGCCACATGCATCCAAAAATCATCTCCTCTGAATTTTTTGATCAAATTCATCCACATATGGCCGAAGCACTCCCTCTGCTGAGCATGAGGGAAAACAATCTTCACTGCATTTTCTATACCTTTACATGCATCTATGTGCAATGCCAATGGAGAGACTGGCCCTATGCATCTTTTCAACTGCATCATGAACCATGTCCATAATGCCTCTATCTCAGACTGAAACATGCCAATAGCTACATGGAACATCCAATTGTGTCCATCTAAAGCATTGCATGCTACTAGTTGACCATTCCACTTTCCAGTCAAGAATGATGAGTCTATACTCAAATATGGACGACACCCTGCTTTGAAGCCATCGATGCAAGGCTTTAAAGCCATGAAGAATTTAGAGAAGAAGACTTTACCATCAGTTGTTACCTCAGTATGTATCTCCACAACACTGCCAGGTGACCTCTTCTTTACTTCTTCTTTGAAGTTATAAAACATTCAAAAGGTATTTGCCCAATCACCATATAGCTCCTCCATTTCCCTTTGCTTTGCCTTCCACACTGTAGTATAATTCAGCTTAATGGGGTACTGCTTTTCCAAGTCTATTTTTACTCTCTTTGCAGTGTTGTTTGGTGTTGTGGCTAAAATAGGCTTGATTTTTTTCTGCAACCCATAATTGTGATGTCATCTTTGTAACTATTTGAGAAGTTGTGATACAAGTATGAGCTTTTGGAATTTGATTCACACTTATTGTCCTTTCATCAGGTTGGCATCTAGCAGATATATACCACTTGCAAGGCCTAGCACCGCCAGCATAACCTATGCATTTTGCATAGAACTTCTTTTTATTAGTCCACAAAGTCTTGGTAGCAAACTCACGTTTGACTGCATATGTCCTGAAACACATCCTGAATTCATCCATGCTTGGAAACAATATCCCAACTTCAATAAATGGGTCCTCTTTGTCATAAACTGTTACTAGCTCATCATCATGTGCATCGTCTACATGAGCTGCAGCATTTTCCAACAACTCTGGATCTATATCTGCCTCTTTATCTCTTAAATGGTTGTCACCATCATTTGCAGCTTCATCCCTCTTCTTCTCCTTGTCTGTATCATCTATAGGAATGCCAAAAAGATTTGCCATTTCAATGTCATCTATTGGTGCAATGACCAAATCAGTCCGGGCACGTATCTCAACTGAATTCCAATCAACAGTTACAATCTTTTGTGTAGCCCCTTGTGCATTAGCATCTGCAGCCTCCCCTTGTGCATTAGCACCAGCCTCCACTGTTAACACTTCCAACTCAGTAAGTATAGGCATTACTTGCCTTTATGCAGCCTAATCATCGTCGACCATCTAAGCAGCCAGCTTCGAGGCCACATATCCAACCCTCAAATCAGGTTCTAGATCAATGAGCTGTGCTAAAAACAGAACAATGTTGCTTGTCCAACCGTTTCGCTCATCGATTTCATCAACTATATGTTCCCCTGTCTCAATCCTAACATAGTCACATTTCCAATCATCAATCGTAACAAAGAAACTTCTTGCTCTGACCCCCAAACCACACTATCCCCAATTTTTTCCACCATTTTCCTCACCGCCTCCTCTCCCATGTTTATTAGCTCTTGGGGATCAACATGTTCTAATTCCACCTCCCATTTAAAAAATAGTTTCTCTCTCAATGAGCTGCGTGCTACCATCAACTAAAACAACCCTAGAGGGAAAGAATTTGATGCAAAATTCGAATGTGTGTCCTGCAACATCGTCTCCCCTATTTTTGGCGGGCACTATGAGCTAGCGGAAGCGAATAAGGAGCTGAAACTTACAGAAATTAAGTGCAGAGATGCGGGATATAACGATTATAAGTCCCCTCTCCCGGCTCCATCTCTTTCCCCCTCGCCCCGTTCAGCACACCCGCCTGGCCTCCACAATCTAGCATCAATGGGCACGCTCGGATCTCGAATTGGGAAGAATGGGGGAGGAATTGGGTTTCAAATGGCACTCACCACCTTCGCTGTCGAATGAAAGTGCTGCCGCCTAAAATAAATGCCCTGCCGCCGCCGCCAAGAACGATGGGTGAGGTCCGCCGCCACCGTCGGGGAAGCTATAGTAAGTGTGATGCGCGCTCTTTGTCGGAAGCGGTTGGTTTGACTGGCTGTCCCAACCGACCGGTTTGGCTTAACCCTAATCTTGGAACAAAGTTAAATGTGTCCTTAACAACCGTTTTATGGCATGTGTGGCCCTAGGATATTAGTTGCCTCATCAGCGTCGCATGCGAGCTATTCTTTGCAACAACGTAGTGTTCCTTCCAATTCCGCGTAAAGACGTCGCATGGGATCTATAAGCCCCACTGGCTATGCGGCCAGGCCTGGCCCGCGCCTGGGGGGTGCGGCCACCCCGGGTTCCCCCTTCCTCGCCACTTTGCCTATAAGAAGCCCCTGATACCAAAACCCTAAGTACCCGATCAATATTCCACGAAACAGTCTATAGTAGCCGCCACCATCGTCCCTAGATCGGGGGATCTAAAGCTCTTCTCGGCACCCTGCCGGAGGGGAGAGATCATCCTGGAGGTCTTCTTCATCACCATGCCAGCCTCCGGTATGATGCGTGAGTAGTTCCACCTTGTACTACGGGTCCATGTAGTAGCTAGATGGTTGTTGCTCCTCCTTTGTGCTACCACGTTTAGATCTTGTGAGCGTTTTTCATGATCAAGATCATCTATTTGTAATCATGCATGTTGTGTTTGCGGGGATCCGATGGATATTGAGATTACTATGTCAGATTGGTTAATGATTCTATCTTATTGATTCTATCATGTCTGTGTTGTTTGTGATCTTGCATGCTCTCTGTTTCTAGTAGCTATCTTGGCCAAGTAGATGCTAGTGACTCCAAGAGGGAGTATTATGCTTGATATTGGGTTTATTCCTCTATTTAATCTAAGGGAAGTGACAGAAATCTCTAAGGTTATAGATGTGCTGTTTATACTAGGGAGAAAACAACAATCTCTTGTTCATGGAACAAGTGGATTGTTTAACTTACACACTTTGCTTAAAGAAGTTATCCGTTG
This sequence comes from Avena sativa, assembly GCA_916181665.1. Lineage (NCBI taxonomy): Eukaryota > Viridiplantae > Streptophyta > Magnoliopsida > Poales > Poaceae > Avena > Avena sativa. The sequence continues at coordinate 510,820,021 of OV702294.1, forward strand.
CTTGCAACTTAATACTGGAGGGGGTTCGAATGATAACCTGAAGGTGGATTACTAGTCATAGATGCAGTTGGATGGCGGTCTATGTATCTTGTTGTATTGCCTAATCAAATCTCACAGGATCATGAATGTCTAGTATTGCATTGTTGTGCCTTGCTCTGTCCTGTCAATTGCCCTGCTGTAATTTGTTTACCCAACATGCCATGTTGTTTATCTTAAGGAGAACACCTCTAGTGAACTATGTACCCCGTTCCAATCTTTACCATTGATACATCTTCCACCGTTACTGTTTACTTTCTGCAAACCACCATTACCTTCCACACCATACAGTTAATCCTTTGTTTTCAGCAAACCGGTGAGATTGACAATCTCACTGTTCGTTGGGGCAAAGTCTTGAGTTTGTGTTGTGCAGGTTTCGAAGTTGCTAGCAACACCTTTGGGTCGTTTCCTTCCTCCTACTGGTTCGATAACCTTGGTTTCTTTCTGAGGGAAGACTTGCTCCTATGCTCATCATACTTTCCTCTTGGGTTCTCCCAACGAAGCTCTACAGTGATCTGAGCGCATCAGGGCCTCTCCTCTCTCCCGTTTGTCAGTGGCGGTGCGGGCGGCTACGGGCAGCGGGGGCACGGCGCTCATCGGGGGCGTGGCGGCGCGGCCTTCCTCGCGTGGTGTAGCGGCTAGACGGGTATGGTGTGTGGGCGGCTGCCGATTCCTGGCGGTAGAGGCGGCTTGCGGCGTGAGCTACTGCTCGATTGCCGGTTGGTGGCACGCTGTGAGTCCTGGAGGCACTCCTGGTCACGGCCTCGGCGATGCCCTGCGGCACTGAGTCGGCTCCTGGAGGCGATGGGATGCTCGGCTGTTGGACTGCCCCAATCAGATGCAGAGTCCCCGACCCCTAGAGCTCTTTCCCCTCCCCAGATCCCATGGTGTCAGCAGCCTGGGGGCCTCCGGCCATCGATCTGGAAATTGGACCCTTCTTAGTCGGCTCTCCGGTCTCCATGGACCTCGTGGCGGTGACCCTCGGCTCCCTCCTCAACTCTCGGTTGGGCGCGGCTTGGTTCCCGAGGTGGCGGCCCCGGTCGATGGTGAGCCTTGTGGTTGGAGGGCGTGCCAGGGGTTCTGGTGTTGGTCGGTCGCCATGGTCGTAGGGACGTGATACGTCGGAAACGTATCTATAATTTTTTATGATCCATGTTTGTTTAGTATCTACTTTGATTTTCTTTGTCTACACTTTGAGGTTCTTTTTACATGTTTTCTGGTACTAACCTATTAACAAGTTGCCACAGTACTAATTGCCTATTTTCTGCTGTTTTTGGTTCCAGAAAAGCTAGTAAGGAAATATTCTCGGAATTGTTGTGCTCATCACACCTTGATCTTGGCGTTTCCAACGAAGTGCTCTCATGTCAAGCACCAGGACGATGTGGTGCCGACGAGCTGCGTGGCGTGGTTTTGTGCTCCAGGTGAAAACCCAGGATCCTCGGATCAGGCGGTAGCGGCGCCTCTGCGTCGTGATCTTCTTGAAGATATCGTCTTGGAGTTGTAGTATACGGTGATTCCTCCGAGGGGAAACCCTTGCCCCTCTGGGCCACGGTGGTGACGTCCGAGGATGTCGTCCCCTTCCTGAAGGCGTTGTGTGGCTAATCTCCTTTCATCCGATTTCTCCGGGTGAAAACCCAAGACCCTTGGATCAGGCGGTGGCGGCATTCCGATGTCGTGCCCTTCTTGGAGACACCGCCTGGGAGCGCACGGCGCACGGATCTTCGAAGGTCATGTGGCGGTGGTGTGTCCCCGTTTGGCATCCTTCGGCAAGGCTTGTCCCCCTTTCCCTTCCCATGTGGTGCTCCCTTGGGGCTGATGTTCGGTCTATGGACATCAGAGGTTGGTTCCCGGGGGTGGTCGGCTTCCGGTTGCGTTTCTACGACGGAGGAGTTCTGTCGACGGCGTGCGTGTTCGTTTGCTCTTTCTTGTGGGAGCTCCAGCCCGACACTGTTGCTGTCCAGCTCTGCTCCGAGTCCTCGTAGTCTTAGTAATGGTCGAGCTTGTTGTCCGCTCTACCGGTGGTAGCTTCTTTGGTAGTGTGCTTGGGTGTGTGGTATGTGTTCTAAGCTGAGTTCAGCACTGTGTATCATTTCTTCGTTGTTGGCTTTGTTAATTCAAAGCTGGGCACAGAGAGCCTGTTTTCTAAAAAAAATGTAAATGAGTGATACGTCGAAAACGTATCTATATTTTTTGATGTTCCATGCTTGTTTAGTATCTACTTTGCTTTGCTTTGTCTACAGTTTGAGGTATTTTTATATGTTTTCAGCACTGTGTATCATTTCTTCGTTGTTGGCTTTGTTAATTCAAAGCCGGACACAGAGAGCCTGTTTTCTAAAAAAAATGTAAATGAGTGATACGTCGAAAACGTATCTATATTTTTTGATGTTCCATGCTTGTTTAGTATCTACTTTGCTTTGCTTTGTCTACACTTTGAGGTATTTTTATATGTTTTCTGGTACTAACCTATTAACAAGATGTCACAGTGCCAGTTGCATGTTTTCTTCTGTTTTTGGTTCCAGAAAGGCAAAAAATCAATATTCTCGGAATTGGAAGGGAAAAAAATCCAAAGTCAATATTTTACCGTGGGGAACACGAAGCCGAAATACGAGACGGAGGAGAGTCACCAGGGGGCCACACCCCCTGGCTGCGTGGGTGAGCCCACCTCGCGCCTGGGGGGTGCAGCCGCCCTGGCGACCCCCCTGCCTCGCCTCTTCGCCTATAAAGACCCTCCGATGCCTACACCCTAAGCACACGATCAATATTCCACGAAACCTTTTATAGCTGCCACCACCATCGTCCCTAGATCAGGGGGATCTAAAGCTCTTCCCGGCACCCTGCTGGAGGGGAGATCATCCCGGAGGCCTTCTTCTTCATCATGCCATCCTCCGGTATGAAGCGTGAGTAGTTTCACCTTGGACTACGGGTCCATGTAGTAGCTATATGGTTGTATCTCCTCCTTTGTGCTATCATATCTAGATCTTGTGAGCTCCGCTCATGATCAAGATCTCATCTATTTGTAATCATGCATGTTGTGTTTGCAGGGATCCGATGGATATTGAGATTTCTATGTCAGATTAATTAATGGTTTTGTCTTATTGATTCTATCATGTCTGTGTTGTTTGTGATCTTGCATGCTCTCCGTTTCTAGTAGCTACCTTGTCCAAGTAGATGCTAGTGACTCCAAGAGGGGGTATTTATGCTCGATAGTGGGTTCATGCCTCTATTTAATCTAAGGGAAGTGCAGAAATGTCTAAGGTTGTAGATGTGTTATTGCCACTAGGGAGAAAACAATGTCTATTGTTCATGGAACAAGTGGATTGTTTACCTTACACACTTTGCTTAAAGCAGTTATCTTTATCTTGCAACTTATGAAGGGAATATGCCCGAGAGGCAATAATAAAGTGGTTATTATCGTATTCCTTGTTTATGATAAATGTTTATTTTGCATGCTATAATTGTATTAATACATAAACATTAATACATGTGTGTTTAATAAACAAAAAGGAAGTTCCTCGTTATGCCTCTCGTATAAACTAGCTCGTTGATTAACAAGATGATCAAAGGTTTCCTGATCATGGACATTGGATGTTGTTAATAACAAGGTCACAACATTATTGGAATTGTGTGATGAACATTCATCCAAAGTATAGCATTACGATCAAAGTCATTGTGTTTATATTGCTATAACATCATACGAAGTTATCTTAGTCCTTAGACCATGATATCATGTCAATCACTAACACCGGAAGAGTATCTTGATAACATCAAACGTCACACTGTAACAGGGTGACTATAAAGATGGGTTCAGTGCTACGAAGGTGTTATGTTGAGGCTCACGGATCAAGAGTGGAATTTGTCCATCCCGATGACGAAGAGATATACTCTGGGCCCTCTCGGTGATATCACATTAATTAGCTTGCAAGCAAGTGATTTGATCACTAGAATATTATATCACGGGAACAAGAAAAGAGTACATGTCGGTAACGAGATCAAACTAGGTATGGATATACTGATGATCGAATCTCAAACATGTAATATATCACGAGATAAAAGGATTGAGTTACATACGTATAAGGTTCACACGATCACAGAAGTCATCGTTGAATATGTGGGAGTCAGTATGGATCTCCAGGTCCCGCTACTGAATATTGATCGGAGAGGGGTCTCGATCATGTCTACATTATTCGCGAACCATAGAGTGACACAATTAAGGGATACCGACACCATTTGGAGCAAATAATATGCCAGAGAAAGAAAAAGGAAAGCGTAGGAATTTATTTCACTAGACACCAAAACTGTTTTGGTTGAAATTGCTGAAATTGGTTCTGCATGTGAAATTGAATACTAGCAAGGGGTTTTATGTGAATGTTTGTTAATTAAAGTAATTAACAAAATTCTGAATAAATAAATAAAATAGTTTTATTTAATGATATATTACATTAAATTTGGTGGAAATTTAATGGAGGTGAGTGGAATTTTGAGTGGGTGGCTATTTATGTGAGTGGGAGCTCCACCCACATGAATGTGGAAGAGGTGGGGGCACCTCCATGGCTGCCACGCCATGGGAGGGGGATGCCCCCCTCTCCCTATAAAAGGCACCCCACTCCCTCCTCTCATCATACACCTCCTCGCGAAGGATCTCTCTCCCACCTTTAGAATTCCCCCGTGGTCTCGGATCAGCGAGATACATGTTCCCGGTGGCTTTTTCTGGAAGGATTTGTTGCTTCCGCTACTTCGCTGGAGCGAGGGCACAGAGGTTGTCGGGGTACCCGGACGTGTGTGCGATCACGGATGCACCACTGCTTTGTGGTGCTGGACGTGATGGTGATGGACCGGCTGGACTAGATGGACTTCATCACGATCTTGAGATCGGCAAGCGTTCGACTACAACATCCACGAGTACAACCTCGTTAACGCTATACGGTCTTCAAGGGTCTGTATTCTATGGATGTATATCCACCTGTTTCTTGTATCTAGTAGATAGATCTTGGTGCTTTGTTCCCATCATAGAAAATTTTTGTTTTCTATGCTGCAAACCCTTCAGTGGTATCAGAGCCGGATGTATGCGTAGATACTTTGCATGGGTAGTACACATATGAGTGTGTGGGCGATGATGATCATTTTATTGCTTCTTAGTTGTACTTTGGATATTGGTGGCATAGGAGGATGAAGCGGCTCGGACAAACTTTACATGTCCTCGCACATGAGACCTGTTCCATGCTTGACATGCAACTAGTTTTGCATAAGTGGCTAGCGGGTGTCTGTCTTTCCTACTATAGTATATCTAATTTGCAACGAGTTGTCAACAATTTGGTTATCCTCGTTGTGGTTCATGTTCATAGGTAAGAACGATTCTTTCTTCGAAATCCCTAAGCCACGTAAAACTTGCAATGGATAAATTAGAGACGTCTAGTTTAGATTGTTGCTAGGTTAGTATCATGATATGGTGATGTTGTAAGTAGAAGTATAAGTCGATACTCTTACAACACACATAACGTGTAAGTTCCATAGACCTTGGCCTTATACATAGAGGTATGATGGCGATCATACCATGATGCACATGATGGAGATCAAGTCAAAGAACCATATCATTTCACTTATTAACATGTGATGTTTGATTGCATCTTATATTGCTTGTTTGACGTTTTATTAGCATAATAATATAATCTCTCATTTAGATATCAAGATAAGAATGTGTTCTTCCTTAAGTATGCACCGATTATGTTTCATCGCTCCAAGACATCACGTGATGATCGAGTGTTCTTGGATCCACGATCATATTTCGGGTGTAAGACAGTTACACACATGAATACTAAGGTTCTTACTTGGCGAGCCTAGAATGTACAGACATGGCCTCAGAACACGGACCGAAAGGTTAAGCATGAGTCATATGGAAGATATGATGTCCATTTGATGCTCGCCTTCGAAGCTACACCGACTCACGTGATGATCGGACTTGGTGTAGTGGATTTGGTTCATGTAATCACTAAAAAGGCACGAGAGATGCCGTTTTTGAGTGGGAGTTAATTTATAATTTGGATTAGTAGAACTCAATTTATCATAAATTAAATCAAAGTGAATTTTCATAATTTGTTGTAGTCATTGGCATTCGTTCACCACCTTATGCTTAGTTGTAATTGAGATAATAGAACTATAGATTTCTGGATATTTACTTTACGAACTGGTATCGTATTGTGTTGAGTGTCAATCTAAAGTTTAAAGTACTATTGCAAACTTTCAGCAAACTCTGTTTACTCCGTGAAATTTAATAATTGGTATTAAATTGAGAGTAACAATTCCAGTGTTAGTATCTTAAGTATCATGTTTGCCTCCATGATTCTTGATTGTTTTAATATCAAGTTTATCTAGGAGCTGAAAGAATTGTTTTACAAACCATCATGTGTGGTAGATATAACGATACCTGAAACAATGTTTTGGTTGCAATATGATAGAGTATAATATATGTTCTTATATTGGATGAGAATTTGCGAAGGTTGGAGATGCTAGACATCCTAATCATCCAAAAAGGTTTTGGAAAGTAATGTTATACTCACGATTCTCCTTTATAGGCTACATTAGCTTGATCATGAAAGTATTCATGATATGGATGAATAGAAGATGTATGTAAAGTGTTTACTACACTAAAAGATTACTAAAAGAATGGATTTTGAAAGAATACCGATCAGTTGATGATGATGATCTACTTCAAAGTGCAAGTCCAAAGGTATTAGTATTTGAATATACACGCTTTGGACTATGTGTCATGTAGATGGCGCCACTATTGGTGTTGATAGATTCTTTTAAAAGGAAAAGGAAATGCTGAAAGAGAATCTATAAAATATATTTGGCAGAAAAGAAAAGATTGGAAATATCCAATTTAAGTATATAGATGATATACATGTTATGGTTGTATTCTTTGCTTATTAAATAATGTGGTTTCTTGGGTATTGGATACCGAATTGGTTGGTATAAAATTTCATACGGAACGACGCAATTCATAAACCACAATGGCCTAAGTAACTAGCAAGAGAATATGTGATGATGTTCATCGAAAACAAACAAATCGTTGTTTATATTTCTCACTGACATCAAAGCTTGACTTTAAGATTTGTTTTAATAATTGTTATTTAAATCAGGTATTATGAGAACAAAGGTTGTTCAAATAATTACCGTATTCCATATAAGATGGATTATTTACAAATCTAGTTGGAGAAATCACATCCATAAAAACTAATGCTAAAATGTTGCAAGACAAATGATTGGAAGATCACTTACGAAGTGACATCGCCGTTTAAATTATATTAGAAAGAAAACATAAAGAATCTCCATATTCATGGATCTTTGGAGTCTTTCATTTGATCAAGTGATGCTTGTGAGACTTTCCTCGGGATAATTGAAACTTCGTTCAAAGGCCAAAGAAGAACGAACGACTAAATTATTGGAATTTATACATATCGATGTATGTAGTCCATTATGTGTAGTCGTAAGCGATGGACTTCAACTTCATATGATTTCTCCGGAAATTTGAGTGAATATTCACTTAATGAGAAAGAAGTATGAAATATTTGAAAATGTTTCAAAGAATTTCAAGATGAAGTGGAAAATTATTGTAACAATAAAATAAATGATTTATGATTTTATCATAAAGGGATTTATTTGAGTTACAAGTGTAACAAGAAAAATAAATAAATTATGATTTATCATAAAGGGATTTATTTGAGTTGCAAGTTTAGCAAAACACCTAGATTTACACCTCCCGAAACACCATAGGAGTATGGAGTGTTTGAGATTTGTAATAAAACCTTGTTTGACATGGTTGGATCAAAGGTGTTATTTATAAAACTGCAATTATGTTTTAAAAGATTAAAAGCTTTAGAGATTACCACTTTTACACTGAAAAGAGCTCCATCTTGATCCGTTTAAATGACACCATAGAAGTTATGGTTTTGGGATAAAACCCAAGTTGTCATTTCTTAAATTTTGGTATGATAAACATAAGTAAGATGTTTACAACCAAAGTCGGATGAGCATGTCTTTGTAGGTTATTTCGAATAACAAATTGGTTATTCCTCCATAACACCAAGGACAAAAGGGTTTGTCGCTTGAAACGTGAAGTTTCTTGAAAAAGGAATTTTTCGTAAAAGTTAAGTGGGAGGACAATAGAACTTTGATAAGGTTAACGAACCTTAGCTAAATGTGCTGAGTTACGCAGCGCCGGAAATCGTTCTGGAGGCTGCCATAATGCCCATAGCTTATGTGCCTCAAAGGTTGTGGTCACAGAGATCTAAGTTCTTATTGAACAAAGTCGGTCGGATAAACAATCAAATGCTGAGATTTGAGAGTAAATCATTATTGTTTGACAATGATGAACCGACTACATGCAAAGAAGCGATGATGGGCCCTGACTCCGTCAAATGGCTTGAAGCCATGAAATCCGTGATAGTTCCATATACGAGAAATCAAGTTTTTTGAACTTGGAAGATCCTCCGGAAAGGTGTAAAAACCTATCGGTCGTATTTGGATCTATAAAGAAACAGACATGGATGTTTCACATCTATGAAATAGTCGACATTTCGATAAAGTGTTTACGACAATGTTCAAGGGGTTGACTATTACAAGATTTGATCTTTCATAGCGATATTTAGTCTGGCGGATTAAAGTAGCAACCACTACATATAATTTGGTATATGGTAGATGAATAAACAAAACAAAGTTCTTCTAATAGAATGGTTACCTAGGACGTGTACATGACACGATCCAAAGGGTTTTGTTAATTCAAAGGATGCTAAAAAGGACATGCAAATTTCAATGGTTGAAGTAAGCATCGCGAAGTTGGAATCTTCACCGTGTCAAAAAGAAGTTTTCATCCGGAGACGATGAAGATGCTTGTATTTGCAAGAAATTAAATGGGAGCGCTGAGACATATTTCTAATACATTATGTGGAGGACATCTTGTTGATTAAAAATGATGTATCTTTTATTGACAAAGGTTAAAAATTTCATTTCGATGAAAGACTTAGGCAAAACCCGAATATAGTGGATAGACTGTGACGTTAATATGGTTGTGCCAAACATACATATATGAGATATTGAAGGAGTTCAATATAGAAACGACAAGAAACGGTTCTTGTCGCATGGAAAGGAATTGAATCAAGATTTAAGTGTATCGACGCTTGATAAGTGAAACAAGATTCAAGTGCTTTGACACTTGATGAATGAAATCACAAGAATGTTTTAATCAATCATACCATGATATGTACACATCTAGATATGTCCTATGCTCTAAGTGTTATGAGAATATACCAGAATGAATCATGAAATGATCATTAGACGATAGTAAGGATATTCTTATGATCTCTTGGAAGAACTAAGAATATATTTGTGTAGAGGTGACAAACAATTACAAATACTTCATTGTAAAGCGTTACATTGACACTAGTTTTGTCACAAGATACAAATTAAGTTTATCTCAATTTAAACTATGGGTGGCACAATGTAATGGAAAGGAGATTCCATGATGGATTTGGATGAATTCCAAAGTTAAGACATTATGACAGATACTACAACAAAAAGACTAAGTATATGATTGCTATAGTAGCAGCAAAGAAGGGCATTTGTGTCAAGTAGTTTGTTATCAAACTAAGGTATGGTTCGCAACGGGCTAACACTAAAGATATATTGTACGACAATAGTATCAACATGATTTAACCCCAAGAAACTAAATCTCTCACTGAAAGACCAAATTTATACAATGCCATCTCATTGGAGAATGAGTGATGCGTGAAGACGCAAAGATATGCAAATACACACGAACCTGAAAGTGTCAGATCCGTAGATTATTTTAACCACTTGCAGTTGCGTATATGGAACACCAGAAAGCCATATGTGTTCAATACGCAAAGCTTTCAAACTAGATTATTGTCTCTAGTGCAAGTGGGAGACTGAAGGGAATATGACCGAGAGGCAATAATAAAGTGGTTATTATCGTATTCTTTGTTTATGATAAATGTTTATTTTGCATGCTATAATTGTATTAATACGGAAACGTTAATACATGCGTGTTTAATAAACAAAAAATAAGTTCCTAGTTATGCCTCTCTTATAAACTAGCTCGTTGATTAACAAGATGATCAAACGTTTCCTGATCATGGAGATTGGATGTTGTTAATAACGAGGTCACAACATTATTGGAATGGTGTGATGAACATTCATCCGAAGTATAACATTATGATCAAAGTCATTGTGTTTATATTGCTATAACATCATACGAAGTTATCTTAGTCCTTAGACCATGAGATCATGTCAATCACTAACACCGGAAGAGTATCTTGATAACATCAAACGTCACACCGTAACAGGGTGACTATAAAGATGGGTTCAGTGCTACGAAGGTGTTATGTTGAGGCTCATGGATCAAGAGTGGAATTTTTCCATCCCGATGACGGAGAGATATATTCTGGTCCCTCTCAGTGATATCACATTAATTAGCTTGCAAGCAAGTGATTTGATCACTAGAATGTTATATCACGGGAATGAGAAAAGAGTACATGTCGGTAACGAGATCAAACTAGGTATGGAGATACCGATGATCGAATCTCGGACATGTAATATATCGCGAGACAAAAGGATTGAGTTACATGCGTATAAGGTTCACACGATCATAGAAGTCATCGTTGAATATGTGGGAGTCAGTACAGATCTCCAGGTCCCGCTGCTGATTATTGATCGGAGAGGGGTCTCGATCATGTCTACATTATTCGCGAACCGTAGGGTGACACACTTTAAGGTATATCGGCACCATTTGGAGCAAATAATATGCCAGAGAAAGAAAAAGGAAAGCGTAGGAATTTATTTCACTAGATACCGAAACGGTTTCGGTTGAAATTGCTGAAACTGGTTCTGCATGTGAAATTCAATACTAGCAAAGGGTTTTATGTGAATGTTTGTTAATTAAAGTAATTAAAAAATTTCTGAATAAATAAATAAAAGAGTTTTATTTAATGAGAGATTACATTAAATTTGGTGGACATTTAATGGAGGTGAGTGGAATTTTGAGTGGGTGACTATTTATGTGGGTGGGAGCTCCACCCACATGAATGTTGAAGAGGTGGGGGAACCTCCATGGCTGCCACACCATGGGAGGGGGCTCCCCCCCTCTCCCTATAAAATGCACCCCACACCCTCCTCTCATCTTACACCTCCTCGCGAAGGATCTCTCTCTCCCCTTTAGAATTCCCCCATGGTCTCGGATCAGCGAGATACATGTTTTCGGTGGCTTTTTCTGAAAGGATTTATTGCTTCCGCTGCTTCGCTGGAGCGAGGGCACGGAGGTTATCGGGGTACCCGGACGTGTGTGCGATCACGGATGTACCACTGCTTTGCGGTGTTGGACGTGATGGTGCTGGGTCGGCTGGACCAGATGGACTTCATCACGATCTTGAGATCGGCAAGCGTTCGACTACATCATCCACGAGTACAACCTCGTTAACGATATACGGTCTTCGAGGGTATGTATTCTATGGATGTATATCCACCCGTTGCTTGTATCTAGTAGATAGATCTTGGTGCTTTGTTCCCATCGTAGAAATTTTTTGTTTTCTATGCTGCGAACCCTTCAACTTAACACTGGAGGGGGTTCGGATGATAACCCGAAGGTGGATTTCTAGTCATAGATGCAGTTGGATAGCGGTCTATGTATCTTGTTCTATTGCCCAATTGAATCTTATAGGATCATGAATGTCTAGTATTGCACTGTTATGCCTTGCTCAGTCCTGTCAATTGTCCTGTTGTAATTTGTTTACCGAGTATGTCATGTTTGTTTATCTAAGGAGAACACCTCTAGTGAACTATGGATCCCGGTCCAATCTTTACCATTGATATATCTTTCACTGTTACTGTTACTTGTTGCAAACCACTATTACCTTTCAGACCATACAGTTAATCCTTTGTTACAGCAAATCGGTGAGATTGACAACCTCACTGTTCGTTGGAGCAAAGTCTTGAGTTTGAGTTGTGCAGGTCTCCAAGCTGCTAGCAACACCTTTGAGTCGTTTCCTTTCTCCTACTGGTCCGATAACTTCGGTTTCTTACTGAGAAAAAACTTGCTGCTGTGCTCATCACACCTTGCTCTTGGGGTTTTCCAACGAGACGTCGACAATACGCCCATCGTCAATGAGTAGTACTCGTCACATTTTGTAGTCATGTTTCAAATTAGTCCAAATTCAAACAAAAAATCATAAACTTGTCTGAAGTAAAAAAAATGAAGAAATTTTGCTAATTTCGTTACTTTTGCTGGTCAGCGAAAATTTTCTGCTTACGAAGTTCGAAATCCTGACCGACTATCAGTTCAGCTATTAAACTGCTCTTAGCGTGTCATTTACGCGAAATTGCAAATATCAGCGCTGTGTGGTAGACATACGTTACAAAAATGTAAACTGGTATCACTTGGTAAATTTTGTCCGTAATGTGATAGTTTTAGGCTATTGTCTCCCTTTGATGAGATGTCATAGGCTGAGAAATGTGACTTTACTGCGCATGCTACCTAGCGTGCACGGCTAATTTCACAATGTTTCAACCCGTGCAGTTTTTGCGAAAGTTTCCGTGTCAATTCCTGTCATGGGCATGGTTCACAATTCCCTTTTCCCATATCCCGTGGTTTTGGTCGTTTCCCCATCATCACCCCATCTGTTCTTCTGATAATACCAGGATGATATGGTCCTATGGAGCTCTGCTCAGCTAAGCTGCGACCGATCCTCTCTGTTTTTTTTCCTTCTATAAAACCGACCGAAGCTATAGCACAGCTTGGGCCGGCCGTCCCATGGAGATCGCGGGCGGTGCGCCCCCACACATCTCTGCCCCCATGCACGTGTGTCCGGCCACGTTCGCGGCTCCTTTTTCTTTGTCCCCTGCGTTCGTCCGTCGTCGACGTCCTGGGCTCCTGGCGTCGATCGAGCGGGAGAAGAAAGTGGCAAGAGCCTAATTACGCAGCAGCAGATCGGCCTGCACGTTCCCTGCGCCATTGTTTCAACCGCGCCATCATCCTGCGCGGCTCCATGGCCTGCCTCCGAATTAAATCCCCACTCACAAAAGTTTATCCAATCATTTTGGCTTGTTTTTCCTGAGACGCATCATGGCCGATTGCAAGGGCTTTTCAGATCAAGGACCAGTTGATATCCAGCTACCCCGTGCATGCATGCATGCATGCATGTGACGACGTGAAAGCTTTTTGTGCTCGGCGACGCAACGTCGCAATGGCACGAACCTACAAGATAAAACATCTTATATTTTAAAATGGAGGGAATAGTTTAGACGTTTGATGTCTGTAGTAGATTATCATGTCACCCTTTACAATAGTTAATTGACTTGTTTTCTTGCTATCTATAGCACCCTATAAATAGCTAATTAGGTTGATCCATCAGATCAAATTAAATCTTAACTATCTTCAGCTGCCGCTGCCTCACCGTTCTTCTATGGACATGCATCTATACAACGGGAGAAGAGGCGTTTATGCGAGTCGACTGTCTGCGAGATTACCATCAACCTCTTTCTCATATCTTCTTTTTTCTCCTCTACCTCATCAGATATCCTAGTTGGCACCCCTTATAGACAGCTTACTTAAGAATGTTGTGCATGCCCTAAGGACAATTGTAATGGGCCTAAGCATTTCGTACAACGATCGTGTCTGAATCGGTCCGTTCACGGTGGCCCGTGGACAACCCCGAGGTCTCTTGCTGGGCCCGCTATCCTTGGAGCTGCCTCAATGCTCTACCTGTCCCATTAACGATGGCTAAGACTGGTCATAACTGGGAGTAATTTAGGCATTTCACAATGATGTGTTTTTTAGCACGTTTTCATAGATATAATTAAAACTTAAGAAATAACAATCACGGTGCATTGTTTCTTAGATGGTGTTTCTTAGTGGTGTTGTATTTAATGAGTTTAGTTTTATGCATGTGTGTGATTGGTCTAGCCAAGTTTTTTAACTATGATACCGTACAAGAGGTGTATCTTAGGCCTTTCACAATGGATGTATCTTAGCTCTATATCATAGATAATTTGCTTATGTGCCACCTTAGTTAATGATGAAAGAGAGTGGTGTTAGCTAAGCTACACCTCTTGCACGCAATCATAGGCAGAAAAATTGTCTAGCCCAATCGTATGCATGCATGCATGGCCCTAAATCATTAAATACATGAACCCTTTAGATACATCCTTAAAAAAACAACCCATTATACTAACCGTTTCTTAGAACATGCCCGTGCCTATGATAACACGCTAAGAAACAATCCATTGTGAAAGGCTTAGCTAAGATACAGCAACACATTCTTTCTTCATTAAATGACATGCCACATAGGCAAAACACCTAGGATATTGCGCTAAGAAACAACCATTGTGACAGACCTTAGAGTAGTAACATGTAGTATATGTTACTAGTCTAAGTTACTATGTTTATAGTGCAAAATAACATATGTGTGATATCATGCAAAACCTCATTTGTTACAATATAGACTTATCTTGTATTGAAATGTGTGATGTTATGGTAACATAGCTAGTTATCAAAAAGCGCTCTCTCTCATCATTTAATTGTATATCATGTCATCTATGTTTAGTTGATAATACTAATCTAAGACACTAAATTTAGACTGAAAATGTGAGAAAATGGACATGTCCGCGTCTCTGTCAGTTGCGGGGCGTCGTTGGCCTTGCCCACTGACCTCTATTCCGTCGGATAGATTTGGACGACCCCACGTCGGAGTTTCCCTAGTCATGTTGTCAAAATAAATAAAAAGTAAGTTCACGTTCAAATAGTATGGTAGCATACACACGTGAGCCCGGATTGTCGCCAGACAAATACTTGTGGGCATGGCGGCGGCGGCGGCGTCCCTGATCGCGATCTGGCGGGAAGGCGGCGGCGTCCGTCCCGGCTGGTTTGGCAGTGGTGTTGCGGCGAGTGGCGGCTGGTGATCCTCGGCCCAGATGGCGGCAGGCGGCGGCAGGGATCTGGGCCTAGCCGCGATCTGTCACGTACGTTGGCCTCGACGCCGGCGTCCAGACGACCCGGACCTTGTCCGTGACACTAGGACGCTTGGGGCATCTGCCCCCGGCATGGTGGTGGTGGCCTCCTTCTCCGTCAGAATGGTCGGCCGGGTGGTCTTCCGTCTTGCGGTGGATCCCGCTAATTTCCGGCGAGTGGCGTGGGGGATGTTGGCTCGGTTTCAATAAAGGAGGTGGTCCTGGATCCCTCTCAAGCCAAGACGATGATCTGCCGAATATTGGTCTCTATTGATCTGGTTTCTGTGTCGTGTTTCGGAAGGCTCCACCGGCAAACTCCATAAGTGCTATCATGTCGTGAGTTTGCTGGAAGGATTGAATTTAGTCATACGCACCCATGTTTTATCCTGACCATTTGGTTTTAAAGAGTGTGCTTCGAAGCTTTGTTGGCTGTTATTATCATGGGGCATGTTCTCGTTCCATGGTGCTGACGGAGAAAGTCATGTAGACCGAGATCTAAGGACAGACGGTGGTGGTTCGAGTCTGGGTGGTGATGAGGATTTGGCTAGGTGACTTGTGAATTGAAGTAGTGGCATGCAAGTGAGGGCGACTGCACAGGAGAGGTTCATGGTCCTATCTCTTAGGGTGAAAACCCAGGGTCTGGCCTTAATTGGTTGTGTTTGGCAATGGCCTTGTTGAAGGTATTGTTTTGAGAGTGCGCACTTTCTTCAGGGTGAAAACCTAGATATTTGATCGGGCGATGACGGTGTTTGTGTACTGTTCTATTTTTGGAGGCGTCGTTTTTTGAGAAGCTGGACTTCTGGTGCTGTCTTGGTGGTGGTAGTACTGCTATTTCAATGAATGAGTCACTGTAGCGAGACTTTTCTTTTTTATACTTCTTTTTTGGCCGCTTGCATCTGTGTGGCCACTAGGGCAATGCGTTGTTGCAGAGGCTGGGTGTAATTGGTATCATCTGATATATGCTCCTTTAAAAAAAGCATACACACGTGAGGCAAAATAAAAAAAACTACTTAGGCAAGGGGCAGAATGGACGAAAATAACCCATAAAAATAACAAATTCACGGAATGAACTCTGGCCAAAAGAAATTCACTGCACTAACCCTTTTTGCAACGCCATATGAGCTGGCGCCGCACCCTAAAGAGCGGCGCCGTTACGCCTGGCTCCGCGCACCTGCCAGCGTGGCCTCGTGGGCCCCGGTCCCGCTAGTGCGGCGCCTTGTTGTGTGGCGCCGCACTGTGTAGTGCAGCGCCATCGCGCGTGGCGCCGCACTTTAGGTCTTGTACCAGCGCGGCACCAGCCCTCCCCAGACCCATCTCATTCTTTCTCACCCACATAGGAGCTGCAGCGATGGCGGCTCTGATTTCCCCTCCACCTCCTCCCTCCTAGTGACCAAATCAGAAGCCTCTCTCCGTGGAGTTCAATCCCCCCAAGTGCCTTGAGGTATTCTTCCCCTTCTTCTTTGATTTCACCCATTAATTTCTTGTTTTGGTCCATATCTTGCAAACCCTAGGTTGTTTTGTAAGATGCATGGTAGAATGTTGTTGCATTGGCATAGGGGTTGGGTATTGTGTTAATGTTAGCATGGGTATCTATTGAGTATGTTGACCATGTTATTTTTGTTGTGATTATCTTAGGCATGGCAAGAATTGTTCATGTTCACCATATAGACAAGGATACTTTTTTGAGAGGTAACATAGAACCGGACTCGGACGAGCTCGATTTGGTGTTTGAGCGTACTCCAACCTATGTCGAGGTCTTGGAGCAATTGATGATTGAATTTAAATGGATGGACCCAAAGGATGATGTTGAGTTGGAGGGAAGACATAATGTTGGCTTGGGAATGCATGTCCGTTGGAATACCATGTGTATCTTCTTCGAGGCCAGTTGGCTTGCATACAAGGAGGTGGTGGCCGAATCACTAGACAAGGCTCTTGAACTATTTGCCACCAAGAAAGTTGGTAGTCCATTGTCTTTGGACTTCAACCGTATGGCATCCCCATTGCGTACTATGAGTCCTCCACCCGTAGACCAAGAGCTAAGCCGTGAACCTCACTTGACCCAAACATTGAGCCCGATTTCAAGACACCAAGATGAAGTTATGGAAGAGGACAATGATGACTGTGGGGGTGAAGATGAAGATGACAATGATGATGTTGAACTCCATGACAACAATGTTGGATATTTGGAGAAATATATCACACAAGATGACATGGACCATGACCTCCCGTATTCTCGAGGCTATGCATCGGACTCGGATGATGATGGTCCTGAAGAAGAAGTTGACGAGGAGGGGTTCACGGCTAGAGAGGCCGAAATCCACGATACCGTATTGGGTCGGGACCATCAGGTGCCTTTGTTTCGTGATCTTAGTCTCGCAGATGAAGCCACGGTTGATGGTGGCAAAGGCATAGTGCTTGGAGCAAGGACAAGTTCTTACCGGGATGGCAATGAAGTGAATAGTGGATTTTGCAAAGGATCAAGGTTCAAGACCTTGTTGGAATTCAAGCAATGGATAAAGGTCTTCTAGGTGAAGCACCATCGTCCTTACACGGTCGTGCACTCGGACATCAAGAAGCGTTACACGGTGAAGTGCGAGGAGGAAGGATGTGCTTGGATTGTGCGTGCAAGACCATTCAAGGGAGGTCCCGATTGGCACATATCTAGTTTTGTATCAACTCACATGTGTTGAGGCCCGGTGGTGGATGGCAAGGATGCAAAACACGAGCACCGGCAACTCACCTCCGAGTTCCTCGCTTATAGGCTTTCCAATGACACCACGTCATTTCCAATAATGACCATCAAGATGGTCATGGAGCTTGTGAAAGCCCTCTTTCACTATGAGGTGAAGTACGAGAAGGCATGGAAGGCTAAGCAAGCCGCATTCAAGATGTTGTACGGTGATTGGGAGGAATCTTATAACCGAATCCCAAGGTTATTGTTAGCGATGGCCAATGCTAACCCGTGCATGGTTCATGTGGTTGAACCTTATGGGAACAAGACAAGGATTGTAAACGGAAGAACCGTGCGAGTTTTTGGCCGTGCATTTTGGGGTTTTGAGCAATGTGTCTGGGCTTTTGAACATTGTAGGCCGTTCATCTCCGTTGATGGCACCTTTATGAACATGCAATTCAAAGGCACTATCTTGATTGCAATAGCCAATGATGCCAACAACCGGTTGATTCCTTTGGCGTTTGCTTTGGTGGAGGCGGAAAGCAATGATAATTGGGAGTGGTTCTTCTATCTTTTGAGAACCAAGATATTAACCCCTCAAAGGGAAATATGTGTCATCTCTGACCGTCATCAAGGAATTCTCAATGCGGTGATGATTGATATTCCCGGCCATGCTCCGTTGCACAATCGTTGGTGCATGAGACACTTTTGTGCAAATTTCTATAGGGAATGCAAGAGCAAGGATTTGTCCGATGATCTACAAGATTGTTGTCTCGCTTTCACGGAACGTCGTTTGTCTAACTTGTACAACAAATTACTAGCCAACAAAGAACTCAATGCGGGTGGTCGTGAGTTTCTCAATAGGAACATTGAATATATGGGAAAGTGGGCACAAGCTTTTGATGACGGTGGTCGGAGGTACGGCCAAATGACAAGCAATATGGCAGAGGCATTTAACAAGTTGCTCAAAGGTGTTCGTGCATTGCCCGATAATAGTCCGACATGATGAATGAGTATTTTCTAAAATACTCACATGAAACGGACCGTCATATTGCCGGAACACCAAAGCGGTCCCCTCGACCGTATGGCTCCCACGTCACCTGCAGCATACCACGCTCTTGTCAGGGTCAAATATTACAAATTCAAGACATATAATTGACCGCACCCGAGGAAATTACCTGATCTATGGTGATCGTGTCAAACTCGTTGGTGTACCTCTTGTACGCCTCCACTAGGTCCGTTGGCGGTTCGGAGACCACATCCCACTTGTAAGACCACGTGGGGAGAAGGTAGTCGTTGCCGTTATCAATGTAAGGATTGAATGTCAACAATCTCGGGCGTACAATAGGAAAGCGTTCCCATCTCCACACCGAAAGAAGGAGCAAACAACCACCAATCCCTGAATCGCGGCGCTCCTAAGGCAAGCATCATCCAGCTGTAGATGAAGTGAATAACCATTTGATAAGAACAATTTTTTTGAGGTAATGCAGAAATATACAACAACATTTGTAAAGAACTCATTACCTGACGGTACAACCAGGCCAACGCCGCAGAACCCCAACTGAGGGTAGAGTCAAAAGTAAGGAGCAACTTGATCCAATGCCACTAAGCACGATCCCCACTGATGTCAGGAAACAGAGTCCTCGTGATGATGTACCACACATACACACGAGTGTATGTCTTGATCGTCTCCTCATCGGCATCCTCGGGGCAAATCTTGAAATTCTGGATGATCCAAGTAAAAGTAGCCCCGGCAGCGAGCCTCGATCTTTCCCCCTTCGAGTTTATAGCCTCGGGTGGATCCTTCCCTATAAGGTCGACCATCTGCTCACGCCACCCGTCTGAATCCGAGCTTATGCACACAGGGTTTCCCTCGATTGGGAGTGCCAGGATCATGCTCATGTCCCGCAAAGTGACTGTAGTATCACCGGTCCTAAGGTGAAAGGTGTGCGTCTCCGGCCTCCACCGGTCCACAAGCGCGGTGATAGCAGCAGGGTTGAAGGCCGGTGTGGACCGAGTGACCATGTGGATTAAGGGGAGAAGTCCTAGCTGCTGGATGTACGGAGTGTACCGCACATCATAAGGCATCTTGCCGGACGAGACCTCGTGGTACCTAAGTCGAAGGGGTTGAAGCTCCTGCAAACATACAATGGCAAATGTTAGATTTCTATCTAAAAAACATGGCATCTTGTTCGACTTGCATGGAAGTTTTTAGTACCTGTCTCTTCTCCGACATCTTGTAGGCACGGTGTTGAACATCATAGTGAGCATTGTTTAGAAGGGGTTTAGAGACATCCTACATATTCAAAACAATAGAAATATTAAGAACAATTACAAAATGTCTATCTTATAGTTCTAGCATATAGTTCTAGCATCTAGAATTGCAAGCTAAATCAACCATCTTATAGTTCTAGCATATGTCCATCTTATAGAGACATCCTACATATTCATCATACTCTACCTATAGTTCTAGCATCTAGAATTGCAAGCTAAATCAACCAACTAGAGTTCTACCATATAATTGTAAGATAAATCAAAACACCAACTAGAGTTCTACCATATGTCTATCTTACTCTAGCCATATGAAATTGCAAATATGAATAAAACACCTAACATATACTTGTAAGCTAAATCAACCAACTAGAGTTCTACCAAAGAGTACTATGCCATATCTAAACCTACATCTCAAATAAGCATTGCAATGATTCATATAAATTTCAAAATCCAATAGAATCTAGGGTTTCACCCGATTTACAAATAGAGGATAAATTGGAAGAAATTTGCGGATGAAATTGCTAGGATATGTGAGAGAATACCTGGGGAGAGATTGGGAAGAAAGTTTCTTGGGGTATTGCTTCGGATCTAGTCGATTTGAGTGGGGGAGCGTCGGACTCTAGCCGCCATGCTTCCTTCTCTGTTCGTGGGCTGGGAGAGGAATGAGGGTCAGGGGCTGGGCTGGCACCGCGCTGGTACAAGACCTAAAGTGCGGCGCCACATGGCAAGAAAAAAAACAAAACATAAACCACCGCTAGCCCGATCAGGTAATGTGGCCTTTCCATTTTCCTGCCCATGATCGAGTAGTAGTAGTACTCCACTACTAGCGCGTTGTACGTATGCGTGCAGCCCGATCGGTGGTGAACCAAGCTCTCGATCGAGTGGTGAAAAAAAGAGGGAGTGATGGCAGCTAGGACGAGCACAAACAAGAAGGGGGAATCCAAATGATGGCTTTGCTTTTAATCGGCGATCATGGTTCTTGTACTCCCCTAGAATCTTAATTGCCTGTCTCCATGTGCAGCGCCACACCAGCTGCTGCGCACGCATACTGCAATGCAAGCAAGACCAGCCCATATGCTGCTTCTACTCCTAGTATAGTATATTCATGAAGATGGCTTGAAAGAACGGTGGTTATTATGATGATCGGTAGGGGCCGTCGTTACTACTACCGCATCAATACACGGCCAGTGTCGATCGTCTAGGATTGGCATGCATTCGCCCAGTGGAGCTCGCTCGATCAGCACTGGAACGAGAGCAAGTTTCCAAGGGCGACGTCGACGTCTCCACAGCCACAGGGGGATGTCCTGTTTCGTTTGCTGCGATCAGCCAAGCGTGTGTTTGGCTTGTGGATCGTATTATTCGTGTTAGCTCCAGAACAAGATTGCTCCCATACCATACCATACACACAGCCTAGCTAGCTAGCTAGGTAGCATCAAGAGAGTCCAAGCTGGCTAGCATCATTACCCCCTTTACCTTTCTTCATCGAGAGATTCTGTTCCTTGTACTAACAATCACATTCAGCGAAAGTGCTCGCGAAAAGCAAGAGGCGAGATCGATGCATGGGCCACAAAAGAAAAAGGAAGAGCCGAAGAAGAAAGAGACACACATGGTTTTTTTTTTTAAACAAAATAAATCGAGATGTGTAGCGATGCATTGAATCGAGGGGGATCATGAATCATGATGATCACGCTCTGCCTGGAGGGCGGTACTAGTAGTATTGAAGGAAGGGGGCTGGGTTGCAGCGCGGTAAGAAGAAGAAGAAAAAAAGAAAAGAGGAAGGGATCGGGAGGAGAAAACAAAAGGAGGAGGAGGAGGAGGAATATCGGAACAGGGATATGGCGCGTGATGATGAGCGAGCGAGGACCCGGAGACGAGCCATCATTACGAATCTTGGGCCGGCCGAGGCCCATCATCATCATCATTTGAAGCCCCGGCCCCCTCTCTCATCTCATCTCATCGTCGTATCGTATCCGTCCGCATCCGTGCTGGCTGCCCCTCTCGCAGCTCTTTCACGCTTTCGCTACTCGCTACTGTCTGTCACTGACACTTCGATCGGTTTGGCAAACCTAAACCGCTAGTAGAGGTGTGTTCGGTTCCACCACGAAATTACTCTGCTCGTTTCTCGTGTAGGTAGCAAATGAGTATGCAGTGGGCTGTTGACCGTTTAGCTTTAGCAGCCGCTGCACAGGTGGGTCGTCGGATCGCTGTCTGGCAAATGATCGAGAGCTGACCTCGTTTTAACATGCATGCATGGTCGTTGAATTTAGTTTCGTCCTTATGGGGGTGTTGAATTTATATTACTACTCGTACGATGGCTGTCAGACAGCGTGAGGAACATGATCGCTTCCGGTGACGACAGCGCTTGTTTGTTCAGAACGCGTGGCGTTTTTTTCGTAAGGAACACCCGCGAAAACACGTTCAGAAATGGATCCTCCTCGTGTGCAACAACTTTTGAAACACAATCATATGGCAATGCGGATTAGTAGTCCATAAACAAGTTGGTTAGAGCATGTGATGTATAATAGGGTGGTGATATAAAAGGAGTGCGCCCACGTCTCAGACGTCCGAGAAATAAGTCATGTGACATCAGCGTGTAATAAACTAAGTTACAATTCACTTGCATAAAGTCAGTTATAACTCATTTGTAATTGAGACATTTTAGTTGCAAACTACTTGTAACTGAAAAAAAACTCATTTGAAATCCACTTGTAACTGAAAAATCTTAATTACAACCCAATTGCACTTATGGTAGCACGAATCACAACGTAAATCTAATGATAAGAGAGGCGACTGGAAAATAACTACTTTTAGGCGCATGAGAAATAGCAAAACCGATATACAAACTAACTTTTGCATCACTAAGGGCAAAAAATGTCCTCCAATATATCTATAGCGTTTCGTAAGGAACAATGATGCTTATGGATTAGTATAATGGGGTTGTTTATGTTTTCTCGAAAAGGGGATTAAAACCCACATCTGCATCGGTTGGTGCACACGACCTTTATTAAAAGCATCATCCAACATTCAACACATATTACAAATATGGGTCGCTTAAAGTTGATACATGAATCAACTATGCAAAAATATATAGCAATAGAACTCTAAGCATCATGTAGTTGATTAAGCGGCTGCCAACACGATTGGTTGAATATGTGATGGACAATCATCAGAAAATGGCTGCACCCGGTAGCCATAATATCCTGCTAGTCTGGCAGTAGAAGAAATGCCCAAAGCTACACCCAATGTGTCACCATATGAATAACCTATAAAAGATTATAATATTTTTATTTGTTAAAGATAATATCATTTTTGCATCTCCAAATAGACCAACGTAAGAAAGAACACCATGCGAATTCCAATTTTAGAAGATTTATCAACGCCATTCAACCAATTCCCCAAAAATGTCTGTTATATTTGTTGGAGGTGATAGATCATAAGCAAAATTGGCAATATGCCATAAAAGCCAAGAAAAAGGGCAGAATATAAACAAATGTTCGATGGTTTCGTGCGACCCACAAAAACGACATTTGGTACATGCTACCCAATTCCTTTTAACCAAATTATCTTTAGTAAAGATCACTTCGTTTCGTAGGAACCACGTGAAAATTTTAATCTTAAGCAAGAACTTTAATTTCCACAAATACTTTCGAAGGAAGATTCATAAGATCTTCATACATGGATTTTACTGAGAACGCCCCAGACGAAGTCAAGTTTCGTACAAACTTACCATGTTTTGCTGACAGCTAAACCATCATAAGTCTTTGGCATATTGTAACTATACATTCCATTTATTACTATTAAGTATCCTCATGAAACCAATGTTTAGTGGTACTTGAGATAATACCAGTACCATAGCAACATTAGTCATGTGTACAATATTATATAAGGATAGATATTGATGCGCTGGAGGTGTGCATCCTAACCATATATCTTTCCAAAACCTATTATTGATGTTGTCCCTTATTTTTAAATGACCTTTACAAAAAGCTTATTATTTATCCGCATAAGTCCTTTCAAAAAAAAAGAGTCACTCGGTTTCTTTTGGTATCCAGACAATGTTTTCTGACTGAGATACTTACTATGCAAAATTTCTTGCTACAACCCATCTTTATTCATTAGCTTGAATAATCATTTGCTTAGTAAACATCTATTTTAAATTTCCATATACCTCACTACCTAGACCACCTTGATCTTTATGCCTACAAATTATATTCCATTTTGTGAGTTATATATATTTTTATTCTCATCACTTTCCCCCTATGTGGCGTCCACATCTCCGGCTGCCCCCCTATTGTAGGGTTTCGTAGCATGGAAAACAAAAATTTTCTATCGCATACAAACAAACAAGCCAAGATCTATCTACTAGATTGTAGCAACGAGTCGATGGAATAACTCACCCTCGAAGATTCCAAAGTGTTTAACGAGAGCAGATTCTCGTGGGTGATGTAGTCGTACTCTTCCCGATCTCAAGATCGCGTAGACGATCCTTCCGGCGCTGCGTTCCGGCAGCGCTCCCGCAGTCGGTCACACGTTCGGTACTCGACGAAGACCTTCCTCTCCCTTGTTCCAGCAGGCAGCGGAGGTTGTAGCACTCTCCTCGCGATTCCGGCAGCACAACGGCGTGGTACCGGAAGTAGAGGGGAGATCTCGCAGGGCTTCGCCTTAAGCCGGAGCGAGTATGGTGGACTATGAGAGAGCCCTCGACGATCTAGGGTTTAGACACGCCGAAGAGGGGGATAGGCCGGCGGCTAGGGTTTGACCTAGGCGGCGGCGGCGAGTTCCCTAGGGCCGGCGGCGGCTATGGAGGCGGCGGCGGCTTGGGGCTAGGGTTTAGAGGTAGGGAACTTGTGTGTCTAGGAGGGGAGCCCTGCCCCTCCTCTTATAGGTGGAGGGAGGCGCGCCAGGGGAGGGGAGTCCCTCCCCAACTCGGACCCAAGGTGGGCCGGCGGTGGAGGTGGAGGGACTCCTTCCCAACTCGGATTCCACCTCCCCTCCACTTCCCAAAATTAGCCGTTTGACTTTCAAATTGGCGTTTGACTTTTCAAACAAGGATTTGATTAAATCCTCTATTTTGTTCAGCGATGACACTTAGTACATGATGCAATCATACCAACTTGATATAACACATTCATGTACCCTTCCCCTCCGGAGTGCCGGACATTCCGGAACCTTCTAGAACATTCCCGATAAAAACACCAGAACCATTCCCAAACTCCGAAACAGGACTTTCCTTATATGAATCTTATTCTCCGGACCATTCCGGATCTCCTCATGATATCCCGGATCCCATCCAAGACTCCGAACAACATTCGGTCTCTTTCTCATCATTCCATAACTACTCAAACAACGTCGAATCCTTAAGTGTGTCTCCCTACGGTTCGTGAATGATGCGGACATGATCGAGACACTTCTCCGAACAATAACCAATAGAGGAATCTGGAAATTCATATGGCTCCCACATATTTCTACGATTACTTTGCGATCGAATGAACCACTTACATACGATACCAATTTCCCTTTGTCTCATGATAGTTTACTTATCCGAGGTTATGATCGTCGGTATCTCTGCATACCTAGTTCAACCTCGTTACCGATAAGTACTATTTTCTCGTTCCCGTGATATGTGATCCCTTGTGAGCCAGTCACATGCTTGCAAGCTAATTGGATGACATTTCACCGAGAGGGCCTAGAGTATATCTATCCGTCATATGGATGGACAAATCCCACTCTTGATCCATGTGTCTCAACCAATACTTTTCGAACACTCAATGCCACCTTTATAGCCACCCAGTTACGGTGTGGTGTTTGATGTCATCAAAGCATTCATCCGGTAAAGGTGATATGCATGATCTCATGGTCGAAGGAATTAGGTTACTATGTATCAGAAAGCATATAGCAATTGAACTATTAAAATGACTTGATCTTTATGCTACGCTTATCTATAGGAGTATGTCCACCATATCATTCTCCTAACGATATGATCTTGTTGTTAATAACATCTCAATGTTCATGATAGGGAAACCACAATCATTTATTAACCAACAAGCTAGTGATGTATAGAGGCTTTACTAGGGACTTCAATTTAAGTTTACAAATCACACAAGTATTAATGTTTCCTTGTTGATACTATTATAGCATGAATGTAAACATTTATCATAAACACAAAGATATAATAATAACTACATTTATTATTGCCTCTAGGGCATATCTCCAACAGTCTCCCACTTGCACTAGAGTCATCTAATCTAGATTACATGGTAATATACCGAACACCCATGGCAGTTTGGTGCTGGTCATGTTTTGCCCTCGGGAGAGGTTTAGTCAACGGATCCGCCACATTCAGATCTATGTGTACTTTGCAAATATTTATGTCCCCATCTTGGACATGTTCTCGAATAGCGTGAAAACGTAGCTTGATGTGCTTCAGCTTCTTGTGTGACCTTGGTTCTTGCGCATTGGCTATGGCTCCCATGTTATCACAGTAGATAGACATTGGGTACAGCGCACTAGGAACCACACCCAGCTCTGTAATGAACTCTTTCATCCATATCGCTTCTTGTGAAGCCTCCGAAGCAGCCATGTATTCCGATTCAGTTGAAGATCTTGCCACAACGCTTTGCTTTGCACTCCTCCAGCTAACTGCTGCACCATTCAAAATAAATACGTATCCAGATTGTGATTTAGAATCATCCGGATCGGTGTTCCAACTAGCATCGGTGTAACCATTAACAACGAGTTGTTCATCACCTCCATAAGAAAGAACCATATCCTTAGTTCTTCTCAAGTACTTAAGGATGTTTTTGACCGCTGTCCAATGATCCACTCCTGGATCACTTTGATATCTGCTAGTTAAACTAACAACATATGCAATGTCGGGTCTAGTACATAGCATGGCATACATTAGAGATCCTATGGCTGAGGCATAGGGAGTCTTACTCATCCTTTCTCTATCTTCTGCCGATGTCGGACTTTGAGTTTTACTCAAGGTCGTATTGGGCAACATGGGCAAGAACCCTTTCTTGCTATCTTCCATTCCAAACCTCTTTAGAACTTTGTCCAAATATGTACTTTGTGACAATGATATTTGGCGTCTTGATCAATCTCTATAAATCTTTATGCCTAATATGTAAGCTGCTTCGCCAAGATCTTTCATTGAAAAACTACTATTCAAATATTCCTTGACACTATTAAGAAGGTCTACATCATTCCCAATCAACAATATGTCATCTACATATAGTATTAAGAATGCTACAAAGCTCCCACTCACTTTCTTGTAAATACAAGCTTCTCCATAAGTTTGTATAAAACCAAAAATTTTGATCACCTTATCAAAACGTTGATTCCAACTTCGGAATGCTTGATTCAATCCATAGATGGACCATTGAAGTTTGCATACCTTGTTAGCATCTTTAGGATCGACAAAACCTTTGGGTTGCATCATATACAACTCTTCATCAATGTCTCCATTGAGGACTGCTGTTTTGACATCCATCTGCCATATCTCATAATCATAATATGCAGCGATTGCTAACATAATCCTCACAGAGTTTAGCTTCGCTACAGGTGAGAAAGTCATCGTAGTCAACTCCTTGAATTTGTCGAAACCCCTTTGCGACAAGTCGAGCTTTATAGACAGTAACATTACCATCAGCATCTATTTTCTTCTTGAAAATCCATTTGTTCTCGACAGCCTTTCGGCCATCCGGTAAGTCCACCAAAGTCCATACTTGGTTTTCATACATGGATCCAATCTCGGATTTCATGGATTCTTGCCATTTGTTGGAATCTGGGCTCATCATCGCTTCCTCATATGTCGCAGGGTCATCGGTATTGTCCACCAACATGACACTCATAACGGGATCATACCAATCTGGAGTGGTACGAGTTCTCGTTGACCTGCGAGGCTCTGTAGCAACTACAACCGAAGTTTCATGATCATCATCATTAGCTTCCTCTCTTATTGGTGTAGGCACCACAGGAACTTCTTCCGGTGCTGCGCTACTTGCAATTTCGAGAGAAGGTTCGACAACCTCGTCGAGTTCTACTTTCCTTCCAGTCACTTCTTTCGAGAGAAATTCCTTCTCTAGAAAGGATCCATTCTTGGCAACAAAGATTTTGCCTTCGGATCTATGATAGAAGGTATACCCAATAGTTTCCTTCGGGTATCCTATGAAGACGCATTTTTCCGCCTTGGGTTCAAGCTTGTCCGGTTGTAACTTCTTTACATAGGCTTCGCAACCCCAAACTTTAAGGAACGACAATCTAGGTTTCTTCCCAAACCATAATTCATACGGTGTCGTTTCAACGGATTTAGATGGTGCCCTATTTAAAGTGAATGCGGCTGTTTCTAATGCATAACCCCAAAATGATAGCGGTAAATCTGTAAGTGACATCATAGAACGAACCATATCTAAGAGAGTTCGATTACGACGTTCGGACACACCATTACGCTGTGGTGTTCCCGGCGGTGTCAATTGTGAAAGTATTCCGCATTTCTTCAAATGCTCGCCAAACTCGTAAATTAGATATTCACCTCCACGATCAGAACGTAGAAATTTAATCTTCTTGTTACGTTGATTCTCTACCTCACTTTGAAATTCCTTAAACTTCTCGAAAGTTTCGGACTTATGTTTCATGAAATAGATATATCCATATCTACTCAAGTCATCCGTGAAGGTAAGAACATAACGATAACCACCGCGCGATGCTACACTCATTGGACCACACACATCGGTATGTATGATTTCTAATAAGTCCGTAGCTCGCTCCATCATACCAGAAAATGGAGTCTTAGTCATTTTACCCATCAGACATGCTTCGCATCTTTCAAGTGATTCGAAATCAAGTGATTCAAGAAGTCCATCGGAATGGAGTTTCTTCATACGCTTCACTCCAATGTGACCAAGACGACAGTGCCACATATAGGTCGAGTTATCGCTCGATTTCAAACGTTTAGCCTCAATATTATTAATATGTGTATTTCCACTACCGAGATTCAATAAGAATAGACCATCTATCAAAGGTGCATGTGCATAAAACATATTACTCATATAAATCGAACAACCATTATTCTCGGACTTAAACAAGTAACTGTCTCGCAATAAACAAGATCCCGATATAATGTTCATGCTTAACGCAGGCACCAAATAACAATTATTTAAGTATAAAACTAATCCCGATGGTAGATGAAGGGGTAGCGTGCCGACCGCGATCACATCAACTTTTGATCCGTTTCCCACGCGCATCGTCACCTAGTTCTTCGCTAGCTTCCGTTTATTCTGCAGCACCTGTTTCGAGTTACAAATATGAGCAACCGAACCAGTATCAAATACCCAGGCACTACTACGAGTACTAGTGAGATACACATCAATAACATGTATATCAGATATACCTTTCTCTTTTATGTTGCCGTTCTTCAAATCCGCCAAGTACTTTGGGCAACTCCGCTTCTAGTGACCTTCTCCCTTGCAGTAAAAGCACTCAGTATCAGGCTTAGGTCCAGCCTTGGTCTTCTTCGTTAGTGTGGTAACTTTCTTACCACCCTTCTTGAAGTGTCCCTTCTGCTTAGACTTGCCTTTCTTGAATTTGGTGGTCTTATTGACCAACAACACTTGGTACTCTTTCTTGATCTCCACTTCTGCAGATTTCAACATGGCAAAGAGTTCTGGCAACGTCTTGTTCATGTTTTGCATGTTGTAGTTCATCACAAAGTTCTTGTAACTTGGTGGTAGTGATTGGAGGACGCAGTAAATCCCCAAAGCATTAGGGATCACTATACCCAAGCTTTGAAGTTTGTTTGCGTGCCCAGACATCTTAAGCACATGCTCACTGACGGAGCTGCCCTCTTCCATCTTGCAGTTAAAAAACTTTTCAGAAGCCTCATAGCTTTCAATTGCCGCATGAGTCTCAAAGATCAATTTGAGATCCTCGACAATATCATATGGGTCTGAATTCTCAAACCTTTTCTGAAGCTCCGATTCTAAACCATACAAGATAGCACACTGAACTATGGAGTACTGAGTCTTCTGAGTGAGGTAAACATTCTTTACTTCATCGGCAGCATCAGCTGCAGGTGGGTCACCCAGCGGTGCATCCAGCACATAGGTCAAATTACCAGCTGTGAGAACAATCCTCAAATTGCGGAACCAATCCGCGAAGTTGCTTCCATTGTTTTTCAACTTTTCTTTCTCTAGGAACACATTAAAATTGATGGTAGGGGCCGCCATTGATCTACAACATATTTGCAATAGTTTAGACTAAGTTTATGACAAATTGAGTTCTAATTAATAGTTAAATTAATCTAGGTGAACTCCCACTCAAAACAATATCCCTCACATTGTTTTAGTGATCACACGAACCAAATCCACCACATCAACACCGATCATCACGAGAGTTGATATAGTTTCAATGGCGAATAATCGACATGTTCATCATATCTACTATATGATTCATGCTTTACCTTTTGGTGATCCGTGTTCCGAGACCATGTCTGTACATGCTAGGCTCATCAAGATCAAACCTTAGTTTCTGCATGAGCAAATCTGGCTTGCTCACGTTGTATACACTTGCGGAATCTAACACACCCGATCATCACGTGGTGCTTCGAAACAACAAGCTTTAGCAACGGTGCTAACTAAGGGTGAACACTTTACGACTTGAAATTCATGTGCATGAGGGATCATATTATAATGCTACCGTCGTCTACTAAGCAATACAAGATGCATAAAGGATTAACATCACATGCAATTCATAATATGCGATATGATATGGCCTTTCTTCCTTGTGCTTCCGATCTCCATCTTCAAGCACGAACATGATCTCCATCATCACCGGCATTGCATCAAGGTCAATAACGCTTCTCCATGGTTGTCGTCCACCAGCTTCAACTATTACAACTATTTTGAATAGACACGCGGGTCTGAACTTAAATTAAAGACAACCATATGGCTCCTGCCGGTTGCCAACTTACAATAAGGAACATTGCATACATCAAATTTAATCACAATCATGGCCATATCACATCACTGCACACCCCTGCAAAACAAAGTTAGACGCCTCTACTTTCTTTGCATATTTTACGTGGTTTGGGGCTTTCAATAAGTGTCGTTCTAACTTACGAACATGAACCACAATATTGATACTAGTATTATTAATCACCCGTTGTAAATTGGATCTTAACTATGCTAGGAGAAACAGGCACCCGCAAAGCCACTTATGCAATACAAGTTGCATGTCAAGCGTGGAGCAAGTCTCATGAACGATGTCATGTAAGGTTAGCCCGGGCCGCTTCATCCCAACATCCCTCAAGATGCAAAGTACACAAGAAGCGATCGACAATAAAAGCATCAACGCCCACAATGACCATTGTGTTCTACTCATGCAACAGATCTACATATTGAAATGGATCGTATGGGCACCTAGAGGGGGGGGGTGAATAGGTGCTAACCAATTTTTAATACTTTTTCAATTTTAGGCTTTACACAAAGTAAATTCTCTAGATATGCAACTACGAGAATTTTCCTATATGTAGTCCTAACTACTAAGCACGTAAAAGAGGAGCGAGGAAACCGTAGTGGAGCATGCGGAGACACAGGGATTTGTTTTACCGCAGTTCCTTCCTTGTTAAGGGAAGTACATCTGCGTTGGAGGGGTGGGCGGTTCTAAGACCACCACGCCACAATAGGCCTCACCCTATTCTCCGATGGATCTCGCCACGAGAGGCTTGATCCACCTTCTCCACTAATGGATCCCTTCGAGGCGGGAACCGGTGCCTTTTACAACACTATCGGGGCACACACCCACAACCGAATTGGGGGCTCCCGAGATGACAACAAGCTGCCACAAGAACAAGGTTTATCAATATAAACAACAACGAGGATCTAGATATTTGCAAGAAATACTAGATCGGAGGTTCTCCAAATGAATGGAGAGGAGATGAAGCGCTTGATTGCTGATGATGAAGATCGAGTTCTCCTCCTTTGATTCCCCAAGGGATGGGGCCTTTGGGTGGATCTAGGTGGAGCACTCTTGTATGGAGCTTTTAGATCTGATCTGTTCTTTTTTGAGATGAATCAAGAGTTCTGGCAGGAGGGGGAAGGCTGGCTTAAATACCCCCTCCCTAGATCTGGCCGTTGCACAACTTTGGGGGCGGATTATCCGCCCCCCACTAGGGGCGGATTATCCGCCCCCTGGGAAAACTCCGCCCAAGGGCGGATTCTCCGGGGGAAACTCCGCCCCCTCTCTAGGGCTTGCGCCTTGGTGAAGATCTTGGGGGGCGGATAATCCGGCCCCCCTGAGGGGCGGATTATCCGGCCTAGCTTGAAAGTCCGGCCAAAACTCCGCCCCCTCTCTGGGGCTTGCGCCTTGGCGATGAGCAAGGGGGGCGGATTATCCGGCCCCCTGGAGGGGCGGATTATCCGGCAGGGCCGGAAAATCCGGCCAAAATTCCGCCCCCCTTCTGGGGCTTGCGCCTGCTTGGGCAGAGGGAGGGGCGGATTATCCGCCCCTAGAGGGGCCGGATTATCTGCCCCCAAAGGCAGAGTCCTTTTCCCTTTATTCTCAAATAGAGCTGCAACACTTCAACACACATTAAATGATCCTTGGTATTGTCATCTAACACACAAAACACTAGGGATTAAGAAATGTTCTTTCAATCTCCCCCTTTTTGGTGTTAGATGACAATACTAGGATTTGCAATAAAAACCGGCAAATGCCACCTTAAATAAAGAAAGACGCTCCCCCTAGATGTGTGCATATTTAAAATTTGCATGAAATACAAATACACACACTAGGGAGAACATTACTTTAAGGTTTTTGAAAAAAATGCCATACCACCGGAATGAGAATATAGCCAAGGCATACATAGATGATCCCATGAATCCATATGCCATCAAATATGCTCCATAATTCCA
Organism: Avena sativa; assembly: GCA_916181665.1. Taxonomy (NCBI): domain Eukaryota; kingdom Viridiplantae; phylum Streptophyta; class Magnoliopsida; order Poales; family Poaceae; genus Avena; species Avena sativa. Next base: position 510,852,925 of record OV702294.1, read on the forward strand.
GAATTCTATGGGGTCCATGATAGATAAGTCCATAAATCCAAGAATACCAACCATAGTACCAAACTGTGGAGTACGACATAGTCTTACACAAACAACCACAAATAGCAAACAAGTTCACGCTAGAAAAAGGCACAAGCAAGCAAATAAAAGCGACTAAACTCGAAAAGCTTGTGCCCACCCTTGCAAATCCACGAGACCTAATAGAACTACTTCTCCCCCTTTGGCATCAAAACGCCCAAAAGGAAGAAGAGCGATGCTAACGTCCCTGGAGATCACTCCTCCTCATCCTCGTCGTAGGGGGAGAAAGGCTGGGGTTGAGAGCATCAAACTGAGATGGTACTACACACCCAAATTTGCAAGAATCAAATCAATCAAAAGCCAAATGTGAGTGTGTTTTCCATAAGAACAAGAGATATGCAAGAAAATCCAACGGAACCCATGAAAAACCAACTCTTCTCAAGGAAGAGGGCGGTGGCCGAAGCCACCATGTTGGAGTGCATGGCATGACACCGCGAAGATGTATCTTGAGTTCAAAACCAATGCTCATCGATGACCCACATATCACAAAATGATATTAAGGGAAATGATTTTACTTGCTTTCGGCATTATGGGGGGAGGGTTGGCCCAATCAATTAGGACCACACTCCCCCTATGTCTATGCCCGCATCTAAACCAAATACATGAAAAAGAGCAAGTGAGTGTGCAAGGGTAGTCAAGACAAGCTCCTTGAATCTATGATATTTAGCTCATTCCGCAAATAACAAAATCTTGCTTCATCGAGGGGCTTCGTGAAAATATCAGCAAGTTGGTTCTTCGTGCTCACAAAGGATAGAGCAATATCGCCACGAGCAACATGATCCCGAATAAAGTGGTTGCGAATCTCTATATGTTTTGTTCTCGTATGCTGCACGGGATTGTAAGCAATTTTGATGGCACTTTCATTGTCGCATAAAAGAGGCACTTTGTCACAATTGACACCATATTCCTTTAAAGTTTGCCTCATCCATAACAATTGAGTACAAGCACTTGCAGCAGCAACATATTCAGCTTCGGCGGTTGAGAGTGAAATACAATTCTGTTTCTTTGATGACCAACACACTAGAGACCTGCCCAAGAATTGGCATGCACCAGAGGTTGATTTCCTATCATCTTTGTCACCAGCCCAATCTGAATCGGTGTAACCACATAGAGAGAAACTTGAACCCTTGGGATACCATAACCCAAAATTTGGGGAATGAACCAAATATCGGAAGATTCGCTTGACTGCCACTAAGTGGCTTTCTTTAGGAGCGGCTTGGTACCGTGCACACACTCCTACACTTAACACGATATCGGGCCTAGATGCGCAGAGGTAAAGGAGAGAGCCGATCATGGATCGGTATACTTTTTGATCCACATCTTTACCCTTGGGATTGAGCTCAAGATGACACTTTGTTTGCATTGGGGTAGCAACGCCATTGAGATCCGTCATCTTGAACCTTTTGAGCATGTCTTGGATGTACTTAGCTTTATTAATAAAGGTTCCCTCTCTAAGTTGTTTGATTTCAAATCCAAGAAAGAACCTGAGCTCACCCATCATGGACATCTCAAACCTGTCAGTCATAAGCTTTGAAAATTCATCGTTAAAAGCTTGGTTAGTAGAGCCAAAAATAATGTCATCTACATAAAGTTGGCATACAAAAAGCTCCCCATTAACCTTCTTAGTAAAAAGAGTGGGATCGATTTGCCCAACTTCGAATTCACGGTCTAGCAACAGCTCTTTAAGGTGCTCATACCACGCACGTGGGGCTTGTTTAAGGCCATAGAGCGCCTTATCGAGTTTGTAGACATGGTTCAGAAATTTGGGGTCCTCAAACCCCGGGGGCTGCTTGACGTATACTAACTCATGTAGAGGACCATTAAGGAAAGCGCTCTTAACATCCATTTGTTGTAATTTAAAATTATGATGGGCTGCATATGCAAGAAGGATACGGATGGACTCAAGGCGAGCCACAGGAGCGTAGGTCTCGCCAAAATCAATTCCTTCTACTTGAGAGAATCCTTGAGCCACGAGTCATGCTTTATTCCTCACAACAATGTCATTTTCATCCTGTTTGTTCTTGAAGATCCACTTGATGCCGATAACATTGCGGCAATCCTTTGGCTTTTCTACGAGCTTCCAAACTTTATTGCGTTCGAAGTTGTTTAATTCTTCATGCATTGCAACAACCCAATCGGGGTCTTCAAGAGCATCAAAAACCTTCTTTGGTTCAATCATGGAAATGTGAGCTTGATGATCACAGAAGCTAGCAAGCTCACTTCGAGTGGATACCCTTCGTCGTAGATCACCAACAACCTTGTCAAGAGTGTGACCTCTTAGTTCAAGGTTGCGATCAGCACGAGCCTTGCGACGAGCCTCAATGTCCTTATTGTTTCTAGAAGGGGTGGATTCAATTGTTGTATCCTTGTCTTGATTACTGCCTTGCCCTTGATCTTGGTCACCGTTACTGTCAAAAGATTGTTGCTGAACATTTTCTTCAGGCCCGGATAATCCGCCCCTTGGAGGGGCCGGACTATCCGGCCTGGGAGGTGAAGTACCAGAGCCATCTTCCTGAGGGAGCCTGACTGGAGTTGGAGACCCATGGCCGGATACTCCGCCCCTGGGGGCCGGAGAATCCGGCCTGGGAGCTTCAGAGATGTTGATTTCTCCTTCGGATCCCCTGGTACGAGTTGTAGTGCCAGGGGCGGATTGTCCGCCCCTTGGAGGGGGCGGATAGTCCGGCCTGGGACTACTAGCTTGTCCAGTGGACAGATGGTCTTCAGCAGATTGTGGTGTTGGTGCAGGATTGTCTCCAACAGTAGGAGCTTGTTGATCTTGTGTAGATGAGGGCTCCACATGTGTGGAGCATTGTCCTTCCCGATCTGCCACAAGGGGTTCCTCAATGGGGCGGAAAAATCCCACGCCCATTCTTCTTATGGCATCTTGGGGTATTTCAACATCTGCATCACAAACATCAACTTGCCCTACAAAGGAGCCGTTATTTTCATCGAACTCCACACTACAAGATTCTACAACAATCCCAGTGAGCTTGTTGTAGACTCTATAAGTGTGGGATTCGGCACCGTAACCAACAAAAATACCTTCTAAAGCCTTGGATTCAAATTTTGACAAACGGACACCTTTAATAAGAAAGAAACACTTACACCCGAATACCCTGAAGTATGAGATGTTGGGTTTGTTGCCGGTAAGTATTTCATATGGGGTCTTGTCCAAGATCTTCCGAAGGTAGAGCCGGTTTGATGAGTGACAAGCAGTGGATATGGCTTCAACCAAAAATTATAAGGAGACTTGAATTCAGCTAGCATAGATCTTGCCATATCCATTAAAGTCCGGTTCTTCCTCTCGGCTACACCATTTTGTTGAGGGGTGTACGCAGCGGAATATTGGTGTCTAATCCCCTCTTCGCTAAGAAACTCGTTTAAAGTGTAGTTCTTGAATTCTGTGCCGTTGTCACTTCTAATTTCCAAGATGGGAACATTGTGTTGACGTTGAACTTCATTGGCAAAGTCGATGACAGTTTGTTGAGTCTCACTTTTAAGCTTGAAGAAATATACCCATGTATATCTTGAGTAATCATCGACGATGACCAAGCAATATTTCTTCCCACCAAGACTTGCATGAGAAGGAGGACCAAATAAATCCACATGGAGTAATTCCAAGATCCTCTTTGATGACACAATAGTCTTCCTCTTGTGGGGAGAATCATGCATTTTTCCTTCAACACAAGCCCTGCAAACACGATCTTTGGCAAAGGAGACATTGTCTTTTAGTCCAAGAATGTGGCCACCCTTCTGGAGACTTTGCAAAGTTCTCATGTTGACATGGGCTAAACGGCGATGCCATAGCCAGCCCACGTCGGCCTTTCCGAATAGACACATCGGACCCGAAGTGGTTTTCCCCGAGAAGTCCACCACATACAGGTCATTTTCGACGTATCCAACGAAAGCGACCTTTAGAGACTTGCTCCATAAGAGTACCACCAAATCATCATCGATAAAAACAGCAAAACCCATCTTGCCAAGGGCACGAACAGAAAGAAGATTGTAGCCAAGGGTCTCAACAAGCATGACGTCCACGAGAGAGATATCGTGGGCAACCACAACCTTGCCAAGACCCAATACCTGAGATTTAGACTTATCACCATAGGAGACTGTGATATTATCAAGATTTGGACGCATCTCCGTGATGATCTCCTTGCTTCCGGTCATATGACTAGTGCAGCCACTATCCAGCACCCATTTCGACCCACCGGAAGCATAGCCCTGCAAGAAAATTACTTCTTGGTTTTAGGTATCCATTTTTCAATGGATCCTTTCATGTTAGTAACAAGGGTATTTGGGACCCAAATAGACCAAGCAATATATTCATCAAGAGGACCAACATAATAAGCATAAACATTGCCATAATCATCACAAAAGAGTTCATAATTCGGATTGTGAGACCCTGCAAAACCAATATTATTAGTTTTGTCTTTTGTGACAACCTTCTCAGCAGTGCTTGTCTTTAATTGCACATTCTTGGTCTTGTTCTTCTTGGCTTTCTTCTTCTTGGACTTGGTGAAATACCCAAGTCCCTCTTTACCATGATTTGACCTTTGCTTGCCAAGAACTTCATCAAGCACACCTTTGTACTTTATAGTGATGTCCTTGATCACTCCTTTTTCCACACTGGCATTTTTCTTGTTACTATATGTTGAGTTGGACGAGCTAGGAGTATCATATTCGGCCAATCGACTTTGAAGCTGATCATGTGACTCATTGAGAATAGAGAACTCGTTTTTCAATGCCTTGTGGGCATTGTCAAGTTTCTCCAATTCCTCGGAGAGTCTATCATGAGCAGCCCCAAAGTCAATCCTTTCCTTCTTTAACTTCTTTGCCTTGGTGACAGCATTGTCACGTTCCTTAACGAGTTTAGTCACAATTTCTTCATGTGACTCTTCCATAGACTCAAGCCTCTCTTCAAGAGAGACCCGAGCATCTTCTTCTTCTTCAAGAGCATTTTTTAGGGATGCAATTTCCATTGCATCCTCCCTTTCAATTCTGCCCTTTTCTTCGAGGAGAGCTTCGTTTTGGGCCAGCTGATCCATAAGAGCCTCAAAACGAACTTTGTGCTCACCTTGCAAGTTAGTATAGAAATAATCCAAAGCAATAATCTCTTCTTTAACCTTAAGACTAGCAAGATCATCCATGTCTATCATAGCCTTGGGAAAAGAAGAGTTAGAAGAAGTTACCTCGGAGCTTCTTGCCATGAGGCAAGTAGCATTCTTGTTGATGATGTTTTCGTTCGGAGAGTCGAAGAGAGATGTTGATGTAGATGTGGTGGCTATAGCAGCCACCTCTTGAGAGCTATCGTCCTCGTCCTCATCTTCACTCCCCGATGAATATTCTTCTTGAGCTACTAGAACAATCTTTGGTTGCTTCTTGAAAGGAGAATTCTTCTTTACAAACTGTTTCTTACGTGGAGCTTTTGATTTGTCCTTGAAAATGAGTCTTCCTCCATTATCCTCTCTACTTTGATATGGACACTCAGCTACGAAGTGCAGCCGGTCACCACAATTAAAGCATGTTCTCAGCTTGGGACCATTTTCTTTTCTTCCATAGGCTCCACTTTTGCGATCTAGTTCAGCTTTAGCCTTGGCTGGATCTTTCCAAAAGTTTCTTGCATAAAGAGCCAAGTATTGTCCGTGGATCCTTTTTATATCTTCGGGACAGTCCAGACCTTCTACCGCATATTCATCATGATCAATCACACTAGTCTTCAAAGCCATGTTGACCCCCTTTTGCATCCCCATAGCTCGAGCACGAGCATCTTCGGCATTTTTGGCAGCCACTTTGAAGGCGGCTATTTCTTGCATTACCTCATTGGATGACATGAGGTGATAATTATGCCTACCTTGGAGACTTTTCAAATCTGTGGGCTCAAATGGCATAAGAGCACTGACATACTTGCGCTTGATCCAAGCATCATCAACATGAGCTGCACCGTGGTTTTTGAAGGTTGTAGCTATTGCCTTGAGCCTCCTATACATGTCCTCATGGTCTTCTCCATCTAGCATATAAAATCCTTCAGCTTCATTGCTCAAGGCATCATATCTATTCCTTCTCATACTTTCATTTCCGATGAAGAGCTCGGTGAGAGCATCCCAAGCTTCTTTAGCTGTGCTAAGATGCTGAATGTGTGGCATGTCTTTATCACCCACACCAAGCTGTATCATGTGTAGAGCTGTAGCATTGAGTTGGCTATCGACCACTTCTCTCCTTGTGAGATTGTTAGGATTTCCAACGTGAAGACCATTTTCGATGATCTTCCACAACTCTATGGAGGAACTGCACACATGAGATTTCATCAAAAATTGCCATTGAGGGAAAGTAGAAGCTGACAGTTTGGGTGGATCACCCCTATTATGTATATGTGGGTGAGGAATAGGCGGATCAGGGGAATACACATGAGAAACCTCATTGTATCCATCCTTACCGCTATCCTTTTTCGAGGAGGAGCTCTTACTAGTATCATCACCTACCACTTCGTTATCTTTGGAAACAGTTTTACCCGTTTCCTTGGATTGCGGAGTGGTATCCTCAGAGTTAGATGGAGGTGATGCTGCGGATGGGGAGAGACGCATTATCAGTTGACGCATCTCTTCCATCTTAGCCTCCATTGAACTCACCAAGGTTGTTTCCAACGTCTTGAGATCGTTCATGGTGACTACCTCTGGAGCATCACTCCCATCTCCCTTGGAGCCCATACTTCTCTTAGGCGGTTAAGCCCGAAAAAAAAAGAGCCGAGGCTCTGATACCAATTGAAATGGATCATATGGGCACCTAGAGGGGGGGGGTGAATAGGTGCTAACCAATTTTTAATACTTTTCAATTTTAGGCTTTACACAAAGTAAATTCTCTAGATATGCAACTACGAGAATTTTCCTATATGTAGTCCTAACTACTAAGCACGTAAAAGAGGAGCGAGGAAACCGTAGTGGAGCACGCGGAGACACAGGGATTTGTTTTACCGCAGTTCCTTCCTTGTTAAGGGAAGTACATCTGCGTTGGAGGGGTGGGCGGTTCTAAGACCACCACGCCACAATAGGCCTCACCCTATTCTCCGATGGATCTCGCCACGAGAGGCCTGATCCACCTTCTCCACTAATGGATCCCTTCGAGGCGGGAACCGGTGCCTTTTACAACACTATCGGGGCACACACCCACAACCGAATTGGGGGCTCCCGAGATGACAACAAGCTGCCACAAGAACAAGGTTTATCAATATAAACAACAACGAGGATCTAGATATTTGCAAGAAATACTAGATCGGAGGTTCTCCAAATGAATGGAGAGGAGATGAAGCGCTTGATTGCTGATGATGAAGATCGAGTTCTCCTCCTTTGATTCCCCAAGGGATGGGGCCTTTGGGTGGATCTAGGTGGAGCACTCTTGTATGGAGCTTTTAGATCTGATCTGTTCTTTTTCGAGATGAATCAAGAGTTCTGGCAGGAGGGGGAAGGCTGGCTTAAATACCCCCTCCCCAGATCTGGCCGTTGCACAACTTTGGGGGCGGATTATCCGCCTCCCACTAGGGGCGGATTATCCGCCCCCTGGGAAAACTCCGCCCCAAGGGCGGATTCTCCGGGGGAAACTCCGCCCCCTCTCTGGGCTTGCGCCTTGGTGAAGCTTGGTGAAGATCTTGGGGGGCGGATAATCCGGCCCCCCTGAGGGGCGGATTATCCGGCCTAGCTGGAAAGTCCGGCCAAAACTCCGCCCCCTCTCTGGGGCTTGCGCCTTGGCGATGAGCAAGGGGGGCGGATTATCCGGCCCCCTGGAGGGGCGGATTATCCGGCAGGGCCGGAAAATCCGGCCAAAATTCCGCCCCCCCTTCTGGGGCTTGCGCCTGCTTGGGCAGAGGGAGGGGCGGATTATCCGCCCCTAGAGGGGCCGGATTATCCGCCCCCAAAGGCAGAGTCCTTTTCCCTTTATTCTCAAATAGAGCTGCAACACTTCAACACACATTAAATGATCCTTGGTATTGTCATCTAACACACAAAACACTAGGGATTAAGAAATGTTCTTTCACATATAGACACGGCTCTGATACCACTGTAGGGTTTCGTAGCATGGAAAACAAAAAATTTCTATCGCATACAAACAAACAAGCCAAGATCTATCTACTAGATTGTAGCAACGAGTCGATGGAATAACTCACCCTCGAAGATTCCAAAGTGTTTAACGAGAGCGGATTCTTGTGGGTGATGTAGTCGTACTCTTCCCGATCTCAGGATCGCGTAGACGATCCTTCCGGCGCCGCGTTCCGGCAGCGCTCCCGCAGTCGGTCACATGTTCGGTACTCGACGAAGACCTTCCTCTCCCTTGTTCCAGCAGGCAGCGGAGATTGTAGCACTCTCCTCGCGATTCTGGCAGCACAACGGCGTGGTACCGGAAGTAGAGGGGAGATCTCGTAGGGCTTCGCCTTAAGCCAGAGCGAGTATGGTGGACTATGAGAGAGCACTCGACGATCTAGGGTTTAGACACGCCGAAGAGGGGGCTAGGCCGGCGGCTAGGGTTTGACCTAGGCGGCGGCGAGTGCCCTAGGGCCGGCGGCGGCTATGGAGGCGGCGGCGGCTTGGGGCTAGGTTTAGAGGTAGGGAACTTCTGTGTCTAGGAGGGGAGCCCTGCCCCTCCTCTCATAGGTGGAGGGAGGCGCGCCAAGGAAGGGGAGTCCCTCCCCAACTCGGACCCAAGGTGGGCCGGCGGTGGAGGTGGAGGGACTCCTCCCTAACTCGGATTCCACCTCCCCTCCACTTCCCAAAATTAGCCGTTTGACTTTCAAATTGGCGTTTGACTTTTCAAACAAGGATTTGATTAAATCCTCTATTTTTTTCAGCGATGACACTTAGTACATGATGCAATCATACCAACTTGTTATAACACATTCATGTACCCTTCCCCTCCGGAGTGCCGGACATTCCGGAACCTGCTAGAACATTCCCGACGAAAACATCGAAACCATTCCCCAACTCCGAAACAGGACTTTCCTTATATGAATCTTATTCTTCGGACCATTCCGGATCTCCTCGTGATATTCCGGATCCCATCTGAGACTCCGAACAACATTCGGTCTCTTTCTCATCATTCCATAACTACTCAAACAACGTCGAATCCTTAAGTGTGTCTCCCTACGGTTCGTGAATTATGCGGACATGATCGAGACACTTCTCCGAACAATAACCAATAGAGGAATCTGGAAATTCATATGGCTCCCACATATTTCTACGATTACTTTGCGATCGAATGAACCACTTACATACGATACTAATTTCCCTTTGTCTCACGATAGTTTACTTATCCGAGGTTATGATCGTCGGTATCTCTGCATACCTAGTTCAACCTCGTTACCGATAAGTACTCTTTTCTCGTTCCCGTGATATGTGATCCCTTGTGAGCCAGTCACATGCTTGCAAGATAATTGGATGACATTTCACCGAGAGGGTCCAGAGTATATCTATCCGTCATATGGAAGGGCAAATCCCACTCTTGATCCATGTGTCTCAACCAATACTTTCCGAACACTCAATGCCACCTTTATAGCCACCCAGTTACGCTGTGGTGTTTGATGTCATCAAAGCATCCATCTGGTAAAGGTGATATGCATGATCTCATGGTCGAAGGAATTAGGTTACTATGTATCAGAAAGCATATAGCAATTGAACTATTAAAATTACTTGATCTTTATGCTACGCTTATCTATAGGAGTATGTCCACCATATCATTCTCCTAACGATATGATCTTATTGTTAATAACATCTCAATATTCATGATAGGGAAACCATAATCATTTATTAACCAACAAGCTAGTGATGTATAGAGGCTTTACTAGGGACTTCAATTTAATTTTACAAATCACACAAGTATTAATGTTTCCTTGTTAATACTATTATAGCATGAATGTAAACATTTATAATAAACACAAAGATATAATAATAACTACATTTATTATTGCCTCTAGGGCATATCTCCAACACCTATACGGCGTTTGGCATATTTTTGCGCCATATTGGCGGTGTTGGCACTGTGGCGGGGTGCATGGCTAGACATCGCCCAACCATGCGCCCATACGCCCCAAAGATTTTTTTCATGAATAATAAATAAATTATTTTTTATAAGAATTCAACGTAAAATAAATAGAAAATTAACAAGTTCAACAAAGTAAGCTCAAAGAGATAATAATAATTCTACGAGTTTTGAACCACAATTTGAAACACATAAAACTAGGCGTTTTCTTTGAGCATACATAAATGCTCTATCAGATCGTCTTGCAGTTGGTGATGAGTATTTTCATCTCGGATTTACTGACACATGGTGTGGAAAGCAGCAAATGTGGCAGTTACCTCATGATCAACATCGGCAAGAGGACCCTGCTAGTGATATAATTCACTATCAATCAGTGGATTCTTGCACTCACTCTTAGTGATTATTTTGTGCATGATCACACATGCATTCATGACCTCTCACATCTGAAGCTTCAACCATGTAAGAGTGAGATACCGGACAATATAGAATGAAGCCTAGAGCACACCAAATGCCCGCCCAACATCCTTCCTACAAGCCTCATGGCAAAGAGCAAACCAAGATCTTTTCCCCATAATAGAGTTTGAGATTGTCTTAACAAATGTCCATCATTTTGGATAGATTCCATCCGCTAGATAGTATCTCTTGGTGTACTGGCGCCCATTGACCTCAAAGTTTACCGGTGAATTGAAGCATGTCCTTCAACAAGTTTGGGAACAAATTCGATCACTACAACATGTTGATGTCATTGTGAGATCCTGCCATACCAAAAGAAAAGATGCCAAATCCACTTATCTTGATCTTCCACTGCCTCAAGTACCACACCACATGTTCCTTTATTACCTCTGTATACATTTCTTATCCAATAGGGCAGTTATTCTATGCCCAATGCATGCAATCGATGCTTCCAAGCATCCCTAGAAATCCTCTTGTTGTGTTTTGTGCCAGGATCCAATTAGTATATTTCTTATTGGATGTTCTCAAATAGGTTGGCGCAAACACTGCCACAGCTCTCTGACATCATACGAGGAAAAACCTTCCATGTAGGTACATTATTTCTTGCATATGAAGTAGTCGTCGAACTCTTTGACACTCATGACAATCTTCATGAACAACTTTCAGTTCATCCTAAGACGATGCAAAAAATGCCACTTCACCGTGCATTGGATCAATGACGAAGTAGTCACCGTACATCATGAAATATCCCTCCATCATCTGCGTCGGCTTTCTCTTGCGAAACCCCATCTTGGGACCTCCATGTCGCGGATTTTCTTCCTAGGCATACGAACCAACGAGGCTAGAGAGAATCTTCAAATGTTCTTCATCGGTGGCGGCGACAGCAACAGCTTCCTCCGGACCTCCGCCATTAGAGCGGCGAACATCATTCACATTATGCAAATGCATGGTCTAGGGAAATAATCGAACACGTCGCATGCAAGATGGCCATGAGACGAGCTTAGAACTGTTGTGGACACTAAACGATGGTGAGAAGCGCCCGGTGGAAGTGTGGGGTGGGTTGATGTGGCGGCGAGGCCTTTCTAACGGTGTGGGAACGGTGAAGAGGGGCGGTGACGCCGACGATCTGGTGTTGGCGGTGAAGAGGGGTGGCCCCTCTTGCCACCGATTCCACGACTCTCAGGCCCGACAATTGTAGCAGCGGCCCTACACAACCCTATGGCACAACCCCTCCATCGTCGGTCTTGACGCCACCCCGACCAGTTTCAGGCGCCGAGAATTTGAGTCAGGGCGTGGCTGCGACAAGGAAGCAACCGACCAAAGGGAGGAAAACCTCTCCGCTATCGACAAAAAGAGGCAGATGACATGTCCATGGACAAGAAGCCAAAGAAGCAGAAGGTGATCGCCGGCCGTGTACAGAATCCAAAAACTTCTAGGTCGGCCCCTCCCCCCACCAACGTTTTAATTCTTCAATGCAATTGAGTTTGTTTGCTATCGACTGTTGATGTATGTAGTGTCAATGATGAAGCATCTTTGCAAAGTATGAATGTTTCCCAAGGGTTTATACCTCAAGAAATCCCATCACAAGAATATGAAACAAATTATAATGAGGACAATCTTGATTTGGATGATGAGGGTTTTTTGGAAGCAAATATGTGGGGGAAGAACATCAAACTACACCATGGTGGAAGACAAGTTGATTATCGCAATGATGGTAATGATGCACGAGTAGATACTATATGTGTTTGTGTTGAACTATGTTGATGGTGAACTATTTTATGCTTTGAACTATGCATGGGCATTTCGTTTGTGTTTGTGTATGACTATGGAATGTTTTGAACTATGTTATGCTATGCTATGCCATGTGGATTTTAAGTTTAATTTTATATGTGTGTGATGATATTGCAAAGTTTTTTTTTAAAAGAAGCCGTGTCCTATTTTGCATCATCTTGGAAAGTTGGAACTATGTTTGTGTCATATATATATCGCAGTCTTTTGTGATGTACAATTTATAGTGACTAATTTTGAATGCACTATTATTAATCATGTGTTAGAGATGCTCTTCCTATATATGTGAAGGCGACGGTGGCGACGGCGCCTACACGGAGTTTTCTTCTTGGCGGCGAACCATGAACCATCATCACGTGAGGGGGCGAGGAGGCCAGCCCCTCGGCAGCCCAACCTCATGATTAGGCACCATTTAAGCCTCTGCCGCACCATCGATTGGATCGTCGTCTCCTTACGACCGGCCATGCACGATACCCCCCTCTGCCCCTTCCCGTTCAAAGGCCTCATGAGAGCTTCCCATTCGTACGTGCGAACGCCTAGCCCGTGGACCACGGCCTCGTGCCGACGTGCCCCACCTGTCAGCGAGACGGCTCGAGCGTTCTTTGAGCCAGGAAGAAGAGGAGGGAAGGCTGCACATGCACACTCCTCTACCATGAACTGTTATGAACCGAGGAGGAGGGGGCTTCGTGTTCGCGTGCCTATAAATAGAGCCCCACCCGCCCACCGCAACGAGCGCAGCACATCACACAGCACGAAGTTGGGCTTGTTCGTCTCTCCCGCTTTCCGGCGGCCGCCTCCGCTGCCTGAGTTCCTCCGACTCCACAGGAGCAGCAGCAGCAAGCAAGCAACTTCAGCAAGGTGATGATCCTCTCATCAGCCAGTCTCATCATCTTCTTTTCCGCTTGCATGCATGCACAATCATATGCTTGTTGCCAATGGGGGCCTCCCCCCTTTCTTGTTCTAAACAAACTCTGCTTTTTGTTCGTTTCTACTTTACAAATTTGCCTAGCTAGCTGCTGCCTCCCCTGCAATCTGCTGCCTCCCCTGCCCAATGCCTTTGATTTGTTTATATGCCTTGAGTACATCTTGAAGAGTTGCCACTACTACTGGGAGTATTCTATTAGCAGTCGCAATAGCGAGCATTGTTAAACATGGGTGTAATAACTGTCATGATTTACTTAGAGCGAGCAACCCTCTCCTTTTTTATTATTGTATAGTAGAAGCTTCAGCCTCCAGCGGTGCCATGCTGGTAGTACTCTGTTTTTCCTTACAGTCTGCATAACATAACGCAGCTCCTTCTCGAGGATGTTGCCCCACCAGCGACACCCTCTGAGTATCCTGCTGGGTATTAGTATACTGGATCTCAGAGCACGACACACACACTTCACTGTGTTCAGCTTCCATGCCTTCTTTTTCTGCAGTCATCGCAGCACACGTAGTATAACACGCGTGACTTATTAGCAACTGTATAACTGAAACTCTGTCTGAAACAGGGGCCCTTACTGGATACTAGCACTAATCTTGTTACCCTGTTCCTTCTCGGTGGCAGGCAGGAGCAGGGATGGACAGGCTGAACGTGAAGCTGTACATGCAGAACTGCTACATCCTGCAGGAGAACGAGCGGCTGCGCAAGAAGGCGCAGATGCTGAACCAGGAGAACCAGGCGCTGCTCACCGAGCTCAAGCAGCGCCTCGCCAGGACCAAGGCGGCCAGCAACGCCGGCGCCCCCGTGGCTGGCGGCGGCGGCCGCGCGCCGCTCCCCGACCTCAACGCGGCTCCGCCGGCACACGCCGTCCACGACAAGGCCAAGGCGGCTCCCAAGTCCAAGAAGGCGGTCGCCAACTAGGGCAGCTCAGCGTGTCGTGCCAGAGAACGCATCCAGTGCTCCCGCCGGTTATAGGTGGCTGGCGCGTACTGGGTGTGTTCTCCCTGGTACCGTGTGTCATGGAGTAGAGTCTGTAACCATTGAGGGTCTTTCTAGCTCTGAATGTTACTACTAGGAATGTTTGCTTCGTTTTAGCTGTATGGAACTGCACGCCTGCTACTGTTATGAGTAGCAGGGTCCTTCTCCTTATCCATGGATAGATAGATCAACTAGGGGTATATAAACGTGCATTGTTGAGGGGTCAGTGTGTTGGGGCAGCTCTTGCTTCCCAGTTCTAGTCCTGTGAAATGTCATTTACTGCTCGGTTAATGCCAATGTGACACGACTCTACTAGTACAATGCACAATGCTACCTTGAACTCTGCATTCTCTTTATTTTGATGAAAAGATCATTATTCTAAAATTGACTATTTTTCAAGTAAAGCAGACACAAGCCCTCAAACAGAACGATACTATCTCATTATCATGCGTGACATTTCGTGCCCCCTCCGTTACAATTTAGTCAAAAGTAGACAACATCTAAATTTGACAAATGTTATAGACAAGATACAATACCAAATCAATAACTAATAGATTCTCCATAAAATATATTTCACAATGCAAATATTTAATATTGTAGTTATTAATATTAATTCTACATATTTGGTCAAACCTGGTAAGATTGACTTCTGATTAGGTTTATAACGCCCTGTTCACTGGAACAGAGGTAGTGGTGGTCAAATCACATCTTCTATATTTTGAGACAGACTTTTGAGACTATAGAAATGTTAGCATGCTGATCATATCTCAATACAGGTACACACGGAGAGAACTATCGGTTTTAGTAACTAAATAGGTGCTGGAGCTGAGTCTCTTATTTTTTAAAGATCGGTGACTTGTGCAGCAAAGCAATAGCTCATGAAGACAAATATACTGACCTCCAGCATAACATATCACTCTGCCTTCACATCGAGCATTCATAATCAAGGTGTAAGAGAACACTCGCCACACTTCAGTCATCATCCATATTAATCTGCCACTGACCAAAAGAGATATAGTATCCAGTGAATGACCAATATGCAAAAGAGCATCTAACATGTGAGAAGTACAATGACTTCAAGTGTTCCTGACCATCAACATATAATAAGTTGACCATCTGTGCAACATTATTAAACAATTTGACAACATTAAAAATGAACATCATTGGTTCTTGTACAAAAGGACCAAGTTATTTCGTCAGTGATAAATATGGCGTCTAGTAAAATAGTAACTGTAACATACTAACATTCATGATAGCATAACAAGATAAAATTTGATACTTCATATGATGCAACAACAAAATCCATTTTTTCCCATTACATGACAGTTAGTAGCATATATAATTCACATAACAGAACATTATACTGTCTAATTTGCCCACTAGCCAGCAAGTTTTGTTTTAACTTATATAAATGGGAAGAAGAACATAGTATGAGGTGTCAGCAGTAGCTAAGCCAACATTCATGTGCTGCACATGCAAGAAGTTGCTTGTCATGACCTTGTTTAGTCCCACATCTCCAAGAATCCAGGAGCATTTGACAGAACATGCATATCAGCTCTGCTCGATCACATCAACACACCATCGTGCCGAGTTGTTTCCTTGTACAGTTGTATCACCAAATACACCTGACTACCTGAACCCTCCTCCAACCGTCAGTGTGATACTAGCACAGAGAAGGCTCTGGGACTTGCAACAGCTTGTTACCATAGACTAGTACAGACTCTAATGTAAGCACGTACAAGTATACATAAAGAAAAATCCAAGTCCTCGATGATATTCACACAGGTTGGTTATTGTGTCAGTCTGAGCTTACTTGAACTTTCGCCCTTTGGTCCAGAAAACATGCTTTTTTCCTGACTGGAGTGAAACAATTCTTTGCTTGAACACAAGATGACAGGCAGGACTATTACATTGATGCAGGACCTTCTGCTTTCATGGGTCATGGTTTTAGCCTACACCCCAAGAAAATACCATATGCGCTTATTTAGAGTGCAGTTAGGGACCATCTGATCTGGGCACCCCAAGAAGCCACACAACTGGCACCTGCCCATTCTGTAGAAGATTGCTCATCACTATGAATGATTGTTTTGCATGTCAAGTTGTGAATAGATGCACAGCTTGATCAAAGAAAAGTAGAAATGAGTACAATTGTACAAGATCATTGTGAAACAAGTCCGTTCTGAATCATGTATCCCTCACATCATATGCATGCCAAGTTCCCAACTCATAATATGTAGATAGTAAATTAGCTCTGTTGTATTAATGTTGCAGTAAAATAGTCTGCCGTCATTAGAGCATCTCCACTCGGCTACCCAGGACGCCGATCCAGACGCCGAAATTAGGTCCGGACGACGAAATTCGGCCTAGTCGCGTTCCCAGGAACCTCTTTCCGTCCGGATTTGGGCCAACTTTGGTCCGGACTTCCCAGGCCATTCCCAGGATCGCGGGAACGCCCTGAGAACGCCGAACGAAGCGAATTCGCCGAATAGACCAGCCCTGTCAGTGACAGAAGTCGAGTCGTCGTCATCCTTCCGTCCGTTTCCCCTTTTCCCGCCCTCGCCGCTACACCCCTCCCGCCCTTGCCGCCGTCCTCGGCCTATAAAAGGCGTACATCTCGCCGTATCCCTTCACACTCTCTCACACCGCTCCCAACTCCGGCAAACTCCAGACACTCGCACCTTTCTACCTCCACAACTCCGCCGGAAAGCCATGGCCGAGAGATTCCCCGACGACATCTTAGCGGCGAACCGCACGCTGCAGACGTGGGAAGCCTGGCTGCTCCACGACGCGGGCTATACGGCGTCGCCGGACTTTCGTCTCCCTGTCGGCTGGAATCTCAGCGCTGGCGGGATCCCTATTCCGCCCGTGCCCGCTGACGAGGACCGCGCCGGCGAGATCCAGGCGGCTATCGCCGCCATAAAAGACCCGGATCTCACCGAGGATCCTGACAACCTGGTCTTTTGGAGGCAGTTCTTCGCCGACAGGCGCCTCCAGGATCTCGTCCGATACGAGGGACCGCCGGGCTCGCCGCCAACGCGTACAATGGCGGCGTTTCGCCGCCGCTGGTGGAGCGTTCCAGGGCGAACTCTCGCCGCAGTGCTGGAGCACATCCAGGCCGGCAACCACCCCCGTCTCGGTCTGTAGAAGCGCCGTCGGGCATCGGCCATGGTGGCGGTCTTTTCCTACTTTGAATTTAATGTTTTCCTAGTTCGACGTAATATGTGCGTCCTAGCCCTAATTAATGAAATTCGCCTATATTCGCCCAAATTTCGTCGTGTTTAACTGAATTTTCGCCGAACATGGGAACTCGGCCTGGGAACGCGACTGGAAGACTCGCCGTTCCTAGGCCGAAAACGAGTTTCGTCCGGTTCAAAATTGGTCCGGATTTCGGCCTGGGATCGCCCAACGAGTGGGGATGCTCTTATACACAAAAAAAGGTAGAGTAAAGTTGGTAAAAGTTGGGATCATTTAGTCTAGAAGATTACTGTCTTTTCTCTAACATGACCAGATCACATCTCTGCCGCTGCTGGCAGATTTTATCTGAACCTTGCCTTAATTGGGCACACTATTTAGTTTAGCGTTTATGAATAGTTGTGAACTAGTGTAAATAGATCCTCTGAATGAAAACAATGTAGTAATAGGCATGTACTCCACATCAACAAGGACATGAAAGCTAAACAGAGGAACATGTGCATAATTCAGATTATTCTAAAAGCTGATTTTGGGATACAACGTATGGTACTTGTCATGCTTTTGAGAATACTTCCACGTTATGAATCAGATTTACATTGCAAGGAGCAATACACCAGCTACTGGTTACATAATCAGTTATGATCAAACTATGTCCAATTAGTTGCTTTTTCATTGTTCACAAATTAAAATGTAAACACCAGCCTCACCATGAGAAATGCTAGTTCTTGCAAGGGGGATGCACTACTACCCCTAAATTAGCATCTGGTTTAAGACTATAATAAGCACACACAATACCTGCACGCTAGTAATAAGAAGACCAGAGGGATCAGGGTGGTAACTTAGCAGGTCTAAAGTCACATCTATCCTTCTGTTTCCATTGACTTTACCATAGGACGTTAAGCAAAGAACAATCATATTACCAATGTCCTACCAGAGCAAGAACTTTGCACAACAAGATCCCAGATGTGCAAAGCAAATCTTATCAGATTTCAGATAGCCTTAGCATCCACCATGTGGCCACAACTATAAGTCTCTAACCCAAAGCAAGCCGACCGATGGTGAAGTCCGCACATGTAAAGCTCGCTCAACTCACCATGGGACCAGCAGCCTGGGGCACACAACACGAGCAGCCAAGTAGACACGGAAATCTGTATTGATGGCAACGGTACGAGAACACCTGATCAAATTGTCTGAACAATCCCGGTTACTGCTTCCCCCTCCACACCAATAACACAATGATCACTTCTGAGAGAGAGGACGCACAACTTGATCAGTGCAACAAGCGGAGAAAGTGGCCTAATTTCCTCCAATTTTCCTCTACTGAATCATTCGGCACGGCGGCATCCGGGAACCCTAACAGGCATTTTCTATTCTCCCTACCACTGATCACACGAGGTAATTCGGGGAAAAAAAAAGAAGCGGGCCTCGAGAGAGGTTCGTCGCCGGGACAGGGCCGGCCCTGGAGGGGACTAGCGGGGGCAGCCGCCCCGGGCCCAAAAAATATAGGGGTCCAAAAATTTGTAATCCTAATATACATCGTAATTTTTTTTTGACTGTACATATCTCTCTCAATTTTTTTTTCCGGGTCAACGCTCAATCGATCTCGATCGAGCAGACCAGCTGGAGGCTGACGGGGTCAGAGACGCGGGTCGGCGAGAGCAGGGACGGGTGCCTGCGGAGTAGGGGCGGCGGCCTGCAACGGAGCCGAGTGGAGGCGGTGGCCGGCGGCGGGGCCTAGTGGAGGCGGTGGCCGGCGGCGAGAAAGCAGCGAGCAGCAGCCGCGCAGAGGACGGCGGCCGGGATGAGCTGTCGGGCGGAGTGGAGGCGGATTCGACGGGCGGCTGGCGAGATCGGGGCGGGATCGGGGCAGGTTCCGATCCAAGGAGGCGTCGGGACCTGGTTGCAGCTCAGGCGGACGGGGAGGCGTCGATCCAGGGAGTCCTGGTACGTACAGAGAGTCCTGGTACGGGCGGCGTACAGAGAGGCGTACAGGGCGGCGTACAGGGAGTCCTGGTTGCAGCAGGGCGGCGCGATCCAGGGAGGAGTCGGGGCGATCCAGGGAGGCGCGATCCAGGGACGACAGCAGACGGCAGCCAGATGGCAGCGAGGCCGATGGTTGACCCGGCGACGGACGGCCCGGGCAACAGATTCAATCGGCGGCAGATCCGATCTACAGATGGCAAGAAACAACGGCAACCGGCGACGGCGACGTCGGATGAACAACGACGATAGGGACGGTGGCGGCTGTGACGATGTTGCAATTTTTTTGTCTAACCTAGCTCTGATATCATGTCAGGAATATGCAACATGTATTTCTTTAGGGACCAAAGGCCACAATATATAGTACAGATACATGTGTGAATATGCAGAAAGCCCTCTAACATATGAGGAAACTACAATATACAAATATACATCTAACACAACTGATTGACTCCCAGAACGGCAGGGCATCCTCGCGTTGATCGATCGCCTCGCCAATCGCCTGGCCCCATCCCATCGCTTCTTGTTCCCGATTCATCGATTCCCCTACTTCGTTCAGTACTTCCTAGGCCCCAGCGACCAGCGTCGTTGCGTCTTGTCCTCCCGGCTCCCGAGTCCTGTGCCGTACCCGGTACCCAGGCGTACCGTACTCCCGCCGCTTTCCCTCTTCCCTGGATCGAATCACGGAATCAGGACGGAGCCACTCCGCCAGGCCGCTAGGGCCTGCTGCCTGCACTCCGCCAGGCGCGACCGCGCCCAGGAAGACCCGCGTCCGGCGCCATCCGCCGCCGCCTCACCAGGTACATCATGTATTCAAATACTCCCTTGTCAAAACCACAATAAAAGACACGTATTTTCTTTTGGTAATTTACTAGTGACTAGTGTATTAATCAATCTGATTGTTCTTGCTCCTAGTTTAATTGGTTATGGCGTCTCAATTCAGTGCTCAGAAAAGAAAAAGGAGACAACAAGAGAAGATATTAATCAATCCTAATATTTCTATCGCTTATCGGATCTTATTTACCATGCTTGTGACTGTTGCATCAACTAAAAAAAGCTTTTCAAAGTTGAAATTATTGAGGAACTATTTGAGATATTCAATGTCCCAGAAGAGGTTAAACGGTTTGGCAAGTCTATGCATCGATAAGAAGTTAGTGGACGAGATTGATATTGATTCCATCATCACGGACTTTACTTCTAGAAATTTTGGGAGAAAATTTTAAAATATCATGTAAACATTGTTATTTTCATATGAATATTATAGTTAAAAGTGTACTTAAAATATTTATTTTTTATAATCTCATATGCATAAAAAACGATTTTTTTATACAACGGGCGCCTGTTATTTTGGTTTTCTCGACGGGTTAGACATGCGGCAGCCAGCGAGGCAACGCTCCCGCGCTCACATACGGCACATGTGCGGCAGCCAGCGAGGCAACGCCCCCGACACAGGCATGCGACACACCTGGGATCCATCCGATCGGGCAGCCAGCTCAATACAAAATTTTAAATTCAAACATTTTTTAGATCAAACTATTTATCTGATTAAAAATCTGTTTTCACTGTTGGACTAATCGCGACAAAATCTTCAGAACTAGATCCCATACTGATATGTTTCGACAACCTTTTTTAAATTTATCTATCCTATTATATGTATGTTACCCACGATATAAAAGTACCCCTTTAAGTAGAGATATATGAATGTAATATGAAACTACTAATATCATTATTAATTACTGCGTGTGCATCCCGACAAACGCCTTATAGGCCGGTGCGTCAGATCCGGATCAAATACAAAAAGTATACTCCAGCGAGCACTTTCTAGAGTACACAGCTGGGTACGCCCACGAGTTACTCCTTTTCTCGGCGGAGCACCCAGTATAGAGCTCTCCCAACCCCCGTTCGCGCCGCCAACGCCTGTCCCGCCTACGCCGCGACGCCCGCCATCGACGCTCCCTCCCAACCTCGCCCCTCAGCTCGATCCAGTTTCTCCTGCACTTGCGTCCCCGTCAGCGCTCCCTCCCAACCTATGCGTCATCTCCCAGCGTCGGAGCTGCCGCGCAAGCATTATCCGGAAAATGAAGGGGGGCTCTGTGCCATCTCCCAGCGCGGCCTCCGAGCACGGCAATCGTCGGCCCGATTAGCTTTAGCGTTAACATGTGGATAACTTTAGTACTACTAGATGGTTAACTTATACACACTAGGATATACCATTTTTTTGTTATATAGCACGGGACAAGTTCAGGCCAATATATGGGTAACTTTAATGTTAACAAGTGGATAACTTTAGTGTTAATAGATGGTTAACTTATAATTTATATTAGGACATGATGCCCTTTTTTTGCTAGAGTATGAGGTAAGTTTAGTGTTAACGAGTGGGTAACTTTAGTGATAACATATGGATGACTTCAATGTTGGGTCACTTGTTTCTTATAGCAGAGCGTGAGTTTGGTGTTAACAGAGGTAGCTTTTAGTGCAAACAAGTGGATAACTTTAGTGTTAATAGGTGGGTAATCTATACATCTTAGTATGTGTTATTTTTTTTATAGTATGGGGTGAGTTTAGTGCTAAGATATGGATAACTTTAGTGCTAACATATGGATAACTTTTAGGGATAACATGTGGGTAACTTATAATAGAATGGATAGTTTAGGGTCAGTAGTTGGATAACTTTAGTGTTAAGGGGCGAATAACTTTTACATACTACGATATGTAAATAGAGCATGTGGAATAGCTATCTAATATATTCATGTGGGTAACTCTTAAATACTGCGGCCGCCCCTTCCCTATAACCCTCCCTGCACCATGCGGCAACGCCGCGCCGCCCCTAGGAGTCCCTCCCCGCCAACCTTGACCCCCCCTCGCACCTTCCTACTCTGTTGCTGACACCGCCGAGGACGTCAAGGTGAGGAGGAGGCGGCGGTGTCGGCACTGTCCTATGTCAGCGAAAACTCGAGGAGGCGGTGGCGTCCATCTTCTCCCCCTCCATTGCGCTGCTGCGGGATGGTGGAGGCTAAGTGATCTTCGGCGGTTGTTTGGAGCGAGTGGTGTGGAGATGTCAGCGATAGTTTTGTATTATATGCAAAAAAATGAATTCACACAACTCTTTAAAAAAATGGGTTATTTACTTTTTACATGTGTGGGTAAATTTTGGATCAAAAAAAAGTTGTCGAAACATATCCATATAGGATCTAGTTTTGAAGATCTCGTCACGATTAGTCTAACAGTGAAAATAAAATTTTAATCAAATTAACGGGTTGAGCAATAAAACATTTTAAATTCGAGTATTTTTATTGAGCTAGACAAATCAATCGGAATCACACGCGTGCCTGAATTTGCGCCTCTCGCGCCTGCATTTGTGCCTCGCCCGCGCGCAGCCACGCCTGTCCGCATGGATTGAAGCGAATCGAACGCCAGCCAAATTGCTAAAACTGGCAGGCGCCAGCCCGTTAGACGCGTCCTAAAAAAATTATAATAAAAAATCTAAAATTTTAGTTTCGGACCCCAAACTCTCAGGACCGGCCCGGGAGCTTACCAGCACCAGGTCGGCGGGTGTGGTCAGCCAGTGAAGGGGCCGCCGATTCGTTTTTTTCCTTTGTCTTTTGAAAGAACCAGGCCGAAACTAGATAGCGAATCCTCAAATCCATCTCGGTCTCCTGCGTTAAGCGACGCGACGGACCAGATTTCAGGACAGTCCGTTTAGTCGATGGGCTTGCTAAATGGACAGACTCAACTCAAAAGGGTTTTTCTGGGCCCTGACGGGCTTATGGCCTAGCGGAACTCATATGCGACCCCCGCATTGGGAATTTTCCCACCGTTTTGGAGGGGTCACCGCCCTCGGCGGATCGGCGGCGATGGCCGTCGCGACGGCCAGAGCCTGCCAACCAGCCACCGGACCCCAAATCCATGGCCCATCAGTCCTCGTCCACCACCGCCCACGCCTGCCGCCATTTACTGGTTACTAGCCTCGCGCAAGCTCGAAACCGGTCCCAAATCCTCTGCTCAACCTAGCCGCGGCGCCCTAAACTTCCCAATTCCCGGTGGCCGGCAAGCAGCTCGCTGCCACATCGTGAACGATCGCCCCCTACCGCATCTCTAGTTTCTGTTCGATTGAGGTGGTGAGGTTTCAACAGCAATCCAAGTGAGTAGATTCTAGATTGGGAAGGGAATATTGGAGAAATGAATCCGCCATTTTCTTATAGTTGAAGTTGCAGCAGGGTTAAGGAAAGACCGAATGAATAATAGTGAGGTAACTGTACCTCGAGTCACAGAACATGAGGCAATGGGTCGGTCTCCTCTGGCGAAAGCATTTCATCGAACAGGTTGCAGGTGGGCATAGGGCTATTGAGGTCACAATAAATTCCACGGGTATTTTGCAAAATTTACCTCCTCGTCAGCAAAATCTTGTCCAGTGTGGGCCGTTTGGTGATCTCAGGTGCTCGTTTTGCTAAGCTGTGTGTAGCAGATGAGCACTTCTCAACTTCAGTGACTAATCTGCGGATAATCTGCAAGTTACGTGCTTGCAACTATGGTAACAAACTATTTTAATCTGTCGCAAAAAAAAGGTACTCCCATGCTGGCAGTACATTGATGCTTATTCATTTCTTTAGACCTGTGTTATTATTTTTTGCATCCAGGGGTTCAGGACTTAAAAAATGCCGTCCTAAGGAACAATAGAATCTGGGCATTGACGGCCTAAGGAATGTTCAACTGTTGTTGTGGTTGTGCAGAGGAATCTGGATTGCTGGACATTCCTTGTGTTGTTTGACACGTTAACCTGGTATGTGTCAACTGAAATTCTGCCCTTTGTTTCATCTGGACTTGTTTGTGATCTGTTAATATTGGATAAGTTTGATATGTTTACAGTAGGTTGTACCAATGTGAATCAATCAACCATCTCTAATGTGAAATACTGATAAAACAGGATCATAACAAAATAACATGTTCCAAATTTGTTTAACAGTTTGAAACATGTTATTGGATATTTTTCAAATTGTAACAATTTGTTTGAATTTTTTTACAATGCATAGTTGGTTTAGTGTACACCATAGATGCAATCACTGAAAGGAAGATTATGCGGGAATTAATGTTATCGAATAAACTACGAAGAATCCAGTAATCTATCCACCTCGTGTGCCCATCTTGTGTAGACAGCGGAGCAGTGATTACAAATATGTGTTTTTTGAAATAAGTGTCAACAAAAGTAACTTACTTGGGTGATTTAGTCTAGAAAGAGGATAGAACAACACATTAGCTTTATTGATCCTGTGTCTGCTCATCTGCATCATAACTCTGTTGTCTATATATTCAAACAAGCGTGTTTACAAAATCATATGTAGTTACTGAGGGTTAGTATTTCAGTAATCCTAGGTGTATACTAACAAATATTTCAATTTGATAGGAAAGTAAGTGGTGTAGCTACAGTCTGTTCTTATCTTGAATACAGGACTTATTTGATTACCTTTAGACTTGCTCCAAAAGGATGGCCAACATTGCTTGCACTGCCTGTATCTATTTTTCATAATGGCTAGTGAATGTTCTGTGCCCAGGGTACTAGGAGTCTATTATAGGATGTACTAACTCCTTTTGGTGAGTTACAGTCCACGACAATATCATTGTGTACTTTCTTTGCCAGAACAAGTTTGAGAGGCTCCATTTGAAAAAATATATGCACATATCAACTATAATCTTCTTGTATAGGCTGTCATTTTGAGATTGCAGGAACCAAAACTTCATATCCTCGTCCAGTAAAGCAGGTCTCACATATATTATATCATTGAGTTCCTCGCAAAAAGGGAAATCCCCCAAACTGAACTTCCCACAGTGGTCACTGTCAATATTGTTGGTGAATCAGCCAGAGGGCTTCCACTAGCTAGGAGGCGTACCCACAGCCAATCTTTTTTTATCTGAAACAAGACAAAAGATTTCCCATTTACATTTCATTAATTAAGAAGAATTTATATAGGTTTTGGACAAACGCCTAGAACGAAGTCTAGGACTTTACTAGAGACTACTCTCCTGGAATAACGTTAGAAACAAATTAACCAGGTTGACACATGATTTCGAAAAACCCGAGCATTTCTTTCCTCCAAACTTCCTAAGAAACGAGCATAAGCATGGACGCCACGGCCTTCATAATATTTTCTTGACCTTAAGCCATCTTTTTCGAGAAAATGCAAAAGATTTTGTGCTTCATTTCATTGAACAGGAAGATATTACAGGTACCGGTACAACCTCCCCACAGGAGGGACACACGCACACACATTGGCGTCCTCATCAAACCAGGTGAGGAGGTGCCACCAACTATAGTCCACAACAACGAAAGGTCTCGCCATATCCAGCCTCCAACCATGAATGGCGAGGCGGCTAGACTCAGAGCCTCAAGGCCGCGTCAAAGCCGTTGCCATGCGCATCCTGAGAAGACCACATCTCCAGGGCTGCCCGCGGCCCCGCGCCAACGTACCCTACACCCATGTTGCCTAGGAGAGTCGGCGGGGGGATTGCAGAACCCGGGAAGAACTAGAGAAGCCATCGTCTTGGAACCATCGGCGCCGGCATACATTGCGCCCCGGATGCCCACGTTCTATGCTGCAGCCCACAACCCCGGCGCCAGCATACATTGCTAGCAAGCGCCAGCATACATTGCTAGCAAGCCTCGCCGGATAGACCAAGGAGGCCACCATCTACAGCTGCCGCATCAGGGACTCCACATGCAACCCAAGCAGCGCCTTCAAGAAGGGAATGATGTCGAGATGCCATGACAGCGCCTCCATGGAGGTAACGGTACCCACAGGTGTCTCCGTTGTCAGTGCCAGCCTTCGCCGCGCAGCCTGAAGCCATCTTCATCCACCAAACATTGGCACTATCTTCATTTACTCATAGGGATGTATCTATGTCTTGCCTTCCGAACCAAGGGAGGATGACATTCCAAATGCAAGTGGTGAAGCGGCATTTGAAAAGAAGGTGCGATGTCGAATCTTGGACTTGGTTGCATAATAGGCAATTACCACAGTTTGGTCACCCTTTTCGAGCCAACCGGTCCGCCATCCAAATTCTATTTTGGAGAACCAACCATGCAAAGAATTTGCATTTCCTCGAAACAGGCTTTCGCCCCACTATATTAATATAGCAACTGCACGGTACACTACTGGGGCAAATAGCACATCAAGCCCAATAGAAGAAGAAAAGAGAAAGAAAAGAGAAACTAATGCCAACAACGGTAGATCGACGAAGCGAGGATGACCCGCCACCGTTGCGCCCTCCGGAGTCGTCCTACCACACTCCTAGTACTCTGAAACGCCGCATACCAAGCAACACCTTCAAGAAGGAATGCGACGACAACGCTGCTTCCCGGACAGGTCCTAGGGTTTCCCCCGCCGGTACATCCGATGCCCTTTAGGCAGGAATGGTGGCACGCGCAGGCGTCACCACGTCGGTGCCGGACGAGCCTACAAGGATTTCTCCCAACCCCCAAAAAACTACTACCCAGACGATCCTAAGCCTTCCACCCAGCTTGCCACCCACCAGCATACGTCACCATGGTCTTGACGCCACCCTTATCTTCTCATTGTGATCACCAACGCGGGGCCTAGAGGAAAGATTAGGGAACACAAGGAATCGGGGGCAGTAGCACTGTAGCCGCGCGGGAGGGAACTGTCTCCACCGCTGTCATGGTAGCCGACCGGACACAGAAGTAGGGGCACACCAGGCCTCTCGGGTCCGCAAAGCCCCTGCCGCCATGCTGCAACAAGCCGGGCGACAACGCCACCACCATCCAGTATCCCTATTCACCACCTCCACATCCCAGGTCAACGCTAGAGCTCTCGGCCCGCCCCGTCCTAGATGGGGCCTAGATCTGGGCCGAGCGGGCACCGTCGCCTCCGCGTCGCCCTACCGCCAACGGCCGCGTCGCCGCGTCGCAGATCACCCTTGTCAGCACCAGGTCGCCCTGCCGCCACCCCGGACCGCGTCCGCCTGGGAGCACCACCCGAAGCCCTGCCACCCTGCGCAGGAGCACCTCCGAGAGGGGAGAAGAAGGGGGTCGGCGCTGCCAGCGCCGCCTGGGCCTTGCCTAGTGACGGCAGGGGTGAGAGGGGTGGGAGGAGGGCTCTAGGGGAGGGGGATGGTGGCGTGTCCGGTCGCCCCCGGGGGAAGACCCGGTCGCGAGAGCTCCCCCTCACTCTCTTTTGTTCTCTAGGAATTTGCATTTAGGAGGAGCCTAAATCTTCCATAGCATATCTTCTAAGTTAGATTGAATGATGCCTTTGAATTGCATTTTGTAGTCCGAAGAGGCAGAATATTGCCCTTCATTGGTGAATTACCAAGTTACTATGTCTTTGACTGCAATAGATAGCTCGACATTGACCACCATCGCCCAAGGCGGGACAAATTGTTGGATATGATCCACTTCAAAACTTTGCGTGAAGTCAATATTGCTAACCCACAAAAGCTGTTTTCGAGAACCTTTTTGACCGTGCAATTCTTCCTCTTTGATAGCTCGATTTTTTTTGGTGCAAATGTCTTTAGGTCTACAACTGACAAGCCAAGGGGAAGACCATAATTTTGATTTTCTCCGTCGCCAACATTAACAATTCTAGCCGTTTCAAAAATCTCTCGATCTTGTTTGTTGCATGGGTTCCCAGGTCTGATACAAGCCTATTTCGTCCGTCCATTCAAACCATATCCATCGTAGCATGAGAGCGGTTGCAAATTTTTCAATATTCAAGATGCCAAGCCCTTCAAGCTTTTTTGGCCAACAAACCTTCTCCCAATTCACCTTGCAGTTTTCACCGGTTACCTTGTCGCATCTGGCCCACAAATAAACACGGAGAAGGCTTTTAATCTTTTGGAGGACTTCCTTAGGAAGGTCAAGAGACGTGATATGGTAGATGGCTTGTGAAGTTGAGTACAGCATGGACCAACATTCTACGGCCGGCCATGGTAACATTTTTCCAACTTCCGGAACCAAGCTTCCCGGCAATTTTATCCTCAAGATGTTGGAGCTGCGTGACGATCTTTCTTTGGTAAAAATTGGATGGTGGAACTAGGCCCATACTTGACAAAGGCACACAGGTCACAAGTTTTCACTTGCCAAACAGGGTACAATAAAAAAGCAGGGCCTTTTGGCCTTTCCTCGAAAAAAAAAACATGGTACAGTATCAGTCAATACAAGTGTTGTAGGTAATGATACATATGCTAGGTTCAATGGACTGTAAACTGTTCGGCGCATGTGCTTGAGAATGACATCTTTTGCTAGGACGGAAAAATATCTGTATAATTGAAAAATGCTCACTGTGCATGGCTGTAGTGAAGGGTATTTCCGATACAGTGAATGACGGTCTGATAATCTAAGCATCTTCAGCTCTTATAGGAATAGCTACTCTGGTGAATGTGCAGTTCTGCGTGACTTTTGTAATGTATACTCAAGTCATGTATAATTGTGAGCAGGCCAGCAGGGCTATGGATTCTTGCATGCAATCATGTCAAGTGGTCGCGAGGAATATGAAAGGACACCGGAGAGCATGTCTGTTGTTTCTACGAGCTCCGTGAGAGTGGGGGTTAAATTCTCAAGGTTGAGACAGCTTCCCGTATTCGACACGTATGTGATGCTACATTGGAGACTGAGTAATATCCTGTTTGTTGCCACGGCTGTGAGTGCCCCTTATATCACACCTTTTTCCCTGTCAAGTCTGTCTATTGTACCTTAATGTTAGTTTATTGGAGTACTACCAGTTCTATTTGCATGTTCCATATCCTCTGGCGATCGTACTTCTGGGAAAATAGTTGGGAACGATAATGGTAGCAATCTGATAAGGAAGTGAAGAAAACTTGGCTCAACTGAGTCTGTGAGTTGAAAACTAGCTAATTTTCTTACTAGCTTTATAAATTTGCTTAGGCATAGAATTATGGCTAAACATCATGACATTCTAATGGCATGGGTTAACAGATCACATTGGTTTTTGTACATAATAGGTAGGTAGGTGGACACATTCTTTTGTAATTCTGTATGTATTTTGGTCTGGTAAAAGTTTTGCTGTGGGGCTGTTGCCTCACAGTTCAGGGTAAAAAAATATTTGCATTTATATTGAACTTAATTTCCGCAAAATCAGAGTATGGTCACATCAGTGATTCATCTGCATGGATTTCACATGAAATTCGTGGAAAAAACATAGGCATTTTGGTCGTAATAGGGATGGCAAAACCAAGTGTTATTAACAAAAAATGGGCAAGACCCATTTTAAAATAAGGAGTCTGTTCAAAATACACTTTTCATGATTGTGGCCTTGTCTTTTTTGTTTATAAGCATAGTTTTTTTAATTTTTGCAGCATATGAGTTTCAGTATCTGGGGATTCCTATTATTTATTTTCATAAAGTTTACCTGCCCAGTTTGTTTCGTATCAGGATTGTCTTTGTAGCAAGATGCATAAAAGTTTAGCCAACTGTGCACGCATGGATCGTAATTGTCAAGCATGTGCTCTGGCCGAATCTTCTGTGACAACCAGTTGATTTAAGAATTGAGAAGGTAAGCGTTCTGACAAGTTGAATGTGTTATAAGTGAAACGTTCTACCACTATCCAGTCTAAGATAAGAAGATGACAGTAATAAGTTCATAATTTGTATAGTTCACAACCTGACAGTTTCTTAGGTCAACCAGTTCACTTCTGTACGGTTCGTTTGGATATGTGATTCTGAGCTGAATACGTTCCTATATCTCGAGCTAGTTGCAGGATGCAATTTCTGATGGTGACGTCGTTGAAAATTAGATAAAACTTTTCAACTAGTAATTGCTGATGCCAGCAACTTGTGATACTTAGTGGTCATCCTACGCTTAAAACTGCACCCCACGTCCCCACTCATCTACACTTAGAGCTTGATGTCAAGAACATTCGTTGATACAGTATGTAATTGTGCGGCTCTATTGAACAGGATTAATAATCTCAGGTAACAATGACCAAAGGGAACCATGAAGAACAGACGGCATGCGAGATAAATTTTCCATTTTCTTGTTCTTTTTTCTGTGCATACTTTTTATACTCCCTCCGATCCAAATTAGTTGACTCACATTTGTCACTAAAACATGTATAGAACTCTAGATACATCCGAATCTAGATAAATCTGAGTCAAGTAATTTGGATTGGAGGGAGTACTTTATACTATGACTGATAATGACATGAAGTTAAGGATATGCCATCCTGTAACCAAAGAAAAAAGATGTTGATTAAATCTTGCATTGAAGTCTGTAACTAAACAGAAATATGACCCTCTAGTAACTATTTTTGGTTTATTTTCATGCCTATAGGTCTCGCGTGTTTCATTAGGAATTTGAGTTGATTTCAGCCGTTGCCTATTAAGACAAGTTACTCCCTAAACTAGTTACCTCGTTTATGTTCTAGGAAGGTATTCTAGCTTGGGATGCAAGTGGGTCGGCCGAACCATTGTCTTCCTACTTCATTTGCTTGACAAAAGCTCATGTACAGAAATGACTGTCGTTGAGCTGGAAATGAAAATATTAGTAAGAGAAGTAGCCAAATTGGTTGTCCTATTGCATCCCTACTTATAGCCTGGAGGCCTGCAGGAGCCCTCCTTATTACGCGTGACCAGTTGGTTTTAGGTCAGATAGGCTTCATAACGTGGATGGCCTGACAAATCAGCTACGGACTTAGTGTCTTCATAAGTGCGATTTATTTAGCTGATGCATATATGCCAAGATTATATTGCTCAAATTTTGATCTATTATTCTATATAGGCGGGGACAGACTAGCACCTAGTCGCTACTTGCAGAAAGAGCTCTGCCTTGTGAACGGCCATCTTACTTCTTACCCGTGCACATTTAAAATTTTGTCCTGATTATTTTTGAGAAAATACACATAAACCGCTACAATATCCATTTTTAATTGATTCATCCGCTGGAACTACTTGCATGTAAGTTCTGTGATACAATTTCACGGTATGTTGATTCTTATATAATATATATACAAACCAGCTGACAGTTTAATTTCCTTTTTGCATGTTAGATATTATTGGTCATATAGTTAGCATTATTTTTGATCTGTATGCTAGCTAGGCATATCCAGAAAGTATTCAAACTTAATTAAGGTGCTGTAGGCGTATATTCTAATGATCTAATATTGCCAAATCGACCAAAAGGGGACACCCAAATGATGGGAAAAGAGGGGGCCAAGAACTGATGCTTCTTCTCATCAGCAGCCATATTAACATTATAAAACACACACACACGCTCCCAGTAGATACGGCAAGACCTAACATATATGTACACACAGTCGAGGTATATAAATAGCAATGCATTCGTCTTGTCATACAGGAAAGCTGGGAGCAGATGGACAGATAATGGTGACAACATACAAAGGATCAGGTACAGGCCAGTACACTACAAGCTAAGCTGCAGTGAGGCAGCAGCCACACATGCATGCACACAAACACACACACATGAAAAAATAGTAAGGTTACTGGGAGTCTGTCCTGGAGTACTAGGGGCTCGGGCCATGGGCCATGGCCACTGCCTTCTCCTCCTTTCACCACCAGACACGTCGACGGTCTTCAGCTATCGATCTGGTCCCTGGGTCCTAGTCAACACTAGTACCAACTGTTTTGCCAGCACACTATCTTTGGATGCACATATCCTTCGTCTCCAAAAATAGGAGCTGAGCTAAATTGCACACTAGTGGCAGATGTACTCTGCAACGTACACCAGTTCACAGATCGACTAGTAACTAAATTGACTCAACAACTGAACATTAGAAAGACTACCAAGAACAGTAGGTAGGAACTCTTATTTGAATGGAGGCATACAGGGTAGCTAGCTAGTAGTAGAGCTATTGGTTCATCCATAGGCTTCCATGCATGCGCCATGCATGCGCGAGAAGAATGGTTTGACTGAATGTTTCCATCATCAGCGGCAGCGAGACTGTTTCCATCATCAGCGGCGGCGCGCAGCCGTCTCGCGCTGCGCGTTGAAGTAGACGGCGGCGACTGGGAGGCCAAGGTCGTTCTCGGCAGCGAAACGGCGAGTATTGAAGTAGTCCCTGGTGGAGGGAGGGCTCATCGTCTGCCGCTGCTTCTGTTTGAACAGCACGAAGGTGAACCTGTGAATGCCGATGTTTGGCTTTGGGCTCTCGTAGCTCACCACCTCCCTTCCTGCATGCATCCATGTGTGTTTATTCAGAGAAATTAAGGATGAAACCAAGCAGAGAAGCTAAAGCAAGTGGTGCATGCATGAGAAGGACTAACCAAAAGAAGCATCAGTGGTGCCTGGAATATTAGTGACGATCCTGCATACAAAGTCATAAGCTGATCAGCATATTTTTATGCGTAGCTGATCGATAAATCTGACCAGTTATGTTCACGAAGCAAAATTTGACAAGTTTTAGCTTGGGGAATTAGTAATTACCAGTGGAGATGCTCCCTCAGGTATGGGTCACTAGGCCCTGGCACATCTGGGTCCGTCATGACCTGAAGAGCAACAACACCCGGTTATCAGCTGGATGTTACACCTACCTAGCTTAAACTGTGTAAGCATGAGATGGCCAGAGAGGAGAGGAAGCACAAACCAGCGTGAAGAAGGATCTCATGTCGCTGCCCTGGACCTCAATGCGTGGTTTGGACACGACTGCCGACGGGAAGAACTCGTGGCCATTGAACACCTGCTTGTTGGAGCTGTAGGTTACCGTCATCTTCTCTGTGGGGGTGAAGTTGTCGATGACCTCCCCGATCACCTTTCCGACGATGAGAGGCTCCACCGCCCTAGCCATGGCTAGCTAGCTAGCTTGAACTGAAAAGCTGGTGATGATCGGTGACAAATATCTATAGCCGAGGTAGGTAGTAGTAGCACTAGACAACAACAGTCTTGAGGAATGGGGAACTATAACCTGATGGTTGTTGCTGAGAATGGGTGGCATAGAGGCCCTATTTATAGCTGTGAAGAGCCGCGAATTGTGTGAACTGTGAGTAGGCCAGCAGGGTGAGGTTCTATAGCTAGATTATCACTAGCTGGTGTTTGATTATTCCATCCTTGGGCGCACTATAAAACCGAGGCACACATCTTGAAAAAGTTCCGAACCTGAAAACCGACATTCGCTATATATATCCGAGATATATGGTTTTTGGGAGAAGTTTATTCGAGTTAATTCACAGAATCCACACAAATGGTAAAAGACGAAAAGCCTATTGCCATGTATGCGCCTACAAAGTCCCGAGCTGACGTAGATCAAACGTATACCATAGTATAAGTCCTTGAAACAGTTCACAGATCTTTATGGTCTTATGGAGGATATTATTGTACCTTGTGAAGGATATTATTGTAAGCGACATTGTTTGAGCGGTATTAACAATTGCTTAAAAGCTTTTTGAATAACTGGTTTAGTGATGTTGGTGAGTATAGCCTACACGCTGCTGACTCTGAAACAATATATCTATATGCTTGTTGAGATGCATTTGTCTTTTTTGCTTGCAAGTGCATGCATGCATATATGCATGTAGTTTATATCTACCCAGTCAAAAAAAGTTCTATTTTGAAGAGAAAAAAGTAGGTTTGTACTGATATACTACTGCAATTCTGTAATTTTATTAGGTATTTCAATTATATTATGGTGTAACGCAGTAGCGAGCCTAGAACAGTGAGGTAGGGTGCTCCAGCTCTGCTCAATGCCCGAAATTGATTGCGGCAAGCACAATATCATGGGGTGCAACAACGGAGCGGGTGAACTGGCCCCTGCGTGCACCCACAGTGCGCGCCATTGGTGTAATTCTATCCTTGCCTCTAATTTGCTCATCTTAATTTTTCTTTGTTGGAATTTTTTAGTGTTGCTTGTATGTAGGTCTCCTTCTTGGCGTTTCAATGCATGTTTGGTATAGGAAAAAAGGTTCGTCCATTTTTATCAGGCTTACTGCAGGGGCTCTCTCTGTTATCAGGCTCTCTCCCATCTTTAGCTCTTACCATTTCTCTTTTGATCTTGTACTTTGATATATGGCATGCCATTGTTAGTTGAAATATCTAAGAAGTGTTGTCATTTTCCTTTACTTATTCGATAGCATGGAACAATTAGTTTTTACCCTTCAGCAAAGGGTTACACCATTAATTGGGTTTTTTGAAACCCTTAAAAAAATCAAACCATCATTAACTGGAGTTTTACTACTACTGTTAATTGGATATAATTTCTGATCTAATGCAATTGTTTGAAACCGGATATTTGATTGTCACTCTTCCCTGTTACTGTTTTTTTTTTCTGAATGCAAGTCACTGACAGAATGTCTAGATCATGTTCCCAGTTTCAGAATTTTTATATGTTACTCGTAAACTCTGGCATGCCTTAAATACTTTTATGTCTGGAAACTGAACACTGGACCAGCTTTGTGTGTTTTACTGCCTACTGTTTGCTGTATACACGGTACATAAACCTAAGGCCAAGCAGTGATCTCACTGGTCCTGATAGTCTAGCTAAACCAAAAAAGTTAATTCTGATATGCATTTCAGTTCATGAGGGTTGAAACTCTAGTGATAATCGGGGAATCTCCTGAAAAGTCAAAGATGGCTGCCCGTCCGCCAGCTTAATTATGCTGATCGGCATTTCTCTTTCCGTCAATTCTTTTTTGTTATTTTAAGCATTGCTGTGTGAATTCCCTGCGCCGTACCATTTCACTTTCCGGTTCCACTATAGGCTTAAACAACTCATGCCAACCTAGTAAGGATAAGGTTGCATGCCGATTTGATGGCTGCCGAGCTTGGGCAACTCATCAGGGGATCAAATGATGGGGTTGCCCTTTTAGACGATGCTCCTAATATTTATTTTGCAATAAGTACCAAAATTTTGTAGCTGATCTGTTATGTTTATTCTTCCTTGAAAATGTATCTGCTCTGGAGAAACACCAAAATATGCTCATGGGGACATTTCGAGTTTTTTACTACTGTAGACTCTATCACGCTCTTCATATTTTTCTCCTTATGTATGCACATGTGCCATGAACGTGAATTTATGCGACATGCTGAGGGACATGTACCCCGCATGTAAAAACAGACTTAAAATGTTACATGTCGAACGTAGTGTAAAATTTGCACTTAGAAAATCATGTGAATTAGCCAACTGTGTATTGTAAAGGAAAATCACTAGTATTTTTATTTTTATTTTTTTGGATGGAAAAAGACCAGTATTGTAAATTATATGCTTGTGCATATTGTTTAACAGTTCACATATGATCAGATTCTGATTTTGTAAGTGACACCTCCTTTTCTTTTTCCACATTTGTGGTTACACAATGTGGAATTTCTCGGCTCCCTTTTATTGACGGGCAAGAATTTGGAATTATATTTAAAAAAATCGGCTATATTGCTACTGCATGCCTGAAGGGCGTCTGCATAATTGTCCACGCGATTAACACGGTTTCGGTGAATAACATAGCTCCCCTATTATAACCCTTTTTTTGTCGTGTCCATGCAGAGCCGTTAGGTAGACAGTGTTCGAAAGAACATTCCCTAAACAGCATTGCATTATGATGGACTTGCCACTATTGGCGATTTGATTATTCTCGCGACAACTGTGGGGCTGTAGCAGGAGCTAATTGACGAGCACAAAACAGTGGGCTGGTTCTCTTTCTCTGCGTCAAACTTTTTTTTGTAGCTTTGCACTAGACTAAGTTAGGTTCCCCTTTGTTTCCAGAAATAGTGTAACCAGGTTGATCAAGCACATGATCCTTTTGCCATTCTGAGGCCTCCAATCTTGCATCCTTCGGCACTCTGAAAACTCCAGTTGGCTTGTGGAACCTGCTACCCGTGCTTTTCAAAACAATAAGCCGCTCAAAACAGCCCAAAGAGCTGTCATGTGCTTTTCTAAAAAATGGTTGAATACTCGTGCTTTGCTATAAACAAAAAAAAACTGCCCATCCTCAGCACCGCCAATGTGCTCGATCTACGGCACATCCTCCACTTTCTTGCCCTAGTTGAGCTTCGTCCCGACTCGCGTCCGTCCGGTTCAACTAGGAATATTTATGTTTTGTTGTAGTTTGTAGAGATCAGTATCCAATTTGACATGATGTGTTCACTCTGTAACATAAGAAGTAAGAAAACAAGACAAATGTAAAGACAATCTTCCGGCTAATTTTTTAGAGATTAACATACGAGAGCAAGGAATGTCAATGATGTTGTCCTACAATCGGAAAATAAAGTTGGTAACTCCCAATGGAAAATAAAGTCGGTTTAGTTAAGCATCGATGCGTTAGGGGAGCTTCCAGAATATATCGTCTCCGTGATATAGGAAAGAAGGAATGGAATGTCTTGGTAACACGCCCAACACGAGAACGTCGCATCTAATTTGGAGGCTGTGCTTCGTGCCTGTGCTTTGTCATTTTTCAGAGTATACGCTAACTTCGAGAATGTTCCCCTGCTCCTAGAATGGAAAAGGCATAGACGGAATTACGGGGAAATTGAGAATAACTCCTCAAATGCGTTGGCCCCAAAAAAGGTGAAATAGATTATTCTAGTCGGAAATAATGAAGCTGAAAGTGCACTTGTGAGTTGTATGTCCGTAATTTTGGAGAAAAACTATAAAAAAATGTCATTCTTCGGCTCCATGGAAATATTCTTTGCTCACTTCAGTTAGAGGTTAGAAAAGTTTTTTTTTGCGTTTGGAATCAATTAAAGGATTTAGTTCTATAGGATAAACTCAAGCATCAATTAAATTCTACAAAACCACAAGAAATACTCAAATTGAGAGAGTACTACAACTTGAAAATTATAATACTTGATCTCATGTAACGCCAATACATGTAGTACAAAAGTTTCTATCCAAGGACGATTTTCTGAAAGACATCCTAAAGCCAAACTGAGAACAAGAGAAATACTCCATCAATCTTGGGTTATGACGGGGTTGACAATGATGTGTACTCCCTCCATTTCAAAATATAAGATGTTTTAGGTTTGTGAAGAAAATGAATCTAGACTTCTTTTAGCGTGTAGATTCATCCCTAAATTGAGTAAACCTATATACTAAAACAAGTCTAGATATATTTGCTTCACAAACCTAAAACATCTTATATTTTAAAACAGAGGGAGTAATAAGTATTAGCTTTAGGGTTGTGTTGGCCCCTAACTAAACAGAGAAGAAATTAATGCTTTGCTCACTTAATTTCTTTAGGAGAAGAAATTAAAGGAGGAGAGAAGCGATGGACCAGCGATAGAGACAAGATGCATTGCTGCCCAGGAAGATAGCCGGTGGATTGATGTTGACGGGCAGTTGGCAATGTGTAAGGTCTAGAGCTAAATCACTCGAATAAATGGAAATATTCACACAAAAAGCACATCCACACCCTTTTAGAGACTTTATTGTAGATGAAATTCAGCGGCTACAAAGGTGCGTCTCGGCCAAGCGACGAACAATGGCGACTGGGTATAAACCCTATTACAAGATAGTCAAACCCCACATGATCCTTGGCTAAATAGGAAAAACCAAGCTAGAAGACAAACTGCAAAGTGGTTGAAGTGATAAGTCCTAGCTGGATGGGAACAATACGACTATTTCAAATCTCTACTTGTCGGTGCTCGTGAGCCGTTGGATGATCAATCAATGATTGTCAGATGATACGATGGTGCGAAACGATATAGTCGAATATGGGGCATTCACAACTTGACCAGGTAGATAGCCTTGTTCTGCCTTTTCACTTTGTTTCTTGTAGTTAGATTGAATCGGTGCCTAAACCCCCCCTAATTAGATCAGACCCCTCAAGGATGGAATGTTGGAAAGATTTTTTGGATGATTGCTACATCTTTTTAGGTAGCTTGTTTTGTTGGTATGTTCTCCCATTTCACTAGCCATTGACTACTGGAATAGAGATTGATCCTTGCACTCTATGAATTAACTTTCTTTCCAATACAACTTTAGGTGCCATCAGTATTGTCCCATCAAGATTTACCAAAGGAAGGTTAGGAGTAGGGATAACATTTGGCCTAGATGCTTTTTCAGCAGGCTCACATGGAAGGAATTATGAAGCAGACAACAAGTTGGCAGTAGTAACTTGTATGAAGTGTGGATTATCTTGGCCAAAACCCTGAATGGCCCATAGTACTTGGAATGCATTTTTAGACACACATGTGTATACTGAATGATGTGTGTCTCTATGGCTATAATTTTAGCTACACCATATCACCCACTTCCACAGTTCTCTCACTTCTATTTTTGTCAGCCTAGTGCTTCATTCTCTCTTGTGCTTTTAGCAAGTTTTCTTTGATTTTATTTGCAATTGCATTTGGTATTGATGCATGATTAGCTTCATCTGATGGTAGTACTAATTCAGCTAACAGGGGTGGGGGTATTCCATACAGAGCTTGGAATGATGTCATCTTAAGAGATGTGTGGAAGGAAGTATTGTACCACCATTTAGCAAGAGCTAGCCAGTGGTTCCATTTCTTTGGTTGTAAGAATAACATGCCTGTCAAATAATTTTCCAAACATTGGTTAACTCTTTATTTTTGGCCATTATTCTGTGGATGGTATGGTGTACTGAAATCTAGTTTGACTCTAAGGGATTTGGAAATATCTTGCCATAGTGTACTAGAGAAAATCATATCTCTGTCAGTAACAAACACGGTTGGTAGTCCATGCAACTTGAAGATGTGTTCCCCAAATGCCTTTGCTATGGACTTAATAGTGATAGGATGCTTCTATAACACCCTGATGCGTGCACCCAATGTTGACGTGGGACACTTCGTTGGAACCCCAAGAGCAAGGTGTGATGAGCACAACAGCAAGTTTCCCTCAGTAGAGACCGAGGTTATCGAACCAGAAGGAGGAAGGAAACGTCACACAGGTGTTGCAAACAACGTGGAGACCTGCACAACACAAACTCAAGACTTTGTCCCAACGAATCAGTGAGGTTGTCAAGCTCACCGGTTTGCTGTAACAAAAGATTAAATGTATGGTGTGGAAGGTAATGGTGGTTTGCAACAAGTAAATAGTAACAGTGGAAGATGTATCAATGGTAAAGATTGGACCGGGGTCCATAGTTCACTAGAGGTGCTCTTCTTAGATAAACAACATGGCATGAAGGGTAAACAAATTACAGCAGGGCAATTGACAGGAACTGAGCAAGGCATAACAATGCAATACTAGTCAGAAAGATCATATGAGATTCGATTGGGCAATACAACAAGATACATAGACCGCCATCCAACTGCATCTATGACTAGAAGTCCACCTTCAGGTTATCATCCGAACCCCCTCCAGTATTAAGTTACAAGCAACAGACAACTACTTTAAGAAAAGTGTGTAAGGTAAACAATCCACTTGTTCCATGAACAAGAGACCGTTGTTTTCTCCCTAGTAGCAACAACACATCTACAACCGAAGAGATTTCTGTCAATTCCCTTGGAAACTAGAGGCATGAACCCACTATCGAGAATAAATACCCCCTCTTGGAGTCACTAGCAACTACTCGGACAAGATAGCTACTAACAACGGAGAGCATGCAAGATCACAAACAACACAGACATGATAGAATCATAAAGACAAAACCATTAACCAAACTGACATAATAATCTCAATATTCATCGGATCCCCGCAAACACAACATGCATGATTACAAATAGATTAGATCTTGATCATGAACGGAGCTCACAAGATCTATACATGGAAGCACAAGGAGGAGATACAACCATCTAGCTACTACATGGACCCATAGTCCAAGGTGCAACTACTCACGCATCATACCGGAGAGAAGGCCTCCGGGATGATCTCCCCTCCGGTAGGGTGCCGGAAATAACTTCAGATCCCCCCGATCTAGGGAAGACGGTGGCGGCGGCTACAAAAGGTTTTGTGGAGTTTTGATCGAGTACTTAGGGTTTCTGCATCGGGGGCTTCTTATAGGCGAAGAGGCGAGGCCAGGAGGCGACCAGGGGGGCCACACCCTGCCCAGGCGCATGTCCACCCTAGCCCGCCCCTAGGAGGGTGTGGTGGACCTCTGGCACCTCTCCGTCTCGTCTTCTGGATTCGTGTCCCGCACGGTAAAATATTGACTTTGGCTTTTGTCCCGTCCAATTCCGAGAATATTGATTTTCTGCCTTTCTGGAACCAAAAACAGAAGAAAAGAGGCAACTGACACCGTGGCAACTTGTTAATAGGTTAGTTCCAGAAAACATATAAAAACACCTCAAAGTGTAGATAAAGCAAAGCAAAGTAGATACTAAACAAGCATGGAGAATCAAAAATTATAGATACGTTTCCGACGTATCAAGCATCCCCAAGCTTAACTCCTGCTCGTCCTCGAGTAGGTAAGTGATAAAAAGAATAATTTTGAGGTGACATGCACCGTCAAAACCAAGATCAAACCATTTGCAAGCATTGAAAGATGGGATCAAAGAACTCTAAACATGTACATGAAAGATGGAGTTCTAACAATAAGACAAAGTAACTACGCATGCAACATGACAGACTACAAACAAAGATCATGAATAACATGCATTGAAAAACGTTTTTTGTTTCACATATAGAAAACATGGCATAGTGGCATTCAGCTTGTCCCTCATAGAGTAGCAAATAGATGCATAGGACACCTTCAAATTTCACAAGGGTGACTAAAAACAAGTAGCACAAGAACAAGTAATATCACAATATGCATCAATCAATAAGTTTTGGAACACTGCACACAGAATGACAACTATGCTCTCTTAATGGTGCCTAAAAGTAGAAGGTGGAGACTCAAATAATGGTGGAAGAAAGGCCCTTCATAAAGGGAAGCAAGGATTTCAAGTTTCAAAAAGAGCTTCCAAAAATTATGGTACTTGTTAGCTTTCAGCCCTCATTGCCCCTATCATAAGCATCTTGAAGTGGTTAAGGTTAAATTGAATAAAATATGGAGTATATGCTTGACAAAGTATAAGTTGGCAATCTCAAGTCCCTTGAATACGAGGGCCACACCTCATGCTACTCAACTTCGGTCACATGCAAGTTCTTGTTATTGTAAGTACATGCGTATCATAGAGAACCGCCAACAGGGTACCCCTTACACATGGTACAGGAGCTATCCCATAACCAAAATGACAAGGCAAGCAGACAATGAGCATCCCAGCGATCTTTTTATTTACTATATGCATAGCTTTTTATTGAGGATGCTTCATAGATAGCTCACTATGGTGATGTTGCAAGTTTCCACCATGATTAGGCACGACTTAGGCTAACGGTCCAGGCGTTTCTCTAACACAAAATACAAACTCCATCGACTTACAAGTTCCCTCTTTATTTCACACCGGCGACATCCATAGACAAAAGAGCATGATATCAACTGAGTACAAAGTACAAGCACAATGTTGAAAACGTTCCCCATGACAACATGGTTCTGCTAATTCCAACGTATAAGTGCAAGCATATACAACATAGACAACACAATGGTTCAAGTTTATTAGGGGAAAAGAATATAAAGTGTGCCATCAAGTTTGTGAGGGCTTTAATCACTAAGTTTTCACATAACAAAATACTTTTTAATTGGAATAAAGCTAAAAACAAGAATATACTTGGAATGGTGTAACACACCATGCATAGGAGGTTATAGTGGACACTTGGAAAAACTTGGTTTCTTGGGAGTTGGAAGCATGAGTAGAGCTTACTCATACAAGTGGAGGCTAGCAAAAAACTGGGAGCAACCAACTAAGAGAGCATAATGGCCATAATCATGCAGAGCAACAAAACATTACTAATCAAAGCATAGAGTGGTACTACAAGTCAAGGACTAAATGATCATAGAGGCTATGGTGACTTGTTCATAGTCATAACATGGTGTGAGCATGTGTCAAGTCAACCCAAGCAAAACATTAAAGGAGAATACCACAATACTATGCTTTTGCATGCTAAAACAACGCATAATTTCTTTAAGGCACACTAAGAAATATCAATTGCTTGGAACAAGACATGCTACAACAATAATCACTAAGCATAAGGTCAAAACAACACCTAGAATGTCATGCTAAAGTGTAAGTCAAAGTCAATGCAAGCTCCTCTTGCACTTTCAAGCAAGAACTTACTACTCCTTTCTAACACCAGGCAAATTATTTGCAACAACACAGCGAGAACGGGGGTCCAAACTAATTTATTTAAGCAAAATAGACAAACTAAGCAAAGCAAACGAAAACTAAGACGCTCCAAGAACAACACAACTGTGCATGAAACAATAAAAACGAAGTGTCTAGAAAGACCTGAGCTTTTATTGATGAAGAAGGGGAGCTTTGACGCTTGTACCTCTTGGATATTTCTCGGGGTGACACCGGGGTGGCATCCCCAAGATTGAGCTTTTTTCCATTCTTCATCTCATTGCATCATTCTCTCTCTACACCTAAATTTTTTCCTTCATACAAAACTTCACACAATCTTCATTAGCAACATTAGTTTATTCAAAAGATATTAGACCTCTGGTAAAGCTTTGGAACAGCAAAACTTTTTACTAAAAACACAAGCTACTGTAGTAAATCCTTTAAAAATCTCAATTCCCCAAAATAGAACTCAAAAAGGAATCAA
The DNA here is from genome assembly GCA_916181665.1 of Avena sativa. Taxonomy (NCBI): domain Eukaryota; kingdom Viridiplantae; phylum Streptophyta; class Magnoliopsida; order Poales; family Poaceae; genus Avena; species Avena sativa. The sequence goes on from OV702294.1 coordinate 510,895,850, forward strand.
TAAGAAGCAAATGCAAATAATGATAGAAATCTGTCAAAACAGACCAGTAGGTAGAAACCGATTTTTTTGAACATATTATGTTGCTCAAATAAAAAACTGTTGAACTAACGAAAGTTAGCTAACATACTAGGGGATTTATTTGTAAATTTTGAGCTTAATCCGAGTTACAGAGACTCCTCACGAATTTTTATGATGGAGGACAGAAATCTGTTTCGGGACAGCAACTCCCCAAATCTTACTTCCCTCTCATTAGAGGTCATTCTTGGCACAAAAATCAAACAAAAAGTATAGGAGAGGTCATTACTGAAGTAATAACTTCCAAGACTCAAGGAAACTTTTGGGTTATCTCCCAACAAGTACTTTTCTTTAACGCCTTTAAGTTAGGCACAAGAAGCAAGAAGAATCAAGTATTTTCAAATGAGGAAGCATTCACATCAAACCTTGCTTTCAAAGGAGGAGAAGAAAGAAACTTCTCTCTCCTCATAGGGAAGTGTTCAATACCTTTCTTGAATGGAAAGTGATATTTAATGGTCCCTTCTTTCATATCAATGATGGCACCAACTGTTCTAAGAAAGGGTCTTCCCAAAGTAATAGGACAAGAAGCATTGTATTCAACATCCAAAATGTAGAAATCCACATGGACATAAGCATTGTTAACCATAATGAGAACATCATTAATACTCCCAATGAGTTTCTTCTTAGCATTATCATTAATTGGGACATCCAAATAACAATCTTCCAACGGTGGCAAATCAAGCATTTCATAAATCTTCCTAGGCATAATAGAAACACTAGAACCAAGATCACATGAAGCTTTGAGATCAAAGTAATTCACTTGCATATTAATAATGGGTTCCCAACTATCTTCTACTTTCCTAGCAATAGAAGCTTTTTGTTTTAGCTTCTCTTCCTTAATCTTAACAAGATCATCTGTAATGTGTTTGGTGAAAGCAACATGCATATCACTAGCATCAGGACTTCTAGCAAGATTTTGTAGGAACATAATAACTTCAGAAATATTGCAACCATCAATATCAAAATCAAACTTAGCATCACTAGTAGTAGGCTCAATAGGCTTAGGCATAGTAGGAGGAGGAACAGGGACTACTTGTGTTTTAGTGGTGATGGTGCACACACTATTGTTTCTATCAATTTCAGCCTCCCTTTCCCACTTAGCATGAAGTTGATCTAATAGCCTAACATTTTCATCAATAGTAACTTGTATGGCACGAGCAGTAGAAAATGTATTTTCCATAGTTTCAGGTTTAGCAGCCATTTTATTAATCAAGGAATACTGATCTTCCGACAAAGAGGATATATTTTTCTCAACATTTAAAATATTTTCCTCTATAGCCTTATTGAAAGTGGTTTGTTTACTAATAAAGTCTTTAAGCATGAATTCAAGTTTTGAGGGGGCACTTCTAGCATTTTTGTAGGAGTTTCCATAGGAATTGCCATTATTAGGAGGATAAGGCCTATAATTGTTGTTGCTACCAAAATTATTCCTATAGGCATTGTTGTTCAAATTGTTGTTTCTAATGAAGTTCACATCAACTTGCTCTTCTTGAGCAAGCAAAGAGGCTAAGGGAACACTATTAGGATCTATAGGAGCTTTCCCATAACATGCAGTCATAATAACATCAATCTTATCACTCAAAGAGGAGGTTTCCTCAACAGAATTTACCTTCTTACCATGTGGAGCTCTCTCAGTGTGCCATTCAGAGTAGTTAACCATCATATTATCAAGGAGTCTAGTTGCAGCATCCAAAGTGATGCTCATAAAAGTACCTCCAGTAGCTGAATCCAACAGGTTTCTTGAGGAGAAGTTTAAACCTGCATAAAAAGTCTGGATAATCATCCAAGCAGTGAGTCCATGAGTGGGACAATTCTTAACCAAAGATTTCATTCTTACCCAATCTTGAGCAACATGTTCACTATCAAGTTGTTTAAATTTCATAATGTCACTTCTCATAGATATAATCTTAGCAGGAGGGTAGTACTTTCCAATAAAAGCATCTTTGCACTTAGTCCAAGAATCAATACTATTTTTAGGCAAAGATAGCAGCCATTCTTTAGCTTTTCCTCTCAAGGAGAAAGGAAACAGCTTGAGCTTAATAATATCTCCATCTACATCCTTATACTTTTGCATCTCACAAAGTTCAACAAAGTTATTGAGATGGGCAGCAACATCATCAGAACTAGCACCAGAAAATTGCTCTCTCATCACAAGATTCAACAAAGCAGGCTTAATTTCATAAAAGGTAGCATCAGGAGCAGGTGGAGCAATAGGAGTGCTTAGGAAATCATTGTTGTTGGTGCTAGTGAAGTCACATAACTTGGTGTTCTCAGCAGAGTTCATTTTGGCAAAGGTGGGCAAGCCAAAAACAGCAGCAACAGCTAGAGCAGGAACTAACTTTTTTGTGTTTTTGAATAAATCAAGCAAACCAAACTAGACTAATTTTTTTGGGTTTTTTAAAAAGAGGCAAACAAAACCAAGAAAAAGGAACAAAGCAAACTAAAAACAAAGTAAAGTGAAAGGAAGTGAAGGACTCCCCTTGTGAAGACGTCCTTAGCCTCCCCGGCAACGGCGCCAGAAATCTTTGATGCGTGCACCCAATGTTGACGTGGGACACTTCGTTTGAACCCCAAGAGCAAGGTGTGATGAGCATAGCAGCAATTTTTCCGCAGTAGAGACCGAGGTTATCGAACCGGAAGGATGAAGGAAACATCACACAGGTGTTGTAAACAACGTGGATACCTGCACAACACAAACTCAAGACTTTGTCCCAATGAATCAGTGAGGTTGTCAAGCTCACTGGTTTGCTGTAACAAAGGATTAACTGTATGGTGTGGAAGGTAATGGTGGTTTGCAACAAGTAAACAGTAACAATGGAAGATGTATCAATGGTAACGATTGGACCGGGGTCCATAGTTCACTAGAGGTGCTCTCCTTAGATAAACAACATGGCATGAAGGGTAAACAAATTACAGCAGGGCAATTGAGAGGAACTGAGCAAGGCATAACAATGCAATACTAGTCAGAAAGATCCTATGACATTCGATTGTGCAATACAACAAGATACATAGACCGCCATCCAACTGCATCTATGTAAGACCCCACCTTTGTAAAGGTAAAGGTCCCTGTGATTGCAATTCTAGTCCCTGGGTCAAATGCTAGCATCCACAGTTTAAGATGAAGTACACAAATACAAAGGTCTTTATTACATCGTCATTCCAGAGATAACATAGTATTTTACAACTCCATAGCCATGGGATAGTACAAGAGTTCAAACTTAAGTAAACAAAGTAAAGTCTTCATCTTCATGTGCCACAGGCAAACATGTTGAGTGTAGACTCATAACCCTAATCCTCATCAGAGTAACCTGCAACATCACAAGTTACAGCCACAGTGGATCAATACAATGGAATAGTATTGGCAAGTGATACCATAGTAGAATAGTAGTTTCTAACTTCTACATGAATTTGGCTAAGTGTATCTTAGGCTTGCTTTGCTCAAAATAGGTTTTCCTATCAGTTTAAAAACACTAAGTTTTTGTTTGTCAAAACTCCCAAGGAACCACCAACAAACATTGGTGAACCTTCACCCTTGTTGAACCACAAGTTTTTTAACTTAGAAATTGGGATGAGGAGATCCTTGATAGATTCAATGTCTTGATGCTCATATTGTCCATTACCGGGGACACGGCTAAGTACTTAGATTTTTCCTTCTCGAGAAGTGGTGCACTTTCCCCACAAGACTCGACATGCATCGAGACGAGATCTTTCAGAAGCCTTCCCTTAGACCAAATGGACGCACTCCATCCTATCACCCCTACCACCAACTGTCCATCTGGCTAAGTTATTGCAACCTATATGATCAAGGCAGAGCCCATATGCCATGTGGCTGCACTAGAAGCTTCTAATCACTGAGTATCTCAAATCCCTTTGTTCCTAGGTGGCTTTCCACAAGTGTGATACACAAGTTTTCCCCAGTATACTGGACTTGTGATACAAAAGTTTTCCCCAATATACTAGACTTGTGTAACCACTCAACATATCCCATTCTCACCATTCCACCCAGATGATTCATTCACTTAGTAGTTCTATTAAGCAAAACATAAGTCAAAGACTTAACAAAAATTCCATAGCATGTTTATAATCCACCCTTGTTTGCTACTAGCTAGGCTAAGCATGATAATATAACAAGTATCTTAACTTAGAGAAAAATTCTACCAAGACTACATCTACTAGGATTTCCCATAGCATAGCATATAGATACTTAGTAAAACTTCATGCAAGCCCTATACAAAATATCACTAGTGCATAAACAAAATAATGGGACAAATATATGAATCACCACTTGCCTTGGTAGTTGGGGGAGTAGCAACAATCTTCAAAATCACAATCACCACTAGCACCAAAAATCTACACATAAAATGATAGCACCAAATTTACATTCCAAACAATCAAGCAAAAATATATGAATGCATGCAAATGCCATGTGATGATTTTTTCCCAAACTAAACAAGACAAGTAAACAGTACTGAATACTAAACTAAACATTTATAGACTAAATAGACTCAAATTAGTCTTTAAAACATTTTCTAAATAATTTAACTTATTTACTCAAAATAAGCCTACGAAATTCTCTGCATAAAATTCTATTTTAATAGAAGCAAAATACAAAACTAAGCCCATAGATGTGTAGGATTTATTTTTGTGAATCTATTGATATATTATTTGCATTTTTTGGATAAGCAGAACAAATGTTATGAATTTTACAAGTTAATTCATATAATTAAATCAAATCTAGACTTTAAAAGAAAAATCCTGACACGCGCGGCTCCTGATTGGTCAGTACGCTTCGTGCGGATCACACTCGCGAGCCACTGGATCTAAGTGAGATCTAACGGTCTAGATCTGCCCGTATCCTTTCGCTTAAGCATCTAATCCTAGCCACTAGATCTGAATCTAACGGATCAGACAACACTGGCCAAAGATGGGCAGCGTAAATGGCGAGCACAGCGGCGGCGCGTCTGGCGACGGCGCTCCGGCGAGGCCAGGGGATAGGAGAGGGGGTGCTGGGGCTTACTGAGCTCGTGAAGATGTAGTGAAGCTCAACGTTGTCGTAGTTGGGACGGGGACACACGGTGTCCTCGTGAATCCCTCGTCGGAGTCGCGGTCGGCGTCGGGTGCGTACGATGGTTGACGGTGACGATGCTACGAAGCAAAATAAGACAAACAGAAGGAGGCATTAGATGCATGCGAGGTTGGAGATCAAGATAGCATCAACCAGGGGGGCAAGGGGGGGGGGTCAAGGCTCACCGGGATTGGTCGCCGGAGAGGCTCAGTACTGCGGTGGTGTGAGCTCTAGTGTGGGCAGCCTAGTGGCGTTTAGACGATGGCGAGTGAGGGGAAAGATGCGGGGGAGGAAGGGGTTTAAGTAGGCAGGGTCAGGTACGGGAATCACTGAGGCAATCAATCGAATTGATTCGAAATCAATCGGCAAGGAAACGGCAGGGCGAGCGGGTCTGCAGCGCGTGATTGAAGACGACGGAGCTAACCTGGCGGTGGGGCCGTGCTGTCAACGTGTGGGTGCGGGCGCGCGCGGTGAGAAACATAGGGGGAGAGGGGTTTTCCCGAATGGGATTGGTGGGCTGTTAGTTGGGCCGCGAGTGGGTTGGATTAGATAGGTCATGTCTGTTTATTTTTTCCTTTTTCTCTTTTTCTTTTTCTGTTTTGATTTTCTAGATTGAATTTGAATGGCTAATTCAAATATGTTTAAATTCAAATTTTCTCTAGACTTTTGTACTGCGTCTCTAGTGTCCAAAAGTGTGTCAAACACATATTTACACTCAAAAACCCTTTTGGGTTTGAAAATAAAATAAAACCATGCCTTTATTAATATAAGGATATTAGGCATATAAATAGTTTTATATTGAATTCTATTTTGAAATTTTTTGTGCAAGCTTTGCATTTAAATTTAAAACATTTCTGATCAAACCAAAGCATTCTCATACTTGGAAAGTAAAAATAAAACCATTGCCTTACTTGCATAAAATAATAGGCATTATATGGTTTCTTATTTTGAAATCTTGTTTGAAATGACCAAATGTTATGAATGCATGAATGATATGCAAACTTCTCAAATTATGATTTTTGGGATGTTACAAATCTAACCCCCTTAAGGTGAATCTCACCCTAGAGATTCGGATTGGCTAGCAAAGAGGTGAGGGTGATCTTTCCGAAGGTCATCTTCTCTTTCCCAAGTTGCTTCCTCTTTGGAATGATGATTCCACTGAACTTTGCAAAACTTGATAGTCTTCATATGAGTAACTCTTTTTGCAGTTTCAAGAATTTTGATAGGATTCTCTTCATAAGTGAGATCACTTTCCAACTGAACCTCTTCCAAAGGTATAGTATCCTTCAAAGAAGTTTCTTCCATCTCCGGATGGTATTTATTCAACCGACTTACGTGAAACACATTGTGAACGGCAAACAGTGATTCAGGCAACCCAATCTCATAAGACACTTCTCCTTTGCGACTCAGAATCTTGAATGGTCCAACATACCTTGGTGCCAATTTTCCTTTGACTCCAAATTTCTTCAGTCCACGAAGGGGTGAGACTCTAAGATAAGCTCTATCACCTACCTCATAGGTGACTTCTCTATGGTTTGGATCTATGTAGCTCTTCTGTCGGGACTGTGCTATCTTCAATCTGTCCTTTACCAACTTGACTTTCTCTTCAACTTCCTTGATTAGTTCTGGCCTGAAATTTTTTCTTTCACCGGCCCCACTCCATAACAATGGTGTAGTACACTTTCTTCCATAGAGAAATTCAAACGGTGCCATCTCAATACTGGCTTGATAGTTGTTATTATAAGAGAATTCTGCGTAAGGCAGACTTTCATCCCAACTAGCACCATAGTCTAGGGCACATGCCCTCAACATATCCTCCAGAATCTAGTTGGTCCTTTCTGTCTGTCCATCAGTTTGAGGATGAAAAGTTGTGCTGAACTCTAATCTTGTTCCCAATGATTCATGCAGTTGCCTCCAAAAATGCAAAGTGAACTAAGTTCCTCTATCCGACATAATACTTTTGGGTACACCATGCAGACATACAATCCTATTCACATATATATTGGCTAACTTATCACTTGTATAGGTTGTCTTTACGGGTATGAAATGAGCCACTTTAGTTAGGCAATCTACCACGACCCAAATAGAATCATATCCTGATCTAGTCCTTGGAAGTCCAGTGATGAAATCCATGCCAATCTTGTCCCACTTCCAATCAGGGATAGATAGTGGTTGCAGTAAACCTGCTGGTTTCTGATGTTCCGCTTTCACTCTACTACACACATCACACAAAGCAATATGTTCTGCGATGTCCCTCTTGAGATTATTCCACCAGAATCTTTCTTTACATCCATGTACATTTTGGTGTTACCTGGATGAATGGAATATGGTGTGTTGTGTGCTTCTTGTAGAATCAGTTTCCGAAGTTCCATATCTTGCGGAATACAGATGTGTTTTCCATACCATAAAGTACCCTGTTCGTCTTCATGGAAACCTTTAGCTTTCCCCTTTTTCATTAATCCTTTGATCTCATCAATTTCCTTGTCCATCTTTTGGGCTTCTCTGATTTTGTCCAACAAGGTGGGTTGAACATCCAATGACATGAGATGTCCCTCAGGCACTATCTCCAATCTGAGATTTTTGAATTGGGCACACAGATCATCTGGCAATTCTCCCTTAGTGAGGCTATTCACATAAACCTTACGGCTTAAAGCATCCGCTACAACATTTGCTTTACCAGGGTGGTATTGCAAACTCAATTCATATTCCTTGATGAGTTCTAGCCATCTTCTTTGTCTCATGTTGATTTCTTTCTGAGTGAAGATATACTTCAAACTTTTGTGATCTGTGAACACTTCACATCGTTTTCCCAAAATATAATGTCTCCATGTTTTGAGTGCATGGACAACAGAGGCTAACTCTAAGTCATGAGTAGGATAATTCACTTCATGAGTTTTGAGTTGTCCCGAGGCATAAGCCACAACTTTCCCTTATTGCATCAAAACTCCACCTAATACTTGGTGAGATGCATCACAATACACTTGGAAATCCTTCTCCAAATCTGGCAGACATAAGACTGGTGCTGTCACTAGTCTCTTCTTCAACTCTTGGAAACTGAGTTCACATCCTTCAGTCCAATCAAATTTCTTGTCTTTCTTAAGTAATTCCGTCATTGGCTTAGCTACCTTTGAGAAATTCTCAATGAATCTTCTATAGTATCCTGCCAAGCCGAGGAAACTACGTACTTATTTCACTGACTTAGGAGATTCCCACTCAGTTACAGCTAACACTTTTTCGGGATCGACAGCTACACCATCTCCCGACACAATATGTCTGAGAAATCCCACTTCATTCAACCAGAATTCACACTTGCTGAATTTGGCATACAACTTGTGCTCCCTGAGCTTCTCAAGTATCAAACGCAAATGCTCTTCATGCTCTTGGAGTATATCAAAATGTCATCGATGAATAAGACAACAAACTTGTCGAGAAACTCCATGAACACTTTGTTCATCATGTTCATGAAATAGGCTGGTGCATTTGTCAAACCAAATGGCATAACGGTGTACTCATACAAACCATACCTAGTGGTGAAAGCAGTCTTAGGTATGTCTTGTTCCCTGATCTTTATCTGAAAGTATCCTGACCGGAGATCAATCTTTGAGAACACTCGGGCTCCTTCAACTTTCTTTTCTAGGCAATCATTAGCATAGTGCCCCATCTTCTTACACTTGTAGCATTCAATTTGACTAAGATCCTTCTTAACCGGCTGACTTCCATTACCACTTCCACTATGGTGGATCTTGTGTCCACTCTTGTGGCTCTTATACTTGTCATTGTCATGACTGCGATGATGCTTGTTGTCATGATGACGGTTGTGGTTGTGGTGGTTGTTGTACTTCCCATGTTTGTGGAATCCAGAACTTCCACTATCATCATGATGGGAATGCTTGTGAGATGATCCCGAGCTATGCTTATCAAAGCTATGCTTCCTCTTTCTGCCCTCAACCTGTTTCATCTTGTTTTCCAAGATGGTAGCCTTGTCACAAAGTGATTGATATGTCAGGACATAGGCAACAGACAGCTGCAGGTTCAACTCATCATTAAGTCCTTCGAGGAATTTCTCCTTCCTCTTAGCATCAGTATCAACTTCATCCGGTGCATAGCGCGCCAGGTTGTTGAACTCCTCGATGTACTCAGCCACACTGCGGTGACGCTATTTCAGGTTGTGGAACTCCTTTTTCTTCAAGTTCATCACTCCGGATGAGATGTGAGATATACAGAATCCATCCTCAAAAATAGCCCAAGTCACATCCTCAAGGGGAGTGGTGATCTGAAAGTTGTCCCACCAGGTTGCTGCTGGTCCTTCGAGCAGATGTGCTACAAACCTGACTTTTTCCTCGTCAGTGCAGCCAACAGTCACTAAGTCCTTGTTCACTGAACGTAACCAATCATTGGCTACCATTGGATCAGTGGTTCCCAAGAACTTTGCAGGCCTCAGTCTCAGAAATCTGGTGAGCATGTCAAATGCTGGAGGATTATTCTGATTGTTGTTGTTGTTGTTGTTGTTGTTGTTGTTGTTGTTGTTGTTGTTGTTGTTGTTGTTGTTGTTGTTGTTGTTGTTGTTGTTGTTGTTGTTGTTGTTGTTGTTGTTGCTGCTGCTGCTGCTGCTGCTGCTGCTGTTGTTGTTGTTGTTGTTGTTGTTGTTGTTCTGATTCTGGTTTTGCATGAACTGTGTCATCATCTGCATCAGTTGAGCTTAAGCTGTCATCAACTGCTGTATCTCAGGAGTGACGTTATTGTTGTTGTTCGGGTTGGGGTTGGCACGACGGGGAGGCATCTGTGGTTAAAATAAGGATAAGAATGAGATACCCATAGATGCTTAACATGCACAATACATCACATAAAAACAATCACAATAACCAAGCTCAAAATAACATAGAGTTTGAACGACAGAAACAACAGGTTTTGAAAATGCAAACACACAATAACAAGCCATCCACATGTTGGATGGTCATTTCGACTCAATAATCAAAGTATGATAGATAAATGATAGTCGAGTAGTCTATACTACTCCTCCATGTCGACCTCCACGTCAACAAGGGTAAGACCTGCATTCTCCATGGCGGTCTTGTACTCATCCACATTGGTGGTCAAGGCTTTGATCTTCGCACGGAGAGTTCTGTTCTGTGAGTGAAGCCTCTCGATCACTCCCTGCTGGTGCTCAAGATCGAAGTCCTTGGCCTCTAACTCAACCTTCATCTCCCTGATCTTCTTGTTTCTGTCTTGGAATATTTTTTCCGGACTCTTGAATTTCTTGTCCTGGCTCTTAAATCTGGCTTCCATTTCCTTGACGATCTCGTCTTGCTTTGCGAAGAACTTATCCTTCTCCCTCAGCTAGACCTGGAGCTCGTCGTTGCTGAGCATGACGGTAGTCCTCTCCATGTCGAGGTGTCTAATAAGACCCTCTAGGTCCTGAAGGTACAGATGGACTGGCTCAATCGTCTCTCTAGTAGCGTCATCGTACTCTACAGCATCACCCTCCTCGTTGCGTCTCCCGAACGGGTGAAAGTAGAGACCTCTAAGCTCGGTGGAGTGCCCCCCAACCAGGCGTCCAAGTAACTCCTGCATGACTACATCTAAGCCTCTCTCCTTGTCATCATGCATCAGCTTGAAGGTGATAGCCTCCGTGGGTGGCTCTGCCTGGCGTCCCGGCTGTGTGACTCTGAAGCCCCAAAGATCCTTCCTCTCAAACTTGGTGAGCTGAAGTGTCGTGATACTAGGAAGTGGGAGGTTGAGCACACTAGTGAGCTCCACGAGACGAGAACCAAAACGAGTTCCCTTGAACTCCTCGGCAGTGCTGATAACAATGTTAGGCAAGTATAAGATAGAGAAAGGTTAGAATCAATACAAATAGAGCAAATCACAAGACAATAAAAACACAAACACACTTTCAACAATAAGACATACAAGTCATGGCATACTCAAGTCCAATACAAACATCAAGGTTCAACATAACTTAGACACATTTTTGTGATTAAAATGACAAATATGGTGGTCCAACTAACGGAGTACATTACAATTCTCACTCACTAGACAAGATAGCTTTTAGGGCATCTTTAGTGGCAATTTGTCTATCTTGATCACATGACTCCCATATTAAGTCTATGATGTCTTCCCTTAGACGTTGATTGGTAGTCTCCAAGTCTTGGGTATGCTTATTTTCTTCTCTAAGATCATTTTGAGTGTTGAGCATTCTACACTTGAGCCTATCACCAAGCTCCTTGATGGCATTCCACGCTGCATTTCTTGCAGAGTCAAAGAATGTTGTGTGCATTTCAGAGTTGGTTACCATGCATAATCCTGACTCTTTGTGGTTATCTTCCTTGTTTTTGTACAAGTGAATTTGCACCCACCAATACTCTTAGCCTTCATCCATCACAGGGAATCCCTTGTATACAGCTGCACCATGTATCCCCATGGTAACCATAAGGTTCTTGAGTGCTTTGGGAAACTCCGTCTCACACTCCAAAGTCATGGTCATGAGTGGTCCCTTTCTGACGGTTTCGTTGATGGAGTTCATCTACAAATAGAGATGAGAAAGAAGATTAGAAAAGTTTACGAGAAGAAAAAGACAAGTGTGGAATTTTACAAAGTGTTGTAGTTTCCTTAGTGGTTTCTTAGTCTAATCCAACCTAGGGTCATAATCATACAGGCAACACAGTGCTCTGATACCATCTGTAAGACCCCACCTTTTTATTTGTGTACTTCATCTTAAACTGTGGATGCTAGCATTTGATCCAGGGACTAGCATTGCAATCACAAGGACCTTTACCTTTGCAAAGGTGGGGTCTTACAATCTATGACTAGAAGTCCACCTTCAGGTTATCATCCGAACCCCCTCCAGTATTAAGTTGCAAGCAACAGACAACTGCTTTAAGCAAACTGTGTAAGGTAAACAATCCACTTGTTCCATGAACAGGAGACCGTTGTTTTCTCCCTAGTAGCAACAACACATCTACAACCGAAGAGATTTCTATCACTTGCCTTGGAAACTAGAGGCATGAACCCACTATCGAGCATAAATACCCCCTCTTGGAGTCACTAGCAACTACTCGGCCAAGATAGCTACTAACAACGGAGAGCATGCAAGATCACAAACAACACAGACATGATAGAATCATAAAGACAAAACCATTAACCAAACTGACATAATAATCTCAATATCCATCGGATCTCCGCAAACCCAACATCCATGATTACAAATAGATTAGATCATGAACGGAGCTCACAAGATCTATACATGAAAGCACATGGAGGATATATAACCATCTAGCTACTACATGGACCCATAGTCCAAGGTGGAACTACTCACGCATCATACCAGAGAGAAGGCCTTCGAGAGATCTCCCCTCTGGCAGGGTGCCGGGAAGAACTTCAGATCCCCCCGATCTAGGGATGATGGTGGCGGCGGCTACAGAAGGTTTCGTGGAGTTTTGATCGGGTACTTAGGGTTTATGCATCGGGGGCTTCTTATAGGCGAAGAGGCGAGGCCGGGAGGCGACCAGGGGGGCCACACCCTGCCTAGGCGCGAGTCCACCCTAGCCCGCGCCTGGGGGGGTGGTGGCCCTCTGGCACCTGTCCGTCTCGTCTTCTGGATTCGTGTCCCGCACGGTAAAATATTGACTTTGGCTTTTGTCCCGTCCAATTCTGAGAATATTGATTTTTTGCCTTTCTGGAACCAAAAATAGAAGAAAACGTGCAATTGGCACTGTGGCAACTTGTTAATAGGTTAGTTCCAGAAAAGATATAAAAACACCTCAAAGTGTAGACAAAGCAAAGCAAAGTAGATACTAAACAAGCATGGAGCATCAAAAATTATAGATACATTTCCGACGTATCACACCCCTCCTTATATTAGCAAAGGGACAATGTTACCACTAAACCAACAACTAGATCCAACACATATCATGCTAGTGGGAAAGCCGACAACACCCCTTGTACCGTCGTACATCCACGGCATGTAGTTGGATAAACAAAGTATATATATATAAATGAAACATAAGTAGAAACATATAAAGAGAACATATATATCACATATATAGAGCTAGGTGATGAAGCCACAAAGTGATATCCTACACTGGAACTGGAAATCATGAGTTACAAGCACATAACCATACCTAGTGAGAACCATGAAACTTAAACCCACCTTGGGGGAGCAAACATAAAGGTCATGGCAACAAACCAGAGCGTGATTTACACACAAAAGATAGGTCCTAGTGTCACATCCCAAAATTTTCCAAATTTTGAAATGTGAAAAATAAATAAACAAAATAAATTTTGTTGAAATTTAGGGTGAGAAGAAACTTTTTGATTCCAATTGGAAACATCAAAACCTATTTTGATCAAATAAAATCCTGAAGGGATTTACAAAGATAAAAAAATAATAAATAAAGTTATAATAGTTGGAATTACCATTTTTGGATCTTTAAATAAAAAGATATGGTTTTTATAAGCAAAGGTAGAAATAATGAATAAGGACTATTTTTTTTAAAAAAGAGCCAAATTAAATCTTGGCCAAGCTTTTAAAATAAAATATTTTGTTTGATTAAAATAGTAAAGTTTTATTTAAATAAAACCATGAGGATTTATTTATATTCAAATTTCATTCAAGTATAGACATTTTCCTATTTTGAATGAGCATTAAAAACTTATTAAAGTATTTTAAATTATATTTCAAAGTGTTATGTTTTTAATAAAACCTACTGAAAAGGTTTTGGTATTATTTAGATTTCAAATAGAGTTTTAAAATAAATTAAATCTTATTTGAAATAAAGACTAATGTCTATTTATTTAATTATTAATAGGTCCTAAAGGAATAAAAAATTAGTTTATTTTAGACTTTGGAACATGTTGTTAAACAGAATTAAACTATACCTAAAGTTTGGAGGTGGTTTGAATTCAAATGGAGTTTGAATTTTTTGATTGAAAATCAAAACATAAAATTCAAAACAGAGAAAGAAAAGCAATCAGTATAAAAAAATAGAAACAAACCCAACCCACTAAACCTACCCAGCCTAGCAAAGCATCTGGCCCAGCAAGAGCCCACCCGACAACCCTCACCCGAATCGTTTTCTCACGCGCAGCCTCACCCGCAAAGTCACTGACGCTGCGACCTCTCTCTCTCTCTCTCTCTCTCTCTCTCTCTCTCTCTGTCTCTCTCTCTCTCTCTCTCTCTCTCTCTCTCTCTCTCTCTCTCTCTCTCTCTCTCTCTCTCTCTCTCTCGCAGACAGCCGGACCCCACCTGCCAGGTCGTCGTCTCCACCGTGACCACGTCCCCCTCGCCGTTTCTGCTGTTGAATGCGGCGATCAATTCGCGTTGATGGAGGGATTAAACTCGCCAGCAACCACGTGCCTTTAAACGCCTCGCCCTCCTCTCTCTTTCCCCCCAAGCCACACCTCCCCTCTGCCACCGGACTGCTCCAATTTCGAGTTCGAGCACCACTGCTCCGACGGACTTCTCCGGTCAATTCCAGTGAACTACAACCGCCCCTCGCCTCCTAGAGCACACAAGCTTACTCCCCAGTCCCGTGCGCACTTGCCCATGTGCTCCACTCACCCGCGCGCGTCCCCTAGCATCGGCAACCTCGACACCTGAGCGCCACCGTCGTCTGCCATTGCTCCGGCGAGCTCCACTGGTAAGAACAGACCGCCCCGACCCTTCTCGTTGATGCTCCCATGATCCCCAGTGCAGTACGCATCTAACCCTGTGTTCCGTTTGCCTTAGCGCGCCCTCAAACTCCGTCCCCGTCGATAGACAGAAACATCTGGCGCCGCCGCTAGCTCCGACGAGCAATCGCCGCTGCTCCGGTGCGCCCCTCAACCAGCCGACCACACCTCGAGCTTCTCCGCACTCCCACGAGCACGGTGAGCTACTCCCTTTCCTCTCCCTCGCTTCCTAAATCTTCGCCAACGCCACTGGCCGAGCACGCGGCATCGTCCACCGCCGCCAGCGCCGCCAGTCCGTGGTCAAACACGCTGTGCCCGTTGGATCTTGATCTTGCGGCTGGGATTAGATTTAATCGAAGGGGTATCGTGTGCTATGTGCCACACGATATCATTTAGATCCAACGACCCACAGAGCTCAATCCGCGCGAAACGGTATCAGCCAGTAATATTAAGACACGTGGCCAGACTCAGGATTTAAATTAGAAATTTGATCTATTAGATTTGCAAACTTGTAAAATTCATAACTTTAATTCTACACGTCCAAATTTTGCAAATTTTATATCAATGGATTCAGCAGAACAAGTACTTTGCAACCATGCACTTTGTTTAATGTTTTTCTTCTGGAAAATTGGTTGAAATTGCAGAAACTTGTGTAGGCATAATTTGAATATAAAAATTGATCTAGATATATTTTTAAGGTGAAATCTTTGCAAAATGGATTGTTTTGAACCTACTGACCATAGGAACCAACTTATGGATTTAAAAATGTATTTTGTGAAGTTAAGGGATAAATATTAGAATTAGCTCATTTCTAGTCAAATAAAAATATTGTTTATGGTTTAGAAATGATTTTTGAGTGAAACCTTTGGTAAATGATTTGATTCAAACCTTTTGACCCTAAAACACCAAGTTTTGAGATTAAGAACATATTTGATGAACCATATAAAGTTATTGCTTTGCTAAAAGATATTTTCAACAACATAAAATATCACCTTAGCATAATATTTGGTTTATGAGATAAAACCTTTTGCAAATGGTTTTACCACTTTAGTAAATTACCACTTTGAGCTTAATGTTTAGAGCCTAATATAAACCACATTTATAAAGAAAACTATCTTTTGCATGCCTGCATGCATTGCCTTGTTTCTATTATTTTATGTGTGATAAATTGTTTGAATGTTGGTTTGAAAATGTGTTTGCTTGATTGAATTGTAGTGAAGTTAGAAGAGTGTGATATTTGCAAGATCAAGAAGTGAACCAACATTCTCTACTAAAAAGGCAAGTGACACTATCAACCATGTCCTACTATTTTCATTACACTTAGTGGATTTTTGTAACATGCATGATAAGGACTACTATATTTTATGCTATGCTAAATCCTAATAGGATACCCTTATATCTCCCTTAGTGAAAATATTGTAGTTGTAGTAAGCTTAACCCTGCTATATATTTGGGATGGGATACATGTTATGATTATATAAAGTGTTGGAAAGATATATGTTTTATATAATAAAACAAGTACTCAATGAACCACCTGGGTGGAAAAAGGATACTCAAGTTTTGGACA
Organism: Avena sativa; assembly: GCA_916181665.1. Lineage (NCBI taxonomy): Eukaryota > Viridiplantae > Streptophyta > Magnoliopsida > Poales > Poaceae > Avena > Avena sativa. Next base: position 510,912,226 of record OV702294.1, read on the forward strand.
AGGTGGCAACAAAGGGAACCATGTTTATATGGCTATCTTTTTGTATGTGCACTGGAAGAAAACCACCCAGGGACTTATAGATTGAACATGTTTCTCGTACAGTGGCTTCCGTGTACAGCCACATGCTAAATGGGCTCTGGCTTAGTCAACTACATAGTGCAAGACCCATGCATTGGCATCTTCAGGTTAACTAGAATTGTGTATGGGAAATTTATCCCTACATTGGTGCCTGGTAGACAAGCTAGCATTGTGTATTGGGAGGACTTCTATGGAAATACTTTGTCACATTCTCGATCTGCCAGTACTCCATTTTGGTGAGTACTTATCCAGCGGCCACTGGTGGCATCAAGACGAGGTTGTGTCATGTGGGTAAAGTGTACAACTTCTGCAGAAGGTCAAATTCTAGGTACTTAGCTGTGTCCCTGGTTATGGACAATTCTGAGCAACTAAGGCCTGAAGCTATGGAAGATCTCGACATTCCAATTTCTCAAAGTAAAACTTGATGGTGACAACAAGGGGTTAGAAGCACTTGGAGTTTTCCAAGGAGTTCAGAAAGATTTGACAAAATATCAAAACTATTTTGAAAAGATAGGATAAAATTATATTGCTTTCTGCAAAAGATCCTAAACCCTACTTAGCCAAATATGCATGTAATGATAGGATCCACTTATTTCTACATAGTAGTGAAACTTGCCAATACAATTCAAATGTATTAACCCTTGTGGCTGCAACTTATTATGTTGCAGGTTTGTTTGATGTTAGTGAAGTATGTTGAATAGGATTACAAGTCTACAACCAACATGTTTGCCTGTGGCACTTTGAAGATGAAGGACTCCATGCTATATATTCTGCTGCATTGTAATGTGATAGCCAAAAGAGCTATGTAAGATGTAATGAATTATTTTATTCCTGGTTATAAAGTGTATTATGACCTTTGTTTCTTGATATTACATCTTAACTATGGATGCTAGCTATTGATCCAGGGACTAGCATTGTAAACACAGGGATCTCTACCTTATTAAAGGCTGGGAACCTTACACCTAGCTACCAGGAATCATGAACTAGAGTAAGTGAGTTATCATGATAAAGCTAGGTGAGTGAAAGGGTGTATGAATTTTGTGAGTGAAATCCAATGGTATATACGCCTTCCATATACTTATAAGGTCTCATAGTGTTGTGCTTGAAACAAAGCCCACAAGGGGTGATTTTGAAGACTCGATAAGTACACAACATAAGCATGGAATATGTGCCATGCTTTCACAAGTGAATGTGATACCCAACCATTCCATGATTTGAATGGCATAAGGATGCATGAATATATAATGCAATCGAATAATATCGAGGATTTGACTTTGAGCTATTGCCGGCAAGATGAGGAGGGGCGACGTCTCACCCAAAATCCTTTCCATCCCTCACCCAAGGGAGGATCATTCCTTGAATTGGGAAAATACACAAATGATGAATTTCTATGAAGAAGAACCAAGAAGATCCCATATCACATACTAGTGGTATGGTGTATTGAAAGATACACTAGGTAATTACATGTTCAGAATTGTATGAATGTAAAAAATGTGAACATGAATATAATATTAATCGAGCAATCTAGCCGTTATTGCCCGGTGTACTCGCCTCAACCATTGCGAGGGAGGTGGTGTGAGGCTACCTCTAGTGGATTTTTTCTACTACCTGCTATAGAGACATGCATATATACAAGTCTTAAACATTGTAGCAAGACAAGTTATGGAAATCATACACAACAACACGTCTAATCGCATTCCCAAAAGAGTAAACCCGTTGATGTCCCTATACAAATGAATTCACAGCTAGAGCTAGGAATCTCCAAAGCAAGAAAATGATATGGATATGGATTCATAAGAAACTTATCTACAAAAAGTCCCAACTATTCAATCTCACAATGTGAACTTATGAAGGCCAAAACCAACAAATACTTCTCTGTTGTATTTCAGATTTCGAATAATAAGTAGCCACCTTTGGAAATTCATAGAAAGATGAGTACTCATATGGGAATTAGTTGAAACCTTTTGTTTTAGAAACTATGCATCATACCCAAGCTAGGAGGGAACAAAATATGAATTTAAATACATGTTAAAAGCTCCTAAGGTCCAAGAGAAAACACTATTCTACGTTGTCACTGAATTTTGGACAATTGCAAAGAAATGGGCACATCAGGAGCTTCACAACTCCAATTGATATTAGTACTGAGTATGGTCTTGATTCTTAAGTTATTGCAAATTGCTTTAAGGCCTTTGTGAAAGAACATGTGGGCTCCCATGTGTGGTTTTGGTAATTAATGACAATCTCTATGGACTAATGCTTGTATCAAGTTGTACTTGTAGGAATTGTCCATAGGCAATGCTTGAACCATATGTTGGCTTCAAGGTTTGGAGAAGAATAAAGTGAAGAGGATCAAGTGGTGACCAAGGTGTTCAAAGAGTGATCCACAGATTGGTCATGTGAGTGTTGAGCCTTTTGCAAGGGTGTCTTGAAGAAGAAGATATAGTTCATCATCTGTATCTTCAAGACATAATCCAAATGGTGTTAGAAGTAATGTTGTGCAAGCTAAATATGTGCCACACATAGAAGATATCATGCTTGAAGATTTCCATCCTTGGTGATCATGGATCAATGAAGACAAGGTCAAAGTAAAGGTTTCCCCATGTCGTATGGGGGAGAAACATGCAAGTCGTCATCAAGCGAGTGCCTGCAAGAGCAATCTAGAAAGGTGTTCCATCTTGAGAAGGACAAGATCGTGTACATCAAGATCAAGTGGAATATGCACAAGGCAAAGGTATGACCTTGATAGGGTTTGTTTCTTACCGGTCTCGTGGTGTTAGTTGGGGAGACCGGTTTATAGGATAGACAACCGTACTATCAAGAGGGGCTCTCAAGTGAGTAACTCGATCATATCTTTTAGAGAGATCTCAAACCTTTGCATACTTTGCATCATCCTTTCTTGGTTGTTATTTGGATCTTATCCATGTGAGGTTCTAGAGCTTGTGGTAATATTCATAACAAGCTCTAGTTCATCAAAAACAGATTTCCCTTTTATACCATATTGCATTTTTGATCTTTGAGGTTTTTCGGTTTCTCACCAAGAGAGGTATCTCACATTATAATACATGAAATGTTCTCTTTTTGTTGGGTAGATCTTGTTGTCTCTTTCGAACAAAATTGGTTTCGGGTCAATCGGAGTTTCCAAACTCTAGATATCGCCATTTGAAGTTAGCCTCTTATTTTGGTCCAGACCGGAGTCTCCGGTCTGCATGGACTGGAGTCTTCGGTGTGGTCCGGAGTGTCCCCTGGAGTCCCTGAAGGGGGCTCCAGAATTCAGCCGGGGACAGTCTGATGGGTGGTCCGGAGACTGTCCGGAGTCTCTAGTCCATGCCTCAGACCGGAGTCTCCGGTGTGGCTGGACCAGAGTCTCCGGTCCACTTGGTTCCCAGAGGCGCTGGGACAGTTTGATAGGTGGTCCGGAGGCTAGTCCGGAGTTTGGGCCGGAATCTCCGGTGTAGCCCGGAGTCTCCGGTGTGACTTTTCCCCAACGGGCAGAAAACGGTCAGAAATCTGTGGGCCTATAAAAAGGGGCCCTTCTTCCCCAATGTCTCTGCTCGAGTTTTACATGCTTTCTCCTCCATTCTCGACCCTCTTGAGCTTTTCCCCCTTCAATCCCTCCCTTGATTCTTGCATATACTTTAGGGATTTGAAAGAGGAGTTCTAGATCTACAATCCCACCAATCCATTTCTCCTCTAAGTGAGGGGAACATCTTAGGATCTAGATGTTGGAGTCTTTTGTGGATTTCCTCCATTGTTCTTCCTCTCTTATTCCCCCACAAGCTTTTGTATCTTTGGTGGAATTTGGGAGAGAAGGATTTGAACACTACTTGTTTTCTTGCCATTGCATTTGGTGCATCGATTTGAGTTCTCCTCGGAGGATTTGGTGAGTGAAAGTTGAGAAGCCTTTTACTCTTGGGTTCTTGGAACCCTAGACGGTTTTTTGGTGTTGCAGGTTGTGGCCTTGGTGGCGTTTGTTGGGAGCCTCCAATTAAGTTGTGGAGAAGTGCCCCAACCTTGTGAGAGGTTCCGGTTTGCCACCGACAAGTGCATCGATAGTGGAAGTGTGAATCGATCCCGTTGGGGTAAGATTCACCGGAGAATAAGGGAGGCCTTTTGTGGCGTAGGTGGTTAGATACCACCCCTCTCCAAACGAGACGTACTCCATGTTGGGAGGAACTCGGTAAAATATCATCGTCCCCGCGTGCCTAGGTTATCTCTATACCCGAGCTCTTACTTATGCACTTTACTTTGTGATAGCGTTCGTGCTTGAAGTATATATATTGCTATCACTTAGTTGTTTGACTTGATTAGCATAAGTTGTTGGTGAACATAGGTGAACCCTAGTTGTTCTAGGTTGTGCTTGACAAAGTAAACGTTAGTTTATTTCCGCCTTTGTCGAGCCACTCTCAGAAAAGTTTTAATCGCCTATTCACCCCCTCTAGGCGACATCTGTATCCTTTCACTTTGCCTCTTATATTGAAATTCCCAAAAAGGAGTGGAACAAGTACCATGCACCTTATAAAGATATTTTTAATCATGTTTCTGCTAGAAACACTGAAGTTTGTACTGTTGATCCTATTTTTCCTGAACCTTATATTGAGAAAATACCTTTCCCTGCAAAGGTAAAGTAACATTCTATTATAGCTAATGTGGTTAGCAAAAGTACAAAGAAAGCTGTTGAACCGATGAACAAATATATATTGAGCCTGTAGTAGCCATTGTGAAAGATCCTGTCACTAAAAATGTAGAAGATGGGCACATTATATTTTGTGAAGATGCTTCTAATATTGTCTCTCATCCTAGTAAAGCTAGGAAAGCTAGTGTCCCTGTGTTTTCTGTTAGAATTGGTGATCATTGCTATTATGGTTTATGTGATATTGGTGCAAGTTCTAGTGCTATTCCTTATGAGCTTTACAAGGAAATTATGCATGAAATTGGTCCTCGTGAACTGGAGGACATTGATGTGGTTATTCACCTTGCTAATAGAGAGACAGTCTGTCCAATTGGCATTGTAAGAGATGTGGAAGTTCTTTGTGGTAAGATTAAATATCCTGCTGATTTTCTAGTGCTTGGTAAGGAATCTAGTAAAAAATTTCCTATCATTTTTGGTAGACCCTTCTTGAACACTTGTGGAGATTTTATAGATTGTAAGAAGGAGAAAGTTTTAACTAAATTTGATGGAGAATCTTATGAGTTTAACTTTTCCAAATTTGCTAAAACTCATTATGAAAATGAATTGCCTACTGAGGATTTTAGGGTTGAACAACTTTCTGCTATTTCTCTTGCTCCTAACAATGCCTTTGCAGCAATATATGGAAGATCATGAAAGTGAGGTCTTCATGAAAGAAAGAAATGAGATTGATGAGATTTTCCTTCGTTAACCTGAGAGGCTTAAGCATAACCTACATGTGTAAGATTTGGGTACCATACTACCACCTAAAGGGGATCCTGTCTTTGATTTAAAACCTTTACCTAATGATCTTAAATATGCTTATCTAGAAGATAGGAAAATATATCCTGTTATTATTAGTTCTAAAATTTCAGGAAAGGAAGAGGAAATATTATTTGAAGTATTGAACAAACACCGAGGAGCTATGGGGTATACTCCTGATGATTTAAAAGGGATTTCTCGTACTATATGTCAGCATGCTATTAATATAGAGCCTGATGCAAAGCCAGTTGTTGAACATCAACGTCGTCAAAATCCTAAGATGAAGGAAGTGGTAAGAAATGAGGTATTAAAAATTCTTGATGCTGGTATATTTTTTCCTATTGCTGATAGTAATTGGGTTAGTCCTGTTCATTGTGTGCCTAAAAAAGGAGGAATAATGGTTGTGCCTAATGAAAATAATGATATTATACCTCAAAGAGTAGTGGTTTTTTATAGGATGTGCATTGATTTTATAAAGGTGAATAAAGTCACTAAGAAAGATCATTATCCTCTGCCTTTTATTGATAAAATGCTAGAAAGGTTGTCTAAGAAGACTAACTTTTGTTTTCTTGATGGTTATTCTGGGTTTTCTCAAATTGCTGTGAGATCACAAGACCAAGAGAAAACCACTTTCACGTGTCCCTATGGAACTTATGCTTATAGGCGTATGCCTTTTGGTTTATGTAATGCTCCTGCTACCTTTCAGAGATGTATGTCTGCTATCTTTCATGGTTTTTGTGAAGAAATTGTGGAAGTTTTCATGGACGATTTCTCCGTCTATGGGACTTCTTTTGATAATTGTTTGCACAACCTTGATAAAGTTTTGTAGAGATGTGAAGAAACTAATCTTGTTCTTAATTGGAAGAAATGCCACTTCATGGTTAATGAAGGGATTATTCTTGGACACAAAATTTCTGAAAGAGGTATTGAACTTGACAGAGCCAAAGTTGAAGCAGTTGAGAAAATGCCTTATCCTAGGGATGTGAAAGGTATTCGTAGTATCCTTGGTCATGCTGGTTTCTATAGAAGGTTTATTAAAGATTTCTCAAAAATTTCAAAGCCCCTTACTAATCTTCTCCAAAAAGATGTACCCTTTGTTTTTATGATGATTGTAAGGAAACTTTTGAAACTTTAAAGAAACCTTTAACTACTGCTCCTATTGTTCAACCGCCTGGCTGGAATTTACCCTTTGAAATTATGTGTGATGCTAGTGATTTTGATGTGGGTGCTGTTCTTGGGCAACGAATAGATAAAAAGTTGAATGTTATTCATTATGCTAGTAAGACTCTTGATGCTGCTCAAAAGAATTACGCTACTACGGAAAAGGAGTTCTTAGTTGTAATCTTTGCTTGTGATAAGTTTAGGACCTATATTATTGATTCAAAAGTTACCATTCATACTAATCATCCTGCTATTAAGTACCTTATGACAAAGAAATATGTTAAGCCTAGGCTTATTAGATGGGTGTTGCCTTTATAAGAGTTTAATCTGCATATTGTAGATAGGAAAGGTGCTGAAAACCCTGTTGCTGATAATTTATCTCATTTGGTAAACATTTGTTTTGATCCTATGCATGTTAATGATAGTTTTCCAAACGAACAGTTGGCTGCAATAAAGGTAAACCCATGAGAGAGTCCTTGGTATGCTGATTATGCTAACTTTATTTTTTCCAAGTATTTGCCTCCAACCTTTACATCCCAGCAAAGAAGGAAATTCTTTTATGATCTGAGGCATTACTTTTGGGATGACCCATATCTCTATATATAAGGAGTAGACGGTATTATGCGGAGGTGTGTTCCATAATATGAACAACAAGAGATATTGAGAAAATGTCATGGCAGTGCTTATGGAGGACATCATGCTAGAGATAGAACCGCACAAAAAGTTTTGCAATCAGGTTTTTATTGGCCAACTCTTTTCAAGGATTCAAGGAAGTTTATTTTATCATGTGATGAATGTCAAAGAGTTGGTAAAATTTCTAGATGCAATGAAATGCCTATGAATTATTCTCTTGTTATTGAACCTTTTGATTGTTGGAGATTCGACTTTATGGGTCATTTTCCTCCTTCAAAAGGGTATACTCATATTCTTCTTGTTGTTGTTGATTATGTTACAAAGTGGGTGGAAGCCATACCTACAAATAGTGCTGATGGTAAGACCTCTTTAAAAATGCTTAAGGATGTTATTTTTCCTTGGTTTGGTGTGCCTAGATATCTCATGACTGATGGAGGTTATCATTTTATTCATGGTGGTTTTAGGAAGACTCTTGCTAAGTATGATGTTAACCATAGAATTTCTTCAGCTTATCACCCTCAAACCAGTGGGAAAGTAGAACTTTCAAATATAGAAATTAAATCCATCTTGTAAAAGATTGTTAATAGGTCTAGGAAAAATTGGGCTAAAAAGTTGAATGACGCTTTATGGGCTTATCAAACTGCTTATAAAAATCCTATGGGAATGTCTCCTTACAAAATGGTTTATGGTAAAGCTTGTCACTTGCCTTCAGAATTAGAACACAAAGCTTATTGGTAGTGAAAGAACTGAATAGATATTTTAAACTTGCTGGTGAGAAAATATTGCTTGACTTAAGTACCTTAGATGAGTGGAGAAGTGAAGCTTATGAAAATGCTAGACTCTTTAAAGAAAAAGTAAAAAGATGGCATGATAGGAGAATTCTCAAAAGGGAGTTCCATGTTGGTGAGAAGTTCTATTGTATAGGTCTCGTCTCAGATTTTTTTGTAGGAAAACTACTCTCAAAATGGGAAGGACCTTTTGTTATTGAGGAGGTGTATTGTTCAGGAGCTATAAAAATATCTTCTTTGAGGGACAATACTACACAGGTGGTGAATGGTTAAAGGCTCAAACATTATATGTCTGGAGATTCTTATAATGAAGATGTTGATATTATTAAAATGGTGACTTTGGAAGAATTTATTAGAGACCAAACTCCAGAACCTGCAGAGTCCGTCTTCGAATAGGTAAAAGTGCTGAAAACAGAAGGTTCGTGAAAAACTTTTCTTTTTATATTTTTGCAGTTTTTATTACATACGGAAGGTAATGAGTCTGAACAGGGGAGGAAACGGATCCCGGGTGGGCCACACCCACCAGTGGCGTGGGTCCTACCTGGCCGCGCCACCAGGGGGTGTGATCACCCCGGAGTCCGCCTCCATCCCGTTTTCACATAGTACCTTCCTTATGTCGTAAAACTTCGTAATATATAACCCCCGGGATCCCCCGAGGTTTGTATATCATGTTCTTGTCGTGTTTTCGTTTCGATCTGTTTCTATGAGGAAATATTCTCAAGTTTAGGGGCACCATGGTCTCCGCCAACGACAAGCGCAAGAATCCCGTGGAAGAAGAAAGGATCGCAACTAGGTGCGAAGACATGGATTGGAGCATCGAGGAGGAAGTAAAGAACATGTCAGCAGGCATGAAGGGTGTAACATCCCTAAAATCATGTTTTCAAGAGTGCATATCATTCATGCATGCATATCATTTAGGGATCAAATCTCAAACTCATTTCAAGAAAATAGAAGCACTAAGTGCTATTATTTTATGTGATCATGCATTGATCTAATGCCACTCTCAAGTGAGAGTATAATTGGTTTAAACCAAGTTTTGTTTGCTCTCATGTTGTTTTGGTTGAATGATAGAGTTTGGATAAAAATTTATAAAACAAATATGGTTTTAAAACCATCTCCAAAACAATATTCAAATCAAGTGCTATGTCACTGTTTATTTTGATTTATCCAATAAGACCAAGCAAATCCAATGAGACAGCAAGGTTTTATATCTAATTTTATGAAGCTTGTACTTTACAAAAATCCAGAAAAAAATTTGAAATTCAATTTCTCTTGAATTTATTTGAAAATGATTCCTGAAAATCAACTCAGAAAAAGAAATAGAAAACCCAACAGGGCCGGCGCCAGACTTTCAGCCCAGCAACAGACCTAGCCCACTAAGCCCACCCGGGGTTCTTCTCTCTCTCTCACGCGGCACAGACTTACCCCGCGCTCGCTGACTAGTGGACCCAAGTGCCACGCGAGCATCGTCCCCAGCCACGCACCCCCACGACCCCGTGGACGCCGCCGTTACCTCATCACTGCCGCGATTGAAGCAGGCTTAATTGTCGGCGTTTCCTCGTGAGATTCTCGCCCTGCTCCGGCTATAAGACCCCCTCCCCTCTCCGCTCATTTCCCCTCACTCGGCGCACCGTTTTCGCCACCAGGCGGCGGCATTCAAGCTCAGAACCCCGCAGCACCGACGACCTCCGGCGACCGATTCCGGTGAGCACCGTCCACCCCTGTCTCTGTTTCATACGAGCGTGATCAACATGCCCATGCGCATCTTCTCACACATTCTGTTTGCTCTATATCACCCCAGGCCGTCGTCTCCGTCGAAGGCCGCAAACAACCGAAGCGCCGTCTAACTCCGACAAGCAATCATGGTAAGAACAGACCGCCCCTTGATCCCTAGTTCACACGTCCGTGTTCGCCTAGACTCTGTGCATCTCCTAATGCTATTCGCGCATCTTATTGCGTCGTAGAACGTCGCCTCCGTCTCCGGCAGTGAGCACCCGACGCGAAAGCAAACTCCGACGAGGATTTCCGGCCGTGCTAGTGCGCCCCTGTCCAAGCAAAGACCACGTTGAGCTTCCTCGTGTTCGTGCGAATCTGGTATGCCACACCACACACCCCAACCCTCTCTGTATTCTCCGGAGCGTCGCTTACAGAGCGCCGCCACTGCACCACCGTCGCCAGCGCCGCCGAACTTTGGTCGCATGGTCCAGGACCGTTAGATCTAGATCCAACGAGTCTGATAGAATCACTTTGCGAAGGGGTACGGGACAAATCTGGCCGTGCGATTCCATTTAGATCGTGCGGTTCACGACAGTCGATCTATTAGATGTCTGATACGCGAAACGGTATAGGCGAATAGAAACACGCCACGTGGCCAGTCCTTTGTTTTAAAAACAGAATTTATCTATTAGATGTTTAAACTTGTAAAATTCATAACTTTTGTTTCCCATGTCCAAATTTGACAAATTTTATATCATTGGAATCAGGAGAAAAAATCCTTTCTGTTTATGCAATGTGTTTAATGTTTTGCCTCTGTTAAAATGATTGTTTTTACAGAAACATTTGTAGGCATAATTTATGTATAGTAATTATTTGTAAAATGTTTTGTTGTTCAAATAAAGTTTAATTGGCAAGTTTTGAACTTGCTTAAGATTCAGTATTGTGCACTTGTCTTGTTTGATGTAGAAAATCATCACATGGCATTTTGCATGCATTCATATATTTTTGTTTGTATATATTTTGTATGTGATTTGGTGCCATTATTATATGTGTAGATTTTGGTGAAAATAGTTATTGTGATTGTGAAGATTGTTGCTACTCCCCAAACTACCAAGGCAAGTGGTCTTCATGATTTTATTCCTATGTTTTTCAACTATGCACTAGAAATATTTTGCTAGACTTGCATGAATATTTTGATCTATATGCTATGCTTGGGAAATCCTAGTAGTTGTAGAATTGCTAGAAATTTCTAAGTTAAGATGCTTATCAATGCCATGCTTAGCCTAGCTAGTAGCAACCAAGGGTGGTTATATATTCATGCTATGAGAAAATATTTCTAAGTCTTTAGATTTGTGTTTTTGCTTAATAAAACAACTAAGTGAATGAAACACCTGGGTGGAATGGAAAGAATGGTTTGTGTTGAGTGGTTACACAAGGCCCATGTCTATGGTTTACCTTGTGTATCTCACTTGTGGAAAGCCACCCAGGAACAAAGGGATTTGACATGCCATATGTTAAGAAGCTTCTAGTGCAGCCACATGGCAATATGGGCTCTGCCTGGATCACATAGGTTGCAATAACTTAGCCATTTGGACAGTTGGTGGTAGTGGGATGATAGGTTGGAGCGCGTCCATTTGGTCTAAGGGAAGGCTTCTGAAAGATCCTGTCTTGGTGAAAATCAAGTCTTGTGGGGAAAGTGCACAACCTCTACAGATGGAAGAATCTAAGTACTTAGCCATGTCCCTGGTATTGGACAATTTGAGCATCAAGACATGGAAGCTATCAAGAATCTCCTCATTCCATTTTCTAAGTAAAAACTTGTGGTTGAACAAGGGTGAAGGTACATCAATTTCTATTGGTGTTTCCTTGGGAAAGTTTTGTCAAAGAAAAACTTAGTGTTTTCAACTAATAGGCAAAACCTATTTTGAGCAAAGCAAGCCTAAGCTACACTTAGCCAAAATGCATATAGTATCTAGACTACTAAAATTCTACTAAGGTATCACTTGCCAATACTATTCCAATGTATTGACCCACTATGGCTGTAACTTGTGATGTTGCAGGTTATTCTGATGATGATTAGGGGTTATGAGTCTACACTCAACATGCTTGCCTATGGCACATGAAGATGAAGACTTGTCTATCTTATTATATATTTGAACTCTTGTATTAGGCCTGTGGCCATGGAGTTTGTAAAAGACTATGTTGTCTCTGGAATGATATGTAATGATGACCTTTGTTTCTGTGTACTTCATCTTAAACTGTGGATGCTAGCATTAATCCAGGGACTAGCATTGCAATCACAGGAATTCCTTACCTTTATAAAGGGAGGGATCTTACAGATGGTATCAGAGCACTGTGTTGCCTGTAGGATTATGACCCTAGGATTGGAAACCACTAAGGAAAAAACTTCAACAACTTCCACACTTGTCTTTTCTTCTCGTAAACTTTTCTAATCTTCTTTCTCATCTCTATTTGTAGATGAACTCCATCAACGAAGCCATAAGGAAGGGACCACTCATGACTATGACTTTGGAATGTGAGACAGAATTCCCCAAGGCTCTCGAGGACCTCATGGTTTCCATGGGAATACATGGTGCAGCTGTGTACAAAGGTTTTCCTATGATGGATGAAGGAGTTGAGTACTGGTGGGTGCAACTTCACTTGTATAAAAACAAGGAAGACAGCCACAAGGAATCAGGATTCTGCATGGTCACCAACTCAGTGATGCACACTACATTCTTTGATTCAGCAAGGGATGCAGCTTGGAAGGCCATCAAAGAGCTTGGTGATAGAATCAAGTGCAGAATGCTCAACACTCAGAATGACCTTAGGGAAGAAAAGAAGCATACCCAGGAGTTAGAGGCTACCAACCAACATTTAAGAGAGGACATCATAAACTTAGCAATGGAGTCATGTGATCAGGATCGACAGATTGCCTCTATGGATGCCCTGTTAGCCAACTTAGCAAGTGAGATGGGATTGTAACGTACTTCGTTAGTTGGACCACCACACTTTCATTTTATTTCCCAAATGTTGTTTAAAATAAGTTGAACCTTGGATGCTTGTAATGGTTTTATGTATGCCATGACTTGTGTGTTTTGATTGTGAAAGATATGCATGTGATGCCTTGTCTTGTGATTCATCTCTATGTATGTTGATTCTAACTTTTCTATCTTATATAATAGATGCCTAATGTTACTATCAGCACGGCTGAAGAGTTCAAGGGAACTCGTTTTGGCACTTGCCTTATTGAGCTCACTAGTTTGCTCAATCTCCCACTTCCTACCATCATGATGCTTCCCCTCACCAAGTTCAAGAGGAAGGACCTTTGGGGCTTCAAGGTTACTCAGCCAGGACGTCAGACTGAGCCAGCCACGGAGGCCATCACCTTCAAGCTCATGCATGATGACGAGGAGAGAGGTATAGAGGTAGTCATGCAGGATTTACTTGGGCGCTTGTTAGGGAGACACTCTCAGGAGATTAGAGGTACTCACTTCCACGCCTTCGGTAGACGTGATGAGGATGGAGAGGCCATTGACTTCGAGGACACTGTTAGAGAGACGGCTGAGCCGATTCGACTATACCTCCAGGACTTAGAGGTTCTTCTTAGGCACCTAGATACTGATAGGACCAACGTCATGCTTAGCAATGACGAACTCCAGGTGCAGCTTCGTGATAAGGACAAGCTCTTCACAGAGCAAGATGAGATAGTCAAAGAAATGGAGGCCAAGTTTGAGAGTCAGGATAGAAAGTTCAAGAGTAAAGAGAAAAGAGTCCAAGATAGGAACAAGAGGATTCGAGACATGACTGCAGAACTAGAGGCCAAGGACTTTGAGCTCGAGCATCAGCAGGTGGTGATTGAGAGACTTCATTCGCAGAAGAGGGCTCTCAAAGCCAAGATAGAGGCCTTGACTACCAATGTCGAGGAATATAAGACCGCTATGGAGAATGCAGGTCTTACACTTGTTAATGAGGAGGTTGATGCAGAGGAGTAGTGATGACTACTCATTTATCTTTTATTTACCATGCTTTTGATTATTGAGTCGCAATGACCATCCAACATGTGGATGGCTTGCTATTGGTGTGTTTACTTTTCAAAACTTGTTGTTTATGTAGTTGAACTTTTGTTATTTTGATGCATGCTTAGTGATTGTCTATGTGATGTATTGTGCATGTTAAACATATATGGGTATCTCATTCTTATCCTTATTGAGAACCACAAATGCCTCCCCGACGTGCCAATCCCAACCCTAACAACAACAATATCACCCCTAAGATGCAGCAGATGATGACAACTCAGACGCAACTGATGCAGATGATGACCACGTTCATACAGAATCAGAACACAACAACAACAACAACAACAAAAATAATAATAATAACAACAACAATAATCAGAATAACCCACCGGGTTTTGATATGCTTACCAGATTCTTAAGACTGAGTCCAGCAAAGTTCTCAGGAACTACTGATCCCATGGTGGCCAATGATTAGCTACGCTCAGTGAATAAGGACTTGGTAACTGTTGGCTGTACTGATGAGGAGAAAGTCAGGTTTGCAGCATACTTGCTGGAAGGACCAGCAGCTACTTGGTGGGATAACTTCCAGATCACCACTCCCATTGAGGATGTGACATGGGCTATCTTTGAAGATGGTTTCTGTACTGCTCACATCTCATCCGGAGTGATGAGTTTGAAGAAGAGGGAATTTCATAACTTGAAGCAGCACCACAACAGTGTGGCTGAATATATTGAGGAGTTCAACAATCTGGCGCGTTATGCACCGGATGAAGTTGACACTGATGCTAAGAGGAAAGAGAAGTTCCTTGAAGGATTGAACGATGAATTGAACCTGCAGTTAGCTGTGGCCTATGTCCCCACATATCAGTCTCTTTGTGACAAGGCTGCCATCTTGGAGAGCAAGATGAAACAAGTTGAAAGCAGGAAGAGGAAGCACTCTGACAAGCACAACCCGGGATCGTCTCACAAGCGTTCCCGTTATGATGATAGTGGGAATTATGGATCCCACAAGCATGGAAAGTACAGAAATGTAACATCCCTAAATTCATATTTCAAAACTCATTCATATCATCCTTGCATCCTTCATTCATTTAGGGTTTTCCTCAAAATCATTTCAGAAACAGAAGCTTGTGCTATGATTTCATGTGAGCAGATTTAACTCAAATGGCCATCACCCTTTGAGACTTGAATGTTTAGGAACTTGTTTGCTTGCCTCCATTGTTGGAAAGATTAGGTGTAGCATTTTAACCAAAGTTTTCAATTTAGAAATAATTTCAAAACCCCTATTTCAAACCCTTGCATTAGTGGCAAAGTCTCTGTTTATTTTAGGCCCAAGCTTGACCAAGCCCTTGCAAGGTAACCACATGGTTAAAAGACTGAATTTGAAACCTCAGCACCCTACAAAAAATCCCAGATTTGTTTGAATTCAAAAAGGATTTGAATTCATATCAAAATCAATCCAGAAAATAGAATTAGAAATAGAAAAGAGTTAAACAAAGGAAAAAGGCCGCGCGCCCAAATTCTGGCCCAGCAGTGAAACAAGCCCAGCAAGCCCACCTGGGAACTTTTCTTTTCTTCTCTCAAACACCCAGTCGCTGACAGCCAGACCCCACCTACACCTAGCACACTTCGCTGACGAGCGGGCCCTGGCCACATCGTCCTCGTCTTCCCCAAACCGCGCCCGCGACCACGTCGCTGCTGCAGTGATGGCCGGTAATGGCGCGGCGTAATTGGGCATTAATCCGCGAGCATTTCCTGTCGAGCCTCTGGCTATAAGATCCTCTCTGCCTCGCGAGCATTTTCCCCCAAACACCTCGCTCACTCCGCCACCAGGCTGCCCTCAATCAACCCCACACCGCCGCTGGCAGAGCCCACTCCGGTGATCAATTCCGGTGAGCCTCGTGTTCCCCTCTGCCTCTCATTCTTGCTGTCTGGTTCAGTGAGTCCTTGCGCACCTCCTGACCCCACTAGTTCATCCTACACTGCCCCAGGTTGCTGTTTCCGCTCGACACCGCAAGCACCGACGACCACCTCGACTCCGGCGACCAAATTCCGTAAGTCCCGTGCGCCCCTCCACTTCTGACCCATACGAGTTTGTTCGCAACGTTCTTGCGCACCTCCTAAACCCTCTGGCTTGTGTTAGGGCAACGTGGAACCTCGGCAACGACTCCGACAACAACCACCCGACGCCGTGCACGACTCCGACGAGCTCTCTCAGCCACGTCCGAGCGCCCCTTCGCAAACCGACGCCACCTTGAGCTTCAGCAGCTTCCTGTGAACCTGGTATGACCCTTCTCCCTCTCGCGGACGACCTGGAACGCAAGCGCCGCCGTAGACCGAGCGCTCCGCCGCTCGCTGACGCCGCGCGCCGCCAGGACATGGTCGCTTGCTCGAGCACCGTTAGATCTAGATCCAAGCGCTAGGATAGATTCACTTATCAGCGAAGCGGTACGCGATCTGGAGCGTACGATCTGTTTAGATCCTGCGGCTGCAGAGCTTGATCCGGGCGAATCGGTACGCACCAATCGCAACACGACGCGTGGCTAGGATTAGATCTAAAAACAGATTTTAAAACATAATTTTGATCCAAATTCAAATGCCTATAACTTCTGATTGCCACGTTGGATTTTTGCAAACTTTATACCGTTGGATTCAGTGAAACAAGACCTTTCTGAATATCCAATGTGTTTAACAAATAGTAACCATTAGAATGACTTTATTTGTAGAAACATGTTTAAGGCTATTTTGAGTATAGATTTAGTTTAGTAAATTGTTTTAGGATTAAATAAGGTTGTTTTGGCAAATTTGGTGTCTTGTTAAGTTTCTGTATTCATGCACTTGCTTGGCAAAGTTTTCAAAATCCCCACTTAGTAAATTCATGCATGCATGCATTCATATTATTTTTGATTGTATTTAAATTGTGTGTAATTGTGTGCTACAACTTTGTGTAGATTTTGCTAGTGATTGTGACTGTGAAGAGTGCTACTCTCCCCATTACCAAGGCAAGTGATATTTTCATGAATATTCCATTCCTATATTTCATACTAGCATTAGATATTTTGCTAAGACATGCATGCTACTTTTGTCAAATGATATGATGGGAAATCCTATGTAGGTTAGAATGGTAGAATTGTTAGGAAATCTTTCCTTAAAGATAAGTTGCCATGCCATGCTTAGCCTAGCTAATAGAAAACAAGGGTGGATTTTATATTCATTCTATGGAAAATTTCCAAGTCTGAGGACTTGTGTTTTGATTAATAAAACAACTAAGTGAATGAATCACCTGGGTGGAATGGGACTTGCTTGGTGGTTTTTGGTTGAGTGGTTCTCAAGGCCCATTTTTATGGTTTACCTTGGTGTATCTCACTTGTGGATGGCCACCCAGGAATAAAGAGATTTGAGATGTCAAATGTTGAGAAGCTTCAAGTGCAACCACTTGGCAATATGGGCTCTGCCATGATCATAGGTTGCTAGAACTTAGTCTCTTGGACAGTTGGTGGTAGAGGGAATGATAGGATGGAGCGCGTCCATTTGACTAAGGAAAGGCTTCTGAAGGATCTTGTCTTGGGAAACCAAGTCTTGTGGGGAAAGTGCACCACCTCTGCAGAGTGTAAAACCTAAGTACTTAGCCATGTCCCTGGTAAATGACAATTTGAGCCTCAAGACATGGAAGCTTCAAGAATCTCATCACTCCAACTTCTAAATAAAATTTGTGGGTGAACAAGGGTTAAAGGATATTCAGTCTTTGATTGGTAGATGCCTTGAGAGGATCTTCAGTCTTTGATTGGTAGATGCCTTGGGTGATTTTGTGCCAAACAAAAACTTAGTGTTTTCAAATGATAAGGAAAAATCTATTTTGAGCAATGCAAGCCTAAGCTCCACTTAGCCAAATGCATATAGTATTATAGTCCACTTAAAATATACTAAGGTATCACTTGCCAATACTAGCCAAATGCATATAGTATTATAGTCCACTTAAAATATACTAAGGTATCACTTGCCAATACTATTCCAAAGTATTGACCCTCTGTGGCTGTAACTTGTAATGTTGCAGGTTACTCCGATGATGAATAGGAGTCATGAGTCTACACTCAACATGCTTGCCTGTGGCACATGAAGATGAAGACTTATGTTTATTTACTTATTCCATAAACTCTTGTATTAGGCCTTTGGCCCTGAGTTGTAAAGACTATGTTTTATCTCTGGAATGACTGTAATAAACGACCTTTGTATCTGTGTACTTCATCTTAAACTGTGGATGCTAGCATTGATCCAGGGACTAGCATTGCAATCACAGGGATCCTTTCCTTTATAAAGGAGGGGTCTAACAGATGGTATCAGAGCACTGTGTTGCCTGTAGGATTATGACCCTAGGATTGGAGACCACTAAGGAAAATTTTATCTACTTCTACACTTGTCTATTCTTCTCGTAAACTTTTCTAATCTTCTCATTCTCATCTCTATTTGTAGATGAACTCCATCAACGAAGCCGTGAAGAGAGGACCACTCATGACCATGACCTTGGAGTGTGAGACTGAGTTTCCCAAGATTCTCAAGGACCTCATGGAGGCAATGGAAGCACATGGTGCAGCTGTGTACAAGGGCTTTCCAGTGATGGAGGAAGGAGTGGAGTATTGGTGGGTGCAACTTCACTTGTACAAAAACAAGGAAGACAACCACAAAGAAAGAGGCTTTTGCATGTACACCAACACTGTGATGCATACCACATTCTTTGAGTCAGCAAGAGAAGCAGCTTGGAAGACTATCAAAGAACTCAGTGCTAGAGTCAAGTGCAAGATGCTCAACCTCCAAAAAGACTTAGAGAAAGAGAAGGAACATACCCAAGAGTTGGAAGTCACCAACCAAACCTTAAGGGGAGATATTATAGACTTAGTGATGGAAGCATGTGAACAAGATAGACTGATTGCCTCTAGGAACATTGTGTTAGCCACCAGATCTAGTGAGATAGGTTTGTAAGCGCACTTCGTTAGTTGGACCACCACCTATCACCTTATTTTCCAAATGATACCTTAAATAAGATTGAACCTTGGTATTGTAGTGGATTCATGTATGCATGACTTGTGTGATTTTTGTGTTCCATGGATATGTATGAATGTTTGCCTTGTTTATTTTAAATTGTGTTGTTCTAACTTTTTCAATCTTATAAATAGATGCCTATTACCATCAGCACTGTTGAGGAGTTCCAGGTTACCCGATTTGGTCCTCGTATCGTAGAGCTTACTACCTTGCTCGATCTCCCTCTTCCCACCATTACGGTGCACCCACTCACCAAGTTTGAGAGGAAGGACCTCTGGGGCTTCAAGGTGAACCAGCCAGGACGCCAGACAGAGCCTACTACGGAGACCATCGTCTTCAAGCTTATGCACGATGACAGGGAGAGAGGCATGGAGGTTGTCATGCAGGACCTGATAGGACGACTGTTAGGCCGTCACTCCTGGCAGGTTAGAGGCACTCACTTCCACGCCTTCGGAAGGCGTGATGATGACGGAGAGTCCATTGACTTTGAGGACGACTCGAGGGCCACAGCAGAGCCGATACGCCTGTACCTCCAGGACTTAGAGACTCTTATTAGACACGTGGATACTGACAGGACCAATGTCATGCTTAGCAATGACGAGCTCCAGGTGCAGCTTCGCGAGAAGGACGAGCTCTTCACGCAGCAGGACGAGGTTGTCAAGGAGATGGAGGCGAAGTTCGAGACCCAAGACCGTAAGTTCAAGAGTCAAGAGAAACGTGTCCAGGATAGGAACAAGAGGATCCGGGACATGACCGAGGAACTGCAGTCCAAGGACTTCGAGTTAGAGCAGCAGCAGACAGTGATTGAGAGACTTCGTTCCCAGAAGAGGGCTCTCAAGGCCAAGATCGACTCCTTGACCACTACCATCGAGGATAACAAGACCGCAATGGAGAACGCATGTCTTACCTTTGTCGAAGAGGAGATTGATGCTGACGAGTAGACTTGACTACTCAGTTATCTTTATTTACCGTACTTGTTATTTGTGAACTTATTATTGGACCATCCGACATGTGGATGGCTTGCCACTTGTGTGTTGTTACTTTGAGACTTTTTGTTATCTTGTTGTTGAGCTGTTATCCTTGTGTTGCATGCTATGTGTTTGCTTGTGTAATGTATTGTGCATGAATCATGTAAGGGTATCTCATTCTTATCTCTATATGAATAAACCACAGATGCCTCCCCGTCGCGCAAACCCCAACCCCAACCCCAACAACATTACCCCGGAAATGCAACAGATGATGAATGCGTAGACACAACTTATGCAAATGATGACGACGTTCATCCAAAACCAGAACAACAACAACAACCCCAATAACAACAACAATAACAACAACAACAACAACAACAACCCTCCGGGTTTTGATATGCTCACCAGATTTCTGCGTCTGAGGCCAGCTAAGTTTTCGGGAACAACTGATCCCATGGTGGCCAATGATTGGCTACGTTCTGTGAACAAGGACTTAGTGACCGTGGGCTGCACGGATGCTGAAAAGGTCAGGTTCGCAGCACATCTGTTGGAAGGACCAGCCGCCGCATGGTGGGACAACTTCCAGATCACCACACCTATTGATGAGGTGACTTGGGCTATCTTTGAAGATGGCTTTCACACTACTCATATCTCACCAGGAATGATGAGCCTGGAAAAGAAGGAGTTTCACAACCTGAAGCAGCGCCACCACAACATGGCTGAATATATTGAAGAGTTCAACAATCTGGCGCGCTATGCACCGGATGAGGTTGACACAGATGCCAAAAGAAAGGAAAAGTTTCTGGAAGGCTTGAATGATGAGCTGAATCTGCAGCTGTCTGTGGCATATGTTCCAACTTATCAGTCGCTGTGTGACAAGGCTGTTATTGTGGAGAATAAAATGAAGCAAGTCGAGAGTAGAAAAAGGAAACACTCTGACAAGCACAGCTCGGGATCGTCTCATAAACGATCTCACTATGATGATAGTGTCAGCTCAGGATCCCACAAGCATGGGAAATTTAACAAGCACCACAACCACAACCGTCATGACAACAAGCATCATCGCAGTCATGACAATGATAAGTACAAGAATCACAAGAGTGGACATAAGAGCCACCATAGTGGAAGTGGAAACCAGCCTAAAAGGGACATCAGTCAGGTTGAATGCTTCAAATGCAAGAAGCTGGGGCATTATGCTAATGAGTGCCCTGAGAAGAAAGTTGAAGGACCCAACAAGCCCAATCCTTTTCAGAAAGGACAGGTTAACCACATCAATGTGGAGGAGGTCTATGAAGAGCCTGATGCTGTTGCTGGTAAGTTCAGACTCAATTCCATCTCAGCATTTGTACTCTTTGACACTGGTGCATCTCATTCATTCATATCAAAAGCATTTGTTGATAGAAACGGGTTTGCATCTGAAAACATTGGGTGTCCAATAAAAGTTAGCTCTCCGGGTGGAGATATGATAGTGAGTCTTGGATGCCGGGATCTAGTCATAGAGATCGGAAAACATGAGTTTCCAGTGAACCTAATAATCCTAAATTCCCAAGGGTTGGATGTGATTTTGGGAATGGATTGGATGGCTAAGTATGAGGGAGTACTAGATTGTGCCAATCATACAGTTGCACTCACAACCCCTGAAGGTAAGAGAATAAAATTCAAGTCCAATTTTAAATCTAAAGGAAGTAAGCTGAATTCTCTTAAGGGGGTTAGCATGGACACTGTGCCAATTGTGTGTGAATATCCGGATGTGTTTCCGGAAGAGTTACTGGGAATGCCACCAGATAGAGATGTAGAGTTTATAATAGATTTGGTACCAGGTTCTGGACCAAGAGCAAAGAGGCCATATAAAATGTCAGTTGACGAACTTAAGGAACTCAAGAAACAACTTGGAGAACAATTGCAGAAAGGATTCATCCAGCCAAGTTCTTCATCTTGGGGAGCTCCAGTTTTATTCGTAGAAAAGAGAGATAGAACTCAAAGATTATGCATAGATTACCGTTCTCTCAACGAGGTAACCATCAAGAACAAATATCCTTTGCCAAGAATCAACGATTTGTTTGATCAGCTAGAAGGAGCATGTGTGTTCTCGAAGATTGATCTTCGGTCAGGCTATTTTCAACTCAAGATAAGAGAGCAAGACATACCTAAAATAGCATTCACCACAAGGTATGGATTGTATGAGTACACTGTGATGCCTTTTGGTTTAACCAACGCTCCAGCATACTTCATGAATATGATGAACAAAGTGTTCATGGAATTTCTCGACAAGTTCATTGTCGTTTTCATCGATGACATCTTAGTCTACTCTAAGAGCAAGGAAGAGCATGAAAGACATCTACGCTTGATACTTGAGAAACTGAGGGAACATAAGCTTTATGCCAAATTCAGCAAGTGTGAGTTTTGGTGAGAGGAAGTTGGATTTCTTGGTCACGTTATGACAAAGGATGGTGTAGCAGTTGATCCTGCTAAAGTTTCAGCTGTGACAGAATGGGAATCTCCTAAGAACGTAAAAGAGGTTCGTAGTTTCCTTGGTTTAGCAGGTTACTACAGAAGATTCATTGAAATTTTTTCAAAGGTTGCTAAACCAATGACAGAATTGTTAAAGAAAGATAAGAAATTTGCTTGGTCTGAAGGTTGTGAACTCAGCTTTCAAGAATTAAAGAAGAGACTTGTGTCAGCACCAATTCTGTGCCTACCAGACTTGGAAAAGGATTTCCAAGTGTATTGTGATGCTTCTCATCAAGGATTAGGTGCCGTACTTATGCAAGGCGGAAAAGTTGTGGCTTATGCCTCGAGACAACTCAAAACTCATGAAGTAAATTATCCTACTCATGATTTAGAGTTAGCCGCTGTTGTCCATGCACTCAAAACATGGAGACACTACCTTTTGGGAAAATGTTGTGAAGTATTCACCGATCATAAGAGTTTGAAGTATATCTTCACCCAGAAGGAAATCAACATGAGACAAAGGAGATGGCTAGAACTTATCAAGGATTACGACTTGAGTTTGCAATACCACCCCGGTAAAGCAAATGTAGTAGCAGATGCTCTAAGTCGTAAGGCGTTTGTAAATGGCCTTACCAAAGGTGAATTGCCAGATGACTTGTGTAAGCAATTCAAGGAACTCCAGTTGGAGATTGTGCCGGAAGGACATCTTATGTCTTTGGATGTTCAACCCACTCTATTGGATAAAATTAAGGAAGCCCAACAGACGGATAAAGAAATCGAAGATATTAAGGAAAGGATTAGCCAAGGGAAAGCTAAAAGTTTCCACATAGACGAACAAGGTACTTTATGGCACGGGAAACGTATTTGTGTTCCACAAGATCCCGAATTGCGGAAACTGATTCTACAAGAAGCCCATAACTCTCCGTATTCTATTCACCCGGGAAATACCAAAATGTACATGGATATGAAAGAAAGATTTTGGTGGAACAATCTCAAAAGGGACATCGCCGAACACATTGCTTTGTGTGATGTGTGTAGTAGAGTGAAAGCGGAGTATCAGAAACCAGCAGGTTTGCTTCAACCAATGCCTATTCCTGAATGGAAGTGGGAAAATATTGGTATGGATTTCATTACCGGATTACCAAGGACCAGGTCGGGGTATGATTCCATATGGGTAGTAGTGGATCGCCTAACTAAAGTGGCTCATTTTATACCCGTAAAGACAACTTATACCAGTGCCAAGTTAGCCAAAATCTACATGAGCAGAATTGTATGCCTTCACGGTGTGCCTAAGAGTATTGTGTCTGATAGAGGAACTCAGTTCACTTCTCA
Organism: Avena sativa; assembly: GCA_916181665.1. Classification (NCBI taxonomy): domain Eukaryota; kingdom Viridiplantae; phylum Streptophyta; class Magnoliopsida; order Poales; family Poaceae; genus Avena; species Avena sativa. Next base: position 510,935,837 of record OV702294.1, read on the forward strand.
CTTTTGGAGACAACTTCATGAATCTTTAGGAATGAGGTTGGAATTCAGCACTGCTTTTCATCCTCAAACTGATGGACAAATAGAAAGGACTAATCAAATTCTTGAAGACATGTTGAGGGCATGTGCCCTAGACTATGGAGCAAGTTGGGATGAAAGTCTGCCTTACGCAGAGTTCTCTTACAATAACAGTTACCAATCTAGTATTGGGATGGCACCATTTGAGTTTCTCTATGGAAGGAAGTGTACCACCCCATTGCTATGGACTGGTGTGGGAGAAAGAAGTTTGTTTGGACCAGATCTTATCAAAGACGCCGAAGAAAAGGTCAAATTGGTTAGGGACAGGTTGAAGATAGCACAATCTCGACAGAAAAGCTATGCAGATTCTAAGCGTAGAGAAGTCACCTACGAAGTTGGGGATAGAGCTTATCTTAGAGTATCACCACTTCGTGGAGTGAAAAGATTTGGAGTCAAAGGGAAGTTGGCACCAAGATACGTTGGGCCATTCAAAATTCTAAGTCGCAAGGGAGAAGTTGCGTATGAAGTCGAATTGCCCGAATCTCTGTCAGCAGTCCATAATGTTTTTCATGTGAGTCAGCTTAAGAAATGTCACCCAGAAATGGAAGAATCTTCTTTGAAGGATACCATACCTTTGGAAGAAGTCCAACTAGAAAGTGATCTCACCTATGAAGAAAAGCCTGTCAAGATTCTTGAGACCGCAGAAAGAGTCACAAGGACAAAGACTATCAAGTTTTGCAAAGTGCAATGGAGTCATCACTCCGAAGAGGAAGCAACATGGGAAAGAGAAGATGATCTTCGGAAAGACCACCTACACCTATTTGCTAGCCAATCCGAATCTCGAGGGCGAGATTCATCTTAAGGGGGTTAGATTTGTAACATCCCTAAATTCATATTTCAAAACTCATTCATATCATCCTTGCATCCTTCATGAATTTAGGGTTTTCTTCAAAATCATTTCAGAAACAGAAGCTTGTGCTATGATTTCATGTGAGCAAATTTAACTCAAATGGCCATCACCCTTTGAGACTTGAATGTTTAGGAACTTGTTTGCTTGCCTCCATTGTTGGAAAGATTAGGTGTAGCATTTTAACCAAAGTTTTCAATTTAGAAATAATTTCAAAACCCCTATTTCAAACCCTTGCATTAGTGGCAAAGTCTCTGTTTGTTTTAGGCCCAAGCTTGACCAAGCCCTTGCAAGGTAACCACATGGTTAAAAGACTGAATTTGAAACCTCAGCACCCTACAAAAAATCCCAGATTTGTTTGAATTCAAAAAGGATTTGAATTCATATCAAAATCAATCCAGAAAATAGAATTAGAAATAGAAAAGAGTTAAACAAAGGAAAAAGGCCGCGCGCCCAAATTCTGGCCCAGCAGTGAAACAAGCCCAGCAAGCCCACCCGGGAACTTTTCTTTTCTTCTCTCACGCGCGCGCACACACCCAGTCGCTGACAGCCAGACCCCACCTACACCTAGCACACTTCGCTGACGAGCGGGCCCTGGCCACATCGTCCTCGTCTTCCCCAAACCGCGCCCGCGACCACGTCGCTGCTGCAGTGATGGCCGGTAATGGCGCGGCGTAATTGGGCATGAATCCGCGAGCGTTTCCTGTCGAGCCTCTGGCTATAAGATCCTCTCTGCCTCGCGAGCATTTTCCCCCAAACACCTCGCTCACTCCGCCACCAGGCTGCCCTCAATCAACCCCACACCGCCGCTGGCAGAGCCCACTCCGGTGATCAATTCCGGTGAGCCTCGTGTTCCCCTCTGCCTCTCATTCTTGCTGTCTGGTTCAGTGAGTCCTTGCGCACCTCCTGACCCCACTAGTTCATCCTACACTGCCCCAGGTTGCCGTTTCCGCTCGACACCGCAAGCACCGACGACCACCTCGACTCCGGCGACCAAATTCCGTAAGTCCCGTGCGCCCCTCCACTTCTGACCCATACGAGTTTGTTCGCAACGTTCTTGCGCACCTCCTAAACCCTCTGGCTTGTGTTAGGGCGACGTGGAACCTCGGCAACGACTCCGACAACAACCACCCGACGCCGTGCACGACTCCGACGAGCTCTCTCAGCCACATCCGAGCGCCCCTTCGCAAACCGACGCCACCTTGAGCTTCAGCAGCTTCCTGCGAACCTGGTATGACCCTTCTCCCTCTCGCGGACGACCTGGAACGCAAGCGCCGCCGTAGACCGAGCGCTCCGCCGCTCGCTGACGCCGCGCGCCGCCAGGACATGGTCGCTTGCTCGAGCACCGTTAGATCTAGATCCAAGCGCTAGGATAGATTCACTTATCAGCGAAGTGGTACGCGATCTGGAGCGTACAATCTGTTTAGATCCTGCGGCTGCTGAGCTCGATCCGGGCGAATCGGTACGCACCAATCGCAACACGACGCGTGGCTAGGATTAGATCTAAAAACAGATTTTAAAACAGAATTTTGATCCAAATTCAAATGCCTATAACTTCTGATTGCCACGTTGGATTTTTGCAAACTTTATACCGTTGGATTCAGTGAAACAAGACCTTTCTGAATATCCAATGTGTTTAACAAATAGTAACCATTAGAATGACTTTATTTGTAGAAACATGTTTAAGGCTATTTTGAGTATAGATTTAGTTTAGTAAATTGTTTTAGGATTAAATAAGGTTGTTTTGGCAAATTTGGTGTCTTGTTAAGTTTCTGTATTCATGCACTTGCTTGGCAAAGTTTTCAAAATCCCCACTTAGTAAATTCATGCATGCATGCATTCATATTATTTTTGATTGTATTTAAATTGTGTGTAATTGTGTGCTACAACTTTGTGTAGATTTTGCTAGTGATTGTGACTGTGAAGAGTGCTACTCTCCCCATTACCAAGGCAAGTGATATTTTCATGAATATTCCATTCCTATATTTCATACTAGCATTAGATATTTTGCTAAGACATGCATGCTACTTTTGTCAAATGATATGATGGGAAATCCTATGTAGGTTAGAATGGTAGAATTGCTAGGAAATCTTTCCCTAAAGATAAGTTGCCATGCCATGCTTAGCCTAGCTAATAGAAAACAAGGGTGGATTTTATATTCATGCTATGGAAAATTTCCAAGTCTGAGGACTTGTGTTTTGATTAATAAAACAACTAAGTGAATGAATCACCTGGGTGGAATGGGACTTGCTTGGTGGTTTTTGGTTGAGTGGTTCTCAAGGCCCATTTTTATGGTTTACCTTGGTGTATCTCACTTGTGGATGGCCACCCAGGAACAAAGATATTTGAGATGTCAAATGTTGAGAAGCTTCAAGTGCAACCACTTGGCAATATGGGCTCTGCCATGATCATAGGTTGCTAGAACTTAGTCTCTTGGACAGTTGGTGGTAGAGGGAATGATAGGATGGAGCGCGTCCATTTGACTAAGGAAAGGCTTCTGAAGGATCTTGTCTTGGGAAACCAAGTCTTGTGGGGAAAGTGCACCACCTCTGCAGAGTGTAAAACCTAAGTACTTAGCCATGTCCCTGGTAAAGGACAATTTGAGCCTCAAGACATGGAAGCTTCAAGAATCTCATCACTCCAACTTCTAAATAAAATTTGTGGGTGAACAAGGGTTAAAGGATCTTCAGTCTTTGATTGGTAGATGCCTTGAGAGGATCTTCAGTCTTTGATTGGTAGATGCCTTGGGTGATTTTGTGCCAAACAAAAACTTAGTGTTTTCAAATGATAAGGAAAAATCTATTTTGAGCAATGCAAGCCTAAGCTCCACTTAGCCAAATGCATATAGTATTATAGTCCACTTAAAATATACTAAGGTATCACTTGCCAATACTAGCCAAATGCATATAGTATTATAGTCCACTTAAAATATACTAAGGTATCACTTGCCAATACTATTCCAAAGTATTGACCCTCTGTGGCTGTAACTTGTAATGTTGCAGGCTACTCCGATGATGAATAGGAGTCATGAGTCTACACTCAACATGCTTGCCTGTGGCACATGAAGATGAAGACTTATGTTTATTTACTTATTCCATAAACTCTTGTATTACGCCTTTGGCCCTGAGTTGTAAAGACTATGTTTTATCTCTGGAATGACTGTAATAAACGACCTTTGTATCTGTGTACTTCATCTTAAACTGTGGATGCTAGCATTGATCCAGGGACTAGCATTGCAATCACAGGGATCCTTTCCTTTATAAAGGAGGGGTCTAACAAGAAAACACCACAACCACAACCGTCATCATGACAACAAGCATTACCGTAGTCATAACAATGACAAGTACAAGAATCACAAGAGTAGATATAAGAGCCACCACAATGGAAGTGGAAGTGGTAGTGGAAGCCAACCTGTCAAGAAGGATCTTAGTCAGGTTGAATGTTTCAAGTGCAAGAAGATGGGGCATTATGCAAATGAGTGCCCAGAAAATAAAGTTGAAGGACCCAACAAGCCCAACCCATTCTAGAAGGGGCAAGTGAACCACATCAATGTGGAGGAAATCTATGAAGAGTCATATACTGTGGCTGGTAAGTTCAAACTCAATTCTATTCCAGCACTTGTTCTTTTTGATACTGGTGCATCACATTCATTCATATCAAAAGCATTTGTTGATAGAAATGGGTTTTCAACTGAAAACATTGGGTGTCCAATAAAAGTAAGTTCTCCAGGTGGAGATAGGATAGTGAGTGTAGAGTTCCCAACCTTTAATAAGGTAGAGATCCCTGTGCTTAAAATGCTAGTCCCTGGATCAATAGCTAGCATCCACAGTTAAGATGTAATATCAAGAAACAAAGGTCATAATACCACTTTATAACCAGGAATAAAATAATTCATTACATCTTACATAGATCATTTGGCTATCTCATTACATTGCAGCAGAAATAACTATAGCATGGAGTCCTTCATCTTCTAAATGCCACAGGCAATCATCTTCTAAATGCCATAGGTTGTAGACTTGTAATCCTATTCAACACACTTCACTAACATCAAACAAACCTGCAACATAATAAGTTGCAGCCACAAGGGTCAATACATTTGAATTGTATTGGCAAGTTTCACTACTATATAGAAATAAGTGCTTCTAATCCCTTGTTGTCACCATCAAGTTTTACTTTGAGAAATTGGAATGTCGAGATCTTCCATAGCTTTAGGCCTTAGTTGCTCAGATTTGCCCATAACCGGGGACACGACTAAGTACTTAGAATTTTTGATCTTCTGCAGAAGTTGTACACTTTACCCACATGACACAATCTCGTCTTGTTGCCACCAGTGGCCGCTGGATAAGTACTCACCAAAATGGAGTACTAGCAGATCGAGAATGTGACAAAGTCTTTCCATAGGAGTCCTCCCAATACACAATGCTAGCTTGTCAACCAGGCACCAATGTAGGGATAAAATTTCCCTTACACAATTCTAGTTAACCTGAAGATGCTAATGCAGGGGTCTTCCACTATGTAGTTGACTAAGCCAGAGCCCATTTAACATGTGGCTGTACACGGAAGCCACTGTACGAGAAACATGTTCAATCTCTAAGTCCCTGGGTGGTTTTCTTCTAGTGCACATACAAAAAGAGATGGCCTTATAAACATGGTTCCTTTTGTTTCCACCTTTTCCAAAACTTGAGTATCCTCTTTCCACCCAGGTGGTTCATTGAGTACTTGTTTTATTATATAAAACACATATTTTCCCAACACTTCATATAATCATATCATGTATCCCATCCCAAATATATAGCTGGGCTAAGCATACTACAACTACAATGTTTTCACTAAGGAATATATAAGGGTATCCTAATAGGATATAACATCGCATAGAAACATAGTAGTCTTATCATGCATGTTACAAAATCCACTAAGTGTAATGAAAAATAGTAGGACATGGATGATAGTGTCACTTGCCTTAGTAGTTGGTGGTGTTGGTACACTCTTCGCAATAACACATTTGACAATCAACACAATCTATCAAGCAAAACAACCAAGACAAAACATACACAAGATCAACACTAATGGCAACACAAAAATCATGCAAGTATGCAAACATGCAAGATGGCAATTTTTATTGTACAAATTTTTATAACAAGGTTCTGAACATTACTAAGTGATTTATGAAAATTTTATATTTTCAAGATTACAAATGCAACCATTTGTGCAATTGTAGCAATTAGCAACATTTTCTAACAGTTGGAAAGACCATTCTTATTAAATAATTGCCACAGTCTTATTTATACTAGAATAAAATTATATTTTGGTTTTACTGTACAGATGGTTCAATTTATAACCATTTGCAAAAGGATTTACTTAAAAATAATTTACACAACAATTTTTATACTCAAAATACTCCACAAATGGTTCTGTATAAAACGTTATTTTAACAGAATCAAAAATACCGAATTATGGCTCCACTGTGTTCTACTCGTTTTTGTGAATCCATAGACATATTATTTGCTAAATTTTGGATATACAGAACTAAAGATATAATTTTTATGGTGAAAATGACCAATTAAACCATTTAATTTATAAATCACATTTTTATAGAGAATAAGTAATATTATTGCAGAAATGGATTCTACAGAATCTCAGCTTTTCAGGGATACCAAATTTATAATTTTTGGACTTCTAAATCTTTTTCTATGAATTATACAAGTTCGTACTAAAATCTGGAAAAGTCAAACTCGGGAATTGACTGAAATTGACTTTGACTAATCTGACTAAGTTGACTGTTGACTATGCTGATGTCATGATGATGTCAGATTTGACTACAGAAAAAGTTGCCCGGATGGAAAAACTTTCTACATGAAAGTTGTAGGTAACAACTAGATTTATCTACTGTTTAAAGGAAATTGTTTTTGGAGCAACGAGGTGGGTTTAAAATGGATTATACCATCTAAGATTTGAATCTTTGACTGTGTTTTTCTCTCTGCTCGATGAACGAAACAAGGTGAAACCAGCGGGAATGGAACCGTCTTGACGAGGGGAACAAATTCCGTCTTCAAGCCACCATGATCCGAGGTCGTTTTGAAGGTCGATTTGGGTGGAGAAGATTGGGGAGAATTTTGGACGAAAATGAAAGTATGATGAGTTGAAAACTTATGAAATTTCCTGTAGTGGGGTTTATATAGGAGGGGGTGGGGGCTGGATTAAAGGAGATTAAAGAGGGAGATGAATTAGGGGGTATTTAGTGCAATTTAGGAGGGCAATTGAAGGTTATTTAAGTGCATTAGATACAAATATGAAGACCAAGTATCATGCGATCGGTCTGGCTGGGCCAGCCCATTTTGGCTGGCCTGGCCGGCCTTTTTTTGTTTTATATTTTTTTCTATTTCTTAATTCTTTTGTAACTTTTGATTTAGAGCTTCAAATTTACCGATTCAAATTTCTGCGGGTTCGTAAATTCATGGGAAAATTTTTAGGACATAAATTTTATGTATTTGGAAATATTTAATTTTCTCCATTATTAATTAGTTAATTATTGTACGATTGCATGTGTGCGATATTAGCCTAGTTGCAGGGCAATATATTTGGATTGACTTGTATTCTTTCCTTATTTGAACTTAATTCGATTTAGTTCCACTTTACATGGATAACCATGAATTAAAGTTTCAAAATATGAGAGGATAATTTTATAAAATCTTAAAATAGCTCACATAAGCTATGGTGCTTATTTTAAAACGAGACTCTTTGCTTTTATTTTTGGTTCAAAACAAAACAATGGTTGTTTGAAAAATGTAAATGAAGTAGTTGATATGTATAGATGGTTTTTGGTTGAGAACATTCTTTAAGATTAAAAATAGATTTTCAAATACAAGAAGTTTGTGAAAAAGATTTTGAAGGGAAACCTTGCAAATTAAAATTTTGAAGTAGAGGAGATATATGGATAATCTTGATGCTTGATCTTAGGGTTTTTGTTAAATGCTATTTTTATTTTAAGGAGTACCTTTATTTGGGGGAAAACTTTTGTAATAGTTTAAAAGGTTTTAATGTTTCCAATTAGAAGCAAAAAGTTTCTTTTCCCCATAAATTTCAACAATTGTTTCGTTTGTTTATTTATTTTTCACATTTCAAAATTTGGAAAATTTTGGGATGTGACAGTGAGTCTTGGATGCCGGGATCTAGTAATAGAATTTGGAAAGCATAAGTTTCCAGTGAGTCTGATAATCCTAGATTCCCAAGGACTGGATGTAATTTTGGGAATGGATTGGATGACCAAGTATGAAGGAGTACTAGATTGTGCTAATCAAACTGTTGCACTCACAACCCCGAAAAAGAAACGGATAAGATTCAAGTCTAATTTTGAATCGAAAGGGGGTAAGCTTAATTCTCTTAAGGGGGTTAGCATAGACAGTGTGCCAATGGTGAGTGAATATCCGGATGTGTTTCCGGAAGAATTGCCTGGAATACCACCAGATAGAGATGTGGAGTTTCTTATTGATTTTCTTCCAGGATCTGGACCAATAGCAAAGAGACCATACAAGATGTCAATTGATGAGTTGAAAGAACTCAATAAACAACTTGGAGAATAGCTGCAGAAAGGATTTATTCAACCAAGTTCTTCATCTTGGAGAGCACCAGTTTTATTTGTGGAAAAGAAGGATAGGAGTCAAAGGTTATGCATAGATTACCGCTCACTCAATGAGGTGACTATCAAGAACAAATACCCTTTGCCTAGAATCAATGACTTGTTTGATCAGTTAGAAGGAGCTTGTGTGTTCTCAAAGATTGATCTCCGATCAGGATATTTTCAGCTTAAGATAAGAGAACAAGACATACCTAAGACAGCTTTCACCACTAGGTAGGGATTGTATGAGTACACTGTGATGCCATTTGGTTTGACCAATGCACCAGCATACTTTATGAATATGATGAACAAGGTGTTCATGGAGTTCCTTGACAAGTTTGTTGTCATTTTCATCGATGAAATTTTGATCTACTCCAAGAGCAAAGAAGAGCATGAAGGACATTTGCATTTGATACTTGAGAAGCTTAGGGAGCATAAGCTGTATGCCAAATTCAGCAATTGTGAGTTTTGGTTGAATGAAGTTGGATTTCTTGGACACGTTGTGTCAGGAGATGGTGTAGTAGTTGATCCTGCTAAAGTTTCGGCTGTAACTGAATGGGAATCTCCTAAGTCAGTGAAAGAGGTTCGTAGTTTCCTTGGCTTGGCAGGATACTACAGAAGGTTCATTGAGAATTTCTCCAAGATAGCTAAGCCAATGACAGACTTACTAAAGAAAGACAAGAAATTTGCTTGGTCTGAGGGATGTGAACTCAGTTTTCAAGAATTGAAGAAGAGACTAGTGACAGCACCAGTTCTATGTCTGCCAGATTTGGAGAAGGATTTCCAAGTGTATTGTGATGCATCTCATCATGGATTAGGTGCAGTACTTATGCAAGAAGTGAAAGTCGTGGCTTATGCCTCGAGACAACTCAAAACTCATTAGGTAAATTACCCTACTCATGATTTATAGTTAGCCTCTGTTGTCCATGCACTCAAAACATGGAGACACTATCTTTTGGGAAAGCGATGTGAAGTGTTCACAGATCACAAAAGTTTGAATTATATCTTCACCCAGAAAGAAATTAACATGACACAAAGAAGATGGCTAGAACTCATCAAGGACTATGACTTGAGTTTGCAATACCACCCCGGTAAAGCAAATGTTGTAGCGGATGCTCTAAGCCGTAAGGTTTTTGTGAACGACCTTACTAAGGGAGAATTGCCAGATGATCTGTGTGCCCAATTTAGAGATCTCAGTTTGGAGATTGTGCCTGAAGGACATCTCATGTCATTGGACGTTCAACCCACTTTGTTGGACAAAATCAAATAAGCCCAAAAGACAGATAAGGAAATTGAAGAGATTAAGGAAAAGATTGGCAGGAGAAAAGCCAAAGAATTCCATGAAGATGAACATGGTACTTTATGGCATGGAAAACGTATCTATGTTCCACAAGATCCGGAGCTTCGGAAACTGATTTTAAAAGAAGCACACAACTCACCATATTCCATTCATCCGGGTAACACCAAAATGTACATGTATATGAAAGAAATATTTTGGTGGAATAATCTCAAGAAGGACATCGCCGAACATATTGCTTTGTGTGATGTATGTAGTAGAGTGAAAGCGGAACATCAAAAACCAGCAGGATTGCTACAACCACTACCTATTCCTGATTGGAAGTGGGACAAGGTTTGCATGGATTTCATCACCGGATTGCCAGGGACCAGGTCAGGATATGACTCTATTTGGGTAGTAGTGGATCGCCTAACTAAAGTGGCTCATTTTATACCCGTGAAGACAACCTATACAAGTGCTAAGTTAGCCAAGATCTATATGAGTAGGATTGTATGTCTGCATGGAGTACCAAGAGTATTGTGTCAGATAGGGGAACTCAATTCACTTCTCATTTTTGGAGACAACTACATGAGTCATTGGGAACAAGGTTGGAATTCAGCACTGCTTTTCATCCTCAGACCGATGGACAAACAAAAAGGACCAACAAGATTCTTGAAGATATGTTGAGGGAATGTGCCCTAGACTATGGAGCCAGTTGGGATGAAAGTCTGCCTTACGCAGAATTCTCTTACAATAACAGCTATCAAGCCAGCATTGAGATGGCATCATTTGAATTTCTATATGGGAGAAAGTGTACCACCCCATTTCTATGGAATGGTGTGGGAGAAAGAAGTTTGTTTGGACCAGAACTAATCAAGGAGGCTGAAGAAAAAGTCAAGCTAGTTAAGGACATATTGAAGATAGCACAGTCCCGCCAGAAGAGCTACGCAGACCCTAAGCGTAGAGAAGTCACCTATGAAGTGGGTGATAGAGCTTATCTTAGAGTATCACCACTTCTTGGAGTGAAGAGATTTGGTGTCAAAGGTAAATTGTCCCCAAGATATGTTGGACCATTCAAGATTCTGAGTCGCAAAGGAGAAGTAGCCTATGAGATTAAATTGCCAGAATCTTTGTCAGCTATTCATAATGTGTTTCATGTGAGTCAGCTTAAGAAATGTCATCCAGAAATGGAAGAAACTTCTTTGAAGGATACTATACCTTTGGAAGAGGTCCAATTGGAAAGTGACCTCACTTATGAAGAGAAACCTATAAAGATTCTTGAGACCGCAAAAAGAGTTACTCGGACTAAGACTATCAAATTCTGCAAAGTTCAATGGAACCATCATTTCGAAGAGGAAGCAACTTGGGAAAGAGAAGATGATCTTCAGAAAGACCACCCTCACCTATTTGCTAGCCAATCCGAATCTCGAGGGCGAGATTCACCTTAAGGGGGTTAGATTTGTAACATCCCTAAAATCATGTTTCAAAACTCATGCATATCATCCATGCATCCATGATCATTTAGGGTTTCATTTCAAAATCATTTCAAAAACAGGAGCATATATTGCTCATCATTTTATGTATGAATACTCTAGCCTTTGGGCTACTTGCTAATGAGTAAGGTACAAATATTCATTCAGTAATGTTGGACCATTCAAGATTCTGAGTCGTAAGGGAGAAGTAGCCTATGAGATTGAATTGCTAGAGTCATTGTCTGCTATTCACAATGTGTTTCATGTGAGTCAGCTAAAGAAATGCCATCCAGAAATGGAAGAGACTTCTTTGAAGGATACTATACCTTTGGAGGAGGTTCAGTTAGAAAGTGATCTCACTTATGAGGAAAAACCCATTAAGATTCTCGAGACTGCAGAAAGAGTTACACGGACTAAGACTATCAAGTTCTGTAAAGTTCAATGGAACCATCATTCCGAAGAAGAAGCAACATGGGAAAGAGAAGATGATCTTCGGAAAGACCACCCTCACCTATTTGCTAGCCAACCCGAATCTCGAGGGAGAGATTCACCTTAAGGGGGTTAGATTTGTAACATCCCTAAAATCATGTTTTCAAGAGTGCATATTATTCATGCATGCATATCATTTAGGGATCAAATCTCAAACTCATTTCAAGAAAACAGAAGCACTAAGTGCTATTATTTTATGTGATCATGCATTGATCTAATGCCACTCTAAAGTGAGAGTATAATTGTTTTAAACCAAGTTTTGTTTGCTCTCATGTTGTTTTGGTTGAATGATAGAGTTTGGATAAAAATTTACAAAACAAATATCGTTTTAAAACCATCTCCAAAACATATTCAAATCAAGTGCTATGGCACTGTTTATTTTGATTTCTCCAATAAGACCAAGCAAATCCAATGAGACAGCAAGGTTTTATGTCTAATTTTATGAAGCTTATACTTTACAAAAATACAGAATTTTTTTTGAAATTCAATTGCTCTTGAATTTATTTGAAAATGATTCCTGAAAATCAACTCAGGAAAAGAAAAAAGAAATAGAAAACCCAACAGGGCCGGCGCCAGACTTTCAGCCCAGCAACAGACCTAGCCTACTAAGCCCACCCGGGGTTCTTCTCTCTCTCTCTCACGTGGCGTAGACTTACCCCGCACTCGCTGACTGGTGGACCCAAGTGCCACGCGAGCATCTTCCCCATCCACGCACCCCCATGACCCCGTCGATGCTGTCGTTACCTCATCACTGCCGCGATTGAAGCAGTCTTAATTGCCGGCGTTTCCTCGCGAGATTCTCGCCCCTGCTCCGGCTATAAGACCCCCTCCCCTCTCCGCTCATATCATCTAGCAAAGTTAACTAAGCACTAGCCCCACTGTAAGCTTGGCAATGTCATCAATGGTGAACAGCAGAGCCTCACCATGTCACCCCAGTGTGGACACCAAGCTAGGAGCAGCACTAGCCTCACCAACCTTGTCTGGGAGCAAGCTAGCACCCCACCGCCACTCCCTGTGCCATCCGCGAGCGATGCCAGCCTTTGGACCACACGCATAGACCGTGCCCAGCTCGCCAGCAACCATGCCGAGAGCGCGCCCCATGCGCCACGCTCAACAGACGCCCATAGACCGCGCGCCGCCCTCGCCGCGTGCATACACGATCACCACTGCCCCAGGTGACCGCCAGACATCCCCGTTCGCTGCCCATGCCTCACAGCCACCGCTCGCCATCGAAAACGCCGCCTCTGCCGCATAGAGCATCGCATGTTCTAGACCGATTGCCACTGCCCCTACACGCGCATTAAAGCCATAGAGCATCGCCAGGAGACCACCGATCGATCGCCACCGCCGGCCATGCCTCTAGCAGCCCGTAGCCATGTCGCCATCGTCGCCTGCCCATTCCGTTCGGTCTCGTCGTCGAGACTATAAATAGAGGCCACCCCCAGCCAAATTGAGCACACCATCTCACTCCCCTCTCCTCACTGATCGTTCCACCCCGTTCCTGGAGCAAGGGGAGCAGCGCATCGCCGGAATTTGGCCGGAGCCCGCCGCCTCTGGAGAAGAAGGAAGCCAGCGATTGGAGCCGCCCCAGGAGAAGCTGCCGGTACCAGGAGGTTCGCCGTCGTCGACTTCGTCATTCGCCCGCATCGCCGACCCTCGCCTGAGCCCCGGTGAGCACCCGACGACCTCCACCTGCCGCATTAGTGTTCTGTCTCGCCGGCGCTACCCGACGTGGACGATGAACCAAGTCCGTTAGATTAGAACAAGATCCCACGGCTCACATTGCCCCGTACCGCTTCGCACCCCCTCGTCCCACTGACGCGTGGGGACAGCAACTTAACCAGCCCGTGTAAGCGCTGTTCTTAGCAGGCCGGCCCAGTATCGTTTCCCGCGCAACCCATTTGTTTGAATTTGGATTTTTCCATTTTCATTAAAACACACTTCTGCACCTAGTTTCAAAAATCAACCCAGCTCGATTCAGTGAACCAAATTGAATGAAACCAATTTTGTTAGAAAGTTCTGGAAATGCTGAATCGAAGCCCGTTGGATTTAAATCATTTGAATCTATAGATTAATCTTAGTAAAAATAACAAGGCAGAACCTTTTCTGCATTCAAACATTTTTCAAATTTAAACCATAATAACTTTTGAGTTGATTCCAACTCTCAAAAATCACATTCAACCATACCTTTCAGAATGTATAAAAATATATGGGTTTACTTACAAAAATAATGTTCAAGTAATAAAAGAATGCCACATAGGCATTTCTAGTCACTTTATTTAAGTAAAATAAAAGGTTAAACCTTATTAAATTGTGACACCACTTTCAATCACATTCCCATGGACTAAAATATGTGGTGATGACATGTGTCAACATGATCCCATGTTTGGTTTGGAGAATATTAAATCTTAAGTAGTTTTTCAATGAGTAGAAATTACTTTTCTAAAAATAAAAGAAATTAAACCAAGCTTTAATCTTGTAATGTTAGTGATGATGCTAGATCATCTATATGACCCTTTGTGTGATGATTGAAAATAGTTAAGTATTGTTTGGTGATTGTGTATCTCGTATTTATTCATAGACGCTAGTACCGACCAAGGATACGAGGAGGAAGGAGGATACTACGAAGAAGAAGCCGAGGAGAACTTCAACCACTGCTCTCCACAAGGCAAGCTAACACTTGCAATTTATCAAGCTTATCCTGATAATGATGCAAGCCTAATACCACTAGTTGAATGTGCAATCAAATACTTGCTGGTTGCCATGCCAACTATATGCCTTAAGCATATATGATCATAACCACTTGATAAACCAATCCTAGTTTTACTTACAAGCTTTATACTTTATTTCTTTATCAAAACTATTACTTAGAGCTTACTTAAGTGAATTGTAGATACTAGAAAGATAGTTGAAGGTTGTATAAAGAGCATACAATTTGGCCTAAGCTAGATAATCTTTATGTCATCCTAAGGCATGAAATTGAACTTAGTAAAACTCCACTAGTTTACCACCCCTCATTAGTACTTACCCACACTTGTAGATGCTAGTGCTAAGCATAAAACTTGATCAACTTTAGATGGGAATACTTGGTGAAAAATGGTTTTGAAAACCTTGGAATGATGGATCATTCTATTGAAATGTTTTGGACATGTGTTTCCGAACACTAGAGGGTTTTGATGATGAAAATGTTGAGGCATGAGCCTTAGCCCTTTATAAAACTGATGGTTGTCTAGATGCGATACCATTCCAATTTTACCGTACAACCACAATACCCGAGAATTGGGTAGGGCTTGACTGGAAACTTATATACCTTAGTATTAGTTCCCGCACGGCCAAGGTCTGAGCTGAGGCTACCTTGTGAAGATTTTCCACCTGTGCAGTACCCAAGATGACAGTTGGTCATGGTTGGGAGGCCAAACTCACGGGAGAGGTGCTTATACTAGGGCGTGTAATTGAAAGGTTATGATTGATTATCCGCATACTAATTATGGTGAATTCAGGATTTGTTCCTGACGGATGTATCGAATGTTGTGGTGAAAGTGTACAATCTCTGCAAAGTGTCAAACTATTCGAATAGCCGCGTCCGCGGTTATGGACAGTTGGAGTGGCCATACTGTTCCCCCGTCAGATGTTTTCAAAATGACTTATGAAATGAATTGAGACTTTGACTTGACCACAACAGAGTTGTGATATGAAATACAAGTTCCCACTTAGGTGTTATAAAATTTGACTAGCTTTCTCTTGCTTCTGAACTTAGTAGAGGTAAATATGGCTTTTTTGCAAAACAACCCTAGAGCTTAGTGTCCTATTACAAAAACCCCCTTCACTTGTTAGTATTAGTTTGCGAGTACTTAAAGAGTACTCATGGCTTTGTCCCTGGCTATTCCCGTGGCCAGACTATGAAGAGGAGTACCTAGAGGATGGACCCCAGGAAGGTTACGACAACTAGGATCATCTCCCATCGTCAGTATTGCCTGTGACCCTGAAGATGGAGCTTCGCCTACGCTATCGTTATTATTACGTATTTCCGCAGCTTGAATTGTATTAAGAACTGGATCATGAGATCCTTATTTGTGTAAGACCTTATGTATGGTTTGTAATGGATGATGTACTGTGGTATCCAAATCTGTTATGTCTCGCAAAAATGGTAATCCTGGGATTGCGATGTATGGCATAATAGGCATTTGGGATTAAAAATCCGGGTGTTGACAAGTTGGTATTAGAGCCATCCTGACCATAGGAGACCCTAGTTAGACTGGACGTTTGGAATCAAAAACTTAGTTTCAAAACCAAAGAAAGCAAATATTTACAAAAACTTATTCCCATTCTTATCACTTTGATTCTTTCATGAAAATTCATGTTCCTCAAAAACTCTTGCAAAATACATAAAATTGACACACTTGATCACTCTACTAACTTACTCATCTTATATTCTTTTAGATGGACGTGAAGTACAGCAAGTTTTACCAGTTGGGAAATGGAGGAGACCTTACCTTTGAGAGGGATTTGGACCAGCTTTCGGAACTTCTGGAGCGTCCGCACCCCGAGTTATTCGGAGCTCAGCTCAATGATCAAGGAGGAGAAGATCTACAGTGGCTAATTGTTGCAAGTCTCCGAGGAAAGATTGAACCCCCCACTGCTGAGGGAATTTAGTTTACCTTAAGAGAGAACAACTGGCTCGATGGACTTGCCAGGGCCATGCAGGAAGCTCTTGCCCATCTGTGTGGGCAGAGTATCAACTAGATCAAGGGTACCCGCTTTGAGTTTTGTCCAAGGCGTGATGCTAATGGACAACCACTGGAAGCCCCATACCACCACGAGCTGAAGACCCAATTTGACCACCTTAGCTTCATGATGTACGATCGTCAACAGGAGTTGGATAATTGCCGTGACTACTCCAACCACAAGTCTGCCATTATCAAGACGAAGGATCAGACCATAGCCATGTTAGCAAAGGATCGCAAGTCTCGCTGCCGTCAGCTTGATAAGAAGGAGCGCATCATTGCCCGTCTTCTCCACCGTATCTCGTCTTTGGAGGAGACCATCCACGAGAGAGACATGCAGTTGGAAGAAAGGGAGAATGCCGGAGAGGATCTTCGTGGAGACCCCTACTCCTATCTCAGCGATGATGATGATTTTCTGGAAGATCAGGCTATGGATTTCTTCACCGATCAGGAGGATTTCGCCTTCATCAATGATGACGACAATGATGAGGATGATGACTACACCGACTCCGAGGAGTAGTAGCACTTGAGCACTAGCGTAGTGAGTAGTATTCGGTCCCACTGTATCGTAGTTTCCAGAATGGTTCCTAAAACCATCTGTTTACCTTTGTTGTGGTGTGTGTTTGTATCGTGTGCTATGAATGAATGAAAAGCAAGTTGCAAAAAAATCAGAGTAAAACTTTAAAAAAATTTCAAAGTCCCAAAACCTTAGAAATTTCCCTCTTTTCTCATGATCTATCTCAATCTTCAGATGCCACGCGGAGGAAGTGGTTCATCCCCGGACCCGATGTTGCAGATCCTGCAAATGTTGGTTTCTGACCGCGAAGCTGAAAGAGCGGAACGTCAAGCCAACCTAGCCACCCTTCAACAGATAGCTCAGCTAGCCCACAACAATCAAGGCCCTGGAAACCAGGACAACCATGGATCTAAGCTCAAGAATTTCTAGAACACCAACCCACCTGTTCTCACTAAGTCGGAAGAGCCCTTAGACGCCGATGATTGGCTGCAAACCATGGAAAATAACCTAGAAGTCGCCGTAGTGGAAGCTAACGAGAAAGTTTTGTTCGCCACCCACTATCTAGACGGAGATGCCAGAGCATGGTGGAACAGCGTTAGTGCCATGACCGGAGGACAGATGATGACCTGGGAGGAATTCAAGGTCAAGTTCAGCAGAACCCATGTGCCAGCAGGTTTGATCAAGAGAATGAGAGATGAATTCAGAGAACTGAAGCAAGGAAGGATGACCGTAGTGGAATACCGTGACAAATTCTTATCATTAGCTAGGTATGCCCCGGATGAGATCGACACCGAAGCCAAGAAGAAAGAAAGATTCCGGAATGGTCTGCATGATGAGATGTAGACTGTGTTAGTTAATATCCCCTTTGCGCATATTGAAGCCCTTGTCGACTCTGCCATCCAGATGGAAGGAAATATCAACCAAACCAATGAGAACCGCAAGCGTCGCATGATGCATCAACTAGGAACCCATCAGACCCCAAAGTATCGCCCTAACCCATCTCCAGGATTTGCCCCGAGAACCAACAGACCCCCAATGAACCGTCCGACCTATCCCAACCGTGGAAACCCTAGGCCCGGAGGAAATCACAACAACCCCGGCAACTCTAGCAATTTCAACCGTTCCCCACCTAATTTCAACAACAATGCTACCGCCAACACCAACACTGCCCCGAGGACTAGAAGCAATGCTGTGCCTATTGCAGCAAAATACAAGTCGCAAGTGACTTGTTATGACTGTGGAAATAAGGGTCACTAATCCAACGAGTGCCCCAACAAGAAGAATTCCGCAGCCCCCAATGTAAATGCCCCCGCTCAGCAGCAGCGTCGTGTTCAACCAGGAAGAAGGTTTGCCCCAGGGAATTCACTCAACCGCAACGGCCATCTTTTTCTCATGCACGCTGAAGAAGCTCAGGAAGCGCCAGACGTCGTGCTGGGTATGTTTTTTGTTAATTCAATACTTGCAAGAGTGTTGTTTGATTCTGGTGCATCACATTCATTTGTCACCAAAGAATTTGCCTGCACTAGTAAGATCCAACCAACAAAACTGAAGCATGTTATGATCGTTCAAATTCCCGGTTCAACCACCAAGGCTAGGCAAATTTGCAAAGCCGTCCCTATCCGAATCCATGTCATAGATTTTCATGCTAACCTGATAGTACTCGGAACTAAAGGTTTGGAAGTAGTACTAGGAATGGATTGGATGTCCAAACATATAGGATTGATTGACTGTGCCAAGAAAGCCATCACCATGGCCAGTACAGCCGGAATATCAGTCGAGCATATATCTGAAACCTTACCTCGTCAATTCAAGTGCAACAAGAGTATTGCCCAACCTACGATTGACCAAGTCCGGATAGTCTATGAATACCTTGATGTATTTCCAGATGTTTTGCCCGGTATGCCCCCAGATCGGGATATCGAGTTTATCATAGAACTAATCCCCGGAACAGGACCCATAGCCTAGAGACCATATAGTATGAACCCATCGGAACTAGCAGAACTGAAGAAGCAACTGGATTCCATGTTGGAAATTGGATTAATTCAACCAAGTGCGTCACCATGGAGATCACCTGTTTTGTTTGTGGGCAAGAAAAATGGAGGTAACCGTTTGTGTACGGATTATCGGAAGTTGAATGATGTCACCATCAAAAACAAGTACCCCTTGCCCAAGATAGAAGATTTGTTTGATCAGTTGACCAGTGCCAAAGTGTTTTCTAAGATTGATCTTAGGACTGGCTATCATCAACTCAAAATTCGTGCAGAAGACATTCCAAAGACTGCCTTTACCACCAGATATGGATTATACGAGTATATCGTCATGTCTTTTGGATTAACCAATGCCCCCTCTTATTTCATGAATCTCATGAATAAGATTTTTATGGACTTCCTGGATAAGTTTGTCGTTGTTTTAATCGATGACATTCTGATTTATTCCAAATCAAAAGAAGAACATGAGCTACACCTAAGGACCACTCTTGGAACCCTTAGAGAGCATCAGTTGTATGCCAAGTTTAGCAAATGTGAATTCTGGTTACAGGAGGTAGGATTCCTCGGTCACATTGTATCAGCCGGAGGAATTTCCGTTGATCCTGCAAAAGTGAAAGATGTCGAAGATTGGCAAGCCCCAACCACTCAAACCCAAGTTCGTGCATTTCTCGTATTGGTGGGATACTACAGCAAGTTCGTAGAAGGATTCTCGAGTATCGCCAGACCCATGACCCAATTGCTAAAGAAGGACAAGAAGTTTGAATGGACCGACAAATGTGAAGCGAGTTTTCAAGAACTCAAGAGGAGATTGATTTCAGCCCCAATCTTAATCATGCCGGATATCACGAAGCCCTTCGACGTGTATTGTGACGCATCCAAGATCGGTCTCGGATGTGTGCTAATGCAAGAAGGCAAAGTTATATCTTATCTATCTCGACAACTGAAACAACATGAGCAAAATTACCCAACCCATGACCTCAAACTCGTAGCCGTAGTTTTAGCCCTAAAGACATGGAGGCATTACCTGATGGGGAATCGTTGTGAGATTTATTCGGATCACAAGAGCCTAAAGTATATATTCACTCAGAAGGAGTTGAATATGAGGCAGAGAAGATGGATTGAGTTAATCAAGGATTACGATCTGGACATTCACTATCACCCTGGTAAAGCCAACGTAATAGCCGATGCCCTTAGCAGATTGCCGTGCCGCTTGAACTCCGTGATTTTGAAGGAGCAACCAAGTTTGCACAAAGAGATGGAAGATTTTCGAATGGAATTAGTGAGTGAAGGATTTTTGGCTAGCATAGAACTTCAACCCACTTTGATCAACCAGATCAAAGAGGCGCAAAAAGGAAATGCTAGTATTGACGGAATCAAGCGTCGTATCGATACAGGCAAAGTACCCGGATTCACCGAAGACGAAGAAGGAGTTCTGTGGTACAAAGGACGCCTTTGTGTACCAGCAGATTCTGAGTTGAAAGAAGTTATTCTCAAGGAAGCTCATGATACCCTTTATTCTATCCACCCCGGAGGGACTAAGATGTATCAAGATTTGAAAGAGCAATTTTGGTGGCATAAGATGAAGAGATAAATCGGAAGCTGTATCGCCAAGTGTGATATATGTCAGCGAGTCAAGGCAGGACATCAAAGACCCGCTGGATTGTTGCAACCATTACAGATTCCGGAATGGAAATGGGATTCCGTTGGAATGGAATTTATCACCGTATTGCCTACTTCTAGTAGGGGAAATGATTCTTTCTGGGTCATAGTTGACCGATTGTCCAAAGTCGCCCATTTCTTAGCCGTCAAAACCACATATCAGAGTTCGAAGCTAGCGGAGTTATACATCGCTAGAATCATCAGTTTGCATGGAGTCCCCAAGAACATCGTATCGGATCGAGGAACTCAGTTTACCTCGAGATTCTGGAAGAAAGTCCAAGAAGGTTTAGGAACCCGCCTAGATTTTAGTACCGCGTATCATCCTCAGACCGACGGACAAACGGAGTGAGTAAATCAAATACTCGAAGATATGCTGAGAGCATGTGTGTTAGAATATGGATCTAAGTGGGAAGACTGTCTGCCATTCGCAGAATTTTCATACAACAATAGTTATCAAGCTAGTTTGCAAATGGCCCCATTTGATTTATGTACGGAAGAAAGTGTCGCACCCTTTTGAACTGGTCGGAAGTTGGAGAGAGTCAGATTTTTGGACCCGATATCCTACGAGAAGCGGAAGATAAGGTTCATAAGATTCATGAGCACCTCAAGACAACCCAGTCAAGACAGAAGAGTTACGCCGACAAGAGACATCGAGACCTCGCCTTCAACATAGGAGATTTTGTGTATCTGAAAGTGTCGCCGTTGAAGGGAATGCAGCGTTTCGAGCTGAAAGGAAAGTTAGCCCCCAGATATATCGGACCTTTCAAAATTCTGAACCGTCGAGGAGAAGTGTCATATCAACTGGAACTACCCGAAGAGATGTCAGCCATGCACAATGTGTTCCATATCTCATTACTTCGCAAGTGCCTCGAAGTCCCAGAGAAGACTGAAGTATTCAAGAATATTGATCACCGGACCATAGAGATCAACGATGACCTGACCTATCCCAAAGTACCCATCCGTATTTTGGAAGAAGCTTTCCAAACCACCAGAACCCGAAGCATCAAGTTTCTCAAAATCCAGTGGAGCAACCACACAGAAGAGGAAGCTACCTGGGAGCGCGAAGATCACATTAGGACGGAGTTTCCCGATCTCTTCAAACCCTAGGTAATCTTTTCGTCCTTTTTCAACTATCGGGACAATATTTTTTAAAGGGGGGAAGGTTTTTAACATCCCAAAAATATTAAACTAGAATCATCAAATTTAGGGTTAACAAAAACTTTCTAAATAAAAATATGAAAGCATGCATGTGTGTATGCATCCCCTTTTGAATTCTTTTGAATTGCCTTGTTTATGTGTTTCTTTGCTTGTAAAAGGATTCTTAGGTGAAATAAACATCATCTAAACAATCCCCACACTTTTCACAAAGACAAATAAATCAAAACAAACAAAATGAGTGAATGGTCACTTTGCCCAAATTAACTCCCATGCTTACTTTGGCTGTCTCTAACTTTCAAAACTTAACAGAAACTTGTTTGGATCTTTGCACCTCTTGATAGTACTCATAACAAAGTACCAAGGTCCACCTTGTGATCATCCAAAAACATTTGAATGCATAGTTTAAAGGACAGTTTAAAATTGAATCTATATCATATGGGAAGATCCAACTTTTTCAAAAACCACTCAAACAAGTTCAACTTTCAAAACCCAAGCATCTGCAGACTCACCAGCACCAACCTAGCACACCCACCAAAAATCTTTTCAAAATTCAAAACTTGAATTCATGCGGCCATTTCATCGAACACCTTGCAGATTCAAACCAAACAAAATCCAAACACTATTATGAGCAGTGATTTGGGCTTAACTGGTTCCCTCTCTAGCTCACAACAACCTCAGTAGATCATCTAGAAAACTTAACTAAGCATTATCCCCACTGTAAGCTTGGCAATGTCATCAATGGTGAACAACTGAGCCTCACCATGTCACCCCAGTGTGGACAGCAAGCTAGGAGCAACACTAGCCTCGCCAACCTTGTCTGGGAGCAAGCTAGCACCCCACCGCCACTCCCTGTCCCAGCCGCGAGTGATGCCAGCCTCTGGACCACACGCACAGACCGTGCCCAGCTCGCCAACAACCATGCCGAGAGCGCACCCCGTGCTCCATGCTCGACAGACGCCCACAGACCGTGCGCCGCCCTCGCCGCGTGCATACACGATCACCAGACTTGCGATCCTTTGCTAACATGGCGATGGTCTGATCCTTCGTCTTGATGATGGCAGACTTGTGGTTGCAGTAGTCATGGCAGTTGTCTAACTCCTGCTGACGATCGTACATCATGAAGCTAAGGTGGTCCAATTGAGTCTTTAGCTCGGGGTGGTATGGTGCTTCTAGTGGTTGTCCATTTGCATCACGCCTTGGGCAAAACTCAAAGCGAGTACCCTTGATCTGATTGATGCTCTGCCCACACAGATGGGAAAGAGCTTCCTGCATGGCCCTGGCAAGTCCATCGAGCCAGTTGTTATCTCTTAAGGTAAACTGAATTCCTTCCGCAGTGGGAGGTTCAATCTTTCCTCTGAGACTTACAACAATTAGCCACTGCAGATCTTCTCCTCCTTGATCATTGAGTTGAGCTCCGAAGAACTCGGGGTGCGGACGCTCCAGAAGTTCCGAAAGCTGGTCCAAATCCCTCTCAAAGATAAGGTCTCCTCCATTCCCCAACTGATAAAACTTGCTGTACTTCACGTCCATCTATAAAAATATAGGATGAGTAAGTTAGTAGAGTGATAAAGTGTGTCAAAATTTTATGTATTTTGCAAGAGTTTTTGAGGAACATGAATTTTCATGAAAGAATCAAAGGGATAAGAATGAGAATAAGTTTTTGTAAATATCGGTTTTCTTTGGTTTTGAAACTAAGTTTTTGATTCGAACGTCCAGTCTAACTAGGGTCTCCTATGGTCAGGATGGCTCTTATACCAATTTGTCAAAACCCGGATTTTTAATCCCAGATGCCTGTTATGCCATACATCGCAATCCCAGGATTACCATTTTTGCGAGACATAACAGAATTGGATACCATAGTACATCATCCATTATAATCCGTACATAAGTTCTTACACAATAGGGATCTCATGATCCAGTTCTTAATACAACATCAAGCAGTGGAATACGTAATAATAACAGTAGCGTAGACGAAGCTCCATCTTCGGGGTCACAGGCAATGCTGACGATGGGAGATGATCCTAGTTGTCGTAACCTTCCTGGGGTCCATCCTACAGATACTCCTCTTCATAGTCTGGCCATGGCAATAGCCAGGGCCAAAGCCATGAGTACTCTTTAAGTACTCGCAAACTAATACTAACATGTAAAAGGGGTTTTTGATAATAGGTCACTAGGCTATAGGGTTATTTTGCAAAAGCCAGATTTATCTCTACTAAGTTTGGAAGCAACGAATAAGTAGTCACAATTTTATAACTCCTAAGTGGGAACTTGTATTTCATATCACAACCCTGTTGTGGTCAAGTCAAAGTCTCAATCCATTTCACAAGTCATTTTGAAAAGTCTGACGGGGGAACAGTATGGCCACTCCAACTGCCATAACCGCGGACGCGGCTATTCGAATAGTTTGACACTCTGCAGAGATTGTACACTTTCACCACAACATTTGATACATCCTTCAGGAACAAATCCTGAATTCACCATACTCAGTATGCGGATAATCAATCCTAACCTTTCAATTACACGCCCTAGTATAAGCACCTCTCCTGTGAGTTTGGCCTCCCAACCATGACCAACTGTCATCTTGGGTACTGCACAGGTGGATAATCTTCACAAGGTAGCCTCAGCTCAGACCTTGTCCGTGAGGGAACTAATACTAAGGTATATAAGTTTCCAGTCAAGCCCTACCCAATCTTCAGGTATTGTGGTTGTACGATAAAATTGGAATGGTATCGCATCCAAACAACCATCAGTTTTATAAAGGGTTAAGGCTCAGGACTCAACATTTTCATCACCAAAATCATCAGGTGTTCGGAAACACATGTCCAAAACATTTCAATAGAATGATCCATCATTCCAAGGTTTTCATAACCATTTTTCCACCAAGTATTCCCATCTAAAGTTGATCAAGTTTTATGCTTAGCACTAGCATCTACAGGTGGGGGTAAGCACTAATGAGGGGTTGTAAACTAGTGGAGTTTTAACTAAGTTCAATCTCATGCCTTAAGATGACATCAAGATTATCTAGCTTAGGCCACATTTTATGCTCTTTATGCAACCTTCACATATCTTTCTAGTATCTACCATTCTCTTAAGTAAACTCTAAGTAAGAGCCTTGATAAAGAAATAAAGTAAGAAGCTTGTAAGTAAAACTAGGATTGGTTTATCAAGTGGTTTAAGGCATATAGTTGACATGGTAACAAGCAGGTATTGGCTTGCACAATATCAGTATAAGCTTGCTAAATTGCAAGTGTTAGCTTGCAAGGTTAATAGCTTGCATAGGTATAGTATCAGCTTGCATTAGTGTCAATATAAGCTTGCCTTGTGCAGAGCAGTGGTTGAAGTTCTCCTCGGCTTCTTCTTCGTAGAATCCTCCTTCCTCCTCGTATCCTTGGTCGGTACTAGCGTCTATAAATAAATACGATGTACACAATCACCAAACAATACTTAAACTACTTGCAATCATCACACAAAAAGGGTCCTATAGATGATCTAGCATCATCACTAACATTACAAAATTAAAGTTTGGTTTAATTCCTTTTATTTTTAGAAAAGTAACTTCTACTCATTGAAAAACTACTTGAGACTTAATATTCTACAAACCAAACATGGGATCATGTTGACACATGTCATCACCACATATTTTAGTCCATGGGAATGTGATTTAAAGTGGTGTCACAATTTAATAAGGTTTTACCCTTTTATTTTAATTAATTAAAATGGCTAGAAATGCCTATGAGGCATTCTTTTATTACTTAAACATTCTTTCTATAAGTAAACCTATATATTTTTATATATTCTGAAAGGTATGGTTAAATGTGATTTTTGAGAGTTGGAATCAACTCAAAATCTATCATGGTTTAAATTTGAAAAATGTTTGAATGCAGAAAAGCTTCCGCCTTGTTATTTTTACCATGGGTGATCTATAGATCCAAATGACTTGAATCCAACGGGCTTGGATTCAGCATTCCCAAACCTTTCCAACAAAATTGGTTTCATTCAATTTGGTGCACTGAATCGACCTGGGTTGATTTTTGAAACTGGGTACAGAATTGAGTTTGAATCTAAATAGAAAAATCTAAATTCAAACGAGTGGGCTGCGCGGGAACTGTTAACGGGCCGGCCCAGTGACACTCCACGGTGCAGGGCTCAGCTGACAGGGGGTTCCACCAGTCAGTGGCTCTTTAAACGCGAAGCGATACGGGGCAATATGGGACGTTCGATCTGGTTCTAATCCAACGGCTGGGAGTCATCGTCGACGTTGAGCAACGCCGTCGAGACAGAAACCTAGGGCGGCCAGTGGGGGTGCTGGGGGCTCACCGGGGTGCAGGCGAGGGTCGGCGAGGCGGGCAAACAACGAAGTAGACGACGGCGAACTCAGCGGTGGTCGCGGCAGCTCCTAGGGTGGACGGAATCGATGGCGCCCATCTTCTCCAAAGGCGGCCTGCTCCGGCGCAATTCTGGTGATGCGCTGCTCGCCTTGCTCCGGGACTGAGGTGGGATGGTTCTGGGTGAGAGAGGAGTGGAATGGTGTGAAGAATTCAAGCGGGGAGGCCTCTATTTATAGTCGCGATGGTGAGACCGAACGGCATGGGCGAGCGACGGTGGCGACATGGCTACGGGCTGCTAGAGGCATGGCCAGCGGTGGCGATCGCTTCGTGGTCTCCTGGCGATGCTCTATGGCTTTAATACGCATGTAGGGGCGGTGCGGTTTGGTCTGGAACACGCGACACTCTGTGCGGCAGAGGCGGCGTCTTCGACGGCGAGTGGTGGCTACGGGGCACGGGCGGTGCAATGGGCATGTCTGGCGTGTTCCTGGGATGGTGGCGATCGTGTATGCACGCGGCGAGGGCGACGCGCGGTCTGTGGGCTTCAGTCGAGGATAGCGCTCTGGCGCACGCTCGACATGGTTGGCAGAGGCATAGGCGCGGCGTTCCTGGGTGCTGTGTTCGACGTCTTCGAGGCAGGGCTGGTCAAGAGGGGGCGGTGAGGCATGGGTGATCTTCCAGACAAGGTTGGCATGGCTAGTGCTGCTCCTAGCTTGCTGTCTCCACTGGGGTGGCAAGGGTGCACTCGGCTGTTCACCATTGATGGTTTTGGAAAGCTCACAGTGGTGCTAGTGCTTGGTTAATCTTGCTAGATGATCTACTGAGCTGGTTGTGAGCTAGATAGGGAACAAGTTAGGCAAGAATCACTGCTCACAATAGTGTTTTGATTTTGTTTGATTTGTGTCTGCCAAGTGTTTGATGAAATGGCCGCATGAATTCAAGTTCTGAATTTTGAAAAGATGTTTGGTGGGGGTGCTAGATTGGTGCTGGTGAGTCTGCAGATGCTTGGGTTTTTAAATTTGAGCTTGTTTGAGTGGTTTTTTAAAAAGTGGGATCTTCCCATATGATAAAGATTCAATTTTGAATTGTCATTTAAACTATGCATTTGAAAGTTTTTGGATGATCACAAGGTGGGCCTTGATACTTTGTTATGAGTACAATCAAGGGGTGCAAAGATCTAGAAAAGTTTCTGTTAGGTTCTGAAAGTTTGAGATAGCCAAAGTAGGCATGGGAGTTAAATTGGTCAAAATGACCATTCCCTTATTTTATTTGTTTTGATTTACTTGTCTTTGGGAAAAGTGTGGGAAATGTTTATATGATGTTTATTTCACCTAAGAAACATTTTACAAGCAAATAAACACACAAACAAGTTGGTTCAAAAGAATTTCAAATTAAATGCATACACATATGCATGCTTTCATAATTTTATTTAGAAAAGTTTTTTTTTACCCTAAATTTGATGATTAGAGTTTGATGATCCAAGTTTAGTATTTTTGGGATGTTACAAACCTTCCCCCTTAAACAAAATCTCGTCCCGAGATTTGAAAAAGGATGAAAAGATTACCTAGGATTTGAAGAGATCAGGAAACTCCGTCCTGATGTGATCTTCTCGCTCCCAGGTAGCTTCCTCTTCTGTGTGGTTGCTCCATTGAATCTTGAGAAACTTTATGCTTCGGGTTCAGGTAGTCCTAAAGGTTTCTTCCAAAATACGGATGGGTACTTCAGGATAGGTCAGGTCATCGTTGATCTCTATGGTCCGGTGATCGATATTTTTGAACACTTCGGTCTTCTCGGGGACTTCGAGAAACTTGCAAAGTAACGAGATATGGAACACATTGTGCACGGTTGACATCTCTTCGGGTAGTTCCAATTGATACAATACTTCTCCTCGACAGTTCAAAATCTTGAAACGTATGATATATCTGGGGGCTAACTTTCCTTTGAGTTGGAAACGCTGCATTCCCTTCAATGGCGACACTTTTAGATAAACAAAATCTCCTATGTTTAAGGCGAGGTCTCGACGTCTCTTGTCGGCGTAACTCTTTTGTCTGGACTGGGCGGTCTTGAGGTGCTCACGAATCTTGAGAACCTTCTCTTCTGCTTCTCGTAGGATGTCGGGTCCGAAAATCTGACTCTCTCCTACTTCCGACCAGTTCAAAGGGGTGCGACACTTCCTTCCGTACATGAATTCAAATGGGGCCATTTGCAAACTGGCTTGATAACTGTTGTTGTAAGAAAATTCTGCAAACGGCAGACAGTCTTCCCACTTGGATCCATATTCTAACACACATGCTCTCAGCATATCTTCGAGTATTTGATTTACTCGCTCCGTTTGTCCATCGGTCTGAGGGTGATACGTGGTGCTGAAATCTAGGCGGGTTCCTAAACCTTCTTGGACTTTCTTCCAGAATCTCGAGGTAAACTGAGTTCCTCGATCCGATACGATGTTCTTGGGGACTCCATGCAAACTAACTATTCTAGCGATATACAACTCTGCTAGCTTCGAACTCTAATATGTGGTCTTGACGGGTAAGAAATGGGCGACTTTGGACAATCTGTCCACTATGACCCAGATAGAGTCATTTCCCCTACTAGAAGTAGGCAGTCCAGTGATAAAGTCCATTCCAACAAAATCCCATTTCCATTCCGGAATCTGCAAGGGTTGCAACAATCCAGCAGGTCTTTGATGTCCGGCCTTGACTCGCTGACATATATCACACTTGGCGATATAGCTTCCGATTTCTCTCTTCATCTTATGCCACCAAAATTGCTCTTTTAAATCTTGATACATCTTAGTTCCTCCGGGATGGATAGAATAAAGAGTATCATGAGCCTCCTTCAGAATAACTTCTTTCAACTCAGAATCTGCTGGTACACAAAGGCGTCCTTTATACCACAAAACTCCTTCTTCGTCCTGGGTAAATCCGGGTACTTTGCCTGTACTGATACGACGCTTGATTCCATCGATACTAGCATTTCCCTTCTGCGCCTCTTTAATCTGACTGATCAAAGTGGGCTGGAGTTCTATGCTAGCCAAGAATCCTTCACTTACTAATTCCATTCGGAAATCTTTCATCTCTTTGTGCAAACTTGGTTGCTCCTTCAAAATCATGGAGTTCAAGCGGCACGGCAATCTGCTAAGGGCATCTGCTACCACATTGGCTTTACCAGGGTGATAGTGAATGTCCAGGTCGTAATCCTTGATTAGCTGAATCCATCTTCTTTGCCTCATATTCAGCTCCTTCTGAGTGAATATATACTTTAGGCTCTTGTGATCCGAATAAATCTCACAACGGTTTCCCATCAGGTAATGTCTCCATGTCTTCAGGGCTAGAACTACGGCTGCGAGTTCGAGGTCATGGGTTGGGTAGTTTTTCTCATGTTGCTTCAGTTGTCGAGATAGATAAGATATAACTTTGCCTTCTTGCATTAGCACACATCCGAGACCAATCTTGGATGCGTCACAATACACATCGAAGGGCTTCGTGATATCCGACATGATCAAGATTGGGGCTGAAATTAATCTTCTCTTGAGTTCTTGAAAACTCGCTTCACACTTGTCTGTCCATTCAAATTTCTTGTCCTTCTTCAGCAATTGGGTCATAGGTCTGGCGATACTAGAGAATCCTTCTACGAATTTTCGGTAATATCCCGCCAATCCGAGAAATGCACGAACTTGGGTTTGAGTGGTTGGGGCTTGCCAATCTTCTACATCTTTCACTTTGGTAGGGTCAACGGCAATTCCTCCGGCTGATACAATGTGACCGAGGAATCCTACCTCCTGTAACCAGAATTCACATTTGCTAAACTTTGCATATAGTTGATGCTCTCTAAGGGTTCCAAGAATGGTCCTTAGGTGTAGCTCATGTTCTTATTCTGATTTGGAATAAATCAGAATGTCATCGATGAAAACAACGACAAACTTATCCAGGAAGTCCATAAAAATCTTATTCATGAGATTCATGAAATAAGTGGGGGCATTGGTTAATCCAAAAGACATGAATGTATACTCATACAATCCATATCTGGTGGTAAAGGCAGTCTTTGGAATATCCTCTGCACGAATTTTGAGTTGGTGATAGCCAGTCCTAAGATCAATCTTAGAAAACACTTTGGCACCGGTCAACTGATCAAACAAATCTTCTATATTAGGCAAGGGGTACTTGTTCTTGATGGTGACATCATTCAATTTCCGATAATCCGTACACAAACGGTTACCTCCATCCTTCTTATCCACAAACAAGACAGGTGATCTCCAAGGTGACGCACTTGGTTGAATCAATCTAATTTCTAGCATGGAATCTAGTTGCTTCTTCAGCTCTACGAGCTCTGACGGGTTCATACTATAGGGTCTCTGGGCTATGGGTCCGGTTCCAGGAATTAGCTCGATGATAAACTCGATATCCCGATCTGGGGGCATGCCGGGCAAAACATCTGGAAATACATCGGGGTATTCACAGACTATCCGGACTTGGTCAATGGTAGGTTGGGTTATACTCTTGTTGCACTTGAATTGACAAGGTAAGGTTTCAGATATATGCTCGACTGATATTCTGGCTGTACTGGTCATGGTTATGGCTTTCTTGGCACAGTCAATCAATCCTTTATGTTTGGACATCCAATCCATTCCTAGTACTATTTCCAAACCTTTAGTTCCGAGTACTATCACATTTGCATAAAAATCTATGCCATGGATTCGGATAGGGATGGCTTTGCAAATTTGCCTAACCTTGGTGGTTGATCCGGGAATTTGAACGATCATAACATGATTCAGTTTAATTGGTTGAATTTTACTAGTGCATGCAAATTCTTTGGTGACAAATGAATGCGATGCACCAGAATCAAACAACACTCTTGCAAGTACTGAATTAATAGAAAACATACCCAGCACGACGTCTGTCGCTTCATGAGCTTCTTCAGCATGCATGAGAAAAAGACGGCCGTTGCGGTTGAGTGAATTCCCTGGGGCAAATCTCCTTCCTGGCTGAACACGACGCTGCTGCTGAGCTAGGGCGTTGGCATTGGGTGCTGCGACATTCTTATTGTTGGGGCACTCATTGGAATAGTGGCCTTTATTTCCACAGTCATAACAAGTCACTTGCGACTTGTCCTTTGCTGCTATAGGCACAACATTGCTTCCAGTCCTCGGGGCAGTGTTGGTGTTGGCGGTAGCATTGTTGTTGTTGAACTTGGGTGGGGCACGATTGAAATTGCTAGCGTTGCCGGGGTTGTTGTGATTTCCTCCGGGCCTAGGGTTTCCACGGTTGGGATAGGTCGGACGGTTCATCGGGGGTCTGTTGGTTCTTGGGGCAAATCCGGGAGATGGGTTTGGGCGATACTTTGGGGTCTGATGGGTTCCTGGTTGATGCATCATGCGACGCTTGCGGTTCTCATTGGCTTGGTTGATCTTTCCTTCCATCTGGATATCTGAGTCGACAAGGGATTCAATATCAGCAAAGGGGTTATTGACTAATACCGGCTGCATCTCATCGTGTAGACCATTCAGGAATCTTTCTTTCTTCTTGGCTTCGGTGTCGATCTCATCCGGGGCATACCTAGCTAATGACAAGAATTTGTCACGGTATTCCACTACAGTCATCCTTCCATGCTTCAGCTCTCTGAACTCGTCTCTCATTCTCTTGATCAAACCTGGTGGCACATGGGTTCTGCTAAACTTGACCTTGAATTCCTCCCAGGTCATCATCTGGCCTCCGGTCATTGCGCGAACACTGTTCCACCATGCCCTGGCATCTCCGGCTAGATAGTGGGTGGCGAACAGAACCTTCTCGTTGGCTTCCACTCCGGCGACTTCTAGGTTATTTTCCATGGTTTGCAGCCAATCATCAGCATCTAGGGGCTCTTCTGACTTAGTGAAAACAGGTGGGTTGGTATTCTGGAAATTCTTGAGCTTAGATCCATGGTTGTCCTGATTTCCGTGGCCTTGGTTATTGTGGGAAAGCTAGGCTATCTGTTGCAGGGTGGCTAGGTTGGCTTGACGTTCCGCTCTTTTAGCTTCACGGTCAGAAGTCAACATTTGCAGAATCTGCAACATCGGGTCCGGAGATGAACCACTTCCTCCACGTGGCATCTGAAGATTGAGATATATCATGAGAAAAGAGGGAAATTTCTAAGGTTTTGGGTCTTTGAAAAGTTTTTAAAGTTTGACTCATATTTTTCTAGCAACTTGCTTTTTCATTCATTCATTCATAGCACACAGTACAACACACACCACAACAAAGAAAACAGATGGTTTTAAGAACCATTATGCAAACTACGATAGAGTGGGACCGAATACTACTCACTACGCTAGTGCTCAAGTGCTACTATTCCTCGGAATCTGTGGCTTCATCATCCTCATCATCATCGATGAAGGCGAAATCATCTTCATCGGTGAAGAAGTCCATAGCCTGATCCTCCAGAAAATCATCATCATCGCTGAGATAGGAGTAGGGGTCTCCACGAAGATCTTCTCCGGCATTCTCCCTTTCCTCCAACTGCATGTCTCTCTCGTGGATGGTATCCTCCAGAGATGAGATGCGGTGGCGAAGACGGGCAATAATGCGCTCCTTCTTGTCGAGCTGACGGCGGCGAGACTTGCGATCCTTTGCTAACATGGCGATGGTCTGATCCTTCGTCTTGATGATGGCAGACTTATGGTTGCAGTAGTCACGACAGTTGTCTAACTCCTGCTGATGATCGTACATCATGAAGCTAAGGTGGTCCAATTGAGTCCTTAGCTCGGGGTGGTATGGTGCTTCTAGTGGTTGTCCATTTGCATCACTCCTTGGGCAAAACTCAAAGCGAGTACCCTTGATCTGATTGATGCTCTGCCCACACAGACGGGAAAGAGCTTCCTGCATGGCCCTGGCAAGTCCATCGGGCCAGTTGTTCTCTCTTAAGGTAAACTGAATTCCTTCCGCAGTGGGAGGTTCAATCTTTCCTCTGAGACTTGCAACAATTAGCCACTGCAGATCTTCTCCTCCTTGATCACTGAGCTGAGCTCCGAAGAACTTGGGGTGCGGACGCTCCAGAAGTTCCGAAAGCTGGTCCAAATCCCTCTCAAAGATAAGGTCTCCTCCATTCCCCAACTGATAAAACTTGCTGTACTTCACGTCCATCTATAAGAATATAGGATGAGTAAGTTAGTAGAGTGATCAAGTGCGTCAAAATTTTATGTATTTTGCAAGAGTTTTTGAGGAACATGAATTTTCATGAAAGAATCAAAGGGATAAGAATGAGAATAAGTTTTTGTAAATATTGGTTTTCTTTAGTTTTGAAACTAAGTTTTTGATTCGAACGTCTAGTCTAACTAGGGTCTCCTATGGTCAGGATGGCTCTGATACCAACTGGTCAAAACCCAGATTTTTAATCCCAGATGCCTGTTATGCCATACATCGCAATCCCAGGATTACCATTTTTGCGAGACATAACAGAATTGGATACCATAGTACATCATCCATTACAATCCATACATAAGTTCTTACACAAATAGGGATCTCATGATCCAGTTCTTAATACAACATCAAGCAGCGGAATACGTAATAATAATGGTAGCGTAGGCGAAGCTCCATCTTCGGGGTCATAGGCAATGCTGACGATGGGAGATGATCCTAGTTGTCATAACCTTCCTGGGGTCCATCCTCCAGATACTCCTCTTCATAGTCTGGCCATGGGAATAGCCAGGGACAAAGCCATGAGTACTCTTTAAGTACTCGCAAACTAATACTAACCTATAAAAGGGGTTTTTGATAATAGGTCACTAGGCTCTAGGGTTATTTTGCAAAAGCCAGATTTATCTCTACTAAGTTTGGAAGCAACGAATAACTAGTCACAATTTTATAACTCCTAAGTGGGAACTTGTATTTCATATCACAACCCTGTTGTGGTCAAGTCAAAGTCTCAATCCATTTTACAAGTCATTTTGAAAAGTCTGACGGGGGAACAGTATGGCCACTCCAACTGTCCATAACCGCGGACGCGGCTATTCGAATAGTTTGACACTCTGCAGAGATTGTACACTTTCACCACAACATTCGATACATCCGTCAGGAACAAATCCTGAATTCACCATACTCAGTATGCGGATAATCAATCCTAACCTTTCAATTACACGCCCTAGTATAAGCACCTCTCCTGTGAGTTTGGCCTCCCAACCATGACCAACTGTCATCTTGGGTACTCCACAGGTGGACAATCTTCACAAGGTAGCCTCAGCTCAGACCTTGGCCGTCAGGGAACTAATACTAAGGTATATAAGTTTGCAGTCAAGCCCTACCCAATCTTCGGATATTGTGGTTGTACGATAAAATTGGAATGGTATCGCATCCAGACAACCATCAGTTTTATAAAGGGCTAAGGCTCAGGCCTCAACATTTTCATCACCAAAATCATCAGGTGTTCGGAAACACATGTCCAAAACATTTCAATAGAATGATCCATCATTCCAAGGTTTTCAGAACCATTTTTCCACCAAGTATTCCCATCTAAAGTTGATCAAGTTTTATGCTTAGCACTAGCATCTACAAGTGGGGGTAAGCACTAATGAGGGGTTGTAAACTAGTGGAGTTTTAACTAAGTTCAATCTCATGCCTTAAGATGACATCAAGATTATCTAGCTTAGGCCACATTTTATGCTCTTTATGCAACCTTCACATATCTTTCTAGTATCTACCATTCTCTTAAGTAAACTCTAAGTAAGAGCCTTGATAAAGAAATAAAGTAAGAAGCTTGTAAGTAAAACTAGGATTGGTTTATCAAGTGGTTTAAGGCATATAGTTGACATGGTAACAAGCAGGTATTGGCTTGCACAATATCAGTATAAGCTTGCTAAATTGCAAGTGTTAGCTTGCAAGGTTAATAGCTTGCATAGGTATAGTATCAGCTTGCATTAGTGTCAATATAAGCTTGCCTTGTGCAGAGCAGTGGTTGAAGTTCTCCTCGGCTTCTTCTTCGTAGAATCCTCCTTCCTCCTCGTATCCTTGGTTGGTACTAGCGTCTATAAATAAATACGATGTACACAATCACCAAACAATACTTAACTACTTGCAATCATCACACAAAAAGGGTCCTATAGATGATCTAGCATCATCACTAACATTACAAGATTAAAGTTTGGTTTAATTCCTTTTATTTTTAGAAAAGTAATTTCTACTCATTGAAAAACTACTTGAGACTTAATATTCTACAAACCAAACATGGGATCATGTTAACACATGTCATCACCACATATTTTAGTCCATGGGAATGTGATTTAAAGTGGTGTCACAATTTAATAAGGTTTTACCCTTTTATTTTAATTAACTAAAATGGCTAGAAATGCCTATGAGGCATTCTTTTATTACTTGAACATTCTTTCTGTAAGTAAACCTATATATTTTTATATATTCTGAAAGGTATGGTTAAATGTGATTTTTGAGAGTTGGAATCAACTCAAAAGATATCATGGTTTAAATTTGAAAAATGTTTGAATGCAGAAAAGCTTCTGCCTTGTTATTTTTACCATGGGATATCTATAGATCCAAATGACTTGAATCCAATGGGCTTGGATTCAGCATTCCCATACCTTTCCAACAAAATTGGTTTCATTCAATTTGGTGCACTGAATTGACTTGGGTTGATTTTTGAAACTGGGTACAGAATTGAGTTTGGATCTAAATAGAAAAATCTAAATTTAAACGAGTGGGCTGCGCAGGAACTGTTAACGGGCCGGCCCAGTGACACTCCGCGGTGCGGGGCTCAGCTGACAGGGGGTTCCACCAGTCAGTGGCTCTTCAAACGCGAAGCAGTACGGGGCAATATGGGACGTTCGATCTGGTTCTAATCCAACGGCTGGGAGTCATCGTCGACGTTGAGCAACGCCGGCGAGACAGAAACCTAGCGCGACCAGTGGGGGTGCTGGGGGCTCACCGGGGTGCAGGCGAGGGTCGGCGAGGCGGGCGAACGACGAAGTCGACGACGGCGAACTCAGGGGTGGTCGCGGCAGCTCCTGGGGTGGACAAAATCGACGGCGCCCTTCTTCTCTAGAGGCGGCCTGCTCTAGCACAATTCCGGCGATGCGCTGCTCGCCTTGCTCCGGGACTGAGGTGGGATGGTTCTGGGTGAGAGAGGAGTGGAATGGTGTGAAGAATTCGAGCGGGGGAGGCCTCTATTTATAGTCGCGACGGTGAGACCAAACGGCATGGGCGGGCGACGGTGGCGACATGGCTATGGGCTGCTAGAGGCATGGCCAGCGGTGGCGATCGCTTGGTGGTCTCCTGGTGATGCTCTATGGCTTTAATGCCTGTAAGATCCCTCCTTTATAAAGGAAAAGGATCCCTGTGATTGCAATGCTAGTCCCTGGATCAATGCTAGCATCCACAGTTTAAGATGAAGTACACAGAAACAAAGGTCATTATTACAGTCATTCCAGAGACAAACATAGTCTTTTACAACTCCATGGCCACAGGCCTAGTACAAGAGTTTAAATAAGTAATAATATAAATAAGTCTTCATCTTCATGTGCCATAGGCAAGCATGTTGAGTGTAGACTCATGACTCCTAATCATCACCAGAATAACCTACAACATCACAAGTTACAGCCATAGTGGGTCAATACATTGGAATAGTATTGGCAAGTGATACCTTAGTAGAATATTGGTGGACTAAATACTATATGCATTTTGGCTAAGTGTAGCTTAGGCTTTCTTTGCTCAAAATAGGTTTTGCCTATTAGTTGAAAACACTAAGTTTTTCCTTGTCAAAACTTTTCCCAAAGAACCACCAATAGACATTGGGGTCCTTCACCCTTGTTCAACCGCAAGTTTTACTTAGAAATTGGGATGAGGAGATTCTTGATAGCTTCCATGTCTTGATGCTCAAATTGTCCAATACCAGGGACATGGCTAAGTACTTAGATTCTTCCATCTGCAGAGGTTGTGCACTTTCCCCACAAGACTTGATTTTCACTAAGACAGGACCTTTGAGAAGCCTTCCCTTAGACCAAATGGACGCGTTCCAACCTATCATCCCACTACCACCAACTGTCCAAATGGCTAAGTTATTGCAACTTATATGATCCAGGCAGAGCCCATATTGCCAAGTGGATGCACTAGAAGCTTCTTAACATTTGGCCTCTCAAATCCCTTTGTTCCTGGGTGGCTTTCCACAAGTGAGATACACAAGGTAAACCATAGAAATGGGCCTTGTGTAACCACTCAACATAACCCATTCACAACCATTCCACCCAGGTGATTCATTCACTTAGTTGTTTTATTAAGCAAAAACATAGTCCAAAGACTTAGAAATATTTATTCATTGCATGAACATATAGCCACCCTTGGTTGCTACTATCTAGGCTAAGCATGACATAGATAAGCATCTTAACTTAAGAAATTTCTAGCAATTCTACAACTACTAGGATTTCCCAAGCATAGCATATAAGAAAAATATAACCATGCAGGACTAGCAAAATATTTCTAATGCATAGTTGTAAAACATAGGGATAAAATCATGAAGCACCACTTGCCTTGGTAGTTTGGAGAGTAGCTACAATCCTCACAATCACAGTCACTATTTGCACCAAAATCTACACTTAAATGATAGCACCAAATCACATACAAAATAGATTCAAGCAAAAATATATGGATGCATGCAATATGATATGTGATGATTTTCTATACCAAACATGACAAGTGCATAGTACTGATTCATAAACAAGTTCAAATCTTGCCAAACAAACTTTATTTGAACATTAAAACATTTCTCAAATAATTAATATACACAAAATAGGCCTACACATGTTTCTGTAAATAAAACCATTTTAACAGAAACAAAACTTTAAACACATTGCATAAATGGAAAGGGCTTTCTCTCCTGATTCCATTGATATAAAATTTGTCAAATTTGAACATGGGAATCAAAAGTTATGATTAAAACAAGTTTAAACATCTAATAGATTCAAATCAGAAATTTAAAACGAGAAACATGCCACGCGGCGCTATCTTACTGGCTGGTACCGCTTCGCGCCGGATCACGCTTCTGAGCCGTTGGATCTAACTTAATCGCGCGGCTCTGATTGAAACTTACCGCTTCGCCTAAGATCTATCGTGACCACTAGATCTAAATCTAATGGCGCTCAGCACTTGACCAACAAGTGGCGGCGCTGGCGGAGGCGCGCTCTGACAGTGGCGGAGCCGGCGAACTAGGTCGCCCGGGGAGGTGGGAGGATGCTCACCAGAACCGCAGTGACGAGGAGAAGCTCGACGTGTCCTTGGTTGGCGAAGGGGCGCTCGGAGTCGTCGCGGATTGCTCGTCGGAGTAGTCCCTGGCGGCTGTGGCTTCTGTTCGTCGACGTTGGCGACGCCCTGGGCCGCGCTACGACAAGAGGAGGGTACATTTAGATGCGCAGGACACTGGGGATCTTACGCGTATCAAACAGAGGGAGAGGGGAGGCTGGATCTTACGAAAAAAGGTCGTCGGAGTTCGAGCAGAGAGTGATGGAGCTTAGGCGTTGACGTTGCCGAGGCTATAGACCATGCGCGGGCAAACAGAAAGCATCAGTAGGTGCGCACGGAGATGCAGAGCAAGCCAGCATGAACCAAAGGCAGAGGGGAGTGCGGTGCTCACCGGAATTCATCAGCGAACACGTCGGAGCAGCGAGGTTGCGGCGAGGAATTCTCGCAGCCTGGGGGCGCTCAGTGTTTGGGGTTTGGGGGAAAATGGAGAAGGGGCAGAGGGGGTTTAAATAGCAAGGTCGCGGGCGTGATTCACTCGTGCATTGATCGTGAATTGAAGCCACAAATCAATCCAGAAATGTCCAAGTGATTTGGGGGAAGGAACTCGTCGCCGGGTGAAGAAGAAGACCGTTGCGTGGGCCGCGTTGTCAGCGAGAGGAACAAAGGGGAGGTGGGGTCAGGCGGTCAGTCACTCCGCGGGTTTGATTGCGAGTACAGAAAAACGGTTCGCGGGAGGGTTCGCTGGGCTGGCTGGGTCAAGTTGGGCCAGATTTGGTTGTTTGCTTATTTTTTCTCTCTTTATTCCTTTTCTTTTTCTGTTTGGTTTTCTAAAATGATTTTCAAACTCCTTTTCAAATCAGTTTGATTTCAAACCTTCTTTGGACTTTTGCATAGTGAATTTTGTATTTAAATAAGTGTCAAACCTTTCTGTTTACAAACACTAACTTGGGTCATTTGAAAAATAAAATAAAACCAAGCCATTAAGAGATATATTAATTGGCATAAACTTGGTTTTATTTCATACTTTGTTTGGAAACTTTATTCAAGCTTTTTGAAATGATTTATGTTTGAACTCAAAACATTACTGAATGAATATTTGTACCTTACTCATTAGCAAGTAGCCCAAAGGCTAGAGTATTCATACATAAAATGATGAGCAATATATGCTCCCGTTTTTTAAATGATTTTGAAATGAAACCCTAAATGATCATGGATGCATGGATGATATGCATGAGTTTTGAAACATGATTTTAGGGATGTTACAAATCTAACCCCCTTAAGGTGAATCTCGCCCTCGAGATGCGGATTGGCTAGCAAATAGGTGAGGGTGGTCTTTCCGAAGATCATCTTCTCTTTCCCAAGTTGCTTCCTCTTCGGAATGATGGTTCCATTGAACTTTGCAGAATTTTATAGTCTTAGTCCGAGTAACTCTTTCTGCAGTCTCAAGAATCTTTATAGGTTTCTCTTCATAAGTGAGGTCACTTTCCAATTGGACCTCTTCCAAAGGTATAGTATCCTTCAAAGAAGTTTCTTCCATTTCTGGATGACATTTCTTAAGCTGACTCACATGAAACACATTATGAACAGCTAACAAAGACTTTGGCAATTCAATCTCATAGGCTGCTTCTCCTTTGTGACTTAGAATCTTGAATGGTACAACATATCTTGGGGCCAATTTACCTTTGACACCAAACCTCTTCACTCCACGAAGTGGTGACACTCTAAGATAATCTCTATCACCTACTTCATAGGTGACTTCTCTACGCTTAGGATCTGCGTAGCTCTTTTGTCAGGACTGTGCTATCTTCAATCTGTCCTTAACTAGCTTGACTTTCTCTTCAGCTT
Organism: Avena sativa; assembly: GCA_916181665.1. NCBI lineage: Eukaryota > Viridiplantae > Streptophyta > Magnoliopsida > Poales > Poaceae > Avena > Avena sativa. The sequence continues at coordinate 510,976,039 of OV702294.1, forward strand.
CTTTGATTAGTTCTGGTCCGAACAAACTTATTTCTCCCACACCATTCCATAGCAATGGGGTGGTACACTTTCTCCAATAGAGAAACTCAAATGGTGCCATCTCAATACTGGCTTGATATCTATTATTATAAGAGAATTCTGCGTAAGGTAGACTTTCATCCCAACTGGCTCCATAGTCTAGGGCACATGCCCTCAACATATCTTCAAGAATCTGATTAGTCCTTTCTGTCTGTCCATCAGTCTGAGGATGAAAAGCGGTACTGAATTCCAACCTCGTTCCCAACGACTCATGTAGTTGCCTCCAAAAATGAGAAGTGAATTGAGTTCCCCTATCAGACACGATACTCTTGGGTACTCCATGTAGACACACAATTCTACTCATATAGATCTTGGCTAACTTAGCACTTGTGTAGGTTGTCTTCACGGGTATGAAATGAGCCACTTTAGTTAGGCGATCCACTACTACCCAAATAGAATCATATCCTGACCTGGTCCTTGGTAATCCGGTAATGAAATCCATACCAATCTTGTCCCACTTCCAATCAGGAATAGGTAGTGGTTGAAGCAATCCTGCTGGTTTCTGATGTTCCGCTTTCACTCTACTACATACGTCACACAAAGCAATATGTTCGGCGATGTCCTTCTTGAGATTATTCCACCAAAATCTTTCCTTCATATCCATGTACATTTTGGTGTTACCTAGATGGATAGAATATGGTGAGCTGTGTGCTTCTTGTAAAATCAGTTTCCGAAGCTCCGGATCTTGTGGAACGCAGATACGTTTCCCATGCCATAAAGTACCATGTTCGTCTTCATGGAATCCTTTGGCTTTTCCTTTGCCAATCTTTTCCTTAATCTCTTCAATTTCCTTATCAGTCTTCTGGGCTTCTTTAATCTTGTCCAACAGAGTAGGTTGAACATCCAAAGACATGAGATGTCCTTCAGGCACAATCTCCAATCTGAGGTCTCTAAATTGGGCACACAGATCATCTGGCAATTCTCCCTTAGTAAGGCCATTCACAAAAACCTGACGGCTTAGGGCATCCGCTACAACATTTGCTTTACCGGGATGGTATTGCAAACTCAAGTCATAGTCCTTGATGAGTTCTAGCCATCTTCTTTGTATCATGTTCATTTCTTTCTGGGTGAATATATACTTCAAACTCTTGTGATCTGTGAACACTTCACAACGCTTTCCCAAAAGATAATGTCTCCATGTTTTGAGTGCATGGACTACAGAGGCTAACTCTAAATCATGAGTAGGGTAGTTCACTTCATGTGTTTTGAGTTGTCTTGAGGCATAAGCCATAACTTTCCCTTCTTGCATAAGTACGACACCTAATCCATGATGATATGCATCACAATACACTTGGAAATCTTTCTCCAAATCTGGAAAACACAAGACTGGGGGCTGTCACTAGCCTCTTCTTCAATTCTTGAAAGCTGAGTTCACATCCTTCAGACCAAGCAAATTTCTTGTCTTTCTTTAACAATTCTGTCATAGGCTTAGCTACCTTCGAGAAATTCTCAATGAACCTTCTGTAGTAACCTGCTAAGCCAAGGAACCTACGAACTTCTTTCACTGACTTGTGAGATTCCCATTCAGTTACAGCTGAAACCTTAGCAGGATCAACTGCTACTCCATCTCCTGACACAACGTGTCCAAGAAATCCAACTTCATTTAGCCAAAATTCACACTTGCTGAATTTGGCATATAACTTATGCTCTCTAAGTTTTTCAAGTATCAAACACAAATGTCCTTCATGCTCTTCTTTGCTCTTGGAGTAGATCAAAATGTCATCGATGAAAACAACAACAAACTTATCAAGGAACTCCATGAACACCTTGTTCATCATATTCATGAAATATGCTGGAGCATTGGTTAAACCAAATGGCATCACGGTATACTCATACAATCCATACCTTTTGGTGAAAGCTGTCTTGGGTATGTCTTGTTCCCTTATCTTGAGCTGGAAATAACCTGACCGGAGATCAATCTTTGAAAACACACAAGCTCCTTCTAACTGATCAAACAAGTCATGAATTCTAGGCAAAGGGTATTTGTTCTTGATAGTCACCTCATTGAGTGAACGGTAATCTATGCATAACCTTTGACTTCTATCTTTCTTTTCCACAAACAAAACTGGTGCTCCCCAAGATGAGGAACTTTGTTGGATAAATCCTTTTTGCAACTGTTCACCAAGTTGCTTATTGAGTTCTTTCAACTCATCAACTGACATCTTGTATGGTCTCTTTGCTATTGGTCCAGATCCTGGTAGCAAATCAATGAGAAATTCCACATCTCTATCTGGTGGCATTCCCGGCAATTCTTCCGGAAACACATCTGGATATTCACTCACTATTGGCACACTGTCCATGCTAACCCCCTTAAGAGAATTTAGCTTACTCCTTTTTGATTCAAAGTTGGTCTTGAATCTGATTCTTTTATTTTCTAGAGTTGTGAGTGAGACAGTATGGTTGGCACAATCTATCACTCCCTTGTGCTTAGTCATCCAGTCCATTCCCAAAATGACATCAATCCTTGGGAGTTTAGGATTATCAAGTTAACGGGAAACTTATACTTCCCAAATTCTATGACTAGATCATGACATCCTGAATTCACTATCATTTCCCCGCCAGGAGAACTTACTTTTATAGGACACCCAATAGTTTCTACCGGTAGTTCATTTCTTTCAACAAATGCTCTTGATATGAATGAATGAGATGCACCAGTATCAAAGAGAACAAATGCTGGGACAGAATTGAGTTTGAACTTACAAGCAACAGCATCAGGTTCCTCATAAATTTCCTCCACATTGATCTGGTTCACTTGTCCCTTTTGAAAAGGGTTGGGCTTGTTGGGTCCTTCAACTTTCTTTTCTGGGCATTCATTTGCATAATGCCCCATCTTCTTGCACTTGAAAGACTCAACCTGACTAAGATCCTTCTTGACAGGCTGGCTTCCACTACCACTTCCACTACGACTGTGGTGGCTCTTGTATCCACCCTTGTGATTCTTGTACTTGTCATTGTCATGACTACGGTGATGCTTGTTGTCATGATGACGGTTGTGGTTGTGGTGCTTGTTTAATTTCCCATGCTTGTGGGATCCTGAACTCCCACTATCATCATAATGGGAACGCTTGTGAGACGATCCCGAGTTGTGCTTGTCAGAGTGCCTTCTCTTCCTACTTTCAACTTGCTTCATCTTGTTCTCCAAAATGGCAGCCTTGTCACAAAGAGACTAGTATGTGGGAAGATATGCCATAGCTAACGGCAGGTTCAGTTCATCATTCAACCCTTCAAGGATGTTTTCCTTCCTCTTAGCATCAGTGTCAACTTCATATGGTGCATAACGTGCTAGATTGTTGAACTCTTCAATATATTCAGCCACACTGCGGTGGCGTTGCTTCAGGTTATGGAACTCTTTCTTCTTCAAACTCATCACTCCGGATGAGATGTGAGCAGTACGGAAACCATCTTCAAAGATAGCCCATGTCACATCTGCAATGGGAGTGGTGATCTGAAAGTTATCCCACCATGTAGCTGCTGGTCCTTCCAACAAGTGAGCTGCAAATCTGACTTTTTCTTCATCAGTACAGCCAACTCTTATTAAGTCCTTGTTCACCGAGCGTAGCCAATCATTGGCCACCATAGGATCAGTAGTTCCTGAGAACTTTGCTGGCCTCAATCTCAAGAACCTGGTAAGCATGGCAAAACCCGGTGGGTTGTTCTGATTGTTGTTGTTGTTGTTGTTGTTGTTTTTGTTGTTATTGTTGTTGTTGTTGTTCTGATTCTGGATGAACGTAGTCATCATCTGCATCAGCTGAGTCTGAGCTGTCATCATTTGCTGCATCTCAGGGGTGATGTTGTTGTTGTTGGGGTTGGGATTGGCACGACGGGGAGGCATCTGTGGTTTGTTCAATAGAGATAAGAATGAGATACCCATAGATGCTAACATGCACAATACATCACATAAACAATCACCAAACATGCATCAAAAATAATAATAGTTCAACAACATAAACGATAAGTTAGCAAAGTAAACACACCAATAGCAAGCCATCCACATGTTGGATGGTCATTGCCACTCAATAAAAAGCATGATAAATAAATGATAAATGAGTAGTCATCACTACTCCTCGGCATCAACCTCCTCCCCAACAAATGTAAGACCTGCATTCTCCATAGCGGTCTTGTATTCCTCGACATTGGTGGTCAAGGTCTCTACTTTGGCTTTGAGAGCCCTCTTCTGAGAACGAAGCCTCTCGATCATAGTCTACTGATGCTCGAGCTCTAAGTCCTTGTTCTCTAGTTCTGCAGTCATGTCTCGAATCCTCTTGTTCCTATCCTGGACTCGCTTCTCTTGACTCTTGAACTTTTTATCTTGACTCTCAAACTTGGCCTCCATCTCCTTGACTATCTCATCTTGCTCCGCGAAGAGCTTGTCCTTCTCACGAAGATGCACCTGGAGTTCGTCATTGCTAAGCATGACGTTGGTCCTATCAGTGTCCACGTGCCTAAGAAGAACCTCTAAGTCTTGGAGGTATAAACAAATCGGCTCTGCTGTCTCCCTCGAAGTATCCTCGAAGTCAATGGCCTCACCATCCTCATCACGTCTACCGAAGGCGTGGAAGTGAGTACCTCTAACCTGTCGAGAGTGTCTCCCTAATAGACGTCCAATCAAGTCTTGCATGACTACCTCTAGGCCTCTCTCCTTATCATCATGCATGAGCTTGAAGATGATTGCCTCCGTGGTAGGCCCAGTCTGGCGTCCGGGTTGATTGACCTTGAAGCCCCAAAGGTATTTCCTCTCAAACTTGGTGAGGGGAAGTACCATGATTGAGCAAACTAGTGAGCTCAATAATACGAGGGCCAAAACGAGTTCCCTGGAACTCTTCAACAGTGCTGATGGTAACATTAGGCATCTATTTATAAGATAGAAAAAGTTAGAATCAACATACATAGAGATGAATCAGAAAACAGAGCAACACATGCATAAATTTTGAAAATCAATCACACAAGTCATGGCATACATGAAACCATTACAAACATTCCAAGGTTCAACTTATTTCAAGCAACATTTTGGAAAATAAATGGTTAAGTGGTGGTCCAACTAACGAAGTACGTTACAATCCCAACTCACTTGCCAAGTTGGTTAACAGGATATTTCTAGAGGCAATCTGTCTATCCAGAGCACATGACTCCATTACTAAGTCTATAATGTCTCCTATTAAGGTTTGGTTGGTAGCCTCCAACTCTTGGGTATGTTTCTTTTCTTCCCTAAGGTCATTCTGGGTGTTAAGCATTCTGCACTTGATTCTATCACCAAGTTCTTTGATGGCCCTCCAAGCTGCATCCCTTGCTGAATCAAAGAATGTGGTGTGTATCATTGTGTTGGTGACCATGCAGAATCCTGAGTCCTTGTGGTTGTCTTCCTTGTTTTTATACAAGTGAAGTTGCACCCACCAGTACTCAACTCCTTCATCCATCACAGGAAAACCTTTGTACACAGCTGCACCATGTATTCCCATTGCAACCATGAGGTCCTTGAGAGCCTTGGGGAATTCTGTCTCACATTCCAAAGTCATTGTCATGAGTGGTCCCTTCCTTATGGCTTCGTTGATGGAGTTCACCTACAAATAGAGATGAGAAAGAAGTTTAGAAAAGTTTATGAGAAGAAAAGACAAGTGTGGAAGTTGTTGAAATTTTTTCCTTAGTGGTTTCCAATCCTAGGGTCATAATCCTACAGGCAACACAGTGCTCTGATACCATCTGTAAGATCCCTCCTTTATAAAGGAAAAGGATCCCTGTGATTGCAATGCTAGTCCCTGGATCAATGCTAGCATCCACAGTTTAAGATGAAGTACACAGAAACAAAGGTCATTATTACAGTCATTCCAGAGACAAACATAGTATTTTACAACTCCATGGCCACAGGCCTAGTACAAGAGTTTAAATAAGTAATAATATAAATAAGTCTTCATCTTCATGTGCCATAGGCAAGCATGTTGAGTGTAGACTCATGACTCCTAATCATCACCAGAATAACCTACAACATCACAAGTTACAGCCATAGTGGGTCAATACATTGGAATAGTATTGGCAAGTGATACCTTAGTAGAATATTGGTGGACTAAATACTATATGCATTTTGGCTAAGTGTAGCTTAGGCTTTCTTTGCTCAAAATAGGTTTTGCCTATTAGTTGAAAACACTAAGTTTTTCCTTGTCAAAACTTTTCCCAAAGAACCACCAATAGACATTGGGGTCATTCACCCTTGTTCAACCGCAAGTTTTACTTAGAAATTGGGATGAGGAGATTCTTGATAGCTTCCATGTCTTGATGCTCAAATTGTCCAATACCAGGGACATGGCTAAGTACTTAGATTCTTCCATCTGCAGAGGTTGTTGTCACATCCTAAGATTTTCCAAATCTTGTTATGTGAAAAATATTGAATAAAATAAAACTTTGTTGATTTTCAGGGTGAGAAGAAACTTTTTGAATTCATTTGGAAACTTTCAAAACCTATTTGGATCAAATAAAATCCTAAAGGTATTTAAAAAGATAAATAAACAATAAAGTTAAAATATTTGGAAATACTATTTTGGTTCTTTTAAAAAAAAGATTTGATTTTCAAATGAAAAGGTAGAAATTTAAATAAGGTTATTTTATAAGCCAAATTAAAACTTGGCCAAGCCTTTGAAATAAAATATTTCTATAAAAATAGTAAAGGTTTATTTAAATAAAAATGATAAGGATTTAATATTCAAGTTTATTAAAAATAAAGGTTTTACTATTTTAATTAAACATCAAAACTTATTTATTTATTTTAAATAAGTTTTCCTAATGTTTTATATTTTCAAATAAAACCTACTGATTTGGTTTTGAAAATATTTAGACTTTAAATGGAGTTTTTAAATAAATTAAAACCCATTTGATTTATTAACTAATGTACATTTTATTTAATTATAAATGGACCCTAAAATAAAATTATTTTATTATTTTGGGAGATGGAATGTTGTTGTTAAACAAAACCAAAACTCAATACAAAGTTTGGTGAAAGTTTGATGTGAATTGAATGTTTGATTTGTTGTTTGAATTTCAAAACAGAAAATAGAATTGGAAAAAGAAAAAGCATTCAGGAAGAAAAAAATAGAATTGGACACAGCCCAGCCGGCCAGCCCAACAAGGCCCAGTACCAGCCCACTCCCTCTCTCCCGAGGAAAACGTTTCGCACCTGTTAACTAACCTGCGCTGACACTGACCGGTGGCCCCTCTTCCCCTCTCTCTCCCCCACTGACGAAAGGACCCCACCTACCACCTCAGCTCATCGTCTCCGCGACGACCTCTTCTCCCTCCCCTCGTCGCCGTTTCTGGCTATGATTCCGCAGCTTAAATTCGCCTTAACGCGGCCACCATTACTCGCAGTGATCACGCACGCTTAAACGCCCACGCCCCCTCTCCATTTCCCCTCAGTCGCCCCACCTTGCCACGCCCCCAGGCCGCCATAATTCCTCTCCGAGCACCTCTGTCTCCGACGAGCTTCCTCCTCGATTCTGGCCCAACCTCGCCACCCCTTGCCTCCCTGAGCACACGACCGTGACCCCCACTCCCAGGCGCTTCTTCCTGTGCCATCCGTTCAACCGCGGGCGCCCTAGAACCTCGGCTTCGACGACCTCTGAGCGCCGCCGCGTCTGCTTCCTTCTCCGGCAACCCTTCTGGTAAGCACCTGAATGCCCCGCTCTTTCCCGATGATGCTCCTGCACTCCCCAACCTCGGCTGCATCTAACCATGCCCTTGCTTTTCCACGGGGCGAACCACAACACCACCCTCGAAGAGCTCCAGGACCATCTGACGCCGACCACGTCTCCGCCGAGCAATTAACCGCAACCTTGCGCGCCCCTCGTCGAACCAACAACACGTTGAGCTCCCCCACGCTACTGCAAACACGGTGAGCCTACTCCCTTTCTTCCTCGCTTCCTACATTGCCAATTTCGCTGTCGTCTGACCATCACTGCCGCGCGCAGCCGTCGAGCGCCGCCAGATATTGGTCAAGGTGACGATGGCCGTTTGATGAAAATCCAAAGGATGCAATTAGATCGCTTAACAGCGAAAGGGTACGCAGTCTGAGCCATGCGATGTAGCTTAATCCGACGCCCCGCAGAGGCTGATCCGCACGAAGAGGTACCGCCCAATAAAAACGCGACGCGTGTCACCAGTTCTGTTTAAAAACAAAGTTTGAAACAGATTTAGATGCAGATTTGAAACCCTTGTAACTTTTGATCCACACGTCCAAAATTTGCAAACTTTATATCAATGGAATCAGTGAGACAAGCCCTAGCCAACCATGCAATTTGTTTAGTAAAAAGCCTCTAGTAAAATGTTTGTTTTTGCAGAAACATTTGTATGCTTGTTTAGGTTATAAAAATTATTCAAAAATGTTTTTGAGGTTGAAATCTTTGCAAATTAGTTTGTTGTGAACTTACTGACCTTAGGAACCAACTTGTGGATTTAAAAATGTATTTTTAAAAGATTAGGATGGATTAATTGAATTAGCCCATTTCTAGTCATATAAAAATATTGATTTTATTATGGAATTGGTTTTTGAACAAAAACCTTGGGAAAATGATTCGAATCAAACCTACTGACCCTAAACACCAAGTTTTGAGAATTAACAACTTATTTGGTGAACAACATAAAGTTTTGCTTTGATAAAAACATTTTCCACCACATAAAATAATGAATGGATTTAAAATTGGTTTATAGATAAAACTCTTTTACAAATGACTTTGCCACTTTAGCAAGTGACCACCTTGAACCTTACAAAGTTTAGAGTCTAGTAGAAACCACCTTTGCAAATAAAACTACCTTTTGCATGCTTGCATGCATGACTTAGTTCCTATTATTTTATGTGGGTTTGATTGTTTGAATATTGGTTGGAATGCTAGTTGATATTGTGTTTTCTTGATTGATTTGTAGTGAAGTTAGAAAAGTGTGAAACTAGCAAGATCAAGAAGTGAACCAACATTCCCTACCAAAAAGGCAAGTGACACTATCATCTAAAGTCCTACTATTTTCATTATACTTAGTGGATTTTGAAACATGCATGAAAAGAATTTCTATACTTATGCTATGCTAAAACCTAATAGGATACCCCTATATATTCCTTAGTGAAAACAATGTAGTTGTAGTATGCTTAGCCCAGCTATATATTAGGATGGGATACATGTTATGATTATATGAAGTATTGAAAATACTTATGTTTTATATAATAAAACAAGTACTCAATGAACCACCTGGGTGGACAAGGATACTCAAGCTTTTGGACAAGGTGGCAACAAAAGGAACCATGTTTATATGGCAATATCTTTTTGTTGTGCACTAAAAGAAAACCACCCAGGGACTTAGAGATTGAACATGTTTCTCGTACAGTGGCTTCCGTGTACAGCCACATGCTAAATGGGCTCTGGCTTAGTCAACTACATAGTGGAAGATCCATGCATTGGCATCTTCAGGTTAACTAGAATTGTGTAAGGGAAATTTATCCCTACATTGGTGCCTGGTTGACAAGCTAGCATTGTGTATTGGTAGGACTTCTATGGAAAGACTTTGTCACATTCTCGATCTGCCAGTACTCCATTTTGGTGAGTACTTATCCAGCGGCCACTGGTGGCATCAAGATGAGATTGTGTCATGTGGGTAAAGTGTACAACTTCTGCAGAAGATCAAAAAATTCTAAGTACTTAGCCGTGTCCCCGGTTATGGACAATACTGAGCAACTAAGTCCTGAAGCTATGGAAGATCTCGACATTCCAATTTCTCAAAGTTAAAACTTGAGGGTGACAACAAGGGATTTTGAAACACTTGGTGGATTCCAAGGAGTTCAGAAAGATTTAACAAAAGATCAAAACTATTTTGTAAAGATAGGATAAAACTATATTGCTTTCTGCAAATGAGCCTAAACCCCACTTGGCCAAATATGCATGTATTGATAGGATCCACTTATATTCTACATAGTAGTGAAACTTGCCAATACAATTCAAATGTATTGACCCTTGTGGCTGTAACTTGTTATGTTGCAGGTTTTGTTTGATTTAGTAAAGTGTATTGAATAGGATTACAAAGTATACAACCAACATGTTTGCCTGTGGCACTTTGAATATGAAGGACCCCATGCTTATAGATATTCTGCTGCAATGGAATATATTAGCCAAATGAGCTATGTAAGATGTAATAAAATTATGTTATTCCTGGTTATAAAGTTGTATTATGACCTTTGTTTCTTGATATTACATCTTAACTGTGGATGCTAGCTAGTGATCCAGGGACTAGCATTGTAAACACAGGGGACTCTACCTTATTAAAGGTTGGGACCCTTACAATTGTGCACTTTCCCCACAAGACTTGATTTTCACCAAGACAGGACCTTTCAGAAGCCTTCCCTTAGACCAAATGGATGCGTTCCAACCTATCATCTCAATACCACCAACTGTCCAAATGGCTAAGTTATTACAACTTATATGATCCAGGCAGAGCCCATATTGCCAAGTGGCTGCACTAGAAGCTTCTTAACATTTGGCCTCTCAAATCCCTTTGTTCCTGGGTGGCTTTCCAAGTGAGATACACAAGGTAAACCATAGAAATGGGCCTTGTGTAACCACTCAACATAACCCATTCACAACCATTCCACCCAGGTGATTCATTCACTTAGTTGTTTTATTAAGCAAAAACATAGTGCAAAGACTTAGAAATAGTTATTCATAGCATGAACATATAGCCACCCTTGGTTTCTACTAGCTAGGCTAAGCATGACATAGATAAGCATCTTAACTTAGAAATTTCTAGCAATTCTACAACTACTAGGATTTCCCAAGCATAGCATATAAGCAAAATATAACTATGCAAGACTAGCAAAATATTTCTAATGCATAGTTGTAAAACATAGGGATAAAATCATGAAGCACCACTTGCCTTGGTAGTTTGGAGAGTAGCTACAATCCTCACAATCACAATCACTATTTGCACCAAAATCTACACATAAAATGATAGCACCAAATCACATACAAAATAGATTCAAGCAAAAATATATGGATGCATGCAATATGATATGTGATGATTTTCTATACCAAACATGACAAGTGCATAGTACTGATTCATAAACAAGTTCAAATCTTTCCAAGCAAACTTTATTTGAACATTAAAACATTTCTCAAATAATTAATATACACAAAATAGGCCTACACATGTTTCTGTAAATAAAACCATTTTAACAGAAACAAAACTTTAAACACATTGCATAAATGGAAAGGGCTTTCTCTCCTGATTCCATTGATATAAAATTTGTCAAATTTGAACGTGGGAATCAAAAGTTATGATTAAAACAAGTTTAAACATCTAATAGATTGAAATCAGAAATTTAAAACGAGAAACATGCCACGCGGCGCTATCTTACTGGCTGGTACTGCTTCGCGCCGGATCACGCTTCTGAGCCATTGGATCTAACTTAATCGCGCGGCTCTGATTGAAACTTACCACTTCGCCTAAGATCTATCGTGACCACTAGATCTAAATCTAACGGCGCTCAGCACTTGACCAACAAGTGGTGGCGCTGGCGGCGGCGACAGGCGGCGGCGTGCTTTGACAGTGGCGGAGCCGGCGAACTAGGTCGCCCGAGGAGGTGGGAGGATGCTCATCAGAACTGCAGTGACGAGGAGAAGCTCGACGTGTCCTTAGTTGGCGAAGGGGCGCTCGGAGTCGTCGCGGATTGCTCGTCGGAGTAGTCCCTGGCGGCTGTGGCTTCTGTTCGTCGACGTTGGCGACGCCCTGGGCCGCGCTAGGACAAGAGGAGGGTACAGTTAGATGCGTCGGACACTAGGGATCTTACGCGTATCAAACAGAGGGAGAAGGGAGGCTGGAGCTTACGGAAAAAGGTCGCCGGAGTTCGAGCAGAGAGCGGTGGAGCTCAGGCGTTGATGTTGCTGAGGCTACAGACCATGAGCGGGCAAACGGAAAGCATCAGTAGGTGCGCACGGAGATGCAGAGCAAGCCAGCATGAACCAAAGGCAGAGGGGAGTGCGGTGCTCATCGGAATTCGTCGGCGAACACGTCGGAGCAGCGAGGTTGCGGCGAGGAATTCTCGCAGCCTGGGGGCGCTCAGTGTTTGGGGTTTGGGGGGAAATGGAGAAGGGGCAGAGGGGGTTTAAATAGCAAGGTCGCGGGTGTGATTCACTCGTGCCTTGATCGTGAATTGAAGCCGCAAAGCAATCCAGAAACGGCCGAGTGATTTGGGGGAAGGAACTCGTCGCCGGGTGAAGAAGAAGACCGTTGCGTGGGCCGTGTTGTCAGCGAGAGGAACAAAGGGGAGGTGGGGTCAGGCGGTCAGTCACTCTGCGGGTTTGATTGCGAGTATAGAAAACCGGTTCGCGGGAGGGTTCGCTGGGCTGGCTGGGTCAAGTTGGGCTGGGTTGGGCCAGATTTGGTTGTTTGCTTATTTTTTTCTCTTTATTCCTTTTCTTTTTCTGTTTGGTTTTCTAAAATGATTTTCAAAATCCTTTTCAAATAAGTTTGATTTCAAACGTTCTCTGGACTTTTGCATAGTGAATTTTGTATTTAAATAAGTGTCAAACATTTCTGTTTACAAACACTAACTTGGGTCATTTGAAAAATAAAATAAAACCAAGCCATTAAGAGATATATTAATTGGCATAAACTTGGTTTTATTTCATACTTTGTTTGGAAAGTTTATTCAAGCTTTTGAAATCATTTATGTTTGAACTCAAAACATTACTGAATGAATATTTGTACCTCACTCATTAGCAAGTAGACCAAAGGCTAGAGTATTCATACATAAAATGATGAGCAATATATGCTCCTGTTTTTGAAATGATTTTGAAATGAAACACTAAATGATCATGGATGCATGGATAATATGCATGAGTTTTGAAACATGATTTTAGGGATGTTACAATGCGCGTGTAGGGGCAGTGCGGTTTGGTCTGGAACACGCGACGCTCTGCGCGGTAGAGGCGGCGTCTTCGACGGCGAGCGGTGGCTACGGGGCACGGGTGGTGCAATGGGCATGTCTGGCGTGTTCCTGGAATGGTGGCAATCGTGTATGCACGCGGCAAGGGCGGCGCGCGGTCTGTGGGCTTCGGTCGAGGATGGCGCTCTGGCGCACGCTCGGCATGGTTGGCAGAGGCACGAGCGCGGCGTTCCTGGGTGTTGTGTTCGACGTCTTCGAGGCAGGGCTGGTCGAGAGGGGGCGGTGAGGCATCGGTGATCTTCCAGACAAGGTTGGCATGGCTAGTGCTGCTCCTAGCTTGCTGTCTCCACTGGGGTGGCAAGGGTGCACTCGGCTGTTCACCATTGATGGTTTTGGCAAGCTCACAGTGGTGCTAGTGCTTGGTTAATCTTGCTAGATGATCTACTGAGCTGGTTGTGAGCTAGATAGGGAACAAGTTAGGCAAGAATCATTGCTCACAATAGTGTTTTGATTTTGTTTGATTTGTGTCTGCCAAGTGTTTGATGAAATGGCCGCATGAATTCAAGTTCTGAATTTTGAAAAGATTTTTTGGTGGGGGTGCTAGATTGGTGTTGGTGAGTCTGCAGATGCTTGGGTTTTGAAAGTTGAGCTTGTTTGAGTGGTTTTTGAAAAAGTGGGATCTTCCCATATGATAAAGATTCAATTTTGAATTGTCATTTAAACTATGCATTTGAAAGTTTTTGGATGATCACAAGGTGGGCCTTGATACTTTTTTATGAGTACAATCAAGGGGTGCAAAGATCCAGAAAAGTTTCTGTTAGGTTCTGAAAGTTTGAGACAGCCAAAGTAGGCATGTGAGTTAAATTGGTCAAAATGACCATTCCCTTATTTTATCTGTTTTGATTTACTTGTCTTTGGGAAAAGTGTGGGAAATGTTTAGATGATGTTTATTTCACCTAAGAAACATTTTACACGCAAAGAAACACACAAACAAGTTGGTTCAAAAGAATTTCAAATTAAATGCATACACATATGCATGCTTTCATAATTTTATTTAGAAACGTTTTTGTTAACCCTAAATTTGATGATTAGAGTTTGATGATCGAAGTTTAGTATTTTTGGGATGTTACACACCATCTCACTCCCCTCTACTCACTGATCATTCCACCCCATTCCCGGAGCAAGGCGAGCAGCGCATCGCCAGAATTTGGCCGGAGCCCGCCGCCTTTGGAGAAGAAGGAAGCCAGCGATTGGAGCCGCCCCAGGAGAAGCTGCCGGTACTAGGAGGTTCGTCATCGTCGACTTCGTCATTCGCCCGCATCGCCGACCCTCGCCTGAGCCCCGGTGAGCCCCTGACGACCCTTACCTGCCACGTTAGGGTTCTGTCTCGCCGGCGCTGCCCGACGTGGACGATGAACCAGGGTCGTTAGATTAGAACAAGATCCCACGGCTCACATTGCCCCGTACCGCTTCGCACCCCCTCGTCTCACTGACGCGCGGGGACAGCAACTTAACCAGCCCGCGTAAGCGCTGTTCTTAGCAGGCCGGCCCAGTATCGTTTCCCGTGCAGCCCATTTGTTTGAATTTCGATTTTTAATTTTCATTAAAACTCACTTCTGCCCCTAGTTTCAAAAATCAACCCAGCTCGATTCAGTGAACCAAATTGAATGAAACAAATTTTGTTTGAAAGGTCTGGAAATGCTGAATCCAAGCCCGTTGGATTTAAATCATTTGAATCTATAGATCAACCTTGGTAAAAATAACAATGCAGAACCTTTTCTGCATTCAGATTTTTTTCAAATTTAAACCATAATAGCTTTTGAGTTGATTCCAACTCTCAAAAATCACATTCAACCATACCTTTCAGAATATATAAAAATATATGGGTTTACTTACAAAAATAATGTTCAAGTAATAAAAGAATGCCACATAGGCATTTCTAGTCACTTTATTTAAGTAAAATAAAAGGTTAAACCTTATTAAATTGTGACACCACTTTAAATCACATTCCCATGGACTAAAATATGTGGTGATGACATGTGTCAACATGATCCCATGTTTGGTTTGGAGAATATTAAATCTTAAGTAGTTTTTCAATGAGTAGAAATTACTTTTCTAAAAATAAAAGAAATTAAACCAAGCTTTAATCTTGTAATGTTAGTGATGATGCTAGATCATCTATATGACCCTTTGTGTGATGATTGAAAATAGTTAAGTATTGTTTGGTGATTGTGTACCTCGTATTTATTCATAGACGCTAGTACCGACCAAGGATACGAGGAGGAAGGAGGATACTATGAAGAAGAAGCCGAGGAGAACTTCAACCACTGCTCTGCACAAGGCAAGCTAACACTTGCATTTTAGCAAGCTTATCCTGATAATGATGCAAGCCTAATACCACTAGTTGAATGTGCAAGCAAATACTTGCTGGTTGCCATGCCAACTATATGCCTTAAGCATATATGATCATAACCACTTGATAAACCAATCCTAGTTTTACTTACAAGCTTTATACTTTATTTCTTTATCAAAACTATTACTTAGAGCTTACTTAAGTGAATTGTAGATACTAGAAAGATAATTGAAGGTTGCATAAAGAGCATAAAATTTGGCCTAAGCTAGATAATCTTTATGTCATCCTATGGCATGAGATTGAACTTAGTAAAACTCCACTAGTTTACCACCCCTCATTAGTACTTACCCACACTTGTAGATGCTAGTGATAAGCATAAAACTTGATCAACTTTAAATGGGAATACTTGGTGGAAAAATGGTTATGAAAACCTTGGAATGATGGATCATTATATTGAAATGTTTTGGACATGTGTTTCCGAACACTAGAGGATTTTGATGATGAAAATGTTGAGGCATGAGCCTTATCCCTTTATAAAACTGATGGTTGTCTGGATGCGATACCATTCCAATTTTACCGTACAACCACAATACCCGAGAATTGGGTAGGGCTTGACTAGAAACTTATATACCTTAGTATTAGTTCCCTCACGGCCAAGGTCTGAGCTGAGGCTACCTTGTGAAGATTGTCCACCTGTGCAGTACCCAAGATGACAGTTGGTCATGGTTGGGAGGCCAAACTCACGGGAGAGGTGCTTATACTAGGGCGTGTAATTGAAAGGTTAGGATTGATTATCCGCATACTGAGTATGGTGAATTCAGGATTTGTTCCTGATGGATGTATCGAATGTTGTGGTGAAAGTGTACAATCTCTGCAGAGTGTCAAACTATTCGAATAAAGTCCGCGGTTATGGACAGTTGGAGTGGCCATACTGTTCCCCCGTCAGATGTTTTCAAAATGACTTATGAAATGAATTGAGACTTTGACTTGACCAGAACAGAGTTGTGATATGAAATACAAGTTCCCACTTAGGTGTTATAAAATTTGACTAGCTTTCTCTTGCTTCTGAACTTAGTAGAGGTAAATATGGCTTTTTTTGCAAAAAAACCCTAGAGCTTAGTGTCCTATTACAAAAAACCCCTTCACTTGTTAGTATAAGTTTGCGAGTACTTAAAGAGTACTCATGGCTTTGTCCCTGGCTATTCCCGTGGCCAGACCATGAAGAGGAGTACCTAGAGGATGGACCCCAGGAAGGTTACGACAACTAGGATCATCTCCCATCGTCAGCATTGCCTGTGACCCCGAAGATGGAGCTTCGCCTATGCTACCGTTATTATTACGTATTTCTTCTGCTTGAATTGTGTTAAGAACTGGATCATGAGATCCTTATTTGTGTAAGGGACATTATGTATGGTTTGTAATGGATGATATACTATGGTATCCAATTCTGTTATGTCTCGCAAAAATGGTAATCCTGGGATTGCGATGTATGGCATAACATGCATCTGGGATTAAAAATCTGGGAGTTGACGTAAATGATCATAGAGGCTATGGTGACTTGTTCATAGTCATAACATGGTGTGAGCATGTGCCAAGTCAACCCAAACAAAACATCAAAGGAGAATACAACAATACTATGCTTTTATATGCTAAAACAACGCATGATTCCATCAAGACACATTAAGCAATCTCAATTGTTTGGAACAAGTCATGCTACAACAATAATCACTAAGAATAAGGTCAAAACAACACCTAGCATGTCATGCTAAAGTCCAAGTCTGTCACATCCCAAAATTTTCCAAATTTTGAAATGTGAAAAATAAATAAACAAAATAAACAATTGTTGAATTTTAGGGTGAGAAGAAACTTTTTGATTCCAATTGGAAGCATCAAAACCTATTTTGATCAAATAAAATCCTAAATGGATTTAAAAATATAAATAAATAAATAAAGTTATAATAGTTGGAATCACCATTTTGGATCTTTTAATAAAAGATATGGTTTTCATAAACAAAGTAGAAATAATAAATAAGGGCTATTTTAAAGAGTCAAATTTAATCTTGGCCAAGCTTTTAAAATGAAATATTTTGTTTGATAAAAAAATAGTAAAGGTTTATTTAAATAAAATACTAAGGATATATTAATATCCAATTTTATTTAAGTAAAGGCTTTTCCTTTTAAAAATAAACACTATAACTTGTTAAAGTATTTTAAATAAAATTCCAAGTGTTTTGGCTTTTTTTAAATAAAACCTACTGAAAAGGTTTTTGTATTATTTAGATTTCAAATAAAGTTTTAAAAATAAATTAAATCCTATTTGAAATAAAGACTAATGTCTATTTATTTAATTATTAATAGATCCTAAAAGAATAAAAGAATTATTTTATTTTGGACTTTGGAATATGTTGTTAAACAGAATTAAAATATACCCAAAGTT
Organism: Avena sativa; assembly: GCA_916181665.1. NCBI lineage: Eukaryota > Viridiplantae > Streptophyta > Magnoliopsida > Poales > Poaceae > Avena > Avena sativa. The sequence goes on from OV702294.1 coordinate 510,993,814, forward strand.
TGGTGGTGGTTTGAATTGATTTGGAGTTTGAAATTGTTTGAAAAAATCAAAACAGAAATTCAAATTGGAAAAAAGAAAAAGGTTCAGTATAGAAAAAAACGAATCAAACCCAACCCATCTGGCCAGCCCAGCAAGCCCACTCGCAGCCCACCAGCTCTCCCCCTCTGGTGAACCATTTTTCACTCAGAAAAGAACCCACCCCATCGCTGACAACAGGACCCCACTCCCCCTATCTCTCTCTCACTGTCAGTCGGACCCCACTGGCCACCTCATCGTCATCAACCCCGCGCCGGCCGTTTCCCCTTGCTCAACGTCGTTCTGCCACGAATCAATTCACGTAAATACACGTTGATGGCTGATTTAATCCTCGCCGTGACCACGCATACATAAATGCCTCTCCCTCCTCTCTCTTTGCCCCCAAGCGCCACCTCCTCTCGGCCACCAGGCTGCACGAATTGCACGCTCAAACCTCTCTGCCCCGACAAGCTTCTCCGGCGAAATCCCGACGACTCCGGCCACCTCTCCACTCCCAGAGCATACAAGCTTGCTTACCATATTCTTGCGCATCTCCCTACACCAACCCCACACCCGCGCGAGCACCGTAGCATCGGCAACAAACTCACCAAAGCACCACCGCCGTCTGTTCCTCTCCGGTGACCTCTTCCCTGTAAGCTCTGTCCTCTCCTATGTCTATGGATGATGCTCCCGCACTCGCCGTACCCTCACACGTCTAACCCCACTGTTTGCTTGCTCTCTTGTACTCCGTCGTGACGCCACCGAAGAGAACCGTGCATGTCCGACAGCGGCAAGAACTCTGGTGAGGGATTTCCATCATCCCCGTGCGCCCCCTGCCCAACGACGAGCACCTTGAGCATCAGAGTGTCACCGCGATCACTGTAAGCACCTTCACTCTCTTCCCTTCTTCCTGAATCATCAGCAAGGTCACCGCCCAAGCGTGCGCCGCCGCCAGCCGCCGCTAGCGCCGCCGGTCCTTGGTCAAACACACTTTGCCCGTTGGATCTTAATCTTGTGGCTGAGATTAGATTGTAAGCGAAGGGGTATCGTGTGCCATGTGCCGCACGATCTCACTTAAATCCTGCGGTCCACAGAGCTCAATCCGCACAAAACGGTATCAGCCAGTAAGAATAAGACACATGGCCAGACTCAGGAATTAAAATAGAAATTTGATCTATTAGAATTGCAAACTTGTAAAATTCATTACTTTAATTCTACACGTACAAATTTTGCAAATTTTATATCAATGGATTCAGAAGAACAAGTACTTTGCAACCATGCACTTTGTTTAATGTTTTGCTTCTGGAAAATTGGTTGAAATTGCAGAAACTTGTGTAGGCATAATTTGAATATAAAAATTGTTCTAGATATATTTTTACGGTGAAATCTTTGCAAAATGGATTGTTTTGAACCCACTGACCATAGGAACCAACTTATGGATTTAAAAATGTATTTTGTGAGGTTAAGGAATAAATATTTGAATTAGAGCATTTCTAGTCAAATAAAAATGTTGTTTATGGTTTAGAAATGAATTTTGAGTAAAATCTTTGGGAATTGATTTTAATTAAACTCTCTGACCCTAAACACCAAGTTTTGAGAATTAAAATATATTTGATGAACCCTATGAGAATATTACTTTGCTAAAAGATATTTTCAACAACATAAAATATCACCTTAGCATAATATTTGGTTTATGAGATGAAACCTTTTGCAAATGGTTTTACCACTTTAGTAAATGACCACTTTGATCTTTAAAATGTTTAGCGCCTAGTAGAAACCACTTTTCCAAATAAAACTATCTTCTGCTTGCTTGCATGCATGACCTTGTTTTTGTTATTTTATGTGTGTGAAATGGTTTGAATGTTAGTTGAATTTGTGTTTGCTTGATTTAATTGTAGTGAAGTTAGAAGAGTGTGATATTTACAAGATCAAGAAGTGAACCATAATTCTCTACTAAAAAGGCAAGTGACACTATCATCCATGTCCTACTATTTTCATTACACTTAGTGGATTTTTGTAACATGCATGATAGGACTACTATATTTCTATGTTATGCTATATCCTATTAGGATATCCTTATATCTTCCTTAGTGAAAACATTGTAGTTGTAGTATTCTTAGCCCTGCTCTATATTGGGATGGGATACATGATATGATTATATATATGAAGTTTATATAATAAAACAAGTACTCAATGAACCACCTGGGTGGAAAGAGGATACTCAAGTTTTGGACAAAGTGACAACAAAGGGAACCATGTTTATATGGCTATCTTTTTGGATATGCACTAGAAGAAAACCACCCAGGGACGTACAGTGGCTTCCGTGTACAGCCACATGCTAAATAGGCTCTGGCTTAGTCAACTACATAGTGGAAGACCCATGCATTGGCATCTTCAGGTTAACTAGAATTGTGTAAGGGAAATTTATCCCTACATTGGTGCCTGGTTGACAAGCTAGCATTGTGTATTGGTAGGACTTCTATGGAAAGACTTTGTCACATTCTCGATCTGCCAGTACTCCATTTTGGTGAGTACTTATCCAGCGGCCACTGGTGGCATCAAGACGAGATTGTGTCATGTGGGTAAAGTGTACAACTTCTGCAGAAGATCAAAAAATTCTAAGTACTTAGCCGTGTCCCCGGTTATGGACAACTCTGAGCAACTAAGGCCTGAAGCTATGGAAGATCTCGACATTCCAATTTCTCAAAGTAAAACTTGATGGTGACAACAAGGGATTTGAAGCACTTGGAGTTTTCCAAGGAGTTTAGAAAGATTTGACAAAAGATCAAAAATTATTTTGAAAAGATAGGATAAAACTATATTGCTTTCTGCAAATGAGCCTAAACCCTACTTAGCCAAATATGCATATATTGATAGGTTCCACTTATTTCTACATAGTAGTGAAACTTGCCAATACAATTCAAATGTATTGACCCTTGTGTCTGCAACTTATTATGTTGCAGGTTTGTTTGATGTTAGTGAAGTTTATTGATTAGGATTACAAGTCTACAACCAACATGACTACCTATGGCACTTTGAAGATGAAGGACCCCATGCTATTGTTATATTCTGCTGCATTGTAATGAGATAGCCAAATGAGCTATGTAAGATGTAATGAATTATATTATTCCTGGTTATAAGTTTTATTATGACCTTTGTTTCTTGATATTACATCTTAACTGTGGATGCTAGCTATTGATCTAGGGACTAGCATTGTAAACACAGGGATCTCTACCTTATTAAAGGTTGGGGACCCTTACAGATGGTATCAGAGCACTGTGTTGCCTGTAGGATTGTAACCCTAGGATTGGACAAAACCCCTTAGAAAAATAGGAGTTGTATTTGTTCCAAAAACTTATTTACAAACAATCTTGTAAACACGTTCCTCAACCTTTTGGTTTTGATTCTACATCTTTTCCTTTTCAACTTGTTGGACAAAGCCTTCACCATGACCAATGACTTCAACTTTAGTTTCACCAAGGACTTCAACTTAGACATCACTAAGGACTACAAGTGAGAACCAAGAGACATTAGATTGCCTACCAAAAACATTGATATCATGTTAGTGTATGGATCATATTGACCTATGAGGTATGACTATACTAAGTTAATTATTTTAAAAAAACTTGTTGTTTCCTTCAACTCATGGGTTAAGCTCATAAGTTGTTAAGTGAATAGTTGTTTGATGATTGCTTGATTGTTTGATTTGAACTTTATTGTTTTGGATGGCGTGTTAGAACTTCTTTAGACCTATCCATCATTACTTATCCCTATCAAACCGATAGATGCCTCCCCGTCGTGCCAACCCCAACCAAAACAACAATAAAAACATCACTCCTGAGATGCAGCAGATGATGACAGCTCAGACACAGCTGATGCAGATGATGACCACGTTCATACAGAATCACAACAACAACAACAATCGGAATAATCCTCCAGCACATGACATGCTCACCAGGTTTCTGAAACTAAGGCCCGCAAGGTTTTCTGGAACAACTAACCCAATGTTAGCCAATGATTGGTTACGTTCGGTGAACAAGGACTTAGTGACTGTTGGCTGCACCGACGAGGAAAAAGTTAGGTTTGCATAACATCTGCTTGAAGGACCAGCAGCAACATGGTGGGACAACTTTCATTTCACCACTCCTCTTGAGGATGTGACTTGGGCTATTTTTGAGGATGGTTTCCGTACAGCTCACATCTCATATGGAGTGATGCACTTGAAGAAAAAGGAATTCCACAATCTCAAACAGCGTCATCTTAGTGTGGCTGAGTACATTGAAGAATTCAACAATCTGGCACGCTATGCACCGGATGAAGTTGATACAGATGCTAAGAGGAAGGAGAAATTCCTTGAAGGACTTAATGATGAGTTGAACCTGCAGCTAGCTGTTGCCTATGTCCCAACTTATCAATCACTCTGTGAAAAAGGCACCATTTTGGAAAACAAGATGAATCCAGTTGAGAATAGAAAGAGGAAGCATAAACTCAAGTATCACTCAGGATCATCAAATAAGAAGCATTCATTCAAAAAGAGCAATGAAGATTCTGAACCACATCAGTATCACCACAACAACAATGGAAGTGATAATAATGAAAATGATACTGACAATGGAGATGACCTTGGTCAGAACCAACATGACACTTTCAGGAAGAAAGACATTAGCCAGTTGCAGTGCTATGATTGTAAGGAACTTGGACACTATGCATCAGACTATCCTGAGAAGAAAAAGGAAAAGGATGCTAGAAACTCCAATGGAAATGACTCCAATGTGACCCAGAAAGGACATGTGAACCACATTGACATGGATGGGAACTTTGAAGAGATAGAAGAAGTGGATGTCAGGAACTAGTTAACTCACTTGAGTCAAATAAGGATTCCTTGTCTAGGTATTAAGTGATTGAAACCATAGTCAAGTGAACCATCAATGTAACCCTATGAGACTTTCTTTTAAGGGTGGTAGTACCCTAGTTACCTTGAAGCCAACTTGTAACCCTATCCTTCCCAAATCTCGGGACGAGATTTCTTTTAAGGGTGGTAGCCTGTCACATCCCAAAATTTTCCAAATTTTTAAATGTGAAAAATAAATAAACAAAATAAACAATTGTTGAATTTTAGGGTGAGAAGAATTTTTTTGATTCCAATTGGAAGCATCAAAACCTATTTTGATCAAATAAAATCCTAAAGGGATTTAAAAAGATAAATAAATAAATAAAGTTATAATAGTTGGAATCACCATTTTGGATCTTTTAATAAAAGATATGGTTTTCATAAACAAAGTAGAAATAATAAATAAGGGCTATTTTAAAGAGTCAAATTTAATCTTGGCCAAGCTTTTAAAATGAAATATTTTGTTTGATAAAAAAATAGTAAAGGTTTATTTAAATAAAATAATAAGGATTTATTAATATCCAATTTTATTTAAGTAAAGGCTTTTCCTTTTAAAAATAAACACTATAACTTGTTAGAGTATTTTAAATAAAATACCAAGTGTTTTGTTTTTTTAAATAAAACCTACTGAAAAGGTTTTTGTATTATTTAGATTTCAAATAAAGTTTTAAAAATAAATTAAATCCTATTTGAAATAAGGACTAATGTCTATTTATTTAATTATTAATAGATCCTAAAAGAATAAAAGAATTATTTTATTTTGGACTTTGGAATGTGTTGTTAAACAGAATTAAATATACGCAAAGTTTGGTGGTGGTTTGAATTGATTTGGAGTTTGAAATTGTTTGAAATAAAATCAAAACAGAAATTCAAATTGGAAAAAAGAAAAAGGTTCAGTACAAAAAAACGAATCAAACCCAACCTATCTGGCCAGCCCAGGAAGCCCACTCGCAGCCCACCATCTCTCCCCCTCTGGTGAACCGTTTTTCACTCAGAAAAGAACCCACCCCGTCGCTGACAACAGGACCCCACTCCCCCTCTCTCTCTCTCACTGTTAGCCGGACCCCACTGGCCACCTCATCGTCATCAACCCCGCGCCGGCCGTTTCCCCTTGCTCAACGTTGTTCTGCCGCGAATCAATTCGCGTAAATACGCGTTGATGGCTGATTTAATCCTCGCCGTGACCATGCATACATAAACGCCTCTCCCTCCTCTCTCTTTGCCCCCAAGCGCCGCCTCCTCTCGGCCACCAGGCTGCACGAATTGCATGCTCAAACCTCTCTGCCCCGACAAGCTTCTCCGGCCAAATCCCGGCGACTTCGGCCACCTCTCCACTCCCAGCGCATACGAGCTTGCTTCCCATCTTCTTGCGCATCTCCCTACACCAACCCCACAACCGCACGAGCATCGTAGCATCGACAACAAACTCACCAGAGCGCCACCGCCGTCTGTTCCTCTCCGGCGACCTCTTCCCTGTAAGCTCTGTCCTCTCCTGTGTCTATGGATGATGCTCCCGCACTCGCCGTACCCTCACGCGTCTAACCCCATTGTTTGCTTGCTCTCTCATACTCCGTAGCAACGCCACCGACGAGAATCGTGCATGTCCGACAGCGGCAAGAACTCCGGTGAGGGATTTCCATCGTCCCTGTGCGCCCCCTGCCCAATGAAGAGCACCTTGAGCATCAGAGTGTCACCGCGATCACTGTAAGCACCTTCACTCTCTTCCCCGCTTCCTGAATCATCGGCAACCTCACCGCCCGAGCGTGCGCCGCCGCCAGCCGCCGCTAGCGCCGCCGGTCCTTGGTCAAACACACTGTGCCCGTTGGATCTTAATCTTGCGGCTGAGATTAGATTGTAAGCGAAGGGGTATCGTGTGCCCTGTGCCGCACGATCTCACTTAAATCATGCGGTCCACAGAGCTCAATCCGCACGAAACGGTATCAGCCAGTAAGAATAAGACACGTGGCCAGACTCAGGAATTAAAATAGAAATTTGATCTATTAGAATTGCAAACTTGTAAAATTCATAACTTTAATTCTACACGTCCAAATTTTGCAAAATTTATATCAATGGATTCAGAAGAACAAGTAATTTGCAACCATGCACTTTGTTTAATGTTTTTCTTCTAGAAAATTGGTTGAAATTGCAGAAACTTGTGTAGGCATAATTTGAATATAAAAATTGTTCTAGATATATTTTTAAGGTGAAATCTTTGCAAAATGGATTGTTTTGAACCCACTGACCATAGGAACCAACTTATGGATTTAAAAATGTATTTTGTGAGGTTAAGGAATAAATATTTGAATTAGAGCGTTTCTAGTCAAATAAAAATGTTGTTTATGGTTTAGAAATGAATTTTGAGTAAAATCTTTGGGAAATGATTTTAATTAAACTCTCTGACCCTAAACACCAAGTTTTGAGAATTAAAATATATTTGATGAACCCTATGAGAATATTACTTTGCTAAAAGATATTTTCAACAACATAAAATATCACCTTAGCATAATATTTGGTTTATGAGATGAAACCTTTTGCAAATGGTTTTACCACTTTAGTAAATGACCACTTTGAGCTTTAAAATGTTTAGAGCCTAGTATAAACCACTTTTCCAAATAAAACTATCTTTTGCTTGCTTGCATGCATGACCTTGTTTTTGTTATTTTATGTGTGTGAAATGGTTTGAATGTTAGTTGAATTTGTGTTTGCTTGATTGAATTGTAGTGAAGTTAGAAGAGTGTGATATTTACAAGATCAAGAAGTGTACCATCATTCTCTACTAAAAAGGCAAGTGACACTATCATCCATGTCCTACTATTTTCATTACGTGGATTTTTGTAACATGCATGATAGGACTACTATATTTCTATGTTATGCTATATCCTATTAGGATATCCTTATATCTTCCTTAGTGAAAACATTGTAGTTGTAGTATGCTTAGCCCTGCTCTATATTGGGATGGGATACATGATATGATTATATATATGAAGTGTTGAACAAAATATATGTTTTATATAATAAAACAAGTACTCAATGAACCACCTGGGTGGAAAGAGGATACTCAAGTTTTGGACAAAGTGACAACAAAGGGAACCATGTTTATATGGCTATCTTTTTGGATGTGCACTAGAAGAAAACCACCCAGGGACGTACAGTGGCTTCCGTGTACAGCCACATGATAAATAGGCTCTGGCTTAGTCAACTACATAGTGCAAGACCCATGCATTGGCATCTTCAGGTTAACTAGAATTGTGTAAGGGAAATTTATCCCTACATTGGTGTCTGGTTGACAAGCTAGCATTGTGTATTGGGAGGACTTCTATGGAAAGACTTTGTCACATTCTCGATCTGCCAGTACTCCATTTTGGTGAGTACTTATCCAGTGGCCACTGGTGGCATCAAGACGAGATTGTGTCATGTGGGTAAAGTGTACAACTTCTGCAGAAGATCAAAAAATTCTAAGTACTTAGCCGTGTCCCCGGTTATGGACAACTCTGAGCAACTAAGGCCTGAAGCTATGGAAGATCTCGACATTCCAATTTCTCAAAGTAAAACATGATGGTGACAACAAGGGATTTGAAGCACTTGGAGTTTTCCAAGGAGTTTAGAAAGATTTGACAAAAGATCAAAAATTATTTTGAAAAGATAGGATAAAACTATATTGCTTTCTGCAAATGAGCCTAAACCCTACTTAGCCAAATATGCATATATTGATAGGTTCCACTTATTTCTACATAGTAGTGAAACTTGCCAATACAATTCAAATGTATTGACCCTTGTGGCTGCAACTTATTATGTTGCAGGTTTGTTTGATGTTAGTGAAGTTTATTGATTAGGATTACAAGTCTACAACCAACATGACTACCTATGGCACTTTGAAGATGAAGGACCCCATGCTATTGTTATATTCTGCTGCATTGTAATGAGATAGCCAAATGAGCTATGTAAGATGTAATGAATTATTTTATTCCTGGTTATAAAGTTGTATTATGACCTTTGTTTCTTGATATTACATCTTAACTGTGGATGCTAGCTATTGATCCAGGGACTAGCATTGTAAACACAGGGATCTCTACCTTATTAAAGGTTGGGGACCCTTACAGATGGTATCAGAGCACTGTGTTGCCTGTAGGATTGTAACCCTAGGATTGGACAAAACCCCTTAGAAAAATAGGAGTTGTATTTGTTCCAAAAACTTATTTACAAACAATCTTGTAAACACGTTCCTCAACCTTTTGGTTTTGATTCTACATCTTTTCCTTTTCAACTTGTTGGACAAAGCCTTCACCATGACCAATGACTTCAACTTTAGTTTCACCAAGGACTTCAACTTAGACATCACTAAGGACTACAAGTGAGAACCAAGAGACATTAGATTGCCTACCAAAAACATTGATATCATGTTAGTGTATGGATCATATTGACCTATGAGTTATGACTATACTAAGTTAATTATTTTAAGAAAACTTGTTGTTTCCTTCAACTCATGGGTTAAGCTCATAAGTTGTTAAGTGAATAGTTGTTTGTTGATTGCTTGATTGTTTGATTTGAACTTGATTGTTTTGGATGGTGTGTTAGAACTTCTTTAGACCTATCCATCATTACTTATCCCTATCAAACCGATAGATGCCTCCCCGTCGTGCCAACCCCAACCAAAACAACAATAAAAACATCACTCCTGAGATGCAGCAGATGATGACAGCTCAGACACAGCTGATGCAGATGATGACCACGTTCATATAGAATCACAACAACAACAACAACAAAAACAACAACAACAACAACAACAATAGCAACAACAACAACAACAACAACAACAACAATCAGAATAATCCTCCAGCACATGACATGCTCACCAGGTTTCTGAAACTAAGGCCTGCAAGGTTTTCTAGAACAACTAACCCAATGTTAGACAATGATTGGTTACGTTCGGTGAACAAGGACTTAGTGACTGTTGGCTGCACCGACGAGGAAAAAGTTAGGTTTGCATAACATCTGCTTGAAGGACCAGCAGCAACATGGTGGGACAACTTTCTTTTCACCACTCCTCTTGAGGATGTGACTTGGGCTATTTTTGAGGATGGTTTCCGTACAGCTCACATCTCATATGGAGTGATGCACTTGAAGAAAAAGGAATTCCACAATCTGAAACAGCGTCATCTTAGTGTGGCTGAGTACATTGAAGAATTCAACAATCTGGCACGCTATGCACCGGATGAAGTTGATACAGATGCTAAGAGGAAGGAGAAATTCCTTGAAGGACTTAATGATGAGTTGAACCTGCAGCTAGCTGTTGCCTATGTCCCAACTTATCAATCACTCTGTGAAAAAGCCACCATTTTGGAAAACAAGATCAATCAAGTTGAGAATAGAAAGAGGAAGCATAAACTCAAGTATCACTCAGGATCATCAAATAAGAAGCATTCATTCAAAAAGAGCAATGAAGATTCTGAACCACATCAGTATCACCACAACAACAATGGAAGTGATAATAATGAAAATGATACTGACAATGGAGATGACCTTGGTCAGAACCAACATGACACTTTCAGGAAGAAAGACATTAGCCAGTTGCAGTGCTATAATTGTAAGGAACTTGGACACTATGCATCAGACTGTCCTGAGAAGAAAAAGGAAAAGGATGCTAGAAACTCCAATGGAAATGACTCCAATGTGACCCAGAAAGGACATGTGAACCACATTGACATGGATGGGAACTTTGAAGAGATAGAAGAAGTGGATGTCAGGAACTAGTTAACTCACTTGAGTCAAATAAGGATTCCTTGTCTAGGTATTAAGTGATTGAAACCATAGTCAAGTGAACCATCAATGTAACCCTGTGAGACTTTCTTTTAAGGGTGGTAATACCCTAGTTACCTTGAAGCCAACTTGTAACCCTATCCTTCCCAAATCTCGGGACGAGATTTCTTTTAAGGGTGGTAGCCTGTCACATCCTAAAATTTTCCAAATTTTTAAATGTGAAAAATAAATAAACAAAATAAACAATTGTTGAATTTTAGGGTGAGAAGAAATTTTTTGATTCCAATTGGAAGCATCAAAACCTATTTTGATCAAATAAAATCCTAAAGGGATTTAAAAAGATAAATAAATAAAGTTATAATAGTTGGAATCACCATTTTGGATCTTTTAATAAAAGATATGGTTTTCATAAACAAAGTAGAAATAATAAATAAGGGCTATTTTAAAGAGTCAAATTTAATCTTGGCCAAGCTTTTAAAATGAAATATTTTGTTTGATAAAAAAATAGTAAAGGTTTATTTAAATAAAATAATAAGGATTTATTAATATCCAATTTTATTTAAGTAAAGGCTTTTCCTTTTAAAAATAAACACTATAACTTGTTAAAGTATTTTAAATAAAATACCAAGTGTTTTGTTTTTTTTAAAGAAAACCTACTGAAAAGGTTTTTGTATTATTTAGATTTCAAATAAAGTTTTAAAAATAAATTAAATCCTATTTGAAATAAAGACTAATGTCTATTTATTTAATTATTAATAGATCCTAAAAGAATAAAAGAATTATTTTATTTTGGACTTTGGAATATGTTGTTAAAGAGAGTTAAATATACGCAAAGTTTGGTGGTGGTTTGAATTGATTTGGAGTTTGAAATTGTTTGAAAAAAATCAAAACAAAAATTCAAATTGGAAAAAAGAAAAAGGTTCAGTACAACAAAACGAATCAAACCCAACCTATCTGGCCAGCCCACTCGCAGCCCACCATCTCTCCCCCTCTGGTGAACCGTTTTTCACTCAGAAAAGAACCCACCCCGTCGCTGACAACAGGACCCCACTCCCCCTCTCTCTCTCAATGTTAGCCGGACCCCACTGGCCACCTCATCATCATCAACCCCGCGCCGGCCGTTTCCCCTTGCTCAACGTTGTTCTGCCGCGAATCAATTCGCGTAAATACGCGTTGATGGCTGATTTAATCCTCGCCGTGACCACGCATACATAAACGCCTCTCCCGCCTCTCTCTTTGCCCCCAAGCGCTGCCTCCTCTCGGCCACCAGGCTGCACGAATTGCACGCTCAAACCTCTCTGCCCCGACAAGCTTCTCCGGCGAAATCCCGGCGACTTCGCCACCTCTCCACTCCCAGAGCATACGAGCTTGCTTCCCATCTTCTTGCGCATCTCCCTGCACCAACCCCACAACCGCACGAGCATCGTAGCGTCGACAACAAACTCACCAGAGCGCCACCGCCGTCTGTTCCTCTCCGGCGACCTCTTCCCTGTAAGCTCTGTCCTCTCCTGTGTCTATGGATGATGCTCCCGCACTCACCGTACCCTCACGCGTCTAACCCCATTGTTTGCTTGCTCTCTCGTACTCCGTAGCAATGCCACCGACGAGAACCGTGCATGTCCGACAGCGGCAAGAACTCCGGTGAGGGATTTCCATCGTCCCCGTGCGCCCCCTGCCCAACAACGAGCACCTTGAGCATCAGAGTGTCACCGCGATCACTGTAAGCACCTTCACTCTCTTCCCCACTTCCTGAATCATCGGCAACCTCACCGCCCGAGCGTGCGCCGCCGCCAGCCGCCGCTAGCGCCGCCGGTCCTTGGTCAAACACACTGTGCCCGTTGGATCTTAATCTTGCGGCTGAGATTAGATTGTAAGCGAAGGGGTATCGTGTGCCCTGTGCCGCACGATCTCACTTAAATCCTGCGGTCCACAGAGCTCAATCCGCACGAAACGGTATCAGCCAGTAAGAATGAGAACGTGGCCAGACTCAGGAATTAAAATAGAAATTTGATCTATTAGAATTGCAAACTTGTAAAATTCATAACTTTAATTCTACATGTCCAAATTTTTCAAATTTTATATCAATGGATTCAGAAGAACAAGTAATTTGCAACCATGCACTTTGTTTAATGTTTTGCTTCTAGAAAATTGGTTGAAATTGCAGAAACTTGTGTAGGCATAATTTGAATATAAAAATTGTTCTAGATATATTTTTAAGGTGAAATCTTTGCAAAATGGATTGTTTTGAACCCACTGACCATAGGAACCAACTTATGGATTTAAAAATGTATTTTGTGAGGTTAAGGAATAAATATTTGAATTAGAGCGTTTCTAGTCAAATAAAAATGTTGTTTACGGTTTAGAAATGAATTTTGAGTAAAATCTTTGGGAAATGATTTTAATTAAACTCTCTGACCCTAAACACCAAGTTTTGAGAATTAAAATATATTTGATGAACCCTATGAGAATATTACTTTGCTAAAAGATATTTTCAACAACATAAAATATCACCTTAGCATAATATTTGGTTTATGAGATGAAACCTTTTGCAAATGGTTTTACCACTTTAGTAAATGACCACTTTGAGCTTTAAAATGTTTAGAGCCTAGTATAAACCACTTTTCCAAATAAAACTATCTTTTTCTTGCTTGCATGCATGACCTTGTTTTTGTTATTTTATGTGTGTGAAATGGTTTGAATGTTAGTTGAATTTGTGTTTGCTTGATTGAATTGTAGTGAAGTTAGAATAGTGTGATATTTACAAGATCAAGAAGTGAACCATCATTCTCTACTAAAAAGGCAAGTGACACTATCATCCATGTCCTACTATTTTCATTACACTTAGTGGATTTTTGTAACATGCATGATAGGACTACTATATTTCTATGCTATGCTATATCCTATTAGGATATCCTTATATCTTCCTTAGTGAAAACATTGTAGTTGTAGTATGCTTAGCCCTACTCTATATTGGGATGGGATACATGATATGATTATATGAAGTGTTGGAAAAAATATATGTTTTATATAATAAAACAAGTACTCAATGAACCACCTGGGTGGAAAGAGGATACTCAAGTTTTGGACAAAGTGACAACAAAGGTAACCATGTTTATATGGCTATCTTTTTGGATGTGCACTAGAAGAAAACCACCCAGGGACGTGCAGTGGCTTCCGTGTACAGCCACATGCTAAATGGGCTCTGGCTTAGTCAACTACATAGTGGAAGACCCATGCATTGGCATCTTCAGGTTAACTAGAATTGTGTAAGGGAAATTTATCCCTACATTGGTGCCTGGTTGACAAGCTAGCATTGTGTATTGGGAGGACTTCTATGGAAAGACTTTGTCACATTCTCGATCTTCCAGTACTCCATTTTGGTGAGTACTTATCTAGCGGCCACTGGTGGCATCAAGACGAGATTGTGTCATGTGGGTAAAGTGTACAACTTCTGCAGAAGATCAAAAAATTATAAGTACTTAGCTGTGTCCCCGGTTATGGATAACTCTGAGCAACTAAGGCCTGAAGCTATGGAAGATCTCGACATTCCAATTTCTCAAACTTGATGGTGACAACAAGGGATTTGAAGCACTTGGAGTTTTCCAAGGAGTTCAGAAAGATTTGACAAAAGATCAAAAACTATTTTGAAAAGATAGGATAAAACTATATTGCTTTCTGCAAATGAGCCTAAACCCTACTTAGCCAAATATGCATATATTGATAGGTTCCACTTATTTCTACATAGTAGTGAAACTTGCCAATACAATTCAAATGTATTGACCCTTGTGGCTGCAACTTATTATGTTGCAGGTTTGTTTGATGTTAGTGAAGTTTATTGATTAGGATTACAAGTCTACAACCAACATGACTGCCTGTGGCACTTTGAAGATGAAGGACCCCATGCTATTGTTATATTTTGCTGCATTGTAATGAGATAGCCAAATGAGCTATGTAAGATGTAATGAATTATTTTATTCCTGGTTATAAAGTTGTATTATGACCTTTGTTTCTTGATATTACATCTTAACTGTGGATGCTAGCTATTTATCCAGGGTCTAGCATTGTAAACACAGGGATCTCTACCTTATTAAAGGTTGGGGACCCTTACAAAGTCACATTCAGTGCAAGCTCCTCTTGCACTTTCAAGCAAGAACTTTCTACTCCTTTCCAACACCAATCGACTTATTTGAAACAACATAGTGAGAACGGGGGTCCAAACTAATTTATTCAAGCAAACTAAACAAACTAAACAAACGAAACAAAAAATAAGACGCTCCAAGAACAACACAACAGTGCATGAAACAATAAAAACGAAGTGTCTAGAAAGACCTGTGCTTTTTATTGATGAAGAAGGGGATGCCTTGGGTATCCCCAAGCTTTGACGCTTGTACCTCTTGGATATTTCTTGGGGTGACACCGGGGTGGCATCCCCAAGCTTGATATTTTTTCCATTATTCATCTCATTACATCATTTTCTCTCTACACCTGAAAATTTTCCTTCATACAAAACTTCACACAATCTTCATTAGCAACATTAGTGTATTCAAAAGATAATAGACCTTTGGTTTTAGCTTTAGAACAGCAAACGTTTTCACTAAAAACACAAGCTACTGTAGCAACTCCTTTAAAAAGATCAATTTCCCCAAAAAGAACCCAAAAAGGAATCAATAAGAAGCAAATGCAAATAATAGCAGAAATCTGTCAAAACAGACCAGCAGGTAGAAACTGATTTTTTCGAAAATATTCTGTTTATCAAATAAAAAAGTGTTTAACTAACGAAAGTTATCTAACATACTGTGGGATTCATTCGTAAATTTTAAGCTCAATCCGACTTACAGAGACTCCTCGCAAATTTTTATGGTGGAGATAGGAATCTGTTTCGGGACAGTAACTCCCCAAATCTTACTTCCCTCTCATTAGAGGTCATTCTTGGCACAAAACGCAAACAAAAAGGATAATGAGAGGTCATTATAGAAGTAATAACTTCCAAGACTCAAGTAAACTCTTGGTTTATCTCCCAACAAGTACTTTTCTTTAATGCCTTTAAGTTAGGCAGAAGAAGCAAGAAATCAAATATTTTCAAATGAGGAATTAAGATCAATACTTGCAAAGTCTTCAACTATGAAAGTTATCTCATCCAAATGAGTTTTGGAGGATCCCTTCTCATGTCTCTTTGGTTTACTACTTTCATCAAAAGGATTTTCAGGAACAATCCAATCAAAATTATTTTCAAAGGCTTCATGCATCCCAACAATCTTAAAGGGTATGGGTATCTTAAATACCTCTCTAGGCTTAGTTTTATCTGAAGTACCCACAACATCTACACATGAGGCTAGCATATTGAAACGCTCAAAAACATTTTTGGCTTCTTTAGCAACATCATGGAACTCTTTGAGCAAAGTTTCAAGAATAAGTTCTCTTTTTTCAGCATTCTTTTCTTATTTTAGTTTTAGGAACAATATTTGCATCATGGGGTTAAGGCTAACAAACCTAGACTCCAACCTATGAACTAAAGAAGCTGCAGCAATTTCATAATTAGGAGCAAGTTCTGCTATATATCTATCCTCAATATCCTCATGCTTGCTAACATGATTGAAGAATTCTTCAATATTTTCTTTCCCAATTATAGAGCCACTACCTATCGAAAGGTCCTTCAGGGCGAACTTGGGGAACAACATGGTGAGCTAGAGCAAGGTGGCAACTAGAGTGGGAATTAATTTTTTGTGTTTTTGATAAGAGAAAGCAAACCAAACTAGACTATTTTTTTTGGAGTTTTTGATAAAAAGAGGCAAACAAAACCAAGCAAAAGAAACTAAGCAAACTAAAAAAAGCAAAGAGAAGGGTTGAGGAGGAATCCCCTTGTGAATACGTCCTTAGCCTCCCCGGCAACGGTGCCAGAAAACTTGTTGATGACTCCTTGTTGACGTGGAGCACTTCGTCGGTAAACCCCAAGAGCAAGGTGTGAAGCAGCACATCAGCAAGTTTTACCTTAGTAAGAAACCAAGGTTATCGAACCAGTAGGAGGAAGGAAACGTCTCAAAGGTGTTGCAAGCAACGTGGAAACCTGCACAACACAAACTCAAGACTTTGCCCCAACGAACAGTGAGGTTGTTAATCTCACCGGTTGCTGTAACAAAGGATTAACTGTATGGTGTGGAAGGTGATGATGGTTTGCAACAAGTAAATAGTAACAGTGGAAGATGTATCAGTGGTAAAGATTGGACCGGGGTCCATAGTTTACTAGAGGTGATCTCCTTAGATAAACAAACATGGCATGCTGGGTAAACAAATTACATCAGGGCAATTGACAGGACTGAGCAAGTCATAACAATGCAATACTAGACAAAAAGATCCTATGAGATTCGATTGGGAAATACAACAATATACATAGACCGCCATCCAACTGCATCTATGACTAGAAGTCCACCTTTGGGTTATCATCCAAACCCCCTCCAGTATTAAGTTGCAAGCAACATGCAACTTCTTTAAGCAAAGTGTGTAAGGTAAACAATCCACTTGTTCCATGAACAAGTGACCGTTGTTTTCTCCCTAGTGGAAACAACACATCTACAACCGTAGAGATTTCTGTCACTTCCCTTGATTAAGTAGAGGCATGAACCCACTATCAAGCATAAATACCCCCTCTTGGAGTCACTAGCAACTACTTGGACAAGATAGCTACTAACAACGGAGAGCATGCAAGATCACAAACAACACAGACATGATAGAATCAAATAGACAAAACCATTAATCAATTTGACATAGTAATCTCAATATCCATCGGATCCCCGCAAACACAACATGCATGATTACAAATATATTAGATCTTGATCATGAACGGAGCTCACAAGATCTAGACATGAAAGCACAAGGAGGAGATACCACCATCTTGCTACTACATGGACCCGTAGTCCAAGGTGGAACTACTCACGCTTCATACCGGAGGCTGGCATGATGAAGAACAAGGCCTCCGGGATGATCTCCCCTCCGGCATGGTGTCGGGAAGAGCTTCAGATCCCCCCGATCTAGGGACGATGGTGGCGGCGGCTACAGACGGTTTCATGGAATTTTGATCGGGTGCCTAGGGTTTCTGCATCGGGGGCTTCTTATAGGCGAAGAGGCAAGGTAGGGGCCACCAGGGCGGTTGCACCCCCCTAGGCACGGGGTGGGCCCACCCATGCAGCCAGGGTGTGTGGCCCCCTGGTGGGTCTCCTCCATCTTGTACACTGGCTTCGTGTTCCCCATGGTAAAATATTGACTTTGGCTTTTGTCCCGTCCAATTCCGAGAATATTGATTTTCTGCCTTTCTGGAACCAAAAATAGAAGAAAACATGCAACTGGCACTGTGGCAACTAATAGGTTAGTACCAGAAAACATATAAAAACACCTCAAAGTGTGGACAAAGCAAAGAAAAGTAGATAGTAAACAAGCATGGAGCATCAAAAATTATAGATACGTTTCCGACATATCAAACCCCTAGAAATCCGTTTGCTAAGTATTTATAGAGATTTCCTGCTCCAAACCACTAGTCATCACCTTCTGCTCCTTGCTGGGATCGACACTCCTATTTATCAAAAGTACTATGATACACCCCCTATACTTGTGGGTCATCGATCGTGGAGGGTGGTGGTACTCAACCTTGAGCCTTGAGCAAGGGAAATCAGAAAAGGGAGGCAGAGATCTTCTCCTCTTGTTCTTACCTACTTCTCTTGCTCTTCTTATTATCCCCTCTTATTTTTCCTCAATAAGAGGACATGAGGCTAAGGAGAGGGATCAAGCGAGAGGAGAACGGAAGGAAGAGGTGGCTCCATGGAGGGAGAGAGAGGGGTGAGGAGCTCTCGGTGAGAGAAGAAAGGAGGAGGTGATAAACTTTGGGGTTGTGTGGATAAGAGCACGTCTAGTAGATCCCAAAAAGTCATAAACCTGCAAATAACTGCCGGTTTGTGGTTTTCGTCCAAAAAAGCGGGTAGCACAGATACCATAAAAGTGAGAGGCCCGCAATATTTCTTTGTAGGGTACCACAAATCCATCTCCGAACCCCACATATACGTTGTTCGAGAGGCAGGATTTTCCACTTCCGCATTGTGCATAGAAATCACGCGAGGTGAACTTTCAGGACATGAGCGGAAGGGAATCCTGTACGTGCATGATGGCTGTGAAAATATCCATATTTCTCTATGTTTAAACTTCATTTTTAGTCAAGAAATTGACCAAGAATATCTCTAGCCTTTCTACTAATGATTAATTATTTCAAAGATGTGAAATCCATAGCTTTGAATTGTGTTGTGCATGAAATCATGCTTTAAGGAGAAATCAGGAGCCATTAATGAAGATTTTGAGGAAGTCTACACGGCCAAGAAATCTTGAAGCAAATACCAGTCGAAGGCCATAACGACCACTGGTACAGGAAAGGTCCACCGTATGGACCACCCGTGCCACGTGGCTTTGGCTTCGTATCGTCAAACCCTACGAATTCTGTGAAGGCGCCTATATATTTCTAGGTCCCGGCCGCTGTGCAGAGGGCCTCCATTCTCAGATTGCATCACAACACCACCGAAGGATATCCACCACCATAGTTCATCCTCTCCATAGCCATATCCATTATCTTGTACTTGAGATCTCCTTGTAATTCGACGACCATTGTAAGAATATTTGATTTCAATCTAAGTATTTTTTTCACAATGTATTCTATCCTTGATCTTATTGTTATGAGTGAGTAGTCCTCACGGGTTGCGTTTTGGGGCAAAACCTTGTAGCGATCATGTGCATATAATCCATGGGAGTACTTGATACATCGTAAACGTATCTATAATTTTTTATGCTCCATGCTTGTTTGATACGTCGGAAACGTATCTATAATTTTTGATTCTCCATGCTTGTTTAGTATCTACTTTTCTTTGTTTTGTCTACACTTTGAGGTGTTTTTACATGCTTTTTGGTACTAACCTATTAACAAGTTGCCACAGTGCCAGTTGCCTGTTTTCTGCTGTTTTTGGTTCCAGAAAAGTTAGTAAATAAATATTCTCGGAATTGGATGGGACAAACATCAAAATCAATAACTTTTAGTGGGGAACAAGAAGTCCAGAGGGGATACGGAGGGGGGTGCCAGGGCGCCCGCACCCCCCTAGGCGCGGGTGGGCCCTGCCCCGCGCCTAGGCAGGGTGTGGGGCCCCTGGCTACTGCCTCGTCCTCCCCCTTCGCCTATAAGGAGCCCCCAATGCAGAAACCCTAAGTACCTGGTCAAATATCCATGAAACCTTCTATAGCCACCGCCACCGTCGTCCCTAGATCGGGGGGGTCTGAAGTTCTTCTCAGCACCCTGCCGAAGGGGAGATCATCCCGGAGGCCTTCTCTCCAGTATGATGCGTGAGTAGTTCCACCTTGTACTATGGGTCCATGTAGTAGCTAGATGGTTGTATCTCCTCCTTTGTGCTTTCATGTATAGATCTTGTGAGCTCCGTTCATGATCAAGATCTAATCTATTTGTAATCATGCATGTTGTGTTTGCGGGGATCTGATGGATTTTGATATTATTATGTTGGTTTGATTAATGGTTTTGTCTTTATGATTCTATCATGTCTATGTTGTTTGTGATCTTGCATGCTCTCTGTTGTTAGTAGCTATCTTGGCCGAGTAGTTGCTAGTAACTCCAAGAGGGGGTATTTATGCTCGATAGTGGGTTCATGCCTCTAGTTTCCAAGGGAAGTGACAATAATCTCTTCGGTTGTAGATGTGTTGTTGCTACTAGGGAGAAAACAATGGTCTCTTGTTCATGGAACATGTGGACTGTTTACCTTACACACTTTGCTTAAAGCAGTTGTCTGTTGCTTGCAACTTAATACTGGAGGGGGTTCGGATGATAACCTGAAGGTGGACTTCTGGTCATAGATGCAGTTGGATGGCGGTCTATGTATCTTGTTGTATTGCCCAATCGAATCTCATAGGATCTTTCTGACTAGTAATTGCATTGTTATGCCTTGCTCAGTTCCTGTCAATTGCACTGCTGTAATTTGTTTACCCTTCATGCCATGTTGTTTATCTAAGGAGAGCACCTCTAGTGAACTATGGACCCCGGTCCAATCTTTACCATTGATACATCTTCCACTGTTACTTGTTTACTTGCTGCAAACCACCGTTACCTTCCACACCGTACGTTTAATCCTTTGTTACAGCAAACCGGTGAGCTTGACAACCTCACTGTTCATTGGGGCAAAGTCTTGAGTTTGTGTTGTGCAGGTCTCCGCTTTGCTTGAAACACTTGTGTCACGTTTCCTTCCTCCTTCTGGTTCGATAACCTCGGTCTCTACCGAGGGAATACTTGATGTTGTTCTCATCACACCTTGCTCTTGGGGTTTCCATCAAAGTGCTCCACGTCAAACACCATCAACAAGTTTTCTGGTGCCGTTGCAGGGGAGGCTAAGGACGTATTCACTAGGGGAGTCCTTCACTTCCTTTCTCTTTACTTTGTTTTTAGTTTGCTTTGTTTATTTTGCTTGGTTTTGTTTGCCTCTTTTCAAAAAACCCAAAAAATTAGTCTAGTTTGGTTTGCTTTCTTTATTCAAAAACACACAAAAATTAGTTCCTTCTCTAGTTGCTGGTCTGTTGTTGCCTTGCTTGGTCATGCTTTCTATCAATGGATGGTTTCTTTGAAACTAGTTCTTATTGGCAAGGTGGGTTCATGGAAGAACAAAAGTATTATTATAAGGAACACCGTTTGTCACAAAAAGGGAAACACTTATGGGAACAAATTGATAAGTTGAATATTATTGCTAGAGAGGTGTGCTCTACTTATAATGTTACTTATTGCTTTGACAAGTCTTGTTGCTGTAGGAGGTATAAACACCTGCCTTTTCAATGTGAGTATAATGATAATGTTACCATATCCCCTTATGTTAAAGGAAATTATGACTTTGATGATGTGGAACAAATTGAAGAATTTATTGCTTTCAAGGGTGCATTTGAACTTGCCATTTTGCTTGAAAGTACTGATGATGCACCTTATGAACATGAGGTTTATGAGATACTTAAATTTTGCTTTCATAATTACAAGTAAGAAAAGGGCTATATTCTTGAATATTTTAATAGGTGTTTTCCAAAAATGGAAGAGACTCATGCCTTGCAGGAGCCTATGAAAGAAGAAATTGCTGAAATAGGAAGCTTATTAGATGAAAAGGAGGAGGATGAATGTTATGCTCCTGTGGATTCTTTTGAAATATCTATTATAGGTAACACTTGTGATGGTGTTCTATGCCTGCTACCTATAGTAGTGATCATGATTGGGAAAAGCACACTACTTTTGATATTGAAAATCTCTTTGGTACCAATTCTGAAAATTCTATTGCCTATGATGATACTTTACCTCCAATTTATGATGATTACAATGATGATATTGATATTTTCAGTTCACCTACTATTGAGGAGAAAATTGATTGTGATTACAATATGCCTCCTATATTTGATGTTTATGGTGATGAGAATAGTAATGATAGCTATTTTGTTGAGTTTGCTCCCACTACTTATGTGGAGAGTAATAATCATTTTATGCATGTGGCTCATGATAAGAATGTTTTATGTGATAGTTATATTGTTGATTTTATTCATGATGCTACTGAAAGTTATTATGAGAGAGAGAAACATGGTCTTATGTATCTCAACAATATTAAGTTCCCCCTCTTTATGTTGAAAATCTTGAAGTTGCACTTGTTTTCCTTTCCTATGATTGTTGCTTTGTGCTTTCATGACTTGTTTCTTTACAAGATTCCTATGCATAGGAAGTGGGTTAGACTTAAATGTGTTTTGAATTTGCTTCTTGATGCTCTCTTTTACTTAAACTCATAGTTCTTATGTGAGCATCTTCTCAAGCTATCATGCCTAACTTAAAGGAGTTAAAGAAAAGTACTTCTTGGGAGATAACCCAATAGTTTTCTTGAGTCTTGGAAGTTATTACTTCTGTAATAACCTCTCCTTATCTATTTTTTTATTTTTGTGCCAAGAATAACCTCTAATGAGAGGGAAGTAAGATTTGGGGAAGTGTTGTCCCGAAACAGATTTTTGTGCTTCACTCTAAAAATTCGTGAAAAATCTCTAAATGTCGTATTGAGCTGTAATTTTCTGAATAAATCCCCAAGTTGTGAGCTAACTTTCGTTAGTTCAAAACTTTTTTATTTGAGCAACAGAAGGTCATAGAAAAATCGGTTTTTACCTGTTGGTCTGTTTTGACAGATTTCTGCCATTATTTGCATTTGCCTCTTTATCGATTTCTTTTTGTGTTATCTTTGGTAAATTGAGATTTTTGAAGGAATTGCTACAGTAGCTTGTGTTTTTAATGAAAGTTTTGCAGTTTTGAAACTAAACCCAAAGGTTTATTACTTTTGAATGCACTAATGTTGCTAATGAAGGTTGTGTGAAGTTTTGTACGAAGGAAAATTTTCAGGTGTAAGGGAAGAATTATGTAATGATATGAAGAATGGACAAAATATCAATATTCGGGATGCCACCCCATTTCACCCCTAGAAATATTCAAGAGGTACAAGCGTCAAAGTCTTTCTAGACACTTTATTTTTATTGCTTCATGCACTGTTGTGTTGTTCTTGGAGCGTCTTTGTTGTCGTTTTTGGTTTTCGTTTGCTTTGTTTGCTGCAATAAGTTGGTTTGATCCAAACACACTTCTTTTGGAGAGAGATACACTCTGTTTTCATTGCCTAGAACACTCTAGTTTTCATTCTTATTGTTTTGTTAGTGTTCTCTTTTGCTAGCATTGTGTTTAGCCTTAGTTTTCTTATGATTTCAGCTTAGAACTTTTTAGTTCTTATTTGTGGATTTGTGAGATAGTCTCCATGATCTTTATTGATTATTATCTTTGTGAGTTGTTTCAAATAAGTTGATTGGTGTTGGAAAAGAGTAGAAAGTTTCATGCTTAGGTGGTACAAAAGGGAGCTTGCTTTGACTGTGAATTAGACATCATGTCATGCTAGATGTTGTTTTGACCTTATGCTTAGTGATTATTGTTGTAGCATGACTTGTTCCAAACAATTGAGATTGCTTAATGTGCCTTGAAAGAATCATGCGTTGTTTTAGCATACAAAAGCATAGTATTGTGGTATTCTCCTTTGATGCTTTGTTTGGGTTGACTTGGCACATGCTTACACCAGGTTATGACTATGAACTAGTCACCTTATCCTCTATGATCATTTAGTTTTTGACCTGTTGTACCAATTTATGCTTTGATTGATAATGTTTTGTCGCTCTGCTTGATTATGTCCATTATTGCTCTCTTAGTTGGTCGCTCCCAGCCTTTTCCTAGCCTCCACTTGTATGAGTAAGCTCTACTCATGCATCCAACTCCCAAGAAACCAAGTTATTCCAAAGTGTCCACTATAAATTCCTATGCATGGTGTGTTACACCATTCCAAGTATATTCTTGTTTTATTTACCTTCCAATTAAAAAGTCATTTTGTTATGTGAAAATTAGTGATTAAAGCTCTCACAAACTTGATGGCACACTTTATTTTCTTACCCCTAAATAAACTTGAACCATTGTGTCATCTATGTTGTATATGCTTGCACTTATACGTTGGAATTAGCAGAACCATGTTGTCATGGGGAACGCTTTCAACATTGCACTTGTACATTGTACCCAGTTGATATCATGCTCTTTTGTTTATAGATGTCGTGGGTGTGAAATAAAAGGGGAGCTTGTAAGTCCATGGAGTTATGTATATGTGTTAGAGAAACGCCTGGGCCGCTAGATAAGCCATGCCTAATCATGGTGGAAACTTGCAACATCACCATAGTGAGCAATCTATGAATCTTTCTTCTTATAAAAAAAGAGAGACATATTGAAAAGAGGAAAGAGAGAAAAAAGCACCATTTTCCCATGGTAAATAAGAAGATTGTTGAGATGCTCATTGTCTGCTTGCCTTGTCATTTTTATATGGGATAGCTCCTGCGCCATGGGGCAAGGGGTACCCCGTTTGTGGTTCTTTTATACACATATACTTACTATGACAAGAACTTACCGGTAACTAAAGTTGAGTAGCATAAGGAACGGCCCTCGTACTCAAGGGACATGAGATTTGCCAACTTATACTTTGTCAAGCATATACTCCAAATTTTGTTCACTTTAACCTTAATCACTTCAAGATGCTTATGATAGGGGCAATGAGAGCTGAAAGCTAACAAGTACCATAATTTTTGGAAGCTCTTTATGAAACTTGAAATCCCTGCTTCCCTTTGAAGAGCCTTTCTTCCACTTTTATATTGAGTCTCCACCTTCTATCTTTATGCACCAACTAGGAGAGCATAGTTGTCATTCTTAGTTCTACGTGCATTGTCCCAAAACTTATTGATTGATTCATAATGTTGATATTGCTTGTTCTTGAACTATTTGTATCTAGTTACCCTTATGAACTTTGAAGGTGTCCTATGCATTTATGTTTTGCTACTCCATGAGGGGCAAGCTGAATGCCACTATGCTATGTTTTCTATATGTGAAACAAACAAACGTCTTTCAATGCATTGTTATTCATGAACCTTTGTTTGTATCCTCTCATGTTGCAGCATAGTTACTATGTATTCTTGTTAGAACTTAATATTTCATGCTCATGTTTAGAGTACTTTGATCCCATCTTTCAATGCTTGCAAATGGTTTGATCATGATTGTCATAGTGCATGTCACCTACTCGAGGACGAGCAAGAGTTAAGCTTAGGGATGCTTGATACGTCGTAAACATATCTATAATTTTTGATGCTCCATGCATGTTTTATATCATTTGTCTTATGTTTTGTCTACACTTTGAGGTATTTTTATACACTTTCTGGAACTAACCTATTGACAAAATGCCGCAGTGCCAGTTGCCTGTTATCTGCTATTTTTGGTTTCAGAAAATCTAAAAAATGAATATTCTCGGAATTGGACGGGACAAAAGCCAAAGTCATTATTTTACCCGACACGACACGGAAGCACGAAGTAGATATGGAGGAGGACACCAGGGTGGCCACACCCTAGGGTGGCGCGGGCCAGCCCTGGTGGCACCACCAGGCGTGTGGGCCCCCTGGCCATCCACCGACCTTGCCTCCTTCGCCTATAAGAAGCCTCAGACTCAGAAACCCTAGATCATCAACCAGAAAGCCACGAAAAGTTCCGCAGCGCCGCCGCCACCGAAGGGGAGATTCGGGGGATAGAAAGTCTCTGTTCCAGCACCCTGCCGAGACGGGGAAGTGCCCTCGGAGCCATCTCCATCGATCTCCATCACCATCTCCATCACCGTTGCTGATTCCCATGATGAGGAGGGAGTAGTTCTTCCTCGAGGCTAAGGGCTCTACCGGTAGCTATGTGTTCATCTCTCTCTCTATGCATGGTCATATTGTGATCATGAGCTTTGTAATCAAGTAGATCTACTCTGTTACTCAAGTGCTTCAATAGATCTCTGCTCTCCCCACGTGTGTGAAAGTGACAGCGTGCACGCCGTGGTGGCACATAGGCTAGAGTTCATAAACCCTATCATGAGTATATTTTGAGTTGGTTTTCTCTATTAAAATGTGGTGTTTGTTGGAACCATCTAGCGCTCAAGGTGATAGTGTGGGGTTATCTAGATGGGGAAGGTGGACTTTGAGGAGTGCTTTTGTAGCCCTACCATGGATTAGAGTGTCCAACCGGAGAGTAGTTAAGAGTAGTATCATTAAGAGAAGATATTTATATGAGAGAGTGTTCACTAGTGAAAGTATGATCCCTAGGCCTTGTTTCTAAGCATTGAAACACCGTTTACAACTAGATCTGTTGCATGTTTTCTTGCTTCCAGTCTCTTCCTCGCCGTCAAGCTCTTTTCTGGCACCGTTGTCTTATAATCATCCATACCACTTGTATTTCACTATCTCTTCGCCGAACTAGTGCACCTATACACCTGACAAGTGTATTGGGTGTGTTGGGGACACAAGAGACTTCTTGTATCTTGATTGCAGGGTTGCTTGAGAGGGATACCTTTGACCACTTCCTCCCTGAGTTCGATAAACCTTGGGTAATCCACTTAAGGGAAACTTGCTGCTATTCTACAAACCTCTGAACTTGGAGGCCCAACAACTATCTACAAGAATAGAAGTGCGTAGACATCAGTACTGTGTATTGTTTGAATAGAGATTTGTATCTTTGTTTTTTTGTCTCTTTTCTTGATCTATGGACTTGTAGGTAACCAAGATCCTAGAGATTGATAAAGGCTTGAGGTGAGATACTTGGTGAGCTACGATCTCGTAGGAAACCTGGTGACAGAAAGGGGAGTACGATCTTCATTTAGCAATCCATTTGGGAACAAAAGCAACATCACTTCTTAAGTCTTTGATCTGTGTTTTCACTTAATAATTGTTTTAGCCTGGTATTTTGTGATGTAATGGTTGGATCAAAAGACTATTGCTATGCCTGTTATGACTCGCAGAGGCTCTAGTATATCGATGTGCTGCCCAAATTTTTTATCTTTATTAAAACATTATACATGAATATGCGTATTACTAACTTTATCCCATATGATGTGCAGCTGCAGGTGAATCTTCAACCCTGGCTTATCTCCATCCATTGAAACAGCCCACATTCTAAAGTAAACTAGAAAGGTCCGATAAACAAAGGTAAAATGAACAAACAAGTCATGTAGATGTGCCTTATTTAATTTCCTTTTAGCATTGTTTCCCAAGGTTCGATTAAATCTAGGTCTAGTAGGGAAAAATCTACTATACTGCATCCGTTAATCTGGATTGAAGGTATCAGGAAACTCATCGCCACCCTCATAGGTTTTCCACCATTCTCGTGCATCCCCGCCACCTAGAATATTCCCCATAGTTGCACTCGTCACCGCCTTCTCATCCTTCCTAGACTTCTCATTGCTATTGGAGCATCGGTTCCTCCACTGCCGTAGATACCATCAATTCGGCTGATCTGTGGTAGATTCAATAGCCTCCCCCATCTATTTCAGGATGTACCAGGCCTTCTCCGTACCTCCCGTGACCTCTACCTCCAACACCAACCTAAGTACTGTTCCTCCACCTAGCTTTCATTCGAATGTTTGATCCTAAATTTAATCGAGATGGGTATCTGTGCAGATGAGTTTATCGTGGAGCTAGTCTTGGTATTCCACCATGAGTGTGTCTATGTAGTTATTCTTGGAATATTCTTACTCCTCAGATGATTCTGGTTGGTATGCTATCATCGATGATGATGGCATGAAGACATCCTCTGATGGTGGCTGTGCAGAACATTGAGGACGAAGATAACAACAGGAAAAGATGACGGGGATACGTTGGCCATATGTGCATCCCTTGCAACCGCCTTCTCAGCAAAAACATGCTGATGTAGGAAATTTTTCCCAAGGTATCTACGTAATCTCCTCAGCTCTCTTCTGCCACTTGCACCGAATGAGAAGAGAGATATTAGTGCATATAGTGGAGGCATGTGCGGTGAATTGTCATTTCTTCACTCATTATAGGAATTATGTCGGCCTCCTAGGGTTTAGTTCTTATAAAAAATGTCGGCCTCCATGATAGCAATCGCTTACATCATTTCGGATGATTGCACCGATGAGTATATTTTCATTGGTGAAGACAATAACTAAAAAGTGTGTGTTTTTTGCACAGACAATGATCTGGCTCTTTGGTCCCACCTACCTCCAAGCTCTAATGAGGAGAAAACAAAGAGTATAATGGCGATGAATGAGGCAAGAGGTTGTCCAGGTATGCTTGGGAGCATTGGCTGCATGTATTGGAGGTGGAAGAATTATCGAAAAGCATGGCATGGGTTGTTCACCGGGCATCACTGTGATCCAACCATCATGCTTGAAGCCACGACCGACGAGGAGTTGCGCGTACAAAAATTCTTTTTTGGCCCGCATGGTTCTTTCAATAACATGAATGTCTTGCATGTTGGGGTTCTTAGATGAAAAAACATAAAAAATCACCCTACATGAACAACCAAGATCCGTCCATGAAGATACAAACGAGATAAGATCTAGATCACTCACACACATTGGTATAAAAGAATAACGTTAGAACATATGTTGATGACGAACGTGTTGATCCTCGGAGCTAGGTGTACCCCTCCCACCGATGAGGACATATATCCACTCGATGCAAGGGTCGAACGAATGATCCCTCGCAGGTGGCATGCTCCGGTTTGATGATTTGTCAGGGTTCTGCCGTCTAGAGTTCGACATTAATGGTGCAAGTACTACCGCCTTTTCGGTGTTCCTTATATGGTGTAAAGAGAGAGGGGGAGTTCCAACGCACGAAGGAGGAGGTGGTGTATCTTGGGCTTCCCCCATGGGGGTATATATAGTAGGAAGGAAGGGTCGTGCCCTCCTAGGGCTGACGGCTAAGAAGGGCGGTTCCCCTCCTCTATGGTAGCTGCTCGATCTATTCTTAATTGGCGATCATCTTGTTCCCCATATAGATGATCCCTATCTTGACAATCAAGCAAATATCATCATATTCCTTATTTAAAAGATATGATTGAAACCTTCCATAAAAGAGAGATATGATCGTGACCTTCCATATATGAATACATGCAAGTATGGAAAACTATGAGGCAGCCCCGCAGACCCATGTCCAGGCTAGGAGGGGCTAGGCACCGGCCTGGGGTGGGACTTGTGTTGGAGATATGCCCAAGAGGCAATAATAAAGTGGTTATTATTATATGTTTGTGTTTATGATAAATGTTTACATCCCATGCTATAATTGTATTAATAGGAAACATTAATACTTGTGTGTTTTTTAAACATAAAAGAGTCCCTAGTAAGCCTCTTGTTAAACTAGCTTGTTGATTAATAGATGATCATGGTTTCCTGCTCATGGACATTGTATGTCATTAATAACAAGGTCATATCATTAGGAGAATGATGTGATGGACACACACACCCATAGTAAGCATAGCATAAGATCAAGTCATTAAGTTCGTTTTGCTACAAGCTTTCAGATACATAGTAACTTAATCCTTTGACCATGAGATCATGTTAATCACCGCCACCGGATGAGTACTTTGATGACATCAAATGACACTTCCGTAACTAGGTAGTTATAAAGGTGGCATTAGGTATTCTAAAAATATGTGTTGAAGCGCATGGATCAAGAGTGGGATTTGTCCATCCATATGACAGATAGATATACTCTAGGCCCTTTGGGTGAAATGTCATCCAATTGGCTTGCAAACATGTGAATAGGTCACAAGGGATGTCATTTCATGGAACGAGTAAAGAGTACTTATCGGTAACGAGGTTGAACTAGGTATGGAGATACCGATGCTCAAACCTCGGATAAGTAAAGTATCGCGCGGCAAAGGGAATCAGTATCATATGTAAATGGTTCATTCGATCACAAAGTCATCATAGAAATATGTGGGAGCCATATGGATTTCCAGATCCCTCTATTTGTTATTGACCGGAGAGGTGTCTCGATCATGTCTGCATAGTTCACAAACCATAGGGAGACACACTTAAGGATTTGATGTTGTTTAAGTAGATATGGAATATGATTTGGAGACAGAATGTTGTTCGGAGTCTCGAATTGTATCCAGGACATCAGGAGGAAATCCAGAATGGTCTAGATAATAAGATTCATATAAGGAAAGTGGTTTTCCGGGGTTCGGAAAAAGTTTCGGTATTTTAACCAGATACTTCTAGAATGCTCTAGAGGGACCACCAGTGGTTCCACCACCCCGGGAGGGGGTAAATTTGATAGTGGCATGCCCTAGGGGCTAGACGCACCAAACCCTAAAGGGCCAATTCGACCAAGACTAGTAAAAGGGTCAAACCCTAGTTTGAATAGTCAAATCCTAGTTTGAAAAGTAAAACTCTAGTTTTTGGTAAGAAGGAAGACTTGGTGGAAAAGGTTTCAAGCTCTTCCCTTGGTGTCCGAATTGGGGGGGGGGCACGACATGGGCTGGGAACCCTTGTCCGGCCGCCCCCCACCTATATAATGAGGGGTGGGGGCGCACCCTCCCACAACCTTGTCCATTCGTGCCTAACCATAGCCGCCCCCTCTCTTCTCTCTCGTCCACCATCCTACTCCGACTTAGGCGAAGCCCTACAGAAATCTCTACTCCTCCACCACCACCACACCATCGTGCTATTGAGATTCCGAGGAGATCTACAACCTCCGCTGCCCTGCTGGAACAAGGGAGAGGAAGGTCTTCATCGACTAACATATGTGTGACCGACTGTGGAAGCGTTGCCGGAACGCGATGCCAGAAGGATCGTCTACACGATCTTGAGATTGGAAACTGATCGACTACATCAACCACGAGAATCCGATCTCGTTAAATGCTTTGGAACTACAACAGTTAGTTCTCTTTAATCTTGTTGCACTGATCTCGTGGATTTGATCTTGGCTTTGCCATAGATTGGATCTTGATTTTATGCGTTCTTGTGATAGATTTTTTTTGTTTTCCATGCAACTAACCCTATAGTGGTATCAGAGCCGACTCTATGCGTAGATCTGTTGCACGAGTAGAACACAATGGTTTTGTGGGCGTTGATGCTTTTGTTGTCGCTTGCTTTTTGTGTACTTTGCATCTTGCGGTATGGTGGGATGAAAAGGCCCGGGCTAACCTTACATGTCATCGTACATGAGACTTGCTCCACGATCAACGTGCAGCTTGTATTGCACAAGTGGCTTTGCGGGTGTCTGTCTCTCCCACCATAGTTAAGATTCAATTTACAACGGGCACTTGACAATACTTGTATCAACGTTGTGGTTCTTGTTCGTAGGTAAGAATGGTTCTTATTTGAAAGACCCAAGCCAGGTAAAATATGCAAAGAAAATTAGAGGCGTCTAACTTGTTTTTGAAGGGCATGTGATGTGATATGGCCATGATGTGATTGTGATTATATTTGATGTATGCAATGATCCTTATTGTAAGTTGGCAACCGGCAGGAGCCTTATGGTTGTCTTTAAATTCTTTAAGACCTGCGTGTCTATTCATCATGTAATCGCTTTATTACAAGTAGTTGTAATAGTTGTTGTTGGTGATGGACAACCATGAAGCGACAACATTGACCTTGACGCCACGCTGGTGATGATGGAGATCATGTTCATGCTTTGGAGATGGAGATCAAAGTCACAAGAAGAAAGGCCATATCATATCACATATTATGAATTGCATGTGATATTAATATTTTTTATGCATCTTGTATTTCTTAGATCATGACAGTAGCATTATAAGATGATCCCTCTCACTAAATATAAAGTAATAAAGTGTTCGTCCTTCATAGGCACTGTTGCTAAGACTCGCCGTTTCGAATCATCTCGTGATGATCGGGTGTCATAGATTCTATGTGTGCATACAATGGGTGCAAGCCAGATTTGCACATGCGGATACTAAGGTTAATCTTGACAAGCCTAGCATGTATAGACATGGCCTCGGAACACAGAATACCAAAAGGTAAAGCATGAGTCATATGGATGATATGATGAACATGTTAATTGTCTGCCTTTGAATCTACATCATCTCTCATGATGATCGGACTTGGTGTAGTGGATTTGGTTCGTGTAATCACCAAAACAACTCGAGGGATTTTTTTGAGTGGAAGTTCAAAAGTAATATGATTAAATTTGAACACAATTTATCATAAATTAAATCAAAGTGAATTTGCATAATTGTTTTAGTCATTGGCATCCATTCACCACCTTATGCTTAGTTATAATTGAGATAATAGAACTATAGAATTCTGGATAATTACTTTACGAACTGCTATCATATTGTTTTGAGTGTCAATCTAAAGTTTAAAAGTGCTATTGCAAACTTTCAGCAAACTCCATATACTCCATGAAGTTTAATAATTAGTATTAAATCAAGAGTAACAATTCTAGTGTTAGTATCTAAAAGTATCATGTTTGCCTCCATGATTATTGATATTCAAAAGATTGTTTTAATATCAAGGTTAACTAAGATCTAAGAGAAATATTTCAGAAACCATCATGTGTGGAAGATATTGTGATATCTGGAACAATGTTTTGGATGCAATATGATAGAGTATAATTTGGCAAAATATAAGTTCTCATATTTGATAAGAATTTGCAAAGGTTGGAGACGCTAGTCGTCCTAATCCTCCAAAAGGGTTTTGGAAAGTAACATTATGTCACATCCCAAGATTTTCCAAATCTTGTAATGTGAAAAATAAATAAACAAAATAAATAAATGTTGAAATTTAGGGTGAAAAGAAACTTTTGTTTCTAAATAGAAACTGAAAATCCCATCTGGAACAAACTTTGGTTAATGTTTGAATCTAACTAAATTCCAATCAAGTGAATAGCATTCTTCATAAATGCATCTGGAAACTTAAACACTTGGAAAGTAAACCCAAACCCTAAAACCCTAATGGAAGGAAAACATTTCCAAGTTATCTCTAAGACTATGGATTTGATCCATATAAAATTTGTCAACAAACATTTACAAATGATCAAGAATGACAAATAGAAATATTATAAAACCATAGAAATTGGTTTCACTTAATTTGGTGCCATAAATAAAATCTTATGAATTTCATAAGATAAGTAAAAGTAAATCCCAAAGCTAATAAAGCACTTATCTAAAATCCATACCAAATTGTGAGCAAATAATCCTAAAGAGATTTAAAAAGATAAGCAAATATTAAATAAGATTTTACCAATTGGAATCACCAAGTTTGAATCTATAAATAAAAAGATATAGATTTTATAAGATAAAGATAGAAATATTAAATGAAAAATATTTAAAGACCAAATTAAATATTGGCCTAATCCATAAGCAAATGGAATGAATATAATCCAAATCCAAATAAAATAAATGGATAAAGAATTTTCCAAAATAAAATAAAATGGCATAAACCAAATTCTATTTCAATAAAGACAAATCCAATTTTAAATGATTAATAAATCATATTAAAAACATTTCCAAATAATTCAAGGTGAATTAGTTGACATCCAAATAAACAAATAAAACCTACTAAAAAGATTTGGAAAGATTTAGAATTCAAATGGAGTTTGAAAAACATTATTTAAATCTTATTTGAATTAATACAAGGGCTTATTTTAATTAATTAATATCTCCTAAAGAATAAATATATTATTCTAAACTTGACTTCAGAATGTGTTAATAAATAATATTTGAATACACACAAAGTCTGGTTGAAGTTTGAATTCAAATAGATGTTTGAAAGGAATAAACAAAATCAAAACAGATTGATGAAAATAGAAAAAAGAAAAACAATCAGTACAAAAAAACGAAGCAGCCAGCCCAGCTAGCCCACTAAGCCCAGTAGTCCAGCCCACTTCCTCTCTCCTGCAGGAAAACGTTTCATACTCGAACTCCCACCCGCAGAGTCAATGACTAACTGGACCCACTCCTCCTCTCCTTCTCTCGCTGACGCCGGGCCCCACCGCCACGCAAGCTTCGTTCTCACCCGCGCGCAAAGACCACGCCCTCCCGGCTGTTTTCTGTCGTTAGCTCCTCGGAGTGAATTCACGATAATGGCTCGACGATTAATCCTCGCGATCACGCCCGATAAATCCCCTCCCTCTTCTCTCCCTTTCCCCTCAAACCCCGCTGCCAGAGAGCCACCAGGATGCCTCTAATTTGCTTTGCATTGCCGCTGTCTCCGACGTCCTCCGGCGATGATTCCGGCCATTCTCCACCGCACCTTGCCCCCTCGACTAGCTCACTTGCTCCCCATCTCCTGGCAAACCTCCCCGTAGCGCCAGCTCGCTCTCGCTTGCCCTGCAACCTCGAATGCGTCTTCGATGAAGCAGCGCTGCCCTCTGTCTTCTCTCCGTCGAACTCTCCAAGTAAACTCCGACTAAGCCTTTCCCTCTCACTGATGCTCCCAGACTCGCGACCCTCGTGCGCACCTAACAGCGCCTCTACTTTTCCTTAGCATGGTCCGAAACGTCGCCATCGACGACAGCCCGTGAGCACCGATGTCAGACGCAACTACGGCGAGCAATAGCCAGTAACATCGTGCGCCCCTGACGCTGAAACGACCACGTCGAGCTTCTCTAACCTCCTACGAACCTGGTGAGCCATCTCTCCTCATCCTTTGCTTCCTGCTCCTCCAGAACCGCCGCCAGCAGAGCCGCGCCGCCGCTCGTCGCTAGATTGCGCCGCCAATCTTTGGTCAGAGCACCGCAGCCATCAGATCTCGATCGCACGGTTAGGATAGGTTGACTTAAACAAAAGGGTACGAGCTCATCTGCACCGTTCATCCTCACTTAGATCCAACGCCTCGCATCTGTTGATCCACGCGAAACGGTATGGACGAATAGAAACACGCCACGTGGCCCTGTCTGTTTTAATAAAAACAAAATTGATCTATTTGATGTTCCAATTTGAAAATTGCATAACTTTCAAACCACACATCCAAATTTTGCAAATTTTATATTAATGGAATCAGAAAAACAAATGCTAACCAATCATGCACTTTGTTTAATGTTTTTCTTCTGGAAAATTGGTTGAATTTGTAGAAACATGTGTAGGCATAATTTGATTATAATAATTGTTCTAGATATATTTTTAAGGTGAAATCTTTGCAAATTGGATTGTTGTGAACCTACTGACCATAGGAACTAACTTATGGATTTAAAAATGTATTTTGTAAAGTCAAGGAATAAATCTTTGATTTAAAACATTTATAGTCAGATAAAAATATTGTTTATTTATTAAAAATGCTTTTTGAGGAAAACCCTTTAGGAAATGTTTTGATTTAAACTCTCTGACCCCAAACACCAAGTTTTATGATTTAAAAATATATTTGGTGAACCCTATGAGGATTATTGCTTTACTAAAGACATTTTCTAACCACATAAAATATTGATTTGGTTTAAAAATGGTTTATAAAGTAAAATCTTTTGCAAATGATTTTACCACTTTTATAAAATGAACAATAGGTGTTTTAGAATGTTTATAACCCATTAGAAATCACTTTTCGAAATAAAACAATCTTTGGCATGCTTTCATGCATTGCTTTGCTTCTATTATTTTATGTGATGCTTGCTTGAATGGTAGATTGAAATTGTGCCTTGCTTGATTGAATTGTAGTGATTTGAAGAGTGTGATCATTGCAAAGACAAGGAGTGAACTTATATTCTCTACCAAAAAGGCAAGTGATGCTTCATACTTTTGTCCCATTATTTTCACTATGCATTAGTGATTTTTCTAAAGTAGGACTTGCATGGAATTTTGCTAAGTATAAACTATGCCATGGGAAATCCTAGTAGATGAAACCTTAGTAGAAATTTCCTAAGTTAATATTCCTACTACCATCATGCTTAGCTTAGATAGTAGAAAACAAGGGTGGACTATATTTCATGCTATGGAATATTTCTAAGTCAAGGACTTGTGTTTTTGTTTAATAAAACAACTAAGTGAATGAATCACCTAGGTGGAATGGAAGGAATGGTTTGTGTTGAGTGGTTACACAAGGCCCATTTATATGGTTTACCTTGTGTATCACACTTGTGGATGGCCACCCAGGAACAAAGAGATTTGTGATTCAAATGTTGAGAAGCTTCAAATGCAGCCACTTGGCATTATGGGCTCTGCCTGGATCATATAGGTTGCAATAACTTAGCCAAATGGACAGTTGGTAGTAGGGGATGATAGGTTGGAACGCGTCCATTCTGGTCTAAGGGAAGGCTTCTGAAAGATCTTGTCTTGGTGAAACCAAGTCTTGTGGGGAAAGTGCACCACCTATACAGAGTGAAAAATCTAAGTACTTAGCCATGTCCCTGGTAAAGGACAATTTGAGCATCAAGACATGGAAGCTATCAAGAATCTCCTCATCCAAATTTCTAAGTTAAAAACTTGTGGTTGAACAAGGGTTGAAGGATCACCAATTTCTATTGGGAGATGTCTTGGGTGATTTTTGGCAAACAAAAACTTAGTGTTTTCAAATGAGAAGGAAAATCTGTTTTGAGCAAAGCAAGCCTAAGATCCACTTAGCCAAATGCATATAGATGATAGACTCCACTATACTACCATAGTATCACTTGCCAATACAATTCAAATGTATTGAACCTTGTGGCTGTAACTTATTATGTTGCAGGTTTGTTTGATGTTAGTGAAGTTTATTGATTAGGATTACAAGTATACAACCAACATGACTGCCTGTGGCACTTTGAAGATGAAGGACCCCATGCTATTGTTATATTCTGCGGCATTGTAAGGAGATAGCCAAATGAGCTATGTAAGATGTAATAAATTATTTTATTCCTGGTTATAAAGTTGTATTATGACCTTTGTTTCTTGATATTATATCTTAACTTTGGATGCTAGCTATTGATCCAGGGACTAGCATTGTAAACACAGGTATCTCTACCTTATTAAAGGTTGGGAACCTTACAGATGGTATCAGAGCATTGTGTTGCCTGTAGGATTTGTAACCCTAGGATTGGACAAAACCCCTTAGAAAAATAGGAGTTATATTTGTTCCAAAACTTATTTATAAACAATTTTGTAACTCTTCCCTCAACCATTTTTGGTTTTGATTCTACATCTTGTCTATTTCAAAACTTGATAGACAAAGCCTCTTCCATGACCAAATACTTCAACTTATTTTCACTAAGGACTTCAACTTGGATATCACTAAGGACTACAAGTGAGACAAGAAACATTACTCAAGACTTGAAGACTAAGGAAACACAACTTAGAAGGAACCACCATCACCTTTGGAGTTTTGTGACCAAGATGCAAGAAATTCTCTAAGGATACAAAGATCTTGTTCATGAATAATCAACTAAGAAGGAAGGAATGATCTCAAGTGAACCATATAGTTGGACCACCATGTTTAGTTTAAATCAAACCCACCAACTTATGTGGTGTAACAAAATATTTTGTTTCCTATAAGTGTGCTTGAAACTTGTTTTTTGAGTGGAATGTTGTTTGTGATTGCTTGCACATTGCTTGTGTGAATTGTGATGTGTGTGATTAGTGTTATCCCTTGGAAATCTTTGCCTATTCTAATCCCAATCCAACCCAAACAGATGACTACTCCAAGGAACTCCAACATCAAGAATGGTGACAACAACAACAACCAAGAGATCAACATGAGAGAACTCATAGTAACCCAAACCCAGTTGAACCAAGTGACAACTCAGTTTTTAGCCAACACCAGTGAGTTAGATCCAACCATGCAAAGGTTTTTGTAAACCCAAACTCAACTGTTGCATAAGGTGACAAATCAAATGATCAACATGGGAGACAACTCTTCCCAAGGAGTTTATGACAACAAGGATGTCAAGGATGATATTTTAGAAGGAACTCAAGCTTGCAATGTTTCTGGAGACAAGGATCACACTTCCAAAGAGCACAAAGATCAATGCCCCTATTGTGAAGAGAAACATCCAACTAATAAATGCCCCACATCTCAAGATACCTGTTTCCTATGTGAAGGAAATAATCATGTCCCTATCCAATGCCCCATCTACTCCATAGTTCAACAAAGGAAACAAGGTGGAGTGCAACAACTGATTGCAGACTACCATGAGGGAACAACTTCTACCAAGAAGGATGAAGACAAAGGAAAATCTCAGCTTGCACCTCCATGCAATATGACTCAATTTGATGGACCAAAGAGGAGACATATGTATTATCCAAGGAAAAGATCAAGAAGACCAGGAAACTTTCCTACCTTTGAGATAAGATATGAAGAACATGAACTAGAAGCACTCCTAGCTTTGGAGAAGCCCAAGAAGAAGAAGGACAAAAGTCAAGTGCAGTGTTGCCATTGCAAAGAGATGGGACACTATGCCAATGAATGTCCTGAGAAGAAACAAAAATATAAGGAGATTAACCAAGTGTGGTGCAACAAATGCAAAGAGCTAGGCCATTATGTGTCAACTTGTCCACAGAAGATACGTGAAGAACTCAATCTTGTCACATGTTACAATTGTGGTAATCAAGGACATTATGCAAGCAATTGTCCAGAAAAGATGAAGCACAAGATAAAGCCTAGGAAGGATCTCAGCCTTGTCACATGTTTCAAGTGTGGAAACAAAGGACACTATGCAGATGTTTGCCCAGAGAAGTATCATCAAGACCCCAAGCAAGCCAAGATGTAATCTAGTTGGAAATTTTTTAAGGGTGGTAGTACCCTAGTTGCTTTGAGCCAACTTGTAACCCCTATCTTTCCCAAATCTCGGGACGAGATTTATTTTAAGGGTGGTAGCCTGTCACATCCCAAGATTTTCCAAATCTTGTAATGTGAAAAATAAATAAACAAAATAAATAATTGTTGAAATTTAGGGTGAAAAGAAACTTTTGTTTCTAAATAGAAACTTAAAATCCCATCTGGAACAAACTTTGGTTAATGTTTGAATCTAACTAAATTCCAATCAAGTGAATAGCATTCTTCATAAACGCATCTGGAAACTTAAACACTTGGAAAGTAAACCCAAACCCTAAAACCCTAATGGAAGGAAAACATTTCCAAGTTATCTCTAAGCCTATGGATTTGATCCATATAAAATTTGTCAACAAACATTTACAAATGATCAAGAATGACAAATAGAAATATTATAAAACCATAGAAATTGGTTTCACTTAATTTGGTGCCATAAATAAAATCTTATGAATTTACTAAGATAAGAAAAAGTAAATCCCAAAGCTAATAAAGCACTTATCTAAAATCCATACCAAATGGTGAGCAAATAATCCTAAAGAGATTTAAAAAGATAACCAAATATTAAATAAGATTTTACCAATTGGAATCACCAAGTTTGAATCTATAAATAAAAAGATATGGATTTTATAAGATAAAGATAGAAATATTAAATGAAAAATATTTAATGACCAAATTAAATCTTGGCCTAATCCATAAGAAAATGGAATGAATATAATCCAAATCCAAATAAAATAAATGGATAATGAATTTTCCAAAATAAAATAAAATAGCATAAACCAAATTCTATTTGAATAAAGACAAATCCAATTTTAAATGATTAATAAATCATATTAAAAACATTTCCAAATAATTCAAGGTGAATTATTTGACATCCAAATAAACAAATAAAACCTACTGAAAAGATTTGGAAAGATTTAGAATTCAAATGGAGTTTGAAAAACATTATTTAAATCTTATTTGAATTAATACAAGGGCTTATTTTAATTAATTAATATCTCCTAAAGAATAAATATATTATTCTAAATTTGACTTCAGAATGTGTTAATAAATAATATTTGAATACACAGAAAGTCTGGTTGAAGTTTGAATTCAAATAGATGTTTGAAAGGAATAAAAAAAATCAAAACAGATTAATGAAAATAGAAAAAAGAAAAACAATCAGTACAAAAAAAAACGAAGCAGCCAGCCCAGCTAGCCCACTAAGCCCAGTAGTCCAGCCCACTTCCTCTCTCCCGCAGGAAAACGTTTCATACTCGAACTCCCACCCGCAGAGTCAATGACTAACTGGACCCACTCCTCTCCTTCTCTCGCTGACGCCAGGCCCCACCGCCACGCAAGCTTCGTTCTCACCCGCGCGCGAAGACCACGCCCTCCCGGCCGTTTTCTAACTTTAGCTCCTCGGAGTAAATTCATGGTAATGGCTCGACGATTAATCCTCGCGATCATGCCCGATAAATCCCCTCCCTCTTCTCTCCCTTTCCCCTCAAACCCCGCTGCCAGAGAGCCACCAGGCTGCCTCTAATTTGCTTTGCACTGCCGCTGTCTCCGACGTCCTCCGGCGACGATTCCGGCCATCCTCCACCGCACCTTGCCCCCTCGACCACGCTCACTTGCTCCCCATCTCCTGGCGAACCTCCCCATAGCGCCAGCTCGCTCTCGCTTGCCCTGCAACCTCGACTGCGTCTTCCACGAAGCAGCGCCGCCGTCTGTCTTCTCTCCGTCGAACTCTCCAAGTAAACTCCGACCAAGCCTTTCCCTCTCACTGGTGCTCCCAGACTCGCGACCCTCGTGCGCACCTAATAGCGCCTCTACTTTGCCTTAGCATGGTCCGAAACGTCGCCATCGATGACAGCACGTGAGCACCGATGTCAGACGCAACTACGGCGAGCAATAGCCAGTAACACCGTGCGCCCCTGACGCTGAAACGACCACGTCGAGCTTCTCTAACCTCCTGCGAACCTGGTGAGCCATCTATCCTCCTCCTTTGCTTCCTGCTCCTCCAGAACCGCCACCAACAGAGCCGCGCTGCCGCTCGTCGCTAGATTGCGCCGCCAATCTTTGGTCAGAGCACCGCAGCCATCAGATCTCGATCGCACGGTTAGGATAGGTTGACTTAAACGAAAGGGTACGATCTCATCTGCACCGTTCATCCTCACTTAGATCCAACGCCTCGCATCTGTTGATCCACGCAAAACGGTATGGACGAATAGAAACACCCCACGTGGCCCTGTCTGTTTTAATAAAAACAGAATTGATCTATTTGATGTTCCAATTTGAAAATTGCATAGCTTTCAAACCACATGTCCAAATTTTGCAAATTTTATATCAATGGAATCAGAAAAACAAATCCTACCCAACCATGCACTTTGTTTAATGTTTTTCTTCTGAAATATTGGTTGAATTTGTAGAAACATGTGTAGGCATAATTTGAGTATAATAATTGTTCTAGATATATTTTTAAGGTGAAATCTTTGCAAATTGGATTGTTGTGAACCTACCGACCATAGGAACTAACTTATGGATTTAAAAATGTATTTTTTAAGGTCAAGGAATAAATCTTTGATTTAAAACATTTCTAGTCAAATAAAAAATATTGTTTATTTATTAAAAATGCTTTTTGAAGAAAACCCTTTAGGAAATGTTTTGATTTAAACTCTCTGACCCCCAAACACCAAGTTTTATGATTTAAAAATATATTTGGTGAACCCTATGAGGATTATTGCTTTACTAAAGACATTTTCTAACCACATAAAATATTGATTTGGTTTAAAAATGGTTTATAAAGTAAAATCTTTTGCAAATGATTTTGCCACTTTTATAAAATGAACAATAGGTGTTTTAGAATGTTTATAACCCATTAGAAATCACTTTTCCAAATAAAACAATCTTTGGCATGCTTTCATGCATTGCTTTGCTTCTATTATTTTATGTGATGCTTGCTTGAATGGTAGATTGAAATTGTGCCTTGCTTGATTGAATTGTAGTGATTTGAAGAGTGTGATCATTGCAAAGACAAGGAGTGAACTTATATTCTCTACCAAAAAGGCAAGTGATGCTTCATACTTTTGTCCCATTATTTTCACTATGCATTAGTGATTTTTCTAAAGTAGGACTTGCATGGAATTTTGCTAAGTATAAACTATGCCATGGGAAATCCTAGTAGATGAAACCTTAGTAGAAATTTCCTAAGTTAAGATTCCTACTACCATCATGCTTAGCTTAGATAGTAGAAAACAAGGGTGGACTATATTTCATGCTATGGAATATTTCTAAGTCAAGGACTTGTGTTTTTGTTTAATAAAACAACTAAGTGAATGAATCACCTGGGTGGAATGGAAGGAATGGTTTGTGTTGAGTGGTTACACAAGGCCCATTTCTAAGGTTTACCTTGTGTATCACACTTGTGGATGGCCACCCAGGAACAAAGAGATTTGAGATGTCAAATGTTGAGAAGCTTCAAGTGTAGCCACTTGGCATTATGGGCTCTGCCTGGATCATATAGGTTGCAATAACTTAGCCAAATGGACAGTTGGTGGTAGGGGATGATAGGTTGGAACGCGTCCATTCTGGTCTAAGGGAAGGCTTCTGAAAGATCTTGTCTTGGGGAAACCAAGTCTTGTGGGGAAAGTGCACCACCTCTGCGGAGTGAAAAATCTAAGTACTTAGCCATGTCCCTGGTAAAGGACAATTTGAGCATCAAGACATGGAAGCTATCAAGAATCTCCTCATCCAATTTTCTAAGTTAAAAACTTGTGGTTGAACAAGGGTTGAAGGATCACCAATTTCTATTGGGAGATGCCTTGGGTGATTTTTGGCAAACAAAAACTTAGTGTTTTCAAATGATAAGGAAAATCTATTTTGAGCAAAACAAGCCTAAGCTCCACTTAGCAAAATGCATATAGATGATAGACTCCACTATACTACCATAGTATCACTTGCCAATACAATTCAAATGTATTGACCCTTGTGGCTGTAACTTATTATGTTGCAGGTTTGTTTGATGTTAGTGAAGTTTATTGATTAGGATTACAAGTATACAACCAACATGACTGCCTGTGGCACTTTGAAGATGAAGGACCCCATGCTATTGTTATAT
Source organism: Avena sativa (assembly GCA_916181665.1). Classification (NCBI taxonomy): domain Eukaryota; kingdom Viridiplantae; phylum Streptophyta; class Magnoliopsida; order Poales; family Poaceae; genus Avena; species Avena sativa. Next base: position 511,036,697 of record OV702294.1, read on the forward strand.
TCTGCTGCATTGTAATGAGATAGCCAAATGAGCTATGTAAGATGTAATAAATTATTTTATTCCTGGTTATAAATTTGTATTATGACCTTTGTTTCTTGATATTACATCTTAACTGTGGATGCTAGCTATTGATCCAGGGACTAGCATTGTAAACACAGGGATCTCTACCTTATTAAAGGTTGGGAACCTTACACATTATAATCGTGATTCACCTTTATAAGCTCTAGTAGCTAGATTATGAAAGTTGTCATGATAAGGATGAATAGAATATGTAGGTAAAATATTTACTACACTAAAAGATTACTAAAGAATGGATTTCAAAAAAACGCCAAACATTTTATGATGGTGATCTACTTCAAAGTGCAATCCCAAAGGTATTAATATTTGACTATACACACTTTGGACTATGTGTCATGTGTATGGCACCACTGTTGATGTTAATAGATTCTTTTAAAAGGAAAAGGAAATGCTGAAAGAGAATCTCAGAAATATTTGGCAGAAAAAGGAAAAACTGGAATTGTCTAGCTTAGATATATAGAAGATATACATGTTATGGTTATATTCTTTGCTTGTTAAACAATGTGGTTCTTGGGTATTGGATGCCAAATTGGTTGGTGTGAAATGTCATACGAGACAACACAATTCATGAACTGCAATGGCCAAAGTAACCAGCAAGAGAATATGTGATGATGTTCATCGAAAACAAACAAAGTGTTGTTGTGTTTCTCGTTGACATCAAAGCTTACCTTCAAGATTTGTTTCAATAATTGTTATTAATGATCGGGTATTATGAGAACAAAAGGTTTTTCAAATAATTACCATATTCCATATAAGATGGATGATTTACAGATCTAGTTGGAGAAATCACATTCATAAAACTAAATGCTAAAAATGTCGCAAGGCAAATGATTGAAAGATCACTTAAGAAGTGACATCGCCGTTTAAATTATATTGGAAAGAAAACATGTTGAAACTCCATGTTGATTGGAAAGATCACTTAAGAAGTGACTTCATATGCTTTCTCTAGAAATTTGATTGAATACATGTGTATAATTACTTAATGAGGAAGAAGTATGAAACATTTGAAAATGTTCAAAGACTTTCAAGATGAAGTGGAAAATCATTGTAACAAGAAAATAAAGAGTTTATGATTGGATCATAAAGGAAGATATTGGAGTTACAAGTTTAGCATAACACCTAAGATTTCAGGAATCGTTCCATGAATTTGCATTTACCGGAACACCATAGGAGTATGGAGTGTTCAAGATATGTAATGAAACCTTGTTTGACATGGTGAGATCAAAGGTGTCATTTATAAAACCATCATTGTATTTTAAAGATTACAAGCTTTAATTGACTATCACTTTTACACTGAAAAGAACTCCATCGTGATTCATTGAAATGACACCATATAAGATATGATTTGGGATAAAACCGAAGTTGTCCTTTCTTAAAAAAAATTGGTATGCTAGGCATAAGTAAAATGTTTACAACCAAAGTCGGATGAGCATGTCTTTGTAGGTTATTTCGAATAACCGCTGGGTATTCTTCCATAACACCAAAGACAAAAGTGTTTGTCGCTTAGAACGTCAAGTTTCTTTAGAAGGATTTTTTTTGTAGAAGTTAAGTGGGAGGACAATAGAACTTTGATAAGGTTAATGAACCTTAGCTAATATGTGCTGAGTTGCGTAGCACCGGAAAGTGTCCCAAAGGCAGCAGGAATGCTCATGGCTCACATAGTCACGTGCCTCAAAGGTTGTGGTCACTGATGACCCACAAGTGTAGGGGATCGCAACAGTCTCCGCGGGTAGTATTACCCAATTTATTGATTCGGTACAAGGGGAGCCAAAGAATACTTGCAAGCCTTAACAACTGAGTTGTTAGTTCAGCTGCACCTGGAAATAGTTTTTGCTCACAGAAGTTTATCAGTAGCAATAGTTTGGTAGTAGCAACAGCAAAGCAACAGCAACAGTGAAACAAGAGCAATAGTAACAGTAACGGTAACAGTGGGATTCGAGTGCGGTAGGCATAGGGATGGATGGACGAGCGTTGCATGGACGAGTCTAAACATGTAACTTAAAGATCTAGGGCATTGCAGATAAATAATAACAAGCATTCAAGTACTAAATAATCCTAGGCATGTGCTCCAAATATAGTCATACGTGCTCGCACTGAGAACTTGCACAACATCTTCTGTCCAGCCAGCCCGTGGCAGCGGGGCCTCTAGGGAACTACTGGCAATTAAGGTGCTCCTTTTAATAGAGCACCGGGGCAAAGCATTAACACTCCGTTAACATATGTGATACTCACACCATATCCATCCCCTCCAGTTGTCCGAATTATTGTCACTTTGGGGCCTTTGGATCCGGACAATGATATGTGTACAAAACTTGCAGATAAGATCACAAACAATACTATCATAATGATTCAATAATAAGTTCAGATTTGAGATCATGGCACTCGGGCCCTAGTGACAAGCATTAAGCACAACAAGTTGCAACAAAGTCAAATAGCACTAATAGAGATACTAGGCACTATGCCCTAACAGATATTATTCGATTACATGATAGAACTCATCCAATCCCTACCATCCACAAGCCTACAGCGGGGGATTACTCACTCATGGATGAGGTAAACATCGATGGTTGATGGAGATGCGTTGGTGATGATGATGGCGATGATCCTCTCCAAATTCCCCGTCCCGGCAGGGTGCCAAAACGGAGTTTCTGGATCCGAATCTTGGTTTCTGGTGGCAGCGGCGGAGCAGAACTCTTTCTGGAAAACTATCGAACCCCCCTCGGTTTTTAGGTCGAAAGGCAACTTATAGGCGCAGAGGGAGGCTGAGGGGGTGTTTGGGGTGGCTGCACCCCCCTAGGCGCGGCCAGAGGTGGGTCCGCTCCTGGCAGGGGTGTGGACCCCCAAGCCCCTTCTCCGTCTCATCTTCTGGCTTCATGGGTCTTCTGGTGAAATATAATTTTTGGTATATTTTCCGGGATTTTTCCTGATAATTGATTTTCTACACAAAAACAAGACACCAAGGTAATTCTGCTAAAAACAGCGTCAGACCGTGTTAGTTGTATCCAAATCACACAAGTTTAGAAGAGAAACAATAGCAAAAGTGTTCGAGAAAGTAGATACGTTTTGGACGTATCAGTCACAGAGGTCTAAGTTTCTGTTGAACCGAGTAGGTCGGGTAAACAATATAATACTAAGATTTGAGAGTAAATCATTATTGTTTGATAATGATGCACTAACTATATGCAAAGAAGAAATTATGGGCCCTAACTCCGTCAAATGGCTTAAATCCATAAAATCCGTGATAGTTCCATACACGAGAAATCAAGCTTTGACCTTGGAAGACCCTCTAGAAAGGTGTAAAACCTGTCGATCATATTTGGATCTATAAATAGACATGGATGTTTCACATCTATGAAATTGTCGACATGTTGGTAAAGAGTTAACAACAACGTTCAAGAAATTGACTATGATAAGTTTTGATCTTTCATAGCAATATTTAGTCTAAACAGATTAATGTAGAAACCACTACATATAATTTGGTATATGGTAGTCGAACAAACAAAACCAAGTTCTTCTAATAGAATGGTTACCTACGACGTGTACATGACACAATCCAAATGGTTTTGTTAATTCAAAGGATGCTAAAAAAAAGCATGCAAACTTCAATGGTTGAAGTAAGCATCACGGAGTTGGAATCTTCACCATGATGAAACTATTAAAAGGTTTAATTTCATTAAAGACGATGAAGATGCTTGCATTTGCAAGAAATTAAGTGGGAGCACTGAGACATATTTCTAACACATTATGTGAAAGACATATTGTTGGTTGGATATGATGTCTCTTTTATTTGACACATGTTAAGAATTTCATCTTGATTAAAGACTTAGGCAAAACCAAAATATTTGGCATCAATGTTTATATGGATAGATTGAGACGCTAATATGGTTTTTCCAAATGTACATAGATGAGATATTGAATGAGTCCAATATGGAAATGACAAGAAAGGTTCTTGCCACCCATAAAGGATTGAATCAAGATTCAAGTGTATTGACACTTGGTAAGTGAAATGAGAATCAAGTGTTTTGACACTTCGTGAGTGAAATCACAAGAATATTTTGATTAATCATACCGTGATATGTACACATCCAGATATGTCCTATGATCTAAATGTTATGAGCAGATACCAGAATAATTCATAAGATGATCATTGGATGATAGTAAGGATATTCTTATGATCTTTGGAAGAATTAAGAATATGTTATTTATGTAGAGGAATAGATAGATAGTTCATTGTAAGTGTTACATTGATACTAGTTTTGTCAAAAGATACAAATTAAGTTTATCTCAATTTAGACTATGGGTGGCACAATGTAATAGAAAGGAATTTCCATAACGGATTTGGATGAGTTCTAAAGTTAAGACATTATGACAGATACTAAAATAAAAGGCTAAGTATATGACTGCCATTATAGTAGCAAAAGAGGGCATTTTTATCAAGTAGTTTGTTATCAAACTAGGTGTGGTTCACAACGGGCTAGTACTATGAAGATATATTGTACGACAATTGTATCAACATGTTTTAACCCCATGGAACTAAAGGTCCCACCAAAGGACCAAATTTATACAATGCCATATCATTGGAGAATGAGTGATGCGTAGAGACGCAAAGACATGCAAGTACACACAGACCTGGAAGTGTCAGATCCAAAGATTATATTTACCACTAGCAATCGTGTATATACAACACCATAAAGCCATAAGTATTTAATGCACAAAGTTTATCAAACTAGATTATTGACTCTAGTGCAAGTGGGAGACTGTTGGAGATCTGCCCAAGAGGTAATAATAAAGTGGTTATTATTATATCTTTGTGTTTATAATAAATGTTTACATCCCATGCTATAATTGTATTAATACGAAACATTAATACTTGTGTGTTTTGTAAGCATAAAAGTATATACACCACTTCCATAACTAGGTGGTTATAAAGGTGGCATTGGGTATTTTGAAAGTATGAGTACTTTGATGACATTAAACACCACTTCCATAACTAGGTGGTTATAAAGGTGGCATTGGGTATTTTGAAAGTATGTGTTGAAGCGCATGGATCAAGAGTGGGATTTGTCCATCCATATGACGGATAGATATACTCTGGGCCCTCTCGGTGGAATGTCATCCAATTGGCTTGCAAGCATGTGACTAGGTCACAAGGGATGTCATATCACGGAACGAGCAAATAGTACTTATTGGTAACAAGGTTGAACTAGGTATGGAGATACCGACGATCGAACCTCGGATAAGTAAAGTATCGCGCGACAAAGGGAATCGGTATCGTATGTAAATGGATCATGCAATCATGAAGTCACCATAGAAATGTATGGGAGCCATATGGATTTCCAGATCCCTCTATTGGTTATTTATCGGAGAGGTGTCTCGATCATGTCTACATAGTTTACGAACCGTAGGGAGACACACTTAAGGATTCGATGTTGTTTAAGTAGATATGGAATATGAGTTGGATACCGAATGTTGTTCAGAGTCTCGGATTGGATCCAGGACATCACGAGGAGGTCCGGAATGGTCTGGAGAATAAGATTCATATAAGAAAAGTGGTTTTCCGGGGTTTAGAAAAAGTTTCGGTGTTTTGACCGGATACTTCTAGAATGTTCTAGAGGGACCACCAGTGGTTCCACCACCTCGGGAGGGGGTCACTTGGACAGTGGAAATTCCCTAGGGGCCAGCCGCACCAAACCCTAAAGGGCCAATTCGGCCAAGACTAGTAAAAGGGTCAAACCCTAGTTTGAATAGTCAAATCCTAGTTTGAAAAGTAAAAATATAGTTTGGTAAGAAGGAAGACTTGGTGGGAAAGGTTTCAAGATCTTCCCTTGGTGGCCGAGTTGGGGGGACACGGCCTGGGCTGGGAACCCTTGGCCAGCCGCCCCTACCTATATAATGAGGGGTGGGGGCGCACCCCCCACACCCTTGTCCATTGGCACCTAACCCTAGCTGCCCCTCTCTTCTCTCTCTTCCACCATCCTGCTCTGGCTTAGGCGAAGCCCTACAGAAAATATCTCCTCCACCACCACTACCACCACACCATCATGTTGTTGGGATTCTGAGGAGATCTACAACCTCTACTGCCCTGCTGAAACAAGGGAGAGGAAGGTCTTCATCGACTACTGTACGTGTGACCGACTGCGGAAGCTCTGCCGAAACACGACACTGGAAGGATCGTCTATATGATCTTGAGATCGGCAAGTGATTGACTACATCAACCACGAGAATATGATCTCATTAAACGCTTTGGATCTACGAGGGTTAGTTCTCTTCAATCTCGTTGAACTGATCTTGTGGATTAGATCTTGGCTTTGCCATAGATTGCATCTTGGTTTTATGCATTCTTGTGATAGAATTTTTTTGTTTTCCATGCAACGAACCCTACAACTTGGAGGCCCATGCGCCACCCCTAGAGTGGACCTAACCCTCTCTAATCAATTCCCCACCAGAACCCTTCATATGCTCCTTTTCTTTTCCGGTTTATTCTCTGATGAACCCGGTACCTCCAACCTATATATATTCTGGAACCTTATCGAAAACTCCTCAACATTTCAACCATCTCGAGATGATTATGATGAACCTAGAAATCATCACCTATGAATTCAAAACTACTTTCCCGAATTAGGGTATGTCACCAGAACTATTTAGATTCCTCTCTAAAGTGACATAAAGAATCCCAGAACTATTCTGGTGTGTCTAGAAACTATTCCGGACAACCCTCTCAGCTATCTACCATAAAGGTTACTAGCACAACTTTATCAGTAATGCTTAAGCGTGTGACCCATTCAGCTTCGATGGTAAGTAGACATGATACTAAAAACCTTCAAATCAATAACCAACAATGGAGCCTAAACGCCCATGATGGTTCCTACTTCACTATGTGAAGATAGCATCGAGTGAAACCGTTCATTATACATATACTAATCCTTCCTCTTCGCGATATCTGATGTGACAATCCAAGGTGAGATATTGGTATTCTTGTGAATTAACTCCTTGATCACTATACCAGTTATCCTCGTTCCAATTTCACTCTCTTTATGTGACATCATAATATTTAGTGGGCCTAGAGAATATCTCTCCATCGTCAGGAGGAGCGACATCCCATTTTTTGAACTATCCAAGTTCCCAGACATGCTTTTGTACTTATCTCGTAATTGTTTGTCTGGACACCTTTCCAGGTGGGGTTGGGACAATCATAAAGACAAGTATTCTGACATGAGGGTACTTGATATTCTCATGGTCTTTAGGATTTATGCATAATATAAATATCTTATGGTTTGACTATTAACTTCATGATACTATCTCATAATCAGTTATGTACCCATATTTTTCTTGATAAGGTACTCCCATTATTGGTGGTATCCTTAGTTACAGTAACTTCTATACTAGGATCGGTAAACTTGATCATCACTAAACACATGGGGTGGTCCTAGAGGATAGACTAGGAAAATCTTGGTTAGTTCATCTTTACTGCACCTCCATTGTGAGATTTCCTTTGATTCTCACAATCATGATTCACAACAGTTATAGCATAGTTCGATGAACCTATATATTAGACATGGATTATATAATAGTTATTATTATTATTACTCTAGAGCACTAATCCCAATATTGCAGAGATCTCACTCTACAACGTCGGACAAGAGGAGTTGTGCGGCGTGCTGACCCGGACATTGCCCGCTGAACCATAAATCCAGCCCAAATTTTTGGGATGGGAATGCGTCAAAACGGGCCAATGAGCGGAACATTGTCCCTTTGTATTGCCCCATTGGGCGTTGCCCTCTGTCTGCTCAGATAGAAATGAACGGGTGCAACCCGTTTTTGTAGTACATTGGAGTTACCCTAAGCTTAGTATAAATAGCACAATTGCAGAATCTAATATCATTCTATGAGAATCATTTCTATCTTTTGTATGTTTGTGGTGAACATACCTTTCTCTTCACTTCATGTGCTCAAATTCACATAAACCATGGAATTTTAAAAAGGACAATCCTAAGCCATATCCATGTTTTGATAAAACAAGGGGGTTCTTCAACTAGAATACAAAGGAAAGGGATAGGTGCAAAGACTCAATGGAAGATGTTCTATCAAATCGAGTTACTTACGTTCTATTGTTAGTGGAATTATTTTTAAATTTGAAGGAAGGGTTTCTTTGCTATATATCCACTCATGTGTTTACTTCATCATATGATTCATACGAGATTCATTTGTCTAGAGATCGTTATATACATCAAGAAATCTATATGCTTTGGAAGAAGCTTGTACAATTTGGGCATTATATACATCTAGAAAGTCGTATACTTTGGAATAAGCTTGTACAATTTGAGAAGCTTTTTTGAGAGAAAATAAGAATATACTTTAGCCGATAATATAGAAACCAAGTTTTGTGACAACTGTGTTGTTTAATCTCAGTGTTGTTTACTATCATGACTAGATTGATCTTAGTTGAGAGTGGCATACATGTCGGAATGCCCTAGACTAGATCTTTTGATATGGAAATATTTTTACATTTTACTCACGTGAGCCCATATCCTTTATTTTTATCAATTGCTAATTCTGATCTTCCTACCACAAACTTGTAGAAGTTGGCTACACAACACGGCAGTGATACCAATTGCATATAATTGCTGTAGAGAGGAGAACGGTGTTCATGTATGGCATGTAGTGCACACATGCATTGCCTTTTTCTTCAGGTTGTGCCCGTTTCTGCCATCACAAGTTCCATAGCACTTCTACATTTTGTGTGGTTTCAAAGCGCAAAGAGTTCTTGACGAGATTCGCTAGCGTTACCACAAGAAAACTGTTATGACACTCAGTGACGGATCCAGAATTCCACCAAACCCAGGACCAACATCGTATTATATATTGAAATTAGGCTAAATCCTAGAGAAAATAGTGTATTTCTACTAATATATAGGTACAAAAACTGTCTACATCCCGGGCCATGGCCCATGGCCTGGGTTGCCCGGGGTGTAGATCTACCCCTAATGATACTAAACCTCATGGCTTATCGTCCATCTTATCGGGAAATCCTTTTTGGCTCACAGGTGCATTTGCACCCATTATAAGAAAACATATTTCAAAATATTTAAAATTTGAAAAAAAATGTTTATATATATATTCGAATATTTTATGTTTGTTCACAAGTTTTGGGGACGAAAGAATATTTTATGTATCATGTATAAAAAGACAAAACATGTCACGTCGGTATGACTATTCATAGGACATTTTTTGTATTTTTTGTACGGGACACGTAGAATGTTATTTCATCCAAAAAACCTGTGAACATAAAATATTCAGATGTATATATAAATATTTTCTTTTGAATTTTTTGACATTTTGAAATATGTTTTCTCATAATAGGTGCGAACGCACCTGTGGGCCGAATAGCCACCTCCCCATCTTATCTCATCATAAAGTTGGTTTATTCAGCATCAGTGATGAGATAGGTGTTCTTTATAAATGTTTTGTCATATTATTAAGTATTCTCCTTTATTTTTTTCTCTAAATTCAATAAATAACCAAGTTGAAGGATAATAATCATACATGTGTAAATGCATTGGATGTTTCAGATGGCTAGTCTAGGTTCTTGGGATATCGTGGTTCTCTTTATGATGATGTAAGTGTCGACAACAACCTATAAGGAATCGGTCGGAAGTTCGTGGCAGTTGATCTTCGATAGGAGTAGGAGGTAGGAGGTAGCGCAATCCCCTCTTCCTTTGTTTAGAAAAGTGATGGTATAAAAAATATACATATAATTTTTTTCATCTCTACGTATCTTTAAACCACTTAAAACAAAAAAAGAAGGAAACAAGAATAATAAAAGTAAAAGTGAACTAGAAATAAAATAAAAATAAAAACAAATAAGTAAATAAATAAATTAAGAAAAAGAAACAGAGAAAGTGTAAACCACGGAGAAAAACAGAAAAAGGGAAATGCCCTATTGGGCCCGGACCGGAAAGAAGCTTCTTCAGGCGTCGGGTCGCCTATTTGCCGCTCCGTCGGGCTAGTAGATAACTCTGTAACTGGCGCCAGCTTTGGCCTTGTACTGAAGGTGTTCGAACTGATGCTGAGGCTTACTTGCCGACTCTGCCCATTGCCAAGATAACAGTTTCGATTCTTGTGAAAACCCATGGTTCCGAGGTGGAGTATGAGGTATTTTTTATTCTTGTAAATAGTTCGTGCTGGATGTCTATACCTAGAATCAAATCTTTGTATGGTCCCGGTAGTATGGCTGCAAGTCATTGTCAATGTTCTGTAACTTGAGGAAAATAGGGCTATCCCTCTATGTGTATTCTTATACGGCATCTTCTGCAAGGAAAAGCTGTGGGGTGAAGCATACAGAGCATTATTACTGATGCATCATACGAATACATACCGTGGATGCAAATTTCCTTTTGTAAAAATATCAGGACTGGTGACGGGATGTGTGTTTTAAGGATGGCTTCTGAGGAAGGTTGCCGTCTTCATGTGATGGAGGAGCAGGGTGTGCTCCTGACAGCTCAGAGCTGACAGTTGTATGAATAGCCATGAGTAATGTTTTGGATATTGTCACTTAGAGTAGAGTATATACCTCATAGCTTATGTCGGAACGGCGACGCCATGAAGCTTTAGCGTTGGTTAGTTACATGATGGAGAAAGGATTTACACCGATTAGTGCAAAGACAAAACACTCTCCTCGTGTTGGATCTTCAGAAGGCATTGCAGATGTTGGATCACTTTACAACTGCTGTTTTTTGCTATGATTCAGTCTCCTTGAACACTATCTTCTCTGCAGACTGTACGCAGCGGAATGCTTTGATGGTAAGTCTGCGGAGATTGTTAACCTGGTTTGTGAATATGATAATTGATGGCAGCCCACTCTTTGTGCGTGCTAGTTGAGGCCAAACACCAAACCATGTCGTCACGCTGAGCAGATTTTTAGCACCCAAGGCTTAATGGTTTTTTCCAAGATAACCTCACACATGTCAGTTTGCCCTTTCTGAGTTTGTGATTGTAAGCGCTAAGCAAATTGCATGGTTTATGGAGGTCTTGCACCAGTATTCCAGAATTAAAGTTTCAGCTCATAAATAGAGTGGTTTCTGGAGTACTGGAGCGTGGTATTGGCACCTTAGTGTGTTTGCAGTTCAGCATGCTCAGGTGGTTCTGTGGCAGACACTTGCCGGCATTCCTCATTTCTTGGTTTCTCCACTGGTACCGATTCCAAGTACAGTATAGATTTTTTACAATAGGACACTGTGTACCATGGTTAACTTTTTTCATGTGTCATGTGCTTAGTTCTGCATATTTTTTCAGCAAGAAAGTTGTCCACTGAACATCAATCATCAAATGAAAAGGACATGCTATTAGTGAAAATCAGGACACTACCATCTGCATACTGCTTGGCTGTCTTTAACAATATTTGAATGTCTTCTGTTTATTCATTAAATTTAGAAGCAGATTAATAGAGTGTATGCTGAAAGAACATGCTTTTCTATTGGACAGACCTCCATGCCGACATTTGTTTTTTAGCTGTCAGTTGTGACATTCTTTCAATCCTGCATTTAATCTGAATATTTAGAAGTAGATGTTCACTTATCTGACGTCGTAGTGAAACTACAGAAAAGAGTGAGACTTAAATTAGGTACTGAATTATTAAATTTTGAAAAATACATGTTCTTAACTATTTGCGCCAAAAAACTAACTGAGATTATAAAAAAGGACATACATATAGGACAGTGAACTTTCATGATTATCTATTTCTTTCATCATGGAAAACTGTTATTCCAATTCACCTAGCAATAAAACATAATTGGCAGTACCCCAATTATTTTGGATTTTTCTCTGTGCTGACTCACTCTCTTTCCTTGTTACATCAAGTTGTATCGATCTCTCAGTCTCTAACAATAGACATCAACAGTGACACTCCACCAATTAGCAAAGAAGGGCGGATGATGATGTGACAACCAGGGCCACTTTGTTTCCTGGCAGACAAAAGTAATCACTTGGAAGCACAAATGACAGTGAAATTATCTGCATTTCCTTCATCTGAGAAGATGACCTCTATTTAGGGGACAATGTTGCTGCTGTCCTTACAGTTCTTATTACTCGTTCGAGATATTTGAAATTCCATGACCTTACTGTACCCAAACGTTATGCAACTCAAGTCAACTGACATCATTTTCTGTTTTTCATTGTCTCAGCTAGAACTGTGAAAATTGGCATGAAGCACGTGCCGACGCGATCATGTGTGATCTCCATGTTTCCACTTACCCTACTTACCATCGTTGTGCATTCATTATATCTTGATTAGCTAGCAGAAGACACTGTGTGCCGATTCCGAGTATAGATTTCTACAATAGGACACTGTGTACCATGGTTAACTTTTTTCATGTGTCATGTGCTTAGTTCTGCATATTTTTTTCAGCAAGAAAATTGTCCTCTGAACATCAATCATCAAATGGAAAGAACATGCTATTAGTGAAAATCAGGACACTACCTTTGCTTCTGCTTGGCTGTCTTTAACTATATTTGAATGTCTTTTTTTTATTCATTAAGTTTCAAAGTGGATTAATAGAGTGTATGCTTAAACACCATGCTTTTCTATTGGACAGACCTCCATGCCTACATTTGTTTTTGAGCTGTCAGTTGTGACACCCTTTCAATCTTGCATGTAATCTGAATATTCAGAAGTAGCTGTTAACCTATCTGAGGCTGTAGTGAAACTACAGAAAAGAGGGAGACTTAAATTAGGTACTGAATTATTAAATTTTGAAGAATATATGTTCTTAATTATTTGCGCCAAAAAAATAACTGAGGTTCTAAAAAAGGACATACATATAGGACAGTGAAGTTTCATGATTATCTATTTCTTTTATCATGGAAAACTGTTATTCCAATTCACCTAGCACTAAGACATAATTGGCAGTACCCCAATTATTTTGGATTTTTCTCTGTGCTGATGGCTCACTCGCTTTCCTTGTTACATCCAGTGGTATCGATCTATAAGTCTCTAACTATATATAGACAACAACAGTGACTCACTCCACCAATTAGCAAAGAAGGGCAGATGATGATATGACAACCAGTGCCACTTTGTATCCTGGCAGACAAAAGTAATCACTGGAAAGCACGAATGACAGTGAAATTATCTGCATTTCCTTCATATGAGAAGATGACCTCTATTTAGGGGACAATGTTGCTTCCGTCCTTACAGTTCTTATTACTCGTTCGAGATATTTGAAATTACATGACCTTACCGTACCCAAATGTTATGCAACTCAAGTCAACTAACATCATTTTCTGTTTTTCATTGTCTCAGCTAGAACTGTGAAAATTCGAATGAAGCACATGCCGACGCGATCATGTGTGATTTCCATGTTTTCCACTTACCCTACTTACCATCGTGGTGCATTCATTATATCTTGATTAGCTAGCAGAAGACACTGTGTACCGATTCCGAGTATAGATTTCTACAATAGTACACTGTGTACCATGGTTAACTTTTTTCATGTGTCATGTGCTTAGTTCTGCATATTTTTTCAGCAAGAAAATTGTCCACTGAACATCAATCATCAAATGGAAAGAACATGCTATTAGTGAAAATCAGGACACTACCATCTGCATACTGCTTGGCTGTCTTTAACTATATTTGAATGTCTTATGTTTATTCATTAAGTTTCAAAGCAAATTAATAGAGTCTATGCTTAAACAACATGCTTATCTATTGGACAGACCTCCATGCCTACATTTGTTTTTGAGATGTCAGTTGTGACATCCTTTTAATCTTGCATGTAATCTGAATATTCAGAAGTAGCTGTTAACCTATCTGAGGTCGTAGTGAAACTACAGAAAAGAGGGAGACTTAAATTAGGTACTGCTTTATTAAATTTTGAAGAATAGATGTTCTTAATTATTTGCGCCAAAAAACTAACTGAGATTCTAAAAAAGGACATACATATAGGACAGTGAAGTTTAATGATTATCTATTTCTTTTATCATGGAAAACTGTTATTCCAATTCACCTAGCACTAAAAAATAATTGGCAGTATCCCAATTATTTTGGATTTTTCTCTGTCCTGACTCACTCCTTTCCTTGTAACATCCAGTGGTATCGATCTCTAAGTCTCTAGCTATATATAGACAATGACGGTGATTCACTCCACCAATTAGCAAAAAAGGGCGGATGATGATGTGACAACCAGTGCCACTTTGTTTTCTGGCAGACAAAAGTAACCACTGGAAAGCACAAATGACAGTGAAACTATCTCCATTTCCTTCATATGAGAAGATGACCTCTTTTTAGGGGACAATGTTGCTGCCGTCCTTGCAGTTCTTATTACTCGTTCCAGATATTTGAAATTACATGACCTTACCATACCCAAATGTTATGCAACTCAAGTCAACTGCCATCATTTTCTGTTTTTCATTGTCTCGGCTAGAACTGGAAAATTGGCATGAAGCGCGTGGGGACGCGATCATGTGTGATCTCCATGATTTCCACTTACCCTACTTACCATCGTGATGCATTCATTATATCTTGATTAGCTAGCAGAAGACACTGTGTACCGATTCCGAGTATAGATTTCTACAATAGGACACTGTGTACCATGGTTAACTTTTTTCGTGTGTCAAGTGCTTAGTTCTGCATATTTTTTCAGCAAGAAAATTGTCCACTGAACACCAGTCATCAAATGGAAAGAACATGCTATTAGTGAAAATCAGGACACTACCATCTGCATACTGCTTGGCTGTCTTTAACTATATTTGAATGTCTTATGTTTATTCATTAAGTTTCAAAGCGGATTAATAGAGTCTATGCTTAAACAACATGTTTTTCTGTTGGTCAGACCTCCATGCCTACATTTGCTTTTGAGCTGTCAGTTGTGACATCCTTTCGATCTTGCATGTAATCTGAATATTCAGAAGTACTCCCTCTGTTTTATAATATAAAATATTTTAGTTTTATGAAAAGAGTGTATCTAGATATTTTTTAGTGTATAGTTCGGAATGAATCTATACACTAAAAAAGGTCTAGATACACTCATTTTAAAAAGCTAAAACATCTTATATTATGTATGAAACGGAGGGAGTAGGTGTTAACCTATCTGAGGTCGTAGTAAAACTACAGAAAAGAGGGAGACTTAAATTAGGTACTGAATTATTAAATTTTGAAAAATAGATGTTCTTAATTATTTGCGCCAAAAAACTAACTAAGATTCTAAAAAAGGACGAGGTGTGTTTCGGTGTCCCTCCCTCAAAATTAAGTTTGTATGGACCATTTTACTTTTAATCCATCGAAACCCATATCCAGGCTATATATACCTCCGTATAGGTATACTCGGTCGAGCTGGATATACTTTTATGTTCTCACCGACTGATCGCACCTGCTATTATCGCGATCTATATCTTTGCATGCCACGTTTTAAAATTTTGTTGTTGCTGCTATATACCTCACAATTTCCGCCAGTGCACGTCTAAGGAGATCATACGGGCTTCGGGTGGGTTTGCACAGTAATCAAAATGAATCGATATTGAGTTTTTGTTGTCAAAGTTTGGAAAGGAGGGGAGACACCGAAGCAAAAGTGAAAAAGGAATACATATAGGACAGTGAAGTTACATGATTATCTATTTCTTTTATCATGGAAAACTGTTATTCCAATTCACCTAGCACTAAAACATAATTGGTAGTATCCCAATTATTTTGGATTTTTCTCTGTGCTGATTCACTCGATTTACTTGTTACATCCAGTGGTATCTATCTCTAATTCTCTAACTATATATAGACAATGACAGTGATTCACTCCCCTAATTAGCAAAGAAGGGGCGATGATGATGTGACAACCAGGGCCACTTCGTTTCCTGGCAGACAAAAGTAATCACTGGAAAGCACAAATGACAGTGAAACTATCTGCATTTTCTTCATATGAGAAGATGACCTCTATTTAGGGGACAATGTTGCTGCCGTCCTTACAGTTCTTATTATTCGTTCCAGATATTTGAAATTACATGACCTTACCGTATCCAAATGTTATGCAACTTAAGTCAACTGCCATCATTTTCTGTTTTTCATTGTCTCAACTAGAACTGGAAAATTGGCATAAAGCGCGTGCCGACGCGATCATGTGTGATCTCCATGTTAATTTTCCATTACCCTACTGCTACTTACCATCGTGGTGCATTCATTATATCTTGATTAGCTAGCAGAAGACTTTACTTTTCACTCTGGTAAAGTGACCTTAATTAAAAAGGAATATAGTTGGTTGCAAGACTATATGAGTACACTTATATTTACTTAAAGTTTAGCTTTTCGGATTTTTAGTATTGCATTTTCCACGGCTGATCAAACAAGGTAAACAGAAGTCGAACAGTTACATCTTTACTAGGTTTGTGTGTCCTTCATGACGATATATGTGTACACTAATAATACTATTCCAAAATGAGTGAATCTACACATGAAAACATGTCCAGGTACATGTGTTTTTGAAAAATGCTAGAATGTCTTACGTAGTGAAGGGAGGGAGTATTACAAGTTCATGCTCTGACTAGATTGAATCTAGAGGAGAACTTGTGAAAGGAGAAGACCCTAGAGACGTGGTTCTTCATGGTTCTCCTTGCCTTCAACGGCCTATTTGGATTCAGCAGCAAAAGGTAAGGGGAACCACAGATCAACACTTACACTTATGGACAGTTTGAGTTTCTTCTTTGCTAGGTCTGTGTGTCCTTGGTGTCTACATCTCAATGGTAGAGGTGACGAAGTAAGAAACTGACAACTCTATCGAAATGTCTGGCTGTGGCCATTGTGATCATGTTGCATCTATTGTGTGTTGATAACTTCTAATCTCATGGATTGTTGTCCAACTCTTTGGTTTTTTGATGATGGTGTTATGTCGTGGTATTGGCACGGCAGATGCTATTAAGGTAGCTTACGTAGAGGAGGCAATGCGACGTAGGAGAATCCGGGAGCGAGATTGGCACACGATGTACCCAGGTTCACGCCCCCTCGGTGGAGGATCGCTACGTCCTGCTGTCAATCCAGTATATGATCATAGATTGGTTTACAATGGAGCCGCCATAGACGGAGGGGAGACTAGATCTAATGAGAGATGTGGGAGATGATGTAATATGACATATCCCGTGGGGGTGCCCCTGGTGGCTTTATATATGCAGCCAGTTAGGGTTTACAAGTGATAGTGGGATTTGTATATGAGTCGCCTTCTTGGGCCTCCAGTCGGCGTGTCGGCTGGGTCCAGTATGCGCCAGTCGCCGTATATGGTGAGTCGATCCGCTCCGGGCTATGCTTCAGTCAGCTTGATCCAGCTGGCGACTCCGCTTCATGGGTATTACCCCGATTAGTATTCCCCCATCAGTAGTCCTCGAGCGTGTCAGGGAATCGACGATGACTTCAAGCCGCCGAATCGGCGCAGGCGATTCTAGGGTGGAGTCGATGGCGAGTCATTGGCGAGCTCCTGAAATAGAGAAATAACTCATGAGGTAATTCATTTGCTTGGGCAAGTAGACGTGCAGGCGCATCGCCATTGGACGGAGTCGCCCTTGGAGAAGTTTGGTTGGGGCCTTGCCAACTTGCTGTCATAGAGGACGTGGAGGCCACCAAATCATTGATGACGGAGCGGGCAAATACGCGAGAGCGAGTCCCCGAGGGGCGACGGCGAGTCCCCGAGCATGGCGAGTACGCGACGGCGAGCCTGCGATGGCGAGTACGCGAGGGTGAGTCCGCGCTGGGGAGTACGCGAGGGCGACTCCACGGTGGCGAGTCCCCGAGCATGGCGAGTACGCGAGGACGAGTCTGCGGTGGCGAGTCCCCGAGCGTGTTGAGTACGCGAGGGCGAGTCCGCGTGGTGAGTCCTCGAGCGTGGTGAGTACGCGAGGGCGAGTCCGCGGTGGCGAGTCCCTAAGCGTGTTGAGTACGCGAGGGTGAGTCCCTAAGCGTGTTGAGTACGCGAGGGCGAGTCCGTGGTGGCGAGTCCCCGAGTGTGTTGAGCACGCGAGGGCGAGTCCGTGGTGGCGAGTCCCCGAGCGTGTTGAGCACGTGAGGGTGAGTCCACGGTGGCGAGTCGACGAGGGCGAGCCGCGGTCGTGGAACCACGCGTACACGCAGCATGCCTAGGAGTAGTCCCTGAGGCTCGAGTTGGATTGTAGAGGTGACTTGAGGCTCTTTAGAGATGCATATTCTAAAAATAGTAGTGGTTGCTGCCAAGCATGGCGAGTGGCGAGGTCGAGCGACCGGCGAGCACCGATCCCCCGAGCACGGCGAGTGGCGAGGTCGAGCGACCGGCAAGCGCCGAGCCCCCGAGCATGGCGAGTGCCGATTCCCCGAGCACGGCGAGTGGCAAGTCCCCGAGCGCGGCGAGTGGCGAGGTCGTACGACCGGCGAGTGCCGCTGTCTGGAGCGTGCCGAGTCCCCGAGCGCGGCGAGTGGCGAGGTCGAGCGACCGGCGAGTGCCGAGTCCCCGAACACGGCGAATACGCGAGGGCGAGCTCGCGAGTGACGCTGTTTGTAGCGTGCCAAGTCCCCGAGCACGGCGAGTGGCGAGGTCGGGCGACCAGCGAGTGGTGCTGTCTGGATCGCGTCGAGTCCCCGAGCGCGGCGAGTGTCGAGGTCGAGCGACCGGCGAGTGACGCTGTCTGTAGCGTGTCGAGTCCCCGAGCGCGGCGAGTGACGAGGTCGAGCGACCGGCGAGTGGCGCTGTCTGTAGCGCGCCGAGTCCCCGAGCGCGGCGAGTGGCGAGAAAGACACTAGACCGTTTTGCTGAGAAGAAGAAAAGATACAATTGCATTAATATATACTTACATAATTTATTGAACAGTTGTAAGACGTGCAAATTGTAGATGTTGAAGAAAATGCACTTTTGTTATGTGGATCGATGGGTAGTATGTAAGGTTTATGCTTGTCTTTTCATGAGTAGACAGACCTTCGGCATCAAACGTTTGCCGGGTAACAGAGACACAATACCAGACTGTTAAACCCGAAGACAAGTTCGGCCTTTTAGTACCCGGCCTCACTACTTCGACGGACACGAATAAACAACATACAAAACTGAAACCGATCCTAGATATGATTTTGGTCTCTAAACAGGTCATATGCGACTGCATGGTCGACTTTGGAGAATGAATGAAGATGCATATATGTCTTAAACCCATAACATGTACGAGTGTAAAGAAACTTAGTTGTTAGCATGACAAGTCTGTGACAGCGAGTCCGCGCTGGGCGGATCTATGACGGGGGAGTCGACGAGGACGAGTCCCCGAGCACGCGAGGGCGAGTCCCCGAGTGTGGTGTGTATGTGAGGGCGGAAGCCGCAATGGTGAGTCCGTAATGGCGAGTTGACGAGGGCGAGTGCGCATGTCGCATAGCGCTGCTTGCGGGCGAATCGATGAGGCTGTCGAGTACTATTGTGCAACACTGTCAGAGGGAGCGCCACCACCGCCAGGCAGAGGAATGCGCGTAGCCTTGAGGTCGACTCGATCAGGTTCCCTGGATTTATTCCTCGCACAGGTTCACGAATGAAAATAACGATGATTAGCACTGATAATTTAGTCCGGTATTACCGGATTTATTCCTCGCACAGGTTCACGAATGAAAATAACGATGATTAGCACTGATAATTTAGTCCGGCATTACCCTAGATTAGGGAAGAAAATTCAAACACGCACATACGGTCAGGAGTTTGAGTTTGATACGATGCTGCAATTATAAAATAGATTAGCACTAGCTTGTACTAGTATTCTAGATTGAACACTAGCACGTAGCTGAATTGGCGTCTATGTATCTATCGGGAACGCAGTCTCCCTTTTTACTTCTTGTTTGGAGAAGATCTTGACGCAGTCACGTAGTGTATCTGCCTTTGACTTTGATGAGCCGCTGCCTGCGCCATGATCTAGGCCTGGCCAGGCCAAACCACGATTATTACGTGCATGGCTGCCTCCAGATTGATCTGGCCCGAAGCCGCCGCAGTTATGCTGGCAATCTTGGCGGCTCGATGGACGTGACGTGATGCGATTTGATGGACCTTTAGCGGATGGATTTTCATAGACAACGACGCGTGATGCATACAGAAATTGATCCGCGTTGAGGTAAGGGATTCCGTCCAGATTATCATTTCCAAGCGCCGTTTGCCTTCACGGTGGCGCCAACTGTCGTGGTATTGGCACGACAGATGCTACTGGGATAGCTTATGTAGAGGAGGCAAGGCGGTGCAGGAGAATCCGGGAGCGAGATTCACACACGATGTACCCAGGTTCACGTTCTCTCGATGGAGGATCGCTACGTCCTGCTGTCAATCCAGTATACGATCATAGATTGGTTTACAATAGAACCGCCGTAGGCGGAGGGGAGACTAGATCTAATGAGAGATGTGGGAGAGGATGTAATATGATATCCCGTGGAGGTGCCCCTGGTGCCTTTATATATGCAGCCAGTTAGGATTTACAAGTGCTAGTGGGCTTTGTATACGAGTCGCCTTCTTGGGCCTCCAGTCGGCGTGTCGTCTGGGTCCAATATGCGCCAGTCACCGTATATGGCGAGTCGATCCGCTCCAGACTATGCTTCAGTCAGATCGATCCAGCTGGCGACGCCGCTTCATGGGTATACCCCGATTAGTATTCCCCCATCATGTTATGTAGTGTTTTTTATCGATTGGTCCCATATGTCTGGTATTTTGTGCTCACAATCTTCTTTCTTTAAAAGTATGGCGATAGAGCGGCTCGACGGCATGCATTGCAAGGGTGCATCATCCTACAAAGTATATTCGACATTTTAGACTCAAATTTTTTCGGGGAGGGGGGGGGGGGGGGGGGGGGGGGAGGGGTGCTCATGCGGCTATTTGACGCATTAGATGTTACCTTTGCTTCTGTTGGCTTGGTCTTGTATGGAATTTTCATCGGAGGTATGCAGAGAAGTTGATGCATATTGGTTGGCCTGATCTCACAAATTTACCGATGAGGGAAGAACACATGGATGGACACAAAGTGGAAGCATGGGGAATACGCGTGGAGATGACGATAAATAGCAAAACCAAACCCGGTAACAAGCTCCCAGTAGAGTAGCCTCTAGATCTCAAAACCCTAGCCAACAATCACTCTTGAAACTTATTATTTTTACCATCTGTCCCACCGATCCAATAGAACATTGCGCAAGGAAGATTGGTCGGTCACGATTCAGTAGAACCTCATGCGGGGAAGATTGGCATGCACTACTAGAACTCAAGGAGAACAGTAGCTACAAGAAGAGCTATTGTGCATCTCCATCAATGGAGGCCTTGGGCTTCTTCCTTCTCTGCTTCCATGGTTCTCTCTTGTCCGGAGTGAGACTTCATGCGCCTTTAGTATCCTCCATTTACTCCATACATCCATGCTCAAACCTTAGGGGCAATGAGTAGGAGGGTAAATTAGTATACCATTCACCCCCTTTAAAAAATAGTCGTCCTCAATGATAACTCGTCATCTCCGAAAAGAAACCCTCGTCCCCCGCGTCGCTCCCGCGAGCGACCGGGGGCTCCCCGCGCAGCCACCTCCTCCCCCGCCTCTCATGCGCCCCCTCCCCTCGCCGCCACCGGTTAGCGCCGGTGGCAAAGCCGTCCGGCGGCGGTGGCCGCGGGGCATTCCCCTACCCCTGCTCTTGGTGCCCGACGCGGGCAGGTCGCGACGAGCGGCGGCGGCGTGCTTTGCGCGGTGGGGCGTCCTAGCGGCGGGGCTTCGGTAGCAGCGGCGGTGACGTGGTGCGGTGGCTCGGAGGTCTTCGCACGGGTCGGGTGTGGCTGGCGCTGGCCTTGGCTTCCACGACAGGGCCGGCCGGCGCTCCCGCAGGCTCGGCCGACGGCGTTCCGTCATGGGTCGGGGGGCGACATGGCGGCGGGGTGCCGCCCTTGGCGGTGCAGGCGGCGGGGTTGGGTCTACTAGGGTTGCTCACCCAGATCTGGGCTTAGACGGGCCGGATCTGCAGCTCGGCGCGTCGTCTCTGGTTGGACCTAGGTAGGGCTTGTGGTTTGGGTGGCTGCGCCTACGTCGCGTCTGCTGCAGCAAGGCAGCGAGAGCTTCACGGGCCCGCTCGGCTCGACCTAGGGCGCTGAACCTGGGTGGCGGCGGCTGTCCTTCGTGCTACAGCGTGGTGGCGAGGGCTTACGGTCCCTCTTTGGGTCCGGCCAGGCCTTCGGCCTAGTGTGCCCTTGTTGCCGCGTCCAGCCGGCACCCGCTCTTCAGCGGTGGAGGATGCCCTCTAGTTGGTTGTGCGGCTGCTGCCCTTCGACTCCCAATGGCCAGGTTTGCTCCTGCCGCTGAGTCCGTCCAGCTATCGTCTATGGCGGTGGAGGCTGTTCCCTCCCACGGGGCTGTGGTACGGTCACTTCTTGCCTACGGTTCCTTGCTTTTGGTCCTTCCGGCCTCGCAATGTTTGCCTCGAGGAGACGGCAATGGTGTCGTCAAGACCGTGGTGGTGCATGTTGGTGGGCGGCAAGCTTGGTGGAGCTCTTCGGTGTCGTGGGGTCAGGGGGTCGGGAGAAATCCTTGTCGGCGTGGACGGCCCTATCGCGGTGACGCCTGCGGGCGCCACCTTCCTATCACAGGGCGGCGGGTGTACCCTCCTCCACTCCCCCAGTGTACCTAGAGAAATCATAGGACCTGTCCGGGCAACAGCAGCGTCATCGTCCCCCTTCTTGAAGGTGCTGCTTGGTACACGACGACTCGAAGGCATATGAGTGTGGTGGTAGTCTCCGGTGGGCACAGCGGTTGCGAGACACTAGCGCTTCTGTCGATCCGACGTTGTCAGCATTTCTTTCTTTTTTCCTTTCTCTTGTTTTTCTTTTGGGCTTTTGCTGTGCTGTCTGCCCCAACAATGGTCTCATGGTTGTGTCGGTTTGTCTCTTCGGTGTTGTGCTGTCTGGTCCGGCAGTGGTCTCACCTGTATGCTTTATTTATGAAGCTAGGCGAAAGCCTATTTCGAGGAATGATAACTCATCATCACCATATATAGAGAGATGGATATTCTTGAACTTGTGGTCAGCATGTAGTTGTTTTTGAGAGATATTATGTGCAACTCCTCAATCTTCCTTCAACTTCCAAGAATCCTAAAAAAATTCACAATAAAAGTGAAAAACACCAAAAGAGTAGACAATTCATGAAAATCATAGCATGGCTGTTTAAGTAGAATTAGGCCACCTTTGCAACATCTCGATGTGTTCTTCATGCCAAATCTTGTGCAGTCTAAGTGTGTGGCTTAAACCACTCATTGAAGGTCAACCGCAAGTAGCTCTCTATAGCTCATTTTGTAAACTCTTGTTCTCAAGAGGTTACCAAGTAATCATTTTTACCTATACAAGCCAAAGACTAATAAAACCATGTATGTGACCGATATAGGAGCATATCATTATCATCCTTGACATATATGTTCTTGTTCATAGAGCACCATTAGCACAACACAAATATATCAAGTATAATGCAAATGCAAGGTCAATCTACAAGCAATTCGTTGAACGTTCTCGAAGTGTGGGAACTCAACATCTCCATGAACTTTTGAGAAGACAATTTCATCTCATGCTAAAACACATATTCATTATTGCACTTAGAGTATCAGGAAGAAAAAAATTCAACATATTTGATGCAATATGAGGAGGATTTGACAAAAAAAATAAAAATGAAACATGACCATAACATTGGCATGGTTGCTAGTAAAACATGTGATAAAGTTTTCAACATTATTATCGTGCTGCCAATGGGTAAAATTTTATCGACAATCATGGAAAAAACATGCTCAAGCAAGCATTATTGTTGTAGACAAAACTTTGGAAAGAGCACGTGTTTAACAAGTTTGGTGCAACACACAAATCATCAATACCAAATATCATGGGAACATAATTGTCACAAGGAGAACCAGTATCACCAGCATGCTCGAAAACAAACCAAAGGAAAGATAAAATTAAGGGCTTATTTGATTCAAAGGATTTGTAAAACACGGGAGTGGTAAACATACATGAATAGAATGTCATGACACTTCAAATCATATAGGAATAAAAAATGTAGGAATCAGTAAAACTAGCTGTTTGATTGCACGGCATGAAAAACACAGAAAAGTTTGTAGGGTTTAAGTACATGGCATAGTTGTCATAAACACATAGGAATTTTTTCAAAAGGTATCACCTCTTGTTAGAAATCCTATAGGATTGTAGTGTAGAAAAGCAATATATAGAAATTTTGTATGATTCATTCGTTTGAAACAAATACACTCTATAGGAAAATTTCTTATGGATTGGAATCTATAGAATTCCTTTGAAAATCCTTTGAATCAAACAGGCTCTAACTTGTTTGATGCAACAGATTAAAAGTGCATGAATCCCATGTGTGGTTTTGATAATTAATAATAGTATCTATGGACTAATGTTTTCGTTTAGTTATATTTGAACGGTTTCTCCATAGAAAATACTTGAAGACCTTTTTTGCACAAGAAAGGTCCCGAAGGACCATGAGATTATATTACTTCGGCGGTGGGTGGACAATTAAAGATTTTTCATTCTTTTGTTGTTTTTTTCTCGATTTATTTGGTCAATATATTTTGACCAAATAAGTCGAGAAAAAAGCAACTAAGAAAAGGAACAGCAACAACGAAAGTAAAGGGGATGCGGTGGCCCGAAGATATCCTTCCTTTTTTCCTCCACGGTTTTCCTTTTTTTCCTGAGAACCACCTTAGCTCGCTTCGGCTTTGTTGGAATATTAGTGTAAAAACACTAGCGATCAGGTAGAATAGTTGGGTCTACTCGGATACTCCCGAGCCCCATCGATCGGTGCTTTGCGTCACCAGGCGTACGTACATGAATTGGATTAGGTACAATGTTTCGACTCGGTTTACACATACGATGCCGTCTACAATACAAACTCTAACACCCTTCCTTAATCATAACTTAGATAAATTGAGATTATGTTTGAAGTCTTCAAAGGCTCGATGTGGAAGAGGTTTTGTAAACCCATCAGCAACTTGATCTTTTGAAGGAATAAACCGAATCTCTAATTGCTTTTTTAACACTCGTTCTTTGATAAAGTGAAAACCAATCACAATGTGTTTGGCTCGAGCATGGAAGACTGGATTTGCTGATAAGTATGTTGCTCCCAGATTATCACACCATAAGCATGGTGTCTAAGTGAATCGAACTCCCAACTCAGCTAATAAGGACTGTATCCATTTGACTTCTGCTGTTGCATTAGCTATAGACTTGTATTCTGCTTCAGTACCGGACCTAGAAATGGTGGCCTACTTTTTAGCACTCCAAGAAATCAAATTCAGTCCAAAGAAAATAGCAAATCCTCATGTGGATCGACGATCATCTACACAACCAGCCCAGTCTGCATCAGAGAAGGCACTCACCAGTGTAGAGGTAGACTTCATAAATGTCAGACCTATCGTCGTAGTATGCTTCACATACCGTAGAATCCGCTTGGCAGCAGTCAAATGAATAGTAGTGGGAGCATGTAGATATTGGCAGACCTTGTTAACTGCATATGAGATATCCGGCCTTGTTAATGTGAGATACTGTAGAGCACCTATCACACTTCTGTACTTGGTATTATCTTCTGGTCCCAACAAGTCTCCACCCTGTGCAGTAATCTTTTCTGAGGATGATAAGGGAGTAGGCATGCCTTTGCAGTTTTTCATGCCAACTCGTGCCAGAATATCCTGAGCATACTTTGCCTGACTCAACACAATTCCATTGTTTGTTTTCTATACCTCAATGCCTAAAAAGAAATTGAGATCACCAAGATCCTTCAAGGCAAACTCTTTACTCAAATCTTTTAACAAACATTAGTTGCAGCCTGAGAATAACTGGCAACTATGATATCATCCACATAAATAAGCATATAGATGGTGATATTGGACTTATGATATATGAACAAAGATGTGTCAGATTTGGAAGCAATAAAACCAATATCAATCAACTTTGAGCTAAGTCGAGAATACCATGCCCACGGAGCTTGTTTCAAACCATAAAGTGCTTTATCAAGTTTGCAAATGTGATTTGGTTTATCTCTATCTGTATACCCCGGTGGTTGTCTCATATAGACCTCCTCTTCCAGAACGCCATGAAGAAACGCGTTCTTGACATCTAACTGTCGCAAACTCCATCCCTGAGAAACAGAAATCGCCAAAACAAGACGAACTGTTGCAATCTTAACCACGAGACTGAAAGTATCCTCATAGTCAATACCATACCTATGTTTGAATCCTTTTGCTACTAATCTATCCTTGTATCTGTCAATAGAACCATCGGCTCAGCGCTTGACTTTATAAATCCATCGACAATCAATAATATTCTTGCCTGCACATGATGGAACTAACTGTTAGATGTATATATTTGTATATTGTGTTTTCCCCATATGTTAGGGGGCTTCCTGCATATTTGCACCTGTACATGTACTATATATTGTGGCCTTTGGCCCCCAGAGGAATACAACTTGTCTATTCCTAACATGGTATCAGAGCCGGTTTTAGGGTTCCCGTGCCCACCGGTCAT
This sequence comes from Avena sativa, assembly GCA_916181665.1. NCBI lineage: Eukaryota > Viridiplantae > Streptophyta > Magnoliopsida > Poales > Poaceae > Avena > Avena sativa. The sequence goes on from OV702294.1 coordinate 511,063,264, forward strand.
CTGCCTGTGATCGCCGCCGCCGTCAGCTCGCCCCGGCCATCGCCGGTTCCCGTTCTGGCCGCGTGAAGTCTTCTCCGGAGCGATCTCGTTCTGCTTCACCGGACCACTCCCAGATCGATTGATCTTTGACTTCCTGCCCCGATCGGATCTGTCCCCCGCCTCCACCCAGCCCCGATCGGATCTGGCCAGGTACCCCCCCCCCCCCCGCCTCCTGCTACTCGATAGGCCAGGTGCCCCTGCCTCCTGACAGGCCCCGCCACTCCTGCCTCGATCCACCCGATGGCCCCCCAGCTCCCCACCCTCGATCGGAGCGCCCCCCTGCTCCTGTCCTCGATCGAGAGCAACCTGCCAGGTGCTCCCGCCTCCACCGACGGGCGGTGCGACCTGCCAGGTGCCCCCTCCTCCTGCTACTTGACGGGCCAGGTCCCCCGCCTCCTGCTACCCCCCTCCCCCGCCGCCTCCTGACGGGCCCCGTCTCCCTCCTGCATCTGCCTGCAGCGTCTGCACGCGCTCCCCAGCCACAGTGCATCATCTGCACGCGCTCCCCCGCCACAGGAGCCACTGCACGTGCCTCCAGACCGCCGGACCTCCGCCGCCGGCCGTCATTACTGCCGGGAATCGATCCCCGGCGGCTTGAATTGCTCTTCCCCACCCTTTAGGCGCTGCGTTTCCTCCCGGCTAGCTGGAATCTGCCTATAGCTGCTGTTGACCAGATTTGCTTCCCAAAAAAAAGATGTCCTTTGCATCGGGTTATGTTGTGATTCCTCGCTGCCCGGTGATCTTCGATGGCGCGAACTACCCTGATTTCGCTGCCTTTATGCGCGGTCTCCGTCTTTGGGGTGTGCTCTTCGGCAAGGTCCCTTGTCCGCCGTGCCCCTGCTCCTGTGGCTCCTCTTCTGCTGACGCCGATTGTTCTCGACGCTGATGCTTCTCAGGAGGCCAAGGATGCTGCTCAGAGTGCCGATGATAGTGCTGTTGCTGCTTATGACCTGAAGTTCAAGCAGTACTCTTCTGATCTAGAGGCCTATCGCCACGCTTTGACTGCTTACACTCAGTGGGTCGATGAGGATGCTCGTGCTGCTGCTGTTCTCACCTCTAGTGTTCTGCCCCAGTATGCTGCTGAGTTCATGAGCCTCCCTACTGTTGCTGCTCAGTGGGCACATCTTCGTCAGTGCTATCAGCCGTCTGGGGATGCTCTTTACCTGTCTGTGGTCTGCCAGGAGCATGCTCTTCAGCAGGGTGATTCCACTATTGATGAGTTCTATACTCAGAGTGCTGCTATCTGGCGTCAGCTTGATTCTCTCCGTACTGCTGTTTGTGGCACATGCTCGTGCTTCCAGATTGTGCGCTCGGATTTGGAGTTTCACCGCATCTATGAGTTTCTGTCTCGGCTCCGCCAGGAGTTTGAGCCCCGACGTGCTCAGCTAAATGCTCGTGGTCGTGTTCCGCTCTCTGAGGTGTTGCCTGAGCTTCGGGCTGAGGAGACCCGTCTCCGTGGTGATGGTCTTCTTGCGGTTCCATTTGTGCTTGCTACTCGTGGTCCTCCTATGCCGTCTTCTGTAGGGTTTCGTAGCATGGAAAACAAAAAATTTCTATCGCATACAAACAAACAAGCCAAGATCTATCTACTAGATTGTAGCAACGAGTCGATGGAATAACTCACCCTCGAAGATTCCAAAGTGTTTAACGAGAGCGGATTCTCGTGGGTGATGTAGTCGTACTCTTCCCGATCTCAAGATCGCGTAGACGATCCTTCCGGCGCTGCGTTCCGACAGCGCTCCCGCAGTCGGTCACACGTTCGGTACTCGACGAAGACCTTCCTCTCCCTTGTTCCAGCAGGCAGCGGAGGTTGTAGCACTCTCCTCGTGATTCCGGCAGCACAACGGCGTGGTACCGGAAGTAGAGGGGAGATCTCGCAGGGCTTCGCCTTAAGCCGGAGCGAGTATGGTGGAGTATGAGAGAGCTCCTCGGCGATCTAGGTTTTAGACACACCAAGGAGGAGGTGCTAGAGCCGGCGGCTAGGGTTTGGGGCACCCCAAGTCGGCGGCTAGGGCAACCCTAGGAGGCGGCGGTAGCTGAAGGAGGTGGTGGCGCCAAGCTAGGGTTTGGAGGAGAGGGACTTGTGTGTGCTAGGAGGGAGCCCTGCCCCTCCTTATATAGGTGGAGGGGCCGGCGGCCAAGGGGGAGGGAGTGGAGTCCCTCCCCAACTCGGCTTGGGTGGTGCGCCGGCTTGGGGAGGAGGGATTCCCTCCCCAACTCGGTTTCCCCCTTTCCTCCTCTTTTCCACTTTCCAAATTTAGCCGTTTGACTTTTCCATTTAGCTATTTGACTTTTCAAACTAGGATTCGATTTAATCCTTTATTTGGAACAGCGATGACACTTAGTACATGATGCAATAATATCAACTTGATGCAACACATTCATGTACCCTTCCCCTCCGGAGTGTCGGACATTCCGGAACATTCTAGAACATTCCCGATGAAAACACCGGAATCATTCCCCAACTCCGAAACGGGACTTTCCTTATATGAATCTTATTCTCCGGACCATTCCGGATCTCCTCGTGATATCCCGGATCCCATCCGGGACTCCGAACAACATTCGGTCTCTTTCTCATCATTCCATAACTACTCAAACAATGTCGAATCCTTAAGTGTGTCTCCCTACGGTTCGTGAATTATGCGGACATGATCGAGACACTTCTCCGAACAATAACCAATAGAGGAATCTGGAAATTCATATGGCTCCCACATATTTCTACGATTACTTTGCGATCGAATGAACCACTTACATACGATATCAATTTCCCTTTGTCTCACGATAGTTTACTTATCCGAGGTTATGATCGTTGGTATCTCTGCATACCTAGTTCAACCTCGTTACTGATAAGTACTCTTTTCTCGTTCCCGTGATATGTGATCCCTTGTGAGCCAGTCACATGCTTGCAAGCTAATTGGATGACATTTCACCGAGAGGGCCCAGAGTATATCTATCCGTCATATGGATGGACAAATCCCACTCTTGATCCATGTGTTTCAACCAATACTTTCCGAACACTCAATGCCACCTTTATAGCCACCCAGTTACGGTGTGGTGTTTGATGTCATCAAAGCATCCATCCGGTAAAGGTGATATGCATGATCTCATGGTCGAAGGAATCAGATAACTATGTATCAGAAAGCATATAGCAATTGAACTATTAAAATGACTTGATCTTTATGCTACGCTTATCTATAGGAGTATGTCCATCATATCATTCTCCTAACGATATGATCTTGTTGTTAATAACATCTCAATGTTCATGATAGGGAAACCACAATCATCTATTAACCAACAAGCTAGTATTATATAGAGGCTTTACTAGGGACTTCAAATTAAGTTTACAAATCACACAAGTATTAATGTTTCCTTGTTAATACTATTATAGCATGAATGTAAACATTTATCATAAACACAAAGATATAATAATAACTACATTTATTATTGCCTCTAGGGCATATCACCAACAGCTTCTCCCTCGACCCAGCCGCGGTCCTTTGTGCCGCCGCCGATACTACCCACTCCTCCAGGTCAGGGTTAGAGTCAGCACCAGCAGTCTCAGGGTCAGAGTCAGCACCAGCAGGCTCGTGGTCAGGGTCGCCGTGGTACTCTTCGTCACTGCTCTTACTGTAACAAGGATGGCCACACTTGGGCCACCTGTTATACCCGGGATCCCAGTTTACGTCAGCAGCACCAGGCTCGTGGGTAGTCGGCTCCTTCCGGCTCTTCAGCAGTTGCTCTATCCGATCAGGACATTATCAGGAGTCTTCGCGGTCTACTTGCTGCTACAGGCTCTTCTTCGACAGGCACTGCTGGTTCTGTGACTGATTCTTCAGGCACTGCGCGACCACCACCTTCTACACAGTCAGGTACGTCCCCATGGTATCTGGATTCTGGAGCTTCCTTTCATATGACCTCTGAGTCTTATTTTTTGTCCGCTCTTTGTTCTCTCCCTTCTCTTGTCCGTGTTTTCACGGCTGATGGTACCTCTCTTCCTGTTTCTAGTCAGGGCACCCTTTCTAATTCTTCCTTTTCTGTTCCTGATATCTCTCATGTTCCTCTTCTTAAGATGAATCTGTTCTCTGCTAGCCAGCTTACTGACTCTGGTTGTCGCGTAATTCTTAATGCTGATTCTTGTGTTGTCCAGGACCGTCGCACACAGGCCCTGGTTGGAGTTGGCCCTCACAGCCGTGACTCTTCAGGACTTTGGGAGTTAGACTAGCTTCATGTTCCTTCCGCTGCCACTTCATCTGCCAGCTCTTCTCCGGTCGCCGCCTCTGCTACCAGCTCCTTTCAGCAGTGGCATCACCGTCTTGGTCACCTTTGTGACTCTCGTCTGCCGTCATTAGTTCATCGTGCTCTTCTGGGGTCTGTCTCAGGAGATGGGTCTTTGCATTGTCAGGGTTGTAGGTTGGGTAAACAGATTCAGCTTCCCTATCCTACTAGTGCGTCTGTATCTCAATGACCTTTTGATTTAGTTCATTCCGATGTTTGGGGTCCGGCTCCTTTCGCTTCGAAAGGGGGCCATCGCTACTATATTTTATTAATCGATGATTTTTCTCGGTACACTTGGTTGTATTTTATGCGCTCTCGCAGTGAAGTGCTCTCCATATATCAGCGTTTTGCGGCCATGGTCCATACTCAGTATTCTACCCCCATTCGTGTGTTTCGTGCTAATTCTGCTGGTGAGTATATCTCCCAGATGTTGCGAGGTGTTCTTGCTGAGCAGGTCACCCTTGTTCAGTTCTCCTGTCTTGGCGCACATGCCCAGAATGGCATTGCTGAGCGTAAGCATCGTCATATTCTTGAGACCACTCGTGCCATGATGATTGCTTCTTCTCACCCACCGCATTTCTGGGCTGAGGCTGTTGCTATGCCGGCTTACCTCATCAATATTCAGCCTTCTGCCGCCCTGCAGGGTGGTATCCCTCTTGAGCGCCTATCTGGACAGTCTCCAGACTACTCCATGCTCCGCTTGTTTGGTTGTGTTTGCTATGTTCTCCTTGCTCCTCGCGAACGCACCAAACTGACCGCTCAGTCCGTTCAGTGTGTCTTCCTTGGATACAGTGATGAGCATAAGGGCTATCGCTGTTGGGACCCTGTTGGTCGTCGGATGCGTATCTCTCGTGATGTTACTTTTGATGAGACGCGTCCTTTCTATCCTCGTCCCACCGCTGGTACCTACCCGGTGGAAGATATATCTTTTCTTCTCTTTCCTAACACACCTCCTTCTACTCCTATTGTGTCTTCTTCAGGATCTCCTCCCCCTGATGTCTCTTCTTTGACACCGACCTCTTTTGCTCCGTCTAGTTCTCCTAGTTCTCCTCGTTCTCCGGAGTCTTCCTCTGCTATTCCTTATTCTTCATCGTCGTCTCCTGACTCGTCTTCGTCTGATGAGCTTACCTCTACTCGTCTTGTTCATCAACGTCGTGCCCCCAACCGTTACTCTCCTAGTCAGTATGGTCTTTCTGTTGCCTCTAAGACGACTTCTTATCGGGATGCTGAGCATCATCCTGAATGGCAGCTGGCCATGGCTGAGGAGATTGCTGCACTTGAGCGCACTGGCACCTGGGATCTTGTTTCTCCCCCTCCCGGTGTTCGTCCTATCACGTGTAAGTGGGTCTATAAGGTTAAGACTCGATCTGATGGATCTCTTGAGCGCTATAAAGCGCGTCTTGTGGCTCGTGGTTTTCAGCAGGAGCATGGTCGTGACTATGATGAGACCTTTGCTCCTGTGGCCCATATGACCATTGTGTGTACTCTTCTTGCTGTTGCTTCTGTTCGTCACTGGTCCGTGTCCCAGCTTGATGTTTAGAACGCCTTTCTCAATGGTGAGTTGAGTGAGGAGGTTTATATGCAGCCTCCTCCTGGGTATTCTGTTCCCGAGGGGATGGTTTGTCGTCTTCGACGTTCTCTTTATGGCCTCAAACAGGCCCCTCGTGCCTGGTTTGAGCGCTTTGCTTCTATAGTAACTGCTGCTGGTTTCTCTCCTAGTGCTCATGATCCAGTGCTGTTTGTTCACACTTATCCTCGTGGACGCACTCTTCTTCTTCTCTATGTTTATGATATGATCATTATTGGTGATTATTCTGACTATATCGCCTTTTTAAGGCTCGTCTTCGTGATCAGTTTCTTATGACTGATCTTGGCCCTCTTCGATACTTTCTTGGGATTGAGGTTTCCTCCACTTCTGATGGCTTTTACATCTCTCATGAAAAGTATATTCAGGATCTTCTTGCCCGTGTTGCTCTTGGGATGAGCGCACTGTTGAGACCCCTATGGAGCTTAATGTTAAGCTTCAACCTACTGACGGTGATCCTCTTCCTGATCCGACGCGTTATCGTCATCTTGTTTGGAGTCTTTTTTATCTTGCTGTCACTCGTCCTAACATCTCTTATCATGTTCATATTCTGAGTCAGTTTGTCTCTGCTCCTACCACTATTCACTATAGTCATCTTCTCCGTGTTCTTCGTTATCTTCGTGGAACGATCACTCATCGTCTTTTCTTTCCTCGTTCCAGCTCCCTCTAGCTCCAGTGCTATTCGGACGCTACGTGGGCGAGTGATCCTTTGGATCGCCGTTCACTTTCTGCTTACTGTGTGTTTCTTGGTGGTTCGCTCATTGCTTGGAAGACAAAGAAACAGACAGCGGTTTCCCGTTCGAGCGTTGAGGCTGAGTTGCGTGCTATGGCCTTATTGACTGCTGAGGTGACCTGGTTATGGTGGTTACTTGCGGATTTTGGGGTCTCTCTTACCACACCCACTCTGGTTTTGTCTGACACTACATGTGCTATTAGGGTTGCACGTGATCCAGTCAAGCATGAGCTTACCAAGCATATTGGTGTTGATGCTTTCTATACACGTGCTTAGGTGCAGGCTCAGGTTGTTGCGCTTCAGTATGTGCCTTCAGATTTATAGTTGGCGGATTTCTTTACGAAGGCACAGACCAGAGCGCAGCATGATTTCTGTAAGATCCCTCCTTTGTAAAGGAAAAGGATCCCTGTGATTGCAATGCTAGTCCCTGGATCATTGCTAGCATCCACAGTTTAAGATGAAGTACACAGATACAAAGGTCATTTATTACATCCATTCCAGAGATAAAACATAGTCTTTTACAACTCAAGGCCACAGGCCTAATACAAGAGTTTTGGAATAAGTAAATAAACATAAGTCTTCATCTTCATGTGCCACAGGCAAGCATGTTGAGTGTAGACTCATGACACCTAATCATCATCGGAGTAACCTGCAAGATCACAAGTTACAGCCACAGTGGGTCAATACTTTGGAATAGTATTGGCAAGTGATACCTTAGTAAATTTTAAGTGGACTATATTACTATATGCATTTTGGCTAAGTGTAGTTTGGCTTGCTTTGCCCAAAATAGGTTTTTCCTATTAGTTGAAATCACTAAGTTTTTCTTTGTCAAAAACTCTTCCCAAGAAACCACCAATAGACATTGGGGTCCTTCACCTTTGTTCACCCACAAATTTTTACTTAGAAGTTGGAGTGATGAGATTCTTGAGTGCTTCCATGTCTTGATGCTCAAGTTGTCCATTGTCATGGACTTGGCTAAGTACTTAGATTTTCCATCTGCAGAGGTTGTGCACTTTCCCCACCAGACTTGGTTTCCCAAGACAGGACCTTTCAGAAGCCTTTCCTTAGACCAAATGGACGCGCTCCAACCTATCATTCCCACTACCACCAACTGTCCAAATGGCTAAGTTCTAGCAACTTATGTGATCCAGGCAGAGCCCATATTGCCAAGTGGCTGCACTATAAGCTTCTCAACACTTGGCCTCTAAAATCCCTTTGTGCCTGGGTGGCATACCACAAGTGAGATACACAAGGTAAACCATGTCCATGGGCCTTGTGTAACCACTCAACCAAAAACCACCATTCAAGTCCCAATCCACCCAGGAGGTTCATTGACTTAGTTGTTTTATTAAGAAAACATAAGTCCAAAGACTTAGAAATATTTTCATCATAGCATGTATATACTTTACCAACCCTTGTTTGCTACTAGCTAGGCTAAGCATGGCATAGTAACTTAACTTAGGAAATTTCCTAGCAATTCTACAACTACTTAGGATTTCCCAACATAGCATTTAGCAAAAAGTAACATGCAAGACTTAGCAAAATATTTCTAATGCTAGTACAAAATATAGGGGTGGAATTATTCATGAAGTACCACTTGCCTTGGTAGTGGGGAGAGTAGCACTCTTCACAATCACAGTCACTAGCAAAATCTACACAAGAATGGTAGCACAAAAATTACACACAATTCATATACAAACATAAACATATATGCATGCAATGCAAAAATGCTAAGTGATGATTTTTAAAATTCCACCAAGCAAGTGTATGATACAGAAACATAACCAAGTCAAAAACTTGCTAACTAAACTTATTTAGCACTAAAGAAATTTACTAAACAAATTCTATACTCAAAATAGTCCTAAACAAGTTTCTGCATAAAAAGTCATTTTAACAGAAACTTTTCACTAAACACATTGCATAAACAGAAAGGGCTTGTCTCCCTGATTCCAGCGGTATAAAGTTTGCAAAAATCTAACATGGAAATCAAAAGTTATAGCCATTTCAATTTTGGATCTAAATCTGATTTGAAATCTGTTTTTGAATCAAACCCTAGCCACGCGTCTTAATCCTATTGGTTGATACCGTTTCGCTCAGGATCACCCTCCCGCACCGTTAGATCTATTTAAAACACACGGCCTAGATCTACCCAAAACGATTCGCTAAATGATCTAATTCTATGTGTTGGATCCAGATCTGATGGCTCTGGATCAAACGACCAAAATGGGGCGGCGCTGGCGGCAGCGAGTTCTGTCCGCGGCGGCGCGGCGCTACAGGTCGTCCAGAGAGGCAGGAGGATGCTTACCAGGTTCGCAGCGTCGAGGAGAAGCTCAACCTAGCAGTGGCTTGACGAGGGGCGCACGGGGTCGTCGGGGATTCCTCGCCGGAGTTCGCGAACGTGTCAGGCACAGTCAGTCGTCGACATTGGCGAGGTTCCGCGTCGCGCTAAGTCAAAAGAAAGGCACCGTTAGATGCGCAAGACGACGGGGGTTCTAGGTGTATCAGGCAGAGGGCAAGGGGCGGCTGGTACTTACGGGGAGAGGTCGCCGGAGTTCATGCAGAGGACGGTGGCGCTCTGTCGAAGTCGTTGCCGAAGCTAGGGATCATGCGAAGACAAATGGGGAGTGTCAGTAGGTGCGCAAGGACTTGCTGAACTTGGTAGTATGAGTCAGGGACAGAGGGGAACACGAAGCTCACCGGAATTCGTCGGCGCAGTCGTCGGAACAGCGGCGGCGTCGAGCGAGTTGTGGGCAGCCTGGTGGCGTGAGGGAGGAATTGTTTGAGGGGAAATGGTCGCGAGAGAGTGGGGATTATATAGCGAGAGGCTCGACATGAAACGCTTACTGAATCAATGCAATTTACCTTGCGGAATCAAGGCAGCGGCGGAGTTCGTGCGCGGGATTTGGGGAAGACGACGCTGACGTGGAGAAGGCCCGCTCGTCAGCGAAACACGCAGAGAGAAAGTGGGGTCCGGGTGTCAGCGACCGCGTGGGTGCGTTCGTGTGTGCGAGAGAGAGAGAGAGGGTGGCCGGGTGGGCTAACTGGGCCGGTTCTGCTGCTGGGCTAGATTAGGAGCGCCTGGCCCTTTTCTTTTCTTTATTCCTTTTCTTTTTCTGTTTTGATTTTCAGGAATGGATTTCAAATGATTTCAAACTCTTTTTGAATTCAAATCTTCCTGGGGTTTTTGCAGTGTGCAACAGTCTCAAATATAGGCCTAAAACCATGTGGTTACTTTGCAAAGGCTTGGTCACTTTTGGAGAAACAAAATAACAGGGACTTTGCATTTGAATCTCAAATGTTTGAAAAATGGTTTTTGAACCATTTCCATTTTATAAAACTTGGTTCAAATTTCCACACTCAATCCTTTCAACAAAGAAGACAAACAATCTAGGTTTTAAAACAATCAAACTCTCAAATGGGGATGGCCATTTGATTTAAGTTTGCTCAGATGAAATGATAGCACTATGTGCTTCTGTTTTTCTGTAATGAGTTTTGAAATTGATCTCAATTCTATATGCATGCATGAATGATATGCAAACTTTGAAATCATGATTTTAGGGATGTTACAAATCTAACCCCCTTAAGGTGAATCTCGCCCTCGAGATTCGGATTGGCTAGCAAATAGGTGAGGGTGGTCTTTCCGAAGATCATCTTCTCTTTCCCATGTTGCTTCCTCTTCGGAATGATGATTCCACTGCACTTTGCAAAACTTGATAGTCTTTGTCCTTGTGACTCTTTCCACAGTCTCAAGAATTTTGATAGGTTTCTCTTCATATGTGAGGTCACTTTCTAGTTGCACTTCCTCCAATGGTATGGTATCCTTCAAAGAAGTTTCTTCCATTTCTGGGTGACATTTCTTAAGCTGACTCACATGAAACACATTATGGACTGCTGATAGAGATTCTGGCAGTTCAATTTCATAAGCAACTTCTCCTTTGTGACTCAGAATCTTCAATGGCCCAACATATCTTGGTGCCAACTTTCCTTTGACTCCGAATCTTTTCACTCTGCGAAGTGGTGATACTCTAAGATAAGCTCTATCACCAACTTCGTAGGTGACTTCTCTATGCTTAGGATCGGCGTAGCTTTTCTGTCGTGACTATGCTATCTTCAACCTGTCCTTAACCAATTTGACCTTCTCTTCGGCTTCTTTGATAATATCTGGCCCGAATAAACTTCTTTCTCCCACACCATTCCATAATAATGGGGTGGTACACTTCCTTCCGTAGAGAAACTCAAACGGTGCCATCTCAATGCTGGCTTGATAGCTGTTGTTATAAGAAAATTCTGCGTAAGGCAGACTTTCATCCCAACTTGCTCCATAGTCTAGGGCACATGCCCTCAACATGTCTTCCAGAATTTGATAAGTCCTTTCTGTTTGTCCATCGGTTTGAGGATGAAAAGCAGTACTGAATTCCAACCTCGTTCCCAATGACTCATGTAGTTGTCTCCAAAAATGGGAAGTGAATTGAGTTCCCCTATCAGACACAATACTCTTGGGCACACCATGTAGACATACAATTCTACTCATGTAGATTTTGGCTAACTTGACACTTGTATAAGTTGTCTTCACGGGTATGAAATGAGCCACTTTAGTTAGGCGATCTACTACTACCCATATTGAATCATATCCTGACCTGGTCCTTGGTAATCCGATAATGAAATCCATACCGATCTTGTCCCACTTCCAATCAGGAATAGGTAGTGGTTGAAGCAAACCTGCTGGTTTCTGATGCTCCGCTTTTACTCTACTACATACATCACACAAAGCAATATGCTCGGCGATGTCCCTCTTGAGATTGTTCCACCAAATTTTTTCTTTCATGTCCATGTACATTTTGGTGTTACCCAGGTGGATAGAATACGGAGAGTTGTGTGCTTCCTGCAATATCAGTTTCCGCAACTCCGGATCTTGTGGAACACAGATACGTTTCCCATGCCATAAAGTACCTTGTTCTTCTACATGGAAATTTTTAGCTTTCCCTTGGCCAATCTTTTCCTTAATCTCCTCAATTTCTTTATCAGTCTTTTGACCTTCTCTAATCTTGTCCAATAAAGTGGGTTGAACATCCAAAGACATGAGATGTCCTTCAGGCACAATATCCAATCTGAGTTCTCTGAATTGGGCACACAAATCATCTGGCAATTCTCCTTTGGTAAGGCCATTCACAAATACCTTACGACTTAGAGCATCTGCTACAACATTTGCTTTACCGGGGTGGTATTGCAAACTTAAGTCATAGTCCTTGATAATCTCTAACCATCTTCTTTGTCTCATATTGATTTCCTTTTGGGTGAAGATATACTTCAAACTTTTGTGATCAGTGAACACTTCACAACGCTTTCCCAAAAGGTAGTGCCTCCATGTTTTGAGTGCATGGACGACAGAGGCTAACTCCAAATCATTAGTAGGGTAGTTTACCTCATGAGTTTTGAGTTGTCTCGAGGCATAAGCCACAACTTCACCGTCTTGCATAAGTACTGCACCCAAACCTTGATGAGATGCATCACAGTATACTTGGAAATCCTTTTCCAAATCTGGCAGACACAGAACTGGTGCTATCACAAGTCTCTTCTTCAATTCTTGGAAGCTGACTTCACAACCTTCAGACCATGCAAACTTCTTGTCTTTCTTTAACAATTCAGTCATGGGCTTAGCAACCTTTGAGAAATTCTCAATGAACCTTCTGTAGTAACCTGCTAAGCCAAGGAAACTACGAACCTCTTTCACGTTCTTAGGAGATTCCCATTCAGTCACAGCTGAAACTTTAGCAGGATCAACTGCTACACCATCCTTTGTCATAACATGACCAAGAAAACCAACTTCCTCTAACCAAAATTCACACTTGCTGAATTTGGCATAAAGTTTATGCTCTCTTAACTTCTCAAGTATTAAACGCAAATGTCCTTCATGTTCCTCCTTGCTCTTGGAGTAGACTAAGATGTCATCGATGAAAACAACAACAAACTTGTCGAGGAATTCCATGAACACTTTGTTCATCATATTCATGAAGTATGATGGAGCATTGGTTAAGCCAAAAGGCATTACGGTATACTCATACAATCCATACCTTGTGGTGAATGCTATTTTAGGTATGTCTTGCTCTCTTATCTTGAGTTGAAAATAGCCTGACCTTAGATCAATCTTTGAGAACACACATGCTCCTTCAAGCTGATCAAATAAGTCATTGATTCTAGGCAAAGGATATTTGTTCTTGATAGTTACCTCGTTTAGTGAACGGTAATCTATGCATAACCTTTGGCTTCTATCTTTCTTCTCTACGAACAAAACTGGGGCTCCCCAAGATGAAGAACTTGGTTGAATAAATCCTTTCTGCAACTGTTCTCCTAGTTGCTTCTTGAGCTCTTTTAGCTCATCAACTGACATTTTGTATGGTCTCTTTGCTATTGGTCCAGAACCTGGTACCAAATCTATCAGAAATTCCACATCTCTATCCGGTGGCATTCCTGGCAATTCTTCCGGAAATACATCCGGATACTCACACACAATTGGCACACTGTCCATGCTAACCCCCTTAAGAGAATTTAGCTTACTTCCTTTGGATTCAAAGTTTGACTTGAATTTTATTCTTTTTCTTTCCGGGGTTGTGAGTGCAACAGTACGATTAGCACAATCTAGTACTCCTTCATACTTAGCCATCCAATCCATTCCCAATATTACGTCCAGTCCTTGGGAATCTAGGATTATCAGACTCACTGGAAACTTATGTTTTCCAAATTCTATTACTAGATCCCGGCATCCAAGACTTACTATCATTTCTCCACCCGGAGAACTCACTTTTATTGGACACCCAATGTTTTCAGATGGAAACCCATTTCTATCAACAAATGCCTTTGATATGAATGAATGCGATGCACTAGTATCAAAGAGTACAAATGCTGGAATGGAATTGAGTCTGAACTTACCAGCAATAGCGTCAGGCTCCTCATAGACCTCCTCCACATTGATGTGGTTCACCTGTCCTTTCTGGAAAGGATTGGGCTTGATAGGTCCTTCAACTTTCTTTTCGGGTCACTCATTTGCATAGTGTCCCATATTCTTGCATTTGAAGCATTCAACCTGACTGATGTCTCTCTTAGCAGGCTGACTTCCACTTCCACTTCCATTACCACTGTGGTGGCTCTTATGTCCACTCTTGTGGTTCTTGTACTTGTCATTGTCATGACTGCGATGATGCTTGTTGTCATGACGGTTGTGGTTGTGGTGTTTGTTGAATTTCCCATGCTTGTGGGATCCTGAGCTTCCACTGTCATCATAGTGAGATCGTTTGTGAGACGATCCCGAGCTGTGCTTGTCAGAGTGCTTTCTCTTTCTACTCTCGACTTGCTTCATTTTGTTCTCCAATATAGCAGCCTTGTCACAGAGTGACTGATAGGTGGGAACATATTGCACAGCCAGCTGCAGATTCAGCTCATCATTCAAGCCTTCTAGAAATTTTTCCTTTCTCTTGGCATCTGTGTCAACCTCATCCGGTGCATAACGCGCCAGATTGTTGAACTCTTCAATGCATTCAGCCACGCTGGGGTGGCGCTGCTTCAGATTGTGGAACTCTTTCTTTTTCAGGCTCATTATTCCCGATGAGATATGAGCAGTGCGAAAGCCATCCTCAAAGATAGCCCAAGTCACCTCATCTATAGGAGTGGTGATTTGGAAGTTGTCCCACCAAGTGGCGGCTGGCCCTTCCAGCAGATGTGCTGCAAATCTGACCTTTTCAGCGTCCGTGCAGCCCACGGTCACTAAGTCCTTATTTACAGAACGTAGCCAATCGTTGGCCACCATGGGATCAGTCATCCTCGAGAACTTAGCTGGCCTCAATCTCAGAAATCTGGTAAGCATATCAAAGCCCGGAGGGTTGTTGTTGTTGTTATTGTTGTTGTTATTGTTGTTGTTATTGGGGTTGTTGTTGTTGTTATTATTCTGGTTCTGGATGAATGTTGTCATCATTTGCATAAGCTGTGTTTGAGCAGTCATCATTTGTTGCATTTCTGGAGTGATGTTGTTGTTGTTGGGGTTGGGGTTTGCGCGACGGGGAGGCATCTGTGGTTTGTTCAAATAGAGATAAGAATGAGATACCCATAGATGTTTTTATGCACATTACATCACATAAGCAAACACATAGCATGCAACACAAAGATAAAAGTTCAACAACAAAATAACAAGTTCACAAAGTAAAACACACAAGTGGCAAGCCATCCACATGTCGGATGGTCCAATAACAAGTTCACAAATAACAAGTACGATAATAAAAGATAAACGAGCAGTCAAGTCTACTCATCAGCATCAATCTCCTCCTCGACAAAGGTAAGACCTGCGTTCTCCATCGCGGTCTTGTTCTCCTCAATGGTAGTGTTCAAGGACTCAATCTTGGCTTTGAGAGCCCTCTTCTGGGAACGAAGCCTCTCTATCACCGCCTGCTGCTGCTCTAGCTCGAAGTCCTTGGACTGCAGTTCTTCAGTCATATCCCGGATCTTCTTGTTCCTATCCTGGACATGCTTCTCCTGACTCTTGAACTTCCTGTCCAGGGTCTCGAACTTCGCCTCCATTTCCTTGACTATCTCGTCCTGCTGCGCGAAGAGCTTGTCCTTCTCGCGTAGCTGCACCTGGAGCTCGTCATTGCTGAGCATGACATTGGTCCTGTCCGTGTCCACGTGCCTAATGAGAGACTCTAAGTCCTGGAGATATAGACGTATCGGCTCTGCTGTGTCCCTCGAGTTGTCCTCGAAGTCGATGGACTCTCCATCCTCATCACGCCTTCCGAAGACGTGGAAGTGGGTGCCTCTCACCTGTCGGGAGTGCCGTCCTAGCAGACGTCCTATCAGGTCCTGCATAACTACCTCCATGCCTCTCTCCCTGTCATCGTGCATAAGCTTGAAGACGATGGCCTCCGTAGTAGGCTCTGTCTGGCGTCCGGGCTGGTTCACCTTGAAGCCCCAGAGGTCCTTCCTCTCGAACTTGGTGAGTGGATGCACCATGATGGTGGGAAGAGGGAGATTGAGCAAAGTGGGAAGCTCAACGATACGAGGACAAAAGCGGGTAACCTGGAACTCCTCAACAGTGCTGATGGTAATAGGCATCTATTTATAAGATAGAAAAGTTAGAATAACACAATTTAAGATAAAACAAAGACAGACAACACATACATATCCTTGGAACACAAAATCACACTAATCATTCATACATGAATCCATTACATCAACCAAGGTCCAAACTTATTTAAGGTATCATTTTGGAAAATAAGGTGATAGGTGGTGGTCCAACTAACGAAGTACGTTTACAATCCTATCTCACTGGATCTGTTGGCTAACACAATGTTCCTAGAGGCAATCAGCCTATCTTGCTCACATGATTCCATCACTAAGTCTATAATATCTCCCCTTAAGGTTTGGTTGGTGGCTTCCAACTCTTGGGTATGTTCCTTCTCTTTCTCTAAGTCTTTTTGGAGGTTGAGCATTCTGCACTTGACTCTAGCACTAAGTTCTTTGATAGTCCTCCAAGCTGCTTCTCTTGCTGACTCAAAGAATGTGGTATGCACCACAGTGTTGGTGTACATACAGAATCCTTTTTCTTTGTGGTTGTCTTCCTTGTTTTTGTACAAGTGAAGTTGCACCCACCAGTACTCAACTCCTTCATCCATCACTGGAAAGCCTTTGTACACAGCTGCACCATGTATTTCCATTGCCACCATGAGGTCCTTGAGAATTTTGGGAAACTCAGTCTCACACTCCAAGGTCATGGTCATGAGTGGTCCTTTCTTTACGGCTTCGTTGATGGAGTTCATCTACAAATAGAGATGAGAATGAGAAGATTAGAAAAGTTTACGAGAAGAATAGACAAGTGTAGAAGTAGTTGAAATTTTTTCCTTAATGGTTTCCAATCCTAGGGTCATAATCCTACAGGCAACACAGTGCTCTGATACCATCTGTAAGATCCCTCCTTTGTAAAGGAAAAGGATCCCTGTGATTGCAATGCTAGTCCCTGGATCATTGCTAGCATCCACAGTTTAAGATGAAGTACACAGATACAAAGGTCATTTATTACATCCATTCCAGAGATAAAACATAGTCTTTTACAACTCAAGGCCACATGCCTAATACAAGAGTTTTGGAATAAGTAAATAAACATAAGTCTTCATCTTCATGTGCCACAGGCAAGCATGTTGAGTGTAGACTCATGACACCTAATCATCATCAGAGTAACCTGCAACATCACAAGTTACAACCATAGTGGGTCAATACTTTGGAATAGTATTGGCAAGTGATACCTTAGTAAATTTTAAGTGGACTATATTACTATATGCATTTTGGCTAAGTGTAGTTTGGCTTGCTTTTCCCAAAATAGGTTTTTCCTATTAGTTGAAATCACTAAGTTTTTCTTTGTCAAAAACTTTTCCCAAGAAACCACCAATAGACATTGGGGTCCTTCACCCTTGTTCACCCACAAATTTTTACTTAGAAGTTGGAGTGATGAGATTCTTGAGTGCTTCCATGTCTTGATGCTCAAGTTGTCCATTGCCATGAACTTGGCTAGGTACTTAAATTTTCCATCTGCAGAGGTTGTGCACTTTCCCCACCAGACTTGGTTTCCCAAGACAGGACCTTTCAGAAGCCTTTCCTTAGACCAAATGGACGTGCTCCAACCTATCATTCCCACTACCACCAACTGTCGAAATGGCTAAGTTCTAGAAACTTATGTGATCCAGGCAGATCCCATATTGCCAAGTGGCTGCACTATAAGCTTCTCAACACTTGGCCTCTAAAATCCCTTTGTGCCTGGGTGGCATACCACAAGTGAGATACACAAGGTAAACCATGTCCATGGGCCTTGTGTAACCACTCAACCAAAAACCACCATTCAAGTCCCAATCCACCCAGGAGGTTCATTGACTTAGTTGTTTTATTAAGAAAACATAAGTCCAAAGACTTAGAAATATTTTCATCATAGCATGTATATACTTTACCAACCCTTGTTTGCTACTAGCTAGGCTAAGCATGTCATAGTAACTTAACTTAGGAAATTTCCTAGCAATTCTACAACTACTTAGGATTTCCCAACATAGCATTTAGCAAAAAGTAACACGCAAGACTTAGCAAAATATTTCTAATGCTAGTACAAAATATAGGGGTGGAATTATTCATGAAGTACCACTTGCCTTGGTAGTGGGGAGAGTAGCACTCTTCACAATCACAGTCACTAGCAAAATCTACACAAGAATGGTAGCACAAAAATTACACACAATTCATATACAAACATAAACATATATGCATGCAATGCAAAAATGCTAAGTGATTATTTTTAAAATTCCACCAAGCAAGTGTATGATACAGAAACATAACCAAGTCAAAAACTTGCTAACTAAACTTATTTAGCACTAAAGCAATTTACTAAACAAATTCTATACTCCAAATAATCCTAAACAAGTTTCTGCATAAAAAGTCATTTTAACAGAAACTTTTCACTAAACACATTGCATAAACAGAAAGGGTTTGTCTCCCTGATTCCAACGGTATAAAGTTTGCAAAAATCTAACATGGAAATCAAAAGTTATAGCCATTTCAATTTTGGATCTAAATCTGATTTGAAATCTGTTTTTGAATCAAACCCTAGCCACGCGTCTTAATCCTATTGGTTGATACCGTTTCACTCAGGATCACCCTCCCGCACCGTTGGATCTATTTAAAACACACGGCCTAGATCTACCCAAAACGATTCGCTAAATGATCTAATTCTATGCGTTGGATCCAGATCTGACGGCTCTGGATCAAACGACCAAAACGGGGCGGCGCTGGCGGCGGATACTGGCGGCCGCGAGTTCTATCCGCGACGGCGCGGCGCTATAGGTCGTCCGGAGAGGCAGGAGGATGCTTACCAGGTTCGCAGCGTCGAGGAGAAGCTCAACCTAGCAGTGGCTTGACGAGGGGCGCACGGGGTCGTCGGGGATTCCTCGCCGGAGTTCGCGAACGCGTCAGGCACGGTCAGTCGTCGACGTTGGCGAGGTTCCGCGTCGCGCTAAGTCAAAAGAAAGGCACTGTTAGATGCGCAAGACGACGGGGGTTCTAGGTGTATCAGGCAGAGGGCAAGGGGCGGCTGGTACTTACGGGGAGATGTCGCCGGAGTTCGTGCAGAGGATGGTGGCGCTCTGTCGAAGTCGTTGCCGAAGCTAGGGATCATGCGAAGACAAATGGGGAGTGTCAGTAGGTGCGCAAGGACTTGCTGAACTTGGTAGTATGAGTCAGGGACAGAGGGGAACACGAAGCTCACCGGAATTCGTCGGCGCAGTCGTCGGAACAGCGGCGGCGTCGAGCGAGTTGTGGGCAGCCTGGTGGCGTGAGGGAGGAATTGTTTGAGGAGAAATGGTCGCGAGAGAGTGGGGATTCTATAGCCAGAGGCTCGACAAGAAACGCTTACTGAATCAATGCAATTTACCTCGCGGAATCAAGGCAGCAACGGGCAGCGGCGGAGTTCGTGCGCGGGATTTGGGGAAGACGACGCTGACGTGGAGAAGGCCCGCTCGTCAGCGAAACGCGCAGAGAGAAAGTGGGGTCCGGGTGTCAGCGACCGCGTGGGTGCGTTCGTGCGTGCGAGAGAGAGAGAGAGAGGGTGGCCGGGTGGGCTAACTGGGCCGGTTCTGCTGCTGGGCTAGATTAGGAGCGCCTGACCCTTTTCTTTTCTTTATTCCTTTTCTTTTTCTGTTTTGATTTTCAGGAATGGATTTCAAATGATTTCAAACTCTTTTTGAATTCAAATCTTCCTGGGGTTTTTGCAGTGTGCAACAGTCTCAAATATAGGCCTAAAACCATGTGGTTACTTTGCAAAGGCTTGGTCACTTTTGGAGAAACAAAATAACAGGGACTTTGCATTTGAATCCCAAATGTTTGAAAAATGGTTTTTGAACCATTTCCATTTTATAAAACTTGGTTCAAATTTCCACACTCAATCCTTTCAACAAAGAAGACAAACAATCTAGGTTTTAAAACAATCAAACTCTCAAATGGGGATGGCCATTTGATTTAAGTTTGCACACATGAAATGATAGCACTATGTGCTTCTATTTTTCTGAAATGAGTTTTAAAATTGATCTCAATTCTATATGCATGCATGAATGATATGCAAACTTTGAAATCATGATTTTAGGGATGTTACAATTTCTTACTCTCCAAACTCAGTGTTGTGGATCCACCATGAGTTTGAGGGGGGTGTTAGATGTATATATTTGTATATTGTGTTTTCGTCATATGTTAGGAGGCTTCCTGCATATTTGCATCTGTACCTGTACTATATATTGTGGCTTTTGGCCCCCAGAGGAATACAACTTGTCTATTGCTAACACTAACCTCCACGTTTTATTCTTTGGAAGTGCATCAAACTCCTCATCATTGCTCCTCTCCAGTTGGGATCATCAAAGGCAGACTGTAGATTTGCTAGTTATTCTGTGCCAGCGGATAAACACCAACGAATCGTACCATCTTGGTATTGTTTGGGAAGAGAAATTCATCGAGATCCTCGAGTAATAGGACGAACAGGCATCACAGATTGCTGTACCGATTCAGGCACAGAAGATCTAGTGGGCGAGGTAACAGATCCAGCCATATCTGTAGCAGCTATCGGTGTCGGGGGGTCGGCTGATTCTGTGGCCCGTTGTGTGGCATAGGAACCAGAGCTTGAGGAGGCGGAATCTGGTGCAGAAAATCCCGGAGGAGACCGGCGCGGAGGGGACTGGGCGGGAGATTCTCCACCGGACGTTGTGCGTCGATTGGACGCGGACGGGATGTCGCCACTTGTCGTACGAGACGAGGACTGCGGGGACCCGGCAGGAGACGAGGCACGTCGATTGGACGTGGACGCGGTGACAGAATGATCCAGAGCCAATCCCGAGAAAGATCTGTCCAGGGAATCCGTGTGAGATCGTGAGTTGTTGTTATTTTCTCCTGAAGCTTCGATTGATCCGTTTGAGCTGCTCAAGGCACCATTTTGACTGAAATTTTCTCTAGGTGCTCTGTTTCTCTGAGTGGTATCCTGTAAAATAGTAATAACAGGACTAGATAATGGATTAGTAGCATGATTATTTTTCATATTAGTGTTACCAATAGTATCATCTCCTTGCTCAAAATTTCGAAGGGAAGGATCTTAGAGAAGAATTTGTTCTCTAAGAAGTGCACCAGCATTGGGATGCAAATTTTTGAAGGAAAACACCGCCTCATCAAAGACAACATCATGAGAAATATAAAACCGCCCTGTGGAAACTTCGAGACACTTGACACCTTTGTGACGAGGACTGTATCCTAGGAAAACACATTATTTGGAGCGAAAAGCTAATTTGCGTTTGTTATAGGGACGGGGATTGGGCCAACAAGCATAGCCAAAAACACGAAGCGAGGAGTAATTTGGACGAGTGCCAAGGAGACGATGAACAGGCGTGTCATTGTTGATGACTTTACTAGGGAGCATATTTATAAGATATGTGGCCGTAAGAAACGCTTCATCCCAGAATTTAAGAGGCATACCAGCATTAGCAAGAAGGGCAAGACCAACTTCAACAATATGGCGATGCTTTCGTTCAGCAGCACCATTCTATTGGTGAGCATAAGGTCAAGATACATGGTGAGAGATACCCTGTGTTTGAAAGTGTGAGTTGAGTTTGACATATTCTCCCCCCAATCGGATTGAACCGTAAGGATTTTACGATCAAACTTAAGTTCAACAAGGGTTTGAAAATTAATAAAGGCAGCTAGAGTATCAGATTTTTTTCTTAAGCAGATAAATCCAAGTAAACTTACTATAATCATCAATGAAACTTACATAATAGTCATGGCGACCAACAAAAGTGGGTGCGGTATCCCATACATCAGAAAAGACTAATTGAAGAGGAGTTGTAGATACGCTTGTAGAGATAGGGTATGGCAACTGATGACTCTTAGCTTGCTGACATGGATCACAAACAGAAGTGATACTAGATCCTCTAACACAAGGTAATTTATTTTTGCTAATGATTTGTCTAATGACATCAAAGGAAGGATGACCAAGACGACTATGCCACTGTGACTAAGATAGCTTGGCGGAGATAAAGGCATGTTTTGGTGACTGGGACGACTCCATAGACGAAATTAGAGGATAGAGGCCGCCAACACATCGTACTCTATGGATTGTTTTCCGTGTGACCTGATCCTTGATCAAAAAGGAAAAAAGTATGAAACTCGATGAACACATTATTATCATAGGTAAAGCGGTGAACGGAAAGCAAATTTTTGGATGCGGTGGGGACATGCAAAATATTACGGAGTCGAAAGTCTTGAGTAGGAGTATGAACCATAGAATTACCAATATGTGAAATAATCATACCTTGTCCATTGGCCGTGTTGACTCTGTCATTACCTCGATAGGAGTCGCATGCCGACAAGTTGTTGAGCTCCCCAGTAACATGATGAGTGGCACCGGTATCCGAGTACCAATTTTTGTCTACGCCATAGGCAGCAGGAACTTCTTTGTCACCATAGGAGTCATTATCATCAAAGCGTGACCAACAATCTTTAGCCAGGTGACCCTCTTTGTTGCAGATTTGACAGACGACATCGACCCAAGGAGTAGTACGACGTTGTCCACGGCCACGTCCACGCCCCCCTCCTAGAGGCGCACCGCCACCACCACGACCGTAGCCACCATAGTTCTCTTGACGATCTTCACGGCGGTCACTACGCCGATCATTGTATCGATCATCGCGCCAACGGTCATAACGCCGATCATCACGTCGGTCACCACGGTCATCGCGGGGAAGCAAGATTGGACGAAGTCTCAAAATCAGGGTCAGAGGAACCGTGCAACATCTCCTGACGTTGGTCATGTCCGTGCAGCTGCGCATAGAGGTTACTCAACGAGATCAGGGTGGTCATCACCCCAAGGGCGGCAACAATCGAGTCATAACCTGCGCCGAGGCCGGCCAGAATAAAGGAAACATGTTCTTTTGTCGAGACAGTACACCCAGCAGCGGCGAGCTCATCAATGATCTGTTGCATCTGTGTGAGGAAAGCTGCGGTAGAGAGATGTCTTTTCTTGGTGTTTGCAAGAGCAATACGTAGATTCGTGATCTTTGCTTCACTTTGAGAGGCGAACATCTCCTCGATCGCCTTCCAGACGCCGACGGCATGCTCGATCCTCTGAACGTGAGGAATAACCTCAGGAGAGAGTGCTTGGAGTAGATAGCCGAGGACGATCTGGTCCCTAGAAATCCAATTGTCATAGGCGGGATTTGGCATCGTCTTCTCAGCCAAATCTGTAGCTTTGTCGGCTGGTTGAACCACCAGAGTCTCCGGGGGAGCGGCATCAGTACCATCAAGCAGACCAAAGAGGCGAGCGCCTCGAATTGGTGGTAGGATCTGCGCCCGCCACCCAGGATAATTTTGCCTTGTGAGTTTGTCGGTTGGCGGCGCCCCGAGATGGATCACCGACGGGGACGATGTGGTCGCCATCGGTTGTTGTGAGAGGGGCGAGGTGGAGCGACAAGTTTGGGGACGGAATCAGCGATCTATTTGGCGGAAGATCTGGCCTGATACCATGTAAAAACACTAGCGATCAGGTAGAATAGTTGGGTCTACTCGGATACTCCCGAGCCCCATCGATCGTCGAATATATATGGGTGCTTTGCGTCACCAGGCGTACGTACATGGATTGGATTCGGTACAATGTTTCGACTCGGTTTACACATACGATGCCGTCTACAATACAAAATCTAACAATTAGGCATAATTTTCATGATTAATTCCAGAATATTAAGCATGACAAAACCAGCTACTAGCTCATGTAACTCGAACATATTAGATGTACTAAACAACAGGATGAACGGAAACAAACAACAGATAAACATGTACTCGCAGAACATGATGAATAACCAAACAGAAACACGTAGCACGTACCGTTCGGTTGTCGTAGTAGAAACTTTGGGGAAGACTGATCGAAGCAGATGGCGACGAAGACGGCGGTAGGCAGCACCGCCCGACTTGGATGGAAGACGACCCGTGATGGAGAACTCGAGCAGTCGCGCGGAGCGCTTCCCAAAAACCTTATTCGCCCTCTCCCGTATAGGATCACAAGGGCGAGTGGTTTCGGAGACCTGCTCTCCCGTCCGCTGGTGCACGCCGGCAAGCGGGATGGAGTAGACTACGTTGACGGCACAAGTACAGAGGATGGCAAAACCCTAGATTGGTGTTGTGGCGGTAGCCGCGCAGGACTTTATATAGAGCGGCTCAGGAAACCCTAACGGAGGCGAACGTGGGCCGAGTCCACGTTGCGCACGTTCGAGTCGGTTACGACCCGAATAAGCTAACCGTTTGACACGTCTGTCAATTTTCCTGAGCAGAAAAATAAACCTCGGCTCGGCGAGATTCCCGCAACGCGCGCGCGCGTCATGACGGGCGGGCGGCGTCGTCGGAGGAGGAGCGCGCGTGTATCTCTCTTATTGTCACTCACTTACAAAGTGGTGCAATACTCCACCTTATAAGGTGGTGCAACTCTCCTCCAACTTTCCATGTGGGACTAAACTTTAGCTCCCACTCCACTCCCATATGAGCTGCCACAAACATGGGTCCAAACACATATGGGCTGCCACAAATTTGGACTTTGAGATTTAGGGAAAATCTGAAATACACATGGGCCTAAATAGATTAGTCCCATTATTTCTAACATCGTCAAAAGGTTTTTTCCTCTTCTTCACTGATTTTGACTGTCATCTCGCATCAGCAAGGAGTTGGATACTAGCGAAGGATGAAAGGTTTTCACAATATTATTATCCACTCAGACTGCCTCTCGGTTGTCAATCGGGTGAATACCGCGGAGGAGGATTGCTCCATTTGTGGCCCTATAACCCATGATATTAGGATTTTGTTGGCCTGTTTTAGTTCATATACTGTCAAACATACCCCTCGGGGTCTGAATGTTGCTGCTCATACAGTAGCTAAGTTGAGTGAGTCTTTAGGCCGTGTTGTGTGGCGGGGTGTGCCTCCGGATTGTATCCGTGATACGCTTTTGTTGAAAATATAAGCAAATGACCATAATATTCAATCCAAATAAGCAATAATAAATCATGACTATAAGTGCTGGAATTAACCTAATCATGTATACGAATAGAATAGACGAACAGATCATATTCAACCAGAATAAGCAGATCACATCTATTCCAAAAGCTAGTATAAGAAACTGTAACAGAAACTGTACTAGATAGGAACAGATTACATACAGTGCTGGAGGAGGAATCGGATTCGCGTTCAGGTTGGGGTTGAGGTTCGCGTTGACACCAGTGTCGTCAGCCATGGCGTCGATGTAATGGCTGCTGATTTCCGGGAAGAAGTCCTCGTCGGGGAAGGAGTGGTCGGTCGACGTGATGCCGTCAGTAGTCGCGCAGACGCGCTCCCCAAAAACCGGATCGCCCCTCACCCGTACAGGTTCACGAGAGGCAGTGGTTCCAGAGGCCTACCGTCCCGTCGTCCGATGCACGCCAGAAGAGGGGATGGAGAAGGTGTAGCGGTGGCGCAAGGTTCTGGAGGCAGAGAGATGTGTATTACGCGTATTAGGGTTTTCGCCTAAGGCCGTTTATATATAGCGCCGGTCGGGTAAGAGACGTGGGACGTAGCCCACGTCCGAGTAGTAACAGCCCATGTTTCCGGAAAGACCGGAAACGGCTGACAGAAAATAACTCGCACAATAATTTTCCCGAGCAGCGAAGAGATAGGATCGGCACCGAGGCACAATTCTGCAAACCGCGGCACGCGTGTCGTGGCGTGGCGAGGCGGGCGGCGCAGGAGGAGGAGCGTGCGTGTATGCCACTCCTCTTCACTCTCTTTAGGAGGTAGTGAAACACTCCACTATATATATTGGTCCAACTCCCTCTAAACTAGCAAGGTGGGACTAAACTTTGGTGCCACCCCTTGCTAGGCATGAATGGGCCATGAGAATTTCAGAATTTGTATTAGGCTATGGGTCAAGGCCCACACCCAAATTCCAACAATCCCCTACAAATTCTCATAGGCACATATCATCACATCACATCAATCAGTTCCAGAACATTGTTTATATACCGGTGCGAGGTGGAGACTGTTAAGTTGAACTTCCACTTAGAACTTCATGCTACACTAGATTGCAACTTGAATAGTGGACTATGCCTTGAACTACAAGTTTGGTGTGCACTAGTTTCACACAAGGTCTAGACCGATACAGGGCTGTCACGAAGCTTCCCCGTGGTTTGGAGCTTATGCATCATACTCCATGGCCTTTCATGAGTTTATTAGAGAGCACCCAACTCCCACGGACTGCAACGTTTGACAGTCAGACTCATATAGGTGTGTTCTTCAAAAGATGTTCTGCAGGACAACATCTTTGCTTTAAACAAGCCACTCAGAACACATTAAGGTAAATACCAACCTGCCATGCAGAATAGGAGAGTATTGCATCTATACGAAATGGTAGTATGCTGTAAGGATACTCTCCTCCCAGTTGACCAACAGCTTGTCTCCCAACTCTACTTCACGGGATCTCCGATCACATAGAGCGGGTTACCACTGTGAGCAACTCAAAAAGTGGGTCTCAAACCCATCTCCCTCGATGCATTATCTATCACATTACATGATAGACCCTTTGTGAAGGGATCTGCTAGATTTTTAGATGTTTGGATATAGTCCAATGCAATAACTCCGGAGTTTCTCATTTTCCTGACAGATTTCAATCTCCTCTTCACATGTCTTGATGACTTCATATTGTCCTTAGAACTGTTTATTTTGATGATCACCGTTTGATTATCACAGTTCATAAGGATTGCGGGTATTGTTTTTTCAACCACGGGTAAGTTCATCAAGAGTTCACGAAGCCACTCTGCTTCAACAGTGGTTGTGTATAATGCTGTGAGTTATGCTTCCATAGTTGACCTTGTTAAGATGGTCTGCTTGCAAGACTTCCAAGAAACAGCGCCACCACCAAGTGTAAACACATAACCACTCGTGGCCTTAGTCTCATCAGCATCAGAAATCCAGTTTGAGTCACTATACCCTTCAAGTACCCTTGGATACCCGGAGTAGTGAATCACATAGCTCGCAGTGCCTTTCAAATAACGCAAAACCCTTTCAAGGGCCTGCCAATGAACATCTCCAGGATTTGAGACAAATCGACTTAACTTGCTTACAGTAAAGGAGATGTTAGGCCTCGTAGCGCTGGCTAAATACATAAGCGAGCCAATAATCTGAGAATATCTCAGCTGATCTTTAGCATCCTTAGGATCTTCCTGATTCTTTCAAACCAACATGCTAGGATCATATGGTGTAGGAGAGGATCTACATTCGCTATACCCAAAACGACTCAAGATCTTTTCCACATAGTGAGAATGAAGCAGTGTTATCCCACCATCATCATCTTTCAGCATCTTGATGTTCAATATCACATCAGCCATTCCTAGATCTTTCATCTCAAAACAACGAGATAGAAAGTCTTTGACCTCATTGATAACATTAAGATTGGTCCTGAATATCAGTATATCATCAACATACAGACATAAGATGCTCCCTCGCCCCCACCATGGCGATAGTACACACACTTGTCAGCTTCGTTTACAATAAAGCCTTCATCAGTTAAAGTCCTTTCAAACTTCTCATGCCACTGCTTAGGTGCTTGCTTAAGACCATACAGAGACTTTAGTAACTTACACACCTTGCCTTGTTGACCATCTATCACAAATCCATCCGGCTGATCCATATAAATTTCCTCATCTAACTCTCCATTTAGGAAAGCCGTCTTAACGTCCATTTGATGAACGAGAAGATCATGCGAAGCAGCCAAGGATAGCAGTACTCGAATGGTGGTCAATCTAGCCACATGTGAATAAGTATCGAAGAAGTCTTCGCCTTCTTTCTGGGTATAACCCTTGGCAACAAGGCGTGCCTTATACTTCTGAATAGTACCATCAGGTCTAAGCTTCTTCTTGAACACCCACTTACATCCTACAGGTTTGCACCCATAAGGACGATCAGTAATTTCCCAAGTTCCGTTTGCTATGATGGAATCCATCTCACTACGAACGACTTCTTTCTAGTAGTCAGCATCTTGAGATGCATAAGCTTCTGAAATAGAAGTGGGAGTATCATCCACGAGGTATACAATGAAATCATCACCAAAGGACTTCGCAGTCCTCTGTCTCTTACTTCTGGTAGGAGCTTCATTGTTATCCTCCATAGGATTATCAGGGTGTTCTATCAAAATGGTGGATTCAGGAATTGTAATTAATTCTTGACTAGATAAACTAGGCATCTCCTGATTTGATGAACTAGACGAATCTTTCATGGGAAAGATGTCTTCAAAGAAAGTCGCATCATTCGACTCCATGATTGTACCAACATGCATGTCGGATACCTGAGATTTCACTATCAAAAATCTATAGCCAATGCTATGAAATGCATATCCCAGAAAGACACAATCCATGGTTTTTGGTCCAAGCTTGCGCTTCTTGGGTATCGGCACATTCACTTTCGCCAAACAACCCCAAGTCCGTAAGTAGGAGAGTTTCAGACTTTTCCTTTCCCATTCCTCAAATGGAGTAATGGTTTTGTTATTTTTGGGAACACGGTTTAGGACATGACACGCAGTCTTTATCGCCTCCCCCCACCATTCCTTGGATAGACCCGATGTATGTAAAATGGCGTTAACCAAATCAGTTAGAGTACGGTTCTTTTTTTTTTTCGGCCACCCCATTTGAGTGAGGTGAGTAGGAAGGTGTACTCTCATGGATAATACCATGCTCCGCACACAAAAAGTCAAATTCGTTGGAAAAATACTCTCCACCACGATCAGATCGAAGTCGCTTAATCTTTCGATCAAGTTGGTTTTCTGATTC
This sequence comes from Avena sativa, assembly GCA_916181665.1. Taxonomy (NCBI): domain Eukaryota; kingdom Viridiplantae; phylum Streptophyta; class Magnoliopsida; order Poales; family Poaceae; genus Avena; species Avena sativa. The sequence goes on from OV702294.1 coordinate 511,091,777, forward strand.
AGCTTTATAGATTTTGAAGTGATTAAAAGCTTCATCTTTAGATTTCAGAAGGTACACATAACAATATCGAGTGGAATCATCAATTAAAGTCATGAAATATCGCTTTCCACTATTTGTCAACTCACCATTCATCTCACAAAGATCTGAATATATTAGTTCCAGTGGTGCCAAATCTCGTACCTCGGCAGTCTTGTGAGACTTGCGAGGTTGCTTAGCTTGCACACACACTTGACACTTGGAACTTTTGACAGTAGTAAATTTCGGAATTAAAATCATATCGGCAAGCCGCGTCATGCACCCAAAATTAATATGACAAAGTCGTGAATGCCAAATATTGGATTCACTATCATTGCAAACATGATTAATAACTTGAGTACATAAGTCTGACAAAGATAAGCGGGACAAGCCTCCGCACTCATAACCCTTTCCAACAAATTGTCCACACTTAGAAATTACAACTTTATTGAACTCAAAGACTAACTTAAAACCATCTCGACACAGAAGAGATCCACTGACGAGATTCTTATTGATGGAGGGAACGTGTTGCACATTCTTTAGCTGTACGATCTTCCCCGAAGTAAACTTCAGATCCACTGTACCAACACCTTGAACAGAAGCACGTGAGCCGTTTCCCATCAGCACAGAGCCAGCTCGTTCGACCTGATAAGAAGAGAACATGGAAATATCAGCATCATACATGTATATTTGCACCAGTGTCTATCCACCAATCAGGTGAATTACAAACTGAAAGAACAGTAGGAAATATACCGTACCCAGCATCCTTCATCTTAGTATCACCAAGAACAACATTAGCGGACTTGCCACTAATTCCATGTGAACGCTTATGAAAGCGATTGGGGCAGCTAGGAGCCCAATAATTAGGATCACCACAGACATGGCAGGATCCTTTCTTCTTATACTCAGTCTTCTTCTTGAAGTTGGTAGTCTGTGCGGCCTTGTTTTTGCCATCAAACTTTCCTTTGCCATCAGACCTGTTCTTATTCTTGTGGGACTGGAAGTTATTTTTCTGTACTACATGTGCGCTAGAACTTCGTCAAAGCCTCGAGGACGTGTATCTTTTGCTCTCGCCTTTTCTTCAACATGAAGAGATCCGATGAGATCCGAAATAGAAAACTCCTGTCTCTTATGTTTCAGAGAGGTAGCAAAGTTCCTCCAAGAAGGAGGAAGCTTGGCAATAATGTCTTCGGCCACGAACTTGTCTGGTAAGGTACACTTAAACTGCTCGAGTTCTTTGGCAAGGGATTATATCTCATGAGCCTGATCCACGATGGGACGGTCATCAGTCATCTTGTAGTCATAGAATTTCTCCATGATATATAGTTCAGTGCCAGCATCTGAAACACCAAACTTGGCGTCGAGTGCATCCCACGCATCCTTGCCATTATCAAATGACATATAGGTGTCAACGATGTTGTCACCAAGAATATTGAACAAAGCCCCCATAAACATGGTGTCGACTTTTTGAAAGGCTTCCTCCTGAACAGGAGAAAGGTCTCCCCCAGGTTCGCCAAGAGTAGCGCTATAGCAGCCTAGGTTTTTCAACCATAGAACTGCTCTCGTGTGCCATCTCTTATAATTGACACCGTCAAAAGGAGGCGGCCTTGTAGTCGCGGCTAAACCAGTTGAATTCAGTTGCCTATAATTAGATTTTTGGATTGTTGAAAATATAAGCAAATTACCATAATATTCAATCCGAAATAAGCAATAATAAATCATGACTATAAGTGCTGGAATTAACCTAATCATGTATACGAACAGAATAGACGAACAGATCATATTCAACCAGAATAAGCAGATCACATCTATTCCAAAAGCTAGTATAAGAAACTGCAACAGAAACTGAACTAGATAGGAACAGATTACGTACGGTGCTGGAGGAGGAATCGGATTCACGTTTAGGTTGGGGTTGAGGTTCGTGTTGATACCAGTGTCGTCAGCCATGGCGTCGATGTAGAGGCTGCTGATGTCCGAGAAGAAGTCCTCGTCGAGAAAGGAATGGTCTGTCGACGTGATGTCGTCAGTAGTCGCGCAGACGCGCTCCCAAAAACCTGATCGCCCCTCACCCGTACAGGTTCACGAGAGGCGGTGGTTCCGGAGGCCTACTGTCCCATCGTCCGGTGCACGCCGGAAGAGGGGATGGAATATGCGTATTAGGGTTTTCGCCTAAGGCCGTTTATATATAGCGCCGGTCGGGTAAGAGACGTGGAGCACCGAGGCACAATTCCGCAAACCGTGGCGCGCGCGGCGTGGCGGGCGGCGGAGGAGAAGAAGCGCGCGTGTATGTCACTCCTCTTCACTCTCTTTAGGAGGTAGTGAAACACTCCACTATATATATTGGTCCAACTCCCTCTAAACTAGCAAGATGGGACTAAACTTTGGTACCACCCCTTGCTAGGTATGAATGGGCCATGAGAATTTTAGAATTTGTATTAGGCTATAGGTCAAGGCCCACACCCAAATTCCAACAGCTTTGTAATGACATTATGATTTGTGATCAATAAAGCCCTAAATTCTCTAAAAAAAAAGGAGTTGGATACCACAGGAGGTATATTAGTCGCTTCATCCAGAGCATTTCTCTTTAGCATCTCAGCTCCCGACCTCCCGTCCTCAAACTGTCACGCTCTTCTTCAGGATGGAGACCTGCCCAGTAATATATTTAATAAAGACATAAGAATAGCAGATTAAGTCAACCGGAGATATGAAACCAGATCGGTTAAAGTTCCACTTTAGGTTCATACATGGAGTGCTCAGTTTGCAAGCAATCCGAGAGGTTGCGTATTGCCTTGCGGGCTGTGCTTTATGACACCGACTACGAGTCTTTTCGTTTCTGTTAAGAAAGAACTAGATTTCTCGACTCATTAATTAGTTGCAGGTCTTTTGCTCCCTGATAAATTGTGGTTGGTCTGACGGTCGTCGAGTTTTGGAAGAACCCCTAACCGGGTATGTTCCCTTATTCATTAGGACTTGGAAGCACGGTTTGCAACTTGAGTAGTATAGCTAGGTACGGTGTCACTTTACGAGGGCATTTTGTTCTCGCATCAAAATTGTGTTTGTTCAGACGGATCAGGCGAACAGGTGAGAGTGTTAGTGACTTGATGACTTTGATTGACGACGTAATACTCCCTCCGATTTATATCACTGTCATCAACTTTGTTTAGATACGAATGTATCTATTCTAAATACTTAACTAGATACTTATAAAATAAGATAAAATTAAAAATAATAATATGAACAAGAGGAAGTATAAATTTTGTTTAATTGTAATATTCATGGAAAACATATAAGTGTGCATATTTGTCGAGCATAAATCGGCTTGTGAGGAACTTCCTAGACAGCACCACAGAAATTCATGTTAGGAATAAGCAACTTGTATTCCTCAGAGGCTAAAGGCCACAATATATAGTACATATACATGTGGAAATATGCAGGAAAACCCTTTAACAAGTTGGGACATAAAATATACAAATATACATCTAACACGCCCCTCAAACTCATGGTGGCTCGACAACACTAAGTTTGGAGAGAAAGAAAGTATGGTGCGCAATAGTCTGTGCCTTCGTAGAAATCCGCCAACTGTAACTATGAAGGCACATACTGAAGCGCAACAACCTGAACCTGCACCTGAGCACGTGTATAGAAAGCATCAACACCAATATGCTTGGTAAACTCATGCTTGACCGGATCACGTGCAATACTAATAGCACATGTACTGTCAGATAAAACCAGAGTGGGTGTGCTAATAGATACCCCAAAATCCGCAAGCAACTACCGTAACCAGGTCACCTCAGCAGTCAACAAGATCATAACCCGCAACTCAGCCTCAACACTCGATCGAGAAACCGCTGTTTGTTTCTTCGTCTTCCGGGAAATGAACGAACCACCAAGAAACACACAATAAACAGAAAGTGAACGGCGATCTGTAGGATCACTCGCCCACGTAGCATCCGAATAGCACTGGAGCTAAAGGGAGCTGGAACGAGGAAAGAAAAGGCGACGAGTGATCGTGCCACGAAGATAACAAAGAACACGAAGAAGATGACTATAGTGAACAGTGGTAGAAGCGAAAACAAACTGACTCAGAATATGAACATGATAAGATATGTCAGGACGAGTGACAGCAAGATAAACAAGACTCTCAACAAGATGCCGATAACGTGTCGGATCAGGAAGAGGATCACCATCAGTAGGACGAAGCTTGATATTAAGCTCCATAGGGGTCTCAACAGTGCGCTCATCCCCAAGAGCAGCACGAGCAAGAAGGTCCTGGATATACTTTTCCTAGGAGATGAAAAAGTCATCAAAAGTGGAGGAAACCTCAATCCCAAGAAAATATCGAAGAGGACCAAGATCAGTCATAAAAAACTGATCATGAAGACGAGCCTTAACAAAGGCGATATACTCAGGGTCATCACCAGTAATGATCATATCATCAACATAGAGAAGAAGAAGTGTGCGTCCACGAGGAGAAGTGTGAATAAACAGCGCTGGATAATGAGTACTAGAAGAGAAGCCAGCAGTAGTCACCATAGAGGCAAAGCGCTCAAACCAAGCACGAGGGGCCTGTTTCAGGTCATAAAGAGAACATCGAAGACGACAAACCATTCCAGCGGGAACAGAATACCCAGGAGGAGGCTGTATATAAACCTCCTCACTCAACTCGCCATTGAGAAATGCGTTCTGAACATCAAGCTGGGATACAGACCAGTTACAAATAGAAGCGACATCAAGAAGAGTACGCACAGTGGTCATATGAGTCACAGGAGCAAAGGTCTCATCATAGTCACGACCGTGCTCCTGCTGAAAATCACGAGCCACAAGACACGCTTTATAGCGCTCAAGAGATCCATCATGTAACATCCCAAAAATATTAAACTTAAATCATCAAACTCTAATCATCAAAATTAGGGTTAACAAAAACTTTTCTAATTAAAATTATGAAGGCATGCATATGTGTATGCATTTAATTTGAAATTCTTTTGAACCACCTTGTTTGTATGTTTCCTTGCTTGTAAAATGTTTCTAGGTGAAATAAACATCATCTAAACATTTCCCAAACTTTTCCTAAAGACAAATAAATCAAAACCAATAAAATAAAGGAATGGTCATTTTGACCAATTTAACTCCCATGCCTACTTTGGTTGTCTCAAACTTTCAGAACCTAATGAAAACTTTTCTGGATCTTTGCACCCCTTAAATGTACTCATAACAAGGTATCAAGGCCCACTTTGTGATCATCCAGAAACTTTCAAATGCATAGTTTAAATGATAATTCAAAATTGAATCTTTATCATATGGGAAGATCCCACTTTTTCAAAACCACTCAAACAAGCTCAACTTTCAAAACCCAAGCATCTGCAGACTCACTAGAACCAATCTAGCAAACCCACCAAAAATCTTTTCAAAATTCAAAACTTGATTTCATGCGGCCATTTCATCAAACAGGTTGCAGACACAAATCATACAAAATCTAAACACTATTTGGAGCAGTGATTTGAGCCTAACTTGTCCCCTCTTTGGATCACAACCATCTCAGTAGATCATCTAGCTAACTAAACCAAGCACTAGCACCACTGTGAGCTTGCCATTGTCATCAATGGTGAACAGCCGAGCACACCCTTGCCACCCCATAGTCGACAGCAAGCTAGGAGCAGCAGCAAGCCTAGCCAGCATGTCTGGGAGGCAGCCCACCGTCCACCGCCACTCACTGTCCCAGCCGCGAGCGTTGCCAAGCCCTAGACCACACGCACGAACCATGCCAACCTCGCGAGCGACCATGCCGAGCGTGTGCCAGAGCGCCACCCTAGACCAGCGCCCACAGACCGCGCGTCGCCCTCACCGCGTGCATACACAATCCCCACCGACCCAGGAGACCACCAGACATCCTCGTTCGCCGCCCCGTGGCGCACAGCCACTGCTCGCCGTCGAAGACGCCGCCTCTGCCGCGCAGAGCGTCGCATGTTCCAGACCAAGCCGTACCGCCCCACGCCTCAAAACCATGTCGTTGAGCATCGACAGGGAACACCGCACCGCCCCCTACCTTCGCCCATGCCAATAGCCGCATGTAACCTCGCCCCCGACGAGCTCACTGTGCGCCCCGTCGGTCCCCTCGCTCGACTATAAATAGAGGCCACCCCCGCTCGATTTCTTCACACCATCTCACTCCCCTCTCCTCACTGATCGTGCCACACCGTTCCCAGAGCAAGGCGAGCAACACCTCACCGGAATTTCACCAGATCCCGCCGCCTCTGGAGAAGAAGGGCGCCATCGATTTCGTCCATCCCAGGAGCTGCCGCGACCACCCCTGAGTTCGTCGTCGTCGACTTCGTCGTTCGCCCGCCTCGCCGACCCTCGCCTGCACCCCGGTGAGCCCCCAGCATCCCTCACTGGCCGCGCTAGGTTTCTTTCTTGCCGGCGTTGCTCAACGTCGATGATGACTCTCAGCCGTTGGATTAGAACTAGATCGAACGATCCACATCTCCCCGTACCGCTTCGCCCCTCCCTGTCTCACTGACGAGTGGGGACACCCACTTAAGCAGCCCGCGGGAGCACTGCGCTTAGCAGGCCGGCCCGTTAACTTTTCCCGTGTAGCCCAGTTATTTGAATTAAACCTTTTTCATTTTGTTTCAAACTCACTTCTGTACCCAACTTCAAAAATCAACCCAGATCAATTCAGTGCACCAACTTGAATGAAACCAATTTTGTTAGAAAGGTCTGAGAATGCTGAATCCAAGCCCGTTGGATTCAAGTCATTTGGATCTATAGATCACCCATGGTAAAAATAACAAGGCAGAAGCTTTTCTGCATTCAAACATTTTTCAAATTTAAACCATACTAGATTTTGAGTTGATTCCAACTCTCAAAAATCACATTTAACCATACCTTTCAGAATATATAAAAATATATAGGTTTACCTTTAGAAATAATGTTCAAGTAATAAAAGAATGCTACATAGGCATTTCTAGCCACTTTAAATAATTAAAATAAAAGGGTAAAACCTTATTAAATTGTGACACCACTTTAAATCACATTCCCATGGACTAAAATATGTGGTGATGACATGTGTCAACATGATCCCATGTTTGGTTTGGAGAATATTAAATCTTAAGTAGTTTTTCAATGAGTAGAAATTACTTTTCTAAAAATAAAAAGAATTAAACCAAGCTTTAACCTTGTAATGTTAGAGATGATGTTAGATCATCTATAGGACCCTTGTGTGTGATGATTGCAAGTAGTTAAGTATTGTTTGGTGATTGTGTACCTCGTATTTATTCATAGATGATAGTACCGACCAAGGATACGAGGAGGAAGGAGGATTCTACGAAGAAGAAGCCGAGGAGAACTTCAACCACTGCTCTGCACAAGGCAAGCCTTACTAATCAAGTTGACCTATGAACGCTTATACTTGCAATTGTGCAAGAAAATACTTGCTTGTTACCATGCCCACTATATGCCTTAAGCATATATGATCCAACCCACTTGACCAACCAATCCTAGTTTTTACTTACAAGCGTTATACTTTATTTCTTTATCAAAGCTATTCCTTAGATTTTACTTAAGTGAATTATAGATACTAGAAAGTTATCTGAAGGTTGCATAAAGAGCATAAAATTTGGCCTAAACTAGATAATCTTGATGTCATCCCAAGGCATGAGATTGAGCTGAATTGAAACTCCACTAGTTTACCACCCCTCATTAGTAATCACCCCCACTTGTAGATGCTAGTGCTAAGCATAAAACTTGATCAACTTTAGATGGGAATACTTGGTGGAAAATGGTTATGAATGAAGGGTTTCGCGGCATAGTAAATCAAAATTTTCTACGGATGCGAACAGAGGGAAAGCCAAGATCTAATCTAGGAGATGCAAACAACGAGAGAGATTGGATTAGATCTTCATACCCTTGAAGATTCGCACAGCGGAACGTTCGTCGGAACGTGGGTGATGTAGTCGTACTCGCTTCTCCTCCTCGCGATCCGATCCGATCTAGCACCACAAGTGGCGGTGCCTCCGTGAGATGCACACGTGAAGCACCTCGACGTCTCCTCCTTCCTCGGGCCAGCAAGTATGGTGGAGAGATAGATTGGATCTACAACACGACGGCGTGCTGTATATGGTGGAGAATTTCTGCAGCAGGGCTTCGCCTACAAACAGTCGGGAGGGAGAGAGGAAGGGCAGCAGGGCAGCTAGGGTTGGAGGGGAAGGTGTGTGGGAGGGGCGCCCCAGCCCTCTTTATATAGAGGGGGGCGGACAGCCCTAGCCCCTCCTCCAAGCCTTGGGCCGGCGGCCAAGGGAGGGAGAAGTGGGGGGCATGGACTCTCCCCTTTCTAGAAGGTCTATCTAGGGTTTAAACCCCTCTAGGCTGGCTGGGCCCTATGGGGCCTTGTGCCCCTGGCCCAATGCGGCCAGGGCACTCCCTCATAGGCCCAAGCCCCCTCCCGGAAGGTGGGGCCACGTTGGTCCCCTTCCGGAAGGTTCTAGAAGCTTCCGGTACAATACCGACTAACCCAGAACAATTCCGAACTACAAAAACTGCACTGCCTTATATGAATCTTATTCTCTGGACCACTCCGGAACCTCTCGTGATATCCCGGATCCCATCCGAGACTCTGAACAAAAACTCATAAACCAATTATCCAATCTATCCTAGCGTCGAGACACGTTAAGTGTGTGACCCTGCGGGTTCGAGAATATGTAGACATGATCTTCTATCAATAATCAACAGCGGGGCCTGGAAACCCATATTAACTCCCACACATTCATAGATAATCATATCGGATGAACCACGATGCCAGGATTCAATCAATCCCATATATATATTCCCTTCGTCTCGCGATATTTTACTTGCCCGAGATTCGATCGTCGGTACCGTCATACCTAGTTCAATCTCGTTCACAGCAAGTACTTTACTCGTTCCGTAATCCGATATCACTTTGTGATTAACTCCTTAACCACATGCTTGCAAGCGGTGTTGATATCGATTACCGAGTGGGCCCGAAGTATATCTCTCCGACTTGGGAGGGACAAATTCCATCTCGATACATACAACCCAACAGATACTTTCCGATCACCTGAGAGACACCTTTATGATCACCCTCTCATAGGATGACGTTTGATGACCTCAAAGCTTTCTTTCGATACCAGGGAGTTGTATTATCTCATGGTCTAAGGAATACAATATTTGACATAAGAAAAGCTTCGCAAAGACGAACACGATGACACGATCTAATTGCTTTGCTTAGTTTGGATCTATCCATCATATCATTCTCCCAATGATATGATCTCATTATCAATTGACAACTCATGTCTATGGTTAGGAAACCTTAACCATCATTGATCAATGAGCTAGTCCATAGAGGCGTACTAGGGACACGGTGTTGTTCACAAACCACACAAGTATTAATGTTTCCGCTTAATACAATTCTAGCATGGAATATAAACATTATCATGAACAAGAATTATAATAATAACATCTTTATTATTTCCTCTAGGGCATAATTCCAACAGTCTCCCACTTGCACTAGAGTCAATAATCTAGTTTACATCTGGCAACAATCTCACACCCATGGCACTAAGGTGCTGATCATGTTTTACACGTGGAAGAGGTTTAGTCAATGGATCTGTGACATTCAGATCTGTATGTACTTTGCTAATCTTCAGATCTCCATCTGCTATATAATCTCGGATTATATGAAACTTGCGGTTGATATGCTTGGTCTTTGGATGATATCTTGGTTCCTTAGAGAGTGTTATGGCGCCAGTGTTGTCACACAATATCTCCAGTGGGTCCAATGCACTTGGAACCACGCCAAGCTCAGTGATGAAGTTCCTGATCCAAACTCCTTCACTTGACGCTTCTGCAGCAGCCATGTATTCCGCTTCTACTGTAGATCCTGCGATCACGCTTTGCTTGCAGCTTCTCCAGCTCACAGCTCCTCCATTCAAAATATACACGTATCCTGTCTGAGATTTAGAATCATCCTTGTCGGTGTCAAAACTAGCATCGACGTAACCTTTTACGACAAGCTGTTCATCACCCCCATAGACTAAGAACATTTCTTTAGTCCTATTTAGGTATTTTAGGATGTTCTTCATGGCTGTCCAGTGTTCCACTCCTGGATCACTTTGATATCTGCTCGTCAAACTAAGAGCATTGGACACATCCGGTCTAGTACACATCATGGCATACATGATGGAACCTATGGCCGAGGCATAAGGCACTTTGATCATAGCTTCCCTATCATTTACCGTAGCTGGACACTGAGCCTTGCTCAATATCTTACCTGACAACATAGGCACTGAACCTTTCTTTGCCTTATCCATTCTGAACCTTTTCAGAACTTTGTCTAGGTATGTACTCTGGCTTAAAGCTATCAGGCGTCTTTGTCTATCTCTATAGATTTTGATGCCCAATATATAAGCAGCTTCACCTAGGTCTTTCATTGAAAAATACTTGTTCAAATAACTCTTCACATCGTTAAGCATGTTGATGTCATTTCCAATAATCAATATGTCATCCACATATAGTACCAGAAACGTCACCGAGCTCCCACTCACTTTCTTGTAGATGCAAGCTTCGTAGCAATTTGGAACAAATCCAAAGCTCTTGATCACTTGATCAAAACGAAGGTTCCAACTCCGAGATGCTTGCTTCAGTCCATAAATGAAACGCTGAAGTTTGCATACTTTATCAGCATCCTTAGGATCGACAAAACCTTCGGGTTGCATCATATATAACTCTTCATCAATGTTGCCATTAAGGAACGCAGTCTTGACATCCATCTGCCATATTTCATAACCATGAAACGCAGCAATTGCTAATAAAATCCGAATGGACTTAAACATCGCTACGAGAGAGAAAGTCTCATCGTAGTCAACACCTTGAACTTGTCGAAAACCTTTTGCGACAAGCCGTGCTTTATAGACGGTAACATTACCATCCGCGTCCGTTTTCTTCTTGAAGATCCATTTGCACTCAACGGCCTTTCGGTAGCTAGGAGGGTCCACCAAAGTCCATACTTGGTTTTCGCTCATGGATCCCAATTCGGATTTCATGGCTTCTAGCAATTTCTCAGAGTCTGGGCTCATCATCGCTTCCTCATAGTTCGTAGGTTCACTGTCTTCTACTAACAAGACAGTCAAGACAGGGTTGCCGTACCACTCAGGAGGGGCACGCGACCTTGTCGACCTGCGACGTTCAGTAGCAGCATCGTCCGAAGCTTCATGATCCTTATCATTGGCTTCCTCTATTGTTGGTGCAGGCGGCACTGGAACAATTTCAGGTGTTGCGCTACTCTCCAATTCAAGAGAAGGTTCAATAACCTCGTCAAGCTCTACTTTCCTCCCACTCACTTCTTTCGAGAGAAACTCCTTCTCAAGAAAGGAACCGTTCTTTGCGACAAACACTTTGCCTTCGGTTCTGTGATAGAAGGTATACCCAATAGTTTCCTTAGGGTATCCTATGAAGACGCATTTCTCCGCTTTGGGTTCGAGCTTGTCCGGCATCAACTTCTTGACGTAAGCTTCGCATCCCCAAACTTTAAGAAACAACAACTTAGGTTTAGCACCAAACCACAGTTCATATGGTGTCGTCTCAACGGATTTAGATGGAGCCCTATTTAAAGTGAATGCAGCGGTTTCTAATGCATAACCCCAAAATGATAACGGCAAATCAGTAAGAGACATCATCGATCGGACCATATCTAATAGGGTTCGATTCCGGCGTTCAGACACACCATTGCGCTGTGGTGTTCCGGGTGGCGTGAGTTGTGAAACGATTCCACTTGCTTTAAGATGCGTGAGAAAATCATAACTCAAATATTCACCTCCACGATCGGATCGTAGAAACTTAATCTTTCTGTTACGATGGTTCTCCACTTCATTCTGAAATTCCTTGAACTTTTCAAATGTTTCAGATTTATGTTTCATTAAATAGATATACCCATATCTACTTAAGTCATCGGTAAAAGTGAGAAAATAGCGATATCCACCGCGCGTCGAAACACTCATCGGTCCGCATACATCGGTATGTATGATTTCCAACAAGTCCGTTGCTCGCTCCATCATACCGGAGAATGGGGTTTTGATCATCTTGCCCATGAGGCATGGTTCCCATGTGTCAAATGATTCAAAATCAAGAGACTCCAAAAGTCCATCAGAATGGAGTTTCTTCATGCGCTTTACACCAATATGACCTAGACGACAGTGCCACAAATAAGTAGTATTATCACTATCTACTTTGCATCTCTTAGCCTCAATGTTATGGATGTGTGTTTCATACCTTTCGAGATTTAGAAGAAATAAACCATTCACAAGAGGTGCATGACCATAAAAGATGTTACTCATATAAATAGAACAACCATTATTCTCCGATTTAAATGAATAACCGTCTTGCAATAAACACGATCCAGAAATAATGTTCATGCTCAACGCAGGCACATAATAACATTTATTAAGGTTTAAAACTAATCCCGAAGGTAAAACTAAGGAGAGCGTGCCAACGGCCATCACATCAACTCTTGATCCGTTGCCAACACGCATCGTCACCTCATCCCTCGCAAGCCGCCGTCTATTTCGTAGCTCCTGTTTCGAGTTACAAATATTAGCAACTGAACCGGTATCAAATACCCAGGCACTACAACGAGGGCTAGTAAGGAAAACATCAATAACATGTATATCAAATATACCTTTGATGGTGCCAGCCTTCTTGTCCGCTAAGTACTTCGGACAGTTGCGCTTCCAGTGACCCTTGTCCTTGCAATAGAAGCACTCAGTGTCCGGCTTAGGACCAGACTTGAGCTTCTTCTCAGCAGGGGCAACGCGCTTGCTGCCGCCTTTCTTGAAGGGCTTCTTTGCACCCTTACCTTTCTTAAAGGTGGGCTTGTTGACCATCAACACATGATTATCCTTTTTGATGTCCACTTCCGCGGCCTTCAGCTTTGCGAAGAGCTCGGTGATCGTATCAGTGGAACCAATCTGATTGTGAGTCACTACAAAACTTTTGTAGCTGGGAGGGAGTGATTGCAGAACCCTGTCAATCTTGAGCTCCTCTGGAATCGTGCATTCCAGTTGCTCAAGGCGTTGAGTGTAGCCCGTCATCTTAATGGCGTGCTCACTAACGGAACTCCCTTCCTCCATCTTGCAGTTAAAGAACTTCTCAGAGATCTCATATCTCTCAGAACGGGCCTGAGTCTGAAACATGGTTTTCAACTCTTCGAGAATCTCAAAGGGCCCGGGATAGTTTTCAAAACGATTTTGAAGTTCCGGTTCCATAGCAAACAACATGGTGCTCTTAATCACACCATAATCATCTTTACGCGACTGATAGACAGCTTTCTCATCAGCCGGCGCAGTTGCAGTAGGGGGGTCACCTAACGCTTTCCCAAGGACATAGTCCTTTTGTCCGCCAGATAGAATGATTCTTAGATTGCGGAACCAATTGGTGAAGTTAGACCCATTGTTTCTAAGCTTTTCTTTCTCAGCAAAAACGTTGAAGTTGAAGTTGGACTTGGCCATGTGATCTACAGTATTTGCAAGTACAAATTAGACTATGTTCATGATAACTAGTTCAACTTAATCAAATTACTAGATGAACTCCCACTAAATTCAACATCCCTCAAGTTGTTTAGTGAACACGATCCAAATTCACCACACCTAATCCGATCATCACGAGAAGAGATGTGGTTTCAATGGTGGACAACGAAGTGTCGATCATATCATTCATATGACTCATGCTTAACCTTTTGTTTCTTGTGTTCCGAGGCCATGTCTGTACATGCTAGGCTCGTCAAGTTAGACCCAAGTATTTCTGCGTGTGCAAAACTGGCTTGCACCCGTTGTATGTGAGTGTAGAGTCTATAGCACCCGATCATCACGTGATGCTTGGACACGACGAACTTTCGCAACGGTGCATACTTGGGGAGAACACAGTTTTTATCTTGATCTTTAAGTGAGGAATCATCTTATAATACTACCGTCGCGATCTAAGCATAATAAGATACATAAAAGGATAAACATCACATGCATATAACTTTATGTGACATGGTATGGCCAATCTTCGCGCAATGATCTCCATCTTGTGCGTTCCGGCATGATCTCCATCACTCCACCATGATTGCCTCCACCACGAGTAGCAACTACAACTATTGCTAACTACTTAGCGATAAAGTAAAGCTATTACATGGCGCATAAGAAGTTTGACTCGCAGGTCATACACAATTATAAAGACAACCATATGGCTCCTGCCGGTTGTGTACTCATCGACATGCAAGTCGTGAAACATTACAAAACATGATCATCGCATACAATATACACATCACATCTTGGGCCATACCATATCACAGAAAACACTCCCTGCAAAAACAAGTTAGACGCCTCTACTTTGTTGTTGCATGTTTTACGTGGCTTATGGGAGTAGATGCTAAGAACGATTCTTACCTACGGAAAGCCACAATGGTGATATTATGGTTGCCAAACTCCGGTGTTAATCCCATGACAACTATAGTGAGAGAAACTGACATCCACCAGCCGCATGTGTGGAACAAGCCACACGTCAAGTGCGGAGCCGGTCTCGCGAACGATGTCGCGTAAGGTTGGCCTGGACCGCTTCAATCTCACTATCCCGCGTCATAAGAAGAACACAAACAAGAGGCTTGCAACAGAAAACATCAACGCCCGCAACCACCATGTTGCGTTCTACTCGTGAAACACATCTACGCATAGATCTAGCTCTGATACCACTGAAGGGTTTCGCGGCATAGTAAATCAAAATTTTCTACGGATGCGAACAGAGGGAAAGCCAAGATCTAATCTAGGAGATGCAAACAATGAGAGAGATTGGATTAGATCTTCATACCCTTGAAGATTCGCACAGCGGAACGTTCGTCGGAACGTGGGTGATGTAGTCGTACTCGCTTCTCCTCCTCGCGATCCGATCCGATCTAGCACCACAAGTGGCGGTGCCTCTGTGAGATGCACACGTGCAGCACCTCGACATCTCCTCCTTCCTCGGACCAGAAAGTATGGTGGAGAGATAGATTGGATCTACAACACGACGGCGTGGTGTATATGGTGGAGAATTTCTGCAGCAGGGCTTCGCCTACAAACAGTCGGGAGGGAGAGAGGAAGGGCAGCTAGGGTTGGAGGGGAAGGTGTGTGGGAGGGGAGCCCCAGCCCTCTTTATATAGAGGGGGGCGGCCAGCCCTAGCCCCTCCTCCAAGCCTTGGGCCGGCGGCCAAGGGAGGGAGAAGTGGGGGGCATGGACTCTCCCCCTTCTAGAAGGTCTATCTAGGGTTTAAACCCCTCTAGGCCGGCTGGGCCCTATGGGGCCTTGTTCCCCTGGCCCAATGCGGCCAGGGCACTCCCTCATAGGCCCAAGCCCCCTCCCGGAAGGTGGGGCCATGTTGGTCCCCTTCCGGAAGGTTCTAGAAGCTTCCGGTACAATACCGATTAACCCGGAACAATACCGAACTCCAAAAACTGCACTGCCTTATATGAATCTTATTCTCCAGACCACTCCGGAACCTCTCGTGATATCCCGGATCCCATCCGAGACTCTGAACAAAAACTCATAAACCAATTATCCAATCTATCCTAGCGTCGAGACACGTTAAGTGTGTGACCCTGCGGGTTCGAGAATATGCAGACATGATCTTCTATCAATAATCAACAGCGGGGCCTGGAAACCCATATTGACTCCCACACATTCATCGATGATCATATCGGATAAACCACGATGCCAGGATTCAATCAATCCCATATATATATTCCCTTCGTCTCGCGATATTTTACTTGCCCGAGATTCGATCGTCGGTACCGTCATACCTAGTTCAATCTCGTTCATAGCAAGTACTTTACTCGTTCCGTAATCCGATATCACTTTGTGATTAACTCCTTAACCACATGCTTTCAAGCGGTGTTGATATCGATTACCGAGTGGGCCCGAAGTATATCTCTCCGACTTGGGAGGGACAAATTCCATCTCGATACATACAACCCAACAGATACTTTCCGATCACCTGAGAGACACCTTTATGATCACCCTCTCATAGGATGACGTTTGATAACCTCAAAGCTTTCTTCCGATACCAGGGAGTTGTATTATCTCATGGTCTAAGGAATACAATATTTGACATAAGAAAAGCTTCGCAAAGACGAACACGATGAAATGATCTAATTGCTTTGCTTAGTTTGGGTTTGTCCATCATATCATTCTCCCAATGATATGATCTCATTATCAATTGACAACTCATGTCTATGGTTAGGAAACCTTAACCATCATTGATCAATGAGCTAGTCCATAGAGGCGTACTAGGGACACGGTGTTGTTCACAAACCACACAAGTATTAATGTTTCCGCTTAATACAATTCTAGCATGGAATATAAACATTATCATGAACAAGAATTATAATAATAACATCTTTATTATTGCCTCTAGGGCATAATTCCAACAATGAAAACCTTGGAATGATGGATCATTCTATTGAAATGTTTTGGACATGTGTTTCCAAACACCTGATGATTTTGGTGATGAAAATGTTGAGGCATGAGCCTTAGCCCTTTATAAAACTGATGGTTGTCTGGATGCGATACCATTCCAATTTTATCGTACAACCACAATACCCGAAGATTGGGTAGGGCTTGACTGGAAACTTATATACCTTAGTATTAGTTCCCTCATGGCCAAGGTCTGAGCTGAGGCTACCTTGTGAAGATTGTCCACCTGTGCAGTACCCAAGATGATAGTTGGTCATGGTTGGGAGGCCAAACTCACGGGAGAGGTGCTTATACTAGGGCGTGTAATCGAAAGGTTAGGATTGATTATCCGCATACTCAGTATGGTAAATTCAGGATTTGTTCCTGACGGATGTATCCAATGTTGTGGTGAAAGTGTACAATCTCTGCAGAGTGTCAAACTATTCGAATAGCCGCGTCCGCGGTTATGGACAGTTGGAGTGGCCATAATGTTCCCCCATCAGACTTTTCAAAATGACTTGTGAAATAATTTGAAACTTTGACTTGACCACAACAGAGTTGTGATATGGAATACAAGTTCCCACTTAGGAGTTATAAAATTGTGACGAGCATTCGTTGCTTCTAAACTTAGTAGAGATAAATCTGGCTTTTGCAAAACAACCCTAGAGCCTAGTGTCCTATTATCCAAAAACCCCTTTACCTGTTAGTATTAGTTTGCGAGTACTTAAAGAGTACTCATGGCTTTGTCCCTGGCTATTCCCATGGCCAGAATATGAAGAGGAGTACCTGGAGGATGGACCCCAGGAAGGTTACGACAACTAGGATCATCTCCCATCGTCAGCATTGCCTGTGACCCCGAAGATGGAGCTTCGCCTACGCTACCGTTATTATTATGTATTCCGCTGCTTGATGTTGTATTAAGAACTGGATCATGAGATCCCTATTTGTGTAGAACTTATGTACCGTTTGTAATGGATGATGTACTATGGTATCCAATTCTGTTATGTCTCACAAAAATGGTAATCCTGGGATTGCGATGTATGGCATAACAGGCATCTGGGATTAAAAATCCGGGTGTTGACAAGTTGGTATTAGAGCCATCCTGACCATAGGAGACCCTAGTTAGACTGGACGTTTGAACCAAAAACTTAGTTTCAAAACCAAAGAAAACAAATATTTACAAAACTTATTCTCATTCTTATCTTTTTGATTCTTTCATAAAAATTCATGTTCCTCAAAAACTCTTGCAAAATACATTAAATTTTGACACACTTGATCACTCTGCTAACCTCCTCATACTCTATTCTTATAGATGGACGTGAAGTACAGCAAGTTTTACCTACTGGGGAATGGAGGAGACCTGATCTTTGAGAGGGATTTGGACCAGCTTTCAGAACTTCTGGAGCATCCGCACCCCAAGTTCTTCGGAGCTCAGCTCAATGATCAAGGAGGAGAAGATCTGCAGTGGCTAATTGTTGCAAGTCTCCGAGGAAAGATTGAACCTCCCACTGCGGAGGGAATTCAGTTTACCTTGAGGGAAAACAACTGGCTCGATGGACTTGCCAGAGCCATGCAGGAAGCTCTTTCTCGTCTGTGTGGGCAGAGCATCAATCAGATCAAGGGTACTCGCTTTGAGTTTTGCCCAAGGCGTGATGCTAATGGACAACCACTGGAAGCCCCATACCACCCCGAGCTGAAGACCCAATTGGACCACCTTAGCTTCATGATGTATGATCGTCAGCAGGAGTTAGACAACTACCATGACTACTCCAACCACAAGTCTGCCATCATCAAGACGAAGGATCAGACCATCGCCATGCTGGCAAAGGATCGCAAGTCCCGCCGCCGTCAGCTCGACAAGAAGGAGCGCATCATTGCCCGTCTTCGCCACCGCATCTCATCTCTGGAGGAGACCATCCACGAGAGAGACATGTAGTTGGAGGAAAGGGAGAATGTCGGAGAGGATCTTCGTGGAGACCCCTACTCCTATCTCAGCAATGATGATGATTTTCTAGAAGATCAGGCTATGGATGTCTTCACCGATGAGGACGATTTCGCCTTCATCTATGATGATGATGAAGATGACGAAGCCACAGATTCCGAGGAGTAGTAGCACTTAAGCACTAGCGTAGTGAATAGTATTCGGTCCACTATATCGTAGTTTTCAGAATGGTTCTTAAAACCATCTGCTTTTCTTTGTTGTGATGTGTGTTGTATCGGGTGCTATGAATGAATGAAAAAGAAAGTTGCTAGAAAATCTGAGTCAAACTTTAAAAAAATTTCAAAGACCCAAAACTTTAGAAATTTCCCTCTTTTCTCATGATCTATCTAAATCTTCAGATGCCACGTGGAGGAAGTGGTTCAACCCCGGACCCGATGTTGCAGATACTGCAAATGTTGACTTCTGACCGTGAAGCTGAAAGAGCGGAACGTCAAGCCAACCTAGCCACCCTTCAGCAGATAGCCCAGCTAACCCACAACAACCAAGGCCACGGAAATCAGGATAACCATGGATCTAAGCTTAAGAATTTCCAGAATACCAACCCACCTGTTTTCACTAAGTCCGAAGAGCCCCTAGACGCCGATGATTGGCTGCAAACCATGGAAAATAACCTAGAAGTAGCCGGAGTGGAAGCCAATGAGAAAGTCCTGTTCGCCACCCACTATCTAGCCGGAGATGCCAGAGCATGGTGGAACAGTGTTCGCGCAATGACCGGAGGCCAGATGATGACCTGGGAGGAATTCAAGGTCAAGTTTAGTAGAACCCATGTGCCACCAGGTTTGATCAAGAGAATGAGAGACAAGTTCAGAGAGCTGAAGCAAGGAAGGATGACTGTAGTGGAATACCATGAATTTTTTTTGTCATTAGCTAGGTATGCCCCGGATGAAATAGACACTGAAGCCAAGAAGAAAGAAAGATTCCTGAATGGTCTGCATGATGAGATGCAGATGGTGTTAGTCAATATCCCCTTTGCGAATATTGAATCCCTTGTCGACTCAGCTATCCAGATGGAAGGAAAGATCAACCAAGCCAATGAGAACCGCAAGCGTCGCATGATGCATCAACCAGGAACCCATCAGACCCCAAAGTATCGCCCTAACCCATCTCCAGGATTTGCCCCAAGAACCAACAGACCCCCGATGAACCGTCCGACCTATCCCAACCGTGGAAACCCTAGACCCGGAGGAAATCACAACAACCTCGGCAACTCTAGCAATTTCAATCGTGCCCCACCCAAGTTCAACAACAACAATGTTACCGCCAACACCAACACTGCCCCGAGGACTGGAAGAAATGTTGTGCCTGTAGCAGCCAAGGACAAGTCGCAAGTGACCTGTTATGACTATGGAAACAAAGGCCACTATTCCAACGAGTGCCCCAACAAGAAGAATGCTACAGCCCCCAATACCAATGTCCCAGCTCAGTAGTAGCGTCGTGTTCAGCCAGGAAGAAGATTTGCCCCAGGGAATTCGCTCAACCGCAACGGCCTTCTTTTTCTCATGCATGCTGAAGAAGCTCAGGAAGCGCCAGACGTCGTGCTGGGTATGTTTTCTGTTAATTCAGTACTTGCACGAGTGTTGTTTGATTCTGGTGCATCACACTCATTTGTCACCGAAGAATTTGCCTGCACTAGTAAAATTAAACCAACCAAACTGAAGCATGTTATGATTGTTCAAATTCCCGGATCAACCACCAAGGCTAGGCAAATTTGCAAAGCCGTCCCTATCCGAATCAATGGCATAGATTTTTATGCAAATCTAATAGTACTTGGAACTAAAGGTTTGGAAGTAGTACTAGGAATGGATTGGATGTCCAAACATAAAGGATTGATTGACTGTGCTAAGAAAGCCATAACCATGACCAGTACAGCCGGAATATCAGTCGAGCATATATCTGAAACCTTACCTCGTCAATTCAAATGCAACAAGAGTATAGCCCAACCTACCATTGACCAAGTCCGGATAGTCTATGAATACCCCGATGTATTTCCAGATGTTTTGCCCGGTATGCCCCCAGATCGGGATATCGAGTTTATCATTGAACTAATCCCTGGAACCGGACCCATAGCCTAGGGACCCTATAGTATGAATCTGTCAGAGCTAGCAGAACTGAAGAAGCAACTGGATTCCATGCTGGAAATTGGATTGATTCAACCAAGTGCGTCACCTTGGAGATCATCGGTCTTGTTTGTGGACAAGAAGGATGGAGGTAACCGTTTGTGTACGGATTATCGGAAATTGAATGATGTCACCATCAAGAACAAGTACCCCTTGCCCAAGATAGAAGATTTGTTTGATCAGTTGACCGGTGCCAAAGTGTTTTCTAAGATTGATCTTAGGACTGGCTATCATCAACTCAAAATTCGTGTAGAGGATATTCCAAAGACTGCCTTTACCACCAGATATGGATTATACGAGTATACGGTCATGTCTTTTGGATTAACCAATGCCCCCGCTTATTTCATGAATCTCATGAATAAGATTTTTATGGACTTCCTAGATAAGTTTGTCGTTGTTTTCATCGATGACATTCTGATTTATTCCAAATCAGAAGAAGAACATGAGCTACACCTAAGGACCATTCTTGGAACCCTTAGAGAGCATCAGCTGTATGCAAAGTTTAGCAAATGTGAATTCTGGTTACAGGAAGTAGGATTCCTCGGTCACATTGTATCAGCTGGAGGAATTGCCGTTGACCCTACCAAAGTGAAAGACGTAGAAGATTGGCAAGCCCCGACCACTCAAACCCAAGTTCGTGCATTTCTCGGATTGGCGGGATATTACCGCAAATTCGTAGAAGGATTCTCGAGTATCGCCCGACCCATGACCCAATTGCTGAAGAAGGACAAGAAGTTTGAATGGACCGACAAGTGTGAAGCGAGTTTTCAAGAACTCAAGAGGAGATTGATTTCAGCCCCAATTTTGATCATGCCGGATATCACGAAGCCCTTCGATGTGTATTGTGATGCATCCAAGATTGGTCTCGGATGTGTGCTAATGCAAGAAGGCAAAGTTATATCTTATTTATCTCACAATTGAAGCACCATGAGCAAAACTACCCAACCCATGACCTCGAACTCGCAGCCGTAGTTCTAGCCCTGAAGACATGGAGACATTACCTGATGGGAAACCATTGTGAGATTTATTCGGATCACAAGAGCCTAAAGTATATATTCACTCAGAAGGAGCTGAATATGAGGCAGGGAAGATGGATTGAGATAATCAAGGATTACGATATGAACATTCACTATCACCCTGGTAAAGCCAATGTGGTAGCCGATGCCCTTAGCAGATTGCCGTGCCGCTTGAACTCCATGATTTTGAAGGAGCAACCAAGTCTGCACAAAGAGATGGAAGATTTTCGGATGGAATTAGTAAGTGAAGGATTTTTGGCTAGCATAGAACTCCAGCCCACTTTGATCAGTCAGATTAAATAGGCACAGAAGGGAAATGCCAGTATTGACGGAATCAAGCGTCGTATCGGTACAGGAAAAGTACCCGGATTCACCGAGGACGAAGAAGGAGTTCTGTGGTACAAAGGACGCCTTTGTGTACCAGCAGATTCCGAGTTGAAAGGAGTTATTTTGAAGGAGGCTCATGATACTCTTTATTCTATCCATCTCGGAGGAACTAAGATGTATCAAGATTTGAAAGAGCAATTTTGGTGGCATAAGATGAAGAGAGAAATCGGAAGCTATATCGCCAAGTGTTATATATGTCAGTGAGTCAAGGTAGGACATCAAAGACCCGCTGGATTGTTGCAACCCTTGCAGATTCTGGAATGGAAATGGGATTCTGTAGGAATGGACTTTATCACTGGACTGCCTACTTCTAGTAGGGGAAATGACTCTATCTGGATCATAGTGGACAGATTGTCCAAAGTCGCCCATTTCTTACCCGTCAAGACCACATATCAGAGTTCGAAACTAGCGGAGTTATACATCGCTAGAATCGTCAGTTTGCATGGAGTCCCCAAGAACATAGTATCAGATCGAGGAACTCAGTTTACCTCGAGATTCTGGAAGAAAGTCCAAGAAGGTTTAGGAACCCGTCTAGATTTCAGCACCGCGTATCACCCTCAGACCGATGGACAAACGAAGCGAGTAAATCAAATACTCGAAGATATGCTGAGAGCATGGTGTTAGAATATGGATCCAAGTGGGAAGACTGTCTGCCGTTTGCAGAATTTTCATACAACAACAGTTATCAAGCCAGTTTGCAAATGGCCCCATTTGAATTCATGTACGGAAGGAAGTGTTGCACCCCTTTGAACTGGTCGGAAGTAGGAGAGAGTCAGATCTTCGGACCCGACATCCTAAGAGAAGCAGAAGAGAAGGTTCACAAGATTCGTGAGCACCTCAAGACCACCCAATCCCGACAGTAGAGTTTGTTTAAGGGGGGAAGGTTTGTAACATCCCAAAAATATTAAACTTAAATCATCAAAATTAGGGTTAACAAAAAAATTTCTAATTAAAATTATGAAGGCATGCATATGTGTATGCATTTTATTTGAAATTCTTTTGAACCACCTTGTTTGTATGTTTCCTTGCTTGTAAAATGTTTCTTAGGTGAAATAAATATCATCTAAACATTTCCCAAACTTTTCCTAAAGACAAATAAATCAAAACCAATAAAATAAAGGAATGGTCATTTTGACCAATTTAACTCCCATGCCTACTTTGTCTGTCTCAAACTTTCAGAACCTAATGAAAACTTTTCTGGATCTTTGCACCCCTTGAATGTACTCATAACAAGGTATCAAGGCCCACTTTGTGATAATCCAGAAACTTTCAAATGCATAGTTTAAATGACAATTCAAAATTGAATCTTTATCATATGGGAAGATCCCACTTTTTCAAAAACCACTCAAACAAGCTCAACTTTCAAAACCCAAGCATCTGCAGACTCACTAGCACCAATCTAGCAAACCCACCAAAAATCTTTTCAAAGTTCAAAACTTGAGTTCATGCGGCCATTTCATCAAACAGGTTGCAGACACAAATCATACAAAATCTAAACACTATTTGGAGCAGTGATTTGAGCCTAACTTGTCCCCTCTTTGGATCACAACCATCTCAGTAGATCATCTAGCTAACTAAACCAAGCACTAGCACCACTGTGAGCTTGCCATTGTCATCAATGGTGAACAGCCGAGCACACCCTTGCCACCCCATAGTCGACAGCAAGCTAGGAGCAGCAGCAAGCCTAGCCAGCATGTCTGGGAGGCAGCCCACCGTCCACCGCCACTCACTGTCCCAGCCGCGAGCGTTGCCAAGCCCTGGACCACACGCACGAACCATGCCAACCTCGCGAGCGACCATGCCGAGCGTGCGCCAGAGCGCCACCTTCGACCAGCGCCCACAGACCGCGTGCCGCCCTCACCGCGTGCATACACAATCCCCACCGACCCAGGAGACCACCAGACATCCTCGTTCGCTGCCCCGTGGCGCACAGCCACCGCTCGCCGTCGAAGACGCCGCCTCTGCCGTGTAGAGCGTCGCATGTTCCAGAACAAGCCGCACCGCCCCACGCCTCAAAACCATGTCGTTTAGCATCGCCAGGGAACACCGCACCGCCCCTACCTTCGCCCATGCCAATAGCCGCCTGTAACCTTGCCCCCGACGAGCTCACCGTGCGCCTCGTCGGTCCCCTCGCTCGACTATAAATAGAGGCCACCCCCGCTCGATTTCTTCACACCATCTCACTCCCCTCTCCTCACTGATCGTGCCACACCGTTCCTAGAGCAAGGCGAGCACCACCTCGCCGGAATTTCACCGGAGCCCCCCGCCTCTGGAGAAGAAGGGCGCCATCTATTTCGTCCAACCCAGGAGCTAGCGCGACCACCCCTGAGTTTGCCGTCGTCAACTTTGTCGTTCGCCCGCCTTGCCGACCCTCGCCTGCACCTCGGTGAGCCCCCAGCACCCCTCACTGGCCGCGCTAGGTTTCTTTCTCGCCGGCGTTGCTCAACGTCGACGATGACTCTCAGCGGTTGGATTAGAACTAGATCGAACGATCCACATCGCCCCGTACCGCTTCGCCCCTCCCTGTCTCACTGACGAGTGGGGACAACCACTTAAGCAGCCCGCGGGAGCACTGCTCTTAGCAGGCCGGCCCGTTAACTTTTCCCGTGCAGCCCAATTATTTGAATTAAACCTTTTTCATTTTGTTTCAAACTCACTTCTGTACCCAACTTCAAAAATCAACCCAGATCGATTCAGTGCACCAAATTGAATGAAACCAATTTTGTTAGAAAGGTCTGAGAATGCTGAATCAAAGCCCGTTGGATTCAAGTCATTTGGATCTATAGATCACCCATGGTAAAAATAACAAGGCAGAAGCTTTTCTGCATTCAAACATTTTTCAAATTTAAACCATACTAGCTTTTGAGTGTATTCAAACTCTCAAAAATCACATTTAACCATACCTTTCAGAATATATAAAAATATATAGGTTTACCTTCAGAAATAATGTTCAAGTAATAAAAGAATGCTACATAGGCATTTCTAGCCACTTTAAATAATTAAAATAAAAGGGTAAAACCATATTAAATTGTGACACCACTTTAAATCACATTCACATGGACTAAAATATGTGGTGATGACATGTGTCAACATGATCCCATGTTTGGTTTGGAGAATATTAAATCTTAAGTAGTTTTTCAATGAGTAGAAATTACTTTTCTAAAAATAAAAAGAATTAAACCAAGCTTTAACCTTGTAATGTTAGAGATGATGTTAGATCATCTATAGGACCCTTGTGTGTGATGATTGCAAGTAGTTAAGTATTGTTTGGTGATTGTGTACCTCGTATTTATTCATAGACGATAGTACCGACCAAGGATACAAGGAGGAAGGAGGATTCTACGAAGAAGAAGCCGAGGAGAACTTCAACCACTGCTCTGCACAAGGCAAGCCTTACTAATCAAGTTCACCTATGCAAGCTTATACTTGCAATTGTTCAAGCAAATACTTGCTTGTTACCATGCCTACTATATGCCTTAAGCATATATGTTCCAACCCACTTGACCAACCAATCCTAGTTTTTACTTACAAGCGTTATACTTTATTTCTTTATCAAAGCTATTCCTTAGAGTTTACTTAAGTGAATTATAGATACTAGAAAGTTATCTGAAGGTTGCATAAAGAGCATAGAATTTGGCCTAAACTAGATAATCTTGATGTCATCCCAAGGCATGAGATTGAGCTTAGTTGAAACTCCACTAGTTTACCACCCCTCATTAGTACTCACCCCCACTTGTAGATGCTAGTGCTAAGCATAAAACTTGATCAACTTTAGATGGGAATACTTGGTGGAAAAATGGTTATGAAAACCTTGGAATGATGGATCATTCTATTGAAATGTTTTGTACATGTGTTTCCAAACACCTGATGATTTTGGTGATGAAAATGTTGAGGCATGAGCCTTAGCCCTTTATAAAACGGATGGTTGTCTGGATGCGATACCATTCCAATTTTATCGTACAACCACAATACCCGAAGATTGGGTAGGGCTTGACTGGAAACTTATATACCTTAGTATTAGTTCCCTCACGGCCATGGTCTGATCTGAGGCTACCTTGTGAAGATTGTCCACCTGTGCAGTACCCAAGATGACAGTTGGTCATGGTTGGGAGGCCAAACTCATAGGAGAGGTGCTTATACTAGGGCGTGTAATCGAAAGGTTAGGATTGATTATCCGCATACTGGGTATGGTGAATTCAGGATTTGTTCCTGACAGATGTATCGAATGTTGTGGTGAAAGTGTACAATCTCTGCAGAGTGTCAAACTATTCGAATAGCCGTGTCCGCGGTTATGGACAGTTGGAGTAGCCATAATGTTCCCCCATTAGACTTTTCAAAATGACTTGTGAAATAATTTGAAACTTTGACTTGACCACAACAGAGTTGTGATATGGAATACAAGTTCCCACTTAGGAGTTATAAACTTGTGACGAGCATTCGTTGCTTCTAAACTTAGTAGAGATAAATCTGGCTTTTGCAAAACAACCCTAGAGCCTAGTGTCCTATTATCCAAAAACCCCTTTACCTGTTAGTATTAGTTTGCGAGTACTTAAAGAGTACTCATGGCTTTGTCCTTGGCTATTCCCATGGCCAGACTATGAAGAGGAGTACCTGGAGGATGGACCCCAGGAAGGTTATGACAACTAGGATCATCTCCCATCGTCAGCATTGCCTGTGACCCCGAAGATGGAGCTTCGCCTATGCTACCATTATTATTACGTATTCCGCTGCTTGATGTTGTATTAAGAACTAGATCATGAGATCCCTATTTGTGTAAGAACTTATGTACCGTTTGTAATGGATGATGTACTATGGTATCCAATTCTGTTATGTCTCGCAAAAATGGTAATCCTGGGATTGCGATGCATGGCATAACAGGCATCTGGGATTAAAAATCCGGGTGTTGACACATCATAGCGAGTCTTAATTTTATAGATCCACTTACACGTGATAGGACGAACACCGGGAGGGAGAGAAACAAGATCCCAGGTGCCAGTGCGCTCAAGCGCAGCAATCTCCTCAGCCATGGCCAGCTTCCATTCAGGATGATGCTCAGCATCCCGATAAGAAGTCGGCTCGGAGGCAATAGAGAGACCATACTGACTAGGAGAGTAACGGTTGGGAGCACGACGCTGACGCACAGGATGAGTAGAGGGAAGCTCATCAGAGGAAGACGACTCATGAGACGACGATGAAGAAGAAGGAATAGCAGATGAAGGCTCTGGAGAACGAGGAGAACTAGGGGAACTAGACGGAACAAAGGAGGATGGTGTTGAAGAAGAGACATCAGGGAGAGTGGGTCCTGAAGAAGACGCAATAGGAGTAGAAGGAGGTTTGTCAGGAAAAAGAAGAAAAGAGATATCTTCCATCGGGTATGTACCAGCGGTGGGACGAGGATAGAAAGGGCGCGTCTCATCAAAAGTAACATCGCAAGAGATACGCATCCGATGACCAACGGGGTCCCAACAACGATAGCCCTTATGCTCATCACTGTATACAAGGAAGACACACTCAATAGACTGAGCGGTCAGTTTGGTGCGTTCGCGAGGGGCAAGGAGAACATAGCAAACACAACCAAATAAGCGAAGCATGGAGTAGTCTGGAGAATGACCAGATAGGCGCTCAAGAGGGATACCACCCTGCAGAGCGGCAGAAGGCTGAATATTGATGAGGTAAGCCGACGTAGCGATAGCCTCAGCCAGAAATGCGGCGGAAGGGAAGAAGCAATCATCATGGCATGAGTGGTCTCAAGAAGATGGCTATGCTTGCGCTCAGCAACGCCATTCTGGGCATGTGCGCCGGGACAGGAGAACTGAGTGAGGGTACTTTGCTCAGCAAGAACACCTCGCAACATCTGGGAGATATACTCACCAGCAGAGTCAGCACCAAAGACACGAATGGGTGTAGAATATTGAGTACGGACCATGGCCGCAAAACGCTGATATATGGAGAGCACTTCACTGTGAGAGCGCATAAAATACAACCAAGTGTACTGAGAAAAATCATCTATGAATAAAATATAGTAGCGATGGCCCCCTTTTGAAGCGAAAGGAGCCGGACCCCAAACATCGGAATGAAATAAATCAAAAGGTCGCTGAGATACAGACGCACTAGTAGGATAGGGAAGCTGAATCTGTTTACCCAACCTACAGCCCTGACAATGTAATGACCCATCTCCTGAGACAGACCCCAGAAGACCACGATGAACTAATGACGACAGACGAGAGTCACAAAGGTGACCAAGACGATGATGCCACTACTAAAAAGAGATGGTAACAGAGGCGACGACCGGAGAAGAACTGGTAGCTGAATGAACACTCAGTCTAACTCTCAGTGTCTTGAAGAGTCACGACTGCGAGGGCCAGCTCCAACCAGGGCCTGTGTGCGATGGTCCTAGAAAACATAAGAATCAGCATCAAGAATGACGCGACAACCAGAGTCAGTAAGCTGGCTAGCAGAGAACAGATTCATCTTAAGACGAGGAACATGAGAAATATAAGGAATAGAAAAAGAAGAAGTAGAAAGGATGCCCCTACTAGAAACAGGAAGAGAGGTAACATTGGCTGTGAGAACACGAACAGGAGAAGGGAGAGAACGAATAGCGGACAAAAGAGAAGACTCAGAGGTCATATGAAAAGAAGCTCCAGAATCCAGATACCACGGGGACGTACCTGACTGTGTAGAAGGTGGTGGTCGCACAATGCCTGAAGAATCAGTCACAGAACAAACAGTGCTCGTCGAAGAAGAGCCTGTAGCAGCAAGCAGACCGCGAAGACTCCTGATAATGTCCTGATCAGAGAGAGCAACGACTGAAGATCCGGAAGGAGCAAACTGCCTACGAGCCTGGTGCTGCTGACGTAAACTGGGATCCCGTGTATAACAGGTGGCCCAAATGTAGCCATCCCTGCTACAGTAAGTGCAGTGACGAAGAGAACCACGGCGATCCTGACCACGAGCCTGCTGGTGCTGACTCTGACCCTAAGACTGCTGGTGCTGACTCTGACCCTAACCTAAAGGAGTGGGTAGTATCGGCGGTGGCACAAAGGACCGCGGCTGAGTCAAGGGAGCAGACGGCAGAGGAGGACCACGAGTAGCAAGAACAGACAGAACCGTAAGAATACCAGCACCACGGAGACGAGTCTCCTCAACCCGAAGCTCATACAACACCTCAGAGAGCAGAACACGACCACGAGCATTCAACTGAGCACAGCGGGGCTCAAACTCCTGGCGGAGCCGAGACAGAAACTCATAGATGTGGTGGAACTCCAAATCCGAGCGCACAATCTGGCAGCACGAGCATGTGCCACAAACAGCAGTACGGAGAGAATCAAGCTGACGCCAGATAGCAGCACTCTAAGTATAGAAATCATCAATAGTGGAATCACCCTGCTGAAGAGCATGCTCCTGGCGGACCACAGACAGGTAAAGAGCATCCCAGACGGCTGATAGCGCTGACGGATATGTGCCCACTGAGCAGCAAAAGTAGGAAGACTCATGAACTCAGCGGCAAACTGGGGCAGAACACTGGAGGTGAGAACAGCAGCAGCACGAGCATCCTCATGTACCCACTGAGTGTAGGCCGTCAGATCGAGGTGATAGGTCTCGAGATCAGCAGAGTACTGTTTGAGCTTCAGCTCATATGCAGCAACAACAATATCATCGGCACTCTGAGCAGCATCCTTGGCCTCCTGAGAAGCATCAGCACCAAGAACGATCGGCGGCGACGAAAGAGGAGCCAAAGGAGCAGTGGGGCATGATGGACAGGAGACCTCGCCAGAGAGAACACCCCATAAACGGAGATCGCGCATGTGAACGCGCATAAAGGCAGCGAAATCAGGATAATTTACGCCATCGAAGATCACCGGGCAGCGAGGAATCGCAACATAGCCTGATGCAGAAGACATCTCTCTCTCTCTCTCTCATTTTTTTAACTCTCGATCTCAGATCCGATCTGAG
Organism: Avena sativa; assembly: GCA_916181665.1. Classification (NCBI taxonomy): domain Eukaryota; kingdom Viridiplantae; phylum Streptophyta; class Magnoliopsida; order Poales; family Poaceae; genus Avena; species Avena sativa. The sequence continues at coordinate 511,121,746 of OV702294.1, forward strand.
CAGCAGCCCAACGGATCACATGATCCCGATCAAGGCACAGACGGCCAGCGAGAGGCACGGTGATGGGAGGCCGGCTAGGGAAGACTGGCGGGGGGATGGGGACGACCGGCGGCGGATTAGAGGCAGAGCACGGACGACAACGACCCTGACCGAAATCCGCGGCTGGGACAGAGGCCAGGCGGGCGGAAGCAGCCCAAGACGGAGGAGGAGGAGTGGCGGTGACCGGCGGCGACGATGACGGCAAGCCGACGACGACAGGGATGGTGGCAGCGCTGCCGATGCGGACGGCGGCGGCTGGGGACAGAGGCCAGGCGGGCGGCGACCCGCAATGGAGGAGCGGTGGCGGCGACTGGTGGCATCGACGCCGGCAAGCTGGCGATGACAGGGACGGTGGCGGCGACCAAAAAAAGTGGAGATTAGAAGCACGAGTTGCGCGTGCAGGAGAGAAAAAACCTAAGCCCTGATACCATGTTAGGAGTAAGCAACTTGTATTCCTCAGGGGCCAAAGGCCACAATATATAGTACATGTACATGTGGAAATATGCAAGAAAACCCCCTAACAAGTGGGGACATACAATATACAAATATACATCTAACAATTCAAAGGTGCACCCACGAGCACATGGTCTGAGATGCAAAGTTTATAGCATCTTCATCTGTGTTTCCAAGAGGACGTTCTGAGAGCATTTTATTTTTTTAAAGGCGAAATTTTGTCTAGTCGTATTTTTAGGACGTCGAATTGCGTTGGATTTGGCCCAACTTTTATCCGTCGTTCTCAGGCCAAACCTAGGGCGCTGAGAACTGCTCGGAAATACCGGACGCAGCGAAAAAACGGGTAGGCCAACCCTGTCGGCGACTCCAGGCCGAGCTCTCGCCTTTTCTTCTCCCCCTCCAACCTTTCTTCTCCATTTCTCGTGACTTCTCCCGCCAGTTCCCTGAGCTCCCGCCCACCATGCCGCCCAAGGCTTTCGTCAAACCCCGATCCACCATCGATGAACCAAAGGTGAAGAAGCCGAGGAAGCCGACGCCGAGGCCAGAGGGCTTCATCGGTGCCGAGTGGTTGAAAGAAGTCCGGCGCAGGAAGGTCGAAACAGAGAGCCGCAAGGACAACACGACAAGGTTGAAGCAGGCGAAGGCGATCGCGGAGGCGCATGCGATGAGGAAAGCATAAGCGGCTTCAGAGCGCACGACATGTACAACGATGTCGCGCCCGATGCCGATTGTCCCCGCGCAGTACTCCACGCACTGGGGGGCAACCAAGCATCGGATCTCTAGCTGGGTTCTCACCGATCTTGCCGACCATGTTCCAGAAGAGCCAGGCAAACCCGCGCCACAAGTACTCCTCCCCCCCTGAGTTCGACGGAGGGTTAAACCCGAATGTTCTCCCCCCCCCTGCCCCCGCACCTCGCCCTCCTCCGACCTTCAATGTCGACATCAACGTCCCCTATGCCAGCTCTCCGGTGTACACCAACACTTTGTCGTCCATGCGTCGCGGCCCTCTCCCGTTCGCCAGCAGCAGCTCCTCGCCTGTCCCCTCTGGCGAGACCGACGCCCGCAACGTGTTCGGCAAAATGGCGGGCAACGCCTACATGGCGGACATGATCGCCTCTGGTTCGGCAGCGGCCGGTAGCAGCTCATTTTTCACTCAGGAACAGTCTCGAGCCGACGCCGAACATGGCCTCGAGTCCCAGGATTTCTTCGAAGGCTAGACCGACCAAACACAAGCCGAGGATGGGAAGGATGCCGAAGAGGACGCCTTTGCGACAGCGAAGGGCAAGGGGAAGGGCAAGAGGAAGGCGAGGACCTTGGCGCCGGATCCTCGCGTCAAGTGGACGACGCTTGAGGACCTTTTCCTCACCGAAGCATGGAAGTCGGTGAGCATAAACCCCATCACCGGCGCAAACCAAAACTTGGAGAATTACTAGAGGCGTGTGAAGCTAGGGTTCGATGAGCGCAACATTTTGGACCCAAAGTTCAGCAAGGTCCACATGGAGCGTGGCGAGAAGACCATGATTAATCACTGGGGACTCATCCAGCAGGCTTGCAGCAAGTGGCACGACATTCTCGAAAAGATCGAGCGCACACTGGTCAGCAGCGCAAGCATGAATAGCCATGTACCGACCTCTAGCTGAAGCTATGTCGAGTTCATGCCTTTACTGACACACTTGGCCTTGCCTTTGCAGCTCGTTCGTGCACTCGGCATGTATCGGGACAACACACGGATGGAGTTCAAGTTCCACCACGTGTTCGCCGAGATATAGAAATGTCAGAAATGGGTGGATACTCGCATGAGCCTCGCCAAGAACAAGGACCGCGTGTACAACCCGAAGGCTCCCCTGCTACCGACGAAGGAAGGCCAGAGGTTGGCCAGAAGAAGACGAAGATGCTAAAAGCTATAGGAACTCCCGCCAAACGTCTCCACACGTCTATTGAGAAGTACATTGCGAACTCCAAAGTCCATGCTGAGAAGAGGGAGGAGAAGGTCGACGAGAGGTGGACGCAGCTGCTCCAGAACCAAGATAGGAAGCTCGACCTCCTCAAGGCGAATTTCGCTGCCAAGAATAGGAACACGGACCTCGAGTTTCTCATGCACGGCGAAGACACCTCGGCGATGAGCCCCCGGGTCAAGGCCTGGTACACAGCGTGCCGCAACGCCATCCTCGATGAGGACATCCCGGCCAACACGCTAAGCTCTATGTCGACCGTCTCGGCCGCCACTCCTTTGTCGATCTCTACCTCCACCTCCTCCAATCCATCGATGGGCCCTATCCTGGCCGAGGATTACATCCTCATCACACCAGACACGCCGGAGGAGCCCATCCCTATCGACAACTGATCGCCGAATTTTATCATGTTTTGTAATAATTTGATCGCTGAACTTTTTTTTGCGTACTTCTGTCAAACACCTTTGGCCGAGATTTCGCCGGCGGGAACAAAAAAATTCAAATATGTGATTTTGCCTCGTTTGTGAACGCGAGTGGGAAACTGGACGTTCTCTGGCCGAAAGTTATATCCGTCTGACGCTAAATAATGCCGGATTTCGGCCTCGCAACATCCAACGAGTGGAGGTGCTCTTAAAATAAAATACAAAAGAACTTACTTATGCAAATGATAAAGTGTGTTCTATCACTACTGGAAAAACCATGTTCGGTTCGATCAGAACAAGCCCAGCAGTCTCGGCCTGTCACAGCCCGCGACTAGTGGAAGCACTAGTCCCGGGTCGTGAGGCCTCTAACGGCTAGAAACGGCCGTAGTGACTAGTCCGTAATACGGCCCGGGACTAATAACCTGGAGCAGGCCAGCTGCTCTTTTCAGGACTATTAGTCCCGGGTCGTATCACAGCCCGGGACTAGTTGTCCATCAGTATATATACAGCTTCCTATCCACCTGCCCTAAAGCATATGGTGGCCATTTTTCTCAAACAAGCAAGAGAGTTCATGCCATTTTTTTCTCAAGATTTGTCAAGATTTAGTTTGCAACACCTAAATCCAAAGCTTTAAAACGTTAGAACTTCATTCTTTCATCTCATATTGCTACTTTAGCTCTATAATGCTCTAGAAGTATAGAGATATGGATTAAATGCATGCATGCTCTAGAAGTAGCTAGAAGGATGTTGATATATATGTGTAACAAATTTTGATTAGGCACATAGTTACTGAAAATTGAAATGTGTAATTTTAGAGTTTCAGAGCTTAGAACGGAATGAGGTTTTCACTGATAGAACAATAATAAAAAACTCCACATTTATCATGTTGATAGTTTTCTCCAATTCACAAATTGGTGCATGTAAATTTTTCAAAATTCAAAATTAATGCTCTAGAAGCTCTCAATATAACTTGTAATAACTTTATCATGTTGTGTAATGGTTTTTGATATACTTTTACTATAATGCAGATGGTCCGGGAATGGATGTACGATACTGACCGACGCTCTGGCGAGTTCATTAATGGCGTGCATGAATTCATCCGTGTTGCTGATGCGAACAAGCGCAATGGTTTTGTATTCTGTCCATGTAATGGATGTAGGAATCAGAAGGATTACTCTGACTCAAAAACCCTTCACAGCCACCTGTTGAAGTCCGGCTTCATGCCCAATTATAATTGTTGGACCAAGCACGGAGAGAGAGGGGTTATAATGGAAGACAATGAAGAAGAGGAGGAGGATGACAACTATCATGGTTTCCCTAAGTACGGAGATACTTCCATGGGGGATGCTGAAGGGGAGGATGAAGAAGAGACACATGATGAACCCGCTGATGATCTTGGTCAGACCATTGCCGATGCACGAAGAGATTGTGAAACTGAAAAGGATAGGGAGAAGTTCAATAACATGCTAGAGGATCACAAAAATTTGTTGTACCCAAATTGCGAAAATGGTCTGAAAAAGCTGGGCAGCACACTGGAATTGCTGCGATGGAAGGCTGAGTGTGCTATACCAGACTCCTCATTTGAAAAGTTGCTGAAAATGATGAAGAATATGCTTCCAAAAGATAACGTATTGCCCGCCAGTACATACGAAGCAAAGAAGGTTGTCTGCCCTCTAGGTTTAGAGGTTCAGAAGATACATGCATGCCCTAATGACTGCATCCTCTACCGCGGTGAGGAGTATGAGAATTTGGATGCATGCCCGGTATGCACTTCACTTCGGTATAAGATTAGACGAGATGACCCTGGTGACGTTGAGGGCGAGCCCCCCCCCCCCCCCCCCCCCCCCCCCGAAGAGGGTTCCTGCGAAGGTGATGTGGTATGCTCCTATAATACCATGGTTGAAACGCTTATTCAGAAACAAAGAGCACGCCAAGTTGTTGCGATGGCATCAAGAGGAACGTAAGTCACACGGGATGTTGAGACACCCCGTTGATGGGTCGCAATGGAGAAAAATCGATAGAAAGTACCCGGACTTTGCAGATGACGCAAGGAGTTTAAGGTTTGGTCTAAGTACAGATGGCATGAATCCCTTTGGGGAGCAGAGCTCCAGTCACAGCACCTGGCCCATGACTCTATGCATCTATAACCTTCCTCCTTGGTTGTGCATGAAGCGGAAGTTCATTATGATGCCAGTGTTGATCCAAGGTCCGAAGCAACCCGGCAACGACATTGATGTGTACCTAAGGCCATTAGTGGAAGAAATTTTACAGTTGTGGCACGAACCCAGGATACGCGTGTGGGATGAGCACAAGCAGGAAGAATTTAACCTCCGAGCATTGCTTTTCGTAACAATCAATGATTGTCCTACTCTTAGTAACCTTTCAGGACAGTCAAACAAGGGATACAATGCATGCACACACTGTTTAGATGAGACTGAAAGTATATATTTGGAACATTGTAAGAAGAATGTATACAATGAGCATCGTCGATTTCTTTTGGCCAAGCATCCCTTAAGAAAGAAAGGCAAGCATTTCCACGGTCTGGCATGTCATCGGACGAAGCCTAAGGAGCGTACTGGTGCTGATATATTTGATATGGTCAAAGATTTGGATCAACTGGTAACCTTTGGAAAGGGTCCTGGAGGAATATCTGTTCCGAAAGACACTGAAGGACACGCACCCATGTGGAAGAAGAAATCTATATTTTGGGAGCTACCATATTGGAAATTCTTAGAGGTCCACTCTGCAATCGATGTGATGCATGTGACAAAGAATCTTTGCGTGAACCTGCTAGGCTTCTTGGGCGTGTATGGGAAGACAAAAGATACACCGGAAGCACGAAAGGAACATCAACGTATGAAAGACCCAGATGGCCTGCATCCAGAATGGTTTCAAGGTCATGCCAGCTACGCTCTTACCAAACAAGAGAAGGAAATATTTTTGAATGCCTAAGCAGTATTAAGGTCCCGTCTGCCTTCTCATCGAATATAAAGGGAATAATAAATATGGCAGAAAAAAAGTTCCAAAACCTAAAGTCTCATGACTGCCACGTGATTATGACGCAAATGCTTCCGATTGCATTGAGGGGGCTTCTACCAGATAATGTTCGAGTACCCATTGTGAAGCTATGTGCATTTCTCAATGTAATCTCTCAGAAGATAATCAATCCTGAAGATCTACCACGGTTACAGAATGATGTGGTCTAATGTCTTGTCAGTTTTGAGTTGGTGTTCCCACCATCCTTCTTCAATATTATGACGCACCTGCTGGTTCACCTAGTCGAAGAGATTTCCATTCTCGGTCCTGTATTTCTACACAATATGTTTCCCTTTGAGAGGTTCATGGGAATCTTAAAGAAATATGTTCGTAACCATGCTAGGCCAGAAGGAAGCATCTCCAAGGGCTATGGAACAGAGGAGGTCATTGAATTTTGTGTTGACTTCGTTCCTGACCTTAAGCCGATTGGTCTTCCTCAATCGTGGTATGAGGGGAGACTGAGTGGAAAGGGTACTCTAGGAAGGAAATCAATAATATGTAGGGACAAACATTCTTACACCGAAGCACATTACACCGTTCTACAGAATTCTATCTTGGCAGCCCCATATATCGAGGAACACAAGAAAATCTTACACTCCAACAACCCTGGAAAGCATGACTCTTGGATTAGAGATGAACACATGAAGAGTTTCGGCGGTTGGTTGCAACATCTCGTCAAAAACAACACTCTTGGAGATCATCTATACTTGTTGTCTAGGTCACCATCTTCGACTATATCGACTTTCCAAGGGTACGAGATAAATGGGTATACATTTTACACGATAGCCCAAGATAAAAAGAGCACCAACCAAAACAGTGGTGTCCGCTTTGATGCAACAGACAACAATGGGTCAAAGACCACATATTATGGTTACATAGAGGAGATATGGGAACTTGACTATGGACCAACTTTTAAGGTCCCCTTGTTTCGGTGAAAATGGGTCAAGCTGACAGGAGGAGGGGTTGAGGTAGACAAGAAATACGAAATGACATCGTTGGATCTCAACAATCTTGGGTACTTAGACGAACCATTCGTCCTAGCCAATGATGTGGCTCAGGTTTTCTATGTGAAGGACATCTCTACCAAACCTATAAAAAGAAAAAATAAGAAAAAGAATACATCAGATGATGAGCCAAAGCGCCACATAGTTCTTTCAGAAAAAGAAACATCGTGGGAGTGGAGGACAAGACAGACATGTCAGAATATTGTGATAAGTTTCATGAAATTCCGCCCTTCGCGGTGAAGGATGACCCAAGCATCATGTTAATGAATGAAGATTCTCCATGGATACAACGAGATCAGAAAGGAACACACGTGAAGAAATGATATGTAATAATTGTAACATTTTATGAGTGAAGATGCTCCATGCATGTGTCCATTTTTATAGTGTTGTCTGCAAACAATCTTGAGTGTGTTAGTCCCGTTTTGTGGCTGGACCGGGACTAAAGGAGGGCTTTTAGTCCCGATTCATACTTACCATTAAGATCTGATCTCCAAACGCGTGAGGTCACATATTAGGGAGTGCCTCTATGACCAGTTTCACGGAGATGCCGGAGGACTGGGCTCCGTCGGCATCTCCCTGAAACTGGCCGTAGTGGTGTCCCTGCTCTCGAAAACCATCTTGCATCTTGTAACTTCTCTAACTAGATCAATACGCCTGGGAGCTAACTAATTTCACATATTAGGGAGTGCCTCTATGACCAGTTTCTCGGAGATGCCGGAGGACTGGGCTCCGTCGGCATCTCACTGAAACTGGCCGTAGTGGTGTCCCTGCTCTCGAAAACCATCTTGGAGATGCCTCAAACTGGCTGGAGGACTGGACTCACAAGGATGCCTATTTATAGTACAAGCAGCTCGGCATAATGTCGACACTCACGACATAATGTCGACACTCACCCCTATTATTAGTGTTCACTCATGTTTAGTCCCGGTTGGTGTCTCCAACCGGGACTAAAGGTTCATCTTTAGTCCCGGTTGGTGACACCATCCGGGACAAGGTACAAGCCGCACGATATAATGTCGACACTCATCCCTATTATTAGTGTTGTCTGGCCCAGTCTGCCGCAATCCCTTCAGTCGCGGTTGGTTTCTCCAACCGGGACTAAAGATGAACCCTCTCTTTATTAGGTAACACTCAAGACATTTATTAATATTAAAAACCGGGACAAACCGGGACTAGCTGACACTCAGGACTAAAGCCGCCCCCTTTAGTCATAATCATGCCTAGTCCTATAGTACGCAGCTTCAGGGTCTTCTTCGTCATTGTCATCATCATCGTCATCGTCACCTGCCACTTCGGGGATCCTCAGCCCATCAATGGCATATACTAGGGGCCATTCCAGCCTCGGATTCACGGCGGGCGGGGGAGGGGTCTCTTGGAAGATGATGCCGCTACCGCCGGGCCGGTGTGGGGCCTTTTTGTGGCTCTATGGCGGGTGGACTCGTGGGCACCGCAGGAGAGGATGGTCTCCCCCGGCGATGTAGCACATCACTCTGATGATAGTATGGTTCGCCCACCACAGACGACGGCCGGCTTCGTTGTGGTTCACCGGGGGCGGGCAATCACCCTCGTACCTGGCGAGCTCTCTTTCCCGCCTATTAGCGAAGAAGGCATTCCAGGTGTCGTAGTTGTCCGGATCCCACTCGGAATCCATCCGCTGCTCCGGCGTGAGCTCGTGGTAGAAGTGGTTTGTGATGGCCGCCTGGCGTGCGGAACCTTGAGGGACAGGAGGGACAGGAACCCCTCCAGCGCTCAGCATCCAGCCGACGGGCGACCGGTAGCCCGGCGGACAAGGGTAGTTGGAGGCAGACAGCGCCTAGGTCTCCTCGAGGGTCAGAATGGCCCAGTAGGTGTTGTCCATTGTTCTAAGAGAGGAAGGTGTGGATGTGTAGATAGCCATGGCGCGATCGCCCTAAATATAGAGGGAAAGGGCGGGAAAACTTAGCGTGAAGCTTTGGGAAATAGCGGGAAATATCTTTAGTCCCGGTTAGTGACTACATCCGGGACTAAAAGCTCTCGTAGAAAGGAAAGGGTGGGAAAACTTGGCGGGAAGCAGTGGGAAATATCTTTAGTCCCAGTTTGTGACTACAATCGGGACTAAATGGATATTATATTAAGATTCTTTATATTTTTCTGATAATAATAGACATATTATTTGTTTTATTTGGATTATTACAATAAAAGATATGATTTTCCAAAGTTTTTATATTTGATTTGAATAAAAAAAGAAAATTTACAAATGAAATAATTTATAAATGATGAAAACAGATAAATGGATATTATATTAAGATTCTTTATATTTTTCTGATAATAATACATATTGTTTGTTTTATTTGGATTATTACAATAAAAGATATGATTTTCCAAAGTTTTTATATTTGATTTGAATAAAAAAAGAAAATTTACAAATGAAATAATTTATAAATGATGCAAAAAGATAAATGGATATTATATTAAGATTCTTTATATTTTTCTGATAATAATAGACATATTATTTGTTTTATTTGGATTATTACAATAAAAGATATGATTTTCCAAAGTTTTTATATTTGATTTGAATAAAAAAAGAAAATTTACAAATGAAATAATTTATAAATGATGCAAATAGATAAATGTATATTATATTAAGATTCTTTATATTTTTCTGATAATAATAGACATATTATTTGTTTTATTTGGATTATTATAATAAAAGATATGATTTTCCAAAGTTTTTATATTAGTTTTGATTTAAAAAAAGAAAATTTACAAAAAAACAATTAGTCACGGGTCGTGGCTGGACCCGGGACTAAAGGTTGCCTACGCGCGCGAAAACGAAGCGGCTGAAAAATACACACTAGTCCCGGGTCGTGGCTTAACCCGTGACTAAAGGGGGGGTCTTTAGTCGTGGGTTAAGCCACGGCCCGGGACTAAAGACTCTTTAGTCCCGTCCCGTGGCTTAGCCCGGGACTAAAGGGTTGATCCTTTATATTCTGCGCGTCAGGGCAGGTGCTGCCCAGCACTTGGCATTCCTCGACGCAGCAAAGACGAAGCACAGAGACGCGCGCATCGAAGACGACGCAGGGGAGGTGCCGTCTGCCGCCGCCGTGCCACTCCGCTCTGCCGCTGCCATGCCGCTCCGCCACCGCCCCTCCGCCGCTCCCGTGCCGTGGGGTGCCGTCGCTCCGCGCCGACGCATTTTTCTGCCTTGCCGCCGCGCGACGCCAGCCGCCTCGCCGCCGCCTCGCCGCGCGCGTGCCGCCTCGCCGCCTCGCTGTCGCCGTGCCGCCTCCCCGCCCCTCGTCGTTGAGCTCGATCGAGAGGACGCGCGCGCGGGTAGTTTTTTTTATAGTTTTTTGTTATAGTTTTTTTATAGTTAGGTTTATTATAATTAGGATTATAATTAAGATTATTAGGATTGTTATAATTAGGATTATAATTAGTATTATTAGGATTATTATAATTAGGATTATTAGGATTTTTGTTATAGTTTTTTCTATAGTTTTTATAGTTTTTTTATAGTTAGGATTATTATAATTAGGATTATAATTAGGGTTATTATAATTAGGATTATAATTAGGGTTATTATAATTAGGATTATAATTAGGATTATTATAATTAAGATTTAGTTATTAGGATTATTATAATTAGGATTATTATAATTAGGTTTATTAGGGTTTTTTGTTATAGTTTGTTTCTATAGTTTTTTTATATTAGGGTTTTTTGTTTTAGTATTAAGATTATTGTTTTAATTAAAATATTAGAATTAGGATTAGGATTATTGTTTTATTTATTTTTTGTTTTATTTATTAGGATTATATTGTTTTATTTATTGTTTTATTAGGGTTATTTTTTGTTTTAGTTATTATGATTATTGTTTTAGCACAAATAATATTAGGATTATTATAATTAGGATTATATTGTTTTAGTTATTAGGATTATTGTTTTTTCTAACCTGTTTAACTCTCTTTTTGTTATAGATAATTAAGTCATGGATCCATCTGAAGATCCTGGTCGCATCGGTGAAGGTTTTCTTCAGGGCATGATAAGAGGTGAAATTCCTCTTAATATTACTACCGACGCCAAAGATATTTTGCTCGAGGAAGAGATATCCTCATATCTGAATCCATCCGGTGATGGACTAGAGGAAAACCTAATGTACCAAGGGGAAGACCAGGTGGACGAAGGACAAACAAATAACAACAATAATGATGGCCCCTCGACAGGATCCGACGAGGTACATATATATATATATATAAAGTCTCGTGTTACCTCTATTCATTAACTGATCTAGATATATATTAATCACTCTCTCTTCTTCTTTTAGCCCACCGGATCGAAGCAATCGACAGCTCGAACGAAACGAGGGCCGAACAAAAAGTTGGATGGTAATTAGAGGTTCACCATCAAAGAAATAGATGATGATGGTGAACCGATTGCTCCAGAGAAGCACTGGAGGATGTTTATAAATCAACGCGGGGTGCTTATTAGGGACAACCTGCCGATCACCATCCAAGAATGGAATAAGTCAAAGAAACCCGGTGAAGAATCAAATAGCTATGTCACCGATGATGCCAAAGATGACCTTTGGCAGAACCTCATAGCGCATTTCATACTACCTCCAGAGTATGAGGAATTTGAGGTAGATGGTATTACCCAAAGGCCGGGTGGGCTTGAAAATAGAGCGAAAGTCAAGGAGTGGGCACTGAGCAAGATGGCTGAACTGTACCGAAACCACAAGAAAAGTTTATACGCGAAATATGTCGCGAAAAAGAAAACTCCAGACTTCAAAGGAGTAAACGAGAAGTTGAGAAAACAGTGGCCCGATTTTGTAAAATACAAGCAATCTGATAAAGCAAAGGCAAAGTCCGCAAAGAACGCGTTAAATGCTGCCAACAAGAAATACCATCATAAAATGGGGACAGGTGGCTACAAGAGTGCCGTCCCTAAGTGGGAAACTATGGAGAAGGAAATGAGGGCTAGAGGCATCACTCCTGGTACAGATGGATGGCCCAAGAGTTCAAAGCACTGGTGGTACGGGCACGGAGGATCCTTGGACCTAGAAACAGGGAAGACATTATTTCATGAGAAAATTCTAAAACCCTCCGAAGACCTTATTAAAGCAATGAACGATGGTCAATTGGGATTGTTCCGTCCCGAGAGAGAGAACGACGAGCTGACACGCGCCCTAGGGAATCCTGAAAAGGGAGGACGAACACGAGGCAAAGGCGCCGGTGTCTTGTGGAAGAAAGGGTTTCCTCAGTATGATGCCAGTTACAGAAGTCGTCAGAGAAAGAAGAACCGGGAGGCAGACCGGATCTCCAGGGTAGAGCAGGACCTAGCTGATCTGAAGAACCTCATGCATGAAATTAGTCAAAGGCCGCCGTCGTCAACTCACCTGCGGTCTGATGATCCTGCATTGGATCTTAGCCAACAGAGAAGCGGCGTGGCTTCCACGGAGGTCCGTGCTGATGATCAAGCACTGCTGGATGATGCACCGGCTTCTCACTACCCCGTGGATGATGTCAGAGAGATGGCACAATGTGATCTACATCAGCCAATGAACAACCTGTCCTTCAAGGTGGCGATCGGCACTGCTTTACCTTGTCTACCTAGAGCACTCCACCATTCACTTCCGATTCCACCAGGCTATGCTCGTGTCACGGTGGATGACATAGTGGAGGATTTTGCGGACCTAGAGATTGAAATCGCTACGCCTGAAGGCCTTACGAAACTAGGAGATGTCAAGCGCAACATCATTCTATGGAATAAGAAGTACATCAAGTTTCCAGGCTCGGCGCCAAGCCCACCGACTCCAAGGAATCCAAATCCACCCCGCATCGAATATCGTCAACCTCCAAGTCCACCCCAACCCGATTATCGCCAACCTCCAAGTCCATCCCAACCCGATTATCGCCAACCTTCAAGTCCACCCCGCCCCGCTGACGATCGCCGCAGCAGGAGTACATCAACTCGATCTCCGCCTCCGCCTCCGTGCAATACTACTACCTCGTCGAAGAAACGGAAGTTCGACGGTCCCCTGAGCCCCACATCGAAGAAAGGTCAAACGCCGAAGATAGTCGATATCCCGCCGGCTCTTCCAAAGAGACCTTATGACAAGAACGATGAGGAAACTAACGCGGATGTGGCTGTCCAAGTTAAGGCGCATTTTGCACCCAAAAAGCCTGAGCCAAAGCCAGTATATAAACGAAAAAAACAAAAAGTGGGCTAAGTCCTTTCTTGAGCAACCATCCCAGATATCGATGAATCTGGAATCAGACTATGACCGGGAGATTATTAAGCAAGCACAGAAGAAAAAAATCACAAGTGCAAAAAGCGGGAAGCAAGTTGCCCAGCTCGGAGCACAGAAGAATGAATCGGTCGCCCCGCTCAAAGTCATTTCAGACCTCGACAAGGCCTTCAGAGCTGAAATGGATATGGACATGCAAGTTATTTATTTGAACCTGTATCGAGTATGGTTTGAAGTGATGCAGGAAACCCTCTAGTACCGGGTGGTTATTTGAACCTGCACAGGTCTTCCTCCATGTCCTTGGGGTGATTCTTTAACGTATATTCATTAATGATATATGGGTCAATGAACCCAACGTCGTATCTTCTAGCTCTTTTGCATTCAAGCATCTTCATTCTGCAGAATATAATATCATCATACAAAAGGATATATAGTTAGGATAATATATTAAATGCAATGAACGAGTTAAAGCTATAAACTTAATTATAGAAATAAATAACTTACAGACAGTAGCAACCACGTGAAAGTGATGCTCCATTCACTAGGCCTTGTCGAGGAAACCATACTCGATACAGACCACGACAAGGCCTTCAGAGCTGAAATGCAGGAAACCTTCTAGTCCCGGGTGGTGTTACGGCCCAGGACTAGAGGGTTTCCGCCCCCCGCGGCGCTGAAACAGCCACGTGGCTGTTACAGTCGCGGGCTGTAGCGAGCCGGGACTAGAGGGGGGGCTCTAGTCCCGTTTTCGAAGTCCCGGGCCCAAAACCGGGACTAGAGCCAGTTACGCTCCGGAACTGGAGGCCCTTTTTTCACCAGTGTATGCTTATAATTTTGTGGAAAACAGATACATTTGCGTCCTATGAAAACACAACAAACTTAGTAGTTAAGATCTTGTTTTTTGTAGCAGCATATTTGTTCTCTTAATGCACAAAAAAGACCTTTCTTTGATGAAACTTTGCAAGTACATAGTAGAACATGATAATTTGTACGTATAATTTCTTAATTGTTTAACATTTACAATTTTAGAAAATGTACTCGTCGTATCGGGTACACATACACCCGTTTTCTCTTCTCTTGGCAGAGACATTGTTTCACTCTAAGGCTTGACTTCGGCTTACATATTAAGAAACTCCGGTAAATTCTAAAATAACACGGTGGGTAGAAACAAATCAAAATTCAAATCACAGTTTGAGAAACAAAAATGGAAAATTTGACCTTGATAGTCCTAGCGAGCAAACACATAGCCTAATTCTGATTTGCTCCTAGTATATACATAGAAACATTTGTCCTTTTTTTTTGTTTCTAGAGCCATGTTTTAAATTTTAAGTTGATATTTTGCAAGGGATAGATACATGTTGTGCTTATACGAAGGATCGTACTATGCGTCCCCCGGACGATGGTACCCCGGACGATGGTACGTTCCCATCCCTCCTGGTCTTCCTGTGTGACACATGTCCCCATAAATAGCTCAAAATCTCGCTTTTGCTGCAAACCATCTGTTTTTGCTATATAAGTTCCCACTTTTGCTTCCAAAGCAAAAAAAAAATATTTCGTTTCAGAAATAGAACGTCTCGCCAGAGACCTCGTCGAAGACTATGTAGCAAAAAGATATACTGATGTAGCAAAATTGACTTCGCCGGAGACATCGTCGGAAAAAACTCGCCGGCGACTCTCGCCGGAGACCTTGTAGCAAAAAGTTGACACTGTTGTAGCAAAACCACAAGACGGTTGTAGCAACAATGTTTTTCTAATGTAGCAAAAGACCTACTTTGTCGGAGACATCGCCGGAGACTTTTCTAGACACCTCGTCGCGTAGCAAAAAATTTATGATATTGTAGCAAAATCAGAAATCAAATGTAGCAAAAAATAACAAAAACTGAATTCGCCGGAGACATTGTCGCAAAAACATGCTATGTAGCAAAATAGTTCGTCATATATATAGCAACGCCGATAGCCGTATGTATCAAATTTGATCACCGCGGGTAGCAAAAAATAGTCATCGCGGGTAGCAAAAAATAGTCATCAGCTCTCCCCTTGTAGCAGCACCGTACCCACCACCGGCGCGAGAAGCACTAGCTTGGGCCCTGGCTTGGACGCGGACGTGGATGCGTCAGCTAGGTCTCGAAGCGTGGCGGTGAGGTTGCGGTGGAGAGAGGATAGGAGGCGGAGGTGCCACGCGCGGTCGAGGTGGAGGCGGCGCGAGGCCGCGGCGAGCGCGGCGGCGGAGGCGGTCGCGTCCGATGCCTGCTTCTGGATCTGCTTCACGGAGGTGGCACCGCTGCCTACGGCGGACGGTGCAGCGGCGACGAGGAGGAGGAGCACGAGGACGGCGATGGGAGGGTGGCCGGTGGCATGCCTAGGGCTCACGGCAGCGGCGTCCATGGGCAGGAAAGAGAGGGAGAGAGCACTCTGTGCATCGGTGCGTGGGGCTGGGTTAGGGAAGAGTGGAGACGAGAAGGGATTAATGTTTGAAAAAAGCCTATCGCTAACCCTGACCCGGACGATGATCTTTCGGGGGAGAAGGGAATCATTTTCCTTATATGAAAGTTTACTTTTTAAAGAATATTCTACTACAACTTCTAGGTAAGGGTACCACGGTTGGAGACTAGCTGGCACTTTCCGTGTCGGGCCATGTTTTCTTTTACGGCAATTCATTTCTGGCCATCTACTTCTATTTTGAGCAAATATCTACTACGGCACATCTTAAAGAGTTTGGGACTGGGAGGACTTGAAATCGACTCATATCGGCCATTTGGGGAAGGAATAGACCACACCCGAGCTTATTGAAATTAGGTGAAGGAATAGACTATGCATGGGATTTCCCATTGCGAGATAGACAATTACATGCAGACCTACCTAATTCTAACCATAATTGGGAGATCACAATCTTTACCATTCTCCTCGATTTAGGGATTAGGAGTATATCACCATCCCATGATATATTAGTCTAGCGCTCCCTTGCAGTCATAGCGGGAGAAGAGCAGACGTTGAGACTGGAGAAAAATCCCAAAACAACGGTGGCGCAAGACCCTACATGGGGATATCGGCCAACCGCCAAGATGAGGGGACATGATGCACACGTATACTTGGCCCATAGCAATGCGACGAAGTGGAGATCAATCTCGATGTGTTTGGTACGCTGATGCTGGAGAGGGTTCGTCGACATGTAGACAGTGTGTTGACGTTATCTATGTTAATGTTTGGACGACCAAGTTACAAGGTTATCACCAAGAAAGAAGTCAAAGCCCGACCTAGGGAATCCAACCTAGTTGGTGTTGGTGTAGGTGATCATGCAGTCAGTGATGTATAGTAGAGTTGGAGACCTAGGTGAGCATACCCTTGACGTAGCACAAGGTGTGCTTGATGGCCGTGAGATGCTTTCCACGTGGATCATGCATATAAAGGCAGACTTGTTGAATGGCACATGCGATGTCAGGGTGTGTGAAGATGAGGTATTGAAGCGCCCAGCAAGACTCCAATACTCGGCTAGATCAACAATATGAGGGCCAACGGTGGTGCAAGTTTGGGCGACGTGTCAACCGGTGGGGTCGCATACGTGCAAGCAATCATGTCAGCCTTGTCTAGAATCTTCATGACATACTTGGCATGTGAGAGGTGGGTGAACGTGATTCCAAAGTAGTGGTGGCAGCCCATGTACATCCGTCATGGAAAACTGGGAGCGGAGGGAGGCCATGATCCTATTGAGAAGCTAACTAGAGGACGTTGTGAGCACGAGGTCATCCATGTATAGTAGAAAGAAGTTCGTACTCGCCTCACACTGTACAACAAACAACGCGGGACGTTAGACTTCGAGGACGTAGCCAGTCAAGGTGATTAAGGATGCCAATTGCCGGTACCAAGCATGAGGGTCCTTCTTGAGATCGTATAGGAACGGTTCAAATGACATACGTGATGAGGACATGTAGTCAATGAAGCCAGTGGATTGTTGACATTAGGCGACATCGGAGAGAGTGTCATGGAGGAAGGCGTTCTTGTCTTAGATTTGGCGAGCCTCCCAATTGAGGGAGAGGATGATGCGCACCATCGCATGTTTTATGACCGGGCTAAAAGTATCATCGAAGTCAACACCTTTATCTGAAGAGAAACCACAAAGCACCCAACAAGCTTTGTAGCGGTCGAGAGAACCATCCGACTGAAGCTTGTGGCGAAAAACCCATTTGTCAAAGATGACGTTCACATGGTTAGGAGGAAGAACGAGGTACCAAGTGTTTTTGCTGAGGAGAACGTAGTATTCCATGTTCATGGCATCAAGCTAATTCAGATTCTTGAGAGCAGCATATGCGAACGTGGGAACCGGCGAGTACCTATTGACAGAAGTAGCATGTAGGTTAAGCCACTCGCGGGTGACCACATGTATACGGGCTCAACTAGTGGAGTAGGGGCACACGACATAGGAAGGAGAATGATAGGTGCAGGTTGTCGAGAAAATCATAGGAGGTTTCATGAGGTGGATATGAGGAGGAAAACATGAAAGAGTCCTCGTCAAAAACAACGTGGGGAGAAATAATTATGCGGTGTATGGTGAGGTCCATGCAATGATAGCCCTTGAGGTGAGAAGAATAACCAAGGAAAAAACAAGCACTAGAATAAAGGGACAATTTTTGTGGCATGGTAGACGTGGTACTCGGATAGCATAGGCAACCGGAAAGGCTAAGTGACAAGTGTGATGGTTGAGTGTTATATAGTGCAAAATATGTAGAGGATGCGGTGATGTATTTTGTGGGGGGTGATTAAGGACGTTTTATATAGGGCTTTGACCAAAAATAGAGGTGGTAAACTATGTTGGTATAGGAGAGAACACATAATATCACTAGCCATGCAGATGATATCGCTCGGATTTACCGCATTATGTCAGGGAGTGTATGGAAAGGGAAAACAATGTTTATGTGTGTGTGGCGGCAAGCGAGTGGACCTTGTTTTATGGAACTCACAACGGTTATCACATTGGGTGACATAAGAGGCAAACCAAACAGAGTATGGACACATACACAAAATAAGAGAAAGTGTAGTTAGAGTAAAAGTACATACCTAATGGGTTAAATCATCAAGAAGGTAGAACCACTTAAAATAGGAGATGTCCAAAGATTGCAATGAACTAGATGGAAGGGATGATTTGTGCGTCTATAAGAATAAAATGGCAACCTAACATGACGTCCTAGTTGGAAAGCATGATAAAGATAAATATCTTTATTTATTTATTACACTAAGATATATATGTTGTAAGAGACGACAAAATAAATCATGTTCTAGATGGCCAAGACGATGGTGCCTAACATCTAGAGTATCAGTGGAGATAGTGAAAACATAGGGTGTTGGTGGTCTTGACAGTGGATAAACCTCACCCGTACTACTGAACAAAAGATTCTCACACCGGACAGGGAGGGGATAGGTTCTTCATAGAAAAACCGAGATGGTCAAACTTGACAGAACAATTATTATTGGTGGTGAATTGGCAAAGAGAAATAATATTTTATTATAGATCTCGAGTCGGACGCTGCAGAACTCCTCGGTGAGGTAGATCTCGCGCGTCTTCTTATTATATCATTGAAGAGAGCATGGATGTTGGTCCATGCCATCTAGGCGAAGGCCTTCATGACGAGCTCGATTGTCCAGCGTCATGGACCATAGAGCTAGCGGTTCTCTGTGGCGTCGAGGCGGAGCCATGTGGAATCGAACGGTGGGGTTTTGGTGGTGAGGTGATCCTTCAGGGCATAGGTGGTGACAGAAGTCGAAGACGGACCGGACGAGAGAGAGTGAATGCTTTAGACGTTTCATGCGCCCATTGGTGAGCATTGGGGTTGACCTTCGACTGGAATGGAGCCATGAGGAGAGGTGAAGAGGAGAGATAGCCCTACAGCTGTGGGTAGGAGAGAGAGAAGCGGAAAGGATTAGGTTAGATTATCACAATTTGAAACCTTGAATGTAGTATACACAATTACTACATGCCATCCTACCTAATCCTGACCTCAGAAAATGAGAGATCACATTCTTTACTATTCTCCTTGATTTAGGGGATTAGAAATATATCATGACTAGCTGGTATAATGATACATACTCACTCCGTTTTAAAATATAAGACATTTTATTGTTTTTCTAAAACACATATATATATATATATATATACATTTTAGTGTGATCCCTCATTTTGTTCTGACCCTATACATAAAAGAAGTCTAAATACAAAAGTCTGAATACATGTGTCTCAGAAAAAGCTAAAACATCTTATATTTTAGAATGAATGGAGTACTAGTCTAGCCTTTATATACAAAAGTTTACTTTTAAAGAGTGCATCGTCCAGTTGGAGACTACTTGGCACCTTTGGTTGCCGGCCATGTTTTCTTTTACCATAATTCGTTTATTGCCATTTTCTATTTTAAGCAACAAATTTACTACTCCTTTCATTTTATAATACTTTCTCCGTTCTAAAATAGATGTCTTAGATTTGTTAAAATTTGGATAAATCTATATACTAAAATATTTTACCTTTTGTAAAACGAATATATTTTACACCTTTTAGTGTATAATTCACTCTAAACTAAACCTATACGCTAATAGATGTCTAATATATTTATTTTACAAAAGATAAAATATCTTATATTTTAAAATCGAAGGGTACGTCATCTTTGAAAAGAGTTTGGGACTAGAAAAAAAAAAGTCGACTCTGTTCAGACCGCAGGTCCCACCTCATCTCGGCCGGTCGGGCCGTTCTCAGAAGTGGGGCCAACTGGATGCTGTGGGCCCAATGCTATGTGCAGGATTTAATGCAATGCCACGGGCAGGCCAGGCCAGTACTAGTAGCAGGCCTGACTGACTAGTAGCGGAGGAGGAAGCGGAGCAAGCGGTTCAAGGCAGCGGGAAGGCCGGAGGGAAAGGGGAGGCCGCCGTTGTACTCGTCGAACTTGCCCCTCCTCCACCGCCGCAGCCGAACGATGGCCGGGCCCGCCATAAATCGCCGTCCGACGCCGGCGCCGGCCTCCGGTGGTACGCACGGACTCACACTCTCTCCCGCCTTGTCTGTTTACTTTCATACCTGGGCGGTTGTTGCTGTGTGATCCGTTTGATCCGTGGGTCTGGATCAAACGTTGGTTTTTTTTTTTTGGTTCTTCGTTCGTGGGTCTGGGTGGATTTTGCTCTTGTTCGTGCGTTGGTACTGCAGCTGCGAGTAACGACGTGATGCTAGATAGAGATTGTTCGGCGGCGATCATACGTGAGGTCCACATCTGTTCCCCGCAAAAAAATGTCCACTTCTCTTTGTTGATTCCGCGTGCATAGTGGTTCCTTTTGCCTTCTGCTCTGTAGTTGCGGTCATCAGCCAATAATAATCGTCAGGATATACCTTTCTTACATTTGATCCTTGTTCCAAATTCCTAGCATCGTAATATCCCCGATTCTCCGTCCTTGCACCTTTCAGCACCATGAAAGTTTTTCACCAAGTAAGTTAATTTGAAACAATAGTTTAGGAGGCCATCCTGGATTCCCACCGGAGTAAAATAATGATCAGTTTCAGAACCGTACACCAGTTCGTCGACTGATCCTAGATGATCCAGTGAGGATTTATTGTTCTTGAGAGAACGATTCAGTAATACTAGCACTCTAAGTATTATTGAAGAGTCTGCACAGATTGTTCAAACAGGATTTTGTATTATTCGTCACAATGCCTTATTAAAGATGCAAAATCACTAGTTATGTATTGGTACTCTTTGCACATCAAAGCCCCTGTTGTCCTGTTATTTAATTTTCAGGTGTAGGGATGAGTGCATTATTCCTGAACTGATGAATATAGGATTGGAAGTGCCAAGTGGCAGTTCAGAGTGACATGTTTGTTTTATATCTTTTGCTTTCAACTTCTTCTTGGCTAACATAGGGTTCTGGTATAATTAATTTTTTCTTTACAGTTGGGTTATCCCTTTCAGATCTTTTACTAATCTGCATACTGCTCAGAATATTTCACCTTGCTAGAATATTCAAAGTTACCTACCGTTCCTGCTTTCCATGTTATGTTTATCGCAAAAAATTCTTACCACAGCATGTCGGTTGTTGAAATTCCCTTGACCACATTTAAATTTTGTGTCCTGATGTTGTTTTCCTTGAAAGTAATCTATTGTTTGCTCAGATGTAAAATAATTACTTCGTTTTAACAAAGTTACAGAGTGTTTTCTGTCACTGAGTGTGTTGCGTGATTTAATGATGATCCATGAGGGGTTACCCCAGACTTGCGTGGGTGATTACATACTAGGATTAGACATGATAATTATTTTGGTTTTTATAACGATGAAATGCTAGGAAGGAACTGGTGTCAACCAGTTGACTGGTGGCGTGCGCCCAGCCTGCCACGGCGCCACCAGCTTCCTAGCGTCTGCCTTGGTTGGTCTTCTTATCTTAATTTAAAAAGGCAACATGGGCTAGTCCCTGTTTGTCGAGTTTTTATAGTGAAATGCTAATTTAAGTCCAGGAGCAACCACGTGCCAATGTTTGCACTCGACAGTTTTAAAGTTGGCATTGAAGCCCTTGTGTCCAGATGATCAGATCTGCATTTGTTTTCTTGCGGCACATGAAACATTCAAGACTCCATTGTTTATTAATTCCATGTAGGGATCGGGTTAACTGTAGTATGCTTGAAACTGACAGTCCAAGATGATAAATTACTCTATCTTTTGCTTGTATATATGTTTTTTGGCTGACAGGTGCAGCTTGCATATTTAATTCTTTCTGGGGACCTCTATCTTTAGCATACAATGTTTTTTGTTTTGAAACAGTTTTAGTAGACTATGCTTTCAGACTTCATTAATCTGCCATGTAGTGTCTCGGATTTTTTCCCCTTGGTATAATAGTTTCAGATGTCTGAATGTCTGATGCATACCATTCTGTCAACATTCCACAAGACGTATTCAAAATTCTAATGCCAGTGATGTCAATATCACGAAAAATGTCTCGAGATAGGTCCAACATCTCCTATACAGAAAATATCACGTTGGGCCCGTAATAACAAGCCTTCTAGAGTAGTAGAAATGTATGACGTTGTAACTTGGTGCATGTTCAAACCCTCCATCTTTGTTTTAGGTCAAAAGTTAAGTTGAAACCGTCCATTTCTTACAAGACAATATACAACCTGCACTATAATAAATGAACAAAGTGCAGAAGTTCAAACTGCATTAGTACAGAACCAAATTTCAGGTGTTCATTTCTCATTTCACAGGCATGGCGGGGAAGCTCGCCGTAGTTCTGCTTGTGATCCTGTCGGCGCTGGTGTACCAGCATATCCAGCCTCCGCCTCCGACAATCTGTGGCTCGCCGAATGGCCCCCCGGTCACAGCACCAAGAACAAAGCTCAAAGACGGCAGGCATTTGGCATACAAGGAATCCGGTGTCCCGAAGGAGGAGGCCAAGTACAAGATCATCTATGTTCATGGATTCGACTCCTGCAGACACGACGCTCTTCCAATTTCCCCGGTACATATCTGTAATTGCTCCCCTAAGAAGCATTTTACTGACTGGACAATCTACTCTTAAGTTGGCACCAAGTGATTCTTCTGCCATGACCTGAAATCCTGTGCAGGAGGTGGCACAGGAGCTGGGTATCCACCTCGTGTCCTTCGACCGGCCTGGGTACGGTGAAAGCGACCCGAACCTGGCCCGGACTGAGAAGAGCATCGCCCTCGACATCGAAGAGCTTGCCGACGACCTGAAGCTTGGTCCTAAGTTTCACCTCATCGGCTTCTCCATGGGCGGCGAGATCATGTGGAGCTGCCTCAAGTACATCCCACACAGGTAAACACAGCATACTGAACTTGCCAACACTCAAGCTGACAACGGTGCG
The DNA here is from genome assembly GCA_916181665.1 of Avena sativa. NCBI lineage: Eukaryota > Viridiplantae > Streptophyta > Magnoliopsida > Poales > Poaceae > Avena > Avena sativa. The sequence goes on from OV702294.1 coordinate 511,144,716, forward strand.
TCTTTCTTCACTGCAACATCCTAGTCTGAATGTTTGTTTGACCCTGGTGGAAGAACAGGCTCTTGGGTGTCGCCATTCTGGGGCCGGTGGGCAACTACTGGTGGTCGGGCTTTCCGGCGAACGTGACGCGGGACGCCTGGTACCAGCAGCTCCCGCAGGACCAGTGGGCGGTGTGGGTCTCTCATCACCTGCCATGGCTGACCTACTGGTGGAACACCCAGAAGCTCTTCCCGCCCTCCAGCGTCATCACCTACAACCCTGCGATCCTCTCTGAAGAAGACGCGGCGCTCATGCGGAAATTCGGCATGCGAACCTACTTCGTAACGAATCACTTCGCTCCTCGCATCATTAAAGCTGACTACAGAATCCCGAAATTACTAACCGACTGCTCATTTCTCTGCTCTGTCTGTGCTCATGTCTCAGCCGATGATAAGGCAGCAGGGGGAGTACCACAGCCTGCACCGTGACATGATAGTCGGGTTCGGGAAGTGGGACTGGAGCCCCCTTGACCTCAAGGACCCGTTCGCCGGGGGCGAAGGGAAGGTGCACCTGTGGCACGGCGCCGAGGATCTCATCGTGCCGGCCATTCTGTCGAGGTACATCAGCGAGAGGCTCCCCTGGGTCGTCTACCACGAGCTTCCAAAGTCCGGCCACCTCTTCCCGGTCGACAGCGGGAACGCCGACGCCATCGTCAAGTCCCTGCTGCTCGGAGATGATCTGGTGAGCTCGTGGCACACGCACTGCACTTCTCCACCGTGCAGCTAGCTACCTGCTCGCGGGCACCGAAAATGGTGCGGAATAAGCAACAAGAGCATATTTATTTTTTATTATAAGTACAACTTAAGAGCATGTCCTGCTACCTGCCATCGTCAAGTCCCTGCTACTCGGAGATCAGTGACGTTCAACTCTCCGTCTCTAGGCATAGTAGTACATGCATGACTGTTTGCAAAGAGCTGTATCCGTGGCACAGGCATTGCGCCCTGTAGTAAGCTGCTCACGGGCACCGAATAATATGGTTTCTCTCAGTTTGGAACGAAGACTTTGTATAGATTGTGAAGAAAAATGGTGTGGAATCATGTGAAAATCTCCTCTCTTTTTTTAACAGTGTGTGAAATTATCCTATTTGCGGCTTGTTTGTATTCCGTTCCATTTGGCTTGTTTGTATTCCGTTCCATTTGGGCCATGAAACAAGGGCCGTAAGGCTTGACCTGGGCTGGCAGCTAGCCTCGTCGCGACTCGCGATCCGTGGCCATATATGTCCCGCCGAGTCCGTGAGGCGGACAGGCGGCAAGCGGCAAGCGGCATGCTGTCGATCTGCCGGCGACTTGGACCATGCGGTTTTGGAGACTTGCTCTTCCGGTGAACCAATGACCAGCCGAGAAAGCCATCATGGCACAACACAAAGATGCCCAGCACTTTTCGCTGTCCGTGGTCCAGCCTGCCGCGGCGCACCTTCTACCGCTGTCCGCTGGTGCCCGTCGCTGTGTCCATGCTTCGAGTGCCGCGTCAATCGTGAGCCTCGAGGTGGCACGTACCCTCGTCAACACGGTAATGCCGTGCCTGTGGTCATACGTTTTTTCTGGCCATCTCCTCGTCGGGCCTGCTCTTCGGAGGAAGATCTGCCGTCGCTGGGTATTTCTCCTCCTATATCTGTGTTGTGACCCGACGTATGCCATTCAGTCCCCGCTGTGGGACATATGGTTCGAGGTCAAGCACGCGGCACGTCGTGAGTCTATTGAGGCCCACCTTGAGAACCTCGACAATGAGGACTACGTGGTGAACTCTGACATGGAGAACGAGTATGACGACGACAGCGAGCTCCTGGACTTCTTCGGCCCTCCTCGGCCGGGCCTGCCGATCTGGTCACGCTACAGGGGTGCCGACACGGTCGAGTGCGAGGTGTGGCCCTGGCCGCAGCAGCAAGCCGGCGTCAAGGTCGAGTCACCGAAGCCACAACAACGAGACCGGCCCATGATGGAGGAGGAGCTGCATGCCGCCATCCTCCTCTCCTAGCTAGAGGAGGAGAGAAAGTGGGACGACACGACGCATGTGATAGCTCCAAATATTAACATTTTTCAAATGGGTTTTTCTATTAGTTTTCCTCGAGTTTCATTGGATCTTTACTCCTTTGCTAACGTTAATATCGCGATTTAGTGAAACCTTGTTCTACGATGTATGTTTCAAGTGTTGAACACTTATAGAAGGATCCCAGGATATTTAGGATGTAATTAGAGCCAAACAAACAAATCTCTAATTAAAGACATTTTGATTTGACATATACTGAAGGCTTAACGACCATCGGTACGACGGAACTTGCCTGTACCGTTCGCCCTTACTAGGTGCGGTTGGCCTCTACTTATCAAACCAAGCACTTTTCATGAAGGAAAAGAGGGCAAATTGCAGACACGGCCGCCACGAAACACCCCAGAAGAGAGGAAACCAGATCTAAAGGAGAGGAAGAATTCCATCGACTTTTCCTAAGATCTCTAACCTCTAGATCCCCATTTTCTCCATAATTCCCACATGTACCGAGAGAGAGATTCACATCTGATAAGATTAGGAATTCAAAACCTCTATTTCTATTTGGGTTTGTATTTGATTTGATCTCCAACTTGACGTGATTCTCTATGGTAATATCACGATGAACTCTATTTACATTATTATAATCTTATTGTGTTATTCTCCTCTCACGTGTTATTAATCCTCATAGACGTGGGAGATGTAAGGAATTGGTGAGATGTGGTGTGCCTTTTTGGTTTCATCTATTTGTGATTATCGTTGTAATTATTCTACGTGAGAATAAATGTCTATGTATGACTAATGCTTGATATCTAATTTAAGGTCCCAGATAACATGATCTTGAGAATTCATAGGTAGAAACTTGTTTGCTAGTTAATCGTTGACCCCTAATGACACGACCAATATCAAAGAGGAGCTAGTATAACTCGAGGGCAACAAGGAGCCACCGAGTTTAAAGCCTTGATCTGGTCTCATGACCTTAATTAATGCGATAACCATGGTTTTGGTAATAGGCAGACGGATCATTGGAGTCAGACGAAATCTACCAAGAGGAGTATTTACTATCACACGGGTTGCTTGTCTACTCGCATAGTTATAAGAAGTATTCTAATCACTTATTCTGCCTATTCCATTTGGCACATTCACTTGAACCGAATCTCTCTGCGCCTAATCTCTCATCTACACGAACCCCAAGAAATCTTTGTATTGTTTACTTTTATGTTTTTTAATCTAAAGCACTATTCGATATACATACTCCTTCATCCACACTCACCCTTTTTCCTCCTCAAATTTTGCAGTCAATTCACTCAAGAGTAGTGACACCTTGAGTGCGACAAAAATGTCGCAGATAAACACTTTACTAAGCTCCTTATTGGGATTCAAAACTAGAAACAATACTTCCATAAAAACATGCTCTGACAAACTTGTACTCTTGCAGGCCATCAACAGGCCCTCCACAAGTCATGGACGGTATCCTATGTGGACGCCCTAGCTCCAACGTTGCCCGCTCCACTCACGCCTCCACCTTCTACCCTACTACCCGTCCAACCTCGTGTGGCCGCCGCCCTGGTCTTCATCGAGATCGAGGACAACAACAAGTAGGTCTCCATATCGTCTAGCAGGACCAGCGCCGGCCCGCTGATGGAAACAACTCCGTGTGTACCAATTCATTAGGACTCCAAGTGCATAGTATTATAGCAAGCATCTTTTCCCCACAAGGGTGACTCGAGGGTTTATATCGAAATCTCAGGGAATTGGATCAGAGGTTATTATTCTTCTCCTCTTCAAGCAACCTAGAAAGCAAAGTTTTATCTTGTATCCCCAACTCCACTGTATAGTTTTCAAGCATAAGGTTTCGTATTAGTAATATGAAATAACAATAATATATAAAGTAAAGTAAAACAAATAAAACCTAGGAAAGCAAGATAAAAGCAATAAAAGATAGTTGTTGTTTTTTTGTTTTGTGTGTGTTTGCAAGTGAAGAAAATATTTTTGTATTTTTTAAATAATAAATTGCAGAAAATATAAAGTGCGATAATGGTGTTGGAAAGTTGTTTCTTATGGTTTAAAATAGACCAGGATTCATGGGTTCTTGTGTATACTCTCTTTTTGGGATGCAATGGACACAAACAATTCATCAAAGACATAATATTGGTGGAACTTTAACATGTGTTTGATAAGCATTCATATCGACATGATGTCCTAACATAGAGATGATGCAACACATCTCTCTTATACTCCTAAAGAAAGGGAAAACTCCAAGAAATCTTGGTTTAAGAATCAACATAGTATAGCCTTAGGTATTTTGTCATGATGTTTGTATCACAAGTATGCTACCTTGAACAAACAAGATTATCTAGCTGTCACAAGATAATTATAGCACATGAATTCACTTTATCCCTAGTGAGGCAGCAAAAGAAAGGTAAATACCATAGTAGATATTGAATTTGTTGTCACTATTCAATTACTACCACCATGCTACTCCATTTAATGCACACTTCTCCCCCACACATGCTCTTGCATACAAGTTGGATCAGAACAAGTACTTAAGAACAGGGTACATGATATGCACCTATGAATACATCTTACACATAATAGGTTCCAATCTCATATATCAAATCATAGAATAAAAATCCACCACATAGGAATTACAAATATAACCATAATTATGTTGGGCATCTCATATGGTACTAGATCTATGAAGAACAAGAGAGAAATATATCAAGCTACTGCAACAAATCAATGGTCTATAGGTGGACTACTCCCTCTTCATGATGGTGATGATGGTGGAGACGTTGGATAAGTAGATATCCCTCTGGTGGCGGCTTCGGCACAGTTCCCCCTCCAATATTCGTTGGTTCTGGCTCTATTTTGGTATTTTAGTGTTTCTGCGGCGCCTCCCTCCAAGAACTCCTGAGGGTCACTTTATATAGTGATTTTTAGGTCATACAAAGGCGGTATGCGAAAGATCAAAGTGAATTGATGGTCAAGGAGGAAAGGAGCATTGGTGACATGCCCACATTTACTAGGCGCGCCATCTGGTCTCTTTTGGGCCTGGTGGCTCATCTGGTGAGTTCCAAGTGCTCCAGGTGCTTCTCTTGATGAAATATTAACTCTCCCAAAATCTTAGATCCATTTAACTTTGTTATGTCTTTGAAAGGTAAAAAATACACAAAAGAAGGTTTTCCTGTCCTATAGAGTTATAACCAAAATAAAGGGGATCATTGATAAATCTCCATAAATCAATGTAAAGCATGGATATAACATCATATGTGAAGCAAATATGTGGAAATTCATATCAACAAACTACAAAGTTCATGTATGCATTTTACATACATCAACATCCCCAAGTTTAACCTTGTTGGAGATATGCCCTAGAGGCAATAATAAAAAAAGTTATTATTATATCTTTGTGTTTATGATAAATGTTTACATTCATGCTATAACAGTATTAACCGGAAACATTAATACTCGTGTGATTTGTAAACTAATTAGAGTCCCTAGTAAAGGCTCTTTATTATACTAGCTTGTTGGTTGATAGATGATCATGGTTTCCTGATCATGAACATTGGGATGTTATTAACAACAAGATCATATCATTTGGAGAATGGTGTGATGGACATACTCCTATAGATAAGCGTAGCATAAAGATCAAGTCATTTCAATGGTTTGTTTGCTATAAGCTTTCTGATACATAGTAACCTAATTCCTTCGACCATGAGATCATGCTAATCACCATCACCGGATGGATATTTTGATGACACCAGACACCACACCATAACTGGGTGGCTATAAAGGTGGCATTGAGTGTTCAGAAAGTATGTGTTGAGGCACATGGATCAAGTGTGGGATTTGTCCATCCATATGACAGATAGATATACTCTGGGCCCTCTTGGTGGAATGTCATCCATTTAGCTTGCAAGCATGTGACTGTCTCACAACAGATCACATATCACGGAAACAAGAAAAGAGTACTTATCGGTAACAAGGTTGAACTAGGTATGGAGAGATACCGACGATCAGACCTCGGATAAGTAAAATATCGCGAGACAAAGGGCAATTGGTATCGTATGCAAGTGTTTCATTCGATCACAAAGTAATCATAGAAATATGTGGGAGCCATATGAATTTCCAGATTCCTCTATTGGTTATTGATCGGAGAAGAGTCTCGGTCATTTCTGCATAATTCACGAACCGTAGGGAGACACACTTAAGGATTTGATGTTGTTTAGTAGATATGGAATGTAAGTAGGGAGACCAAATGTTGTTCGGAGTCTTGGATGGGATTCGGGGTATCACGAGGAGATTCTGGAATGGTCCGAGGAATAAGATTCATATAAGGAAAGTCCAATTCTGAAGTTCGGAAATGATTCCGATGTTTTCATCGGAAAGGTTCTAGAAGGGTCTAGAAGGTTCACCGGATCGGAAGGGTAAGGGTGCATGAATGTGTCATGACTAAGTGGAATAGTTGCATAATGTCCTAGGTCAAAGATATGTGCAAATAAAAGAGTGAGATCAAACTCCGAAATTGAAAGTCAAAAGGCAAGTTTAAAAAGTCAAACTGGGACAATGTTTCCTAGTGGAGGAAGAAGAGAATCCTTCCCTCCCTCCACCACAAGCCTAGTAGGAGAGGAAGTTGGGGAAGGATTCGAACTCCCGTCTCCCAAGCTGCCCTCCCTCTAATAAATAGAGGGGATGGGTTGCCCCTCAACACACAACACCACCACCCCGCCTCCAAGCCGTCGCCGCGCCGCCGCCCACCAGCACTGCCGCCACCGCTAGATCGTCGCCGCCGCCTGATGTCTACGCACTTTTATTCTTGTAGATAGTTGTTGGGACTCCAAGTGCAGAGGTTTGTAGAACAGCAACAAGTTTCCCTTAAGTGGATTACCCAAGGTTTATCGAACTCAGGGAGGAAGTGGTCAAAGGTATTCCCTCTCAAGCAATCCTGCAATCAAGATACAAGAAGTCTCTTGTGTCCCCAACACACCCAATACACTTGTCAGGTGTATAGGTGCACTAGTTCGGCGAAGATATAGTTAAATACAAGTAGTAACGGTGCCAGAAAATAGCTTCTGACTTGTTGACGTGGGGTAAAGACTAAAGCAAGCAAACATGCAACAGATCTAGTAGCAAACGGTGTTTCAATGTTTAGAAACAAGGCCTAGGAATCATACTTTCACTAGTGAACACTCTCTCATATAAATATCCTCTCTTCGTGATACTACTCTTAACCACTCTCCGGTTGGACACTCTAATCATCGGTAGGGCTATAACAGCACTCCTCAAAGTCTTCCTTCCCCAATCTAGATAACCCCACATTGTCACCTTGAGCGCAAGATGGTTCCAACAAACACCACAATTTCATAGAGACATCCAACTCCAAATATAACTCATAACAAATATTCAATCTAGCCAAAGTGCCACACACGGTATGCACGCTATCACTTTCACACACGTGGGGAAAAGCATAGATCTATTAAAGCACAAAGAGTATTTATATAGACTCAAACCTAAGTGCCACCATGGCGTGCATGTTGTCACTTTCACACACATGGGGAGAGCAGAGATCTATTGAAGCACTTGAGTAGCAAGGTAGATCTACTTGATTACAAAGCTCATGGCCACAATAAGATCATGCATAGAGAGAGAGATGAACACATAGCTACCGATAGAGCCCTTAGCCTCGAGGAAGAACGACTCCCTCCTTGTCGTGGGAATCAACAACGGTGATGAAGATGGCGATGGAGATCAACGGAGATGGCTCCGAGGGCACTTCCTGTCTCGGCAGGGTGCCGGAATAGAGACTTTCTGTCCCCCGAATCTCCCCTTCGGTGGCGGCGGCGCTACGGAGGTTTTCGTGGATTTCTTCTTGATTCCCTATGGTTTTTGGGTCGGAGGCTTCTTATAGGCGCAGGAGTCAAGGTCGGTGGGGGTCCAGGGGGACCACATCCCCTGTAGGCGCCTCCAGGGCTTGCCCGCGCCTAGGGGGTGCGGCCCCCCTCCGGCTCTGCTCCGTGGTTCCGTGTTGCTCCGGGAAAAATAATGACTTGGTCGTTTGTCGCGTCCAATTCCGAGAATATTTATTTTCTGCCTTTCTGGAACCAAAAACAGAAGAAAATAGGCAATTGGCATTGTGGCAACTTGTTAATAGGTTAGTTCCAGAAAAGATATAAAAACACCTCAAAGTATAGACAAAGCAAAGCAAAGTAGATACAAAACAAGCATGGAGTATAAAAAATTATAGATATGTTTCCGACGTATCAAGCATCCCCAAGCTTAACTCCTGCTCGTCCTCGAGTAGGTAAGTGATAAAAAGAATAATTTTTGAGGTGACATGCACCATCAAAACCAAGATCAAACCATTTGCAAGCATTGAAAGTTGGGATCAAAGAACTCTAAACATGATCATGAAAGATGGAGTTCTAGCAATAGGACATAGTAACTATGCATGCAACATGAAAGGCTGCAAACAAAGATCATGAATAACATCCATTGCAAAACGTTTGTTTGTTTCACATACAAAAAACATAGCATAATGGCAATCAGCTTGTCCCTCATAGATTAGCAAATAGATGCATAGGACACCTTCAAAGTTCACAAGGGTGACTAGAAAAAAATAGCACAAGAACAAGTAATATCACAATATGCATCAATCAATTTGCTTTGGAACACTGCATACATAATGACAACTATGCTCTCTTAATGGTGCCTAAAGTTAGAAGGTGGAGACTCAATAGTAGTTGAAGAAAAACCTTTTATAAAGGAAGTAGGGATTTCAAGTTTCAAAAAGAGCTTCCAAAAATTATGGTACTTGTTAGCTTCCAGCCCTCATGTAAGATCCCTCCTTTATAAAGGAAAAGATCCCTGTGATTGCAATGCTAATCCCTGGATCAATGCTAGCATCCACAGTTTAAGATGAAGTACACAGAAACAAAGGTCATTATTACAAGTCATTCCAGAGACAAACATAGTCTTTTACAAAATCCATGGCCACAGGCCTAGTACAAGAGTTTAAATATGTAATAAGATAATTAAGTCTTCATCTTCATGTGCCATAGGAAAGCATGTTGAGTGTAGACTCATAACCCCTAATCACCATCAGAATAACCTGCAACATCACAAGTTACAGCCACAGTGGGTCAATACATTGGAATAGTATTGGCAAGTGATACCTTAGTATAATATTGGCAACTAGATACTATATGCATTTGGCTAAGTGTAGTTTAGGCTTGCTTTGCTCAAAATAGGTTTTTCCTATTAGTTGAAAACACTAAGTTTTTCTTTGACAAAATCTTTCCCAAGGAAACACCAATAGAAATTGGTGAACCTTCACCCTTGTTCAACCACAAGATTTTACTTAGAAATTGGGATGAGAAGATTCTTGATAGCTTCCATGTCTTGATGTTCAAATTGTCCAATACCAGGGACATGGCTAAGTACTTAGATTCTTTCATCTGTAGAGGTTGTGCACTTCCCCACAAGACTTGATTTTCACCAAGACAGGACCTTTCAGAAGCCTTCCCTTGGACCAAATGGACGCGTTCCAACCTATCATCCCACTACCACCAACTGTCCAATTGGCTAAGTTATTGCAACCTATGTGATCCAGGCAGAGCCCATATTGCCAAGTGGCTGCACTAGAAGCTTCTTAACATATGGCATCTCAAATCCCTTTGTTCCTGGGTGGCTTTGTTGGAATTATGCCCTAGAGGCAATAATAAAGATGTTATTATTATAATTCTTGTTCATGATAAAGTTTATATTCCATGCTAGAATTGTATTAAGCGGAAACATTAATACTTGTGTGGTTTGTGAACAACACCGTGTCCCTAGTATGCCTCTATGGACTAGCTCATTGATCAATGATGGTTGAGGTTTCCTAACCATAGACATGAGTTGTCAGTTGATAATGAGATCATATCATTGGGAGAATGATATGGTGGACAGACCCAAGCTAAGCGAAGCAATTAGATCGTGTCATCGTGTTCGTCTTTGCGAAGCTTTTCTTATGTCAAATATTGTATTCCTTAGACCATGAGATAATGCAACTCCCTGGTATCGGAAGAAAGCTTTGAGGTCATCAAACATCATCCTATGAGAGGGTGATCATAAAGGTGTCTCTCAGGTGATCGGAAAGCATCTGTTGGGTTGTATGTATCGAGATGGGATTTGTCCCTCCCAAGTCGGAGAGATATACTTCAGGCCCACTCGGTAATCAATATCAACACCGCTTGCAAGCATGTGGTTAAGGAGTTAATCACAAAGTGATATCGGATTACGGAACGAGTAAAGTACTTGCTGTGAACGAGATTGAACTAGGTATGACGATACCGACGATCGAATCTCGGGCAAGTAAAATATCGCGAGACGAAGGGAATATATATATGGGATTGATTGAATCCTGGCATCGTGGTTCATCCGATATGATCATCGATGAATGTGTGGGAGTCAATATGGGTGCCCAGACCCCGCTGTTGATTATTGATAGAAGATCATGTCTGCATATTCTCGAACCCGCAGGGTCACACACTTAACGTGTCTCGACGCTAGGATAGATTGGATAATTGGTTTATGAGTTTTTGTTCGGAGTCTCGGATGGGATCCGGGATATCACGAGAGGTTCTGGAGTGGTCCGGAGAATAAGATTCATATAAGGCAGTGCAGTTTTTGGAGTTCGGAATTGTTCCGGATTAATCGGTATTGTACCGGAAGCTTCTAGAACCTTCCGGAAGGGGGCCAACGTGGTCCCACCTTCTGGGAGGGGGCATGGGCCTATGAGGGAGTGTCCTGGCCGCATTGGGCCAGGGGCACAAGGCCCCATAGGGCCCAGCCGATCCTAGATAAGTTTAAATCGTTTAAACTAGAGATAAGATAGGGTTTCTAGAAGGGAGAGTTTGAATCGTTTAAACTAGAGATAGGCTTGGAGGATGGGCAAGGGCTGGCCGCACCCCCCTCTATATATAGAGGGCTGGTGCGCCCCCCTCCCTACACCTACACACCTTCCTCCAAACCCAGTTGCCCTGCTGCCCTTCCTCTCTCCCTCCCGACTGTTTGTAGGCGAAGCCCTGCTGCAGAAATTCTCCACCATATACACCGCGCCATCGCGTTGTAGATCCAATCTATCTCTCCACCATACTTGCTGGTCCGAGGAAGGAGGAGACGTCGAGGTGTTGCACGTGTGCATCTCACGGAGGCACCACCACTTGTGGTGCTAGATCGGATCGGATCGCGAGGAGGAGAAGCGAGTACGACTACATCACCCACGTTCCGACGAACGTTCCGCTGTGCGAATCTTCAAGGGTATGAAGATCTAATCCAATCTCTCTCGTTGTTTGCATCTCCTAGATTAGATCTTGGCTTTCCCTCTGTTCGCTTCCGTAGAAAATTTTGATTTACTATGCTGCGAAACCCTTCAGTGGTATCAGAGCTAGATCTATGCGTAGATGTGATTCACGAGTAGAACGCAACATGGTTGTTGCGGGCGTTGATGTTTTCTGTTGCAAGCCTCTTGTTTGTGTTCTTCTTATGACGCGGGATAGTGAGATTGAAGCGGTCCAGGCCAACCTTATGCGACGTCGTTCGCGAGACCGGCTCCGCACTTGACGTGTGGCTTGTACCACACATGCGGCTGGTGGATGTCAGTTTCTCTCACTATAGTTGTCATGGGATTAACACCGGAGTTTGGCAACCATAATATCACCGTTATGGCTTTCCGTAGGTAAGAATCGTTCTTAGCTTCTACTCCCATAAGCCACGTAAAACATGCAACAACAAAGTAGAGGCGTCTAACTTGTTTTTGCAGGGAGTGTTTTCTGTGATATGGTATGGCCCAAGATGTGATGTGTATATTGTATGCGATGATCATGTTTTGTAATGTTTCACGACTTGCATGTCGATGAGTACACAACCGGCAGGAGCCATATGGTTGTCTTTATAATTGTGTATGACCTGCGAGTCAACTTCTTATACGTCATGTAATAGCTTTACTTTATCGCTAAGTAGTTAGCAATAGTTGTAGTTGCTATTCGTGGTGGAGGCAATCATGGTGAAGTGATGGAGATCATGCCGGAACGCACAAGATGGAGATCATTGCACGAAGATTGGCTATACCATGTCACATAAAGTTATATGCATGTGATGTTTATCCTTTTATGTATCTTATTATGCTTAGATCGCGACGGTAGCATTATAAGATGATTCCTCACTTAAAGATCAAGATAAAAACTGTGTTCTCCCCAAGTATGCACCGTTGCGAAAGTTCGTCGTGTCCAAGCATCACGTGATGATCGGGTGCTATAGACTCTACGCTCACATACAACGGGTGCAAGCCAGTTTTGCACACGCGGAAATACTTGGGTCTAGCTTGACGAGCCTAGCATGTACAGACATGGCCTCGGAACATAAGAACCGAAAGGTTAAGCATGAGTCATATGAATGATATGATCGACACTTCGTTGTCCACCATTGAAACCACATCTCTTCTCGTGATGATCGGATTAGGTGTGGTGAATTTGGATCGTGTTCACTAAACAAGTTGAGGGATGTTGAATTTAGTGGGAGTTCATCTAGTAATTTGATTAAGTTGAACTATTTATCATGAACATAGTCTAAATTGTACTTTCAAATACTGTAGATCACATGGCCAAGTCCAACTTCAACTTCAACGTTTTTGCTGAGAAAGAAAAGCTTAGAAACAATGGGTCTAACTTCACCAACTGGTTCCGCAATCTAAGAATCATTCTGTCTGGCGGACAAAAGGACTATGTCCTTGGGAAAGTGTTAGGTGACCCCCCTACTGCAACTGCGCCGGCTGATGAGAAAGCTGTCTATCAGTCGCGCAAAGATGATTATGGTGCGATTAAGAGCACCATGTTGTTTGCTATGGAACCGGAACTTCAAAATAGTTTTGAAAGCTATCCCGGGCCCTTTGAGATTCTCGAAGAGTTGAAAACCATGTTTCAGACTCAGGCCCGTTCTGAGAGATATGAGATCTCTGAGAAGTTCTTTAACTGCAAGATGGAGGAAGGGAGTTCCGTTAGTGAGCACGCCATTAAGATGTCGGGCTACACTCAACGCCTTGAGCAACTGGACTGCAAGATTCCAGAGGAGCTCAAGATTGACAGGGTTCTGCAATCACTCCCTCCCAGCTACGAAAATTTTGTAGTGACTCATAATCAGATTGGTTCCACTGATACGATCACCGAGCTCTTCGCAAAGCTGAAGGCTGCGGAGGTGGACATCAAGAAGGATAATCATGTGTTGATGGTCAACAAGCCCTCCTTTAAGAAAGGTAAAGGTGCAAATAAGCCCTTCAAGAAGGGCGGCGGCAAGCGAAATGCCCCTGCTGAGAAGAAGCTCAGGTCTGGTCCCAAGCCGGACACTGAGTGCTTCTATTGCAAGGACAAGGGTCACTGAAAGCGCAACTGTCCGAAGTACTTAGCGGACAAGAAGGTTGGCACCATCAAAGGTATATTTGATATACATGTTATTGATGTTTTCCTTACTAGCCCTCGTTGTAGTGCCTGGGTATTTGATACCGGTTCAGTTGCTAATATTTGTAACTCAAAACAGGAGCTACGGAATAGACGGCGGCTTGCGAGGGATGAGGTGACGATGCGCGTTGGCAACGGATCAAGAGTTGATGTGATGGCCGTCGGCACGCTCTCCTTAGTTTTACCTTCGGGATTAGTTTTAAACCTTAATAAATGTTATTATGTGCCTGCGTTGAGCATGAACATTATTTCTGGATCGTGTTTATTGCAAGACGGTTATTCATTTAAATCGGAGAATAATGGTTGTTCTATTTATATGAGTAACATCTTTTATGGTCATGCACCTCTTGTGAATGGTTTATTTCTTCTAAATCTCGAAAGGGATGAAACACACATCCATAACATTGAGGCTAAGAGATGCAAAGTAGATAGTGATAATACTACTTATTTGTGGCACTGTCGTCTGGGTCATATTGGTGTAAAGCGCATGAAGAAACTCCATTCTGATGGACTTTTGGAGTCTCTTGATTTTGAATCATTTGACACATGCGAACCATGCCTCATGGGCAAGATGATCAAAACCCCGTTCTCCGGTATGATGGAGCGAGCAACGGACTTGTTGGAAATCATACATACCGATGTATGTGGACCGATGAGTGTTTCGACGCGCGGTGGATATCGCTATTTTCTCACTTTTACCGATGACTTAAGTAGATATGGGTATATCTATTTAATGAAAAATAAATCTAAAACGTTTGAAAAGTTCAAAGAATTTCAGAATGAAGTGGAGAACCATCGTAACAGAAAGATTAAGTTTCTACGATCCGATCGTGGGGGCGAATATTTGAGTTATGATTTTCTCACGCATCTCAAAGCAAGTGGAATCGTTTCACAACTCACGCCACCCGGAACACCACAGCGCAATGGTGTGTCTGAACGCCGGAATCGAACCCTATTAGATATGGTCCGATCGATGATGTCTCTTACTGATTTGCCATTATCATTTTGGGGTTATGCATTAGAAACTGCTGCATTCACTTTAAATAGGGCTCCATCTAAATCCGTTGAGACGACACCGTATGAACTGTGGTTTGGTGCTAAACCTAAGTTGTCGTTTCTTAAAGTTTGGGGATGTGAAGCTTACGTCAAGAAGTTGATGCCGGACAAGCTCGAACCCAAAGCGGAGAAATGCGTCTTCATAGGATACCCTAAGGAAACTATTGGGTATACCTTCTATCACAGAACCGAAGGCAAAGTGTTTGTCGCAAAGAACGGTTCCTTTCTTGAGAAGGAGTTTCTCTCGAAAGAAGTGAGTGGGAGGAAAGTAGAGCTTGACGAGATTATTGAACCTTCTCTTGAATTGGAGAGTAGCGCAGCACCTGAAATTGTTCCAGTGCTGCCTGCACCAACAATAGAGGAAGCTAATGACAAGGATCATGAAGCTTCGGACGATGCTGCTACTGAACGTCGCAGGTCGACAAGGTCGCGTGCCCCTCCTGAGTGGTACGGCAACCCTGTCTTGACTGTCTTGTTAGTAGAAGACAGTGAACCTACGAACTATGAGGAAGCGATGATGAGCCCAGACTCTGAGAAATGGCTAGAAGCAATGAAATCCGAATTGGGATCCATGAGAGAAAACCAAGTATGGACTTTGGTGGACCCTCCTAGCGACCGAAAGGCCGTTGAGTGCAAATGGATCTTCAAGAAGAAAACGGACGCGGATGGTAATGTTACCGTCTATAAAGCACGGCTTGTTGCGAAAGGTTTTCGACAAGTTCAAGGTGTTGACTACGATGAGACTTTCTCTCCCGTAGCGATGTTTAAGTCCATTCGGTTTTTATTAGCAATTGCTGCGTTTCATGATTATGAAATATGGCAGATGGATGTCAAGACTGCGTTCCTCAATGGCAACATTGATGAAGAGTTGTATATGATGCAACCCGAAGGTTTTGTCGATCCTAAGGATGTTGATAAAGTATGCAAACTTCAGCGTTCCATTTATGGACTGAAGCAAGCATCTCGGAGTTGGAACCTTCGTTTTGATCAGGTGATCAAGAGCTTTGGATTTTTCCAAATTGCTACGAAGCTTGTATCTACAAGAAAGTGAGTGGGAGCTCGGTGACGTTTCTGGTACTATATGTGGATGACATATTGATTATTGGAAATGACATCAACATGCTTAACGATGTGAAGAGTTATTTGAACAAGTGTTTTTCAATGAAAGACCTAGGTGAAGCTGCTTATATATTGGGCATCAAAATCTATAGAGATAGACAAAGACGCCTGATAGCTTTAAGCCAGAGTACATACCTAGACAAAGTTCTGAAAAGGTTCAGAATGGATAAGGCATTGAAAGGTTCAGTGCCTATGTTGTCAGGGAAGATATTGAGCAAGGCTCAGTGTCCAGCTACGGTAAATGATAGGGAAGCTATGAGCAAAGTGCCTTATGCCTCGGCCATAGGTTCCATCATGTATGCCATGCTGTGTACTAGACCGGATGTGTCCAATGCTCTTAGTTTGACGAGCAGATATCAAAGTGATTCAGGAGTGGAACACTGGACAGCCGTGAAGAACATCCTAAGGTACCTAAATAGGACTAAAGAAATGTTCTTAGTCTATGGGGGTGATGAACAGCTCGTCGTAAAAGGTTACGTCGATGCTAGTTTCGACACCGACAAGGATGATTCTAAATCTCAGACATGATGCGTATATATTTTGAATGGAGGAGCTGTGAGCTGGAGAAGCTGCAAGCAAAGCGTGACCGCGGGATCTACAGTAGAAGCGGAATACATGGCTGCTGCAGAAGCGTCAAGTGAAGGAGTTTGGATCAGAAACTTCATCACTGAGCTTGGCATTGTTCCAAGTGCATTGGACCCACTGGAGATATTATGTGACAACACTGGCGCCATAGCACTCGCTAAGGAACCAAGATATCATCCAAAGACCAAGCATATCAACCGCAAGTTTCATATAATCCGAGATTATATAGCAGATGGAGATCTGAAGATCAGCAAAGTACATACAGATCTGAATGTCGCAGATCCATTGACTGAACCTCTTCCACGTGTAAAACATGATCAGCACCTCAGTGCCATGGGTGTGAGATTGTTGCCAAATGTAAACTAGATTATTGACTCTAGTGCAAGTGGGAGACTGTTGGAATTATGCCCTAGAGGCAATAATAAAGATGTTATTATTATAATTCTTGTTCATGATAAAGTTTATATTCCATGCTAGAATTGTATTAAGCGGAAACATTAATACTTGTGTGGTTTGTGAACAACACCGTGTCCCTAGTACGCCTCTATGGACTAGCTCATTGATCAATGATGGTTGAGGTTTCCTAACCATAGACATGAGTTGTCAGTTGATAATGAGATCATATCATTGGGAGAATGATATGGTGGACAGACCCAAGCTAAGCGAAGCAATTAGATCGTGTCATCGTGTTCGTCTTTGCGAAGCTTTTCTTATGTCAAATATTGTATTCCTTAGACCATGAGATAATGCAACTCCCTGGTATCGGAAGAAAGCTTTGAGGTCATCAAACATCATCCTATGAGAGGGTGATCATAAAGGTGTCTCTCAGGTGATCGGAAAGTATCTGTTGGGTTGTATGTATCGAGATGGGATTTGTCCCTCCCAAGTCGGAGAGATATACTTCGGGCCCACTCGGTAATCAATATCAACACCGCTTGCAAGCATGTGGTTAAGGAGTTAATCACAAAGTGATATCGGATTACGGAACGAGTAAAGTACTTGCTGTGAACGAGATTGAACTAGGTATGACGATACCGACGATCGAATCTCGGGCAAGTAAAATATCGCGAGACGAAGGGAATATATATATGGGATTGATTGAATCCTGGCATCGTGGTTCATCCGATATGATCATCGATGAATGTGTGGGAGTCAATATGGGTGCCTAGACCCCGCTGTTGATTATTGATAGAAGATCATGTCTGCATATTCTCGAACCCGCAGGGTCACACACTTAACGTGTCTCGACGCTAGGATAGATTGGATAATTGGTTTATGAGTTTTTGTTCGGAGTCTCGGATGGGATCCGGGATATCACGAGAGGTTCTGGAGTGGTCCGGAGAATAAGATTCATATAAGGCAGTGCAGTTTTTGGAGTTCGGAATTGTTCCGGATTAATCGCTATTGTACCGGAAGCTTCTAGAACCTTCTGGAAGGGGGCCAACGTGGTCCCACCTTCCGGGAGGGGGCATGGGCCTATGAGGGAGTGTCCTGGCCGCATTGGGCCAGGGGCACAAGGCCCCATAGGGCCCAGCCGATCCTAGATAAGTTTAAATCGTTTAAACTAGAGATAAGATAGGGTTTCTAGAAGGGAGAGTTTGAATCGTTTAAACTAGAGATAGGCTTGGAGGATGGGCAAGGGCTGGCTGCACCCCCCTCTATATATAGAGGGCTGGTGCGCCCCCCTCCCTACACCTACACACCTTCCTCCAAACCCAGTTGCCCTGCTGCCCTTCCTCTCTCCCTCCCGACTGTTTGTAGGCGAAGCCCTACTGCAGAAATTCTCCACCATATACACCGCGTCGTCGCGTTGTAGATCCAATCTATCTCTCCACCATACTTGCTGGTCCGAGGAAGGAGGAGACGTCGAGGTGCTGCACGTGTGCATCTCACGGAGGCACCGCCACTTGTGGTGCTAGATCGGATCGGATCGCGAGGAGGAGAAGCGAGTACGACTACATCACCCACGTTCCGACGAACGTTCCGCTGTGCGAATCTTCAAGGGTATGAAGATCTAATCCAATCTCTCTCGTTGTTTGCATCTCCTAGATTAGATCTTGGCTTTCCCTCTGTTCGCTTCCGTAGAAAATTTTGATTTACTATGTTGCGAAACCCTTCAGGCTTTCCACAAGTGAGATACACAAGGTAAACCATAGAAATGGGCCTTGTGTAACCACTCCACACAAACCATTCCTTCCATTCCACCTAGGTGTTTCATTCAATTAATTGTTTTATTACACAAAACACAAGTCCAAAGACTTAGAAATATTTTCTCATAGCATGAATATATAACCACCCTTGGTTGCTACTAGCTAGGCTAAGCATGGCATTGATAAGAATCTTAACTTAGAAATTTCTAGCAATTCTACAACTACTAGGATTTCCCAAGCATAGCATATAGATCAAAATATTCATGCAAGGCTAGCAAAATATTTCTAATGCATAGTTGAAAACATAGGAATAAAGTCATGAAGCACTACTTGCCTTGGTAGTTTGGGGAGTAGCAACAATCCTCACAATCACAATCACTATTTGCACCAAAATCTACACATAAAATAATGGCATAAAATCACATACACAAAATATACAAGCAAAAATACATGAATGTATGCAAAATTCCATGTGATGATTTTGTACACCAAACAAGACAAGTGCACAGTACTGAATCATAAACAAGTACAAAACAAGCCAAAAGAACTTTATTTGAATAACAAAACATTTTCCAAATAATTACTATACTCAAATTATGCCTACAAATGTTTCTGTAAAAGCAAACATTTTATCAGAGGCAAATCATTAAACACATTGTATAAATGGAAAGGATTTTCTCTCCTGATTCCATTGATATAAAATTTATCAAATTTGGACGTGGGAATCAAAAGTTATGAATTATTCAAGTTTAAACATCTAATAGATCTAATTTCTGGTTTTTATTAAACAGACAGGCCACGTGGCGTGATTTCATTGGCCGATACCGTTTCGCTCGGATCGATCGCTGTGAAGCGTTGGATTTAAATTAGATCGAGCGGCACAGAGACACTCGTACCCCTTCGAGTTATGTTCAATCGCAACCAGTGGATCAAGATCTAACGGCCCTAAGCAGCTAACCCTAGACGGGCGGCGCTAGCGGCGGCGTCAGGCGGCGGCACGCTCGGACAAGGGTGTTCCGGTGAAAACAGGAAGCAAGAGAGAGGGAAAAATTGCTCACCGGGTTCGCCGTGAAGTGCTGGTTCTCAAGGTAGTCGAGGTGGAACAGGGGGCGCACGAAGTCTTCGTGGATTCCTCGCCGGAGAGGTTGTTATCGTCGGTCATGCACGGTTCTTGTCGGAGATGAGTACCTGGGACGCAAGCGAGCAGGGAAACACGTTAGTGAGGTGCACGCATGTTCGGGGAGTGTGGGTAAACTCATCAGAGAGCAAGGGACTTACGGGGACGACGGCTATTGCTTGCCGGAGATGGGGCAGACAGCTACGGCGAGTAGGCGAGGTCGAAGTCGAGCTTCTGGAGCATGCGCGAGCAAGCGGAGGGTGTCAGTAGGTGCGTACGGGGATGTAGAATAAGCTAGTCTAAACCATAGGCAGAGGGGAATGCGGGGCTTACCGGAATTCGACGACGAGCTTGTCGGAGCAGAGGGGTGTCCCAAGAAGATTCTGAGCAGCCTGGTGGCTCCGGTGGGGTGAGGTTTGGGGGAAAAGGAGAAGGGAAGCATGGCGCTTAAGTAGGCATGGTCATGGGGGGAATTTACTCGAGCATTCAATGGGAATTGAATCCGCGAATCAAACAGGAAACGACCAGAGGAATTAGGGGAGGAACTGGTCGCTGGGGGTGGAGACGATGACTGACGTGTGGGCCGTTGTTGTCAGCGAGAGAAAAAGAGAGGAGGTGGGGTCCCTGCGTCAATGACTCTGTGGGTGAGCGCGTGGGTGAAAAAGAACAGAGGCAGAGGGGTTCCCGGGTGGGCTCTTGCTGGGCCAGAATAGTTTGCTGGGCTGGGTAGGGCTAGATTGGTTGATTTGTTTTATTTTTTCTCCTTTAATCTTTTTCCTTTTCTGAATGGATTTCTAGTTTGAATTTTGAAAGCTCAATTCAAATATGTTTTAAATGAAACCTTCTCCAAACAAGAGCTTGCTGATCCTTGTCTCCTAGGAGATGTAACACAACTGTTCATACTTGAGGGAAAAACAAAAAGGGTTTGGAAAAGGAATTTAGACAAGCTTTATTTAAGTATTTATAAATAGTAAAGGATTGGTTTATAAATCATAATTTGTTTCGAAACCTTGACCAAACTTTAGAAACCACTCTTAAGTTTGAACTTAAAACATTACTGATCAAAATAAGTACCTTTCTCATTAGAAGGTAGCAATAAGGCTATAGCATACTTACATAAAATAATGAGCATCAGATGCTCCTGTTTTTGGAATGGTTTTGAAATGGAACCCTAAATGATCATGGATGCATGGATGATATGCATGAGTTTTGAAACATGATATTAGGGATGTTACAAATCTAACCCCCTTAAGGTGAATCTCGCCCTCGAGATTCGGGTTGGCTAGCAAATAGGTGAGGGTGGTCTTTCCGAAGGTCATCTTCTCTTTCCCATGTTGCTTCTTCTTCGGAATGATGGTTCCATTGAACTTTGTAGAATTTGATAGTCTTGGTCCGAGTAAATCTTTCTGCAGTCTCAAGAATCTTGATAGGTTTCTCCTCATAAGTGAGGTCACTCTCCAATTGTACCTCTTCCAAAGGTATAGTATCCTTCAAAGAAGTCTCTTCCATTTCTGGATGACATTTCTTAAGCTGACTCACATGAAACACATTGTGAGTGGCAGATAGTGATTCTGGCAATTCAATCTCATAAGCTACTTCTCCTTTACGACTCAGAATCTTGAATAGTCCAACATATCTTAGGGCTAATTTACTTTTGACACCAAATCTCTTCACTCCACGAAGTGGTGACACTCTAAGATAAGCTCTATCACCTACTTCATAGGTGACCTCTCTACGCTTAGGATCTGTGTAACTCTTCTGTTGGGACTGTGCTATCTTCAATCTGTCCTTAACTAGCTTGACTTTCTCTTCAGCCTCTTTGATTAGTTCTGGTCCGAACAAACTTCTTTCTCCCACACCATTCCATAGCAATGGGGTGGTACATTTTCTCCCATAGAGAAACTCAAATGGTGCCATCTCAATACTGGCTTGATAGCTGTTATTGTAAGAGAATTCTGCGTAAGGCAGACTTTCATCCCAACTGGCTCCATAGTCTAGGGCACATGCCCTCAACATATCTTCAAGAATCTGGTTGGTCCTTTATGTTTTTCCATCAGTCTGAGGATGAAAATCAGTGCTAAATTCCAACCTCGTTCCCAATGACTCATGTAATTGCCTCCAAAAATGGGAAGTGAATTGAGTTCCCCTATCAAACACAATACTTTTGGGTACTCCATGTAGACATACAATTCTACTCATAAAGATCTTGTCTAACTTAGCACTTTTATAGGTTGTCTTCACGGGTATGAAATGAGCCACTTTAGTTAGGCGATCCACTACTGCCCAAATAGAATCGTATCCTGACCTGGTCCTTGGCAGTCCAGTGATGAAATTCATACCAATCTTGTCCCACTTCCAATCAGGAATGGGTAGTGGTTGTAACAATCCTGCTGGTTTCTGATGTTCCGCTTTCACTCTACTACATACATCACACAAAGCAATATGTTCGACGATGTCCTTCTTGAGATTATTCCACCAAAATCTTTCCTTCGTATCCATGTACAATTTTGTGTTACCCGGATGAATGGAATGTGGTGAGTTGTGGGCTTCTTGTAAAATCAGTTTCCGAAGCTCCACAACTTGTGGAACACAGATACGTTTTCCATACCATAAAGTACCCTGTTCATCTTCATGGAATCCTTTGGCTTTTCCCTTGCCAATCTTTTCCTTAATCTCTTCAATTTCTTTATCTGTCTTTTGAGCTTCTTTGATTTTTTCCAACAAAGTGGGTTGAACATCCAATGACATGAGATGTCCTTTAGGCACAATCTCTAATCTGAGATCTCTAAATTGGGCACACAGATCATCTAGCAATTCTCCCTTAGTAAGGCCATTCACAAAAACTTTACGGCTTAGAGCATCCGCTACAACATTTGCTTTACCGGGGTGGTATTGCAAACTCAAGTCATAGTCCTTGATGAGTTCTAGCCATCTTCTTTGTCTCATGTTAATTTCTTTCTAGGTGAAGATATACTTCAAACTCTTGTGATCTGTGAACACTTCACATCCCTTTCCCAAAAGATAATGTCTCCATGTTTTGAGTGCATGGACAACAGAGGCTAACTCTAAATCATGAGTAGGGTAGTTTACTTCATGAGTTTTGAGTTGTCTCGAGGCATAAGCCACAACTTTCCCTTCTTGCATAAGTACTGCACCTAATCCATGATGAGATGCATCACAATACACTTGGAAATCTTTTTCCATATCTAGCAAACATAAGACTAGTGATGTCACTAGTCTCCTCTTCAATTCTTGAAAACTGAGTTCACATCCTTCAGACCAAGCAAATTTCTTGTCTTTCTTTAGCAGTTCTGTCATTGGTTTAGCTACCTTGGAGAAATTCTCGATAAATCTTCTGTAGTATCCTGCCAAGCCAAGGAAACTACGAACCTCTTTCACTGACTTAGGAGATTCCCATTCAATTACAGCTGAAACTTTAGCAGGATCAACTGCTACACCATCTCCTGACACAATGTGTCCAAGAAAACCAACTTCATTTAACCAAAATTCACACTTGCTGAATTTGGCATACAGCTTATGTTGTCTAAGCTTCTCAAGTATCAGACGTAGATGTCCTTCATGCTCTTATTTGCTCTTGGAGTAGATCAAAATGTCATCGATGAAAACGACAACAAAGTTATCAAGGAATTCCATGAACACCTTGTTCATCATATTCATGAAGTATGCTGGTGCATTGGTCAAACCAAATGGCATCACGGTATACTCATACAATCCATACCTTGTGGTGAAAGCTGTCTTAGGTATGTCTTGTTCCCTTATCTTGAGCTGGAAATAACCTGACCGGAGATCAATCTTTGAGAACACACAAGCTCCTTCTAACTGATCAAACAAGTCATTAATTCTAGGCAAAGGGTATTTGTTCTTGATGGACACCTCATTGAGTGAACGGTAATCTATGCATAACCTTTGACTTCTATCTTTCTTTTCCACAAACAAAACTGGTGCTCCCCAAGATGAAGAACTTGGTTGGATAAAACCTTTCTGCAACTATTCTCCAAGTTGCTTCTTGAGTTCTTTCAACTCATCAACTGACATCTTGTATGGTCTCTTTGCTATTGGTCTAGATCCTGGTAGCAAGTCGATAAGAAATTCTACATCTCTATCTGGTGGCATTCCCGGCAATTATTCCGGAAACACATCCAGATATTCTCTCACAATTGGCACACTGTCCATGCTACCCCCCTTAAGAGAATTTAGCTTACTCCTTTTCGATTCAAAGTTGGTCTTGAATCTGATCCTTTTGTTTTCTGGAGTTGTGAGTGAGACCGTATGGTTGGCACAATCTATTACTCCCATGTGCTTAGTCATCCAGTCCATTCCCAAGATGACATCCAATCCTTGGGAGTTTAGGATTATCAAGTTAACGGGAAACTTATACTTCCCAAACTCTATGACTAGATCATGACATCCTAAATTCACTATCATTTCTCCGCCAGGAAAACTTACTTTTATAAGACACCCAATAGTTTCTACCGGTAGTTCATTTCTTTCAACAAATGCTCTTGATATGAATGAATGATATGCACCAGTATCAAAGAGAACAAATGATGGAACAGAATTGAGTTTGAACTTACCAGCAACAGCATCAGGTTCCTCATAGATTTCTTCCACATTGATGTGGTTCACTTGTCCCTTTTGAAAAGGGTTGGGCTTGTTGGGTCCTTCAACTTTCTTTTCTGGGCATTCATTTGCATAATGCCCCATCTTCTTGCACTTGAAACATTCAACCTGACTGAGATCCTTCTTCAAAGGCTGCCTTCCACTGCCACTTCCACTTCCACTATGGTGGCTCTTATATCCACTCTTGTGATTTTTGTGCCTGTCATTGTCATGACTACGGTGATGCTTGTTGTCATGATGACGGTTGTGGTTGTGGTGGTGGTGGCTGTTGTACTTTCCATGCTTGTGGGATCCAAAATTCCCACTATGATCATAATGGGAACGTTTGTGAGACGATCCCGAGTTGTGCTTTCTCTTCCTGCTTTCAACTTGTTTCATCTTGCTCTCCAAGATGACAGCCTTGTCACAAAGAGACTGATAAGTGGGAACATAGGCCACAGATAGCTGCAGGTTAAGTTCATCGTTCAATCCTTCGAGGAACTTCTCTTTCCTCTTAGCATCAGTGTCGACTTCATCCGGTGCATAACACGCCAGATTGTTGAACTCCTCAATATACTCTGCCACGCTACGGTGGTGCTGCTTCAGATTATGAAACTCTTTCTTCTTCAAACTCATCACTCCGGATGAGATGTGAGCAGTACGGAAACCATCTTCGAAGATAGCCCATGTCACATCCGCAATGGGAGTGGTGATCTGGAAGTTATCCCACCAAGTGGTTGTTGGTCCTTCCAACAAGTGTGCTGCAAATCTGACTTTCTCTTCATCAGTACAGCCAACGGTTACCAAGTCCTTGTTCACAGAGCGTAGCCAATCATTGGCCACCATAGGATCAGTAGTTTCTGAGAACTTTGCTGGCCTCAGTCTTAAGAACCTGGTAAGCATGTCAAAACCTGGTAGGTTGTTCTGATTGTTGTTGTTGTTGTTATTGTTATTATTATTGTTGTTGTTGTTCTGATTCTGGATGAACATGGTCATCATTTGCATCAACTGCGTCTGAGCTGTCATCATCTGCTGCATCTCAGGGGTGATGTTGTTGTTGTTGGGGTTGGGATTGGCACGTCGGGGAGGCATCTATGGTTTTCAATAAGGATAAGAATGAGATACCCATAGATGCTAACATGCACAATACATCACATAACAAACCACAATCATGCATCATAGTAGTAAAAGTTCAACAACACAGACAACAAGTTTTTGGAAAAGTAAACACACCAATAGCAAGCCATCCACATGTTGGGTGGTCATTGCGACTCAATAATCAAAAGCATGGTAAATAAATGGTAAATGAGTAGTCATCACTACTCCTATGCATCAACCTCCTCATCGACAAGTGTAAGGCCCGCATTCTCCATCACGGTCTTGTATTCCTCGACATTGGTGGTCTAGGCCTCTACTTTGGCTTTGAGAGCCCTCTTCTGTGCATGAAGTCTCTCAATCACACCTTGTTGATGTTTGAGCTCTAAGTCCTTGGCCTCTAGTTCTGCAGTCATGTCTCGAATCCTCTTGTTCCTATCTTGGACTCTCTTCTCTTGACTCTTGAACTTTCTATCCTGACTCTCAAACTTGGCCTCCATCTCCTTGACTATCTCATCTTGCTCCGCGAAGAGCTTGTCCTTCTCACGAAGCTGCACCTAGAGTTCGTCATTGCTAAGCATGACATTGGTCCAATCAGGGTCTAGGTGCCTAAGAAGAACCTCTAAGTCCTGGAGGTACAGATGAATCGGCTCTGCTATCTCTCTAGCAGTATCCTCGAAGTCAATGGCCTCACCATCCTCGTCACGCCTGCCGAAGGCGTGGAAGTGAGTACCTCTAACTTCCCGAGAGTGTCTCCCTATCAAGCGTCCAAGCAAATCCTGCATGACTACCTCTAGGCCTCTCTCCTTGTCATCATGCATGAGCTTGAAGGTGATGGCCTTCGTGGCTGGCTCAGTCTGGCGTCCTGGCTAAATAACCTTGAAGCCCCAAAGGTCCTTCCTCTCGAACTTGGTGAGGGGAATCATCATGATCGAAGGAAGTGGGATATTGAGCAAACTAGTGAGCTCAATAAGACGAGGGCCAAAACGAGTTCCCTTGAACTCTTCAGCCGTGCTGATAATAACATTAGGCATCTATTTTATAAGATAGAAAAGTTAGAATCAACATACATAGAGATGAATCACAAGACAAAGTATCACATGCATAACTTTGGAAATCAAAACACACAAGTCATAGCATACATAATACCATTACAAACATCCAAGGTTCAACTTATTTTAAACAACATTTGGAAATAAAATGAAAGTGGTGGTCCAACTAACTAAGTACGTTACAATCCAATCTCACTTGCCAAGTTGGCTAACAGGGCATCCCTGGAGGCAATCTGTCTATCTAGATCACATGACTCCATTGCTAAGTCTACGATGTCCTTCCTTAAACCTTGGTTGGTAGCTTCTAACTCTTGGGTGTGCTTATTTTCTTCCTTAAGGTCATTCTGGGTGTTGAGCATTCTGCACTTGATTCTATCACCAAGTTCTTTGATGGCCTTCCAAGCTGCATCCCTTGCCGAATCAAAGAATGTAGTGTGCATCACTGAGTTGGTGACCATGCAGAATCCTGATTCCTTGTGGTTGTCTTCCTTATTTTTATACAAGTGAAGTTGCATCCACCAGTATTCAACTCCTTCATCCATCATAGGAAAACCTTTGTACACAGTTGCACCATGTATTCCCATGGCAACCATGAGGTCCTTGAGAGCCTTGGGGAATTCTGTCTCACATTCCAAAGTCATAGTCATGAGTGGTCATTTCTTCACGGCTTCGTTGATGGAGTTCATCTACAAATAGAGATGAGAAAGAAGATTAGAAAAGTTTACGATAAGAAAAAGACAAGTGTGGAAGTTGTTAAATTTTTTTACTTAGTGGTTTCCAATCCTAGGGTCATAATCCTACAGGCAACACAGTGCTCTGATACCATCTGTAAGATCCCTCCTTTATAAAGGAAAATATCCCTGTGATTGCAATGCTAGTCCCTGCATCAATGCTAGCATCCACAGTTTAAGATGAAGTACACAGAAACAAAGGTCATTATTACGAGTCATTCCAGAGACAAACATAGTCTTTTACAAACTCCATGGCCATAGGCCTAGTACAAGAGTTTAAATATGTAATAAGATAATTAAGTCTTCATCTTCATGTTCCACAGGCAAGCATGTTGAGTGTAGACTCATAACCCCTAATCACCATCAGAATAACCTGCAACATCACAAGTTACAGCCACAGTGGGTCAATACATTGGAATAGTATTGGCAAGTGATACCTTAGTATAATATTGGCAACTAGATACTATATGCATTTGGCTAAGTGTAGTTTAGGCTTGCTTTGCTCAAAATAGGTTTTTCCTATTAGTTGAAAACACTAAGTTTTTGTTTGACAAAATCTTTCCCAAGGAAACACCAATATAAATTGGTGAACCTTCACCCTTGTTCAACCACAAGATTTTACTTAGAAATTGGGATGAGGAGATTCTTGATAGCTTCCATGTCTTGATGCTCAAATTGTCTAACACCAGGGACATGGCTAAGTACTTAGATTCTTTCATCTGCAGAGGTTGTGCACTTTCCCCACAAAACTTGATTTTCACCAAGACAGGACCTTTCAGAAGCCTTCCCTTAGACCAAATGGACGCATTCCAACCTATCATCCCACTACCACCAACTGTCCAATTGGCTAAGTTATTGCAACCTATGTGATCCAGGCAGAGCCCATATTGCCAAGTGGCTGCACTAGAAGCTTCTTAACATATGGCATCTCAAATCCCTTTGTTCCTGGGTGGCTTTCCACAAGTGAGATACACAAGGTAAACCATAGAAATGGGCCTTGTGTAACCACTCAACACAAACCATTCCTTCCATTCCACCCAGGTGTTTCATTCACTTAGTTGTTTTATTACATAAAACACAAGTCCAAAGACTTAGAAATATTTTCTCATAGCATGAATATATAATCACCCTTGGTTTCTACTAGCTAGGCTAAGCATGGCATTGATAATAATCTTAACTTAGAAATTTCTAGCAATTCTACAACTACTAGGATTTCCCAAGCATAGCATATAGATCAAAATATTCATGCAAGGCTAGCAAAATATTTCTAATGCATAGTTGAAAACATAGGAATAAAATCATGAAGCACCACTTGCCTTGGTAGTTTGGGGGGTAGCAACAATCCTCACAATCACAATAACTATTTGCACCAAAATCTACACATAAAATAATGGCACAAAATCACATACACAAAATATACAAGCAAAAATACATGAATGTATGCAAAATGCCATGTGATGATTTTCTACACCAAACAAGACAAGTGCACATTACTGAATCATAAACAAGTACAAAACAAGCCAAAAGAACTTTATTTGAATAACAAAACATTTTCCAAATAATTACTATACTCAAATTATGCCTACAAATGTTTCTGTAAAAACAAACATTTTATCAGAGGCAAATCATTAAACACATTGCATCAATGGAAAGGATTTTCTCTCCTGATTCCATTGATATAAAATTTGTCAAATTTGGACGTGGGAATCAAAAGTTATGAATTATTCAACTTTAAACATCTAATAGATCTAATTTCTGGTTTTTATTAAACAGACAGGCCACGTGGCATGATTTCATTGGCCGATACCGTTTCGCTCGGATCGATCGCTGTGAAGCGTTGGATTTAAATTAGATCGAGCGGCACAGAGACACTCGTACCCCTTCGAGTTATCTTCAATCACAACCAGTGGGTCAAGATCTAACGGCCCTAAGCAGCTAACCCTAGACGGGCGGCGCTAGCGGCGGCGCGCTCGGACAAGGGTGTTCCGGTGAAAACAGGAAGAAAGGGAGAGGGAAAAATTTCTCACCGGGTTCGCCGTGAAGTGATGGTTCTCAAGGTAGTCGAGGTGTAACAGGGGGCGCACGAAGTCTTCATGGATTCCTCGTCGGAGAGGTTGTTGTCGTCGGTCACGCACGATTCTTGTCGGAGATGAGTACCTGGGACGCAAGCGAGCAGGGCAACGGGACAGTGAGGTGCACACGTGTTTGGGGAGTGTGTGTAAACTCATCAGAGAGCAAGGGACTTACGGGGACGACGGCTATTGCTTGCCATAGATGGGGCAGACGGCTACGGCGAGTAGGCGAGGTCGGAGTCGAGCTTCTGGAGCATGCGCGAGCAAGCGGAGGGTGTCAGTAGGTGCGTACGGGGATGTAGAATAAGCTAGTCTGAACCATAGGCAGAGGGGAATGCGGGGCTTACCGGAATTCGACGACGAGCTCGTCGGAGCAGAGGGGTGTCCTGAGAAGATTCTAAGCAGCCT
Source organism: Avena sativa (assembly GCA_916181665.1). Taxonomy (NCBI): domain Eukaryota; kingdom Viridiplantae; phylum Streptophyta; class Magnoliopsida; order Poales; family Poaceae; genus Avena; species Avena sativa. Next base: position 511,174,235 of record OV702294.1, read on the forward strand.
GGTGGCTCCGGTGGGGTGAGGTTTGGGGGAAAAGGAGAAGGGAAGCATGGCGCTTAAGTAGGCGTGGTCGTGGGAGGAATTTACTCGAGCATTCAATGGGAATTGAATCCGCGAATCAAACAGGAAACGGCCGGAGGAATTAGGGGAGGAACTGGTCGCTGGGGGTGGAGACGATGACTAACGCGTGGGCCATTGTTGTCAGCAAGAGAAAAAGAGAAGAGGTGGGGTCCCTGCGTCACTGACTTTGTGGGTGAGCGTGTGGTTGAAAAAGAACAGAGGCAGAGGGGTTCCCAGGTGGGCTCTTGCTGGGCCAGAATGGTTTGCTGGGCTGGGTAGGGCTAGATTGGTTGATCTGTTTTATTTTTTTCTCCTTTAATCTTTTTTCCTTTTCTGAATGGATTTCTGGTTTGAATTTTGAAAGATCAATTCAAATCTGTTTTAAATGAAACCTTCTCCAAACAAGAGCTTGCTGATCCTTGTCTCCTAGGAGATGTAACACAACTGTTCATACTTGAGGGAAAAACAAAAAGGGTTTGGAAAAGGAATTTAGACAAGCTTTATTTATGTATTTATAAATAGTAAAGGATTGGTTTATAAATCATAATTTGTTTCGAAACCTTGACCAAACTTTAGAAACCACTCTTAAGTTTGAACTTAAAACATTACTGATCAAAATAAGTACCTTTCTCATTAGAAGGTAGCAATAAGGCTATAGCATACTTACATAAAATAATGAGCATCAGATGCTCCTGTTTTTGGAATGGTTTTGAAATGGAACCCTAAATGATCATGGATGCATGGATGATATGCATGAGTTTTGAAACATGATTTTAGGGATGTTACACCTCATTGCCCCTATCATAAGCATCTTGAAGTGATTAAGGTCAAAGTGAACAAAGATGGAGTATATGATTTACGAAGTATAAGTTGGCAATCTCCAGTCCCTTGAATACGAGGGCCACACCTCATGCTACTCAACTTTAGTCACCTGTAAGTTCTTGTCATTGTAAGTATTTGCATATCACAGAGAACCGCCAACGAGGTACCCCTTGCACATGGTACAGGAGCTTTCCCATAACCAAAATGACAAGGCAAGCAGACAATAACCATCTCAGCAATTTTCTTATTTACCATGGGAATATGGTGCTTTTTTTCTCTCTTTCCTCTTTTCTCAATGTGTCGCTTTTTTTATAAGAAGAATGCTTCATAGATGTCACTATGGTGATGCTGCAAGTTTCCACCATGATTAGGCATGGCTTAGGCTAGCGGCCCAGGCATTTCTCTAACACAGAATACAAACTCCATGGACTTACAAGTTCCCTCTTTATTTCACACTGGTGACATCCATAGACAAAATAGCATGATATCAACTGAGTACAAAGTACAAGTGAAATGTTGAAAACGTTCCCCGTGACAGCACGGTTCTGCTAATTCCAATGTATAAGTGCAAGCATATACAACATAAATGACACAAGTTCATTAGGGGCAAATAATATAAAGTGTGCCATCAAGTTTGTGAGGGCTTTAATCACTAAGTTTTCACATGACAAAATAGTTTTTTAATTGGAAGATAGCTGAAAACAAGAATATACTTGAAAATGGTGTAACACACCATGCATAGGAAATTATAGTGGACACTTTGGAATAACTTGGTTTCTTGGGAGTTGGAAGCATGAGTAGAGCTTACTCATACAAGTGGAGGCTAGCAAAAGGCTGGGAGCAACCAACCAAGAGAGCAATAATGGCCATAATCATGTAGAGCAACAAAACATTACTAATCAAAGCATAGAGTGGTACTACAAGTCAAGTACTAAATGATCATAGAGGCTATGGTGACTTTTTCATAGTCATAACATGGTGTGAGCATGTGCCAAGTCGACCCAAACAAAGCATCAGAGCAGAATACCACAATACTATGCTTTTGTATGCTAAAACAACGCATAATTTATTCAAGGCACACTAAGCAATCCCAATTGTTTGGAACAAGACATGCTACAGCAATAATCACTAAGCATAAGGTCAAAACAACACCTAGCATGTCATGCTAAAGTCTAAGTCACAGTCAACGCAAGCTCCTCTTTTGTACCACTATAAGCATGAAACTTTCTACTCTTTTCCAACACCAAACAACTTATTTTAAACAACTCACAAAGATAATAATAAATAAAGATTAGTGAGCTTGTCTCACAAATCCACAAAGAAGAACTAAAAAGTTCTAAGCTGAATGCACAAGAAAACTAAGGCTAAACATAGTGCTGGCAAAAGAGAACACTCATAGAACAATAAGAGTGAAAACTAGAGTGTTCTAGGCAATGAAAACAGAGTGTGCCTCTCTCCAAAAGAAGTGTGGTGTAACCAACAAACTTACTAAAGCAAACTAAACAAACAAAAACCAAAAATGAAAACTAAGACACTCCAAGAACAACACAACAATGCATGAAACAATAAAAACGAAGTGTCTAGAAAGACCTGAGGTTTTTATTGATGAAGAAGGGGATGCCTTGAGCATCCCCAAGCTTTGACGCTTGTACCTCCTGAATATTTATTGGGTGAAACGGGGTGGCATCCCCAAGCTTGAGCTCTTGTCCATTCTTCATCTCATTACATCATTCTTTCTCTACACCTGCAAATTTTCCTTCATACAAAACTTCACACAATCTTCATTAGCAACATTAGTGTATTCAAAAGATAATAGAACTTTAGGCAAAGCTTTGGAACAGCAAGACTTTTAACTAAAAACACAAGCTACTGTAGTAAGTCCTTCAAAAATCTCAATTCCCCAAAATATAACTAAAAAAGGAATCAATAAGAAGCAAATGCAAATAATGGCAGAAATCTGACAAAATAGACTAGCAGGTAGAAACCGATTTTTTCGAACACCTTATGTTGCTCAAATAAAAAAGTGTTGAACTAACGAAAGTTATCTAACATACTAGGGGATTTATTCGTAAATGTTCAGCTCAATCCGACTTACATAGACTCCTTAAAAAAATTTGTGGTGGAGGACAGAAATCTGTTTTGGGACAGCAACTCCCCAAATCTCGCTTCCCTCTCATTAGAGGTCATTCTTGGCACAAAAAACAAACAAAAAGGATAAGGAGATAACCCAAGAGTTTCCTTGAGTCTTGGAAGTTATTACTTCAGTAATGACCTCTCCTTATCCTTTTTGTTTGACCTCTAATGAGAGGGAAGTAAGATTTGGGGAGTTGTTGTCCCGAAAAAGATTTTTGTCCTCCACCAAAACAATCGTGAAGAGTCTCTGTAACTCGGATTGAGCTCACAATTTACGAATACATGCCCGAGTATGTTAACTAACTTTCGTTAGTTCAACACTTTTTTATTTGAGCAACAGAAGATGTTCGAAAAAATCGGTTTCTACCTGCTGGTCTATTTTGACAGATTTCTGCCATTATTTGCATTTGCTTCTTATTGATTCCTTTTTGAGTTATCTTTAGGTGAATTGATATTTTTGAAGGATTTGCTACAGTAGCTTGTGTTTTTAGTGAAAAAAATTCTGTTATAAAGCTAAACCCAAAGGTCTATTATCTTTTGAATGCACTAATGTTGCTAATGAAGATTGTGTGAAGTTTTGTATGAAGGAAAACTTTCAGGTGTAGAGAGAGAATGATGTAATGAGATTGATAATGTACAAAAGCTCAAGCTTGGGGATTCCACCCCGGTGTCACCCCAAGAAATATCCAAGAGGTACAAGCATCAAAGCTTGGGGATGCCCAAGGCATCCCCTTCTTCATCAATAAAAAGCTCAGATCTTTCTAGACACTTCGTTTTTATTGTTTCATGCACTGTTGTGTTGTTCTTGGAGCGTCTTAGTTTTCATTTGCTTTGCTTAGTTTGTTTAGTTTGCTTGAATAAAGTAGTTTGGACCCCTGTTCTCGATGTGTTGTTTCAAATAAGTCGATTGGTGTTGGAAAGGAGTAGAAAGTTCTTGCTTGAAAGTGCAAGAGGAACTTGCATTGACTGTGACTTAGACTTTAGCATGTCATGCTAGGTGTTGTTTTGACCTTATGCTTAGTGATTATTGTTGTAGCATGACTTGTTCCAAACAATTGGGATTGCTTAGTGTGCCTTGAAGGAATCATGCGTTGTCTTAACATACAAAAGCATAGTATTGTGGTATTCTCCTTTGATGCTTTGTTTGGGTTGACTTCGCACATGCTCTGTAAGATCCCACCTTTATAAAGGTAAAGATACCTGTGATTGCAATGCTAGTCCCTAGATCAATTGCTAGCATCCACAGTTTAAGATGAAGTACACAGAAACAAAGGTCATTATTACATCATCATTCCAGAGATAACATAGTCTTTTACAACTCCATAGCCAAAGGCTTAATACAAGAGTTTAACTTAACAATATAAATAAAGTCTTCATCTTCATGTGCCACAAGCAAGCATGTTGAGTGTAGACTCATAACCCCTAATCATCATCAGAGTAACCTGCAACATTACAAGTTACAGCCACAGTGGGTCAATACATTGGAATAGTATTGGCAAGTGATACCTTAGAAGAATATTATCATCTAATCACTACATGAATTTGGCTAAGTGTAGCTTAGGCTTGCTTTGCTCAAAATAGATTTTACCTATCAGTTGAAAACACTAAGTTTTTGTTTGGCAAAAACTTCCAAGGAACCACCAATAGAAATTGGTGAACCTTCACCCTTGTTCAACCACAAGTTTTAACTTAGAAAATTGGGATGAGGAGATTGTTGATAGCTTACATGTCTTGATGCTCAAATTGTCCAATACCATGGACATGGCTAAGTACTTAGTTTCTTCCATCTGTAGAGGTGGTGCACTTTCCCCACAAGACTTGATTTTAACCAAGACAGGACCTTTCAGAAGCCTTCCCTTAGACCAAATGGACGTGTTCCAACCTATCATCCCACTACCACCAACTGTCCAAATGGCTAAGTTATTGCAACCTATATGATCCAGGCAGAGCCCATAATGCCATGTGGCTACACTAGAAGCTTCTTAACATTTGGCATCTCAAATCCCTTTGTTCCTGGGTGGCATTCCACAAGTGAGATACACAAGGTAAACCATAGAAATGGGCCTTGTGTAACCACTCAACACAAACCATTCTTCCCATTCCACCCAGGTGTTTCATTCACTTAGTTGTTTTATTAAGCAAAAACTTAAGTCATAGACTTAGAAATATATCTCATAGCATGTTTATATTATCCACCCTTGGTTACTACTAGCTAGGCTAAGCATGGCAATAGCAAGTATCTTAACTTAGAGAAAATTCTAACAAATCTACATCTACTAGGATTTCCCAAGCATAGCATATAGATACTTAGCAAAATATTCATGCAAGCCCTATACAAAATATTTCTAATGCATATTCAAAATATTGGGATAAAATAATGAAGCACCACTTGCCTTGGTAGTTGGGGGAGTAGCAAAAATCCTCACAATCACAATCACCACTAGCACCAAAATCTACACATAAAATGATAGCACCAAATTCACATATCAAAATAAACAAACAAAAATATATGAATGCATGCAAATGCCATGTGATGATTTTTCTAAATCAAACAAGACAAGTGTAACAGTACTGAATCACAAACAAAACAAATATACACTAAATAAACTTTTTTTAGTCTTTAAAACATTTTTCAAATAATTTCTATACTCATAATAAGCCTACAAATGTTTCTGCAAAAACCACCAAATTTACAGATGCAGTTTATTAAACAAAGTGCATGGTTGGATAGAATTCTCTCTCCTGATTCCAATGATATAAAATTAGCAAAATTTGAACATGTGGATCAAAAGTTATGAATTTTGCAAGTTTGAACAACTAATAGATCTAATTTCAGATTTTAAATCTAAACTCTAGCCACGCGGTGCTTTCTGATTGGACGGTACCGCTTCGCACTGGACCACGCTCACGCACCGTTAGATCTAAATAAAATCCAGCGGCTCAGATCTGCCCATATCGTTTCACCTAAGATCTAATCGCGGTCGTGGGATCTAGATCCAACATGCATCTTTGCCCTGACCAAAGACTGGCGGAGCTGAGTCAACGGCGAGCGGTGGCGCGCTCGGGTGGTGGTGCTACCGGCGATACAGGAAGCGCTAGGGGAAGGGGATTAGCTCACCAGTCTCGCTGTAAAGTGCTGGTTCTCGAGGTGGTCGCCGTTTACTGAGGGGCGCACGGGGTCGTCAGGGATTGCTCGTCGGAGTTGCTTCGGTCGTCGGGTACGGCTGCTCGTCGTCGTTGGCGAGGATATAGATCATGCCAAAGGAAAATAAGTAGTGCGTCAGATGCGTGAAGCGATGCTAGTCATGCGAGTAACAAAGAGAGGGCAGGGCGCGGTCAGAACTAACCAGAACAGCTCGCCGGAGTTGATGGTTATGTCGGGCACGCGCAGTCGTCGACGTTGCCGAGGCTCTGGATGATCCTAGCACACAACAGTTGTGTTAAACGATGCGCAAGGATGCGGTGAACAAGCTAGCAAGACCAGGAGGCAAGGGCAAGGAGTTCTCACCAGAATTTGCCGCCGGAGACGCTCGGTACCGCGCCGGAGTGAGCTCGATTGTGGGCAGCCTGGTGGCTCTCTATGGTGGTGGCTTGGGGGAAAATGAGCGGAAGGAGGAGGAGGTTAAATAGTCGGGGCGAGGGAGGTAATTACGCTGGTGTTTACTCGCAATCAAGCGCGGAATAAAATCGGAGAAACGACCGCGGCGGTGCTGGTCGCGGCGTGATTTTGGGGACGAAGGTGACATGGCGTGTGGGTCCTGGGTGTCAACGAGGGAGGGGTATGCTTGCGGGTGAGAAACGAAGGAAGAAAAGGAAACCCGGGTGGGCTGCATCTGTTACTGGGCCGAAAAAGTGACGCCGGCCTGTTTCAAATTCTTTTATCTTTTTCCTTTTCTGTTTTGATTTTCTGGAATCATTTTCAAATGGTTTTCAAATGAATTTGAATTCAAATTTTCTCTGAATCTTTATAGGATGGATCAAGCACTTATTTGAGTAACTCACATTGTTCATCACTCAAATTTATAAGGGCCCATTGGAATTTAAAATAAACAATGCCTTTATCTTTTATTTAATAAAGACATATGAAAGGTTTTAAATTCATATTTTGTTTTGAAAACTTTGTCCAAACTTTGGAAATTATCAATCAAACTAGGATCAATTCTCTACTGATCAAAACAAGTGTTTTATTCCCAAAGGTAGCAATAAGGCTAATGCCTTGCTTACATAAAATGATAGATCACCAAAGTTTCTGTTTTTGAAGAAATGATCCTAAAATGATTATGAATGCATGAATGATATGCAATCTTTGGAAACATGATTTTTGGGATGTTACAAATCTAACCCCCTTAAGATGAATCTCTCCCTAGAGATTCGGATTGGCTAGCAAATAGGTTAGGGTGGTCTTTCCGAAAGTCATCTTCTCTTTCCCATGTTGCTTCTTCTTCGGAATGATGGTTCCACTGAACTTTGCAGAATTTGATAGTCTTTGTCCGAGTAACTCTTTCTGCAGTCTCCAGAATCTTGATAGGTTTTTCCTCATAAGTGAGATCACTTTCCAATTGGACCTCCTCCAAAGGTATAGTATCTTTCAAAGAAGTCTCTTCCATCTCCTGATGGCATTTCTTAGGTGACTTACGTGAAATACATTGTGAACAGCAGACAATTATTCAGGCAATTCAATCTCATATGCCACTTCTCCTTTACGGCTCAGAATCTTGAATGGTCCAACATATCTTGGGGCCAATTTTCCTTTGACTCCAAATCTCTTCACTCCACGAAGTGGTGATACTCTAAGATAAGCTCTATCACCCACCTCATAGGCGACTTCCCTACGCTTGGGATCTGCGTAGCTCTTTTGTCGGGACTGTGCTATCTTCAATATGTCCTTTACCAACTTGACTTTCTCTTCAGCTTCCTTGATTAGTTCTGGCCCAAACAAGTTTCTTTCTCCAACACCATTCCATAGCAATGGTGTGGTACACTTTCTCCCGTAGAGAAATTCAAACGGTGCCATCTCAATACTGTCTTGATAGCTGTTGTTGTAAGAGAATTCTGCGTAAGGCAGACTTTCATCCCAACTAGCTCCATAATCTAGGGCACATGCCCTCAACATATCCTCTAAGATCTGGTTGGTCCTTTCTGTCTGTCCATGAGTCTGGGGATGAAAAGCAGTACTGAATTCCAATCTTGTTCCCAATGACTCATGCAGTTGTCTCCAAAAATGGGAAGTGAATTGAGTTCCCCTATCAGACACAATACTCTTGGGTACTCCATGCAGACACACAATCCTATTCATATAAATCTTGGCCAACTTAGCATTGGTATAGGTTGTCTTCACGGGTATGAAATGAGCTACTTTAGTTAGGCGACCCACTACTACCCAAATGGAATCATATCCTGATCTGGTCCTTGGCAATCCGGTGATGAAATCCATGCCAATCTTGTTCTACTTCCAATCAGGAATAGGTAGTGGTTGTAACAATCCTGCTGGTTTTTGATGTTCCGCTTTCACCCTACTACATACATCGCACAAAGCAATATGTTCGGTGATGTCCTTCTTGAGATTATTCCACCAAAATCTTTCCTTCATATCCATGTACATTTTGATGTTACCCGGATGAATGGAATACGGTGAGTTGTGTGCTTCCTGTAAAATCAGTTTCCGAAGTTCCGGATCTTGCGGAACATAGATACATTTTCCATACCACAAAGTACCCTGTTCGTCTTCATGGAATCCTTTGGCTTTTCCCTTGCCAATCTTTTCCTTAATCTCTTCAATTTCCTTGTCTGTCTTTTGGGCTTCCTTGATTTTGTCCAACAAAGTGGGTTGAACATCCAATGACATGAGATGTCCTTCATGCACAATCTCCAATCTGAGATCTCTAAATTGGGCACACAGATCATCTGGCAATTCTCCCTTAGTAAGGCCATTCACATACACCTTACAGCTTAGAGCATCTTCTACAACATTTCCTTTACCAGGGTGGTATTGCAAACTCAAGTCATAGTCCTTGATGAGTTCTAGACATCTTCTTTGTCTCATGTTGATCTCTTTCTGAGTAAAGATATACTTCAAACTTTTGTGATCTGTGAACACTTCACATCGTTTTCCCAAAAGGTAATGTCTCCATGTTTTGAGTGCATGGACAACTGAGGCTAACTCCAAATCATGAGTGGGATAGTTCACTTCATGAGTTTTGAGTTGTCTCGAGGCATAAGCCACAAATTTTCCTTCTTGCATCAGAACTGCACCTAGTCCTTGATGATATGCATCACAATACACCTGGAAATCCTTCTCCAAATCTGGCAGACATAGGACTGGTGCTGTCACTAGTCTCTTCTTCAATTCTTGAAAACTGAGTTCACACCCTTCAGACCAAGCAAATTTCTTGTCTTTCTTTAGTAACTTCGTCATTGGCTTTGCTACCTTGGAGAAATTCTCAATGAATCTTCTATAGTATCCTGCCAAGCCAAGGAAACTACGAACTTCTTTTACTGACTTAGGAGATTCCCACTCAGTTACTGCTGACACTTTTGCGGGATCAACTGCTACACCATCTCCTGAAACAATGTGTCCAAGAAAACCAACTTCGTTCAACCAGAACTCACACTTGCTGAATTTAGCATACAACTTATGCTCTCTAAGCTTCTCAAGTATCAAACGCAAATGTCCTTCATGCTCTTCATTGATTTTGGAGTAGATCAAAATGTCATCAATGAAAACGATAACAAATTTGTCAATAAACTCCATGAACACCTTGTTCATCATATTCATGAAGTAGGCTGGTGCATTGGTCAAACCAAATGGCATTACGGTCTACTCATACAATCCATACCTAGTGGTGAAAGATGTCTTAGGTATGTCTTGTTCCCTTATCTTAAGCTGAAAATAACCTGACCGGAGATCAATCTTCGACAACACACGAGCTCGTTCTGGCTGATCAAACAAATCATTGGTTCTAGGCAAAGGATATTTGTTCTTTATAGTCACCTCATTGAGTGAACGATAATCTATGCATAACCTTTGACTTCTATCTTTCTTTTCCACAAATAAAACTGGTGCTCCCCAAGATGAAGAACTTGGTTGAATAAATCCTTTCTGTAACTGTTCTCCAAGTTGTTTCTTGAGTTCTTTCAACTCATCAACTGACATCTTGTAAGGTCTCTTTGCTATTGGTCCAGATCCTGGCAGTAGGTCAATCAGAAATTCCACATCTCTATCTGGTGGAATCCCCGGCAATTCCTCCGGAAACACATCTGGATATTCTCTCACAATTAGCACACTTTCTATGCTAACCCCCTTAAGAGAATTTAGTTTACTTCCTTTTGACTCAAAGTTAGTCTTGAATCTAATCCTTTTATTTTCCGGAGTTGTGAGTGTGACAGTATGATTGGCACAATCTAACACTCCCTTGTACTTAGTCATCCAGTCCATTCCCAAAATTACATCCAGTCCTTGGGAATCTAAGATTATCAAATTAACGGGGAACTTATACTTCCCGAATTCTATGACTAGGTCATGGCATCCTGAGTTCACTATCATTTCTCCGCCAGGAGAACTTACTTTTATAGGACACCCAATAGTTTCCACTGGAAGTCCATTTCTAGCAACAAATTCTCTTGATATGAATGAATGCGATGCGCCAGTATCGAAAAGAACAAGTGCTGGAACAGAAGAGTTTGAACTTACCATCCACATCATCAGGTTCCTCATAAATCTCTTCCACATTTATGTGGTTCACTTGTCCCTTTTGAAAGGGATTGGGCTTGGTGGTTCCTTCAAATTTCTTTTCTAGGCACTCATTAGCACAGTGCCCCATCTTCTTACACTTGAAACATTCAACCTGACTGAGATCTTTCTTGACAGGCTGACTTCCACTACCACTTCCACCTCCATTGTGGTGGCTCTTGTATCCACTCTTGTGGTTCTTGTACTTGTCATTATCATGACTACGGTGATGCTTGTTGTCATGATGGCGGTTGTGGCTGTGGTGGTTGTTGTACTTTCCATGTTTGTGGGATCCAGAACTCCCACTATCATCATGATGGGAACGTTTGTGGGATGATCCCGATCTGTGCTTGTCAAAGGTGTGCTTCATATTTCTGCTTTCAACATGTTTCATCTTGTTCTCCAAGATGGTAGCCTTGTCACAGAGTGATTGGTATGTTGGGACATAGGCAACAGATAGCTGCAGGTTTAGCTCATCATTTAGTCCTTTGAGGAATTTCTCCTTCCTCTTGGCATCAGTATCAACTTCACCCGGTGCATAACGCTCCAGATTGTTGAACTCCTCAATATACTCAGCCACGCTGCGGTGACGCTGCTTCAGATTGTGGAACTCTTTCTTCTTCAAATTCATCACCCCGGATGAGATGTGAGCTATGCGGAATCCATCCTCAAAGATAGCCCAAGTCACATCCACAATGGGAGTGGTGATCTGGAAGTTATCCCACCAAGTTACTGCTGGTCCTTCCAACAGGTGTGCTACAAACCTGACTTTCTCCTCGTCGGTGCAGTCGACAGTCACTAAATCCTTGTTCATAGAACGTAGCCAATCATTGGCCACCATTGGTTCAGTGGTTCCTGAGAACTTTGCAGGCCTCAGTCTTAAGAATCTGGTGAGCATGTCAAATCATGGCGGATTATTCTAGTTGTTGTTGTTGTTATTGTTGTTGTTGTTATTGTTATTCTGATTCTGGTTCTATATAAAGGTGGTCATCATCTGCATCAATTGTGTCTGTGATGTCATCAACTGCTGCATCTCAAGAGTGACATTGTTGTTGTTTGGGTTGGGGTTGGCACGTCGAGGAGGCATCTGTGGTTTTCATAAGGATAATAATGAGATACCCATAGATGCTTAACATGCACAATACATCACATAGTCAACCACAATAATCAAGCATCAAAATAACATAGAGTTTTGAACGGCATAAACAACAAGTTTGGAAATGCAAAACACACCATGGCAAGCCACCCACATGTTGGATGGTCATTGCGACTCAATAATCAGAGTACGGTAGATGAAAGATAAACAAATAGTCCATGCTACTCCTCCGCATCAACCTCCTCGTCAACAAGTGTAAGACCTGCGTTCTCCATGGCGGTATTGTACTCATCAACACTAGTAGTCAAGGCATGTATCTTAGCTCTAAGAACCCTCTTCTGTGAGCGAAGCCTCTCAATCACTCCTTGCTGATGCTCAAGCTCGAAGTCCTTGGCCTCTAGCTCTTCCTTCATCTCCCGGATCCTCTTGTTCCTGTCTTGGACTCTTTTCTCTTGACTCTTGAACTTTCTGTCCTGGCTCTCAAACTTGGCCTCCATTTCCTTGACTATCTCTTCTTGCTCCGCGAAGAGATTGTCCTTCTCACGAAGCTAAACCTGGAGCTCGTCATTGCTAAGCATGACGTTGGTCCTATCAGTATCTAGGTGCCTAATAAGACCCTCTAGGTCCTGGAGGTACAGACGAATCGGCTCCATCATCTCTCTAGCAGCATCCTCGTACTCAATAGCCTCACCTTCCTCGTTGCGTCTCCCAAAGGGGTGAAAGTGTAGACCTCTAAGCTCTTTGGAGTGCCTCCCTACCAAGCGTCCGAGTAACTCTTGCATGACTACATCTAAGCCTTTCTCCTTGTCGTCATGCATCAGCTTGAAGTGATGGTATCCGTGGTTGGCTCTGTTTGGCGTGCAGGTTGGGTGACTCTGAAGCCCCAACGGTCCTTCCTCTCAAACTTGGTGAGGGGAAGCGTCATGATGCTAGGAAGTGGAAGGTTGAGCACACTAGTGAGCTCAATGAGACGAGCACCAAGACGAGTTCCCTTGAACTCCTCGGCCGAGCTGATAGTAACTTTAGACATCTATTTTTATAAGGTAGAGAAAAGTTAGAATCAACATCAATAGAAAAAGAATCACAAGACAAAATACCACATGCATATCTCTTGCAACAATCACACAAGTCATGGCACACACAAACCCATTTCAAGCATCAATGGTTCAACATAACTTAGGCAAATTTTTAAAAGTAAAAACGATAAGTGTGGTGGTCCAACTAACGAAGTACGTTACAACTCCCACTCACTATCTTGCTCACCAGACTCCCAAATTAAATCTATGATTGTCTCCCCTTAGTTGTTGGTTGGTAGTCTCTAACTCTATGATGTATCCTTTCCTCACAGCTTCGTTGAAGAAGTTCATCTAAATATAGATGAGAAAGAAGATTAGAAAAGTTTACGAGAAGAAAAAGACAAGTGTGGAAATGGTTGAAAATCTTCCTTGGTGGTTTCTAATCCAATCCTAGGGTCATAATCCTACAGGCAACACGGTGCTCTGATACCATCTGTAAGATCCCACCTTTATAAAGGTAAAGATCCCTGTGATTGCAATGCTAGTCCCTGGATCAATTGCTAGCATCCACAGTTTAAGATGAAGTACACAGAAACAAAGGTCATTATTACATCGTCATTCTAGAGATAACATAGTCTTTTACAACTCCATAGCCAAAGGCTTAATCCAAGAGTTTAACTTAACAATATAAATAAAGTCTTCATCTTCATGTGCCACAGGCAAGCATGTTGAGTGTAGACTCATAACCCCTAATCATCATCAGAGTAACCTGCAACATCACAAGTTACAGCCACAGTGGGTCAATACATTGGAATAGTATTGGCAAGTGATACCATAGTAGAATATTATCATCTAATCACTACATGAATTTGGCTAAGTGTAGCTTAGGCTTGCTTTGATCAAAATAGATTTTACCTATCAGTTAAAAACACTAAGTTTTTGTTTGGCAAAAACTCCCAAGGAACCACCAATAGAAATTGGTGAACCTTCACCCTTGTTCAACCACAAGTTTTAACTTAGAAAATTGGGATGAGGAGATTCTTGATAGCTTCCATGTCTTGATGCTTAAATTGTCCAATACCAGGGACATGGCTAAGTACTTAGTTTCTTCCATCTGTAGAGGTGGTGCACTTTCCCCACAAGACTTGATTTTCACCCAAGACAGGACCTTTCAGAAGCCTTCCCTTAGACCAAATGGACGCGTTCCAACCTATCATCCCACTACGACCAACTGTCCAAATGGCTAAGTTATTGCAACCTATATGATCCAGGCAGAGCCCATAATGCCATGTGGCTGCACTAGAAGCTTCTTAACATTTGGCGTCTCAAATCCCTTTGTTCCTGGGTGGCATTCCACAAGTGAGATACACAAGGTAAACCATAGAAATGGGCCTTGTGTAACCACTCAACACAAACCATTCTTTCCATTGCACCCAGGTGTTTCATTCACTTAGTTGTTTTATTAAGCAAAAACATAAGTCATAGACTTAGAAATATTTCTCATAGCATGTTTATATTATCCACCCTTGGTTACTACTAGCTAGGCTAAGCATGGCAATAGCAAGTATCTTAACTTAGAGAAAATTCTAACAAATCTACATCTACTAGGATTTCCTAAGCATAGCATATAGATACTTAGCAAAATATTCATGCAAGCCCTATACAAAATATTTCTAATGCATAGTCAAAACATTGGGATAAAAATATGAAGCACCACTTGCCTTGGTAGTTGGGGGAGTAGCAACAATCCTCACAATAACAATCACCACTAGCACCAAAATCTACACATAAAATGATAGCACCAAATTCACATATCAAAATAAACAAACAAAAATATATGAATGCATGCAAATGCCATGTAATGATTTTTCTAAATCAATCAAGACAAGTGTAACAGTACTGAATCACAAACAAAACAAATATACACTAAATAAACTTTTTTTAGTCTTTAGAACATTTTTCAAATAATTTCTATACTCATAATAAGCCTACAAATGTTTCTGCAAAAACCACCAACTTTATAGATGCAATTTATTAAACAAAGTGCATGGTTGGATAGAATTCTCTCTCTTGATTCCAATGATATAAAATTTGCAAAATTTGAACGTGTGGATCAAAAGTTATGAATTTTGCAAGTTTGAACAACTAATAGATCTAATTTCAGATTTTAAATCTAAACTCTAGCCACGCGGCGCTTTCTGATTGGACGGTACCGCTTCGCACTGGATCACGCTCGCGCATCGTTAGATCTAAATAAAATCCAGTGGCTCAGATCTGCCCATACCGTTTCACCTAAGATCTAATCGCGGTCGTGGGATCCAGATCCAACAGGCATCTTTGCCCTGACCAAAGACAGCCGGAGCTGAGTCAACGACGAGCGGTGGCGCGCTCGGGTGGTGGTGCTACCGGCGATACAGGAAGCGCTAGGGGAAGGGGATTAGCTCACCAGTCTCGCTGTAAAGTGCTGGTTCTCGAGGTGGTCGCCGTTTACTGAGGGGCGCACGGGGTCGTCAGGGATTGCTCGTCGGAGTTGCTTCGGTCGTCGGGTACGGCTGCTCGTCGTCGTTGGCGAGGATATAGATCATGCCAGAGGAAAATAAGCAGTGCGTCAGATGCGTGAAGCGATGCTAGTCATGCGAGTAACAAAGAGAGGGCAAGGCGCGATCAAAACTAACCAGAACAACTCACCGGAGTTGATGGTTCTGTCGGGCACGCGCAGTCGTCGACGTTGCCGAGGCTCTGGATGATCCTAGAACACGGCAGCGGTGTTAAACGATGCGCAAGGATGCAGTGAACAAGCTAGCAAGACCAGGAGGCAAGGGACGAGGAGTTCTCACTAGAATTTGCCGCCGGAGACGCTCGGTACAGCGGCGGAGTGAGCTCGATTGTGGGCAGCCTGGTGGCTCTCTATGGTGGTGGCTTGGGGGAAAATGAGCAGAAGAGGAGGAGGTTAAATAGCCGGGGTTAGGGAGGGAATTACGTTGGCGTTTACTCACAATCAAGCGCGGAATCAAATCGGAGAAACGGCCGCGGCGGTGCTAGTCGCGGCGTGATTTTGGGGACGAAGGTGACATGGCGTGTGGGTCCTGGGTGTTAGCGAGGGAGGGGTACACTTGCGGGTGAGAAACGAAGGAAGAAAAGAAAACCCGGGTGGGCTGCATCTGTTACTGGGTCAAAAAAGTGACGCCGGCCTGTTTCAAATTCTTTTATATTTTGCTGTTTTGATTTTCTAGAATCATTTTCAAATGGTTTTCAAATGAATTTGAATTCAAATTTTCTCTGAATCTTTATAGGATGGATCAAGCACTTATTTGAGTAACTCACATTGTTGATCACTCAAATTTATAAGGTCCCATTGGAATTTAAAATAAACAATGCCTTTATCTTTTATTTAATAAAGACATATGAAAGGTTTTAAATTCATATTTTGTTTTGAAAACTTTGTCCAAACTTTGGAAATTATCAATCAAACTAGGATCAATTCTCTATTGATCAAAACAAGAGTTTTATTCCCAAAGGTAGCAATAAGGCTAATGCCTTGCTTACATAAAATGATAGATCACCAAAGTTTTTGTTTTTGAAGAAATGATCCTAAAATGATTATGAATGCATGAATGATATGCAATCTTTGGAAACATGATTTTTGGGATGTTACATGCTCACACCATGTTATGACTATGAACAAGTCACCATAGCCTCTATGATCATTTAGTCCTTGACTTGTAGTACCAATCTATGCTTTGATTTGTAATGTTTTGTCGCTCTGCATGATTATGGCCATTATTGCTCTCTTAGTTGGTTGCTCCCAGTCTTTTGCTAGCATCCACTTGTATGAGTAAGCTCTACTCATGCTTCCAACTCCCAAGAAACCAAGTTATTCCAAAGTGTCCACTATAAATTCCTATGCATGGTGTTTTACACCATTCCAAGTATATTCTTGTTTTCAGTTATCTTCCAATTAAAAAGTAATTTGTTATGAGAAAACATAGTGATTAAAGCTCTCACAAACTTGATGGCACACTTTATATTTCTTGCCCCTAATAAAATTGAACCATTGTGTCATCTATGTTATATATGCTTACACTTATACATTGGAATTAGAAGAACCATGCTGTCATGGAGAACGTTTTCAACATTGCACTTGTACTTTGTACACAGTTAATATCATGCTCTTTTGTCTATGGATGTCGCCAGTGTGAAATAAAGAGGGAGGTTGTAAGTCCATGGAGTTATGTATTTTGTGTTAGAGAAATGCCTGGGCCGCTAGCCTAATCCATGCCTAATCATGGTGGAAACTTGCAGTATCACCATAATGAGCAATCTGTGAAGCATCCTCAATAAAAATCTATGCAAATAGTAAATAAAAAGATCGCTGAGATGCTCATTGTCTGCTTGCCTTGTCATTTTGGTTATGGGATAGCTCATGTACCATGTGCAAGGGGTACGCCTTTGGCGGTTCTCTATGATACACATGTACTTACTATGACAAGAACTTACAGGTGACTAAAGTTGATTAGCATGCGGTGCGGCCCTCATATTCAAGGGACATGAGATTGTCAACTTATACTTTGTCAAGCATATACTCCATAGTTTGTTCACTTTAACCTTAATCACTTCAAGATGCTTATGATAGGGGCAATGAGGGCTGAAAGCTAACAAGTACCATAATTTTTGGAAGCTCTTTTTGAAACTTGACATCCCTACTTCCCTTTATGAAGGGACTTTCTTCTACTATTATATTGAGTCTCCACCTTCTACCTTTAGGCACCAGTTAAGAGAGCATAGTTGCCATTCTTAGTTCTATGTGCAGTGTCCTAAAACTTATTGATTGATGCATATTGTTGATATTGCATGTTCTTATCTATTTGTATCTAGTCACTCTTATGAACTTTGAAGGTGTCCTATGCATCTATTTGCTACTCCATGAGGTACAAGCTAAATGCCACTATGCCATGTTTTATGTATGTGAAACAAACAAACATTTTTCAATGCATCTTATTCATGATCTTTGTTTGTAGCCTTTCATGTTGCATGCATAGTTACTTTGTCTTATTGTTTGTGTTGGAGATATGCCCTAGAGGCAATAATAAAAGTAGTTATTATTATATCTTTGTGTTTATGATAAATGTTTACATTCATGCTATAATAGTATTAACAAGGAAACATTAATACTTGTGTGATTTGTAAACTTAATTTGAAGTCCCTAGTAAAGCCTCTATATAATACTAGCTTGTTGGTTAATAGATGATTGTGGTTTCCCTATCATGAACATTGAGATGTTATTAACAACAAGATCATATCGTTAGGAGAATGATATGATGGACATACTCCTATAGATAAGCGTAGCATAAAGATCAAGTCATTTTAATAGTTCAATTGTTATATGCTTTCTGATACATAGTAATCTGATTCCTTCGACCATGAGATCATGCATATCACCTTTACCGGATGGATGCTTTGATGACATCAAACACCACACCGTAACTGGGTGGCTATAAAGGTGGCATTGAGTGTTCGGAAAGTATTGGTTGAAACACATGGATCAAGAGTGGGATTTTTCCATCCATATGACGGATAGATATACTCTGGGCCCTCTCGGTGAAATGTCATCCAATTAGCTTGCAAGCATGTGACTGGATCACAAGGGATCACATATCACGGGAACGAGAAAAGAGTACTTATCGGTAACGAGGTTGAAGTAGGTATGCAGAGATACCGACGATCATAACCTCGGATAAGTAAACTATCGTGAGATAAAGGGAAATTGATATCGTATGTAAGTGGTTCATTCGATCACAAAGTAATCGTAGAAATATGTGGGAGCCATATGAATTTCTAGATTCCTCTATTGGTTATTGTTCGAAGAAGTGTCTCGATCATGTCTGCATAATTCACGAACCGTAGGGAGACACACTTAAGGATTCGACGTTGTTTGAGTAGTTATGGAATGATGAGAAAGAGACTGAATGTTGTTCGGAGTCCCGGATGGGATCCGGGATATCACGAGGAGATCCGCAATGGTCCGGAGAATAAGATTCATATAAGGAAAGTCCCGTTTCGGAGTTGGGGAATGGTTCCGGTGTTTTCATCGGGAATGTTCTAGAATGTTCCGGAATGTCCGGCACTCCGGAGGGGAAGGGTACATGAATGTGTTGTATCAAGTTGGTATGATTGCATCATGTACTAAGTGTCATCGCTGTTCCAAATAAAGGATTAATTCAAATCCTAGTTTGAAAAGTCAAATAGCTAAATTGAGAAGTCAAACGGCTAAATTTGGAAAGAGGAAAAGAGGAGGAAGGGGAAACCGAGTTGGGGAGGATTCCCTCCTCCCCAAGCCGGCGCACCACCCAAGCCGAGTTGGGGAGGGACTCCTCTCCCTCCCCTTGGCCGGCCGGCCCCTCCACCTATATAAGGAGGGGCAGGGCTCCCTCCTAGAGACACACAAGACCCTCTCCTCCAAACCCTAGTACCAAGCCGCCGCCGCCTCCAAGCCGCCGCCGGCCCTAGGGCACTCGCCGCCGCCGCCTAGGTGAAACCCTAGCCGCCGGCACTAGCCCCTCCTCGGCGTGTCTAAACCCTAGATCGTCGAGGGACTCTCTCATACTCCACCATACTCGCTCCGGCTTAAGGCGAAGCCCTGCGAGATCTCCCCTCTACTTCCGGTACCACGCCGTTGTGCTGCCAGAATCACGAGGAGAGTGCTACAACCTCCGCTGCCTGCTGGAACAAGGGAGAGGAAGGTCTTCGTCGAATACCGAACGTGTGACCGACTGCGGGAGCGCTGCCGGAACGCAGCGCCGGAAGGATCGTCTACGCGATCTTGAGATCAGGAAGAGTACGACTACATCACCCACGAGAATCCACTCTCGTTAAACACTTTGGAATCTTCGAGGGTGAGTTATTCCATCGACTCGTTGTTACAATCTAGTAGATAGATCTTGGCTTGTTTGTTTGTATGCGGTAGAAATTTTTTGTTTTCCATGCTACGAAACCCTACAGTGGTATCAGAGCCGTGTCTATATGTAGATCCGTTGCACGAGTAGAACACAATGGTCATTGTGGGCGTTGATGCTTTTATTGTCGATTGCTTCTTGTGTACTTTGCATCTTGCGGGATGTTGGGATGAAGCGGCCCGGGCTAACCTTACATGACATCGTTCATGAGACTTGCTCCACCCTTGACATGCAACTTGTATTGCATAAGTAGCTTTGCGGGTGCCTGTTTCTCCTAGCATAGTTAAGATTCAATTTACAACGGGTGATTAACAATACTAGTATCAATGTTGTGGTTCTTGTTCCTAAGTTAGAACGACACTTATTGAAAGCCCCAAACCACGTAAAACATGCAAAGAAAGTAGAGGCATCTAACTTTGTTTTGCAGGGGTGTGTTGTGATGTGATATGGCCATGATTGTGATTATATTTGATGTATGCAATGTTCCTTATTGTAAGTTGGCAACCGGCAGGAGCCATATGGTTGTCTTTAATTTATGTTAAGACCCGCGTGTCTATTCAAAGTAGTTGTAATAGTTGAAGCCAGTGGACGACAACCATGGAGAAGAGTCATTGACCTTGATGCAATGCCGGTGATGATGGAGATCATGTTCGTGCTAGAAGATGGAGATCGGAAGCACAAAGAAGAAAGGCCATATCATATCACATATTATGAATTGCATGTGATGTTAATCCTTTATGCATCTTGTATTGCTTAGTAGACAACGGTAGCATTATAAGATGATCCCTAATGCACATGAATTTCAAGTCATAAAGTGTTCATCCTTAGTTAGCACCATTGCTAAAGCTTGTTGTTTCGAAGCACCACGTGATGATCGGGTGTGTTAGATTCCGCAAGTGTATACAACGTGAGCAAGCCAGATTTGCTCATGCGGAAACTAAGGTTTGATCTTGACGAGCCTAGCATGTACAGACATGGTCTCGGAACACGGATCACCGAAAGGTAAAGCATGAATCATATAGTAGATATGATGAACATGTCGATTGTTCGCCATTGAAACTATATCAACTCTCGTGATGATCGGTGTTGATGTGGTGGATTTGGTTCGTGTGATCACTAAAACAATGTGAGGGATATTGTTTTGAGTGGGAGTTCACCTAGATTAATTTTAATATTAATTTGAACTCAATTTGTCATAAACTTAGTCTAAACTATTGCAAATATGTTGTAGATCAATGGCAGCCCCTACCATCAATTTTAATGCGTTCCTAGAGAAAGAAAAGTTGAAAAACAATGGAAGCAACTTCGCGGATTGGTTCCGCAATTTGAGGATTGTCCTCACAGCTGGTAATTTGACCTATGTGCTGGATGCACCGCTGGGTGACCCACCTGCAGCTACTGCTACCGATGAAGTAAAGAATGTTTACCTCACTCGAAAGACTCAGTACTCCACAGTTCAGTGTGCTATCTTGTATGGTTTAGAATCGGAGCTTCAGAAAAGGTTTGAGAATTCAGACCCATATGATATTGTCGAGGATCTCAAATTGATCTTTGAGACTCATGCGGCAATTGAAAGCTATGAGGCTTCTGAAAAGTTCTTTAACTGCAAGATGGAAGAGGGCAGCTCCGTCAGCGAGCATGTGCTTAAGATGTCTGGGCACGCAAACAAACTTCAAAGCTTGGGTATTGTGATTCCCAATGCTTTGGGGATTTATCGTGTCCTCCAATCACTACCACCAAGTTACAAGAACTTTGTGATGAACTACAACATGCAAAACATGAACAAGACGTTGCCAGAACTCTTTGCCATGTTGAAGTCTACAGAAGTGGAGATCAAGAAAGAGCACCAAGTGTTGTTGGTCAATAAGACCACCAAATTCAAGAAAGGCAAGTCTAAGCAGAAGGGACACTTCAAGAAGGGTGGTAAGAAAGTTACCACGCCGACGAAGAAGACCAAGGCTGGACCTAAGCCTGATACTGAGTGCTTTTACTGCAAGGGAGAAGGTCACTGGAAGCGGAATTGCCCAAAGTACTTGGCGGATTTGAAGAACGGCAACATCAAGAAGAAAGGTATATATGATATACATGTTATTGATGTGTATCTCACTAGTACTCGTAGTAGTGCCTGGGTATTTGATACTGGTTCAGTTGCTCATATTTGTAACTCAAAACAGGTGCTACAGAATAAACGGAAGCTAGCGAAGAACGAGGTGACGATGCGCGTTGGAAACGGATCAAAGGTTGATGTGATCGCGGTCGGCACGCTACCCCTTCATCTACCATCGGGATTAGTTTTATACTTAAATAATTGTTATTTGGTGCATGCGTTAAGCATGAATATTATATCGGGATCTTGTTTATTGCGAGACGGTTACTTGTTTAAATCCGAGAATAATGGTTGTTCGATTTATATGAGTAATATGTTTTATGCACATGCACCTTTGATAGATGGTCTATTCTTATTGAATCTCGATAGTGGAAATACACATATTAATAACATTGAGGCTAAACATTTGAAATCGAGCGATAACTCGACCTATATGTGGCACTATCGTCTTGGTCACATTGGAGTGAAGCGTATGAAGAAACTCCATTCCGATGGACTTCTTGAATCACTTGATTTTGGATCACTTGATAGATGCGAAGCATGTCTGATGAGTAAAATGACTAAGACTCCATTTTCTGGTATGATGGAGCGAGCTACGGACTTATTGGAAATCATACATACCGATGTGTGTGGTCCAATGAGTGTAGCATCACGCGGTGGTTATCGTTATGTTCTTACCTTCACGGATGACTTGAGTAGATATGGGTATATCTATTTCATGAAACATAAGTCCGAAACTTTCGAGAAGTTTAAGGAATTTCAAAGTGAGGTAGAGAATCAACGTAACAAGAAGATTAAATTTCTACGTTCTGATCGTGGAGGTGAATATCTAAGTTACGAGTTTGGCGAGCATTTGAAGAAATGCGGAATACTTTCACAATTGACACCGCCGGGAACACCACAACGTAATGGTGTGTCCGAACGTCGTAATCGAACTCTCTTAGATATGGTTCGTTCTATGATGTCACTTACAGATTTACCGCTATCATTTTGGGGTTATGCATTAGAAACAGCCGCATTCACTTTAAATAGGGCACCGTCTAAATCCGTTGAAACGACACCGTATGAATTATGGTTTGGGAAGAAACCTAGATTGTCGTTCCAAGTTTGGGGTGCGAAGCCTATGTAAAGAAGTTACAGCCGGACAAGCTTGAACCCAAAGCGGAAAAATGCGTCTTCATAGGATACCCGAAGGAAACTATTGGGTATACCTTCTATCATAGATCCGAAGGCAAAATCTTCGTTGCCAAGAATGGATCCTTTCTAGAGAAGGAATTTCTCTCGAAAGAAGTGACTGGAAGGAAAGTAGAACTCGACGAGGTTGTCGAACCTTCTCTCGAAATTGCAAGTAGCGCAGCACCGGAAGAAGTTCCTGTGGTGCCTGCACCAATAAGAGAGGAAGCTAATGATGATGATCATGAAACTTCGGTTGAAGTTGCTACAGAGCCTCGCAGGTCAACGAGAACTCGTACCACTCCAGATTGGTATGATCCTGTTATGAGTGTCATGTTGGTGGACAACACCGATGACCCTCAGACATATGAGGAAGCAATGATGAGCCCAGATTCCAATAAATGGCAAGAAGCCATGAAATCCGAGATTGGATCCATGTACGAAAACCAAGTATGGACTTTGGTGGACTTACCGGATGGCCGGAAGGCTGTCGAGAACAAATGGATCTTCAAGAAGAAAACAGATGCTGATGGTAATGTTACTGTCTATAAAGCTCGACTTGTCGCAAAAGGGTTTCGACAAATTCAAGGAGTTGACTACGATGAGACTTTCTCACCAGTAGCGAAGCTAAAGTCTGTGAGGATTATGTTAGCAATCGCTGCATATTACGATTATGAGATATGGCAGATGGATGTCAAAACAGCATTCCTCAATGGAGACATTGATGAAGAGTTGTATACGATGCAACCCAAAGGTTTTGTTGATCCTAAAGATGCTAACAAGGTATGCAAACTTCAACGGTCCATCTATGGATTGAAGCAAGCATCCCGAAGTTGGAATCAACGTTTTGATAAGGTGATCAAAAGTTTTGGTTTTATACAAACTTATGGAGAAGCTTGTATTTACAAGAAAGTGAGTGGGAGCTCTGTAGCATTCTTAATACTATATGTGGATGACATATTATTGATTGGGAATGATGTAGACCTTCTTAATAGTGTCAAGGAATATTTGAATAATAGTTTTTTCAATTAAGGATCTTGGCGAAGCAGCTTACATATTAGGCATAAAGATTTATAGAGATAGATCGAAACGCCAAATATCATTGTCACAAAGTATATATTTGGAAAAAGTTCTAAAGAGGTTTGGAATGGAAGATAGCAAGAAAGGGTTCTTGCCCATGTTGCCCAATACGACCTTGAGTAAAACTCAAAGTCCGACATCGGCAGAAGATAGAGAAAGGATGAGTAAGACTCCCTATGCCTCAGCCATAGGATCTCTAATGTATGCCATGCTATGTACTAGACCCGACATTGCATATGCTGTTAGTTTAACTAGCAGATATCAAAGTGATCCAGGAGTGGATCATTGGACAGCGGTCAAAAACATCTTTAAGTACTTGAGAAGAACTAAGGATATGGTTCTTTCTTATGGAGGTGATGAACAGCTCGTTGTTAATGGTTACACCAATGCTAGTTGGAACACCGATCCGGATGATTCTAAATCACAATCTGGATACATATTTATTTTGAATGGTGCAGCAGTTAGCTGGAGGAGTGCAAAGCAAAGCGTTGTGGCGAGATCTTCAACTGAATAGGAATACATGGCTGCTTCGGAGGCTTCACAAGAAGCGATATGGATGAAAGAGTTCATTACAGAGCTGGGTGTGGTTCCTAGTGCGCTGGACCCAATGTCTATCTACTGTGATAACATGGGCGCTATAGCCAATGCGCAAGAACCAAGGTCACACAAGAATCTGAAGCATATCAAGCTACGTTTTCACGCTATTCGAGAACATATCCAAGATGGGGATATAAAGATTTGCAAAGTACACACAGATCTGAATGTGGCGGATCCATTGACTAAACCTCTCCCGAGGGCAAAACATGACCAGCACCAAACTGCCATGGGTGTTCGGTATATTACCATGTAATCTAGATTAGATGACTCTAGTGCAAGTGGGAGACTGTTGGAGATATGCCCTAGAGGCAATAATAAAAGTAGTTATTATTATATCTTTGTGTTTATGATAAATGTTTACATTCATGCTATAATAGTATTAACAAGGAAACATTAATACTTGTGTGATTTGTAAACTTAATTTGAAGTCCCTAGTAAAGCCTCTATATAATACTAGCTTGTTGGTTAATAGATGATTGTGGTTTCCCTATCATGAACATTGAGATGTTATTAACAACAAGATCATATCGTTAGGAGAATGATATGATGGACATACTCCTATAGATAAGCGTAGCATAAAGATCAAGTCATTTTAATAGTTCAATTGCTATATGCTTTCTGATACATAGTAATCTGATTCCTTCGACCATGAGATCATGCATATCACCTTTACCGGATGGATGCTTTGATGACATCAAACACCACACCGTAACTGGGTGGCTATAAAGGTGGCATTGAGTGTTCGGAAAGTATTGGTTGAAACACATGGATCAAGAGTGGGATTTGTCCATCCATATGACGGATAGATATACTCTGGGCCCTCTCGGTGAAATGTCATCCAATTAGCTTGCAAGCATGTGACTGGATCACAAGGGATCACATATCACGGGAACGAGAAAAGAGTACTTATCGGTAACGAGGTTGAAGTAGGTATGCAGAGATACCGACGATCATAACCTCGGATAAGTAAACTATCGTGAGATAAAGGGAAATTGATATCGTATGTAAGTGGTTCATTCGATCACAAAGTAATCGTAGAAATATGTGGGAGCCATATGAATTTCTAGATTCCTCTATTGGTTATTGTTCGGAGAAGTGTCTCGATCATGTCTACATAATTCACGAACCGTAGGGAGACACACTTAAGGATTCGACGTTGTTTGAGTAGTTATGGAATGATGAGAAAGAGACCGAATGTTGTTCGGAGTCCCGGATGGGATCCGGGATATCACGAGGAGATCCAGAATGGTCCGGAGAATAAGATTCATATAAGGAAAGTCCCGTTTCGGAGTTGGGGAATGGTTCCGGTGTTTTCATCGGGAATGTTCTAGAATGTTCCGGAATGTCCGGCACTCCGGAGGGGAAGGGTACATGAATGTGTTGTATCAAGTTGGTATGATTGCATCATG
Source organism: Avena sativa (assembly GCA_916181665.1). Lineage (NCBI taxonomy): Eukaryota > Viridiplantae > Streptophyta > Magnoliopsida > Poales > Poaceae > Avena > Avena sativa. Next base: position 511,200,407 of record OV702294.1, read on the forward strand.
TACTAAGTGTCATCGCTGTTCCAAATAAAGGATTAATTCAAATCCTAGTTTGAAAAGTCAAATAGCTAAATTGAAAAGTCAAACGGCTAAATTTGGAAAGAGGAAAAGAGGAGGAAGGGGAAACCGAGTTGGGGAGGAGTCCCTCCTCCCCAAGCCGGTGCACCACCCAAGCCGAGTTGGGGAGGGACTCCTCTCCCTCCCCTTGTCCGGCCGGCCCCTCCACCTATATAAGGAGGGGCAGGGCTCCCTCCTAGAGACACACAAGACCCTCTCCTCCAAACCCTAGTACCAAGCCGCCGCCGCCTCCAAGCCGCCGCCGACCCTAGGGCACTCGCCGCTGCCTCCTAGGTGAAACCCTAGCCGCCGGCACTAGCCCCTCCTCGGCATGTCTAAACCCTAGATCGTCGAGGGACTCTCTCATACTCCACCATACTCGCTCCGGCTTAAGGCGAAGCCCTGCGAGATCTCCCCTCTACTTCCGGTACCACGCCGTTGTGCTGCCGGAATCACGAGGAGAGTGCTACAACCTCCGCTGCTTGCTGGAACAAGGGAGAGGAAGGTCTTCGTCGAGTATCGAACGTGTGACCGACTGCGGGAGCGCTGCCGAAACGCAGCGCCGGAAGGATCGTCTACGCGATCTTGAGATCGGGAAGAGTACGACTACATCACCCACGAGAATCCGCTCTCGTTAAACACTTTGGAATCTTCGAGGGTGAGTTATTCCATCGACTCGTTGCTACAATCTAGTATATAGATCTTGGCTTGTTTGTTTGTATGCGGTAGAATTTTTTTGTTTTCCATGCTACGAAACCCTACAGTTTGAACTCCGTCTTTCTTGCACATGTTTAGAGTTCTTTGATCCCAGCTTTCAATGCTTGCAAATGGTTTGATCTTGGTTTTGATGATGTATGTCACCTCAAGCATATACTCCATCTTTGTTCACTTTGACCTTGATCACTTCAAGACGCTTATGATAGGGGCAATGAGGGCTGAAAGCTAACAAGTAACATAATTTTTGGAAGCTCTTTTTGAAACTTGAAATCCCTGCTTCCTTTATAAAAGGTTTTTCTTCAACTACTATTGAGTCTCCACCTTCTACCTTTAGGCACCATTAAGAGAGCATAGTTGTCATTATGTGTGAAGTGTTCCAAAGATTATTGATTGATGCATATTGTGATATTACTTGTTCTTGTGCTATTTGTTTCTAGTCACCCTTGTGAACTTTGAAGGTGTCCTATGCATCTATTTGCTAATCTATGAGGGAAAAGCTGATTGTCACTATGCTATGTTTTCTGTATGTGAAACAAACAAACGTTTTTCAATGCATGTTATTCATGATCTTTGTTTGTAGCCTTTCATGTTGCATGCATAGTTTCTATGTCCTATTGCTAGAACTCCATCTTTCATGCTCATGTTTAGAGTTCTTTGATCCTGGCTTTCAATGCTTGCAAATGGTTTGATCTTGGTTTTGATGGTGCATGTCACCTCAAAAAAAAATCTTTTTATAACTTACCTACTCGAGGACGAGCAGGAGTTAAGCTTGGGGATGCTTGATACATCAGAAACGTATCTATAATTTTTGATGTTCCATGCTTGTTTACTATCTACTTTGCTTTTCTTTGTCCACATTTTGAGGTGTTTTTATATGTTTTCTGGTACTAACATATTAACAAGTTGCCACAGTGCCAGGTTTCTGTTTTCTTCTGTTTTTGGTTCCAGAAAGGCAGAAAATCAATATTCTCGGAATTGGACGGGACAAAAGCCAAAGTCAATATTTTACCGTGGGGAACACGAAGCCAGAGTACGAGACGGAGGGGACCCACCAGGGACACACCCCCTGGCCACGCGGGTCGGCCCAGCCCGCGCTTGGGGGGTGCATCCGCCCAGGTGGCCCCCCGCCTCACATATTCGCCTATAGGAAGCCCCCAATGCAGAAACCCTAGACACCGATAAATATTCCACGAAACCGTCTGTAGCCGCCGCCACCATCATCCCTAGATCGGGAGGATCTGGAGCATCTCGCCGATCGCGATCATGTAGCCGGTGGCGATCGACTCGTTGATGGGCAGATTGTCTGTTGCTTGCAACTTAATACTGGAGGGGGTTCGGATGATAACCCAAAGGTGGACTTCTAGTCATAGATGCAGTTGGATGGCGGTCTATGTATATTGTTGTATTTCCCAATCGAATCTCATAGGATCTTTATGTCTAGTATTGTGTCGTGGGAATGACCACGGCAGATGCTGCAATCGGCAGCGAGTAGTAGAACATGGGGCAAGGGCGGCCAGCCATCTGTGGTGCGAGATGAGGGCTGAAACACAAGGGTTTACCCAGGTTCGCCCCCCCGGAGGGTAAAGACCTACTCCTGCTAGATTGTATTATGGTGAGAGTACAATGGGGCGAGCTCGATGGCTAGACGGCGAGTCGCTTGGGTATTTGATGGAACGTATCCTCTATGCGTCCCCTAGGGAGGTTTATATAGACTCACCTCGCTAGGGTTTACAGATCACAATCGAATTAGTTAAGGATTCGGAGACTCTATGACCTAATCCGACTAGGCCTAGCTACGCTTCTGGGCCTTCAACTTCCAGTCGCCTGAGTCCACGCCAAGTCTTGATCCAGTCGCCGTCCTGCAGGCCCACTTGCCGACGGCTTGGGCCAGTAGGAAACGCCCTGTCGGGTATACCCCGGTAGGCATATCCCCATCAGTAGTCCCCGAGGCCATCGTTGATTTGTCGTAGGTGTTTGCTGGCAATCGAAGTATGCGGGTCCAATGCGGACGCCTAGTCGAATTGGCGGTGGACTCCTGAACAAAGGAAAGAACTAGTCATTTAGTCACAATACGACGACCAAACGTGCCACAGCTCGGCGAACGGGTCGGCACACACTTAGTCACTGTTATAGTGATCGGGTCGTCGAGTCGCTGGGAGCGACGAGTCGAATGGATGAAGTTGGACCGTCAATTAGGGTCAAACTAGCCGTTGGGTAATCCAACGGTAACTTCGGCGTAACTACCGCATAGTAACGGCCCCCGAAACTGGCGGGTAGCAACCGCTATATAAGGAGGATGAAAGGCGAACAAGGAAACGCTTCTTCTTTCTTCCTCCGATTCCGCTCATCTTTGTTTCCCCATTCCGTGCAACGATCAGAACAATCCAGAGATCCTCGACCTCCACGAATTTCCAACCGATGGCCCCCTCCACCGAGACGTGGGGCAGATCCAAATGCACTAAGGCGCTACTAGCATCCTTCGAGGAGGCTGGGATCCTCCGCGCCGGTAGATGGCGCATCCCCGCGTCCGGAGAAGTGACTCCAGATCCGCACGAGGGGGAGTTCATCTACTTCACCAGCCACCTGGAGCGGGGGCTGGGCTTCCCAACTTCCCTCTTCTTCCGGCGTTTCTGTGCCTACTACATAATCCAACCATCGGATCTGGGTCCGCATAGTATCGAGCAGCTCACCATCTTCATGGCGTTATGCGAGTGTTATCTGGGCTGCAGGCCCTACTTTCCCCTGTGGCAAGACCTGTTCCACGGGAGAGTCAGCCGTGAAGAGACAGGCGGCCCGATGCTAGCCACGGGCAGCCTAACGTTCCAGCTGAAGTCAAAGGCATCGTTCTTCGATCTGATGCTGCCCGCCAAGGCGGCGAACGAGTGGAAGAAGTACTGATTTTACGTCACCGAGTCGACTCTAGGCGATGAAGTGGCGCTTCCAAGGTACTCCGCCGATCGGCCCGAGCCGCGTCGGCTCCAGGTCGTCAAACTCCCGCTAGACCAGCGGATGGTTGTCGACGAAATGTTACAAACCATCCGCGGCCTGAAGAAGAAAGGCCTCCAGACCATCAACCCCTACAACTGCTGGCTCGAGCGGCGGCTCGTGCCCCTGGCCAGCCGCGACCACTACATATATGAGTATACGGGTAAGGACGACCCGACAAAGTCCTGCCTCGTTGAGTGGAGACTCAATGATTATACGCAGGCCCTGAAGAAGATTACCCAGGTCGTGTACCTCAACGCGAAGGCCGGGGTAGCCCCTTATACCGCAAGGCGCCCAGCTCCAAAAGGCCGGGGTAGCCCCTTATACCGCAAGGCGCCCAGCTCCAACGGTAAGCGATCATTCCATTAACACTCGCAGTCGCAGCTTGTGCATTCGCGGTCGTGCTAACATTGTTCGTTCTTGTTGCAGTTGTTCCAAATGGTGGAAGGATGGCTTCCACCCGTAGATGATGAGAACTCGAGCTCGTTCGTCCAGGATGGAAGCGAGTCATCGCCCTCCAAAGGTAACGTCGAGAGCGACGGAGGCGACGACGAAGACGACGAGCCCGTGGAGGTCGCTGCCCCCACGGTTCGCAAAACTCGCGGGCAACACCAGCGCGAGCTCGGGGCGAGCAAGAGCCTCAATCCCCACGGCGATGACGACGACGAGCTTCCCGAGCACACCTCACATCGCGAGGCCACGCCGTCGAAGAAGAAGAAAGCTCCGCCGAAGAAGAAAATGAAGCCAGCGAAGCCGATATCTCCGCCCCGATCTACAAACGACTCCGACGCCACCAGCTTGGCTGAGGATGCAACGGTACACGCGACTGTGGAAACAGGCGCTGCTGCCCCCAGGGACGAGGCGCCGCTGGCGTTGTTACCTCCGCTATTTGCCCCAGTTGTTAATTTTGGGGGCCGCACCAACCGCAGGGGCCTCGCCACCAAGGGGGCTCCCATAGCAATTAACACGGAGGCTCCTGCCGCGGCTTCATCTTCGAAGAACTCGTCAGTGTCTTGGGCACACGATGTGTTCAAGACGGGCCTCACTCAGAAGTTGGGGCCCGAACTGGAGAAGCCGGCCAGCATCCGCACCGGTCTACGGTTCATACCAGTCACCAAGTAAGTGATGTTCTGTCCTTTACTCATCTGCTTGTTCATCTCGTTTTAGTCGGACAGTTTTATTCATAACACTGTTTCACATGAATGGTGTTAAAAAGATCGGCCATCCTTCTGTGGCCAAGGTTCCGCCAATCGCCACCGAGGTGTCAGCAAATTCCTCGCGGAAGAGGAAAACCGACGAGGTCGCTGCTCCCGTCGAAGGTGTCAAGAGGACGAAAGGCGACGAAATCATCACAGTCTCTGATGATCCGGCGGTTGCCCCGAGCGATCCTCCAACTGCAACAGAAGTGGCCTCGAAAACCAAGGAGGGTCCTGGGTCGCAGCCTATGGTGATTGCGGACTCACCCGAAGTGGCCGAACCGACTCCGATTGGCGCAGTGGCATCTGCAGCGACCTTCCCTCGCTTTATGGCGAAAGAGGCCGCAGCGAGTGCCTCGGCGCCGGCGATCTGGATGCCTAGGGTCGCCGAGGCAGAGGTTGAGCAGCGTCACGGCCATACTCCGGTCATGCTTGCGTCTGTGGATGCACTGGAGCTTCACGGCATGCTAGGCGCTGCCATCCAGGTATGTCCAGTCCCCGAGGATCGGGCCACTGAATTTCAGTGGTTGGATTCTTAATGCTTTTACATCATCTAGTCCCTGAGTGCCTAGTCGCTGAATCTCAGCGGCTGGGCACTTAGGAATTTCGTTGTCCAGTCCCCGAGTGCCTAGTCGCTGAATTTCAGCGGCTGGGCGCTTAGGAATTTCGTTGTCCAGTCCCCGAGTGCCTAGTCACTGAATTTCAGCGGCTAGGCACTTACGAACTGTTTTTTGTTGACGTTCTAGTTTGTGCGCAGGGCCTACAGCGTGAGTCGGCCGAACGGCTTGCTGCGAAGTGTTGCTTAGAGAAGGAACTCATTGCCGTCCAGGAGACGAACAAGGAACTTCAAGCAGCTGCAGCCGAGGTGAAGGAAGCCCGCCAAGGTCTCATCCCGGTGGGTGACTTGACGGCAGCTCAATCCGCTCTAAGCGCGGCTGAGCAGCGAGTCGCTGCCCTGGAACATGAGCTCAAGGAAGCGAAGGCGGAAGCGAGCTCAGTGGAGGGGCGAGCGAAAGCTGCTGTTACTTCTGCCACGGAGGAACGGAAGGTATCTGATGCGCTCGTTGCTAGGCTGCAGAACGACTTTTCTTCTCTTCAAAGATTCATCACGGACCTCTGCCGACCGTTAATTGGTAAACCTTCCTTCTTATTCCCTCCGACTGCAGTAACTGTATTGTAATGTCGATGGTTTGCTCAATGCTTGCTTCTGTGCTGCAGGTCGGATCATTGATGATGAAAAAGAGGCGCAGTCGTACGACGCGTCGCAATGTGTGACCACCCTGGTCGACTCAACCGCGTTATCACCGACTCTCCTTCAAGCATATCTTCAGGAGATATCGCCCACGGGGGTGATCCCCAGCGACCTTGTCGAGGTATGGCGTTACCTGGAAAAGGCTCCGTCGGTTGTCGAGTTCATGACGCGGTCGGCCTTCCGGCGCGGGGCAGCGACAGCGCTCAGCCTTGGGCTTGCCCACTTCCCGGAGGATTTCGACCTTGACGATGTCACGAGCGGCTACCCCTTGTCAACGGGCTCGGTGGAGATTGTCGAGGTACTGAAACTGACGGACCGGGCCGTGGTGTACTCCGATCGCGTTTGGGCGATGGGCGACCTCCTCCCCTATCAAGAGATGATTGTCGCTCCCAATGATCCTGAACCGAAGCATCGGTACTTCAAGGTCGAGCAGCCGTTTCGTGCAGCGATGGAGGGCGAGCTGACAACGTACCCGTCGAACCCGTACGTGCCCTTCATCCGCAGCAGCGGGGACGGTGGCGCGTCTGCATCAAAACCTGCGGAGTAGAAGTGTTATGCACTTGGGCGTTAGTACGGAATAACTATGTAACTTTCCTTGTATGTGGAACAATTTGTGCTGCTATGAAGGAAACTCGTGTTATTTTGTTATTTGTTTTGCAATTTTGGATGTTGATTGAGCGAGTCCCCGAGCGCGTCCGCCCTTTTTATGGGGTTTACCTCGTTGTTATATGTTTGTTAACTTTTAATGAGTTAAGGTCGACTCGCCATAGCTCGGAGAGCCAGTCGCATGGCGACTCCTAGGGGTGCTCTGTACTTGACCGTTTTCCCGGGCGCGAACGAGGTCGGGTTGCCGAGTCCCCGAGCATGGTACTTGGTGGTTCTAGTCGCAGGCCTAGGGTAGGTGAGGACTAAGCGCGTTATAGTAAGCGCGTCACTCCTGCCTGATCCGAAGGATCAGTCGCATGGCGAGTCCTGGGCACGCTCTTATACTTGGCGTTTTTCCCTAGTCGCTCGTATGTGGCTGGGTGTCAGTCCCCGAGCGTGGTACTTGTCTGTTTGAGTCGTTGCGTCAAGGATGCGGGGGACTCGGTCGCTGTGAGGAGCGGCTGCAGTTGTCTTTGCTCGGGAAGACAGTCGAGCTAGGCGACTCCAATGGGGCTCCGGGTTGGCGTTTTTTGTGGACGTTACAAGGCCTGGGGTTTCCCGGTGCCTTCGTACCGCACTACTTGGACGTGGCAGTCGCTTTACCAGAGGTTGACTTCTGCGAATAGCATAACACTGTTATTACGAGTGCGAGTGGCACAAGACATGGAGAGTAGACACAATTTTCGGTAACCAATCTGTTTTATTTCATAGCGGGTGGGGAGTACATGTATGGAGTTCTAGGAGTAGAACTTCCTTAGGAGGTTTACATTCCATGGCCTCTTGACGTCGAGTTTTTCGTCTCCTCGGACGTCGGTGAGGTAGTAGGCGTCGTTGCCCAGAACTCGTCCAATGGCGAATGGTCCCTCCCAAGGGGGGGAGAGCTTGTGCATGCCTTTCTTGTCCTGGATTAGGCGTAGTACCAGGTCGCCTTTCTGGAAAGTGCGAGTCCTTACTCGCCGGCTATGGTAGCGGCGGAGCCCTTGCTGGTAGATGGCAGTGCGGGAGCGAGCTAGGTCGCGTGCCTCGTCGAGCTGGTCGACTCCGTCTTGGCGTGCGAGTTCGTTTGCGGCCTGCGTATAGTTGACCACTCTTGGTGAGTCGTGCTCGAGGTTGGTTGGCATGACTGCTTCGGCGCCGTAAACCATGAAGAAGGGGGTGAATCCTGTCGACCTGTTGACGGAGGTGCGGATGCCCCAGATGACGGAGGGTAGCTCCTCGACCCAGCACCCGGTGGTGCTCTTGAGTGGGACTTGTAGGTGTGGCTTCAGGCCATGGAGGATGCTCTGATTGGCGCGTTCTGCCTGGCCATTGGACTCTGGGTGAGCGACTGAGGCGAGGTCGAGTCGAATGTGGTGTTCCTCGCAAAACTCAGCCATGGCTCCTTTGGCGAAGTTGGTGTCGTTGTTCGTGATGATGCTTTTGGGGAAGCCGTAGCGATAAATGAGCTCGCATAGAAACTTGGTGGCGGTCTTCCCGTCGCACTTGCGGACTGGCTTGGCCTCCACCCATTTTGTGAATTTGTCGACTGCGACTAGGAGGTGGGTGAAGCCGGAGGGGGCCTTCTTGAAGGGGCATACCATGTCCATGCCCCATACGGCGAACGGCCAGGTGATGGGGATTGTCTTGAGCACCGAGCTCGGCACGTGCGTCTAGTTGGCGTATTTCTGGCATCCAACGCACCGCTGGACAATGTCGACAGCGTCTGCGTGTGCGGTAAGCCATTAGAAGCCGTGTTGCATAGCCTTTGCGACCAGAGAGCGAGTGCCGGTGTGGTGGCCGCAGTCGCCGGAGTGAATGTCTTGGAGGATTTTGCGTCCTTCAGCGGGTTGAAGACAACATGGGAACACACCGGTCACGCTGCGCTTGTGGATCTCACCGTTGATGATGATGAAAGATTTGCAGCGGCGTGTTATCATCCGGGCGTCCGTTTTATCCACGGGTAGGGTGCCTCCCTCCAGGTAGGCGACATATGGCGCGGTCCAGTCGTTTGGCTCGGCGATTAGTGCGACCAAGGCTGCTTCTGGTTGCAGCGGGATTCCGATGTCGATCTCCCTTGGGGGAGAGACGGAAGGCTTGGTGATGGTGTCGAGGAAGACGCCGGCGGGTGGTGCGAGTCGAGCCGAGCCGATGCAAGAGAGTGCGTCGGCCTCCTCGTTCTTTCGCCTATCAATCCACTCGACGGAGTAGCCTGCGAAGTGTCCACCTAGTTGGTCTACTGCTTGGCAGTATGCCGCCATGGTGGGGTGACGGCGTCGCAGGTGAAGGCGATTTGCCCGGCGACGAGGTCGGAGTCTTCGTAGCAGCGCAGGCGATTGACGTTCATCTCCTTGGCTGCCCGCATGCCATGGAGTAGCGCCTCGTACTCGACCATGTTGTTGGTGCAGGGGGTGAAGTCTAGGTAGAGGACGTAGCGGAGATTGTCGCCCTTCGAAGACGTTAACACGATCCCCGCCCCTGCTCCGTCCGTGTTCTTGGAGCCGTCGTAGTGTAGGTTCCAGTAGTGGAGATATGGTAGCTTCTCTGGCTGCTGGGCCTCCTCCCAATCGGCGAGGAAGTCTGCGAGAGCCTGCGATTTGATCGCCTTGCGTGGCTCGTACTTGATGTTGTGGACGCCGATCTTGATGGCCCACTTGGCGACTCGCCGGTCGCCTCGCGGTTGCGGATGATTTCCTGCAACGGTGCTGAGGAGACGACCGTTATTGGGTGCTCCTGGAAGTAGTGCGACAGTCGCCGCTGTGCTCTGAAGACCGCGTATACCAATTTCTGGTATTGCGGGTAGCGCTGGCGCGACTCGGTGATGACTTCGCTGATGTAGTACACTGGTCGCTGCACCGGGCGCTCCTTTCCTTCCTTTGGCCGTTCGACGACCATGACGGCGCTGACGATGCATTCGGAAGCCGCGATATAGACCAACATGGGTTCCTTGTCGACGGGGGCGGCGAGTAGCGGTGCTGCGAGTAGCACCTCCTTGAGGGCGTGGAGTGTGTCGTCTGCCTCCTTGTCCCACTAGAAGGTGGGGCACCGTTGGCCGTTGCCCCTGGTGGGGGCCGGGTGCTTCCTCCTGGCGGTGCGTTCTCGCAGATCGCGCGCTCGGCCACGCGGGCTAGGTCGTTTTCATCGTCGAAATTCAGGGCGCGCCCCTGAACGGTAGGATTCAGGCACGACCTGATTCGGAGTTGGTGGTAGCGCAACAGCTCCTGCGTTGTCACCTGCTCGAGGCGAATTTTTTTGCGCTCGGCTTGTTCCTTGCGGACTGCCTCCACCAGCTTCAGGCGGAGTTCCTCGACTTCTGTTGCCGTCGCGTTCGGTGGTATCGACGTGGAGAAGGGGTCTTCCGGCGGGTCGGTGCCTGTCTCCATATAGGTCGCGGCGTGGCGACCGGTTCCGTCGTGGAGGTCGGCGGAGTTCTCCGACCCGGAGTTGAAGTCGAAGATCCCGAGGATAGAGGGATCCTCAAAGTCTCCAACGTTGGAGACCTGGGTGATGGAACCCGCGGGTGACGCGGAGACGATGGATCCGGCGAGTGACGTCGGGGTCGCCGAATCGGCGTCATCGTTGACGGCCGCGTCGTCCGCGGCCACGGTGGTTTCGGCCACGTTGCTGTGGGCCGAGTCGTACTCGGAGGCAAGGCAGTGAATCGTGCGGACCTGGCTCTCAGAGAGCCGGTCACGTGGCGGCGACTCGCGGATTTGAGCCGAGTCCTCCGAGATGATGACGTTGGTGAGGCCGACGAAGAGGCTAATCGTGCCGACCAGCAGGATCACGCTATGCGTGACGGGTCGCGCCGCCGGGACGTAGCTGCTCGGCAAGATCTGGAGCATCTCGCCGATCGCGATCATGCAGCCAGTGGCGATCGACTCGTTGATGGGCAGATTGTCTGTTGCTTGCAACTTAATACTGGAGGGGGTTCGGAGGATAATACAAAGGTGGACTTCTAGTCATAGATGTAGTTGGATGGCGGTCTATGTATATTGTTGTATTTCCCAATCGAATCTCATAGGATCTTTATGTCTAGTATTGTGTCGTGGGAATGACCACGGCAGATGCTGCAATCGGCAGCGAGTAGTAGAACATGGGGCAAGGGCGGCCAGCCATCTGCGGTGCGAGATGAGGGCTAAAACACAAGGGTTTACCCAGGTTCGGCCCCTCGGAGGGTAAAGACCTACTCCTGCTAGATTGAGAGTACAATGGGGCGAGCTCGACGGCTAGACGGCGAGTCGCTTGGGTATCTGATGGAACGTATCCTCTATGCGTCCCCTAGGGAGGTTTATATAGACTCACCTCACTAGGGTTTACAGATCACAACCGAATTAGTTAAGGATTCGGAGACTCTATGACCTAATCCGACTGGACCTAGCTATGCTTTTGGGCCTTCAGCTTCCAGTCGCCTGAGTCCACGCCAAGTCTTGATCCAGTTGCCATCCTGCAGGCCCACTCGCCGACGGCTTGGACCAGTAGGAAACGTCCTGCCGGGTATACCCCGGTAGGCATATCCCCATCATATTGCATTGTTATGCCTTGCTCAGTCCTGTCAAGTGCTCTGCTGTAATTTGTTTACCCAGCATGCCATGTTTGTTTATCTAAGGAGAACACCTCTAGTGAACTATGGACCTCGGTCCAATCTTTACCATTGATACATCTTCCACTGTTACTGTTTACTTGCTGCAAACCATCATCACCTTCCACACCATACAGTTAATCCTTTGTTACAACAACCGGTGAGATTGAGAACCTCACTGTTAGTTGGGGCAAAGTCTTGCGTTTGTGTTGTGCAGGTTTACACGTTGCTTGCAACACCTTTGATGCGTTTCCTTCCACCTACTGGTTCGATAACCTCGGTTTCTTACTAAGGGAAAACTTGCTGCTATGCTGCATCATACCTTGCTCTTGGGGTTTCCCAACGGGGCGTCAACGCGCATCACACCGATCCGGATGATTCTAAATCTCAATCTGGATACGTATTTACTTTGAATGGTGCAACAGTAAGCTAGAGCAGTGCAAAGCAAAGCGTTGTGGCGAGATCTTCAACTGAATCGGAATACATAGCTGCTTCGGAGGCTTCACAAGAGGTGATATGGATGAAGGAGTTCATTACAGAGCTAGGTATGGTTCCCAGTGCGCTAGACCCAATGTCTATCTACTGTGATAACATGGGCGCCATAGCCAATGCGTAAGAACCAAGGTCACACAAGATGCTAAAGCATATCAAGCAATGTTTTCACGCTATTCGAAAGCATGTCCAAGATGGTGACATAAAGATTTGCAAAGTACACACAGATATGAATGTGGCGGATCTGTTGACTAAACCTCTCCCGAGGGCAAAACATGACCAGCACCAAACCGCCATGGGTGTTCGGTATATTACCATGTAATCTAGATTAGTTGACTCTAGTGCAAGTGGGAGACTATTGGAGATATTCCCTAGAGGCAATAATAAAAGAAGTTATTATTATATCTTTGTGTTTATGATAAATGTTTACATTCATTCTATAACAGTATTAACCGGAAACATTAATACTTGTGTGATTTGTAAACTAATTAGAGTCCCTAGTAAAGCCTCTTTAATAATACTAGCTTGTTGGTTAATAGATGATCATGGTTTCTCGATCATGAACATTGAGATGTTGTTAACAACGAGATCATATTATTAGGAGAATGGTATGATGGACATACTCCTATAGATAAGCGTAGCATAAAGATCAAGTCATTTTAATAGTTCAATTCATATAATCTTTCTGATACATAGTAACCTAATTCCTTTGACCATGAGATCATGCTAATCACCATCACCGGATGGATACTTTGATGAAATCAAACACCACACCGTAACTGGGTGGCTATAAAGGTGGCATTGAGTGTTTGGAAAGTATGTGTTGAGGCACATGGATCAAGAGTGGGATTTGTCCATCCATATGACAGATAGATATACTCTAGGCCCTCTCAGTGGAATGTCATCCAATTAGCTTGCAAGCATGTGACTATCTCACACCGGATCACATATCACGGGAACAAGAAAAGAGTAATTATCGGTAACAAGGTTGAACTAGGTATGCAGAGATACCGACGATCAGACCTCGGATAAGTAAAATATCGCAAGACAAAGGGAAATTTGTATCGTATGTAAGTGGTTCATTCGATCGCAAAGTAATCGTAGAAATATGTGGGAGCCATATGAATTTCCAGATTACTCTATTGGTTATTGATCGGAGAAGAGTCTTGGTCATGTCTGCATAATTCACGAACCGTAGGGAGACATACTTAAGGATTCGATGTTGTTTAGTAGATATGGAATGTAAGTAGGGAGACCAAATGTTGTTCGGAGTCTTGTATGGGATTTGGGATATCACGAGGAGATCCGGAATGGTCCAGAGAATAAGATTCATATAAGGAAAGTCCAATTCCGGAGTTCGGGAATGATTCCGGTGTTTTCATTGGAAAGGTTCTAGAAGGGTCTAGAAGGTTCACCGGACCAGAAGGGTAAGGGTGCATGAGTGTGTCATGACTAAGTGGAATAGTTGCATCATGTCCTAGGTTAAAGGTATGTGCAAATAAAAGAGTGAGATCAAACTCCGAAATTGAAAGTCAAAAGGCAAGTTTGAAAAGTCAAACTGAGACAATGTTTTGTAGTGGAGGAAGAAGAGAATCCTTCTCTCCCTCCACCACAAGCCTAGTAGGAGAGGGAGTTGGGGAAGGATTAAAACTCCTCTCTCCAAGATGCCCTCCCTCTCATAAATAGAGGGGAGGGGGCTGCCCCTCAACACACAACACCACCACCCTGCCTCCAAGACGCCACCGTTGCCAGCCGCCGCCTCGCGCCGCTGCCGGATCGTCATCGCCACCCTAGTCACCACCGACTCCACCTCCTCCTCTCCGGCCTCTAAACTCTAGATCATCGGAAACCCTAAATCTCCACCATAACCTGCTCCAGCTTAGGCGAAGCCTTGCAGGATCTTCCCTCTACTTCTGTCACCACGCCGTCATGCTGCCGGAATCGCGAGGGAAGAACTACAACCTCCGCTGCCTGCTAGAACAAGGGAGAGGAAGGTCTTCATCGAGTACCGAACATGTGACCGACTGCGGAAGCGCTGCCAGAACGCAGCACCGGAAGGATTGTCTACGCGATCTTGAGATCGGCAAGTGTATGACTACATCACCCACGATAATCTGCTCTTGTTAACCGCTTTGGAATCTTCGAGGGTGAGTAATCTAATCGACTCGTTGCTACAATCTAGTAGATAGATCTTGGCTTGTTTATGTTCATGCGGTAGAATTTTTTTGTTTTCCATGCTACGAACCCCTACAAACCTATGCTCATCCTCGAGCATGAAGGTGATAAAACTAACATGGGCTTTGGAGTTTGGTGCTTTTTTTCACTAGCAAGTATCACAAAAAGTTTATTGGTTAATTTGTCTTTAGAGAATAACAACAAGCAAGCATATCATAAAGTGATACTCCTTATAATATCATACTTGAAAACACAATTTTATAATGACCAACACAAATGCATATATTACTATGAGTTAATAGTGCATTCTTCACATAGATAAAATTATATATATATAGTGGCGGTCCTATGGTCAGAATATTTGGCAAAGAAGGTTGGAAAGAGTGTTTGGCTGGCAAGCAGGGAATATTATATGCGACACACATGCTATCTTCCAAACACTACCCGTTAAATTTATGGTTTAAGCATAGTTCATCATTAATGTTTGGTTCCATTGCCCCTTATTACCTGATTATTTTTGGCATTTTTGTTTTGGCACTTTTTGCTTCTTTCCTCTTTTTTTTTATTTCTATCACTTTTTGCTTGTTTAGATCTTTGGGAAGTTCTAGCCTTCGCATACTCACTCTTCTTACCTTTTGATATCATATAAATATTTGGAGGGTTTTCTCCCTCATCTTAGCGGTGGTACCCCTTCTATGGAGGGTTTTTTCCCTCATCTTTTAGCGTATGCATCCTATTATTGCTTTTTGGAAAGGGGTACTCTATACCCAATGGGTTCGTGGTTGATGCGGCTCAGACTACTGTAGAGCTTCGTTGGGAAACCCCAAGAGGAAGGTATGATGAGTATAGAATCAAGTTTTTCCCTTAGTAAGAAACCAAGGTTATCGAACCACTAGGAGGAAGGAAACGACTCAAAGGTGTTGCTAGCAACTGGAAACCTGCACAACACAAACTTAAGACTTTCCCCCCAACGAACAATGAGGTTGTCAATCTCACCAGTTTGCTGAAAACAAAGGATTAACTGTATAGTGTGGAAGGTAATGGTGGTTTGCAGAAAGTAAACAGGAAGAGTGGAAGATGTATCAATGATAAAGATTGGACTGGGGTCCATAGTTCACTAGAGGTGTTCTCCTTAAGATAAATAACATAACATGCTGGGTAAACAAATTACAGCGAGGCAATTGACAGGGCAGAGCAAGGCATAACAATGCAATACTAGACATTCATGCTCCTATGAGATTTGATTGAGCAATAAAACAAGATACATAGACCGCCATCCAACTGCATCTATGACTAGTAATCCACCTTCAGGTTATCATCCGAACCCCCTTCGGTATTAAGTTGCAAGCAACAGATAACTGCTTTAAGAAAAGTGTGTAAGGTAAACAATCCACTTGTTCCATGAACAAGAGATCGTTGTTTTCTCCCTAGTAGCAACAACACATCTACAACCTTAGAGATTTCTATCACTTCCCCAGATTAAATAGAGGCATGAACCCACTATCGAGCATAGATACTCCCTCTTGGAGTCACTAGCATCTACTTGGCTAAGATAGCTACTAGAAACGGAGAGCATGCGAGATCTCAAACAACACAGACATAATAGAATCAATAAGATAAAATCATTAACCAATCTAACATAGTAATCTCAATATCCATCGGATCCGCGCAAACACAACATGCATGATTACAAATAGATAATCTTGATCATGAACGGAACTCACAAGGTCTAAACATGGTAGCACAAAGGAGGAGAAACAACCATCTAGCTACTACATGGACCCGTAGTCCAAGGTGGAACTACTCACGCATCATACCGGAGGCTAACATGGTGATGAAGAAGGCCTCCGGGATGATCTCTCCCCTCCGGCAGGGTGCCGGGAAGAGCTTCAGATCCCCCTAATCCAGGGATGATGGTGGCAGTGGCTATGGACTATTTCGTGGAAGATTGATCGGGTCCTTGGGGTTTAGGTATCGGGGCTTCTTATAGGCGAAGAGGGAGTCCGAGGGGGTGCCCGAGGCGGTTGCACCCCTCAGGCGTGGGCCAGGCTAGGCCGCGCGGCCAAGGGGTGTGGCCCCCTCGAGGCCCTCCTTCGTCTCGTCTTCTGGCTCCGTGTTCCCCATGGTAAAATATTGACTTTGGATTTTGTCCTATCCAATTCCGAGAATATTCATTTTCTGCCTTTTTTGGAACCAAAAATAGAAGAAAACATGCAACTTGCACTGTGGCATCTTGTTAATAGGTTAGTCCCAGAAAACATATAAAAATACCTAAAAGTGTAGACAAAGCAAAGCAAAGTAGATACTAAACAAGCATGAAACATCAAAATTATAGATACGTTTACGACGTATCAAGCATCCCCAAGCTTAACTCCTGCTCGTCCTCGAGTAGGTAAGTGATAAAAAGAATAATTTTTGAGGTGCACCATCAAAATCAAAATCAACCATTTGCAAGCATTGAAAGCTAGGATCAAAGTACTCTAAACATGAGCATGAAAGATGTAATTCTAACAATAAGACATAGTAACTAAGCATGCAACATGAAAGGTTACAAACAAAGATCATGAATACCAATGCATTGAACAACGTTTGTGAAAACATAGCATAGTGGCATTCAGCTTGTCCCTCATGGAGTAGCAATAAATGCATATGACACCTTCAAAGTTCATAAGAGTGACTAGATACAAATAGTTCAAGAGCAAGTAATATCAACAATATGAATCAATCAATAAGTTTTGGGACAACGCACATAGAACGAAGAATGGAAACTATGCTCTCTTAATTGGTGCCTAAGGATAGAAGGTGGAGACTCAATATAAAAGTGGAAGAAATGCCCTTCATAAAAGGGAAGGAGGGATTTCAAGTCTCATAAAGAGCTTCCAAAAGTTATGGTACTTGTTAGCTTTCAACTCTCATTCCCCTATCATAAGCATCTTGAAGTGATTAAGGTTAAAATGAACAAAATATGGAGTATATGCTTGACAAAGTATAAGTTGGCAATCTCATGTCCCTTGAGTACGAGGGCCGAACCTCATGCTACGCAACTTTAGTCACCGGTAAGTTCTTGTCATAGTAAGTACATGTGTATCATAGAGAACCGCCAACGGGTTACCCCTTGCACATGAACATGAGCTATCCCATAATAAAAATGACAAGGCAAGCAGACAATGAGCATCTCAGCAATCTTCTTATTTACCATGGGAAAATGGTTCTTTTTTCTCTCTTTCCTCTTTTCAATATGTCTCTTTTTTATAATAAGAAAGCTTCATAGATTGCTCACTATGGTGATGCTGCAAGTTTCCACCATGATTAGGCATGGATTAGGCTAGCGGCCCAGGCGTTTCTCTAACACACATACATAACTCTATGGACTTATAAGCTTCCCCTTTATTTCACACCGACGACATCTGCAAACAAAAGAGCATGATATCAACTGTGTACAATGTACAAGTGCAATGTTGAAAGCGTTCCCCATGACAACATGGTTCTGCTAATTCTAAAGTATAAGTGCAAGCATATACAACATAAATGACACAATGGTTCAAGTTTATTTAGGGTAAAGAAAAATAAAGTGTTCCATCAAGTTTGTGAGAGCTGACTAATTTTCACATAACAAAATAACTTTTTAATTGGAAGATAGATAAAACAATAATATACTTGGAATGATGTAACACACCATGCATAGGAATTTATAGTGGACACTTTGGAATAACTTGGTTTCTTGGGAGTTGGACGCATGAGTAGAGCTTACTCATACAAGTGGAGGCAAGCAAAAGACTGGGAGCGACCAACTAAGAGAGCAATAATGGCCATAATCATGCAGAGCGACAAAACATTACTAATCAAAGCATAAAATGGTACCACTAGTCAAAAACTAAATGATCATAGAGGCTATGGTTACTGGTTCATAGTTATAACATGGTGTGAGCATGTACCAAGTCAACCCAAACAAAGCATCAAAGGAGAATACCACAATATTATGCTTTTGTATGCTAAAACAACGCATGATTCTTTCAAGGCATATTAAGCAATTATAATTGTTTGGAACAAGTCATGCTACAAGAATAATCACTAAGCATAAGGTCAAAACAACATCTAGCATGACATGATAAAGTCTAAGTCACAGTCAAAGCAAGCTCCTCTTGTACTATTAAAGCAAGAACTTACTACTCCTTTCCAATACCAATCAACTTATTTGAAACAACACAGCAAAAACGGGGGTCCAAACTACTTTATTCAAGAAAACTAAGAAAATGAAAACCAAAAATGAAAACTAAGACACTCCAAGAACAACATAACTATGCATGAAACAATAAAAACGAAGTGTCTAGAAAGACTTGAGATTTTTATTGATGAAGAAGGGGGATGCCTTGGGCATCCCCAAGCTTTGACGCTTGTACCTCTTGAATATTTCTTGGGGTGACACAGGGTGGCATCCCCAAGTTTGAGCTTTTGCCCATTCTTCATCTCATTACATCATTCTTCCTCTACACCTAATTTTTTTCCTTCATACAAAACTTCACACAATCTTCATTAGCAACATTAGTGCATTCAAAAGATAATAGACCTTTGGGTTTAGTTTCAAAATAGCAAAACTTTCACTAAATACACAAGCTACTGTAGCAATTCCCTCAAAAATCTCAATTCCCAAAAGAGAACCCAAAAAGGAATCAATAAGAAGCAAATGCAAATAATGGCAGAAATCTGTCAAAATAGGCCAGCAGGTAGAAACCGATTTTTTTGAAGACCTTCTGTTGCTCAAATCAAAAAGTGTTGAACTAACGAAAGTTATCTAACAACATGGGGGATTTATTCAGAAAATACAGCTCAATCCGACTTAAAGAGATTTTACACGAATTTTTACAGTGGAGCACAAAAATCTGTTTCGGGACAACAACAACTCCCCAAATCTTACTTCCCTCTCATTAGAGGTTATTCTTTGCACAAAAGGCAAATAAAAAAGGATAAGGAGAGGTCATTACAGAATTAATAACTTCCAAGACTAAAGAAAACTATTGGATTATCTCCCAAGAAGTACTTTTCTTTAACGCCTTTAAGTTAGGCACAAGAAGCAAGAATCAAGTATTTTCAAATGAAGAAGCATTAAGATCAATACTCGAAATCTCTTCAACTAGGAAAGGTATCTCATCCAAATGAGTTTTAGAGGACCCTTTCTCATCTCTCTTAGGTTCACTACTTTCATCAAATGGGTTTTTAGGAACAATCCAATCAAAATTCTTTTCTAAGGCTTCATGCATTCCTACAAGTTTAAAAGGTATGGGTATCTTAATTTCCGCTCCATTGGGTTTGGTTTTATCCAACTTTTCTAAAGTACCCATAACATCTACACATGAGCTTAGCATATTAAAATGTTTAGAGACCTTTTTGGCTTCCTTAGCAACATCATTCAACTCTTTTAGCAAAGTTTCTAAGATAAACTCTCTCTTTTCAGCATCCTCCTCTTCTTTTAGTTTGAGAAACATTATTTGCATCATGGGGTTAAGGTTAACAAACCTAGACTCCAACATGTGAACTAAAGAAGCTGCAGCAATTTCATAATTAGGAGCAAGTTCTACTAAGGATCTATCCTCAATATCCTCATGTTTGCTAACATGATTAAAGAATTCTTCAATGTTTCCTTTTCCAATTATTGACCCACTACCTATTGAAAGGTCTTTCAGGGTGAACTTAGGGATCAACATGGTGAGCTAGAGCAAGGTGACAACTATAGGAAGAACTATTTTTTGTGTTTTTGATAAAAGAAAGCAAACCAAACGAAACTATTTTTTTGGAGTTTTTGATAAAAAGAGGCAAACAAAACAAGGCAAAAGAAACTAAGCAAAACAAAAAACAAAGTAAAGAGAAAGGTTATGAAGGACTCCCCTTGTGAAGCCGTCCTTAGCCTCCACGGCAACGGCGCCAGAAAAAGGCTTGATGCGGCTCAGATCACTGTAGAGCTTCGTTGGGAAACCCCAAGAGGAAGGTATGATGAGTATAGAAGCAAGTTTTTCCCTCAGTAAGAAACCAAGGTTATCGAACCAGTAGGAGGAAGGAAACAACTCAAAGGTGTTGCTAGCAACTGGAAACCTGCACAACACAAACTCAAGACTTTGCCCCAATGAACAGTGAGGTTGTCAATCTCACCGGTTTGCTGAAAACAAAGGATTAACTGTATGGTGTGGAAGGTAATGGTGGTTTGCAGAAAGTAAATAGGAACAGTGGAAGATGTATCAATGATAAAGATTGGACCGGGGTCCATAGTTCACTAGAGGTGTTCTCCTTAAGATAAACAACATAACATGCTGGGTAAACAAATTACAGTGAGACAATTGACAGGACAGAGCAAGGCATAACAATGCAATACTAGACATTCATGATCCTATGAGATTTGGGCCTAGTTCTTTTGGCGGCTTCTCCGAGAAGCTGGCCTACCCCCAGCTTCCTGGGTAAGCCAATTCCAAAATTTTGCGAGGCTTCCAAATTAGTTTATCCTTGACCACTTTAGAAGCCTCATAATATTTTTGAACCAGCTTCCCTAGCAAGCTGGGGGTAGGGCAGCTTCTAGGAGAAGCTGCCAAAAGAATCGGGCCTTGATTGGGCAATACAACAAGATACATAGACCGCCATCCAACTGCATCTATGACTAGTAATCCACCTTCAGGTTATCATCCGAACCCCATCCAGTATTAAGTTGCAAGCAACGGATAACTGCTTTAAGCAAAGTGTGTAAGGTAAACAATCCACTTGTTCCATGAACAAGAGATCGTTGTTTTCTCCCTAGTAGCAACATCACATCTACAACCTTAGAGATTTCTGTCACTTCCCGAGATTAAATAGAGGCATGAACCCACTATTGAGCATAAATACTCCCTCTTGGAGTCACTAGCATGTACTTGGCAAAGATAACTACTAGAAACGGAGAGCATGCAAGATCTCAAACAACACAGACATAATAGAATCAATAAGATAAAATCATTAACCAATCTGACATAGTAATCTCAATATCCATCGGATCCCCACAAACACAACATGCATGATTACAAATAGATGATCTTGATCATGAACGGAGCTCACGAGATCTAAACATGGTAGCACAAAGAAGGAGAAACAACCATCTAGCTACTACATGGACCCGTAGTCCAAGGTGGAACTACTCATGCATCATACCGGAGGCTGGCATGGTGATGAAGAAGGCCTCCGGGATGATCTCTCCCCTCCAGCAGGGTGCTGGGAAGAGCTTCAGACCCCCCCGATCTAGGGACGATGGTGGTGGCGGCTACAGACTGTTTCGTGAAAGATTGATCGGGTCCTTAGGGTTTAGGTATCATGGGCTTCTTATAGGCGAAGAGGGAGGCCAAGGGGGTGCCAGAGGCGGTTCCCCCCAGGCGCGGGCTAGGCCAGGCCATGCGGCCAGGGGGTGTGGCCCCCTCTAGGCCCTCCTTTGTCTCGTCTTTTGGCTCCGTGTTCCCCATGGTAAAATATTGACTTTGACTTTTGTTCCATCCAATTCCGAGAATATTCATTTTCTGCCTTTTCTGGAACCAAAAATAGAAGAAAATAGGCAACTAGCACTGTGGCATATTGTTAATAGGTTAGTCCCAGAAAACATATAAAAATATCTCAAAGTGTAGACAAAGCAAAGCAAAGTAGATACTAAACAAGCATGGAACATAAAAAATTATAGATACGTTTACGACATATCAGTGGTCACCCCACGACTAACTTCTCCATGTCACCCATACCCATAATAATAATATTTGAAAGATAAATAATGACTCACACATGATAGTATACTTTGGGATATAGCTTGAGCTATTTGGGTAGGTGTTTCCTATATAAATACTAAGTTTGTTCTGCTAAAGGAGGTTGTTTTAATATCGTGGGGCTAGCAATGGTAACCATTTGACCTTCTACAAGAATGCGAAGTGCTCATAGTACTAAGTCATTTCTATAAGACAATACGAGAATTGAGCATCATTTATGTTGAATATACGAACTAACACAAGATTATACACTTGTAAGTTGTCACTCCATAAAGCATATGAACAATCTAACTTAAGGCAATGACATGCATAGTTTGGTTTCCTCCCTTTTTTCTATTTCAAGCAAGACATTCAATCAAACATGGCATTCATTCATGGGACAGTTTGTTTCAGTAGCTCTTTCCTAAGCATGCAACCGCCTGTTACAGTACCATGTGTATATAGCATCCAAAATGGGTTATACTTGGTATTTTATTGATAACATACAATAAAGACACTAAAAAGGACTATTTTAGTACAACAATCATGCATAAAATAAATAATCGGTCTGCCTCCCGAAAAACGCTTTTTATAGCCATATAACTAGGCTTACTTGTTTCAAGTGATGTGGAGACCATGTGGTAGCTTGTACCTTGGTGCTACCTCCTTTTTCCTTGGGAAGTGTTCCATGCATTTCTTATGTGGAAACTGAAACTTCACATTCCCTTCCTTTGAATCAATGAATGCATATGTAGTTCTCAAAAAAGGCCTTCCAAGAATTATAGAACTAGATGTTTTACTCCCAATGTCCATTATAACAAAATCAATAGGCACACAAGTCATATGTAACTCAATTATTTTATCATTTACTTTTCCTAAAGCATGTTTAGTTGAGTCATTAGTAAGCAAAAGATCTATTGAACATTTTTCTATGGTTTTGAGTTCTAATTGATCATATAGTTCTTTTGATAACATAGAGTCACTAGATCCTATATCAAGAATAACATGATGGGTCTCTTTTGCCAATAGTGATTAATATCTTGGAGAGGCAATTATCCACAAGCTTTGGTGGTATCATGGCTTCATTATTGTATCTTTCTATCTTTTCTTTGATGACATAGTTTGCTACAAAGGAGCCAAAACCTTCTTGATGAACATTAATAGATGGGTCATTAGAAAACTTTTGCAAGACATTGATAAGTTCATAAAAACTTGATTTTTCAAAGTAAAGTAGAGGTTCTTTTGTTTCACCTTAGCATTTTAACTTCCTATACTTGTTTATCATTTGTGACCATATGTGTCTCCTTTTCTCTTTCTTCCATAGGTTCTTTATCTCCTTGTTCCCTATTCCCTTTAACTACCCAAATTATTTTTTTCTTCCTTCTTAAATTCTTTAGTTGTTGGTAATGTTACCTTTTGGCTTTGGTTTTGCTAAAAAAGTACATGAGGCATCTCCTTTAAATATATCACCCAAGTATGCTACCCTTTTTTCTGCACTTAAAAGTTGCTTGTCATCTTTTGTAAATTCATTTTCACAAATATCTAGCTTTCGGATGATAGTGGCCATTTTATCCTCTATTTCTAGTAGAGTGCCTTTAGAGAAGTGTTCCAAGTGTTCAAAATCTTCCTTCATAGGAATTTCTTTGATACAATTTTCAATTCTTTCTTTTGCTGAATTAAGTATTGTTATTATACCATCTACTTCCCTATCACTTCCTTGGTAAGTGCTAAAGATATTATTAAGAGCAAGGGCTGACCCTGTATGTGAGGATAAAATGTAAGTTCCCTTGTAGCTCTATACAAAGCATTTTTGTACCATCCATATAATCCATAATAAAAGAAAAGGTTCATATTATTCTCCAAGCAATATTGATTTAAGAATCAACAGAGTATAGCCTTAGGTATTTTGACATGATGTTTGAATCACAAATATACCAACTTGACCAAACAAGATTATCTATCTGTCACAAGATAATTATAGCACATGAATTCACTTTATCCCTAGTGATACAGCAAAAGAAAGGTAAATACCATAGTATATCTTGAATTTGTTGTCACTATTCAATCACTACCACCATGCTACTCTATATAATACACACATCCCCCACACATGCTCTTGTATACAAGTTGGATCAGAACAAGTACTTAAGAACAGGTTACATGATATGAATTTATCAATACATATTACACATAATAGGTTCCAATCTCATATATCAAATCACAGAATAAAGATCAACCACATAGGAATTACAAATATGCCGATAATCATGTTGGGCAGCTCATATGGTACTAGATCTATTAAGAACAAGAGAGAAATGGATCAAGCTACTGCCACAAAACCATAGTCCAGAAGTGGACTACTCTCTCTTCATCATGGTGATGATGGTGTAGACATTGGAGAAGGTAGAGATCCCTCTAGCGGTGGCTCCGGCGGAGTTCCCCCTCCAATCTTCACTGGTTCTAGATCTGTTTTGGTGTTTCTACGGCGCCTCCCTCTAGGAGCTCTCGTGGGGCCTTTTATATAGTGTTTTTAGGTCATACAGAGGCAGTGGGCAAAAGATCAAAGCGAATCAGCGGTCGAGGAGGAAAAGAGCATGGGTCGCGCGTCCACCCTTACTAAGTGCACCACCTGGTCTCTTTTGGGCCTCCTAGCTCATCTGGTGAGGTCCAAGTGCTCGAGGTGTTTCTCAAATATTAGCGCTCCCGAAAGCCCAACTCTATTTGACTTTGTTTAGGTTCCTGAAAGATAAAAGTACATAAAACAGAGTTTTCCTATCTGCAGAGTTATAACCAAAATATAGGGGATCATTGGTAAATCTCCATAAATCAATGTAAAACATGAATATAACATCATATATATACCAAATATGTGGGAATTCATATCAACAAACTACAAATCATGTATGCATTTTACATGCATCACCCGCGGCAGCGGTGCCACCTCCCTATGTAGCTCCACACTAGTATTGTGTATTTTTTGTGTGAATATTTTGGATGTGCATTGGACTAAAATTATTGTATAATTATTGTAATTACGCTTTGTTTTTCCTATACACATTTTTTTGTGGAGGCAACTATTAGGGTGAAAAGGCCACCACAAACGAGCTCTTCCCGGACGGGGTGTCCTCCACCCCCGCAAACGGACCGAATCCGACCTATCGGTGTACAAAATACGGTGGGTCGTCGGAGATGCCATAACTACTAGGGGATTATATATAAAATAGACTATTGTGCATTCTGGCGGAGATTATTGTCCCTGTTATTAACATGTACTTTTGCAAATAGCATGTTGTAGATTTTTCTCATCGACTTCCACTAAAACTTAACAAAAATTTCAATCACCTAAAATTGTGCATAAATTGGCCTAGATACGTGTATAAAAATGCATGGAGCTTAGCAATACGTGAGTGTTACTTTTAGCTGGTAATATGGGATGAAAGTGAGAGTGAGATGCTTAGAGATGTTGATAAAAATGTGGACATGTGAAGAAAATTTATAAGATAGACAACTTATGAATAAACAAAACAAAGCAAAACCTCTTTATTCCTTTGTATGATCGCTCCTTATTCTGTTTTGGCAAAGGCCAAGTCACGGTCATTCGGTTCTATTAAATCTGTTAGAAAAGAAAGTAAATTACTTTTTCCATTGTTGAAAGACTCGTTTGCCTTCCCTTTTCTTTACAATATTTTTTTCAATGCTTCTTATTCTCTATCCTCTTTGATGGGCCACATCGGCCATTGCCTTTCCTTTTTGTTACAATATTTTTTTCAACACTTCTCTATCCTTTGATGGTGATTTTTTATGCAACTTTTTGGCCGTTATTTTTTGCCGGTAGTTATCCTACGCCTAGTATAATTTTTTTTTCATATTTTGGGATGCCAAATGTATATAGCAAGTTTTTATCAAAGCCCCTTCAATAGGAAAGCATAATTTATTCTGCATTGTTCAGTTTTACATATGCACCCAAACATGGTAGATGCAGACAACGATCCCTCGGTCAACACCCACACACAATCGTTCTTCACAAAGATAATCCACTGACATCTTTGACATGGCAGCAAAAACATACATATGAAATAGTAATAAAAAAGTCTATAAGTCTACCATCAAGCACAACCAGGTTCAACTTGTGAAGATAAGATCAAAGCATTCATGAATGACACGTCCAAAGACAATGCTACATCAATGTCAGTGGTTCCAACAAGTGAGAACACTACATCAAAGGTTTTAACTATGGAAACAAGTAACGGTGTGCGATATACCATCAGTACTAGATACAAAGGGAAAATATCCAAAAACTCGCCAGCTTGCTATCACACAGTTTACAGGTTATCCCTTCATTAGATTGTGAATTGTGTTTAGGTGAAACAGAATATGTGAGTTACTCTAAATATAGTAACAATTAGACATCTAACGCTATATATATGTTTTGATAAAACAATTAGGCTATTGAAACTTAGTAGCAAACAGAACCACCATCTCAAAAATTAAACATCTTTTTTTTCGATAAAAGTGATTTTACTGGAGCATCAATACATACTGATTTGTCTTCTTAATTTTAAAAATCTTCATTAAAGCTGCGGCAATAAGGCTTAACTTTGTGGCATACCATGTGGTTTGATCGACACAAACAACCTTTATGCAAGGAGAAAGATCCTGTTGGGTTTCACATAGGAAATTTCAATTTTTTCGGTACTACGAACACACCAAGATCGAGCTATGCAACAACACGAGATATATGAGATCTAGTACTCACCAACGTTGTAGCAGAGATTCATTCGTCGACGAAGAAGTTGGTGAAGCACTCGGGATAAGGGTCAATGTGATCCCTCTAAGTTATCCACGCGTCTGGTGATCTTGTTCCAGCGGAGCTTCACCGTCTAGGGGTCGAAAGTGTCGGAGCACCAGAGCAGCCTTCGCGACATATGTGGAGAAGAAGAAGACTCTAGAGGGAGGGGGCAGCCAAGGGCCTTTCTGGTGGGATGAGGAGAAGCTACCCCTCCCTATCTTTATATAGGAGGAGGGGGAGGGGATGGCACGCCATCCATCCTCCTTGGATGCAGCCTCCCTCGATCCTCCCGGATCTCCTTCACTTCAATGTTATGATCTCCCATAAATTATGATACCATTTCCTTCCTAAAACAGAAGATATGATATCTTGCATAATGGCTAGATCAAATCGAATCATAATTAATGATATGATCGGAACCTTTCTAAAATGGACCGCACCACAATAGGAAGGTGTGGGTGCAGCCATGAGAGGGCCATGCGCCACACCATATGGGCCTGGCTGCCCATGCTCCATGCCTAGGTGGTCCATGGGAGGCCCCATGCGCCATTCCCCATGTGGGTCTGCACTTCGGCACCCGTTTCTCTCCTGGAACTATTTCATGACTATGAAATTCTTTTAGTTTTCTCTTGGGATTCCTACTGATGATCCGGAACCATCCCGTAACATCACTCACATACATGCATGCTCTACACACTCTACAGAACAATATTCCTTAAGAGTGTGACTCGCAGGTTCGGTGTTATATGGACATGTCCGCGAAACTCCTTCCAGACAATAATCAATAGCGAGATCTGGACACCCATATTGATTCACACACAACCACGGAGTATTCAAGCGAACCTATTGATGTACCATGCGCTAGGTCATCAATGGGAAAATTACAGCTTCAGTGAGATGGTCAAACCCTACAACCTTAACCTATGTGGAACATTTATATAATTCTACCGACTAAAGGGATATGGAGAGATAAATAATAGGAAGAAGTAAGAAGATGGAATGGCGACCTCAACTTCAACCATAACGGCTAGAGATGCCATGGAGAAATTGAGTAGGGTCGAACGGACTATATGCACACGCATGAAGTAAAGGAAGAGTACTCACCGGGGTGGTAACTAACCTGCATTATCAACCACCGTCGAGTTGCGCACTTTGGTGCCATTAATGGCTCATATGACCGGTGAATTAACTCCTGAAAAAACTGGCAAGGTACACCAATCGATCTCTCAATCACCATCGCTCCTTCGTATCTCACAACCGCAATAGTTGTTGAACCCACATCAGCATTGGAGGAGCGCATTGGCGAACAACTCGCTTTAGATCGATTCCCCGCCCCGTCCTATGCTTTTTCTACTGAGATCAAGTTTTTCGCTAGAGTCTAGCCTAGACTTTTGTATTATTCGGATAGACTATCCATTAGTATTTTTCGCGGTCCAGTTAATCACGATGGGACGATTTGTTTTCTAGAGTAGCTTCCCTCAGGCATATTCGATCCACAACGGCAACTGATGGAGATCTAACATCAGAAAATGCTTAGGGAGCACGATTTGACGGTCAAAAATGTCCAAATCGTGAGAGAGCACATGTTTGGCTCAGTTATAGTATAGTATCCCTAATGACGACATCGTCCTTTAATACTAAATGAAAATAGCTACGTTAAGGTGATCCCTATCACCTTTGTTATTCAACATTTACTACAACAATGCACGCGAGCCCCGATGGTTATAAACATTGAGTCAGACGCATAATTGCCGTGGTCGTGCTTCGGCGGAAAAAAGGCCGTGAGAGATAACTGGATCGAGAAAAGTGCATATACGATTTTTTTTCTTGTGGTACATAGTCATCAGTCGTGCGATAGAGGCTAGCACGAAGGAGGCAGGCCTGGCGAGTGCGTAGGTAGGCCTAAGAACAACGACTCTCACCGATTGGCCGTGAAAGGGAGGTGGCGATGGTGTGAACTCGTGGAGAGAAGATGAGGACTAGGGCAAAATGGAAGGGGATAGGAGAGAGTTACCTTGCTCGGGTCCACCTTCGTTGCTATACTGCGAGGCTAGATAGAAACCGGATCAATGTAAACTATGGAATAAATGGATATCCTAGCAATAAAAAAGTCAATCTAGCATCCCAATGTTCGATTGAATGGCCAGAAAAAGGTTGCATGGGATAACGTCAGCTGGCTAGGTCATAACCATACTTACATATTACTTCCTCTCTTCCAAAATATAACCATTTGTTAGCCTTTTAATTTAAACTGTTAGAAAAACTTGCATTATGGAAGAGGTAATAGCGACAAGAGGTAATAGCGACAGACAGTGCGGGTCTAGATAGAAACCGAATCAACGTAAACCGTGGAACAAATGGATATCCTAGCAATAAAAAAGTCAATCTAGTATCCCAATCATACGTTTGATTGAATGACTGGAAAAAAGATCGTATGGGATACCGTCATCTGGCTAGGTCATCACCATACTTACATGTTACTTCCTCCCTTCCCGAAATATAAGCATTTGTTAGCGGTTTAATTTAAACTGTTAAAAATCTTACATTATGAAAGAGGTAATAGAGACAATGTGTGGCATGGCACGGGGAGGCCCATGCCGCGGCGTGGCCAGTTGTGTGAGAAAGAGGATGACCAATAAGGAAAAAAAGAAAAAAGATGGGCCAAAGGTGGAGGTCTATATGATACAATTGACTATTTGCAGTATCTATTTTGTCCGAATTATTTTTAACCATAAAAAGTACTTTTAGGTGCTCTTTATATGACTTTTTAAGAGTTGGATTTTATAGGATCTATTAGAGTTGCTCTAACAGTTTGCTACAATGAAACAAATTAGGTTGTCCAACCTGGCAGCAAACAGAACCACCATCTCCGAGAATTGCAATACAGCTCACAACAAGGACGAGAAGACTGATATACTTGGTTGGTATACAGAAGAATTAAACGGGGGGCGGCCAGCTTTGGTAGCAAACAGAACCACATGTTCCGTCTCACTCAGCCAGGTCTTGGTTCTAGGGGTTTAGCGGAAAGCCGCAAACCCAGCAGCAACAGATTCCAGATTCCACCTACCTCCCAACAAAATCCTAAACTGAAACCCTTCCCCGTCCCCTGTGACGACGAGGCGGCCGACCACCTCAAATCCTCCACCTCGTCCCCCAAATCTCAAGCCCGCTTGCTGGTTCCGTTGTGAGGCACGCGGCGGGGATTTCCTAGGATCGCGACGCGGTGGCCTGGCCTGAATCGCTCCTGGTAAGGTTTCTGCCCTCGTCTTCTCCGCCTCGAACTTTTGCTATACATTTCGTCTGATAATTCGTCTGTTTCGTTCTGATACAATCAAATCTCAGACATTGCCGTGCCCTAGAGCTGCCGCCGCCGCCGGTTGCCGTTGTCCGCCCCTCACCCGCGCCGCCGCCAAGGCCGTTCCCGTTCTACGAACTAACTTCCGCGAATTTTGGGTTTGCGGGCACAGCATCTGGATCCGCCCCTACGTGCCTTTTAAGCTTGCTGGGATGTCGACGCAGCTGCCCTGCTTCACGCAGCTCACTCCGCCGTCACCTGGATGGAGAGGCGAGGCCGGGAGCCTCGGGGCTACATCTGGGAAGGCACTGGTCAGAAGCACCCCATTTTCGGGCCACTCTCACTTCAGGTGTTGCGCGAGCCCACGCAGCGCTAACTCGTTTCAGAAGAAAGACTCCTTCCTGGACCTCCACCCGGAGGTGTCCCTGCTCCGAGGTGAGCAGAACGACGAGGTTATTATCAACCCAAGGAAAGATTCTTCTAACGGGAGCACGCTGGAGGGACTGGGGGCGCCCCCCGACCGTGATGATTACAACGCTGCAAAGATCAAGGTCATTGGAGTCGGGGGTGGGGGTTCAAATGCTGTCAACAGGATGATTGAGTGCTCCATGAACGGTGTCGAGTTTTGGATTGTGAACACCGATGTGCAGGCGATAAGGATGTCCCCGGTGCATTCCCAGAACAGGCTGCAGATTGGGCAGGAGTTGACTCGGGGTCTGGGTGCGGGTGGAAACCCTGATATTGGGATGAATGCTGCCAAGGAGAGTTGTGAGTCCATAGAAGAAGCACTTGATGGTGCTGACATGGTTTTTGTGACGGTAAATGCCACACCCCCTAGATGGCTTGACATATGAAACTATGATATTATTATGTGTGGAGGTATGATAATACTGTTTCGGTGCCAAATTGCAGGCTGGAATGGGCGGGGGGACTGGAACTGGAGGTGCCCCTGTAATTGCTGGGATCGCCAAGTCCATGGGTATACTTACTGTGGGTATTGTCACAACGCCCTTCTCATTTGAGGGGAGGAGGCGGGCAGTTCAGGCTCAAGAAGGAATAGCAGCCTTGAGAAACAGTGTGGACACTCTAATTGTCATCCCAAACGACAAGTTGTTGTCCGCTGTTTCTCCAAACACTCCTGTCACAGAAGCATTCAACTTGGCTGATGATATTCTTTGGCAAGGAATTCGTGGTATCTCTGATATCATTACAGTAAGTAAAGTGATGTCTGCATTTAAAATCTTATCATGGAAGGCTGTAGAATGAATTTGAGAATGCCAGGGATATATAAATTGCAGAAATTCACTATCCTATTTTCCTCTTCTCCTTTGCAGGTTCCTGGGTTGGTTAATGTTGATTTTGCTGATGTACGAGCCATCATGCAAAATGCAGGGTCATCTCTGATGGGCATAGGGACTGCTACAGGTATTACATTTTAATGAGGGTTCTAATGCATTTTTGGTGATATTTGTATGACTGCTGCACGTATCAAACACTATTCTTTGCAAGTTTAATTCTAGTTCGCACCCTGTTCATTGAGAAAACTTCATTACATGGCGCAGCTAGGAGTAGACACTGTTAGAAAGAGAAAAGTGATTGCTTGCCATCAGTGAAGCTATTAGAGCATCTCTAGCAGATACCGCATATCTGGTTAAACCCGCAAAATTTGCAGTACCGGTCTAAAAACGACCAAAAAATGCCCCGAACAGATCCCGTAAAAGTGGTCAAAACCGTAAAAATTTTGCAGCTCCCCCCATATCCGTCCTCGTGTACCGCATATATTCAGTTCTGGAGGCTGGTTTTACAGTAAACTGCAAAGCGGTCAACACTCCCCTCCACCGAAAACACAACACCAACTGCTCCCGTCCGGCTCCGGTGGCGTCGCCGCCGCCGCCCTCCGAGCTCGATTCCATGGCGACGAGCCTCGATTCACACATCAATCCTCTATTCATGACGAGTCTATTTGATTCCACGGGCTAGCTAGCTTTGTCTAGCTCTAAATCGATCGGGTATAGCTTGGCCGGCAACATGTGCGCGGAGCTAGCTAGCTAGCTTTGTGTGGCCGGCAGCCGGCAGCGTGCGCAGCGGGAGCTAGCTTAGCTTGGCAGAGCGGAGCAAAGCGCGCAGCGGAGTAGAGCGGCAGCTTGGCCGGCGGCCGGCACAAGGGCAGAAACAGCAGGGGCGCGCGCCACGGCGGTGGCCGGTCATGAGTCGATCCAGTGCCATGGCCAGTGTGTGGGATGTGCGTGTCTAGGAGGAAGACGACCGAATATTCCGGTTTGCAGTACGAGTTTGCGGTATCTGTTCCACGCCGCTTTTTTTCTGCCAAAAAAACGGTTTGCGGTACAGCGCATACACATTTTGCAGTACGTGCGTTTGCGGTATCTGCTAGAGATGCTCTTAGCTCCTATGCAATACGCATGCTACCAAAACATGAATCTGTGGTTTTTTTGTAGCTTCGGAACTGTTTTACTCTCACCTGATGGCATCAAGAGAAAAGTGATTGCTTGCCATCAGTGAAGCTATTAGCTCCTATGCAATACGCATGCTACCAAAACATGAATCTGTGGATGTTTTGTTTCAGAACTGTTTTACTCTCACCTGATGGCATCAAGTTAATAGTAGCATTAACCATTTCCTCCCACTGACACTAACATAGCGTTACTGTTGATTCTACTTGACTAGCAACGAAATAAATTGTTAATGATCGAAACATAATTTATATGTGTACAAGAAGTCGAGAATACATAATACGGAAGTCATGTAATTGAGAACTGAGTTTTCTTGGTGTTGCACTGCAGTTTGCAGCTTCCACGCAGATGACATACAGCCTTAGACTTACCTTTCTCTGTTTATTTTAATGTATTGGCTTAAAATTTCAGGCAAGTCAAGAGCAAGAGATGCTGCTCTTAATGCCATCCAATCACCACTGCTAGATATTGGAATTGAGAGAGCTACAGGCATCGTGTGGAATATCACCGGGGGAACTGATTTGACATTGTTTGAGGTTTGCTCCATCTTTTTTGCCAGTATTTTTCTCACCTCATGCATTGTTTGATGAAATTAATTTTTGTATTCCCTCTGTCCGGAAATAAGTGACTTGGATTTGTCTAAATTCGCATGTATCTAGACATGTTAGTATATAGATACATGCAAATCTAGACAAAGTCAAGTCACTTATTTCCAGATGGAGGGAGTACGTTGTTGTTCTGTTCAGCATATTATATGGTTGTAAGGCTGTCATACGTCTTATATAACATGAATAACATTAAACAGAAAAATTTCTACTAGGATACAGAGTATTTTGTTTGATTTGTACACTAAAGTATTAGTACAGCTGTACAAGTGGGCATGACAATGACTAGGAAACAGACATCTGGTATTTGTTCCTTGGGGCCATATTTTAATTTCTTTGTTTCTTGTGGGTGTTTCTCTCAGGCTCCTGTTGACTGATTTTGAGTGATCCCACGAAAGATCTGTAAATAATACTATCTATAGAAAAAAAGTTTTAAGGGGGTTTGATGTACAATTAGATAGTGTTTTACTGTTCTATAATCGTTTTTTACCCCATAATGTTATTTATTTATGTTAAAATTCTGGTATTGCCTTTATCTGAAGCTGTCAACATATACCTCTCTACCATGGACTCCAGGATATCAAATTGTCACCTCATTATTAACCTGCTTTTAAAAACAGAATATAGCAAATTGGCAAACACTTCAAATAAGACTTATCTTCTATATATTGAACGGTGGAATCAAATACTGAATAGTTGAGGGATGGTTTATGGAATCGTGATAATAGTGTGATCAGTTTGGCTGCATGATGAGCTGCCTTCCTCCAACATTTTGGCTGCCATATTTTAATTGCTTTGTTTCTTGTGGGTGTTTCTCTCAGGCTCCTGTTGATTGATTTTGAGTGATCCCACAAAAGATCTGTACAATAATAATATCTATAGGAAAAAGGTTTTGGAGTTTGATGTCCGACTAGATTGTGTTCTACTGTTCTTTAACCGATTGTTTACCCCATAATGTTATTTATTTATGTTAAAAATCTGGTATTGCCTTTATCTGAAGTTGTCACTGCCTTTCTCCAACATTTTGGCTGCCATATTTTAATTGCTTTGTTTCTTGTGGGTGTTTCTCTCAGGCTCCTGTTGATTGATTTTGAGTGATCCCACAAAAGATCTGTACAATAATAATATCTATAGGAAAAAGGTTTTGGAGTTTGATGTCCGACTAGATTGTGTTCTACTGTTCTTTAACCGATTGTTTACCCCATAATGTTATTTATTTATGTTAAAAATCTGGTATTGCCTTTATCTGAAGTTGTCACTGCCTTTCTCCAACATTTTGGCTGCCATATTTTAATTGCTTTGGTTCTTGTGGGTGTTTCTCTCAGGCTCCTGTTGACTGATTTTGAGTGATCCCACAAAAGATCTGTACAATAACAATATCTATAGGAAAAAGGTTTTGGAGTTTGATGTCCGATTAGATTGTGTTCTACTGTTCTTTAACCTATTGTTTACCCCATAATGTTATTTATTTATGTTAAAAATCTGGTATTCTTTATCTGAAGTTGTCACTATATGCCTCTGTACCATGGAGTCCAGGATATAAAATTGTCACCTCACTATTAACCTGCTTTCACAAACGCAATATAGCAAAGTGGCAAACAATTCAAATAAAAATTATCTTCTACTTATGAAACGGGGATGCAAATTCTGAATAGTTGAGGGATGGTTTATGAAATCGTCTAATAGTGTGATCAGTTAGGCAGCATGATGAGCTGCCTTTCTCCAACATGTATGCATTGTTTACAGACTTAACCATGTTTAACATACAAAGTTGATGCCATTGATTAGACATATTGTTCCTGTAAAACTATACTATCAGTTGCACTGCATGTTTTGATTGCTATAATATACACTCCATCACGAGACAGATTCAACACAGCATGTTCCGTCCGTCCACTAGGGTACGCCAACAAGAAACTTTCTACTACAAAACTGCAAATATTAAGTTCCTGGCACCAATATAGCTCTTACATTGATGAGATGTGTGCTGGACTTCATAACTTGCTCATGAGGGCTACTTCTCTTGAAAGCAATTGTAGTGCTCTCATGTTGAGATGTGTGCTTGGCATCAAAGTTTACCTGTTTTCTGGATGTTGCTTTCATGTTTCCATGGTGGTGATGGAATTTCAAAATCAGCTTATGTGGTCACCATTTGGTTCTTGTGCCCAGGTTAAGCACTTACGGAGACCTGGTTTTCTTATTGTTTAGGTAAATGCTGCTGCTGAAATAATCTACGATCTTGTTGATCCAAATGCTAATCTGATATTTGGTTCTGTCATAGATCCATCACTCAGTGGGCAGGTAAGTGCGTAGACATGTTTATTTCAATGCAGTTTATCCTATCCAGTAATGATTTATTACACTTCAACACTTGCACTATACGTTCCTCACAAGTATAGCAACTGGTGTGATACGATTAACCTGTTTATTATTTACATGAAAATGCTTATTCACATAATTATTTTTGTTCATGCAGGTGAGCATAACCTTGATCGCAACTGGCTTTAAACGGCAGGATGAACCGGAAGGTCAGACCTCAAAGGTAAATATAGCTAGACAATTAGTGGCCTAAACTGTGAGGAATTTCTTACGTGATCTCACGTTTTGAACCAGGGGGGCCAACAAACGCAAGGAGACAATGGTCGACAACCATCCACAGGCGGCAGCAAGGTGGAGATTCCTGAGTTCCTTCGGAGGAGAGGACCATCCCGCTTTAAGCGAATTTGACTCTTCTCCAAACTCCCTCTCTGGAGATATGCCTGATGCCGCTCGTCCCTCTTTTGATTAGCTTCCCACTTGTAAGATACCAGGCATGTAGAGTCTAGTTGTTTTCCGTAGAGGTTTCTTTTTCAGTTTTGTTTGGTATTTCTGTTCTTTATCTTGGAATATTACTGCCAATAATGTGTAGCAGTGAGCTTTGCCAGTGCTGTAGAAGATGTTACTGGCTTCCTAGCCTGCCCTTCTATCCTTGCTCCCTCTGCTAAAATTTGTCTCTTCTATTACTATTGGCCGTGCACTTCTTCATGTCCCCTCATGCCTGATGGTTCCCCTGCCCCTTTGCTGGTTCTTTGCCTATCTGTAATGCCGTAATGGCCGAGGACTCTGGTGGCTTTTGTGCCGTTCAATGAACTTGATCTGCGATACAAGGTCCTCTATCCTTTCAGAAAACCGTGTACACCACAACATCGTTGGAACACATGAAAAACACTGGAATGCGCATAACATGTGAATTCGATGCTGTATAATGTGAATTGATCGTGTTGTTTGCTTGCAACTTGCAACTCACGAAATATGCATGACTCTTTTTTGGGGGGATGATGTGTTTGCCATAGTTGTCAATTATCAGTGAATTCTTTCTAAGAGACTGGAGCTGGTGGATTTTGTTTTCTTGGAAATCAAGTTTGAAATAGTAAAACCCGAGAGGTTTGTATTAGTCAAACAACCTCTATACTATAGTGCTTTGTTTTTGTTATGTTTGCCTCTGTACATAGCTCGTCCCCACAATGAGATCCCTGTGTCGCAAAATTGAAGAACATAGATTGCCATCCCGCCCGCAGGAACACCTGATGTTCACTGATTGACGCTCGTTCTGGAACGCCTCTCATCGTCCATGGTGAACGCGGCTTGACTGCTCGTGTTTTCGTCCGTGCTTCGCGAAACTTCGCGGAGCACCGATGGGAACACGAGCAGCGTAAGGCCGGGTGTGAGGGAAATCCCCTGCTCGGCAACTACCCGACCATTTAGGCCCGTTCAGAGGAGGAGAGTCAGCGCACGTCGCCATGCCGGGGCCGGAGGAGGGTGGCCGCCGCGTCGCCCTCGGACGAAAGGGGTAAGCCGACAGTAGGAATATGCATCAGGACGCCATACACGACACGCAACTGCCCCGGGCAGCTGGCGCCGAGCGCATGAACGTTATCTGCGGCCCAGCTGGTTTGTTCAGCAATCGTGTACAGTAGAATAATTCTCAGGTCTATCCGCAAGCCGTTAGTTAGGCCATCCCAACGGTGGGAGCATCTAGAACACCAATTGTGTCTAATTTTGTCCATTTGAGATGCGATGAGGATACGTTGTCCTTCTCTGTGTTCATGCGGGCGACCGATAGGAGGAGCATCGCCAATTCAGCCACTCCAGCAGTCCAGCTTTGTGGCGTTGTATCTCCCCTCTATATGTTTGGTACTCCTCGCATGATGTATTCTAGAAAAAATATTCAGCCACTCCCGCTAATTCAGCCTCGGATGTAGGCGTGTGCGTTGGCCAGAGGCCATTCACAGTTTTTTTGACCGCGTTTTAACACACAAATATGTCAATATATAATATAAATATGTCAACAACAATAGTTTAGCATACAATTAGTTCAACGAATAAATAATTCTTCATATCGAATAATTTAACACATCAATAAAAAAAATCAATGGTTTCCTAAATGCTCTCACATGTGCTTGACGAGATCGGCCTAAAGTGCATCGTGAGTTGTTCGATCTCGAATTTCATGATGAACATGAAGAAATTCTTGGAGTGTTGCTGGTCCTGGTTAGGACAGAACCAACTCGCCACCAAACTCGCAATCATGATCAAGAATCATATCATCGCGCTCATCCTCAACGGTCACGTTGTGCATGATCACCCAATCGGTCATCACCTCGTTAAGTCTCTTCCTGCTCCATATTCTTGCAGGTGCTGAACAATGGCCTAGCGGGATTGCAGCACTCCAAATGCTTGATCCACATACTTCCTACATGCATTCTGCTCTTTAGCAAACCGCCTCATCACGAGGTTTGCGGATTGTCTTCACAAATATAGACCACTCAGGATAGATACCATCGGCGAGATAATACCCCTTGTTGTAGGGGTGGTTGTTTACTACAAAGTTGAACTTTAGAGCATTGCCTTCTGCAAGCCTAGAAAATACAACAGAGCGTTGCAGCACATTGATATCATTGTGAGAACCTGCCATGCCAAAAAAGAGTGCCAAATCTAAGGATCATGTTATGCAGCTGCCTCGAGTATGACCATGCACCCGGTAGCATGACATTTGAATTGTTCCTGCCAAGCAAATGGACAATTTTTTCACTCCCAATACATGCAATTGTGTCTGGTGGATCGATTCGGTGTCCTCGGCTTTTGTATATCAACGAGGCAAGAGAGTTTCCACTATCAAGCATGTTAGGAAACCCTCTTGCTTCGTTGTTAGAAAAAAGCCGGGAAGTGTCCTACATTGTTGTATCTCTCAGGTACTCATCGCCAAACACCTTAACAACCTATACATGAACTCGAGGCATGCGGCATCGCTCATGCGCATGTACTCATCAACAAGATCACTGGTAACTCGGCAAGCAAGCATCCTAAACAAGATTACTGGTGACATCTTTCTTCAACTTGAAATAATAGTGGTGAGCTCTCACTTCTTGAAGAAGCCTCATGAATATTGGCCTCCTCATTTAGAACCGCCGCCAGAATTGATCCAGAGTATACAACGTCTTGTGCGGTGGAAATAGTCATTGTACAGTTGCACATGGTCAGCGCCCCTATTCTGATCCAACACAGGTGCTTGACCTGTCACGAGTCCCTGTATTGTGGGTGCGCATCATCTTGGAGCTTCCATATGATCACGATCGTGGCAACGGTGATCTCAGTATCATCATCAGAAGAGTCGTCGGATGTATCGATGAAATGCTTGTAAGAAAACTTGTCTGAGATAGCCATAATGATCCACACATAATAATTAGGCCATGGTCACAAATATAATTATCTACAATGTTGCAAAATTGCCAAACAAAATTGGCCAACGTACCAGGCCTCGACTCGGCAAATGCATTAGCAGGTCGCGGGTGCGATGCTCCTGACCGCATGCGACCACCCAAAACCGGATCCCGAGGCACGACGATGACTGGGAGAAGGAGTACATCCTGGCCTATGGGCGGCGGTGGCCCGCAGGACGAGCTTCTGGGCATCCCTCCAACCGGCTACCGTGGCAACGCCCGTCCGGGACCCGACAAACTCCGGTCTCCAAACACTGTCAAGAGAAGGGATCCGGATTGAGTGGCCCATCGACTACCGACAGGAGGAAGAGGGGTGTCCAAAACTAGCCCGAGGCAGTGGCAGTGGCCGTCGATGGCGTGAGGTAAGGATGACAATTTTATCCACGGATCCGGATATCCACAGATATCCGACCCGACGAGTAAGGGTATGGAGGACTAATTACGCCCACATATTTCATGGGGCGGATATCCGTTAATTCATGGGGCAGGCATGGGTAGTGGTTTCGCTCCATGGATATCCAACGGATACCCGACAGAATTGTGGGACCCACATGTCAGCGAGTGATGAGTGCATAATTGCATCATGTTTTAGATTATTATTTTGCATTATAGATGTAGGATCTTGGTATTTTACGGCGTTCAGACTCATCTTTTATGTTTATTATCACAGGGATCAGATCAGATGATGGATCCAATGGACACAATTCTTGGAGCAGTTGTACTGGAGTGAAAAGGAGCCAAAAACTACGTAAATTGCTTATTTGGGAAATATTAATAATACTAGAAGAAAACCCAAAGCGGGCAAAGGAGGCAGAAGGGTTGACAACCAACTATACGGGCCGCCGCCGTATAGTTTCGGCTGTATAGTTGGTGCCGCCTCCGCATCCTCAAATAGTTTCACCGCGTGCAACTGGATGAGAGGGACGACATACAAAACATCCAGAAATCACTGAAACCTAACCTCCGGAAGGAATCTGGAGGGGGAACTTGCCCTAGGGATCCATCTTCGCCCTAATCGGATCTGGGAGGCCAAGGCATCGATCTCCATCTTCATCAACCGCCGTATCTTCATCACCACCATCATATCCATCCATCCCATCTAGATCTTGTTGTAATTCTTGCACTAAGTTGTGGATTTATACAAGTACTATTCATCGATAATCGTTTCCATTACCATCGCCATGATGCTGTTTGCCTCCATGTCTGAGTAGATCATTAGTTCTTGGGAAGATGGAGAAACCCTAGCATGTTATTGAAATAATATAAAGTTTATTATAATATTCATCGCTGTGGTCATGTGTTAGATTGTCTATATCTTGATGCTGGGAGAAGAAGATCTTTTAATATTTGCCTCTTGTGGGGACTTGATGTAGGGAACTACTTGTTGGTAGACAGAGGGATGCTAGCACTTACAGTGACTATACAGCTGTTGGCACTCCTTACATATCAACTTGTGAATCGAGGAAACTCACAAAACACTATCCATGCCATGGGATACGTCCCGCGAGATTATGTCCCTTAATAGCGCAGTAATTCAATTGATGTTGATTGCTGTCCGATGTGGTTATGCGGATGATTTGAGCAGTGATTTCTGCCTCTTTGTACAAATACGGAGTTCCTCCTACATATACATAGTTGAGAATGTTCATGATAATAATCTTTACCTTAGCCCTTTATAATGCTAGTGGTGTATCCGCTAATCCCTGAGAATGCCTGACATGGTTATACCCTACGGGTACGTGACTTTAGCATACCTGGTCCAGCCCAGGGAAGACCCACAGTAGATATACACTGGCCCATGAAGATTTTTGGGTGGCCAAGGCCCATGACGCCTTCGGATCCTTGGAGAGCAAGACTAGCGGAGATAGGAAATTCAAAGGGGTAAAACCCTAGAACTTGTAACCGACTAGGACTATGCCCGGGACCTGCCTAAGTCTATATAAAGGCCAGGAGGGCACGTCCTAGATCTATCGACTCATACTTTCGCACACGCATCCACGCCAGATCGAATCTGCGCATCCTGTAACCTTCGGTTCCGCCGTAATCAAGAGCAGACAAGCAGGAGTAGGGTTTTCCCTCTGGGGGCCTGAACCTGGGTAAATCTCATGTCCCCTGGTTGCTTGTCTGTTAACCGTGCCACGATCTCCAGCATCCCCATCTTCTCCAAAACCCAAGTCCATAACAATGGGCATTGACGAGATTAAACCTCGTCAATTGGCGCCGTCTGTGGGAATTGGGGCTGCTGATTGTGCGGTCGTGACGGTTCCGACCCGATCGATCTACAACTCCGCGGCGACGGAGAATCACCTCCTCTTCGGCGCTTTCGAATTCACCGCCCACTCGCCGGCCACCATGAAGGATTTCGAGCCCGTAGGCGACGGACTCGAAATTTTGTTCGGGAGTTTCTGCTTCCAGGTGGGTCAAACTGGCACCCTCCGCCTCCCTGAGAGGGTGCCCGTGCCATCAATCAGGCCATGTTCATGGGCTCCACACCCCGTGATACGCACGTCACCATCGACAGATGAGTTCTACAGCAGCAGCAGCTACAACTCCGACCTGTGCGACCCACCTTCGGATGAAGGGACCTATGGTTCCAGATCCGAAAGCTGCGGCAGCAGCCGACCAATTTGCAAGTGCTATATATGCGCCGCAGTCATCCAAATCGATGAAGAAACACCTAACCCGCCGCCCAACCGGAACGGCGGAAACGGCGAAAACAGAAGAAGCCAGTCCCCCCACCCAACAGGGAAAACAACGGCCATGTCATCCAACTTAGCAAAGAAGGATGGGTCCAGGCGCGCCGTGCCGTCGCAGGCGACATCGTCTTACCTGCAGACGCCTCACGTGACCTACTGATGGCGTACCACTACCTCCTCATCGAGGAGCACAAGAAACAAGTCAAGATGCAGGAGACGCTTGACAAACGCAAGCAAGCAGCCTCTGAGTCCAGCGCGCGACGAGATGCGCTCTCCGCCATGGCACCCGGCTCTAGCACAAACGAAAACCAGGGAAACAAGCACCGCTCGCAGGTGGAGAACATGGATCCCAAGGAGCGTCGTGACGTGACCCGAACTCTCCACACATCGTTCATGGATATGGATGCCGACGGCAACATCATCCCGAAGACGCCACAGGCTGCGGTCATGGCAGCCACTGTGTATCTCGCGGCTCACCCACCTCCGGAGGGGGACCCGAAAAGGGCCATGCATAGGTCCGCACTTAACGGACTAGGACTAATTGGAGCTGCGCTCCACGAAGACGCTCCTGCGGAGCCGAAGAAGAAAGCTCCGGCCAGGCGCGACCGGAGCCCCACCCCCTCATCCGAAGAGGAAGAGGAGCACGATCTTCCTCGAAGGAAGAAGAGCTCGCACCGCCATAAACGCGACTACGACGCCAGAGACAAGCTTACACAGCGCAAGATCGACAAAGCACGCGCTAAACGCGCATGCTCGTCTGAATCTGAGATGGATGAAGATGAAGGAGAACTCTGCGGAGCTCGATGCTTCAGCAGATCCGTTCGACGAACACAGATGCCACGCAACTTCAAGCTTCCTTCGGATACTCCGAAGTTCAACGGCACACAAGATCCAAAATCCTGGCTCAGTGACCATCTGTCATCCGTCAAGCTTCACGGAGGCAACAAAGAAACCGCCATGCAATGCCTTCAGCTGCAGCTGACAGGCGCGACGCGGGTCTGGCTTAGCAGCCTATCATCAGGATCCATCTGAAGCTGGGAGGAGCTCGCTTACAGCTTCATCCGAAATTTCAAAGGCACCAGCAAGAGGCCCGCCTCAATCGAAGAATTGCGAGCCTGCACTCAGAGAACGGGTGAATCTATTCGCTCGTACATACTACGCTGGTCTACAACCAAGAACTCCGCAGCACACATCTCCGAAGAGCGGGCCATCGACGCCTTCAGGGACGGCGTCAAGCGCCCAGACTTCAAGGAGGAACTTGGGCGTGTAAAGCCCAAGACACTCGACCACCTCATGGAAATCGCCAACAGCTGGGCAGACGGCGAAGATTGCATCCAGCGAGCGCAATCAGATGAAGAGGACGACTACGGCCGAAGACGTGAACGCCGCAGCAAGAGGAGATCGCGCGTCTACGAGGACCACGACGGACCCGACATGGTCGTGGCCGGCTACGCCGACCGCCGTAACGACAACAGCCGCAACAGCGGAGGATACCGCGGCGGAAACTTCCGCGACAACGGACGACCAACGCAGTCGTGGCAGCGCGGCGACCACGACAACGGACCCTCAGCATTCGACAAACTTTCGGGTCCTTGCACCATCCACTTCTATATCGACAAACAGGACGGCAAAAAGAAAGCCAGTCACATGCTCAAGGACTGCCGCGAGTTCCAGAAACTCAGCGAAGGCATGGTGCAGATGAGGCGACAAGCCCCAATCCCTGCGTTCAGAAACACACCTGCGCCAGGTGAAATAGCACACGGAGCTCCTCCACCGCCGCCTATTGGAGGCCCAAATCAACCAGTCGCACCAGCGCAAAACAACGCCGGGGTCGCGTACCCCCCACCAAAGGGAGCACTAAATATGATCCAGAAGGGACGCCCCACAAACAGGGTGCAGAAGAAAATCACCCGACAAATCAACTTGGCCGTGGCAACTCCGCCCGCAATCCCTGAGTACCTCAGCGGATCGGAGTCCTGCATCACATTCACTCGCGCGGATCACCCTTGCCAGATCCCTCGCCCAGGTCATGCTGCCCTGGTGCTGGAGGTGCAGATCGGAGGCTTCGAGATGAGTCACGTCTTCATGGACGGCGGCAGCGGCATCAATCTGATGTTCGCAAGCACTCTAGCAGCAATGCGGATCCCACAATGCAGCCTAGAACAATCAGACACAACGTTCCACGGCATCGTCCCAGGGAAGGGCATATTCCCCCTGGGCAAAATAGGACTCAACGTCATCTTCGGGAAGCCGAATAACTTTTGGCAGGAGCGCCTAGAATTCGAAGTGGTGGACTGGTCGTCGCAATACCACGCCATCCTGGGGTGTGTAGCATTCGCAAGGTTCCTGGCCGTCCCACACCACGCATACCTACTACTCAAGATGCCAGGACCAAGGGGCGTCATCACAGTCCACGGGAGCTTCACCCGATCGGACCAATGCGACAGGGATTTCAACAAAATCTCCCAGTCTTTCAGCATGCAAGACAAGCTTGTAAGGCTCCGCGAGGTGATGGATAATGGGCTACCCCCAGTCACAAGGCAGAACGCACCTGACATGTCCTTCGACTCCACCGTCAACACCAAGAAAGTGCAGGTCCATCCGACGGATGCCTCCAAGACGGCGCTGATCGCCAACGACCTCAGCGCCGCATAGGAAGGCGCGCTCGTCGAATTCCTCCGTGAGCGCTGGGAAATCTTCGCCTGGTGTCCTGCGGACATGCCAGGAGTTCCCAGGGAATTCGCCGAGCACGCACTCAATGTCTTTCCAGACACCAAGCCAGTCAAGCAGTCCATCCGAAGACTGTCGGAGCCACGAGCTGAAGCTATCGGCAAGGAAATCAACAGATTACTCGCAGCAGACTTCATCCGGGAAATCAAGGAAAGCGAGTGGCTGGCAAACACGGTGATGGTTCCGAAGAAGGACACGGACATCCTGCGGATGTGCGTGGACTTCACGTCACTAAACAAACATTGCCCAAAGGACCACTTCCCTCTTCCTCGGATCGATCAGATCATCGATTCGACTGCAGGTTGTGAGAAAC
Organism: Avena sativa; assembly: GCA_916181665.1. Lineage (NCBI taxonomy): Eukaryota > Viridiplantae > Streptophyta > Magnoliopsida > Poales > Poaceae > Avena > Avena sativa. The sequence goes on from OV702294.1 coordinate 511,244,881, forward strand.
TCTCCTTCCTCGACGCCTACTCAGGCTATAACCAGATTCGACTCAAGGTCGAAGATCAAGAGAAAACGGCGTTCATCACACCGTTCGGAGTATACTGCTACAATACAATGCCCTTCGGGCTAAAGAACACGGGTGCCACGTACCAGCGATGCATGCAGGCCTGCCTCAAGGACCAGATCGGTCGCAACGTCCAAGTCTATGTCGACAACATAGTAATAAAAACCAAGGAGGCAAGGACACTTATCGACGATCTCCGCGAGACGTTCGACAACCTTGATCGCTACAGGATCAAGCTCAACCCAGAAAAGTGCGCCTTTGGCGTCCCCTCGGGTCAGCTGCTCGGGTACTTCATCTCTCAACGAGGGATTGAGGCGAACTCGAAGAAAATCAGAGCCATCATGACAATGGAGAAGCCGAAAAACCTCAAGGGCATTCAGCATCTCGCAGGGCGAGTAGCGGCACTAAGCAGGTTCATCAGCCGCATGGGCGAGAAGGCCCTACCATTCTACCAGCTGCTGCGCAAGGCAGACAAGTTCGAGTGGACACCAGAAGCCAACGACGCATTCGAAAGCCTCAAGCGGCTCCTCTCCACCTCGCCCGTTTTGGTCATGCCAAAGGAGCGCGAGCCCCTGCTGCTGTACAAAGCAGCCACACACCAGGTGGTCAGCACAGTACTCGTGGTCGAACGACCCGAAGAAGGGAAGACCCACGGGGTCCAGCGCCCAATTTACTACCTCAGCGAGGTTCTCACTCCAACAAAGCAGAGGTACCCTCACTACCAGAAGCTAGCCTACGGCGTGTTCATGACGGCTCGACGGTTGAGCCATTACTTCCAGGAGCACCAAGTGATGGTCGTCAATGAGGCACCCCTGAACAGCATCCTGAATAATCTAGAGGCAACAGGACGGGTCGCCCTGTGGGGCATCGAACTATCACCCTTGGACATCGTCTACGAGAAGCGACACGCAATCAAATCTCAAGTCCTTCCGGACTTCCTGGTGCACTGGATGGAGCTGCAGCTGCCAGACACCCCAGACATGTCACAGTCCTGGACAATGCATTTCGACGGCTCCAAGCGCGAAGCCGGAGCAGGGGCAGGAGTCATACTGACCTCCCCGCAAGGTGACAAGATGAAGTACGTTCTTCGGATGAAATTCAGAGCCTCCAACAACAAAGCCGAATACGAAGCCCTCATCCATGGCATGAGGATGGCAAAGATATGCGGCGCAACGCGCCTGGTCATCTATGGTGACTCCAACCTCGTCGTCCAGCAGACGATGAATGAGTGTGACGCACACGCCGAAAACATGATAGCGTACCGCGCGCTCTACAACACACTCGCAGGAGAATTCGACGGTTGCGAGCTTCGACACGTTGGGAGAGAAAGCAACGAGGAAGCCGACAGACTCACCAACATAGACTCCACTTGTGCAAAGGTACCACCAAGTGTGTTCCTCGAACAGATCTGCGTGCCATCCATCAAGCGGAAATTCCCCAAGGGATCACCCGAAGAAGCAGAACACTCGGGGGCTACGCTACCCGAAGGTCATGAAGGACCCGAAAAGTTGGATACAGAAGTTGCCATGATCAACCTGATGCAGGTCATGGCAGTCGAAGAAACTTGGACGCGACCATACCTCCAGTTCCTGATAAACGGTGAACTACCTGACAGCCCGACAGATGCCCGGCGCATATCTCGTCAGTCAAAAGCCTTCACCATCATCAACGGCGAACTGTACAAACGCAGCATTACGGGTGTACTACAACGGTGCGTCACCATCGACGACGGCAAGGCCATACTCCAAGACATCCATGAGGTCATCTGCGGCCACCACGCAGGCAGCCGCTCCCTCGTCGCCAAAGCTCTACGAGCAGGATTCTACTGGCCAACGGCCATGAGCGATGCAAAGGACATCGTCCGAAGATGCAACGGGTGCCAACGGTTCGCCGACAAACCGCACGCACCTGGGTCCGAACTTAGACCCATACCCATAGCTTGACCTTTTGCTCAATGGGGCCTCGACATGGTCGGCAAACTGCCAAAGTCTTCGAAAGGGGGACACGTCTTCCTCCTGGTCGCAGTCGACAAATTCACCAAGTGGATCGAGGCCATGCCAGTCACCAACCAGAAGGGTAAAACCGCCGTCAAATTCTTCAAATCCATTGTCTACAGGTTTGGCGTGCCGCACAGCATCATCACCGACAACGGATCAAACTTCATCTCCGAAGAATTCCAGGACTTCTGCGAAGGCCTCGGGATCAACATCATGTACGCCTCAGTGGCACACCCGCAAACAAACGGGCAAGTGGAAAAGGCCAACGGCCTAATTGGCGCCGGCATCAAGAAGCGCCTCATGAGCTCCCTCGAACACAAAGCTGGAAACTGGACGAAAGAGCTACCATCCGTCCTGTGGAGCTTACGGACTATGCCAAACAGCTCCACTGGCTACACACCGTTCTTCATGGTGCACGGAGCTGAGGCCGTGCTACCAGCCGAAGTACGCCACCAGGCTCCACGAGTCGTCGCTTACAGCGAAGCCGAGTCCACGACTGCACTCGAAGACGCCGTCGACACACTCGACGAAGCGCGGGATATAGCAGCAGCTCGATCAGCGGTGTACCAGCAGAGTCTCCGCAATTATCACAGCCGTCGGCTGCGACCAAGGTCCTTCGTCGAAGGAGACCTCGTCTTGCGACTCAAGCAAAAGCGACCGAATAAATTCGAGTCACCATGGGAAGGACCCTACGTCATCACCAAAGTGATACCAGGTGGCGCCTATTGCCTCAAGCACGTGGAGTCTGGAGTCGCATACTCCTACCCATGGAATATCTCGCACCTGCGACGATTCTACCCGTAGCAACCTACCTCCTTTTACTTTCAATAAGGCTTTCAGCCAAGGCTACCCAGCCGAACCATGTACCTCCTCCATTACGATATAAATAAAGCTAAGTGTCTCGCCTCAAAATTTCGGTTCACTGTTTCCTGCATATTTACTATATGCTACAAACGCGCTTGGGGGCTCCCCCCACCTCACGATTTCATCGACTGAGGACAAAACGCGCTCGGGGGCTCCCCCACCTCACGATTTCATCGACTGAGGACAAAACGCACTCGGGGGCTCCCCCCACCTCACGATTTCATCGACTGAGGACCAAACGTGCACACCTGAGTAGCTGACCATGTCAGGCAAACAAAAAAGACACGTACTCAATCAAAGCACTGCGTGCTCACAAAGAAGCAAACTTTTACAACAAAGGGCACAAAACGCCCAGCCGAAATATACAAATTTTACATCTATCTGTTTATTTTCAGGTCCTACCTATTCTGAAGAATAACCTGAGCACGCTGCTCAAACAAATCTACAATCTATTCGGCATACTGCCTTACAGCCGCGTAATGCGGACGCATGTTCCACTCGCCACCATCCGGTCGAAGAGGTGGCCCAGCTGCCACAACAGCCAAATCTACGTCAGGGTGGTGTACCCTCACAAGAGACAAGGCAACCTTTACTCCTGCGACGAGCTGCTGCCGCACCAGCTCCTTGACATTGCTGGCACTCCGAAACCTCGACAGAAGACCTACAAGGGTCGTCGGCACGACATCCAAAGGAAACATGACGTGCAGCACCGAGGAAAGTGATGTCTGCACTTGGCGGAACACCCACCAAACTTGATGAACACGATCCTGTACAGTCGCCAAGGCCATGGCGCGATCACGATCCATCCAGAAGAAGCCGCCAGCCTCCATGTCCTGTTGAGTCAAGCAATTGACCCGAACAGCGACACGCTCTTTTTCTTCCCTCGGAGCAAGATTCGCACCTGCGACAACAGCACAAAAACAAGAATAAGGCCAACAGGCTCACCCGAAGAACTGAGCTACAGCCCGAAACAAGGATCAACTTACATTGCAGCTGCTCGGACAGCCGACCCAACTCCGCCATCAAGTACTCCTCTCTGGCTGCACCACGCTCCGCCTTGGATTTCCAAACGTCGGCGCAACCACGTAACCCGAGCAATTCCCTCTCCAAGCCGCGCACGCGATCTCGCAGGAAAGCGAGCTGCGAGGCATCATCCAACGATGGTCGCAAGGGCTTTGCGGATGAAGTGTCAACTGGGTCAGCACCCGAAGGAACCTATAGCAGCAGAAAAAAGAAGGCGCATAGACATTCAACCAAGGATACAACACAACTCGGAGGAATTCATTAAATATATAAGGCCACTACGTGGCACAAGGATGGTATCCTTCAAGATATTTACAGCAAAAGTAGACTACAAACTACCCTACGTCTACTATGCCTAAGGTGCAGGACACTGAGTCGCCTCAGAGCCAGACTGCCTAGCTTTGGCCTCGCCTTGCTGCCGCAGTGCGTACTCAGACAGCAAGTCAATGAGCTTGGGCCCATATCGCTTGCAGCGAGCGGAGTAGGCAGCGAAGGCTACCTCGGATCCATCCGCAGCCGTTGGCATCCGAGAGGTGATCTAGGGCAAGTCCAGCTCCGCTCCACCCGCCATGGCCATCGCCAGCCCGACGGACGCGCCGATGCCCTTCTGCTTGCGCTTGTACGCCGTAGGAGCTTCGGCTGACAGAGCCTCTGCCAGGGCATCCACATCTCCAAGGGCTGCGCCTTTCGGGAAGAGCTCCTGGTAGAAGCGACCAAGGACCTCTTTTGCCTTGGCAAGGGAGTTGACGACGGTGCTGCAGCGGTCTTCGACCGCCACAGTGGAATCATCTAGAGCACTACCGTGCTCCAGAGCACCGCGGTCGAACTCGATGCCTGCGGCATCTGAGACAAAAACGAAGAAAAGCATGAAGAAAAGCAGCATAGCAGACGACCTGTGGAAAAAGAAACAAATACAGAACACGCACTCACCCGAAATAGCCTTGGCAGCAGCCATAAGCTTCGCCGCCACCCCTCTTTCACGAGCAGCCGCAACGGTGGCCAACTGCTCCTCACGATCTGCGGCCTCCTGCTGCAGACACTCTTTTTCTTCGGCTGCCTTCGTCAGCCCTAGCTCAAGGCGCTCTTTCGCACCAGCGGCGGCTTCGGCTTTCTGCTCCGATTGGCCAAGGCTCTTTTTAAGAGCATCAACCTCACGGAGAGAGTCGTTATGCTCCTCTGCATTTAAGACAAGCAAGTGTCAAAGAACAGGACCAGGATAAACAAGAGAAGTATTAAAAGGTAGACGGATACCTTGAAGCAGCCGAAGTTTCGCCTCCAGCGCCAGGCGTTCCTCCACCAGCCGCTTGGCCTCCTGTACAAAAGGCTGCAGAAAAAGGAAATAGCAGTAAGAAAAGGACTTGGGGGCTACGCCCAACACAAAGGAGTAAACAGCAACATCAGCATACGAAGACACTCGGGGGCTTCCCCCGTAACATGAAGCAGAAAACTTACATGCTCCGATGGCGACCCCGAAGGCCCGCCTGCGAAATTCTGAGGCGCAACCACCAGCGCCTCCCGCACAGGAGGATCTGGAGCGGCGCCACCCGAAGTCGCCACCGTCTGAGGAGGAGGCGACGCAATGTTCGACTCCCCCATCATCTCCCGCGCACCATCACTAGAGTCGTGGGAGGATTGCCTGCACACGAAGCCAATCAACACAGGTGCAAGAATCATAAAGGGAAAAGGACAACAAGTACAACAAGAAAACTTACGAGCCCAATGCGCTCAGGTCGAAGATAGGAGAAGCCCTTCGGGCCCTCTTCTCCTCTTTCTTCTCTTCCTTCTTCTCCTCCTTCTTTTCTTCCTTCTTCCGCTTTGCTGGCGGGTGCGGCGCCACAGCCCGCACAGGAATGGCAGGAAGGGGAGAGGAGGAACCTCCATGACCATCACTATGACGCTCAAGGCCCAGAGGATTTCTGGGAGTCGGAGGAGTCGAGGCATCCGAAGACTCGCTCGAGCTCCGTGATCGCTTGTGCGTATGGTCCTCACTCGACTCGTCGTCATCCTCCGCCGGAGATCGCGCCGACGGCAGCTCGGACACAGAATCAACCACTTCATTATCCGGGGCATTCGGATACCTTTCGGGTAATGGTGGTACCATGCCCGACACTTTGAATCTCTACAAGATGAGAAGAAACTTTGTTAGCAAACAAAGGAAACAAATACACACCCAACAAAAAAAGGGGGAGCACTATGTGCACAAATCTACACCTTCGGCACGACCAACGTCAAGAAAAGGGAGGAGTCAGCGACTTCCCCGGGATTTCTTCTCCGGCCTTGAACTTCAGCAGCACGCGAAGATCCTTGTCAAGATTCCCCTCGGAGATTTTCTCACTCGAAACCCTCGTCGGATCACGGCGCCCAGAATAAAGAAACATCGGGTGCGCCCTTGCTTGGAGAGGCTGCACCCGACGCTCAAGAAACGTCCGGATGATGTCCACGCCGTTCACCTCCTTCTCAGGAATCGGTTGGAGATCCTCCACCCGACGGTAAAGGGCCTCTATCTCCGCCACCTCACCGTCTAAGATTTGGTTTTTCCAAGACCTTTTCTTCTCAATCTTTTGGGAGGGATCAAAGGGAACAAGACCAAAATCTTGCCCAGGCAATACGGAGTCGCGGATGTAAAACCATCGCCTCCGCCAGTACTGGACAGATTCGGACATGGAAAAGGAAAAGAATTGCACATTGGGACTGAGGGAGATGATGAAACCCCCAATGGGATACACACCATCCGAACCAGATTGCCTCTTCACGGAATAAAGCTTCCGGAAGAGGCCAAAGTGCGGCTCAATGCCAAGCCAACACTCGCAAAGTGTGATAAAACACGCAATGTGGAGAAGAGAGTTGGGAGACAGATGATGGAGTTGAACCCCATAGAAGAAGAGCAGTCCACGGAGGAAGTCGTGGACCGGAAAAGAAAACCCGCGAATCACGAAGGCAACAAACATAACCCGATACCCAGATGGGGGACGGGGGATTACCTCATTGCCGGGGAGTCTCACGGCCGTCGTATCTTGCGGGATCAGGCCCCGCTCGCGCAGTTTGCGGAGATCACTCTCCCGCGTTTCTGATCGCCGCCATCCACCATCGGTGACGCGAGCAGCGGCAGTGCCCTTCTTGCCTCCGGCGGCGCTGGTCCGAACCGCAGATGAAGACTTCTTGGTTTTCCCCATTGCGCTACGGCGGTGGTGGCGATGTCAACGCAGAAAGAACGAAGGAAATGTGGAAGGAACTCTCAGCGCGCAGCAAGAATCGCTCAAGAACAAGGAGGCAGTGAACAGATGAACTAGTGCGGTGAAAAACAAACCACGATTTCACCAAGGATTATAACAGCGAAGACGACGCACGCTGGCCGTCCATCCAGAAGACCTAATGCCAACGGCAGATCTGGCCGTACACGTGTCAGCATCACAACGAACCGTCGTTACCACGCCGTCCACTATGCGTGGAAATCGAGGAGACATCGTAATCATCTCCACGCCGCGCGTGACCGGTCAATTCAAAGTCAGCAAGTGGGACCCACACTTCGTCCAGTCAAGTCATCTCTGGCGTAGCAGACGCTTGAGGTCATCGATCCTCAGCACTGACGTCATCAAAAGCTATACTAGCACCAACTTCGGCTCCACAGCTAAGAGTACTCGCTCGAATCTACGATTCAACTAAATACTCGGGGGCTACTCCTATCAGGAGCGCTGGCCACGCACCCGACGGACAAATAAGGACAAAATTACTTCTCTGAGTCCTACGTCGAGTCTACGACTCCACTACGGACTCGGGGGCTACTCCCATAGGGAGGATGGATTTAAGCATCCGAAAATTTTTGAGTCCTGCGGACTTAACGACTGAAACAATGCTTGAACTAAAGTCTCCGTTCGAGTCTACGACTCGAACAGACACTTGGGGGCTACTCCCATAGGGAGCGCTGGTCGCGCACCCTATGAAATCTTCGAATGCGATCTTTCGGATCAGCACGCAAAAACTTTTTGGCAACTTTGCCCCAACAAAACAGCCGAGTGAGCGACAATCTCCTAGGCCACCCGAAGCACCTCCGAGGTGATAAATGTTCGGATGCTGCGTCTGCGACACAAAGATAAGACCTACAGATATCATCTGATGGCCTGGCAACGCACCTGACTGCGCTCTGCTAGTATAAATCCATGCCAACAGGCGTGATGAAAAATCCCGACGGACGCGTTGGGTATACCGATTAAAACCACTGGAATTCCACTCCTGTAAGTCCTCCGTGGCCTGAGTCGAATTACGCCAGCATATGTTCCAGGTCCGGGTTGAGGGACCCGAACCTGAAGAAGATCGTGTTGTTTCGTCCTAAGACAGTTAACTGACCCTGATCCGTCGGGTGAGTCAGGCACACACATCAAAAATCCCTACGCACATATACTATTAAAATACAGTTGCACCCGAAGAATGGAAGAGTCCTCAGCCGAATCTACGATTCGACTGATCACTCGGGGGCTACTGACATGGTTATACCCTACGGGTACGTGACTTTAGCATACCTGGTCCAGCCCAGGGAAGGCCCACAGTAGATATACACTGGCCCATGAAGATTTTCGGGTGGCCAAGGCCCATGACGTCTTCGGATCCTTGGAGAGCAAGACTAGCGGAGATAGGAAATTCAAAGGGGTAAAACCCTAGAACTTGTAACCGACTAGGACTATGCCCGGGACCTGCCTAAGTCTATATAAAGGCCAGGAGGGCACGTCCTAGATCTATCGACTCATACTTTCGCACACGCATCCACGCCAGATCGAATCTGCGCATCCTGTAACCTTCGGTTCCGCCGTAATCAAGAGCAGACAAGCAGGAGTAGGGTTTTCCCTCCGGGGGCCTGAACCTGGGTAAATCTTGTGTCCCCTGGTTGCTTGTCTGTTAACCGTGCCACGATCTCCAGCATCCCCATCTTCTCCAAAACCCAAGTCCATAACAATGGGCATTGACGAGATTAAAGCTCGTCAATGCCTCTTCCCACCGAAGTTTCAAATCTCTTTTACATACGCGATACTGATTTTCTGTATTTGGTTTTATTTACTTTACTCATTGTTCTGTTATACCAAAATCCCCAAAACACATTTTTACGCAATACTCGCATTTTATCTTGTCACTTTGAACTTTATTTAGCATTTCTAGTTTTAGTATTTATTTCAAGAATTCTTAGTCTTCAGACTCCTACTCCATGTGGGATCGATATCTTTATTTCGAAACTATCTACAACTGATCTGTGCACTTGCAGTCATCAAGCTATTTTCTAGCGCCGTTGCCGGAGAGCTAAGTGTTGTAGGTCTTTTAGGTTTTGCTTATTTACTTTAATTTTCTTAAATTTTGTTTTGAGTTACAGGTTTCCACCAACATGATGGAGTTTGAGCATATGACTAGTGCTAACCCACCCAACCACTTTGGGAAGCCCTATGATATTTATAAAAGAGACAACTCTAATGAGAAGACAAGGGGGTTTGAAATGAACTAGCCATATCTAGATGGAAGATACGCCAAAATGAAGTCAGTATCCAACTCTTGGTCTAGTGGAAAACCAAGATTTTCCAAAGTCTGACTGTAACCAACCATTTTGATCACAGGGGGGCCTACACCTGCTCTCTCTGCCAGCTTGCATTCCACAAAGGACTTGGCGACATTGTACCTCTCAGTCCTGGCCTGAGTCTAGAACATGTCCTAAACCGCGACGATCATATCGTACGCTTCCTGATCCTCAAACTTCTTTTGGAGTTTAGGTTCCATGCATGCAAGCATAAGACAACTAACCTCAAGAGAATCATCACATGCTCTCTTGTAGGCATTCTTGAGGGCAGCATATGCATTTTCAGCAGGTTCATCGGGGATTGGGGTATCCAGAACCGTTTCCTTTTTATCAGACCTGAGAACAATTCTTAGGTTAGGGACCCAGTTCGAATAGTTTGTTCCATTAAGTTTATCTTTGTCAAGAATCGAATGCAAAGAAAAAGGTGATGCAGTGTTCGGTGCCATTGATCTACAACAGAAAACATGCAAAATACTAAGCCATGTAACCGTTAAAGATTAAAACATATTAAACAATTTAATAGCATATACTCCCACTTAAATAAATATCCCTCTATTGATACTAAGTGATTCAAGATCCACAATTAACAAGTCGACTAGTGAGCTTTAGCATCACTGCTAGAAGACAAGGTAAATCGGTAAGCAACACTTGCTAATCATATCACATATGACTCTTGTTGTTGGGTGACATCTCTATGTCAAAACTAGGTGCCCAACCTTTATGCCCCAAGGTCCTTAACCGTTAAGATGACCTTGTCAAGCTCACCAACCCTTATGCGTGTAGGTATCCGATACAAACCCATCCAGCCAAGAAAAACCGCGGCACCCTAATTTCATAGGCCCACCAACGATTGTACAGGGCATATGAGGGTGCAAGGTTTGGTTGGGAGGGCATGGTTTAACTTAAAATTTGTGAGGGATCATTCTACTTCTAACATCTAAGCATGCATAGTAGTAAAACGCATAAGAATAACATTCACACAGATGTGACACAATATGACCCATTTTCTCATGGTGATCTCCATCGCCATAGAACCTGTCCACCATGATGATCTCCATCTTCATGTTCCATGTGAGCCATCCTTCAAGTGATGAGTCCTCCAAGAACTAATACAAGCTATTACTCCTAACAGCTAGTAATCTAAATTACATAGTATTGGGATCATCACAAGTTGGCACACAGGCCATTACAATAATTGACAACACATATGGCTCCAGCCGTGTTTCCCTACTCATGACACGCAGGTCATGAAAATTTTCATACATGCATCACATACATATATGGGCCATACTAATCACATACATCCTGCAAAAACAAGTTATGCATAGAATCGCATTCTACCGGATCAAGTGACATCGCAGCACCTAGTTACCTTAACAAGATAAAAAAAGGGTCTATGATTAAAGGGGGTCTAGGGGGTCTCCCCTGCGGGGTTCTAAGGGGCAGCGCGCCCGGAAAACTGTGAAAAATGAGAGATCAAATCTACACAATTTTCTTTAAGGATTTTGATCAGCAAATCTAATTTACCATAAACCGACTATTGTTCTGATTCGATCAAAGTCCCTTGATCATAATACATCGATTTTAGATCTAGGTTCCGATTCGATCAATCATATTGATCTTCGCGTGGTTCAACATGATTTATGTGTCACTGTCTACCCCGATGGAGGAAACCGACCGGTAGGGGTAAGTCATTCGACAAGCTCAAAACCACGATCATGAAAAGCAAGATCATAGATCAATCCTAAACCACGCAATACAAATGATCACATCATTCATATAAAACTGCATATCACCATATGCTGACATCCCTAACCTATAACTGAATAACATTGGCTCTAATACCACTGAAGCGATATGGGTAGGCTACACTAGCGCAATCAAAAATTTCTATCGCGTATACCATGATTGCTGTTGTCATAAATCACGGGATTACCACTAGACGCGCGGTTGTGGAACTTGATGAAGCGCGTCGAGGCAGTGTAGATGTTCTACGTCTCCTCCTCGTGCTCGTCCCACGAGCAGCTCCCATTGCGTGGCTCGTCCAAGTGCCACAGATGCATCACGTCCGAGGTATCCACACGTGCGGGGTGGAAGCGTCAGACGCCGGACTGCTAGGTCTGTGCGTACAACACAAGCGTGAGGAGTGGTGGCTGGGTGGAATGGTCTAACCCTGGTCATCATGCCCTACCCTCGCTTATATAGACGTCCCTAGTGGGCTTCTACATTAGCAGCCCATTAGTAGCCTAAGCCTGGTCTAATTCGGATCTAATCCTCATTAGGATTCCAACCCCTTAAGTGTGTGACCCTATAGGTTCATATACGTATAGACATGACACAAATACACTTATTCTGTCAATAGTTGGTAGCGGCGTCTAGCAAGACGTTACAACTTCTAAACGCATACAAAGATCATATCAGACGAACCATCACAAGGTTTAGTACATGTCTTTCCCTTTGCCTCGCGATATTTGGTCTAGCTCCAAGCTGACCTCCCTTTCTCGATACTGTGATTTGGAATCCCTTTACTAGGTTAACTCTTAACCTTATGTAGCACGACCATGCATTTCTAGATCCGATCACTCGAGGGGCCTAGAGATATCTCTCTCAAGTAGAGAGGGGCAAATCCCATCTTGATTGACCATGCCTTGCAGCATGCTTCAGGACAAACCCGAAAGCTACCTTTATAACTACCCAGTTACGGAGCAGCGTTTGATAGCCCCAAAGTAGGTCGATCCACATCTCAAGTACATGCGACAATCTTAGGCCTAAGGACAAAACATACACGATGTGTAGAGAGAGAGATGCAAGTCTAACTGCCAGTTTCAAGTTGGGTCAGTCCAACCCATGTTCATAACATGTGTCCACATCATTGGTTTGACATCTCCATGTCTATTACTTGTGAAACATAGTCATCAACCAATCGATATGCTAGTCTAATATTCACGTGTGTCCTCACATGAACTCCGACTAGGGACAACTATTAAATAACCATACAAGTAAAGAGTTTCACAAACAATTCACATAATTGCCAATCAATACAAGTTTCCTGATATGGATATTCAAGGAACATTACAATAACTCATGGATACATAATAAATATAATCATCTCTATGATTGCCTCTAGGGCATATTTCCTTCACCGACTGGGCGAAGCCTTTCATGAACTTCTTGGCCAAGGGCGAGCTGCCAACGGAGGAAGTGGTAGCACGGCAAGTGAGACGAAGGGCAAGCACATACACCATCATCAACAATGAGATGTACAAGCGCAGCGTCAGGGGAATCTATCAGCGATGCGTAAGCCAAGAGGAAGGAATCAAGCTCCTAGTGGACATACACCAGGGCGAATGCGGCCACCATGCTTCGTCAATAGCAATAGCAGGCAAGGCTCTTCGTCATGGTTTGTATTGGCCGACAGCGCTAAAGGACGCTCAGGAACTAGTCAAAGCATGCAACGGTTGCCAGTGATTCAGCCAGCTATAGCACACGTCGTCTGCAGCACTCAAGACGATACCAATTACTTGGCCATTCGCAGTCTGGGGGCTAGACATGGTTGGGCCATTAAAAATAGCTCGATCCGGCATGACGCACATGCTCGTAGCCGTAGACAAATTCACCAAGTGGATCGCGGCAAATCCCATCAAGAAGCTGGATGGAGCAATGGTGATCAAGTTCTTTACGGACATCATCATCCGGTTTGGTTACCCACACAACATCATCACGGACAACGACACCAATTTCGCCAAGGGGGCTTTTGCCCGCTTCTATGGAGACAAAGGCATCCACCTGGACCTAGCCTCGGTCGCGCACCCTCAGTTGAACGGGCAGTGCGAGCGCGCTAACGGCCTGGTTATAGCTTGGATCAATCCAAGACTGATCGAACCGCTTATCAGGTCACCTGGATGCTGGATAGAGGAGGTGCCAGCCGTGCTATGGAGCCTGCGCACCACCTTGAACTGTTCAACCGGCTTCACACCATTATTTCTCATGTATGGGGCAGAGGCAGTTCTCCTCACTGACATCTAGTTTGATGCACCCCGCAAACAGCTCTACACGGAGCAGGAAGCCAAGGAAGCACGTGAAGACAGCATGGACCCGCTCGAGGAGGAACGCGAGCTGGCCCTGTCCAGGTCAGCAATCTATCAACGGGATTTGCGCCGCTACCATGACAGCCGGATCTGGCCCACCTCTTTTCGCGAGGGAGATCTAGTGCTGCGCCTGGTCTAGAGCACAAAAGGAATGCACAAGTTGTCCCCGCCATGGGAAGGACCATTCATCATCAGTCGGGCGCTGCACAACAACTCATACTACCTGATCGACGCCCAGCAGCTGACGAAGAACAAGGCAGATTGCTCAGATGAGGAAACTGAATGCCCATGGAACGCGAGCCTACTCCGTCCATTCTACACTTGAACCAGAAGTGTATGTATCTCCCTTTTCATGTAATAAATGAACAAGCTTGGAAGCCTTGGCACAGCCCCGAGGACTTTGTCTCAATTCGCGCACTATATACGTCTCCATACCGGCTCGTCCGGACGCCCGTGATTTCTACAGGCGGCAGAGTATTATACAGGGCGCCTAGAGCGTACTCTTCGGTTCCGGCTTCAGACCGCAAGCCGGCTGTCGACCCAGCAAGATCAAAAGCTCGGAGTACCTCTTACAAGAAAGTGCCCAGGAAGAAAACAAAGGCGCCTGGGTGAACTGGTCGCACCTGCCGAGCTAAGCCAACAACAACACACTGAAGTATCGCGAGGCACGCCAACCTAGCTACTCCTTCGGTTCCGGCTGCAGACCGCAAACTTGCTGACAACTGGCAAGGTCAATGCTCGAAAGGCCAATGCTCGCTGAGAAAAGGGAGCTGCTAACGGCCTAGCTCGAAAGGGCACCATTTTTTGTGTTCTATCATAACTATAAACAAACGCATATGTAATGAAACTAACTCAAGCAACGCTGTGTATTGTACGACACGAGCCACAACTTTGCGGGAAATAAGGTGGCAAAGAGCTTCGGCACGGCTAGCTACCCCAGCCGGCCCGAACCTCGGGGACTACACCCAGTGGGCGCGCTCCCGCGCACCCATCAATTCAAGCTAAGATGGCAAAGAGCTTCTACCCAGCTGGCTACCCCAGCCGGCCCGAACCTCGAGGACTACACCCAGTGGACACGCTCCCGTGGACCCATCAATTCAAGATAAGATGGCAAAGATCTTCGACCCGGCTGGCTACCCCAGCTGGCCCGAACCTCGGGGACTACACCCAGTGGGCACGCTCCTGCGCACCCATCAATTCAAGCCAAGACGGCAGAGAGCTTCGACCCGGCTGGCTACCCCAACTGGCCCGAACCTCGGGGACTACACCCAGTGGGCACGCTCCTGCGCACCCATCAACCCAAGCTAAGATGGCCAAGAGCTTCGACCCGGCTGGCAAGCCCAGCCGACCCGAATCTCAAGGACTACAACTGATGATCGCGCGGACACACACACCCGCATGAAGGCACAAAGACAAAAACATCCAAGATGAAAAAATACAAATTGAGCTCAAGCCAAAAGGGACATCAAGCCAATAAGCGGAACACGAAGGTTCGGCACAGAATTCAAAGTTTGACGTCAAGGTGCACCCATAGGCAGCACTAACGAAAGACAAGTTTGACAAATACTCCTGGCATCCCAGGGATCAAGGCGCGGGAGCCGGAGTGGCAGAAGGAGCATCAGCCGCGAGAGTGCAAGGTGGCCTGACAGGAGGAGCACTGGCGTCGGCCGTAGGCACTTGGCTGGTGGAGGCGACGTCGGCAAAGTTCCTGGGAGTCGGGATCCAGTGGAATGGCACCAGCTCGGAGGGTTCGCGGAAGTCACGCTCTAGATCTACGTAAGTGCCGATCTTCACCCCGTAGGACATGATCACCAGAATGATGTCACGGAGGCCCTCGTAGCTGGTTCCAAGACGAAAGCCACGAGTAAGCACACCCAGATCTGCCTCCGGGTACCAAGACTTCACCAGGGCCAGAGCCATCTCTACACCGCCACGCGCTGCCCACTCCTTGTGGATCTCCAGCATGTCGATAGCACGAGACAAGGCAACAGCCAAGCTGGCAATATCGTGCGGCTCGCCCGTCTCTGGCCAGATGTACTGGAAGAATTCGTTGGCAATGGCACAAAGACCATTACTCTCCTCCGCCAGTACGTAAACTAGATCCAAGCCGGTCAGATCGCGACCAGCTTCCTCCGCTGACAGCTTCTCGAGAGCCATCTCGGTCGACTCAGGGCAATGATCTGCAGCCAAAGGCAGGAGTAAGTGGCAAGATTCGGTTCAGCTAGCCATGGTACAAAGGAGGAAAGGAGGAGAAAACTTACTAACGACCATCTCAGAGATGCTCTAGAGTTTTTGGGTCACCTTCTCATCCCGGGAGCGGAGAGTCTTGATCGTCTCCTCCCTTTGGGCGGAGATCGCTTCAGAATTCTTCAGCGCCTCCGCCCGAATGTCAGCCGCCTTTTTGCCCCTCTCCACGCTAACCTCAAGCTGGTGCTTAGCCTCGGCCAGTTGGTCGAACTACGCCTACCGCGTCTTGTTCGACTCCTCCAGCCGGGCAACCTCAGCTTTGAGGCGCTCCACTTCCCTCTCCTTGTCCAAGATCATGGCTGTAGGAGGATACCCGATGGTCAACAAAAAACAGGAAAAGGGGACCAACCGCCAAGACAGGTCGGAAGAAGCAATGTTACGGCCTAGCTTCTGAGTGTTCTTCATCGACTCCAAAAACGCTCTCTGCAAAGAGAAACGAGTAAGGAATGGAACGACAATCCGGCTGCAAAAACCGAGTGTGGTAAAAGAAAATGGGGAGAGGCACCTACCTCCATCAAAACAGGCAAATTTTTGGCCTCGCCAAGGCCCTTTTCCATTCCCTCAACTAGGTGGAGAACCTGGCTGAGTGCGACGGGTGCCACGCCCGAGAGCTGGGCGAGGATCGCACCCGGCGTTAGCACAGCCAGAGCTGGCCTCGAGCCAGTCACTACGACCTCGTCATTGTCAGCGGCGGCACCCGAGGGCGCGCCACCACCAACTCCCTCCCCGCCGAGCCGGCGGCGCCCGGCTCGCTGTCGCCCGCTGCAGCCTTCTGCACCACCGCAGCCTCCTCCGTCACTTCTATAATGATGGGCCTGGCAGAACTGGCTGGAGCATCGCTCCAGGCTAGGTTCGCACTAGCCCTAGGACGTAGGAGGGTGGTCTCGGGGTCCTGCATGGCCGTGAAGAGCTGCCCCACCCGCGAAGACGCGGGCGCTTGGTGCAGCAATCCCACGACCGGAGAACCCTGAGGAGCCCCAGGCGGAGACGGCGCGGCAGGCGCAGCCGACGCGGGTGCAGCCAGAGACCTCGCCGCCTCCTCAACACCAGAGCCACCAAGCGACATCGCCTCACTTCATGGGACAAAAGTAAGAAAGACCCCAGCAGAACGACAAGGAAAACGAGGAAAACAGGGCCAGGGAAGACACTAACTCGACGATGGATGGCGCGGCGACGACTTGGCACGCTCGGCGCATCCTTTTTTCTCAACCAGAGCCGACACGGCAACGGGTGTCGCCCTCTTTCCCTGAGCTTTCGCCGCTGCCCTCTCCAGACCGGCCTCATCATCGACGGCATCGGATGCAACAAAAGCAAATCTCAGCCACAACTCCATGGGCCAGGACAAAGGCAGGAGCTACACCCGTCAATTACCATGAGGATCCGAGGGGCCGTCGTTCGACCGAATGGGAAACCCTTCGGGCTCCGTCTGGGGGTACTTCTTTGGCTTCTTGTTTGCCAAGAAGGAGGGGAACGGGAAGTCGCCCATGCCATCTTCAGCTAGCTGCACCGTGAACAACTACTCAAAAAGGGGAGCGTAAGGCACCCAAGGAAAATTACCGAGAAGAAAGAGAAACACAAAAAGGAAAGAAAACCAGAGAGCAACTCACCCGAGGCGGCAGGCGGCCACGGTGGTACGGTGGGCAGGAGTACACCCAGGTCGCCTCCACGCGGAACTTGGAGATCATGGAGATCCAGTTCTGCAGGTCCTGGTACGGCACGTCCTTCCGCGACGTCCACGTCAGGTTGTCGATGGTCGACAGATGGCACATCTTGTGCGACCGCTTCTGTAGCAGAAGCACGCGACGTGCCATCCACGATAGCGCGATGTCCCGGGCGGTAAGCCGCTCCGTCTCCACCATCTCCTCCACCCAGGCGGCCATCCGATCGATGTCCGTCTAGGCCCCCATCCCCTTCGTCGTACAGGCCTTCTGCGTCGAGGGAACGTTGACGAAAGGCAACAAGTAGATCCAGTCCACCTCCGTGGCATTGCTCACATAAAAATATGAGCGCCACCACAGCTTGACGGTGTCGGGGAGCTCAAACCACGACATCGACGAAGAGGGCCGTGGGTAGATGGCGCAGCAGCCTGTCTGCGTCAGCGGGCCATCCTTGGTGGTGTTCTGGTCTTTGAAGTGGAAGAACTTGAGAAAGTTCGCCACCTCGGGCCACACCCCAAGGTATGATTCGCAGTAGGCCACGTGATGCGACAACTGCACGATGGCGTTCGCACCGAGGTGGTGGAGTTGGAGGTCAAAGAAGACGAAGAGCTGAAGAAGAAAGGGGATGACGGGGAGGCCGAAGCCACGGGCGAAGTGCGCGAGGAAGAAGATGCGCTCCCCCGGCCGGGGGGTAAGGCACCAATTCCCCCTCCGGCACGAGCCGATGCTTCACCAACATTGACGAGGGGATAAACCTACCCCGCCGATACTTGTAAACGAGGTCGTCGGTCATGAAGGACCCGCACCATCCCCCGCGCTGCTCTGGCAGTATATCAGCAGAAGGAGTGGCCGTGGTGGATTGTGTGTGGTGGCTCCGCCGACAAGAAGAGGAGGCGCAAGGAGCGAAGTGTGCTGAGATGCAAGGGAAGGAAGAGCCGGAGGAAGAGGAAGTGTGAGCCTCGTTCCCCTTCAGGGCTCTATTTATCCCCGCGGGGGGCATCGTCGCCTCCTCAGCTTCCGCATGACGCGTGGCCACGAGGCACCCCGGCCACACGATGCTATGGCTCCCGATCCTTTGTACAGTCGCAGCCGAGCACAGAAGATCCGCATGCGTTACCATGAGACGAGGCATGCACTCCTGCCCCGAGAAACCTATTGGGGATATGCTATATGGATATCCTCATAGCATGTCTCTTATCCGACTAACCAGGGTGGCCCATAGTCGGTAGCATGGCCTATGGCCTGCTGGGCGGCCCAGTTAGGTGGATACAGAAGGGAGGCCCCATGCCAGATAAAGGAAGGCTACGGTGGAGTCACCAGCGTACCCGGAGCCTTGGAGTGCAAGATACACAAGACTAGTGATAGACGGTGTAGGACTCTGTAACCTGTCCGGCTAGGACTTTTCCCTGTAACCCCAGGATCTGACGACTATATAAGTCGGACCTGTGAAGCCTTTAGGGCACAATCTCAGACAATAGCTTAGGCTCTCTAGTCACCTCGCACAACGAACCTAATCTCTGTAACTCGGCGTATTGCCATTATAGTGATTTATAGCAGGAGTAGGATTCCGCCACCGTCGTGGGATCTAAAATTGGGTAAGCTGTGTTACCTCGTACCCGTCAACCGCCCGCCTTACCCCACGTCTCTAAACATGCA
Source organism: Avena sativa (assembly GCA_916181665.1). Taxonomy (NCBI): domain Eukaryota; kingdom Viridiplantae; phylum Streptophyta; class Magnoliopsida; order Poales; family Poaceae; genus Avena; species Avena sativa. Next base: position 511,264,025 of record OV702294.1, read on the forward strand.
TTGTGATGACCCCTCCATGGCGTACTCGTCGGCAATACCACGACAGTTGGCGCCCACTGTGGGGCAAGAGGCGCTTCAGGCTCTTCAGCGGGCGAGGACCAAGATCTTCGCGGGAATCGGCGAGACCGTAGCCATCGGTCGCGTTCTCTTCTCCGGCAACGTTCCGATCGTTCCCCCCGATGAATTCTGGATCCTGGCGAAGACGAACCCTACGCGGTGCTCGATCGTTTCTATCAGAGACATCCACCTCTTCATCGGCAAAACCGACTCGGGCACTAGTTCCCTGGGAGTCAGAGGAGCATCAAAACCCGCACGGACCGCCTACGGGCAGGATACATTCGCGGAAGGATCAATGTCGGATCTCTCTTTAGAGTTTACCGGCAAAGATCGGAAAAATTCAAGACCCACCCAAACCGCCCCTGTGTAGGATATAAAGGTGGAAGATCACTTCAAATCCGCCGGCTTCTCCCATGCGTCTGGACAGCAGAGATCCAAGTTCGTCGGCGTGGTTACCATCTTTGATCTAGTGCGCTGCGTTCAGAGAGAGGGCGAAAACCCCCGCGACTACCTCACTAGATGGCTCCGTATACGAGCCGACCTGGCCAATTACCCCAATGATGATGTCATCTATCACTTTGTGGAAGGACTGGACCACGACACGCTTCTCCGACATTCTCTAAGACGGCAACAGGCGTCAGGACGCCTCACCTTCGAAGGCATGGTGAACACCGTCAACAAATACGCGGAGGCTGAAGCAGCAGCTTAGACAGCGCTAGCGCTCATCGACGGAGCACCTCTGATTCAGCCACCACCACCGCCTCTGGCCGCCATCATCGCAGCAGCACCGCCACCCCCAGTCATCATCGAGGCCGTTGCACCTCCACCGCCCATCATCGAGGAAGTCCTGGCACCCTCCGACTCTGTCATTGACGCACTTTATGCTGATTTCAGTGCAGATTCCGAGGAAATAGACTTTAGTCCAGAAGAGCTAGACTCCGCTATGCAGGAGATGGAGGAGGAGTACTCGCGCGACGAACAAGCTAATAACACCGTCATGTCCCGAGGGGTGTTCGTCACCATTGGGACAGCGATGGACGAAGATCAGCCCGGGCAAGCTCCGCCTACGACGCTGGATAAGGGGAAGGGGCCACTTATTGCTGCCGACAGTGATCGCGCAAAATTCATGCCTCCTCCGCCTAAACCAGTGCAGCAGCCGCAGGAACTTGGCACCGGTCCGAGCAACAACAACACCGCAAACTTGCTGCCTCCAGCATCTACGTCGGCAACAGCACATGTTACCCCAGCTGATAGGGTGATGTACGGCAACCTCCTCGTCGAGCCACTAACTGTTGATCATATCCGGAACGTGACCCAGCTTGACGAGAAGCGCCAGCAACTACTGGAGGAAGCGCAAGCCATCGCGGAGCAAGGCGCTAAACTAGATCGAGATCTGGTCAACGCGCAGAAATCCATAGAGAAAGCAAGAGCAATGGAGGCCGAGTACAAGACTCTGCTGCAGCAGCAGAAGGCTAAGAAAGCTCCGGCTCGCATTATCAATGATCCTGGTGTATGGCGCAACCTAGGATGGGCTCCCTCGAAGCCGGCACAGGCCAAGCCATACATTGACAGTGAAGGCAAGTAGGTGATGCCCACCCCACTCCTCAACCTCGCCGTCGCCAAGACCCTTCTGGAGCAGGATAGATCACCCGCGGCAGTGGAACAAGTCTATGACTTAGTGGCCAAGGCGGTAAAGCAGCAGGAAAAGGCCACCTCTCAGAGGCTTGAGTCTGACCCAGCGCTCTGCCGATCTAGCCAGCACAAACCACCAAGGGACAGATCTCCTCAGGATGTCGGATCACGGACGGGTTCATCAGAATGAAGACGGAGGGATGCACACAACAGGAAGGATTCTATCCCCATATCCTATGACCACGGAGAAAGAGCCCAACCCCGCCGCCCATCGCCACCGCCCCGATCCCCCCGACGTCACGAAGACTACAAAGCTCACCATCATACGGATATGCCCCCACCAAGGCAGTGTGGCATCGTCATCCACGACAACGCGGAGCAGACCCGCCATGATGGAAAGCACAACGAAGGACACAAGACAGGTCGCGCCATGACCCTCCACGTCCGACAAGCAACCGTGACAGGCGCGAGGCGTCGTAGGACGGTAACAGCAAAAAGGCTAACCCACCGCCACCTCCGCCTCCGTCGCCACCAAGCAGTCACCATGGCGGAGGAGACCCGCGTCGTTCACGCAGCCCATCCCCTGTTGACAAAAAGAAGAAGAACCCGGAGCCATACGATGCACGTTCGCGGATCGATAAGATCCACGAAGCCCGGGAAGGACCATACCTGGGACCACGTTGCTTTGGACCTGGAATACGGTCCGCAACTTACCCCAAAGGTTTCCGGATTGACAAGACCATCAAACCCTATGACGGCACAGCCAAACCTGCCACATGGTTGCAGGACTACGGCAACGCGGTGGAGATTGCCGGAGGCAACCCCAACGTCGCCGTCAAGTACCTCCCGTTAATGTTGGCGGGCACGGCCCGTCAATGGATCGACGACTTGCCGGAGAAATCTATCTACAACTGGTTGGACATGCAAGAAGCATTCACCAAGAACTTTGAGGGTACATACAAGCGTCCCTGCACTGTGGGAGATCTACAGCGGTGCGTGCAGGAGAAAGACGAGACATCTATCGCCTACCTCTCCCGCTGGTTGGACATGAAGAATTCCTGCGCAGGAGTGCACGCCCATACCGCCATGGCCGCCTTCATCGATGGGTTGGAAAGGGGCACGTTGCTCCGACATAAGCTAAAGCGCTTGCAGGACAATCATCAGCTTGACTTGAATCAGATGATTCAGTTAGCTAGTGAGTTCGCAGCTGCCGACGACGACGCTCGTGGCTCCTTGCCGGCAACGGCCGTTCCAACCCAAGCTCGGAGGAACAGCAGTACAAAGCGTAAAACCGCTCTAGAAGAAAAGCAATCTACCGACATGGTCGCTATGACCTTCGCAGGACGAGGAGATGGTGGACAACATGGCCGAGGAAGGGGAGCAGGCCGTGGGCAGCAGCGAGGAAGTGAAACCAACTCGGCGCCGCTCCGCGTTCCCCAAACCTACAAAGAGTACCGCGATATGCCGTGCCTCGTACACCTCGACGCCAACAGCAAGGCCACCCATACCAATCGACACTGCAAGTTTGTCAACGACCTCAAGGAAGACCCGGAGTCTGGCTACAAACAAAGTCGGAAGAACAGACCACGAGGCAAGGGCAAGGGGAAGAAGAAGGAGGAGTCCAAGGATTCAAGTGACATGGACGAGGACATTGACCCCAAGCACGCCGCCAAGAGCGACGACAAGGGGAAGAACCCCTTCGCAAAGAAGGCTCCAGTCTACCACACTTTCCTTGGCACCCCCATCGTCCGACAACAGAAGACCTCTTTAAGGATCCTGATGGCTACTCTCCCCCCAGTTCCTCAGTACCTGCGCTGGTCGGAGGTTCCAATCACTTGGGATAGGACGGACCACCCAGACCTTGTGCCCACGGAGAACCAGTACACCATGGTCATCAACCCATTGATTGACGGCATGGAGTTCACCAAGTGCATGGTGGATAGTGGAAGCAACATCAACATCATGTACCTGGATACACTGTAGAAGATGAACTTGACGGAGGCAAACCTAAGGCGGACTAACACCATATTCCATGGCGTAGTTCCTGGACGGGAGGCTCAGTCCCTTGGGTGCATCACACTTCAGGTAGCCTTTGGCGACGTTAATAATTACTGCCAAGAGCGCATGACCTTCGAGGTGGTCCCCTTCAAGAGCGTGTACCACGTCATATTCGGTCGCGACATATTCCACATGTTCATGGCCAAGACATGCTTCGTCTACAACAAGATCAAGATACCTGGACCAAACGGTGTCATCACCGTATCCGGAAGCTTTACCAAGGCAAGGGACTACGAGATCAATGAAGCAGCCGTTGTAGAAGCTGTCCTCTACAGCGAATAATTCAAGGAGATCCAGAGCAAGGTCGATGACTCAGAGATGCCTGCGTCGAAGAAGCAAATCTCCGACTCCGCTCCTGCGTTCAAAGCCGCCATCGAGACCAAGCCGGTGGAACTTGTGGTAGGCGATGCCTCCAAGACCGTCACCATTGGGACGTACCTGGATCCCAAATAGGAAAGCGCGCTCGTCAAGTTCCTCCGTGAGAATAGGGATATCTTTGCCTGGCAACCTGCCGACATGAAAGGTGTACCTAGGGAACTTGCCGAGCACAGCTTAAACATAGATCCAAAATGTAAACCAGTGAAACAACCTCTATGACGCTTCGGAGATGAGAAGAGATGCACCATTGGCAAAGAGATAGCTAGGTTACTTAAGGCCGATTTTATCCGAAAAGTCCTTCACACCCGATGGGTGGCCAATCCTGTACTTGTCCCTAAAAAGGGAACCAATGAATTAAGAATGTGCGTTGATTACACCGGCTTGAACAAAGCATGTCCCAAAGATCCGTTTGCTTTGCCTCGCATTGACCAAGTCATTGACTCGACGGCTGGCTCGGAACTTTTGTGTTTTCTCGATGCATACTCAGGATACCACCAGATCAAGATGAGGAAGTCGGACCAATTGGCCACTTCTTTCACTACCCCATACAACACGTTCTGCTATGTCACAATGCCCTTTGGGCTGAAAAATGCAGGTGCTACATACCAGCGGACAATGCAACGTTGCCTTCATGATCAAATTGGTCGGAACGTTCACGCCTACGTGGACGATATTGCGGTGATGTCTAAAAAATCAAACGACTTAATCTCCGACTTAAAAGAAACCTTTGATAATCTCCGGAAATACAACATGATGCTCAACCCCAGGAAGTGCGTCTTCGGGGTTCCAGCCGGCAAATTGTTGGGCTTCATCGTTTCCTAGCGTGGAGTCGAGGTCAACCCAGAGAAAATCAAGGCCATCCTAAACATAAATCGTCCGACATGCGTCAAGGACATCCAACGACTAACATGTTGTGTTGCAGCAGTTAGTTGGTTCGTCAGCCGCCTTGGAGAGAAGGCTCTGCCACTGTACAAGTTGCTGAAGAAGGCGGACAAATTCACATGGACGGACGAGGCAGACGCAGCATTGAAGCGGCTCAAGGAGATTCTTTCCTCAGCGCCCATCCTTGCAGCACCCGAGCCTGGAGAGCCCCTGTTAATTTACATGGAGGCAACCAACCGGGTTATCAGCATTGTCGTCGTGGTAGAGCGGAAGGAACCAGGCTATGAGCACGGAGTGCAACGACCAGTTTACTATGTAAGCGAGGTCTTGACGGAGTCCAAGCAACGTTACCCGCACTACCAAAAAATAGCTTATGGAGTATTCCTCGCTTCGCGGAAGCTGAGGCATTACTTTCAGGAGCATCCAATCACAGTAGTGAGCAAGACTCCACTGTCTGACATCATCAACAACATCGACGCTATAGGAAGGGTTGCGAAGTGGGGCATCGAACTTGCCGCCTTTGAGATCACCTACAAGAGACGCGACGCTATCAAGTCACAAGCCTTGGCGGATTTTATGGCAGATTGGACGGAGTTGCCAGATGCCACTCCGTTGCCGGAACCAGAATTCTGGGTGATGCACTTTGATGGATCAAAGCTGCTCAACGGCTTGGGGGCTGGTGTATTGCTACAGTCACCAAAAGGAGACAAGCTACACTATGTTCTGCAGATCCACTTCGAGGCTACAGACAACATGGCGGAGTATGAAGCACTCATTCACCGACTACGTGTAGCCAAGGATATTGGCATCAAGCGCATAGTTTGTTGTGGAGATTCCGACTTGGTTGCCTAGCAGGTGGCTGGCACCTGGAATGCGCGGAACCCTATGATGGCGGCATATTGAGACGAAGTGGACGAGATAGCCAAGAGCTTCTTGGGCTACGAAGTCAAGTATGTACCTAGGGAGCAAAACGAGGCGGCTGATCTATTGTCTAAAATTGGATCAGGGCACAAGCAAATTCCGCCAGGAGTTTTCCTAGAGCATCTACGCACACCATCTGTGAAGGGCGCCGACATCGATAACCCGGATAGAGCTGATTCTTTCGTCAACATGGTGACAAAGATCCCTCCGGCTTGGACAAAACCGTTCATGGAATATCTCGAACACGGAACGTTGCCCAACGACGAAGTCGCAAGACGGCAGATAGTACGACGAGCAAAGGGTTATACCATAATCAATGGGAAACTCTATAAAAGGAGCACCGTTGGTGTATACCTAAAGTGTGTTTCCCAGCTAGAAGGTATGGAAATCCTACGCGAGATCCATCTCGGAGATTGCGGGCATCACGCCGCTCCTCGATCGTTGGTCACAAAAGCCGTCCGGCAAGGATTCTACTGGTTGACCGCGAAGGCGGACGCTGACAAGCTGGTTGAGACATGCACAAGATGCCAGTATTATGCCCGACAACCACATGTTGCTACTGAAGAATTGCGAACAATACCAATAACTTGGACGTTTGCAGTCTGGGGGCTAGACATGGTGGGGCCGTTACAAATGGCAACATGTGGATTTACGCACCTGCTTGTAGCAGTTGATAAATTCACCAAATGGATAGAAGCTAAACCCATTAGAAAGCTTGATGGGGAAACTTCCCTTAGGTTTGTCCGGGATTTGGTGGTGAGATTTGGTCTCCCACATAGCATCATCACCGATAATGGAAGCAACTTGTCACTCGGAGAAGTGGAGGCCTATTGCTGGGACAAAGGCATCCGACTTGACCTTGCATCTGTGGCACACCCACAATCCAATGGTCAAGTTGAGCGGGCCAATGGATTAATTCTGCAGGGAATCAAGCCACGTCTTGAGGCACCGCTACATAGAGCAGCCAGAGCCTGGGCGGAAGAATTGCCATCTGTGCTGTGGAGTTTACGAACTACACCCAACAGATCCACCGGCTACACCCCTTATTTCATGGTATATGGAGCGGAAGCTATCCTACCCTCCGACATCCTCCACGATGCACCAAGAGTTGCCGCAATTGATGAAGATGACGCTGAAGAATCCAGACGCCTAGATGTGGACCTTCTCGAGGAGGAGCGCGCTTTGGCATGCCAAAGATCCGCCATCTACCAGCAGAAGCTATGCAGCTACCATAGTCGCCGCGTCCGGCATCGCTCGTTTAAAGAGGGGGATTTGGTACTCCGACTTAAGCAGAAGAAGTCACACAAATTATCCCCGCCATGGGAAGGACCGTTCATCATAAGCAAGGCGCTGATCAATGGGTCTTAATACCTTGTCGACAATCGTGAACTCAAGGATAGGCCCAATGAGGATCATAAGCGTAAGCGACGTGACCCGGATGACGACTACCCGGAGCTTGATCGGCCATGGAACATAGCACAGCTACGCCCTTTCTACACTTAGCATTTTTTATCTAATCGTGTACCTCTTATATGATCAATGAAATAAAGCTCTTTGGTTCACTCATATTGTTGGGTCTTTTACCTCCTTTAGTGTTCATTTTTGGATCATATAAACCTCTATGCACAAGCTTTGCAATTGCACTTATGAAAATTCCGCCTACGGGCATTAGCTTAAGTTTTCCGGTCTACACGTTCTTTGTTGTTTTTATGTGGATTCTGGAGTAGTGACTTTCGGCACTCATTGTCGGCGATTTTGTGCTAAGGTTATTGACGGTGCCATTGGGTATCATCGCCTAAGCGCATGGTTCCGACAATGAGTCTTCCGACTCACGAAAAGTCAAGCATAAAAACCAGAGTAATGGATAAGCCAGCACTTGCTTAAAAATATATACATACTGGGCAATAATTCTTAAAGTAGCAGGATACGACAACAACTGTTTTCCACCTTAAGGATTGCATCATCAAGTTTCTTCCACGCACACGACAAAGGTGAAACAGAAATTACAAAGTGTTTTTCACTACTTGGGTGCAGGGGACTTGGGGGCCGCATCATCACCAGCCGGGGATTCACCCTCAGCGTCGCCACTGTGAGGAGACTCAGAGGATTCAGGCTCGGCGTTGTCAAGAAAGTTCCTGGGCACGAAGACATTGACGTCCACCAACTCGGCAACCCTGGTGTCATAGCCCGCAAGTGATGAAAGGATGGCTTCGTGATCAATCGCCTTGCCGTCATCATCCACGTCGGGGATACCAGATGTTACCGTGTCAATGTCGGCACCGTCATAATGTGCCTTCACCATGGACAACGCCATCCTTGCACCAGCCCGTGCACATGAAGCTTTCCAGCTTGTAACACGCTTGGGGGCTCGGCGCAGAATCTCCGGGTACTTCACCATGGAGTCTGAGGCCTTGATATAAATCTGCACGGGTGTGGCGATCTCCTTGGCTTGGGTGATGGCGGTGTTGATGAAGTTTCCGGCAAGTATCATGCATTCCTTGTCCGAAGGAGGCGAGCGGGTTAAACCCAGGGGCGCTGAAAATGCCGACAACGATTGCATGAGTTCAAAAATTCTAAGTACCCAGACTACAGATATCCAAGGCGGATGATACTTACTAAAGATGCTGGCCTTAGCCTGCCAGACGACGTCCGCCAAGGATTCCTTCTCCTGTTGGAGGAGCTTAAACGCTTCGCTATGGCCAAGGTTTTGCTCGTCGGCAGCTTGCTTCTGATCCTTGAGGATCGCAAGCTCCTCCTTCGAGCGACTGATCTCAGCGGAGGCGGAGTCCTGCAGGGCTTTCATAGAATCCTCGTGCATCTTCAGCATTTGTTCCCTCTCCTTCTTAAGGATCTTGTTCTCGCTGTCCAGTTGCTGGATGTGCTTGGACTGCTCGAAAATATCCTTGGCCTTGGCTACATGCTCTGCAAGTCGGAGAAAACAAAGTACACCGTGAGTACTCGAAGAAGGAAGGCATAAAAGTAAAATGGAAATGCGCAAAAATAAAACAGACTCTTGTTTTTGATGATCTGTTCCTTTAAGATGGCGGTTTTACCCTTTTCAGCTTCAAGGTTCGCGCGCATCTTCTGGTACTTATCATTAGCCATGCCCCTCCGAGCATTCTCGTTATGTGGAAACAAATACAAAGTCAAGTCGTTGTTCAGTCTACTTGGAGCCCCTAGTCGGAGAATTTCCATCTAGGCGCTCGGGGGCTACAGCGAGAGTTTTTAACTTAGCAATATGCTTAGCTTTTCTTTAAGCATCTAGTCGGAACAAATTCAGTTCTCAACTAGAAGCTTGGGGGCTACAGTATAAAGTTTTAACTCGGAAAATGCTTAGCTTTTCTTTAAGTATCTAGTCGGAACTAATTCAGTTACAACTAGAGACTTGGGGGCTACATCACTTAAAATTATGAACACTGTGTATGCTACTCTTAAAGCGTCTAGTCGGAATAATTCATTCCATCTAAATTCTTGGGGGCTACAGTGAGAGTTTTTTCTAACGTAGTCACTCTTAGAGCATATAGTTGCAAAACCGATGGTTTTCCGTCTACATCCTCGGGGGCTACAGTGGGATACTCATATGAAATGCAAAAGGTAAAGTAAAACTTACAAGTGCGATGATCTTGAGGTTCGTAGCACTCTCGGCCAGCAGCTTGCCAAAAGAAACGCTGTTGCTTCGCAAGATGTCTGCTTGTCGGAGTAGCTCCTCAAGACCGCACGTCGGAGATGACGACACTCCTCCAGGAACCGTAGTTGTGCTACCCGGCGTCAGCACCGGGAAGATAATCTTTGGCAGTTCCAAGGTTTTCTGGGGAGCAGAGGCGCCGCCTTTGGCAGATGTACCAGCAACCACCACCGCCTTGCTACTACCGATGGCATCCTTAGCCGGAGCTTCAGCCATTTGAAGAGCAGCGCTCTCCTGCGTCGCCTGCTCGCCGACAATTGCGAGTTCGGTAGAGGCTCTAGAATCCACTTCCATGGTGGAAGGGCCTGGTGCCTCCTGGGCTTGGGAGCTTGTCGGAGTGGAGGAGGGCTTGACGGCAGGAGTAGAAGGGGCGATGGCGGGGGAAGAGTCACGATGCAACATGTCTTTAATATTTCTAGAAGCGCCAAGAGTCTTGGAGGACTTCTTGAGGCTGGTTGTGGCTTTCTTCCTGAAACGTGCAAAAATGCATAAGTACAGGAATAAGATAAACAAACAAGACAATGTCGGAGAATAAGAAGCTTACACTAGGGGGGGAGCTTTAGCAAACATCCCAGTGGCTTTCTTCTTTTCCGCCTCCAGGGCGGCAGTACTCTTTTTGGAGGCTCCACCCTTCGTCTTCTTTTTCTTGCCTCCGTCGGCAGCGTCAGAGGTGGAGCTCTTCCGCTTTCGCGCCAACGGGGCATCGACGTCGGACACGACCATGACTTCCTTCAACTTGGGATCGTAGATTTGGGCGGCCAGGTTGCCCTCCTCTAGATCGCTAAGCCGTTAAGTGAGAAATCACCATGTTAGACAAGATGGTATTAACAAGACGGAAAAACTAGAGCAATGTCATACACGGAGAATAAATACCTACCTTTGGGCACTTTCGTTTACGAACATGTCGTAGGAAAGGGTGAAGCCACGCTTCTTGTCCTTCACCTTGACGATGTCCTTAAGACGGAACTTGACGGAGTCACTCGAGAAGTTATCCTCGGAGATCCAGAGGGTATCCCTTCGGTCGCCGGAGTACTCGTGCATGACCTTCGTACGGTGCTGCAGAGGTTGGATCCGCCTGATGAACCAGCACATGGCTAGGTCCAAGCCGATCAGACCTGTATCTATAAACCATTTGATCCGCCTTATTGCGCGAGAAGCGTTGAGGTCGGAGGGAAGGGAGGCATGGGACGGCCATGTGGAGACTTCGGCGGCGGCTCCATCCACGAAGTCCGGGTACGTTGCTTCTCGGACCGACAAAGGAATGTCGGGACCGTAGAAGTACGTCCGCTGCCAGTTCTTACACGACTCGTGGCCGACAATGTCGGGGAACTGCCGGCCAGGTCGGATCTTGAAGCTTATGGTGCCGTAGTTTCTAAGCTCCTCCTTGCTGTGTCCGGCTTCACGTTTGACGGTGAAGAAATAGACAAACAGATCTAACCTAGGCCTAATCCCTAGGTAACCCTCGCAAAGTGTCGTGAAGTTGCTAAGCACTAGGATACTATTGGGGGAAAGGTTGTGGGGTTGGACCTGGAAGTGGTTCAAGACGGACAGGAAGAAGTGGGAGATGGGAAAAGAAATGCCGCATACCAGTTGCGCCTTGAGGTATACCTTCTCTCCGACTTGGGGAGAAGGGATCACCTCACCGACCGGCGCCGCCCGCCAGGCGAGCCCCTCCGTCGCAGGGAGGTAACCCTCCGCGACCATCTCTTGGATGTCGCGGCCGGTGATGTCCGAGCCGCGCCAGTCACCTTTATGCGAATCAGGCTCCTCTTCCAAGGGCTCCAGCGCCGCCAAGTTATGGTCGCCGCCGGTGGTTTCTATCACCGCCGATGCGGAGATGACCAGACCCTCTAGGGGCACGACGATGGAGCTCGCCGGCTTCGCCGCGGCTTCGCTCGACGCCGCCATTGAGGGAGATGAACTGCTGCTGGCCATGGAGGAAGGAAAGGGACACGACTGGTGCAGGCAAGAGGCTAGGGTTTCTCGAGGTTTTCGCGGAGAGCTCGAGGAGGTGCGCGACTGGAGGAAGAAGACGATGACGCAAAGGAATGAGGTGAAAAAGTAACAAGTGTTCCATGGTTGCTATTTATCCTACTCTGCGTCAAGATTCGTGCAGCTAATCGGACGGTTGCCGCATAGACGATGTGTTCGTGAACGTGCGCGGTAATTTCGCCACGTCTCCAATCGTCGCCGCCAACGGTTCGTATCGCTCGCGCGGGAAAATTGGCTATGATTACGTTCTATGCATGTGTGAGTTACGAGGCGTCGCTGACCTACAGCCTACATCGTCATAACTGACATGGTAGATGAGCCGTCCCATCGAAGATTCCGGCATGGACGGATTTAATCCAACAACGGGAGCGTACGATGGAAGATTCAGCATTTCTCCGACTTACTCATAGAAGACGGAGAAAACCTTGCAGGGTTCTTTGGGAGGACTACAAGATATTGCTTGACGAATTGCCGACATACATCTAGACGGAACATTCCACATGAAGAGGCAAGACGGCACAAGATCTCGGAGTTCTCCGGGGGCTAATGTTGGGGATATGCTATATGGATATCCTCATAGCATGTCTCTTATCCGACTAACCAGGGTGGCCCATAGTCGGTAGCATGGCCTATGGCCTGCTGGGCGGCCCAGTTAGGTGGATCCAGAAGGGAGGCCCCATGCCGGATAAAGGAAGGCTACGGTGGAGTCACCAGCGTACCCGGAGCCTTGGAGTGCAAGATACACAAGACTAGTGATAGACGGTGTAGGACTCTGTAACCTGTCTGGCTAGGACTTTTCCCTGTAACCCCAAGATCTGACGACTATATAAGTCGGACCTGTGAAGCCTTTAGGGCACAATCTCAGGCAATAGCTTAGGCTCTCTAGTCACCTCGCACAGCGAACCTAATCTCTGTAACTCGGTGTATTGCCATTATAGTGATTTATAGCAGGAGTAGGATTCCGCCACCGTCGTGGGATCTGAACCTGGGTAAGCTGTGTTACCTCGTACCCGTCAACCGTCCTCCTTACCCCACGTCTCTAAACATGCATTGTGAGGACCCCTCCATGGCGTACTCGTCGGCAATACCACGACAAAACCGCTGCGGCAAATGGCGTGCGCAGTTACCAAAAACTAGCGTAGCAACGCGGAAGTCCAACTAACGCGACGTGCGCCAGAGCAATAGTCGTGGCTGACGACATCACCAACATCATCAAACTGACGCTTCGTCTCCAGCTTCGCCAGCCGGTCGCTGCCTTCGCTATTTTTACCAAGTGGGCGGACATTGATTTCGCAGCCGGTTGAATATAGCCGGAAAGCAAAAGCAAAAGCTGCAGCCGGGCCTAGTCAACAAACTACTTCGAGATGCAAGGGAGCACGCAAGACCTTACCCACTGGCCAAGTCTTTACGCGCTCGGGGACTAGTGTCGGGGGGATGACCCCCCGGGTAGGGAAAGACAGGCCCAAAGTAGGCCGGCTCCAGAAAGCACAGGCCACCTAGCCATCAAGCAGGACAACTCTAGTCGCTTGGATAATGCCGCCCGACTGGGCTTAAAGCTTTCCCGGCTGGACCTCCTAGCCCGGCAGCTAGAAGAACCGTCCGGGTGGCCGTTTCCACCCGGCTTACCTCGGATTCGATGAAGAGTGCAGAGGGGGAGATGCTCCTTGCGGGGTACGCCTCTAGCTCCCTTCGTCATCAGACAGGCCGGCGTGCCGTCACGACCAGCGCTACCCGACGAGGATAAAGCAAATTGGTCGGCTGACCGTGAAAGCACTCGGAGTGACCGTTAAAGCAAGAATGACGCCCCAAAGGAAGCCCGGGTGACCACTAAAGAAGAGGATGCCGCTAAAAGAAGGGCGGACTGGGTCCTGGCCCACCGGCTGGGCCCTGCGGCCGGCCCTGCCTTGTAAACCCATGTCCAAATAGTAAACCCTAGATCCCAAATTGTAATCTACCCCCTGACCAATATATAAGGACAGGCAGAGCTGGGTTTCTAGGTAAGTAAGATTGATGGTAGCAAGAGCCAACCTTTAGTTTCATCTTCCTCTAGCTCTCGATAATAGCTAAGGAAATAGATCAAGGAGCATCTGTACCTGGCATTCGCCTCCCATATAGTTCATCTTGCAGGAGTAGGGGTGTTACCTCACCGAGAGGGCCCTGAACCTGGGCACGTCGCTGTGTTTGCAGTTCACCGTGCCCAACCCGTTGCATGAACCACCGATTGCATCCGAGTGTCCCTCTTTAGCCATCCCCGATGGAACTGCCGTGTTCCACACCATGAAACATTCCCAAGCTTTATATTTTGTCCATTCTTCATCTCATTACATCATTCTCTCTCTACACCTGAAATTTTCCTTCATACAAAACTTCACACAATCTTCATTAGCAACATTAGTGTATTCAAAAGATAATATACCCTTGGGTTTAGCTTTAGAACAACAAATCTTTTCACTAAAAACACAATCTACTGTAGCAAATCCTTCAAAAAGCTCAATTTCCCAAAAAGAACCAAAAAAGAAATCAATAAGAAGCAAATGCAAATAATGGTAGAAATCTGTCAAAACAGACCAGTAGGTAGAAAACGATTTTTTCGAAAACCTTCTGTTGCTCAAATCAAAAAGTGTTGAACCAATGAAAGTTATCTAACATACTGGGGGATTTATTCATAAATTTTAAGCTCAGTCTGACTTACAGAGACTCCTCACGACTTTTTATGGTGGAGGATAGAAATCTGTTTTGGGACAGCAACTCCCCGAATCTTACTTCCCTCTTATTAGAGGTCATTCTTGGCACAAAAATAAAACAAAACGTATAAGGAGAGGTCATTACTGAAGTAATAACTTCCAAGACTCAAGGAAACTCTTGGGTTATCTCCCAACAAGTACTTTTCTTTAACGCCTTTAAGTTAGGCACAAGAAGCAAGAAATCAAGTATTTTCAAATGAAGAAGCATTAACATCAAACCTCTTTCTCCTACCTTTCTTACCTTTATTCTTCTCTTTAGGGAAAATATGATTGCTTACTGGAGGAGAAAATTCATAATGCCTTTTCCCACACCTATTATTTCTCCAAGGTGTTTTAGTAGGGATCTTCCAAGTGTAATATGTCCTTTGCCTACACATTCAATAACAAGATAATCAGTAGACACCATTTTCCCTGAGATTTTTGTAAACACACCTTTCAGCTATTCCAATGGGCAATAAAGTTGCATTATTAGTAAGAGATATTTCTTCTCCTCCTTTAGAAAGTCCCCAAAGACTCAAAGACTCATAAATATCTTTAGGCATAAGGCAAAATTCAGACATGATATCACAACGAGCATCAAAATTTGCACTATTTTCAGAGACTTTGATTGTGGGAAACCACTTTGAAGGCTCAGAATTTATTGGAACATAATCATGGTACTCCCTAAGTGTGTGATAGCAACTGTTCAAAGAAGCAGTACTAGACTCAAGAGTGTTCAACCTAGCAAAAATATCTATAAAAGAGGAATCAGACTTGCCAGACATATTATAAATTATAATCAATTTCTTTATGGCATCAAAAGCTTCATCCTCAGTACATCAAAAAATATCTTTCTCAGCCACAGCATCCAAAGCATATCTATAACAAAGAGCAATACCGTGGTAGAAACTATTAATAACCAAGCTAAGACTCATCACTCAGTTTCCTTTTGTAAAGCAGAGATTCTAGACCAAGCTTCTTTGAAACTCTCTTCACTTTTTTGCTTAAAAGTAAAGATCTTTTCCATAGGTGTCACAGAGATTGGACCAAAACCAGACATGGTAGCAACTAGGGCAGGAACTAATTTTTTTGTGTGTTTTTGATAAGAGAAAGCAAACCAAACTAAACTAATTTTTTTGGAGTTCTTGATAAAAAGAGGCAAACAAAACCAAGCAAAAGAAACTAAGCAAACTAAAAACAAAGTAAAGAGAAAGGTTGAGAAGGACTCCCCTTGCCTCCCCGGCAACGGCGCTAGAAAGTCTTGATGCGTGCAGCAGCACTTCGTTGGGAGACCCCAAGAGGAAGGTATGATGCGGTACAGAAGCAAGTTTTCCCTCAGTAAGAAACCAAGGTTATCGAACCAGTAGGAGGAAGGAAACGTCACACAGGTGTTGCAAGCAACGTGGAAACCTGCACAACACAAACTCAAGACTTTGCCCCAACTAACAGTGAGGTTGTCAATCTCACCGGTTGCTATAACAAAGGATTAACTGTATGGTGTGGAAGGTAATGATGGTTTGTAGCAAGTAAACAGTAACAGTGGAAGATGTATCAATGGTAAAAATTGGACCGGGGTCCATAGTTCACTAGAGGTGTTCTCCTTATATAAACAAACATGGCATGCTGGGTAAACAAATTATAGCAGGGAAATTGACAGGACTAAGCAAGACATAACAATGAAATACTAGACTAAAAGATCCTATGAGATTCTATTGGGCAATACAACAATATACATAGACCGCCATCCAACTGCATCTATGACTAGAAGTCCACCTTTGGGTTATCATCCGAACCACCTCCAGTATTAGTTGCAAGCAACAGACAACTACTTTAAGCAAAGTGTGTAAGTTAAACAATCCACTTGTTCCATGAACAAGAGACCTTTGTTTTATCCCTAGTGGCAACAGCACATCTACAACCGTAGATATTTCTGTCACTTCCCTTGATTAAGTAGAGACATGAACCCACTATTGAGCATAAATACCCCCTCTTGGAGTCACTAGCAACTACTTGGCCAAGATAGCTACTAACAACGGAGAGCATGCAAGATCACAGACAACACAGACATGATAGAATCAAATAGACATAACCATTAATCAATCTGACATAGTAATCTCAATATCCATCAGATCCCCGTAAACACAACATGCATGATTACAAATAGATGAGATCTTGATCATGAACGGAGCTCACAAGATCTAGACATGAAATAACAAAGGAGGAGATACAACCATCTAGCTACTACATGGACCCGTAGTCCAAGGTGGAACTACTCACGCTTCATACCGGAGGCTGGCATGATGAAGAAGAAGGCTCCCGGGATGATCTCCCCTCCGGCAGGGTGCCAGGAAGAGCTTCAGATCCCCCCGATCTTGGGACGATGGTGGCGGCGGCTACAGACGATTTCGTGGAATATTGATTAGGTACTTAGGGTTTAGGCATCGGGGGATTCTTATAGGCGAATAGGCGAGGATGGGAGGCGGCCAGGGGGCCCACACCCTACCCAGGTGTGGGCCCACCCTAGGCCACGCCTGGGGGGTGTGGCCGCCCTGTGGCACCCCTCTGTCTCTCCTATGGACTTCGTGTTCTCCTTGGTGAAATATTGACTTTGGCTTTTGTCCCGTCCAATTCCGAGAATATTTCCTTACTAGCTTTTCTGGAACCAAAAACAGCACAAAACATGCAACTGACACTATGGCAACTTGTTAATAGGTTAGTACTAGAAAACATATGAAAATCACCTCAAAGTGTGGACTAAGTAAAGCAAAGTAGATACTAAACAAGCATGTAACACAAAAAATTATAGATACATTTCCGACGTATTATTCCCACAGTCGGTCACACATACGGTACTCGATGAAGACCTTCCTCTCCCTTGTTCGAGCAGGCAGTGGAGGTTGTAGCTCTCACCTCGCAATTCCAGCAGCACGACGACGTGGTGTTGGAAGTAGATGGAAGATCCCATAGGGCTTCGCCTAAGCCGGAGCGAGTATGGTGGAGTCGAGGGAGCCCCGACGATCTAGGGTTTAGAGGGCCAAGGTTTAGAGGTAGCAAGCAACTAGGGTTTAGCTAGTCGGTAGCGGTTTTGAGGAGATCTAGGGCAGCCGCATCTAGAGGGGGCGACGACTGGCCTAGGGTTTCTTGTGTGTTCAAGGGGGCGCCCCTCCCCTCTATTTATGAGAGGGAGGGGCGGTTGGGGAAGGGGAGTCCTTCCCCAACTCCACCTCAGGTGGCCGGTGCAAGGGAGAGGGAGTATTCCTCCCTTAGGTAGGTTTCCTTCTCTCCCTCCACTTGGAAATCAATGTTCTAGTTTGACTTTTTCAAACTGCCTTTTTGACTTTCAAATTAGAGTTTGATTTATCTCTTCCAAGTGTCCAGCCAAGTGACCTAGAACATGATGCAACCATTCCACTTTGTCATGACACATCCATGTACCCTTCCCCTTCCGGATCTGTGGACCTTCTAGACCCTTCTAGAACATTCCGGTGAAAACACCGGAACCATTCCTAAACTCCGGAATTGGACTTTCCTTATATGAATCTTATTCTCCGAACCATTCCGAATCTCCTCGTGATATCACGGATCCCATCCAAGACTCTGAACAACATTCGGTCTCTTTACTCACATTCCGTATCTACTAAACAACATCGAATCCTTAAGTGTGTCTCCCTACGGTTCGTGAATGCAGACATGACCGAGACTCTTCTCCGATCAATAACCAATAGAGGAATCTGGAAATTAATATGGCTCCCACATATTTCTATAATTACTTCATGATCAAATGAACCATTTACATACGATACCAATTTCCCTTTGTATCACGATACTTTACTTATCCGAGGTTTGATCGTCGGTATCTCTACATATCTAGTTCAACCTCGTTACCGATAAGTACACTTTACTCGTTACTGTGATATGTGATCCCTTGTGAGGCAGTCACATGCTTGCAAGCCAATTGGATGACATTCCACCGAGAGGGACCAAAGTATATCTATATGTCATATGTATTGACAAAGCCCACTCTTGATCCATGTGACTCAACACATACTTTCCGAACACTCAATGCCACCTTTATAACCACCCAGTTATGAAGTGGTGTTTGAAGTCATCAAAGCATCTATCAGGTGATGATGATTAACATGATCTCATGGTCGAAGGAATTAGGTTACTATGTATTTGAAAGCTTATAGCAAGTGAACTATTTAAATGACTTGATCTTATGCTATGCTTAACTATAGGAGTATGTCCATCACATCATTCTCCTAATGATATGACCTTATTGTCAATAACATCTCAATGTTCATGATCAGGAAACCATGATCATATATTAACCAATAAGCTAGTTTAACAAGAGGCTTTACTAGGGACTCTTTTATGTTCACAAACCACACAAGTATTAATGTTTTCGGTTAATACAATTATAGCATGGGATGCAAACATTTATCATAAGCATGAAGATATGATAATAACCACTTTATTATTGCCTCTTGGGCATATCTCCGACACCCAGGACAAAAAGATCGCGTGCGGGCACTGGAGATATATTAGAAGCAAGAGCTACTCCATCGCGTTGAAGTCCATCACCGCCTCAGGGAGTTAGAGGAGAAGGATGATTCTTCTCCCAATGGTGACTAAGCTCGCAGATAGGGTGGATACGCTGCAATCTGATTTGCGCAGGTGCTACAGCCGCATCACCGCTCGGGAGGATACCAACAAGAAGCTACGCACCGCGGTTCTACATGCCATGGCACCACAGTGACCTTCAATAAAGCATGGTATCAAATAATCGCAAGGGATTATTTGATCCCGCCTGGCTTGATTCCAAGCTTGGGGAGATCTTTAAGACCTTGTAATTTATCTTACAAGTTTTTATTTCTATTCTAGTTTTGCATTAGTTCGAGCTCATAAATAAAGTTTGCATCATTAGAATTCCCTTGAGGAATAGTTGATCCCTATTATGAAATCTTGAGTTTATTATAATATATGGAGCATTATTGAGTTTGAGTTTGTCTTATTGGATATATGAATGACTTGAGTATGATTTTACTTGCACTTGATGATAGCAATAGGAGTCTTCCACACCATTGGTATTAATGGAACATATAAAGATAATTTGATTAATATGTTGTAGGTCAATGGTTTGATTTACAAAAAGGAGAAACTGTCTAATTAATTAAAGATGAAAAATAAAAACCTTGAACAAAGGAGAAATTATAAGTACTATCAAATAGAGTGAGAACAAGTTTGAGGTAGAATACTCGAGTTACAAAGATTCTTCATATATATTTGGAATTTGATAATTGAGATTGTTAAACTTTGAAATTCCTACATGAAGTGGAATATATGGCTAGCTCCTTTGCACAACACATAAACAAAAGTGTGAGCACAAATATATATATATAAAAAGAAGAAAAAGAAAGATGAAGAAAAAGAGAGAATGTGCAAAGAGAAAATATGCATATACCACTATATTGTAGTAATACAAAGAGACGTTTGAGATTTTGAATCCCAAGTGAATATGTTAATCCTAAAAACACTTGAAACTACCTCACTAACTCATTCGGTTGATCAGATACTTTTACATCATGTTGAGAATAATATTTTGTGAACTATTAATTGCTAAGGTGTGGAAGCCTACTAATAATATTTGGATGGTTCGAGTAAGGTACTATTTATGAACTTATCTATATGTAAACACATGCTGCAACTGCCTCATTTATTTTATCGACTTAGCTTCATGAATATGAGGATCACATCCATTAAGCTAAACTTGCTCGGAACGAGCAAGAGTATAAACTTGGGGAAGTTGATGAGTGCATAATTTCATCATGTTTTAGATTATTATTTTGCATTGTAGATATAGGATCTTGGTATTTTACGGCGTTCGCACGCACCTTTTATATTTATTTTCACCAGAATCAGATCAGATGATGGATTCAATGGACACAATTCTTGGAGCAGTTGTACTAGAGTGAAAATGAGCCAAAAACTACGTAAATTGCTTATTTGGAAAATATTAATAATATTAGAAGAAAACCCGAAGCGAGCAAAGGAGGCAGAAGGGTTGACGACCAACTATACGGGCCACCGCCGTATAATTTTGGCCGTATAGTCGGCGCCGCCTCCTCAAATAGTTTCACCACGTGCAACTAGATGAGAGAGACGACATACAGAATACCTAGAAATCGCCGAAATCTAACCTCTAAAAGGCATCTAGAGGGGGAACTTGCCCTAGGGATCCATCTTCGCCCTAAGCAGACCTAGGAGGCCAAGGCATCGATCTCCATCTTCATCAACTGCTGCATCTTCATCACCACCATCATCTCCATCCATATCATCTAGATCTTGTTATAATTCTTGCACTAAGTTGTGGATTTATACAAGTACTATTCATCAATAATCGTTTCCATTACCATTGTCATGATGTTGTTTGTCTTCATGTCTAAGTAGATCATTAGTTCTTGGAAAGATGAAGAAACCCTAGCATGAGATTCAAATAAGATAAAGTTTATTATGATATTCATCGCTTTGACCATGTGTTAGATTGTCTACATCTTGATGTTGGAAGAAGTTAGCCTCTCAATATTTGACTCTTGTGAGGACTTGATGTAGGGAACTACTTGTTGGTAGACAGAGGGATGTTATCACTTACAATGACTATAAAGCTATTAACACTCCTTACATATCAACTTGGGAATCGAGAAAACTCACAAAACACTATCCATGCCATGGGATACGTCCTGCGGGATTATGTCCCTTAATAGCGCAGTAATTCAATTGATGTTGATTGCTGTCTGTTGTGGTTATGAGGATGATTTGAGCAGTGATTGTTGTGTCTTTGTCCAAATATGAAGTTTCTCCCACACATACATAGTTGAGAATATTCATAATAATAATCTTTACCTTAGCCCTTTATAATGCTAGTGGTGTATCCGCTAATCCCTGAGAACGCCTTTTCTCACCGAAGTTTCAAATCTCTTTTACATACGCGATACTTATTTTCTGTATTCAGTTTTATTTACTTTACTCATTGTTCTCTTATACCAGAACCCCCAAAACACCTTTTTACGCAATACTCGCATTTTATCTTGTCACATAGAATTTTATTTAGCATTTTTAGTTTTATTTTTTATTTCAAGAATTCTTAGACTTCAGACTCATGCTCCCTGTCGGATCGATATCTTTATTTCGAATCTAGCTATAACCGATCTGTGCACTTGCAGTCATCAGCGAGACATTTTTTTACATGTGCCATATTACTCACTAAAAGGCCTAATAATCTAACTTCCAAGCCATAGGCCCAAAGTCCCACCTAAGTACTAACCCTAGATAATTATTACTCTTATTATCTCAATCCCTAATTCCCTGTTCCATTTCCCCTAATCACTCCCTAAGCTAGGACGAGGCAGCCGGTCAGGGGAAGCGACGGAGCGCCAGTGATGTCTCCCCTCCCGGGATCCTCGTAGGCCAGGCCACAACCTAGCAGACTGGCGCCGCCATCGCTCTCCCTGCCACCCCTACTCCTCATCCGCTAGGAATCGCCGGCGACCGCCCCTCCTGCATTCCTGCTCATCTGCAAGAATCGTTGGCGGTTGTCCTGTCCTCGGCGATCTCCCCGACGTTAAGAATTCCCCCAATTCCCTACCTCCCTGTACTGGGCAACCTCCCCCTTTTCCTCTCACCCATACCTCGATCTTCTAATTTAAGGGCTTGTCGCTGCTACTGCTGAGTAGACGTCATGGTGCAAGTGGGAAAGAATGGACACATTTTATGTTGAAGTGCTATTTGCTATAATGTCACGGTTATGCTGAATGTTGTTATGATTATGTATATAGTGTGTAAACTAATGGATATCCGTTGATACATGGATATTCGGCGAGTTTGGATCTGGGGCGACATCCATGCCCATGGATATCTTCGTGGGCGGGTTAGAGTGAGGATGATGGATTTGGAATTGGTTTTGGTATATCTGTCCAAACCCGCTCCATCGCTATCCCTAGCATGAGGGAAGGGTTGCACTCGAGGTTGTATGCGGGGAGGAGTGGGGAATCAACGCCGATGAGCGAATCAGGGAGTACAAGGCGAGGACACCGAATCGACCCGTTGCCCGTCCGTGCGAACGAAAACGTGGCCAGATTTGGACCAGAAATGCATCGGTCCAAAACCTGCAGACCGCGCGGTGTCCGTTGGGGCCTGGTCTTCATCTCTTCCTGTCCGCGGACAGTAAAACAGATATGTCCCTTTGGTCCCTCCATTAGGGATGGCCTTAGAGCACGTATAATGGGGGTGACGTCTGGCAAGTACTGGCAAGTAGGATTTTTATCTAGTTTGGCAAGATACAGGATTAAAAAAGAGAAGACTGTCTTCACTTGGCTAAAAGATAATCTCTTAGAAAATAAGAGAAGACTATTTTCTCATTATATCACATGTCTTCCCATAGCACCACAATGTCCTTCTAAATTTAACTAATTCTTATTAAATGTTAGGGATGTCAATAATAGATAATGAATTGTATGACTTATATCTATTATCCTCTCTTGATGAGTGGAGGGTTAAGAGAAGGTATGTCTTCACTGCTGTCGTACGTGCCCTTGCTTCCCCATCAACGGCCGTCCCACTCCACTCCATTTCAGTGCTTATAGACTTCTTCGCTACGACGTGCCCATTACCAAACTCTAACGGAACACACAAAGAAGTTCAGCCCTCCCCATTCGCCAACCTCGATCACAAACCAAGATGCCGTCGATGGTCATGGAACGCGAGCGCCTGATGGCCGAGATGGCCTTCGCGCCGCCGATCGACGGCCACGATGTGGCGGATGATCAGGCGCGGCCGCCAAACGTCGTGATCAAAATCCGGCGACGGCTCCCGGACTTCACACGGTCAATCAACCTCAAGTACGTAAAGCTCGGCATCTGCTCCGGGATCTTCCCGGTGCCACCGTCCTGGACCCTCCTCGCGCTGGCGTCTCCTCTCCTCGCTGCGGCGACATACTGGTCCCGCCGTCTCGGTCTCGACGCGACCGTGCTCCACTCCTCTGATTCTGTCGCTTGGCTTGGCACGGCCATGCTCATAATCGCCGTCTGCTTCATCAAGCGCCCCCGGCCAGTGTACCTCGTGGAGTTCGCTTGCTACAGGCCCAGCGACGAGCACGAGATCTCCAAGGACGGGTTCCTGGACATGACCAAGAGCACCGGCGTGTTCAACGCCGACGCGCTCGACTTCCAGACCAAGATCACCAAGCGTTCCGGGCTGGGCGACCGGACTTACCTGCCGTCGGGGATACAGTCGCGCCCCCCGCAGCTGTCCATGGCGGAGGCGCGAGCCGAGGCCGAGGCCGTCATGTTTGGCTGCCTTGACGAGCTGTTCGCTGCCACGGGGATCGACCCGCGCCGGGACGTGCGGGTCCTCATCGTCAACTGCAGCCTCTTCAACCCGACGCCGTCCCTCGCGTCCATGGTCGTCAACCACTACAAGATGCGCGAGGACGTCAAGTCCTTCAACCTCGGCGGCATGGGCTGCAGCGCCGGGCTGATCGCCATCGACCTCGCGCGGGACCTCCTCCAGGGGAACCCGGACTCCTACGCCGTCGTCGTAAGCACGGAGAACATCACGCTCAACTGGTACTTCGGCAACGACCGTTCCATGCTCCTGTCCAACTGCATCTTCCGCATGGGCGGCGCGGCGGTCCTGCTGTCCAACCGCGGCGCAGACGCCCCGCGCGCCAAGTACCGGCTCCTCCACACGGTGCGAACGCACAAGGGCGCGGCAGACCAGTGCTTGAACTGCGTCTACCAGCGCGAGGACACCGGCGGGAATGTCGGCGTGTCGCTGGCGCGCGAGCTCATGGCCGTCGCCGGCGACGCGCTCAAGACGAACATCACCACCCTGGGGCCCCTCGTCCTCCCGATCACCGAGCAGCTCAAGTTCCTCCGGTCCCTCCTGCTCCACCGCGTCCTACGCGCACGCGGCGTGCGTTCGTACATGCCCGACTTCCGCCGCGCGTTCGACCACTTCTGCGTGCACGCTGGCGGCCGCGCTGTGCTGGAGGAGGTGCAGCGGAGCCTCGGCCTCGACGACGCTGACATGGAGCCCAGCAAGTGCACGCTGCACCGGTTCGGCAACACCAGCAGCAGCTCCCTGTGGTATGAGCTGGCCTACGCGGAGGCGAAAGGCCGCGTCCGTCGCGGCCACCGTGTGTGGCAGATCGGATTCGGCTCCGGGTTCAAGTGCAACAGCGCAGTCTGGCGGGCGCTCCGCGACGTGCCAGCCGTGTCCCCTGCCGGCGCCCGTGCTGACCGGCGTGGCTGCAACTGCAACCCGTGGGTGGATAGCCTGGACAGCTACCCTCCGAAGGCATAAATTTCATGATCTTTGTGGTACGAGATAAGTTGTTCAGCTTCATGCACGAGAATTGTATGATGATACAACAAAGTCTGTACTGTATATTATTTGTCTTGTGTTGCTTCTTCTTTATCCCTTTTCTCTACTACTCCCTCTAGTTCATATTAATGTTTTAACTTTGTCTAGATTCGTATATATCTAGTAAGGATGGCAATGGGTACCCCTTTACTCTACTTAGTGAAAAAATAAACTAAGTTTTAGAAAACACTACTTTTTAAGAAAACTAGCTCATTTGTTTGAACTAAGCTAAACTAGAGGGTACGCTAAAGGTTCTAAAGTTCCATCTCTAGTATCTAGTTATGTCTAGATTAGATGCATTCGTATCTAAACAAAGTTAAGGACACTAAGATGGACCGGAGAGAGTACTAGTTCTTTTAAGTATTTGGAATTTAGTGATGTGTAAAGTGTACATGAATAAAAGTTGTCTGATGTAGATGTAAGTAGTTTTTCTTTAAAGAAAATTAAGGTTGTATATAGGATGGATCATAGATTAGGTTTTGGGAAGTTAAGTGGCTTGGCCAAACTACTCTTCGCGAACAATATCCAGCTCTATATTCGATTGTCAGACACAAAGGAGATACAATTTCCACAGTGATGAAAGAAAATCCTCTCAATGTGTCTTTTAGAAGAAGTCTCATTGGTCATCGACTGATATCCTGAAATAATCTACTATTACGATTATCCACGATACAATTGTCGGACGGTGTTGACGTGTTCATATGGTTCGTTGGCTCACTATATAAAGCATTGGTTCAACCTGATATCCCGGTCGATGATAATAGTAAAATTTGGAGAATGAAAATACCCCTTAAGACGAAGATATTTGCATGGTATCCACGTAAGAGTGTAATTTTAACAAAAGATAATCTTGCAAAGAGAAATTGGCATAGAAGTACACAATGCGTTTTTTGTCATCACGATGAGACAATTTGTCATTTATTCTTCCATTACAAATTTTCTCGCTCTATATGGTCATTCATCCAAATAGCTTCTTCTTTATCTCCTCCAGTTCAGTAACCAATGTTTTTGGTAATTGGCTGCATGGAATTGTTGATAAGTACAAAACTTTGTTTAGGGTGGGAGCGCTTGCCATTATATGGTCGCTATGGCTTTGTAGAAATGACAAGATTTTTAATAACATTGTATCTTCTCCTCTTCAGGTTATTTACCGAGCCACGACTATCCTCCGATCATGGACTATTCTCCAACGCATGGAGTTTTGCGACTTATTTATGGATGGATGTACGCGATTGGAGGATACGACGAGTGATATTTTATCCCGACATGGATGGTCGCGTGATTTCATGATCGATCTACCTTAGATTGAAGACAATTATTTCGATAGTAATTTTTTTTGTAATGCTTGTATTCCTTTTTATTTCCTGGTTCTATCGTTTGTATGGTTGTGTGCAACTTAGTTATGCAGAGGTCAGGTGTAAATGTAGGGGTTCGTAGCTTGGAAAACAAAAAAATTCTACCGCATGAACACACACAAGCCAAGATCTATCTACTAGATTATAGCAACGAGTCGATATAGTACTCACCCTCGAAGATTCCAAAGCGGTTAACGAGAGCAGATTCTCGTGGGTGATGTAGTCGTTCACTTGCCGGTCCCAAGATCACGTAGATGATCCTTCCGGCGCCGTGTTCCGACAGCGCTCCCGCAGTCGGTCACACGTTCGGTACTCGATGAAGATCTTCCTCTCCCTTGTTCCAGCAGGCAACGGAGGTTATAGTTCTCCGGCAGCACGACGGCATGGTGTCGGAGTTTAGAGGGGAGATCCCACAGGGCTTCTCCTTAAGACGGAGCGAGTATGTGGAGTAGGGTGATTCCTCGGCAACTAGGGTTTAGAGGCCGAGGAGAGGAGGTGGGGCCGACAGCGTCTAGGGCGGCGGTGGCGGCTTGGGTGGGGCTAGGGTTTGTGGTTTGTCTTGAGAGGCAGCCCCCTCCCCTCTATTTATGAGAGGGAGGGGCGTCTAGGGGAGGGGGAGGTAGAATCCTCGCCCAACTCCCTATCCTCCTTGGTCGGCGGTGGAGGGAGAGGAGATTACCTCTCCTCCCTCCACCAGGAACCATTGTCTCAGTTTGACTATTCAAACTTGCCTTTTGACTTTCAATATTGGAGTTTGATTTCTCTCTTTTAAATGCCCAGCCTAGTGACCTAGGACATGATGCAATCATTTCACTTTACCATGACACATTCATGTACCCTTCCCTTTCTGGTTCGGTGAACCTTCTAGACCCTTCTAGATTATTCCTGTGAAAACACCGGAACCATTCCCGAACTCTAGAATTGGACTTTCCTTATATGAATCTTATTCTCCAGACAATTCCGGATCTCCTCGTGATATCCTGGATCCCATTCGAGACTTCGAACAACATTCTATCTTCTCACTCACATTCCATATCTACTAAACAACATCGAATCCTTAAGTGTGTCTCCCTACGGTTCGTGAACTATGCAGACATGACCGAGACTCTTCTCCGATCAATAACCAATAGAGGAATCTAGAAATTCATATGGCTCACACATATTTCTCCGATTACTTTGCGATCGAATGAACCATTTACATATGATACCAATTTCCCTTTGTCTCGCGATATTTTATTTATCCAAGGTCTGATCATCGGTATCTCTGCATACCTAGTTCAACCTCATTATCGATAAGTACTCTTTACTCGGTCCTATGATATGTGATCCCTTGTGAGCCAGTCACATGCTTGCAAGCTAATTGGATGACATTCCACCGAGAGGGCCCAGAGTATATCTCTCCATCATATGGATGGACAAATCCCACTCTTGATCCATGTGCCTCAACACATACTTTCTGAACACTCAATGCCACCATTATAACCACCCAGTTACGAAGTGGTGTTTGATGTCATCAAAGCATTCATCTGGTGATGGTGGTTAGCATGATCTCATGGTCAAAGGAATTAGGTTACTATGTATCTGAAAGCTTATAGGAAACGAACTATTGAAATGACTTGATCTTTATGCTACGCTTATCTATAAGAGTATGTCCATCACACCATTCTCCTAATGATATGATCTTGTTGTTAATAACATCTCAATGTTCATGATCATGAAACCACGGTCATCCATCAACCAACAAGCTAGTATAACAAAGAGGCTTTACAAGGTACTCTAACAAGTTTACAAATCACACAAGTATTAATGTTTTCGGTTAATACAATTATAGCATGAATGTAAACATTTATCATAAACACAAAGATATAATAATAACTACTTTTATTATTGCCTCTAGGGCATATCTCCAACAGTCTCCCACTTGCACTAGAGTCAACTAATCTAGATTACACGGTAATATACCAAACACCCGTGGCGGTTTGGTGCTGGTCATGTTTTGCCCTCGGGAGAGGTTTAGTCAATGGATCCGCCACATTTAGATCTGTGTGTACTTTTCAAATCTTTATGTCACCATCTTGGACATGCTCTCAAATAGCGTGAAAACGTAGCTTGATATGCTTCAGCTTCTTGTGTGACCTTGGCTCCTGCACATTGGCTATGGAACCCATGTTATCACAGTAGATAGACATTGGGTCTAGCACACTGGGAACCACACCAAGCTCCGTAATTAACTCCTTCATCCATATCCCCTCTTGTGAAGCCTCCGAAGCAGCTATGTATTCTGATTCAGTTGAAGATTTGCCACAACATTTTTCCTTGCACTCCTCCAACTCATTGTTGCACCATTCAAAGTTAATACGTATCTAGATTGAGATTTATAATCATCCGGATCGGTGTTCCAACTAGCATCGATGTAACCATTAACAACGAGCTGTTCATCACATCCATAAGAAATAACCATATCCTTAGTTCTTCTCAAGTACTTAGGGATGTTTTTGACCGATATCTAATGATCCACCCCTAGACCACTTTGATATCTGCTAGTTAAACTAACATCATATGCAATGTTAGGTCTAGTATATAGCATGACATACATGATAGATCCTATGGCTGAGGCATAGGGATTCTTACTCATTCTCTCTCTATCTTCTGTCGTAGCGGGACTTTGAGTTTTACTCAAGGTCGTATTGGGAAACATGGGCAAGAACCCTTTCTTGCTATCTTCCATTCCAAACCTCTTTAGAACTTTGTCCAAATATGTACTCTGTGAAAGCGATATTAGGTGTCTTGATCTATCTCTATAAATCTTTATGCCTAATATATAAGTAGCTTCGCCAAGATCCTTCATTGAAAAACTATTATTCAAATAATCTTTGACACTTTTAAGAAGATCTATATTATTCCCAATCAACAATATGCCGTCTACATATAGTACTAGGAATGCTACAGAGCTCCCACTCACTTTCTTGTAAATACAAGATTCTCCATAAGCTTGTATAAAACCAAAACTTTTGATCACCTTATCAAAATGTTGATTCCAACTTCGGGATGCTTGCTTCAATCCATAAATGGACCGTTGAAGTTTGCATACCTTGTTAGAATCTTTAGGATCGACAAACCTTTGGGTTGTACCATATACAACTCTTCATCAATGTCTCCATTGAGGAACGCCATTTTGACATCCATCTGCCATATCTTATAATCATAATATGCAGCGATTGCTAACAAAATCCTCACAGACTTTAGCTTTGCTACCAGTGAGAAAGTCTCATCATAGTCAACTCCTTAAATTTATCGAAACCCTTTTGCGACAAGTCGAGCTTTATAGACGGCTACATTACCATCAATATATGTTTTCTTTTTGAAAATCCATTTGTTCTCGATAACCTTCCGGCCATCCGGTAAGTCCATCAAAGTCCATACTTGGTTTTTGTACATGGATCCAATCTCGGATTTTTAAGGGATACGGGTAGGCTACACTAGCGTAAATCAAAATTTTCTACTGTGTAAACCAGGATTACTATTGTCATAGATCGCGAGATTACCACTAGACGCGCGGTTGTGGAACTTGATGAAGCGCGACGAGGAAGTGTAGATGTTATACGTCTCCTTCTTGTCCTCGTCCCACGAGCAGCTCCCCTTGCACGGCTCGTCCAAGTGCCACATATGCAGCACCTCCGAGGTATCCACACGTGCGGGATGGAAGCGTCAGATGCCGGACTGCTAGGTCCGTGCGTGCAACACAGGCGTGAGGAGTGGCGGCTGGGTGGAATGGTCTAACTCTGGTCAGCACGCCCCACCCTCTCTTATATAGGCGTCCCTAGTGAGCTTCTACATTAGCAGCCCATTAGTAGCCTAAGCCTGGTCTAATTCGAATCTAATCCTTATTAGGCTTCCAGCTCCTTAAGTGTGTGACCCTATATGTTCATATACGTATAGACATGACACAAATACACTTATTATGTCAATAGTTGATAGAGGCCTCTAGCAAGACGTGCCAAATCCTAAACGCATACAAAGATCATATCGGACGAACCATCACAAGGTTTAGTACATGTCTTTCTCTTTGCCTCACGATATTTGGTCTAGCTCCAAGCTGACCTCCCTTTCTCGATACTGTGATTCGGAATCCCTTTACTAGGTTAACTCTTAACCATAT
This sequence comes from Avena sativa, assembly GCA_916181665.1. NCBI lineage: Eukaryota > Viridiplantae > Streptophyta > Magnoliopsida > Poales > Poaceae > Avena > Avena sativa. Next base: position 511,294,289 of record OV702294.1, read on the forward strand.
GTAGCACGACCATGCATTTCTGGATCCAATCACTCGAGGGGCCCAGAGATATCTCTCTCAAGTCGAGAGGGGCAAATCCCATCTTGATTGACCATGCCTTGCAGCATGCTTCAGGACAAACCCGAAATCTACCTTTATAACTACCTAGTTACGGATTAGCGTCTGATAGCCCCAAAGTAGGTCGATCCACATCTCAAGTACATGTGACAATCTCAGGTCTAAGGACAAAACGTACACGATGTGTAGAGAGAGCTGCAAGTCTAATTTCCAGTCTCTAGTTGGGTCAGTCCAACCCCATGTTCATAACATGTGTCCACATCATTAGTTTGACATTGCCATGTCTATGACTTGCGAAACATAGTCATCAACCAATAGATGTGCCGGTCTAATATTTACGTGTTTCCTCACATAACTCCAACTAGGGACAACTATTAAATAACCATACAAGTAAAGAGTTTCATAAACAATTCACATAATTGCCAATCAATACAAGTTGGCTGATATGGATATTCAAGGAACATTACAATAATTCATGGATACATAAGAAATATAATCACCTCTATGATTGCCTCTAGGGCATATTTCCTTCATGGATTTCATGGCTTCTTTCCATTTATTGGAATATGGGCTTATCGTCGCTTCCTCATATGTCGCAGGGTCATTGGTGTTGTCCACCAACATGACACTCATAATGGGATCATACCAATCAGGAATGGACGAGTCCTTGTCGACCTGCGAGGTTCCATAGTAATTTTGACTGAAGTTTCATGATCGACATCATTAGCTTCCTCTCTTATTGGTGTAGGCTCCACAGGAACTTCTTCCGGTGCTGCGCTACTCTCAAATCCGAGAGAAGGTTCGAAAACCTTATCGAGTTCTACTTTCCTTCCAGTCACTTCTTTTGAGAGAAACTCCATCTCTAGAAAGGATCCATTCTTGGCAACGAAGATTTTGCCTTCGGATCTATGATAGAAGGTATACCCAATATTTTTCTTCGGGTATCCTATGAAGACGCATTTTTCCGCTTTGGGTTCAAGATTGTTGGGCTGTAACTTCTTCACATAAGTTTTGCAACCCCAAAGTTTAAGGAACGACAATTTAGGTTTCTTACCAAACCATAATTCATATGGTGTCGTTTCAATGGATTTAGATGGTGCCCTACTTAAAGTGAATGCGGTTGTTTCTAATGCATAACCCCAAAATGATAACGGTAAATCTGTAAGAGACATCATAGAACGAACCATATCTATGAGAGTTCGATTCTGATGTTCGGACACAACATTACGTTGTGGTGTTCCTGGTGGTGTCAATTGTGAAAGTATTCCGCATTTTTTCAAATGCTCGCCAAACTCATAACTTAGATATTCACCTCCACGATCAGATCATAGAAATTTGATCTTCTTGTTATGTTGATTCTCCACTTAACTTTGAAATTCCTTAAACTTCTCGAAAGTTTTGGACTTATGTTTCATGAAATAGATATACCCATATCTACTCAAGTCATCCGTGAAAGTAAGAACATAATGATAACCACCGCGCGATGCCACACTCATCGGACCACACACATTGGTATGTATGATTTCCATTAAGTCTGTTGCTCGCTCCATCATACCAGAAAATGGAGTCTTAGTCATTTTAGCCTTCAAACATGCTTCATATCTTTCAAGTGATTCGAAATTAAGTGATTCAAGAAGTCCATCATAATGGAGTTTCTTCATACGCTTCACTCTGATATGACCAAGATGACAGTGACACATATATGTTGAGTTATCACTTAATTTCAAACGTCTAGCTTCTATACTATTAACATGTGTATTACTACAATCGAGATTCAACAATAATAGACCATATATCAAGGGTGCATGAACATAAAATATATTACTCATATAAATTGAACAACCATTATTCTCGGACTTAAATAAGTAACCGTCTCACAATAAACATGATCCTGATATAATGTTCATGCTCAACGTAGGCACCAAATAACAATTATTTAAGTATAAAACTAATCCCGATGGTAGATGAAGAGGTAGCGTGCCAACGGCGATCACATCAACCTTTGATCCATTTCCAACGCGTATCGTCACCTTGTTCTTCGCTAGTTTCCGTCTATTCTGCAACACCTGTTTCGAGTTACAAATATAAGCAACCAAACCAATATCAAATACCCATGCACTACTATGACTACTAGTAAGATACACATAAATAACATGTATATTGGATATACCTTTCTTCTTGATGTTGTCGTTCTTCAGATCCACCGAGTACTTGGGGAAATTCTGCTTCCAGTGACCTTCTCCCTTGCAGTAAAAGCACTCAGTATCAACTTAGGCCCAACCTTGGTCTTCTTCGCTAGTGCGGTAGCTTTCTTACCGCCCTTCTTGAAGTTTCCCTTTTTCTTAAACTTGCATTGCTTCTTGAAATTGGTGGTCTTATTGACCATCAATACTTGGTGCTATTTCTTGATCTCCACTTCCGCAGACTTCAACATAGAGAAGAGTTCTGGCAATATCTTATTGTAGGGTTCGCAGCATAGAAAACAAAAAATTTCCTACGATGGGAACTATGTACCAAGATCTAGATACTAGATACAAACAACGGGCGGATGTATATCCGTAGAGAACATACCCTTGAAGACTGACAAAGCTTAACGAGTTCAACTCGTGGTTGATTTAGACGATCTCTTGCCGATCTCAAGATCGAGAGGAAGTCCTAGCGCCGCAAAGCAGCAGCGCATCCGTGCTCGCACACACGTACAAGACACCGAGCAACCTCCGCCTCCTCGCTCCAGCGATGCAGCGAAAGCACAACCCTTTCTTGCCGAATAGCCATCGGGAACATGTATCTCGCTAGTCCGAGACCATGGGGATAAATTCTAGAGGGGGAGAGAGATTCTTCACGAGGAGGTGTGAGTGAGAGAAAGGAGATGGGATGCCTTTTATAGGAGGAGGAGGGGCACCCAAGGGGTGGCCGCCAGCCATGGGGGCTTCCCCCTCCCCTCCTTCATTCATGTGGGTGGACACTCCACTCACAAAATGGCTCTTCAATTTTCTCGACTCAAAAACCCACTCAAATTCCCATTAAATTTCCCCCAAATTTAATGCAAACTCTCATTAAATAAAACTCTTTAATTTTATTCAGAATTTTGTCAATTACTTTAATGACAAACATTCACAAATAACCCCTTGCTAGAATTCTATTTCACATGCATAACCACTTTATGCAATTTCACCCGAAAACCTGTTTCGGTATCTAGTGAAATAAATTCCTGCGCTTGTTTAGTCTTTCGGCATGAAACATTTGCTCCAACTGGACGCCAGTGTCCCTTAAGTGTGTCACCCTACGGTTCGCGAATAACGCGGAGATGATCGATACCCTTCTCCGATCAATAATCAGTAGCGGGACCTAGAGATCCATACTGACTCCCACACATTCAACGATGACTTTTCCTGTGATCATCGGAACCTTTTACGCTTGTATCTTAATCCCTTTGTTTCACGATATATTACATGTCCGAGATTCGATCATCGGTATCTCCATACCTAGTTTGATCTCGTTACTGACATGCACTCTTTTCTCGTTACCGTGATATAACATTCTAGTGATCAAATCACTTGCTTGCAAGTTAACCAATGTGATATCACCGAGAGGGCCCAGAGCATATCTATCCGTCATCGGGATGATCAAATTCCACTCTTGATCCATGATTCTCAACATAACACTTTAGTAGCTTTGAAGCCATCTTTATAATCACCCAGTTACGGAGTGACGTTTGATGTCAACAAGAAACTCTTCCGGTGTTAGTGATTGGCATGATCTCATGGTCTAAGGATTAGGACTACTTCGTAAGTTGTTTATAGCAATATAAACTCAATGACTTTGATCGTAATGCTATACTTCGGATGAATGTTCATCACACCATTACACTAATGTTGTGATCTCGTTATTAACAACATCCAATGTCAATGATCAGGAAACTATGATCATCTTGTTAATTAACGAACTAGTTTATGAGAGAGGCATAACTAGGAACTCTCTGTTTGTTTATTAAACACACATGTATTAACGTTTCCGTATTAATACAATTATAGCATGCAAAATAAACATCTATCATATACTTGGAATACACATAATAAACATTTTATTATTGCCTCTCAGGGCATATTCCCTTCAGTCTCCCACTTGCACTAGACACAATAATCTAGTTACATAGTGATGTATCTAACACCCATGGAGTTCTGGTGTAGATCATGTTTTGCTCTAGGGAGAGTTTTAGTCAACGGATCTGCTACATTGAGATCCGTATGTACTTTACAAATCTTTATATCTCCATCCTTGACATGCTCGCGGATGGAGTGAAACCGGCGCTTAATATGCTTGGAATGCTTGTGAGACCTTGGCTCTTTGGCATTGGCAATGGCACCATTGTTGTCACAATAGATCACCATTGGGTCCAACGCGTTTGCAACCACACCTAGTTTGGATATGCTCCTTCATCCAAACTGCTTCCTGAGCCGCTTCTGAAGCAGCAACATATTCGGCCTCCGTTGTTGATCCCGCCACCACAGGTTGTTTGGAGCTCCTCCAACTAACCGCTCCGCCATTCATGAGAAATACGTATCCGGATTGAGACTTAGAGTCATCCGGATCGGTGTCAAAGCTAGCGTTGACATAACACTTAGCGACGAGCTCTTCTTCACCTCCGTATACAAGAAACATATCCTTAGTTCTTCGTAAGTACTTAAGGATATTCTTGACCGCTTTCCAGTGTTCTGAACCTGGATCCGATTGGTACCTACTAGTCAAACTAATAGCATGTGCCACATCCGGTCTTGTACATAGCATGGCGTACATTATAGAGCCTATGGCTGAAGCATAGGGGACCTTGTCCATTGAAAGTACAAAGGAAGTCGCCTAGAGGGGGGGGTGAATAGGCTTTTAAAAATATTATGGTTTAGGCTCAAGGAAAAGCGGAACAAAACTAATGTTTAATTTATTGAGCATAAAACCTAGCCACTAAGTTCACCTAGGTGCACCAACAACCTATGCTAAGCAATACAAGCAACAAGGTGATAGAAAGGTATAAATACTTCAAGCACGATGGCTATCACAATGTAAAGTGCATAAGTAAAGGGTTCGGTTGAGAGATAACCGATGGACGCGGAGACAAAGATTTGTTTCCCGAAGTTCACTTCCAAAGAAGCTACGTCTCCGTTGGAGAGGTGCGATGGCGCAATGCTCTCCGAGCGCCACAAATGGCTCACCTCGAGGTGTGGTGGCTCGATGCTCACCCAACGCCACACAAGGCCTCACCCCGGATGCGGAAGCACGCAACTCACCGACGCCACAAAAGGCTCACCCTATTCTCCCAAGTGTGCACCACAAAAGGCGGGCACTTGCTCCACTATGGGACGCTTGAGGGCGGTCACCGAACCCGTACAAGATTGGGGCTAACTCCACAAATCAATTGGAGGCTCCCAACAACAAAGCCACAACAGGCCAACAATGCCACAAAAGGCCAACAACGCCACAAAAGGCTATAAGACCACAAAAGGTCAACAAGACCACAAAAGGTCAACAATCTAACCACACAACCGTCTAGGGTTCCAAGGAACCCAAGAGAAACAAGCTCACAAGCTTGAACTCACCGAATCTCCGAGGAGAACTCAAACCTATGCACCAAATGCAAGGGCAAGTCCTTCTCCCCCAAATTCCAACAAAGCTACAAAAGCTATTGGGGAATAAGGGAGGAAGAACACAAGAGTAGAACTCAAACCTATGCACCAAATGCAAGGGCAAGTCCTTCTCTCCCAAATTCCAACAAATCTACAAAAGCTATTGGGGGAATAAGGGAGGAAGAACACAAGAGGAGAACACAAAACTCTCCAAGATCTAGATCCCAATGATCCCTTCACAAAGAAGGGATTTGACTTGGGGGCATTGTAGATCTAGATCTCCTCTCTCAAATCCCTCAAAAAGATGCAAGAATCATAAGAGGGGGAAGGGAGAGGGAAAGCTTCTTCAAGATTGACAATGGAGGAGAGAGAGGAAGCCAAGAACCAAGAAGAAAAGCTAGTACCCACGAAGGGGAAGAGGAGCCCCTTTTAAAGGGCTCCCAAATCTGCCCGTTATGGGCATTCGCGACACCTGGCCGGAACTTCTGGTGGGAGGCCGGAAGTTTCGGTGGCACCCAGCCAACGGTCGAAAACTGTGGAGCGAGAAACTGAAAAAAATAATCATGGCCGGAACTTCCGGCTCTGGGCGGAAGTTCCGCCCAGCCTGGCTCCGACGATCATCAGACCGTTGACGCCCGCTCCAGAAGCGCAACCGGAAGTTCCGGTCAAGACAGACCGGAAGTTCCGGTGAACTTCCGATGCAAGTTCCGACAAATTTCCGGCAAATAGAACGCTTCAAAACAGAAGGTTACTGAGCGTGAGCGGAAGAAGACCCGGAACTTTCGGTGGGAAGACGGAACTTCCGGTCAGGGAAATTCCAGAAACCAGAAAACCAGAAACGCAATAACTTTTGCATCCGAACTCCAAACGGGATGAAACCAATTTTGTTGGAAAGATAACGACGAATAGAATCCGAGCCTAAAGTACATATTCACTCAGAAGGAGCTGAATATGAGGCAGAGAAGATGGATTGAGCTAATCAAGGATTATGACCTGGACATTCACTATCACCCTGGTAAAGCCAACGTGGTAGCCGATGCCCTTAGCAGATTGCCGTGCCGCTTGAACTCCATGATTTTGAAGGAGCAACCAAGTCTACACAAGGAGATGGAAGATTTTCGAATGGAATTAGTAAGTGAAGGATTTTTGGCTAGCATAGAACTTCAACCCACTTTGATCAGTTAGATTAAAGAGGCGCAGAAGGGAAATGCTAGTATCGACGGAATCAAGCATCGTATTGGTACATGCAAAGTACCCGGATTCACCGAGGACGAAGAAGGAGTTTTGTGGTACAAAGGACGCCTTTGTGTACCAGCAGATTCGGAATTGAAAGAAGTTATCTTGAAGGAGGCTCATGATACTCTTTATTCTATCCATCCCGGAGGAACTAAGATGTATCAAGATTTGAAAGAGCAATTTTGGTGGCATAAGATGAAGAGAGAAATCGGAAGTTATATCGCCAAGTGTGACATATGTCAGCGAGTCAAGGCAGGACATCAAAGACCCGCTGGATTGTTGCAACCTTTGCAGATTCCAGAATGGAAATGGGATTCTGTAGGAATGGACTTTATCACTGGACTACCTACATCTAGTAGGGGAAATGACTCTATTTGGGTCATGGTGGACAGATTGTCCAAAGTCGCCCATTTCTTGCCCATCAAAACCACCTATCAGAGTTCGAAGCTAGCGGAATTATACATCGCTAGAATAGTTAGTTTGCACGGAGTCCCCAAGAATATAGTATCGGATCGAGGAACTTAGTTTACCTCGAGATTCTGGAAGAAAGTCCAAGAAGGTTTAGGAACCCGCGTAGATTTTAGTACCGCGTATCACCCTCAGACCGATGGACAAACGGAGCGAGTAAACCAAATACTCGAAGATATGCTTAGAGCATGTGTGCTAGAATATGGATCCAAATGGGAAGACTGTCTGCCTTTTGCAGAATTTTCCTACAACAATAGTTACCAAGCCAGTTTGCAAATGGCCCCATTTGAATTCATGTACGGAAGAAAGTGCCGCACCCCTTTGAACTGGTCGGAAGTAGGAGAGAGTCAGATTTTCGGACCCGACATCCTACGAGAAGCAGAAGAGAAGGTTCACAAGATTCGTGAGCACCTCAGGACAGCCCAATCCCGACAGAAGAGTTATGCCGACAAGAGACGTCGAGACCTCGCCTTCAACATCGGAGATTTTGTTTATCTGAAAGTGTCGCCATTGAAGGGAATGTAGCGTTTCCAACTCAAGGGAAAGTTAGCCCCCAGATATATCGGACCTTTCAAAATCTTGAACCGTCGAGGAGAAGTATCGTATCAACTAGAGCTACCAGAAGAGATGTCAGCTGTGCACAATGTGTTCCATATCTCGTTACTTCGCAAATGTCTCGAAGTCCCCGAGAAGACCGAAGTGTTCAAGAATATCGACCACCGGACCATAGAGATCAACGATGACCTGACCTATCCCGAAGTGCCCATCCGCATTTTGGAAGAAGCTTTTCGAACTACACGAACCCGAAGTATCAAGTTTCTCAAGATTCAATGGAGCAATCACACAGAAGAGGAAGCTACCTGGGAATGAGAAGATCACATCAGGACGGAGTTTCCCGATCTCTTCAAATCCTAGGTAATCTTTTCGTCCTTTTTCAAATCTTGGGACGAGATTTTGTTTAAGGGGGGAAGGTTTGTAACATCCCAAAAATACCAAACTTAGATCAACAAACACTAATCATCAAGTTTAGGGTTAACAAAAACTTTTCTAAACCAACTCATGAATGCATGCTTATGGTAAGCATGGATTTGGAATTTCTTTAAAAACCACCTTGTTTATGTGATCCATTGCTTGTAAAATGTTTCTTAGGTGAAAATAACATCATCTAAAATATTCCCCGCACTTTTCCTAAAGACAAGTAAATCAAAACAAATATATTAAGTGAATGGTCATTTTGGCCAATTTAACTCCCATGCCTACTTTGGCTGTCCCAAACTTTCAGAACCTAACAGAAAATTTTCTGGATCTTTGCACCCCTTGAATGTACTCATAACAAAGTATCAAGGCCCACTTTGTGATCATCCAGAAACTTTCAAATGCATAGTTTAAATGACAATTCAAAATTGAATCTTCTTCATATGGGAAGATCCCACTTTTTCAAAACCCACTCAAACAAGCTCAACTTTCAAAACCCAAGCATCTGCAGACTCACCAAAACCAATCTAGCAAACTCACCAAAATTCAATTCAAAATTCAAAACTTGAGTTCATGCGGCCATTTCATCAAACAGGTTGCAGACACAAATCAAACAAAACCACAAACACTATAGTGTGCAGTGATTCTTGCCTAACTTGTTCCCTAGTTAGCTCACACACAACTCAGTAGATCATCTAGAAAGATTAGCCCAACACTAGCACCCCTGTGAGCTTGCCATTGCCATTAATGGTGAATAGCCGAGCACCCCCATGTCACCCCATTGTGGACAGCAAGCTAGGAGCAGCAGCAAGCCTAGCCAGTATGTCTGGGAGGCAGCCCACCGTCCACCGCCACTGCCTGTCCTAGCCGCGAGCGTTGCCAAGCCCTGGACCACACGCACAAGACACGCCTAGACCATGCCGAGCGTGCGCCAGAGCGCCACCCTCGACCCATAGACTGCGCGCCGCCCTTGCCGCGTGCATACATGATCACCACCGACCCAGGACACCGCCAGACACCCCCGTTTGCCGCCCCGTGCCCTACAGCCACCGCCCGCCGTCGAAGACGCCGCCTCTGCCGCGCAGAGCACCGGCCGTTCCAGACCAAAACACACCGCCCCATGCCTCGCGACCATGCCGTTGAGCATCGCCAGGAGACACAGCACCGTCCCCTACCCTTCCCACGTCTTTAGCCGCCTGTAACGTCGCCCCCGACGAGCTCACCTTGCGCCCCGACGGTCGCTTCGCTCGACTATAAATAGAGGCCACCCCCGCACGAATTCATCACACCATCTCACTCCCCTATCCCCACTGACCGTGCCACACCATCCTCAGAGCAAGGCGAGCACCACCTCGCCGGAATTTCACCGGAGCCCGCCGCCTCTGGAGAAGAAGGGAGCCAGCGATTGGAGCCGCCCCAGGAGAAGCCACCGGTACCAGGAGGTTCGCCGTCGTCGACTTCATCGTTCGTCCGCCTCGCCGACCCTCGCCCGTACACCGGTGAGCCCCCAGCACCCCCCACTGGCCGCGCTAGGTTTCGTTCTCGCCGGAGTTGTCTCGCGTCGACGATGACCCACCGCCGTTGGATTAGAACTAGATCGAACGATCCAGATCGCCCCATACCGCTTCGCCCAGCCCCATGTCACTGACGAGTGGGGACACCCACTTACGCAGCCTGCGGGAGCACTGCACTTAGCAGGCCGGCCCGTTAGAATTTCCCGCGCAGCCCAGCAATTCAAATTTAACCTTTTCTATTTCTTTTCAAACACACTTCAGCACCCAACTTCAAAAACCAACCCAGATCGATTCAGTGCACCAAATTGGATGAAACCAATTTTGTTGGAAAGGTCTGTGAATGCTTAATCCAAGCCCGTTGGATTCAAGTCATTTGGATCAGTAGATCACCCATAGCAAAAATAGCAAGGCAGAAGCTTTTCTGCATTCAAACATTTTTCAAATTTAAACCATAAAAGCTTTTGAGTTGATTCCAACTCTCAAAAATCACATTTAACCATACCTTTCAGAATATATAAAAATATATAGGTTTACTTGCAGAAATAATGTTCAAGGAATAAAAGAATGCTTCATAAGCATTTCTAGCCACTTTAATTAATTAAAATAAAAAGGTAAAACCTTATTAAATTGTGACACCACTTTAAATCACATTCCCATGGACTACAATATGTGGTGATGACATGTGTCAACATGATCCCATGTTTAGTTTGGAGAATATTAAATCTTAAGTATTTTCTCTGAGTAGAAATTACTTTTCTAAAATAAAAAGATTTAAACCAAGCCTTAACCTTGTAATGTTAGATATGATGCTAGATCATCTATAGGACCCTTGTGTGTGATGATTGCAAGTAGTTAAGTATTGTTTGGTGATTGTGTACCTCGTATTTATTCATAGACGCTAGTACCGACCAAGGATACGAGGAGGAAGGAGGATACTACGAAGAGGAAGCCGAGGAGAACTTCAACCACTGCTCTGCACAAGGCAAGATGATACTATACTAATGCAAGCCTAATACTACCAGTGAATGTGCAAGCTAACACTTGCAAGATACCCTATTGTTGCCACAAACCCATACTTGTGATATGACTACTATATGCCTTAAGCATATGTGATCATACCCACTTGATAAACCAATCCTAGTTTTATGGCAAGTGTCTTACTTTATTTCTTTATCAAAGCTTACTTAGAGTCTACCTAAGAGTTTGGTAGATATTAGACAGTTGTGCTCAAGGTTGCCTAAAGAGCATGAAATTTGGCCTAAGCTAGAAACCTTGATCTCAGCCTAAGGTATAAGGTTAGACTTAGTGAAACCCCACTAGTACCACCCCTCATCATTATTACCCCCACCTGTAGATGCTAGTGCTAAGCATAAAACTTGATCAACTTTAGATGGGATCAATTTGTGGAAAAATGGTTATGAAGACCTTGGAATGACGGATCATTCTATTGAAATGTTTTGGACATGTGTTTCCAAACCCTTGATGGTTTGGTGATGAAAATGTTGAGGCATGAGCCTTAGCCCTTTATAAAACTGATGGTTGTCTGGATGCGATACCATTCCAATGTTACCGTACAACCACAATACCCGAATATTGGGTAGGGCTTGACTGGAAACTTATATACCTTAGTATTAGTTCCCTCACGGCCAAGGTCTGAGCTGAGGCTACCTTGTGAAGATTGTCCACCTGTGCAGTACCCAAGATGACAGTGGTCATGGTTGGGAGGCCAAACTCACAGGAGAGGTGCTGATACTAGGGAGTGTAATTGAAAGGTTAGGATTGATTACCCGCATACTGAGTATGGTGAATTCAGGATTTGTTCCTGACGGATGTATCGAATGTTGTGGTGAAAGTGTACAATCTCTGCAGAGTGTCAAACTATTCGAATAGCCGCGTCCGCGGTTATGGACAGTTGGAGTGGCCATACTGTTCCCCCGTCAGACCCTTTTGAAAATGACTTGTGAAATGAATTGAGACTTTGACTTGACCACAACAGAGTTGTGACCTGAATTACAAGATCCCACTTAGGAGTTATATAAATTGTGACTAGATTTGGAACTGAGTAGAGATAAACCTGGCTTTTTGCAAAACAACCCTAGAGCCTAGTGTCCTATTATCCAAAAACCCCTTACCTGTTAGTATTAGTTTGCGAGTACTTAAAGAGTACTCATGGCTTTGTCCCTGGCTATTCCCATGGCCAGACTGTGAAGAGGAGTACCTCGAAGATGGACCCTAGGAAGGTTACGACAACTAGGATCATCTCCCATCGTCAGCATTGCCTGTGACCCCGAAGATGGAGCTTCGCCCACGCTACCGTTATTATTACGTATTCCGCTGCTTGATGTTGTATTAAGAACTGGATCATGAGATCCCTATTTGTGTACGAACTTGTGTATCGTTTTTAATGGATGAAGTACTATGGTATCCAATTCTGTTATGTCTCGCAAAAATGGTAATCCTGGGATTGCGATGTATGACATAACAGGCATCTAGGATTGAAAAATCCGGGTGTTGACAAGTTGGTATCAGAGCCAGGTTGATCATAGGAGACCCTAGTTAGGTTGGACGTTGAACCAAAAACTTAGTTTCAAAAACCAAAGAAAACAAATATTTACAAAAAACTATTCTCATTCTTATCTCTTTAATTCTTTCATAAAACCTCATGTTCCTCAAAAACTCTTGCAAAATAGATAAAATTTTGACACACTCGATCACTCTGCTAATCTACTCATCCTCTATTTTTATAGATGGACGTGAAGTACAGCAAGTTTTATCAACTTGGGAATGGAGGAGACCTTATCTTTGAGAGGGATCTGGATCAGCTTTCGGAACTTCTGGAACGTCCACAACCCGAGTTCTTCGGAGCTCAGCTCAATGATCAAGGAGGAGAAGATCTGCAGTGGCTAATTGTTGCAAGTCTCCGAGGAAAGATTGAACCTCCCACCATGGAGGGAATGCAGTTTACCTTGAGGGAAAACAACTGGCTCGATGGACTTGCCAGAGCAATGCAGGAATCTCTTTCCCATCTGTGTGGGCAGAGCATCAATCAGATCAAGGGTACTCGCTTTGAGTTTTTCCCAAGACGTGATGCAAATGGACAACCACTGGAAGCCCCCTACCACCCCGAGCTGAAGACTCAATTGGACCACCTTAGCTTCATGATGTATGACCGTCAGCAGGAGTTGGACAACTGTCGTGACTATTGCAACCACAAGTCTGCCATCATCAAGACGAAGGATCAGACCATCGCTATGCTAGCAAAGGATCGCAAGTCTCGCCGCCGTCAGCTTGACAAGAAGGAGCGCATTATTGCCCGTATTCGCCATCGCATCTCATCTCTGGAAGAGACCATCCACGAGAGAGACATGCAGTTGGAGGAAAGGGAGAATGCCGGAGAAGATCTTCGTGGATACCCTTACTCCTATCTCAGCGATGACGATGATTTTCTGGAGGATCAGGCCATGGACTTCTTCACCGATGAGGATGATTTCGCCTTCATCGATGATGCTGAAGATGATGAAGCCACAGACTCCGAGCAGTAGTAGCACTGAGCACTAGCATAGTGAGTAGTAGTCGGTCCCACTGTATCGTAGATTCCAGAATGGTTCTTAAAACCATCTGTTTTCCTATGTTGTGGTGTGTGTTGTACTGTGTGCTATGAGTGAAGGAATGAAAAAGCAAGTTGCTAGAAAAGCCTGAGTCAAACTCTAAAAACTTTTCAAAGACCCCAAAACCTTAGAAATTTCCCTCTTTTATCATGATCCATATCAATCTTGAGATGCCACGTGGAGGAAGTGGTTCAGCCCCGGACCCGATGTTGCAGATTCTGCAAATGTTGACCTCTGACCGCGAAGCTGAAAGAGCGGAACGTCAAGCCAACCTAGCCACTCTGCAACAGATAGCCCAGCTAGCCCATAACAACCAAGGCCATAGAAATCAGGACAACCACGGATCTAAGCTCAAGAATTTCCAGAATACCAACCCACCCGTTTTCACCAAGTCAGAAGAACCCTTAGACGCTGATGATTGGCTGCAAACCATGGAAAATAACTTAGAAGTAGCCGGAGTAGAAGCCAACGAGAAAGTCTTGTTCGCCACCCATTATCTAGCCGGAGATGCCAGGGCATGGTGGAACAATGTGCGTGCAATGACCGGAGGACAAATGATGACCTGAGAGGAATTCAAGGTCAAGTTTAGCAGAACCCATGTGCCACAAGGTTTGATCAAGAGAATGCGAGACGAGTTCAGAGAATTGAAACAAGGAAGGATGACTGTAGTGGAATACCGTGACAATTTTTTGTCATTAGCTAGGTATGCCCCGGACGAGATAGACACCGAAGCCAAGAAGAAAGAAAGATTCCTGAATGGTCTGCATGACGAGATGCAGATGGTGTTAGTCAATATCCCCTTTGCTGATATTGAAGCCCTTGTCGATTTAGCCATCCAGATGGAAGGAAAGATCAACCAAGCCAATGAAAACCCCAAGCGTCGCATGATGCATCAACCAGGAACCCATCAGACCCCAAAGTATCGCCCCAACCCATCTCCAGGATTTGCCCCAAGAACCAATAGACCCCCTATGACCCGTCCGACCTACCCCAACCATGGAAACCCTAGACCCGGAGGAAATCACAACAACCCCGGCAACTCTAGCAATTTCACCCGTGCCCCACCCAAGTTCAACACCAACAAGGCTACCACCAACCTCAACACGGCCCCAAGGACTGGAAGCAATGTTGTGCCTATCACAGCCAAGGACAAGTCACAAGTGACCTATTATGACTGTGGAAATAAAGGCCACTATTCCAACGAGTGTCCCAACAAGAAGAATGCTACATCCCCTAATACCAATGTCCCAGCTCAGCAGCAGCGTCGTGTCCAGCCAGGGAGAAGATTTGCCCCAGGGAATTCACTCAACCGCAATGGCTGTCTTTTTCTCATGCATGCTGAAGAAGCTCAGGAAGCGCCAGACGTCATGCTAGGTATGTTTTCTGTTAATTCAATACTTGCGAGAGTGTTGTTTGATTCTGGTGCATCGCATTCATTTGTCACCGAAGAATTTGCTTGCACTAGTAAAATTCAACCAACCAAATTGAAGCATGTGATGATTATACAAATTCCCGGATCAACCACCAAGGCTAGGCAAATTTGCAAAGCCGTCCCTATCCGAATCCATGGCATAGATTTTTATGCTAATCTAATAGTACTCGAAACTAAAGGTTTGGAAGTAGTACTAGGAATGGATTGGATGTCCAAGCATAAAGGATTGATTGACTGTGCCAAGAAAGCCATCACCATGACCAGTACCACCGGAATATCAGTCGAGCATATATCTGAAACCTTACCTCGCCAATTCAAGTGTAACAAGAGTCTAGCCCAACCTACCATTGAACAAGTCCGGATAGTCTGTGAATACCCCGATGTATTTCCAGATGTTTTGCCCGGTATGCCCCCAGATCGGGATATCGAGTTTATCATCGAACTAATCCCCGAAACAGGACCCATAGCCCAGAGACCCTATAGTATGAACCCATCGGAACTAGAATAACTGAAGAAGCAACTGGATTCCATGTTGGAAATCGGATTGATTCAACCAAGCGCGTCCCCATGGAGATCACCTGTCTTGTTTGTAGACAAGAAGGATGGAGGTAACCGTTTATGTACGGATTATCGGAAGTTGAATGATGTCACCATCAAGAACAAGTACCCTTTGCCCAAGATAGAAGATTTGTTTGATCAGTTGACTGGTGCCCAAGTGTTTTCTAAGATTGATCTTAGAACTGGCTATGATCAACTCAAAATTCGTGCAGAGGATATTCCAAAGACTGCATTTACCACCAGATATGGATTGTATGAGTATACAGTCATGTCTTTTGGATTAACCAATGCCCCCGCTTATTTCATGAACCTCATGAATAAGATTTTTATGGACTTCCTGGATAAGTTTGTCGTTGTTTTCATCGATGACATACTAATTTATTCCAAATCAGAAGAAGAACATGATCTACACCTAAGGACCATTCTTGGAACCCTTAGATATCATCAGTTGGATGCAAAGTTTAGCAAATGTGAATTCTGGTTACAGGAGGTAGGATTCCTCGGTCACATTGTATCAGCCGGAGGAATTGCCGTTGACCCTGCCAAAGTGAAAGATGTAGAAGATTGGCAAGCCCCAACCACTCAAACCCAAGTTCGTGCTTTTCTCGGATTGGCAGGATATTACCGCAAATTCGTAGAAGGATTCTCGAGTATCGCCCGACCCATGACCCAATTGCTGAAGAAGGACAAGAAGTTCGAATGGACCGACAAATGTGAAGCGAGTTTTCAAGAACTCAAGAGGAGATTAATCTCAGCCCCCATCTTGATTATGCCAGATATCACGAAGCCCTTCGATGTGTATTGTGACGCATCCAAGATTGGTCTCGGATGTGTGCTAATGCAAGAAGGCAAATTTATATCTTATCTATCTCGACAATTGAAGCAACATGAGCAAAATTACCCAACCCATGACCTCGAACTCGCAGCCGTAGTTCTAGCCCTGAAGACATGGAGACATTACCTAATGGGAAATCGTTGTGAGATTTATTCGGATCACAAGAGCCTAAAGTACATATTCACTCAGAAGGAGCTGAATATGAGGTAGAGAAGATGCATTGAGATAATCAAGGATTATGACCTGGACATTCACTATCACCTTGGTAAAGCCAACGTGGTAGCCGATGCCCTTAGCAGATTGCCGTGCCGCTTAAACTCCATGATTTTGAAGGAGCAACCAAGTCTGCACAAGGAGATGGAAGATTTTCAAATGGAATTAGTAAGTGAAGGATTTTTGGCTAGCATAGAACTTCAACCCACTTTGATCAGTCAGATTAAAGAGGCGCAGAAGGGAAATGCTAGTATCGACGGAATCAAGCGTCGTATCGGTACAGGCAAAGTACCCGGATTCACCGAGGACGAAGAAGGAGTTTTGTGGTACAAAGGACGCCTTTGTGTACCAGCAGATTCGGAATTGAAAGAAGTTATCTTGAAGGAGGCTCATGATACTCTTTATTCTATCCATCCCGGAGGAACTAAGATGTATCAAGATTTGAAAGAGCAATTTTGGTGGCATAAGATGAAGAGAGAAATCGGAAGTTATATCGCCAAGTGTGACATATGTCAGCGAGTCAAGGCAGGACATCAAAGACCCGCTGGATTGTTGCAACCTTTGCAGATTCCGGAATGGAAATGGGATTCTGTAGGAATGGACTTTATCACTGGACTACCTACATCTAGTAGGGGAAATGACTCTATTTGGGTCATAGTGGACAGATTGTCCAAAGTCGCCCATTTCTTGCCCGTCAAAACCACCTATCAGAGTTCGAAGCTAGCGGAATTATACATCGCTAGAATAGTTAGTTTGCACGGAGTCCCCAAGAATATAGTATCGGATTGAGGAACTCAGTTTACCTCGAGATTCTGGAAGAAAGTCCAAGAAGGTTTAGGAACCCGCCTAGATTTCAGTACCGCGTATCACCCTCAGACCAATGGACAAACGGAGCGAGTAAACCAAATACTCGAAGATATGCTTAGAGCATGTGTGCTAGAATATGGATCCAAATGGGAAGACTGTCTGCCTTTTGCAGAATTTTCCTACAACAATAGTTACCAAGCCAGTTTGCAAATGGCCCCATTTGAATTCATGTACGGAAGAAAGTGCCGCACCCCTTTGAACTGGTCGGAAGTAGGAGAGAGTCAGATTTTCGGACCCGACATCCTACGAGAAGCAGAAGAGAAGGTTCACAAGATTCGTGAGCACCTCAGGACAGCCCAATCCTGACAGAATAGTTATGCCGACAAGAGACGTCGAGACCTCGCCTTCAACATCGGAGATTTTGTTTATCTGAAAGTGTCGCCATTGAAGGGAATGTAGCGTTTCCAACTCAAGGGAAAGTTAGCCCCTAGATATATCGGACCTTTCAAAATCTTGAACCGTCGAGGAGAAGTATCGTATCAACTGGAGCTACCAGAAGAGATGTCAGCTGTGCACAATGTGTTCCATATCTCGTTACTTCGCAAATGTCTTGAAGTCCCCGAGAAGACCGAAGTGTTCAAGAATATCGACCACCGGACCATAGAGATCAACGATGACCTGACCTATCCTGAAGTGCCCATCCGCATTTTGGAAGAAGCTTTTCGAACTACACGAACCCGAAGCATCAAGTTTCTCAAGATTCAATGGAGCAATCACACAGAAGAGGAAGCTACCTAGAACGCGAAGATCACATCAGGACGGAGTTTCCCGATCTCTTCAAATCCTAGGTAATCTTTTCGTCCTTTTTCAAATCTCGGGACGAGATTTTGTTTAAGGGGGGAAGGTTTGTAACATCCCAAAAATACCAAAATTAGATCAACAAACACTAATCATCAAGTTTAGGGTTAACAAAAACTTTTCTAAACCAACTCATGAATGCATGCTTATGTGTAAGCATGGATTTGGAATTTCTTTAAAAACCACCTTGTTTGTGTGATCCATTGCTTGTAAAATGTTTCTTAGGTGAAAAGAACATCATCTAAAACATTCCCCACACTTTTCCTAAAGACAAGTAAATCAAAACAAATATATTAAGTGAATGGTCATTTTGGCCAATTTAACTCCCATGCCTACTTTGGCTGTCCCAAACTTTCAGAACCTAACAGAAACTTTTCTGGATCTTTGCACCCCTTGTATGTACTCATAACAAAGTATCAAGGCCCACTTTGTGATCATCCAGAAACTTTCAAATGCATAGTTTAAATGACAATTCAAAATTGAATCTTCTTCATATGGGAAGATCCCACTTTTTCAAAACCCACTCAAACAAGCTCAACTTTCAAAACCCAAGCATCTGCAGACTCACCAGAACCAATCTAGCAAACTCACCAAAATTCAATTCAAAATTCAAAACTTGAGTTCATGCGGCCATTTCATCAAACAGGTTGCAGACACAAATCAAACAAAACCACAAACACTATAGTGTGAAGTGATTCTTGCCTAACTTGTTCCCTAGTTAGCTCACACACAACTCAGTAGATCATCTAGAAAGATTAGCCCAACACTAGCACCCCTGTGAGCTTGCCATTGCCATTAATGGTGAACAGCCGAGCTCCCCCATGTCACCCCATTGTGGACAGCAAGCTAGGAGCAGCAGCAAGCCTAGCCAGCATGTCTGGGAGGCAGCCCACCGTCCACCGCCACTGCCTGTCCCAGCCGCGAGCGTTGCCAAGCCCTGGACCACACGCACAAGACACGCCCAGACCATGCCGAGCGTGCTCCAGAGCGCCACCCTCGACCATCACCCACAGACCGCGTGCCGCCCTCGCCGCGTGCATACATGATCACCACCGACCCAGGACACCGCCAGACACCCCCGTTTGCTGCCTCGTGCCCTACAGCCACCGCCCGCCGTCGAAGGCGCCGCCTCTGCCGCGTAGAGCACCGGCCGTTCCAGACCAAAACACACCGCCCCATGCCTCGCGACCATGCCATTGAGCATCGCCAGGAGACACAACACCGTCCCCTACCCTTGCCCACGCCTTTAGCCGCCTGTAACGTCACCCCCGACGAGCTCACCTTGCGCCCCGACGGTCGCTTCGCTCGACTATAAATAGAGGCCACCCCGCACGAATTCATCACACCATCTCACTCCCCTCTCCCCACTGACCGTGCCACACCATCCTCAGAGCAAGGCGAGCACCACCTCGCCGGAATTTCACCGGAACCCGCCGCCTCTGGAGAAGAAGGGAGCCAGCGATTAGAGCCGCCCCAGGAGAAGCCACCGGTACCAGGAGGTTCGCCGTCGTCGACTTCGTCGTTCGCCCGCCTCGCCGACCCTCGCTCGTACCCCGGTGAGCCCCCAGCACCCCCCACTGGCCGCGCTAGGTTTCGTTCTCGCCGGAGTTGTCTCGCGTCGACGATGACCCACCGCCGTTGGATTAGAACTAGATCGAACGATCCAGATCGCCCCATACCGCTTCGCCCAGCCCCGTGTCACTGACGAGTGGGGACACCCACTTACGCAGCCTGCGGGAGCACTGCACTTAGCAGGCCGGCCCGTTAGAATTTCCCGCGCAGCCCAGCAATTCAAATTTAACCTTTTCTATTTCTTTTCAAACACACTTCAGCACCCAACTTCAAAAACCAACCCAGATCGATTCAGTGCACCAAATTGGATGAAACCAATTTTGTTGGAAAGGTCTGTGAATGCTTAATCCAAGCCCGTTGGATTCAAGTCATTTGGATCAGTAGATCACCCAGAGCAAAAATAGCAAGGTAGAAGCTTTTCTGCATTCAAACATTTTTCAAATTTAAACCATAAAAGCTTTTGAGTTGATTCCAACTCTCAAAAATCACATTTAACCATACCTTTCAGAATATATAAAAATATATAGGTTTACTTGCAGAAATAATGTTCAAAGAATAAAAGAATGCTTCATAAGCATTTCTAGCCACTTTAATTAATTAAAATAAAAAGGTAAAACCTTATTAAATTGTGACACCACTTTAAATCACATTCCCATGGACTACAATATGTGGTGATGACATGTGTCAACATGATCCCATGTTTAGTTTGGAGAATATTAAATCTTAAGTATTTTCTCTGAGTAGAAATTACTTTTCTAAAATAAAAAGATTTAAACCAAGCCTTAACCTTGTAATGTTAGAGATGATGCTAGATCATCTATAGGACCCTTGTGTGTGATGATTGCAAGTAGTTAAGTATTGTTTGGTGATTGTGTACCTCGTATTTATTCATAGACGCTAGTACCGACCAAGGATACGAGGAGGAAGGAGGATACTACGAAGAGGAAGCCGAGGAGAACTTCAACCACTGCTCTGCACAAGGCAAGCTGATACTATACTAATGCAAGCCTAATACTACCAGTGAATGTGCAAGCTAACACTTGCAAGATACCCTATTGTTGCCACAAACCCATACTTGTGATATGACTACTATATGCCTTAAGCATATGTGATCATACCCACTTGATAAACCAATCCTAGTTTTATGGCAAGCGTCTTACTTTATTTCTTTATCAAAGCTTACTTAGAGTCTACCTAAGAGTTTGGTAGATATTAGACAGTTGTGCTCAAGGTTGCCTAAAGAGCATGAAATTTGGCCTAAGCTAGAAACCTTGATCTCAGCCTAAGGTATAAGGTTAGACTTAGTGAAACCCCGCTAGTACCACCCCCTCATCATTATTACCCCCACCTGTAGATGCTAGTGCTAAGCATAAAACTTGATCAACTTTAGATGGGATCAATTTGTGGAAAAATGGTTATGAAGACCTTGGAATGACGGATCATTCTATTGAAATGTTTTGGACATGTGTTTCCAAACCCTTGATGGTTTGGTGATGAAAATGTTGAGGCATGAGCCTTAGCCCTTTATAAAACTGATGGTTGTCTGGATGCGATACCATTCCAATGTTACCGTACAACCACAATACCTGAATATTGGGTAGGGCTTGACTAGAAACTTATATACCTTAGTATTAGTTCCCTCACGGCCAAGGTCTGAGCTGAGGCTACCTTGTGAAGATTGTCCACCTGTGCAATACCCAAGATGACAGTGGTCATGGTTGGGAGGCCAAACTCACAGGAGAGGTGCTGATACTAGGGAGTGTAATTGAAAGGTTAGGATTGATTTATTCGCATACTGAGTATGGTGAATTCAGGATTTGTTCCTGACGGATGTATCGAATGTTGTGGTGAAAGTGTACAATCTCTGCAGAGTGTCAAACTATTCGAATAGCCGCGTCCGCGGTTATGGACAATTGGAGTGGACATACTGTTCCCCCGTCAGACCCTTTTGAAAATGACTTGTGAAATGAATTGAGACTTTGACTTGACCACAACAAAGTTGTGACCTGAATTACAAGATCCCACTTAGGAGTTATATAAATTGTGACTAGATTTGGAACTTAGTAGAGATAAACCTGGCTTTTTGCAAAACAACCCTAGAGCCTAGTGTCCTATTATCCAAAAACCCCTTACCTGTTAGTATTAGTTTGCGAGTACTTAAAGAGTACTCATGGCTTTGTCCCTGGCTATTCCCATGGCCAGACTGTGAAGAGGAGTACCTCGAAGATGGACCCCAGGAAGGTTACGACAACTAGGATCATCTCCCATCGTCAGCATTGCCTGTGACCCCGAAGATGGAGCTTCGCCCACGCTACCGTTATTATTACGTATTCCGCTGCTTGATGTTGTATTAAGAAATGGATCATGAGATCCCTATTTATGTACGAACTTGTGTATCGTTTGTAATGGATGAAGTACTATGGTATCCAATTCTGTTATGTCTCGCAAAAATGGTAATCCTGGGATTGCGATGTATGGCATAACAGGCATCTAGGATTGAAAAATCCGGGTGTTGACAGATGGCGCATCTTGAGCTCGTCCTTCTTCATCCTTACTTGAGGTTGATCCATCTTGATGCAACTCTTTGCACATGCCTTGATCGACCTTTAAGCTCCTTCTTTCTTCATGATTCCAATGGGCACAAAGCCCTTGGACATTTCTTCATCTTCCAACCTTGAGACCAACACATGGCCCAAGCGATGCCAATGGACAAACCTACAAGTGAAACTCAATTTACACATTAGTCCATAGAGATTGTCATTAATTACCAAAACCACACATGGGGGCATACATGCCCTTTCATCCATTATCTCTCTTTCTTCCGCCGAAGCTGGACTTTGAGTCTTACTCAATGTCGTGCCTTGTGTCATAGGTAAGAACCCCTTCTTACTATCTTCCATTTTAAACTTCATTAAAATCTTATCAAGGTATGTACTTTGTGATAGCCCTATTAGGCGCCTAGATCTATCTCTATAGATCTTTATGCCTAATATGTATGACGCTTCACCTAGGTCCTTCATTGAAAATTTGCTGTTTAGATAACTTTTAACACTGTTTAAAAGATCTATATCATTTCCGATCAATAATATGTCATCCACATATAATATCAGAAATGCCACATTGCTCCCACTCACTTTTTTGTAAATACAAGCTTCTCCATAAGTTTGGAAAAATCCAAACTCTTTGATCACCTCATCAAAGCGGAGATTCCAACTTCGTGATGCTTGCTTCAATCCATAGATGGATCGCTGAAGCTTGCACAACTTGTTAGCATCCTTAGGATCGAAAAAACCCTTTGGTTGTATCATATACAACTCTTCTTCAATATTACCATTGAGAAACGCGGTTTTGACATCCATCTGCCATATCTCATAATCGAAATATGCAGCAATTGCTAACATAATCCTAACTGATTTTAGCATCGTTATGGGAGAGAATGTCTCATCGTAGTCAACTCCTTGAATTTTTCGAAACCCCTTTGCGACAAGTCAAGCTTTATAGACGGTTACATTACCATCAACATCAGTTTTTCTTTTGAAAATCCATTTGTTCTCCACGGCCTTTCGGTCGTGAGGTAAGTCCACCAAGTTCCAAACTTGATTTTCATACATGGATTCCATCTCGGATTTCATGGCTTCTAACCATTTGTTGGAATCCGGGCTCATCATCGCTTCTTCATATGTCGCAGGGTCATCATTTTCATCAACCATGAAATTCATGACAGGATTTCCGTACAGCTCGGGAGCTGTACGCGTCCTGCTAGACCTGCGAGGTTCGGTAGTACTCTCTTTCAGAGTTTCATGATCATTATCATTAGTTCCCTCTTCAATAGGTGAAGCCAACTCCGGAATAACTTCCGGCGCTGCGCTACTCGCCATACTTTGAAGAGAAGGTTCAATAACCTCTTTGAGTTCTACCTTCCGACTACTCACACCTTTCGCGAGAAACTCTTTCTCTAGAAAGGATCCATTCTTGGAAACAAAAACCTTGCCCTCGGATATGTGATAGAAGGAATACCCAATAGATTCCTTAGGGTATCCTATGAAGATGCATTTTTCCGCTTTGGGTTCGAGTTTATCCGGTTGAAGTTTCTTCACATAAACATCGCAACCCCAAACTTTAAGAAATGACAGCTTAGGTTTGTTTCCAAACCACAATTCATACGATGTCTTTTCAACGGATTTAGATGGTGCCCGATTTAAAGTGAATGCAGCAGTTTCTAGTGCTTAGCCCCAAAATGACAATGGCAAGTCCGTCAGAGACATCATAGATCGAACCATATCTAATAAAGTACGATTACGACGTTCCGACACACCATTTCGCTGTGGTGTTCCGGCAGGTGTGAGTTGTGAAACAATTCCACACTCTTTCATGTGAGTGCTAAACTCGTAACTTATATACTCACCTCCACGGTCGGACCGTAGAAATTTGATCTTTCTATTACGATGATTTTCCACTTCATTCTGAAATTCCTTGAACTTTTCAAAGGTTTCAGACTTGTGTTTCATCAAGTAGATATAACCGTATCTACTCAAATCATCTGTGAAAGTAACAAAATAACGATATCCACCTCGCGCCGACACACTCATTGGACCACATACATCAGAATGTATGATTTCCAATAAATCTGTCGCCCGTTCCATTGAACGCAAAAACAACATTCTAGTCATCTTGCCCAGAAGGCATGGCTCACATGTATCAAATGATTCATAATCAAGTGATTCCAAAAGTCCATCTGAATGGAGCTTCTTCATGCGTTTAACGCCAATATGACCTAGACGGCAGTGCCACATATATGCGGATATATCATCATTTAGTTTAATCCTTTTAGCATCAACATTATGAATATGTGTAACATTATTATCGAGATCCAAAAGAAATAAACCATTCATTGTCGGTGCATGACCTTAAAAGATTTCATTCATATAAATGGAACAACCATTGTTCTCGGATTTAAATGAATAACCACTTCGCATTAAACACGATCCAGATACAATGTTCATGCTCAGTGCAGGCACCAGATAACAATTATTCAAGTTTATTACTAATCCCGACAGCAAGTGGAGAGGCAGCGTTCCGACGGTGATCACATCAACGCTTGATCCATTGCTGACACGCATCTTGACCTCACCCCTTGCTAGCGGTCACTTGTTCCGTAGCCCCTGATTCGAGTTACAAATATTAGCAACTGAACAGATATCAAATACCCAGGTGCTACTGCGAGCACTAGTCAAGTACACATCAATAACATGTATATCATATATACCTTTGTTTGCCTTGCCGGCCTTCTTGTCTGCCAAATACTTGGGGCAGTTGCGCTTCCAGTGGCCAGTCCCCTTACAATAGTAGCACTCAGTATCAGACTTAGGTCCAACTCGGGGTTTCTTTTTAGGCACGGCAACCGGCTTGCCGCCCTTACTTCCCTTCTGTTTTCCCTTCTTGTATTTCTTGAAACCAGTGTTCCTATTGATCATCAACACTTGATGTTCCTTTTTGATCTCCACTTCTGCAGTTTTAAGCATTGACAGAAGCCCGGGGAGAGACTTCTTCATGCCTTGCATATTATAGTTCATCACAAAGCTCTTCTAGCTAGGTGGCAGAGACTACATAACACGATGGATGCCCAAGGACACAAGCTTATCGGTGTAACCCGACATCTTGAGTACATGCTCACTAACGGAGCTGTGCTCTTCCATCATGCAGCTAAAGAACTTTTCTGAAGCGTTGTAGCTCTCTACAGCAGCATGTGTGTCGAAAATCATTTTCAACTCACCCACTGTATCAAAAGCATTGTCGTTTTTGAAACGCTTTTGAAGTTCCGGCTCTAGCCCATACAATATGCCACAATGAACTAAGTTGTGGTCCTCCTGACGAGTCTGATAGACATTCTTCTCATCGTCAGGGGCATCCTCAAAAGGTGGGGGGTCCTAATGGCGCTTCTAGCACATATTTCTTTTGTGCAGCAGAGAGGAGAATCCTCAAATTCATGGCCCATTCGGTAAAGTTTCTACCGTTCATTGCAAGTTTCTCTTTCTCCATGAACACATTGAAATTAAAGGCAGGTGGTGCCATCTACAACAGAATTTGTAAAGTTTAGACTAAGTTTATGATAGATTGAGTTCAACTAATCCATATTACGAATGAACTCCCACTCAAAAACGACATCCCTCGTGCCTTTTTAGTGATTACATGAACCAAATCCACTACACCAAGTCCGATCATCACGTGAGTCGGTGTAGCTTCAAAGGCGAGCATCAAATGGGCATCATATCTACTATATGACTCATGCTTAACCTTTCGGTCCGTGTTCCGAGGCCATGTCTGTACATGCTAGGCTCGCCAAGTTAGAACCTTAGTATTCGCGTGTGTAACTGTTTTACACCCGAAATATGGTCGTGGATCCAAGAACACCCGATCATCACGTGATGTCTTGGAGCGACGAAAACATAATCAGTGCATACTAAAGGAAGAACACATTCTTATCTTGATATTTAAAGGAGGGATCATCTTATTATGCTAACAAAGCGCTAAACAAGCAATATAAGATGCTATCAAACATCACATGTTTATTAGTGAAATGATATGGTTCCCGCATATGATCTCTATCATGTGCATCGTGGTATGATCACTATCATACCTATATGTGTAAGTCCAAGGTCTATGGAGATTATACGTTATGTATGTTGTAAGAGTATCATCGCATACTTCTACTTACAACATCACCATATCATAACACTAGCCCAGCAACAATCTAAACTAGACGCCTCTAATTTATCCATTGCAAGTTTTACGTGGCTTAGGGCTTTCGAGATAGAACCGTTCTTACCTACGAACATGAACCACAACGAGGATAACCAAATTGTTGACAACTCGTTGCAAAATACATATTGACTATAGTAGGAGAGACAGACACCCGCTAGCCACTTATGCAAACTAGTTGCATGTCAAGCGTGGAACAGGTCTCATGTGCGAGGACATGTAAAGTTTGTCCGGGCCACTTCATCCCACTATGCCACCAATATCCAAAATTACAACTAAGGAGCAACAACATGATCTTCATCGCCCACATACTCATATGTGTACTACCCGTGTAAAGTATCTACGCATAGATCCGGCTCTGATACCACTGTTGGGTTCGCAGCATAGAAAACAAAAAAATTCCTACGATGGGAACTATGTACCAAGATCTAGATACTAGATACAAACAACGGGCGGATGTATATCCGTAGAGAACATACCCTTGAAGACCGACAAAGCTTAACGAGTTCAACTCGTGGTTGATGTAGACGATCTCTTGCCGATCTCAAGATCGAGAGGAAGTCCTAGCACCGCAAAGCAGCAGTGCATCCGTGCTCGCACACACGTACAAGACATCGAGCAACCTCTGCCTCCTCGCTCCAGCGATGCAGCGGAAGCACAACCCTTTCTTGCCGAATAGCCACCGGGAACATGTATCTCGCCAGTTCGAGACCATGGGGATAAATTCTAGAGGGGGAGAGAGATCCTTCACGAGGAGGTGTGAGTGAGAGAGAGGAGAGGGGGTGCCTTTTATAGGAGGAGGGGGGACCCAAGGGGGTGGCCGCCGGCCATGGGGGCTTCCCCTCCCCTCCTTCATTCATGTGGGTGGACACTCCACTCACAAAATGGCTCTTCAATTTTCTCCACTCAAAAACCCACTCAAATTCCCATTAAATTTCCACTAAATTTAATGCAAACTCTCATTAAATAAAACTCTTTTATTTTATTCATAATTTTGTCAATTACTTTAATGACAAACATTCACAAATAAACCCTTGCTAGAATTCTATTTCACATGCATAACCACTTTATGCAATTTCACCCGAAAACCTGTTTCGGTATCTAGTGAAATAAATTCCTGCGCTTGTTTATTCTTTCAGCATGAAACATTTGCTCCAACTGGACGCCAGTGTCCCTTAAGTGTTTCACCCTACGGTTCGCGAATAATGCGGACATGATCGAGACCCTTCTCCAATCAATAATCAGTAGCGGGACCTGGAGATCCATACTGACTCCCACACATTCAACGATGACTTTTCCTGTGATCGTCGGAACCTTTTATGCTTGTATCTTAATCCCTTTGTTTCATGATATATTACATGTTAGAGATTCGATCATCGGTATCTCCATACCTAGTTTGATATCGTTACTGACATGCACTCTTTTCTCGTTCCCGTGATATAACATTCTAGTGATCAAATCACTTGCTTGCAAGCTAACCAATGTGATATCACCGAGAGGGCCCAGAGCATATCTATCTGTCATCGGGATGAACAAATTCCACTATTGATCCATGATTCTCAACATAACACTTTAGTAGCTTTGAAGCCATCTTTATAATAACCTAGTTACGGAGTGACGTTTGATGTCAACAAGAAACTCTTCCGGTGTTAGTAATTGGCATGATCTCATGGTCTAAGGATTAGGACTACTTCGTAAGTTGTTTATAGCAATATAAACTCAATGACTTTGATCGTAATGCTATACTTCGGATGAATGTTCATCACACCATTACACTAATGTTGTGATCTCGTTATTAACAACATCCAATGTCTATGATCAGGAAACTATGATCATCTTGTTAATCAACGAACTAGTTTATGAGAGAGGCATAACTAGGAACTCTCTGTTTGTTTATTAAACACACATGTATTAACGTTTCCGTATTAATACAATTATAGCATGCAAAATAATCATCTATCATATACTTGGAATACACATAATAAACATTTTATTATTGCCTCTCAGGGCATATTCCCTTCACTTATCCATGCGCTGCATGTTGTAGTTCATCACAAAGTTCTTGTAACTTCGTGGTAGTGATTGGAGGACACGGTGAATCCCAAAAGCATTAGGAATTATTCTTCCCAAGCTCTAGAGCTTATTGGCATGCCCAGACATCTTAAGTACATGCTCACTGATTGAGCTGCCCTCCTCCATCTTGTAGTTAAAGAACTTTTCAGAAGCTTCATAACTCTCAACTGCCACATGAGCCTCAAATATCATTTTGAGTTCATGGACAATATCATGTGGGTCAAAGTTCTCAAACCTTTTTTGAAGCTCCGATTCCAAACCAAACAAGATAGCACACTGAACTACGGAGTACTGATTCTTCCGAGTACGAAAAACATTTTTGTCATCATCGGTAGCATCTTCTGCAGGTGAGTCACCCAACAGTGCATCCAACACATAGGTTAACTTACCAGCATTGAGGAAAATCCTCAAATTGCGGAACCAATCCGCCAAGTTGCTTCCATTGTTTTTTAACTTTTCTTTCTCTAGGAACACATTAAAATTGATGGTAGGGGCCTCCATTGATCTACAACTTATTTGCAATTGTTTAGACTAAGTTTATGACAAATTGAGTTCTAATTAATAGTTAAATTAATCTAGGTGAACTACCACTCAAAACAATATATCTCACATTGTTTTAGTGATCACACGAACCAAATCCACTACATCAAGTCCGATCATCATGAGACATAATGCAGTTTCAAAGGCGAACAATCAACATGTTCATCATATCTACTATATTACTCATGCTTTACCTTTTGGTGATCCGTGTTCTGAGACCATGTATGTACATGCTAGGCTCGTCAAGATTAATCGTTAGTTTCCGCATGAGCAAATCTGGCTTGCTCCTGTTGTATACACTCGCAGAATCTAACACACCTGATCATCACGTGGTGCTTCAAAACAACGAGTCTTGGCAACGGTGCCTACTAAGGACGAACACTTTACAGCTTGATATTTTGTGAGAGGGATCATCTTATAATGCGACAATCGCGATCTAAGCAATACAAGATGCATAAAAGGATTAACATCACATGCAATTCAAAATATGTGATATGATATGGCCTTTCTTCTTGTGCTTCGGATCTCCATCTTCAAGGACAAACATGATCTCCATTATCACCAGCGTGGTTTGGGGCTTTCAATAAGTACCATTCTAACTTACGAACAAGAACCACAACGTTGATGCTTGAACTATCAAGTGCCCGTTGTAAATTGAATCTTTACTATGATGGGAGAGACAGACACCCGCAAAGCCACTTATGCAATACAAGTTGCATGTTGAGCGTGGAGCAAGTCTCATGAACGATGTAATGTAAGGTTAGCCTGGGCCACTTCATCCCACCTTACCACAAGATGCAAAGTACAAAAGAAGCAATTGATAATAAAAGCACCACCGCCCACAATGACCATTGTGTTCTACTCGTGCAACAGATCTACATATAGACACGGCTTTGATACTACTGTAGGGGTTTGTAGCATGGAAAACAAAAAAATTCTACCGCATGAACACACACAAGTCATGATCTATCTACTAGATTGTTGCAATGAGTCGATAGAGTACTCACCCTCGAAGATTCCAAAGCGGTTAACAAGAGCAGATTCTCGTGGGTGATGTAGTCGTTTACTTGCCGATCTTAAGATCGCGTAGACGATCCTTCCTGCGCCGTGTTCCGGCAGCGCTCCCGCAGTTGGTCACATGTTCTATAGTCGATGAATACATTCCTCTCCCTTGTTCCAGCAGGCATCGGAGGTTGTAGTTATCTCCTCACGAATCTGGCAGCACGGCGACGTGGTGTCGAAGTTTAGAGGGGATATCCCGTAGGGATTTGCCTTAAGCCGGATTGGGTAGGTGGAGTAGGGTGATTCCTCGATAACAAGGGTTTAGAGGCCGAGGAGAGGAGGTGGGGCCGGCGGAGTCTAGGGTGGCATCGGCGGCTTGGGTGGGGCTAGGGTTTGTGGTGTGTCTTGAGGGGCAGCCCCCTCCCCTCTATTTATGAGAGGGAGGGGTGGCTAGGTGCGGTGACCCAGCATACCACTGCATGATGTAGTACACTATAGTCGTTGACATAACACCAATGAAACACCGTTCACTAGTATTACATCCCTCAGAGTAGTACAACAGAAACATAGCAGGTCCAAGACATGACTATAGTTTACAACTCCACTCTTTACACAAGATCCAGAGAACACTCTAGGTTAAAGAGAGAGGAAGAAACTTCTTACAAAAAAGAATCAGGAATAAATAACTCATAGCTACCATACTTATAAAACTAATAGCTGAACTACTAGGCTTGCATTGCTGCTATTGCAATATTCTACAGAAGTAGGTTCTATGGTTAGAAATCCTATTATTATCTAATCAGCAACTTCGTCTTCACTTGAGTTGATGTATATGCTGACTTCCTTGACTTCATCGAAGAGTTTTAGCTTTTAGTGATGATTCCTGGAGCATAACTTGATGTAGACGTCGTCTGTTCTGGCTTTAGAACCTAGCAAGGGTTAAGAAGATACTTTGAGTACGAGCATACTCAGCAAGTCCACTAGAAAAGGAGTGTTTGATGCACTATAACTATAGCCACAGACCATAGGTCGTAGGCAATACAAGTTTTCGTAAACTTTTCTTCAAAGGTTGATTTTATTCTAAAAAACTATGTCCGTCAGCCTTCACGGGTTTACCAGAACCTTCATGGGGTTCCTTTCCCGCCGCGTTCGTCGCTCCTTCCTAGAACAGGGAGTAACAAGTTATAGTTCTTACACTCTGCAAAGGTGCGTCACTTTACCCATGAGAGATCTTAGCTTTGTTGCACATCCGAATTGAAGGTTCGTTCACACTTCCTTGGTGTGAGGCCCAGACTAAGATCCAAGCCAATCACTGCCTTCTCCGCGACCCCGCATGTCTCCTTGGTGTACGCTAGCCCACCTATTGAATTATGGCAATGGCAGTACAGACCGTTCAGATGTCGGAACTATCGTGGGACGTTGAGGGCTCCCACCCATATGCTGCATATCCTCTACGAATTACCATAAATAATATGCACGCTACGAGTGATAACAGCAACGACCCGCACATCCAGCTCCATGCGAGAGGGAAAAGATACAACTGACTTCTTCGTCCCATTCCAAATCTCATGGTCAATGCGTGATATAAGGCACAAGAATCACTGGCAACATTGGTTGTTAAGTCCTAGATAATATGTTCCTTTACCACCAAAACTCTTATAGTAGGTTATTACCTCATGATAAATAACCTATAATCACTTTATTATGAAAATAGTGTTTCTATCCTTTTTCAAATGCAGGTGATGACAACACTAGATTTGTAAAAATACTTTACAGAAAATAATCAAAGGACATGAGAAAGTGTGAACTTGCCTTTTGTGATTGCAAGATTATGCACTCACGGTCTTCAAGACAATATAAGATCCAATAGCAGAAATCTGCATCATTGGTCCGGTAAGGACTAATGTTTAAAGAAGCAAGATGCTTTTATGCATAAGTAATGTAATGCAAGTTGAGAAACGCGAATCCGAGAATAACGTTGTTCTAGGGTTTGGATACTGGAAAGGGTTTCCTTGGAATGTGTTACGCTTTTAGATTAGGTTGCACACATGTGCTTCTTATTAAGGCTTGTGAGTGTGTGGAATACAACATGTATTTATACAACAATAAAATACATAGTATGGAATGCTACTC
This sequence comes from Avena sativa, assembly GCA_916181665.1. Classification (NCBI taxonomy): domain Eukaryota; kingdom Viridiplantae; phylum Streptophyta; class Magnoliopsida; order Poales; family Poaceae; genus Avena; species Avena sativa. The sequence goes on from OV702294.1 coordinate 511,326,547, forward strand.
AAGGTTGCTTACGTCTTAATTGTTTATCTTCAAGTTTTACTTTACAAGTAATGTCACTTATAAGGAATTTAAGTATTAACAATCTTATGATACAAGTAAAGTATAAAGTAAGGTGTTTACTATTAATTGTCATATGTTAATTGAAGTGGCAACACGAATAACTTTTGAAGAAAATCTTACTCAATTAAGCAGAAGCATTTAAGCTTTTATGTTAACCTTAGGAGGTGTTCTTTCTAGTTCTAATTTTTAAGTAAGAAAGAATTACTCCATTTGAATAATGACAGCATTTGTATTTGAGACTTATCTATCTTGGTTTTTAACTGGGTTGGTTTGGTATTAAGATGCTTTATAATTTAACTATAACAGACCAAAGTTAACTATAAAGCATGTAATAAAGTTTTTAGCATTATACTTAAATCTTTGTAACTATAAGTAGCTTTAAGAATGTAGATAGACTTAGGGTGTATTACTTATGATACTTATATCTTGTTCACTTTATATTGTTTCCTTAGAGTTAATTAAGAATTGCATTACTTCTATTGGAGTAGTGATTTATTTACATTATAATGGTATAAAGGAATTTACCTTCCTATAAGGGTGTGGTTAAGGTTTGTGAACAAGTAAACAATATTATTTACTACTTATGAATTCACTTATAGTGTTTTGATTTGTTTATAAAATTTATGGTTAATATAAAGGAATGGTTTTTATCTCATTACAATTATTCTTGGAGATTTCGTATTAGAGAAGGATTCTTTTATAAAATAATTTATACTTATGGTTGAAGGATCATTCAATAAGATTGCATTTAAATGGTGTTAAATCATTTTGAGTTTATAATGTTAGTATTTAAGATTAATACTATTTATTACATTTAATTGGTTAATTTTTAGAATTATTTACAAGTTTTATTTACCTTTATATGAATTATTAATTAAGGAAATAGGTTTAAATTCAAGTTATAAAAGTGTTTAACTTTTTATTTAACTCAAAAGTGGAATATTACATTTTCAAAATGTAGTTATTATTTTTGTGATCATTTTGGTATATTACATTTATTTTTGTGATTTATAAATAATAAGATATGATTTTAATAAGGTTTATTACTTTAAAAATACTTAAAAAATAATAAATATTTAAGTAAATGAAATAATGATGCATGATTATAGTTTTAAACTCTAATTCTTATTTTTCTAAGATTTTTGGTATTTTATTTATATTTTTAACATTTATCATTATTAAAATACTAATTATCAAAGTATTAAAACTTTGTAAAGTATTTATTAAATAATATTTATTTAAATAATTATCATAATAATATTTAATAATAGTTTTAAGTTGTAGATCTTATTGTTCTAAACATTTTCATATATTATATGTATTTTTCTGATTTATAAAACAAAAGATATTAAATGTCACATCCCAAGATTTTCCAAATCTTGTAATGTGAAAAATAAATGAATAAAATAAAACTTTGTTGATTTTCAGGGTGAGAAGAAACTTTTTGAATCCATTTGGAAACTTTCAAAACCTATTTGGATCAAATAAAATCCTAAAGGGATTTTAAAAAAACAATAAATTTAAAAATATTTAAAATTACTATTTTGGATCTTTCAATAAAAAGATTTGGTTTTCAAATGAAAGGGTAGAAATATAAATAAGGATTATTTTATAGAGCCAAATTAAACCTTGGCCAAGCTTTTGAATTAAAACATTTTGTTTTGATAAAAATAGTAAAGGTTTGTTTAAATAAAATAATAAGGATTTAATATCCACTTTTATTTAAATAAAAGGTTTTACCATTTTAATTAAAACATCAAAACTTATTAAATTATTTTAAATAAGTTTTCCAAGTTTTTATTATTTTCAAATAAAACCTACTGAAGTGTTTTTGGTTTTATTTTAGTTTTCAAAATAAAGATTTTAATAAAACAAATCCTATTTGATTTAATAACTAAGGTCCATTTTATTTAATTATTAATGGACCCTAAAATAAAAATGTTATTTTATTTTAAACAAGTTTTCCAAGTATCTTATATTTTAAAATAAAACCTACTGATTTGGTTTTGATAAAATTTAGTTTTCAAATGGAGATTTTATTAAATAAATCAAAATCTATTTGAATTAATAATTAGGGTCTATTTTATTTAATTATTAAATAGATCCTAAAAAGAATGAAATTAATATTTTATTTTTGGACTTTGATTTGTGTTGTTAAACAGAGCTAAACTCATTATAAAGTTTAGTGGAAGTTTATTTAAATTGGAGTGTTTGAATTGTTTGTTTGAATTTCAAAACAGAAAAAGATTTGGAAAAAGAAAAAGATTCAGAACTGGAAAAAAATATGAATCTGGTCGACCCAACCCAGCAGCCAACTAGGCCCAGCAGCCCATTTCCCTCTCTCCCCCGAAGCGTTTTTCTCTCACTCACCAGACGACCCGCAGAGCCAATGACAGATGGACCCAACTCCCCTCTCCTCTCTCTCGCTGACCAACCGACCCCACCCCTCCTATTCATCGTCTTCAAGCACGACCCCGTCGCCCTGGCCGTATACTGCCGATTGATTCGCGTCGTCAATTCGCTTCAATGCCGCGTGACCAACGAACCCTAACCACACTCGCTTAAACGCCCTGGCCTCCTCTCCATTTCCCCTCACGCGCCTCCCTCTCTTTGCCCCCAGGCTGGACGGATTTCGCCACACACCCTCACTGCTCCGACCACCGTCCCCAGCCAATTCCGGCGACCCCGCGCCGCCCCTTGCCTCCTCGAGCACGCAGCTGTGATCCCCATCGCCTGGCGGACCTTCCCGCATCACCAGCTCACCCGCGTGTGCACCACAACGTCGGCAACAACGACCACCGAGCATCGCCGCCTCCTGCCTCGACTCCGGCGACATCTCCTAGTAAGAACCGACCACCCCGCGCCCTCTCAATCACGCACACATCATCGCCTTGGTTTTGCGCGTCTGACCCTGCTCTCTGTTTGCCTCCTCGTGATCCGTAGCGTCGACCTCGACGAGCTCCAGAACCGCCTGACGCCAACCACGTCTCCGGCGAGCAATTAACCGCAACCTAGTGCGCCCCTTCACCAACCACGAATAGGTTGAGCATCCCCACGTCACTACGATCACGGTGAGCCATTTCTTCTTCCCCCTAGCATCCTCTAGCGCCAGCTCCGCCGCTAGCCGAACGTCTCCGCCGCGCGCAGCTGTCGAGCGCCGTCGGATATTGGTCAAGATGACGATGGCCGTTAGATGAAAATCCAAAGGATGCGATTAGATCACTCAACGTTGAAGGGGTACGCAACCTATGCCACTCGATCTGACTTGATCCAACGCGCCAGAATAGCCGATCCAAGCGAAGCGGTACCGACGAATAGGAATAGGACGCGTGTCACCAGTTCTGTTTAAAACAAAGTTTGAATCTGATTTAGATGCAGATTTGAAACCCGTGTAACTTTTGATCCACACGTCCAAAATTTGCAAACTTTATATCAATGGAATCAGTGGAACAAGCCCTATCCAACCATGCCATTTGTTTAGTAAAAAGTTTCTGTTAAAATGTTTGTTTTTGCAGAAACTTATGTATGCTTGTTTAGATTGTAAAAATTGTTCAAAAATGATTTTGGGGTTAAAATCTTTTGCAAATGGAGTGTTTTGAACCTACTGACCATAGGAAACACTTTGTGGTTTCAAAAATGTATTTGGTGAAACAAAAGAATGATTCTTTGATTTAAAACCAAATCTAGTCAAATAAAAATATAGTTTATTTATTAAAAATGGTTTTGGAAGAAAACTTTTGGGAATGTTTTGTTTTAAACTCTCTGACCCTAAAAACAAAGTTTTATGGTTTGAAAACATATTTGGTGAACCCTATAGATTAATGCCTTAGTAAAAATATTTCTACACCGCATAAAATGATACCTTGTTTTGAAAATGGTTTATGAAGTGAAATCTTTTGCAAATGACTTTGCCACTTTCTAAAATGACCATTAGGTGTTTTAAAATGTTCATGACCCATTAGGAACCACTTTTTCAAATAAAACAAAGCTTGGCATGCTTGCATGCATTACTTTGACTTTATGATTTTATGTGATTGATTTGCTTGAATGGTAGATTGAAGTATTGTTTGCTTGATTGATTTGTAGTGACTTGAAGTGTGTGAACATTGCAAAGATCAAGGAGTGAACCTATACTCTACCAAAGAGGCAAGTGATGCTTCATACTTTTGTCCCATTACTTTCACTATGCATTAGTGTTTTTCTCTAAGTAAAACTTGCATGGAATTTTGCTAAGTATAAACCTTGCTATAGGAAAACCTAGTAGATTAAATCTTAGTAGAAATTTCCTAAGTTAAGATTCCTACTACTATCAAGCTTAGCTTAGCTAATAGGAAACAAGGGTGGAATAAACATTCATACTATGGAAAAATTTCTAAGTCTGAGGACTTGTGTTTTTGTTTAATAAAACAACTAAGTTAATGAATCACCTGGGTGGAATGGTAATTGCTTGGTGGTTTTTGGTTGAGTGGTTACACAATTCCCATTTTTATGGTTTACCTTGTGTATCACACTTGTGGATTGCCACCCAGGAACAAAGAGATTTGAGATGTCAAATGTTGAGAAGCTTCAAGTGCAGCCACTTGGCATTATGGGCTCTGCCTGGATCATATAGGTTGCAAGAACTTAGCCATATGTACAGTTGGTGGTAGAGTTTGATAGGTTGGAACGCGTCCATTTTGGTCTAAGGGAAGGCTTCTGAAAGATCTTGTCTTCGTGAAACCAAGTCTTGTGGGGAAAGTGCACCACCTCTGCAGAGTGTAAAATCTAAGTACTTAGCCATGTCCCTGGTAAAGGACAATTTGAGCATCAAGACATGGAAGCAATCAAGAATCTCATCATCCAAATTTCTAAGTTAAAAACTTGTGGTTGAACAAGGTTAAAGGTTTTTCAATCTTTGATTGGGAGAAATGTTTTTGTCAAGCAAAAACTTAGTGTTTTCAAATGTTAAGGAAAAATCTATTTTGAGCAATGCAAGCCTCAACTCCACTTAGCCAAATGCATATAGATGATAGACTCCACCATACTACCATAGTATCACTTGCCAATACAATTCAAATATATTGACCCTTGTGGATGTAACTTGTTGTGTTGCAGGTTTGATTGTTTTTAGTGAAGTTAAATGATTAGGATTACAAAGTCTACAACCAACATGTCTTCCTGTGGCACTTTGAAGATGAAGGACCCCATGCTTATAGATATTCTGCTGCAATGTAATGTAATAGCCAAATGAGCTATGTAAGATGTAATAAAATTATGTTATTCCTGGTTATAAAGTTATAATATGACCTTTGTTTCTTGATATTACATCTTAACTATGGATGCTAGCTATTGATCCAGGGACTAGCATTGTAAACACAGGGGACTCCACCTTATATTATTTAAAGGTTGGGACACTCCCTCTACATTAAATTTGCAAGATTTAATCATTTTATTTTATTTCTGGAATATTTGAAATTTGAATTCATATTGTTTTAATTATTTTCTAAACAGGCACAAACTTTTTATACCGCAAACCTACCTAGCCCTAGACACTGACCCTTGGGCCCTCAGCCACGTCACATGCCACATGGGCAAAGACCAGTCAACAGGGTGGACTTGGTCAAGGATGACGCCAGCAGGACGTCACATGAACTCTCACCCCTAGATCGAAGTTCAATTGATCGATTGGGAGGATGCTTGCACGCGAAAGGGTGTTGCTGGACGCGGACGATTTAGGTCAAACGGCGTCGATTCCTATGGAGGGATGAACAAGTCGAGCAAGGGGAGTCGAATGGTGGTCCTGGCTGGGCCTGGGACAGCCGGAGACGATGGGAACAGAGATGTCCAGCGAGCTCGGGTTTCGATCCAGAGAGAAGACAGGAAGGAAGAGAGTGGCGAGTGAGAGAGGATGAGATCGAGCAGAGGTGTAGCCGTGGCCTTCTTATCGTCCTCTGGGATGATGGCGGGAATCGCGACGCTCGGCTGACGACGACGGCGGCATCGGGCGGCGAACCCCTCCAGCGAGGTGCTTGTCACGCACAAGGAAGACGACGACGGATATTTTGCGAAAACCCCCTTGATAAAAATCCAAACTCAACCCGTAGTCCCTTAGCTGGCACACTTGTCAGCCAGAGAGATTTACTGGATGTTGTCCTAGCTCGGCCGCTACTGGGCTGCTGTAGGTTGCTCGTGAGCAGCAGATAGGGAGAAGGGTAATGGGCTTCGTCCTTGTTATAGTTTTTCTCTTTACTGTTTCCTTTTCTCTTTTCTGTTTTATTTTTAGGTTTGAATATTACACATTTGATTGAAATTTCTTTATGGAATTATCTTCTAAATAATTGCAGTAATATTGAAGGTATTAAGAATCAATTAATGAACTTTTATTATATATTGTTTAGGTTTCTTTATTTTCTTTATATATATACCTTTTCTATTATTATTTGTGAGGGCCTTTAATATGAATTTAATTGGGCATAAATTCATAAACTTATTATAAAATGTAATATTACTAACTAATGAGATTTTATTCTTATTAATACATAATATTAAGGCAACTTTTATATTCATTGATACTTCATTGTTATTTGATACTTAAAGTTTTGAGTACTTAATAGGGTTAATATTATTCTCATAATTTAGGAAATGGCAATGTATATTTTTTTATTATTACTAACAAAAGAGTTAAAATTTAAATTGAAGATGCTTACCATAAGTTCTTAGAAGGTTTAATATTCTCATATTTATTTTATTGATGTGAATAAAGATTAATGGCTAAACATATTGTCTTTATGTTTATGATCTTTATTAATATCACCTTTTAAATAGAAAGTTATTATTTGGAAGGTCATATGGAAAAGATTTGATAAAGATAACTCCTAAGCACATTTGGTTATGATAATTAGAAATGATAAAGATGTGCTTAAGGGATTTGCTATAGGAAAATATCCCTATGAAGCATTGAGGAAATAAGATGATTGATTCAAATAGATGAAATATATTTTATGTTTGGTTAAGATTAGGGTTCAATATTTAACAAGGATTTCTATATTCCGAACTTCATAATTCTAGACTTCTAATTAAGGAATTCCTTTCCTAGATATATTACTTCTCTATATCCATCATCATGTGTTAACATGATGAGATTTACCTCACAATAATATTCTTATCCACCTTTTATTCTTCTAAACCCATTGATAAATACAATGAGCTTGTCATCAAAGCCTTTCATAATCCTTTATATCTATACTTGGATATATTAACTACTCTATTGCTGATAGTGTCCCAATCCAACAAGTGGTTACTTCTAACTCCAATCATACTCTTCCTTAATCATCCTTCACTAATATCACTTCAATATATTTATACATCAAATCCTACTTTACCTCAAGTGCTTAGTATTTCCAAAAAGGAAACTACTACTTCTATAATCCAATGTTACTCTAACATCATTTTAATCACACTATCTTGTCTCTACTTGACTCCAATATCTAACATTCCAACCTCACATTATATTAATGTGACTTGTAATGACTAATCTAGGATAATATATCCATACTAGGGTTCAATCATGTTTTATCCACCAGTGTCACTTATACATGGTATAAGCATTCAATATTGGTGAGTAAGGCATGATCATTATAATCCTTTGATCCTTTATGATTCAGGTTTCCAGTTGGCTAAACAAGGCTTCATCAATACAACATTATAGTTGTATTATAATTATCTTCTATTTAGCTTTATTGGATTAATAGATATAATTCATTGACTATACCTACTTGATCCAATAGGACTACTCCTGGTAACTATCTTCAAACTTCATCCTTGTAATCTTATTTCTTACCATATTGATTTGATTTCCTCCAATCACTCCCATCCTATAGATAACATCTAAAACTAGCATCACTATTTACCTCTTCTGACTTCTTTCTTTATAAGCCTTAAGTGAATGCTATAATAAGTACAAGAGTTGATAGGTCAAGAATTGATAGGTTAAGAATTGGTGAATCAGTAGTTGATTTCTCAATATTGATGAACAACAATTATAAGGATAGGATTCAATAGAGATGATAAAGAGTGATATGGAAAGAAAGATATATGGTGAATGATCTTAACTTTGGTTTCTTTCCTACTCAATCTCACTAGAGAGTTAAAGTTATGTATTTCCATGATAATCATGGTATAAGTAGATGAGATTAAGATATAGTTGTTACATTCTTATTATTGTGTTATATTTATAATTTGGTATTCATGAGTGGCTATAATGAATACTATGATATGATCACCTAAGGATCAAACATGAATCATTAAGTAATGTATTAGGGTTTAATTTTATTCCATTTGATCTACCCTTAGATCAAATCATGTTTACCCAAAATAAGGTTTTAGCAAAGGTCATATTGAAACTTATCGCAGTCAACTTGATGATCTACAATTCCATCAAGTTAAGATAAGCTTCAATCACTTTGACAAGTTTTTATTTAAAAGCGTGAAAATTATTCAGATTTTCTATGCATGAATGCAATGCACACATCTGTGTTCATCTTATTTCTAAGCTCTAATGCTGGGATGTTACACTAGGAGAGGGGGAGGTAGAATCCTTGCCCAACTCCCTCTCCTCCTTGGCCGGCGGTGGAGGGAGAGGAGATTACCTCTCCTCCCTCCACCAGGAACCATTGTCCCAGTTTGACTATTCAAACTTGCCTTTTGACTTTCAATATTGGAGTTTGATTTCTCTCTTTTAAATTCCTAGCCTAGTGACCTAGGACATGATGCAATCATTCCACTTTACCAAGACACATTCATGTACCCTTCCCCTTCCGGTTCGGTGAACCTTCTAGACCCTTCTATATCATTCTGGTGAAAACACCGGAACCATTATCGAACTCCGGAATTGGACTTTCCTTATATGAATCTTATTCTCCGGACCATTCCAGATCTTCTCGTGATATCCTGGATCCCATCCGAGACTTCGAGCAACATTCGGTCTTCTCACTCACATTCCATATCTACTAAACAACATCGAATCCTTAAGTGTGTCTCCCTACGGTTCGTGAATTATGCAGACATGACCGAGACTCTTCTCCGATCAATAACCAATAGAGGAATCTAGAAATTCATATGGCTCCCACATATTTCTACAATTACTTTGCGATCAAATGAACCATTTACATATGATACCAATTTCCCTTTGTCTCACGATATTTTACTTATCCGAGGTCTAATCGTCGGTATCTCTACATACCTAGTTCAACCTCGTTACCGATAAGTACTCTTTACTTGTTCCTGTGATATGTGATCCCTTGTGAGCCAGTCACATGCTTGCAAGCTAATTGGATGACATTCCACCGAGAGGGCCCAGAGTATATCTATCTGTCATATGGATGGACAAATCCCACTCTTGGTCCATGTGCCTCAACACATACTTTTCGAACACTCAATGCCACCTTTATAACCACCCAGTTACGAAGTGGTGTTTGATGTCATAAAAGCATCCATCCGGTGATGGTGGTTAGCATGATCTCATGGTCAAAGGAATTAGGTTACTATGTATCTGAAAGCTTATAGCAAACGAACTATTGAAATGACTTGATCTTAAATTATTTGTATCTAGTCACCCTTATGAACTTTGAAGGTGTCCTATGCATTTATGTTTTTCTATTCCATGAAGGACAAGCTGAATACCACTCTTGCTATGTTTTCTATATGTTAAACAAACAAATGTCTTTCAATGCATTGTTATTTATGTTCTTTTGTTTGTACCTTTTCATGTTGCAACTTGATGGGGATGTACCTACCGGGGTATACCCAGCAGGACGTTTTTGACTGGCCCAAAGAACTGGCGAGTGGGCCTGCAAGACGGCGACTGGATCAAAGCCCGGCGTGGATCCAAGCGACTGGAAGTTGAAGGCCCAGGCGAGTAGATAGGCCTAGTCGGATTAGGTTAAACAAGCACCGAAGCCTTAACTGATTCGGTTGAGATATGTAAACCCTAGGGGAGGTGAGCCTATATAAACCTCCCTGCGGGGCGTGTAGAGATACGTTCCATCATACACCCGAGCGACTCGCCGCCTAGCCGCCGAGTTCGCCCATTGTACCACCCTCATAATACAATCTAGCAGGAGTAGGTCTTTACCCTCCGGGGGGCCGAACCTGGGTAAAACCCTGTGTCTCCGCCCTCATCTCGCACCGCAGATGGCTGGCCGCCCTTGCCCCTCGTTCTACTACTCGCTGCCGATTGCAGCGTCTGCCGTGACCATTCCCACGACAGTGGCGCCCACCGTGGGGACTGGCCGGTCTGGCCGGTGTTCTGCGGCGAGATCCAATCTGCCCATCAACGAGTCGGTCGCCACCGGCCACATGATAGCGATTGGCGAGATGCTCCAGATCTTGCCAAGCAGCTACGTCCCGGCGACGCGACCCGTCACGCACAGCATGATCCTGCCAGTGGGCACGATTAGCCTCTTCGTCGGCCTCACCGACATCATCGTCTCGGAGGACTCGGCTCGCATCCGCGAGTCGCCGCCACGTGATCGGCTCTCTGAGAGCCAGGTCCGCACCATCCATCGCCTCGCCTCCGAGTATAACTCGGCCCACAGCGACGTGGCCTAAAACTCTGCGGCCGCGGAAGACGTGGCCCTCAACGACGACGCCGACTCGGCGACCCCGGCATCACTCCCTGGTTCCATCACCGCGGCTTCACCCACGGGCTCCATCACCCAGGTCTCCAACACGGGAGACTTCGAGGATCCTTCCATCCTTGGGATCTTCGACTTCGACTCCGGGTCGGAAAACTCCGTCGATCTCCGCAACGGGACCGGTCGTCAGGCCGTAACCTATATGGCGACTGGCACCGATCCGCCGGAGGACCCGTTCTCCACTCCGATCCCCCCCAACGCCACGGCAACGGAGGTCGAGGAACTCCGCCTGAAGCTGGCGGAGGCTGTCCGCAAGGAGCAGGCCGAGCGCGAAATTTTTCGCCTCGAGCAGGTAACGGCGCAGGAGCTGTCGCGTTACCACGCGCAACGAATCAGGACGCGCCTGAACCCTACCGTTCAGGGGCGCGCCCTGAACTTCAACGACGAAAACGACCCGGCCCGCACGGCCGAGCGGGCGATCTGCGAGAACGCGCCACCAGGAGGAAGCGCCCGGCCCCCTCCAGGGTCGACGGCGATGGGCGCCCCACCACCACCCAACCGCACACCCCCAGGGACCAGCCGCGGATAGTAGTCTCCTCACGGGAGCGAGACACAAAGGGCCTCCCACTGTTTTCCACCCCGATGGACAACCTCGTGGCAGGCCGAGCAGCAGCCGACAACATCACGGCCACCATCAACGGCGCCCTACAGATCCAGTACGTTAGGGCCCTGCTCGCAAAAGCCGTCGAGCAGCAAAACGCAGGCTCCGACTCGCAGGGTTGAGTGTACTCGCGTTCTTCGGGAAGCAGAGCAGCCTCTAGCGGCCGCCCACTAGCGACGAACACCCTCAACTGCCCTCCACCAGAGCCATTGCAGCTCCAACACCGACCCGCGAACGCGGCACTCTCCACCAACGACCCCAGGCCAGCGACCAACTTCGTCGCCGCCAACGGTCAACCCATCGACGCCCGCACCCACATCATTAACAACCAAAGCTGGCGCGCACGCCAGCCCGACGACCTACGACATACCCTAACTAATCGCCGCGACGGCGAGCCAATGGGGTCGCTCAGTCGACTCGGCCCCAAGTGCTTCGGACCAATGATCCGAGGCGAGAAGTACCCGCCAAACTTCAAGGCGCCGAAGGAGATAGAAAAGTACGACTCCTCGTACGACCCCGCCGTTTGGCTCGATACATACCTCATGGCAATGGGGATCGCATGCCACACCGATCTGCTAGCCGCCCGCTACCTCCCCCTGATGATGGAGGGTACGTGCAGGCAGTGGATCAACAACCTCCCACAGGATAGCATCGACTCCTGGGAGGAGATGCGCGACGCCTTCGTCAGGCACTTCGAGTGCTCCTACACATGTGCCACCACCATCGAGGACCTGGAGCGATGCGTCCAGGGACCCCGCGAGTCGACCCGCAACTGGGTCCAATGGTGGCAGCAACTTTGGTACAACGCGGTCGGCATCCACCCGGACACCGCGATCCATTGCTTCAAGACCTCGTGCCGCTACGAGCCGCTGGTCGCCAAGCTCAAGCGACATTCTCGCACTCTCGACAACATACCGGACCTCCTCAAGATCGCAAAACGATACGCGGAGGAAGATCCAAACCAGGAAACTGACGATGAGTCGGGGGGTCAACACCGCACGAGCGGCAACGACAGCGGACGATGGTCCGACCTATGCTACAGCAACAGTCGCCTCACCGGCAAGCGCCGCAGTGACGGGCGAGTCAACTTCGTCGCCAACGCCGGGCACACACAACGCGAGCCCAAGAGCTTCCGCCGCGACGGAGGACAACGCCGCGACGGCGGCAACTACAAGGCCAAGCCAAGGTTCGATCCTGCGGCCCTTCTTAACCAACCTTGCGCGTTTCATAGCAGGGAAGGGAAGCCCGCAACACACACAACTGCCGACTGCCACACCCTCAGGAAGATCGATAAGGCACGGCGAGCAAGGGAGGACCCTGACAACAACCCGCCAAACGGCGGAAAGTTCGGCAACATGGTCGGGTCGCTCCATACTTTCACCGGCTTCAACACGAAGCGCGAGAAGAAGGTCATCACCCGCGCCGTCACCGTCAACGCGGTGGCCCAGGTGGACGTTCCCCAGTTCCTCAACTAGTCGGAGCAGCCTATCACCTGGAGCCGCCAGGACCACTCGCCGCGCATCGAGTATACAGGGCGAGTCGCCCTGGTGGTCAAACCAAAAGTGGGCGACTACTGGCTCCCCAAGACATTGATGGGCGGCGGCAGCTCCATCAACATCCTGTACCTGGACACCTTCAGGCGGTTGCGGCTCCCGCAGTCGATGATCGAGACAACCCACACCACGTTCCACGGCATCGTCCCCGGTCGGAAGGCGTACCCGATCGGCAAGGTCACGCTGCCAGTCACCTTCGGCACCCCAGCAAACTTCCGCACCGAGCGAATCGTCTTTGAGCTGGTGCCCTTCGACAGCCACTACCACTGCGTCCTGGGATGCCAGGCGTTCGCCAAGTTCATGGCAGCGCCACACTACGCGTACAACGCGATGAAGCTCCCTGGGCCGTGCGGCGTCATCACCATCAACGGCGACCCCGACATGGCCGCCGAGTGCAAGGTCAAAGGAGCCGAGCTCGCCGATGCTGTCACCGCGGCAGAGGCCAACCACGCTGACGAGCTCGCCAAGTACGCGAGCGGGGTGAACAATGACGACCCCACCATACTCAAGAAGCCCAACTCGGAGGGCGCAGACACCTCAGCCTTCGAGGCAACGATGCACACTCGCACCGTCGAGCTGGTCCCAGGCGACTCCAGCCAGACGGTGACGATCGAAACAGGGATGAGCCCAGCCTAGGAAGGCGCGCTCATCGAGTTCCTCCGTGAGAATAGGGATATCTTCGCATGGAAGCCCTCCGACATGCCTGGTGTCCCTAGGGAGCTCGCTGAGCACAAACTAAACGCCGACCCCAAAGTGCAACCCGTCAAGCAGTCGTTGTGGCCCTTCAATGAAGAGCGCCGCCGAGCCATCGCCGAGGAAGTGCAGCGTCTACTCGCTGCAGGCTTCATCCGGCCAATCAAGTACTCCAAGTGGCTGGCGAACCCAGTCCTGGTTGAGAAGAAGAACGGCACCTGGAGGATGTGTATCGACTACACAAACTTGAACAGCGTCTGCCCAAAGGAGCAGTTCGTCCTCCCGCGGATCGACCAAATAATCGACTCCACCGCGGGCTCGGAATCGCTATGTTTCCTCAACGCCTACTCTGGGTACAACCAGATCAAGATGGCTGTCGAGGACGAGGAGAAGACGGCGTTCATCACGCCATTTGGAGCCTTCTGCTACACCGCCATGACCTTCGGCCTCAAGAATGCCGGGGCGACCTATCAGCGGTGCATGCAGGAGTGCCTCGCGAGCCAAATTGGCCGCAACATCCACGTCTACATCGACGACGTGGTCGTAAAGTCCGTTCGCCAGGATGATCTACTCGCCGACCTGGCGGAAACATTCGCCAACTTGCGAAGATACAAGATAAAGCTTAACCCAGGCAAATGCACCTTCGGTGTACCAGCAGGGCAACTACTGGGTTACGTCGTCTCCAAGCGCGGGATAGAGGCGAACCCCACCAAGATCAACACGATAGCCCGACTCGGCAAACCCGAGTGCTTGCGCGACGTCCAGAAGCTGGCTGGGCGAGTAGCGGCTCTCAGTCGCTTCATCCCCCGCTTGGGCGAAAAGGCGATGCCCCTATACCGCCTAATGCGCAAGAACCCACATTCCAGTGGGACAAGGAGGCGGACGACGCGCTACGCGACCTCAAGAAGGTGCTACTCGCCGCACCGCTACTCGCCGCCCCGGCCGACAAAGAACCCATGCTGGTGTATGTCGCGACTTCTGAGCGTGTCGTCAGCGCGGTCATGGTCGTCGAGCGACCGGAGGAAGGAAAGGAGTGCCCAGTACAGCGACCGGTGTACTACATCAGCGAGGTCCTCACCGAGTCGCGCCAGCGGTACCCGCAGTACCAGAAGCTGGTATACGCGGTCTTCAGGGCACGGCGACGCCTGCCGCATTACTTCCAGGAGCACCCGATCACGGTCGTCTCCTCAGCACCGTTGCAGGACATCATCCACAACCGTGAGGCGGCCGGGCGAGTCGCCAAGTGGGCCGTCGAGATCGGCGTCCACAACATCAAATATGAGCTACGAAGAGCGATCAAATCGCAAGCCCTAGCGGACTTCATCGCTGACTGGGAAGAGGCCCAGCAGCCAGAGAAGCTGCCATACCTCCACTACTGGAGCCTGCACTTTGATGGCTCCAAGAACGCGGACGGCGCAGGCGCAGGGATCGTGCTAACTTCACCGAAGGGCGACAAGCTCCGCTACGTCCTCTGCCTCGACTTCACACCCTGCACCAACAACATGGCCAAGTACGAGGCCTTACTCCACGGCATGCGAGCTGCCAGGGAGATGAACGTCAACCGCCTACGCTGCTACGGAGACTCCGACCTCGTGGCCGGGCAAGTCGCCGGCACCTGCGACGCAGTCTCCCCCACCATGGCGGCGTACCGCCAAGCAGTGGACAAACTGGGCGGACACTTCGCAGGCTACTCCGTCGAGTGGATCGACAGGCGGAAGAACGAGGAGGCCGACGCACTCTCTCGCATCGGGTCGGCTCGACTCGCACCACCCGCCGGTGTCTTCCTCGACACAATCACCAAACCGTCAGTCTCTCCCCCAAGGGAGATCGACATCGGAGTCCCGCTATAGCCAGAAGCAGCCCTGGTCGCACTCGTCACCGAGCCAGACGACTAGACCAAGCCCTACATCGCCTACCTGGAGGCTGGCACCTTGCCGGCAGACGAGACGGACGCCCGGATGATCGCACGCTGATGCAAATCCTTCACCATCATCAACGGCGAGCTCCACAAGCGAAGCGTCACTGGCGTGTTCCAACGTTGCGTCCAACCGACCGAAGGACGCAAGGTCCTCCATGACGTCCACTCCGGCGACTGTGGCCACCACGCCGGTGCTCGCTCCCTGGTCGCCAAGGCTATGCGGCACGTCTTTTACTGGCCCACCGCACACGCCGACGCCGTCGACATCGTCCAGCGGTGCGCCGGGTGCCAAAAATACGCCAACTAGACGCACGTGCCGAGCTCGGCGTTGAAGACAATCCCCATCACCTGGCCATTCGCCGTATGAGGCATGGACATGGTGGGCCCCTTCAAGAAGGCTCCCTCCGGCTACACCCACCTCCTGGTCGCGGTCGACAAATTCACAAAGTGGGTGGAGGCCAAGCCAGTCCGGAAATGTGACAGGAAGACCGCCACAAAATTTCTACGCGAGCTCATATATCGCTACGGGTTCCCCAACAGCATCATCACGGACAACTGCACCAACTTCGCCAAAGGAGCCATGGCCGAATTTTGCAAAGAACACCACATCCGGCTCGATCTCGCATCAGTCGCCCACCCGGAATCCAACGGCCAGGCGGAACGGGCCAACCAAAGCATCCTCCACGGCCTGAAGCCGCGACTCCAAGTACCACTTGAGCGTACCGCCGGATGCTGGGTCAAGGAGCTACCCCCCGTCATTTGGGGCATCCGCACCTCGGTCAACAGGTCGACAGGATTCACCCCCTTCTTCATGGTGTACGGCGCCGAGGCAGTCATGCCCACCGACCTTGAGCACGACTCGCCGAGGGTCGTCCACTACACGGAGGCTGCGAACGAACTCGCACGACATGATGGAGTCGATCAACTCGACGAGGCACGCGACCTAGCCCGCTCGTGCACCGCCATCTACCAACAAGGACTCCGCCGCTACCCCAGCCGGCGGGTGAAAACGTGCACCTTCCAAGAAGGCGACCTGGTGTTGCGCCTCATCCAGGAAAAGAAGGGCATGCACAAGCTTTCCCCTCCATGGGAGGGACCATTTGCCATCGGGCGTGTACTCGGCAATGACGCCTACTACCTCATCGACGTCCGCGGGGACAGCAAACTCGATGTCAAGCGACCATGGAATGTAAACCTCCTACGGAAGTTCTATTCCTAGAACGCCACATATGTACTCTCCAGTCGCTATGAAATAAAAAGAATTGGTTACCGCAAAACTCGCCGTGTCTTGTGCCACTCGCACTCGTAATAACAGCATCAAGCTAACCGCAGAAGTCAACCTTTGGTGAAGCGATCGGCACGGCCAAGTAGTGCGATGCAAAAGCACTGAGTTACCTCAGGTTTTGCATCGTCCATGAAAAACGCCTACCCGGAGCCCCACTGGAGTCGCCTAGCCCGACTGGCTTTACGAGCCAAGACAACTGCCTTCGCTTCTCACAGCGACCATGATCCTCCACACCCTCGACATAGCGACTCGAACGGCCACGTACCACGCTCGGGGACTGACGACCAGTTCAGCGCGAGCGGCTTGGGAAAACGCCAAGTATGAGAGCATGCCCAGGACTCGCCATGCGACTGACCCCACGGGCCAGGCAGGAGTGACGCGCTCAAACCAACGCGCCAAGTCCTCACCCACCCTCGAGTCACGCCTAGAACAACCAAGTACCACGCTCGGGGACTCGGCCATCCGACCTCATTCGCGCAAGGGAAAACGGTGAAGTACAGAGCGCTCAAGGGAGTCGCCTAGTGACTGGCTCTTCGAGTCCGGGCGAGTCTACCACAATAACAAAACATTTCAAACCATAAACAGATCACACACGAGGTAAACCCCACAAAAGGGCGGACGCGCTCGGGGACTCGTTCAAAACATCAATCACAAAACACAAATCAAATACCAAAACAAACACAACGTCTCATTCATTAGCTCATAGCATTGTCTCAAATTACAAAATATGCCTAAACAGCAGACCTGTTACTAATGCCCCAGGGCAAACTATCCTATTCTGCAGGCTTCGACGACGACTCGCCAGCACCCCGGCGATTGCGGATGAATGGCATGTACGGGTTTGACGGATACGTCATTAGTTCACCCGCCATCGCCGCACGGAAGGGCTGCTCGACCTTGAAGTCCCGATGCTGCAGCTCAGGGTCATTGGGCGCGACGACCGTCTCCTGGTACGGAAGGAGGTTGCCCATTGCCCAGACACGCTCGGAGTACATCGCGGCGCGGTCCGTCAACTTGAGCACTTCGGACAGCTCCACTGCGCCGGTCGAGGACGGGTAGCCACTCGTCACGTCGTCGATGTCGAAATCCTCCGGAAAGTGAGCAAGTCCAAGGCTAAGCGCCGTTGCCGCCCCGCACCGAAACGCCGATCGCGTCATGAATTCAACGATCGCGGGCGCCTTCTCCAAGTACTTCCACACCTCGACGAGGTCGCTCGGAATTACTTCCGTGGGAGATATCTCCTGGAAGTAGGCTCGGATACACGTCACTGACAACGTCGCCAAATCCACGAGCATGGACACACATTGCCGCGCGTCGAACGAGCTCGCTTCTTCCGTGCTATCAAGGATGCGACCTGCGAATGGAAGAAAACAATAAGTACATCGAGTACCACAACAGTACACATGCTTTTGGCAGAGGCAGATACACTCACCAATCAAGGGGCGGGAGAGATCCATGATGAAGCATTGAAGCGCAGTATAGTCGTCCTGAAGCCCAGCAACAAGGGCGTCAGACACTTTACGATCCTCTGCGGTGGCGGTAATAGCAGCCTTGGCTCGCCCATCCGCCGAGTTCGCTTCCTCCTTCGCCTCCTTCAGCTCGCGCTCAAGTTCGGCGATTCACTTTTCAGCCGAGCCCAATGCTGATTGAGCTGCCGCCAATTCAACCGCTAGGACAAGCCCCTGGCGGGCTTCCTCCGCCTTTGCGGCAACATCCTAAAGCCCCTTGTTCGCCTCCTGGACAGTGGCTAGCTCCTTCTCCGCGTGGCGCTTCGCGGCCAACCGGTCAGCCGATTCACGTTGCAGACCCTGCACATCATTCAAACAGTTAGTCAAAGCACATCCTAAGCGCCCACTCGCCAAAATTCAGCGAGTGCGCACTCGGGGACTGGCAATTAAAAACTCCTAAGTGCCCACCCGCTGAAATTCAGCGAGTGCGCACTCGGGGACTGGCAATCAAAAATTCCTAAGTGCCCACCCGCTGAAATTCAGCGAGTGCGCACTCGGGGACTGGACGCGAAAATAACGGCTATACACTAAAAGGATCAGACCGCTGCAACACACCGACCTGATCCTCGGGGACTGGACATACCTGGATGGCTGCGCCAAGCATGCCATGAAGCTGTATCGCGTCCACGGACGGGAGGAGAGCTTGCGTGTGCCCACGAAGTTGCTCGACTTCCACGTCGGTGACCCCAGGTGCACGGCTCGATGGCGAAGTCCCACTCGTTGTGGCCGCTTTGGCCATGAAGCGCGGGAACGTCGCGATGGAGGCACCCGCACCAAAGGAGGTCGGCTCGGCCGCATTAGGCAGGGAAGCGCCCTCCTTCGTGGATGCAGCCGCCTCTGGTGCAGGTTCGGTCGGCGCAACTGTCGTGTCGTCGGAGATCGTAACGACATCATCGCCCTTGGCCTTCTTGCCACCATCTGTAGGGACGACGACCTCGTCCGCCTTCCGCTTACGGGAAGGATCCTCCTCGCTGACGACGGATGGCACCTTAGCCATGGTCGGGTGGCCCATCTTCTTCACTCCGGTCCTGTAAATCAATCGCGTAAGCAAGATAATTCAAGCTACTATGAAAGATAAAGATAGGTGAGCAAACTCACTTGGCGACTGGAATGAGGCGCAGCCCCGTGCGGAGGCCAGCCGGCTTCTCCAGTTCAGGGCCCAATCGGCGGCTGAGCCCCATCTCCAGGACGTCGCGTGCCCAAGACACGGACGGCTTCTTCGTCATCGAGGCCGCAACGGGAGCCCCTGGAACTTCTTCGGCAGGAGCTTCCCTGCGAGGCGAGGTCGCTGCAGCCGGAGCGTCCCCCAGCCCAGAGACTGGGGCGAATGGCGGTGGCATCGAAGCCAGTGGCACCTCAACGGTGACCGTGTCCAGCGCGGCTGCCGTCGGTGGCGCCTCGTCCTTGGCCAGGCTGGGGGCGTCGGAACTGCTTGCCGAGTGCGGTGGCGAGGCCGGCCTCATTGGCTTCGTCTTCCTTTTTGGAGGGGCCTTCGCCTCCTTCTCTTTCTTCTTCTTCTTCTTCTTCTTTGACGGAGTAGCTTGGCGGTGCGAGGTGGTCTCCGGAAGCTCTTCTTCGTCATCATGACGCTCGAGGCTTTTGCTCGCCTCGAGCTCACGTTGATGTTGCCCGCGGGTCTTGCGGACCAGCGGGCGACCTCCTCCTCGGACTCGTCGTCGCTGTTGCTCTCGTCGCTCCCGGCGTCGCCCTTGGCGAGAGGTGACTCACCCATGTCCTGGACGGACGAGCTTGAATTCTCATCGTCCGAAGGCGGGAGCCACCCCTCCACCACTTGGAACAGCTGCAATGAAGGCAAGGTGAAATTAGAATGACCGCGACTGCAAAAATACTACGACTGTGAATAATACGAGGTGATTACCGTTGGGGCCGGATGCTTCGCGGTGTAGGGGGCGACTCCAGCCTGTGCGTCCAGGTACACCGTCTGGGTGATCTTCTTCAGTGCTGCGGTGTAGTCCTCGAGCTTCCACTCGGCTAGGCTGGCCTTCGTCGAGTCCTCCCGGCCCATGTACTGGTACATGTAGTGGTCGCGCCGGGCCAGAGGGACGAGCCGCCGCCCGAGCCAGCAGTTGTATAGATTGATCGTTTGGAGGCCCTTTTTCTTCAAGCCGCGGATGGTTTGGAGCATTTCGTCCACGACCATCCGCTGGTCGCTGGGGAGCTTGCCGACTTGAAGACGGCGCGGTTCAGACCGGTTGGCGGAGCACCGTGGGATCGCCGTCTCGCCCTCCGGGGTCGCCTCGGAGACGTAGAACCACGATTTCTTCCAGTCGCTTGCTGCCTTGGCGGGCAGCATCAGGTCAAAGAATGAGGCCTTCGACTTCAGCTGGAAGGTTAGGCCTCCCGCAGCGAGCATTGGGCCGCCCGCCTCCTCGCGGCTGAACCGTCCGTGGAACAGATCTTGCCACAGAGGGAAGTAGGGCCGGCAGCCCAAGTAGCACTCACAGAACGCCACGAAGATGGCGAGCTGCTCGATGCTGTGGGGACCCAGATCCGACGGCTGGATCCCGTAGTAGGCGCAGAAGCGCCGGAAGAACAAGGACGTGGGGAATCCCAGTCCCCGTTCCAGGTGGCTGGTGAAGCAGATGAATTCCCCCTCGTGCGGGCTCGGGGTCACCTCTCCGGCCGCGGGGATGCGCCAGCAGCCGACGCGCAGGATCCCGGCCTCCTCAAAGGACGCCAGTTGCGCCCTCGTGCATTTAGACCTCCCCAAGGTTCGGTGGAGAGGGCCATGGCGGAAGACTTTGCGGGGGGTCGGAGGATCTCGGGTCGGCTGGATCGCGATGCAAAGGAAGGCGAGAATGTGTGCAGTCGGAGGGAATGGCGAGAAGATGGCTCTCTGATCGCCTGCCATTCCCCTTATATAGCGGTTGCTACCCGCCAAATCAGGAGGCCGTTACTACGCGGTGATTACGCCAGAATTTACCGTTGGATTACCGCAACGGCTAGTTTGACCACGCTTAACGGTCCAACTTCAGCCACTCGGCTCGTCGACCTACTCGCTGCGACAGTAATTCGCCGACTCGACTCGCCAAAGCTGTGAACAGAATGACAAGTTTTTCCTTTATACAGGAGCCCACCGACGATTCGACTGGATGCCTACTCTGAAGCCGTATACTCCGACTGCCAGCAGTCACCTACGCCCAATCGACGACGGCCTCGGGGACTACTGATGGGGATGTACCTACCGGGGTATACCCAGCAGGACGTTTCCGACTGGCCCAAAGAACTGGCGAGTGGGCCTGCAAGACGGCGACTGGATCAAAGCCCGACGTGGATCCAAGCGACTGGAAGTTGAAGGCCCAGGCGAGTAGATAGGCCCAGTTGGATTAGGTTAAACAAGCACCGAAGCCTTAACTGATTCGGTTGAGATATGTAAACCCTAGGGGAGGTGAGCCTATATAAACCTCCCTGCGGGGCGTGTAGAGATACGTTCCATCATACACCCGACCGACTCGCCGCCTAGCCGCCGAGTTCGCCCATTGTACCACCCTCATAATACAATCTAGCATGAGTAGGTCTTTACCCTCCGGGGGGCCGAACCTGGGTAAAACCCTGTGTCTCCGCCCTCATCTCGCACCGCAGATGGCTGGCCGCCCTTGCCCCTCGTTCTACTACTCGCTGCCGATTGCAGCGTCTGCCGTGACCATTCCCACGACACAACTTAGTTGCTATGTCTTATTGTTAGAACTACATCTTTCATGCTCATGTTTTGAGTATGATGGTCCCAACTATCAATGCTTTACAATATTTTAATCAAGATTGTGATGGTGCATGTCACCTTAAAAATTATTCTTTTTATCACTTACCTACTCGAGGACGAGCAGGAGTTAAGCTTGGGGATGCTTGATATGTCGTAAACGTATCTATAATTTTTGATGTTCCATGCTTGTTTTGTATCAACTTACTTATGTTTTGTCTACAATTTGAGGCATTTTTATACATTTTATGGAACTAACCTATTGATAAGATGTCGTAGTGCCAGTTTCCTGTTTTCTGCTGTTTTTGGTTTTAGAAAAGCTAGTAAAGAAATATTCTTGGAATTGGACGGAACAAATGCCAAAGTCAATAGTTAAGCTTGGGGAATTGGACGGAGTCCAGAGGGGGGACGAAGAGGCACCATAGGGCGGCCGCACCACCCCCTGGCGTGGGCCCACCCTAGGCTACACCAGGGAATGGTGTGCCCCCTGGCCCTCAACCGACCTTGCCCATTCGCCTATATAAATACCCCGAGGCAGAAACCCTAAACACCTGATAAGAAATCAACGAAAGAGTTTGTAGCCGCCGCCACCATCGTCCCTAGATCGGGGGGATCTGAAGCTCTTCCCGGCACCCTACCGGAGGGGAGAGATCATCCCGAAGGCCTTATTCATCACCATGCCAGCCTCTGACGGGAATATGCCCTGAGAGGCAATAATAAAGTGTTTATTATGTGTATTCCAAGTATATGATAGATGTTTATTTTGCATGCTATAATTGTATTAATACGGAAACATTAATACATGTGTGTTTAATAAACAAACAGAAAGTTCCTAGTTATGCCTCTCTCATAAACTAGCTCGTTGATTAACAAGATGATCAAGGTTTCCTGATCATGGACATTGGATGTTGTTAATAACGTGATCACAACATTAGTGTAATGGTGTGATGAACATTCATCCGAAGTATAGCATTACGATCAAAGTCATTGAGTTTATATTGCTATAACAACTTACGAAGTGATCCTAATCCTTAGACCATGAGATCGTGTCAATCACTAACACCGGAAGAGTTTCTTGATAACATCAAACGTCTCACCATAACAGGGTGATTATAAAGATGGATTAAGAACTAATAAAGTGTTATGTTGAGGCTCATGGATCGAGAGTGGAATTTGTTCATCCCGATGAGGATAGATATACTCTGGGCCCTCTCGGTGATATCACATTGATTAGCTTGCAAGCAAGTGATTTGATCACTAGAATGTTATATCACGGGAACAAGAAAAGAGTGCATGTCAGTAACGAGATCAAACTAGGTATGGAGATACTGATGATCGAATCTCGGACATGTAATATATCGTGAAACAAAGGGATTAAGATACTAGCGTAAAAGGTTCTGACGATCACAAGAAAGTCATCGTTGAATGTGTGGGAGTCAGTATGGGTCTCCAGATCCCGTTTCTGATTATTGATCCGAGAGGGGTCTCGATCATGTCCGCATTATTCATGAACCGTATGGTGACACACTTAAGAGACACCGACATCCAATTGGAGCAAGAGTTTCATGCCGAAAGAATGAACAAGCGCAGGACTTTATTTCACTAGATACTGAAACAGGTTTTCGGGTGAAATTGCATAAAGTGGTTATGCATGTGAAATAGAATTCTAGCAAGGGGTTATTTGTGAATGTTTGTCATTAAAGTAATTGAAATAATTCTGAATAAAATAAAAGAGTTTTATTTAATGGGAGTTTGCATTAAATTTGGTGGAAATTTAATGGCAAGTCTGAGTGGGATTTTGAGTGGAGGCATATGAATGGATTTTTGTGAGTGGAGTGTCCACCCACATGAATGAAGGAGGGGAGGGGGCAGCCCCCATGGCCGGCGGCCACCCCCTTGGGTGCCCCCCTCCTCCTATAAAAGGAGCCCCTCCTCTCACTTCTCACTCACACCTCCTCATGAAGGATCTCTCTCCCCCTCTAGAATTTATCCCCCATGGTCTCGGACTAGCGAGATACATGTTCCCGGTGGCTATTCGGGAAGAAAGAGTTGTGCTTCCGCTGCATCGCTAGAGCGAGTAGGCGGAGGTTGCTCGGTGCCTCGAACGTGTGTGCGAGCACGGATGCGCTGCTGATTTGTGGCGCTAAGACTTCCTCTCGATCTTGAGATCGGCAAGAGATCGTCTACATCAACCATGAGTTGAACTCGTTAAGCTTTGTCGGTCTTCAAGGGTATGTTCTCTACGGATATACATCCGCCCGTTGTTTGTATCTAATAGATAGATCTGGGTACATAGTTCACATCATAGGAAAATTTTTGTTCTCTATGCTGCGAACCCTACAGTGGTATCAGAGCCGGATCTATGCGTAGATGCTTTACACGGGTAGTACACATATGAGTATGTGGGCGATGATGATCATGTTGTTGCTCCTTTCTTGTAATTTTGGATATTGGTGGCATAGTGGGATGAAGCGGCCCGGACAAACTTTACATGTCCTCGCACATGAGACCTGTTCCACGCTTGACATGCAACTAGTTTGCATAAGTGGCTAGCGGGTGTCTGTCTCTCCTACTATAGTCAATATCTATTTTGCAACGAGTTGTCAACAATTTGGTTATCCTTGTTGTGGTTCATGTTCGTAGGTAAGAACGGTTCTATCTCGAAAGCCCTAAGCCACGTAAAACTTGCAATGGATAAATTAGAGGCGTCTAGTTTAGATTGTTGCTGGGCTAGTGTTATGATATAGTGATGTTGTAAGTAGAAGTATGAGATGATACTCTTACAACACACATAGAGTGTAAACTCCATAGACCTTGGATTTACACATATAGGTATGATAGTGATCATACCACGATGCACATGATAGAGATCATCTGCGGGAACCATAACATTTCACTAATAAACATGTGATGTTTGATAGCATCTTATATTGCCTGTTTAGCGCTTTGTTAGCATAATAAGATGATCCCTCATTTAAATATCAAGATAAGAATGTGTTCTTCCTTTAGTACGAATCGATTATGTTTCGTCGCTCCAAGACATCACGTGATGATCGGGTGTTCTTGGATCCACGACCATATTTCGGGTGTAAAACAGTTACACACGCGAATACTAAGGTTCTAACTTGGCGATCCTAGCATGTACAGACATGGCCTCGGAACACGGACCAAAAGGTTAAGCATGAGTCATATAGTTGATATGATGCCCATTTGATGCTCGCCTTTGAAGCTATACCTACTCACGTGATGATCGGACTTGCTATAGTGGATTTGGTTCATGTAATCACCAAAAAGGCACGAGGGATGTCGTTTTTGAGTGGGAGTTCATTCGTAATATGGATTAGTTGAACTCAATCTATCATACACTTAGTCTAAACTTTACAAATTATGTCGTAGATGGCACCACCTGCTTTTAATATCAATGTGTTCATGGAGAAAGAGAAACTAGCAACGAACGGTAGCAACTTTACCGTATGGGCCATGAATTTGAGGATTCTCCTCTCTGCTGCACAAAAGCAATACGTGCTAGAAGCGCCACTAGGCCCCCCACCTTTTGAGGATGCCCCTGACGAGGAGAAGAATGTCTATCAGACTCGTCAGGAGGACCACAACTTAGTTCATTGCAGCATATTGTATGGGCTAGAGCCGGAACTTCGAAAGCGTTTCGAAAACGGCAATGCATTTCATACAATGAGTGAGTTGAAAATGATTTTCGACACACATGCTGTTGTAGAGAGCTACAACGCTTCAGAAAAGTTCTTTAGCTACATGATGGAAGAGCACAGCTCCGTTAGTGAGCATGTACTCAAGATGTCGGGTTACGCCAATAAGCTTGTGTCCTTGGGAATAACGATTCCCATTGACTTAGGCATCCATCGTGTTCTGCAGTCTCTGCCACCTAGCTATAAGAGCTTTGTGATGAACTATAATATGCAAGGCATGAAGAAGTCTCTCCCCGAGCTTTTGTCAATGCTTAAAACTGCAGAAGTGGAGATCAAAAAGGAACATCAAGTGTTGATGATCAATAGGAACACTGGTTTCAAGAAAGACAAGAAGGGAAAACGGAAGGGAAGTAAGGGTGGCAAGCCTGTTGTCGTGCCTGAAAAGAAACCCCGAGTTGGACCTAAGTCTGATACCGAGTGCTACTATTGTAAGAGGACTGGCCACTGGAAGCGCAACTGCCCCAAGTATTTGGCAGACAAGAAGGCCGGCAAGGCAAACAAAGGTATATAGGATATACATGTTATTGATGTGTACTTGACTAGTGCTCGCAGTAGCACCTGGGTATTTGATACCGGTTCAGTTGCTAATATTTGTAACTCGAATCAGGGGCTGTGGAACAAGCGACCGCTAGCAAGGGGTGAGGTCAAGATGCGTGTCGGCAATGGATCAAGCGTTGATGTGCTCGCCATCGGAACGCTGCCTCTCCATTTGCCGTCGGGATTAGTTATAAACTTGAATAATTGTTATCTGGTGCCTGCACTGAGCATGTGTATCTGGATCGTGTTTGATGCGAAGTGGTTATTCATTTAAATCCGAGAACAATGGTTGTTCCATTTATATGAATGAAATCTTTTATGGTCAAGCATCGATGATGAATGGTTTATTTCTATTAGATCTCGATGATAATGTTACACATATTCATAATGTTGATGCTAAAAGGATTAAACTTAATGATGATATATCCGCATATATGTGGCACTGCCGTCTATGTCATATTGGCGTTAAACGCATGAAGAAGCTCCATTCGGATGGACTTTTGGAATCACTTGATTTTGAATCATTTGATACATGTGAGCCATGCCTTATGGGCAAGATGACTAGAACGCCGTTTTCCGGTTCAATGGAACGGGCGACAGATTTATTGGAAATCATACATTCTGATGTATGTGGTCCAATGAGTGTGTCGGCACGAGGTGGATATCGTTATTTTGTTACTTTCACGGATGATTTGAGTAGGTATGGTTATATCTACTTGATGAAACACAAGTCTGAAACCTTTGAAAAGTTCAAGGAATTTCAGAATGAAGTGGAAAATCATCGTAATAGAAAGATCAAATTTCTACGGTCTGACCGTGGAGGTGAGTATCTAAGTTACGAGTTTATCACTCACATGAAAGAGTGTGGAATTGTTTCACAACTCACGCCTGCCGGAACACCACAGCGAAATGGTGTGTCGGAACGTCGTAATCATACTTTATTAGATATGGTTCGATCTATGATGTCTCTGACGGACTTGTCGTTGTCATTTTGGGGTTATGCACTAGAAACTGCTACATTCACTTTAAATCGGGCACCATCTAAATCCGTTGAAAAGACACCGTATGAATTGTGGTTTGGAAACAAACCTAAGTTGTCATTTCTTAAAGTTTGGGGATGCGATGTTTATGTGAAGAAACTTCAACCAGATAAACTCGAACCCAAAGCATAAAAATGCGTCTTCATAGGTTACCCTAAGGAAACTTGTAGAGGGAGTGACCCAACCTTTATACAACATAAGGTGGTGTCCCCTGTGTTTACAATGCTAGTCCCTGGATCAATAGCTAGCATCCACAGTTTAGATGTAATATCAAGAAACAAAGGTCATAATATAACTTATAACCAGGAATAACATAATTTTATTACATCAAACATAGCTCATTTGGCTATTACATTACATTGCAGCGGAATAACTATAATCATGGGGTCCTTCATCTTCAAAGTGCCACAAGCAGATGTTGGTTGTAGACTTTGTAATCCTAATCAAACAATCTTCACTAAAATCAATCAAACCTGCAACATTACATGTTACAGCCACAAGGGTCAATACATTTTGAATTGTATTGGCAAGTTTCACTACTATGTAGATTATAAGTAGATCCTATCATTACATGTAATTTTGGCTAAGTAGAGTTTAAGGCTTATTTGCATAAAGCAATATTTTATCCTATATTTTCAAAATGGTTTTGGTCTTTTGTCAAATCTCTTTTCCAAGAATCCCTTGAACTCGTTGGTAGACACTCAAGTGTTCAAGTTCTTGTCAAAATCCCTTGAGCTCCTTGGTAACCCCAAGTGCATCAAGTTTTATAAATTCTCATGAGTTCCTTGGTAACCCCAAGTGTTCATGTTTTCATCAAAATCTCTTGAGCTCCTTGGTAACCCCAAGTGCATCAAGTTTTATAAATTCTCTTTGAATTCCTTGGTAGACACTCAAGTGCATCAAGTTTTTATTTTAGAAGTTGGAATGTCGAGATCTCCCATAGTTCAAACTTTAGTTGCTCAGTATTGTCCATAACCGGGGACACGGCTAAGTACTTAGATTTTATTATCTTCTGCAGAAGGAGTACACTTTACCCACATGTCACAATCCCATCCTTTTGCCACCAGTGGCCTACTGGATTAGTGCTCACCAAGATGGAGTACTGGCAGATTGAGAATGTGACGAAGTCTTTCCAAAGGGTCCTCCCATACACCATTGCTAGATTGTCTTCAGCACCCATGAAGCATTCCAGATCCCCATGTCCAGTAAACTGAAGACAATGCATGGGTCTTCCCAATGTAGTTGACTAAGCCAGAGCCATATTAGCATGTGGTTACACACGAAAGCCACAATTGGAGAAACATGTTCAATCTCTAAGTTTCCTAGGTGGGTTTTCTTTTGGAGCACAACACAAACAGATCTCCATAGACATGGTTCCTTTTGTTGCCACCTTCTCCAAAACTTAAAGTATCCTCCACCTAGGTGGTTCATTGAGTCCTTGTTTTATTATATAAAACACAAGTCCTTTTCTCAACTTTGTAAAATCTCAACATGTATCTCTTTTCCCAATAAAGCATGGCTAAGCATGTACAACTACAATGTTTTCTCTAAGGAATGTATAGGGTATCCTAATAGGATTTAGCATAGCATAAGTATAAAATTATTTTCATGCATGTTTTCAAAATCCGCTAAGTATAATGAAAATAGTAGGACTTTAGATGATAGTGTAACTTGCCTTTTTGGTAGGGAATGGTGGTTCACTCCTTGATCTTGCTAGTCTCACACTTCTCTAACTTCACTACAAGTCAATCAAGCAAACACAAAATCAACTAACATTCCAAACCAAAGTCAAACAAACAATTTCACACACAAAGCAAAGGGTTCTAAGTTATGCATGGGAGCATGCACCAGATAGTTTTATTTGCAAACAGGGTCTCCACTAGGCTTCTAAACTTTGTAAGGTCCAAATTGGTCATTTACCAAAATGGCAAAGTCATTTGCAAATGGGTTTTATCCATAAACCATTTTCAAAATCTTTTCTTCATTTTATGTGGTGAAAAACATTTTTATAATAGCAACAACTCTATGTGGTTCACCAAATAAGTTGTTGTTTCTCAAAACTTGGTGTTTTGGGTCAGTAGGTTTGATACAAAACATTTTCTCCAAAGTTTTTACTCAAAACCATTTTCATAAACAAATCAATAGTTTTACTTAGCTAGAAATGGACTAAACCAATTAATCCATTCTAACTTTTTCCAAATCCATTTTCAAACCATGGGTTGGTTCCTAGGGTCAGTAATCTCACAACAAACCATTTTGCAAAAGTTTTAGCCCTAAAATCATTTTTAAACAATTTTTCTAATCTAAACAAGCACACAAATGAATCTGCAAAAACAAGTAAATTAACAGATACTATTTACTAAACCAAGGGCATGGTTGGCTAGGTCTTGTTCTCCTGAATCCAACGACATAAAATTTGTAATTTTTGGACGTGTGGATCCAAAGTTACAAGGGTTTGAAAATCATATCTCAATCAGATTTCAAATCTGTTTTTAAATCGTGCAGGTGACACGCGGCACTTTTCTATTTGCCGATACCGGTTCGGGTGGATCGCGGGTTGCGGTGCGTTAGATCTAAACGAATCGTTCGGCTCTGGAGGCGTACCCTTTCGCGGTTAAGTGAATCTATCGTATTCGTTCGATCTGAATCGAACAGTGCCTACTGCCTTGCCAAGAACTGGCGGCGCTCAACGGTGGCACGCGGCGACGGTGCTCTGGCTATGGCGTAACGGCGAGAACAAGAAGCGAGAGAGGAAGGGAGTAGGCTCACCGAGGTCGCGAGGACGTGGTGATGCTCGGCGTGTGGTCGACGGGGCAAGGGGCGCACAGGGTCAGGTGGAATCTCTCGCCGGAGTTGGGAACGGCGTCGGGCGGCTCTGTCCATGGTCGAAGGCGACGTTGCAGATCGCCCTAAGGCAAGACAGGGGCATGGTTAGGTGCGGAAGGTCACGGAGAAGACGCGTGCGTGAACTAGATGGCACGGGGTGGTCGGAAACTACCTGTGGGGCTCGTCGGAGTTGGAGCGAACGGCGGCGTCGTTCAGAGCTTGTCGTAGCCGGTGTTCTGGGACGCCCGCGGTCGAATGGGTGGTACGGGGAGGAGTGTCTGGGAGTGGGGAGTCTGCTAGCGTGCTCAGGGAGGCAAGGGGCGGCGAAGCTCGGCTGGAATTCAACGAGGAAGGTCGTCGGAACTGGGAGCGTGTCGAGCCAAATTGAGGCAGCCTCGGGGCAGAGAGGGAGTAGCGACAGAGGGGAAAGGAGGAGAAGACGCAGTCGCTTAATAGCGTGCAGTCACGGCGAGGTTTAAGGCGCGGCATCAATGCGTATTCAAGCCGCGACATCAACGGCAGAAACGGCCGGCGCGGTCGTCGCGAGGAAGAAGGAGGAGTGGGAAAGTGGGGTCTGCTGGTCAGTGGGAAAAGAGTGAGGAAAGGGTCCACCGATCAGTCTCTTTGCGGCTCTGTTAATAGGTGTGAACCGTTTTCTTTCGGGAGGAGAGCTGGGCTGATTCTGGGCCTTAGTGGGCTGATGGGTTAGGTCGACCTAACCTCATTTTTTTCCTATTCTAAATCCTTTTCTTTTTCTGAATTTAATTTCTGTTTTGAATTTCAAACAACACTCAAGCATTCAAATTGATTCAAACAATCACCAAACTTTGTAACTTTGAAATTGGTTCTGTTCAGTAACATAAACCAGAATTCCAAAACCAAAAATAATAATTTTATTTTAGGTCCATTATTAATTAAATAAATAGACCATTGTTATTAAATCAAAATAGAATTTGATTTTTATTTTAAAACTCCATTTTGAAATCTAATTATTTTCAAAACCAAATCAGTAGGTTTTATTTGGGAATATAAAATACTTGGAAAACTTATTTAAATTGAATAAACAAGTTTTGAGGGTTAAATAAAATAATAGAACTTTTATTAATAAGACTTGGATATTAAATCCTTATTATTTTATTTAAATAAACTTTTACCATTTTTATCAAACAAAATGTTTTATTTCAAAAGCTTGGCCAAGGTTAAGTTTTGGCTCTGTAATATAATTTCTTATTTCAAACCTTCCTTTTCTTTTAAAAACCAAAACCTTTTACTTGAAAGATTCAAAAATAGCAATTCCAAAATAATTTATTCTCCTTTAATAAATGTTTAACCTTTTTAAATCCCTTTAGGATTTTATTTGATCCAACTTGGTTTGAAGTTCCAATTGAATTCAAAAAGTTTCTTCTGGCCTTGAAAATCAAGCAAAGTTTTATTTTTTTTATTCATTTATTTTCACATTACAAGATTTGGAAAATCTTGGGATGTGACAAAACTATTGGGTATTCCTTCTATCACAGATCCGAGGGCAAGGTTTTTGTTGCCAATAATGGATCCTTTCTAGATAAAGAGTTTCTCGCGAAAGGTGTGAGTAGTCGGAAGGTAGAACTCGAAGAGGTTATTGAACCTTCTCTTCAAAGTATGGCGAGTAGCGCAGCGCCGGAAGTTGTTCCGGAGTTGGATCCACCTGTTGAAGAGGGAACTAATGATAATGATCATGAAACTCCGAAAGAGAGTACTACCGAACCTCGCAGGTCAAGCAGGACACGTGCAGCTCCCGAGCTGTACGGAAATCCTGTCATGAATTTCATGGTTGATGGAATGATGACCCTGCGATGTATGAAGAAGCGATGATGAGCATGGATTCCAACAAATGGTTAAAAGCCATGAAATCCGAGATGGAATCCATGTATGAAAATCAAGTTTGGAACTTGGTGGAATTACCTCACGACCGAAAGGCCGTGGAGAACAAATGGATTTTCAAAAGGAAAACTGAAAGCTCGACTTGTCGCAAAGGGGTTTTGACAAATTCAAGGAGTTGACTACGATGAGACATTCTCTCCCGTAGCGATGCTAAAGTCAGTTAGGATTATGTTAGCAATTGCTGCATATTTCGATTATGAGATATGGCAGATGGATGTCAAAACCACATTTCTCAATGGTAATATTGAAGAAGAGTTGTATATGATACAACCAAAGGGTTTTGTCGATCCTAAGGATGCTAACAAGGTGTGCAAGCTTCAGCGATCCATCTATGGATTGAATCAAGCATCACGAAGTTTGAATCTCCGCTTTGATGAGGTGATCAAAGAGTTTGGATTTGTCCAAACTTATGGAGAAGCTTGTATTTACAAGAAAGTGAGTGGGAGCAATGTGGCATTTCTGATATTATATGTGGATGACATATTATTGATCAGAAATGATATAGATCTTTTAAACAGTGTTAAAAGTTATCTAAACAGCAAATTTTCAATGAAGGACCTAGGTGAAGCGTCATACATATTAGGCATAAAGATCTATAGAGATAGATCTAGGCGCCTAATAGGGCTATCGCAAAGTACATACCTTGATAAGATTTTAAAGAAGTTTAAAATGGACGGAAGTAAGAAGGGGTTCATACCTATGTTGCAAGGCAAGACATTGAGTAAGACTCAAAGTCCGGCTTCGGCGGAAGAAAGAGAGATAATGGACAAAGTCCCCTATGCTTCAGCCATAGGGTCTATAATGTACACCATGCTATGTACAAGACCGGATGTGGCACATGCTATTAGTTTGACTAGTAGGTACCAATCGGATCCAGGTTCGGAACACTGGATAGCGGTCAAGAATATCCTTAAGTACTTACGAAGAACTAAGGATATGTTTCTTGTATACGGAGGTGAAGAAGAGCTCGTCGCTAAGTGTTATGTTGACGCTAGCTTTGACACCGATCCGGATGACTCTAAGTCTCAATCCGGATACGTATTTCTCATGAATGGCGGAGCGGTTAGTTGGAGGAGCTCCAAACAACCTGTGGTAGCGGGATCAACAACGGAGACCGAATATGTTGCTGCTTCAGAAGCGACTCAGGAAGCAGTTTGGATGAAGGAGTTCATATCCGAACTAGGAGTGGTTGCAAACGCGTTGGACCCAATGGTGATCTATTGTGACAACAATGGTGCCATTGCCAATGCCAAATATCCAAGGTCTCACAAGCATTCCAAGCATATTAAGCGCCGGTTTCACTCCATCCGCGAGCATGTCAAGGATGGAGATATAAAGATTTGTAAAGTACATACGGATCTCAATGTAGCAGATCCGTTGACTAAAACTCTCCCTAGAGCAAAACATGATCAACACCAGAACTCAATGGGTGTTAGATTTATCACTATGTAACTAGATTATTGTCTCTAGTGCAAGTGGGAGACTGAAGGGAATATGCCCTGAGAGGCAATAATAAAGTGTTTATTATGTGTATTCCAAGTATATGATAGATGTTTATTTTGCATGCTATAATTGTATTAATACGGAAACATTAATACATGTGTGTTTAATAAACAAACAGAAAGTTCCTAGTTATGCCTCTCTCATAAACTAGCTCGTTGATTAACAAGATGATCAAGGTTTCCTGATCATGGACATTGGATGTTGTTAATAACGGGATCACAATATTAGTGTAATGGTGTGATGAACATTCATCCGAAGTATAGCGTTACGATCAAAGTCATTGAGTTTATATTGCTATAACAACTTACGAAGTGATCCTAATCCTTAGACCATGAGATCATGTCAATCACTAACACCGGAAGAGTTTCTTGATAACATCAAACGTCATACCGTAACAGGGTGATTATAAAGATGGATTCAGAACTAATAAAGTGTTATGTTGAGGCTCATGGATTGAGAGTGGAATTTGTTCATCCGATGACGGATAGATATACTCTGGGCCCTCTCGGTGATATCACATTGATTAGCTTGCAAGCAAGTGATTTGATCACTAGAATGTTATATCACGGGAACAAGAAAAGAGTGCATGTCAGTAACAAGATCAAACTAGGTATGGAGATACCGATGATCGAATATCGGACATGTAATATATCGTGAAACAAAGGGATTAAGATACTAGCGTAAAAGGTTCCGACGATCACAAGAAAGTCATCGTTGAATGTGTGGGAGTCAGTATGGGTCTCCAGATCCTGCTTCTAATTATTGATCCGAGAGGGGTCTCGATCATGTCCGCATTATTCATGAACCATATGGTG
This sequence comes from Avena sativa, assembly GCA_916181665.1. NCBI lineage: Eukaryota > Viridiplantae > Streptophyta > Magnoliopsida > Poales > Poaceae > Avena > Avena sativa. Next base: position 511,360,919 of record OV702294.1, read on the forward strand.
ACACACTTAAGAGACACCGACATCCAATTGGAGCAAGAGTTTCATGCTGAAAGAATGAACAAGCGCAGCAATTTATTTCACTAGATACTGAAACAGGTTTTCGGGTGAAATTGCATAAAGTGGTTATGCATGTGAAATAGAATTCTAGCAAGGGGTTATTTGTGAATGTTTGTCATTAAAGTAATTGACAAAATTCTGAATAAAATAAAAGAGTTTTATTTAATGAGAGTTTGCATTAAATTTGGTGGAAATTTAATGGCAAGTCTGAGTGGGATTTTGAGTGGAGGCATATGAATGGATTTTTGTGAGTGGAGTGTCCACCCACATGAATGAAGGAGGGGAGGGGCCAGCCCCCATGGCCGGCGGCCACCCCCTTGGGTGCCCCCCCTCCTCCTATAAAATGAGCCCCTCCTCTCACTTCTCACTCACACCTCCTCGTGAAGGATCTCTCTCCCCTCTAGAATTTATCCCCCATGGTCTCGGACTAGCGAGATACATGTTCCCGGTGGCTATTCGGCAAGAAAGAGTTGTGCTTCCGCTACATCGCTGGAGCGTGGAGGCGGAGGTTGCTCGGTGCCTCGAACGTGTGTGCGAGCACGGATGCGCTGCTGATTTGCGGCGCTAGGACTTCCTCTCGATCTTGAGATCGGCAAGAGATCGTCTACATCAACCATGAGTTGAACTCATTAAGCTTTGTCGGTCTTCAAGGGTATGTTCTCTACGGATATACATCCGCCATTGTTTGTATCTAATAGATAGATCTTGGTACATAGTTCACATCGTAGGAATTTTTTTCTATGATGCAAACCCTACAGCCTCCGGAGTGATGCGTGAGTAGTTCACCCTTGGACTATGGGTCCATACAGTAGCTAGATGGTTGTTTCTCCTCCTTTGTGCTATCATGTTTATATCTTGTGAGCTCTGTTCATGATCAAGATCATCTATTTGTAATCCTACATGTTGTGTTTGCGGGGATCCGATGGATATTGAGATACTATGTCAGATTGATTATTGATTCTATCATGTCTATGTTATTTGTGATCTTGCATGCACTCCGATGCTAGTAGATACTTTGGCCAAGTAGATGCTTGTAACTCCAAGAGGGAGTATTTATGCTCGATAGTAGGTTCATGCCTCTAGTAATCTGGGAGAGTGACAAAAACTTCTAAGGTTGTAGATGTGATGTTGCTACTAGGGAGAAAACAACAATCCTTTGTCCAAGGGAAATTGTATTGTTTACTTTACACACTTTGTTTAATGCAATTATCTATTGCTTGCAACTTAATACTGGAAGGGGTTCGGATGATAACCTGAAGGTGGATTATTAGTCATAGATGCAGTTGGATTATGGTCTATGTATTATATTGTAATGCCCAATCAAATATCATAGAGATCAAGATGTCTAGTATATGCATTATTATGCATTCTCAATCTGTCAATTGCCCCGCTGTAATTTGTTCACCCAGCATGCTATTTATCTTATGGAGAACACCTCTAGTGAACTGTGGACCTCGGTCCATTCCTTACCATTGATATACCATCTATTGTTTACCGTTTACTTTCTGCAATTACTACTAGCAATTACTTGTTGGAGATATGCCCTAGAGGCAATAATAAATGTAGTTATTATTATATCTTTGTGTTTATGATAAATGTTTACATTCATGCTATAATAGTATTAACAAGGAAACATTAATACTTGTGTGATTTGTAAACTTAATTTGAAGTCCCTAGTAAAGCCTCTATATAATACTAGCTTGTTGGTTAATAGATGATTGTGGTTTCCCTATCATGAACATTGAGATGTTATTAACAGCAAGATCATATCATTAGGAGAATGATATGATGGACATACTCCTATAGATAAGCGTAGCATAAAGATCAAGTCATTTTAATAGTTCAATTGCTATATGCTTTCTGATACATAGTAATCTAATTCCTTCGACCATGAGATCATGCATATCACCTTTACCGGATGGATGCTTTGATGACATCAAACACCACACCGTAACTGGGTGGCTATAAAGGTGGCATTGAGTGTTCGGAAAGTATTGGTTGAAACACATGGATCAAGAGTGGGATTTGTCCATCCATATGACGGATCGATATACTCTGGGCCCTCTCGGTGAAATGTCATCCAATTAGCTTGCAAGCATGTGACTGGCTCACAAGGGATCACATATCACGGAAACGAGAAAATAGTACTTATCGGTAACGAGGTTGAACTAGGTATGCAGAGATACCGACGATCATAACCTCGGATAAGTAAACTATCGTGAGACAAAGGGAAATTGATATCGTATGTAAGTGGTTCATTCGATCGCAAAGTAATCGTAAAAATATGTGGGAGCCATATGAATTTCCAGATTTCTCTATTGGTTATTGTTCGGAGAAGTGTCTCGATCATGTCTGCATAATTCACGAACCGTAGGGAGACACACTTAAGGATTCGACGTTGTTTTGAGTAGTTATGGAATGATGAGAAAGAGACCGAATGTTGTTCGGAGTCCCGGATGGGATCCGGGATATCACGAGGAGATCCGGAATGGTCCGGAGAATAAGATTCATATAAGGAACGTCCCATTTCGGAGTTGGGGAATGGTTCCGGTGTTTTCATCGGGAATGTTCTAGAATGTTCCGGAATGTCCGGCACTCCGGAGGGGAAGGGTACATGAATGTGTTGTATCAAGTTGGTATGATTGCATCATGTACTAAGTGTCATCGTTGTTCCAAATAAAGGATTAATTCAAATCCTAGTTTGAAAAGTCAAATAGCTAAATTGAAAAGTCAAACGACTAAATTTGGAAAGAGGAAAAGAGGAGGAAGGGGGAAACCGAGTTGGGGAGGAGTTCCCTCCTCCAACCGGCGGCCCACCTCCAAGCCGAGTTGGGGAGGGACTCCTATCCCTCCCCTTGGCGCGGCCGGCCCCTCCACCTATATAAGGAGGGGCAGGGCTCCCTCCTAGAGACACACAACACCCTCTCCTCCAAACCCTAGTACCAAGCCGCCGCCGCCTCCAAGTTGTCGCCGGCCCTAGGGCAACCGCCGCCGCCTAGGTGAAACCCTAGCCGCCGGCACTAGCCCCTCCTTGGTGTTTCTAAACCCTAGAACACCGAGGGACTCTCTCATACTCCACCATACTCGCTCTGGCTTAAGGCGAAGCCCTGCGAGATCTCCCCTCTACTTCCGATACCACGCTGTTGTGCTGCCGGAATCGCGAGGAGAGTGCTACAACCTCCGCTGCCTGCTAGAACAAGGGAGAGGAAGGTCTTCGTCGAGTACCGAACGTGTGACCGACTGCGGGAGCGCTGCCGGAACGCAGCGCCGGAAGGATCGTCTACGCGATCTTGAGATCGGGAAGAGTACGACTACATCACCCACAAGAATCCGCTCTCGTTAAACACTTTGGAATCTTCGAGGGTGAGTTATTCCATCGACTCGTTGCTACAATCTAGTAGATAGATCTTGGCTTGTTTGTTTGTATGCGGTAGAAAATTTTTGTTTTCCATGCTACGAAACCCTACATTACTATCTTCCACACTATATGTTTAATCCTTTGTTTTCAGCAAACCGATGAGATTGACAACCTCACTGTAAGTTGGGGCAAAGTATTATGGGTTTGTGTTGTGCAGGTTCCAAGTTGCTAGCAACACCTTGGAGTTGTTTCCTTACTCCTACTGGTTCGATAACCTTGGTTTCATAACTGAGGGAAACTTGCTGATGTGCTCATCATACCTTAGTCTTGGGGTTCCCAATGAGCTCTACATATCTGATCCATCACATAAACACCATGTTTTTCTTCCTTTTTTGTTGCCTGACCTATTGAATGTATACAAACTAATTTGTTTATCTATATCTCATACTCTCCTAGTTCCAAATTAACTGATTTTTTTGTTTATCCTAAGTCAAACTTCTCTGGGTTTGACCGAGTTTTGTCAAAGATGTATCAATTTCAAATCTATATAATACACAAATATCTTGTATAACAAATCTAATAAAACTAAATTTGTGTTGTAGTTTTCATATATTTTTCTACAAACTTGGTCAAAGTTAAAGTATTTGACTTAATACAATTTTTGAACCTCAATTATCAAGGAGCAGAGATATCAGAGTACCATATTGTATTTTTCCATATTTTTACTAGTTGTTGTCGCCACATATATATATTCTTCTTATGCTCTAATTGCCACATGTGATGAAACAAAAGATGGACACCACACATGTATGCACTCAGACTAGCAATAACAAAAGCAACTGCCATGGGAGATTGCTTTTTCTACCATGCACGGTATACTACCACAAGCATGTTCCGGTATTACCACCAAAACACCTATGACATGCTGAAGACATCGTCGAGTGATACTACTGCTGGAGCCACCGGTATTGCCACCGTCTACATGCAAACATGGTATTTCGTCATGTATCCTATCCCCTACCCATCCCTTTGTGGTAGCATATAAATTGGTACAGTACCTTTTATGTGAACCCTAGAGTAGATGAGAGATGAGATCGAGCTATGACCCCTTCCCTTAGTGGATAAGATCTCCATATGGATTTCAAGGCCTCCTTTCCATGGAGTTGTATCCTATTCTTGTAGCTACTTTTTCACCTTGTGGATTCTAGTACTATGGACATGCCAATCTTCACTACCAAGGTTTTAGTAGTGCCAATATTCCATAAAGTTTTATTTCTTGCTATTCTTCTTTGATAGAGTTCTATTAGGTCGGTGGACCGACCGGTAAGAGCGGATTGGTTCCAACTAGAGTGTCGTTGTCATGTCTTTCTAGTTTCCGAGGTTGCTCCTTTGGGGCTTTATTGCTGGGATTGATTCTATAGGTTTGCCTCACTATTTACCTCCACGTGTGTGTGTTCTTAGCCGTGTTCTTTGTGTTTCTCATCCCCTCCTCTCGAATCCCATGAATCCGTGAATATCATGCCCAACCCGAGTCACATAAAAGTTGCTATGTTTTTCATGTTATATGGCATAACTAGAGGTTTAGGGTTATCCACAACACATTCAAGAGATCCATGAGATGATCGAGGCACCAATATGTGAAACACCTAGGAAGTGAAATAAGAAAACTAACAAATGCAAGTGATTTTTTTTGTAATTATGATTAAATAATTACAGAACATAAAATTTCTTGTAAAGTAATTAAAAGGTGTTTCTTATGCCTAAAAATGGACCAGTGTCCATGGGTTTACTTGACTACTCTTTGATATATATGGTGGCACACATATAGTTTTTTAGATAACATAATGTCGATGCTACTCCTATATAGCATTTTTTTGCATTAATATGGGCATCACAGCCCAAACGTATAGATGATGCAACACATATCACTAATACTTCCTTAGTAAGAGAAAACTCTGGGCATTAAGATTGAAGTGGATGCACTCTCGTGTGTGATAGGGTATTGCTTTAGGTATCTTGAAATAATGTTGAATAGCAATATGCTACCTCGAAACAAAGGAGCTCATATTTAATGTCAATAGATGATAATAACATATGCGAATAACCAACTTATTACAAAGCGGAAAACTACACAAATAAAACCTGGTAGCCACAATAAAGTGCCAAAACCAACTCTTTAGTCGTTGTTTGTTTACAATCTATAAATTGTTGTAGAATTTGAATATTTTTTGTTATAATTATTATCTGGATTTTTTAACATGTGGTATTTAATACTGTGAATATTCCCAAGGTGATATCTTACATGGTAAGTTGATATGCTTGTTGGGATTCATAAAAACTAATCCACATAATGATTAATTTGATCCATGTTTGAGCACAACTTCTTATTTTTATTTTTATGAAACAATCATCATTGGGTTATTTATTGTCAAAGAAGCGGCCAGAAAACCACTAGCATAGTAGTTCATATTTTTTGTTACTTTTGTGTATCTTTAGAACAATTTTGAAGTGATGAAGGAATATAAAAAATTAGACTCACAATAACTTCAACTGACCAAAAGTTGTGCACCAGAATCAACAACTACGAAGTTGAATTCAATATAAATTGGATGAATCGCTGCTAAAAGAATATGATTTGATGTAATAGCTACTCCCTTCTTTTCATAATATAAGATGTTTTAGCTTTGTGAAGGTAATGTAACCTTCAACTGACTAAAAGACGTCTAGATACATTACCTTCACAAAGGTAAAACATCTTATATTTTGAAATGGGGGGAGTATGTTTTTGACCATCTCTTATCGTTTATCAAACCAAAATTTGACCTCTAAAATGGCAGCATAGTCCCGTGCGAACACAATGTGGTGTAACAATGCACTTTCTTTCTTACACCACAACACAATAATCCACCGACAACAGAAAAATGTATTTTCATTTTGCTTGACCACCCAATACCTCTTTGGTACATGGGATTTCGAAAATGTTGGATTATGAATTTGAACAAGATGCAATGACATGTTGATCCAACATGAACTTAAAACAAAGAAATTTTAAGAGTAAAGAGATGCAGTCTGGTTGCGTCATGAAACGAATAATTTTTCGTGTATATCATATAGTAGTTTTTCTAGAATAACAGGAGGTTACTCCAAGCTCCATTGCATGAAACCCACGAACATGCCGAGTAACATAGTTTCGGTTTTAACTCCTAGTAGTGCAGCTGCGGTATAAAAGGTTCAGTAAGGTGCAGGTAAATAGATGCGACATAATGCCAAAAACAAGCGGCAAAAGCAGCTACATGGCTTGCATAGCACCACACCAGTTCACATTTTGGAGAGAGGGGCATGTGTATACCATAGTTGTCATTGAACCAAAGAAAGTATTTTTCTTAGACTGAACTTTGTAGAATTTGGAAAACTCCTATGGTTCCTATGCTATGCAGTGAAGGAATAGAATCTGGAAAAATCCTATGAAATGTATTTACACTAAATAGGTCTGATGCGTGAAAAGTTGGCTTAGATCCAGTGCTCCATGGAGCTTGTTTCTTAATAAGTTCAAAAGCTTTATTTTGAAATCTCAAAAATTTGTAAAAATAATTATAGAGGTGTACATGTAAATTTCATCGCATATCTTCCGCAAAAAGACAAGCATGTAGAGGGGAACACAGTTTTTTTGGGGTTGCCTCCCTGAAGCCACAAAATTTATCTTTTTCTATGACCAGCAATTTAACACATTATTTAACAAACTTTGCATATCACGTGCATCCATGGAATTTTTTACTTCTAAATTTTATTTTGCTTATTTCAGATTCCAGGCTCTGTGGAGCCAAAAACATCGGTCTCCCTGATGCGGAGATAGCTACAGGCGGTTCGTGGCAAGCCGCTTGTCTTTTTTTTTGGTTATTATTAAGGCTTGTCGTTTTCTTCTTCTTTGGCTGCCGAGCTTCTCGTTTGCTTGTTGCCTTGGGTCTTGGGCCTTGGGCCGTTGTCAAGGTGCAGAAAAACTAGCAAACGGGCCGCCTTGTGATTGAACACAGCGTATGGTAATAACCCGTTCGTGCGGCTAAGATTGTCCACAAGAGTTCCACATACGCGCGACAGGGTGAACCACTAGTGAAAACTCAAAAGGTGAGGACTAAATTAAGCCGTAATAATTTGACATGGATGGATCGTTCCTCCTACCTTCCGCTTCCTCTATTCCAATCAGTAATGCTGGGTCAGAGTCTCGAAGTTAATGGAGGATACAGGAACAGTAGTGGTGGCTCCCCCCAAAAGATCAAATCTACTGGTGGTATCAACCAACTGGCGGTGGTGCATCCACCCCACCCCCGGGCGGCCACCAGCCTCAGAATCACAAGCGGAACCACGCAGACGCAGTCACGAACACACACATTTACGCCCTGCTAGCGCGCCTCGCGGTTTACTTTACCTACTGCTACTACTTCTACGGCTCCGGCCACGTCGCGACGGCAAGGGCAGCCACATGATGCGCCGCAGCGGCAGGCCACGCTCACATCGCAGCCACCATAGGCGAACCCCTTCCTGCTCCTCATAACGTGTCCGTCTCTTCCCCCACCCGTCCCCCACCTCCCCCCATCTTTTAATCTGCACCCGGCGCAAAGGCCAGCATACAGCCGGTGTTGTTGCCAAGGTCGACTGACTCAAGAATCGTTGCTGTTCTAGCTCAATCGCTTTTTTGCCAAAGCTGCGTCTCAGCGTTTGTGCTGCTCGATCCGCTGCATGGCATACTCAGGCGACGTCGAAGCGGTGCCGGAGCACTGCGCGGCTCACCCAGCCGACGCTGGCATGGGCGGCGGCTTTCCGGAGGCGGCGGAGAAGAGCGCTCGACCAGTCGCGGCCGAGACGACGTCCTCCGATCACCACGAGGCAGTGGAGGCGTCCGAGCAAGCTGCAAGAATGTCTACGACTACGTCCATGGAGCGGGAGGAGGAGGAGAAGCTGCTGATGTCGCCGACGGCCAAGGAGGAGGAGGCGGAGACCACGCGGGACAGGCTGAAGCGGCACAGGCGGGAGATGGCGGGGAGGGTGTGGGTGCCGGAGATGTGGGGGCAGGAGAAGCTGCTCAAGGACTGGCTCGACTGCTCCGCCTTCGACCGCCCGCTCGTCCCCGCCGGACTGCTCACGGCGCGCCGGGCGCTCGTCGCCGAGTCCTGCGCGCGCCGCCCGGCACCGGAGCCCCGCGCCAGCTCCAGCCCTCTCCGGGTGCAAAACGGCTGCTCCTGAGCTCCCACTTCAGCTATATCTACATGCACATATGCCTAGTTCTTCTTGCTCGAATAAGATACCATTATATCCTTCTTGTTTCGGAGCTGTGAAGGTTTGTTCATCGTTTTGTGATTCAGTGGTGATACTTTTGAAGAATTACATTTGCACTTCAGCCTATTTATACTTAGCTTATACAGCCAATAATTCAGAAACGACAGTCGTCTCGATCGGTTTATAGACACAATTTTATTATTAGTGATTATCGATCGAGGAGCGTGTTGCTCTGTATAGATGGATGTATTGTGGCGTGCTTTGTTTATTTGGCTAGTACTGTTAAGGGGCATATCATATGTGGCTACGCACCTTTGGTTTAATTGGCTCGTATACCTTTTGATTTAGACCGGCCGTTTGCTGGTTTTATATGTATAGTTTGGTCAAAAAAAATATCTACGGACTTTAATGAGTCAATAGGATTGGATTGCAGGTATAGATCGCCATAAAGCTTAGGATCGAATTAATTTATATGTGCTTGTTGTTTCGTCAGGTGAACCTTTTCAACACTAGCGACGTGGTTTCCTGCCATTCTTTCGTTTCTTCTTCTCCTTTTGAGGAACAGATTCTCGCCTCTTTCGTTCGGTTCCAACTTGCTAGTGTTCATTTGGCATTATAGCACGTGAGACCTAGTACACATGTGCGCATAACCCTAGCTATCTTGCTCAAAAACATAATTATTATGTGTAGCACTCGCTTTAGGAAAATCTAAAACGTACACTCGATGTATATTACTTGATACTTCATCTGTTCGGAAATAAGCATAGACGATTTGTCCAGACACACATGTATCTACACATTAAAATGTAGACAAATCTGCTAGTGCACTTATTCCAGAACAAAGAGAGTATATTTTTACAGAAACACTCAGATGTCTTAGGTCATCTCCACTCGGCTATCCAGGACGTCGAATTTAGGTCCGAACGCGGAAAATCGGCTTAGTCGTGTACACAGAAACCTGTTTTCGTCTGGATTTGGGCCAACATTGGTCCTGACTACCCAGGCCGAACCCAGGTTTCCGGGTATGCCCTGAGAACGCCGGACGCAGCAAATTGGACGAGTGGACCAGCCTGTCAGCGACAGAAGCCGAGTCGCAATCGTCCTTCCCGTCGTTTTCCTTTTCCCGCCCTCGCCGCTACACCCCTCCCGCCCTCGCCGCCGAACTTGGCCTATAAAAGGCGTACATCTCGCCGTCTCCCTTCACAGTCTCTCACACCGCTCCCAACTCCGGCGAACCGCAGACCTCGCACCTTTCTACCTCCTCAACTCCGCCGAAAAGCCATGGCCGAGAGATTTCCCGGCGACATCGCGGCGGCGAGCGGCCGACGCACGCTGCAGAGGTGGGAAGCCCGGCTGCTCCACGAGGCGGGCTATATGGCGCCGCCGGACTGTCGTCTCCCCTTCCGCCGGTGTCGTCCGACGAGGACATCGCCGGAGAGATCCAGGCGGCTATCGCCGCCATGCAAGACCCGGATCTCGCCGAGGATCCTAGCAACCTGGTCTTCTGGAGGCAGTTCTTCGCCGACAGGCGTCTCCAGGATCTCGCCCGACACAACGGACCGTCGGGCCCGACACCCGGATCTCGCCCAACATGGCTTTTCGCCGCCGCTGGTGAAGCGTTCCAGGGCGAACTCTCGCCGCCGTCATGGAGCACATCCAGGCCGGCAACCACCCCCCCCTCGGCCTGTAGATGCGGCGTCCGGCGTCGACCATGGCGGTGGCGGCCTATTCCTAGTTAATAATTCGATGTAATATGTGTGTCCTTGCCCTAGTTAATAAAATCTGTCTATATTCGCCCATATTTCGCCGAGTTTAACTAAATTTCGCCGAACCTAGGAACTCGGCCTGAAAACGCGAGTGGGAATCTCGACGTTCCCAAGCCGAAAATGCGTTTCGTCCGGCCAAAAAAAGTCCGGATTTTGGCCTCGGTGAGTGGGGATACTCTTACAACTAGCACAGTTGCTTGGTACATGAATCTTGTGCTTGCTAATGGCTGCTTCTAGAAGTTTCGTATATATATCTGCATGCGTGGTCAGTTCGACATTATCGTGGACTAATGAGTGCCACTGAATCGCCCTGTAGGACTCTTGTTGGCCTACTGCATCATGCGTGTACTTCATTTGGAAAGTGCGGGAATCCGCACAGTAGTTACCAACCACCACTTCAATTACACTGAGCATAGACACATGCAACCACACGGTACGAGTTTTCGCAGCAACAAAAAAAAACACAGTATACAGACTTATTTGATTTGTAGGATTTTCATAGGATTGAGTTTTTATGGATTTTTTACCAACATAGTTTGATTAGGAATTGAACCAGTAGGATTGTTTCCTATGGAGTTTTGTATAGTCATATTTCATAGCAAAAAATTTATCGCAAATCTATCTCCAGGTTGATCTTGATCTGACACAAACTGAGATCACGCCTTAGGATCACCATTCCACGCATCTACTTGTGCATTTAATTACAAGACTTACCTTATGCTGGCCAAAACGTCACGCCACTGCATGCTTTCACTTGTGCATTTACTTACGAATTCTAAAAATTTAAAATGTTTTCTAGCTCAAACTTTTTATCTAAATTAGATTTTGTTTTCACCGTTAGACTAGTCATAACGAGATCTTCGAAACAAGATCCCATGTAGATATGTTTTGATGACTTTTTTTTTGAGTATGTAACTTTTTGCTAGATGTAACTCTTTCTGCTAACTGGGATCTAACTTTTTTGCTGGACGATGTAACTTTTTCTGCTAATTCAGATGTAACTTTTTGCTGGATGATGTAACTTTTTACTGGATGTAACTTTCTGATAACTTAGATATAACTTTTTTTTGTAAATTGGATGTAACTTTGATCGGATGTAACTTCTACAAATTTACATCCTCTAAAAAATAGTCGAAACAAGGATCTAGTTTTGAAGATCTCGTCGCGACAAGCCCAACGGTAAAACAGATCTTGAATTGGACAAAAAGTTTGAGCTAGAAAACATTTCAAATTTTTGGATTTTGTAATTATATACGTGGGATAAAGTGCATGCAGTACGGCTGAGTAGTGTATCTTTTTTAAATAAAGACAAAACTCATTTGCTTTTTCTATTCCAAAAAATAGAAATATTAGTAGGCTGTCTGAACTAACCTCATTTTTTTGTTAAAACAAGGTCAACCTTGGTGTAGGCGCACCTAAAATTTATTAGGTCTAAGCTCTTGAAAAAATCCTATGTCTAGCACAGTGAGTAACAGCTAGTTGTTTGAAATCTGAAACTTCAATCAGATTCCTGTGACTTTCTACGTTGCTACTTTAGGAATCGGGACTATGAATTCCTCGTTTATATCATGCATATCATCTTCCCCCTTTTGAACCCGCATCAGAGAGCCGTCTTTACTTCACCTGCAGCGATCGACTTTGGATTGTTATCATTAATTCATTCGAGCAGTAACTTTGGATGACACCACATTGAGCACCTCCTCCATATTTTCCACCCATTTCAAAACGATATAGGTTCTCATAGAACTCCCGTGCAAGATTTGTCACCTTCTACTCATCCTCTTTGATTACCCCATCGGGTTGTTCAGTCTGCTAATTTTGTTTCGCTTTTTTCTATGTGAGAAGGGATAATCTCGGTAATGCCCATTGTTATGAACTTAAGGTTTCATAGAAAAGAGAGCGCTGGTAATTTCGTCGGCTGGTCACACAAACAAGGGAGTCAATATGGTTTGATTATGGTGGAGAACACGATTGCAAAGTAGTTGATTTGCTAGATGCGCTCTAGCTCACGACGGTTGCTGATTGCTGGGAAACTAAGGTGCCCTCTCCGTCGACTCCTCCCAGCCTTTATATGAGAGGCTAGGTTTCGGAGCCGCATATGGATAGGTTACAAGTTATAATTACAACACTAGAACTACGTTGGTTCATACTTTTATATTGATCGTCAAGTCAAGATTCTGTCCATCGGATGCTTCCTGAACTCCTTATTCTATGTTGGACCTTATGGGCCATATCTGCAATGCGCCCGAGGTAATAATCAAGGGAACCCGATAAGTTATACCCATGTCAATAGCTCCTGACACTCCATCCGAATCGTAGATCTGGGTTGAATCTCAAAGACATTTTCAGCTATAACCCGAAGATTCCTTCAGGCGAATGTTTTTATTTTTACAAGTACTGTGTCATGGTGATTTTGGTATAACGATTCTGGTGCATCCGACGGATCGGAAACCAGTTAAATTGCTTTTGGGAAAAAACATCATGAACCTACATCAAGCTCGAGTATCCGGACTCGAACTCGGTATATGTTAGCATAATTCAGCTTGAGCCATGGAGGTCTTATCGAGTACTAAATTCCAGTGTTGTTTCGGGTAACCAACGAGTCTGTCAGGATTTTTTTATCGTATAGTAGATACGGATAAGATACGGGCAGGACGTATTCATGTGAAGTTACCAAGCCTCACAGGACGGATCCTGGGGTCTTACCTTCATGTCGTGGATATAGCATTCAAACATGTTATTATGACGGATGCGGCCTGAGGATTTTTAGATTGTTATCTACTGTCTTGTTTAGCTATTGGAATTGCTGAAGTTGTCAGATTTTCTTAATTTTCAACGAGTGTGATGTGAACGCTCCCTATGGAAGTAACCGTTTGAGGATACAGTTATGTAATGGTCATAGGTTTTGTGATATTCGATTCCATTGGAGGATTATGCTATCTCTATCAGGTGTGCGGCTAGCGTTCCCAATGGGAGTAGCCCTCGAGGCTACGTTGGAATGCTTGCATTTGAGTGTAGGCTCAAAGTTATTCTTCGTGTATTTTTGCTTTTATTTCTAATGGAAATATGCCCTATATGCAATAATAAATGTGTTATTATTCATATTTCTGTTTCAAAATTAAGTTTATTGTTCTATGCTATAATTGTATTAGTTCTAAATAATGTGTATTTAGAGGAAAATCCTAATACATGTGTGGGATGATAAACACCATATAAGGATATCCCTAGTCATGCATCTATGACTAGTATGTATGTCAACGATAGTTTCTGTAACACCCCGGTTCTGAAAAGACCGTGGCCTCTATGTGACATGCCAATCCCTGGATCGGTTCATTGGCCCACAATAGAGTAAGATAGATAACATAGCAAAATATCCGTGTATCATAAATAACAAAGATCCAGAGTACCATTATTACAATAAAAGCTTAGCCCAAAGCTAGCTCAAATTATTCAGGTAGCAACATAAATAAAATAAATCCTCTATTCTTCAAATTGCCCACAAGTGAACAAGTGCCGAGTGGAGTACCGTGGCCTATATCGATTACTCAGAATCGGAATAACCTGCAACATGAAACGTAGCAGCCCCGAAGGGTCAATACATGGAATATATGGCAAGTAGAGCTAGTAATGGAGACAATAGTACTAACATCTACATGCATATTTGGCAAGTGGAGCTGTGTCTGGCTTGCATTTGCAAATACATTTGTCCTACTTTCATAAACAGTTTTTGATTTTCTTTGAAAAGATCCCAATTAAGTTAACCCAACAACATTAAAACAATTACGAAATTAGAATGAGCGAGAAACATGTCATGGAATCAATATCAAGCAACTCAGTTGTCCATAACCGGAGACACGGCTAATCGATTAGATTATACACCCTGCAGAGGTTAGTACACTTTACCCATGTGACTTGGCCAGCCTAGCTCGTACTATCACTCACATTTTGAGTGGTGATAGGGAGAAGTCCAAGTTCAGACTGTTCGGGAAGTAGCTCCTCAATCCCGACGCGCACCGGTCCAACCTACCAAAATTCTACATCTCTGGATACGCGGGTTCGAGTTACCACAAACTACTAAGTCCAACCAACCGTCCATTCCATTATTGGCACATGGTTGTACACGTAAGCTACACAATAAAGAAACCAATCATTCTCTCTTGATACCTGGGTGCCTTTCCGCAATGAAACCACCAAAAATTATCAATACCATCACACCCAGGAGATTCATTGATTAAGTTATTTTAGTTTTTGCAAAACAACTCATTTAGAAACAACTTTTAGTGATGTAACCCAGCCCTCGTTCATCATAGCATGGCTAAGCACATCTACCAACGGTGGTTCATCTACAAGAAAAGCCCTACCACATAATAGGTCATAGCATAGCGATAGTATCATCCTACACATGCATCTACAAAATACATGACAATGCATTGAAAATAGTAGGACGATATCATGAACAAAGTAGCATCTACTTGCCTTGGTTGTAGCGGTCGGAAGAACAATCCACACACGAGCAAGCGTTGCACTCGTCACAATCTACACGATACAATTGCATTCATAAACAAACAATCCACAAGCATATGCAACAAATATGATGCATGAATGCAAGAGCGATAAGTGAATTGGTGCTACAGCTGCACCACAACATCCTATTCCATAATACTACCGATTGCATGCATGGAAAAATAGTTTTAGCGCTAGGAAAACTATTAAGTAAAAGTAATGCTCAAAACTAGAGCTAGAACTTAAATAATTCACTACCGGTAGTATACTGTTTGTAAAATCTTGGAAAAATTCTACCGCATAGGCATCGCTGATTAGAAACAGTACCAACTGGAATTACTAAAAAAGGAATCATAAAACTCCCGGAGTAATTAAAACACTGCAGAAAGCCAATAGACAGTTTCTGCAGAAGTTTTTACTGTAAGCCTGCCTTTTTAAATCACGATGAGATTCCCCTCGTTCCACTGAATCCAGGGACATATCATACGCGATTTTTGGAGCTACGGATCTTTTTCTACAAATTTATTACTCCGAAAAGGCCACTAACTAGTTTGATTAAACTGTACTAAACTTGTTTCAAAAGCCTGAACCAAAGGTACAGCAAGATTCTACACGACTCACTGAATCTACACATATTTTATTTGCAATTTTTGTTGGAATTATGCCCTAGAGGCAATAATAAAGATGTTATTATTATAATTCTTGTTCATAATAAAGTTTATATTCCATGCTAGAATTGTATTAAGCGGAAACATTAATACTTGTGTGGTTTGTGAACAACACCGTGTCCCTAGTACGCCTCTATGGACTAGCTCATTGATCAATGATGGTTAAGGTTTCCTAACCATAGACATGAGTTGTCAATTGATAATGAGATCATATCATTGGGAGAATGATATGGTGGACAGACCCAAACTAAGCGAAGCAATTAGATCGTGTCCTTGTGTTCATCTTTGCGAAGCTTTTCCTATGTCAAATATTGTATTCCTTAGACCATGAGATAAAACAACCACTCGGTAATTGATATCAACACCGCTTGCAAGCATGTGGTTAAGGAGTTAATCACAAAGTGATATCGGATTACGGAACGAGTAAAGTACTTGCTGTGAACGAGATTGAACTAGGTATGACGATACCGACGATCGAATCTCGGGCAAGTAAAATATCGCGAGACGAAGGGAATATATATATGGGATTGATTGAATCCTGGCATCGTGGTTCATCCAATATGATCATCGATGAATGTGTGGGAGTCAATATGGGTGCCCAGACCCCGCTGTTGATTATTGATAGAAGATCATGTCCGCATATTCTCGAACCCGCAGGGTCACACACTTAACGTGTCTCGACGCTAGGATAGATTGGATAATTGGTTTATGAATTTTTGTTCGGAGTCTTGGATGGGATCCGGGACATCACAAGAGGTTCCGGAGTGGTCCGGAGAATAAGATTCATATAAGGCAGTGCAATTTTTGGAGTTCGGAATTGTTCCGGATTAATCGGTATTGTACCGGAAGCTTCTAGAACCTTCCGGAAGGGGGCCAACATGGTCCCACCTTCCGGGAGGGGGCATGGGCCTATGAGGGAGTGTCCTGGCCGCATTGGGCCAGGGGCACAAGGCCCCATAGGGCCCATCCGATCCTAGATAAGTTTAAATCGTTTAAACTAGAGATAAGATAGGGTTTCTAGAAGGGAGAGTTTAAATCGTTTAAACTAGAGATAGGCTTGGAGGATGGGCAAGGGCTGGCCGCACCCCCTCTATATATAGAGGGCTGGTGCGCCCCCCTCCCTACACACACACCTCCCTCCAAGCCCTAGTAGCCCTGCTGCCCTTCCTCTCTCCCTTCCGACTGTTTGTAGGCGAAACCCTGCTGCAGAAATTCTCCACCATATACACCACGCCGTCGTGTTGTAGATCCAATCCATCTCTCCACCATACTTGCTGGTCCGAGGAAGGAGGATACGTCAAGGTGCTGCACGTGTGCATCTCACGGAGGCACCGCCACTTGTGGTGCTAGATCGGATCGGATCGGATCGCGAGGAGGAGAAGCGAGTACGACTACATCACACACGTTCCGACGAACGTTCCGCTGTGCGAATCTTCAAGGGTATGAAGATCTAATCCAATCTCTCTTGTTGTTTGCATCTCCTAGATTAGATCTTGGCTTTCCCTCTGTTCGCTTCCGTAGAAAATTTTGATTTACTATGCTGCGAAACCCATCAGTGGTATCAGAGCTAGATCTATGCGTAGATGTGTTTCACGAGTAGAACGCAACATGGTTGTTGCGGGCGTTGATGTTTTCTGTTGCAAGCCTCTTGTTTGTGTTCTTCTTATGACGCGGGATAGTGAGATTGAAGCGGTCCAGGCCAACCTTACGCGACGTCGTTCGCGAGACCGGCTCCGCACTTGACGTGTGGCTTGTACCACACATGCGACTGGTGGATATCAGTTTCTCTCACTATAGTTGTCATGGGATTAACACTGGAGTTTGGCAACCACAATATCACCGTTGTGGCTTTCCGTAGGTAAGAATCGTTCTTAGCATCTACTCCCATGAGCCACGTAAAACACGCAACAACAAAGTAGAGGCGTCTAACTTGTTTTTGCAGGGAGTGTTTTCTGTGATATGGTATGGCCCAAGATGTGATGTGTATATTGTATGCGATGATCATGTTTTGTAATGTTTCACGACTTGCATGTCGATGAGTACACAACCGGCAGGAGCCATATGGTTGTCTTTATAATTGTGTATGACCTGCGAGTCAACTTCTTATACGCCATGTAATAGCTTTACTTTATCCCTAAGTAGTTAGCAATAGTTGTAGTTGCTATTCGTGGTGGAGGCAATCATGGTGGAGTGATGGAGATCATGCCGGAACGCACAAGATGGAGATCATTGCGCGAAGATTGGCTATACCATGTCACATAAAGTTATATGCATGTGATGTTTATCCTTTTATGTATCTTATTATGCTTAGATCGCGACGGTAGCATTATAAGATGATTCCTCACTTAAAGATCAAGATAAAAACTGTGTTCTCCCCAAGTATACACCGTTGCGAAAGTTCGTCGTGTCCAAGCATCACGTGATGATCGGGTGCTATAGACTCTACGCTCACATACAACAGGTGCAAGCCAGTTTTGCACACGCGGAAATGCTTGGGTCTAGCTTGACGAGCCTAGCATGTACAGACATGGCCTCGGAACACAAGATCCGAAAGGTTAAGCATGAGTCATATGAATGATATGATCGACACTTCGTTGTCCACCATTGAAACCACATCTCTTCTCGTGATGATCGGATTAGGTGTGGTGAATTTGGATCGTGTTCACTAAACAACTTGAGGGATGTTGAATTTAGTGGGAGTTCATCTAGTAATTTGATTAAGTTGAACTATTTATCATGAACATAGTCTAAATTGTACTTGCAAATACTGTAGATCACATGGCCAAGTCCAACTTCAACTTCAACGTTTTTGCTGAGAAAGAAAAGCTTAGAAACAATGGGTCTAACTTCACCAACTGGTTCCGCAATCTAAGAATTATTCTGTCTGGCGGACAAAAGGACTATGTCCTTGAGAAAGCGTTAGGTAACCCCCCTGCTGTAACTGCGCCGGCTGATGAGAAAGCTGTCTATCAGTCGCGCAAAGATGATTATGGTGTGATTAAGAGCACCATGTTGTTTGCTATGGAACCGGAACTTCAAAATCGTTTTGAAAACTATCCCGGGCCCTTTGAGATTCTCGAGGAGCTGAAAACCATGTTTTAGACTCAGGCCCGTTCTGAGAGATATGAGATCTCTGAGAAGTTCTTTAACTGCAAGATGGAGGAAGGGAGTTCCGTTAGTGAGCACGCCATTAAGATGTCGGGCTACACTCAACGCCTTGAGCAACTGGACCGCAAGATTCCAGAGGAGCTCAAGATTGACAGGGTTCTGCAATCACTCCCTCCCAGCTACAAAAGTTTTGTAGTGACTCATAATCAGATTGGTTCCACTGATACGATCACCAAGCTCTTCGCAAAGCTGAAGGCTGCGGAGGTGGACATCAAGAAAGATAATCATGTGTTGATGGTCAACAAGCCCTCCTTTAAGAAAGGTAAAGGTGCAAAGAAGCCCTTCAAGAAAGGCGGCGGCAAGCGCGTTGCCCCTGCTGAGAAGAAGCTCAAGTCTGGTCCTAAGCCGGACACTGAGTGCTTCTATTGCAAGGACAAGGGTCAGTGGAAGCGCAACTGTCCGAAGTACTTAGCGGACAAGAAGGCTGGCACCATCAAAGGTATATTTGATATACATGTTATTGATGTTTTCCTTACTAGCCCTCGTTGTAGTGCCTGGGTATTTGATACTGGTTCAGTTGCTAATATTTGTAACTCGAAACAGGAGCTACGGAATAGACGACGGCTTGCGAGGGATGAGGTGACGATGCGCGTTGGCAACGGATCAAGAGTTGATGTGATGGCCGTCGGCACGCTCTCCTTAGTTTTACCTTCGGGATTAGTTTTAAACCTTAATAAATGTTATTATGTGCCTGCGTTGAGCATGAACATTATTTCTGGATCGTGTTTATTGCAAGACGGTTATTCATTTAAATCGGAGAATAATGGTTGTTCTATTTATATGAGTAACATCTTTTATGGTCATGCACCCCTTGTGAATGGTTTATTTCTTCTAAATCTCGAAAGGGATGAAACACACATCCATAACATTGAGGCTAAGAGATGCAAAGTAGATAGTGATAATACTACTTATTTGTGGCACTGTCGTCTAGGTCATATTGGTGTAAAGCGCATGAAGAAACTCCATTCTGATGGACTTTTGGAGTCTCTTGATTTTGAATCATTTGACACATGCGAACCATGCCTCATGGGCAAGATGATCAAAACCCCGTTCTCCGGTATGATGGAGCGAGCAACGGACTTGTTGGAAATCATACATACCGATGTATGCGGACCGATGAGTGTTTCGACGCGCGGTGGATATCGCTATTTTCTCACTTTTACCGATGACTTAAGTAGATATGGGTATATCTATTTAATGAAACATAAATCTGAAACGTTTGAAAAGTTCAAAGAATTTCAGAATGAAGTGGAGAATCATCGTAACAGAAAGATTAAGTTTCTACGATCCGATCGTGGGGGCGAATATTTGAGTTATGATTTTCTCACGCATCTCAAAGCAAGTGGAATCGTTTCACAACTCACGCCACCTGGAACACCACAGCGCAATGGTGTGTCTGAACGCCGGAATCGAACCCTATTAGATATGGTCCGATCGATGATGTCTCTTACTGATTTGCCGTTATCATTTTGGGGTTATGCATTAGAAACTGCTGCATTCACTTTAAATAGGGCTCCATCTAAATCCGTTGAGACGACACCGTATGAACTGTGGTTTGGTGCTAAACCTAAGTTGTCGTTTCTTAAAGTTTGGGGATGCGAAGCTTACGTCAAGAAGTTGATGCCGGACAAGCTCGAACCCAAAGCGGAGAAATGCGTCTTCATAGGATACCCTAAGGAAACTATTGGGTATACCTTCTATCACAGAACCGAAGGCAAAGTGTTTGTCGCAAAGAACGGTTCCTTTCTTGAGAAGGAGTTTCTCTCGAAAGAAGTGAGTGGGAGGAAAGTAGAGCTTGACGAGGTTATTGAACCTTCTCTTGAATTGGAGAGTAGCGCAGCACCTGAAATTGTTCCAGTGCCGCCTGCACCAACAATAGAGGAAGCTAATGACAAGGATCATGAAACTTCGGACGATGCTGCTACTGAACGTCGCAGGTCGACAAGGTCGCGTGCCCCTCCTGAGTGGTACGACAACCCTGTCTTGACTGTCTTGTTAGTAGAAGACATTGAACCTACGAACTATGAGGAAGCGATGATGAGCCCAGACTCTGAGAAATGGCTAGAATCCATGGAATCCGAATTGGGATCCATGAGCGAAAACCAAGTATGGACTTTGGTGGACCCTCCTAGCGACCGAAAGGCCGTTGAGTGCAAATGGATCTTCAAGAAGAAAACGGACGCGGATGGTAATGTTACCGTCTATAAGGCACGGCTTGTCGCAAAAGTTTTTTGACAAGTTCAAGGTGTTGACTACGATGAGACTTTCTCTCCCGTAGAGATGTTTAAGTCCATTCGGATTTTATTAGCAATTGCTGCGTTTCATGATTATGAAATATGGCAGATGGATGTCAAGACTGCGTTCCTCAATGGCAACATTGATGAAGAGTTGTATATGATGCAACCCGAAGGTTTTGTCGATCCTAAGGATGCTGATAAAGTATGCAAACTTCAGCGTTCCATTTATGGACTGAAGCAAGCATCTCGGAGTTGGAACCTTCGTTTTGATCAAGTGATCAAGAGCTTTGGATTTGTTCCAAATTGCTACGAAGCTTGCATCTACAAGAAAGTGAGTGGGAGCTCGGTGACGTTTCTGGTACTATATGTGGATGACATATTGATTATTGGAAATGACATCAACATGCTTAACGATGTGAAGAGTTATTTGAACAAGTGTTTTTCAATGAAAGACCTAGGTGAAGCTGCTTATATATTGGGCATCAAAATCTATAGAGATAGACAAAGACACCTGATAGCTTTAAGCCAGAGTACATACCTAGACAAAGTTCTGAAAAGGTTCAGAATGGATAAGGCATTGAAAGGTTCAGTGCCTATGTTGTCAGGTAAGATATTGAGCAAGGCTCAGTGTCCAGCTACGGTAAATGATAGGGAAGCTATGAGCAAAGTGCCTTATGCCTCGGCCATAGGTTCCATCATGTATGCCATGCTGTGTACTAGACCGGATGTGTCCAATGCTCTTAGTTTGACGAGCAGATATCAAAGTGATCCAGGAGTGGAACACTGGACAGCCGTGAAGAACATCCTAAGGTACCTAAATAGGACTAAAGAAATGTTCTTAGTCTATGGGGGTGATGAACAGCTCGTCGTAAAAGGTTACGTCGATGCTAGTTTCGACACCGACAAGGATGATTCTAAATCTTAGACAGGATACGTGTATATTTTGAATGGAGGAGCTGTGAGCTGGAGAAGCTGCAAGCAAAGCGTGATCGCGGGATCTACAGTAGAAGCGGAATACATGGCTGCTGCAGAAGCGTCAAGTGAAGGAGTTTGGATCAGAAACTTCATCACTGAGCTTGGCGTGGTTCCAAGTGCATTGGACCCACTGGAGATATTGTGTGACAACACTGGCGCCATAGCGCTCGCTAAGGAACCAATATATCATCCAAAGACCAAGCATATCAACCGCAAGTTCCATATAATCCGAGATTATATAGCAGATGGAGATCTGAAGATCAGCAAAGTACATACAGATCTGAATGTCGCAGATCCATTGACTAAACCTCTTCCACGTGTAAAACATGATCAGCACCTCAGTGCCATGGGTGTGAGATTGTTGCCAAATGTAAACTAGATTATTGACTCTAGTGCAAGTGGGAGACTGTTGGAATTATGCCCTAGAGGCAATAATAAAGATGTTATTATTATAATTCTTGTTCATAATAAAGTTTATATTCCATGCTAGAATTGTATTAAGCGGAAACATTAATACTTGTGTGGTTTGTGAACAACACTGTGTCCCTAGTACGCCTCTATGGACTAGCTCATTGATCAATGATGGTTAAGGTTTCCTAACCATAGACATGAGTTGTCAATTGATAATGAGATCATATCATTGGGAGAATGATATGGTGGACCGACCCAAACTAAGCGAAGCAATTAGATCGTGTCCTTGTGTTCATCTTTGTGAAGCTTTTCCTATGTCAAATATTGTATTCCTTAGACCATGAGATAATACAACTCCCTGGTATCGGAAGAAAGCTTTGAGGTCATCAAACGTCATCCTATGAAAGGGTGATCATAAAGGTGTCTCTCAGGTGATCGGAAAGTATCTGTTGGGTTGTATGTATCGAGATGGAATTTGTCCCTCCCAAGTCGGAGAGATATGCTTCGAGCCCACTCGGTAATCGATATCAACACCGCTTGCAAGCATGTGGTTAAGGAGTTAATCACAAAGTGATATCGGATTACGGAACGAGTAAAGTACTTGATGTGAACGAGATTGAACTAGGTATGACGATACCGACGATCGAATCTCGGGCAAGTAAAATATCGCGAGACGAAGGGAATATATATATGGGATTGATTGAATCCTGGCATCGTGCTTCATCCGATATGATCATCGATGAATGTGTGGGAGTCAATATGGGTGCCCAGACCCCGCTGTTGATTATTGATAGAAGATCATGTCCGCATATTCTCGAACCCGCAGGGTCACACACTTAACGTGTCTCGACGCTAGGATAGATTGGATAATTGGTTTATGAATTTTTGTTCGGAGTCTCGGATGGGATCCGGGACATCACGAGAGGTTCCGGAGTGGTCCAGAGAATAAGATTCATATAAGGCAGTGCAATTTTTGGAGTTCGAAATTGTTCCGGATTAATCGGTATTGTACCGGAAGCTTCTAGAACCTTCCGGAAGGGGGCCAACGTGGTCCCACCTTCCGGGAGGGGGCATGGGCCTATGAGGGAGTGTCCTGGCTGCATCGGGCCAGGGGCACAAGGCCCCATAGGGCCCAGCCGATCCTAGATAAGTTTAAATCGTTTAAACTAGAGATAAGATAGGGTTTCTAGAAGGGAGAGTTTAAATCGTTTAAACTAGAGATAGGCTTGGAGGATGGGCAAGGGCTGGCCGCACCCCCCTCTATATATAGAGGGTTGGTGTGCCCCCTCCCTACACACACACCTCCCTCCAAGCCCTAGTAGCCCTGCTGCCCTTCCTCTCTCCCTTCCGACTGTTTGTAGGCGAAGCCCTGCTGCAGAAATTCTCCACCATATACACCACGCCGTCGTGTTGTAGATCCAATCCATCTCTCCACCATACTTGTTGGTCCGAGGAAGGAGGAGACATCGAGGTGCTGCACGTGTGCATCTCACGGAGGCACCGCCCCTTGTGGTGCTAGATCGGATCGGATCGCGAGGAGGAGAAGCGAGTACGACTACATCACCCACGTTCCGACGAACGTTCCGCTGTGCGAATCTTCAAGGGTATGAAGATCTAATCCAATCTCTCTCGTTGTTTGCATCTCCTAGATTAGATCTTGGCTTTCCCTCTGTTCGCTTCCGTAGAAAATTTTGATTTACTATGCTGCGAAACCCATCAATTTTTGGCCAAACGGTTTAATTTCTACGCAATTTACAAGTTTCTACCGAAATCTGCCAACTAAAAGGATTAACGAAATTAACCAGTCAACTGTGTCTGTTGACTGGTCAAAGCGTCTGCTGACTGGGCGCTGACTGAGCGTCTGACTAGTCAACGCCTGAGTCTGACCGGTCAACGAACGATCTTAGCCGATGATCTGAGATCTGACGGTGGCTGCAGTCTTACCGGAAACAAACGGCAAAACGGACGGCGGCGAGTTCCGGACGGCGGCGGCGATCGGTTCCGGCGTCGGGGTTTTTCCTGCGCGGAGGGAGACGGTCAACGAGCGGTTCAAGAGGTCATCAACACGTCGACGGCGCGCGCGGCGGCGATGGCGGGACACGTGTACGTGTGCGCGTGTGGATAGACGCGCGCGCGAAGGCGCGCTAGGGGCAGCGGCACAGCGGGCAGCGCGCAGGGCGTGCGTGTGCTGCGAGCGTGTGCGTGCATGCGTGTGCGTGCGCGCACAGCAGCGTAGCAGCGGCATGCAGCGACGCAGCGCAGCTAGCGGCGAGCGGCGGCGCAGCAGCAGCGGCTGCAGCCGGGGCGGTGCGGGGCGCTGCGGAGGGGCTGCAGGCGGCGGGCTCGCGCGGGGAAGGGCGGCGTGGCGCGGCGTAGCGCGCGTGCAGGGCGGCGGCGGCTGCAGCGCTGGCGCGGCTCGGCGGCGGTATGGGGGCGGGGTGGAGCGGCAGGCGAGGCGCGGCGCCGGCGGCGGGAAGAGGAGAAGGAGGCGGCGCGCTGTACCTGGGCGGCGGCAGAGGAGGGCGACGGCGGCGGCTGGACCAGGTGGCGGCGGCGCGCAAGCCGAGGGCGGTGGCGACGGGGCGATCCCGAGGCGGGGAGGTCGCGCGGGGGAGGCGGGGCGATCGGGCAGGCGGGCACGAGGGCCGAGGCCGGGCGGGTCCCCCTTTAAGTGGCCCTCTCGCGCGAGTCCTAATCTGAAACGGCGCGGAGTTGGTTTCCGATTCGGAAATCGGTCCAAAATTTCGGACCGTTTTCCGGCGATTCACTAAAATGGCCGCAACTTCTCCGTACGAGCTCCGATTCGAGCGATTCTTGCGCCTACGGTTTCGTACAGTCGAGGGGAACAATCTAGCGTCAAGGTTTGAGCGAAACTACAGCTTCCCGCAGGAACCTCGTAGCAAAATAGAATAGGGTTTTGCAATTGGCGTTTCGCCGAACCTTTTCACTCGATGGTTTTGCATGGAAAAGCATGATGCAATGATATGAATGATATGCAAGACCAAATCTAAAATTTGGGATGTGACAAGACTAACCCCCTTAAGATGAATCTCGTCCTCGAGATTCGGCGCGGCTAGCAAATAGGTGTGGGTAGTCCTCTCGGATGTCATTCTCACGCTCCCAAGTGGCTTCTTCTTCGGTGTGGTGGCTCCACTGCACTTTGCAAAACTTGATTGTCTTGGTACGGGTAGTCCTTTCCGCTGTCTCCAGAATCTTGACCGGGTTCTCCTCATAGGTCAAGTCGTTCTCAAGCTGAACCTCCTCTAGCGGTACGGTGTCTCTCAATGGTGTATCCACCATCTCCGGATGGCACTTCTTCAGCTGGGATACGTGGAACACATTGTGAACAGCGGACAGAGCCTCTAGCAACTCCAACTGATAAGCAACTTCTCCTTTGTGTGCTAAGACCCGATACGGTCCAATAAATCGAGGTGCCAGCTTACCCTTAATTCCAAACCTCTTGATTCCACGAAGTGGCGACACTCTGAGGTATGCTCTATCACCTATCTCATACACCACTTGCTTGCGCTTGGCATCGGCGTAGCTCTTCTGCCTTGATTGTGCTACCTTCAGCCTGTCCCTAATCAAGGCGACCTTCTCCTCAGCGTCCTTGATCAAATCGGGTCCAAACAACTGACGTTCTCCTACTCCATCCCATAGCAATGGTGTTAGGCACCGTTTCCCATATAGCACATCGAACGGTGACGTCTTGATGCTGGTTTGGTAGCTGTTGTAGTAGGAAAACTCAGCATACGGCAAATTTTCATCCCAACTAGAACCATGAGCCAAAGTGCAAGCTCTCAGCATGTCCTCCAAAATCTGATTCACCCTCTCGGTCTGTCCATCAGTCTGTGGGTGAAACGCTGTGCTAAACTCCAATCTAGTGCCAAGTGACTCGTGCAGCTGGCGCCAGAAGTGTGAGGTAAATTGGGTGCCTCTGTCAGATACAATACTCTTGGGAACTCCATGTAGGCACACAATCCTGTCCATGTAAATCTTGGCCAACTTTGCACTCGTATAGGTTGTCTTCACCGGTATAAAGTGGGCTACCTTGGTCAAATGGTCGACCACTACCCAAATAGAGTCATATCCTGACCTGGTCCTGGGAAATCCTGTGATAAAGTCCATTCCCACTCTATCCCACTTCCAATCCGGCACGGGCAGTGGCTGTAGCAGTCCTGCTGGCTTCTGGTGTTCTGCCTTCACTCGGCTACATACATCACATAGGGCAATATGCTTGGCGATATCTCCCTTCATGTTGTTCCACCAAAATCTGCTCTTCAAATCCATATACATCTTTGTGTTGCCCGGATGTATGGAGTATGGCGAGTTATGAGCCTCCTGCATAATCAACTCCCTTGTCTCCGGGCCACTGAGCACACACAAACGATCTCCGTACCACAAGGTACCATGCTCATCCTCGCGGATATCCTTTTCCCGATTCTCCTTCATCTTTTCCTTTATCTCCTCTATTTCCTTGTCTCCTATCTGAGCCTTTATGATCCTGTCCTGTAGCGTCGGTTGGACTTCCATTGTTGCCAAGTATCCTTCAGACACTACTTCCAGTCTAAGGTCCTTGAATTGCTTGCACAAATCCTCAGGCAATTCACCAATTGACAATCCATTGGCATAAACCTTCCGGCTCAGAGCATCTGCTACTACATTGGCCTTTCCTGGGTGGTATTGCAGATTCATATCATAATCCTTGATAAGCTCCAACCATCTCCTTTGTCTCATGTTCAGTTCCTTCTGTGTAAATATGTACTTCAGGCTCTTGTGGTCGGTGTACACATCACAGTGTTTTCCCATTAAGTAATGCCTCCATACCTTGAGCGCATGAACCACTGACGCTAACTCCAAGTCGTGTGTGGGGTAATTCCGCTCATGGTGCTTGAGTTGTCGCGAGGCATATGATACTACTCTTCCATCTTGCATCAGTACACTCCCAAGTCCCTGTCGAGAAGCATCACAATATACTTGGAAATCCTTCTGAAGATCAGGTAAACACAGAACAGGTGCGGTTACTAGGCAACGCTTCAGTTCCTGAAAGCTGGCTTCACATATGTCTAACCATTTAAACTTCCTCTCTTTCTTCAGAAGTTTAGTCATCGGCTTAGCAATCTTGGAAAAGTTTTCAATGAACCTCCTGTAATATCCAGCAAGTCCCAAAAAGCTTCGAATCTCTCCCGCATTCTTGGGTGCTTCCCACTCAGTTACTGCAGTCACTTTGCTTGGATCAATAGCGACTCCTTCTCCTGACACTACGTGTCCAAGAAACCCAACGGTGTTAAGCCAGAATTCACACTTGCTGAATTTGGCATACAGCTGATGTTCTCTCAGTTTCTCCATAATCAGTCGCAAATGTTTCTCATGCTCAGCATCATCCTTGGAATATATCAGTATGTCATCAATAAACACCACCACGAACTTGTCCAAGTACTCCATAAATACCTTGTTCATCATGGTCATGAAGTATGCCGGGGCATTCGTTAGTCCAAAAGACATAACCGTATACTCATATAAACCATACCTAGTGGTGAAGGCGGTTTTTGGTACGTCCTCCTTCCGGATCTTCAATTGAAAGTAGCCTGTCGCAGATCAATCTTGCTGAACACCTTCGCTCCTTCCAGTTGATCAAACAAATCATTTATGTTCGACAGAGGGTACTTGTTCTTGATGGTTACTTCATTCAGCGAGCGATAGTCCACCACTAATCTCTTGGTGCTGTCTTTCTTTTCCACAAACAGAACAGGTGCACCCCATGACGACGCACTAGGCTGAATGAATCCCTTTTCCAGCTGCTCTTTCAACTGCTTCTTCAATTCCTTCAGCTCATCCACATCCATCTTATATGGTTTCTTTGCTATTGGTCCTGTTCCCAGCATCAGGTCGATAAGAAACTCTACTTCCCTGTCAGGTGGCATCCCTGGTAGCTCTTCCGGAAACACGTCGGGGTAATCCCTAATCACTGGCACAGTATCCATGCTAACCCCCTTAAGAGAATTCAACTTATACCTTCCTGGTCGTACAGCTGACTTGAATCTAATCCTCTTACCATCCGGGGTTTTGAGTGAAACAGCTCGCTGTGCACAATCTATGTGTCCCCCATGCATAGACATCCAATCCATACCCAGAATCACGTCTAATCCCTGTGACTCCAACACTACCAAATGTGCACTGAAGTTGTGTGTTCCAATCCTCACAGTTAAATCGCGGCATCCCGCGCTAGCTATCATATCTCCTCCAGGTGAACTCACTCTAATAGACCTTTTCATAGACTCCGTAGGTAACTTATACTTATCCACGAATGCCCTTGATATGAATGAATGCGATGCACCAGTATCGAAAAGTATAAGTGTGGGGTAAGTGTTGATTGGGAACTTACCAATCACAAGGTCAGGCTCATCTGGAATATCCTCCACATTCATGTGGTTCACTGTGGCCTTCTCATTGTTGGTTGGCTTCAGTCCTTTCCTCTCCGGACAGTTGTTAGCATAGTGTCCCTTCTGCTTACACTTGAAGCACATCACCTCACTCAGATCCTTCTTCACAAAGCTGCGATCACGGTTGCGGTCATGTCCACCGTGTCCTCCAGAGTGGTGAGAGTGTCCTCCCTTGTGGCTGTGGTGGCTGCTCCTATGGTTGTCATGACGATGCCCATCGCCTCCATGGTGGTGGCGGTCATGGATCCCATGGTCACTCCCTCCATGCTTGGAGTATCCATCATATGAAGTGCGAGACTTGTGATGTGAACCAGAGTGGTGATTGCTACTCTTTCTCTTGCGGCTTTCCACCTGCTTGTGCTTCCCTTCCAAGATTCTGGCCTTATCCATAAGCTCCTGGAAAGTGGGGCAATAAACCACCAGTAGCTGTACTGAAAGCTCATCACTGAGGCCATCCAGGAATCTCTCCCTCCTTTTTGCATCAGTGTCAACATCCTCAGGTGCATAACGGGACAGGTTGTTGAACTCCTCAATGTACTCGGCCATGGTGCGATTGGTTTGGCGCAAGTTGCGGAACTCCTTCCTCTTCAGGCTCAGAACTCCTGAAGACACGTGGTTGGTCCTGAAACCTTCCTCAAACATTGCCCAAGTCACGGTATCCAGCGGGTGGGTGATCTGAAAAGTGTCCCACCAAGAAGCGGCTGGTCCCTCCAGTAGGTGAGCGGCAAACCTCACCTTCTCAGCATCAGTGCATCCAACAGTTACCAGATCCTTGTTGACTGAACGCAACCAGTCGAGAGCAACCATTGGTTCCGTTGCAGTAGAGAACTTAGCTGGCCTTAACCTCAGAAATCTGGTGAGAGCATCTCCCTGAGGCTGATTGTTTCCATTGTTGTTGTTCTGATTCGCCATGAACTGAGTCATCACTTGGGTCAGCTGTGCCTGAGCTGCCATGAGTGGCTCCAACTCAGTGGGCTGACGGCGGGGAGGCATCTGCGGTTCAGCACATGTAAGTTTAGAAAGAATCAACTACGACAATTGGATTCTACCCATGCATATGATCAATCAACAACAAACAATAGCAGACAATCACAAGCAAGTAACACATCAACAAACAAGTGATCCAGCAACATCTCAGGGGTTATCCTAGCAGTATATACCTACTGAAATAGTTTTGTAAGAGTTGGCAATGGTTAACTAAACAATTGATCAACTAAACAACAAAACAGTAATTCTGCCAGAACAGTCCAGCAGCGTTCGCGAATTTTTCCGCCTGACTTAAACTCGTCAGAAAATTTAGCTGATTTTTGCACATATAGTACAGAGAGTTTCGCATCAGCCCAATTTTTTCAGATTTTTCCGAGTTACCAGAAAAATATGAAAAATCGCGCAGTACTGCTGTATCAGCAGAAAAACTGCAGCGAAAATAACACAGATAGTAACCAAAATTGCCATAACTATTTCATAAAATTCGCACAAATAATTCCTGGGATATTGGAGTACACAAATAAGCAACTAATCACTCTTAAACTAACACGAACTAAGCTTCACAACGATCGAGACTAATCCTAACGAATTTACCTAACGAGGACTAATTGGTGGACTCCTATCTACTTCTTAAAGAGGTTGAGGTAGGTCCTTGCGGTCATGCGTTGGCGCTTCGGCTCGCGGTACAACCATGGCGGCGGAGTGTACACCTCTCCTGAATCATCACTTGAGATCTCAAACTCCACCTCTTCTGGATCCTCCTCTTCTTCACTCTCAGCTGCAACAGCAACAGCTTCATCTCCTCCACCATCATCGTCTCCATCATCATCATCCTCGTCCTCATCATCATCATCTCCACTGTCATCATCATCCCCATTGTTGCCATCATCTCCATTGTCATCATCAGAGGGTGGATTCAGTTATGCTTGGAGAGCGGCAATCTGGGCTGTCATAGCTTCAATAGTTTGATCCCTTTCCTGGACGGTCCCTTGCAATTGTTGTATGTTCTGGGTGTTCTCCTGCACAGTACCATGAAGATGTGCTATGGTTGCATCTCTGGCTATCAAGGCATTCTCCAGAACTCCCACAGCTTCATGCAAAGTGTCAATCTCCTGTCCTTGGACCACCATTCCATTGCTAGTAAAATCTGCAATCTCCTTTATCATCCTCACCTTCTCTGCTAGAGCTCCATTCTCCCTTTCCATGTCCTCTATGTGCCTCCGACGGGGTGGCATGTTGTTCCTGTCGCCCGGGGTAACCACAATGTTCCCATCTTCATCACGCCTCCCATAGTCACGGTAGGGTGAATCTGCTGGCAGTAGGTGTCGGACACTATGGCACTGGCGAGACAGGGCTTCATGTATGGCCAAGTTGATTCCAAGTCCCCAGTTGCAGTATGTCTTGGTGTAGATCAAGTGCACGGGGTTTGGCAAAGCGGCATCTCTGAATATGAAGGTAGTGATCTCCCATGCATCCTCTCCATATCCATAGGTGTACAGCCTTCTTCCCTTGAACATGGGCAGTGGCAATCCCAATGACTGCGAGAGCTGAGCTAACTGCCTTGCAAAGGGCCTTGATGACTCCATGGTGGCATACTCAGTCCTGACTTCTCCCATCTATCAAGTAAAAGAGGAAAGTATGAGAATAGCATATGGTAAGAATTTACGAGGGTGAAAGGCATAAGATGTAAGACAGAGTTAATATAGGCTTTAATAAATCTATGGCTTCCTAATCCAATTCTAGGTCACGATCCTACAGTCGACACACGGGCTTTGATACCATCCTGTAACACCCCGGTTCTGAAAAGACCGTGGCCTCTATGTGACATGCCAATCCCTAGATCGGTTCATTGGCCCGCAATAGAGTAAGATAGATAACATAGCAAAATATCCGTGTATCATAAATAACGAAGATCCAGAGTACCATTATTACAATAAAAGCTTAGCCCAAAGCTAGCTCAAATTATTCAGGTAGCAACATAAATAAAATAAATCCTCCATTCTTCAAATTGCCCACAAGTGAACAAGTGCCGAGTGGAGTACCGTGGCCTATATCGATTACTCAGAATCGGAATAACCTGCAACATGAAACGTAGCAGCCCCGAAGGGTCAATTATGGAATGTATGGCAAGTAGAGCTAGTAATGGAGACAATAGTACTAACATCTACATGCATATTTGGCAAGTGGAGCTGTGTCTGGCTTGCATTTGCAAATACATTTGTCCTACTTTCATAAACAGTTTTTGATTTTCTTTGAAAATATCCCAATTAAGTTAACCCAACAACATTAAAACAATTACGAAATTAGAATGAGCGAGAAACATGTCATGGAATCAATATCAAGAACCTCAGTTGTCCATAACTGGGGACACGGCTAATCGATTAGATTATACACCCTGCAGAGGTTAGTACACTTTATCCATGTGACTTGGCCAGCCCAGCTCGTACCATCACTCACATTTTGAGTGGTGATAGGGAGAAGTCCAAGTTGAGACTGTTCGGGAAGTAGCTCCTCAATCCCGACGTGCACCGGTCCAACCTACCAAAATTCTACATCTCTGGATACGCGGGTTCGAGTTACCACAACCTACTAAGTCCAACCAACCGCCCATTCCATTATTGACACATGGTTGTACACGTAAGCTACACAATAAAGAAGCCAATCATTCTCTCTTGATACCTGAGTGCCTTTCCGCAATGAAACCACCAAAAATTATCAATACCATCACACCCAGGAGATTCATTGATTAAGTTGTTTTAGTTTTTGCAAAACAACTCATTTAGAAACAACTTTCAGTGATGTAACCCAGCCCTCGTTCATCATAGCATGGCTAAGCACATCTACCAACGGTGGTTCATCTACAAGAAAAGCCCTACCACATAATAGGTCATAGCATAGCGATAGTATCATCCTACACATGCATTTACAAAATACACGACAATGCATTGAAAATAGTAGGACGATATCATGAACAAAGTAGCATCTACTTGCCTTGGTTGTAGCGGTCGGAAGAACAATCCACACACGAGCAAGCGTTGCACTCGTCACAATCTACACGATACAATTGCATTCATAAATAAACAATCCACAAGCATATGCAACAAATATGATGCATGAATGCAAGAGCGACAAGTGAATTGGTGCTACAGCTGCACCACAACATCCTATTCCGTAATACTACCGATTGCATGCATGGAAAAATAGTTTTAGCGCTAGGAAAACTATTAAGTAAAAGTAATGCTCAAAACTAGAGCTAGAACTTAAATAATTCACTACCGGTAGTATACTGTTTGTAAAATCTTGGGAAAATTCTACCGCATAGGCACCGCTGATTAGAAACAGTACCAACTGGAATTACTCAAAAAGGAATCGAAAACTCCCGGAGTAATTAAAACACTGCAGAAAGCCAATAGACAGTTTCTGCAGAAGTTTTTACTATAAGCCTACCTTTTTAAATCAGGATGAGATTCCCCTCGTTCCACTGAATCCAGGGACATATCATACGCGATTTTTGGAGCTACGGATATTTTTCTACGAATTTATTACTCCGAAAAGGCCACTAACTAGTTTGATTAAACTGTACTAAACCTTGCTGCAAAAGCCTAAACCAAAGATACAGCGAGATTCTACACGACTCACTGAATCTACACATATTTTATTTGCAATTTTTGTCCAAGCGGTTTAATTTCTACGCAATTTATAAGTTTCTACCGAAATCTACCAACTAAAAGGATTAACGAAATTAACCAGTCAACTGTGTCTGTTGACTTGGTCAAAGCGTCTGCTGACTGAGCGTCTGACTAGTCAACGCCTGAGTCTGACCGGTTAACGAATGATCTAAGCCGCTGATCTGAGATCTGACGGTGGCTGCAGTCTTACCGGAAACAAACGGCGAAACGGACGGCGGCGAGTTCCGGACGGCGGCGGCGATCGGTTCCGGTGTCGGGGTTTTTCCTGCGCGGAGGGAGACGGTCAACGAGCGGTTCAAGAGGTCATCAACACGTCGACGGCGCGCGCGGCGGCGATGGCGGCACGCGTGCGCGTGTGGATAGACGCACGCGCGAAGGCGCGCTAGGGGCAGCGGCACAGCGGGCAGCGCGCAGCGCGTGCGTGCGCGCGCAGCAGCGGCGCAGCGCAGCTAGCGGCGAGCGGCGGCGCAGCAGCAGCAGCGGCTGTAGCCGGGGCGGCGCGGGGCGCTGCGAAGGGGCTGCAGGCTCGCGCGGGGAAGGGCGGCGTGGCGCGGCGCAGCGCGCGTGCAGGGCGGCGGCGACTGCAGCGCTGGCCCGGCTCGTCGGCGGTGCGGGAGCGAGGTGGCGCGGCAGGCGAGGCGCGGCGCCGGCGGCGGGAAGAGGAGAAGGAGGCGGCGCGCTGTACCTGGGCGGCGGCAGAGGAGGGCGACGGCGGCGGCTGGACCAGGTGGCGGCGGCGCGCAAGCCGAGGGCGGTGGCGGCGGGGCGATCCCGAGGCGGGGAGGTCGCGCGGGGGAGGCGGGGCGATCGGGCAGGCGGGTACGAGGGCCGAGGCCGGGCGGGTCCCCCTTTAAGTGGCCCTCTCGCGCGAGTCCTAATCTGAAACGGCGCGGAGTTGGTTTCCGATTCGGAAATCGGTCCAAAATTTCGGACCGTTTTCCGACAATTCACTAAAATGGCCGCAACTTCTCCGTACGAGCTCCGATTCGAGCGATTCTTGCGCCTACGGTTTCGTACAGTCGAGGGGAACAATCTAGCGTCAAGGTTTGAGCGAAACCACTAATCTACAAGGGTGGTCAACGCTAGTCCTACTAAAGCTTTCCGCAGGAACCTCGTAGCAAAATAGAATAGGGTTTTGCAATTGGCGTTTCGCCGAACCTTTTCACTCGACGGTTTTGCATGGAAAAGCATGATGTAATGATATGAATTATATGCAAGACCAAATGTAAAATTTGGGATGTGACAGTTTCAGTTTTCTAACTATAGGCAAAGTGACAATATGATTGTGGTGTTGCCGATGGCATATGTGATCAGAGTTGTTGGAGAACAACGACGATAGATAGAACCAAACATGAGATACCATGAAATGCATTGTCAATATAGTTGTCGTTTTAATATCATAAGACATTTTATTGTATTTACTAGAAATCATTTGACCACAGAGACACATGTGAACTTGAGAACAATATGGACGTGACAAGATTCTACAAACGTTGCTTTTAACAGAGTAATTATAAAGTTGATGCTTGTTCGTATCAGATGGTTCGCTAATCATTCAAATTGTGTGCTTGTAGGAATTGATACTCCTAACAATGGAGAGATGCACTCTGGGCCCACTCATGTACTATGATGTCCGTCATCGTCTGTCCAGACATGTGATCAAGTTTTTGAACACAGGAACATGATAGTACGAGATGAGTAAAGAGTACATGCCAGGAAACAAGAATAACCTAGTGTTTCATCTCGGGCGATATAAAGTTATTGATACATCAGTATGATATGTATCGGGCTCAATACTACGGTTCACATGACAAAGAACTTCGTGTTATTTGCAGGTAGGGGTGGGCATAAAAAACCGAACGAAACCGAATTAACCGGAATCAAAACCGAATACACTGAACCCGAATTAGCCGAAACTAATTTCGGTTAGTAAATATGATTAACCGAATTTATAAATATTAATTCGGTTTTGACTCTCTGTTAACCGAAATAACCGTACAAACCAAAAAATATACGTGACATAGCTAAATATATTTGTGATTCTGTTCCAGGCGTCCATTACTTTACGTAGATACTATCTCATGCGATAAAAATACATGCATGCAAAGGCTGCCAGGCTGCCCATGCATGTACGTATGTCTCCAGCCACATGCACTTACATATTCGTGGTTTAACTGTTAATTGTGTCTATGAATTTTGTTGGAAGCCTTTCAATTGTTTTTCTATTTCAGATATAATCATGTATTTTAGCTGAACTCTCAACACATACAATTTGTTAAATGTATACAGCTTAGAAGATAGACATCATTTTTTTGAACGAGCAAGATATACATCATGCTTATTATGTTCTTTTTCTACGTATGCATTTAAGACATCAAGACATCAGCTAGGCATGTATTGCTTCAGGTACTCACCCACCTGGAGGTTGCTTCTGGTGCGCCGATGAGTGGTTTAGCTTGTATGGATCTGGCATAAATTATGGCACAGTGTTGTTATTTCCAGAAGTTCGGTTAAAAACCGAATACCGAACCGAATTTTCCACTAACCGAACTATCGATTAATTAGAAAACCGAAACAATTTCGGTGGCTATTTTGTAGAAACCGAATTATAGAAAAACCCAGAAAACCGAACCGAATTAACCAAAAAACCGAATGCCCACCCCTATTTGCAGGGGTTGCTGCTTGTACCAAGACACCCATAGTAATCATTGTCATCGGAATGAGTTCTAGACATGTCCACAAACATCCAAACCTACCGGGTCACACACTTAACACGTTTATGTCATTTTAGAATGTGAGTGTGAATGCCATAGTTGGATGAATAATTCCGAAAGGATGTTTCGGAGAATCCGGAATATTCTGGAGGAGTCCGAGATATCACCGAGAGTGGACGGAATGGTTCCGGACATTAAAAGAGGACGCTGGGAATATTTTAGGAAGGTTTCGAATTAATTCAGAGGTGTCCAAAAATTAATTCGGAAAGCTTCGTAATAAATATTTATATTAATAATAAATAATAAATTATTATTTATTATCCTAGTGGGTCCCATGGGCTGAAGGGATGAATGGGACCACTAGGCCACATGCGCACGCGGGCGGGGGTGGGAGGGAGACCCTGGCCAAATCGGCCAGGGCCTCCCCTAGGGCCAGCAGGTGGAGGAGGAGGGGCGAGGCGAGGCCGTGCGGGGGTGAGGCCCGGTCTCAAACTTTACTCCAAGTTGGTTTTGGAGAGAACTCTGTATTTGATGCGGACTCTAAAAGTCCAACAGACATCGCCTAGAGGGGGTGAATAGGCTTCAAAAATTATTATGGTTTAGGCTCTAATAAATGCGGAATAAAAACTAATGTTTAATTATTGAGCACAAAACCTAACCACTAGGTTCAACAAAGTGCACCAACAACCTATGCTAAGCAAGACAAGCAACAAGATGCTAGCAAGATGAAATACTTCAAGCATAATGACTATCACAATGTCAAATGTATAAGTAAAGGGCTTGGTTGAGAGATAACCGAAGGACGCAGAGACGAAGATTTTTATCCTGAAGTTCACTTTCAAAGAATCTATGTCTCCGTTGGAGAGGTGCGATGGCGCAATGCTCTCCGAACGCCACAAATGGATCACCTTGAGGTGTGGTGGCTCGATGCTCACACAACGCCACACAAGGCCTCACCCCAAGATGCAAAGGCACGCAACTCACCGAAGCCACAACACGCTCACCTTATTCTCCTGTGATCTCTCCACAAAGGCCTACTCACAATCCATTATGGGACACTTGATGGAGGTCACCGAACTCGTACAAGGAAGGGGATATCTCCACAACTCAATTGGAGGCTCGCAACAATCACCACAAAA
The DNA here is from genome assembly GCA_916181665.1 of Avena sativa. Classification (NCBI taxonomy): domain Eukaryota; kingdom Viridiplantae; phylum Streptophyta; class Magnoliopsida; order Poales; family Poaceae; genus Avena; species Avena sativa. Next base: position 511,398,305 of record OV702294.1, read on the forward strand.
GGCCACAAAGCCACAAAAGTCCACAAGATTGAGGCTACTCCACAATGGAGGCCTCAAGAAGACAACAACCCAACCACACAACCGTCTAGGGTTACAAGAACCCAAGAGTAACAAGCCCACAAGCTTGTACTCACCGAATCTCCGAGGAGAACTCAAACCTATGCAAAAAATGCAAGGGTAAGTCCTTCACTCCCAAATTCCAACAAAGATACAAAAGCTATTGGGGGGATAAGGGAGGAAGAATACAAGAGGAGAATACAAAACTCTCCAAGATCTAGATCCCAAGGATTCCTTCACAAAGAAGGGATTTGGTTTGGGGTTATAGATCTAGATCTCCTCTCTCAAATCTCTCAAAAAGATGCAAAAATCATAGGGGGAAAGGGAGAGGTCAAGCTCTTCAAGGTCAACAATGGAGGAGAGAGAGAAATCCAAGAACTAAAAAAAGAGCTAGTACCCACGAAGGGGAAGAGGGTCCCCTTTTAAAGGACTCCTAGATCTGACCATTTGGGCACATACGAGACCCTGGCCAGAACTTCCGGTGGGAGGGCGGAACTTCTGGTGGCACCCAGCCAACAGTCACAAAACTGCGATGTGAAAGACAGAGAAACCATCCTGACCGGTACTACCACCGTTCCGATGGAATTTCTGGTGGGGGCGGTACTACCACCTAAAAATCCGACCAAAGTTCTACAATAGATCATACCAAACAGATAAAGTATTAAGAGTGAGCGGAAAGAGAGCTGGAATTTCACCTGGTACTGCCGGCGACAATTATGCCCGAGCGGTACTTCCGGTGCCTATATGATACTTCCGGCGGGGGCGGTACTAGCGCCTTAACTTCCAATCCAAATTCCGTCAAATAGAGCAAACTAGACAAAGAATCTACTAAGCTAAACTCAGGATGAGCGGAAGAAGCCCCAAAACTTCCACCGGTACTACCAGCGGCAAAATGCCCTAGCGGTACTACCGGTGGCTGGCCGGAACTTTCGCCTAAGGAAACTCCAGAAACCAAAACTGCAATAGCTTTCACATCCGAACTCCAAATGATATGAAACCAATTTTGTTGGAAATATTGGGTATCACCTAGGGAGAAAATACCATGAATATATATGTGAAATATCTCCCAAGGTGTGGATCCATAAATCTCGCAAAATCAAAAACTACAATAAGATATGCAAGGGGAATCCTTTTTTGATGAACTAGAGCTTGTTATGATGATGACCACAAGCTCTAGATCCTCTCATGGACAAGATCCAAATAACAACCAAGAAAGATGATGCTATGTATGCAAAGGTTTGAGCTCTCTTCGAAACATGCGATCGAGTCACCCGCTTGAGAACCCCTCTTAATAGTACGGCTATCTATCCTAAACCTGGTCTCCCAACTAACAACACGAGACCAACAAAAGATAAACCCTATCAAGATCATACCTTTGCCTTGAGCATTCCACTTGAGTTTGATGTAGACCGTCTTGTCCTTCTCAAGATGGAACACCTTTCTGGATTTCACTTCTCGCTCTTGCTTAATGAAGACTTGCAAATTGCTCCCCCATACTCCATGGGGAAACCTCTTCTTTGAACTTGTTTTCATCACTCCATAAACACTGAGGATGGGAAGCTTCAAGCATGATATATTCTAGAGATGGTGCATTGATACGTCGGAAACGTATCTATAATTTTTGATGCTCCATGCTTGTTTTATATCATTTGTCTTATGTTTCGTCTACACTCTGAGGTATTTTTATAAACTTTCTGGAACTAACCTATTGATAAGATGCCACAGTGTCAGTTGTCTGTTTCTGCTGTTTTTGGTTTCAGAAAAGCTAAAAAATGAATATTCTCGGAATTGGACGGGACAAAAGCCAAAGTCATTATTTTACCCGACACGATACAGAAAATCAAAGCAGAGACGAAGTAGGGCACCAGGGTGGCCACACCCTAGGTGGGCGCGGGCCAGCCCTGGTGGCGCCCACAGGGGGTGTGGGCCCCATGGCCCTCCATAGACCTTGCCTCCTTTGCCTATAAGAAGCCCTTGATGAGAAAACCCTAAATCATTTACCAAAAAGCCACGAAAAGATCCGAAGGGGAGATTCGGGGACAGAAAGTCTCTGTTTCAGCACCCTGCCGGGACGGGGAAGTGCCCACGGAGCCATCTCCATTGATCTCCACCACCATCTTCATTATCGTTGTTGATTCCCATGACGAGGAGGGAGTAGTTCTTCCTCGAGGCTAAGGGCTCTACCGGTAGCTATGTGTTCATCTCTCTCTATGCATGGTCATATTGTGATCATGAGCTTTGTAATCAAGTAGATCTACTTTGCTACTCAAGTGTTTCACCAAATCTCTGCTCTCCCCACATGTGTGAAAGTGACAGCGTGCACGCCGTGGTGGCACTTAGGCTAGAGGTTGCTTAAATACTCAATTGCTTTAATAGATCTATGCTTTTACCTATTGATACGCCAAAAACGTATCTATAATTTTTTATGCTCCATGATTGTTTAGTATCTACTTTGCTTTGCTTGTCTACACTTTGAGGTGCGTTTTACATGTTTTCTGATACTAACCTATTAAAAAGTTGCCACAGTGCCATATGCATGTTTTCTGCTATTTTTGGTTTTAGAAAAGTTAGTAAAGAAATATTCCCGGAATTGGACGGGACAAACGTCAAAGTCAATTACTTTTCGTGGGGCACAAGAAGTCCAGAGGGGAACCAGAGAGGCGGGCTAGGGCGCCCAGACCTCCCCTAGGTGCGTGTGGGCCCTGCCCCGCACCTGGGAGGGTTGTGGGGCCCTAGACGCCGCCTCGACCTCCCCCTCGGCCACCCTGGTCGCCTCCTCGGCCTCTCCCTTCGCCTATAGGAATCCCCCGATGCAGAAACCCTAAGCACCCGATCAAATCTCCACGAAACCGTCTGTAGCCGCTGCCACCATCGTCCCTAGATCGGGGGGATCTGATGTTCTTCCCGGCACCCTGCCGGAGGGGAGATCATCCCGGAGGCCTTCTCTCCGGTATGATGCGTGAGTAGTTCCACCTTGGACTATGGGTCCATGTAGTAGCTAGATGGTTGTATCTCCTCCTTTGTGCTTTGATGTATAGATCTTGTGAGCTCCGTTCATGATGAAGATCTAATCTATTTGTAATCATGCATGTTGTGTTTGCGGGGATCCGATGGATATTGAGATTATTATGTTGGTTTGATTAATGGTTTTGTCTTTATGATTCTATCATGTTTGTGTTGTTTGTGATCTTGCATGCTCTTCGTTGTTAGTAGCTATCTTGGCCAAGTAGTTCCTAGTGACTCCAAGAGGGGGTATTTATGCTCGATAGTGGGTTCATGCCTCTAGTTTCCAAGGGAAGTGACAGAAATATCTTCGGTTGTAGATGTGTTGTTGACACTAGGGAGAAAACACTGGTCTCTTGTTCATGGAACATGTGGACTGTTTACCTTACACACTTTGCTTAAAGCAGTTGTCTAATGCTTGCAACTTAATACTAGAGGGGGTTCGGATGATAACTTGAAGGTGGATTTCTAGTCATAGATGCAGTTGGATGGCGGTCTATATATCTTGTTGTATTGCCCAATCAAATCTCATAGGATCTTTCTGACTAGTAATTGCATTGTTATGCCTTGCTCAGTTCCTATCATTTGCCCTGCTGTAATTTGTTTACCCTTCATGCCATGTTGTTTATCTAAGGAGAGCACCTCTAGTGAACTATGGACCCCGGTCCAATCTTTACCATTGATACATCTTCCACTGTTACTTGTTTACTTGATGCAAACCATTACCTTCCACACCATACGTTTAATCCTTTATTACAGCAAATCAGTGAGCTTGACAACCTCACTGATTCGTTGGGACAAAGCCTTGAGTTTGTGTTGTGCAGGTTGACGAGGTTTAATCTCGTCAATGCCCATTGTTATGGACTTGGGTTTTGGAGAAGATGGGGATGCTAGAGATCGTGGCACGGTTAACAGACAAGCAACCAGGGGACACGAGATTTACCCAGGTTCAGGCCCCCGGAGGGAAAACCCTACTCCTGCTTGTCTGCTCTTTGATTACGGCAGAACCGAAGGTTACAGGGTGCGCAGATTCGATCTGGCGTGGATGCGTGTGCGAAAGTATGAGTCGAGGTCTAGGTCTATTGTGTGCGTGCCCTCCTCGTTGGACCCTCCTAGCCTTTATATATGGGGAGGCTAGGTCTCAGGTACCGATACGAGTAGGTTACAAGTTGTATTCAAACTCTAGTCTTGCTCTCCAAGGATCCGAAGACGTCATGGGCCTTGGCCACCCGAAAATCTTCATGGGCCAGCGTATGTCTGCCGTGGGCCTTCCTTGGGCTAGACCAGGTAGGCTAACATCGGGTACCCGTAGGGCATAACCATGTCAGTAGCCCCCGAGTGTTCAGTCAAATCGTAGATTCGGCTGAGGACTCTTCAATCCTTCGGGTGCAACTCTGTTTTTCAAGAGAAAAGTGTGTAGGGATTGTTGATGCGTGTGCCTGACTCACCCGACGGATCAGGGCCAGTTAACTGTCTTAGGACAAGACAACACGATCTTCTTCAGGTTCGAGTCCCTCAACTCGAAACTGGAACATATGCTGGCGTAATTCAACTCAGGCCGCGGAGGACTTACAGGAGTGGAATTCCAGTGAATTTAATTGTTGTACCCAACGCGTCCGTCGGGATTTTTCATCGCACCTGCTGGCACGGATTTTGACTAGCAGAACGCAGTCGTGTGCGTTGCCAGGCCATCAGATGATATCTGTAGGTCTTATCTTTGCGTCGCAGACGCAGCATCCGAATGTTTATCACCGCGGAGGTGTTTCGGGTGGCTAAGGAGATTGTCGCTCACTCAGCATTTTGTTGGGGCAGAGTTGCCAGAAAAGTTTTTGCATGCGGATCCGGAAGATCGCAGTCGAAGATTTCATAGGGTGCGCGACCAGCGCTCCCTATGGGAGTAGCCCCCAAGTGTCTGTTCGAGTCGTAGACTCGAACGGAGACTTTTAGTTCAATCATTGTTTCAATCATTAGGTCCGCAGGACTCGAAAATTTTCGGATGCTTAAATCCATCCTCCCTATGGGAGTAGCCCCCGAGTCCGTAGTGGAGTCGTAAACTCGACGTAGGACTCAGAGAAATAATTTTGTCCTCATTTGTCTGTCGGGTGCGCAGCCAGCGCTCCTGATAGGAGTAGCCCCCAAGTATTTAGTCGAATCGTAGATTCGAGTGAGTACTTTTAGCTGTGGAGCCGAAATGGTGCTAGTATAGCTTTTGATGACGTCAGTGCTTACGATTGATGACCTCAAGCGTCTGCTACGCCAGAGATGACTTGACTGGACGAAGCGTGGGTCCCACTTGCTGACTTTGAATTGACCGGTCATGCGCGGCGTGGAGATGATTACGGCGTCTCCTCGATTTCCGCAAGTAGTGGACGGCGTGGTGGTATCGACGGTTCATTTTGGTGCTGACACGTGTACGGCCAGATCTACCGTTGGCATTAGGTCTTCTCGATGGACGGCCAGCGTGCGTCGTCTTCGCTGTTATAATCCCTGGTGAAATCGTGGTTTGTTTTTCACCATAGCAGTTCATCTATTCACTGCCCCCTCGTTCTTGAGCTATTCTTGCTGCGCGCTGAGAGTTTCCTCCATATTGCCTTTGTCTTTCTTCGTTGGCAACGCCACCAGCGCCGTAGCGCCATGGTGAAAGCAAAGAAGTCCTCATCTGTAGTTGGGACCAGCGCCGCCGGAGGCAAGAAGGGCACCGCCACTGCTCGCGTCACAGACGGTGGCTGGCGGCGATCAGAAACGTGGGAGAGCGATCTCTGCAAACTACGCGAGCGGAGCCTGATCCCGCAAGACGCGACGGCCGTGCGACTCCCCGGCAATGAGGTAATCCCCCGTCCCCCATCTGGGTATCGGGTTATGTTTGTTGCCTTCATGATTCGCGGGTTTTCCTTTCCGGTCCATGACTTCCTTCGTGGACTGCTCTTTTTCTATGGGGTTCAACTCCATCATCTGTCTCCCAACTCCCTTCTCCACATTGCGTGTTTTATCACGCTTTGCGAGTGTTGGCTTGGCATTGAGCCACACTTTGGTCCCTTCCGAAAGCTTTATTCCGTGAAGAGGCAGTCTGGTTCGGATGGTGTGTATCCCATTGGGGGTTTCATCATCTCCCTCAGTCCCAATGTGCAATTCTTTTCCTTTTCCATGTCCGAATCTGTCCAGTACTGGCGGAGGAAATGGTTTTACATCCGTGATTCCGTACTGCCTGGGCAAGATTTTGGTCTCGTTCCTTTTGATCCCTCCCAATTGATTGAGAAGAAAAGATCCTGGAAAAACCAAATCTTGGACGGTGAGGTGGCGGAGATAGAGGCCATGTACCGACGTGTGGAGGATCTCCAACTGATTCCTGAGAAGGAGATGAACGGTGTCGACATCATCCGGACGTTTCTTGAGCGTCGGGTGCAGCCTCTCCAAGTGAGGGCGCACCTGATGTTTCTTTACTCTGGGCGCCGTGATCCGACGAGGGTTTCGAGTGAGAAAATCTCCGAGGTGGAACTTGACAAGGCTCTCCGCACGCTGTTGAAGTTCAAGGCCGACGAAGAAATCCCGGGGAAGTCGCTGACTCCTCCCTTTTCTTCGACGTTGGTCATACCGAAGGTGTAGATTTGCGCACGTAGTGCTTCCCTTTTGTTTTTGTCAGCTGTGTACTTTTTCCTTTGTTTGCTAACAAAGTTCTTTTTTCCTTTTGCAGAGCTTCAAAGTGCCGGGCATGGCACCACCGTTGCCCGAAAGGTATCCGAATGCCCCGGATAATGAAGTGGTGGATTCCGTGTCCGAGCTACCATCAGTGCGATCCCCAGCGGAGGATGCCGACGAATCGAGTGAAGACCATTCGCGCGAACGATCACAGAGCTCTGGCGAGTCGTCAGATGCCTCGAATCCTCCCACTCCCAGGAATCCTCTAGGCCTTGAGCATCATGATGATGTTCAGGGGGGTTCTTCCTCTCCCCTTCCTGCCATTCCTGTGCGGGCTGTTGCTCCGCACCCGCCAGCAAAGCGGAAGAAGGAAGAAAAGAAGGAGGAGAAGAAGGAAGAAAAGAAGGAGGAGAAGAAGGAAGAAAAGAAGGAGGAGAAGAGGGCCCGAAGGGCTTCTCCTATCTTTGACCTGAGCGCGTTGGGCTCGTAAGTTTTCTTGTTGCCACTGTTGTCCTTTGTTCCCTTGTTATTTTTGTGCCTGTGTTGATTGATTCGTATGCAGGCAATCCTCCGATGGCTCTAGTGATGGTGCGCGAGAGATGATGGGGGAGTCGAACATTGCGTCGCCTCCTCCTCAGACGGTGGCGACTTCGAGTTGCGCCGCTCCGGATCCTCCTGTGCAGGAGAGGCTGATGGTTGCGCCTTAGAATTTCGCAGGCGGGCCTGCGGGTTCGCCTTCGGAGCACGTAAGTTTTTCTGCTTCATGTCACGGGGGGAGCCCCCGAGCGTCTTCGTGTGCTGATGTTGTTTTTGCTTCTTTGTTTTGGGCGTAGCCCCCAAGTCCTGTGCTTACTGCTATTGCCTTTTTCTGCAGCCTTTTGTCCAAGAGGCCAAGCGGCTGGTGGAGGAACGCCTGACGCTGGAGGGGAAACTGCGGCAGCTTCAAGGTATGCATCTTCCTTGTAGTACTTCTCTTGCTTATCCTGGTCCTGTTCGTTGACACTTGCTTGTTGTAAATGCAGAGGAGCATAACGACTCTCTCCATGAGGTCGATGCTCTGAAGAAGAGCCTTGGCCAATCGGAGAAGAAGGCCGAAGCTACCGCTGATGCGAGAGAGCGCCTTGAGCTGGAGCTGACGAAGGCAGCCGAAGCGAAAGAGCGTCTGCAGCAGGAGGCCGCAGATCGTGAGGAGCAGCTGGCCACCGTTGCGGCTGCTCGTGAAAAAGGGGTGGCGGAGAAGCTCATGGCTGCTGCCAAGGCTATTTCGGGTGAGCGTTAGCTTTTGTACTTGCTCCTTTTTCTGCGGATCGTCTTCTATGTTGCCTTTCTTCATGTTGTCTTCTTTTTGTCTCAGATGCCGCAGGCATCGAGTTCGACCGCGGTGCTCTAGAGCACGGAGTGCTCTAGATGATGCCACTGTAGCGGTCGAAGACCGCTGCAGCATCATCGTCAACTCCCTCGCCAAGGCGAAAGAGGTCCTTGGTCGCTTCTACCAGGAGCTCTTCCCGAAGGGCGCATCCCTTGAAGATGTGAATGCCCTGGCAGAGGTTCTGTCAGCCGAAGCGCCTGCAGCGTATAAGCGCAAGCAGAAGGGCATCGGCGCGTCCGTCGGGCTGGCGATGGCCATGGCGGCTGGGGCGGAGCTGGACCTGCCCCAGATTACTTCTCGGATGCCTATGGCCGCGGATGGATCCGAGGTAGCCTTCGCCGCCTACTCCGCTCGCTGAAGACGATATGGGCCCAAGCTCATTGACTTGCTGTCTGAGTATGCATTGCGGCAGCAGGGCGAGGCCAAAGCTAGGCAGTCTGGTTCTGAGGCGAATCAGTGTCCTCCTCCTTAGGCATAGTAGACGTAGGATAGTTTGTAGTCTATTTTTGTTGTAAATATCTTTTGTAGTACCATCCTTGTGCCACGTAGTGGCCTTATATACTTTAATGAATTCCTCCGAGTTGTGCTATATTCTTGGCTGAATGTCTGTGTGCCTTCTTTTTTCTGCTGCTATAGGTTCCTTCGGGTGTTGACCCAGTTGACACTTTATCCGAAAGGCCCTTGCGAGCATCATTGGATGATTCCTCGCAGCTCGCTTTTCTTTGAGATCGCGTGCGCAGCTTGGAGAGAGAATTGCTTGACTCAACAGGACATGGAGGCCGGCGGCTTCTTCTGGATGGATCGTGATCGCGCCATAGTTCTGGCGACGGTGCAGGATCGTGTCTACCAGGTTTCGCGGGTGCTCCGCCAGGTGCAGACATCGCTTTCCTTGGTGCTGCACGTCATGTTTCCGTTGGATGCTGTGCCAACGACCCTTGCAGGTCTTCTGACGAAGTTTCGGAGTGCCAGCAATGTCAAGGAGCTGGTGCGGCAGCAGCTCGTCGTAGGGGTGAAGGCTGCCTTGTCTCTTGTGAGGGTGCACCGCCCTGATGTATATTTGGCTGCTGTGGCGACTGGGCCACCTCCTCGACCAGATGGTGGCGAGTGGAATATGCGTCCGCATTACGCAGCTGTAAGGCAGTATGCCGAACAGATTGTAGATTTGTTTGAGCAGCGTGCTCAGGTTATTCTTCAGAGTAGGTAGGACCTGAAAATAAACAGATAGATGTAAAATTTATATATTGCGGCTGGGCGTGTATGTGCCCTTTGTTGTAAAGGTTTTCTTGTTTGCTAGCACGCAGTGCTTTGATTTAGTACGTGTCCTTTTCGTTTGCCTGACGTGGTCAGCTACTCAGGTGTACACGTTTTGTCCTCAGTCGATGAAATCGTGAGGTGGGGGGAGCCCCCGAGTGCGTATGTAGCATGTAGTAAAGTTGCAGAAAATAGTCAACCGAGGGTTGGGGGTGAGGTACTTAGCTTTATTGATATCGTAATGGAGGAGGTACATGATTCGGCTGAGTAGCCTTGGATAAAAGCCTTATTGAGAGTAAAAAGGGGGGGTAGGTTTCTACGGGTAGAATCGTCGCAGGTGCGAGACGTTCCACGGGTTGGAGTATGCGACTCCAGACTCCACGTGCTTGAGGCGATAGGCGCCACCTGGGATGACTTTGGTGATGACATAGGGTCCTTCCCATGGTGAATCGAGTTTGTTCGGTCGCTTTTGCTTGAGTCGCAAGACAAGGTCTCCTTCGACGAAGGACCTTGGGCGCAGCCGGCGGCTGTGATAGTTGCGGAGACTCTGCTGGTACACCGTTGATCGAGCGGCTGCTATATCCCGCGCTTCATCGAGTGTGTCAACGGCGTCTTCGAGTGCAGTCGTGGATTTGGCTTCGCTGTACGCGACGACTCGTGGAGCCTGATGGCGTACTTCGGCTGGTAGCACTGCCTCGGCTCCGTGTACCATGAAGAATGGTGTGTAGCCGGTGGAGCTATTTGGCGTAGTCCGTAAGCTACACAGGACAGACGGTAGCTCTTTCGTCCAGTTTTCAGCTTTGTGCTCGAGTGAGCTCATGAGGCGTTTCTTGATGCCGACGCCGATTAGGCCGTTGGCTTTTTCCACTTGCCCGTTTGTTTGCGGGTGTGCCACTGAGGCATACGTGATATTGATCCCGAGGCCTTCGCAGAAGTTCTGGAATTCTTCGGAGATGAAGTTCGATCCGTTGTCGGTGATGATGATGTGCGGTACGCCAAACCTGTAGGCAATGGATTCGAAGAACTTGACGGCGGTTTTGCCCTTCTGGTTGGTGACTGGCATGGCTTCGATCCACTTGGTGAATTTGTCGACTGCGACCAGGAGGAAGACGTGTCCTCCTTTCGAAGATTTTGGCAGTTTGCCGATCATGTCGAGGCCCCATTGGGCAAAAGGCCAGGCTATGGGTATGGGTCGAAGTTCGGACCCAGGTGCGTGCGGTTTGTCCGCGAACCATTGGCGCCCGTTGCATCTTCGGACGATGTCTTTCGCGTCGCTCATGGCCGTTGGCCAATAGAATCCTGCTCGCAGAGCTTTGGCGACGAGGGAGCGACTGCCTGCATGGTGGCCACAGATGCCCGTGGATATCTTGGAGTATAGCCTTGCTGTCGTTGATGGTGACGCACCGTTGTAGTACGCCCGTAATGCTGCGTTTGTACAGCTCGCCGTTGATGATGGTGAAGGCTTTTGACCGACGAGATACGCGCCGGGCATCTGTCGGGCTGTCTGGCAATTCTCCGTTTATCAGGAACTGGAGGTATGGACGTGTCCAAGTTTCTTCGACTGCCATGACCTGCATCAGGTTGACCATGGCGACTTCGGTATCCAACTTTTCGGGTCCTTCATGACCTTCGGGTAGCGTAGCCCCCGAGTGTTCTGCTTCTTCGGGTGATCCCTTGGGGAATTTTCGCTTGATGGATGGCACGCAGATCTGTTCGAGGAACACACCTGGTGGTACCTTTGCACAAGTGGAGCCGATGTTGGCGAGTCTATCGGCCTCCTCATTGCTCTCTCTTCCGACGTGCCGAAGTTCGCAGCCGTCGAATTCTCCTTCGAGTGCGTTGTATAGCGCGCGGTACGCGATCATGTTTTCGGCGTGTGCGTCGCACTCATTTACCGTCTGCTGTACGACAAGGTTGGAGTCACTGTAGATGACCAGGCGCGTTGCGCCGCATATTTTTGCCATCTTCATGCCATGGATGAGGGCTTCGTATTCGGCCTCGTTGTTGGAGGCTCTGAATTTCATCCGAAGGACGTACTTCATCTTGTCACCTTGCGGGGAGGTCAGTATGACTCCTGCCCCTGCTCCGGCTTCGCGTTTGGAGCCGTCAAAATGCATTGTCCAGGACTGCGACATGTCTGGGGTGTCAGGCAGCTGCAGCTCCATCCAGTGCACCAGGAAGTCCGGAAGGACTTGAGATTTGATTGCGTGTCGCTTCTCGTAGATGATGTCCAGGGGTGATAGTTCAATGCCCCACAGGGCCACGCGTCCTGTGGCCTCTGGGTTATTCAGGATGCTGTTTAGGGGTGCCTCGTTGACGACCATCACCTGATGCTCCTGGAAGTAGTGGCTCAGTCGTCGAGCCGTCATGAACATGCCGTAGGCCAGCTTCTGGTAGTGCGGGTACCGCTGTTTTGTTGGAGTGAGAACCTCGCTGAGGTAGTAAATTGGGCGTTGTACCCCGTGGGTCTTGCCTTCTTCGGGTCGTTCGACCACGAGTACTGTGCTGACCACCTGGTGTGTGGCTACTATGTATAGCAACAGGGGCTCGCGCTCTTTTGGCGTGACCAAAACGGGCGAGGTGGAGAGGAGCCGCTTGAGGCTTTCGAATGCGTCGTTGGCTTCTGGTGTCCACTCGAATTTGTCTGCCTTGCGCAGCAGCTGGTAAAATGGTAGGGCCTTCTCGCCCATGCGGCTGATGAACCTGCTTAGTGCCGCTACTCGCCCTGCGAGCTGCTGAACGCCCTTGAGGTTTTTCGGCTTCTCCATTGTCATGATAGCTTTTATTTTCTTCGGGTTCGCTTCGATCCCTCGTTGAGAGATGAAGTACCCGAGCAGCTGACCTGAGGGGACGCCGAAGGCGCACTTTTCTGGGTTGAGCTTGATCCTGTAGCGATCAAGGTTGTCGAACGTCTCACGGAGATCGTCGATAAGTGTTCTTGCCTCCTTGGTTTTTATGACTATGTCATCGACATAGACTTGGACGTTACGACCGATCTGGTCCTTAAGGCAGGCCTGCATGCATCGCTGGTACGTGGCACCCGCGTTCTTTAGCCCGAAGGGCATTGTGTTGTAGCAGTATACTCCGAATGGTGTGATGAACGCCGTTTTCTCTTGATCTTCGACCTTGAGTCGAATCTGGTTATAGCCTGAGTAGGCGTCGAGGAAGGAGAGTTTCTCACAACCTGCAGTCGAATCGATGATCTGGTCGATCCGAGGAAGAGGGAAGTGGTCCTTAGGGCAGTGTTTATTTAGTGACGTGAAGTCCACGCACGTCCGCAGGATGTCCGTGTCCTTCTTCGGGACCATCACCGTGTTTGCCAGCCACTCGCTTTCCTTGATTTCCCGGATGAAGTCTGCTGCGAGTAATCTGTTGATCTCCTTGCCGATAGCTTTGGCTCGTGGCTCCGACAGTCTTCGGATGGACTGCTTGACTGGCTTGGTGTCTGGGAAGACATTGAGTGCGTGCTCGGCGAATTCCCTGGGAACTCCTGGCATGTCCGCAGGACACCAGGTGAAGATTTCCCAGTGCTCACAGAGGAATTCGACGAGCGCACCTTCCTATGCGGTGCTGAGGTCGTTGGCAATCAGCGCCGTCTTGGAGGCATCCGTTGGATGGACCTGCACTTTTTTGGTGTTGATGGTGGAGTCGAAAGACATGTCAGGTGCGTTCTGCTTTGTGACTGGGGGTAGCCCATTGTCCGTCACTTCACGGAGCCTGACAAGCTCGTCTTGCATGCCGAAAGACTGGGAGATTTTGTTGAAATCCCTGTCGCATTGGTCCGATCGGGTGAAGCTCCCGTGGACTGTGATGACGCCCCTTGGTCCTGGCATCTTGAGTAGTAGGTATGCGTAGTGTGGGACGGCCAGGAACCTTGCGAATGCTACACGTCCCAGGATGGCGTGGTATTGCGACGGCCAGTCCACCACTTCGAATTCTAGGCGCTCCTGCCGAAAGTTGTCCGGCTGCCCGAAGATGACGTCGAGCCCTATTTTGCCCAGGGGGAAGATGCCCTTCCCTGGGACAATGTCGTGGAACGTTGTGTCTGATTGTTCCAGGCTGCATTGTGGGATCCGCATAGTTGCTAGAGTGCTTGCGAACATTAGGTTGATGCCGCTGCCGCCGTCCATGAAGACGCGACTCATCTCGAAGCCTCCGATCTGCGCCTCCAGCACCAGGGCAGCATGACCTGGGCGAGGGATCTGGCAAGGGTGATCCGCGCGAGTGAATGTGATGCAGGACTCCGATCCGCTGAGGTACTCAGGGATTGCAGGCGGAGTTGCCACGGCCAAATTGATTTGTCGGGTGATTTTCTTCTGTACCCTGTTGGTTGGGCGTCCCTTCTGGATCATATTTAGTGCTCCCTTTGGTGGGGGGTATGCGACCCCGGCGTTGTTGTGCGCTGGTGCGGCTGGTTGATTTGGGCCTCCAATAGGCGGCGGTGGAGGAGCTCCATGTGCTATTTCACCTGGCGCAGGTGCATTTCCGAACGCAGGGATTGGAGCTTGTTGCCTCATCTGCATCATGCCTTCGCTGAGTTTCTGGAACTCGCGGCAGTCCTTGAGCATGTGGCTAGCTTTCTTTTTGCCATCTTGTTTGTCGATGTAGAAGTGGATGGTGCATGGACCCGAAAGTTTGTCAAATGCTGAGGGTCCGTTCTCGCGGTCGCGGTGTTGCCACGACTGCGTTGGTCGTTCGTTGTCGCGGAAGTTTCCGCTGCGGTATCCTCCGCTGTTGCGGCTGTTGTCGTTACGGCGGTCGGCGTAGCCGGCTGCGACAATGTCGGGTCCGTCGCGGTCCTCGTAGACGCGCGATCTCCTCTTGCTGCGGCGTTCACGTCTTCGGCCGTAGTCATCCTCTTCATCTGATTGCGCCCGCTGGATGCAATCTTCGCCGTCTGCCCAACTATTGGCGATTTCCATGAGCTGGTCGAGTGTCTTGGGCTTTACACGTCCAAGTTTCTCCTTGAAGTCTGGGCGTTTGACGCTGTCCCTGAAGGCGTCGATGGCCCGCTCTTCGGAGATGTGTGCTGCGGAGTTCTTGGTTGTAGACCAGCGTAGTATGTACGAGCGAATAGATTCACCTGTTCTCTGAGTGCAGGCTCGCAACTCTTCGATTGAGGCGGGCCTTTTGCTGGTGCCTTTGAAATTTCGGATGAAGCTATAAGCGAGCTCCTCCTAGCTTCAGATGGATCCTGATGATAGGCTGCTAAGCCAGACCCGCGCCGCGCCTGTTAGCTGCAGCTGAAGGCATTGCATGGCGGTTTCTTTGTTGCCTCCGTGAAGCTTGACGGATGACAGATGGTCACTAAGCCAGGACTTTGGATCTTACGTGCCGTTGAACTTCGGAGTATCCGAAGGAAGCTTGAAGTTGCGTGGCATCTGTGTTCGCCGGACGGATCTGCTGAAGCATCGAGCCCCGCAGAGTTCTCCTTCGTCTTCATCCATCTCAGATTCAGACGAGCATGCGCGTTTGGCGCGTGCTTTGTCGATCTTGCGTTGTGTAAGCTTGTCTCTGGCGTCGTAGTCATGTTTGTGGCGGTGCGAGCTCTTCTTCCTTCGAGGAAGATCGTGTTCTTCTTCATCTTCGGATGAGGGAGTGGGGCTCCGGTCGCGCCTGGCCGGAGCTTTCTTCTTCGGCTCCGTAGGAGCGTCTTCGTGGAGCGCAGCTCCAATTAGTCCTAGTCCGGTGAGTGCGGACCTATGCATGGCCCTTTTCGGGTCCCCCTCCGGAGGTGGGTGAGCCGCGAGATACGCAGTGGCTGCCATGATCGCAGCTTGTGGCGTCTTCGGGGTGATATTGCCGTCGGCGTCCATATCCATAAACGATGTGTGGAGAGTTCGGGTCGCGTCACGCCACTCCTTCGGGTCCATGTTTTCCACCCGAGAGCGGTGCTTGTTTCCCTGGTTTCCGTTTGTGCTAGAGCCGGGTCCCATGGCGGAGTGCAGCTCGTCGCGCACTGGACTCAGAGGCTGCTTCCTTGCGTTTGTCGAGCGTCTCCTGCATCTTGACTTGCTTCTTGTGCTCCTCGATGAGGAGGTAGTGGTATGCCCTCAGCAGATCGCGTGGGGAGTCCAGAGGTAGGACTATTTCGCCTGCGACGGCGCGGCGTGCTTCGACCCATCCTTCTTTGCTAAGTTGGATGAGGTGGCCCCTGTTTTCCCTGTTTTCGCCGTTTCCACCGTTTTCGCCGTTTCTGTCCTGCGGGTTGGGGTTGGGCGGCGGGTTAGGCGTTTCCTCGTCGGTTTGGATGACTGCGGCGCACAGATAGCGCCTGCAGATTGGTTGGCTGCTGCCGCAGCTTTCGGATCCGGAACCGTAGGTCCCTTCATCCGAAGGTGGATCGCACAGATCGGAGTTGCAGCTGCTGCTGCTGCTGTAGAACTCATCTGTTGAGGATGACGTGCGTAGCACGGGGTGTGGAGCCCACGAAGCGGGCCTGATCGACGGCACGGGCACCCGCTCAGGGAGGCGGAGGGTGCCAGTTTGTCCCACCTGGAAGCAGAAGCTCCCGAACAAGATTTCGAGTCCGTCGCCTACGGGCTCGAAATCCTTCATGGTATCCGGCGAGTGGGCGGTGAAGTCGAAAGCACCGAAGAGGAGGTGATTCTCCGTCGCCGCGGAGTTGTAGATCGATCGGGTCGGAACCGTCACGACCGCACAATCAGCAGCCCCAATTCCCACAGACGGCGCCAATTGACGAGGTTTAATCTCGTCAATGCCCATTGTTATGGACTTGGGTTTTGGAGAAGATGGGGCTGCTGGAGATCGTGGCACGGTTAATAGACAAGCAACCAGGGGACACGAGATTTACCCAGGTTCAGGCCCCCGGAGGGAAAACCCTACTCCTGCTTGTCTGCTCTTTGATTACGGCGGAACCGAAGGTTACAGGGTGCGCATATTCGATCTGGCGTGGATGCGTGTGCGAAAGTATGAGTCGAGGTCTAGGTCTATTGTGTGCGTGCCCTCCTCGTTGGACCCGCCTAGCCTTTATATATGGGGAGGCTAGGTCTCAGGTACCGATACGAGTAGGTTACAAGTTGTATTCAAACTCTAGTCTTGCTCTCCAAGGATCCGAAGACGTCATGGGCTTGGCCACCCGAAAATCTTCATGGGCCAGCGTATGTCTGCCGTGGGCCTTCCTTGGGCTAGACCAGGTAGGCTAACATCGGGTACCCGTAGGGCATAACCATGTCACAGGTTTCCATGTTGCTTGCAACACCTTTGAGACGTTTCCTTCCTCCTTCAGGTTCGATAACCTCGGTCTCTACTGAGGGAAACTTGCTGTTGTGCTCATCACACCTTGCTCTTGGGGTTCCAATGAAGTGTCCCACGTCAACACTGGGTGCACGCATCACCCATGTGTGTGAAAGTGATAGCGTGTGCACCGTGTGTGGCACTTAAGCTAGACTACATATATATTTGTTATGACTTATATTTGGAGTTGGATGTCTTTATGAAATTGTGGTGTTTGTTGGGACCATCTAGCGCTCAAGGTGACAGTGTGGGGTTATCTAGATTGGGAAAGGCGGACTTTGAGGAGGGCTGTTATAGCCCTACCATGGATTAGAGTGTCTAACCAGAGAGTAGTTCAGGGTAGTATCATGAAGAGAATATATTTATTGAGAGTTTTCACTAGTGAAAGTATGATCCCTAGGCCTTGTTTCTAAGCATTGAAACCTCGTTTGAATCTAGATCTGTTGCATGTTTGCTTGCTTCCATATTTTTGCCTTTAGTCTCTTCCACCCCGTCAGAAGCTCTTTTCTAGCACCGTTACCACTTATAATCATCCATACCACTTGTATTTCACTATCTCTTCGCCGAACTAGTGCACCTATATACCTGACAAGTGTATTGGGTGTGTTGGGAACACAAGAGACTTCTTGTATCTTGATTGCAGGGTTTCTTGAGAGTGATACCTTTGACCACTTCCTCCCTGAGTTCGATAAACCTTGGGTAATCCACTTAAGGGAAACTTGATGTTGTTCTACAAACCTCTACACTTGGAGGCCCAACAAATGCCTACAAGAATAGAAGTGCGTACACATCAAGCTCTTTTCTAGTGCTATTGCCGGGGAGGTAAGGTAAAAGGTACTCACATCCTCTGGTGTGAGTGCTCGAAGTTATTTCCTTTAGATTCTGCAATTTTGTCCTTTTGTTTCTTTTTTTCACTAGTTAGGCTTAATGGAAAACAACAACAAAATTGGAGAGCTTTATGGCATTTATCTTGAGTTAGGACATGAAGTGTTTGAAGAGAAAATAAAAAAACCAATGGAACTTTATTTGCATGCTAATGGCAATGTTATTAGTATGAATTCTTTGAACACCATTATTGCTAATGCTATGGAAACGTCTAAGCTTGGGAAAGCTAGTTTTTATGAAAATGATCTTTTTAGTTTCCCAGCTTTGGAAGATAGCTATTCTATTACTTATGATGATACCAAACCTCCAATATATGATGATTACAATGATGAATATGATATTTTCAGTCCACCTACTATTGAGGAGAAAATTATTTGTGATTACAATATGTCTCCTATATTTGATGATTATGGTGATGAGAATAATAGTGATAGCTATTTTGTTGAATTTTCTCCCACTATAATTAATAAGAATGACTATGCTTATGTGGAGAGTAATAATCATTTTATGCATGTGGCTCATGGTAAGAATGTTTTATGTGATAGTTATATTGTTAATTTTATTCATGTTGCTACTGAAAGTTATTATGAGAGAGGGAAACATGGTCTTATGCATCTCAAAAATATTAAGTTTCCCCTCTTTATGTTGAAAGTCTTGAAGTTGCACTTGTTTTGCTTTCCTATGCTTGTTGCTTTGTGATTTCATGACTTATTTCTTTAAAACATTCCTATGCATAGGAAGTGGATTAAACTTAAATGTGTTTGAATTTGCTTCTTGATGCTCTTTTTTACTACAATTCATATTTATTATATGAGCATCTTCTCAAACTATCAAGCCTAACTTAAAGGCGTTAAAGAAAAGTACTTCTTGGGAGATAACCCAATAGTTTTATTGAATCTTGGAAGTTATTAATTCTGTAATAACCTCTCCTTATCCTTTTTTTTGCTTTTTGTGCCAAGAATGACCTCTAATGAGAGGGAAGTAAGATTTGGTGAGTTGTTGGCCCGAAACAGATTTTTTGTACTCCACCGTAAAAATTCGTGAGCAATCTCTGTAAGTTGTATTGAGCTGATATTTTTTTATTAAATCCCCCAGGTTGTTATCTAACTCTTGTTAGTTAAACACTTTTTTATTTGAGCAACAAAAGGTCTTCAAAAAAATTGGTTTCTATCTGCTGGTCTGTTTTGACAGATTTCTGCCATTATTTGTATTTGCTTCTTATTGACTCCTTTTTGGGGTTCTTTTTGGGAATTTGAGCTTTTTGAGGGAATTTGTATAGTAGATTGTGTCTTTAGTGAAAGTTTTGCTATTTCAAAACTAAAACCCAAAGGTATATTATCTTTTGAATACACTAATGTTGCTAATGAAAATTGTGTGAAGTTTTGTATGAAGGAAAATTTTCAGGTGTAAGGGAAGAATGATGTAATGAGATGAAGAATGGACAAAATCTCAAGCTTGGGGATGCTACCCCGTGTCACCCCAAGAAATATTCAAGAGGTACAAGCGTCAAATCTTGGGGATACCCAAGGCATCCCCTTCTTTATCAATAAAAATCTTAGGTCTTTCTAGACACTTCGTTTTTATTGTTTCATGCATGCACTTTTGTGTTGTTCTTGGAGCGTCTTAGTTTTTTTTTTGGTTTTTGTTTGCTTAGTTTGCTTGATTAAAGTTGGTTGGATTGCAGCACACTTCTTTTGGAGAGAGGCACACTCTGTTTTAATTTGCCTAGAACACTCTAGTTTTCACTCTTATTGTTCTGTGAGTGTTCACTTTTACTAGCACTGTGTTTAGCCTTAGTTTTATTATGCTTTTTGCTTAGAAATTTTTAGTTCTTCTTTGTGTATTTGTGATACAATATCACTGGTATTTATCGATTATTATCTTTGTGAGTTGTTTCAAGTAAGTTGATTGGTGTTGGAAAGGAGTAGGAAGTTCTTGCTTAAGTGGTACAAGAGAAAGCTTGCTTTGAATGTGGCTTAGACTTTATCATGTCATGCTAGATATTGCTTTGACCTTATGCTTAGTGATTCTTTCTATAGCATGACTTGTTCCAAACAATTGATATTGCTTGATGTGCCTTGAAAGAATCATGCGTTATTTTAGCATACAAAAGCATAATATTGTGGTATTCTAGTGATGACCCACAAGTATAGGGGGTGTATCGTAGTACTTTCGATAAATAGGAGTGTCGATCCCAATGAGGAGCAGAAGGTGTTGACTAGTTGTTTGGAGCAGGAAATTTCTGTAAATACTTAGCAAACAAATTTTTAGGGGTTTTATGATAAAGCAAGGAAATAAAGTGCAAGTAAGTAAAGATAGCAAATAATTGCAGCAAGTGGCCCGATCCTTTCTTAACAAAGGACAAGCCGGTGGAAGTACTAATAAGGACCAAACGTTCTCGAGGAAACATGGGAATATTGCCAAGTGCCTTCGTTTCATGTAGCTGATTAATCTTCTTTGGTTTTATAAGTGTTGGGTGAACCTGTCTAATGTACTGACCTTACTTGGACTAATACAAAATTGTGATTAAACCCCTTGCAAGCATCCACAACTAAAAGAAAGCAATTAAGATAAAAACCTAACAACAGCCTTAAAGTCTGAGATCCTACACTCCCTTGTGCAAAGGTTTCCTAACGGGGGTTCAGGTTTCTGTCACTCCGGCAACCCCACAATTAGTAGCCAAATACACAATGCATTCCCCTAGGCCCATAAATGGTGAAGTATCATGTAGTCGACGTTCACATGACACCACTAGAAGAATAGCACCACAACTTAAATATTAAACCATTGAATAATACCTCAACACAATTCCATTACTAACAACATGACTTCTCTCGTGTCCTTAAGAACTAAACGAACTACTCACGAGACATCATATGGATCAAAATCAGAGATGGTATAATGATGGATAACAATCTGAACATAAACAATAATTCAATGGTTCCACTCACAAGCATCAACTACAATAGTAATCAAACCGGGAAAGTTTACCCTAAGAACTATGCAAGATTCAACACAATTGTTATAGCGGGATGGAGTGGTGAAGATGGTGCTAGTGGAGATGATGGTGTGGATGATGATGATGATCCCGATGAAGTCTAGCTTGATGATGGTGTTGATGGTGACGATCTCCCCTTTCAGGGAAGGAATTTCCCTGGCAGAAATCTGTCTGCCGGAGAGCTCTTTCTCTCTCGGTGTTTTCCGCCCTGCAGAGGCGGCAGAAATTTTCTGTGGTCGCTCCCCCAACTCTAGGGTTTCGAGGAGAAGATATAGGGCGAGATGGCGGAGCCAGAGGTGGGCCAGGGTGGCCACCCCTTGTAAGCGCGGCCAAGGGTGGCCCGTGCCTGGGGGGTGTGGGCCCCCTGTGGCCCAACTCTGCCTCCCCTTCTGGCATCCTTCGTCTTCTGGGAAAATGTAGTTTCTATAGTTTTTCTGGTATTTTTCTGATCTTCGCGAAATTTCATCAAAACACCGCTTTTTCCATTAGAATCCTGACTCCGACAGTTCATCATCCAAGAATCATCCAACATGCAAAAGCAGATGAAAAGACATAAGTATCACCTCTTAATATGAAATATATCAATGAATAGAGGTAAATTATGATATAGAATGGTGATGCAAATTGGACGTATCAACTCCCCCCAAGATTAGACCTCGCTTGTCCCCAAGCGAAAACTGAGATTAGTAAACATGTCCACAGGTTTATGGAGTGAAGTGTCGATAAAAAGAATACAAACAATAAGCATCACACTTACCAATACACAACTCATAGAATAAAGCAACTCACCATTATATAACTTAGCGTTCAACAAGTATGGGAGTCACAATAAAGATGCATAAAGATAAATCATAATTGGGATTGGCAAACTTTGTTCTTGGTTAGAGAACAGTTGGCAAACAGTTTTCAAACAAAGATTTGGTAAAGAAGTTTATAACAGGAGTACTCTTTGCTCAAACATAAAAGTCTTTTCACAATGATGACTTTTCAGAGTAATACTCATTTAGATAAGAGTCTTATGCAAACAAGGAAGATAAATAACATGATTGAATAAATCATCATATGAATGCTTGAAACACAACAACTCAAATGTTTGCTGGAGATAGAGAGGAATAGGTTTACTGACTCAACTAAGAAGTAAGAGAAAGGCCCTTCATAGAGGGAAGCAGGGATTTCAAGTTCATAAAGAGCTTTCAAAAGATTATGGTACTTACTAGCTTTGAGATATCATTGCCCCTATCATAAGCATCTTGAGGTGATTAAGGTTAAAGTGAACAAAGATGGAGTATATGCTTGACAAAATATAAGTTGGCAATCTCATGTCCCTTGAGTACGAGGGCCGCTCCTCGTGTTACTCAACTTTAGTTACCGATAAGTTCTTGTCATTGTAAGTACATGCGTATCATAGAGAACCGCCAACGGGGCACCCCTTGCACATGATACAGGAGCTATCCCATATCAAAATGACAAGGCAAGCAGACAGTAAGCATCTTAGCGATCTTTTTATTTGCTATTTGCATAGGTTTTTATTAAGGATGCTTCACAGATAGCTCACTATGGTTATGTTGTAAGTTTCCACCATGATTATGCATGGCTTAGGCTAGTGGCCCAGGCGTTTCTCTAACACACATACATAACTCCATGGACTTACAAGCTCCCATTTTATTTCACACTGTCGACATTTGCAAACAAAAGAGCATGGTATCAACTGTGTACAGTGTATAGGTGCAATGTTGAAAGCGTTCCCCATGACAGCACGGTCCTGCTAATTCCAACGTATAGGTGTAAGCATATACAACTTCGATGACACAATGATTCAAGTTTATTAGGGGCAATAAAATAAGGCGTGCCATCAAGTTCATGAGAGCTTTACTAACTAGTTTTCACATAAAAAAATAATTTTTAATTTGAAATATAGATGAAGCTTGAGAATTTACTTGGAATAGCAATAATGCTAATAGGTAGGTATGGTGGACACAAATGGCATAGGTTTTGATTTAAAGGATTGTAAACATGAGAAGTATTCCCTCTCAGCACAGGTTTTGGCTAACAAGGCTGGGTAGCAAGCAAAAGAGTTGAAGGAAGCAAGCAAACATACAAGTAATAAAGTCAAACATGCAATCTTCCTTGAAGACACAAAAGATCTTAAATAAAGAATACTAAGCTTATGAGACAATCAAGAAAGGAAATAAACGATACAAAATACCTGTAAGCACTTTTCTCTTTTCCTTTCAAACCTCAAAAAGTGTTGCTACTGACCAGAGCTTGGTTTGCCAAAACCAATTTAGATCTACTTGATGCTCCCAAAGTGATACCAATACTAATCAACAAGATCAATCATATAATAGATATTGCAAACTAAAATAAGAAGTGCAAAAAGTAAAAGATGAGACTTCTCATTAATATTCCATAAAGGCACTCACACCAAGGGATACATAGATAACCAACTAAAGGAGAGATACTTCCATAATGCAAACCAACCTATATGATAGCTTCTCTACCCAAGATATGACTCTACTAAAAAGGTAAAAAGATAAAAGATAATGATGTGATACCGCGACACTCCCCCAAGCTTGGAACAAGCCAAGGGGATGCCAAACCTGGTGACGAATTACTCCTTTGGTGGTGGTGGTGGTGTTCCCTTGATGAGCTTTTCAATCAGCTTCCTCAAATCCTCAATCTCGAAGGTTAGAGTACGAATCAACTCCAAATTCTGCTCAATGCGGTTCATGATCATGTCGGACCAAGAACCCCAGTCCTTGATATTCTTTCCCCACTCTTCCTTATAGTGTTCCTTCCCTGCATGGTTAGAACTAGGCATATCCCAACTGGAGGGCAACTTCCCTTTGGGCACCTTTTGGAATTGTTGCTCATGTATAAGAGTATGGAAGGGTTTCTTGGTACGTGGAGGAAGTTACCGTGGATCGAGGCAATGACGCGGAGGTTTCCCTCCCATAGACATCCATGCTGTCCTCCTAAGCTTGGTAGGGTTTGCCACAACTCCAATGCTTGCGACGGTAGCGTGGGTGTCCGGGTGCTCGTCTTCCTTCACATCTTCTTCATCCCCAACCAAGATCTCCTCCTCCTTGGGGTGTTGAGGATCATCTTCCACGGGCCTCTTGCCCTTATCGTTGGCGGAGACCATGGTGCCTATAAGCTTAAGAGTATTTCCGGATAGAAACAGATCGAAACGAAAACACAACGGGAACTCGATAAACGAACCTCGGGGGATCCAGGGGGTTGTCTATTACAAAGTTTTATGACATAAGGAAGGTACTGTGCGAAAACGAGGCGGAGACGGACCGTTTACTCCTCTGTTTCGTCTTGTAACCTTCCATATGTAATAAAAACATCAAAAATATAAAAAGATAAGGTTTTCACGAACCTTCTGTTTGCAGCACTTTTTACCTATTCAAAGACAGACTCTGCAGATTCCTTCTCTCCATCACCTGAAAATTCCTTTCATGCAATGCCTCACACAAACCTCATTGGCAACATTAGTGTATGCAAAAACAATAAACCTTTAGGTTCAAACTTCAACTGAAATCCATCAAAACAAAAGCTACCATAGAAACTCCTTTTCAAAAGCGCAAAGGATCTGAAAGGGAATCAATATAAGAGGCAAATGCAAATAATGGCAGAAATCTATCAAAACAGACCAGCAGGTAAAGATTGATTTCTTTGAAAAACTTATGTTGCTCAAATCAAAAAGTGCAAAACTAATGAAAGTTGGATAAAAACTTGTAGAACAAGCACATAAAATTACAGCTCCATCGGATATACTAAGCTCCTTCACAAATTTTTACAATGCAGCACAAAAATCTGTCCCAGGACAGCAACTTTTCACAACTCCTTTACTTCTCAAAAGTGGTTGATCTTGACACAAAAACCAAACAAAAAGGATAAGGAGAGGTTATTACAAGTAATAACTTCCGAGACTCAATAAAACTATTGGGTTATCTCCCAAGAAGTACTTTTCTTTAATGCCTTTAAGTTAGGCTTGATAATTTCAAAGATGCTCACATAGGAGATATGGATTTGAAGTGAAAAAGAGCATCAAGAAGCAAATATCCAACACATTTGAGTCTAACCCACTTCCTATGCAAGGGAGTCTTATGAGAAAACAAATTATTGAAGTAAAATGACACTAGCATAGGAAGACAAAACAAATGCAACTTCAAAGCTTTCAACATAAAGCTGGGAAACTTAATACTATTGAGATGCATGAAACCATGTTTCCCTCTATTATAATAACTTTTAGTGGCACTTTGAATAAAGTTAACAAATATAACTGTCACAAGAAACAACTTTATCATCAGAATGAGCATACTTACAGTCATCAAAAAGAGGTCTAAGGTCATAAACTGGATCAACAGAAGCAAGTTGTTCAGCCCTGAAATCCTCATTAGGCAATTCATTTTCATAAGGAGTTTTAGCAATTTTGAAAAATTAAACTCATACAAATATCCATCATACTTAGTTAAAACTTTCTCCTTCTTACAATCTATAATAGCCCTGCAGGTATTCAAGAAAGGTCTACCAAAGATAATAGGACAAGTCTTACTAGCTTCTGAACCAGGTACTAGAAAATCAGCGGGATATTTAATCTTACTAGAAAGAACCTCCACATCTCTTAAAATGCCAATTGGACAGACTGTCTCTCTATTATCAAGGTGAATAACCACATCAATGTCCTCAAGTTCACAAGGACCAATTTCATGCATAATTTCCTTGTAAGCTCATAAGGAATAGCACTAGAACTAGCACCAATATCATATAAACCATAATAGCAATGATCACCAATTCTCACAGAAAGCACAGGGACACTAGTTTTCCTAGCTTTTCTAGGATGAGAGAGAATATTAGAAGCATCTTCACAGAAGACAATGTGCTCATCCTCTATATTTTTAGTGACAAGATCTTTCACAATGGCTACTATAGGTTCAATGTTTATTTGCTCATCAGGTTCCACAGTTTTCTTTGTACTTTTGCTAACCGCACTAATTATCATAGAATGCTCCTTTACCTTAATAAGAAAAGGGATTTTCTCAATATAAGGTTCAGGCAAAATAGGATCAACAGTACAAACTTTAGTTTTTCTAACAGGAACTTGATTAACAACATCTTTATAAGGTGCATGGTACTTGTCCCACTTCTTTTTAGGAATTTCTATATAAGAGGCAAAAGCCTTAAAACAATTGGAAATACTTTGAGAATCAGGACCATACTCAGTGCTAATATTATGAAGTCATCAGTTCTCATAAAAGATTTAATGCATTCGTAACGATAGTTTATACCTGACTTTCTTCCTTTGTCATTCTCCCATGCTTCAGTGTTCTCTTGAATACGGTCTAGGAGATCCCATTTAGCTTCTTCCTTCATAAGTGTGAATGATCCAACACAAGAAGCATCTAATAAATCTTTATCATGAAGAGAAAGCCTTGCATAAACGTTATTGATAATAATATTATTGGGGAGTTCATGAATAGGACATTTAAGCATTAGTAACTTCAATCTCCCCCAAGCTTGGGTTGTACTCTCTCCATCACGAGGCCAAAAGTTATATATTTGATTACTATCCTTATGAATCTCACTAGGAGGATAGAATTTAGAATAAAAAAGAGGTGTTATTACCTCCCATTCCATGGATTATCCATTCTTCAGTAGCTTATACCATTCTTCAGCTCTTCCTTTCAATGATATAGAGAGTAACTTCTTCATCACCTGTTTAGTTGTGATACTTGCACACTTAAACAATCCGCAGAATTCATGGATAAAAAGCAAATGATCACCAGGATGGATAGTTCCATCCCCAAAATAATAATTATCCATAACACGATCAACAATACTTGTAGGTATCTTAAAAGGATCTATCTCAATAGGTGGTGGTTCATCTACTACCCTAATAGTGGTAGTAGTTTTCCCAAATAGGAAACCAAGTGGGTTATCCATATTGGAAACAAAGTAACAAACATAAATAAAAAGCAATACTCATAGTAGAAGTTTCCTCTACCAGTTCCACTATTCAATAGCGCTTCACTCCCCGGCAACGGCGCCAGAAAATAGTCTTGATGACCCACAAGAATAGGGGGTCTATCGTAGTACTTTTGATAAATAGGAGTGTCGATCCCAATGAGGAGCAGAAGGTGTTGACTAGTGGTTTGGAGGAGGAAATCTCTTAAATACTTAGAAAACCGATTTTTAGGGGTTTTCTGATAAAGCAAGGAAATAAAGTGCAAGTAAATAAAGACAACAAATAATTGCAGCAAGTGGCCCAATCCTTTCTTAGAAAATGACAAGTTGGTGGAAGTACTAATGAGGACCAAACGTTCTCGAGGACACATGGGAATACTGCCAAGTGCTTTCGTTTCATGTAGCTGATTAATCTTCTTTGGTTTTATAAGTGTTGTGTGGGTGAACCTGTGCTAATGTACCGACCTTACTTGGACTAATACAAACTTGTGATTAAACCCCTTGCAAGCATCTGCAACTACAAGAAAGCAATTAAGATAAAAAACCTAACCACAACCTTAAACTCTGAGATCCTACACTCCCTTGTGCAAAGGTTTCCTAACGGAGGTTCAGGTTTCTGTCACCCCGGCAACCCCACAATTAGTAGCCAAATACACAATGCATTCCTCTAGGCCCATAAATGGTGAAGTATCATGTAGTCGACGTTCACATGACACCACTAGAAGAATAGCACCACAACTTAAATATTAAACCATTGAATAATACCTCAACACAATTCTACTACTAACAACATGACTTCTCCCGTGTCCTCAAGAACTAAACGAACTACTCACGAGACATCATATGGATCAAGATCAGAGATGGTATAATGATGGATAACAATTTGAACATAAACAATATTTCAATGGTTCCACTCACAAGCATCAACTACAATAGTAATCAACACCGGGAAAGTTTCCCCTAAGAACTATGCAACATTCAACACAATTGTTACAGCGGGATGGATTGGTGACGACGGTGCTGGTGGAGATGATGGTGTGGATGATGATGATGATCCCGATGAAGTCTAGATTGATGATTGTGTTGATGGCAATGATCTCCTCTCTCCGGGAAGGAATTTCGCTGGCAAAAATCTATCTGTTAGAGAGCTCTTTCTCTCTTGGTGTTTTCCGCCCCGCAGAGGCGGCGAAATCTTTCTGTGGTCGCTCCCTCGACTTTAGGATTTCGAGGAGAACATATAGGTGAGCGGGCGCAGCCAGAGGTGGGCCAGGGTGGCCACACCCCCTGTAGGCGCGGCCAAGGGTAGCCCGCGCCTGGTGGGGTGTGGGCCCCCTGTGGTCCAACTCCGCCTCCCCTTCTGGCATCCTTCGTCTTCTGGAAAATACAATTCTCTGTAGTTTTTCTAGTATTTTTCTGATCTTCACGAAATTGCATCAAAACATCACTTTTTCCATCAGAATCCTGACTCCAGCAATTCATCCTCCAAGAATCATCCAACATGCAAAAGCAGATGAAAATACATAAGTATGAACTGTTAATATGAAATATATCAATGAATAGAGGTAAATTATGATATAGAATGGTGATGCAAATTGGACGTATCACCTAACATCTTCAATCTTTGCATACACTCACATAATATCAGGACATGTAGCACCTAATAATTCTCAATCATCTTGCAAAAAAACAAGGTTTTAGATATCAAATATCTTTCACTCATTGCTTGTTTCTGAAATAATATTTTCAGTTCCTAGAACACTTAGATTCTCAAAACATCTTTTGAAGATCAAGCTTCACGAAGGCAAGCATGATGTATATACTAATTGAAACCATTGCTCTTTCCTCAAATTTCATGGAGCACAGGAGTGTTTACCATAAGTTTGCAATATGACTCAATCTTTAATTGTCACTAACATTACGGTACCAATCTAAAGTAAAATTACCATATATCTATAGTTCTTTTATCTCAATTAACAAACTAATTTGAAGGTGAATAACGAATGCCAATGACTACTACGAAGTATCCAAATTCACTTGATTAATTATTCATGATTAATGATCTACTCAAAATTAACAACTTAATTATTTTGTAGCTCCCACTAAAATCAATATCTCTCAGAATTGATACTTAGTGATTGAAGATCCATGAACTTATTTTCCCAGACACGAATGTCACATCCCGCGCCGGGGAATAAGACTAGTAAGTAATCATACCAATCATATCAACATATGAATCTTGTTAACCTTTTAATTCTTGTGTTCCATACTCTAGATGTTCTAGGTAGTATGTGAAGTGAACCTTAGTATACCAACAGTGCGATAGTTTCACACCCATATTATGAACGTCGCTATATGCACCCATGTTACATGACCCATATCAGTTCGAAGCCCATGTGGTGCCTAACTTAGGTAGAACACATGTATTTAATAATTTTTAAGTGAGAGATCATCCTATTTATTATAACTACCATGCAACAAATAAAGTGCATAAAAAGATTAACATCGCATGCAATTCATATAGTGGTATCGTATAGCACTTTGCGTCAATGATCTCTATCATCAATGTCTTCTGGAGCCATGTACTCCTCTACGTGCCTTGGGCATAACATTGAGTTCCATCATTACTTGATTGTCATTGCTAAGTCTTTCTTTTACAGCTAGTTCTACTCTAGCTAATAAATTAAAAAACAACTATGCTATTACAATAATAATATGATAATCATAGCGGATCCTGCTACTCATGCCCTATGAGATTATATCATAACACATCTCATACATGATATTGTAAACATCATATTGCTATACCATGTCACTTCATGCAAAAACAAGTTAGACTCCTCTAACACGCTTTGCTAACTTACATGACTCTATGGTGATGTAGAGAACCGTTCTTAACCTATGTGCTAAGAAAGCATCATCATCGATCGTCTTGATTTTTAACTTATCCGGGGTGTGTCCTCGTTGCACTATAAATAGTACAATAGCTTCACTAGACTTTATAAATACGCGTGACCCCCCGCGTGTCACCAAATTCACAAAATTCCAAAGTGCAAAATTTCTCTTGACTATTGCAAAAAAACATGCACCTGACAAAGTTGTTTTGTGCACCCGAAGTATACTTTACAAACTTGTCTCGATCTGAAGATCGTAAAGTTGGCTCGGGTCGTTAATCACACAATACCACCAAGATCCAAATTGCAACAATTGGGTATCAAGAACGAAATTAATAATGCTAGAATTAGACGATTGCTCTATCCATACATGTGCCTACGTATAAACCGCTATGATATCACTATTGGATAACATGCTACGCAAAAAAAAATTATAGCACATAACTAGGATCATATGCAAGGGGAGAGGAAATAGATCATACCCTTGAAGATCGATCTAGCGGAAGTTTTTCGATGACGAGGTTGGTCGTGTGTCGATCCCCGCAACAAGCCTTAGTGATTCGTGAGGAGATGTATTATCCCATGGATGACTCCCATGAACATGCACCGATGAAAACGTTGTTGTCGAAGTAGTCGGTACATCGATTCCCGTAGCTAGTCAATTAGCCGTGAAAAGATTTCTCCTTGTGAAGATCCGCACGATCAAGTTCTCCAAGTGTCGCACTTCCACCAGTATCCACACATACAATATTAGTGACACCACATCTAAGTGTGATCAATAACACACAGTCGAAGTGGGAACATGTCGATGAAGGTCCGGGACGCTTCCGCAGTCCCATCTAGATTAGATCCAAATAGAGGTAAGACTCGGACAACGCTCCAGCATTGTAGTAGAATAAGAAGTACCTAGGGCACACCCAACTTAGTGTTTAGCACCACACCATGGAGGTGGAAAAGAGAGGAGGTAGGTGGCGGCGGTGCGCCGGGCAGCGATGGCCGCGGCCGCAGGGCGGCGGCTGCTAGGGTTTTGGGGCAGCGGAGGTGCAACGGCTTGGGGAGGCTAAGGCCACGACTTGAGTGCATCTTGGTTCCCTTTTATAGGTGTCAAGGCCCCTTGGGTCATTCTTTACCCAGACCCAAAGTTTGGACGAGTTCCAGTAGGTGTAGGTCAATCCAAACCTAGTTAAAAACGGCTTCTTTTGCAATTCCAAATTTGACTACAGTATCTTTCCTTACCCATTATGGCAATGTGGGTGCACCTATTATGGAACCTTGTAGACATCCTAAGATGACCCAGGTCACCTCGGTACCTTCCGGAACCTTTCATAACCTTATAGAATCTTCCATGCCTTCTGTTGTCGGATTGTCGACAAGTACGCCATAGGGGTTCCTGACGGCATTGAGAAGATGGGGTGTGAGACATTGGATGTTCTGAGAATGGTGAGCACAAGTTTACCCAGGTTCAGATCCAACTGCGGTGATTGGATCCTACTCCTGCTAGCAACCCAGTAATATATCGGTGAAAGCCGGATGTTACAATGGATTACAATAGAGGTTCGCCTGTGCGAGTTGTGATTGTGTTTATGCCCTAAAGGCTCCCATAGGTCCAGTTTATATATTCACCGGGGCCTAGGGTTATAGGAGAGACCTATCCGGCTACGTTACAGAGTCGATAACAAGATAAAGCTTGGACTACAAGTAATACTACAGGCCTAAGTCAGTAACTCTTCTAGGCCTTGTCGTAGCCGGAAGTGGCTCCTCCTCTTTCTCTGACTGGGCCGCCCATGAAGCAAAGCTCTAACATGTTGGTGGGCCACCCTGGTCAGTGAGTCCTGTGGGTATACCCGAAAAGTATATCCCCAACACCTTCCAAAACCTTCACATATGTCCGAAACCATTCCAGACACTCCCGGACCATTCCGGACACGGGATCATCCAGGACCTCTTGGAACCATTCCGATACCATCTGAGAAACTCTTGAAACCCTTATATCATCTCACTAATGCTCAAAACTTATTTTGAACACTCTCAGCAATATTCTGGACACCTCCGATATAATCGAGACACTCCAAACACCTTCGGAATTACTTTTCTACTAAATCTTTATACACACTCATATTCTAAATGCCATTGATATCTTAAGTGTGTGACCCTATGGGTTCGGATATTTGAGGACATGTCCGGGACTCATTCCACGACAATGATTACTATTGGTGTCTTGATACACGCAGTAACCCCCGCAAATAACACGAAGATCTTTATCGTGTGAACCGTTGTATTATGTTCGATATATATCATATTGCTCTGTCGTTACTTTACATTGCCCGAGATGAAACACTAGGTTATTATCGTTACCCGGCATGTACTCTTTACTCATATTTCACTATTGATGTTCATGTGTTCAACAACTTGATCACGTGTCCGTCCAGACGACGACGCACATCATAGTACATCAGGGGGTCAGAGTGTATCTCTCCATCGTGAGGAGTAGCAATTCCCGCAAGCACCCCATCTGAATAATTGGTGTACCATTCAATAAGAGCAAGTATCAACTTTATGACTACTCTGTTAAGAGCAACATTTAAAGAATCTTGCCACATCCATATTGTACCCAAGTTCACATGTGTCTCGTGGTCAAACGATCTTTAGTAAAGGCAATACAATGTTTATGAGAAACTACCGATAACAATATCGACGATGTGTTTAATGGTATATCATGTTGGGTCTATCCAGTGTCGTTGTTCTCCCAACAACTCCGATCTCATATATCAACGGAAACTCCACAACATATTGTTGTTTTCCCCATAGCCAGGAAACCAGGACTATCAATGATACATGAACTAGTCTTAGAGACGAGACTAGGGATATCTTAATGGTGTTTATGATTTCACACAAGTATTAGGGTTTTTCTCCAAATACTCATTATCTGAAACTAATACAATTATAGCATGAAATAATAAACTTAATCCTGAACATGAAATATAGAATAATACAATTTATTATTGCCTCTAGGGCATATTTCCATCACATCAGCGTACTACTAGCGTTTACCTTTGGATCATGTTAAATTAGTGAGTCCTTCTCATATCTCCTGGAGCAAGCTTGTGGGAATAATCCCTTCCCCTTCCATTCCCTCACACACATCCACCATGATTTGCTGGCCCTGGCGGCATCCTGCTACGCACCCCAGAAATATGGCGGTGCTAGTATTCAACCGGTGCAACCACCCATGTACCGTACTGCTTGGTGTTGGCTTCGTGAACTCTGTCGCCACACTCCAAGTCACCATGCAATACCACACACATCACAAATTTTTGGTAGCTTCTCGTACAAAACCTGAAACACGAGCCTCTCATTGCTCTTCGGATGTAGGACAACGAACCTTGTGAGCAGTTTGTTCATGTCGATCTTAACCATGACATGGACAAATCAAGTACCACTAGCGCTAAGCGCATAAAAATCAACACTCAAAACTTCACCAACACACGCTTCCATGTCCTTAACAATCTCTTCTTTGTGAAACAACGGCGGTATTCCTCTCACTACCCCCATGCATGGATACGATCAAGCACCACCAACTTAGGGTCGGAAATTCGGTAGTAGGGCTCTAGCAGCACACCCAACTTACAAAAAATCCAGGGGCCCTCATACATATCCCTGTTCCAATCCCCTAGGCACAAAACCTAAAGGATGAAAATGTTTTCACCATAGGACGAATCGACCACTTCTTGGCAAATCCCAGCCCCATGCAACATCAATATTCTGAAAGAAAGGCCGACTGCCATCCATTTGCCCCCTTCCTCTAGATTCACGAACTCCTCCCACGGGAGGATCATGTCATCCAGCTCTTCGTCTTAGAACCAGGTTTTTCAACAACCCCTGCAGATTCTATGGAGGTTTGGAGCTGGAGGAGCCCCCTCCTTTGGAATCTTGGCCGCCATCGTCTAGGAACCAGCGAGTGGATCCCGTCTACCCCAAGCCCTTGTCTCTATACGCTCGCCAAGGCTAGGTAGACGTGTAAGACGTTCGCTGAGTCAGCCCAAACAAAGCATGGATCGAGAGGATGATCGGGAATAGGCCGGAGTCTAGAAAATTGCCTTTTTTTGCGAGTAGAAGTCAAAGCCATAGAAAATGGCTAGGTACTTTTTTTACTTAAGGTATTATTTCTTTGTATTACTCTTGATGATTGTTAACGAGTTGCTCACTTTTTTTTTCTTGAGGGGTCTAACGAGTTGCTCAATTGCTATCCAGATGCAGCCATTTCCTACTTCCAACCCAGCAACCAGCCGCCCACAGCCCACAGCCCACAGGATAGCTCTCGTGGCCGTCTCCCCGCGTCCGTAGCCATCGCGCTCTCGCGGCCGTCCAAGCCCAACACGGGCGGAGCAACCGAAGCATCCGGAAGACGCTGGATCCGCAGAGCGCGACCGTCGGATCCGTACTCCAGCGCGGGCACGCTGATCGGAGCCGTGGACGCGAGATCCGCAGAGGTCCCGGCGTCACAGATAAACCGAAAGCTGGACGTGAGGCGGAGGTGGACGCGTTCCTCTTCCCAATCTGACCGTTCCATCTTTCCCGTTTTAGAAAGACCGTTCCATCTCCAGGCTCATCTCCTTCCGCTTGGTCGCCTCGGCGTGTTCCTGATTGCAGCTCCATTCTACTGGGTCAGTCACTCCTCTGCTATGCTCTTCTTCTCATAGTCTCATCCCGTCTCCCTCACTCTTGCATTGCATCCTTGGCTTATATCTAGAGCAATGTCTGTCCACTCTTCTTTTTTACTTACATGAATTTGGGTCGCGCGGGATTTAGTCAAACAACGGTAGCAGGTTACTTTTCATCACTAGTTTGACTTCTCTAGTGCAAATATGCAATGCTCATCTTTCCTGGCTTCGCCACTCATGCTCTGACCCCTCCCTCTGCTCTGGTGGATGTGTATGGCTTGACCTGGTTTGCTCCAGATTCAGGCCAAATTCTTTGTCAAAATGCATCCTGCTCTCCAGCTTTCTTAAGTGGAGATAAGCATCAGTAGTCCTGAATTTGACTGTATCTGCACCAGTCCAAGTGTCCAACACTGGAACTGCAATCTGCTCTCACGAGGAGCAGTAACATTACTTTTGTTTCGACATCAGATGTAGTGTGACCTAGGGAAAACGACCTCAAAGAACCGCAACCTTATCTGCAACTATTTAGATTATTGTGTTTGGATAATATATGCAGTACA
The DNA here is from genome assembly GCA_916181665.1 of Avena sativa. Taxonomy (NCBI): domain Eukaryota; kingdom Viridiplantae; phylum Streptophyta; class Magnoliopsida; order Poales; family Poaceae; genus Avena; species Avena sativa. The sequence continues at coordinate 511,432,846 of OV702294.1, forward strand.
TGCTGCTGCCGTAGATGCCAATGCTTACTCTTATGGGCATTACTTATGCCGTAAGGGTTTCCGCTTACTCTCAAAGGGTCGTTGTGGTCAAAAGGAACTCCAAAAGAGCTTGCATGATACCATATCATGGTAATTCCAGTGCGGATGACAAAGCTCCACATAGGGTTTCCCACATAAATGGAAAAGTCGATTCACTACGACATACCTGATATGTGTGTCGGGCACCTGCAATCTCATCCATATCCAAATCCGAAACTACTAGTTGTGAAAAACTATTGGTTGCATTGGAATTGGATATCTTATGTCTGTCCGGCCCTTGACTGTGAATAGCATTGTTCGAACTTTTAGCAGGTGTAGGCCAATGGTTTTATAGTTCATTGTCAGTTATTATAACTATGAATCGCCGTGATCGATCAACTTCTAATGGCTACTTTGTGTGGCCTATGGAAATAAATACTATCCTGCTTTTTAATTAAAAAATGAGTGCACCAGAAGCATTAGAAATGAATATGCCAAACTTCTGTGATCAGACGCCATTGTTGCTCTTTTGTAACTGCAACTTGCTAAGATTGTTATGACGTATTTGTAAAGATTTACTTTACTAGCAATTGCTTTCAGATCTATTCTTTAGTCGGAAATACTGATCTGGTTGCTTGGTCACATCCTACAGCTCAATCAACACAGTTCTCACAACTTCTGCTGTCATATATGAAAAAGTACCTTTTTTTGCTTACGGTCTTAAAGCATAACTGTCGATAGGTCTAAGTGAAGTCTTGAGCTTTCAAGTAGTAATGTAACAAAAGGACCAAACCTTAAGATCCTATTTGATTCAAAGGATTTTCACAGAAATTTTGGAGAACCAGTATCCTCGGGATTTTTTGCTGTTTGAGTTTGATTTGTAGGATCTATTTTCCATAGGAATTTTTCTAAATATTATTCTACACTACATGTAAAATAAAATTATTCACCACTCAAACCTCTTGGAAAGAATCATCTTTTTCCCATGGTTCAACTTAACAAACTTGGGTTCAAATTGAAATTTGTATTATTCAAGTGGGCCTTCACTGCAATCCTTCGTTTTAACTTGGTCCCATAGCTGGAAAAAAATGAAAAATTGGGGGCCACCAAACACTTGTACTTAATTTTTCGTTGTGCCATTAAACCTTAGATTTTATTTTATTTTTCCTCATGTCTAGTATCTCCTCTCTTGTTACTGATGATTACCATCTTTTTTAGATCTCACAGATTGAAGATGGCAACTACTTTGGCAGCACCAGTTGTCTGCAACTTCAGCGGTAACCCACGCCCGCAGCTGCGTCCCCTAAACCTGAGCACCAGGCAGCCACTGCATTTACTACACCTGAGCCCTGCGACTGCGAGGATGACGCCCACATTCCCAGGCTCCGGGGCGTCGTCGACGAGGGACTTCCGCGCCGCGGCCATGTACAAGGTGAAGCTGATCGGTCCGGACGGGAAGGAGAGCATGATCGAAGTGTCGAAGGACAACTACATCCTGGACGCGGCCGAGGAGGCCGGCCTGGATCTGCCCTACTCGTGCCGCGCCGGTGCCTGCTCCTCCTGCCTCGGAAAGGTCCTGAAGGGCGGCGTCGACCAGTCGGACCAGTCGTTCCTCGACGACGACCAGGTCGACGCCGGCTACGTGCTCACCTGCGTCGCCTACCCCACCTCCGACTGCGTCATCGAGACGCACAAGGAGTCCGACATCTACTAGCCTGCACTGCAAATGTAGCCGTCACTGAATCTTGGCTAAATTTTATTCCCAGCTTATCACGGTCTACTTTACCCTGAGCAAGTGCGCATTCTCTAGTCTCTACGTTCGCCTGTGGATATCTCGGAATCTCTCTGAGCCATCTTGAAGTAGACGGCCGCGGGTATCGCCGCATCAATCGGTTTCAGGCTCGCCGCCGTTGCTGCGACGTCCATGAGCGAAAACGGGCGAATCTTGCCGGAACGTTGCGCCGCGCGCGCGCGTTGCCCCGCATATGAGATCATACTTGTGAAAGGCCAGCCGGCGTATGGCGCCATTATTTGGATGCTTTGGTACAGAAAAGGCGTGTAAAGTTACCACCACCAAAACATCGATCTCGACAGGGTAAGGAGATATGCCCAAGAAATGGGGTCCTGGGCCTTTTCTGGGCTCGTGTGGATCTTTGGATGGTACGTGTTGGTTGGTTTATGAAGCGTAAGTTCCGAAAATTGAAGTGTACTTTTTGATATGTAGTGCGAAGAAAAGCGTTGGTCTATTACTATTAGGGCCGGTACGATGCGTGTGCGTGTCCAAAATGGATTCGGTGCATCTGTATCGGATATCGCATCGGCGTTAGGTGTGCACTGTGGGAGGAAGGGAGCATGCAACTGGCTGTCCACGATCATGGGGGAGGGAGACAAAAAGGGATGAAACAGAAGGCCATGAACTGGCTGAAAGACGATTTGTAGCGTAATAGTGCCGGATTAAAGATGCCAAATGGAGAAAAGGAATACTAGGTGATTACGATGTTGTTCACATGGAGCATATCGAATTATTGTCATGAATCGACCGTGAATCATAAGATGGAGTCGCGGCCTCGTGGGTCTGAGGCTCTAAGCTAATTCTACAAGCTCGGTCTAATTCGTTCGACTAACAGCATGTTAAGAAGTTATGAGTCAATTCAACTAACACTGTGTTTGGATGTTGGAAAATATGCTTGGAATTGGAATTCTGGAATTACTGGGCCTAATTCAACCGTTTAGAAAGGCCTGGGAATTAACGCGTGGAAAGATGTAGCGATTCCGAGCTGCCCCCCCGCGAGCGTGCGCCCCGTCCTGGGAGTTTCCGAGCGGACGGGCTCGGAAACGCGTGGAAACTCTCAGACTCGACCCCTCCCCCCACTCCCGATAGTTTTTCTTGCGAGGAGGACCTGCCCGCCCCGCCTCTTCTTCCTGTCGGTGAGCTCCCCGCCCCTTCCCTTCCCCGTCGTCTTCTCCTCTGTCCGGCCTGCTCTCCCTCTCCCTTCCTTCCTCCACCTTCTTTCCCGTGGCGGCTAGGGGCACCCCCCACGAACCCTAACCTGTGTCGGCGGCGGCCTGGCTCACCTAGCACCGGCGAGAGGTCGACCCTCCGCGTTAGGTCACTGGAGGCGGCTCCCTTGTCCTCCTCCTCCTCCTCGTGTCGGCAGTCTCTATACTTTCTTATCTTCTTCTCCAATGAGTTGTTGCTGCAACTCTTTCCTTGGAAAGAACACCAAAAATTGATCTATGTGAACTGCAGATTCCTACAAGATATTGTTAGAAATAATGGGCTAATTCATTAGACTCATGTGTGATTTCAGATTTTTCCGAAATCTCAAAGCCCATATATGTGGAAGCCCATATGTGATTTGGCCCAAGTTGGTGGCAGCTCACATGTGTGTGTGGCAAGAGCTATGGGAGCTAAAGTTTAGTCTCACATAGAAAGTTGAAGGAGAGTTGCACCACCTTATAAGGTGGAGTGTTGCACCACTTTGTAAGTGAGTGACAATAAGAGAGCTACACGCGTGCTCCTCCTCCGACGACGACGCCGCTCGCACGCTCGCCTCGTCACGATGCGCGCGCGCCGCGGGTTGCGGGAATCTCGCTGAGCCAAGCTTTATTTTGCTGCCCAGAAAAATGTGTGCGGTTAGACAGACGTGTCAACAGTTAGCGGATTCGGGTCGCTCCCGGATCGTGGGCTATTTGTAACCGACCCGAACGTGCGCGACGTGGGCTTGGTCCACTTCGTGTCATGTACGTGATTTCCGAGCCGCTCTATATAAACGCCTGTGCGGCTTCCACAATGTACAACACCAAACCAATCTAGGGTTTTGCCATCCTCTCTGCTTGCGCTGCCACCGTAGTCTACTCCATCCCGCTTTGCCGGCGTGCACCGTCGGTCATAAGAGCAGGTCTCCGGAATCACTCGCCTTTGTGATCCTGTACGGGAGAGGGCGAATAAGGTTTTTGGGAAGCGCTCCGCGCGACTGCTCAAGTTCGTCATCACGGCGCGTCTTTCCGATCGTCAAGCCGGACCTCGTGCGCGCCGTCTTCAACGCCGACTTCTTCGTCAGTCTACTGCACCAACGGCGACTACATCGACAACCGATCAGTACGTACACCGTCAACAGATCTGTTGTTTTACTATGGCTGTTAGTGCGTATAGTTTGCTACTGTTCATGTTGATCAATACATCTAGTATGTTAGAGGTTCACGTGATTGTAGCTGCTGTTGTCATGATTTATATAATAGAATTAATCGTAGAAATTATGCCTAATAATCCATCAATCCAAAAACCTTATTATAGGCAATTTCCTGAATTAAACATGGGACACTTGGCCGATGCTATGAAGCCGGAAAAGTTTACCGGTGTTCATTTTAAGAGGTGGCAGTATAAGACCACTATGTGGCTACAAGCTCTGAAAGTATTCGAGGCTAGTGAGGGTTTATCTGAAGGAACTACATCTGACGAGGTTCAGAACAAGTTCAAGGAAACCAATCTTGCCTTTGTGGGATGTGTTCTGAGTGTTCTTGACAACAAGCTATTTGATGTGTATATGCACATCAAAGATGGAAAAGAGCTCTGGGAGACACTGAACGCTAAGTTCGGTGTAGCAGATGCTGGCAGTGAGTTGTACATCATGGAGAACTTTCATGATTACAGGATGATTAACAACCGTTTTGTAGTTGAGCAAGCTCATGAGATACAGTGCTTTGCCAAGGAGCTTGAAATCCTCAAGTGTATCTTACCCGACAAGTTTGTGGCTGGGTGCATTATTGCAAAGTTGCCTTCTTCGTGGAGGAACTTCGCCACAACTCTCAAACACAAGAGACAGGAGATACCAGTTGAAAACCTGATAGCGTCTCTTGATATTGAGGAGAAGGCTCGGGCTAAGGACACTGCTGAGAGAGGAGGCGAGGGCCAGTCTAGCGCCTATATGGTGCAGAAGAAGACCTTCGGTAAGAACAAAGGGAACTATAATCCCTCGTTCAACAAGCCTGAAAAGACTACATGACGGGTTTTGCAGCATAGTAAATCAAAAAATTTCTACGGATGCGAATGGGAAAGCCAAGATCTAATCTAGGAGATGCAAACAACGAGGGGGGGGGGTAGATGAGATCTTCATACCCTTGAAGATTCGCACAGCGGAATGTTCAACGGAACGTGGTTGATGTAATCGTACTAGCTTCTCCTCCTCGCGATCCGATCCGATCCAACACCGCAAGTGGCGATGCCTCCGAGAGATGCACACGTACGGCACCTCGACGTCTCCTCCTTCCTCGGTCCAGCAAGTGGGGTGGAGAGATAGATTGGATCTACAACACGACGGCGTGGTGCAAAGGCGGAGAGTTTCTGCGGCAGGGCTTCACCTACGCGCAGTCGGGAGAGAGAGAGATCTGGAGGGCAGCAGTATGGCGGCTAGGGTTGAAGGAGTGGGGGCGTGGGAGGGGTGCGCCCCCAGCCCTCTTTATATAGAGGGGTGGGCGGCTGGCCCTTGCCCCTCCCCCAAGCCCTAGGCCGGTGGCAAAAGGAGGGAGGAGTGGGGGGCAAGTTCCCCCCCCCCCCTTCTAGAAGCTCCCCTAGGGTTTCCCTAGGGTTTGGCCGGCTGGGCCCTATGGGGCCTTGTGCCCCTGGCCCAATGTGGCCAGGGCACTCCCTCATAGGCCCACGCCCCCTCCCGACAAGTGGGGCTATGTTGGTCCCACTCCGGAAGGTTCTAGAAGCTTCCGGTACAATACCGAATAACCCGAAACAATTTCGAACTCCCAAAACTGCATTGCCTTATATGAATCTTATTCTCCGGACCATTCTGCAACCTCTCGTGATGTCCCGGATCCCATCCGAGACTCCGAACAAAAACTCATAAACCAATTATCCAATCTATCCTAGCGTCGAGACACGTTAAGTGTGTGACCCTTCGGGTTCGAGAATATGCAGACATGATCTTCTATCAATAATCAACAGCGGGGTCTGGAAACCCATATTGACTCCCACACATTCATCGATGATCATATCGGATGAACCACGATGCCAGGATTCAATCAATTTCATATATATATTCCCTTCGTCTCGCGATATTTTACTTGCCCGAGATTTGATCGTCGGTACCGTCATACCTAGTTCAATCTCGTTCACAGCAAGTACTTTACTCGTTCCGTAATCCGATATCACTTTGTGATTAACTCCTTCACCACATGCTTGCAAGTGGTGTTGATATCGATTACCGAGTGGGCCCGAAGTATATCTCTCTGACTTGGGAGGGACAAATCCCATCTCGATACATACAACCCAACAGGTACTTTCCGATCACCTGAGAGACACCTTTATGATCACCCTCTCATAGGATGACGTTTGATGACCTCAAAGCTTTCTTCCGATACTAGGGAGTTGTATTATCTCATGGTCTAAGGAATACAATATTTGACATAAGAAAAGCTTCGCAAAGATGAACACGATGACACGATCTAATTGCTCCGCTTAGTTTGGGTATGTCCATCATATCATTCTCCCAATGATATGATCTCATTATTAATCGACAACTCATGTCTATGGTTAGGAAACCTTAACCATCATTAATCAATGAGCTAGTCCATAGAGGCATACTAGGGACACAGGGTTGTTCACAAACCACACAAGTATTAAAGTTTCCGCTTAATACAATTCTAGCATGAAATATAAACTTTATCATGAACAAGAATTATAATAATAACATCTTTATTATTGCCTCTAGGGCATAATTCCAACAGTCTCCCACTTGCACTAGAGTCAATAATCTAGTTTACATCTGGCAACAATCTAACACCCATGGCACTAAGGTGTTGATCATGTTTTGCACGTGGAAGAGGTTTAGTCAATGGATCTGCGACATTCAGATTTGTATGTACTTTGCTAATCTTCAGATCTCCATCTGCTATATAATCTCGGATTATATGAAACTTGCGGTTGATATGCTTGGTCTTTGGATGATATCTTGGTTCCTTAGCTAGTGCTATGGCGCCAGTGTTGTCACACAATATCTCCAGTGGGTCCAAGGCACTTGGAACCGCGCCAAGCTCAGTGATGAAGTTCCTGATCCAAACTCCTTCACTTGACGCTTCTACATCAGCCATGTATTCCGCTTCTACTGTAGATCTCGCGATCACGCTTTGCTTGCAGTTTCTCCATCTCACAGCTCCTCCATTCAAAATATAAACATATCCTGTCTGAGATTTAGAATCATCCTTGTCGGTGTCGAAACTAGCGTCGACGTAACCTTTTACGACGAGTTGTTCATCACCTCCATAGACTAAGAACATTTCTTTAGTCCTATTTAGGTACTTTAGGATGTTCTTCACGACTGTCCAGTGTTCCACTCCTGGATCACTTTGGCATCTGCTCGTCAAACTAAGAGCATTGGACACATCCGGTCTAGTACACAGCATGGCATACATGATAGAACCTATGGCCGAGGCATAAGGCACTTTGCTCATAGCTTCTCTATCATTTACCGTAGCTGGACACTGAGGCTTGCTCAATATCTTACCTGACAACATAGGCACTGAACCTTTCTTTGCCTTATCCATTCTGAACCTTTTCAGAACTTTGTCTAGGTATGTACTCTGGCTTAAAGCTATCAGGCGTCTTTGTCTATATCTATATATTTTGATGCCCAATATATAAGCAGCTTCCCCTGGGTCTTTTATTGAAAAACATTTGTTCAAATAAATCTTCACATTGTTAAGCATGTTAATGTCATTTCCAATAATCAATATGTCATCCACATATAGTACCAGAAATGTCACTGAGCTCCCACTCACTTTCTTGTAGATACAAGCTTCATAGCAATTTGGAACAAATCCAAAGCTCTTGATCACTTGATCAAAACGAAGGTTCCAACTCCGAGATGCTTGCTTCAGTCCATAAATGGAAAGCTGAAGTTTGCACACTTTATCAGCATCCTTAGGATCGACAAAACCTTCGGGTTGCATCATATACAACTCTTCATCAATGTTGCCATTGAGGAACACAGTCTTGACATCCATCTGCCATATTTCATAATCATGAAACGCAGCAATTGCTAATAAAATCCGAATGGACTTAAACATCGCTACGAGAGAGAAAGTCTCATCGTAGTCAACACCTTGAACTTGTCGAAAATCTTTTGCGACAAGTCGTGCTTTATAGACGGTAACATTACCATCTGCGTCCATTTTCTTCTTGAAGATCCATTTGCACTCAACGACCTTTCGGTCGCTAGGAGGGTCCACCAAAGTCCATACTTGGTTTTCGCTCATGGATCCCAATTCGGATTTCATGGCCTCTAGCCATTTCTCAGAGTCTGGGCTCATCATCGCTTCCTCATAGTTCGCAGGTTCACTGTCATCTACTAACAAGACAGTTAAGACAGGGTTGTTGTACCACTCAGGAGGGGCACGCGACCTTGTCGACCTGCGACGTTCAGTAGTAGCATCGTCTGAAGCTTCATGATCCTTGTCATTAGCTTCCTCTATTGTTGGTGCAGGCGGCACTGGAACAATTTCAGGTGCTGCGCTACTCTCCAACTCAAGAGAAGGTTCGACAACCTCGTCTAGCTCTACTTTCCTCCCACTCACTTCTTTCGAGAGAAACTCCTTCTCAAGAAAGGATTCGTTCTTTGCGACAAACACTTTGCCTTCGGTTCTATGATACAAGATATACCCAATAGTTTCCTTAGGGTATCCTATGAAGACGCATTTCTCCGCTTTGGGTTCGAGCTTGTCCGGCATCAACTTCTTGACGTAAGCTTCGCATCCCCAAACTTTAAGAAACGACAACTTAGGTTTAGCACCAAACCACAGTTCATACGGTGTCGTCTCAACGGATTTAGATGGTGCCCTATTTAAAGTGAATGTAGCGGTCTCTAATGCATAACCCCAAAATGATAACGGCAAATCAGTAAGAGACATCATTGATCGGACCATATCTAATAGAGTTCGATTCCGGCGTTCAAACACACCATTGCGCTGTGGTGTTCCGGGTGGCGTGAGTTGCGAAACGATTCCGCTTGCTTTAAGATGCGTGAGAAAATCATAACTCAAATATTCACCTCCACGATCGGATCGTAGAAACTTAATCTTTCTGTTACAATGGTTTTCCACTTCATTCTGAAATTCTTTGAACTTTTCAAATGTTTCAGATTTATGTTTCATTAAATAGATATACCCATATCTACTTAAGTATCGGTAAAAGCGAGAAAGTAGCGATATCCACCGCGCGTCGAAACACTCATCGGTCCGCATACATCGGTATGTATGATTTCCAACAAGTCTGTTGCTCGCTCCATCATTCCGGAGAACGGGGTTTTGATCATCTTGCCCATGAGGCATGGTTTGCATGTGTCAAATGATTCAAAATCAAGAGACTCCAAAAGTCCATCAGAATGGAATTTCTTCATGCGTTTTACACCAATATGACCTAGACGATAGTGCCACAAATAAGTAGTATTATCACTATCTACCTTGCATCTCTTAGCCTCAATGTTATGGATGTGTGTTTCATCCCTTTCGAGATTCATAAGAAATAAACCATTCACAGCAGGTGCATGACCATAAAAGATGTTACTCATATAAATAGAACAACCATTATTCTCCGATTTAATTGAATAACCGTCTTGCAATAAACACGATCCAGATATGATGTTCATGCTCAACACAGTCACATAATAACATTTATTAAGGTTTAAAACTAATCCCGAAGGTAAAACTAAGGAGAGCGTGCCGACGGCCATCACATCAACTCTTGATCCGTTGCCAACGCGCATCGTCACCTCATCCCTCGCAAGCCGACTTCTATTCCGTAGCTCTTGTTTCGAGTTACAAATATTAGCAATTGAACCAGTATCAAATACCTAGGCACTACAACGAGGGCTAGTAAGGAAAACATCAATAACATGTATATCAAATATACCTTTGATGGTGCCAGCCTTCTTGTCCACTAAGTACTTCGGACAGTTGCGCTTCCAGTGACCCTTGTCCTTGCAATAGAAGCACTCAGTGTCCGGCTTAGGTCCAGACTTGAGCTTCTTCTCAGCAGGGGAAACGCACTTGCCGCTGCCTTTCTTGAAGGGCTTCTTCGCACCCTTACCTTTCTTAAAGCTGTGGGGCTTGTTGACCATCAACACATGATTATCCTTTTTGATGTCCACCTCCGCAGCTTTCAGCTTAGCAAAGAGCTCGGTGATCGTATCAGTGGAACCAATCTGATTATGAGTCACTACAAAACTTTTGTAGATAGGAGGGAGTGATTGCAGAACCCTGTCAATCTTGAGCTCCTCTGGAATCTTGTAGTCCAGTTGCTCAAGGCGTTGAGTGTAGCCTGACATCTTTATGGCGTGCTCACTAACGAAACTCCCTTCCTCCATCTTGCAGTTAAAGAATTTCTCAGAGATCTCATATCTCTCAGAACGGGCCTGAGTCTGAAACATAGTTTTCAGTTCCTCAAGAATCTCAAATGTCCCGGGGTAATCTTCAAAACGATTTTGAAGGTCCGATTCCATAGCAAACAACATGGTGCTCTTAATCACACCATAATCATCTTTGCGTGACTGATAAACAACTTTCTCATCAGCCGACACATCTACAGCAGGGGCGTCACCTAGCGCATTCTCAAGGACATAGTCCTTTTGTCCGCCAGCGAGAATGATTCTCAGATTGCGGAACCAGTTGGTCAAGTTAGACCCATTGTTTCTAAGATTTTCTTTCTCAGCAAAAACATTGAAGTTGGACTTAGCCATTTGATCTACAAGATTTGCAAGTACAATTTAGACTATGTTCATGATAACTAGTTCAACTTAATCAAATTACTAGATGAACTCCCACTAAATTCAACATCCCTCAAGTTGTTTAGTGAACATGGTCCAAATTCACCACACCTAATCCGATCTTCACGAGAAGAGATGTGGTTTCAATGGTGGACAACGAAGTGTAGATCATATCATTCATATGACTCATGCTTAACCTTTAGGTTCATGTGTTCTGAGGCCATGTCTGTACATGCTAGGCTCGTCAAGTCAAACCCAAGTATTTCCGCGTGTGCAAAACTGGCTTGCACCCGTTGTATGTGAACGTAGAGTTTATAGCACCCGATCATCACGTGATGCTTGAACACGACGAACTTCCGCAACGCTGCATACATGGGGAGAACACAGTTTTATCTTGATCTTTAAGTGAGGAATCATCTTATAATGCTACCGTCGCGATCTAAGCATAATAAGATACATAAAAGGATAAACATCACATGCATATAACTTTATGTGACATGGTATAGCCAATCTTCGCGCAATGATCTCCATCTTGTGCGTGCCAGCATGATCTCCATCACTCCACCATGATTGCCTCCACCACGAATAGCAACTACAACTATTGCTAACTACTTAGCGATAAAGTAAAGCTATTACATGGCGTATAAGAATTTGACACACATGTCATACACAATTATAAAGACAACCATATGGCTCCTGCCGGTTGTGTACTCATCGATATACAAGTCGTGAAACATTACAAAACATGATTATTGCATACAACATACACATCACATCTTGGGCCATACCATATCACAGAAAACACTCCCTACAAAAACAAGTTAGACGCCTCTACTTTGTTGTTGCATGTTTTACGTGGCTTATGGGAGTAACAAGCTAAGAACGATTCTTACCTATGGAAATCCATAACGGTGATATTATGGTTGCCAAACTCCGGTGTAAATCCCGTGACAACTATAGTGAGAGAAATTGGCATCCACCAGCCGCATGTGTGGAACAAGCCACACGTCAAGTGCGGAGCCGGTCTCGCGAACGAGGTCGCGTAAAGTTGGCCTGGACCACTTCGATCTCACTATCCCGCGTCATAATAAGTACACAAACAAGAGGCTTGCAACAGAAAACATCAACGCCCGCAACAACCATGTTGCGTTCTACTCGTGAAACACATCTACGCATAGATCTAGCTCTGATACCACTGATGGGTTTTGCAGCATAGTAAATCAAAAAAATTCTACGGATGCGAATAGGAAAGCCAAGATCTAATCTAGGAGATGCAAACAACGAGGGGGGGGGGGTAGATGAGATCTTCATACCCCTGAATATTCACACAGCGGAACGTTCAACGGAACGTGGTTGATGTAGTCGTACTAGCTTCTCCTCCTCGCGATCCGATCCGATCCAACACCGCAAGTGGCGATGCCTCCGAGAGATGCACACGTACGGCACCTTGACGTATCCTCCTTCATCGGTCCTGCAAGTGGGGTGGAGAGATAGATTGGATCTACAACACGACGGCGTGGTGCAAAGGCGGAGAGTTTCTGCAGCAGGGCTTCGCCTACGCGCAGTCGGGAGAGAGAGAGATCTGGAGGGCAGCAGTATGGCGGCTAGGGTTGAAGGAGTGGGGGTGTCGGAGGGGTGCGCCCCCAGCCCTCTTTATATATAGGGGTGGGCGGCTGTCCCTTGCCCCTCCCCCAAGCCCTAGGCCGGTGGCCAAAGGAGGGAGGGTGGGGGGCAAGTTCCCCCCCCCTTCTAGAAGCTCCCCTAGGGTTTCCCTAGGGTTTGGCCAGCTGGGCCCTATGGGGCCTTGTGCCCCTGGCCCAATGCGGCCAGGGCACTCCCTCGTAGGCCCACTCCCCCTCCCGACAAGTGGGGCCACGTTGGTCCCACTCCAGAAGGTTCTAGAAGCTTCTGGTACAATACCGAATAACTCGAAACAATTTCGAACTCCAAAAACTGCATTGCCTTATATGAATCTTATTTTCCGGACCATTCTAGAACCTCTCGTGATGTCCCGGATCCCATCCGAGACTCCGAACAAAAACTCATAAACCAATTATCCAATCTATCCTAGCGTCGAGACACGTTAAGTGTGTGACCCTTCGGGTTCGAGAATATGCAGACATGATCTTCTATCAATAATCAACAGCGGGGTCTGGAAACCCATATTGACTCCCACACATTCATCGATGATCATATCGGATGAACCACGATGCCAGGATTCAATCAATCCCCTATATATATTCCCTTCGTCTCGCGATATTTTACTTGACCGAGATTTGATCGTTGGTACCGTCATACCTAGTTCAATCTCGTTCACAGCAAGTACTTTACTCGTTCCGTAATCCAATATCACTTTGTGATTAACTCCTTAACCACATGCTTGCGAGCGGTGTTGATATCGATTATCGAGTGGGCCCGAAGTATATCTCTCCGACTTGGGAGGGACAAATCCCATCTCGATACATACAACCCAACAGGTACTTTCCGATCACCTGAGAGACACCTTTATGATCACCCTCTCATAGGATGACGTTTGATGACCTCAAAGCTTTCTTCCGATACCAGGGAGTTGTATTATCTCATGGTCTAAGGAATACAATATTTGACATAAGAAAAGCTTCGCAAAGATGAACACGATGACACGATCTAATTGCTCCGCTTAGTTTGGGTTTGTCCATCATATCATTCTCCCAATGATATGATCTCATTATTAATCGACAACTCATGTCTATGGTTAGGAAACCTTAACAATCATTAATCAATGAGCTAGTCCATAGAGGCATACTAGGGACACGGGGTTGTTCACAAACCACACAAGTATTAAAGTTTCCGCTTAATACAATTCTAGCATGGAATATAAACTTTATCATGAACAAGAATTATAATAATAACATCTTTATTATTGCCTCTAGGGCATAATTCCAACACCACAACCTTCAAGAAGAAGAAGAAGTTGAACAAGGCCAAGATATATTGTTATTCATGTGGAGAGCTTAGCCACTTTTCCAAGGACTTCCCAGTTCGTGCAGATCGTAGAGGGAAAGGTGGGAAGACTGTCAACGTCGTGACCGCTAGAAACACTGATGGGTACGGTAATTGATTTACTGTTCTTTCAGTATTTCAATCACCATGTTGGTGGATTGATACGGGTGCTAATGTTCATGTGTGTGCTGACATCTCTATGTTCACTTCTTATCAGGTCGCTCGGGATTCAGCCGTCCTAATGGGGAATGGATCACATGCTTTTGTTCGTGGTGTTGGCACGGTGAATCTGAAGTTTACTTCCGGAAAGATCGTGCAACTCAGGAACGTGCAGCATGTCCCTACTATGAACAAGAATCTCGCTAGTGGCTCCCTTCTATGTAGAGATGGGTTTAAGGTTGTGTTAGAGTCCAATAAAGTCATTGTTTCGAAACATGGACAATTTATTGGTAAAGGTTATGAGTTCGGAGGCTTGTTCCGGTTTTCACTTTTAGATTTTTGTAATAAATCCGTGAATCATATTTGTGGTGATGTTAATGATGATACCAGTGTCTGGCATTCTCGTTTATATCACATTAATTTTGGTTTGATGTCTCGGATGTCCAATATGAGTTTAATTCCGAATTTCACTATTGCCAAAGGTTCTAAGTGCCATAGTTGTGTGCAATCAAAGCAACCTCGAAAGCCTCACAAGGCTGCCGAGGAGAGAAACTTGGCACCTCTAGAACTCATACATTCTGATCTATGCGAGATGAATGGTGTGTTGACAAAAGGTGAAAAGAGATATTTCATGACGTTGATAGATGATGCTACTAAATTCTGCTATGTTTACTTGTTGCAAACTAAAGATGAGGCTTTAGACTACTTTAAAATCTATAAGGCCGAAGTTGAAAATCAACTAGAGAGAAAGATCAAGCGTCTTAGGTCGGATCGTGGTGGTGAGTATTTTCCCAAAATATTTGACGAATTCTGTCAGGAACACGGAATTATTCATGAGAGGATGCCTCCCTACTCGCCCCAATCGAACGGGGTTGCCGAGAGGAAAAACCGCACGCTAACTGACTTGGTGAATTCCATGTTAGCCACTGCTGGTTTATCAAAGGCATGGTGGGGGAGGCTTTGTTGACTTCATGTCATGTCCCGAATAGAGTTCCTAACAAGAATAAAGAAAAGACCCCTTATGAGGAGTGGGCTGGGAGAAAACCATCACTTTCGTATTTCCGCACTTCGGGGTGTTTGGCAAAGGTCAACATACTGATTCGCAAGAAACGCAAGCTTGGACCTAAGACAATGGATTGTATCTTTCTAGGATATGCTCCATGGAGTGTAGGCTATAGATTTCTAGTGGTTAAATCTGAGGTACCTGATATGCGTGTTGATACTATAATGGAATCTCGTGATGCAACATTCTTTGAGAATATTTTTCCTATGAAAGATATGCATAGCATTGGTAGAATTTCTTCTGAAATACTTCCTGAATCTAGTGCATGTATTGAGAATTCTGAACAACCACATGAGGAAGTCCTTGAGAAGGATGACGATGAACCTCTCACGAGGAGTAAGAGACATAGGATTGCAAAATCCTTTGGTAATGATTTTATCGTATACCTTGTGGACGATACTCCTAGATCCATTGGAGAGGCATATGCATCTCCTGATGCAGATGATTGGAAAGAAGCTGTCCAAAATGAGATGGACTTGATTCTTTCTAATGGAACTTGGGAATTATCAGAACGACCCTATGGTTGCAAACCTGTGGGATGTAAGTGGGTGTTTAAGAAGAAGCTAAGGCCTGATGGTACTATTGAGAAGTACAAGGCGCGGCTTGTAGCTAGGGGCTACACACAGAAAGAAGGCGAAGATTACTTTGACACCTATTCACCTGTCGCTAGACTGACCACCATTCGAGTACTACTATCCCTGGCTGCCTCTTATGGTCTTCTCGTTCATCAAATGGACGTGAAGACAGCTTTCCTTAATGGAGAGTTGGAAGAGGAGATCTACATAGATCAGCCGGATGGGTTTGTGGTAAAAGGTGAAGAGACAGAGGTGTGTAAGTTATTAAAATCTTTATATGGCCTGAAACAAGCACCTAAGAAATGGCATGAGAAGTTTGACAGAACTCTACTTTCTGCTGGCTTTGTCATTAATGAGACTGATAGGTGTGTTTACTATCGCCATGGTGGGGGCGATAGCGTTATTTTATGTTTGTACGTGGATGATATTCTGATCTTTGGTACAAACATGAAAGTGATAAATGAAGTCAAGTCTTTCCTGTCAAAGAGTTTTGATATGAAAGATCTGGGAGAGGCTGATGTGATTCTGAACATCAAGCTTATTAAGAACGAGAATGAGATTACTTTAACACAATCTCATTATGTTGAGAAGGTCTTGAGACGATTTGGCTTTGTTGATGGCAAGACTTCTCCAACACCTTATGATCCTAGTTTGACATTACAGAAGAATAAGAAGAAACCAACAGATCAGCTGAAATATTTACAAGTTGTTGGTTCTCTCATGTACTTAGCAAGCGCTACAAGAGCTGATATCTCTTTTGCTGTGAGCAAGTTGAGTAGGTTCATGTCTAACCCGGGTATTGATCATTGGCATGCACTTGAAAGGGTCATGCGCTATCTATGTGGTACAATGATCTATGGGATTCACTATTCAGGACACCCTGCTGTGCTTGAAGGATATAGTGATTCGAACTGGATATCTGACGTTGATGAACTTTACGCCACGAGCGGGTATGTGTTTACCCTTGGAGGTGGTGCAGTCTCATGGAGATCCCGTAGACAGACCATATTGACGAGGTCAACTATGGAAGCATAGCTTACTGCTTTAGACACAGCCACTGTTGAGTCAGAATGGCTGCGTGATCTCTTGATGGACTTGCCTGTGGTTGAGAAACCTATGCCGGCAATCCTTTTGAATTGTGACAACCAAACTGTGATTGTCAAAGTGAACAATTCTAAGGATAACGCGAAGTCATCAAGACACGTGAAGAGACATTTGAAGTCTGTCAAGAAATTGAGAAACTCCGGAGTAATAACTGTTACGTATATTCAAACAGACAAAAACCTGGAAGATCCCTTTACAAAGGGACTATCACGAAATGTGATAGAAAGTGCATCGAGGGAGATGAGGTTGAGACCCATGGATGTCACACCTAGTGGTAACCCAACCTATGGGATCGGAGATCCCGTGAAGTAGGACCTGGGAAGAACAAGCTAGTGGGTGGACTGAGGAGAGTATTTTGTAACCCTCTCTATGTGAAGATGCATAACTCTCATAATCTGTAAGACAGGTTGGAAACACGCCTTAATGTGTTTCTGTTGGCTTTAACTAGCAAAGATGTCATCCTACAGGGCATTCTTGAAAGAACACACATATATGAGCTCGACTGTAAACGTCGCGGTCTATGAGACTTGGGTGATCTCTAGTAAACTCATGAAGAGACCAGGGAGTATGACGCATATGCTCCAACCCGCGGGGTAGGCTACAGGCAGCCAGTTACTAGTTATGATTTTGAGTGAAATCTATTAGCACCAAACTTGCAATTTAAGGTTCGTCCATTGTTTAAGTTGTTGATAGACGTAGTTCAAGATTTTAGGCGGAAGTTCAACTTAACAGTCTCTGCTGAAACACTGATATATAAACAAGTAGCGAGGATTGACAAATCTTCAAATGGGCATTTGAGATCTGGTGGGGGATTGTTAGAAATAATGGGCTAATTCATTAGACCCATGCGTGATTTCAGATTTTCCCTAAATCTCAAAGCCCATATATGTGGAAGCCCATATGTGATTTGGCCCAAGTTGGTGGCAGCTCACATGTGTGTGTGGCAAGAGCTATGGGAGCTAAAATTTAGTCCCACATGGAAAGTTGAAGGAGAGTTGCACCACCTTATAAGATGGAGTGTTGCACCACTTTGTAAGTGAGTGACAATATGAGAGCTACACGCGCGCTCCTCGACGACGACGCCGCTCGCACGCTCGCCTCGTCACGACGCGCGCGCGCCGCGGGTTGCGGGAATCTCGCTGAGCCGAGCTTTATTTTGCTGCTCAGGAAAATGTGTGCGGTTAGACAGACGTGTCAACAGTTAGCGGATTCGGGTCGCTCCCGGATCGTGGGCTATCTCTAACTGACCCGAACGTGCGCGACGTGGGCTTGGTCCACTTCATGTCCTGTACGTGATTTCCGAGCCGCTCTATATAAACGCATGTGCGTCTTCCACAACGTACAACACCAAACCAATCTAGGGTTTTGCCATCCTCTCTGCTTGTGCCGCCACCGTAGTCTACTCCATCCCGCTTGCCGGCGTGCACCGGCGGTCGGGAGAGCTGGTCTCCGGAATCACTCGTCTTTGTGATCCTGTACGGGAGAAGGCGAATAAGGTTTTTGGGAAGCGCTCCGCGCGACTGCTCAAGTTCGTCATCACGGCGCGTCTTTCCGGTCGTCAAGCCGGACCTCGTGTGCGCCGTCTTCAACACCGACTTCTTCGTCAGTCTACTACACCAACGGCGACTATATCGACAACCGATTAGTACGTACACCGTCAACAGATCTATTGTTTTACTATGGCTCTTAGTGCGTATAGTTTGCTACTGTTCATGTTGATCAATACATCTAGTATGTTAGAGGTTCACGTGATTGTAGCTGCTGTTGTCATGATTTATATAATGGAATTAATCGTAAAAATTATGCATAATAATCCATCAGATATTGTGCATAGACACCAAAATTTGATTTATGCTACTTGTAAGAGAATAATTTATTATCCATCTACCTCAAGTATACAATACAGTATTGTGCATAGACGCTGTAGAGAACTTTATATTGTCAAATCTCAAAAAAATCCAATTCTATGTTGTGTACGTGCAAACATGATTTGGAATTGGGTACTACCCTTTGATTCCAACAGAAAATTCCTTACACATCCAAACGCCGGAATTGGAAATAGAGGTCATTTCCTTTCCATCTTGGATTTGGAATCTTCAGCCCAATTCAATTCCAAGCTTATTTTCTAACATCCAAACACAGCGTAACAGCATTGGTGCAACTCATGTTTGTGTTATGTTTTTGAGCGACTGGTTCCTTTTAATTCACATAAAAAAGCGGAACAAAACATGAATACGGGTGCAAAAGTCTGGTTGAAAATATGATCAGATTTCCATATAATTTAATCCAAATAAACAATCGACATAGCATGGTCATACAAAAAGTAATTAAAATAATGATGCATACTAACAGAGTAGATTTCCCAACAAAAAAGAAGAGTAGATGAAAAGATTGCATCTAAACTGAGTTGTTAGCATAAAACTATCATGTCAATTTTTTCAAATGATACCAGTTGGTGTTTCAATCGCAAAAAACTACCACGTCAGAACAAGTTTTCGCAAAAAGCACTAATCTGCGTTTGATTACGATTTGACACCGGAACTGGCAGCTGGACCCACCTATAAGGGTCAAAGTTGCTGATGTTGACTGGGCCGAACATGTCAGTTGTATTGAAAAATCAAAATATAAAACAAGGGGAAAAGAAAAGAAGTGGGAGTCCCCTGCTCGTCGTCGGCGACCTGCCCGTCGTTGTCGCCGCGCTGGACCTGATAGCGGCCCTATTCGGGAGTGCCACACCATGTCGACGCCTCATACGCCGCCCTCCTCGCGGGCCATTCCCTAGCAGGGGACCTCTCCGGCCACCGCCTCCACCGGCCAGCCCCATCTCGTCCTGCCTAGTCCAGCGCCATCGTCGCCCTGACAAGCCCCGTCTAGCCCCATCGCCGCCTCTACCCGCCCCGTCGAGCCGCACCATCGCATCGATCTGACTGGTCTAGCCGCGCCACCGCCCACCGCCCCGACCATCACCGGCTCCCCTGCTCGCGTGCGACACTTAGCCCGCGCCTAGCACCGTGGCTGACGAGGGTTCGACTCATCAATGCCCATTGTTATGGACTTGGGTTTAGAGAAGATGGGAAGGTTGAAGATCATGGAACGGTTAACAGACTCGCAACAAGGTGACACGAGGTTTACCCAGGTTCAGGCACCCGGAGGAAAAACCCTACTCCTGCTTGTCGGTTCTTGATTGATGGCGATGCCGATGGTTACAGGGGTGCACATATGCAATCTGGCGTGAGGTGGGTCTAGGGTATGAGAGTTGACAGAGCCTTCTCGCCGTGCCCTCCTAACCTTTATATGGGAGGCTAGGTTGAGTCGGTTACAGATTAGGGTTAACCCCTTTGAAATTCTATCTACACTTAGTCGTGTCCTCCAAGAAGTCGAGTTCTCTCCGAGCTTGGGCCATCCAAAGTCTCCTTGAGTTTCCCGTTTGCAGCAGGTCTTCGTGTGGGCCTCTACTAGGCTGGACCAGGTAGGCTAACATCAGGTACCCGTAGGGCATATCCATGTCAGCGGCCGTGACCCTTCTCGCGGCCGCCCCTACAGTGCTAGCGCTGCCCCTGCTCACAGTCGGCAATGACCCTCCCCTCCCTACCCAGCCTTGCACCGCCGCCCGCCCTCTCCCTTCCTTCCCAGACAACACGACCTCCGCCCCGGCCTCGCCCTGCCCCGTCACCTACTACCGGCAGCTCCCAGGACAGCACGGTCGCCGCCCTTGCCTGCCTGCACAAGACGCATATGAGTGCCTGCCCTGGAGGTAGAACTCACTACATTTATAGCTCAAATGTTGAGGAAGAGCACAAATGATTCAATAAAATCCATGGCCAAGTATAGATCTCATACTGACGAAGCCAACTTTTCCTTCCTGACCTTAACATGCATATCTTGTTAATTACATGTTGTAATTCAGACTCTAGCAGAAAACTTGATGTGTTATAATTGACAAAGTTTATCATGGTGTTATAATTAGTTTAAATTTCAAATGATAATTATTCCACCTATCGTGGCATCCCTGAGGGGTGCGGAAAAAAATGGTTATGCTTCTAAAATGGGCCGTGCGGTCAAAAATAGGTCATGCAGCCAAAAATACACTATGCTACCAAAAGGAGCCGTGCTACCAAAAATGTTTTGTTCTATCAGTACTTCGATACCAGTTGCTATGTTCTAATATTCCAATTGTTTCACTTGAACAGATGCCATTTGCATGTTTGTTCTTACACACACTAGTGCAGAGAGGCCCATTGGTCCCGGTTGGTAAGGGCTTTAGTCCCGGTTACCCAACCGGGACGGGGCAATCGGGACTAAAGCCCCAACCGTTAGTCCCGGTTGCCCCACCAACCGGGACAAACGGGGGCACACGTGGCGGCATCAGAGCGCGAGGGGGGGTGGAGCATTAGTCCCGGTTCGTAACACAAACCGGGACTAATAACCTGCTGTCGCGGCAGAGATTTGGCCCATTTCTCTGCCGCGGCAGAGAATTCATTTTGGCACATTTTGTTGCCGCGGCAGCATTTTCGCCACTTTTTGTGCCGCGGCAGAGAATTTATTTAGGTTGTTTTATTGTTTATTTAGTGTTTTGCACTTATCAACGAAGGAACCTTATATTACACAAGATCATCATGACAATATTACATTCAATACACGGATCGAGTGCATGCACTGCATACAAAAGTTATTATTCGATGCTACCGGCCAATTCCTTCAAAGTTGCTATTTTTACAATCCCTATTGTCTATACACAACAGAATAGTATTCCCCTTTCGGGTCTAGGACTTCTGCATCCAAGAATCCCGCCAATTCCTCCTGAATTGCTCGTACGCAATCCTTTGGCAGAAGACCGTCTCGTAAACGTTCGATCTGATTTAAAAAAGGAGTCAGCCTATATGAATGAAACTAAACACAATTTGTTTGAAATTAAAAACTATAGAAATTGTTTACGTACGTGGAGTTGCTCTAAATTTCTGCCCTTCTCATCGCACGTCTGCCGGATGAACTCGCAAACATAGTATCCACATAGATTGTTACCTGGTCCCTGCGTCAGGCACTTTACGAGAACAGAGTTCAATCAAAATAATAATCAAGCATGATAATAGCTGTATCAAAACTAGAATCAAAGAGATGCGCGGATATAGCTAGTGGTGCTTACATCTAGTGCTTCAAATGTAAGCTCCTCTTTCCAAACACCCCTAGCCTTTTTGGTGAACCTTTTCCAAGCGCTGCCCGGCGAAGAAAACGAATAAAATAAGTTATTAAGTACTTGATATCATAAAATTCACGAACGTTGCCGATATAGTGTCGTAATGATTAGAATTACCGTTGAAGAAGTATCTGCATGTCCTTCCACGTTTCAAGGGGTTTATGTTTCGAGTCCATGATTAGTACACGCCCTTTGTCAAGTTAAATGATTAACAGAATATAGTGATACCTGCGAATGCATAACTAATCAATTATATACTTAACATCGAGTAAGCGAAATAGAAAGTGTATACAAGACAATAACACTCACTGGAAGTTGTAAGGAAATAGTATTTCCCTTTTGGTTTCTTGAAACCTTAACGCATGTACTATATTATCCTCCGTATCCTGGGGGCTTATTTTAAGATTAGCTTCATGAACCCAATATGGGTTAATGAAGCCAATGTCATAGATTTGTCCTCTGCTGCATTTGAGAATCTTCATTCTGCATATTACAGTATGATTATATACATGCAATAAACAAAATAATATAGCTGGAGACTAAATTAATTACAGAATTAGTACTTACAGACAATAGGCACTGATGATCGATTTGTCCAAGGCGTCTTGATTGAATAATTGAAATAGTTCATCAAATTCAATGGATATCATGTCATCCTTTTCTTTCCCATGATGCTTTTTTGTAACCCTCAGCACTATCCAGTTAGCCCCGGCGGACGTGGCATGCATGTACCAGTTATGCAATCTTCGCATTTTTGTTGAAAGATTGTTTACCTCCTCAGGTTTGACGAGAGGTTTGCCGTACTGGTATTTGTATGCTACTTCACTCACGGGGAAGAACTCAAACTGGGATAAGTACTGGGCAATACTCATACCTTGAGCAGCGGCAGCTTCTCCGTATTGTGCAACTACCTCTGGATCATACTGCTCTTCGGCCCCATATTTGCTCGACCCCACATTGGTTTGAAAAATCACCTTGAGAGGGGCGCAAGTCTGTTTTGCTTGTTCTCCGAGCTGGGCAACAGATTTCCCGCTTGCATCAGTACTGCTCTTCGAGGCTTTTTGTGCCGCATGTGACTTGAGAATAGAACGGTCATAGTCTGATGACAGCTTTGGCTCGGGTTGATGAAGATTCTTTAGCATTTTAAACACTTTGGCTTTTTCTTCTTTGGTGCTGGGGAACTCTGGCTCTTTCGGCCGCCTCAGCTTAGCGAAAAACGCTGTCGTTTCCGCATCAACGATCGCCGCAGTCTCCTCTTCAGTATAGTCATAAGCTCTCTTGGGAGGAACCTTTGGTACTTTTGGAAGAGGCTCTTGTTACGTTTCGGCGATCGCTTACGACGCACAGTAGCGGTACGCTTACGCTTTTTATCCTGAGGCGCCGGCGATGGCTCCCGCGGCGATGGCTGCACCGGAGATTGGTGAGGCGACGGAGCCGGGTGAGGCGACGAAGACGGCTGCCGCGGCGGCGATGACCTCGCTGGAGACGGGTGAGGCGGCGGCGAAGATGGCCTTGGCGTGTGAT
Source organism: Avena sativa (assembly GCA_916181665.1). Lineage (NCBI taxonomy): Eukaryota > Viridiplantae > Streptophyta > Magnoliopsida > Poales > Poaceae > Avena > Avena sativa. The sequence continues at coordinate 511,456,234 of OV702294.1, forward strand.
TTCTAAGCACGATACATTCCTTCGGCCATAGAATGGTGACGTTTTTTGCGTCACCCAGCACAGTCACATCCCCTTCACCAGCAGGGTAGTGAAGATCCAAAACCTCAAAGGTGGGCATGATTTCATCCATGCCGACAACAGCGTAGCCCTCTGGAACCGGACGACAGTGGTAAGTTGGTGTGGGTCCAATTGGTAAGGCATAGCCGACCGCCACCTTCATTGATATGTTCACAACTTTGACATGTAGCTCGCAGTGTGTCATCTCTGTGATATCATCCACTGGGTAGCCAACAGGAGCCATCATCGGTGCATCATCGTCATCGCCATTGTCATCACCCGGGACCTCGGTGGAAGCCACACTGCTTTTACGATTATTCGATAGGCCGGTAGCATCGAATGCAGTGTGCTGCTGAGATGGGCCGGTAGTACTTTGCTCTTTAAGTGCGTTAATTTCATCTTGTTGTTGCTTTAATCGTTCTTCAATTAAACGCATTCGCTCTTTCTGACTATCTGCTTCAACTGCCGCCCTGTCCTTTCTCCTCTGACGGCTTCTATCAGGATATTTCTTCCTCTCTTCGGGAAACCCAGTCCTCCATGGTTGGGAGCCTCTTGTGCCTCGTGTTCGTCCATCATGTTCCTTATTTCCAAGGGCTAGTGTGAGCTCATCATTCCCTCTATCGAGAATGAAGTCCCCATCTTTAACAGTCTTTACTGCTTTTCTGATCCTCTCGATTGGCAAGGGGTCTTCTTTATGTCGTATGTTATATATACACCTCCCTTCCGAGTCCAACATGCCCCCATGCCCGTAAAACCAATTCCTTGCACGTTCTACCCAATCGTCTGTCTCTGGGGTGATCTTTTTATCACGCAGTTCCTGCTCAAGTTTCTCCCACTTAGGAATGCCAACCCTGTAGCCACCTTGCCCCATAGTATGGTGATACTTCTTGTTAGCATCATTCAGCTTATTCGTTTCAGACATTTTCTTAGCTTTTTCTGATTTCTTGTATTCCACAAACTCAGCCCAGAATGGTTTTATCTTCTCAAACTGAATATTCTTGAAATCGGGAGTCTTCTTTTTCACGACATAGTCAAGGTGCAATCTTTTCTTCCAGTTGGTGAAACACTGGGCCATCTTCTTCAAAGCCCACTCCCTGACCTTAGCCTCCATGGCTCTCCCATGTTGTAAGGCGTCCTCAACTGGATCCTCCGCATTTGGATCCAGCTCTATCTTCGGTAGTTTGAAATTAACCATGAGCCTCTTCCACAGTAAATCTTTGGCGTGGTTAGGGACAAATAAACATGTTCCCTCTTCATCCGCATTAGCAGGCCTATTCCAATTTCTAATGGTGATCGGGATTAAGTCCCTAACGATTACTCCGTATTGTGCCACAAATTTGGTTGCGACAACTTCAGGAGCTGTCGGTTTGCCGTCTTCAGCGACATCTTCGATCCTGAACCTCTCATGGTCTTGCAACTTTTTGGTTGGGCCTCGTCTGCTCTTTTCAGTAGATTCCTTCGATCCGGAGGGCTAAAAGAAGAAAGATCATCGTTACTATTTCTATATAGATAGCAGATGATTAATTAATGAATTGATTTATATTACATGCACCTCGCCGGAGCGGTCGTCTTCTCGATTACACAAGGCATCGCCTTCTCCCTCGCGGAAGGCAACACCTTCAACCTCAAACAAGTTGTCTATTCCGGTAAAAAGAGGATCACCCTCACCGGAGTTGTTCAGAAACGTTGATACGTCTAAATTATCTTCCCCACGGATCACACCTTGGATCAACTCTTCCTTTTCTTCGTCTCTGACGTGTGGGTCCATATTTTCTGCATAGGTGGAAAAACGAATAAGTCAAAGCGGCTAAAGGAGAAAGTTACGAATAAGTCAAAGCGGCTAACGAATATTTTTCGGATCGAAGGTGAAACCCTAATATATACATACACAATAATAAAAATGAAGAGAAACCCTAAACCCTAAGGCTATGAGAGGGGAACATGAGTATAAGGCTACAAAAGGTCTTCGATCTATCTATGGTCTTGATCTCGGTCTTCGATCTCGATCTCGATATCGTATTCTACCGAGAAGAACCAAATCACCGGAAAGAAAGGGAAACAATCAACACATGGCATCGATGCAATGCTCAAGCAATGATGATGATACGACAAGTTAATGTGCATTGGAATGTAACCCTAAAGCATGCTCGACAAGTTAATCGGGGTTCCGAGGGGCGCAAACCCTAACTCAAGGAACTCCGGAATCACCTATTACGGTTACTAGGGTGTTCTAATTAAACTTGTCATTTAAGTTGTTGAACAATGCATGATTATAGCATAGATAGATAGTTCTCATTTTTCTGAACATTTTGGTATATTATTTGTATTTTTCTGTATTACAGATTAAAAGTTATTGAATTTACATGTTTTATTCAAATTCTGAAATTATTAAATCAAATGTTTAAACCTTTTGCACCATAGTAACAACTATCCATAGTGGCTGACAGGTGGGGCCCGGAGCCACCTCAGCAGCCACGCAAGCAAAGGGGAAACAGAGGACGCGGAGCCACCTCGCCACACAAGCAAAGGGGAAACAGAGGTGGGGCCCAGAGCCACCTTGCCGCCGCTGTCAAGGAGGACACGGCCGCCGTGGACGTGGACAAGGAGGACGCGGCGGTGGAGGAAACGGCGCCGGCGATGGTGCACCACCCGATCGAAGCCGCCGCACCTACCAGCAGCAGCAGAGGGAGGGGGAGGACAGAGGCAGGGAGGGGCGCCGTACCTGACGCGTGGCGGTGGGGGAAGGGTGCGGGCGGCGCGGTCGTCGGCGGGAAGAGACGCGGGCGGCGGTCGTCGGGGAAGGAGAAGCTACGGGGAGCGCGCGGCGGTGGCGGCCGGAGGCGGAGGCGTTGACGACGACGGAGGCGGAGGCGGAGGCGCGGGCAGCCTGGCGGCGTCGTCGATGAGAAGCAGAGAAGAGAAGCAAAGAAGAAGAGAAGTTATATAAAGGGGAGGGGGTATATGTCCCGGTGGACATACGTATAGTCCAATTTTCAGCAGCTAAAGGCGCGCGCGCGCAGGGGGCTCTTTAGTCCCGGTTGGTGGCTCCAACCGGGACGTATTCCCCTGTTTTCAAATTTTTTCAGTTATTTTCTCTCTGTTCCCGCCTTATTTTTTATTTTAGGGTTTAAATTTGTAATGTTTTTTAAATGATAATTACTTTGGAATTTAGAAAAACTTTAAACATAAAAAGTGTTTGAATTTGAATAACTAATTCGAAACCATTTTCTGTTTTGAAAAATAATTAATGCAACCATTTAAACTATGAACCATTTAAAATTAATAATGAAATAGCTTATATTTTTTAAATATTAATTTGGAATTTAGAAAATCTTTAAACATAAAAAGTGTATGGATTTGAATAAATAATCCAAAACCAATTTCTATTTTTAAAAAATAATTAATGTAACCATTTAAAATTAATAATGAAATAACTTATATTTTTTAAATATTAATTTGGAATTTAGAAAAACTTTAAACATAAAAAGTGTATGGATTTGAATAAATAATCCAAAACCATTTTCTATTTTAAAAAATAATTAATGTAACCATTTAAAATTAAAAATGAATTAACTTATATTTTTGAAATATTAATTTGGAATTTAGAAAAACTTTAAACATAAAAAGTGTATGGATTTGAATAAATAATCCAAAATCATTTTCTATTTTTAATAAATAATTAATGTAACCATTTAAAATTAAAAATGAATTAACTTATATTTTTTAAATATTAATTTGGAATTTAGAAAAACTTTAAACATAAAAAGTGTTTGGATTTGAATGATCCATTTTGTGAAGGTTTTTTCGAAACCTCGAACATGATAGGTCATTTTGTGAAGGTTTTTTCGAAACATGATCAATATACCAAGTCTGGTATTTTTCCTTTCAACTATGTAACAAAATATGACACCACGCGAAGGATTTTCATTATTCGGATTTTTTTTGAATTTATTATGCCTGTTTTGAATTATCTGAATTTCTAACTACGGACTACCACGCGAAGGATTTTCATTGTTCGGCAGACATTTAGTCCCGGATGTAGTCACAAACCAGGACTAAAAATATTTTCCGCCATTTCCCACCTCTTCCCGCCAAGTTTTCCCGCCCTTTCCTTTCTACTAGAGCTTTTAGTCCCGGATGTAGTCACTAACCGGGACTAAAGATATTTCCCGCCATTTCCCAAAGCTTCACGCCAAGTTTTCCCGCCCTTTCCCTCTATATTTAGGGTGATCGTGTCATGGCTATCCACACATCCACACCTTCCTCTCTTAGAACAATGGACAACGCCTACTGGGCCATTCTGACCCTCGAGGAGACCGAGGCGCTGTGCGCCTCCAACTACCCTTGTCCGCCGGGCTACCGGCCGCCCGCCGGCTGGATGCTGAGCGCTGGAGGGGTTCCTGTCCCTCCTGTCCCTCAAGGTTCCGCACGCCAGGTGGCCATCACAAACCACTTCTACCACGAGCTCACGCCGGAGCAGCGGATGGATCCCTAGTGGGATCCCGACAACTACGACACCTGGAATGCCTTCTTCGCTAATAGGCGGGAAAGGGAGCTTGCCAGGTACGAGGGTGATGGCCCGCCACCGGTGAACCACAACGAAGCCAGCCATCGTCTGTGGTGGGCAAACCGTACTATCATCGGAGTGATGCGCTACATCGCCGGGGGAGACCATCCTCGCCTACGGTGCCCACGAGTCCACCCGCCACAGGCCCCACACTGTCCCGGCGGTAGCGGCATCGCCTTCCAAGAGACCCCTCTCCCACCCGCCGTGAATCCGAGGCTGGAATGGCCCCTGGTATATGCCATGGATGGGCTGAGGATCCCCAGAGTGGCAGGTGACGATGACGATGATGATGACGACGACGATGAAGACCTTGAAGCTGCGTACTATAGGACAAGGCATGATTATGACTAAAGGGGGTGGCTTTAGTCCTGAGTGTTAGCTAGTCCCGGTTTGTCCCGGTTTTTAATATTATTAAATGTCTTGAGTGTTACCTAATAAATAGAGGGAAATGCCTATATAAAGAGAGGGTTCATATTTAGTCCCGGTTGGAGAAACCAACCGCGACTGAAGGGATTGCGGCAGAGTGGGCCAGGCAACACTAATAATAGGGGTGAGTGTCAACATTATGTCGTGCGGCTTGTACCTTGTCCCGGATGGTGTCACCAACCGGGACTAAAGATGAACCTTTAGTCCCGGTTGGAGACACCAACCGGGACTAAAGATGAGTCAGCACTAATAATAGGGGTGAGTGTCGACATTATGTCGTGAGTGTCGACATTATGCCGAGCTGATTGTACTATAAATATGCATCCTTGTGAGTCCAGTCCTCCAGCCAGTTTGAGGCATCTCCAAGATGGTTTTCGAGAGCAGGGACACCACTGCGGCCAGTTTTAGGGAGATGCCGACGGAGCCCAGTCCTCCGGCATCTCCGAGAAACTGGTCATAGAGGCACTCCCTAATATGTGAAATTAGTTAGCTCCGAGGCGTATTGATCTAGTTAGTGAAGTTACAAGCTGCAAGATGGTTTTCGAGAGCAGGGACACCACTGCGGCCAGTTTCAGGGAGATGCCGACGGAGCCCAGTCCTCCGGCATCTCCAAGAAACTGGTCATAGAGGCACTCCCTAATATGTGAAATTAGTTAGCTCCGAGGCGTATTGATCTATTTAGTGAAGTTACAAGCTGCAAGATGGTTTTTGAGAGCAGGGACACCACTACGGCCAGTTTCAGGGAGATGCCGACGGAGCCCAGTCCTCCGGCATCTCCGAGAAACTGGTCATAGAGGCACTCCCTAATATGTGAAATTAGTTAGCTCCGAGGCGTATTGATCTAGTTAGTGAAGTTACAAGCTGCAAGATGGTTTTCGAGAGCAGGGACACCACTGCGGCCAGTTTCAGGGAGATGCCGACGGAGCCCAATCCTCCGGCATCTCCGAGAAACTGGTCATAGAGGCACTCCCTAATATGTGAAATTAATATTAAAAACTGAGACTACAAAACCGGGACTAAAGGCCACAAACCGCGAAAGATATCCTTCGGTCAAGCCACAAACCGCGAAAGACATGAACTAGAGTTACATAATATGAGCATGAAATTCTTGGCATATGTCATTCCTTATGACCGCTTCAGACGTAACCATTGAGCATCTTCTTTACTTAATGGAATGCTTGGGTCAGTTTTCACTGTGAAGGGCGGAATTTCATCAAACTTATTATAATCTTCTGACATGTCTGTCTTGTCCTCGATTCCCACGATGTTTCTTTTCCCTGAAAGAACTATGTGACGCTTTGGCTCATCATATGATGTATTCGTTTGCATATTTTTTCTTTTTTTCGGTCTGGAGGACATGTCCTTCACATAGAAAACCTGAGACACATCATTGGCTAGGACGAATGGTTCATCTCTATAACCAAGATTGTTGAGATCCACTGTTGTCATTCCGTACAACTGGTCTATCTTTACCCCTTCCCCATTCAGGTTGACCCATTTGCAGCGAAACAAAGGGACCTTAAAAGAGACTCCATAGTCTAGTTCCCATATCTCCTCTATGTAACCATAATATGTGTCCTTTTGTCCATTCTCGTCTATTGCATCAAAGCGGACACCACTATTTTGGTTGGTGCTCTTTTTATCTTCGGCGATCGTGTAGAATGATTTCCCATTTATTTCGTACCCTTCGAAATTCAATACAGTAGAAGATGGTGACGCGGCCAACAAGTATAGCTGATCTCCAACAGTGGTGTCATTCAAGAGATGTGTCCGCATCCAACCACCGAAATACTTCATGTGTTCATCTGTAATCCATGATTCAGGCTTCCCCGGGTTTTTGGAGCGTACAATATTCTTGTGTTCCTCGATATACGGAGCTGCCAAGGTGGAATTATGTAGAACTGTGTAGTGTGCTTTAGTGAAAGAATCCCCGTCCCTACATATCATTGCTTTCTTTCCCAGCGTGCCTTTTCCACTTAGTCTTCCCTCATGCCGCGAGTCAGAAACACCAATCGGCTTAAGGTCAGGAATAAAGTCAACACAAAACTCAATGACCTCCTCTGTTCCATATCCCTTGGATATGCTTCCTTCTGGTCTAGCACGGTTATGAACATATTTCTTTAAGGCTCCCATGAACCTCTCAAAGGGGAACATATTGTGCAGAAATACCGGACCGAGAATGGCAATCTCTTCCACTAGATGAACCAGGAGATGCGTCATAATATTGAAGAAGGATGGTGGGAACACCAATTCAAAACTAACAAGACATTGTACCACATCCTTCTGTAACCTTGGCAGAATATCTGGATTGATTACCTTCTGAGATATTGCATTGAGGAATGCACACAGCTTCACAATGGGTACTCGAACATTTTCCGGTAGAAGCCCCCTCAATGCAATCGGAAGCAACTGCGTCATAATCACGTGACAGTCATGAGACTTTAGGTTTTGGAACTTTTTCTCTGCCATATTTATTATCCCCTTTATATTAGATGAGAAGCCCGACGGCACCTTGATACTGTAAAGGACTTCAAAAAAGATTTCCTTCTCTGCTTTGGTAAGAGCATAGCTGGCACGACTTAAGTGACGCCCTTTATCCGTCTTGTTATCTGTATGCATGTTCTTTGGGTCTTTCATAATTTGTTGGTCCTCCCGTGCTTCAGGTGTATCTTTTGTCTTCCCATACACGCCTAGGAATCCTAGCAGGTTCACGCAGAGATTCTTCGTCACGTGCATCACGTCGATTGAAGAGCGGACACGCAGGACTTTCCAATATGGTAGCTCCCAAAATATAGATTTCTTCTTCCACATGGGTGTGTGTCCTGTAGCGACGTCGTTCGGAACTGATTGACCGCTGGGACCCTTTCCAAAGATTACTTCTATGTCCTTGACCATACCAAATACATCATCACCAGCAAGGAGTTCAGGCTTCTTCCGGTGATCTGCCTCACCTTTGAAATGCTTGCCTTTCTTTCTTACGGGATGATTGGTCGGAAGAAATCATCGATTCGCCAGGTACACAACCTTCTTGCATTTATGCAAATATGTACCTTCGGTCTTATCTAAACAGTGGGTGCATGCCTTATATCCCTTGTTTGTCTGTCCTGAAAGGTTACTAAGAGCAGGCCAATCATTGATGGTTACGAATAACAACCCTCGTAGATTAAATGGCTCTTGTTTGTTCTCATCCCACGCACGTACACCTGGTTTGCCCCACAACTGTAAGAGTTCTTCAACTAATGGCCTAAGGTACACATCAATGTCGTTGCCCAGTTGCTTCGGGCCTTGGATGAGCACTGGCATCATAATGAACTTACGCTTCATGCACAACCAAGGAGGCAGGTTGTAGATACATAGAGTCACGGGCCAGGTGCTATGACTGCAGCTCTGCTCCCCAAAAGGATTCATGCCATCCGTACTTAGACCAAACCATAAGTTCCTTGCGTCACCTGCAAAGTCTGGGAAGTCTCTCTCGATTTTTCTCCACTGTGACCCATCAGCAGGGTGTCTCAACTTCCCGTCTTTCTTACGGTCTTCTTTGTGCCATCGCAACAACCTGGCATGCTCTTTGTTTCTGAACATGCGTTTCAACCTTGGTATTATAGGAGCATACCACATAACCTTAGCAGGAACCCTCTTCCGGAGGGGCTCTCCCTCAACATCACCAGGGTCATCTCGTCTGATCTTATACCGCAGCGCGTTGCATACCGGGCATTTATCTAAATTCTCATACTCCTTACCGCGGTAGAGGATGCAGTCATTAATGCATGCATGTATCTTTTGCACATCTAATCCCAGAGGACAGAGAGTCTTCTTTGCTTCGTAGGTACTCTCGGGAAGTTTGTTATGTTTTGGAAACTTCGGCTTCATTATTTTCAGCATCTTTTCAAATGAGGAGTCAGTTAGACCACACTCTGCCTTCCATCGCAACAATTCCAGTGTGGTACCGAGCTTTGTGCTGCCATCTTCACAATTTGGGTACAACAATTTCTTGTGATCTTCTAACATGCCCCCTAACTTCAACTTTTCATTTTATGTTTCACAGTCTCGCTTTGCATCAGAAATGACCCTACCAAGTTCATCAGCCGGCTCATCTGATGCCCGTTCTTCACCTCTTTCCTCTCCATTGTCTTCCATTGCAGTATCACTGTATTCAGGAAACATATGATGATAGTTGTTATCATCATCTTCTTCTTCACCATCTTCCATCATAACCCCTCTTTCCCCGTGCTTGGTCCAGCAATTATAGTTGGGCATGAAACCTTTCATAATCAGGTGGCCGCGAATGATTTTCGAGGAAGATTACTCCTTGTTGTTCCGACATTGAACACATGGACAACGTATAAATCCATTCTCTTTGTTTGCCGTAGCCACATCGATAAATTTATCCACGCCTTTGATATACCCGGCTACCCGCCGGTCACCGTACATCCATTCCCGACCATTCATCTGCATCATATAAGTAAGTTTATCAAAAAACAGGACATCATAAATAGTGAAATAACCAATTCACACCGACACATGAATTGTATCAATGACCTAGAAAAGATAAGATTACTAACCTCGATCGAGGGAAATAAAGAGGAGAAAGCTCAAGTGCGTCTCGAACACCTTCTATATTTTTGTTCTATGAGAAATTCAACGGGATTATTCACTCAAACATTTCAACAAACACCTTCAATGCATGCATGAGAAAAAACTAGCACACCCCCTCACACCTTCCACCATTCGAAAAAACAGAGTGGAGGCAGAGGGGGCTGGGGCGTTGCATTTATAGAGGGTAGGGGGTCTTTAGTCCTGGTTGGAGCCAGCAACCGGGACTAAAGGTGCGTGCCATGCCACGTGGCTGTGGCCAAACCTTTAGTCCCGGTTGGTGGCTCCAACCGGGACGCATGCCCCCTTACCAACCAGGACGCATGCCCCCTGGCCCCGTGCCCGCTCCAACCGGGGACGCGTGCCAGCATTAGTCCCGGTTGGTGGCGCAACCGGGACTAATGCTCTGAGGGGTCGCGAACGGATAGCCCTTTTTCCTCTAGTGACATGCTTCGGGAGGCCAAGTCGTTGTCTTACTAGGGCCGAGGGTGTATCTTGTTTTCCATTTCTTATCGGTACATCCATGTCCAACTAGGGCAAGCGGTGGTATCTGAGTAGATGGTATACAAGGAGTACCGTGAATATGGGCAGAGATAGTTTTTGTGAGGTTTGCATACTAGATGTTGATGGAGATCATCTCTAGCACATAGCTGGTGGTATAGGCATGACCATAGAGCAGTCCGTTCAGGAGGCTGCTTGCCATGCTCTCACCCTTTATCGCCATTAGTGTCCCTACCTCACGGAAGTCGATTCCCATTTTTGCTACTTCCCGTAGCCATTGAAGGTAGTGTGGGTGTGTGTGGTGCGATCTATCGTTGAGACTAACCACATGTAGAGATGCTTGGTGGAGACGAACCATGCATTGGTCATCATACACGTTTGTGGCACGAGTATGCCATCACATGTCGTATGAGTCAATGGGACACCTTGGTGGACACTGAGCCCGTCTCTCTAGTGGATCTGTTCCATGGGACTTGCTTCGCCCTACTCGGGTTCTAGGGAGAAATATATAAGCGTATAGAAGCAGCCACCCAGTGTAGATCAGCATCAAGTAAACACAATGGTTATGTATGTTTTGGTGCCTACTACTGAGGACTTCCACGACATCGCAATTTCCCGATGCCCAATGAAAGTGTAAGATGGTTAACCTAGAGGAGGTGAATAGGTTTCTGCACAATTCTTTGTAATTTTTTGCAAGTTTTAGGCTTTACGGAATATAACTGAGCCTAAATGCAAACTAGGTGAGGCAACCTAGATGATGATACAAGATACTTCAATCTCGAAGGCTATCACAAGGTGAACAACACAAGTAAGAGATTGGTTAAGGAATAACTGAAGCACGCGGAGACGAAGATGTATTCCTGTGTTCACCACCTTTGGGAAGGGGTCTACGTCACGTTGGAGAGGTGTGAGGTTCCACGAAGGATTCCTCAATGCCACAAAGGATCACCTTATTCTCTGAGCCCTCACAAACTTTCCACGGAGCAAATCATAAGCCGAATGCCTCCGGGCGATCCTAGCCGCCTAAGGTTTCCCACAAACCAAAGAGTAACAAGATAACTCGATGAACTCAAGGGGAATGAACTTTGGCTTGGTCGAAACGTAGATCGGGACCTCCACTTCCTTTCTACCGAAGGGATTTGGGTTTGGTTGGGTAGAATGGGAGATCCTCAAGCTTTTGTGTTTCAACAATGGAGAGAGAGAGAAAGAAAGAGCTTCAAGAAATGAATGTTAGCTGAAATGACTAACCTCTCAGTGGAGAACAACGGGGTATATATAGTATGGGGAGAAAAAGAGCCGTTTGGGGGGTTCCTGCGACGGAACCGACAATAAGTCCAGTCGGACCGGTTCGTACGCCGAAAATTCCGGCGATAGACCCGTCAGACCGGACTCCACGCCGGAAGTTCCGGCGACGACCGAAAATCTCGACGGGCCACCGAAAACAGATGCAGTGAGCTGTTTCGGCGCTCACCGAGATTTTTTGGCGGCGATCGGAAATTCTGGCAACAGCACCGGCGGTGCCGGAACTCCTGTCGGTTTCACAGTAACCCTCTTAGGCCCATTTTTCATGATGATTTTTCTTTCTCTCCTCGAATGGGTGTGTGGCTATGGATTGTGTGATGTATATTTGGTGTAGGACATCCCCAAACAGTGCATCAATATCACCCCTCTTTAATAGTGCGGTGTTTCCTATTTGACTCAAAAGTAAATAAGAGAGAATAAGAAATAAAAACACCAGCTCTTCATATGAAACGAATGTGGGGTCACACATCGCCTTTCATCATCAACTACGAAATATCACCTGTAGAGAAGCTAGTAGAAACATTAGTCCGCTCTCTAGCTTCAGTGTCATAGTTAATCAAAATACTAGATAAGGGCTATTTGCCCTTTCAATCTCCCCCTTTTGGTTAACGATGACAAACCGAGCTAGGGTCAAATAAAGATATTATGATATGATTAGATAAAAGGATATCTAGCACACAATAGCATGCATATAAGCATGAGAAATACAAGTACAATAGAAGAACTTCAAACTTGTCCAAACACACACACAAGTAGTTTGATAAAGCAAATAAGAGCACAATCCCATAAGAAGAAAACGAACAAAGTAGGGCTTGTGCATGAGGCGAACATAATAGAAGCGACTCTACTCTCTTCCCCCCTTTGACACCGAGACCAAAAAGGAAGGAAGCAGTAGATGAAATGATCTAGCCGAAAAAGTTATCCTCATCGGCTTCTTCCTCCTCCTATTTGTCCTCTTCATCCCCAGCCTCTTCGTTGTCCTCGTCCTCATCCTCATCATCATCCCCTATAGGAGTAGCCCGACGCTGAGAGGAACTGGAAGTGCCAAAACCAGGGAACATAGATGGATCAAAGCCCCGAAACATGTCCTCATCCAGCGGTGGCTTCTTGAAGTTGACATAGGGGATAGGAGCCAAAGCATTGCCCAAGTTGGGCACTGGGCGACCACGCTCTGCCAAGAATTCATTGTGCTACCGTCTAATCTCTTGACTGAGCTCCAGGCTGCAATTTGCAACATCATAATAAGACCGATACATATCCCGAAGGCTGTTGAAGAAACATGTAAGCCCCTTCTTGCGGGAAAGAGCATGGGGAAGATCCCGACGGGTGTGCGAACCAACAAGATGAAGATCATAGGAAAGGTTGGCACGGCGCTCAGACGACATCATGTGAGAGATATCCACATGAGAGACCTGAAGAGGTAAGGTGAAGATCTCCATGTCTTCACGCAGACCTCTAGGGAGAGCAGTAGCAGGGACAATGGCCTCAATCAAACGTTGAATATACTGACAATAGTTGGGAGTCATGCGCTTCTTGACGGACTGCTAAATCTCACAAAAGATAAAGTCATCTTCTGCAGGCGACGAGGATCACAGTAGTACAGCAGGTTTTTGTGGTGACCACGAACATCAACCACATCACCAGCCTTGCTCACAAGATTGTAGCGAAAGAACCTAGCAAGGACCATATAATAGTAGTACATGTCTGACAAACTAGGAGGTGCATGGCTGGGCTCACTGGGGTAGCACTGAAGAATTTGGTTGTCACTGAAAGCCTTCTCAGAGTGAATGCAAAAGCCAGAGACACGACCAGGAGGGTAACCCAAGGCATTGCAGAAATCAGCAAAGGAGGCCGAGTATAGCTTGGTGCCGGTCATCCAAGTGACAGTGCGAGCATCAATAGTGTGGAAATAAGCAGTGCAGAATAACTGGCGAATGACATCAGGCATGATATTAGCGTTGATAGTGGCGAGGTCATAGACATCCATCCGCTTCAGGGCCACATCAATATGCTCAAAATCTGCAGAGAGGTAGTGTGCATAGTGATCCCCATTGAGATACTTGGGAGAGGGCTCATTATAGAAGTTATCCCAAAAGCATTTCTGAGTGTCAGTCCAATAGAGTTTGTCAGCGGCAAGATAGGTGCGGTTATGGACCCGGTGCGGATTCTGCCTTCTGAGATCCCTCCATTCATTCATAGAGATTTTCGTAGCTGTGTTGTAGTTGGGGGGAACCTCTTCTTCAGTAGGGCCAAGACTGGACTTGCCCTTGCCAACAGACCTTCCAGCAGAGGCTTTCTTCTTGGAATCCTTCAGACCACTAGTAGAACCTGAACCTCCTGTGGCAGCAACTGCTTCTTGATGCTTAGTAAGGCGAGGAGCAGGAGGAGGATCCCGATGGATAGCAAGTTTACTCTTTTTGCCGTTGTCTGGCTCAAAATCGATGTGGTCAGACGTTGCATAAGGAGCACACAAGAACGGGCAAATACAAGCAAATGAGTGTATATGCCATATAAGAACTCACAAAAAAACTCAGAATCATATTTGGACAAGCGCATGGACAAAAAAATTTAAGGGACAGGAGTTTCGGCGCCAGGTCCAGCGACGCCGGCCCAGCCGCCGAAAAACTGGCGATGATTCCGGCGAACCGGAAGCTCGAACAGAAAGTCTGGCAAGAATTCTGGTGAACTAGAACGACGACCAGAAATTCCGGCGGCTGTGTCGGCGAAACCGGGGCCGGGACCGAAAACACAGTACAATCTCCGTAAGGTACTATGCATGACTTAGTACTTGCACAAAAACAACTTGAAAGGAAAACTGGGTGATACTATGGGGAAAAGAGAACCAAGGGATCATGAGCGGTCAAGAAAACTAGGGTTTCACTACCGATGGATAGAGAAGGATGAGAACAGAAGAAAGCAGGATATGGAAAAGCACATTACCCTTGGATCCCGAAGAAGAAGCCATGCCCTCCCTTGACAAAGATGGGCACGGAGAAAGAACCACACAAGAAGAGAGGGAAAAAATCCCCGATCTCCCAATACAGGCAAGGAAAAGGCAACACCTTCGGTGAGAAGACTTGTAGAGGCCCGATCTACAACTTGGTGGAGTTGGGAGGGATTTGGGTGGAGGGAAGGGCCTATGGGAGGATGGGGAAGCTTGGGGCGACGGCCATGGAGGAGGGGAGGGCATGGGGGAAGAAAGATAAGAAGATTGGAATTGCCCCACGCGCGGGCTTTAAATACCCACAGAAAGAAGCAAACCGGCAATAAGTCCGGTCGGACCGGCGCCCACGCTGGAATTTCTGGTGAGAGTATCGCCAAACCGGGACAGTGGCCAGAATTTTTGGTGACGACCAAAAATTTTGGCGACGGACCGAAACAGTATACTGTATGGCTGTTCGGTCGGCCGCCGGAAATTTTGGTCACCAGGCCGGCAGACCAGAAGTTTTGCCGGAAAATTTTAGGACAGAAAATCTGGGTATGAAAAGACAGGAAAAGAAAAGTGAGAGATCATATGAGCATATACAAAAGATCCAAAAGAGAAACCAGAGGTAACCCATGTCCATTTGGAAGGAACAAATAAATACAAACAACAATCATGGACATAGGATATAGCATTGAACATCAAAGCACCCAATACACAAAAAACCATTTGGCGGAGGATTTCTCCCCCTATGTTTAGGCACACATGTCATGGTGCCTCAAAGATAGATGTTTGGACCCATATCATGACACGAGATCAATTTATGTTGTACACATAGGTATGCATCAAACCAAGGCATGGTAAGATGGCTATCCCTACATGTGTTGCGCGACTAGGCTACATAGCACGTTAAGAGCAAGAATATAGTGTAAGAAGTAAATCAATCCAAGTTTTGAGGATCTAGGATATCGAGTTCTCGCCTCAACATGACAAACCGGGCTTCATCCAAAGGCTTTGTGAAGATATCGTCCAATTGAACATCGTACCCACATGAGTGAGATTGATGTCACCATTTGCGACATGGTCACGTAGGAAGTGATGGCGAATGTCAATATGTTTGGTGCGACAATGTTGGACGAAGTTATTAGCGATCTTTATTGCGCTTTCATTGTCACATAGAAGAGGCACCGTACCAAGATACACACCATAGTATTTCAAGGTTTGCCTCATCCATAACAATTGAGCACAACAAGATGCCGCAGATATGTATTCGTCTTCAGCGGTGGATAGGGTTGTGGAGTTTTGTTTCTTGGAAGACTAACTCACCAATGACTGTCCAATGAATTGGAAAGCCCTATAGGTTGATTTCTGGTCAACCTTATCACCTGCCCAATCGGCATCCAAATAGCCAACAAGCTCAAAGGTTGACCCCTTTGGATACCAAAGCCCGAGAGTAGGAGTGAGAACAAGGTACCTAAAAATCCGTTTGACTGCCATCAAGTGGCACTCCTTGGGAGCGAATTGAAAACGAGCACACATTCCAACACTTAACATGATATCCGACCTAGAAGCACAAAGATAGAGCAAGGAACCAATCATAGAGAGATATACCTTTTGATCCACATCCTTCTCACCAACTCCATGGCCAAGTTGCCCATTTAGCGGCATGGGAGTCTTCATGGGATTAGCCTTGGCCATCTCGAACTTATTGAGCATGTCCTTTATATACTTCTCTTGGGAGATGAAAGTGCCTTGAGGAAGTTGTTTTATAATGCAGCCTAGAAAGAACTTCAACTCCCCCATCATGGACATCCTTGTTTCTTGTGACGGTTCCATTTTCATCTTGCTTGTTCTTGAACACCCACTTGGTCCCAATGACATTGATGTGATGATCTTTAGGCCTCTCCACTAGAGACCAAACTTCATTGCAGGTGAAGCACTCGAGTTCTTCTTGCATGGCAATGACCCAATTCGGATCCTCTAAAGCCTCATGAACCTTGAGAGGCTCAAATTTGGACACAAAAGCATGATGCCCACAAAAGGTTGTGAGTTTTTTCTTCTTGGCACGAGTCTCGATCCCTCTTGATATGATTCCAATGATATTATTTACTTGGAGTCCACTTGCAATGGAGGCGGCCTTGATCTTCTGAATTATCCCTTCATGATCAACAAATTCATACTTTGAGGGACCTTGATCATTGACACCATCTTGAGCTTGACCTTGAGATGGAGGAGTTTGATCTTCTACTTGGTCTTGCTCAACGGGTTGAGGGCTTGGTTCTTGTTCTTCGGTTTGCATGGAATCTTGAGAGAGATGTTGATCTTGTGGTGCATTTGATGGCTCAACTTGGGTAGATCTTGGCTTCTTGTGTTGAGCTTGATTCTCCCCCCATCATCTTGTTGAACATGAATGTGAGACTCGGTGGGAAAAATATTCCCAATACCCATCAACTTGATGACTTGAGAGGAATCTCCATCACCTACATCACGTGAAACAACTTGCCCCTCATGGGGGCCATTATTCTCCAAAAACTCCACGTCACAAGATACTTCAACACAACCATTGGTTTTGTTGTAGTATCTATAGGCATGAGAGTTCCGCATAACCAACAAAGATACCCTCTATAGTTCTAGATTCGATTTTACCGAGCTTTTCTTTCTTGTTCTTAACAAGGCACTTGCACCCAAAGACACGGAAGTAGTTGACATTGGGCTTCTTACTTGTGAGAATCTCGTACCGAGTCATGTCAAAGGGAGCTCGGAGGAAGAGCCGATTTGTGTAGTGAACCGCAGTGGCAATGGCTTCTCCCCAAAAGTTGTGGGTGACTTGAATTCACTCAACATTGTTCTTTCCATCTCAATAATTGTCCGGTTCTTCCTTTCAACAACACCATTTTGTTGAGGGGGTATAGGGAGCCGAGAATTCATGCTTGATCCCCTCATCTTCAACGAACTCTTGCATGGTGTAGTTCTTAAACTCGGTGCCGTTGTTGGTTCTAATGGTATTGATCTCCACTTCATGAGTGCGTTGAGCTTGCTTGGCGAAGATCATGAATTCCTTGTAGGTCTCATCCTTTGACTTGAGGAGAAAGACCCAAGTATACCTTGAGTAATCATCAACAATGACAAGAACATATTTTCTTCCACCAAGAGAGTCATAAGTTGATGGCCCGAAGAGATCCAAGTGGAGAAGCTCCAAGGGTCTTGACGTGGCCACCTTGGTTACGGAAGGATGATGCTTCCGAATTTGCTTTCCTGAAATGCAAGCACTACACAGACGATCTTTCTCAAAGGAGACACCGGTTAGGCCGACAATATGCTCACCCTTTAGGAGTAGATTGAGATTTCTCATGTTGACATGGCCTAGGCAATGATGCCAAATCCATCCCTTGTCAGCCGTGTACATTAGACATGTGGGAATGGATTGGCTCTCTTTCGAGAGGTCGACCACATAAAGGTCATCTTCCACATGTCCAACGAGGACCAAACTGAGATCATCACACCTAAAGACTTTCAGAAATGTTTTCGAGAAATAGGAATCATAACCGGCATCCTCAAGATGTTTAATAGAAAGTAAGTTATATCCAAGGTTTTCAACAAGCAAGATGGTCTCTAGGGACAAAGCCTTGGAAACCACCAACTTGCCATAACCAAGTACCTTTCCTTTTGAGTTATCACCAAAAGTGATGCTTGACATTGAGTTGACATCGTGAATGAATTGGTCAAGTCCACTTCTACCTCCGGTCATATGATTAGTTCATCCACTATCAAACACCCACTTTGATCCACTGGATGCATATCCCTACAAAATCAATTCTTTGATTTAGGAACCCATTGATTAATGGGTCCCCTAGCATTAGCAACAAGATCCTTTGGTACCCAAATTGAGTACCACCTATAAGAATAACCATTGTGAGGGCCAACATATTTGGCATATACATCTCCTTGAGTGCTCTTACATAGCACATAGGATGGATTAGATTTTCCTGCATATTTATGATTGGGGTTGCCCCTTATAGCTCCCCCATTCACAAGATTCTTCTTGACTTGGTCAACCACCTTGTCCCCTTCTTTCACAAATTTTATCTTCTTTGGTGAAATAGCATTCTTCTTGTTTTCCTTTGTGTCAAAGCTAATCCCTTCCTTGGAAACCCTCGTCCTTTGACGAGATAGAATCTCATCAAGAACCTTTCCCTTGGAAGTAGGTGCACGCCGCTCTTTCTCGAGCTACTTTTTCAACTTCTTATTTTCCTCAGTGAGGAGAGTTTGATCAAAGGTAAAGTTAGAGGAACAAGAATAATTCTCAACAATAATTGGATCCTTCAATGTGCCAAGAGCCTTCTCATAGGTTACTCGAAGTTGGTCATGATTCTACCCAAGTTTTATGAGCTCACACTTGACAAGCAAACTAGACTTCTCAAGGTGCTCAAGGTCCTTGGTAAGAGAAGCATGATCAATCTCAAGCTCTTTCTTTGAAGCATCAAGCTCTTGGGACAAGGAGTTAGCCCTATCAATAGTGTCCATGTATTTTGCCTTATCAAGTTCAAAGGTCTCAATTTGTTGTTTAAGAGATAAAGTGGTGTTCTTTTCATCACAAAGATCTTGCTCAAGAATATTGAATCTTTGTTTCTCATCATCAATATGAGATTCCAAACTATGAATGGTATCGTCACGTGAGTTGACAAGTTTTATTAATTGCTTGACTCTAGCATGAGCAATGCAAGGAAGATACTTCATGATGGAATACATTTCTTGTATATATTCTTCACCAAATTCTTCATTATCACTATCATGGTTACTCTCAAGGTCATCCAAGACGCTAGATAGAGATGGATGAGAGGAGATTACCTTGGAGATCCTTGCCATAAGACAAGAGCCGGTGATCTCGGGGATAGGAGAACTCTCGGTGTAGTCCTTGGTGTAGTCATAGGTGAGAGGTGACCGGGGTTCGGCATAGGCCAATCCGATCACATCCACCAACTTCTCCTCATCTTCACACTCCATGTCGTACTTGTCCTGCGATCCCCTTGCCATGAGACAAGTGGCGGTGACCTTGGGAGTAGGAGAGTCATCGGTGTAGTCCTTGGTGTAGTCCTTGGTGTAGTCGTAGGTGAAGAGAGACCCGAGTTTGGCAAATGCGAAACCGGCCACTCCAACGACCTTCTCTTCATCATCTTCCTCCTTATCGAAGATGTATTCTTGACCTAGGAAGCCCTTGCCATCACGCCTATTGTTACTCTTGTATCTTTCATTGATTGGGTTGGGCTTCAATCTCGGCTTGGCACCCTCTTCATACTTGGGTTTGTCCAGCCTCTTATCATATGGACATTTATCAGTGAAGTGGCTTGATTCATCACAATTGTAGCATGTCCTCTTCTTGTCACTTGATCCCGCTGAATTCCTCCTTCTTCGGAACTTCATGTTCTCGGTGAAGAGAGCAAGTTGAGAGAGCATATCTTCGACTCCATCAACATCGCTTTCTTATTCACTTGCAACATCCTCTTGCACATGCTTGGCCTTTAGTGCTAGAGAGTGAGAAGACCCAATAGCACAATTGATCTCCTTGATCTTTTGTCCTTCATCCGCCAAGTTGTCCGTGGCAACAAGATAAGAGACTAGATCATCGGGAGAGAACTGATTAGCTCTATCAAGGATTTGCAAGTTCAAGGTAAGATTCTTATCAGTGACCATGATCATAGATACAGTCTTGGACTTTATGAGCTCATCATTCAAATTGAACCCATCATCATTATTCTCACAACCTAGACCACCAATCTTCACGCGGAGGGCAACAAGTCTCTTGTATGCTTCTGCGATGGACTCACCATCATGGTTCATAAACATGTTCATCTCCTACTTGGTGTTGGAATTATGCCCTAGAGGCAATAATAAATATGTTATTATTATAATTCTTGTTCATGATAAAGTTTATATTCCATGCTAGAATTGTATTAAGCGGAAACTTTGATACTTGTGTGGTTTATGAACAACACCGTGTCCCTAGTACGCCTCTATGGACTAGCTCATTGATTAATGATGGTTAAGGTTTCCTAAACATAGACATGAGTTGTCGATTAATAATGAGATCATGTCATTGGGAGAATGATATGATGGACAGACCCAAATCAAGCAGAGCAATTAGATCGTGTCATCGTGTTCATCTTTGCGAAGCTTTTTCTTATGTCAAATATGGTATTCCTTAGACCATGAGATAATGCAACTCCTTGGTATCGGAAGAAAGCTTTGAGGTCATCAAACGTCATTCTATGAGAGGGTGATCATAAAGGTGTCTCTCAGGTGATCGGAAAGTACTTGTTGGGTTGTATGTATCGAGATGGGATTTGTCCCTCCCGAGTCGGAGAGATATACTTCGGGCCCACTCGGTAATCGATATCAACACCACTTGCAAGAACGTGGTTAAGGAGTTAATCACAAAATGATATCGGATTACGGAACGAGTAAAGTACTTGCTGTGAACGAGATTGAACTAGGTATGCCGATACCAACAATCGAATCTCGGGCAAGTAAAATATCGCGTGACGGAGGGAATATATATATGGGATTAATTGAATCCTGGCATCGTGGTTCATCCGATATGATCATTGATGAATATGTGGGAGTCAATATGGGTTTCCAGATCCCGCTGTTGATTATTGATAGAAGATCATGTCTGCATATTCTCGAACCCGTAGGGTCACACACTTAACGTGCCTCGACGCTAGGATAGAATGGATAATTGGTTTATGAGTTTTTGTTCGGAGTCTCGGATGAGATCCAGGACATCACGAGAGGTTCCGGAATGGTCCGGAGAATAAGATTCATATAAAGGAAAGCAGTTTTTGGATTTCGGAATTGTTTCGAAATGTTCGGTATTATACCGGAAGGTTCTAGAAGCTTCCGGAGTGGGACCAACGTGGCCTCACTTGTCGGAAGGGGGAGTGGGCCTACGAGGGAGTGCCCTGGCTGCATTGTGCCAGGGGCACAAGGCCCCATAGGCCCAGCCGGCCAAAACCCTAGGGGACCTTCTAGAAAGGGGGGAAGACTTGCCCCCCACTCCACCCTTGTGGCCGCCGGACCTAGGGCTTGGAGGAGGGGCAAGGGGGCCGGCCAGCCCCCTATATAAGGTGGGAAGGGGGATCACCCTCCCACCACCCCAAACCCTAGCCGCCATACTGCTGCCCTCCTCTCTCTCTCTCTCCCGACTGCGTGTAAGCGAAGCCCTGCCGCAGAAACTCTCCACCATTGCACCATGCCGTCGTGCTGTAGATCCAATCTATCTCTCCACCCCAATTGCTGGACCGAGGAAGGAGGAGACGTCGCGGTGCCGTACGTGTGCATCTCTCGGAGGCGTCGCCACTCGCGGCGTTGGATCGGATCAAATCACGAGGAGGAGAAGGCTAGTACGACTACATCAACCACGTTCTGTTGAACGTTCCGCTGTGCGATTTCTTCAAGGGTATGAAGATCTCATCTATCCCTCTCGTTGATTGCATCTCCTAGATTAGATCTTGGCTTTCCCGTTCGTATCCGTAGAATTTTTGTGATTTACTATGCTGCGAAACCCTTTAGTGGTATCAGAGCTTGATCTATGCGTAGATGTGTTTCACGAGTAGAACGTAACATGCTTGTTGCGGGTGTTGATGTTTTTTGTTGCAAGCCTCTTGTTGTGTACTTCTTATGACGCGGGATAATGAGATCAAAGCGGTCCAGGCCAACTTTACGCGACCTCGTTCGCGAGACCGGCTCCGCACTTGACGTGTGGCTTGTTCCACACATGCGGCTGGTGGATGCCAGTTTCTCTCACTATAGTTGTCATGGGATTTACACCGGATGTTGGCAACCATAATATCACCGGTGTGGCTTTCCGTAGGTAAGAATCGTTCTTAGCTTGTTACTCCCATAAGCCACGTAAAACATGCAACAACAAAGTAGAGGCGTCTAACTTGTTTTTACAGGGAGTGTTTCTGTGATATGGTATGGCCCAAGATATGATGTGTATGTTGTATGCAATGATCATGTTTTGTAATATTTCACGACTTGCATGTCGATGAGTACACAACCGGCAGGAGCCATATGGTTGTCTTTATAATTGTGTATGACCTGTGTGTCAACTTCTTATACGCCATGTAATACCTTTACTTTATCGCTAAGTAGTTAGCAATAGTTGTAGCTGCTATTCGTGGTGGAGGCAATCATGGTGGAGTGATGGAGATCATGCTGGCACGCACAAGATGGAGATCATTGCGCGGAGATTGGCTATACCATGTCACATAAAATTATATGCATGTTATGTTTATACTTTTATGTATCTTATTATGCTTAGATCGCGACGGTAGCATTATAAGATGATTCCTCACTTAAAGATCAAGATAAAATTGTGTTCTCCCCATGTATGCACCGTTGTGAAAGTTCGTCATGTTCAAGCATCACGTGATGATCAGGTGCTATAAACTCTACGTTCACATACAACGGGTGCAAGCCAGTTTTGCACACGCGGAAATACTTGGGTTTGACTTGACGAGCCTAGCATGTACAGACATGGCCTCAGAACACACGAACCGAAAGGTTAAGCATGAGTCATATGAATGATATGATCGACACTTTGTTGTCCACCATTGAAACCACATCTCTTCTCGTGAAGATCGGATTAGGTGTGGTGAATTTGGATCATGTTCACTAAACAACTTGAGGGATGTTGAATTTAGTGGGAGTTCATCTAGTAATTTGATTAAGTTGAACTAGTTATCATGAACATAGTCTAAATTGTACTTGCAAATTTTGTAGATCAAATGGCTAAGTCCAACTTCAACTTCAACATTTTTGCTGAGAAAGAAAAGGTTAAGAACAATGGGTCTAACTTCACCAACTGGTTCTGCAATCTAAGAATCATTCTGTCTGGCGGACAAAAGGACTATGTCCTTGAGAAAGCGTTAGGTAACCCCCCTGCTGCAACTGCGCCGGCTGATGAGAAAGCTGTCTATCAGTCGCGCAAAGATGATTATGGTGTGATTGAGAGCACCATGTTGTTTGATATGGAATCGGACCTTCAAAATCGTTTTGAGGCGTTCGCCGGTCCCTTTGAGATTCTGGAGGAACTGAAAACCATGTTTCAGACTCAGGCCTGTTCTGAGAGATGTGAGATCTCTGAGAAATTCTTTAACTGTGAGATGGAGGAAGGGAGTTTCGTTAGTGAGCATGCCATTAAGATGTCGGGCTACACTCAACGTCTTGAGCAACTGGACTGCAAGATTCCAGAAGAGCTCAAGATTGACAGAGTTCTGCAATCACTCCCTCCTAGCTACAAAGGTTTTGTAGTTACTCATAATCGGATTGGTTCCACTGATACGATCACTGAGCTCTTCGCTAAGCTGAAAGCTGCGGAGGTGGACATCAAGAAAGATAATCATGTGTTCATGGTCAACAAGCCCCCCAGCTTTAAGAAAGGTAAGGGTGCAAAGAAGTCCTTCAAGAAAGGCAGCGGCAAGCGCGTTGCCCCTGCTGAGAAGAAGCTCAAGTCTGGACCTAAGCCGGACACTGAGTGCTTCTATTGCAAGGACAAGGGTCACTAGAAGCACAACTGTCCGAAGTACTTAGCGGACAAGAAGGCTGGCACCATTAAAGGTATATTTGATATACATGTTATTGATGTTTACCTTACTAGCGCTCGTTGTAGTGCCTAGGTATTTGATACTGGTTCGGTTGCTAATAATTGTAACTCGAAACAGGAGCTACGGAATAGACGGCGGCTAGCGAGGGATGAGGTGAAGATGCGCGTTGGCAATGGATCAAGAGTTGATGTGATGGCCATCGGCACGCTCTCCTTAGTTTTACCTTCGGGATTAGTTTTAAACCTTAATAAATGTTATTATATGCCTGTGTTGAGCATGAACATCATATCTGGATCGTGTTTATTGCAAGACGGTTATTCATTTAAATCGGAGAATAATGGTTGTTCTATTTATATGAGTAAGATCTTTTATGGTCATGCACCTGCTATGAATGGTTTATTTCTTCTGAATCTCGAAAGCAATGAAACACACATCCATAACATTGAGGCTAAAGATGCAAAGTAGATAGTGATAATTCGACTTATTTGTGGCACTGCCGTCTAGGTCATATTGGTGTAAAACGCATGAAGAAACTCCATTCTGATGGACTTTTGGAGTCTCTTGATTTTGAATCATTTGACACGTGCGAGCCGTGCCTCATGGGCAAGATGATCAAAACCCCGTTCTCCGGAATAATGGAGCGAGCAACGGACTTGTTGGAAATCATACATACCGATGTATGCGGACCAATGAGTGTTTCGACGCGCGGTGGATATCGCTATTTTCTCACTTTTACTGATGACTTAAGTAGATATGGGTATATCTATTTAATGAAACATAAATCTGAAACGTTTGAAAAGTTCAGAGAATTTCAGAACGAAGTGGAAAACCATCGTAACAGGAAAATTAAATTTCTACGATCCGATCGTGGAGGTGAATATTTTAGTTATGATTTTCTCACGCATCTTAAAGCAAGCGGAATCGTTTCGCAACTCACGCCACCCGGAACACCACAACGCAATGGTGTGTCTGAACGCCGGAATCGAACTCTATTAGATATGGTGCGATCGATGATGTCTCTAACAGATTTGCCGTTATCATTTTGGGGTTATGCATTAGAAACCGCTGCATTCACTTTAAATAGGGCACCATATAAATCCGTTGAGACGACACCGTATGAACTGTGGTTTGGTGCTAAACCTAAGTTGTCGTTTCTTAAAGTTTGGGGATGCGAAGCTTACGTCAAGAAGTTGATGCCGGACAAGCTCGAACCCAAAGCGGAGAAATGTGTCTTCATAGGATACCCTAAGGAAACGATTGGGTATACCTTCTACCACAGATCCGAAGGCAAAGTGTTTGTCGCAAAGAACGGATCCTTTCTTGGGAAGGAGTTTCTCTCGACAGAAGTGAGTGGGAGGAAAGTAGAGCTAGACGAGGTTATTGAACCTTCTATTGAGTTGGAGAGTAGCGCAGCACCTGAAATTGTTCCAGTGCCGTCTGCACCAACAATAGAGGAAGCTAATGACGAGGATCATGAAGCTTCGGACGATGCTACTACTGAACGTCGTAGGTCGACAAGGTCACGTGCCCCTCCTGAGTGGTACGGTAACCTTGTCTTAACTGTCTTATTGGTAGACAATAGTGAACCTGCGAACTATGAGGAAGCAATGATGAGCCTAGACTCTGAGAAATGGCTAGAGGCCATGAAATCCGAATTGGGATCCATGAGCGAAAACCAAGTATGGACTTTGGTGGACCCTCCTAGCGACCGAAAGGCCGTTGAGTGCAAATGGATTTTCAAAAGGAAAACGGACGCAGATGGTAATGTTACTGTCTATAATGCACGGCTTGTCGCGAAAGGTTTTTGACAAGTTCAAGGTGTTGACTACGATGAGACTTTCTCTCCCGTGGCGATGTTTAAGTCCATTAGGATTTTATTAGCAATTGTTGCGTTTCATGATTATGAAATATGGCAGATGGATGTCAAGACTGTGTTCCTCAATGGCAACATTGATGAAGAGTTGTATATGATGCAACCCGAAGGTTTTATCGATCCTAAGGATGCTGATAAGGTGTGCAAACTTCAGCGTTCCATTTTTGGACTGAAGCAAGCATCTCGGAGTTGGAACCTTCGTTTTGATCAAGTGATCAAGAGCTTTGGATTTGTTCCAAATTGCTACGAAGCTTGTATCTACAAGAAAGTGAGTGGGAGCTCAATGACATTTTTAGTACTATATGTGGATGGCATATTGATTATTGGAAATGACATTGGTATGCTTAACGAAGTTAAGAGTTATTTTAATAAATGTTTTTCAATAAAAGACCTAGGAGAAGCTGCTTATATATTAGGCATCAAAATGTATAGAGATAGACAAAGACGCCTAATAGCTTTAAGCCAAAGTACATACCTAGACAAAGTTCTGAAAAGGTTCAGAATGGATAAGGCAAAGAAAGGTTCAGTGCCCATGTTGTCAGGTAAGATATTGAGCAAGGCTCAGTGTCCAGCTACGGTAAACGATAGAGAAGCTATGAGCAAAGTGCCTTATGCCTCGGCCATAGGTTCTATCATGTATGCCATGCTGTGTACTAGACCGGATGTGTCCAATGCTCTTAGTTTGACGAGCAGATACCAAAGTGATCCAGGAGTGGAACACTGGACAGCCGTAAAGAACATCCTAAAGTATTTAAATAGGACTAAATAAATGTTCTTGGTCTATGGAGGTGATGAGCAGCTCGTCGTAAAAGGTTACGTCGACGCTAGTTTCGACACCGACCCGGATGATTCTAAATCTCAGACAGGATACGTTTATATTTTGAATGGAGGAGCTGTGAACTGGAGAAGCTGCAAGCAAAGCGTGATCACGAGATCTACAGTAGAATCGGAATACATGGCTGCTGCAGAAGCGTCAAGTGAAGGAGTTTGGATCAGGAACTTCATCATTGAGCTTGGTGTGGTTCCTGAAGGGTTTCGCAGCATAGTAAATCAAAATTTTCTACGGAAGCAAACAGAGGGAAAGCCAAGATCTAATCTAGGAGATGCAAACAACGAGAGAGATTGGATTAGATCTTCATACCCTTGAAGATTCGCACAGCGGAACGTTCGTCGGAACGTGGGTGATGTAGTCGTACTCGCTTCTCCTCCTCGCGATCCGATCCGATCTAGCACCACAAGTGGTGGTGCCTCCGTGAGATGCACACTTGCAGCACCTCGACGTCTCCTACTTCCTCGGACCAGCAAGTATGGTGGAGAGATGGATTGGATCTACAACACGACAGCGTGGTGTATATGGTGGAGAATTTCTGCAGCAGGGCTTCGCCTACAAACAGTCGGGAGGGAGAGAGGAAGGCAGCAGGGCTACTAGGGTTTGGAGGAAGGTGTGGGGAGGGGGGCGCACCAGCCCTCTATATATAGAGGGGGGTGCGGCCAGCCCTTGCCCATCCTCCAAGCCTATCTCTAGTTTAAACGATTTAAACTCTCCCTTCTAGAAACCCTATCTTATCTCTAGTTTAAACGATTTAAACTTATCTAGGATCGGTTGGGCCCTATGGGGCCTTGTGCCCCTGGCCCAATGCGGCCAGGACACTCCCTCATAGGCCCATGCCCCCTCCCGGAAGGTGGGACCATGTTGGCCCCCTTCCGGAAGGTTCTAGAAGCTTCCGGTACAATACCGATTAATCCGGAACAAATCCGAACTCCAAAAACTGCACTGCCTTATATGAATCTTATTCTCCGGACCACTCCGGAACCTCTCGTGATGTCCCGGATCCCATCCGAGACTCCGAACAAAAATTCATAAACCAATTATCCAATCTATCCTAGCGTCGAGACACGTTAAGTGTGTGACCCTGCGGGTTCGAGAATATGCAGACATGATCTTCTATCAATAATCAACAGCGGGGTCTGGGCACCCATATTGACTCCCACACATTCATCCATGATCATATCGGATGAACCACGATGCCAGGATTCAATCAATCCCATATATATTCCCTTTGTCTCGCGATATTTTACTTGCCCGAGATTCGATCGTCGGTATCGTCATACCTAGTTCAATCTCGTTCACAGCAAGTACTTTACTCGTTCCGTAATCCGATATCACTTTGTGATTAACTCCTTAACCACATGCTTGCAAGCGGTGTTGATATCGATTACCGAGTGGGCCCAAAGCATATCTCTCCGACTTGGGAGGGACAAATTCCATCTCGATACATACAACCCAACAGATACTTTCCGATCACCTGAGGGACACCTTTATGATCACCCTCTCATAGGATGACGTTTGATGACCTCAAAGCTTTCTTCCGATACCAGGGAGTTGTATTATCTCATGGTCTAAGGAATACAATATTTGACATAGGAAAAGCTTCGCAAAGATGAAAACAAGGACACGATCTAATTGCTTCGCTTAGTTTGGGTATGTCCACCATATCATTCTCCCAATGATATGATCTCATTATCAATTGACAACTCATGTCTATGGTTAGGAAACCTTAACCATCATTGATCAATGAGCTAGTCCATAGAGGCGTACTAGGGACACGGTGTTGTTCACAAACCACACAAGTATTAAAGTTTCCGCTTAATACAATTCTAGCATGGAATATAAACTTTATCATGAACAAGAATTATAATAATAACATCTTTATTATTGCCTCTAGGGCATAATTCCAATAGTCTCCCACTTGCACTAGAGTCAATAATCTAGTTTACATTTGGCAACAATCTCACAGCCATGGCACTGAGGTGCTGATCATGTTTTACACGTGGAAGAGGTTTAGTCAATGGATCTGCGACATTCAGATCTGTATGTACTTTGCTAATCTTCAGATCTCCATCTGCTATATAATCTCGGATTATATGAAACTTGCGGTTGATATGCTTGGTCTTTGGATGATATCTTGGTTCCTTAGCGAGCGCTATGGTGCCAGTGTTGTCACACAATATCTCCAGTGGGTCCAATGCACTTGGAACCACGCCAAGCTCAGTGATGAAGTTTCTGATCCAAACTCCTTCACTTGACGCTTCTGCAGCAGCCATGTATTCCGCTTCTACTGTAGATCCCGCGATCACGCTTTGCTTGCAGCTTCTCCAGCTCACAGCTCCTCCATTCAAAATATACACGTATCCTGTCTGAGATTTAGAATCACCCTTGTCGGTGTCGAAACTAGCATCGACGTAACCTTTTACGACGAGCTGTTCATCACCCCCATAGACTAAGAACATTTCTTTAGTCCTATTTAGGTACCTTAGGATGTTCTTCACGGCTGTCCAGTGTTCCACTCCTAGATCACTTTGATATCTGCTCGTCAAACTAAGAGCATTGGACACATCCGGTCTAGTACACAGCATGGCATACATGATGGAACCTATGGCCGAGGCATAAGGCACTTTTCTCATAGCTTCCCTATCATTTACCGTAGCTGGACACTGAGCCTTGCTCAATATCTTACCTGACAACATAGGCACTGAACCTTTCAATGCCTTATCCATTCTGAACCTTTTCAGAACTTTGTCTAGGTATGTACTCTGGCTTAAAGCTATCAGGCGTCTTTGTCTATCTCTATAGATTTTGATGCCCAATATATAAGCAGCTTCACCTAGGTCTTTCATTGAAAAACACTTGTTCAAATAACTCTTCACATCGTTAAGCATGTTGATGTCATTTCCAATAATCAATATGTCATCCACATATAGTACCAGAAACGTCACCGAGCTCCCACTCACTTTCTTGTAGATGCAAGCTTCGTAGCAATTTGGAACAAATCCAAAGCTCTTGATCACTTGATCAAAACGAAGGTTCCAACTCCGAGATGCTTGCTTCAGTCCATAAATGGAACGCTGAAGTTTGCATACTTTATCAGCATCCTTAGGATCGACAAAACCTTCGGGTTGCATCATATACAACTCTTCATCAATGTTGCCATTGAGGAACACAGTCTTGACATCCATCTGCCATATTTCATAATCATGAAACGCAGCAATTGCTAATAAAATCCGAATGGACTTATACATCGCTACGGGAGAGAAAGTCTCATCGTAGTCAACACCTTGAACTTGTCGAAAACCTTTCGCAACAAGCTGTGCTTTATAGACGGTAACATTACCATCCGCGTCCGTTTTCTTCTTGAAGATCCATTTGCACTCAACGGCCTTTCGGTCGCTAGGAGGGTCCACCAAAGTCCATACTTGGTTTTCGCTCATGGATCCCAATTCGGATTTCATGGCTTCTAGCCATTTCTCAGAGTCTGGGCTCATCATCGCTTCCTCATAGTTCGTAGGTTCACTGTCTTCTACTAACAAGACAGTCAAGACAGGGTTGCCGTACCACTCAGGAGGGGCACGCGACCTTGTCGACCTGCGACGTTCAGTAGCAGCATCGTCCGAAGCTTCATGATCCTTGTCATTAGCTTCCTCTATTGTTGGTGCAGGCGGCACTGGAACAATTTCAGGTGCTGCGCTACTCTCCAATTCAAGAGAAGGTTCAATAACCTCGTCAAGCTCTACTTTCCTCCCACTCACTTCTTTCGAGAGAAACTCCTTCTCAAGAAAGGAACCGTTCTTTGCGACAAACACTTTGCCTTCGGTTCTGTGATAGAAGGTATAC
Organism: Avena sativa; assembly: GCA_916181665.1. Classification (NCBI taxonomy): domain Eukaryota; kingdom Viridiplantae; phylum Streptophyta; class Magnoliopsida; order Poales; family Poaceae; genus Avena; species Avena sativa. Next base: position 511,486,756 of record OV702294.1, read on the forward strand.
CCAATAGTTTCCTTAGGGTATCCTATGAAGACGCATTTCTCCGCTTTGGGTTCGAGCTTGTCCGGCATCAACTTCTTGACGTAAGCTTCGCATCCCCAAACTTTAAGAAACGACAACTTAGGTTTAGCACCAAACCACAGTTCATACGGTGTCGTCTCAACGGATTTAGATGGAGCTCTATTTAAAGTGAATCCAGCAGTTTCTAATGCATAACCCCAAAATGATAACGGCAAATCAGTAAGAGACATCATCGATCGGACCATATCTAATAGGGTTCGATTCCGGCGTTCAGACACACCATTGCGCTGTGGTGTTCCGGGTGGCGTGAGTTGTGAAACGATTCCACTTGCTTTGAGATGCGTGAGAAAATCATAACTCAAATATTCGCCCCCACGATCGGATCGTAGAAACTTAATCTTTCTGTTACGATGGTTCTCCACTTCATTCTGAAATTCTTTGAACTTTTCAAACGTTTCAGATTTATGTTTCATTAAATAGATATACCCATATCTACTTAAGTCATCGGTAAAAGTGAGAAAATAGCGATATCCACCGCGCGTCGAAACACTCATCGGTCCGCATACATCGGTCTGTATGATTTCCAACAAGTCCGTTGCTCGCTCCATCATACCGGAGAACGGGGTTTTGATCATCTTGCCCATGAGGCATGGTTCGCATGTGTCAAATGATTCAAAATCAAGAGACTCCAAAAGTCCATCAGAATGGAGTTTCTTCATGCGCTTTACACCAATATGACCTAGACGACAGTGCCACAAATAAGTAGTATTATCACTATCTACTTTGCATCTCTTAGCCTCAATGTTATGGATGTGTGTTTCATCCCTTTCGAGATTTAGAAGAAATAAACCATTCACAAGGGGTGCATGACCATAAAAGATGTTACTCATATAAATAGAACAACCATTATTCTCCGATTTAAATGAATAACCGTCTTGCAATAAACACGATCCAGAAATAATGTTCATGCTCAACGCAGGCACATAATAACATTTATTAAGGTTTAAAACTAATCCCGAAGGTAAAACTAAGGAGAGCGTGCCGACGGCCATCACATCAACTCTTGATCCGTTGCCAACGCGCATCGTCACCTCATCCCTCACAAGCCGCCGTCTATTCTGTAGCTCCTGTTTCGAGTTACAAATATTAGCAACTGAACCAGTATCAAATACCCAGGCACTACAACGAGGGCTAGTAAGGAAAACATCAATAACATGTATATCAAATATACCTTTGATGGTGCCAGCCTTCTTGTCCGCTAAGTACTTCGGACAGTTGCGCTTCCAGTGACCCTTGTCCTTGCAATAGAAGCACTCATTGTCCGGCTTAGGACCAGACTTGAGCTTCTTCTCAGCAGGGGCAACGCGCTTGCCGCCGCCTTTCTTGAAGGGCTTCTTTGCACCTTTACCTTTCTTAAAGGAGGGCTTGTTGACCATCAACACATGATTATCTTTCTTGATGTCCACCTCCGCAGCCTTCAGCTTTGCGAAGAGCTCGGTGATCGTATCAGTGGAACCAATCTGATTATGAGTCACTACAAAACTTTTGTAGCTGGGAGGGAGTGATTGCAGAACCCTGTCAATCTTGAGCTCCTCTGGAATCTTGCAGTCCAGTTGCTCAAGGCGTTGAGTGTAGCCCGACATCTTAATGGCGTGCTCACTAACGGAACTCCCTTCCTCCATCTTGCAGTTAAAGAACTTCTCAGAGATCTCATATCTCTCAGAATGGGCCTGAGTCTGAAACATGGTTTTCAGCTCCTCGAGAATCTCAAAGGGCACGGGATAGTTTTCAAAACGATTTTGAAGTTCCGGTTCCATAGCAAACAACATGGTGCTCGCAATCACACCATAATCATCTTTGCGCGACTGATAGACAGCTTTCTCATCAGCCGGCGCAGTTGCAGCAGGGGGGTTACCTAACGCTTTCTCAAGGACATAGTCCTTTTGTCCGCCAGACAGAATGATTCTTAGATTGCGGAACCAGTTGGTGAAGTTAGACCCATTGTTTCTAAGCTTTTCTTTCTCAGCAAAAACGTTGAAGTTGAAGTTGGACTTGGCCATGTGATCTACAGTATTTGCAAGTACAATTTAGACTATGTTCATGATAAATAGTTCAACTTAATCAAATTACTAGATGAACTCCCACTAAATTCAACATCCCTCAAGTTGTTTAGTGAACACGATCCAAATTCACCACACCTAATCCGATCATCACGAGAAGAGATGTGGTTTCAATGGTGGACAACAAAGTGTCGATCATATCATTCATATGACTCATGCTTAACCTTTCGGTTCTTGTGTTCCGAGGCCATGTCTGTACATGCTAGGCTCGTCAAGTTAGACCCAAGTATTTCCGCGTGTGCAAAACTGGCTTGCACCCGTTGTATGTGAGCGTAGAGTCTATAGCACCCGATCATCACGTGATGCTTGGACACGACGAACTTCCGCAACGGTGCATACTTGGGGAGAACACAGTTTTTATCTTGATCTTTAAGTGAGGAATCATCTTATAATGCTACTGTCGCGATCTAAGCATAATAAGATACATAAAAGGATAAACATCACATGCATATAACTTTATGTGACATGGTATAGCCAATCTTCGCGCAATGATCTCCATCTTGTGCGTTCCGGCATGATCTCCATCACTCCACCATGATTGCCTCCACCACGAATAGCAACTACAACTATTGCTAACTACTTAGCGATAAAGTAAAGCTATTACATGGCGTATAAGAAGTTGACTCGCAGGTCATACACAATTATAAAGACAACCATATGGCTCCTGCCGGTTGTGTACTCATCGACATGCAAGTCGTGAAACATTACAAAACATGATCATCGCATACAATATACACATCACATCTTGGGACATACCATATCACAGAAAACACTCCCTGCAAAAACAAGTTAGACGCCTCTACTTTGTTGTTGCATGTTTTACGTGGCTCATGGGAGTAGATGCTAAGAACGATTCTTACCTACGGAAAGCCACAACGGTGATATTATGGTTGCCAAACTCCGGTGTTAATCCCATGACAACTATAGTGAGAGAAACTGACATCCACCAGCCGCATGTGTGGTACAAGCCACACGTCAAGTGCGGAGCCGGTCTCGCGAACGACGTCGCGTAAGGTTGGCCTGGACTGCTTCAATCTCACTATCCCGCGTCATAAGAAGAACACAAACAAGAGGCTTGCAACAGAAAACATCAACGCCCGCAACAACCATGTTGCGTTCTACTCGTGAATCACATCTACGCATAGATCTAGCTCTGATACCACTGAAGGGTTTCGCAGCATAGTAAACCTGCGAACTATGAGGAAGCAATGATGAGCCTAGACTCTGAGAAATGGCTAGAGGCCATGAAATCCGAATTGGGATCCATGAGAGAAAACCAAGTATGGACTTTGGTGGACCCTCCTAGCGACTGAAAGGCCGTTGAGTGCAAATGTATTTTCAAAAGGAAAACGGACGCAGATGGTAATGTTACTGTCTATAATGCACGGCTTGTCGCGAAAGGTTTTTGACAAGTTCAAGGTGTTGACTACGATGAGACTTTCTCTCCCGTGGCGATGTTTAAGTCCATTAGGATTTTATTAGCAATTGTTGCGTTTCATGATTATGAAATATGGCAGATGGATGTCAAGACTGTGTTCCTCAATGGCAACATTGATGAAGAGTTGTATATGATGCAACCCGAAGGTTTTGTCGATCCTAAGGATGCTGATAAGGTGTGCAAACTTCAGCGTTCCATTTTTGGACTGAAGCAAGCATCTCGGAGTTGGAACCTTCATTTTGATCAAGTGATCAAGAGCTTTGGATTTGTTCCAAATTGCTACGAAGCTTGTATCTACAAGAAAGTGAGTGGGAGCTCAATGACATTTTTAGTACTATATGTGGATGGCATATTGATTATTGGAAATGACATTGGTATGCTTAACGAAGTGAAGAGTTATTTTAATAAATGTTTTTCAATAAAAGACCTAGGAGAAGCTGCTTATATATTAGTCATCAAAATGTATAGAGATAGACAAAGACGCCTAATAGCTTTAAGCCAAAGTACATACCTAGACAAAGTTCTGAAAAGGTTCAGAATGGATAAGGCAAAGAAAGGTTCAGTGCCCATGTTGTCAGGTAAGATATTGAGCAAGGCTCAGTGTCCAGCTACGGTAAACGATAGAGAAGCTATGAGCAAAGTGCCTTATGCCTCGGCCATAGGTTCTATCATGTATGCCATGCTGTGTACTAGACCGGATGTGTCCAATGCTCTTAGTTTGACGAGCAGATACCAAAGTGATCCAGGAGTGGAACACTGGACAGCCGTAAAGAACATCCTAAAGTATTTAAATAGGACTAAATAAATGTTCTTGGTCTATGGAGGTGATGAGCAGCTCGTCGTAAAAGGTTACGTCGACGCTAGTTTCGACACCGACCCGGATGATTCTAAATCTCAGACAGGATACGTTTATATTTTGAATGGAGGAGCTGTGAACTGGAGAAGCTGCAAGCAAAGCGTGATCACGAGATCTACAGTAGAATCGGAATACATGGCTGCTGCAGAAGCGTCAAGTGAAGGAGTTTGGATCAGGAACTTCATCATTGAGCTTGGTGTGGTTCCTGAAGGGTTTCGCAGCATAGTAAATCAAAATTTTCTACGGAAGCGAACAGAGGGAAAGCCAAGATCTAATCTAGGAGATGCAAACAACGAGAGAGATTGGATTAGATCTTCATACCCTTGAAGATTCGCACAGCGGAACGTTCGTCGGAACGTGGGTGATGTAGTCGTACTCGCTTCTCCTCCTCGCGATCCGATCCGATCTAGCACCACAAGTGGCGGTGCCTCCGTGAGATGCACACTTGCAGCACCTCGACGTCTCCTCCTTCCTCGGACTAGCAAGTATGGTGGAGAGATGGATTGGATCTACAACACGACGGCGTGGTGTATATGGTGGAGAATTTCTGCAGCAGGGCTTCGCCTACAAACAGTCGGGAGGGAGAGAGAAGGCAGCAGGGCTACTAGGGTTTGGAGGAAGGTGTGGGGAGGGGGGCGCACCAGCCCTCTATATATAGAGGGGGGTGCGGCCAGCCCTTGCCCATCCTCCAAGCCTATCTCTAGTTTAAACGATTTAAACTCTCCCTTCTAGAAACCCTATCTTATCTCTAGTTTAAACGATTTAAACTTATCTAGGATCGGCTGGGCCCTATGGGGCCTTGTGCCCCTGGCCCAATGAGGCCAGGACACTCCCTCATAGGCCCATGCCCCCTCCCGGAAGGTGGGACCACGTTGGCCCCCTTCCGGAAGGTTCTAGAAGCTTCCGGTACAATACCGATTAATCCGGAACAATTCCGAACTCCAAAAACTGCACTGCCTTATATGAATCTTATTCTACAGACCACTCCGGAACCTCTCGTGATGTCCCGGATCCCATCCGAGACTCCGAACAAAAATTCATAAACCAATTATCCAATCTATCCTAGCGTCGAGACACGTTAAGTGTGTGACCCTGCGGGTTCGAGAATATGCAGACATGATCTTCTATCAATAATCAACAGCGGGGTCTGGGCACCCATATTGACTCCCACACATTCATCGATGATCATATCGGATGAACCACGATGCCAGGATTCAATCAATCCCATATATATTCCCTTTGTCTCGCGATATTTTACTTGCCCGAGATTCGATCGTCGGTATCGTCATACCTAGTTCAATCTCGTTCACAGCAAGTACTTTACTCGTTCCGTAATCCGATATCACTTTGTGATTAACTCCTTAACCACATGCTTGCAAGCGGTGTTGATATCGATTACCGAGTGGGCCCGAAGCATATCTCTCCGACTTGGGAGGGACAAATTCCATCTCGATACATACAACCCAACAGATACTTTCCGATCACCTGAGAGACACCTTTATGATCACCCTCTCATAGGATGACGTTTGATGACCTCAAAGCTTTCTTCCGATACCAGGGAGTTGTATTATCTCATGGTCTAAGGAATACAATATTTGACATAGGAAAAGCTTCGCAAAGATGAACACAAGGACACGATCTAATTGCTTCGCTTAGTTTGGGTCTGTCCATCATATCATTCTCCCAATGATATGATCTCATTATCAATTGACAACTCATGTCTATGGTTAGGAAACCTTAACCATCATTGATCAATGAGCTAGTCCATAGAGGCGTACTAGGGACACGGTGTTGTTCACAAACCACACAAGTATTAAAGTTTCCGCTTAATACAATTCTAGCATGGAATATAAACTTTATCATGAACAAGAATTATAATAATAACATCTTTATTATTGCCTCTAGGGCATAATTCCAACAGTTCCAAGTGCCTTGGACCCACTGGAGATATTGTGTGACAACACTGGCGCCATAGCACTAGCTAAGGAACCAAGATATCTTCCAAAGACCAAGCACATAAACCGCCGGTTTCATATAATTCAAGATTATATAACAGACGGAGATCTGAAGATTAGCAAAGTACATACAGATCTGAATGTCGCAGATCCGTTGACTAAACCTTTTCCATGAGCAAAACATGATCAGCACCTTAATGCCATGGGTGTTAGATTGTTGCTAGATGTAAACTAGATTATTGACACTAGTGCAAGTGGGAGATTGTTGAAATTATGCCCTAGAGGCAATAATAAAGATGTTATTATTATAATTCTTGTTCATGATAAAGTTTATATTCCATGCTAGAATTGTATTAAGCGGAAACTTTGATACTTGTGTGGTTTATGAACAACAGTGTGTCCCTAGTACGCCTCTATGGACTAGCTCATTGATTAATGATGGTTAAGGTTTCCTAACCATAGACATGAGTTGTCGATTAATAATGAGATCATGTCATTGGGAGAATGATATGATGAACAGACCCAAATCAAGCAGAGCAATTAGATCGTGTCATCGTGTTCATCTTTGCGAAGCTTTTTCTTATGTCAAATATTGTATTCCTTAGACCATGAGATAATGCAACTCCCTGGTATCGGAAGAAAGCTTTGAAGTCATCAAACATCATTCTATGATAGGGTGATCATAAAGGTGTCTCTCAGGTGATCAGAAAGTACTTGTTGTGTTGTATGTATCGAGATGGGATTTGTCCCTCCCGAGTCAGAGAGATATACTTCGGGCCCACTCGGTAATCGATATCAACACCGCTTGCAAGCACGTGGTTAAGGAGTTAATCACAAAATGATATCGGATTATGGAACGAGTAAAGTACTTGCTGTGAACGAGATTGAACTAGGTATGCCGATACCAACGATCGAATCTCGGGCAAGTAAAATATCGCGTGACGAAGGGAATATATATGGGATTAATTGAATCCTGGCATCGTGGTTCATCCGATATGATCATCGATGAATATTTGGGAGTCAATATGGGTTTCCAGATCCCGCTGTTGATTATTGATAGAAGATCATGTCTGCATATTCTCGAACCCGTAGGGTCACACACTTAACATGCCTCGATGCTAGGATAGAATGGATACTTGATTTATGAGTTTTTGTTCGGAGTCTCGGATGAGATCCAGGACATCACGAGAGGTTCCAGAATGGTCCGGAGAATAAGATTCATATAAAGGAAAGCAGTTTTTGGATTTCGGAATTGTTTCAGAATGTTCGGTATTGTACCAGAAGGTTCTAGAAGCTTCCAGAGTGGGACCAACGTGGCCCCACTTGTCGGAAGGGGGCGTGGGCCTAAGAGGGAGTTCCCTAGCCGCATTGGGCCAGGGGCACAATGCCCCATAGGCCCAGCCGGCCAAAACCCTAGGGGAAACCCTAGGGGACCTTCTAGAAGGGGAGGGAAGATTTGCCCCCCACTCCACCCTTGTGGCTGCCGGCCCTAGGGCTTGGAGGAGGGGCAAGGGGGCCGGCTAGCCCCCTATATAAGGTGGGCAGGGGGCGCACCCTCCCACCACCCCAAACCCTAGCCGCCATACTGCTGCCCTCCTCTCTCTCTCTCCCGACTGCGTGTAGGCGAAGCCCTGCCGCAGAAACTCTCAACCATTGCACCACGCTGTCGTTCTGTAGATCCAATCTATCTCTATACCCCACTTGCTGGACCGAGGAAGGAGGAGACGTCACGGTGCCATACGTGTGCATCTCTCGGAGGCGTCGCCACTTGCAGCGTTGGATCGGATCGGATCGCAAGGAGGAGAAGGCTAGTATGACTACATCAACCACGTTCTATTGAACGTTCCGCTGTGCGATTTCTTCAAGGGTATGAAGATCTCATCTATCCCTCTCGTTGATTGCATCTCCTAGATTAGATCTTGGCTTTCCCGTTCGCATCCATAGAATTTTTTTTATTTACTATGCTGCGAAACCCTTCACTTGGCACCTTCATACTTGTACTTTTGGATAAGAGATGTTCCCGCTTGGAGAATGACTATCCTATCCCAAAGATCCTTTGCGGTGGGGATATCGCTGACTTGATCATGGAGAGTGCAGTGGATGCCACTCCTTATCTTGTCACAAGCCGTTGCATTTAGTTGACGGTCGTAGTACTCTCCCGGATTGAGGTTGTTGGGATCTTGTGGGTGGAAGCTGTTAGGAATATGCAACTTGTATTACTAGGGGGCCAAAGGCCATAATATATAGTACATCTGACTTGGGGTACAAGAAGATAAATCTAGACAAATACGGACTCCTAGACCAATACTAATACTCCTTAACACCCCCCTCAAATGCAAAGTGTATGGAATAGCATTGCATTTGAAGAAGTGAAAACTAGAAAGAAAAAAATGATAATCCAAAATCCGCGTCTTGAAAGTTTCCTCATAGCATGAAGAGTCTTCAAAACCTGTTGAGTCACGCTACAATCGATTGAAGAAGAGATCGACACAGACCGAGAGACGATCAGAAGAAAAGCATGCCACAAAAGATCATAGCACAAGCCAATAACATATAAGCTCACCAGGCAAAAGAATGTGCGTAGATCAATGACAATGCAATAGACGGTGCATCAAAGAAAGACACACACATAAAGAGAAGATGGGTTGTCAAAATATGTCATATAAGTAGAATCAAGCATTGCACACCAGATCATAGCCCAAAGAAAACCGTCGACAAAAGAAGCTAGAAGGCAAGAAAAAAGGCGTAGATCAACCAACAATGCAAAAGGAGGCCACAAGAGGACCAATAAAGCAGACCGACAAACAAGGTATGGTGGACTTCGCATGGCAAGAAAAACAAAAGAGAACAACGGTTTTGGTGGACGCAGCGGAAAAACATAACAGTGATGGAAGACATAGATAGATTCGAAACGGACATCGTCGAATATCACCTAAGAGTGAGGAAGAGAGACGGAACCAGATAGACTGGCATATGAAACTTTTCTTTGAAAGACTGGACGGGCCAAATCCAAGTCCGAACAGCAAGACACAATCTGCAGGCGGCCAGAGTGACGGTATGCAGAGACGGCGGTGCAATGGGGCCAATAGGCAAAGACAACGATCATGCGACCAACAACAACCAGATTGGGAACAGTGCACCTCAATCGGGACAACACCAATCAAACGCATCATAGCTAACATCCAAGTCAGGACCAGCAGCAGTGGATTAAACACGTGGGCCAACTTGGTGGGAGGAAGGAAGGAAGAGAGAGCAGCAGCAACACATAAGGCACACGAGATTGAAAAAGGCAGCACAGCTACGGCCAAGAGAAACGGCGGCGGCACAGAGGGATACATAGCACGGGTTGCGCATGCGGGAAAAAAACCTTAAATCTAGGCTCTGATACCATGTTAGGAATATGCAACTTGTATTACTAGGGGTCCAAATGCCATAATATATAGTACATATGACTTGGGGTACAAGAAGATAAATCTAGACAAATACGGACTCCTAGACCAATACTAATACTCCTTAATAGAAGCCAGTGCACACAATCTCCCAAAGCTCAACGCTGCAGCTACGAAGATGAGATTCCATAGAAGCTTTTCAATGAGAGAAATGAGTTCCATCATAATGAGGTGCGGGACCCAAACCATTAATGTGAGGCATGATGTTCTTTTGCTTAGGATAAACATAAGGAAATTGATTAGGGGGGCGCAGAGGTTTTTGACGAGTCGCTCTCATGAGCGGACTCGGCATCCTTCTCCTTTCCGGTGTCCATTGGTCTCCCTTGAGGTACTACCAATGGGTTACCAAGACAAGCCCCATCACCAATGGCCTTAAGTTGTTCTTCTAGGTAACTCATTTGAACAAGGAGACTGGAATCAACCTTGGCCTTTTCAAGGGCACTCTTGGCTAAGATTTCGCGAAGCTCCTTGTCCGAATAAGTCTTTTCCTCATCATCATCAGAAAAAACCATCTTTTCTCTTAGGAGATAAAGCCCTTAAAAGAGCCCTTGGCTCTGATACCAATTGAAAGTGTAAGATGGTTAACCTAGAGGGGGTGAATAGGTTTCTACAAAATTCTTTGTAATCTTTTGAAAGTTTTAGGCTTTGCGGAATATAAGTGAGCCTAAATGCAAACTAGGTGAGGCAACCTAAATGATGATACAAGATACTTCAAGCTCGAAGGCTATCACAAGGTGAACAACACAAGTAAGATATTGGTTAAGGAATAACCAAAGCACGCAGAGACGAAGATGTATTCTCGTGTTCACCACCTTTGGGAACGGGGCTACGTCACATTGGAGAGGTGTGAGGTTCCACGAAGGATTCCTCAACGCCACAAAGGCTCACCTTCTTCTCCGAGCCTATCTGTAGCATCCCAATTGTCTAACAATTGTAATGCTACTTGGTCTAGTAATATAATGGCTACTTCAAATATATAATTGTTGCATCATAATTATATCATGCTCATGTCATCATGCCTCCTTGCATTTGAGCATCATATAAAACCCTTTTGATTTGGTTCTTCTCTCATATGCATTATTAATTGTATTTGCCTCTTGATATTGTATTTGGTTCTTGATATATTGTTTAAATGCCCAAGTTGAGTTGGGGGCATATCTTTTGTTAACTCCACCACCTTACTTGTCATCATCCCATCATTCCACCATCCAACTAAATATGGGCTTTGCACTTTATTGGGTTTCACCTCTAGCTCATGTGGGTTGGGATGGATCCAATTCTTTTTCCACATGCTCTCATCTTAGCATCATGTTGTTTTCACATCATTGATATATGAGAGCCACATGGCCACCTTTGCATGCCTTGTGAGTGGAACCCTTTTTCCTAGCTTCCATATGGATTATCATGGAATTATGCTCATGTTGGAATATTTTTGGGACTATTAAGCATCTAGTGGCACATACACCCTAGCAAGTCCCAATTATAATCAAATGTGATCATCTCCATCTACTCCACTTGGGGCTTCCTTTTAAATTCTTTTGCTTAGGCCTTTCTCCACATTTTGGAATGCATAAGAATAATGCCAGGTTAATAATATTGTTTTCACAAGAATAATCATGGCATTGAATATTTTTGCATGGGCCATGCAAGTACCACCACAATTCTAGTCTTTGGATTTTATTTGATTTTTTGGGGAAACCATCTCATCTCTCTCTATCTCTCTCTTTTCCACATGTTCTTGCTTGATTTAGTTTGGAGCATGCAATCTTCTTAAACCCTAAGCCACCACCCCTTCTCTCTTATCCCCTATCTAGATCCTCCCTAATCACCTACCCATCATCACCATACCCCATCCTCTCTAACCACCCCCACCTAATCTAAACCCATACCCCCATCTAAGCTAAACCCTAACCCTAGCATGCCACACCTCCCCCCTCTCTCGGCCTCTCTCTTCTCTCTACCTAGCTGGACCCACCTGGACACCCTCTCTCCCTGTCCCCACCTAGCTACCCCCTCTCTCCTAAACCCTAGCCCGAGCCACCTAGCTACCCAACCCTAGCTCCAACCCGAGCTCCCTCTCTCCCTCTAGCCCTCTCTCTGACTGCATGTCCCACCACCCGAGCCTGGCCTGCCCTGCCCCACCTGCCAGCTCCCTACCCCTTCACCACCTCGCCCTGCTCCTGCCCCTGCCCGAGCACGTGAGTAGGAGAGGAGGAAAAAGGTGGCCGAGCCCCCTTTTACATCTACCTGCTCCCCACGGCACCCCTCTCCCTCTCTGCTTTTCCCACCCCCACACGCCTCCTCTGCCCTCCCAGATCCACTCCTGAGCGCCTGCCGCTCCTCTCCTTCCTCTCCACCACCGTCTACCCCCCACCGCCGGCCACCGTCGGCCTCTACTCCGTCCCGTTGATCCAGTCAAGCCGCGCGTCCGTGAAGTGGCCTGGGAGATCGAGGAGGATCCCCTGCATCGTCCTGTACTCGCCGTCGAGGAGGAGGAGGACCGGAGCCACCAGAACCAGCGCTGCACCGACGCCAAACCCTAGCCGCCGTCCGCGAGCCACGTCGACGATCGCCAGCGCCCCTGCACGAACCAACGCCGCCAGCACCCTCTCGGTGAGCCCCTGTACCTCCCTGACATGGTCACCTTCGCCGTGCAGCCCTAGATCCGCCGGCCCTTTCGTCGATCGCACTCCGCGCGCCGCCGCTCGTTTTCTGTTTGCTCGCTCGCGCACCGCATAGCCCATATCTAGGCCCCGCCCACTCTCCTGACACCAAGCCTAGCCTACCGCAGCGGTAGCCGCCGCCAAGCGCGAGCCCCAGGTCGCGGGTTCGAGTTCCCCGCGCGCCGCGCCCTGCCGCTGACGCGCACCGATCTGTCCACGCGACGCGGAGAAGATCCACAGTACGGCGACCCCCCTTTTGCACTTAACCCCCTGCAGTTTTTTCGGCTAAACCCGCGGTACGCAGAGCCCACACGTCAGCCGCTATGTTCGTTTTGCAGAAAACACCCAGGCTTTCGTAAACCTCAACCCGCGCTCCCCTAGCGACGCCACGTGGTCCACCCTGGGCCTTCGCTGTCACGTGGGGCCGAAGTCGCTGTCGGGCCCGCCTGTCTGTCTGTGAGGCTAGCTCAGCTCGCGGTGGCAGAAGAATTTCTGAGCGCTGTGCTGCTGAGTCAGCTCTGGCCCCACCTGTAATTGACTGTGGCTAGCTTTGAGATGGGTAACAAAAGTATTTTCTGTAATCTGTTTAAATTCAAACTTTTCCAAAATTAATTCAAATTCAAATTTAATTCTGTTTTTAAATAACTTTAAAAATATAAACCCAAATTAAACATATAATATATGTTTTCAAATCAGAAAAATGTGAGGAATTCAAATATGCCATTCAAAATATATTTTGGACACTTTATTTTCCCAAGTTGATTTAAATTACAATAAAATGCCCTTCCACCTTAATTAATTAATAACTTTTGTTTTATAACTCCAAATTTAACAAATAATATGTCTAAATTGATTAGCTCGACGAGACCTTTCTGTTTATGCATTCCGTCATCTGTTTTGAAGCATGCATCATATAAATATAAAGTATACAGCAACTAATATGAGGATAAAATGGGGCCAAAACTCAATAAAATGATTTATTCTTGTATTCCACACCTCACCCATGCCATGCTACTTTATTGCCATGCAAATTGTGCATCATTCATCATGGCATGATTGTTTGCTTGTCACATTTTAATTCATATGCTTGCGCACTTTATTTATGTTGGCCCTTGTTTGTTTGGTTCTTCTTCGAATAGACGCTGAGCAGGGGATATACCAAGAGAACCAGGAGCACTACCCAGATCCTTCTCTCGCTTCAACTGAGCTGCCAGGCAAGCACTACCACATGCTTGCATACATATAGTACCTATAGCCTCTATCTTATTCCTGCATCATTGAGTCGCGATTGCATTAATCTGAATCCCAAGTATTGCATAGCCTTTACTTTTAAACCCCACCAAAGCTTGTTCCTCCATCCCATGAGCCATTACTACAGGAGTTGTTTGAGCCATGCGAGTCGTAGAACAGCATGTGTAGGGTATGTGAGTGTCTGATGGATAACGAGGTACCTAAACAACTTAACCTGAGTAGTAATGGGATAACTAATGAAAGTGGCATCGGTGAGCCATATTCGCTATTTGGTTTTTCAGGCTCACTTGTGTCCCGTAGGACCCCGAGTACTTGATTCCTGTTCCTTGAATATTCGCGCTATCCACATCCGGGAGGCTTATGGACCCCCCTGAGCCAGATCTTGGTTCATTCTTATTTCTTGGGGCCACAAACTAGTTTGAGGTTTTATTTACTATCTGTACTTATGCCAGGCTTTACTGCTTTAATTAAATTGTGCGAGGTACTGCACACTGTACTGTTTTGGAAAGCGGAGTGTTTTCGCGATATCGACAAGCCCAGTCACATTTTCGGGTTCCCAGTCGTTTACAGCCACTGACGCAAACCTTGAGTCCGTCTCGGAGTCAGCTAACTTCGTTGCGGGTAGCTTAATGGGGTGGCCCCCTGAAATATTTCTGAATCCTGTGATCGCTTTGTCGTGAATGCCTCGTTGGGTTTGATTTGGTTTTTCCGAGGTTGATCGAGTGTGTGTTGCTATTTGTGCACCCCTGCAGGGTAAATCTTTCTGAAAGCCGTGTCCGCGGTTATGGACGACTTGGAGCACAGTTTCTCGATCATAGACAAGCATAACTAAAGTACCGCTTTTAATTTGACTAAGTATATGACTAGTAAATAGCGCAACACTCATGGAATGGATAATAAAACTGCCAACGGATGGGGGGGTTGTTCGTCCGCTTCCTCGTCGGTAAGCGAGGAGGAGGATGGATCTGTGGATATTACCGTTATTTCTGTCATAACTGTTGTTATTGATTCACGGACATCCGTCTATCTTTGGTTAGGCGGATGGTTAGCGAGTATCTATAGAATTGTTAGGGTTTATCTTTTGCTGCAATTGCGTCACCCCAGGTTGTGTCCCCTTTAGAGGCATAAAGACTTGCTGAGTACCCCTAGGGTCTCACACGATAAATTGTTTGAATCAGATGAACAGGTACACTCCCAAGATGGATACTGGGTGGAAGAGACGGACGATGTGGGCAACGATCATTCGGTGTAGAGATTCCGGGAACGGGGATCCGTGAGATCTGTGGGCGGGATGTGTTTATTTATGGGGCATCTTATGCCGATTTGCTTCTTATCCGTACTCGGATCTTGTTTTCCGCTTCCGCTTGATACTCTGATGTTTGATGTATGAGGAGATATCCTAAACTATTATATCTATCTAGGATATTTGGATCTTGCCGTATGGCGTTGCTATATTTCCTTTCTTTTTAGATGGAATGACTCTGAGAACCATTGTATGGTGGCTTGCATACATACTCATTTGTGTATGTAGTTGATCCCTTCGCCTGCCGATTAAGCCGCCCGTTCTTGTCCTGATGTTTGGAAATGGTTGGGACGGCCGAAAGGTCTACCTGTGAGTGGCATTTGGGCCCCACCGTACTATTTCAACCATTTCTGTTCATCCAGGCTTGTAACTAGGTGTGTAATTCACCGAGGTAGTTACAATTGGTATCAGAGCCATCCCGCCCTTCAGGGTCTCAGCCAAATGGTCGTTGTCAGTCTAGCAAATATTTTTGGTAGCTATGTATATTAGGGAAAAACAAAACGCGAGAGTAGGACTGCTTCCACTTTTCTTCTTACCCACCCACCCACCCTTTTTCTGGTAAGGAAGTGTAACGTTTTCAATCCTCTTCTCAAAATTCAAACTAGGATTCACGTGTTCTGGGTTTCCGTAGTACCATAGGTTGTGTGTGTGTGTGTGTAATTCCTTGTCTATCTGTTGCATCCAACTTGTTATCACCATCTGCCTTTGGTTATCAACTGTTGGTACATTCCATACCGACAGGCTTTTGCAAACCGACGCGATCTATCTGATTCGTTGTATACCGTCGCGATCTGTCTTACTCTTTGTTAACCGACGTTATCTTGTTTGGGGTGTTCGTTTCCGTAGTTACTAATCTTTAGGTTCATCGTGAGAAGAAGGTGTTGAGATATGTGTTATACTTATTCATGTGCGGAGTAATGATTTGAGTGCGGGATGGAGTCGCGACCATACCACTACTTTTATCATTCGCTCTTGTATATTGAATTGGTAGAGTCACTAATCTTGATTCGTTAAGTGATTTTGCGCATCTATTGGTATTTTAATGCCGAAATTTGTGGAAAATTTTTCTTTGATATATTTGTGTACCACACTCCTTTTCAGTCGTGTGCGATATGCTTAATATCTTCTAGGTGCTTTGAACTTTGTTGATATTTTCATATCATCTTAGTAAATTGTATCCTTTAATCTTGGTTAATTCCATCTTGGTACTATTTTGGATTATTATTATTCTCCATCATAGTACTGACTTGTGTTTTATATCAACCACAGGATGGCACCACCACGCCGTTCTGAGGAGGACATACAACCTGAACTGGGGGCAGCGTTGTCAAACATCGCCAATGCCTTGGCAGCAATGCAGCAGAACCAGCAGCGTTTCGAGGAAAGTGTCAGGAGGAATGAGTTTGTTCCGCTACCTCCACCTCCCAAGCGAGGAGACATCAAGAGCTTCCTGAAGTTCAACCCGCGCCAATTTGATGTTTCTGATCAACCACTTGATGCTGATGATTGGTTGCGTGAGATGTCAAGGTTACTGGCAACTGCTGATGTTCCTGAGCAAGAATGGGTAAAGTGTGCTACTCACCTTCTGAAGGGAGATGCAGCTCTGTGGTGGGAGAATTACCTGAAGGCAAACTGCACTGGTTTTCAGCCTACTTGGGGACAGTTCACTGGAGCTTTCAAAGAGCAGTATCTGTCAGAAATTGTCATGGAGAGGATGAAGGAAGTGTTTCTCAACCTCAAGCAGGGCAATGACAATGTCAATACCTACATCAGGAACTTCATGAACCTTTCTCGTTATGGTGGCGATGAGATCTCTGATGACAAGAAGAAGCAAAAGAGGTTCCGGCAAGGGCTCAATGCATCGATTAAATATGCAATCGCACATGCAAGGCCGGCGTCTTTTCTGGAACTTCAGCATACAGCTTTGCAGGAAGAAGCAAGTAGGCAAGTGTTTGAGGAGTCAAAGAAACACAACCGTGATGCAGCAAGCTCTTCAGCTATGTCAACTCCTTCTAAGCGTCGTGTCTAGGTTCCTAACACCCCACCGTCGCTTCCGGCTCCACCAAGACCTTCAAGCTTCGCGGCAAGGCCACCAAACTCCCTCACTGCTGCTCCTAGGGGCTACAACCACCACTACCCTGGAGCGCCTGGCGGAGTCCCTGGCTACGTTGCTCCACGTCCAGCTGGTGCTTGTTACACGTGTGGAAACACTGGGCATCAATACTGGAACTGTTCGATGAAGAACAAGGCTCTTCCTCCACCACCTCCAAGACCTGCAGCAAGCTCTCCTATGGTTCGTGCACCACCACCTCGGGCTCTCAACATCAACACCAAGCCCGGGTCTGCTGTTGCTCGTGCCAACTGTGTCAACGCCGCTCAAGCTGAGCATGCACCTGGAGTTGTGATGGGTATGCTATCCGTTAACTCAGTCCCTGCACGAGTTTTGTTTGATTCTGGTGCATCGCATTCTTTTGTTTCTCACAAGTTTGCAAATGAGAATGAGTTAGCATTGGATCCTCTCCTCAAGCGGTTAATGGTCCTTTCTCCTGGAGCAAAGATGGCAGCTTCTAAAGTCAGCCATGGCAATCAAATTGAGATTGGTGGCTCTTTGTTCTCGGCTTCCTTAATTGTTCTGGGCAATTCTGACATTGATGTCATCTTGGGCATGGATTGGTTGATAGCAAATGCAGTTGTGATTGATTGTGCTGAACGCTCGGTTTCTCTGAAGATTCCTGAAGGCCATATAGTCTATTCTCCAAGTCTGACTCCTGCTATCCAGCTTTTCTCTTTGGCGGCTCTGAATGATGATGCTATGGAAGCTATTCAGAGTGTTCCGGTGGTCTGTGAGTTCCCAGATGTCTTTCCTGAAGAGTTGCCAGGTATGCCTCCGGATCGTGAGGTTGAGTTTGTAATTGAGCTTGAACCTGGTACCGCTCCTATCTCCAAGCGGCCTTATAAAATGGGTCCTACTGAGTTGGCTGAACTCAAACGTCAGCTTGATGAACAAGAGAAGTTGGGTTTCATTCAACACAGTACTTCTTCTTGGGGTAGCCCAACCCTCTTTGTGAAGAAGCGAGACCAGACTGATAGACTTTGTGTTGACTATCGGGCTCTCAATGCTAAAACCATCAAGAATAAATATCCCCTTCCGCGGATTAATGATCTCTTCGATCAGCTAGCTGGAGCTATGGTATTCTCTAAGCTTGACTTGAGAAGTGGTTATCACCAAATCAAGATTCGCAAGGAAGATGTTCCTAAAACAGCTTTCACCACCCGCTATGGCATGTATGAGTACACGGTCATGTCTTTCGGTCTCACCAACGCACCTGCCACCTTCTCGAGGCTCATGAACTCGGTTTTCATGGAGTATCTTGATAAGTTCGTTGTGGTCTACCTGGATGACATCCTAGTCTATTCTAAGTCACAAGAAGAGCATGAAGAACACCTTCGGTGTGTCCTAAACAAGCTTCGTGAGAACCGCTTGTATGCAAAGTTCTCCAAGTGTGAGTTTTGGCTGCCTCAAGTAACCTATCTTGGTCATGTCATCTCTGCCAAGGGCATTGCAGTCAACCCGGAAACTGTGAAGACAATTGTTGAATGGCTTCCTCCTGTTAATGTCAAGGAAGTGCGGAGTTTCCTTGGTTTGGCTAGTTATTGCCGTCGCTTCGTTCAGAACTTCTCGAAGATAGAGAAGCCTCTTACCGATCTCCTCAAGAAAGGCAAGAAATACCTTTGGACTCCTGCATGTCAAGCAAGCTTTGAGGCACTCAAAGAGAAGCTCACTTCCACACCAGTCTTGGTTCCTCCGGATACATCTAAGCCGTTCCAGATCTTCTGTGACGCCTCTTTGCATGGATTGGGTGCGGTCCTTATGCAAGAAAAACAAGTTGTTGCTTATGCCTCTCGACAGTTGAAGACGCATGAGATCAACTATCCTACACATGACCTCGAGCTCGCAGCAGTTGTCTTTGCTTTGAAAGTATGGAGGCACTACTTGCTTGGCAAACATTGTGAAATCTTTTCTGATCACAAGAGTCTGAGGTATATCTTTACTCAGCCTGATCTCAACCTTCGGCAGAGGAGATGGATTGAAGCAATCAATGACTTCGATTTGACCATCAACTACACTCCGGGCAAAGCTAATGTCATGGCGGATGCTCTCAGCCGCAAAGCTTATGTCAATAACCTCATGATGGAAGAACAACAGCCTCTCTTGTGCGAGGAATTCCACAAGCTCAACCTTGAAATTGTGGAACAAGGGTATCTCCTGAACCTTCTGGCTACCCCTCTCTTGGAAGAAAAGGTTCGCTCTTCTCAGCTTGGTGATCCGCACACCAGAAAGATCATCTCTAGGCTTCAGCTTCCGAAGTATGAGTCCTTCCACGTCGATGATCAAGGCACGCTTTTCTTTGAACACTGGATGTTTGTTCCGAACTACCCGGGTTTGAGAGAGCAAGTTCTCAAGGAGGCGCATGATTCTATTCTTTCTATCCACCCTGGCAGCACAAAGATGTACATGGACTTGAAAACACAATATTGGTGGCCTGGTTTGAAAAGATATTGTGCCAAGTATGTCTCGGAGTGTGATGTCTGCCGTAGAGTTAAAGCTGTCCATCAGAAACCTTCCGGTCTTCTACAGCCATTGGAACCCCTGGAATGGAAATGGGAGAAAGTAGAGATGGACTTCATCACGGGTTTTCCGAGGTCGCAGAAGGGCAACAATGCAATCTTTGTTGTCATTGACAGGCTTTCTAAAGTGGCTCACTTCTTCCCCGTCAAGGAAACAATTTCTGCAATTCAGTTGGCTGAGCTCTATATCAACAGAATTGTCTCTCTGTATGGGGTTCCGCTTGAGATCAGTTCAGACCGTGGAAGCATCTTCACTTCCAAGTTCTGGGAGAGTTTCCAAAATGCTTTGGGAACAAAGTTGAACTTCAGCACAACTTACCACCCTCAGTCGCAAGGACAAGTTGAAAGGATCAATCAGATTCTGGAGGATATGCTTCGTGCTTGCGTCATCTCGTTTGGCATGAAGTGGGAAGAATGTCTTCCGTATGCTGAATTCTCTTACAACAACAGCTTCCAGAAAAGTCTAAAGATGGCACCATTTGAGGCTCTCTATGGTCGCAAATGCAGAACTCCGATTGGTTGGTCGGGTGCAGGAGAAAGAATTTTGTTTGGCCCTGACATTGTGACTCAAGCGGAGGAGAAAGTTCATATCATTCTTGAAAATCTGAAGATTGCTCAAAGTCGCCAGAAGAGCAATTATGACAGAAAGCACGCGGACATGGAGTATGTCCCTGGTGATCTCGTTTACCTTCGTGTCACTCCCATGAGAGGCACGCACCGTTTTGGTATCAAAGGAAAGCTGGCTCCTAGATACATCGGTCCTTTCAAAATTCGTGGAAGAAGAGGAGAAGTTGCTTATGCTCTTGAGCTCCCGGAAAAACTCAAGGTCCATGATGTTTTCCACATCTCTCAGCTCAAGAAGTGCTTCAAGGATCCCGGCAGGACCGTGGACCATGAGCTTATCAATCTCCAAGAAGACCTGTCTTATCAAGAACACCCCACAAAAATCCTTGAAGTCACAGAAAGAAGGACTCGCAACAAGTCCATCAAGTTCTGCAAGGTGCAGTGGTCGCACCATTCCGTTGATGAAGCCACTTGGGAACGTGAAGATGAGCTCCGTGCCAAGTATCCTACCCTCTTTGTGTCTTCTTCTTCCTAGAATCTCCGGGCGAGATGACTGTGGCTAGCTTTGAGCTGGGTAACAAAAGTATTTTCTGTAATCTGTTTAAATTCAAACTTTTCCAAAATTAATTCAAATTCAAATTTAATTCTGTTTTTAAATAACTTTAAAAATATAAACCCAAATTAAACATATAATATATGTTTTCAAATCAGAAAAATATGAGGAATTCAAATATGCCATTCAAAATATATTTTGGACAATTTATTTTTCCAAGTTGATTTAAATTACAACAAAATGCCCTTCCACCTTAATTAATTAATAACTTTTCTTTTATAACTCCAAATTTAACAAATAATATGTCTAAATTGATTAGCTCGACGAGACCTTTCTGTTTATGCATTCCGTCATCTGTTTTGAAGCATGCATCATATAAATATAAAGTATACAGCAACTAATATGAGGATAAAATGGGGCCAAAACTCAATAAAATGATTTATTCTTGTATTCCACACCTCACCCATGCCATGCTACTTTATTGCCATGCAAATTGTGCATCATTCATCATGGCATGATTGTTTGCTTGTTGCATTTTAATTCATATGCTTGCGCACTTTATTTATGTTGGCCCTTGTTTGTTTGGTTCTTCTTCGAATAGACGCTGAGCAGGGGATATACCAAGAGAACCAGGAGCACTACCCAGATCCTTCTCTCGCTTCAACTGAGCTGCCAGGCAAGCACTACCACATGCTTGCATACATATAGTACCTATTGCCTCTATCTTATTCTTGCATCATTGAGTCACGATTGCATTAATCTGAATCCCAAGTATTGCATAGCCTTTACTTTTAAACCCCACCAAAGCTTGTTCCTCCATCCCATGAGCCATTACTACAGGAGTTGTTTGAGCCATGCGAGTCGTAGAACAGCATGTGTAGGGTATGTGAGTGTCTGATGGATAACGAGGTACCTAAACAACTTAACCTGAGTAGTAATGGGATAACTAATGAAAGTGGCATCGGTGAGCCATATTCGCTATTTGGTTTTTCAGGCTCACTTGTGTCCCGTAGGACACCGAGTACTTGATTCCTGTTCCTTGAATATTCGCGCTATCCACATCCGGGAGGCTTATGGACCCCCCTGAGCCAGAGCTTGGTTCATTCTTATTTCTTGGGGCCACAAACTAGTTTGAGGTTTTATTTACTATCTGTACTTATGCCAGGCTTTACTGCTTTAATTAAATTGTGCGAGGTACTGCACACTGTACTGTTTTGGAAAGCGGAGTGTTTTCGCGGTATCGACAAGCCCAGTCACATTTTCGGGTTCCCAGTCGTTTACAGCCACTGACGCAAACCTTGAGTCTGTCTCGGAGTCAGCTAACTTCGTTGCGGGTAGCTTAATGGGGTGGCCCCTGAAATATTTCTGAATCCTGTGATCGCTTTGTCGTGAATGCCTCGTTGGGTTTGATTTGGTTTTTCCGAGGTTGATCGAGTGTGTGTTGCTATTTGTGCACCCCTGCAGGGTAAATCTTTCTGAAAGCCGTGTCCACGGTTATGGACGACTTGGAGCACAGTTTCTCGATCATAGACAAGCATAACTAAAGTACCGCTTTTAATTTGACTAAGTATATGACTAGTAAATAGCGCAACACTCATGGAATGGATAATAAAACTGCCAACGGATGGGGGGTTGTTCGTCCGCTTCCTCGTCGGTAAGCGAGGAGGAGGATGGATCTGTGGATATTACCGTTATTTCTGTCATAACTGTTGTTATTGATTCACGGACATCCGTCTATCTTTGGTTAGGCGGATGGTTAGCGAGTATCTATAGAATTGTTAGGATTTATCTTTTGCTGCAATTGCGTCACCCCAGGTTGTGTCCCCTTTAGAGGCATAAAGACTTGCTGTGTACCCCTAGGGTCTCACACGATAAATTGTTTGATTCAGATGAACAGGTACACTCCCAAGATGGATACTGGGTGGAAGAGACGGACGATGTGGGCAACGATCATTCGGTGTAGAGATTCCGGGAACGGGGATCCGTGAGATCTGTGGGCGGGATGTGTTTATTTATGGGGCATCTTATGCCGATTTGCTTCTTATCCGTACTCGGATCTTGTTTTCCGCTTCCGCTTGATACTCTGATGTTTGATGTATGAGGAGATATCCTAAACTATTATATCTATCTAGGATATTTGGATCTTGCCGTATGGCGTTGCTATATTTCCTTTCTTTTTAGATGGAATGACTCTGAGAACCATTGTATGGTGGCTTGCATACATACTCATTTGTGTATGTAGTTGATCCCTTCGCCTGCCGATTACGCCGCCCGTTCTTGTCCCGATGTTTGGAAATGGTTGGGACGGCCGAAAGGTCTACCTTTGAGTGGCATTTGGGCCCCACCGTACTATTTCAACCATTTCTGTTCATCCAGGCTTGTAACTAGGAGCGTAATTCACCGAGGTAGTTACACTATCCCACGAAGTAATAGCTCACTTACTCGTGGTAGACTTTAAGGTAGTCTCCAAACCCTCACAAACTTTCCATGGAGAAAATCACAAGCCAAATGCCTCTGGGCGACCCTAGCCGCCCAGGGTTTCCCACAAACCCAAGAGTAACAAGCTAACTCGATGAACTCAAAGGGGAATGAACTTTGGCTTGGTGGAAACGTAGATCAGGACCTCCTCTTTCTTTCTACCAAAGGGATTTGGATTTGGTTGGGTAGAATGGGAGATCCTCAAGCTTTTGTGTTTCAACAAGAGAGAGAGAGAGAGAGAGAGAGAGAGAGAGAGAGAGAGAGAGAGAAAGAGCTTCAAGAAATGAATGTTAGCTGAAATTCCTAACCTCTCAGTGGAGAAGAAAGGGGTATATATAGTATGGGGAGAAAAAGAGCCATTTGGGGGTTCCTGCGACGGGACCGGCACTGGTCGAACCGGTTCGTACGCCGGAAATTCCGGCGACAGACCCGACGGACCGGACTCCACGCCGGAAGTTCCGGCGACGACCGAAAATCTCGGCGCGCCATCGAAAGAAAATGCAGTGAGCTGTTTTGGCACTCACCGAGAATTTCTGGTGGCGACCGGAAATTTTGGCGATAGCACCGGCGGCGCCGGAACTCCTGTCGGTTTCGCAGTAACCCTCTTAGACCCATTTTTCATGGTGATTTTTCTTTCTATCCTCGAATGGTGTGTGGCTGTGGATTGTGTGATGTATATTTTGTGTAGGACATCCCCAAAGAGCGCACCAAGATCACCCCTCTTAATAGTGCGGCGTTTCCTATTTGACTCAAAAGTAAATAAGAGAGAATAAGAAATAAAATCACCGGCTGTTCAAATAGAAACGAATGGGGGTCACACATTGCCTTTCATCATCAACTATGAACTATCACCTATAGAGAAGCTAGTAGAAACATTAGTCCGTTCTCTAGCTTCGATGTCATAGTTAACCAAAATACTAGATACTGGCTATTTTCCCTTTTACCCAATCGATTTTGGCCCTGATAGCCAGTGCCCGAACACAAAAATTTATACATCGAAGCATGTAGAAGAATCGACGCCTAATTCCTGCAGTCAATAAAATATTTCTATCTATCTTTTTTTTAAAGGAGCGTATATTAATATCAGAGGATACCAATTACACTCAGCCTCTGCAACAACGCATTGTCCTAGAGGTCATACGGATGCATAGAGCCAAAAAAGAAGAATTGCAAAAAGAAAAGCCCCACTACAGTTCCTCATTCATTGAAACAACAATACTACCACAACTAAGACAACACCGGAAGTCCATCTTCTTCAATAACGACGCCTCTAAAAGGGAACAGTGCACAAACACCGTCATCGCCCGATCAAAATAGGACCATGAACTTCACATGTATTGTCTCCCCGCTTGCATACCACTGCTCCAAGTCACGAATCACCAAGCCAATTCCTCATCACCATCCAGACTCGAACCACCATTGTGAGTGCTCAAATCTCGGTCTTGATGACATTCTCCGTCGGCACCATGGGACGAGAACATGCCCCATGATATTAACAACCAATAGAGCTTTGAAGCGCTTCCTCTGAACCCAAACGGCCAGACAAAAATATGGGTGCGCACGACCGAATGCCACCTGATCTAGCAATCTCTCGGCATATGCGCACTGTGGAGTTTGCCAGCAGAGCCTTTCAAAACATGCCACTACAACCAGATCAATGGAGACAAACGTCAAGCGGGTCTTCGTCTTGGCATGAGATGAACCCTAGGACCACCCCTTTATTCAAACCGACCCAACATCCCCTCTCGCCACCAGCCGGAGGTAGAGGAGAAGACAGTCGAGCATGCCACTGAAGCGGCTCGCCAGAACCCAGCGTGCAGCTGCCTCCGCAGCCAGAGGTCCAGATCGGATCCGGGCCAGACCCGATGCTACCGCCGCCCGCAATGGCGGCCACACGTCAGCGCTGCCGAGGATGTTCTTGCAAGATCGTCTCCAATGCTGCCACCACGACACCTCCTCCTCCCCAAGCCCTCGATCTGTGCCGCCCAAGAAGACGATGGGTCTAGGCGGACACTCTAGGCCCATGACATGATGTCGCAGCCTGCAACACGGTTGCAGGAGCACCCGCCGTCACCTGGCCGAGATCGCCGCCTCGACCACCGCCCCCGACCCGCTCCGTTGGCGCCGCCCCATCCGCCTCTTTGAAGAAGACCGCCGCAGCCTCCACCCCTAGCACCTTAGGTACTAGGGGACCGCCGCCACTGCGGCCAACGCCAGCGGCAGCGGCAGAGGGATGGGATCTGTAGGAGGGAGGTCGGCGTCGGCAGGATCTGGAGGTCCTCTGGCGGCGCCTAGGGGTCGCCACGGGAGGGAGGGTTACTCGTACGTGGTGGGTCATGCCCTCTTCCATTGCTATCTATCTACTGTCAAACAACAAATGTCTCTCTCTCTCTCTTTCCTCCCTACACGGCAGCAACACATACTTGTTTATCCTTCTAGTGTTCTTTTACTCGTCGGTGCTCAACCTGTGAGAGCGGTGTCTGAATTTCTTTTATGAGCATCGGTGATGAGGTGGCTGTCTTTTGATGTACTTGGCACCGGCTGCACCGGCTAGGCCGCCGTGAAAGGCCTGATGGGCAACAACCCGATCTAAGAGACAAGTAGTCATTGCATTCAGCAGCGTTTCATCCGAATCTACCTGAACTCTGTGTGACGATCCACAGCGAACTTTTTGTAGTAATAGCTTCAATGTGTGCACCTTGTAAGTGTAGGCCCATATGTGGCAATGTCGCAGGTACGCCTGGACAAAAGCGGCGGTAGCAGAGCAGGAGCTGGATCCTCCCCCGGCCCGTGACTGGAACGGGAGCCTGACGCGCACAAGGGTCGGCGCTGCGGGGCCTGTCGACGTGCCGCCGAGTCGGAGCGGCGTCACCCAGCCGCCAGCCGATCGAGCCGCGTCGATCGCCACCGCCTCATCACCCCGCACCGACGCCAGCCTGCGTGCCTCCCTTCCCGTGGTCCAGCCCGTCCCGCTCCAGGACTCCGGAGTAGCAGTAACTTGTTTCCCTTTTGGGAGTGAACCATTTTCGGACGGCCAGTAGAAAATGCATACGCTCGCGTGGCCTTGAGCTTGCTCGCCGTCGTTGCCCGACCAGGGCCGGGCGTGCGTACGTGTTCCCCCAAATGTGCAGCATATGGTTCGTGCCGAGAAGAGCTGCACATCACCAAGGGTAGGAGTAGTACCAAACTGAAGATGCAAACGTCGGATGCGTCCCAAACGTGGAATGGTCGGCGCCGCCGGGATCCGATCGAGATCGACACGCGTCGAGGGCGCACATGTCCTACAGGACGACCGGCAGCGAGAAGTGTATGTGTATTGGCATAACGGCCGACCGACCCACGCACACATCGACGCTGCGTTTCCGTTTTCAGGTTCCCCTCGCTCTGCACCCTGCCCAACGGCCTGAAGCACATGCACCGCAGGGCGGCCAAACTAAACGGCTGCAACTGCCCAGGGGTATGCCTTTCCCGCTGATTAAATATCCCCGAGTCCGCCCGCGCGCTGCCGAAGCCCAAGAACTCGCGAGCGACGGAACAGAGGCGCTCTCTCTGACCACACAAACATTAGCGACACGCCTCGGCTAGCTGCTCTCTATCGGTCGGCTTGCTCGCTGGCCAGTGGCCACTGAATTGGAGCTTGGAGCCTGGTGCTAGCTAGCGGCGTCGCCCGTCGAAAAAATTAATCCGGCCATGGCTGCGGCGATGCCGTCGAATCGATCGTCGCTGCTGCTGCTTCCTCGCCGCTTCCTCCTCGTCCTCGCGATCCTCCTCGTAGCAACAGGTGAGCGCTGTGCAGTCTGTAGACCCCCTCGCAAATCATCGTTGCATACGCGTGCATGTATGTCGAATACGGAGGTTTTTGCGGCCGGCCGGGGAGTGCACAGGGTTCAGTTAGAAACTGAATTGCCTTGATCGAGTACCGATCCTTTCGCATCAGGCTCCAACAGGTCTCACCGAATATATATGTTGATTGACACCGGGTACCGCTAACTTGATGTAGGCTCAAAGTGATCTTTTTAGAAGCAGCTAGCTCAAAGTGATCCTTACTTGTCAGTTCTTACACTCCATTGCCATAGTATTACACTACATCATCAATTCGTCATGGAGCGAATTAAGTGACTACCAGTGGCTTCTTTTTACACTACTACTAGTCACTCCATTGTCATCTCTACCCGTGCCTTCTTCATTTCTTGTTTTACTCTGTGCTGAATTTCAAGTTTGATCAAAGGAGTGTGGCTGAATTTCAGTTTGTTCATATTTATGGGGTTGGGCTGATGCACCCCCACCTGCCTGCGTTCGAGTGTCCGTACTCGCATCCGGTGGGCACGCACAATTACCGCTCAAAGTGTGATGCGCTTCCTTTGATTTTCTCAAGTATCAGTAGGAGATGACGATCTAACCATCGATGGTGGTTATCTGGTGTACTTGCTGAGATTATATTATCTTCGTTTTCAACGAATATCCAGTGAGCTCACATGGTCCCTCAAGGTGCTCCATGGCGTAAGACACACCCACTACGATGGCATAGCATCTCTGCCCATCCCAATACTAAATCAAACAATTCTTTCGTTATTTTACCTAAATTCGATTCTACTTGCTGCCATTTTCCCTCTGCTTTTCTTCCTAATTAATTTGAGGTGGATCCGATCTGGTACTGACCTGTGATGACTTTACCCCTAAAGTATGTTTGAAAGGGCGGCCAAGTGGTTTGCTTATTACAGTTCGTAATCGTATTTGCCAGCTCATACTGGTGTACTTTTCGGTCACTCGTGGCCACTGGGACAGAAACAAAATGAAACATGTTGGCTAGCTAAAAGTCTGTTGACAACGTACGTGGTATTTTATTGGGTTGATTCTTGGTAGGATACCCCTATCACATGCTCGCATGTGGACCCCGAGCTTGATCGACGAATTGATCTAAGACTGGGTGCAGAGCTGGTGCAGGGTGCTTCTTACGTTGCTTGCTCATCTATTTTATTTTATTTTATTTGAACAAGTTGTCCATTTTATTTCGATATTACCGACACACACTTCCCTTTTCTGCTTGTCAAAAATGTAGTTTTTGTATTGTGATAATTCGATTATGGTATTTGGTACTGTACATGCAGTTCGTGGCTTCGATCTGACTCTGTTAGAATCATCTGCAGATGAGGCGGTGGCAGCTGGAGGAGGCGGCCTGTCGATCGGGATCAGCTACGGTCAGATCGCGGACAACCTCCCTTCCCCATCCCGGGTGTCGCGGCTGGTCCAGTCGATGCAGGTGAGAAAGGTGAAGCTGTACGACGCGGACCAGAACGTGCTGAGCGCGTTCCTGGACACGGGCGTGGAGTTCGTGATCGGCATCGGGAACGAGAACGTGTCGGCGATGGTGGACCCGGCGACGGCGCAGGCGTGGGTGCAGCGCCACGTCCGCCCCTACCTCCCCAGCACGCGGATCACCTGCATCACCGTCGGGAACGAGGTGTTCAAGGGCAACGACACCGCGCTCAAGGACAACCTCCTGCCGGCCATGAAGTCCGTGTACGTCGCCCTCGCCGCGCTGGGGCTGCAGGGCCAGGTGAACGTCACCACGGCGCACTCCCTGGACATCATGGGCAGCTCCTACCCTCCCTCCGCCGGCGCGTTCCGGCCCGACGTCGCGCCCTACATCACCCCGCTCCTGGACTTCCTGTCGACGGCGAGGTCGCCGTTCCTCATCAACTGCTACCCGTACTTCGCCTACAAGGACGACCCCACCGGCGTGCCGCTGGAGTACGTGCTCTTCCAGCCCAACGCCGGGGTGACCGACCCGACCACGGGGCTCAACTACGACAACATGCTGTACGCCCAGGTGGACTCCGTGTACGCCGCGGTCCAGGCGCTGGGCCACACCGACGTCGACGTGAAGATCTCCGAGACCGGGTGGCCGTCCAGGGGCGACCCCGACGAGGCCGGCGCCACGCCGCAGTACGCCGGGATATACATCGGGAACCTGCTGCGGAGGATCCAGATGAAGCAGGGGACGCCGCTCAGGCCGGCCGTGCCCATAGATGTCTACGTGTTCGCGCTCTTCAACGAGAATCTGAAGCCGGGGCCGGCCTCCGAGCGGAACTACGGCCTGTTCTACCCTGACGGCACGCCTGTCTACAACGTCGGGCTGCGCGGGTACCTGCCGCCCATGGACGACTCACACGGGACGCGATCGGTAAGCAGGCTCTTTTCTTATTCAGGCTTTCTGAATGTCACATTCTGCGAATTTCTTACTACTGTACAAACTTTCTGAATGTCGACGAAATGTACTTCAACACTAGCTAGGTGATTGTCACTACACAAAAAAGTCTTTGATTCTTTACGAGACGACGCTGTCGTATTTTACAAATTCTGCTTTGTGCGATACCTGAATCTGACATGCAGTGAAATGGTTTTCGTCCTTTGCAGGTGGTTCACCTGTTTGCCCTCATCGCCATGGCATCTATCGCTCTCATGTTATCCTGATAGTATATACTATTACCACTGCGCGCAGTAACTAAAGCGGCGGAAGATGTTGGTCCTGAGCATCTCCTGCTGCTAGGGATTCCACACGCAGACATGAAGGTAGGAAAACTGACTGAAACTTGCTTTTGAAAATCGCCTGCCAGAGGATGCCGCATGAAAACCTTCAATGCGATTGCAAATATTCATGTAAAACAGTTCATAATCTAGATTCTGCTTTGCTGAAAGAAAACTAACCAATGTGTTATGTTTCTCCAGGTTGCTTGTGATCATCAGAGACACACAATTAGCCCTGGCAATCACAGTCAAGTTAATTCCATACTGACGATGAAGTAGAACTAACTGCTTGTACATGATAGGCCTATATTTGTACATACGACATTGATTTTATAGGATTCCTCCTCCTATTCATTCTGGAGATATCATCTCTATGAAAATTGTATAGTATTTGTAGCAAGTGTACAAGTGGAACATACTTTACAAGAGATAAATTCAGAGTTTCAGACAAGCCAAGGCCAATTGTCACATATATATAGTGTACTTCCCATCATGCTTCTTAACTGCTTATTCTAGTATTTATTAAAGCCTCTGGCAACCTTGTGATGATTCATTCTGGTGTTGAGTACTACTAATATTATAACATCATTGATCAAGAAAGAAGATTATTACAAAAAAAAAAGACAGTGAAGGGTAATACTGGTTAGAGTGCAACTGGCTGTCTTCTCTTTGTTTTTCTGTGAAGTACTGATATCTTCTCGGGAAAAAAAAAAACAACTTTCATTTTTCCATGAGAAGTAAAAATCTCCAAAACCATACAAAGTCTAAACTAATGCCTCGCAGAAGCAGAAAAATGAACCACGTCTTGCCGCCTTGGTTTAGATGATTTTGTAAGGTAATCTAGGAGCTTTATTCATCAGACAAGTTAATGGGGGATACGAGTGATATCAGGCATATCTAAAAGCCAGACATGTCTACCAACTGACAAAGAAACTACTGCTTTCACAAGCAAATGGGCATCCCCATTAATTAGACTCCCTAGATTTATGAAAAAAAAGGGGGCTACATTAAAAGACCTTCTGAACTCTATCTCCTTCAGGTTCATAACATAGCGGCAAGGCTTGTTCTAAGACCACAATTGTTTAATTTAAGCAAAATCAAACACCAGACTGCCAGAGAGGCCGAGTGGCAAGTCCTCACCACAGCACGGAAAGCCCAGTTGCAGGAAAAGTCCTATTTGCAGCTCAATGCGTCCATCGAGGAGGTGCTATGTGCCGCTCTTTATGGTGTCAGGGCGAAACCTCCTATTTATCGCCTGACGCGGGCAATATTAGTACACGCTTGCACACTTCCATTCATGGGCCTCTCACGATGTGGCCCAATAACACGTACAATTTTACCTTTATGTTTTTAGTTTATTTTTCCTTTTCTGTTTTTATAATATGAACATTTATGTTTATATGAACGCTTATTTAATAAGAACACGTACCTTATTTAAATATTTTTCTAATATTGACATTTATTGTTATTCGAATGTTTTTTTAAAAAATCTGAATATTTTTCAAATTAAACAATTTTTTGGATTTGTATATTTTTTTGAAATCTAAAAAAACTAATGATTTTTCTTAAAACATTTTTATTAATTCCAAAACATTTTAAAATCTAGACGTTTTGAATCTAAACATAAAAAGAAACCAGGGAAAAAGAAAAAACAAAAGAAACACAAAAAGAAAGAAATAGAAAAAAACAAAAAAGATAAAAAGCTAATGGCAACAACCATGCCTAATGGGTCGGCCAGCAGCATGCGCGTGAGTGGAATCTATTATCGTGCGCACTAAGTGATAAATAGGAAACACTTGTCCATGGGGGAGCATCGCTCACCCTTTTTCTTCTGGCGGTCCCGAGTTAGGCCCTGGTCCATTAAGGTACTACCTCTTTTCTTTCGTCATTTTATTTATTTATTTTTTTTGTTGTTTTTACTTTTTTTAATTTTAAAAAAGTGAATATTTCTTAATCATGTAATTAAAAATTCTAAACTTTTTTTAAAAAACATAAACATTTTTAAAATATCATGAACAAAAAAATTAAAACATTGAAGTAAATTTCAAATTTATGAATAATTTTCAAATTTCATGAACAAAATTTTAAAATCATGAGTAATTTTTCAAAAATCTTGAACATATTTTATAAAATCATGAATTAAAAAACATGATTTTTTGAAATCATGAATATTTTTTAAAAAATCATAAACAAATTATCGAAATCAAAACCTTTAAAAGGAAAAAAGAAAGCAGAAATATAAAAGAAAGAAGAACCAAAGCAAAATGGGCCGACCCACGGGTGGATGCCCCCGTGCGGTGCCAACTGCCCGCGCCGCTGATTTGCCATCCACCAGGGGATCGCTGCTCCTTCGGGTGAGAAGTGATTGTCTAACAGTATCAAATAATCATGAGGGATTGTTTGATCCCGCCTAGATTGATTTCAAGATTAGGAAGATCTTTAACACCTTGTAATTTCATAGTTTTAGTTTGTTTATTTTTATCGCAATCATGTTAGTTTACTTTTAAACTTTCCGCATAAGAATTTGCAACTTTAGCTCTCCATGATTAGGGAATGGGTTATATTATTTGGACTTCCAGTCTTTATTATATATAAAGTTTTTTAGTTATGGTTATTTAAATTGATGTATGAATTCGAATATGTTTTAATGAATGTGTATTTTATGATGATTATAGGATCTTTCACACCACTAATGCTAATTGGAAAATTCTAATTTTTTATATTATGTTGTAGATCATTTAGTTGATTATAGAAAGAAGAATTGAATAATAAAACAAAATAAAGAAGGAAACAAGTACAAACCATGATACTATTAAATATTTAGTATGAGTACAAGTTGAGCTATATACTTAAACCACAAACATTAATTGCTTCATACCCGGTTTGGAAGTTGATGCTATGTTTGATCTTTTTTATCTTCCCATGAGATCGAAACATGTTAGTTCATTTGGAGAACTCTCAAAATGAGTTAAAGTATTATGCAAATAAATAAACAAATATGTGGGGTGATTGTGAGAGGGAATAAAAGCAAACATTCAAACTTTTGAATCCTAAGGGGATGTGAATATCTCTAAATATGTTTGTGGTCTCCTCACTCACTCAGTTTGGTTGAACTTAATGTTTTATATCATAATGATGATTACTCCTCACATAACAGTTAGTGATAAAGGTGTGAAAGCCTTCTAGTTTTGAAAGTATGATAGAAACCGTGAAAGGATCTATATAATGTATTATCACTATCCGCCGGAATTCTCTCAATTATTTTGAGGACTTGAGCTTTATTAAAATGATGCCTCTGTTCTTTAAGTTCCTATGTTGCTTAGGGACGAGTAAAAGTCTAAGCCTGGGATGTTTATAAGTGCATTATGCATCATGTTTTAACTTGTGTTTTGCATTAGTACTATTAGGATTTTATTATTTTACTATGCTCGCACACATTTTCTGATGATTTCCACAGGATCCTTGATTTAAAGACGTTGACGGTCAAAAAAATTAAAGAGATCATTTTTGACATAAATATGGTAACTAAAAGAAATAAATATATCCCATACAATTATCCACGTACCTGGGAGTAAAGGTAATGAGAAAATTCATCGAACAAGTTTTCAAACGATTAACATGCACTTATACGGGTACACGGTGCAGTACTAGGTGATGTTTTACTCATCTTGTCAAACACTTTCTCCTTCTATAACTAGATCATAAGATAGCCATTTAGAGAGGCCACAAAACACCGAACCTAACCTCCGGAAGAGATCTGAAGGGGGACTCACAAAAAGGCATCCATCTCCATTGATATTTGTGTCTTGGAGGATGCAACATTATTCTTCATCATCAACACCATCATCTCCATCACCATAGCCGAATCCTTCATTCATCTTGTTGTAATTCAAAACCCTAGTGTGGATTTGCAGGTGTATATGTTCAATCATTCGTACTCCATTCATATTACCATGATGATGTTGATTGCCTCCATGTGTGAGTAGTTTTCTTTTTTTATTAGGGAGACGGAGAAATCCTAGCACATATATGAATTTAAATAATTATATTTGTTTTTAGTTGTATAAGTGTGTAGTAACTTTCATCTTGATATTATGCGAACATTGTCTGTATACTATTTGCCCTCGAGGACCTGATGGAAGTTATTGCTGGTGTATGGTGGATGGCGGGTGTAATAGTGTCATAACATGTTTCCCTCCTAAGCCACGCATGAACGAGAGAGCATGTAGATCCAACAGTGGATATCCACAACCATGAGGTAACCCTTAATTGCTAGTGTACTCTCGCGAATGCATAAAAATGATCATATGTGTGTGCAAGCAATTGCAACATTGTTCTTTTGGAGCACTAGCACTAGTTGTGAGTGGTGTGATGTCCGTGATTTCTTGGCACACCTATATGTGGGGATCCACCCGTGCACATGTAATACAAATAAAATAATATATCTCCTAATCATATTATATAAATGCTATTAGTGGATCCAACACTTCATGAATGAGAACGATTTTATACCTATTGCAGTTTCACGATCATTTAGTCGATTATTATTTGTCTACTTTCCACTTGCTTTATTTTAGTATTATTTATGCTTGTTCACAAACAATTTCAACACTCTCTTGTGTTCGACCAAAGATAACTTGCAGGTACACTTTGATAAATTAATAATAGGAACCATAAAGACTATTACCAAGAGATCCTCTTGGTCTGCTATTCTTACTTTGAGACTAGCTATAATATGTGCGCTTGCAGAAGTCAAGACCAACATATGGTCTACAAGCACTGTCCATGGACAAACTCTTTAAGTACAACTCAATACAAACATTAATTCATAGAGATTTTCATTAATTACCAAAATCATACATAACATGGAGCCTCCATGCATTCTCAAAACTTCATGGTTTCTCGGATAGCTTAGAGCTAGGAATCAAACCTACTTCATGTTAATCCAGTAGTCCAAAACATCCACAAGGCACCCGTGAATCCATGCATGATTTCTAAGTGACTCTCTAAGAAGGTGTTTTATTCCATCTTAGTTGAAATAAACTTGTCCAGTTACTCATACTTCATAACTCTGACTTGCGATATAAAGAGCGCCTTAAATTCATTGACCATCTCATATGTGTCGGTGTTGAAAAAGTGTAACCGCAAATTAGTCTCCATGGAATGAGGCATGGCGCATTGGACTATTATGGAAATTTCACGGCAAGTATGATAATCATCATCATCATCCTCACTCGCCAAGTCCTCGAGAAAATCTCCTAGCGGTTATTGTATCACGTAGAGAAAGTCATTAAGAATGAGGATGTTCCTCAGGCGTTGGTACCAATCAATGAAGTTAGACCCATCAACTTTAAGTTCTTCATCGCGCATTAAAGAGTCGAAGTTGACATGAACGTTTGGGTATGACATGATCTACAAAGATATTTGCAGAGATAATAATACTAAGTTCATAATACGAGTTTAAATTATAATCACATTATCAAATGAGGTCCCACTAAAACTATCATCTCTAAAAGTTTTTAGTGATTACACGATCCTAATCCACTATACCACCCCCGATAGTCACGGCCGACAACATAGCTGCAAAGGTGGATATCGAAATATCGATCACATCATTCATTTGACTCATGCTTGATCTTTCGATTACTTTTGCTCTGAGTCCATGTCTGTACATGTTAGGCTCACCAAATTAACCTTAGTGTATTTTCTGTACAACATGGCTATGCGAACACATAGATGGGCTATGCGAACACACGGATGTGTAACATCCGATCGTCACGGCGTGCTTCATAACAAAGAACTTTCCCGTCTGTGCACACTAAGGGGGGACACTTTTATTGGTATTAAATTAAGTGATCATCTTATAATGCTACCATCAAGTATCTAATACTAGCAATAAATAAGATGCATAAAGTATTAACATCACATGCAATTAAAATATGTGATATGATATGATCCTTCATTAATGCGCCTTAATCTCCATCGAGCGTTCCGGTATATGATCTACATATTGCCCACCAACATGACCCCAAGTCCACAACTCCTACAGTTGGTCTTCCATCATGATGATTGACTACTACTACAACTTAGCGACAGAAAGTAACACTATTTTACATCATGATCTTGGCACATATGCCATCAAATAAAATGAACAACCAAATGGCTCTTGTTGGTTGCTTTACATAAGGTGCATTTCATACAAAATATGAAATTCACATCATGATCATATCATATCACATGCCCCCCATGGAATAAATTTAGATGCATCTACTTTATTTCTTGCATGTTTTACGTGGTTGCTAGGGCTTTCGTGAAATAACCGTTTCTTACCTATGAACTTCCAACCATAACATTGATCTAATAATTGTCTCCGTGACACCCATTTTGAGGTCCTCCGTTGCAAATGACATATCAACTACTATGAGAGGGACAGACACCCGCTAGCCGCATATATGGTTCAAGACATATGTCAAGTGTAGAACTAGTCTCGCGTAAGAGTACGCTTAAGGTCGGTCCGGGTTGCTTCATCAAACAGTATCACAATATGAACAAGTGCATGTGAGAGGGTAACAATTATCGAATCAATGTCCAATTTAATATGTGTTTTAACCGTATAAGCATAACTACGCATAGATCGGCCCCTATACCACTATACGGGTTTGCAACAGAAAACAATAATTTTTATAACCAGTATATGCCAATTTCCAAGATATATCTATCTAGAAATAATGCTATAACGGGAAGGTTTTAGTGACATACCGTTGTATACCGAAAGCTTTTAATGTTCACGATGAACGTGGATGATGTAGTCGAACGTCATAGATGACCTCAAGGTTGCATTGACCCTCGCACGACAGACGCCACAACTGGAAACACCTCTATGTTTGTAACATCCTAGCATTTAGGAACCAACGAAGGGTAGATTTAGGAATTTGTGCATGTGCATGCATTCATCTGTAAAATGTGAGTATATTTTTTGCCAAATAAGAAACTTAAAGTGATCAGAATTTCTTTCACTCTCCATGTGTAGGAGTAGCTCTGGAGAGTGATCGTTATAAATTTTGACATGATCTTTATGAATTAGTGTATTTTGAGGGAAAGAATTAGAATTAAAATTTAATTAGAAATTGATAATTTAAAATGAATTCTAAAATGATTTAGTAATATTATTAGATTTGATCAATAAATAATAAATAGTAATAGAAATTCAAATAAGAAATGAATATTTTATTCTTTATCTTTATTCCATAAATAAGTTACAAATATTAACTCATTGAGTCAATAAAAAATGTTTACAGAAAGGAAATTACAAAAAGAGAAATGTATATATTAAAAAACTATTACACAGTTCTTACAAAAGAATAAAATAAAAATTACAAAGGAATGTATCTATGTCAAAGTAAACTTATACTAAATCTTTAATCTTCAGATCTTGTACCTGCAAAATAAAGAACAAACAAAAACGAAAATGAAAGATAAATTATTAATTTTACTCTCAGTAGAGAGCAGTGAGTTGCACTGCTCAAGTTTACATCATTGAGTAAATCTTTTAAAGGCAAGTTTGACCAATATGAAAGAATTTGATCTTTCATAATAAATAAGCCATAAGTCAAATGATCACAGCAAGAAAAAGGGGCAAGTTTCACCAGGCAGGTTAATAGTAAAAAGATCAAAGGGTGAGACACCTCACTGATCTCATCCACAACTATGCAACAGCCACACAAGTAGCTCAATCACCAAACTGCATGGGTGTGCTGTCGACACAGCCACAACAGCTCAATCAAGTAAAAGGACCAAGCACAGTCGTGGGCAAACACTAGTGCATCTCTGCATTTCTCACACCACACAAGAACAACCAGCTTAGCAAAGCCAAGCAAACCACCAGCCCAAAACCTCATACCATATCAATCCAAGCATCACCAGATGGTGACATAAGGAGGGGAGAATCAGGTGGATAGCAAGGTCAAGCTCACAAGAGCAAGGAGGAGCAGGGCTGATCAAGGCCAAGCACAGGAATCAAGGGAAACAAGAACATCACCAGGAGGTGGAGGACTGGATCGGGCCAGCAACACCACTAGCACATCAAGCCACCACAATCATCAATTTTTGTGGTGAGTATCATAAACATCCACATGATCTGTTCATCTTACCAAATAGAAAATATGTGTTGTTTCATAAGATAACCTCTCAGTGATTAGCCAAGTGGGCTTAACCTATCCTAGAGGAATTGAAATGTAAAAGACCAAAAGTAAACTTTACCCAAACCACCAGAAATATCAGACCAACATCATTGATATGGTGATACCACAAAAACATCTATATTTCATCAATTGTTCTTATAAAATGTGGGCACATCTTCAAGAAAGAGTAGTACCTCAGATTTCATAAGGTACAAACAAACCAATCATATTAACCAACTTGGATCCAAGATCCAGTGAACAACCATGTTGTTCTAGCATATGTAAAAGGGGACAATAAGATAGGAATCTAGTTCCTAGAGCCTCAGACCAACATCATAGGCATAAAAATCAATATAAGCTTGCAATTTATGTTAGGCATCTATCCCAAACTCAAGTACTGACCACAGTGAAGCCATTAGAAGAATCAACTTGTGTGCCATACTAAGATGGTGTCATAAGAACAGATTCTACAACAAAGCCACTAATTATCATTTCCCCGAGATTATACTTAGAGATGATTTAACATTTTCAATTATCTTCAGAGTATCATTAGACTCTAATGATAAAGCTCAGTCTATGGATAAACATACAAGACAACAACCACTGATACAGTGAATAACCACTAACAAAGTTACTATCAGTATCCAAGTAATAACAGCAAGTGAACACACTAAGCATCCATCTCAACCAATAGATTTCACAATCATGCCATCAGGTTAACTAGATTAATCACCAATTAGAGGCAACCTTATCTAATCACTAGCATCAGATTCACACTGGCAATAGATAATTAAATCATGACAGTCAACCTGAAATTACAATAAGCACAATTCATACTAGGCATCACCACCAGATCGAGATTACCATCTCACAAGCCATAAAGGGATGAACCCTAGAACCAGGGATGAACCCTAGAACCATGGATGAACCCTAGAACCAGTACAAGCCCAAATGAAGGATAGCCACTAGTTACACACAGAGATAATCGAAATAGATAGAGGCACGGGAGATCATAGAGAACCCAAACTCACCTGTGGACCTTGCTGGAGAATTGAAGAGGGAGCAGAAGGGAAGAAGAGCTCGTGGCGGCACGGGGAGCACCCCAGAGGGCGCTACAACCCGCAACCAGCCATGACAGCGGCCACAACAACATACCAGGGCGCACGAGCACCGCATGTCACCATGGGAACATCTGTGGCGGCGTTAACAGCATCATCCCAAACCCTATGGTTTGGGAAGGGGGCTAGCCTGGCCATAGGAGGACCCTAGAATCAAATCGAGACGGAGCAGATGAAGGAGCATGGTCGACAACCTCACCCTGCACCACGGCAGCGGCCAGGGAGGACCACTGCAGCGGCTCCAGCAACCACGTGGTCGAGGAGGAGAGGAGGTCAGGTCTTGAGAGAGAGAGAGGGAGGGAGAGAGAGATAGAGAGAGAGAAAGGGTTGATAGGGCCAGAGCCCTTCGGGTGATCTTTTGGCCAAGTCACCTGGGCTAGATTGGCCCAATAAGCCAAAAGGGGTTGGCCCAAAAACTTAAAGGAAGTTTTAATAATTAATAAAAGACCAAAATACCCCTAGCATTAAAGAAAATTCTAGAAAATAAAATGGAAGTCTAAAATTGCAAATAATATGTTTTTGCATTCATAATAATCCAACCTATTTAATTAAATTAAGAAATAAATTTTGTGTATATAATTTTTAGTCAAGAATTTTATGATATATATTCCTTATGGAATTTTATAAAATTATAGAAAAAGGATAAAAATAAATAAAAATCACTTTTATTATATCTTATTATTGGAGTATTTTAGAAAAATACTAAATAAATATTTAGAGTTATAAAAAGAACATTCCTTCTATTTTAATGCTAATTCTTAAAAGGAATTATTAAACAAATAAATACAAGAGTTCCTAATAATAAATAAAACCTTTGGATTTTACTCTATTAATAATATATTACATTATAAAAATTAGTGAATGCAATATTTATAGATTATTAAAAAGTTATTCTTTAAAATAAATTTCTTGATTATTTAAGGAAATTCTAGAAACTAAAATATTGGGTAAAACACACAAAGAAGATAAATAATAAATAATGCATTGCATTACTATGCATTTTCATTTTGCTTCTTTAAATATTGTCCTTATCGGGCAATAATGATGTTTTGTAGACATAGAATCTCAAGGTCAAGTGCAAGCATCCGACTTCACTACCTTGCAATCACAAGGCAAGTTCATCACTTGATCATGTCCTTTTGAAGAGTCCGTACCAAAATATTTATAAATGTGTGTTGTCATCTATGTTCAAGTAAAGAAAATAATAAACAAATAAAATGATGATATCATCCTAAGTGATGATATAGAGAAGCAATAGAACTTAGGATTCTATTTGCAATGGTGATAATCATCTAGGAATTTAACAACCCCTGACATTAGTGATGCTAGCCTCGTATATTATGCGTTAACCATGCGATTTGGAATGGGACGGAGAAGTCAGCTGTATCTTCTTCCTCTCGCATGTAGCCGGATGTGCAGGTCGTGGCTATTATCCTCGTAGAGTGCATTTAATTGGTAATTCGTATAGGATATGCAGCATATGGGTGGGAACCCTCATCGTCCCACGATAGTTCTGGCATCTCACGGTCTGTACAAACCATTACTGTAATTCAATGGGTGGGCATGGTGTACACCAAGGAGGCATGTGGGGTCGCGAAGGGGGCAGTGATTGGCTTGGATCACCTATTGGGCCCCACATCAAGGAATTATGGACGGGAAAGTACGCCCGGTTGTGCAACAAGGAGTTGATCTCTTATGGGTAAAGTAACGCACCTCTGCAGAGTGTAAGAACTGTAACTTGTTACTCCCTGTTTCGGGAAGGAGCTACGAACGTGGCAGGAAAGGAACTCCATGAAAGTTCTGGTAAACCTGTGAAGGCTGATGATCATAGATTTTCATAATAAAAATCAATCTTAAAAGAAAGATTTACGAAAACTGCATAGTGCCAAGGACTTTTAGTCCGAGGTGGTAGATAGAGCATCAAACTTCCTACCTTGCATATAATGAACTTGCTGGGTAACGTTGTTACTCACCCTTTCCTTTGATCCCCTGCTTAGACTCTGAGGATCCAGAAGATACCCCAATGTATGCATTAGAATGTCAAGATGATGTCTTCTATGAGGAGCCTAACCTTTCAGGAGGTGTTGAAGGAGTGGACTACGAGATCCGATATGGAGTGGACGGCAACGAGTCAGATTAGTTGCCTGAATTATTAGTAATCAACTGAGCTGAGCAGCATGAACCTTATATGATAAGCTATTGAGCTCAACTCTGAGATGGAGTTGTTACTTTCAACTTCCGCTGAAACACTTTATATTTTGGTTTGTAAGTTGAATCTTTTGAAGTCTTGAACTTCTGGTATTGTAATAATAATAATGTGTATATGTTTGTAAAATGGACCCGCAATGTTTCTGTTGTACCACTCTGAGGGATGTGACATTTATGGAACGGTGTTCTGTGGATGTCATGTCAATGACTATAGCGTACTACACATGCAGTGGTATGCTGGGTCACCATAGCTGGTATCAGAGCAAATTGCTTTGACCTTAGGTTGGAAACCTAGTAAAGGGTATTACCTGTAGGAGTGAATAGCAACGATAAAGAATTCTCTAAAAGGGTATAATGGGTATTCAAATGATAATATTTCGTTATATGTTTTAGTGCGATAATTCTTTGTTATGATGCAATATATTGTTGGTCACTAATAAAAATATTTTTGATATACAGAGCTATGGCACCAAAGTTTCCAAAACAAACTTTGGTAAGGAAAGAGGAGACTCTCGATGATTACCAAGGATCATAACCTATTAAGGATTTTTAGTTGCCCAACTAAAATTCTGGTGAATACCATAACCTATTATGATGGTCGTATGTTATCCAAGTATCGTGTGAGTATCCAACTTCCAAAGGAGCTTGGATTATATCACGATCTACCTATAGGTGAAGGTAGGAGTCATTTAGCAGGATATCATGTTGCTGTTGTGGAGGCGATAGCTAATATTCGGGAGCATAAATCCAAGGAGTTAGAGGGAAGCACATTTTCTGTGATTCCTCATGATTCTATGGACTCGGAGCCATTACCGGATCATCTTACTTTGGTGAAGAAGCATCCTAAGTTAGCTTCCAAGTTTATGGATCGATATCGAACTCTTGTTGCGTCTTTTTATAAGACAAGCAAAGTTATAGTTGAAGATAAAAATGACATGTTAGAGGATCTAACGGATCCAGAAAGAAGGAAACAGTTAGCATTCCGGTTGGAGAAAGAAGGAAGGAGTAGTGAAAAACCAATCTTTAAGGATATATCCATAGATCCCGACTCTTTTACACCATATCCTTATTCACCCAGACCAGAACCTACCTATGATCCTACTTTAGATATGAGGTATCCTGTACCACAGGTTTCAGAGGAAGGATCTGATTCCAAACTTCCTTTCGAGAATTCTGATGGTTGGAGAATGGGATCATTTGAAGGATCCCAAGGAAATCATATGTCCATAGATGGGTCTGAAAGAAATGTTGGACAATCCAGTTGGATGGGTGCAATAACCAATCCTAATAACTATAGTAGAAATACCATATTAGTCGATGATCAGGATGAGGAAGAAGATCCTAAGGAGAGAGTGTCTGAATCATCAACATCTTCTCAAAACCCAAGGAATATAAATTACCTGGTGTTTAACTATCTTGCCCACCAGAGCACTTGGGGAGCAGCAGAATCTGCGTATTATGTTGACAACTCAAGGAATGAAGCTCAGGATATGCAAGTGGGTGATAATACTGAACAGGGTTTTGAAGACTTTTTAGCTGAGCTGGATGGAGTCAATGCACTCAGGCTGAGTAATGAATCAAGTCCTGATACTTCAGATACTGAGTATATTCCTTCTGGAAGGCCATTTGTTCCACAAACTGTGCGACGGATGTTACGTCATCACGGTTGGACTTCGGGCATGTATGATGAGCGTCATGGTTATTAGAAGCAGGCAACTTATTAGGGAGTATCGGGTATTGCGTATTGTAATCCGAGCGAGTGATGTAGCTAAATAAAGGAGGAAGTGTTGTTAAGTTGTGTGTACTTATATGGTACATGTTGTAATGACTTTGTATTACTAATTTGTTTGTAATGTATAATATGTAAAATGCATATTTGGATTTTATTTGGATTTTTATTTCCACTGTGTGACTAGTTGTGTGCGTAAAGTTGAGCTCAGAACACATGTGGATGATGTAATTATGAGTATTCGCTTTATGTTGCAGGACTAGGGGTCATGGAATCGGGCGTAGAAACCGAATCTGAGCAGCAGCGCATGGAGCGCGAGGCCAAGGAGAAGGCAGAAGCAGATATCGGAAATCAGGGAGCTTTACCACCACCAATGAGGCTGCTAATGGAGCAGAACTTTATGTAGTATATGCAAATGATGCAAGAAAACCAAAATAAGTTCATGGAAGAGCTATTGGGTCGAGCTAGAAACCAGAGAGCGCCTGAAGGCGGAGGATTGAGTTTTTTCCGACTTCCAGAATGCAAGGCCGTTACCTTTTGCATCAGCCACTGAACCAATGGATGCATAAGATTGGCTGACAGATACCGAGAGAAAGCTGAAGACTGTAGGTTGTAATGATGAGGAAAATCTGAGGTATGCAACTCATCTTCTGATAGGACCTGCAACATCATGGTGGGAAAATCAGTTAGCCATGCAACATCCAGGAAGAGATTATACTTGGTAAGAGTTCAAGCAGAGGATCCGTGAGTATCATGTACCGGAAAGTGTTATGGAGTTGAAGCGGAGGGAGTTTGAAGAGCTTTAGCAAGGTTATACTAGTGTCATGAGGTACATCCGGGAGTTTAGCCAGTTATCTCGTTATGCTAAAGAAGAAGTGAGTACTGAAGAAAAGAGAAATAAGCGTTTTCTGCGATGGTTAAAACCATTCGTGAAGATGCAGTTAAGGTTGGCCAATAAGAAAACTTTTCAGAATTTATTGGATGTAGCCATCACTTTTGAAGATGACTACAAGAATGTACAAGAGGATCGAAGGAAGAGAGCCAAGAAAGAGACAAAGAGGATTCAAGCAAGTAAACCTAAACCCAATCTGGAGTTCAAACCCAGGAACAAAGACTACAGAAACAATAACAATAACAAGGGGAATGGTGGAAATTAGTCCAATCCCGGAGAAATGTTATCTGTAACAATTGTGGACTTCCAGGGCATTTCCAGAGAGAATGCAAAAAGCCAGTAGTCATTTGTTATGGTTGTGGACAGAAAGGTCATATCAATCCTGATTGTCCGAGTAAACCACCGGGTGGTTGGCCTACAAAGGGTGGAGGACAAGTTAGTGGAGGTAATGGAAAACCCAATCGAGGAGGAAATTATGTCAAGAACAACAATGGCAAGAGGAACAGACCCACCGGGAAGCTGAATTGTGCAACGTTGGAGGAGGTATTTAACTCAGAGCATGCAGTAATAGGTACGCTCAATATCCTTACCAATCCCGGAAAAGTTCTATTTGATACTGGTGCAAGTACTTCATTCATTTCTAAAGAATTCTGTGATAAATTCGGGATTAGAAAGGCAACGTTAGAAAACCCTATGACCGTAGTGACGGCAGGGGGAAATGTAGTTATACGCCAC
Organism: Avena sativa; assembly: GCA_916181665.1. Classification (NCBI taxonomy): domain Eukaryota; kingdom Viridiplantae; phylum Streptophyta; class Magnoliopsida; order Poales; family Poaceae; genus Avena; species Avena sativa. The sequence goes on from OV702294.1 coordinate 511,531,423, forward strand.
ATTAAACAAGATCAGGTTATCTCGATCTGTGGTTGTACCTACTTTGCGGACCTTTATGTAATTCCTTTGAAGGGAATTGCAGTAGTGCTGGGTATGGATTGGATGACTGAACATGGAGCTCAGATTAATTGTGAGGATAAAATTGTCTCAATCAAGACTCTAAGTGGAGCAAGGATAGTTTATCAAGCAGATAAGCACAGTCATATCATGGTAGACCTTCAGTTGAATTCAATGAAAGAGGTCAAGTTGGAGGATATTCTTGTAGTAAATGAGTTTCAAGATGTTTTTCCAGCAGAGTTACCAGGAATGCCACCAGATCGGGAATAGAGTTCACTATTGATTTAATCTCGGGTACAACACTAATTGCTCAAGGACCATACAAGATGGGTACGAAAGAATTAAAAGAACTAAAAGAGAAAATTTATGAGTTAGCCAGAAAAGGATTCATTCAAGAAAGTGTATCACCTTGGGGAACTCTGGTGATCTTTGTAGATAAAAGAGATGGAGGAAGAAGGATGTGTGGGGACTATAGGAATCTCAACAATGTTACCATCAAGAATAAGTATCCATTGCCTAGAATTCAGGATCTCTTTGATCAAGTTAAAGGAGCTGGAGTATTTTCTAAAATTGATCTAAGATCCGGATACCATCAAATAAAAATCAAACCGGAGGATGTTCCGAAGGCAGCATTTGTCTCAAGGTATGGACACCATGAGTATATTGTCGTACCATTTGGATTGACCAATGCACCAACAATATTCATGAATTTGATGAACAAAATCTTCATGCCGTACTTGGACAATTTTTTCATAGTGTTTATTGGTGATATTCTGATATATTCCAAGGATACGGAAGAGCATGCTGAACAATTGAGAATAGCATTGCAGATCCTAAGAGAACATAAGCTTTCTGCTAAGTTCAGCAAGTGTGAATTCTGGCTAGATGAGGTAGAATTCCTCGGTCATGTGATCAGTAAATATGGGATTGCTGTAAATCCATCCAAAGTTCAATCAATATTATAATGGATTGCACCAACCAATGTGAAACAAATTTGAGGTTTCTTGGGAATGGCTGGTGTATATCGGAGGTTCATTGAAGGTTTCTCCAAAATATCTGGACCAATGACCAAATTGTTAAGGAAGAATACACAATTCATCTGGGATGAGAAGTGTGAAGCAAGTTTTCAGGAGTTAAAGACTAGATTAACTACCGCCCCAATTTAGCAGTTCCTAAGACAGGGAAGGACTTTACAATATACTGTGATGCAACCAAAGAAGGTTTGGGTTGTGTATTAATTCAAGATCGTAAAGTAATTACTTATAGATCAAGACAATTGAAACCTCATGAAGTTAATTATACAACTCATGATTTGGAATTAGCAGCAGTAGTCTTTGCTTTGAAAGGATGGAGGCATTTTCTTTATGGAGCCAGATGTGAACACTGACCACAAAAGTCTCAAATATTTCTTCACTCAAAAGGAATTGAGTATGAGACAGAAGCGTTGGTTAGAACTAATCAAAGGTTTTGATTTGACAATCAATTATACCCCTAGAAAAGCAAATGTTGTAGCAGATGCTTTAATTTGTAAAAGTGCAGATACTCAGCCTAGAAATTGGGAACTACCAAAAGAGTTACAGATGTATTTGGAAAGATTAGAGCTTGAATTCATAAGGATAGAAACTCTTGGAGGATTAGCTACTATGTAGATGGTGGCAGAACAGAATAGTGATCTCAAGCACAAAATTTTCAGACATCAACTGATGATCCTTTTATTGCTGAATAAATTCGGAGGATATCTCAAGGACAAGCCTCAGTTTTTCGCTAGGAGATTATGGATTTTTATGGTTCCAAGATCGTCTTTGTGTTCCAGATGTGCCATAGATTCGTGAAGTGATACTTCGAGAGGCACATTAGACACCATATTCCATTCATCCAGGAAGTGCCAAGATGTACATGGACTTGAAAGAATTATTCTGGTGGAATAACATGAAAAAAGATATTGCAAAATATATGTCAGAATGCCATACTTTCCAAAGAGTAAAAGCTGAACATCAAAGTCCAGCAGGACCATTGCAACCTTTGGAGATTCCCGAGTGGAAATGGGAGGAAATTGGTATGGACTTCATCACGGGATTACCCATGACACCAAAACGGAAGGATATGATATGGGTGATTGTTGATAGACTCACTAAAAGTGCACATTTTATCCCAGTAAATCAGAAAGAAAATGCCGAGAAATTAGTAGAAGTTTACATCAAGGAGATAGTAAGTAAGAACGGAGTGCCCAGGAAGATCGTAACTGATAGAGGATCAGTGTTTACTTCAGCATTTTGGAATCAATTACATGAAGCACTTGGTTCAAAGTTAGATTTCAGCATAGCCTATCATCCAGAAACCGGGGGTCAAACAGAAAGAACCAATCAAATATTGGAAGACATGCTAAGGGCTTGTGCATTAGATTTTGGAGGTTCGTGGGAAGATCATCTACCGTTGGCCGAATTTTCCTACAATAACAGCTATCAGAGTAGTCAGAAGGTAGCCCCATATCAAGTACTTTATGGAAGGAAATGTAGATCACAGATATGTTGGTATAAGCCTAGGAGTAGCAAAGAATTTGCGCAAGACTATATCAAGGAAAGGCAAGATATCATCGATATAATCAAGGATAGATTGAAAATAGCTCAAAGTAGGCAGAAAAGTTATGCTGACCTAAGTCGAAGATCATGGCATCCTGAAGTAGGAGACATGGAATATATTAAAGTAAGCCCAATGAAAGGAGTTAAAGGAAAAATGAGTCCAAGATATATAGGACCATTCAAAGTATTGAGTCAGAACAAGACCATAGCTTATGCTTTAAAGCTACCATCAAGGTTGGCTCAAGTTCACAATGTTTTCCATGTGTCACAACTCCGGAAATGTCTTAAAGTTCCTGATGATGCAATTACACATCAAGAGGTGGAATAACAAGCAGACCTGACTTATGTTGAGAAACCCTGTAAAATTCTAGAAGAGAATTGGAAAAGGTTAAGAAATAGGGAAATCAAATATTGTAAGGTACAGGGGGAGCATCACCCCGAATCCACATGGGAGAAAGAGGATGACTTAAGAAAAGCCTATCCAGAACTATTCAGGTACACATCAACAAACTCCGGAACAAAGTTTAATTTAAGGGGGGAAGTCTGTAACATCCAAGCATTTAAAAACCAACAAAGGGTAGATTTAGGAATTTGTGCATGTGCATGCATTCATCTTTAAAATGTGGGTAAATTTTTCGCCAAATAAGAAACCTAAAGTGATCAGAATTTCTTTCACTCTCCATGTGTAGGAGTAGCTCTGGAGAGTGATCATTATAAATTTTGACATGATCTTTATGAATTAGTGTATTTTGAGGGAAAGAATTAGAATTGAAATTTAAACTTTGAGTTTATATTTTAAAGTTAGAAATTGATAATTTAAAATGAATTCTAAAATGATTTAGTAATATTATTAGATTTGATCAATAAATAATAAATAGTAATAGAAATTCAAATAAGAAATGAATATTTTATTCTTTATCTTTATTCCATAAATAAGTTACAAATCTTAACTCATTGAGTCAATAAAGAATCTTTACAGAAAGGAAATTACAAAAAGAGAAATGTATATATTAAAAAACTATTACACAGTTCTTACAAAAGAATAAAATAAAAATTACAAAGGAATGTATCTGTCTAAAAGTAAACCTATACTAAATTTTAATCTTCAGATCTTGTACCTGCAAAATAAAGAACAAACAAAAAGGAAAATGAAAGATAAGTTATTAATTTTACTCTCAGTAGAGAGCAGTGAGTTGCACTGCTCAAGTTTACATCATTGAGTAAATCTTTTAGGGGAAAGTTTCACCTATTTGATAGAATTTGATCTTTCATAATAAATAAGCCATAAGTCAAATGATCACAGCAAGCAAAAGGGGCAAGTTTCACCAGGCAGGATAATAGTAAAAAGATCAAAGGGTGAGACACCTCACTGATCTCATCCACAACTATGCAACAGACACACAAGTAGCTCAATCACCTAACTGCATGGGTGTGCTGTCGAAACATCCATAACTTCTCAATCAAGTAAAAGGACCAAGCACATCCGTGGGCAAACACTAGTGCATCTCTGCATTTCTCACACCACACAAGAACAACCAGCTTAGCAAAGCCAAGCAATCCACTAGCCCAAAACCTCATACCAGATCAATCCAAGCATCACCAGATGGTGACATAAGGAGGGGGAGAATCAGGTGGATAGCAAGGTCAAGCTCACAGGAGCAAGGAGGAGCAGGGCCGATCAAGGCCAAGAACAGGAATCAAGGGAAACAAGAAGAACACTAGGAGGTGGAGGACTGGATCAGGCCAGCAACACCACCTGCACATCAAGCCACCACAATCATCAACTTTTGTGGTGAGTATCATAATCATCCACATGATCTGTTCATCTTACCAAATAGGAAAATATGTGTTGTTTCATAAGATAACCTCTCAGTGATCACCCAAGTGGGCTTAACCTATCCTAGAGGAATTGAAATGTAAAAGACCAAAAGTAAACTTTACCTAAACCACCAAAAATATCAGACCAGCATCATTGATATGGTGATACCACAAAAACATCTATATTTCATCAATTGTTCTTATAAAATGTGGGCACATCTCCAAGAAAGAGTAGTACCTCAGATTTCATAAGCTACAAACAAACCAATCATATTAACCAACTTGGATCCAAGATCCAGTGAACAACCATGTTGTTCTAGCATATGTAAAAGGGGACAACAAGATAGGAATCTAGTTCCTAGAGCCTCAGACCAACATCATAGGCATAAAAATCAATATAAGCTTGCAATTTATGTTAGGCATCTATCCCAAACTCAAGTACTGGCCACAGTAAAGCCATTAGAATAATCAACTTGTCTGCCATACTAAGATGGTGTCACAAGAACAGATTCTACAACAAAGCCACTAATTATCATTTCCCTGAGATTATACTTAGAGATGATTTAACATATTCAATTATCTTCAGAGTATCATCAGACTCTAATGATCAAGCTCAGTCTATGGATAAACATACAAGCCAACAACCACTAATACAGTGAATAACCACTAACAGAGTTACTGTTAGTATCCAAGTAATAACAGCAAGTGAACACACTAAACATCTATCTCACCCAACAGATTTCGAAATCATGCCATCAAGTTAACTAGATTAATCACCAATCGGAGGCAACCTTATCTAACCACTAGCATCAGATTCATAGTGGCAATAGATAACCAAATCATGAGAGTCAAACTGAAATTACAATAAGCACAATTCATACTAGGCATCACCACCAGATCGAGATTACCATCTCACAAGCCACAAAGGGATGAACCCTAGGACTAGGGATGAACCCTAGGACCAGGGATAAACCCTAGAACCATTACAATCCCAAATGAAGGATAGCCACTAGTTACACATAGAGATAATCGAAGTAGACAGAGGCACGGGAGATCACAGAGAACCCAACTCACCTGTGGTCCTCGCTGGAGAATTGAAGAGGAAGCTGCAACCCGCAACCAGCCACAGCGGCACCCACAACAACAAACCAGGGCGCACGAGCACCGCACGTCACCATGGGAACATTGGCGGTGGCATTAACAACATCACCCCAAACCCTATGGTTCAAGAAGGGGGCCTAGACTGGCCACAGGAGGACCCCAGAATCAAATCGAGACGGAACAGATGAATGAGTGTGGTAGACAACCTCACCCTGCACCACAACAGCGGCCAGGGAGGACCACGACGGCAACGCTAGCAACCACGGGGTCGAGGAGGAGAGGAGGTGAGTGAGTGAGTGAGTGAGAGAGAGAGAGAGAGAGAGAAAGGGCCGATAGGGCTAGAGCCCTTTGGGGTGATCTTTTGTCCAAGTCGCCTGGGCCAGATTGGCCCAATAAGCCAAAGGGGGTTGGCCCAAAAACTTAAAGGAAGTTTTAATAATTAATAAAAGACCAAAATACCCCTAGCATTAAATAAAATTCTAGAAAATAAAATAGAAGTCTAAAAATTGCAAATAATATGTTTTTGGATTCATAATAATCCAACCTATTTAATTAAATTAAGAAACAAATTTTATGTATATAATTTTTAGTCAAGAATTTTATGATATATATATTCCTTATGGAATTTTATAAAATTATAGAAAAAGGATAAAAATAAATAAAAATCACTCTTATTATATCTTATCATTGGAGTATTTTAGAAATATACTAAATAAATATTTAGAGTTACAAAAAGAACATTCCTTCTATTTTAATGCTAATCCTTAAAAGGAATTATTAAAAAAAATACAAGGGTTCCTAATAAGAAATAAAACCTTTGGATTTTACTCTATTAATAATATATTACATTATAAAAATTAGTGAATGCAATAGTTATAGATTATTAAAAAGTTATTCTTTAAAATAAATTTCTTGATTATTTAAGGAAATTCTAGAAACTAAAATATTGGGTAAAACACACAAAGAAGATAAATAATGTATTGCATTACTATGCATATTCATTTTGCTTCTTTAAGTATTGTCCTTACCGGGCAATAATGATGTTTTATAGACATAGAAGCTCAAGGTCCAGTGCAAGCATCCGACTTCACTACCTTGCAATCACAAGGCAAGTTCATCACTTGATCATGTCCTTTTGAAGAGTCCGTACCAAAATATTTATAAATTGTGTGTTATCATCTATGTTCAAGTAAAGAAAATAATATTTTCTTAAACAAATAAAATGATGATATCATCCTAAGTGATGATATAGAGAACAATAGAACTTAGCGTTCTATTTGCAATGGTGATAATCATCTAGGAATTTAACAACCCCTGACATCAGTGATTCTAGCGTTGTATATTACGCATTAACCATGAGATTTGGAATGGGACGGAGAAGTCAGTTGTATCTTCTTCCTCTCGCATGTAGTCGGATGTGCAGGTCATGGCTGTTATCCTTGTAGCATTTATTTAATTGGTAATTCGTAGAGGATATGCAACATATGGGTGGGAACCCTCATCGTCCCACGATAGTTCTGGCATCTAACGGTTTGTACAAACCATTACCTTAATTCAATGGGTGGGCATGGTGTACACCAAGGAGGCATGCGGGGTCATGAAGGGGGAAGTGATTGGCTTGGATCACCTACTAGGCCCCACATCAAGGAATTGTGGACGGGAAAGTACGCTCGGTTGTGCAACAAGGAGTTGATCTCTCATGGGTAAAGTAACGCACATTTGTAGACTGTAAGAACTGTAACTTGTTACTCCCTGTTCCGGGAAGGAGCTACGAACGCGATAGGAAAGGAACTCCATGAAAGTTCTGGTAAACCTGTGAAGGCTGATGATCATAGATTTTCACAATAAAAATCAATCTTTGAAGAAATATTTACGAAAACTGCATAGTGCCAAGGACTTTTAGTCCGAGGTGGTAGATAGAGCATCAAACTTCCTACCTTGCATATAATGAACTTGCTGGGTAATGCTGTTACTCACCCTTTCCTTTGATCCCCTTCTTAGACTCTGAGGATCCAGAAGATACCCCAATGTATGCAGCAGAATGTCAAGATGATGTCTTCTATGAGGAGCCTGACCTGTCAGGAGGTGTTGAAGGAGTGGAGTACGAGATCCGATATGGAGTGGACAGCAATGAGTCAGATTATTTGCCTTAGTTATTAGTAATCAACTGATCCGAGCAGCATGAACCTTATATAATAAGCTGTTGAGCTCAACTCTGAGATGGAGTTGTTACTTTCAACTTCCGCTGAAACACTTTATATTTTGGTTTGTAAGTTGAATCTTTTGAAGTCTTGAACTTCTGGTATTGTAATAATAATAATGTGTGTATGTTTGTAAAATGGACTCACAATGTTTCTGTTGTACCACTCTGAGGGATATGATATTTATGGAATGGTGTTCTGTGGATGTCATGTCAACGACTATAGTGTACTACACATGCAGTGATATGCTGGGTCACCGTAGTGGTCTCGCACATGTACAGAGCTCAACAAAAACTCCCGGTTCTTTGATCCAGCCGATATTGTGGAAATAGATCTTTTAGATTGAGGTACCAGCAGCGTGACAACATGAAATGGTGAAGTCGAATCCCATGTATGCAGTTCTTCTAAGAACCGCGAGCATGAAAAGCAACGAGGGAGAGAGAGACATGGGAGGAGGAGCAAATGACCTCAAGGACTTGAGATTGTGTGCCACCCCTCCCCCACATGTGCCCCTTGAAAGGATCGTATGGGCACCTAGAGGGGGGGTGAATAGGTGCTACTTCAAATTTCTTCTTTTTCAAATTAAGGTTTTACAATAAGGTAAATTCTCTAGATAATGCAAGTATGGTGAATTTACCTATATGACAAATATGTGAGAGCTACCACAACACAAAGCAGTAACAAGTAAGTAAGGTGCGGTCAAGGATAGAGGTAACCGAAAAGTGGACGCGGAGACACAAGGATTTTTTTCCCGTAGTTCCTTCCTTTTGAGGGGAAGTACGTCTACGTTTGGAGAGGGGGTGGTTTCAAACCACCAACGCCACGAGAGGCCTCCCTTGTTCTCCGATGAATCTCACCCCAACAGGATCGATTCACCTTCCACTATATCGGCAACCTTCAAGGTGGAAGCCGGCACCGTTACAAGTTTGGGGCACACATCCACAACTTAATCGGAGGCTCCCAAATACAAGCAAGCTGTCAAAGCAATCAAAGACAAGCTTGTAAGAACAAAACAAGAGCTAGGGTTTTCAACAAAACACTAGAGCAAAGGGGCCCTCAATGAAATGAGGGGGAAATGAAAATCTCTTTTGGTGAAGTAGTAGATCGTGGCCTCCTCCTTCGATTCCCCAAAGATCAGGGACTTTGGGTGGTTGGATGATGAGATCTTGAGAATTTGAGTGGATCCAATGGACTCCAAATGTGGGCAATGACTTTAATGAGCTGAGCACTTTGTCCCAAGGTAGGTGGAGGGGTATTTATACCCCTCCACAAAATCTGACCGTTGCTGCATTTACTGAAGCGGTAGTACCGGAGGTTCAAGCGGTACTACCGGAGAACTCTGGTACTACCGGACCTTGGTACCGGATCACCCTTTTTCAAACGGCATCAAGTCCTGCCCCCAGCGGTACTACTGTTGTTGCTACCGGGAAGCGGTAGTACCGCTTGAGGCAACCGGTACTACCGGACCTGGAGAGAACAACACATTTCCATACGAAAAACTCTCTGTCACGCCAGGTAGCAAAACGCGGTACTACCGCCTTTTGCTACCGGCGTAGACAGAAGCTTTTTGCAATGAGCAAAAACTCTCTGTCTCACCAGGTAGCGAAATGCGGTACTACCGCATTTTGCTACCGGCGCAGACAGAAGCTTTTTGCAACGTACAAAAAGTCTCTGTCACGCCAGGTAGTAAAATGCGGTACTACCGCATTTTGCTACCGGCGCAGACAGTAGCTTTTTGCAACGTTCAAAAAGCCTCTGTCCTGAGCAGTACTAAAATGCGGTACTACCGCATTTTAGTACCGGAGCAGGCAGAAGCTTTTGACAAGCTGTAAAAAAGCTTCTGTCGTGCTAGGTACTAAAATGCGGTACTACCGCTTTTTAGTACCTGGCATGGCAGAGACTTTTTGATAGCTAGTCATTTGCTTCTGTCTGGTCCGGTACCGCTTTTTGGTACCGCGCCAGGCAGACAGTTTCTGAATGTTTGCAAACCTTTTTAATGTACCTGCGATACACTTAGCAAAACATTAGTCCGATATGTGTGTTGTTATCAAACACCAAAATCACTAGGAATAGCAAATGCTCTTTCAATCTCCCCCTTTTTGGTGTTTGATGACAACACACATTTTGCATGGAAATCTAGTGACGACAAGATGTAGGTGGAGCTCCCCCTAGATATGTAGAAACAAGCCCCATACATTTAAATAAGCTGACTGAGAGTAGAAGTCACACATAGAGGACATACCTTTGCCAAAAAAAAACATGTGATGACCAATAGATTAGGAATGAGGAATATCATCACATAGGATGGATCCAACAAGAATAGCCATAATACACACAAGATGGATCCATAAGATAACCACATAGTCTTAACATACATAGCACCAATAGATAGGTTCACACATAGTAAGAGGCAACCAAATAAAGTTCACAAGCGAATAAAATCAAAGGCAAGAACGAGCTTGTGACTTTCCCTCGCAAATCTCCCGCATACCTAATGTGCAACTTCTCCCCCTTTGGCATCAAGACGCCAAAAAGGGACAAGAGCAACACTAACGCCCCAAAGATCACTCATCATCATCATCAACGTCGTCCCATGCACCATGAGGTGGAGGGGCACGGAAGGAGGAGGTGGCATCATCTTCCCAGTGGCTGTGCGAGGAGATCCATTGGTCTTCTGGGGTAATGTTGTTCTCGGAGCCCTTGGAAGCAGTCAAGCCTTGGGCCTCCATCATTTCCTTCTGACGAGCACAGGCCTTCTTGGCATAGACATGGGCCTCGTACATGCGCTTCTGATTGTCCACTTGGAGGCAGAAAATCTTCTTGAGTTTGGCCTCAAACCTCTTAGCCCAAGATGGCTGTGCGGGCTGGCGACGAGAGACCACAAAAGCTGCACCCTGTGGTGCACCAGCATCATCACCTGAGTCCTCCTCAACCGGGTTCCCATCCTCATCAACAATCTGACCATCCGCATTGTGGGGTTTGAGATGGGTCTTGATCAGCAGATTCTTGTGGCGGTGAGTGGCAAGACGAAGATGAGGCAAGTCACGGGCAATTTTCGGGCACTTGCTAATGATGAGTGCCATGATGTATGGAGCAAAAGGAGGCACCCTCCGCTGAAAAGTGGCACAGACCATCTCATTCCAGATAACATCTATCACATCCATAGGGAGGCCAGAGTCACGGTGGTGATAGGTGGCCATCATAATATCCACCATGTAAGCATGAATCTCATCAACATTCCCAGCACGAGGGGCGATGGTATCGCGATAGATGCGGTGCATGATGTCATAAGTAGGAAGGAGCCCTTTGATCTTACCAGGGATGCCGCGCCCCCGGATGTATAGTGGGGCAAGCCTATCTTTCTTCACGGGATGGTCATTGGCATGGCACCGAAACCCAACGGGAACATCCTTGCCACGGTCTTCGTACCCGAGGATAGCCGCAAACTCAGCCAACATTGCATCCTTGACAACACCCTCGGTCATCCAAGTGAGAGTCCTAGTATCATTCTTGGCAAAGTGAACGGTTGCATAGAACTGAGCAATGAGCAATGGATCATAGTTGCATTTGAACTCCATAATAGGAAGCAAGCCAAAGTTGGTACACATGTCAAGGGCCTCACCAAAGTAGTTCAGATTCTTCCTCACATGATTCATCTCGATCCATTTTTGAGGAACCACAACTTTGTCATCTTTCATGAGAATCTCATGGAACACCCGCTCCTGAAAGTCCGTGTAGAAGAGGCTGTTCTCTCGAGCAAAGGCGCGGGCCGCCCCATACGGACTGACCACCCGCAGAGCATGAAATTCTGACTCAGAGATATCACACAACAACTTTGGCCCTGATGGCCCGGAACTTTGACTCTTGCGAGGACCGGAGGGAGGAGGAGGTGGAGGAGCTTTACCACGACCAACACTTTGCTTGACCCCCTTTCCCCCACGACCACGAGTTGTTGGCAGTTTCAGACGGGCACTAGGTTGAGGCATGACCTCCTCTTCAGACTCAGTCTCAGATTCTGACTCATAGTCCTCGATCTCATAGTGAGCTTTGGAGCGCTTGCGCGATCCCTGGGAACCCCCTGCACCTGTGATAGAACGAGGGAGAAAGCATACGGGTAAGGGCACAAGAACCTGGGGCAAACAGATGATGGAAATGAGTGTTTTTTTAAAAAAATTACTGCCAGTACTAGGGCGGTAGTACCGGACCTGCACAAGCGGTAGTACCGCCAAGTAGTAGTACCAGAAAAAGATTCCCGGTACTACCGGCCCGCGACTACAGTGCAGATCTGAACTAAGATCCGAGTATGGCCAACAAATTCTTTGTCAAAACACGATTCCCATCGGGTCAAGAGATAGATCTGGTAAATAGCACACGATACAACCTCAAGGATGCAAGTTTTAACCAAGAATCAAAGGTACCCTAGATTCAATGGAAAAAACAAGTAGGAAGATGAGGGGGGCGGTGGTACCGGTGTCCATGACGGTGGGGAAGAGGGAGGAGCCCGCAGGGAGGCCGAATCCGGTGTGGATCCGGGAGAGGGAGGGGCGGACGGGCTTCCTCCGACGACGTCGTGCTCTGGTGGTGGCGCTGGTGAGGAGTGGAGACGAGGGATGAATGAGGCACTGAGGGGTGCCTCTCCCTCATCTCTAGTCTTAACCGACGCGCGCGAGCGGTAGTACAGGACCTTCACAAGCGGTAGTACCGCCGAGCGATAGTACCGTATGTACCGGCCGGTAGTACCGCTCCTGGGAAGTTTTCAGGCAGGAACCTGGAAACACACCCAGGGGCGGTAGTACCGCTGGTGACTTCCGGTAGTACCGTTTGGCGGTAGTACCGCGTGTGAGATCCGGTAGTACCGTTACCATCAGGACAGAGGCCAAGATACAGAAAAAGGAAGGTTCTTGTGCAGAGTAGATGGGTTTTGTTGGGGAAGAGGGGCCTGGGTTTAGAGAGACACGCGGAAATGGGCCAATGCACTCAAGGAAAAACACTAAAAACATATGGAGAACCAAACTTGAGTGCATGACCAAAAGAATCAACACCAACTAGTGGATGACAAACATGAGTAAGAACCAATTCAACTAGGTGACAAACACAAGTAAGCACTTCAACCTCTCGATTGAGAGGGGGCGGTGGCCTAGGCCACCATATTTGAGTATACTCGGCTTGGCACCACGAAGATGTATCTTGGGTCCATTACCGAAACTCATCATTGAGCTCACATATCACAAAATGATATTAAGAGGAATGATATTTGTTTAATTTGCGCATAATGGGGGGAGGGATAGTCCGATCAATTAGGAACGCACTCCCCCTATGTCCATGCCTACACCTAAACCAAACATGGGTCGAGTATTAGGTGAGAGAGCAAGATAATCAAGACAAACTCCTAGAATCTACGATATTTAGTTCATTCCTCAAGTAGCAAAACCTTGCTTCATCAAGTGGCTTCGTGAAGATATCGGCAAGTTGATCTTTGGTTGATACATAGGATAGATCAATATCACCTCTAGCAACATGATCTCTAATAAAGTGATGTCGAATCTCAATATGCTTTGTCCTTGTGTGATCCACCGGGTTGTATGCAATCTTGATGGCACTTTCATTGTCACATAGAAGAGGCACTTTGTCACAATGGACACCGTATTCCTTTAAAGTTTGCCTCATCCATAGCAATTGGGTGCAAGCACTAGCAGCAGCAACATACTCGTCTTCGGCGGTGGAGAGAGATATACAATTTTGCTTCTTAGAAGACCAACATACCAAGGACCTACCAAGGAATTGGCAAGCCCCGGAAGTTGATTTTCTATCATCCTTGTCTCCCGCCCAATCCGAGTCCATGTATCCACAAAGAGCGAATGTTGAGCCTTGAGGGTACTAAAGACCATAAAATGGGGTATGAACTAAATATCGAAAGATTCTCTTGACCGCCATTAAATGGCTTTCCTTAGGAGCCGCTTGATATCTTGCACACACACCTACACTCAACACAATATCGGGTCTAGATGCACAAAGGTAAAGCAAAGAACCAATCATAGACCGGTATACCTTTTGATCCACATCTTTACCATTTGGATTTTGTTCTAGATGAGTCTTTGTTGCCATGGGAGTTGAGGCTCCATTCAAATCTTGCATTTTGAATCTCTTGAGCATATCTTGAGTATACTTGGCTTGATTAAAGAATGTTCCTCCTCTCACTTGCTTGATCTCAAAGCCAAGGAATACTTCCAACTCCCCCATCAAGGACATCTGGAACCTACTCGTCATAAGCTTTGAGAATTCATCATTAAAAGCTTTGTTAGAAGAGCCAAAGATAATATCATCAACATAGATTTGGCATACAAAAAGCTCCCCATTAACCCTCTTAGTAAAAAGAGTGGGATCGATTTTCCCAACCTCAAAGCCACGGTCAAACAATAACTCTCTAAGGTGCTCATACCACGTGCGTGGGGCTTGCTTGAGCCCATAGAGCGCCTTATCAAGTTTGTAGACATGGTTTGGGAAGTTGGGATCCTCAAATCCCGGGGGTTGCTTAACATATACCAATTCATGTAAGGGACCATAAAGGAATGCACTTTCTACATCCATTTGTTGCAACTTAAAGTTATGATGTGCCGCATAAGCAAGAAGGATACGGATGGACTCAAGGCGAGCCACGGGTGCATAAGTCTCTCCATAATCAATGCCTTCAATTTGGGAATAACCTTGAGCAACCAATCTAGCCTTGTTCCTTACTATAATCCCATGCTCATCTTGCTTGTTTTTGAATATCCACTTTGTTCCAATAACATTGCGGCAATCTTTTGGCTTCTCAACTAACTTCCACACTTTGTTTCTCTCAAAGTTGTTGAGCTCTTTGTGCATAGCTTCTAACCAATCCGAATCTTCAAGAGCTTCCCACACTTTCTTTGGTTCAATCATGGAAATGTGAGCTTGATGTTCACTGAACCTCTTCAATTATGCTCGTGTGGAAATTCCTTTCCTTAGATCTCCAACAACATTTTGGAGGGTGTGGTCTCTTATTTCCAACATTCTTTCCTTTCTAGCTTTGCGACGAGCGTGGATCTCCTCAATGTTTCTTGGAGGACCCTCTTCATCATTTCGATCCTCGTCTTGACCATCAACTTGACCTTGATCATCATTGGATTCATCCTCTATATTGGGAGGCAAAGGTTGACCTTGGTCTTGATCAAGTGCTCTTCTAGCATCAATTTGAGCCCGTCTCAAAACAGTTTGGATGGATCTTCCTTGACAAATTGACTTGGCACCACTTGACAACCCATCGAATGGACCAGGCATCATTTGGCTAGAGTTCACACATTGATCACTATGTTGAGGGTCCACATTTTGTCTTTGGCTTGAGTCAATGTCCTCCTCGGTAGATGGATCATGTTGAGGTTGTGAAGATGAGGGCTCCACTTGAGTGGAGCATAGTTCTTCTCGATACGCCATAAGGGGTTCCTCAATGGGGTGGATATAACCTACACCCATTCTTCCTATGGCATCCTGAGGCATTTCATCATCTGCATCACAAGCATCAACCCGCCCCCCTTGGGGACCATCATATTCTTCGAAGGTCACACTACAAGATTCTATGACGGCTCCGGAGAGCTTGTCATAGATTCTATAAGTGTGAGATTCGAGACCATAGCCAACAAAGATACCCTCTAATGCTTTAGATTCGAATTTAGACAAACGAACACCTTTGATGAGATAGAAACACTTACAACCGAACACTCGGAAATAAGATATGTTGGGCTTGTTACCGGTAAGTATCTCATATGGAGTCTTGTTGATTTTCTTGCAGAGGTAGAGCCGGTTTGAAGCGTGGCAAGCGGTGGAGACGGCTTCGGCCCAGAAGTTGTATGGAGATTTAAACTCCGCCAACATGGTCCTAGCCATCTCAATAAGAGTCCGGTTCTTCCTTTCGGCCACACCATTTTGTTGAGGGGTGTATGCAGCGGAATATTGATGTTTAATCCCCTCATCACTAAGAAAATCATTCAAGGTGTAGTTCTTGAACTCGGTGCCGTTGTCACTTCTTATAATCAACACGGGAACATTGTGTTGCCGTTGAACCAAGTTGATGAAGTCGATAAAAGTCCTTTGAGTTTCACTCTTCAACTTGAAGAAATAAACCCAAGAGTATCTTGAAAAGTCGTCAACAATCACCAAACAATATTTCTTCCCACCAAGACTTGCATGGGATGGAGGACCAAATAGGTCCACATGAAGGAGTTCCAAGATCTTGTTAGACTTGATTTGGTTCGTGGGCTTATGAGGAGCGTCATGCATCTTCCCTAGAACACATGCCCTGCAAACACGATCTTTGGCAAAGGAAACATTTTCTTTTAGTCCAACAATATGGACCTCTTTATGGAGACTTTGCAAAGTTCTCATATTGACATGGGCTAGTCGGCGGTGCCATAGCCAACCCACATCGGCCTTTCCGTATAGGCACATCGGACCTGTAGTGGCTTGCCCCGAAAAGTCCACCACATACAAGTCATTTTTGATGTACCCAACGAAAGCGACCTTGAGAGACTTGCTCCACATGAGGACCACAATATCATTATCAATAAATACGGCAAAGCCCATCTTTCCAAGAGCACGGACAGAAAGTAAATTGTATCCAAGGGTTTCAACAAGCATGACGTTCACGAGTGTAATGTAGTGAGCCACCACTACCTTGCCGAAACCCATTACCGTAGATTTTGACTTGTCGGCATATGTGACGGTGATTTGATCTTCATTTGACACCAAGTCCTTGACAATAGACGAGCTTCTGGTCATATGACTTGTGCAACCACTATCAATCACCCATTTTGACCCTCCGAAAGCAAAAGTCTACAAAAGATCAAGCTAGTTTTTTAGGTACCCATTTTTCAATGGGTCCTCGTTTGTTAGCAACAAGGGTCTTGGGAACCCAAATAGACCAAGCAATATAACCATCATAAGGACCAACATATTGTGCATACACATCACCATAGTAATCACGCATTAGAACATAGTGAGGGTTAGCACTTCCCGCAAAATCATCATGAGACATAGTTTTGCCATTTGTGGTCTTACTTTCCACAATGGTCTTGTTGGTCTCTTGTGCGGGCTTGTCCTTCTTCTTCTTGTTGTTCTTCTTCTTTGTTTTGGAGACAAAGCCAATGCCCCCTTTATCACCACTACGCCTTTGCTTGCTCAATAGATCATTAATAGACTTGTTACCTTGTGGAAATGTGGCCTTCGCAAGCTCCCCCTTCAACCTAGCATTCTCTTCAAGGATAGTTGTGCTACTAGATGGAATGAAGTTACTAGGTGAAGGAATATTGGCCAATTGAGTTTGAAGTGTTTCATGGGACTTTGTGAGTGACAAGATTTCACTCTCCAAGACCTTGTGGGCCTTGTTGAGCAAGCTAAAATCCTCGGCAAGTTTTTCATGAACCACACCAAACTCAATCTTGTCCTTTTTAGCACGTTTGTATTTAGCAATAGCATGATCACGCTCTTTGATGAGTTTGTTAACAATGATGTCATTGGCCTCATCAAGCCCTTCAAGCTTTGACTCAAGAGACAACCTAGTCTCTTGTTCTTCTTCTAGAGCATTGCTCAAAGCCTCTAGTTCAATCATATGTTCATGCCCAAGTTTACATCTAACATCTAGAAGCTCTTGAGTATGGGAGAGTTGATCTAAGTGTTGGAGATATGCCCTAGAGGCAATAATAAATGTAGTTATTATTATATCTTTGTGTTTATGATAAATGTTTACATTCATGCTATAATAGTATTAACAAGGAAACATTGATACTTGTGTGATTTGTAAACTTAAATTGAAGTCCCTAGTATAGCCTCTATACTTCACTAGCTTGTTGGTTGATAGATGATTGTGGTTTCCCTATCATGAACATAGAGATGTTATCAACAACAAGATCATATCGTTAGGAGAATGATATGGTGGACATACTCCTATAGATAAGCGTAGCATAAAGATCAAGTCATTTTAATAGTTCAATTGCTATATGCTTTCTGATACATAGTTATCTAATTCCTTCGACCATGAGATCATGCATATCACCTTTACCGGATGGATGCTTTGATGTCATCAAACACCACACCGTAACAGGGTGGCTATAAAGGTGGCATTGAGTGTTTGGAAAGTATTGGTTGAAACACATGGATCAAGAGTGGGATTTGTCCATCCATATGACGGATAGATATACTCTGGGCCCTCTCGGTGGAATGTCATCCAATTAGCTTGCAAGCATGTGACTGGCTCACAAGGGATCACATATCACGGGAACGAGAAAAGAGTACTTATCGGTAACGAGGTTGAACTAGGTATGCAGAGATACCGACGATCATAACCTCG
This sequence comes from Avena sativa, assembly GCA_916181665.1. Classification (NCBI taxonomy): domain Eukaryota; kingdom Viridiplantae; phylum Streptophyta; class Magnoliopsida; order Poales; family Poaceae; genus Avena; species Avena sativa. Next base: position 511,549,539 of record OV702294.1, read on the forward strand.
GATAAGTAAACTATCGTGAGACAAAGGGAAATTGATATCGTATGTAAGTGGTTCATTCGATCGCAAAGTAATCGTAGAAATATGTGGGAGCCATATGAATTTCCAGATTCCTCTATTGGTTATTGTTCGGAGAAGTGTCTCGATCATGTCCGCATAATTCACGAACCGTAGGGAGACACACTTAAGGATTCGACGTTGTTTGAGTAGTTATGGTATTATGAGAAAGAGACCGAATGTTGTTCGGAGTCTCGGATGGGATCCGGGATATCACGAGGTGATCCGGAATGGTCCGGAGAATAAGATTCATATAAGGAAAATCCCGTTTCGGAGTTGGGGAATGGTTCCGGTGTTTTCATCGGGAACATTCTAGAAGGTTCCGGAATGTCCGGCACTCCGGGGGGGGGGGGGAAGGGTACATGAATGTGTCATTGTAAGTTGGAATGATTGCATCATGTACTAGGTGTTCTTGCTGTCCAAAATAAAGGGTTTATTTAAATCCTAAATTGAAAAGTCAAACGGCTAGTTTGAAAGTCAAACGGCAATTTTGGGAAGTGGGAAAAGAGAAGGAGGTGAAGCCGAGTTGGGGAGGGAGTCCTCCCCAAGCCGGCGCCCCACCCAAGCCGAGTTGGGGAGGGACTCCACTCCCTCCCCTTGGCCGCCGGCCCTCCCACCTATAAAAGGAGGGGCAGGGCCCCCTCCTCTAGACACACAAGTTCCTATCTTCTACCTTCGGTTTAGAGCCTTCTAATTGGTTTAGAGCCTTCTAATTGGTGTGTCTAATTACTAGACCACTAATAGCCTCTCTCATACTCCACCATACTCGCTCCGGCTTAAGGCGAAGCCCTGCGGGATCTCCCCTCTACTTCCGGTACCACGCCGTTGTGCTGCCGGAATCGCGAGGAGAGTGCTACAACCTCCGCTGCCTGCTGGAACAAGGGAGAGGAAGGTCTTCGTCGAGTACCGAACGTGTGACCGACCGCGGGAGCGCTGCCGGAACGCGGCGCCGGAAGGATCGTCTACGCGATCTTGAGATCGGAAAGAGTACGACTACATCACCCACGAGAATCTGCTCTCGTTAAACGCTTTGGAATCTTCGAGGGTGAGTTATTCCATCGACTCGTTGCTACAATCTAGTAGATAGATCTTGGCTTGTTGGTTTGTATGCGGTAGAAAATTTTTGTTTTCCATGCTACGAAACCCTACAGTGGTATCAGAGCCGTGTCTATATGTAGATCTGTTGCACGAGTAGAACACAATGGTCATTGTGGGCATTGATGCTTTTATTGTCGATTGCTTCTTGTGTACTTTGCATCTTGCGGTATGTTGGGATGAAGCGGCCCGGGCTAACCTTACATGACATCGTTCATGAGACTTGCTCCACGCTTGACATGCAACTTGTATTGCATAAGTGGCTTTGCGGGTGCCTGTTTCTCCTAGCATAGTTAAGATCCAATTTACAACGGGTGATTAACAATACTAGTATCAATGTTGTGGTTCATGTTCGTAAGTTAGAACGACACTTATAGAAAGCCCCAAACCACGTAAAATATGCAAAGAAAGTAGATGCGTCTAACTTTGTTTTGCAGGGGTGTGCAGTGATGTGATATGGCCATGATTGTGATTATATTTGATGTATGCAATGTTCATTATTGTAAGTTGACAACCGGCAGGAGCCATATGGTTGTCTTTAATTTATGTTAAGACCCGCGTGTCTATTCAAAGTAGTTGTAATAGTTGAAGCCGGTGGACGACAACCATGGAGAGGCGTCATTGACCTTGATGCAATGCCGGTGATGATGGAGATCATGTTCGTGCTTGAAGATGGAGATCGGAAGCACAAAAGAAGAAAGGCCATATCATATCACATATTATGAATTGCATGTGATGTTAATCCTTTATGCATCTTGTATTGCTTAGTAGACGACGGTAGCATTATGAGATGATCCCTCATGCACATAAATTTCAAGTTATAAAGTGTTCACCCTTAGTATGCACCGTTGCCAAAGCTTTGCTGTTTCGAAGCACCACGTGATGATCGGGTGTGTTAGATTCCGCGGGTGAATACAACGTAAGCAAGCCAGATTTGCTTATGCGGTAGCTAAGGTTTGATCTTGACGAGCCTAGCATGTACAGACATGGTCTCAGGAACACGGATCACCGAAAGGTAAAGCATGAATCATATAGCAGATATGATGAACATGTCGATTGTTCGCCATTGAAGCTATATCAACTCTCGTGATGATCGGTTTTGATATGGTGGATTTGGTTCGTGTGATCACTAAAACAATGTGAGGGATATTGTTTTGAGTGGGAGTTCACCTAGATTAAACTTTATTATTAATTTGAACTCAATTTGTCATAAACTTAGTCTAAACTATTGCAAATATGTTGTAGATCAATGGCAGCCCCTACCATCAATTTTAATGCGTTCCTAGAGAAAGAAAAGTTGAAAAACAATGGAAGCAACTTCGCGGATTGGTTCCGCAATTTGAGGATTGTCCTCACAGCTGGTAATTTGACCTATGTGCTGGATGCACCGCTAGGTGACCCACCTGCAGCTGATGCTACCGATGAAGTAAAGAATGTTTACCTTGCTCGGAAGAATCAGTACTCCACAGTTCAGTGTGCTATCTTGTATGGTTTAGAATCGGAGCTTCAGAAAAGGTTTGAGAATTCAGACCCACATGATATTGTCCGTGATCTCAAATTGATCTTTGAGACTCATGCGGCAATTGAGAGTTATGAGGCTTCTGAAAAGTTCTTTAACTGCAAGATGGAAGAAGGCAGCTCCGTCAGTGAGCATGTGCTTAAGATGTCAGGGCACGCAAACAAACTTCAAAGCTTGGGTATAGTGATTCCTAATGCTTTGGGGATTTACCGTGTCCTCCAATCACTACCACCAAGTTACAAGAACTTTGTGATGAACTACAACATGCAGCACATGAACAAGCAGTTACCAGAACTGTTTGCTATGTTAAAGTCTGCAGAAGTGGAGATCAAGAAAGAGCACCAAGTGTTGCTGGTCAATAAGACCACCAAATTCAAGAAAGGCAAGTCTAAGCAGAAGGGACACTTCAAGAAGGGTGGCAAGAGAATTGCCACACCGACGAAGAGGACCAAGGCTGGACCCAAGCCTGATACTGAGTGCTTTTACTGCAAAGGAGAGGGTCACTGGAAGCGGAATTGCCCAAAGTACTTGGCGGATTTGAAGAACGGCAACATCAAGAAGAAAGGTATATCTGATATACATGTTATTGATGTGTATCTCACTAGTATTCGTAGTAGTGCCTGGGTATTTGATACTGGTTCGGTTGCTCATATTTGTAACTCGAAACAGGAGCTGCAGAATAAACGGAAGCTAGTGAAGAACGAGGTGACGATGCGCGTGGGAAACGGATCAAAGGTTGATGTGATCGCGGTCGGCACGCTACCCCTTCATCTACCATCGGGATTAGTTTTATACTTAAATAATTGTTATTTGGTGCCTGCGTTGAGCATGAACATTATATCAGGATCTTGTTTATTGCGAGACGGTTACTTGTTTAAATCCGAGAATAATGGTTGTTTGATTTATATGAGTAATATGTTTTATGCACATGCACCTTTGATAGATGGTCTATTCTTGTTGAATCTCGATAGTAGAAATACACATATTAATAACATTGGAGCTAAACGTTTGAAATCAAGCGATAACTCGACCTATATGTGGCACTGTCGTCTTGGTCACATTGGAGTGAAGCGTATGAAGAAACTCCATTCCGATGGACTTCTTGAATCACTTGATTTTGAATCACTTGAAAGATGCAAAGCATGTCTAATGGGTAAAATGACTAAGACTCCATTTTCTGGTATGATGGAGCGAGCTACGGACTTATTAGAAATCATACATACCGATGTGTGTGGTCCAATGAGTGTAGCATCGCGCGGTGGTTATCGTTATGTTCTTACCTTCACGGATGACTTGAGTAGATATGGGTATATCTATTTCATGAAACATAAGTCCGAAACTTTCGAGAAGTTTAAGGAATTTCAAAGTGAGGTAGAGAATCAACGTAACAAGAAGATTAAATTTCTACGTTCTGATCGTGGAGGTGAATATCTAAGTTACGAGTTTGGCGAGCATTTGAAGAAATGCGGAATACTTTCACAATTGACACCGCCGGGAACACCACAGCGTAATGGTGTGTCTGAACGTCATAATCGAACTCTCTTAGATATGGTTCGTTCTATGATGTCACTTACAGATTTACCGCTATCATTTTGCGGTTATGCATTAGAAACAGCCGCATTCACTTTAAATAGGGCACCGTCTAAATCCGTTGAAATGACACCGTTTGAATTATGGTTTGGGAAGAAGCCTAAATTGTCGTTCCTTAAAATTTGGGGATGCGAAGCCTATGTAAAGAAGTTACAGCCGGACAAGCTTGAACCCAAAGCGGAAAAATGCGTCTTCATAGGATACCCGAAGGAAACTATTGGGTATACCTTCTATCATAGATCCGAAGGCAAGATCTTCGTTGCCAAGAATGGATCCTTTCTAGAGAAGGAATTTCTCTCGAAAGAAGTGACTGGAAGGAAAGTAGAACTCGACAAGGTTGTCGAACCTTCTCTCGAGATTGCGAGTAGCGCAGCGCCGGAAGAAGTTCCTGTGGTGCCTGCACCAATAAGAGAGGAAGTTAATGATGGTGATCATGAAACTTCGGTTGAAGTTGCTACAGAGCCTCGGAGGTCAACGAGAACTCGTACCACTCCAGATTGGTATGATTCCGTTATGAATGTCATGTTGGTGGATAACACCGATGACCCTGAGACATATGAGGAAGCAATGATGAGCCCAAATTCCAATAAATGGCAAGAAGCCATGAAATCCGAGATTGGATCCATGTACGAAAACCAAGTATGGACTTTGGTGGACTTACCGGATGGCCGGAAGGCTGTCGAGAACAAATGGATTTTCAAGAAGAAAACAGATGCTGATGGTAATATTACTGTCTATAAAGCTCGACTTGTCGCAAAAGGGTTTCGACAAATTCAAGGAGTTGACTACGATGAGACTTTCTCACCAGTAGCAAAGCTAAAATCTGTGAGGATTATGTTAGCAGTCGCTGCATATTATGATTATGAGATATGGCAGATGGATGTCAAAACAACATTCCTCAATGGAGACATTGATGAAGAGTTGTATATGATGCAACCCAAAGGTTTTGTCGATCTTAAAGATGCTAACAAGGTATGCAAACTTCAACGGTCCATCTATGGATTGAAGCAAGCATCCCGAAGTTGGAATCAACGTTTTGATAAGGTAATCAAAAGTTTTGGTTTTATACAAACTTATGGAGAAGCTTGTATTTACAAGAAAGTGAGTGGGAGCTCTGTAGCATTCTTAATACTATATGTGGATGACATATTGTTGATTGGGAATGATGTAGACCTTCTTAATAGTGTCAAGGAGTATTTGAATAATAGTTTTTCAATGAAGGATCTTGGCGAAGCAGCTTACATATTAGGCATAAAGATTTACAGAGATAGATCGAAACGCCAAATATCATTGTCACAGAGTACATATTTGGACAAAGTTCTAAAGAGGTTTGGAATGGAAGAAAGCAAGAAAGGGTTCTTGCCCATGTTGCCCAATACGACCTTGAGTAAAACTCAGAGTCCGACATCGGCAGAAGATAGAGAAAAGATGAGTAAGACTCCCTATGCCTCAGCCATAGGATCTCTAATGTATGCCATGCTATGTACTAGACCCGACATTGCATATGCTGTTAGTTTGACTAGCAGATATCAAAGTGATCCAGGAGTGGATCATTGGACAGCGGTCAAAAACATCCTTAAGTACTTGAGAAGAACTAAGGACATGGTTCTTTCTTATGGAGGTGATGAACAGCTCGTTGTTAATGGTTACACCGATGCTAGTTGGAACACCGATCCGGATGATTCTAAATCACAATCTGGATACGTATTTATTTTGAATGGTGCAGCAGTTAGCTGGAGGAGTGCAAAGCAAAGCGTTGTGGCGAGATCTTCAACTGAATCGGAATACATGGCTGCTTCGGAGGCTTCACAAGAAGCAATATGGATGAAAGAGTTCATTACAGAGCTGGGTGTGGTTCCTAGTGCGCTGGACCCAATGTCTATCTACTGTGATAACATGGGTGCCATAGCCAATGCGCAAGAACCAAGGTCACACAAGAAGCTGAAGCATATCAAGCTGCGTTTTCACGCTATTCGAGAACATATCCAGGATGGGGATATAAAGATTTGCAAAGTACACACAGATCTGAATGTGGCGGATCCGTTGACTAAACCTCTCCCGAGGGCAAAACATGACCAACACCAAACTGCCATGGGTGTTCGGTATATTACCATGTAATCTAGATTAGATGACTCTAGTGCAAGTGGGAGACTGTTGGAGATATGCCCTAGAGGCAATAATAAATGTAGTTATTATTATATCTTTGTGTTTATGATAAATGTTTACATTCATGCTATAATAGTATTAACAAGGAAACATTGATACTTGTGTGATTTGTAAACTTAAATTGAAGTCCCTAGTATAGCCTCTATACTTCACTAGCTTGTTGGTTGATAGATGATTGTGGTTTCCCTATCATGAACATAGAGATGTTATCAACAACAAGATCATATCGTTAGGAGAATGATATGGTGGACATACTCCTATAGATAAGCGTAGCATAAATATCAAGTCATTTTAATAGTTCAATTGCTATATGCTTTCTGATACATAGTTATCTAATTCCTTCGACCATGAGATCATGCATATCACCTTTACCGGATGGATGCTTTGATGTCATCAAACACCACACCGTAACAGGGTGGCTATAAAGGTGGCATTGAGTGTTTGGAAAGTATTGGTTGAAACACATGGATCAAGAGTGGGATTTGTCCATCCATATGACGAATAGATATACTCTGGGCCCTCTCGGTGGAATGTCATCCAATTAGCTTGCAAGCATGTGACTGGCTCACAAGGGATCACATATCACGGGAACGAGAAAAGAGTACTTATCGGTAACGAGGTTGAACTAGGTATGCAGAGATACCGACGATCATAACCTCGGATAAGTAAACTATCGTGAGACAAAGGGAAATTGATATCGTATGTAAGTGGTTCATTCGATCGCAAAGTAATCGTAGAAATATGTGGGAGCCATATGAATTTCCAGATTCCTCTATTGGTTATTGTTCGGAGAAGTGTCTCGATCATGTCCGCATAATTCACGAACCGTAGGGAGACACACTTAAGGATTCGACGTTGTTTGAGTAGTTATGGTATTATGAGAAAGAGACTGAATGTTGTTCGGAGTCTCGGATGGGATCCGGGATATCACGAGGTGATCCGGAATGGTCCGGAGAATAAGATTCATATAAGGAAAATCCCGTTTCGGAGTTGGGGAATGGTTCCGGTGTTTTCATCGGGAACATTCTAGAAGGTTCCGGAATGTCCGGCACTCCGGGGGGGGGGGGGGGGAAGGGTACATGAATGTGTCATTGTAAGTTGGAATGATTGCATCATGTACTAGGTGTTCTTGCTGTCCAAAATAAAGGGTTTATTTAAATCCTAAATTGAAAAGTCAAACGGCTAGTTTGAAAGTCAAACGGCAATTTTGGGAAGTGGGAAAAGAGGAGGAGGTGAAGCCGAGTTGGGGAGGGAGTCCTCCCCAAGCCGGCGCCCCACCCAAGCCGAGTTGGGGAGGGACTCCACTCCCTCCCCTTGGCCGCCGGCCCTCCCACCTATAAAAGGAGGGGCAGGGCCCCCTCCTCTAGACACACAAGTTCCTATCTTCTACCTTCGGTTTAGAGCCTTCTAATTGGTTTAGAGCCTTCTAATTGGTGTGTCTAATTACTAGACCACTAATAGCCTCTCTCATACTCCACCATACTCGCTCCGGCTTAAGGCGAAGCCCTGCGGGATCTCCCCTCTACTTCCGGTACCACGCCGTTGTGCTGCCGGAATCGCGAGGAGAGTGCTACAACCTCCGCTGCCTGCTGGAACAAGGGAGAGGAAGGTCTTCGTCGAGTACCGAATGTGTGACCGACTGCGGGAGCGCTGCCGGAACGCGGCGCCGGAAGGATCGTCTACTCGATCTTGAGATCGGAAAGAGTACGACTACATCACCCACGAGAATCTGCTCTCGTTAAACGCTTTGGAATCTTCGAGGGTGAGTTATTCCATCGACTCGTTGCTACAATCTAGTAGATAGATCTTGGCTTGTTGGTTTGTATGCGGTAGAAATTTTTTGTTTTCCATGCTACGAAACCCTACACTAAGATGTTCCCAAAATGTATCTTAGCATCACCTTCTAGGTTAGTCATGAACTCATCAAAGGCAATTAATTCCTTTTTAACATCAAGAGACATTTCATCATCACATTCATCATTATCTAATTGAGTAGAGTGGGATGATGATGATACCTCTGTTCCTCTTGCCATAAGGCAAGTGACATTCTTGGTGGAAGAGTTCTCATTTGGAGAATCGAAGAGTGAGAGTGTTGGAGTAGAGGTGGTGGCTAGAGCAGCCACACCATGCGAAGTTTCATCTTCATCATCTTCATTGTCGGAGGAGTATTCTTCATGAGTGATCAACACAATTTCTCCCGACTTCTTGTTGACGGGATTCTTCTTGATGAAGGGTTTCTTGTAAGGTGCCTTGAGAGTCTTTTTCAACACAAGCTTACCACCGTAATCCTCTCTCTTATCATAGGGACAGCTTGCCACAAAGTGATAGCGGTCACCACAGTTAAAGCAAGTTCTCAACCTACTGGTATTCTCTCTTTTCCCATTTGGATTGCTTCTTTGTTGCATTTCCATCTTGGCCTTGGCGGGGTTCTTCCAAAAGTTCTTTGCATAGAAAGCCATGTATTGACTATGAGCAATCTTGACGTCATCGGGATGGTTCAAGTGGAGGCCTTCATCACTATCATCTTCATCTTCAAAGTCCACAACTTTGGCCTTCAAAGCAACATTGACCACATTGCTCATACCGAGGGCACGATCACGGGCATCTTTGGCATTCTTGGCGGCGACCTTGAAAGCGGCCATCTCTTGCATAACTTCATTTGAGGTCATGAGATGATAGTTGTGTCTACCTTGTAAGCTCTTCACGTCGGTGGGCTCAAAAGGCATGAGTGCACTCACATATTTCCTTTTTATCCATGCATCATACACATGTGAGGCACCCACATTTCTAAAAGCGGTGGCGGTGGTCTTGAGCCTTCGATACATGTCTTCGTGATCTTCACCTTCTTTCATGTAGAAACCTTAGGCTTCATTGCTTAGAGCATCATATCTGTTCCTCCTCATACTCTCATTTCCAACAAACAACATAGTGAGAGCATCCCAAGCTTCCTTGGCAATGCTAAAGTGCTCAATGTGTGGATAATCCTTTGTTCCCAATCCTTGTTGAATCATATGCAAAGCAGTGGCATTGAGTTGACTATTGACAACCTCTCTTCTTGTCAAGTTGTTTGGATCCCCAATAAAGAGTCCATGCTCGATGATGTTCCATAGTTCAATGCATGAGCTGCGCATATGAGTTCTCATTAGTGATTTCCATTGAGCAAAAGTACCAGACTCTTCTAGCTTAGGTGGGTCACCTCTATTGTACACATGAGGGTGAGGGATGGGGGGATCGGGAGAGTACCAAGAATCATGGTTCTCGCCTTTCCCCCCATCAAGTCGTGTGGAGGAATTAGCATTGTCTAGTTTATCCCCTACCACCATACCTTCGGGGGATACCGGAGTATTCCCTTTAGGTATGGATGGTAGTTCCTCTTGAGGAGATGGGGGTGATGAGCCATCTTTGTCTTTAAGAAGTTGCTCAAGCATCTTCTTGACTTCATTGACCAAGGAAGAGATCAATCTTGTTTCCAAGTTTTTGAGATCTTCCATGGTCACCGGGGTTGACTCACTACCACCATCCCCATCATGGATACCCATATTCTCTTAGGCGGTAAAGCCCGAATAAAGAGCCGAGGCTCTGATACCAATTGAAAGGATCGTATGGGCACCTAGAGGGGGGGTGAATAGGTGCTACTTCAAATTTTCTTCTTTTTCAAATTAAGGTTTGACAATAAGGTAAATTCTCTAGATAATGCAACTATGGTGAATTTACCTATATGACAAATATGCCAGAGCTACCACAACACAAAGTAGTAACAAGTAAGTAAGGTGCGGTAAAGGATAGAGGTAACCGAAAAGTGGACGCGGAGACACAAGGATTTGTTTCCCGTAGTTCCTTCCTTTTGAGGGGAAGTACGTCTACGTTTGGAGAGGGGGTGGTTTCAAACCACCAACGCCACGAGAGGCCTCCCTTGTTCTCCGATGAATCTCACCCCAACAGGATCGATTCACCTTCCACTATATCGGCAACCTTCAAGGTGGAAGCCGGCACCGTTACAAGTTTGGGGCACACATCCACAACTTAATCGGAGGCTCCCAAATACAAGCAAGCTGTCAAAGCAATCAAAGACAAGCTTGTAAGAACAAAACAAGAGCTAGGGTTTTCAACAAAACACTAAAGCAAAGGGGCCCTCAATGAAATGAGGGGGAAATGAAAATCTCTTTTGGTGAAGTAGTAGATCGTGGCCTCCTCCTTCGATTCCCCAAAGATCAGGGACTTTGGGTGGTTGGATGATGAGATCTTGAGAATTTGAGTGGCTCCAATGGACTCCAAATGTGGGCAATGACTTTAATGAGCTGACCACTTTGTCCCAAGGTAGGTGGAGGGGTATTTATACCCCTCCACAAAATCTGACCGTTGCTGCATTTACTGAAGCGGTAGTACCGGAGGTTCAAGCAGTACTACCGGAGAACTCCGGTACTACCGGACCTTGGTACCGGATCACCCTTTTTCAAACGGCATCAAGTCCTGCCCCCAGCGGTACTACTGTTGTTGCTACCGGGAAGCGGTAGTACCGCTTGAGGCAACCGGTACTACCGGACCTGGAGAGAACAGCACATTTCCATACGAAAAACTCTCTGTCACGCCAGGTAGCAAAACGCGGTACTACCGCCTTTTGCTACCGGCGCAGACAGAAGCTTTTTGCAACAAGCAAAAACTCTCTGTCTCGCCAGGTAGCGAAATGCGGTACTACCGCATTTTGCTACCGGCGCAGACAGAAGCTTTTTGCAACGTACAAAAAGTCTCTGTCATGCCAGGTAGTAAAATGCGGTACTACCGCATTTTGCTACCAGCGCACACAGTAGCTTTTTGCAACGTTCAAAAAGCCTCTGTCCTGAGTAGTACTAAAATGCGGTACTACCGCATTTTAGTACCGGAGCAGGCATAAGCTTTTTACAAGCTGTAAAAAAGCTTCTGTCGTGCTAGGTACTAAAATGCGGTACTACCGCTTTTTAGTACCTGGCACGGCAGAGACTTTTTGATAGCTAGTCATTTGCTTCTGTCTGGTCCGGTACCAAAAAGCGGTACTACCGCTTTTTGGTACCGCGCCAGGCAGACAGTTTCTGAATGTTTGCAAACCTTTTTAATGTACCTGCGATACACTTAGAAAAACATTAGTCCGATATGTGTGTTGTTATCAAACACCAAAATCACTAGGAATAGCAAATGCTCTTTCACCCCTCCTTAGAGAAACTCTAGCAGATACTGTAAATCCGCTAGAACTATGAAATTCTGTCCGATTTACAGTTTTGGCCCAACTCGAACAAGCTAGCAGTAACTATCACGGACCGACCCATGTTTTTTATCATGGCCTGTTACCGCCACAGTGCGACCACTATATGTATCGGCCATGGCGGCGGGTGCAGGTCACAATCTGCACTCGCTCCGCCGCGAAACCCTAGCCGCCACCGCGACCTCATCCCTTATCTGATGAGCAATTCGTCGAGCTCGAGCTCCAGATCCGGCATAGAGTGCACACATGGACACCTTGGCCACTTCGGGCAAGGCGACGGGCATGTCGGAGGCGGAGGGGGAAGTCGTGACCACGAGGAAGAGAGGACGTCGTGTCGGTGCTGCTTCGATGAGCTCGATAAGAAGCGCCGTCGGTTGGAGGACTCGAAGAATCGCGCATCGCTCAAGTGGTGCAACCGCTACATGTCATCGCTGCCATTGCTGAACCCGTACGTGTAACATCCCAAAAATATTGAACTTGGATCATCAAACTCTAATCATCAAAATTAGGGTTAACAAAAACTTTTCTAAATAAAATTATGAAAGCATGCATATGTGTATGCATCCTAATTTGGATTCTTTTGAACCACCTTGTTTGTATGTTTCTTTGCTTGTAAAATGTTTCTTAGGTGAAATAAACATCATCTAAAACATTTCCCACACATTTCCCAAAGACAAATAAAGCAAAACAAATAAAATAAAGGAATGGTCATTTTGACCAATTTAACTCCCATGCCTACTTTGGTTGTCTCAAACTTTCAAAACTTAACAGAAACTTGTTTGGATCTTTACACCCCTTGATAGTACTCATAACAAACTATCAAGGCCCACTTTGTGATCATCCAGAAACTTTAAAATGCATAGTTTAAATGACAATTCAAAATTGAATATTTATCATATGGGAAGATCCCACTTTTTCAAAAACCACTCAAACAAGCTCAACTTTCAAAACCCAAGCATCTGCAGACTCACCAGCACCAATCTAGCACACACACCAATAATCTTTTCAAAATTCAAAACTTGAATTCATGCGGCCATTTTATCAAACACTTGGCAGACACAAATCAAACAAAATCAAAACACTATAGTGTGCAGTGTTTTGAGCCTAACTGGTTCCCTATCTAGATCACAACCAGCTTAGTAGATCATCTAGCAAGATTAACCAAGCACTAGCACCACTGTGAGCTTGCCAAAACCATCAATGGTGAACAGCCGAAGCCACCCTTGCCACCCACATGTCGACAGCAAGCTAGGGAGGAAACTAGCCATGCCAACCTTGTCTGGGAGATCACCCATGCCTCACCGCCCCCTCTCGACCAGCCCTGCCTCGAAGACACCGACCAAAGCACCCAGGAACATCGCGCCCGTGCCTCTGCCAACCGTGTCGAGCGTGCGCCAAAGCGCCACCCTCGACCGAAGCCCACAGACCGCGCGCCGCCCTCGCCGCGTGCATACACGATCGCCACCATCCCAGGAACACGCCAGACATGCCCATTGCACTGCCCGTGCCCCGTAGCTACCACTCGCCGTCGACGATGCCGCCTCTACCGTGCAGAGCGTCGCGTGTTCCAGACCAACCCGCACCGCCCCACGTCTCGCCACCGTATCGTTGAGCATCGCCAGGGAACACCGCACCGTCCCCTACCTTCGCCCATGCCAATAGCTGTCTGTACCATCGCCCCCGACGAGCTCACCGTGCGACCCGTCGGTCCCCTCGCTCGACTATAAATAGAGGCCACCCCCAGCCGAATTGAGCACACCATTCTACTCCCCTCTCCTCACTGATCGTGCCACACCGTTCCCCGAGCAAGGCAAGCAACACCTTGTCGGAATTTCACCGGAGCCCGCCACCTATGGAGAAGAAGGGAGCCAGCGATTGGAGCCGCCTCAAGAGGAGCCACCGGTACCAGGAGATTCACCGTCGTCGACTTCGTCGTTCGCCTGCCTCACCGACCCTCGCCCGCACCCCGGTAAGCCCCCAGCAACCCCCACTAGCCGCGCTAGGTTACTGTCTCGCCGGCGTTGCCCAACGTCGGCGATGACTCCCAGCCGTTGGATTAGAACTAGATCGAATGACCCACATCGCCCCATACCGCTTCACACCCCCTGTCTCACTGACGAGTGGGGACAGCCACTTAAACAACCCACGGAAGCGCTACGCTTAGCAGGCCGACCCGTTAACCTTTCCCGCGCAGCCTAGTTATTTGAATTAAACCTTTTCCATTTAATTTCAAACACACTTCTGTATCCAGTTTCAAAAATCAACCCAGGTCGATTCAGTGCACCAAATTGAATGAAACTAATTTTGTTAGAAAGGTCTGAGCATTCTGAATCCAAGCCCGTTGGATTCAAGTCATTTGGATCTATAGATCACCCATGGTAAAAATAACAAGGCAGAAGCTTTTCTGCATTCAAACATTTTTCAAATTTAAACCATAATAGGTTTTGAGTTGATTCCAACTCTCCAAAATCAAATTTAACCATATCTTTCAGAATATATAAAAATATATAGGTTTACTTGCAGAAATAATGTTCAAGTAATAAAAGAATGCTACATAGGTATTTCTAGTCACTTTATTTAATTAAAATAAAAGGGTAAAACCTTATTAAATTGTGACACCACTTTAAATCATATTCCCATGGACTAAAATATGTGGTGATGACATGTGTAAACATGATCCCATGTTTGGTTTGGAGAATATTAAATCTTAAGTAGTTTTTCAATGAGTAGAAATTACGTATCTAAAAATAAAAAGAATTAAACCAAGCCTTAATCTTGTAATGTTAGAGATGATGTTAGATCATCTATAGGACCCATTTGTGTGATGATTGCAAGTAGTTAAGTATTGTTTGGTGATTGTGTACCTCGTATTTATTTATAGACGCTAGTACCGACCAAGGATACGAGGAGGAAGGAGGATTCTACGAAGAAGAAGCCGAGGAGAACTTCAACCACTGCTCTGCACAAGGCAAGCTTTATTAACTAAGTGGACCAATGCAAGCTAACCCTTGCAAGATACCTTACTGATTCCACAAACCACTACTTGTTACCATGACCACTATATGCCTTAAGCATATGTGATCATATCCACTTGATAAACCAATCCTAGTTTTACTTGCAAGCTTCTTACTTTATTTCTTTATCAAAGCTCTTACCTAGATTTTACCTAAGTGAATGGTATATACTAGAAAGATATGTGAAGGTTGCATAAAGAGCATAAAATTTGGCCTAAGCTAGATAATCCTGATGTCATCCTAAGGCATGAGATTGAACTTAGTTAAAATTCCACTAGTCTACCACTCCTCATCAGTGCTTACCCCCACCTGTAGATGCTAGTGCTAAGAATAAAACTTGATCAACTTTAGATGGGAATACTTGGTGGAAAAATGGTTATGAAAACCTTGGAATGATGGCTCATTCTATTGAAATGTTTTGGACATGTGTTTCCGAACACTTGATGATTTTGGTGATGAAAATGTTGAGGCATGAGCCTTAGCCCTTTATAAAACCGATGGTTGTCTGGATGCGATACCATTCCAATTTTATCGTACAACCACAATACCCGAAGATTGGGTAGGGCTTAACTAGAAACTTATATACCTTAGTATTAGTTCCCTCACGGCCAAGGTCTGAGCTGAGGCTACCTTGTGAAGATTGTCCACCTGTGCAGTACCCAAGATGACAGTTGGTCATGGTTGGGAGGCCAAACTCACAGGAGAGGTGCTTATACTAGGGCGTGTAATTGAAAGGTTAGGATTGATTATCCGCATAATGAGTATGGTGAATTCAGGATTTGTTCCTGACGGATGTATCGAATGTTGTGGTGAAAGTGTACAATCTCTGCAGAGTGTCAAACTATTCGAATAGCCGCGTCCGCGGTTATGGACAGTTGGAGTGGCCATACTGTTCCCCCGTCAGACTTTTCAAAATAACTTGTGAAATGAAGTGAGACTTTGACTTGACCACAACAGGGTTATGATATGAAATACAAGTTCCCACTTAGGTGTTATAAAACCTTAACTAGCATTAGTTGCTTCCAAACTTAGTAGAGATAAATCCGGCTTTTCAAAACAACCCTAGAGCCTAGTGTCCTATTATCAAAAACCCCTTTCATTTGTTAGTATTAGTTTGCGAGTACTTAAAGAGTACTCATGGCTTTGTCCCTGGCTATTCCCATGGCCAGACTATGAAGAGGAGTACCTGGAGGATGGACCCCAGGAAGGTTACGACAAATAGGATCATCTCCCATCGTCAGCATTGCCTGTGACCCCGAAGATGGAGCTTCGCCTACGCTACCGTTATTATTACGTATTCCGCTGCTTGATGTTGTATTAAGGACTGGATCATGAGATCCCTATTTGTGTAAGAACTTATGTACGGATTGTAATGGATGATGTACTATGGTATCCAATTCTGTTATGTCTCGCAAAAATGGTAATCCTAAGATTGCCATGTATGGCATAACAGGCATCTGGGATTAAAAACCCGGGTGTTGACAAGTTGGTATCAGAGCCATCCTGACCATAGGAGACCCTAGTTAGACTGGACGTTTGAATCAAAAACTTAGTTTCAAAACCAAAGAAAACAAATATTTACAAAAACTTCTTCTCATTCTTATCCCTTTGATTCTTTCATCAAAATTCATGTTACTCAAAAACTCTTGCAAAATACATAAAATTTTGACACACTTGATCGCTCTACTAACTTACTCATCCTATATTCTTATAGATGGACGTGAAGTACAGGAAGTTTTATCAGTTGGGGAATGGAGGAGACCTTATCTTTGAGAGGGATTTGGACCAGCTTTCGGAACTTATGGAGCGTCTGCATCCCGAGTTCTTCGGAGCTCAGCTCAATGATCAAGGAGGAGAAGATCTGCAGTGGCTAATTGTTGCAAGTCTCAGAGGAAAGATTGAACCTCCCACTGCGGAAGGAATTCAGTTTACCTTAAGAGAGAACAACTGGCTCGATTGACTTGCCAGGGCCATGCAGGAAGCTCTTTCCCGTCTGTGTGGGCAGAGCATCAATCAGATGAAGGGTACTCGCTTTGAGTTTTGCTCGAGGCGTGATGCAAATGGACAACCACTGGAAGCACCATACCACCCCGAGCTAAAAACTCAATTGTACCACCTTAGCTTCATGATGTACGATCGTCAGCAGGAGTTGGATAATTGCCGTGACTACTCCAACCACAAAGTCTGCCATCATCAAGACGAAGGATCAGACCATCGCCATGTTAGCAAAGGATCGCAAGTCTCGCCGCCGTCAGCTCCACAAGGAGTGAATCATTGCCCGCCTTCGCCACCGCATCTCATCTTTGGAGGATACCATCCACGAGAGAGACATGCAGTTGAAGGAAAGGGAGAATGCCGGAGAGGATCTTCGTGGAGACCCCTACTCCTATCTCAGCAATGATGATGATTTTCTGGAGGATCAGGCTATGGACTTCTTCACCGATGAAGACGATTTCGCCTTCATCGATGATGATGAGGATGATGAAGCCATCAATTCAGAATAGTAGTAGCACTTGAGCACTAGCGTAGTGAGTAGTATTCGGTCCCCCTGTATCGTAGTTTTCAGAATGGTTCTTAAAACCATCTGTTTTTCTTTGTTGTGGTGTGTGTTGTATCGTGTGCTATGAATGAATGAATGAATGAATGAAAAAGCAAGTTGCTAGAAAATCTGAGTCAAACTTAAAAAAAAATTCAAAGACCCAAAAACTTTAGAAATTTCCCTCTTTTCTCATGATCTATCTCAATCTTCAGATGCCACATGGAGGAAGTGGTTCATCCCCGGACCCGATGTTGCAGATTCTGCAAATGTTGACTTCTGACCATGAAGCTGAAAGAGCGGAACGTCAAGCCAACCTAGCCACCCTTCAGCAGATAGCCCAGCTTGCCCACAACAACCAAGGCCACAGAAATCAGGACAACCATGGATCTAAGCTCAAGAATTTCCAAAATACCAACCCACC
The DNA here is from genome assembly GCA_916181665.1 of Avena sativa. Classification (NCBI taxonomy): domain Eukaryota; kingdom Viridiplantae; phylum Streptophyta; class Magnoliopsida; order Poales; family Poaceae; genus Avena; species Avena sativa. Next base: position 511,567,173 of record OV702294.1, read on the forward strand.
TGTTTTCACTAAGTCAGAAGAACCCCTAGACGCTGATGATTGGCTGCAAGCCATGGAAAATAACCTAGAAGTCGCCGGAGTGGAAGCCAACGAGAAAGTTCTGTTCGCCACCCACTATCTAGCCGGAGATGCCAGGGCATGGTGGAACAGTGTTCGTGCAATGGCCAGAGGCCAGATGATGAACTGGGAAGAATTCAAGGTCAAGTTTAGCAGAACCCATGTGCCACCAGGTTTGATCAAGAGAATGAGAGACGAGTTCAGAGAGCTGAAGCAAGGAAGGATGACTGTAGTGGAATACCGTGACAATTTTTTGTCATTAGCTAGGTATGCCCCGGATGAGATCGATACCGAAGCCAAGAAGAAAGAAAGATTCCTGAATGGTGTGCATGACGAGATGCAGACAATGTTAGTCAATATCCCCTTTGCTGATATTGAAGCCCTTGTCGACTCTGCTATCCAGATGGAAGGAAAGATCAACCAAGCCAATGAGAACCGCAAGCGTCGCATGATGCATCAACCAGGAACCCATCAGACCCCAAAGTATCGCCCCAACCCATCTCCAGGATTTGCCCCAAGAACCAACAGACCCCCGATGAACCGTCCGACCTACCCCAACCGTGGAAACCCTAGGCCCGGAGGAAATCACAACCACCCCGGCAATGCTAGCAATTTCAATCGTGCCCCACCCAAGTTCAACAACAACAATGCTACCGCCAACACCAACACTGCCCCTAGGACTGGAAGCAATGCTGTGCCTGTAGCAGCAAAGGACAAGTCGCAAGTGACTTGTTATGACTGTGGAAATAAAGTCCACTATTCCAACGAGTGCCCCAACAAGAAGAATGTCGCAGCACCCAATGCCAACGCCCCAGCTCAGCAACAGCATCGTGTTCAGCCAGGAAGAAGGTTTGCCCCAGGGAATTCTCTCAACCGCAATGGCCGTCTTTTTCTCATGCATGCTGAAGAAGCTCAGGAAGCGCCAGACGTCGTGCTGGGTATGTTTTCTGTTAATTCAGTACTTGCAAGAGTGTTGTTTGATTCTGGTGCATCGCATTCATTTGTCACCGAAGAATTTGCATGCACTAGTAAAATTCAACCAACCAAACTAAAGCATGTCATGATTGTTCAAAATCCCGGATCAACCACTAAGGCTAGGCAAATTTGCAAAGCCGTCCCTATCCGAATCCATGGCATAGATTTTTATGTAAATCTAATAGTACTCGAAACTAAAGGTTTGGAAGTAGTACTAGGAATGGATTGGATGTCCAAACATAAAGGATTGATTGACTGTGCCAAGAAAGCCATAACCATGACCAGTACTGCCGGAATATCAGTCGAGAATATATCTGAAACCTTACCTCGCCAATTCAAATGCAACAAGAGTATAACCCAACCTACCATTGACCAAGTCCGGATAGTCTGTGAATACCCTGATGTATTTCCAGATGTTTTGCCCGGTATGCCCCCAGATCGGGATATCGAGTTTATCATCGAACTAATTCCCGGAACTGGACCCATAGCCCAGAGACCATATAGTATGAACCCGTATGAGCTAGCAGAACTGAAGAAGCAACTAGATGCCATGCTGGAAATTGGATTGATTCAACCAAGTGCGTCACCATGGAGATCACCTGTCTTGTTTGTGGACAAGAAGGATGGAAGTAACCGTTTGTGTACGGATTATCGGAAATTGAATGATGTCACCATCAAGAACAAGTACCCCTTGCCCAAAATAGAAGATTTGTTTGATCAGTTGACCGGAGCCAAAGTGTTCTCTAAGATTGATCTTAGAACTGGCTATCATCAACTCAAAATTCGTGCAGAGGATATTCCAAAGACTTCCTTTACCACCAGATATGGATTGTACGATTATACAGTCATGTCTTTCGGACTAACCAATGCCCCCGCTTATTTCATGAATCTCATGAATAAGATTTTTATGGACTTCCTGGATAAGTTTGTCGTTGTTTTCATTGATGACATTCTGATTTATTCCAAATCAGAAGAAGAACATGAGCTACACCTAAGGACCATTCTTGGAACCCTTAGAGAGCATCAGCTGTATGCAAAGTTTAGCAAATATGAATTCTGGTTACATGAGGTAGGATTCCTCGGTCACATTGTATCAGCCGGAGGAATTGTCGTTGACCCTGCCAAAGTGAAAGATGTAGAAGATTGGCAAGCCCCAACCACTCAAACCCAAGTTCGTGCATTTCTTGTATTGGCGGGATATTACCGCAAATTCGTAGAAGGATTCTCTAGTATCGCCAGATCCATGACCCAATTGCTGAAGAAGGACAAGAAGTTTGAATGGACCAACAAATGTGAAGCAAGTTTTCAAGAACTCAAGAGGAGATTGATTTCAGCCCCAATCTTGATCATGCCAGATATCACGAAGCCCTTCGATGTGTATTGTGATGCATCCAAGATCGGTCTTGGATGTGTGCTAATGCAAGAAGGCAAAGTTATATCTTATCTATCTCGACAACTAAAGCAACACGAGCAAAACTACCCAACCCATGACCTCGAACTCGCAGCCGTAGTTCTAGACCTAAAGACATGGAGACATTACCTGATGGGAAACCGTTATGATATCTATACGGATCACAAGAGCCTAAAGTATATATTCACTTAGAAGGAGTTGAATATGAGGCAGAGAAGATGGATAGAGCTAATCAAAGATTACGATCTGGACATTCACTATCACCCGGGTAAAGCCAATGTGGTAGCAGATGCCCTTAGCAGATTGCCATGCCGCTTGAACTCCATGATTTTGAAGGAGCAACCAAGTTTGCACAAAGAGATGGAAGATTTTCGAATGGAATTAGTAAGTGAAGGATTCTTGGCTAGCATAGAACTCCAGCCCACTTTGATCAGTCAGATTAAAGAGGCGCAGAAGGGAAATGCTAGTATTGACGGAATCAAGCGTCGTATCGGTACAGGCAAAGTACCTGGATTCACCGAGGACGAAGAAGGAGTTTTGTGGTACAAAGGAAGCCTTTGTGTACCAGCAGATTCCGAGTTGAAAGAAGTTATTCTGAAGGAGGATCATGATACTCTTTATTCTATCCATCCCAGAGGAACTAAGATGTATCAAGATTTGAAAGAGCAATTTTGGTGGCATAAGATGAAGAGAGAATCAGAAGCTATATCGCCAAGTGTGACATATGTCAGCGAGTCAAGGCAGGACATCAAAGACCCGCTGGATTGTTGCAACCCTTGCAGATTCCGGAATGGAAATGGGATTCCATTGGAATGGACTTTATCACTGGACTGCCTACCTCTAGTAGGGGAAATGAATCTATCTGGGTCATAGTGGACAGGTTGTCCAAAGTCGCCCATTTCTTGCCCGTCAAGACCACATATCAGAGTTCGAAACTAGCAGAGTTGTACATCGCTAGAATAGTTAGTTTGCATGGAGTCCCCAAGAACATTGTATCGGATCGAGGAACTCAGTTTACCTCGAGATTCTGGAAGAAAGTCCAAGAAGGTTTAGGAACCCGTCTAGATTTCAGCACCGCATATCACCCTCAGACCGATGGACAAACGGAGCGAGTAAATCAAATACTCGAAGATATGCTTAGAGCATGCGTGTTAGAATATGGATCCAAGTGGGAAGACTGTCTGCCGTTTGCAGAATTTTCCTACAACAACATTTATCAAGCTAGTTTGCAAATGGCCCCATTTGAATTCATGTACTGACGGAAGTGTCGCACCCCTTTGAACTGGTCGGAAGTAGGAGAGAGTCAGATTTTTGGACCCGACATCCTACGAGAAGCAGAAGAGAAGGTTCACAAGATTCGTGAGCACCTCAAAACAGCCCAATCCAGACAAAAGAGTTACGCCGACAAGAGACATAGAGACCTCGCCTTTAACATAGGAGATTTTGTTTATCTGAAGGTGTTGCCATTGAAGGGAATGCAGCGTTTCCAACTCAAAGGAAAGTTAGCCCCCAGATATATTGGACCTTTCAAGATTTTGAACCGTCGAGGAGAAGTATCGTATCAATTGGAACTACCCGAAGAGATGTGAGCCGTGCACAATGTGTTCCATATCTCATTACTTCGCAAGTGTCTTGAAGTCCCCGAGAAGACCGAAGTGTTCAAAAATATCGACCATCGGACCATAGAGAACAACGATGACCTGACCTATCCCGAAGTACCCATCCGTATTATGGAAGAATCTTTTCGAACTACCCGAACCCGAAGCATCAAGTTTCTCAATATTCAGTGGAGCAACCACACAGAAGAGGAAGCTACCTGGGAGCGCGAAGATCACATCAGGACAGAGTTTCCCGATCTCTTCAAATCCTAGGTAATCTTTTCTTCCTTTTTCAAATCTCGGGATGAGATTTTGTTTAAGGGGGGAAGGTTTGTAAAATCCCAAAAATATTGAACTTGGATCATCAAACTCTAATCATCAAAATTAGGGTTACCAAAAACTTTTCTAAATAAAATTATGAAAGCATGCATATGTGTATGCATCCTAATTTGGATTCTTTTGAACCACCTTGTTTGTATGTTTCTTTGCTTGTAAAATGTTTCTTAGGTGAAATAAACATCATATAAACCATTTCCCACACTTTTCCCAAAGACAAATAAAGCAAAACAAATAAAATAAAGGAATGGTCATTTTGACCAATTTAACTCCCATGCCTACTTTGGTTGTCTCAAACTTTCAGAACTTAACAGAAACTTGTTTGTATCTTTACACCCCTCGATAGTACTCATAACAAAGTATCAAGGCCTACTTTGTGATCATCCAGAAACTTTCAAATGCATAGTTTAAATGGCAATTCAAAGTTGAATCTTTATCATTGAGCATCGCCAGGGAACACCGCACCGTCCCCTACGTTTGCCCATGCGAGTAACTGTCTGTACCATCGCCCCCGACGAGCTCACCGTGCGCCCCGTCGGTCCCCTCGCTCGACTATAAATAGAGGCCACCCCAGCCGAATTGAGCACACCAATCTACTCCCCTCTCCTCACTGATCGTGCCACACCGTTCCTGGAGCAAGGCGAGCAACACCTCGTCGGAATTTCACCGGAGCCCGCCGCCTCTGGAGAAGAAGGGAGCCAGCGATTGGAGCCGCCCCAAGAGGAGCCACCGGTACCAGGAGATTCGCCATCGTCGACTTCATCGTTCGCCGGCCTCGCCGACCCTCGCCTGCACCACGGTGAGCCCCCAGCAACCCCCACTCGTCGGCGTTGCCCAACGTCGACGATGACTCCCAGCCGTTGGATTAGAACTAGAGCGAACGACCCACATCGCCCCATACCGCTTCGCACCCCCTGTCTCACTGACGAGTGGGGACATCCACTTAAACAGCCCGCGGAAGCGCTACGCTTAGCAGGCCGCCCGTTAACATTTCCCGCGCAGCCCAGTTATTTGAATTAAACCTTTTCCATTTAATTTCAAACACACTTCTGTACCCAGTTTCAAAAATCAACCCAGATCGATTCAGTGCACCAAATTGAATGAAACTAATTTTGTTAGAAAGGTCTGGGAATGCTGAATCCAAGCCCGTTGGATTCAAGTCATTTGGATCTATAGATCACCCATGGTAAAAATAACAAGGCAGAAGCTTTTCTGCATTCAAACATTTTTCAAATTTAAACCATAATAGCTTTTGAGTTGATTCCAACTCTCAAAAATCACATTTAACCATATTTTTTAGAATATATAAAAATATATAGGTTTACTTGCATAAATAATGTTCAAGTAATAAAAGAATGCTACATAGGCATTTCTAGTCACTTTATTTAATTAAAATAAAAGGGTAAAACCTTATTAAATTGTGACACCACTTTAAATCATATTCCCATGGACTAAAATATGTGGTGATGACATGTGTCAACATGATCCCATGTTTGGTTTGGAGAATATTAAATCCTAAGTAGTTTTCCAATGAGTAGAAATTACTTTTCTAAAAATAAAAAGAATTAAACCAAGCCTTAATCTTGTAATGTTAGAGATGATGTTAGATCATCTATAGGACCCATTTGTGTGATGATTGCAAGTAGTTAAGTATTGTTTGGTGATTCTGTACCTCGTATTTATTTATAGACGCTAGTACTGACCAAGGATACGAGGAGGAAGGAGCATTCTACGAAGAAGAAGCCGAGGAGAACTTTAACCACTGCTCTGCACAAGGCAAGCTTTATTAACTAAGTGGATCAATGCAAGCTAACCCTTGCAAGATACCCTATTGATGCCACAAACCACTACTTGTTACCATGACCACTATATGCCTTAAGCATATGTGATCATATCCACTTGATAAACCAATCCTAGTTTTACTTGCAAGCTTCTTACTTTATTTCTTTATCAAAGCTCTTACCTAGATTTTACCTAAGTGAATGGTATATACTAGAAAGATATGTGAAGGTTGCATAAAGAGCATAAAATTTGGCCTAAGCTAGATAATCCTGATGTCATCCTAAGGCATGAGATTAAACTTAGTTAAAATTCCACTAGTCTACCACTCCTCATCAGTGCTTACCCCCACCTGTAGATGCTAGTGCTAAGCATAAAACTTGATCAACTTTAGATGGGAATACTTGGTGGAAAAATGGTTATGAAAACCTTGGAATGATGGATCATTCTATTGAAATGTTTTGGACATCTGTTTACGAACACTTGATGATTTTGGTGATGAAAATGTTGAGGCATGAGCCTTATCCCTTTATAAAACTGATGGTTGTCTAGATGCGATACCATTCCAATTTTATCGTACAACCACAATACCCGAAGATTGGGTAGGGCTTGACTGGAAACTTATATACCTTAGTATTAGTTCCCTCATGGCCAAGGTCTGAGCTGACGCTACCTTGTGAAGATTATCCACCTGTGCAGTACCCAAGATGACAGTTGGTAATGGTTGGGAGGCCAAACTCACAGGAGAGGTGCTTATACTAGGGCGTGTAATTGAAAGGTTATGATTGATTATCCGCATACTGAGTATGGTGAATTCAGGATTTCTTCCTGACGGATGTATTGAATGTTGTGGTGAAAGTGTACAATCTCTGCAGAGTGTCAAACTATTCGAATAGCCGCGTCCGCGGTTATGGACAGTTGGAGTGGCCATACTGTTCTCCCGTCAGACTTTTCAAAATAACTTGTGAAATGAAGTGAGACTTTGACTTGACCACAACAGGGTTGTGATATGAAATACAAGTTCCCACTTAGGTGTTATAAAACCTTAACTAGCATTAGTTGCTTATAAACTTAGTAGAGATAAATCTGGCTTTTGCAAAACAACCCTAGAGCCTAGTGTCCTATTATAAAAAACCCCTTTCATTTGTTATTATTAGTTTGCGAGTACTTAAAGAGTACCCATGGCTTTGTCCCGGGCTATTCCCATGGCCAGACTATTAAGAGGAGTACCTGGAGGATGGACCCCAGGAAGGTTACGACAACTAGGATCATCTCCCATCGTCAGCATTGCCCGTGACCCCGAAGATGGAGCTTCGCCTACGCTACCGTTATTATTACGTATTCCGCTGCTTGATGTTGTATTAAGGACTGGATCATGAGATCCCTATTTGTGTAAGAACTTATGTACGGATTTTAATGGATGATGTACTATGGTATCCAATTCTGTTATGTCTCGCAAAAATGGTAATCTTGGGATTGCGATGTATGGCATAACAGGCATTTGGGATTAAAAACCCGGGTGTTGACAGTACGCGTCGTCGTGGTTCCGTCCCTCTCGTCGCACTCTAGAGCCCCTCCATAGGGACGAGTACGCCGGCGAAGGCTCCTCTAGTCGCACTCCTCCATCTCCTCCGTCCTCCGACGAGTGCAGCTCGCCCTCCCCTCCGCGCGCCCAGGTCGTAGTGCAGGCCGACTACTCGCATGACTCCAACGAGGAGCGCCTCATAGTGGATATGCTCCTGTGTGAGTCTGAGCTCGACCGCGAGCACGATATCGTCCGCAGGCAGGAGGAGACTCGCCACACCGTGGAGCTCGTGAACCGCCGCATCGCGGGGGAGGAAGTGGCACGCACAGGCGTCATGAAGATGGAGCTGGACGACCTCATCGACCTCGTCGGCGAGTGATTTCCTCATCGCCACCAGAGCTACTCCGCGTCCTAGAGCTCGCCGCCGAGCTCAATTTTGACCCAGCAAACGCCGCAGTAGCTAGGCCTTAATTAATTACCTGTTAATGTAAATGCGAGCAACTTTTGATCCGCTGCCAATGTACGTATGTGACTATGATATAACTTCGAATTCCCCGCGAGTTGTTCAAGTTTTAAATTTCAAATTTATTAGTTTGTATTTACAGGCATTAATCTATGCCGCGATGCTCAGAACTACGTGTTTTTCAGTTTGCCTATTTACAATATCTGCTAGAGTTGCTCTTATATTGGGGAATCGGGTGCACCCAAGGGGAAGGCGGACGACCAGGGGAGGTGGAGGTGGCATCCCTAGGTGGCCCCATCCCAAACCCTAGGCACCCAATCGCCCCTCCCTTATCCATATATAGGGCGGCGACCCCCACATGGAATCTCCTCCGGGAGTGGCCCACTAAGGTGGGCTACCCCTAAAATTCAATAAAATATATTTTTAATCTTAATTCCATTAATTAATATTAAATACATATTATTTAATTTCCTTCGCTCCAAAACACCTTTTGAATTCACATGAAACATTTTTGGTTCTCTCTTCTCTTTTCTCCGGTGATCTCGATGATTCCAAAACTATCTCTAATGCGTCATCGAACCCTCAAGTGTGTTATCCTATAGTTCGTAAACACTTCAGACATGACCGAGACGCTTCTTTGACCAATAATCATCAGCAGGACCTGGATGCCCATGATGACCCTATGCATTCCACGAACATGTCATTGAACCATAAACATCAAGTCCTAATCCCTTTATTACTTTGATACTTGACTTGTATGATATCTGATCGTTGGTATCATCATACCTAGTTCAATATCATTACCAACAAGTACTACTTAACTCCTTCCCCTGATATTCCATCCTCATGACCTAGTCATATGTTGCACAACTTCATGGATGTAATCTCACCGAGTGGGCCCAAAGTATCTTCTCGTCACGCGGGAGAAAATGTCCTGATCTTGATACATATGCCTCAACCTTACCATTTGGAATGCCTCAGATACACCTTTATGATCACCATGTTATGGTGTGACGGTTGATGCAGTCAAGGAAGCCTCGATGATAGTGATTAGATATGATCTCACGGTCTAAGGAGTAGGTTACTACATTTTCCTAATTATCGCAACAATGAACTTTGTGACTTGATCGTGTTGCCATACTTATATTGGGTATGTCTATTATATCATTCACCTAATGACATGACCCTATTGTCAATTGACATAAATGTCCATGATCAGGAAACTTGACCATCAGTTGACCAATGAGCTAGTTTGTATAGAGGTTCATTAGGAACCCTAATTTGTTCACATACCACACGTGTACCAATGTTTTCAATTGATGTAGTTATAGCATGGCATAAAACTTATTATAAACTAATGAGATATGATAATAAACACACTTTATTATTCCCCTCTAGGGCATATCTCCAACAAATGACACTGATGTCTATGCACACTTCTATTCTTGTAGACAGTGTTGGGCCTCCAAGTGCAGAGGTTTAGGGAATATTAGCAAGTTTCCCTTAAGTGGATCACCCAAGGTTTATCGAACTTAGGGAGGAAGAGGTCAAAGGTATCCCTCTCAAGCAACCTTGCAATTAATATAAAAGAAGTCTCTTGTGTCCCCAACACACCCAATACACTTGTCAGGTGTATAGGTGCACTAGTTCGGCGAAGAGATAGTGAAATGCAAGTAATATGGATGATTATAAGTAGTAATTGCAATCTTAAATAAAAATGGCAGCAAGCAAACATGTAGCAGGACTGATTGTAAATGGTGTTTCAATGCTTAGAATCAAGGCCTAGGGATCATACTTTCACTAGTGATCACTCTCAATAAACACATAATATCTTCTCTTCACTATGCTACCCTGAACTACTCTTTGGTTGGATAACGAACACTAATCCACAGTAGGTCTATAAGAGCACTCCTTAAAGTTCACATTCCCCATCTAGGTAACCCCACACTGTCACCTTGAGCGCTAGATGGTTCCAGACAAACACCATAGTTTCATAGAGACATCCAACTCAAATTATAACTCATGATAAGTATTTATGTAATCTTTAGCCTAAGAGACACACACGGTGTCCACACTGTCACCTTCACACACGTGGGACAAGGTGTCTTCGGAGATTACATCAATAAAAGCACTTGAGTAGCATAATAGATCTACTTATTCAACTAGATTACAAAACTCATGATCACAATAAGGTCACGCATAGAGAGAGAGAGAGATGAACACATAGCTACCGGTAGAGCCCTTAGCCTCGAGGGAGAACTACTCCCTCCTCATCATGGGAGTCAGCAACGGCGATGGAGATGGCTCCGGGGGAAATTCCCCGTCCTGGCAGGGTGCCGGAATAGAGACTTCTATCCCCCGAATATCCTCTTCGGTGGCGGCGATGTTACAGAACTTTTCGTGGATTTCTGATCTGATATTTAGGGTTTTTGCCTCGGGGGCAATATATAGGCGAATAGGCAAGGTCGTTGGACGCCCAAGGGGCCCACACCATGTGGTGTGGTTGCTTCGCGTCTACTCTTCGTCTCTCCTTCGGATTTCGTGTCGTGTTGGAAAAAATAGGAACTTTGGCTTTTGTTTCGTCCAATTCCGAGAATATTTCTTTACTGGCTTTTCTGGAAAAAAACAACAGAAAACAGGAACTGGCACTGTGGCATCTTGTTAATAGGTTAGCTAAAAATGTATAAAAATGCCTCAAAGTGTAGACAAAACATAAGATAGTTGGTACAAAACAAGCATGGAGTATCAAAAATTATAGATACATTTACGACGTATCAAGCATCCCCAAGCTTAACTCCTGCTCGTCCTCGAGTAGGTAAGTGATAAAAAGGAATAATTTTTGAGGTGACATGCACCATCACAATCTTGATCAAGGTATTTTAAAGCATTGATAGCCAGGATCAAAGTACTCTAACATAAGCATGAAAGATATGTTTCTAACAATAAGACAAAGCAACTATGTTAAAACATGAAAGGCAACACAAACAAAAGTTCATGAATAACAATGCATTGAAATACATTTGTTTGTTTAACATATAGAAAACATACCAAGAGTGGTAATCAGCTTGTCCTTCATGGAATAGAAAAACATAAATGCATAGGACACCTTCAAAGTTCATAGGGTGTCTAGATACAAATAATTTAAGAACAAGTAATACCATAATTATGAATCAATCAACAAGTTTTGGGACAATGCACATTGAACTAAGAATGACAACTATGCTCTCTTAATTTGTGCATAAAGATATAAGATGGAGACTCAACAAAAAGTAAAAAAAGAAAGGCCCTTCACAGTGGGAAGTAGGGATTTCAAGTTTCATAAAGAGCTTCCAAAAATTATGGTACTTACTAGCTTTGAGCTCTCATTGCCCCTGTCATAAGCATCTTGAAGTGATTAAGGTTAATGTGAGGGAAACATGAGTTATATGCTTGACAAATCCGAGCCCCCGCTCCAGGTGACTAAGCATCTTGAAGTGATTACGGCTGGATATCGTAATAGGCGCAGAAATGCCGGAAGAAGAGGGAGGTTGGGAAGCCGAGCCCCCGCTCTAGGTGACTGGTGAAGCAGATGAATTCCCCTTCGCGCAGATCTGGAATTACTTCTCCGGCCGCGGGGATGCTCCATCTCCCGGCACGGAGGATCCCCGCCTCCTCGAATGATTTTAGCAGTGCCTTCGTGCACTTGGATCTGCCCCATGGTTCGGTAGGAGGATCCATCGACTGGAGGATCGTGGGATGCGGATCGTCCTGAGTTGTTCTGGTCGCTGCGTGGAATGGGGGAACTAGAATGCGCAAGTTCGAAAGAAGTGAGGGAAGCGTTCCCCCTCACCCGTCGCTCTCCTTATATAGCGGTTGTTACCCGCCATTTTCGGGGAACCGTTACCATGCGGTAAGTACGCCGATATTACTGTTGGGTTACCCAACAACTAGTTTGACCAAGTTGACGGTCCAACTTCGTCTACTCGACTCGCTAACCTCCCCGACTTGACGATTCACCGACCCGATCACTAAGACAGTGACTTAATTATTCGCCGACCCGATCACTAAGACAGTGACTTGATTATTCACCGACCAGCTCGCCAAGCTGCTATATGATTGGTCGCCGTTATTGCGATTAAAATGACCAGTTCTTTCCTTTGTTCAGGAGTCCACCGCCGATTCGACTGGGCGTCCGCATAGGAACCGCATACTCCGACTGCCAACGAACACCTGAGACGAATCAATGACAGCCTCGGGGACTACTGATCGGGATATGCCTACCGGGGTATGCCCAGTAGGACGTTTTCCCATTGGCCCAAACTGCCAGCGAGTGGGCCTATAGGATGGCGACTGGATCGAGACTTGGTGAGGACTCAGGCGACTAGAAGCTGGAGGCCCATAAGCGTAGTTAGGCCCAGTCGGACTAGGTCAAAGACCTTCCAAATACTTAACCAATTCGGTTGTAATCTATAAACCCTAGCGAGGTGAGCCTATATAAACCTCCCTAGGGTACGCATAGAGGACACGTTCCATCATACACCCAAGCGACTTGCCGCCTAGTCTCTCCATAATACAATCTAGGAGGAGTAGGTCTTTACCCTCCAGGGGGCCGGACCTGGGTAAACCCTTGTGTCTCCGCCCTCATCTCACACCGCAGATGGCTGGCCGCCCTTGCCCCATGTTCTACTACTCGCTGCCGATTGCAGCATCTGCCGTGGCCATTCCCACGACACATGTTCACCCATCAAGTTTTAGTAATTAAGAAACTGGGATGAGTGAGATCTTTCAAACAGTTACAGGCCTAGTTGCTCATAGTTGTCCATAATCGGGGACACGGCTAAGTACTTAGTTTAGACACACCCTGTAGGGGTTGTACACTTTACCCGCACGACCTAGTCAACCCACTCTTACCATTACACTCATTTTGTGCCATGGTAGGGAGAAAACCAAGACAAAACCTTTCATAAGTAGAACCCTGAGCCCTCAGGACGGGCCCATACCAACCTACATCCCCTACATCTGCTAATCACGTTGGGTCAGGTTCCCACAACTTACTTAGTCAAGACAAATAATGACATGTGGCTGTACTGGAAGCTACTACACAAGAAACCTGTCCAATCTCTGGAGCCTAGGTGTGCTTTCCGCAATAAACCATCCAAAAACATCAACCCTCACACCCAGGAGATTCATTAAATTCCAATTGTTTTCATTATAAAAAAACATAACTTTCCATCACATAATAATTCATGATATCCCTTTTGCGTATCTAATAAGCATGGCTAAACAACTACAATACGATGGCTCAAAGGAATCAAGTCATGGAGATATGGCAATCATGCCTGGGTGTCATAGCATAGCATAGTAGCAAAAACACCTACACATGCATCACTACTGAAAATCATACTACATGCATAAGAAAAATAGTAGGACATTTATGATAGCTCTACTTGCCTTTGATAGTTGATGTAGTCGTTCAGATAATCCTCACAATAGAGAAGATTGCACTCGTCACAATCACAAACGTTGCACTCCTCGCATTCTATCGATCAAAACAAGTGCACAACAAACACACCATTCAAAACAATGCAATTATGCACAATACAACAAAACAATGATGATCAAATGCATGCATGACGTTTTAATATGTCAAAAGGTTGTAATTAGTTATCTGAACATTACTAGATCATATGATGCATGTGGCAAATCATTTAATGCAATAGAGTAGTTATTATTAATTCTTGATTGCCAATATAAGGGTTTTAATAGTTCTGTTAAAACTTCTGCTCTAGTTTTCATATTAAACTTGGTCCTGGGGTGTACTGGATAGGGGATGTTATTACGAACCATTAGCAATTGGATTCGCCCTAAACAGAGTTGTAGATCTTTTTCTATGATTTAATTACTACATAACATAGTTTAAATCATTTAAATAGTTTAAATTGTCTAAAATTCAAACTAAAATCATATCTATAATCTAAACCTTATTGTGATTCCAGGGACATATTATCCATATTTTTCAGATCTATAAATTATTTACTATGAATTTTATACTATAAAATTCCATTAAAACTATTTAAATAACTATAGTAATTATACACTGTAAAAGATCGATCCAACAGTATCTTAATGTTGTATAAGTAATTGGGAATCCATAGACACCTTATTTATATATTTATGATATACAAATATTTTACTATGATTTATTTAGTCTAAATTGTCCATTAAACCATTTACATTATTACAGTAAATATATACAGTAAACATTATCTCCAATCTCATATTAATGTTCTATGCAATTTCATGAATCCAACCATATATTATACGCTATTTTTGGACATGTATTCGATTTTATATGAATTTTACAAGATTGGGTAAATATGTGGCTATTTAAACAATTTCTGCAATTAACAGACGAGCATGGCCACGTGGCGTAACCTGGTTGGCTGCGCGAGTTGAGTTGGCGCTGTCCTGGCTGGTTGATGAGCTTGCTGACTGGGCTGCCAATGGCGTACACTGGTTGGCCGGTACCGCTTCAGATGAGCTTCTAATCTCGGACGTTGTTCTGAGATCGGATGGACATGGATGATTGCTGCCTGCTCACCGGCGGCAGACAGCGGACAACGGCGCCGCGGCCTCAGGTGGTGACTGTGAAGGTGGTCCTGGTGCTCACCAGAGATGGGTAATAGGCCGAAGAGATTCTGGAGGCTGCGTCGGGTGCCCTGGTGACCTTGGCGCGTCGCGTTGCTTCCCCGGGCGACGGCAGGGGGCGGCTGGCCTGCTCGGCCCGGTCTGAGCTCCGGCGAGTAGTCAGAGGAGATGTGGTGATCTGTGGAGGGTGATAAGAGGTCAGGGAGGCGCGATACTGGACATAGAAGAGGATCAGAGGGAGAATAGGGAGCGGGGGTGCTCAGTAACCTCTGCAGCCAGCTCGGCGGCGTCCTGCTTTTCTGGCAAGATCGGGAGCTCGTCTTTGCGGCGGCTAGGGTTTGGGAAAATAGGAAAAATCAAAGGAGATCGAAGCAGGGGTCTTATATGAGGAGTTTTACATGCAGGTGGGGTCAGATTGGAACCGAATCGAAGCAGATTTTGCGGGATTTTGTTCGGTGGAGATGAACTCGTGAGGTTCCTGGTCTCCGGCCGGAGGTTGGGGATGACGGGGCGGGGCCTGGCAGTCAGCGCCAGAGAGGAGAGAGGGAGTGGTCTGCATCTATTGCAGGTTGGGCTGCTGCTGCTCGCAAGCTTTGGGTCGGCCCGCTGCGGTGGCGGCTGTTGCGTGCTGCTCGCAAGCGGGTGCGAGCGGTAGGGAGGGAGTGGGCCGGGGCGGCTCCTGCTAGGGTTAGGTTAGTTAGTTTTTTTTCTTTATTCTTTTTCTGTTTTAGTATTTCTTTTATATATTTTTTTTTATAACTCCAAATGACTTGAAATTTGTTAATTTTGTAATATCATGAAGATCATCTTAGGATCATTTTGTATATTTTTCTTTAGTTCCATAATGTTAGATTTATAAAATCCATGTTTATTCCTTATAAGAATATTTGCCAAACCAATTATGTGGCACCTCGGATTTACGGTCCGAGAATACCCGTTATGCATATAATTCACGTTCCCATCATCGCTGAGCCGTGAGCATAACCAACTAGTATCATTACAACATCCATATAATAATGAGTACAAAACTTACAAGGTGACCATTATGGCACTTATAACACAAGTAGCGGAAGTTTTCAAGTGCAGAGCCCATATCATGCCTTAACATACATGCAACTAACTGGGAAGACGGCCTAGCTCGCATAGACATCAGCACCTTCATTCCTTCCTAACATCTGCAATCTGGACAAGTAAATATCCAGGGTCAATGTTGGTGAGTACTTTGAATATACTCGCAAACCACATTAAGATAACAATAAGTAAAGGATATGCAGCATGGCTATGGTGGGATGGCTCCATAAGAGGTTCTTTTGTAAATTAGTTTCTCTTGTAGATATAGCATGTCTCTATATCTTTGTTGAAAACTTTTGTAAAACATTTTAGAAACCTTTTTGAAAAGTTTTAGGAAAACACTAGGATTGGGTCACCCATTTGTTTCTCTTTCCGGTCATCTCATGACTAAACTCCTTCCTCCATTTTCCCGACCATCACATGTTCAAAACATTTTCGAGCCATTTCTTTTCTGAAGTACATTTTGGAAACAAAACCATCACCGCTGTACAACCTCCAGGACAACCGTCCATGACCGAGGACTCGGCTATTCGAATAGATTTACACTCTGAAGAGGTTGTACACTATACCCACACCATCCGATTACCCGTCCCTGATCCGCACCGATCGTGGGTCGAATAACCAGTCAAGACCTTCCGAATTCCCTCTCCGATGAAAGTGCCTACCCTATGAGATTAATCCCCTCAAGACCGGGATGCCCTATATAGTCACAATCCAACCGGAGCGTGTTTTGCACCCCTCAGGGTGTGCGCTTTCAATGAGGGGCTCATAGTATCGTCTGGCCGCCATTTAGACGATATTTACCCAACCCTAGACCAATGTTTCACATGGGCCTTTACAGGGGAAAGCCTAGCCTCCGGAAATTTGTTCTTCCCCATAGTAGTTTGAGACACCTATACCGGATTAGTCAAACTTCCAGCCCAGCCCCGTCCTATTCCAGGGTAATGTGGTTGCACGGGTTAATTGCGCTGGGTTCAAAACTGGCCAGCCCGGCTGTTTTTGTAAACGTTTTTCCTCCATCATTTTGTAAAACAAAACCTTTCTCATTTTCCAAACCACTTGATAGGCCAAGCCTCACCAAGGTTTTCTCATAAAACATTTTTGTAAGTCCTTTCTCGGGGTCTTCCCATCCTACATTTTTGCTTAGGCTAAAACGGGGTATCCAAGGGGTTATGGTGTTAAGCACCATCTATCACACTAGGGGCAGGTAGGTATAATAAGAGTGGGTGGTACCTAATGGTACTAAGGGTAATGGTTTGGAGGAGCCAAACATTCCCCACATAAAACATAATAGTAAAACAATGCAATTTGCATAAACGGGTAGATAAAACATGCATAGATAAAATAATAGGACAAGGTGTATGAGCAAGAAGGTGGCTTGCCTATGACCAGCGAGATGTCCCTTGATGGCGTTAGATAACCAGAATACCAATAATTACCATAATGGGGATAAGAGAAACCCGGTACTTCCTTCTTCTCGGCGTCACATAATCGCATCTATCGCCGTTATCGAGCGTACATGCAAACAAGGAACACCACAATCAATACAAGGCATACAAGCATCAAACCATCCAGAGAGTAATGTATAGATACATGATATACATCAGTAGGATGTGTTAGGTTTGATTTGGTTGGATCGGGAGAAGACTTGAAGGCATTAGGTGAAGGATCCCTTTTGGTTTAAACTACTTATAAGGAGATTTTGACTAAGGACTTGATCTGTATGATACCATTGTATAAAAATGATACCATCAGATAGGTATTGATAAAATGAATCCAACCAAAGTGGTTTCACTATTTTATCAATTTCCAAGGATTTATGGTGATTTTTATAGCGGATAGAACTCTAGTTTTAGGAAATAATTCACCAGAGTTGTTCTGGAGTTCCAAAAATTATTTCCTTAGGTTATTAGATAATATTTGATGGACTTAATCAATAGGAGTTGGAATCACCTCAAAATAATTACCATAATGCCCTTGAGAAATTCCCAAGGACAGTACTGAATGAGATTTGTATTTTCAATCAGATTAAAATTACAAAAGCGTTTTAGGTTATTCCAAGGACACTGGTTAGGTACTAAAAATACCTTTCTATAGAAATTGGAATCACCCTTTTTGGATTTATTGGTGAACAAACCATGCATATAATTGTTTAATTCACTATAATTCAATAAAATATCAATAAGTTCTGGGCTCCTGGGTGTTGGTTCTTATTGATATATAGGTTTACTAGGAGTTGGAATTACGTCAAAACCTCATTTGCTTTGACCTAGAGAATTTCCTAAATTTAAAAAGGGGCTATTTTTGTTATTTTTACCAAGGGCATTTTAGGAAGCAAAATAGAATGGGGTTAGTGTGGAAAGCAAGGTATCTGGATTACCCTTTAGTAACACTCGAGTTCATGTAATTTGCAGTTGTCAAGCTCACAGAGATAAATTATTAGTGAAAAGAGTACCTTTAGGTATTATATTTATTGAATTTAATATGATTAATATTTGGGTCAACTCTTGGTTCTGCAGGTTAGGGAAATTCCTAAAGTGCATAATTTTTTTTACTCTGACCCTAAAAGGGATTTTCCAATTTCATCTATATTTAAACCACCATTCCCAATATCATATCTAGAGTAAATAAATAAGAATAAGAAGGCTGTGGGCTGCGATCTAGGAGAACTGGGCCGCAGGGGGTGCATTCGGCGCACCCGAGCAAGATCCATGGGCGGGGTCTGATTTAAAAACGGGCAAGGCGGAGCCCGTCTGGCAGTGACTGGGGAGGCTGAAGGGGCATGGTTGAATCTGGGTCGTCCACGTAAAGAGGATCAGACGGTGCTCGATCGTCGTCTCCGAGGAAACAGGCGCCGCCACGAGCGAACCCTAGGGCGAGGAAGAAAGGGACCAGGTGCTCACCGGGAGGCTTTCCAAGGAAGGGGAGATGGTGGATGTGACGCGGCACACTCCGACGAGCCCGACGATGGTCGGCAAGGTAGGGTCCGCGATCGGTGGACGTCGCGTGCATCTGCGTCGGCTGAGGGGTTCGGGAGATCGTCGGAGCTCTCTGGGGGTGCGATGCATGTCGACGCAGACGATGTAGGCCGGGTGCGGAGGTCGTGGCGAAGTGGCCGGTGGGCGGCGTAGGTGCCCTTGGCGGCCGGAAGGGGCTCACGTGAAGAGGACCTAGGGGGTCTCGGGAGCTCACCGGGAATCCTCCTTGGGTGCCTACAGGTCAACAAGACAGGCACGGTTTAGAGCATGGAGAGCAAGGAGTGTCAGGGAGAGGGACATGCAGAGGGAGGGAGCAAGAGGGGAGCGGGCGGAGCTCAAATTTTTCAATGGTCGAAGCTTTTCTTCCCCACTCATTCGGGCACGGCAGAGCCAGGGGGAGGAATAGGGAGCTCATGGGAGGTAAGAGGAAAGGGGAGGAGTGTAAATGAGGCAGAGGGGGAGGACAGACCGGGCCTTTTTAAACAAGGTGGTGTTGGTCTATGGTGGGTTTAGTCAAAGGAGAGGATGGGGAGGGAGGTGGCCGTGGATTAGGCAAGCTGGGCTGTGCTGGGAGGTGTGGGGTAGCCTGTGGTCGAGCAGAGAGGGTAGAGGGATACAGAGAGGCTCCTGCCAGTGTTTTAAAGAGACTTGATGGGACAAGACCCTTGTCTCTCTCTCAAAAACAAACACAAAGGACAAGGGGGGAAGGGGGCATGCTACACTACTGGTCGACCAGGGGAGTGTGATGAGTGCTGGAGTGATGTATCAAGCAAGCTTTGATGGGGTTTGATGGGGTTTGGCTAAAGGTTTTGATTGGTTTGACCTATTTGATCAAAACTTAGGTCATGAAAGAAGTCCAAAAAATTTACATTGTCCAAGATGGTAAAAGGGTACTGGAAGTTAGATATGGTCATTTTGTACCACCAGGAATTAGTTGGGATTTTTCAGATGAAAAAAAACCCATTTAGTTTTATTAATCCATAAAGGGCAGAAGTAGGTTATGGAAGCTAATGTAATATTTTTACATTAGGCAAGGCTGGTTTTTTATGTTAAATGGTTTTGAATACCATATTACACATTGGGGAATTTATTTGGAATTTATTGAGAAGGGAAAGTATTTTTAAGGAATTATTTCTTGTTTGTGCCATTTAAGAAAAAGGGCAAAAAGAAATAATAAATAATCTCACAAATATGTATTTTTGAGTTTGGAATATAGGGTATGGTATATAGATCTCAATTGTGCAAGGAGTTGGCCAAGTGATTTGGAGTAAAAACAAGGTTGCCTTTGTAGATAGAGGTTTTAGGGTTTTTGCTAGTAAAAGATATTAAATAGTTTTGGGTTCCAAATAATCATGGGAATTATTTGGAAAATTTATATATCCAAGTAGATCATTTACACTTGATCCGTACATCATTTTACACTTAGGTTTTGAAGTATTTTGGGAAAATGGGAAAAAACTAGATCCTTGGGGAATCTAGGGTTTTATTAATTTCATGCCACCAAAACATGGTTGGAGGTGGAGCTTAGAGCTCACCTTGGTACAAGGGGTATATGGATGGATAGACCATGTCCTATAGATGATCATGGAAACAAGAGTTGGGCTTGGTTGCATTTTAGGTGATATAGAAGAGATGGTAAACTTTTTTGGAAATAAGGCTGCCATAGCAGATACATCAAGTAGCCTCCTAAACCATGTGGGTTCAAGAGGCACAAGGTCCCAATGGAAACAAGTAAAGTGTGGGTTGATAGGACATGATGAGTATATCATAACCAAGCAAATATTTGGTCAATGGTAGGTGGCGTATAGATGTGAGCTTCTGCCAAAGTAGGTAAGATGATAAGATTTGCAGGATATATTATTGTTTTAGCTACAAAAACCATCATGGATCAGTGGGAAATTAGAAGGGATTAGTCAAGGTCAAGAGTAGGCTTTGTTAGTACTAAAGATGTACTACAATATGGTTCAAGTACATTCTCAAGAATGCAAATAGGTTGGAAGAGGTAGGGCTCCAAAGATTGAATCTAGAGAAGACATCCAGACTTAGCTATTTTGGTAGTTTTGGAGATTTTGACTAGAGTGCAAGTATAGAAGCTTTTGAGAGGATTCTAGGTTCCAAACTCATGATCAAGGAGACTAGGTTGGGGTACTAACTAAGTAGATAGGATTCATGCTTAGATTGGGTCTCCACTGAGTTGGAAACCATCCAGAGGGATTATCCTTGGATTGATCTGAGCAGGAGGGGAGGTGGTTACCTTAGTGGCTTAGGATAGGTCTAGACTTGGATGCTTGCTTTGAGATTGATGATCACAAGCATAGATTGGGTCCTAAGGTATGAGCTACTATATTAGATCACTCTAGTTCCTAAGAAAACAAGGCAATCAGCAGATCAAGGCAATTCATCAGACAGTAGATCAAGGCAATCCATCTTATTACTTATCCAACTACTACTAGGGTTACCATCAAGCCTAGCTTGAGGTAGGTATGGTTATTTTGAAATGGATATGTTTTGAAGTGAGGTAAGTACCTCTTGGTATTTATACCAAGATTGGAATGAAGAGGTTTTGAGTAAAGGTTTTGGAAAACCTAGGGGTAAGAGTAGTTGAAGGTTTTGTCTTGAAAACATAAGGAGATTATATTTAGGTCTCCATAGTTTGTAAATATAAACTAGTAGAGTATATGGTTGTGTCAAAGTCATCTGGGCTCAGGTTTTGAAATGCCAGAACATTTGAGAAAAAGTAAGATGAGCCAAGACATCTCTTTTGAAAAATAGTTTTTGTAAAACATTGTTGAGATAAGAAGTATAACATCTAATATACCATCAGTGGCAGGAACACAAGCAAGCAAGTATACAACATTGCACATGTCACAAGAAAAAGGTTTTGTTCCCCCTGATTTTTGCCTTTTAGAAAACAATTCAGGGTTGCTGAAATTGGGATGCTACAAATTAGGGTTAGGGTTTTCCCAATTCAATTCTTGCTATTTTGTATGGATGCAATGCAATGCTCATGAATGACATGTAAAAACAATTTTTTTCTACTCCTAAGTTCTAAAATATTGGGATGTGACATACTAACCCCCTTAAGATGAATCTCGTCCTCGAGATTCGGAATGGCTAGAAAATAGGCGTAGGATATCCTCTTGTCTGGTATAGATCTTCTACACCATGGGTAAGCTTTCTGAGCTAACACCCTTAAGAGAATTCAAGTTGGCCTCTCCAACTTTAGTTATTGTGCTATATCTGATTCTTCTTCCTTCTGGGTTGTGAGTGAAATTGCTCGTCGTGCATGATCTATCCGGCCTTCATACTTTGACATCCAATCCTTGCCTAGAGTGACATCCAAGCCTTGTGATTCCAATACATTCAAGCTTGCGGGAAAGTTGTGTACCCCAATCCTTAGGTTCAGTTGATGACATCCAAAAGCTGCTACCTCTTCTCCACCAGGAGAGCTTATTTTGATAGGCTTGTTAATGGTTTCAGTTGGAATTCTGTTTCTATCCACAAATTCCCTTGATATGAACGAATGTGATGCTCCATCATCAAATAGAACGAGTGCTGGAAAGGTATTGAGCCGAAACGTACCAATCACGGCATCAGGGTCTCCTTGAACTTCATCCATACTAATATGATTAATATGTCCCTTCTGAAATGGGTTTGGCTTGTAGCCATCAATCTTATTCTTCTTCTTCTCAGGGCAGTCTCTTGAATAGTGTTCCTTCTGCTTGCATTTGAAACATCCAACCTTGCTTATGTCCTTCCTAAAGATATTAGTGTTGTGTGCCACAACATTGTGGTCTTCATGGTTGTGATCATTCCCTCCTTCAGAATTGTGGTTGTGACTCATGTGGACATTATGGTGGCATCCATTTCCTTCACGGTGTTGATGTCCATTACCATCATGGTCATTGTATCCATTGCCTTCATGCATATGACATTCAGAACCTCCATTCCCATCATGGAGAGTACAAAACTTCCGATGCGGTCTTGAGTTGTCTTTGTTGTTCTGGTGCTTTCTCTTGCGCTTCTCAACTTGACTCCATTTCTCTTCAAGAATTCTAGATTTGTCCATTAGATCCTGGAAGGTGGGAGTATACACTACTGATAGCTGAACAGAGAGCTCATCACTCAGTCCATCCAGAAACCTCTCTTTCCATTTATCATCAGTGTTGACATCCTCTGGAGCATAGCGAGACAAATTGGTGAATTCTTCTATATACTATGACACTATGTGATTGTACTGACGCAGGTCATGGAATTCCTTTCTCTTCAGGCTCATAACTCCAGAAGAGACATGGTTTGTCTTGAATCCTTCCTCAAACATCTCCCAGGTGATTGTATCAATGGGATGGGTGATCTGAAAAGTATCCCACCATGTAGCTGCTTGTCCTTCAAGTAAGTGAGCAGCAAATCCCACTTTCTCTTCATCAGTGCATCCAACTATTACTAAGTCCTTATTCACTGAGCACAGTCAATCAAGTGATATCATAGGCTCAGGTGCGCTTGAGAATTTTGTAGGCCTCAGTTTCAGAAACCTAGTGAGTGCATCCATTTGGGTTGGGTTGCTATTGCAATTGTCGTTGTTCCCATTGTTGTTGTTTGCTATGAACTGAGCCATCACTTGCGCTAGTTGTGCATGTGTTGCTATCAGTGGCTCCATCTCAGTGGGTTGACGGCGAGACGACATCTGTTTGGGATAGCATAGATGAGTATAGATAGAAGATGACTAAGAGAAAGTAATACTACCCATATCTATATGAAGCAAACAAGAGGCACACAAGCAAACAATCATTGCAAACAACACTCAAGACAAAATAGTTTTATTTATGTTCCAGAAGTTTTGTTTTAGTGGCATACCATCCACAAAATAGTTTTTCATTGACTAATAATCATTTGGGGGCGAACCTACAATCATAAAAGCGAATGACAGAATCTGTCCTAAAACTACAGCAGTGTTCACGAATTTTTCTGGGCACCTTAAACTCATCAAGAATTTTAGCCAATTTTTGTACATATAGTACAGGAAGTTTCGCACCAAATCCTATTTTTTCAGATTTTTACCAGTTACCAAAAAAAATGAAAAATCGTACCATACAGCAGGTTCAGCAGAAAACTGCAGCAAAAATATCACGATTTTTTATCAAAATCTTCATTATTATATTATGGAATCTCACAAAAATATTCTAGAACTTTAAGGTATCAAATAGCACAGCCTAATCATAATAAATCAATTATCAAACAAGTTCTTATAACAATCGATTGCTATATCTAAACGAGATCATATCAAACTATATGGTGGTCATCATCTAACTATTCTTTAATCTTGTACTTTCTTGCACAAGTGGTGATCAACAAGTTTGAACAAGATGAGATTAGAAAAGATAGATGAAGGATTACAAGAACCTAATAAGTACAAAATTATGAGTTCAATGCTAGAGAGAGCCTTCCTTCTATATTTCAAAAGAGAAAAGTATGAGAATTGAATTGATAAGAAGATACTAGAAAGAAGTGTGAGAAGAGAATAGATAGAGTCAAATAGGGTTTATAATTCATACAGTTTTCCGATTCCATTCCTAGGTCACGATCCTACAGTCAATGCACAACTCTGATACCATCTTGTAACACCCTCGCCTGATAAGGCTGAGTTCATATGTATAGTGTCAATCCCTGGATCGGTTCACTGGCACACACAGTACAAAATGATACCAAATATAACCGTGCATCATAAATACAACGAATATGATTAAGAATTTACATTATATTACACAAGTACACAGCGGAAACAACAACAAGGTAGATCTCCATTCTTCAAATGTGCCACAGGCGAACAATCGTTGAGTGGAGTCTCGCGACCTATGAATGATCACTCATAACAGAACAACCTACAACATGAAACGTTGCAGCCATGAATGGTCAATACTTTGAATGTATTGGCAAGTAGAACTAATGAGTACAAAGGATCTATCAACTACATGCATATTTGGCTAAGTGGAGTTCAGACTCATTTGCTAAAAGCAATTTAACTTTTTCCTACTTTCAAAATACTTTCCCTTCTTCAAAACAATCTTCTAAGGACATACCAGCATAAACTCATGTAGAAACAAGACAGTTCAACTTTCGTATGCTCCTAAACCCATGTTCACCCATCAAGTTTTAGTAATTAAGAAATTGGGATGAGTGAGATCTTTTAAACAGTTCCAGGCCTAGTTTCTCATAGTTGTCCATAACCGGGGACACGACTAAGTACTTAGTTTAGACACACCCTGCAGGGGTTGTACACTTTACCCGCACGACCTAGTCAACCCACTCTTACCATTACACTCATTTTGTGCCATGGTAGGGAGAAAACCAAGACGAAACCTTTTAGAAGTAGTACCCTGAGCCCTCAGGACGGGCCCATACCAACCTACATCCCCTACATATGCTAGTCACGTCGGGTTAGGTTCCCACAACTTACTTAGTCAAGACAAATAATGACATGCGGCTATACTGGAAGCTACTACACAAGAAACCTGTCCAATCTTTGAAGCCTAGGTGTGCGTTCCGCAATAAACCATCCAAAAACATCAATCCTCACACCCAGGAGATTCATTAAATTCCAGTTGTTTTCATTATAAAAAAAGCATAACTTTCCATAACATAATAATTCATGATATCCCTTTTGCGTATCTAATAAGCATGGCTAAGCACCTACAATACGATGGCTCAAAGGAATCAAGTCATGGAGATATGGCAATCATGCCTGGGTGTCATATCAGAGCATAGTATCAAAAGTACCTACACATGCATCACTACTGAAAATCATACTACATGCATAAGAAAAATAGTAGGACATTTATGATAGCTCTACTTGCCTTTGATAGTTGATGGAGTCATTCAAATAATCCTCACAATAGAGAAGATTGCACTCGTCACAATCACAAACGTTGCACTCCTCGCATTCTATCGATCAAAACAAGTGCACAACAAACACACCATTCAAAACAATGCAGTTATGCATAATACAACAAAACAATGATGATCAAATGCATGCATGACATTTAAAAAGGTTGTAATTAGTTATATGATCATTACTAGATCATATGATGCATGTGGCAAATCATTTAATGCAATAGAGTAGTTATTATTAATACTTGATTGCCAATATAAGGGTTTTAATAGTTCTGGTAAAACTTCTGCTCTAGTTTTCATATTAAACTTGGTCCTGGGGTGTACTGGATAGGGGATGTTATTACGAACCATTAGCAATTAGATTCACCCTAAACGGAGTTGTAGATCTTTTTCTATGATTTAATTACTACATAATAGAGTTTAAATCATTTAAATATTTAAATTGTCTAAAATTCAAACTAAAATCATATATGTAATCTTAACTTGATTGTGATTCCAGGGACATATTATCCATATTTTTCATATCTATAAATTATTTACTATGAATTTTATACTATAAAATTCCATTAAAACTATTTAAATAACTACAGTAATTATACACTGTAAAAGTTGGATCCAACAGTATATTAATGTTGTATAAGTAATTGGGAATCCATAGACACCTTATTTATATTTTTATGATATACAGATATTTTACTATGATTTATTTAGTCCAAATTTTCCATTAAACCATTTACATTATTACAGTAAATATATACTGTAAACATTATCTCCAATCTCATATTAATGTTCTACGCAATTTCATGAATCCAACCATATATTATACGCTATTTTTGGACATGTATT
The DNA here is from genome assembly GCA_916181665.1 of Avena sativa. Lineage (NCBI taxonomy): Eukaryota > Viridiplantae > Streptophyta > Magnoliopsida > Poales > Poaceae > Avena > Avena sativa. Next base: position 511,593,727 of record OV702294.1, read on the forward strand.
CGATTTTATATGAATTTTAAAAGATTCGGTAAATATCTGGCTATTTAAACAATTTCTGCAATTAACATACGAGCATGGCCACGTGGCGTAACCTGGTTGGCTGCGTGAGCTGAGTTGGCGCTGTCCTGGCTGGTTGATGAAGCTTGCTGACTGGGCCTCCATGCAGTGTACACTGGTTGGCCGGTACCGCTTCAGATGACGTTCTAATCTCGGCCGTTGTTCTGAGATCGGATGGACAGGGATGATTGCTTCCTGCTCACCGGCGGCAGACAGCGGACGACGGAGCCGTGGCCATAGGTGGCGACGGTGAAGGTGGTCCTGGTGCTCACCAGAGACGGGTAATAAGCCAACGAGATTCTGGAGGCTGCGTCGGGTGCCCTAGTGACCTTGGCGCGTCACGTTGCTTCCCCGGGCGATGGCAGGGGGCGGCTGGCCTACTCGGCCCGGTCCGAGCTCCGGCGAGCAATCAGAGGAGATGTGGTGATCTGTGGAGTTTGATAAGAGGTCAGTGAGGCACGATACTGGACGTAGAAGAGGATCAGAGGGAGAATAGGGAGCGGGGGTGCTCAGTAACCTCTGCAGCCAGCTCGGCGGGGTCCTGCTTTTCCGGCGAGATTGGGAGCTCGTCTTTGCGGCGGCTAGGGTTTGGAAAAAGAGGAAAAATCAGAGGAGATCGAAGCAGGGGTCTTATATGAGGAGTTTTACGTGTAGGTGGGTCGGATTAGAAACGAATTGAAGCAGATTTTGCGGGATTTTGTTCGGTGGAGATGAAATCGTGGGGATCCTGGTCTCCGGCCGGAGGTTGGGGATGACGGGGCGGGGCCCGGCTATCAGTGCTAGAGAGGAGAGAGGGAGTGGGATGCATCTGTTGCGGGTTGGGTTGTTGCTGCTCGCAAGCTTTGGGCTGGCCCGCTGCGGTGGCGGCTGCTGTGTGCTGCTCGCAGGCGGGTGCGAGCGGTAGGGAGGGAGTGGGCCGGGGCGGCTCCGGTTAGGGTTAGGTTAGTTAGTTTTTTTCTTTATTCTCTTTATGTTTTAGTATTTCTTTTATATATTTTGTTTTATAACTCTAAATGACTTGAAATTTGTTTCTAAATTTTTGTAATATCCCGTAGATCATCTTAGGATCATTTTGTACATTTTTCTTTAGTTCCATAATGTTGGATTTATAAAATCCATGTTTATTCCTTATAAGAATATTTGCCAAACCAATTAGGGTAAGGGTTTTCCCAATTCAATCCTTGCTATTTTGTATGGATGCAATGCAATGCTCATGAATGACATGTAAAAACAATTTTTTTCTAGTCCCAATTTCTAAAATATTGGGATGTGACATCTTATCATGCCACCTTTTTACTTTTTCTTTGAAGTGTCTAGCATTTTCATAAGCTTCACTTCTCCACTCATCCAAGGAACTCAAGTCAAGCAGTCTTTTCTTACCAGCAAGTTTAAAATCTCTATTCAATTCTTTCACTGCTCAATAAGCTTTGTGTTCTAATTCTAAAGGCAAGTTACAAGCTTTTCCATAAACCATTTTGTAAGGAGACATTCCCACAGGATTTTTATAAGCAATTCTATAAGCCCATAAAGCATCATTCAACTTTTTAGCCCAATTTTTTTTAGATCTATTAACGGTATTTTGAAAGATAGTTTTAATTTCTCTATTTGATAATTCTACTTGCCCACATGTTTGGGGATGATAAGCTGAAGTAATTCTATGATTAACATCATATTTAGCAAGGGTCTTCCTAAAACCACCATGAATAAAATGAGAACCTCCGTCAGTCATAAGATATCTAGGCACACCAAACCTAGGAAAAATAACATCTTTAAGCATTTTTAAAGAGTCTCATCATCATCACTTTTTTAGGTATGGCTTCTACCCACTTAGTAACATAATCAACAGCAACAAGAATATGAGTATAACCTTTTGAAGGAGGAAAAGGACCCATAAAGTCAAAACCCCAACAGTTAAATGGTTCAATAACAAGAGAATAATTCATAGGCATTTCATTGCGTCTAGAAATATTACCATCTCTTTGACATTCATCACATGATAAAATAAACTTTCTTGCATCTTTGAAAAGAGTAGGCCAATAAAAACCTGATTGTAAAACCTTTTGTGCGGTTCTATCTCCAGCATGATGTCCTCCATAAGCACTACCATGACATTTTCTCAATATCTCTTGTTGTTCATATTCTGGAACACATCTTCACATAATACCATCCACTCCTTTATATAAATGTGGGTCATCCCAAAAATAATGCCTCAGATCATAAAAGAATTACCTTCTTTGCTGGGCTATAAAGGTTGGAGGCAAATACTTGGAAACAATAAAGTTAGCATAATCAGCATACCAAGGACTCTCTCGCGAGCTTACCTTTATTATAGCTAACTGTTCATTTGGAAAACTATCATTAACAAGCATAGAATCAAAAGAAATGTTTTCCAATTGAGATAAATTATCAGCAACAGGATTTTCAGCACCTTTCCTGTAACATCCCAAAAATCATGGTTTATAAAGTTGCATATCATTCATGCATCCTTATGCATTTGGGTTATTTTCAAACAAGGTTTCAAATAAGAAGACATTTGTTTTGCCTATTATTTCATGTAAGAAAGGCAAAGGCTTTATTTCTACTTCCAAATTATGAGAATACTTTGATTTAACCAGAAAAGTTTAAAGGATGAATTCAAAGCTTGCACAAAGTTTTCAAAACAAGAATCTAAATTAAAGCCATTTATATGCCTATTATATATATTCAAATAGGGCATGATTTTATTTTATTTTCAATGGGCCAAAGTGGTTTTGAGTAAACATCAATGTTTTATACACAAATATGTGCATGGATCACCTTACAAAAATTCAGAAATGGTTCAAATTCAAACTCATTTGAATATCATTTAAAAATGGATTTAAAAAAATCAAAACAGAAATAGAAAAGGAGAAAAGAAGAAAAAATAAACGCAGCTAACATATCTAGCCCAACCCGCCCACGGCCCAGCTACCAGCCCAGCAAGCCTACCCGGGAAAACCCCATCTCCTCTCTGTTTTTGACCCGCGCGCACACCCTCTCCCTCGCTGTCGAGTGGACCCAATGCTAAGTCAGCCTCGTCGTGCCCAATTTCCGCGCGACGACCCGCTCCGCCGTTTCTTCCTCGTAGTGACGCCGCGTTTGATTCTCGTTTAATTCCCATTGATTCCTCACGTAATTTCCGCCCTTGCTCTGGCTACTTAACCACCTCGTCGCCCCGCATCTTTCCCCTCACTCACCATTGCCTAAGCGCCACCAGGTTGTTCGTATTGGAGCTCACACTGCCGCGGCACCGAACGACTCCGGCGACTAATTCCGGTGAGCCCCGACCGTCTCGTGCCCTCTACTGCTTGCTGACATGTTACCCTTGCTCGTGCGCTTCACCTAATGCCCCTGGTTTGCCTGCTCATGACCCAGGGCGCCGTCTTCGTCGAGCTCCTCGAACGGCAGAAGCACCGCTCAACTCTGGTGAGTAATCTAGGTAAAATCCGAGTGCCCCTCGCCTTCTGCCTTACCCTGACGTGTTCGCCTGACCCTTGTGCACGCACTGATGGTCTTGGTTTGTGCTAGGGAGATCCAGAGCGTCGTCAACGTCTCCGTCCGCACGAACCCGACGCCGCCCGCAACTCCGACAAGCCCTAGCGACCTCTACAACACGCCCCCTCTCACACCTTCGACACGTTGAGCTTCCTCGTGCTCTTGCGAGTCTGGTAAGCAACACCACCACCCCCAGCCCCCTCTCTATTCGCCGGACCGTCGCCGCCAGTAGCGCCGCCACTGCTGCAGCCACGCGTGCCGCCAGTTCGTGGTCAAGCCATTGTGAGTCGTTAGATCTAGATCCAGCGTGCCAGATTAGATCACTTAGCGAAAGGGTATAATTAGATCTGAGCCGTGCGATTTACTTTTAATCATGTGGTCCACAGAGCACGATCTGTGCGAAACGGTACCAGCCAATAGAAACACTCCACGTGGCCTAGCCTGTCTGTTTAAAATTTCAGAAATGATTTTTGAATGTTAAACTTGTAAAATTCATAACTTTTGTTCTACTTATCCAAAAAATACAAATAATATATCAATGGATTCAAAAAATTAAATCCTACACATCTGTAAGCTTGGTTTTGTATTTTGCCTTTGTTAAAATAGAATCTTATGCAGAGACATTTGTAGGCTTATTTTGTGTATAAAAATTGTTTAGAAAATGTTTTTAAAGCCAAATTAAGTTTATTTAGTCTCTAAATGTTTATTTAGTGATTCAGTACTGTTTTACTTGTCTTGTTTAGTTTAGAAAAATCATCACATGGCATTTGCATGCATTCATATATTTTTGCTTGATTTGTTTGGAATATAAATTTGGTTCTATCATTTTATGTGTAGATTTTGGTGCTAGTGGTGATTGTGATTGTGAGGATTGTTGCTACTCTCCTGTCAACACACGGATTTTTAATCACAGATGCCTGTTATGCCATACATCACAATCCCAGGATTACCATTTTTGTGAGACATAACAGATTTGGATACCACAATACATCATCCATTATCAACCATACATAAGGTCTTACACAAATAAGGATCTCATGATCCAGTTCTTAATACAACTCAAGCAGTGGAAATACGTAATAATAACGATAGCGTAGGCGAAGCTCCATCTTCGGGGTCACAGGCAATACTGACGATGGGAGATGATCCTAGTTGCCGTAACCTTCTTGGGGTCCATCCTCCTGGTACTCCTCTTCATGGTCTGGCCACGGGAATAGCCAGCGACAAAGCCATGAGTACTCTTTAAGTACTCGCAAACTAATACTAACAAGTGAAGGGGGTTTTTGTAATAGGACACTAGGCTCTAGGGTTGTTTTGCAAAAAGCCAGATTTCTCTCTACTAAGTTTAGAAGCAAGAAAAGCTAGTCAAAATTTTATAACACCTAAGTGGGAACTTGTATTTCATATCACAACTCTATTGTGGTCAAGTGAAAATCTCAATCCATTTCACAAGTCATTTTGAAAACATCTGACAGGGGAACAGTATGGCCACTCCAACTGTCCATAACCGCGGACGCGGCTATTCGAATAGTTTGACACTCTGCAGAGATTGTACACTTTCACCACAACATTCGATAATCCGTCAGGAACAAATCCTGAATTCACCATACTCAGTATGCGGATAATCAATCCTAACCTTTCAATTACAGCCCTAGTATAAACACCTCTCCTGTGAGTTTGGCCTCCCAACCATGACCAACTGTCATCTTGGGTACTACACAGGTGGACAATCTTCACAAGGTAGCCTCAGCTCAGACCTTGGCCGTGAGGGAACCAATACTAAGGTATATAAGTTTCTAGTCAAGCCCTACCCAATTCTCGGGTATTGTGGTTGTGCGGTAAAATTGGAATGGTATTGCATCCAGACAACCATCAGTTTTATAAAGGGCTAAGGCTCATGCCTCAACATTTTCATCTTCCAAATCATCTGGTGTTCGGAAACACATGGCCAAACATCTCAATAGAATGATCCATCATTCCAAGGTTTTCATAACCATTTTTCCACCAAGTATTCCCATCTAAAGTTGATCAAGTTTTATGCTTAGCACTAGCATCTACAAGTGGGGGTAAGTACTAATGAGGGGTGGTAAACTATTGGAGTTTTACTAAGTTCAGTCTCATGCCTTAGGATGACATAAAGATTATCTAGCTTAGGCCAAGTTTTATGCTATTTATGCAACCTTCAATTATCTTTCTAATATCTACAATTTACTTAAGTAATCTCTAAGTAATAGCTTTGATAAAGAAATGAAGTATAAAGCTTGTAAGTAAAACTAGGAATGGGGTTATCAAGTGGGTATGATCACATATGCTTAAGGCATATAGCTGGCATGGTAACAAGCAAGTATTTGCTTGCATAGGTATAGTATCTTGCAACTGTTAACTTACACAATCAACTAGTAGTATTAGGCTTGCATAAGTAGAGTATCTTGCAAGTGTTAACTTGCCTTGTGCAGAGCAGTGGTTGAAGTTCTCCTCGGCTTCCTCTTCGTAGTATCCTCCTTCCTCCTCGTATCCTTGGTCAGTACTAGCGTCTATGAATAAATACGAGGTACATAATCACCAAACAATACTTAACTACTTTCAATCATCACACACAAGGGTTCTATAGATGATCTAGCATCATCACTAATATTACAAGATTATTTCGTTTATTTTTAGAAAAGTAATTTCTACTCATTGAAAAACTACTTAAGATTTAATATTCTCCAAACCAAACATGGGATCATGTTGACACATGTCATCACCACATATTTTAGTACATGGGAATGTGATTTAAAGTGGTGTCACAATTTAATAAGATTTAACCTTTTATTTTAAATAAAAATAAATGACTAGAAATGCCTATGTGGCATTCTTTTATTACTTGAACATTATTTCTGTAAGTAAACCCGTATGTTTTTATGTATTCTCAAAGGTATGATCAAATGTGATTTTTGAGAGTTGGAATCAACTCAAAAGCTATTATGGTTTAAATTTGAAAAATGTTTGAATGCAGAAAAGGTTCTGCCTTGTTATTTTTACCAAGGTTGATCTATAGATTCAAATGATTTGAAGCCAACGGGCTTGGATTAAGCATTTCAAAACCTTTCTAACAAAATTGGTTTAATTCATTTTGGTTCAGTGAATCGAGATGAGTTGATTTTTGAAACTAGGTACAAAACTATGATTGAACTTAAAAAGAAAAAGCTAAATTCAAACAAGTGGGCTGCGCGGGAAGGGTTATTGGGCCGGCCCAGTGTCACTCCGCGGTGCGGGGCGCAACTAACAGGGCAGGTCTACTGGTCAGTGACTCTTTAAACGCGAAGTGGTATGGGGCAATGTGGTGCGTTGGATGAAGTAAGATCAACGGCTGAGGGTCGTCATCGACGATGAACTAGTCACCGGCGAGCTCGAACCCTAGCGGCTCAGTGGGGGTCGTGGGAGGCTCACCGGGGATCAGGCGAAGGTTGGCGATGCGGGCGAACGACAAAGTCAATGACGGCGAACCTCCTGGTACCGGCAGCTCCTCCTGGGGTGGAAGAAATCGACGGCGCCCTTCTTCTCCAGAGGAGGCCTGCTCCGAGAATGGGGTGGAACGATCAGTGAGGTGAGGGGAGTGAGGTGGTGTGAAGAATTCGAGCGGGGGAGGCCTCTATTTATAGTGGTGAGAGGGGACCGACGGGCGCGGGCTGAGCTCGTCATGGTCGACAACACAGAGGGCTATCGGCGTGGGCGATGGTAGGGGCGGTGTTGTGCACCCTGGCGAAGCTCAACGACGTGGTGGCGAGGCGTGGGGCGGTGCTGATCGGTCGGAACGCTGCGGTGCTCTAAGCGTGCCCGACGGGAGTTTTAATGGCGCACAACGCGCGTGGTCCGCGCGGCGGCGAATGGGCGTGTCTGCGGGGTTGCTGGGACGGTGGTGATCACGCGCGCACGCGGCGAGGGCGGCGCGCGGTCTGTGGTCGTCTGTCGAGCGTGGCGCACAGGGCGCACTCTCGGCATGGTTGCAGAGCGGCTTGGCATGGTCTGTGCGTGTGGTCCAGGGGCTGGCATCGCTCGTGGCTTGGATAGGGAGTGGTGGTGGGGTGCGAGCTTGCTCCTTGACAAGGTTGGCGAGGCTAGTGTTGCTCATAGCTTGCTGTCGACTATGGGGTGGCAATTGTGCACTCGGCCTGCTCACCATTGATGACAATGGCCAGCTTACAGTGGTGCTAGAGATTAGTTAAGGTTGTTAGATGATCTACTAAGGCTAGTGGTGTCCAGAGAGGGAACAAGTTAGGCCAGAATCACTGCACACTATAGTGTTTAGAATTTATTTGATTTGCATCTGCAAGGTGTTTGATGAAATGGCCACATGAACTCAAGTTTTGAATTTTGAAAGTATTTTTGGTGGGTGTGCTAGGCACGTGCTGGTTAGTCTGTAGATGCTTGGGTTTTGAAAATTGAGTTGGGTTGAGGGTTTTTTGAAAAAGTGGGATCTTCCCATATGAAATAGATTCAATTTTAAACTGTCATTTAGCATTTGAATGTTTCTGGATGATCACAAGGTGGGCCTTGGTACTTTGTTATGATTACTATCAAGGGGTGCAAAGATCCCATGGCTGGGCGCATGGCCCCTTGGGTGCCCCCCTCTCCCTATAAAAGGAGCCCCCCTCCCTCTCTCTCACTCACACCTCCTCGCGAAGGATCTCTCTCCCCCCTTTAGAATTTCCCCATGGTCTCGGATCAGCGAGCTACATGTTCCCGGTGGCTTTTTCTGGAAGGATTTGTTGCTTCCGCTGCTTCGCTGGAGCAAGGGCACGAAGGTTGTAGGGGTACCCGTACGTGTGTGCTATCACGGATGCACCACTGCTTTGAGGTGCTGGACTTGATCGTGCTGGACCGGCTGGACCAGATGGACTTCATCACGATCTTGAGATCGGCAAGCGTTCGTCTACATCATCCACGAGTACAACCTCATTAACGCTATTCGGTCTTCGAGGGTATGTATTCTATGGATGTATATCCACCCGTTGCTTGTATCTAGTAGATAGATCTTGGTACATAGATGTTCCCATCGTAGGAAAAATTTTGTTTTCTATGCTGCGAACCCTACAGTGGTATCAGCGACAGGTTTATGCGTAGATACTTTGAACAGGTAGTACACATATGAGTATGTGGGCGATGATGATCATTTTATTGCTTCTTAGTTGTACTTTGGATATTGGTGGCATAGTGGGATGAAGCGGCCCGAACAAACTTTACATGTCCTCGCACATGAGACCTGTTCCACGCTTGACATGCAACTAGTTTTGCATAAGTGGCTAGCGGGTGTCTGTCTCTCCTACTATAGTCAATATCTAATTTGCAACGAGTTGTCAACAATTTGGTTATCCTCGTTGTGGTTCATGTTCGTAGGTAAGAACGGTTCTATCTCGAAAGCCCTAAGCCACGTAAAATTTGCAATGGATAAATTAGAGGCGTCTAGTTTAGATTGTTGCTGGGCTAGTGTTATGATATGGTGATGTTGTAAGTAGAAGTATGATACGATACTCTTACAACACACATAGCGTGTAAGTTCCATAGACCTTGGCCTTACACATAGAGGTATGATAGTGATCATACCACGGTGCACATGATAGAGATCATATGCGGGAACCATATCATTCCACTAATAAACATGTGATGTTTGATAGCATCTTATATTGCTTGTTTGGCGTTTTATTAGCATAATAAGATGATCCCTCATTTAGATATCAAGATAAGAATGTGTTCTTCCTTAAGTATGCACCGACAATGTTTCGTCGCTTCAAGGCATCACGTGATGATCGGGTGTACTTGAATCCACGAGCACATCTCGGGTGTAAGACAATTACACACGCGAATACTAAGGTTCTTACTTGGCGAGCCTAGCATGTACAGACATGGCCTCGGAACACGGACCGAAAGGTTAAGCATGAGTCATATGTTTTGATATGATGACCATATGGATGCTCGCCTTTGAAGCTACACCGACTCACGTGATGATCGGACTTGGTGTAGTGGATTTGGTTCATGTAATCACCAAAAAGACACGAGGGATGTCATTTTTGAGTGGGAGTTCATTTCTAATTTGGATTAGTATAACTCAATTTATCATAAATTAAATCAAAGTGAATTTGCATAATTTGTTGTAGTCATTGGCATTCGTTCACCACCTTATGCTTAGTTATAATTGAGATAATAGAACTATAGAATTCTGGATATATACTTTACGAACTGGTATCGTATTGTGTTGAGTGTCAATCTAAAGTTTAAAGTCCTATTGCAAACTTTCAGCAAACTCTGTTTACTCCATGAAATTTAATAGTTGGTATTAAATCGAGAGTAACAATTCCAGTGTTAGTATCTTAAGTATCATGTTTTGCCTCCATGATTCTTGATTGTTTTAATATCAAGTTTATCAAGGAGCTGAAAGAATTGTTTCAGAAACCATCATGTGTGACAGATATAACAATATCTGAAACAATGTTTTGGTTGCAATATGATAGAGTATAATATGTGTTCTCATATAGGATGAGAATTTACAAAGGTTGGAGATGCTAGACATCCTAATCATCCAAAAGGGTTTTGGAAAGCAACATTATACTCACGATTCTCCTTATAAGCTACATTAGCTTAATCATGAAAGTCGTCATGATAAGGATGAATAGAAGATGTATGTAAAGTGTTTACTACGCTAAAAGATTACTAAAGAATGGATTTTGAAAGAATACCGATCATTTTGATGATGGTGATCTACTTCAAAGTGCAAGTCCAAAGGTATTATTATTTGAATATACACGCTTTGGACTATGTGTCATGTATATGGCGCCACTTTTGATGTTGATAGATTCTTTTAAAAAGGAAAAGGAAATGCTGAAAGAGAATCTATAAAATATATTTGGCAGAAAAGAAAAGATTGGAAATATCCAATTTAGGTATATAGATGATATACATGTTATGGTTGTATTCTTTGCTTGTTAAACAATGTGGTTCTTGGGTATTGGATACCGAATTGGTTGGTATGAAATTTCATACGGAACGATGCAATTCATAAACCACAATGGCCTAAATAACTAGCAAGAGAATATGTGATGATGTTCATCGAAAACAAACAAACCGTTGTTTGTATTTCTCGTTGACATCAAAGCTTGACTTCAAGATTTGTTTTAATAATTGTTATTTAAATCAGGTATTATGAGAACAAAGGTTGTTCAAATAATTACCGTATTCTATATAAGATGTATGATTTACAAATCTAGTTGGAGAAATCACATCCATAAAACCTAATGCTAAAATGTCGCAAGACAAATGATTGAAAGATCACTTACGAAGTGACATCGCTGTTTAAATTATATTGGAAAGAAAACATGAGGAATCTCCATTTTCATGGATTTTTGGAGTCTTTGATTTGATCAAGTGACGCTTGTGAGACTTTCCTCGGGATAATTAAAATTTCGTTCAAAGGCCAAAGAAGAACGAACGACTAAAATATTGGAATTTATACATATCGATGTATGTAGTCCATTATTTATAGTCGTAAGCGATGGGTTTCAACTTCATATACTTTCTCTGGAAATTTGAGTGAATGTTCACTTAATGAGAATGAAGTATGAAATGTTTGAAAATGTTTCAAAGACTTTCAAGATGAAGTGTAAAATCATTGTAACAAGAAAATAAATGGTTTATGATTTTATCATAAGGGATTTGTTTGAGTTACAAGTGTAACAAGAAAATAAATGAATTATGATTTTATCATAAAGGGATTTTTTTGAGTTACAAGTTTAGCAAAACACCTAGATTTACATATCCTGAAACACCATAGGAATATGGAGTGTTTGAGATTTGTAATGAAACCTTGTTTGACATGGTTGGATCAAAGGTGTTATTGATAAAACTGCCATTATGTTTTAAAAGATTAAAGCTTTAGAGACTTCCGCTTTTACACTGAAAAGAGCTCTATCTTGATCCGTTGAAATGACACCATATGAGTTATCGTTTGGGGTAAAACCCAAGTTGTCATTTCTTAAATTTTGGTATGCTAAACATAAGTAAGATGTTTACAACCGAAGTCGGATGAGCATGTCTTTGTAGGTTATTTCGAATAACAATTGGTTATTCCTCCATAACACCGAGGACAAAAGGGTTTGTCGCTTGAAATGTGAAGTTTCTTGAAGAAGGAATTTTTCATAAATGTTAAGTGGGAGGACAATAGAACTGTGATAAGGTTAACAAACCTTAGCTAAATGTGCTGAGTTGCGCAGCGCCGGAAAATGTTCCGGAGGCAGCCATAATGCTCATAGCTTATGTGCCTCAAAGGTTGTGGTCACGGAGATCTAAGTTCTTATTGAACCAAGTCGGTCGGATAAACAATCAAATACTAAGATTTGAGAGTAAATCATTATTGTTTGACAATGATGAACCGACTATATGCAAAGAATCGATGATGGGCCCTGACTCCGTCAAATGGCTTGAAGCCATAAAATCCGTGATAGTTCCATACACGAGAAATCAAGTTTTGAACTTGGAAGACCCTCCGGAAAGGTGTAAAAACCTATCGGTCGTATTTGGATCTATAAAGAAACAGACATGGATGTTTCACATCTATGAAATAGTCGACATGTCGTAAAGTATTTTATGACAATGTTCAAGGAGTTGACTATGACAAGATTTGATCTTTCATAGCGATATTTAGTCTGGACGGATTAAAGTAGCAATCACTACATATAATTTGGTATATGATAGATGAATAAACAAAACAAAGTTCTTCTAATAGAATGGTTACCTAGGACGTGTACATGAAACGGTCCAAAGGGTTTTGTTAATTCAAAGGATGCTAAAAGGGGCATGCAAACTTCAATGGTTGAAGTAAGCATCGCGGAGTTGGAATCTTCACCATGATGAAAAAGGAGTTTTTCATCAAGAGACGATGAAGATGCTTGCATTTGCAAGAAATTAAGTGGGAGCGCTAAGACATATTTATAATACATTATGTGGAGGACATCTTGTTGATTAGAAATGATGTATATTTTATTGACAAAGGTTAAGAATTTCATTTCGATGAAAAACTTAGGCAAAACCCGAATATTTAGCGTGAATGTCTATAGTGGATAGACTGTGACGCCAATATGGTTGTGCCAAACATACATATATGAGATATTGAAGGAGTTCAATATAGAAACGACAAGAAACAGTTCTTGTTGCATGAAAAAGGAATTGAATCAAGATTCAAGTGTATGGACACTTGATAAGTGAAACAAGATTCAAGTGCTTTGACACTTGATGAGTGAAATCACGAGAATGTTTTGATCAATCATACCATGATATGTACACATCCAGATATGTCCGATGCTCTAAGTGTTATGAGCATATACCAGGATATTCTTATGATCTTTTTGAAAGAACTAAGAATATATTTGTGTAGAGGTGACAAACAATTACAAATAGTTCATTGTAAAGAGTTACATTGACACTAGGTTTGTCACAAGATACAAATTAAGTTTATCTCAATTTAAACTATGAGTGGCACAATATAATGGAAAGAAGATTCCATGATGGATTTGGATGAAATCCATAGTTAAGACATTGTGACGAATACTACAACAAAAGGCTAAGTATATGACTGCTATAGTAGCAGCAAAGGAGGGAATTTGTGTCAAGTAGTTTGTTATCAAACTAAGGTGTTGTTCGCAACGGGCTAACACTAAAGATATATTGTACGACAATAGTATCGACATGATTTAACCCCAAGGAACTAAAGGTCTCACCAAAAGACCAAATTTATACAATGCCATCTCATTGGAGAATGAGTGATGCGTGGAGACGCAAACACATGCAAATACACACGAACCTAAAAGCGTCAGATCCGTAGATTATGTTAACCACTTGGAATTGTCTATATGGAACACCAGAAAGCCATAGGTGTTCAATACAAAATGTTTTCAAACTAGATTATTGTCTCTAGTGCAAGTGGGAGACTGAAGGGAATATGCCCGAGAGGCAATAATAAAGTGGTTATTATCGTATTCCTTATTTATGATAAATGTTTATTTTGCATGCTATAATTGTATTAATCCGGAAACGTTAATACATGTGTGTTTAATAAACAAAAAGGAAGTTCCTAGTTATGCCTCTCTTATAAACTAGCTCGCTGATTAACAAGATGATCAAAGTTTCCTGATCATGGACATTGGATGTTGTTAATAACGAGGTCACAACATTAGTGTAATGATGTGATGAACATTCATCCGAAGTATAGCATTACGATCAAAGTCATTGAGTTTATATTGCTCTAACAACTTACGAAGTGATCCTAATCCTTAGAACATGAGATAACACCGGAAGAGTTTCTCGATGACATCAAACGTCATACCATAACTGGGTGATTATAAAGATGGCTTCAGAACTACTAAAGTGTTTGTTGAGACCCATGGATCGAGAGTGGAATTTGTTCATCCCGATGACGGATAGATATGCTCTGGGCCCTCTGGTGATATCACATTGATTAGCTTGCAAGCAAGTGATTTGATCACTAGAATGTTATATCACGGGAACAAGAAAAGAGTGCATGTCGGTAACGAGATGAAACTAGGTATGGAGATACCGATGATCGGATCTCGGACATGTAATATATTGTGAAACAAAGGGATTAAGATACTAGCGTAAAAGGTTCACACGATCACAGAAGTCATCGTTGAATGTGTGGGAGTCAGTATGGATCTCCAGGTCTCGCTACTGATTATTGATCGGAGAAGGGTCTCGATCATGTCCGCATTATTCGCGAACCATAGGGTGACACACTTAAGGGATACCGACACCATTCGGAGAAAATGATATGCCAGGAAAAGAATAACAAGCGCAGGAATTTATTTCACTAGATACCGAAACGGGTTTTCGGGTGAAATTGCAGAAAGTGTTTCTGCATGTGAAATGAAATACTAGCAAGGGGTTATATGTGAATGTTTGTTATTAAAGTAATTGACAAAATTCTGAATAAATAAAAGGAGTTTTATTTAATGAGAGTTTGCATTAAATTTGGTGGAAATTTAATGGGAATTTGAGTGGGTTTTTGAGTGGAGGGAATTGAAAGGCTTTTGTGTGAGTGGAGTGTCCACCCACATGAATGAAAGGAGGGGAAGGGGCAGCCCCATGGCTGGGCGCATGGCCCCTTGGGTGCCCCTCTCTCCCTATAAAAGGAGCCCCCCTCCCTCTCTCTCACTCACACCTCCTCGCGAAGGATCTCTCTCCCCCCTTTAGAATTTCCCCATGGTCTCGGATCAGCGAGATACATGTTCCCGGCGGCTTTTTCTGGAAGGATTTGTTGCTTCCGCTGCTTCGCTGGAGTGAGGGCGCGGAGGTTGTCGGGGTACCCGTACGTGTGTGCGATCACGGATGCACCACTGCTTTGAGGTGCTGGACTTGATCGTGTTGGACCTGCTGGACCAGATGGACTTCATCACGATCTTGAGATCGGCAAGCATTCGTCTACATCATCCACGAGTACAACCTCGTTAACGCTATTCGGTCTTCGAGGGTATGTATTCTATGGATGTATATCCACCCGTTGCTTGTATCTAGTAGATAGATCTTGGTACATAGATGTTCCCATCGTAGGAAATTTTTTGTTTTCTATGTTGCGAACCCTACAATCTTCGCGCTCCCAGGTAGCTTCCTCTTCTGTGTGGTTGCTCCAGTGAATCTTGAGAAACTTGATGCTTCGGGTTCTGGTAGTTCTGAAAGATTCTTCCAAAATACGGATGGGTACTTTGGGATAGGTCAGGTCATCATTGATCTCTCTAGTCCGGTGATCAATATTCTTGAACACTTCAGTCTTCTCCGGGACTTCGAGACACTTGCGAAGTAATGAGATATGGAACACATTATGCATGGCTGACATCTCCTTGGGTAGTTCCAATTGATATGACACTTCTCCTCGACGGTTCAGAATTTTGAAAGGTCCGATATATCTGGGGACTAACTTTCCTTTGAGTTGGAAACGCTGCATTCCTTTCAATGGCGACACTTTCAGATACACAAAATCTTCTATGTTGAAGGCGAGGTCTCAACGTCTCTTGTCGGCGTAACTCTTCTGTCGGGACTAGGCTGTCTTGAGGTGCTCACGAATCTTGTGAACCTTCTCTTCCGCTTCTCATAGGATATCGGGTCCAAAAATCTGACTCTCTCCTACTTCCGACCAATTCAAAGGGGTGCGAAACTTTCTTCCGTACATGAATTCAAATGGGGCCATTTGCAAACTAGCTTGATAACTGTTGTTGTATGAAAATTCTGCGAATGGTAGACAGTCTTCCCACTTAGATCCATATTCCAACACACATGCTCTCAGCATATCTTCGAGTATTTGATTTACTTGCTCCGTTTGTCCATCGGTCTGAGGGTGATAAGCGGTGCTGAAATCTAGTCGGGTTCCTAAACCTTCTTGGACTTTCTTCCAGAATCTCGAGGTAAACTGAGTTCCTCGATCCGATACGATGTTCTTGGGGACTCCATGCAAACTGACGATTCTAGCGATGTATAACTCCGCTAGCTTCGAACTCTGATATGTGGTCTTGACGGGTAAGAAATGGGCGACTTTGGACAATCTGTCCACTATGACCCAGATAGAGTCATTTCCCCTACTTGAAGTAGGCAATCCGGTGATAAAGTCCATTCCAACGGAATCCCATTTCCATTCCGGAATCTGCAAGGTTGCAACAATCCAGCGGGTCTTTGATGTCCGGCCTTGACTCGCTGACATATGTCACACTTGGCGATATAGCTTCCGATTTCTCTCTTCATATTATGCCACCAAAATTGCTCTTTCAAATCTTGATACATCTTTGTTCCTCCGGGGTGGATAGAATAAAGAGTATCATGAGCTTCCTTGAGAATAACTTCCTTCAACTGAGAATCCGCTGGTACACAAAGGCGTCCTTTGTACCACAGAACTCCTTCTTCGTCTTCGGTGAATCCGGGTACTTTGCCTGTACCGATACGACGCTTGATTCCGTCGATACTAGCATTTCCTTTCTGCGCCTCTTTGATCTGGCTGATCAAAGTGGTTTGAAGTTCTATGCTAGCCAAAAATCCTTCACTCACTAATTCCATTCGAAATTCTTCCATCTCTTTGTGCAAGCTTGGTTGCTCCTTCAAAATCATGGAGTTCAAGCGGCACGGCAATCTGCTAAGGGCATCTGCTACCACGATGGCTTTACCGGGGTGATAGTGAATGTCCAGGTCGTAATCCTTGATTAGCTCAATCCATATTCTTTGTCTCATATTCAGCTCCTTCTGAGTGAATATATACTTCAGGATCTTGTGATCCGAATAAATCTCACAACGGTTTCCCATCAGGTAATGCCTCCATGTCTTCAGGGCTAAAATTACGGCTGGGAGTTCGAGGTCATGGGTTGGGTAATTTTGCTCATGTTGCTTCAGTTGTCGAGATAGATAAGATATAACTTTGCCTTCTTGCATTAGCACACATCCGAGACCGATCTTGGATGCGTCACAATACACGTCGAAGGGCTTCGTGATATCCGGCATGATTAAGATTGGGGCTGAAATTAATCTCCTCTTGAGTTCTTGAAAACTCGCTTCACATTTGTCGGTCCATTCAAACTTCTTGTCCTTCTTCAGCAATTGGGTCATGGGTCTGGCGATACTCGAGAATCCTTCTACGAACTTGCGGTAATATCCCGCCAATCCAAGAAATGCACGAACTTTGGTTTGAGTGGTTGGGGCTTGCCAATCTTCGACATCTTTCACATTTGCAGGGTCAACGGCAATTCCTCCGGCTGATACAATGTGGCCGAGGAATCCTACCTCCTGTAACTAGAATTCACATTTGCTAAACTTGGCATACAACTGATGCTCTCTAAGGGTTCCAAGAATGGTCCTTAGGTGTAGCTCATGTTCTTCTTCTGATTTGGAATAGATCAGAATGTCATCGATGAAAACAATGACAAACTTATCCAGGAAGTCCATAAAAATCTTATACATGAGATTCATGAAATAAGTGGGGGCATTGGTTAATCCAAAAGACATGAAGGTATACTCGTATAATCCATATCTGGTGGTAAAGGCAGTCTTGGGAATATCCTCTACGCGAATCTTGAGTTGATGATAGCCTGTTCTAAGATCAATCTTAGAAAACACTTTGGCACCGGTCAACTGATCAAACAAATCTTCTATCTTGGGCAATGGTTACTTGTTCTTGATGGTGACATCATTCAACTTCCGGTAATCCGTACACAAACGGTTACCTCCATCCTTTTTGTCCACGAACAAGACATGTGATCTCCATGGTGATGCACTTGGTTGAATCAATCCAACTTCCAACATGGAATCCAGTTGCTTCTTTAGTTCTGCTAATTCCGACGGGTTCATACTATATGGTCTCTGGGCTATGGGTCCTATTCCGGGAATTAGTTCAATGATAAACTCGATATCCCGATCTAGGGGCATACCGGGCAAAACATTTGGAAATACATCGGGGTATTTACAGACTATCTGGACTTGGTCAATGGTAGGTTGGGCTATACTCTTGTTGCACTTGAATTGACGAGGTAAGGTTTCAGATATATGCTCGACTGATATTCCAGCGGTACTGGTCATGGTTATGGCTTTCTTGGCATAGTCAATCAATCCTTTATGCTTGGACATCCAATCCATTCCTAGTACTACTTCCAAACCTTTAGTTCCGAGTACTATCAGATTAGCATAAAAGTCTATGCCGTGGATTCAGATGGGGACGACTTTGCAAATTTGCCTAGCTTTGGTGGTTGAACCGGGGATTTGAACAATCATAACATGCTTCAGTTTGGTTGGTTGAATCTTACTAGTGCATGCAAATTCTTTGGTGACAAATGAGTGCGATGCACCAGAATCAAACAATACTCGAGCAAGTACTGAATTAACAGAAAACATACCCAACACGACATCTGGAGCTTCCTGAGCTTCTTTAGCATGCATGAGAAAAAGACGGCCGTTGCAGTTGAGCGAGTTCCCTGGGGCAAACCTTCTTCCAGGCTGAACACGACGCTGCTGCTGAGCTGGGGCATTTGCATTGGGGGTTGCGGTATTCTTCTTGTTGGGGCCCTTGTTGGAGTAGTGACCCTTATTTCCACAGTCATAACAAGTCACTTGCGACTTGTCCTTTGCTGCAACCGGCACAACATTGCTTCCAGTCCTCGGGGAAGTGTTGGTGTTGGCGGTAGCATTGTTGTGGTTGAACTTGGGTGGGGCACAGTTGAAATTGCCAGAGTTGTCGGGGTTGTTGTGATTTCCTCCGGGCCTTGGGTTTCCACGGTTGGGATAGGTAGGACGGTTCATCGGGGGTCTGTTGGTTCTCGGGGCAAATCCTGGAGATGGGTTAGGGCGATACTTTGGGGTCTGATGGGTTCCTGGCTGATGCATCATGCGACTTGCGGTTCTCATTGGCTTGGTTGATCTTTCCTTCCATATGGATAGCAGAGTCGACAGGGGCTTCAATATCAGCAAAGGGGATATTGACTAACACTGTCTGCATCTCATCGTGCAGACCATTCAAGAATCTCTCCTTCTTCTTGGATTTGGTGTCGATCTCACCCGGGGCATACCTAGCTAATGACAAGAATTTGTCACGGTATTCCACTATAGTCATCCGTCCTTGCTTCAGTTCTCTGAACTCATCTCTCATTCTCTTGATCAAACCTGGTGGCACATGGGTTCTGATGAGCTTGACCTTGAATTCCTCCCAGGTCATCATCTGTCCTCCAGTCATTGCACGAACGTTGTTCCACCATGCTCTTGCATCTCCGGCTAGATAGTGGGTGGCGAACAAAACTTTCTCGTTAGCTTCCACTCCGGCGACTTCCAGGTTATTTTCCATGGTTTGCAGCCAATCATCGGCATCTAGGGGCTCTTCCGATTTAGTGAAAACAGGTGGGTTGGTGTTCTGGAAATTCTTGAGCTTAGATCCATGGTTGTCCTAATTTTCGTGGCCTTGATTGTTGTGGGCTAGCTGAGCTATCTGTTGAAGGGTGTCTAGGTTGGCTTGACGTTCGTCTCTTTCAGCTTCGCAGTCAGAAACCAACATTTGCAGGATCTGCAACATCGGGTGCGGGGATGAACCACTTCCTCTGCGTGGCATCTGAAGATTGAGATAGATCATGAGAAAAGAGGGAAATTTCTAAGGTTCCGGGACTTTGAAAAGTTTTTTAAAGTTTGACTCAGATTTTTCTAGCAACTTGCTTTTCATTCATTCATTCATAGCACATGATACAAACACACACCACAACAAGGTAAACAGATGGTTTTAAGAACCATTCTGGAAACTACGATACAGTGGGACCGAATACAACTCACTACGCTAGTGCTCAAGTGCTACTGCTCCTTGGAGTTGGTGTAGTCGTCATCCTCATCATCATCGTCATCATTGATGAAGGCGAAGTCATCCTCATCGGTGAATAAATCCATAGCCTGATCCTCCAGAAAATCATCATCATCGCTGAGATAGGAGTAGGGGTCTCCATGAAGATCTTCTCCGGCATTCTCCCTTTCCTCTAACTGCATATCTCTCTCGTGGATGGTCTCCGCCAAATCCGAGATACGGTGGCGAAGACGGGCAATGATGTGCTCCTTCTTATCGAGCTGACGGCGGCGAGACTTGCGATCCTTCGCTAGCATGGCAATGGTCTGATCCTTCGTCTTGATGATGGCGGACTTGTGGTTGGAGTAGTCACGGCAATTGTCCAACTCCTGCTGACGATCGTACATCATGAAGGTAAGGTGGTCCAATTGGGTCTTCAGCTCGTGGTGGTATGGGGCTTCCAGTGGCTGTCCATTAGCATCACGCCTTGGACAAAACTCAAAGCGGGTTCCCTTGATCTGGTTGATACTCTGCCCACACCGACGGGCAATAGCTTCCTGCATGGCCCTGGCAAGTCCATCGAGCCAGTTGTTCTCTCTTAAGGTGAATTGAATTCCCTCGGCAGTGGGAGGTTCAATCTTTCCTCGGAGACTTGCAACAATTAGCCACTGCAGATCTTCTCCTCCTTGATCATTGAGCTGAGCTCCGAAGAACTCGGGGTGCAGACGCTCCAGAAGTTCCGAAAGCTGGTCCAAATCCCGCTCAAAGATAAGGTCTCCTCCATTCCCCAATTGATAAAACTTGTTGTACTTCATGTCCATCTATAAGAATATAGGATGAGTAAGTTAGTAGAGTGATCAAGTGTGTCAAATTTTATGTATATTGCAAGAGTTTTTGAGGAACATGAATAATTATGAAAGAATCAAGGTGATAAGAATGGGAATAAGTTTTTGTAAATATTTGCTTCCTTTGGTTTTGAAACTAAGTTTTTGATTCAAACGTCCTGTCCAACTAGGGTCTCCTATGGTCAGGATGGCTCTAATACCAACTTGTCAACACTCGGATTTTTAATCACAGATGCCTGTTATGCCATACATCGCAATCCCAGGATTACCATTTTTGCGAGACATAACAGATTTGGATACCACAGTACATCATCCATTACCAACCATACATAAGGTCTTACACAAATAAGGATCTCATGATCCAGTTCTTAATACAACTCAAGCAGCGGAAATACGTAATAATAACGATAGTGTAGGCGAAGATCCATCTTCGGGGTCACAGGCAATGCTGACGATGGGAGATGATCCTAGTTGTCGTAACCTTCCTGGGGTCCATCCTCCTGGTACTCCTCTTCATAGTCTGGCCACAGGAATAGCCAGGGACAAAGCCATGAGTACTCTTGAAGTACTTGCAAACTAATACTAACAAGTGAAGGGGGTTTTTGTAATAGGACACTAGGCTCTAGGGTTGTTTTGCAAAAAGCCAGATTTATCTCTACCAAGTTCAGAAGCAAGAAAAGCTAGTCAAAATTTTATAACACCTAAGTGGGAACTTGTATTTCATATCACAACTCTATTGTGGTCAAGTCAAAATCTCAATCCATTTCACAAGTCCTTTTGAAAACATCTGACGGGGGAACAGTATGGCCACTCCAACTGTCCATAACCACGGACGCGGCTATTCGAATAGTTTGACACTCTGCAGAGATTGTACACTTTCACCACAACATTCGATACATCCGTTAGGAACAAATCCTGAATTCACCATACTCAGTATGCAGATAATCAATCCTAACCTTTCAATTACATGCCCTAGTATAAGCACCTGTCCTGTGAGTTTGGCCTCCCAACCATGACCAACTATCATCTTGGGTACTGCACGGGTGGACAATCTTCACAAGGTAGCCTCAGCTCAGACCTTGGCCGTGAGGGAACCAATACTAAGGTATATAAGTTTCCCGTCAAGCCCTACCCAATTCTTGGGTATTGTGGTTGTACGGTAAAATTGGAATGGTATCGCATCCAGACAACCATCAGTTTTATAAAGGGCTAAGGGTCATGCCTCAACATTTTCATCATCCAAATCATCTGGTGTTCGGAAACACATGCAAAACATCTCAATAGAATGATCCATCATTCCAAGGTTTTCATAACCATTTTTCCACCAAGTA
The DNA here is from genome assembly GCA_916181665.1 of Avena sativa. NCBI lineage: Eukaryota > Viridiplantae > Streptophyta > Magnoliopsida > Poales > Poaceae > Avena > Avena sativa. The sequence continues at coordinate 511,615,803 of OV702294.1, forward strand.
TTCCCATCTAAAGTTGATCAAGTTTTATGATTAGCACTAGCATCTACAAGTGGGGGTAAGTACTAATGAGGGGTGGTAAACTATTGGAGTTTTACTAAGTTCAATCTCATGCCTTAGGATGACATAAAGATTATCTAGCTTAGGCCAAGTTTTATGCTCTTTATGCAACCTTCAATTATCTTTCTAATATCTACAATTTACTTAAGTAATCTCTAAGTAATAGCTTTGATAAAGAAATAAAGTATAAAGCTTGTAAGTAAAACTAGGAATGGGGTTATCAAGTGGGTATGATCACATATGCTTAAGGCATATAGTTGACATGGTAACAAGCAAGTATTTGCTTGCATAGGTATAGTATCTTGCAAGTGTTAACTTGCACAATCAACTAGTAGTATTAGGCTTGCATAAGTAGAGTATCTTGCAAGTGTTAGCTTGCCTTGTGCAGAGCAGTGGTTGAAGTTCTCCTCGGCTTCTTCTTCGTAGTATCCTCCTTCCTCCTCGTATCCTTGGTCGGTACTAGCATCTATGAATAAATACGAGGTATACAATCACCAAACAATACTTAACTACTTTCAATCATCACACACAAGGGTTCTATAGATGATCTAGCATCATCACTAATATTACAAGATTATTTCGTTTATTTTTAGAAAAGTAATTTCTACTCATTGAAAAACTACTTAAGATTTAATATTCTCCAAACCAAACATGGGATCATGTTGACACATGTCATCACCACATATTTTAGTACATGGGAATGTGATTTAAAGTGGTGTCACAATTTAATAAGATTTAACCTTTTATTTTAAATAAAAATAAATGACTAGAAATGCCTATGTGGCATTATTTTATTACTTGAACATTATTTATGTAAGTAAACCCATATGTTTTTATATATTCTGTAAGGTATGATCAAATGTGATTTTTAAGAGTTGGAATGAACTCAAAAGCTATTATGGTTTAAATTTGAAAAATGTTAGAATGCAGAAAAGGTTCTGCCTTGTTATTTTTACCAAGGTTGATCTATAGATTCAAATGATTTGAATCCAACGGGCTTGGATTAAGCATTTCAAAACCTTTCTAACAAAATTGGTGTCATTCAATTTGGTTCAGTGAATCGAGCTGAGTTGTTTTTTGAAACTAGGTACATAACTATGTTTGAACTTAAAAAAAAGCTAAATTCAAACGAGTGGGCTGCGCGGGAAGGGTTATTGGGCGGGCCCAGTGTCACTCCGCGGCGCGGGGCGCAACTGACAGGGCGGGTCTACTGGTCAGTGACTCTTTAAACGCGAAGCGGTACGGGGCGATGTGGTGTGTTGGATTAGAAGTAAGATCAACGGCTGAGGGTCGTCGTCGATGATGAACTAGTCACCGGTGAGCTCGAACCCTAGCGGCTCAGTGGGGGTCATGGGAGGCTCACCGGGGCTCAAGCGAAGGTTGGCGATGCGAGCGAACGACGAAGTCGACGACGGCGAACCTCTTGGTACCGGAAGCTCCTCCTAGGGTGGTAGAAATCGACGTTGCCCTTCTTCTCTAGAGGCGGCCTGCTCCGGCGCAATTCCGGCGATGCGCTGCTCGCCTTGCTCCGGGAATGGGGTGGAACGATCAGTGAGGTGAGGGGAGTGAGGTGGTGTGAAGAATTCGATCGGGGGAGGCCTCTATTTATATTGGTGAGAGGGGACCGACGGGCGCGGGCTGAGCTCGTCGTGGTGGAAGTCACAGAGGGCTATCGGCGTGGGCGACGGTAGGGGCGGTGCTGTGCTCCCTGGCGAAGCTCAACGACATGGTGGAGACGCGTGGGGCGGTGCTGATTGGTCGGAACGCTACGGTGCTCTGAGCGTGCCCGACGGGAGTTTTAATGGCGCACATCACGCGTGGTCCGCGCGGCGGCGAACGGGCGTGTCTGCGGGGTTGCTGGGACGGTGGTGATCATGCGTGCACGCCGCGAGGGCGGCGCGCGGTCTGTGGTCGCCTGTCGAGCGTGGCGCATGGGGTGCGCTCTCGGCATGGTTGCAGAGCGGCTTGGCATGGTCTGTGCCTGTGGTCCAGGGGCTGGCATCGCTCGCAGCTGGGACAGGGAGTGGCGGTGGGGTGCTAGCTTGCTCCTAGACAAGGTTGGCGAGGCTAGTGTTGCACATAGCTTGCTGTCGACTATGGGGTGGCAATTGTGCACTCGGCCTGCTCACCATTGATGACAATGGCCAGCTTACAGTGGTGCTAGAGATTAGTTAAGGTTGTTAGATGATCTACTAAGGCTAGTGGTGTCCAGAGAGGGAACAAGTTAGGCCAGAATCACTGCACACTATAGTGTTTAGGATTTGTTTGATTTGCATCTGCAAGGTGTTTGATGAAATGGCCGCATGAACTCAAGTTTTGAATTTTGAAATTATTTTTGGTGGGTGTGCTAGGCATGTGCTGGTGAGTCTATAGATGCTTGGGTTTTGAAAGTTGAGTTGGTTTGAGGGGTTTTTGAAAAAGTGGGATCTTCCCATATGAAATAGATTCAATTTTAAACTGTCATTTAAACTATGCATTTGAATGTTTCTGGATGATCACAAGGTGGGCCTTGGTAGTTTGTTATGAGTACTATCAAGGGGTGCAAAGATCCAAACAAGTTTCTGTTAAGTTCTGAAAGTTAGAGATAGCCAAAGTAGGCATGTGAGTTAATTTGGCCAAAGTGACCATTCACTTAATTTGTTTGTTTTGATTTATTTGTCTTTGGGAAAAGTGTGGGGATTGTTTAGATGATGTTTATTTCACCTAAGAATCATTTTACAACCAAAGAAACACATAATCATGGCAATTCAAAAGAATCCAAATTTTAATGCACACTCATATGAATGCTTTCATATTTTAATTGGAAAAGTTTTTGTTAACCCTAAAATTGGTGATTAGAGTTTGATGATTCTAGTTTAATATTTTTGGGATGTTACATCCCCCAACTACCAAGGCAAGTGGTGCTTCATATTTTTGTCCCAATATTTTTACTATGCACTAGTGATATTTTGTATAGGGCTTGCATGATATTTTTGCTAAGTATCTATATGCTATGCTATGGGAAATCCTAGTAGTTGTAGACTTGTTAGAATTTTATCTAAGTTAAGATACTTGCTATATTGCCATGCTTAGCCTAGCTCGTAGCAAACAAGGGTGGATTATATACATGCTATGGAAAATATTGCTAAGTCTTTGACTTGAGTTTTGCTTAATAAAACAACTAAGTGAATGAAACACCTGGGTGGAATGGTATGTTTGGGTTATGTTGAGTGGTTACACAAGGCCCATATCTATGGTCTACCTTGTGTATCACACTTGTGGAAAGCCACCCAGGAACAAAGGGATTTGAGATGCCAAATGTTAATAACCTTCTAGTGCAGCCACTTGGCAATATGGGCTCTACTTGGATCATATAGGTTGCAATAACTTAGCCAAATGGATAGTTGGTGGTAGGGGTGATAGGTTTGGAGCACGTCCCTTCTGGTCTAAGGGAAGGCTTCCGAAAGATCTTGTCTCGATGCATGTCGAGTCTTGTGGGGAAAGTGCACCACCTCTCGAGAAGGAAGAATCTAAGTACTTAGCAGTGTCCCCGTTAATGGACAATTTTAGCATCAAGACATGGAAGCTATCAAGAATCTCCTCATCCCAGTTTCTAAGTTAAAAACTTGTGGTTGAACAAGGGGAAAGGTTCACCAATGTCTATTGGTGTTTCCTTGGGAGTTTTTGTCAAATAAAAACTTAGTGTTTTCAACTGATAGGTAAAACCTATTTTGAGCAAAGCAAGCCTAAGCTACACTTAGCCAAATTCATGTAGAATCTAGAAACTATTATTCTACTAAGGTATCACTTGCCAATACTATTCCAATGTATTGACCCTCTGTGGATGTAACTTGTGATGTTGCAGGTTACTATGATGAGGATTAGGGTTATGAGTCTACACTCAACATGCTTGCATGTGGCACATGAAGATGAAGACTTTACTTTATTTTGTTTAGTTGAACTCTTGTACTAGCCTATGGCTATGGAGTTGTAAAAGATTATGTTATCTCTGGAATGACGATGTAATAATGACCTTTGTTTCTGTGTACTTCATCTTAAACTGTGGATTCTAGCATGTGATCCAGGGACTAGCATTGCAATCACAGGGACCTTTACCTTTATAAAGGTGGGGTATTATAGATGGTATCAGAGCACTGTGTTGCCTGTAGGATTATGACCCTAGGTTGGATTAGACTAAGGAAACCACTAAGGAAAAATTTCAACACTTTGAAAATTCCACACTTGTCTTTTCTTCTCGTAAACTTTTCTAATCTTCTTTCTCATATCAATTTGTATATGAACTCCATCAACGAAGCCGTGAGGAAGAGACCACTCATGACCATGACTTTGGAGTGTGAGACTGAATTTCCCAAGGCACTCAAGAACCTTATGGTTACCATGGGGATACATGGTGCGGCTATGTACAAGGGATTCCCTGTGATGGATGAAGTAGAAGAGTATTGGTGAGTGCAACTTCACTTGTACAAAAACAAGGAACAACCACAAGGAGTCAGGATTCTGCATGATCACCAACTCAGAAATGCACAAATCATTCTTTGACTCTGCAAGGAATGCAACATGGAATGCCATCAAGGATCTTGGTGACAGACTCAAGTGTAGAATGCTCAACACTCAAAATGACCTTAGAGAAGAGAAGAAGCATACCCAGGACTTAGAGGCTGCTAACCAACGTTTAAGAGAAGACATCATAGACTTAGCAATGGAATCATGTGATCAAGATCGACAGTTTGCCTCTAGGGATGCCCTGATAGCTAACTTGGCAAGTAAGTGGGGATTTTAATGTACTCCGTTAGTTGGACCACCACACCTATTGTTTATTTTTACTTCAAAATTTGTCTAAGTTATGTTGAACCTTGATGTTTGTAATGGATTGGTGTATGTTTGAAATGTGCTTGTGTTCTTTTGTCTTGTGATTTTTTCTCTACTTGTGTTGATTCTAACTTTTCTCTATCTTATATGTGTCTCTACTTGTGTTGAGCACTGCCGAGGAGTTCAAGGGAACTCGTTTTGGTACTCGTCTCATTGAGCTCACTAGTGTGCTCAACCTTCCACTTCCTAGCATCACGACACTTCAGCTCACCAAGTTTGAGAGGAAGGACCTTTGGGGATTTAGAGTCACACAGCCGGGATGCCAGGCAGAGCCACCCATGGAGGCTATCACTTTCAAGCTGATGCATGATGACAAGGAGAGAGGCTTAGATGTAATCATGCAGGAGTTACTTGGATGCCTGGTTGGGAGGCACTCCACCGAGCTTAGAGGTCGCTACTTTCACCCGTTCAGGAGACGCGACGAGGAGGGTGAGGCTATAGAGTATGATGATGCTACTAGAGAGACGATGGATCCAATTCGTCTGTACCTAGAGGGTCTTATTATAAACCTTGACACTGATAGGACCAACGTCATGCTTAGTAATGACGAGCTCCAGGTTCAGCTGCGAGAGAAGGACAAGCTCTTTGCGGACCAAGAAGAGATCGTCAAAGAGATGGAGGCCAAATTTGAAATCCAGGACAAGAAGTTTAAGAGCCAGGAGAAAAGAGTCCAAGACAGGAACAAGAAGATCAGGGATATGAAGGAAGAGTTAGAGGCCAAGGACTTCGAGCTTGAGCACCAGCAGGGAGTGATCGAGAGACTTCGCTCACATAAGAGGGCTCTTAGGACCAAGATTGAGGCCTTGACCACTACAGTTGAAAACTACAAGACCGCCATGGAGAATGCAGGTCTTACCCTTGTTGACGTGGAGGTCGACATGGAGGAGTAGTGTAGACTACTCGACTATCTTTCATCTATCATACTTTGATTATTGAGTCGCAATGACCATCCAACATGTGGATGGCTTTCTATGGTGTGTTTGCATTTTCAAAACTTGTTGTTATGTCGTTCAAACTCTATGTTATTTTGAGCTTGGTAACTGTGATTGTTTCTGTGTGATGTATTGTGCATGTTAAGCATCTATGGATATCTCATTCTTATCCTTATTGAAACCACAGATGCCTCCCCGTCGTGCCAACCCCAACCAAAACAACAATGTCACTCCTGAGATGCAGCAGTTGATGACAGCACAAGCTCAACTGATGCAAATGATGACGCAGTTCATGCAGAACCAGAATTAGAATAACAACAACAATAATAACAACAACAATAACAATCAGAATAATCCTCTGGGATTTGACATGCTCACCAGATTTCTGAGACTAAGGCCTGCAAAGTTCTCGGAAACCACTGATCCAATGGTATCCAATGATTGGTTATGTTCAATGAACAAGGACTTAGTAACTGTTGGCTGCACCGACGAGGAAAAGGTCAGATTCGCAGCACATCTGCTTGAACGGACAGCAGCAACATGGTGGGATAACTTTCAGATCACCACTCCCCTTGAGGATGTGACTTGGGATGTCTTTGAGGATGGATTCCGTACAGCTCACATCTCATCCGGAGTGATGAATTTGAAGAATAAGGAGTTCCACAATCTGAAGCAGTGTCACCGCAGTGTAGCTGAGTACATTGAGGAATTCAACAATCTGGCGCGCTATGCACCGGATGAAGTTGATACTGATGCTAAGAGGAAGGAGAAATTTCTCGAAGGACTTAATGATGAGTTGAACCTGCAACTGTCTATTGCCTATGTTCCAACCTATCAATCACTTTGTGACAAAGCTAACATCTTGGAAAACAAGATGAAACAGGTTGAGAGCAGAAAGAGGAAGCATAGCTTTGATAAGCACAGCTCGGGATCGTCTCACAAGAGTTCCCGTCATGATGATAGTGGGAGTTCTGGATCCCACAAACATGGGAAGTACAACAACCACCACAACCACAACCGTCACCATGACAACAAGAACCATTGCAGTCATGACAATGACAAGTATAAGAATCACAAGAGTGGACACAAGAGCCACCACAGTGGAAGTGGAAGTCAGCCTTTAAGTATAGATCTCAGTCAGGTTGAATGCTTCAAGTGTAAGAAGATGGGACACTATGCTAATGAGTGCCCAGAAAAGAAAATTGAAGGTGCCAACAAGCCTAATCCCTTCCAAAAGGGACAAGTGAACCACATCAATGTGGAAGAAATATATGAAGAATCTGATGTTGTGGCTGGTAAGTTCAAGCTCAATTCTATTCTAGCACTTGTTCTTTTTTATACTGGCGCATCGCATTCATTCATATCAAGAGCATTTGTTGATAAAAATGGATTTCCAACTGAAAATATTGGGTGTCCAATAAAAGTAAGTTCTCTCGGTGGAGATATGATAGTAAGTCTTGGATGTCGTGATCTAGTAATAGAATTTGGAAAGCATAAGTTTCCAGTCAGTCTGATAATCCTAGATTCCCAAGGATTGGATGTTATTTTGGGAATAGATTGGATGACCAAGTATGAAGGAGTACTAGATTGTGCCAATCGTACTGTCACACTCACAACCCCAGATAATAAAAGGATTAGATTCAAGTCTAACTTTGAATCAAAAGGGAGTAAGCTAAATTCTCTTAATGGGTTAGCATAGACAGTGTGCTAATTGTGAGAGAGTATCCGGATGTGTTTTCGAAGGAATTACCTGGAATGCCACCAGATAGAGATATTGAATTTCTGATTGACTTGCTGCCCGGATCAGGACCAATAGCAAAGAGACCTTACAAGATGTTAGTTGATGAGTTGAAGGAACTCAAGAAGCAGCTTGGAGAACAGTTACAGAAAGGATTTATTCAACCAAGTTCTTCATCTTGGGGTGCACCAGTCTTGTTTGTTGAAAAGAAGGATAGAAGTCAAAGGTTATGCATAGATTACCGTTCACTCAATGAGGTAACTATCAAGAACAAATATCCTTTGCCTAGAATCAATGACTTGTTTGATCATTAGAAGGAGCCCATGTGTTTTCAAAGATTGATCTTCGATCAGGATATTTTCAGCTAAAGATAAGGGAACAAGACATACCTAAGACTGCTTTCACCACTAGGTATGGATTGTATGAGTACACCGAGATGCCATTTGGTTTGATAAATGCACCAGCCTACTTCATGAATATGATGAACAAAGTGTTCATGGAATTTCTTGACAAGTTTGTTGTCGTATTCATCAATGACATTTTGATCTACTCCAAGAGCAAAGAGGAGCATGAAGAGCATTTGCGTTTGATACTTGAGAAGCTTAGAGAGCATAAATTGTATGCCAAATTTAGCAAGTGTGAATTCTGGCTAAATGAAGTTGGATTTCTCGGACATATTGTGTCGGGAGATGGTGTAGCAGTAGATCCTGCAAAAGTGTCAGCTGTAACTGAGTGTGAATCTCCTAAGTCAGTGAAAGAAGTTCGTAGTTTCCTTGGCTTGGCAGGATACTATAGAAGATTCACTGAGAATTTCTCAAAGGTAGCTAAGCCAGTGACGAAATTACTTAAGAAAGACAAGAAATTTGATTGGACCGAAGGATGTGAACTCAGTTTCCAAGAGTTGAAGAAGAGACTAGTGACAGCACCAGTCTTATGTCTGCCAGATTTGGAAAAAGATTTCCAAGTGTATTGTGATGCATCTCACCAAGGATTAGGTGCAGTTTTGATGCAAGAAGGGAAAGTTGTGGCTTATGCCTCGAGACAACTCAAAACTCATGAAATTAATTATCCTACTCATGATTTGGAGTTAGCCTCTGTTGTCCATGCACTCAAAACATGGAGACATTATCTTTTGGGAAAATGATGTGAAGTGTTCACATATCACAAAAGTTTGAAGTATATCTTCACTCAGAAAGAAATATACATGAGACAAAGAAGATGGTTGGAACTCATCAAGTACTATGACTTGAGTTTGTAATACCACCCCGGTAAAGCAAATGTTGTAGCGGATGCATTAAGCCGTAAAGTTTATGTGAATGGCCTCACTAAGGGAGAATTTCCAGATGATTTGTGTGCCCAATTCAAAGAACTCAGATTGGAGATAGTGCCTGGAGGACATCTCATGTCATTGGATGTTCAACCCACCTTGTTGGACAAAATCAGGGAAGCCCAAAAGATGGACAAGGAAATTGAAGAGATGAAAGGAAAGATTAGCAAAGGGAAAGCCAAAGGATTCCATGAAGACGAATAGGGTACTTTATGGTATGGAAAACGCATCTGCATTCCGCAAGATCCGGAGCTTCGGAAACTGATTTTACAAGAAGCACACAACTCACCATATTCCATTCATCCGGGTAACACCAAAATGTACATGGATGTAAAGGAAAGATTTTGGTGGAATAATCTCAAGAAGGACATCGCCGAACATATTGCTTTGTGTGATGTATGTAGTAGAGTGAAAGCAGAACATCAGAAACCAGCGGGGCTGTTACAACCACTACCTATTCCTGATTGGAAATGGGATAAGATTGGTATGTATTTCATCACTGGACTGCCAAGGACTAGATCAGGGTATGATTATATTTGGGTCATGGTAGATCGCCTAACTAAAGTGGCTCATTTCATACCCGTGAAGACAACCTATACAAGTGCTAAGTTAGCCAAGATTTATATGAATAGGATTGTGTGTCTGCATGGAGTACCCAAGAGTATTGTGTCTGATAGAGGAAATCAGTTCACTTCACATTTTTGGAGGCAACTGCATGAGTCATTGGGAACGAGATTATAATTCAGCACTTCTTTTCATCCCTAGACTGATGGACAGACGGAAAGGACCAACCAGATCCTAGAAGATATGTTGAGGGCATGTGCCCTATACTATGGTGCTAGTTAGGATGAAAGTCTGCCTTACGCATAATTCTCTTACAACAACAATTATCAAGCCAGTATTGAGATGACACCGTTTGAATTTCTCTATGGGAGAAAGTGTACTACACCATTGCTATGGAGTGGTGTTGGAGAAATAAATTTGTTTGGGCCAGAACTAATCAAGGAAGCTGAAGAGAAGGTCAAGTTGGTAAAGGACAGATTGAAGATAGCACAGCCCCGATAGAAGAGCTACGTAGATCCAAAGCATAGAGAAGTCACCTATGAGGTGGGTGATAGAGCTTATCTTACAGTATCACCACTTCGTGGAGTGAAGAGATTTGGAGTCAAAGGAAAATTGGCACCAAGGTATGTTGGACCATTCAAGATTTTGAGTCGCAAAGGAGAAGTGGCTTATGAGATTGAGTTTCCTAAATCACTGTCTGCCGTTCACAATGTGTTTCATGTGAGTCAGCTGAAGAAATGCCATTCGGAGATGGAAGAGACTTCTTTGAAGGATACTATACCTTTGGAAGAGGTCCAGTTGGAAAGTGATCTCACTTATGAAGAGAAACCCATCAAGATACTTGAGACTGCAAAAAGAGTTACTCGGACTAAGACTATCAAGTTTTGCAAATTTCAGTGGAACCACCATTACGAAGAGGAAGCAACTTGGGAAAGAGACGATGATCTTCGGAAAGACCACCCTCACCTATTTGCTAGCCAATCCAAATCTCGAGGGCGATATTCACCTTTAGGGGGTTAGATTTGTAACATCCCAAAAATCATGGTTTATAAAGTTGCATATCATTCATGCATCCTTATGCATTTCAGTTATTTTCAAACAAGGTTTCAAATAAGAAGCCATTTTTTGTCTATTATTTCATGTAAGAAAGGCAAAGGCTTTATTTCTACTTCCAAATTATGAGAATACTTTGATTTAACCAGAAAAGTTTAAAGGATGAATTCAAAGCTTGCACAAAGTTTTCAAAACAGGAATCTAAATTAAAACCATTTATATGCCTATTATATATATTCAAATAGGGCATGGTTTTATTTTATTTTCAATGGGACAAATTGTTTTTGAGTAAACAACAATGTTTTATACACAAATATGTGCATGGATCACTTTACAAAAACTCAGAAATGGTTTGAATTCAAACTCATTTGAATATCATTTGAAAATGGATTCAGAAAATCAAAACATAAATAGAAGAGGAGAAAAGAAGAAAAAATAAACACAGCTAACCTATGTAGCCCAACCCACCCGCGGCCCAGCTACTAGCCCAGCAAGCCCACCCAGGAAAACCCCCTCTCCTCTCTGTTTTCCACCCACGTGCACACCCTCTCCCTCGCTGTCGAGTGGACCCAATGCCAAGTCAGCATCGTTGTCCCCAATTTCCGCGCGACGACCCGCTCCGCCGTTTCTTACTCGCAGTGATGCCGCGTTTGATTCTCATTTAATTCCCATTGATTCCTCGTGTAATTGTCGCCCTCTCTCTGGCTACTTAACCACCTCGCTGCCCTGCATCTTTCCCCTCACTCACCACTGCCTAAGCGCCACCAGGCTGTTCGTATTGGAGATCACACCGCCGCGGCACCGAACGACTCCGACGACTAATTCTGGTGAGCCCCGACCGCCTCATGCCCTCTACTGCTTGCTGACATGTTCCCCTTGCTCGTGCGCTTCTCCTAATGCCTCTGGTTTGCCTGCTCGTGACCCAGTCGTCGTCTTCGTCGAGCTCCTCGAATGGCAGAAGCGTCGCTCAACTCCGGTGGGGAATCTAGGTAAAATCTGAGCGCCCCTCGCCTTCTGCCTTACCCTGACGTGTTCGCCTGACCCTTGTGCATGCACTGATGGTCTTGGTTTGTGCTAGGGCAATCCAGAGCATCGTCAACGTCTTCGTCCGCACGAACCCGACGCCGCCCGCAACTCCAACGAGCCCTAGCGACCTCTACAGCACGCCCCCGCTCACACCTTCGACACGTTGAGCTTCCTCGTGTCTTGCGAGTCTGGTAAGCAACACCGCCACCCCCAGCCCCCTCTGCATTCGCCGGACCATCGCCGCCAGTAGCGTCATCGCCACTGCAGCCACGCGTGCCGCCAGTTCGTGGTCAAGCCGCTGTGAGCCGTTAGATCTAGATCCAGCGCGCCAGATTAGATCACTTAGCGAAAGGGTATGATTAAATCTGAGCCATGCGATTTACTTTTAATCATGCGGTCCACAGAGCACGATCCATGCAAAACGGTACTAGCCAATAGAAACACTCCGCGTGTCCTAGCCTGTCTGTTTAAAATTCCAAAAATGATTTTTGAATATTTAAACTTGTAAAATTCATAACTTTTGTTCTACTTATCCAAAAAAATACAAATAATATATCACTGGATTCAAAAAATTAAATCCTACACATCTGTAAGCTTTTGGTTTTGTATTTTGCCTCTGTTAAAATAGAATTTTATGAAGAGACATTTGTAGGCTTATTTTGTGTATAAAGATTGTTTAGAAAATGTTTCTAAAGCCAAATTAAGTTTATTTAGTCTCTAAATTTTATTTAGTGATTTAGTACTGTTTTACTTGTCTTGTTTAGTTTACAAAAATCATCACATGGCATTTGCATGCATTCATATATTTTTGCTTGATTTGTTTGGAATATAAATTTGGTGCTATCATTTTATGTGTAGATTTTGGTGCTAGTGGTGATTATGATTGTGAGGATTGTTGCTACTCCCCCAACTACCAAGGCAAGTGGTGCTTCATATTTTTGTCCCAATATTTTTACTATGCACTAGTGATATTTTGTATAGGGCTTGCATGATATTTTTGCTAAGTATCTATATGCTATGCTATGGGAAATCCTAGTAGTTGTAGACTTGTTAGAATTTTCTCTAAGTTAAGATAATTGCTATATTTCCATGCTTAGCCTAGCTAGTAGCAAACAAGGGTGGATTATATACATGCTATGGAAAATATTGCTAAGTCTTTGACTTGAGTTTTGCTTAATAAAACAACTAAGTGAATGAAACACCTGGGTGGAATGGTATGTTTGTGTTATGTTGAGTGGTTACACAAGGCCCATATCTATGGTCTACCTTGTGTATCACACTTGTGGAAAGCCACCCAGGAACAAAGGGATTTGAGATGCCAAATGTTAATAAGCTTCTAGTGCAGCCACTTGGCAATATGGGCTCTGCCTGGATCATATAGGTTGCAATAACTTAGCCAAATGGATAGTTGGTGGTAGGGGTGATAGGTTTGGAGCGCGTCCCTTCTGGTCTAAGGGAAGGCTTCCGAAAGATCTTGTCTCGATGCATGTCGAGTCTTGTGGGGAAAGTGCACCACCTCTCGAGAAGGAAGAATCTAAGTACTTAGCCGTGTCCCCGGCAATGGAAAATTTGAGCATCATGACATGGAAGCTATCAAGAATCTCCTCATCCCAATTTCTAAGTTAAAAACTTGTGGTTGAACAAGGGTAAAGGTTCACCAATGTCTATTGGTGGTTCCTTGGGAGTTTTTGTCAAACAAAAACTTAGTGTTTTCAACTGATAGGTAAAACCTATTTTGAGCAAAGCAAGCCTAAGCTACACTTAGCCAAATTCATGTAGAAGCTAGAAACTGTTATTCTACTAAGGTATCACTTGCCAATACTATTCCAATGTATTGACCCACTGTGGCTATAACTTGTGATGTTGCAGGTTACTCTGATGAGGATTAGGGTTATGAGTCTACACTCAACATGCTTGCCTGTGGCACGTGAAGATGAAGACTTTACTTTATTTTGTTTAGTTGAACTCTTGTACTAGCCTATGTCTATGGAGTTGTAAAAGACTATGTTATCTCTGGAATGACGATGTAATAATGACCTTTGTTTCTGTGTACTTCATCTTAAACCGTGGAAGCTAGCATGTTATCCAGGGACTAGCATTGCAATCACTGGGACCTTTACCTTTATAAAGGTGGGGTCTTACATTTCCTATCTACTATATGTAGATCAAACTCTTGAAAAAGTAACACCCATCTAATAAGCCCAGGCTTAGCATCTTTTTTTGTCATGAGGTATTTAATAGCAGCATGATCAGTATGAATGGTAACTTTTGGATCAACAATATAAGGCCTAAACTTATCACAAGCAAAGACTATAGCTAAGAACCCCTTTTCAGTAGTAGCATAATTCTTTTGAGCAGCATCAAGAGTCTTACTAGCATAATGGATAACATTCAATTTTTTATCTATTCGTTGCCCAAGGACAGCACCTACAGAAAAATCACTAGCATCACACATAATTTCAAAGGGTAAATTCCAATCAGGTGGTTGGACAATAGGAGCAGTAGTTAAAGCTTTATTTAGAGTTTCAAAAGCTTCCTTACAATCATCATAAAAACTAATAGGTTTTGATATCTTGGAGAAATCTTTAATAAACCTTCTATAGAAATCATCATGACCAGGGATACTACGAATACCTTTAACATCCCTAGGACATGGAATTTTCTCAATTACTTCAACTTTGGCTCTGTCAACTTCAATACCTCTTTCGGAAATTTTATGTCCAAGGACAATTCATTCATTAAACATGAAGTGGTATTTCTCCCAATTAAGAACAAAATTAGTTTCTTCACATCTCTGTAAAACTTTATCAATATTGTGCAAACAATTATCAAAATAAGTTCCATAGACGGAGAAATCATCCATGAACACTTCCACAATTTCTGTAGTGACCCAGCATACCACTACATGATGTAGTACACTATAATTGTTGATCTAACACCAATGAAACACCATTCACTAGTATTACATCCCTCAGAGTGGTACAACAGAAACACAGCAGGTCCAAGACATGACTATAGGTTACAACTCAACTCTTTACACAAGATCCAGAGAACACTCTAGGTTAAAGAGAGAGAAAGAAACTTCTTACAAAGAAGAATCAGAAATAAACAACTCAAAAACTATCATACTATTAAGACTAGTATTTGAACTAATGGTCTGGCATTGCTGCTATTGCAATACACTACAGAAATAGGTTCTATGGCTAGAGATTATATTCCTATCTAATCCGTAACTTCGTCTTCACTTGAGTTGATGTATATGTTGACTTTCTTGACTTCATTGAAGAGCTTTAGCTTTTGATGATGACTCCTGGAGCATGACTTGATGTAGACATCGTCTTAATGTCTTCAGAGTCTAGCAAGGGTTAAGAAGATACTTTGAGTACGAGCGTACTCACAAAGTTCACTAGAAAAGAGTGTTTGATGCACTATGACCATAGGTCATAGGCAATGCAGGTTTTCATAAACATTTCTTCAAAGGTTTCTTTTATTCTGAAAAGCTATGTCCGTCAGCCTTCACGGGTTTACCAGAACTTTCACGGAGTTCCTTTCCCGCCGCGTTCGCAGCTCCTTCCCGGAACAGGGAGTAACAAGTTATAGTTCTTACACTCTACAGAGGTGCATTACTTTAACCATGAGAGATCAACTCTTTGTTGCACAACCGGGTAGCTTATTTCCGTCCACAATTCCATGATGTGGATCCCAAAATATGATCCAAGCCAATCATTGCCCCCTTCGCGACCCCGCATGCCTCCTTGGTGTACACCATGCCCACCCATTGAATTACGATAATGGTTTGTACAGACCATTAGATGCCAGAACTATCATGGGACAATGAGGGTTCCCACCCATATGTTGCATATCCTCTATGAATTACCAATTAATGCACTCTACAAGGATATTAACCACATCTGTCTACATGCGAGAGGAAGAAAATACAACTGACTTCTCTGTCCCATTCCAAATCTCATGGTTAACGCGTGATATACAGTGCAAGAATCACTGGCGACATTGGTTGTTAAGTCCTAGATAATATGTTCCTTTACCACTGGAACTATCATAGTAGGTTATTACCCCATGGTAATTAACCTATAATCATATTATTATGAAAATAGTGTTTTCTGACCTTTTTGAAATGCAGGTGATGACATCACATGATTTGCAAAATACTTTAAACAAAATAATCAAAGGACATGAGCAAGTGTGAACTTGCCTTTTGTGATTGCAAGATTATGCACTCACGGTCTTCAAGACAATATAAGATCCAATATCTAAAAACAACATCATTGGTCCGGTAAGGACTAATGTTTAAAGAAGCAAGATGCTATTATTCATAGTAATGTAATGCAAATTGATAAACTCGAATCCCGGGGATAACGGTGTTCTAGGGTTTGGATACTGGAAATGGTTTCTTTGGAATGTGTTGCCCTTTTAGATTAAGTTTCACACTTGTGCTTCTTATTAAGGCTTGTGAGTGTGAAACGACATGTAATTATAATACCATAAAACAATGATATACACAAATGTGGAATGCTACTCAAGATTGCTCATACAATAATTGTTTATCTTCAAATTTTACTTTACAAGTAATGTCATCTATAAAGTACTTCAATGCCAATAATCTTGGATATACAAGTAAAGTATAAAGTAATATTATTATGATTAATTGTCATCTGTTGGCTGTGATGAAAGTCCTTGGGTTTAGTTGTTAAGAGTTGCGGATACTATCTTAAGATTTGTTGTTTGAAGTGGCAAAAAGAATAACATTTGAAGAAAAGATTTCCTTACAAAGGTTTAAACAATCTTGATAGCTTTTAGAATATGATTGATAGAATGTGATTGATGTTGTTTATGCTTGCTTGAATAGTCTGGACTTGAGATGCTTTAGGTCTTAATTAAAATAGACCAAAGTTAACTATAAAACACATAACAAAGTCTTTAGCATTATATTTAAAGTCTTGTAGACTTAAAGTTAACTTTAAGAACATAGATGGACTTAAAGTGTAATGCTTATGGTATTTGTGCTTTGTTCATCTCATAATGTTTCTTTAAAGCTAAACAAGAGTGGTACTGCTTCTATTTAAGCAGTGGTTGCTTAGTATTATAATTGGACAAAATATTTATCTCCTTATAAAGATGTGGTTATGGTTTGTGAATAAGTAAACAACATTATTTACTACTTATGAACTATCTTTGGATTTAATCCATTTATAAAGATGAGAGTGAAAGAATGGTAAGAAGCTTTATTAAATCAAAACTTATTGCTCTTAAAGATTTTACAATTTCTTTTAGAAAATAATATTCCTTTATAGTTGAATGTTAATTCAATAAAATTGTATTTTAATTGTGTTGGACTATTTTGACTTATATTATCAATATTTAAGACTGATATTATTTTTAAACCTCAAAGGAATAATTTTAGAAGTATTAGCAATTTTTACTTATCCCTTATATGAATTATCAATTAAGGAAATTAGATTTAAATTCAAGTTATTAGGGTATTAAGTTGTTATTTCCATTAAAAGTGGATTGTTATATTTTAAACATGTAGATATTATTTTTGTGATCATTTTGGTATATTATATGTCTTTTTATGATTTATAAATAATAAGATATGATTTTTAGAAGATTTATTACTTTATAAATAATTAATAAATAATAAATATTTAATTAAGTGAAATAATAATATATGGTTATTGTATTAATTTATAGTTCTTATTTTCCTAAGAATTTTGATATATTATTTACATTTTTATCATTTACCATTATTAAAATATGAATTATCAAAGTTTTATTACTTATAAAATCTTTATTAAATAATAATTATTTAAATTTTTGGCATAATAATTTTTAATAATAGTTTAATGTTATAGATTTTATTTTTCTGAAAATTTTCATATATAAAACATATTTTTCCGAATTACAGAACAAAAGATATTAAATTTATAAGAGTATTCATTTTCTAAATTATTTTCTAAATAAGGAATTAACTTTTTACACTCAGGCTAGACCTACCCCCAAGTCATAGACAGGTGGGGTTAGGCCATGTCGGCTTGCCACCTAGGCAAAGACTGAGTTAAACAGGCTGACAACGCGAGCATGACGTCGAGATGACATCACCCGAGCTGATCTTCTCAGATCGATGATTGATCTCGCGATTTGGTGAGCGCGCGGGGCAGTGGTTAGGCTTATCGGAAAGAGGACGTGACGGGGAACCTAATAGTGGCAGCACCGCTCCTGATTGGTCGTCGGAACTAGCTCCACGGCGAGCAAACACGACGGCGATCGGAGGTTCACGGTGGAATGGTAAACAACGGCAAGACAGAAGGAATTAAGGGGTGTAGGAGCACGGTGAGCTCACCCTGATGGTGTAGGGATGGTTAGCAAGCTCGAGGAATCTTGGATACAGCGACATGGTCGACGGCGAACAGCTTCCAGAGGCGGAGAGGAAACAGACGGCGTCGTCGGTAGGAACCACGCGACGACGATTCCTTCGGGGTGAAGACCCAACACGACGAGGCGAATCTCCTAGGGTCCTCATCTGGGCGAGAGGAAGTCAGTAACGACGAGGCTCGCTGGTGACAGTGACGCTAGGGTTTGTAGAAATGATGAACTTGCGAGAAATTGAGAGGGGAAATGATGTGTTCGGCCTTATCCACAACGGCTTCAAGGCTTTGTAGGCATCGGGGCGGCGACAAGGGTGCGGCCACCGAGCTGCTTGCAGCATCGAAAGGTCGATGACGGCGCGAGAAAGACGACGAACCGGTATGGGCTTAGTTGGGCTACTGCTGGTCTGGTGTGGGCTGTGATGCAGTGAGCGAGTTGTTTTATCTGCTGCTCGCGAGTGTTAGATAGGTGGAGGAGAAGCTCTGCGCCTCAGGCCAGTTTCTGGACTGAGTCCACTTCTTTTTCTTTATTGTTTTCTGTTTTCTTTTCTAGTTTTGTATTTACACTTTTGTTTTAAGTTTTTCAGAAATTCTTCTTTAGAAAATTGTAAGTTTATGGAAATGTACTTAAGATTCTAGTATGAATTATTATTATATACTTTATTTATTTACTCTTTTTTCTACTCTCTTATTCATAATCATATGAGAAGTTATTATGTTAAATGGAATAAGTAGAAACTAGGGTTTTGGGCTTTAAGATTTGTTTATGATCCTATAAAATGATTTTTTTATTTCCTCTTAATGAATGTAATGAGAATGTTTTAAGATAGTTAAAGATATGCAAATAATATATCCATATTTATTATTATATTGCAATCATTATTTATAAGATGATTTAATTATTAAGGTTCTTAAAATGGTAAATTCTTTTATCAAAATTCCACTAATAGGTGAATGATGCTTTAATAATTTTGGTTAGGACATTAATCATACATTGACAAACATGATTGAAATATAAGTTAGGGTTTAGAATTATAAGTATTTTCCATGAGTTTAGATAATATCACATAGAAGTTAAGATTTGAATTGTAAATATTCACCATTTTAAAATAGAAAGTTATTTTCTAGAATGTCTTATGGAAAGGAATAGATAAATATAAGATAACTCCTAAGCACATACGGTTATGATAGTTGGAAATGACAATGATGTGCTTAAGTGATTTGCTATAGGGAAATATTCTTATAAACCAATAAGAAATAAGATGGTGGATCTAACATATGAGGTAGATATTATGTTTGATTATAGATTTAAGGTTGAGTGTTTAGCAAGAATTCCTATCTTCCATATCCTATAATTCTTGACTTCTACTTAAATAATTCCTTTCCTAGATATACTACTCCTTCATATCCATAATCATGTGTTATCATGATGAGCTCTACTTCACAAGAATATTCTTATCTATAATTTCTCCTCCTAAATCCATTTGTAAATCCAATGAGCTTGACACTAAAGCTCATATAATCTCCTCATAAAGATAATTCTTATCTCTAAGATATTTCTAATGAATCCAATTCCCCTAGAATGATTACTCTCTTACTCCACAATTACTTTGTGATCTCACTTACAAATCTCAGAAGCTTGTCACTGAAGCTTTTCATAATCTTCACATATATTTACTTGATTATATCAACTACTCTACTGCTGATAACCTCCAATCCAACAAGTAGTTACTTCTAAATTTATTCACACACTTCCTTCATTATCCATCACTAACATTACTCCAAGAGATATATAGATATATCAAATCCTACTTCACCTCAAGTGTTTACTATTTCCTAAGAGGAATATTCTACTTCTCTAACTTAATGCTTCTTTAATATTAGCTTGGTTATACTATCTTAACTTTAGCTACCTCAGTAACTCATACTCTAGCTTCACATTGTAGCTTTGTGACTTTTCATGACTAACCTAGGATAACATAACTATACTAGGGTTTAATCATGTTCTATCCATCAGTGTCACTTATATATGATATAATCATTCACTCTTAGTGACTTGAGAATGATCATTATAATCATTTGATCATTTATGGCTTAGGTTTTCAGTTGGCTAATCAAGGCCTTCATCAACACAACAATACAGTTGTATATAATTATCTTCTAAATATCTCTATTGTACTAAGAGATATTATTCATTGATTATGCCTACTTGATCCAGTAGGATTACTCCTTGGTAACTATCTTCAATGTTCATCTTTATAATCTTATTTGCTACCATAAAATTATATCTTCTAGATAACTCTTCTATCCATTCATGAGTGAGTTAACTCCATCAATTATTATATTGATTTGATTCTCTTCCAACTCTCCCAACCTATAGATGATATTTAAATCTAGCATTACCACCTACCTCTTCTTACTTCTTTCTTTATAGGCTTAAAGTGATTGTTATGGTGAGAACAAGAGTTGATTGATAGACTAAGAATTGGTGAATCAATAGCTGATTTCTCAACATTGATTAACAACAAATATTAGAATTTGGTTCAAAAAGATGATATGGAAAGAAAGATATGTGGTGAATGATCTTGACTTAATTTCCTTCCTACTCAACATTGATAAGGAATTAGTGTTAAAGAACTACCATGATGCTCATGGTAGGAATAGATAAAATTAAGATATGTCAAGATTTAGTTATTAAATTCTTGTTACTTGAATTATATCCATAGCTTGGTATTCATGGGTTGTTGTAATGAATTCTATGATATAATCTCTTAAGGATCAGATATTAACCACTAAACAATATGTTGTGGTTTAATTTTATTACATTTGATCTACCCTTAGATAAAATCATGTTTATCCAAGATAAGGTTTTAGCAAAGGTCACGTTGAAACTTATCGCAGTCAACTTGACGATCTACTTCAATTCCATCAAGTTGAGAGAAGCTTCAATCACTTTGACAAGTTTTGTTCAAAAGCGCGAGAATTATTCGGATTTTCTATGCATGAATGCAATGCACACATCTATGTTCAGCTTATTTCTAAGCTCTAATGCTGGGATGTTACAATTTCTTCACAAAAACCATGAAATATAGTAGACATACATCTCTGAAATGTAGCATGAGCATTACACAGACCGAAAGGCATACGCCTATACGCATAGGTTCCATAAGACACGTAAAAGTGGTTTTCTCTTGGTCTTGCGCTCTAATAGCAATTTGAGAAAACCCAGAATAACTATCAAGAAAACAAAAATGAGTCTTCTTGGACAACCTTTCTAGCATTTGATCAATAAAAGGTAGAGGATAATGATCTTTCTTAGTAACTTTATTTACCTTTCTAAAATCAATGCACATCCTATAACCAACTCTTACTCTTTGAGGTATAAGCTCATTATTTTCATTTGGCACAATTGTAATTCCTCCTTTCTTAGGGACACAATGAAAAGGACTAACCCAATTACTATCAGCAATAGGAAAAATAATACCAGCATCAAGAAGTTTTAATACCTCATTTATTACCACTTCCTTCATCTTAGGATTTAAACGGCGTTGATGTTAAACAACTGGCTTTGCATCAGGTTCTATATTAATAGCATGCTGACATACTGATACGTCGGAAACATATCAATAATTTTTTATGCTCCATGCTTGTTTTGTATCTACTTTTCTTTACGTGTCTACACTTTGAGGTGCTTTTTACATGTTTTCTGGTACTAACCTACTAACAAGTTGCAACAGTGCCAGATGCCTGTTTTCTGCTGTTTTTGGTTTTAGAAAAGTTAGTAAAGAAATATTCTCGGAATTAGATAGGACAAACATCAAAGTCAATTACTTTTCTCAATATAAGGTTCAGGAAAAATATGATCAATAGTATAAACTTCAGTATTTCTAGCAAGAACACAATTAACAATATCTATATATGGTGCATGGTACTTGTTCCATTCCTTTCTAGTAATTTCAATATAAGAGGCAAAGGCCTTAAAACAATTCGCAAGAACTTGAGAATCAAGACCATACTCAGTACTAATATTATGAAAGTCATTAGTTCCCATAAAAGATTTAATGCATTCATAATCATAATTTATACCTGACTTTCTTCCTTTGTCATTCTCCCATGCATTAGTATTTTCTTGAATACAGTCTAAAAGATCACATTTAGCGTCTTCTTTCATACGTGTAAATGATCCAGCACAAGAAGCATCCAGTAAATCCTTATCATGAAGAGAAAGCCTTGCATAAAAGTTATTAATAATAATATTATTAGGGAGCTCATGAATAGGACATTTGAGCATTAGTAACTTCAATCTCCCCCAAGCTTGGGATGTACTCTCTCCATCACAAGGCCAAAAGTTATATATTTGATTCCGATCTCTATGAATCTCACTAGGAGGATAGAATTTAGAATAAAAGAGAGGTACAATTTCCTCCCATTCCATAGATTGTCCATTCTTCAGCAGCTTATACCATTCCTCAGCTCTGCCTTTCAATGATATAGAGAGTAACTTTTTATTAACTTGTTCCATTGTGATACCTGCACACTTGAACAACCCGCATGATTCATGTATAAAAAGCAAATGATCACCAGGATGGACAGTTCCATCTCCAAAATAGTAGTTATCCATAACACGATCAACAATTTTTGTAGGTATTTTAAAAGGATCTAATTCAGCAGGTGGTGGTTCATCTACTACCCAAACAGCGGTAGTAGCTTTCCGAAATAGGAAATTAAGTGAATTATCCATATTAAAATGAAGTAACAGAAATAAAAATAATACTCATAGCAGAAGTTTCCTTTACCAGTTCCACTCTTCAATAGTGCTTCAGTCCACGGCAACGGCGCCAGGAAATAGTCTTGATGACCCATAAGTATAGGGGTGTATCATAGTACTTTTGATAAATAAGAGTGTCGAATCCAACGAGGAGCGGAATATGTTGACAAGTGGTTTGGATCAGGAATTCACTGTAATTACTAGCAAACAGATTTTTTGGTTTTTTTATAATGCGGAAATATAAAGTGCGAATAAATAAAAGACAATAATAATAATAATTTCAGCAAGTGGCCCAATCCTTCTTTAGCAAAGGGCAAGCCGATTATATTACTTAAGATGACCAAACGTTCTCGAGGACACATGGGAACACTTTCAAGTGCTTTCGCTTCACATAGTTGATTAATCTTCTTTGGTTGTATAAGTGTTGTGTGGGTGAACCTATGCTAATGTACCGACCTTACTTGGACTAATACATACTAGTGATTATACCCCTTGCAAGCATCCGCAACTACAAGAAAGTAATTAAGATAGAAACCTAACCACATCCTAACTCTGAGATCCTACACTCCCTTGTTCAAAGGTTTCCTACCGGGGGTTTAGGTTTCTGTCACTCCGACAACCCCACAATTAGTATCCAAATACACAATGCATTCCCCTAGGCACATAAATGTGAAGTATCATGTAGTCGATGTTCACATGACACCACTAGAAGAATAGCACCACAACTTAAATATCAAACCATTGAATATTTCTCAACACAAATCCACTACTACAACATGACTTCTCCCATGTCCTCAAAAACTAAATGAACTACTCACGAGACATCATATGGATCAAGATAAAAGATGAAATAATGACAAGTAATAATCTAAACATGAACAATAATTCAATGGTTCCACTCAATAGCATCAACTACAACAAGTAATCAACACCGGGAAAGTTTCCCCTAAGAAATATGCAAGATTCAACCCAATTGTTACAGCGGGATGGAGTGGTGGTGATGGTGCTGGTGGAGATGATGGTGAAGATGATGACGATGATGATCCTGATGAAGTCTAGCTTGATGATGGTGTTTATGGCGACGATCTCCCCTCTTCGGGAAGGAATTTCCCTGGCATATTTCTGCCTGCCGGAGAGCTCTTTCTCTCTCTGTATTTTCCGCCCGCAGAGGCGGCAGAATCTTTCTGTGGTTGCTCCCCGAGTCTTAGGGTTTCGGGGGGATGATATAGGCGAAAGGGCGATGCCAGAGGTGGGCTAGGGTGGCCACACCACCTGGTGGCGCGGCCCAGGGGTGCGCCAGGGGGTGGTGTGGGCCTCCTGTAGCCCATATCCACTTCCCCTTCTGGCTTCTTTCATCTTCTGAAAAAATAGGGATTTCCATATATTTTCTGGAAGTTTCTGATCTTTGCGAATATTGCATATGGACACCGCTTTTTCCATCAGAATCCTGACTCCAGCAGTTCATCCTCCAAAAGTCATCCAACATGCAAAATAGATGAAATAACATAAGTATCATCTCTTAATATGAAATATATCAATAAATAACAGTAAATTATGATATAAAATAGTGATGCAAAATGAACGTATCAAAGGGATACATAGATAACCAACTAGAGGAGAGATACTTCCACAATGCAAACCATCCTATATGATAACTTCTCTATTCATGATATGACTCTACTAAAAAGGTAAAAACATAAAGCATAATGATGTGATACTGCGACACTCCCCCAAGCTTGGAACAAACCAAGGGGATGCCAAAACCTGATAACGAATTACTCTTTCAGTGGGGGTGGTGTTTTCATGATCGGGGTGAGAAAATTCTCCAGTATCTTGCAAAGCCTGTTATTATCCTCTTGAAGTATCCCACCTCTCTCCTCGGAATTCGATACTTATTACAAAACTCATCAGTAGCTCGAAGGGCTTCCACTGCTATAGGACAGGAACTAATGCTTGGAAATGGTGGTATTAGCCCCTGCATATTACGAGAAAAAACACGGCCAGTGTTAGTTGCCCCTAAAAGAGTAGGTTTTCTTGCCCTTGATCCTGCAGCGATCTGTCCCTCAATGCTTGCTGACATGTTCTTTACTTCCTCCTTGATGCTCTGATCCATGTCTTCGCTCCTAGATGTGATCCTTCCTTCTTCCACCCATCCAATGAAAGTGCCTTGCTCAATATCGCGGAGGAACTTGCACCGACGTCGCAGCTCATAGTCCTTCGAAAACGAACCCTGGAACGACATCTGAAAGAACATATAGAAACAAAAACACGATGATAACATGATATATGGACCTCGGGGGTTCGGCGGATTATATATTACAAGGTTTAAGAACAAAAGGAATGTATTGGGAGAAAATGGGTCGGAGAGGAGCTCTGAGGTGGCCACACCACCTGGTGGCGCGACCAGGTGGGACCGCGCAAAGGGGTGGTGTGAGCCCCCTAGACTCCGTCTCCGTCCCTCTTCCGACTCATTATCTTCCATGTTAGATAAAAACTGCAAAAATATAAATTGGAAAGTTTTTCACGAACCTTTTCTTACCAGAATTGTTACCTATTTGAAAACGGACTCTATAGGTTCCTGAATTTGGTCTTTAATAAATTCTTCCAGAGTCACCACTTGAATAATATCAATATCTTTATTATAAAAATCTCCAGAAATATAATGTTTGAGCCTTTGACCATTCATCATCTCATTACATCATTCTCTCCCAACACTTGAAAATTTCTTTCATACAAAACTTCACACAATCTTCATTAGCAACATTAGTGTATGCAAGATAATAAACCTTTGGGTTCAGTTTCAACTGAAGTCCATCAAAACATAAGCTACTATAGCAACTCCTTTTAAAAACTCAAGTGATCAAAAGATCACAAAAGGAAATCGATTTAAGAGGCAAATACAAATAATGGCAGAAATCTCTCAAAACAGACCAGCACGTAAAGAACGATTTTTTCGAAAATCTTCTGTTGCTCAAATCGAAAAGTGCAAAACTGACGGAAGTTAGATAATAACCTGGGGCATGCACACAAACAATTACAGATAAATATGACATTCTGGAATTTTTCATGATTTTTTATAGCAAAGCACAGAGATCTGTTTTGGGACAGCAACTTTCCCAAATCTCACCTTCCTCTCATTAGAGGCTAATCTTGGCACAAAACCAAACAAAAAGGATAAGGAGAGGTTATTACAGAGGCAATAAGTTTCAAGACTCAAATAAACAAAAATATACTGAAAGCAAAATATAATGGGTTGTCTCCCAAAAGCTCTTTATTTATAGCCATTAAGACAAGCATGATAATTTCAATGATGCTCACAGAGGAAATATAAATTGAAGTAAGAGGGCATCAAGAAGCAAATATCCAACATATTTAAGTCTAACCCACTTCCTATGCAAGGGAATCTTGTAAGAAAACAATTTATTGAAACAGTGGGATACTAGCATAGGAAGGCAAAGAAGTGCAACATCAAAACTTTCAACATAAAGTTGGGGGAACTTAATATTATTGAGATGCATAAAACCATGTTTTCCTCTCTCATAATAACTTTCATCATCCTGAATAAAATTAACGATATAACTATCACATAAAACATTCTTATCATCAAAATAAGCATATTTAGAATCGTCAAATAGAGGTTTAAGGTCGAAAACTGGATTAATAGAAGCAAGTTGTTCAAATCTAAAATCCTCATTAGGAAATTTATTTTCATAAGGAACTTAGCAAATTTGGAAAATTAAACTCATAAGATTCTCCATCAAATTTAGTTAAAATTTTCTCCTTCTTAAAATCTATAATAGCTCCACAAGTGTTCAAGAAAGGTCTACCAAAAATGATAGGACAAGTTTTACTAGCAGCTGAACCAAGTACTAGAAAATCAGCAGGATATTTAATCTTACCACAAAGAACTTCCACATCTCTTACAATACCAATTGGAGAGATGTCTCTCTATTAGCAAGGTGAATAACCACATCAATATCTTCAAGTTCACAAGGACCAATTTTATGCATAATTTCTTTGTAAAGCTCATAAGGAATAACACTTGAACTTGCACCAATATCACATAAACCATAATAGCAATGATCACCAATTCTAATAGAAAGCACAGGGACACTAGCTTTCCTAGTTCTACTAGGATGTGAAACAATATTAGAAGCATCTTCACAACGATAATGTGTCCATCTTCTACATTTTTAGTGACAAGGTATTTCACTATTGCTAATGCAGGTTCAACATTTATTTGTTCATCAGGTTCTACAGCTCTATTTGTACTTTTGTTAACCACACTAGCTATCATATAAAGTTCCTTTACCTTAGCAGGAAAAGGTATTTTCTCAATATAAGGTTCAGGCAAAAGCGGTCAATAGTACAAATTCAATATTTCTAGTAGGAACACAATTAATAATATCTTTATATGGTGCATGATACTTGTTCCACTCCCTTTTGGGAATTTAAATATAAGAGGCAAAGGCCTTAAACAATTTGCAATACTTTGAGAATTAAGACCATACTCAATACTAATATTAGGAAAGTCATCAGTTCCCATAAAAGATTTAATGCATTATCATAATTTATACTTGACTTTCTTCCTTTATCATTCTCCCATGCTTCAGTATTTTCTTGAATACGGTCGAAAAGATCCCATTTAGTTTCTTCTTTCATACGAGTAAATGATACAACACAAGAAGCATCCAATAAATCCTTATCATGAAGAGAAAGCCTTGCACAAAAGTTATTAATGATAATATTATTAGTGAGCTCATGAATGGGACATTTGAGCATTAGTAACTTCAATCTCCCTAAGCTTGAGCTGTACTCTCTCCATCAAGAGGCCAAAAGTTACATATTTAATTCTGATATCTATGAATCTGACTAGGAGGATAGAATTTAGAATAAAAGACAGGTACAATTTCCTCCCATTTAAGAGATTGGCCATCCTTTAGCAGCTTATACCGTTCCTCGGCTCTGCCTTTCAATTATAAAGAGAATAAATTTTTCTTAACTTGATCCGTTGTAATACCTGCACAGTTGAAGAACCCGCATAATTCATGTATATAAAGCAAATGATCACCATGATGGACAGTTCCATCTCCAAAATAGTAATTATCCATAACACGATCAACAATTTTTGTAGGTATTTTAAAAGGATCTAATTAAACAGGTGGTGGTTCATCTACTACCTTAGTAGTGGTAGTAGCTTTCCAAAATAGGAAACTAATTGAATTATCCATATTGAAATAAAGTAACAAACAGAAATAAACAATACTCATAGTAGAAATTTTCTTTTACCGGTTCCACTCTTTAATAGCGCTTCACTCCTCGGCAACGGCGCCAGAAAATAGTCTTGATGGCCCACAAGTATAGGGGGTGTATCGTAGTACTTTCGATAAATAAGAGTGTCGAACCCAACGAGGAGGAAAAGGTGTTGACAAGTGGTTTGGATCAAGGATTCACTGTAAATACTTAGCAAACGGATTTTTCGGGGTTTTTGATAATGCAGAAAAATAAAGTGCGAGTAAATAAAAGACAATAATAATAATTGCAGCAAGTGGCCTAATCCTTTCTTTAGCAAAGGGCAAGCTGGTTGTATTACTTAAGATGACCAAACGTTCTCGAGGACACATGGGAATATTGTCAGGTGCTTTCGCTTCATATAGTTGATTAATCTTCTTTGGTTGGACAAGTGTTGTGTGGGTGAACCTATGCTAATGTACCGACCTTACTTGGACCAATACATACTTGTGATTATACCCCTTGCAAGCATCCATAACTACAAGAAAGTAATTAAGATAAAAACCTAACCAGAGCATTAAACTCTAAGATCCTACACTCCCTTGTGCAATGGTTTCCTAACGAGGGTTTAGGTTTCTGTCACTCCATCAAACCCACAATTAGTAGCCAAATACACAATGTATTACCCTAGGCCCATAAAGGTGAAGTATCATGTAGTCTACGTTCACGTGACACCACTAGAAGAATAGCACCACAACTTAAATATCAAACCACTAAATATTACTCAACACAATTCCACTACTAACAACATGACTTCTCCCATGTCCTCAAGAACTAAACGAACTAATCACGAGACATCATATGGATCAAGATCAGATATGAAATAATGATAAGTAACAATCTGAACATGAACAATAATTCAATGGTTCCACTCAATAGCATCAACTACAGCAAGTAATCAACACCCGGAAAGTTTCCCCTAAGAACTATGCAAGATTTAACCCAATTGTTATAGCAGGATGGAGTGGTGGTGATGGTGCTGGTGGAGATGATGGTGAAGATGGTGATGATGATCCCGATGAAGTCTAGCTTGGTGATGGTGTTCATGGAGACGATCTCCCCTCTCTGGGAAGGAATTTCCCTGGCAGATTTCTGCCTGCCGGAGAGCTCTTTCTCTCTCTGTAGTTTCCGCCCTGCAGAGGCGGTGGAATATTTTTGTGGTTGCTCCCCGAGTCTTAGGGTTTCGTGAGTATTATATACACCCAAGAGTGATGCCAGAGGTGGGCCAGGGTGGCCACACCACCTGGTGGCGCGGCCCAGGGGGACCCGCGCCAGGGGGTGGTGTGGGCCCCCCTGTGGCCCATCTCCACTCCTCCTTCTGGCTTCCTTCATCTTTTGGAAAAATAGGAATTTTCGTATATTTTCTGGGATTTTCTGATCTTCGCGAATATTGCATCTGGACAGCACTTTTTCCATCAAATCCTGGCTCTGGCGGTTCATCCTCCAAAAGTCATCAAACATGTAAAATAGATGAAATAACATAAGTATCATCTCTTAATATGAAATATATCAATGAATAACAGTAAATTATGATATAAAATAGTGATGCAAAATGGACGTATCATCTCCCAAAAGCTCTTTCTTTATAGCCATTAAGACAGGCATGATAATTTTGATGATGCTCACATAAAAAATATGAATTGAAGTAAAAGAGAGCATCAAGAAGCAAATATAAAACAAATTTAAGTCTAACCCACTTCCTCTGAAAAATAATCTTGTAAAGAAACAAATCATGAAAGCACAAAGCAACAAGCATAGGAAAGAAAAACAAGTGCAACTTCAAAATTTTCAACATAAAGAGGGTAAACTTAATATTGTTGAGATACATAAAACCATGTTTCCCTTTCTCATAATAACTTTCTGTAGCATCATGAATAAAATTAACAATATAACTATCACATAAAACATTCTTATCATGAGCCACATGCATATAATAATTATTACTCTCCACATAAGCATAGTCATTCTTATTAATTGTAGTGGGAGCAAATTCAACAAAATAGCTATCATTATTATTATCATCACCATAATCATCAAATATAGGAGGCATATTGTAATCATAATTAATTTTCTCCTCAATAGTAGGTGGACTGAAAATATCATATACATCATTGTAATCATCATACATTGGAGGTATAGTATCATCATAGCAAATTTTCTCCTCTAAAGCAGGTGGACTGAAAATATCATATTCATCATTGTAATCATCATATATTGGAGGTATAGTATCATCATAACAAATTTTCTCCTGTAGAGCCAGGGAACTAAAAAGATCATTTTCATAAAAACTAGCTTCCCCAAGCTTAGACGTTTCCATAGCATTAGAAATAATGGTGTTCGAAGAATTCATACTAATAACATTGCTATTAGCATGCAAAGAAAGTTCCATAGGTTTTTTAATTTTCTCTTCAAACATTTCTAACTTAGGGAAATACTGTAAAGCTCTCTAAATTTTTTCTTGTTTTCCGTTAAGCCTAACTAGTGAAATAAAAACGAGAAACAAAAAGATATAATTACAGAATCTAAAGGAAATAACTTTAAGCACTCACACACCAGCAACAGTACTAGAAGATAGCTTAGTATCCATAGGATGTGAGTACCTTTTACCTTACCTCCCAGCAATGGCGCCAGAAAAGAGCTTGATGTCTACGCATGCTTCTATTCTTGTAGACAGTGTTGGGCCTCCAAGTGCAGAGGTTTGCAGAACAACAGCAAGTTTCCCTTAAGTGGATCACCCAAGGTTTATCAAACTTACGGAGGAAGAGGTCAAAGATATCCCTCTCAAGCAACCCTGCAATCAAGATACAAGAAGTCACTTGTGCCCCAACACACATAATACACTTTTCAGGTGTATAGGTGCACTAGTTCGGCGAAGAGATAGTGAAATACAAGTAATATGGATGATTATAAGTAGTAATTACAATCTGAAATAAAAATGGCAGCAAGCAAACATGTAGCAGGACTGATTGTAAAAAGTGTTTCAATGCTTATAAACAAGGCCTAGGGATCATACTTTCACTAGTGATCACTCTCAATAAACACATAATATCTTCTCTTCACTATGCTACCCTGAACTACTCTCCAGTTGGATAAAAAAAACTAACCCACGGTAGGGATATAAGAGCACTCCTTAAAGTTCGCATTTCCCATCTAGGTAACCCCACACTATCACCTTGAGCGCTAGATGGTTCCAGACAAACACCACAATTTCATAGAGACATCGAACTCAAATTATAACTCATGATAAGTATTTCTGTAATATTTAGCCTAAGAGACACACACGGTGTGCACACTATCACCTTCACACACGTGGGACAAGGTGTCTCCGGAGATTACATCAATAAAAGCACTTGAGTAGCATAATAGATCTACTTATTCAACTAGATTACAAAGCTCATGATCACGATAAGATCACGCATAGAGAGACATGAACACATAGCTACCCGTAGAGACCTTAGCCTCGAGGGAGAACTACTCCCTCCTCATCATGGGAGTCAGCAATGGCGATGGAGATGGCGGTGGAGTCGATGGAGATGGCTTCGGGGGCAATTCCCTGTCCTAGCAGGGTGCCGGAACAAAGACTTCTATCCCTCGAATCTCCTCTTCGGTGGCGGCGATGTTGGGGAACTTTTCGTGGATTTCTAATCTGATATTTAGGGTTTTTGCCTCGGGGGAAATATATAGGTGAAGGGGCAAGGTCGGTGGACGCCCGAGGCGCCCACACCATACGGTGGCGCGGCCAGGTGGTGTGGTTGCTTCGTAGCTACTCTTCGTCTCTCCTTTGGACTTCGTGTAGTGTCGGGGAAAATAGGAAGTTTGGTTTTTGTTTCATCCAATTCCGAGAATATTTCTTTACTAGCTTTCCGAAAATAGGGGGAGGGAAACACAGCAGCTGCCAGCGTGGAAGTCGGTGTAGCCCAGGTCCCCATCAACGCAACTCTTTTGCTCGCCGGCAACGACGGTTCAGAAGGGTCATCCCCTTCACCTCCAGCACTCCTACTCAGCCATTCATCAGAGCGAACGGCGAGGCCAGAATCTGGGAGAGGTAAGTGCAGAACTCCTCCACCTTTTCCAACATCTCCTCCTTGAAAATCAACCTCCAGTGCCTTACTGAGGTCAAGATTTTCCCCAGGACCTAATGTAAGTTTATCCAAAGAAGACCATTAAAGATCAAATCATTCCTAAATTTCCAGAGACACCAAAGAGCAGCTGAACAAACTGAATTTAGAACAACATGTTTTTTGTTTAAGATCCAGTTCTTAGCTACAGACAGGTAATCATTTCCAACAGTAAAGCCAAAGAATTTGGAGATGATAATCCAAACCTGTTTTGCAACCAAGCACTGAAAGAAGAGGTGGTCAATGGACTCATCTTCATAACAGAAAACACAATCCTCAAGTTTATTCAATCCTTTATTTTGCATATGAAGTCCTATCATATTCATGTGTTTTTTTGAACATCCAATGTAACATCCGCTAATCGGCCAAAACGTTTAGTGCTGAATATGAGAGATCATGTGCATGCAATCAATAGCCTTTTCTCATGTGCATGTCAAATGTTATAGTCTTGGCATCTTCTTTTTGTGTTCCATGCAATTTGCTTACATATTCATGGATGGCTCGTGAACGGTGTGTGCTGATGCTTTGCACGTACTAGACAGCCCCATGGACCGACCTTATCTTCCCGCACTAAACGATCATGGGGCGGCAAATATGAAGGTACCTAAACCCTCGGAACCCCTAGCCAAGATTTGAAGTGGCCATGTCACAGATTTTGCCTGCCATAGGCTGTACCGCTGTTCAATTATTCCCTTGACTACTGCTGATGATTTGATCTTCGGCTTATTGGAGTTCACTTTTTGTGCCTGTTGAAGTGGTAGGCAACGGAGGCATGCAGCATGGATAGACTTATTTCGTCCTCGAGGTGCATCCATTATTTCGTCCATGATTCCATCCAGAATGTGCCGTGGACTATGGACCTTGCAAAGTTGTGGTCCTTGTGTTGTGGTCTCCTATTGTGGGATATATTCCTGTGCAGCTAGATGTGTCCTGCCATTTTCACGTCGCTTGTTTAGCTAGTGATGAATCTTTTTTTATCGGACAGCAAGTGATGAATCTTGCTCCCGCAGGTGCTGCCAAAAGTTACTGGTTTTCTTTTTATTTTCTTTTCTTTTCTTTTTGATGAATTGTGTAACTGTCTGTTGTTTGGAATAGTAACTGTGCCTCGTCTCATTAATTTGATGAATAGTAACTGTGCCTCGTCTCACAAACTATGCAAATCTCTCGTAGATCTTTTTATGTTCATCACAAAATTCATACTGTACAATTATCGAGACTTTGGATGGTTGACATGATAGGATTGAGAATCTAGCAGCACTAGTAGACCCGATGACTGTTGGAGCATGGAAAAAAGATCTGGAGCCTGGAGACATACATATATGGCAACTCTTCTAGGGAAAAATGGCCGGACCCGCAACAAAGATTCGCATAGCGCGATTACAGGCGACCTACTATTCAAATAGCGCGTGCGGGGAAAAATTGGCGCGAAAGAAGCTGAACCTCCCGGTATAAAAAAAAACATGGCGCGAAGATTTTGTCAGCTGCATGTCCGACCGAGCCGTCAGTCGCGAAGGGTGCGGAGGACGTGGCCCAACGATCTCTGAAGCATGGCTCGTGCATGACTGCCTGCACGAACGAAGTCGATACGCACAGACGAGTACGTGCTGCTATTACCACACCACGGGAGGTTAGCAGTAGCCACTACCCCCACGTACGCGACCTCAGCTTTCGACGCGAATTTCTCACACGATCAGGAAAAGTGATGGGCCACATCGATCGGCAAGTGGCGTCGTGGCGCCCTGCCTAGCGTTCCCTTGTGTATATATACGCGGCCGCGGCCGCCAAGTGAAAAGACCAAAACCCAAAGCTACCACCTTCACCGTTCTACCTCTCGCTCGCCCCTCTCGGAACAAAGATTCCTGCCGCCCCAGCAGCTCCATCACCGATCGAGAGGTCTACTCACCTTTCCGGAAAGGTACGTGTTCTTCTGAGGCTTGAGCTCATCGTCTAGGTCGTGGTCAGGTCACTGTGAGGCGTGAGCTTTGTTTTGCATGATTACCCCCCTCCTCCTCCTCCTTTTACGTGCGATCGATCTTGTGACGGATACAGGGAATAATCCCGTCTTCCGCCTGTCCTCTTGCAGGAACTTGCATCTCCGCAGCAGATCGGAAGGTCGCAACGTCCACTTTGCGTCCAGGGACCAGAGCATCGCCCGAAGTTGATCTCCACGCAGCAAAGCAGAGGTGGGCGGCGGTCCGGCCGGCCGATCAAGATTGGCCATGGCCATGGCATTGCCACAGCCTTATCTTTCTGCGCCTATTTATCTCCGCATTCTCTCTAGCTAGCGCTTAACCTGGAACCTGACCACTTAATTTGTTGCAGGCAGGAGAAGATGGACACTCGCGGCGGAACTGGAAACGCAGCAGCCATTGCTATGCTGGTGCTGCTCTGCGCCTGCTTCCTGACGACCGGCCGTGCATGCGACACCAGTACGTTCCTACCTTGTTCACCCTCCCATTCACGACCAGATTTCCGGTGTTCCTTTCTTGCGGTTTCGCTATGTCCGTTTTCTGACGCGTACGTGCAGCTGGTGTGGAGTTCGGGTACTTCGGCTCGCTCGGCCCCAAGCACTGGGGCAGACTGAGCCCCAACTTCACCCGCTGCGCCAACGGGACGATGCAGTCTCCGATCGACATCAGGACCGACCAGGTGGTCTACAACCCGAACCTGGCGCGGCTCCACCGGAACTACACCGCCGCCAATGCCACCCTCGTCGACAACATCTACAACATCGGGGTAAACTGCTCTGAAACAAATGAACGCCAAAGTTAGTTTGTGGTTTCGTCTTCTAGCTTGCTGATCTCCCCGTGGTGTTCTATGTTTCTGTATGATTGATTGGTCGATGCAGCTGCGGTACGCGGACGCGCCTGCAGGGGCGGTGCAGATCGACGGGGTGACGTACACGCTCAAGAACATCCACTGGCACTCTCCTTCGGAGCACACCATCAACGGCGAGAGGTTTGCAGACCCAAAACCTGCACATACTAGGATGTACTATGGTAGATTTGTCACGCCTGAATGATCACCGACCTGTCTGTCGTGCAGGTTTGCGGTGGAACAACACATGGTGCACATCAGCGACGAGGGCAACATTACTGTCGTGGCCATCCTGTACCGACTCGGCAGGCCAGAGCCTTTCCTTATGCAGGTATGTAAAGCTTCGACACTAAGACTGGATAATCTGTAGCATATGCCATTAGGATTTCGTGTCTAACTGTTTCCTCTGTTCCGATGGCCGACGACAGATTCAGGATAAGCTATCCGAGCTCTACGCGGAGGCCTGCCAGGCAGAGAAAGGCGCTCCGATTCCAGCCGGAGTGCTGAACATGTGGTCGCTGCGGCGGTACAGCCACATGTACTACCGGTACATCGGATCGCTCACCACGCCTCCGTGCACCGAGAACGTCATCTGGAGCATCCTCGGCCAGGTACGTATGCCTGCCCATCTCCTCCACACCAAAAGTACTGCTGAACCGAAGCTTGTGCTCTGAATTCACCATGGATGATGGTGCAGGTGAGGGAGATGACGATGGAGCAGGCCGCGTCCCTGATCGCGCCCCTGGAGGAAGCCTACCGCCGCAACAACAGGCCCACGCAGCAGCTCAACGGCCGCACCGTGCAGCTCTACCGCCGCTTCTGGAAGAACAAGACCAGCGAGACGCCCTAGGCCGCCTGCTTGTCGATGCGCGTCCATCTTTCGGAGATGATGACGCCAAAGTTATATATAGTTCTTCGCGTCTTTGGGTTTCGGTTATTTGATTTCTGCAAGTCGTCGTGTCAGCCTATAGGTTCTGCTTCGTCAGTTAGGGGGCTATACTATCTGCCTAGTCTTTAAGTCTGAATGTCGCGAGTTCGTTTGCGTCTGTCAATGGGTCCGGGAGGGTCGATGTAATCCTTCCTTCTGTCTATAAGTTATTATCCTAATCAAGAAGTTTCAGTTTATATACGAGTTAAGTAGTGATGATCAGAGTTATATGTCTTGCTCTCGTGGTCTGTCTTCTGAAATCAGGATGTGACAAGAACTCACAGACCGAGATATTTCGTTTTGCGAACGCTTGTCATGGTCAGCTTTTGCTATAGCTCGATGCCGCCGGATATGCCCATTTATCCCTACGCAGTACGCACGCGCTTGCCGAGTTGTCTTGTGCAGAGCTAAATGCTCAAGTGCGCGCGAAAGGGGTCGCGCCCGCGGTGCGGCTCCGTCGTCTCTGTTCCTTCCGCCGCGCTCCAGCGTACGGCGCACCGCCAGCGTCTCATGCTGCTCGTCCATGCTTACGGCGTAACCATCTCTATCACCGCCGGCGTTTCATGTGATCCGGTGTCCTATCGCACGACGATGCCGTGTGCCTTTTTTTTTATGAACGGGCATGTACAGGAATGGTAGAATGATGTGTACTTAATTTATTTATTTTGAGATGTGAAAAACTTAACTTGGGATTTAGGAAGCCTGTTACCTTGGACGAAACAGACTCAAAAATTTAAGCCATATGGTTGTCTTAACGTTTATAGACATGTAAGGCCTTTCACAATGGGACGTACGTATCTTAGCACGTATTCCTAGAAGAAATAAATTGTTAAGAGACAACTTCTCTCTTTTCTCTCTTTTATTTAACACTAGCTGTTACAAAACTAACTCCAGCTGAAAACAAGGATCATGAACATGAACAAACCGGGGAGCGCTATCCCACTCCCGTTCGTGCTAATCACCTCCTACAAACTCGCCATGACTAACCTATTCTTGTGCCATCCCACAAGTTCAGCAACGGCAAGTATAGACTAGGTAAACTATCCTATCTTAGCGATAGCAAACGGTGTTTATACACACACGTTTTTCTGCTTATTCTGTCAACAAAAACAAAGAACAAATGGTGTTTACTCTGATAGGATTAATAACAGGCTAACAATTCACCCCCTTCATCATGTTGCCTTGACCTCCTCCACACCCAGCTTCTGCCTCAGCTCGATGAACTTGACTCTGCCAAGTCCCTTTGTGAGAATATCCGCCAACTGTGATTCAGTCCTGACGTGCTCAACATACAGCTTACCATCTTCAATGTGCTCGCGGATGTGATGATACTTCACATCTATATGCTTGCTTTGTTCATGGTGTATAGGGTTCATGCATAGAGAAATCGCTGAACTGTTATCCACTTGTAAAACAAACTTCACAGGTTCAGTACCCTTCATCATAGCGAGCAGCCGTGTGAGCCAGAGACCTTGGCAAGCTGCAGCAGATGCGGCAATGTATTCTGCCTCGCATGAAGATGTTGCCACCGTCTTCTGTTTCTGCGAGGACCAGGTAACCGCGCTTGAGCCAAGAAAGAACAATATTCCTGTTGTGCTCTTGCGGTCATCCACTGAACCAGCGTGATCACTGTCACTAAAACCGATCAGTTCTGGTTCCGATGCTCCAGCTCTGTAGACACATCCATAACCCAGTGTCCCACGCACATAGCACAGGATTTGTTTCACCAGTGCCCAATGTTGTGTACATGGGGCTTCCATGAACCGGCTGGCAAAGCCTACTGCAAAAGCTATGTCAGGCCTTGAGTTTACCAAGTAACGCAGGCTTCCAATGATGTTGCGGTACAGGGTTGCATCTACCGGATCACCTCCGTTTCTTTTCCCAACTTTGCACCTCGTCTCTGCTGGCATCTGACTTGAGTTGCAGTTGCTCATGCCTGCAGATTCAAGAATCTTCTCTGCGTAGCTCCGTTGACACAGAGTAATTCTTCCAGCCTCTTGGTGAACCTCTATTCCCAGATAATAAGACAGCAAGCCAAGATCACTCATTCGAAACAATTCATGCATCTGTTTCTTGAATGTGCTGATATCTTCAGTGTGAGTGCCAGTGATCACTAGATCATCCACATATACTCCAATGAGAAGGAACCTGTCAGAATTTCCTCTTCTGTACAAGGCATGCTCCAAGGGGCACCTTTCAAAACCCAATAAGCCCAGGGATGCATCCAGCTTGGCATTCCAGGCCCTAGGTGCCTGTCGAAGCCCATAGAGGGCTTTCTTCAGCTTGAGAACCTTATGAACACTTTCAGTATCTGTAAAACCTGGTGGTTGCTGCACATATACTTCCTCATTGAGATCTCCATTTAAGAAGGCACTTTTCACATACATATGATGCACCTCCCACTTGCCGTGTGCAGCTAGAGCCAACAGTAGTCTCACTGTCTCTATGCGAGCTACAGGTGCAAAAACTTCCTCGAAGTCTATGCCTTGCCTTTGTGCATACCCTTTGGCCACCAATCTAGCTTTGTGCTTCACAATGTTCCCTTCTGGATCCTTTTTGATCTTGTACACCCATTTCAGACCAATGGCACGCTGCCCAGATGGAAGAGATGCCATCTCCCAGGTGTGATTCTCAAGGATGCATTCCATATCCTCCTCCATTGCCTTCTTCCAGGCTGGATCACCAAATGCAGCCTCAACACTGCTTGGCTCCTCTGCAGACAACAGACACAGGCCACTGCAATCATAGTCTTCATCCTGGAAGATTGGGTTTGGACAGAATTTCCCTGCCTTTGCACGAGTCTGCATAGGATGGCCACCCGCC
This sequence comes from Avena sativa, assembly GCA_916181665.1. Lineage (NCBI taxonomy): Eukaryota > Viridiplantae > Streptophyta > Magnoliopsida > Poales > Poaceae > Avena > Avena sativa. The sequence goes on from OV702294.1 coordinate 511,654,501, forward strand.
AGTGGCGCAGCAGCTGCTTGGACCTGTGTTGGCTGCACTGGCTCCTCGATAGCTGCACTATCATCTGCTCCTCTCTGATCAAAAGTGAGAGGCTCTGACATCTGCACACCCTGAGAAGGGGATCGATGCACCCCCTGAGTCTCAGCAGTAGGTGATCTATGTTTTGTTGTTGTTTCACTAAACTGCTCGTCACCATAGATCACAGTGAACTCCTCCAGGCGCTTAGGTTCTGTGCTGTGTTGGTTCCAATCCCAAGGACGATCCTCCTGGAACACTACATCTCTAGTTATGCAGAGACGTTTGCTTACAGGGTTGTAGCATCTGTAAGCCTTGGCTCCCTCCTCGTAGCCGACAAACACCATAGCAGTGGACCTGTCATCGTGTTTCTTCACTGATGGTCCAGTGGTTTTGACATAGGCTGTGCACCCAAATGTGCGCAAATATGACACATTAGGTTTTCTCTTGAACCAGGCTTCATAAGGGGTGATCCCCTGTAAGGCTCGTGTTGGTGATCTATTCAGTATGTATACAGCCACCTTGACAGCCTCAGCCCAGAACATGGACGGCACTGACATGCTCTTCATCATACACCTTGCCATTTCAACCACTGTTTGATTTCTTCTCTCCACCACACCATTCTGTTGTGGTGAGTAGGGTGCGGTCGTGTGGCGACGCAGCCCTTGATCAGTGCAGAAATCTGTGAATTCCTTAGAGATTAACTCACCACCTCGGTCTGACCTGAAAACCTTCATCTTCAGTCCAGTTTCTGTTTCTGCGAGTTTCTTGATTTTCTTGAAAAACCCCAGGGCTTCATCCTTGGTTCTCAACATCTCAACCCACATATATCTGCTCATGTCGTCAACAACCAGCAGAAAGTATCTACTGCCTCCTGGTGTTGCAGGGGAGATTGGGCCACACAAGTCGCCATGGGTGAGCTCTAGCTTCTCCTCTGCTCTGTACGCCGTGGCCCGAGGGAACGACACTCGGTGCTGCTTTCCTAATGCACAGCCGGTGCAGAACTGCTCAAGGCGCTCGATCCTAGGCATCCCACGCATGCAAACCTCGAAAATGCAGATGGCCATAGAGCGCATGCCAGCGCCACGCCTCTTCTCCTGCCTGTGCAAGTAAACTCACTGGTTTTGTCAGTGTCAAGTATATGGGATATAGGCGATTTGAGAGCCTGTTGACATGGGCTATCACGCTGCGTTCCCGATCATACAGTGTCATCACACCATCTGCAACAACTGTCTTGACGCCAATTTCGTCCAGTTGCCCAATGCTGATTATACTGCTGCGGAGCCTTGGGATATAGTGCACATCAGTGAGTAGCCTGTGCTCACCATTCTTGCATATGAACAACACTGATCCCCTCCCCTCAATCTCAACCACAGAGCCATCACCGAACCTAACGGAGCCCTCCACCTGGCAGTCGATCTTGGAGAAGACGGAGCGACTCCCTGTCATGTGGTTGCTGGCCCCTGTATCCAGGTACCAACGCTCATCGTTCGACGGGGTGGGCACGACGCGTTCCTCGTTCAGGAACACTCGTTCTTCGGTGGCCATTGTTGTTGTCGAGGCCACCCGCGTCGCCTTTGGAGGATCGAGCACGGTGATGGTGCCCACCTCTGCCAGCAGCATCGCCGGCGCATCATCCTGGCCTTGCACCAGGTGAGCCTGCTCCTCGCGCTTGCCACGATCGTCGCGCTCGCGCTTGGCCCTGCGACACTCGCGAGCCCAATGGCCCTCGATGCCGCAATAGTTGCACTTGCCATTGCGCCGCGGTGGTTTCCCACCCACGTCGCCTTTTCCGCCGCTGCCGTCGCCTGACAGACGGCCCTGCGGCCTCTTGCCCTTCTCGACGTTCTTGCCGCTGCCGCTCGACTGTCCACCGTCGGGATCCCGCGTACTAAAACGCGAGCGCCACTCCTCCTCAGTGAGGAGTATCTTTCCTCCAGCATCTGGCTCTAGTTCTCCGCGTCCTTCAGACGCAGCGAGACGCCTAGAAACTTCCTCGAGCGACAATGTACTAAGATCAAGCAGAGTCTCAATTGAACATGCCATTTGGGAATACCTGGACGGAGCGATGCGGAGGAGCTTCTGGATGGCGTCGAGTTCTATCATGGTATCTCCCAGTGACTGCAGCTCGGCGACAAGGTTGGAGATGCGCAGCGACAGATCCTCGATCGATTCTCTGCTTGGCTCGACATTTCATCATACAGCTTGCGGAGTTTCTGCCGGCGCGCCTGCCGCACCCGATCGACGCCGACACGCATCGTCTTGATGGCGTCCCAGGCGAGCTTGGTGTTGTCCTTCGCCGCGAGAGACGACACCATATCCTGCGGCACCGACCTGAGGATGGCGCCGAACGCCTGTCGCTCCTGCCGCTCCGGCGCGGTGTCGAACTCGATGGCCTCCCACAAGCCCGCGCCCTGGAGCTGCATGCGCATGAGGATGGCCCATTCTGTGTAGTTCGTCTTCGTCAGTGGCGGAAAGGTGACTGCGCTGCCGCCGCCCTCGCGCACGACCTGCCTCACCATGATCTCCCCCTTTCTCACCCGGCTTCGTCCGCGGCTCGGGGAGTGCTCGCGCGTGGCTCTGCCTGACGTCGATCTGGACGCGGCTGGTGAATTGGTGGCGGGGGGAGGCTTGGAGGCAGAGGCCCGTGGCTTTGTCGGCGGTGGAGTGCCTACCATCGCCGGTGTGGCTGTGATACCACTTGATGTTGCCTAACCTGACGAAACTGAAGACAGAAGCTAAAAGACGAGAGTAACACAGGTGGTGTTTTGCGTGGAGTACTACTGTTCCACTTTTCTGTCTCTTTTCTCTCTTTTATTTAACACTAGATGTTACAAAACTAACTCCAGCTGAAAACAAGGATCATGGACACGAACAAACCGGGGAGCGCCATACCACTCCCGTTCGTGCTAATCACCTCCTACAAACTCGCCATGACTGACCTATTCTTGTGTCATCCCACAAGTTCAGCAACGGCAACTATAGACTAGGTAAACTATCCTATCTTAGCGACAGCAAACGGTGTTTATACACACACACACGTTTTCTGCTTATTTTGACAACAAAAACAAAGAACAAATGGTGTTTATTCTGACAGGATTAATAACAGGCTAACATTTGATTGGCCTAACCATGCTTTTTGCCTATGGTTTTGTGCAAGAGGTGTTTCTTTGCTAAGATACAACTTCAATATCTTTCCTCATTAACTATGGTGCCACAAAGTCAAAGTTCCTAGGATACACCGCTAAGAACTCCAAATGTGAAAGGCCTAATTGCTTCACTTTATAACTAGTAGTAGCAATAATCGGTGGGGACAACTATGTGACAACATCGTCATGCTGGTGGTGATCATGGTCATATCACAATGGACCCTGCTCTGTGTCCCATGGGAACAAAACTCCAATCCCTCGGTCCCTAGTTGTTGGGGGATGACCCCAGATAGGGTCAAGATAAGGTAAAAGGGCAAAGCCATCGAGGTATTGATCGGTCCAACGCATGATCCGACAGAGGTATATGAGGGTCGGCCGAGTAAGGGCCGGATTACCCTAAGCTAAACAGTATTATCTTGACTCGGCCGATATATAAGGTATGTCGGCACGATGTCTAAAACACATTATATTTGAAGGTACTGGCTTGGCCGAGTCAGAATAGATGAGGCCGAGTCAGAAGTTGGCTTGCTCTCGAAGGAGAGAGCGAGCCCTGAGGTCAACATTGTCATATGTCTCTCCCTCGAGAATCCAAGGAGAGACAAGCGCTACAAAACAAAGGCCAGAAGCACAGGGACAGAACAGAGGTCATGAGGTGACAGTCCCGAAGCCTAACAATCACATGTCGTGGGCTCCGAGTCTTTGTCATGCAGAGGAGGGTGACGGCGGAAAGGATCCCGCCGAATTACTATTTTGGGAAGGGCATATGCTGTGAATATGTTGTCCAACTTAGCCCTAATTGTAAACTGGCCACCCCTTTATAAGGTGAGCCAGTGCCTCCTAGAGGAGGGGTCGATTCGTTCTGTAGAGGAGAAACCCTAGGAGAGCCATTGTGTTCTTCTTCCTCCCCTCTCTAATACATCTCAAGGAGCAAGTGTACTCCATTATTGATCTAAAGGAAAGATCTGGAGAGTATCCATCGTGTGTAGATCCACTACGTTATCCCTCCCTAGATCCCACTAGTACACATTGGCCCCATCTTTAGTCTACCCATGGCATCTGTCGTGCCACCACCACGACAGTTGGCACCCACCATGGGGACAGCTGCGGTGCTAGATGGAATCAAGGTCTGAACAGGAAACTTCATCGCCACCAGAGAGCGCATCTTCTCCTAGATAGTCTAGCGATTCAACTCACAGGACTACGTCAATGACAACGTGCGTAGCTTTGGCAAGCGCCCTCCTCCACGCAACAGCGTCTTCGTCAACTTTGGCGCACACAAGTTCTACATCAGCGTCGACGTCTCCTACGTGTACGCACAGCGATTCGTCGTGGCGGAAGAGCCGCCCCTCAGCTCTGCTCACGGGCAGCGTATCACTCGCCCCGCAGGTAGGATCGAGGTTATGAAGACCGCACCAGCTACAGGTATTGGAGCCGGCACCAGCAGAGACCCAACAGCGGCAAACTCGGCAGAAGTGGAGAACATGACTCCTAGAGCATCTTGTTCGAGGTTCCCTCCGCTGGAAAAGCCGGAGAATATCCTACAGGAAGCCATAGATAGCTTAACTACTCATGTATCTCTCATTGTAGACCCGGCTCAGGCACATGTCGAGCTAGAGGAAACCCTGCAGAAAGTGCTAGAGGGAGCTAAGAAAGTAGCAGCTGCTCAATAGTCACTTAACATTACTGACATGGATATACCCCACGGGTACACGACATTGGTATACTTGTTCCAGCCCAAGGAAGGCCCACGTCAAGACACGTGGCCCATGAAGATTCCAGGTGGCCCAAGCCCATGACGTTTTTGACTCCTTGGAGGACAAGTCTAGAATAGATAGAATTTCAAAGGGTACCAACCCTAATTTGTAACCGACTCGACCTAAGCCCGGGACCTGCCTATCTATATAAAGGCCAGGAGGGTACGTCGAGAAGGATCCTCTTCCACCATCGCATACACACCTCACCAGATTGCATCTGCGTACCCCTGTAACTTTCGGTTCTGCCGTAATCAAGAGCAAACAAGCAGGAGTAGGGTTTTCCCTTCGGGGGCCTGAACCTGGGTAAATCCTGTGTCCCGCGTTGCCTGTATGTTAACCGTTCCGCGACTTCCAGCATCCCCATCTTATCCAAAACCCAAGTCCATAACATGGGCATTGACAAAATCAATCCTTGTCAATTGGCGCCGTCTGTGGGAAACGGGGACGCTGATCGTGCGGTCGTGACGGTTCCATCCAGAGTGATCTACAACCCATTGGCAACAGAGAGTCACCTACTCTTCGGCGCCTTCGACTTCACCGCCCACTCGCCGGCCACCCTGAGGGATTTCGAGTCCGTCGGCGATGGGCTCGAGATGGTGTTCGGGAGTTTCTGCTTCCAGGTGGGGCACACCGGCACCCTCCTCCTCCCAGAGCGAGTGCCACCACCATCCATCAGGCCCGCTTCATGGGTCCCACTTATCGGCGCGTTACACGCATCGACGCTGACAGACGAGTCAGAAGATAGCGGCAGCTGCAACTCAGATATGTGCGGCCCTCCCTCAGATGAAGGATCCTACGGTTCTGGATCCGAAAGCTACGGTAGCAGCGATCCAATCTGCAGGCGCTACCTATGCGTCATCGTCATCAACAACGTAACAAACCTGCCGCCAGGTTCGAGTGCGCAGCAAACACCCAACCCCTCTCTTAGCCCACAAGCTAAGAATGGAGGAAACGTGGGATATTCGCCTAACAGGCCCAACGAAGGCGACACTCATGCCTACAACAAGATCAACCTCAACGAGGAAGGCTGGCGCCAAGCACGCGAAGCCGTGGCAGGCAACATCATCCTACCTGTGAATGCTTCACGGGATCTACTGATGGCCTACCACCTCCTCCTCATCGACGAGCATAACCGACAAGTGAAGATGATGGAGGAGCTCGACAAGCGCAAGAAGGCAGTTGCGGAATCCAGCGCGCGGCGAGCTGCGCTCTCTGCCGCTGGCGGCTCCATTTCACATGGCAACAATGCCAGCAAATACCGCTCCCGCGCGGAGCACATGGACCCCGCCGCGCGACGCGAGGTCACCCGGGCCCTCAACATGTCCTTCATGACGATGGACTCGCACGGCAATATCATGCCGAAAACACCGCAGGCTGTGATCATGGCGGCCACCACATATCACGCGTCCCATCCACCTCCAGTGGGCGGACCGAAGAGCGCCATGCACAAGTCCGCGCTAGTTGGCCTCGGACTCGTCGAAGCCGCGCTCCACGATGAGGCTCCCACGAAGCTGAAGAAAAAAGCTACAGTCAAGTTCAACCGTAGCCCTACACCCTCATCCGAAGATGATGAGCACGACCTGCCACGATGCCGCAAGAGCCCACAACACCGTAGTAGCAACTACGATGCCCGCAACAAGCTCACCCAGTGCAAGATCGACAAGGCATGCGCCAAATGCGTGTGCTCAACTGAGTCCGAAGAAGAGGACAATGAAGAGTTGTGCGGAGCCAGATGCTTCAGCAGATCCGTTCGGCGAACGAGGATGCCGAAAAATTCCAAGCTTCCTTCGGACAACCCGAAGTTCGACGGCATGCAGAAACCAAAAGCCTGGCTCAATGACCACATGTCGTCAGTCAAGCTCCACGGCGGAAACAAGAACACCGCCCTACAATGCCTTCAACTGCTGCTGACAGGCGCAACCAGGGTCTGGCTCAGCAGCCTATCCTCCGGCTCCATCCGAAGTTGGGAAGAGCTAGCATACAGCTTCATCCGCAACTTCAAGGGCACCAGCAAGAGTCCAGCATCGATCAATGAGCTACGGGACTGCACCCAATGGTCCAACGAGTCCATCCGCTCGTACATACTCCGCTGGTCCCACATCAAGAACTTTGCTGCACACATCTCCGAGGAACGCGCAATCGACGCCTTCAAGGACGATGCCAGGCACCCAGATTTCAAGGAGGAGCTTGGACGTGTTAATCCCAAGACACTCGACCACCTCATGGACATCGCCAACCGGTGGGCAGATGGTGAGGATTCCGTCACCCGAGCACATTCGGATGACGAAGACGACTACGACCGTGGACGCAAACGCTGTAGCAAAAGAAGATCGCGCGTCTACGACGATCACGACGGAGTCGACATGGTCACGGCTGGATACACCGATCGACGCAATGATAGCAACCGCAGCAGCGGATACCACGGAGGCAACTACCGCGACGGTGGGCGACCCACACAAACATGGCAGCTTCGCAGCTGCGACGACGAGCCTTCGGCATATGACAAGCTGGCTGGTCCCTACACCATCCACTTCTACATCAACAAACAAGATGGTAAGAAGAAGGCCAGACACATGCTCAAGGACTACCGCGAGTTCCAGAAGCTCTGCGAGGGTCTCACCCATATGCGGCACCAGACCGTGAACCCTGGATTTGGGCCTGCACCTGCACTAGGTGACATCGCCCACGGAGCTCCTCCACCACCACCCATTGGACCGTCGCAGCCAGCGATCGCACCAGCAGCAAATAACGGTGTAGGAGGGTACCCGCCACCAAAAGGGTCCCTGATGATCCAGAAGGGACGCCCAACCAACAGGGTGCAAAATAAGATCACCCGCCAAGTCAGCCTGGCCGTGACCTCTCCACCAGCCATACCTGAGTACCTCACTGGCTCGGAGTCCTGCATCACGTTCGATCGTTCGGATCACCCATGCCAAATCCCTCGCCCAGGTCATGCTGCCCTGGTGCTCGAGGCGCAGATTGGAGGATTCGAGATGAGCCGCGTCTTCATGGATGGCTGTAGTGTCATAAATCTGATGTTCGCCAGCACACTCGTAGCAGTGCGGATCCCGCTGTGCAGCCTGGAGCAATCAGACACAATGTTCCACGGCATAGTCCCAGGGAAGGGCATATACCCCCTGGCAAGATATGGCTCAACGTCATCTTCGGCCAGCCCAAAAACTTCAGGCGTGAGCGGCTAGAATTCGAAGTGGTGGACTAGCCATCACAATACCACGCCATCCTCGGGCGCGTGTCATTCGCAAGATTCTTGGCAGTACCGCACTATGAGTACCTGCTACTGAAGATGCCAGGACCTAGGGGCATCATCACCATCCAAGGAAGCTTCACCCGATCCTACCACTGCGATAGAGACTTCAATAGAATCTCCCAGTCGTTCAGTATGTAGGAGGAGCTCACGAGGCTCAGAGAGGTGACAGACAATGGGGAACCCCCAGTCACCAGACAAAATGCACCTGATATGTCGTTCGACTCCACGGTCAACACGAAAAAGGTGCAGGTCCACCCGACGGACACCTCAAAGACGGCGTTGATCGCCAACGACCTCAGTCCTGCATAGGAAAGTGCGCTTGTCGAATTCCTCCGTGAGTGCTGGGAAATCTTCGCCTGGTGACTTACGGACATGCCAGGAGTTCCTAGGGAATTCGCCGAGCATGCACTCAATGTGTTTCCAGACGTGAAGCCAGTCAAGCAGTCTATCCGACGACTATCCGAACCAAGAGCCAAAGCCGTTGGAATCGAAGTCAACAGATTACTCGATGTCAACTTCATCAGGGAAATCAAGGAGAGCGAGTGGCTCGCCAACACAGTGTTGGTCCCCAAAAAGGACACGGACATCCTGCGGATGTGCATGGACTTCACATCGCTCAACAAGTAATGTCCTTATGACCCACAAGTATAGGGGGTGTATCATAGTACTTTCGATAAATAGTAGTGTCAATCCCAACGAGGAGCAAAAGGTGTTGAACAGTGGTATGGAGCAGGAAATCCCTGTGAATACTTGGCAAACGTATTTTTAGTGGTTTTCTGATAAAGCAACAAAGCAAAGTGCAAGTAACAAAGAACAAACGCAGCAAGTGGCCAAATCCTTTCTTAGCAAAGGACAAGCCGGTGGAAATACTTATAAAGAACAAACATTCTTGAGGACACATGGGAATTCTGTCAAGTGCTTTCACTTCAAATAGCTGAGTACTCTTCTTTGATGTTGTAAGTGTTGTGTGGGTGAACCTGTGCTAATGTACCGACCTTACTTGGACTAATACATACTTGTGATTAAACCTCCTGCAAACATCCGTAACTACAGGAAAGTAATTAAGATATAAATCTAACCACGGCCTTAAACTCTGAGATCCTACACTCCCTTGTGCAAAGGTGTCCTAACGGGGGTTCAGGTTTCTGTCACTCCGGCAACCCCACAATTAGTAGCCAAATACACAATGCATTCCCCTAGGCCCATAAATGGTGAAGTATCATGTAGTCGATGTTCACATGACACCACTAGAAGAATAGCACCATAACTTAAATACTAACCATTGAATAATAACTCAACACAAATCCACTAATAACAACATGACTTCTCCCATGTCCTCAAGAAAAAAACGAACTACTCACAAGACATCATATGGATCAAGATCAAAGATGATATGATAATGGATAACAATCTGAACATACACAATAATCCAATGGTTCCACTCATAAGCATCAACTACAATAGTAATCAGCACCGGGAAAGTTTCCCCTAAGAACTAAAGCAATATCCAACACAATTGTTACAGCAGGACGGTGTGGTGATGATGGTGCTCGTGGATATGATGGTGTGGATGATGATGATGATCCCGATGAATCCTAGCTTGACGATGGTGTTGATGGCGACGATCTCCCCTCTCCGGGAAGGAATTCCCCCAGCAGAAATTTGTCTACCGAAGAGATCTTTCTCTCTCGGTGTTTTCCGCCCCAGAGGCGGCAGAAATCTATCTGTGGTCGCCCTCCTAGCCTTAGGGTTTCTTAGGGAAGATATAGGCGAAGGGGCGGAGTCGAGAGTCGGGCAGGTGGGCCACACCTACCCTAGGCGCGGCCTAGGGTGGGCCCGTGCCTAGGGGGTGTGGGGCCCCTGCGGCCCTTCTTCGCTCCTCCTTCTAGCTTCCTCAATCTTCTGGAAAAATAATATTTTTCTGGTATTTTTCTGATCTTTGCGAAATTGCATCAAAACGCCTTCTTTTCCATCAGAATTCAGACTCCGGCCGTTCATCCTCCAAGAATCATCCAACATGCATAAACAGATGAAAAGCCATAACTAATACCTCATAATAAGACAAATATCAGTGAATAGAGGTAGATTATGATATAGAATGGTGATGCAAATTGGGCGTATCAACTCCCCCAAGCTTAGACCTTCGCTTGTCCCCAAGCAAAAACTGAGCTCAGTAAACATGTCCACAGGTTTATGGAGTGAAGTGTCAATAAAAGAATACGAACAAGGAGCATCACACTTACCATTACACAACTCATAGAAGAAAGCAACTCACCATTATATAACTTAGCTTGCAACCAAGTATAACAGACACAATAGAGATGCATAAAGATAAATCTTAATTGGAATTGGCAAACTTGTTCTTGGTCAGAGAACATCTGGCAAACAGTTTCACAAAAAGCTTCTTGTAGAAGTTTTACAACAGGAGCACTCTTTGCTCAAAAAGGTTTTTCAATGAAGGATTTCAAAGTAATACTCAATAGATAAGAGTTTGTGCAAACAATGAAGATAAGGAACATGATTGAATAAATCACCATATGAATGCTTGCAACACAACAACTCAAATGCCTACTAGAGATAGAGAGGAAGTAGGTCTACTGACTCAACTTGGAAATAGGAGAAAGTTCCCTTCATAGAGGGTATCAGGGATTACAAGTCATAAGGAGCTTCCAAAATATTATGATACTTACTAGCTTTGAGCCCTCATTGCCCTATCATAGGCATCTTGAGATGATTAAGGTTAAAGTGCACAAAGATGGAGTATATGCTTGACGAAATATAAGTTGGCAATCTCATGTCCCTTGAACATGAGGGTCACTCCTCATGCTACTCAACTTTGGTCACCGGTAAGTTCTTGTCATTGTAAGTACATGCATATCATAAAGAACCACCAACGGGGTACCCCTTGCACATGGTACAGGAGCTATCCCATAACCAAAATGACAAGGCAAGCAAACAATGAGCATCTCAGCAATCTTTTTATTTACTATATGCATAGCTTTTTATTGAGGATTCTTCATAGATAGCTCACTATGGTGATGATGCAAGTTTCCACCATGATTAAGCATGGATTAGGCTAGCGGCCGAGGCGTTTCTCTAACACAAAATACAGACTCCATGGACTTACAAGTTCCCTCTTTATTTCACACCGTTGACATCCATAGACAAAAGAGCTTGATATCAACTGAGTACAAAGTACAGGTGCAATGTTGAAAACGTTCCCCGTGATAGCACGGTTCTGCTAATTCCAACGTATAGAAGCAAGAATATACAACTTCGATGGCACAATGGTTCAAGTCTATTAGGGGCAAGAAAATAAGGTGTGCCATCAAGTTTGTGAGAGCTTTACTAACTAGTTTTCACATAACAAAATACTTTTTAATTCTAAAGGTAGATGAAGCTTGAGAATTTTCTCGGAATAGCAAAAGCTACTAGGTAGATATGGTGGACACAAGTGGCAAAGGTTTTGATTCAAAGGGATTTGGAAACATGAGAAGTATTCCTTCTCAAAACAGGTTGGCTAGCAAGGTTGGGTAGCAAGCAAGAGAGTTGAAAGAAACAAGCAAACATACAAGTAATAAAGCCAAACATGCAATCTTCCTTGAAGACACAAAAGATCTTAAATAAAGAATACTAAGCTTATGAGCCAACAAGAAAGAAAACAAATGATACAAAATACCTGTAAGCCTTTTCTCTTTTTCTTTCAAACCTCAAAAAGTATTGCTACTGACCAGAACTCGGTTTGCCAAAAACAATTTAGATCCACTTGATGATCCCAAAGTGATGCCAATACTGATCAACAAGATCCATCATATAATAGAGATTGCAAACTAAAATAAGAAGTGAAAAAAAATAAAAGATGAGACTTCTCATTAATATTCCAATAAAGGAACTCACACCAAGGAATACATAGATAATCAACTAAAGGAGAGATACTTCCACATGCAAACCAAACTATAAGATAACCTCTCTACCAAAGATATGAATCCACTAAAAAGGTAAAAGATAAAAGATAATGGTGGTGATACCGCGGCACTCCCCCAGCATGGAACAAGCCAAGGGGATGCCAAACCTGATGATGAATTACCCCTTCGGTGGTGGTGATGTTCTCTTGTCAAGGATCAGAAAATCCTCCAGCATCTTACGAAGTCTGTTATTCTCCTTTTGAAGCATATCCACCTTCATCCTTAAAGCATGGTACTTATCACAAAACTTGTCAGTGGTTCAAAGGGCTTCTGCTGCCTCAGGGAAGTATCTGAAGTCTGGACCGAAGGCTATGATTCCCCACATGTTACGACAAAAGCATCCTAGTGTTAATTTCTCCCACCAAAGTAGGTTTCCTTGCCCTTGCGGAGGTTTGTTCTTCCAACTTTATCTCCTCCACGGGATTCTTGCCTTTGTCATTGGCGGAGACCATGGTGCTCTAAACTTGAGAAGATTTCCTGACAGAAACAGATCAAAATGAAAACACGATGAGAACACGATGCACGAACCTCGGGGATCCGGGGGGTTATATATTACGAAGTTTCAATGCATAAGAAAGGTTCTGACACGGAAACGAGGCGGAGATGGAGTTCGGGGGTGGCACACCCCCTCCAGGTGCGGCTAGGCAGGGGCCCGCGCCTGGGGTGGGTTTGTCCACCCCGGACTCCGTTTCCTCTTTTGTTCTGTCTCATAACTTCCCTTATGTATTAAAAACATCAAAAATATAAAAAGATTGGGGTTTCACGAACCTTCTGTTTTCACCACTTTTACCTAGTCAAAGACGAACTCTGCAGACTCCTTTTCTCCTTCTCCTGGAAGTTTCCTTTCCTCACAAGGCAATGCACAAACTTCAATGGCAACATTAGTGTAAGCAAAACAAAAAAACCTTTTAAAGGGTTTCGCGGCATAGTAAATCAAAAAAATTCTATGGATGCGAACAGAGGGAAGCCAAGATCTAATCTAGGAGATGCAAACAACGAGAGAGATTGGATTATATCTTCATACCCTTGAAGATTCGCACAGCGGAACGTTCGTCGTAACGTGGGCGATGTAGTCGTACTCGCTTCTCCTTCTCGCGATCCGATCCGATCTAGCACCACAAGTGGCGATGCCTCCGTGAGATGCACACGTGTAGCACCTCGACGTCTCCTCCTTCCTTGGTCCAGCAAGTATGTTGGAGAGATGGGTTGGATCTACAACGCGATGGCACGGTGCAATTGGTGGAGAGTTTCTGCAGCAGGGCTTCGCCTACACGCAGTCGGGAGGGAGAGAGACATGAGGGCAGCATGGCGGCTAGGCTTGAGGGGAAGGTGTGGGGGGTGGTGCGCCCCAGCCCTCTATGTATAGAGGGGTGGGCGCCAGCCCTAACCCCTCCCCCAAGCCCAAGGCTGGCGGCCAAGGAGGGAGGAGTGGGGGGCAAGGAAACCCCCCTTCTAGAAGCTCCAATTAGGGCTTATCCCTTGGTTGGCCGGCTGGGCCCTATGGGGCCTTGTGCCCCTGGCCCAATGTGGCCAGGGCACTCCCTCATAGGCCCATGCCCCCTCCCGACAGGTGGGACCACGTTGTCCCCCTTCCGGAAGGTTCTAGAAGCTTCCGGTACAATACCGATTAACCCGGAACAATTCCGAACTCCAAAAACTGCACTGCCTTATATGAATCTTGAGCTCCTCTGGAATCTTGCAGTCCAGTTGCTCAAGGCGTTGAGTGTAGCCCGACATCTTAATGGCGTGCTCACTAACGGAACTCCCTTCCTCCATCTTGCAGTTAAAGAACTTCTCAGAGATCTCATATCTCTCAGAACGGGTCTGAGTCTGAAACATGGTTTTCAGCTCCTCGAGAATCTCAAAGGGCCCGGGATAGTCTTCAAAACGATTTTGAAGGTCCGATTCCATAGCAAACAACATGGTGCTCTTAATCACACCATAATCATCTTTGCGCGACTGATAGACAGCTTTCTCATCAGCCGACGCAGTAGCAGCAGGGGCATCACATAACGCATTCTCAAGGACATAGTCCTTTTGACCGCCAGAGAGAATGATTCTCAGATTGCGGAACCAGTTGGTGAAGTTAGACCCGTTGTTTTTAAGCTTTTCCTTCTCGGCAAAAACGTTGAAGTTGAAGTTGGACTTAGCCATTTGATATATAATATTTGCAAGTACAAATTAGACTATGTTCATGATAACTAGTTCAACTTTTAATCAAATTACTAGATGAACTCCCACTAAATTCAACATCCCTCAAGTTGTTTAGTGAACACGATCCAAATTCACCACACCTAATCCGATCTTCACGAGAAGAGATGTGATTTCAATGGTGGACAACGAAGTGTCGATCATATCATTCATATGACTCATGCTTAACCTTTCGGTTCATGTGTTCTGAGGCCATGTCTGTACATGCTAGGCTCGTGAAGTTAGACCCAAGTATTTCCGCGTGTGCAAAACTGGCTTGCACCCGTTGTATGTGAACGTAGAGTCTATAGCACCCGATCATCACGTGATGCTTGGACACGACGAACTTTCGCAACGGTGCATACATGGGGAGAACACAACTTTATCTTGATCTTTAAGTGAGGAATCATCTTATAATGCTACCGTCGCGATCTAAGCATAATAAGATACATAAAAGGATAAACATCACATGCATATAACTTTATGTGACATGGTATAGCCAATCTTCGCGCAATGATCTCCATCTTGTGCGTGCCGGCATTATCTCCATCACTCCACCATGATTGCCTCCACCACGAATAGCAACTACAACTATTGCTAACTACTTAGCAATAAAGTGAAACTATTACATGGCGTATAAGAAGTTGACACACAGGTCATACACAATTATAAAGACAACCATATGGCTCCTGCCGGTTGTGTACTCATCGACATGCAAGTCGTGAAACATTACAAAACATGATCATCGCATACATTATACACATCACATCTTGGGCCATACCATATCATAGAAAACACTCACTGCAAAAACAAGTTAGACGCCTCTACTTTGTTGTTGCAGGTTTTACGTGGCTTATGGGAGTAGCATGCTAAGAACGATTATTACCTACGGAAAGCCACAACGGTGATATTATGGTTGCCAAACTCCGGTGTTAATCCCATGACAACTATAGTGAGAGAAACTGGCATCCACCAGCCGCATGTGTGGGACAAGCCACACGTCAAGTGCGGAGCCGGTCTCGCGAACGACGTCGCGTAAGGTTGGCCTGGACCGCTTCAATCTCACTATCCCGCGTCATAAGAAGAACACAAACAAGAGGCTTGCAACATAAAACATCAACGCCCGCAACAACCATGTTGCGTTCTACTCGTGAAACACATCTACGCATAGATCTAGCTCCGATACCACTAAAGGGTTTCGCGGCATAGTAAATCAAAAAAAATCTACGGATGCGAACAGAGGGAAGCCAAGATCTAATCTAGGAGATGCAAACAACGAGAGAGATTGGATTAGATCTTCATACCCTTGAAGATTCGCACAGCGGAACGTTCGTCGGAACGTGGGCGATGTAGTCGTACTCGCTTCTCCTCCTCGCGATCCGATCTGATCTAGCACCACAAGTGGCGATGCCTCCGTGAGATGCACACGTGCAGCACCTTGACGTCTCCTCCTTCCTTGGTCCAGCAAGTATGGTGGAGAGATGGGTTGGATCTACAACACGACGGCGCGGTGCAATTGGTGGAGAGTTTCTGCAGCAGGGCTTCGCCTACACGCAGTCGGGAGGGAGAGAGAGAGGAGGGCAGCAGGGCGACTAGTCTTGAGGGGAAGGTGTGGGGGTGGTGGTGCGCCCCAGACCTATATATATAGAGGGGTGGGCGCCAGCCCTAACCCCTCCCCAAGCCCAAGGCCGGCGGCCAAGGAGGGAGGAGTGGGGGGCAAGGAAACCCCCCCTTCTAGAAGCTCCAATTAGGGCTTATCCCTTGGTTGGCCGGCTGAGCCCTATGGGGCCTTGTGACCCTGGCCCAATGCGGCCAGGGCACTCCCTCATAGTCCCATGCCCCCTCCCGACAGGTGGGACCACGTTGGCCCCCTTCCGGAAGGTTCTAGAAGCTTCCGGTACAATACCGATTAACCCGGAACAATTCCGAACTCCAAAAACTGCACTGCCTTATATGAATCTTATTCTCCGGACCATTCCGGAACCTCTCGTGATGTCTCGGATCCCATCCGAGACTCCGAACAAAAAACTCATAAACCAATTATCCAATCTATCCTAGCGTCGAGACATGTTAAGTGTGTGACCCTTCGGGTTCGAGAATATGCGAACATGATCTTCTATCAATAATCGACAGCGGGGTCTGGAAACCCATATTGACTCCCACACATTCATCGATGATCATATCGGATGAACCACGATGCCAGGATTCAATCAATCCCATATATATATTCCCTTCGTCTCGCGATATTTTACTTGCCCGAGATTTGATCGTCGGTACCGTCATACCTAGTTCAATCTCGTTCACAGCAAGTACTTTACTCGTTCCGTAATCCGATATCACTTTGTGATTAACTCCTTAACCACATGCTTGCAAGCGGTATTGATATCGATTACCGAGTGGGCCCGAAGTATATCTCTCCGACTTGGGAGGGACAAATCCCATCTCGATACATACAACCCAACAGGTACTTTCCGATCACCTGAGAGACACCTTTATGATCACCCTCTCATAGGATGACGTTTGATGACCTCAAAGCTTTCTTCCGATACCAGGGAGTTGTATTATCTCATGGTCTAAGGAATACAATATTTGACATAAGAAAAGCTTCGCAAAGATGAACACGATGACACGATCTAATTGCTTCGCTTAGTTTGGGTCTGTCCATCATATCATTCTCCCAATGATATGATCTCATTATTAATCGACAACTCATGTCCATGGTTAGGAAACCTTAACCATCATTAATCAATGAGCTAGTCCATAGAGGCGTACTAGGGACACGGTGTTGTTCACAAACCACACAAGTATTAAAGTTTCCGCTTAATACAATTCTAGCATGGAATATAAACATTATCATGAACAAGAATTATAATAATAACATCTTTATTATTGCCTCTAGGGAATAATTCCAACACCTTTAGCTCCACACTTCAACTGAAATCTATCAAAACAAAAGCTTCTATAAGAGGCAAATGCAAATGATAACAAAAATCTGTCAAAACAGACCATCAGGTATAGGTTGATTTTTTTGAAAACCTTCTATTGCTCAAATCAAAATGTGCAGAACTAATGAAAGTTGGGTAACAACTTGGATAACTAGCTCAGAAAATACAGCTCCATCCGAAGTACTGAGCTTCCTCACGATTTTTTTCAATACAGCACAAAAATATGTCCCAGGACAACCACTTTTCACAACTCCTCTACTTCACAAAAGTAGTTGAACTTGACACAAAAACGAAAACAAAAAGGATAAGGAGCGGTTATTACTGAAGTAATAACTTCCAAGACTCGACAAAACTCTTGGGTTATCTCCCAACAAGTACTTTTCTTTAATGCTTTTAAGTTAGGCTTGAAACTTTCAAAGATGCTCACAAAGGAGATAAATATTTGAAGTGAAAGAGAGCATCAAGAAGCAAATAACCAACACATTTGAATCTAACTCACTTCCTATGCATGGGAGTATCATGAGAAAACGGATTTTTGAAACAAAAAGCCACTAGCATAGGAAGACAAAACAGATGCAACTTCAAAGCTTTCAACATAAAACGGGGAAACTTAACATTATTGAGATGCATAAAACCGTGTTTCCCTCTCTCATAATAACTTTCAGTAACACTCTGAATAAAGTTGACAATATAACTCTCACTGGCAACAACTTTATCATCTGAGTAAGCATACTTACAGTCACCAAAAAGAGGTCCAAGGTCATAAACCGGATCAATAGAAGCAAGTTGTTCCATCCTGAAATATTTATTAGGAAAGCTGTTTTCACGAGGAGCTTTAGCAAATTTGAAAAAGTTAAACTCATAAGAATCTCCATCAAACTTAGTTAAAACTTTTTCCTTCTTACAATCTATAATAGCTCCACAAGTGCTCAATAAATGTCTACCAAAAATGATAGGACAAGTTTTGCTAGCTGCTGAATTAAGTACTAGGAAATCAGCAGGATACTTAATATTACCACAGAGAACCTCCACATCTCTTACAATACCAATAGGGCAAATGGTTTCCTTATTTGCAAGGTGAATAACCACATAAATGTCCTCTAGCTCACAAGGACCAATCTCATGCATAATTTCCATGTAAAGCTCATAAGGAATAGCACTAGAACTAGCACCAATATCACATAAACCATAGTAGCAATGATCACCAATTTTAATAGAAAGCACAGGAACACTAGATTTTCTACCCTTACTAGGATGAGAGATAATATCAGAAGCATCTTCACAGAAGACAATGTGCCCATCCTCTACATTTCTAGCGTCAAGATCTTTCACAATAGTTACCACGGGTTCAATATTCAATTGCTCATCAGGCTCCACAGTTTTCTTTGTACCTTTATTATTTGCACTAATAAACATAGAATAATCTTTTACCTTAGCTGGGAAAGGAACTTTCTCAACATGAGGTTCAGGCACAATATGATTAGTAATACAAACTTCAGTACTTCTAACAGGAACATGATTAATAACATCTTTATAAGGAGCATGGTACTTATTCCACTTCTTTTTGGGAATTTCTATGTAAGAGGCAAAGGCCTTAACACAGTTGGCAATACTTTGGGAATCAAGACCAAACTCATTACTAATATCATGGAAGTCATCAATTCCCATAAAAGATTTAATGCATTCATAATCATAGTTTATACCTGACTTTCTTCCTTTGTCATTCTCCCAAGCTTTAGTGTTCTCTTAAATATGGTCTGGTAGATACCATTTAGCTTCTTCCTTCATACGTGTGAATGATCCAGCACAAGAAGCATCTAGTAAATCTTTATCATGAAGAGAAAGCCTAGCATAAAAGTTATTGATAATAATATTGTTAGGGAGTTCATGAATAGGACATTTAAGCATCAGTAACTTCAATCTCCCCCAAGCTTAATCTATACTCTCTCCATCACGAGGCCAAAAGTTATATATCAGATTTCTATCCTTATGAATCTCACTGGGAGGATAAAATTTAGAATAAAAGAGAGATGACATCTCCTCCCATTCCATGGATTGTCCATTCTTCAGCAGCTTATACCATTCTTCAGCTCTCCCTTTCAAGGATATGGAGAGTATCTTCTTCTTCACCTGTTCAGTTGTGATACCTGCACACTTAAACAACCGGCATAATTCATGGATAAAAAGTAAGTGATCACCAGGATGGACAGTTCTATCCCCAAAATAATAATTATCCATAACACGATCAACAATACTTGTAGGTATCTTAAAAGGATCTATATCAACAGGTGGTGTTCGTCTACTACCCTAGCAGTGGTAGTAGTTTTCGCAAACAGAAAACCAAGTGGGTTATCCATATTGGAAACAAAGTAACAAGCACTAACAAAAACAATACTAACAGTAGAAGTTTACTTTACCAGTTCAACTCTTCAATAGAGCTTCACTCCCTGGAAACGGCGCCAGATAATAGTCTTGATGACCCACAACTATAGGGGATGCATCATAGTACTTTCGATAAATAGGAGTGTCGATCCCAACGAGAAGCAGAAGGTGCTGAACAGTGGTATGGAGCAGGAAATCCCTGTGAATACTTAGCCAACGGATTTTTAGTGGTTTTATGATAAAGCAACAAAGCAAAGTGCAAGTAACAAATAACAAACACAACAAGTGGCCCAATCCTTTCTTAGCAAAGGATAAGCCGATGGAAATACTTATAAAGACCAAACAGTCTCGAGGACACATGGGAATTCTGTCAAGTGCTTTCGCTTCAAATAGCTGAGTACTCTTCTTTGATGTTGTAAGTGTTGTGTGGGTGAACCTGTGCTAATGTACCTACCTTACTTGGACTAATACATACTTGTGATTAAAACCCCTGCAAACATCCGTAACTACAGGAAAGTAATTAAGATATAAATCTAACCACAGCCTTAAACTCTGAGATCCTACACTCCCTTGTGCAAAGGTGTCCTAACGGGGGTTCAGGTTTCTATCACTCCGACAACCCCACAATTAGTAGCCAAATACACAATGCATTCCCCTAGGCCCATAAGTGGTGAAGTATCATGTAGTCAACATTCACATGACACCACTAGAAGAATAGCACCACAAGTTAAATACTAACCATTGAATAATAACTCAACACAAATCCACTAATAACAACATGACTTCTCCCATGTCCTCAAGAACTAAATGAACTACTCACAAGACATCATATGGATCCAGATCAAAGATGATATGATAATGTATAACAATATGAACATAAACAATAATCCAATGGTTCCACTCACAAGCATCAACTACAATAGTAATCAACACCGGGAAAGTTTCTCGTAAGAACTAAAGCAATATCCAACACAATTGTTACAGCGGGACGAAGTGGTGATGATGGTGATGGTGGAGATGATGGTGTGGATGATGATGATCCCGATGAATCCTAGCTTGATGATGGTGTTGATGGCGACGATCTCCCCTCTCCCGGAAGGAATCCCCTCGCAGAAATTTGTCTGCCAGAGAGATCTTCCTCTCTCGGTGTTTTCCGCCCCGCAGAGGCGGCGAAAATCTATCTGTGGTCGCCCCCCTCGTATTAGGGTTCCATAGGGAAGATATAGGCGAATGGGCGGAGTCGGGAGCCGGGAAGGTGTGCCACACCTGCCCTATGTGCGGCCCAGGGTGGGCCGGCGCCTAGGGGTGTGGGCCCCCTGCGGTCCTTCTTCGCTCCTCCTTCTGGCTTCCTCAATCTTCTGGAAAAATAATATTTTTCTGGTATTTTTCTGATCTTTGCGAAATTGCATCAAAACGCCTTCTTTTCCATCTGAATCCAGACTCCGGCAGTTCATCCTCCAAGAATCATCCAACATGCATAAACAGATGAAAAGCCATAAGTAATACTTCATAATAATACAAATATCAATGAATAGAGGTAGATTCCGGTATGGAATGGTGATGCAAATTGGGCATATCATGTCCCAAGGACCACTTCCCCTTACCACGGATCGATCAAATCATCGATTCGACTGCAGGATGCGAGAAACTCTCCTTCTCGATGCCTACTCAGGCTACAACCAGATTCACCTGAAGGTCGAAGATCATGAGAAAACGGTGTTCATCACGCCGTTCGGGGTGTTCTGCTACAACACCATGCCCTTCGGGCTGAAGGACGTAGGTGCCACGTACCAGAGGTGCATGCAGGCGTGCTTGAAAAGCCAAATCGGTCATAACATCCAGGTCTATGTCAATGACATAGTAATCAAGACCAGAGAAGCCAAAACGCTGATCGACGATCTCCGTGAGACGTTTGATAACCTTGATCACTACAAGATCACGCTAAACCTAGAAAAGTGTGCCTTCGGCATCCCATCTGGCCAATTGCTCGGCTACTTCATCTCCCAACGGGGGATCAAGGTGAATCCGAAGAAAATTAGGGCCATACTGGCCACGGAGAAACCAAAGAACCTCAAAGAGCAGTTGGCTGGGCAGATCGCGGCACTGAGCAGATTCATCAGTTGCATGGGTGATAAGGCCCTACTCTTTTACCAGCTGCTGCACAAGGCGGACAAGTTCAAAAGGACACCCTAAGCAGAGGACGCATTCAAGGACCTCAAGCGGCTGCTCTCCACCTCGCCTGTCCTGGTCACGCCAAAGGAACAGGAACCCCTGCTGATATACATTGCAGCTACACATCAGGTGGTAAGCACCATACTCGTGGTCGAACGACCCGAAGATGGCAAGACCCACGGGGTCCAACGCCCAATCTACTACCTCAGCGAGGTACTGACCCCAACAAAACAGAGGTACCCTCACTATCAGAAGCTCGCCTACGGCGTATTCATAATGGCTCGTCGGCTGAGCCACTACTTCTAGGAGCATCAGATCATGGTCGTCAACGATGCCCCGTTATCAAACATCCAGAACAACCCTAAAGCCACGGGACGCGTAGCCTTGTGGGGCATCGGAATGTCTCCTCTGGATATAATCTACGAGCAGCGCACCGCCATCAAATCTCAGGTCCTCCCTGAATTCCTCGTCCACTGGATGGAACTCCAGCTGCCGGAAACTCCGGACATGTCGCAATCATGGATGATGCACTTCGATGGCTCCAAGCGTGAGGCTGGAGTAGGGTCCAACGTTATAATGATGTCCCCTCAAGGCGATAATATGAAGTATGTCCTTCGGATGAAATTTCGTGCCTCCAACAACGAAGCCGAATACGAGGCCCTTATCCATGACATGAGGATGTCCAAGATCCGCGGCACAACATGACTCGTCATCTACGGTGACTCGAACCTTGTCGTCCAGCAGATGATGAATGAGTGCGACGCTCACAGCGCTAACATGATCGTGTACCTCTACAACTCACTCGAAGGAGACTTTGATGGCTGCGAGCTTTGGCACGTCGGAAGGAAAAGAAATGAAGAAGTTGACAGGCTTGCCAACATTGGGTCCACCTGTGCATGGGTGCCACCAAGTGTGTTCCTCGAACAAATCTGTGTGCCCTCTATCGAGAGAAAATTCCTAAAAGGCTCAGCCGAAGAAGTAGAGCACTCGGGGGTTGCGCTGCCTAAAGGACAGGAAGGACCCTAAAAGCTCAACACCGAGGCCGAGCTGGTCAGCCTCATGAAGTTCATGGCGGTTGAAGAGACATGGACGCAGTCGTACCTCTGGTACCTGATAAACAATGAACTGCCCGCTGACCCGACGGATGCCTGGCGCATATCTCGCCGGTCAAAAGCCTTTACCATAATCAATGGCGAGCTGTACAATCATAACATTTTGGGTGTGCTTCAACGGTGCGTCACCATAGGTGACGGCAAAAGCATCATCCAATAAATCCATGAGGGTATCTGCGGCCATCATGCAGGCAGCCGCGCCTTAGTCGCCAAAGCTCTACGAGTTGGGTTCTACTGGCCAACAGCCATGAACGATGCCAAGGACATCGTACAAAGGTGCAATGCCTATCAGAGATACGCAGACAAGCTGCACGCGCCAGGATCCGAGTTGAGGCACATACCACTGGTCTGGCCCTTCACCCAATGGGGCCTCTACATGATAGGCAAACTACCAAAGTCCTCGCCAGGAGGTCACGTCTTCCTCCTGTTCGCAGTAGACAAGTTCACCAAGTGGACCGAGGCTTTGCCCGTTACCAACCGAAGCGGCAAAACTACTGTTAAGATCTTCGAGTCCATTGTCTACAGATTCGGCATGCCTCACAGCATCATTACGGACAACGGCTCAAACTTCATCTCGAAGGAATTTTGAGCCTTCTGTGGGAACCTCGGCATCAACATATCCTACGCCTCTGTGGTGCACCCGCAGACCAACGGACAGGTCAAAAAGGCCAACGGCCTCATAGGCAATGGCATCAAGAAGTGTCTGATGTGCCCACTCGAAAGGCTTGCAGGAGCCTGGGAAGATGAGGTACCCTATGTCCTTTGGAGCCTGCATACAATGCCAAACAGCTTAACCGGCTAAACGCCCTTCTTCATGGTGCACGGAGCCGAAGCCGTGCTGCCTGCCGAGGTACGCCACAAGGCCCCACGGGTCGTCGCCTACAGTGAAGCCGAATCATCAGCAGCACTCGAAGACACCGTTGACACACTCGACGAGGCACGTGATACGTCCAATTTGCATCACCATTCTATATCGTAATTTACCTCTATTCAATGATATATGTCTTATTATGAGGTATTACTTATGTCTTTTTCCACTGTTTATGCATGTTGGATGATTCTTGGAGGATGAACTGCCGGAGTCTGGATTCAGATGGAAAAGAAGGCGTTTTGATGCAATTTCGCGAAGATCAGAAAAATACCAGAAAAATATGGGAAACTATTATTTTTCCAGAAGACTGAGGAAGCCAGAAGGAGGAGCGAAGAAGGGTCGTAGGGGGCCCACACCCCCCTAGGCACGGTCCCACCCTGGGTCGTGCCTAGGACAGGTGTGGCCCACCCGCCCTCTCCCGACTCTGCCCATTCGCCTATATCTTCCCTATGGAACCCTAATATGAGGGGGGCGACCACGGATAGATTTCCACCGCCTCTTCGGGGTGGAAAACACCGAGAGAGGAAGATCTCTCTAGCAGACAGATTTTTGCCAGGGGATTCCTTCCTGGAGAGGGGAGATCGTCGCCATCAACACCATCATCAATCTAGGATTCAGGATCATCATCATCCACACCATCATCTCCACCAGCACCATCATCACCACTTCGTCCCGCTGTAACAATTGTGTTGGATATTGCTTTAGTTCTTAGGGGAAACTTTCCTGGTGTTAATTACTATTGTAGTTGATGCTTGTGAGTGGAACCATTGGATTATTGTTTATGTTCATATTGTTATCCATTATCATATCATCTTTGATCTGGATCCATATGATATCTTGTGAGTAGTTCATTTAGTTCTTGAGGACATGGGAGAAGTCATGTTGTTATTAGTGGATCTATGTTGAGTTATTATTCAATGGTTTAGTATTTAAGTTGTGGTGCTATTCTTCTAGTGGTGTCATGTGAACATCGACTACATGATGCTTCACCATTTATGGGCCTAGTGGGAATGCATTGTGTATTTGGCTACTAATTGTGGGGTTGTCGGAGTGATAGAAACCTGAACCCCCGTTAGGACACCTTTGCACAAGGGAGTGTTGGATCTCAGAGTTTAAGGCTATGGTTAGATTTATATCTTAATTACTTTCTTGTAGTTACGGATGTTTGCAGGGGGGGTTAATCACAAGTATGTATTAGTCCAAGTAAGGTCGGTACATTAGCACAGGTTCACCCACACAACACTTACAACACCAAAGAAGAGTACTGAGCTATTTGAAGCGAAAGCACTTGACAGAATTCCCATGTGTCCTCGAGAATGTTTGGTCTTTATAAGTATTTCCACCGGCTTGTCCTTTGCTAAGAAAGGATTGGGCCACTTGCTGCGTTTGTTCTTTGTTACTTGCACTTTGTTTTGTTGCTTTATCAGAGAACCACTAAAAATCCGTTTGCTAAGTATTTACAAAGATTTCCTGCTCCATACCACTAGTGAACACCTTCTGCTCCTCGTTGGGATCGACACTCCTATTTATTGAAAGTACTACGATACACCCCCTATACTTGTGGGTCATCAAGACTATTTTCTAGCGTTGTTGCCGGGGAGTGAAGCGCTATTGAAGAGTGGAACTGGTAAGGGAAACTTCTACTATGAGCATTGCTTTTTGTTACTGCTTGTTACTTTGTTTACAATATGGATAACCCACTTGGTTTTCTGTTTGGGAAAACTACTACCACTGCTAGGGTAGTAGATGAACCACCACCTGTTGAGATAGATCCTTTTAAGATACCTACAAGTATTGTTGATCGTGTTATGGATAATTATTAGTTTGGGGACGGAACTCTCCATCCTGTTGATCACTTGCTTTTTATCCATGAATTATGCGGATTGTTTAAGTGTGCAGGTATCACAACTAAACAGGTGAAGAAGAAGCTACTCTCTATATCCTTGAAAGGGAGAGCTTAAGAATGGTATAAGCTGCTGAAGAATGGACAATCCATGGAATGGGAGGAGATGGCATCTCTCTTTTATTCTAAATTCTATCCTCCCAGTGAGATTCATAAGGATAGAAATCTGATATATAACATTTGGCCTCGTGATGGAGAGAGTATAACTCAAGCTTGGGGGGATTGAAGTTACTAATGCTTAAATGTCCTATTTATGAACTCCCTAACAATATTATTATCAATAACCTTTATGCTAGGCTTTCTCTTCATGATAAAGATTTACTAGATGCTTCTTGTGCTAGATCATTCACACGTATGAAGGAAGAAGCTAAATGGGATCTACTAGACCGTTTTCAAGGGAACACTGAAGCTTGGGAGAATAACAAAGGAAGAAAGTTAGGTATAAACTATGATTATGAATGCATTAAATATTTTATGGGAACTGATGACTTCCGTGATATTAGTAATGAGTTTGGTCTTGATTCCCAAAGTATTGCCAACTGTTTTAAGGCATTTGCCTCTTACATAGAAATTCACAAGAAGAAGTGGAATAAGTACCATGCTCCTTATAAAGATGTTGTTAGTCATGTTCCTGTTAGAAGTGCTGAAGTTTGTACAACTAATCATATTGTGCCTGAACCTTATGTTGAGAAAATACCTTTCCCAGCTAAGGTATAGGAGTATTCTATGATAATTAGTGCAAATAATAAAGGTACAATGAAAACTGTTGAGCCTGATGAGCAATTGAATATTGAACCTGTGGTAGCTATTGTGAAAGACCTTGTCACTAGAAATATAGAGGATAAGCATATTGTCTTCTGTGAAGATGCTTCTAATATTATCTCTCATCCTAGTAAAACTAGAAAAGCTAGTGTTCCTATGCTTTCTGTTAAAATTGGTGACCATTGCTACTATGGTTTATGTGATATTGGTGCTAGTTCTAGTGCTATTCCTTATGAGCTTTACAGGGAAATTATGCATGAAATTGGCCCTTGTGAGCTTGAGGACATTGATGTGGTTATCCACCTTACAAATAAGGAAAACATTTGCCCTATTGGTATTGTAAGAGATGTGGAGGTTCTCTGTGGTAAGATTAAGTATCCTACTGATTTTCTAGTGCTTAATTCTACAGCTAGCAAAACTTGTCCTATCATTTTTGGTAGACCTTTCTTGAACACTTGTGGGTCTATTATAGATTGTAAGAAGGAAAAAAATTAACTAAGTTTGATGGAGATTCTTATGAGTTTAATTTTTCCAAATTTGCTAAATCTCCTTGTGAAAATGGCTTGCCTAATAAAGATTTCAGGATGGAACAACTTGCTTCTATTGATCTTGTTTATGACCTTGGACCTCTTTTTGGTGACTGTAAGTATGCTCATTTTTGTGGTAAAATTGATTCCTTTGATAGTTATATTGTCAACTTTATTCAAAGTGCTACTGAAAGTTATTATGAGAGAGGGAAACATGGTTTTATGCTTCTCAATAATGTTAAGTTTCCTCGTTTTATGTTGAAAGCTTTGAAGTTGCATTTGTTTTGTCCTCCTATGCTAGTGGATTTTTGTTTCAACAATTTGTTTTCTCATGATAACCCCATGCATAGGAAGTGGGTTAGACTCAAACGTGTTGGTTATTTGCTTCTTGATGCTCTTTTTCACTCCAGATTTATATCTCCTTTATGAGCATCTTTGATAGTTTCAAGCCTAACTTAAAGGCAATAAATAAAAGTACTTGTTGGGAGATAACCCAAGAGTTTTGTCGAGTCTTGGAAGTTATTACCTCAGTAATAACCGCTCCTTATCCTTTTTGTTTTGGTTTTTTGTGTCAAGTTCAACTACTTTTGTGAAGTAGAGTTGTGAAAAGTGGTTGTCCCGGGACAGATTTTTGTGCTGCATTGAAAAAATTCGTGAGGGAGCCCAGTACGTCGGATTGAACTGTATTTTTCTGAGCTTGTTCTCCAAGTTGTTACCCAACTTTCATTAGTTCTGCTATTTTTTGATTTGAGCAACAGAAGTTTTCGAAAAAATCAATCTTTACCTGCTGGTCTGTTTTGACAGATTCCTGCTATCATTTGCATTTGACTCTTACAGAAGCCTTTGTTTTAATGGATTTCAGTCGAAGTGTGCAACTAAAGGTTAATTGTTTTTGCATACACTAACGTTGCCATTAAAATTTGTGTATTGCCTTGTGAGGAAAGGAAATTCCAGGAGAAGGAGAAAAGGAGTCTACAGAGTTTGTCTTTGAATAGGTAAAAGTGGTGAAAACAGAAGGTTCGTGAAACCCCAAATCTTTTTATATTTTTGATGTTTTTCATACATAAGGGAAGTTACGAGACGGAACAGAGGAGGAACCGTAGGCCGGGGTGGACAAACCCACCCTAGGCGTGGGC
This sequence comes from Avena sativa, assembly GCA_916181665.1. NCBI lineage: Eukaryota > Viridiplantae > Streptophyta > Magnoliopsida > Poales > Poaceae > Avena > Avena sativa. The sequence goes on from OV702294.1 coordinate 511,682,652, forward strand.
CCCAGCTGCCCCGCACCTGGAGGGGGTGTGACCACCCCGAGCTCCGACTCCACCTCGTTTTCATATCAAAACCTTCCTTATGCTTTGAAACTTCATAATATATAACCCCCCGGATCCCCCGAGGTTTGTGCATCGTGTTCTCACCGTGTTTTCATTTCGATCTGTTTCTGTCAGGAAATCTTCTCAAGTTTAGAGCACCATGGTCTCCGCCAACGATAAAGGCAAGAAGCCCGAGGAAGACGATCCTCGCAAACCCAAGGAGGAAGAGATTTTGGTAGGTTATGAAGGATACATGGAGGAGGACAAGCATCTGGACACCCGCACTACCATCGCAAGCATTGGAGTGGTGGCAAAACCTATCAAGCTTAAGAGGACAGCACGGATGTCTACAGGAGGGAAAACTCCATGTCATATCCTCTCTCCACGGTCACCTCCTCCCCGTACCACTTGCTCTAACCATGCAGGGAAGGAATACTCTAAGAAGGAAGAATGGAGAAATAATAACAAGGACTAGGATCCTCGGTCCGAATTGATCATGAGCTGTATTAAGCATAATTCGGAGTTGATTCGTACTCTAACCTTTGAGATTGAGGATTTCAAGAAACTTATTGAAGAGCTTATCAAGAGAACACCACCACCATCGAAGGAGTAATTCGTCATCAGGTTTGGCATCCCCTTGGCTTGTTCCAAGCTTGGGGGAGTGTCACGGTATCACCACCATTATCATTTATCTTTTACCTTTTTAGCGGATTCATATCTTTGGTAGAGGTGTTATCTTATAGGTTGGCTTGCATGTGGAAGTATCTCTCCTTTAGTTGATTATCTATGTATCCTTGGTGTGAGTGCCTTTATTGGAATATTAATGAGAAGTTTCATCTTTTACTTTTTGCACTTCTTATTTTAGTTTGCAATCTCTATTATATGATGGATCTTGTTGACCAGTATTGGCATCACTTTTGGATCATCAAGTGGATCTAAATTGGTTTTGGCAAACCGAGTTCTGGTCAGTAGCAATACTTTTTGATGTTTGAAAGAAAAGAGAAAAAGCTTACAGGTATTTTGTATCATTTATTTTCTTTCTTGTTGGCAATTGTGTTGTATATTGCTTACAGATATTTTGTATCATCATCCACACCATCATATCCACTAGCACCATCATCACCACTCCGTCCCGCTATAACAATTGTGTTGGATATTGCTTTAGTTCTTACGGGAAACTTTCCCGATGTTAATTACTATTGTAGTTGATGCTTGTGAGTGGAACCATTGGATTATTATTTATGTTCATATTGTTATCCATTATCATATCATCTTTGATCTTGATCCATATGAATTCTTGTGAGTAGTTCGTCTAGTTCTTGAGGACATGGGAGAAGACATGTTATTATTAGTGGATCTGTGTTGAGTTATTATTCAATGGTTTAGTATTTAAGTTGTGGTGCTATTCTTCTAGTGGTGTCATGTGAACGTCGACTACATGATACTTCACCATTTATGGGCCTAGGGGAATGCATTGTGTATTTGGCTACTAATTGTGGGTTTGGCGGAATGACAGAAACCTGAACCCCCGTTCGGACACCTTTGCACAAGGGAGTGTAGGATCTCAGAGTTTAAGGATGTGGTTAGATTTATATCTTAATTACTTTCCTGTAGTTACGTATGTTTGCAAGGGGTTTAATCACAAGTATGTATTAGTCCAAGTAAGGTCAGTACATTAGCATAGGTTCACCCAGACAACACTTACAACACCAAAGAAGAGTACTCAGCTATTTGAAGCGAAAGCACTTGACAGAATTCCCATGTGTCCTCGAGAATGTTTGGTCTTTATTAGTATTTCCACCGGGTTGTCCTTTGCTAAGAAAGGATTGGGCCACTTTCTGTGTTTGTTCTTTGTTACTTGCACTTTGTTTTGTTGCTTTATCAGAAAACTACTAAAAATCCATTTGCTAAGTATTTACTGAGATTTCCTGCTCCATACCACTAGTCAACACCTTCTGCTCCTCGTTGGGATCAACACTCCTATTTATCGAAAGTACTATGATACACCCCTTATACTTGTGGGTCATAAGCACGCGACATCACCGTGGCCCGCTCAACGGTCTACCAACAGATCCTACACAACTACCACAGCCGTCGGCTGCGCCCAAGGTCCTTCATCGAAGGAGACCTCATCATGCGGCTCAAGCAAGAATGGCCCAAGAAGTTCGAGTCACCCTAGGAAGGACCCTACATCGTCACCAAAGTCATACCAGGTGGCGCCTACCACCTCATGGACGTCGCATCAGAAGTCGAATACTCCACCCCCTGGAACATCGCACAACTGTGACGCTTCTACCCCTAGTTACCCTTTCCTTTCAATAAGGCTATTCAGCCAAGGATACTCAGCCGAAGAATGTACCTCCTCGTTTCACTATGAATAAATGCTAAGTTCCTTGGACCAAATATCTTTTCGCCTTACATTATTTCTTGCTAAATATGCTTGGGGGCTACACCTCACCTCACGACCTCGTCGCCTGAGAACAATGCATACAACCTGAGTAGCTGACCACGTTAGGCTAACGAAAAGGACATGCACATAACAAAGCATCGTCTGCTAGTACATATAAAAATTTACAAAGGGCATTACGAGCCCACTCGAATACATACAAATTTTACATCATCTGTTTTTTCTTTACAGGACCTAGTTGTTCTGGAGCATTATATTTGCCCGCTGCTCGAACGAAACTACAATTTCCTCTGCATGCTGCGCCACAGTCGCATAGTGAGGGCGCATGTCCCGTAAGTTGCCATCCGGGCGAAGGGGTAGCCCAGTTGCCACCTCCGCAAGATTGACGTCACGGCGATGCAACCGAACAAGAGAAAGGTAGAAGGCTCCACATTTCGAAATCAGCTGATGCCGCACCAACTCCTTGACGTGGCCCACATTTCGAAATTTACCAAGAAGACCTAGAAAGGTAGAAGGCGCAGCGTCCAAGGGGAACATGACGAACCAGATGGCCGCCAATGACGACCTCGCCTGCCTCAGCACCCGAAGAACCTAGTTCAGGCTATCTTGCACCGTCGCAAGGATGATGGCTCGATCACGGTCCATCTAGAAGAAGCCACCAGCCTCCAAGTCTTGCTGCATCAAACAGTTCATCTGAATGGCGACACGCTCCTTCTATTCCCTCGGAATAAGATTCACATCTGCAGAAAACACGGAATTAGCTAGCACACAAAGCTGCACCCGAAAGATCATTTCACGAAGACTCACATTGAAGTTGCTCACCCATCTGTCGCAATTCCCCAAGAAAGAATTCCTCCCTGGCAGTGGCTCACTCAGCCTTGGACTTCCACACATCCCCGTGGCCTCGAATGCTAACGATGTACTTTTCCAAGCTGCAGACACGATCACGCAGAAAAGCCAATTGCGACGCATCATACAAAGATGGTCGCGGCTTAGGTGCAGTCAGAGTGACAACTGGAACCTCACCCGAAGGACCCAAAAGGCAAATAAGCAAGGATGAACATCACAAGCACTTCTGGCAGCAGCTCAAAAGACAAACTTATATACATAAATAAAGCCACCCCGTGGCATAATTGGATTTGTTCATTACCAAGATGTTACAAAAGAAAGCAAAAAAATAAGCTATACTAGCTACGATACATAGGCCTAAGCGCCCGCATCCGGAGCAGTCTCGGAGCCAGATGACCTGCTCTTGGCCTCATGTTGTTCCTTCGCCGCATAGTCAGCCAGGAGGTCGATGAGCTTAGGCTCATAGCGCTTACAACGAGAAGCAAGGAGGGCGAAACCTACCTCAGAGCCATCCGCCGCCATTGGCATCCTGGACGTAACCTGTGGTAGGTCCAGCTCGGCTCCAGACGCCATCGCCATTGCCAGCCCCATGGAAGCGTCAATGCCCTTCTGCTTGCGCTTGTACTCCGCCGGAGCATCCTCTGACAGGGCATCCGCAAGGGCGTCGACGTCTTCAAGGGCAATGCCCTTAGGGATGATCTCCTTATAGAAGTGCGCGAGCACCTTCTTGGCTTTCTCCAAGGAGCCAGCGGCAGTGGCGCAACGATCCTCGATCGCAGCGGCGACATCAGCCAAAGCATCTCTGTGCTCCAACGCCCCATGATCAAATGTGATGCCTGAAGCATATAAAAAGAAGAAGGAAACACACTCGAATGAGGAGGGATAAAGAGCACTCGAAAACCAGAAGACCAAAATAATACAGGCATAACTTACCAGAAATAGCCTAGGCAGCAGCCATGAGCTTGTCAGCCATCTCCTTCTCCCGCGCAGTAGCAACGGCCGCGAGCTGCTGCTCACGATTCTCAGCCTCCTTCTGCAGGCGCTCCTTAGACTCTGCAGCATCCGTGGCCTTCTTCTCCGCTCGATCGAGGCTCTTTTCGAGAGCATACAGTCTTCGGAGAGCAGAATTATTATCATCTGCAAAATGAAGAAATTTCGGGTGAAGACAGGCAACATACTTGGTGAACTCAAATACCAAACAAAGAGACGACTACGCACCTTGGAGCTGCTGCAGCTGACCCTCCAGCGCTAGATGCTGCTGGATGAGAAGGTTGGACTTGTGTACAACAGGCTATAGAAGAAACAGAAACAAAAATCGATGAACAAAGGGCTCGGGGGCTCCCCCCGAAAAAACCAAAAGATCAACAGATCAAACAAAAAGGACTCGGGTGCTCCCCCATGAAGTAAAGACAACACTTACATGTTCAAGCGTGGACTCCTAAGGTCTGCATGCTGCCTTCTGAGTTGTGACTGCCCAAGCTTCTCTCCTGGAGGAGTTCGGCCATCGTCCTCAGAGTCGGCCACCACCTGGGGGACGGAAGCCGTTGGCTTCGACTCCGCCATTAATTCTTGAGTGTGCCCATCGAGGGACTCCTCCGAAGGATTGCTGCAAGCAACCAATCGAATCAGCAACAAGCTAAAATTACAAAGATGAAAAGAAAAACAAGACTCAAGCGTAGTGACTTACTACTCAATGTCCGATAAGTTGAAGACAGGAGCTGCCTTCTCCTTCTTCTTCTTGGCTGGCGGCTGTGGAGCCACCGCCCGAAGGGGCACGACAGGAAAAGGCACAGACGGCGCACCTTCTTCCACACTGTGATGCTCGAGGAACGGCGGACCCCTTGGAGTTAGAGGGGTATACGCATCCGAAGACTCGCTCCGGTTGCGCTTTCGAGTCCGCCCTTCGCTTGCCTCGGGGGCGTCCGCAGTAGGAGACTATGCAGGAGGAAGATCGGATTCAGAATCCACAACTTTGTTGTTCAGTGCAACCGGATATTTCTCATGTAGAGGGGGCATCATCCCATCTACTTTGAGATCCTGCAAACCAAAGACACAAGATTAGTGACAATACAAGTTGCAAAAAAACACTTGAAAAAGCGCAACGCGCAAAATACAATTTTCCACCTGTGGAACTGCATTTTTGGCGCTGAAGGGGGAGGTCAACGATTTCCCCGGGAGGTCCTCATCAGCCTTGAACTTCAATAGAGGCCGAAGGGATCTATCAGGGTCACCCTTGGAAAGCTCTTCGGATGAGACCCTCGTCGGGTCGTTGTGGCCAGCATAAAGAAACATCGGGTGCGCCCTCGCTTGGAGTGGCTACACCCGACGCTTGAGGAAGGTGCGAATAATGTCGACACCTGAAAGGATATGGATGTCGCCTAGAGGGGGAGTGAATAGGCGATTAAAACTTTTTCTAGAGTGGCTCAACAAAGGCGGAATAAAACTAGTGTTTACTTTGTTAAGCACAACCTAGAACAACTAAGGTTCACCTATGTGCACCAACAACTTATGCTAAGCAATACAAGCAACAAAGTGATAGCAAGATATATATTACTTTAAGCACGAAGGCTATCACAATGTAAAGTGCATAAGTAGAGAGCTCGGGTATAGAGATAACCGAGGCACACGGGGACACCGATATTTTACTGAGTTCCTTCCAACATGGAGTACGTCTTGTTTGGAGAGGGGTGGTATCAAACCGCCAACGCCACAAAAGGCCTCCCTTATTCTCCGGTAAATCTCACCCCAACGGGATCGATCCATGCTTCCACTATCGGTGCACTTGTCGGTGGCAACCGGAACCTCTCACAAGGTTGGGGCACTTCTCCACAACTTAATTAGAGGCTCCCAACAAATGCCACAAAAGGCCACAATGCCACCAAGGCCACAAACCGTCTAGGGTTTCAAGAACCCAAGAGGGACAAGCTCCAATGAGCAACTCAAACCAAATCCTCCGAGGAGAACTCAAACCGATGCACCAAATGCAAATGGCAAGAACACCACAAAGATGCTCAAATCCCTCACTCTCAAGTTCCAACAAAGCTACTAAAGCTATTGGGGGAACAAGAGAGGAGGAATCAAAGAGAGACACAAAATCCCCCAAATCTAGATCCCCAAAGATGCACTCACAAAGAGATGAATCGGTTAGGTCAAAACGTGGGTCTAGATCTCCTCTCTCTTCCACTCAAATATGGGAAAGAATCATCGGAGGGAAAAGATTAGGCAAGCTTCAAGATCTAGAGCAAGTGTGGACAAAGTTTAGCCTAATAGATAAGAGAGTAGCTAACTAAACTCAAAACGGACAAGGGCTTAAATAGCGGCCCCAGAAAATCTAACCGTTGGGGCATAAAACAGTCTGAACCGGTAGTATCGAACGGTACTACCAGTCCGATTACCAGCGCAAGGGAAAGTCAATGCATGCACAAACGGATAAGAGAGAGGCAGCAGGCAACGCACCTGGCCAGGTCGAGCGCGCAGAATTGGAGCATGAGGGCGCGTGCCATGCAGGAAATCAGGCCAGCAGCAAGCGGTCGCTGCGCGCGCAGCGCAGCATAGCAGCAGCAGCAGCTAGGCAGCATCCAGCAGGCAGGCAGCGCGCGCAGCGCAGCAGCAGAGCAACGCAACAGCGGCAGCTGGGCCTAGCTCGCGAGCAGAGCGAGCAGCAGCAGCCAGAGCGCGCGTGGGAGCAGGGCCAGCGAGGCGAGCGGCTGGGCCAGGCGCAGCGAGCGAGAGGCGCGCGAGCGGTGGGGGCGGCAGGCACGCGCGGGGCCAGGGGCGGGTCAACGCATGCGGCGAGCTCGTGGATCTGCAGCGGGCCAGACTAGCTCTACTGGGCAGACTATGCTGGGAAGCAAAGTGGGCCGGCCGGTAGTACCGGGCCAGGCCGGTAGAACCGGAAGCCACAGCCGGGCTGCTATGAGAGCTGGGCCGCGCACTGGGTCAACCGGTACTGGGCTGCGATAGTACCGGTCGGCCTAGAAAAATAAAAGCCTTTTTTCTGTTTTATAAATTAAATAGGCAAACTTCAAACGGTCGTAACTTTTGATTGGTGACTCTGATTGACCCGATTCCAATTGCGTTGGATAAAGGACGACAAGTGCTTTCCAATAAAAAGTGGAAATATTGGTTATCACCAAGTGAGAATGTATCAAGTAATATAATGTGAGATACCTTACTTGGTGAGAAACCGAAAAACCGCCAATATCAAAATCGCAACAAGATACAAACGGAAGATCCGATTTTGATGACCAAGAGCTTGTTATGGAGATTACCACAAGCTCTAAATCCTCACATGGATAAGACCCCAAATAACAATCAAATACGATGATGCAAGTATGCAAAGGTTTGAGCTCTCTCCGAACGATATGATCGAGTTACTCATTCAAGAGCCCCTCTTGATAGTACAGTTATCAATCCTAAACCCGGTCTCCCACACACAATATGAGACCGGCAAAAGGAAAAACCTATCAAGACTATACCTTTGCCTTGAGCAATCCACTCGAGCTAGATGTAGACGAACTTGACCTTCTCAAGATGGAACACCTTTCTTGATTCCTCATCCATCGATCCATGATTACCGAGGATGGCAAGCATCAAACATGAGATCTTCTATAGATGGCGCATTTTGAGCTTGCACAACACATCTTCTTCTCATTTCATCTATCTTGAAGCTAACACATGCTCCAAGCAATGCCAATGGACAATTCCTACAAGTACAACTTAATACACACATTAGTCCATAAAGATTGTCATTAATTACCAAAACCACACATGGGGGCCCACATGTTCTTTCAACACCGTTGACCTCCTTCTCGACCACCATCTAGAGCGCCTCCAAGCGACGGTAGAGCTTCTCCACCTCCGCAGTTTCACCCTCCAAGATGTGGTTCTTCCATGACCTCTTCGGGACGATTTTCTGAGCAGAGTCGAACGGGACGAGACCATATTATTGTTCGTCCAACTTGGCGTCGTGGATGTAAAACCACTTCTTCCGCCAATACTGGACGGACTCGCACATGGAAAAGGAGAAGAAAAGAATAGAATATCGAATGGAGATGATGCAGCCGCCTAGCGGATAGACTCCGCCGGTGCCAGACTGCCTTTTCATGGAATAGAGCTTCCGGAAGAGGCCAAAATGTGGCTCGATACTGAGACAACACTCGCAAAGAGTGATGAAGCAGGCGATGTGGAGAAGAGAGTTAGGAGAGAAATGATGCAATTGAATCCCATAGAAAAAGAGGAGTCCATGAAGAAATTCATGGACAGGAAGAGAAAGACCACAGATGACAAAGGCGTAAAACATCACCCGAAACCCTTCGGGTGGGCGCGAGATTGACTCGTCACCGGGGAGGATGGCGTACTCCTTGTTCTTGGGAATCAACCTAGAATCACGCAGCTTGCGCAGGTCCCCATCGCGCATATCTATGCGCTTCCACCCGCCTTCCGTGGCGCGGGCAGTAGCGGCGACCTTCTTGCCACCGCTGGTGGCGCTAGAACCAGCTCGGTGGCGGTTTTATTTGGCTTGCCCATTTTGTAGCGGCGACGGTGGCGGTGCGCACATACGAAGAAGGAAGGGAAAGTGCGGAGAGTATCCAGAGCACAGCGAAGGGCAGCGAAGCTCGTGAAAATGGAAGGAATGGAGATGAGGAAAATGACGAAGGGAAAAGACAATCATTGTTTACCTACGGTATAAAAGGAAGAAGACGACGCACATGAGTCGTTGATTCAGAAGCCCTAGCGCGCACCTCAAATCTAACCGTACACGTGTCAGCACTACATCGAACCGTCGCCAGCACGCCATCCACTATGCACGGAAATCAAGGAGAAGCCATAATTTTCACCACGTCTGTGCGTGACTAGTCAACTTCAAGTTAGGCGGTGGGACCCATGATCGTCTCGTCGCATTACCCCTGCTGCCGCAGACGTTTGAGATCACCAATCGTCAGCACTGACGTCATCAAGGAACAGCCAGCAACGACTCGAAGTTTTCGACTGATCAATCAAGTAATTACTCGAATCTACAATTCGAGAAACTACTCGGGGGCTACTCTTATCAGGAGCGCTGGCCGCACACTTGAGAAATGACTAAGGTAGCTACACCTCACTGATATCTTCGAGTCCTATGTCGAGTCTGCGACTCCACTATGGACTCGGGGGCTACTTCCATAGGGAGCGTCGGTTAAGCATCCGAAAAAATTGTGTCCTTCGGACCTATATTGCAAACGACTGAACAAAAGTCTCTGCTCGAGTCTATGACTCGAACAGACACTCGGGGGCTACTCCCATAGGGAGCCTGGCCGCGCACCCTATGAATTTTTCGACTGTGATCCTTCGGATTAAATATGACAAAAATCTTTATTGGCAACTTTGCCCAAAACCAACACTAAGTGATAAGCAGTCTCCTTGGCCACCCGAAACACCTCCGTGGTGATAAAACTTCGGATCCTGTGTCTGCGACGCAAATATAAGCCCTACAAATATCATCTGATGGCCTGGTAACACACCTGACTGCGCTCTGCCAGCAAACTGCCGTGTCAACAAACACGATGAAAATCCCGACGGACGCTTTGGGTACACCACTTGAAAATCACTGGGATTTGAGTCCTGTAAGTCCGCAACGACCTTAGTCGAATCACACCAGCAATCATTCCGAATTCGAGTCCGGAGACTCGAGCTTGATGAAGATCGTGTTGTTTTGTCCTATGACAGTTAACTGTCCCTGATCCATTGAGTGAGCCAGGCATACGCATCAACAATCCCTATGAACTAAACATTTCTCCTTGTAAAGCAGGTTCAAAGCATCCAAAGGATTGAAGAGTCTCCGGCCTAATCTATGATTTGACTAAACACTCGGGGGCTACTGACATGGATATACCCCATGGGTACACAACATTGGTATACCTGGTCTAGCCCAAGGAAGGCCCACGTCAAGACACGTGGCCCATGAAGATTCGGATGGCCCAAGCCCATGACATTTTCGATTCCTTTGAGGACAAGTCTAGATTAGATAGAATTTCAAAGGGTACCAACCCTAATTTGTAACCGACTCGACCTAAGCCCAGGACCTGCCTATCTATATAAAGGCCAGGAGGGTACAGCGAGAAGGATCCTCTTCCACCATCGCATACACACCTCACGCCAGATTGCATCTGCGCACCCCTGTAACTTTCGGTTCCGCCATAATTAAGAGCAGACAAGCAGGAGTAGGGTTTTCCCTCCGGGGGCATGAACCTGGGTAAATCCCGTGTCCCGTGTTGCTTGTCTGTTAACCGTTTTGTGACTTCCAGCATCCCCATCTTCTCCAAAACCCAAGTCCATAACAATGGGCATTGACGAAATCAGTCCTCGTCAATTACCTTGCATGAGTATGCTAGGGCGAATAAGCTTAACACTATCCCAACTCTCATGGATGGTGTGAGAATTAGGGGGAAAAACCTCCTTGGTGATATAGAGAAGGAAAATGTTCCAAGGACAGGTGACTCGGCTGCCCCAGTGTTGCCGAGGTATAGTACGTCGGCAAAGAACCTCAGGGCAGCGGATGCGGCAGCTACCGAGATACTTGCTTTATCCAGCAAGGCCCGGCAAAGGCAGCAAGAGAGAGTCAATGAGCTAGTTGGCATAGCAAACCAGCAGAATGAGGAGCTACTCAAGAACAGCCTAGAAAGACCAGGAGGTTCACATGTCGTTCATTCGGCTGGGGGTGCTCCGGCAAGATCGGTCGCCGCAGCTTCCTCACTAAGTGGAGGCCCAAGAAAAGAAGAGGTGGTAACCTCTGGGAGAAGAAACAAGCAAATGGTGCCTTATGATCCGGCAGTAGCGGGAAATCCAAAACAGTGCAAGATCATGATCAAGGAAGTGTCATCCGAGGTAATATGAACCATGGTCAAGGTCATGGCGGTCAGCGTAACTCATCTAGAGGAGGCCAACATCAACCAGAACAACATCAACTAAGGTATGTAGCTCGGCAAGAGCATAATGCAGGACCATATCTGTAGAACCCGAAGAAAAACCGATACAATGATGATTATTCGGCAATGGAAATCACCGGGTTCCCCAGGCCAGATCATCACATGATGGGAAATGTAATGGCACCAAGGATAGGAAACAGGAACTTGCAGCCAGATGATGCAAGTCTAAAACTATATAGGATATATAGGTCTGAACTGTTGGAAGAATAGGGTTCTCTAGGCCCAGCATGCTTTGGACCTTGAATCATGAGGGAATCACATGTGCCGAATTTCCAATTGGCAGGGGAACAAGGACGTATGATGGTAGCACAAAGCCACAAGATTGGTTAATAGATTATGCAATTGTAGTGAACATCGCAGGGGGCAACCTTAGATGGGCTGTGAGATATGTACCTCAGATGCTAGAGGGACCAGCAAGGGTCTGGTTGAATAATTTTCCAGTAGGAAGTATCAACTGCTGGTTGGATTTTGAGGAGATGTTTGTGAGCAACTTCAAGACTACATACAAGAGGACAAACAGACCTCAGAAGCTTGCAATGTGCAAGCAAACGCCAAATGAAACTGACAAAGAGTTTCTGACTCGCTGGTGCAACCTGCGAAACTCGTGTGAAGGAGTAATTGAGTCACAAGCAAACGCATGATTTGCATAGGGGTGCAGATATGCAAGTGTGTTATGGCAAAGATTACAGAGAGATATGTCAACTACGTTGGCCGAGACAATCAAGATTGCTAACTCGTACGCATTGGGTGACCCGACCTAGCCTGAGCTTATGTCGGCAGAACAAAATGAAGAGCATTACGTCCGTGATGGAGTCGAGTCATCCCGGAGAAATGATTGCTAAGGCAAAAGAAGAGATGACCGGACAGACTATCGATATAACTCGAGTCATGTTGCTGCTGTAACCCAAGATCAGGTAGGAGCTAGGGGTAATCAGCGACAGAAAAACAGTGCACAACAGTGGACACCAAAGAACGATGGGAAGAAGCAATGGAGTGCGGAGCAGAAAAAGAAATGACAGGAAAGACCAAAGTATGAGTCCATGCTGGACCAACCCTGTAAATTCCACACACCTAATCCGGCTAAGATGGAAAATCACACAACTCGGCAATGCGCGTGGATGAAGCAGGCAATGGGTGGAGCAGGACCAACTCAGTCGAATCAACCAACCACAGCTCACAGAAGGAAACGCACAGCAGCAGCTGGCTCTACCTCCACCACCACCGAGGTACAAGAATCATGATAGAAGAGAGGCAATGCACCAAGTGGATAATCATCACTAAGAGAACCGCGAGAACCCCTAAAATGGTGGCCGGAATGACTATAGGGAGCATCATCAGACATAATGCGTGTTTATCACAAAAGAAACAGACAGGCAAAGTATGTAGAGGCGACATATGGAAGTCAATGCAGTTATGCCGGACATGCTGAAATATATGCACTGGTCGGATCAGGAAATCACTTGGACTATCAAGGATCACCCCAAAATCATGTTGAACCCTAGATCATATGCTTTGGTGCTTGGGGGCTACCTTAATAAAATTGTCTTTTATGCATTTACTTTTATATCGACTGGCTTAAATTTCTTAATCCTTAGGCTAGATTAGTAATGTGTTGGCGATAAAGGCCAACTCTTCGAATTGCTGTTGTCCAAAAAAATAGGCTTCATGGCAAGCAAGAGAAAAGCCAGCAGACGCTGAACACATAAAAACGTCTAAGGGAAGAAAAGTACACAAGCCGACTCATGTTTTGACTAACCCCTGTATTTACTTTCTTTATTTATCATATTAAATCACTTTGAGCATGTTCTCCAAATTTCTAAGTATTGTTAATTCGATCTGCTGATTTTGGACTCATAAGTCAAACGCCAAAAAATGGTAGACGTGAGCCGAGTCACAGAATTGAGAGAACAAGAAAATAAAACTCGGGGACTCCGACCAAAAGGATCCAATATATCCAACCACGTCAGTAGAAAAATAACATGAACTGCATATTACATATTTCTCCCGGCATACCGAGGATTTAATAAAATTTGGAGTTTTTTGCGCCTAAGGAGCAGCGGAGGCCGAATCATCAATAGCAGTGGCAGTTTCCTTCGCTGCAAAGGGAACCTTGGCTTTAGTAGACGGAACCAAGGCCTCAGTAGAGGAAATCTCGGCCTCATAGGTAGGAGCCTCAACTTTAGAAGTGGGATCTTTGGTTTCCGCTTTGTCTTCCGAGTTTGCACCGGCGTCGTCCGGGTTTTCTTCTTTGTTGGCCTCTTCCTTAGGCTCCTCTTCACTCTCCTCTTCGACATTGGCATCAGTATCATCCTCGAGGAAGATCGGCCCTTCATTCCAAGCATGTGTGTTGGCATATTGGATAAGTTGGTAGGCCCGAGCTTGTTAGCGCTTAATGTACTCAGGGTCAGAGAGCCATGGTGAGACGGTGCGCAAATTAGGAAGTGTATCTAGGCAGATACCTTCGTACCATGAAAGCACAAAGGTCAAAGCCGTGTCGGCACCTGCTCACGTGCAGACTCCCTCCAGAGGTTAAGTTGTGAATCACAGTCCATCAATCTCTCGGCAAGCACTTCAACATGCTTAGGACTAGCCTATGTCGGTTAGAGGACATTGAAGACCCGGATTGTAGCATCCATTAGATTCATGCTGATTGTCTTCATTGGCTTCATGCTGGCCCCCAGGCTAACTAGATAGTCCTCAAGGTTGTAGGCAACAGATATATTAGTGGATTCACCATGATTTTGTCGAGCCTTCAGCACAGCTTTAGCACCTCGGACTTTGGACTCCGGGAAATTGTCTGAAGATAATAAGCGCACAAGTCAGTGAAGGGAACAAGCAATGTCGGCTGAAAACGAGAAAACAGAAAAAGAAACTTATGGTGCATAACACTGAGAATTCGGCCGAGTCAGACAGCCAACCGGCATATTTCTTGTTTTGCTTCTCGAGCTCGAGCTTGGCCGAGTCAGCTATGGCCTTAGCCATTTGGATGAGTTGTTTGTCCTTATCTAGTTGGAGGTTGAACCGGCTCTTCTCCTCAGAAAACTCTTGGTCAAGCTTTAAGAGCTCGACCTGCTAGAGCTTCTTCAGATTTTCATTCTCAATGCGAATCCGAGCTATCTCGTCGTCCTTCTCCTTCAGCTTGGATGCGTGTTCTCCTACTTGTTTAAGAAAATGGGTCATCAAGTCAGGCATAGAAACGCGGTCTTGATGAGATTCTGCAAATTCTTTTAATTCGGCCGAGCCGAGGTAAAAATCATAAGGCAACCCTAACAAGAATAAGAATGAGATATAAAGTGGCGAGGTAAACACCGAGGTACCTTCTATCTTGGCGACCTTATCCTTCAGATCCTTGTTCTAGGTGTCAATCCCTACTGATAGAAGACGAGTCAAGGGTTAGTTCGGATGAGGAAGCACACAAAAATACCAGAAGCAATCAAACAGAATATTCACATGTTTTGTTCACAATAGGTAGTAGCTTTTTGTACTTGGTGTAGAGCCTACTATGGTAGAAGAGCAACCTCTAAAATTCCGCAGTACGCCGGTTATGAGCAATCTGAAAAAGCACAGATGATAGCCACTGAGAAAAAGGGATATTTAAAATGCTACTCAAGATCCAAATCAAATAAAATTCGACCCAGATCTAGGTGGCTGGATATTCAAAGCACTACTCAAGATCCAAATCAAGTAAAACTTGACCCGGATCTAGGTGGCTGGATATTCAAGTTACTGCTCAAGATCCGAATCAAGTAAAACTTAATCCTGATCTAGGTGGCTGGATATTTAAATTGCTACTCAAGATTTGAACCTAGTAAACTTGACCTAGATCTAGGTGGATGGATATTCAAGGTACTACTCAAGATCCGAATCAAGTAAAACTTAATCCGGATCTAGGTGGATGGATATTTAAAATACTATTCAAGATTCGAACTAAGTAAACTCGACCCAAATCTAGGTGGCTGGGTATTCGATTCTAAGGCGGATTATGGCTAAGTTACAATGATTCGGTTTTAAACCTGGACTACACTATATGCAAACCGAAGGGAGCATCCGACCGAGTAATATATTACTCCCCTAGAGGCTCGGGGACTAATGGTTATATGCTACATACTGTAAGAGAAAAAATGTAGGCCAAGGTTTTTTACCTCCATCATCTGGCTGGCCTCAGCTATAGCTTGGCTCACAATAAACATCCTCGAGCTGATCTCTGCTAGGCCAAACTTCTTGGGGATACGATTCCCAGAGCTAACCTCCTCAAAGTCGGCATTGTTCCAGTTGTCTGTGTATTCTGCTAGGAGGCGAGGCTTTCTCCGCTCAATGTCTGAGTCAGGGCTAGGTATTTGTTAGCCAAAGTCTTTTGGGTAGCCGCAGCTGCTGCCGGATTCTTGTGCAGCACCATTTGCTTGCCAGTGGCCGAGGCAGAGGCACTTTTCTGCAGCATCATGGTGACTGAGGGTTGAGAAGTTGTCTCCCCGGTTTTCTTCTGGGCCACTTTGGTTGCAGCGCCCCCTTCTTCTGCTTGGCATCTGGGCCGGCCTGCGACTGTGATTTAGTTGGCCGAGTTGCAGTTGCAACTGGTGCCTCACATATCACCTTTATAGGGTGTTTCTCAAAGTAATGCTTCAGCTTTGTTGCCGATATTTATACTCCATACGCCATTTTTTGATAATGGCGATAGTTTTGTTTTGAGGCTGAGAGTACCTCGCTCAGGTAATATATCGGCCGCTGCACCAACTTACCTTCCTCGTCACGTTCCACTACCACCACAGCACTTACGGCTCGGTTGGTCGCTGCTATATAGAGCAACATCGGCTCTTTTGATAGTGGTGAAGCTAGAATGGGTGTAGAGGCTAGCATTTTCTTTAATTCATGGAATGCATTATCATCTTGTGGTGTCCAAGTGAATTTGTCCGACTTTTTCATCAATTGATATAAGGGTAATTCCTTTTCCCCAAGCCGACATATGAACCGACTCAAAGATGCCAGGCAACCTGCAAACTTCTGGACATCGTTGAGGCACTTCGGAAGCTCCATGTGCTCTATTTCCCGAATCTTTGTAGGGTTTGCTTCGATACCTCGGTTTGATACGAGGAAACCGAGTAATTTTTCGGCTGGTATACCAAATGTACATTTTTCGGGTTAAGCTTCATTCGGAATCTCCTTAGATTCGCGAACGTCTGCCGGATATCATCTAGTAATGTGTGACTTTCTTTGGTTTTTATTAACACGTCATCAATATATACTTGGACATTTTTGCCAATTTGATCATGTAAGCATTTTTGCATGCATCTTTGATATGTCGCCCCTGCATTACGTAAGCCGAATGGCATGGTCGATAGCAATAAGCCCCGTACAGGGTAATGAATGCAGTCTTTATTTGATCAGCCAAATTTAACAGTATCTGGTGGAAACCAGAGTACGTGTCTACAAATGATAGTAACTCACAACCAGCGGTCGAATCAATAACCTGATCTATCCTCGGCAAGGAAATGGATCCTTCGGACATGCTTTGTTTAGGTTGGTGTAGTCGATACACATACGCCACACCACAGCTACATTCGGATCATCTTTTTTCTTCTCTACTAGCACCGGATTAGAGAGCCAATCCTCGTGAAGTACTTCCATAATAAACCCGGCTTCAAGGAGCCGAGCTATCTCATCTTCGATTATTTTTCTCCTGTCTTCGGAAAAGCGGCGAAGAGGTTGCTTCATCAGCCTTGCATCTGGCCTCACATGTAAAGAGTGATTTGCCAGCTCACTCGGCACACCTTGTAGGTCCTGAGTGGACCACGCAAAGATATCTCGATTCTCACGGAGGAAGCTAACGAGCTCACTTTCCTATTTAGCATTTAAGTCGACACCAATAGTGACGGTGCGCTCTGGGAACTTCTCATGGATCTAAATCTTCTTTGCGTCCTTAGTCGGCTGAAAAAAGACACTGCCATGTGGGTTGTCAAGTGCCGGCATATTCAGCTGTACCGTCTGAGCCAAAGCTTCCACTTCTTGAATCCTCCTTTTTCCCCTTGCAATCACCAATGATTCGGCTAGGTTTGACCCGACGGAGGCACACTCCATGGATCTTCTGTAATCTCCAGCAATGGTGATCACTCCATTTGGTCTTGGCATCTTCATCTTCAAGTAACTAATGTGAGAACTGGTCATGAACTTTGATAATGTCGGCCTTCCCAGCAGTGCATGGTAACAGCTTTCCAAATCTACAACCTCGAACTCCAAATTCTCAGTTCTGTAGTTTTCCCTTGTGTCGAATAATACATCAATCCAGACTTTGCCAATTGGCTCACAAGACAACCCCGACACAATGCCATGGAAAATAGTCTTGGTTGCCTATAACATGTTCTTGTTGATTCCGAGCTTAAGCATTGTGTCCTTGTACAGTATGTTTATGCTGTTGCCATTGTCAATCAGGATCTTAGAGAACTTAACATTGATTTCTGGCCCAATGAATGTCAGATCTAGCACTAGGGCATATGATCTGAGGTTTGGCATGATTTTGGGGTGATCCCATATACTCCAGGTGATTTCCTGATCTGGCCAGTTCATGTATCTCGGCACAACCGGCATGACTATGTTTACTTCCATATGTCTCCTCTGCATGATCTTCTTATCCGTCAACTCTGTTGTGAATACATAGTATGCATGCTCATGCTCTATGTACTCATTTCTGCCCCCTTGGCTGGGGTCTGGATGGTTTTCCTGATTCTAATTTTCCACTTGGTGTACCGCTTCTCTCCTATCATGGTTCTCATACCTCGGTGGTGGCTGGTTCTCGTATCTCAGCGGTGAAGGAGGCAGAGCCAGTTGCTGCTACGCATTGCCTCTTGTGAGCTGAGGTCTCTGATCTAGCTGACTTGGATCTGTACCACCCATTTCCATTTTCATCCAAGCACACTGCCGAGTTGTATGATTCGCCGGCTTGTCCATGTTAGGAGTGTGAAACTTACGAGACTGATCTAGCATGGATTCATATGTGTACTTCGGCCTCTCCTGCCATTTCTTTGATGTGCTCAGATCACTGTAGAGCTTCATTGGGAGACCCCAAGAGGAAGGTATGATGATCAGAGCAGCAAGTCTTCCCTCAAAAAGAAACCAAGGCTATCAAATCAGTAGGAGGAAGGAAACGACGCAAAGGTGTTGCTAAAAACTTGGAAACCTACACAACACAAACTCAAGACTTTGCCCCAACGAACAGTGAGGTTGTCAATCTCACTGGTTTGCTGAAAACAAAGGATTAACTATATGGTGTGGAAGGTAGGTTTGCAGAAAGTAAATAGTAACATTAGAAGATTGGACCGGGGTCCATAGTTCACTAGAGGTGTTCTCCTTAAGATAAACAACATGGCATGCTGGGTAAACAAATTACAGCGGGGCAATTTGAAGGGAATATGCCCGAGAGGCAATAATAAAGTGGTTATTATCGTATTCCTTGTTTATGATAAATGTTTATTTTGCATGCTATAATTGTATTAATATGGAAACGTTAATACATGTGTGTTTAATAAACAAACAGAAAGTTCCTAGTTATGCCTCTCTCATAAACTAGCTCGTTGATTAACAAGATGATCAAGGTTTCCTGATCATGGACATTGGATGTTGTTAATAACGGGATCACAACATTAGTGTAATGGTGTGATGAACATTCATCCGAAGTATAGCATTACGATCAAAGTCATTGAGTTTATATTGCTATAACAACTTACGAAGTGATCCTAATCCTTAGACCATGAGATCATGTCAATCACTAACACCGGAAGAGTTTCTTGATAACATCAAACGTCACACCGTAACAGGGTGATTATAAAGATGGATTCAGAACTAATAAAGTGTTATGTTGAGACCCATGGATCGAGAGTGGAATTTGTTCATCCCGATGACGGATAGATATACTCTGGGCCCTCTCGGTGATATCACATTGGTTAGCTTGCAAGCAAGTGATTTAATCACTAGAATGTTATATCACGGGAACGAGAAAAGAGTGCATGTCAATAACGAGATCAAACTAGGTATGGAGATACCGATGATCGAATCTCGGACATGTAATATATCGTGAAACAAAGGGATTAAGATACTAGCGTAAAAGGTTCACACGATCACAGAAGTCATCGTTGAATGTGTGGGAGTCAGTATGGATCTCCAGGTCCCGCTGCTGATTATTGATCGGAGAGGGGTCTCGATCATGTCTGCATTATTCGCGAACCGTAGGGTGACACACTTAAGGGATACCGACACCATTCGGAGCAAATGATATGCCAGAGAAAGAAAAAGGAAAGCGTAGGAATTTATTTCACTAGACACCGAAACTGTTTCGGTTGAAATTGCTGAAACTGGTTCTGCATGTGAAATTGAAATGTTGTAAGGGGTTTTATGTGAATGTTTTAATTAAAGTAATTAACAAAATTCTGAGTAAATAAATAAAAGAGTTTTATTTAAATGAGAGCTTGCATTAAATTTGGTGGAAATTTAATGCATGTGAGTGGATTTTTGAGTGGAGGCTTTTTAATGGGAGTGGAGGCTTTTCATTTTGAGTGGGAGCTCCACCCACATGAATGTGGAAGAGGTGGGGGCAGCCCCATGGCTGGGCGCCATGCCCCTTGGGTGCCCCCTCTCCCCTATAAAAGGCCCCCCTCTCCTCCTCTCAAAGTACACCTCCTCACGAAGGATCTCTCTCCCCCCTTTAGAATTTCCCCATGGTCTCGGATCAGCGAGATACATGTTCCCGGTGGCTTTTTCTGGAAGGATTTGTTGCTTCCGCTGCTTCGTTGGAGCGAGGGCGCGGAGGTTGTCGGGGTACCCGTACGTGTGTGCGATCACGGATGCACCACTGCTTTGAGGTGCTGGACTTGATCGTGCTGGACTGGCTGGACCAGATGGACTTCATCACGATCTTGAGATCGGTAAGCGTTCGTCTACATCATCCACGAGTACAACCTCGTTAACGCTATTCGGTCTTCGAGGGTATGTATTCTTTGGATGTATATCAACCCGTTGCTTGTATCTAGTAGATAGACTTGGTACATAGATGTTCTCATCGTAGGAAATTTTTTGTTTTCTATGCTGCGAACCCTATAGTGGTATCAGAGCCAGATCTATGCGTAGATACTTTGCACGGGTAGTACACATATGAGTATGTGGGCAATGATGATCATTTTATTGCTTCTTAGTTGTACTTTGGATATTGGTGGCATAGTGGGATGAAGCGGCCCGGACAAACTTTACATGTCATCGCACATGAGACCTGTTCCACGCTTGACATGCAACTAGTTTTGCATAAGTGGCTAGCGGGTGTCTGTCTCTCCTACTATAGTCAATATCTAATTTGCAACGAGTTGTCAACAATTTGGTTATCCTCGTTGTGGTTCATGTTCGTAGGTAAGAACGGTTCTATCTTCGAAAGCCCTAAGCCACGTAAAACTTGCAATGGATAAATTAGAGGCGTCTAGTTTAGATTGTTGCTGGGCTAGTGTTATGATATGGTGATGTTGTAAGTAGAGTATGAGATGATACTCTTACAACACACATAGCGTGTAAGTTCCATAGACCTTGGCCTTACACATAAAGGTATGATAGAGATCATACCACGGTGCACATGATGGAGATCATATGCGGGAACCATATCATTTCACTTATAAATATGTGATGTTTAATTGCATCTTATATTGCTTGTTTGGCGTTTTATTAGCATAATAAGATGATCCCTCATTTAGATATCAAGATAAAAATATGTTCTTCCTTAAGTATGCACCGACAATGTTTCGTCGCTTCAAGACATCACGTGATGATCGGGTGTACTTGAATCCACGAGCATATCTCGGGTGTAAGACAGTTACACACGCGAATACTAAGGTTCTTACTTGGTGAGCCTAGCATGTACAGACATGGCCTCGGAACACGGACCGAAAGGTTAAGCATGAGTCATATGTTTTGATATGATGACCATATGGATGCTCGCCTTTGAAGCTACACCGACTCACGTGATGATCGGACTTGGTGTAGTGGATTTGGTTCATGTAATCACCAAAAAGACACGAGGGATGTCGTTTTTGAGTGGGAGTTTATTTCTAATTTGGATTAGTAGAACTCAATTTATCATAAATTAAATCAAAGTGAATTTGCATAATTTGTTGTAGTCATTGGCATTCGTTCACCACCTTATCCATAGTTGTAATTGAGATAATAGAACTATAGAATTCTGGATATATACTTTACAAACTGGTATCGTATTGTGTTGAGTGTCAATCTAAAGTTTAAAGTCCAATTGCAAATTTTCAGCAAAATTCTATTTACTCCGTGAAATTTAATAATTGGTATTAAATCGAGAGTAACAATTCCAGTGTTAGTATCTTAAGTATCATGTTTGCCTCCATGATTCTTGATTGTTTTAATATCAAGTTTATCTAGGAGCTGAAAGAATTGTTTCAGAAACCATCATGTGTGGCAGATATAACGATATCTGAAACAATGTTTTGGTTTCAATATGATAGAGTATAATATATGTTCTCATATTGGATGAGAATTTACGAAGGTTGGAGATGCTAGACATCCTAATCATCCAAAAGGGTTTTGGAAAGTAATGTTATACTCACGATTCGCCTTTATAAGCTATAGTAGCTTGATCATGAAAGTCGTCATGATAAGGGTGAATAGAATATGTATGTAAAATGTTCACTACACTAAAAGATTACTAAAGAATGGATTTTGAAAGAACGCTGATCATTTGATGATGGTGATCTACTTCAAAGTGCAAGTCCAAAGGTATTATTATTTGAATATACACGCTTTGGACTATGTGTCATGTATATGGCGCCACTTTTGATGTTGATAGATTCTTTTAAAAGGAAAAGGAAATGCTGAAAGAGAATCTATAAAATATATTTGGCAGAAATAAAAGATTGGAAATATCCAATTTAGGTATATAAATGATATACATGTTATGGTTGTATTCTTTGCTTGTTAAACAATGTGGTTCTTGGGTATTGGATACCGAATTGGTTGGTATGAAATTTCATACAAAACAACGCAATTCATGAACCACAATGGCCTAAGTAACTAGCAAGAGAATATGTGATGATGTTCATCGAAAACAAACAAACCGTTGTTTGTATTTCTCGTTGACATCAAAGCTTGACTTCAAGATTTGTTTTAATAATTGTTATTTGAATCAGGTATTATGAGAACAAAGGTTGTTCAAATAATTACCGCATTCCATATAAGATGGATGATTTACAAATCTAGTTGGAGAAATCACATCCATAAAACCTAATGCTAAAATGTCGCAAGACAAATGATTGAAAGATCACTTACGAAGTGACATCGCTGTTTAAATTATATTGGAAAGAAAACATGAAGAATCTCCATATTCATGGATTTTTGGAGTCTTTGATTTGATCAACTAACGCTTGTGAGACTTTCCACATGATAATTAAAACTTCGTTCAAAGGCCAAAGAAGAACGAACGACTAAATTATTGGAATTTATACATATCGATGTATGTAGTCCATTATGTGTAGTCGTAAGCGATGGGTTTCAACTTCATATGCTTTCTCCGGAAATTTGAGTGAATATTCACTTAATGAGAAAGAAGTATGAAATATTTGAAAAACGTTTCAAAGACTTTCAAGATGAAGTGGAAAATCATTGTAACAACAAAATAAATGGTTTATGATTTTATCATAAGGGATTTGTTTGAGTTACAAGTGTAACAAGAAAATAAATGAATTATGGTTTTATCATAAAGGGATTTATTTGAGTTGCAAGTTTAGCAAAACACCTAGATTTGCATCTCCCGAAACACCATAGGAGTATGGAGTGTTTGAGATTTGTAATGAAACCTTGTTTGACATGGTTGGATCAAAGGTGTTATTCATAAAACTGCCATTATGTTTTAAAAGATTAAAGCTTTAGAGACTACCGCTTTTACAATGAAAAGAGCTCCATCTTGATTCGTTGAAATGACACCATGGAAGTTATGGTTTGGGGTAAAACCCAAGTTGTCATTTCTTAAATTTTGGTATGCTAAACATAAGTAAGATGTTTACAACCGAAGTCGGATGAGCATGTCTTTGTAGGTTATTTCGAATAACAATTGGTTATTCCTCCATAACACCGAGGACAAAAGGGGTTTGTCGCTTGAAATATGAAGTTTCTTGAAGAAGGAATTTTTCGTAAAAGTTAAGTGGGAGGACAATAGAACTTTCATAAGGTTAACAAACCTTAGCTATATGTGCTGAGTTGCGCAGCGCCGGAAATCGTTCTGAAGGCTGCCATAATGCTCATAGCTTATGTGCCTCAAAGGTTGTGGTCACGGAGATCTAAGTTCCTATTGAACCAAGTAGGTCGGTTAAACAATCAAATGCTAAGATTTGAGAGTAAATCATTATTATTTGACAATGATGAACCGAATACATACAAAGAAGCGATGATGGACCCTGACTCCGTCAAATGGCTTGAAGCCATAAAATCCGTGATAGTTCCATACACGAGAAATCAAGTTTTGAACTTGGAAGACCCTCCGGAAAGGTGTAAAAAGCTATCGGTCGTATTTGGATCTATAAAGAAACAAACATGGATGTCTCACATCTATGAAATATTCGACATGTCGTAAAGTATTTTATGACAATGTTCAAAGAGTTGACTATGACAAGATTTGATCTTTCATAGCGATATTTAGTCTGGACGGATTAAAGTAGCAACCACTACATATAATTTGTTATATGGTAGATGAATAAACAAAACAAAGTTCTTCTAATAGAATGGTTACCTAGGACGTGTACATGACACGGTCCAAAGGGTTTTGTTAATTCAAAGGATGCTAAAAGGGCATGCAAACTTCAACGGTTGAAGTAAGCATCGTGGAGTTGGAATCTTCACCGTGATGAAAAAGGAGTTTTCATCTGGAGACAATGAAGATGCTTGCATATGCAAGAAATTAAGTGTGAGCGCTGAGACATATTTCTAATACATTATGTGAAGGAGATCTTGTTGATTAGAAATGATGTATCTTTTATTGACAAAGGTTAAGGATTTCATTTTGATGAAAGACTTAGGCAAAACCCGAATATTTAGCATGAATGTCTATAGTGGATAGACGGTGACGCTAATATGGTTGGGCCAAACGTACATATATGAGATATTGAAGGAGTTCAATATAGAAACGACAAGAAACGGTTCTTGTCACATGGAAAGGAATTGAATCAAGATTCAAGTGTATCGACACTTGATAAGTGAAACAAGATTCAAGTGCTTTGACACTTGATGAGTGAAATCACGAGAATGTTTTGATCAATCATACCATGATATGTACACATCCAGATATGTCCGATGCTCTAAGTGTTATGAGCATATACCAGAATGAATCATAAAATGATCATTGGACGATAGTGAGAATATTCTTATGATCTTTTGGAAGAACTAAGAATATATTTGTGTAGAGGTGACAAACAATTACAAATAGTTCATTGTAAAGCGTTACATTGATACTAGTTTTGTCACAAGATACAAATTAAGTTTATCTCAATTTAAACTATGGGTGGCACAATGTAATCGAAAGGAGTTTCCATGATGGATTTGGATGAATTCCAAAGTTAAGACATTGTGACGAATACTACAACAAAAGGCTAAGTATATGACTGCTATAGTAGCAGTAAAGGAGGGAATTTGTGTCAAGTAGTTTGTTATCAAACTAAGGTGTGGTTCGCAATGGGCTAACACTAAAGATATATTGTATGACAATAGTATCGACGTGATTTAACCCCAAGGAACTAAAGGTCTCACCAAAATACCAAATTTTATACAATGCCATCTCATTGGAGAATGAGTGATGCGTGAAGACGCAAAGACATGCAAATACACACGAACCTGAAGCGTCAGATCCGTAGATTATGTTAACCACTTGCAATTGCATATATGGAACACAGAAAGCCATAGGTGTTCAATACGCAAAGTTTTCAAACTAGATTATTGTCTCTAGTGCAAGTGGGAGACTGAAGGGAATATGCCCGAGAGGCAATAATAAAGTGGTTATTATCGTATTACTTGTTTATGATAAATGTTTATTTTGCATGCTATAATTGTATTAATACGGAAACGTTAATACATGTGTGTTTAATAAACAAACAGAAAGTTCCTATTTATGCCTCTCTCATAAACTAGCTCGTTGATTAACAAGATGATCAAGGTTTCCTGATCATGGACATTGGATGTTGTTAATAACGGGATCACAACATTAGTGTAATGGTGTGATGAACATTCATCCGAAGTATAGCATTACGATCAAAGTCATTGAGTTTATATTGCTATAACAACTTACGAAGTGATCCTAATCCTTAGACCATGAGATCATGTCAATCACTAACACCGGAAGAGTTTCTTGATAACATCAAACGTCACACCGTAACAGGGTGATTATAAAGATGGATTCAGAACTAATAAAGTGTTATGTTGAGACCCATGGATCGAGAGTGGAATTTGTTCATCCCGATGACGGATAGATATACTCTGGGCCCTCTCGGTGATATCACATTGGTTAGCTTGCAAGCAAGTGATTTAATCACTAGAATGTTATATCACGGGAACAAGAAAAGAGTGCATGTCAGTAACAAGATCAAACTAGGTATGGAGATACCGATGATCGAATCTCGGACATGTAATATATCGTGAAACAAAGGGATTAAGATACTAGCGTAAAAGGTTCACACGATCACAGAAGTCATCGTTGAATGTGTGGGAGTCAGTATGGATCTCCAAGTCCCGCTGCTGATTATTGATCGGAGAGGGGTCTCGATCATGTCTGCATTATTCGCGAACCGTAGGGTGACACACTTAAGGGATACCGACACCATTAGGAGTAAATGATATGCCAGAGAAAGAAAAAAGGAAAGCGTAGGAATTTATTTCACTAGACACCGAAACTGTTTTGGTTAAAATTGCTGAAACTGGTTCTGCATGTGAAATTGAAATGCTGTAAGGGGTTTTATGTGAATGTTTGTTAACTAAAGTAATTAACAAAATTCTGAATAAATAAATAAAAGAGTTTTATTTAAATGAGAGCTTGCATTAAATTTGGTGGAAATTTAATGCATGTGAGTGGATTTTTGAGTGGAGGCTTTTTAATGGGAGTGGAGGCTTTTCATTTTGAGTGGGAGCTCCACACACATGAATGTGGAAGAGGTGGGGGCAGCCCCATGGCTGGGCGCCATGCCCCTTGGGTGCCCCCCTCTCCCCTATAAAAGGCCCCCCTCTCCTCCTCTCAAAGTACACCTCCTCGCGAAGGATCTCTCTCCCTCCTTTAGAATTTCCCCATGGTCTCGGATCAGCGAGATACATGTTCCCGGTGGCTTTTTCTGGAAGGATTTGTTGCTTCCGCTGCTTCGCTGGAGCGAGGGCGCGGAGGTTGTCGGGGTACCCGTACGTGTGTGCGATCATGGATGCACCACTGCTTTGAGGTGCTGGACTTGATCGTGCTGGACTGGCCGGACCAGATGGACTTCATCACGATCTTGAGATCGGCAAGCGTTCGTCTACATCATCTACGAGTACAACCTCGTTAACGCTATTCGGTCTTCGAGGGTATGTATTCTATGGATGTATATCCACCCGTTGCTTGTATCTAGTAGATAGATCTTGGTACATAGATGTTCCCATCGTAGGAATTTTTTTGTTTTCTATGCTGCGAACCCTACACAATTGACAGGACAGAGCAAGGCATAACAATGCAATACTAGACCGCCATGCAACTGCATCTATGACTAGTAATCCACCTTCAGGTTATCATCCGAACCCCCTCTAGTATTAAGTTGCAAGCAATGGATAACTACTTTAAGCAAAGTGTGTAAGTTAAACAATCCACTTGTTCCATGAACAAGAGACCGTTGTTTTCTCCCTAGTAGCAACAGCACATCTACAACCTTAGAGATTTCTGTCACTTCCCCAGATTAAATAGAGGCATGAACCCACTATCGAGCATAAATACTCCCTCTTGGAGTCACTAGCATCTACTTGGCTAAGATAGCTACTAGAAACGGAGAGCATGCAAGATCACAAACAACACAGACATGATAGAATCAATAAGATAGAACCATTAATCAATCTGACATAGTAATGTCAATATCCATCGGATCCCTGCAAACACAACATGCATGATTACAAATAGATGATCTTGATCATGAACGGAGCTCACAAGATCTAAACATGGTAGCACAAAGGAGGAGAAACAACCATCTAGCTACTACATGGACCCGTAGTCCAAGGTGGAACTACTCAAGCATCATACCGGAGGCTGGCATGGCGATGAAGAAGGCCTCCAGGATGATCTCCCCTCCGTCAGGGTGCTGGGAAGAACTTCAGATCCCCCCGATCTAGGGACGATGGTGGCGGTGGCTATGGACTGTTTTGTGGAAGATTGATCGGGTACTCAGGGTTTTGGTATCGTGGGGCTTCTTATAGGCGAAGAGGCGAGGCAGGGGGGCACCCAGGGTGGCCGCACCCCGCACCCCAGGCGCGGGCCATGGGTGTGGCCCCCTGGTGGCTCTTCTCCGTCTCGTCTTCTGGCTCCGTATTCCCCACGGTAAAATATTGACTTTGGCTTTTGTCCCGTCCAATTCCGAGAATATTGATTTTCTGCCTTTTCTGGAACCAAAAATAGAAGAAAACATGCAACTGGCACTGTGGCATCTTGTTAATAGGTTATTTCCAGAAAACATATAAAAATACCTCAAAGAGTAGACAAAGCAAAGAAAAGTAGATACTAAACAAGCATGGAACATCAAAAATTATAGATACGTTTACGATGTATCAAGCATCCCCAAGCTTAACTCCTGCTCGTCCTCGAGTAGGTAAGTGATAAAAATAATAATTTTTTAGGTGACGTGCACCATCAAAATCAAGATCAAACCATTTGCAAGAATTGAAAGCTGGGATCAAAGAACTCTAAACATGAGCATGAAAGAAGAAGTTCTAACAATAAGACATAGTAACTATGCATGCAACATGAAAGGATACAAAAAAATATTCAACAATGCATTGAAAGATGTTTGTTTGTTTCACATATAGAAAACATAACATAGTGGCATTCAACTTGTCCCTCGTGGAGTAGCAAGTAAATGCATAGGACACCTTCAAAGTTCATAAGAGTGACTAGATACAAATACTTCATGAGCAAGCAATATCAACAATATGAATCAATCAATAAGTTTTGGGACAATGCACATAGAACTAAGAATGGCAACTATGCTCTCTTAATTGGTGCATAAGGATAGAAGGTGTAGACTCAATATAATAGTGAAGAAAGGTCCTTCATAAAAGGGAAGCAGGGATTTCAGGTCTCAAAAAGAGCTTCCAAAAATTATGGTACTTGTTAGCTTTCAGTTCTCATTGCCTCTATCATAAGCATCTTGAAGTGATTAAGGTTAAAGTTAACAAACTATGTAGTATATGCTTGACAAAGTATAAGTTGGCAATCTCATGTCCCTTGAGTATGAGGGACGCTCCTCATGCTACTCAACTTTAGTCACCTGTAAGTTCTTGCCATAGTAAGTACACGTGTATCATAGAGAACCACCAACGGGGTACCCCTTGCACATGATACAGGAGCTATCCCATAATTAAAATGACAAGGCAAGCAGACAATGAGCATCTCAGCAATCTTCTTATTTACCATGGGAAAATGGTGCTTTTTTCTATCTTTTCTCTTTTCAATATGTCTATTTTTTATAAGAAGAAAGCTTCATAGATTGCTCACTATGGTGATGCTGCAAGTTTCCACCATGATTAGGCATGGCTTAGGCTAGTGGCCCACGCGTTTCTCTAACACATATACATAACACCATGGACTTACAAGATCCCCTTTCATTTCACACCGACGACATCCATAAAAGAAAGAGCATGATATCAACTATGTACAATGTACAAGTGCAATGTTGAAAGCGTTCCCCATGACAGCATGGTTCTGCTAATTCCAATGTATAAGTGCAAGCATATACAACATAGATGACACAATGGTTAAAGTTTATTAGGGGCAAGAAAATATAAAGTGTGCCATCAAGTTTGTGAGAGATTTAATCACTAAGTTTTCACATAACAAAATAACTTTTTAATTGGAAGATAGATGAAACAAGAATATACTTGGAATGATATAACACACCATGCATAGGAATTTATAGTGTACACTTTGGAATAACTTGGTTTCTTGGGAGTTGGATGCATGAGTAGAGCTTACTCATACAAGTGGAGGCTAGCAAAAGACTGGGAGCGACCAACTAAGAGAGCAATAATGGCCATAATCACGCAGAGCGACAAAAGATTACTAATCAAAGCATAAAGTGGTACCACAAGTTAAAAACTAAATGATCATAGAGGCTAAGGTGACTTGTTCATAGTCATAACATGCTGTAAGCATGCGCCAAGTCAACCCAAACAAAGCATCAAACGAGAATACCAAAATACTATGCTTTTGTATGCTAAAACAACGCATGATTCTTTCAAGGCACATTAAGCAATCCTAATTGTTTGGAACAATTTATTATACAACAATAATCACTAAGCATAAGGTCAAAACAACATCTAGCATGACATGCTAAAGTCTAAGTCACAGTCAAAGCAAGCTCCTCTTGTACTACTAAAGCAAGAACTTCCTACTCCTTTCCAACACCAATCAACTTATTTACAACAACACAACAAGAACGGGGGTCCAAACTACTTTATTCAAGCAAAAAACAAAAAAAATACTAAGACACTCCAAGAACAACACAACCTATGCATGAAACAATAAAAACGAAGTGTCTAGAAAGACTTGAGATTTTTGTTGATGAAGAAGGGGATGCCTTGGGCATCCCCAAGCTTTGATGCTTGTACCTCTTGAATATTTCTTGAGGTGACACGGGGTGGCATCCCTAATCTTGATCTTTTGTCCATTCTTCATCTCATTACATCATTCTTTCTCTACACCTGAAAATTTTCCTTCATACAAAACTTCACACAATCTTCATTAGCAACATTAGTGTATTCAAAAGATAATAGACCTTTGGGTTTTAGTTTAAAACATCAAAACTTTCACTAAAGACACAAGCTACTGTAGCAATTCCCTCAAAAAGCTCAATTTCCCAAAAAGAACCCAAAAATGAATCAATAAAAAGCAAATGCAAATAATGGCAGAAATCTGTCAAAACAGACCAGCAGGTAGAAACTGATTTTTTCGAAGACCTTCTGTTGCTCAAATCAAAAATTGTTGAACTAACGAAAGTTAGCTACAATCTGGGGGATATTCAGAAAATTAAAGCTTAATCTGACTTACAGAGATTTTACACGAATTTTTACAGTGGAGCACAAAAATCTGTTTCAGGATAGCAACTTCCCAAATCTTACTTCCCTCTAATTAGAGGTTATTCTTGGCACAAAAAGCAAAAAAAAGATAAGGAGAGGTCATTACTAAATTAATAACTTCCAATACTCAATAAAAATATTGGGTTATCTCCCAAGAAGTACTTTTCTTTAACGCCTTTAAGTTAGGCTTGATAGTTTGAGAAGATGCTCACATATGAAATATGAATTGAAGTAAAAGAGAACATTGAGAAGCAAATTCAAAACATATTTAAGTCTAACCCACTTCATATGCATAGGAATCTTGTACGCAAATAAATTCACAAAGAACAAAATTATAGGCATAGGAAGATAAAACAAAAGTAACTTCAAATCTTTCAGTATATAGAGAGGTGTTTCAGTACCATGAAAACTTCTACAACCATATTTTCCTCTCTCATAATAGTTTTTAGTAGCCTCATGAATAAACTCAACAATATAACCATCACATAAAGTATGCATTTCATGATCTACAAACTCATAATTTTTATCAAGGTCAAAAATAGTGGGATTAAAACTTTCAAACCCACTTTTAACAATTTTATAACAAGATGACTGATCATTCAATATAGGACCATCATCTAGAGATTTATCATAAACATTTTCTAAGTAAAACTATTTAGTACCATGCATTTCGAAGTTAGGCACAAATATAGGATTATCATAGATAACAGGAGCATAACTATTATCACAAGTTTTGCCCATAGCAGATATTTCAAAAGAATCCACGGGAACATAACATTCATCATCCTTTGGTAAGCATGGGGGATAATCAAATAATGTAAGAGGTAAAGAGTTATTCTCATTAGAAGGTAGGCATGGGTATATCCATTCTTCCTCCTTTTGTTCAGAACTCTCCTCCTCATTTTTATCTAATGAGCTTTCAGGTTTAGCAATTTCTTTTTCCATAGGCTCCTGCAAATTGTGGACACATTGTTATGCATGACAGATTCTCTCTTTATAATCAATGATATAACAATTATTGCTGAAATTTCTATGAAATGATCAAGGATAGAAGATACCATATATTTAAGGTCTTTACAAGCAACACGGGTTTCATAGTATTTAGACATGAAGGATTCTATTTCAGAAGCTCCCATAAACAAAACAAATTTCTCTACTTCTTAAAATCCAAGATGAATATAGTTATTCTAATGATAGTTCATTATTACAAATTCTTTACTAAATCCACATTGGAATTTAAGATGTTTAGTATCCTTTTCAGAGCAACAATTTATATCATGGCGTTTAAGCAGAATTTTAGCAATTAGATCCAAACTTTTTAACATGGCTCTGATGACTTTTCCCTTATAAGAATCTCTATACCTTATAAAATCTTCCATGGAGGTTCTAGCAGGCGGTGGTTCATCTACTACCTTAGCAGTGATAGTAGTTTTCCCAAATAGGAAACCGAGTGGGTTATCCATAATGAAATACTGACTGGAGCAGAACTAGACATAAAAACAACTTGAAGTAGGAACCAATTTATTTGTGTTTTTGATAAAAGAAAGCAAACCAAACAAAACTATTCTTCGAGTTTTTGATAAAAAGAGGCAAACAAAACAAGGCAAAATAAACTAAGAAAAAAAAACAAAGTAAAGAGAAAGGTTGTGAAAGACTCCCCTTGTGAAGCCGTCCTTAGCCTCCCCAGCAACAGCGCCAAAAAACAGCTTGATGTGCTCAGATCACTGTAGAGCTTCGTTGGGAGACCCCAAGAGGAAGGTATGATGATCAGAGCAGCAAGTATTCCCTCAAAAAGAAACCAAGGCTATCAAACCAGTAGGAGGAAGGAAACGACTCAAAGGTGTTGCTAAAAACTTGGAAACCTACACAACACAAACTCAAGACTTTGCCCCAACGAACAGTGAGGTTGTCAATCTCACCGGTTTGCTGAAAACAAAGGATTAACTATATGGTGTGGAAGGTAATGGTGGTTTGCAGAAAGTAGACAGTAATAGTGGAAGATGTATCAATGGTAAAGATTGGACCGGGGTCCATAGTTCACTAGAGGTGTTCTCCTTAAGATAAACAACATGGCATGCTGGGTAAACAAATTACAGTGGGGAAATTGACAGGACAGAGCAAGTCATAACAATGCAATACTACACATTCATGATCCTATGATATTTGATTGGGCAATACAACAAGATACATAGACCGCCATCCAACTGCATCTATGGCTAGTAATCCACCTTCAGGTTATCATCCGAACCCCCTCCAGTATTAAGTTGCAAGCAACGGATAACCCTGAAAATCAACAAAGTTTTATTTTATTCATTTATTTTTCACATTACAAGATTTGGAAAATCTTGGGATGTGACAGGCTACCACCCTTAAAATAAATCTCGTCCCGAGATTTGGGAAGGATAGGGTTACAAGTAGGCTCAAAACATCTAGGGTACTACCACCCTTAAAAAATTTCAAACTAAATTACATGTTGGCCTTCTTGGGATCCTGGGGAAACTTCTTTGGGCAAACATCTGCATGGTGTCTTTGGTTTCCACACTTGACTCATGGGCCAAGGTTGAGATTCTCCATAGGCTTGTTCAACTTGTTCTTCATCTTTTCTGGACAGTTGCTTGCATAATGTCATGGGTTCTTGCAATTGAAACAGTTGATATCTTTGAGTTCTTTACGAGGCTCTTGTGGACAAGTTGCTACATAATGGCCTAGCTCTTTGCAGTTGTTGCACCTTACTTGGCTAAGTTCCTTATTCTTCTGGTTCTCTGGGCATTCACTGGAATAGTGTCCCATTTCTTTACATTTATGACATTGCACATGGCTTTTGTCCTTCTTTTGCTTTTTGGGTTTCTCCAAAGCTAGGAGTGTATCCAGTTCATGTTGTTCATATGTTATCTGGTAGGTAGGAATGTCTACATGCTTCCTAGGCCTTCTATTGCTCTTTGGAAAAAAATTCTTTGGTCCTTTGAATTGGGTTGTTTTGTTTGGAGGTATAAGTGGACCTTTTCCTTTGTCGTCAACCTTCTTGGTAGACTTGGATCCTTCTGGATAGTTTGCAATCATTTGTTGCACTCCACCTTGTTTCCTTTGTTCCACAATGGAATAGATGGGGCATTGGATAGGAACATGATTGTTTCCTTCACATAGGTAGCAAGTAGCTTGAGAGGTGGGACATTGTCCAACTGGATGTTTCTCTTCACAATTGGGGTATTGTTCTCCATGCTCCT
This sequence comes from Avena sativa, assembly GCA_916181665.1. NCBI lineage: Eukaryota > Viridiplantae > Streptophyta > Magnoliopsida > Poales > Poaceae > Avena > Avena sativa. The sequence goes on from OV702294.1 coordinate 511,716,467, forward strand.
TGGAAGTATCATCCTTGTCTCCACAAATAATGCAAGCTGGGGCTCCATCTAGAATAACATTTCTGTCATCCTTGTTGTCACAAACTCTTTTGGAATAGTTTTCTTCCATGTTGACCATTTGATCAGTCACCTTAAGCATCAATTGGGCTTGAGTTTCCAAAAATCCTTGCAGTGTTGGATCTTCCCCACTGGTGTTGGCTATGAATTGAGCTGTCATTTGGTTCAACTGGTGTTGGGTTGCTATGAGCTCTTTCATGATGTCCTTTTGGTTGGTGTTGGTGTCATCAACCTTGATGTTGGAGTCTCTTGGAGTAGTCATCTGTTTGGGGTTGAATGGAGATTAGAATAGGCAAAAGATTTTCTAAAGAATTAATTCTAATCACACACATCACAATTTACACACACACAAGGTGCAATCAATCACAATCAACTTTTCACTCAAACAACCAAGTTCTAGCACATACTTAGGCAACAAAATATTTTGGTTACACCACATAAGTCGGTGGGTTTGACTTAACTAAAATATGGTAGTCCATCTATAGGTTTACTTGTGATCTTTCCATCCTTGGTTGATTCTTCTTGCATGAGATCATGGTTTCCTTGAGAAAAACTCTTGGTTACAATAACTTCTAGTGAAATGATCTTCTTCTAATTTTGCATTCCCTTAGTCTCCATATCTTGAGCAAGATTTCCTTGTCTCTCTTGTAGTCCTTAGTGGTATCCAAGGTTGAGGTCCTTGGTGAACATGCTGAAGATGTTGAAGTCATTAGAGTTGAAGAAGTTGTAGTCATTAGAGTTGAAGAAGTTGAAGTCATTAGAGTTGATGGAGTTGAAGTCATTAGAGTCGATGGAGTCCTTTGCACATGGTGAAGTCTTTGGCCATGGGGTGGGTTTTTCCATCAAGTTGAAATAGAAGAGAAGTAGAATCAAAAACCAAAATGGTTGAGGAAAGAGTTTACAAGATTGTTTGTAAATAAGTTTTGGAACAAATACAACTCCTATTTTCTAAGGGTTTTTGTCCAATCCTAGGTTTACAAATCCTATAGGCAACACAATGCTCTGATACCATCTGTAGAGGGAGTGGCCCAACCTTTAAATAATATAAGGTGGAGTCCCCTGTGTTTACAATGCTAGTCCCTGGATCAATAGCTAGCATCCACAGTTAAGATGTAATATCAAGAAACAAAGGTCAAAATATAATTTTATAACCAGGAATAACATAATTTTATTACATCTTACATAGCTCATTTGGCTATTAAATTACATTGCAGCGGAATAACTATAAGCATGGGGTCCTTCATCTTCAAAGTGCCACAGGCAAACATGTTGGTTGTAGACTTTGTAATCCTAATCAATCAATCTTCACTCAAATCAATCAAACCTGCAACATTACAAGTTACAGCCACAAGGGTCAATACATTTGAATTGTATTGGCAAGTTTCACTACTATGTAGAATATAAGTGGATCCTATTATTACATGCATTTTTGGCTAAGTAGGGTTTTAGGCTCATTTGCAGAAAGCAATAATTTATCCTATCTTTTCAAAAGGGTTTTGATCTTTGGTCACCTCCTTGGAATCCACCAAGTGTCTTTGTCAAAAATCTCTTGAGCTCCTTGGTAACCCCAAGTGTTCAAGTTTTCATCAAAATCTCTTGAGCTCCTTGGTACCCCCAAGTGCATCAAGTCTTTTGTTGTCACTTAAAAGTTTTTCTTTTAGAAATTGGAATGTCGAGATTTCCCATAGCTTCAAGCTTTAGTTGCTCAGTATTGTCCATAACCGGGGACACGGCTAAGTACTTAGATTTTAGTATCTTCTGCAGAAGTAGTACACTTTACCCACATGTCACAATCCCATCTTGTTGCCACCAGTGGCCACTGGATTAGTGCTCACCAAGATGGAGTACTGGAAGATTGAGAATGTGACGAAGTCTTTCCAGAGGGTCCTCCCATACACCATTGCTAGCTTGTCTTCAGTACCCATGTAGGATTCCAGGTCCTCATTTTCAGTAGCCTGAAGACAATGCATGGGTCTTCCCAATGTAGTTGACTAAGCCAGAGCCATAAATAGCATGTGGTTGCACACGAAAGCCACAATTGGAGAAACATGTTCAATCTCTAAGTTTCCTGGGTGGTTTTCTTTTGGAGCACAACACAAAGAGATTGCCATAGACATGGTTCCTTTTGTTGCCACCTTCTCCAAAACTCAAAGTATCCTTGTCCACCCAGGTGGTTCATTGAGTCCTTGTTTTATTATATAAAACACAAGTCCTTTTCTCAACTTCATAAAATCTCAACATGTATCTCTTTTCAAAATATGGCATGGTTAAGCATGTAACAACTACATTGTTTTCACTAAGGAATGTATAGGGTGTCCTATTAGGATTTAGCATAGCATATAGTATAGAAATTCTTTTCATGCATGTTTCAAAATCCACTAAGTATAATGAAAATAGTAGGAATTTTGATGATAGTGTAACTTGGCTTTCTTTTGGTAGGTAATGTTGGTTCACTCCTTGATCTTGCTAGTCTCACACTTTTCTAACTTCACTACAAGTCAATCAAGCAAACACAAAATCAACTAGCATTCCAAACAATAACCAAACAAACAAAACATTACACATGAAATAATAAAAATTAAGTCATGCATGCAAGCATGCATAAGATAGTTTTATTTGCAAAGATGGTTTCTACTAGGCTCTAAACATTGTAAGGCTCAAGGTGGTCACTTCCTAAAGTGGCAAAGTCATTTGCAAAAGGGTTTTGTCTATAAACCATTTTTAAATCCATTCATTATTTCATGCGGTGGAAAATGTTTTTATCAAATCAAAACTTTATGTTGTTCACCAAATAAGTTGTTGTTTCTCAAAACTTGGTGTTTAGGGTCAGTAGGTTTGATCCAAATCATTTTCCCAAAGTTTTTACTCCAAAGTTATTTCCATAGCAAAATCAATATTTTTATTTGGCTGGAAATGGCTAAATCAAGTTTTTATTCCTAAAACTTCTCAAAATCCATTTTTAAGACCATGGGTTGGTTCCTAGGGTCAGTAAGTTCACCACAACTATTTTGCAAAGATTTCAACCTCAAAAGCAATTTTGAATAATTTTTATAACCTAAACAAGCATACAAATGTTTCTGCAAAAACAAACATTTTACCAGAGGCTTTTTACTATACAAATTGCAGGGTTGGCTAGGGCTTGTTCCACTGATTCCAATGATATAAAGTTTATAATTTTTGGACGTGTGGATCAAAAGTTACAAGGGTTTCAATTTGCAAATCAAATATGTTTTCAAATTCTGTTTTAAACAAAAACTGGCCACGCGTCGCAATATGACTGGCTGGTACCGGTTCGCACGGATCGAGTGATGCGGGCCGTTGGATTAAATTACATCGCACGGCGCTGAGACGCTACTTACCGCTTCGCCTAGATTCTATCGTGTGCGTCCGATCCAGATCCTACGGTCCGCAGCAACTCAACCAAGAACTGGCGACGCTGCGCGGCAGCAGACGGCGACGACGGTCAGGCGATGGGCTAGCGGCGGTTCTAGGAAGCAAAGAACAAGGTGGGGATGCTCACCGTGATCGCAAGGACGTGGTGATGCTCGAGGCGTGGTCGGTTGGTCGAGGGGCGCTCAGGGACAGCAGCAATTCCTCGTCGGAGTGAGGAACGACGTCGGGCGGCTCTGGTCCTGGTCGGAGGCGACGCTGCAAATCGCCCTAAGGCAGGACAAGGGCATGGTCAGATGCAGGAGGATGTGGCGAGTGTGGGAGCATCATCGAGGAGTGCTGGGGCGAACGGAGTTTACCTGTGGAGTTCGCCGGAGTGGAAGACAGACGCGACGGCGCTCAGAGCTTGTCGAGGACGACGTTCTGGGGCGCCCGCGGTTGAACGGAGGGCATAGACAGATGCGCCTGGGAGTGGGGAGTATGTGTGTTGGGTCGGGGAGGCAGGAGGTGGCACGGTTCGGCCGAAATCGAGGAGGAACGGTGGTCGGAGCAGTGGGAGTGCGGCTTGAAATTCCGTCGGCCTGGGGGCTCTCGTGCTGCGGTGTTTGAGGGGAAAGGAGGAGAAGGCGCAGGCGCTTTAATACCGCGTGGTCGCAGGGGAAGTAATGGCCGTTAACAGCGTGTATTGATCGCCGGCGTAAAGAGCAGGAAACGGCAGGGCGTCGTCCGCGCGAGGAAGAGGATGAGCTGGAGACGTGGGGCATGCCTGTCAGCGAGAAAGAGAGATAGGGCAAAGGGGTCCACTCGTCAGTCGCTCTGCGGGTGTGCGTTTAGGTAGAAAACGCTTCGCGCGTGGGGGAGAGAAGTTGGGCTAGCTGGGCTCTTTGGGCTTGGCCAGTTGGGCTGAGTCCAGATTCTATTTTTTTCTTTCCTGATTGTTTTGTTCCTTTTTCTGATTCTATTTTCTGTTTTAAAATTCAACAACAAATCAACATTCCAATCAATTCAAACATTCACCAAACATTACAATTGAATTTGGTTCTGTTTAACAACATAAACCAAGGTCCTAAAGTAAAATAATATTTTTATTTTAGGGTCCATTATTAGTTAAATAATTAGACCTTATTTATTAAATCAAAATAGAACTTGTTTTATTTAAATCTCCATTTGAAATTATTTTCAAAACCAAATCAGTAGGTTTTATTTGAAAATAAAGAATACTTGGAAAACTTGTTTTAAATAAATAAACAAGTTTTGATGTTTATTTGAAATAGCAAAACCTTTATTTTTCAATAACTTGGATGTTAAATCCTTATTATTTTATTTAAATCAACCTTTTACTATTTTTCTCAAAATAGAAATGTTTTTATTTTAAAGGCTTGGCCAAGTTTTAATTTGGCTCTTTTAAAATTAATACTTATTTTATTTCTATCCTTTTCTTTTGAAAACCAAATCTTTATTAAAAGATTTCAAAATAGTGAATCCAATTATTTTATTTTTCCTTTATTAAATGTTTATCTTTTTAAATCCCTTTAGGATTTATCTTGATCAAAATAGGTTTGAAGATTCCCATTTGAATTCAAAAAGTTTCTTCTCACCCTGAAAATCAACAAAGTTTTATTTTATTCATTTATTTTTCACATTACAAGATTTGGAAAATCTTGGGATGTGACAACAAACACAGACATGATAGAATCAATAAGATAGAACCATTAATCAATCTGACATAGTCATCTCAATATCCATCGGATCCCCTCCAACACAACATGCATGATTACAAATAGATGATCTTGGTAAAAAGCTCACAAGATCTAAACATGGCAACACAAAGGAGGAGAAACAACCATCTAGCTACTACATGGACCCGTAGTCCAAGGTGGAACTACTCACGCATCATACCGGAGGCTGGCATGGTGACGAAGAAGGCCTCCGGGATGATCTCCCCTCCGGCAGGGTGCCGGGAAGAACTTCAGATCCCCCCGATCTAGGGACGATGGTGGCGGCTACGGACTTTTTCATGGAAGATTGATCGGGTACTCAGGGTTTTGGTATCGAGGGATTCTTATAGGCGAAGAGGCAAGGCAGGAGGGCACCCAGGGTGGCCGCACCCCCCAGGTGCGGGCCAGGCCAGGTCGCGCGGCAAGGGGGTGTGGCCCCCTGGTGTCTCTTCTCTGTTTCGTCTTCTGGCTCCGTGTTCCCCACGGTAAAATATTGACTTTGGCTTTTGTCCCGTCCAATTCCGAGAATATTGATTTTCAGCCTTTTCTGGAACCAAAAACAGAAGCAGGCAACTGGCATTGTGGCATCTTGTTAATAGGTTAGTCCCAGAAAACATATAAAAATACCTCAAAGTGTAGACAAAGCAAAGCAAAGTAGATACTAAACAAGCGTGGGACATCAAAAATTATAGATACGTTTACGACATATCATGCTTCTTTTCCCCAGGAGTCCTCTGTTTATTGCCGTCATTTCTCGGAGTCCACTGTTGAGAACTATTCTTTTGACGCTGATTTCCCCCAGCATTCGACTAGTCTTGGGTTACACTGGCAACTTGACTCGAATTGTGCCGATAATCTGGCCTGTCATCTCTTCTTCTACCTTGGAATTCATTCCTCTGGGATGATCCGGCACCATCACGAGCGTAATGCTCATGCTGATCATTGTGATCTGTGGCATAAGCTCTGGCTGAGTCGGATCCCCAATGCATATGAGTCGGCTATGCGAATTGTTTTAGACAATGTGGTTGGCATATCTCTCTGCAGCCTCTGCCACAACACACTTGCATACCTGCACCCTTGTGCAAACCAAGCAATCGCTTGCGATTCAATCACTCCTTCACATGAGTTCCGCGGGTTACACCACCGAGTCAGAAATTCTCGGTCGGTCTCATTCGGTCTCTGCTTACACTTGGCGAGTTGTTGAGGTCTATTCGGCCTCTTATACGTGTTCGTGAAATTGCTTACAAACATCTCCTCAAAATCTAACCATCAGTTGATACTTCCTGTTGGCAAGTTGTTCAACCACACTCTTGCTGGTCCCTCCAACATTTGTGGCACATACCTCACTTCCCATCTAAGGTTGCCTTCTGCAATTTTCATAGCAGTTGCATAATCAATCAACCAATCTTGTGGCTCTGTGCTTCCGTTGTATGTTTTTGTACCTCTTGGCAACTAAAAATTCGGCAAGGGCGGCCCCCTCATGATTCGTGGTCCAAAACATGCTAGACCCGGAGGACCTTGCTCTTCCAATAACTTGGATTTGTATATCATGTCAAGCTTCAACCTTGCATCATTCGCCTGTAAGTTTCTGTTTGCTGCTCTTTCTTCCATTCCATGGTGATTGGGCCTAGAAAATCCCGCATTCTCCATTTCCGAATAACCATCATTATATTTGTTCTGCATCGGGTTATGCGGAGCTGGTCCTGCATAGATCTGGTGGAGGATGTTGCCTCCCTCCAGCTGAATGATTTTGGTCAAGGTTACCATGCTCGTGGTTTCCTTGACCACCATTGCCATGATCCGGGTTTCTATTCTCACTGTTACCTCGGCTTGCATTGTCGTGGTTCACATTTGCTTTCCCAGCCACTGTCGGGTCATACGGGACCACCTGTTTATCCCTTCTTCCCAAGGTCACTGCTTTGTATTTCCTTGATCCTCCACCGGGTGAAGATGCCATGGCAGCTGACAATGTCGGGGCAGCTCCAGCCGAATGAACTACGCGCGAACCTCTGGGTCTCGCTGGGTTGTTCTTGAGTAGCTCCTCATTCTGACGGTTTGCTATGCGCGGGAGCTCGATGACTCTTTCCTATTTCCTATGTCGACCTTCACCGGTCAGACCATCTATCTCGGATGCTGCTGCATTTGCCGCCCTAAGGTTCTTTGCCAGAGTACTATATATCGACAGCCCTAGGTTAGCCGAATCACCTTGTCTAGACTCATGTTCCTTGTTGATATCACTAAGGAGGTTCTTTCCCATTATTCTAACACTGTCTAGCCGAGTTGGGCTAGTGTCGAGCTTGTTTGCCCTAGCATACTCGCATAGAGTGATGTTAAGCGACTGTTGTAGTGCTACTACCCTCCTAGCCTCCTCTAACATTTTTAACCGAGTTTTCTCTAAATCGGCATGTGCCCGAGCCGGGTTTACAATAGGAGTTACAAGAGTGGTTAAGTTATCTATTGCTTCATGCAAGATATTCTTCGGCCTTTCTAAGGGTGGTCCTCTGATTCGAGTTGCCTTAGGTGTGACATTGCAAACCTCAGGTGGATCTGCGACCGCCGGATCTGCTGCTATCGGCTTTGCTGCTGTCGAATCTAGTGTTGCCGGGTTCTTGCTTGGCCCGGCTCCTGTGCCTGCTGCTGGCGCGGGCGCGGTCATCATCACCTCGACGCTACATGTGGGGCAAGTGATACGCCGACCGCTAGCAGCACTAAGGGCAGGCTCTCTCGAGAGGATGACTCGCTGCGGGTAGACGTAGGAGACGTCGACGCCGACGTACACCTTGTGTGCGCCTAGGTTGATGAAGACTCCATTGCATGGAGGAGAGCGCCTGGCGAAGTGGTGCGCGTTGTCGCTGACGTAGTCCCACATGTCGAAGCGCTGAACGAGCCTAGAGACGATGCGCTCGCCGGTGGCGATGAAGTTTCCCGTCTGGATCTTGACTCCAGCTAGCACCGCTACTAGCCCCATGGTGGGCGCCAACTGTCGTGGTGGTGGCACGGCAGATGCCATGGGTATGCTAAAGATGGGGCCAATGTGTACTAGAGGGATCCAAGGAGGGATGATGTAGTGGTTTCTACACACAAACAAGTCACTCATGATCCCTCCTTAAATAAAAAATGGTTACACTTGCTCCTTGAGCTGTATCAGAGGGAGAGGAGGAAGAAGCACCCAAATATCCTCTAAGTGTAAAAATGAATCGATCCCTCTCTCTGGAGGTCCTGGCTTACCTTATAAAGGGGTGGCCAGGTTATATTAGGGCTGACGTGGAAGGCATATTCCTCGAATATGCTCATCCCAAAGTGGTAATTCGACGGGAGCCTTTTCGTGTCTCCCTTCTATCTACGGCAATGGCCCAGAGTCCACGGCATGTGAGCTTCGGTCTTTGGGACTGTCACCTCGTGATGCCTCTTCTGCTCCTTTGTCCCTTTGACCCTTGTCTATAGCGCTTGGCACTATGCAGATTCCTGGAGGAGAGATAGAGCACAGTGTTGACTTTGGGGTTCGCTCCCTCCTTCTCGAGCAAGCTTCCCTATGACTCGGCCTCGCCCTATATGACGGCCAAGCCTTCACCTTCAAGATCAGTGCATATTAGATTATGTGCCGACATACCTTATATGTCGGCTGAGTCAAGCCTAGGCCTCCTTGACTCGCGTTGATTCGGTTGTTACTCGGTCGATACTTGTTTAACCCGGCCGAGTCACTCCCTAACTCGGTCAATATCTTTAAGGGCTTTCCCCTTTTTCCTTATCTTGACCCTACCTGGGGTCATCCCCCCAACAACATTCAAAGAAACTTGTGGTTGAACCATAAATATTGTGTCTTATTCCTTTTGTCTTTGTGATACTTATATTGTCCGAGCCTTGATCAGTGACATCACCATATCAGGTTCAACCTCGTTACCGACAATAGCTACTTTACTCGATCCAATAAGTAACATCCCTCATGACTTTGTCACACGCTGCACAGCTTATGTGTATAACTTATCCGAGTGGGCCCAGAGCATCTTTTGTCACGCGGATGGACAAATTCCGCTCTTGACGCATACGCCTCTACATGTTCCTTCGAATACCCAATGTCACCCTTATGATCATTGTTCCACCGAGTGACGTTAGGTGCCATTAAAGTATTATCAGGAGACAGTGATTAGATATGGTCTCACGGTCTAAGAAATGAGTCACTACGTTTCTTAATCATCGCAACTTGAACTCTATGACATGATCATGTTACCATACATTAGATAGGGTATGTTCACCATCTCATTCTCCAATGAGATGACTCCATTGTCAATTGATGTCGAGGCAACAACATGATCAAGAAACCTTGATCATCCGTTGACCAATGAACCAGTGACTAGAGTTTCACCGGGAACTCCTGGTTGTTTGTATATCGCACGTGCATTGACATTTCCATTCAATACAGTTATAGCATGATATAAAACTTAATCATAAACTTTATGAAATATGCTGATAATCAATATTATTATTTGTCTTTAGGGCATATTTCCTTCAGGAGGATGCGATCGCCGTCCCCCTGCAGATCACGCAGGCACTAGGCCTCGGCCCCAACGACGCTCCGGCGAGGGTGACCCCGGTGGAGACGTCGCAGTGCAGGGAGGCAGACAACGCCAGTCAGGAGGAGTAGGCACGTTGCGTCGCTGATGATCGGCTAGCGGAGGCGGCAACGAGGGCGGCGACGAAGCTCCTCAGGGGAGAGGTGCTGGAGGCGGCTCGGGCCGACCAGGAGGCGAGGGACCACTAGGCGGCCGAGATGGAGAGGGTCCTGGCCAACCGGGAGGCGGACCGCTAGAAGGCGGCGAGCAAGGCGACGAATCGGGGCCGAGCGCTCAACCGTCACCGCGAACGCTCCCAGCAGCACGCCATCTGGGCGGCTAGGACGACAATCGACAGGACCAGCGGCAATGGTGGCCATGGCAACGATGACAAATAGCCGTAATCCTCGAGCAATACTAGTAGTCATTTATTTTATTTTATTCAAATGTGTATTTTTGCAATGGGCTAGGTCAAATCTAATGAAACAAGTTTTAGTACTAATATTTCACCTACATTTAGGCCCAAGTGGCCTTTGGCGGGCAGCCGCGTGGTCCGTGCGCCGTCTAAACGTGGTCGTGCGAACATGGGAGACGTGCGCAGCCTCTCCAGTGGCACGACTCATCCAAACCGACGCGTCCCACGCGTCCGCCCGTGGACACGTTGAGTCGTATCGATAGAGAAGCCAATTCGGTGGCACCTGGTTAGAAATTGTTTGCAATCTCCTAATTCTTGTACTTGGGACGATGATTCCTTAACTTTATTTTACCTTGTCTGGTATGATGTAAGTTTGTTCGATATTAAATAATAAAGCTAGCCAAAAGGCATTCCTATAAAAAAAAATCAGAGAGAAATTGTCCGTTTCAAAAAAAAAGAAAGAGAAATTGTCAACGCACCGAAGGAACGCAGATCAATCCGAGCGTCCACATCAGGCTCCTCTCTCTCTCCCTGACGGTTCCATTCGGCAACTTCAGGAGACGATAAATCGGCAGTTGACAGTTGGCTGCACGTGCTGGCCTGTTCGCGTAAAACACACCATCAAACAAACTCCAAAACGACCCACCGCACCTCACTCAGCGACCCCTTCCAACGGCACTCGGCGGTCGCCGCCATCCCGGCGCTGCGCTCCCCCCAGGTAGCTTTTCAAAACCTCGACTGCTTTGGCGCCTCCCCCTTTTAATACCAAACCTCCCCCGCTGTCACACACTTCTCAGTCCCCCCACTTTAATAGTCGTACCAATCACTCGCCGCCGTCAGTAGCAGCAGCAGGCAAGGGGCAAGAATGCCACAGCTCGATCTGGAGTCCCTCTTCCGCATCGTCGGCGGCGAGACGCGGTCCAAGGTCGCGTGCGAGACCACCGCGGTCGAAGGCTTCGACGCCGGCGGCCAACGCAAGATCAATGTCATCAGCGCCCACGCGGACGGCCGGACGAGCTGGGCCTGGTCCGGAATGGTGGCCGGCGCGGTGCTGGAGCGGGACGGGTCCACCAAGGGCAGCTCCAACCCCAAGGCGGCCGCCGAGGCGGACACGCGCAAGGGCGGCGCGCCGAAGTCTTGGAGGTCACCGCCGGCGGCCATCGTCATCGGCGTCCTGCCAGCGGGCAAGATGGCCGTGCAGCAGCGGCGCTCTCCCGTCCTCGGCCGCGGCTGGCGCCGGCCTGCGGGCGGAGGAGCCAGGGTCTTCGCGAGCGAGGCCGTGGAGACGCAGGAGCCTTCGTCCCCGAAGGTGTCGTGCTTCGGCACGGTACGGTCCGAGAGCCGTGCTGCGCCTGCGCCTGCGCCCTGCGAGGAGGAAGAGGAGGAGGAGCGGAGCGGGTGCTGGGCGAGCGTCGCCGCCGCGCTTCGTGACCTGTGCCGCCCCGACAGTAGTCGTGAAGTTGAATTGCCGGCGAGTGAATCGAAGGCCTCGGCGTCGGAGTCACCAACGGCGGGCGTTCTGTCGCCACCGCAGCCGGTTCCGGGGCTGGGAGACGTCAAGCACCTTGCTTCGCGGCGGTGGCCGGAGGAGGGCATGGCAGCAGATCGGGGGCGTTGACCGGGTTGAATTGAATCTCCTGCGTGCCTCCAGAGGCACGGGGACAAGTTGTACATCTTGCGTGTGCTTCGATCGGTGGTGGCACGGGAACAGAGTTATAGTACATCGGGCCGGCTTCTGCCTGTGCTAAAAACCTCGATCTTTGATCTTCTTCTCGTGCAGTGTGTATCGTCTCTTTCTTTTGTGTATACAGCTAGCTGCTTCCTGGTTCATTTGTGTTACAGTATCGATGTTTGACTTTGGTTACTCACTCATCCACAGTTTCACTAGAGTCTGAGTTTTGTTTTTGTTTTGAGGGATGAGTCCGAGAAGATTAGTTCTAAGCAGTAAAAACCAACCCAGAAAAGATATGATAATCTATGCACTGTGCATTATACTCGACGGGAAGAAAAACAAATGAAAATGTCAAATGGTTACTGGCGGCTAAAACAAGATGAATCATGAAAAGAAAAAAAAGTTGGAACCTTTTACGGGCTCGCACCGTCGCACGCGAGACGGGAACCCAGACAACCCAGAAAGAGAAGAGCACGGCCCAATACATGTGCACTCGTCACGCTTCAACGGGTACATCCTCCTCTCGGTCTCGTGCCACGCACGGCCCGCGCCACTTTTTTTCGGTTTCCGTACCTTCCTGCTGGCGCTCGCACCAACCGTCTCCCCAATTCGACCGTTGGAATGAATGAACGCACCGCGCGAGAAAAATCTAAAGAAAATCTAAATCTGCAGCAACTGCACACTTCACGACCGTTGCGCCCACGCTTCAAAGGCCACAGAGCACAGCACTGTGAACGCCCGCATCCTCACTCGCTTCTTCTTCTGGTCAGCAAAGCGAGAAAGTGCAAGAGGAAGGAGGATCGCCGTTCGAGAGAGAAGCAGAGGAGCGCTGCTCCGATCGCCGGTCGCCGCGCCAATGGGGTGCATCTCGTCCAAGCTCCTCCCGCCGGGGCCCGGAGGCCGCGGCGGCACGCGCACCACGGTGCGCGGCCGCGTCGACCACGTCGTCTCCCTCACCTCCACCACCTACGGCGTCCTCGACCTCCAGAGCAAGCACGGCGCCGCGGCCGGATCGTGCCAAGCCAAGGAGCTGCCGCTGCCGCAGGAGCAGGAGAAGCCAATAAGCCGGGAGTGGAAGCGCGCCTCCATCAAGCGCCCGCCGCCCCTCGTCGTCCCGGACGCCAAGAAGCCCGCGCCGGACGCCAAGAAGCCCGCGCCGGATGCCACCAGGAAGCCTGAGTCCGGCATGGAGGTGATCAACGCGTGGGAGATCATGGCCGGGCTGGAGGACGCCGATTCGCCGGCCAAGAAGCCGTCCAAGCCGGGCCGCTGGTCTCCCGCCAGGGTCCTCGCCTTGGCCCTGCCGTCGCCCAGGAGGTCATCGGCGAAGCGGAGGAACACGCCGGGGAAGGAGAACAGCCCGCTGCAGCGCTGCTCCGGGAACAGCAGCAAGCCCAGCGACGTCGCCGACGAGGACAGGGTGCTCCGGCCCTACAACTCCATCGACAACTCCAAGCTGTCCAGGGCGTCCAAGAAGTTCTCGCCGGCGAGCGCCCGTGTCGCCCGCAAGCCCAGCGGCCCGGCCGAGACCGGCGGCATGTCGTCGTCGCGTCGGAGCCTGAGCCCGCTGTTCGACCCGGAGCTCCTCGCGTCCATCGAGCGCGAGCTCTCGGAGGAAGGCGCGCACATCAAGCGGGCCATTGGGTCCGAGAAGCCCAAGCAGCCGAAGGTGGTGCCTGCGATCGTGGCGGAGGGCAGGTGTCCGCCCGGCGGCGCGGACGCGGTCGTGCTGTACACCACCACCCTCCGCGGCATCCGCAAGACCTTCGAGGAGTGCAACGCGGTGCGCGCCGCGATCGAGGCCCACGACGTGAAGGTCATCGAGCGGGACGTGTCCATGGACTCGGGCTACAGAGAGGAGCTGCGGCTGCTGCTGGGAGGGCGGGAGCTGCGCGTGCCCGCCGTGTTCGTCCGGGGCAAGCACGTCGGCGGCGCCGCCGAGGTGACCAAGATGGAGGAGGAAGGCAAGCTCAAGGCGCTGCTCCAGGGGCTGCCGCGGGCGCGGGTCTGGTGCGCGGGCTGCGCCGGCGTGAGGTTCGTCATGTGCAGGGACTGCAATGGCAGCCGCAAGGTGCGTGTCGACGGCGAGCGGAAGGAGACGGTTCAGTGTGGCGAGTGCAACGAGAACGGCCTGGTCCGGTGCCCCATCTGCTCGTGATGAGGTTGCGGATTGTTTGGTGTTGAATTGGGTTGATTTGCTTGTCTACCCGTCTGATGTTTGAGCCTCTAGCCTCTAGGGGGGGCTCTGATTTTGCGAGATGTGCGTGTTGCGCTCTGCAACTGCTAATTAACAACTGTAATGTTTACCCGTTCATAATTGTTTCGTATGTAATCCAAATGCTCTTCATTCAATCATTCTTTCCTGTTTAAGCAGATGTGTTGCTCGTTATTGCAGATGAGTAGCAACCAGATTGAATAGTGCGCCTTGGCGCACGATCCCGTTGGTTTAGAGGAATTTTGTGACTATAATTGAAGAACAACATAGCTGAACATATAGAATGTAACATTAGAAAGAGTAGCAGGAACATCAAAAGGGAGCAGGATACTTGGTTCGAATAGAGCAACAGATGTAAATACCAACATTAGAGTAGCCACACAATTTTATAGTACGAAACACATATCACACGCGATCTACGCAGTTCTTATACCACAATATATAATATCTTAGCCCACAACAAACTTAAGTAGGGCTGATAATAGGTGTAAGGATCTTTACAGGAAGCATAGGTGTAAGGATCCTTACTGAAAGTGCAGTAGTTCAAAAGGTCATTAGAGAGTTAGCTGTTACAGGAACATAGGCAGAAAAAATTACACCTAGCCTATATCTTTCATAGAGTGAGATCCATTTCAAGTACTTTCTTTCTCAGCTTTGATGGTCTATAAATATAAGACAGAGCACGGTTAGTTTTTGATATTGTATATGGCATAGTAACAGGCTACCGGTAATCATGTAAGGAACACATGCCTCTGTTTTGCAATCATCAGCCCAAATCTTTGTAAAAAGTGTTCTCTTTAGAACGGTTTCAGTGAGATGGTTCGCTTCTTGTGCTGCAGAAATCTATTTACCGAAAAATAAAAACAATGCGTTATTGAGCGAATCAACTCATGTATTGAAAGGATGGTTGTAGACAACGTCTTGCTCACCTAGCATCGGTATGGTGGCTGGAAGACGGTGGAGTGGACATTTGTGTAACGGATAGTTCCTGTTTGATGTTGATCTGCTTTGGAATTAACTCTTCTTTCTTAACGTCCACCGCCTGACAGTAATAACAGGGAAATCAAAAAGACGCCGATAAACGTGGTTCCAATGATACCGAATCTTCAAAAAGTAATAATAAAAGATATTACCTTGGCCATGGCAACAAGTTTTTCATTCTCTTTGTAGGCACTATCCATCTTAGCCTTAAGACATTCCGTCTCTTCTTAAAATATGGCTTCCCAGTTTAGTGAAGCTGTGATTTATTTTATAGGTTGTCATGCAAATAAAGTTCGGAGGAAAAATAACTACAAAAAATAAGCAGGCAAAGTCTTATGGCAGGAGGCAGGTGTTCTCAGGTTCAACTTAGAAAAAGGGTGTGCATAAAATCCATGTTTCAGAGACCATATGAAATTCCTATCAATTAAGCTCTGTTGAAATCCTAAAGGTACAACCTCATCTCCAAATTCTTAAACGGTTAGTAAAAGCTACGTTGCAAGGACGAGCCACAAAACAGCGAATACAATCTTTAGAGTCCAATGTACACAAAAAATAGATAAAGAACATCCACTTGCAAAGCATATAGCAGCCGAATCAGTTATCAACCGAAGAGGTGAATAAGAAACTCCTATATACCAGGCAACAACTATACAAGGGTGGGTGGCATACGAGAGAGACAAAGAGAATTACCTCGCAATAAAGTAGTCACGACCACAAGGTACACCAACACACAACCCTGAAAGAAATCCAAATGGCATTTAAATTCAACTCTGTCATCCGAACTCTGAAAGAAAAAGAGATACCGAATCTCCACGCAAGCTCCCTCAGAAAATAACGCACGAAAACATTATATTACAAGATAGAAACACCCAGGAGAGTTTAATGCCAATGATCTAAAACCTTGCAAATCGACATAGGCAAACAATAATGATCAGCTCATTGGTGGATGGTCTACGGCAAGAATAAGCATCACCAAACTTTCGTAAACTATGGTTTTGTTTATCTTTTTTTCTACAAATCTCATGTTTCTTCATGTCCACTTCACTGGTCAGGATTTTTTTTCCACTTCGTTCACGGTATGTTCTTGCTCACTTAGTTCATCTTTTTCCTACTAAAAATCTCATGTTTCTTCATGTTTACTTCACTGGCCAGGGAAAGAAAATTCGCTTTGTTCATGGTATCTTATTGCTTACTTAGTTCAGCACGGACTAACCGGATCCATACCTAAAGCAGCAACTAAGCCACGACGGGACAACCTCTGACCAAACCAAACCAATCTACGTAACAACTGCCTAAAACCAAAAAAAACGCCATGCCATGGCTGGCCTTGCATCTACCAACTAAAGGACCATCTACAAAACAGGATCCAACCCAGCACGAAAATAGAGCAAGATAGAAGACATGATTCACTCACCACGGAAACAACCGGACAACAGACGAAGACAGGCAGACGCGACCCATGCAGCGACCTGCAAACAAGAAACGACCAAAAGGAGAAGGCATCTGGTCAGACAAAAGGAAGGAGAAAAAGGGAAGAGAAGGCCAACGAATCTAAAGAGACACTCACCCACGAAAACAACCGGACACCAGACGCAGACAAGCAGCCGCGCCTCACACGACAGCCTATCTCCAAGAAACCTGGACCTGCAAGGGAAAACGACCAAAACAAGAAGAATCCTTATCACAGGAAAGGAAGAAGCAAAGGGAAGCCGAAATTACTGATCCCCTCCACTAAAACAAGGCCCACGGCAGAGGAGCTCCATGGGGAAACACGGCGGCAAAATTGGGAGGGATGGCGTATCTGGGGAGGCGACACAAGCGAGATGGGCAACGGAGAAGCGGAGGAGCCGAGGAACAATGGGACGGACGGGGGCGGAAAGGGGGGCGCAGCGTCTTATGCAACCTCTCCTCGCACACCAGACCCCGCGGGCAAACGGGGAGACGACAACGCGATGCAGCCGCCGGAGTTCGAGGTGGGCAGACGCGGAAACCCCAACCCACCCCTTACCCCGATGGCTCCATCCACGCGTGTACCAACCCATGAGCCCTCACGACATACAATGACCACGCGGCCCCGCCAGGCAACGGGCCCTCGAGCAGCAGCAGGCGGGTACGACCACTCTCAATCGACATGAACCCACACCGCGCGCGAGTCCTCCCACACACGGTACCCGACCCCGCCACTCCCTACCGATCTTCCTCCCACACACGGCACCTAGCCCCGCCACGCCGCCGACAACGTGGACCAGCCAGAGAAGGGGCCCAGGCGCAGCCGCGAGCGGGTAGGAACGTGTCATTCCATCGACTTGTGTGTGCATCGCTTTTGTTAAGCTCATGTGTGTGTACGCCTGCAGCCTCAGAGCGCATACCAGCCCAAAGTCAGTTACATGTGGGGCTAAGAATCCAAGGGGCCACCTGCAGCCTCAGAGCACATGTGTGTGTACGTCGCTTTTGTTGAGCGCATGTGTGTGTGTCAGCTCATGTGTATGTGTGTGTACGCCTACAACCTCCCAGAGCGCATACCAGCCCAAAGTCAGTTACATGTGGGGCTAAGAATCCAAGGGGCCACATGCGGCCTTACAGCGCATGTGTGTGTATGTCGCTTTTGTTGAGCGTATGTGTGTGTCAGCTCATGTGTATGTGTGTGTACGCCTGCAGCCTCAGGACGCATAACAGCCCAAAGTCAGTTACATGTGGGGCTGAGAATCCAAGGGGCCACCTGCAGCCTCAGAGCGCATGTGTGTGTACGTCGCTTTTGTTGAGCGCGACCATGTGTGTGTCAGCTCATGTGTATGTGTGTGTACGCCTGCAGCCTCCCAGAGCGCATACCAGCCTAAAGTCAGTTACATGTGGGGCTAAGAATCCAAGGGGCCACCTGCAGCCTCACAGCGCATGTGTGTGTACGTCGCTTTTGTTGAGCGCATGTGTGTGTTAGCTCATGTGTATGTGTGTGTACGCCTGCAGCCTCAGAGCGCATACCAGCCCAAAGTCAGTTACATATGGGGCTAAGAATCCAAGGGGCCACCTGCAGCCTCAACAAATGTGTGTGTACCAGCCTGCAACCTCACGTCGCTTTTGTTGAGCGCATGTGTGTGTACGTCGACTTCCCGCATGGCATAACAAGCGCAGTGGATAAGCCATCGGACGGCCAGAACGGGCTGAGCTCTGTGGAGGCTCCTAGGGGTCTCACCAACTACATCTTTAGATGATGCTAAGTTGCTCACAACCCTTTGCCTGCCCAGTTTCGTATTCTCAGGACTTGCGTTTGCAGTTTCTGAAATAAGTAAGACTATGAAGAAAGAAAAAATAGTTAAAGGGTCTATTTCTTGAAGATTGTATTTATTTATTACAAAGAATCTTCTGAATGATTTTCCCGTGAAAGCCATTCTCCCACATATGAAATACATTGCCAAAGGAATTGTATTTTCCGCTCCAATTCTTTTTCACACTAATTCAACAAGACATTCCGCGTGTGTTTTCCTATTTTTAATTTAATGACTACACATGCATTTTGTTGTTGTTCTACACTCGCATTCTTATTAAAAAATTTGCTTTTATACTC
The DNA here is from genome assembly GCA_916181665.1 of Avena sativa. NCBI lineage: Eukaryota > Viridiplantae > Streptophyta > Magnoliopsida > Poales > Poaceae > Avena > Avena sativa. The sequence continues at coordinate 511,735,027 of OV702294.1, forward strand.
GGTGTTTCTCAAAAAAAATCTGTTTTTTCTATTGATGTGTTTCTCAATCCTATGATCTAAAGAGACTCAAGGGATTCATGATGCCAAAACTTCCATTGTTATAAAGGTACATAATAGAGCTATAGAGGTAGGCACACAAACACACACAAAAGATAAATGTGCAAACCACACTAAGTTCTCCGCCATGAGTCTCGAATGGTGAGTGGGGATTCTGCCTAGTTCCAATGCAAACATTAGATTTCTAAGCAAAACTATCAATTCATATTTCAACCACGTAGTAAGACACAACACACACATGACTTTGTATATTGTTTGATTTGGTACATAAATTTTGGTCACAATTCTAACAATGCCAAACGTTGATAGACATACTTATCAAAATCACTTATATATATGGCAAACATTGATAACAACAAAATGATGCTTATTACCATGAGTATTGATATTATTCAATAAGTTATTTTTTCACACATCAAACCAACCGAGGAAACAGATTTTGCTTGACGAGATAAATAACTAGGTGAAGGATGAGGAACGTAAGATAGAATTCTGAATATATACTCTAACAACAATGGATACATCATGCTCCCCATACTTATTGAAGATTGGAGGGCTATTTATCAACATCGTGCGATGAATAATAGAAAATATCTACCGGCGCTGCCCTCCCGCAAGGTTACACCCTTCTCCCCTCGTCAACATTTCCATGTCTAGTAACTGTTTACTCCTTCCTTATTTCTACTTCCCACCTTTCATCCTGGAGGTTTCCCCTTGTCCGTCATAGATGATGCAGGTTGGTTCTGTCGCCCACTAGAGATCGAGTTGGAACTCAGAAAGATGAGAAAGATAGTTCGCGAGCCAAATTGTTTATAGGCAAGCCGTAGATTGAGGGTTTGACCCAACCGAGATGTTAGCAATTTTAAGACTTTTCATGTTGCGTAGGTTGTTTTGAAATGCTGCTAGCAAGCTTATGTTCCGTTTGCACAAACACACACATGGGTAAATGTTGAGATGCTCGTGGGTACCTATTGTATGAGTTGTGTGCAACTGTGCAAGACACAAAGGTGCTTTCAAGTTGTTCCTGTTGGGCCACGTAGAGATAAAACAAAAAAATTCCTCTAACGTGGTGATCCCAAGATCTAGTTGAGGTAGAAGGCCACGAGGTTTACCACTAGATGCGCAGTTGCGGATTACTGATAAAGCGCGACAGTTGATGCAGTGCAGTCCTTTGTGTTCCGATTGTCCTGGTGCTGATCGTACAACACCTCTGCTGGTATCCACACGTACAAGGAGGAGCACCGGCGGCGAACTGCTAGGTTCGAAACGATGACAGGACTGCTGTGGAGCTAGGGTTTCCAACACATGGAATGACCTAATCGATCAACGATTAACCTTTCTGGGTTACTGTGCTCCACTATATATAGGGAGTGAACGTGGGCTCCACTCTCGTGGCCCATTCACTAAAGCCCATATAACACTAGTCACCGTGAGTCCGACTCACTGACTCAGTCCTAATCCCGCTTGGGTCCAACCCAACCAGATTTTCGGTTCAGATCCAATCCAAACTTGCTCCCGCTCTTAAGTGTGTGACCCCGCAGGCTCATGGCTACTTGGACACCATTAGAGTCTGACTCATAATCGATCAGTCGGTAGCGGCTCCTAACAGAACTAGCCGACTCCCAAGTACCAAAGAGTCATGACGACTTGCCTTTCCAATGCGACTTGCGTCCGAGTCCCTTTTGCCTCATGATATACCTTGTCAGACTATAGGCGAATAATTGTCATCCCTTAAATAGTCTGACTCTCTTCTCGATCCGAGATAAGTGATTCATCCGACTAACTCTTAGTCGATCGCCTCGGTTAACACTTAACCGAGTCGTGCATGGCCATGCTTTTCGAATCATATCATCTAAGAGGGCCTAGAGAATATCTCTCCAAGTGGAGGGGCAAAATCCCATCTTGGTTATTCACATCACGCAGCTTGATTCTTAGTCGACCCGAACTCTGCCTTTATAACTGCCCAGTTACGGATCAACGTTTGATAGAACCTAAGCCGGTGATCCTCAACTCGGACTATGCAACAATCTCAGGTCTAAGGATTACATTGATTGAGATATACAAATGACAACTTGTTCGTTGTACCTCAATATGGATCAATCCGACTCGCTAAACTCTTTAGCCGAATCTGTGTAAGTCGGAATAGCATCACCATGCCCATGACAAGTGGAACCGAGTCATCAAGCCGACTTTCACATTGGTCTAAGTTGTGTGTCCAGCACAACCTCAATGATCAAGGATATTTAGTACAAACAACATGAATGTATAGTTCCACAACCGAATCACATATTTAATGATACACATCAGATGTTTATACAAGTACAACTTAATATCTTTATGAATACAATGGGAAATATCATCATACATGATTGCCTCTAGGGCATATTCCCAATAGTTCCATACATGGGTTTTTATAGCGCCTTTTCAATAATTTCTTTCATTGCATATTGATACTAGCCTACCGCGGTTTAACAGAAAATAATGTTATTGCTGATGTAAAAAAAGAAGTGATGGCTTTTGCTAAGACTGGTCATAGTGGTAGTATCATAGTACTAATATCATGCATATGGTATTTGTGTATGATACTATCTCCATAGTGCATGGTATCATATGGTAGTATCATACTAGTACTATATTTAGTAATTTGTAGAATCTCGATACAAAATTGTGTACAAGATTTATTTGTATGAGGTTTTTCTAGTTTTACGTGTTATGATACGGTATCTACCTATTGAAAGAACATTTCATAATCCCTAGTGTTTTATGTGTTAGATAACAATATCAAGGATTATTTAATGTGTGTTGAAGTGTTGTAGATATCTATCTTAAAAAGGGGAAAGAAACTGCCTTTGGGGGGCAGAAAATCCGCCCCACCCCATTTCCAGCAGGGCGCAGCCCCCAGAGAGGGGGCGGATTTTTGGCCGAATTTTCCGGCCTAGCCAGATAATCCCCCCCCAGAATCAGCTTCAAGTTTACCAAGGCGCAACCCCTAGAGAGGGGGCGGAGTTTCCCCCGGACTTTTCGGCTCTAGGCCGATTTTCTCCCCAAGCCGGATAGTCTGCCCCTTGAGGGGGCGGATTCCCCTCGAGGAATTTCACTAAGTCAATACCTACGTCGCTCTCTGTATGGGGGCGGAGTTTTCCCCGGAGTTTCCCTCCTGGGGGCGGATTTTCCCCCCAGGGCGGATGGTCCGCCCCTAAGGGGGCGGATTATCCACCCCCAAATTTCTCCAACGGCAAGATCTGGGCAGGGGGGTATTTAAGCTTGTCTTCCCCCTCCTGCCAGAACTCTTGATTCATTCGAAAAAGTCAGGATCTGTTCATCATCCTTCAACCAAGAGAGCTCCACCCTCATCCACCCAAAGGCCTCGTCCCTTGGGGAATCAAAGGAGGAGAACTCGATCTTCAATCACTACAATCAAGTGCTTCATCTTCTCTCCATTCATCTGGAGAATCTCTGATCTAGTATTTCTTGCAAATATCTAGATCCTTGCTTTTGTTTATATTGATAAACCGTGTTCTTGTGACAGGTTGTTGTCATTATGAGAGCCCCCAATTCAGTTGTGGGTGTGTGCCTCGGTAGAGGTGTAAAGGCACCAGTTCCCGCCTCGAAGGGTACCAATAGTGGAGAAGGTGGATCAGGCCTTTCGTGGCGAGATCCATCGGAGAATAGGGTGAGGCCTATTGTGGCGTGGTGGTCTTAGAACCTCCCACCCCTCCAACGTAGATGTACTTCCCTTAACAAGGAAGGAACTGCGGTAAAACAAATCCCTGTGTCTCCGCGTGCTCCACTACGGTTTCCTCGCTCCTCTCTTTACGAGCTTAGTAGCTAGGTTTGCATATAGGGAAATTCTCATGGTTGCATATCTAGAGAATTTACTTTGTGTCAAGCCTAAAATTGAAAAAGGAACTAAAAATTGAGTAGGACCTATTCACCCCCCCTCTAGGTGCCCATACGATCCATTTCAATTGGTATCAGAGCCCTGACTCTTGATTCGGGCTTAACCGCCTAAGAGAAGTATGGGTTCCAAGGGAGATGGGAGTGATGCTCCGGAGGTAGTCACCATGAACGATCTCAAGACGTTGGAAACAACCTTGGTTAGTTCAATGGAGGATAAGATGGAAGAGATGCGTCAATTGATAATGCGTCTCTCCACATCCGCAGCATCACCTCCATCTACCTCTAAGGCTACCACACCGCAATCCAAGGAAACGAGTAAAACCGATTCCAAAGATAACGAAGTGGTTGGTGATGGCACTAGCAAGATCTCCTCCTCGAAAAAGGATAGTGGTAAGGAGGTATACAATGAGGTTTCCCATGTGTATTCTCCTGATCCACCTATCCCACACCCACATATACATAATAGGGTGATCCACCCAAACTTTCAGCATCTACTTTTAATCAATGGCAATTTTTGATGAAGTCTCATGTGTGCAGCTCCTCCATTGAGTTGTGGAAAATCATAGAGAATGGTCTTCATGTTGGAGAACCCCACAACCTAACAAGAAGAGAGGTTGTTGATAGCCAACTCAACGCTACAGCTCTACGCATGATCCAGCTTGGTGTGGGTGACAAAGACATGCCACATATTCAACATCTTAGTACAGCTAAGGAAGCTTGGGATGCTCTCACCGAGCTCTTCATTGGAAATGAAAGTATGAGAAGGAATAGATATGATGCTTTGAGCAATGAATATGAAGGATTTTATATGTTGGATGGAGAAGACCACGAGGACATATATAGGAGGCGCAAGTCAATAGCCACCACTTTCAGGAATCATGGTGCCTCTCATGTTGATGATGCGTGGATCAAGCGCAAGTATGTTAGTGCTCTTATGCCTTTTGAGCCCATTGATTTGAAGAGTCTCCAAGGAATGCATAATTACCACCTTATGACATCCAATGAGGTAATGCAAGAAATGGCAGCTTTCAAAGTGGCTGCCAAGAATGCTGAAGATGCTCATGCACGAGCTATGGGGATGCAAAAGGGGGTCAACATGGCCTTGAAGACAAGTGTGGTTGATCATGATGAAGATGACATAGAAGATATGGACTGTCCCGAGGATGTAAAAAGAATTCATGGACAATACATGGCCTTGTATGCTAGAAACTTTTGGAAGGATCCAGTCAAGGCCAAATCTGAACTAGAACGCAAGAGTGGAACTTATGGAAGAAAGGAAAACGGTCCCAAGCTGAGAACTTGTTTCAACTGTGGAGATCGGCTGCACTTTGTAGCCGAGTGTCCATTTCAAAGTAGGGAAGATAATGGAGGAAGACTCATTCTCAAGGAAAATTCAAAGGCTCCACGCAAGAAACAGTTTGTAAAGAAGAATGGTCCTTTCAAGAAGCAACCAAAGATTGTTCTAGTGGCTCAAGAAGAATATTCTTCGGGAAGTGAAGATGAATACGAGGATGATAGCTCTCGAGAGGTGGCTACTATAGCCACCACATCTACACCAACATCTCTCTTCGACTCTCCGAACGAAAACGTCATCAACAAGAACGCTACTTGTCTCATGGCAAGAGATTCCGAGGTATCAACTTCTAACACTTCTTTTACTAAGGCTATGATTGACATGGATGATCCTACTAGTCTCAGGGTTAAAGAAGAGATTATTTCTTTGGACTATTTCTTCGCTAACTTGCAAGGTGAGCACAAAATACATTTTGAGGCTCTTATTGACCAGCTGGCCCAAAATGAAGTGCTCCTTGAAGAAAATGGCAGAATTGAAAGGGGGGATGCAACGGAAATTGCGTCCTTGAAAAATGATCTAGAAGAAGAAGAAGAGGCTCGGGCTTCTATTGAAGAGAGACTTGAGACTATTGAGGAGTCACATGAAGAAATGGTGGCAAAGCTTGTTAAGGAGCGTGACAATGCAGTTGCCAAAGCAAAGAAGTTAAAGAAAGAAAAGATTGACTTTGGGGCTGCTCAGGCTAGACTCTCCGAGGAATTGGAGAAACTTGACATTGCTCACAAGGCGTTGAAAAGTGAATTCTCCATTCTCAATGAGTCACATGATCATCTCCAAAGTCGATTGACCAAGTATGATGTTCCTAGCACATCTAAATCAACATATATTCACAAAGAAAACGCTAGTGTGGAAGAAGGGCTTGTCAATGAGACCACTCCCAAAGATAAGGGTGTACTTGATGAGGTACTTGGCAAGCAAAGATCAAATCATGGTAAAGAGGGACTTGTATATGTCACCAAGTCCAAGAAGAAGAAGAATACCAAGGGTGAACAATCAAAGACAAGCACCGTTGAGAAGAATGTCACAAAAGACAAAACTAACAATATTGGTTTTGCAGGGTCTCACAATCCAAATTATGAACTCTTTTGTGATTATTATGGCGATGTTTATGCTTATTATGTTGGTCATTTTGATGAATACGTTGCTTGGTCTATTTGGGTTCCAAATACCCTTGTTACTAACATGAGAGGACCCATTGAAAAATGGGTACCTAAACCAAAGAAATAATTCTCTTGCAGGGCTATGCTTCCGGTGGGTCTAAATGGGTGCTGGATATTGGATGCACTAGTCATATGACCGGAAGCAAGGAGATCATCATGAAGATGCGACCCAATCATGATAATATTACAGTCTCCTATGGTGATAAGTCTAAATCTCAGGTATTGGGTCTTGGCAAGGTTGTGGTCGCCCACGATATCTCTCTCGTGGATGTCATGCTTGTTGAGACCCTCGGTTACAACTTACTTTATGTTCGTGCCCTTGGTAAGATGGGCTTTGTTGTTTTCATTGATGATGATTTGGTGGTACTCTTGTGGAGTAAGTCTCTAAAGGTCGATTTCGTTGGGTACGTCGAAAATGATCTGTATGTGGTAGACTTTTTGGGGAAAACCACTTCGGGTCCGATGTGCCTATTTGAAAAAGCCGACGTGGGCTGGCTATGGCATCGCCGTTTAGCCCATGTCAACATGAGAACTTTGCAAAGTCTTCACAAGGGTGGCCACATCCTTGGACTAAAAGACAATGTTTCATTTGCCAAAGATAGTGTTTGCAGGGCTTGTGTTGAAGGCAAAATGCATGACTCTCCCCACAAGAGGAAGACTATTGTTTCTTCAAAGAGAATCTTGGAATTACTTAATGTGGACTTATTTGGTCCTCCATCTCATGCCAGTCTCGATGGGAAGAAATATTGCTTGGTCATAGTCGATGACTACTCAAGATATAAATGGGTCTATTTTTTCAAGCTAAAGAGTGAAACTCAACAAACGGTCATTGATATGTCGGAAACGTATCTATAATTTTTGATGCTCCATGCTTGTTTAGTATCTACTTTGCTTTGCCTTGTATACACTTTGAGGTGTTTTTTAAATGTTTTCTGGTACTAACCTATTAACAAGTTGCCACAGTGCTAGTTGCCCGTTTTCTGCTGCTTTTGGTTTCAGAAAAGTTGGTAAGAAATATTCTCGGAATTGGACGGGACGAACGTCAAAGTCAATAACTTTCCGTAGGGAACAAGAATCCATAAGACGAGACGGAGACGCAAGCCAGGGCGCCCAGACCCCCCTAGGCACGAGTGGGCCCTACCCCGCGCCTGGGTAGGGTTTGGGGCCTCTAGCCGCCTCCTCGGCCTCCCCCTTCGCCTATAATAAGCACCCGATCAAATCTCCACGAAACCGTCTATAGCCACCACCACCATCGTCCCTAGATCATGGGGATCTGAAGTTCTTCCCGGCACCCTGCCGGAGGGGAGATCATCCTGGAGGCCTTCTCTCCGGTATGATGCGTGAGTAGTTCCACATTGGACTATGGGTCCATGTAGTAGCTAGATGGTTGTACCTCCTCCTTTGTTCTTTCATGTATAGATCTTGTGAGCTCCGTTCATGATCAAGATCTAATCTATTTGTAATCATGCATGTTGTGTTTCCAGGGATCCGATGGATATTGAGATTATTATGTTGGTTTGATTAATGGTTTTGTCTTTATGATTCTATCATGTCTGTGTTGTTTGTGATCTTGCATGCTCTCCGTTGTTAGTAGCTATCTTGGCCAAGTAGTTGCTACTGACTCCAAGAGGGAGTATTTATGCTCGATAGTGGGTTCATGCCTCTAGTTTCCAAGGGAAGTGACAATAATCTCTTCGGTTATGGATGTGTTGTTGCTACTAGGGAGAAAACAACAGTCTCTTGTTCATGAAACATGTGGACTGTTTACCTTACACACTTTGCTTAAAGCAGTTGTCTATTGCTTGCAACTTAATACTGGAGGGGGTTCAGATGATAACCTGAAGGTGGACTTCTAGTCATAGATGCAGTTGGATGGTGGTCTATGTATATTGTTGTATTGCCCAATCGAATCTCATAGGATCTTTATGACTAGTAATTGCATTGTTAAGCCTTGCTAAGTTCCTGTCAATTGTCCTGCTGTAATTTGTTTACCCTTCATGCCATGTTGTTTATCTAAGGAGAGCACCTCTAGTGAACTATGGACCCCAGTCCAATCTTTACCATTGATACATCTTCCACTGTTACTTGTTTACTTGCTGCAAACCATTACCTTCCACACCATATGTTTAATCCTTTGTTACAACAAACCGGTGAGCTTGACAACCTCACTGATTCGTTGGGCAAAGTCTTGAGCTTGTGTTGTGCAGGTCTCCACGTTGCTAGCAACACCTGTGTGACGTTTCCTTCCTCCTTCTGGTTCGATAACCTCGGTCTCAACTGAGGGAAGACTTGCTGTTATGCTTATAACACCTTGCTCTTGGGGTTTCCAACGAAGTCCTCTCTGTTAGACATCAACTTTTCTGGCTTTGTTGCCAGAGAACGAAGAAGAAGAGAATCCCACGTTGACGAGGGCTATCAACAAGTTTTCTGGCGCCATTGTCGGGAGGCTAAGGACATCTTCACAAGGGGAGTCCTCCACTTCCTTTTTCTTTACTTTGTTTTTAGTTTGCTTTATTTATTTTGCTTGGTTTTGTTTGCCTCTTTTAAAAAAACAAAAATAGTCAGTTTGGTTTGCTTGCTTTATTCAAAAACACAAAAAAATTAGTTCCTGCTCTAGCTGCTGCTGCTGCTATTTTTGGCTTGCCCACCTTTGCCAAACTAAACTCCACTGAGAACACCAAGTTGTGTGACTTCACTAGCACCAACAACAATGATTTCCTTAGCACACCTATTGCTCAACCTGCTCTTGATGCTACCTTTTATGAAATTAAGCCTGCTTTGTTAAATCTTGTGATGAGAGAGCAATTTTCTGGTGCTGGTTCTGATGATCCTGCTGCCCATATCAATAGCTTTGTTGAACTTTGTGAGATGCAAAAGTATAAGGATGTAGATGGAGATATTATTAAGCTCAAGCTTTTTCCCTTCTCCTTGAGAGGAAAAGCTAAAGAATGGTTGCTATCCTTGCCTAAAAATAGTATTGATTCTTGGACTAAGTGCAAAGATGCTTTTATTGGGAAATACTATCCTCCTGCTAAGATTATATCTATGAGAAGTGACATTATGAAATTTAAACAACTTGAAAGTGAACATGTTGCCCCAGCTTGGGAAAGAATGAAATCTTTGGTTAAGAATTGCCCCACTCATGGACTCACTCCTTGGATGATTATCCAGACTTTTTATGCAGGTTTGAACTTCTCCTCAAGAAATCTGTTGGATTCAGCTGCTGGAGGTACCTTCATGGGCCTCACTTTGGGTGCTGCAACAAGGCTCCTTGATAATATGATGGTTAACTATTCTGAATGGCATGTTGAGAGAGCTCCACATGGTAAGAAGGTAAATTCTGTTGAGGAAACTTCCTTTTTGAGTGAAAAGATTGATGTTATTATGGCTATGCTTATTAATGGGAAAGCTCCTTTAGATCCTAATAGTGTTCCCTTAGCCTCTCTGGTTGCTCAAGAAGAGCAAGTTGATGTGAACTTCATTAGAAACAACAATTTCAACAACAATGCTTATAGGAATAATTTTGGTAGCAACAACTATATGCCTTATCCTCCTAATAATGGCAATTCCTATGGAAGCTCTTACAATAATACTAGAAATGCCCCCTCTGAACTTGAATTCATGCTTAAGGACTTTATTAGTAAAAAAACCACTTTCAATAAGACTATAGAGGAAAAGCTTTTAACTGATGAGAAAAATATATCCTCTTTGTCTGAAGCTCAGTCTTCCTTGATTAATAAAATGGCTGCTAAACCTGAAACTATGGAAATACCTTTGCTACTGCTCATGCCATACAAGTTACTATTGATGAAAATGTTAGGCTGTTAGCTCAACTTCATGCTAGGTGGGAAAGGGAAGCTGAAATTGATAGAAACAATAGTGTGTGCACCATCACCACTAAACCACAAGTAGTCCTTGTTCCTCCTCCTACTATGCATAAGCCTATTGAGCCTACTACTAGTGATGCTAAGTTTGACTTTGATATTGATGGTTGCAATATTTCAGAAGTGATTATGTTCCTACAAAAGCTTGCTAGAAGTCCCGATGCTAGTGATATGCATGTTGCTTTCACCAAACACATTACAGATGCTCTTGTTAAGATTAAAGAAGAGAAGCTAAAACACAAAGCTTCTATTCCTAGGAAAGTAGAAGATAGTTGGGAACCCATTATTAATATACAAGTGAATGACTTTTATCTCAAAGCTTCATATGATCTTGGTTCTAGTGTCTCTATTATGCCTAAGAAGATCTATGAAATGCTAGATTTGCCACCATTGGAAGATTGTTATTTGGATGTCCCACTCAATGATAATGCTAGGAAGAAACTCATGGGGAGTATTAATGATGTTCTCATTATGGTTAACAATGCTTATGTCCTTGTTGATTTCTATGTTTTGGATGTTAAATACAATGCTTCTTGTCCTATTACTTTGGGAAGACCTTTTCTTAGAACAGTTGGTGCAATTATTGATATGAAAGAAGGCACCATTAAATATCATTTTCCATTCAAGAAAGGTATTGCACACTTCCCTATGAGTGGAGAGAAGTTGCTTTTTGCTCCTCCTTTGAAAGAAAGGTTTGATGTTAATGCTTCTTCATTTGAAAATACTTGATTCTTCTTGCTTCTGGTGTCTAACTTAAAGGCGTTAAAGAAAAGTACTTGCTGGGAGATAACCCAACAGTTTCCTTGAGTCTTGGAAGTTATTACTTCAGTAATGACCTCTCCTTATCCTTTTTGTTTGGTTTTGTGCCAAGAATGATCTCTAATGAGAGGGAAGTAAGATTTGGGGAGTTGCTGTCCCGAAACAGATTTCTTTCCTCCACCAAAAATATTCGTGAGGAGTCCGTGTAACTCGGATTGAGCTCAAAATTTACGAATAAATCCCCCAGTATGTTAGATAAATTTTGTTAGTTCAACACGTTTTTATTTGAGCAACAGAAGATGTTCAAAAAAATTGGTTTCTACCTGCTGGTCTGTTTTGACAGATTTCTGTCATTATTTGCATTTGCTTCTTATTGATTCCTTTTTGGGTTATTTTTGGGAAATTGAGCTTTTTGAAGGAGTTACTACAGTAGCTTGTGTTTTTAGTGAAAATCCTTGCTGTTCCAAGCTTTGCCAGAGGTATAATATCTTTTGAATACACTAATGTTGCTAATGAAGATTGTGTGAAGTTTTGTATGAAGGAAAAATTTCAGGTGTAAAGAGAGAATGATGCAATGAGATAAAGAATGGAGAAAAGATCAAGCTTGGGGATGACATCATGGTGTCACCCCAAGAAATATCGAAAAGGTACAAGAGTCAAAGCTTGGGGATGCCCAAGGCATCCCCTTCTTCATCAATAAAAAGCTCAGGTCTGTCTAGACACTTCGTTTTTATTGTTTCATGCACATTTGTATTGTTCTTGGAGCGTCTTAGTTTTAATTTGCTTTGCTTAGTTTGTTTAGTTTGCTTGAATAAAGTAGTTTGGACCATGTTCTCACTGTGTTGTTTTGCAAAAAAGTTGCTTGGTGTTGGAAAGGAGTAGTAAGTTCCTGCTTAAAGTGCAAGAGGAGCTTACATTGATTGTGACTTAGACTTTAGCATGACATGCTAGGTGTTGTTTTGACCTTATGCTTAGTGATTATTGCTATAGCATGTCTTGTTCCAAACAATTGGAATTGCTTAGTGTGCCTTGAAGAAATTATGCGTTGTTTTAGCATGCAAAAAGCATAGTATTGTGGTATTCTCCTTTGATGCTTTGTTTGGGTTGACTTGGCACATGCTCACACCATGTTATGACTATGAAAAGTCACCATTAGCCTATATGATCATTTAGTCCTTGACTTGAAGTACCACTCTATGCTTTGATTAGTAATGCTTTGTTGCACTGCATGATTATGGCCATTATTGCTCTCTTAGTTGGTTGCTCCCAGTCCTTTGCTAGCCTCCACTTGTATGAGTAAGCTCTACTTATGCTTCCAACTCCCAAGAAACCAAGTTATTCCAAAGTGTCCACTATAAACTCCTATGCATGGTGTGCTACACCATTCCAAGTATATTCTTGTTTTCAGCTACCTTCCAATTAAAAACTATTTTGTTATGTGAAAACTTAGTGATTAAAGCCCTCACAAACTTGATGTCACACTTTATATTCTTTGCCCCTAATAAACTTGAACCATTGTGTCATCTATGTTGTATATGCTTGCACTTATACGTTGGAATTAGAAGAACCGTGCTGTCAGAGGGAACGTTTTCAACATTGCACTTGTACTTTGTACTCAGTTGATATCATGCTCTTTTGTCTATGGCAGTCACCAGTGTGAAATAAAGAGGGAACATGTAAGTCCATGGAGTTTGTATCCTGTGTTAGAGAAACGCCTGGGCCGCTAGCCTAAGCCATGCCTAATCATGGTGGAAACTTGCAATATCACCATAGTGACATCTATGAAGCATTGTTCTTATAAAAAAAGAGACACATTAAGAAAAGAGGAAAGAGATAAAAAAGCACATTCCCATGGTACATAAGAAGATTGTTGAGATGCTCATTGTCTGCTTGCCTTGTCATTTTGGTTATGGGATAGCTCTTGTACCATGTGCAAGGGGTACCCCGTTGGCGGTTCTCAATAATATGCAAATACTTACAATGACAAGAACTTATAGGTGACTAAAGTTGAGTAGCATGAGGTGTGGCCCTCGTATTCAAGGGACTTGAGATTGCCAACTTATACTTCGTCAAGCATATACTCCATCTTTGTTCACTTTAACCTTAATCACTTCAAGATGCTTATGATAGGGGCAATGAGGGCTGAAAGCTAACAAGTACCATAATTTTTGGAAGCTCTTTTTGAAACTTGAAATCCCTGCTTCCTTTACAAAAAGGCCTTTCTTCCACCACTATTGAGTCTCCACCTTCTACCTTTAGGCACCATTAAGAGAGCATAGTTGCCATTCTATGTGTAGTGTTCCAAAGCTTATTGATTGATGCATATTGTGCTATTACTTGTTCTTGTGCTATTTGTTTCTAGTCACCCTTGTGAACTTTGAAGGTGTCCTATGCATCTATATTGCTACTCTATGAGGGACAAGCTGATTGCCACTATGCTATGTTTTCTGTATGTGGAACAAATAAACGTTTTTCAATGCATGTTATTCATGATCTTTGTTTGTAGCCTTTCATGTTGCAAGCATAGTTACTATGTCCTATTGTTAGAACTCCATCTTTCATGCACATGTTTAGAGTTCTTTGATCCCATCTTGCAATGCTTGCAAATGGTTGGATCTTTATTGTGAGGGTGCATGTCACCTAAAAATGTATTCTTTTTATCACTTACCTACTCGAGGACGAGCAGGAGTTAAGCTTAGGGATGCTTGATACGTCAGAAACGTATCTATATTTTTTCATGATCCATGTTTGTTTAGTATCTACTTTGCTTTGCTTTGTCTACACTTTGAGGTGCTTTTTACATGTTTTCTAGTACTAACCTATTAACAAGTTGCCATAGTGCCAATTGGCTGTTTTCTGCTATTTTTGGTTTCAAAAAAGTTAGTAAAGAAATATTCTCGGAATTGGACGGGACAAACGTCAAAGTCAATAATTTTTCGTGGGGAACAAGAATCTAGAAGACGAGACAGAGATGCAAGCCAGGGCGCCCAGACCCCCCCAGGCGTGGGTGGGCCCTGCCCCACGCCTGGGTAGGGTTTGGGGCCTCTGGCCGCCTCCTTGGCCTCCCCCTTCACCTATAAGAAGCCCCCGATGCAGAAACCCTAAGAACCCGATCAAATCTCCACGAAGCCGTCTGTAGCCACCGCCACCATCGTCCCTAGATCGGGGGGATCTGAAGTTCTTCCCGGCACCCTGTCGGAGGGGAGATCATCCCGGAGGCCTTCTCTCAGGTATGATGCATGAGTAGTTCCACCTTGGACTATGGGTCCATGTAGTAGCTAGATGGTTGTATCTTCTCCTTTATGCTTTCATGTATAGATCTTGTGAGCTCCGTTCATGATTAAGATCTAATCTATTTGTAATCATGCATGTTGTGTTTGCGGGGATCCGATGAATATTGAGATTATTATGTTGGTTTGATTAATGGTTTTGTCTTTATGATTCTATCATGTTTGTGTTGTTTGTGATCTTGCATGCTCTCCGTTGTTAGTAGCTATCTTGGCCAAGTAGTTGCTACTGACTCCAAGAGGGAGTATTTATGCTCGATAGTGGGTTCATGCCTCTAGTTTCCAAGGGAAGTGACAATAATCTCTTCGGTTGTAGATGTGTTGTTGCTACTAGGGAGAAAACAACGATCTCTTATTCATGGAACATGTGGACTATTTACCTTACATACTTCTCTTAAAGCAGTTGTCTGTTGCTTGCAACTTAATACTGGAGGGAGTTCGAATGATAACCTGAAGGTGGACTTATAGTCATAGATGCAGTTGGATGGCGGTCTATGTATATTGTTGTATTGCCCAATCGAATCTCATAGGATCTTTCTGACCAGTAATTGCATTGTTATGCCTTGCTCGGTTCCTGTCAATTGCCCTGTTGTAATTTGTTTACCCTTCATGCCATGTTATTTATCTAAGGAGAGGACCTCTAGTGAACTATGGACCCTGGTCCAATCTTTACCATTGATACATCTTCCAGTGTTACTTGTTTACTTGCTGCAAACCATTACCTTCCACACCATACGTTTAATCCTTTGTTACAGCAAACCGGTGAGCTTGACAACCTCACTGATTCGTTGGGCAAAGTCTTGAGTTTGTATTCTGCAGGTCTCCATGCTGCTATCAACAACTGTGTGACGTTTTGTTCCTCCTTCTGGTTCGATAACCTCGGTCTCAACTGAGGGAAGACTTTCTGCTATGCTTATCACACCTTGCTCTTGGGGTTTCCAACGAAGTCCTCTCTACCAGACAACAAATTCTCTGGCTTTGTTGCCAGGGAACGAAGAAGAAGAGACTCCCACGTCGACGAGGGCTATCAGTCATTGACTTCGCCAATGAGGTTCAACGCCAACACAATGTTCCCATCTTGGCAATAAGAAGTGACAACGACTCCGAGTTTAAGAACTACATGAAGAGGGGATAAGACATCAATATTCCGCTGCGTACACCACTCAACAAAATGGTGTAGCCGAGAGGAAGAACTGCACTCTGATGGATATGGCTAGATCGATGTTGGCTGAATTCAAGTCTCCTTACAACTTTTGGGCTGAAGCCATATCAACCGCTTGTCACTCGTCAAATCGGCTCTACCTCCGCAAGATCTTGGACAAGACTCCATATGAAATACTCACCGGTAACAAGCCCAACATTTCGTACTTCCAGGTATTCGGTTGTAAGTGTTTCTTTCTTATTAAAGGTGTCCATTTGTCTAAATTTGAGTCTAAGGCTTTAGAAGGTACTTTTGTTGGTTACGGTGCCGAATCCCACACTTATAGAGTCTACAACAAGCTCTCCGGAATTGTTGTGGAATCTTGTAGTGTGGAATTCGATGAAAATGATGGCTCCTGTGTGGGGAAAGTTGATGTTTGTGATGTAGATGCTGAAATACCCCAGGATGCCATAAGAAGAATGGGCGTGGGATTTTTTCGCCCCATTGAGGAACCCCTTGTGGCGGATCGGGAAGGACAATGCTCCACTCAAGTGGAGCCCTCATCTGCACAAGATCAACAAGCCCCTACTGCTGGAGAAACCTCCGCACCAACACCGCAACCTGCTAAAGATCATCAGTCTTCTAGGCAAAATGATAGTCCCAGGCCAGACTATCCACCCCTCCAAGGGGCAGACAGTCCGCCCCTGGCACTCCAACACGCCCCAGGGGACTAGAAGAAGAAGAAAACGGCCAAGAAAATTCCAGGCCGGATTCTCCGGCCCCAAGGGGCGGATTATCCGGCCCTGGAACTCCCATCTCTGTCAGGGATTCACAGGAAGAGGAAGTTGCAGCCACATCTCCTAGGCCGGATAGTCCGGCCCCACCCAGGGGCGGATTATCCGGCCCTGAAGAACCTATTCAGCAATAAGCTCCTATTATCAGCTTAGATTAAGATCAAGGGCAAGGTAGTGGACAAGACAAGGATTCAAATGCTGAATCAACTCCTTCTAGAAACAATAAGGAAATTGAGGCTCGTCGCAAGGCTCGTGCTGATCGGAACCTTGAGTTAAGGGGTCACACTCTTGACAAGGTTGTCGGTGATCTACGAAGAAGGGTGTCTACTAGAAGAGAACTTGCAAGCTTATATGATCATCAAGCTCACATTTCTATGGTTGGACCAAAGAAGGTCTTTGATGCTCTTGAAGATCCCGATTGGGTGGTTGCAATGCATGAGGAATTAAATAACTTCGAGCGCAACAAGGTTTGGAAGCTTGTAGATAAACCCAAAGAGTGCTGCAATGTTATCGGCACCAAGTGGATTTTCAAGAACAAACAAGATGAAAATGGCATTGTTGTGAGGAATAAAGCAAGGCTAGTGGCTCAAGGATTCTCTCAAGTGGAAGGAATTGATTTTGGCGAGACTTATGCTCCTGCGGCTCGTCTTGAGTCCATCCGTATCCTTCTTGCCTATGCCACTCATCATAATTTTAAAATACAGCAAATGGATGTTAAGAGTGCGTTTCTTAATGGTCCACTACATGAGTTGGTATATGTCAAGCAACCCCCGGGATTTGAGGATCCCAAATTTCTGAACCATGTCTACAAACTCGATAAGGCACTCTATGGCCTTAAACAAGCCCCACGTGCGTGGTATGAGCACCTTAAAGAGCTTTTGTTGGACCGTGGATTCGAAGTTGGGCAAATCGATCCCACTCTTTTTACTAAGAAGGTTAATGGGGAGCTTTTTGTATGCCAACTATATGTAGACGACATTATTTTTGGCTCTACTAACCAAGCTTTTAACGATGAATTTTCAAAGCTTATGACTGACAGGTTTGAGATGTCTATGATGGGAGAATTGAGGTTCTTTCTTGGATTCTAGATCAAACAACTTAGAGAGGGAACTTTTATTAATCAAGCTAAGTACATCCAAGACATGCTCAAGAGGTTCAATATGACGGATCTCAATGGTGTTGCTACTCTAATGCAAACAAAGTGTCATCTTGAGCTTAATCCCAAGGGTAAAGACGTGGACCAAAAGGTATACCGATCCATGATCGGCTCTCTCCTTTACCTTTGCGCATCTAGGCCCGATATCGTGTTGAGTGTAGGAGTGTGTGCAAGGTACCAAGCCGCTCCTAAAGAAAGCCACCTAGTGGCGGTCAAGAGAATCTTCAGATATTTGGTTCATTCCCCAAATTTTGGTTTGTGGTATCCCAAAGGCTCCAGTTTCTCTCTATGTGGTTACACTGATTCAGATTGGGCTGGTGACAAAGATGATCGAAAATCAACTTCTGGTGCATGTCAATTCTTGGGCAGGTCTTTAGTGTGTTGGTCTTCAAAGAAACAAAATTGCATATCACTCTCAACCGCCGAAGCTGAATATGTTGCTGCTGCAAGTGCTTGTACACAATTATTATGGATGAGACAAACTTTAAAGGAATATGGTGTCAATTGTGACAAAGTGCCTCTTTTATGTGACAATGAAAGTTCTATCAAAATTGCTTACAATCCGGTGCAGCATACAAGAACAAAACATATTGAGATTCGCAATCATTTCATTCGGGATCATGTTGCTCGTGGCGATATTGCACTATCTTTTGTGAGCATGAAGAACCAACTTGCTGTTATCTTCACGAAGCCTCTTGATGAAGCAAGATTTTGTTATTTGAGGAATGAGCTAAATATCATAGATTCAAGGAGCTTGGCTTGACTACTCTTGCATACTCACTTACTCTTCTTCATGTATTTGGCTTATATGCGGGCAAACATAGGGGGAGTGTGGTCCTAATTGATTGGGCTAACCCTCCCCCCATAATGCCGAAAGCAAGAAAAATCATTTCCCTTAATATCATTTTGTGATATGTGGGTCATCGACGGGCATTGGTTTTAAACTCAAGATACATATTCGCGTTGTCATGTCATGCGCTCCAACATGGTGGCTTCGGCCACCGCCCTCTTCCTTGATAAGAGTTGGTTTCTAATGTCTCTCTTTGGATTTTCTTGCATATCTTGTGTTCTTATGGAAAACACACCCAATTTTGGCTTTTGGTTGATTTGTTCTTGCAACTTTGGGTGTGTAGTACCATCTCAGTCTGTTGCTCTAAACCTAAGCCTTTTTCCCTCCTTGAACCATCTATTCTTGCACACAAGTCCTTCATACACTTTCGAGGGGTTTTGCAAGGAGTGCTCCAGCCTGAATCTGTGTTGACATAATTTCAGAAGGGGGGGCGGACTATCCGCCCCAAGTGGGGGGTGGATTATCCGCCACGGGCGAAATCTGCCTCATAAGGGCAGGGTCGGGAAGGAAAGGCTCAAATAGAGCAGCCAGTCCTCCCCCAACCCGTGCTCTGCCCCAAGCCGCCGTTGGAGCCTCCGTCCTTCACCGGAGTCGATTCGACCACCGGATTCTCTGGGCCCTCCCCGGATCTTCTTCCCCTCGCCTCCGGGTACCTTCTCCTCCGAGCTCTTCCTCCAATGAGTGAGGGTAACTCCCTCATCCATCTCTTTTGTATGAGATTCATTGTTTTTGGTGGAAATCTCGTGGTAGAAGATCCTTGGTGTTTCCCATGTTTGTTAGAATCAGTAGTAGTGCAGCCCTAGTACCCGATCTGTTTTTGCCTTGGTGAATCTGGGCCAAACCAGATTTTTTTCCAAGGGCGGATTATCTGCCCCTAGGGATGGATAGTCCGTCCTAGAGACTAATTGCATGTTCTGGTTTGGTTCAAATTTTCACTAATGCACATCTCTGGCCCATGGATTGTTCTCCTACTATTTCTAATATGCCTCTTGGACTTGTGTGTGTGCTTATCCCCATGCTACCTCTCCCATGCTTTTCACAGGTGGTTCACGCGCTCCTAAGACCTACAAGCATCATCCCCGTGCCCGTTATCTCAGGCCCACTGCAGAGGGCACGTTTGTTGATGAAACGGAGGTTCGCAGGTTAGCAAGAGAATCTGAACAGATGGCAGAGGCAGCAAAGAAAGCCAATAGGGTTACATCTCGCAAGGGCAAGGGCAAGCAGTCCCGACCTAATTACAAGGCCATGGACAACGTTGAGTACTCATCCATGCGCCAAACAGATTACTATGCTGACGCTGACAGTGATGGTGAGCCAGAGGATTCTATGTTTTGGTGCTCTCACTTTAGGTCTATCCATGATGATGTCTATGTTCCTCTCAAGATTCGTCCTATGCATCCTCTGAATATGACTGAGGCCCAATCCAAGGCAAGACTCCGTGAAGCTTTGGATGTGACTAACAAGATGGGGCTTCATCACCTTATGACTCTATAGTGTCACTATGATTCCAAGGTGGTGAAACAGTTTTTCTCAACACTTGTGATCTGCGGAGACGAGTTTCGCACCATGAAGTGGATGACAGGGACAACAATGATTCAGTCTGATTTCCACACCTTTGGTCAGGTTCTTGGGTATGCTTTTCATGGCTGAGACACAACTTCGGGCCACCGCATCATTTCCCCGCTCAGGCCATCCAAGGACACTGTGCTTGCTCCATGTCTAACACCTAATGGCATTGCTGGTACCTTCGCTGGCCTCTCGCCTTTGTATGCCACCCTTGTTGGCATGTTTTGGGACAACATTACTCCAAGTGGAGGAAACAATGATAAGATCCGCGGTCACCTGGTTCCCCTGTTTTCCTTTGCTCACGAATGTGCCACCAATGCTGGCTCATCTACAGGTTATAAGTTGGATGTGATGGACTTTATCTATCATGAGATGA
This sequence comes from Avena sativa, assembly GCA_916181665.1. Classification (NCBI taxonomy): domain Eukaryota; kingdom Viridiplantae; phylum Streptophyta; class Magnoliopsida; order Poales; family Poaceae; genus Avena; species Avena sativa. The sequence goes on from OV702294.1 coordinate 511,755,308, forward strand.
CTGATGCAATGCTCAACCGTCTCTCCATCCCATATGCTCCTTTTATTATGATGCTCATCAAGCATATGCTGCCACATGAGGACTTTGGCACTGATTTGGATGGTATGCACAAGTCAAAGAAGATCTACAACAAGGCTCAGAAGACCTCTCACCCCTCCACTGCCCCTGAGTCCTTTATGCGTGATGCAAGGGCTAGTGGTCGTCGTCCCGCTGAGTCCCCAATGGCTTGTAAAGTCAAGCAGCTCAATTGGTTCCAGCGGCACATTCTCTGCATGGGCATAGATACTCACAAGGGCCAGTATAAGGAGTACTGGAGGAGCCATGAGATGGCTCACACTCAGCAGCTTATTCTTCACCATGTGTCCGGTGCTACCAGCCATCCTCCTGCTCCTACAGCTCCAGAGCCCTATGCACAGTGGAACAGTTTTGGGTTCAACTATGGCGAGCTCGAGAGTCACTTGTTTCCCCCACCGCCGAGTGCGCCCACTCCCCCAGTTGCTGATGATGAGGAGTATGATGAAAAGGAAGGGGACGGGGATGACGAGGACGAGGATGAGTGATCTTCTAGGGCGCTAGCATCTCTCTTCTTCCTTTTTGGTGTTTCGATGCCAAAGGGGGAGAAGTAGTTTTATTAGGTCACATATTTGCATGGGTTGGGCGCAAGCACTTGCCTTTTCATTCGTTTTATTTGCCTGCTTGTGCCCTTTTAGCGTGAACTTATTTTTTTATTTGTGATTGGTTTGTATAAGACTCTGTCGTGTGATACTCTGTATGGATCTCTGGAATTCTGGATTTATCGTGTGGATCTACTCATATAGAATTCTAGATTTATCTATTGATGGCATATGGACTTATGGTATTATCTATTGGTTACATCAATATAGTGGGATGTTCTTGGAGCCTAATAATTTCATTATTCACTTTGGCTATTTTCACATCCCGGTGGTATGAACTCATTTCCTAACTCACCTTGTTTTACTTGTCTTTGTTATGAAAGTGGCTTGCTCTTCAGTGTGTGCATTTGTATTCAAATGCAAATTATAAATATGTACACATTTAGGGGGAGCCGCTTTCATTTCCTTAAGGTGCAGTTAGTAGGTTTTATTGCAAATCCTAGTATTGTCATCTAACACCAAAAAGGGGGAGATTGAAAGAATATTTCATAATCCCTAGTGTTTTGTGTGTTAGATAACAATATTAAGGATTATTTAATGTGTGTTGAAGTGCTGCTGATATCTATCTTAAAACGGGGAAAGAAACTGCCTTTGGGGGCGGATAATCCCCATTTCCAGCAGGGCGCAACCCCCAGAGAGGGGGCGGATTTTTGGCCAGATTTTCCGGCCTGGCCAGATAATCCGCCCTCGGATCAGCTTCAAGTTTACCAAGGCGCAACCCCTAGAGAGGGGGCAGAGTTTCCCCTGGACTTTCTGGCTCTAGGGCAGATTTTCTCCCCGGGCTGGATAGTCCGCCCCTTGAGGGGGGCGGATAATCCACCCCCTCGAGGAATTTCACCAAGTCAAGACCTGCGTCGCTCTCTGTATGGGGGGCGGAGTTTTCCCCAGAGTTTCCGTCCTAGGGCGGAATTTTCCCCAGGGCGGATAGTCCGCCCCTAAGGGGGGCGGATTATCCGCCCCCAAATTTCTCCAACGGCAAGATCTGGGCAGGGGTATTTAAGCCTGTCTTCCCCCTCCTGCCAGAACTCTTGATTCATTCGAAAAAGTCAGGATATGTTCATCATCCTTCAACCAAGAGAGCTCCACCCTCATCCACCCAAAGGCCCCGTCCCTTGGGGAATCGAAGGAGGAGAACTCGATCTTCAATCACTGCAATCAAGCGCTTCATCTTCTCTCCATTCATTTGGAGAATCTCCGATCTAGTATTTCTTGCAAATATCTAGATCCTTGGTTTTGTTTATATTGATAAACCTTGTTCTTGTGATAACTTGTTGTCATTACGGGAGCCCCCAATTCAGTTGTGTGTGTGTGTCCCGGTAGAGGTGTAAAGGCACCGGTTCCCGCCTCGAAGGGTACCAATAGTGGAGAAGGTGGATCAAGCCTTTCGTGGCGAGATCAATCGGAGAATAGGGTGAGGCCTATTGTGGCGTGGTGGTCTTAGAACCGCCCACCCCTCCAACGGATATGTACTTCCCTTAACAAGGAAGGAACTGCGGTAAAACAAATCCCTGTGTCTCCGCGTGCTCCACTACGATTTCCCCGCCCCTCTCTTTACGAGCTTAGTAGCTAGGTTTGCATATAGGGAAATTCTCATAGTTGCATATTTAGAGAATTTACTTTGTGTCAAGCCTAAGATTGAAAAAGGAACTAAAATTTGAGTAGCACCTATTCATCCCCTTTAGGTGCCCATACGATCAATTTCACCTATGATACTCTAACCATCTATTTCTTCATTAATTGTTATGCCACATCAGATTTTTGCCAACATGACATATATGATACTAGCTATGATATTTTCACTAGGACCAGTCTAATGAGTCTAGAGATGTCCCTACTTGGCTTAGAATGAGAAGGATGGAGAAGGATGGCCTAGCACCATAGTCATCAGTTAGACTCATCGAGCCTTCAGCCGTACATTAGCAATTAGACGGCCACGATCGTCTGCCGTAGGCCGTAGCAGACCAGTCAAACAAACCCACTACACTACACTGCACAGCACAGCACCCGGCCCACGCTTCCGTTGTCCTGCCGTCTCCCTCATCACTACTTCATCAGATCTCTCTCACGTCACCACTCGACCAGATCCACATCCCAAACCTCCCGCGGCAGCAATGGCGGCACGGCCGAGCCTCTTTTACTTCCCGTCCGACGCCGCGCTCCTAGACTCCTCCGGCCTCCCGTGGGGCGTCGCCGTCACGCCTTTCTCCCCCACCGACGAGCGCGGCTCGCCTCCGGTGACTGGCGAAGAGGGCCACCTCCTCCCGCGCTGCACGTCTTGCTTCGGCTACTTCAGCACCCATTGCTCTCTGCACCGCTGGTCGTGGACGTGCCCTATCTGCTCCGAGGACAATGACCTCTCCGCCGACGCCGCCGCGCGCTACGCTCGCGACGGTAGCCACGACCCGCCCGAGTTACGCTCTGCGTTCGTCGACCTCCTCCTCCCAGGTATGCCTCTCGCACTTCCGATCTGATGCAATGTGGTGCAGTGAGATGATGGCCTTGTTATATTTTGCAGGGGAGGAGGGCGATGCGGCCGCTATGACTACGCCCGTGTACGTGGCAGCCATCGACTTATCCTGTAAGATACGATGATCTCAGAATTTCCTCGCCTTAAACCATACACATTCGGTTCCAGCTTTACTTGTACTGCGTCTCCAAATTTTTTGTCATCATCATGGACGACGGATAAACTCACAAGAAAAATGGTTGCCTGTTAAGTTCTAAGCTCGCTAAATATTTCCGCATATGAATAAGGTTGCACCCTGATAAAGGGCGCCTTATGAATAGATAAAATAACGGCTTTTCTGCACACCTGCCTTGAATTTGGTCCAATAAGTGATTGATTAGATTCTGCGGTACCTTTGGATGCTTGGTTGCTTTCCTTTCTTTGAACTCTGAAGGGGAAAACAACATTGCAACATTACTGTGAGCAACTCTACCAATCCAAGTTTCCTTTCTGTTGCTGCATTTTGTTTTCCTCTAACATGATACATGGACTGATGCCATCCAAAATCATTCCAGTCGAGGCTAAACTCGCATAGTTCAGGTTACGACTTTTGAACATGTTCTCCTGTTAGAAGGGTATTTTGGATTTTCAAAAGAATAACTTAAAGAGTCCGTTGTAAGTTTATTTTGGGAGATTTTATTTCATTTTCTTTGAAGTTCACTGTCTGTGTCTTCTCATAATTTATTTCTTCACGTTGTGTTTTAGCTTCAGAGGAGTTTTTGGAGCTAGTCAAAAGTGCTCTTCTGGCAGCTCTTGAAGGTGAGGTCCAATCACAACTTTAGGAGCTGATATTTGTATAGGATTGTCATAAAACTCAACATTTTCATACATCTATTGTGTACACTGATCTAGTGATCCCTTGCAGCTCTTTCTCCAGGATCATTATTTGGAATACTAACGTTTAGCAGCAAGATAGGACTATATGATGTTCAAGGTCCGATACCAATCGTGAAGAATGTTTTTATCCCTCCTGATTCCGATGGCACCATACTCGTGGACCTTAAAGATGTCATGCCATTTCAGTCATTTTTGGCTCCTGTATGTATATTGTACTATAAATTACACTTGTCCTCTTATTTTTAATTCAATTATTAGTTATATGTGCTTTCATTACTCTAGCTGTGATCCTAGAGTATTCATCTCTCTTGTATGTACTTATGTTAATTACATGTCAACAGGTTGACACCTGCAAAGATAGCATTGCTCGAGCACTAGAAACAATTAAGCCAATGTCTTCGTGGGAAATGGCAACTACTGCATCAGAAGTTCAAGATCATGCGTTGCATCATACACGAGGTTTTGGGGCAGCATTGGATGCTCTTGTCAACTACCTAAGTGTGGAATACGGAACTACTTTCGAACTTGGTATGTAACTTTTTCCTTGTGGTGAAGTTGGTATGTTACTGTATTGACTACAGTACCATTCTGTTATTTTATCAGCAGAACATAGTCTTATCTTCTGTTTGAAGGCTTTATTACTATGTAAACCTCAGTATATGGCCTTGCCTTCTACTAAAATACATTGTCCTGGTAATTCAATAACAGCTAGGATATTTGTGTTTTTATCGGGACCACCGAATTATGGGCCTGGCCAACTAGATGCAGGAAGCAATGGAGACCACAATTCTGTTAAAGTGGTGGATTCAGATCATACACTACTTCCTGAACAGACAAGTTTCTACAAGAATCTGGTAGGTCTGCATAAATATTGGTCAATGCATTCTGAGAATATTTTAGGAGGTATCCTGATTGGCATATCACAGGCTGCTAGTGCTGTTCAAGCAGGTGTGTGTGTGGACCTTTTCGCCATTACAAATGAGTACACAGATCTTACTTCTCTGAAGGTTCTGAGTGTTGAAAGTGGTGGCTCATTGTTTCTGTATTCAAATCCAGATGAATCCACACTTCCACAAGATATGTAAGTTCAGTCGCCATCTTTACTTTGTGTTGGAGACTGTCATAGGAGAGCCTGGAATATTCCAGTAAGTGTTAGTATAGTAGTGCTGTCCTAGGACTGCCTGGAACATTCCAGTGAATGTAGAGTCTAAGTTAGTGTCCTACTAGATTCTAGAGTATTCTGGTGTACTAGTAAAGGTGTACATAAGTTCAGCTATATATATTAGAGGGTGTGGAGGTCCAAGGGACAAGCCCATCCAGAAATTTTCCCCCAGAACCAACATGGTATCAGAGCACAAGGTGGAGGTGCTGCTGGTTCCTGGAGGTGGCCGACAGTGAATCACCAAGTGCTGGAGCTCGTGTGTGTGGAGGTGCCCTGCTGGAGACACGGCGGTGGAGCAGGGGGGCGAGCTGTAGGTGAGGCTCAGTGGTGACTCTAGGAAGAGGAAAAGGCTAGACCGGTGGCCAGCAGTGCACGTGTGGCGAGGAGAACTAGTGGCGCTGCAGCAAGTTGGAAACAACAGAGGATTAGTGAGGAGGACGCAATTGAAGCCATCAGCGGCTTGGTGGCTTGGTGTAGAGAAGTAAACCCTGCCCTTGGACGTGGTTGACTTGGTGTTGCAGGGAGAGTTGCTGCTACAACAGGGAAGAGAGGAGAAGGAGCCAGAGCAGCTGTAGATAGTTAGCAGCATTTGCAAGGAGTGGACTGGAGGCTCACAAAGCAATCCAAAAGAGTTCGTGCTAAGGAGAAGCAGAGTTCGTGCAGCAAGACACATAATAAAGGGAGAACAAGAGGGCATAGCGGTGCTCCAAGAATGGGAGAGAATCGAGATATTGAGCAATTGCTCAATAAATTGGCTGAACTGTTCAAGGCAAAAGACAAGGACACATTGATTTTGACTGCCAAGGGATCAGGGGAGGTGCTTGAATTCTCGACCAAAGATCTAGAGACATTGAGAAAAACAAATAGGAGTGCGGAAAGAGCCAATCAAAGTGGGAAAACAACAATTCTTGGCAATTTTGTCAATCTTGCACAAATTGAAGAAGGTATCTCAAATCAGGCTCCTACGTTAGATGAAACTTCTCGTTCAAATTGGATACTAGACTCGGGAGCAACTACACATGTCACGGGTAGGTGGAGTGAGTTTGCATCATATGCTCCACATCCACCCATGCATAAAGAGACCATCCAAACAGCCGATGGAACTTATCAACCTGTCAAAGGTGTCGGCACAGTGAAATGCACTCCGTCAATTACATTGTCTTCGGTCTTATATGCTCCATCATTTCCGGTGAGTTTGGTGTCTATGAGCTCCTTGGTTGATGATATTGATTGTCGAATCATCGTTGATCGATACAATTGCATAATTGAGGAGAGGAAGACCAGAAGGAGGCTTGGGATCGGAGTGAGACATAAGGGACTATGGTACTTAGATAGATAAGAAAGTGATGGAGCATTGTGCACCGCTCTGACAGTTGCAAGTAATGATGAGGCAAGGGTGATACTCCAACATTGTCGATTGGGCCATATGTCCTTTGATACTATGAGTAAGGTATTTCCTGAAGAGATGAAGAAGGTGGATAAAGACAAGCTTGTGTGTGATGCATGTGAGTATGGAAAACACACAAGGACATCATATGTGAGTCGTGGACTCCGGAGCACATCGCCCTTTGTGCTGATTCACTCTGATGTCTGGACGTCCCCTGTGGTCTCTGTTAGTGGAATGAAGTATTTTGTCACATTCATTGATTGTTACTCTCAGATGACTTGGATATATCTCATGAAACAAAAAAGTGAGGTGTTCGCATGTTTCAGGGACTTCTATGCATATATCCAAAATCGTTTCAACATTGGTGTTCAAATTATCAGGACTGACAATGGGACAGAGTATGTGAACCATGAATTTGGCAATTTTCTTTCAGAAAAGGGAGTACTTCATCAAACTTCGTGCCCTGATACTTCTCCACAAAACGGAGTAGCTGAGAGGAAGAATCGACATCTGCTAGAGGTAGCTCGATCACTTATGTTTACTATGAATGTGCCTAAATTCTTATGGAGTGAAGCAGTTATGACTGCTACTTATCTAATCAATCGGATGCCATCAAAAGTTCTTGGGATGAAGACTCCGTATGAAATGATCTATGGGAAAAATGAGTTCATTGTTCCTCCAAAGGTATTTGGATGTACATGCTTTGTTAGGGACCACAGACCTTCAGTGGGAAAATTAGATCCACGTGCTGTGAAGTGCATCTTCATTGGATACCCATCTGGACAAAAGGGCTACAAGTGTTGGAGTCCTAGTGAGCGGAGAACATTTGTGAGCATGGATATGACATTCAGAGAGTCTGAGCCGTTCTATGGAGAGAAGACGGATCTCAGCTCATTATTTGACTTTGACTCTCCTAGCACAAGTAATGCTAGTCGAGAGGGGGAGAGTGAACCACTCAGGACAAGGGAAGATGAACCATCGAGATTTGTGCTTGATTCAATTCCATGTCCTATGAGTGAAGAGAGATGAATAAAGCCAAATGAGGAACAAAATTTGAGGGTGTATACAAGAAGACAACCTATGGATAAAGAGAGATGGAGAAAACCAAATGAGGAAGAAAATTTAAGGGTGTATACGAGGAGGCAACCGCATCAACAACAGGGTCAAACAAATGGTGAGATCCAGCTGCAGGGGGAGCAACATCAAGAACAAATTCCAAGGGTCGATGAAGTTGACTCATCTGAGAGTGTGCCATGTGTCACTTATGATTCATTGGATCTACCCATTGCCTTAAAAAGGAACCCGAGCTGGAGCTAGAAAACCTCCAAATTGGTACCGGGAGGAGCATGACATAGCTAATTATGTATCATATACATCCCTATCTATGAACTACATGGCCTTCATCGCATCATTGCAATCTGTGGTGATTCCAAGAGACTGGAGAGTGGCAAAGCAAGACCCGAAGTGGCGTGAGGCCATGATAGAGGAGTTAAATGCTCTCGAAAGGAATAAAACTTGGGAACTTGTACATCTTCCAGCAGGAAAGAGAGTTGTTGGGTGTAAATGGATCTACACCGTGAAACAAAATCCAGAAGGGAAAATTGAAAGGTACAAGGCAAGACTAGTTGCGAGAGGATATAGTCAAATATATGGGATTGACTATGATGAGACATTTGCGCCGATGGCAAAGATGAACACGGTGAGGATCCTAATCTCATGTGCAGCTAACTTCGGGTGGCCTTTGCATCAGTTGGATGTCAAGAATGCATTCTTGCATGGAGATTTACATGAGGAGGTATACATGGAGATCCCACCTGGTTTCTCCACTCCTAGAACATCAGGGAAGGTATGCAGGTTGAGAAAATCTCTATACGGCCTCAAGCAATCTCCGCGGGCATGGTTTGATAGATTTAGACGAGTTGTATGCGGTATGGGATATAAGCAGTGTAATGGGGATCATACGGTGTTCTATCGGCACTCAAATAGCCAGATTACAATCCTTGCCGTATATGTTGATGATATCATAATCACCGGAGATGATGAGGTGGAGATATCACGGTTGAAAGACAGCCTACGCAAAGAATTTGAGGTGAAGGACCTTGGCCAACTCAAGTACTTTCTTGGCATAGAAATTGCTAGATCTCCCAAAGGGATTGTTCTCTCCCAGCGAAAGTACGTATTGGACTTGCTTAGTGACACATGCATGCTTGGGTGTCGGGTTGCATCAACACCTATCGATCAAAACCACAAATTATGTGCCGAATCTGGAGAACCAGTGGATAAGGAGAAGTACCAAAAGCTTGTTGGAAGGCTCATCTATCTATGTCACACAAGACCTGATATTTCATATGCAGTGAGTGTAGTGAGCAGATACATGCATGATCCTAGGAGCGGACACTTGGATGCGGTCAATCAAATCCTCCGGTATTTGAAGGGTAGTCCAGGAAAGGGACTATTGTTCAAAAGGAATGGTCATCTAAATGTGGATGGGTATTGTGATGCTGACTGGGCAAGTTGCTTGGATGATAGGAGATCCATATCTGGTTATTGTGTATTTGTCGGGGGAAATTTAGTGTCATGGCGAAGTAAGAAGCAGTTGGTGGTTTCTAAGTCAACAACTGAAGCTGAATATAGAGCTATGTCGCAAGGTTTGAGTGAGATGTTATGGGTGAGGAATCTTCTTTCAGAACTGAAAGTGTTGAGAAAAGGCCCTTTAAATTTATGGTGTGACAACAAGTCGGCGATCAACATCGCAAACAACCCTGTTCAACATGATCGAACCAAGCATGTGGAGATTGATCGCTTCTTCATAAAGGAGAAGTTGGATGACGGTATAATTATGATAAATCATGTAACCTCTAGCGAGCAAATTGCAGATTGTTTAACTAAAGGATTAGGAAATAAAGAGTGCAGTTCAGCTTGTAACAAGATGGAAATGATAGATATCTATCACCCATCTTGAGGGGGAGTGTTGGAGACTGTCATAGGAGAGCCTGGAATATTCCAGTAAGTGTTAGTATAGTAGTGCTGTCCTAGGACTGCCTGGAACATTCCAGTGAATGTAGAGTCTAAGTTAGTGTCCTACTAGATTCTAGAGTATTCTGGTGTACTAGTAAAGGTGTACATAAGTTCAGCTATATATATTAGAGGGTGTGGAGGTCCAAGGGACAAGCCCATCCAGAAATTTTCCCCCAGAACCAACACTTTGTATCTGTTTATTTAATAGTCGAACTGTATCACTTCAAGTAAAATATGTTCTAAGGTGCTCCACTTATCAAGACACTGTTTGATCTGTCTATAATTTATTGCTTCCTCTGATCACTAATGCCCACTTATCAAGACACTGTTTGATCTGTCTATGGACAGTTAAATCTATTTAGTGACTTTAGGTTATAATTTGATATAAATCTGTCATAGCTATTTTTTTAGTCCTTGTGCCACGGAATTTCTTAGCCAAGGTTAACTTTGGAGCTTTCTTTTGGGGTGGTGATGTCTTAATAGTTTTCTTCCTATGATCCTATCGTTCTATTGTGGAAAACTGATCCTAGTACCTCTCACCGTTTGAATCTTAGATCATGCCGACTTGCCTAATGCCACCAAATTCTGAGTGTTGGTCATGCACCGCTTTTTTTTTTTGTTTTCTTTCATGTGAACGGCCCTGCCCCCAAATTTCTATACTCCCTCCGATCCAAATTAATTGATTTGAGTTTATCTAGATTCGGATGTATCTAATCAATTAATTTGGATCGGAGGGAGTAGTATAAACTGTAGTAGACTTGGTTTTAAAGTTAGTTGGATACCTGGTACCAGTTAATACAATCATATACCTGTTACTAAATATATGTTCAGAATGTGAGAATATGCTCTAGTTATCCTTTGAGCTATTTTATTTCTACTACCTCCATTCCTATAAATAAGGCGCACATGTATTCCAAGATGAACTTTGACGAAAAAATTAAGCAACAATATCTTGATTATATTGTACAGAATTAGTATCGTTGGATTCGTATGGAAAAACGAATGATGTTAATTTTATACCAATAATCTTTGTATATTTGGAATAATTCTTGGTCAAATAAAAGACATGGAAAAAGAGGGTGCCTTATTTAATGGAATGGAGGGGGTATATAGCTCTGAAGGAAAATGTAAATTTATCTAGCATTTTCACTTTTCAGATACAAAATGCTAAGCCGTCCATATGCACTAAGATTGAGAACATCTTCAGAGTTCAAGATTGCTGATTCTGTAAGTACTCTTGAGAAACATGCAAATTTACCTACTGGACTTCTTATATGTTCCTTCCTTCTGATGATATTCTGTAATCTATGTCCAACAGTATGGGCATTTCTTCCCAGATCCTCAATACGTGCATGTTCAGCACATAAATTGCTGTGATTCGTTTGCGAGCTACACTTATGACTTTGAGTTTGAAAAGGATTCTCAGTTTTCAAGGTAAAGGCCATTCTCTTATTTGAAACAGACTATGTGCTTTACATGTGTTAATCTATCCTTCGATCTGACAGCTGGAAACTTTACATTTCCTCAGTTTGACGAAATGGAAACTTATACTGTTCCTTTTGGGGCATTAGTCTCTGATAGTAATTAGTCGTGGCAAATTGTTTCCAAATCTTTGTATGAGAGATTTGTTTTTCCCCTGCTGGTAGGGTCTCATTTTTTGTGGTCAACACCATGTGAGTCCGCAGGTATTTTCTAGTGGCTAGCTTTAGGTATTCAGTACTCGGGCAGTCTGGCCTAAATCTGCTAATGGCACTTTTTTTTCCATTCTCCCATATATGGATCCTATATCTCCTTATTCACAAGTTGTATTTAGGTTAAATGACTCCATAGTACAATAAGAAATACAAAATGCTATACCAGGGATCTTAATAACTATGCTATTCAAATACATAAAATAATACTAAATCATTTCTAACCATTGATCGAAAGTGATCCTTTCTTGATGTCTTTTAGAAAGACGCTATGATTTCCACGTCTCAGAAGGAACTGTAACTACTGTCATTCGGAATCATTATAAGTCTTCAGCCAAACAGTTTAAACTGTTCTTTAAGATTATCTCCAAAATCCGTACAATATCACGTTTGCACATGCAGGAAGTCAAGGCCTCCTATTCTCCAAATCGCTTTCAAGTACACGACCATTGTGCACCATGGTGATACATCTGATGATGTCTCAAATTCTGGTAGCAGGTAAAATTTGCTTATCGCTGGACAGAGATTTGTAAATACTTAGGTCAGTAGTACTTAAAAACATATTGATAATTGTCCTTGTGTGCGAGATGCCCAAATTATTTCTCTGTGATCCTGTGATGTACTCCCCCGTCCCATAATATAAAATGTTATAACTAATATAAGAGTATATTGGTTGTAATAAAATCTTATATTATGGGACGGAGGGAGTACTATTTTTCAAGGAACATCCTATGATCATGTTTGCACCTGCAGGAGTATTGGCTTACAAGTTCATTACTTACTTCATAATGTGTATTTGATTGTCAATTTGCAGATGTTCCATGCTAGCAGCAGTTTTATACACACTGGTATTTATGTTTTATATCTTAAATATATCTTGTACAGGTCTAGGTTCTCGTTACAAAGGCGGCTAAGGGTGCGGACTATCCAGTACAATACGACTGCTAATATCTGGGACCTGTATGATTTTGTTGACCCAGATGTGGTAATGACCATACTTGTACACCAGGTACAACCTTTCTTTCATATGCAGTTTTGTTACACAAGTTTGTGGTAAGATGGTGGGTTATCCAGTACAACATGACTGCTACTAAGCTGTTTGTGGCAAGCACAAAGGCCATTAGCTGAACATGGATTCCCATCCTGTTTAAGATAGGTAGATGTTAGTTGCATGAGTACTCTATTTAAAAGTATGCCAGTTATCAACGAAGCTTTGCTTAATAGTTATGAACTATTCCTACCTGGTTTCTCGTATGATAGCAGACCATGCATCGTGGTGGGATTGTCAGATTTAGGCAGGCAGGGTTTTACGGTTGGCAGCTATGGCCCCTACATTGAAACCATAGAATATATAAATTCCCTAACCTATCATGAAGGCCATACTCAGGCGATCTAGTTTTATCACTTGACACTTCTTTAAGTAGCAACTGCACACATTGTGTAGACTCTAGATAGACCAATTGGCTATTGTAGCTGTTGCAAACATGATAGCGCTGTATTATATCAATGGAATGTTGCTACAGATTCAATAGGACTAAAACAATTACAACATGAATTAAATGCAGTTTTAGAAAGATGGTTATGACCTTCGTCTGGGCTACTGGCTTGTTTTTATTTAAACATTTATGTCCCCCCCCCCCCACCCCACCCCACCTCCCCAATAATTGGTGCAGCCATATACTATGGCCGGATGGCCGGAGGGAGTAATAGATTTATTTGTAGTTTATTTGAAGATTCATCTTACATTTTTATATTTAATGTTACTATAAGATTGATATCCATTCAACCATTCTGGGCTTAAGAGTTAGCAGGTTCCTATGTTGGCAGGACTGGTTTATATTGTTCCCTGCACACCAGTGTTTGGCTCTACCGCTCCAGTTTAGGCCAATCTGAATTCTGAAGCTAGCATAATCAGGTTGTCTGGCAGTAGTTTCTGGTTTGGTGAAACTGATCCTTCCCAGCAAGTGCTGAATTCTTGGATTCCAAAATGCTCTCTAGACTGTTAATGCAAGAAGAAATGATAAATTTGACCGCAGTCATCATTAATATATTATCAATTATTTCATCATAAGGAAAAACAGCCTTGCTTAAACTCTAATTCTCTGAATCAGCTTGTTTACAAAGTACGATGCAGATGGGGACAATACTGTATCTTGCAGTAAATCTTTTGCACTCTGAACCTATATCTGTCATTTCTGTTATAATGCTTGCTTGTCGACTGAAAAGCCAGGACAGAAGTTCTCATGATTATCAAACCTAACAATATTTCTAGACTCTAGAAGAGAACAGTTCTAGCGCAGAAGATCGTTTGAGACTGAAAAGAGTTTATTTTCCAGGTTCTTTTGGCTTCCCTAAATGATGTGGTAGAAGCAAGGTTATGGCTCCATGATTGGTTGGCAATTTTCATTGCCCAGTACAACAAGGCATACAAGACCGTTAGATCCTCTGATAGCGAAGTTTCTTATATCGATGTTGACTTCTCAAATTGCTCACAGTTGCAGCCTCTGGCACGGCTTGTATTTGCTTTTCTTGTAAGCCCCTTGCTTCAAGTTCAAGATCAACATATTCATCCAGATTATCAGACATATTTGCAATGCCTCTTCAGGTAAAGCATATATTTTGATACCATGCAATTGCTAGAATTCTAAAAAGAAATAATTAATTTCCACATGTTTCCCGTCTGCATTTATTTTTCCAAATTCCAGATTACTCTCTCACTGCTGTAGTTTATTTGGGCTACTCAAGTGCTATTTATTATAAAGGCCAATATTAATTATGTTTGCTTATTATTTTTCTTCGCAGTGCACTGGAGCCGGCTTCTGTTCGACAAGCTCTATGTCCTACGTTGATTTCGTACTCCTCTCCTGACACCGAAGCAGAAGTTCATCAGTCGCTAAGTCACAGTGTATTCACCAGCGAGAGACCAATATTCCTTCTTGATGCTTACACTAACCTTTTTGTGTATTACTTGCCTACAGCCAGCACCTCAATTCCCTTTCCCCCTCCACATGATTGTGAGTCCAGCACCATTTCTTTCATGTACCACTTAGTTGTCTTGAGACTAAGATCCTTTCCTCATTAAATCGTACTAGTTGCATTCCTACGACTTTTGTGCACACATATAGAAGGCGTCATTTATAGAAGAATGGAGAGAGCGTTATTTATTGTTACTGATGCTTATTTCAGTCAATGCATATACTAACACTGAAATGATGTTTGCAGGTCTGTTGAGATCAACTATAAATAAACTGAAGCAAGAAAGGAATTTAACCCCCAGAGTTGTTTTTATTCATGGTGCGCATGATGATACTACGACATTTGAGAAATACCTGATCGAGGACCGGGCTCTGGATGGTACTCTGCTGGGAAGCTCCACAGGTTTCAGATCATTCCTTGAGGAGGTTAGGAGCAGAGTAGCTGAGTTTGGTATATAGAAACCTGTTCCAACTGTTGTTTGAGCTGTTCAATATGCAGAGATTGGTGAGTCTGGATTTCTGGTCATCCTGGGGGTTTGCTTATTTTTACGTTCTCATCCTTGGTGTAGTTGGGGAGGCTGATTGTCAGTTATCATGACAGTTAGGGGAGCCAGTTTGCACTTAAGCAAGACCGCTGCAATGATATGTGAAACCAACAGGACAGGTTGAGAGTGGCTGGGTTTGCATGCTTTGGAAGTTCAGAGTCGATGCTGAATATGCACGTTCTGAACATGTTTGTACTTTGTACATTGCCCCAAACATGCTACGTTGTCAATTTTAGTTTGTTCTCTTTTCATGTACTGATGTGTTCTCGTGCTTTATTACTCGAGCCTCGAGCCGCCGTGTTTTTTTAAGTTGCAGTTTTCTTAATAGAGAAGTAAAGATTGCCAGGCTTTATGATGATACCACAAGATTATGTATTTTTTAAGTTTATTGTGACAGCATCACGGTTGTGTTCCTGCGATTCAAATTTCTGATAGCCACCAGTCAAAATCAGAGAGAGCGCCATAAAATATAACAAATAACAGGCACCACGGTACAATGTTCACAAAACAATTGAGAGACTACAAGATAGAATCAAGCAGCCCAATCTTGATTTTTGTAGTTTTACCCCTCATATCTCTGGGTGCAAGTGCCTCACCGCAAGTTGCCAGCACTGACTTGCCATGCTGTTGTTAACATTGACTATTGCAGTGCTGCTATTAACATTGACTATTTTCGTTTTAAGAGTCAAGAATGTCCAGTTTATCTAGAAGGAATAAAAAATCTTCCTAATCCGGCTTCTTCAATTCATTATTTAGGACATCATTCCCGTACTCATTTTTAAGTAAAAGCTCTATGCTATGTACTCCATCCGTCCCAAAATAGACGTCTTAGATTTATCAAAATTTGGATGAATCTAGACACTATTTAGTATATAAGTTCATCTCGATTTTGAAAAATCTAAGACATATATTTTGGGACGGAGGGAGTATCATATTTATACTTAATGCTCTCCAATTTTAATGGAAATCCTATAAGAAATAAGAATTTGTTAGGAGTAAATTCCTTGAATCATCATGAATTTGTTGATTCCCTTGGTGTGGCATTATGATTTGGCTGGTCCACTAGCGTATAGGGAAACATCATGCTTCCACTGTGATCATTCTAGGATAGACCTTCAGCTTGGCCGGCATTGTTATACGCTTTTCCCACTTAGTATCAGATCTCTCTCAATCTTGGACTGAGGGCATCGGGTCGTGAACCGAACTGGCTACCTTGGAGAAGAAATCTGATCTTGTGATCTCTCGCACTTTACTGCCCTCGAGTAAAACAATTCTATCAGCCATCATGATCATTTCCAGCCGATGAGCAATGATGAGGACCTGAAAATGGACAATGTTGTGCAGTGAAACCATGAGAACAGAGATACATAAGAGAAATCTCTGAAGAACAACACTGCATACGCCACCTACAGTGTGATCTGTCGCCAAATTCACCAGTGCTTCTTTCAGTAGCAGCTGAGACCTGCTATCCAAAGCAGACGTTGCTTCATCCAATATCAGTATGGAAGAGTTCTGGTAGATTGCCCTTGCAATAGATAACCTGTGGGTTGAGAATGCACGGCAATGAGTTTCATGAAACATCGGGACCAGGTTAGTCAAAAAAGCTAAAACAAGATACTGCGCTAGGAAGCTTCTTACCTTTGTTTTTGCCCGCCACTTAAACTGGAACCTCTCTGTCCTACATACGAGTTGTATCCCTCGGGCAACATCCTAATAAACTCATCAGCATTGGCAATCTTAGCAGCATTCTCAACTTTTCTCATATTAATATCTCCCATAGGGTCTCCATAAGCAATATTTTCAGCAATTGTCCCGGAAAATAACATCTATGAAATAATAAAAAATTGAACATGCGTGAATACAATGATAGTGCAATATGTGTTAATTCAGACATGCAAAAGTAGAATATTTGAATTATGTGTGTGTTGGCTGCTGAGATGCCACCAAAACAAAGTTCCATCAAGGGATGCAAAGGAAGGATAAACAAGATATAGTTTTAAACAGCTGAAATGAGATGCTTTGAAACTGTAATGGCACAAAAGGAAATCACCACAGGTACTTACCGGATCCTGTGAAACAAAAGCAATATGTGTTCTCAAGCTTTGTAACTGAATGTCTTGAATATCATGGTTGTCCAGAACTATATATCCTAAAAGGAAAGTTAGCCATATTAGAAGATGACCATAGAATTCAAACAACCAAAAAAAATGGGAATTCGGGATACCAAACTACATAAGTTAAAGGGCTGAAACATGTACAACATTGTACACAATCTATACTGCTGTTTGACAAGTGTTCAGTTCAGTACCACTTTGTGGATGATAAAGACGGAGGAGTAATTTGGCAAGAGTAGTTTTGCCTCCACCGGAAGGTCCGACAATAGCAATAGTTTCTCCTGGTCTGATATGAAGATTCATGCCATCTACTATTGGAGGCATACCAGCAACATATCTAAATGTGACATCATGGAACTTAATATCTCCCTTAACAGAATTTAAATGAACTGCACTTGGTTTATCCCTCACCTACAGCACACCAAAGAAGCATGGGCATATGAGTTACAACTTATGATGGACACAATAAACAATATTGTCATACTTTTTTTATTTTCCTTGATTACAGAAATAAAAACTAAGAAAAATACTAGCACAAAATTATATTTTCTGAAAGGTTTATACTATGGAGTTCATTTCTGGCAAATTCGAATAGACTTGTTTATGCCTTCAAGCAGATTTTCACTTGAGTACGATACCTATCCAAACCAGAAAATAATACACTACTACATTGCATTTTTTTGGAAACTACAAATACATTAGAAACCTCTGAAAAAACATACTAACAACTTCTCCTGTCCATCATCATATTTTATTTAATAAAAGTCAGTCCTTAGAAAACAACAAAGGGTGATTACCTCGGGGATGAACCTTGTTAGATCAAATATGCGTTCTAATGCTGGCTCTCCTTGCTTATATTCATTAAATGCCTTCCCAAAATCCTATGTAGGGAATAGATTACAATAAGAACTAAATCAAAAGTATTGACAATAAGAAAGCGGTGCATGATAACTGAGTTAGAACTTGACGAAAAACACGTTCACCGCTACTCAAAAAAGTTACGTTAATAACACTAAGTAGGAACAAGGGTAACTATAATACTCCCTCCGATCCAAAATAAGTGTCGCTGATTGTACTAAATCAACGACACATATTATGGATCAGAGGGAGTACCTAAATTAGCTTCTAAAGCACAAATACAAAATATGACAAAACAATAATTTTGATTTAGTTGCAAAAAGGCTTGGGGGAATACTGTACACATATTCTCATAGAAAGGAAAACAAAATGTTCAAGTAGTGTTCTCTTGGGAAGAAAAAAATGTGTGGTTAATCAGACACCAAAGTCTATGAACATCCGGTAGAGGAAATGATTATCATTATCACATGTTCTAGATGCTCTATACACTTATTTGAACCTAACTAACATTCATACAAGGAAAATAACTGACGAGATGGTACATATGGCAAGTATTAATTAAAGTAGATATTCAGTGGTGATGGTGATACCTGAATAGGTTCAACAAAAAGAGCAAGTGCTGTTAGAAAAGACAGAAACCCCTCAGGATCAAATGTGGTTCCAGAAACTGCTACTGAACCAGCACAGAGCACTACCAGGCCTGCAATATATGTTGTTCGAACAGCTTGAGGTATGAGAGCTTTCATCTTCTTCTTGCCCAAATTATTCTTCAGATCAACAAAAGCTAACTCATTGAATCTTAATATCTCTTTGCCCTCCCCATTGTTTACCTTCACAGTGAGCATCGATGGGAGTACCTACAAAGGGCATTCAAGTAAACAACAATCCCTGCATGGCTATACATGTTTGTTATACATGAACTAATAATGGGTGCTAAATAAACCAGACATCATTGAGATAGGCTACGAGCATGGCGAGGCTAAGATGAGCCTCCCTGGACATTTGCCGGAGCCTTTCACCAAGCTTTGCGATGACTACGCACATGCATGGAATTACCTAATCATGTATGTAGAGAGAAAATTAAACGGTACACATACAACTATAGAAGTGATCACGCAAGAACAGTTGAAACTATGAGATTTCTTACCATTGCTGCAACTAATGACAGGTGGGGATTTATTGCCACCATTTGATTACCCATTGCTATCAACTGCAAGCTTGTCGACACAATTGTCTGCATCAAAATTAGTAATAAAATAATTAGCATTGCACAACCGCCTGTGCAGTTATTTTCAGCGCCAACCAGAAGAAGAGCCTACACCTAAGACCAAGAAGCCAGCAAACTGTAAAACGATCCACTACTCTAGGTTATATGCCTATCAAGTATGATGAACGTTCAAAAATGAAAGAAAAGGGAGAGAATATAAGTAATCAACAAATACTGATTGCCGAGGAAGCATTTCCCCGAACAGATTTCGTGCATTTCCCCAAACACAGCTATCTAGCAGGGTGGATGATCCTCACATTGAGAACAGAGTACACAGCGTCCGCGACATCATCCGCCTCATCCGTGATCCGGTGCGCGATGTCTCCCGCAGCCATCCCCGCTCTGCCATCAAAGAACGCGAGGTCACGCGCAAGCACACGCTCGAAGGCGCGCGCCCGCAGACGCTCCACCGCCCGCAGCGCCGCCTCCCAGAGCAACGCCTGCTGCACGTACGCGGCGGCCGCGCGCGCGGAGGAGAAAGCCGCGAGCGCGACCACGCCCCTGGAGACCTCCGCCGATACGCCCCCATTTAGGCCGGCGGCGAGTGCGCGCGGAAGGCGCCCCGCAGCGGGCACCGTGCGCGATAGGCAGTACACGGCGGCCGCGGCGCACGCCCACCCCTTGGCGATGGTCTGCCACTCCGCGGCGACGTAGGGGAGAACCTCAGAGAGCGGATGCGGCGGTGTCAAGCCGTCTTCGGTGGCCCGTACGCGGAGGCGGATGGAGCACGCCGGTGTTGCGGTTAGAGCTAGGGCTCGCGAATGGGATATATCTCTGCATCTTCGCAGCGAAATGTTTGGGATCAATGTCCGCGATTGCGAGGAGAAGATTGGAAGAGCTGCAACATTCGCCATCGTCATGGCCATGTTCCATGCCGATGTCCCGTGGCTGGGCGGGGAGGCCCTATGCGGAAACTACGAAGGGATGCGAAATGTGCGGGAAGAAGTTCTTCGGGACGAACTGGACCTGATTCCCGGAAATCGTGTTTCCAGGCTGACATAACATAATTCCCTCTTGTTTGACTATCCTGAATTGGGTCTAGAACTCGAAATTTCAATTTGGATCATGGATCACACAAGAATTGAGATTACAAATTTCAATCCAAGAATATGACTAAGCATTCGTAACAAAAACTACATGACTACACCAATTCTTCAGCATAGAATCGAACACTAATTAATTCCAATTGATGAAATAAGACTAAGTCTAGAGCATCTCCCACAGAATTCATGTACGGAAGGAAGTGTCGCACCCCTTTAAACTGGTCGGAAGTAGGAGAGAGTCAGATTTTCGGACCCGACCTCCTACGAGAAGCAGAAGAGAAGGTTCACAAGATTCGTGAGCACCTCAAGACCGCCCAGTCCAGACAGAAGAGTTACGCCGACATGAGACGTCGAGACCTCGCCTTCAACATAGGAGATTTTGTGTATCCGAAGGTGTCGCCATTGAAGGGAATGCAGCGTTTCCAACTCAAGGGAAAGTTAGCCCCCAGATATATCGGACCCTTCAAGATTCTGAACCGTCGAGGAGAAGTGTCATATCAATTGGAACTACCCGAAGAGATGTCAGCCGTGCACAATGTGTTCCATATCTCGTTACTTCGCAAGTGTCTCGAAGTCCCAGAGAAGACCGAAGTTATCAAGAATATCGATCACCAGACCATAGAGATCAACGATGACCTGACGTATCCTGAAGTATCCATCCGTATTTTGGAAGAAGCTTTCAGAACTACCCAAACCCGAAGCATCAAGTTTCTCAAAATTCAGTGGAGCAACCACACAGAAGAGGAAGCTACCCGGGAGCGCGAAGATCACATCAGGACGAAGTTTCCTGATCTCTTCAAATCCTAGGTAATCTTTTTCGTCCTTTTTCAAATCTCGGGACGAGATTTTGTTTAAGGGGGGAAGGTTTTGTAACATCCCAAAAATACTAAACTTGGATCATCAAACTCTAATCATCAAATTTAGGGTTAACAAAAACTTTGCTAAATAAAAATATGAAAGCATGCATGTGAGTATTCATTTCATTTTGAATTCTTTTGAATCAACTTGTTTGTGTGTTCCTTTGCTTGTAAATGGATGCTTAGGTGAAATAAACATCATCTAAACAATTCCCAAACTTTTCTCGAAGACAAGTAAATCAAAACAAATAAAATAAGGGAATGGTCATTTTGACCAATTTAACTCCCATGCCTACTTTGACTGTCTCAAACTTTCAGAACTTAACAGAAACTTTTCTGGATCTTTGCACCCCTTGATTGTACTCATAACAAAGTATCAAGGCCCACTTTGTGATCATCCAGAAATATTCAAATGCATAGTTTAAAGGACAGTTCAAAATTGAATCTTTATCATATGGAAAGATCCCACTTTTTCAAAAACCACTCAAACAAGCTCAACTTTCAAAACCCAAGCATCTGCAGACTCACCAGCACCAACCTAGCACACCCACCAAAAATCTTTTCAAAATTCAAAACTTGAATTCCTACGGCCATTTCATCAAACACATTGCAGACACAAATCATCAAAATCTTAAACACTATTGTGAGCAGTGATTGAAGCCTAACTTGTTCCCTCTCTAGCTCACAACCATCTCAGTAGATCATCTAGCAAGTTAAACCAAGCAATAGACTCACTGTAAGCTGGGCAATGACATCAATGGTGAACAGCCGAAGCTCACCATGCCACCCCAGTGGAGACAGCAAGCTAGAAGCAGCACTAGCCTTGCCAACCTTGTCTAGGAGGCAGCCCACCGTCCACCGCACTCTCTGTCCCAGCCGCGAGCGTTGCCAAACCCTGGACCACACGCATGAACCGCGCCCAGCTCGCCAGCAACCATGCCGAGCATGCGCCAGAGCGCCACACTCGACCGATGCCCACAGACCGCGCGCCGCCCTCGCCGCGTGCATATATGATCGCCACCGACCCAGGAGACCGCCAGACATCACCGTTCGCCGCCCCATGATGCACAACCACCGCTCACCGTCGAAAACGCCGCCTCTGCCGTGCAGAACATCGCGCGTTCCAGACCAAACTGCACCGCCCCTACGTGCGCATTAAAGCCATAGAGCATCGCCAGGAGACCACCAAGCGATCGCCACCGCCGGCCATGCCTCTAGCCGCCCATAGCCATGTCGTCGTCGCCTGCCCATCCCGTTCGGTCTCGTCATCGTGACTATAAATAGAGGCCACCCCCAGCTGAATTGAGCACACCATCTCACTCCCCTCTCCTCACTGATCGTACCACCCCGTTCCCGAAGCAAGGCGAGCAGCACTTCACCGGAATTTCACCAGAGTCTGCCGCTGCTGGAGAAGAAGGGGGCCAGCGATTGGAGCCGCCCCAGGAGAAGCTGCCGGTACCAGGAGGTTTGCCGTCATCGACTTCGTCGTTCGCCCGCCTCGTCGACCCTCGCCTGAACCCCGGTGAGCCCCCAACGACCCCCACTGGCCGCGCTAGGTTTCTGTCTCGCTGGTGTTGCCCAACGTCGACGATGACCCTCAGCCGTTGGATTAGAACCAGATCGAACGCACCACATCGCCCCATATCGCTTCGCACCCCCTCGTCTCACTGACGCGTGGGGACAGCCACTTAACCAGCCCGCGTAAGCGCTGTTCTTAGCAGGTCGGCCCAGTATCGCTTCCCGCGCAGCCCAGTCATTTGAATTTAACCTTTTCCATTTTATTTCAAACACACTTCTGTACCCAGATTCAAAAATCAACCCAAGTCGATTCAGTGAACCAAATTGAATGAAACCAATTTTGTTAGAAAGGTCTGGGAATGCTGAATCCAAGCCCGTTGGATTCAAGTCATTTGGATCTGTAGATCATCCTTGGTAAAAATAACAAGGCATAAGATTTTCTGCATTCAAACATTTTTCAAATTAAAACCATAATAGCTTTTGAGTTGATTCCAACTCTCAAAAATCACATTTAACCATATCTTTCAGAATATATAAAAATATCTAGGTTTACTTACAGAAATAATGTTCAAGTAATAAAATAATGCTACATAAGCATTTCTAGTCACTTTATTTAATTAAAATAAAAGAGTAAAACCTTATTAAATGGTGACACCACTTTAAATCACATTCCCATGGACTAAAATATGTGGTGATGACATGTGTCAACATGATCCCATGTTTGGTTCGGAGAATATTAAATCTTAAGTAGTTTTTCAATGAGTAGAAATTACTTTTCTAAAAATAAAAGGAATTAAACTAAGCTTTAATCTTGTAATGTTAGTGATGATGCTAGATCATCTATAGGACCCTTTTGTGTGATGATTGCAAGTAGTTAAGTATTGTTTGATGATTGTGTACCTCGTATTTATTCATAGACGCTAGTACCGACCAAGGATACGAGAAGGAAGGAGGATACTACGAAGAAGAAGCCGAGGAGAACTTCAACCACTGCTCTGCACAAGGCAAGCTAATACTTGCAAGCTATTAACTTAGAAAGCCTTACTAATCAAGTTGACCAGTGCAAGCTAACACTTGCAATTTAGCAAGCTTATACTGATACTGTGCAAGCCAATACTTGCTTGTCACCATGCCAACTATATGTCTTAAGCATAGATGATCCTACCCACTTGATAAACCAATCCTAGTTTTTACTTACAAGCTTATTACTTTATTTCTTTATCAAGGCTATTACTTAGAGTTTAATTCAGTGAATTGTAGATACTAGAAAGATATTTGAAGGTTGTATAAAGAGCATAAAATTTGGACTAAGCTAGATAATCTTGATGTCATCCTAAGGCATGAGATTGAACTTAGTTGAAACTCCACTAGTTTACCACCCCTCATTAGTACTTACCCCCACTTGTAGATGCTAGTGCTAAGCATAAAACTTGATCAACTTTAGATGGGAATACTTGGTAAAAATGGTTATGAAAACCTTAGAATGATGAGTCATTCTACTGAGATGTTTTGACATGTGTTTCCAAACACCAGATGATTTTGGTGATGAAAATGTTGAGGCATGAGCCTTAGCCCTTTATAAAACTGATGGTTGTCTGGATGCGATACCATTCCAATTTTTACCGTACAACCACAATACCCGAAGATTGGGTAGGGCTTGACTGGAAACTTATATACCTTAGTATTAGTTCCCTCACGGCCAAGGTCTGAGCTGAGGCTACCTTGTGAAGATTGTCCACCTATGCAGTACCCAAGATGACAGTTGCTCATGGTTGGGAGGCCAAACTCACAGGAGAGGTGCTTATACTAGGGCGTGTAACTAAAAGGTTAGTGAAAGGATACGGATGTCGCCTAGAGGGGGGTGAATAGGCGATTAAAACTTTTCCTAGAGTGACTCAACAAAGGCGGAATAAAACTAGTGTTTACTTTGTTAAGCACAACCTAGAACAACTAAGGTTCACCTATGTGCACCAACAACTTATGCTAAGCAATACAAGCAACAAAGTGATAGCAAGATATATATTACTTCAAGCACGAAGGCTATCACAATGTAAAGTGCATAAGTAAAGAGCTCGGGTATAGAGATAACCGAGGCACGCGGGGACACCGATATTTTACCGAGTTCCTCCCAACATGGAGTACGTCTTGTTTGGAGAGGGGGTGGTATCAAACTACCAACGCCACAAAAGGCCTCCCTTATTCTCCGGTGAATCTCACCCCAATGGGGTCGATCCACGCTTCCACTATCGGTGCATTGTCGGTGGCAACCGGAACCTCTCACAAGGTTGGGGCACAACTCCACAACTTAATTGGAGGCTCCCAACAAACGCCACAAAAGGCCTCAACAAATGCCACCAAGGCCACAATGCCACCAAGGCCACAAAACCGTCTAGGGTTCCAAGAACCCAAGAGGGACAAGCTCCAATGAGCAATTCAAACCAAATCCTCCGAGGAGAACTCAAACCGATGCACCAAATGCAAATGGCAAGAACACCACAAAGATGCTCAAATCCCTCACTCTCAAGTTCCAACAAAGCTACTAAAGCTATTGGGGGAACATGAGAGGAGGAATCAAAGAGAGACACAAAATCCCCCAAAATCTAGATCCCCAAAGATACACTCACAAAGAGATGTTTTGGTTTGGTCAAAACATAGATCTAGATCTCCTCCAACTACCCCTCAAATATATGCAAGAATCAATGGAGGGATGAGTAGAAATCAAGCTCAAGGAGTGAGGCAAAGCTTAGACAAAAGGAGGAGGAAGAAGTAACCCTAAATAAAAATGGACAAAAGACTTATATAGGGCTAGGCAAAATATGGCCGTTGGGGTAATTTTCTGGACGGTCCGGTAGTACCGGATTGGGCCGGTACTACCGGTCCCAACAAACCGGACAGCAGCGAGCGAGCCAGGAAGAGAAAAAAGTAGGGCAGCGCAACGGGTGGGGCCAAGCTTGCGCGCAGCAGCAGCATCGCATGCAGCTGGCAGCGCATGCGGCAGCAGCGGGGCCCGCGCGGGCCCACGGCGTGCGCGCGCATGCGAGCAGCAGCTGCGCGGCAGCTCGCGCGAGCATGCATCAAGCAAGCGGGGCCAGCGAGCGGGACATGCAAGCGGGACAGGCACGACAGAGTAGCAGAGCGGGGCCCAACGATGCAGCAGCAAGGCAGAGCAGCGGAGCGGGGCCAGTGCAGGCGGACGCGCAGCAGCGCGCGCGTGCTCGGCAGTTGCAAGCAGCAGCAGCAGCGGGCGGGCCCAGCAAGCGCGCGTAGCAAGGCCAGCTCGTGGGAACCGGCCGCAACGGGGTCAACGAGCAACAGCTGGATCTAGATCTGGAAAAGAAACTGGGTAGATATTTCTGGGAAAAATAACTTGGCCAGCCGGTACTACCGACCCACCCAGGCGGTACTTCCGGGCCGGCCGGTAGTACCGGATTTAGGTACCTAGCGAGGCAGAAAGAAAACGGACCATTTTTAGGCCCGGGCGGTAGTACCGGTCCGTCCGGGCGGTACTACCGCTCGGCCGAGAAAACAGATTGGCAGACAAATATTCAAACGACAATAACTTTTGACTGAAAGCTCCGATTGACCCGATTCAAATTGCATTGGATAGAGGATGACAAGGGCTTCCCAATAAAAAATGGAAATATTGATTATCACCAAGTGAGAAAGTATCAAGTAGAATAATGTGAGATACCTCACTTGGTGAGAAACAAGAGCTTGTTATGGAGATTACATATGGGAGATCCGATTTTGATGAACAAGAGCTTGTTATGGAGATTACCACAAGATCTATATCCTCACATGGATAAGACCAAATAACAACCAAATACGATGATGCAAGTATGCAAAGGTTTGAGCTCTCTCCGAACGATGTGACCGAATTACTCATACGAGAGCCCCTCTTGATAGTATGGTTATCTATCCTAAACCCAGTCTCACACACACAATGTGAGACCGACAAAAGGGAAAACCTATCAAGATTATACCTTTGCCTTGAGCATTCCACTTGAGCTCGATGTAGACGATCTTGCCCTTCTCAAGATGGAACGCCTTTCTTAATTCCTCGTCATCGACCTCGCATATTGAGCTTGCACAACATATCTTATTTGCATTTCGTAGACCTTGAAGCCAACACATGCTCCAAGCGATGCCAATGGACAAATCCTACAAGTATAACTTAATACACACATTAGTCCATAAAGATTGTTATTAATTACCAAAACCACACATGGGGGTCCAACATGTTCTTTCAGTTAGGATTGATTATCCGCATACCGAGTATGGTGAATTCAGGATTTGTTCCTGACGGATGTATCGAATGTTGTGGTGAAAGTGTACAATCTCTGCAGAG
Source organism: Avena sativa (assembly GCA_916181665.1). Classification (NCBI taxonomy): domain Eukaryota; kingdom Viridiplantae; phylum Streptophyta; class Magnoliopsida; order Poales; family Poaceae; genus Avena; species Avena sativa. The sequence goes on from OV702294.1 coordinate 511,782,108, forward strand.
TGTCAAACTATTCGAATAGCCGCGTCCACGGTTATGGACAGTTGGAGTGGCCATACTGTTCCCCGTCAGACTTTTCAAAATGATTTGTGAAAGGAAGTGAGACTTTGACTTGACCACAACAGAGTTGTGACATGAGTTACAAGATCCCATTTAGGTGTTATAAAAATGTGACTAGCTTCTCTTATTTCTGAACTTAGTAGAGGTAAATCTGGCTTCTTGCAAAACAACCCCAGAGCCTAGTGTCCTATTATCAAAAACCCCTTTCACTTGTTAGTATTAATTTGCGAGTACTTAAAGAGTACTCATGGCTTTGTCCCTAGCTATTCCCATGGCCAGACTATGAAGAGGAGTACCTGGAGGATGGACCCCAGGAAGGTTACGACAACTAGGATCATCTCCCATCGTCAGCATTGCCTGTGACTCTGAAGATGGAGCTTCACCTACGCTACCGTTATTATTACGTATTGTAGGGATTCGTAGCATGGAAAACAAAAATTTTCTATCGCATACAAACAAACAAGCCAAGATCTATCTACTAGATTGTAGCAACGAGTCGATGGAATAACTCATCCTCGAAGATTCCAAAGTGTTTAACGAGAGCGGATTCTCGTGGGTGATGTAGTCGTACTCTTCCCGATCTCAAGATCGCGTAGACGATCCTTCCGGCGCTGCGTTCCGGCAGCGCTCCCGCAGTCGGTCACACGTTTGGTACTCGACGAAGACCTTCCTCTCCCTTGTTCCAGAAGGCAGCGGAGGTTGTAGCACTCTCCTCGCGATTCTGGCAGCACAACGGGGTGGTACCGAAAGTAGAGGGGAGATCTCGCAGGGCTTCACCTTAAGCCGGAGCGAGTATGGTGGAGTATGAGAGAGTCCCTCGATGATCTAGGGTTTAGACACGCCGAGGAGGAGCAAGCCGGCGGCTAGGGTTTAGCTAGGCGGTGGCGGCGGTTTGCCCTAGGGCCGGCGACGGCTATGGAGGCGGCGGCTTGGTGCTAGGGTTTAGAGGTAGGAACTTGTGTGTCTAGGAGGGGAGCCCTGCCCCTCCTTTTATAGGTGGAGGGGGCCGGCCAAGGGGAGGGGAGTCCCTCCCCAACTCGGCTTGGTGGTGCGCCGGCGGTGGGGAGGAGGGACTCCTCCCCAACTCGGTTTCCTCCTCCTTTCCCACTTCCCAAAAATAGTCGTTTGACTTTCAAACTAGCCGTTTGACTTTTCAAACTAGGATTTGAATAAACCCTCTATTTTGTTCAGCGATGACACTTAGTACATGATGCAATCATACCAACTTGATATAACACATTCATGTACCCTTCCCCTCTGGAGTGCCGGATATTCTGGAACCTTCTAGAACATTCCTGATGAAAACACCGGAACCATTCTCCAACTCCGAAACGGGACTTTCCTTATATGAATCTTATTCTCCGGACCATTCTGAATCTCCTCGTGATATCCCGGATCCCATCCGAGACTCCGAACAACATTCGGTCTCTTTCTTATCATTCCATAACTACTCAAACAACGTCGAATCCTTAAGTGTGTCTCCCTACGGTTCGTGAATTATGCGGACATGATCGAGACACTTCTCCGAACAATAACCAATAGAGGAATCTGGAAATTCATATGGCTCCCACATATTTCTACGATTACTTTGCGATCGAATGAACCACTTACATACGATACCAATTTCCCTTTGTCTCACGATAGTTTACTTATCCGAGGTTATGATCGTTGGTATCTCTGCATACCTAGTTCAACCTCGTTACCGATAAGTACTCTTTTCTCGTTCCCGTGATATGTGATCCCTTGTGATCCAGTCACATGCTTGCAAGCTAATTGGATGACATTTCACCGAGAGGGCCCAGAGTATATCTATCCGTCATATGGATGGACAAATCCCACTCTTGATCCATGTGTCTCAACCAATACTTTCCGAACACTCAATGCCACCTTTATAGCCACCCAGTTACGGTGTGGTGTTTGATGTCATCAAAGCATCCATCCGGTAAAGGTGATATGCATGATCTCATGGTCGAAGGAATTAGGTTACTATGTATCAGAAAGCATATAGCAATTGAACTATTAAAATGACTTGATCTTTATGCTACGCTTATCTATAGGAGTATGTCCACCATATCATTCTCCTAACGATATGATCTTGTTGTTAATAACATCTCAATGTTCATGATAGGGAAACCACAATCATCTATTAACCAACAAGCTAGTATTATATAGAGGCTTTACTAGGGACTCTTATTTTAGTCTACAAACCACACAAGTATTAATGTTTCCTTGTTAATACTATTATAGCATGAATGTAAACATTTATCATAAACACAAAGATATAATAATAACTATATTTATTATTGCCTCTAGGGCATATCTCCAATAGTCTCCCACTTGCACTAGAGTCATCTAATCTAGATTACATGGTAATATACCAAACACCCATGGCAGTTTGGTGTTGGTCATGTTTTGCCCTCGGGAGAGGTTTAGTCAACGAATCCGCCACATTCAGATTTGTGTGTACTTTGCAAATCCTTATGTCCCCATCTTGGACATGTTCTCGAATAGCGTGAAAACGTAGCTTGATGTGCTTCAGCTTCTTGTGTGACCTTGGTTCTTGCGCATTGGCTATGGCACCCATGTTATCACAGTAGATAGACATTGGGTCCAGCGCACTAGGAACCACACCCAGCTCTGTAATGAACTCTTTCATCCATATCGCTTCTTGTGAAGCCTCCGAAGCAGCCATGTATTCCGATTCAGTTGAAGATCTCGCCACAACGCTTTGCTTTGCACTCCTCCAGCTAACTGCTGCACCATTCAAAATAAATACGTATCCAGATTGTGATTTAGAATCATCCGGATCGGTGTTCCAACTAGCATCGGTGTAACCATTAACAACGAGCTGTTCATCACCTCCATAAGAAAGAACCATATCCTTAGTTCTTCTCAAGTACTTAAGGATGTTTTTGACCGCTGTCTAATGATCCACTCCTGGATCACTTTGATATCTGCTAGTTAAACTAACAACATATGCAATGTCGGGTCTAGTACATAACATGGCATACATTAGAGATCCTATGGCTGAGGCATAGGGAATCTTACTCATCCTTTCTCTATCTTCTGCCGATGTCGGACTTTGAGTTTTACTCAAGGTCGTATTGGGCAACATGGGCAAGAACCCTTTCTTGCTATCTTCCATTCCAAACCTCTTTAGAACTTTGTCCAAATATGTACTTTGTGACAATGATATTTGGCGTTTTGATCTATCTCTATAAATCTTTATGCCTAATATGTAAGCTGCTTCGCCAAGATCCTTCATTGAAAAAACTATTATTCAAATATTCCTTGACACTATTTAGAAGGTCTACATCATTCCCAATCAACAATATGTCGTCTACATATAGTATTAAGAATGCCACAGAGCTCCCACTCACTTTCTTGTAAATACAAGCTTCTCCATAAGTTTGTATAAAACCAAAACTTTTGATCACCTTATCAAAACGTTGATTCCAACTTCGGGATGCTTGCTTCAATCCATAGATGGACCGTTGAAGTTTGCATACCTTGTTAGCATCTTTAGGATCAACAAAACCTTTGGGTTGCATCATATACAACTCTTCATCAATGTCTCCATTGAGGAATGCTGTTTTGACATCCATCAGCCATATCTCATAATCATAATATGCAGCGATTTCTAACATAATCCTCACAGACTTTAGCTTCGCTACTGGTGAGAAAGTCTCATCGTAGTCAACTCCTTGAATTTGTTGAAACCCTTTTGCGACAAGTCGAGCTTTATAGACAGTAACATTACCATCAGCATCTGTTTTCTTCTTGAAAATCCATTTGTTCTCGACAGCCTTCCGGCCATCTGGTAAGTCCACCAAAGTCAATACTTGGTTTTCGTACATGGATCCAATCTCGGATTTCATGGCTTTTTGCCATTTATTGGAATCTGGGCTCATCATCGCTTCCTCATATGTCTCAGGGTCATCGGTGTTGTCCACCAACATGACACTCATAACGGGATCATACCAATCTGGAGTGGTATGAGTTCTCGTTGACCTACGAGGCTCTATAGCAACTTCGACCGAAGTTTCATGATCATCATCATTATCTTCCTCTCTAACTGGTGTAGGCACCACAGGAACTGAAGGGTTTCGCAGCATAGTAAATCAAAATTTTCTACGGAAGCGAACAGAGGGAAAGCCAAGATCTAATCTAGGAGATGCAAACAACGAGAGAGATTGGATTAGATCTTCATACCCTTGAAGATTCGCACAGCGGAACGTTCGTCGGAACGTGGGTGATGTAGTCATACTCGCTTCTCCTCCTCGCGATCCGATCCGATCTAGCACCACAAGTGGCGGTGCCTCCGTGAGATGCACACGTGCAGCACCTCGACGTCTCCTCCTTCCTCGGACCAGCAAGTATGGTGGAGAGATAGATTGGATCTACAACGCGATGGCGCGGTGTATATGGTGGAGAATTTCTGCAGCAGGGCTTCGCCTACAAACAGTCGGGAGGGAGAGAGGAAGGGCAGCAGGGCAACTGGGTTTGGAGGAAGGTGTGTAGGTATGGGGAAGGGGGCGCCCCAGCCCTCTATATATAGAGGGGGGTGCGGCCAGCCCTTGCCCATCCTCCAAGCCTATCTCTAGTTTAAACGATTTAAACTCTCCCTTCTAGAAACCCTATCTTATCTCTAGTTTAAACGATTTAAACTTATCTAGGATCCGCTGGGCCCTATGGGGCCTTGTGCCCCTGGCCCAATGCGGCCAGGACACTCCCTCATAGGCCCATGCCCCCTCCCGGAAGGTGGGACCACGTTGGCCCCCTTCCGGAAGGTTCTAGAAGCTTCCGGTACAATACCGATTAATCCGGAACAATTCCGAACTCCAAAAACTGCACTGCCTTATATGAATCTTATTCTCCGGACCACTCCGGAACCTCTCATGATGTCCCGGATCCCATCCGAGACTCCGAACAAAAATTCATAAACCAATTATCCAATCTATCCTAGCGTCGAGACACGTTAAGTGTGTGACCCTGCGGGTTCGAGAATATGTAGACATGATCTTCTATCAATAATCAACAGCGAGGTCTGGGCACCCATATTGACTCCCACACATTCATCGATGATCATATCGGATGAACCACGATGCCAGGATTCAATCAATCCCATATATATATTCCCTTCGTCTCGCGATATTTTACTTGCCCGAGATTCGATCGTCGGTATCGTCATACCTAGTTCAATCTCGTTCACAGCAAGTACTTTACTCGTTCCGTAATCCGATATCACTTTGTGATTAACTCCTTAACCACATGCTTGCAAGCGGTGTTGATATCGATTACCGAGTGGGCCCGAAGTATATCTCTTCGACTTGGGAGGGACAAATTCCATCTCGATACATACAACCCAACATATACTTTCCGATCACCTGAGAGACACCTTTATGATCACCCTCTCATAGGATGACGTTTGATGACCTCAAAGCTTTCTTCCGATACCAGGGAGTTGTATTATCTCATGGTCTAAGGAATACAATATTTGACATGAGAAAAGCTTCGCAAAGACAAACACGATGAAACGATCTAATTGCTTCGCTTAGTTTGGGTCTATCCACCATATCATTCTCCCAATGATATGATCTCATTATCAATTGACAACTCATGTCTATGGTTAGGAAACCTTAACCATCATTGATCAATGAGCTAGTCCATAGAGGCGTACTAGGGACACGGTGTTGTTCACAAACCACACAAGTATTAAAGTTTCCGCTTAATACAATTCTAGCATGGAATATAAACTTTATCATGAACAAGAATTATAATAATAACATCTTTATTATTGCCTCTAGGACATAATTCCAACAGTCTCCCACTTCCACTAGAGTCAATAATCTAGTTTACATTTGGCAACAATCTCACACCCATGGAACTGAGGTGCTGATCATGTTTTACACGTGGAAGAGGTTTAGTCAATGGATCTGCGACATTCAGATCTGTATGTACTTTGCTGATCTTCAGATCTCCATCTGCTATATAATCTCGGATTATATGAAACTTGCGGTTGATATGCTTGGTCTTTGGATGATATCTTGGTTCCTTAGCGAGTGCTATGGCGCCAGTGTTGTCACACAATATCTCCAGTGGGTCCAATGCACTTGGAACCACGCCAAGCTCAGTGATGAAGTTTCTGATCCAAACTCCTTCACTTGACGCTTCTGCAGCAGCCATGTATTCCGCTTCTACTGTAGATCCCGCGATCACGCTTTGCTTGCAGCTTCTCCAGCTCACAGCTCCTCCATTCAAAATATACACGTATCCTGTCTGAGATTTAGAATCATCCTTGTCGGTGTCGAAACTAGCATCGACGTAACCTTTTACGACGAGCTGTTCATCACCCCCATAGACTAAGAACATTTCTTTAGTCCTATTTAGGTACCTTAGGATGTTCTTCACGGCTGTCCAGTGTTCCACTCCTGGATCACTTTGATATCTGCTCGTCAAACTAAGAGCATTGGACACATCCGGTCTAGTACACAGCATGGCATACATGATGGAACCTATGGCCGAGGCATAAGGCACTTTGCTCATAGCTTCCCTATCATTTACCGTAGCTGGACACTGAGCCTTGCTCAATATCTTCCCTGACAACATAGGCACTGAACCTTTCAATGCCTTATCCATTCTGAACCTTTTCAGAACTTTGTCTAGGTATGTACTCTGGCTTAAAGCTATCATGCGTCTTTGTCTATCTCTATAGATTTTGATGCCCAATATATAAGCAGCTTCACCTAGGTCTTTCATTGAAAAACACTTGTTCAAATAACTCTTCACATCGTTAAGCATGTTGATGTCATTTCCAATAATCAATATGTCATCCACATATAGTACCAGAAACGTCACCGAGCTCCCACTCACTTTCTTGTAGATGCAAGCTTCATAGCAATTTGGAACAAATCCAAAGCTCTTGATCACTTGATCAAAACGAAGGTTCCAACTCCGAGATGCTTGCTTCAGTCCATAAATGGAACGCTGAAGTTTGCATACTTTATCAGCATCCTTAGGATCGACAAAACCTTCGGGTTGCATCATATACAACTCTTCATCAATGTTGCCATTGAGGAACGCAGTCTTGACATCCATCTGCCATATTTCATAATCATGAAACGCAGCAATTGCTAATAAAATCCGAATGGACTTAAACATCGCTACGGGAGAGAAAGTCTCATCGTAGTCAACACCTTGAACTTGTCGAAAACCTTTTGCGACAAGCCGTGCTTTATAGACGGTAACATTACCATCCGCGTCTGTTTTCTTCTTGAAGATCCATTTGCACTCAACGGCCTTTCGGTCGCTAGGAGGGTCCACCAAAGTCCATACTTGGTTTTCGCTCATGGATCCCAATTCGGATTTCATGGCTTCTAGCCATTTCTCAGAGTCTGGGCTCATCATCGCTTCCTCATAGTTCGTAGGTTCACTGTCTTCTACTAACAAGACAGTCAAGACAGGGTTGCCGTACCACTCAGGAGGGGCACGCGACCTTGTCGACCTACGACGTTCAGTAGCAGCATCGTCCGAAGCTTCATGATCTTTGTCATTAGCTTCCTCTATTGTTGGTGCAGGCGGCACTGGAACAATTTCAGGTGCTGCGCTACTCTCCAATTCAAGAGAAGGTTTAATAACCTCGTCTAGCTCTACTTTCCTCCCACTCACTTCTTTCGAGAGAAACTCCTTCTCAAGAAAGGAACCGTTCTTTGCGACAAACACTTTGCCTTCGGTTCTGTGATAGAAGGTATACCCAATAGTTTCCTTAGGGTATCCTATGAAGACGCATTTCTCCGCTTTGGGTTCGAGCTTGTCCGGCATCAACTTCTTGACGTAAGCTTCGCATCCCCAAACTTTAATAAACGACAACTTAGGTTTAGCACCAAACCACAGTTTATACGGTGTCGTCTCAACGGATTTGGATGGAGCCCTATTTAAAGTGAATGCAGCGGTTTCTAATGCATAACCCCAAAATGATAACGGCAAATCAGTAAGAGACATCATCGATCGGACCATATCTAATAGGGTTCGATTCCGGCGTTCAGACACACCATTGCGCTGTGGTGTTCCGGGTGGCGTGAGTTGTGAAACGATTCCACTTGCTTTGAGATGCGTGAGAAAATCATAACTCAAATATTCGCCCCCACGATCGGATCGTAGAAACTTAATCTTTCTGTTACGATGGTTCTCCACTTCATTCTGAAATTTTTTGAACTTTTCAAACGTTTCAGATTTATGTTTCATTAAATAGATATACCCATATCTACTTAAGTCATCGGTAAAAGTGAGAAAATAGCGATATCCACCGCGCGTCGAAACACTCATCGGTCCGCATACATCGGTATGTATGATTTCCAACAAGTCCGTTGCTCGCTCCATCATACCGGAGAACGGGGTTTTGATCATCTTGCCCATGAGGCATGGTTCGCATGTGTCAAATGATTCAAAATCAAGAGACTCCAAAAGTCCATCAGAATGGAGTTTCTTCATGCGCTTTACACCAATATGACCTAGACGACAGTGCCACAAATAAGTAGTATTATCACTATCTACTTTGCATCTCTTAGCCTCAATGTTATGGATGTGTGTTTCATCCCTTTCGAGATTTAGAAGAAATAAACCATTCACAAGGGGTGCATGACCATAAAAGATGTTACTCATATAAATAGAACAACCATTATTCTCCGATTTAAATGAATAACCGTCTTGCAATAAACACGATCCAGAAATAATGTTCATGCTCAACGCAGGCACATAATAACATTTATTAAGGTTTAAAACTAATCCCGAAGGTAAAACTAAGGAGAGCGTGCCGACGGCCATCACATCAACTCTTGATCCGTTGCCAACGCGCATCGTCACCTCATCCCTCGCAAGCCGCCGTCTATTCCGTAGCTCCTGTTTCGAGTTACAAATATTAGCAACTGAACCAGTATCAAATACCCAGGCACTACAACGAGGGCTAGTAAGGAAAACATCAATAACATGTATATCAAATATACCTTTGATGGTGCCAGCCTTCTTGTCCGCTAAGTACTTCGGACAGTTGCGCTTCCAGTGACCCTTGTCCTTGCAATAGAAGCACTCAGTGTCCGGCTTAGGACCAGACTTGAGCTTCTTCTCAGCAGGGGCAACGCGCTTGCCGCCGCCTTTCTTGAAGGGCTTCTTTGCACCTTTACCTTTCTTAAAGGAGGGCTTGTTGACCATCAACACATGATTATCCTTTTTGATGTCCACCTCCGCAGCCTTCAGCTTTGCGAAGAGCTCGGTGATCGTATCAGTGGAACCAATCTGATTGCGAGTCACTACAAAACTTTTGTAGCTGGGAGGGAGTGATTGCAGAACCCTGTCAATCTTGAGCTCCTCTGGAATCTTGCAGTCCAGTTGCTCAAGGCGTTGAGTGTAGCCCGGCATCTTAATGGCGTGCTCACTAACGGAACTCCCTTCCTCCATCTTGCAGTTAAAGAACTTCTCGGAGATCTCATATCTCTCAGAACGGGCCTGAGTCTGAAACATGGTTTTTAGCTCTTCGAGAATCTCAAAGGGCCCGAGATAGTTTTCAAAACGATTTTGAAGTTTCGGTTCCATAGCAAACAACATGGTGCTCTTAATCACGCCATAATCATCTTTGCGCGACTGATAGACAGCTTTCTCATCAGCCGGCGCAGTTGCAGCAGGGGGGTTACTTAACGCTTTCTCAAGGACATAGTCCTTTTGACCGCCAGAGAGAATGATCCTCAGATTGCGGAACCAGTTGGTGAAGTTAGACCCATTGTTCTTAAGCTTTTCTTTCTCAGCAAAAACGTTGAAGTTGAAGTTGGACTTGGCCATGTGATCTACAGTATTTGCAAGTACAATTTAGACTATGTTCATGATAAATAGTTCAACTTAATCAAATTACTAGATGAACTCCCACTAAATTCAACATCCCTCAAGTTGTTTAGTGAACACGATCCAAATTCACCACACCTAATCCGATCATCACGAGAAGAGATGTGGTTTCAATGGTGGACAACGAAGTGTCGATCATATCATTCATATGATTCATGCTTAACCTTTCGGTTCTTGTGTTCCGAGGCCATGTCTGTACATGCTAGGCTCGTCAAGTTAGACCCAAGTATTTCCGCGTGTGCAAAACTGGCTTGCACCCGTTGTATGTGAGCGTAGAGTCTATAGCACCCGATCATCACGTGATGCTTGGACACGACGAACTTTCACAGCGGTGCATACTTGGGGAGAACACAGTTTTTTTTATCTTGATCTTTAAGTGAGGAATCATCTTATAATGCTACCGTCGCGATCTAAGCATAATAAGATACATAAAAGGATAAACATCACATGCATATAACTTTATGTGACATGGTATAGCCAATCTTCGCGCAATGATCTCCATCTTGTGCGTTCCGGCATGATCTCCATCACTCCACCATGATTGCCTCCACCACGAATAGCAACTACAACTATTGCTAACTACTTAGCGATAAAGTAAAGCTATTACATGGCGTATAAGAAGTTGACTCGCAGGTCATACACAATTATAAAGACAACCATATGGCTCCTGCCGGTTGTGTACTCATCGACATGCAAGTCGTGAAACATTACAAAACATGATCATCGCATACAATATACACATCACATCTTGGGCCATACCATATCACAGAAAACACTCCCTGCAAAAACAAGTTAGACGCCTCTACTTTGTTGTTGCATGTATTACGTGGCTTATGGGAGTAGATGCTAAGAACGATTCTTACCTACGGAAAGCCACAACGGTGATATTATGGTTGCCAAACTCCGGTGTTAATCCCATGACAACTATAGTGAGAAAAACTGACATCCACCAGCCGCATGTGTGGTACAAGCCACACGTCAAGTGCGGAGCCGGTCTCGCGAACGACGTCGCGTAAGGTTGGCCTGGACCGCTTCAATCTCACTATCCCGCGTCATAAGAAGAACACAAACAAGAGGCTTGCAACAGAAAACATCAACGCCCGCAACAACCATGTTACGTTCTACTCGTGAATCACATCTACGCATAGATCTAGCTCTGATACCACTGAAGGGTTTCGCAGCATAGTAAATCAAAATTTTCTACGGAAGCGAACAGAGGGAAAGCCAAGATCTAATCTAGGAGATGCAAACAACGAGAGAGATTGGATTAGATCTTCATACCCTTGAAGATTCGCACAGCGGAACGTTCGTCGGAACGTGGGTGATGTAGTCGTACTCGCTTCTCCTCCTCGCGATCCGATCCGATCTAGCACCACAAGTGGCGGTGCCTCCGTGAGATGCACACGTGCAGCACCTCGACGTCTCCTCCTTCCTCGGACCAGCAAGTATGGTGGAGAGATAGATTGGATCTACAACGCGACGGCGCGGTGTATATGGTGGAGAATTTCTGCAGCAGGGCTTCGCCTACAAACAGTCGGGAGGGAGAGAGGAAGGGCAGCAGGGCAACTGGGTTTGGAGGAAGGTGTGTAGGTATGGGGAAGGGGCGCCCCAGCCCTCTATATATAGAGGGGGGGTGCGGCCAGCCCTTGCCCATCCTCCAGGCCTATCTCTAGTTTAAACGATTTAAACTCTCCCTTCTAGAAACCCTATCTTATCTCTAGTTTAAACGATTTAAACTTATCTAGGATCGGCTGGGCCCTATGGGGCCTTGTGCCCCTGGCCCAATGCGGCCAGGACACTCCCTCATAGGCCCATGCCCCCTCCCGGAAGGTGGGACCACGTTGGCCCCCTTCCGGAAGGTTCTAGAAGCTTCCGGTACAATACCGATTAATCCGGAACAATTCCGAACTCCAAAAACTGCACTGCCTTATATGAATCTTATTCTCCGGACCACTCCAGAACCTCTCGTGATGTCCCGGATCCCATCCGAGACTCCGAACAAAAATTCATAAACCAATTATCCAATCTATCCTAGCGTCGAGACACGTTAAGTGTGTGACCCTGCGGGTTCGAGAATATGCAGACATGATCTTCTATCAATAATCAACAGCGGGGTCTGGGCACCCATATTGACTCCCACACATTCATCGATGATCATATCGGATGAACCACGATGCCAGGATTCAATCAATCCCATATATATATATTCCCTTCGTCTCGCGATATTTTACTTGCCCGAGATTCGATCGTCGGTATCGTCATACCTAGTTCAATCTCGTTCACAGCAAGTACTTTACTTGTTCCGTAATCCGATATCACTTTGTGATTAACTCCTTAACCACATGCTTGCAAGCGGTGTTGATATCGATTACCGAGTGGGCCCGAAGTATATCTCTCCGACTTGGGAGGGACAAATTCCATCTCGATACATACAACCCAACAGATACTTTTCGATCACCTGAGAGACACCTTTATGATCACCCTCTCATAGGATGACGTTTGATGACCTCAAAGATTTCTTCCGATACCAGGGAGTTGTATTATCTCATGGTCTAAGGAATACAATATTTGACATGAGAAAAGCTTCGCAAAGACGAACACGATGAAACGATCTAATTGCTTCGCTTAGTTTGGGTCTGTCCACCATATCATTCTCCCAATGATATGATCTCATTATCAATTGACAACTCATGTCTATGGTTAGGAAACCTTAACCATCATTGATCAATGAGCTAGTCCATAGAGGCGTACTAGGGACACGGTGTTGTTCACAAACCACACAAGTATTAAAGTTTCCGCTTAATACAATTCTAGCATGGAATATAAACTTTATCATGAACAAGAATTATAATAATAACATCTTTATTATTGCCTCTAGGGCATAATTCCAATAGGAACTTCTTCCGGTGTTGCGCTACTCGCAATTTTGAGAGAAGGTTCGACAACCTCGTCGAGTTCTACTTTCCTTCCAGTCACTTCTTTCGAGAGAAATTCCTTCTCTAGAAAGGATCCATTCTTGGCAACGAAGATTTTGCCTTCGGATCTATGATAGAAGGTATACCCAATAGTTTCCTTCGGGTATCCTATGAAGACGCATTTTTCCGCTTTGGGTTCAAGCTTGTCCGGCTGTAACTTCTTTACATAGGCTTCGCATCCCCAAAATTTAAGGAACGACAATCTAGGTTTCTTCCCAAACCATAATTCATACGGTGTCGTTTCAACGGATTTAGATGGTGCCCTATTTAAAGTGAATGCGGCTATTTCTAATGCATAACCCCAAAATGATAGCGGTAAATCTGTAAGTGACATCATAGAACGAACCATATCTAAGAGAGTTCGATTACGACGTTCGGACACACCATTACGCTGTGGTGTTCCCGGCGGTGTCAATTGTGAAAGTATTCCGTATTTCTTCAAATGCTCGCCAAACTCGTAACTTAGATATTCACCTCCACGATCAGAACGTAGAAATTTAATCTTCTTGTTACGTTGATTCTCTACCTCACTTTGAAATTCCTTAAACTTCTCGAAAGTTTTGGACTTATGTTTCATGAAATAGATATACCCATATCTACTCAAATCATCCGTGAAGGTAAGAACATAACGATAACCACCGCGCGATGCTACACTCATTGGACCACACACATCGGTATGTATGATTTCTAATAAGTCTGTAGCTCGCTCCATCATACCAGAGAATGGAGTCTTAGTCATTTTACCCATCAGACATGCTTCGCATCTTTCAAGTGATTCGAAATCAAGTGATTCAAGAAGTCCATCGGAATGAAGTTTCTTCATACGCTTCACTCCAATGTGACCAAGACGACAGTGCCACATATAGGTCGAGTTATCGCTCGATTTCAAACGTTTAGCCTCAATGTTATTAATATGTGTATTTCCACTATCGAGATTCAACAAGAATAGACCATCTATCAAAGGTGCATGTGCATAAAACATATTACTCATATAAATCGAACAACCATTATTCTCGGACTTAAACAAGTAACCGTCTCGCAATAAACAAGATCCCGATATAATGTTCATGCTTAACGCAGGCACCAAATAACAATTATTTAAGTATAAAACTAATCCCGATGGTAGATGAAGGGGTAGCGTGCCGACCGCGATCACATCAACCTTTGATCCGTTTCCCACGCGCATCGTCACCTCGTTCTTCGCTAGCTTCTGTTTATTCTGCAGCACCTGTTTCGAGTTACAAATATGAGCAACCGAACCAGTATCAAATACCCAGGCACTACTACGAGTACTAGTGAGATACACATCAATAACATGTATATCAGATATACCTTTCTTCTTGATGTTGCCGTTCTTCAAATCCGCCAAGTACTTTGGGCAATTCCGCTTCCAGTGACCTTCTCCTTTGCAGTAAAAGCACTCAGTATCAGGCTTAGGTCCAGCCTTGGTCTTCTTTGTTGGCGTGGTAACTTTCTTACCACCCTTCTTGAAGTGTCCCTTCTGCTTAGACTTGCCTTTCTTGAATTTGGTGGTCTTATTGACCAACAACACTTGGTGCTCTTTCTTGATCTCCACTTCTACAGATTTCAACATTGCAAAGAGTTCTGGCAACGTCTTGTTCATGTTCTGCATGTTGTAGTTCATCACAAAGTTCTTGTAACTTGGTGGTAGTGATTGGAGGACACGGTAAATCCCCAAAGCATTAGGAATCACTATACCCAAGCTTTGAAGTTTGTTTGTGTGCCCAGACATCTTAAGCACATGCTCACTGACGGAGTTGCCTTCTTCCATCTTGCAGTTAAAGAACTTTTCAGAAGCCTCATAGCTTTCAATTGCCGCATGAGTCTCAAAGATCAATTTGAGATCCTCGACAATATCATATGGGTCTGAATTCTCAAACCTTTTCCGAAGCTCCGATTCTAAACCATACAAGATAGCACACTGAACTATGGAGTACTGAGTCTTCCGAGTGAGGTAAACATTCTTTACTTCATCGGCAGCATCAGCTGCAGGTGGGTCACCCAGCGGTGCATCCAGCACATAGGTCAAATTACCAGCTGTGAGGACAATCCTCAAATTGCGGAACCAATCCGCGAAGTTGCTTCCATTGTTTTTCAACTTTTCTTTCTCTAGGAACGCATTAAAATTGATGGTAGGGGCTGCCATTGATCTACAACATATTTGCAATAGTTTAGACTAAGTTTATGACAAATTGAGTTCAAATTAATAATAAAATTAATCTAGGTGAACTCCCACTCAAAACAATATCCCTCACATTGTTTTAGTGATCACACGAACCAAATCCACCACATCAACACCGATCATAACGAGAGTTGATATAGTTTCAATGGCGAACAATCGACATGTTCATCATATCTACTATATGATTCATGCTTTACCTTTCGGTGATCCGTGTTCCGAGACCATGTCTGTACATGCTAGGCTCGTCAAGATCAAACCTTAGTTTCCGCATGAGCAAATCTGGCTTGCACATGTTGTATACACTTGCAGAATCTAACACACCCGATCATCACGTGGTGCTTCGAAACAACAAGCTTTAGCAATGGTGCTAACTAAGGATGAACACTTTATGACTTGAAATTCCTGTGCATGAGGGATCATCTTATAATGCTACCGTCGTCTACTAAGCAATACAAGATGCATAAAGGATTAACATCACATGCAATTCATAATATGTGATATGATATGGCCTTTCTTCTTTGTGCTTCCGATCTCCATCTTCTAGCATGAACATGATCTCCATCATCACCGACATTGCATCAAGGTCAATGACGCTTCTCCATGGTTGTCGTCCACCGGCTTCAACTATTACAACTACTTTGAATAGACACGCTGGTCTTAACATAAATTAAAAACAACCATATGGCTCCTGCCGGTTGCCAACTTACAATAAGGAACATTGCATACATCAAATATAATCACAATCATGGCCATATCACATCACCGCACACCCCTGCAAAACAAAGTTAGACGCCTCTACTTTCTTTGCACATTTTACGTGGTTTGGGGCTTCAATAAGTGTCGTTCTAACTTACGAACATGAACCACAACATTGATACTAGTATTGTTAATCACCCATTGTAAATTGGATCTTAACTATGCTAGGAGAAACAGGCACCCGCAAAGCCACTTATGCAATACAAGTTGCATGTCAAGCGTGGAGCAAGTCTCATGAACGATGTCATGTAAGGTTAGTCCGTGCCGCTTCATCCCAACATCCCGCAAGATGCAAAGTACACAAGAAGCAATCGACAATAAAAGCATCAACGCCCACAATGACCATTGTGTTCTACTCGTGCAACAGATCTACATATAGACACGGCTCTGATACCACTGTAGGGATTCGTAGCATGGAAAACAAAAATTTTCTATCGCATACAAACAAACAAGCCAAGATCTATCTACTAGATTGTAGCAACGAGTCGATGGAATAACTCACCCTCGAAGATTCCAAAGTGTTTAACGAGAGCGGATTCTCGTGGGTGATGTAGTCGTACTCTTCCCGATCTCAAGATCGCGTAGACGATCCTTCCGGCGCTGCGTTCCGGCAGCGCTCCCGCAGTCGGTCACACGTTCGGTACTCGACGAAGACCTTACTCTCCCTTGTTCCAGCAGGCAGCGGAGGTTGTAGCACTCTCCTCGCGATTCCGGCAGCACAACGGCGTGGTACCGGAAGTAGAGGGGAGATCTCGCAGGGCTTCACCTTAAGCCGGAGCGAGTATGGTGGAGTATGAGAGAGTCCCTCGACGATCTAGGGTTTAGACACGCCGAGGAGGAGCAAGCCGGCGGCTAGGGTTTAGCTAGGCGGCGGCGGTTTGCCCTAGGGCCGGCGACGACTATGGAGGCGGCGGCGACTTGGTGCTAGGGTTTAGAGGTAGGAACTTGTGTGTCTAGGAGGGGAGCCCTGCCCCTCCTTTTATAGGTGGAGGGGGCCAGCCAAGGGGAGGGGAGTCCCTCCCCAACTCGGCTTGGTGGTGCACCGGCGGTGGGGAGGAGGGACTCCTCCCCAACTCGGTTTCCTCCTCCTTTCCCACTTCCCAAAAATAGCCGTTTGACTTTCAAACTAGCCGTTTGACTTTTCAAACTAGGATTTGAATAAACCCTCTATTTTGTTCAGCGATGACACTTAGTACATGATGCAATCATACCAACTTGATATAACACATTCATGTACCCTTCCCCTCCGGAGTGCCGTATATTCCGGAACCTTCTAGAACATTCCTGATGAAAACACCGGAACCATTCTCCAACTCCGAAACGGGACTTTCCTTATATGAATCTTATTCTCCGGACCATTCTGGATCTCCTCGTGATATCCTGGATCCCATCTGAGACTCCGAACAACATTCAGTCTCTTTCTTATCATTCCATAACTACTCAAACAACATCGAATCCTAAAGTGTGTCTCCCTACGGTTCGTGAATTATGCGGACATGATCGAGACACTTCTCCGAACAATAACCAATAGAGGAATCTGGAAATTCATATGGCTCCCACATATTTCTACGATTACTTTGCGATCGAATGAACCACTTACATACGATACCAATTTCCCTTTGTCTCACGATAGTTTACTTATCCGAGGTTATGATCGTCGGTATCTCTGCATACCTAGTTCAACCTCGTTACCGATAAGTACTCTTTTCTCGTTCCCGTGATATGTGATCCCTTGTGAGCCAGTCACATGCTTGCAAGCTAATTGGATGACATTTCACCGAGAGGGCCCAGAGTATATCTATCCGTCATATGGATGGACAAATCCCACTCTTGATCCATGTGTCTCAACCAATACTTTCCGAACACTCAATGCCACCTTTATAGCCACCCAGTTACGGTGTGGTGTTTGATGTCATCAAAGCATCCATCCGGTAAAGGTGATATGCATGATCTCATGGTCGAAGGAATTAGGTTACTATGTATCAGAAAGCATATAGCAATTGAACTATTAAAATGACTTGATCTTTATGCTACGCTTATCTATAGGAGTATGTCCACCATATCATTCTACTAACGATATGATCTTGTTGTTAATAACATCTCAATGTTCATGATAGGGAAACCACAATCATCTATTAACCAACAAGCTAGTATTATATAGAGGCTTTACTAGGGACTCTTATTTTAGTCTACAAATCACACAAGTATTAATGTTTCCTTGTTAATACTATTATAGCATGAATGTAAACATTTATCATAAACACAAAGATATAATAATAACTATATTTATTATTGCCTCTAGGGCATATCTCCAACACGTATTCCGCTGCTTGAAGTTGTATTAAGAACTGGATCATGAGATCCCTATTTGTGTAAGAACTTATGTATGGTTAGTAATAGATGATGTACTGTGGTATCCAATTCTGTTATGTCTCGCAAAAATGGTAATCCTGGAATTGCGATGTATGGCATAACAGGCATCTGGGATTAAAAATCCGGGTGTTGACAGCAATGGATGCCATAAAGTGTGTCAAGCGCTTTGCGGTTGCAATTGTGCAAGTTTTGGGTGAGACATACTTGAGAGCCCCCAATCCTTAAGTGACGGCTAGGCTTTTAGAGTTCAACAAACCTTGAGGGTTTCCATGTATGCTTGGCTCAATTTATTGTATGCATTGTCTTAGTGGCGCTTGAGTGATTTTGTGTAGCCCAACATCCCTCCAATGAAGTTGTACTTCCCATAACAAGAAATTTTGAAAATACATCATCGATGTCTCCGTTTTGGTATCTCTATACCCGAGCCTTTTTCTTATACACTTTACATTATGATTACCTTTTTTTTGTCTTACTTAGTATAAGTTGTTGGTGTACATAGTTGAGTCTAGCATATTTAGATTTTATGCTCAATAAATTAAATGCTAGTCTTATTTCGTATTTATTTAAGCCAAAACCGTAATAGTTTTAAATCCTCTATTCACCCTCTCTAATCAACACCCGCGTCCTTTTACCGGTGCAATGCCCCCGGATGTTGGTGCGGCGAGGCTCGAGTGCAAGTGGTTCTATGTCTGGATGATGGTCCTGGAAGGTAGTGTTTGCGGTCCACTCGATGTGGCAAGATAGTTAGATGTCGGGCGGCGGCCTTGAGTGTTGAGAGCTTCTTAGAGGGTTGATCTCTTCATCTCCATTCGAGCTTCTTAGCGAGTGTGAGCATGCCCTCATGTTGTTACCGTTCTTATATGGTTCTTACCCTGTTGTTCGCAAATAAACTAGGCGTCTTCTTCTTAATTATTGATGAGGCAAATACTCAGTTCAAAAATATAATTTATACTTCCTCCGATCCATATTATTTGTCACTAAAATGAATATATCTAGACATGTTTTAGTGCTAGATACATTCATTTCAATGATAAGTACTCCATTCGTCACGGTTTGGAGGGCGTCTTATAAAAACCATGCATTTCCAAAACTCCTCTTCTCCTAGGCACGTTAGGCTTAATCACAGAATTAATGCCCCTTTTTTTCTTTCCATTTCCTACTCAATGCAGCCAAGGAATTAATTTTTGCATGCAACTCCACCAATGCATGCGTCTAAACTTCTCGTTTTCATTTAGTAATTACGTTTAATAGAGTGCCGAATAATTAATGAGCCTATTTTCTCCCAACCAATTTGCATGTTTTGGCATAAATCTGGCCTCAATCAGCATCCACCTAGGTCCCAACAATCTCTCTAAAATACCCTCCAAACCGTGACGGAGGGAGTAATATGGATCAGAGGGAGGAGTAGTATTTTGTCTACTCCCACTGTCACGGTTTGAAGGCGTATTAGAGAGATTGTTGGAACCTAGGTGGACGCTGATTGGTGCCAAAAACATGTGTTCATTAATTATTCGGCGCTCTATTAAACGTAATTATTCAATGAAAACGAGGAGTTTAGGCGCATGCATCGGTGAAGTTGCATAAAAAATTAATTCTTTGGTTGCACGGAATAGTAAGTGAGAGAAAAAAAAGAGGCATTAATTTTGTAATTAAGTTTAACATGCCTAAAAAAGGAGTTTTGAAAACGCATGATTTTTATAAAACGTCCTCGGAGGGAGTAATAAAGTAATTCCAAAGTTCAGAAGGAGCTTAACCTGGCCCGGGTTGCATAAACAACTTGTACTTGAGCCGTAGGCCCATGCCAAAATTACAACGATATTTTCACTTGTCGGCAAATACAGACACACACGTACACACTCGCTGTCTCCCTTACGCTGACCCTGCATCTCAGAAAATAGAAAACGCTGACCGTGCCCCTTTCCCTTTCTCCCCTCCCGATCCGGCACCCTACCAGCTCTGGCACGGCGGCTCGGGCGGTGAATATACCGTCCCACCGCAGCTGGGATCCAAGGGGATAAGACCTTCTGTTCGTCACCGCAGCTGGGATCCAGTGAGGAGTCCATCGGCTTTAAGGGCGCGGAGACTCGGCTACCTCCGAATCCGTTGCCGTCGCCAGGTCCAGGCTCTCCCTGCTTCTTCCTTCTTTTTTCTTCTTTAAGGACGCCCTTTTCTCCATTTCGTGCTTGAACCAGTGGTTTGCTTAGCCGATCGCGGACATAATAATCATGCATCACCTGCCTGGGCAGAGAAAATTGATGTAAATTTTTTGTTCAAACTACTACGTACTGTACCTGTTAATAACTTGGTGTAAAGTTATTCCGTAACCTTCATGGCTTCATTTGCGAGGTACCTTCATTGAGACGCTTACACTTAGATTTAGTGTCGTAGTCTTATGAGGCTGATTACAGTATACCTGATTTGCTATTCGATACAATATTTTGTCTATGACCCGCAAAAAAAAGAATATTTAGTCTATGCCTCCCCACATAATAATTTAATCATGGATGCACCTATGGGAATAAACGTAGATGGATCGCATGAATCATGAATGGTCCGACATAATAATTTAATCATGGATGCACCTATGGGGAATGAATGTAGATCAGCCGCATGAATCATGAATGGTCTCATGGGAATCCAGATAGTCTTAGCACTAGTTTTCAGGAGCAGTTTGCTTGTAGTCCCCCTTCCAGCATTGAGTGTTAAATTGTGCATCACTCTTATTACTTGTAGACTTCCTTCTCTAACATTGCAGCTAAATATTCCGGCAGATAGATTCTGCCTCATGGCAAAGCAATCCTATGCGACCAGCAGCCTCGTATTAGGATATGCTTTATGCTCGAGCTTGCTTGCAATCATTAACAAGTACGCCATCACCAAGTTCAGTTACCCTGGACTCCTCACTGCCTTGCAATACTTGACATCCGTGGTTGGAGTTTGGAGCCTTGGGAAGCTCGGCTTCCTATACCATGATCCCTTCAACTTGCAGACCGCCAAAAAGTTTGCGCCTGCTGCTCTTGTGTTCTACCTTGCCATATTCACCAACACCCACCTTCTGAAGCATGCCAATGTCGACACGTTCATCGTGTTCAGATCGCTGACTCCGCTTCTCGTTGCTATCGCCGACACCACCTTCCGGAAGCAGCCATGTCCCTCGAAGCTCACGTTCTTGTCTCTTGTGATTATCTTGGGAGGTGCATTAGGCTATGTGATGACAGATTCAGGGTTTACCCTCACGGCATACTCATGGGCAGTTGCTTATCTGGTCACCATAACCACTGAAATGGTGTACATAAAGCACATGGTGACTAACCTGCGGCTCAACACATGGGGCTTCGTACTCTACAACAATCTCCTTTCATTGATAATGGCCCCTGTGTTTGGGATTTTAACAGGGGAGCACTTGTCTGTCTTTAGAGCCTTTGAGTCAAGGGGCGAAAGCTGGTTTGAACTAGATGCGTTTGTTGCGGTGTCACTGTCCTGTGTATTTGGGCTGCTCATTAGCTTCTTCGGTTTTGCGGCAAGGAAAGCAGTGTCTGCCACGGCGTTTACAGTAACGGGGGTTGTCAACAAGTTCCTTACAGTTACAATCAATGTTATGATCTGGGATAAGCATGCAAATGGATTTGGTTTGGTTTGCTTGATCTTCACTCTTGCAGGAGGGATATTCTATCAGCAATCTGTCACAACTAAAGGAAATGCTCCAGCACTTCGTGAGATGGTTGCTAATAGGGGCAATGATGAAACTGACTTAGACAAGGAGAAGCAAAGCTTGGTTTCGTCTCCAAAAGATTCACGTGACTGAGCTACATACATGTTCTTCCTTTTCTCTAGAAGTAGACGAGGAGTGATTGAAAACTTGTTATAGTTAGTACCCGCAAAAAAAAAGTATATTACAGGAAAATCGGGAAGTACTCCGTCCGTTTCAAAATATAAGAGGTTTTGGCAAAGTAATATTCTTGTTGTAGGAGGATGGCCTGCACTCACATCACAACCTACATGTTTATTCTAGAATCGTTTGTGTTTCCGTCCTCGTGTTTGGTTGTTTACCGTCCTTGTATTTCTGGTTGTTTATGCAGCTACTAAGTGTTGTTTACTAGAGTTACCTTCCTTTTTTTGTGTGAACATAAAGTTCTTTGTTGATGTCTACTTCCCCTCCCCTTATTGAGGGGTTTACTGT
Organism: Avena sativa; assembly: GCA_916181665.1. Lineage (NCBI taxonomy): Eukaryota > Viridiplantae > Streptophyta > Magnoliopsida > Poales > Poaceae > Avena > Avena sativa. The sequence continues at coordinate 511,804,543 of OV702294.1, forward strand.
TGTCTACTGCAGATCCAACGCTATACAGTGCATATTGCTAGTGATTATAAGTATCCACTCCAATGTCAAACACATGCTTATTCATCTCCACCCAGTTTTGGTTGATTTTTAATTTTTAAACGGACTAACATAAAACGATGACACTGCATTATCCTTTGCCCACTTGGATCGCAGTATCCATCACACAAATTGAGATGACCTCGAGGACCTTTAGCCTTAGTTCCATGTTGCTCTAGTTGAAAAAGGGTTTAGGGTTTCCGTGGGGCAATTGCCTCACCACAGGGTCAATATATATAATTTAGCTCAGATTACATACATACATGTGTGTATAAATACATGACAGAATACTACAACTAGACCTATTTAACACTTCCTCTCAATCTAAACTTCTACTATGAACAAGATTCAGATTGGTCTTTAATCCGTCTAGCATCTGTCGAGTGGCTGGTTTAGTGAACACATCAGCCAGCTGATCATTAGAAGAAATGAACTTGGCCTGCAAAGCTCCAGCGGCGACACACTCCCGCACAAAATGAAAATCGATTTCAATATGCTTGGTGCGAGCATGGAAAACTGGATTGGTGGTCAAATATGTTGCCCCTAAATTATCACGCCACAACACAGGGGTGTGCTACTGAGAAACACCCAGCTCCTTGAGTAGATACTTTACCCACATAGCTTCAGCTGCTCCATTTGCCAAAGCTTTATATTCAGCCTCGGTACTTGACCTCGAAACTGTAGGTTGTTTCTTCGAACTCCATGAAATGAGGTTTGGTCCAACAAATACTACAAAGCCTCCAGTGGATTGGCGATCATCAATACATCCTGCCCAATCCGCATCAGTGAAGATACTAATGCTAGTGGAGGTAGACTTGCGAAAACTCAGCCCTGTACCTAGTGTTCCCTTCACATATCGCAAGATGCGTTTCACTCCCAATGAACATCCATGGGTTGTGAGAGAAACTGGCAAACCTTATTCACTGCAAACGAGATGTCTGGGCGAGTAAGGGTGAGATACTGTAGGCCTCCAACAACGCTGCGGTACCGGAATGCATCATCAGTACCAAATGGAGAACCAGACTCACGAGATAGACGATCTCCTGTGGCCAAAGGCGTGGAAGTGGACTTGCAATTCCCCATACTCACACGGTGCAAAAGATCCAATGCATACTTCCGTTGAGTAACCATGAAGACGAAACACGGAGATGAGACGTAACCAATGCATACTTCCGTTGAGTTGGCGTTGCCATAGTGGTTGCGCCGCCGTGCAACATGGTGCCGCAAATGCGCGCCAACGTGGCAATCCTGCCGATCCGGGTCCCGCCACGCTAGCTAGGCAAGTGTGCAGCGCCGTGCATCGTGGAGTTGCACCCATGTGTGCGGCGCCATTCGGGCGGGAGTTGCAGAAAAGGGTTAGTTTATGTGAAATAGTTTACCAGAAGGTTTATTATTTGAATTTGTTTGACTTTTGGGTTATTTTTATTTAAATTGCCACGTATTAGAGACATGATTTTTATGTCATGCAGATCAGCAATATCCACGGGACGAAAATCCGCTTCCACTTTGGGTCTTGGGTGCATGTGTTCTCTTTATTTGAAATGTATTTTAAACGTATTTTGTAATGTCAAACGTCTATTTTATACATTAACCCTGAAGTTGAATATATTACAATTAGAACCTTCTAGGATAAAATTCTTGATTCAGTTACATTAGTTGTCTTTCATGTGATTGAAATATACTCTATCTAGTACTCTCTATATTTTGAAATATAAGATGTTTTAGCCTTTTATGGAACACACGTAAATTCACTCATTTTATTTCGAATCTACACACTAAAATATGTCTAGATATATATGTTTTAAAAAAGACTAAAACATCTTATATTTTGAAACGGAGTGAGTATTTCAGTTCACATGCAACGGAACAGATCAGTTAGATCAAGAGAGACGTTGAAACGCGTGGGAGACAATTGCTCAAATTACTCAGCCATGCATGGGGTGGGGTGATTATACGGGCAGGCAAGATGATCATGAACAGTACTGTTGCATGAAGCAGAGGAAGAACACGAGTGCTGTCACGCAGGAACTAAATTACAGATCAGTCTTGTCAGTCTTGTCGATCATCTCCATCTCAAAGTGCTCCCCGTTCGCTAGTCCTGCGCCGCGCGCGGTGGGTGATCCGGCCCCGGCGCCGGTAACGACGCATCGGCCGCCGGCCTCCGAGTGCATGAAGAGCTTGAATCTCCCGTCCTCCCTGTACTGCTGGAGCAGCTCCTGCGACGGCAGCCGCATCTCCCGCAGCACGAGCCGGCCGTCCTCCCGGTGCGCCCGGAGAATCAGCCACGGCCGCCTGCTCTTGCCGATCACCGAAATTGGTGGAGGGAACGCCCTCCCTCTCCTTGTCCGCCGGAGCATCACTTGGTTGTCGTCGTCGTCATGCTGCTCCCTCTTGCAAGGCGGGTCCCGGGCTTCGACCGCGGCGACGCCGTCCATGGCGACGTCGTCGGGGTTTAAGCTCTCGGCCCCGAGCGCCTCGGTGAGGAGGTCGGAGAAGGGGTGGAGCGGTGGCGGAGGCCTCAATGGTGGTCGACGCGGGCGCGCGCAGGGCCAGGTGGGGGCTAAGTAGGGCGGGAGGTGGAGCGGTGGGGGCGCCATGTACGGACGTACGGACGGGCGTCGCGCGCGCTTGGAGGTGCGGTGGTGGTCGACTGGTCGGTGGCTAAGTACGAGGTGGGTGCGGGCGTACGTGCTCGGCCGCCGGGGGTATATATCTGTGATCGCGAGAGAGAACAGTGAGGAGAGTAGCGCCGATGGAGCCGATCGAGAGCGGGTCTCCGTGGCCGTGGGGGCGGGTGGTGCGCGCCTCGATCGGCATTTGCGCTCGAGCGGGTGGCAGGCCGGCAGGGTGCATGCATGGCGATATGGCATGGATCAAATGCGAAAGGTAAGGGCCGGTTGGAAGATAGGCCGCTCTTGCTTTCCGATGAAACAGTCGTTGTTGAATGTTGGTTAATCTTTCTCAAATAAAAGAAGAATGTTGGATAATCTTATCCGATTACCCATCTCATGCATAATTAGCTATCTCAAATACATCTATAGACAAACTAAATGAAAGAACATGTCGAAATATCCGAATTTGTTTTACAGATGCAAATACGGATACAAATATGAATGCGGTGCTAGATTTTGACACAAATGTGGATACAGAATTAGAGATTTCATACCCAAACAAAACTATGTTAGTCCATTAAGTAATTCTGGTCCCGAGAGACCCCCCCTCTCGTTAGGGTTTCTTCCTCCACTAATGCAAAAAGTCTTATAGACGCCAGGTGGTTAGTGCAGGGTCTGCAACTGGTAAGTATTACCAGCGACAGACAAAGATAAGCCAGTCACTAGTACAAAACACCGGTGATGGGCGTATAAAAGTGACTCTCACTAGTATTAAAAAAATCATTTAATGAGAGATATCTATAAATATCTGTCACTGGTAAAGATAAAATCAGTGACAGTCTTAAAATAGGCCCAGTCACTGACATATTTTATGGAGGTCGGCTGAAAGAGAAATTAAAAGGTCATTTGTGTTTCTCCCAGCTGACTAGACCACTGTCGACCCTCTAGGTCGGCCCACACGACCATGTACCCCCTGCGCCTCATCTCCCTCGATCGGCTCTGGCGTTCGGTCACTCCCAGATCGAAGCGGAGTCGACATCAACGTGATGTTCCTACCAAAACTATGCCCAGTTCCACCCAAACAACTGCTTGTATACATCTAAAATTTTGTTCCCACCAATCTGTATGACGAATTCCCTTCTCAAGTGTTTGGTCTCTCCCTATCAAGGATTCTAATAGTGGAAGGTCTCTCTCCTTTAGGATTCTACTCGGTTTCCACTCTCTCCTTTGATTGAGATTCTACCATCCGCTTGCCGATCTCTTCTTTGGTGATTCTACCTCACGGTCTCTCGTCGAGGATTCTATTGGATTCGTTGTTCGAACCAACGGGAGAAAATCAAATCATGTGTGTTTGTGTGCGTTTGTATCTTTATCTTACATTTGAGTGGAATTCATCGTGTTCATCGTGTTTCTGCTCACTCTCTGCCTCAAATCCGTGAAGATCGGGCCACCCTAGGGACAATCCCACAAGGGATCCCATATCAGAAGGGCATATGGAATTGTATGGTCAAAACGTGGCAAATACCGACATTGTATTTTTTCAATAAACTGGTATGAACTGGTTACTAAACCTAGTGAGTAACCTGCCAGATAAAAGCATTAACATGATCCTGATGACGCTTTGGCACATATGGTATGTTCGTAACGAAATTGTTCACGATAAAACACTGCCCCTAGCCGATGCGTCCTGACTCTTTGTAGTCGGTTATCTGGACTCCTTGTTATAGATAAAAAAACCATCCCGGTGCTAATGTTAGCAAAGATAAATTCATTTTACATGAGGATAATAAACACTTCCATGCGCACAAGGCACTATTGATCTAGGCGGAAACGATGCCCTCGTTGGAGGACCCGTGTACGTGTTATATAGAGGGTGGAACAACCCCACCATAGCATTACATGGGATATCCGTATAGGTATACCGTACCTATACGGATGGAGGGTGTTAACAGTTCTAACATCCCCCTTAATCTAAACTTGTACAAAGATTTAGATTACTCCTAAACTCATGAAGGTTCCTGACAGGAAGAGCTTTAGTGAAGCCATATGTAACTTGATCCTTGCTGGAGACAAACTTGATAACCAGCTGTTTATTTGTAACTCGTTCTCGAACAAAATGGAAGACAATATCAATATGTTTAGTGCGAGCATGAAAACTGGATTTGCAGATAAGTATATAGCATCCAGATTATCACACCAAAGACATGGTTTTTCTGTGAGTGAAATGCTAAGTTCGCCCAAAAGCGCTTCAACCCATATAATTTTTGTTGTAACATTTGCCAAGGACTTGTATTCTGCCTCAGTACTAGAGAGTGAGACATTGGCTTGTTTTCTGGCACTCCAGGAGACCAAGTTAGGTCTAAGGAAGATTGCAAATCCTCCCGTGGAGCGTTTGTCATCAATACATCCTTCCCAATCTGCATCTAAGAAGGAACTCAACAATGTAGAAGGAGATTTCTGAAAAGTAATACCAAGTGTGATGGTGTCCTTGACATATTTGAGGATCCTCTTGACTGCTGTCTAGTGAGCTGTAGTAGGAGTATGAAGAAACCGACACACCTTATTAACTAAGAAATATAAATCAGGCCGTGTCAAAGTGAGATACTGTAAAGCACCAACTATATTGCGATATCGAGTGCTATCTCCAGAGGCAAGTGGCTCCCCCTCGACAAGGGAGAGAGGATCCGAAGGAGACAGGGGGTCGGGGCCCCTTTGCAGTCCCGCATACTAACTTTAGCAAGAATATCTTTGGCATATTTTTTTGAGTCAAGAGAAAACCATCATTTAACTGTTGTACTTCCATTCCCAAAAAATAGTGTAAATCACCAAGATCCTTGATGGCAAAATGAGCATTGAGATCATGTAGTAAAACAGAGATGGCATTGTTGGAGGAGCTTGTGACAATAATGTCATCAACATATATCAGAACAAAGGTAGGGATACCTGCCTTGTTTTATACAGAAACAAGGATGTGTCGACCTTGGAGGGGAGGAATCCAAGATCTTGAAGCTTCAAGTTGATCCGAGAGTACCAAGCTCGGGGTGCCTGTTTCAGGCCATACAAAGCTTTGTCCAACTTGCAAACATGATGGGGAGCATTGGGGTCCTCAAAGCCTCGGGGTTAACGCATATAAACCTCCTCTTCTAGAACACCATGCAAAAACACGTTCTTTACATCTAGCTACCGCAATTTCCAACCCCTGGAGACAGAAATAGCAAGAACAACTCTGACGGTAGCTGCTTTAACAACAGGACAATGTATCTTCATAGTCTATACCATAACGTTGCTTGAATCCTTTTGCAACGAGACGAGCTTTGTACTTGTCAACAATACCATCTGCACATCTTTTGATTCTATAGACCCATTTTAAATCTATTAGATTTTTACCATGACTGGAGGGAACAAGATGCCATATCTTGTTTTGATGAAGAGTATTGTGTTCATCATCCATAGCTTGACGCCAATTTTTATCATCAAGAGCATCCGAGAGAGAGCTTGGTTCCCCTATGGACATGAGTAAACCATAGCGAATAGTACCATCTTTATATATTTTTGGGTGTTTAATACCTTTCATTAACCGTGTGCGCACACCAAGTGCAGGAGGTGCTGCAGGAATGGGCGACACAGACGATCCTTGCGGGGAGGCACTGCTTGCAGTAGAGCCAGCAGCAGAAGATCCTGGCGAAGAAAGCGTCAGCGGCGACGTGGCGGCCGATGATGGGCTGGCGTGGTCGTCCGCAGCGGGGACCAGCACATAGGCCAGCCGCACGCGATCAACAGATGGTGAGGACCGCGCGGGGGTGCACGCCGGTGATGGTGACCGCGCGGGGGCACGTGGCGTCAGCGGAGTGGCGCGGGAGCACCTGGTCGGAGAGGAGGCCCGGGACGACGACCGCGCGGGAGAACGGGAATTTCTCCCGCCCTCGGGAGCAGGCGTGGCGTCAGCAGGATCAGCTCCGGGATTCGTGCGCACCTAATCCGAGTCAGATCGTGGATATGCACAGGATTCAGCGCCAGTTTGGCCCATTTGGCCTGAATTTGAGTGGATTTCACTCATTTCTTCACCGTTTTGCACCAGATTTTCTTCTGTAGCTTCAGAGTCACTTGTAATTTCAGCATCATTATCATGGGCACCTTGTTCCTGGCCAGGGTTAGTGACAATGGGAACAATGGGAAAAGGCATATGATCATTATTTTGTGCATCCCCATTAGTATCATGCATGGAAAGTGTATGAGAGGGAAGCAAAAGAATTTCTTTGCGAAGTTGAGCACCAACATTTGGATTTAGAGATGCAAAAGGGAACACATTTTCATCAAACACTGCATCTCTAGAAATGTAAATTCGTCCACTTGAAACATCTAAGCACTTGAAACCTTTATGGAGAGGGCTATACCCCAAGAAAACACATCTAGTGGAACGAAAAGCAAGCTTCCTCTTGTTATAGGGGCGCAAATTTGGCCAACAAGCACAACCAAAAGTGCGAAGGGACTCATAATTGGGTGTAGTTTGTAGGTGACGTTCTACAGGAGTTTCCTGATTAATTACCTTGCTAGGGAGCAAGTTAATGTGAAAAGTGCCTGTAATGAAGGCTTCATCCCAAAACTTAAGAGGCATGGATGCATTGGAGAGTAAAGATAGGCCTACTTAAGTAATATGCCTATGTTTGCGTTCAGCTGAACCATTTTGTTGGTGTGCATGTGGACAAGATACATGATGAGAGATGCCAACTTTATGAAAGAAACTATTGAGTTTTTCATATTCACCACCCCAATCAGTTTGCATGGTTTTGATTTTTCTCTCAAATTTACGCTCAACAAATTGTTGGAAATTAAGAAAGGCTTGATAGACATCAAAACGAGCCTTAAGCAAAGTGATCCATGTAAATTTTCTATAATCATCAATGAAGCTTACATAATATAAATGTTTGCCAACAGAGGCAGGTGATGGACCCCATACATCAGAGAATGTTTGCTCCAAAGGAGCAGTGGAAACTGTCGTCGGATTGTCGACAAGTACGCCATAGGGGGTCCTGGTGGCGTTGGAAATATGGGTGTGAGACGTCGGATGTTCCAGTAGCAGTGAGCACAAGTTTACCTAGGTTCAGATCCGACTGCGGTGATCGGATCCTACTCCTTCTAGCAACCCAGTAATATATCGGCGTAAGCCGGATGTTACAATGGATTACAAGAGAGGTTCGCCTATGCGAGTTAATTGTGGTTGTGTGTGTGCCCTAAAGGCTTCCCTAGGGCTGGTTTATATAGTCACCGGGGCCTAGGGTTACAGGAGAGACTTATCCGGCTACGTTACAGAGTCGGTAACTAGATACAGCTTGGACTACAAGTAATACTACATACCTAAGTCGGTAACTCTTCTGGGCCTTGTCGTAGCCGGAACTGGCACCTCCTCTTTCTCTGACTGGACCGCCCGTGAAGCAAAGCTCTAACCCATTGGTGGGTAACCCTGGTTAATGAGTCCCGTGGGTATACCCGGAAAGTATATCCCCAACAGCAGCCCCCGGAAGTCTCCAAGATCCAAAGTCGGATAAATCGTCTAGCTTGATGGTTTCTTCGTCTGGAGAATCTTGAAGGGTTCCTGAAAACTTCTTTCATTAGTGTAGGATTCTGAGTCAGTTGAGTCGGATATGTTTTGTTCTGACTTTAGTCTTCTCCTTGCTCATTTTGAAACATAAGCCGAATTTTTCAGCGGCGTGCGGGCTAACAACTTTTTAGACTAGGTCCTATCTCTAATAGAGGTCCCATCAACACGACCGTTGGTGGGTCCTCTGCTTACGGAACAGAACACTGTTTCAATGCCTACGCGAAAATAGAGGGGGCGAAAGAGTCACAAGGGGAGCGGTCCAGTCTTCGCGGGTAGTATTACCCAATTTATTGATGCGACACAAGGGGAGCCAAAGAATACTTGCAAGACTTAACAAATGAGTTGTCAATTCAGCTGCACCTCGAAATAGTTCTTGCTCATAGAAGTTTATCAGTAGCAACAGTTTGGTAGTAGCAATAGCAAAGAAACAACAACAGTAAAACATGAGCAATAGTAACAGTAATAGTAAACAGTGGGGTATGAGCGCGGTAGGTATAGGGATCGATGGACGGGCGTTGCATGAACGAGTCTAAACATGTAACTTCAAGATCTAGGGCATTACAGATAAATATGAATAAGCATCCAAGTACTAAACAATCCTAGGCATGTGCTCCATATATAGTCATACGTGCTCACAATGAGAACTTGCACAACATCTTCTGTCCAGCCAGCCCGTGGCAGCGGGGCCTCCAGGGAACTACTGGCAATTAAGGTGCTCCTTTTAATAGAGCACCGGGGCAAAGAATTAACACTCCGTGAACACATGTGATACTCACACCACAGCCATCCCCTCCGGTTGTCCCAATTATTGTCACTTTGGGGCCTTTGGATCCGGACAATGATATGTGTACACAACTTGTAGATAAGATCACAAACAATACTGTCATAATGATTCAATAATAAGTTCATATCTGAGATCATGGCACTCGGGCCCTAGTGACAAGCATTAAGCACAACAAGGTGAAACAAAGTCAAATAGCACTAATAAAGATACTAGGCACTATGCCCTAACAATCTTATTCGATTATATGATAGAACTCATCCAATCCCTACCGTCCCCAAGCCTACAGAGGGGGATTACTCACTCATGGATGAGGGAAACATTGATGGTTGATGGAGAGGCATTGGTGATGACGATGGCGATGATCCTCTCCAAATTCCCCGTCCCGACAGGGTGCCAAAACGGAGTGTTTGGATCCGAATCTTGGTTTCTGATGGTGGCGGCGGAGCGGAACTCTTTCTGGAAAAACGTCGACCACCCTCGGTTTTTAGGTCAAGGGGCAACTTATAGGCACCGAGGGAGCCCGAGGGGGTGCCTGGGGTGGCCGCACCCCCTAGGGGCGGGGCAGGGCCCACCCTCGCCTAGAAGGGGTGTGAGCCCCCCAGGCCTCCACTCCGTTTCGTCTTCTGGCTCCGTGGGTCTTCTAGTGAAATATAAAATAACTTTCACGAACACATTTGCTTCATATGATGTATTTATTCTCAGCATGGGAGTAGATACTTAAACCATTCATAATAATAAGTATGCAACCAAGTCTACTCAATAGTCATCGTAAGGTATGAAGAGAAACCAACTCAATAATAATGAGTAGCATGGAACATAAACATAAGCAACATTGCAATGCTCATAATAAGGTATGATAGAGTGGTATCTCGCTTGCCTTTGTTTGTAGAGCACAGTATAAATGTCAAGGCAGCTCTGAAGTTCAAGTGAAGACTAGAAGTAAAGATATTAGAAATACTAGCATCAAAGTCATGACATAATTAACCAAGTTTTGGAACAAACACAAGAATGACAACTATGCTCTCAAGAAGGTGCTCATAAAATAGGTGGTGACTCAACAAGGTTGTAAAAAGGTTTTGAAAAGTTTGAAAGGCTTCCTAATGTTGAAAGGAAGGTACTCATTAGCTTTGAGCTCTCATTGACCCTATCATAGGCATCTTCATATGGTTAAGGTGAAAGTGAGGTCCAATCTGAGTTATATGCTTGTCAGACCATAAACTGGAAATCCCATGTCCCTTGAGTACGAGGGCCGCTCCGCATGCTACTCAACTCTGGTTACCTGAAAGTTCTTGTCATTGTACATACATGCATATCATAGAGAACCGCCAACGGGTACCCCTTGCACATGATACAGGAGCTATCCCATGATCAAAATGACAAGGCAAGCAGACAATGAGCATCTCAACGATCTTTTTATTTACTATGTGCATAGATTTTTATTGAGGATGCTTCACAGAATGCTCATTATGGTGGTGCTGCAAGTTTCCACCATGATTAGGCATGGCTTAGGCTAGAGGCCCAGCCGTTTCTCTAACACAATGAATAGACTCCATGAACTCACAAGCTCCCCTTTTATTTGACACCGTCGACATCCGCAAACAAAAGACCAAGGTATCAACTAGATATGTATCCACAAAGTGTTGAAAGGGTTCCCCGTGACAGTATGGTTCTGCTGACTCCCAACATATAATTTGCAAGCATAAAACTTTCATGGACAGGTCACAATGGTTCAAGATTATTAAGCGCAAGGAATAAAGTGTGCCATCAAGTCCGTGAGATCTTTACTAACTAACTTTCTCAAAACAGACAAACATTGTATTTGGAAGAAAATAAGGCATATTGAATATGCACCGGAATAGCAAATGATGCTAATAGGTAGGTATGGTGGACACCGTTGGCAATATTGGTTTTGGGGAGTTGGAAGCACAGGTAGAGATCATACTCAGTGCAAATGAAGGCTAGCAAAATAGAGGGAGTGACAAATGAGAGAGCAATAACTATCATAATCATGCTTGCAACAAAAAAGGACTAATTATGGCATGAAAGTGATACAAGAACTCTGAGGCAAAATAAATCATCGAGGCTTACTGACTATTGTTTAGTCGTATGCATACATGAGCATGTGCCAAGTCGATTCACATGAAACTTTCAGAGGAGGATACCACAATATTATACCAAAATATGAATAAAACAATGCAAGCAAACATTGATATGACATGTTACAAACTATTAGCAAGCTGGAGCTAATCATAGACAAGCAAGAACTACTAAGCATCCATCAGTAATACACTCCTTGCAATGAACATACTAAGCACGCTCACAACGATGAGTATATGTACAAAAATGAAAACAAATAGAGTTCGTTACCAGCCTCTTACCACATCTCAAGTTGTCTTAATCTTCATTATTGCCCTTCACTTGTGTGACTTGAATAATAACATGAAACCCAAAATCCAGTAAGGACGGCCGAACCCTGCAAAGAACTCACAAAACCAAAGAAGAACAACAAATATTTTTGGTGTTTTTGATTTTTTAAAGAAAGCAAACAAAGAAAAACCAAACAAGAAGCAAACAAAGCAAGAGAAACAACGAAAATATTTTTGGTATTTTTGTGTTTTTGAGAAAGAAGCAACAAAAACCAAAAAGAAAGCAAAACAACAGATATACAAAGAACCGACAAACATGATATATAGATGAGTGTGATGTCGGTATACCTCCCCCCAAGATTAGGCTTTTAGCCTAAGTGGGGCTCAATCCCAAGGTGCCCAATTAGGTGCACCTCCGTAGTACGACGAGGAGGCTCCCTCGTCCTAGTACGAGCTCGAGGACTCCCCCGTGTAGTGTACAACGGGGTCATACGAGGGTGCTTCCTCCTGATAGTGTCCATAGAAGCTAAGAGAGCGCAGCTTGTCATCCATCTCCTCCTTGGAGCGTGACAAAGGTCCCTAATAAATACTAAACAAAGTGGTTTGGGGTAGAGGGATATCTCTCTTCCCCGTCAATAAACAACATTTTATAAACCAAGTTCTCAAGGGTAGAGCCATTAGTGACAAAGTGGTGCGCCTTCATGGCAGCAAGATCAAGCCTCTGAGGAGCCAAAACTGTATCATTTGGATCAACAACAATTTCCAAGGCAGTAGCAACACAGATAGCAATAATACATAGATGGGTCCCTTAGTAGTTAAGCGACAAGCAATGAGAGAACCAAGATTGTACTTAGTATCATTGTTGAGCGCAGTGGCTAAGAAAGCCAAATGATAGCTGGAAATATTACTAGTGTTATCCCTACCAAGAACATTGGTGGCAAGATAGTAAGTGAAGTACCTGATGGCTGGAAGGTGAATGTTTCTTATCTTTCCCCGTTGAGATCTACAATTATCATCATTGGTTATTATGTGGTAGAGATCCAACAAATCAGCGGGTTGAGCTAGAATCTTCTTTGCTGACCCAGCTATACCAAGTCCCAGAGCCTCACAAAATTTCTTCAACATCATATGGTAAGTCCTTACATAAATTTTGAAGGAAACATCTAGATTGAACATGATGTTAGTAAAGGAGAAACTCTCCACAAATGTTTTAGTGAGCGTAGTATATTGCATGCTCTCATCATGCATAAGGCTTGTTAGTCTAGCCCTCCGAACCAAGGTCATAAAATCATCAAGAATCCCAGCAGTCCGCAAGAAGGTTTGGCAAGGAAAGGTGGAGGGGTGCGCATCCCCCTCATCTCCCTCATCGCCGAATCGCGGAGTGATGAGATCCTCATTGTATGAGGGCCTAGCACGGGAGGATGATCTTGAAGGCCTTGCCCTTCTAGGTGCATCAAGAAAATAGTCTTGATGACCCACAAGTGTAGGGGATCGCAACAGTCTTCGCGGGTAGTAGTACCCAATTTATTGATTCGACACAAGGGGAGCCAAATAATATTTGAAAGCCTTAACAACTGAGTTGTCAATTCAGCTGCACCTGCAAATAGTTCTTGCTCACAGAATTTTATCAGTAGCAACAATTTGATAGTAGCAAAAGCAAAGCAACAGCAATAGTAAAACAGGAGCAATAGTAACAGTAACGGTAAACAGTAGGATTCGAGTGCGGTAGGCATAGGGATGGATGGACGGGCGTTGCATGAACGAGTCTAAACATGTAACTTCAAGATCTAGGGAATTACAGATAAATAATAATAAGCATCCAAGTACTAAACAATCCTAGGCATGTGCTCTATATATAGTCATACATGCTCGCAATGAGAACTTGCACAACATCTTCTGTCCAGCCAGCCCGTGCCAGCGGGGCCTCTAGGGAACTACTGGAAATTAAGGTGCTCCTTTTAATAGAGCATCAGAGCAAAGCATTAACATTCTGTGAACACATGTGATCCTCACACCACAGCCATCCCCTCCGGTTGTCCAAATTATTGTCACTTCGGGGCCTTTGGATCCGAACAATGATATGTGTACACAACTTGCAGATAAGATCACAAACAATACTATCATAATGATTCAATAATAAGTTCAGATATGAGATCATGGCACTTGGGACCTAGTGACAAGCATTAAGCACAACAAGTTGCAACAGAGTCAAATAGCACTAATAGAGATACTAGACACTATGCCCTAACAATCTTATTCGATTACATGATAGAACTCATCCAATCCCTACCATCCCCAAGCCTACAACGGGGGATTAGTCACTCATGGATGAGGGAAACATCGATGGTTGATGGAGAGGCGTTGGTGATGACGATGGCGATGATCCTCTCCAAATTCCCTGTCCTGTCAGGGTGCCAAAACGGAGTTTCTGGATCCGAATCTTGGTTTCTGATGGTGGCGACGGAGCGGAACTCTTTCTGGAAAAACGTCGACCCCCTCGGTTTTTAGGTCAAGGGGTAACTTATAGGCGCCGAGGGAGCCCGAGGGGGTGCCTGGGGTGGCCACACCCCCCTAGGCGCGGGTCAGGGCCCACCCGCGCCTGGCAGGGGTGTGGGCCCCCTAGGCCTGCACTCCGTTTTGTCTTCTGGCTCCGTGGTTCTTCTGGTGAAATATAATTTTTGGCTTATTTTCCGGGTTTTTTCCTGATAGTTGATTTTCTGCACAAAAACTAGACACCAAGGTAATTCTGCTGAAAACAACATCAGTCCGTGTTAGTTGTATCCAAATCACACAAGTTTAGAGGAGAAACAATAGCAAAGTGTTCGAGAAAGTAGATACGTTTTGGACGTATCAACTCCCGCCAAGCTTAGCTTATTGCTTGTCCTCAAGCAATTTAGTTGAAAACTGAGTAAGATAAAAGAACTTTCACGAAAACATTTGCTTCATATGATGTATATATTCTCAGCACAGGAGTAGATGCTTAAACCATTCATAATAAGAAGTATGCAACCAAGTCTACTCAATAGTCATTGCAAGCTATGAAGAGAAACCAACTCAATAATAATAAGTAGCATGGAACATAAACATAAGCAACATTGCAATGCTCATAGAAAGGTATGATAGAGTGGTATCTCGCTTGCATTTGTTTGTAGAGCACAATATAAATGCCAAGGCACCTCTGAAGTTCAAGTGAAGACTAGAGGTAAAAATATCAGAGATACAACCATCAAAGTCATGACATAATTAACCAAGTTTTGGAACAAACACAAGAATGATAACTATGCTCTCAAGAAGGTTCTCATAGAATAAGTGGTGGCTCAAAAAGGAAGTGAAAACGGTTTTGAAAAGTTTGAAAAGGCTTCCCAATGCTGAAAGGAAGGTACTCATTAGCTTTGAGCTCTCATTCCCCTATCATAGGCATCTTCATGTGGTTAAGGTGAAAGTGAGGTCCAGTATAAGTTATATGCTTGACAGACCACAAACTGGAAATCCCATTTCCCTTGAGTACGAGGGCCGCTCCGCATGCTACTCAACTTTGGTCACCTGCAAGTTCTTGTCATTGTACATACATGCATATCATAGAGAACCGCCAACGGGGTACCCCTTGCACATGATACAGGAGCTATCCCGTGATCAAAATGACAAGGCAAGCAGACAATGAGCATCTCAGCGATCTTTTTATTTACTATGTGCATAGATTTTTATTGAGGATGCTTCACAGAATGCTCATTATGGTGATGCTGCAAGTTTCCACCATGATTAGGCATGGCTCAGGCTAGCGGCCCAGGCGTTTCTCTAACACAATATATATACTCCATGAACTCACAAGCTCCCCTTTTATTTCACACCGTCGACATCCGCAAACAAAATAGCAATATCAACTCCATAGGATATCCAAAAAGTATTGAAAGCGTTCCCCGTGGCAGCACAGTTCTGCTGACTCCCAGCATATAATTTGCAAGCATAAAACTTTCATGGACAGGTCACAATGGTTCAAGATTATTAAGTGCAAGGAATAAAGTGTGCCATCAAGTTCATGAGAGCTTTACTAAAACTTTCTCAAAATAGACAAACATTTTATTTGGAAGAAAACAAGGCATATAGAATATGCACAAAAATAGCAAACGATGCTAATAGGTAGGTATGGTGGACACAGTTGGCAATATTGGTTTTGGGGAGTTGGAAGCACAGGTAGAGCTCATACTCAGTGCAAGTGAAGGCTAGCAAAAGAGAGGGAGCGACAAACAAGAGAGCAATAATTGTCATAATCATGCTTGCAACAAAACATGACTAATTATGGCATGCAAGTGATACAAGAACTCTGAGGAAAAATAAATCATCGAGGCTTACTGACTATTGATTAGTCATATGCATGCATGAGCATGTGCCAAGTCGATTCACATGAAACTTCTAGAGGAGGATACCACAATATCATATCAAAATATGAATAAAACAATGCAAGCAAACATTCATATGACATGCTACAAACTATTATCAAGCTAGAGCTAATCATAGACAAGCAAGAACTACTAAGCATCCATTAGTAACACACTCTTTACAATGAATAGACTAAGCATGCTCACAATGATGAGTATATGTACAAAAATGAAAACAAATAGAGTTCGTTACCATCCTCTTACCACACCTCAAGTTGTATTAATCTTCATTATTGCCCTTCACTTGTGTGACTTGAATAATAACATGAAACCCAAAATCCACTAAGGACGGCTAAACCGCAAAGAACTCACAAAACAAAAGAATAACAACAAATATTTTTGGTGTTTTCGATTTTTTAAAGAAAGCAAACAAAGCAAAACCAAACAAAGAAAAGGAAAACCAAACAAGAAGCAATGAAACAAACCATGAGAAACAACGAAAATATTTTTTGGTATTTTTGAGTTTTTGAGAAAGAAGCATCAAGAACCAAAAAGAAAGCGAAACAATGGATATAAAAAGAACCGACCGAACATGATATATATATGAGTGTGATGTCGGTATACCTCCCCCAAGCTTAGGCTTTTGGCCTAAATGGGGTTTAATCCCATGGTGCCCAAGTAGATGCACCTCCGTAGTACGAAGAGGAGGCTCCCTCGTCCTGGTACGAGCTCGAGGACTCCACAATGTAGTGTACAACAGGGTCATACGAGGGTGCTTCCTCCTGAAAGTGTTCATAGAAGCTAAGAGAGCGCAGCTTGTCATCCATCTCTTCCATGGATCGTGACAAATGTCCCTGAGAAATACTGAACAAAGTGGTTTGGGGGAGAGGGATCTCTCTCTCTTCCTCGTCAATAAACAACATTTTATAGACCAAGTTCTTAAGGGTAGAGCCATTAGTGACAAAGTGGTGCGCCTTCATGGCAGCAAGATCAAGCCTCTGAGGAGCCAAAACTGTATCATTTGGATTAACAGCAATGTCAAAGGCAGTAGCAACACACATAGCAATAATTCCCATAAATGGGTCCCTTAGCAGTTAAACGATGAGCAATGAGAGAACCAAGATTATACTTGGTATCATTGTTGAGCACAGCGGCTAAGAAAGCCAAATGATAGCTGGAAATATTACTAGTGTTCTCCCTACCAAGAACACGAGTGGCAAGATAGTAGTGATGTACCTGATGGCTGGAAGCTGAATGTTTCTTATCTTTCCCCGTTGAGATCTATAGTTATCATCATTGGTTATTCCGCGGTAGAGCTCCAACAAATCAGCGGGTTGAGCTAGAATCTTCTTTGCTAACCCAGCTGTACCAAGTCCCAGAGCCTCACAAAATTTCTTCAGTGTCATATGATAAGACCTGCCATAAATCTTGAAAGAAACATCGGGGTTGAACATGCTGTTAGTAAAGGAGAAGCTCTCCACAAATGTTTTAGTGAGCATAGCATATTGCACGCTCTCATCCTGCATAAGCCTTGTTAGACCAGCCCTCCGAACCAAGGTCATAAAATCATCAAAAATCCCAGCAGTCCGCAAGAAGGTTTGGCAAGGAAAGGCGGAGGGGTGTGAATCCCCCTCATCTCCCTCGTCGCCAAATCGCGGAGTGATGAGATCCTCATTGTATGAGGGCCTAGCTCAGGAGGAGGATCTTGAAGGCCTTTCCCTTCTAGGTGCATCACTCTCAAATATGTCTCTAAATGTGTGTTGTCCATGACCACTCTTTTCTGAAATTTTTATTCAAACATCTAACCAAGTGATTTCCAAGTTGCTAAATGATGAGTAACTACTATAGGAACTTGCTAGAGGGCCACACATGCATCAAAATGAAATCTCTAAGCATAGAACAAGCATGCAAGCTCACACAACCTGTCACCTATAGCAGCAAAATACTCAAGATACAATCTACCAATCACAAATCTAATTGGACAAGTGGAGGAGGCACATACCAAGGAGCAATCCCTCCAAAAATCAGCAGCAAAGATGGGCTGAGAAAGGAGATCGAAAATCGCGAGCAAGAACAACAAGAACTCGAGCTGGAGCAAGTTTTCCAGTGTTTTTTGGGAGAGATAAAGAAGATGGCTGTGAGGGGGCACTTTGGAGGGGCCTAGGTGGGCCAGACCCCACCCTAGGCACCACCCATGGGTAGGCCGCACCTACCTAGGGTGTGGGCGCCTGGGGTGGCCCCCTGGGTCACTCCAGGTGTCCCTCTTTCCCTTTTTTCGAGAAAAAAATTATTTTGAATTTTCTGGGATTTTTCGGAAAACTTTATTTTTGGCCAATTTTCAGGGTATGAAAATTGATTTTCTCGAAGAAACAGTTTTTTCAGAAGAAGCAAAATCAAACCAAAAGCCAAACTATAGAAGTTCTAAGACACTCTAACAAGCAAACAACTAGCAAAACCAAAGCTAGCAAAAGAAAGGCAAAGACTAGGATGGAGAAAAGTAAAAGAAAGCAAGTATAACCACAGTGAAAACATTATTTTGTTCATTAAAATCCTTTTGTTAACAAGGTTGATCAAGTATTGTTACCAAAACAATCTTATATGAAACAAAACTTTGTATTCCACAAGGTGATTATGTTATCTCATACTTGATAGCAATGGTCCCAATCATAATAGTTTCAAAATTTTCTTGTGGAATGGGACAATATATTTCTCCAACCTTGATGCTCTAAATATTTTCAATGGAATTCAGGCACTAGCTCTTAACAACCTTCTTGGGGAAATAAACAGTATGCTCTTTATCATCAATATTGAATGTTAATTTTTCTTGATTGCAATTATAACGGCACCTGCAGTATTAATAAAAGGTCTCCCAAAAATAATAGACATATTATCATCTTCAGGCATTTCAAACACAACAAAATCAGTCAAAACCAAGCAATTATGAGCCATTTGAACATGAACATCCTCACATATACCAACAGAAATAGTAGTTGACTTATCAGCCATTTGCAAAGATATATCAATTCGTATCAAATTTTCTAGCTGGAGTCTCTTGTAGAGAGAAAAAGGCATAACACTAACTCCAGCTCCCAAATCACATAAAGCAGTTCTAACATAATTATTCTCAATAGAGCAAGGAATAGTTGGTATACCTGGATCACCAATTTTCTTTGGAACCTTACCATTGAAGGAGTAATTAGCAATCAAAGTAGAGATCTCCTCATTAGGAATCTTCCTTTTACTAGAAACAATATCCTTCATATACTATGAATAAGGAGGCAATATAATAGCATCAGTCAAAGGAACTTGCAAAAATAAAGGTTTCATCCACTCAAAAAACTTGTTGTAGTGTTCTTCCTCCTTTGACTTGTGTTTCTTACCTGGAAAAGGCATAGGTTTCTGCACCCAAGGTTCTCTTTCACTACCATGTTTCTTAGCAATAAAATCTTCCTTAGTGTACCTAGTGTTCTTAGTGTGTTTCTCAGTTTCTTCCTCAAATTCCTCCTTATCAGGAGCATCATTATTATTACCACTCTTAGTTTCAGCATCAGAGGCAGATATACTATTAGGATCTACAACAGGTTCAAGTGGTTGCTCAACTACCTTGTGTTTCTTTTTCTTTCTATTACGAGGACTACCACTACTTTCACCTTGTTGAGAATCCTGCTCAATTCTTTTAGGGTGTCCTTCAGGATATAAAGGATCTTGAGTAGCTATACCACTCCTAGTTCTAATTCCATAAGCATGTTTATCTCCCGAGGCATTAACTAGCATATCCTTTTGTACCTTACCAAGTTGATCAAGTTGGGTTTGAACCGTTTGAAAGTGTTTACAAAGCATTTTAATATCATTAGAAGTTCTTTCCACAATATCTTTCAACTCATTGATACCTCTAGAGTTTTCCAATAAATGATTCTGAACTTGTTTATTAAAACTACCTTGTTTAACAATAAATGTGTCAAGTTCCTCTAAGCATTGATCAGGAGGCTTACCATACGGAATATCACCTTCATTAAAGTGGAGAGAGTGTACCTCAATAGTAGATGATTGGGGAATTGGCTTACA
Source organism: Avena sativa (assembly GCA_916181665.1). NCBI lineage: Eukaryota > Viridiplantae > Streptophyta > Magnoliopsida > Poales > Poaceae > Avena > Avena sativa. The sequence continues at coordinate 511,824,402 of OV702294.1, forward strand.
TAATTATTCTATAGGAGGTAGATTCTTCACATCTTTAGCTCTAATACCTTTATCCCTTAGACATTTCTTAGCTTCCTTCATCACTTCATCATTTAATGCAATAACTCCCCTCTTCTTTGGTGTTGGTGTCGGAACTGGTTCAGGAACAATTGTTTCAGGAGTAATAGGCTTAGGTGTATTCAGATCAGTTGAAGTCCAATCATCATAATTCTTACTTATCTTAGCCATTAATTTGTCAGCATTTGTAGGAGTTTTTTTCCTGAAAACACAATCAACAAAGCTATCTAGGTATGTCCTAGAATCATCAGTTAGTCCATTATAATAAATATCAAGAAGCTCATTCTTAGGCAATGGGCATCCAGGATGTGCATGAATCAAGGCACAGAACCTTGTCCATGAATCAGACAATTTCTCTTCTTCTCCCTGTTTAAAATCAAAAAGACTCTGCAAAGCGGCATGTCTAGCACTGGGAGGAAAATATTTCTAGAAGAAATAAGGAATCAAGAAATTAGGGCTATCAATGGAACCAGGAGGTAATCTATTAAACCAAGCCCTACCTTCTCCTTTTAGTGATGAAGGGAAGATCTTAGTAACAAAGTACTTACGCATCTTAAAATCATCAGAGAACAAAGAACTCATAGTAGAAAGCTTATTCATATGAGCCACAACACTCTCATTTTCGGTCCCACAAAAAGGTTCTTTCTCAACAATGTCCAAATAGGATAAATCAAGAGAGAAATCATAATCTTTATCTTTAATATCTATGGGAGAGGTGGTAAACTTAGGATCAGAGGACAACTTAGAAATAATGGTGCGTCTAGCAAGGAGTCTCTTAATAGCACTAGTACCATGTGTGTTTCAGCACTCTTCAACAAATTCATCAGTGAACTCAATGTAACCATCATTAATATCATAACTCTCTCTAGACTCAGGTGAGATAACATGTGTAACAGTGTCTTCACTAGGAGTTTCAGTATTTCCTAGACTAGCTATAGTAGCTGTAGGGGTTCGTATCATGGAAAACAAAAAATTTCTACCGCATGCACACAAACAAGCCAAGACCTATCTACTAGATTGTAGCAACGAGTCAATAGAGGCACTCACCCTCGAAGATTCCAAAGCGGTTAACGAGAGCAGGTTCTCGTGGGTGATGTAGTCGTACACTTGCCGATCTCAAGATCGCGTAGACGATCCTTCTGGCGCTGCGTTCCGGCAGCGCTTCCGCAGTCGATCACACGTTCGGTACTCGATGAAGACCTTCCTCTCCCTTGTTCCAGCAGGTAGCAGAGGTTGTAGTTCTCCCCTCGCGATTCCGGCAGCACGACGGCGTGGTGTCGGAAGTAGAAGGAAGATCCCGTAGGGCTTCGCCTAAGCCGGTGCGAGTTATGGTGGATCTAGGGTTTCCCGGTGATCTAGGGCTTAGAAGACCGGGAGGAGGAGGATATGTCGGCGTCTAGAGCAGCGGCGACGAATCGACGGCGGCGCTAGGCGGCAGTGCGGCGAGGCAGCTGCGGCGGCGTCGGCGGCGCACGGGCAGAGGGGCTAGGGCTTGGTGTTTTGGGGCAGGCCTCCCCCTCTATTTATGAGAGGGGGGCAGCCTTGGGAGGGGTGAGTTTGAATCCACTTCCAAACCCAAGTTGGAAGGACTCTTTCCAACTTCCACTAGGAAACCATTGTTCCAGTTTGACTTTTCAAACCTCCTATTTGACTTTCAATTTAGAGCTTTAATTCTCTCTCACAAATGACCACACCAAGTGACCTACGATATGATCCAATCATTCCACTTACCCATGACACATTCATGGACCATTCCCCTTCCAGACCGGTGATCCTTCTAGAACCTTCTAGAACCTCTCCGATGAAAACATCGGAATGTTTCCCGAACTCCGGAATCGGACTTTCCTTATATGAATCTTATTCTTCGGACCATTTCGGATCTCCTCATGATATCCCGGATCCCATCCGAGACTCCAAACAACATTCGGTATCCCTACTAACATTCCATATCTACTAAACAACATCGAATCCTTAAGTATGTCTCCCTACGGTTCATGAATTATGCGGACATGACCGAGACACTTCTCCGATCAATAACCAATAGAGGAATCTGGAAATTCATATGGCTCCCACATATTTCTACGATTACTTTGCGATCTAATGAACCACTTACATACTATACCAATTTTCCTTTGTCTCACGATAGTTTACTTAATCCAAGGTTTTTATCGTCGGTATCTCTGCATACCTAGTTCAACCTCATTACCGATAAGTACTCTTTTCTTGTTCCCGTGATATGTGATCCATTGTGAGCCAGTTGTTGGAATTATGCCCTAGAGGCAATAATAAAGCTGTTATTATTATAATTCTTGTTCATGATAATGTTTATATTCCATGCTAGAATTGTATTAAGAGGAAACTTTAATACTTGTGTGGTTTGTGAATAACACCGTGTCCCTAGTACGCCTCTATGGACTAGCTCATTGATCAATGATGGTTAAGGTTTCCTAACCATATACATGAGTTGTCAATTGATAATGAGATCATATCATTGGGAGAATGATATGGTGGACAGACCCAAACTAAGCGAAGCAATTAGATCGTGTCATCGTGTTCGTCTTTGCGAAGCTTTTCTTATGTCAAATATTTTATTCCTTAGACCATGAGATAATACAACTCCCTGGTATCGGAAGAAAGCTTTGAGGTCATCAAACGTCATCCTATGAGAGGGTGATCATAAAGGTGTCTCTCAGGTGATCGGAAAGTATCTGTTGGGTTGTATGTATCGAGATGGGATTTGTCCCTCCCAAGTCGGAGAGATATACTTCGGGCCCACTCGGTAATCGATATCAACACCGCTTGCAAGCATCTGGTTAAGGAGTTAATCACAAAGTGATATCGGATTACGGAACGAGTAAAGTACTTGCTATGAACGAGATTGAACTAGGTATGACGGTACCGACGATCGAATCTCGGGCAAGTAAAATATCGCGAGACGAAGGGAATATATATATGGGATTTATTGAATCCTGGCATCGTGGTTCATCCGATATGATCATCGATGAATGTGTGGGAGTCAATATGGGTTTCCAGACCCCGCTGTTGATTATTGATAGAAGATCATGTCTGCATATTCTCGAACCCGCAGGGTCACACACTTAACGTGTCTCGACGCTAGGATAGATTGGATAATTGGTTTATGAGTTTTTGTTCGGAGTCTCGGATGGGATCCGGGACATCACGAGAAGTTCCGGAGTGGTCCGGAGAATAAGATTCATATAAGGCAGTGCAGTTTTTGGAGTTCGGAATTGTTCCGGGTTAATCGGTATTGTACCGGAAGCTTCTAGAACCTTCCGGAAGGGGACCAACGTGGCCCCACCTTCCGGGAGGGGGCATGGGCCTATGAGGGAGTGCCCTGGCCGCATTGGGCCAGGGGCACAAGGCCCCATAGGGCCCAGCCGGCCAAGAGAGGTTTAAACTCTAGATAGAGCTTCTAGAAGGGGGGTTTCCTTGCCCCCCCACTCTTCCTCCTTGGGGCCGCCGGCCTTGGCTTGGGGGAGGGGCTAGGGCTGCGCCCACCCCTCTATATATAGAGGGCTGGGGGCGCACCAACCCCGCACACCTTCCCCTCCAACCCTAGCCGCCCTGCTGCCCTCCTCTCTCCCTCCCGACTGCTTGTAGGCGAAGCCCTGCTGCAGAAATTCTCCACCAATTGCACCGCGCCGTCGCGTTGTAGATCCAACCCATCTCTCCACCATACTTGCTGGACCAAGGAAGGAGGATACGTCGAGGTGCCGCACGTGTGCATCTCACGGAGGCATCACCACTTGTGGTGCTAGATCGGATCGGATCGCGAGGAGGAGAAGCGAGTACGACTACATCACCCACGTTCCGACGAACGTTCCGTGGTGCGAATCTTCAAGGGTATGAAGATCTAATCCAATCTCTCTCGTTGTTTGCATCTCCTAGATTAGATCTTGGCTTCCCTCTGTTCGCATCCGTAGAAATTTTTGATTTACTATGCCGTGAAACCCTTCACCAGGCACATGCTTGCAAGCTAATTGGATGACATTCCACCGAGAGGGCCTAGAGTATATCTATCCGTCATATGGATGGACAAATCCCACTCTTGATCCATGTGCCTCAACCCATACTTTCCGAACACTCAATGCCACCTTTATAGCCACCCAGTTACGGTGTGGTGTTTGATGTCATCAAAGCATCCTTTCGGTGATGGTGATTAGCATGATCTCATGGTCGAAGGAATTAGGTTACTATGTATCAGAAAGCTTATAGCAAACGAACTATTGAAATGACTTGATCTTTATTCTACGCTTATCTATAGGAGTATGTCCATCACAGCATTCTCCTAATGATATGATATCGTTGTTAATAACATCTCAATGTTCATGATCGAGAAACCACGATCATCTATTAACCAACAAGCTAGTATTATAAAGAGGCTTTACCAGGGACTCTAATTTAGTTTACAAATCACACAAGTATTAATGTTTCCGGTTAATACTATTATAGCATGAATGTAAAAATTTATCATAAACACAAAGATATAATAATAACCACTTTTATTATTGCCTCTAGGGCATATCTCCAAGAGTAGCATCTAGGAAAGGACCTAATGAACCACTCGCATCAAGCACAATAGAAGTAACATCATGAGCATCAAAAGCAGTTTCAGATTCAGCAGTAGTAGCAGTGTGTGTAGCATGAGTGTGTGGTGGTGGTTTAACAAGCTTACTTATAACAGACGATGAATCAAGAGCAACGGAGGTGTTTAGGACTTTACCTCTTCTTGTAGTGGATGGTAAAATAGGGAACTTTCCATCACGAGACTTACCCATGATGAACGGAGTAGCAGTGAACAATAATAGATCCAAGTGAACTTACAAATAAAGCTATGCTCCCCGGCAACAGCGCCAGAAAATAGTCTTGATGACCCACAAGTGTAGGGGATCGCAACAGTCTTCGTGGGTAGTATTACCCAATTTATTGATTCGACTCAAGGGGAGCCAAAGAATACTTTCAAGCCTTAACAAATGAGTGGTCAATTCAGCTGCACCTGGAAATAGTTCTTGCTCACAGAAGTTTATCAGTAGCAACAATTTGATAGTAGCAACAACAACAGTAAAACATGAGCAATAGTAACAGTAACGGTAAACAGTAGGATTCGAGTGCGGTAGGCATAGGGATGGATGGACGGGCGTTGCATGGACGAGTCTAAACATTTAAATTCAAGATCTAGGGCATTACAGATAAATAATAACAAGCATCCAAGTACTAAACAATCCTAGGCATGTGCTCCAAATATAGTCATACATGCTCGCAATGAGAACTTGCACAACATATTCTATCCAGCCAGCCCGTGGCAGCGGGGCCTCTAGGAAACTATTGGAAATTAAGGTGCTCCTTTTAATAGAGCACCGGAGCAAAGCATTAACACTCCGTGAACACATGTGATCCTCACACCACAGCCATCCCCTCCGGTTGTCCCAATTATTGTCACTTTGGGGCCTTTGGATCCGGACAATGATATGTGTACACAATTTGCAGATAAGATCACAAACAATACTATCATAATGATTCAATAATAAATTCAGATCTGAGATCATGGCACTCGGGCCCTAGTGACAAGCATTAAACACAACAAGTTGCAACAAAGTCAAATAGCACTAATAGAGATACTAGGCACTATGCCCTAACAATCTTATTTGATTACATGATATAACTCATCCAATCCCTACCATCCCCAAGCCTACAGCGGGGGATTACTCACTCATGGATGAGGGAAACATCGATGATTGATGGAGAGGCGTTGGTGATGACGATGGCGATGATCCTCTCCAAATTCCCCATCCCGGCAGGGTGCCAGAACGGAGTTTCTGGATCTAAATCTTGGTTTCTGATCGTGGTGGTGGAGCGGAACTCTTCTCTGGAAAACGTCGAACCCCCCTGGGTTTTTAGGTCAAGGGGCAACTTATAGGCGCCGAGGGAGCCTGAGGGGGTGCCTGGGGTGGCCGCACCCCCTAGGCGCGGGGCAGAGCCCACCCGCGCCTGGTAGGGGTGTGCCCCCCGGGCCTCTACTCCGTTTTGTCTTCTGGCTCTGTGGGTCTTCTGGTGAAATATAATTTTTGGCATATTTTCCGGGATTTTTCCTGATAGTTGATTTTCTGCACAAAAACTAGACACCAAGGTATTTCTGCTGAAAACAGCGTCAGTTTGTGTTAGTTGTATCCAAATCACACAAGTTTAGAAGAGAAACAATAGCAAAGTGTTCGAGAAAGTAGATACGTTTTGGACGTATCACATCACTCTCAAATATCTCTCCAAATGTGTGGTTGTCCATGACCACTCTTTTGTGAAATTTTTAGACAAACATCAAACCAAGTGATTTCCACGTTGATAAACGATGAGAAACTACTATAGGAACTTGTTAGAGGGATACACATGCATCAAAATGAAATCTCTAAGCATAGAACAAACATGCAAGCTCACACAACCTCTCACCTATAGCAGCAAAATACTCAAGATACAATCTATCAATCACAAATCTAATTGGACAAGTGGGGGAGGCACATACCAAGGATCAATCCCTCCAAAAATCAGCAACAAATATGGGCTGAGCAAGGAGATTGAAAATCGCGAGCAAGAACAGCAAGAACTCGAGCTTGAGCAAGTTTTCTAGTGTTTTTTGGGAGAGAGAAAGAAGATGGCTGTGAGGGGGCACTTTGAAGGAGCCCGGGTGGGCCAGACCCCCCCTAGGCGCCACCCATGGGCAGGCCGCGCCTACCTGGGGTGTGGGCACTTGGGGTAGCCCCCTGGGTCACTCCAGGTGTCCCTCTGCCTCTTTTTTCAAGGAAAAAATTATTTTGAAGTTTCTGGGATTTTTCGGGAAACTTTATTTTTGGCCAATTTTCAAGGTATGAAAATTGATTTTCTCGCAAAAACAGTTTTTTTAGAAGAAGCAAATGCAAACCAAAAGCCAAACTACAGAATTTCTAACAAACAAGCAACTAACAAAACCAAAGCTAGCAAAAGAAAGGCAAAGACTAGGAAGGAGAAAAGTAAAAGAAAACAAGTATAACCATAGTGGAAACATTATTTTGTTCATAAAAATCCTTTTGTTAACAAGGTTGATCAAGTCTTGTTACCAAAACAATCTTATATGAAACAAAACTTTGTATTCCACAAGGTGATTATGTTACCTCATACTTGATAGCAATGTCCCAATCAGAATAGTTTCATAATTTTCTTGTGGAATGGGACAAAATATTTCTCCAACCTTGATGCTCTCAATATTTTCAATGGAATTCAGGCAATAGCTCTTAACAACCTTCTTGGGGAAATAAACAATATGCTCTTTGTCATCAATATTGAATGTTACTTTTCCTTGATTGCAATTAATAACAGCACCTACAGTATTAAGAAAAGGTCTCCCAAGAATAATAAACATATTATCATCTTCAGGCATGTCAAGCACAACAAAATCAGTCAAAACCAAGCAATTATGAGCCACTTAAACAGGAACATCCACACATATAACAACAGGAATAGTAGTTGACTTATCATCCATTTGCAAAGATATATCAGTTGGTATCAACTTTTATAGATGGAGTCTCTCGTAAAGAGAAAAGGGCATAACACTAACTCTAGCTCCCAAATCACATAAAGCAGTTCTATCATAATTATTCTTAATGAAGCAAGGAATAGTTGGCATACCTGTATCACCAAGTTTCTTTGGAACCTTACCATTGAAGGAGTAATTAGCAAGCAAAGTAGAAATCTCCTCATTAGGAATCTTCCTTTTATTAGAGACAATATCCTTCATATATTTTGAATAAGGAGGCAACTTAATAGCATCAGTCAAAGGAATTTGCAAAAATAAAGGTTTCATCCACTCACAAAACTTGTTGCAGTGTTCTTCCTCCTTTGACTTGTGTTTCTTACCTGGAAAAGGCATAGGTTTCTGCACCCAAGGTTCTCTCTCACTACCATGTTTCTTAGCAATAAAATCTTCCTTAGTGTACCTAGTGTTCTTATTGTGCTTTTCAGGTTCTTCTTCAACTTCCTCCTTATCAGGAGCATCATTATTATTACCACTCTCAGTTTCAGCATCAGAGATAGATATACTATTAGGATCTATAGCAGGTTCAAGTGGTTGCTCAACTACCTTGTGTTTCTTTTTCTTTCTCTTACGAGGACTACCACTACTTTCACCTTGTTGAGAATCCTGCTCAATTCTTTTAGGGTATCCTTCAGGATATAAAGGATCTTGAGTAGCTATACCACTCCTAGTTCTAATTCCATAAGCATGTTTATCTCCCGAGGCATTAACTAGCATATCCTTTTGTACCTTAGCAAGTTGATCAAGTTGGGTTTGAACCGTTTGAAAGTGTTTAAAAAGCATTTTAATATCATTAGAAGTTCTTTCCACAGTATCTTTCAACTCATTGATACCTCTAGAGTTTTCCAATAAATGATTCTAAACTTGTTTATTAAAACTACCTTGTTTAACAATAAATGTGTCAAGTTCCTCTAAGCATTGATCAGGAGGCTTACCATACGGAATATCACCTTCATTAAAGTGGAGAGAGTGTACCTCAATAGTAGATGATTGGGGAATTGGCTTACATAATTATTCTATAGGAGGTAGATTCTTCACATCTTTAGCTCTAATAACTTTATCCCTTAGACACTTCTTAGCTTCCTTCATCACTTCATCATTTAATGCAATAACTCCCCTCTTCTTTGGTGTTGGTGTTGGAACTGGTTCAGGCACAATTGTTTCAGGAGTAATAGGCTTAGGTGTATTCAGCTCAGTTGAAGTCCAATCATCATAATTCTTGCTTATCTTAGCCATTAATTCGTCAACATTTGTAGGAGTTTTTTTCCTGAAAACACAATCAGCAAAGCTATCTAGGTATGTCCTAGAATCATCAGTTAGTCCATTATAATAAATATCAAGAAGCTCATTCTTAGGCAATGGGCATCCAGGATGTGCATGAATCAAGGCACAGAACCTTGTCCATGACTCAGACAATTTCTCTTTTTCTCCCTGTTTAAAATAAAAAAGTCTCTGCAAAGCGGCATGTCTAGCACTGGGAGGAAAATATTTTTGGAAGAAATAAGCAATCAAGAAATCAGGGCTATCAATGGAACCAGGAGGTAATCTATTAAACCAAGCCCTAGCTTCTCCTTTTAGTGATGAAGGGAAGATCTTAGTAACAAAGTACTTATGCATCTTAAAATCATCAGAGATCAAAGCACTCATAGTAGAAAGCTCATTCATATGAGCCACAACACTCTCATTTTCAATCCCATAAAAAGGTTCTTTCTCAACAATGTCGAAGTAGGATAAATCAAGAGAGAAATCATAATATTTTTCTTTAATATCTATGGGAGAGGTGGCAAACTTAGGATCAGAGGATAGTTTGGGCATAATAGTACGTCTAGAGGAGACTCTTAATAGCACTAGTACGATGTGTGTTTCGACACTCTTCAACAAATTCATTAGTGAACTCAATGTAACCATCATTAATGTCATAACTCTCTCTAGACTCAGGTGAGCTAACAGGTGTAACAATGTCTTCACTAGGAGTTTCAGTATTTCCTAGACTAGCCATAGTAGCATCTAGGAAAGGACCTAATGAACCACTCGCATCAAGCACAGTAGAAGTAACATCATGAGTATCAAAAGCAGTTTCAGATTCAGAAGTAGTAGCAGTGTGTGTAGCATGAGTATGTGGTGGTTGTGTGACAAGCTTACTTATAACAGACGGTGAATCAAGAGCAATAGAGGTGTTTAAGACTGTACCTATCCTTGTAGTGGATGGTAAAATGGGGAACCTTCCATCAAGATACTTACCCATGATGAACGGAGTAGCAGTGAACAATAATAGATCCAAGTGAACTTACAAATTTATTGATTCGACACAAGGGGAGCCAAAGAATACTTGCAAGCCTTAACAACTGAGTTGTCAATTCAGATGCACCTGGAAATAGTTCTTGCTCACAGAAGTTTATCAGTAGCAACAGTTTGGTAGTAGCAACAGCAAAGCAACAACAAAGCAACAACAACAATAAAACAGGAGCAATAGTAACATTAACAGTAAACAGTGGGGTATGAGCGCGGCAGGCATAGGGATGGATGGACGGGCGTTGCATGAACGATTTTAAACATGTAACTTCAAGATCTAGGGAATTGTAGATAAATAAGAATAATCATCCAAGTACTAAACAATCCTAGGCATGTGCTCCATATATAGTCATATGTGCTCGCAATGAGAACTTGCACAACATCTTCTGTCCAGCCAGCCCGTGGCAGCGGGGCCTCTAGGGAACTACTAGAAATTAAGGTGCTCCTTTTAATAGAGCACCGAAGCAAAGCATTAACACTAAGTGAACACATGTGATCCTCACACCACAGCCATCCCCTCTGGTTGTCCTAATTATTGTCACTTCGGGGCCTTTGGATCCGGACAATGATATGTGTACACAACTTGCATATAAGATCACAAACAATACTATCATAATAATTCAATAATAAGTTCAGATCTGAGATCATGGCACTCTAGCCCTAGTGACAAGCATTAAGCACAATAAGTTGCAACAAAGTCAAATAACACTAATAGAGATATTAGGCACTATGCCCTAACAATTTTATTCGATTACATGATAGAACTCATCCAATCCCTACCACCCCCAAGCCTACAGCGGGGGATTACTCACTCATGGATGAGGGAAACATCGATGGTTGATGGAGAGGCGTTGGTGATGACGATGGCGATGATCCTCTCCAAATTCCTTGTCCCGGCAGGGTGCCAGAACGGAGTTTCTGGATCCAAATCTTGGTTTCTGATGGTTGCGGCGGAGCGGAACTCTTTCTGGAAAAACGTCGAACCCCCCTCGGTTTTTAGGTCATGGGGAAACTTATAGGCGCTGAGGGAGCCCGAGGGGGTGGCTGGGGTGGCTGCACCCCCTAGGCGCGGGGCAAGGCCAACCCGCGCCTGGCAGGGGTGTGGGCCGCCAGGCCTCCACTCCGTTTTGTCTTCTAGCTCCGTGGGTCTTGTGGTGAAGTATAATTTTTGGCATATTTTCCGGGATTTTTCTTGATAGTTGATTTTCTGCGCAAAAACTAGACACCAAGGTAATTATGCCGAAAACAGCGTCAGTCCGTGTTAGTTATATCCAAATCACACAAGTTTAGAGGAGAAACACTAGCAAAAGTGTTCGGGAAAGTAGATACGTTTTGGACGTATCACTAATCGCGCGTGTTAACGCACAGATCTTGACATAGAGACAAATAAAAGAGGGGAGAAAACCCTTTCTCTCAGATTCATCTCTCCATCGATTCATTCATTGCCTCCTCGTACTCCTCGAGCACTCCTCACCCGTTCGCATCTCCACACTATGAGAAAAATCTCTCTCCCCTAACAGTCCTTTTCCTCTAGGATCCATGGCGTCTTCCTCGACCTCAGGAGCGGCGGCGGGTTTGTCGGCGACAGAAGAGTAGAAGATGCGGGGTCTTTGGATCCCTAGCGCCATGGACGATGTCAAACTCTAGATCATGGAGGACGAAGGATTCATCGTCGCCGGCGCATGGCGGAGCACCTCAGGGAATGTCATTCCCGCCCCGCACGATGGCGAGCGGGTGCTGTTCGGCACGCACGTCGACCGCGACCTTAGCTTGCCACCGTCGGACTTCTTCGTTGAGGTCCTCAATCATTATGGTGTGCAACTCCATAACCTTCCTCCCAACTCTCTGATTGAGCTTAGCACTCATGCATCTTTGTGCGAGGGGTTTCTTGGCATTAGGCCAAGTCTCACCCTTTTCCGGTACTACTATGGTACTCGAAAGAATTCCATCAGTGCTAGTGTGCCTTACACCACCGCCACCCTTAGCTTAGTCCTTAGGAGAAACCGAGTCTATCCTAGGATTAACGCTAGTGAATTCGTCAAACGCTGGGCCGGAACCTTCTTTTATCATAAGGATATTCTGGCTCCTGTAAAGGCGGAAGGTCTTTCGGCGTTTGCCGATGGTGCTGCTCCCCACCAGAATTCATGGGACGCGGAGGCACCGGAGCTATCGGATATCTTGATCCTTGCCAAGAAGCGGATTGAGTTTTTGATGAAGCATGAGGGCCTCCATGGATATGACTTGATCCACTGCTGGCTGGAGCGCCGGATTCAGCCTCTCCAGTACCATGGAGATCGCCTCATGCACCAGATCACAAGCGACAAGAAGGACAAGATGCGGGTCAGTTCGAGCCGGATTCCGGCGAAGGACTATAGGACCCTTATGAAATATTTGATCAAGGAAAGAGTGGAACGAAAAGTTCCAGAAGTCTCCATAAAGATGTATACGACCAACCGTCCTCTAACTCCGGTAAATATTTTGACTCTGCTTTTGCGTTTCGTCGTTCTTTTCTGTTCTTTCTCTGACTCTATTTTTATCGAGGCTTTTCGACTTTGTTAGCTCGACAAACTCGCCGAGTCTAAGCTAGATCCACTAGAGGGCTATCCTTTAGATGATCCGGAGGCGATGGAGGATGATGAGGTGCAAGAAGTTGTCGCCCCCGCTTCCAAGAAGCGTAAGGCGAAAGAAGTTGTTGTTACTGCTGGTAGCCAAGTGCTGCCAGTAGTTAAAAAGTAAGCACCCTATCTTTATTTTCAGTACTGTTGTACCTTTATTTCTTTCCAGAGCACACCTGATATTTAGGATTTTCGTGTTCTAGAGCTAAGTCAGCTTTGAAGAGTAAGATCAAGCCAGACATCAAGCCGGACAAGTAGATGCATCAACAAAAGCTTGTTATTTACCCTATCGTGCCGCCACCAACTCCATCCAGTACTCTATCATCACAGGAAACTTCTACCTCTCCTGATGCTAGCAACATCTCGAAAGCCCTGGTCACCATTGATGATCAGGCAACTAAAAAGGGTGAACCCGTCAAGGGTAATGGTCTCATGGTAAAATCTATAGGAATGATGGATAAAGTGGCCGGCTCTGCTGTCTCTGGCTTGAAGAGGAAGGAAAAAGAAGAGATCCTCAAGCTGGCTCAATCCAGTCTTGAGAAGCAAACCCTGGCCCCAGAGGCAGCGAGCCAGGAGGAGGAGGACGTCAAGCGGTTCAGCCTCCTGGACCAAATTTTGGTCCAGGATGCTAAAGTCGAATATGGTGAACTCCCAGCGACGGATGTTCCTTCCCCCACCCTTACCGAGAAGGTGTTTCACAACACCAAGCTCGAATTTGAAAAGTTGCACCTAAAACACATTGTAAGTTTCCAATTCTTATTTGCATTTATTATCATATCCTCTAGCCCCCAAGCATAAAGCCGGATAAACATCGTTGGATCCGAGTTGATGCTTTTAGGTTGCAAAAGAAAGATGTAGTGTAGCCCCCAAGGCTCGTGTTGTAATTTTACTTAGTTAAATTTGCATCCCGAGTCTTAGTAGCCGTATGACGGTATTCCGTCTCTAAACTTACATAAAATGGCATCTTCCAAACCAGGAATTGCTCAAGAACATTTGCAATAAACGCAAATAAATCAAATCTTTGCGCCTTGAGAATTCAAAGTTGAAAATTGAGAAACATGAAGCAGAAGGTAAACTTTTCCGACTTCTTCTTTCTCAGTTAATCTTTTTGTCGTAGTCAAACATGTTTTGTCTGGCTGATATTGTTTCTTTGCAGAACTGTTGTGCTAGTCCATCAAGATGGTGGAGCAATTCGAGAACTTCAAGGTCTTGGAAATAGAGAATGCTGAGCTCCGGGACAAGCTTGAGAAGCTAACTTTAGAATCGGAGAAATCCATAGCTGCTGTTCTGGAGTCAAGCAATCATAAGACTATGAGGCTCGAGAAGCTCATATCCCTCGGAGATAAGGAACTAGATGATCTCAAAAAGGACTTAAATATTCAGAGGGATCTTGCCCAGGACACAGCCAGTGAACTAAGCAGCCTCCGCAAGGAGCATGTTCAATGGAATCACTCTGTGCTAGGTAAGATTTCTGAATCTTTATTTTTGTTGATTTTTTTACTTCTTTTTAGTCAATTTTTGATTTTTTGGTTCTTTCCTAGCGCCCCTGAATCTTTCTGACTCTCCTACCTCCGAACCTCGCCTCGAGCGCATTAAGCTCGTCGGAGATATCTTGTACGACTTCCGCCAAACTCTTGAAGAGGCTGGCCAGTCCTTCAAGCTTTCCGATTTGCACACAATATCAGTGCATGAGGCGAGGGAGAAGTTTAAGGAGATTCGGAAGCTTATCGAAGACTGGAAGATCTCCTACGCTCGAACTGCTGCTCAGACTGCTCTTACCATGGTGATGAGCCACCACAGCGAGATGGAAATCTGGCATGTCACCAAGGGTATTGCCAAGGAGGATGATGAGGGTAACCCACAAGACATCAAGGCCATCCAAGAGTCTTGTGCAGGTTATGCTTGTTGTGTGGCGGAGATGATCAACTATATGACGCCGTTCTTTGGATCCATCGCCGCTCCTCCCTCGCCCCAAGAGCCAGAAACCATCATCACAGCTTCCGAGTCTGAGATCGAGGGCGACAATGCTGTCGACTCCAGCGCTCCACCTGCTTCACCACCACCACCTGAATCTGCAACATAAGCAATTTTATGCATTATTCTGAACTTATGGCAATTTAATGATGGAAACAATGTTTTATTTTGTGTTGGTCTTGTAAAAACTAATGCTTTTACTATCATAGCACTCTCTATATATTTTTTATGCATGTGCTTGAAAATTTCTGAAGCACTTTGTGTTTTTATGCCTATACTTGTATTTTTATCTGGCTCTCTGCCTCGTCCCTTTCATGGGCCGGCCAACCTTTAGCATGCAAACTTTGCTGAGCAACTGAGCGCAATTGCTAAACCAGTTTAAACTCAGAAACAAAGCCGACTTATAGTACCAACAACTCATTACTCGGAAAATATCCGCGTCTAAGCAATCAGATAAAAAACCAAAGCATAGAAAATAAATTAAATTTTATACCCTAAGGTAACACTTTTAGATATTCAAAAATCGTAACCAGAACGAACATGAGCATAAAGTACGTTCAAGCATTCTGGGATTTTTGAAAAAATGACATGCTCTTTTAGAAATAAGATGGCAAAAACTTCTCAAAGATAACACATGAGGAAACCAATACTTTATTTCACTTTGAACATATATATATGATTACAAGGAAATATAAATAAGAATATAAGGGACGTAGCTGTGCAATATTCCATGGACGGTCTATTTCATACAGGTCTGTGCTTCCACCAGCTCTCTTTCTCTTCCGAGTATCAGGTCTTTTCTTGACTGGTCTCATGTCGGTTAAATAATATGACCCATTATGCAGAACTCTGCTAACCATAAAAGGTCCTTCCCAAATCAGGGAAAGTTTGTGCTTTATCTTTTGCACAAGTCGGAGAACCAAATCGCCTTTTCTAAAAGAACGGTTTTGCACTCTCTGACTATGATACTTGCGCAACTTCTGCTGATAGGCTATAGATCTATGCTCAGCAACGACGAGTACTTCTTTCATTATATCGAGATCATCCTATCAAGAAACTTCTGCATCTTCTTCGATATATGCTTTGACTCGTGGAGACTGATAAATTAGATCACTTGGAAGAACTACTTCTGCACCATAGACCAAGAAGAAAGGAGTATAGCTGGTTGATCTGTTAGGAGTTATACGTAAGCTCCATATCATAGACGGTAGTTCTTCCACCCAAGCCCCCGTGGCCCGATGAAGCGGTGCCTCGAGACGAGGTCGTATTCCTTGTAAAATAAGGCCATTAGTTCTTTCGACTTGTCCATTAGCTTGTGGATGTGCGACTGATGCAATATCAAGTCGGATCCCTTGTTCTTTGCAGAATTCGGCCAGCTCACACATGGAAAAATTTCTCCCATTGTTAGTAATTATATACTGTCCGGATATCCGAATCTGATGATTACGTCCATGATGAACTATCTGGCTGTGGCGCCATCACAACTTGTTACGGGTTTAGCCTCGATCTATTATGTAAATTTATCCACCATCACTAGTAGGTGAGTAAATCCACATTTTGCCATGCGAAACGGCCCTACCATATCAAGCCTCCAGACCGCGAACGGCCATGTAATAGAGATTGTTCGCAGCTGTTCAGCTGAAACATGTGCCTGATGAGCGTACTTTTGGCAGCATCTGCACATTTTGACCAGTTTATCGGCATCTGCCTTAGCTGTAAGCCAAAAGAATCCGTGTCGAAAAGCTTTTGCCACTAAGGATCTGGCTACAGCATGATGACCACACTCGCGTTCGTGGATTTCACTTAAGATTTCCACTCCTTCTTTTGAAGAAATACATCGCTGAAACACGCCAGAAACACTCCGTTTATAGAGCTCACCATTTATTAGTGTAGGATTTTGCTCGTCGGACAATCTGCTGGCTCAAGACTTCGTCTTCGGGTAGTTTTCCGTCTATCAGGAAGTCCAGATAGGGTTTTGTCCAGCTGGGAATTACAGCCAGAACTGCTATTAAAGGTGAGTCGGATTTCGTCGGATAGTCCTCATCAACTCCGACTATGGAGGGGACCCTTAAATGCTCTAAAAAAGCGCCATCCGGGACTTGTTTCCGCGCAGAGCCTATCCTTGATAGAGCATCTGCTTCCTCATTTTCTGCTCGAGGGATGTGTTAAACCTCAAAACCCTCGAACGAGTTAGATAATTCATCCACAACAACTTTGTATGCTGCCATGTGCTTGTTTGCGTTGCAGATATCGGATACTTGCTGAGTAACTAAATCCAAGTCTCTGTAACACATGAGTCTTGATATGCCAATGTTTTTAGCCATGCATATTCCATGCAGCAGTGCTTCATACTCAGCAATATTATTGGTTGTCGTGAAGTGTATTTGCAACACATAGAAAAACTTATCTCCTTGGGGTGATTTGAGCACCACGCCAGCCCCCGAGCCTCCTTGTGCTTTTGATCCGTCAAAGTGAAGGGTCCGAAATTCTGAGTCTGGAGGGCCTGTGTTTTCTGCCGTCTCTATCCAATCAACAACAAAGTCGGCAAGTATTTGGGACTTGATTGCTGTACGTGGTTTGTACTCAATGTCAAAAGCTGGAAGCTCTATTCCCCACTTTGTGACACGTCCCGTGGCGTCGCGGTTATTGATTAGATCTCGCAGGGGAGCAATGCTCACCATTGTGATCTTGTGCTCTTGAAAATAGCGGCGTAGCTTTCTGGATGCAAAGAACACTCCATAGGCTAGCTTTTGATGGTGTGGATACCGTTGTTTTGATTATTTTAGGACCTCACTCAGATAATAAGTTGTCCACTGCACCTTATGCTCATGGCCTTCTTCCTCGCGCTCATACTTATGACCTTGTTGGTTGCTGCAATGTAGAATAACATAGGTTCCAGAGGTTCTGGCACTTCGAGAACTGGTGGGTTTGAAAGTAGATCTTTCAAACTTTGCAGGGAAGTTTCGGCTTCCTGAGTCCAGACAAATTTGTCGGTTTTCTTCAAAAACTTGTACAAAGGTGCGGCACTTTTTCTGAGCCGGTTGACGAACCGACTCACAGCTGCAATGCAACCAGTGAGACGTTGTACATCCTTCAGGCGAGTCGACCTGATAATGTTTATAATAACCTTGATTTTGTCTCGGTTCACCTCTATGCCTCGCTCAGAGACGATAAAACCTAACAATTTTCCGGCTGGAATGCCAAAGAAACACTTCTTCGGATTTAGCATCATATTGAATTTTCGTAGAGTAGCAAATATTTTATCCAAGTCGGAAATTAAAGTTTCCTTCTTTTTGGAAATAACTGCTATGTCCTCTCCGTATACATGGACGTTGCATCCGATTTGGTTGTTGAGACAATGTTGCATTATATGTTGATATGTTGCTCCTGCGTTCTTTAAGCCAAAAGGCATAGTTTTGTAGTAGAAGGTTCCAAAAGTAGTGACGAAAGACGTCTTAATTTGATCCGACTTTTTCATCGGTATTTGGTGATATCCGGAATATGCGTCGAGAAAACAGAGTAGTTCCGACCCTGCCGTTGAGTTGATAAATTGATCGATTCTTAGCAAAGGAAACGGATCTTTTGGGCATGCCTTGTTCAAAGCGGTATAATCAACACACATTCTTAAATCAATGGTGTCCTTTTTAGGGAAGAATACGGGATTTGCCACCCAATCTGTATGGATGACCTCTGTTATGAAATCTGCTAATTCTAGTCGGGCTAATTCCTTGGATATTGCTTTGCGCTTTTCATCACCAAACCGTCGTAAGGACTGTTTGACGGGTTTAGCGTCAGGGTACACATTAAGAGAGTGCTCGGCAAGTTCCCTAGGTACTCCGGTCATGTCAGAAGGTTGCCATGCAAAGATATCACTATTAGCTTTGAGGAACTCGACGAGCGTGCTTTCCTATGCGTGGCCTAAGCCTACCCCTATGTTCGTCGTCTTGGAGGGATCATCTTCCTTCAGCGACAATTTCTTCATCTCTTCCGACGCCTTGAACTGCAAACTTGGCTTCAGCACCTCGTTCTTCATAGCGGGCATCTCAGATGAATTGATGGTCTTCTTGATCTCCTGGTACTCCTGGGCGTGCAGCACGGCTTCGGCAAAGGCAGCAGATCCTTCATCGCACTCTCGCGCCTTCCTCGGATTTCCTCGTATGGTGATTACACCCTTTGGACCTAGAAGTTTGATCATGTTGTAGATGTAACAGGGATGGGCCATGAACGCCCAGTAAGCCGGACGTCTGAAGATGGCGTGGTAAGCAATTTTGAATGGTACCACCTCAAAAGAGAATGGCTCGGTCCGGTAATTGTCTCGGGTTCCGAATGTCACGTCCAGAGTAATCTCAACCAGAGAATCCGCCTGTCTCCCTGGTACAATGCCATGGAAAGTTACACTGCTGTAACTCAACTGGCTCTCGTGTAGCTTCATGCGGTGGAGCGTCTCGATGTAGAGGATGTTAATGCTGCTTCCACCGTCCATGAGTGTTTTAGAGAACTCATAGCCATCAATAAGAGGATTGGCAACGAGAGGGTACTTTCCCCGAAAATGTGTTTTCCTCGGTGATCTGAGCGATCAAAGGTGATGGTTACCTTCGACCAATCTAGAAACTATGGAACAACCGGAACCGTGGCATTGAGTTCACGGAGAACCGCCTTCTTTTCCTTGGCAGGTTGGGATCCAAGGAAGCAGACGTATGCGTCTTTTTTAGTCAGAAAAGTCTTCTTTCCGTCCGACTTGGGCTCTGCAGCGGTTTCCGCCTCTTCCATGTCGGAATCTTCTTTGGGCTCCTTTCCTTTCTCGGAATTTTTCTTTACTTTTCGTCGCTTGGCCTTGTAGCCAGCGGATTCGTCTTTCTTGATGTCGTCTTTGAAACGACACTCGGCATTTTTGTGGGTAGATCCTCCGTTACTATCCAAGAGGTGGACACAGGGATTATTGGCAATGTCGACCCAGGTATAGGTTCTTCCGGGTTGCTGATCTCCTCTGCCCTGGATTCGGGAAGTTCCACGGCCTCTACCCCGGCCGCCTCCGTGCCCTCCTCGTCCTCCAGATCCGAACGTTGCATTGACAGTTGCATTGTCCGGAGCCGGTTTTTCATCCGAGGTGTTCTTGCGCTTTCGAGGTGTTCTTGCGGCTTCCGTGGCTTCGTCATGATCCTTCATGGTCGCTGCTAGGAGGCGATGGTTGCCCTGGTGGATTATTTTCGGCAGGGTTGCGTGGTGGTGGCGGTGGAGCCACATTATGCTGACTCTGATGCCTGTTTCTTCAGGCACCGTCCCTACTTGATTCAGGATGATCCGGATCATCTCTTTGTCCGGCATTGCCAGCCATACGGCTCGGTGGTGGCATCCTTATCCGATCTTGCTCCTCTTGCTGGCGGCGTGCTTCTGGGTCTTCTCTATAACAGTTGTTTTGCCGATGATGGTCCTGATGAGGAACCATTGCCCTGATGGCGTCTTCAGACGCAGCCAGAATAACTCTTGCCTAGTCACGTGTCGCCCGGAGAGAGTGGCCGTTTGAGCCGGTTCTTGAATTTTCTTCTTCCCCACGAGGACAATAGCGTTGAGTCGTATCCCTGCGAAGCCTTACGTCAGTGCTTTGGTCAGTGCCAGTGTGGAAAAACTCGGACTTTGAGGCCAGCTTGCCACTAAATGACGCGGCCGTTTTCTGTTGCTTTAATCCCTTGTACAGTAAAGCGACACATTGCTGGACCTTCTGCGGAGACGGATTGTTGGTGAGGATAGCTCGAGCTGCAGCAGCATTTTCAAACTGTGTTCTGTAGACTCGGATCTTATCTCCATCTTTTCCATCGAATAGATCTTTGTGGATATCCGGGTTCTTGTTAGCAAGAAACGGACCTCCCCTTGTCTTGTTTGGATGTCGCTTGAAATTTGACTGATACTTGGCAGGATCACTGTCTAACTGCTGCCTCATCTCGACGATGCGCGCGGCCTCTTCGAGTAGAAATAGACGGCGCTTTTCCAGGTCCTCAGCCCTTTTCTCCAGCGCCTCCGGTGTGAGATCCGAAGCCGTTGGGATTGGAATCGTAAGAGAATCTCTGTAAATTTCACGTGCACCCTTGGTGACGACGTGTCCATCCATAGGAGGGTCGATCAGGGTGGTATTAATCAGATCTCCGTCCTGATTCTCCATCTCGATCTCTTCATCAAATTTTTCTTCGTTGGTTTCCTCGACGTCCGGCTCTGCCGGTGTCGTATTTTTGTTCTTCTTCTTCTTATTCTTTGACCGCCCAGTAGCCTTAACATGCGTACCGGTGGCAAATAAACTTTTCGGTCTGGTACCGGGGGATAAACTTTCGTCAGTACTTTCCATCATGGTTGGCTTGTGGACCTTGGAGGAATCTCCGGTATCCATATCATCCTGCAAGGTGTAGCTTTCATCCATGCTATCATATGGACTAGGAGAATTTTCCGTCTCACCTTGCATTTGCTTGGAGATGTGCTCTTGTTCATACTCCTCCATCTCTTTGTTAAAGTCTCGAAGTTCCTGCGACGTGATTGACTCCTGAGGGGAGCCAGGTAAGTCGAAATTTTCTTCGAATGTTTCTAGGACCGAATCGCTACCAGCTCCAACATCGACAGAGTCGGATCCAGTGCTTATGTGGTACACGAAACAATGCTTCTTCTTGTTCATGTTCTTGAAGTAGTGGCACAGCTGGGTTTCCGCCTCCTCCATCTCAAAGTTCTCCGTGATGTCTGTGATTGCTTCTTAGTCCATGTAGGGGCGTTTCATCATCTCCTTTATCATGTGCTTCAAGGGTAATTTTTCTGCTACGACGTCCGGTATGACGAAGCCGTAGCGGATACATTCCTCGTCCGTGTATCCGATCTCATCTGGGAGATCAGATCTGGATTTTTCTTCTACCTCTTCTTCCACTACAGGAGTGGGTTGGGTGGGTTTGATTTTTTCCAGGACCTTGAACTCTTTTGCCTCTTCGGACAAAGTATATCCGAATTTTTCTTTCCCCATTGTCATCACCTCAAGGGTGGGTTGGGCGGGTTCAGCAAAACCGAGATATATATTTATCTCACCGATGGACATGATCGTGTAGGTCGTCACGGGCTTCGAAGCCAGAATCCAGGTCTCGTTGAGAAGGACGAGAGGGACATCACTGGCGTAGACCATGCGACCCATGGCGATAGTTTTGCTGATTCCCGCACGCGCAGATTCTGCCTGTAACGATGCTCCAAAGGTCACCTTCCCCATGGTGTGCGCCAACTATCGTCTGATTGTCGACAAGTACGTCATAGGGATTCCTAGTGGCGTTGGAAAGATGGGGTGTGAGACATCGGATGTTCTAGGAGCGGTGATGACAAGTTTACCTAGGTTCAGATCCGACTGCGGTGATCAGATCCTACTCCTTCTAGCAACCCAATAATATATCGATGTAAGCCGGATGTTATAATGGATTACAAGAGAGGTTCGCCTGTGCGAGTTGATTGTGGTTGTGTGTGCCCTAAAGGCTCCCATAGGGCCGGTTTATATAGTCATCGGGGCCTAGGGCTACAGGAGAGACTTATCCGGCTACGTTACATAGTCGGTAACTAGATACAACTTGGACTACAAGTAATACTACAGGCCTAAGTCGTTAACTCTTCTGAGCCTTGTCGTAGACGGAACTGGCACCTCCTCTTTCTCTAACTGGGCCGCCCGTGAAGCAAAGATCTAACCCATTGGTGGGCCACCCTAGTCAGCGAGTCCTGTGGGTATACCCGGAAAGTATATCCCCAACAAAAACACTAGAGGATACATGGTATGGCACCTGGTGTCTCTTGCCACATTGACATGCATAAAAAGTGTAGGGATTTATTTCTAGAGAATGAGAAAGTTTATGTTTTCTAATAATCGGCAATGCCACATGGAGGATGTCGGCTTTATTGTGAGAAAAGCATGCTTGGATGACCCGATAGAGAATGGCACTAGCGGGTAGAGACCACCATGACATGGCCCCTTAAACAGTATCTTCCTTGTTGCAAGATCCTTAATCAAAAAGAAAAAGGCATGAAACTCAATGAATACATGATTATCAAGGGCAAGTTTGTGAATGGACAAAAGATTTTTGAAGAACTAGGAACATGCAAGATATTATTGACATGAAATGAAATATGTTGAATTTGCATACCATTTCCACTGTCAGTGTGGACACACTCGCGTCCATTGTACTTCTCATGGGTGGAAATCTTGTTCAGCTCCCCCGTGATGTGGTCGGTGGCGCCCGTGTCGGAGTACCAATTGGTGTCAACTCCATAGGACGCCATGTTGGCGGTCTTCTCATCACGAGCATCGTCACCATCAGAGTCATCATTCTTGTAGCGCCACCAGCACTCAGAGGCGGGATGGCCATGGATGTGGCAAATCTGGCAGGTGATGTCGACGTACGGGGTAGGCTTGCAGCCACGTTTTCCACGTCCATCATCACGGCCGCGGCGATCATCCTGGCGACATCCTTCGTCACGACGAGGACTATCATCATGACGAGGCGCGTAGTAGCCGCGTCACCGCGATCGTCGCGGCGGCCACGGTTGTCGTCGTAGCAGACACCCTCCTGGGGCCACGGTCATCATAGTGGCCACCCTCCTGGTGGCCACGATTGTCGACGCGGCGTTCCTGGCGCCCACGCGTGTCATCACGGCGCTCAGGGTGCCAACGGTCATCATCGCGGCGCTTGTGGCGCCCACGGTCATCATGGCGACGCTCCTAGCAGCCACCCTCTTGGTTGCCGCGACGAGCGAGGTTGGCAGACGACAAGAAGCCGGCATCCTGGACGATGGAGGCAAGAATCTTCTGGCGCATGTCGTGGTCGCAGAGTTGACCATAGAGGTCGTCGAGGGTGGTGGCTTGATTGGTGTGGACAGCTGCAACCAAGTCATTGTAGGTTGCGTTGAGGTCGTTCAAGATGTAGGCGACCAGCTCGTCCTCGTCCACCACCTTCCCCACCGCTGCAAGTTCGGAGGCGAAGTTCTTCATCTTGGCAAAGAACGCAGCGGCGGAGAGGTCATTCTTATTCTCTTTGTTGAGGGCGCCGCGCAGGTGGGAGATCCTGTACTTGGACTGGGCAAAAAACATGGACGTGATAACAACCCAAACTGCAACACAGGAATTGAGACCTACCAGATGCGCCACGATCTCGGGCGCGAGGGTGTTCACGAGCCATCCCAGCACGGTCTGGTCATGAGAGAGCCAGGCCGCATAGGCAGGGTTCGACTTCTTCTTTTCATCAGGGTCCAGGAACTCAGCTGGTGTAGCGTCGGTGCCGTCGAGGAGGTGGAAGACCTGAGCGCCTCGCAGGACGGGGAAGACGATAGTCTTCCAGAAAAGGAAGTTGGAGCGCGTCAGCTTCATCGAAGGAGGGGATCCGAGGGCAGCGCTAAGGGCCGCACTAGATCCTGATGAAGACATCGTCGTGTCGTTGAGGCGGCGACCGAGATCGGCAGCGGCGTCGGTGATTTTTGGTTGTTTTGGTCGTGGTCGTGGGGTTTTGGCGGCGGCTACAGATCAAGGGGAGATCGATGCAGTGGCGGCTTTGTTGTGTAGTAGGTATTGGTGTAGGCTTTATTGTGGCTTGAGGCGGCGGCGGATTGTGGGGATTGGCAGCGGCAGAGTGTAGGGTTTTAGGTTTTGTATAGGATGTGTCGTGGCAGCGACGGACCAGGGAGGCCGGCGACGGCTGTTGGCTTGTAGGGTTTTGGGTCGTGGTGTGGAGGCGGCGGCGGCAGACTAGGAAGGTCAGCGGCGGTTGCGACTTTAGGGTTTTGAGATCGGCGGCTAGTGTACGGGAGAGGAGGGTCTGATACCATATTGATCTAGGCAGAAACGATGCCCTCGTTGGAGTGAAATCATTTTGCCCGGTGATCACAAGGGTGAAATCATTTTGTTGTCGTGCTACCGATTACACTCCTGTAGAGTGTAGGATGGTGCAATACGAATGGCTCATTTGGAGCTAAGCGCAGTTGTGGAAGTCCTTTCACTATCGTTGCATTATTGGTGTAACCGGCCTCTAGTCATTGAAATTGATCGTTTGGAGTCGTCGCTAGGTTATCTAGTGACACTTCTAGAACTCTTTGTACTGATGTGTTGATGATTATTAATATATCAATGGAATTTTCAAAAAAATAAAATAGATGATCCTTCACAAAGACCTACTTTTTGAGAGAGAGAGAGAGAGAGAGAGAGAAACAAATGTTGTTGTAGCAAACAAAAACTGTGGTAGGCCTTTGGGCTTTTGGTGGCATATGAGCCATGTTTCCGGGTAAAGATTCAGCCCAATGCCATCCTCCATATTCTGCGCCAGACATCTTTTGATCCTTGGGCCCAAGCACAACCCCCGCCCCACCCCCCACCTCACTCCACGAACCCAGTAACGTCGACACTCCTTGATGCCAGCGATCAAGCACATCGATTTGGACTTCCCATTTTGGTCCCAAGCACTGTTGCGAGCACGACACGAACCATTCGTCCTACTACTACAACTGAAGCTGCACGCGGTGCAATGCATGGCCAAGAGACGATGTAAAGCAACCTAAAAACTTGTCCCGAATCTACACGCGGCAGAAACGGCAACCGCACCAACTACGATTCTACGATTCTTCTTCCAGCTCGCTCGCTCCCCTGAATTGGCGACTGCCGTGGGCGTTGGGCTAGCTGTTGTCGAATGATGAAGATTTCGTTCGGCAGGAAGCGGAGAATGTGACGAGGATGTGCCTGGTGGGAGCTGGATCGGTAGCCCAAAACAGGCAGACAAGGACTGAAAACTGAAGCGCATAATTGAGGCCTCGAGGGCACGCACGTATGTACTCAAGTTACTCAGCATCTATCCGGATAAAAACCAAGCACACAAGGACCATAATAAATAGAATGTGCAATCATATAAATCATATGCAACAAGCAAGACAAGGTATGCCATGATGAAATGATGCACACTTACATGGTATAACATAGCATGTCATGGCTGAGGTGTGGGGTACAAGAATAAAGCATTTTATTAATTATTTAGTCATATTTTGCTCCCATAAACCTTGTTGTCCTTTTAATATTTATATGATGCATGCTTCAATTCATATCATGAAATGCATAATTTAGAACGGGCTCGTCAGCTGATCATTTTAGACATATCATTTGTCGAATTCAGAGTTACGAAAATAAAGTTATGATTTTTTTAAGAAATTGGCATTTAACTGTAGTTATCAATTCAAAAAAATTAAATGCCCAGAATATATTTTAAAAAGCATATTCATATTCCTGGCATTTTTTTGATTCAAAAACATATATATTTGTATTATTTGGAATTATGGATTTAAAACAATATCAAATATAAAATTGGTCAAAAATGGTCAATGTCAAGGTTTGGCTAGTTTGAATTAGTTCTTAAAATATTTGAAATGATATTTGTATTCACATTCAAAAATCAAACATATCTTATATTGGAATTATATTCAAATTCAAATTTATTTGAAAGTTATTAATCAAATCATATATATTCATTTGGGTTTTATTTTAGAAAATAGCAGAGGGTTAGTCTATCCACGGAGACAGACAAGCAGGCCAGGGTGCAATGGGGCCGCAGTGTGCGCGTCGAGTGGGCGCGTGACACGTGGGCAGTCCGGGGATGCGGGTTGATTCTACGGTAGCCGAGGTACTTTTTTATAAAAGTCTATACGGTGACGGATTCGGTGGCTGACAGGTGGGCTCAGGGGTGGACTACGGGTTGTTTTCGGGAAACAGAAGGGCTTAGTTGTAAAAAACTGAGGTCGCTGACTGTCGGACTGAACCTTGGCGACACAGGCCACCAGAGTTCCTCCGAACTTCTGTCGACGATGGCGAGCGCTAGGATTCGATTCTGGCGACGGCGCAAAAACGAGAAACAACGAGGGAGCCTAGGGCTATAGGTTTCGTTCATGAAGCAACTCTAGAGGCGGACTACATCGGCGGGAATATTCTACTCACAAGTCATGCAAAGGTGGCCATAAAGCTTCTCATATTCAATATTGTGAAAACAACATGGTTCATATATGGAAGCATGTAGAAATAGAAGTAGCTCCATCTTACTACATATGAGCTAGATATAATACCAAGGGAAATGCAAATGCTCATATATAGTTTGAATGGTTGGATTATAAGGTGTGACAAAGAAAGGTGGTGGAGTTGGAAGAGATGTAGGGGTTCATAGCATGGAAAACAAAAAAAAATCTACCGCATGCACACAAACAAGTCAAGATCTATCTACTAGATTGTAGCAACGAGTCGATTAGAGTACTCACTCTCGAAGATTCCAAAGCGGTTAACGAGAGCAGATTCTTGCCGATCTCAAGATCGCGTAGACGATCCTTCCGGCGCTGCGTTCCGGCAGCACTTCCGTAGTCGGTCACACGTTCGGTACTCAATGAAGACCTTCCTCTCCCTTGTTCCAGCAGGCAGCGGAGGTTGTAGCTCTCCTCTCGCGATTCCGGCAGCACGACCGCGTGGTGTTGGAAGTAGAGGGAAAATCCTGCAGGGCTTCACCTAAGTCGGAGCAGGTTATGGTAGATCTAGGGTTTCTAGCGATCTAGGGTTTAGAGGTCCAGAGAGGAGGAGGCGTGGCCGGCGGCAGCTAGGGCGACGACGACGAGCCGGTGGCGGCGCGGCAGCGGCAGTGGGGGGCGGCGGCGGCGCGGCTAGGTGGGTAGGGGTTGGTGTTGTGTGGCCTTTGGGCACCCCTCCCCTCTATTTATGAGAGGGAGGGCAGCTTAGGAGAGGGGAGTTTGAATCCTTCACCAACTCCCTCTCCTTATTGGCTTGTGGTGGAGGGAAAGAAGAATTCTTTCCTTCCTCCACCAAGACACATTGTCCCAGTTTGACTTTTCAAACTTGCCTTTTGACTTCCAATTTGGAGCTTGATTTCTTTCTTGATAATGCTCAACCAAGTGACCTAGGACATGATCCAATCATTCCACTTATCCATGACACATTCATGTTCCCTTATCCTTCCGGTCCGGTGAACCTTCTAGACCCTTCTAGAACCTCTCCGATGAAATCATCGGAATCATTCCCGAACTCCGGAATTGGACTTTCCTTATATGAATCTTATTCTCCGGACCATTCCGGATCTCCTTGTGATATCCGGATCCCATCCGACACTCCGAACAACATTCAAGATCCTTACTTACATTCCATATCTACTAAACAACATTGAATCCTTAAGTGTGTCTCCCTACGGTTCGTGAATTACGCGGACATGACCGAGACACTTCTCCGATCAATAACCAATAGAGGAATCTGGAAATTCATATGGCTCCCACATACTCCCTCTGTTTCAAAATATAAGATGTTTTAGGTTTATGAAGAAAATGAATCTAGACTTGTTTTAGTGTGTAGATTCATCCCAAAGTTGAGTGAATCTACATACTAAAACAAGTCTAGATTCATTTTCTTCACAAACCTAAAACATCTTATATTTTGAAACGGAGGGAGTATTTCTATGATTACTTTGCGATTGAATGAACCACTTACATACGATACCAATTTCCCTTTGTCTCATGATATATTACTTATCTGAGGTTTGATCGTCGGTATCTCTGCATACCTAGTTCAACCTCGTTACCGATAAGTACTCTTTTCTCGTTCCTGTGATATGTGATCCCTTGTGAGCCAGTCACATGCTTGCAAGCTAATTGGATGAAATTCAATCGAGAGGGCCCATAGTATATCTATCAGTCATATGGATGGACAAATCCCACTCTTGATCCATGTGCCTCAACACATACTTTTCGAACACTCAATGCCACCTTTATAGCCACCCAGTTACGGTGTGGTGTTTGATGTCATCAAAGCATACATCCGGTGATGGTGATTAGCATGATCTCATGGTCGAAGGATTTAGGTTACTATGTATCTGAAAGCTTATAGCAATTGAACTATATTAAATGACTTGATCTTTATGTTATGCTTAACTATAGGAGTATGCCCATCACACCATTCTCCTAATGATATGATCTTGTTGTTAATAACATCTCAATGTTCATGATCAGGAGACCATGATCATATATTAACCAACAAGCTAGTTTAACAAGAGGCTTTACTAGGGACTCTTTTATGTTTACAAATCACACAAGTATTAATGTTTCCGGTTAATTCAATTATAGCATGGTATGTAAACATTTATAATAAGCATAAATATATGATAATAACCTCTTTATTATTGCATCTTGGGCATATCTCTAACAGTCTCCCACTTGCACTAGAGACAATAATCTAGTTTCAAATCTTTGTGTATTCAACACCTATGGCTTTCCGGTGTTGTATTTACACGATTGCTAGTGGTCAACTGATCTTCAGATCCGACTCTTTAAGGTCCGTGTGTAATTGCATGTCTTTGCGTCTCTACGCATCACTCACTCTCTAATGGGATGGCTTTGTATAAATTTGGTCCTTTGGTGATACCTTTGGTTCCTTGGGGTTAAAACATGTTGATAATATTGTCGTACAATATATATTCATGGTACTATCCCGCTGTGAACCACACCTAGTTTAATAACAAACTACTTAACACAAATTTCCTCTTTTGATGCTATAATAGCAGTCATATACTTAGCCTTTTATTGTAGTATCTGTCACAATGTCTTAACTTTGGAACTCATCCAAATCCATTATGGAACTTACTTTCCATTACATTGTGCCACCCTTAGTTTAGATTGAGATAAACTTAATTTGTACATTGTGAAAAAATTAGTATCAATGTAGTATTTTTACAATGAACTGATCATCTATTTGTCACATATACAAAAATAATATATTCTTAGTTCTTCCAAAAGATCATAAGAATATCCTTACTATCATCTAATGATCATCTTATGAATCATTATGGTATATGCTCATAACATTTAGAGCATAGGATATATCTGGATTTGTACATATCATAGTACGAGTGATATAAATACTCTTTGTGATTTTATACATCAAGTATCAATCAATACTTGAATCTTTGTTTCACTTATCAAGCGTCGATACACTTGAATTTTGATTTAATCCTTTCTGTGTGGCAAGAACCTTTCTCGTCATTTCCATATTGAACTCATTCAATATCTCATCTATGTACATTTGGCACAACTATATTAGCGTCTCAATCTATCTATATAAATATTGATGCCAAATATTCGGGTTTTGCCTAAGTCTTTCATCGACATGAAATTCTTAACATGTGTTAATAAAAGATACATCATTTCCAATCAACAATATGTCTTTCACATAATGTATTAGAAATATGTCTTAGCGCTCCCACTTAATTTCTTGCAAATTCAAGCATCTTCATTGTCTCTGATGAATTTAAACTCTTTTAACAGTTTCATCATGGTGAAGATTCCAACTCCGCGATGCTCACTTCAACCATTGTAGTTTGCATACGCTTTTAACATCCTTTGAATTAACAAAACCCTATGGACCATTTTATGCACACGTCCTAGGTAACAATTCTATCAGAAAAACTTATTTTGTTTATTCAACTACCACATAACAAAACTATATGTAGTGGTTGCTACATTAATACGTCTAGACTAAACATCGCTATGAAAGATCAAATATTATCACAGTCAACCTTTGAACATTGTTGTGAACTCTTTCTCGACATGTCAATTATTTCATAGATGTGAAACATCCATGTCTATTTATTTATAGATCCAAACATGACTGTAAGGTCTTACACCTTTCCAGAGGGTCTTTCAAGTTCAAAACTTGATTTCTCGTGTATGGAACTATCATGGATTTTATGGCTTCAAGCCATTTGACGGAGTCAAGGCTCATCATCACCTCTTTGCATGTAGTCGGTTCATTATTGTCAAATAATGATTCAACACTCAAATCTTGGTATTTGATTGTTTATCCGACCTACTTGGTTCAATAGGAACTTAGACTTCCGTGACCACAACCTTTGAGGCACGTGAGCCATGAGCATTGTTGCTGCCTCCGGAACACTTTTCGGTGCTGCGCAACTTTGCACACATAGCTAAGGTTCTTTTAACCTTATCAAAGTTCTATTGTCCTCCCACTTAACTTTTCACGAAAATTCCTTTCTCAAAGAAATTTGACGTTCTAAGCGACAAACATTTTTGTCTTTGGTGTTATGGAGGAATACTCAAAGATTATTCGAAATAACATACAAAGATATGTTCATCCAATTTTGGTTGCAAACATCTTTCTGATGCATAGCATACCAATGTTTAAGAAAGGACAACTTGGATTTTATCCCAAACCATAACTTTATATGGTGTCATTTCAACGGATTATGATGGAGCTCCTGTCTATGGAAAAATGGTAGTCTCTAAAGCTTTAACCTTTAAAATATAATGGCAGTTTTATAAATTACACCTTTGATCTTACCATGTCAAACAAGGTTTCATTACATATCTCGAATGCTCCATACTCTTATGGTGTTTTGGGAAATGCAAATCCACGGAACGATTCCTCAAATCTAAGGTATTATGTTAAACTTGTAACTCAAATATCTTCCTTTATGATCCAATCATAAATTCTTTATTTTCTTGTTACATTGATTTTGCACTTCATCTTGAAAGTTTTTGAACTTTTCAAATGTTTCACACTTCATC
The DNA here is from genome assembly GCA_916181665.1 of Avena sativa. Taxonomy (NCBI): domain Eukaryota; kingdom Viridiplantae; phylum Streptophyta; class Magnoliopsida; order Poales; family Poaceae; genus Avena; species Avena sativa. The sequence goes on from OV702294.1 coordinate 511,855,518, forward strand.
ATCATTAAGTAAATATTCATATATTCACTCAAATTTTCAGAGAAAGCATATGAAGTTGAAATCCATCGCTCTTGACTACATGTAATGGACTTCATACATCAAATATGTACAAATTCCAATAATCTAGTCATTCATTCCCTTTTGGCCTATGAATGGAGTTTTAGTTATCTCCAGGAAAGTTTCACAAGTGTCATTTGATAAAAAATCAAAAGACTCCAAAATTCCATCCACATGGAGTTTCTTCATGTTTTCTTTCCAATATAATTTAAACGGCGATGTCACTTCCTAAGTGATCTTTCAATCAATTTGTCTTTCGACATTTTTAGCACTAGTTTTATGGATGTGATTTCTGCAACGAAATTTGTAAATCATCCATATTTTATGTATTACAACAATTATTTAAATAACCCTTTTGTTCTCATAATGCCCGTTAAAACAAAGCTTGAAGGCAAGCTTTGATTTCAACGAGCAACACAATAACCCTTTATTTGTTCTCGATGAACATCATCACATATTCTTTTGCTGGTTACTTAGGCCATTGTAGTTCATGAATTGTGTTGTTTTGTATGACGATTCACACCAACAAATTCAGTATCTAATACTTAAGAACCATATTATTTAACAAGCAAAGAATACAACCATAACACATATATCCTCTATATACCTAAGCTGAACAATTCTGGTCTTTTCTTTTCTACCATATATTTATGAGATTCTCTTTCAGTATTTCCTTTTCTGTTTGAAAGAATCTATCAACATCAATAGTGGAGCCATAGACATGACACATAGTCCAAAGCATATATAGTTAAATACCAATATCTTTGGATTTGCACTTTGAAGTAGATCACCATCATCAAATGTTTGGTGTTCTTCCATTCTTTAGTAATCTCTTGGTGTAGTAAACATTTTACCTACATCAAATATTCATCCTTATCATGGAATTATTCATGATCAAGCTGCTTTAGCTTATAACGGTGAATCACGAGTATAATGTTATTCTCCAAAACCTTTTGGAGGATTAGGACGACTAGCGTCTCCAACCTTTTGAAAATTCCCATCAAATATGAGAACATAAACTTTTCCATATTATACTCTATCATGTTATAATAAAAAACATTGTTTTAGATATCGCAATATCTTCCACATATGATGTTCCTAGATAACCTTGATATTAAAACAATCTTTTAAATATCAAGAATCATGGAGATAAACATGATACTTATATACTAACACTGGAATTGTTACTCTTGATTTAACACCAATTATTAAACTTCACTGAGTAACCGGAACTTACTGAAAGTTTGCAATATGAATTTTAAACTTTAGATTAACACTTCAAAACAATACGATACTAGTTCGTAAAGTAATTAACCAGAATTCTATAGTTCTATTATCTCAATTATAACTAAGCGCAAGGTGGTAAATGGATGCCAATGACTATAACAACTATGCAAATTCACTTTGATTTAATTTATGATAAATAGTGTTCAACTTTTAATCATATTGTTGTTGAACTCCCACTTAAAACAATATCCCTCACATTGTTTTAGTGATCACATGAACCAAATTCACTACACCAAGTCCGATCATCACGTGACATGATATAGTTTCAAAGGCGAACAATCATCATGTTCATTATATCATCTATATGACTCATGCTTTACCTTTCGGTATTCCGTGTTCCGAGACCATGTATGTACATGCTAGGATCGTCAAGATCAAACCTTAGCTTCTGCATGAGCAAATCTGGCTTGCTCCCATTGTATACACTCGCAAAATCTAACACACCTGATCATCACGTGGTGCGTTGAAACAACGAGCTTTGGCAATGGTGCCTACTAAGGACGAACACTCTATAACTTGATATTTTGTGATAGGGATCATCTTATAATGCTACCGTCACGAACTAAGTAATACAAGATGCATAAAAGGATTAACATCACATGCAATTCAAAATATGTGATATGATATGGCCTTTCTTCCTGTGATTCCGATCTCCATCATCAAGCACGAACATGATCTCCATCATCACCGACGTGGCGTTAAGGTCAATGACGCCACTCCATAGTTGTCGTCCACCAGCATCAACTATTAGAACTATTTTGAATAATAAACACGCATGTGTAGACGAAATTAAAAGACAACTATAAGGCTCTTGATGGTTGCCGACTTACAATAAGGAACATTGCATACATCATATATAATCACAATCACAGCCATATCACATCACAGCACACCCCTACAAAACAAAGTTAGACTCCTCTATTTTTTTTGCATGTTTTACGTGGTTTGGGGATTTCAATAAGTGTCGTTCTAACTTACGAACAAGAACCACAACATTGATACTAGCATTGTCAATTACCCTTTGTAAATTGAATCTTCACTATGTTGGGAGAAATAGGCACCCGCCAAGACACTTATGCAATACAAGTTGCATGTCAAGCGTGGAGCAAGTCTCATGAACGATATCATGTAAGGTTAGCCTGGGCCGCTTCATCCCACCATCCCGCCAGATGCAAAGTACACAAGAAGCAATCGACAACAAAAGCATCAACGCCCACAATGACCATTGTGGTCTACTCGTGCAATAGATCTACATATAGACACGGCTCTGATACCACTGTAGGGGTTCGTGATACGTCGGAAACGTATCTATAATTTTTGATGCTCCATGCTTTTTTAGTATCTACTTTGCTTTGCTTTGTCCACACTTTGAGGTGCTTTTTACATGTTTTCTGGCACTAAGCTATTAACAAGTTGCAACAGTGCCAGATGCCTGTTTTCTGCTGTTTTTGGTTTCAGAAAAGTTAGTAAAGAAATATTCTTGGAATTGGACGGGACAAACATCAAAGTCAATTACTTTCCGTGGGGAAAAAGAAGTCCAAAGTAGAGACGGAGGGGCCGGCCAGGGTGGCCAGACCCACCCCAGGCGCGGGTGGGCCCCACCCCACGCCTGGATAGGTTTTGGCGCCCTTGGCCGCCGCCTCGGCCTCCCCCTTCGCCTATAAGAATCCCCCGATGCAGAAACCCTAAGAACCCGATCAAATCTCCATGAAACCTTCTGTAGCCGCCGCCACCATCGTCCCTAGATCAGGGGGATCTGAAGTTCTTCCCGGCACTCTGCCGGAGGAGAGATCATCCTGGAGGCCTTCTCTCCGGTATGATGCATGAGTAGTTCCACCTTGGACTATGGTTCCATGTAGTAGCTAGATGGTTGTATCTCCTCCTTTGTGCTTTCATGTATAGATCTTGTAAGCTCTGTTCTGTAGAGGTCCCAACATTTATAAGGTAGAGATCCCTGTGTTTACAATGCTAGTCCCTGGATCAATACCTAGAATCCATAGTTTAAGATGTAATATCAAGAAACAAAGTTCATAGTACAATTTTATAACCAGGAACAAAATAATTCATTACATCTTACATAGCGCATTTGGCTATCTCATTACAATGCAGCAGAAATAACTATAGCATGGAGTCCTTCATCTTCAAAGTGCCATAGGCAATCATGTTGGTTGTAGACTTGTAATCCTAATCAACACACTTCACTAACATCAAACAAACCTGCAACATAATAAGTTACAGCCACAAGGGTCAATACATTTGAATTGTATTGGCAAGTGATACTATGGTAGAATAATGGTATCTATCATCTATATGCATTTGGATAAGTGGAGCTTAGGCTTGCTTTGATCAAAATAGATTTTCCTTATCATTTGAAAACACTAAGTTTTTATTTGTCAAAATTACCCAAGGAACCACCAATAGACATTGGTGAACCTTTACCCTTGTTCAACCACAAGTTTTTAACTTAGAAATTGGGATGAGGAGATCCTTGATAGCTTCCATGTCTTGATGCTCAAATTGTCCATTGCCGGGGACACGACTAAGTACTTAGATTTTACTCTCTCGGGAGGTGATGCACTTTCCCCACAAGACTCGACATGCATCGAGACAAGATCTTTCAGAAGCCTTCCCTTAGACCAAAATGGACGCGCTCCAAACCTATCACCCCCTACCACCAACTGTCCATCTGGCTAAGTTATTGCAACCTATATGATCCAGGCAGAGCCCATATTGCCATGTGGCTGCACTTGAAGCTTCTCAACATTTGACATCTCAAATCTCTTTGTTCCTGGGTGGCTTTCCACAAGTGAGATACACTAGGGCAGGACATAAATATGGGGCCCTATGTAACCACTCAACATAATCCATTCACACCATTCCACCCAGGTGATTCATTCACATAGTTGTTTTATTAAACAAAACACAAGTCATAGACTTAGAAATATTTCATAGCATGAATATAATCCACCCTTGTTTTCTACTAGCTAAGCTAAGCATGATAGTAGTAGGGATCTTAACTTAGGGAAAATTCTACTAAGGAATCATATACTAGGATTTCCCATGGCATAGCTTATACTTAGAAAATTCCATGCAAGTCCTACTCAAAATATCACTAATGCATAGTGAAAATAATGGGACAAAAGTATGAAGCACCACTTGCCTTTTTTTATTAGAGAATATATATTCACTCCTTGATCTTGAAATGGTCACACACTTCAAAGTTCACTACAATTCAATCAAGCAAGGCACAATTTAAAAACTAACATTCAACAATTCACCACTTAATATGAATAAACAAGGCAATGCATGCAATCATGCAAAAGATTGTTTTATTTGGAAGGGTGGTCTCTAATAGGCTATAAACATTTTAAGACACCTATTGGTCATTTATAAAAGTGGTAAGGTCATTTGAAATCAAGTTAGTGAAAATTGGCCACTTTAAATCATTTTTGTTTTGCTAGAAATGATTTAAATCAAAGTAAAGAATTTCTAGTGTTTACCAAATATGTTTTTAAACACAAATATTAATAATTAGGGTCAAAGTGTTTTAAACCAAATCCATTTTCACAAGGTTTCACACAAAACCATTTTTAAATCAAAGCAACATTTTTATTTTTCTCGAAATGCCTTTAATCAAAGTAATAATTTTCTAGGGTTTAATCAAATACATTTTTAAATTCAAAACTTAGTGTTTAGGGTCAGAGAGTTTAAATCAAATCATTTTCCAAAGGTTTTACTCAAAAAGCATTTTAAAACCATAATCAACATTTTTATTTAATTAAAAATGCTTTTATTCAAAGATTTATTCCTTAGTATCACAAAATATACTTTTAAATCTACAAGTTGGTTTTTATGATCAGTAGGTTCAAAACAAAACATTTGCAAAAGATTTTACTCAAAAATCATTTCTAGAATAATTTTTATACTCTAAATAAGCCTAGAAATGTTTCTGCATAATCAACCAATTTTACAGAAGAAAATTGCTAAACTAAGGGCATGGTTGGAAATTATTCTTTTTCCTGATTTCAATGATATTAAATTTGTAAAATTTGGACATGTAGATTTAAAGTTATGAATTTTACAAAATCAATCTACTAATAGACAAGTTTCTGTTTTTAAATCTAAACCTGTGCCACGCGGTTGTATCCTATTGGCTGAAAACGGTTCGGTTGGATTGACTAACACAACGCGTTGGATCTAAAGTGAATCGTGTGGTGCAGATCAAGCATAACGGTTCGCTTAAGTGGATCTATCTATGCCACAAGATCAAGATCTAACGTCTCTCAACCCTATGACCATATCCTGGTGGTGCTGGCGACGGTGGCGCGGTGGCGGCGCTCGGGCAGATGCATTCCGGTGAAAGCAGGAAGCGCGGGAGAGGGAGGAGATCATTACCGAACTCGCCGTGATGTGATGAAGCTCGAGGTGTTCGCAGTTGTCCAAGGGGCGCACAAGAATGAAGGGGATTGCTCACCGGAGTTCACGACGGCGTCGGCACGTACTGTCGTTGTCGGGGGCGAGCTCCTGAGGCGTAAGAAGGCAAGGCAGCATGTCAGGGAGGTGCGCACGGTTTTAGAGGTTGCGAGGGGACCTACCAGAGGGCAAGGGGCATGATGAATCATCAGCAACCTCTCGCCGGAGTTCAAGCAGTCGACGATGGCGAGGAGGCGTCGTTGTTGTCGAGCCTCTAGGGCATGCGCAGCCAAGATAGGGGTACTGGAAGAGGCGCAAGAGGGTGGGGAGAGTCCTCGTGGAAACTAGGAGGTAAGGGGAAGGTCGTGCTCGCCGGAATCGGCCGATAACCTCGTCGGAGGCAGAGGCGATGTCGCGAGAAATTAGCTCAGCCTGGGGGCGATTATGTGTGGGAGAACAGGGAAAAACAGAGAGGGGAGAAGGGTGCTTAAGACAGCATGGTCGCGGGGCAGAATTGATGGATCATTAACGCGAATTCAAACGAGTAACTCCCGGCCGGAAATGACAGAGATGAATTAGGGGCGAGGTCTGCGGGTTGAAGACGATGACATGGCAGTGGGGCTGCATCGTCAGCAAGAGAGAGGGGGTGCACGTGGGGCCTCGCGTTCAGTGACTGAGCAGGTGCGCATTTGAGTGAAAGAAAACGGTTCGGGGGGAGAGGGGTAGATGGGCTAGTTGGGCCTGCTGGGCTAGACTGGGTCTGTTTCATTTTTTTCCTCTTCTGAATTCTTTTTCTTTTTCTGATTTCATTTTCTGTTTTCATTTTAAACTTTTGATTCAAACTTCAATTTGAATAGAAGTTTGGACCAAACTTTTTTTAGTAAGTTTGTACTGTTTATTTATGTGTTTGAAATTCCATATATAGAATAATTCAAAATATTTTAATATGATTCAATATTTATTTGAAAGGGCTTTGTCTTTATTTTCAAGTATTATTTAATATGATTCAAAAGCTTATTTTTTTAATTCATATTTCTATCAAACCTTTTCAGTAGGTTTAATTTTAATTGAAAATATATTTAAATCTTCCATTTTAGAATATTTCTTATATTCTCATATGGTTTGTTATTTATTTAATTTAGACATTTGTCTTTATTTTAAATAAGTTTTAAATATGGTTCCAACTCATATTATTTATTCAAATAATTTCTTTTATTCTTTTTTAAGTTAATTGGATAACTTTTTAATACACTTTGGCAAATTCCTATTTATTATTTTCTCATAATTTAATTAATCATTTTTATTAGGGATTTTGTCTTCATTTAAATAATTTGAATATGGTTTAGTCCCATATACTTTTATTTGAATATTATTTATCCCTTTATTTTATTTGGATTTGGATTATCTTTATTTCATTTGCTTATGGATTTAACTCAAGATTTAAATTGACTTCTAAATAATTTTCTTGGGTTTTATTATTTATTTAGGCAATTTGTCTTTATTTAAATAGAATTGAATATGGTTCAAATCCCATATAGTTTTATTTAAATAATCTTTTATTTCTTTTTATTATTTAGTATCTTCCATTTGTTTATGGATTTGGCCAAGATTTAATTTGGCTTTTAAATATTCCTTATTTATTTATTTATTTATTTTCTTCCTTGCCTTATAAAATCCATATCTTTTTATTTATAGATCCAAAATTGGTGATTCCAATTTGTATATTTTTAGTTGATATTTGTTTATATTTTTAAATCCTTTTAGGATTATTTTGATCACAATTTGGTATGGATTTTAGATAGGAGCTTTATTAGCTTTGGAAATTATTTCCTTTTAACTTATTAAATTCATAAGTTTTTATCCATGGCTCCAAATTAAGTGAAACCACTTTCTATGGTTCTATAATATTTTTGTTTATCATTTTTGATCATTTATAAATGTTTGTTGCTGAATTTTTATATGGATCCAATCCATAGTCTTTGAGAGATCTTTGGAAATGATTTTCCCCATTAGGGTTTTAGGGTTTTGGTTTATTTTCCCAAGTGTTTAAATTTCAAGATACATTCATTAATGAATGCATTTCACTTGATTTGAATCTTGTTGGATTCCCTTTTATTCAAATTTGTTCAAGAAGGGTTTTGATGTTTCCATTTTGAAACAAAAAGTTTCTTTTCACCCTAAATTTCAACCATTATTTATTTTGTTTATTTATTTTTCACATTTCAAAATTTGAATTTTTTTTGGGATGTGACACGTTCATGATCAATATCTAATCTATTTGTAATCATGCATGTTGTGTTTGCGGGGATCCGATGGATATTGATATTATTATGTTGGTTTGATTAATGGTTTTGTCTTTATGATTCTATCATGTATGTGTTGTTTGTGATCTTGCATGCTCTCCATTGTTAGTAACTATATTGTCCAAGTAGTTGCTACAGACTCCAAGAGGGGTTATTTATGCTCGATAGTGGGTTCATGCCTCTAGTTTCCAAGGGAAGTGACAGAAATCTCTTCGGATGTAGATGTGTTGTTGCCACTAGGGAGAAAACACTGGTCTCTTGTTCATGGAACACGTGGACTGTTTACCTTACACACTTTGCTTAAAGTAGTTGTCTGTTGCTTGCAACTTAATACTGGAGGGGGTTCGGATGATAACCTGAAGGTGTACTTCTAGGCATAGATGCAGTTGGATGGCGGTCTATGTATCTTGTTGTATTGCCCACTCGAATCTCATAGGATCTTTCTGACTAGTAATTGCATTGTTATGCCTTGCTCAGTTCCTGTCAGTTGCACTGCTGTAATTTGTTTACCCTTCATGCCATGTTGTTTATCTAAGGAGAGCACCTCTAGTGAACTATGGATCCTGGTCCAATCTTTACCATTGATACATCTTCCACTGTTAATCCTTTGTTGCAAACCATTACCTTCCACACCATACGTTTAATCCTTTGTTACAGCAAACCGGTGAGCTTGACAACCTCACTGATTCATTGGGGCAAAGTCTTAAGTTTGTGTTGTGCAGGTCTCCGCATTGCTTGCAACACCTGTGTGATGTTTCCTTCCTCCTACTGGTTCGATAACCTTGATTTCTTATTGAGGGAAAACTTGCTGCTGTGCTGCTTCATACCTTGCTCATGGGGTTCCCAACAGGCTTCACATAAGCTATGCAGCCATCAAGCTTTTCTGGCGCCGTTGCCGGTGAGGCTAAGGACGTCTTCACAAGGGGAGTCCTTCACTTCATTTCTCTTTACTTTGTTTTTAGTTTGCTTTGTTTCTTCTGCTTGTTTTTGTTTGCCTCTTTTCAAAAAAAAAACCAAAAAATTAGTCTAGTTTGGTTTGTTTGATTTATTCAAAAACACAAAAAAAATTAGTTCCTGCTCTAGCTACTGCTGTTTTTGGCTTGCCCACCTTTGCCAAAATGAACTTTGCTGAGAACACCAAGTTGTGTGACTTCACTAGAACTAACAACAATGATTTCCTAAGCACTCCTATTGCTCCACCTGCCCCTGATGCTACCTTTTATGAAATTAAGCCTGCTTTGTTGAATCTTGTGATGAGAGAGCAATTTTCTGGTGCTGGTTCTGATGATCCTGCTGCCCATCTTAATAGCTTTGTTGAACTTTGTTAGATGCAAAAGTATAAGGATGTAGATGGAGATATTATTAAATTCAAGCCTTTTCCTTTCTCCTTGAGAGGAAAAGCTAAAGAATGGTTGCTTTCTTTGCCTAAAAATAATATTGATTCTTGGACTAAGTGCAAAGATGCTTTTATTGGAAAGTACTATCCTCCTGCTAAGATTATATCTATGAGAAGTGATATTATGAAATTTAAACAACTTGATAGTGAACATGTTGCTACAACTTGGGAAAGAATGAAATCTTTGGTTAAAAATTGCCCTACTCATGGACTCACTGTTGGATGATTATCCAAACTTTTTATGCAGGTTTGAAGTTCTCCTCAAGAAATCTGTTGGATTCAGCTGCTGGAGGTACCTTTATGGGCCTCACTTTGGGTGCTGCAACAAGGCTCATTGATAATATGATGGTTAACTACTCTGAATGGCATGTTGAGAGATCTCCACATGGTAAGAAGGTAAATTCTATTGAGGAAACTTCCTTTTTGAGTAAAAAGATTGATGTTATTATGGCTATGCTTGTTAATGGGAAAGCTCCTTTAGATTATAATAGTGTTCCCTTAGCCTCTTTGGTTGCTCAAGAAGAGCAAGTTGATGTGAACTTCATTAGAAACAAAAATTTCAACAACAATGCCTATAGTAACAATTTTGGTAGCAACAACAATTATAGGCCTTATCCTCCTAATAATGGCAATTCCTATGGAAACTCTTACAATAATGCTAGAAGTGCCCCCTCTGAACTTGAAGTTATGCTCAAAGACTTTATTAGTAAACAAACCACTTTCAATAAGACTATAGAGGAAAAGATTTTAACTGCTAAGAAAAATATATCCTCTTTGTCTGAAGCTCAGTCCTCTTTGATTAATAAAATGGCTGATAAACCTGAAGCCATGGAAAATACCTTTGCTACTGCTCATTCCATACAAGTTACTATTGATGAAAATGTTAGGCTTTTAGCTCAACTTCATGCTAAGTGGGAAAGGGAAGCTGAAATTGATAGAAACAATAGTGTGTGCACCATCACCACTAAACCATAAGTAGTCCCTATTCCTCCTCCTACTATGCCTAAGCCTATTGAGCCTACTACTAGTGATGCCTAGTTTGACTTTGATATTGATGGTTGCAATATTTCTGAAGTGATTATGTTCTTGCAAAAGCTTGCTAGAAGTCTTGATGCTAGTGATATGCATGTTGCCTTTACCAAACACATTACAGATGCTCTTGTTAAGATTAAGGAAGAGAAGCTAAAACACAAAGCTTCTATTCCTAGGAAAGTATAAGATAGTTGGGAACCCATTATTAATATGCAAGTGAATTACTTTGGCCTCAAAGCTTCGTGTGATCTTGGTTCTAGTGTCTCTATTATGCCTAGGAAGATTTATGGAATGCTTGATTTGCCACCATTGGAAGATTGTTATTTAGATGTCCCACTCAATGATAATGCTAAGAAGAAACTCATGGGGAGTATTAATGACGTTCTCATTATGGTTAATAATGCTTATGTCCCTGTGGATTTCTATGTTTTGAATGTTGAATACAATGCTTCTTATCCTATTACTTTAGGAAGACCTTTTCTTAGAACAGTTGGTGCCATCATTGATATGAAAGAAGGCACCATTAAATATCATTTTCCATTCAATAAAGGTATTGAACACTTCCCAATGAGAAGAGAGAAGTTGCTCTTTGCTCCCCCTTTGAAAGCAAGGTTTGATGTTAATGCTTCCTAATTTGAAAATACTTGATCCTTCTTGCTTCTTGTGCCTAATTAAAGGCATTAAAGAAAAGTACTTGTTGGGAGATAACCCAAGAGTTTACTTGAGTATTGGAAGTTATTACTTCTGTAATAACCTCTCCTTATCCTTTTTGTTTGCTTTTTGTGCCAATAATGACCTCTAATGAGAGGGAAGTAAGATTTGGGGAGTTGCTGTCACGAAACAGATTTCCATCCTCCACCAAAAAAATTCGTGAGGAGTCTCTGTAACTCGGATTGAGCTCAAAATTTACGAATAAATCCCCCAGTATGTTAGATACTTTCGTTAGTTCAACACTTTTTTATTTGAGCAACAGAAGATGTTCGAAAAAATCGGTTTCTACCTGCTGGTCTGTTTTGACAGATTTCTGCCATTATTTGCATTTGCTTCTTATTGATTCCTTTTTGAGTTCTCTTTAGGTGAATTGAGCTTTTTGAAGGAGTTACTACAGTAGATTGTGTTTCTAGTGAAAATCCTTGTTGTTCCAAAGCTTTTCCAGAGGTCTAATATCTTTTGAATACACTAATGTTGCTAATAAAGATTGTGTGAAGTTTTGTATGAAGGAAAAATTTCAGGTGTAGAGAGAGAATGATGCAAAGAGATGAAGAATGGATAAAAGCTCAAGCTTGGGGATGCCAACATGGTGTCACCCCAAGAAATATCCAAGAGGTACAAGCGTCAAAGCTTGGGGATGCCCAAGGCATCCCCTTCTTCATCAATAAAAAGCTCAGGTCTGTCTAGACACTTTGTTTTTATTGTTTCATGCACAGTTGTGTTGTTCTTGGAGCGTATTAGTTTTCGTTTCCTTTGCTTAGGTTGTTTAGTTTGCTTGAATAAAGTAGTTTGGACCCCCGTTCTCGCTGTGTTGTTTTGCAAATAAGTTGCTTGGTGTTGGAAAGGAGTAGTAAGTTCTTGCTTGAAGTGCAAGAGGAGCTTGCATTGACTGTGACTTAGATTTTAGCATGACATTCTAGGTGTTGTTTTGACCTTATGATTAGTGATTATTGATGTAGCATGTCTTGTTCCGAACAATTGGGATTTCTTATTGTGCCTTGAAGAAATTATGCGTTAATTTAGCATGCAAAAGCATAGTATTGTGGTATTCTCCTTTAATGCTTTGCTTGGGTTGACTTGGCACATGCTCACACCATGTTATGACTATGACAAGTCACCATTATCCTCTATGATCATTTAGTCCTTGACTTGTAGTACCACTCTTTGCTTTGATTAGTATGCTTTGTTGCACTGGATGATTATGGCCATTATTGCTCTCTTAGTTGGTTGCTCCCAGTCTTTTGCTAGCCTCCACTTGTATGAGTAAGTTCTACTCATGCTTCCAACTCCCAAGAAACCAAGTTATTCCAAAGTGTCCACTATAAACTCCTATGCATGGTGTTTTACACCATTCCAAGTATATTCTTGTTTTCAACTATCTTCCAATTAAAAACTATTTTGTTATGTGAAAACTTAGTGATTAAAGCCCTCACGAACTTGATGGCACACTTTATATTCTTTGCCCCTAATAAACTTGAACCATTGTGACAACTTTGTTGTATATGCTTGCACTTATAAGTTAGAATTAGCAGAACCGTGCTGTCATGGGGAATGTTTTCAACATTGCACTTGTACTTTGTACTCAGTGGATATCATGTTCTTTTGTCTATAGATGTCACCGGTGTGAAATAAAGAGGGAACTTGTAAGTCCATGGAGTTTGTATCCTGTGTTAGAGAAACGCCTGGGACGCTATCCTAAGCCATGCCTAATCATAGTGGAAACTTGCAGCATTACCATAATGAGCTATCTATGAAGCATCCTCAATAAAAAGCTATGCATATGGTAAATAAAAAGATTGTTGAGATGCTCATTGTCTTCTTGCCTTGTCATTTTGGTTATGGGAAAGCTCATGTACCATGTGTAAGGGGTACCCCGTTGGCGGTTCTCAATGATATGCAAATACTTATAATGATAAGAACTTACTTGGACCCAAAGTTGAGTATGCATGAGGTGTGACCCTCGTATTCAAGGGACTTGAGATTGCCAACTTATACTTCGTCAAGCATATACTCCACCTTTGCCACTTTAACCTTAATAAGTTCAAGATGCTTATGATAGGAGCAATGAGGGCTGAAAGCTAACAAGTACCATAATTTTTGGAAGATCTTTTTGAAACTTGTAATCCCTGCTTCCTTTACAAAAAGGCCTTTCTTCCACCATTATTTGAGTCTCCACCTTCTACCTTTAGGCACCATTAAGAGATCATAGTTGTCATTCTGTGTGCAGTGTTCTAAAGCTTATTAATTGATGCATATTGTGATATTACTTATTCTTCTACTATTTGTTTCTAGTCACCCTTGTGAACTTTGAAGGTGTCCTATGGATCTATTTGCTACTCTGTGAGGGACAAGCTGATTGCCACTATGCTATGTTTTCTGTATGTGAAACAAACAAATGTTTTTCAATGCATGTTATCCATTATCTTTGTTTGTAGCTTGTCATGTTGCATGCATAGTTACTATGTCCTATTGTTAGAACTCCATCTTTCATGCACATGTTTAGAGTTCTTTGATCTCAGCTTTCAATGCTTGCAAATGGCTGGATCTTTATTGTGAGGGTGCATGTCACCTCAAAATTATTCTTTTAATCACTTACCTACTCAAGGACGAGCAGGAGTTAAGCTTGGGGATGTTGATACGTCGAAAACGTATCTATAATTTTTGATGCTCCATGCTTGTTTAGTATCTACTTTGCTTTGCTTTGTCCACACTTTGAGGTGCTTTTTACATGTTTTCTGGTACTAACCTATTAACAAGTTGCAACAGTGCTAGATGCCTGTTTTCTGCTTTTTTTGGTTTCAGAAAAGTTAGTAAAGAAATATTCTCGGAATTGGACGGGACAAACGTCAAACTCAATTACTTTCTGTGGGGAACAAGAACTATAGAGGAGAGCCGGAGGGGCCGGCCAGGGTGGCCAGACCCACCCCAGGCACGGGTGGGCCCCACCCCACGCCTGGCTAGGGTTTGGTGCCCCTGGACGTTGCCTCGGCCTCCCCCTTCTCCTATAAGAAGCCCCCGATGTAGAAACCCTAAGAACCCGATCAAATCTCCCCGAAACCGTCTGTAGCTGCCGCCACCATCGTCCCTAGATCGAGGGGATCTGAAGTTCTTCTCGGCACCCTGCCGGAGGGGAGATCATCCCGGAGGCCTTCTCTCCGGTATGATGCGTGAGTAGTTCCACCTTGGACTATGGGTCCATGTAGTAGTTAGATGGTTGTATCTCCTCCTTTGTGCTTTCATGTATAGATCTTGTGAGCTCCGTTCATGATCAAGATCTAATCTATTTGTAATCATGCATGTTGTGTCTGCAGGGATCCGATGGATATTGAGATTATTATGTTGGTTTGATTAATGGTTTTGTCTTTATGATTCTATCATGTCTGTGTTGTTTGTGATCTTGCATGCTCTCCGTTGTTAGTAGCTATCTTGGCCAAGTAGTTGCTAATGACTCCAAGAGGGGGTATTTATGCTCGATAGTGGGTTCATGCCTCTAGTTTCCAAGGGAAGTGACATAAATCTCTTCGGTTGTAGATGTCTTATTACCACTAGGGAGAAAACAACGGTCTCTTGTTCATGGAACATGTGGACTGTTTACCTTACACACTTTGCTTAAAGAAGTTGTCTGTTGCTTGCAACTTAATACTGGAGGGGGTTCGGATGATAACCTGAAGGTGGACTTCTAGTCATAGATGCAGTTGGATGGCGGTCTATGTATCTTGTTATATTGCCCAATCGAATCTCATAGAATCTTTTCTGGCTAGTAATTGCATTGTTATGCCTTGCTCAGTTCCTGTCAATTGCCCTGCTGTAATTTGTTTACCCTTCATGCCATGTTGTTTATCTAAGGAGAGCACCTCTAGTGAACTATGGACCCCGGTCCAATCTTTACCATTGATACATCTTCCACTGTTACCTGTTTACTTGCTGCAAACCATTACCTTCCACACCATAGGTTTAATCCTTTGTTACAGCAAACCGGTGAGCTTGACAACCTCACGGATTCATTGGGGCAAAGTCTTGAGTTTGTGTTGTGCAGGTCTCCGTGTTGCTTGCAACACCTGTGTGACGTTTTCTTCCTCCTACTGGTTCGATAACCTCGGTTTCTTACTGAGGGAAAACTTGTTGTTGTGCTGCTTCATGTCTTGCTCTTGGGGTTCTCAACAGGCTTCACATAAGCTGTGCAGCCATCAGTTCGTAGCATGGAAAACAAAAAAATTCTACCGCATGCACACAAACAAGCCAAGATCTATCTACTAGATTGTAGCAACGAGTCGATTAGAGTACTCACCCTCGAAGATTCCAAAGCGGTTAACGAGAGCAAATTCTCGTGGGTGATGTAGTCGTACACTTGCCGATCTCAAGATCATGTAGACGATCCTTCCGGCGCTGCGTTCCGGTAGCGCTTCTACATTCGGTCACACGTTCGGTACTCGATGAATACCTTCCTATCGCTTGTTCCAACAGGCAGCGGAGTTTGTAGTTCTCCCCTCGCGATTTCGGCAGCACGACGGCATGGTGTCGGAAGTAGAGGGAAAATCCTGCTGGGCTTCGCCTAAGATGGAGCAGGTTATGGTGGATCTAGGGTTTCCAGCAATCTAGGGTTTAAAGGGCCGGAGAGTAGGAGGCTTGGCCGGCAGCGTCTAGGGTGGCGACGGCGAGCCGACGACGGCACGAGGCGGCGGTGTGGCGGCGACAGCGGTGGCGTTGGGGGGCGGCGGCGACACGGCTAGGTGGGGAGGGGCTGGTGTTGTGTGGCCTTTGGGCACCCCATCCCCTCTATTTATGAGAGGAAGGGCAGCTTGGGAGAGGGGAGTTTGAATCCTTTCCCAACCCCCTCTCCTTGTTGGCTTGTGGTGGAGGGAAAGAAGAATTATTTCCTTCCTCCACCAGGACACATTGTCCCAGTTTGACTTTTCAAACTTGCCTTTTGACTTTCAATTTGGAGCTTGATTTCTTTCTTGCTAATGCCCAACCAAGTGACCTAGGACATGATCCAATAATTCCACTTATCCATGACACATTCATGTTCCCCTCCCCTTCCGGTCCGGTGAACCTTCTAGACCCTTCTAGAACCTCTCTGATGAAATCGTCGGAATCATTCCCGAACTCCAAAATTGGACTTTCCTTATATGAATCTTATTCTCCGGACCATTCTAGATCTCCTCGTGATATCCCGGATCCCATTCGAGACTCCGAACAACATTCGGTCTCCCTACTTACATTCCATATCTACTAAACAACATCGAATCCTTAAGTGTGTCTCCCTACGGTTCGTGAATTACGCGGACATGACCGAGACACTTCTCCGATCAATAACCAATCAAGGAATATGGAAATTCATTTGGCTCCCACATATTTCTACGATTACTTTGCAATCGAATGAACCACTTACATACGATACCAATTTCCCTTTGTCTCGCGATATTTTACTTATCTGAGGTTTGATCGTCGGTATCTCTGCATACCTAGTTTAACCTCGTTACCGATAAGTACTCTTTTATCGTTCCTGTGATATGTGATCCCTTGTGAGCCAGTCACATTCTTGCAAGCTAATTGGATGACATTCCACCGAGAGGGCCTAGAGTATATCTATTAGTCATATGGATGGACAAATCCCACTCTTGATCCATGTGCCTCAACGCATACTTTTCGAACACTCAATGCCACCTTTATAGCCACCCATATACGGTGTGGTGTTTGATGTCATCAAAGCATCCATCCGGTGATGGTGATTAGCATGATCTCATGGTCGAAGGATTTAGGTTACTATGTATCTGAAAGCTTATAGCAACTGAACTATATTAAATGACTTGATCTTTATGCTATGCTTAACTATAGGAGTATGTCCATCACACCATTATCCTAATGCTATGATCTTGTTGTTAATAACATCTCAATGTTCATGATCAGGAAACCATGATCATATATTAACCAACAAGCTAGTTTAACAAGAGGCTTTACTAGGGACACTTTTATGTTTACAAATCACACAAGTATTAATGTTTCCGGTTAATACAATTATAACATGGTATGTAAAAATTTATTATAAGCATGAAGATATGATAATAACCTCTTTATTATTGCCTCTTGTGCATATCTCCAACAAGAGATATGCCCACAATTCAACATGGGCATTGAGCAATATATCAAGAGCCAACTACAATATATCAAGAGCCAAATACAAGTAATACAATATAAATGCATATGGGATAAGAACCAAATAAAAGGGGTTTTATTGATGGTCAAATACAAGGTGGCATGGTGACATGAGCATGATATAATGATGATGCAATAAATGACATATAGAAAGTAGCATTTTATTATTATTCAAGTAGCATTATAGATGTTAGACAGATGGAATGCTATAACTCTCCCCCACTAAAGAAGAATCTCGCCTCGAGATTATAGGAAGAAGAAGATTCAAATAAGGTAGGATACTCAGAACGGAGGTCACTCGCGCTCCCAAGTTTCTTCATCAACAGAATGGTGCGACCATTGCACCTTGCAAAACTTGATAGACTTGTTGGAAGTCTTTCTTTCTGCGACTTCAACAAAATTTATGGGGTGCTCTTTATAGGAGAGGTCTTCTTGGAGATCAATGATCTCATGATCCATGGTCTGGCCGGGATCTTTGAAGAACTTCTTGAGTTGAAAGACGTGAAATACATCACGCACCTTGAGTTTTTCAAAAAGCTCAAGAGCAAATCCACTTCTCCTCTTCTTCCATGAATTTTGAAGGAATCGATGTATCTCGGCGCAAGCTTGCCTTTGATACCATATGGTACGTTCGTAACGAGATTGATCACAAGAAAACACCTCCCCTATGCAATGTGTCCTGACGCTTTTTAGTTAGTTATCTTGATTCTTCGTTCAACCATCCTAGTGTCGATGTTACCAAAGATAAATTCATTTTACATGAGGATAATGAATACTTTTTCGTGCGCACAAGGCACAACCGAATGAGCAGATCCTGGAATGGTCTACTCCTCCCTTAATAGGATGGTGTAGGTTAAATACCGATGGCTCATTCGAAGCTAATGGAGATGTAGTCGCTGGTATTGTTGTCCGTGATCATAAGGGTGAAATTATTTTGTTGTTGTGGTACCAATTACACTCATGTAGTCATGCATTATAGGCTTGCACTTGCATCGTTCGTCGAGGAGGCTGCCGCTGGTGTAGATTCGGGGCGGGATCCAGTTTCTGCGCAGGAGGTTCTGCGGGCGGATGACGCGGAGTGCCGCGAGTCTCCTGCGCTGCCAGCTGGGGCGGACATCACAGGAGGTGGGCGTCGCGAGGCAGTTCCGAGAGCGGGGAAGCGATCGGGTGCCCTGGGCGGTATCGCCCCTGTGGGTGGGCCAACAGGCGGGATAACTATCGTGACGTCCAAGAGTTGGGCTCTGATCGCGAGAAGAGTTGGTATCAGGTGCCGCCTCGTGAACCTGTGTGTTACCAGAGACTCGGTCTCTTACGTCTCTGCCTCCCGATCGTCTTTGCATCCGTCTCCTCCATCGAGATCCTTCGTCCAAGCCCTGCTCGGCGTCAAATCCATGGATGTGCCGCCGCATCGTGCTGCTGCTCCACCGCCGGGGGCTGCAAACCCTCGTGCTCCGACTCCCCGTGCCCCTCGTCAGCCCGCAAGCGTGTCTGCTCCCCGTCAGAAGCAGCAGGCTGCCACGGCTCCAGCGCCCCCCTTGACAGGCGCTCTCCAAGGGTAGGGGGCCGGGCCACGACCCTCCTATGTTGTGCCGCCTGTGGTTGCGCCTACCTATGGCCATGGACCACTGCCGTTCTCCGGGCCGCCTAGGATGCCGCCTACGGCTCGTTTCAGTCAGGGGATGGCGCTGTCGTTTCTGTCGCCCCAGGGTGCTTACTTCCCGGCGCCGCAACCTCAGTTCGCCTTGCACCAATACAGCCGCCATATCGCGGCCATCCGTCGGGTGGGGCACCATTGATCCAGCAGGGGGTGCCGCCACAGCAGTTTGCGGTCGGGACCGGTAATGTAAGTGTGCAGGTGCCGAAGCGGAAGAAGAAGAAGAAGCAGGATCAGTTGCAAGCGGGTCTTGAGCTGGGTTTGCAACAGCTCCAGCAGCCGCCACAGTTTCAGCAATATGGGTATCCCGCTGGTCAGGCGGGGACGTCTTCTCAGGTTTTGGGACAGCAACCGCAGTATCAGTACGGGCCACAGGGGACCGTTGCCAATGTTCCTCAGGCTGTGACAGCTTTGGAGACTGTTGTTGCTGCACCGGTGCCAGCTGCCGCGAGTAAGAAGAACCAGAAATCCGTTCGCTGCTGGAAGTGTGCGGTCAATACACATGCAACTAAAGATTGTAAGGCGGTTCATATTTGCTATATTTGTGACAATTCTGCTCATCCCACTTTGAGATGTCCCATTCTTAAGCAGCCAAGACCTACCCCGATGATGTCTGGTATTGGCAATGAGTTGATTGTGTTTTCTCAGATTCCTGATTCTATGGTGCGGGATCATCTTGGGGCCAACTTGACCCCCATAGCTCTTGTTCAGGTCACTGGGCCGATGTTACCTGCAGATGTGGTTCAGCGACAGATTGCCAGGAGATGCCCGGTTCATAGTCCGTGGAAGTGGGAAGCGATGCCCTATGGAGAATCTGCCTTTCTTGTGAGTTTTCCGTCGATGGAGGATTTGGACAGGGTGGATGGGATCCAGGTGTCGGTGCCGCTGAGCACCTCTCAGCTCTCGTTTTCTGTTTACCGGACATAGGAGGTGCCCCACAAGCTTGAGCTACAGCAGGTTTGGTTGCATGTTGAGGGGGTGCCACATTGTTTTCGGTCTTTCTTGGGTTTATGGGCAGTCGGTGGTCTCATGGGCACTACTTTGGATGTGGACCTTTTCAGTTTGAGGAGACGTGGTGTCGTTCGGATTCTTGTTGCTATGACGGATACCAGTGTTTTCTTGGATCTACAGGATTCTCTAGGACATTACATTGTGACTGATGCTGTGGTGGGTTTCAAGGCTTATGAGCTTCGTTTTCGTTTGGAGCCGGAGGGTTATGTACCTAAGCCTGAGTTTGCACCTTACTTATGGAGGAAGAGGGATGATGATCAGGATGATGATGCGAATGAGAAGCCTTCTGATGATGCTATGGATACATCTGACACGGGGGGTGGCTCACAGGCTGTTGGGGATGGCTCTTGCTCGACCTCTACTAGGCAGGGTGGCTCAGCGCAGCCGCCTACCAGGCAGGGTGCTAAGCTGGATGGTTTAGTGCCTTCGGATCCCGTGCTACTATTTGTTGTTACTCCTTTTAATGCTAACCCTGCCACTCCCCGCGGCAAGGAAATTTTGGAGGCGCTTCCGTTGGACTCCCCACTGCGCGGTTCTGGACCAGTGTTGTGTTCTCCTCGTGTCTCTCCTTCACAGCTTCAGGAGGCTTTGCATGTGGCTTGTGGTTCTTTTGAGACGACTTGTGTTTCTTCGCTTCTGGCTTCTCCCACGCGTGGGAGGCCTAACATGTTGGGTCGCTCTATTCCCATGCAAGCGGATCCGGTGCTACAGGAGGTGGTACCAGTCGTGCAGGAGGTCGTCTCTAGTTTTTCGGCGCGGGGGACGGGCCCAGGTGGGGCTCGCCGACCGCGAGGCTGTTGGGTTGGATGCCGGGGCGCAGGGTGCTTCACCTTTGCCCCTGGCGGTGCAACCCCCTTCGACTCTGATGCGGGATGCTAGAGCCTCCCCCATGGTGCTTGTACGGTGGACAGGGAGGGGCGCTCTAGCTCGGATGGTGGGCCTGTGACCAGGGGGATTGACCTGACCCAGGAGGGGTTGGGTTTGTCCCTAGTCGCAGATGGTCCTAACTTCATAGCCGGGACCACGGCTCACAGGAGCTCTCGTCATGGTGTCGATGCTCTGGGGCCTCAGCCACTGATGAGGACTCCTTGGGCAAGGACATGCGGAGGAAGGCGGAAAAGAATTTGGACACCTCGGGTATATCTTCTAAATCCTTTCTTTCTTTCTCCAACAAATCTATTATGGATAAGCTGGCTAACGTTGGTGTTAGTTTGGGGAGATCTGTAAGTGAAGTTAATCTTTCTAGTTCTGTTTTGAGACATATGGAGGTTGACCGTCTAACGATTACTCCTAAAATATCTGTTGTTCCTGACTCTTCACCAATGGAGGAGGAGGAGTTGCATGCCACAGTAGATGGCCAACTCTTATCTCACTTAGTTGGTGAAGTATCAGAAGTGGGCTTTGATGAGACTGGGTTGGATTCATTATATGCTCTTACAGCTTCTAGTCGGAAATCAAAGAGCCAAAGGTCCCATAATAGGTCACGTGTATCTGAATCTCCAATTGTTTCTCAATGAATGGCATGTTCTCAAATAGCATAGGTCTTCGTGACTTGGCTAAACATTTTTTCTTTGCCGATTGTGTGAGAGATTATAAGTTGGATTTTTTGGGTATTTCTGAGACTGGTAGACGTGATTTCTCACAAAGTCAACTCAATTGCCTTTCTGGTGGAGTGGATTTTACATGGGTATCACGTCCGCCGCAGGGGAGATCCGGGGGAATCCTGTTAGGCGTCAGAGATGAGACTATGGAAATCTTAGCCAATTCGGTTGGAGATTTTTTTATCAAGCTCCATATTCGGAACAAGGCTGGTGATTTCGTTTGGTCTCTAGTCGCTGTTTACGGGGCTGTCCAGGATGTTTATAAAGCTGATTTTTTACGTGAGTTGGTAAATCTAGCTAAGGACAATCCCTATCCTATCCTTATAGGTGGGGATTTCAATCTGCTAAGATTCCCTCATGAGAAAAGTCGGGGAACGTTTGATGAACATTGGCCTTTCATGTTTAATCACTACAAGGAATTTGGTCTATTGCAACAATAATTATTGCAATGAACAATTTTCATTGCAATAGAATGCAATATTACCACGAAATTCCCGTTTGCAGCAATAGCCTCCACATATTGCCACAATTTATTTTCGTCGCGACAACTACCTTTTTTGTTGCAATAGAGGACGTGTATTGCAACAAAACACGTTGGCGTTGTAATATAGTGGTCCTATTGCATCAATTTTGTGTTGTCACAGGAACTTGTCACCTTGTTGCAATAGAGACTAGCTAATGCAACGAAAGCAAAAGATCGTGGTAATATTTGGAAAGATATTGCAACATTTTCCCATGTTGCGCTAAGTATTCATATTGTTGCAAAATACTAGCTTGTATTGCAACAAAATACTTATTTGTTGTAATAGCAGTTTTTGCCTCAACCTCACTATGTTGCAATAATTATTGCATATTGCTACAAGTTTTTTTGCGGGTATCCATGGTAATATGTTATAATAATACTAGATGGACTCCGATCCGCGCGCTTTGCCACACCGACTTATCCATTTATTGTTTATAAACCAGGTGCAGATTTTTTTATATAGTATAATAAATAAGTTTTTCTTGTATATTGTATATTGCTCTAAGAAACTCAATATACCTTGACGCAAACTCATTTTAATAGCAAAATAACTTGGATTCTTGTTACGTATATTATTAATTTTAGAACTATTTTTAAATTAAATGGTAGGGGAGGTCCTCCTGCTCCATTTGAGATATAGTAGTACAAAAGGAGATAAAAAAAGATAGGTCCAGCTACTTCAGCAGCCCAAAATCTAGTTTAGTCCCTATGTGTCATGACAGTCGACCACCATCCGGGCCTCACTTCAATCCGGACCAATTTTGTGGTAGCATAACTAAAGAACCATTGCCAACTTCAATCTATGCTAGAAAAAAATTCAATGAAAGAAATTCAATACGTCACAGACCAAAATTTATTTCCCAAAAAGAGCAAGTTAACTGGATCGGATAACTTGGAGGAACTCACTAGTCGGCCCGAGCGTTCGGTCCGTTCGGTTTGATGGTCCCGTCTTTTCAGTCTTTATAAATTTCGGCCATCCAGAAATGCTATCCATATTACTTTCGGTCTTTTCAGTCTTTCAGTATTTGATTTTCGGTCTTTTTAGTCCGGTCTTTGGTCATGACCAGATAGACCGAACTAAGAAAATGCAACTGTTTTCATTTTTTTCCAGAATACAAATGGCAAAAGTATATAAAAAATTATAGCAGCATATGATGATCATTTAAAGAACTTCAATTTGCCAGACAAGCAGCGAAAAACCAAACAATTTGAGAAGTTTTACAGTACCCTGCAATTAATTTGGGCCGCTCATTCCTTCCAATCTAACGTACAATTTTCATTCGTACTCCAGCACAAAGTGTCATGGAGTACCGCCCATAAAAAGCAGGGAGTACCCGGGTCGTAAGGGTAAAATTGTAATCCTAACAAATAGTAGTTAACGTGTTAATCATTATAGCTCGAATAATTCACCATTAACCCTAATCCTGAATTAGAGGAGGTGCCTCCATGATGTGATGAATATGCAGGCAGCGATCAGGAGTTGAGGACAGGTTCTCCAGAGCACGAGGGCCCTTGCCGGAAAGACGGCAACCATATAGACCGGGATCGGAGATAGGCCGATTGGCCAAAGAGGCGACGAGAGGTCGGCGCGTGAGAAGGAACTGGGTTCAACCAGGAGGAGGCGGTTTCCTTTTTTCACGGACAGAAGGAGTGAAGGCACGTACAGCGTGGGTGTTAAGGAGCGACGCTAGGATTAGATTCCTAGCAGTTTTTACGGAATCCCGACTGATTGCAGGAAACCAGGAAGCGTCGGCGCGAACTAAGCCGTCGGACGCTCCGTCTTCTTTTGTATGTAGCAAACGATTTTTTTGTAGGCGGACTGTACAAACAGGACAGAAAACAATTCTTGTTTAGCTCCTTGGTTAACGCCTGCGTTGGAGGATGGTACTCTTGGCTACTTTTGTTTTTCCGTACGAATTTTTTTTAGTATCTTATAAGCACCCACCTAAACGTCTACCAGTATACATGCCCTAGGCAATAGTTTTAACCGTACACATAAATTACAAATAGAAAATGACTAGATCACCCTATCAATTGAAGGTCTATCAATTGAACATCCGGATTTACATGGTACTCCATTCTATCAATTGAGCTCTCGTACCAGGTTTCTCCTTGCTCACGGCGTCATGACGGAGTCTACGACGAACCACGCTGGAGTCAATGGCACGGCGAGTGTCTCAGGTAATTCCTTCTCTTGATCTCTTCCTTCCAATCTCCACATAGCCGATTCTAACCCAGCCAACGGGAGTTGCCTGCTGCTGCTCATGTCTATCCTCTCGCCCCTTGCTTCTCTGGCTGTCTTCCAACTTCCCGACCTCCTCTCTCTTCTTCCTCCGCCGGCTTGTCCGGTTGGAGAAGGGAGGGAGAGGGGCTCGGCGCCGCCTTCACTCTGTAGATCCCTTGCTCGTGGTTGTGTCCCGGTGTTGCGGCCTCGCGTCTCCACATTGCCTACCTCCTTTTCTTCTTTCAATTCCCCTCTTTATTTCCCTTCCCGAATCAGCGAGGAGACTCAACGATTTCTGGCCGTTCGGCCTGAATTTATTTAGGAGGAAATCCAATATATTGGCTCTCTACAAATTACTCATCAGTTTACAATGGTAAGTAATTCTCCTTCGATAGATAAATCTCTCAGATTTGATTTTCTGCATTCAGTTTGATACATCTAGTGCTCAAGTAATCCTATCCCTGGATTATCCAAAGGATCACGTTCCCCGTGAACTTCATTGCCTGCAACATCACGAGCTCACTGCAGATTGATGGTGGCGAAGGGCAAGTCAACTTCATTCCCTGGATTATACAACTAGGCTGGCCAAGGGCAAGTCGATAAGGAGATTGATAGTGGCTTTAGACTGCTTTTATTCCCGTGGGAACATCACGAGCTCACTGCAGGCAGCAAGCAACCAGATTTCTGAATTTAGTTTTCTAAACTTAGTTTTCTGAATTTTGGTTCAGTTAGCACTACTGAACGTACATGTCCTGAACTTCAGATCACAAAAACATTTTAGTCTCTTTAGATGCTAGACTTTTGCTTGTGTGTGCATAGTTGCTCAGATTTTGATCATTTTACAACGGTAAACAAGATCAGTAAAACAACTCCATTACAACCTGATGAATTTATAGTGACAACTGAAAGTGGGCTTTCACTGATGGTCCTAGATTAAAGTAATATGCTGCCCATAAGAGACGACTAGTGCTATTAATTCTTGATGCTTCTTTGTTTACAAATCCAAGTACTAGTTCTTAGTATTAAGTTCATCATATTAATCTGAGTTCTATGTATAGGAGTTGATTCAACATCCATTACTTGAGTTTAAAAAACTCAAATGTTGGGAAACCAGAAGTCTCTATGTTAATAAATATATTAGAAATAAACTTGAAGGCAAGAGAGATAATGGGGTTCCTTACTGTATGGGATCTTTCTATAAGATCGTTGTATTTCTTGGATTTCCATTTATTTATTTGGTTTTGCTTATGTAGAAACAATTCTGAAAGTGGAAGCCACTATTTTGAACAAGCAAGGGCCATCTACCTTATTAAGAAGTGCATCATTCTTAACTATGCATGTTCATTTTGTCAGCTGTAACTATAAAATTTATTTCTGCTAAATTTGTAATTTGATTTTATTAAACAAGAATGAGAACTCCATATGTCCAAAAATCTAGAGATCTAATTTACTATAATTTGTTTGTTGTAGTCTAAAACATGAATAACTTTGATTAATTGTTGTATGTCGTGGAGTCTAAAATTTTAATATCTCCGTAAATATGACGATGTTGTTCTGCTTTGCATAATGCTCAGAAATACTTTAGTTTGTGTAAGAAAACACAACCAATCGCGTTGGTCTCCTGGCTTGGATATGTGTTGTGTCTTACCGATCAGAGCTAGGGGTGCGAGCTGGGGCCATGTCTCCCCCTATGCTAGAATTTTTTTTCTAAAATACCGCTTAAAAAGCACGTGGATTAACCCCTAAATTTTCTAGAAATTTCTTGTATGGCCCCCTCTAAGGTCATGATTTATTTATAACTGAAGCATTATGGTCTAAGTTGTCAACTACTTTCTGTGAGATATAAAGTAATATGGATTAGTTAGAAAAGACATCTTCATGTTCTACTTTTTTAATTAAGTGAGATGTCGTAGAATCTGAAACTGTACCAGTTTGTGTCGTCATCTTTATCCTCATCAATTTGTTGTAAACTTATTTGATTTTATGACTGATTTACGTTTTGTGTTTTTATGAAATTAAAACAAATTATGGTATTACCTACACAAGGGCATAATGAAAGGCTCTGTTCGATACACACGGATGGAAAGTATAACAGCATACACAAACGAACATGGACAACCCAAAACTGGTAAATTATTTATGTCACTTTAGTTGTCTCTAGCATTTGCTACAACGCATAAAATCCCTGTATATGTTAAGTTGCTAAATCTTCAATACTCCTAAATCTTGTATAGGTACTGAAGGACAATCAGGACAATCTGACGCTCCAGTGTCTGCTAATGACATGTGTGTCCTAGATGAATGGCCATCCCATGCTCGCCGCAACCGCGCACTACTAGTGGATGGTACTTTCTTTCCTTTTTATTTATGTCCTCCTTCCTTACAATCTAATAACCAAGTAATGCAATACTATTTTGTATGATTTGGGCTGTAGAAGTTGATGGACAGAAGAAGAAGAAGAAGAAGAAGAAGAAGAAAGGGCGAGGTGTCCTGAAAGGTGTTAAAGCATCTATGAAGCGTTTTGCCAATGGATCTATGAAGCTCGATATTTCATTCTCTGAAACATTGGGTGGTACAGTAGGATGAATAATCGCTCATTCAAGGATGACGTGGTAGTCATAATGAAAAGAAAGTTACCACTTATTGGAGTAAGGAGGTGGTCGGACATTCACCCTAGTGTCCATGGACTCATCGTTGCAGATATGATAGTGCGTAGAACCCTTTTTATATTTGTTATGTTATTTTACCATTGATAATGGACTACTTATGTATATTCATTTGTTGTACGCTTTACAGGACAGATGGAACCTGGAAGATACACCAGGAATGGAAGAAAAAGTTCTCAAAATTGCGATGGAGCGATATAGAGGCTGGCGAGCAACTCTAAGCTCCACTTATAAGGCATACAAAACAGATGAGGCTAGATTGGCAAATGTGCCGGAAGATTTACAACTAGAAGAGTGGGAATGGATGATCGACTACTTTGGAAATGATGCAAAATTTCAGGTTATCTCTAAGCTCACTATTTGTCTTATTGTGTGTTTGGATGAAGTGGCTTGTCTTACTGTTTATATTTGGTTTTAATGACTGGATAGGAACGCAGCCAAAAGAACTCCGATAACCGTAAAAAACAGAAGACAAAACACAGAGTGGGATCAAAATCATACTCGCAACTAAGTTTTGAGAAGGTATAACTAACTAAATATGTATGCCTTGCTGCTACCTATGGTTTCATGCTTCAAGCATCTCATTGTTGTATTTACTTGTAGAGAGACGTGAAAACTGGAGAAGAGCCGGATTGTATTGCTCTGTGGGAACTCACCCACACAAAGAATGGTACATGGTCTAACAAAGAGTCCCGGGACGTTTATGTGAGTACTGATAGGTTCTGTCATTATTCTTTCATATTTTATAGGTCAATATTGATGAATTAGCTATAATTGTTCTTTTTGTTCTTAGGACAAAGCACGTGAAGCGGTTGAAATCAAAGAAACTGAAACTCATGGCCCACTCTCAAGTGAGCAGATAAACAATATTTTCCAGACTACATACAAAGACACTCTGCTATGCAAGTCATCGCAGCCTCGTGGGTACGGATACATGGCCAAACCTAAAACTGGTTCTGAAAGGTTTCGGATGCAGATTGAGGAGCAAGCTTGTGCTACAGCGAAAACCCAACAACAAAACTCTGAGCTCAGCCAGCAGGTCAACGGATTACAAGATCAACTAGAAGTTGAACGTGCAGACATGCAAGAGCGGCTTAACTTGGAGCGTGCTGAGAGAGAACAACTTGAGGAGAGGTTACAACAAGAGCGTGCTGAAAGGGAAATATTATTGGAAGAGGAGCGAAGATCAAGACTAGAATTTGAAAAAGCCATGATGACAAAGTTCAACCAACAGATGGCTAAACTCAGCCAACAGATGGGAAGCCAACAACAGAAGGTGATTATAGTCATATGCTTGCCACCTTGTAAGATTTATTTTGCTTAGCTGAAAATGCACTTCCATTTGCAGGTTCTTAAGAAGAGGACCGACAAAGAAAATAGTAATCCAAACTTTCAAAACGCTCTTTTACAAAGCTCCAGTCCTAGTAGGAATCCAGGAGCAAGGCCAACTGTGATTTCTTCAAATCAGCTCATACAGAATTCTCGAATGTATAAAGCAATGGTAAGTCAGAACTTTCTTTGACATCATGTCCACGTGCATTTTGTAGGTCAATTTCCTTCATATTTGGAATGTTGTTGTGTGCTCTGTCCTTGAACCATGTTGGTCGCTACTACATGTACTATACATGTGATATCTAGGGATATGAACTTAACTGAAACTATACAAACCTGTTTGAAATGAAGGATAGGAAAAACAGGATATGAAAATAAAAAAACACAGGAACACGAAAAACACAGGAATTGAGATGACATATCTCTGGAATCCTATGAAATCCGAAAACACATGAATTGAGAAGAGTTGCCATTTGAATCATAGGATAGCAAACGTATAGAAAAGTTTGAGTTCTAAACCATAAGATCATCTTATTGTTACATATTAATTAGTGGATTGTGTGCTATGCAAGAATATCCATGACAAAATGCCTACTTAAACATGACGTGCACATCAAAAAATCTGACCCAATAAAATTATGCAATTGAATCTCCGTACTTATAAATATAAATACGAACCAAATCTTATTAGTCATGAAGAAACAGAACAAGCTTCTCGATGGTTGCCGCGTGCTGCCATCTCGAACGACCAGGTGCACATGTGGGCTGGTTATTTTATCTTGCTCGCATGTTTTCATCTTTGGTACAGTAGTTTTTTTAAGAAATAGCTTCTGCTCTTCGGTAGGGTGTACGTACAATTTTTTAAACAAAATTCAATTTAATTAACTCTGCTGTAAGCGGGCCTTCTAAAGTGTCCAGCGCGTGCAAATAAGCAAAAAAAAAAATTCCATTAGATAAGACAGCATGTTTATTTTCATGTGAAAACTAAAGGATAAGAAACAGGTCCTGTGAACTACCATTTCCTATTCCTTCATTCCAAGGCACATAGGAAAAAAATTCTGAAACTTTATATCCTATAAAATTCCTACACCAAACCTGCATTCCAAACTTTCTATCACAACTTAAATTGTTCTGATCTGTTGTATGCTTGCTGACACGGTTTTGTCCAGTTAGTCTAATAATAGTTCTTTTTAGCAATGGGCTTAGAATAATTGTCTGATGCTAGTTCTTTTTAATTATAGCTAATTTTTTTATTTCTTGATTGCAGGATCAAAAGAAGTAGCTGGATTAGAGTCTACATCATGGACATTTTAGTCTTGGCAGTTAATTAGGATGGCTACATTTTATTTGAGTTTCATTTGATGGATATTTTCTATGAGAATTATTATTTGTATATATACGTATTGTTTTGAATTTTGTAATTGAATGGTTGTATTTTTTTAGTTGCGATAGGCTATTGCCACAATTCACTTTCAGTTGCCATTGCTTAGCACCACGAAAAATATAATGTTGTGACAAATATCAGTCGCCACGCATACATGCTTTGTTGTGCTAGGATGTAGCAACTAAGAATTTTATATTGTTGCAATAACTTGTCACCGCAATTTTTTTGCACGTTGCGATAACTTCTTGGCACCACAAACACTTTAAATTGTTGTAGTAGCCTCTTGCTACAAACATTTTGCCTATTGCGATAAGTATTTGCCGCCACGGAAATGAATTTGTTGAAATATAGTATTACCATGAAAACTTACATTGTTGCGGTAGCTTGCTGCTACAAACATTTTTCCTGCTGCGATAAGTATTTGGCGCCACGGAACTGTTTTTTTGTTGAAATAGAGTATCACCACGAAAAGTTTAAATTGTTGCAATACCTTCTCGCTACAAAAAAATGACTGTTGCGGTAACCACTTATTGGCACGAGTGAAATGTTTGTTGCAATAAGTTAATGCCACGGGCCTAGCGGTCCGTGGCAAAATGGCTAATGCTATAAAATAAGAGATGTTGCCATAGGTTATTGCCACGATTGGTTATTGCCACGAAAGAGCATGCGCCACGAAACATGCGTCGTTGCCATTGATTATTGCCACAAATGTCTATCGCCACAAACTAGTAATAGCCACGTTTTATTTGTGTGTTGCATTAAGTTATCTCCACAAACCAAATTGTGGTGATAAGTGCGTGTTGCCACGGGGGAAAATGTGGCAACTGGCTACATTGTTGTTGTAATAGAACACTTTACTGCCACGATTTCTATTTTGTTGCGATAGCCTATTACCATGTGTTTAATTGCAACGCTTGCCAACGAACGGCATTTCGTGGCAATAGGTACATATTTCCACAAAATGGCACATATTGCGACAAATAATTTTGTTGCAATAGACCCAAATCCTTGTAGTGAATGCTGTCATTGACAGCTTAGACTTAAGAGAGGTCACAATGTTAGGAAGACAGTTTACTTAGGCTAATAGTCTTCCGAAGCCTACATACGAAAAATTAGATAGGGTGCTTATGGATACCGAATGGAAAGATAAATTTCCTATGGTAACTGTTCGCGCTCTAGAGCGTATTGAGGCTTTGTCGGATCATGCTCCATTATTGTTATCTGTCAGAACACCACCACGAAAATTCAAAAACAGTTTTAAATTTGAACTTGGATGGATTGATCGTGATGATTTTTATGACCTAGTGAAGGCTATTTGGGAAAAACCAGTTAGTGGTCGCACACCTATACAATGTTGGAACAACAAAATGCGCGTCTTGCACAAATTCCTCCGTGGTTGGGCTAGACATACTGCTTGTATTCTTAAAAAGTAAAAAATACGCCTTTCTGCTATTATTAATGACTTGGAGGCTTCAGCAGAGGTTAGGTTATTGACTGTACATGAGATTGAGCTTAAAAATCAATCAAATACAGAAATTGCCAGACTTCTGCGTGAGGAAGAAATCAAGTGGTACCAACGTTCTAAAGCTAAGTTCATTCTTAAAGGAGACGCGAATACAAGATACTTCCATGCTGTTGCAAATGGCAAGCATAAGAAGAAACTTATTCACTCCCTAATTCAGGATGAAGGGACGATTGAAGGACAGCAGCATCTTAAATCTTATATTACTAAATACTATAAATCCTTGTTTGGGGCACCACCAGAAAATTTCTTTTCATTGGATGAGTCCCGGACGGAGGATATTCCTCAGGTTTCTATTGAGGAAAACAATTTTCTGACTGCTCCTTATACCGAGGAGGAGGTTAAGAATGCTGTCTTCCAAATGGAACATAACAAAGCACCAGGGCCTGATGGCTTTTCAGCAGAGTTTTATCAAAAATTCTGGGAAGTTATCAAGGTGGATTTGATGCGCTTGTTTGAGTTTTTGCAAGTTGGTCAGCTGGACCTATTCAGGTTAAATTTTGGCAACATAATTTTACTACTTAAGGTTAATAACGCAGAACGTATACAACAGTATCGGCCAATCTGCCTACTTAACATTAGTTTTATATTTTTTATAAAGGTTGCTATGATTAGACTGAATTTATTGGCTGATCATGTTGTCCGCCCTTCTCAAACTGCTTTCATGCAAGGGAGAAACATCTTATATGGAGTTGTAATCCTGCATGAAACGATACATGAACTGCACTCAAAAAAACTAAATGGTGTACTGTTCAAGATTGATTTTGAGAAGGCATATGATAAAGTTAATTGGTCTTTCCTTCAGCAAACACTCCGTATGAAAGGTTTTTCAAAAGAGTGGTGTGCTCTCATACAGTCTTTTGTGTCTGGTGGAAGTGTTGCCATAAATGTCAACGATGACACAGGTAATTACTTCCAGACCAAAAAGGGCTGCGGCAAGGGGATTCTCTATCACATATACTATTTAATATAGTGGCAGATATGCTGGCTATCCTTATAGAAAGAGCAAAGGCTGATGGCCGAATTGAAGGTTTGGTTCCACATCTTGTTGATGGTGGACTATCTATTCTTCAATACGCCGATAATACAATACTATTTATGGAATATGACCTGGAGAAAGCCAAGAATCTGAAATTAATACTATCAGCATTTGAGCAGCTCTCTGGTTTGAAAATAAACTTCCATAAGAGTGACTTGTATTGTTTTGGCGAGGCTAAAGACGAGGTCCACCTGTATGCTGATCTCTTTGGTTGTGGTTAGGGGCAATTTACAATCAATTATCTGGGAATACTGATACATTATCGGCGTCTCACGATTGCTGAATGGAAACTCGTTGAGGAAAGACTTCAGAAATGTCTAAATAGTTGGAAAGGTAATTTTTTATCCCTCGGTGGTAGACTGGTACTCATTAATTCAGTACTCACCGACATGGTACTGTATATGATCTTATTCTTCCAGTTACCAAAAGGTGTCTTGTCAAAAGTGGACTATTTCCGCTCAAGATTCTTTTGGCAGGGGGATAGTGAGAAAAAGAAATATCGACTGGCCAAATGGAATGTCGTTTGCCGACCCAAAGAATATAGTGGATTGGGCATACATGATTTAAAAGTCAAAAACACCGCATTACTAGGTAAATGGTTATTCAAACTTCTTACTAAAGAAGGGGTCTGGCAAACCATTCTATGAAGGAAATATATTAGCTCAAAAGCGGTGTCTAAACTGGTTTGGAAATCAGGTGATCCACACTTTTGGGCTGGGCTAATGGCTTCCAAAAATCATTTCTTCCGGTTTGGCAATTTTAATATTAAGGATGGTTCACAGATTAAGTTCTGGGAAGATAAGTGGCTTGGCCAAAATTCTCTTCGTGAATAATATCCAGCTCTATATTCGATAGTTAGACACAAAGGGAATACTCTCTCGCTGAGGTAATGGAAACCAATCCTCCCAATGTGTCTTTCAAAAGAAGCCTATTAGGTCCTAGACTGGTGTCTTGGAATAATCTTTTAGTAAGATTATCCAGGATACAACTATCTGAGGGCATGGACGAATTCAAATGGACATTACTACATAATGGTAAATTTTCCGTTGATTCATTTTATAGAGCTTTGATCCAACCTAATATTCCAGTAGATGATAATAGTAACATTTGGAAGATGATGATACCCTTTAAAATGAAGATATTCGCTCGGTATCTCCGTAAAGGGGTGATTCTCACAAAAGATAATCTTGTTAGGAGGAATTGACATGGTAGCACTGAATGCGTATTTTGTCACCATAATGAGACAATACGACATTTATTCTTCTATTGTAAATTTGCTCGTACTATATGGTCAATCATCCAAATAGCCTCTGGTTTATCTCCTCCTAGATCGGTAGTCAATGTATTTGGCAACTGGATGAATGAGATTGAGAATAAATATGAGACTTTATTTAGGGTGGGAGCGCTTGCCATTATTTGGTCGCTTTGGCTATGTAGAAATGACAAGATTTTTAATAACATTGTATCTTCTCCCTTGCAGGTTATCTATCGAGTCACGGCTGTCCTTCGATCATGGACTTCTCTACAACGTATGGAGTTCCGCGACTTGTTTGTGGAGGGCTGTAGGCGTTTGGAGGATACGGCGCGGGATATCTTCTCCCGGCATGGATGGCAGCAAGCGCTGCGGATAGATCTTTCTTAGCTAGTTTGGAGAACTGTGTTTTTGATTTATATTATTTTGTAATTCCGTTTCTATTGCTTTCGTCCGAGACTGTGTGGTTGATCGGCTGTGTGCATCTTAGATATGCAGAGGCCGGGTGTAAACTTATTGTTAAAGTAATAAAGCGCCCATTTCCAAAAAAGAATGCATTAAAGGCTGAACTAAACGCATCTATGGAAGGCCTTTCGCTAGCGCTGCATGGTGTAATTGGCCTCTTGTCATTGAACTATGTGAGCTATGTGATTCGGTGACCTATTTATATATTTGTTATTTTTAAGCCTTTTTATACTGATGTGAATGGTTATTAATAGATTGGTACCAAAAAAAATGAAGACCTACCCGGCTATCATGCGGTCGAATTAAAAAAATGTTGTTGTAGCAAACGAATACTGCTATAGGCCTTTGGGCTTTTTACGGCGTGGCGGCTAGCGTGTTGCTCGGCTAGCGCGGCGCCATGACGGGCGGCAACGCTAGGGTTTGGGAAGTGGCGACGGCTAGGTCAAGAATCTTGCTGCTTTGATACCACGTAAAACGATAGAAAGGTCGATTGGCGAAATATGTTAAATGTATTATTGAGCCTCATGGACGAGTATATATAGACGTACACGGATCATCATAGAGTACAAATCAAATTAGGCTAGAGTCTTAACTATGTTAAACTACCATAAACCATATATCGTACGGTACCCTAACAGTTTTCACAAAGACCTACTGGTATATCATGCAGTCGAATTAAAACAAATGTTGTTGTAGCAAACGAAAACTGTGGTAGGCCTTTGGGCTTTTGGTGGCATATGAGCCATGTTTGTAGGTAAAGATTCAGCCCACTGACATATTCTGCACCGTACATCTTTTAATCCTTGGGCCGAAGCACAGCCCCCTCCGAATTTAAATTTCCTTGCCCCGCCCCACCCCCACGAACCCGGTAATGTCAGGTACGCCTTGATGCCAGCGATCAAGCACATCAACTTCGACTTCCCATTTTAGTCCCCAAGCACTGTCGCGCGCACGACACGAGCCATTCGTCCTACTACAACTGAAGCTGCATGCACGCGGTGGCAATGCATGGCCAAGAGACGATGCAAAAAAGCAACCTAGAAACTTGTCCCAATCTACACGCGGCAGAAACGGCAATCTACTGTACGATTCTTCTTCCAGCTCTCTCCCCTGAATTGGCGACTGCCGTGGGTGTTGGGCTAGCTGTTGGCGAATGATGAAGATTTCGTTGGGCAGGAAGCGGAGAATGTGAGGAGGAGGACGTGCCCAGTGGGAGCTGGATGGATCGGTAGCCCAAAACGAGCAGACAAGGACTGAAAACTGAAGCGCATAATTGAGGCCTCGAGGGCACGTACGTAAGGCGATATGATATGAGTAACAGGTCAAGTTGACGTGCTGCGATCGATCGGTGCGTGCCCCCGAAAGTTCCCCGTCGTCATTGACGCCGAGCGCGAGCAGGCACTGCCTGGAGACCCGACGTACGTGTAGCAGCACGCTTTAGCCGCCCGCCTAATCATTTCACCTTGAATCGGTAACATTCCTTGCTGGTAGTGGCGCATAACTAAGGGCGATGTGCACAGCGCTTTCAGCAGTCAACACTTAACACGTGCCGTTGCGTTGTTGTTAGCCTACGCGTAACATGGACTGTGTAAAGTTGATCGCTTCGTTTGCTAGTTTCTCGAAGAAAAGGTAGTATGCGAGATAATCACATACATTTTTTTTTGCGAACACGCAAAGCTTTCCATGTCGATTTCATTAGAAGAAAAACAAGGAACCACCAGTGTCCAGCATCGAAGGATGCAGTTACAACCACACCACAATGCTATTTACACTAGGTTACATGGTCGGGCTACCAAACTCAGCGGAAGGGACAGACAACGCCCAAGACCTAAGCTCCTATCTCCAAATTACTCCCAGCCCAACAGCTCCTGACAGCTTCCAGAGCTCCACATACATTACATTCCAGAGACTTGACTAGCTGGACATAGCGGCTCTTGTGCGAGAAGCAAGTTTTATGATTACCATGATCTGCATCGAATCTTACCGGTAGTATGCCATGTCCTACTTGTTTTCTTGTCGGCGAGGCAGTGGACAAATTTCTTGTTATTGTGCAAATAGAAGTGCTTAACTTGTTCAATTAAGTTCAACTTCAAACTTACATATTTTTTAAAAATGCTTCCATTGAAGGGCGGTTTTTACTTTTAGGCTAGTTGCAGAGTTTTGATTAAGGTTTTATTAGTTTATTACTCAAAGTTAAATCACGGATTTCCAGGATACTTTCTTTGTGGAATAAAATATTGGACCCTCTGGTAATCTGTATCTCATATGGATTTTATAATTATAGGAATTGGTTCCATAACCAGCATTGGACTCAATGGAGCTATTTTACAAATATTATCCTATGGATTTATTGGTGCTACACTTTTTTTCTTGGCAGGAATGGCTTTTGATAGAATCCATCTTGTTTATCTCGAAGAACTTAGGGGAGAAAGAAAACATTCGTTTCCTTCCACTCTAAAACAAGACTTGACATGACACTCTCAAATCCGGATTGGCTTGGTCTCTATACCTTATCGAAAGGGGTTTTAACGACATCAAAAAACATATTATTAAAAAATTAAAATGTTGCATGAAATTCCTTCTCTAAGTAATATGAAGATGTACAGAAACAATAAGATAAAAAATGAATATATATTTAAAATTATAGGAAATGAGAAATGTATTCTAGATCATCTAGCAAGCCCATGGAAATTACAGAAAACTCAGAAACTGCATACAAAAAGAAGATAAAACTCTACCTTTTGTAATATTTGTAGTATTTATTTTCTAATATAATTTTTGGGATTAATTTTTCTCTTCATTGTTTTCATTTTCCATACTTTTTTTATGATTTTTGAATATACTATTTTATGTTCTAGACATTGCCCTTTTTCATAATTTTCGTTTCTCTATTTTGTAGATTCCTTTAACATTTTGTGGACTCAGCTGATATGTGATCTCTAAACTCGATGTTGGCCCTAGAAGGGATCAAATATGTAAATATTAAGGATCGAGGTTTAAATCTGGTTTAGAGTCCAATGACCAAATCTAGATTCGTCCAATAGTTGTGGTATAAAACATACTATACTTTTAACGGACACCCTAGTTTCAACTAAGCTTGTAGATAGTATATTGTTGCTTTGTTCCATCGGAGATCACATCTTCGGCAATATCGGATATCTAAAGATATACCACCAAGCGATATGTACTCTGAGAGAGAACTTTTGCAGTTTCTTGTCAGAAGTTTTTGCTCTTTCCATGTAAAAATGTAGTGCATATCAGTTTGGTACAAAGACAAACTTTGTAAAATTTCACCAACTTTACTGCAGAAAGAATATCAACATCTACCACTCCAACAAATAATAGACTATGAAATATATTTCATGATCGATCTAACGATGCTGGTTTTATATGTAGATATTGATATAAGCTTAGTTTCATGTATATATTTCATGTATATATTTCATGAAGTTTAACTAAGAAGCAACACAAGACACGCTCATGCGAAAATAATTCCAAAGCTAATAATTGTCCCTTTCGTCTCCATCGTGCTATATACGCGAGCGATATGCTGTGTGAATCCACCACACTGTCAAAATGAAATGATGACTCTGGTTGTCGACGGGGGGTAGAGATTACAGCGGAACGTCGACCGCTATGTCGACCGATGTTTACAAGCTTTGGCAGTGGGCGAGAGCAATTAATGCTCCCGATCGATCGACTTACGATAGCTCGCCCTATATATTTCACTATGGCTACTACCTCCCTGCCAAGCAGCAATCATCATGATTCATACTATGGTCTCAGCAAGTCTCAACTGACAACAAAACGACCTGACATAAGAATGTGTCACATCTCACATAGACAGAGATGTCGGCCCCGGCCCACTTCAACAGGGATTGACGTGCGCAATTTTGTTTGGGATAATATAAAATGATTCACGCGCGAGAGCAGTAGCAACGCTGGAGCGTAGTCTGTTTTGTGTCCATTATTCTAGCGCGAATTTTGGTCATGTGATTGCGATTTAAAACGAGAGACCATCTAAACACGCACGTACTCCAGTAAAATGTCGCTGGCACCGTGGCACGCTGTAGTAGCTGTGGACGGGATCATCATAGGGCACATGGTATTACTATAGCAGGTTAGCTGAGGGTTCCACGTCGTGACTAAGCATCACCGTATGTAGTAGCCCGCCGTGGGATGTAAGGTGACGACGTACGCGTCCAAGAATGAGTCGCCCTCACCGTCGAACAAGAATGCGGAGGGGAGCGCTTGCCGACCATCGCGAGGAGACCTCGCCGTACGTACGTACGTACAAGATGGGATGCGCGGATGGATTGATGTAGAGAGCTAGGGACATGTAGTGGAGAGCAAAAAGCGCGGATGGATTGGTTCCGCACGCACGGGGAAATCTTTGTACCGCACGAGTTTTAAAGAGCCCCTTAACCTTGTCTTGGAGTAATGCCCAAATCGGGCGTTTTTACGAAGCCAAATTCTTCTCGCGCATGCAGAGGAAAGAAGATGCACACGCGCGTGGAAAGGAGGGATTGCGGACGATGATAATTACTATGTGCACACCAAGATTCGATATATTTGCACTTGCATCAGTAGTTGTAAAGCTCACATATGAACTACATGTCTTGAACTAACTGTGATTCTCATTTAGGCTCAGCCGAAGGACATCGAGTTGATCAACAAGCCCATTGGAAACTATGCTCAGATGAAGATGATCTACGATCCTCGCATTCCTGTTGCGCCTATCTCTGTGACCGCGATACACCGTTCAAGATGGGATGCGCGGATGGATTGGTTCCGCACGCACGGGGAAATCTTTGTACCGCACGAGTTTTAAAGAGCCCCTCAACCTTGTCCTGGAGTAATGCCCAAATCGGGCGTTTTTACGGAGCCAAATTCTTCTCGCGCACGCAGAGGAAAGAAGATGCACATGCGCGTGGAAAGGAGGGATTGCGGACGATGATGATTACTATGTGCACACCAAGATTCGATATATTTGCACTTCCATCAGTAGTTGTAAAGCTCACATATGAACTACATGTCTTGAACTAACTGTGATTCTCATTTAGGCTCAGCCGAAGGACATCGAGTTGATCAACAAGCCCATTGAAAACTATGCTCAGATGAAGATGATCTACGATCCTCGCATTCCTGTTGCGCCTATCTCTGTGACCGCGATACACCGTTCAAGATGGGATGCGCGGATGGATTGGTTCCGCACGCACGGGGAAATCTTTGTACCGCACGAGTTTTAAAGAGCCCCTCAACCTTGTCCTGGAGTAATGCCCAAATCGGGCGTTTTTACGGAGCCAAATTCTTCTCGCGCACGCAGAGGAAAGAAGATGCACATGCGCGTGGAAAGGAGGGATTGCGGACGATGATGATTACTATGTGCACACCAAGATTCGATATATTTGCACTTGCATCAGTAGTTGTAAAGCTCACATATGAACTACATGTCTTGAACTAACTGTAATTCTCATTTAGGCTCAGCCGAAGGACATCGAGTTGATCAACAAACCCATTGGAAACTATGCTCAGATGAAGATGATCTACGATCCTCGCATTCCTGTTGCGCCTATCTCTGTGACCGCGATACACCGTTCAAGATGGGATGCGCGGATGGATTGGTTCCGCACGCACGGGGAAATCTTTGTACCGCACGAGTTTTAAAGAGCCCCTCAACCTTGTCCTGGAGTAATGCCCAAATCGGGCGTTTTTACGGAGCCAAATTCTTCTCGCGCACGCAGAGGAAAGAAGATGCACATGCGCGTGGAAAGGAGGGATTGCGGACGATGATGATTACTATGTGCACACCAAGATTCGATATATTTGCACTTGCATCAGTAGTTGTAAAGCTCACATATGAACTACATGTCTTGAACTAACTGTGATTCTCATTTAGGCTCAGCCGAAGGACATCGAGTTGATCAACAAGCCCATTGAAAACTATGCTCAGATGAAGATGATCTACGATCCTCGCATTCCTGTTGCGCCTATCTCTGTGACCGCGATACACCGTTCAAGATGGGATGCGCGGATGGATTGGTTCCGCACGCACGGGGAAATCTTTGTACCGCACGAGTTTTAAAGAGCCCCTCAACCTTGTCCTGGAGTAATGCCCAAATCGGGCGTTTTTTACGGAGCCAAATTCTTCTCGCGCACGCAGAGGAAAGAAGATGCACATGCGCGTGGAAAGGAGGGATTGCGGACGATGATGATTACTATGTGCACACCAAGATTCGATATATTTGCACTTGCATCAGTAGTTGTAAAGCTCACATATGAACTACATGTCTTGAACTAACTGTGATTCTCATTTAGGCTCAGCCGAAGGACATCGAGTTGATCAACAAGCCCATTGGAAACTATGCTCAGATGAAGATGATCTACGATCCTCGCATTCCTGTTGCGCCTATCTCTGTGACCGCGATACACCGTTCAAGATGGGATGCGCGGATGGATTGGTTCCGCACGCACGGGGAAATCTTTGTACCGCACGAGTTTTAAAGAGCCCCTCAACCTTGTCCTGGAGTAATGCCCAAATCGGGCGTTTTTACGGAGCCAAATTCTTCTCGCGCACGCAGAGGAAAGAAGATGCACATGCGCGTGGAAAGGAGGGATTGCGGACGATGATGATTACTATGTGCACACCAAGATTCGATATATTTGCACTTGCATCAGTAGTTGTAAAGCTCACATATGAACTACATGTCTTGAACTAACTGTGATTCTCATTTAGGCTCAGCCGAAGGACATCGAGTTGATCAACAAGCCCATTGAAAACTATGCTCAGATGAAGATGATCTACGATCCTCGCATTCCTGTTGCGCCTATCTCTGTGACCGCGATACACCGTTCAAGATGGGATGCGCGGATGGATTGGTTCCGCACGCACGGGGAAATCTTTGTACCGCACGAGTTTTAAAGAGCCCCTCAACCTTGTCCTGGAGTAATGCCCAAATCGGGCGTTTTTACGGAGCCAAATTCTTCTCGCGCACGCAGAGGAAAGAAGATGCACATGCGCGTGGAAAGGAGGGATTGCGGACGATGATGATTACTATGTGCACACCAAGATTCGATATATTTGCACTTGCATCAGTAGTTGTAAAGCTCACATATGAACTACATGTCTTGAACTAACTGTGATTCTCATTTAGGCTCAGCCGAAGGACATCGAGTTGATCAACAAGCCCATTGGAAACTATGCTCAGATGAAGATGATCTACGATCCTCGCATTCCTGTTGCGCCTATCTCTGTGACCGCGATACACCGTTCAAGATGGGATGCGCGGATGGATTGGTTCCGCACGCACGGGGAAATCTTTATACCGCACGAGTTTTAAAGAGCCCCCCAACCTTGTCCTGGAGTAATGCCCAAATCGGGCGTTTTTACGGAGCCAAATTCTTCTCGCGCACGCAGAGGAAAGAAGATGCACACGCGCGTGGAAAGGAGGGATTGCGGACGATGATGATTACTATGTGCACACCAAGATTCGATATATTTGCACTTGCATCAGTAGTTGTAAAGCTCACATATGAACTACATGTCTTGAACTAACTGTGATTCACATTTAGGATCAGCCGAAGGACATCGAGTTGATCAACAAGCCCATTGGAAACTATGCTCAGATGAAGATGATCTACGATCCTCGCATTCCTGTTGCGCCTATCTCTGTGACCGCGATACACCGTTCAAGATGGGATGCGCGGATGGATTGGTTCCGCACGCACGGGGAAATCTTTGTACCGCACGATTTTTAAAGAGCCCCTCAACCTTGTCCTGGAGTAATGCCCAAATCGGGCGTTTTTACGGAGCCAAATTCTTCTCGCGCACGCAGAGGAAAGAAGATGCACATGCGCGTGGAAAGGAGGGATTGCGGACGATGATGATTACTATGTGCACACCAAGATTCGATATATTTGCACTTGCATCAGTAGTTGTAAAGCTCACATATGAACTACATGTCTTGAACTAACTGTGATTCTCATTTAGGCTCAGCCGAAGGACATCGAGTTGATCAACAAGCCCATTGGAAACTATGCTCAGATGAAGATGATCTACGATCCTCGCATTCCTGTTGCGCCTATCTCTGTGACCATGATACACCGTTCAAGATGGGATGCGCGGATGGATTAGTTCCGCACGCACGGGGAAATCTTTGTACCGCACGAGTTTTAAAGAGCCCCTCAACCTTGTCCTGGAGTAATGCCCAAATCGGGCGTTTTTACGGAGCCAAATTCTTCTCGCGCACGCAGAGGAAAGAAGATGCACATGCGCGTGGAAAGGAGGGATTGCGGACGATGATGATTACTATGTGCACACCAAGATTCGATATATTTGCACTTGCATCAGTAGTTGTAAAGCTCACATATGAACTACATGTCTTGAACTAACTGTGATTCTCATTTAGGCTCAGCCGAAGGACATCGAGTTGATCAACAAGCCCATTGGAAACTATGCTCAGATGAAGATGATCTACGATCCTCGCATTCCTGTTGCGCCTATCTCTGTGACCGCGATACACCGTTCAAGATGGGATGCGCGGATGGATTGGTTCTGCACGCACGGGGAAATCTTTGTACCGTACGAGTTTTAAAGAGCCCCTCAACCTTGTCCTGGAGTAATGCCCAAATCGGGCACTTTTACGGAGCCAAATTCTTCTTGCGCACGTAGAGGAAAGAAGATGCACACGCGCGTGGAAAGGAGGGATTGCGGACGATGATGATTACTATGTGCACACCAAGATTCGATATATTTGCACTTGCATCAGTAGTTGTAAAGCTCACATATGAACTACATGTCTTGAACTAACTGTGATTCTCATTTAGGCTCAGCCGAAGGACATCGAGTTGATCAACAAGCCCATTGCAAACTATGCTCAGATGAAGATGATCTACGATCCTCGCATTCCTGTTGCGCCTATCTCTGTGACCGCGATACACCGTTCAAGATGGGATGCGCGGATGGATTGGTTCCGCACGCACGGGAAAATCTTTGTACCGCACGAGTTTTAAAGAGCCCCTCAACCTTGTCCTGGAGTAATGCCCAAATCGGGCGTTTTTACGGAGCCAAATTCTTCTCGCGCACGCAGAGGAAAGAAGATGCACACGCGCGTGGAAAGGAGGGATTGCGGACGATGATGATTACTATGTGCACACCAAGATTCGATATATTTGCACTTGCATCAGTAGTTGTAAAGCTCACATATGAACTACATGTCTTGAACTAACTGTGATTCTCATTTAGGCTCAGCCGAAGGACATCGAGTTGATCAACAAGCCCATTGGAAACTATGCTCAGATGAAGATGATCTACGATCCTCGCATTCCTATTGCGCCTATCTCTGTGACCGCGATACACCGTTCAAGATGGGATGCGCAGATGGATTGGTTCCGCACGCACGGGGAAATCTTTATACCGCACGAGTTTTAAAGAGCCCCTCAACCTTGTCCTGGAGTAATGCCCAAATCGGGCGTTTTTACGGAGCCAAATTCTTCTCGCGCACGCAGAGGAAAGAAGATGCACACGCGCGTGGAAAGGAGGGATTGCGGACGATGATGATTACTATGTGCACACCAAGATTCGATATATTTGCACTTGCATCAGTAGTTGTAAAGCTCACATATGAACTACATGTCTTGAACTAACTGTGATTCTCATTTAGGCTCAGCCTAAGGACATCGAGTTGATCAACAAGCCCATTGGAAACTATGCTCAGATGAAGATGATCTACGATCCTCGCATTCCTGTTGCGCCTATCTCTGTGACCGCGATACACCGTTCAAGATGGGATGCGCGGATGGATTGGTTCCGCACGCACGGGGAAATCTTTGTACCGCACGAGTTTTAAAGAGCCCCTCAACCATGTCCTGGAGTAATGCCCAAATCGGGCATTTTTACGGAGCCAAATTCTTCTCGCGCACGCAGAGGAAAGAAGATGCACACGCGCGTGGAAAGGAGGGATTGCGGACGATGATGATTACTATGTGCACACCAAGATTCGATATATTTGCACTTGCATCAGTAGTTGTAAAGCTCACATATGAACTACATGTCTTGAACTAACTGTGATTCTCATTTAGGCTCAGCCGAAGGACATCGAGTTGATCAACAAGCCCATTGGAAACTATGATCAGATGAAGATGATCTACGATCCTCGCATTCCTGTTGCGCCTATCTTTGTGACCGCGATACACCGTTCAAGATGGGATGCGCGGATGGATTGGTTCCGCACGCACGGGGAAATCTTTGTACCGCACGAGTTTTAAAGAGCCCCTCAACCTTGTCCTGGAGTAATGCCCAAATCGGGCGTTTTTACGGAGCCAAATTCTTCTCGCGCACGCAGAGGAAAGAAGATGCACACGCGCGTGGAAAGGAGGGATTGC
Source organism: Avena sativa (assembly GCA_916181665.1). NCBI lineage: Eukaryota > Viridiplantae > Streptophyta > Magnoliopsida > Poales > Poaceae > Avena > Avena sativa. Next base: position 511,899,929 of record OV702294.1, read on the forward strand.
AGACGATGATGATTACTATGTGCACACCAAGATTCGATATATTTGCACTTGCATCAGTAGTTGTAAAGCTCACATATGAACTACATGTCTTGAACTAACTGTGATTCTCATTTAGGCTCAGCCGAAGGACATCGAGTTGATCAACAAGCCCATTGGAAACTATGCTCAGATGAAGATGATCTACGATCCTCGCATTCCTGTTGCGCCTATCTCTGTGACCGCGATACACCGTTCAAGATGGGATGCGCGGATGGATTGGTTCCGCACGCACGGGGAAATCTTTGTACCGCACGAGTTTTAAAGAGCCCCTCAACCTTGTCCTGGAGTAATGCCCAAATCGGGCGTTTTTACGGAGCCAAATTCTTCTCGCGCACGCAGAGGAAAGAAGATGCACACGCGCGTGGAAAGGAGGGATTGCGGACGATGATGATTACTATGTGCACACCAAGATTCGATATATTTGCACTTGCATCAGTAGTTGTAAAGCTAACATATGAACTACATGTCTTGAACTAACTGTGATTCTCATTTAGGCTCAGCCGAAGGACATCGAGTTGATCAACAAGCCCAATGGAAACTATGCTCAGATGAAGATGATCTACGATCCTCGCATTCCTGTTGCGCCTATCTCTGTGACCGCGATACACCGTTCAAGATGGGATGCGCGGATGGATTGGTTCCGCACGCACGGGGAAATCTTTGTACCGTACGAGTTTTAAAGAGCCCCTCAACCTTGTCCTGGAGTAATGCCAAATCGGGCATTTTTACGGAGCCAAATTCTTCTCGCGCACGCAGAGGAAAGAAGATGCACACGCGCGTGGAAAGGAGGGATTGCGGACGATGATGATTACTATGTGCACACCAAGATTCGATATATTTGCACTTGCATCAGTAGTTGTAAAGCTCACATATGAACTACATGTCTTGAACTAACTGTGATTCTCATTTAGGCTCAGCCGAAGGACATCGAGTTGATCAACAAGCCCATTGGAAACTATGCTCAGATGAAGATGATCTACGATCCTCGCATTCCTGTTGCGCCTATCTCTGTGACCGCGATACACCGTTCAAGATGGGATGCGCGGATGGATTGGTTCCGCACGCACGGGGAAATCTTTGTACCGCACGAGTTTTAAAGAGCCCCTCAACCTTGTCCTGGAGTAATGCCCAAATCGGGCGTTTTTACGGAGCCAAATTCTTCTCGCGCACGTAGAGGAAAGAAGATGCACACGCGCGTGGAAAGGAGGGATTGCGGACGATGATGATTACTATGTGCACACCAAGATTCGATATATTTGCACTTGCATCAGTAGTTGTAAAGCTCACATATGAACTACATGTCTTGAACTAACTGTGATTCTTATTTAGGCTCAGCCGAAGGACATCGAGTTGATCAACAAGCCCATTGGAAACTATGCTCAGATGAAGATGATCTACGATCCTCGCATTCCTGTTGTGCCTATCTCTGTGACCGCGATACACCGTTCTCTTGGCCACCTGATGGAGCACAGTGGACACGCGACCAGGTATCTTGCCATGACCCCTGAACGCAGGATGAGCTGGTTCACAACCTTCCTGGACAAGCACTACCTCTGATCAACGGGCTGAGCTGTTCGAGGAGGTGCTGGTAGCGGTGTTGATGATGATGAATGTGATGTGTATTTTGGAGTAGCTAGGCTGATGAACTTTGGTTGTGGTGACCCCTCAACTTTGGTCTGTAAATTGTGAGAGGTGGTATTCAGTTATAACCCCTTCGTATGTGATGAACTTTGATGAACTTGTGCTGCATCACGGGAAGATGTTTGCGAACTCGTGTTGCAACACACACACCATGACTGATTATGTTGATTCGGTCTTAATATAAGCTAGTAGTTCTCCGAATTGCAATTGTATGAACTTTGTTTTCTGCCTTGCTGATGTTAGGTAAGATCACCTCACCAGCGAGGAGGTAAGGCTATCAGGGACAATGCAACTAGCCAAACAAATACCAATTTGCTGAAAATTAAGACTGCATGAAACCAAACAACTCGGGCTTGGCTTCCAAACCCCTAGGGAATGAGAATACACGGAACCAAATGAATGACCCTTTAGGAATGAAGATTGCATTGCCGCACACAGCTTTCGTGGAATCATGATCTCTAGGTGCGACTAAAGAGCACGAGCAACCAAACACACCCCTAATGTTGCAGAATAATACTTACGATCAGAAGAGATGTCATTTTCCCTCAAAACAAATATGTCATTTGGTGAATGCTGAACGGATCCAACAACATAGAACGATTTTTTTAGTGCCATCATCAAAATCCCCAATACGACCACTACTATTAGGCTCAATTCGGCAGACCACGTGGTTCGGCCGACTCAGAGAACCTTCATGAAAGATAGAAACGTCCTCGATGGGATGGTGATTCTTCATGGGCCGGTTCATGAATTACAACAAAAAAGTTATTTGGGTGATCTTTAAAATATAATTTGAAAATCCATATGGTAAGGTCAAATGGTCTTTTTTTTGGCAGACCCTGAGAATTAGTGGGTTGTCTGAAATATGGCTTGCTTGGACCCACATTTACTATCTCGTAGTTCGTTAGCAAAACTTATATGGAAAGTAATAATTTGTGCTCTATGCGTGCTTAGACTCCCATATAGTGTAGACGGTAAGGTTAGAGCCTATATTGCACTGCTTCCAACGGTGAAAATAAATCTAATGTTTAATGAAGTTTTGACAGTCTCCTAGATTATATAATAAAGAAACAAGAAATTCAACATGTTTAGGCAAACCTACATTTTGACCTTGTTGCTATATAATATGTAGACTTTGCAGCCATATTAATGACAGGGCGATAATCAAGAAGAAAACACAACAAATAAAATTTAAAGGAGTGAAAAAAGATTGATATGGATTGTGGTTGTGGTCTGTGGAGGTGTACACATGATGACTTGGATGGACACTGATGAACAGAAGGATCCCATAGTGAAAAACTAGTTTTCTGAACTAAAGTTTGGAAGCATTGTAATAAGTAGTGTTATGAGACGTTTTTGCTCTAATTTAAATGTTTGCTATTCTCTCCGTCCAAAAAAAGATGTCAAAGATTTGTCTAGATTCACATGTAGAGTAGTAGTTCAATTGTTTCTCCGCTTGAACGGACTAATTTCAGCCATTTTTTTATCTGTTTTTAGTAATTTGTAACATATGGCAGTTTCTTTAGTGTAAACATATGAAATGTCTATTGTTTAATAAGAAAAGGTGTATCTACACCGTATCCCTTCCATTCTTCACGTAATGCAAACTACTCGTTTCATGTAACCACGCAATCAATGTTTACCTAACACGGACAAGTCTATAAATTTTGGGTTATGCTTAGGATAGCAACCGCACGTCGGCAAACGGAGACACAGAACCTGGTGTGGCAGGAGGACGATGTCACGAAGAAACTTAAATACTCCTACAGCGAAGTCAGTCAATGAGCCCCACATCAACAGGGATTGCATAAGCTGATAGTACAAAAAAAACAGTGATTACGTACGTGCGCATTTTTGTTATGGAACAAAATAAAAATGCTTCTACGTACCCAGGAAGACGTTTGAAACTTTGAACATGTAACCGATCGCTGGATCTAATAGCCGGGTCCAGTCATCAAAGGAGGGACGAACCAAATAGGAGAGGCAACAGTCAACGGGAGCACGTGGAATAGTCCTGTGCTACAGCTAGTTATCTTGTCGCCAGAAGGCATGCATGTCGATCCCTGCAATAGACCCGGCCGACAGAATAGCCCGTGGTCCACCAGCTAGACTCCGTTCCAAAATGTAAGTATTTTTTAGCACTTCAATTCAACTTGAACGGCTATAAACATCTTACTAGTTTATCTATAATAGAGCATCTCCAATAGCTTGCCTACAATACGTGAGACCATGAAATATAGATAGAGGGTGTAAAAAGTAGCTTCAAGAGCTTACCCATAAGTGGTCCCAACCAAAAAATATGGATGATCAACCATATTTTGCCTCATCCTATCCATATATGGATGATTTGGGCTAGTCTATCCGTATCATCCATATACACCGCCATGTAATATTCGAGCACTGCCATTGAAAAAGTCCCCTATTGCGTGAGCGAGCTCTCCGTCCCCTCGTTGGCGGCCGCCCGACGCCTGGAGGTTCACCGGACGCTGCCGCACACAATTTGGCCGCAAGGGCCTCCGTCGAGCTCCAGCCACTCATTTCGCGCCTGCCCATGCCCGCAATTGTGTGCCTGCCGCATGCCATTGCTGTCGACGGAGCTCACGTCGTGCTTCTCCGACCTCTCCATGGATCGCCCGGAGCTTCCGCGACCTCTCCGTGCATCGCATGTATCCGGGGACGGCTCGGCAGGCATCGACGGATCTCGATGCGACTCTGCCCTGCCCAACTTGATTGGTTTTTTCTTTTTCTCTTTAAGGTCCTATGTGTACAAAATGAGGATGTGGTTCTAGTTTGATTTTTTCTGAGGACTTGCCAGATTTTTGGTAGCCAAAGTATGGGTAAACTCTTGGAGCAAACAAAATATAGGTAAGTCAAACCCCATCTCTCCTCTACCTATAACACAAGTAAGCTTACCCAAAATGAGTAAGCTATTAGAGGTGCTCTAAGTGCAAGAAATATGGGTAAGATAGGGCTAAATGGTAAGAGCGTCTCCAAGAGCTAACCCCGTAAATTTTCTTTTGATCCCTTATCCATATTTCTACCATTCCCAATTAAGTAAGTTGTTGAAAATGCTCTTACTTATATATGGGTGATATGGTCTAGTCTATCCATATTACTCACATATCTTGCCACGTCAGATTGAGGAGGCGGGAGAGGTCAGCCAACCTCGTCCGAAAATTTTCGATGTGCGAGGCCACCATCGCTCGCCACCGCCACACACGCTCCGGCCACCGCCCCGCATGGTCAGTCCCGCCGCCCCTCTCCCACCTTCTCCCCTCTCACCGTCGCCGCAAGCCGAGGGCCAAGCCATTGGAGTTGAGCATTTTTGGTTTACCGTATTTTCTCTCTCCTCTACACATAACCGATTTAGCGTTGCCTATATTGTAGGCAAGCTATTGGAGATGCTCTAGGACTACTCCCTCCTTCCAGGTTAAAATGGCACATATTGAAAATCATGTGATCCCGAAACCCCCCACATCTTAGATACATAATAATTTAATTTTAGAGAAAGAGTCAATCATCAGAGTATTAGTAAGAGCCGAATTGGTCTCGATCAAATGAAGCCTAAGATCTAGAGATTTGTTATATGGTCAGTAACCTTATAAAAACTGAGGTAGTAATAAATATGCTAGAATATTACTGAGCACGTGTTGCATGTAGCCGCCTTTAATAATCGTTAATCCTCCGTGGCTCCGTTGATTTGCGGCATCTCACCGGGACCGGGCGGCTACATTGTTTGTACTCTGTCCGTCCGCGCGTGACGAGTCTCTGTACTCTGTGACCCTGACCCACCGGCCGCATACCGCCGACACCACGACAGCGAAGGAGTCGCCAAGTTGGTACGGGTGCCGCGTATGTAGTGTGTGCAACTTGCGCCTGCGCGCGGGCGGGCGGGTAATCAAGGTGAAACCTGTAGCTGCAAGTGGCGCGCGCGCGTGGTGCACATCGCAGCAGCCTATCTGTATCTGACGGGTTAGTTGATCTTCTTGGGTGGAGAAATGAATCATGCTGCTTCTGAGGATCTGAACCGTGGATTTCCTGGCTGTACCACGGTGAGATTTGTCCCTGGGATGATGCATGACACATTCAGGCACAATAGTGCAGCAGCACTGCTGGGCTGCTGGCCGCAAGTGACCACGTTCCCCACGAACGGGATGTGGAGGAGATCGAGCCGATCGAAATAAAGTCAACTAACCGGAAGTTTGGATCTTTGATTTTCTCAAAAGCAACCAATTACATTAAGTAAGCAACTTGCACTCCTAAACACATACCACGGCGGCCGGGCCATGTGGCGCTTTCACGAGGATATCACACCTGATCGATTGATTAAACCCAGATTTTCTCTGCATCAGAGAAGCTACCTGATAAAAGTCCCACATAAACAATAGAAATAGCCCGGGAAATTCACGACATCTCGCTATCACATGATGTGAATTCTCCGATTCTCTCATCCAAAAATATATTCTCTTCTCCTACGGAAAATCTCTCTTCGTTTCAGAATTCAAGAAAGAGTAGTGACATTTTGTCTTCCTCGCCCCGCGTGCGAACTTTAAACTTTCTGCGGACAGGTAGCCTTGCCCGTCGCACGCCCAGGCGCTACGCCCTCGCAGTATAAATAGGACCCCTCGCACCTCTGCTTCTGCACATCCTTCTCTGCCTCCTGTTCTCTAGAGCAATGGGGGTTCATCTCGGAAGAGTAGCTTGGGCGTGCCCGGCGGTGGTGGTGGCGCTGCTGGTGCAGCTCGCCGGGGCGTCGCATGTCGTCTACGAGACCAGCCTCCTCGAGACCCAGGCGGCGGCGGCCACCGTGCCGGCTTCCATTCTTGAGCTGGGGACTGGGTACCACTTCCGACCCTCCAAGAATTGGATCAACGGTATACTCCAACCCAACCCATCTGTATTCAGTGGACTGTCGTCTGTATTGTACATATTTGTAGGCAGGGCAGACACCCTTATATATATGACTAAACGAAACGAGCAGTGTGCGTTCTGCTCTTCGAACAACCTCACAAAGCATGCATGACATATATGTCAAGATCGATCAAACTGTTGTGCTTAAGAGAATCTCACAAAGCATGCATGACATAAAATCAACTACTACTAGTACAGCAAACATGCTTTACAAGGTTTTCCAGGCCCAGTATGCTAAGTAGTAACAGTCCATCATTAACTATGTCGTTTTCATACTCTTAATTAGAGTTTTTTTGGTTAAATAACGATGCTTTTTTGGCAATGGTTTAATTGGTTCTAACTCGCGACTTTTCTTCTCCGATATCCTTTGGTGGGATGCTACGCTCTCCGGTTGCCACGCCAGATCCGAACGGTACGTCGTCCTTCTTCCTGGCTCGTTTTAATATCCTGTCACGCATCTCTGTCGCGTGATGATTCATGGGATTTCATGCGCTATCTACTGCTACTACTAGAATCCGTGTCTGCTGCAACTTGCAAACCCATTGAGCAGTAACGCCTTTTGGCGAAGATTATTAAAGAATAATACAGGAAAAACTTACATGCACGCATGCAGAATGGCATGCATGCATGCATGCTTGGGCTCATACAAAAACCTTCTTTCGTTTTTGAACGAGAGGGGAGTTGCTGGTCATAACTTTACTGGGATCATTATGTAGTAACATTAATTTCGTGAGATTATTATGGATTTGTAGTTTCGATCTGATGAAAAATCTGTGCATGCACCAGCGCCGCTGTACTACAAGGGTTGGTACCATCTGTTCTACCAGTACAACCCCAAGGGCGCGGTGTGGGGCAACATCGTGTGGGCGCACTCGGTGTCTCGCGACCTCATCAACTGGGTGGCCCTGGAGACGGCCATCTCGCCGAGCATCGAGTCGGACAAGTACGGCTGCTGGTCGGGGTCCGCCACCATCCTGCCCGACGGCACGCCGGCGATCATGTACACGGGCATCAGCCGTCCGGACATCAACTACGAGGTCCAGAACATCGCCTACCCCAAGAACACCTCGGACCCTCTCCTCCGCGAGTGGGTGAAGCCCGGGCACAACCCAGTGATCGTGCCGGAGGGCGGCATCAACGCGACGCAGTTCAGGGACCCCACCACGGCCTGGTACGCCGACGGGCACTGGCGGATCCTGGTGGGCGCGCTGTCCGGCGCGTCCCGGGGCGTGGCGTACGTGTACCGGAGCCGCGACTTCCGGCGGTGGACGCGGGTGAGGAAGCCGCTGCACTCGGCGCCGACGGGCATGTGGGAGTGCCCGGACTTCTACCCGGTCACCGTGGACGGGAAGCAGAGCGGGGTGGAGACGTCCGTGGTGTCCAGCCCGCGGGTGAAGCACGTGCTCAAGAACAGCCTCGACCTCCGCCGCTACGACTACTACACCGTCGGGACGTACGACCGGGTCAGGGAGCGGTACGTGCCGGACAACCCGGCCGGCGACGAGCACCACCTGAGGTACGATTACGGCAACTTCTACGCGTCCAAGACGTTCTACGACCCGGCCAAGCGCCGCCGGATCCTCTGGGGCTGGGCCAACGAGTCCGACACCGCCGTCGACGACGTCGCCAAAGGGTGGGCTGGGATCCAGGTAGCTAATCACACTAGTTACAAGCATGCATGCGATTCGTGTGCACCGTGATCTCGCTGAACTTGATGATATATTCAGGCGATTCCGAGGAAGGTTTGGCTGGACCCGAGCGGGAGGCAGCTGATGCAGTGGCCGGTGGAGGAGGTGGAGGCGCTCAGGGGGAAAAACCCGGTCGGTCTCAAGGACCGGGTGGTCAAGCGGGGAGAACACGTGGAGGTCACCGGCCTACAAAGTGCAGAGGTGAGTGTGTGCTTAGCACAGGCAGTTCTAGCTATTTCCCCCTTTTCAGTTATTAGTTCATCTACTACGTCTATGCGCAATCAATCAAGGTGACATTTTCTAAGACCAAAAAGCAAAAGCACTCTTGTAATCTAGCAAAATCGCTCGACCGATCGATCTCTCTGCATCGCCGAATGGCAGTACGCCGCCCGGCCAGTATGTGTCTTATCCAAGTTGTGGCCAGTGTGCAGTGTCCACTGATCCCTACTACTACTTGTACTGTGTGTCGCTTTCTTCTCTGCATTTCACTACATCTGTCCTGCACTGTAATCTCAACTCCTCGATCAAGTGTGTTGTATATTCCATCAACAAAAGAGGACTCGTCGTCATGCGCACATTGGCAATGCATGCTTCGATCCCTCCGATTATACTTACTGATGAGACCTAACTACATCGGCTAAACCAAATAATTTGACCAACATATTTGGCCTTTAAACTGTAAGTGTGGTGATGAGTTCATAATTAATTAACCAACCAGTGCACTGTTTGTTGTTTCGTCAGGCTGACGTCGAGGTGAGCTTCGAGGTGCCGAGCCTGGAGGGGGCGGAGACGCTGGACCCGGCGCTGGCCAACGACGCCCAGAAGCTGTGCGGCGTGAAGGGCTCCGACGTGGAAGGCGGGGTGGGGCCCTTCGGCCTGTGGGTACTGGCGTCGTCCAAGCTGGAGGAGAGGACAGCCGTCTTCTTCAGGGTGTTCAAGGCCGCGCGCAACATCAACAGCACCAGGCCCGTGGTGCTCATGTGCTCCGACCCCACCAAGTACGTGCTAATGGCATCTCATCATTCTCATTTGTCCCTTACTTAAATAGCTCAATCAGGCGAACGCGTTAGCCATTCGCTTGTGTTGATTTGTTTAGGCTCGAGCAAAGGGCATTGCACTAGTGCGATTTTCGGAGCAAGGCGTGGCAGTAAATGCCTGCGCGCACATTCTGAGAATTGCGATGACATTGGTCTCTTTTATTGCAGGGCATCTCTGAACACCAACCTGTACCACCCGACCTTCGCAGGTTGGGTTGATACTGACATAAGGAAGGGCAAGATTTCTTTGAGAAGCCTGGTATGCTGCCATATATTATTCCTCTGCTCGCACTACACACAAGCTACTAGTTCACAGATCATCATTCCTCCTTACGGCTGAAATTCATTTTTCTCCCACTCTCTAGATCGATCGGTCCGTCGTGGAGAGCTTCGGAGCCGGCGGCCGGACGTGCATCCTCTCCCGGGTCTACCCGACGCTCGCCATAGGCAAGAACGCGCACCTCCACGTCTTCAACAACGGCAAGGCGGACATCAAGGTGTCGCAGCTCACGGCGTGGGAAATGAAGAGGCCGGCGCTCATGAACGGTGCCTAAACATTGGGAGGATATGCGTGCTAGTTTGATCTCTGGTGAAATATGCTACCTAGTAGTTTTAAGGGTGTGCGTACGTAGCTAGGATTGCACGCACGCTATATACTTATAAGTGAGTTCTACATAGGGTCATTTTGTATGCCCTTAATTTAATTAGGAATAATAAAGATCCATGCATGATGCATCTTCCTCTCTGTGGACATTGGTGAAAAGTATGTGTATTGCCGCTTAAAATTTCTGGTTTCAATCATTCGCAAAATAAAAAAGAATTATGGGGTTTTAATATATGTCCATTATTTTTGGATACCGCTAAAAACCAACATAAAACAATTCCCAAACGCTAATAAGTTCTCGGTGGCCGGTTTGTCAAACCGAGCCACCGATTCCTGGCCGTTGGATTTAGACCGTCCCGCGTCCCAGACCTCACCGTTTCCGACAGATTTTACCTGGGAGGCCCACTCGCGCGCGTCGCTGTCGGCGTGCGAAGAGCCATTGCTCCCTGGCTCTCTCGTGCGTCTGTCTCTTCCTCGACTCTCCTATCCTCTTCCTCTTCCCGTAAATCGGCGGCGATTCCGCGGGCGGGAGCACCATTTCCAGGTGTTGACCGGTGGAGAGGGGTACGCGCGGGACGAGGGCGTCCAGTGCGTCGCCGGAGAGCTCCCAACGCGCGAGGAGCGGGAGATCAGCGGCGGTGGACGAGGTGGCAGAGGAGATCGGTGGCGATTCCGCCAGCAGAAGCTCCGTTTCTAGGTGCTGACCGGTTGAGAGGGTGACGTGCGGGACGAGGGCATCCAGTGCGTCGTCAAAGAACCACCCGACGCTCGAAAAGCGGGAGATCAGCGGTGGTTTGGCGAGTTGGCAGAGGAGATTGGCGACGTATATCGGTCGGTGCAGCAAGCGTGTTGGTGCTCGGGGAGGACGAGGAGCGCGGAAGGGCGTCAAGTTCGACGACGGAGAGTGCTCCAACGACGGATTTCTTCTCAATTCAACCCCCGCGGGAATCTCTTTGGTGAGTTCTTACTCCTGAAATCCATCGAATCCGACCATATGTAGCCTTCTACTGGAGTTTTTTTTGCTGCGGATCTACGTCTTAGGAACTAGGATACTTCTATTTAATCGATGAATTTCTTAGGTTTTCTATAGTACATGAAATCCCCATCTCGATTTGGCATGCGCGCGTTGCTTAGTATATGTTTGTGTTCGAGGTTTCTAGTTGTTGATAATACAGTGAAAGTTGTTGTTGATTGCTGGTGAAATCTGTCCATGTGCATGTCACTGTAACACAGTGAAATCAGGTATTTGTTTCGATTATGTACAGAAAGTTAGTGAGAGTGAGTTGGGGAGAATTATTAGCCATAGTTTGTGACCTGATGTCACTTGGTTACACATATTTTTTATGTTGATTTTTCTGCACAGATCACTTGGTTTTATCACAGCTGCTTACACCATATATGTAACTGCTTTTTGTACAGTTTAACTAAGTTTGATCCCATATAAAGTATGTTAACTATTAGATCTGGTTTTGTTTGATTATGTTGACCATAAAAGTTTATTAATTAAATTAGCTAAGTTGTTTTACTGTGGTCACTAAGTTCACTTCCTTATATATTTAGTTGTGTACATAGGTGTTTTCATATGGTCTGGCATTAAGTTGCTAATACCTATCTAACTTAGTTATTTTTTAGTTCTTTTGCTAAGTTTTTTTCTTGCCTAAATGTAACTAAATGCTATCCTAAATGCAACTAAGCAAACATGAACAAGCAACTTGGTTATTTTAGTTAGAAATTTTATTCAGGTTCTTATTAAGAAGAGTGGGAAACTAATTGTACAAGCTCAGTCAACTTAGGTATAGTTAGGAGAAACTATTTGCTGCAGCAAACACAACTTATGAATGGTTGTTGCTTTTCAGTAAGTTCATATAGCTATCTAAGTTCATATTCCATTATACCTAAGTTGCTTTATATCTAAGTTCATGTTCTAATATATATGATTAGGTAGGATATCTAATTGCCCCCACCATCTTAACTAATTTTTTTAACATCATTATCAGCAAAAAAGGAGAAGGGATGACTAATCATTTCCCACGGCTGCAACTACCAACTGTACCAGTAGTCGGACATGCATCAACTGGAGCACAACAACACGCGCGCGCGGGGAGGGGGGGGGTATAGCATCCTAGTGTTATCATATTTTATTCCATGTTCTTTTATTAGCTTGCCTCATTTTTTGGTTTTGTAGCACTGAAAACTTGTGTTTTTCCTTTTCTGCAGACAATAGACATGGTTACTAACACTAGAAATCCTGGTAGAAGGACTGCCCGAACGTTGCACCCAATTCAAATGGAGTTGCTCCTGGACCTTCTGTAGTTCCATTCCCTGCAAGGAAGAAGACGCAGGCAGTAGTTCTTCCCAGAGATTATGTAGTTGATGCCGGACCTTCTGTAGCTCTAGCTTGTCTAAGGCGAAAGATCCAGGCGGTGAGTGCATGCAAATGTTTGTCTATTGATTTTTTTTTCAATTCTCACATTTTAGTTGACAGTTTTTGCATGTTCTCTTTTGCAGATTGGCAGGAATAGAGCTTCTCCTGCTAGATTATTCAAGCTGAACAAGCTTTTAAGTAAAGAACAAAGGGATATCATCACAAAATATGGTTGGGGAGGCATTTTAATGGTTAAAGCATCTGAGATGCCTGTGGATTTAAGCATGTGGTTATGGTCCTGTTACGACCCAATAAAGAGTGAGCTCGCAATTCCAGGGAGGGGGACAATACCAGTAGATGCTAATAGCTTCCACAAGGTTTTCGGGCTCCGAAATAAAGGCTTGCAATGGAACATATAACATTGAGGGTGGGTCAGCACCAGAGTGGAAGTCATGGTGCAATATGATCAAGGACATTAATGGGGTAGCTGACCTAAAGTTCATAAGGGCATATTTTGCTGCCGTCATAAGCTGCTTCATTTGCCCCACAACTAAATGCAGTATCAGCCCTAGGTGTTATCCGAGCATCGTTGACCTCAGTGTGACTCGAAGAACAAATTTCTGCCAATTTTTCATTGACCAAATAAACACAGAAGTCAAGAAGATGGGTGTTTTGAAGAAATCGGTGTGTTGTTGCCTACAACACCTTGTGGTATGTTGTTACTTTTCATTCTTTTTTCAATTACAATTTTTGACAAACCAAATTTGTGTTTGTTCGCCTTTCAACATCACTGGTTTTTCACTCTTTTTATTGTTTTTTGTGTCTGTGTAGATCCTGTACCTTGATTCTCTAGATGTCGATGAGCCTGTGCCATCAGCGGAAGATTGCCCCATTCACGCTACAACATGGGATGACAAGCAGTTGTACATAAGGATACAAAGCCAAATGGGGAGTTTGGGAAGCCGAGGGTAATTATTATTACTTTCCTTCAGTTTGTTTTCAATTCTATGTGACAACTATGGCCACATGTCACAATTAATTTCCACTTCTTTTTTTACAGTTCAAAGATGGTGTCGGGTTGACAATCAGGAACAGTCTATTTGTTGGGATGACCAGGACTAAAGAATTTATTTCATCAAAACTTCCAAGAAACTTTCCATATGAGGTACGCCATTATTTACCTTCGTACTCCCTGTAATTTTTCCTTCTAACTTGAGTACTTAGTTTGTCCCCTGTCTCTTATACCATTCAATTTTGGTTATGAAGATCAGTATGTTGCATACTGATCTTTTTATTGTGTTTCTGCATATCCACTGATGTAGTTTATCTATTATGCTTTTTATCCTTCTAAGTTGTTTTACCAACATAGTTAAGTTACTTTTTAGCATCTAATTAATTTGTTCACATGTCTTACCCTAAGTTGCATACAGATCCCTACTTAAGTTGTATGGTAACTTCTAGTTAGTTGATTTTCCTGAAATCCATGCAACCAAGTTGGTTACATGATTCATCTAGTTGTATTTGTTGTACCCCCTAAGTTGCAGCAGGAATCATATAGAGTTGTATGGTGATTTTTGGTTAGTAGTTTTTCCTAAAATCAATGCAACCAGGTTGGGGTATATGAATCATGTGAGTTGCATTTTGTCATCCCCTCAGTTGTACACTGATTGCTATTAAGTTGTTTTATTCATCATAGTGAAATTGTTTTTAGCATCTAGGTAAGTCGATCACATGAAAGACTAAGTTGTGACTTTTTTTTGGTTTTTAGAATCTGCTTTCTAAATTAAAAAGCATAGTTGTTTTATTACCACAAAATGCTAAGTTGATATTGTTCAACTAACTTTGTCACTAAAATGTTTGGAAAAATGTATTCACACAGAACTACTTCTTAGTTGTTTCTGATTTAATAGGGAGTAGCCTTAGTTGCTTTTTATCTCACTGTTTTACTTACTTGATGCGCTATTGTGTGCAGAAGAAAAGGAAGCTTGTTGTAATGATTGGGGAGTTGTGCACTGACATTTCAAACAGGGTGGGGACATTTGTAGAACAATTAGGTGAACTAGAAGAGGAAGATAGCAAGAAGAGATTTGCCGATGGCAAAAAAAGAAAGAGACGAAGAAAGGGGCCAGCTGATGAGAAAAATGACAGTGATAACGAGTACAACGTAGATGAAGATGGAGATGATGGCAGTGACAATGAATATGAGGACAGTGAAGAAGAAGACAGGGATGAAGGAGATGCAAACACAACTAGAGACCCTCCTAATGCTCGGGATAGGGATGAAGACCACACTGTTGACTTGGAAAAGATGCCCAGGAGATCCCCAAGGTTCGTAAATAGAAATAACACATCAGCTAGTGATTCTAGGGAAAGGAGCATGTGTAACAATGACAGTGAACCTGGTTTTGAGGGCCCAAAAGAGAGCCACCATGACGCACACAACCTCACAGCATAGGGTTTGATGCAGTCTTCAAAGCAAACAGAGGTCTCACAGCCTGACTTGAGCCCGTTCTCCGAGCTCAAACAGTTTGGATCAACTGGATCTAGTACTATCAGCATGTCAAACAACCAGCCTCCAGCAGTGTTTGATATGACAGCAAAGATCTACCCAAATGCCATTTTCATGGATGAAATATGGAGGGCCCAACACTCTTCTCCTGCAACAACACCGACAATTGGTCTTTTCCACGCAGATCCAGTTGTACAGAATTTGCAAGCAGAGTGCATTGCGCTGGATAACTTAGAAATCAGAGGTGATAAACAAGTAAACAGGAACATGAGGCAAAAAGCAGTTGTGCATCGAGGAAGACCAGTTGGCGGGAGCACGGACATGCATTCTGAAACTGCACAGCTTGAACCATCAGTAGAATGTTTCATCTCAAAGGCAACTGCTACAACTGAAAGTGTGCATTCAGTTGCAAAAGGTGCAACAACTGTGTATAGGACAGTTTCAAGCAACCAGGTGGGCTATGCAACTAGTACCCAAAGAACAACAACTGAAACTATTGGTGCAACAACTAACAACCAACATCAGCCTACAAATGAATGTGGTACTCAAGCTACACCAGCGACAATCTAAGTCATGCAGCCCAAGGTGGTGTTATGCATCCCAACAAGGAAAACTTGCCCGCCACCACAACCTAAGTCAGCACCACTCATGGCAACTACAGTAAGGACTGATTTATGGCAGTAAGCTTGTGACCCACCATCTTTTGATCTTGGTTTTGATAGTCCTCTAGAGGAAAATGACCAGAGAGTTGCTAATATAGTTGTATCACCACTAAAAAGAGGGATTACACCAGTGAACCTGAACAAAACAAGGTTCGATGAGTATGATGATGATTGGAACACGGAGATGGAAAAGGAGGCCATTGAAATCTGCAAAATGGTGGAAAGTCAAAAGGGTTTGAAGGAAGAAGCTCCAATAGTTGGGGTGGAGCAACAACTTGATGTACACACACCATCATCAGTTGCCAATAAAGTTGCATCATGCACAGATGGTTCTGCTAGCAACTTACCAACATCTGCTGCGAAAAAAGGATCATCAGACTGCTCGCATGCTTGAAATCACCTTACATAGATTATTCAAAAAATAACACGTATGCTTGTTCAGATGATGTGAAAGAAGTCTACTCTCTTGTCACAGCTCATGCAAAAAGAAATGGAAGGGGTCAATATAGAGACACAAGCCCAATAATAGTCAATTTTGAGAAGTACTTTGTCTCTTTACAAGAGCTGGCAAACTCTATGATGCCGTGTGGTGAGTTGAAGAACATCTTTGTTGAACTTGGATTGGAAGCAATCAACCATTCCATGGACACCTCAGAGAACAAGGTGGTGATGCCTTTGAGGATAGGGGTAAGCAACTCAATATTTTTTAATTATTTTTCTGTGGACGTCAATCAATTTTTTTGCATGTGCATTAAGTGATTTTTATTGCCATGTGTATTCTATCATAGGGACTACTTCTACATGGGAATTTTGAAGACAAGGAGCTTAAGAAACACTTCTTAAAGAAGGATGCACAACTAGACAAGAAAAACCTTGTAAGTTGTTTCTTCTGTGGTCACCAAGTTCACTTCCGGATATAGTTAGTTGTATACATAGGTGTCTATGATTTTGTGTTTTTTCTTATTTTTTCTTCTGATCATCATGTAGAAGTTTTGTAGCTAGTCCAATTAATTTGACTTTACCGTCATGCTAAGTTGTTTCCTAAATCCGACCAAGTTGGATTCTCTTTGTCATTTTTAGCTTTCTTTTTTTATCATCATGTAGGAGTTCACTAGTCAGCTTAATTAAGTTTACTTTTGCATAGCTGCTAAGTTTTTTTCTAAATCCAACTAAGTTTAATTAAGTTGTTTTTTGCCCACAGTCAAGTTGTTTTCTGAACCCAATTAAGGTTGATTCCCGTGTCATCTTCAGCTTTTTTCTTCTTTCCTTTTTCTTCTGATTAGCCTATAGAAGTTGGCTAGCTGGTCCAAATAAGTTGGCTTCTGCTGTCATGCTAAGTTGTTTCCTAAAACCAACCAAGTTTGATCCTCTTGTTATTTTTAGGTTTCCTTTTTTATATCAGCATGTACGAGTTGATTAGTCATCTTAATTAAGTTAGCTTTTTGCGCATCTGCTATGTTATTTTCTAAATCCAACTAAGTTTGATCCCCATGTCATTTTTAGGTTTCCTTTTTATCTATGAGATCAACCCGATAAGAGTTGACTATGATGCATTTCCAACATTGCTTAAGTTGCTTACTCAAACTAAGTTGTTCCCACCACCATGCCTAAGTTGCTTACCCATCCAACTTAGTTGCCTTTACATTTTTTGTCTTAGTTTGCATGTTGTTGGTCTCCTTTTTGCTTGTTCTTTCCTTTTTATTAAGTTGATATACTGATGTTTGCAAGCATCCATAAACATTATATGAAATAGGTTCAAGTTTCTTGCCCACTTTTTTATTTTACCATTCATTTGAAAATTTTAATGTCTAGTTGTCTCATCAGTTTTACACACAAACAGGTCATGCTTACAGTATTGGAGAACTTAAGTGATGATCCAAAAATCCTAGTGAACCACTACTGGGTGTTTGTTGCCAATATGAAATGTAGAACATTCGAAGTTCTTGATTAAATGAGGAGAGTGGTAGACAAGAAACTCCTCCAAAATGCTGAGAAAATTAGAGCATCTTTCACAACTTTATGGAAGGAACACTACCCAACCTCGCGCATCAAGGTTGACAAGTTTGAGGATCAGATGGGTGACATTTTTTCTCCAAAACAGACAACCAAGTAAGTAACATCTGAGCTGGATCATAAGTTGGTTCCCAAATTATATACTAACTAGCAACTTTTATTAAATTTATTTCTTAAAGTTGATTTACATGGATGGCATAGTTTTCCAAGTTCCGAGTTGCTTAAATAAAAGATGATAATGTTTTTTGTTTCTATTTTCGCTCCTATTTTTTTTTAAAGTTGATTTACTAACAGTAGGTAAGTTTTTGTGCATAAAGGTACTAAGTTGTTTAATTGAGATATAATAAGCGACTTTTACATAAATTACAAAACAACATAAGTTAAAATGGGAAGCTACTTAAGCTAATTTTACTAATCAACAATATAAGTTGTATATATACTTTTGTCTAAGTTTTACACCTGAACCTACTAGGTTGCACACTCCATCTGTAAGTTACCTACTAGGTGTATTCCTCTAACACAGAATGCAAGGAACTAGCTTAATGCATCCCAGGAACTGTAACCTGCACTAAATACAACTTAAGTGGAGTATGAGTACAACAAGTAACTAAGATACATCCATTTTTCTCAACTAGGTTTGTAGGTCTCACAAGCAAAGGTTTGTAGGTCTCACAAGCAAAGCTAGTACTGCTAGGTTTCTCTTTTCTTTTTACATTTTCTAATTTCTGTTTTTCTATGTTACAAATTCATTTCAAATTTAATCTTCACAAAGTATAAACTACTAAGAAATTTTGTGGAATTATTAGAGTAATGCAGAGATTCATCATATCTAATTTTCTCTTTATGTATTTTTTAATGTATAATTTTCATAATTGTATGAGAGGTTTTGTATTAAATAGAACAAGTATATATTAGGGTCTTAGGGTTTTAGGATTTGTTTATGATCTTATAAAATGTTTTTTATTTCCTCTTAATGAATGTAATGGGAATGGTTTAAGATAGCTAAGGATATGCAAAGAATATATCCATATTTATTATTATATAGCTATCATTATATAACATGATTTAATTATTAAGGTTCTTAAAATGGTAAATTCAATTATTCCGATTCCACTAACAGGTGAATAATGTTTTAATAATCTTGGTTATGACATTAATTATACATTGATAATTATGATTGAAATAGAAGTTAGGGTTTTGAATTATGAGTATTTACCATGAGTTTTAGGATTTGTTAGGATTTGTTATACTTATATCCTTTTATAGATGTGGACAAAGATTAAGGTTTAAAACATATTGTCTTTATAATTGTGTTCATGAATGGTATCTCCATCCAGGATAAAATAGTAAGGTTGTCCTATAGAATAGTTTATGGAAAAGAATTGATAAAGATAGTCTCTAAGCACATTTTATTTTTAATGTTTTGAAGTGACAAAGATGTTCTTATATGATTTGCTATACAAATATGGTAGAATATTTACCAAGAATTCCTATCTTTAATACTCCATAAGTATTGGTTTTATCTATATACCTTTCTACAATGATATTAAGTAGGAGCAATTCTAATTGATCTACTCAAGGAACCAAGGATTACCTATTATCCTAAATAGTTTCTTCCTTATTAGTGTGGGTGGCTCCTAGTGATAAATTAATATGTAATGGTTGCTAATGAGCATTACTTATATGATAAAGGTAATTCATTTACCTTGTAGCAATTTTTTAGGTTTTGGAAAAGTGATATAGATAATGATTTTGATATGGAGTGATATAATCTTGGTTGATAGCTTCTTAGGAATTCTCATCTTCATTACTTCATAATTCTTGTCTTCTAATTAAGGAATTCCTTTCCTAGATATACTACTTCTTCATAACCATCATCATGTGTTAACATGATGAGCTTCACTTATTATACTCTTACCAATAATTTCCTTTTCCTAAATCCATTTGTGAATCCAATGAGCTTGACACTAAATCTCAATATGATCTCCTGCTAGAGATAACTCTAATCTCTAGAATACTTCTTATGAATCCAAATCTACTTGAATGTTTACTCTCTTACTTCACAAATACTCTGTAATTTACTTTATAAAATCTCAGAAGCTTGTCACTGAAGCTTTTCATAATCTTCTCATATCTACACTTGGTTATATCAACTACTCTACTAATGATAACCTCTAATCCAACAAGTAGTTACTTATAAATCCATTCATACTCTTCCTTTATCATCCATTGCTAATATTTCTCCAATAGATGTTTATATCAATTACTTCTTCACCTTGAGTGCTTACAATTCTTTAAGAATAATATTACTACCCCAATAACTCAATGTTTCTCTATCATCAGCTTAGCCATACTATCTTATCTTTACTTGCCTCAGTAACTCATACTCCAACTTCACATTATATTAATATGACTTGTCATGACTAACCTAGGATAACATAACTATGCTAGGGTTTAATCATGTTCTCTCCACCAATGTCACTTATACATCATATAATCATTCACTCTTAGTTACTTGAGCATGATCATTATAATCCTTTGATCATTTATGGCTTAGGTTTCCAGTTGGCTAATCAAGCCTTTTATCAATACAACATTACAGTTGTATTTTAATTATCTGCCTAGTATTTCCATTTGACTAAGAGATATTATTCATTGACTATGCCTACTTAATCCAATAGGATTACTCCTTGGTAACTATCTTCAATATTCATCCTTATGATCCTCTTTGTTACCACATATATCTTTATTTTAGATAACTCTTCTATCCATTCAGGAGTGAGTTAACTCCATCAATTATCATATTGGTTTAATTCTCTTCAAACTCTCCCATCCTATAGATGATATCTAAAACTAGCATTACCACTACCTCTTCTTACTTCTTACTCTAAAGGCTTTAAAGTGAATGCTATGATAAAGACAAGAGTTGATAGATAAAGAATTGATAGGCTAAGAATTTGATAAATCAATAGTTGATTACTCAACATTGATAAACAACAGATATTAGGATAAGATTCAATAGAGATGATAATGATAGATATGGAAATAAATATATATAGTGAATGGTCTTGACTTGGTTTCTTTCCTACTCAATATAACTAAAGAGTTAAGGTTAGTTATTACCATGATGCTCATGGTAGAAATATATAAGGATAAGATAGGTCAAGATTTAGTTATTAAATTCTTGTTACTTGAGTTATATTCTTAACTTGGTATTCATAAGTTGTAGTAATGAATACTATGATATGATCTCTGGAGGATCTGATATTAATCACTAAGAAATGTGTTATGGTTTAATTTATTATATTTGATCTACTCTTAGATCAAATCATCTTTACCCAAAAATAAGGTTTTAGCAAAGGTCATTTTGAAACTTATCACAGTCAACTTGATGATCTACTTCAATTCCATCAAGTTGAGAGAAGCTTCAATCACTTTGATAAGTTTTGTTCAAAAGTGCGAAAATTATTCGGATTTTCAATGCATGAATGCAATGCACACATCTGGGTTCAACTTATTTCTAATCTCTAATGCTGGGATGTTACAAATACGTATCTAGATTGTGATTTAGAATCATCTAGATTGGTGTTCCAACTAGCATCGTGTAACCAGATGCAGCTCAGATCACTGTAGAGCACCCCAAGAGGAAGGTATGATGAGCACAACAACAAGTTTCCCTCAGAAAGAAACCAAAGTTATTGAACCAGTAGGAGGAAGGAAACGACTCAAAGGTGTTGCTAGCAACATGGAAACCTGCACAACACAAACTCAAGACTTTGCCCAAACGAACAGTGAGGTTGTCAATCTCACCGGTTTGCTGAAAACAAAGGATTAACCGTATGGTGTGGAAGGTAATGGTGGCTTGCAGAAAGTAAACAGGAATAGTGGAAGATGTATCAATGGTAAAGATTGGACCGGGGTCCATAGTTCACTAGAGGTGTTCTCCTTAAGATAAACAACATAACATGCTGGGTAAACAAATTACGGCAGGACAATTGACATGATAGAGCAAGGCATAACAATGCAATACTAGACATTCATGATCCTATGAGATTTGATTGGGCAATATAACAATATACATAGACCGCCATATAACTGCATCTATGACTAGTAATCCACCTTTAGGTTATCATCCGAACCTCCTCCAGTATTAAGTTGCAAGCAACAGATAACTGCTTTAAGAAAAGTGTGTAAGGTAAACAATCCACTTTTTCCATGAACAAGATATTGTTGTTTTCTCCCTAGTAGCAATAGCACATCTACAACCTTAGAGATTTCAGTCACTTCCCCAGATTAAATAGAGGCATGAACCCACTATCGAGCATAAATACTCCCTCTTGGAGTCACTAGCATCTACTTGGCCAAGATAGCTACTAGAAACAGAGAGCATGCAAGATCTCAAACAACACTGACATGATAGAATCATTAACCAATCTGACATAGTAATCTCAATATCCATCGAATCCCCGCAAACACAACATGCATGATTACAAATAGATGATCTTGATCATGAACAGAGCTCACAAGATGTAAACATGGTATCACAAAGGAGGAGAAACAACCATCTATCTACTACATGGACCCGTAGTCCAAGGTGCAACTACTCACACATCATACCAGAGGCTAGCATGGTGATGGATAAGGCCTCCGGGATGATCTCTCCCCTCCGACAGGGTGTCGGGAAGAGCTTCAGATCCCCTCGATCTAGGGACAATGGTGGCGGCGGCTACCAACTATTTCATGGAAGATTGATCGGGTCCTTAGGGTTTTGGTATCAGGGGCTTCTTATAGGTGAAGAGGGAGGCCGAGGGGGTGCTTGAGGCGGCTGCACCCCCAGGCGCGGGCCAGGACTGGCCACGCGGCCAGGGGGTGTGGCCCCCTCGAGGCCCTCCTCCGTCTCGTCTTCTGGATCCGTGTTCCCCACGGTAAAATATTGACTTTGGCTTTTGTCCCGTCCAATTCCGAGAATATTGATTTTCTGCCTTTTATGGAACCAAAAATAGAAGAAAACAGACAACTGGCACGGTGGCATCTTGTTAATAGGTTAGTAGCAGAAAACATATAAAAATACCTCAAAGTGTAGACAAAGCAAATAAAAGTAGACACTAAACAAGCATGGAACATCAAAAAATATAGATACATTTACGACGTATCATGACCGTTTACCACGAGTTGTTCATCACCCCCATAAGAAAGAACCATATCCTTATTACTTCTCAAGTACTTTAGGATTTTTTTGACCGCTATCCAGTGATCCACTCCTGGATCACTTTGATATCTGCTAGTTAAACTAACAACATATGCAATATCTGGTCTTGTACATAGCATGTCATACATGATAGATCCTATGGCTGAGGAATAGGTAGTCTTACTCATCCTCTCTCTATATTCTTCCATAGAGGGACTTTGAGTTTTACTCAAGGTCGTATTGGGCAACATGGACAATAACCCTTTCTTGATATCTTCCATTCCAAACCTCTTTAGAACCTTGTCCAAATATGTACTTTGTGAAAGCACTATTAAGCGTCTTGATCTATCTCTATAAATATTTATGCCTAATATATAAGCAGCTTCACCAAGATCCTTCATTGAAAAACTATTATTGAAATAATCTTTGACACTTTTAAGAAGTTTTATATCATTCCCAATCAACAATATGTCATCTACATATAGTACTAGGAATGCTACAGAGCTTCCACTCACTTTCTTGTAAATACTAGCTTCTCCATAAGTTTATATAAATCCAAAACTTTTGATCACCTTATCAAAATGTTGATTCCAACTTCGGGATGCTTGCTTCAATCCATAAATGGACCGTTGAAGTTTGCATACCTTGTTAGCATCTTTAGGATTGACAAAACCTTTGGGTTGTACCACATACAACTCTTCATCAATATCACCGTTGAGGAATGCCGTTTTGACATCCATCTGCCATATATCATAATTGTAATATGCAGCGATTGCTAACAAAATCCTCACAGACTATGGCTTTGCTACCAGTGAGAAAGTATCATCGTAGTTAACTCCTTGAATTTGTCGGAACTCTTTCGCGACAAGTCGAGCTTTATAGATGGTTACATTACCATCAGTGATGGTTGTGAAATATAGCCATCCACACTCACATTTAAACTGGATATTATACATATATTTGATGAAATATCTCTCTAAACTCTGCCACTTATGCGTAATGATCAAAGGGGTATACAATCCTTTCTTTTTATTTTTACCTACACAGATAATGACGTATAATGATGGGAATCACAACATTAAGGTCAAAGATATGAGATTTCCAACACGTCAAATAAACCAGGAGCCGTGAAGTGGAGGCAGAAGCTTTAACGACCAACTATATGGCGGGAATAAAATTCTGGTTGTATAGTTCTGGTTGTATAGTTGCCATCGACTCCGTTAGGTCAAACAAAACAAATTTCATGAAGGGACCCCTATATAAAGAGGCTTCAGGCGACGAGAAAACTCCTCTCTCTCTGTCTGTCTGTCTTTTCGACCTAAACCCTCTCTGCCACCAGAAGCCACCACGCCGGAGGAATAGATCTAGATCTAATCTCCAAACCCTTCTCCACCACCATAGCCATATTCCACCACTTGTAATAGTAGATCTCTTCTCCAATTGGCGACATTGTAAGACTATTTGCTATCTATCTTATGATCTCTATTACAATGTTTATGGTTGCTGATTTCATCTCTATGTGTGAGTAATTCTCCTTGGGCTAAGGGTTTCGGCCAGGCCATGTAGATTTTTGTGCATGTTATTTATCATAGATGGGATCATGTATTAGTTTGTATGACATGATGATTATTGTATCCTCTCTTGCCTCAATCTAAGGACTTGTCAGGTACCCAAGACCCCAAGGATTGATCCAAGTATAGGGAGTGTGAGTGATGACTGATCTGCAGGTTGGGAACCCAAGTGACAGAAGGGGTAGTACAGCTATTTGTGAGGGATTTACTTGGGATTAATGGTGACATCTCTATGCAAATCATTAGTTATATTTCTTCTATGGATGAGTCTAGTAGGTCATTGCTATAAGCGGTTGCGGAGGCAATAGCAATTATGGATGCACTGCCCACATATAATTATCTTTCTCTAAAAATTACATGCATACTTTATTATTATCTTTTATTCCCATTAGATGTATTGCACAGCTACTGGTGAAACCATAAGCCCTACGCCCTCTCTCTCGCCATCGTCAACAACAATAAAAAGATCGCAAACTCTTGGTCTGGTGAAAACACAAAAGGAATTCTAAAACCCTCGAAGGTCCATTTAAGTAACTTCACTTTGCTTTCTGGCGCCGTTTTCACTTTGCTTTCTGGCTTCCCGAGGATTCGATAAACCTAGGTATACTAGGTAAAATAACTATACTACATCCGTAATCCGGATCGAAGGTATCAACCCTTTTTCTGGAGCCGTTGCCGGGGAAGCAATAGCTACCCTGGTGAGGTTAGTAGGAACCTTGCTAGTTTTAATTGTTGTTTTTTATTTTGTTAGTTTGCTTTCAGTCTTTTTTTGAAAAACCAAAACAATTAGTTAGTCTTTTAATTCTTGTTTTCACCTTCATTAGTATTTGTTTAAGAAATCCAAAAACATAGGAAATATGGATGAAAAGAAGCTTGGGGAATTTGCAACTCCCAACAATGATTTTTTGCGTACTCCTATTACTCAGCCAGCAATTACTGCTGAAGATTATGAAATTAAGCCCCACTATTTAAGTTTGGTTCAACAGAATCAATTTGGAGGCTCTGCTGTTGAAGACACAGGTATGCACTTAAATACTTTTACTGAAATATGTGATATGATGCGCATTAAAGATGTTGACCCTGATGCGGTCAAGTTGCGCTTATTTCCTTTATCTCTTAGAGGAAGAGCAAAAGAATGGTTGCTATCTTTGCCTAGAAATACTATTGCATCACGGGTGGAATGTACTTCTTTATTTATGACTAAATTCTTTCACCTGCAAAGACTATGCAACTAAGATCTAATATTACTGGTTTTAGACAGGAAGAGCATGAGCCACTAGCGCTTGCATGGGAGAGAATGAAAGAATGCATGAGAAACTGTCCCAGCCATGGGATGGAAGATTGGTTAATCCTCCATTTTACTTTATAATGATCTTAACCCTGTGTCTAATTCTATGCTTGATACTACAGCTGGAGGAACATTTATGGGTAAACAAATTACCGAAGCAAAGTAGCTGCTAGACAATATGCAAGACAACCATGCCCAATGGCATGTGGAAAGATCAAACACGAAGAAGGTGAACTCCATCACACCTCAAGAAAATGAAGAACTCAATGCTATGTTGGATGAGCTCATATTAACCGTCAAAGGTAAGGAAACCTCGATAAGAGCTACTCCAGAACCAAATATTGAAGAAATAGACTTCATAGCTCGTAATGATTGTAACCCTGCTTGGAAGAAGAATTATAATTCAAATTTTCAAAAACACTATTCTAGTCCTGCAGGTAACTCTAATAATAATATGGCATCAAGTAATGGTATTCTCCAAGAAACTCTTAAATCTTTTATGGATTCAAAAAATGAGCAAAATATTATCCTATTTAAAATAACGTAGAACCATGATGCTATGCTTGGAAAATTATCTAACCAATTTGTAAGTTTGAGGAATGATTTGCAGGCCCTCCAAGAAAGAACAAGGATTGTTGAGGCACATCTAGGTAATATAACCGAGACTCAAACTCTCATTCTAGCTAAATTTGTAGGTAAAGTTGAGCCCAATCTAGTAGAAGACCTCAAGATGATAAGAATCCAAAGGAAGGAGCCTGAAGAACTTGACTATAGCAATGCTCCTTCACCAAATTACGCAGTTGAAGATCTTGTAAAAAGGACCAATATCAAGATTCCGGTAAGTGAAGTAAATGAGGAAGCCATGTATCAACACTTCGTTAACCAAGTAGCAATAAAATTGGATCTTTTGAAATCACCGAGTTAAAAATGCATCTAGCAGATTCTACCTACAAACAAGTAGTAGGAATTAAAGAGAATACCTTATTATACATTAAAGGTTATCCGGCTCTTATTGATTTTGTTATTGTTGACATGCCTGAAGATGCTACTTATCCTATCATATTAGGTCATCCTTTCTTAAGAATTATTAAGGCTTTGATTAATTTGCATGAAGGGAACGTGAAGCTCCAATTGCCTTCATAGGATCCTTTTGTTATTCATTTTCCTAGGAAAAAGAAAGCCAAGCAAGATGAGAAGGAGGGCATCACTTTGAAGGCCAACTATTTTGGAGTGGGTGTTCCACTCATCTGGCCTAAGTGAGTAACATCAAGGTCAAGCTATTGACCATAAAAGGGCACCGCATGGGAGGCAAACCATGTGAAATAAAGGTTTGAGCAAAGTTTTTAAGTTTAATTTAAGTTTTATGTTGAATAAAGAGTGCTAGAAAACTCCAGCGAGAAGGAGAGATCCAGTGGTACTAAAATTCCTGTTTTATACATGCTAAAGTTGGTCGACAATTTAGTCTGTCATTTTTCTGTCAAAACATGGTGTTTCGCTAAGTTTCAGTCTAAAAAGTAATTCTTGAAGAAATATAATTTTTTTGATGTATACAGTACCTTTAACGACCAACTATACAACGGGAATAAATATTCCAGCCGTATAGTTCCTGCCGTATAGTTATTTGAGCCATCGAGAATTTTTATTCTCCAGATACAGAAGGTTTAGCGACCAACTATACGGCGGGACCATTTTGGTCCGGCTGTATAGTTACAGCCGCCAGGAAATAAACCCTAGAAACACTAATTTTTTGCCATCAGACCAACTATACGGCGGGAATCAGTATTCCGGCTGTATAGTTGTGACCGTATAGTTGCATCCGACCACTTAAACGCACGGGAAGGTACCCCAAACACCAAAACTTCAATCCTTTTTATCTCTTCTAGCTCCAAACTCTCTCAAAACCTGAAGGGATCTTCACCTCTACTTAATTTCGTTCGATTTCCTCGCACACAAGTGATATACGGTATGTTTCTCCTCCGATCCTCTAATTACTTTTCGTGAATTCATATTTGGTCTATTGTCATTATGAATCTAGGGTGAAACTTACTTTGAACTAATTGCCATGATTCTCTTGCCTAGATTATTATGTTGAGGAGATTCTTTATTGTGCTATGATGAGGAATATGCTATGATTATTATTGTTGGATCAAAAAGTTTTATTTTTGTTTTTCTTATTTATTTTTAGAAGATGAACACAAGGAGACAAATGCATGCTAGTGCCGCTACGAGTTATTCTAAGGCTACAGCTGTAGCTTAGGACCGCATGGGGATACGATTTAGGAATGAGCTCCAACGTGATCGCTTCAACAAGATCAAGAACCGAGAAGTGAAGGCAACCAAGTGGGCTTGTCCTATCATATTGAACCAACTTGGTATTTATAATGACTTCAATTTACCTTGCAATAGGGTTGGCCTACAAAACTTTGTATTTCATGATGTGCCTACTTATCGCCGGTTAACTCTTGAATTTTTAAGTTCATTGCAAAGAACCATTATAACATGGCCAGGAGAGGACACTATTTCTATCCAATTTATGAACCACAATTATACATTAACACTTGATGAATGGTGCAATTGCCTTAGTTTACCAAACAATGATGCTAATGCTCTGCGTGCTTCTTATATCGACATGAACCCTTCCCTAGATATTATTATAATAGAATGAGTTTCACCTCTAGAGTCAACAAGGGGAAGAATATTCAGCATCCTGCTATTCGCTATTTGTTCTATGTTATTGCTAACACCTTGCAGGCACGCAATGAGTTTACAAGACTCAATGAAGAGGACATCTTGGTCCTTGCAAAAGCTGCTTTCAACAACAACTTGTCACTCAACTTGGGCGCAATTCTTCTGCGCTACTTGGAGCACCAATCCTCCCAAAGCCAAGGGCCAATCACATGTGGAGGCGTCATCACCGTTCTTACCATTGCCTTGGGCGTCAACCTAGGTGAGTTGCAACTATTTCTAGGAGAGCGACGTGTTGCTTTCTCTACATTAAAAGCTTGTGGAATGCTCACTAGGAGAGGTGGTGGTTTTTACTTGCATATTGCCGGAGCTAGGCATCTCTACCCCACTCCTTTGCCTAATGGTATCTTCTCTATCGAGGAGGGATGTTTGCTATATGATGTGCAGGTTGAACATCAACCCGAGGAGGAGATTTGGGACGAGGATGAGGACAAACAAGAGGAGCAAGAAGTTCCTTATCAAGAGGAGCAGCCACCAAACCGGTTCGCTACATATCAAGATTTTCAAGAACTTGGAGGAACCGTGGAGGGGATGCATAATCTCGCCTTGAACCTCCGAGAAAGAATAAGTAACTTATCAACTCAATTTGTAGACTGGAGTTACAACTTTTTCTCGCCACCTCAATGATTTGAAGGGCTTGCAAAAGCCTAAGCTTGGGGAGGTTTTCTATCTTTTTTTTTATTTGGCATTCATTTGCTTTATTTTATTTTTCAGGTTATGCTTTTATTTGAGTTTATAAGCACCGGTGTTGGTTTCCCCAACACTTTATCTTTAGTTATGTTATTTTATTTTCGATATTTTCAAGCCAAGCTTTGCCGCCAATTTTCTATTATTTAATTCCCCTTCTTAAAAACCATAAAATAATTCTCCATTTGTCTTTATTTTCCCTCTTTCTTTTCTTTTCGCCTCTAGGTTCTCATGTATTCGCAGGAGAGTGATTGAGTTCGAGGTTCCAAGAAACAAATCAAAAGGGAAGAGAGAAGTGGAACCAAACATGAGAGGTATGCCTTATGACTCCCCACTTTTGAAGTTTGAGAAACCCATGCTAGTTAGTAGTAAATGTTAAGATGTTATATCGGTGGAGTGAGTCTCTATATTGTAGTAAAATCTTGTTTGCATGGGTATTTAGTTGAGTATGTTTTGTTCCAGCTCTTGTAGTTAACCAAGTCTTGCCTAAAGTTTGCTAAACAATTGAAATAAGAAAAAGTCTTACAATTAAAAGGCTTGGGTGTTGTAGTGTTTAGTTTTGAAAGCTTATCCCTAGAGATACTCAACACCGCAGAAAATAGTGGTCGACTTGATAGCTCTCTTTGAAAGGATTTGTTCGATTGAATTAATGTTTAGCGGTTTTTGTGAGAATGCCAAAGTTTGACTTGTGAATCATAAGAATGATATAACTTTATGCGTGTCAAACTTCATGGGATGCCAACAACTCCTCTACCCTACGAACGATCTTCATGGAGGAAACTCCTAGATTTTGGCTATGAATTGATTAAACATATGTACCAACAATGCTATAATGGGTATGATTCTTGGCACTCCGGGGTAGTTGTATTCATGATGGAATCACTCCTCTAGCTGATATGAGTAATAATTATGCAAAAGGAACAAAAACCTTAGTGATGCCACAAGTGTCCCTCATAGCCCGATAAACTAATGAAATTTTTTGGAATGCTCTCAATTATTAAAGAACTAAAATTCTTGAAGGACAATGAATGGAAAGGCAGTGCTTGAAAAGTCTTGATTTATTGATGTGAGAGAATTGAGATACTTTAGTGTATATTCTTTTCATGATGAACTCTCACACTCTCAATTTTACATGGTTATACTTTATTGTTCAAAGGCAAGTTTATGAGTTGATTACATGACATGGAATAAAGTTTACTCATTTGAATCATCCATGCTTACAATAATTTAGCTACACTATAAGGATTCATTAAACCCGTATGATATGCTTGCCATTACTCTATCTATGCTGAAGTTTTTAAGATTAATAATGTGGAGGAAACATGAGACTACCAATCATGAGTAAGATCATCATCTTGTTATTTTAGTATAAATGCTGAGTTCCTTTTTGATTTTGGTTTTCTTTCTCGAGGACGATCAAGTTTAAGCTTGGGGAGGTTGATGGCTGTGAAATATAGCCATCCACACTCACATTTAAACTGGATATTATTTATATATTTGATGAAATATCTCTCTAAACCCTGCCACTAATGCCTAATGATCAAAGGTAGTCACAACATTAAAGTAAAAGATACGAGATTTCCAACACATCAAATAAACCAGGAGCCGTGAAGTGGAGGCAGAAGCTTTAACGACCAACTATACGTCGGGAATAAAAGTTCGGCCATATAGTTCCGGGTGTATAGTTGCCATCGACTCCGTTAGGTCAAATAGAACAACTTTCATGAAGGGACCCCTATATAAAGAGGCTTCGGGCAACGAGAAAACTCCTCTCGATCTCTCTCTTTTCGACCCAAACTCTCCCTGCCAGCAGAAGCCACCACGCAGGAGGAATAGATCTAGAACTAATCTCCAAACCCTTCTCCACCACCATAACCATATTTCACCACTTGTAATAGTAGATATCTTCTCCAATTGGCGACATTGTAAGACTATTTGCTATAAATCTTATGATCTATATTACAATGTTTATGATTGTTGATTTCATATCTATGTGTGAGTAATTCTCCTTGGGCTAAGGGTTTCGGCCTAGCCATGTAGCTTTTTGTGCATGTTATTTATCATAGATGGGATCATGTATTAGTTTGTATGACATGATTATTATTGTACACTCTCTTGCCTCAATCTAAGGACTTGTCAGATACCCAAGACCCCAAGGATTGATCCAGGTATAGGGAGTGTGAGTGATGACTGATCTGCATGTTGGGAACCCTAGTGACAGAAGGGGTAGTACGGATGTTTGTGAGGTATTTACTTGGGATTAACGGTGACATCACTATGCATATCATTAGTTCTCTTTCTTCTATGGATGATACTAGTAGTCTACTGCTATAAGCGGTTGCGGAGGCAATAGCAATTATGGATGCACTGCCCACATATAATTATCTTTCTCTAACAACTACATGCATACTTTATTATTATCTTTTATTCCCATCAGATGTTTTACACAGCTACTGGTGAAACCGAAACCCCTAGGCCCTCTCTCTCCATCATCATCAGCAACAAAAAGATCGCAAACTCTTGGTCCGGTGAAAACACAAAAGGAATTCTAAAACTTCTGAAGGTCTGTGTAAGTAACTTCACTTTGCTTTCCGCTTCCCAAGGATTCAATAAACCTAGGTATACTAGGAAAAAATAACTATACTATATCCGTAATCCGGATCAAAGGTATCAATCAACATATATTTTCTTCTTTAAAATCCATTTGTTCTGGATAACCTTGTGGCCATCCGGTAAGTCCACCAAAGTCCACACCTGGTTTTCGTACATGGATCCAATCTGGATTTCATGGCTTCTTGCCATTTATTGGAATCTAGGCTCATCATTGCTTCCTCATATGTCGCAGGGTCATCGGTGTTATCCACCAACATGACACTCATAACAGGATCATAGCAATCCAGAGTGGTACGAGTCCTCGTTGACCTGCGAGGTTCAGTAGTAACTTCATTCGAAGTTTCATGATCATTATCATTAGCTTCCTATCTTATTGGTGCAAGAGCCACATGAACATCTTCTGGTTCTTATCTACTCTCAAATCCGAGAGAAGGTTCGACAACCTCATTGAGTTCTACTTTCCTTCTAGTCACTTCTTTCGAGAGAAACTCCTTCTCGAGAAAGGATCCATTCTTGGCAACGAAGATTTTGCCTTCGGATCTATGATAGAAGGTATACCCAATAGTTTCCTTCGGGTATCCTATGAAGACGCATTTTTCCTCTTTGGGTTCAAGCTTGTCGGGCTGTAACTTCTTTACATAAGCTTTGCAACCCCAAATTTTAAGGAACGACAATTTAGGTTCCCAAGCCATAATTCATACGGTGTTGTTTCAACGGATTTATATGGTGCCCTATTTAAAGTGAATGCGGTTGTTTCTAATGCATAACCCCAAAATGATAATGCTAAATCTGTAAGTGACATCATAGACCGAACCATATCTAAGAAAGTTCGATTACGATGTTCGGACACACCATTACGCTGTGGTGTTCCCAGCGGTGTCAATTGTGAAAGTATTCCATATTTCTTCAAATGCTCGCAAAACTTGTAACTTAGATATTCACCTCCATGATTGGATTGCAGGAATTTAATCTTCCTGTTACGTTGATTCTCTACTTCACTTTGAAATTCCTTAAACTTCTCGAAAGTTTTGGACTCATGTTTCATGAAATAGATATATCCATATCTACTCAAGTCATCTGTGAAAGTAATAACATAATGATAACCACCATGCAATTACACACTCATCGGGCCACACACATCAGTATGTATGATTTCCAATAAGTCTGTAACTCGCTCCATCATACTAGAAAATGGAGTCTTAGTCATTTTTCACATTAGACATGCTTCACATCTTTCAAGTGATTTGAAATCTAGTGATTCAAGAAGTCCATCAGAATGGAGTATCTTCATACGGTTCACTCCAATGTGACCAAGACGGCAATGCCACATGTATGTAGAATTATATTTCAATTTCAAATGTTTAGCATCTATATTATGAACATGTGTATCACTACTATCGAGATTCAATAACAATAGACCATCTATCAACGGTGCATGACCATAAAAGATATTACTCATATAATGAACAACCATTATTCTTGGACTTAAACAAGTAATCGTTCGCAATAAACAAGATCTAGATATAATGTTCATGCTTAACGCAAGCACCAAATAAAAATTATTTAAGTATAAAACTAATCCTGATGGTAGATGAAGAGGGAGCGTCCCGACTGCGACCACATCAACATTGGAGCCATTTCCAACAAGCATCGTCACCTCGTCTCTCACTAGTCTCCGTTTATTCTGCAGCACCTGTTTCGAGTTATAAATATGAGTAACCAAACCAGTATCAAATACCAAGGGAACTACTAAGACTACTAGTAAGATACACATAAATAACATGTATATCGAATATACCTTTCTTCTTGATGTTGCCATTCTTCAGATCTGCCAGGTACTTGGGGAAATTCTGCTTCCAGTGAACTTCTCCCTTATAGTAAATGCACTCAGTATCAGGCTTAGGACCAACCTTGGTCTTCTTTGCAGGTGCGACAGCTTTCTTGCCGCCCTTCTTGAAGTTACTCTTTTTCTTAGGCTTGCCTTGCTTCTTGAAATTGGCGGTCTTATTGACCATAAACACTTGGTGCTCTTTCTTGATCTCCACTTCCGCAGACTTCAACATAGAGAAGAGTTCTGGTAACGAATTATCCATGTGTTGCATGTTGTAGTTCATCATGAAGTTCCTGTAACTAGATGGTAGTGATTGGAGGACACGGTGAATCCCCAATGCATTAGGAATCACTATACCCAAGATTTTGAGCTTATTAGTGTGCCTAGACATCTTAAGCACATGCTCTCTAATGGAGCTGCCCTCTTCCATCTTGTAGTTAAAGAACTTTTCAGAAGTCTCATAACTCTCAACCGCCGCATCAGCCTCGAATATCATTTTGAGTTCACGGACAATATCATGTGGGTCAAAGTTCTCAAACCTTTTCTGAAGCTCCGTTTCCAAACCATACAAGAGAGCACACTGAACTATGGAGTACTGATTCTTCCGAGTGAGGAAAACATTCTTCACCTCATCAGTAGCATCAGCTACAGGTGGGTCACCCAGTAGGGGATACTACTTTGCGGCC
Organism: Avena sativa; assembly: GCA_916181665.1. NCBI lineage: Eukaryota > Viridiplantae > Streptophyta > Magnoliopsida > Poales > Poaceae > Avena > Avena sativa. The sequence continues at coordinate 511,934,007 of OV702294.1, forward strand.
CGAAAGTTCGCAGGCAAAGGCATCGCGGGGTCCGAGTTGCGTGTAATCACCGCGATTCTAAAAGTTGGAGGGGTAATTACCAAGAGGGGCATTTCGAGTGAATGGAGGCCAAACCAAATATTTTCACATCTTAGCCGTTATGTTAGGATAATATGTTACATTAGTACCTGCCGTGTGATGGCTCAGTAAGAAACCGAGGTTATCGAACCAGTAGGAGGAAGGAAATGCCACACAGGTGTTGCAAGCAATGTGGAAACATGTACAACACAAACTCAAGACTTTGTCCCAACCAATGTTAAGGAAATCGGTAATCGTTAGCTGCTCGGTTGGCTTGGGAGTAGCGATTAATCGGAATTCAGACGATTAACTGATTTAATCGGTCGGATATTAATCGGTGCAGCCTACAAAAATTAGCACCTAAAACACGTATGAATCCTCAGCCTTAAGCTCCCGGATGAGATCCTCAAGGAACTCGAGCTCTTGTATCTGAGGTCTAGTCGGCAACTACGAGGAACTGGTCAACAACGACAAGGAACTAGTTGGTGATGGCTGAAATCAAGCTCCTGGAGGAACGGATCGAACGGGAGCTTCGCAAAACCTATTTCACTGGGGTTGGCTAGCGGATTGATGGGCGATATGGGTTGATAATTTTGCAACTTTTTTGACCAAGTGTAGTGGTTAATCGGGAACATACCTAGTAATCAGAGTGTCAGACCTATTAATCGGGCTAAATGATTAACACAAAGGATTAGTGGTAATCGACACGGTCAGGTCCCTAGTAGCGATTAATTGGCCTATTAATCGCTGATTCGGCCTATTTTTTGAACAGTGGTCCCAACTAACAGTGAGGTTGTCAATCTCACCGGTTGCTGTAACAAAGGATTAAATGTATGGTGTGCAAGGTAATGGTTTGTAGCAAGTAAACATGTAACAGTGGAGGATGTATCAATGGTAAAGATTGGACCGGAGTCCATAGTTCACTAGAGGTGCTCTGCTTAGATAAACAACATGGCATGAAGGGTAAACAAATTACAGCAGTGTAATTGACAGGAACTGAGCAAGGCATAACAATGCAATACTAGACAAAAAGATCCTATGAGATTCGATTGGGAAATACAACAATATATATAGACCGCCATCCAACTACATCTATGACTAGAAGTCCACCTTCAGGTTATCATCCGAACCCCCTCCAGTATTAAGTTGCAAGCAATAGACAACTGCTTTAAGCAAAGTGTGTAAGGTAAACAATCCACTTGTTCCATGAACAAGAGACCATTGTTTTAACCCTAGTGGCAACAACACATCTACAACAAAAGAGATTTTTGTCACTTCCCTTGGAAACTAGAGGCATGAACCCACTATCGAGCATAAATACCCCCTCTTGGAGTCACTAGCAACTACTTGGCCAAGATAGCTACTAACAACAGAGAGCATGCAAGATCACAAACAACACAGACATGATAGTATCATAAATACAAAACCATTAATCAATCTGACATAGTAATCTCAATATCCATCGGATCCCCGCAAACACAACATGCATGATTACAAATAGATTAGATCTTGATCATGAATGGAGCTCACAAGATCTATACATGAAAGCATAAGGAGGAGATACAACCATCTAGCTACTACATGGACCTGTAGTCCAAGGTGGAACTACTCACGCTTCATAACGGAGAAGAAGGCCTCTGGGATGATTTCCCCTCTGGCAGGGTGCCAGGAAGAACTTCAGATCCCCCCGATCTAGGGGCGATGGTGGCGGCGGCTACAGAAGGTTTTGTGGAGTTTTGATCGGGTGCCTAGGGTTTCTGCATCAGGGGCTTCTTATAGGCGAAGAGGTGAGGCTGGGAGGCGGTCGGGCGAAGAGGTTAGGCAAAGCATAGAGTGGTACTACAAGTCAAGGACTAAATGATCATAGAGGCTATGGTGACTTGTTCATAGTCATAACATGGTGTGAGCATCTGCCAAGTCAACCCAAACAAAGCATCAAAGGAGAATACCACAATACTATGCTTTTGCATGCTAAAACAACGCATAATTCTTTCAAGGAACACTAAAAGCAATCCCAATTGTTTGGAACATGACATGCTACAGCAATAATCACTAAGCATAAGGTTAAAACAACACCTAGCATGTCATGCCAAAGTCTAAGTCACAGTCAATGCAAGCTCCTCTTGCACTTATCAAGCAAGAACTTTCTACTCCTTTCCAACACCAAGCAACTTATTTGAAACAACACAGCAAGAACGGGGGTCCAAACTACTTTATTCAAGCAAACTAAATAAACTAATCAAAGCAAATGAAAAATAAGACGCTCCAAGAACAACACAACAGTGCATGAAACAATAAAAATGAAGTGTCTAGAAAGACCTGAGCTTTTTATTGATGAAGAAGGGGATGCCTTGGGCATCCCCAAGCTTTGACACTTGTACCTCTTGGATATTTCTTGGGGAAACACCAGGGTGGCATCCCAAAGCTTGAGTTTTTGTCCATCCTTCATCTCATTACATCATTCTCTCTTTGCACCTGAAATTTTTCCTTCATACAAAACTTCACACAATCTTCATTAGCAACATTAGTGTATTCAAAAGATAAAAAACCTTTGGGACTAGCTTTGGAACAGCAAAACTTTTCACTAAAAACACATGCTACTGTAGAAAATCCTTCAAAAAGCTCAATTCACCAAAAGAGAACTCAAAAAGGAATCAATAAGAGGCAAATGCAAATAATGGCAGAAATCTGTCAAAACAGACCAGCGGGTAGATAGCGATTTTTTCTAAAATCTTATGTTGCTCAAATGAAAAAGTGTTCAACTAACTAAAGTTAGCTAACATACTGGGTGATTTATTCGTAAATGTTCAGCTCAATCCGACTTACAGAGACTTCTCACGAATTATTATGGTGGAGGACAGAAATCTGTTTGGGGACAGCAACTCCCCAAATCTTACTTCCCTCTCATTAGAGGTCATTTTTGGCACAAAAAGCAAAAAAAGGATAAGAAGAGGTCATTACTAAAGTAATAACTTCCAAGACTCAAGGAAACTCTTGTCTTATCTCACAACAAGTACTTTTCTTTAACGCCTTTAAGTTAGGCCTGATAGTTTGAGAAGATGCTCACATAAGAAATATGAAATGAAGTAAAAGAGAGCATCAAGAAGCAAATTAAAAACACATTTAAGTCTAACCCACTTCCTATGCATAGGAATCTTGTAAATAAACAAGTCATGAAATCAAAAAGCAATAAGCATAGGAAAGCAAAACAAGTGCAACTTCAAGATTTTCAACATAAAGAGGGGAAACATAATATTGTTGAGATACATAAGACCATGTTTCCCTCTCTCATAATAACTTTCAGTAGCATCATGAATAAACTCAACAATATAGCTATCACATAAAGCATGCTTTTCATGATCTACAAACACATAATTTCTATCAAGCTCAAAAATAGTGGGATTAAAACCCTCACAGGTTTTACCCAAAGTAGATATTTCAAAAGGATCCACATAAACATAACAATCATCCTCCTTTGGTAAGCATGGGGGACAATCAAATAATATAAGAGGTAAAGATTTACTCTCATTAGAAGGTAGGCATGGGTAGATCCATTCTTCCTCCTTTTGTTCTTCACTCTCCTCCTATTTTTCATCTAATGAGCTTCCAGTTTCAACAATTTCTTCTTCCATAGGCTCCTGCAAGGCATTAGTCTCTTCCATTTGTGGAAAGCATATAATAAAATATTCAAGAATATAGCCATTTTCTTCCTTGTAATTATTTAAAGCAGAATTTAAGTATCTCATAAATCTCATATTCATAAGGTGCATCATTAGTATTTTCAAGCAAACTGGCAAGTTCAAATGCACCCTTGAAAGCAATAAATTCTTCAATTTGTTCCACATCATAAAAGTCATAATTTCCTTTAACATAAGAAGATATGGTAACATTATCATTATACTCACATTGAAAAGGGAGGTGTTTATACCTCCTACAACAACAAGCTTTATCAAAGCAATAAGTAACATTATAAGTAGAGCACACCTCTCTAGCAATAGTATTCAACTTATCAATTTGTTCCCATAAGTGTTTCCCTTTTTGTGACAAACGGTGTTCCTTATAATAATACTTTTGTTCTTCTGTGAACCCACCTTGCCAATAAGAACTAGTTTCAAAGAAACCATCCATTGATCGAAAGCATGACCAAGCAAGACAATAACAGACCAGGAACCAGAGTGGGAACTAATTTTGTGTGTGTTTTTGAATAGGGAAAGCAAACCAAACTAAACTAATTTTTTGGAGTTTTTGAAAAGAGGCAAACAAAACCAAGCAAAAGAAACTAAGCAAACTAAAACAAATAAAAGAGAAAGGTTGAGGAGGACTCCCCTTTTGAAGACGTCCTTAGCCTCCCCGGCAACAACGCCAGAAAACTTGTTGATGGCTCAGTTGATCTGGAGCCTGTTGGGAACCCCAAGAGCAAGGTGTGAAGCAGAACAACAGCAAGTCTTCCCTCAGTAAGAAATAGAGGTTATCGAACCAGTAGGAGGAAGGAAACATCACACAGGTGTTGCAAGCAACATGGAAACCTGCACAACACAAACTCAAGACTTTGCCCCAACTAACAGTGAGGTTGTCAATCTAACCGGTTGCTGTAACAAAGGATTAAACATATGGTGTGGAAGGTAATGGTTTGCAGCAAGTAAATAGGTAACAGTGGAGGATGTATCAATGGTAAAGATTGGACCGGGGTCCATAGTTCACTAGAGGTGCTCTCCTTAGATAAACAACATGGCATGAATGGTAAACAAATTACAGCAGGGCAATTGACAGGAACTGAGCAAGGCATAACAATGCAATACCAGACAAAAAAAATCCTATGAGATTTGATTGGGAAATACAACAATATACATAGACCGCCATCCAACTACATCTATGACTAGAAGTCCACCTTCAGGTTATCATCCGAACCCCCTCCAGTATTAAGTTGCAAGCAACAGACAACTGCTTTAAGCAAAGTGTGTAAGGTAAACAATCCACTTGTTCCATGAACAAGAGACCGTTGTTTTCTCCCTAGTGGCAACATCACATCTACAACCGAAGAGATTTTTGTCACTTCCCTTGGAAACTAGAGGCATGAACCCACTATCGAGCATAAATACCCCCTCTTGGAGTCACTAGCAACTACTTGGCCAAGATAGCTACTAACAACGGAGATCATGCAAGATCACAAACTACACAGACATGATTGTATCATAAAGAAAAAACCATTAATCAATCTGACATAGTAATCTCAATATCTATCGGATCCCCGCAAACACAACATGCATGATTACAAATAGATTAGATCTTGATCATGAACGGAGCTCAGAAGATCTATACATGAAAGCACAAGGAGGAGATACAACCATCTAGATACTACATGGACCCATAGTCCAAGGTGGAAATACTCATGCTTCATACCAGATAAGAAGGCCTCCGGGATGATTTCCCCTCTGCCAGGGTGCCGAGAAGAACTTTAGATCCCCCCGATCCAGGGACAATGGTGGCGGCAGCTATAGAAGGTTTTGTGGAGTTTTGATCGGGTGCCTAGGGTTTTTGCATCGGGGGCTTCTTATAGGCGAAGAGGCGAGGCTGGGAGGCGGCCGGAGGGCCCACACCCTACCCAGGCGTAGGGTGGGCCCACCCGCGCCTAGGGGGTGTGGCAGCCCTGGCTCGCCTCTCCGTCTCTCCTCTAGACTTTGTGTCGCCCACGGTAAAATATTGACTTTAGCTTTTGTCCCGTCCAATTCCGAGAATATTTATTTTCTGCCTTTCTGGAACCAAACACAGAAGAAAACAGGCAACTGGCACTATGGCAACTTGTTAATAAGTTAGTTCCAGAAAAGATATAAAAACACCTCAAAGTGTAAACAAAGTAAAGCAAAGTAGATACTAAACAAGCATGGAGCATCAAAAATTATAGATACGTTTCCTACGTATCACCGTGACCCTGCTGTGCCCCTTCTAAGTCACCGTCCACGTGTTGCATGGGAAATCCATTTCTATACTTTCCTAACCTCCGACACTAAATCCGGCAGCAGCGGCGGTCCTTTTTCTCCCACCCCCTACACCGAATCCGGTTCGGCGGTGGCAATGGTCATTTTTCTCCCTGCCCCTCCTCCTTCCCACCCACCCACCCATAAACACACACACAAGCGAAGCCAAGGTGGTAGCTACGTCGGCGACTGCTTCGGCTTCGTCGGAGCCAGCGTCTCGGGCACAACGCCAGACAAGCGAAGCAGCAGCGGGGTCTGCAGCCCACGTTAGCGAGGAGGTCAGCCAGATATCTGCTAACAGGGTACCTACAAGCAGCGGGTTGAAGAGAAAATCTAGGCCGGCGGCGGAGTGCTCGGCTGTAGTGCGGGGTCATGCAACCCAGATCTCGAAGAAAACCACCCGGGAGAAGAGCGAGAGGTGAATTTTTATTTTCTGTGCCTTGTCTTGCAAGTAGATTAGTTACTGCAAAGTAGTGTCGAATGAACCGAAAGGTCCCCTTTTTTAATCAAATGAGGAACAACTTTGATTCAGCGGACCTATATGAGTTCACGGTTCATGTCCGCCAGTACACTGCAAAACTAGATTTTGGTTGCAAGAGGGTTGTGTTTGGGCAGGTTGTGTGTCTGCTTGTCAACTACAAAGAGGTTGTGTCTATTTCGTAGCTGATAGATATGCTTCATTCTAGAATTCCTTGGGGATCCAGACAGAGGGAAAAATTGGTGTGGCATAACATGAGTGATACCTATGTGAAAATTGAGCACTCCCATGAGCTTCAGATGCTTTGGGAGTGTTGTGCAACTGATCGTCAGGTGAAAGTTGAAGTGATGATTGATGATATGTATGCAGATACTGGAGATCTTGCTGCCAGAGCTTCTGTTGCTCGAGTTTACAGACCACCAAATGCTGATCAAGCTAAGTTCAATATACACCTAGAGGTGGATTCGTACACAGCAAAACTTGATGGCGGAGTTAATAAGACAATTTCGTCATGTACTCTAGAGATAGACGTCGATTCCAAAAACATAACTTTTGTTGAACTGAGAGAGATGATTGGTAAGAAATCATTATTGGCCCTAAGCAGATGGCACGACTCCGGTGGTGGCATCATAAGAAGCAGGAGATCATAGAGGTTTTGGATACCGATGATCTGATGCAGATTATGCGACGAAAGAAGCAAACTAGGAAGGTGTTCTTCCTGGCTGCCATTTCTGATGTTGTTGGACATGTTGTAGTGGATGCAGAGGCCTTTGTTGTGGCTGAACAGAACGAGGCGATAGACGTTGATCAGATATAATGAGAGCTGCTACCCAGGGCTTGTCAGATAGACCGTAGGGCTCCCCTCCTATATTTGTAACAAAGATTGTTGTTGCTTTGAAACTGTGTTGATGTGGTCATGTTTGTTCAGAGATTGCAATACAATGTTCTATGAGATGTTGAGATTTTCGTACATATCACTCAATGAAAGCATCATTGTTGTAATAAGACACAAGTACATTGTAGTTAACATGATTGTGTTTGCTGAAATGATGTGATAAATTGGTTTTTTGAGAGATTATGATTGTTGAGAGATTGTAATATAATGTGATGTGAGTAGTGGGATTTTGGGACATATCATTCATTTAAACCATCACTGAACAAGGTGATATATAAGTACCTTGTAGTTGACATGATTATGATGTAATATAATGCTCTATGGGATCAGTAATTTGACTAATCGATGGATAACTATCTGTTACTTAGAAGTAAGTACTATCATGGATGAACGAGCGTAGGGTTTAGGAAAAAACTTACTAAGTAGGAGACAGTGATCTATTGGACGCACAGGTCTAGGATTTAGGAATAAGGGTTAAGGGGTTAGTACAATAAACAGTTCATTAGACCCTAAACCATAAACCATAATCCTATATTGTTTGGTACATAAGATTTTGTATGTTGCTATAAGTCAAACAAATTGGGAAGGAGGAAGTACATGATTAATATTACAAATTAAAATGAAGGAAGATAAAAACTATTAGATATGAGATAGTAATCTAGCCACGGGACATTGTATCAATTAAACCATTGTAGCATGCCAATTTAGTTAATGTTGCAATGTTGACGCACTTCACTTTCTCCACTCCTTCTCTCTCCAATCACTACCCTCCCCTCTCTCTCCTCACTATCGTCGCCGTGTCGCCGTGTCCGCATTCGCCATGCCACCCTGGAATGATAAGGACGACCAGTCGAGCAGCGACAACTTTCTCTCCGACATCGAGTCTTCCCTCCCTGATGTGAGTTCCTCTGTTTTCTCGTCAATGGTTAGGCTTTGGTAATTACCTCGACCCAAGACTTTAAATATGCATGCAATCGTGTTTATTTATAGCTTTTCTTTCCCTTATAGGTACCACTCATGATCTACGACCCCAATTGGGAGGGCCTAGATCTCGGTTGGGAAGTACCATGTGACCATGGGCTAAAACCGAGGAAATATGTTGCATTTGAAGGGAGTAACACTGGAAGAAGGTTTTTGGGCTATACAAATCAGGTTTTCTTTCGTTACGTACAATCGCGACATGAATAAAATTGTGTAGTGTTATGTTGATAATTAGGTCCCGTGTTTTTTTAGGTTGGCCCGGTGTGTAAAGAAGTAGAGTGGGTGGATCTTGAGTGGCCAGACGCACTTAAGAAATGTTTGGCCTAGTTGTGGGATATGTATGAGCTCGAAAGGCCGGGGAGATTTACAGATGCCCGTGATGCAGTTGCAAATAATTACAAGCTCTTGGTAGGAAATAAGGAGCTGGAACAGGAAATCAAGCATTTGCGGTCAGAACTAAATGACACAATCAATGGGAGCTTGGTGGTGGGAACTTCACGGAAGATTCAGAAGGCAGAAAAGGAGAGGGATCAGCTCATGGAAGAGAATAAGAAGCTAGAGTACTGCACTGCGGATCTGTTGAAGGATCTGAAGAAGGAGAGCGAGGTGAACAAGGACAAGCTACAGACGATCAACGAAATTTTAGATGAATAATTTGTGTCGTAGCAATATCTGAAACTAGTTAACTGTAAGACTTGAAATTGTGATATCTTGACTAATCTAAACTCAATCCTTGAGAAAAATAACCTTTCAGAAGAAAGCATAGTTTGCATAGAGAGAGGTCCACGTTTACAAAATCGTTACTACATGGATAAAACACGATTTGGTCCATCAGAACACATAGTTTGCAAACTAATTTTAGAGGAACTTATAGTTTGCACTGAGCCTGGCGCGGAGATGGTCGTTTTCCTTCCTGAGAAGCTCCAGTTCGAGGGTTCATTCGATGAGATCCGCTTTGGTTTTTACCTACTCCCTCAGTACTTGGACGTGCGCCTCGTGCTGGTTCAAGCGCTCCGTCTGGGAACCGACAAGCTTATCAGTAAGGTTAAGATTATCCACCATGAGATCCTTGATGATGTCCTCCTTCGCACGCGCCGAGGCAATACTTTTCTTGTGAAGTTTCTTCCTGTCGGCGATGTGCACCTTCAGATTGTGGCACTTGTCATAAAGGATGCTAACTTCTTCTCTCGGGCGGTTATGGGACACTTTCTGAAAATTCTGCTTCTCCATTTGGATAGCCATCTTGTCCTTTAGCCAGGTCGATAGTTCTGGGTTGAGCTTTCGCCTCTTCTGCTGCAACAAAAATACGTGGTTAGTTTCCACAATTTAAACAATTAACTAGTGTCAAAGTCATAATTTGGAGTATAGTTCAATCAAGGATTGTTGAAAATTTAACAGAATCAACTAGTGGCACAGTCCTAATTCCAGAGATAATGTCAGAGCAATATAGGCTTTTTCCCAATTTAACTAGATAAACTAGTGGCATATTTCTAATTTATATGACAAAGCAATATAGCCTTTTTCCCAATTCAACAGGATAAAGTAGTGGCATAGTCCTAATTTCAATTTCAGAGCAATATAGACTTTTCCCAATTCAACAGGATAAAGTAGTGGCATAGTCCTAATTTCAATTTCAGAGCAATATAGCCTTTTTCCCCAATTCAACGGGATAAAGTAGTGGCATATTCCTAATTTCAATTTCAAAGCAACGTGGAACTATATCCATCTAAGGGTGTTGTGGCTTTTTCCAATGTAACCAAATAATAGTGGCATAGTCATAATCTAATTCCAAGATCAGATACATAATGGAAAGAAAGGATGATGACCATTCATGAGAACACAAACCCATAATTCAGTTGACAGGCAAGTAAGATAAATAGAGAAATAAGAAGTTCCCCCAAGATTCCTTAATTGCACGACATGTATAAATTACAAAAGCAGCGGAGCATGAACTGATATTCCTGGCCCCCTCTACTCAGAATCTAAATTGGGCATTGCTGTTAGCTCCCCATTATCCTTGTTTGAACTCTTGGGGCGGTGAGACCTCGGCCCATGTCCTCCTTCATCTGTCTCAATGCATCTAGGCAACGGTCCATGTCATTGTAGGCTTTGATGGCGGCCTTTGCTTTGATGATGCATTCTCTACGTGTCTCGGTGGCTTTGTCCAGCAGGAGGACGCATCTATTCTAGAGATTCTTCTTGTCACACACGAGCTTCATAATTAAGTTGATGGCAAGATCTTGTTTGGACAAGCTGTGTCCGATCAACTTCTATAGCTCGTCGCGCTCTACTTCGAGCCTCTTGATGTTAAGTGAAAAATCAAGCGTGATCTCCTTATGCAGAGACAAACGCCTTCGAAGGCGATCATTAGCCTGGGTTAGGGAGCGTGCACCATGCAGTTGGTTGTCTATCTTGGCATTGATCGTGGCCACCTTGTCACGGAAATCGGCCTTCGCTTGCTGCATCATTCATGTTATTTAAAATAGGTACTCTATAATTATACTGCATGTTCGACGGAAGCACAATATTCAAGTCACAAAAGCCCCAAATGTGTCTACGAAGATTGATCATGGTCCCTACTTGGAGGCTAATTGTGGGCAGACACGATAATATTTCCACATTTAAAATCTCAAAAATAAAACCAAATGCATGTGGGGATTTGCTACCTCGCCGAGCCAGGGAACAAGGCCGAATGGTCCTGCGACACCGCCGCCACCATGCTGGTTTCAGGATCCACGACCGCCCTAGAATATGTAGCAGAGTAAGAAGAAGAACAAGAAGAAGAAGTAGACATAGCAGAAGAAGAAGAATGTAACGGGAGAAGCCCTGGCCTGCTAGAACACTCAGCGCTGCCACCACCATCATGCTGCTTTCAGGGTCGACGGCCACCCTAGAATATGTAGCAGAGTAACAGGAAGAATAAGAAGACATGGAAGAAGAAGAAGAAGAAAAAAAAATAAGAAGACCGTACCAGGAGGAGCCCTGGCCTGCTGGAACACTCAACGCTGTCGCCGCCATGGTGCTGCTTTCAGGGTCCACGACCGCCCTGGAATATGTAGCATAGCAATAAGAAGAAGAATAATAATAAGTAGACATAGAAGAAGAAGAAGAAGACTGTACTAGAAGGATCCCTGGCCTGCTGCAACATTCAATGCCTCCACCGCCATCGTGCTGCTTTCAGGGTCCATGGCCGCCCTGGAATATGTAGCATAGTAATAAGTAGAAGAATAAGAAGTAGACATATAAGAAGAAGAAGAAGACTGTACCGGGAGGAGCCCTGGCCTGCTGGAACATTCAGCGCCACCGTCGCCATCGTGCTGCTTTCAGGGTCCACGGCCGCCCTGGAATATGTAGCATAGTAATAAGAAGAAGAATAAGAAGTAGACATAGAAGAAGAAGAAGACTGTACCGGGAGCGGGAGGAGCCCTAGCCTGCTGGAACATTCAGCACCATTGCTAGGATAGATTGTGTCTTTGTGTGAGGGGGGGGGGGAATGAGCAGCTGGTTGAGCAGAAATACCAAGGCGGTGAGTTCTCTCCTTTCTCTCTGCGCGCACAGTCGATCTGCCTCTCCTCCGAGGAGCCATGGCTAATGCAGATGGAGGAAGGTGGGGGCAGGAGGAAGAAGAAAGTGATGGGCAGGGGAGAATGGTCAAAGAGTCCAGTCCGTTGTACAGTCTTATACAATACCACCATTTACTCTGGTGCTATCTCAACCTACATCCACCGTTCATTTGTTAATCAGTGGCCTATGTTGCTTACTTCTCAAAGAAGCGTGACTGGCAGAACTAGGGAATAAAACCCCAAAGTGAACACGATGGGACTCGATTGGACTGGCTTTAATGAGATGGACGGTTCAGCGGGGGCTACGAGGCGTGTGCCTAGTATCCCGTGGATAAAGGGGCCGGGGTGAGACTACGAGGGAGGAAGTAATTATAGGTTGCACGTCCAGCGTGCATGCATGCTCAAGGGGTTGTCATGACGCGCGCAACTCCTGCATGGACAGAACATGCTAGAGCGTTCAACTCCACGTTGACAGGCATGCACTGGACACTTCCCGACGCTGCCACGCGGCGCATTTTGTGGTTTGTTACATAACAACACTCCCAGTACATAGATATTTTACGATGTAGCACAATTTTTATGTGCCTAGACTATGAGATGCTCCTGGCGCCCCTAATAGGATCGACACCCAACTCTGTGTACCCGCCATCACGCATTTCCGAACAACTTTCTCGTGCAGCATGGCGCCATGCTGTGGCAGTGGCAGATCCTTGTCGGTGGCTGACCGTCTTGGCATCATTCGTGCTCGCCGGCAGCCATCTGAGGCACCACGATGTGTCGAACCGCTCTTGGATCCATCGACATCGGTGCTCGAGGACACCACGACGTCGAAGCTTGTCGTACCCGCCCCACCCGAGAAGCGTGTTGCACCAGCAGAGACGGAGGAGCGCCAAGCGGTAGCCAAGACGAAGGAGCGGCGGAGGAAAGAATGCGTGACCACCATGAATAAGTGCAGGAGGAATAGAGGAGCCAGCGATGAGGACCACGCCAACTCGGGCAACGAGGAGGAGTTCATGGAGCAGTTGGAGGTAGAAGCGGAAGAGAGTGACGTCGACCCGTGGGACTACGAGGAGGAGGACTCCAACGGGGAGAGGGCGCGTATATACGAGGAGTGAGTTGCCGACGAGTCATCGGAGGACACTGCCACCGCCATCAACAACGACGACGAGTAATGTTCTGTTGTTAGTATTGTTATTACATATTTAACTGCCACGTCCTGCGTTGTAATTGTTGTAAGTACCATGTCGTGTATAATAATATTGGGATGTTGCTACTATAACAATTTTGTGTGGCTGTTAGATAAAAGAGGATCAATAGTTGGCTGGCACGATCCGTGTGACAACTGTCTGACCAATCAAGGCGTGCTGGGTTCTGCGCGCGCTATACTAAGGGCTTTTCTGAGTATTCATGACTAGCATAGAGGGAAAATCTGAGTTAACATGGCTTCCAACCCTAGATCCCCCCTCGCTTCCCAGAACATGGAACCACTCCATGGATTAAGCCCAAACCTAGCTCCCTCACGACATCGCAAGCGACTTCTCCAACAAGAGATTTTGTAGTGATTTGGAGAAATCTCGACTTTCCATTTTCCGAACCCAAAAAACCGGCATATTCCCAAAGGAGATGCAAGATTAGGGCGCGCCCATGGGCCCAAGGCAATTTCCATGCATGCTACACCATGGTGCATGGCCATTCCCGGGAGGTGGGTATTTATCTCGTGGTGCAAGCATATACTGTATTTTTTTTTTGAGTTACGACCCGGTAAATGCGGTTTCTAACTATATGTACCCTATAAGACACTTTCAATTTTCAGCGAAAACTGGTTTAGGGTGCCCCATGGGGTACCTAGGCTGGATGCATGCCTGGGTCCAAGATTGCACCGACCGTCGCGTTGTCATGGCTGTCGGCGGGTTTCGCCTTTTTTTGGGCAGCACCAAACAAAATTTAAAAAAAATAAAAAAAATGTGAAAACGACTCCTTGCGCCCTTGCATGTGACCCACTGCCTTCATAAAATCATAGGCAAGGCATACTAGGTCCTTTGGCACCCAAGGCACCACCAGGATGTCTATCGAGTGTGAGTTAACATGGCTTCCAACCCTAGATTTAACCCCCCTTGCTGCCTAGAACATGGAACCACGCCATGAATTGAGCCCAAAACCTACACCTATATCCCTCTCGGCATCACAAGCGACTTATCCAATTAGAGATTTCCTGGTGATTTCCATTTTCTGAACCCGAAAAATCGGCGTTTTCCCAAAGCAGGTGCAAGATTAGGGCGCCCATGGGCCCGAGGAAATTTCCATGCATGTTACACCATGGTGCATGGCCATTCCCGGGAGGTGGGTATTTATCTCATGGTGCAAGCATATACTGTATTTTTTAGTTACGGTCCATTATATGCGATTTCTAACTGTATGCATCCTCTAAGACACTCTCAATTTTTAGGGAAAAATGGTTTGGGGTGCCCCATGGGGTACCTAGGATGGATGCATGCATGGGTCCAAGATTGCACCGACCGTCGCGTTGTTGTGGCCGCCGGCGGGTTTCGCTGTTTTTTGGGTAGCACCAAACAAAATCTAAAAAAATAAAATAAAAACGTGAAAACGGCTCTTCGAGCCCTTTCATGTTACCCACTGCTCTCATAAAATTATAGGCAAGGCATACTAGGTCCTTTGGCACCCAAGGCACCATAAGCATGTCTATCGAGTGTGAGTTAACATGGCTTCCAACCCTAGATTCTCCCCTCACTGCCCAGAATATGGAACCACTCCATGGATTGAGCCCAAACCCGGCACCTATCAGCCTTTCGACATCGCAAGAGACTTCTCCAACTAGAGATTTCGTGGTGATTTGGAGAAATCTCGACTTTCCATTTTCTGAACCCGAAAAACGGCATTTTTTCAAAGGAGGTGTAAGATTAGGGCGCGCTTATGGGCCCGAGGAAATTTCCATGCATTCTACACCATGCTGCATGGTCATTCCCGGTAGGTGGGTATTTATCTCGTGTTGCAAGCATATACTGTATTTTTTGAGTTACGACCTAGTAAATGCGGTTTCTAACTGTATGTACCCTATAAGACACTCAATTTTCAGGAAAAAATAGTTTGGGGTGCCCCATGGGGTACCTAGGCTGGATGCATGCCTGGGTCCAAGATTGCACAGACCATCACGTTGCCGCAGACACCGACGGGTTTCGCCTTTTTTTGGGCAGCACCAAACAAAATCTAAAAAAAATAAAAAATATGAAACGGCTCCTGGAGCCCTTGCATGTGACCCACTGCCCTCATAAAATGATAGGAGAGGCATACCAGGTCCTTTGGCACCCAAGGCGCCACCAAGATGTCTATCGAGTGTGAATTAACATGGCTTCCAACCCAAGATTCCCCCCTCGCTGCCCAAAACATGGAACCACTCCATGGATTGAGCCCAAACCCGACACCTAGCTCCCTCTCGGCATCGCAAGCGACTTCTCCAACTAGAGATTTCGTGGTGATTTGGAGAAATCTCGACTTTCCATTTTCTGAACCCGAAAAACTGGCGTTTTCCCAAAGGAGGTGCAAGATTAGGGCGCGCCCATGGGACCGAGGCAATTTCCACGCATGCTACACCATGGTGCATGGCCATTCCCGGGAGGTGGGTATTTATATCGTGGTGCAAGCATATATTGTATTTTTTTGAGTTATGGCCCGGTAAATGCGGTTTCTAACTGTATGTACCCTATAAGACACTCTCAATTTTCAGGGAAAAATGGTTTGGGGTGCCCCATGGTGTACCTAGACTGGATGCATGCCTAGGTCCAAGATTGCACCGACCGTCCCGCCGCCGGGTTTCGCCGTTTTTTCGGCACCATCAAATAAAATTTAAAAAATATAAAAAATGTGAAAACGGATCCTGGAGCCCTTGCATGTGACCCACTTCCCTCATAAAATCATAGGCAAGGCATACCAGGTCCTTTGGCACACAAGGCACCACCCGGATGTCTATCGGCTATGAGTTAACATGGCTTCCAACCATAGATTCCCCCCTCGCTGCCCAGAACATGGAACCACTCCATGGATTGAGCCCAAACCTGGCACCTAGGTCCCTATCAGCATCGCAAGCGACTTATCCAACTAGATATTTCGTGGTGATTTGGAGAAATCTTGACTTTCCATTTTTAAACCCGAAAAACCGGTGTTTTCCCAAAGGAGGTGCAAGATTAGGGCGCGCCCATGGGCCCGAGGCAATTTTCACGCATGCTGCACCATGGTGCATGGACATTCCCAGGAGGTGGGTATTTATATCATGGTGCAAGCATATACTCTATTTTTTTGAGTTACGGCCTAGTAAATGCGGTTTCTAACTGTATGTATTCTATAAGACACTCTCAATTTTCAGGGAAAAATTGTTTGGGATGCCCCATGGGGTAGCTAGGCTGGATGCATGCCTGGGTGCAAGATTGCACCGACCGTCGTATTGCCGCAGCCGCCGGCGGGTTTCGCCTTTTTTTGGGCAGCACCAAACAAAATCTAAAAACATAAAAAAAAATGTGAAAACGGCTCCTGGAGCCCTTGCATGTGACCCACTGCCCTCATAAAATCATAGGCAAGGCATACCAGGTCCTTTGACACCCAAGGCACCACCAGGATGTTTATCGAGTGTGATTTAACATGACTTCCAACACAAGATTCCCCCTTGCTGCCCAGAACATGGAACCAATCCATGGATTGAACCCAAACCCGACACCTAGCTCCCTCTCGGCATCGCAAGAGACTTCTCCAACTAGAGATTTCGTGGTGATTTGGAGAAATCTCGACTTTCCATTTTCTGAACCCGAAAAACCGACGTTTTCCCAAGGAGGTGCAAGATTAGGGCGCGCCCATGGGCCCGAGGCAATTTCCACGCATGCTACACCATTGTGCATGGCCATTCCCGGAATGTGGATATTTATATTGTGGTGCAAACATATACTGTATTTTTTTGAGTTATGGCCCGGTAAATGCGGTTTCTAACTGTATGTACCCTATAAGAAACTCTAAATTTTTAGGGAAAATGGTTTGGGGTACCCCATGGGGTACCTAGGCTGGATGCATGCCTGGGTCGAAGATTGCACCAATCATCGTGTTGCCGCGGCCACCGGCGGGTTTCGCCTTTTTTTTGGGAAGCACCAAACAAAATCTAAAAAATAAAAAAAATGTGAAAATGGCTCCTGGAGCCCTTGCATGTGACCTACTGCCCTCATAAAATCCTAGGAAAGGCATACTAGGTCCTTTGGCACACAAGGCACCACCAGGATGTCTATCGAGTGTGAGTTAACATGGCTTCCAACCCTAGATTCCTCCTCGCTGCCCAGAACATGGAATCACTCCATGGATTGAGCCCAAACCCGACACCTAGCTCCCTCTCGGCATCGCAAGCGACTTCTCCAACTAGAGATTTCGTGGTGATTTGGAGAAATCTCGACTTTCCATTTTCTCAACCCGAAAAACTGGCGTTTTACCAAAGGAGGTGCAAGATTAGGATGCGCCCATGGGCCCGATGCAATTTCCACACATGCTACACGATGTTGCATGGCCATTCCCGGGAGGTGGGTATTTATCTCGTGGTACAAGCATATACTGATTTTTTTGAGTTACGGCCTGGTAAATGCAGTTTCTAACTGTATGTACCCTATAAGACACTCTCAATTTTCAGAGAAAAATGGTTTGGGGTGCCCTATGGGGTACCTAGGCTGGATGCATGCATGGGTCCAAGATTGCACCGACCGTCGCGTTGCCGCGGCCGCCGGTGGGTTTCCCCATTTTTTGGGCAGCACCAAACAAAATCTAAAAAAATGTGAAAACGGCTCCTAGAGCCCTTGCATGTGACCCACTTCCCTCATAAAATCATAGGCAAGGCATACCAGGTCCTTTGGCACCAAGGTACCAGCAAGATGTCTATCGAATGTGAGTTAACATGGCTTCCAACCCTAGATTCCCTCCTCGCTGTCCAGAACATGGAACCACTCCATGGATTGAGCCCAAACCCGGCACCTAGCTCCCTGTCGGCATCGCAAGCGACTTCTCCAACTAGATATTTCGTCGTGATTTGGATAAATCTCGACTTTCCATTTTCTGAACCCAAAATACCAACATTTTCCCAAAGGAGGTGAACGATTAGGGTCTTATGGAAGCCCCCCCACGAGGGCCAGGTTGATTCTGCATCCCAATTGTTAGTCACCGTTGGATTGGGGAGAATGGACGATAAGGATCATCCTTTGCAATAGCGATCCGCGAGTAGGCATTTTTGCATCCCTACTGGCCCTAGCAACCACCAGTGGGCCTACCTCCTTGACCTTATAAACGCCACCATGTGGCCGAAGCTTAAACCCTGTTCGTTTCCTGCAACTCGCGTCAGCACAAGCATCGAATCCTACCTGAAGAAACTGCACCTCGCCATGGAGATGCTCCGTCTCAGCTTGCACAAGGCCGAGTTGTTCGCCCACTATGACATACTCGCGCCTCCGCTAGCAAGGCTACCGGCAGGCTACGAGCTCAGCTATGCTGGGGTGCCCGTGGCGCCGCTCTTGTGTGGCATCGCGCTGGCGAGGCAGATCGAGGAGTGCTGTCGCCAGCTGCCGGAGTGGAAGAGGGCAATGGACCGATACATGCACACCAGCGCGTACTGGCCAAGGTGCTTCAAGAGGGAGAGGAAGGCGTTGCTTTGGCTTTGCAGAGCTTACCGTCCGGAGATCCACCCGGATCTGCGCAACCCCGAAGGGAGGCAGCGCTTCTGGTCAGTGCCCGCGCGTACGCCCTCCACCGTTATCGATGCTGCACGCCATGCAGCACTCGTGAAGAGGAACGCCGCCGGGATCTTCCTCATCAATTTAGACTCGGAAGAGACGGACGACGACGCGGAGGATGTAGTGCACGACAAAAACAGTGGGACCGGCATAGTCAATTAGGGTACTTTAGCCTAAATTTAATCTATGTACGATAGCTTTAATGACCTCTTCAGATAGAATGACCAAGTTGTAAGAGCGTGTACAATGTTGTTTAAGTCTAGCAAAAATCTTAGACACTAGTCTAACAGAGAGAAATATGCTATAGCGTTTAGACACACTGATTGGCCCCACTCTTAGAATGAAATACCTATTTAAAAGGGCTCTTTTCCTATTCTTTTCCTATTCTTTTCTTCTTGTCAAAGCTCTTTTTTGGACAGCGTCAGTTGAATCTAAAGAAAATCTTAGACACGAGTGTATCAAAACCAAGTATGCTCCAGCGTTTAGACACACCGGTAGGCTCCTCTACTGGAATAAAAAACCTATTTATGAAGACTCTTTTTTTATCCTTTTTTTCTTGCAAAGCTTTTTTCCTCTTAGAGCATCAATGCCCCTGACGTAGCCGATGCGACGTTGCTGACAAAGACGGGGCGAGGTTGATAGGACGGTACGCTTTCTTTGCTCCCAACACTTGATGGCACAGTCATAATTTTGGGGTGCGTCAGATAAGAAGAAGACACGCGAATCCGCAAAAAATCGCAGGGCATGATACGTCCATAACGTATCTATAATTTTTGATGGTTTTATGCTATTATTATGCTTTTGACACTTTTTTTATATAAAGTTGAGTTATTTGAACTAATCTACTAATAGTTTCAAAAGTGCACAATGTTCTTGTTTTACACTTTGATGTGTAGGAATTATCAAGAATACAAGTGGAACCCTTGTCGGGGTGAAATTGAGATTTTCCAGAAATCTGTCTTAGAACTCTTTTTGAAGATGGTCACATTTTGGATCGAATACGGCGTCAAACAGAAAACTCTTCCACTACAAAGTTGTAGGAAATTTCGCGGCAATCGTTCTGGATATAAAATCTAGCTGATTCCGAGTCCGGACGGACACGCTAGGCCCGATTTACTGCAGCCCAAGATGAGGTGACGGGAATCCGAGAAGCTATATAAAGGAAGGAAACCTAATTCGTGGGAGACACCCTCACCCACGAATTTGCAGCCACCAAAGCCACGTTTTTGCCTCCCCCATGGATCCCATCTCCATGGGGGAGGGCTCCCAAGAAGCCATGAAGGAAGAGGGCTAAGGGGCGGTGCTCCCCCATGATACCGGCGGCGAGGAAGGAGTCCCCCGCACCGCCGCCGGCGCCTCCACTGCCCTCTTCACCATCTTCACCGCCATCTCCATCACCTAATCCTCCTAGTATGCAGTGGTTCGTCCTCCCACACACCTCTCTACCGTCCTATATAAACATAGTGTTTGATGCTATAAGTTATAATCCTATGATCTATGTCATGTTTGTGTAGTTTGTTTGTTCTTAGATTGGATGGTTGAACGTCTTTGGTTCATTAGAGTTGTATGTTGATATGGTATAGTCCTTTGGTGTCCATTATATTTGTGTGCGTATGGATTAAACATCATAGGGTTTGTAGTATGTGTAAAGCGAAGGGGAAAGTTCTATCGAAGTGACAGAAACCTAAGGACGCGAACCGGAACGTTGCATGTATGGGAATATGAGGACCATTAACTTAAGGCTATGGTTGGGGAAACTTTAATGCTTTGTTAGTAGTGATGGATGTTTGCTAACAATCTAATCATATAGTACATGTAATTCCAAGTAGTGAAGCACATGTATATTTGGCCTCTCCCACATAGAAAACTTCATTGAACAAATGAACCCGATTTATTCGCCAATTAAACTTGGACAAAGCCACCACAATTACCATCACTATTCCACACTCATGGTTCTGTTAGTTTAGTGTATTTTATTGCCACAACAACTAGCTTTACTTTCTTGTTATTTATTTTCTTGCAAAGCTTTCTCTAGTACTCGTTTTGTTCCTCTAGTTTTATTTCCTAGATAATGCA
Organism: Avena sativa; assembly: GCA_916181665.1. Lineage (NCBI taxonomy): Eukaryota > Viridiplantae > Streptophyta > Magnoliopsida > Poales > Poaceae > Avena > Avena sativa. The sequence continues at coordinate 511,954,796 of OV702294.1, forward strand.
AACATTTAGTGTGCGTAGAGTTGTATCACTGGTTGATAGAACTTGAGAGAATATTTATCCTACCTTTAGCTCCTCATTGGGTTCGACACTCTTACTTATCGAAAAGGCTACACACGATTCCCTATACTTGTGGGATACAAGACTTTTTCTGGCGCCATTGCCGGGGAGCAATAGCGTGTGGGTGAATATTCTTGTGTGCACTTGTTTCCTTTATCTCTAAGTAGTTTTTACTTCCAGTTTTAAGTTGGTCTCTATCTTAGAATGGATAGGGATTGCGAATTACAAAAAAATAGGTGTACTTGTTACCTAAAAATGTTTTCAAAAAGGAAAGTGATTGGAAAGATCAGTAATGGTTAAGTGGGGGTCGACCTTGAACACTTGTGTTCATGCCTATGAAAACAAAACAAATGTTCCCATGGAAGCTTTTTAACTGAAGGAAGGCACCTTAAAATATCATTTCCCATTCAAGAAAGTTATACAATACCTTTTGCCTCTCCTATTAAAACAAAAGTTGCTCTTAATGCTTCTTTATTTGAAAATACTTGAATCTTGCTTCTTGTGCCTAACTTAAAGACGTTAAAGAATAGTACTTCTTGGGAGATAACCCAATAGTTTTCTTGAGTCTTGGAAGTTATTACTTCTTTAATAACCTCTCCTTATCCTTTTTATTTGATTTTTGTACCAAGAATAACCTCTAATGAGAGGGAAGTAAGATTTGGGGAGTTGCTATCCCGAAACAGATTTTTGCGCTCCACTGTAAACATTCTTGAAAAATCTTTGTAAGTCGGATTGAGCTGTAAGTTTCTTAATAAATCCCTCGGGTTGTTAGCTAACTTTCGTTACTTTAACACTTTTTTGTTTGAGCAACAGAAGGTCTTCAAAAAAATTGATTTCTACCTGCTGGTTTGTTTTGACAGATTTCTGCCATTATTTGCATTTGCTTCTTATTGATTCCTTTTTGGGTTCTTTTTGGGAAATTGAGATTTTCAAGGGAATTGCTGCAGTAGCTTGTGTCTTTAGTGAAAGTTTTGCTATTGATGGTGCTCAACATGGCACTTCGTTGGTAACCCCAAGCGCAGGGTGTGAAGAGCAAGCAGCAAGTTTTCCCTCAGTTGAGACCGAGGTTATCAAACCAGAAGGAGGAAGGAAACGTCACACAGGTGTTGCAAGCAACATGGAGGCCTACACAACACAGACTCAAGACTTTTCCCCAATGAACAGTGATGTTGTCAAGCTCACCTGTTTGCTATAACAAATGATTAAATGTATGGTGTGGAAGGTAATGGTTTGCAGCAAGTAAACAAGTAATAGTGGAAGATGTATCAATGGTAAAGATTGGACCAGGGTCCATAGTTCACTAGAGGTGCTCTCCTTATATAAACAACATGGCATGAAGGGTAAAAAAATTACAGCAGGGCAATTGACAGGAACTGAGCAAGGCATAACAATGCAATTACTAGTCAGAAAGATCCTATGAGGTTGATTGGGAAATACAACAATATACATAGACCACCATCCAACTGCATCTATGACTAGAAGTCCACCTTCATGTCATCATTCGAACCCCCTCCAGTATTAAGTTGCAAATAACAGACAACTGCTTTAAGCAAAGTGTGTAAGGTAAACAGTCCACATGTTCCATGAACAAGAGACCGTTGTTTTCTCCCTAGTAGCAACAACACATCTACAACCGAAGATATTATTGTTACTTCCCTTGGAAACTAGAGGCATGAACCCACTATCGAGCATAAATACCCCCTCTTGGAGTCACTAGCAACTACTTAGCCAAGATAGGTACTAACAACAGAGAGAATGCAAGATCACAAACAACACAGACATGATAGATTCATAAAGACAAAACCATTAATCAAACCAACATAATAATCTCAATATCCATCGGATCCCCGCAAACACAACATGCATGATTACAAATAGATTAGATCTTGATCATGAACGGAGCTCACAAGATCTATACATGAAAGCACAAAGGAGGAGATACAACCATCTAGCTACTACATGGACCCATAGTCCAAGGTGGAACTACTCACGCATCATACCGGAGAGAAGGCCTCCGGGATGATCTCCCCTTCGGTAGGGTGTCGGGAAGAACTTCAGATCCCCCCGATCTAGGGACGACGATGGCGGCGCCTATAGAAGGTTTCGTGGAATATTGATCGGGTACTCAGGGTTTCTGCATCGAGGGATTCTTATAGGCGAAGGGGGAGACCGAGGAGGCGGCCAGGGCCACCAAAACCGAGCCAGGCGTGGGGTGGGGCCCACCCGCGCCTGGGGTGGGTCTGGCCCCCTTGGCTGGCCTCCCGGGCTCTCCTCTGGACTTCTTGTTCCCCACGGAAAGTAATTGACTTTGTCTTTTGTACTGTCCAATTCTGAGAATATTTCTTTACTAACTTTTCTAAAACCAAAAACAACAGAAAACAAGCATCTGGCACTGTAGCAACTTGTTAATAGGTTAGTACCAGAAAACATGTAAAAAGCACCTCAAAGTGTGGACAAGTAAAGCAAAGTAGATACTAAACAAGCATGGAGCATCAAAAATTATAGATACGTTTCCAACGTATCAACATCCCCAAGCTTAACTCCTGCTCGTCCTCGAGTAGGTAAGTGATAAACAGAATACTTTTTGAGGTGACATGCACCCTCACAAAGATCCAACCATTTGCAAACATTGAAAGCTGGGATCAAAGAACTCTAAACATGTGCATGAAAGATGGAGTTCTAACAATAGTACATAGTAACTATGCATGGAACATGACAAGCTACAAACAAAGATCATGAATAACATGCATTGAAAAATGTTTGTTTGTTTCACATGCAGAAAACATAGCATAGTGGCAATCAGCTTGTCCCTCATAGAGTAGCAAATAGATGCATAGGACACCTGCAAAGTTCACAAGGGTGACTAGAAACAAGTAGCACAAGAGCAAGTAATATCACAATATGCATCAATTAATAAGCTTTGGAACACTGCACACAAAATGACAACTATGCTCTCTTAATGGTGCCTAAAGGTAGAAGGTGGAGACTCAATAATGGTGGAAGAAAGGCCTTTTTGTAAAGGAAGCAGGGATTACAAGTTTCAAAAAGAGCTTCCAAAAATTATGGTACTTGTTAGCTTTCAGCCCTCATTGCCCCTATCATAAGAATCTTGAAGTGGTTAATGTTAAAGTGGCAAAGCTGGAGTATATGCTTGACGAAGTATAAGTTGACAATCTCATGCCCCTTGAATACGAGGGCCACACCTCATGCATACTCAACTTTGGGTCCAGGTAAGTTCTTGTCACTGTAAGTATTTGCATATCATTGAGAACCGCCAACGGGGTACCCCATGCACATGGTACAGGAGCTTTCCCATAACCAAAATGACAAGGCAAGCAGACAATGAGCATCTCAGCAATCTTTTTACTTACCATATGCATAGCTTTTTATTGAGGATGCTTCATAGGTAGCTCATTATGGTGATGCTGCAAGTTTCCACCATGATTAGGCATGGCTTAGGCTAGCGGCCCAGGCGTTTCTCTAACACAGAATACAAACTCCATGGATGTTGGGGATATGCTATATGGGTATCCTCATAGCATGTCTCTTATCCGGATAACCCGGGTGGCCCACAGTTGGTAGCATGGACCATGGCCTGTTGGGCGGCCTAGTTAGATGGATCCAGAAGGGAGGCCCATGCCGGATAAAGGAAGGCTACGATGGAGTCACCAGCGTACCCGGAGCCTTGGAGTACAAGACAAGCTAGACTAGTTATAGTCAGTGTAGGACTCTGTAACCTATCCAGCTAGGACTTTTCCCTTTAACCCTAGAACCTGGCGACTATATAAGTCGGGTCTATGGGAGCCTTTTGGGCACAACTTCACATAACCTCGCATAGATAACCTATCTCTGTAACTCGGCGTATTGCCATTATAGTGATTTATAGCAGGAGTAGGATTCCGCCACTGTTGTGGGATCTGAACCTGGGTAAGCTGTGTTACCTCATACCCGTCAACCATCTGCCTTACCCCACGTCACTAAACACGCACTGTGAGGACCCCTCCATGGCGTACTCGTCGGCAATACCATGACAGTTGGCGCCCATCGTGGGGCAAGAGGCGCTTCAGGCTCTTCAGCGGGCGAGGACCAAGGTCTTCACGGGAATCGGCGAAACCGTAGCCATCGGTCGCGTTCTCTTCTCCGGCAACATTCTGATCGTCCCTCCCGATGAGTTCTGGATCCCGGCGAAGACGAATCCTACGCGATGCTCGATCGTCCCCATCGGAGACATCCACCTCTTCATTGCAGAAACCGACTCGGGCACGAGTTCCCTGGGAGTCGGAGGAGCACCAAGACCCGCACGGACCGCCTACGGGCAGGATACGTTCATGGAAGGATCCATGTCGGATCTCTCCTTGCAGTTTGCTGGCAAAGATCGGAAAAATTCAAGGTCCACCCAAACCGCCCCTGTGTAGGATATAACGGTGGAAGATCGCTGCAAGTCCGCCGGCTTCGTCCGTGCGTCTGGACAACAGAGATCCAAGTTCGTCGGCGTGGTTACCATCTTCGATCTAGCGCATTGCATTCAGAGAGAGGGCTAAAACCCCCGCGATTACCTTGCCAGGTGGCTCCGTATACGAGCCGACCTGGCACACTGCCAAAATGATGATGCTATGTATCACTTTGTGGAAGGACTAGACCAAGGAACGCTTCTCCGACATTCTCTAAGGCAGCAGCAGGCTTCAGGACGCCTCACCTTCGAAAGCATGGTGAACACCGTCAACAGCTACACGGAGGCTGAGGGAACGGCTCAGGCGCTCAATGACAGAGCGCCGCCGGCTCAACCACCGCCACTGGCTGCCATCGCCGCAGCAGCGCCACCACCTCCAGTCATCATTGCACCTCCACCCCCTGTCATCGAGGAAGGCCCGATACCCTCCGACTCTGTGATTGACGTGCTTTACGCCGACTTCAGTGCAGATTCAGAGGAGATAGATTTCAGACCGGAGGAGCTAGACTCTGCCATGCAGGAGATGGAGGAGGATTACAAGCGTGACGAGCAGACCAACAATGCCGTCACGTCCCGCGAAGTTTTCGTCACCATTGGGACGGTGATGGATGAAGATCAACCCGGAAGAGCTCCGCCTACAGCGCTGGACAAGGCGAAGGGACCACCTCTCGCTGCTGACAATGATCGTGCAAAGGACATGCCCCCTCCGCCTAACCTAGTGCAACAGCCGCAGGAACTCGGCACCGGCCCGAGCAACAACAACGCAAACTTGCTGCCTCCAGCATCTACGTCCGCTGCTGCCCAAGTTACTCCAGCTGATAGAGTAATGTATGGCAATCTCCTCGTCGAGCCACTAACTGTAGCTCATATCCGGAACGTGACCCAGCTTGACGAGAAGCGCCAGCAGCTGCTTGAGGAAGCGCAGGCCATCGCGGAGCAAGGCGCTAAACTAGATCGAGATCTGGTCAACACGCAGAAATCCATAGAGAAAGCTAGAGCAATGGAGGCCGAGTACAAGACTCTGCTGCAGCAGCAGAAGGCCAAGAAAGCTCCGGCTCGCGTCATCAACGATCCTGGTGTGCGGCGAAACCTAGGATGGGCTCCCCCGAAGCCGACACAAGCCAAGCCATACATTGACAGTGAAGGCAGGCAGGTGATGCCCACTCCTCTCCTCAACCTCGCCGTCGCCAAGACCCTTCTGGAGCAGGATCGATCGCCTGAGGCGGTGGAATAGGTCTATGACCTAGTGGCAAAGGCGGTGAAACAGCAGGAAAAGGCCACCTCTCAGAGGCTTGATTCTAACCCAGTGTTTTGCCAGTCTAGCCAGCATAAGCCTCCAAGGGACATATCTCCTCTTGATGTCAGGTCTCAGATGGGTTCATCAGAACGAAGACAGAGGGATGCGGGCAACAGGAAGGATGCTATCCCCATATCCTCCGACAATGGAGGCAAAGCCCAACCTCGTCGCCCATCGCCACCGCCCCGCTCCCCCCGACATCGCGAAGACCCTAAGGCTCACCGTCATACGGATATGCCCCCGCCAAGGCAGAGCGGCATTGTCATCCGCGACAACATGGAGCAGCCCTGTCATGACGGAGAGCGCAACCAAGGACATAAGAGCAGGTCACGCCATGACCCTCTGCGTCCGACAAGCGTGAAGCATCATAGGAGGGTAACAACAAGAAGGCTAACCCATCGCCACCTCCGCCTTTGTCGCCACCTAGCAGTCACCATGGCGGACGGGGCCCAAGTCGTTCACGCAGCCCATCCCCTGTTGACAAGAAGAAAAGAAGCCCGGAGCCATACGACGTGCGTTCGTGGATAGACAAGATCCACGAGGCCCGGGAAGGACCATACCTGGGACCATGTTGCTTTGGACCTGTGATACGGTCCACAACTTACCCCAAAGGTTTCCGTATTGACAAGACCATCAAGCCCTATGACGGCACCACCAAGCCAGCCACATGGTTGCAGGATTACGGCAACACGGTGGAGATCGCCGGGGGTAACCCCAACGTCGCCGTCAAGTACCTCCCATTGATGTTGGCGGGCACGGCCCGTCAATGGATTGATGACTTGCCGGAGAAATCCATTTGCAATTGGTTGGACATGCAAGAAGCGTTCACCAAGAACTTCGAGGGTACATATAAGCGTCCCTGCACTGTTGGCGATCTACAGCGGTACGTGCAAGATAAAGACGAGACATCTCGCGCCTACCTCTCCCGCTGGCTGGATATGAAGAATTCATGCGCAGGAGTACATGCTCAGACCGCCATGGCCGCCTTCATTGATGGGTTGGAAAGGGGCACGTTGCTCCAACATAAGCTGAAGCACTTACAGGACAACCACCAACTTGACTTGAACTAGATGATTCAGTTGGCTAGTGAGTTCGCAGCTGCTGACGACGATGCTCGCGGCTCCCTGCCGGCAACGGCCTTTCCAACTCAAGCTCGGAGGAACAGCAACACTAAGCGGAAAACCGCACCAAAAGAAAAGCAAACTCCTGACATGGTTGCTATGACTTTCGCAGGACGAGGTGATGGCGGACAACGTGGCCGAGGGAGAGGAGCTGGTCGTGGACAGCAGCGAGGAAGTGAAACTACCTCGGCAGTGCTCCGCGTTCCCCAAACCTACAAAGAGTACCGCGATATGTTGTGCCTCATACACCTCGATGCCAACGGCAAGGCCACCCACACCAATCTCCACTGCAAGTTCGTCAACGACCTCAAGGAGGACTCGGCGTCCGGCTACAAGCGAAGTTGGAAGAACAGACCACGAGGAAAGGGCAAGGGGAATAAGAAGGAGGATTAGTCCAAGGATTCAAGTGACATGGACGAGGATGTTGACCCTAAGCATGCCGCCAAGAGAGACGGCAAAGGCAAGAACCCCTTCGTGGAGTTCCTCCGTGAGAATAGGGACATCTTTGCCTAGCAGCCTACCGACATGAAAGGTGTACCTAGGGAACTTGCCGAGCACAGCTTGAACATTGATCCAAAATGCAAACCAGTGAAACAACCTCTACAACGCTTTGGAGATGGGAAGAGACGCGGCATAGGCAAAGAGATAGCTAGGTTACTTAAGGCTAGTTTTATCTGAGAAGTCCTTCACACCCAATGGGTGGCCAATCCTGTACTTGTCCCCAAAAAGGGAACCAAAGAATTAAGAATGTGCGTTGATTACACCGGCTTGAACAAAGCATGTCCCAAAGATACGTTCGCTTTGCCTCACATTGACCAAGTCATTGACTCGACGGCTGGCTCGGAACTTCTGTGTTTTCTCGATGCATACTCAGGATACTACCAGATCAAGACGAGGAAGTCGGACCAATTGGCCACTTCATTCACTACACCCTACGGCACGTTTTGCTATGTCATGATGCCCTTTGGGCTGAAAAACGCAGGTGCTACGTACCAGCGGACAATGCAACGTTGCTTACACGATCAAATTGGTCGGAACATTCACGCCTATGTGGATGATATAGCGGTGATGTCTAAAAATTTAAATGACTTAATCTCCGACTTAAAATAAACCTTTGATAATCTTCGGAAATATAACATGATGCTTAACCCTAAGAAGTGCGTCTTCGGGGTTCCAGCCGGCAAATTGTTGGGCTTCATCGTTTCCCAGCGTGGAATCGAGGTCAACCCGAAGAAAATCAAGGCCATCTTAAACATAAACCGTCCGACATGCCTCAAGGACATACAACGACTAACAGATTGTGTTGCAGCAGTTAGTCGGTTCGTCAGCCGACTTGGAGAGAAGGCTCTACCGCTATACAAGTTGCTGAAGAAGGCGGACAAATTCACGTGGACGGACGAGGCAGATGCAACATTGAAGTAGCTCAAGGAGATTATTTCCTCAGCGCCTATCCTTGCAGCACCCGAGCCTGGAGAGCCCATATTAATTTACATGGCAGCCACCAACCAGGTAATAAGCATCGTCGTCATGGTAGAGCGGGAGGAACCAGGCTATGAGCACGGAGTTCAACTACCAGTTTACTATGTAAGTGAGGTCTTGACGGAGTCCAAGCAGCGTTACCCACACTACCAAAAGATAGCTTATGGAGTATTCCTTGCTTCTCGGAAGCTGAGGCACTATTTCCAGGAGCACCCTATCACAGTGGTGAGCAAGACTCCACTGTACGACATCATGAACAACAGCGACGCTACAGGAAGGGTCGTGAAGTGGGGCATTGAACTTGCCGCCTTCGAGATCACCTACAAGAGATGTGATGCTATCAAGTCACAAGCCTTGGCGGATTTTATTGCAGATTGGACGGAGATGCCAGATGCTACCCCATTGTTGGAGCCAGAATACTGGGTGATGCACTTTGACGGATCAAAGCTTCTCAATGGCTCGGGGGCTAGTGTACTGCTACAGTCACCAACTGGGGACAAGCTACACTACGTTCTGCAGATCCACTTCGAGGCTACGAACAACATGGCGGAGTATGAAGCACTCATTCACGGATTACGCGTAGCCAAGGATATTGGCATCAAGCGCATAGTTTGCTGTGGAGATTCCGACTTGGTTGCCCAGAAGGTGGCTGGCACCTGGAATGCGCGGAACCCTATGATGGTGGCATATCGAGACGAAGTGGACGAGATAGCCAAGAGCTTCTTTGGCTACGAGGTCAAGTTGTACCTAGGGAGCAAAACGAGGCGGCTGATCTGCTGTCTAAGCTTGGATCAGGTTGCAAACGAATTCCGCCTGGAGTTTTCCTGGAGCATCTACGGACACCATCCGTGAAGGGAGCAGACATCGACAACCCGGATAGAGTTGACTCTTTCGTCCACATGGTGGCAAAGGTCCCTCCGGCTTGGACAAAATCGTTCATGGAGTTTCTCGAACACGAAACTTTGCCCGACGACGAAGTCAAAAGATGACAAATAGTACGTCGAGAAAAGGGCTATACCATAATCAATGGATAGCTCTACAAAAGAAGCACTACTGGTGTATACCTTAAGTGTGTTTACCAGCAAGAAGGTATTGAAATCCTACGCGAAATCCATCTCGGAGATTGCGGGCATCACGCCGCTCCCCGATCTTTGGTTGCAAAAGCCTTCGGGTAAGGATTCTACTGGCTGACCGCGAAGGCAGACGCCGACAAACTGGTTGGGACATGCATGGGATGCCAGTATTATGCCCGGCAACCACATGTTCCTGCTGAAGAATTGCGAACAATACCAATAACTTGGCCATTTATAGTCTGGGGGCTAGACATGGTGGGACCGTTACAAACGGCACCATGTGGATTTATGCATCTGCTAGTAGCAGTTGATAAATTCACTAAATGGATAGAAGCTAAACCCATTAGAAACCTTGATGGGGCAACTGCCCTTAGGTTTGTCCGAGATCTAGTGGTGAGATTTGGTCTCCCACATAGCATTATCACCGACAATGGTAGCAACTTGTCACTCGGAGAAGTGGAGTCTTATTGTTGGGACAAAGGCATCCGACTTGACCTTGCATCTGTGGCACACCCACAATCCAATGGTCAGGTTGATCGAGCCAATGGATTAATTATGCAGGGAATCAAGCCACGTCTTGAAGCACCGCTACATAGAGCAGCTGGAGCCTGGGCGGAAGAATTGCCATCTGTGTTATGGAGTTTACGAACTACACCTAACAGATCCACCGGCTACACCCGTTACTTCATGGTATATGGAGCAGAAGCCATCCTACCTTCCGACATCCTTCACGATGCACCAAGAGTTGCCGCTTACGACGAGGATGACGCTGAAGAATCCAGATGCCTATATGTGGACCTTCTCGAGGAGGAGCGCGTTTTGGCATGCCAAAGATCTGCCATCTACCAGTAGAAGCTATGTGGCTACCATAGTCGCCGTGTCCGTCATCGCTCGTTTAAAGAGGGGGATCTGGTGCTCCGACTTAAGCAGAAGAAGTCACACAAATTATCCCTGCCATGGGAAGGATCGTTCATCATAAGCAAGGCGCTGCTCAATGGGTCTTACTACCTCGTTGACAATTGTGAACTGAAGGATAGACCCAACGAGGATCATAAGCGTAAGCAACGTGACCCGGATGATGACTACCCGGAGCTTCATCGACCATGGAACATAGCACATCTACGTCCTTTCTACACTTAGCATTTTCTATCTATTGTGTACCTCTTATATGATCAATGAAATAAAGCTCTTTGGTTCACTCATATTTCTGAGTCTTTTACCTCCTTTAGTGTTCATTTTTGGATCGTATAAAACCTTTATGCACAAGTTTTGCAATTGCACTTGTGAAAATTCCGCCTATGGGCGTTAGCTTAAGTTTTATGTCTACACGTTCTTTGTTGTTTTTATGTAGATTCTGGAGTAGTGACTTTTGGCACTTATTGTCGACGATTTTGTGCTTAGGTTATCAACGGTGCCATTGGGCATCATCACCTGAGTGCATGGTTCCAACAATGAGTCTTCTGACTCACGAAAGGTCAAGCATAAAAACCAAAGTAATGGATAATCCAGCACTTACTTAAAAATATATACATGCTGGAACTAGTTCTTAAGTAGCAGGACATACACCATTGTTTTCCGCCTTAAGTTAACACATAGTTTTTTCCGCATAACAAATACAAAGGAAGCAAATATTACAAGTTGTTTTTATTCCTCTGACGTAGGCGACTTGGAAGCAACATCGTCGGCAGCTGGAGAGTCACCTCCCTCGAAGTCGGCAGTGTTGAGGGACTCGGAGGAGCTTCGGCCTTTGTCTTCAATGATTTTCATGGGCACAAAGACGTTAACATCGACCAACTCGGCGACTCTGGTGTCATAACCCGCGAGCGACACCAAGATAGATTTGTGGTTTATATTTTGGCCTTCATCGTCTACGTCGGGGATACCGGAGGTTACCGTGTCGATGTCGGCATTCTCGTAGTGTGCCTTCACCATTGACAATGCCATCCTGGCGCCGGCCCGTGCACAAGAAGCTTTCGAGCTTGAGATACGCTCGGGGGCTCAACGCAGGATCTCCGAGAACTTCGTCAAAGAGTCCACTGCCTTGATGTTAATTTGTAGGGGCTTGGAAATCTCCTTGGTCTGTGCGATGGCGGTGTTGATAAAGTTGCTGGCAAGGACCATACATTCCTTTGGCGGAGGAGGTGTCCGGGTTAAACCCATAGGAGCTGCAAATTTCCGACAAAATAACGCATGAGTTTAGTAATACAACAAATTCAGAGTATCCAGATTACACAAGTCCAAGACGGAGAATCACTTACTGAAGATGCTGATCTCAGCCTGTCGGAGAGTCTCCGCCATGGAGTCCCGTTCTTGTTGGAGGAGCTTATACGCTTCATGATGGCGTTGATTTTTCTCATCAGTAGCTTTTTCTGCTCCTTCAAGATCGCGATCTCCTCCTTCAAGCGGTTCATTTCCTCACTAGCGGAGTCCTGCAGGGCTTTCATCGAGTCTTCATGCATCTTCAGCATGTCCTTTCTCTCCTGCTTAAGGATCTTGTTTTTTCTATCCAGCTATTGAATATGCTTGGATTGCTCAACAATATCCTTCGCTTTGGAAATGTTTTCTGCAAGTCAGAGAAATAACAGTACACAGTGAGTACTCAGAGAATGTTGGCACAAGACCAAGTCAGAATGCGAAAAAGCAAGGAACACAGACGCTTGCTCTTGGTGATTTGTTCCTTCAAGAAGGCAGTTTTACCCTTTTCAGCTTGCAAGTCCACGCGCATCTTCTGGTACTTGTCGTTGGTCATGCCCCTCCGAGCATTCTCATTCTGTGGAAAGAAGAAAGTAAATGTTGTTTGGTATACTTGGAGCATCTATCCGGAAAATTTCCACCTAGACGCTCGGGGGCTACAGTGAGAATTTTTTAACTTAGCAATATGCTTAGTCTTTCTTTAAGCATCTAGTCGGAACTAATTTAGTTTTTGATTAGAAGCTTGGGGGCTACAGTATAAAGTTTTTTAACTCAGACATATGCTTAGCTTCTCTTTAAGCATCTAGTCGGAACTAATTCAGACATATGCTTAGCTTCTCTTTAAGCATCTAGTCGGAACTAATTCAGTTATAACTAGAAGCTTGGGGGCTACAATATCAAAATTTATAAACACTATGTATGCTACTCTTGAAGCATCTAGTCGGAATCATTCATTCAAAATACATGCTTGGGGGCTATAGTGAGAAGTTTTCTAACTTAGTCACTCTTAGAGCATTTAGATGCAAAGACCTATGGTTTTCCGTCTAAATCCTCGGGGGCTATAGTGGGATACTCATATGAAATGCAAAAGACAAATAAAACTTACAAGTGCAATGATCTTGAGGTTGGTAGCACTCTCAACCAGCAACTTGCCGAAGGATACACTATTTCCTTGCAAGATCTCTGCTTGCCAGAAAAGCTCCTCGAGACCGCACGTTGGAGATGTCGGTGTCGCACCAGGAACCAGAGAAGTGCTACTCGACGTAAGTGCCGGATAGACTATCTTCGGAAATTCTATGGCCTTCCTGGGGGCGAGGACGCCTCATTCGGCAGATGTACCACCTTCCACCATCGCCTTACCGCTACCCATGGCATCCTTAGCCGAAGCTTCAGCCATTTGGTTTACGGCACTCTCATGCGTCGCTTGTTCACCAACAACAACGAGCTCTGTGGAGGCGCCTAAGTCCACTTCCATGACGGAAGGGCCAGATGCTTCTTTAGCTTGAGAGCTTGTCGGAGCGGATGAGGGCTGGACGATGGGGGTAACATGGGCGATGGCGGGAGATGCGTCGTGGTGTAGCATATCATTGGTGGTTCTGGAAACCCCCAAAGTTTTGGAGGTCTTCTTCAGACTGGTTGTGGATTTCTTCCTGAAATGTGCAAAATGCATAAGTACGGGAATAAGATAGACAATGGACAATGTCGGCGAGAAAGAAGCTTACACAAGAGGGGGTTCTTTGGCAAAGGGGATCCCGATATTCTTTCTTTTCTCCGTCTCCAGGGCGGTGGTAGTCTTTTTGGAGGCTCCACCCTCCGCCTTCTTCTTCTTGCCTCCGTCGCCAGCGTCAAAGGTGGAGCTCTTCCGCTTTCGCGACAACAGAACATCGTCGTCGGACACGACCATGACTTCCTTCATCTTTGGATCATAGATTTGGACAGCCATGCTATCCTCATCTAGATCGCTAAGCTGTTAAGTGAAAGACCAAAGTGTTGGATGAGATGATAATGGCTAGACGGAAGAACTGGAATATATGTCATACACGGAAAATAAACAGGTACCTTTGGGCACTTGCTCTCTACGAACATGTCGTTGGTGATGGTGAAGCGACGCTTCCTATCTTTCATATTGACGATGTCGTTGAGACGGAGCTTGACGGAGTCGCTTGAGAAGTTATCTTCAGAGATGCGGAGGCTATCCCTTCTATCGTTGGAATACTCGTGCATCAGCTTCAAGCGGTGCTGCAGAGGCTGGATCCGCCTGACGAACCAGTATATGGCTAGGTCCAATCCGGTCAGACCCATATCTATGAACCACTCTATCCTCCTTATAGCGCAGGAAGCATCGATGTCGGAGGGAAGGGAGGCCTGGGATCTCCATGTCGGGGCTTCGACGGCAGCTCCATCGACGAAGTCTGGGTACGTTACTTCTCGGCCGGCCAGAGGGATATCTGGGCCGTAGAAGTACGTCCACTACCAGTTCTTGCAGGACTCGTGGCCAACGATGTCGGGGAAGCGCCGGCCAGGCCGGATCTTAAAACTAATGGTGCCACAGTTTCTAATCTCGTCCTTGCTGGCTCCGGCTTCGCGCTTGACGGTAAAGAAATATATGAAGAGATCTAGCCTAGTCCTAATCCCTAGATAACCCTCGCAAAGCGACGCGTAGTTGCTAAGCGCTAAGATGCTATTGGGGGAGAGCTTCTGAGGCTGTACTCTGTAATGATTCAGGACAACAAGGAAGAAGTTGGAGATGGGCAGGGAGAAGCTGCGTACCAGTTGTGCTTTGAGGTACACTTTTTCTCCGGCTTGGGGAGAAGGTGTGACCTCGCCGGCCGGCGCCGCCCGCCAGGCGAGCCCCTCCGTCACGGGGAGGTAGCCCTCATTGATCAGTTCCTTGATATCACGGTCCATGATATCCGAACCGCGCCAATCGCCTTTGTGGGAGTCGTATTCCTCCTCCAGCAGCTCCAGCGCCACTGAGTTATGGTCACAGCCGGTGGTTTCCACCACTGCGGACTTGGGAATAACCAGCCCCTCTGGAGGCACGATGATGGTGCTCGCCGGCTTCGCCGCGGCATCGCCTGATGCCGCCATGGAAGGGGAGGAGCTGCTACTGGCCACTGGGTGCGTTCGATGGTGACTGGTGAGATTGGGAGCTAGGGTTTTTCGTGCGAAGTGTGGAGAGCTCGAGGAGACGCTCACTTGAGGAAGAAGAAGATGCAGAGGAGAATGAGGTGAAAAAGTAAAATTTCCACCGCAGTTACTATTTATGGTCTCCGGCATCAAGATTTGTGCAGCATGATCGAACGGTTGCCGCTTAGGCGACGTGTGCGGGGGCATGCGTGGAAATTTTGCCACGTACCAACGGTCGCTGCCAACGGTTCGTATCTCTCGTGTGGGAAGAACGGACATGATTGCGTTCTCTGCATGTGTGAGTTACGAGGCGTCACTGACCTATGTCTACGTCGCCCTAGATATCATAGGCAGATGAACCATCACATCGGAAGATTTCGGCATGGACGGATCCAATCCGGCTACGGAAGAGTACGATAGAAGATTCAACAATTCTCCGACTTACAAATTGAAGACGGAGAAAGCCTTGCAGGGTACTTTGGGAGGACTACAAGATGTTGTTTGACAATTTTCCGACATCCATCTAGACGGAGCATTCAACGAGAAGAGGCAAGACGGCGCAAGATCTCGAAGTTCTCCGGGGGCTACATGTAGGGAATATGCTATATGGGTATCCTCATAGCATGTATCTTATCCGGATAACCCAGGTGGCCCACAGTTGGTAGCATGGCCCATGGCCTGCTGGGCGGCCCAGTTAGATGGATCCAGAAGGGAGGCCCATGCCGGATAAAGGAAGGCTACGGTGGAGTCACCAGCGTACCTGGAGCCTTGGAGTACAAGACAAGCTAGACTAGTTATAGTCAGTGTAGGACTCTGTAACCTGTCTGGATAGGACTTTTCCCTGTAACCCTAGGACCTGGAGACTATATAAGTTGGGCCTATGTGAGCCTTTAGGGCACAACTTCACATAACCTCGCACAGCGAACCTATCTATCTAACTCGGCGTATTGCCATTATAGTGATTTATAGCAGGAGTAGGATTCCGCCATCGTTGTGGGATCTGAACCTGGGTAAGCTGTGTTACCTTGTACCTGTCAACCGTCCGCCTTCCCCCACGTCTCTAAACACGCACTGTGAGGACTCCTCCATGGCATACTCGTCGGCAATACCACGATAATGGACTTACAAGTTCCCTCCTTATTTCAAAGCAGTGACATCCATAGACAAAAGAACATGATATCAACTGAGTATAACAAGGTACAATTGCAATGTTGAAAACGCTCCCGGTGACAGCACAGTTCTGCTATTTCCAACTTATAAGTGCAAGAATATACAACAAAGTTGTCACAATGGTTGAAGTTTATTAGGGGCAAAGAATAAAGTGTGCCATCAAGTTCTTGAGGGCTTTAATCACTAAGTTTTCACATAACAAAATAGTTTTTAATTGGAACATAGATGAAAACAAGAATATACTTGGAATGGTGTAACACACCATGCATAGGAGTTTATAGTGGACACTTTGGAATAACTTGGTTTCTTGGGAGTTGGAGGCATGAGTAGAACTTACTCATACAAGTGGAGGCTAGCAAAAGACTGGGAGCAACCAACTAAGAGAGCAATAATGGCCATAATCATGCAGTGCAACAAAGCATACTAATCAAAGCAAAGAGTGGTACTACAATTCAAGGACTAAATGATCAAAAGAGGCTAATGGTGACTTGTGAGAGTCATAACATGTGGTGAGCATGTGCCAAGTCAACCCAAGTAAAGCATCAAAGGAGAATACCACAGTACTATGATTTTGCATGCTAAAACAACGCATAATTTCTTCAAGGCACACTAAGCAATCCCAATTGTTTGGAACAAGACATGCTACAGAAATAATCACTAAGCATAATCCTAAAACAACACCTAGCATGTCATGCTAAAGTCTAAGTCACAGTCAATGCAAGCTCCTCTTGCACTTCAAGCAAGAACTTACTACTCCTTTCCAAACACCAAGCAAACTTGCTTGCAAAAAAACACAGCGAGAACGGGGGTCCAAACACTTTATTCAAGCAAACTAAACAACCTAAGCAAAGCAAACGAAAACTAAGATGCTCCAAGAATAACACAACTATGCATGAAACAATAAAAACGAAGTGTCTAGACAGACCTGAGCTTTTTATTGATGAAGAAGGGGATGCCTTGGGCATCCCCAAGCTTTGAAGCTTGTACCTCTTGGATATTTCATGGGGTGACACCATGGTAGCATCCCCAAGCTTGAGCTTATGTCCATTCTTCATCTCATTGCATCATTCTCTCTCTACACCTGAATTTCCTTCATACAAAACTTCACACAATCTTCATTAGCAACATTAGTTTATTCAAAAGATATTAGAACACTGGCAAAGCTTTGTAATAGTAAGGCTTTTCAATAAAAACACAAGCTACTGTAGTAACTCCTTCAAAAAGCTCACTTTACCTGAAGAGAACTCAAAAAGGAATCAATAAGAAGCACATGCAAATAATGGCAGAAATCTGTCAAAACAGACCAGCAGATAGAAACCGATTTTTTCGAACATCTTTTGTTGCTAAAATTAAAAAGTGTCGAACTAACGAAAGTTATCTAACATACTAGGGGATTTATTCATAAATTTTTAGCTCAATCCGACTTACAGAGACTCCTCACGAATTTTTATGGTGGAGGACAGAAATCTGTTTCGGGACAGCAACTCCCCAAATCTTACTTCCCTCTCATTAGAGGTCATTCTTGGCACAAAAAGCAAACAAAAAGGATAAGGAGAGTTCATTACTGAAGTAATAACTTCCAAGACTCAAGTAAACTCTTGGGTTATCTACCAACTAGTACTTTTCTTTAACGCCTTTAAGATAGGCACAAGAAGCAAGAAGAATCAAGTATTTTCAAATGAAGAAGCATTAACATTCTTACTTGCAAAGTCCTCAACTATGAAAGGTATCTCATCCAAATGGGTTTTAGAGGATCCCTTCTCATCTCTCTTTGGTCTACTACCTTCATCAAAAAGATTTTTAGGAGCAATCCAATCAAAATTCTTTTCAAAGGTTTCATGCGTTCCAACAAGCTTAAAGGGTATGGGTATCTTAAATTCTTCTCTAAGCTTAGTTTTCTCAGAAATACCCATAACATCTACACTTGAGCCTAGCATATTGAAACGCTCAAAAATCTTTTTGGCTTCCCTAGCAACATCTCTTTTCAGCATTCTTTTCTTCTTTTAGTTTTAGGAACAAAAATTGTATGAAGGGGTTAAGGCTAACAAACCTAGCCTCCAACATATGAACTAAAGACGCTGCAGCAATCTCATAATTAGGAGGAAGCTCTGCTATAGATTTGTCCTCAATATCATCATGCTTGCTAACATAATTAAATAATTTATCTTTCCCAATTATGGAGCCACTACCTATTGCAAGATCTTTCAGGGAGAACTTGGGGAGCAACATGGTGGGCTAGAGCAAGGTGGCAACTAGAGCAGGAACTAATTTTTTTGTGTTTTTGAATAAAGCAAGCAAACTAAACTAGTATAATTTTTTTGGGTTTTTGGAAAGAGGCAAACAAAACCAAGCAAAAGAAACAAAGCAAACTAAAAACAAAGTAAAGAGAAAGGAAGTGAAGGACCCCCCCTAGTGAAGACGTCCTTATCCTCCCCGGCAACAGCTCCAGAAAGACTTGATGGTGCTCGACATGGCACTTTGTTGGTAACCCCAAGCGAAGGGTGTGAAGAGCAAGCAACAAGTTTTCCCTCAGTTGAGACCGAGGTTATCGAACCAGAAGGAGGAAGGAAACGTCACACAGGTGTTGCAAGCAACATGTAGACCTGCACAACACAAACTCAAGACTTTGACCCAACGAACAGTGAGGTTGTCAAGCTCACATGTTTGTTGTAACAAAGGATTAAACGTATGGTGTGGAAGGTAATGGTTTGTAGCAAGTAAACAAGTAACAGTGGAAGATGTATCAATGGTAAAGATTGTACCGGGGTCCATAGTTCACTAGAGGTGCTCTCCTTAGATAAACAACATGGCATGAAGGGTAAACAAATTATAGCAGGGCAATTGACAGGAACTGAGCAAGGCATAACAATGCAATTACTAGTCAGAAAGATCCTATGAGGTTTGTTGGGCAATACAACAATATACATAGATCGCCATCCAACTACATCTATGACTAGAAGTCCACCTTCAGGTTATCATCCGAACCCCCTCCAGTATTAAGTTGCAAGAAACAGACAACTTCTTTAAGCAAAGTGTGTAAGGTAAACAGTCCACATGTTCCATGAATAAGAGACCGTTGTTTTCTCCCTAGTAGCAACAACACATCTACAACCGAAGAGATTATTGTCACTTCACTTGGAAACTAGAGTCATGAACCCACTATCGAGCATAAATACCCCCTCTTGGAGTCACTAGCAAATACTTGGCCAAGATAGCTACTAACAACGGAGAGCATGCAAGATCACAAACAACACAGACATGATAGAATCATAAAGACAAAACCATTAATCAAACCAACATAATAATATCAATATCCATAGGATCCCCACAAACCAAACATGCATGATTACAAATAGATTAGATCTTGATCATGAAAGGAGCTCACAAGATCTATACATGAAAGCACAAAGGAGGAGATACAACCATCTAGCTACTACATGGACCCATAGTCCAAGGTGGAACTACTCACGCATCATACCGGAGAGAAGTCCTCCGGGATGATCTCCCCTCTAGTAGGGTGCCGGGAAGAACTTCAGATCCCCCCGATCTAGGGACGATGGTGGCGGCGAATACAGAAGGTTTCGTGGAATATTGATCGGGTACTCAGGGTTTCTGCATCGGGGGCTTCTTATAGGCGAAGGAGGAGACCGAGTAGGCGGACAGGGCCACCAAACGCTAGCCAGGCGTGGGGTGGGGCCCACCTGTGCCTGGGGTGGGTCTGGCCCCCTGGCTGGCCTCCCGGGCTCTCCTCTGGAATTCTTGTTCCCCACGGAAAGTAATTGACTTTGTCCTTTGTCCCATCCAATTCGGATAATATTTCTTTACTAACTTTTCTGAAACCAAAAAACAGCACAAAACAGGCATCTGGCACTGTTGCAACTTGTTAATAGTTTAGTACCAGAAAACATGTAAAAAGCACCTCAAAGTGTGGACAAGTAAAGCAAAGTAGATACTAAACAGACATGGAGCATCAAAAATTATAGATATGTTTCCAGCGTATCAACTGTTTTGAAACTAAACCCAAAGGTCTATTATCTTTTAAATGCACTAATGTTTCTAATGAAGATTGTGTGAAGTTTTGTATGAAGGAAAATTTTCAGGTGTAAGGAAAGAATGATGTAATGAGATGAAGAATGGACAAAATCTCAAGCTTGGGGATGCCACCCCGTGTCACCCCAAGAAATATTCAAGAGGTACAAGCGTTAAAGCTTGGGGATGCCCAAGGTATCCCCTTCTTCATCAATAAAAATCTCAGGTCTTTCTAGACACTTCGTTTTTATTGTTTCATGCACTGTTGTGTTGTTCTTGGAGCATCTTTGTTTTCATTTTTGGTTTTTGTTTGCTTAGTTTTCTTGAATAAAGTGGTTGGACCTCCGTTTTCGCTGTGTTGTTTCAAATAAGTTGATTGGTGTTGGAGAAGGAGTAGGAAGCTTCATGTTTATAAGTGGTACAAAAGGAGTTTGTTTTGACTGTGGCCTAGACCTTATCATGTCATGTTCGGTGTTGTTTTGACCCTATGCTTAGTGGTTATTGTTGTAGCATGACTTGTTCCAAACAATTGGGATTGCTTAATGTGCCTTGAAAGAATCATGTGTTGTTTTAGCATACAAAAGCATAATATTGTGGTATTCTCTTTTGATGCTTTGTTTGGGTTGACTTGGCACATGCTCACAACATGTTATGACTATGAACTAGACACCATATCCTCTATGATCATTTAGTTTTTGACTTGTGGTACCACTTTATGCTTTGATTAGTAATGTTTTGTCGCTCTGCATGATTATGGTCATTATTGCTCTCTTAGTTGGTCGGTCCAAGTCTTTTGCTAGCCTCCACTTGTATTGAGTAAGCTCTACTCATTCATCCAACTCCCAATAAACCAAGTTATTCCAAAGTATCCACTATAAATTCCTATGCATGGTGTGTTACACCATTCCAAGTATATTCTTATTTTATCTACCTTCCAATTAAAAATTTAGTTTGTTATGTGAAAATTAATGATTAAAGCTCTCACAAACTTGATGGCACACTTTATTTTTCTTTCCCCTAATAAACTTGAACCATTGTGTCATCTATGTTGTATATGCTTGCACTTATAAGTTTGGATTAGCAGAACTGTGCTGTCATGGGGAACGCTTTCAACACATGTAAATATCTACCCAGTTGATATCATGCTCTTTTGTTTATGGATGTCGTCGATATGAAATAAAAGGGGAGCTTGTAAGTCCATGGAGTTATATATATGTGTTAGAGAAACGCCTGGGCCGCTAGCCTAAGCCATGCCTAATCATGGTGGAAACTTTGCAGCATCACCATAGTGATCAATCTATGAAGCATTCTTCTTATAAAAAAGAGATAGACATTGAGAAAAAAGAAAAAAAAGAGATGAGAAAATAGGAAAGAGAGAAAAAAGCACCATTTTCCCATGATAAATAAGAATATTGCTGAGATGCTCATTGTCTGCTTGCCTTGTCATTTTGATATGGATAGCTCATGTATCATGTGCAAGGGGTACGCCGTTGACGGTTCTCTATGATACAATGTACTTACTATGACAAGAACTTATCGGTGACTAAATTTGAGTAGCATGAGGAGCGGCCCTCGTACTCAAGGGACATGAGATTGCCAACTTATACTTTGTCAAGCATATATCCCATAGTTTGTTCACTTTAACCTTAATCACTTCAAGATGCTTATGATAGGGGCAATGAGAGCTGAAAGCTAACAAGTACCATAATTTTTGGAAGCTCTTTATGAGACTTGAAATTCCCGCTTCCCTTTATGAAGGGCCTTTCTTCCACTATTATATTGAGTATCCACCTTCTACCCTTATGCACCAATTAAGAGAGCATAGTTGCCATTCTTAGTTCTATGTGCATTGTCCCAAAACTTATTGATTGATTCATAAGGTTGATATTGCTTGTTCTTGAACTAGTTGTATCTAGTCACCCTTATGAACTTTGAAGGTGTCCTATGCATTTATGATTTGCTATACCATGAGGAACAAGCTGAATACCACTCTTATTATGTTTTCTTTACGTGAAACAAACAAATGTTTTTCAATGCATTTTTATTCATGATCTTTGTTTGTAACCTTTTCATGTCACAACTTGGTTGCTATGTCTTATTGTTAGAACTAGATCTTTCATGCTCATGTTTATAGTACTTTGATCCTAGCTATCCATGCTTTGCAAATGGTTTGATCAAGATTATGATGGTGCATGTCACCTCAAAAATTATATTGTTTACCTACTCGAGGACGAGAAGGAACTAAGCTTGGGGATGTTGATATTTCCATAACGTATCTATAATTTTTGATGGTTTTATGCTATTATTATGCTTTTGACACTTCTTTTTATATAAAGTTCATGAGTTATTTGGACTAACCTACTAATAGTTGCAAAAGTGCACAATGTTCTTGTTTTACACTTTGATGTGTATGAATTATCAAGAATACAAGTGGAACCCTTGTTGGAGTCGAATTGGGATTTTCCGGAAATCTGTCTCAGAACTCTTTTTGAAGATGGTAACGTTTCGGATCGAAGAAGGCATCAACCGGAAAACTCTTCATCTACAAAGTTGTAGGAAATTTTGAGACAATCGTTCTGGATATAAAATCTAGCTGATTCCGAGTCCGGACGGCCACGCTAGGCCCGATTTACTGCAGCCCAAGATGAGGTGACAGGAATCCGAGAAGCTATATAAAGGAAGGAAACCTAATTCGTGGGAGACACCCTCACCCACGAATTTGTAGCCACCAAAGCCACGTTTTTGCCTCCCCCAAGGATCCCATCTCCATGGGGGAGGGCTCCCAAGAAGCCATGAAGGAAGAGGGCTAAGGGTCGGTGCTCCCCCACGATACCGACGACGGGGAAGGAGTCCCCCGCGCCGCCGCCGGCGCCTCCGCCGCCCTCTTCACCATCTTCACCGCCATCTCCATCACCTAATCCTCCTAGTATGCAGTGGTTTATCCTCCCACACACCTCTATGTCGTCCTATGTAAACATGGTGTTTGATGCTATAAGTTATAATTCTATGATCTATGCATGTTTGTGTAGTTTCTTTGTTCTTAGATTGAATGGTTGAACATCTTTGGTTCATTAGAGTTGTATGTTGATATGGTACAGTCATTTGGTTTCCATTATATTTATGTGCACATGGATTAAACATCATAGGGTTTGTAGTATGTGTAAAAGGAAGGGGGAGGTTCTGTCGGAGTGACAGAAACCTAAGGAGGCGAACCGGAACGTTGCACGTATGGGAGTAAGAGGACCATTAACTTAAGGCTATGGTTGGGGAAACCCTAATGCTTTGTTAGTAGTTATAGATGTTTGCTAACAATCCAATCATATAGTACATGTAATTCCAAGTAGTGAAGCGCATGTATATTTAGCCTCTCCCACATAGAAAACTGCATCGAAGAAATGAACCCGATTTATTCACCAATTAAACTTGGACAAAGCCACCACAATTACCATCACTATTCCACACTCATGGTTCTCTTAGTTTAGTGTATTTTATTGCTACAGCAACTAGCTTTACTTTCTTGTTATTTATTTTCTTGCAAAGCTTTCTATAGTACTCGTTTTGTTGTTCTAGTTTTATTTTCTAGATAATGCAAACGTTTAGTGTGCGTAGAGTTGTATCAGTGGTTGATAGAACTTGAGAGAATATTTATCCTACCTTTAGCTCCTCATTGGGTTCGACACTCTTACTTATCGAAAAGGCTACACATGATCCCCTATACTTGTGGGATATCAGGGCACTAACCTATTACCCTGGCCCCAATTGTGGTACTAATAAATGTAATTTATTCGAGAAATGTGGATTCACATCCTTTCGTGAAACATAATAAAACCTATTTATGATATTATTTATAGCTAATCCATGTGATGAGACAATACAATACTGAGCCAGGACGTGCCCGCTTGCTAGTCCAATCGGCGTCCTCGATACAGCTGCACACTGCAGAAGACCGATGAGGCAACACGCAAACACCCCTCGATCAAAGAGCCTCCCATCTTCTCCATCTAGTGCGCACTTCGTTCTCACCCACTGAATTGGTTCTTGCAGGCCGCCATCACTCTCCTCCAAGAAACCCCAACAATAATATTTGAATCCGCCCTCGCCCCTAGTTCATCCGGACTCAATAGCGGATTTGATGCACAAAATTCGGTACGATGGCTGGAGCAAGTTCGGGGACGACGCCTTCGAAGAAATCGCTATGCGTATGGACACTACCAGGCACCAGCGCCATCAGGCTGGTCGCATGCTCCAAGGAGTTGCGCCACCAAGTCGCTGACAGAAAAGATAGCATATGCCCCAACGACGGCTGCGGGACATTGGTCGCCTTCCACGACTTCCTCAACCACAAGATGGCGTGCCCACATGGCCCGTGCTACTGCCCTGAGCCTGGCTGCGAGTTCGCCGCCCCGCCCACAGCACTCCTCGCCCACCTTGAAAAATCCCACTCGATGGAAGTGCACAGTTTCCACTACGGTGTGGAACACATGTACATCTCTTAGCCTTTGTTGGCACCTGGCTCATGGAGAGTAGAGACCGTCGTATCCGGGGACGATGGTACAGTGTTCGCCGTGCGATTTTTCATGCTCCACTCTGGCCTCGCCATATTCATCCAGTGCGTCAGGTCGGCGGCATGCAAGTTTCTATGGTACATGGTGGAGTTGCACTTATATAAACCTTCAATGATGGGAGGGGACCTGGAGGAGTTCGCTGAATATAGCCTGTTTTTTCAGCCAAAGAGCAGCGCATCGCCAGCTGCCGCCAAGATGACTAAAGATTTACGGAATTTTCTCATTAATAAACATGATAGGTTCATCCTGGATTACTCATTCTACATCCACAAGGTGGTAGATGACAGATATGACCATATTTATTCTAATGATCTGCCGTTCAAATTTGGGATTAGGTATTGATGTTGATTCTAGTCGATCAAGGTTTTAAGAGATGAAAGAAGAACTGGTTCTCTCTGTACTGCTATTGTGTTTTAGTGTCTATATTGCTGAATCGTTCACTTTGAAATCCATCATACACGTGTTTCTTGTAATGAGAGGATGACATGTGGGTCTAGCAAGAGCCTCACCAACTCCATGGCACGGCCATAATTTTGGTTGTTGAACTGTTACAAATCCATGATTATTGTTTATGAATAATCATTTTAAAAATTAATGTACTATCTAACAACCTCAATAAGGTTGACACCAAACATCACATACCCGTTACAAGTACCAGATATAAATAAATTTCAATGAAAATTCAAGAAACAACGTTACTGTGCCACCTTCTCTCTGCTCCTCTTATTACTATTTAATCCAGCGCTGCACTAAACAACAGTTGATGAGGACTAAAACAAAAATGATCAAAATGTCAAGTAAAACTAGTTTCAAGCTTATCTTCCATCAGGAGAATCGTATAGAGACAAAATTGATAGGAATTTATTGTTTCTTCTGCAGTTAGCCGAAAGATACTCAAGAACATCCTCAATCACCCCAGCAACTTCTTCATATTCAAACTCAACTCCATTATTATCATTTCCCTTCCGCTCCCGCTTACCTTTTTGTTTCTTTTCGCCTCCTATCCCCACCAGCACATCCACGTCCTCAACCAATTGCTGCTTACCAACGTTTGCCTCCACATGTGCATCACCGTTTTCCTCCACATGCATCACTTCCTCCACGTCATCTCGATGTGCTTCCTCCAGTTCTGCCTGAGAAGCCTCATCTTGTGCCTCCGAGATGTGAACGGGGACAAGGTCAGCATCTCCAAAATCACGTGGAACTGGGTTTTTGCATAGCCTCTTGATATGGCCTAACCCTCCACACCGTTTGCACTTCCGCTTCCTTGCTCCTAGTTTCAAACCTTTTGCGGTGAAGGCTTCGGTCCTTTCCTTTCTAGGACTCCTAGGTGGCCTCCTAAGAACTGGTGGTTCGAGTTTGAACCCTGGATCAACTATCTCCCAATCATTTTCATCAGCAATAGGTGGTACATTTTCTGCATAAGTTGTAGCAAACTTGTCCACGGAGAAATAATTATGAACATAGTTCTCTATTTCAGCACCTCTACCTCTCAGCTTTAAGATGAAGTGCAGTTCATGGTGGCATGGCAGACCAGTAACCTGCCACTTCCTGCATCAACAAGTCTTGTTACCAATGTTTATAGTAAATCTTTGTTCAGTTCCGTGCTTGTCTTGTGCATAAACCTCAGCCAATGTATTGTAACTTATGACCATCCTCGTCTTTATCATTCTCATTGCCCTAGTTCTTGCATTCAGTAATAAAACCACCTTTGGAACTATTTTATGGCCTACAAATTTTATCGCACAAATTCTCTGCCTAAAATCTATCTTCACCATTATACACTGTCTTATTACATCTAACAAAATAACAATTGCAAGTGACTTCATGCTCCTAATATTAACATTGAACCTTTCTGCCAGATTATTGCAAACAAAATCCACTTTGCGTAACTCACCAAACTTGCTTTTGGCCCATAACGTGTTATGATGTTCTTCGAGGTATTTTTTTAGCTTCGGCACGGTATACAAGTTCTGCATGTAAGTAGAATGCGTCCTTGGGGTGTACGTGTATGCTGATCGCCACAAGTTGTCTTCAAAGGTCTTTCCTTTGAACTTCTTCGTGAAGCTAGTAGTGAAGTGCCGCATGCATTCCCTATGCTCAACCCCAAGAAACACAGCATCAACAACATTTTGAAGCCCCTTGCATGCACCAGTGTGTATCGCCAAGCCTTCAGCGTGACCAATTACTTCATGTAGTCTTTGCATGAACCATGTCCAGCTTTCAATCGATTCACCCTCAAGAACATCATAGGCTACGGGAAAAATCCAATTATGTACATCCATGGCACAAGCGGTAGCAAGCTGTCCCTTGAACTTCCCTTTTAAAGAAGTTGCCTCTATTGCCAAGTATGGAATGAAGCTGTCTAGGAACCCCTTCCAGCATGCCTTCAGGTAGACAAAACATTTCCTCAAGCATTTCTTATATGCCTGCTTATACTTGACCCCCCTTGAGACATTTTCTCTTCCTTTCACAACCTCGTAATCAATATCAATAACACTACCAGGTGATGTCTTCTCTACCTTAGCTTTGAAACTATACAACATGTGAAAATTGTCAGTCCACTTGCCCTGAATGAAGTCTAGAGCCATCTCCTTCCCATCAAAGACTCTATGGTAAGGAATCAGAACGTTAAACTTTTCGCTACGCTTAGTTCTGAGTTCAGCAGGTCCAATGCTACGATCCAGCCTCACCCAGTCAAGTACCTTAGCAGCAATCCACTTGGTTGTCGCTGGTCTAACTTTATCACTTAAAGAAGTATTAGGGCAGTTGTGTTTCTTCGTGTTTACCTTGATCTGCATTCAATGGGAATAAAAATAAATCAGAGGACTCATCAGCAGAACAAATATGAGAAAGAACGAAACTAAATGTAGCTATTGCAACCTGAAATGGGTGTCCACCCCGCATTGGAGATGCATGCAATCTCCATTTACACACCTTACTTTCCCTACAATGCACCCTAAATCTCTTTTGGTCTCTCTTTTTGACAATAAATTCGAACCCAACTCTTATTGCATAGGTAGCAACGGCATATCTGCATTCCTCCACGGTATCAAAGACAGTCCCCTCATTAATTGTAGGGTTTTTCCTATCAAAATGTATCACTGGCATGTCCTCGTCTTCGTCATCGTATCTGCATCCCATTTCCCCATCCTCACATTCCTCTTCCTCATCAGTCCCATAGTCAGTCTCATAGTTCGAAT
Source organism: Avena sativa (assembly GCA_916181665.1). Classification (NCBI taxonomy): domain Eukaryota; kingdom Viridiplantae; phylum Streptophyta; class Magnoliopsida; order Poales; family Poaceae; genus Avena; species Avena sativa. The sequence goes on from OV702294.1 coordinate 511,982,562, forward strand.
CAACCAAATATTCCCTACTCTTCATCGTATCAGGGTCAACAACCACATCTGGATATGCTTTCTCATCATCATCATCTTCGAGCACAAAATCCCCCTGACCGCAACACATTTCGATGTATTCATGCTCAACGACACGCTGGTCGATCGCGCTCGGTATCAAAAACAGAGACTGCACTGTTCACATTCCACATGGGCCAGTATCATTCAGGACAGTCTCTTCCCCAATATCTTTGTTAACGATGTGCACAAACATCAGCACAGTCCTCGTGCCGAGGTGTTTACCCCAAATCATGGCTAGAGCCTCCTTAGTTCAAATGTCACAGAAAGTCTGCGAATTTGTGTCATGGTACCTGATTACGAATTCATCATGCTGGCCAATGGGAAACTTGCCAAATTGCATGTGCAAGTCACTTATAATTATGTCCTCCGTGTCTACTCAGCCGATAATCAAATCCACTGGTAACTGCGATTCTAACGTCGGACAAGGTTTCAGTCCGACACCCATGTCGAATCTTCAAAAGAAATCTGGATGAAGCAGACGTCCTACGGTCACCAACACAGATCCTCTCCATCAACACGAGAGTAGAAACACTAATTGGGAGATGCAGAGATGGAATTGCGGTTCTTACCCTTTAGGGAGGATGTACGACACATTCAATGGGCTCCAGAGCACCAAAGCTTTGCACCCCGCATCCTCTTCCCCTGTTTCGTGCTCCTCCATGTTCTCTAGCCTTGAAGGGTCCATCTCCTCGCTCTCTGTCCGGGAAGGACCCATCTCCATGTTCTCCGGCCATGCAGGATCCATTTTCGTGCGGGATCCAGATCAAAGCCACCATCTTTGCACGAGAACCTAGCGCCCACCAAACAATTTTTGTTCCCAGACGTGCCTGGGCGGCGACGGAGGCAAGGTGGGTAGGGCGGGTAGGGGATGACGGGAGGACGATAGTCTAGGGGGAGGACGAGAGTGTTGCCGGAGGGGACGGAGTGGCCGCGCGCAAGATCAGAGCGGTGGAGCGGAGCAGAGCTGCGAACGAGCGACAAAATATGGAAAATCATAGAATAATGGGGAGCACTAATCCTCGAACCTAGGATGCGCGTTATCGAAGGTCGAGGTTGCGGGGCCCATTAGTCAGTAAAACGCCACGTCCTCTTACCCCGTTTATGATGGTGTTGCTACAATTCTACGATCGTAGTGGCACAGGAAAAATTTCTCGACACAACTAAGGACACACTCGTAAATATCTTAGCACTCTTATTGGGGAAGAGACTGTCCTGGTACATTGCCCGATCCGGTTGCTAGCCACGACCTGTATTTTTAATATCTTAGCACTCTTATGCTGAGAAGGGAAATAAATATTCAGTAGTTAGTTAAACTAGTTTCAAATAAATAAGATACACTCTTAGGAAGCTTAGCTATGGCCCCGCCTAAGCAGAAGTCGTGGCCATGGCGCGGCCGCCGCGGACGCCGCTAAAGCTTGGCTATTTGGCCCCTCTAAGGCAGGTCATGCGGCTGTACTATAAGGTCGGTCTTCCATTGCCATCCGAGACGGTTGATTTCGCAGAATGTGATGCATCTGCTTTGAAAATTATACACCTTTGAACACTGTGAAATCATACTTAGGACATGATAATGTTGTGCTAAGAAACTATTGAGAGTTTATCATTTTCATAGAGTGAAATATAATGCGTAAACTTGGATATATGAAACTTATACACCTTTGAACACTGTGAAATCGTACTTAGGACATGATAATGTTGTGCTAAGAAAATCTTGAGAGTTTATCATTTTCACAGAGTGAAATATAATGCATAAACTTGGATATTCATAAATTATACACCTTTGGACACTATGAAACCGCACTTAGGACATTATAATGTTGTGCTAAGAAAATCTTGAGAGTTTATCATTTTCATAGAGTGAAATGTAATGCATAAACTTGGATATTCAAAAATTATACACCTTTGAACATGATACGTCGGAAACGTATCTATAATTTTGGTTGTTCCATGCTTGTTTAGTATTTACTTTGCTTTGCTTTCTCTACACTTTGAGGTGTTTTTATATGTTTTCTGGTACTAACCTATTAACAACATGCCACAGTGCCATTTGCCTGTTTCTTCTGTTTTTGGTTCCAGAAATGCAGAAAATCAACATTCTCGGAATTGGACGGGACAAAAGCCAAAGTCAATATTTTACCATGGGGAACACGGAGTCCAGGGGAGAGATGGAGGGGAGCCACAGGGCGGCCGCACCCCCCAGGCGTGGGCCCACCCTAGGTCGCGCCTAGGCATGGTGTGGGCCCCCTGGCCGCCCCTGCCTCGCCTCTTCGCCTATAAGAAGCCCCCGATGCCTAAACCCTAAGGACCCGATCAATATTCCAAGAAACCGTCTGTAGCCGCTGTCACCATCGTCCCTAGATCGGGGGGATCTGAAGCTCTTCTCGGAACCCTGCCGGAGGGGAGATCATCCCGGAGGCCTTCTTCTTCATCATGCCAGCCTCCGGTATGAAGCATGAGTAGTTCCACCTTGGACTACGGGTCCATGTAGTAGCTAGATGGTTGTATCTCCTCCTTTGTGCTTTCATGTATAGATCTTGTGAGCTCCGTTCATGATCAAGATATCATCTAATTTTAATCATGCATGTTGTGTTTGCGGGGATACGATGGATATTGAGATTGCTATGTCAGATTGATTAATGGTTTTGTCTTATTGATTCTATCATGTATGTGTTGTTTGTGATCTTGCATGCTCTCCGTTGTTAGTAGCTATCTTGGCCAACTAGTTGCTAGTGACTCCAAGAGGGGGTATTTATGCTCGATAGTGGGTTCATGCCTCTATTTAATCTAACGGAAGTGACAGAAATCTCTAAGGTTGTAGATATGGATTGTTTACCTTACACACTTTGCTTAAAGCAGTTGTCTGTTGCTTGCAACTTAATACTAGAGGGGGTTTGGATGATAACCCAAAGGTGGACTTCTAGTCATAGATACAGTTTGATGGCGGTCTCTGTATCTTGTTGTATTGCTCAATCAAATCTCATAGGATCATGATGTCTAGTATTGCATTGTTATGCCTTGCTCAGTCCTGTCAATTGCCCTGCTGTAATTTGTTTACCCAGCATGCTATGTTTGTCTACCTAAGGAGAACACCTCTAGTGAACTATGGACCCCGGTCCAATCTTTACCATTGATACATCTTCCACTATTACTCTTTACTTGCGGTAAACCATTATTACCTTCCACACCAAATAGTTAATCCTTTGTTACAGCAACCGGTGAGATTGACAACCTCATTGTTCGTTGGGATAAAGTCTTGAGTTTGTGTTGTGCAGGTTTCCAAGTTGCTTGCAACACCTTTGAGACGTTTCCTTCCTCCTACTGGTTCGATAACCTCGGTTTCTTACATAGGGAAGACTTGATGATGTGCTCTTCACACCTTTCTCTTGGGGTTTCCCAACGAAGCACTCCCACGTTGACAAAGCGCCAACAAGTACTTCTGGCACCGTTGTCGGGGAGGCTAAGGACGTCTTCACAATGGGAGTCCTCCTCAACCTTTCTCTTTACTTTGTTTTTGTTTTGCTTAGTTTCTTTTGCTTGGTTTTGTTTTCCTCTTTTTATCAAAAACTCCAAAAACAAAGTTTAGTTTGGTTTGCTTTCTCTTATCAAAGACACAAAAAAATTGGTTCCTGCTGGTGTTTTGGCTTGCTCCACTTTTGCCAAAATGAACTCTGCTGAGAACACCAAGTTGTGTGACTTCACTAGCACAAACAACAATGATTTCCTAAGCACTCCTATTGATCCACCTGCTCCTGATGCTACCTTTTATGAAATTAAGCCTGCTTTGTTGAATCTTGTGATGAGAGAGCAATTTTCTGGTGCTAGTTCTGATGATGCTACTGCCCATCTCAATAACCTTGTTGAACTTTCTGAGATGCAAAAGTATAAGGATGTAGATGGAGATATTATTAAGCTCTTGTTGTTTCCTTTCTCCTTAAGAGGAAAAGCTAAAGAATGGTTGCTATCCTTGCCTAGAAATAGTATTGATTCTTAGATTAAGTGCAAAGATTCTTTTATTGGAAAGTACTACCCTCGTGCTTAGATTATATCTATGATAAGTGATATTATGAAATTTAAACAACTTGATAATGAACATGTTGCTCAGGCTTGGGAAAGAATGAAATCTTTGGTTAAGAATTTTCCCACTCATGGACTTACTGCTTGGATGATTATCCAGACTTTCTATGCAGGTTTGAACTTCTCTTCAAGAAACCTGTTGGATTCAGCTACTGGAGGTACCTTTATGACCATCACCTTGGGTGCTGCAACAAAACTCCTTGATAATATGATGGTTAATTATTCTGAATGGCACACTGAGAGAGCTCCACATAGTAAGAAGGTAAATTCTGTTGAAGAAACCTCTTCTTTGAGTGATAAGATTGATGTTATCATGGCTATGCTTGTTAATGGGAAAGCTCCTTTAGATCCAAATAATGTTCCCTTAGCCTCTTTGGTTTCTCAATAAGATAAAGTTGATGTGAACTTCATTAGAAACAACAATTTTAACAACAAAGCCTATAGGAATAATTTTGGTAGTAACAACAAATATAGGCCTTATCCTCCTAATAATGGCAATACCTATGGAAACTCCTACAACAATACTAGAAGTGCCCCCTTTGAACTTGAAGTCATGCTCAAAGACTTTATTAGTAAACAAACCACTTTCAACAAGACTGTGGAGGAAAATCTTTTTAATGTTGAGAAAAATATTTCCTCTTTGTCTGAAGCACAATCCTCTTTGATTAATAAAATGGCTGCTAAACTTGAAACCATGGAAAGTACCTTTGATGCTACTCATGCCATACAAGTTACTATTGATGAAAAGACAGTTAGCCCAACTTCATGCTAAGTGGGAAAGAGAAGCTAAAATTGCTAAAAATGATAGTGTGTGCACTATCACCACCACCAATATGGATGCCACTAAACCACAAGAAGTCCCTACTCCTCCTCCGACAATGCCTAAGCCCAATGAATATACAACTAGTGATGCTAAGTTTAATTTTGATCTTGATGGTTGCAATATTTCTGAAGTGATTATTTTCCTACAAAAGCTTGCTAGAAGTCCTGATGCTAGTGATATGCATGTAGCTTTCACCAAACACATTACAGGTGCTCTTGTTAAAATTAAGGAAGAGAAGTTGAAACACAAAGATTCTATTCCTAGAAAAGTAGAAGATAGTTGGGAACCCATTATTAATATGCAAGTGAATGACCTTGACCTCAAAGCTTCATGTGACCCTGGTTCTAGTGTCTCTATTATGCCTAGGAAGATTTATGAAATTCTTGATTTGCCACCTTTGGAAGATTGTTATTTGGATGACCCACTTAATGATAATGCTAAGAAGAAACTCATGGAGAGTGTTAATGATGTTCTCATTATGGTTAACAATGCTTATGTCCCTGTTGATTTCTATATTTTGGATGTTGAATACAATGCTTCCTGTCCTATTAATTTGGGAAGACCTTTTCTTAAAACTGTTGGTGCCATCATTGATATGAAAGAAGGCACCATTAAATATCATTTTCCATTCAAGAAAGGTATTGAACACTTCCCTATGAGGAGATAGAAGTTACTTTTTCCTCCTCCTTTGAAAGCAAGGTTTGATGTTAATGCTTCTTCATTTGAAAACACTTGATTCTTACTTCTTGTGCCTAACTTAAAGGCGTTAAACAAAAGTACTTGTTTGGAGATAATCCAAGAGTTTTATTGAGTATTGGAATTTATTACTTCAGTAATGACCTCTCCTTATCATTTTTGTTTGATTTTTGTGCCAAGAATGACCTCTACTAAGAGGGAAGTAAGATTTGGGGAGTTGCTGTCCCAAAACAGATTTTTGTGCTCCATCATAAAAATTCGTGAGGAATATATGTAAGTCAGATTGAGATCATATTTTACGAATAAATCCCCCAGTATGTTATCTAACTTTCGTTAGTTCAACACTTTTTTATTTGAGCAACATAAGGTCTTCGGAAAAATCAGTTTCTACCTTCTCGTCTGTTTTGACAGATTTCTGCCATTATTTGCATTTGCTTCTTATTGATTCCTTTTTGGGTTCTTTTTAGGAAATTGAGCTTTTTGAGGGAGTTGATACAGTAGCTTGTATTTTTAGTGAAAGTTTTGATGTTCTAAAGCTAAACCCAAGGGTCTATTATCTTTTGAATACACTAATGTTGCTAATGAAGATTGTGTGAAGTTTTGTATGAAGGAAAAATTTCAGGAGTAGAGAGAAAATAATGTAATGAGATGAAGAATGGACAAAAGCTCAATCATGGGGATGACACCCTGGTTTGAACCCAAGAAATATTCAAGAGTTACAAGCGTCAAAGCTTGGGGATGCCCAAGGCATCCCCTTCTTCGTCAATAAAAATCTCAGGTCTTTCTAGACACTTCGTCTTTATTGTTTCATGCAATGTTGTGTTGTTCTTGGAGCGTCTTAGTTTTAGTTTGGTTTGCTTAGTTTGCTTGAATAAAGTATTTTGGACCCCGCTCTTGCTGTGTTGTTTCAAATAAGTTGATTGGTGTAGAAAGTTCTTGCTTGAAATAGTGCAAGAGGAGCTTGCTTTGACTCTGACTTAGACTTTAGCATGTCATGCTAGGCGTTGTTTTGACCTTATTCTTAGTGATTATTTCTGTAGCATGACTTGTTCCAAACAATTTGGGATTGGTTAGTGTTCCTTGAAAAAAATCATGCGTTGTTTTAGCATGCAAAAGCATAGTATTGTGGTATTCTCCTTTGATGCTTAGTTTGGGTTGACTTGGAACATGCTCACACCATGTTATTACTATGAACAAGTCACCATATCCTCTATGATCATTTAGTCCTTGACTTGTAGTACCACTTTATGCTTTGATTAGTAATTTTTGTCACTCTATATGATTATGTCCATTATTGCTCTCTTAGTTGTTTGCTCCCAGTCCTTTGCTAGCCTCCACTTGTATGAGTAAGCTCTACTCATGCTTCGAACTCCCAAGAAACCAAGTTATTCCAAAGTGCCCACTATAAATTCCTATGCATGGTGTGTTACACCATTCCAAGTATATTCTTTTTTTCATCTACCTTCCAATTAAAAAGTATTTTGTTATGTGAAAACTTAGTGATTAAAGCTCTCATGAACTTGATGGCACACTTTATTTCTTGCCCCTAGTAAACTTGAACCATTGTGTCATCTACGTTGTATATGCTTGCACTTATACGTTGGAATTAGCAGAATTATGTTGTCACGGGGAACGCTTTCAACATTGCACTTGTACTTTGTACATAGTTGATATCATGCTCTTTTTTCTATGGATGTCGTCGGTGTGAAATGAAAGCGGAGCTTGTAATTCCATGGAGTTATGTATGTGTGTTAGAGAAACGCCTGGGCCGCTAGCCTAAACCATGCCTAATCTGGTGGAAACTTGCAGCATCACCATAATGACATCTATGAAGCTTTCTTCTTATAAAAAAAGAGACACATTGAGAAAAGAAGAAAGAGAAAAAAAGTACCATATTCCCATGGTAAATAAGAAGATTGCTGAGATGCTCATTGACTGCTTGCCTTGTCATTTTGGTTATGGGATAGCTCCTGTACCATGTGCAAGGGGTACCCCGTTGGCGGTTCTCTATGATACACATGTACTTACTATGACAAGAACTTACATGTGACTAAAGTTGAGTAGCATGAGGAGCGGCCCTTGTATTCAAGGGACATGAGATTGCCAACTTATACTTTGTTAAGCATATACTCCATAGTTTGTTCACTTTAACCTTAATCACTTCAAGATGCTTATGATAGGGGCAATGAGGGCTGAAAGCTAACAAGTACCATAATTTTTGGAAGCTCTTTTTGAAACTTGAAATCCCTACTTCCCTTTGAAGGGCCTTTCTTCTACTACTATATTGAGTCTCCACCTTCTACCTTTAGGCACCAGTTAAGAGAGCATAGTTTCCATTCTTAGTTCTATGTGCATTGTCCCAAAACTTATTGATTGATGCATATTGTTGATATTACTTGTTCTTGTGCTATTTGTATCTAGTCACTCTTATGAACTTTTAAGGTGTTCTATACATATATTTGCTACTCCATGAGGGACAAGCTGAATGCCACTATGCCATGTTTTCTGTATGTGAAACAAACAAACGTTTTTCAATGCATGTTATTCATGATCTTTGTTTGTAGCCTTTCATGTTGCATGCATAGTTACTTTGTCTTACTATTAGAACTCCATCTTTCATGCTCATGTTTAGAGTTCTTTGTTCCCAGCTTTCAATGCTTGCAAATGGTTTGATCTTGGTTTTGATGGTGCATGTCACTTCAAAAATTATTCTTTTTATCACTTACCTACTTGAGGACGAGCATGATTTAAGCTTGGGGATGTTGATATGTTGGAAACGTATCTATAATTTTTGATGTTCCATGCTTGTTTAGTATCTACTTTGCTTTGCTTTGTCTTTCTTTGAGGTGTTTTTATATGTTTTCTGTTACTAACCTATTAACAAGATGCCACAGTGTCGGTTGCCTGTTTTCTTCTGTTTTTGGTTCCAGAAAGGCAGAAAATCAATATTCTCGGAATTGGACGGGACAAAAGCCAAAGTCAATATTATACCGTGGGGAACACGGAGTCCAGAGGAGAGACGGAGGGGATCCACAAGGCGGCCACACCCCCCAGGCGCAGGCCCACCCTAGGCCGTGCCTAGGCAGGGTGTGGGCCCCTTGGCCGCCCCCTGCCTCGCCTCTTCGCCTATAAGAATCCCCCGGTGACTAAACCCTAAGGACCCGATCAATATTCCACGAAACCATCTGTAGCCGCCGCCACCATCATCCCTTGATCAGGGGATCTGGAGATCTTCCCGGCACCCTGCCGAAGGGGAGATCATCCTGGAGGCCTTCTTCTTCATCATGCCAGCCTCTGGTTTGAAGCGTGAGTAGTTCCACCTTGGACTACGAGTCCATGTAGTAGCTAGATGGTTGTATCTCCTCCTTTGTGCTTTCATGTCTAGATCTTGTGAGCTCCGTTCACGATCAAGATCTCATCTATTTGTAATCATGCATGTTGTGTTTGCGGGGATCCAATGGATATTGAGATTACTATGTCAGATTGATTAATGGTTTTGTCTTATTTATTCTATCATGTCTATGTTGTTTGTGATCTTGCCTGCTCTCCGTTGTTAGTAGCTATCTTGGCCAAGTAGTTGCTAGTGACTCCAAGAGGGGGTATTTATGCTCGATAGTGGGTTCATACCTCTATTTAATCTAAGGGAAGTGATAGAAATCTCTAAGGTTGTAGATGTGTTGTTGCCACTAGGGAGAAAACAATGGTCTCTTGTTCATGGAACAAGTGGATTGTTTACCTTACACACTTTGCTTAAAGCAGTTGTCTGTTGCTTGCAACTTAATACTGGAGGGGGTTCGGATGATAACCCAAAGGTGGACTTCTAGTCATAGATGCAGTTGGATGGCGGTCTATGTATCTTGTTGTATTGCCCAATCGAATCTCATAGGATCATGATATCTAGTATTGCATTGTTATGCCTTGCTCAGTCCTTTCAATTGCTCTACTGTAATTTGTTTACCCAACATGCTATGTTTGTTTATCTAAGGACAACACCTCTAGTGAACTATGGACCTCAGTCCAATCTTTACCATTGATACATCTTCCATTGTTACTGTTTACTTGCTGCAAACCATTATTACCTTCCACACCATATAGTTAATCCTTTGTTACAGCAACCGGTGAGATTGACAACCTCATTGTTCGTTGGGGCAAAGTCTTGAGTTTGTGTTGTGCGGGTTTCCAAGTTGCTTGCAACACCTTTGAGACGTTTCCTTCCTCCTACTAGTTCGATAACCTCGGTTTCTTACTGACGGAAGGCTTGCTGCGATGCTCTTCACACCTTGCTCTTGGGGTTTCCCAACGAAGCGCTCCCACGTTGACAAAGCGCCAACAGAACACTGTGAAATCGCACTTAGGACATGATAATGTTGTTCAAAGAAAATCTTGAGAGTTTATCATTTTCATAGAGAGAAATATAATGGATAAACTTACGTATATGAAAATTATACACCTTTCAATACTGTGAAATCGCACTTAGGACATGATAATGTTGTGCTAACAAAATCTTGAGAGTTTATCATTTTCATAGAGTGAAATATAATGCATAAACTTGCGTATACGAAAATCATAATACTTTAAACACTATGAAATTGCACTTAGTTTGTGATAATGTTGTGCTAACAAAATCTTGAGATATTATCATTTTTATAGAGTGAAACATAATGCATAAACTTGCATATATGAAAATTATACACCTTTGAACTCTTTGAAATCGCACTTAATACGTGAGAATGTTGTGCTAACAAAATTTTGAAAGATTATCATTTTCATAGAGCGGAATGTAATGCATAAACTTGCATATATGCAAATTATACACCTTTGAACACTTTGAAATCGCACCTAGGACTTAATAATGTTGTGCTAAGAAAATCTTGAGAGATGATCATTTTCATATAGTGGAGTGTAATGCATAAACTTGCATATACGAAAATTATACACCTTTGAACACTTTCCCTTCAAATTATATTCAAAATTATTTTTTAGGAGTTAAAGTACCGGTGGAAAACTCGTTATTTTGCATGTATAGAGGGTTGGCCCCGACAGATATAGGAGTTATCCTGTCCGCTAGATCACATAGGATCAACAGTTGGTAGGCATGATCCGAGTGACAACAGTCTCGACCAATCAGAGCGTAGCAGCCAAGATGAGCACAAGTGTGAGAGTTTGTGACTAAGAGAGAGAGAGGGGGGGGGGGGGGAACTGAGTCAAACTTAAAAAACAAGGGCAAAACTGACAAAGGGATTCAAAAGAAAATAGAAAGAGATTTAAAAATAGAAAATGCATCTTTTATTCAATAAAATACATCTTGGCATACATCAAACTATTTGCAATTAATATACATGAGTGTGACAATTATTGCCTCATCCATACAAACTTTTTTGGAGAGGGTTGTTTTGGGAAGAGGCTTAAGTAGAAAGCCATTAACCTTCATAGATAGGAGGTGATTTGAGAAGTGATGATTTAGGTTAAAACTTGATTTCTATACATTTCTTATGGTAGCAGGTCACATATGAAGACTCCCCGGTTAGGTGCCACTATGTTCTGATCTTTTTGAATTTTTGTGCATAAAATGACTCAATTAGCTAGCTAAAATCTATTCGTTGACGCTCTGTTAACAAGCCATTGGAAGGTAAAACTGAGTATATTGCACGCGTAGTGTTAGTACTAGAGGAAAAAACCAAGTACAACCAAGTTGACAGTGCTACTCTCGAGGGTATAACTGAGTACAACTCAGTCGTCAGGGTTAGGCACGAGGGGAAAACATGATGCACAGTATGCGTGTCATGGTGCACGGGGCGGTAGCGGATGCTTGTGTCTGTGCACGATGCAGTAGCGTAGGCAGTTACGCGGTGCACAGTGGTGCAACGAAACATCCCTTCCCCTTTATAGAGGCCTCTTCAATATCACTCATCACTCTCTCCCTCCCTCCTCACTCATGCAACCGTCTCCACTGTCACATCACCTTCTGCAAACCCCCAAGAAAACCCCAACCGCGCCGACGATGGAGAAGAATGACGTGGTGGCCATCGTCGCCTCCAAGGCCACCAGCGAGGAGGCCCCCGTCGAGGCATCAAAGGCAGCCACCGTCCCCGTCCATGTCCCCATCCTTGCTTTCGCTATATCCGTCCTCGTCCATGTCCCCAGTCTCGGGCAGATGTCGCTCATCTGGGACCCCCATGAGAAGGAGGAGTACATCAAGCCTAAGAAACCCTAAAACACCAGCATCATCGACCCATGATCATAGGTAACTAGGGTTTTCTCCCCTTCCCTTGTTCTCCCCCATTCCCATCGTTGGATGCTAGATCGTGTGTTATTAGGGTTCGGCTATTCGTATTTTCAATCGTTCGATGCTTCATCTTTTTATAGAAGCTAATCATCTTGTGTTAGATCTCGTATTTCGATGAATCCCCCTATTTATATTTCAATCATATTTTATTTGTCCTCCGAGTTGTAGTTAAGGGATTCCCTAGTTATTACTAGCGTCGATCTGTAGTTAGGATAAGTATTTGATTTTTTTAGATTTGGGAATTGGGAAATTTAACCCACTTAACTAATTTATGCGAATAATTTGGGGATCACAATTAGTTAATTTACGCAAATAATCCATCCCGGTAACTAGGGTATCTCAATCATATCCTTATTGCATGCTACTGTTTTTTCCAACATGTGGATAGCAGCGACGTATGTAGCGACGACGAGTCCAAGCACACCAAGGCTCGTCGGGTGCTGAGGAGGCTGAAGTCTAGCCAGTACGACGACTACTTTGCTGGCGATGTCTATAGGTGCCCCTTCTATAATAGGATACTCCTCGCCACCAACTTCAACTCCCTCGTGATGCATGCCGAGGACGTGACCACCTGCTCCGTGAACGTCAACGCCTTTAGAGCCAAGAACAAGGCGCTCGGATTTCACCTCCATAACCTCCAGAAGGTGGCCATCAAAGAGGGTCGCATGCCCCCGATCAATCCCAAGGCGCCCAAAGTCAATGGACTGGGCAAAAAGAAGTGGAGGAAATGCAATAGGGAGGAGGCAGAGGCCAAGAGGGAGGAGGGCAGGAGGGACCACTGATCTTGTGCTACTACTGCTGTAAAGTAGCTTCTTTTGTATTGTCTCTGTTGAAATTTTCCGTTGCTGCTGAGCATCCTAATTGTCGAACCTCGTTAAATACCATACTATATATCCTATATTAGCTGCTTTATCTACATCTGCTTTGTTTACTAAATGTATTTATGGTGTTGGTTAGATTTTTTACCAGATTGGAAAAAAGAGAGCCAAAAGGAACAATGAATAAAGAGAGAAGTTGCTCTAGATTCGCTACCTTTTTGTTAAAAAAACACAACTGTTAGCGAGAGAGAGAGATAAAAAAGGCGCTCTTAAAAAGGACAATCATAACAATAATAAAAAAGAAAACTTCCAATTTAGGCGACATGTGCGGACATAACTACCAAACGCGCCTCACATGGTCCCACACTATGCCCCCACGTCAGCATAACATGGTCCCAACCAATCGCCCCCACGCCGTCCCACATGGCATGGCCCCACACGTCGGCATAACACGTTCCTGACCACCCGGCCCCACATGTTTCCACACCGCATGGCCCCACAGGTCAGCCAATGGTTAACCTGACGGCATCTACCGTTCGAGCTCTTTGATGAGTTTCGGATAAAGAGATGGGCAAAAGTGACGAAAAGTTAAGAGGCTAGGGAAAATTGTGTACTACTAAGGAACCATGAGCATGAAAATAGAAATCCCAAAAATTTAAACTCAACCCTTATTAATAAACAATAAGTTAACAACTTCTTTGCTCTTTAGGGGTATTTTAGTCATTTATCGTCACAAACACATTTAGGCAGCTGGTTGGCAAATGACTTTGACAGCTTCCCCACAACACATAGCTCACAAACTACTTTCCCACAACTTCTTTCAAATAAGCCAGAAACCTAACCAAACACACACAAAATGCACTAATCTGAGGAACTCCTTTTGTTACATATAAATACCCAACTAGTCATTGAAAATATATCGTTTTTGGAACACACCCTTTACTTGGCATACAAATTAGGATCCATGGTCTCATGTGTGTACTTTAAGCCAAAACATAAGCACCATTTGACATAGTCATAATTTTTCCACTGATCATTATTAGTTCTTACTACACAATCTTATTACTTATGACAACATATAATATGGAATTTGCAACATGTTTTTTTCAACACTCTTTCTTGCACAAACAAAGTATCACAATAATGGGTCTAAAGCTAAAAATGTCACACTTCCCTTCCGTAAATCCCTCCTTGTGACATGCTTCGAGACATTCATCCCGAGCACAGCTTAAAGTGGCATATGTCTTACTGAGCTGCTTGCAAATCTTGGCCTCTGAACCTACAAACCAACCATCAAAATATGGTGCACACAAAAATCATATCCTACAATTTTTTCAAGCGAAATAATAAAGAACGGTAAAGCATGCAGTATAAATTTCACATATGTCTAGAAAGTGTAGAGAGAATACATCGAGGAATTTTACTGAAAATAGTTACCAGGAACCAAATGGAGTGGCATGAGTAGTAGCAAGCATAGTAGGATTGGCACGTTGAGAGATCCCATATCACAAGTAATATACAGTCAAGAAGGCAAATAAGGGAGCACAGAGTAGATGCACATCGAAATGGTCTATGACATCTCTTATAGCCATGGATGATGAGTCCTCACGAAGAAAATAAAATGGGAAAGATATGACATACATCCTATCTTAGAGATATGTGTGATGCAAATGTTGGTATTCTACCTCAAAGTTGTGTCTCTATCTGCAAGATTCATTTATGTGTTCTATATTTTTCGGTGTTGTACATTTAAAGCTGTCTTTTTAGATTGTATGAACCATTTAATTTATGAAATATAATAATGTAGATATTTAATTACTACCCATATGCTGCTACACATGTATGTACAAACTTTCTAACTGCTTGACATTTGGACAATCCATTTTGATCCATTGGATAAGGTGGCATGTTCCCCATATTTCCTTCTAGAGGTGACCATGCCACAAATGATTATTAAAAAATAGTTAATATCTTAGAATATTGGGAAGGCATAAATATTTTAGTGCTAATATTAATTGTAACATATATAATATGTATTCACTATGAGTTTGAGCAACAACTTTTATATCAATTAAAATAGATGTCTCTTACTATAGGCAATACAATATTTTAGTTAATAATAATGTACATGTTTATGACCATAATGTATCAACTTAAATGTGTGTTTGTATAAATAAAGAGATAGTGGATCGTTCTATGTAAATTCATACAACTATTGGAAAAATAAATTGATACTAGTAAAAAAGGTATTTTCTTTACCAACGCTGGTGGCGGGCTTTAAGTCACATGTTAGAACTGGCCCAACTTATGATTTTTTCTGTAGAAATAGAGAGATATACATGATGAGTATTTGGAACACATGTACCATGCAACAAAGACTTCATTAGGCTTACAAAATAGACTAGATTGTCTCTAGATCTAAGATGACTATTCCTAGCATGTGACTTAGCATGGTTATTCTAATTTTTACAAGGCTCGCCGTTTAGCGAGAACATAAAGACCATTGGTAGATACTAATTTTTTCCATTGCTTGTTAGTAATTATTCTTACCACACAAGCTTATTATTTGTCACATCAGATCTTATGACAGTTGGAAACTATCTTTTTTCAACACTCCTTATAGAAACAAAGTATCATAATGGGTCAGCAACATATATTGTCACACTACACTTTAGTAAAGTACTCCTTGTGGCATGTCTTAGCACATTCTTCCTAAACATAGATGAAAGTGCTATATATTCGATGGAGTTCTTTGCATGGCTTATCAGAATAACAATAAGGTGCATTCTAGTCGAAACACTAGACTCCACCGCCTCCTCTGCCTCCAACCCATCTCCTCCACCTGTGGATTACCGGCTCGGTTGGTCAAGGAGTGTGGGGAGGCTCCGGTTTACCAGGGGCATAATTTGTTTCATTAGGGTTTCTTTTTAGGTTATGTTTTGGTCTCCGGTTGCCGGTGGTGAGGCGATGGCATAACTTTCAGCATGAAGCGCTCCCCGCCTCACCCTCATCCTATTGGTGCCTATTGGGATCATTGGGAGGTGTGTGGAGGTTTGTGTTGGAATTATGCCCTAGAGGCAATAATAAAGATGTTATTATTATAATTCTTGTTCATGATAAAGTTTATATTCCATGCTAGAATTGTATTAAGCGGAAACATTAATACTTGTGTGGTTTGTGAACAACACCGTGTCCCTAGTACGCCTCTATGGACTAGCTCATTGATCAATGATGGTTAAGGTTTCCTAACCATAGACATGAGTTGTCAATTGATAATGAGACCATATCATTAGGAGAATGATATGGTGGACAGACCCAAACTAAGCGAAGCAATTAGATCGTGTCATCGTGTTCGTCTTTGCGAAGCTTTTCTTATGTCAAATATTGTATTCCTTAGACCATGAGATAATGCAACTCCCTGGTATCGGAAGAAAGCTTTGAGGTCATCAAACGTCATCCTATGAGAGGGTGATCATAAAGGTGTCTCTCAGGTGATCGGAAAGTATCTGTTGGGTTGTATGTATCGAGATGGAATTTGTCCCTCCCAAGTCAGAGAGATATACTTCGGGCCCACTCGGTAATCGATATCAACACCGCTTGCAAGCATGTGGTTAAGGAGTTAATCACAAAGTGATATCGGATTACGGAACGAGTAAAGTACTTGCTGTGAACGAGATTGAACTAGGTATGACGATACCGACGATCGAATCTCGGGCAAGTAAAATATCGCGAGACGAAGGGAATATATATATGGGATTGATTGAATCCTGGCATCGTGGTTCATCCGATATGATCATCGATGAATGTGTGGGAGTCAATATGGGTGCCCAAACCCCGCTGTTGATTATTGATAGAAGATCATGTCTGCATATTCTCGAACCCGCAGGGTCACACACTTAACGTGTCTCGACGCTAGGATAGATTGGATAATTGGTTTATGAGTTTTTGTTCGGAGTCTCGGATGGGATCCGGGATATCACGAGAGGTTCCGGAATGGTCCGGAGAATAAGATTCATATAAGGCAGTGCAGTTTTTGGAGTTCGGAATTGTTCCGGATTAATCGGTATTGTACCGGAAGCTTCTAGAACCTTCCGGAAGGGGACCAACGTGGCCCCACCTTCCGGGAGGGGGCATGGGCCTATGAGGGAGTGTCCTGGCCGCATTGGGCCAGGGGCACAAGGCCCCATAGGGCCCAGCCGATCCTAGAGAGTTTAAATCGTTTAAACTAGAGATAAGATAAGATAGGATTTCTAGATAAGGGAGAGTTTAAATTGTTTAAACTAGAGATAGGCTTGGAGGAGAGGCTAGGGATGGCCGCCCCCCCTCCTCTACACACCTTCCTCCAACCCTAGTTGCCCTGCTGCCCTTCCTCTCTCCCTCCCGACTGTTTGTAGGCGAAGCCCTGCGGCAGAAATTCTCCACCATATACACCACGCCGTCGTGCTGTAGATCCAATCCATCTCTCCACCATACTTGCTGGTCCGAGGAAGGAGGAGACATCGAGGTTCTGCACGTGTGCATCTCACGGAGGCACCGCCACTTGTGGTGCTAGATCGGATCGGATCGCGAGGAGGAGAAGCGAGTACGACTACATCACCCACGTTCTGACGATCGTTCCGCTGTACGAATCTTCAAGGGTATGAAGATCTAATCCAATCTCTCTCGTTGTTTGCATCTCCTAGATTAGATCTTGGATTTCCCTCTGTTCGCTTCCGTAGAAAATTTTGATTTACTATGCTGCGAAACCCTTCAGTGGTATCAGAGCTAGATCTATGCGTAGATGTGTTTCACGAGTAGAACGCAACATGGTTGTTGCGGGCGTTGATGTTTTCTGTTGCAAGCCTCTTGTTTGTGTTCTTCTTATGACGCGGGATAGTGAGATTGAAGCGGTCCAGGCCAACCTTACGCGACGTCGTTCGCGAGACCGGCTCCGCACTTGACGTGTGGCTTGTACCACACATGCGGCTGGTGGATGTCAGTTTCTCTCACTATAGTTGTCATGGGATTAACACCGGAGTTTGGCAACCATAATATCACCGTTGTGGCTTTCCGTAGGTAAGAATCGTTCTTAGCATCTACTCCCATAAGCCACGTAAAACAAGCAACAACAAAGTAGAGGCGTCTAACTTGTTTTTGCAGGGAGTGTTTTCTGTGATATGGTATGGCCCAAGATGTGATGTGTATATTGTATGCGATGATCATGTTTTGTAATGTTTCACGACTTGCATGTCGATGAGTACACAACCGGCAGGAGCCATATGGTTGTCTTTATAATTGTGTATGACCTGCGAGTCAACTTCTTATACGCCATGTAATAGCTTTACTTTATCGCTAAGTAGTTAGCAATAGTTGTAGTTGCTATTCGTGGTGGAGGCAATCATGGTGGAGTGATGGAGATCATGCCGGAACGCACAAGATGGAGATCATTGCGCGAAGATTGGCTATACCATGTCACATAAAGTTATATGCATGTGATGTTTATCCTTTTATGTATCTTATCATGCTTAGATCGCGACGGTAGCATTATAAGATGATTCCTCACTTAAAGATCAAGATAAAAACTGTGTTCTCCCCAAGTATGCACCGTTGCGAAAGTTCGTCGTGTCCAAGCATCACGTGATGATCGGGTGCTATAGACTCTACGCTCACATACAACGGGTGCAAGCCAGTTTTGCACACGCGAAAATACTTGGGTCTAACTTGACGAGCCTAGCATGTACAGACATGGCCTCGGAACACAAGAACCGAAAGGTTAAGCATGAGTCATATGAATGATATGATCGACACTTTGTTGTCCACCATTGAAACCACATCTCTTCTCGTGATGATCGGATTAGGTGTGGTGAATTTGGATCGTGTTCACTAAACAACTTGAGGGATGTTGAATTTAGTGGGAGTTCATCTAGTAATTTGATTAAGTTGAACTATTTATCATGAACATAGTCTAAATTGTACTTGCAAATACTGTAGATCACACGGCCAAGTCCAACTTCAACTTCAACGTTTTTGCTGAGAAAGAAAAGCTTAGAAACAATGGGTCTAACTTCACCAACTGGTTCCGCAATCTAAGAATCATTCTGTCTGGCGGACAAAAGGACTATGTCCTTGAGAAAGCGTTAGGTAACCCCCCTGCTGCAACTGTGCCGGCTGATGAGAAAGCTGTCTATCAGTCACGCAAAGATGATTATGATTTGATTAAGATCGCCATGTTGTATGCTATGGAATCGGATCTTCAAAATCGTTTTGAGGAGTTCGCCGGGCCCTTTGAGATTCTCGAGGAGCTGAAAAACATGTTTCAGACTCAAGCCCGTTCTGAGAGATATGAGATCTCTAAGAAATTCTTTAACTACGAGATGGAGGAAGGGAGTTCCGTTAGTGAGCACGCCATTAAGATGACGGGCTACACTCAACGCCTTGAGCAACTGGACTGCAAGATTCCAGAGGAGCTCAAGATTGACACTCCTAGCTACAAAAGTTTTGTAGTTGATCACAATCAGATTGGTTCCACTGATACGATCACCGAGCTCTTCGCAAAGCTGAAGGCTGCGGAGGTGGACATCAAGAAGGATAATCATGTGTTGATGGTCAACAAGCCCTCCTTTAAGAAAGGTAAAGGTGCAAAGAAGCCCTTCAAGAAAGGCAGCGGCAAGCGTGTTGCCCCTGCTGAGAAGAAGCTCAAGTCTGGTCCTAAGCCGGACACTGAGTGCTTCTATTGCAAGGATAAGGGTCACTGGAAGCGCAACTGTCCGAAGTACTTAGCGGACAAGAAGGCTGGCACCATCAAAGGTATATTTGATATACATGTTATTGATGTTTTCCTTACTAGCCCTTGTTGTAGTGCCTGGGTATTTGATACTGGTTCATTTGCTAATATTTGTAACTCGAAACAGGAGCTATGGAATAGACGGCGGCTTGCGAGGGATGAGGTGACGATGCGCGTTAGCAACGGATCAAGAGTTGATGTGATGGCCGTCGGCACGCTCTCCTTAGTTTTACCTTCAGGATTAGTTTTAAACCTTAATAAATGTTATTATGTGCCTGCGTTGAGCATGAACATTATTTTTGGATCGTGTTTATTGCAAGACGGTTATTCATTTAAATCGGAGAATAATGGTTGTTCTATTTATATGAGTAACATCTTTTATGGTCATGCACCTCTTGTGAATGGTTTATTTCTTCTAAATCTCGAAAGGGATGAAACACACATCCATAACATTGAGGCTAAGAGATGCAAAGTAGATAGTGATAATACTACTTATTTGTGGCACTGTCGTCTAGGTCATATTGGTGTAAAGCGCATGAAGAAACTCCATTCTGATGGACTTTTGGAGTCTCTTGATTTTGAATCATTTGACACATGCGAACCATGCCTCATGGGCAAGATGATCAAAACCCCGTTCTCCGGTATGATGGAGCGATCAACGGACTTGTTGGAAATCATACATACCGATGTATGCGGACCGATGAGTGTTTCGACGCGCGGTGGATATCGCTATTTTCTCACTTTTACCGATGACTTAAGTAGATATGGGTATATCTATTTAATGAAACATAAATCTGAAACGTTTGAAAAGTTCAAAGAATTTCAGAATGAAGTGGAGAACCATCGTAACAGAAAGATTAAGTTTCTACGATCCGATCGTGGGGGCGAATATTTGAGTTATGATTTTCTCACGCATCTCAAAGCAAGTGGAATCGTTTCACAACTCACGCCACCCGGAACACCACAGCGCAATGGTGTGTCTGAACGCCGGAATCGAACCCTATTAGATATGGTCCGATCGATGATGTCTCTTACTGATTTGCCGTTATAGTTTTGGGGTTATGCATTAGAAACCGCTGCATTCACTTAAAATAGGGCTCCATCTAAATCCGTTGAGACGACACCGTATGAACTGTGGTTTGGTGCTAAACCTAAGTTGTCGTTTCTTAAAGTTTGGGGATGCGGAGCTTACGTCAAGAAGTTGATGCCGGACAAGCTCGAACCCAAAGCGGAGAAATGCGTCTTCATAGGATACCCTAAGGAAACTATTGGGTATACCTTCTATCACAGAACCGAAGGCAAAGTGTTTGTCGCAAAGAATGGTTCCTTTCTTGAGAAGGAGTTTCTCTCGAAAGAAGTGAGTGGGAGGAAAGTAGAGCTAGACGAGGTTGTTGAACCTTCTCTTGAATTGGAGAGTAGCGCAACACCTGAAATTGTTCCAGTGTCGCCTGCACCAACAATAGAGGAAGCTAATGACAAGCATCATAAAGCTTTGGACGATGCTGCTACTGAATGTCGCAGGTCGACAAGGTCGCGTGCCCCTCCTGAGTGGTACGGCAACCCTGTCTTGACAGTCTTGTTAGTAGAAGATAGTGAACCTACGAACTATGAGGAAGCGATGATGAGCCCAGACTCTGAGAAATGGCTAGAAGCCATGAAATCCGAATTGGGATCCATGAGCGAAAACCAAGTATGGACTTTGGTGGACCCTCCTAGCGACCGAAAGGCCGTTGAGTGCAAATGGATCTTCAAGAAGAAAACGGACGCGGATGGTAATGTTACCGTCTATAAAGCACGGCTTGTTGCGAAAGGTTTTCGACAAGTTCAAGGTGTTGACTATGATGAGACTTTCTCTCCCGTAGCGATGTTTAAGTCTATTCGGATTTTATTAGCAATTGCTGCGTTTCATGATTATGAAATATGGCAGATGGATGTCAAGACTGCGTTCCTCAATGGCAACATTGATGAAGAGTTGTATATGATGCAACCCGAAGGTTTTGTCGATCCTAAGGATGCTGATAAAGTATGCAAACTTCAGCGTTCCATTATGGACTAAAGCAAGCATCTCGGAGTTGGAACCTTCGTTTTGATCAAGTGATCAAGAGCTTTGGATTTGTTCCAAATTGCTATGAAGCTTGCATCTACAAGAAAGTGAGTGGGAGCTCGGTGACGTTTCTGGTACTATATGTAGATGACATATTGATTATTGGAAATGACATCAACATGCTTAACGATGTGAAGAGTTATTTGAACAAGTGTTTTTTAATGAAAGACCTAGGTGAAGCTGCTTATATATTGGGCATCAAAATCTATAGAGATAGACAAAGACGCCTGATAGCTTTAAGCCAGAGTACATACCTAGACAAAGTTCTGAAAAGGTTCAGAATGGATAAGGCATTGAAAGGTTCAGTGCCTATGTTGTCAGGTAAGATATTGAGCAAGGCTCAGTGTCCAGCTACGGTAAATGATAGGGAAGCTATGAGCAAAGTGCCTTATGCCTCGGCCATAGGTTCCATCATGTATGCCATGCTGTGTACTAGACCGGATGTGTCCAATGCTCTTAGTTTGACGAGCAGATATCAAAGTGATCCAGGAGTGGAACACTGGACAGCCGTGAAGAACATCCTAAGGTACCTAAATAGGACTAAAGAAATGTTCTTAGTCTATGGGGGTGATGAACAGCTCGTCGTAAAAGGTTACGTCGATGCTAGTTTCGACACCGACAAGGATGATGCTAAATCTCAGACAGGATACGTGTATATTTTGAATGGAGGAGCTGTGAGCTAGAGAAGCTGCAAGCAAAGCGTGGTCGCGGGATCTACAGTAGAAGCGGAATACATGGCTGCTGCAGAAGCGTCAAGTGAAGGAGTTTGGATCAGAAACTTCATCAATGAGCTTGGCGTGGTTCCAAGTGCATTGGACCCACTGGAGATATTGTGTGACAACACTGGCGCCATAGCACTCGCTAAGGAACCAAGATATCATCCAAAGACCAAGCATATCAACCGCAAGTTTCATATAATCCGAGATTATATAGCAGATGGAGATCTGAAGATCAGCAAAGTACATACAGATCTGAATGTCGCAGATCCATTGACTAAACCTCTTCCACGTGTAAAACATGATCAGCACCTCAGTGCCATGGGTGTGAGATTGTTGCCAAATGTAAACTAGATTATTGACTCTAGTGCAAGTGGGAGACTGTTGGAATTATGCCCTAGAGGCAATAATAAAGATGTTATTATTATAATTCTTGTTCATGATAAAGTTTATATTCCATGCTAGAATTGTATTAAGCGGAAACATTAATACTTGTGTGGTTTGTGAACAACACCGTGTCCCTAGTACACCTCTATGGACTAGCTCATTGATCAATGATGGTTAAGGTTTCCTAACCATAGACATGAGTTGTCAATTGATAATGAGACCATATCATTAGGAGAATGATATGGTGGACAGACCCAAACTAAGCGAAGCAATTAGATCGTGTCATCGTGTTCGTCTTTGCGAAGCTTTTCTTATGTCAAATATTGTATTCCTTAGACCATGAGATAATGCAACTCCCTGGTATCGGAAGAAAGCTTTGAGGTCATCAAACGTCATCCTATGAGAGGGTGATCATAAAGGTGTCTCTCAGGTGATCGGAAAGTATCTGTTGGGTTGTATGTATCGAGATGGAATTTGTCCCTCCCAAGTCGGAGAGATATACTTCGGGCCCACTCGGTAATCGATATCAACACCGCTTGCAAGCATGTGGTTAAGGAGTTAATCACAAAGTGATATCGGATTACGGGACGAGTAAAGTACTTGCTGTGAACGAGATTGAACTAGGTATGACGATACCGACGATCGAATCTCGGGCAAGTAAAATATCGCGAGACGAAGGGAATATATATATGGGATTGATTGAATCCTGGCATCGTGGTTCATCCGATATGATCATCGATGAATGTGTGGGAGTCAATATGGGTGCCCAAACCCCGCTGTTGATTATTGATAGAAGATCATGTCTGCATATTCTCGAACCCGCAGGGTCACACACTTAACGTGTCTCGACGCTAGGATAGATTGGATAATTGGTTTATGAGTTTTTGTTCGGAGTCTCGGATGGGATCCGGGATATCACGAGAGGTTCCGGAATGGTCCGGAGAATAAGATTCATATAAGGCAGTGCAGTTTTTGGAGTTCGGAATTGTTCCGGATTAATCGGTATTGTACCGGAAGCTTCTAGAACCTTCCGGAAGGGGACCAACGTGGCCCCACCTTCTGGGAGGGGCATGGGCCTATGAGGGAGTGTCCTGGCCGCATTGGGCCAGGGGCACAAGGCCCCATAGGGCCCAGCCGATCCTAGAGAGTTTAAATCGTTTAAACTAGAGATAAGATAAGATAGGATTTCTAGATAAGGGAGAGTTTAAATTGTTTAAACTAGAGATAGGCTTGGAGGAGAGGCTAGGGCTGGCCGCCCCCCTCTATAAATAGAGGGCTGGTGCGCCCCCCTCCTCTACACACCTTCCTCCAACCCTAGTTGCCATGCTGCCCTTCCTCTCTCCCTCCCGACTGTTTGTAGGCGAAGCCCTGCGGCAGAAATTCTCCACCATATACACCACGCCGTCGTGCTGTAGATCCAATCCATCTCTCCACCATACTTGCTGGTCCGAGGAAGGAGGAGACGTCGAGGTGCTGCACGTGTGCATCTCACGGAGGCACCGCCACTTGTGGTGCTAGATCGGATCGGATCGCGAGGAGGAGAAGCGAGTACGACTACATCACCCACGTTCCGACGAACGTTCCGCTGTGCAAATCTTCAAGGGTATGAAGATCTAATCCAATATCTCTCGCTGTTTGCATCTCCTAGATTAGATCTTGGCTTTCCCTCTGTTCGCTTCCATAGAAAATTTTGATTTACTATGCTGTGAAACCCTTCAGTTTGTGTATTCTCCATGTTCATGCAAGATGGCTATATTTGATGTCATATGGTTTCGATCGATTTAAGGGTTCATGGGTGAGGACTTTGTCTCTAGAGTGTTGGTCCTTAGAAGGGGAACATGCACGAATACTTTTTGTGTGTCATAAAACTAAAAACAAGGTCTCTACTGACCTCACCAGGATAGCAAATTGCTTCCGTGGCAACGACGCCAGAAAAAGGGTTGATAACTTCGATCTGGATTGACGGGTGTAGTATAATAGTCTTTTTTCCTAGTAGACCTAGGTTCAATCAAACCCTAGGAAACAACGCTAAAAGGAATTAAAGAGAAGGACACATCTACAAGACTTTGTTTTTTTGTTTTACCCTTCGTTTCCTGGACCAATCTAATTTACTTTATAACTTGGGTTGATTCAATGGATGGAGATAGGCCAGGGTTGAAGATCCACCTGCAGATGCACATCATATGAGATAAAAGATAATAATAGGCATAGTCATGTGTAATGTTCTAATAGAGATAATCTTTGTGGGCAGTACATCCTAATATACTAAAGCCTCTTCGTGGCACAGGCATAACAATATTATTTTGATCCAACTGGTTGTACCATGAAGCACCGGGTTACAAACAGTTATTAAGTAAAAATACAGATCAAATCCTTAAGGACAAATGTTGTTGTTGTTGTTGTTCCCGAATGGTTCGCTAAGCGAAGACCGTACAATAATTTTTGTCACTGGGTTTCCTATGATATCATCGCTAGTCAAGTATCTCACCTCAAGCCTTTATCGATCTCGGGGGTCTTGGGTACCTATAAGTCCAAATATTGAGGCAAGAGATAAAGAAACAAACAATACAAATCCCTTATTCAAACAATACACAATACTCCCACAGATTAGATGCACATACTTGCTACGAGGTTTCTCCCCAACCTGCAGCCCATGATGACTACTCACTCATAACAATAAGATCAAGGATAGAAAACATTGTGCAAAATACTTAGATTGAAATCAAATGTTCTTCCAATGGTCGTCGAATCACAAGGAGATCTCAAGTACAAAGTTCTGTCTATGGCTTATGGAGAGGATGGAGGATGGAAGGGATGAACTATGGTGTGAATCTCCTTTGGTGGTGTTGTGATGCAATCTGAGAATATCAGCCCTCTGCGCAGCAGATGGGACCTCGAAATATATAGGCGTTTTCACAAAACTTGTAGGGTTCGACGAGACGAAGCCACTGCCACATGGTACAGGCGGGTCTGCCCGTACCAGTGGTCAACACGTGTTAAAATCACTGTTCAAAATATAGGCCAAGTCAGCGATTAATAGGCCGATTAATCGCTACTAGGGACCTGACCGTGTCGATTACAACTAATCGTTTGTGTTAATCGTTTAGCCCGATTAATAGCTCTGTCACTCCGATTACTAGGCATGTTCCCGATTAACCACTACACATGGTAAAAAAAGTTGCAAAATTATCAACACATATCATCCATCCATCCGCTAGCCCTCCCTAATGAAGTAGGTTTTGTGAAGCTCCCGCTTGATCCCTGTCTACAGGAGCTAGATTTCTGCCATCACCAACCAGTTTCTTGTCGTTGTTGACCAGTTCCTCGTAGTTTCCGACCATGACATGGTTATACCCTATAGGTACCCGATGTTAGCATACCTGGTCCAGCCTGACGGAAGGCCCACTCGACGACCTACCAGGGTCCATGACGCCTATGACGGTTCGGCTGCTATGAAACCCATATGGACACGGACTCCCAAGCGCACAAGACAAGGAAAGCTCAAGACTAGAGTTTGAATACAACTTGTAACCTACTCGTATTGGCACCCGGGACCTAGACTCCCCATATATAAAGGCTAGGTGGGTCCAACGAGGAGGGCACCCCGATAGACTAGACCACAACAGCTCTACAGAACTATCTCTCATACTTTCGCATACACACCTTCACGCCAGATTGCATCTGTGCACCCTGTAACCTTCGGTTCCGCCGTAATCAAAGAGTAGACAAGCAGGAGTAGGGTTTTCCCTCCGGGGGCCTGAACCTGGGTAAACCTTGTGTCCTCGTGTTGCTTGTTTGCTAACCGTTCCACGATCTCCAGAATCCCCACCTTCTCCAAAACCCAAATCCATAACAATGGGCATTGATAAGATCAAACCTCGTCAATTGGCGCCGTCTGTGGGAACTGGGGGCGCTGATTGTGCGATCGTGACGGTCCCAAACAGAGCGATCTACAACTCCATCGGCAACGGAGAATCACCTACGATTTTCGGCTCGTCCGACTTCCTTCATCAAGATGCGACGGCAGGTCGAATTTCATTGAGATGAGATCTACGAGGTTGAGAGATTGCGGTTTACAGATAGCATCATGCACCGCCGGGTTTGATGATCGGTCCGCTGCAGGCAGTTTCAGCATGTCGCGCGTGGAGTCCATATACACCCGATTTTGCTGCAGAGATCAATGATTCCATCTGGTTATCAAGACCGATTGAGGCAACCACTCCGTCGAGTAATTTTTTTTTGGTGCTACCTATATCATATGATACGAAGGACACGCGTGTGAATCAAATTGAAGTTGTACGTACACGTGAGTTAATCACCACGCGGCTCAAGTTCCGAAGCAATCCGTTGTCGTACTAGTATTACCCAGTGTGCTACCAAAGAATCGAAACCAAACCCTCTACCAGATCAATTCCAAAGAAGACGAAAGCGTGATTTACAGAGCTGTTGCTACTTGACGCCATGCTTTGCTCGTATGAAACTTGCGGCAAGACCTCCAATAAAGCCAAATTAGTGGACAAGACGGATCAGTTCGATTCGTGAATTCAGCTAGCAAAAAAATCACTCAAGATTTCATGTGAAGACTAAGGGTCCTTGCGTGTGTGAATTTTCCGGCGATCCACAGAGCTTGGCCGCCTCGATGACCGCCGCTTCATCGACTTCGTCCACCACGCGGCTCCATCGACCTCGACCATACGTATGCCCTGAGGACTCCGTTAACCGCGTCGCTAAGTCCGGGGGCTACGCCAACTCCGCCGCGTGACCCGTTGTGGCCTTCGACCCTAACGACCTGCTATACTTTTCGACTACGTCGACCTTCTGCGATCCTTGATTACAGCAAACTGCTGCCACCATCGGTCTCGGTGATCCGCTGCCGCGTTGACTTCGGTCCGCCGCATCAGCTCTCGGACGCCGTCTCGACCACATCAACACCACGCTCGGGGGCTGCGCCCACTTGGCCATACGACTCGCCACCATCGACCTGTTGTGGTTTTCGACTGTGATGATCCTCTGTGGCCTTCAACTGCGGTGACCCGCTGCATCATTCGGATGCGGCAACCCAACGCGATCTTCGATTGCGGCAATCGGTCGCATTGGCTTCAGCGACCGCGGATCGGGTGCTCCTTCGACTCAAGGTCATCTTCTATGATCTTCGGGTCCAACGACTCGGGGGCTCGGGGGCTCCCTCAGCTTCGACGACCAGCCGCGGCCTTCGGCTCCAGCAACCCACTGCGGTCTTTGGCTCCGACGAACTGTGTGGCCTTCGGCTACGGCGACCCAATGCGGCTTTCGGCTGCGGCAACCCGGTATATCCTTTGGATGCGGCGACCCGGTGCAGTTTTCGATCGCGACAATCTTCGGATGCGCAGCTCGCTGTCGCCATCGACCCCAGGAACTTGTCGCTGCTATGACCGTGGTCCGCCACGTCGACTACGTCCGCCGCGTGACCCGCTACCGCGTCAACTTCGCCACGACAACCAACAAAGCTAAGTTTCCCTCTACTTAGAGCTGATTCTTTTATTTTTAACTCGCACTCGATACACTCGGGGGTTGCGCCCTCTTCGAGTAACCTAATGTGCCATCGGCTCCATGCACTCGAGCACCTCGAACGCGACAGCCTGAGTAGCTGATTCTGCCTGATCGTCGAATCCTTGAACTCCGAGTGCCTCGGCAAGGTACTGAGACTAAGGGTAATTAGGCTAATGAAAATGCCTAGCATACAGTGCAAAAGTGTCGACTCGATCGGCACCAGAATCTTACTATACAAGCCGAAAGGCAAATATTCTTTACAAGATACAAGTACTTCACAATTTGTCATGTTTTTTGCAGCTTATAAGGATGTCAAATGCGCTGAAGCTATTCTATCGGGTCCTCCAACGGAGTCGACCATCGCCAGTCACGTCAACAGATGCCAAGACCCAAGTCGAAGCATTCCTCGGATGACCACATCAATCATCGACAAAAGCGGCGCTGGCCGCGCACCCGACAGAAGAAATAGCGTCGACTTCATCCGCAACGTCGAGTCCTTTCGGCTGAAATGCCGCATCACTCCGCTACGTTTACTTCTGGCTCCTTATGTGTGAGACGCTGACTTGATGCACTTCCGGGTCAGTGGTTTCTCCTCGCATAAGTCTCCACTCGAGTCTATGACTCGACTAGACACTCGGGGGCTACTCCTATCAGGAGCGCTGGTCGCGCACCCGATGTACTTCCGGGTCAGCGGTACGCCCACGAGTTTTCCTACTAAAACTGCACGATACAAGACTCGAGTCTCTGCCCGAGTCTACGACTCCGCCATACACTCGGGGGCTACACCAAACTGGAGCGCTGGTTGCGCACACAGAAAATCTTCGGCTGACAGCTAAAAGTACTCACTCGAATCTACGATTTGAGCAACTACTCGGGGGCTTCTCCTATCAGGAGCGCTAGCCGCGCACCCGAAAAATGAACAAAGCACTACACCATTGATCTATTCTTCGAGTCCTACGTCGAGTCTGCGACCCCACTATGTTCTCGGGGGCTACTCCCATAGGGAGGATGGATTCAAGCATCCGAAAAATTTGTGTCCTACGGACCTAAAGCCAAATAATGGCTGAATTAAAGTCTTTGCTCGAGTCTACGAATCGAATAGACACTCGGGGATACTCTCATAGGAAACGCTGGTCGCACACGCTATGAATTCTTTGAGTGCGATCCTTCGGATCAGCATGCAAAAGTGTTTGGCAACTCTGCCCTAATTAACGCTAAGTGAGCAACGTCCTCCTTGGCCACCCGAAACACCTCCGCGGTGATAAACATTCGGATGCTGCGTCTGCGACACAAAGATAAGACCTACAGATACCATCTGATGGCCTGGTAACGCACACGACTGCGCTCTGCTAGTAAAAATCCGTGCCAACAGGCACGATGAAAAATCCCGACGGACGCGTTGGGTACGTCATTTAAAGTTTACTGGAATTCCACTCCTGTAAGTCCTCAGCGGCCTGAGTCGAATTATGCCAGCATATGTTCCGGGTTCGAGTCGAGGGACTCGAAACTGAAGAAGATCGTGTTGTTTTGTCCTAAGACAGTTAACTGACCCTGATCCGTCGGGAGACTCAGGCACACGCATCAACAATCCCTACACACTCAAATCATTCTCTAGCAAACAGAGATAGCTACACCCGAAAGATTGAAGAGTCCTCAGCCGAATATACGATTCGACTGAACACTCGGGGGCTACTGACATGGTTATACCCTACGGGCACCCGATGTTAGCATACCTGGTACAGCCTGACGGAAGGCCCACTCGATGACCTACCAGGGTCCATGACGCCTATGATGGTTCAGCTGCTATGAAACTCATATGGACACGGACTCCCAAGCGCACAAGACAAGGAAAGCTCAAGACTAGAGTTTGAATACAACTTATAACCTACTCGTATTGGCACGCGAGACCTAGCCTCCCCATATATAAAGGCTAGGTGGGTCCAACGAGGAGGGCACCCCCGATAGACTAGACCACAACAGATCTACAGAACTATCTCTCATACTTCCGCATACACACCTCCACGCCAGATTGCATCTGCGCACCCTGTAACCTTCGGTTCCGCCGTAATCAAAGAGGAGACAAGCAGGAGTAGGGTTTTCCCTCCGAGGGCCTGAACCTGGGTAAACCTTGTGTCCCCATGTTGCTTGTTTGCTAACCGTTCCATGATCTCCAGCATCCCCACATTCTCCAAAACCCAAGTCCATAACAATGGGCATTGATAAGATCAAACCTCGTCAGACCAGACCTCAGATACAAGAGCTCGAGCACCTTGAGAATCAAATCCGGGAGCTCGAGGCTTCCTTTAATTGGGTAGATGGTTGAGGTACAATAGGATTCATACGTGTTTTCGGTGCTAATTTTTGTAGGATGTACCGATTAATAGCCGACCGATTAAATCAGTTAATTGCCCACTTCTGATTAGTCACTACTCCCTAGTCAACCGAGGAGTTAATGATTAGCGATTTCTTTACCATTGGTTAAAAGTTAGTTTTTTTTCTTCCTCACGCGATTTTGAATCTGGTCGATGCCAGCGAAGTCTTTTGAACCCATGGGGCCACGATGTAAGTGTCTCTAGGGCACCATTTTTTGGTCATGCCTCCATTTTTCAAAATTTATAATGTTGCTCGGTGCATCAAGCATTTAGTCTGGCTGTTGGATCCCTGATGTCAGTCTCCCTCTAAGAAACATATGTATGATGAACTTTCTTTTCCTCACGCCACCGTATTTTGAATTTGATAATGTCGCTTGATGTATATGTCGTTTACTCAGGCTGCTAGGTCCCATATGTTAACCTCTCTTGTTAATGATAGACTTATTTTCTTCTCTCCTGCCTCCCCTGTTTTGAATCTGATAACGTTGCTCGATGCATCATCCGTTTAGTCAGGCTGCTGGGTCACAGATGTTAGCCTCTCTATAGAAGAAACGTGTTCACGATCGAATTTTTTCTTCTCTCATGCCTCCCTGTCTTAAACTTGATAACGCTACTCGATGCATCAGCCTTTTAGTCAGACTGTTGAGTCCTGGATCTTAATCTCTCTATAAACAAAATGTGTGTACAATGGAATTTTTTGATCACCCGTCCATGTTTAGAACTTGATAACATTGCTTGATGTAGCAGCCATTTAGTCTAGCTACTGGGTCTTCATTGTCATCCTATAATTAGAAGAAGTGTGTGCATAATGGACTTTTTTCTTTTCTCTCGTACATGCATGTTTAGAAGTTGGAAACATTGCTCGATATGGCTGTCGTGTAGGGTTTGGCTGCTAGGTCCCTGATGTCAACCTCTCCTTCAAAGAAACGTGTGTATAATGTACATTTTTGTTCAGTTTCAAGCATTCCTTTTACCTGACCAACATTTCTCGGTGTAGCAGCCATGTATGTCCTTCCTGCTGGGCCCTTATGCCAACCTCCCTGTAAAGGAAACATGTGTATATTGGAATTTTTCCAGCCACAACCGTTGTTTTGTTCTTGCCAACATTGCTTGATGCAGCAACCATTATGGTCTACCTGCTGAGTCCCCGAGTAGCCTCTCTATACAAGAAAAGTGTGTATATTGGAGTTTTTTTTGTCGGTCCCGACCGCTACTTTGACCTTGCCAATGTTGCGTGATGCAGCAGATACATGTACTGCCTATTAGGTCCTGATGCCATCTCTCTATACAAGAAATGTGTGCTCCTTTTTGGTCACATCCACTGTTTTGACCTTGTTAATATATATCTCTATGTAGCAATGTATTTATGGTTTGACGGCTGAGTCCGTGATGCCAGCCTCACTAGTAGGAATCGCGTGCGGCACAGATACCACACTTAGGCGTGGCGCATGCCCATTCT
This sequence comes from Avena sativa, assembly GCA_916181665.1. NCBI lineage: Eukaryota > Viridiplantae > Streptophyta > Magnoliopsida > Poales > Poaceae > Avena > Avena sativa. The sequence goes on from OV702294.1 coordinate 512,014,649, forward strand.
GTGCGCCACGAATAGATGGGGCGACCCCCGACACTGGGTCCCACTTAGGCATGGCGTATCGTTTTGCCCGTGCGCCACGGATTAGGTAATACCCGTGGAGCACCCTTTTGTCATGTGCCACGGATACTTATCCGTGGAGCACCATATCAAGGGGCTCCACTTGTATGGCGTCCATGGATAGAACTTTTCCTACTAATGTCTATATGTATATGTTGGATAATTTGTTACACGATTATTTTTGGCAACTTAACTTTTATTTTCGAAACCACCCACAAGCCTATCCGTGTATAACAATATTTCTACAAGAAAATGCGTCAAAAATTGCGACAAGAAAAAATAAATCTACATAATTGATACATGCCATGGATTTGAACTCGAGACTTTATTAGTATAGGCAAATGATAATCCTCAAGAGTAGGGAATCATTGTAGAACAATTTGGTAAGTATTTGGGTGTCAAACCCACGAGGAGCTAAAGGTAAAGTATCTATTATCTAAAGCCCTATAACCCAATTATATGGCCTTTCATGCAAAGCAATGAACTAGAGTGTGTAAGGTACTTTTTAATTCTAAATACAAAACTATAAGGGATTTATATTTTCATGCCCTTGGTTCTTTAGTAGTACTCACTTTACTCATCCGATTAATTTTTCCTTACTTTTGCCATTCCTCTTCTCGAAAAATCATCCAAGAGCTCGAACGGCAGCTGTCGTCAGGTTGACTGTTGGCTGACGTGTGGGGTCGCGCGATATGGGACCATGTGGGACCGGTTGGTCGGGAACTTGTTGTGCTGACGTGTGGGTCCGTGCCATATGGGACTGTATGGGTCCAGTTGGTTGTGAATGGGGACATGGTGTGGAACCATGTGGGGCGCATTTGGAGGTTACGTGCGCCCTGTCTCCTAAATTGGAAGCTTTCTTTTTTGTTATTTTTATTATTGGCCTTTTGAAGAGCGCCTCCCCCCCCTCTCTCTCGCTAACAGTTTTTTTCAAAAAGATAGTGAATCTAGAGCAGCTTCTCTCTTCATTCATTGTTCCTTTTGGCCCTTGTTTTTTTCTAATCCGCTAGCAAATCTAAAGCAGCAAATTTAACCAGCACCATAAATACATTCAGTAAATAGAGTAGATGTAGATAAAGCAGCTAATATAGAATATATAGTATAGTACTTAACAAGGTTCGATAATTAGGCTGCTCAGTAGCAGCAGCAGCGGACAAGTTCAACACAAACAATAAAAGAAGCTGCTTTACAGCAGCATCAGCACAAGGACCAGTGGCCCCACATGGCCTTCGCCAGGAGGGCCTCCGCCTCTTCCCTCTAGCGCTTCCTACACTTTTTTCTTCCCTATCCCTTGACCTTGGGTGCCTTGGGCTCGATTGCGGGAATGTGACCCACTTTGATGACCACCTTCTGGAGGTTGCGGAGGTGAAAACCGAGCGCCTGGTGCTTAGCTCTAAAGGTGTGGACGTTCAAGGTCTGGCCGCAGGTCTTCACGTCCTCGGCATGTTTCACTAGGGAGTTGAAGTCGGTAGCGAGGATCCTCCTAGTGTATAAGGGGCACCTGTAGACGTCGTCAGCAAACAAGTTATCGTACTGGACGGACTTTAGCCTCCGCAGCACCTGACGAGTCTTGGTGTTATTGGACTCGTCGTCGCTGTAGATATCGCTGCTATCCACCTGTTGGAAAAAACAGTAGCGTGCAATAAGGACATGATTGAGATACCTTGATTATCGGGATTGATTATTTTCATAAATTGACCGATTGAGATCCCCTGATTATTCGCATTAATTAACCAAGTGGGTTAAATTCACCGATCTCCAAATCTCAAACAAAATCAAATACTGATCCCAACTAACGATCGACACTAGTACTAACTAGGGAATCCCTTAACTACAACTCGGAGGACAAAAATAAAATAGGATTGACATACAGGCAAGGGGATTCATCAAAATACGAGATCTAACACAAGAGGTTTAGCTTCTGTAAAAAGACCAAGTATCTAATGATTGAAAATACGAATAGCGGGTCCGTAATAACACATGATCTAACATCCAACGATGGGAATGGGGGAGGAACAAGGGAAGGGGAGAAAACCCTAGTTACCTCTTACCATGGGTCAATGATGCTGGTGTCGTAGGGCTCCGGCCTGATGTAGTCCTCCTCCTCGTAGGGGTCACAGCCGAGCAGGATCTGCCCAAGACCGGCGGGGACCTCCTCGCCAATGGCTATAGGTGGAAGCAAGGACGGGGCCTAGACGTGTACGGCGACTGCCTTAGATGCCTCGATGGGGGCCTGTATGGGGACGGGCCACACAAACTACAAATCATTAGTCACACGTACTACGAATTCAGTAGCCACACAAACTACAAATCATTAGTCACACATACTACGAATTCAGTAGCCACACATTACAAATTCAGCAGCCACACATACTATAGCAGTTCAAACTATTACATAAGACGTACTATGTGCTCGACTCTCAAGTCGGCTATCTTTCAGATTCACTAAACCTCTGTCCTCACTCGAGGGAAATCGGAACCACCAGCCTATCCATGCCCGATCCCCCCACCGAAAATGTGCGCTTCGTCGTGAAACGGTGGTGGTCTTGTGCCATCGATCCTTCTAGGCCAACATTGTAGGCGACGAGGACGCTTTCTAGCCACCTCGTCGGGGTCCTGAATGCCATGTACCGAATCCAGAACCTTCTGCAGGTGGATGATCACCGGGTGCTTCTAGCAAAGCTGTCCCCTTGCCCTGCTTGGAATCTCCACCTCGTACATCTTAGGAACGGTGTCTAGATCTTTCAGCCATGCCTTTACCTCGACAATTCATCTGTCGCTCGGTGGCACAATCTCCACCAGCTCGCCGCCAAGGCTACTAACGACCTGCTTGAGGGCCTCTAGTTCCGAAGCATGCAAAGGGAGCCCGTCAAAGCCGAGTTTAGAGAAGAAACAAAGCCGCCCCAAGCGATCGTCCCACCCACAGGCGCGATGCCAACGCATGAAGCTCATTTTCTCCCCACGGCACTCGAAAGAACGGGAAGAATGCAGAACGCGCTCGCTGTCTGAGTTGTGGGCAAACCAGACAAAGAAATCGAATGGCGGCGCGCATACCTCAATATAGGACACTTTTTGTCTGATCCCAAAACAAGACCTAAAAGCCGACAGCAAGTCTGTCAGCGACACGGCGGGACGCGTTCCCAGCATGGTGACCATGAGAGCATTGTCGTCAAATCCTCTGCCAGGGCTACCATGTCCGGGGTGCACGACAGCACGCAACCGCTCGAGGCCGGTCGTCGGTCCGGATTGCCCGATCGGACGTGCTCCTGCGTGCGAGAAGGTCTAGGCAGTGGCGAGAGGCTAGGCTAGGGACACGAAGCTCCGACACGCCGACTAGGAAAAACGAGGCAAGGACGATGGTGGCGAGCTTCGATTAAGGGCGTGGGAGGTTGACCGGACATGGCAGGGACGCAAGAATAGCAACGGTGAGCTCAGATCTGGAGACCAGTAGCCGGAGCTAAGCATGGTAATGGAGAGGGGACTAATAGGGGAGAAGAGTAGAGCAGAGAAGAATATCTAGTCCTCGCAGGGGTAAACCAGTCCAAGACCGCAAAGGATAATGGGAAATACTGACAGGGCGGGGCAAGAAGAGTTAACCTAACGGCGGGATTTGAGTTCAACCGTTTTTTGACTAGTTCAAACGATCGTTTGGCCGTTAGATTTGTATTTACCCCCATTTGTCCCCTCTCGACAATTGGCGAAGTTACTACAGCCCTTCCGTGAGATTACACGCAACTCAGAACCCGTGTTGCCTTGGCGTCTGAAATTTTGGGCCGCATATTAAAATTCTCCACCCAGCGGTGCATCCAGCACATAGGTCAACTGACCAGCATTAAGGACAATCCTCAAATAGCGTAACCAATCCGCAAAGTTGCTTCCATTGTTTTCAACTTTTCTTTCTCTAGTAACGCATTAAAATTGATGGTAGGGGCCGCCATGATCTACAACATCTTTACAAAAGTTTAGACTAAGTTTATAACAAATTGAGTTCTTATTTAATACTTAAATTAACTAGGTGAACTCCCACTCAAAACAACATCCCTCACATTGTTTTAGTGATCACTCAAACCAAATCCACTACATCAAGTCTGATCAACACGAGGATGATGTAGTTTCAAAGGCGAACAATCAACATGTTCATCATATCTTCTATATGACTCATGCTTTACCTTTCGGTATTCCGTATTCCGAGACCATGTCTGTACATGCTAGGCTCGTCAAGATTAACCTTAGTATCCGCATGAGCAAATCTGGCTTACTCCTGTTGTATGCACATGTAGAATCTATCACACCCGGTCATCACATGGTGCTTCGAAAGGACGAGTCTTAACAACGGTGCCTACTAAGGACGAACACTTTATTACTAGATATTTAGTGAGAGGGGTCATCTTATAATGCTACCATCATGATCTAACCAATACAAGATGCATAAAAGGATTAATATCACATGCAATTCATAATATGTGATATGATATGGCCTTTCTTCTTATGTCTTGAATCTCCATCTCCAAGCATGAACATGATCTCCATCATCACCGGCGTGGCGTCAAGGTCAATGGTGCCGCTCCATGGTTGTCGTCCACCAGCATCAACTATTACAACTACTTTGAATAATAGACACGCAGGTCTTAACGAAATTAAAAGACAACCATAAGGCTCCTGTCGGTTGCCAACTTACAATAAGGATCATTGCATACATCATATATAATCACAATAATGGACATATCACATTACAACACATCCCTGAAAAACAAAGTTAGATGCCTCTAATTTTCTTTGCATGTTTTACGTGGTTTGGGGCTTTTGGATAAGAATCGTTCTAACTTACGAACAAGAACCACAATGTTGATACAAGTATTGTCAAGTGCCCGTTGTAAATTGAATCTTCACTATGGTGGGAGAGACAGACACCCACAAAGCCATTTATGCAATACAAGTTGCATGTCGAGCGTGGAGCAAGGCTCATGAACGATGTCATGTACGGTTAGCCCGGACCGCTTCATCCCACCATCCAGTGATACGTCCAAAACGTATCTACTTTCCTGAACACTTCTGCTATTGTTTCTCCTATAACTTGTGTTCTTTGGATACAACTAACACGGACTGACGCTGTTTTCATCAGAATTGCTTTGTTGTCTAGTTTTTGTGCAGAAAAACAACTTTCAGGAAAAAATCCCAGAAAATATGGCAAAACTCCTATTTTACCAGAAGACTCACGAAGCCAGAAGATGAGACAGAGGAGGGCCATGAGGGGCCCACACCCACTGGCCACGCAGGCCAGCCCAGGCCGCGCCTGGGAGGGGTGTGGCCACCTCGGGCACCCCCTCGGCCTCCCTCTTCGCCTACATAAAGCCTTCTGACCTAAAAATGGCGGGGGGGTTCAATGTTTTTCTAGAAAGAGTTCTGTTGCGTCGCCACCACCAAAAACCGTGATTCAGGACCAGAAACTTCGTTCTGGCACCCTGCCGGGACAGGGATTTGGAGGAGATCATCGCCATCATCATGATCGACGCCTCTCCATCAACCATCCATGTTTCCCCCATCCATGAGTGAGTAATCCCCCGCTGTAGGCTATGGGGATGGTTGGGATGAGATCTATCATGTAATCGAATAAGATTGTTAGGGCATGGTGCCTAGTATCTTCGATAGTGTTATTTGACTTTGTTGCAACTTGTTGTGCTTAATGCTCGTCACTAGAGCCTGAGTGCCATCATCTCAGATCTGAACATGTTATTGATTCAAGATGATAGTATTGTTTGTGATCTTATCTACAAGTTGCGTACACATATCATTGTCCGGAACCAAAGGCACTGAAGTGAAAGAAATTAGGACAGCCGGAGGGGATGGCTGTGATATGAGGATCACATGTGTTCACGAAATGTTAATGCTTTGCTCTGGTACTCTATTAAAAGGAGTACCTTAATTGCTAGTAGATTCCCTTGAGGCCCCGCTGCAACGGGCTGGCAGGACAAAAGATGTTGTGCAAGTTCTCATTGCGAGCACGTATGACTATATATGGAACACATGCCTATGATTGTTTAGTACTTGGATGCTTTATCTTATTTATCTACAAATGCCCTAGATCTTGAAGTTACATGAATAGTCTCGTCCATGCAACGCCCGTCCATCCATCCCTATGCCTACCGCACTCAAATCCTATTGTTTGCTACTATTGTTACTACTGCATTTGTTTTACTGCTACTGTTACTTTGTTATTGCTACTACAAAACTATTGCTATTGATAAACTGTTGTGAGCAAGACTATTTCCAAGTGCAGCTGAATTGACAACCCAATTGTTAAGGATTATAAGTATTCTTTGGCTCTCCTTGTGTCGAATCAATAAATTGGGTTATACTACCCTCGAAGACTATTGTGATCCCCTATACTTGTGGGTCACCAAGACTATTTTCTAGCGCTGTTGTCAGGGAGCATAGCTTTATTTGTAAGTTCACTTGGATTTATTATTGTTCGCTTCTATCCTTTTCATCATGGGGAAGTTTCGTGATGGAAAGTTTCCTATTTTACCATCCACTACAAGAAGAGGTACAGTCCTAAACACCTCTGCTGCTCTTGATTCATCGTCTGTTATAAGTAAGCTTGTTACACCACCACCACATACACATGCTACACACACTGCTACTACTGCTGAATCTGAAATTGCTTCTGATGCTCATGATGTTACTTCTACTGTGCTTGATGATAGTGGTTCATTAGGTCTTTTCCTAGATGCTACAATTTCTAGAACTATATTGGGAAACACTAAAACTCCTAGTGAAGACACTATTACACCTGTTATCTCACCTGAGTCTACAATTTCTAGAACTATATTAATGATGGTTATATTGATATGACTGATGAATTTATTGAAGAGTATCGAAACACACGTGGTGCTAGTGCTATTAGGAGTCTCCTTGAGAAATGTACTATTATAGCTAAATTATCTCCTGATGCTAAGTTTTCTACTTCTCCCATAGACATTAAAGATAAGGATTATGATTTCTCTCTTGATTTATCCTATATAAACATTGTTGAGAAAGAACCTTTCTGTGTGACTAGGAATGAAAGTGTTGTGGCTCATATGACTGGGCTTTCTACTATGAGTGGCTTATTTTCTGATGATTTTAAGATGCGCAAGTACTTTGTTGCCAAAATCTTCCCTTTTTCACTAAAAGGAGAAGCTAAAGCTTGGTTTAATAGTATACCTCCTGGATCCATTGATAACCCTGATTGCTTGATTGCTAGTTTCTTTCAGAAATATTTCCCTCCTAGTGCTAGACATGCTGTTTTGCAGAAACTTTTTGATTTTAAACAGGGAGAAAAGGAGAAATTTCCTGAGTCATGGACAAGGTTCTGTGCCTTGATTCATGCATATCCTGGATGTCCATTACCTAAAAATGAGATTCTTGATATATATTATAATAGACTAACTGATAAATCTAGGACATACCTAGATAGTTTTGCTGATTGTGTTTTCAGGTAAAGAACTCCTGCGGAAGCTCAAGAATTAATGGCCAAAATAAGTAAGAATTATGATGATTGGACTACAAGGTAATTTTAATAAACAAGTTCAGAATCATTTATTGGAAAACTCTAGAGCTACTGATGAGTTGAAAGATATTGTGAAAAGAACTGCTAATAATGTTAAAATGCTTGTTAAACACTTTCAAATGGTTCAAACCCAAATGGATCAACTTGCTAAAGTACAAAAAGATATGCTATTTAATGCTTCTAGAGATAAACATGCTTATGAAATTAGAACTAGGAGTGGTGTTACCACTCAGGATCCCTTATATCCAGGGGGACATCCTAAAAGAATTGAGCACGATTCTCAACAAGGTGAAACTAGAGGTAGTCCTTCTAAGAGAAAGAAAAATAAACATAAAACAGTTGAGGAACCTTCTGAACCTACTATAGATCCTAATAGTATATCTTTCTCTGATGCTAAAACTGAAAGTGGTAATGATAATAATGATGCTCCTGATAAGGAAGAAATTGAATAAGAACCTGAGAAGCACACTAAGAATACTAAGTACACTAAGGAAGATTTTATTGCTAATAAACATGGTCGTGAAAGAGAACCTTGGGTGCAGAAACCAATGCCTTTTCCTAATAAGAAACAGAAATCAAAGGAGGAAGACCACTATAACAAGTTTTGTGAGTGGGTGAAACCTTTATTTTTTCAAATTCCTTTGACTGATGCTATTAAGTTGCCTCCTTATTCAAAGTATATGAATGATATTGTCTCTAATAAAAGGAAGATTCCTAATGAGGAAATTTCTACTTTGCTTGCTAATTATTCCTTCAATGGTAAGGTTCCAAAGAAACTTGGTGATCCAGGTATTCCAACTATTCCTTGCTCTATTAAAAATAATTATGTTAGAACTGATTTGTGTGATTTGGGAGCTAGAGTTAGTGTTATGCCTTTTTCTCTCTACAAGAGACTTCAGCTAGAAAAATTGATACCAACTGATATATCTTTGCAAATGGCTGATAAGTCTACTACTATCCATGTTGGTATATGTGAGGATGTTCCTGTTCAATTGGCTCATAATTGCTTGGTCTTAACTGATTTTGTTGTACTTGAGATGCCTGAAGATGATAATATGTCTATTATTCTTGGGAGACCTTTTCTTAATACTGCAGGTGCTATCATCACTTGTAATCAAGGAAAAGTAACTTTTAATATTAATGACAAAGAGCATACTGTCTATTTCCCAAAGAAGATTGATAAGAGTTATGGCTCGAATTCAATTAAAAACATTGAGAGCATCAAAGTTGGAGAATTATATTGTCCCATTCCACAAGAAAGTTTTGAAACTATTATGATTGGTACTATTGCTATCAAGATTGAGGTAACATAATCATTTTATGAAATGCAAAGTTTTGTTTCATATAAGATTGTTTTGGTAACAAGACTTGATCAACCTTGTTAGCAAAGGGATTTTAATGGACAAAACAATGTTATCACCATGGTTATACTTGCTCACTTTTATTTTTCTCCATTCCAATCTTTGCTCTTCATCTTGTTAGTCTTAGTTTTGCTAGTTGTTTGCTTGTTAGAGTGTCTTAGAACTTCTGTAGTTTTGGTTTGCTTTTGTGTCTTTCAAAAATATTTTTCTGCGAGAAAATCAATTTTCATAACCTGAAAATTTGTCAAAAATAAAGTTTCCCAGAAAATTCATATTAAATGTTTTTATGAAAAAAGGGGCAGAGGGGCACCTGGAGAGACCCAGGGGACCCAGTAGGCCAGCACACCCCCTGGTGGCGCCTGGCCCATGTGTGGCCCACCCCTCGCCCTCCAAGTTGCCTCCTTCCAGCCACTTATTTCTCTCTCCCGAAAAACACTAGAAAACTTCTTGAAGCTCGAGTTCCTTCTATTCTTGCTCCCGAATTTTGATCTCCATGCTCATCCCATCTTTGCTGCTGATTTTTGGAGGGATTGCTCTCCGGTATGTGCCTCCTCCGCTTGTCCAATTAGATTTTTGATTGGTGGATAGTATCTTGAGCATTTTGCTACTGTAGGTGACAGGTTGTGTGAGCTTGCATGCTTTTTATATGCTTAGAGATTTCATTTTTATGCATGTTTAGCCCTCTAGCAAGTTCCTATAGTAGTTCATCATCATCTATCAACTTGGCAATCACTTGGTTTGATGTTTTTTTTAAAATTTCAGAAAATAAGATGAGTGCATACCAGCTGAATCAACATGAGTTAAGTGTACCGGAGATTATGAAAGTCCACCACGAGGAGGAAGTTTTCTCTTCCATTTATCCATGCCCAGAATTCATGAGAGCTGGAGGGATATTTCAGGATTTCCAAACTATGATTTCTAATGCAGGGTTGGAACATTTTTTTGGAGAAGAACCTTACCAATATGTTAAGCTAACCATGTTTGTGGTGCAGGACTTTCAGTTTAGTTGGTCCTTACCTAATCACATGGTCCACTACAAAATTTACAATATAGCTGTCAACCTCCCTTTCGATGATTTTTGTGCAGCTATCAGAGTGCCATAGTGGGGTTCATGTGAGAAGATTAGAGAGATGCCTAAGCCACTCATGGACTTATATGCTGAAATTTGCCAAGGTTGCGACTTCTCAAAAGAGAGTGGTAAAATTCGGAATATTCATTTCCCATTCATTAGATATTTTGCCTATTTCATTGCCAAGTGTGTTCTTGCTAGAAAGACTGCTAGAAAATTATCTTCATTTGATCTATATTTTATCTCAGTCGCCTTGAAACGAGATAGGACTTATAACTTGGGTGCTTTGATAGCTTTCCGTCTTACTGTGAGAAAGGTGGAATGTAACATCCCAAAAATATTAAACTTAAATCATCATACTCTAATCATCAAAATTAGGGTTAACAAAAACTTTTCTAATTAAAATTATGAAGGCATGCATATGTGTATGCATTTAATTTGAAATTCTTTTGAACCACCTTGTTTGTATGTTTCCTTGCTTGTAAAATGTTTCTTAGGTGAAATAAACATCATCTAAACATTTCCCAAACTTTTCCTAAAGACAAATAAATCAAAACCAATAAAATAAAGGAATGGTCATTTTGACCAATTTAACTCCCATGCCTACTTTGGCTGTCTCAAACTTTCAGAACCTAATGGAAACTTTTCTGGATCTTTGCACCCCTTGAATGTACTCATAACAAGGTATCAAGGCCCACTTTGTGATCATCCAGAAACTTTCAAATGCAAAGTTTAAATGACAATTCAAAATTGAATCTTTATCATATGGGAAGATCCCACTTTTTCAAAAATCACTCAAACAAGCTTAACTTTCAAAACCCAAGCATCTGCAGACTCACTAGCACCAATCTAGCAAACCCACCAAAAATCTTTTCAAAATTCAAAACTTGATTTCATGCGGCCATTTCATCAAACAGGTTGCAGACACAAATCATACAAAATCTAAACACTATTTGGAGGAGTAATTTGAGCCTAACTTGTCCCCTCTTTGGCTCACAACCATCTCAGTAGATCATCTAGCTAACTAAACCAAGCACTAGCACCACTATGAGCTTGCCATTGTCATCAATGGTGAACAGCCGAGCACACCCTTGCCACCCCATAGTCGACAGCAAGCTAGGAGCAGTAGCAAGCCTAGCCAGCATGTCTGGGAGGCAGCCCACCGTCCATCGCCACTCACTGTCCTAGCCGCGAGCGTTGCCAAGCCCTGGACCACACGCACGGACCGCACCTAGACCGCCAGCGACCATGCCGAGCGTGCGCCAGAGCGCCACCCTCGACCAAAGCCCACAGACCGCGCGCCGCCCTCACCGCGTGCATACACAATCCCCACCGACCCAGGAGACCACCAGACATCCTCGTTCGCCACCCCGTGACGCACAGCCACCGCTCGCCGTCGAAGACGCCGCCTCTGCCGCGCAGAGCGTCGCATGTTCCAGACCAAGCCGCACCACCCCACGCCTCAAAACCATGTCGTTGAGCATCGCTAGGGAACACCGCACCGCCCCTACCTTCGCCCATGCCAATAGCCGCCTGTAACATCGCCCCCGACGAGCTCACCGTGCGCCCCGTCGGTCCCCTCGCTCGACTATAAATAGAGGCCACCCCCGCTCGATTTCTTCACACCATCTCACTCCCCTATCCTCACTGATCGTGCCACACCATTCCCAGAGCAAGGCGAGCACCACCTCGCCGGAATTTCACCGTAGCCCGCTGCCTCTGGAGAAGAAGGGCGCCATCGATTTCGTCCACCCCAGGAGCTGCCGCGACCACCCCTGAGTTCGCCGTTGTCGACTTTGTCGTTCGCCCGCCTCGCCAACCCTCGCCTGCACCCCTCACTGGCCGCGCTAGTTTCTTTCTCGCCGGTGTTGCTCAACGTCGACGGTGACTCTTAGCTGTTGGATTAGAACTAGATCGAACGATCCACATCGCCCCGTACCACTTTGCCCCTCCCTGTCTCACTGACGAGTGGGGACACCCACTTAAGCAGCCCGCGGGAGCACTGCGCTTAGCAGGCCGGCCCGTTAACTTTTCCCGCGCAGCCCAGTTATTTGAATTAAACCTTTTTCATTTTGTTTCAAACTCACTTCTGTACCCAACTTCAAAAATCAACCCAGATCGATTCAGTGCACCAAATTGAATGAAACCAATTTTGTTAGAAAGGCCTGAGAATGCTGAATCCAAGCCCGTTGGATTCAAGTCATTTGGATCTATAGATCACCCATGGTAAAAATAACAAGGCAGAAGCTTTTCTGCATTCAAACATTTTTTAAATTTAAACCATAATAGCTTTTGAGTTGATTCCAACTCTCAAAAATCACATTTAACCATACCTTTCAGAATATATAAAAATATATAGGTTTACCTTCAGAAATAATGTTCAAGTAATAAAAGAATGCTACATAGGCATTTCTAGCCACTTTAAATAATTAAAATAAAAGGGTAAAACCTTATTAAATTGTGACACCACTTTAAATCACATTCCCATGGACTAAAATATGTGGTGATGACATGTGTCAACATGATCCCATGTTTGGTTTGGAGAATATTAAATCTTAAGTAGTTTTTCAATGAGTAGAAATTACTTTTCTAAAAATAAAAAGAATTAAACCAAGCTTTAATCTTGAAATGTTAGTGATGATGTTAGATCATCTATAGGACCCTTGTGTGTGATGATTGCAAGTAGTTAAGTATTGTTTGGTGATTGTGTACCTCGTATTTATTCATAGACGATAGTACCGACCAAGGATACGAGGAGGAAGGAGGATTCTACGAAGAAGAAGCCGAGGAGAACTTCAACCACTGCTCTGCACAAGGCAAGCCTAATACTACTAGTGAATGTGCAAGCTTTACTAATCAAGTTGACCAATGCAAGCTATTAACCTTGCAAGCTAATACTTGCAATTTAGCAAGCTTATACTGATATTGTGCAAGCTTTATTAACTAAGTGGACCAATGCAAGCTAACGCTTGCAAGATACCCTACTGATGCCACAAACCACTACTTGTTACTCTTCCCACTATATGCCTTAAGCATATATGATCCAACCCACTTGACCAACCAATCCTAGTTTTTACTTACAATCTTTATACTTTATTTCTTTATCAAAGCTATACCTTAGAGTTTACTTAAGTGAATTATAGATACTAGAAAGTTATCTGAAGGTTGCATAAAGAGCATAAAATTTGGCCTAAGCTAGATAATATTAATGTCATCTTAAGGCATGAGATTGAACTTAGTTAGAACTCCACTAGTTTACCACCCCTCATTATTGCTTACCCCCACCTGTAGATGCTAGTGCTAAGCATAAAATTTGATCAACTTTAGATGGGAATACTTGGTGGAAAAATGGTTATGAAAACCTTGGAATGATGGATCATTCTATTGAAATGTTTTGGACATGTGTTTCCAAACACCTGATGATTTTGGTGAAGAAAACGATGAGGCATGAGCCTTAGCCCTTTATAAAACTGATGGTTGTCTGGATGCGATACCATTCCAATTTTATCGTCCAACCACAATACCCAAAGATTGGGTAGGGATTGACTGGAAACTTATATACCTTAGTATTAGTTCCCTCACGGCCAAGGTTTGAGCTGAGGCTACCTTGTGAAGATTGTCCACTTGTGCAGAACCCAAGATGACAGTTGTTCATGGTTGGGAGGCCAAACTCACAGGAGAGGTGCTTATACTAGGGCATGTAATCGAAAGGTTAGGATTGATTATCCGCATACTGAGAATGGTGAATTCAGGATTTATTCCTGACAGATGTATCGAATGTTGTGGTGAAAGTGTACAATCTCTGCAGAGTGTCAAACTATTCGAATAGCCGCGTCCGCGGTTATGGACAGTTGGAGTTGCCATACTGTTCCCCCGTCAGACTTTTCAAAATGACATGTGAAATGATTTGAAACTTTGACTTGACCACAACAGAGTTGTGATATGGAATACAAGTTCCCACTTAGGAGTTATAAAATTGTGATGAGCATCCGTTGCTTCTAAACTTAGTAGAGATAAATCTGGCTTTTGCAAAAGAACCTTAGATCCTAGTGTCCTATTATCCAAAAACCCCTTTACATGTTAGTATTAGTTTGCGAGTACTTAAAGAGTACTCATGGCTTTGTCCCTGGCTATTCCCATGGCCAGACTATGAAGAGGAGTACCTGGAGGATGGACCCCAGGAAGGTTACGACAACTAGGATCATCTCCCATCGTCAGCATTGCTTGTGACCCCGAAGATGGAGCTTCACCTACGCTACCGTTATTATTACGTATTCCGCTGCTTGATGTTGTATTAAGAACTGGATCATGAGATTCCTATTTGTGTAAGAACTTATGTATCGTTTGTAATGGATGATGTACTATGGTATCCAATTCTGTTATGTCTCGCAAAAAAGGTAATCCTGGGATTGTGATGTATGGCATAACAGGCATCTGGGATTAAAAATCCGGGTGTTGACAAGTTGGTATCAGAGCCATCCTGACCATATGAGACCCTAGTTAGACTGGACGTTTGAACCAAATTTCTTAGTTTCAAACCAAAGAAAACAAATATTTACAAAAACTTATTCTCATTCTTATCTCTTTGATTCTTTCATGAAAATTCATGTTCCTCAAAAACTCTTGCAAAATACCTAAAATTTTGACACACTTGATCACTCTGCTAACCTACTCATCATCTATTCTTATAGATGGACGTGAAGTACAGCAAGTTTTATCAGTTGGGGAATGGAGGAGACCTGATCTTTGAGAGGGATTTGGACCAGCTTTCGGAACTTCTGGAACGTCCGCACCCCGAGTTCTTCGGAGCTCAGCTCAATGATCAAGGAGGAGAAGATCTGCAGTGGCTAATTGTTGCAAGTCTCTGAGGAAAGATTGAACCTCCCACTGCGGAGGGAATTCAGTTTACCTTGAGGGAAAACAACTGGCTCGATGGACTTGCCAGAGCCATGCAGGAAGCTCTTTCTCGTCTGTGTGGGCAGAGCATCAATCAGATCAAGGGTACTCGCTTTGAGTTTTGCCCAAGGCGTGATGCTAATGGACAACCACTGGAAGCCCCATACCACCCCGAGCTGAAGACCCAATTGGACCACCTTAGCTTCATGATGTACGATCGTCAGCAGGAGTTGGACAACTGCCGTGACTACTGCAACCACAAGTCTGCCATCATCAAGACGAAGGACCAGACCATCGCCCTGCTAGCAAAGGATCGCAAGTCCCGTCACCGTCATCTCGACAAGAAGGAGTGCATTATTGCCCGTCTTCGCCACCGCATCTCATCTCTGGAGGAGACCATCCACGAGAGAGACATGCAGTTGGAGGAAAGGGAGAATGCCGGAGAGGATCTTCGTGGAGACCCCTACTCCTATCTCAGCGATGATGATGATTTTCTCGAAGATCAGACTATGGATTTCTTCACCGATGAGGACGATTTCGCCTTCATCGATGATGATGAAGATGACGAAGCCACAGATTCCGAGGAGTAGTAGCACTTGAGCACTAGCGTAGTGAATAGTATTCGGTCCACTATATCGTAGTTCTCAGAATTGTTCTTAAAACCATCTGCTTTTCTTTGTTGTGGTGTGTGTTGTATCATGTGAATGAATGAATGAATGAATGAAAAATAAAGTTGCTAGAAAATCTGAGTCAAACTTTAAAAAAATTTCAAAGACCCAAAACTTTAGAAATTTCCCTATTTTCTCATGATCTATCTAAATCTTCAGATGCCACGTGGAGGAAGTGGTTCAACCCTGGACCCGATGTTGCAGATACTGCAAATGTTAACTTCTGACCGTGAAGCTGAAAGAGTGGAACGTCAAGCCAACCTAGCCACCCTTCAGCAGATAGCCCAGCTAGCCCACAAAAACCAAGGCCACGGAAATTAGGATAACCACGGATCTAAGCTTAAGAATTTCCAGAATACCAACCCACCTGTTTTCACTAAGTCCGAAGAGCCCCTAGACGCCGATGATTGGCTGCAAACCATGGAAAATAACCTAGAAGTAGCCGGAGTGGAAGCCAACAAGAAAGTCCTGTTCGCCACCCACTATCTAGCCGTAGATGCCAGAGCATGGTGGAACAGTGTTCGTGCAATGACCGGAGGCCAGATGATGACCTGGGAGGAATTCAAGGTCAAGTTTAGCAGAACCCATGTGCCACCGGGTTTGATCAAGAGAATGAGAGACGAGTTCAGAGAGCTGAAGCAAGGAAGGATGACTGTAGTGGAATACCGTGACAAATTTTTGTCATTAGCTAGGTATGCCCCGGATGAAATAGACACTGAAGCCAAGAAGAAAGAAAGATTCCTGAATGGTCTGCATGATGATGTGCAGACAGTGTTAGTCAATATCCCCTTTGCGGATATTGAAGCCCTTGTCGACTCAGCTATCCAGATGGAAGGAAAGATCAACCAAGCCAATGAGAACCGCAAGTGTCGCATGATGCATCAACCAGGAACCCATCAGACCCCAAAGTATCGCCCCAACCCATCTCCAGGATTTGCCCCAAGAACCAACAGACCCCCGATGAACCGTCCGACTTATCCCAACCGTGGAAACCCTAGGCCCGGAGGAAATCACAACAACCCCGGCAACTCTAGCAATTTCAATCGTGCCCCACCGAAGTTCAACAACAACAATGTTACCGCCAACACCAACACTGCCACGAGGACTGGAAGCAATGATGTGCCTGTAGCAGCCAAGGACAAGTCGCAAGTGACCTGTTATGACTGTGGAAATAAAGGCCACTATTCCAATGAGTGCCCCAACAAGAAGAATGCTACAGCCCCCAATACCAATGTCCCAGCTCAGCAGCAGCGTCGTGTTCAGCCAGGAAGAAGATTTGCCCCAGGGAATTCGCTCAACCGCAACGGCCGTCTTTTTCTCATGCATGCTGAAGAAGCTCAGGAAGCGCCAGACGTCGTGCTGGGTATGTTTTCTGTTAATTCAGTACTTGCACAAGTGTTGTTTGATTCTGGTGCATCGCACTCATTTGTCACCGAAGGATTTGCCTGCACTAGTAAAATTCAACCAACCAAACTGAAGCATGTTATGATTGTTCAAATTCCCGGATCAACCACCAAGGCTAGGCAAATTTGCAAAGCCGTCCCTATCCGAATCCATGGCATAGATTTTTATGCAAATCTGATAGTACTTGGAACTAAAGGTTTGGAAGTAGTACTAGGAATGGATTGGATGTCCAAACATAAAGGATTGATTAACTGTGCTAAGAAAGTCATAACCATGACCAGTACAGCCGGAATATCAGTCGAGCATATATCTGAAACCTTACCTCATCAATTCAAATGCAACAAGAGTATAGCCCAACCTACCATTGACCAAGTCCAGATAGTCTGTGAATACCCCGATGTATTTCCAGATGTTTTGCCAGGTATGCCCCCAGATCGGGATATCGAGTTTATCATTGAACTAATCCCTGGAACCGGACCCATAGCCCAGAGACCATATAGTATGAACCCGTCAGAGCTCACAAAACTGAAGAAGCAACTGGATTCCATGCTGGAAATTGGATTGATTCAACCAAGTGTGTCACCTTGGAGATCACCTGTCTTGTTTGTGGAGAAGAAGGATGGAGGTAACCGTTTGTGTAGGGATTATCGGAAATTGAATGATGTCACCATCAAGAACAAGTACCCCTTGCCCAAGATAGAAGATTTGTTTGATCAGTTGACCGGTGCCAAAATGTTTTCTAAGATTGATCTTAGGACTGGTTATCATCAACTCAAAATTTGTGCAGAGGATATTCCAAAGACTGCCTTTACCACCAGATATGGATTGTATGAGTATACGGTCATGTCTTTCGGATTAACTAATGCCCCCGCTTATTTCATGAATCTCATGAATAAGATTTGTATGGACTTCCTGGATAAGTTTTTCGTTGTTTTCATCGATGACATTCTGATTTATTCCAAATCAGAAGAAGAATATGAGCTACACCTAAGGACCATTCTTGGAACCTTTAGAGAGCATCAGCTGTATGCAAAGTTTAGCAAATGTGAATTCTGGTTACAGGAGGTAGGATTCCTCGGTCATATTGTATCAGCCGGAGGAATTGCCATTGACCTTGCCAAAGTGAAAGACGTAGAATATTGGCAAGCCCCAACCACTCAAACCCAAGTTCGTGCATTTCTCGGATTGGCGGGATATTACCGCAAATTCGTAGAAGGATTCTCAAGTATCGCCAGACCCATGACCCAATTGCTGAAGAAGGACAAGAAATTTGAATGGACCGACAAGTGTGAAGCGAGTTTTCAAGAACTCAGGAGGAGATTGATTTCAGCCCCAATCTTGATCATGCCGGATATCACGAAGCCCTTCGATGTGTATTGTGATGCATCCAAGATTGGTCTCGGATGTGTGCTAATGCAAGAAGGCAAATTTATATCTTATCTATCTCGACAATGGAAGCAACATGAGCAAAACTACCCAACCCATGACCTCGAACTCGCAGCCGTAGTTCTAGCCCTGAAGACATGGAGACATTACCTGATGGGAAACCGTTGTGAGATTTATTCAGATCACAAGAGCCTAAAGTATATATTCACTCGGAAGGAGCTGAATATGAGGCAGAGAAGATGGATTGAGCTAATCAAGGATTACGATCTGGACATTCACTATCACCCTGGTAAAGCCAACGTAGTAGCCGATGCCCTTAGCAAATTGCCGTGCCGCTTGAACTCCACGATTTTGAAGGAGCAACCAAGTCTGCATAAAGAGATGGAAGATTTTCGGATGGAATTAGTAAGTGAAGGATTTCTGGCTAGCATAGAACTCCAACCCACTTTGATCAGTCAGATTAAAGAGGCGCAGAAGGGAAATGCCAGTATTGACGGAATCAAGCGTCGTATCGGTACAGGCAAAGTACCCGGATTCACCGAGGACGAAGAAGGAGTTTTGTGGTATAAAGGACGCCTTTGTGTACTAGCAGATTCCGAGTTGAAAGGAGTTATTTTGAAGGAGGCTCATGATACTCTTTATTCTATCCATCCCGGAGGAACTAAGATGTATCAAGATTTAAAGGAGCAATTTTGGTGGCATAAGATGAAGAGAGAAATCGGAAGCTATATCGCCAAGTGTGATATATGTCAGCGAGTCAAGGCAGGACATCAAAGACCCGCTGGATTGTTACAACCCATGCAGATTCCGGAATGGAAATGGGATTCTGTAGGAATGGACTTGATCACTGGACTACCTACTTCTAGTAGGGGAAATGTCACATCCCAAAATTTTCCAAATTTTGTAATGTGAAAAATAAATAAACAAAATAATTTTTTGTTGAAATTTAGGGTGAGAAGAAACTTTTTGATTCCAATTGGAAACATCCAAACCTATTTTGATCAAATAAATCCTAAAGGGATTTAAAAAGATAAACAATTAATAAAGAAAGTTTTAATAATTGGAATCACTATTTTTGGATCTTTTAATAAAAAGATTTGGTTTTCAAAAGCATAGTAGAATTAATAAATAAGGATTGTTTTATAGACCCAAATTAAATCTTGGCCAAGCTTTTGAAATAAAATATTTCTATTTAATAAAAAGAGTAAAGGTCTATTTAAATAAAATAATGAGGATTTATTAATATCCAATTTTATTAAAGTAAAGGCTTTCCCATTTTAAATAAACACTAAAACTTGATAATTTATTTTAAATAAGATTTCCAAGTGTTTTATATTTTCAAATAAAACCTATTGAAATGGTTTTAATATTATTTAGATTTCAAATAGAGTTTTTAAATAAATTAAATCCTATTTGAGTTAATAACTAAGGTCTATTTATTTAATTATTAAATAGATCCTAAAAGAATAAAAGTATTATTTTATTTTGACTTTGGATTATGTTGTTAAACAGAATTAAAATCTACACAAAGTTTGGCAAAGGTTTGAACTCAT
The DNA here is from genome assembly GCA_916181665.1 of Avena sativa. Lineage (NCBI taxonomy): Eukaryota > Viridiplantae > Streptophyta > Magnoliopsida > Poales > Poaceae > Avena > Avena sativa. Next base: position 512,034,592 of record OV702294.1, read on the forward strand.
TTGGGTGTTTGAATTGTTTGAATAAAATCAAAAAAGAAAATCAAATAGAAAAAGAAAAAGCAATCTGTATAAAAAAATGAAACAGACTCAACCCAACCCAACAGGCCCAGCAGCCCAACTCTCCCCCCTCTCAGCGAAACGTTTTTCACTCGGAAAAGGACCCGCAGAGACGCAGACAAGTGGCCCCATCCTTCCCTCCCTCACTTTCACTGACAGACGGGCCCCACTGCCAGCAGGTCGTCATCAACCTCGCGACCATGTTTCCTGTCGTTGCTGCCGATTAACTCCGGCGTCAATACGCGTTGATGGCACAGTAATTCCATCTCGCGACCACGCCCTCTTAAGCACCTCTCCCTCCTCGCCATTTCCCCTCAGACCCCGCTTCTAGAGAGCCACCAGGCTGCCTTGAATTGGCTTTGCACCGCCGCTGCTCCGGCGAGCTTCTCCAGTGAATTCCGGCGAACCGCAGCCATTCCTCATCTTTCTCTGCACGTGAGCCTTCTCCCTACCTCCTAGCGCATCTCTCCGTGCCACTCGTTCGCCCGCGCTTGCCCCAGAGCGTCGGCAAGGACGACCTCAACTCGTCATCGTCGTCTGTTCCGCCTCCGGCGAACTCCCCAGGTAACCTCCGTTCGCCCCAGCACCTCTCGATGATGCTCACGTGAACCCCACGTTCGCCCGCGTCTAACCGTGCCCCTGTCTTGCCTTAGGGCGATCTGCTGATCCATCCCCGATGACAAACAGAACCGCCTAACGTCGCTGCACACTCCGGCGAGCAATCACCGTCGTTCGTGTGCGCCCCTTGGACAGCTGCGACCACCTCGAGCTTCACCTTGACCACGCGAACACTGTGAGCCACTTCCCCCTCTCCCTCGCATCCTAGCTTCGCCGGAAACCTCCTGCCCGAGCGTGCGCCGCCGCCAGCCGCCGCTAGCGCCGCCCAGAAATGGTCTGGTCGCTGTGAGTCGTTAGATCGTTATCCTATGGCTAAGATTAGATTTGAGCGAAAGGGTATGCGTCCATCTGTGCCACTAGATCTCACTTAAATCCTACGGTCCACAGAGCTCAATCCGTGCGAACCGGTATCGTCCAGTAAAAACGTGACGCGTGGCACTAGTTTGTTTAAATAGACAGAAACATTTCTATAGATTGATTGAATTTGTAAATTGCATAACTTTTGATACACACGTCCAAAATTTGAAAATTTTATATCAATGGAATCATCAAAACAAATCCTACCCAACCATGCATTTTGTTTAATGTTTTGCTTCTGTAAAATTGGTTGAAATTGCAGAAACATGTGTAGGCTTATTATGAATATAAAAATTGTTCTAGATATAATTTTAATGTGAAATCTTTGCAAAATGGTTTGTTGTGAACCTACTGACCCTAGGAACCAACTTATGGATTTAAAAATATATTTTGTGAAGCTAAGGAGTAAATAATTGAATTAGCTCATTTCTAGTCAAATAAAAATATTGATTTTGGTTTAGAATTGAATCTTGAGTAAAACCCTTGGGAAATGTTTTGATTCAAACCTTCTGACCCTAAACACTAAGTTTTGAGGTTTAAAAACATATTTGGTGAACCCTTTAAAGAATATTGCTTTGCTAAAAACATTTTCAACCACATAAAATAATGATTTGATTTAAAAATGGTTTATAGATAAAACCTTTTGCAAATGGTTTTACCACTTTAGTAAATGACCACTTTTGAACTTTAAAATGTTTAGAGCTTAGTAGAACCACTTTTGCAAATAAAACTATCTTTTGCATGCTTCCATGCATGACCTTGTTTTTGTTATTTTATGTGTGACAAATTGTTTGAATGCTAGTTGAATATGTGTTTGCTTGGATGATTTGTAGTGAAGTTAGAAGAGTGTGATATTTTCAAGATCAAGAAGTGAACCAACATTCTCTACTAAAAAGTCAAGTGACACTATCATCTATGTCCTACTATTTTCATTACACTTAGTGGATTTTGTAACATGCATGATAAGGACTACTATATTTTATGCTATGCTAAATCCTAATAGGATACCCTTATATCTCCCTTAGTGGAAACATTGTAGTTGTATTATGCTTAGCCCTGCTATATATTGGGATGGGATACATGTTATGATTATATGAAGAGTTGAAAAGATATATATGTTTTATATAATAAAACAAGTACTCAATGAACCACCTGGGTGGACAAGGATACTCAAATTTTGGACAAGGTGGCAACAAAAGGAACCATGTTTATATGGCTATCTCTTTTTGTATGTGCACTAGAAGAAAACCACCCAGGGACTTAGAGATTGAACATGTTTCTCGTACAGTGGCTTCCCTGTACAGCCACATGCTAAATGGGCTCTGGCTTAGTCAACTACATAGTGGAAGACCCATGCATTGGCATCTTCAGGTTAACTAGAATTGTGTAAGGGAACTTGAAACCCTACATTGGTGCCTGGATGACAAGCTAGCATTGTGTATTGGGAGGACTTCTATGGAAAGACTTTGTCACATTCTCAATCTGCCAGTACTCCATTTTGGTGAGTACTTATCCAGCGGCCACTGGTGGCATCAAGATGAGATTGTGTCATGTGGGTAAAGTGTACAACTTCTGCAGAAGATCAAATTCTAAGTACTTAGCCGTGTCCTCGGTTATGGACAATACTGAGCAACTAAGGCCTGAATCTATGGAAAATCTCGACATTCCAAATTCATCAATGTAAAACTTGATGGTGACAACAAGGGTTTTGAAGCACTTGGAATTTTCCAAGAAGTTCAGAAAGATTTGACAAAAGATCAAAAACTATTTTGAAAAGATAGGATAAAACTATATTGCATTCTGCAAATGAGCCTAAACCCTACTTAGCCAAATATGCATGTAATGATAGGATCCACATATTTCTACATAGTAGTGAAACTTGCCAATACAATTCAAATGTATTGACCCTTGTGGCTGCAACTTATTATGTTGCAGGTTTGTTTGATGTTAGTGAAGTTTGTTGAATAGGATTACAAGTCTACAACCAACATGATTGCCTGTGGCACTTTGAAGATGAAGGACCCCATGCTATTGTTATATTCTGCTGCATTGTAATGAGATAGCCAAATGAGCTATGTAAGATGTAATAAATTATTTTATTCCTGGTTATAAAGTTGTATTATGACCTTTGTTTCTTGATATTACATCTTAACTATGGATGCTAGCTATTGATCCAGGGACTAGCATTGTAAACACAGGGATCTCTACCTTATTAAAGGTTGGGAACCTTACAGATGGTATCAGAGCACTATGTTTCCTGTAGAATTGTAACCCTAGGATTGGACAAAACCCCTTAGAAAAATAGGAGTTGTTTTTGTTCCAAAACATATTTACAAACAATCTTGTAAAACTCTTTCCTCAACCTTTTTGGTTTTTATTCTACATCTCTTCCTTTCCAACTTGATGGACAAAGCCTACCCCATGGCCAAAGACTTCACCATGTGCAAAGGACTTCATCAACTCTAATGACTTCAACATCTTCAAGTGATTTTCAACATTAGTTTCACCAAGGACTTCAACTTAGACATCACTAAGGACTACAAGTGAGAACCAAGAGACATTAGATTGCCTACCAACTATCTAAGACATTGATATCAAGTTAGAGTATGGATCATATTGACCTATGAGGTATGATTATACTAAGTTATTATTTCAAGAAAACTTGTTGTTTCCTTCAACTCATGAGTTAAGCTCATAAGTTGTTAAGTGGATAGTTGCTTGTTGATTGTTTGATTGAAATTGGTTTTTTGAGTTGTGTTAGAACTTCTTAAAAACCTATACATCATTACTTATCCCTATCAAACCAACAGATGCCTCCCCGTCGTGCCAACCCCAACCAAAACAACAACATCACCCCTGACATGCAGCAGATGTTGGCAGCTCAGACACAGTTGATGCAGGAGATGACCACATTCATACAGAATCAGAACAACAACAACAACAACAACAACAACAACAACAACAACAACAACAACAACAACAACAACAACAACAACAACAACAACAACAACAACAACAACAACAACAACAACAACAACAACAACAACAACAACAACAACAACAACAACAACAACAACAACAACAACAACAACAACAACAACAACAACAACAACAACAACAACAACAACAACAACAACAACAACAACAACAACAACAACAACAACAACAACAACAACAACAACAACAACAACAACAATCAGAATAATCCTCCAGCACTTGACATTCTCACCAAGTTTCTGAAACTTAGGCCTGCAAGGTTCTCTGGAACAAGTGACCCAATGGAAGCCAATGACTGGTTACGTTCAGTGAACAAAGACTTAGTGACTATTGGTTGCACCGATGAAGAAAAAGTTAGGTTTGCAGCATTTCTGCTTGAAGGACCAGCAGCAACATGGTGGGACAACTTTCAGATCACCACTCCCCTTGAAGATGTGACTTGGGCTATTTTTGAGGATGGATTCAGAACAACTCACATCTCACCTGGAGTGATGTACTTGAAGAAAAAGGAGTTTCACAATCTGAAACAGCGTCACCTCAGTGTGGCTGAGTACATTGAAGAATTCAATAATCTGGCACGCTATGCACCGGATGAAGTTGATACAGATGCTAAGAGAAAAGAAAAATTTCTTGAAGGACTTAATGATGAGTTGAACCTGCAGCTAGCTGTTGCCTATGTCCCAACTTATCAATCACTCTGTGACAAAGCCACTATATTGGAAAACAAGATGAATCAAGTTGAGAATAGAAAGAGGAAGCATAAACTCAAGTATCACTCAGGATCATCAAAAAAGAAGCATTCATTCAAAAAGAGCAATGAAGATTCTGAACCACATCAGTATCACCACAACAACAATGGAAGTGAAAATAATGGAAATGATACTGACAATGGAGATGACCTTGGTCAGAACCAACATGACACTTTCAGGAAGAAAGACATTAGCCAGTTGCAGTGCTATAATTGTAAGGAACTTGGACACTATGCATCAGACTGTCCTGAGAAGGAAAAGAAAAAGGATGCTAGAAGAGCCAATGGCAATGACTCCAATGTGATCCAAAAAGGACATGTGAACCACATTGACATGGATGGAAACTTTGAAGAGATAGAAGAGGTGGATGTCAGAAACTAGTTAACTTAGAAGAGTCAAATAAGGATTCCTTGTCTGGATATCAAGTGTTGAACCCATAGTCAAGTGAACCATCAATGTAACCCTATGAGATTTCTTTTAAGGGTGGTAGTACCCTAGTTGCCTTGAAGCCAACTTATAACCTTTAGCCTTCCCAAATCTCGGGACGAGATTTATTTTAAGGGTGGTAGCCTGTCACATCCTAAAATTTTCCAAATTTTGTAATGTGAAAAATAAATAAACAAAATAAAATTTTGTTGAAATTTAGGGTGAGAAGAAACTTTTTGATTCCAATTGGAAACATCCAAACCTATTTTGATCAAATAAATCCTAAAGGGATTTAAAAAGATAAACAATTAATAAAGAAAGTTTTAATAATTGGAATCACTATTTTTGGATCTTTTAATAAAAAGATTTGGTTTTCAAAAGCATAGTAGAATTAATAAATAAGGATTGTTTTATAGAGCCAAATTAAATCTTGGCCAAGCTTTTGAAATAAAATATTTCTATTTGATAAAAAGAGTAAAGGTCTATTAAAATAAAATAATGAGGATTTATTAATATCCAATTTTATTAAAGTAAAGGCTTTCCCATTTTAAATAAACACTAAAACTTGATAATTTATTTTAAATAAGATTTCCAAGTGTTTTATATTTTCAAATAAAACCTACTGAAATGGTTTTGATATTATTTAGATTTCAAATAGAGTTTTTAAATAAATTAAATCCTATTTGAATTAATGACTAAGGTCTATTTATTTAATTATTAAATAGATCCTAAAAGAATAAAAGTATTATTTTATTTTGACTTTGGATTATGTTGTTAAACAGAATTAAAATCTACACAAAGTTTGGCAAAGGTTTGAATTTATTTGGGTGTTTGAATTGTTTGAATAAAATCAAAACAGAAAATCAAATAGAAAAAGAAAAAGTAATCTGTATAAAAAAATGAAACAGACTCAACCCAACCCAATAGGCCCAGCAGCCCAACTCGCAGTCCAACTCTCTCCCCTCTCAGCGAAACGTTTTTCACTCGGAAAAGGACCCGCAGAGACGCAGACAAGTGGCCCCATCCTTCCCTCCCTCACTTTCACTGACAGACGGGCCCCACTGCCAGCAGGTCGTCATCAACCTCGCGACCACGTTTCCTGCCGTTGCTACCGATTAACTCCGGCGTCAATACGCGTTGATGGCACAGTAATTCCATCTCGCGACCACGCCCTCTTAAGCACCTCTCCCTCCTCGCCATTTCCCCTCAGACCCCGCTTCCAGAGAGCCACCAGGCTGCCTTGAATCGGCTTTGCACCGCCGCTACTCCGGCGAGCTTCTCTAGTGAATTCCAGCGAACCGCAGCCGTGCCTCATCTTTCTCTGCACGTGAGACTTCTCCCTACCTCCTGGCGCATCTCCCCGTGCCACTCGTTCGCCTGCTCTTGCCCTAGAGCGTCGGCAAGGATGACCTCAACTCGTCACCGCCGTCTGTTCTGCCTCTGGCGAACTCCCCAGGTAACCTCCGTTCTCCCCAGCACCTCTCGATGATGCTCACGTGAACCCCACGTTCGCCCGCGTCTAACCGTGCCCCTGTCTTGCCTTAGGGCGATCTGCTGCTCCGTCCCCGATGACAAACAGAACCGCCTGACGTCCTCGAGCTTCTACCGCCGTTCATGTGCGCCCCTTGGACAGCTGCGACCACCTCGAGCTTCACCTCGACCACGCGAACACTGTGAGCCACTTCCCCCTCTCCCTCGCTTCCTAGCTTCGCCGGAAACCTCCTGCCCGAGCGTGCGCCGCCGCCAGCCGCCGCTAGCGCCGCCCAGAAATGGTCTGGTCGCTGTGAGCCGTTACATCGTTATCCTGTGGCTAAGATTAGATTTGAGCGAAAGGGTATGCGTCCATCTGTGCCACTAGATCTCACTTAAATCCTACGGTCCACAGAGCTCAATCCGTGCGAACCGGTATCGTCCAGTAAAAACGTGACGCGTGGCACTAGTTTGTTTAAATAGACAGAAACATTTCTATAGATTGATTGAATTTGTAAATTGCATAACTTTTGATACACACGTCCAAAATTTGCAAATTTTATATCAATGGAATCAGCAAGACAAATCCTACCCAACCATGCATTTTGTTTAATGTTTTGCTTCTGTAAAATTGGTTGAAATTTTAGAAACATGTGTAGGCTTATTATGAATATAAAAATTGTTCTAGATATAATTTTAATGTGAAGTCTTTGCAAAATGGTTTGTTGTGAACCTACTGACCCTAGGAACCAACTTATGGATTTAAAAATATATTTTGTGAAGCTAAGGAGTAAATAATTGAATTAGCTCATTTCTAGTCAAATAAAAATATTGATTTTGGTTTAGAATTGAATCTTGAGTAAAACCCTTGGAAAATGTTTTGATTCAAACCTTCTGACCCTAAACACTAAGTTTTGAGGTTTAAAAACATATTTGGTGAACCCTTTAAAGAATATTGCTTTGCTAAAAACATTTTCAACCACATAAAATAATGATTTGATTTAAAAATGGTTTATAGATAAAACCTTTTGAAAATGGTTTTACCACTTTAGTAAATGACCACTTTTGAACTTTAAAATGTTTAGAGCTTAGTAGAAACCACTTTTGCAAATAAAACTATCTTTTGCATGCTTGCATGCATGACCTTGTTTTTGTTATTTTATGTGTGACAAATTGTTTGAATGCTAGTTGAATATGTGTTTGCTTGGATGATTTGTAGTAAAGTTAGAAGAGTGTGATATTTGCAAGATCAAGAAGTGAACCAACATTCTCTACTAAAAAGGCAAGTGACACTATCATCCATGTCCTACTATTTTCATTACACTTAGTGGATTTTGTAACATGCATGATAAGGACTACTATATTTTATGCTATGCTAAATCCTAATAGGATACCCTTATATCTCCCTTCGTGGAAACACTGTAGTTGTAGTATGCTTAGCCCTACTGGAAGAAAGTCCAAGAAGGTTTAGGAACCCGTCTAGATTTCAGCACCGCGTATCACCCTCAGACCGATGGACAAACAGAGCGAGTAAACCAAATACTCGAAGATATGCTGAGAGCATGCATGTTAGAATATGGATCCAAGTGGGAAGACTGTCTGCCGTTTGCAGAATCTTCATACAACAACAGTTATCAAGCCAGTTTGCAAATGACCCCATTTGAATTCATGTATGGAAGGAAGTGTCGCACCCCTTTGAACTGGTCGGAAGTAGGAGAGAGTCAGATCTTCGGACCCGACATCCTACGAGAAGCAGAAGAGAAGGTTCACAAGATTCGTGAGCACCTCAAGACCGCCCAATCCCGACAGAAGAGTTACGCCGACAAGAGACGTCGAGACCTCGCCTTCAACATAGGAGATTTTGTTTATCTGAAAGTGTCGCCATTGAAGGGAATGCAGTGTTTCCAACTCAAAGGAAAGTTAGCCCCTAGGTATATCGGACCTTTCAAAATTCTGAACCGTCGAGGAGAAGTGTCGTATCAATTGGAACTACCCGAAGAGATGTCAGCCGTGCACAATGTGTTCTATATCTCGTTACTTCGCAAGTGTCTCGAAGTCCTCGAGAAGACCGAAGTGTTCAAGAATATCGATCATCGGACCATAGAGATCAACGATGACCTGACCTATCCTGAAGTACCCATCCGCATTTTGGAAGAAGCTTTTCTAACTACCCGAACCCGAAGCATCAATTTTCTCAAGATTCAGTGGAGCAACCACACAGAAGAGGAAGCTACCTGGGAACGCGAAGATCACATCAGGACGGAGTTTCCCGATCTCTTCAAATCCTAGGTAATCTTTTCGTCCTTTTTCAAATCTCGGGACGAGATTTTGTTTAAGGGGGAAGGTTTGTAACATCCCAAAACTATTAAACTTAAATCATCATACTCTAATCATCAAAATTAGGGTTAACAAAAACTTTTCTAATTAAAATTATGAAGGCATGCATATGTGTATGCATTTAATTTGAAATTCTTTTGAACCACCTTGTTTGTATGTTTCCTTGCTTGTAAAATGTTTCTTACGTGAAATAAACATCATCTAAACATTTCCCAAACTTTTCCTAAAGACAAATAAATCAAAACCAATAAAATAAAGGAATGGTCATTTTGACCAATTTAACTCCCATGCCTACTTTGGTTGTCTCAAAATTTCAGAACCTAATGGAAACTTTTCTGGATCTTTGCACCCCTTGAATGTACTCATAACAAGGTATCAAGGCCCACTTTGTGATCATCCAGAAACTTTCAAATGCATAGTTTAAATGACAATTCAAAATTGAATCTTTATCAAATGGGAAGATCCCACTTTTTCAAAAACCACTCAAACAAGCTCAACTTTCAAAACCCAAGCATCTGCAGACTCACTAGCACCAATCTAGCAAACCCACCAAAAATCTTTTCAAAATTCAAAACTTGATTTCATGCGGCCATTTCATCAAACAGGTTGCATACACAAATCATACAAAATCTAAACACTATTTGGAGCAGTGATTTGAGCCTAGCTTGTCCCCTCTTTGGCTCACAACCATCTCAGTAGATCAGCTAGCTAACTAAACCAAGCACTAGTACTACTGTGAGCTTGCCATTGTCATCAATGGTGAACAGCCAAGCATATCCTTGCCACCCCATAGTCGACAGCAAGCTAGGAGCAGCAGCAAGCCTAGCCAGCATATCTGGGAGGCAGCCCACCGTCCACCACCACTCACTGTCCCAGCCGCGAGTGTTGCCAAGCCCTGGACCACACGCACGGACCGAGCCCAGACCGCCAGCGACCATGCCGAGCATGCGCCAGAGCGCCACCCTCGACCGAAGCCCACAGACCGCGTGCCGCCCTCACCGCGTGCATACACAATCCCCACCGACCCAGGAGACCACCAGACATCCTCGTTCGCCGCCCCGTGACGCACAGCCACCGCTCGCCGTTGAAGACGCCGCCTCTGCTGCGCAGAGCGTCGCATGTTCCAGACCAAGCCGCACCACCCCACGCATCAAAACCATGTCATTGAGCATCGCTAGGGAACACCGCACCGCCCCCTACCTTCGCCCATGCCAATGGCCGCCTGTAACATCGCCCCCGACGAGCTCACCGTGCTCCCCGTCGGTCCCCTCGCTTGACTATAAATAGAGGCCACCCCCGCTCGATTTCTTCACACCATCTCACTCCCCTCTCCTCACTGATCGCGCCACACCGTTCCCAGAGCAAGGCGAGCACTACCTCACCAGAATTTCACCGGAGACCGCCGCCTCTGGAGAAGAAGGGCGCCATCGATTTCGTCCATCCCAGGAGCTGCCGCGACCACCCCTGAGTTTGTCGTCGTCGACTTCGTCGTTCGCCCACCTCGCCGACCCTCGCCTGCACCCCGGTGAGCCCTCAGCGCCCCTCACTGGTCGTGCTAGGTTTCTTTCTCGTCGGCGTTGCTCAACGTCGACGATGACTCTCAGCCTTTGGATTAGAACTAGATCGAACGATCCACATCGCCCCGTACCGCTTCGCCCCTCCCTGTCTCACTGACGAGTGGGGACACCCACTTAAGCAGCCCGCGGGAGCACTGCGCTTAGAAGGCCGGCCCGTTAACTTTTCCCGCGCAGCCCAGTTATTTGAATTAAACCTTTTTCATTTTGTTTCAAACTCACTTCTATACCCAACTTCAAAAATCAACCCAGATCGATTCAGTGCACCAAATTGAATGAAACCAATTTTGTTAGAAAGGCCTGAGAATGCTGAATCCAAGCCCGTTAGATTCAAGTCATTTGGATTTATAGATCACCCATGGTAAAAATAACAAGGCAGAAGCTTTTCTGCATTCAAACATTTTTCAAATTTAAACCATAATAGCTTTTGAGTTGATTCCAACTCTCAAAAATCACATTTAACCATACCTTTCAGAATATATAAAAATATATAGGTTTACCTTCAGAAATAATGTTCAAGTAATAAAAGAATGCTACATAGGCATTTCTAGCCACTTTAAATAATTGAAATAAAAGGGTAAAACCTTATTAAATTGTGACACCACTTTAAATCACATTCCCATGGACTAAAATATGTGGTGATGACATGTGTCAACATGATCCCATGTTTGGTTTGGAGAATATTAAATCTTAAGTAGTTTTTCAATGAGTAGAAATTACTTTTCTAAAAATAAAAAGAATTAAACCAAGCTTTAATCTTGAAATGTTAGTGATGATGTTAGATCATCTATAGAACCCTTATGTGTGATGATTGCAAGTAGTTAAGTATTGTTTGGTGATTGTGTACCTTGTATTTATTCATAGACGATAGTACCGACCAAGGATACGAGGAGGAAGGAGGATTCTACGAAGAAGAAGCCGAGGAGAACTTCAACCACTGCTCTGCACAAGGCAAGCCTAATACTACTAGTGAATGTGCAAGCTTTACTAATCAAGTTGACCAATGCAAGCTATTAACCTTGCAAGCTAGCACTTGCAATTTAGCAAGCTTATACTGATATTGTGCAAGCTTTATTAACTAAGTGGACCAATGCAAGCTAACCCTTGCAAGATACCCTACTGATGCCACAAACCACTACTTGTTACTCTGCCCACTATATGCCTTAAGCATATATGATCCAACCCACTTGACCAACCAATCCTAGTTTTTACTTACAAGATTTATACTTTATTTCTTTATCAAAGATGTTCCTTAGAGTTTACTTAAGTGAATTATAGATACTAGAAAGTTATCTGAAGGTTGCATAAAGAGCATAAAATTTGTCCTAAGCTAGATAATCTTAAGGTCATCTTAAGGCATGAGATTGAACTTAGTTAGAACTCCACTAGTTTACCACCCCTCATTATTGCTTACCCCCACCTGTAGATGCTAGTGCTAAGCATATAACTTGATCAACTTTAGATGAGAATACTTGGTGGAAAAATGGTTATGAAAACCTTGGAATGATGGATCATTCTATTGAAATGTTTTGGACATGTGTTTCCAAACACCTGATGATTTTGGTGAAGAAAATGATGAGGCATGAGCCTTAGCCCTTTATAAAACTGATGGTTGTCTGGATGCGATACCATTCCAATTTTATCGTACAACCACAATACCCGAAGATTGGGTAGGGCTTGACTGGAAACTTATATACCTTAGTATTAGTTCCCTCATGGCCAAGGTCTGAGCTGAGGCTACCTTGTGAAGATTGTCCACCTGTGCAGTACCCAAGATGACAGTTGGTCATGGTTGGGAGGCCAAACTCACAGGAGAGGTGCTTATACTAGGGCGTGTAATCGAAAGGTTAGGATTGATTATCCGCATACTGAGTATGGTGAATTCAGGATTTGTTCCTGACGGATGTATCGAATGTTGTGGTGAAAGTGTACAATCTCTGCAGAGTGTCAAACTATTCGAATAGCCGCGTCCGCGGTTATGGACAGTTGGAGTGGCCATACCGTTCCCCCGTCAGACTTTTCAAAATGACTTGTGAAATGATTTGAAACTTTGACTTGACCACAACAGAGTTGTGATATGGAATACAAGTTCCCACTTAGGAGTTATAAAATTGTGACGAGCATTCGTTGCTTCTAAACTTAGTAGAGATAAATCTGGCTTTTGCAAAACAACCCTAGAGCCTAGTGTCCTATTATCCAAAAACCCCTTTACCTGTTAGTATTAGTTTGCGAGTACTTAAAGAGTACTCATGGCTTTGTCCCTGGCTATTCCCATGGCCAGACTATGAAGAGGAGTACCTGGAGGATGGACCCCAGGAAGGTTACGACAACTAGGATCATCTCCCATCGTCAGCATTGCCTGTGGCCCCGAAGATGGAGCTTCGCCTACGCTACCGTTATTATTACGTATTCCGCTGCTTGATGTTGTATTAAGAACTGGATCATGAGATCCCTATTTGTGTAAGAACTTATGTATAGTTTGTAATGGATGATGTACTATGGTATCCAATTCTGTTATGTCTCGCAAAAATGGTAATCCTAGGATTGCATGTATGGCATAACAAGCATCTGGGATTAAAAATCCGGGTGTTGACATGGAATTTGTGGAGGTCTCATTGCATCTCGTCTATTAGCTTTTCATGGTTTAGAGCCTCATCATTCAAATTTTCAGTTCCCCATAGAGAGACTTGATCTCAATTCCATGGTTCAGCATAAATTTGTTTATTCTTGGGCTACTTCGAGTGAGTTACCATATGAAATAACCTTTGTCAAGAGTGGTTGGAGAGGGGGTAGATCTGAGAAAGTAGTCTCTTTGCCTGCACCTACTTTGTTTAACTTTGATGCTAGGCAAGGATGGTTGCTCACGCAGGAAGAACTTGACACATACGTGGCGGAGCTCTCCCAGCAAGAGGAGAATGTTGGAGAGGATGCCGAAGATGATTTGGTTCAGCCCTCCAACATGGGGGAGTCTTCATACCAGCAACCCTCCTATGATTGGGGCGCTTCCTCTTCTTCATCGCGAGGTCCTGACTATGATCATTCCTACGATGATCCACCAGCTTGGGGAGAGGTATACCGACATCACACTCATCTTTATATCATGTTCGTTGGTACTTTGTATATCCATGTTTCGCTTTCTTTTTGGTTTTTGTTTCTGCTTTTCCAAAACACAAAAAGACCAAAAACATTTTCGTTGTTTCTCTTGGTTTGTTTATTTGCTTTTTAGCTTTGCTTTGCTTTAAGAAAAATCCAAAAATATTTTTGTTTGTTTGATTTTTCTTTGAGTGCTTGCTTTAAGAATCGAAAACCCAAAAAATATTAGTTGTTCTTCTTTAGTTTTGTGAAGTTCGTTGCAGGGTTCAGCGGTCCTCAGTGGAGTTTGGTTTCATGTTATTATTCAAGCCACACAAGTGAAAGGCAATAATGATGATTAATGACAACTCGAGGTGTGGTAAGAGGCTGGTAATGAACTCTACTTGTCTTCATTTTTATACATATACTCATCATTGTGGGCATGCTTAGTCTGTTCATGTAAGGTGTATGTTATTTATGGATGCTTAGTAGTTCTTGCTCTCTTATGATTAGCTCCAATTTGCTAATAGTTTGTAGCATGTCATATGAATGTGTGCTTGCATTGTTCTATTCATAACTTTATATGACATTGTGGTATCCTCCTCTGGATGTTTCATTTGAATTGTCTTGGCACATGATCACGCATGCATATGACTGGACCAAAGTCAGTTAAGCCTCGATGATTTATTTTGCCTCAGAGTTCTTGTATCACTTTTATGTCATAATTAATTCTATTTTGTTGCAAGCATGATTATGATAGTTATTGCTCTCTCGTTTGTCGCTCCCTTTCTATTGCTAGCCTTCACTTGCACTAAGTATGAGATCTACTTGTGCATCCAACTCCCCAAAACCAAACTTGTCAAAAGTATCCACCATATCTACCTATTAGCATCATTTTGTATTCCGTGCATATTCATTATGCCTTGTTTTCTTCCAAATAAAATGTTTGCTTGTTATGAGAAAGTTAGTTAGTAAAGATCTCACGAACTTGATGGCACACTTTATTTTCTTGCACTTAATAAACTTGAACCATTATGACTGTCCATGAAGGTTATATGCTTGCAAATTATAGGCTGGGAGTTAGCAGAACCGTGATATCACGGGGAATGCTTTCAACACCTGTAAATATTATCCAGTTGATATCATGCTCTTTTGTTTACGGATGTCGTCGGTGTGAAATAAAAGGGGAGCTTGTAAGTCCATGGAGTTATGTATATGTGTTAGAGAAACGCCTGGGCCGCTAGCCTAAGTCATGCCTAATCATGGTGGAAACTTGCAGCATAACCATAGTGAGCAATCTATGAAGCATCCTCAGAAAAAATAGAGAAAAGAGAGAGAGAGAGAGAGAGAGAGAGAGAGAGAGAGAGAGAGAGAGAGAGAGAGAGAGACAGACAGAGAGAGAGAGAGAGAGAAATATGCACCATTCCCATGGTAAATAAAGGATCGCTGAGATAATCACTGTCTGTTGCCTTGTCATTTTGATATGGGATAGCTCCTGTATCATGAGGCAAGGGGTACCCCGTTGGCGGTCCTCTATGATACACATGTATTTACGATGACAAGAACTTACCGGTAACTAAAGTTGAGTAGCATGAGGAGCGTCCCTCGTACTCAAGGGACATGAGATTTTCAGTTTATGATCTGTCAAGCATATAACTCAAATTAGACCTCACTTTCAACTTAACCATTTAAAGCTAATGAGTACCATACTTTCAGCATTTGGAATCCTTTCAGACTTCTCAAAACCTTTTCACTTCCTTGTTGAGTCACCACCTATTTTATGAGCACCTTCTTGAGAGCATAGTTGTCATTCTTAGTGTAATGTGCTTGTCTCAAAACTTGGTTAATTATGTCATAACTTTGATGCTTGTATCTGTGATATCTTTACTTCTAGTCTTCACTTGAACTTCAGAGGTGCCTTGGCATTTATGATTTGCTCCACAATCAAAGGCAAGCGAGATACCACTCTATCATACCTTCTTATGAGCATTGCAATGTTGCTTATGTTTATGTTTCATGCTACTTATTATTATTGAGTTGGAACCTCTTCATAGCTTGCAATGACTATTGAGTAGACTTAGTTGTATACTCCTTATTATGAATTGTCTAAGTACTGATCATATGTTGAGAATATTTACATCATATGAAGCAAATATGTTCGTGAAAGTTTCTTTTATCGCACTCAGTTTTCAACTGAATTTCTTGAGGACAAGCAATAAGCTAAGATTGGGGGAGTTGATACGTCCAAAACGTATCTACTTTCCCGAACACTTTTTCTATTGTTTATCCTATAACTTGTGTGATTGGGATACAACTAACATGGACTGACGTTGTTTTCAGCAGAATTGCTTTGGTGTCTAGTTTTTGTGCAAAAAACCAACTTTTAGGAAAAATCCCGGAAAATATGGCAAAACTCCTATTTTACCAGAAGACTCACGGAGCCAGAAGATGAGACGGAGGAGGGCCAAGAGGGCCCCACAAACCCTGGACACGTGGGCCAGCCCAGGCCGCGCCTGGGAGGGGTGTGGCCATCTCGGGCACCCCCTCGGTCTCCCTCTTCGCCTACATAAAGCCTTCTGACCTAAAAACGATGGGGGCGTCAACGTTTTTTTAGAAAAAGTTCTGCTGCGCCGCCACCACCAGAAACCACGATTCGAAACCAGAAACTCCGTTCTGGCACCCTGCCGGGACAGGGATTTGGAGGAGATCATCGCCATCATCATCATCGACGCCTCTCCATCAACCATCCATGTTTCCCCCATCCATGAGTGAGTAATGCCCCGCTGTAGGCTATGGGGATGGTAGGGATTGGATGAGATCTATCATGTAATCTAATAAGATTGTTAGGGCATGGTGCCTAGTATCTTTGTTAGTGCTATTTGACTTTGTTTCAACTTGTTGTGCTTAATGCTTGTCACTAGGGCCCGAGTGCCATGATCTCAGATCTGAACATGTTATTGAATCATGATGATAGTATTGTTTGTGATCTTATCTACAAGTTGTGTACACATATCATTGTCCGGAACCAAAGGCCCCGAAGTGACAGAAATTGGGACAGCCGGAGGGGATGGATGTGATATGAGGATCACATGTGTTCATGGAGTGTTAATGCTTTGCTCTGGTACTCTATTAAAAGGAGTACCTTAATTGCCAGTAGATTCCCTTGAGGCCCCGCTGCAATGGGCTGGCAGGACAAAAGATGTTGTGCAAGTTCTCATTGCGAGCACGTATGACTATATATGGAACACATGCCTATGATTGTTTAGTACTTGGATGCTTTATCTTATTTATCTGCAAATGCCCTATATCTTGAAGTTACATGAATAGTCTCGTCCATGCAACGCCCGTCCATCCATCTCTATGCCTACCGCACTCAAATCCTGTTGTTTACTACTATAGTTACTACTGACTTTGTTTTACTGCTAACTGTTACTTTGCTATTGCTACTACAAAACTGTTGCTAATGATAAACTTCTATGAGTAAGACTATTTCCAGGTGCAACTGAATTGAAAACTTAGTTGTTAAGGCTTATAAGTATTCTTTTGCTCCCCTTGTCTCGAATCAATAAATTGGGTTATACTACCCTCGAAGACTGTTGCGATCCCCTATACTTGTGGTTCATCATCCCGCAAGATGCAAAGTACACAAAAAGCAATCAACAACAAAAGCATCAATGCCCACAATAAACATTGTGTTCTACTCGTGCAACAGATCTATGAATAGACACGGCTTTGATACCACTGTAGGGGTTCGTAGCATGGAAAACAAAAAAAATTATTGCATGAACACACACAAGCTAAGATCTAATATACTAGATCGGTGCAACGAGTTGATAGAGTACTAACCCTCGAAGATTAAAAGCGGTTAATGAGATCGGATTCTCGTGGTTGATATAGTCGTTCACTTGCCGATCTCAAGATCACGAAGACGATCCTTCCGGCGCCGCGTTCTGGCAACGCTCCTGCAGTCGGTCACACATTCGGTACTCGACAAAGACCTTCCTCTCCCTTGTTCCAGCAGGCAGCGGAGGTTGTAGATCTCCTCTCGATTCCAGCAGAACGGCGACGTGGTGGTGAAACGGAGGAGTAGATCCCGCAGGGCTTCACCTAAGCTGGTGCAAGTATGGTGGAGTAGAGAGGCCTTGGCAACTAGGGTTTAGAGTCCAAGGGGTGGAGGTGGCTGACAGCTAGGGTTTAGCTAGGTGGCGGCGGTTTAGAGGGGATCTAGGGCGGCGGCGGCTTGAGAGGGGGCAGCGACCGACCTAGTGTTTGGGTGTGTGGGCAAGGGGGTGCCCCTACCCCTCCTATTATGGGTGGGAGAGGCGGCAAGGGGAGGGGAGTCCTCCCCCAACTCCCCTTGCTTGCCCGGCGGCAAGGAGGGAGGGGAAACCTTCCCTAACTAGGTTTCCTCTCCTCCCTCCACTAGGCAATCATGTTGGGATTTGACTTTTTCAAACTGGCATTTGACTTTTCAAACTAGAGTTTGATTTCTCTCTTCCCATAGCCCAACGAAGCGAACTAGGACATGATGCAACCATTCCACATTCGTATGACACATCCATGTACCCTTCCCACTCCGAAGTGGTGGACCTTCTAGATCCTTCTAGAAGATTCCGGTGGAAACACCGAAAACATTTCCGAACTTCAGAATTGAACTTTCCTTATATGAATCTTATTCTCCAGACCATTCTAGATCTCCTCGTGATGTCCTGGATCCAATCTGAGACTCCGAACAACATTCAGTGTCCAAATAATTACCATATCTACTAAACAACATCGAATCCTTAAGTGTGTCTCCCTATAGTTCGTGAAGTATGCAGACATGATCGAGACACTTCTTCGATCAATAACCAACAGAGGAATCTGGAAATTCATATGGTTCCCACATATTTCTATGATTACTTCGTGATCGAATGAACCATTTACATATGATACCAATTCCACTTTGTCTCATGATACTTTACTTATCCGAGGTTTGATCGTCGGTATCTCCACATACCTAGTTCAACCTCGTTACCGATAAGTACTCTTTACTCGTTCCTGTGATATGTGATCCCTTGTGATCCAGTCACATTCTTGCAAGCCAATTGGATGATATTCCACCAAGAGGACCCATAGTATATATCCATCATATGGATGGACAAATCCCACTCTTGATCCATGTGCCCCAACACATACTTTCTGAATACTCAATGCCACCTTTATAACCATCCGGTTATGAAGTGGTGTTTGATGTCATCAAAGCATTCATCCGGTGATGGTTATTAACATGATCTCATGGTCGAAGGATTTAGGTTACTATGTATTTGAAAGCTTATAGCAAACGAACTATTAAAATGACTTGATCTTATGCTATGCTTAACTATAGGAGTATGTCCATCACATCATTCTCCTAATTATATGATCTTGTTATTAGTAACATCCAATGTTCATGATTAGGAAACCATAATCATATATTAATCAACAAGCTAGTATTACGAGAGGCTTACTAGGGACTCTTACATGTTTACAAATCACATAAGTATTAATGTTTCTGGTTAATACAATTTTAGCATGGTATGTAAATATTTATCATAAACACAAAGATATAATAATAACTACTTTTATTATTGCCTCTTGGGCATATCTCCAACAGTCTCCCACTTGCACTAGAGTTAATAATCTAGATTACATGGTAATATACCTAACACCCATGGCGGTCTGGTATTGGTCATGTTTTGCCCTAGGGAGAGGTTTAGTCAACGGATCTGCCACATTCAGATCTGTGTGTACTTTGCAAATCTTTATGTCACCATCTTGGACATGCTCGCGAATAGTATGAAAACGTAGCTTGATATGCTTCAGCTTCTTGTGTGACCTTGGCTCCTGCGCATTGGCTATGGCACCCATGTTATCATAGTAGATAGCCATTGGGTCCAGCGCACTAGGAACCATACCAAGCTCCGCAATGAACTCCTTCATCCATATCGCCTCTTGTGAAGCCTCCGAAGTAGCTATGTATTCCGATTCAGTTGAAGATCTCTCCACAACGCTTTGCTTAACACTCCTCTAGCTCACTGCTGCACCATTCAAAGTGAATATGTATCTATATTGTGATTTAGAATCATCCGGATCGGTGTTCCAACTAGCATCGGTGTAACAATTTAGAACGAGTTGTTCATCACCCCCATAAGAAAGAACCATATCCTTAGTTCTTCTCAAGTACTTTAGGATATTTTTAACCGCTATCCAGTGATCCAATCCTAGATCACTTTGATATATGCTAGTTAAACTAACAACATGTTCAATATCTGGTCTTGTACATAGCATGGAATACATGATAGATCCTATGGCTGAGGCATAGGGAGTCTTACTCATCCTCTCTCTATCTTCTACATAGCGGGACTTTGAGTCTTACTCAAGGTCGTATTGGGCAACATGGGCAAAAACCCTTTCTTGTTATCTTCCATTCCAAACCTCTTTAGAACCTTGTCCAAATATGTACTTTGTGAAAGCGCTATTAAACGTCTCGATCTATCTCTATAAATCTTTATGCCTAATATATAAGCAGCTTCGCCAAGATCCTTCATTGAAAAACTATTATTCAAATAATCTTTGATACTTTTAAGAAGTTCTATATCATTCCCAATCAACAATATGCCATCTACATATAGTGCTAGGAAATGTACAGAGCTCCCACTCACTTTCTTGTAAATACAAGCTTCTCCATAAGTTTGTATAAATCCAAAACTTTTGACCACCTTATCAAAATGTTGATTCCAAATTCGGGATGCTTGCTTCAATCCATAAATGTACCGTTGAAGTTTGCATACCTTGTTAGCATCTTTAGGATCGACAAAACCTTTGGGTTATACCATATACAACTCTTCATCAATATCACCATTGAGGAATGTCGTTTTGACATCCATCTGACATATCTCATAATCGTAATATGCAGCGATTGCTAACAAAATCCGCATAGACTTTAGCTTCGCTACCGGTGAGAAAGTCTTATCGTAGTCAACTCCTTGAATTTGTCGGAACCCTTTCGTGATAAGTCGAGCTTTATAGACGGTTACATTACCATCAGTAATGGCTGTGAAATATAGCCATATACACTCACATTTAAACTGGATAGTATTCATATATTTAATGAAATATCTCTCTAAACCCTGTCACAAATGTCTAATGATCAAAGAGGTATGTAATACTTTCTTGTTATTTTTCCCTTTGTAGATAATGACGTATAATGATGGGAATCACAACATTAAAGTCAAAGATACGAGATTTCCAACATGTCAAAGAAAACAGGAGCCGTGAAGTGGAGGCAGAAGCTTTAACGACCAACTATACGACGGGAATAAAATTCTGACCGTATAGTTCCGGTTGTATAGTTGTCATCGACTCCGTTATGTCAAACAAAACAACTTTCATGAAGGGACCCCTATATAAAGAGGCTTCGGGCGACGAGAAAACTCCTCTCGATCTCTCTCTGTCTTTTCGACCTAAACTCTCTCTGCCACCAGAAGCCACCACGCCGGAGGAATAGATCTAGATCTAATCTCCAAACCCTTCTCCACCACCATAGCCATATTCCACCACTTGTAATAGTAGATCTCTTCTCCAATTGGCGATATTGTAAGACTATTTGCTATCAATCTTATGATCTCTATTATAATATTTTGATTGTTGATTTCATCTCTATGTGTGAGTAATTCTCCTTGGGCTAAGGGTTTCAGCCTAGCCATGTAGCTTTTTGTGCATGTTATTATCATAGATGGGATCATGTATTAGATTGTATGACATGATGATTATCATGCATGTAGCTTTTTGTGCATGTTATGTATGCTTTAAGTACTTTTCTTTTCGGATAAATTATGTGGTTTGTACAACACACCAATATAGGTAATGATATTAAGATCATTATCACACAAAAACATTAGATTGGTCAATGGAAAATATTTCAACTACATCAAATAAACAAAATGGACAAAAATGAACTTCAAGAAAGTTACATTACCAACTTTCATAGAAAATTATTCAAATTTTCCAATGAGCTAATCTTGATCTACTCAATCTACTATGTGTCATATTCCATCTAAGTTAACCGTGAAAATTGGAGTTTCGCATCTACTGCCATAACCACTTGCAGGGTTCAAATAAGTTCTTGTCCACATTCTCATTGATCGCTCTCTTTCTTATGCATTTATAAAACCCTCCGACATCCCTTGATTCAGTGGACGTGTCCCTACCCATAATTCATCCCCAGATGAACCCTAGCACAACTGGCATGCTCACATGCCACGTTGACCAAGCCAACTCTACATTGATCGATCGATCATGTGAACCCATCTATACACTAACAACATCTGTCAAATTCATTGTTAAATCTAGATTGACTGTCATTGAGATAAAGTATCTAAAGTTCATACAATCTAAGATCAGAGACTAAGCTTCCAATTGGAAACAATCTACTTGAACACCAATTTATGTACCATGCAGCATATGACTAGATTATGAGGATGCGATATCACGGGAACAAGTTAAGTAGAATTATCGGTAACGATATTGAACAAGGTATCATACGTTTGATGTATCAAAGTAAACAAAAGGAATTAGACTTGACCTTTGTGGTTCAGACAATAAAACATCGTGGAATGCACATGGGTCATTATGGGTATCCAGATTCCGCTAATGATCATTGATATGAGATGTGTCTTAATCATGTATGTGATGTTCCCGAATCGTAGGGTAACACACTTTCTGGTTATATGATGCTTGGAGATCGTTTTGGAATCATCGGGATCAATGTTGGAGAGAATAGAGAAAACAAGAAGTGTTTCGGGTAAAGTCCGAAGTTGTTCGGAATGATCGGAAAGATTTTTTTGATCATGAGGAAATATAAAATATGATTTCTATATTAATTAATTTAAGTGATAAATAAAACCTAATTTAAAAATGATTTGTGGCGAAACCTCCCTAATGGGCCACTTCCCAGAGGGAAGGGCCCATGTGGGGCATGGGCACCCGCCTAGGGCACCCTGTTGGGAGGGGCTACCCAGCCGACGCTCCTCCCGATGGCACACCACCCCTCCTTTAGTCCCATATTGCCAACTGGCAATGTGGGGTTCCTCCCCTTCTCTTATATAAAGATGGGACCAGGGAGAGAAAATACACAATAACGTTGGGAAATTCCTAAGGCATTTTCCTTAGGGATCTCTCTCTCTCTCTCTCTCGTCGGCTCTCGTGCTTGTGGTTCCAAGAAGAATTACACATGTGGGAGACGACACCACCGCGACACACCTTCTCACTGTTGGATCCTAGTTCCAGAAGGTCTACTTTAGCATCCCGACTGGATCTGGAAGAACGGGAGTCGTCGTCGAACATGGACGTGTGCGAGACCATGGAGGTGGTGCCAGTTGTGGCACTGGGACTGTCGTACAAGGACCCGAGGTGACGTGTGAGTATCTTCATGACCATGAGGTTGGCTACGAGTATGACTACATCATCAACCTTCCCATGAACGTAAACGATTTTGGTCTAAAAGGGCATGTCATCGAAATCTCTCTCCCGTTACTGCATTAACTCATAGATGGATCTTGGCATCGGTGTTGCGTTAGCTAGGATTTTTTTCTACTACGAACCCCTTCACGTGTGTGGCCAGGCAGTAGCACGGGCGGGGGTTGCGGAGGTGCATGGTGGCGCGGTGGATGGTCACAGGTGATTAGAGAGACGGCGTGGATGGCAACGGCCGACCCCGGAGTTGGGCACGGAAGCTTCCGCGTGTGGTTGTTGGAGGCTCCGGCGTTGGTTTTCGATGACGTGGCGTCTTATCCAAAATCTAGATAGTCTTACCCATACGTGGGTAGTTGGGGCTAAAAAATAGGTGATCATCCCCAAAAAAAATTGGTGGGAACCACTTTTAGGTAAGTTGTTGGATCTGTGTTTTCTCCCTCTTATCCAAAAAAAAGTACTCCAAAGTAGTAGTTATTGTCTCTCTTACCCATATATGAGCAGGGTAAGCTCTTGGAGATGCTCTTAAGAAGTCTATTTTGTTCCTACTGCTTTTAAATTTTCTTCCACTGAAACTGAATTTTTCTCTCATCATGAATGGCATTGGTTAAAGTTGATACTATATATGCAATGCAAGGATATACTTTGTTTCAAAAGAATTGTAGTACCATGTCCATGGGCTAGATAATTATTTCCGAAGAACTAAAACATCGAGTTACTGTTGCCCTTGGGCCCTCGTGTACCAGCGAAGTAAAACGTTGTTCCTTGGACGGAGGGATTATCTGTTTCCAGTTTCCAGTCAAACCAAAATAACCTTTGAGGCTACGGTCCTAGAGTAACGGTGGTACGTGGGTAGAGGCTAAATTTGTTGGCCGGAGGAGGTCCTATCTCGCTGGATGAAGAATTGGATCGAACGGTTTTCGAGCTCAGTCCACCCTGGACTAAGTCCATCCGCACTTATCCACTGCCCTATATAAATTCTGTACGTCACAGACCACACACACAGAACCGAGAGGTAGCCAGTGAGGTTGAGAGGAAATGGGGACGGCGGCGGCGCTTCTGCTGACAGTGTCTCTGCTGTACTTGACGGCGGCGTCGGTGGTGCGCGCATCGCACGTGATCTACCCGGAGCTCCAGTCGTTGGAGGCGAAGGAGGTGGGCAAGAAGCTACGCACCGGGTACCATTTCCAGCCTCCCAAGCACTGGATCAACGGTACGTGCGTGCGATCGATTTGAGTTTTCTGTATCAATGGTACCTTGCCACAGGATTTCTTACGCCATTGTTTCTTTTCTTGTTGTTTTGGACGACGGCGTCGACGACCGTGCTTGGATGGATCAGATCCGAATGGTACGTGCACTACTCATGCAGATCGATCTCGCGCGCCCATTGATCTCAGCATATGCAGAGATCATAATAGGAGGCAATGAACTGATCTATGTATTGTGCATGCATTGCAGGTCCGATGTACTACAAGGGTCTGTACCACCTGTTCTACCAGTACAACCCCAAGGGCGCGGTGTGGGGCAACATCATCTGGGCGCACTCGGTGTCGACGGACCTGATCGACTGGGTGTCGGTGGAGCCCGGGATCTACCCGTCTAAGTCCTTCGACATCAACGGCTGCTGGTCGGGCTCCGCCACCGTGCTGCCCAACGGCGTCCCCGTCATCATGTACACCGGCATCGACCCCGCCGAGCGCCAGGTGCAGAACGTGGCGTACCCGGCCAACCTCTCCGACCCCTTCCTCCGCGAGTGGGTCAAGCCCAACTACAACCCCATCATCAGCCCCGATCGCAGCATCAACGCCAGCGCCTTCCGTGACCCCACCACCGCCTGGTACGGGCCAGACGGGTACGTACTACTCCACTTGTCATATTTGAACTGTACCGTTACTGCATGCTGGAGAGATGACACGGTGTACCCTGACATGCAGACACTGGAGGCTGATCGTGGGCAGCAAGGAGGACATGCGCGGGATCGCGGTGCTGTACCGGAGCCGGGACTTCAGGCGGTGGGTGAGGGCGCACCACTCGCTGCACGCGGGGAACACCGGGATGTGGGAGTGCCCGGACTTCTACCCCGTGGCGGTGGCCGGCGGCAGCCGCCACCACCGGAGCGGCGTGGACACCCTGGAGCTGCGCGACGCCGCCGTGGCCTCGGAGGTGAAGTACGTGCTCAAGGTGAGCCTGGACCTGATGCGGTATGAGTACTACACCGTGGGGTGGTACGACCACGCCAAGGACCGCTACACCCCGGACCCCTCCTTCCCGGACAACGACTACGGCCTCCGCTACGACTACGGCGACTTCTACGCCTCCAAGTCCTTCTTCGACCCGGCCAAGAAGCGCCGCGTGCTCTGGGGCTGGGCCAACGAGTCCGACACCGTCCCCGACGACCGCCAGAAGGGGTGGGCCGGCATCCAGGCGATTCCCAGGAAGATCTTCCTGTCGCGGAGCGGGAGGCAGCTCATCCAGTGGCCCGTGGAGGAGGTCAAGTCGCTGCGCGGGATCCACGTCAATGTCAGCAACAAGGCCGTCAAGAGCGGACAGTACTTCAAGGTCACAGGCATCAAATCCGTGCAGGTGAGTTTGTTAGTTAGTTAGCAGTTCGTCTGCATGCATGCGCCCACGGGCCATTAGTTGATGCCTGACACTGACTCTCGCGCGCCGCTGTTATGATTTTACGCATGCCAGTCGGACGTGGAGGCGGCGTTCGCGATCAAGGACCTCGACAAGGCGGAGAAGTTCGACCCGGCGTGGCGGACCAACGCGCAGGGGCTGTGCAACAGGCTCAACTCCCACGTCAAGGGCGGCGTGGGGCCGTTCGGGCTCTGGGTGCTGGCCTCCGGCGACCTCAAGGAGAGGACGGCCGTCTTCTTCAGGGTGTTCAAGACAAACGACACAAACTACGTTGTCCTCATGTGCAATGATCCAACCAGGTCAGTCTAACTTACAGTTACTCGACTATTAGATCAACTTCGATCAGAAAGAAAAGAAAAAGTTTGGTTGATTGTCACCCGCTGCAAAACATTACCAATATATCTTGTTCCCCGATCGAACAGGTCGACCTTCGAGGCAAAGGACTACAGGCCAACTTTCGCAGGCTTCGTCAACATGGACATAACCAAGACCAAGAAGATCCCCCTCAGGACATTGGTACGCTCACCACCAGCCCAGCCTTTCTCTGTGCACATATTCTCTCACCAAATTAATGAACGATCTAATTAACTAAACCACGTGGGGCGTACTTAAATTTGTCTTCAGATTGATCACTCTGTGGTGGAGAGCTTCGGGGCCGGCGGCAGGACGTGCATCCTTACGAGGGTCTACCCAAGGATAGCCATCGGCGACAAAGCGCAGCTCTTCGTATTCAACAACGGCCAGTCAGAAATCAAGGTCACCAACCTGCACGCATGGGAGATGAAGACCCCCACCATGAACCAGCCGGAGTAGCACCATCGAGGAGTAGGAGCAGCCTAGCCTAGCCTAGCCGTAGCTAGCTAGCTTCTTAGCTTTGTTGAGATTAATTAGGAGGCTGCAGGTTCATTGATGCATGCGTCGTTAGAGGTAAATGGTCTTGGTTTGTTTCAGAATTCAGATTGTTCTATGCTACGAGAGTGATTGTATTTGTAGCGGCACTTGCTGCGTGAGGAAAACATGCATGGGAATGAATAAATCTTCACTAGGTCGTTGAGGATCCTACAGTTCATGGCTCAAATTCATGTTCAGAACACATTTGCGATTCACCCTCCATTAATTCCTGTTGACATGAACAACATTAAATATTTGTACATTGAGAAACAGTGGTACTCCCTCCATTTCAAAATATAAGATGTTATCTTTACAAAACTAAAACATCTTATATTTTAAAACGGAGGGAGTATTTAGTATTAATTAGCCTATAACTAAGCACACGCATAAATCTATTCTTACCTGCTGCTTTGTCAACAGGAAAAAAAAAGGTAGTACATATGTTCGATTGTTAAGCAATTTTCTAGTAAACTTAACCTAGGAAAGCAATATCAAAAGTGTTGAAGCAAAACTTTTCACATGCGGCTGTGTGGTTATGCAGAAGCTAGATGTAATACGATTTTTAAGTAATAAAATATCTTTTATCGGGAAAAAAAAAAGCTATCACGTAAAGAAAAGTAGACATGTTCACTAGATCTGCATATGGATGAAATGCGAGTGCCAACTGTGAGATGATTAGTGGTGTTGTCTGGGAACGTAAGAGAGCACCATTGTGGTTATCGCCCATTGTGGTGGAGATGACGTATCATAAAGAACGGTAATCCTAGACTTACGGATGCTCGACTCACGGAAATATTGCGGACAGACGTGGCTTGGTTTGGTTGGTTGAAATTTAACCTCTTGCTTAAAAAACGGAAACTGTTTGTATTTTCTGGCCTGGGTGCTATGCCACGTGTCCTGCTCATGCGACCATCCGTGCGACCTGGTACGTGGCGCCCATCCGATGCTTTTCTCTTGTTTTCCATCTACGCGTACGCGCTTTTCTGTTGGAAAAAAGGGACTAGAACAGGAAAATAGGGAACCCGTTACTGGTTTCCTTGGCGTACGAGAATCTATCACCGAACGAGTCTCCGGCCGGCGGCCGGATCACCATGTTGCCGCCATGTCTTACAATCCCGTCTACTGCAAGTCAAGCACCTGGCCAGCACGGCTGTGCTCTCCCTGCTGGCGCAATTTCATCCCGCGCGCCCTCCGGGCAACCACGGTTCCACCACCTCCTGTGCATAGCCATGGAACTTATGTATGTAGACGGCAGTCACCGACGGCATGACTGAGGAGGTCACTAATTCATCAACGTCTGCCTCGTCCTCCTCCATGCCGATCTCATCGCCGATTAAGGACTTTGCCTGTTCGTTGCCGTGAAGCTCCCCGTCCCTGCGGCCAGTGGCCTTCTTGTTCGGCGTCGTCGTTAATGGCAGCGACGCCTCCGCCGGTATAGTAAACTAGCAACCAGCCTATAAGACATCCTCGGCGGTCGGTGCGGCGATACTGCACATCTCGACGACGTTCTTTTTTTCTCGTGAGGCGGTGACGGCCGTGAGGTCCAGGCCGGAGAGCTTGAAGGCACCATGTCGGACGGCATGGCCGCATCGCCGGAGTAGCGCTACAGGAGCACGAGGATTACTATGGGGTTCGTATTTGTTGGGTGCGAGTATTAGGGTGATTGAACTTTCCATATTAGAGATTTGTTTTCCTGCTAAAAGAGGCTTAATGTGCGAAAACGGCGTGGATGAGCGCCACGTACCAGGTCGCACAGATGGTCGTACGAGCAGGGCACAGGCAAGCCGGGTCCATGCCACGTACTGCGTCCGTAAGAGTTCCCGTAAAACAAGTCCGTATGTGTAGCATTACTCCATAAAGAAACCGGTCTTCATGGATGTAATCTTCTTCAAGTGATCCGGAATCCCTGCTCTCATGTATGGCTGTGCACGCGATCATCGGGATTGGGTAGACCCGGAAGCGGCCCAGTAAAAGACCTTGCAAACATCAAGAGAGTTTTTTTTTTGCGGGGAAACATCAAGAGAGTGTTGTTTGTTCATCATCCTTTTCCTCTTCATAGACTCTTCCTTTTTATTCTGGAGTACATGTAGAGAACACAACTATCACACGGTGAAAGGGGATTCTAGAAACAGTGAAAATTTCATACTCACACTAGTCCATCGACACGTAATATCGTGGCATATATGTGCTCGTTGATTGACACGTACAACCAAAGCATAAGTGGTGCATGGAGAAAAATTTAGTCTTCAAGAATAGTTATGAACTCGAAAATTCATGAGCACAACATGTCGTTGTGTGGCGGCGAGGCAAGACAAGTGAATGAGCATGTGTCTTTTGCTCTATTTTCTTATTGTACATGCAAGAGTAAAATAATTGATCTTATATGTTGGTGATTCTTCTTCCCCACTAGCAATGTAGAACTGAACTCATTGGAGGTGCCATACAAGTCAAATGGACCTTTGAGATTTTCCACAAAATTCATGATTAAATGTGTCGTGGCCCATAAGATTAAATGGGTCATGATTCATTAATCTAACAATCCACATCAAATCTTAGAGGCACATTAGATTGCATTTCGTTGCAATTTACTGATTTGATATGCATGTTGTTTGGTGGAGATCGGTTTAAGGTTGAACATCCACCTAAATTCTATATTTTATTTTACTTTTTATAAAAATTTCTAGTTTCTTTCTGTTTTTTTAGTATTGGTTTTCAGTACATGAACATTTTATAGACATATATTAACATTCACCATTATGGAGCAAATCAAAAAAATTGACTAATGATTTTTTTATACCATGAAAACTATATTTTGATGCACAGAACTTTTTTGAAACATTTGAACAATTATTTCACATATGTGAACATTTTTATGAAACAAGTAGGGTTTTTTAAAGGTTTGTCACATGAACATTGTTTTCTGAAGCATATGAACATGCTTTCACATGTTTGAAAAATAGCAACGCATATTAATTTACCATAATTTAAAATGATTTCAACACAAAAACAAAATAAATTACTAATTTCAATATTTACGACAAAAATAAAAACATTACCTATTTATTGGGCCACACCAAATCTGGCCCATGATGAAATATGTCTGCGGGAGCTCTCCTATTGCACGCTATAACCGACAAATAGGAGCTCCTCCTAGTTACAAAACGGCATAATTTGTTTGTTTTTGTGGCAAAAGGGTAATCCTCGAGTTCGCACGACCAACACAAGACTTATTATGAGTCATATCAAACTCTCATGTACAAACTCTCTTGCATGAGCTACAACCCAGTATTGATGATTCTTTTTTGTTTTCGTTTCTTTTGTTGTTTATTTTTATTATTTCACATATTTATTTTCATAATAGGTAAATATTCCAGGTTATTTATCGAGCCACGGCTATCCTCCGATCATAGACTATTCTCCAACGTATGGAGTTTCGCGACTTATTTGTGGAGGGATGTACGCGATTGGAGGAAACGGCGAGGGATATTTTCTCCCGACATGGATGGCCGCGTAATTTGAGGATTGATATACCTTAGATTCAAGACATTTATTTCGATAGTGCCTTTTTGTAATGCTTGTCTACTTTTTTCTCTAGTTTTATCGTTCGTGTGGTTATGTACATCTTGGTTATGCAGAGGCCGGGTATAAACATTAAACAGTTTATGTTAATAAATACGCCCATTTCCAAAAAAAAATATTTTCATAATTAATTTTCTATTATTTATAATTATTTAGATGAATATTTGTGATATTTTTGTTCAAGGGTGAAAAGGAATGATAGACTGCAGAGAGTAACAAGATGTATCTTATTTATTGAATCTCATCTCCATAGAAGCTCGCAGATAAACATGCTTTGCTAGGAGAAATTTGGGATGGATGGCCTCATAAGATGTTTTCCAGGATACACTCTAGCGAGCACAAATGCGCTGAGATTTGTGTTGTTCTGTGAGGCATGTATAGAGCCTACTAAGATTCTAGTTATTAACTTGTAACATTTCAAGGGTAGTTGGCTGTTACAAACAACCATATTTTAACTTTGTATACTCGATCACTGCAACTTAGAACCAACAAGTAGTCAAACAAACTTTCGATTAAAAGGAGGTTCAAATGTTTACATGGAGGATATAATCAGGAGTATAAAGGGTGGGGGAGTCTTTAGCATGGCGGCATCGGCGATGGAGGCACTCGCCTGAAAGATGAGCTCTATGATGGCATTTCCCATGACCCATGTGCATCGTCTTCCTTGTGTGCATGAGTGAGCATGAAATTTTCAAACCTAGAAAGCTTCCATGACTATTGTGTTGGGGTTCCGGTGCAGAAAAACAAAAAAAATCCTACAATCACCCTAATGCCCAAGATCTATCTATTAGTAATGCAGTAACGGCCGAAGGTTTCGGATACATAACCTATAGTTCGAAAGTGGTTAACGTTCCGAGAGAAACATGGTTGAAGTAGTCATGCTCGTAGCCGACCTCAAGGTCGTGAAGCTCCTCATAGGTCTGTTGGAAATATAAGCAATAATCCATATGATTTAATTCAAATAATAAACTGATAAAGTATGATCATACAAACGGTACTAAAACCAATTATGCAGATCAACAAAGTAGATGAACAGATTACATCTATAGAAGATAAAACTATCACATCTACACCAAACGCTAAAACAAAGAACTCTAGCATAATCTGAAAAAGACAGTTAAGGATCACATACAGTGTAGGCTGAATAGCAGTCGCAGCGGTCGCAGCAGCGTGGTCGCCCATGTTGAGGTTGTCGAAGAGATTGGTGACGTCCGGGAAGAAGTCGTCGTTCGGAAACTCGTCGTCGGACGACGTCGTGGTTGTTAGTAGTCGCGCTTGAGCGCTCCCCAAAAACCTGATCACCCCTCACACGTACAGTTCACGAGAGGCAGGGTTCCGGAGGCCTACTGTCCTGATCTACGGTGCATGTCGCAAGCCGGGATTGGGAAGACGAAAGCGGCGGTGCAAGGTTCTGGAGGTAGGTGCGTGTTGTGGATTGATTCACTGATTAGGTTTAGCGCAGATGCTTATATAGTGCAGGTTAGGGAGATCATGGGGCTCGGCCCATGTCCGAGTCGCTAACAGCCACGTCCATAAAAACTGAAAACGGCTGTAATTAACGCGTCCGTTAATGACTCATAAATAATTTTCCCAACCAGTAAAATAAAGCTCGGCTCGGCGAGATTCCCGCAACCAGCGACGCGCGCGTGTCATGACGAGGCGAGGCCAGGCCTGGCATGGCGAGGCGAGGCGGGCGGCGTCGGAGGAGGAGTGCGCGAGGGCTTCTCTCCTTGTCACACCTTAGTGAGTGGTACAACACTCTACTATATAAGGTGGTCCAATTTCCCTTCCACTAGTAATGTGGGACTAAAATTTAGCACCACTAGCACAGCCATATCCTGACATATACAAGTGGGCCAAAGAGAATTTCAGAATTTGTTTAATGGGCCAACAGCCCAATATACACCAAATTCCAACAAGGTCACCCCTTGCTCCATCACCGTGCAGCAGACCGGCTCACGACATCCAATGTTCCCCAAGTGTTGCACCTCGTGGCTTCGTACACATAGAGACCTTTGTCTCCCCGATTCCGTAGGGAGTGCGGAAGTAGATCTCTGGCTTCAGAATCCCCATAGCGCAATGGCGTGCTGCATGTGTGTCGTCTCTTGTGCGAACAACCCTAGGCCGTGCCAACGCGTGGAGACAACTAGAGATAGAGATTGGAGAGGAAGCGCATGGAGGAGGAGAGTTCCTAACTCATGAGATCCAATTGTGTGTCTCTCCTCCTCCAAGGGGGGATTTATATAGGGGAAGGGGTAACCCTTACCCCCCACCACCACAAAGGCAACCCTAGGGATCCAAGAGAGGGCAAGGGGTGGCGGCTATAGAAGGGGCTTCCCTAGGGCGCCCCAAACCCTAACCCTAGTCACCGGCCAAGGGAGGGGGCAGCCCTAGGTGCCCCAAACCCTAGGCGCATGGCCCTCCCTCATTTGGTTTCCCTCATGGGCCCTTTTTCCCTAGGAAGTTTGGCCTATTAGTGAAATAACCTTTCAAATTAGATTTTAATATTATATTTAATATTAATTATATTAATTAATTTGTAAATACATATTACGAAATCTGATTTGACCTGAAACACCTTTCAGATCCCCTTCGATATCCTTCAAATAGCTTTGGAACTTCTCGGCACAATTCTGGTCCCCTCACAGAACTTTTCCGGTTTCCTTCCTTTCTCCGAACAACTTTGGATCTCTCTCCACGGAAAAATTCCGACTTTCTCTTTCTCTACTATGATTCCAACTTATGGATAATCTCCAGCTCATTGTACCCTTAAGTGGATCCCCTCACGGCTCGGGAATGGCACATACATGATCTCCATCAATGATCAACGGAGGGATCGGGATGCCCATGATGATCCCTATGCATTCCAGATGACGATGTCGTTTGAACCATAAACGTCGAGTCCGATTTACTTTGTTTCTTTGATACTACTTGTCCGAGATCCGATCGTTAGATATCACCATTCATTGTTCAATCTCGTTACTGACAAGTATTGTTTTACTTGTTACTGCGATATTACATCCCCATGACCTGTTCACATGTTGTATGGATGTAATCTCACCAGGTCGGCCTAACTGTATCTTACTCGTCACTAGGTGAACAAATCTTGGTCTTGATACATAGGCATCAACCTGTTCCTTCGAATACCCAACATACACCTTTATAATCACCATTTCACTGAGTGATGTTTGATATAGTCAAAGCAGCCTCAGGAGAGAGTGATTAATATGATCTCACGGTTTAAGGAGAAGGAGACTACGTTTCTTACTATTGCAACGATGAACTTCATGACTTGATCGTGTCGCAATCTTTGAGGATTTTCCATCACATCATTCACCAATGATATGACCTTGTTGTGAGCTGCACTATCATCCATGATCAGGAAACCTTGATCATCTGCTTCCCAACAAACTAGTATGAATAGAGGATACTAGGGACTTATGTTTCATATCATACCTGTATCAATGTTTCCACTTGATACAGTTATAGCACAATATGAAACTATTACGAACTTATTAGGATATGACAATAATAAACCTTTTATTATTTTCCTCTAGGGCATATTACCTTCATATTGTTCGGCTAATTTTTTTTCTAAGTTGAAGTGATCTAGTATGCAAAGTTAGATAACGTTGATACTATAGCACCTTATCAACTTCTAGGCTAGTTGTAGTTCATTGATGGAGTTAGGGGAAGAAAAGAAAAGGATTGAAAAACAAAAATACAAATGAGGCTACATTTCACCGATATCATCCATGAACATAAGATCCATGCAAATGCATCTAGGTTGAAGATCAAAAGATGGCTAAAATATGCATTTTGGTCCTATTGTCATCATATTCACAATTATAATCAGGGCCGGCCCTGAGGGGGGACTGGAGGGGCAGCCGCCCCGGGGACTAGGATCGAAGGGGGCCCCTGATAGGTAATGTCATGTGCATGGAGAAAGAGAACACGCGGTGCTGCCATTAGAGGATCTTGAGAGCTTATCTCTCATGCGTTTCAGAGAGAGGAAAATCAGTGCCTTTGTTGCTTGGGCGTTTTTCCTTGTTGCCGAGACGTGGGTCTTTTTTCTTTGTTGCTTGGCCCTTTTATTTGTTTTGGTTATCCTGGATTTTTCTCCTTTTGTTAGCTATGAGAGTATTAAGTGGGATGGGACTGGTGGACAAGACCATGGACGCAAGAGGCAAGAGAATACATAAAATCTTTTACCCCTAAAAATACATAAAATATTTTTATTATTTGAGATAGAGTGCACACAATCTTTCACCTGTTTTTATTTTTATTAAATGCTTTAACAATTGCAAAATTCAAACAACCATCCCTAGAGCCAATCCAAAGTGCATCGGATCCGAGAGGGTCTAGGCGGTGTGCAAAACGGTCTGAGTACCATCGGACAATAGTAATGACTAACAGTCCGACAATGATGACAAGGTTTGCTCGGAACCAAAAATATATAAATTTAGTTCATTAACAGAAATAATAAGAAATTTAAGGCTATGGTAGGTACAAATACAACTCTCAATCTGCTGTGTGCCATGCACGGCCTCACTCGGTTATTACCTAGGAAAAGAGATAGAGACGAGTCACGTACGGTCCTCACATTGAGTGGCGAGAGGCCTATTTGCTCAGAGATCTTACTATGTCCACCAACCACAGTGGCGACAAGAATTCATAGATAGTTGATGTCATAATTTATAAAAATAATCTTGATATACCATCATCCTTGAGTTTGTATCTATGTTTAATTTTTTAACAACATTTGTTTTGGATCCACTTTTAAGTGTTTTAACATTATATATACATTATAAATTATTATTTTGATTGTTGTATTAAGGGCCCAAAATTTGAGTTTCATCCCGGACCCCAAAAATCTCAGGACCGGTCCTGATTATAATCGCATTGTTCAGATAATTGTTACGACTATTTACAATGTAGTTGTATGTTGTATGGAAAGTACATGCATTACTCTAGTCATGATTGTAATCACAATGTTTAGATTATTGTCCCATGAGAGTCTCAACTATTGAAGCACAACAACTATTTGCCACCTGGCTCTCCAATCTCCCCTCTCTTCCATCTAGTGTAGGCTCTTTGTCATGTACTTCGAGATTCTCCTCTATTCCACATAGCAACTTTATTACCATGCACACCGTCTATATATGTTGTGGTACAACCTGCCCTTCGTACGGACTCTATCCCAACTCCGCCAAATCCTCCAAGTGTACTAATGACTAGTTCATGCGACAAAGATGTACGTGATAAGGTGAAATCGCTCCTAACCCTACGTGACTTCGATACCCATTTGGTTGGAATACTACTTCATGCGAGTACACTTTGTATCTTCAGTTACAAATCCCAAGGATCACGTCAAAATGGATCATAAAGTGAGAATGGACGAGAAGAAGGAGCTACATTAGCAACGGAACCACTGCTAGGCCTGGTCGGTACTACCACTCTGCTCATCTATGACATGCCAAGATTCCGTAGAGTGGTTCTACCACTTCCACCACTGTACTAACGTTGTCGCTATTTCCCCCTCTCCCTTATAGTGACCACCTCTAATGTCCATGTGGTCATTCCACCGCCATATGCCAGTCTAAGATCGGGGATGAGAAGGCTCACCAAGCCAGCCATTTACCCATCAGCATGCTCGACCCATCAACCAATGTCGATTATTGTCCTCTCTGGTCGCTCCAGGAGATACCGACCGGTGCTGGACGTGAGCCTGTGCATGGGAAGAATCACTGGTAGCCCTACCTCTGAGAGCAGGTACAATAGGTCCTATTCAGCAGGCTGTAAGGTACTTCATGTCATCAAAATCCCAGCCAGAAGAGAGAGAAATGAGTAAACCGAAGAGAGCAGGCTCTTCTTCTATCGCCGAGCTGCAGCGCAGAAACAGAGAGTGTATAGCCTGCATGCAGCCAACTCACTAGCCCCAGAGCTGGCGTTTTGGATGCGTTAAGTCTTGC
This sequence comes from Avena sativa, assembly GCA_916181665.1. Classification (NCBI taxonomy): domain Eukaryota; kingdom Viridiplantae; phylum Streptophyta; class Magnoliopsida; order Poales; family Poaceae; genus Avena; species Avena sativa. Next base: position 512,070,823 of record OV702294.1, read on the forward strand.
ATGCAAATCCAAGGTCACATGCACATGCAGCATTAAAATTTTAAAAATTCAATACAGCCTAACTAGTAGTCATACTATTGTACTACTTCTGCTGTCTCTAGCTGACATCGCGTTGAGTCTATAGCCGGCAACGGGCTACGTTATTGTTCTTGCCCTGATGCCACACAATTTCTCTCCCTTGCACGTTCTTTTTTCCATCTACCAACATTGTTCATTGTCCTTTCCGTCACTCTAGGACGTATGGGATCCCACCTGTAAGCTTTTTCTGCTGGTCTCAAAAAAAGAACATAATTGTTAATTTTTTATATCAAAATATATGATATTTTTTTAGATATGTAGTGCACATTTTCATGAAAAAGATACCTCCTACATTTTTTAGACCCCTCCTACATGTTAAAAGGAGAATTGTTAGTATTATATATTTTTTATAAAACTTTTGCGCTCACTAGAGCATGAGCACCGCAATGTAACTAAATAGGCCGCGACTATTTTATTTCATCTTAACCAGAGTAAGTTTATTTCTCTAGGTATTGATGCTTTTTGTTTATTTTGATAAACTGGAAAGCAGAAAACCTTAGCTTTTCGAGATGTGCCTTTGGAAAAGCTTTTCGATATGTAACTTTAACTAAGAGTTAGTAAAACAAATATGGGATATTTTTCATAAAAATTATACCATGTTAACAGTTGCCTTGCTTGACAGCACAAGACAAGTGATTTGAGTGGATGATAAAATTCCTACGAGATAGAGTGAAAAGGAATCCTATAAAACAATTCTAAGAATTCAAATCCCATATGAATCAAATGACCTTCATAGAAAAAAAAAACCTTAATATTCATATATATATCCTCGCAAAAACCTGTGAAATCCTTCAAATCAAAGAGCATGTAACTTAAGACATCAAGGGCCAGGTACGTTTCCCTGTTTGCCCCCTCTTTAGTCCTTTTTTAGATTACTTAGATGGCCAGATGCTTCTGATTTCTTAAGTTAAGTATCAAATCATAGATTCAGTTTTGTAATTTGTATCAATTACTAGTTAGTGTTTTGTATCAAATATTAGCAGACTCGGTTTTGTATATATCCATCACTATCCGTGTATCAATTACTAGCGGTGCATAAATTAGCAACAACATATATTACCTATTTCTCTCTTGGTTTCTTGCAATCTAGATGAAGAAGAAGAGTGTTGCTGGCATATCTTCATTGTGGGATAAAGCTTCAAAAGCAAAGAGATAAATGAAACAGCCACACCGAATCAGACAGTCATTGAATATCTTCCAACAAGGCAATTGTAGAGTTGTATTGTAATTTGTACTAGTTCAATGCCCGTGCGTTGCCACGGGAAAACAAGACATGGGAAAAGGTAGTTTTTTTTTTCTATACACTGCAAGCACGACTACTTATAGTTTTTGAATACCCCATGCTATGCGCCGACATTCTTATTCCTCTTTCTAACCCGTACAATGACCAACATGCTATATTGGCATTGCTAATAACAAAGAATAATATTTGCAAAGACCTCAAAAGCTGACTTCCTGTTACACAGACCATCGTCTGAAATACTTCTTCCATCCCAAATTAACTGACACAATACATGTATCTAGACTATTTTAATATATAGATACAAAATTGCGTCAATTATTTTAAGACGAAGGGAGTAACATAAAAAAAATTAGTACTACAATGATAAGAGAAATATACATCTCTGAATTTACGCACTCGTATCAGATGAGGTAATTCATTTACATATCTTCATATTTTACCAAGGAACCCATCAATGCACACTACCAATAACCAAGGGGATGGTATTTAACATCAAAAGTTGATTTTCAACTACACAGACAATAATCTTAAATAAATAGGAAAATAATTCTTAATACTCTCTCCGTCCCAAGATACTGCAACCCTCCCTCTGTCTAGTTCAATTTAATTTATTACAAAAGTGTCCCTTTTATATTCAGAAAGTTGGAAATTTGGACTTCCAAATCAAAATATTTCCCATTGAGCTGCCTCCGTCGATCGACTGGTCCGTCACTGTCCCGCTGCCCTCGTGTCGCCGGAGTCAAGAAGAGATCATGTCGGCCTCCCGCTAGAGCTGGCAGTCCGAGCTCACGGGCGCCAGACTGGGAGGCTCAATCTGGCATGCGGCCAGCCAGCTAGCCGCACTCCCTCCTACAGGCACGCCGCTCCCGTAGTCATTCTCCCCCACCTCCGTAGCTCCCTTGCCATCTACCATAGCTCCACCGAGGAAGGAGGTCGTCGACTTCTTCTTTGAGGACAGAACAACGACGAGGTGTCACTTGTCACAATCGCCGCCGCAGCCAAAGGAAGTTGCACCCTGCCTGGCCATCATGGCTAAGAGGAAGTTGCGCCCTACCTCACTGCGGCCAATAGCTCGTCACCCCTACTCCTTGCCAGCTCTATTGGTCATCCGGTAATATACGGCCTCTTCCTAATGGAAGAGCCCACCTTGGCATCGAGGGAACTATAGGTCTCTATCGTTGGTAGGCTACCAATTCCAGCCATCATGTTGAATGCAACATAGGCCTCCTGAATACCAGCTGCAAGGGAGTAGAAGATTTCATTACAAAGGGAGTAGAGAAGATTTCATTACAAAGGCCTCCTGTACCAAGGTCCAACAAGAAAATTTGTAGTCTATGTCATTCATAGGCAACTGGAAACACCATGCAGCAGAAGGACCACCACGACATGTGACCGCCATCCACCACCAAGGTTGGAGATCGGCCCTGCCCTTGGATCGAAGGATCCAACAGCACCGCTGCAGATCAGAAACTGCTAACTTAGCTTTTTAGCATTTTCATGTGAGTTGCAGAGACGCTATGCTAAATATCCATTTAGACAAATGGCAAACTACACTATCTATCCCAGCTGATCTACATGCACAAACCCAAGTGCACAATATGACTACTTGTGTACAATATGAGTACTTTTGTGTAAAATAGGAGTACTTGTGTGTACAAAGAACTCAACTCTAGAGTTCTATCATATGCTAGGTGCCAAATGTGTGCAATAATCAACAATAATTTGATCTCCATGAAGGGAAGTACCGGTATTTAGATTATTAGTGCAAACAACAGCTCCAACTTAAAATATGAAGACACTAACACCATTAGTTCTAATTCTACCATTAGACAATTGTAGTCTATGATCTCATAATTTAAAAAATGCTCCAGTAAACCTCTTCCTCAAGATGGTGAAGGTGCAAATAGAAAGCATCTCAACTTTATAATTAACGTACTTCAAAGTAATCAGTATGGATAAGATTTTTCAAAATTTTCTTGAAGGATATTGAACTTCTATTAATCTGTGACCAAACATTAGGAATAGTGGACTGTCCAGTCAATCTCTCTAATACCTTTTATAGTTGTGGTAAATGAGCACCCGAGAGAACAAGAGTTATCGGTTGCACAACATGATATACACGTACTAAAGGTTTTAATTGTTCCTTGATTGATGATGCATTCAGGGTGCATATCCTTTAACTAAGAACTCTGAAAAAAAGTACAATGCTATGTCATGTGTAGATTTGGGGTACATGTCTTTTAACTAAGAACTATGGAAAAGAGTACAGTAGTATGAAGTTTCTAAAATTATCATGACTGAATGTACATACTGCATAGGTACTGCATACAATGAATCTGATAAAATAAAAGACAATGTGAACATTTCCATCTATAATAACAGTGAACAAACGCATGTAAAAAAACAGTGAACAAACGAATGAGAAATTTATTACCATCATACATATTGACACCAAGAACTAATAATGTAAGGAACTGCTTTCTCTCAAAAGATGGTTTGTTGTCATTTCCATGGTTGAAAAGATTCCTAGTTCTCATATGATTAATCATTACCCTTATAATCAGAAGAAGATGAATTGCATAATATAACTAATGCGACAAGGAAATGACTTGGTAATTAATAAAGAACTAATATCATATTGCTTGAAGTTGGCGAGATAAAATGTCTTCTTTTGTGATACAGATATACTCCCAAAAGTTCTGGTCAAGATAGAAAACCACACCGGCAGTAGGCTATACATGATTATCCAATTGTTGCAAGCTCTCACCTGGTGCCCTGTCCAAAATGATCAGGACGGTAACTCAACTAATACACAGTTGTGCAGTTCTGTATTACTACGTTCTACAATACGTAAAAGGAAAGCCATATGGTGTTGAGTCCTAACTATCTGTATTACTACGTTCTATACAAAGGGACAGGAAACCGGCAACCAAACACCTGAATCACCAATGATAAAAAGCTGGCATGTATTTTATATAGATGAGCCTAGTCTGGTATTAATCGATGGTGTCCAGGATAGGCTGATAGGCCATTAGTTCACCAGGTTCTCACCTTCGCCCACCCACCTTTCCAGCCTCCTGCTCCTGGTGGCAGGGACTCGAAGGCGTGAGAGACAACTCATTTGATTGTGTCGAAGAACCTGCAAAAGGACAATACATCAATTAGAAATACAATAACAGCTAGTAATCTTTCACGGTTAACAATTGCAGTAGCTAGCCCAAAACACACCTAAAGCACACATCAGCAGTAGCATGTAAAGCATGCTAACATAAATTAGGATTTATCGGGTAGTGGAGCACACATCAGCAATTGAACAGATCTAAGCACAACAACAGTACATGCAAGCATTAGAAGCATCTCCTCCAATGAGTCCTCTCAAATCAAGCAGCGATAACAGTACAATGAGCAATAAAAACACATGCCTTTAAACATAATCCTTTTTTCTCGAAACAAAAGCATATGAATTGAGTAAAAAGATCTTCTACACACATTAATTTGCAGATCTTCTCTAATAATTCTACTTGTATCCAACAATATTCCAAAGCATGTCATACCCCCTCCAAAATTTTAGAGATATCTTATCTTACATGTAAACTGATGTTCTTCAGTGCCGATGACACTTCTGCTTATCCCGATGGCACAGATTGCAATGACGTTCCAAGAACAATAAAATGAAATCAAGCATAGACATGTTGTTTATTCACTTTTACATGTTTCTGCAAGACAATACTTAAATTCTGTACATCATAGTAATTATTTTCTACTCCCAATTCAAGAATCCACTTATGAAGGATGACACATATCTTATCAACCAAGCAATCAAAGGATTACCTTAGAAACTGCAAGTTGGAATAATTTATGAAGCATTATTTCCCTGTTTTTGCTTGTTTTAATCCTCACATAGTTCAAGTTTGAGCATCTCAAGTATTGAACTTAGTCTTTTAAGATGACATTTTATGCTTGGTTGAAAAATAATAATAAGGATGAGCGATGACTTCAGAGAATTTGTTTCGAGTTTTGACCAACTATCCTAATACTACGTCTCCGCCAGACGTCACCTACTCACTCAAAACAAGTTTCCCATTTTATTCACATAGCTAGGCAGCAGACAATTTATAAGTTGGAAATTAATATGGACGACCACCAAGATCTACCCCAATATGGTCTGTAACACCTAAAGTATTATAAAATCAACCTAGGAAAAGCCAAGTTTTCTGGCAGGACCTGGATCTGAGCTTATAATAGTTGACAACACACAGTCATTACAATTTCCTTGTTTTGATTTGCCTTTCATTTTCAGGGGCATGACAAATCACTAAGATTATTGCAAGGATTTTTAAAGAAAATGGGGGGTTGCGCATGTGTTAAGAAGTCCGACTTCTTGCTCAAAAAGGCCCAAATGGTGAAGTATTTGACCCTAAAGAAATATGATGCCGAACAAAACTTAGAATCAGCCTAATAATACTGTAGGCTGCAGCCTCACTAAAGACACATGTTGTAATGCTTAATTAGGTCAAGGTATATATGGGAGATGGGTGGCACATGAACTCCAGTAAAACTCATTTTGACGACTTCTCTCCATTTAACATGCTTATGTGCCAGGTACTCCTGTTGACCATATCAAAGTCAACACATCTCATATGACAGTTCATTCACATCATTCCAAAGATAATTTAGATGCTTCCCAATATATAGTATAATACCACTATTGATCATGCCCATGAGAGGATAAAAGGAATACCAGAAAAACAAACATCCCAGCTAATTTCCTACAAAAATGAAGTAAACGCATATTCAAGGCAGTAACTATTTCAGAATCGCATGTTTTGTTGAGAGTTTGCGCCACTATTAATAAACATAGCTCTAAGAAATGTGTGTGAGAGATAATTGACATTTACAATGTAATGTTGAAGGAAAAGATGCTTCTCTACCTCTTCCTACTGGTCTGCATAATTTTTGATTCCATAATTTTTATCAGAATATACTTAGCTGCACTTGGGAATAGAAATTGACATATATAAATAAATAGGAAGATAGTGTAGAAATATGCACACCTGTAGTCTGGGAAAAGAAAATCCATATAAAAATCATGAAACATATATGGCTTCCGAAATAAAAAGGAACATTTTTATCTTACTATCATCTGAAATCAATTGACAAATAGTATCATTAATCGTTTGTGTCTTTGCCTGCAGAGTAATAAAACAATAACGCACTGCAAATGAAATCAACTACTCCCTCCAGCCCAAATTAGTTGACTTGATTTTGTCTAAATTCAGATGTATTTAGCACTAAAACAAGTCTAGATACATTTGAATCTAGACAAATTTGAGTCAAGTAATTTGTGTCGGAGGAAGTAGCGAATTACCACATGATGATTCCATCTCTCACGCAGCACCTACCTAAGAAACTGAAAATGTGATACCTTTATAAATTATTATCCAGTACGTGGCCATATCTAAGAATAGTTGATCAATATCAGTACTCCTCCAGCATAGGTGGATCAAGAGCAAAAAAGATCTAGCAACGCATAGGAGACAGACTGGGTAAAGGTTATTTAGAAGACGATTAGCGGCATCCTTGAGTGATATTATGGATCTCGTGAAGTGGGTCTGACCTTGGGGATTTTGGAAGGGATTAGGGACTCGTCATGGACAAAGCGGATGCAGTCGCAGCAGCCACAGAGGGGGAGGCCCGCCTTGGCCGGGAGGCGCCAGATACAGTCTATCGCGGAGCCGTCCGGAGCCCTGAGTCGCGGAGCCTTTCGTCTCCGGAGCCGTTCGTTGCTGGAAGCGCCGTCCCCGGTGGACCTGAGGACAGCCGGTGGTCACGGACTCCCACCATGAAGCTTTATCATGCGCGCGTGGGCTGCCATGGCTTCTGGCTGCGTGCAAGCGACGTTGTCTAACAGAAATCGTGGCGATGCATGAGGCTGATGCAGAGCTTGATGCTAGGAGTCGAGGGCGTGGGTGGGTTGACCGAGGGGACTGTTTTGATGACCCGTTGTTTAGGGAGGCGCGGTTTGCGGGAGAGGGTGGAGGAAGAAGCGACGGAGGGTTGGACGAAATCGAGCGAAACGCATCCGGCAGGAAATGGAACACATTGTTCAACCTTGTCAATATCTGTCTGGAGGTGAATCCTTTGTTTGCATGGAGTTCAAATAATGAAGATATCGAGACGGAGCGCACTCACCGGAGAGTTGGCTCGCAGAAAACATCGTCATCCCCTATCTTCGCAATTAAATTTCATTGAACTGGATATCTTGGTTAACCTGTTCTAGCAATGAACACTAAGGAAATAGTTTTCAAGGTTTCCTTTTCCAATATTGCAATAAACTTAACTCTCTCACATGTAAAATGAACATATTTGTAGAAGGCTTATCGCAAACATATATTTCGAGACCTTGACTGAGATTTACTCAATAAGAGACCTAAAGCTTAACAGTACCCATTTTTAGAATATTAGAATAGTAATCCAAACCATAAGAAAGAGTTGGAGTGAAAGGCTGTGAGCTTACCTTTGCTATGATTTCCACGGATGCCAAATAAGTTTCCTCCCTGAATTGTTTAACCAATCACTTCTCAGCTCTTTTCCTTTATCAATATCACCCTGCAATGAAATAAATCCCACTGGAAAATTTAGATGCAACCAAAAATCTGAATGCCACATGAGTTAGTAATCAACAATCAAGCTATAACAGCACCTTAAATAAGGCTAAAAACAGAGAAAATGCACCATCAATGCTCAATGGTAAAGCAGTTACGTGACCACATTATAGCCTTAGGAAATAGATCATGCACAAATAGTTATGCAAGAAACAGCTATAAAATTAGTATGAATGCCATTGGTCCTAGCAAGACCTTGGACTTATTACTGGATGTGTCATTCTACCATTTCCATAGAATTCTATTGATAGCTTTAGGTATAGTAACCCATTGCTGGTGACATAATTATGTTCCCCCACTGTAATGGAATCAAGAAAGTGAATTCTCAAAAATGAAGACATATAACAATTACAACAAATATAACCGCAGCTTGCTCTCTTTCGCCATGGATCAGTACAACTATACAAGTAATGATCAGATTAGTATTTCTCTCTATACCAGTCAAAAAAAAGGAAGAGTAACACCTAGAAATGCAGAGTGGTTTTATTTTCGGTGAAGATCTTTTAATAGACCCAGAGTATGTCCAGCAAGATATCCTATATGTACATGTGTTACTTTTGTATTTTTTTTCAGAACAATCAGCTTAAACCATGGTAGAGGCTGATATTGTTTAGAATAAAACTCCAAACAGATGATGGTTAAGTCACAGTCAAATGAACAGATCGTGACTTCACTTGCTTGGCCCGTATGATCTCGACCGTCAGGCGAGAATTTATAATAGCATCGTCATTGTGCAAATTTACCAAAAGTAACATACACCACATATCTAAAATCTGTATGCAAAGAACATAAGGAGCATAAAAGAACAAGAACTCTGAACTCTTATTGACCACAAGTAAATGACAAACCATAAGCAGTAAGGACACATATGCAAGTAAATAAATAACTGGAAACTTTGCAATGACAGATCAGTGATCTAGATGGCTGAATTCCTCTCTATCCCCACCGCGGCTAAGAGCGATTGTGCTACCGGTACCCTCGGACAGGGAGCATGTTTGAAATCAGTATACAAAGATTGATTAAAAATTTATAATTATAATTTCAACGACATCTAATCATAAATTCAGAATTCCATAGAAGATGAGATGATCGCTTTGCAGCCAGTGTTCCTCAAATATTACTAAGCCACTATTCCCAGATTATCTACTATATAGAGTTAAAAATGCAATCAGATAGAGAGCATACCTCTGAAACCCAAAAGATTCCAAGGCGCTCTAGACTCCTCGTCGATATTGGATGCAGCGTATGCATATGCATACGGAGGAGGACAATGGCGTGCGCGGGGGAGTCCAGGCCAAGGCTCGTTGCACTCCAAGCCGTCACAACGGTTGAGAGAAGTGGCTTCAGTGGAGGGGCGACCCTGGACCCTCCCCCAAATGTCGAAAAGGGCAGGGCTGCATCCCTCTTGCTAAGCCGGCGCTGGACCACATGCGAGAAGGGCGGCCGATTGGGCGGGGATCTAGGGATGGGCACCGGTGAGAGGGTCGGTGGTGGCGTTGGAAGGCGCAGCGACCTCTGTCACTGCCATATCCGCGGCGTGTGTCGCCGCCTTGAGGTTTAGGGCATGGAGAGGGGAGGTGCGGGGCCCTGCGCGGTGGCCGCGGGAGAGCTTCTTGCCGGCCACGAGGAAGCGAGAGAGATGGGCAGAGATTGCCGGCGCTGCTGAGGGAGATTCTGTCCAATTGAGATGGGAGAGGGAGGAGGAATCGACGGGGATCGTGCAAAAGGACGGGCGAAACGGGGGTGAGGCGCGACGAAGCCGAGCGAAACGCATTTGAGGCTGAAAACGGAACACTTCGGCTTTTTTAGGTAGTAGAGATAAGATGAAATCTTGTCAGAACTTCAATCAAGAGGTAATGCCTCAATGCGAAAATGTTTTGTACTATTGTGGTAGATTGGTACTTTCTAGTTATTATGAAATTATTGTCTTATCTCTTATGATTTATAATTGTGGCTTTAATGAAAATTTATTACTGTTCTATACTATTTTGTACTAATGCTATCAATTTTCATACTCCCTCCGCTCCAGTATAAAGGGCCTTTAGCTTTCTTTTGGTTGTTACGAATTGTGAAGAAAGGAAGGCCGAAAAGAATTAAATGGCTAATTTAATGTACTTCTAAAAACGCTCTTGTCCTCTCATTTTTTGCATGCAGCTGCGATGGAATATGCACTGCCGTTTTGGTCCATGCAACACGGAAACTGAATCGGGTCGTCCTCCTAATTGACGAGCATGCACTTCTCCTCCATATTCTTTGCCTAAAACTACTCGGTTGATTGGCCTTCGATTGATCTCCTGTTGATCTCTAAATCCAATCGTTTCACGTCTTGGTCCCGCTGTCAATTCTCAGCGACCCTTTATACCGGAGCAGAGGGAGTAGTTCATACGGTGCATTGTGACCAAAAAAAAATTATACAATAAATACCCACCAGACATTTCCTGGAGCCGCCACTGCCTGTGGATGGGAAGAATCACTGGCAGCCCTACCTCTGACGCCACACAATTTCTCTCCCTTCCTCGTGCCTTTTGCATCTACCAACGTTGTTCATTGTCCTTTCGGTCACTCTGGGACGCATGGGATCCCACCAGTAAGCTTTTTCTGCTGGTCTAAAAAAATGAACATAATTGTTAATTTTTTAGATCAAAATACTTGATAAATTTTTTTATATATGTAGTCCACATTTTCATGTACATGTGAAAAAGATACCTCCTACATTTTTTTAGATCCCTCCTACATGTTAAAAGGAGAATTGTTAGTATTATATACTTTTTATAAAACTTTTGCGCTCACTAGAGCATGAGCACCGCAATGTAACTAAGTAGGCCGCGACTATTTTTTTCATCTTAATCAAAGTAAGTTTATTTCTCTAGGTATTGATGCTTTTTGTTTATTTTGATAAACAGGAAAGCAGAAAACCTTAGCTTTTCGAGATGTGCCTTTGGAAAAGCTTTTCGAGATGTAACTTGAACTAAGAGTTAGTAAAATAAATATGGGATATTTTTCACAAAAATTATACATGTTAGCATTTGTCTTGCTTGACAGCACAAGCTGACAAGTGATTTGAGTGGACGAAAAAAATTCTCCGAGATAGAGTGAAAAGGAATCCTATGAAACAATCGTAAGATTTCGAAGCCTATATGAATCAAATGACCTTCATAGAAAAAAATCCTTAGGATTCATATATATCCTCGCAAAAATCTGTGAAATCCTTGGAATCAAAGAGCATGCATGTAACTACGTTTGCAAAAGGTGTATGGTAAAGCAAAAGAACCCACGGTATATATATCATGTTTACACATGGCTGGACAAGACGCGAAGTGGAAGCAGGCATCGAGACGCATGGAACTCTTCGTCCAAACTGTGCTACGTAGCTGTCCACCACTGATTTTGATCTCAACAACTTGACGTAACTGAAGCAGGAACTAGCTAGCAGCGCATGCATGTCCATGTCCACCTTAGAAACGTCCAGAGATAGCATCCGGTCGTGCCGCCGCTTTATCCAAGGGGCACTACGTACAGAGCCAACAGATCGGCAACACATCGGTCGATCCACAAAGAAATCATGAGAAACATCGACGGATCTAGCTACCACCTTGATGTGATCTACTCATGTTCATGCAAGAGGCCTCGGAAAAACTCGACGGTGTCGCTTCCACTCTCGATCGAATCGGACCGAAGTCGATCGGATATACACGGCAGCTTCACGGCCTCATACCTTGCCTTGCCTTCCAGTGGCAACATCAGCCTGCTGCACCATCCCCGGTGTAAACGTGCAGTGGCTAGCCCTCAATGCGCGCATGTGGAATTGTGGATGGACAACAATGGAACGGAGGAACAGTATGCGGGAGTGAGTTGTACTTCCACTTGGCCACATGCACGCGTTGTCAACATCAGCCCGGAGCAATGGAGGATCGCAGGCTGAGAGGAAGGACAGACCAAACCAGGCAATTGATGAAGACATGCACGCACGAGTCATGCATAAATTACATCGAAATTCATCAGGCCCAGTTAGCAATTGGACAAATGCTAAGCGTTGAAGCAAAGCATTCTAAGATGAAAGACCGGATCTAATTAAATCTTTCATGAACGTCACATTCGCAAGAGAAAACTCCAACACTGTGACAATTGTATCACCCTTATGACAAACAATAGCATATAAAGAAGGATACAGTTTCTAAAGTGTAGTATTACCCAACACTTATCCTCTAGATCCGAATCTTAGATCCGTTCTTAATTCAAAAATATCCGACGCGGAAAAAATACTTCTTCATCAGCCCAGAAATGCGAGTCACTAGGCTTCCAAACTATCTCGGACAAAACTTTTGAGCCAACATATTTTTGTTTAAGGAGAGTTTGTCATACCCCATCTTTAGCAAATATTGAAGAGCCATTTATGAAGGAGGGCTATATTTTTTATCTCATGATAATGAATACCAAGCACACCCTAGTCTTTGGGATGGAAAATCACGTTTCATTTAGCCAGTCGATATTTCTTTTTCTTAATATCACCCTAACAAAATAATCTTGATTGAAAGTAACTCAACTGTTCTAAGACTCCTTTTCATAGTTGGAAGAAGGATATTATATTTTTTTTGAAAGGAATGCGGTAGGGGAAGCCCCTTCAGCAAGGATATTATATTTAGTACCATGTTACTGAGTATTGAATTTATGAGAATCAATAATCATACCCCTATGGATAATATTTTACCTTTCCAACTGCTTAATCTTAGTTACAGTCTTTTCTCAACGAGCTTCTATTTAGCATTTGTAAGCTTCCGATAATGTATCATAATGCCCTAATATCTAATAGAAAGATGGCATTGACCGCAGCCAAAAAACTCAGCATATAGGCTAGCCTCGTCTTGAGCCTCACTGAAGAAAAACAATTCACTCTTATGAAAGTTTATTTTTAGACCCGAAAGTTGTCAAAAGCTAGAAGAATTAATTTCAAATTTCTCGCTTTTTCGATATCATGTCCTATAAAAAAATTGTATCATCGGCATACTGAAGGATTATCCTTCATAAACTAGATGAGGAACAGTACCATGCCTTTAATTTGGCAACCGGACTTTGCGTGTATAGTCATGATAGCTAGCATATTAACCACTATATTGAATAGCATTGGTGATAATGGGTCGTCTTGTCTAAGACTTTTTCTGAAAGTATTTATCAATATTATTATTGACTTTGATGGCAACACTATCTCCTTACACAAATTTATGCATTAAGGCACGTCAGCAGAAAAACCTTTCATTCTGAGAGTCTATTGAAAGAAAAACCATTTGACTTTATCATGGGCTTTCTCGAAATTAATTTTTAAAATGATCTCGTTCAACTTTTTCCTATGTAGTTCATGGAATGTTTCATACAGGATAATCACTCCATCAAGGATATTACGACCTTGCATAAAAACAGTGTAAGGGGCAAACCACATGATCGGTCACAGTGTTCAATCTAATTATTGCAACTATAGTGAAAATCTTAAAACTAACATTAAGAAGGCAGATTGTCCTATATTGTTGGATCTTTTTTGCCTCATTAACCGTATATAATAAAATTATCCTTCCTCCCTCATTAACGAAAATTCAGACGAAACAACTCTAGTTGTTTAATTGTCCAGTGTGAAAAAGCTGAATAGCTCTAGAAGATCTGACTTAATGACATCATAGAAATTTTGATAGCATTCAGCCCGAGAGCTATCATTTCCATATGAAAACTGCCTTTTTCACTTCCTACTCAGAATAGGGAGAAGTGAGTAGGTTATTTTCCTCGTTGCTAACTTGGGATACATCGTCCGTTGATAAATTATCTTCTTCTGAAGCTCTAAACAGACATTTAAATAATTAGTTATGAACGACTTTAGATGCTCATGTACCTCAATCGCTTCTCTCCTCTTGGATTAGAAAACGAATAAGTTTCTTTTCTGACTAGGAACACATGGCTGGACAAGACGGGTAATGTCTTTCTGACGTGCACGCTATTTAGGTACACTTCTTCAACTTGTTTTGTTGAGTTTTAATCAGTCTAGATTTTGCCAAATATAATGAAACTTGATGATATGCCAGAGCACGAATCTAAAATCATGAGATTAACGGGAGAGACACGCACACGCTATATATTCGCCGCTCCCTGGACAAGACACGAAGTGGAAGCAGGCATCGAGATGCATGGAATTGTTCGTCCAAACTGTGCTATGTAGCTGTCAACCACTGATTTTGATCTCTCCATTGTTCAACAACTTGACGTAACTTTAGGAACTAGGCGCATGCATGTTCTCGACGCCTCGACCTCGAGGCGGCCGGTGTCATCTTGGTAGAATCCAGAGATAGCATCCGGTGGTGCCGCTTTATCCAAGGGCCACTAAGTACGTACAGAACCAACAGATCGGCAACACATCGATCGATCCACACAGAAATCATGAGAAACGTCGACGGATCTACTATCCCTTGATCTTGATGTGATCTACTCATGTTCATGCAAGAGGCCTCGAAAAAACTCGACGGTGTTGACTTGCAGGCTGGTCCCGTCACTTCCACTCTCGATCGAATCGAGCCGAAGTCGGTCGGATATAGTACACGGCAGATTCACGGCCTCACACCTTGCCTTGCCTTCCCTTCCAGTGGCAACATCAGCCTGCCGCACCGTCCCGGCCGGGTGTAGCGTGCAGTGGCTAGCCTTCAGCGCGCGCATGTGGATGGACAACAATGGATCGGCGGAACAGTATGCGGCCATGAGGTGTACTTCCATTTGGCCACGCATGCGCACGCATTGCCAGGAAAGGTCCAGCCGGGAGCAATGGAGGGTCGCATGCCAAGAGGAAGAAGGACACGCTAGACAGGAATGGCAAGTGATGAAGACATTCATGCATGACAGCGACAGGTGCTCCGAGGGCGTGCTCGGCTGGGTGGCTCTCGCGATCAGCCAAGATCCGCCTTTCGGGAGGTCGTCGCACAGACGAGCAGGTTGCAGGCAACGGCCCGTAGTGTGTAATTCCAGCTCAAAGGCGACGCCAACTGTTACCATATCGGGCTACCAGTTGCGCCTCGCCGATGTGAAGTGGAGGAAATGATGGGTTTCCGAGGTACTCCTATATGAGATTCTTGGTGGGGAGATAGAGATTGCCATGAGCTTGCGCTTTTCCATTGCCTGCTTCATAGAGGAAGATATGGTACAGTAGCGCGACCGGCCATATATGGGTGGCCATACTCGAACATGCAGGCCGAGTAGCTAGGTTTAGCTGCTAGCTAGGTGGCGAATCACGGACGATGCAACGGCCGCGAGGTGCCGTCCATGTCAACATTCCTTGACCTCGGCCATCGACGTTCGTACTGGCGCGCAAGGAAGGATATTGTCGTTATTCGTCTCCCAGTTGCTGCATTTTGCTTTGCCTTTGGTTTGGGTTTGGGAGTGCGCAATTCCAGCTCAAAGGCGACGCCAACTGTTACCATATCGGGCTACCAGTTGCCAATATGTGGCCTCGCCGATGTGAAGTGGAGGCAATGATGGGTTTCCGAGGTAGTATATGGGGTTCGGTAACAGATTCTTAATTGGTGTAGAGAGAGAGAGAGAGAGATGGATGGAGATTGTCATGAGCTTGCACTTTTCCATTGCCTGCTCCAGAGAGGAAGATATGGTACAGTAGCGCCACCGGCAACACGCAGGCCGAGCAGCTAAATTTAGCTGCTAGCTAGGTGGCGAATGGTCGACGATGCAACGGCCGCGAGGTGCTGCCGTCCATGTCAAGATTCCTGGGCCTCGCCCATCGACGTTCCCGGCACGGGAGAGTGACGCCGCTGGCGTGCAAGGAAGGATAGTATGTCGTTATTCGTCTCCCAGTTGCTGCATTTTGTTTGAGGAAAACCATAAGGCTGATTTTATTACTTAGGCAAAATTGATACATCGTCAAGTCAGAAAAAAATTGATACATCGTCTGATGGTTGGGTTGAAAACGGTAAGAAATTCATATGTCCTGCCACGTAGTTTCTATAAAACTTTATCCGAGAAGCGTTTGGACCTACTTGGCAGCCTAGGACCTCGGCGAGTTCTTGGATACGGGAGGCGGACCGTACCGGAAGAAGGCGTCACCTCTTCTGATTGGTGTTCACAGCCATCACTTGGACGCTTTAGAATATTCGAAATAAGATATTGATTGAGCGGGTCTTTCCTCGCCAGGCTTCTGACTCTGTGTTCTCTAGGCAGCGTGATCGGGCGTTTGTGGACGACATTTTGCAGGCGCTTAGGACGTCGACGCAACGCTTCAGGACACCTACTTCTGCGCCCGTGCCCTTGTAGTGGGAGCTCTTCCTGGTCCGCTTTTTCTTTTTCTATTTGTGATCTTGGGCGCGATTTGCTACGGCCCTAGCAGACTACTTTCTCTTTTCTTTTGATGTCTGGGCGTCGTTGACTCGTTGTATGCTGGATGTGTGTTGCTTTATTTATAAAGTTGGACGTAAAGCCTGTTTCGAGGAAAACGGTAAGAAAACTTTCTGTCCGTTTCTAGAGAAAAAGGAAATGGAGAGCTGAAAAAAGAGAATAGGCCTTTTACGAAAGGGATGAAAACAGAATATTCTAAACGGAAACGGAAAATAAAACGAGAGAGCCATGTTTAGCAAAAAAGGAAACATTAGGTAAATTCCGAATATAATAAGACAGGGCCATGTACGAAATAGTACTTTGCTTGTGATTTCCCCAACTCTTGTCGGGAAAAAATATATGCAGGTTCTACGTAATACATGCAATCATCCTAGACTACATACTAATCAAGTAAGTTTCTGGCTCGTTTATGTAAAACTATTTCGTGAACTTATGTGCTTGTCAAAAACTCAAAATGTTGAATTATGTGTGTTAAATTATGTTCAATTGTCGTTTGTAGAAGTTGTGAGCTATTCTTATATGTTCCTTTTGGTGTATAGACTATGATATTATTTAACTATTATATTTCGATAAATGTTCGTTTTTTATCTCCGATAATTTCCGATTCCATGTTCATTTTCCGAAGTTTTCTATTTCGCTTCCGGTTCCGGCGACACAAGAAAAAACAAGAGCGATAACGCATATTTTCATCTATTTTGAACCCTATCTAACAGAATTGGCACTAAAAAACAGGAATCCTCTTGCCACATAAACTGTTGTAGTTAATGACTTATGCATGTATTATTCTCCTTGACAAGTTTTGTTGGGGGATGACCCCAGGTAGGGTCAAGATAGGTAAGAAAGGGAAGGCGTCTTCTTGTTCAGAGCCGGATCATGGCGTGGTCTGGCCGATTCAAGAAGAGGTCGGTCGAATGAGATCCGACCTCCTCCGAGTCAAGTAATTAAGACTTGACTGGGCCGACATATGAGTTGTGTCGGCGAACCGTTATCGTGTAGCCAGAATACAGGCAAAGGTCAAGACGAGTCACACGAGGAGAGGCCGAGTCAAGGGAAGCTTGCTCTAGAAGGAGAGGGCAGGTCCCGAAGTCAACTTCAACCATTGTCCCTCCTCAGGAATCTGCACAGTGCCAAGCGCTACAGACAAGAAGCAGAGTGGCAGAGGAGCAGAAGAAGGTCACTGAGGTGACAGTCCTCAGGCCCGAGGCTCACATGTGGTGGACTATGTGTCTTTGTCGTCGACAGGAGGGGGACATGAAAATAAGCCCGCCAAGTTACCTCTTTGGGACAAGCATATTCGTGGAATATGTCAGTCCACGTCAGCCCTAGGGGAACCAAGCCCCTCCTTTATAAGGGGAGGCAGGGCAATGAGAAGAGGGGATCGATTCATTTTTCTCTGGAGGGCACAAGTTGTATCTTCTTCCTTCTCTTTCTGATACAGCTCGAGGAGTACTTGTAGCTCCATTGAGGTGGAATAAAGATTGAGTTCTAGCTTTTTGTGTGTAAATCACTGCATCTTCCCTCCCCAGATCCCACTAGCATCTATTGGCCACCAACTTAAGCCTACCCATGGCATCTGCCGTGCCACCACCACGACAGTTGGCGCCCACCGTGGGGCCAGCAGCGGTGCTAGCTGGAGTCAAGATCCGAAAGGTAAACTTCATCGGCACGGGCGGGCGCGTCGTCTCCGGCTTAGTCTAGAGATTTGACATCTGGGACTACGTCAGCGACAACGTTGGCAGCTTCCGAGCAAAGCTGCCCCCACACAACGACATCTTCATCAACCTGGGCTCTCACAAGATCTACGTCAGCGTCGACACGTCCTGCGTGTACCCGCGCCGAGTCTTCCTCGCGGGAGATCCTCCCCTCATCACTACTAGCGGTCAGCGTAACACTCGCCCCGCAGGAAGCGTTGAGGTGATGATGACGGTGCCAGCGCCGGCGACAGGAGCGGGCGCCGCGCCAAGCAAGAACTCGGCGGCAGCAGACCCAGCGATGGCAAAGCCAGTAGCCGCAAAGACAGCAACTAAAGAACCCGGAGTGCAAGAGGTAACCCCCAAGGCACCAAGGGTAAGATGGCCACCTCTGGAGAGGCCGGAGAATATCTTGCAAGCAGCCATAGATAACCTAACAACACTTATAGCACCAATATTTAACCCGGCAAATGCACAGGCAGAACTAGAAGAGACTAGGTTGAAAATGTTAGAGGAAGCCAAAAAAGTATTTGCGCTACAGGAGTCCTTTAATAGGACCTTGCGAGAGTATGCAAGGGCAAACAAGCTAGATACAGCTCCTACACGAATAGATGACCTGAGAATGAAAGGGAAGAATCTCATTAGTGATATTAACAAGGAACACGAATCTCAGCTGGGTGATTCGGCTGACCCGGAACTACCGAGGTATAGTACCCCGGCAAAGAACCTCAGGGTAGCAAATGCAGTAGCCTCCGAGTTAGAGGGATTGACCGGTGAAGCCCGGCAAAGGTAGTAAGAAAGAGTAAATGAGCTAGTACGCATTGCGAACCAGCAAAATGAGGAAATACTCAGATCTAACCCGGCAAAGCCAAGGGCTGGGGCTGCCCCCGCATTATCCGTGGCGGCAGCATCCTCACCCAGAAACGCTGCACGAAAGATATGAAGGGTTTCGCAGCATAGTAAATCAAAAAAATTCTACAGATGCGAACGGGAAAGCCAAGATCTAATCTAGCAGATGCAAACAACGAGGGGGAATAGATGAGATCTTCATACCCTTGAATATTCACACAGCGGAACGTTCAACGGAACGTGGTTGATGTAGTCATACTAGTCTTCTCCTCCTCGCGATCCGATCTGATCCAACACCGCAAGTGGCGATGCCTCCGAGAGATGCACACGTACGGCACCTCGACGTCTCCTCCTTCCTCGGTCCAGAAAGTGGGGTGGAGAGATAGATTGGATCTACAACACGACGGCGTGGTGCAAAGGTGGAGAGTTTCTGCGGCAGGGCTTCGCCTACGCGCAGTCGGGAGAGAGAGAGAGAGAGAGAGAGAGAGAGAGAGAGAGAGAGAGAGAGAGAGAGAGAGAGAGAGAGAGAGAGGAGGGCAGCAGGTAGGTGGCTAGGGTTGGAGGAGGTGTGGGGGGAGGGTGCGCCCCTGCCCTCTTTATATAGAGGGCTGGCCGGCTTCCCCCTTGCCCCTCCTCCAAGCCTAGGGCCGGCGGCCACATGGGAGGAGTGGGGGGCAAGTTCCCCCCCCCCCTTCTAGAAGCTCTCCCTAGGGTTTCCCCTAGGGCTTGGCCGGTTGGGCCTATGGGGCCTTGTGCCCCTGGCCCAATGCGTCCAGGGCACTCCCTCATAGGCCCACGCCCCCTCCCGACAAGTGGGGCCACGTTGGTCCCACTCCGGAAGGTTCTAGAAGCTTTCGGTACAATACCGAACAATCCGAAACAATTCCGAAATCCAAAAACTGCTTTCCCTTATATGAATCTTATTCTCCGGACCATTCCGAAACCTCTCGTGACGTCCTGGATCTCATCCGAGACTTCGAACAAAAACTCATAAACCAATTATCCATTCTATCCTAGCGTCGAGACACGTTAAGTTTGTGACCCTACGGGTTCGAGAATATGCAGACATGATCTTCTATCAATAATCAACAGCGGGGTCTAGAAACCCATATTGACTCCCACACATTCATCGATGATCATATCGGATGAACCACGATGCCAGGATTCAATTAATCCCATATATATTCCCTTCGTCAGGCAATATTTTACTTGCCCGAGATTCGATCGTCGGTATCGGCATACCTAGTTCAATCTCGTTCACAGCAAGTACTTTACTCGTTCCGTAATCCGATATCACTTTGTGATTAACTCCTTAACCACGTGCTTGCAAGCGGTGTTGATATCGATTACCGAGTGGGCCTGAAGTATATCTCTCCGACTTGGGAGGGACAAATCCCATCTCGATACATACAACCCAAAAAGTACATTCCGATTACCTGAGAGACACCTTTATGATCACCCTCTCATAGGATGACGTTTGATGACCTCAGAGCTTTCTTCCGATACCAGGGAGTTGCATTATCTCATGGTCTAAGGAATACAATATTTGACATAAGAAAAAGCTTCGCAAAGATGAACACGATGACACGATCTAATTGCTCTGCTTGATTTGGGTCTATCCATCATATCATTCTCCCAATGATATGATCTCATTATTAATCGACAACTCATGTCTATGGTTAGGAAACCTTAACCATCATTAATCAATGAGCTAGTCCATAGAGGCGTACTAGGGACACGGCGTTGTCATAAACCACACAAGTATCAAAGTTTCCGCTTAATACAATTCTAGCATGGAATATAAACTTTATCATGAACAAGAATTATAATAATAACATCTTTATTATTGCCTCTAGGGCATAATTCCAACAGTCTCCCACTTGCACTGGAGTCAATAATCTAGTTTACATCTAGCAACAATCTAACACCCATGGCACTAAGGTGTTGATCATGTTTTGCTCGTGGAAGAGGTTTAGTCAATGGATCTGCGACATTCAGATCCGTATGTACTTTGCTAATCTTTAGATCTACATCTGTTATATAATCTCGAATTATATGAAACTTGCGGTTGATATGCTTGGTCTTTGGATGATATCTTGGTTCCTTAGCCAGTGCTATAGCTCCAGTGTTGTCACACAATATCTCCAGTGGGTCCAAGGCACTTGGGACCACACCAAGCTTAGTGATGAAGTTCCTGATCCAAACTCGTTCACTTGACGCTTCTACAGCAGCCATGTATTCCGCTTCTACTATAGATCTCACGATCACGCTTTTCTTGCAGCTTCTCCAGCTCACAACTCCTCCATTCAAAATATAAACGTATCCTGTCTGAGATTTAGAATCATCCTTGTCGGTGTCGAAACTAGCATCGACGTAACCTTTTACAACGAGCTACTCATCACCTCCATAGACCAAGAACATTTATTTAGTTCTATTTAAATACTTTAGGATGTTCTTCACGGCTGTCCAGTGTTCCACTCCTGGATCACTTTGATATCTGCTCGTCAAACTAAGAGCATTGGACACATCCGGTCTAGTACACAGCATGGCATACATGATAGAACCTATGGCCGAGGCATAAGGCACTTTGCTCATAGCTTCTCTGTCGTTTACCGTAGCTGGACACTGAGCCTTGCTCAATATCTTACCTGACAACATAGGCACTGAACCTTTATTTGCCTTATCCATTCTGAACCTTTTCAGAACTTTGTCTAGGTATGTACTTTGGCTTAAAGCTATCAGGCGTCTTTGTCTATCTCTATAGATTTTGATGCCCAATATATAAGCAGCTTCCCCTAGGTCTTTCATTGAAAAACATTTGTTCAAATAACTCTTCACATCGTTAAGCATATCAATGTCATTTCCAATAATCAATATGTCATCCACATATAGTATCAGAAATGTCACTGAGCTCCCACTCACTTTCTTGTAGATACAAGCTTCGTAGCAATTTGGAACAAATCCAAAGCTCTTGATCACTTGATCAAAACGAAGGTTCCAACTCCGAGATGCTTGCTTCAGTCCATAAATGGAACGCTGAAGTTTGCACACCTTATCAGCATCCTTAGGATCGACAAAACCTTCGGGTTGCATCATATACAACTCTTCATCAATGTTGCCATTGAGGAACGCAGTCTTGACATCCATCTGCCATATTTCATAATCATGAAACGCAGAAATTGCTAATAAAATCCAAATGGACTTAAACATCGCTATGGGAGAGAAAGTCTCATCGTAGTCAACACCTTGAACTTGTCGAAAACCTTTCGTGACAAGCCGTGCTTTATAGACAGTAACATTACCATCTGCGTCCGTTTTCTTCTTGAAAATACATTTGCACTCAACGGCCTTTCGGTCGCTAGGAGGGTCCACCAAAGTCCATACTTGGTTTTATCTCATGGATCCCAATTCGGATTTCATGGCCTCTAGCTATTTCTCAGAGTCTGGGCTCATCATTGCTTCCTCATAGTTCGCAGGTTCACTGTTGTCTACTAACAAGACAGTTAAGACAGGGTTGTCGTACCACTCAGGAGGGGCACGCGACCTTGTTGACCTGCGATGTTCAGTAGTAGCATCGTCCGAAGCTTCATGATCCTTGTCATTAGCTTCCTCTATTGTTGGTGCAGACGGCACTGGAACAATTTCAGGTGCTGCGCTACTCTCCAACTCAAGAGAAGGTTCAATAACCTCGTCTAGCTCTACTTTCCTCCCACTCACTTCTTTCGAGAGAAAATCCTTCTCAAGAAAGGATCCGTTCTTTGCGACAAACACTTTTCCTTCGGATCTGTGATAGAAGGTATACCCAATCGTTTCCTTAGGGTATCCTATGAAGACGCATTTCTCCGCTTTGGTTTCGAGCTTGTCCGGCATCAACTTCTTGACATAAGCTTCGCATCCCCAAATTTTAAGAAACGACAACTTAGGTTTAGCACCAAACCATAGTTCATACAGTGTCGTCTCAACGGATTTAGATGGTGCCATATTTAAAGTGAATGCAGCGGTTTCTAATGCATAACCCCAAAATGATAACGACAAATCTTTAAGAGACATCATCGATCGCACCATATCCAATAAAGTTCGATTCCGGCGTTTAGACACACCGTTGCGCTGGGGTGTTCCGGGTGGCGTGAGTTGCGAAACGATTCCGCTTGCTTTAAGATGCGTGAGAAAATCATAACTCAAATATTCACCTCCACGGACGGATCGTAGAAATTTAATTTTGTTGTTACGATGGTTTTCCACTTCGTTCTGAAATTCTTTGAACTTTTCAAATGTTTCAGATTTATGTTTCATTAAATAGATATACCCATATCTACTTAAGTCATCAGTAAAAGTGAGAAAATAGCGATAACCACCGCGCGTCGAAACACTCATTGGTCCGCATACATCGGTATGTATGATTTCCAACAAGTCTGTTGCTCGCTCCATTATTCCGGAGAACGGAGTTTTGATCATCTTGCCCATGAGGCATGGCTCGCACGTGTCAAATGATTCAAAATCAAGAGACTCCAAAAGTCCATCAGAATGGAGTTTCTTCATGCGTTTTACACCAATATGACCTAGAGGATAGTGCCACAAATAAGTCGTATTATCACTATCTACCTTGCATCTCTTAGCCTCAATGTTATGGATGTGTGTTTCATTGCTTTCGAGATTCAGAAGAAATAAACCATTCATAGCAGGTGCATGACCATAAAAGATGTTACTCATATAAATAGAACAACCATTATTCTCCGATTTAAATGAATAACCGTCTTGCAATAAACACGATCTAGATATGATTTTCATGCTCAACGCAGGCACATAATAACATTTATTGAGGTTTAAAACTAATCCCGAAGGTAAAACTAAGGAGAGCGTGCCGACGGCCATCACATCAACTCTTGATCCGTTGCCAGCGCGCATCGTCACCTCATCCCTCGCTAGCCGCCATCTATTCCGTAGCTCCTGTTTTGAGTTACAAATATTAGCAACTGAACCAGTATCAAATACCCAGGCACTACAATGAGGGCTAGTAAGAAAAACATCAATAACATGTATATCAAATATACCTTTGATGGTGCCAGCCTTCTTGTCCGCTAAGTACTTCGGACAGTTGCGCTTCCAGTGACCCTTGTCCTTGCAATAGAAGCACTCAGTGTCCGGCTTAGGTCCAGACTTGAGCTTCTTCTCTACAGGGGCAATGCGCTTGCCGCTGCCCTTCTTGAAGGGCTTCTTTGCACCCTTACCTTTCTTAAAGCTGGGGGGCTTGTTGACCATCAACACATGATTATCTTTCTTGATGTCCACCTCCACAGCTTTCAGCTTAGCGAAGAGCTCAGTGATCGTGTCAGTGGAACTAATCTGATTATGAGTAACTACAAAACCTTTGTAGCTAGGAGGGAGTGACTGCAGAACTCTGTCAATCTTGAGCTCCTCTGGAATCTTGCAGTCCAGTTGCTCAAGGCGTTGAGTGTATCCCGACATCTTAATGGAGTGCTCACTAACGGAACTCCCTTCCTCCATCTTGTAGTTGAAGAATTTATCAGAGATCTCATATCTCTCAGAACGGGCCTGAGTCTGAAACATAGTTTTCAGTTCCTCAAGAATCTCAAAGGGCCCGGCGAACTCCTCAAAATGATTTTAAAGGTCCGATTCCATAGCATTCAACATGGTGCTCTTAATCACACCATAATCATCCTTGCGCGACTGATAAACATCTTTCTCATCAGCCGGCGCATCTACAGCAGGGGCGTCACCTAGCACTTTCTCAAGGACATAGTCCTTTTGTCCGCCAGCGAGAATGATTCTCAGATTGCGGAACCAGTTGGTGAAGTTAGACCCATTGTTCTTAAGCTTTTCTTTCTCAGCAAAAACGTTGAAGTTGAAGTTGGACTTAGCCATTTGATCTACAAAATTTGCAAGTACAATTTAGACTATGTTCATGATAACTAGTTCAACTTAATCAAATTACTAGATGAACTCCCACTAAATTCAACATCCCTCAAGTTGTTTAGTGAACATGATCCAAATTCACCACACCTAATCCGATCTTCACGAGAAGAGATGTGGTTTCAATGGTGGACAACAAAGTGTCGATCATATCGTTCATATGACTCATGTTTAACCTTTCGGTTCGTGTGCTCCAAGGCCATGTCTGTACATGCTAGGATCGTCAAGTCAAACCCAAGTATTTCCGCGCATGCAAAACTGGCTTGCACCCGTTGTATGTGAACGTAGAGTTTATAGCACCCGATCATCACGTGATGCTTGAACACGAAGAACTTTCGCAACGGTGCATACATGGGGAGAACACAGTTTTATCTTGATCTTTAAGTGAGGAATCATCTTATAATGCTACCGTCGCGATCTAAGCATAATAAGGTACATAAAAGGATAAACATCACATGCATATAATTTTATGTGACATGGTATAGCCAATCTCCGCGCAATGATCTCCATCTTGTGCGTGTCAGCATGATCTCCATCACTCCACCATGATTGCCTCCACCACGAATAGCAACTACAACTATTGCTAACTACTTAGCGATAAAGTAAAGCTATTACATGACGTATAAGAAGTTGACACACAGGTCATACACAATTATAAAGATAATCATATGGCTCCTGCCGGTTGTGTACTCATCGACATGCAAGTCGTGAAATATTACAAAACGTGATCATTGCATACAACATACACATCATATCTTGGGCCATACCATATCACAGAAACACTCCCTGCAAAAACAAGTTAGACGCCTCTACTTTGTTGTTGCATGTTTTACGTGGCTTATGAGAGTAACAAGCTAAGAACGATTCTTACCTACGGAAAGCCACAACAGTGATATTATGGTTGCCAACATCCGGTGTAAATCCCATGACAACTATAGTGAGAGAAACTGGCATCCACCAGCCGCATGTGTGGAACAAGCCACACGTCAAGTGCGGAGCCGGTCTCACGAATGAGGTCGCGTAAAGTTGGTCTGGACCGCTTCGATCTCACTATACCGCGTCATAAGAGGTACACAACAAGAGGCTTGCAACAGAAAACATCAACGACCGCAACAAGCATGTTGCGTTCTACTCGTGAAACACATCTACGCATAGATCTAGCTCTGATACCACTGAAGGGTTTTGTAGCATAGTAAATCAAAAAATTCTATGGATGCGAACGGGAAAGCCAAGATCTAATCTAGGATATGAAAACAACGAGGGGGAATAGATGATATCTTCATACCCTTGAAGATTCGCACAGCGGAACGTTCAACGGAATGTGGTTGATGTAGGTCGTACTAGCCTTCTCCTCCTCGCGATCGGATCTGATCCAACACCGCAAGTGGCGATGCCTCGAGAGATGCACACGTACGGCACCTCGATGTATCCTCCTTCCTCGGTCCAGCAAGTGGGGTGGAGAGATAGATTGGATCACAACACGACGGCGTGGTGCAAAGGTGGAGAGTTTCTGCGGCAGGGCTTCGCCTACGCGCAGTCGGGAGAGAGAGAGAGGGAGAGAGAGAGAGGAGAGAGAGAGAGAGAGAGAGAGAGAGAGAGAGAGAGGAGGGAGAGAGAGAGAGAGAGAGAGAGAGAGAGAGAGAGGAGAGAGAGAGAGAGGAGAGAGAAGAGAGAGAGAGAGAGAGAGAGAGAGAGGAGGGCAGCAGGTAGGCGGCTAGGGTTAGAGGAGGTGTGGGGGGAGGGTGCGCCCCTGCCCTCTTTATATAGAGGGCTGGCCGGCTGCCCCCTTGCCCCTCCTCCAAGCTTAGGGCCGGTGGCCACATGGGAGGAGTGGGGGGCAAGTTCCCCCCCCCCCTTCTAGAAGCTCTCCCTAGGGTTTCCCCTAGGGCTTGGCCGGCTGGGCCTATGGGGCCTTGTGCCCCTGGCCCAATGCGGCCAGGGAACTCCCTCGTAGGCCCACGCCCTCTCCCGACAAGTGGGGCCACGTTGGTCCCACTCCGGAAGGTTCTAGAAGCTTTCGGTACAATACCGAACAATCCGAAACAATTCTGAAATCCAAAAACTGCTTTCCCTTATATGAATCTTATTTTCCGGACCATTCCGAAACCTCTCGTGACATCCTGGATCTCATACGATACTCCGAAAAAAACTCATAAACCAATTATCCATTCTATCCTAGCGTCGAGACACGTTAAGTGTGTGACCCTACGGGTTCGAGAATATGCAGACATGATCTTCTATCAATAATCAACAGCGGGGTCTGGAAACCCATATTGACTCCCACACATTCATCGATGATCATATCGGATGAACCACGATGCCAGGATTCAATTAATCCCATATATATATTCCCTTCATCACGCGATATTTTACTTGCCCGAGATTCGATCGTCGGTATCCGGCATACCTAGTTCAATCTCGTTCACAGCAAGTACTTTACTCATTCCGTAATCCGATATCACTTTGTGATTAACTCCTTAACCATGTGCTTGCAAGCGGTGTTGATATCGATTACCGAGTGGGACCGAAGTATATCTCTCCGACTTGGGAGGGACAAATCCCATCTCGATACATACAACCCAACAAGTACTTTCCGATCACCTGAGAGACACCTTTATGATCACCCTCTCATAGGATGACGTTTGATGACCTCAAAGCTTTCTTCCGATACCAGGGAGTTGCAATTATCTCATGGTCTAAGGAATACAATATTTGACATAAGAAAGATCTTCGCAAAGATGAACACGATGACACGATCTAATTGCTCTGCTTGATTTGGGTTTGTCCATCATATCATTCTCCCAATGATATGATCTCATTATTAATCGACAACTCATGTCTATGGTTAGGAAAGCTTAACCATCATTAATCAATGAGCTAGTCCGTAGAGACGTACTAGGGACACGGCGTTGTTCATAAACCACACAAGTATCAAAGTTTCCACTTAATACAATTCTAGCATGGAATATAAACTTTATCATGAACAAGAATTATAATAATAACATCTTTATTATTGCCTCTAGGGCATAATTCCAACAAGATAAAGTAGTAACTTCGGGAAAAAGAAACAAACAGATTGTCCCATATGACCCGGCAATGGCCGGAAAGGTCAATGAAAATAAAGGCAACGGAAGCCGAGGTAACAGCGGTGAAAGAAACCCCGGCCCACGGCAATAGAGAGCATGGGAATCTCGAAAGGGGAAACCCCGAGAATAATAACATGGCAGAAGGGAGGATATACCTCCCGCAAGATCATCAGCCAAGGCATGAACCTCGGCAAGATCAAGAAGCAAGACAGGCTCCGCATAACCAAGCACATGACAGATATAATGATGGTTATTCGGAAATGGAAAATGCTGGACACGGTGGGAAAAATCACTATGGAATGCAAGAAATATCTATTTATAGAAAATTGTCGTCAAATGACGCAAGATTGAAGCTAGATAGGCTATATCGGTCCGAGTTATTGGAAGAGCAAGGTCCACCTGGTCCGGCATGTTTTGGACCTCGATCATGGGCGAACCGCCTGTCCCAAACTTCCAGTTGGCAAGAGGCACAAAAACATAAAATGGAAGCACAAAGCCATAGGGTTGGCTGATTGACTATGCCACGGCAGTGAAGATAACATGACGAAACTTGAGGTGGGCTGTGAGGTATGTGCCCCAGATGTTGGAGGGGCCGGCCAAGGTCTGGCTGAATAACTTACCAGCTGGCAGCATCAACTGCTGGTTGGACTTTGAGGAAATGTTCGTTAGTAACTTCACCAGCACGTACAAGAGGCCAAACAGACCCCAACAGCTGGCCATGTAAAAGCAGAAACCGAATGAGACTGGTAGAGAATTATTAACTCGGTGGTGTAATCTCAAAACTCATGCGAAGGAGTAATTGAATCGCAAGCAATTTCTTGGTTCACACAAGGATGCAGATATGGAAGTGTGTTGTGGCAAAGGCTACAAAGAGATATGCCGACTACGTTGACAGAAACTATCAGAATAGCAAACTCATATGCCTTGGGTGATCCGACTCAGCCCGAGCTTATGTCGGCAGAGCACCATGAGCAGCACTACCATTACGCTCGAGATGGTGCAGGTTCATCTCGGCGCAATGAGTACCGAGTTAGGAGAAGAGATGATAGGCTGGATTATAGATACAATTCGAATCAGGTTGCTGCAATTGTGTAGGATCAGCCGAGTAGTGGAAACAATCAACGTCAGAAGAACGGTCCTCAGCAGTGGACATCGAGAAATGACGGGAAGAAACAGTGGACCCCGGAACAGAAGAAACAATGGCAAGAGAGGCTGAAGTACACATTTGAGGCAATGCTGGATCAGCCGTATAAATTTCACACCCCTAACCCGGCCAAACCAGCCAATCACACAACTCGCCAATGCGCCTGGATGAAGAGTGCAATGGGAAACCTGGCAGCGATGCAAGCGCCACAACAGCAAACACATCACCAACAACAGCCACATCTTACAAGGGAAATGCACAGCAGCTGATGTTGCGCCCGCCACCTCCGAGGTATGAGAATCAAGACCGGAGGGATGCAGTTCACCAAGTGGTAAATCATAACCAAGATAATAGAGGGAACCTCGGAAATAATGGACGCAATGATTACACGGAGCACCACCAGTCATACTGTGTGTTCACCACGGAGCAGCAAGACAGACAGAGCATACAACACCGACACATGGAAGTAAAAGCAGTTATGCCGGCAGTGCCGAGGTATATGTCATGGTCAGATCAGGAGGTAACTTGGAGCATTAGGGATCATCCAAAGATCATGCCAAACCCCGGGTCATATGCATTAGTGCTAGATCCAACGTTTGTTGGGCCTAGTATCAATGTGAATTTCTCAAAGGTGCTGATAGATCATGGAAGCAGCATCAATATTATGTACAATGATACAATGCATAAGCTCGGTATCTCTCCGAATATGCTACAGTCAACCAGGACAACCTTTCATGGGATAATGCCAGGATTGTCCTGCCAGCCCATTGGAAGGGTCCGAGTAGACGTCTTATTTGGCACAAGGGAGAATTGTAGAGCAGAGAATTTGGAGTTTGAGGTGGTCGATCTAGAAAGATGCTATCAAGCATTACTTGGATGACCAGCATTAGCCAAGTTTATGAGCAGCTGCCACGTTGGTTACTTGAAAATGAAGATGTCAGGACCACAAGGGGTGATAACAATAGCAGGAGACTTCAGAAAGTCAATGGAATGTGCTTCAGCCGGCTCTAATCTGGCCGAATCTTTGGTGATTGCAAGGGAGAAAAGGAGAATTCAGGAGGTGGCAGCTTTAGCTCAGTTGGCACAACTTAACATGCTAGCACTTGCTAACCCGTACGGAAGTGTATCTTTTCAGCTGACTAAGGAGACAAAGAAGATTCAGATTGATGATCAGTTCCCAGAGTGCACCATCACCATTGGTGCAGGCCTGAATGACAAATAGGAAAGCGAGCTCACCAACTTCCTCCGTGAGAATCGGGATATCTTTGCATGGTCCACACAAGATATGCAAGGAGTACCGAGGGAGTTGGCTGATCACTCTTTGCATGTAAGGCTAGGAGCAAGGCCGGTGAAGCAACCTCTCTGCCGCTTCACCGAAGACAGGAGAAAAATCATAGGGGATGAGATAGCTCGGCTCCTTAAGGTCAGGTTCATCATGGAAGTGCTTCATCCGGATTGGCTGTCCAACCCAGTGTTGGTAGAAAAGAAAAAGGATGACCAGAACGTAGCTATCGTTTGGCGTATGTGCATCGATTACACGAACCTTAACAAGGCGTGTCCTAACGATCTTTTTCCTTTACCTAGGATAGACCAGGTCATTGATTCAACCGCGGGTTTTGAACTATTATCATTTGTAGACGCGTACTCTGGTTTCCACCAGATACCGTTAAACCTGGCTGATCAAATAAATACTAAGTTTATCACCCCATACGGGGCTTATTGCTATCGCACCATGCCATTCGGCCTGCGCAATGCAGGAGCCACGTACCAAAGATGTATGCAAAAATGTCTGCATGATCAGATTGGAAAAAATGTTCAAGTATATGTTGATTATGTGGTTATAAAAACCAAAGAAAGCAATACGCTCTTAGAAGATATCCGGCAGACATTCACGAATCTAAGGAGATTCCGAATGAAGCTTAACCCGAAAAATGCACCTTCGGTGTACCGGCCGGAAAATTACTCGGATTCCTGGTATCCAGCCGAGGTATAGAGGCAAATCCGACTAAGATTCGTTCAGTGGAAAGGATGGAACTGCCGAGTTGCCTCAATGACATCCAGAAATTTACAGGGTGCCTTGCATCCTTAAGTCGGTTCATGAGTCGGCTAGGGGAAAAAGCATTGCCTCTATATCAATTGTTGAAAAACTCCGATAAGTTCACCTAGACATCTCAAGCTGATAACGCTTTTCATGAGTTAAAAAAGATGCTGGCCACATCACCTATTTAAGCTTCCCCATTGTCAAAAGAGCCTATGCTGCTCTATGTGGCAGCAAAAAAACAGAGTCGTGAGCGCGGTAATAGTTGGATCGAAGAACTACCAGCGGTACTATGGACTTTAAGAACAACCCCGAATATATCAACGGGGTACACCCTGTTCTTTCTCGTGTATGGGTCAGAAGCCGTACTTCCAGCCGACATAGTACATGACTCGCCAAGAGTCATCCAGTACACGAGTGCCAAAATAAATGAGATATCTCGGCAAGATGATGTAGATCTGTTAGACGAAGCAAGAGAATTGGCGTTGTCAAGATCATCTGTTTATCAGCAAGACCTCGGACGTTATCATAGCAAGAAAGTAAATCCTAGAGTTTTCAAGGAAGGAGATCCGGTTCTTCGGCTAGTGCAACGCATGTCCGGCATGCATAAGCTATCGCCTCCATGGGAAGGACCATTCATCGTGAGCAAAGCCCTGCATAACGATATGTATTACCTCATCGATGCTCAAGCACCAGAAAGGAACAAGGCGAATAAATCCAGAGACGAGTCAAATAGATCGTGGAATGTAGCGTTACTTCGTCCATTTTACACTCAGAGGAAGTGTACCATATCCGGTATTGTTATGTATCGATTTACTGTGTTAGGAACGAGTTAATGAAATCTCGGCAACTCGAGCAGTGACTCGGGGACTGCCCCGCATAATTTATCACTATGATTATATATGTAATGTGAATGAAACCTCGGCAACTTGAGCAGTGACTCGGGGACTGCCCCATGTCGTTTATCACTATGATTATGTGTAATGTTAATGAAACCTCGGCAGCTCGAGTAGTGACTCGGGGACTGCCCCATATTGTTTATCCCTATAATTATATGTATAATGTGAATGAAACCTCGGTAGCTCGAGCAGTAACTTGGGGATTACCCCATACTGTCCATCTTACCCGTATATATTCGATATGCCAAATGATTTGTATATTCATCCAATCGAATAACATGCGGATATCGAAATCAACATCCCTAGTATTTTACGATCTAAAGAGATATTTTATGATAAATAAAGTAAGAGCCAACGGAAAATCAAGCACACGAGAATCTGATTCAAGCCTATGAACTAAAGTCACGAACGAAAATACGCATCGCACAACTCAACCAGAACGATAATAACATAACGATTAATATAGCATATGAAAGATTCTGAAGTTATACGGATGAAACGATACCAAAAGAGGCAGATTGTCTTAGAACAGCATACGACCGGCATACCGGGGACTTAGATTTCCTAGGAGTTTTACAGCTCAGGCATTAGCAGTTGCCGAGTCATCCATAGGAGGAGCAATGGCAGCAGTGGGAGTTTTCGAAGTCGGTATCTCGGCTACGACCGAAGGTGCCTCAGCCTCTGTAGAAGGAGTAGCTTCGGGAGCAGGAGTATCCGAAGTTGCCTGAGCTTCTGCGGAAGTTACTTCGGCATCAACCGAGGTAGCCAGGGTATCTTGGGCATGAGCTGTTTGTCGGGAAGCTCCACCTTGGGCTTGGGAAGCTTCAGTCCCCTTGGAAGAGGATCGAGCTTCGGCATTCCCTCCCGAACTGCTACTAGAGTCATCAGAACTTCCAGAATTCTCATCCGACTCACCTTCATCACCAGAATCTCTGTCGAATTCATCATCAGCAGCAGCCTCAACGTTATCCTCGGCATCATCGGGGAGGAAACTCGGCCCCTCATCCCATTGGTGCACATTTACATATTTGATGAGCTGATAGGCACGGGCTTGGCGGCGAGCAACATAATCTGGATCCTCAACCCAAGGAGAGCCGGTACGCAAGTTCATCAAGGTGTCGAGGGAGATATCCTTGTACCATGCCAAAACAGCAGTTAGCGACATGTCAGCCCCGGCTCGCCCGGTGGATTCCCTCCAAAGATTCAACTGAGTCTGAGAATCCATTAGCTTCACCATGAGTACCTCCACCTTGTTAATCTTGGGTTCATTCGGCTAGAGAACGTTGAAAGCCCGAATCGCCGCTTTCACCAGATCTTTTCCCATAATTTTCATTGGCTCAATGGCAGCAGTGACAGCAACCAGGAAATCCTCAATAGAATATTATTGATCCGGGAGATTGGGGACACCTCGGCGGCCATGGACAGCAATCATGGCTTTAGTACTCACTGGCTCGGCTTCTGGAAAGTGATCTATAAAGCAAAACGTCAAGTAAATCAAGAGAAACAATGAGGAAAGAATGACTCGGCCAGGAACCAAGAAGAAAAAACATAGGCAAAAAAGATTACGATGGATATATCGTAACATCTTCTGGAGATCCATGGACCAGCCAGCCCTATTTTTCTCAAACCGAGTCATCTCCTCGGTCAGTGCTTGATTTTTCAGCTCGGCCGCATCAAGGAGTTCCTTGTCCTTCTGAAGTTGAAGACTCAACCGATTCTTCTCCTCGCAAAATCCTTGATCAATTTTCTCCAACTCGGACTTCTGAGAGGATTTCAAAGACTCAACCTCGGCACGGAGCCGAGCTATCTTATCATCCTTCTCCTTGAGCTGCGCCGAGTGAGTCCCTGCTTGCTCTAAAAAATGCAGCATCATATCAGGCATAGGTATGCACTCTTGATGCGACGCTGCAAACGTTTGTAACTTGGCTGAGCCGAAGATGGAGCACTATAAGATACTTGAAATTAATCTAGAAGAAGAATGGACGAGTGCAAAGTGGAGGGGCAACTAACCTTCGAGGCGGGTAACCTTTTTCGTCAGCCGAGTATTTTGATTGTTAATATTAGCTGAGTAAGGATGCATCATAAGTTGATTGGGAAGCAAAGACTGCTACAAAGAATTTGAATACAAAAATGCCGAATGATTTACCAGTCTTTTGCAGAATAGAAACCATCTTATCAAACTTATCTTGAAGTTTCTTATGCGAAAAGAAGTCTCTGGAACTCGGTCGTACGCCCGGTTATGAGCAACCTGAAATAATGGCAAATTATACAGGGAAACTATAAAAAAGATCCAAATCAAGTAAAACTTGACTCGGATCCAAAATGGCTGGATATTTAAACTTACCAACATAAAACGATCCGAATCAAGTAGAACTTGACTCGAATGAATATGGCTGGATGTTCAAAACCACTACCTAAAAAAGGTTCAAATCAAGTAAAACTTCACTCGGATCTAAGTGGACAGATGCGTTTTAACTCAAAACATGCATAGCGAAAATTGTATATTGCAGAAACAAGTAACTATAACCTAAGCAAAGAAAGCTTCCAAGGGAATAACAAATTATTCGACTGCAAGCTCGGGGACTAATGGGCATATAGTATACTATCCGCATACCTCATGCAAACGAATAATAAATAATTCTAGAGTGTAGATTGGAGCACATACCTCATTCATTTTGTCACTTTCGAGTATAACTTTAGCAGCCAGGTGCAAACAGGCTGCTAATATCGGAAAGATGGAAAGATTGATTACTGGGATTGCCCTCAAGCTGATCAGCAGCATTCTAGTTGTTGGCATACTCTATCAACGATCCGAGGATACCACCAATCTCAGTGCGCATCAAAACCTTGCCCTTAGCTTCTCGCGCCTGTTGTGTAGTTGTCTCGGTCGTCGAGCTCTTGTGAAGCACGAGTCATGTATCGGCGGCAGAGACAGGCCCAGGCTTGGCCATAGAGGCCCCTTTGCGAAGCATATCAGCGACGGTCGGCTGAGAGGGACCAAGTTTTCCTTTCTGAGATGATGTAGATTTGGCAGCACCATCTTCTTGGTCTTGATGGAAACATCAGTAGCAGGCAAGGACTTAGGGCAAGGAGTTGTACTCAGAGCGATAACCGTAGTGGCAGGGGGGCATTTGCTTCAATAGAAGCCGAGGTAGCGACAACTTCAGCAGCAACCGAAATAGCAGGGACTTCGGCAGCAGCCAAAGTAGCAGGAACTTCGGCAGAGAGGGGTTCGATGGGGGAAGCTCCGGAGACCTTGGAAGAAACTGCCGGATCATTGGAGCGATCCGGCATAATCACAGCAGCACCAACTTCACGGGAAACTTCGGCCCCGTCTCGTCGAGGCGGGCTATTAGTCGGCAGGGGAGGAGAACTGTCACGAAGAGGACTTGGGACTCGAACATCTTCTGGAGGCGATGGCGAAAGCGACCGAGTAACGTGAGATGTCATACTCGGACCACTGGGTTTGGCATAAAGAGGAGCACTGCCAAGATAAAGATAGAGACTAGTTCAGAAATAGAAAGAGATAAACAAGAAATACGAGTTATAGAATGAAAGAAAGCTTACCCAGAGACCCCTGGCATGGTTTTCCGCTTCGGAATATGTTGGGAGGATTTCTTAGTTCGCTTCTTAGGACCAGCGTCCGAAGGATCGTTCGAATCAGCACGCTTCTTCGACAGAGCGGGAGCTTCAGAAGCAAGGGGTTCAACCTCGTGAACCTGGCCAGCTAGATTAGCTGGGAAAGGAGCCGGAAATTCATAAGAGATAGGCATCAATACAACTACTTCGAGAATTTGGACGTCGTATAAATCACCTTCGTTAGCGCGGGCCGAGGTTTTACCCCGGGTACGAGCGGGAGCAGCCTCGGGTTTAGGAATAAATTCCTCCGCGTCTGGTTCTTTGTTGTCCGGGGTGCTGCGATCAGAGATCCAAGGAAGAGCCAGCACCTCGGCATCTTCCGTAACTTGCTCGGCAAATTTCTGTAGTGAGAGCAGACAAAAGTTAGCAGAATAATCAATGGGAAATGCCTCAGATGGAACAATTCATGTTCGAATTACCTGAGGAGGGGGATTGTCGCGGGAAAAGGGTTTCATTACCCACACCCATTCCTCGGGCATCTCGGTTTTGAAGATAGCCCGGACGCGCTTCTAGATCTGAACATCGCCAAGCTCAACTGTGGAGACTCGGTTGGGATCCAAAGGACCGCTCATATAGCAGATCTTATGGGAGCGGAGTTGGAAAGGGAAAATTCGGCTACTGATGAACGCGGCCATCAAATCTTCGCCGCAAAGCCCAGCCCGAGTCAACTCTTTTAGCCGAAGTTTGAATGCTTCGAAAAGAGCACTGGTCTTCTTCGGATTATAGGGCCAGTTCGTTTTATAAGGAGGGCCGATAGAGAAGGCAGGGAGCTGAATCTTGTCCTCTGTACCAGTGTTCTTGACATAGAAAAACAACCTATGCCATTTCTTACAAGACTTCAGGCCTGTGACTCGGGGGGAACAAGGAATTCTTCCGAGGTGTAATAGAAGAAGCCCCACACTGAGTAAGAGATTTCTCAGAGGGGTGCAGAGACTTATCCGGCAATACATTAGCTCGGATCTGGAAAAACTTCGACCAAACGTCTACGGAGGGCTAGAGGCCGAAGTATCCCTCTGAGGCCGAGATAAAAGCCGACAGAGAGGCGATGGAGTTAGCTGGCAGATGATGAGGTTGAAGGCCAAAGAAGTCAAGGAATTTCCTAGAAAAATCACTAAGAGGAAGGCCGAATCCTCTGGCAAAGTGCGACGTAAACACTACATACTCGTCGTCCTGAAGTACAGGGGGGATTCTTTGCCGGATAAGCGACATTGTACCTCGGCAGGAACTCGGCGGGTCTTGCGTATCCACTCAATTTCTCGGCGAGTAACCATGAGTTCTTCTTCCCCCACGACAGCACCACTAAGTGAGCTCGACATGGGCTCGTCGGAGGATCCAACGGAGGAGGAGTCGCTGGCAACGGGGAGAGGCCTCGAAACCCAAGGCCCCGTCGCAACAACGACGAGCACGACGGCGGTAAAAGAGGATAACCACCACAGAAAACCTAAGGCGGAGGCGAAGCACGACGATCAAGGACCGAGCAGCGGCGGTGCGTCGCGTGAGGAGGAGCGCGGCGGCTTAGTCGCTAGAGCAAAAGCGCAGTGGCGCGCTTGCGAAAGCGGAAGCGCGGCGGCATGGTCGCTAGAACGGAAGCGCGGCGGTGTGGTCGCTAGAACGGAAGCACGGTGGCGGCGCATGGAGGAAGACGAGGGAAGTGGAGAAGGGGAAAGTGAACCAACCCATCCCCACTCCCCTACTTATAACCGCATGTGGCGAGCGGTAGTGGGGATCGCAGATGCGGCGCGGTAACCGCAAATGGGTGTGTACTATGCGTACTCGATCGATGATTGGAGCCACAGCGACGACCACACGACACAAGAGGAGATCCAGCCGCCATAACCGTTGCGGTGATCGAAGAGTCACTGCACCGATAGGACTGCCGCAGTAATTACTGTAGCAATGTCAGGATGTACTGTAGCGATACAAAAAACGAGACAAATGGTAATGATTGGTACACGTAGGACAAAGCTAACAGGGGAAGCTAAAAAGATACCTCGAACAAAGGAAAGTGACTCGGAAAACGGGTTACACCTCGGTAACAAAGGATGAGCAAAAGGGAGATAAAATGATAAAAACACTGACTAAATATTATGTCGGACAGAAAGATAAAAAGAGTGAGTATCTGGAAACTGATGTGGTCCGGCCGAGGTATTCGGTAGGACCGCACCAGCTTCGGGGACTAATGTTGGGGAATGACCCCAGATAGGGTCAAGATAGGTAAGAAAGGGAAGGCGTCTTCATGTTTAGAGCCGAATCATGGAGTGGTCCGGCCGCGTTAAGAAGAGGTCGGCCGAATGAGATCCGACCTCCTCCGAGTCAAGTAATTAAGACTTGACTGGGCCGACATATGAGTTGTGTCGGCGAAACGTTATCGTGTAGCCAGAATACAGGCAAAGGTCAATCCGAGTCACACGAGGTGAGGCCGAGTCAAGGAAAGATTGCTCTAGAAGGAGAGGGCAGGTCCCGAAGTCAACTTCAACCACTTTCCCTCCTCAGGAATCTGCACAGTGCCAAGCGCTACAGACAAGAAGCGGAGTGGCAGAGGAGCAGAAGAAGGTCACAGAGGTGACAGTCCTCAGGCCCGAGGCTCACATGTGGTGGACTCTGTGTCTTTGTCGTCGATAGGAGGGGGACATGAAAAAAAACCCGCCGAGTTACCTCTTTGGGACAAGCATATTCATGGAATATGCTAGTCCACGTCAGCCCTAGGGGAACCAAGCCCCTCCTTTATAAGGGGAGGCAGGGCAATCAGAAGAGGCGATCGATTCATTTTTATCTAGAGGGCACAAGTTGTATCTTCTTCCTCCTCTTTCTTATATAGCTCGAGGAGCACTTATAGCTCCATTGAGGTGGAATAAAGATTGGGTTCTAGCTTTCTGTGTGTAGAAATCACTGCATCTTTCCTTCCCAGATCCCACTAGCATCCATTGACCCCCAACTTAAGCCG
Organism: Avena sativa; assembly: GCA_916181665.1. Taxonomy (NCBI): domain Eukaryota; kingdom Viridiplantae; phylum Streptophyta; class Magnoliopsida; order Poales; family Poaceae; genus Avena; species Avena sativa. Next base: position 512,109,403 of record OV702294.1, read on the forward strand.
ACCCATGGTATCTGCCGTGCCACCACCACGACAAGTTTTATATTATGTTTCTATCAAAAATTGCTGCTGAAATCCTTTCTTTTAGGCTAAGATATGCCTTTTTTTAAACCTATTTTATTTAGTGTCTGCGTTATGATATTTGGAGAAGACGGTGCTAAATCACTTAGCATGCTATCTTTTTCCTTGACCACAATACATGTTCGAATAAAATAAAAGTACTCCCTCCATTCTAAAATATAATGCACATGAGGTTTAGTCAACAGTCAATGTTTTCTAAGTTTGATCAAGATTATTCATAAAAATATAAATATCTATAGTATCAAATCAATATTAATAGATTTATCATAAATTATATTTTTTTAATGTGTCCATTTCATAATATAGATGTATATATTTTTTTCTAAATATTTGATCAAAATTAGTAAGATTTTTTTTTTGAGAAACACAGTACAAACACACACGCTCATAATATATACATACACTCACCCCTATGAACACACGCACGCACACCCTACCCCTATGAGCAACTCCGAGAGATTGAGCCGGCGGGTCTTGAGATTAACAAAGTCACCGCAGGAGCCTCGCTATCGACGGGAACGTCGCCTCCCATTGAAAGAATATTCCGCCTTTATAAGACACACCAAAGCGTTAAATCTGGGATTTAAATTTTGATGGGCTAGGGGTACCACTGCCCTTATAACCATCCAAGCATGGGTTGGTTCTCATAAGATTTTAATTTTAACTAGTCCTTAGACGCAGTATATTTTGGGACGTAGGGAGTACATGCATAGATAACAAGGATCCTTTATACTAATAATTTAATCATACAAAAGATTCCTTTATGCATCGTTCTAATAAACTTAACTGAAAAAACACACATGATCAAAGCTACATACAAGTCTATAAAGACTAAACTCAAAAGTTTTACATAGTTGTACCTGATAGGTAAGAACTTACTCTTGTCGAACACGCTATGGCGACCCCCCCTCCCCCTCCCCCCCCCCCCCCCCCCCCCCCCCCCACCCCCATACAAAGCAGGCTGTTAAATCTTCAATCCTAGCTGTATTATCGTGGGAGAAGTTTGTGAGCACAAAACACCAAAAACATGAGAACTACTTCTTCCACCGTTTTAAAATATATTTTTCTGCGAGGTGTATTTTAAAATATAAGATATTTTAGCTTTGTAAAAGAAATGTATCTAGACCTCTTTTAGTATATAAGTTCACTCCTAATCTACACAAACCTAAACACTAAAAGGAAATCCAGATCCAGTTCTTTCACAAAATTAAAACATCTTATATTTTGAAACCACATCAAAATTGACACCACCAGATGGAAGGCCATCGACCTGCAGGACCAAAACACTGCAGGCACCCCTATGTCGGCCGTATCAACCATGACAGACACACTAAGACAGATAAAGATGTGAGACTTTTACTCGTAATGTGATATCATCTCCACCGTTGAAACATTGGCATTTGCCAGCCAAAAACAAAGAAAAAATAACATTGGGGGACATTACATTACACTATGCGCGTGGATTCGGGGTTCCTCCATCTACCGGAGCCATATCAACCGCCAAAGAAGAGGGGAACCGACATAAAAGACCAAAAGCGAAGCTTTCTCTTGGCGACTTGAACTTCAATTTGCATTGTAGGGATTATGTTCATGAGAAGATCAGCGTCTCAACGAGGCTATGCACTGTGGGTGGTTTTTATCCAAAGAGTAGGAGCATGTCTCTTTGGCATAGTATACAGGCCGAGCGAGCCCGCGAACGAAACAAGCTTCTCGCGGGCGGACTACCATAAACAACATCCTAGGAGCCCATGAGAAGCAAACAAGCCTCCAAGTTCTTTTAGGCTTATCAAACAATGCACCACAAATGAGATGATCAACATGTTCTAAAAGAAAAAGAGCTTATCAACAAACAGTGCATCGAGTTCACCACATTATTGGCAGTTTTTTTTTTTTGTAAAGCTAGGATTTTATCAGCTTAACAACATTACAGAAAGCCTGTAAAGTGCAACACCTAAACATCTAAAATTGAAAGATGTATCCTGAATCCGGAGAGCAAGCTTAGTTTGAAAATGATCATCCAAATTCAGACTGATGGAAATATGAGCATCTTCTGAGGACTGCTGTCTGAGATGCTTGCAAGTTGTGGCCTGATCAACGCCAAAAATAAATATGCCGTGGCCTGATCTCCAAACGCCCCGTACCGAGGGCAACGAGGACATTCTGAGATGCCGCTTCTTTTGGCAGAAATGTGGTTAAAGAAGGTAACTTGGTGGAATCGAATAGTCTACTTTGTCTCGGATAAAGTTTTGAATCAACGAGGAAATGAAAGTAGTAGTTAAAACACATGTTCAATCTTTTTTCAAGTAGGCCAGAAGCAAATTAGTGTTTGGAAAACCGAGCAGTCACAACAATGAAAGAGATGTTTTACGACCACATGGAAAGTATATAAAACAAGCCAACGAGGATACATATAGACTACCACTACACGAAACATGGACATACTCCGTGCTACCCTTGTCTGGGACGATGTGGTGATACCACTGGGTAGAACTGGGAGCAAGCACCAAACTCTCACGACACAGGCAACAGCACATGATAAGGCATTGCGACGAATCTGACAACATTCAACTAAAGTATGAAATGCTGATGAAGGAAATTTCAGTCATTTCAGGCATTTGCATCACTAGTATTAATCGGAGTGCATCCAACACACTTGCTCAAAAAAGATAAGGTAAATAGTAGCCACTTCAAAGGGGAGAAAGGACCATTTTCTAAACATCCAACACGATATTGCTCAAAAACTACAGATCCACAAAATCTGACTTAGCACCATAAACGGAGTACATAACAAGTTTGCAAGACACAAGATCGATAGCTTGGATATTGTTCCATCCTTGAAAAGACAAGGAATTACAGCCTCCTTCCTCTCCTACCACCCTTCCTGCGAGTGCTGTCAGTTGGAACTGGAGTAACATCCTCTGCTCAGCAGAACAAAGAAAGGTCATGGATTAATCTTATGTAACAAAATACATGAAAATGTAAAGTTTCAGCTCAAAATAATTGTGATATGGTATTCAAGACAGACAATCATGATAAAACTAAGCACAGAAGGACCACAGGATAAGAGACAACAGAGAAGAAGAGCTAGCCATAATTAAAAGAAGCCAAATGCCTTGAATACAATTTATGTAAACAGCCCATGCAAAATATAATGAACAGCAAACTAGTTGTTTGACATCCACAGTCCAGAAAATACAAGATGGAGAACACACCCAAAAGCAAACGAAATGACATAAAATGCTGTAGCACAGAATACACAAGGGTGTCATGAGGCTTACCAATGCGTCCAATCTTCATGCCAGAACGTGCAAGAGCCCTAAGCGCAGCTTGAGCACCTGGACCTGGTGTTTTTGTCTTGTTTCCACCAGTAGCACGGAGCTTAATGTGCAGAGCAGTGATCCCAAGCTCCTAAAGAGTGAAGACCACCGTAAATATTGACAGATTCATTAACTTTTGAATACGAAAAAGAACTGTGAAGAACAATTCATTACCTTGCATCTTACAGCAACATCCTGAGATGCAAGCATGGCTGCATAAGGGGATGACTCATCACGGTCAGCTTTGACCTTCATGCCACCTGTCAAATACAAACTCATCAATACAGGCACATAGATACAAGATACATAGATGTTGAGCCTTAAAGATGCGCACAAAGTAAATAGTGTCATGGTATAAGAACAGTTTAAATTACAAAGATCAGATGGCCTAAAAAATATCTAAACCTAATAGTAACAGCAGAGGGTAAAGATTGTTATTATAGAATGATTAAGGTGGCTATAAATAGAGGTCATCGATAAAAATAAATTCAAGTATATGTAAATAGCTGCAAAAATGTGCTGGCTACATTTCAAAGCTATTGGAACTAGTACTAATACAATGTTATGTAAACGACATAAAAAATGTTACTAAAATTATATACGCTGATGTTTTGAAAATAGGACAGGGGATATCTAAAATAATCAACTGTCAAAATAGAAGTGATCACAGATACGATAAAGCATGTCCACTTTCATTACTTAGACACCTCCATTCAATTTTTCAAAAAGTTGCAAGGGTGTAGAAGTCAGAAGAAGCATTACATAGAGTAGCTGCATCTTACTGAGCATACACTACAAGAAACTCAATGGAAAGATGGAGACACCTGGAAATGAAATTGAAAGATAAGTTCCAGAGAAAAACTCTCTAGTGCCTCTTGTGAATGTTGCACAGCAATGACTCGACACGCTCCCACAGAACAAAAGGGAGGCGATCTTAAGGGCGGTGCTTACAAGAAATAGATGGGAATAAAGATGGAAAAGAGAGCAAAAATCACATGACTTTGCAGAAGCTGTGTAGTCTCCAACAAAATTGAAGGTTCATAAGAGGTGCACACAATCACAGCTAAACACTCAAGCTCAGATGTTACTTATGTTAACCTATCATGAGAACTCAAAAGGAAACTGCAGTTGTTAAGTTACAAGAAGACACTAGCCAGATCCTGGACTTAAATAATACAATTAGGTACTGGACAATGCACAGAATCAGATTCACACAATGGAAAGGTGGGCATTATTATAGTTTTGCTACCAAATTAGAGATTAAGCTCAATGCATTGTTTTCTCAATGGAGTTGGGTTGCAGCAAATATTTGTGTTAGACATGCATTAGATACAACTACAGGAGTGACAAAATCTTTCAGTTCAATGAAATTAAGTGCAATATAAAGCATGTTCACTTCCAAAATTTAGGCAGCTCCATCTAATTTTACAAAGAGTTGCAAGAGTGAAGAACACAGCAGGAGCACCGCAGAACGCAGCAGCTACCTGCCGGACATCCACTACAGGAAACCCAGTGCATGTGATGAGAACAGCTAGAACTGAAACAGGAAGGGAAGAAGATCCAGAGAGGAAATCTCTGGATCCTCGTTTTCAATCTTGCATGGCTATGACTCGACTCGCTCCCACGGAACAAAAGGGAGGGGATCTTAAGGGCCATGCTTACAAAGCAAAACGACATAAGCAATCACTAAGCTCGCTCGATTATATTACTAGTGCAAATACATGAACATTACAAATGAACTTATGTCCACGAAACGATGGATCTAACAGACAACCATAACATAGATACATCATGGAACAGGACCTGGTTGTAAAGCTATATTATATAACAAGAATATAGATTTAATTACCGGTGATGCGGACGAGCGTCTCTCTCCCGGACAGATCCGTCACATGCTGCAATAGCGAAACCAATAAAAGCAAGAGTTTGAGCACCGAGCACCAGACCCTCATAGTACACAAAAAGAACAGAAAAAAGGGGCGTGTCTTTGGGGATCTTACGATGAAGGTATCGTTGAAGGAGGCGAAGATGTGGGCGACGCCGAAGACGTGCTCTCCATCGCGGACCTTGGGGCCGAGCGTCACGTTCTCCTCCTTGGGCTCTCGGGTCTTCTTCCTCCCGGACTGCACGAACAGACAAACATTGATAAGCATAGGAACGAAGTCGACGATGAGCTGCGGCGAAAGAAGCGAGGGACAGGGCGTTACCATGGCTGGGTCTGCTTGCTCGCGGCGGCGGCGGCGGCGGCGGCGGTGAGAGGGGAGATGCGGAGGAGGCTAGGGTTTGGAGTGGGGCGAGGAGACGGGGTGTGGGAGAGTGGAGGAGTGGGCAAAGATAAAGCCTCCCGCATAATGGGCCGCCAGGGTTTGCTACAAGGGTCGCATGATCTGCGGGCTGCATATTGGGCTCACATTCTTCATGCTTGCTGTTTTCTACTAATAGGCTTTCACGACTCTATCTTGGGCTAAACTCTAACTGACTCCGGGTTTTTCCCTTCTTTTTCGTGAATATATGTAACTCGCCGTAACCATTCAGACGTGATGGCTAGACAAAAACCATGCTTGAATGCTCTAAACACGACTGGCCAAGAGCACCTTGAGATACTAGGATAATCCAAACTCATTGCGAAAATAATCCAATTCATTCTAACCCATTGTGACATATAATCCAATACAAAAAGGTTTTAAATTGCTCCGCCTTGCTCGCATTTTTTTTTGCTGGGATCCGCCTTGCTCGCATTAGGCAAAAGGGAAGCCAAACACCGAGGAGGCCAACAAAATATACTGTAAAAACAAAAATTAAAATTGACAGCTGTGGGATTTGAACCCACGCCCTTTCGGACCAGAGCCTAAATCTGGCGCCTTAGACCACTCGGCCAAACTGTCTTAGTGTTGACTCCGTAGATTACAACTTAATTAACCAGCAATTTATTTCAAAGTAGTAGTACTTTTTTTTGACAATGAAAGTAGTAGTACTAGTGTCATTGCTTACATTAAACTAAACGGTCTACGTCAAAAGGATGCCAATGATTTCACGACTGGGATCTGATTTGATCATGCGACCATGTTAGTTGCGTAATAAATATATTCTGGCCTGGAAAAACTATGAGCAGGGTACATCTGAAATCACTCGTAATAAATATATTCTGGCCTTGTTAGTTGACCATGTTAGTTGTTGCTGCATCAGTGCATCACAACTGATAGCCACGTTTCACAAACAATAAAAGACAATCACTTTGTAGATTATGAGGAGAACATATTATTCACCTACACGTTACAGCAAGTTGAACAGGGGACATGGCATTTGCATTGTAGCTTGACCGACGCTTACCTCCAATTGAGAAAATTGCATATAACACCGGTCTTTGGTGCTAAAGTTGCACAAAACACAGAAATAAAAGACTTGTTGCTGTTGACCATAACTTTTGGTCTAATCGTTGCACCTAGCCCAAATATAGTTAAAATAGAGGTTGTAGTTCCTTAAAAACGTATCTAACGTATATGCCTGTATTTTTATCCCGTATATCACACGTATGGGCCAGTATTCCTGTATTTATATATTCTAGCGAACAAAGCTTGGTCCAACACGTATCTAGTGTTGCAATCGAACTCGGCTTGATACCACTACTATAGCGTCTATGCTTACGCGTATACTTAAAAAAATCGACCGACGACTATATACAAAAAGATTCAGAAAAATAACCTTGATATGGTCAAATATTCGTGTTACAAGCATGCAAATTTCTAATGTGAAGTACCTTGTATTTTAGGCTCATAAAAAATTGGATAAATTATAGAAGATTGAGATGTTATATTGTCACGCTCCAAGATCTGCACAAGAAGGTGGAATAAACGATTAACTGTGTTCTCATATTCGGTTTGAATTTTTTAATTTTTTAAAAGAGCTCTCTGGGAACTTATCTGTCAAATTAACGCTTTCGTATTTTCTATCACTATGATCTCTATTTTTTAATTTATAAAAACATTGTGAACGGGAGAATGATCCCTCCCTTGATTATATGTTGTTAGATAGGTGAGACTCTCGGTTTATTCGAGTATGCCTCAGCTGGGACTCGATTTTCCGAGTATTGCCACAGCTGGGACTCAAACCCGGGCCGGCTGGCTCCACACCCGGAGCAACAGCCACCAGGCCAGCGCCTGGTTCTCATTTATATAAAATTGTGGTATACATTATAGAAATACGTGATCACGTGTTTGATATATTGTTAAGCGATGCATACTTGATTTAGGCTAGCTGCAACTGATTAGACAATAAATCAGGCTAGCTGCAACAAATATTTTGTTTCAGTGTTTTATGCAACTTTAACACGGTGTTACTTGCAATTTTCTCCCTCCAATTAAACAAGATCATTGGCTTGAACTACCTACGATGATTGAAATTGTACAGTAGTATCAAGCTTTATTATGGCGCTCTCCAAACCACAGTCATGTTCGCTGACAAGAGACAAATATATATGCTAGGCAAAACACATCCAACAAAATGTCCGAAGCTTCGTGATGCTTGTCAACGATGTGATAACAGGGGACGTCCTGTAGGCTGCAGTATTCTTCTTGGCCAATTATTGTGATTCTTCCTCATGCCTGTCAACGATGTGATAAGGAACGCGCGTCCTGAATAATGAAAATGTGCGAAGAAAAACGACAGATTTTTTGGTGTAAGTTACACCGTGTAACACGCATTTTCAATCAACTGATGGCACACTACACGTACCTGTACGTCTAAGGCCCTGTTTGAAAGCTCAGTATTTTCTCAGTTTTTAAGAGATACTGTGGTTTTCAAGAATAATCTGATATTAAAAAAGCTGAAGTGTTTGGATGCAGGAAAACTGTGGTTTAAGATACCGTGGTATCACCAAAACGTATATTTTCTCCGTATTAGAAAATCTGCTCCGGTCTTCTTTTTTCTAAAACCGAGAAACACTCGCTTGTGGTTTCTATCGATACCTCTCTCCCCGTCTTCTTCTCCATTGGGGGCGACGCCCCCAACCATGGAGAAACCAATCTCATCAACTGGAAAAGGCTCATCAAGCGAAAAAGGTTAGCCCTTCTTTGTTTCAATTTCGTTCTAGGCAGTCGATGGATGATCTCTCCAATTCCAGTGCCATCTAGGGCATGTTATCTTCCGTCCTCCAATGCCCACACCTGCTAATCTATTCCAGGCTTCTGGCCAAGTTTGCCACCTCCGCTGGGCATCCAAATTCCTGGCCTAGGTCTTGTGTGGTCTACGTCCTAGTTGTATCAATCGGTCCCAAACTTGTAGATCTGTCTAGAGCACTAGATCCATCTATGTGTTGAATATGTTGGAATGCAGTTTTAGGAAAGGTGAGGCTATACGTACTGGCCAGGTACTCTGGCACCATGGCGGCCGGGGCGCTGCTTTTACTATGTGTAAGATCGAGTCTAGAGTTTGGAGCATGCATGTCGACAAGATGAGATGGTATATTAGTAAAGGATGCGTCTGTGCAAATCGCACCAGCAGATATAGGTGATCGTGGATTCATGTTAGATACCATGCAATATAAGTAGTTGATTCCTGTTATGTGTAACGTTCATAGCGGCAAGAAATCATTATTCATTCTATCTAGCTAGCTAGCTGTTAGGTTCAATCACTATACTAATCCAGTTTTTAACTAAATAGTTGTTTTAACATGTGCTGATCATAGGGAGGTTACATAATATTTATAAGTCTGCAATAGCGTGTAACAGATTGTTGCTGGCAACCTCAAGTCTGTTTGTATTCTGTATGTAAGTTGAACATATTCATATCTTTACTTTTATTGTGACTAATGTTAACTTATTGCAGATAAGAAGAACAGGGCAACTTGGACAAATGCTCAAACAGCTTTTCTAGTATTTATGATGAAAGAATATGCAGATGCTGGGAAGTTCCGTGGCCAAAACTAGTGGGCGAAGGAAGGATGGAACGCTATGACCCACCGTTTAAATTTGAAGCACCCTCGAGATGATTTCACCAAGCAGCAGGTGAAAGATAGAGAACAAAGGCTCAAACAAGATCATAATGTGGCCAGGTCCATTTTAGAAAAGAGTGGCTTTGGTTGGGATCCTGAGAAGGGAGTTCCAACAGGACCAGATGAAAAATGGGATGAGTTGTCCAAAGATTAGAGAAAGTGGAGATTTAAAGCATTCCCACACTACGATGTTTTGTATGAAATTTATGAAGGTTTGTTCTCTAAATAACTATAAATAAAAACATGGTTTTCTATGATGATACTTACAATTTACTTACTTTCTATTTAGGTAAAATAGCATCAGGGAGGCGTTGCAAAAGGACAACAAATAATATTGACGAGAAGTATAATATCCCTGAGTATCCAGAACATGAAAGCTATACAAATGAAGTTCTAAGGGATAGTGGGTTGGATTCACCTCAGCCAACACTGTCAGCTCCAGGATCATCCATGCCCGGATATGACTGGAATAGCAATGTATATGGCGATGATGTCAATTTGTCATATGGTGGATATACAGAACCCGTCAAGAGTACTGGACAACAATTTTCAACAGTAGAGGATCAGAGTTGTGTGGAATCACCTCGGAAGAAGAGGCTTCGGGATTCAAAAGGATCAGATGGAGGAAGTGAGAAAACTAAGTCTAAAAAAGGCAAGGACGCTATGTTAGAAAACTTGGTTTCTGTTAGGGAAGAAGAACTTAATACTTATAAAGAAATGAAAACGAAGCAAATTGATAGCTACAAGGACATCAAAATGGCACAAATGGAAAGAAATGATCCAAAAAATGGCCCATATGGCATGCCAACTGCATTCAGAAACTAAAAACGTTGGGACTCCCACTAAGTGAACAGTACAAGGTGATCAACCATCTCAAAGAAGATATGCTAAACTATCAAACTTTCATGGATTGGAGGCTGATGTTCTTGATGAGATTATAAAAGAAGTGGTAAAAGGGTAGGTCTGAAGGTTCCCAAAGTATGACTTAGTGAAGTATTATGAAATAATGGTACTGTTTTTTAATTATACATTTCTCATATCCCATGAGTCCTTGTCTATTAGCTACTCATGTTTGGTTGCTACTCTATATTTTGCTTCTATGCACACACGGTTTATCACTCTAAAGTTGTAATGTTTATTTTATTCATCATACTTTTGAGTTAAAAATAACATTATGATAACAAGTGAAAGACTACATAAAATTATGGAAAAATAAACTCATGTTGTATTTCTTCTATTCCGTGTGAGATAGTTTTAGTAGTCTTCCCACATTGCATTAGCTATTTCATCCCTTTTTTCCCTACCTAGTGCTAGCCGATCATTGATAGATTATATGTCGCTTGTATACTGCTTATCTCCACTAGGAACGTCAATTATTTTTATGGGTCAATATTTGATTCAACTTGATCCATCCATGCTTCACCGCCCTGATTATTGCAAATAAAATTATGAAGAACACAACATGCTATCACAATTTCTGCTTGCGAGTCGATGGGGTATTGGGTAGCACACTTCAGCATTGGAAAACGCTTCTTCAACACACCAATGATACACTCAACATGATTACGAAGTTATGCATGTCTCAAATTGAATAGCTCTTGAGGGTTTTGTGGCCGTTGATGGCTTCTTCCTTGCTCCTGCAAATGGTACCTCACATTGCGATAAGGTGTGATGAAGTTAGGTGTGTTTGCATAACCCGCATCCACCAAATAAAACTTCCCTTCAGGGACATAGAAATTGTTTTTAAGTGCATCTTGTAGCACTCGAGCATCGGAAGCCGAACCTTCCCATCCGGCACTGACATGAACAAAATGAATTTCAAAATCGTATGCAACCATGACATTTTGTGACAATGTTTCCTTTCTATTATGGTAAGGATCTTGGTCTTTTGAAGACATACTAATCAGAACATGTCTCCCATCTATAGCTCCAATGAAATCCTAGAGACAAGAAAATTGTATGATGAGTAATGTATGTCACTGAAATGTATATATAACCACTATTAATAAATTTAGAATGATACAATACAAGTAATACCTTAAAATATGGCATAAATTTTGGCTTGCTCGCTACTTTGAAAGGAACATTAATTGGAGGTAGTCGTATTACACTTCCAGACAGTTTTATGAGTCATGCAAAACAATATTGAAATATCGACTGATGGTCTCATCACTATGCTAAAATTGTCCTTGAAGCGTACGAATTGCTCGCATTTTTTGATACGACATACAAGAATATTGCTACATGTTCTTCCACAGAGACAGTCTGTATCTTTTAGACAACATCTCTCCCGAAAGCACTCAACTAGATTATGAAAGATATGCTTCTCCATCCGGAAATCTCTTTTGCATCTATCTAGAACTTCCTTCACATACAGATCTCCCGTAAGGATGGAAGTATGAATACGAGTGCGATGGGTTGAGCTTCTATCGAAATACAAAGCTTCTATGATGGCCAATTCTTCATCTTCTCTACGTTTACGCATCAAAAAGTTTCCCCACATTGTTAAAAATATTTGATTGATAATCGACCACACCTGCAAACATGTTGCATATCACATCTCTTGTGTAAGAAATTAAACATTAAATTTTTATCACATTAGATCCCAACATCTACCAAACGTCAACCTAACCTTCTGATCCCAAGAAAGAAAAGGCAGCAAATAACAAAAATACAGATCACTACGTATATGTATACATATACCTGCTCCGGCCGGCTCCGGCCGACAGCCACACCGGTGAACTCGCAATCCTCTGATGCACCTGCACCGGCCGACGGCAAGCCAGCGAACTGATCACAAGGGAGATGAAGTCTGATGCACCTACATATTTCCATGCGTTGGTCGATTTATATATAGCCGTGTTTGCTCAAGCATGCAAGGCTAGCGCCTGATGCAACAAGCATGCACGTGAATGTCGGTCAAGATGAATCTGCATGCAATCGTAAGAACCTATCAAAATCTTTCTAGAAAACAGCACTAGCCAAGCGCTTCTCAGTTTTGCCTAAAACTGAGAAAAAATTGGTTTTAGAAAACTAAAGTATTCGGTATCCAGGCACCAAAATACCGTGGTTTTGGAATACCATGGTTTAAAAAAAACTGAGCTGCCAAACTAAGCCTAAGGGCTGATACGTCGGAAACGTATCTATAATTTTTTATGTTCCATGCTTGTTTAGTATTAACTTGGTTATGTTTTGTCTACACTTTGAGGTATTTTTATATACTTTCTGGAACTAACCTATCGAAAAGATGCCGCAGTGTTTTCTGCTGTTTTTGGTTTTAGAAAGCTGAAAAATAAATATTCTCGGAATTGGACGGGACAAAAGCCAAAGTTCATATTTTTTCCTGAACGATACGGAAAATCGAAGAGGAGATGGAGGAGGACACCAGGCTGGCCACACCCTAGGTGGGCACGGGTCCCACCCTGGCCGCGCCCACAGGGGTGTGGGCCCCCTGGACCTCCACCGACCTTGCCTCTTGCGCCTATAAGAAGCCCCCGGGGAGAAAACCCTAAAAAATTCATCATACTTCCAGAAAAAACTCCGTAGCGCCGCCGCCACCGAAAGGGAGATTCAGGGGACAGAAAGTCTCTGTTCCGGCACCCTGTCGGGATAGGGAAGTGCCCTCGGAGCCATCTCCATCAATCTCCATCGCCATCTTCATCACCGTTGCTGATTCCCATGATGATGAGGGAGTAGTTCTTCCTCGAGGCTAAGGGCTCTACCGGTAGCTATGTGTTCATCTCTTTCTCTATGCATGATCTTGTGGTGGTCATGAGCTTTGTAATCAAGTAGATCTACCTTGCTACTCAAGTGATTCAATAGATCTCTACTCTCCCCATGTGTGTGAAAGTGACAACATGCACACCATGGTGGCACTTAGGCTTGAGTCTACATAAATAATCTTTGTGCTTTAATAGATCTATGTTTTTCCCCACGTGTGTGAAAGTGACAACTTGCATACCGTGTGTGGCACTTTGGCTAGATTGAATATTTGTTATGAATTATATTTGGAGTTGGATGTCTCTATGAAATTGTGGTGTTTTTGGGAACCATCTAGCACTCAAGGTGACAGTGTGGGGTTATGTAGATTGGGGAAGGCGGACTTTGAGGAGTGATGTTATAGCCCTACCGATGATTAGAGTGTCCAACCGGAGAGTAGTTAAGAGTAGTATCATGAAGAGAGGATATTTATATGAGAGAGTATTCACTAGTGAAAGTATGATCCCTAGGCCTTGTTTCTAAACATTGAAACACCGTTTGCATCTAGATCTGTTGCATGTTTGCTTGCTTTAGTCTTTACCTCCATGTCAAGCTCCATCAAAGTATTTTCTGGCACTCACACACGTTCTCCCACGTCAACAACATGTCAGAAGCTATTTTCTGGCACCGTTACCACTCGTATTTCACCATCTCTTCGCCGAACTAGTGCGCCTATACACCTGACAAGTGTATTGGGTATGTTGGGGACACAAGAGACTTCTTGTATCTTGATTGCAGGATTGCTTGAGAGGGAATACCTTTGACCACTTCCTCTCTGACTTTGATAAACCTTAGGTAATCCACTTAAGGGAAACTTGTTGCTGTTCTACAAACCTCTGCACTTGGAGGCCCAATAACTATCTACAAGAATAGAAGTGCATAAACATCAAGCTATTTTCTGACGCTATTGCCGGGGAGGTAAGGTAAAAGGTACTCACATCCTCCTGTGTGAGTGCTCGAAGTTATTTCCTTTAGATTCTGCAGTTTTGTCTTTTTGTTTCTTGTTTTCACTAGTTAGGCTTAATGGAAAACAACAACAAAATTAGAGAGCTTTATAGTCTTTATCTTGAGTTAGGACATGAAGTGTTTGAAGAGAAAATTAAAAAACCTATGGAACTTTCTTGCATGCTAATAGCAATGCTATTAGTACGAATTTTTTGAACACCATTGTTGCTAATGGTATTGAAACATCTAAGCTTGGGGAAGCGAGTTTTTATGAGAAAGATATTTTTAGTTCCCCAGCTTTAGGGAAGAAAATTTGCTCTGATGATACTTTATCTCCCATATGTGGTAAATACCACATATTGAAAGTGTCCCTTTTAAAATACCTATTGAAATTGTTGAACGTGTTATGAATAACTGCTATTTTGGAGATGGAACTGTCCATCCTAGTGATCATTTACTCTTTATACATGAATTATGCTAGTTGTTCAAGTGTGCAGGTATTTCAATGGACCAAGTTAAGAGGAAGCTATTACCTTTCTCACTTAGGGACAAAGCAAGGGAGGGGTATGAGCTACTAGATGATCCTCATCATTTGTAGTGGAAGGAACTTGAATCTCTCTTTTATTCTAAATTTTATCCTCCTCATGAAATTCATAAAGATAGGGATTATATTTATAATTTTCATCCTCATGAGGGAGAAAGTATTGCCCAAGCTCGGGGGAGATTGAAGTCACTAATGCTCAAATGTCCCATTCATGAGCTCCCCGGTAATGTTGTTATCAATAATTTTTATGCAAGGCTTTCAGGACATTACAAGGACTATCTGGATACCTGTTTAGAGGGATCCTTCACAAGTAAGGAGGTCAAGGCTAAGTGGGATCTTCTTTAAACAATTCAAAGCAATACCGAAGGCTGGGATAACGACAAAGGTAAAAAACAGGTATAAACTATGAGTATGATTGCATTAAGTCTTTCGCTGAAACTGCTAATTTTCAAGAGCTTAGTGCTAGATATGGTATTGATCCTCAAATTCTTGTTAAATATTATAGAGCCTTTGCTTCCCATATTAATGCTCCTAAATAAAAGTGGGACATGTATCATGAACCTTTTAAAGACACTTGCATGGAAAATGAAAATGTTATTAATGATTGCAATAAACATGCTCAAACTTCTGAAAGTACTATTTCTTATAAGCATGTTAATTTTTGTGGTATGCATAGACCTTGTGAGAAGAATCAAATAGAAGAAGAATATTGTATCACACACTGGAATGAAAAAACCAGAACGTGGTATAAGGCTCTAAATGATCTTGGTAAAAAAATGTGCCATCTATCCTTTTATTTGTGAACTCTGCTATGAAGTGGGTCATTTCAATTTTCAATGCTCAAGCCATACTAATGACCTTTATAATCCAATGAGTACTGCAAGCTTGTATTGTGATAACGTGATCACTGATAATCAACATGATGAACTTACATTGTTTTTGGGGTGTGAAGAGTTATCAAGAAAAACTTCTTTGGTAGACATGAGTGCTTTTGGTATAAATTGCGTCCTGCATGGGTGTCATCTTTATTGTGTTGATAATTGCCATGCGAATACTTACATACAAAATCTTACAAAAGATGATATTTTACCAAAATATGACAGGAATGATATGAGTTTTGTTCTTATTAATGAAAAGGAGGAATCCTCCAAAGTTTCTTATATTGTCTCTAACAATAAACCAGGGTATGTGGAGAAGCTTCCTTTCAAGTCTCTCCCTCCTAAGGAGGAGAAGAAGAAGAAGAGGAGTAGAAGGAGAGAGGAAACGATATCTTCCCCTAAGAATGTTGCTCCTATCATAGTTTTTGCTGATGAGTCTGAACTAGATGATGTTCCTATGCCTGTTACGTATATTAGTGATCATGATTGGAAAAAGCACACTACTTTTGATATTGAAAATCTCTTTGGCACCAATTCTGAAAATGATAATATTAATAATTGTTGTGCTATTAGTGCTATCCATGTTCCTTCCAATGATGATATGTTTCCAAATGAACACACTTGGGAAGATAGCTATTTTGTTGAATTTGATCCCACTACAATTAATATAAATGGCTATTCTTATGTGGAGAGTAATAATCATTTTATGCATGTGGCTCATGATAAGAATGTTTTATGTGATAGTTATATTTTTAATTTTGTTCATGTTGCTACTAAAAGTTATTATGAGAGAGGGAATGATACGTCGGAAACGTATCTATAATATGTTCCATGCTTGTTAGTATCTACTTTGCTTAGCTTTGTCTACACTTTGAGGTGCTTTTCACATGTTTTTTGGTACTAACCTATTAACAAGTTGCCACAATGCCAGTTGCTTGTTTTCTGTTGTTTTTGGTTTCAGAAAAGCTAGTAAAGAAATATTCTCGGAATTGGACGGGGCAAAAGCCAAAGTCAATTACTTTCTGTGGGGAACAAGAAGTCCAGAGGGGAGCCGGGGAGGTGGGCCAGGGCGCCTAGACCCTCCTAGGCGTGGGTGGGCCCTGCCCCGCGCCTGGGAGGGGTGTGGAGCCCCTGTTCGCCGCCTTGGCCTCTCCCTTCGTCTATAAGAAGCCCCCGATGCAAAATCCCTAAGCACCCGATCAAATCTCCACGAAACCGTTTGTAGCTGCCGCCACCATCGTCCCTAGATTGGGGGGATCTGAAGTTCTTCCCGGCACCCTGCTGGAGGGGAGATCATCCCGGAGGCCTTCTCTCCAGTATGATGTGTGAGTAGTTCCACCTTGGACCATGGGTACATGTAGTAGCTAGATGGTTGTATCTCCTCATTATGCTTTCATGTATAGATCTTGTGAGCTTTGTTCATGATCAAGATCTAATCTATTTGTAATCATGCATGTTGTGTTTGCGGGAATCCGATGGATATTGAGATTATTATGTTGGTTTGATTAATGGTTTTGTCTTTATGATTCTATCATGTCTGTGTTGTTTGTGATCTTGCATGCTCTCCGTTGTTAGTAGCTATCTTGGCCAAGTAGTTGCTAGTTGTTATGCCTTGCTTAGTTCCTGTCAATTGCCCTGTTGTAATTTGTTTACCCTTCATGCCATGTTGTTTATCTAAGGAGAGCATCTCTAGTGAACTATGGACCCCGGACCAATCTTTACCATTGATACATCTTCCACTGTTACCTATTTACTTGTTGCAAACCATTACCTCCCATACCATATGTTTAATCCTTTGTTACAGCAAACCGGTGAGCTTGACAACCTCACTGATTCGCTGGGGCAAAGTCTTGAGTTTGTGTTGTGCAGATCTCCGCATTGCTTGCAACATATGTGTGACATTTCCTTCCTCCTACTGGTTCGATAACCTCGGTCTCTACTAAGGGAAAACTTGCTATTGTGCTGCTTCACACCTTGCTCTTGGGGTTCCCAATAGACTCCACATCAAGCACCAAGTTCTCTGGTGCCATCAAGGAGTCACCAACAAGTTTTTTGGCGCCGTTACCGGGGAGGCTAAGGACGTCTTCACTAGGGGAGTCCTCCACTTCATTTCTCTTTACTTTGTTTTTAGTTTGGTTTGTTTCTTTTGCTTGGTTTTGTTTGCCTCTTTTCAAAAAACCCAAAAAAAATAGTCTAATTTGGTTTGCTTGCTTTATTCAAAAACACAAAAAATAGTTCCTGCTCTAGCTGCTGCTGTTTTTGGCTTGCCCACCTTTGCCAAAATGAACTCTGCTGAGAACACCAAGTTGTGTGACTTCACTAGCACCAACAACAATGATTTACTTAGCACACCTATTGCTCCACCTGCTCCTGATGTTACCTTTTATGAAATTAAGCCTGCTTTGTTGAATCTTGATGAGAGAGCAATTTTGTGGTGCTGGTTCTAATGATCCTGCTGCCCATCTCAATAGCTTTGTTGAACTTTGTGAGATGCAAAAGTATAAGGATGTGGATAGATACATTATTAAGCTCAAGCTTTTTCCTTTCTCCTTGAGAGGAAAAGCTAAAGAATGGTTGCTTTCCTTGCCTAAAAATAGTATTGATTCTTAGACTAAGTGCAACGATGCTTTTATTGCAAAATATTATCCTTATGCTAAGATTATATCTATGAGAAGTGACATTATGAAATTTAAACAACTTGATAGTGAACATGTTGTTCCAGCTTGGGAAAGAATGAAGTCTTTGGTTAAGAATTTCCCTACTCATGGACTCACTGCTTGGATGATTATCCAGACTTTTTATGCAGGTTTGAACTTCTCCTCAAGAAATCTGTTGGATTCAGCTGCTGGAGGTACTTTTATGGGCCTCACTTTTGGTGCTGCAACAAGGCTCCTTGATAATATGATGGTTAACTACTCTGAATGGCATGTTGAGAGAGCTCCACATGGTAAGAAGGTAAATTCTATTGAGGAAACTTCCTCTTTGAGTGAAAAGATTGATGTTATTATGGCTATGCTTGTTAATGGGAAAGCTCCTCTAGATATGAATAGTGTTCCCTTAGCCTCTTTGGTTGCTCAAGAGGAGCAAGTTGATGTGAACTTCATTAGAAACAACAATTTTGGCAATAATACGTATGGTAATTATAGGCCTTACCCTCCTAGTGGAAATGTTTATCATGGTAGATCGGGAATGCCTAGTGAAGAAAGGATTCTAAAAGTAGAGAGGTCCACTAAGAATTTT
Source organism: Avena sativa (assembly GCA_916181665.1). Lineage (NCBI taxonomy): Eukaryota > Viridiplantae > Streptophyta > Magnoliopsida > Poales > Poaceae > Avena > Avena sativa. The sequence goes on from OV702294.1 coordinate 512,128,153, forward strand.
ATGCAGATGCAATATGAGCAAAATAAGATTTTCACTAAAACTATGGAGGAACAATCTATTATCTTGAAAAACATTAGTCTTCAGCTTGAGAATCTGAATAGAGAAATTCCTAGTTTACAGTCAAAGCTTTTAAGTGCTGAGAAAAATATATCCTCTTTGTCTGAAGCTCAAACTTCCTTGGTTAATAAAATGGCTGCTAAACCTGAAATTATGGAAAACACCTTTGCTACTGCTCATGCCATACAAGTTACTATTGATGAAAATGTTAGGCTGTTAGCTCAACTTCATGCTAGGTGGGAAAGGGAAGATGAAATTGATAGAAACAATAGTGTGTGCACTATCACCACTAAACCACAAGTAGCCCCTATTCCTCCTCCTACTATGCCTAAGCCGAGTGAGACTACTACTAGTGATGCTAAGTTTGACTTTGATATTGATGGTTGCAATATTTCTGAAGTGATTATGTTCCTGCAAAAGCTTGCTAAAAGTCCTGATGCTAGTGATATGCATGTTGCCTTCACCAAACACATTACAAATTCTCTTATTAAGATTAAGGAAGAGAAGCTAAAACACAAAGCTTCTATTCCTAGGAAAATAGAAGATAGTTGGGAACCCATTATTAATATGTAAGTGAATGACTTTGATCTCAAAGCTTCATGTGATCTTGGTTCTAGTGTCTCTATTATGCCTAGGAAGATTTATGAAATGCTTGATTTGCCACCATTAGAAGATTGTTATTTGAATGTCCCACTCAATGATAATGCTAAGAAGAAACTCATGGGGAGTATTAATGTTATCATTATGGTTAACAATGCTTATGTCCCTGTTGATTTCTATGTTTTGGATGTTGAATACAATGCTTCTTGTCCTATTACTTTGGGAAGAGCTTTTCTTAGAACAATTGGTGCCATCATTGATATGAAAGAAGGCACCATCAAATATCATTTTCCATTCAAGAAAGGTATTGAACACTTCCCTATGAGGAGAGAGAAGTTGCTTTTTGCTCCTCCTTTAAAAGCAAGGTTTGATGTTAACGCTTCTTCATTTGAAAATACTTGATTCTTCTTGCTTCTCGTGCCTAACTTAAAGGCGTTAAAGAAAAGTACTTGTTGGGATAACCCAAGAGTTTCCTTGAGTCTTGGAAGTTATTACTTCAGTAATGACCTCTCCTTATCCTTTTTGTTTGCTTTTTGTGCCAAGAATGACCTCTAATGAGAGGGAAGTAAGATTTGGGGAGTTGCTGTCCCGAAACATATTTCTGTCCTCCACCAAAAAAATCGTGAGGAGTCTATATAACTTGGATGGAGCTCAAAATTTACGAATAAATCTCCCAGTATGTTAGATAACTTTCGTTAGTTTAACACTTTTTGATTTGAGCAACAAAAGATGTTCGAAAAAATCGGTTTCTACCTGCCGGTCTGTTTTGACAGATTTCTGCCATTATTTGCATTTGCTTTTTATTGATTCCTTTTTTAGTTCTCTTTAGGTGAATTGAGCTTTTTAAAGGAGTTACTATAGTAGCTTGTGTTTTTAGTGAAAAGTCTTGATGTTCCCAAGCTTTGCCAGGGGTCTAATATCTTTTGAATACACTAATGTTGCTAATGAAGATTGTGTGAAGTTTTGTATGAAGGAAAAATTTCAGGTGTAGAGAGAGAATGATGCAATGAGATGAAGAATGGACAAAATCTCAAGCTTGGGGATGCCACCATGGTGTCACCCCAAGAAATATCCAAGAGTTACAAGCGTCAAAGCTTGGGGATGCCCAAGGCATCTCCTTCTTCATCAATAAAAAAGCCTAGGTCTGCCTAGACACTTCGTTTTTATTGTTTCATGCATAGTTGTGTTATTCTTGGAGCGTCTTAGTTTTTGTTTGCTTTTCTTAGGTTGTTTAGTTTGCTTGAATAAAGTAGTTTGGACCCCCGTTCTCGCTGTGTTGTGTTTGCAAATAAGTTGGAAAGGAGTAGTAAGTTCTTGCTTGAAGTGCAAGAGGAGCTTGCATTGACTATGACTTAGACTTTAGCATGACATGATAGGTGTTGTTTTGGCATTATGCTTAGTGATTATTGTTGTAGCATGTCTTGTCCCAAACAATTGGGATTGCTTAGTGTGCCTCAAAGAAATTATGCGTTGTTTTAGCATGCAAAAGCATAGTATTGTGGTATTCTCCTTTGATGCTTTGCTTGGGTTGACTTGGCACATGCTCACACCATGTTATGACTATGACAAGTCACCATTAGCCTCTATGATCATTTAGTCCTTGGCTTGTAGTACCACTCTATGCTTTGATTAGTAATGTTGTGTTGCACTGCATGATTATGGCCATTATTGCTCTCTTAGTTGGTTGCTCCCAGTCTTTTGCTAGCCTCCACTTGTATGAGTAAGATCTACTCATGCTTCCAACTTCCAAGAAACGAAGTTATTCCAAAGTGTCCACTATAAACTCCTATGCATGCTGTGTTACACCATTCCAAGTATATTCTTGTTTTCAGCTATCTTCCAATTAAAAACTATTTTGTTATGTGAAAACTTAGCGATTAAAGCCCTCACGAACTTGATGGCACACTTTATATTCTTTGCCCCTAATAAACTTGAACCATTGTGACATCTTTGTTGTATATGCTTATACTTATACGTTGGAATTAATAGAACCGTGTTGTCACGGGGAACGTTTTCAATATTGCACTTGTACTTTGTACTCAATTGATATCATGCTCTTTTGTCTATGGATGTCACCGGTGTGAAATAAAGAGGGAACTTGTAAGTCCATGGAGTTTGTATCCTGTGTTAGAGAAACGCCTGGGTCGCTAGCCTAAGCCATGCCTAATCATGGTGGAAACTTGCAGCATCACCATAGTGACATCTATGAAGCATTCTTCTTATAAAAAAATAGACACATTGAGAAAATAGGAAAGAGAGAAAAAACACCATATTCCCATGGTACATAAGAAGATTGCTGAGATGCTAATTGTCTGCTTGCCTTGTCATTTTCGTTATGGGAAAGCTCCTGTACCATGTGCAAGGGGTACCCCGTTGGCGGTTCTCAATGATATGCAAATACTTACAATGACAAGAGCTTACCTGTTCCCAAAGTTGAGTATGCATGAGGTGTGGCCCTCGTATTCAAGGGACTTGAGATTTCCAACTTATACTTCGTCAAGCATATACTCCATCCTTGTCACTTTAACCTTAACCACTTCAAGATGCTTATGATAGGGGCAATGAGGGCTGAAAGCTAACAAGTATCATAATTTTTGGAACCTCTTTTTGAAACTTGTAATCCCTGCTTCCTTTACAAAAAGGCCTTTCTTCCACCATTATTGAGTCTCCACCTTCTACCTTTAGGCACCATTAAGAGAGCATAGTTGCCATTCTGTGTGCACTGTTCCAAAGCTTATTGATTGATGCATATTGTGATATTACTTGTTCTTGTGCTATTTGTTTCTAGTCACCCTTGTGAACTTTGAAGGTGTCCTATGCATCTATATTGCTACTCTATGAGGGACAAATTGATTGCCACTATGCTATGTTTTTTGTATGTGAAACAAACAAACGTTTTTCAATGCATGTTATTCATGATCTTTGTTTGTAACCTTTCATGTTGCATGCATAGTTACCATGTCCTATTCTTAGAACTCCATCTTTCATGCACATGTTTAGAGTTCTTTGATCCCAGCTTTCAATGCTTGCAAATGGTTGGATCTTTATTGTGAGGGTGCATGTCACCTCAAAAATCATTCTTTTTATCACTTACCTACTCGAGGACGAGCAGGAGTTAAGCTTGGGGATGCTTGATACGTTAGAAATGTATCTATAATTTTTGATGTTCCATGCTTGTTAGTATCTACTTTGCTTAGCTTTGTCTACACTTTGAGGTGCTTTTTACATGTTTTATAGTACTAACCTATTAACAAGTTGCCACAGTGCCAGTTGCCTGTTTTCTGCTGTTTTTGGTTTTAGAAAAGCTAGTAAAGAAATATTCTCGGAATTGGACGGAACAAAAGCCAAAGTCAATTACTTCCCGTGGGAAACAAGAAGTCCAGAGGGGAGCCGGAGAGGTGGGCCAGGGCGCCCAGACCCCCCTAGGCGCGGGTGGGCCCTGCCCCGCGCCTGGGAGGGGTGTGGGGCCTCTGGTCGCCGCCTCGGCCTCCCCCTTCGCGTATAATAAGCACCCGATCAAATCTCCACAAAACTGTCTATAGCCGCCGTCACCATCGTCCCTATATCGGGGGGATCTGAAGTTCTTCCCGGTACCCTGCCGGAGGGGAGATCATCCCGGAGGCCTTCTCTCCGGTATGATGCGTGAGTAGTTCCACCTTGGACTTTGGGTCCATGTACTAGCTACATGGTTGTAGCTCCTCCTTGTGCTTTCATGTATAGATCTTGTGAGCTCCGTTCATGATCAAGATCTAATCTATTTGTAATCATGCATGTTGTGTTTGCGGGGATCCGATGGATATTGAGATTATTATGTTGGTTTGAATAATGGTTTTGTCTTTATGATTCTATCATGTCTGTGTTGTTTGTGATCTTGCATGCTCTCCGTTGTTAGTAGCTATCTTGGCCAAGTAGTTGTTAGTGACTCCAAGATGGGGTATTTATGCTCGATAGTGGGTCCATGCCTCTAGTTTCCAACATAAGTGATAATAATCTCTTCAGTTGTAGATGTGCTGTTGCTACTAGGGAGAAAACAAGGGTCTCTTGTTCATGGAACATGTGGACTGTTTACCTTACACACTTTGCTTAAAGCAGTTGTCTGTTGCTTGCAACTTAATACTGGAGGGGGTTCGGATGATAACCTGAAGGTGGACTTCTAGTCATAGATGCAGTTGGATGGCGGTCTATGTAGCTTGTTGTATTTCCCAATCGAATCTCATAGGATCTTTCTGACTAGTAATTGCATTGTTATGCCTTGCTCAGTTCCTATCAGTTGCCCTGCTTAATTTGTTTACCCTTCATGCCATGTTGTTTATCTACGGAGAGCACCTCTAGTGAACTATGGACCCCGGTCCAATCTTTACCATTGATACATCTTCCACCGTTACCTGTTTACTTGTTGCAAACCATTACCTCCCACGCCATACGTTTAATCCTTTGTTACAGCAAACCGGTGAGCTTGACAACCTCACTGATTCGTTGGGGCAAAGTCTTGAGTTTGTGTTGTGCAGATCTCCATGTTGCTTGCAACACCTGTGTGACGTTTCCTTCCTCCTACTGGTTCGATAACCCCGGTCTCTACTGAGGGAAAACTTGTTGTTGTGCTGCTTCACGCCTTGCTCTTGGGGTTCCCAACAGACTCCACATCAAGCACCAAGTTCTCTGGTGCCATCAAGGAGTCACCGGGGAAACATGGTTTTATGCATCTCAATAATATTAAGTTTCCCCTCTTTATGTTGAAAGTCTTGAAGTTGCACTTGTTTTTCTTTCCTATGCTTGATGCTTTGTGCTTTCATGACTTGTTTCTTTACAAGATTCCTATGCATAGGAAGTGGGTTAGACTTAATGTGTTTTCAATTTAGTTCTTGATGCTCTCTTTTACTTCAATTCATATTTCTTATGTGAGCATCTTCTCAAACTATCAAGCCTAACTTAAAGGCATTAAAGAAAAGTACTTATTGGGAGATGACCTAAGAGTTTTCTTGAGTCTTGGAAGTTATTACTTTTGTAATGACCTCTCCTTATCCTTTTTGTTTGTTTTTTGTGCCAAGAATGACCTCTAATGAGAGGGAAGTAAGATTTTGGGAGTTGCTGTCCCGAAACAGATTTCTGTTCTCCACCATAAAAATTTATGAGGAGTCTCTATAAGTCAGATTGAGCTGAACATTTACGAATAAATCCCCCAGTATGTTAGCTAACTTTCATTAGTTCAACACTTTTTGATTTGAGCAACACAAGGTCTTCAAAAAAATCGGTTTCTACCTGCTGGTCTGTTTTGACAGATTTCTGCCATTATTTGCATTTGCTTCTTATTGATTCTTTTTTGGGTTATTTTTGGGAAATTGAGCTTTTTGAAGGAGTTGCTACTGTAGCTTGTGTCTTTAGTGAAAGTTTTGATGTTTTGAAACTAAACCCAAAGGTCTATTATCTTTTGAATACACTAATGTTGCTAATGAAGATTGTGTGAAGTTTTGTAAGAAGAAAAAATTGCAGGTGTAGAGAAAGAATGATGTAATGAGATGAAGAATGGACAAAAGCTCAAGCTTGGGGATGCCACCCCGTGTCACCCCAAGAAATATTCAAGAGGTACAAGCGTCAAAGCTTGGGGATGCCCAAGGCATCCCCTTCTTCATCAATAAAAATTCCAGGTCTTTCTAGACACTTCGTTTTTATTGTTTCATGCATTGTTGTGTTGTTCTTGGAGCGTCTTAGTTTTCGTTTTTGGTTTTCGTTTGCTTAGTTTGCTTGAGTAAGTTGGTTTATCACAGCACACTTCTTTTGGAGAGAGACACACCCAGTTTTCATTGCCTAGAACACTCTAGTTTTCATTCTTATTGTTCTGTGAGTGTTCTCTTTTGCTAGCACTATGTTTAGCCTTAGTTTTCTTGTGCTTTCAGCTTAGAAATTTTTAGTTCTTCTTTGTGGATTTGTGATACAATCTCACTGATCTTTATTGCTTATTATCTTGGTGAGTTGTTTCAAATAAGTTGCTTGGTGTTGGAAAGGAGTAGTAAGGTCTTGCTTAAAGTGTAAGAGGAGCTTGCATTGCTGTGACTTAGACTTTAGCATGACATGCTAGGTATTGTTCTGACCTTATGCTTAGTGATTATTGATGTAGCATGTCTTGTTCCAAACAATTGGGATTTCTTAGTGTGCCTTGAAGAAATTATGCGTTGTTTAAGCATGCAAAAGCATAGTATTGTGGTATTCTCCTTTGATGCTTTGTTTGGGTTGACTTGGCACATTATCACACCAAGTTATGACTATGAACAAGTCACCATAGCCTCTAAGATCATTTAGTCCTTGCCTTGTAGTACCACTCTATGCTTTGATTAGTAATGCTTTGTTGCTCTGCATGAATATGGCCATTATGCTCTCTTAGTTGGTTGCTCCCAGTCTTTTGCTAGCCTCCACTTGTATGAGTAAGCTCTACTCATGCCTCCAACTCCTAAGAAACCAAGTTATTCCAAAGTGTCCACTATAAATTCATATGCATGGTGTGTTACACCATTCCAAGTATATTCTTGTTTTCAGCTATCTTCCAATTAAAAAGTATTTTGTTATGTGAAAATTTAGTGATTAAAGCCCTCAAAAACTTGATGGCACACTTTATATTATTTCCCCTAATAAACTTGAACCATTGTGTCATCTATGTTGTATATTCTTGCACTTATACGTTGGAATTAGCAGAATCGTGCTGTCACGGGGAACGCTTTCAACATTGCACTTGTACTTTGTACTCATTTGATATCATGCTCTTTTGTATATGGATGTCACCGGTGTGAAATAAAGAGGGAACTTGTAAGTCCATGGAGTATATATTTTGTGTTAGAGAAACGCCTGGGCCACTAGCCTAAGCCATGCCTAATCATGGTGGAAACTTGCAGCATCACCATAGTGAGCTATCTATGAAGCATCCTTAATAAAAAGCTATGCATATAGTAAATAAAAATATCGCCGAGATGCTCATTGTCTGCTTGCCTTGTCATTTTGGTTAGGGGATAGCTCATGTACCATGTGTAGGGGGTACCCCATTGGCGGTTCTCTGTGATATGCATGTACTTATAAAGACAAGAACTTACAGGTGACTGAAGTTGAGTAGCATGAGGTGTGGCCTCGTATTTAAGGGACTTGAGATTGCCAACTTATACTTTGTCAAGCATATACTCTATCTTTGTCCACTTTAACCTTAATCACTTCAAGATGCTTATGATAGGGGCAATGAGGGTTGAAAGCTAACAAGTACCATAATTTTTGGAATCTCTTTTTGAAACTTGAAATCCCTTCTTCGTTTATGAAAGGCCTTTCTTCCACTATTATATTGAGTATCCACCTTCTACCTTTAGGCACCATTAAGAGAGCATAGTTGTCATTCTATGTGCAGTGTCCCAAAACTTATTGATTGATGCATATTGTGATATTACTTGTTCTTGTGCTACTTGTTTCTAGTCACCCTTGTGAACTTTGAAGGTGTCATATGCATCTATTTGCTACTCTATGAGGGACAAGCTGAATGCCATGTTTTCTGTATGTGAAACAAACAAACATTTTTCAATGCATGTTGTTCATGATCTTTGTTTGTAGCCTTCCATGTTGCATGCATAGTTACTATGTCCTATTGTTAGAACTCCACCTTTCATGCACATGTTTAGAGTTCTTTGTTCCTAGCTTTCAATGCTTGCAAATGGTTTGATATTGGTTTTGATGGTGCATGTCACCTCAAAAATTATTATTTTTATCACTTACCTACTTGAGGACGAGCAGGAGTTAAGCTTGGGGATGCTTGATACGTCGGAAACGTATCTATAATTTTTGATGTTCCATGCTTGTTTAGTATCAACTTGGTGATGTTTTGTCTACACTTTGAGGTATTTTTATACAATTTCTGGAACTAACCTATTGACAAGATGCCACAGTGCCAGTTGCCTGTTTTTTGTTGTTTTTGGTTTCAGAAAGCTAAAAAATAAATATTCTCGGAATTAGACGCGACAAAAGCCAAAGTTCATATTTTTTCCTGAACGATACGGAAAATCAAAGACGAGACGGAGGAGGACACTAGGGTGGCCACACCCTAGGTGGGCACGGGTCCCACCCTGGCCGCGCCCACAGGTGGTGTGGGCCCCCTGGACCTCCACCGACCTTGCCTCCTGCGCCTATAAGAATCCCTCGGGGAGAAAACCCTAAAAAATCCATCATACTTCCAGAAAAACCTCCATAGCGTCGCCGCCACCGAAAGGGAGATTCGGGGGACAGAAAGTCTCTGTTCCGGCACCCTGTCGGGACAGGGAAGTGCCCCCGGAGCCATCTCCATGAATCTCCATCACCATCTTCATCACCGTTGCTGATTCCCATGATGAGGAGGGACTAGTTCTTCCTCGAGGCTAAGGGCTCTACCGATAGCTATGTGTTCATGTCTCTCTCTGTGCATGATCTTGTTGTGGTCATGAGCTTTGTAATCAAGTAGATCTACCTTGCTACTCAAGTGCTTCAATAGATCTATGCTCTCCCCATGTGTGTGAAAGTGACAGCGTGCACGCCATGGTGGCACTTAGGCTTGAGTCTACATAAATAATCTTTGTGCTTTAATAGATCTATGCTTTTCCCCACGTGTGTGAAAGTGACAGTGGGCATACCGTGTGTGGCACTTTGGCTAGATTGAATATTTGTTATGAGTTATATTTGGAGTTGGATGTCTCTATGAAATTGTGATATTTGTTGGAACCATCTAGCACTCAAGGTGACAGTGTGGGGTTATCTAGATTGGGGAAGGCGGACTTTGAGGAGTGTTGTTATAGCCCTACCGATGATTAGAGTGTCCAACCGGAGAGTAGTTAAGAGTAGTATCATTAAGAGAGGATATTTATATGAGAGAGTGTTCACTAGTGAAAATATGATCCCTAGGCCTTGTTTCTAAACATTGATATACCGTTTGCATCTAGATCTGTTGCATGTTTGCTTGCTTTAGTCTTTACCTCCACGTCAAGATCCATCAAAGTATTTTCTGGCACTCACACACGTTCTCCCACGTCAACAACAAATCAGAAGCTATTTTATGGTATCGTTACCACTCCTATTTTACTATCTCTACGCTGAACTAGTGCACCTATACACCTGACAAGTGTATTGGGTGTGTTGGGGCACAAGAGACTTCTTTTATCTTGATTGCAGGATTGCTTGAGAGAGAATGCCTTTGAACACTTCCTCCCTGAGTAAGATAAACCTTGGGTAATCCACTTAAGGGAAACTTGTTGGTGTTCTACAAACCTCTACACTTGGAGGCCCAACAACTATTTACAAGAATAGAAGTGCGTAGACATCAAGGCCCCGTTTGAGAGCTCAGTATTTTCTCAGCTTTTAAGAGATACCGTGGTTTTCAAGAATAATCTGGTATTAAAAAAACTGAGGTGTTTGGATGCAAGGAAAACTGTGGTTTAAGATACCGTGGTATCCCCCAAAACGTATTTTTTCTCCGTATTAGAAAATCTGCTCCGGACTTATTTTTTCTAAAACCGAGAAACGCTCGCTTGTGGTTACTATCGATACCTCTCTTCCCGTCTTCTTCTCCATTAACGGCGACGCACCCAGCCATGGAGAAGACAATCTCATCAACTGGAAAAGGCTCATCAAGCGGAAAAGGTTAGCCCTTCTCTGTTTCAATTTCGTTCTAGGCAGTCGATGGATGATCTCTCCAGTTCCAGTGCCATCTAGGGCATGTTATCTTCCGTCCTCCAATGCACACACCTGCTAATCTATTCCAGGCTTTCGGCCAGGTTTGCCACCTCCGCTGGGCATCCAAATTCCTAGCCTAGGTCTTGTGTGGTATACGTCCTAGTTGCATCAATCGGTCCCAAACTTGTAGATCTGTCTAGAGCCCTAGATACATCTATGTGTTGAATATGTTGGAATGCGGTTTTAGGAAAGGTGAGGCTATATGTACTGGCCAGGTACTCCGGCACCATGGTGGCCGGGGCGCTGCTTTTACTATGTGTAGGATGGAGTCCAGAGTTTGGAGCATGCATGTCGGCAAGATGAGATGGTATATTAGTACGCTAGTACAATTCAAGAAAGAGAGAAAGATGCGTGTGTGCACATCGCACCAGCAGATATAGGTGATCGTGGATTCATGTTAGATACCATGCAATATATGTACTCGATTCCTGTCACGTGTAATGTTCATAGCGACAAAAAATCATTATTCATTCTATCTAGCTAGCTAGCTGTTAGGTTCAATCACTATACCAATCCAGTTTTTAACTAAATAATTGTTTGAATATGTGTTGATCAGAGGGAGGTTACATAATATTTATAAGTCTGCAATAGCGTAATAGCGTGTAATAGATTGTTGCTGACAACCTCAAGTCTGTTTGTATTCTGTATGTAAGTTGAACATATTCATATCTTCACTTTTATTGCGACTGATGTTAACTTATTGCAGATAACAAGAACGGGGCAACTTGGACAAATGCTCAAACAACTTTTCTAGTATTTATGATGAAAGAGTATGCAAATGCCGGGAAGTTCCGTGGCCAAAACGGGCGGGCGAAGGAAGGATGGAATGCTATGACGCACCGTTTAAATTTGAAGCACCCTGGAGCTGATTTCACCAAGCAGCAGGTGAAGGATAGAGAACACAGGCTCAAACAGGATCATAATGTGGTCAGGTCCATTTTAGAAAAGAGTGGCTTTGGTTGGGATCCTGGGAAGGAAGTTCCAACAGCAGCAGATGAAAAATGGTATGAGTTGTCTAAAGCTCAGAGAAAGTGGATATTTAAAGCATTCCCATGCTACGATGTTTTGTATTAAATTTATGAAGGTCTGTTCTCTAAATAACTATAAATAAAAACATGGTCTTCTATGATGATACTTACAATTTACTTACTTTCTATTTAGGTAAAATAGCATTAGGGAGGCATTGCAAAAGGACAACAAATAATATTGACGAGAAGTATAATATCCCTGATTATCCAGAACATGAAAGCTATACAAATGAAGTTCTAAGGGATAGTGGGTTGGATTCACCTCAGCCAACACTGTCATCTCCAAGATCATCCATGCTCGGACATGACTGGAATAGCAATGTATATGGGGATGATGTCGATTTGTCATATGGTGGATATACAGAACCCGTCGAAAGTACTGGACAACAATTTTCAATAGCAGAGGATCAGAGTTGTGTGGAATCACCTCGGAAGAAGAGGCTTCGGGATTCAAAAGGATCAGATGGAGGAAGTGAGAAAACTAAGTCTAAAAAAGGCAAGGACGCTATGTTAGAAAACTTGTTTCTGTTAGGGAAGAAGAACTTAAGACTTATAAAGAAATGAAGACGAAGCAAATTGATAGCTACAAGGACATCAAGAATGGCACAAATGGAAAGAAATGCTCCAAAAAATGACCCATATTTCGTGAAACCAAAAATATTGGAACTCCCACCAAGTGAACAGTACAAGGTGATCAACCATCTCAAAGAAGATATGCTAAACCGTCAAACTTTCATGGAAGTGGAGGCTGATGTTCTTGATGAGATTATAAAAGAAGTGATAAAAGGGTAGGTCTGAAGGTTCCCGAAGTATGACTTAGTGAAGTATTATGAAATAATGGTACTGTTTTTTAATTATACATTTCTCACATCCCATGAATCCTTGTCTATTAGCTACTCATGTTTGGTTGCTACTCTATATTTTGCTTCTATGCACGCACTGTTTAGCACTCTAAAGTTGTAATGTTTATTTTATTCATCATACTTCTGAGTTACAAATAACATTATGATAACAAGTGAAAGACTACATAAAAGTATGGAAAAATAAACTCATGTTGTATTTCTTCTATTCCGTGTGAGATAGTTTTGGTAGTCTTCCCACATTGCATTAGCTATTTCATCCCTTTTTCCTACCTAGTGCTCGCCGATTGTTGAGAGATTGTATGTCGCTTGTATACTCCTTATCTACACTAGGAACATCAATTATTTTTATTGGGTCAATATCTGATTCAACTTGATCCAGCCATGCTTCACCGCCCTGATTATTGCAAATAAAATTATGAAGAACACAGCATGCTATCACAATTTCTGCTTACGAGTCGATGGGGTATTGGGTAGCACACTTCAGCATTGGAAAACGCATCTTCAACACACCAATGATACGCTCAACATTATTACGAAGTTGTGCATGTCTCGAATTGAATAGCTCTTGAGGGTTTTATGGCCGTTGATGGCTTCTTCCTTGCTCCTGCAAATGGTACCTCACATTGCGATAAGGTGCGATGAAGTTAGGTGTGTTCGCATAATCCGCATCCACCAAATAAAACTTCCCTTCAGGGACATAGAAATTGTTTTGAAGTGCATCTTGTAGCACTCGAGCATCGGAAGCCGAACCTTTCCATTCGGCACTGACATGAACAAAATGATTTTCAAAATCGCATGCAACCATGACATTTTGTGACAATGTTCCCTTTCTATTACGGTAAGGATCTTGGTCTTTTAGAGACATACTAATCGGAACATGTGTTCCATCTATAGCTCCAATGCAATCCTAGATACAAGAAAAATCGTATGGTGAGTAATGTATGTCACTCAAATGTATATATAACCACTATCAATAAATTTAGAATGATACAATACAAGTAATACCTTGAAATATGGCATAAATTTTGGGTTGCTCGCTACTTTGAAAGGAACATTAATTGGAGGTAGCCGTATTACACTTCCAGACTGAGTGCATACAAAAAATATTGAAATATCGACTGATGGTCTCACTACTATGCTGAAATTGTCCTTGAAGCGTACGATTGGTCACATTTTTTGATACGGCATACAAGAATATTGCTACCTGTTCTTCCACAGAGACACAATCTGTATCTCTTAGACAACATCTCTCCCGAAGGCACTCAACTAGGTTATGAAATATATGGTTCTCCATCCGGAAATCTCTTTTGCATCTCAACTCATAGCCATCTAGAACTTCCTTCACATACAGATCTCCCGTAAGGATGGAAGTATGAATACGAGTGCGATGGGCTGAGCTTCTATCGAAATACAAAGATTCTATGATGGCCAATTCTTCATCTTCTCTATATTTATGCATCAAAAAGTTCCTCCACATTGTTAAAAATATTTGATTGATAATCGAACACACCTGCAAACATGTTGCATATCACATCTCTCGTATAAGAAATTAAACATTAATTTTTTATCACATTAGATCCCAGCATCTACCAAACGTCAACCTAACCTTCTGATTCCAAGAAAGAAAAGGCAGCAAAGAACAAAAATACAAATCACTACGTATATGTATACATATACCTGCTCCGGCTGGCTCCGGCCGACAGCCACACCGGTGAACTCGCAATCCTCTGATGCACCTGCACCGGCCGACGGCAAGCCAGCGAACTGGTCACAAGGGAGATGAAGTTTGATGCATCTACATAGTTTCATGCGTTGGTCAATTTATATATATCCGTGTTTGCTCAAGCATGCAAGGCTAGCAGCTGATGCAACAAGCATGCACGTGAATATCGGTCAAGATGAATCTGCATGAAACCATTAGAACCAGTCAAAATCTTTCCATAAAACAGCACTAGCCAGACGCTTCTCTGTTTTGCCTAAAACTAAGAAAAAATTGGTTTTAGGAAACTAAAGTATTCAGTAGCCAAACACCAAAATACTGTGGTTTTGGAATACCATGGTTTAGAAAAAACTGAGCTGCCAAACTAAGCCTAAGACCCCGTTTGGGATCTCAGTATTTTATCAGTTTTTAAGAGATACCGTGGTTTTCAAGAATAATCTGGTATTAAAAAACCCGAGATGTTTGGATGCAACGAAAACTGTGGTTTAAGATACCGTGGTATCCCTAAAACATATTTTTTTCTGCGTATTAGAAAATCTGCTTTGGACTTCTTTTTTCTAAAACCGAGAAACACTCGCTTGTGGTTTCTATCGATACCTCTCTCCCCGTCTTCTTCTCCATTGGCGGCGACGCCCCCAGCCATGGAGAAACCAATCTCATCAACTGGAAAAGGCTCATCAAGCGGAAAAGGTTAGCCCTTATCTGTTTCAATTTCGTTCTAGGCAGTCGATGGATGATCTCTCCAGTTCCAGTGCCATCTAGGGCATGTTATCTTCCGTCCTCCAATGCCCACACCTGCTAATCTATTCCAGGCTTCCAGCCAGGTTTGGCACCTCCGCTGGGCATCCAAATTCTTGGCCCAGGTCTTGTATGGTCTATGTCCTAGTTGCATCAATCGGCCCCAAACTTGTAGATCTGTCTAGATCCCTAGATCCATCTATGTGTTGAATATGTTGGAGTGCACTTTTAGGAAAGGTGAGGCTATACATACTAGCCAGGTACTCCGGCACCATGGCGGCCGGGGCGCTGCTTTTACTATGTGTAGGATCGAGTCTAGAGTTTGGAGCATGCATGTCAGCAAGATGAGATGGTATATTAGTACGTTAGTACAGTTCAAGAAAGAGAGAAAGATGCCCGTGTGCACATCGCAACAGCAGATATAGGTGATCGTGGATTCATGTTAGATACCATGCAATATATATAGTCGATTCCTGTTACGTGTAACATTCATAGTGGCAAAAAATTATTATTCATTCTATCTAGCTAGCTAGCTGTTAGGTTCAATCACTATACTAATCCAATTTTTAACTAAATAGTTGTTTAAACATGTACTAATAAGAGAGAGGTTACATAATATTTATAAGTCTGCAATAGTGTGGAATAGATTGTTGCTGGCAACCTTAAGTCTGTTTGTATTCTTTATATAAGTTGAACATATTCATATCTTCACTTTTATTGCGACTGATGTTAACTTATTGCATGTAAGAAGAACATGGCAACTTCGACAAATGCTCAAACAGCTTTTCTAGTATTTATGATGAAAGAGTATGCAGATGCCGGTAAATTCCGTGGCCAAAACAGGTGGGTGAAGGAAGGATGAAACGCTATGACGCACCGTTTAAATTTGAAGCACCCTGAAGCTGATTTCACCAAGCAGCAGATGAAAGATAGAGAACAAAGGCTCAAACAGGATCATAATGTGGTCAGGTGCATTTTAGAAAAGAGTGGCTTTGGTTGGGATCCTGAGAAGGGAGTTCCAACAGCACCAGATGAAAAATGGGATGAGTTGTCCAAAGCTCAGAGAAAGTGGAGATTTAAAGCATTCCCACACTACAATGTTTTGTATGAAATTTATAAACGTTTGTTCTCTAAATAACTATAAATAAAAACATGGTCTTCTATGATAATATTTACAATTTATTTACTTTCTATTTAGGTAAAATAGCATCAGGGAGGCGTTGCAAAAGGACAACAGATAATATTGACTAGAAGTATAATATCTCTGATTATCCAGAACATGAAAGCTATACAAATGAAGTTCTAAGGGATAGTGGGTTGGATTCACCTCAACCAACACTGTCAGCTCCAGGATCATCCATGCTCGAATATGACTAGAATAGCAATGTATATGGTGATGATGTCGATTTGTCATATGGTGGATATACAGAACCCGTCGGAAGTACTGGACAACAATTTTCAATAGTAGAGGATCAGAGTTGTGTGGAATCACCTCAGAAGAAGAGGCTTCGGGATTCAAAAGGATCAGATGGAGGAAGTTAGAAAACTAAGTCTAAAAAAGGCAAGGACTCTATGTTAGAAAACTTGGTTTCTATTAGGGAAGAAGAACTTAAGACTTATAAAGAAATGAAGACAAAGCAAATTGATAGCTACAAGGACATCAAGATGGCACAAAGGAAAGAAATGATCCGAAAAATGACCCATATGGCATGCCCAAGTGCATTCATAAACTAAAAACGTTGGGACTCCCACCAAGTGAACAGTACAAGGTGATCAACCATCTCAAAGAAGATATGCTAAACCGTCAAACTTTCATGGAAGTGGAGGCTGATGTTCTTCATGAGATTATAAAAGAAGTGGTAAAAGGGTAGGTCTGAAGGTTCCCGAAGTATGAATTAGTGAAGTATTATGAAATAATGGTACTATTTTTTAATTATACATTTCTCATATCCCATGAATCCTTATCTATTAGCTACCCATGTTTGGTTGCTACTCTATATTTTGCTTCTATGCACACACGGTTTATCACTCTAAAGTTGTAATGTTTATTTTATTCATCATACTTCTGAGTTACAAATAACATTATGATAACAAGTGAAAGACTGCATAAAAGTATGGAAAAATAAACTCATGTTGTATTTCTTCTATTCCGCGTGAGTTATTTTTGGTAGTCTTCCCACATTGCATTAGCTATTTCATACCTTTTTCCCTACCTAGTGCTCGCCGATCGTTGATAGACTGTATGTCGCTTGTATACTGCTTATCTCCACTAGGAATATCAATTATTTTTATTGGGTCAATATCTGATTCAACTTGATCCAGCCATGCTTCACCGCCTTGATTATTGCAAATCAAATTATGAAGAACACAACATGCTATCACAATTTCTGCTTGTGAGTCGATGGGGCATTGGGTAGCACACTTCAGCATTGGAAAACGCTTCTTCAACACATCAATGATACGCTCAACATGATTACGAAGTTGTGCATGTCTCAAATTGAATAGCTCTTGAGGGTTTTGTGGCCGTTGATGGCTTCTTCCTTGCTCCTGCAAATGGTACCTCACATTGCGATAAGGTGCGATGAAGTTAGGTGTGTTCGCATAACCCGCATCCACCAAATAAAACTTCCCTTCATGGACATAGAAATTGTTTTGAAGTGCATCTTGTAGCACTCGAGCATCGGAAGCCGAACCTTCCCATCCGACACTGACATGAACAAAATGATTTTCAAAATCGCATGCAACCATGAAATTTTGTGACAATGTTCCTTTTCTATTACGGTAAGGATCTTGGTCTTTTGGAGACATACTGATCGGAACATGTGTCCCATCTATAGCTCCAATGCAATCTTAGAGACAAGAAAAACGTATGATGAGTAATGTATGTTACTCAAATGTATATATAACCATTATCAATAAATTTAGAATGATACAATACAAGTAATACTTGGAAATATGGCATAAATTTTGGGTTGCTCGCTACTTTGAAAGGAACATTAATTGGAGGTATCCGTATTACACTTCCAGATAGTTTCATGAGTGCATGCAAAACAATATTGAAATATCGACCGATGGTCTCATCACTATGCTGAAATTGTCCTTGAAGTGTACGAATTGCTCGCATTTTTTGTTACGACATACAAGAATATTGCTACTTGTTCTTCCATAGAGACACAATCCGTATCTCTTAGACAACATCTCTCCCGAAGGCACTCAACTAGGTTATGAAAGATATGCTTCTCCATCCGGAAATCTCTTTTGCATCTCAGCTCATGGTCATCTAGAACTTTCTTCACATACAGATCTCCCGTAAGGATGGAAGTATGAATACGAGTGCGATGGGCTGAGCTTCTTTCGACATACAAAGCTTCTATGATGGCCAATTCTTCATCTTCTCTACGTTTACGCATCGAAAAGTTTCCCCACATTGTTAAAATATTTGATTGATAATTGAACACACCTGCAAACATGTTGCATATCACATCTCTTGTGTAACAAATTAAACATTAATGTTTTATCACATTAGATCCCAACATCTACCAAACGTCAACCTAACCTTCTGATCCCAAGAAAGAAAAGACAACAAAGAACAAAAATACAAATCACTACGTATATGTATACATATATCTGCTATGGCCGGCTCCGGCCGACGGCCACACCGGAAAACTCGCAGTCCTCTAATGCGGGTCGATTTATATATAGCCGTGTTTTCTCAAGCATGCAAGGCTAGCAGCTGATGCAACAAGCATGCACGTGAATATCGGTCAAGATGATTCTGCATGCAATCGTAAAAAACTAGTCAAAATCTTTTCAGAAAATAGCACTAGCCAAACGGTTCTCAGTTCTACCTAAAACTGAGAAAAAAATGGTTTTAGGAAACTAAAGTATTGTGTAGCCAGGCACCAAAATACTGTGATTTTGGAATACCATGGTTTAGAAAAAACTAAGCTGTCAAACTAAGCCTAAGTGACTTTGGATGCAATTTCTTCCTCAAAAGAGCCTTTACACCCCGCTATATTAATATAATAACCATCTGATATAATGTTTCGATCAATGCTGAGACAGAATAGTGTAAGTCAAGCCTAAAAAAATAAAAAAAAATTAAAAAAAGTCGGCATCGGCAGAGCGACAAAAACAGGGATAACTCGCAACCGTTGCGCCCTTAGAGAAGTACTAGGAAAAAGTAGCTCTTCGGAGGCTAGGAAAAAATAGCTCGTTATTTTTTTGTTAACGCTATGACATTTTAGCGCGATATAGCATGTTATTTCGAAAATAGCGTCAGAGCGAGAAAAATGCTAAAAATTAGCGTGACCTCTCCAGATATGCTATAGCGCGCTATTAGCGCCGAAATAGCACCCTATTTTTTCCATGCCATCATCGCACTGTAGCAAGTGTGCCAGGCCCAACTCCTCCGCTCACAGGGGATCCGCCACCTCGGAAAATCCCTGCCGCCCAGCAGTAGATCTGTTGCCACCGATCTCACCCGGTCCTGCCGGACCACCGTCGGTCTGAGAAACACCATCGCAAGCCACCTCCCAGAGCCACCTCCGTCGGAGGTACGTCCTTGCCGTCCACCACCCGGGGTCGTGTACGCGAACTTGAGTCTGTGCCACGACCAACATCACACCCAAAAGGTCACCGGATTGGGCGAGGTGTTCAAGTACCATATCATGTAGATGTCAGGCCACACAGCCACCAAGGTGCGGGGTACTACCCACATCCACCCAAAGTGGTCACTTTGAATTTCTATCTAAAGCTAGTCGTGTTCCTCAAGGAGTTGCATCCTTCATGGTCATGGGTCACCGGAATCTTTCATGGGCTTCGTCACCAGGAGTGGATAATGGCATGGGCTTCCGCCAGGCCGGACCGGGTAGGTCAACATCAGTCCCCCGTAGGGCATACCCATGTCAAAGCGACTCTTTATCTTTCTTCCATGTTTGCAAGCCAAAATTATAGTATTTTTTAGGTTTTTATGTTTTAATGAAAACTAACAAACAAATAAAAGACTAAAACAAGACAAAAGAAAATTGCTTTGAAAATCAAAAAAATAAGAAAAAGCTCACAGTGGTGCAACCTCCAAGCTTAGGTGTTTGCACAAAGTTGATGAACAGGTTCGTCCATGAGGGTGTGCAAGGTGGTCGACCGCACAGGACCCCCAAAAATCTGGGCCCCTAAAATCATGTATATCTATCATGCATCACCATGGATATGAGGTTGAGCAGTCCATTCGTGAGAGGAAGATGAGACTGTGATATGGGTCCAAACATGTGAAGGGGTAACTAGTGTGGCTATGTGGGTCCAACATGTGAAGAGTAACTCAATCTATGCTGGGTTCCACACTTCCGACACAATGGACCCAATTTCACGTATTCCGCACGAGCCACATGTGTACTGCAAAAATGGATCTTCATATGTGATATGGATATACCCCACGGGTACACGACAACGGAATACCTGGTCCAGCCCAAGGAAGGCCCACGTAAGGACACACAACCCATAAAGATTTTGGGTGGCTCAAGACTGTGGCGAATTCGAATCCTTGGAGAACAAGTATAGATTAGATAGACTTTCAAAGAGTATCAACCCTAATTTGTAACCGACTCGACCTATCCCGGGACCTGGCCTATCTATATAAAGGCCAGGAGGATACGGAGAGAAGGATCTCTCAACTCACCTCATACACACCTCACGCCAGATTGCATCTGCGCACCCTTATAATCTTCGGTTCCACTGTAATCAAGAGCAGACAAGCAGGAGTAGGGTTTTCCCTCTGGGGGCCTGAACCTGGGTAATCTCATGTCCCTATGTTGCTTGTCTGTTAATCGTTCCACGACTTCCAGCATCCCCATCTTTTCCAAAACCCAAGTCCATAACAATGGGCATTGACGAGTCAAACCCTCGTCAATTGGCACCGTCTGTGGGAAGCGGGGACGCTAATCGTGTGGTCGTGACGGTTCCATCCGGAGCGATCTATGATTCATTGGCGATGGAGAGTCACCTCCTCTTCGGCGCCTTCGACTTCACCGCCCACTCGCCAGCCATCCTGAAGGATTTCGAGTTCGTCGGCGACGGGCTCGAGATGCTGTTCGAGAGCTTCTGCTTCCAAGTGGGGCAGATCGGCACCCTCCGCGTCCCAGAGCGGGTTCCACCACCATCCATCAGGACCGCTTCATGGGTCCCACCAATCGGCACGTCGCACGCATCGATGCTGACAGGCGATTCGCATGACAGCAGCAGCTGCAACTCCGACCTGTGTGGCCCCCCTTCGGATGAAGGAACCTACGGTTCCGGATCTGAAAGTTGCGGCAGCAGCAACTCACTCCGCGAGCGCTACCTATGCGCCGTCATCAACAATGGAGCGGACCCACCGCTAGGTTCGAGTGCCAATCCACCACCCAATACCCCTCCCAACCTGCAAACTGGGAACGGAGGAAACGGGGGAAACCCGGCTAACAGAGCCAACGAAGGCGACAATAGAGGCTATGAACAGATCAACCTCAATGAGGAAGGCTGGCGCCAAGCACGTGAAGCCATGGCAGGCAACAAAATCCTACTGTGGATGCCTCCCGAGATCTGTTGATGGCCTACCACCTCCTCCTAATTGATGAGCACAACTGGCAGGTGAAGCTAATGGAGGAGCTCGAAAAGCGTCAGAAGGCAGCTGCGGAATCAAGCGCGTGGCAAGCTGCGCTCTCCGCCGCTGATGGCTCCACTTCACATGGCAACAACGCCAACAAGTACCGCTCTCGCATGGAGCGCATGGACCCCACCATACGATGCGAGGTCACTAGGGCCCTCAACACGTCCTTCATGACGATGGACTCGCACGACAACGTCATGTCGAAAACGCCGCAGGCTACAATCATGGCAGCCACCACCTATCTCGTGTTAAAACCGCCTTCGGCGAGCGACCCGAAAAATGCAATGCATAAGTCTGCACTAGCAGGCCTCGGACTCGTCGGAGCTGCGCTCCACGACAAGACTCCTGCGGACCCAAAGAAAAAAGCTACGATTAAGTTCACTCGAAGCCGTACACCCTCATCTGAGGAGGAGGAGCACGACCTGCCCCGGCGCTGCCAAATCCCATGGCATTGTAGCAGCAACTATGACGCTCGCAACGAGCTCATCCAACGCAAGATCGACAAATCACGTGCTAAGCGTGCGTGCTCGATTGAGTCTGAAGAGGAGGATGACACCGAACTGTGCGGAGCCAGATGCTTCAGTAGATCCATTAGGCAAACGCGGATGCCAAAAAATTTGAAGCTCCCTTCGGACAATCGGAAGTTCGACGGCACGCAAGAGCCAAGGCTTGGCTCGACGATCACCTGTCGTCGGTCAAGCTCCACGGCGGAAACAAAAACACCGCCTTACAGTGCCTTCAGCTGTAGCTGACACGCGCAGCCAGGGTCTGGCTCAACAGCCTATCCTCCGGCTCCATCCAAAGCTGGGAAGAGCTTGCGTACAACTTCATTCACAACTTCAAGGGGACCAGCAAGAGTCCAGCCTTAATCAAAGAACTGCGGGCCTGCACCCAGCGGGCCAATGAGTCCATCCGCTCGTACATACTACGCTGGTCCCACATCAAGAACTCCGCCATGCACATCTCCAAAGAAAGAGCAATCGACGCCTTCAAGGATGGTGCCAGGCGCCCAGATTTCAAGGAGCTCGGGCGCGTCAAGACCAAGACACTTGACCACCTCATGGACATCGCCAACCAATGGGCAGATGGCAAGGATTTCATCAACCGAGCGCATTCGGATGACGAAGATGACTACGTCCACAGGCGCGAATGCAGCAGCAAAATAAGATTGCGCATCTATGACGATCGCGATGGAGTCAACATGGTTGCGGCTGGATACGCCAATCGACTTGATGATGGCAACCGCAATAGCGGATACCGCAACAGCAATTACCGCGACGGCGGACGACCCACGCAAACGTGGCAACATCACAACTGTGACGATGAACCTTCAGCATATGACAATCTGTCTGGTCCCTGCATCATCCACTTCTACATCGACAAACAAGATGGTAAGAAGAAGGCCAATCACATGCTCAAGGACTACCGAGAGTTCCAGAAGCTCAGCGAGGGCCTCACCCAAATGCGGTGCCAGACCGTGAACCCTGGATTCGGACCCGCACTAGGTGCCATTGCACATGGAGCTGCCAATCGCACCAGCACCACCACCTGTCGGACCATCACAGCTGCCAGTCGCACCAGCACCAAACAACGGTGCATACGGGTGCCCTCGGCCGAAAGGAGCCCTGATGATCCAGAAGGGGCGCCCAACCAACAGGGTGCATAAGAAGATCACCCGCCAAGTCAGCCTGGCCGTGTCCTCTCCACCAGCCATACCTGAGTACCTCGGTGGCTCGGAGTCCTGCATCACGTTCGATCGTTCGGATCACCCACGCCAGATACCTCGCCCAGGTCATGATGCCCTGGTGCTCGAGGCTCAAATCAGAGGATTCGAAATGAGCCGTGTCTTTATGGATGGCGGCAGCAGCATCAACCTGATGTTCGCCAGCACACTCGCAGCGATGCGGATCCTGCTGTGCAGCCTGGAGCAGTCAGACACGATGTTCCACGACATAGTCCCAGGGAAGGGCATATACCCCATGGGCAAGATATGGCTCGACGTCATCTTCAGCCAGCACGAAAACTTCAGACGCGAGCGACTAGAGCTCAAAGTGGTGGGCTGGCCATCACAATACCATGCCATCCTCGGCCGCGTGGCATTCACAAGATTTCTGGCAGTACCGCACTATGCGTACCTGCTACTAAAGATGCCAGGACCTAGGGGCGTCGTCACCGTCCAAGGAAGCTTCACCAAGTCAGACAACTACAATGGAGACTTCAACAGAATCTCTCAGTCGTTCGGCATGCAGGAGGAGCACACAAGACTTCGAGAGGTGACGGTCAACAGGGCACCCCCAGTCGCCAGGCAAAACCCACCCGACATGGTGTTCGACTCCACAGTCAACACAAAGAAGGTGCAGGTTCACCCGACGGATGCATCCAATACGGCGTTGATCGCCAACAACCTGAGTCCCGCATAGGAAAGTGCGCTCATTGAATTCCTCTGTGAGCGCTAGGAAATCTTCGTCTGGTGTCATGCGGACATGCCAGGAGTTCCCAGGGAATTCACCGAGCATGCACTCAATGTGTTCCCAGATGCAAAGCCAGTCAAGCAATTGATGCATCGACTGTCTGAGCCAAGAGCCGAGGCCGTTGTAATCTAAGTCAAAAGACTGGTTGATGCCAACTTCATCAGGGAAATAAAAAAAGCGAGTGGCTGGCCAACACCATGCTGGTCCCGAAAAAGGACATGGACATCCTGCGGGTGTGCGTGGACTTCACATCGCTCAACAAGCACTGTCCTAAGGACCACTTCCCTCTACCAAGGATCGACCAAATCATTGACCCCACTGCAGGTTGCGAGAAGCTCTCCTTCCTCGACGCCTACTCAGACTACAACTAAATTCGGCTAAAGGTCGGAGATTAGGAGAAAACAGCGTTCATCACGCCGTTCGGGGTATTCTGCTACAACACCATGCCCTTCGGGCTGAATAACACAAGTGCGACATACCAGAGGTGCATGCAAGCATGTCTAAAGGACCAGATCGGTTGCAACATTCAGGTCTATGTCGACAACATAGTAATCAAGACCAGGGAGGCCAGGACCGTAATCGACGATCTCCACGAGACGTTCGATAACCTTGATCGCTACAAGATCAAGTTGAACCTAGACAAGTGCGCCTTCGGCGTCCCGTCTGGTCAATTACTCGGGTACTTCATCTCCCAATGGGGCATCGAGGCGAACCCGAAGAAAATTAGGGCCATACTGGACATGGAGAAGCCAAAGAACCTCAAGGGCGTCCAGCAGCTAGCTGGCGAATCGCGGCGCTGAGAAGATTCATCAGCCGAATGGCTGATAAGGCCCTCCCCTTTATCAGCTACTGCGCAAGACGGACAGATTCGAGTGGACACCCAAAGCAGATGATGCGTTTGAGGACCTCAAGAGGCTGCTCTCCATATTTCCTGTCCTGGTTACGCCGAAGGAGCGGGAGCCTTTGCTGCTATACATTGCAGCCACACATCAGGTGGTTAGCACCATACTCGTGATCGAGCGATCCGAAGATGGCAAGACCCATAGGGTTTAACGCCCAATCTACTACCTCAGCGAGGTACTGACCCTGACAAAGCAAAGATACCCTCACTATCAGAAACTCGCCTACGGTGTATTCATGACGGCACGTCGGCTGAGCCACTACTTCCAAGAGCATCAGATCATGGTCGTCAACGACACCCCGCTATCGAACATCTTGAACAACCCCGAAGCCACGGGGCGCATAGCCTTGTGGGGCATCGAGTTGTCTCCTCGAGACATAATCTACGAGCGGCGCACCGCCATCAAGTCCTAGGTCCTCCCTGACTTCCTCGTCCACTGGATGGAGCTGCAGCTACCGGATACTCCAGACATGTCATAGTCCTGGACGATGCACTTCAACGGCTCCAAGAGCGAGGCTGGAGCAGGGGCTAGCGTCATACTGACGTCCCCTCAAGGCGACAAGATGAAGTACGTCCTTCAGATAAAATTTTGCGCCTCCAACAACAAGGCCGAATACGAAGCCCTCATCCACGACATGAGGATGACCAAGGTGTGTGGCGCAACACGCCTTGTCATCTATGGCGACTTGAACCTTGTCGTGCAATAGACGATGAATGAGTGTGACGCCCATAGAGCCAACATTATCGCGTACTGCGCACTCTACAACTCACTCAAAGTGGACTTCAACGGCTGCGAGCTTCGGCACGTCGTCAGGGAGAGCAACGAAGAGGCTTACAGGCTCGCCAACATTGGCTCCACCTGTGCATGGGTGCCACCAGGTGTGTTCCTCGAACAAATCTGCGTACCCTCCATCAAGATGAAATTCCTAAAAGGCTCAGCCAAAGAAGCAGAGCACTCGGGGGCTACGCTACCCGAAGGAGAAGAAGGACCCGAAAAGCCCAACATAGAGGCCGAGCTAGTCAGCCTGATGCAGGTCATGGCGGTTGAAGAAACATGGACGCAACTGTACCTTCGATACCTGATAAACAATCATCTGTCTGATGACCCGACAGATTCCCGACGCATATCTCGCTGGTCAAAAGCCTTCACCATCATCAATGGCGAGTTGTACAAGCGCAACATTTCGGGTGTGCTTCGACGATGCGTCACCATCGGCGACGGCAAAAGCATCCTCCAAGAAATCCATGAGGGTATCTACGACCATCATGCAAGTAGCCGTGTCCTAGTCGCCATAGCTCTATGAGTTGGGTTCTACTAGCCAACCGCAATGGACGATGCCAAGGACATCGTCCAGAGATGCAACGTCTGTCAGAGGTACACGGACAAGCCACACGCACCAGGATCAGAGCTAAGGCCTATACCGCTGGCCTGGCCCTTCGCCTAGTGGGGCCTCGACATGATCGGCAAGCTGCCAAAGTCCTTGCCAGGAGCACGTCTTCCTCCCGGTGGCAGTCGACAAATTCACCAAGTGGATCGAGGCCATGCCCGTCACCAACCAAAGCGGCAAAACTGCCGTCAAGTTTTTCGAGGCCATTGTCTATAGGTTCGGCGTGCCCCATAGCATCATAACGGACAATGGCTCGAACTTCATCTCGAAGGAATTCCGAGACTTCTGCGGGAACCTCGGCATCAACATATCATACGCATCTATGGCGCACCCACGGACCAACGGACAGGTCAAAAAGGCCAACGGCCTCATAGGCAACAGCATCAAGAAGCACCTATTTGCCCACTCGAAAGGCTTGCGGGAGCTTGGGCAGATGAGCTATCCTCCGTCCTCTGGAGCCTGCGTACAATGCCAAACATCTCGACCGGCTATACGCCCTTCTTCATGGTGCATGGAGTCGAAGTCGTGCTACCCGCTGAGGTATGCCACAAGGCCCCATGGGTCATCACTTACAGCAAGGCCGAATCATCGGCCGCACTTGAAGACGCCGTCGACACACTCGACGAGACATCGCCGCGGCCCGTTCAGTGGTGTACCAGCAGAGTCTCCGTAACTATCACAGCCGCCGGCTGTGCCCAAGGTCCTACATCGAAGGAGACCTCGTCCTGCGACTCAAGCAAGAAGGACACAAGAAGCTCGAGTCACCCTGGGAAGGACTCTACATCGTCACCGAAGTCATCTCAGGTGGCGCCTACCGCCTCATGGACGTCAAATCAGGAGTCAAATACTCCAATCCTTGGAACGTCGCACGACTGCGACGCTTCTACCCCTAGTTACCCTTTACTTTCAATAAGGCTATTCAACCAAGGCTACTTAGCCGAACAATCTACCTCCTCATTTGCTATGAATAAAAGCTAAGTTCCTTGGCCCAAACAATCTTTTCCTTTGCATTACTTATCGCTAAAACATACTCGGGGGCTACGCCTCACCTTATGACTCTATTGACTGAAAACAACGCATATAACCCGAGTAGCTAACCACGTCAGGCTAACGAAAAGGATATGCACATACAATGCACTACGTACCAATACATAAAAACTTTACAAAGGGCATTACAAGCCCACTCGAATAAATACAAACTTTACATTATCTCGTTTTCTTTACAGGACCTAATCGTTCTGGAGCATTGATACGTCCAAAACGTATCTACTTTCCCCGAACACTTTTGCTATTGTTTCTCCTCTAAACTTGTGTGATTTGGATACAACTAACATAGACTGACGCTCTTTTCAGCAGAATTACCTTGGTGTCTAGTTTTTGTGCAGAAAATCAACTATCAGGAAAAATCCCGGAAAATATGCCAAAAATCCTATTTCACCAGAAGATCCATGGAGCCAGAAGACGAGACGGAGGGGAGCCCTGGGTGGCCCACCCCCTGCCGTGTGGGTGGGCCCACCCCGTGCCTGGGAGGGGTGTGGCCAGCCCAGTCACCCCCTCGGCCTCCCTCTTTGCCTATAAGTTGCCTCTTGACCTAAAAACCCAGGGGGGTTCGTCGTTTTTCTAGAAAGAGTTCCGCTGCGCCGCCACCACCAGAAGACGTGATTCAGATCCAGAAACTCCGTTCTGGCACCCTTCCGGGACGGGGAATTTGGGGAGGATCATCACCATCGTCATCACCAATGCCTCTCCATCAACAATTAATGTTTCCCTCATCCATGAGTGAGTAATCCTCTGCTGTAGGCTATAGGATGGTAGGGATTGAATGAGTTCTATCATGTAATCGAATAAGATTGTTAGGGCATAGTGCCTAGTATCTCTATTAGTGCTATTTGACTTTGTTGCAACTTGTTGTGCTTAATGCTTGTCACTAGGGCCCGAGTGCCATGATCTCAGATCTGAACTTATTATTGAATCATTATGATAGTATTGTTTGTGATCTTATCTGCAAGTTGTGTACACGTATCATTGTCCGGATCCAAAGGCCCCGAAGTGACAGATATTGGGACAACCGGAGGGGATGGCTGTGATGTGAGGATCACATGTGTTCATGGAGTGTTAATGCTTTGCTCCGGTGCTTTATTAAAAGGAGCACCTTAATTGTCAGTAGTTCCCTAGAGGCCCCGCTGCCACGGGCTGGCGGGACAAAAGATGTTGTGCAACATCTCATTGCGAGCACGCATGACTATATATGGAGCACATGCCTATGATTGTTTAGTACTTGGATGCTTATTTTTATTTATCTGCAATTTCCCTAGATCTTGAAGTTACATGTTTAGACTCGTCCATGCAACCCCAGTTCATCCATCCCTATGCCTACCGTGCTCATATCCTGCTGTTTGCTACTATTGTTACTATTGCTCCTGTTTTACTGCTGCCGTTGCTTTGCTTTTGCTACTACCAAACTGTTGCTACTGATAAACTTCTGTGAGCAAGAAATATTTCCAGGTGCAGCTGAATTGACAACTCAGTTGTTAAGGCTTGCAAGTATTCTTTGGATCCCCTTGTGTCGAATCAATAAATTAGGTAATACTACCCGCGAAGACTATTGCGATCCCCTATACTTGTGGGTCATCAAGACTATTTTCTGGCACCATTGCCGGGGAGCATAGCTTTATTTGTAAGTTCACTTGGATTTATTATTGTTCACTGCTACTCCTTTCATCATGGGGAAGTCTCGTGATGGAAAGTTTCCTATTTTACCATCCACTAAAAGAAGAGGTATAGTCCTAAACACCTCTGCTGCTCTTGATTCACCGTCTGTTATAAGTAAGATTGTTACACCACCACCACATACTCATGCTACACACACTGCTACTACTGCTGAATCTGAAACTACTTTTGATGCTCATGATGTTACTTCTACTGTGCTTGATGCGAGTGGTTCATTAGGTCCTTTCCTAGATGCTACTATGGCTGGTCTAGGAAATACTGAAACTCCTAGTGAAGAAACTGTTACACCTGTCAGCTCACCTGAGTCTAGAGATATTTATGATATTAATGATGGTTATATTGAGTTCACTGATGAATTTGTTGAAGAGTGTCGAAACACACATGGTACTAGTGCTATTAAGAGTCTCCTTGCTAGACGTACCATTATTCCTAAGCTGTCCTCTGATCCTACGTCTGCCACCTCTCCCATAGATATTAAAGATAAAGATTACGATTTCTCTCTTGATTTATCCTATTGGGACATTGTTGAGAAAGAACTTTTTTGTGGGACTGAAAATGAGAGTGCTGTAGCTCATATGAATGAGCTTTCTACTATGAGTGCTTTATTCTCTGATGATTTTAAGATGCGCAAGTACTTTGTTACTAAGATCTTCCCTTTTTCGCTAAAAGGAAAAGCTAGGGCTTGGTTTAATAGACTACCTCCTGGTTCCATTGATAGCCCTGATTGTTTGATTGCTTCTTTCTTTCAAAAATATTTTCCTCCCAGTGCTAGACATGCTACTTTGCAGAGACTTTTTGATTTTAAACAGGGAGAAGAAGAGAAATTGCTTGAGTCATGGACAAGGTTCTATGCCTTGATTCATGCACATCCTGGATGTCCATTGCCTAAAAGTGAGCTTCTTGATATTTATTATAATGGACTAACTGATGAGTCTAGGACATACCTAGATAGCTTTGCTGATAGTGTTTTCAGGAAAAGAACTCCTACAGATGCTAAACAATTAATGGCTAAAATAAGCAAGAATTATGATGATTGGACTTCAACTGAGCTAAATACACCTGAGCCTATTACTCCTGAACCAGTTATGCCTGAACCAGTTCCAACACCAACACCAAAGAAGAGGGGAGTTATTGCATTAAATGATGAAGTGATGAAAGAAGCTAAGAAGTGTCTAAAGGAGAAAGGTATTAGAGCTGAAGATGTGAAGAATCTACCTCCTATAGAAGAATTATGTAAGCCAATTCCCCACTCATCTACTATTGAGGTATAATCTCTCCACTTTGATGAAGGTGATATTCCCTATGGTAAGCCTCCTGATCAATGCTTAGAGGAAGTTGACACATTTATTGTTAAGCAAGGTAATTTTAATAAACAAGTTCAGAATCATTTATTGGAAAACTCTAGAGCTATTAAAGAGTTGAAAGATATTTTGGAAAGAACTTCTAATGATATTAAAATGCTTTGTAAACACTTTCAAATGGTTCAAACCCAACTTGATCAACTTGCTAAGGTACAAAAGGATATGCTAGTTAATGCCTCAGGAGATAAACATGCTCATGGAATTAGAACTAGGAGTGGTATAGCTACTCAAGATCCTTTATATCCTGAAGGACACCCTAAAAGAATTGAGCAGGATTCTCAACAAGGTGAAGATAGTGGTAGTCCTCGTAAGAGAAAGAGAAAGAAAAACAAAATAGTTGAGGAACCACTTGAACCTGCTATAGATCCTAATAGTATATATGTCTCTGATACTGAAACTGAGAGTGGTAATGATAAAAATGATGCTCCTAATAAGGAGGAAGTTGAGGAAGAGCCTGAGAAGCACACTAAGAACACCAGGTACACTAAGGAAGATTTTATTGCTAAGAAACATGGTAGTGAGAGAACCTTGGGTGCAGAAACCCATGCCTTTTCCAGGTAAGAAACACAAGTCAAAGGAGGAAGAACACTACAACAAGTTTTGTGAGTGGATGAAGCCTCTATTT
Source organism: Avena sativa (assembly GCA_916181665.1). Lineage (NCBI taxonomy): Eukaryota > Viridiplantae > Streptophyta > Magnoliopsida > Poales > Poaceae > Avena > Avena sativa. The sequence continues at coordinate 512,159,001 of OV702294.1, forward strand.
TTTGCAAATTCCTTTGACTGATGCTATTAATTTGCCTCCTTATTCAAAGTATATGAAGGATATTGTCTCTAATAAAAGGAAGATTCCCAATGAGGAGAATTCTACTTTGCTTGCTAATTATTCCTTCAATGGTAAGGTTCCAAAGAAACTTGGTGATCCAAGTATACCAACTATCCCTTGCTCTATTAAGAATAATTATGTTAGAATTGCTTTATGTGATTTGGGAGCTAGAGTTAGTGTTATGCCTTTTTCTCTCTACAAGAGACTTCAGCTAGAAAAGTTGATACCAACTGATATATCTTTGCAAATTGCTGACAAGTGAACCACTATTCATGTTGGTATATGTGAAGATGTTCCTGTTCAATTTGCTCATAATTGCTTGGTTTTAACTGATTTTGTTGTGCTTGAAATGCCTGAAGATGATAATATGTCTATTATTCTTAGGAGACCTTTTCTTAATACTGCAGGTGCTATCGTCAATTGCAATCAAGGAAAAGTAACATTCAATATTAATGACAAAGAGCATACTGTCTATTTCCCCAAGAAGGTTGCTAAAAGCTATTGCCTGAAATTCATTGAAAATATTGAGAGCATCAAGGTTGGGGAAATATATTGTCCCATTCCACAAGAAAATTTTGAAACTATCATGATTGGGACTATTGCTATCAAGTTTGAGGTAACATAATCACCTTGTGAAATGCAAATTTTTGTTCCATATAAGATTGTTTTGGTAACAAGACTTGATCAACCTTGTTAACAAAAGAATTTTAATGAACAAAATAATGCTTTCACTGTGGTTATTCTTGCTTTCGTTTACTTTTCTCCTTCCTAGTCTTTGCCTTTTCTTTTGCTAGCTTTGGTTTTGTTAGTTGTTTGCTTGTTGGAATGTCTTAGAACTTATGTAGTTTGGTTTTTGGTTTGCTTTCGCTTCTTCTAAAAAAACTGTTTCTGCGAGAAAATCAATTTTCATACCCTGAAAATTGGCCAAAAATAAAGTTTCCCGAAAAATCCCAGAAAATTCAAAATAAATTTTTTCCTCGAAAAAAGGGACAGAGGGACACCTGGAGTGACCCAGGGGGCCACCCCAGGCCACCACACCCCATGTGGGCGCGGGCACCCCCTAGGTGGCGCCTGGGTGGGGTGTGGCCCACCTGGGCCCCTCCAAGGTGCCTCCTCCCAGCCATCTTCTTTATCTCTCCCGAAAAACACCGGAAAACTTTCTCAAGCTCGAGTTCCTGCTGTTCTGGCTCGCGATTTTTGATCTCCTTGCTCAGCCCATCTTTATTGCTGATTTTTGGAGGGATTGCTCCTTGGTATGTGTTGGGGATATGCTATATGGGTATCCTCATAGCATGTCTCTTATCCGACTAACCCGGGTGGCCCATAGTCGGTAGCATGGCCTATGGTGTTGGATATATGCCCTAGAGGCAATAATAAATATAGTTATTATTATATCTTTGTGTTTATGATAAATGTTTACATTCATGCTATAATAGTATTAACAAGGAAACATTAATACTTGTGTGATTTGTAAGCTTAATTTGAAGTCCCTAGTAAAGCCTCTGTATAATACTAGCTTGTTGGTTAATAGATGATTGTGGTTTCCCTATCATGAACATTGAGATGTTATTAACAACAAGATCATATCATTAGGAGAATGATATGGTGGACATACTCCTATAGATAAGCGTAGCATAAAGATCAAGTCATTTCAATAGTTCAATTGCTATATGCTTTCTGATACATGGTTATCTAATTCCTTCGACCATGAGATCATGCATATCACCTTTACCGGATGGATGCTTTGATAACATCAAACACCACACCATAACTGGGTGGCTATAAAGGTGGCATTGAGTGTTCAGAAAGTATTGGTTGAAACACATGGATCAAGAGTGGGATTTGTCCATCCATATGACGGATAGATATACTCTGGGCCCTCTCGGTGAAATGTCATCCAATTAGCTTGCAAGCATGTGACTGGCTCACAAGGGATCACATATCACAGGAACGAGAAAAGAGTACTTATTAGTAACGAGGTTGAACTAGGTATGCAGAGATACCGACGATCATAACCTCGGATAAGTAAACTATCGTGAGACAAAGGGAAATTGATATCGTATGTAAGTGGTTCATTCGATCGCAAAGTAATCGTAGAAATATGTGGGAGCCATATGAATTTCCAGATTCCTCTATTGGTTATTGTTCGGAGAAGTGTCTCGATCATGTCTGCATAATTCACGAACCGTAGGGAGACACACTTAAGGATTCGACGTTGTTTGAGTAGTTATGGAATGATGAGAAAGAGTCCGAATGTTGTTCGGAGTCTCGAATGGGATCCGGGATATCACGAGGAGATCCGGAATGGTCCGGAGAATAAGATTCATATAAGGAAAGTCCCGTTTCGGAGTTGGGAAATGGTTCCGGTGTTTTCATCGGGAACATTCTAGAAGGTTCCGGAATGTCCGGCACTCCGGGGGGGGGGGGGGGAAGGGTACATGAATGTGTCATTGTAAGTTGGAATGATTGCATCATGTACTAGGTGTCTTTGCTGTCCAAAATAAAGGGTTTATTTAAATCCTAAATTGAAAAGTCAAACGGCTAGTTTGAAAGTCAAACGGCAAGTTTTTGGAAAGAGGAGAAGAGGTGGAAACCGAGTTGGGGAGGGAGTCCTCCTCCCCAAGCCGGCGCACCACCCAAGCCGAGTTGGGGAGGGACTCCACTCCCTCCCCTTGGCCACCGGCCCCTCCACCTATAAAGGGAGGGGCAGGGCTGCCCCTCCTAGCACACAAGTCCCTCTCCTCTAAAACCTAAACCCTAGCCACAGCCTAGGGATTTCTCCCAAGCCGTCAAGTTAGAGCTTCTAATTGCCCTAGCCTCCGGTTTAGAGCCTTCTAATTGGTGTGTCTAAACCCTAGATCACCAAAGCTCTCTCATACTCCACCATACTCGCTCCGGCTTAAGGCGAAGCCCTGCGAGATCTCCCCTCTACTTCCGGTACCACGCCGTTGTGCTGCCGGAATCGCGAGGAGAGTGCTACAACCTCCGCTGCCTACTGGAACAAGGGAGAGGAAGGTCTTCTCGAGTACCGAACGTGTGACCGACTGCGGGAGCGCTGCCGGAACGCAGCGCCGGAAGGATCGTCTACGCGATCTTGAGATCGGAAAGAGTACGACTACATCACCCACGAGAATCTGCTCTCGTTAAACGCTTTGGAATCTTCGAGGGTGAGTTATTCCATCGACTCGTTGCTACAATCTAGTAGATAGATCTTGGCTTGTTTGTTTGTATGCGGTAGAAATTTTTTGTTTTCCATGCTACGAAACCCTACAGTGGTATCAGAGCCGTGTCTATATGTAGATCTGTTGCACGAGTAGAACACAATGGTCATTGTGGGCATTGATGCTTTTATTGTCGATTGCTTCTTGTGTACTTTGCATCTTGCGGGATGTTGGGATGAAGCGGCCCGGGCTAACCTTACATGACATCGTTCATGAGACTTGCTCCACGCTTGACATGCAACTCGTATTGCATAAGTGGCTTTGCGGGTGCCTGTTTCTCCCAACATAGTGGAGATCCAATTTACAACGGGTGATTAACAATACTAGTATCAATGTTGTGGTTCTTGTTCGTAAGTTAGAACGACACTTATTAAAAGCCCCAAACCACATAAAATATGCAAAGAAAGTAGAGGCGTCTAACTTTGTTTTGCAGGGGTGTGCAGTGATGTGATATGGCCATGATTGTGATTATATTTGATGTATGCAATGTTCCTTATTGTAAGTTGGCAACCGGCAGGAGCCATATGGTTGTCTTTAATTTATGTTAAGACCCGCGTGTCTATTCAAAGTACTTGTAATAGTTGAAGCCGGTGGACAACAACCATGGAGAAGCGTCATTGACCTTGATGCAATGCCGGTGATGATGGAGATCATGTTCGTTCTTGAAGATGGAGATCGGAAGCACAAAGAAGAAAGGCCATATCATATCACATATTATGAATTGCATGTGATGTTAATCCTTTATGCATCTTGTATTGCTTAGTAGACGACGGTAGCATTATAAGATGATCCCTCATGCACATAAATTTCAAGTTCTAAAGTGTTCACCCTTAGTATGCACCGTTGCTAAAGCTTGTTGTTTCGAAGCACCACGTGATGATCGGGTGTGTTAGATTCCGCAAGTGTATACAACGTAAGCAAGCCAGATTTGCTTATGCGGTAGCTAAGGTTTGATCTTGACGAGCCTAGCATGTACAGACATGGTCTCAGGAACACGAATCACCGAAAGGTAAAGCATGAATCATATAGTAGATATGATGAACATGTCGATTGTTCGCCATTGAAACTATAGCAACTCTCGTGATGATCGGTTTTGATATGGTGGATTTGGTTCGTGTGATCACTAAAACAATGTGAGGGATGTTGTTTTGAGTGGGAGTTCACCTAGATTAAACTTTATTATTAATTTGAACTCAATTTGTCATAAACTTAGTCTAAACTATTGCAAATATGTTGTAGATCAATGGCAGCCCCTACCATCAATTTTAATGCGTTCCTAGAGAAAGAAAAGTTGAAAAACAATGGAAGCAACTTCGCGGATTGGTTCCGCAATTTGAGGATTGTCCTCACAGCTGGTAATTTGACCTATGTGCTGGATGCACCGCTGGGTGACCCACCTGCAGCTGATGCTACCGATGAAGTAAAGAATGTTTACCTTGCTCGGAAGAATCAGTACTCCACAGTTCAGTGTGCTATCTTGTATGGTTTAGAATCGGAGCTTCAGAAAAGGTTTGAGAATTCAGACCCACATGATATTGTCCGTGATCTCAAATTGATCTTTGAGACTCACGCGGCGATTGAGAGTTATGAGGCTTCTGAAAAGTTCTTTAACTGCAAGATGGAAGAGGGCAGCTCCGTCAGTGAGCATGTGCTTAAGATGTCTGGGCACGCAAACAAACTTCAAAGCTTGGGTATAGTGATTCCTAATGCTTTGGGGATTTACCGTGTCCTCCAATCACTACCACCAAGTTACAAGAACTTTGTGATGAACTACAACATGCAGAACATGAACAAGCAGTTGCCAGAACTGTTTGCTATGTTAAAGTCTGCAGAAGTGGAGATCAAGAAAGAGCACCAAGTGTTGTTGGTCAATAAGACCTCCAAATTCAAGAAAGGCAAGTCTAAGCAGAAGGGACACTTCAAGAAGGGTGGCAAGAAAGTTGCCACACCGACGAAGAAGACCAAGGCTGGACCCAAGCCTGATACTGAGTGCTTTTACTGCAAAGGAGAAGGTCATTGGAAGTGGAATTGCCCAAAGTACTTGGCGGATTTGAAGAACGGCAACATCAAGAAGAAAGGTATATCTGATATACATGTTATTGATGTGTATCTCACTAGTATTCGTAGTAGTGCCTGGGTATTTGATACTGGTTCGGTTGCTCATATTTGTAACTCGAAACAGGAGCTGAAGAATAAACGGAAGCTAGTGAAGAACGAGGTGACGATGCGCGTGGGAAACGGATCAAAGGTTGATGTGATCGCGGTCGGCACGCTACCGCTTCATCTACCATCAGGATTAGTTTTATACTTAAATAATTGTTATTTGGTGCCTGCGTTGAGCATGAACATTATATCGGGATCTTGTTTATTGCGAGACGGTTACTTGTTTAAATCCGAGAATAATGGTTGTTCGATTTATATGAGTAATATGTTTTATGCACATGCACCTTTGATAGATGGTCTATTCTTGTTGAATCTCGATGGTGGAAATACACATATTAATAACATTAAAGCTAAACGTTTGAAATCAAGCGATAACTCGACCTATATGTGGCACTGTCGTCTTGGTCACATTGGAGTGAAGCGTATGAAGAAACTCCATTCCGATGGACTTCTTGAATCACTTGATTTTGAATCACTTGAAAGATGCGAAGCATGTCTAATGGGAAAAATGACTAAGACTCCATTTTCTGGTATGATGGAGCGAGCTACGGACTTATTGGAAATCATACATACCGATGTGTGTGGTCCAATGAGTGTAGCATCGCGCGGTGGTTATCGTTATGTTCTTACCTTCACGGATGACTTGAGTAGATATGGGTATATCTATTTCATGAAACATAAATCCAAAACTTTCGAGAAGTTTAAGGAATTTCAAAGTGAGGTAGATAATCAACGTAACAAGAAGATTAAATTTCTACGTTCTGATCGTGGAGGTGAATATCTAAGTTACGAGTTTGGCGAGCATTTGAATAAATGCGGAATACTTTCACAATTGACACCGTCGGGAACACCACAGCGTAATGGTGTGTCTGAACATCGTAATCGAAATCTCTTAGATATGGTTCGTTCTATGATGTCACTTACAGATTTACCGCTATCATTTTGGGGTTATGCATTAGAAACAGCCGCATTCACTTTAAATAGGGCACCGTCTAAATCCGTTAAAACGACACCGTATGAATTATGGTTTGGGAAGAAACCTAAATTGTCGTTCCTTAAAGTTTGGGGATGCGAAGCCTATGTAAAGAAGTTATAGCCGGACAAGCTTGAACCCAAAGCGGAAAAATGCGTCTTCATAGGATACCCGAAGGAAACTATTGGGTATACTTTCTATCATAGATCCGAAGGCAAAATCTTCGTTTACAAGAATGGATCCTTTCTAGAGAAGGAATTTCTCTCGAAAGAAGTGACTGGAAGGAAAGTAGAACTTGACGAGGTTGTCGAACCTTCTCTCGAAATTGCGAGTAGCGCAGCACCGGAAGAAGTTCCTGTGGTGCCTGCACCAATTAGAGAGGAAGCTAATGATGATGATCATGAAACTTCGGTCGAAGTTGCTATAGAGCCTTGCAGGTCCATGAGAACTCGTACCACTCCAGATTGGTATGATCCCATTATGAGTGTCATGTTGGTGGACAACACCGATGACCCTGAGACATATGAGGAAGCAATGATGAGCCCAGATTCCAATAAATGGTAGGAATCCATGAAATCCGAGATTGGATCCATGTACGAAAACCAAGTATGGACTTTGGTGGACTTACCGGATGGTCGGAAGGCTGTCAAGAACAAATGGATCTTCAAGAAGAAAACAGATGCTGATGGTAATGTTACTGTCTATAAAGCTCGACTTGTCGCAAAAGGGTTTCGACAAATTCAAGGAGTTGACTACGATGAGACTTTCTCACCAGTAGCGAAGCTAAAGTCTGTGAGGATTATGTTAGCAATTGCTGCATATTACGATTATGAGATATGGCAGATGGATGTCAAAACAGCATTCCTCAATGGTTACATTGATGAAGAGTTGTATATGATGCAACCCAAAGGTTTTGTCGATCCTAAAGATGCTAACAAGGTATGCAAACTTCAACGGTCCATCTATGGATTGAAGCAAGCATCCCGAAGTTGGAATCAACGTTTTGATAAGGTAATCAAAAGTTTTGGTTTTATACAAACTTATGGAGAAGCTTGTATTTACAAGAAAGTGAGTGGGAGCTCTGTAGCATTCTTAATACTATATGTGGATGACATATTGTTGATTGGGAATGATGTAGACCTTCTTAATAGTGTCAAAGAATATTTGAATAATAGTTTTTCAATGAAGGATCTTGGCGAAGCATCTTACATATTAGGCATAAAGATTTATAGAGATAGATCAAAACGCCAAATATCATTGTCACAAAGTACATATTTGGACAAAGTTCTAAAGAGGTTTGGAATGGAAGATAACAAGAAAGGGTTCTTGCCCATGTTGCCCAATACGACCTTGAGTAAAACTCAGAGTCCGACATCGGCAGAAGATAGAGAAAGGATGAGTAAGACTCCCTATGCCTCAGCCATAGGATCTCTAATGTATGCCATGCTATGTACTAGACCCGACATTGCATATGCTGTTAGTTTGACTAGCAGATATCAAAGTGATCCAGGAGTGGATCATTGGACAGCGGTCAAAAACATCCTTAAGTACTTGAGAAGAACTAAGGATATGGTTCTTTCTTATGGAGGTGATGAACAGCTCGTTGTTAATGGTTACACCGACGCTAGTTGGAACACCGATCCGGATGATTCTAAATCACAATCTGGATACATATTTATTTTGAATGGTGCAGCAGTTAGCTGGAGGAGTGCAAAGCAAAGCGTTGTGGCGAGATCTTCAACTGAATCGGAATACATGGCTGCTTCGGAGGCTTCACAAGAAGCAATATGGATGAAAGAGTTCATTATAGAGCTGGGTGTGGTTCCTAGTGCGCTGGACCCAATGTCTATCTACTGTGATAACATGGGCGCCATAGCCAATGCGCAAGAACCAAGGTCACACAAAAAGCTGAAGCACATCAAGCTACGTTTTCACGCTATTCGAGAACATATCGAAGATGGGGATATAAAGATTTGCAAAGTACACACAGATCTGAATGTGGCGGATCCGTTGACTAAACCTCTCCCGAGGGCAAAACATGACCAGCACCAAACTGCCATGGGTGTTCGGTATATTACCATGTAATCTAGATTAGATGACTCTAGTGCAAGTGGGAGACTGTTGGAGATATGCCCTAGAGGCAATAATAAATATAGTTATTATTATATCTTTGTGTTTATGATAAATGTTTACATTCATGCTATAATAGTATTAACAAGGAAACATTAATACTTGTGTGATTTGTAAACTTAATTTGAAGTCCCTAGTAAAGCCTCTGTATAATACTAGCTTGTTGGTTAATAGATGATTGTGGTTTCCCTATCATGAACATTGAGATGTTATTAAAAACAAGATCATATCATTAGGAGAATGATATGGTGGACATACTCCTATAGATAAGCGTAGCATAAAGATCAAGTCATTTCAATAGTTCAATTGCTATATGCTTTCTGATACATGGTTATCTAATTCCTTCGACCATGAGATCATGCATATCACCTTTACCGGATGGATGCTTTGATAACATCAAACACCACACCGTAACTGGGTGGCTATAAAGGTGGCATTGAGTGTTCAGAAAGTATTGGTTGAAACACATGGATCAAGAGTGGGATTTGTCCATCCATATGACGGATAGATATACTCTGGGCCCTCTCGGTGAAATGTCATCCAATTAGCTTGCAAGCATGTGACTGGCTCACAAGGGATCACATATCACGAGAACGAGAAAAGAGTACTTATCAGTAACGAGGTTGAACTAGGTATGCAGAGATACCGACGATCATAACCTCGGATAAGTAAACTATCGTGAGACAAAGGGAAATTGATATCGTATGTAAGTGGTTCATTCGATCGCAAAGTAATCGTAGAAATATGTGGGAGCCATATGAATTTCCAGATTCCTCTATTGGTTATTGTTCGGAGAAGTGTCTCGATCATGTCTGCATAATTCACGAACCGTAGGGAGACACACTTAAGGATTCGACGTTGTTTGAGTAGTTATGGAATGATGAGAAAGAGTCTGAATGTTGTTCGGAGTCTCGAATGGGATCCGGGATATCACGAGGAGATCCGGAATGGTCCGGAGAATAAGATTCATATAAGGAAAGTCCCGTTTCGGAGTTGGGAAATGGTTCCGGTGTTTTCATCGGGAACATTCTAGAAGGTTCCGGAATGTCCGGCACTCCGGGGGGGGGGGGGGAAGGGTACATGAATGTGTCATTGTAAGTTGGAATGATTGCATCATGTACTAGGTGTCTTTGCTGTCCAAAATAAAGGGTTTATTTAAATCCTAAATTGAAAAGTCAAACGGCTAGTTTGAAAGTCAAACGACAAGTTTTTGGAAAGAGGAGAAGAGGTGGAAACCGAGTTGGGGAGGGAGTCCTCCTCCCCAAGACGGCGCACCACCCAAGCCGAGTTGGGGAGGGACTCCACTCCCTCCCCTTGGCCGCCGGCCCCTCCACCTATAAAGGGAGGGGCAGGGCTGCCCCTCCTAGCACACAAGTCCCTCTCCTCTAAAACCTAAACCCTAGCCAGAACCTAGGGATTTCTCCCAAGCCGTCAAGTTAGAGCTTCTAATTGCCCTAGCCTCCGGTTTAGAGCCTTCTAATTGGTGTGTCTAAACCCTAGATCACCAAAGCTCTCTCATACTCCACCATACTCGCTCCGGCTTAAGGCGAAGCCCTGCGAGATCTCCCCTCTACTTCCGGTACCACGCCGTTGTGCTGCCGGAATCGCGAGGAGAGTGCTACAACCTCCGCTGCCTGCTGGAACAAGGGAGAGGAAGGTCTTCGTCGAGTACCGAACGTGTGACCGACTGCGGGAGCGCTGCCAGAACGCAGCGCCGGAAGGATCGTCTACGCGATCTTGAGATCGGAAAGAGTACGACTACATCACCCATGAGAATCTGCTCTCGTTAAACGCTTTGGAATCTTCGAGGGTGAGTTATTCCATCGACTCGTTGCTACAATCTAGTAGATAGATCTTGGCTTGTTTGTTTGTATGCGGTAGAAATTTTTTGTTTTCCATGCTACGAAACCCTACATATGGCCTGCTGGGCGGCCCAGTTAGATGGATCCAGAAGGGAGGCCCATGCCGGATAAAGGAAGGCTATGGTGGAGTCACCAGCGTACCCGGAGCCTTGGAGTGCAAGATACACAAGACTAGTAATAGATGGTGTAGAACTCTGTAACCTGTCCGGCTAGGACTTTTCCCTGTAACCATAGGACCTGGCGACTATATAAGTCGGGCCTATGGGAGCCTTTAGGGCACGATAACTTAGACTCTCTAGTCACCTCGCACAGCGAACCTATCTCTGTAACTCGGCGTATTGCCATTATAGTGATTTATAGCAGGAGTAGGGTTCCGCCACCGTTGTGGGATCTGAACCTGGGTAAACTGTGTTACCTCGTACCCGTCAACCGTCCGCCTTACCCCACGTCTCTAAACACGCACTGCGAGGACCCCTCCATGGCGTACTCGTCGGCAATACCACGACAGTTGCGCCCACCATGGGGCAAGAGGCGCTTCAGGCTCTTCAGCGGGCGAGGACCAAGATCTTCGCGGGAATCGGCAAAACCGTAGCCATCGGTCGCGTTCTCTTCTCCGGCAACGTTCCGATCGTCCCTCCCGACGAGTTCTGGATCCCGGCGAAGACGAACCCTACGCGGTGTTCGATTGTTCCTATCGGAGACATCCACCTCTTCATCGGCGAAACCGACTCGGGCACTAGTTCCCTAGGAGTCGGAGGAGCGTCAAGACCCGCACGGACCGCCTACGGGCAGGATACGTTTGCGGAAGGATCGATGTCGGATCTCTCCTCGGAGTTTGCCAGCAAAGATCGGGAAAATTCAAGACCCACCCAAACCGCCCCTGTGCAGGATGTAAAGGTGGAAGATCACTGCAAATCCGCCGGCTTTGTCCGTGCGTCTGGACAACAGAGATCCAAGTTCGTCGGCGTGGTTACCATCTTCGATCTAGCGCGCTGCGTTCAGAGAGGGCAAAAACCCCCGCGATTACCTGGCCAGGTGGCTCCGTATACGAGCCGATCTGGCCCACTACCCCAATGATGATGATATCTATCATTTTGTGGAAGGACTGGACCATGGCACGCTCCTCCGACATTCTCTAAGACGGCAATAGGCGTCAGGACGCCTTACCTTCGAAGGCATGGTGAACACCGTCAACAACTACGTGGAGGCTGAAGCGGCAGCTCAAACAGCGCTTGCGCTCATTGACGGAGCCCCTTCGATTCAGCCACCACCACCGCCTCCGGCCGCCATCGTCGTAGCAGCACCACCACCTCCAGTCATCGTCGAGGCCGTTGCACCTCCACCGCCCGTCATTGAGGAAGTCCTGGAACCCTCCGACTCTGTCATTGACGCGCTTTATGCTGATTTCAGTGCAGATTCAGAGGAAATAGACTTCAGTCCAGAAGAGCTAGACTCCGCTATGCAGGAGATGGAGGAGGAGTACTCGCGCGACGAACAAGCTAATAACACCGTCATGTCTCGAGGGGTGTTCGTCACCATTGGGACAACGATGGATGAAGACCAGCCCGGGCAAGCTCCGCCTACGGCGCTGGGATAAAGGGAAGGGGCCACTTATTGCTGCTGACGATGATCGCGCAAAAGTCATGCCTCCTCCGCCTAACCCAGTGCAGCAGCCGCAGGAACTCGGCACCGGCCTGAGCAATAACAACACCACAAACTTGCCGCCTCCAGCATCCACGTCGGCAGCGGCCCATGTTACTCCAGCTGATAGAGTGATGTATGGCAATCTCCTCGTTGAGCCACTAACCGTTGATCATATCCGGAACGTGACTCATCTTGACGAGAAGCGCCAGCAGCTGCTGGAAGAGGCGCAAGCCATCGCGGAGAAATGCGCCAAACTAGATCGAGATCTGGTCAATGCGCAGAAGTCCATAGAAAAAGCTAGAGCAATGGAGGCCGAGTACAAGACTCTGCTACAGCAGCAGAAGGCTAAGAAGGCTCCGGCTCGCGTCATCAACGATCCTGGTGTAAGGCGCAACCTAGGATGGGCTCCCTCGAAGCCGGCACAGGCCAAGCCATACATTGACAGTGAAGGCAAACAGGTGATGCCCACCCCACTCCTTAACCTCGCCGTCGCCAAGACCCTTCTGGAGCAGGATAGATCGCCTGAGGCAGTAGAACATGTCTATGACCTAGTGGCCAAGGCGGTAAAGCAGCAGGAAAAGGCCACCTCCTAGAGGCTTGAGTCTGACCCAGCGCTCTGCCGATCTAGCCAGTACAAACCGCCAAGGGACAGATCTCCTCAGGATGTCGGATCACAGACAGGTTCATCAGAACAAAGACGGAGGGATGCGCGCAACTGGAAGGATGCTATCCCCATATCCTCCGACCACGGAGAAAGAGCCCAACCTCGCCGCGCATCACCACCGCACCGATCCCCCGACGTCAGGAAGACTACAAGGCTCACCATCGCACGGATATGCCCCCACCAAAGCAGTGCGGCATCGTCATCCGCGACAACGCGGCACAGACCCGTCATGATGAAGAGCACCACCAAGGACATAAGAGCAGGTCACACCATGACCCTCCGTGTTCGACAAGCAACCGTGACAGGCGTGGGGCGTCGCAGGAGGGTAACATCAAGAAGGCTAACCCACCTTCACCTCCGCCTCCGTCGCCGCCAAGCAGTCACCATGGCGGAAGAGGCCCGCGTCATTCACGCAGCCCGTCCCCTGTTGACAACAAAAATAAGAACCCGGAGCCGTACGATGCACGTTCACGGATCGATAAGATCCACAAGGCCCGGGACGGACCATACCTGGGACCATGTTGCTTTTGACCTGCAATACGGTCCGCAACTTACCCCAAAGGTTTCCGGATTGACAAGACCATCAAGCCCTATGACGGCACTGCCAAGCCCGCCACATGGTTGCAGGACTACGGCAACGCGGTGGAGATTGCCGGAGGTAACCCCAACGTCGCCGTCAAGTACCTCCTGTTAATGTTGGCGGGCACGACCCGTCAATGGATCGATGACTTGCAGGAGAGATCTATCTACAACTGGCTGGACATGCAAGGAGCATTCACCAAGAACTTTGGGGTACATATAAACATCCCTCCACTGTGGGTGATCTACAGCGGTGCGTGCAGGAGAAAGACGAAACATCTCGCGCCTACCTCTCCCGCTGGCTGGATATGAAGAATTCCTGTGCAGGAGTGCATGCCCAGACCGCCATGGCCGCCTTCATCAATGGGTTGGAAAGGGGCACGTTGCTTCGACATAAGCTGAAGCGCTTGCAGGACAATCATCAGCTTGACTTGAATCAGATGATTCAGTTAGCCAGTGAGTTTGCAGCTGCCGACAACGATGCTCGTGGCTCTTTGCCGGCAACGGCCGTTCCAACTCAATCTCGGAGGAACAGCAGTACAAAGCGGAAAACCGCTACAGAAGAAAAGCAATCTACCGACATGGTCGCTATGACTTTTGCAGGATGAGGAAAAGGCGGACAACGTGGCCGAGGAAGAGGAGCAGGTCGCGGGCAGCAACGAGGAAGTGAAACCAACTCGACGCTGCTCCGCGTTCCCCAAACGTACGAGGAGTACCGCGATATGTCGTGCCTCGTACACCTTGATGGCAACGGCAAGGCCACCCATACCAATCAACACTGCAAGTTCGTCAACAACCTCAAGAAAGACCCGGAGTCCGGCTACAAGCGAAGTCGGAAGAACAGACCGCGAGGCAAGGGCAAGGGGAAGAAGAAGGAGGAGGAGTCCAAGGATTCAAGTGACATGGACGAGGACATTGACCCCAAGCACGCCGCCAAGAGCGACGACAAGGGCAAGAACCCCTTCGCAAAGAAGGTCCCAGTCTACCACACTTTCCTTGGCACCCCCACCGTCCGACAATAGAAGACCTCTCTAAGGATCCTGATGGCCACTCTCCCCCCAGTTTCCCAATACATGCACTGGTCGGAGGTTCCAATCACTTGGGACAGGACGGACCACCCAGACCTTGTGCCCATGGAGAACCAGTACGCCATGGTCATCAACCCATTGATTGACGGCGTGGAGTTCACCAAGTTCATGGTGGATAGTGGAAGCAGCATCAACATCATGTACCTGGATACACTGCAGAAGATGAACTTGACGGAGGCAAACCTAAAGCGGACCAACACCGTTTTCCATGGCGTAGTTCCTGGTCGGGAGGCTCGGTCCCTTGGGTGCATCACACTTCAGGTAGCCTTTGGCGACGTTAATAATTACCGCCAAGAGCGCATGACCTTTGAGGTGGTCCCCTTCAAGAGCGTGTACCACGTCATATTCGGCCGCGACATATTCCACACATTCATGGCCAAGCCATGCTTCGTCTACAACAAGCTCAAGATACCCGGACCAAATAGTGTCATCACCGTATCCGGAAGCTTTACCAAGGCAAGGGACTGCGAGATCAATGAAGCAGCCATTGCAGAAGCTGTCCTCTACAGCGAAGAATTCAAAGAAATCCAGAGCAAGGTCAATGACTCAGAGTTGCCCGCGTCGAAGAAGCAGATCTCCGACTCCGCTCCTGCGTTCAAAGCCGCCATCGAGACCAAGTCGGTGGAACTTGTGGTAGGCGATGCCTCCAAGACCGTCGCCATTGGGACGAACCTGGATCCCAAATAGGAAAGCGTGCTCGTCGAGTTCCTCCGTGAGAATAGGGACATCTTTGCCTGGCAACCTGCCGACATGAAAGGTGTACCTAGGGAACTTGCCGAGTACAGCTTAAACATAGATCCAAAATGTAAACCAGTGAAACAACCTCTACGACGCTTCGGAGATGAGAAGAGACGCGCCATTGGCAAAGAGATAGCTAGGTTACTTAAGGCTGAGTTTATCTGAGAAGTCCTTCACACCCGGTGGGTGGCCAATCCTGTACTTGTCCTCAAAAAGGGAACCAATGAACTAAGAATGTGCGTTGATTACACCGGCTTGAACAAAGCATGTCCCAAAGATCCATTTGCTTTGCCTCGCATTGACCAAGTCATTGACTCGACGGCTGGCTCGAAACTTTTGTGTTTTCTCGATGCATACTCAGGATACCACCAAATCAAGATGAGGAAGTCGGACCAATTGGCCACTTCGTTCACTACCCCATACGACACGTTTTGCTATGTCACAATGCCCTTTGGGCTGAAAAACGCAGGTGCTACCTACCAGCGGACAATGCAACATTGCCTTCACAACCAAATTGGTCGGAACGTCCATGCCTATGTGGCCGATATCGCGGTGATGTCTAAAAAGTCAAACGACTTAATCTCTGACTTAAAAGAAACCTTTGATAATCTCCGGAAATACAACATGATGCTCAACCCTAAGAAGTGCGTCTTCGGGGTTCCAGCCGGCAAACTGTTGGGCTTCATCGTTTCCCAGCGCGGAATCGAGGTCAACCCGGAGAAAATCAAGGCCATCTTAAACATAAACCGTCCGACATGCCTAAAGGACATCCAACAACTAACAGGTTGTGTTGCAGCAGTTAGTCAGTTCGTCAGCCGACTTGGAGAGAAGGCTCTGCCACTCTACAAGTTGCTGAAAAAGGCAGACAAATTCACATGGACAGACAAAGCAGACGCAACATTGAAGCAGCTCAAGGAGATTCTTTCCTCAGCGCCTCTCCTTGCAGCACCCGAGCCTGGGGAGCCCCTATTAATTTACATGGCGGCAACCAACCGGGTTATTAGCATCGTCGTCGTGGTAGAGCGGAAGGAACCAAGCTACGAGCACGGAGTTCAACGACCAGTTTACTATGTAAGCGAGGTCTTGACGGAGTCCAAGCAGCGTTACCCGCACTACCAAAATATAGCTTATGGAGTATTCCTTGCTTCTCGGAAGCTGAGGCATTACTTTCAGGAGCACCCAATCACAGTAGTGAGCAAGACTCCACTGTCTGACATTATCAACAACAGCGACGCTACATGAAGGGTCGCGAAGTGGGGCATCGAACTTGCCGCCTTCGAGATCACCTACAAGAGACGCGACGCTATCAAGTCACAAGCCTTGGCAGATTTTATCGCAGATTGGACGGAGATGCCAGATGCCACTCCGTTGCCAGAACCAGAGTACTGGGTGATGCACTTTGACGGATCAAAGCTGCTCAACGGCTCGGGGGCTGGTGTATTGCTACAGCCACCAAAAGGACACAAGCTACACTATGTTCTGCAGATCCACTTCGAGGCTACAAACAACATGGCGGAGTATGAAGCACTCATTCACGGACTGCGTGTAGCCAAGGATATTGGCATCAAGCGCGTATTTTGCTGTGGAGATTCCGACTTGGTTGCCTAGCAGGTGGCTGGCACCTGGAATGCGCGGAACCCTATGATGGCGGCATATCGAGACGAAGTGGACGAGATAGCCAAGAGCTTCTTGGGATACAAAGTCAAGTATGTGCCTAGGGAGAAAAACGAGGCAGCAGATCTGTTGTCAAAACTTGGATCAGGGCGCAAGCGAATTCCGCCAGGAGTTTTCCTAGAGCATCTACGCACACCATTCGTGAAGGGCACCGACATTGACAACCCGGATAGAGCTGACTCTTTCGTCAACACGATGACAAAGATCCCTCCGGCTTGGACAAAACCATTCATGGAATATCTCGAACACGGAACTTTGCCCGACGACGAGGTCGAACGACGGCAAATAGTATGACGAGCAAAGGGTTATACCATAATCAATGGGCAACTCTATAAAAGGAGCACTACAGGTGTATACCTAAAGTGTGTTTCCCAACTAGAAGGTATGGAAATCCTACGCGAAATCCATCTCGGAGATTGCGGGCATCACTCCGCTCCTCGATCATTGGTCGCGAAAGCCTTCCGGCAAGGATTCTACTGGCTGACCGCGAAGGCGGACGCCGACAAGCTGGTTGAGACATGCACAAGATGCCAGTATTATGCCCGACAACCACATGTTCCTGCTGAAGAATTGCGAACAATACCAATAACTTGGCTGTTTGCAGTCTAGGGGCTAGACATGGTGGGACCGTTACAAACGGCACCATGTGGATTTATGCATCTGCTTGTAGCAGTTGACAAATTCACCAAATGGATAGAAGCTAAACCCATTAGAAAGCCTGATGGGGCAACTGCCCTCAGGTTTGTCCGGGATCTAGTGGTGAGATTTGGTCTCCCACATAGCATCATCACCGATAATGGAAGCAACTTGTCACTCGGAGAAGTGGAGGCCTATTGCTGGGACAAAGGCATCCGACTTGACCTTGCATCTGTGGCACATCCACAATCCAATGGTCAAGTTGAGCGAGCCAATGGATTAATTCTGCAGGGAATCAAGCCACGTCTTGAGGCACCGCTACATAGAGCAGCTGGAGCCTGGGCGGAAGAATTTCCATCTGTGCTGTGGAGTTTACGAACTACACCCAACAGATCCACCGGCTACACCCCTTACTTCATGGTATATGGAGCATAAGCCATCCTACCTTCCGACATCCTCCACGATGCACCAAGAGTTGCCGCCTACAACGAAGATGACGCTGAAGAATCCAGACACCTAGATGTGGACCTTCTCGAGGAGGAGCGCGTTTTGGCATGCCAAAGATCCACCATCTACCAGCAGAAGCTACGCAGCTACCATAGTCGCCGCGTCCGGCATCGCTCATTTAAAGAGGGGGATTTAGTACTCCGACTTAAGCAGAAGAAGTCACGCAAACTATCCCCGCCATGGGAAGGACCGTTCATCATAAGCAAGGCGCTTCTCAATGGGTCTTACTACCTTGTCGACAATCGTGAACTCAAGGATAGACCAAACAAGGATCATAAGCGTAAGCGACGTGACCCGGATGATGACTACCCGGAGCTTGATCGGCCATGGAACATAGCACAGCTACGTCCTTTCTACACTTAGCATTTTTATCTAATCGTGTACCTCTTACATGATCAATTAAATAAAGCTTTTTGGTTCACTCATATTGCTGAGTCTTTTACCTCCTTTAGTGTTCATTTTTGGATCATATAAAACTTTTATGCACAAGTCTTGCGATTGCACTTGTGAAAATTCCGCCTACGGGCGTTAGCTTAAGTTTTCTGGTCTACACGTTCTTTGTTGTTTTTATGTAGATTCTGGAGTAGTGACTTTTGGCACTTATTGTCGGCGATTTTGTGCTCAGGTTATTGACGGTGCCATTGGGCATCATCACCTAAGCGCATGGTTCCGACAGCGAGTCTTCCGACTCACGAAAAGTCAAGCATAAAAACCAAAGTAATGGATAAGCCAGCACTTGCTTAAAAAATATATACATACTGGGAATTAATTCTTAAGTAGCAGGATACGACAACCACTTTTTTCCGCCTTAAGATTACACCACCAAGTTTTTTCAATGCACACGTCAAGGGTGAAACAAGAATTACAAAGTGTTTTTCACTCTTTGGGTGCAGGGGACTTGGAAGCCGCATCATCACCAGCCGGAGAATCACCCTCAGCGTTGGCGTTGTGATGAGACTCAGAGGAATCCGGGTTGGCGTTGTCAAGAAAGTTCCTGGGCACGAAGACGTCAACGTCCACCAACTCGGCAACCCTGGTGTCATAACCCGCGAGTGATGACAGGATGGCTTCGTGATCAATCTCCTTGCCGTCATCATCCACGTCGGGGATACCAGATGTCACCGTGTTGATGTCGGCACCTTCATAGTGTGCCTTCACCATGGACAACGCCATCCTTGCGCCAGCCCGTGCGCATGAAGCTTTCCAGCTCGCGACACGCTCGGGGGATCGGCGCAGAATCTCCGAGTACTTCACCACGGAGTCCGAGGCCTTGATATAAATCTGGAGGGGCTTGGCAATCTCCTTGGCTTGGGCGATGGTGGTTTTGATGAAGTTGCCGACAAGAATCATGCATTCCTTGTCCGAAGGAGGCGAGCGGGTTAAACCCATAGGCGCTGAAAATTCCGACAAGAATTGCATGAGTTCAATAAATTCTAAGTATCCAGACTACAGAACTACAAGGCGGAGGACACTTACTGAAGTTGCTGGCCTTAGCCTGCCAGACGGTGTCCTCCAAGGATTACTTCTCTTGTTGGAGGAGCTTAAACGCCTAGCTATGGCGAAGGTTTTGCTCATCGGCACCTTGCTTCTGATCCTTTAGGATCGCAAGCTCCTCCTTCAAGCGATTGATCTTCGCGGAGGCGGAGTCCTGCAGGGCTTTCATGGAATCCTCGTGCATCTTCAGCATTTCTTCCCTCTCCTTCTTAAGGATCTTGTTCTCGCTGTCCAGCTGCTGGATGTGCTTGGACTGCTCGACAATATCCTTAGCCTTGGCAACATGCTCTGCAAGTCGTAGAAAACAAAGTAAACGTTGAGTACTCGGAGATTATGGGCACAAAAGAAAGACGAAAATGCGCAAAAAGAAAACAGACTCTTGTTTTTGATGATCTGTTCCTTCAAGATGGCGGTTTTACCCTTTTCAGCTTCAAGGTCTGCGCGCATCTTCTGGTACTTGTCGTTGGCCATGCCCCTTCGAGCATTCTCGTTCTATGGAAACAAATACAAAGTCAAGTCGTTGTTTAGTCTGCTTGGAGCTTCTAGTCGGAAATTTTCCACCAAGATGCTCGGGGGCTACAGCGAGAGTTTTTAACTTAGCAATATACTTAGCTTTTCTTTAAGCATCTAGTCGGAGCTAATTGAGTTCTCGACTAGAGGCTTGGGGGCTACAGTATAAAGTTTTTAACTCATAAAATGCTTAGCTTTTCTTTAAAGCATCTAGTCGGAGCTAAATTCAGTTACAACTAGAGGCTTGAGGGCTACAGCATTGAAAATCATGAACACTGCTTGTGCTACTCTTAAAGCATCTAGTCGGAATAATTCATTCCATCTAAATGCTTGGGGGCTACGGTGAGAGTTTTTTCTAACTTAGTCACTCTTAGAGCATATAGATGCAAAACCTATGGTTTTCCGTCTACATCCTCGGGGGCTACAGTGGGATACTCATACGAAATGCAAAAGGTAAAGTAAAACTTACAAGTGCGATGATCTTGAGGATTGTAGCGCTCTCGGCCAGCAGCTTGCCAAAGGCAATGCTGTTCCCTCGCAAGATGTCCGCTTGCCGAAGTAGATCCTCAAGACCGCACGTCGGAGATGACGGCACTCCTCCAGGAACCATAGTTGTGTTACTCGGCATGAGCGTCGGGTAAACAATTTTTGGGAACTCGAAGGGTTTCTGGGGAGCAGAGGCGCCGCCTACGACAGAAGTACCAGCTCCCACCACCGCCTTGCCGCTACCGATGGCATCCTTAGTCGGAGCTTCAGCCATTTGAAGAGCAGCACTCTCCTGCGTCGCCTGCTCGCCGACAACAGCTAGTTCGGTAGAGGCGCCAGAGTCCACTTCCATGACGGAAGGGCCTGGTGCCTCCTGGACTTGGGAGCATGTCGAAGCAGAGGAGGGCTTGACGGCAGGAGTAGCAGGGGCGATGGCGGGGGAGGAGTCGCGATGCAGCATATCTTTAATATTTCTAGAAGCCCCAAGAGTCTTGGAGGACTTCTTGAGACTGGTTGTGGCTTTCTTCCTGAAACGTGCAAAGTGCATAAGTACAGGAATAAGACAGATAAATGAGACAATGTCGAAGAATGAGAAGGCTTACACTAGGGGGGTGCTTTGGCAAATATCCCGGTGGCTTTCTTCTTTTTCGCCTCCAGGGCGACAGTACTCTTTTTGGAGGCTCCACCCTCCGTCTTCTTCTTACCTCCGCCGGCGGCGTCAGAGGTGGATCTCTTCTGCTTTCGCGCCAACAGGGCATCATCGTCGGACACGACCGTGACTTCCTTCATCTTTGGATCGTAGATTTCGGCAGCCAGGTTGCCCTCCTCTAGATCGCTAAGCTGTTAAGTGAGAAATCATCGTGTTAGACAAGATGGTATTGATAAGACGGAAAAAATGGAGCAATGTCATACACGGAAAATAAATATCTACCTTTGGGCACTTGCCGTCTACGAACATGTCATAGGTGAGGGTGAAGCCACGCTTCTTATCCTTCACCTTGACGATGTCCATAAGGCGGAACTTGACGGAGTCGCTCGAGAAGTTGTCCTCAGAGATCCAGAGGGTATCCCTTCGGTCGCCGGTGTACTCGTGCATAACCTTCGTGCGGTGCTGCAGAGGTTGGATCTGCCTGATGAACCAACACATGGCTAGGTCCAAGCCGGTTATACCCGTCTCTACGAACCACTCGATCCGCCTTATTGCGTGAGAAGCGTCGAGGTCGGAGGGAAGGGAGGCATGGGACCACCATGTGGAGACTTCAGTGGCGGCTCCATCCACGAAGTCCGGGTACGTTACTTATCGGCCCGCCAAAGGAATGTCAGGGCCGTAGAAGTACGTCCGCTGCCAGTTTTTACACGACTCGTGGCCGACGATGTCGGGGAACCACCGGCCAGGACGGATCTTGAAGCTTATGGTGCCGCAGTTCCTAAGCTCCTCTCTACTATGTCCGGCTTCACGTTTGACGGTGAAGAAGTATACAAACAAGTCTAACCTAGGCCTAATCCCTAGGTAACCCTCACAAAGTGCCGCGAAGTTGCTAAGCACTAAGATGCTATTGTGGGAGAGGTTATGGGGTTGGACCTTGAAGTGATTCAAGACGGACAGAAAGAAGTGAGAGATGGGCATAGAAACGCCGCATACCAATTGCGCCTTGAGGTACACTTTCTCTCCGGCTTGGGGAGAAGGGGTCACCTCGCCGGCCGGCGCCGCCCGCCAGGCGAGCCCCTTCATCGCGGGCAGGTACCCTAAGCAACCATCTCTTGGATGTCACGACCGGTGATGTCTGAGCAGCGCCAGTCACCTTTGTGCGAGTCTGGCTCCTCTTCCAGGGGCTCCAGCGCCGCCAGATTGTGGTCGCCGCTGGTGGTTTCAATCACCGCCGATGCGGGGATGACCAGGCCCTCTGGGGGCACGACGATGGAGCTCGCCGTCTTTGCTCGACACCGCCATCGACGGGGAGGAGCTGCTGCTAGCCATGGAAGGAATGGAAGGAAGCGACTAGTGCAGAGAGAGGCTAGGGTTTCTCGAGGTTTTCTGCGGAGAGCTCGAGGAGGCGTGCGGCTGGAGGAAGAATACGATGACGCGAGAGAATGGGGTGAAAAAGTGGCAAGTGTCCCACGGTTACTATTTATCTTACTCTGCATCAAGATTCGTGCAGCTAATCGGACGGTTGCCGCGTAGACGACGTGTTCGTGAACGTGTGCGGTAATTTCGCCACGTCTCCAACCGCCGCTGCCAACGGTTCGTATCGCTCGCGCGGGAAAATCGTATGTGTGAGTTACGAGGCATCGCTGACCTACAGCCTACGTCGCCATAACTGACATGGTAGATGAGCCGTCCCATCGAAGATTCCGGCATGGACGGATTTAATCCGACAACGGGAGCGTACGATGGAATATTCAGCATTTCTCCGACTTACTCATATAAGACGGAGAAACCTTTGTAGGGTTCTTTAGGAGGACTACAAGATGTTGCTTGACGACTTGCCGACATCCACCTAGACGGAGCATTCCATGGGAAGAGGCAAGATGGCGCAAGATCTTGGAGTTCTCCGGGGGCTACTATTGGGGATATGCTATATGGGTATCCTCATAGCATGTCTCTTATCCGACTAACCCGGGTGGCCCATAGTCGGTAGCATGGCCTGTGGCCTGCTGGGTGACCCAGTTAGATGGATCCGGAAGGGAGGCCCATGCCAGATAAAGGAAGGCTATGGTGGAGTCACCAGCGTACCCGGAGCCTTGGAGTGCAAGATACACAAGACTAGTAATAGACGGTGTAGAACTCTGTAACCTGTCTGGCTAGGACTTTTCCCTGTAACCCTAGGACCTGGCGACTATATAAGTTAGGCCTATGGGAGCCTTTAGGGCACGATAACTTAGACTCTCTAGTCACCTCGCACAGCGAACCTATCTCTGTAACTCGGCGTATTGCCATTATAGTGATTTATAGCAGGAGTAGGGTTCTGCCACCGTTGTGGGATCTGAACCTGGGTAAGATGTGTTACCTTGTACCCGTCAACCGTCCGCCTTACCCCACGTCTCTAAACACGCACTGTGAGGACCCCTCCATAGAGTACTCGTCGGTAATACCACGACAGTATGTGCCTCCTCCACTTGTCCAATTAGATTTGTGATTGATAGATTGTATCTTGAGTATTTTGCTGCTATAGGTGACAGGTTTTGTGATCTTGCATGCTTGTTCTATGCTTAGAGATTTCATTTTGATGCATGTGTAGCCCTCTAGCAAGTTCCTATAGTAGTTTCTCATCATTTATCAACTTGGAAATCACTTGGTTTGATGTTTGTCTAAAAATTTCAGAAAAAAGAGGTCATGGACAACCGCACATTTGGTGAAATATTTGAGAGTGATGCACCTACGAGGGCAAGGCCTTCAAGATCATCCTCCCGAGCTAGGCCCTCATATAATGAGGATCTCATTACACCATGATTTGGAGACGAGGGAGATGAGGGGGATGCTCACCCTTCCACCTTTCCTTGCCTAACCTTTTTGCGGGCTGCTGGGATTCTTGATGATTTTATGACCTTGGTTCGGAGGGTTGGACTAACAAGATATATGCAGGATGAGAGTGTGCAATATGCTACGCTTACTAAAACATTTGTGGAGAGCTTCTCTTTTACTAACAACATGTTCAAACCAGATGCGTCCTTCAAAATTTATGGCAGGTCTTACAATATGACATTGAAGAAATTTTGTGAGGCTTTGGGACTTGGTACATCTGGGTCGGCAAAGAAGATTCCAGCTATACCCACTGATTTGTTGGAGCTCTACCATAGGATAACCAATGATAATGACCGTAGAGCTCAACGGGGAAAGATAAGAAATATTCAACTCCCAGCCATCAGGTATTTTGCTTACTATCTTGCCACTAGTGTTCTTGGTAGGGAGAAAACTAGTAATATTTCCAACTATCATTTGGCCTTCATAGTTGTTGTGCTCAACAATGAAACTACGTATAATCTTGGTTCTCTCATTGCTCGTCGCTTAGCTGCTAAGAGACCCATTTATGGGGGAATTATTGCTGCATGTGTTGTGGCCGCCTTGGACCTTGCTGTTGATCCAAATGATACAGTTTTGGCTCCTCAGAGGCTTGATTTTGCTGCCATGAAGGCGCACCACTTTGTCACTACTGGCTTTACCCTTGAGAGTTTGGTTTATAGAATGTTGTTTATTAACGGGGAAGAGAGAGATCCCTCTCCCCAAACCACTTTGTTCAGTATTTCTTAGGGACCTTTGTCGTGCTCCAAGGAGGATATGGATGACAAGCTGCGCATTCTTGGCTTCCATGGACACTATCAGGGGGACGCACCCTCATACGACCCCTTTGTATACTACATAGGGGAGTCCTCGAGCTCGTACCAGGACGAGGGAGCCTCCTCGTCGTACTACGGAGGTGCACCTACTTGGTCACCATGGAGTTGATCCCCACTTAGGCCAAAAGCCTAAGTTTGGGGGAGGTATACCGACATTACATTCATCTATATATCATGTTCGGTCGGTTCTTTGTATATCCATTGTTTCGCTTTCTTTTTGGTTTTTGTTCTTGCTTTCTCAAAACACAAAAATACCAAAAATATTTTTGTTGTTTCTCTAAGTTTGTTTCTTTGCCTTGGTTTGCCTTAAAAGAAAAATCCAAAAAGATTTTGCTTTGTTTGTTTTTGCTTTTTTTGCTTGTTTGAAAAATCAAAAACACCAAAAATATTTGTTGTTCTTCTTTGGTTTTGTGAGTTCTTTGCA
The DNA here is from genome assembly GCA_916181665.1 of Avena sativa. NCBI lineage: Eukaryota > Viridiplantae > Streptophyta > Magnoliopsida > Poales > Poaceae > Avena > Avena sativa. Next base: position 512,184,189 of record OV702294.1, read on the forward strand.
GGGTTCGGCCGTCCTCAGTGGAATTTGGTTTCATTTTATTACTCAAGTCACACAAGTGAAGGGCAGTAATGAAGATTAAGACAACTTGAGGTGTGGTAAGAGGCTGGTAACGAACTCTATTTTTTTATTTTTGTACATATACTCATCATTGTGAGCATGCTTAGTCTATTAATGTAAGGTGTATGTTACTGATAGATGCTTGGTAGTTCTTGCTTTCTTGTGATTAGCTCCAGCTTGCTAATAGTTTGTAGCATGTCATATGAATGTTTGCTTGCACTGTTTTATTCATATTTTGGTATGATATTGTGGTATCCTCCTCTGAATGTTTCATGAGAATCGACTTGGCATATGCTCACGCATGCATATGACTAAACAATAGTCAGTAAGCCTCGATGATTTATTTTGCCTCAGAGTTCTTGTATTACTTTCATGCCATAATTAGTCATGTTTTGTTGCAAGCATGATTATGACAATTATTGCTCTGTCGTTTGTCGCTCCCTCTCTTTTGCTAGCCTTCACTTGCACCGAGTATGAGCTCTACTTGTGCATCTAACTCCCCAAAACCAATATTGCCAACAGTGTCCACCATACCTACCTATTAACATCATTTGCTATTTCAGTGCATATTCTATATGCCTTGTTTTCTTCCAAATAAAATGTTTGTGTGCTTTGAGAAAGTTAGTTAGTAAAGCTCTCACGAACTTGATGGCACACTTTATTTCTTGCACTTCATAATCTTGAACCATTGTGGTATGTCCATGAAAGTTATATGCTTGCAAATTATAGGCTAGGAGTTAGCAGAACCATGATGTCACGGGGAACGCTTTCAACACTTATGGATACCTATCCAGTTGATACCTTGCTCTTTTGTGTGTGCGGATGTTGTCGGTGTGAAATAAAAGGGGAGCTTGTGAGTTCATGGAGTATATATATATATGTATTAGAGAAACGCCTAGGCCTCTAGCCTAAGCCATGCCTAATCATGGTGGAAACTTGCAGCATCACCATAATGAGCATTCTGTGAAGCATTCTCAATAAAAAGCTATGCACATAGTAAATAAAAAGATCACAGAGATGCTTATTGTCTGCTTGACTTGTCATTTTGATTATGGGATAGCTCCTGTATCATGTGCAAGGGGTACCCCATTGGCGGTTCTCTATGATATGCATGTATTTACAATGACAAGAACTTAAAGGTAACCAAACTTGAGTAGCATGCGAAGCGGCCCTCGTACCCAAGGGACATGGGATTTCTAGTTTATGGTCTGTCAAGCATATAACTTATATTGGACCTCACTTTCACCTTAACCATATGAAGATGCCTATGATAGGGGCATTGAGATCTCAAAGCTAATGAGTACTTTACTTTCAGCATTTGTAAGCCTTTCAAACCTTTCAAAACTTTTTCACTTCCTTGTTGAGTCACCACCTATTCTATGAGCACCTTCTTGAGAGCATAGTTGTCATTCTTGTGTTTGTCTCAAAACTTGGTTAATTATGTCATTACTTTGATGCTTGTATCTCTGATATCTTTACTTCTTTTCTTTATTTGAACTTCAGAGGTGCCTTGGCATTTATATTGTGCTCTACAAACAAAGGCAAGTGAGATACTACTCTAACATAAATTATTATGAGCATTGCAATGTTTCTTATGTTTATGTTTCATACTACTTATTATTATTGAGTTGGTCTCTCTTTATAGCTTGCAATGACTATTGAGTAGACTCGGTTGCATACTTCTTATTATGAATGGTTTAAGTATCTACTCCTGTGCTGAGAATATATACATCATATGAAGCAAATGTGTTCGTGAAAGTTCTTTTATCACACTCAGTTTTCAACTAAATTGCTTGAGGACAAGCAATAATCTAAGCTTGGGGGAGTTGATACGTCCAAAACGTATCTACTTTCCCGAACACTTTGCTATTGTTTCTCCTCTAAACTTGTGTGATTTGGATACAACTAACACGGACTGACGCTGTTTTCAACAAAATTACCTTGGTGTCTAGTTTTTGTGCAGAAAATCAACTATCAGGAAAAATTCCGGAAAATATGCCAAAAATCCTATTTCACTAGAAGATCCACGGAGTCAGAAGACGAGACGGAGGGGAGCCCTTGTAGGGTTCGCAACATAGAAAACAAAAATTTTCCTACGATGGGAACAACTATGTACCAAGATCTATCTACTAGATTCAAACAACGGGCGGATGTATATCCGTAGAGAATATACCCTTGAAGACCGACAAAGCTTAACGAGTCCAAACTCGTGGTTGATGTAGACGATCTCTTGCCGATCTCAAGATCGAGAGGAAGTCCTAGCGCCGCAAAACAGCAGTGCATCCGTGCTCGCACACACGTTCGAGGCACCGAGCAACCTCCGACTCCTCGATCCAGCGATGCAGCGGAACCACACCTCTTTCTTGCCAAATAGCCACCGGGAACATGTATCTCGCTAGTCCGAGACCATGGGGGATAAATTCTAGAGGGGGAGAGCGATCCTTCACGAGGAGGTGTAGTGTGAGAGGAGGAGAGGGGGGCCTTTTATAGGGGAGAGGGGGGCACCCAAGGGGCATGGCGCCCAGCCATGGGGGCTGCCCCCACCTCTTCCACATTCATGTGGGTGGAGCTCCCACTCAAAATGAAAAGCCTCCACTCCCATTAAAAAGCCTCCACTCAAAAATCCACTCACATGCATTAAATTTCCACCAAATTTAATGCAAGCTCTCATTTAAATAAAACCCTTTTATTTATTTATTCAGAATTTTGTTAATTACTTTAATTAACAAACATTCACATAAAACCCCTTGCTAGTATTCCATTTCACATGCAGAACCAGTTTCAGCAATTTCAACCGAAACAGTTTCGGTGTCTAGTGAAATAAATTCCTGCGCTTTCCTTTTCTTTTCGGCATGAAACTTTTGCTCCAATTGGATGTCGGTGTCTCTTAAGTGTGTCACCCTACGGTTCGCGAATAATGCGTACATGATCGAGACTCCTCTCAGATCAATAATTAGAAGCGGGATCTGGAGACCCATACTGACTCCCACACATTCAACGATGACTTTCTTGTGATCGTCGGAACCTTTTATGCTAGTATCTTATTCCCTTTGTTTCACGATATATTACATGTCCGAGATTCGATCATCGGTATCTCCATACCTAGTTTGATCTCGTTACTGACATGCACTCTTTTCTCGTTCCCGTGATATAACATTCTAGTGATCAAATCACTTGCTTGCAAGCTAATCAATGTGATATCACCGAGAGGGCCCAGAGCATATCTATCCGTCATCAGGATGAACAAATTCCACTCTCGATCCATGGGCCTCAACATAACACTTTATTAGTTCTGAATCCATCTTTATAATCACCCTGTTACGGTGTGACGTTTGATGTTATCAAGAAACTCTTCCAGTGTTAGTGATTGACATGATCTCATGGTCTAAGGATTAGGATCACTTCGTAAGTTGTTATAGCAATATAAACTCAATGACTTTGATCGTAATGCTATACTTCGGATGAATGTTCATCACATCATTACACTAATGTTGTGACCTCGTTATTAACAACATCCAATGTCTATGATCAGGAGACCTTGATCATCTTGTTAATCAACGAGCTAGTTTATAAGAGAGGCATAACTAGGAACTTCCTTTTTGTTTATTAAACACACATGTATTAACGTTTCCGTATTAATACAATTATAGCATGTAAAATAAACATTTATCATAAACAAGGAATACGATAATAACCACTTTATTATTGCCTCTCGGGCATATTCCCTTCAGTCTCCCACTTGCACTAGAGACAATAATCTAGTTTGAAAACTTTGCGTATTGAACACTTATGGCTTTCCGGTGTTCCATATATGCAATTGCAAGTGGTTAACATAATCTACGGATCTGACACTTTCAGGTCCGTGTGTATTTGCATGTCTTTGCGTCTTCACACATCACTCATTCTCCAATGAGATGGCATTGTATAAATTTGGTCTTTCGGTGAGAACTTTAGTTCCTTGGGGTTAAATCATGTCGATACTATTGTCATACAATATATCTTTAGTGTTAGCCCGTTGCGAACCACACCTTAGTTTGATAACAAACTTCTTGACACAAATTCCCTCCTTTGCTGCTACTATAGCAGTCATATACTTAGCCTTTTGTTGTAGTATTCGTCACAATGTCTTAACTATGGATTTCATCCAAATCCATCATGGAATCTCCTTTCCATTACATTGTGCCACCCATAGTTTAAATTGAGATAAACTTAATTTGTATCTTATGACAAACCTAGTATCAATGTAACACTTTACAATGAAATATTTGTAATTGTTTGTCACCTCTACACAAATATATTCTTAGTTCTTTCAAAAAGATCATAAGAATATCCTCACTATCGTCCAATGATCATTTTATGATTCATTCCGGTATATGCTCATAACACTTAGAGCGTAGGACATATCTGGATGTGTACATATCATGGTATGATTGATCAAAATATTCTCGTGATTTCACTCATCAAGTGTCAAAGCACTTGAATCCTGTTTCACTTATCAAGTGTCGATACACTTGAATCTTGATTCAATTCCTTTCCATGCGACAAGAACTGTTTCTTGTCGTTTCTATATTGAACTCCTTCAATATCTCATATATGTACATTTGGCACAACCATATTGGCGTCACAGTCTATCCACTATAGACATTCACGCTAAATATTCGGGTTTTGCCTAAGTATTTCATCGAAATGAAATTCTTAACCTTTGTCAATAAAATATACATCATTTCTAATCAACAAGATGTCCTCCACATAATGTATTAGAAATATGTCTCAGCGCTCCCACTTAATTTCTTGCAAATGCAAGCATCTTCATCGTCTCCTGATGAAAAACTCCTTTTTCATCATGGTGAAGATTCCAACTCCGCGATGCTTACTTCAACTATTGAAGTTTGCATGCCCTTTTTAGCATCCTTTGAATTAACAAAACCCTTTGGATCGTGTCATGTACACGTCCTAGGTAACCATTCTATTAGAAGAACTTTGTTTTGTTTATTCATCTACCATATACCAAATTATATGTAGTGGTTGCTACTTTAATCCGTCTAGACTAAATATCGCTATGAAAGATCAAATCTTATCATAGTCAACTCCTTGAACATTGTCATAAAATACTTTACGACATGTCGACTATTTCATAGATGTGAAACATCCATGTCTGTTTCTTTATAGATCCAAATACGACCGATAGGTTTTTACACCTTTCCGAAGGGTCTTCCAAGTTCAAAACTTGATTTCTCGTGTATGGAACTATCACGGATTTTATGGCTTCGAGCCATTTGACGGAGTCAGGGCCCATCATCGCTTCTTTGTATGTATTCGGTTCATCATTGTCAAACAATAATGATTTACTCTCAAATCTTAGCATTTGATTGTTTAACCGACCTACTTGGTTCAATAGGAACTTAGATCTCCGTGACCACAACCTTTGAGGCACATAAGCTATGAGCATTATGGCAGCCTTCGGAACGATTTCCGGCGCTGCGCAACTCAGCACATATAGCTAAGGTTCGTTAACCTTATCAAAGTTCTATTGTCCTCCCACTTAACATTTATGAAAAAATCCTTCTTCAAGAAACTTCACGTTTCAAGCGACAAAACCTTTTTGTCCTTGGTGTTATGGAGGAATAACCAATTGTTATTCGATATAACCTACAAAGACATGCTCATCCGACTTCGGTTGTAAACATCTTACTTATGTTTAGCATACCAAAATTTAAGAAATGACAACTTGGGTTTTACCCCAAACCATAACTTCCATGGTGTCATTTCAACGGATCAAGATGGAGCTCTTTTCAGTGTAAAAGAGGTAGTCTCTAAAGCTTTAATCTTTTAAAACATAATGGCAGTTTTATAAATAACACCTTTGATCCAACCATGTCAAACAAGGTTTCATTACAAATCTCAAACACTCCATACTCCTATGGTGTTTCGGGAGATGTAAATCTAGGTGTTTTGCTAAACTTGCAACTCAAATAAATCCCTTTATGATAAAATCATAATTCATTTATTTTCTTGTTACACTTGTAACTCAAACAAATCCCTTATGATAAAATCATAAACCATTTATTTTCTTGTTACAATGATTTTGCACTTCATCTTGAAAGTCTTTGAAACGTTTTCAAAATATTTCATACTTCTTTCTCATTAAGTGAACATTCACTCAAATTTCTGGAGAAAGCATATGAAATTGAAATCCATCGCTTACGACTATACATAATGGACTACATACATCGATATGTATAAATTCCAATAATTTAGTCGTTCGTTCTTCTTTGGCCTTTGAACGAAGTTTTAATTATCATGTGGAAAGTCTCACAAGCGTCAGTTGATCAAATCAAAGACTCCAAAAATCCATGAATATGGAGATTCTTCATGTTTTCTTTCCAATATAATTTAAACGGCGATGTCACTTCGTAAGTGATCTTCCAATCATTTGTCTTGCGACATTTTAGCATTAGGTTTTATGGATGTGATTTCTCCAACTAGATTTGTAAATCATCCATCTTATATGGAATACGGTAATTATTTGAACAACCTTTGTTCTCATAATACCTGATTCAAATAACAATTATTAAAACAAATCTTAAAGTCAAGCTTTGATGTCAACGAGAAATACAAACAACGGTTTGTTTGTTTTCGATGAACATCATCACATATTCTCTTGCTAGTTACTTAGGCCATTGTGGTTCATGAATTGCGTTGTCCCGTATGAAATTTCATACCAACCAATTCGGTATCCAATACCCAAGAACCACATTGTTTAACAAGCAAAGAATACAACCATAACATGTATATCATCCATATACCAAAATTGGATATTTCCAATCTTTTCTTTTCTGCCAAATATATTTTATAGATTCTCTTTCAGCATTTCCTTTTCCTTTTTAAAAGAATCTATCAACATCAAAAGTGGCGCCATATACATGACACATAGTCCAAAGTGTGTATATTCAAATAATAATACCTTTGGACTTTCACTTTGAAGTAGATCACCATCATCAAATGATCGGTATTCTTTCAAAATCCATTCTTTAGTAATCTTTTAGTGTAGTAAACACTTTACATACATCTTCTATTCATACTTATCATGACGACTTTCATGATCAAGCTAATGTAGCTTATAAGGAGAATCGTGAGTATAACATTACTTTCCAAAACCCTTTTGGATGATTAGGATGTCTAGCATCTCCAACCTTCGTAAATTCTCATCCAATATGAGAACATATATTATACTCTATCATATTGCAACCAAAACATTGTTTCAGATATCGTTATATCTGCCACACATGATGGTTTCTGAAACAATTCTTTCAGCTCCTAGATAAACTTGATATTAAAACAATCAAGAATCGTGGAGGCAAACATGATACTTAAGATACTAACACTGGAATTGTTACTCTCGATTTAATACCAACTATTAAATTTCACGGAGTAAATAGAGTTTGCTGAAAGTTTGCAATAGGACTTTAAACTTTAGATTGACACTCAACACAATACGATACCAGTTCGTAAAGTATATATCCAGAATTCTATAGTTCTATTATCTCAATTACAACTATGCATAAGGTGGTGAACGAATGCCAATGACTACCACAAATTATGCAAATTCACTTTGATTTAATTTATGATAAATTGAGTTCTACTAATCCAAATTAGAAATGAACTCCCACTAAAAAACGACATCCCTCGTGTCTTTTTGGTGATTACATGAACCAAATCCACTACACCAAGTCCGATCATCACGTGAGTCGGTGTAGCTTCAAAGGCGAGCATCCATATGGTCATCATATCAAAACATATGACTCATGCTTAACCTTTCGGTCCGTGTTCCGAGGCCATGTCTGTACATGCTAGGCTCGCCAAGTAAGAACCTTAGTATTCGCGTGTGTAACTGTCTTACACCCGAGATATGCTCGTGGATTCAAGTACACCCGATCATCACGTGATGTCTTGAAGCGACGAAACATTGTCGGTGCATACTTAAGGAAGAACACATTCTTATCTTGATATCTAAATGAGGGATCATCTTATTATGCTAATAAAACGCCAAACAAGCAATATAAGATGTTATCAAACATCACATGTTTATTAGTGGAATGATATGGTTCCCGCATATGATCTCTATCATGTGCACCGTGGTATGATCACTATCATACCTATATGTGTAAGTCCAAGGTCTATGGAGATTACACGTTATGTGTGTTGTAAGAGTATCATCTCATACTTCTACTTACAACATCACCATATCATAACACTAGCCCAACAACAATCTAAACTAGACGCCTCTAATTTATCCATTGCAAATTTTACATGGCTTAGGGCTTTCGAAGATAGAACCGTTCTTACCTACGAACATGAACCACAACGAGGATAACCAAATTGTTGACAACTCGTTGCAAATTAGATATTGACTATAGTAGGAGAGACAGACACCCGCTAGCCACTTATGCAAAACTAGTTGCATGTCAAGCGTGGAACAGGTCTCATGTGCGAGGACATGTAAAGTTTGTCCGGGCCGCTTCATCCCACTATGCCACCAATATACAAAGTACAACTAAGAAGCAATAAAATGATCATCATCGCCCACATACTCATATGTGTACTACCCGTGCAAAGTATCTACGCATAGATCCGGCTCTGATACCACTGTAGGGTTCGCAGCATAGAAAACAAAAATTTTCCTACGATGGGAACAACTATGTACCAAGATCTATATACTAGATACAAACAACGGGCGGATGTATATCCATAGAGAACATACCCTTGAAGACCAACAAAGCTTAACGAGTCCAAACTCGTGGTTGATGTAGACGATCTCTTGCCGATCTCAAGATCGAGAGGAAGTCCTAGCGCCGCAAAACAGTAGCGCATCCGTGCTCGCACACACGTTCGAGGCACCGAGCAACCTCCGCCTCCTTGCTCTAGCGATGCAGCGGACGCACAACTGTTTCTTGCCGAATAGCCAACCGGGAACATGTATCTCGCTAGTCCGAGACCATGGGGGATAAATTCTAGAGGGGGAGAGAGATCCTTCACGAGGAGGTGTAGTGTGAGAGGAGGAGAGGGGGGCCTTTTATAGGGGAGAGGGGGCCACCCAAGGGGCATGGCTTCCAGCCATGGGGGCTGCCCCCACCTCTTCCACATTCATGTGGGTGGAGCTCCCACTCAAAATGAAAAGCCTCCACTCCCATTAAAAAGCCTCCACTCAAAAATCCACTCACATGCATTAAATTTCCACCAAATTTAATGCAAGCTCTCATTTAAATAAAACTCTTTTATTTATTTATTCAGAATTTTGTTAAATACTTTAATTAACAAACATTCACATAAAACCCCTTGCTAGTATTCCATTTCACATGCAGAACCAGTTTCAGCAATTTCAACCGAAACAGTTTCGGTGTCTAGTGAAATAAATTCCTGCGCTTTCCTTTTCTTTTCGGCATGAAACTTTTGCTCCAATTGGATGTCGGTGTCTCTTAAGTGTGTCACCATACGGTTCGCGAATAATGCGGACATGATCGAGACTCCTCTCAGATCAATAATTAGAAGCGGGATCTGGAGACCCATACTGACTCCCACACATTCAACGATGACTTTCTTGTGATCGTCGGAACCTTTTATGCTAGTATCTTAATCCCTTTGTTTCACGATATATTACATGTCCGAGATTCTATCATCGGTATCTCCATACCTAGTTTGATCTCGTTACTGACATGCACTCTTTTCTCATTCCCGTGATATAACATTCTAGTGATCAAATACTTGCTTGCAAGCTAATCAATGTGATATCACCGAGAGGGCCCAGAGCATATCTATCCGTCATCAGGATGAACAAATTCCACTCTCGATCCATGGGCCTCAACATAACACTTTATTAGTTCTGAATCCATCTTTATAATCACCCTGTTACGGTGTGACGTTTGATGTTATCAAGAAACTCTTCCAGTGTTAGTGATTGACATGATCTCATGGTCTAAGGATTAGGATCACTTCGTAAGTTGTTATAGCAATATAAACTCAATGACTTTGATCGTAATGCTATACTTCGGATGAATGTTCATCACATCATTACACTAATGTTGTGACCTCGTTATTAACAACATCCAATGTCTATGATCAGGAAACCTTGATCATCTTGTTAATCAACGAGCTAGTTTATAAGAGAGGCATAACTAGGAACTTCCTTTTTGTTTATTAAACACACATGTATTAACGTTTCTGTATTAATACAATTATAGCATGTAAAATAAACATTTATCATAAACAAGGAATACGATAATAACCACTTTATTATTGCCTCTCGGGCATATTCCCTTCAGTCTCCCACTTGCACTAGAGACAATAATCTAGTTTGAAAACTTTGCGTATTGAACACTTATGGCTTTCCGGTGTTCCATATACGCAATTGCAAGTGGTTAACATAATCTACGGATCTGACACTTTCAGGTTCGTGTGTATTTGCATGTCTTTGCGTCTTCACACATCACTCATTCTCCAATGAGATGGCATTGTATAAATTTGGTCTTTCGGTGAGAACTTTAGTTCCTTGGGGTTAAATCATGTCGATACTATTGTCATACAATATATCTTTAGTGTTAGCCCGTTGCGAACCACACCTTAGTTTGATAACAAACTTCTTGACACAAATTCCCTCCTTTGCTGCTACTATAGCAGTCATATACTTAGCCTTTTGTTGTAGTATTCGTCACAATGTCTTAACTATGGATTTCATCCAAATCCATCATGGAATCTCCTTTCCATTACATTGTGCCACCCATAGTTTAAATTGAGATAAACTTAATTTGTATCTTATGACAAACCTAGTATCAATGTAACACTTTACAATGAAATATTTGTAATTGTTTGTCACCTCTACACAAATATATTCTTAGTTCTTTCAAAAAGATCATAAGAATATCCTCACTATCGTCCAATGATCATTTTATGATTCATTCCGGTATATGCTCATAACACTTAGAGCGTAGGACATATCTGGATGTGTACATATCATGGTATGATTGATCAAAATATTCTCGTGATTTCACTCATCAAGTGTCAAAGCACTTGAATCCTGTTTCACTTATCAAGTGTCGATACACTTGAATCTTGATTCAATTCCTTTCCATGCGACAAGAACTGTTTCTTGTCGTTTCTATATTGAACTCCTTCAATATCTCATATATGTACGTTTAGCACAACCATATTGGCGTCACAGTCTATCCACTATAGACATTCACGCTAAATATTCGGATTTTGCCTAAGTATTTCATCGAAATGAAATTCTTAACCTTTGTCAATAAAATATACATCATTTCTAATCAACAAGATGTCCTCCACATAATGTATTAGAAATATGTCTCAGCGCTCCCACTTAATTTCTTGCAAATGCAAGCATCTTCATCGTCTCCTGATGAAAAACTCCTTTTTCATCATGGTGAAGATTCCAACTCCGCGATGCTTACTTCAACTATTGAAGTTTGCATGCCCTTTTTAGCATCCTTTGAATTAACAAAACCCTTTGGATCGTGTCATGTACACGTCCTAGGTAACCATTCTATTAGAAGAACTTTGTTTTGTTTATTCATCTACCATATACCAAATTATATGTAGTGGTTGCTACTTTAATCCGTCTAGACTAAATATCGCTATGAAAGATCAAATCTTATCATAGTCAACTCCTTGAACATTGTCATAAAATACTTTACGACATGTCGACTATTTCATAGATGTGAAACATCCATGTCTGTTTCTTTATAGATCCAAATACGACCGATAGGTTTTTACACCTTTCCGGAGGGTCTTCCAAGTTCAAAACTTGATTTCTCGTGTATGGAACTATCATGGATTTTATGGCTTCGAGCCATTTGACGGAGTCAGGGCCCATCATCGCTTCTTTGTATGTATTCGGTTCATCATTGTCAAACAATAATGATTTACTCTCAAATCTTAGCATTTGATTGTTTAACCGACCTACTTGGTTCAATAGGAACTTAGATCTCCGTGACCACAACCTTTGAGGCACATAAGCTATGAGCATTATGGCAGCCTTCGGAACGATTTCCGGCGCTGCGCAACTCAGCACATATAGCTAAGGTTCGTTAACCTTATCAAAGTTCTATTGTCCTCCCACTTAACATTTATGAAAAATTCCTTCTTCAAGAAACTTCACGTTTCAAGCGACAAAACCTTTTTGTCCTTGGTGTTATGGAGGAATAACCAATTGTTATTCGATATAACCTACAAAGACATGCTCATCCGACTTCGGTTGTAAACATCTTACTTATGTTTAGCATACCAAAATTTAAGAAATGACAACTTGGGTTTTACCCCAAACCATAACTTCCATGGTGTCATTTCAACGGATCAAGATGGAGCTCTTTTCAGTGTAAAAGAGGTAGTCTCTAAAGCTTTAATCTTTTAAAACATAATGGCAGTTTTATAAATAACACCTTTGATCCAACCATGTCAAACAAGGTTTCGTTACAAATCTCAAACACTCCATACTCCTATGGTGTTTCGGGAGATGTAAATCTAGGTGTTTTGCTAAACTTGCAACTCAAATAAATCCCTTTATGATAAAATCATAATTCATTTATTTTCTTGTTACACTTGTAACTCAAACAAATCCCTTATGATAAAATCATAAACCATTTATTTTCTTGTTACAGTGATTTTGCACTTCATCTTGAAAGTCTTTGAAACGTTTTCAAAATATTTCATACTTCTTTCTCATTAAGTGAACATTCACTCAAATTTCTGGAGAAAGCATATGAAATTGAAATCCATCGCTTACGACTATACATAATGGACTACATACATCGATATGTATAAATTCCAATAATTTAGTCGTTCGTTCTTCTTTGGCCTTTGAACGAAGTTTTAATTATCATGTGGAAAGTCTCACAAGCGTCAGTTGATCAAATCAAAGACTCCAAAAATCCATGAATATGGAGATTCTTCATGTTTTCTTTCCAATATAATTTAAACGGCGATGTCACTTCGTAAGTGATCTTCCAATCATTTGTCTTGCGACATTTTAGCATTAGGTTTTATGGATGTGATTTCTCCAACTAGATTTGTAAATCATCCATCTTATATGGAATACGGTAATTATTTGAACAACCTTTGTTCTCATAATACCTGATTCAAATAACAATTATTAAAACAAATCTTAAAGTCAAGCTTTGATGTCAACGAGAAATACAAACAACGGTTTGTTTGTTTTCGATGAACATCATCACATATTCTCTTGCTAGTTACTTAGGCCATTGTGGTTCATGAATTGCGTTGTCCCGTATGAAATTTCATACCAACCAATTCGGTATCCAATACCCAAGAACCACATTGTTTAACAAGCAAAGAATACAACCATAACATGTATATCATCCATATACCAAAATTGGATATTTCCAATCTTTTCTTTTCTGCCAAATATATTTTATAGATTCTCTTTCGGCATTTCCTTTTCCTTTTTAAAAGAATCTATCAACATCAAAAGTGGCGCCATATACATGACACATAGTCCAAAGTGTGTATATTCAAATAATAATACCTTTGGACTTTCACTTTGAAGTAGATCACCATCATCAAATGATCGGTATTCTTTCAAAATCCATTCTTTAGTAATCTTTTAGTGTAGTAAACACTTTACATACATCTTCTATTCATCCTTATCATGATGACTTTCATGATCAAGCTAATGTAGCTTATAAGGAGAATCGTGAGTATAACATTACTTTCCAAAACCCTTTTGGATGATTAGGATGTCTAGCATCTCCAACCTTCGTAAATTCTCATCCAATATGAGAACATATATTATACTCTATCATATTGCAACCAAAACATTGTTTCAGATATCGTTATATCTGCCACACATGATGGTTTCTGAAACAATTCTTTCAGCTCCTAGATAAACTTGATATTAAAACAATCAAGAATCGTGGAGGCAAACATGATACTTAAGATACTAACACTGGAATTGTTACTCTCGATTTAATACCAACTATTAAATTTCACGGAGTAAATAGAGTTTGCTAAAAGTTTGCAATAGGACTTTAAACTTTAGATTGACACTCAACACAATACGATACCAGTTCGTAAAGTATATATCCAGAATTCTATAGTTCTATTATCTCAATTACAACTATGCATAAGGTGGTGAACGAATGCCAATGACTACAACAAATTATGCAAATTCACTTTGATTTAATTTATGATAAATTGAGTTCTACTAATCCAAATTAGAAATGAACTCCCACTCAAAAACGACATCCCTCGTGTCTTTTTGGTGATTACATGAACCAAATCCACTACACCAAGTCCGATCATCACGTGAGTCGGTGTAGCTTCAAAGGCGAGCATCCATATGGTCATCATATCAAAACATATGACTCATGCTTAACCTTTCGGTCCGTGTTCCGAGGCCATGTCTGTACATGCTAGGCTCGCCAAGTAAGAACCTTAGTATTCGCGTGTGTAACTGTCTTACACCCGAGATATGCTCGTGGATTCAAGTACACCCGATCATCACGTGATGTCTTGAAGCGACGAAACATTGTCGGTGCATACTTAAGGAAGAACACATTCTTATCTTGATATCTAAATGAGGGATCATCTTATTATGCTAATAAAACGCCAAACAAGCAATATAAGATGTTATCAAACATCACATGTTTATTAGTGGAATGATATGGTTCCCGCATATGATCTCTATCATGTGCACCGTGGTATGATCACTATCATACCTATATGTGTAAGTCCAAGGTCTATGGAGATTACACGTTATGTGTGTTGTAAGAGTATCATCTCATACTTCTACTTACAACATCACCATATCATAACACTAGCCCAACAACAATCTAAACTAGACGCCTCTAATTTATCCATTGCAAATTTTACATGGCTTAGGGCTTTCGAAGATAGAACCGTTCTTACCTACGAACATGAACCACAACGAGGATAACCAAATTGTTGACAACTCGTTGCAAATTAGATATTGACTATAGTAGGAGAGACAGACACCCGCTAGCCACTTATGCAAAACTAGTTGCATGTCAAGCGTGGAACAGGTCTCATGTGCGAGGACATGTAAAGTTTGTCCGCGCCGCTTCATCCCACTATGCCACCAATATACAAAGTACAACTAAGAAGCAATAAAATGATCATCATCGCCCACATACTCATATGTGTACTACCCGTGCAAAGTATCTACGCATAGATCCGGCTCTGATACCACTGTAGGGTTCGCAGCATAGAAAACAAAAATTTTCCTACGATGGGAACAACTATGTACCAAGATCTATATACTAGATACAAACAACGGGTGGATGTATATCCATAGAGAACATACCCTTGAATACCGACAAAGCTTAACGAGTCCAAACTCGTGGTTGATGTAGACGATCTCTTGCCGATCTCAAGATCGAGAGGAAGTCCTAGCGCCGCAAAACAGTAGTGCATCCGTGCTCGCACACACGTTCGAGGCACCGAGCAACCTCCGCCTCCTTGCTCCAGCGATGCAGCGGACGCACAACTCTTTCTTGCCGAATAGCCAACCGGGAACATGTATCTCGCTAGTCCGAGACCATGGGGGATAAATTCTAGAGGGGGAGAGAGATCCTTCACGAGGAGGTGTAGTGTGAGAGGAGGAGAGGGGGGCCTTTTATAGGGGAGAGGGGGGCACCCAAGGGGCATGGCTTCCAGCCATGGGGGCTGCCCCCACCTCTTACACATTCATGTGGGTGGAGCTCCCACTCAAAATGAAAAGCCTCCACTCCCATTAAAAAGCCTCCACTCAAAAATCCACTCACATGCATTAAATTTCCACCAAATTTAATGCAAGCTCTCATTTAAATAAAACTCTTTTATTTATTTATTCAGAATTTTTTTAATTACTTTAATTAACAAACATTCACATAAAACCCCTTGCTAGTATTCCATTTCACATGCAGAACCAGTTTCAGCAATTTCAACCGAAACAGTTTCGGTGTCTAGTGAAATAAATTCCCGCGCTTTCCTTTTCTTTTCGGCATGAAACTTTTGCTCCAATTGGATGTCGGTGTCTCTTAAGTGTGTCACCCTACGGTTCGCGAATAATGCGGACATGATCGAGACTTCTCTCAGATCAATAATCAGAAGCGGGTTCTGGAGACCCATACTGACTCCCACACATTCAACGATGACTTTCTTGTGATCATCGGAACCTTTTACGCTAGTATCTTAATCCCTTTGTTTCACGATATATTACATGTCCGAGATTCGATCATCGGTATCTCCATACCTAGTTTGATCTCGTTACTGATATGCACTCTTTTCTTGTTCCCGTGATATAACATTCTAGTGATCAAATCACTTGCTTGCAAGCTAATCAATGTGATATCACCGAGAGGGCCCAGAGCATATCTATCCGTCATCGGGATGAACAAATTCCACTCTCGATCCATGGGCCTCAACATAACACTTTATTAGTTCTGAATCCATCTTTATAATCACCCTGTTACGGTGTGACGTTTGATGTTATCAAGAAACTCTTCCAGTGTTAGTGATTGACATGATCTCATGGTCTAAGGATTAGGATCACTTCGTAAGTTGTTATAGCAATATAAACTCAATGACTTTGATCGTAATGCTATACTTCGGATGAATGTTCATCACATCATTACACTAATGTTGTGACCTCGTTATTAACAACATCCAATGTCTATGATCAAGAAACCTTGATCATCTTGTTAATCAACGAGCTAGTTTATAAGAGAGGCATAACTAGGAACTTCCTTTTTGTTTATTAAACACACATGTATTAACGTTTCCGTATTAATACAATTATAGCATGTAAAATAAACATTTATCATAAACAAGGAATACGATAATAACCACTTTATTATTGCCTCTCGGGCATATTCCCTTCAGCCCTGGGTGTCCCACACCCCCTGCCGCGCGGGTGGGCCCACCCCATGCCTGGGAGGGGTGTGGCTAGCCCAGGCACCCCCCTCGGCCTCCCTCTTCGCCTATAAGTTGCCTCTTGACCTAAAAACCCAGGGGGGGGGGTCGTCGTTTTTCCAGAAAGAGTTCCGTTGCGCCGCCACCACCAGAAGCCGCGATTCGGATCCAGAAACTCCATTCTGGCACCCTGCCGGGACGGGGAATTTGGGGAGGATCATCGCCATCGTCATCACCAACGCCTCTCCATCAACCATTAATGTTTCCCTCATCCATGAGTGAGTA
Organism: Avena sativa; assembly: GCA_916181665.1. Lineage (NCBI taxonomy): Eukaryota > Viridiplantae > Streptophyta > Magnoliopsida > Poales > Poaceae > Avena > Avena sativa. The sequence continues at coordinate 512,201,469 of OV702294.1, forward strand.
ATCCATTTCCATAGGCTATGGGGATGGTAGGGATTAGATGAGTTCTATCATGTAATCGAATAAGATTGTTAGGGCATAGTGCCTAGTATCTCTATTAGTGCTATTTGACTTTGTTGCAACTTGTTGTGCTTAATGCTTGTCACTAGGGCCCGAGTGCCATGATCTCAGATCTGAACTTATTATTGAATCATTATGATAGTATTGTTTGTGATCTTATCTGTAAGTTGTGTACACATATCATTGTACGGATCCAAAGGCCCCGAAGTGATAGAAATTGGGACAACCGGAGGGGATGGCTGTGATGTGAGAATCACATATGTTCACGAAGTGTTAATGATTTGCTCCGGTTCTCTATTAAAAGGAGCACCTTAATTGCCAATAGTTCCCTAGTGGCCCCGCTGCCACGGGCTGGCAGGACAAAAGATGTTGTGCAAGTTCTCATTGCAAGCACACATGACTATATATGGAGCACATGCCTATGACTGTTTAGTACTTGGATGCTTATTCTGATTTATCTGCAATTTCCCTAGATCTTGAAGTTACATGTTTAGACTCGTCCATGCAACGCCCATTCATCCATCCCTATGCCTACCGCGCTCATATCCTACTGTTTGCTACTATTGTTACTATTGCTCCTGTTTTATTGTTGTTGTTGCTTTGCTCTTGCTACTACCAAACTGCTGCTACTCATAAACTTCTGTGAGCAAGAACTATTTCTAGGTGCAGCTAAATTGACAACTCAATTGTTAAGGCTTGCAAGTATTCTTTGGCTCTCCTTGTGTCGAATCAATAAATTGGTTAATACTACCCGCGAAGACTGTTGCGATCCCCTATACTTGTGGGTCATCAAGCATCACATTCGTCCGCTCCTCAAATAAATCTATGATCTCTTCGGCATACTATGCTACAGCTGCATAATGAGGGTGCATATCCCATACATTGCCACCTGGAGGAGGAGGTGGCCCAGCCGCTATCTCCGCAAGATTGACATCGCGACAATGCAGTCGAACGAGAGACAAGGCTGCCTTTACCCCCTGCAATCAGATGATGACGCACCAACTCCTTTACATGGCCTACATTTCGAAACTTCCCAAGAAGACCCAAGAAGCTAGAAGGTGCAGCGTCTAAAGGAAACATGACAAACCAAACGACCGCAAGTGATGACCTCACCTGCTTCAGCACCCGAAGAACCTGGTGTACGCAGTCTTCCACCGTCGCAAGGACGATTGCTCGATCACGATCCATCCAACAGAATCCACCAGCCTCCAACTCTCGTTGCTTTAGGCAATTCATCGGAATTGCAACGCGCTCCTTCTCTTCCTTTAGAATAAGATTCACAACTGCACAAGCATTGGGTGAGCCAACATAAAATATGGCGCACTCGAAAAGGCATCAGTTCACGCGGAATCACATGAGTTGGTCGCCCATCTGCCGAAATTCTCCAAGCAAGAACTCTTCCCTGGCAGTAGCTCGCTCCGCCTTTGACTTCCACACATCCGCATGACCGCGAATGCTGAGGACGTCTTTTTCCAAATTGTGAACGCGGTCACGCAGGAAGGCCAACTGTGACACCTCATCCAATGATGAGCGAGGATCAGGCATAGGAAGAGTGATCACTGGAGACTCACCCGAAGGACCCTAGGGGTAAACAGGCAAATATGAATATTGCAAATACTTTTGATAGCAATTAAAAGACAGACTTATATACATAAACAAGGCCACGTCGTGGCACAGCGAGACTTGTTCATATAAAAGGTGTTACAAAAGACAGCAAAAGGAGAAAATCTATACTAGCTACAATGCAAGGGCCTAAGCGTCAGGACCCAGAGCAACCTCGGAGCTAGACTGCCTACTTTTGGCCTCTCGCTGCTGCTTTGCCGCATAATCGGCCACGAGGTCGATTAGCTTAGGCCCGTAATGCTTACAGCGGGAAGCAAAAGAGGTAAAAGCTACCTCAGAGCCATCTGTCGCCATCGGCATATGGGAGGTGACCTGGGCCAGGTCCAGCTCGGCTCCGTACGCCATCGCCATGGCCAACCCCATGGAGGCACCAATGCCCTTCTACTTGCGTTTGTACTCCGCCGGAGCTTCGTCCGACAGAGCATCCGCTAGAGGATCAATGTCCTCGAGGGCAACGCCCTTGGGGTTGACCTCCTTGTAGTAGCGCGCAAGAACCTTTTTGGCCTTGTCCAAGGAGCTCACAACGGAGGAGCAGCGATCCTCGATCACTATGGCGGCATCTGCGAGGAAATCCCCATGCTCCAGCATGCCACGGTCAAACGCGACGCTAGAAGCATTTGGCATAAATAGCAAAAGAAGAAATTCGAGTGAGGAAAAGTAAAAGGCGCACCAAAATGGAGAAGATAAAAACAAAGAAGATAAGGGTAGCTTACCAGAGATAGCCTTGGCAACATCCATGAGCTTGTCGGCCATGGCCTTCTCCCGAGCAGCTACAACGGTCGCGAGCTGCTGCTCACGGTCTTCGGACTCCTTTTGCTGGCGTTGGAGAGCCTAAGTAGCATCCGTTGACTTCTTCTCCACCTGGACGAGGCTCTTTTCGAGAGCATTCAGCCTACGGAGGGCATCATTGTTCTCATCTGCAGCATGAAGAAACACTGGATAAATACAACACCAACTTGAAGCATTCGAAAAATAGCGAAGAGTAACAAAACGCACCTCGGAGCTGCTTCAGCTCATCCTCCAATGCCAGATGCTGCTGGATCAGAAGATTGGCGCTGCAGACAAAGGGCTACACAGAAGCAAGAAAACACCGATGTAAAGGGCTCGAAGGCTCCCCCAGGCAACGAAAAAACAACACTTACGTGTTCAGGCGTGGACTCCGAAGGTTTGCATATATTCTTATGATGTCTACGCACTTCTATTCTTGTAGATAGTTGTTGGGCCTCCAAGTACAGAGGTTTGTAGAACAACAGCAAGTTTCCCTTAAGTAGATTACCCAAGGTTTATTGAACTCAGGGAGAAGTGGTCAAAGGTATCCCTCTCAAACAACCCTGCAATCAAGATACAAGAAGTCTCTTATGTCCCCAACACACCCAATACACTTGTCAAGTGTATAGGTGCACTAGTTCAGCGAAGAGATAGTGAAATACAAGTGGTATGGATGATTATAAGACAACGGTGCTAGAAAAGAGCTTGACGGGGAGGAAAAGCCTGGAAGCAAGCAAACATGCAACAGATCTAGATGCAAATGGTGTTTCAATGCTTAGAAACAAGGCCTAGGGATCATACTTTCACTAGTGAACACTCTCAATAAATATATTCTCTTCATGATACCACTCTTAACTACTCTCTGGTTGGACACTCTAATCCATGGTAGGACTATAACAACACACCTCAAAGTCCGCCTTTCCCAATCTAGATAACCCCACACTGTCACCTTGAGCGCTAGATGGTTCCAACAAACACCACAATTTCATAAAGACATCCAACTCAAAATATACTCATGACAAATATATATATATATATGTAATCTAGCCTAAGTGCCATACACGGTGTGCACGCTGTCACTTTCACACACATGGGGAAAAGGATAGATCTATTAAAGCACGATGAGTATTTATGTAGACTCTAGCCTAAGTGCCACCACGGTATGCACGCTGTCACTTTCATACACGTGGGGAGAGCAGAAGATCTATTAAAGCACTTGAGTAGCAAGGTAGATCTACTTGATTACAAAGCTCATGACCACAACAAGATCATGCATAGAGAGAGAGAGATGAACACATAGCTACCGGTAGAGCCATTAGCCTCGATGAAGAACTACTCCCTCTTCATCATGGGAATCAGCAACGGTGATGAAGATGGCGATGGAGATCGATGGAGATGGCTCTAGGGGCACTTCCCCATCCCGGCAGGGTGCCGAAATAGAGACTTTCTATCCCCCGAATCTCCCCTTTGGTGGCGGCGGCGCTGCAAAACTTTTCGTGACTTTCTGGTCGATCCTTTAGGGTTTTTGGGTCAGAGGCTTCTTATAGGCGAAGGAGGCAATGTCGGTGGAGGCCCAGGGGCCCCACACCCTCTGGTGGTGCGCCCATGGTGGGCCCTCACCACCCTAGGGTGTGGCCACCCTTGTGCCCTATTTCGCCTATGCTTCGATTTTCCGTATTGTTCAGGGAAAAATATGAAGATTGGCTTTTGTCCCGTCCAATTCTGAGAATAATCATTTTTTAGCTTTTCTGAAACCAAAAACAGTAGAAAACATACAACTGGCACTATGGCATTTTGTCAATAGGTTAGTCCCAGAAAATGTATAAGAATACCTCAAAGTGTAGACAAAACATAAGACAAATGATATAAAACAAGCATGGAACATCAAAAGTTATAGATACATTTACGATGTATCAAGCATCCCCAAGCTTAACTCCTGCTCGTCCTCGAGTAGGTAAGTGATAAAACAATAATTTTTTAGGTGGCATGCACCATCACAATAATGATGAAACCATTTGCAAAGCATTGAAAGTTGGGATGAAAGTACTCTAGACATGAGCATGGAAGATGAAGTTCTAACAATAAGACAAAGAAACTATGCTGCAACATGAAAGGATACAAACAAAGAATCATGAATAATAATGCATTGAAAGACGTTTGTTTGTTTCACATATAGAAAACATAGCATAGTGGCATTCAGCCTGTCCCTCATAGAGTAGCAATAAATGCATATGACACCTTCAAAGTTCATAAGGGTGACTAGATACAAATAGTTCAAGAACAAGCAATATCAACAATATGAATCAATCAATAAGTTTTGGAACAATGCACATAGAACTAAGAATGGCAACTAATGGCTGGTGCTAACGTCGAGCACTTCGTTGGAAACCCCAAGAGCAAGGTGTGAAGCAGCAAGTCTTCCCTCGGTTGAGACCGAGGTTATCGAACCAGAAGGAGGAATGAAACGTCACACAGGTGTTGTGAGCAACGCGGAGACCTGCACAACACAAACTCAATACTTTGCCCCAACGAATCAGTGAGGTTGTCAAGCTCACCGGTTTGCTGTAACAAAGGATTAAACGTATGGTGTGGAAGGTAATGGTGGTTTGCAGCAAGTAAATATGTAACATTGGAAGATGTATCAATGGTAAAGATTGGACCAGGGTCCATAGTTCACTAGAGGTGATCTCCTTAGATAAACAACATGGCATGAAGGGTAAACAAATTACGGCGGGGAAATTGATAGGAACTGAGCAAGGCATAACAATGCAATTACTAGTCATAAAGATCCTATGAGGCTGATTGGGCAATACAACAATGTACATAGACTGTCATCCAACTGCATCTATGACTAGAATTCCACCTTCAGGTTATCATCCGAACCCCCTCCAGTATTAAGTTGCAAGCAACATACAACTGCTTTAAGCAAAGTGTGTAAGGAAAACAGTCCACATGTTCCATGAACAAGAGACCGTTGTTTTCTCCCTAGTAGCAACATCACATCTACAACCAAAGAGATTTTTGTCACTTCCCTTGGAAACTAGAGGCATGAACCCACTATCGAGCATAAATACCCCCTCTTGGAGTCACTAGCAACTACTTGGCCAAGATAGCTACTAACAACGGAGAGCATGCAAGATCACAAACAACACATACATGATAGAATCATAAAGATAAAACCATTAATCAAACCAACATAATAATCTCAATATCCATTGGATTCCCGCAAACACAACATGCATGATTACAAATAGATTAGATCTTGATCATGAACGGAGCTCACAAGATCTATACATGAAAGCACAAAGGAGGAGATACAACCATCTAGCTACTACATGGACCCATAGTCCAAGGTGGAACTACTCACGCATCATACCGGAGAGAAGGCCTCCAGGATGATCTCCCCTTCGGCAGGGTGCCAGGAAGAACTTCAGATCCCCCCGATCTAGGGACGATGGTGGCGGCGTCTATAGACGGTTTTGTGGATTTCTGATCGGGTACCCAGGGTTTCTGCATCGGGGGCTTCTTATAGGCGAAGGTGCGAGACCGGGAGGCGGCTAGGGCCACCAACCCTAGCCAGGCGCGGGCCCACCTTCCCCCGCGTCTGGGATGGGTCTGCCCCCCTGGCCGGCCCCTCCGGCTCTCATCTGGACTTCTTGTTCCCCACAGAAAGTTATTGACTTTGACGTTTGTCTCGTACAATTCCGAGAATATTTCTTTACTAACTTTTCTGAAACCAAAAACAACAGAAAATAGGCATCTGGCACTGTTGCAACTTGTTAATAGGTTAGTACCAGAAAACATGTAAAAAGGACCTCAAGGTGTGGACAAGTAAAGCAAAGTAGATACTAAACAAGCATGGAACATCAAAAATTATAGATAAGTTTCCAACGTATCAGCATCCCCAAACTTAACTCCTTCTCGTCCTCGAGTAGGTAAGTGATAAACAGAATAATGTTTGAGGTGACATGCACCCTCACAATAAAGATCCAACCATTTGCAAGCATTGAAAGTTGGGATCAAAGAACTCTAAACATGTGCATGAAAGATGGAGTTCTAACAATAGGACATAGTAACTATGCATGCAACATGGCAAGCTATAAACAAAGATCATGAATAACATGCATTGAAAAACGTTTGTTTGTTTCACATGCAGAAAACATAGCATAGTGGCAATTAGCTTGTCCCTCATAGAGTAGCAATATAATGCATAGGACACCTGCAAAGTTCACAAGGGCGACTAGAAACAAGTAGCACAAGAAAAAGTAATATCACAATATGCATCAATTAATAAGCTTTGGAACACTGGACATAGAATGACAACTATGCTCTCTTAATGGTGCCTAAAGGTAGAAGGTGGAGACTCAATAATGGTGGAAGAAAGGCCTTTTTGTAAAGGAAGCAGGGATTACAAGTTTCAAAAGGAGCTTCCAAAAATTATGGTACTAGTTAGCTTTCAGCTCTCATTGCCCCTATCATAAGCATCTTGAAGTGGTTAAGGTTAAAGTGGCAAAGCTGGAGTATATGCTTGTCAAAGTATAAGTTGGCAATCTCATGCCCCTTGAATACGAGGTCCACACCTCATGCATACTCAACTTTGGGTCCAGGTAAGTTCTTGTCACTATAAGTATTTGCATATCATTGAGAACCGCCAACGGGGTACCCCTTGCACATGGTACAGGAGCTTTCCCATAACCAAAATGACAAGGAAAGAAGACAATGAGCATCTCGGCAATTCTTCTTATGTACCATGGGAATATGGTGCTTTTTTATCTCTTTCCTCTTTTCTCAATGTGTCTCTTTTTTTAATAAGAAGAATGCTTCATGGATGTCACTATGGTGATGCTGCATTCCACCATGATTAGGCATGGCTTAGGCTAGCGGCCCAGGCGTTTCTCTAACACAGGATACAAACTCCATGGACTTACAAGTTCCCTCTTTATTTCACACCGGTGACATCCATAGACGAAAGAACATCATATCAACTAAGTACAACAAGGTACAAGTGCAATGTTGAAAACGTTCCCCGTGACAGCACGGTTCTGCTAATTCCAACTTATAAGTGCAAGCATATACAACAAAGTTGTCACAATGGTTCAAGTTTATTAGGGGCAAAGAATAAAGTGTGCCATCAAGTTCGTGAGGGATTTAGTCACTAAGTTTTCATATAACAAAACAGTTTTTAATTGGAAGATAGATGAAAACAAGAATATACTTGGAATGGTGTAGCACAGCATGCATAGTAATTTATAGTGGACACTATGGAATAACTTGGTTTCTTGGGAGTTGGAGGCATGAGTAGAACTTACTCATACAAGTGGAGGCTAGCAAAATACCAGGAGCAACCAACTAAGAGAGCAATAATGGCCATAATTATGCAATGCAACAAAGCAAACTAATCAAAGCCAAGAGTGGTACTACAAGTCAAGGACTACATGATCATAGAGGCTAATGGTGACTTGTCATAATCATAACATGGTGTGAGCATGTGCCAAGTCAACCCAAGCAAAACATCAAAGGAGAATACCACAATACTATGCTTTTGCATGCTAAAACAATGCATAATTTCTTCAAGGCACACTAAGCAATCCCAATTGTTTGGAACAATACATGCTACAGCAATAATCACTAAGCATAATGCTAAAACAACACCTAGCATGTCATGCTAAAGTCTAAGTCACGGTCAATGCAAGGTCCTCTTGCACTTCAAGCAAGAACTTACTACTCCTTTCTAAATGCCAAGCAAACTTATTTGCAAAACAACACATCGAGAACGGGGGTCCAAACTACTAAAGCAAACTAAACAAACTAAGCAAAGCAAACAAAAACTAAGACGCTCCAAGAACAACACAACTGTGCATGAAATAAAAAAAATGAAGTGTCTAGACAGACCTGAGCTTTTTTATTGATGAAGAAGGGGATGCCTTGGGCATCCCCAAGATTTGACGCTTGTACCTCTTGAATATTTCTTGGGGTGACACCATGTAGAACCCCGGGTAAAATCACTACTAGAAAATTGCATGTTAAATAATACTTGTGCATCCTCATGACATCATCATGCATATTTTTGCCTTTGAAAAACATTTTCATTCAAACCTATTTTGTTTTCTACAAACTACCCGTCTTTATTTCAAATTATCAAAATCGATCTTCCGGATATCTTGTTTTGTCTAAAAACTATTTACAAAGAATATTAAAAAACTATCTACATAATAAAACTATTTTATCTGGGGGAGGCCGGCACCGGCTAGCCCAAAAGGCCCAGCCAGTAGCCGGCCTACAACCCCAGGGAAAACCTAACCCTAATTTCCCCTCCAAACCCTAATCCTACCCAACATTCCTCCCCACCCCGCCTCCGGCCACACACTCCCTTGCCTGTCACGCACGCCAGCGACCGAACACCCCCACGGTACCAACCACTCCCGTCCCCGTTGGTCCCACCACTCCTGCACGATGCCCGTGCCTGGTCAACCTCGCTCCCACCCCGCGCGTCTCACCCCGCTTCCTCCCATCTCTCTCGCAACACCCGACCCCCCACCTCGCCTCTCTTCCTCTCGATCGTGAGCGCCCACCTCCGCTCGGGCCGCCGCCGCTAGGCCACCTCCCTCTCGCGGTGCTCCACCCCGTCCTCGAAGCCGCCACCGCTAGCGGGACTCTCCACCGCCTCCTCCACACCCCACCCCCCCCGCGCGCCGCTCGCTGTCCGAGCACCTCCCTGCCTCTGTCGTGCCCCCCCTTCGCATCCTCTCCTACCTGTGACCCCCCGCCCCCCGCGGCCGGTAGTTGGCCGCCCGCCGCTCCTTCCCTTCCGCCAGGCCGGTGTCGGCCGCCTCCTCCTCGATGTCTCGTAGCAGCTGTCGCCAACCTCATCGTTCTTGCCAGGCACCGCCGACCTAGCCTCTGCCTTGCCGGCGCCGGTCCCATGCGTCCTTGCCCGCGTTTGCCGCCTCTTCTCATCGTGCGCCCCTTGCCGTGCGAGCGCCTCCCCGTAGCACCGCCGACCCTGTCGTGCTCCACCCGCGTCCAGGCCCCGTGCTCGCCTCCCTCGCTCGGCTCCTCCCCGCCGGCCCGCATCCCATTTGCCGCCACGTTTCTGTTCGCGTTTGAGCCCGCACGCGCGTGCATCCTCATCAGTGCTGCCGCTTTCTATCTGCTTCGCCTAGCTCGGGATGATGCCGTTTCAGCTCATGCTTGTCCGTGGATGGTGCCCTGCGGGAATTCTCTTTGCTCCGGCCCATGAACCATCTCCTGTGTGGCAGAATGTGTTGCTTGCTGCTCTATTTGCTAGTATGTTCTGATCCTGGAGTGATGGAGTGTTACCGATGTGCTTCTGCCGACAAAGGCATGTTGGTACCGCTACTAGATCGGCTCATGACGTGGATGTGATGTTCGTGTGAAGAATTGTTCGATGCCACTCAAAGACCTAACCAGAACCAAGCCCGGTATCGACATTGAAGTCGGAACCCCAAGTACGTCGGCAAGGAACCCGAAGGCGGTGACGCTGGATTCAAAGCCCTCCATAACGGCACGCCATGATCTTCTAAATGGACGTCAAGTCGCCGCGCTCTTCTTCTGGAATCCGAAGGCCTTTTCCCGAAGAACGATCCCTTGTCGAACCCCAAGACCCCGGATCCGACCCCCCATATGTGACCCCTTTTGCCGAGACCTCTATTTCTATAATATATAACATATCATGTTGCATATATTTGTACATGCTTGCACACATATCTTGTGGTTTGGGCGGGGGGCCTTATGTCGATTCATCTCATAATTAAATATGGAGACAATATGCGGGCGAATCTAGTTTAATATGGGCTCCATTTAAATTTATGTAGTGAACCAATGCCATTTTGCCTTGTTAAGTCAACATTTAAATTGTCGGGTATCTAAAACAACTATAACCATATACTTAATTATCGGGACCCCGGTTCCGCTTAATATGGCCTAATTGCATCGCATCTTCGCCTTGTCATACATCATACATGCACCATGCCCTATCTTCTGCCGTAGTATTAAATAGTGCATTCGGTGTTTGTGCTAGTGCTTTGCTTCTTCACGGATTAGGCCGATGAGTTGATGCGAGTGTCGACCCGATCTTTGGATGAATCTACGGCAATGTTTTCCAGGCGAGCATTCTCCCCCTTTCTACCTATTTTACTTTATAGTATTTACTTCTTCTTGTTGATCTATTGCTATCTGTGTTGCGATGCTCTAGTTTTCGTACCCGTGATATCCATTGCAGCCTTATATTGCCTTGGACACATCCTATTACCTGTTGTTTGGTAGATAGTTGGACTTGCGTGTCGTAGTCGCTTGCTCAAGTGCTGTTGCGTGTTGTCAAGTACCACAGTTGTTGGAGCAATGCTGCATGTTTAATGTTGGAGATGATCGTGGCTTTAATTACCGTTTAATAACTAAAATTAAAGTAGGTAAATAATGCAGAGGCACAGGTGGACAATAGATGTTATTTGGTTTTTAACCGTCCACTTGTGTCCCGTAGGACCCCGAGTACTTGATGCCCGTTCTTTGAATATTCGCAATATCCGCATGTCGGACCATGAATCCCCCTAACCCTAGCTTGAGTCATATTTAATTCCTGGGGGCCACAAACTAGTTTGGGAATTTATTACTATTATATGTTATTATGCCATGCTTTACTGCTTTATTTACGATTGCGCGTGGAGCACCTGTACTGTTTAGGTAAGTGGAATGTTTTTGCAGTATCGACAAGCCCAGTCACACTTTCGGGTTCCCAGTCGTTTACAACCATTGACACAAACCTCTGGGTCCGTCTCGGAGCCGGCCAACTTCGTCACGGGTTGCTTAGTGGGGTGGCCCCCTGAAATTAAATATGAATCTTGCGAATGTTCTATCCTGATGCCTCGTTGGGTTTTCATTTGGTTTTTCCCGAGGTTGATCGTGCGTGTGTTGCTATTTATGCCCCCCTGCAGGGTAAAACTTTCTGAAAGCCATGTCCGCGGTTATGGACGACTTGGAGCACAGTATCTCGATCATAGACAACTATAACTAAAGTAGTGCTATAAATTTGACTTTATAATGACTAGTAATCAGCTTCACTATAATGGAATGGCTAAATAAAAGTGCCAACGGCTGCTGGTTTTGGGTTGTCCTCTGTTACAATTGTATCTGACTAGTAAGTATTGCAACTATCATGGAATGGCTAAATAAAAGTACCAACAACTGCTGGGTTTTGGGATGCCTCATGCTATATGTATCTGACTAGTAAGTATTATGAAGCACCCCAGGTAAAACCTCTAGTAGAAAACCGCCTGTGGTTTATATTTGTGCATCATCATGCCATCATGCATACTTTGCCTCGAACTATTTTATAAAACCCTATATTGTTTTCACCATTACATCTCCCCTTTTATTCAAATTATATTTTTTCTATTTCAATTATGTAAAAATATTTACCAAAATGATTTTTAAAAACAAAAGAAACTGAAAACATTTTATATATAAATAAAAATAAAAGCTAGACCTAAACCGGCCAGGCCTAGCTGGCAATAGCTTACCACCCCAGCTAATCCTTTCCTTTAATTCCTAGATCAAACCCTAGCCTCACCCCTACCCTAACCCTAGACTACCAAACCCCCACCCGCCGCCGCCACACATCACACAGACGCACGCACACACCCACTCACGCCAACACAACCGACCCCACCTCCACTCATTCAACGCGGCATCCTCCTCGATCCCTGCGCGAGCCTGGCCCACCCCCACATCCCGCTCCTACATCGCTCGCGTCCATCCCCTCTCGCCCAACGCTCCTCCTCGCTTCCCAGGGCCGCCGCCGCCTCCCCTGTAGTCGCCGTCCTCTACACCAATACCCGCCGCCGGCCTCCACCTCCCTGGCCATGGCCCCCCCAATCCTCGCCTCCGCGCACCCCTCTCCCTCCCTGTTCAAGCCACCGCGTCCCCGGGTACCCCGTCCGCTGCCAGTGCCCTCTTCGCCGTCTCCGGCACAGCGCCGCCCGTGCTGCCCTTCGCTCTCTCTCTCTCGCTGCCAGACGGGTCACGGTCCTCTACTCCGCCCGGCCTCGAGCACCTCCTCTCGCCAACCTCGTCGAGCTCCTATAGCACATCAACGCAACCTCCCTTGTCTCTCTCTCGCCGCCAGCCTCGCCCCTCGTGTCGCCCGAGCGAGCGCCCCGTGGCCACCTTCCTTACCCCGCGACAGACACCGGCCGCCCTTCTGTAGCCGTGTCTCCATCGCTTCAGCCCGGCGTCGCCTTCTTCTAGTCATGTGCGTGTGCGCTAGGCTAGTTGTTTTTGTTGCTGTGTACGTTTAATCGGTGGCCCTGCTTGCACCTAATGTTGACCTGGGATTTGCGGGTGCCGCTCCACTACAATCAGGCAATATCGACGGACGTCTCTTCAGCTAGCAAGCCAAGATCTTCCGAAGAGCATCGAGGACCAAATGCGAGAGCCATTATGCCCTGTGGATCTTCAACAAGACGGATCCGATGACCGAAAGCCCGTACCCAGAGACCGCCACCCGGATGCCAAGGCCCCGTCCCCGGATCCGATGGTCGAGACCCCGAAGACTCGATCCCGGAATCCGAATACCGAACCCAAACCCCTCCGAGCCCCAAGATCTTCGATCCGAGATGTGTGACCTTTTCCGAACCCCTATTTTATAAATTGCCAACTATATAAACTGTTGCATATTTAATTTTTTTATACTAGCATACATATTGTGGGTGTTTGGGGTATTTTTGTCGACTCATCTAATAATTAAATATGGAGACCATATGTGGCTAAATCTAGTCTAATATTGGCTCCATTTAAATTTGCGTAGAGAACCGATGCCATATTTTGCCTTGTTAATATAACATTTAAAATGCAGGGTATCCAAATAACATGAACCATCTAATTAATTATCGGGACCCTGGTTCCTCTTAATATGGGCTAATCGCATCGCATCTTTGCCATGTCATACATCATACATGCATCATGTCCGATCTTCTGTCATAGTATTAAATAGTGCATTCGATGTTTCTTCTAGTGTTTTGCTTCTTCGCGGATAAGGCCGTTGAGTTGATGTGAGCTTCGCTCTGATCTTCGAATAAACCTTCGGCAATGTTTTCTGGCGACCAATCTCCCTCTTTCTACCTATTTTATATTTCTAGTCTTTATTTCCTCCTATTGATCTATTGCTATCTGTGTTGCGATGCTCTAGTTTTCGTACCCGAGATATCCCTTGCAGCCATTATATTGCCTTGGACACCTCCTATTACCTGTTGTTTGGTAGATAGTCGGCCTTGCGAGTCGTAGTTGCTTGCTTAGGTGCTGCTTCGCGTTGTTGATGTTCCACCGTTGTTGGGTGGTTGGCACATGCTTAATGGTGGAGAGGATCAAGACTTTAATTATTGTTTAATAACTAAAATTAAAAGTAGGTAAATAATACAGAGGCACTGGTGGACAATAGATAATATTTGGTTTTTAACCGCTCACTGGTGTCCCGTAGGACCCCGAGTTCTTGACACCTGTTCCGAGATCGAGCGCGCTAACCACAGGTGGGGTGTGTGGGCACCCCCATCGATTAGTACCTGATTTCAAAGTACTGTACCGGGGGCCACAAAGTAGTTTGGGGCTTTATTACTATCCTGTACTTATGTCATGCTTTACTTCTTTATTTACGATTGCGCGTGGAGCATCTGTACTGTTTTGGAACAAATGTGGAATGTTTTCGTGGTATCGACAAGCCCAGTCACACTTTCGGGTTCCCAGTCGTTTACAGCCATTGTCACAAACCTCTGGGTCTGTCTCGGAGACCGGCCGACTTCGTTACGGGTAGCTTAGTGGGGTGGCCCCCTATGCTTGATTTGGGTCTGGGAAAGGTCGTGTCCGAAACCCTGTCGACATACCGTTGGGTGTATGTTTTGTGATCTTGTACCTACCTGATCTGACAACAAGGGTGTAGGTGCGTGTGGAAACTTTGGTGCACCCCTGCAGGGTTAAATCTTTTCGAGAAGCCGTGTCCGCGGTTATGGACGACTTGGAGCACAGTTCTCGATCATAGACAACTATAACTAAAGTTTACTGTTATAATTTGACTTGTATCCAATATGACTAGTAATCAGCTTCACTACAACGGAATTGCTAAATAAAAGTACCAACAACTGTTGGGTTTGGGATGTCTCATGCTAATTGTATCTGACTAGTAAGTGTTGCAACTACAACGGAATGGTTAACTAAAAGTGCCCACTGCTTATTATATCAGGATGACTATCTATACCTGACTAGTAATTGCTGCAACGATAACTGAATAAATAAAACTGCCAACTGTGTGAGTTCCTCGGTTGACTTCCTCGTTTGGTCTCGAGGGGGAAACACCAGGATGGGTATGCTTGGTGATAGTTTCAGGTTGGATCCGAATAGGCCTTTCTTATCCCTATCTGATAGCCGCCAGTTGTATTGAGTCTCTATAGGTTGTTTAGCGCATGCTTCGCTGCTGCTTCAGTCCACCATACCTATGTAGGCGAGGACCGTCGAATTCTAGTCTCGCCGTGTACTGGCCTCAGTACTGACCGCTCTCTTTTTCCTTTGCCCTTTGTCGGCACCCCTTTTGTTTTTAGCAGGTTTTGAGATCGACGTCGTTAGCAGGGTTACCCTTCCGGCTTGGCTTGGGCAGGGTTATGGACGCCATTGGTTATTCTTTAGGGCTCTTAGCTCAATTTGCATCTTGTCCGTACTCGGACGTTGTATCGTTTTCAAGGTGATTTGAATCTTTGTACTGTATATCTGTATTCTTGACTCATTGAGTCGCTGTTGTATATATGTTTTGTGGGTTCCATCGAGGACTATTGTGTAATGATATTACTTCATTTTCCACCCGCACGCAAGTGCCTGGTGGGCACCTTTGAATCGTTTCTATGCAGGTTTGGCGGGAAGCGCTAAAACTTACATAGGGCCGATTCTGAGGGTGTTACAGAGTGGTATCAGAGCTCAGCAGTTGTGATACCCCACTGGTCCAGCCTGTAGGATAACCTACCTAACGGACGTTGTAGAGTGTCAAAACTATTTTGAAAATCGGTTGGATAGATATGATTAGGTCTGCTTATACTCCTTGCCCTCTGCTATTCTTCTCTTACCTTTGTGTGATTTGAATCTGCTCTCTTATCTTTTCTTTGAGTCTAGGAATTCCCATGGTGGGGTTTCCGTCGTACCTTCAGGGTTTCACTTCCATCCTCTTGTAATGGTGCTTCTACATCTGGTCTTCATGCTATCTGAGGAATCTTCCTTTGTTGTACCTTTCAGTGGACCAAAATTCACTAAAAAATTTCTTTGTCTCCTCCGGTGTTTTCTTATACGACGAAGTCATCCACATCAGATCCGATGAAGAGTTTGCATCACTCTTTTGCTCCCGAATCTCGTTTGTCGAGACCTTCAGTCTGAATCCCGAGAGTTGGTTGCATCAGTCTTCTATTCATGAACAGAGTAATGCTTTGAGTGCGGGATGGAGTCGCAACCATACCACTACTCTTATCATTGTTTCTGTACATTGAATGGGGGATCAATGCAACTCTTACTTCTTCCATGGAAGTTAGAGGTGGCCTTACCTTTAACTCCTATATTTTTTGTCCGGAGTGCTCCCTCGACGAACGTGAGCAACGACCTTGTTGGTGGTGTCGCGGATTTCAAGATGGAGAAAGAACTCTTGTTAGTGGTGTCGCGAGGATATACACAAAGCAAGAAGATTCCGATTGTCGTCCTTTCCCTGTACCATGAGGCGGATCTCGAGGGCGGGATCCATTGTTAGTGGTGTCGAATTGTAGCACCCCGGGTAAAACCTCTAGTAGAAAATCGCCTGTGGTTTATATTTGTGCATCATCATGCCATCATGCATACTTTGCCTCGAACTATTTTATAAAACCCTATATTGTTTTCAACATTACATCTCCCCTTTTATTCAAATTATATTTTTGCTATTTCAATTATGTAAAATTATTTAAAAAAATGATTTTTAAAAACAAAAGAAACAGAAATCATTTTATATATAAATAAAAATAAAAGCTAGACCTAAACCGGCCAGGCCCAAAGGCCCAGCTGGCAACAGCCTACCACCCCAGCTAATCCTGGCCCTTAATTCCTAGATCAAACCCTAGCCTCACCCCTACCCTAACCCTAGACTACCAAACCCCCACCCACCGCCGCCACACATCACACAGACGCACGCACACACCCAGACTCACGCCAACACAACCGACCCCACCTCCACTCGTTCAACACGGCCTCCTCCTCAGTCCCTGCGCGAGCCTAGCCCACCCCCACATCCCGCTCCTACATCGCTCGTGTCCATCCCCTCTCGCCCAGCGCTCCTCCTCGCTTCCCAGGGCCGCCGCCGCCTCCCCTGTAGTCGCCACCCTCTACACCAACACCCGCCGCCGGCCTCCACCTCCCTGGCCATGGCCCCCCAGTCCTTGCCTCCGCGCACCCCTCTCCCTCCCCGTTCAAGCCACCGCGTCCCCGGGTACCCCGTCCGCCGCCAGTGTCCTCTTCACCGTCTCCGGCACAGCGACGCCCGTGCTGCCCTTCGCTCTCTCTCGCTGCCAGATAGGTCACGGTCCTCTACTCCGCCCGGCCTCGAGCACCTCCTCTCGCCAACCTCGTCGAGCTCCTGCATCACATCAACGCAACCTCCCTTGTCTCTCTCTCTCGCCGCCAGCCTCGCCCCCGTGTCGCCCGAGCGAGCGCCCTGTGGCCACCTTCCTCACCCCGCGACAGACACCGGCCGCCCTTCTGTAGCCGTGCCTCCATCGCTTGAGCCTGGCGTCGCCTTCTTCTGGTCATGTGCATGTTCGCTGGGCTAGTTGTTTTTGTTGCTGTGTACTTTTAATCGGTGGCCCTGCTTGTACCTACTGTTGACCTAGGATTTGCGGGTGCCGCTCCACTACAATCAGGCAATATCGACAGACGTCTCTTCAGCTAGCAAGCCAAGATCTTCCGAAGAGCATCGAGGACCAAATGCGAGAGCCATTATGCCCTGCGGATCTTCAACAAGACGGATCCGATGACCGAAAGCCCGTACCCAGAGACCGCCACCCGGATGCCAAGGCCCCGTCCCCGGATCCGATGGTCGAGACCCCGAAGACCCGATCCCGGAATCCGAATACCGAACCCGAACCCCTCCGAGCCCCAAGATCTTCGATCCGAGATGTGTGACCTTTTCCGAACCCCTATTTTATAAATTGCCAACTATATAAAATGTTGCATATTTAATTTTTTTATACTAGCATACATATTGTGGGTGTTTGGGGTACTTTTGTTGACTCATCTAATAATTAAATATGGAGACCATATGTGGGCAAATCTAGTCTAATATTGGCTCCATTTAAATTTGCGTAGCGAACCGATGCCATGTTTTGCCTTGTTAATACAACATTTAAAATGCGGGATATCTAAATAACATGAACCATCTAATTAATTATCGGGACCCTGGTTCCTCTTAATATGGGCTAATCGCATCGCATCTTTGCCATGTCATACATCATACATGCATCATGTCCGATCTTCTGTCGTAGTATTAAATAGTGCATTCGATGTTTCTTCTAGTGTTTTACTTCTTCGCGGATAAGGCCGTTGAGTTGATGTGAGCTTCATTTCGATCTTCGAATAAACCTTCGGCAATGTTTTCTGGCGAGCATTCTCCCTCTTTCTACCTATTTTATATTTCTAGTCTTTATTTCCTCCTATTGATCTATTGCTATCTGTGTTGCGATGCTCTAGTTTTCGTACCCGAGATATCCCTTGCAGCCATTATATTGCCTTGGACACCTCCTATTACCTGTTGTTTGGTAGATAGTCGGCCTTGCAAGTCGTAGTTGCTTGCTCAGGTGCTGCTTCGCGTTGTTGATGTTCCACCGTTGTTGGGTGGTTGGCACATGCTTAATGGTGGAGAGGATCAAGACTTTAATTATTGTGTAATAACTAAAATTAAAAGTAGGTAAATAATGCAGAGGCACCGGTGGACAATAGACAATATTTGGTTTTTAACCGCTCACTGGTGTCCCGTAGGACCCCGAGTTCTTGACACCTGTTCCGAGATCGAGCGCGCTAACCACAGGTGGGGTGTGTGGGCACCCCCATCGATTAGTACCTGATTTCAAAGTACTGTACCGGGGTCCACAAAGTAGTTTGGGGCTTTATTACTATCTTGTACTTATGCCATGCTTTACTGCTTTATTTACGATTGCGCGTGGAGCGTCTGTACTGTTTTGGAACAAATGTGGAATGTTTTCGCGGTATCGACAAGCCCAGTCACACTTTTGGGTTCCCAGTCATTTACAACCGTTGTCACAAACCTATGGGTCCATCTCAGAGACCAGACGACTTCGTTACGGGTAGCTTAGTGGGGTGGCCCCCTGTGCTTGCTTTGGGTCTGGGAAACGTCGTGACTGAATCCCCGTCGACATACCGTTGGGTGTACGTTTTGTGATCTTGTACCTACCTGATCTGACACAAGGGTGTAGGTGCGTGTGGAAACTTTGGTGCACCCCTGCAGGGTTAAATCTTTTCGAGAAGCCGTGTCCGCGGTTATGGACGACTTGGAGCACATTTCTCGATCATAGACAACTATAACTAAAGTTTACTGTTATAATTTGACTTGTATCCAATATGACTAGTAATCAGCTTCACTACAACGGAATGGCTAAATAAAAGTACCAACAACTGTTGGGTTTGGGATGTCTCATGCTAATTGTATCTGACTAGTAAGTGTTGCAACTACAACAGAATGGTTAACTAAAAGTGCCCAGTGCTTATTATATCAGGATGACTATCTATACCTGACTAGTAATTGCTGCAACGATAACTGAATAAATAAAACTGCCAACTGTGTGAGTTCCTCGGTTGACTTCCTCGTTTGGTCTCGAGGGGGAAACACCAGGATAGGTATGCTTGGTGATAGTTTCAGGTTGGATCCGAATAGGCCTTTCTTATCCCTATCTTATAGCCGCCAGTTGTATTGAGTCTCTATAGGTTGTTTAGCGCATGCTTCGCTGCCGCTTCAGTCCACCATACCTATGTAGGCGAGGACCGCCGAATTCTAGTCTCGCCATGTACTGGCCTCAGTACTGACCGCTCTCTTTTTCCTTTGCCCTTTGTCGGCACCCCTTTTGTTTTTAGCAGGTTTTGAGATCGACGTCGTTAGCAGGGTTACCCTTCCGGCTTGGCCTGGGCAGGGTTATGGACTCCATTGGTTATTCTTCAGGGCTCTTAGCTCAATTTGCATCTTGTCCGTACTCGGACACTGTATCGTTTTCAAGGTGATTTGAATCTTTGTACTATATATCTGTATTCTTGACTCATTGAGTCGATGTTGTATATATGTTTTGTGGGTTCCATCGAGGACTATTGTGTAATGATATTACTTCGTTTTCCACCCGCACGCAAGTGCCTGGTGGGCACCTTTGAATCGTTTCTATGCGGGTTTGGCGGGAAGCGCTAAAACTTACATAGGGCCGATTCTGAGGGTGTTACATACTACAACTACAACGGAATGGTTATCTAAAATTGCCCACTGCTTATTATATCAGGATGACTCATGCTATCTATGTCTGACTAGTAATTGCCGCAACTATAATAGAATGAATAAAATTGCCAACTGTGTGAGTTCCTCGGTTGACTTCCTCGATTGGTCTCGAGGGGGAAATACCAGGATGGGTATGCTTGGTGATAGTTTCAGGTTGGATCCGAATAGGTCTTTCTTATCCCTATCTAATAGCTGCCAGTTGTATTGAGTCTCTATAGGTTATTTAGTGCATGCTGCGTTGCCGCTTTAGTCCACCATACCTATGTAGGCGAGGACCGCCAATTCTAGTCTCGCCGTGTACTGGCCTCAATACTAACCGCTCTCTTTTTCCTTTGCCCTTTGTCGGCACCCCTTTTGTTTAAGCAGGTTTTGAGATCGACGCCGTTATCAGGGTTACCCTTCCGGCTTGGCCTGGGCAGGGTTATGGACGCCATTGGTTATTATTCAGGGCTCTTAGCTCAATTTGCATCTTGTCCGTACTCGGACGCTGTATCGTTTTCAAGGTGATTTGGATCTTTGTACTGTAAATTTGTATTCTTGACTCATGGAGTCGTGTTGTATATATCTGTTCTGTGGGTTCCATCGTGAACTATTGTGTAATAGTATTACTTCGTTTTCCACCCGCACGCAAGTGCCTGGTGGGCGCCTTTGAATCGTTTCTATGCGAGTTTGGCGGGAATCGCTAAAACTTGCATAGGGCCGATTCTGAGGGTGTTACACACCATGGTGGCATCCCCAAGCTTGAGCTTTTGTCCATTCTTCATCTTATTGCATCATTCTCTCTCTACGCCTGAAATTTTTCCTTCATACAAAACTTCACACAATCTTCATTAGCAACATTAGCTTATTCAAAAGATATCAAACCACTGACAAAGCTTTGGAATAGAAAGGCTTTACAATAAAAACACAAGCTAATATAGTAACTCCTTCAAAAAACTCAATTTACCTGAAGATAGCTCAAAAAGGAATCAATAAGAAGCAAATGCAAATAATGGTAGAAATCTGTCAAAACAGACCAGCAGGTAGAAACAATTTTTTCGAACATCTTCTGTTGCTCAAATCAAAGAGTGTTGAACTAACGAAAGTTAGATAACATACTGGGGGATTTATTCGTAAATTCTGAGCTCAATTCGAGTTACAGAGACTCCTCACAAATTTTTTTGGTGGAGGACAGAAATCTGTTTCGGGGCAGCAACTCCCCAAATCTTACTTCCCTCTCATTAGAGGTCATTCTTGGCACAAAAAGCAAACAAAAAGGATAAGGAGAGGTTATTACTGAAGTAATAACTTCCAAGACTCAAGAAAACTCTTGGGTTATCTCCCAACAAGTACTTTTCTTTAATGCTTTTAAGTTAGGCACAACAAGCAAGAAGAATCAAGTATTTTCAAATGAGGAAGCATTAACATCCATACTTGCAAAATCTTCAACTATGAAAGGTATCTCATCCAAATGGGTTTTGGAGGATCCCTTCTCATCTCTCTTTGGTCTACTACTTTCATCAAAAACATTTTCAAGGGTAATCCAATCAAAATTATTCTCAAAGGCTTCATGCATTCCAACAAGCTTAAAGGGTATGGGTATCTTAAATTCATCTCTAGGCTTAGTTTTATCGAACATACCCACAACATCTACATCGGATCCTAGCATATTGAAACGCTCAAAGACCTTTTTGGCTTCCCTAACAACATCAGGTAATTCATTAAATAAAGTTTCAAGGATGAATTCCCTCTTTTCAGCATTCTTTTCGTCTTTTAGTTTTAGAAACAAGAATTGCATGAAGGGGTTAAGGCTAATAAACCTAGCCTCCAGCATATGAACTAAAGAAGCTGCAGCAATCTCATAATTAGGAGCAAGTTCAGCTATAGATTTTCCTCAATATCCTCATGCTTGCTAACATGATTAAAGAATTCTTCAATATTATCTTTCCCAATTATGGAGCCACTACCTATTGCAAGGTCTTTTAGGGCGAACTTGGGGAACAACATGGTGAGCTAGAGCAAGGACTAGTTTTTTGGGTTTTTTTGAAAAGAGGCAAACAAAACCAAGCAAAAGAAACAAAGCAAACTAAAAACAAAGTAAAGAGAAAGGAAGTGAATGACTCCCCTAGTGAATACGTCCTTAGCCTCCCCGGCAACGGCGCCAGAAAACTTGTTGATGGCGCCCTGTTGACGTGGGAGCTTCTTTCTTTATTCCCCGGCAACGGCGCGAGAAAACTTGATGGCTGGCGCTGACGTCGAGCACTTTGTTGGAAACCCCAAGAGCAAGGTGTGAAGCAGCAAGCAGCAAGTCTTCCCTCAGTTAAGACCGAGGTTATCGAACCAGAAGGAGGAAGGAAACGTCACACATGTGTTGCGAGCAACGCGGAGACCTGCACAACACAAACTCAAGACTTTGCCCCAACGAATCAGTGAGGTTGTCAAGCTCACCGGTTTGCTGTAACAAAGGATTAAATATATGGTGTGGAAGGTAATGGTGGTTTGCAGCAAGTAAACAGGTAACAGTGGAAGATGTATCAATCGTAAAGATTGGACCGAGGTCCATAGTTCACTAGAGGTGCTCTCCTTAGATAAACAACATGTCATGAATGGTAAAAAATTACAGCGAGGCAATTGACAGGAACTGAGCAAGGCATAACAATGCAATTACTAGTCAGAAAGATCCTATGAGGCTGATTGGGCAATACAACAATATACATAGACCGTCATCCAACTGCATCTATGACTATAAGTCCACCTTCGGGTTATCATCCGAACCCCCTCCAGTATTAAGTTGCAAGCAACAGACAACTGCTTTAAGCAAAGTGTGTAAGGTAAACAGTCCACATGTTTCATGAACAAGAGACCGCTGGTTTCTCCCTAGTAGCAACAACACATCTACAACCGAAGAGATTTCTGTCACTTACCTTGGAAACTAGAGGCATGAACCCACTATCGAGTATAAATACCCCCTCTTGGAGTCACTAGGAACTACTTGGCCAAGATAGCTACTAACAACGGAGAGCATTCAAGATCACAAACAACACATACATGATAGAATCATAAAGATAAAACCATTAATCAAACCAACATAATAATCTCAATATCCATCGGATCCCTGCAAACACAACATGCATGATTACAAATAGATTAGATCTTGATCATGTACTGAGCTCACAAGATCTATACATGAAAGCACAAAGGAGGAGATACAACCATCTAGCTACTACATGGACCCATAGTCCAAGGTGGAACTACTCACGCATCATACCGGAGAGAAGGCTCCAGGATGATCTCCCCTTCGGCAGGGTGCTGGGAAGAACTTCAGATCCTCCTCGATCTAGGGACGATGGTGGCGATTACAGACGGTTTCGTGGATTTCTGATCGGGTACCCAGGGTTTTTGCATCGGGGGCTTCTTATAGGCGAAGGGGCGAGACCGGGAGGCAGCCAGGGCCACCAAACCCTAGCCAGGCACGGGCCCACCTGCCCCGCGCCTGGGGTGGGTCTGTCCCCCTTGTCCGGCCCCTCCGGCTCTCCTCTGGACTTCTTGTTTGACTTTGACATTTGTCCCATCCAATTCGGATAATATTTCTTTACTAACTTTTCTGAAACCAAAAACAGCAGAAAATAGGCATCTGGCACTGTTGCAACTTGTTAATAGGTTAGTACCAGAAAACATGTAAAAAACACCTCAAAGTGTGGACAAGTAAAGCAAAGTAGATACTAAACAAGCATGGAACATCAAAAATTATAGATACGTTTCCAACGTATCAACAACTATGCTCTCTTAATTGGTGCCTAAGGATAGAAGGTGGAGACTCAATATAATGGTGGAAGAAAGGCCCTTCATAAAGGGAAGCAGGGATTTAAAGTCTCATAAAGAGCTTCCAAAAATTATGGTACTTGTTAGCTTTCAACTCTCATTGCCCCTATCATAAGCATCTTGAAGTGATTAAGGTTAAAGTGAACAAACTATAGAGTATATGTTTGACAAAGTATAAGTTGGCAATCTCATGTCCCTTGAATACGAGGGCCGCACACTCAACTTTAGTCACCGGTAAGTTCTTGTCATAGTAAGTACATGTATATCATAGAGCACCGCCAACGGGGTACCCCTTGAACATGATACAAGAGCTATCCCATAATCAAAATGACAAGGCAAGCGGACAATGAGCATCTCAACAATCTTCTTATTTACCATGGGAAAATGGTGCTTTTTTCTCTCTTTCCTCTTTTCTCATCTATTTTTTTATTCTTTTCCTCAATCTCTTTTTTCTATCTCTCTTTTTTATAAGAAGAATGCTTCATAGATTGCTCACTATGGTGATGCTGCAAGTTTCCACCATGATTAGACATGGCTTAGGCTAGTGGCCCAGGCGTTTCTCTAACACATTTAAATAACTCCATGGACTTACAAGATGCCCTTTTATTTCACACCGACGACATCCGCAAACAAAAGAGCATGATATCAACTGGGTACAATGTACAAGTGCAACGTTGAAAGCGTTCCCCGTGACAGCACGGTTCTGATAATTACAACGTATAAGTGCAAGCATATACAACATAGATGACACAATGGTTCAAGTTTATTTAGGGGCAATAAAAATAAAGTGTGCCATCAAGTTCGTGAGAGCTTTAATCGCTAAGTTTTCACATAACAAAGAGACTTTTTAATTGGAAGATAGATGAAAAGAAGAATATACTTGAAATGGTGTAACACACCATGCATAGGAATTTATAGTGGACACTTTGGAATAACTTGGTTTCTTGGAAGTTGGATGCATGAGTAGAGCTTACTCATACAAGTGGAGGCTAGCAAAAGACTGGGAGCGACTAACTAAGAGAGCAATAAAAGCCATAATCATGTAGAGCGACAAAACATTACTAATCAAAGCATAAAGTGGTACTACAATTCAAAAACTAAATGATCATAGTCATAACATGGTGTGAGCATGTGCCAAGTCAACCCAAACAAAGCATCAGAGGAGAATACCGCAATACTATGCTTTTGTATGCTAAAACAACGCATGATTCTGTCAAGGCACATTAAGAAATCCTAATTGTTTGGAACAATTCATGCTACAACAATAATCACTAAGAATATGGTCAAATTAACATCTAGCATGACATGATAAAGTCTAAGTCACAGTCAAAACAAGCTCCCTTTTGTACCACTTAAGCATGAAGCTTTCTACTCTTTCCAACACCAAACAACTTATTTGAAACAACTCACAAAGATAATAATCAATAAAGATCAGTGAGCTTGTATCACAGATCCACAAAGAAGAACTAAAAAGTTCTAAGCATAAAGCACACGAAAACTAAAGCTAAACATAGTGCTAGCAAAAGAGGACACTCACAAAACAATAATAGTGAAAACTAGAGTGTTCTAGGCAATGAAAACAGAGTGTGTCTCTCTCCAAAAGAAGTGTGATGTGACCAACCAACTTAAATCAAGCAAACTAAGCAAACAAAAACCAAAAATGAAAACTAAGACGCTCCAAGAACAACACAAAAGTGTATGAAACAATAAAAACGAAGTGTCTAGAAAGACGTGAGATTTTTATTGATGAAGAAGGGGATGCCTTGGGCATCCACAAGCTTTGACGCATGTACCTCTTGAATATTTATTTGGGTGACACGGGGTGGCATCCCCAAGCTTGAGCTTTTGTCCATTCTTCATATCATTACATCATTGCAAATTTTTCTTCATACAAAACTTTACACAATCTTCATTAGCAACATTAGTGTATTCAAAACTTTACACAATCGAACAGCAAAAATTTCACAAAAAACACAAGCTACTGTAGCAATTCCCTCTAAAAGCTCAATTTCCCAAAAAGAACCCAAAAATAAATCAATAATAAGCAAATGCAAATAATGGCAGAAATCTGTCAAAATAGATCAGCAGGTAGAAACCTATTTTTTCGAAGACCTTCTGTTGCTCAAATAAAAAGTGTTAAACTAACGAAAGTTATATAACATACTGGGGGATTTATTTAGAAAATATCAGCACAACCCGACTTACAAAGATTTTACACCAATTTTTACGGTGGAGCACAAAAATCTGTTTCGGGACAGCAACTCCCCAAATCTTACTTCCCTCTCATTAGAGGTTATTCTTGGCACAAAAAGCAAATAAAAAAGATAAGGAGAGGTCATTACAGAGGCAATAACTTCCAAGACTCAATAAAACTTTTGGGTCATCTCCCAATAAGTACTTTTCTTTAATGCCTTTAAGTTAGGCTGAGAAGATGCTCACATAAGAATATGAATTGAAGTAAAAGAGAGCATCAAGAAGCAAATTCAAAACACATTTAAGTCTAACCCACTTCCTATGCATAGGAATATTGTAAAGAAACAAGTCATGAAAGCACAAAGCAACAAGCATAGGAAAGCAAAACAAGTGCAACTTCAAGATTTTCAACATAAAGAGGGAAAACTTAATATTGTTGAGATACATAAAACCATGTTTCCCTCTCTCATAAAAACTTTCAGTAGCATCATGAATTAAATTAACAATATAACTATCACATAAAACATTCTTATCATGAGCTACATGCATAAAATGATAATTACTCTCCACATAAGCATAGTCATTCTTATTAATTGTAGTAGGAAAAAATTCAACAAAATAGCTATCATTATTATTCTCATCACCATAATCATCAAATATAGGAGGCATATTGTAATCACAATTAATTTCCTCCTCAATAGTAGGTGGACTGAAAATATCATATTCATCATTGTAATCATCATATATTGGAGGTTGGTATCATCATAAGCAATAGAATAGCTATCTTCCAAAGTTGGGGAACTAAAAAGATCATTTTCATCAAAACTAGCTTTCCCAAGCTTAGACTTTTCCATAGCATTAGCAATAATGGTGTCCAAATAATTCATACTAATAACATTGCTATTAGCATGCAAATAAAGTTCCATAGGTTTTTTAATTTTCTCTTCAAACACTTCATGTCCTAACTCAAGGTAAACACTATAGAGCTCTCTAATTTTATTGTTGTTTTCCATTAAGCCTAACAAGTGAAAACAAGAAACAAAAATACAAAATTGCAGAATCTAAAGGAAATAACTTCGAGCACTCACACCGGAGGATGTGAGTACCTTTTACCTTACCTCCCCGGCAACGGCGCCAAAAAAGAGCTTGATGTATACGCACTTCTATTCTTGTAGACAGTTGTTGGGCCTCCAAGTGTAGAGGTTTGTAGAACAATAGCAAGTTTCCCTTAAGTAGATTACCCAAGGTTTATCAAACTCAGAGAGGAAGTGGTCAAAGGTATCCCTCTCAAACAACCCTACAATCAAGATACAATAATTATCTTGTGTCCCCAACACACCCAATACACTTGTAAGGTGTATAGGTGCACTAGTTCAACGAAGAGATAGTGAAATACAAGTGGTATGGATGATTATAAGACAACGGTGCCAGAAACGAGCTTGACGGGGAGGAAAAGACTGGAAGCAAGCAAACATGCAACAGATCATGACGCAAACGGTATTTCAATGCTTAGAAACAAGGCCTAGGGATCATACTTTCACTAGTGAACACTCTCAATAAATATATTCTCTTCATAATACTACTCTTAACTACTCTCCTATTGGACACTCTAATCCATCGTAGGGCTATAACAGAACACCTCAAAGTCCGCCTTTACCAATCTAGATAACCCCACACTGTCACCTTGAGCGCTAGATGGTTCCAACAAACACCACAATTTCATAAAGACATCCAACTCAAAATATACTCATGACAAATATATATTTAATCTAGCCTAAGTGCCATACACAGTGTGCACACTGTCACTTTCACACACATGGGGAAAAGCATAGATCTATAAAAGCACGATGAGTATTTATGTAGACTCTAGCCTAAGTGCCACCACGGTATGCACATTGTCACTTTAATACACGCGGGGAGAGCTGGAGTTCTATTAAAGCACTTGAGTAGCAAGGTAGATCTACTTGATTGCAAAGCTCATGACCACAACAAGATCATGCATAGAGAGAGAGAGAGATGAACACATAGCCTCGAGGAAGAACTACTCCCTCCTCATCATGGGAATCAGCAACGGTGATGAAGATGGCGATGGAGATCGATGGAGATGGCTTCGGGGGCACTTCCTCGTCCCGGCAGGGTGCCGGAACAAAGACTTTCTGTCCCCCGAATCTCCCCTTCGATGGCGGCGGTGCTGCGGAACTTTTCGTGGCTTTCTGGTCGATCCTTTAGGTTTTTGGGTCGAAGGATTCTTATAGGCGAAGGAGGCAAGGTCGGTGGAGGCCCCCTGGTGGCATGCCCAGGGTGGGCCCGCGCCACCCTAGGGTGTGGCCACCCTGGTGCCCTACTCCGTCTCTGCTTTGATTTTCTGTATCATTCAGGGAAAAATATGAAGATTGGCTTTTGTCCCGTCCAATTCCGAGAATATTCATTTTTTAGCTTTTCTGAAACCAAAAACAGTAGAAAACAGACAACTGGCACTGTGGCATCTTGTCAATAGGTTAGTCCCAGAAAATGTATAAGAATACCTCAAAGTGTAGACAAAACATAAGACAAATGATATAAAACAAGCATGGAACATCAAAAATTATAGATACGTTTACAACGTATCATATTTCGAGTCACGAGTGCACAAGCCTCCCGCTTAGCGGAGCTTGAATCCTCGTCCTCAGAGTGGGCCACCACCTGGGGAAAAGAAGCTACCGGCTTCGATTCCACAATGAATTCTTCGGTGTCCCCATCAAGGGACTCCTCCGAAGGGTTACTACTAAGCATTTATCAGATCAACAACAAGCCAAAACTTCGAACATGGACATGGTAACAAGACTCAAGCAAAATGACTTATGATTCTTCTTGGCCGGCGGCTGCGAGGCCACCGCCTGAATGGGCATGTCAGGGAAAGGTGCAGACGATGCACCATCATCCTCGCCGTGCTGCTCAAGGAAGGACGGACCCCTGGGCATTGGTGGGGTCGCCCCATCTGAAGATTCACTCCGGGAGCGTTTGAGGGTCTGCCCTTCAGTCGGCTCGGGGGCTCCCGTGGTAGGAGACTGCGCCGGAGGAAGCTCGGAATCAGACTCCGCCACTTCATTATCCGGCGTAACTGGGAACTTCTCAGGTAGAGGGGGCGTCATCCCCGCTACCTTGAAGTCCTGCAAAATCAAAGACAAGAGATGACAAATTGTTAGTACAAATAACAAACAGCTAGCACTCGAAATAGCGCTACGCGCAACTACAAGTTTTTCACCTATGGGACTACTTTCTTCAAACTAAAGACGGACGTCAAGGATTTCCCTGGGAGATCCTCGTTGGCCTTGAACTTCAGTAGGGGTCTAAGAGCTCTATCAAGGTCACCCGAAGACAACTCCTTAGGCGAAACCCTTGTCGGATCGCTCTGGCCAGCATACAGGAACATCGGGTGCCCCCTCGCTTGGAGCGGTTTGATGGCGCCTGAGAGCGCTTCGTCGGGAAACACCAAGAGCAAGGTGTGATGCAGCACAGCAGCAAGTCTTCCCTCAGTAAGAAACCGAGGTTATCGAACTAGTAGGATGAAGGAAATGTCTCAAAGGTGTTGCAAGCAACATGGAAACCTGCACAACACAAACTCAAGACTTTTCCCCAACTAATAGTGAGGTTGTCAATCTCACCGGTTGCTGTAACAAAGGATTGATTATATGGTGTGGAAGGTGATGATGGTTTGTAGCAAGTAAACAATAACAATGGAATATGTATCAATGGTAAAGATTGGACCGGGGTCCATAGTTCAGTAGAGGTGTTCTCCTTAGATAAACAAACATGTCATGCTAGGTAAACAAATTACAGCAGGGCAATTGACAGGACTGAGCAAGACATAACAATGCAATACTAGACATAAAGATCCTATGAGATTCGATTGGGCAATACAACAAGATACATAGACCGCCATCCAAATGCATCTATGACTAGAAGTCCACCTTTGGGTTATCATCCGAACCCCCTCTAGTATGAAATTGCAAGCAACAGACAACTGCTTTAAACAAAGTGTGTAAGGTAAACAATCCACTTGTTCCATGAACAAGAGACCGTTGTTTTCTCCCTAGTGGCAACAACACATCTACAACCGTAGAGATTTCTGTCACTTCCCTTGATTAAGTAGAGGCATGAACCCACTATCGAGCATAAATACCCCCTCTTGGAGTCACTAGCAACTACTGGCCAAGATAGCTACTAAAAACGGAGAGCATGCAAGATCACAAACAACACAGACATGATAGAATCAATAAGACAAAACCATTAATCAATCTGACATAGTAATCTTAATATCCATCGGATCCCTGCAAACACAACATGCATGATTACAAATAGATCAGATCTTGATCATGAACGGAGCTCACAAGATCTAGACATGAAAGCACAAGGAGGAGATACAACCATCTAGCTACTACATGGACCCGTAGTCCAAGGTGGAACTACTCACGCTTCATACCGAAGGCTGGAATGATGAAGAAGAAGGCCTCCGGGATGATCTCCCCTCCGGCAGGGTGCCGGGAAGAGCTTCAGATCCCCCCGATCTAGGGACGATGGTGGCGGCGTCTACAGACGGTTTCGTGGAATTTTGATCGGGTACTTAGGGTGAAGGCATCGGGGGCTTCTTATAGGTGAAGAGGCAAGGCTGGAGGGCCACCAGGGCGGCTACATCCCCTAGGCGCGGGGTGGGCCCACCCGCACGGCCAGGGGGTGTGGCCCCTGGTGGGTCTCCTCCGTCTCGTACTCTGGCTTCGTGTTTCCCACGGCAAAATATTGACTTTGGCTTTTGTCCCGTCCAATTCCGAGAATATTGATTTTCTGTCTTTATGGAACCAAAAACAGAAGAAAATAGACAACTGGCACTGTGGCAACTTGTTAATAGGTTAGTACCAGAAAACATATAAAAACACCTCAAAGTGTGGACAAAGCAAAGTAGATATTAAACAAGCATGGAACATAAAAAATTATAGATACGTTTACGATGTATCACGGTTCCACCCGATGTTTGAGGAAGGTGCGGATAATGTCGACACCATTGACCTCCTTGCCGGCCACCAGCTGGAGTGCCTCCACGCGCTGGTAGAGCTTCTCCACCTCCGCCGTTTCAGCCTTTAAGACGTCGTTCTTCCACGACCTCTTTGGGGTGATCTTCTAGGCAGAGTCGAAAGGGGAGAGACCAAAATGTTGCCTGTCCAACTTGACGTCGCAGATATAGAACCACTTCCTCCGCCAGTATTGGATGGACTCACAAATGGAGAAGGAGAAGAATGGGACAGAGGAGCGAATGGAGATGATGCAGCCTCTGAGCGGATAAACACCGTCGGTGCCAGATTGCCTTTTCACGGAGTAGAGTCTCCAGAAAAGGCCAAGTGTGGATCAATACCGAGCCGGCACTCGCACAAAGTGATAAAACAAGCAATATGAAAAAGAGAATTGGGAGACAGATGATGCAACTAAATCCCGTAGAAAAAAAGGAGTCCATGAAGGAATTCATGGATGGGAAGAGAAAGACCCCGGACAACGAAGGCATAGAACATCACCCGAAACCCTTCTAGTGGGCGAGGAATTACCTCTTTGCCGGGGAGGACGACGTCGTCCTTCTCCTTGGAGACCAGGACGGAATCACGCAGCTTGCGCAAATCCACCTTGCACATCTCCATGCGCTTCCACCTGTCATCGGTGGCACGGGCCGATGTGGTGGCCTTCTTGTCAGCACCGGCGGCGCTCGTCCCAGCAGTAGCAGAAGATATATTCTTTGGCTTTCCCATCTTGGAGCGGCGATGCGAACGGAGGAATGCGGAAGGAAAGGTGCGGAGAACGTCCAGTGCGTGAGGACAAGCAGAAAGCTTAAGGAAATGGTGGCAATGGAGATGAGAAAGACAAAATGGCGAAGGGTAACAAAATCACTGTTTCCCCGCGGAATAAAAGGGCGAAGACGACGCACTCGAACGGTTGATTGAGAAGCACTAGCGTGCAACTCTGATCTTACCGTATACGTGTCAGCACCAAAACGAACCGTCGCCAGCACGCCGTCCACTGCGCACGGAAATGGAGGAGACCCATAATTTTTGCCACGCCTACGCGTGACTAGTCAACGTCAAGTCAGGCGGTGGGACCCACGATCGTCTCGCCGCATCATATCTGCTGTCGCAGACGGTTGAGATCATCAATCGTCAGCAATAACGTCATCAAGGCAAAGCCATCAATGGCTCAAAGATTTCGACTGACCATCCAAGTACTTACTCGAATCTACGATTCGAGAAACTACACGGGGGCTACTCCTATCAGGAGCACTGACCGCGCACCTGAGAAATTGCAAAGGTAGCGTCACCTCGAAATTATCTTCGAGTCCTACGTCAAGTCTGTGACTCCACTACGGACTTGGGGGCTACTCCCATAGGGAGCACCGGTTGCACATGTGAAAAAAATGGTGTCCTTCAGACTTATACACTGAAAATGACTAAACTAAAGTCTCTACTTGAGTCTACGACTCGAACAGACTCTCGGGGGCTACTCCCATAGAGAGCTCTGGCCGCGCACCCTATGAATTATTCGGATCAAATACGATAAAATCTTTTTGGCAACTTTGCCCAAACCAACGCTAAGTGAGACACAGTCTCCTTGGCCACCCGAAACACCTCCACGGTGATAAAATTTCGGATGTTATGTCTACGACGCAAAGATAAGCCCTACAGATATCATCTGATGACCTGGTAACGCACCTGACTGCGCTCTGCCAGTAAATTTCCGTGTCAGCAGGCACGATGAAAATCCCGACGGACGTGTTGGGTATATCATTTGAAAAATACTGGAGTCGAATCACACCAGCAATTGTTCCGAATTCGAGTCCGAAGACTCGAATTTGATGAAGATCGTGTTGTTTTGTCCTATGACAGTTAACTGGCCCTGATCCATCGGGTGAGCCAGGCACACGTATCAACAATCCCTATGAACTAAAACATTTATCCTTGAAATAACAGGTTCAACTACAAAAGCACCCGAAGGATTGAAGAGTCTCCAGCCAAATATATGATTCGACTGAACTCTCGGGGCTATTGACATGGATATACCCCACGGGTACACGACATTGGGATACCTGGTCCAGCCCAAGGAATGGCCACGTAAGGACACACAGTCCATAAAGATTTCGGGTGGCCCAATCCCGTGGAGAATTCGACTCCTTGGAGAACAAGTCTAGATTAGATAGACTTTCAAAGGGTATCAACCCTAATTTGTAACCGACTTGACCTATCCCGGGACCTGGCCTATCTATATAAAGGCCAGGAGGATACAGCGAGAAGGATATCTCAACTCACCTCATACACACCTTACGCCATATTGCATCTGCGGACCCGTGTAATCTTCGGTTCCGCCGTAATCAAGAGCATACAAGCAGGAGTAGGGTTTTCCCTCCGGGGGCCTGAACCTGGATAAATCTTGTGTCCCTGTGTTGCTTGTCAGTTAACCTTTCCATGCCTTTTAGCATCCCCATCTTCTCCAAAACCAAAGTTCATAACAATGGGCATTGACGAGTCGAACCCTCGTCAATATGAGTTTGGGACTGGTCGGCAATTATGACGTGGGAGTGCCTCATCGGCTAGATTGATAATATGATCTGGCATGGGCGACCTGATCCACCAATTACATGCTCATGGGTTTAATATGGGTAATTTTGATTGCCACACTTCTGCTGTTCGCCTAAGACTAGTCACAATGGGTAGTATCGTATATTAGTATCATGCGTATGATACTAGTGCATGGTACCATGGTCCTGTGAAATTTATTGATTTGTAGAATCTCAATGTAATTTTGTGTTGAAGATTTATTTGACACTAAAATTTCTAGTTCCGCGTGCTATGATACGGTATCTACCTATATGCCTATGATACCACCATAATCTCTTTCATCATTAATTACAGTGCCATATGAGTTATATGCATGCATGAAATGCATGATACTACCTATAATACTCTAATTATGACTAGTCTAATGTTGCTCTTTTGCTGATGAAGGAGTACAGGAAAAAATGACTCGCACATCTAAGTGGGAGGTAGAGCTGTACCGACAGTCCGACCTCCAGAAAGAAGCCCCATCTTCTATTCTCTCATTCCTTAAGTAAGTCACGGTGCATATGGCTCTTTTATTATCTTCATTCTATTTGCCTTCTCGATTGAGACTTGTGAGTAAAATACTACTCCCTCTATCCATAAATGTATCGAGACATGTTTTAGTATGTAGATACACCAAAATTTAGACAAATCTTCCGACATACATTTTTTCGGTAAAATATTCAACATCCTTTTTAGGATGGAGTAAGTAGTATATAAATTTAGATTCAGATGTGGTATTGACAAATAGAATTCGACCACACATAAATTTATAAAATGTAAAATCACGTCATATACCAAACTCGATCGCCTATTGCTCGATACATTCCAAATCTAGGGCCTCATTTATGTATTTCACATGGGACCTCAAGTTTGTGGAGACGACCCAGTTGATGAAGATGCTTTCTAGAAAGTGTTCTAGCAGTTGCAAAGGTGCCAGAAAATGTTTTCGCCTTTGTAGTGGGAGTTTAACCACACTTGCAGCCACTATGATATGCTCTTGCAATATCCACGATAACGATGCCAGAAAATGTTCTTGATGGCAACAACTCCATGTATACCAACTCGTTGGAGCCAAGTGCGGAGTTTTGTAGCAATTATCTTTTCCCCCATAATGGTGACTCAGGGGTGTATATCATACTCTCGAGAAATTGACAAAAAGTATCTTTTTATTCTCTTCTCAAAAACCTGCAAAGCAAACTTTTTTCCTTGTGCCCCCAACTCCACCGTGTGGTTGTTAAGCACAAGGTTTTATATTATTAACATGAAATAAAAATAAAACTAAATAAAGTAAAAACAGTAAAGTAAATGTAATAAATAAAGGTAAGAAAATATTTTTTTGTGTTTTAGATAATAAATTGCAGCAAAGGTAAGTGATAACAATAATGTTTGAAGGTTATTTATTATGATAGTAGTTGGACTCGGGTTCATGAGTTCACTTGTATACTCTCTTTAAAGCTGCAGTGGACATAAAACAATTCATTATCAACATTATATTGGTGGAACATCACTATGTGTTTGATAAGCATCATATGGGCATCACATCCTAACATAGAGATGATGCAACACGTTTCTCTAATACTCCTTAAGGGAAAACTCCAAACAATCTAGAATTAAGAATTTACAGAGCATAGCCTTAAGTACTTTGACATTGTGTTTCAATCACAAATATGCTACCTTGAACAAACAAGATTATTAAGTTGTCACTAGATAATTATAGCACATGAATTTCATTTAATTCCTAGTGAGGTAACAAAAGAAAGGTAAAAACCACAGTGGAGCTTCAATTTGATGTCACTATTCAATCACCACTCCATCTAATACACATTCCCCCCACACCCGTTCTTGCATACAAGTTGGATCAAAACAAGTAATTAAGAATAGGGTACATCATATGCATGTATCAATACATCTTACACATAAATAAATTCCAACCTCATATATAAATCATACAATAAAGATTCACCATATAGGAATTATATATATGACCATAATCATGTAGGGCAGCTCATATGGCACTAGATCTATGAAGACCAGGATATAGATAGATCAAGCTACTGCCACAAACCCATAGTCTAGAGGTGGACTACTCCCTATTCATCATGGTGATGAAGTTGGGGATGTTATAGAAGGTAGAGATCCTCTGTCGGCAACTCCAGTGGAGTTTCTCCCTCTAATATTCATTGGTTCTGCTACGCTCTCCTCGAGGATGCCCCGGGGACCCTTTTTATAGCATTTTTTAGGTCAAACCAAGTCGATGGGCACAAGATTAAAGCGAATCGGACGACTGAGGAGGAAAATAGGTATGGTGGCGCGTGCACCAGGCCCGATCGCGCCACCCACCCTCTTTCACGCCTCCGGGCCTCCCTCGTGAGGTCCAAGCACTCCAGATCCTTGTCTTCACAGAATATTGGCTTTCCCAGAGTTTCAGCTCCATTGGAATTTGTTTAGGTCTCTAAAAGATCAAAATACATAAAACGGAGTTTTCCTGTCCTACAGAGTTATAACTAAAATAAAGAGGGTCATTGGTAAATCTCCAAAAATCAATATAAAACATGGTTATTTCATTATAAATGTTGTAGATATGTGGGAATATGTGTCAATAAACTATAAAGTTCATTTATGCATTTTACATGCATCAGCCTTCGACTTGCGCCAGTGTGTGTAGTTGTAGGTGGTCCATTGACCTATTTGTAATTTGATTACTTATAGGCCTATTTATACTGTTGTTGATGATTTTTAATAGATCGGTAAAATTTTCGAAAAAATAGCACCCACATTGGTATATGGTATTTATACCATTGGTTGCAAATCAAGATTGTCGGAAAAAGACTCAAAGTAGAAAGCATAATGTTACTATCAATATGATATGATTATCACGAGACATATGGTTAGTGAACTATATTTATATAATAGATAATAATTTCCACCAACATCACCGATGTATAGGACCGCTAGAAACTTTTCTTAGAGACACATGATGAACACATTATTTGTTACTCTTGGCTAGTATTCACAAAGACGATAACTCATGACATGCAATAATTAACTTACATTAACAAGATAGCTACCATCTTTGGCATAAAACATCCAAATTTGATAGCCGTGATGTCAGTTCACAACGGTTGATTTTATAGACTGATAATTATTATCTTTTCGACCAACCAACAATACACCCATTCTTTGGTACCGACCATTCAACCCGTCTAGATACCATTTTAAAGAAAACTTTGCACCTCAACCTATATGTAAGTCAAGTTGGCTACGACTTATTCCATACCTTAGTCTCTAAGGCATATCTCTATCCGCTAAGCTTCCGACAACATGAAAATCTCTATCTTGATTAGACAACTAATGATTGTAATATTTCGGCTATCACTCATTAATGTTTACCAAATATATCATTTCAAAGGAAGTGATGCTCCTCACTCAAATCCGAATGTAATCTCTTTGGAATCGGTTCGAGTGACCACACAATTAGCCACCAATTAAATTGTAACTTCATTAAGCACTCACTTTTAACCATCCATACGTTTTTTTAATAATTTTCAAAGGAAGCTCTCGCACCATTCTCGTGTATGGGTTGAGATAGCTACAAGAAAATTTGTCTAACGCATCTCTCAAATTTGTTGAGTTGGTTTTACAAGTTTGTTGCACAAGATACCTTAGGTTGTTGTGTATCCTTGGTAATTTTGTTTCGGTTAAATTAAATGTTTTGTTCATACACCCACCAATCTTATTTAGAATTTATTGGTTCGGTCAATCTTGATGGCACCAAAATCATAGTGAAAAGAGTGAATCAAATTGATGTACTAGTACTAGTTGGTCGAACGTCATGATTCCTGATTTAAAATACCGATTGAATTTCCTTCTCAAGGATCGCTTGCGACTCCTTCGTCACGTCTACTCTACTCCTGCAGGAGCGGTGCCTCGCAACGGAGCCTGGCAATTAAATGGCTAGATCAACCAAGCGGACACTCACCCATTCTCTAAAATTTGTTGAAATTGACTGATTTTTCGTAGAGTCTCATAATCGTACGGACCATCAATAACCTGCCGAGTTTGTTTTGGATCACACCGTGCCCCCGATGCATTCAATCACGAACATCACCGATGGATAGGACCGCTAGAAACTTTTCTTAGAGACACATGATGAACACATTATTTGTTACTCTTGGCTAGTATTCACAAAGACGATAACTCATGACATGCAATAATTAACTTACATTAACAAGATAGCTACCATTTTTGGCATAAAACATCCAAATTTGATAGCCTTGATGTCAGTTCTCAACGGTTGATTTTATCGACTGATAATTATTATCTTTCCGATCCACCCATTCTTTGTTACGGACCATTCAACCTGTCTAGATACCATTTTAAAGAAAACTTTGCACCTTGCATCAAACCTATATGTAAGTCAAGTTGGCTACGAATTATTCCATACCTTAGTCTCTAAGACATATCTCTATCCGCTAAGCTTCCGACAACATGATAATCTCTATCTTGACCAGACAACTAATGATTGTAATATTTCGGCTATCACTCATTAATATTTACCAAATATATCATTTCGAAGGAAGTGATGCTCCTCACCCAAATCCGAATGTAATCTCTTTGGAATCGGTTCGAGTGACCACACAATTAGCCACCAATTAAATTGTAACTTCACATGTGATTAATACCTTAAGCACTCACTTTTAACCATCCATAAGTTTTTTTAATAATTTCCAAAGGAAGCTCTCCACCATTCTCGTGTATGGGTCGAGATATCTACAAGAAAATTTGTCTAACGTATCTCTGAGATTTGTTGAGTTTATTTTACAAGTTTGTTGCACAAGATACCTTTGGTTGTTGTGTATCCTTGGTAATTTTGTTTCGGTTAAATTAAATGTTTTGTTCATACACCCACCAATCTTATTTAGAATTATTGGTTCGGTCGATCTTGATGGCACCAAAATCATAGTGAAAAGAGTGAATCAAATTGATGTAGGAGTGGTACTAGTTGGTCCGAGCATCACGATTTCCTGATTTGAAATACCGATTGAATTTCCTTCTCAAGAATCGCTTGCGACTCCTTTGTTACATCTACTCTGTTCATGCAGGAGCGGCGCCTCATCCATATATTCCGCTGAACCCTCTTGAGCTATGGAGACGAGGAGGACGAAGCCATTTGAAACTATGGCTGCAAAGTGAATTATACGACTATCGCGTGGAGCTTGCCAATTAAATGGCTAGATCAACCAAGCGGACACTCACCCATTCTTTAAAATTTGTTGAAATTGACTTATTTTTCCTAGAGTCTCATAATACGTACGAACCATCAGCAACCTGCCGAGTTTGTTTTGGATCACACCTTGCCCCCGATGCATTCAATCACGAACCTGGACGAAAAGTACGAACCAAATTCAGTCCAACGGATACATCTAGGAGTACCAAATTCAATCAATCTTCGGCATCTCCTTATCTCGCCCATCCGTATCCGCCACGTCCCGCGCCCCCATACGTGCCGAACCGAGCAACCCAAACGGTGGGTGGGCTCGCGTCTTCTCTCCCGGTGGGTCGCGTCTCGCCCATAAAAAGCCAAACCCCACGAGACCTCGCCTGCCTTCTCCCCACCTCCCCACCGCCCGCTCGCCCACCGCTGGGGCCCGAACCCACGGGGCCCTCGATTCAACCCGCATGCGCGCCTGAGCCCTGAACCCCCTCGCCGGAGCAGCGCCCATGGACGACTACCGCCCACGCCGTTCGCCGGCGACCGAGCGGTTCGTCGGGCTCTTCTCGTCGCCCTCCTCCTCGCCCACGGAGCCGTCGTTCATCGCCGGGGATGAGTTCCACGAGGACGACTTCATGTTCTCCTCCGCCCCCGTCGCCGTCCCGGACGCGCCGCCCGACGGGCCGGGGATCCCGAGCCGGGTGCCGCACAGCCACCTTGGCCTCCTCGCCGCGCTGCACGAGGGGGACAAGAGGCTCCTGGTCCGCCGTGGCGGGGGCGGTGGAGCGGCGGCCGAGGCCATCCCGGCCGCGCTGCTCCGCCGGAAGGCGACCATCGCGGCCGCCGCCGCCTCGGCATCTGGCGGCTCGCTGTCGCCCACCCAGCCCCCGGCCTCCGCCGCGTGGGCTATCCCGGCGAACCCGAGGCCCAAGAGCCGCGCGCCGGTCCCGCAGTACCACCAGTCCGCTCCAGTGAAGGTGCCCGTCCGCCCGCCCCGGAAGCCGGCAATGGACAAGTGGGACGAATTCGACGACGACGACGAGCTCCGGCGCGGGGATGCGGCCATGCTGCCCCCGCACGAGATGGTCGCGCGCGCGTCCGCTGGTGGCGCCGGGCCGGTCGCCCCGTTCTCGATGCTCGAGGGCGCCGGTCGGACGCTCAAGGGCCGAGACCTGCGACGGGTGCGCGACGCCGTGCTCCGGCAAACCGGGTGGCTCGACTGAGTCCGGCGAGGTGATGTGGCTTCTGGCCTTTTGTTCATCTCAGAGTCGTAGATCGGTTACATTATTAGGATATAAAATCTAGTGGGTTCTTGTTGTAGATCGAGAGGGGAAACGAGAAAGTATGGTAACAGGTTGAGTTTTTTTGTGTGCAACTGCTTGCAATTTTGGCAATTGGAAAGATGTGTCTAATAGTATATTACTGTAAGTTTCAACAGTAATAAGAACCTTGGTTCTGTGTCTGTGAATTGGGAGCTCCCTGTAATTTCAGGAGGAGGGGCAAATTTTGTCAACGTTGTTGGGTTTATCTCAGAAGGCTTATGCAATTATGCTTGTCTACTATCCAAAATTTATTTCAGTTTGTTTCTTCATCTAGTGATCCGATACCATGAAATAGAGAACTGCTTATGCTTTCAAATGCATCAGATATGTATGAGGGTTTCTGTGGTGTCATCTGAACTGGAAGCAATGTATCAACTCATTGACCAATTATGCCAAACCATTTCTGCTCATGATGTAGCGGGAAGAACTTTGGTTGGTGACTGGTGCCAGTATACTCCAAGCATAAGCAATCCAAGTATCTGGTCTTATTTTTGGACCTTTTCTTAGTAGTTCCCCTCTACACTTGAATTTGCAATGCTTTACAGAAGATATACTATTACTAGTTCTGTGTGGTGAAACACACAATGACTGATTGCTATGGCTTTTTAAAACAAGGACTGATTGCTATGTTTAGGTGTAGTATTCTAGTGACAGCCACCTTGTCTTATCCAACAAAGGGGATAAACACCAACTTCTTTGAGCCATTAAATGGAGTTTTCTCTTTAGGCGTCATACTTACGCTTTGCTGTAACACACAATGCTGAAAGCCTTCTACGTGTACTCATGCCATAAGCCCATCAGAGTGCATGATCTCCTTGAATGCTCAATTTAGCGTTTTCAGTATCTCCTACTGTAGTCTGTTTCAGTTCAGTCTTTGTGAAGGCAGAGATCTGCATCTGATGCATCACTGTCTATTTCAGTTTCAGTTCAGTCTTTGTGAAGGCCCAGATCTGCATCTGATGCATCACTGTCTATTCTGGTAGGGGCTTGGGGATGCCCTGAACATATATTTTGTTTTTCTTTGACCTGCTACATGCATCACAGAGTCAGAAGCTTCTACTAGTATGATAATTGTCCGGAAAACTTGAGCAGAGTGTGAAGCTGGTTATACTGAGCATGATTTTAGCGTCCTCCGTGTATCCGGTGGCAAGTTTGAGTTCTGGTGAGCAGTCCTCGTGCCTGATGATTGTGTTTCGGTACCAAAACGATGGTACTCCCTCCGTTCAGAAATATAAGACGTATTAACTTTGTGGATCAAATGTACCTATATGATCTTTTAGTGTATATGTTTGTAGAGGTTCAGAGTAACTATATATACTAAAAGTTGTCTAGATACACTAAAAAGGAGCTAGCTAGGCCCTGGTGCGTTCTGTCGATAATGGGTTTTGCTCAGACGATTAGGCTAAGATTTGGACTGTGAACCACCAGTCACTTTGTTCCACTTCCGGTGCTACTTTGTTGAGAGGAAAGTTGGTTCTGCTGCCGGGTCATTGCTTTATTCCTCTTTCCCCTTGTCAATTCCCGATTTGGGCGCAGTGTTTTCTTAGTCAAATGCTGGTATGGCTGGACCCGATTCTCCTTGCCAGCCAGCCATCCAATTCAAGGATCACACCGATTGTGTATGCGGTGCCACTCTTCTCTGTGGGTCTGCTCTGGGCATGAATTCACTCTCTGACTCCTCCACTCGACGAGAACGAATAACTGCGCATCAGAAGGGTTTTATTACAGTGATAATTTATTGTACCTACCTGGAGCAACTGCGTAGAGCAGCCTTGCTCGTCAGAAGCTCAGTTTGCCATTTCGGTCGCTGCCATGAAAATGCATGTTACGTCAGAGAGGGTGGCGCTGGTCCAACCTTTTCTCCTCTTCTACCTCCTGCCGTTTCATTGATCGCCACCAGTCCACCAGCAATACTGTCAGT
The DNA here is from genome assembly GCA_916181665.1 of Avena sativa. NCBI lineage: Eukaryota > Viridiplantae > Streptophyta > Magnoliopsida > Poales > Poaceae > Avena > Avena sativa. Next base: position 512,243,536 of record OV702294.1, read on the forward strand.
GGAAAGCGCAGTTCTCCCGTGAGTTGAATACCAAACTTCAGATCACTTTCAGTGCTTGCTCAATAATGCTGACTGGACCGAGCTTCTTCAAGGGTCACAGTAGGCAATACAAGTTTTTTCAAAATCTGCATAGCGCCTACTTGGTTCAGTGTTAATTATGGTGATTTGCTTACCATTTAGGACCCTGCACGATTTCGTCCATGCTTCGCCATTGATTATTTGACGGTTACAGTTTTGGAGCTCTCCACAACTTGTTCATTTATCCATTACTCTTTTAAAATTAGAAAATGTAGAACAGAAGAACATGGGATTTGGAATAGCACCACACAAGATTTTTTTTCGCAGTGGTGCCTTTGGATGGTTCAAAGGAAATGAACATAGGAAGCTTAGAGAACGAAGAGAGATACATAGAGAATGTGCGTTGTTGAACTTCTAAAAGAAATAAGAAGGATGTTTGAGTTTATGTTTGATCAAGAAGTGAGTCTAGCACACTTGGTTAGGGCAATGAATGTACAGCCCAGATTTGGGTTATTATTTCAAAAAGAAAAATGCAATAGGGCCCTTCCCCTACCACATTCCTTTTAGAAAGGAGTTGATGTTCGCCTATAATCCAAAATGCCCTTGCAAAAAGGAAAAGATGACGATCTAAAACCTAAACCGAGATTCACCAAAACTAAGTTTTTTTAAAAAAAAGAGATTCACCAAAACTAAAAGTAAAACCGACAATCCAAAGAGGCCCTTAATGAATGGATGAAGTGTGGCAAAAAAATAGATTGCCTTTTTTGGCACTCTTCGTTTCCCTGCGGGGCCTCTTTGGATCGCAAATAATTGAAAATGGTTGAATACAAAAAAAAGTCATGATTGGAATAGCATAAAACAAGAATTGCTGCAGACTCGCGGGTGATGATTTTGATAGTTCATAGAAAATGAACACTAAAAAATGTGCATTTCTCAAAGAGAAAAAAGGCCCGAGTTTCGTGTTAGGTTTTCTATGAAATTGGGGTGGACCCGAGAATGTCATTTTTATTCTTTAGAACATATTTGGGGCAAAACTAAAGCTATTTTATGAGAAAAAAGTACCAGTAGTCACAAAACTTATTTGAGATGAGTGATTTGGTCACACAACTCGCAAAATGTAAAAACCCATCACTTAACTTATGTTGGATGAGTGATTTGGTCATGAACCGGCTCGGAACCGGTTTTTCAAGCCGGTTGATGACCAAACACTCATCCCACGTTTTGCGAGTGTGTGACCTGATATAGAAACAAAATGTATTTATTTATCTTTTTTAAGACTAATAATTTAAAATCATATTAATTTGATAAGAAACGAAAAGACCCAGCGGAAATCATGATAAAATTGATGTTCTATTTTGACAGAAAAAAGAAGAAAAACACCAGTGATCATAGAACTTATCTAAGATGAGTGATTTGATCATACAACTTGCAAAACGTGAAAACCTAACACTTAACTTACGTTGGATGAGTGGTTTGGTCATGAATCGTGTCAAAAAATCTGAAACGAGTCGGTTCATGACCAAATCATTCATCCAACGTAAGTTAAGTGATAGGTTTTTATGTTTTGTGAATTGTGTGACCAAATCACTCATCTTAGATAAGTTCTATTATCACTGGTGCTTTTTTCTCCTACTTTATTGCAATCTTAGAGAGAGTGGAACGACTGAGGCATTTTCTTGCAATGAGCTCGTCGATGAAATTCCGCAAAATCCGAACTCGGACAAGTCATGGTTGTTCTGAGACAAAATTTCAGGGTAAATACAGTTGTTTTATTGCAATTTTCTGGGACTGGGTCATCTCTTTTAGCATTGGGTCAGCTATTTTTTAATATTATTTTCTAGAACCTTTTAATCTTGAGCGATTCCCACAAAATGTCAAAACACGGGCTTGCTTCAGCAGTCAAATGCAACGTTTGGCCCATTAGTCGACCACACATACGGCCCGGCCTAATTCCCACCCAAGACAACGCCGCATCCCCGCCGGCGGCGCTCCTTCCATTCCGATTCTCCCACTAGGCCACTCCTCTCCTCCGTCTCCCTCGCCCCGCCGCCGGGTAGTCCGGCAGACGCAAATAAATGGAAAACCATACAAGTACTTGTCCCACAAGACTGGCTGACACCAAACGGCATCGACGTTCGAGCCACCCCTCTTCACTGATTCGTCCGCTTCCTGCTCCCCAAGCCACAGTCAACATGCCCCGCGCCCAGCTCTTCCTACTCTGATTTCGAAGCTGCCGAGCCATGTCTATTCGGCCTTTGTGGCCGCCGGAGCCTCCGGGCGGGGGGGATCGGGCGCCGGAGATCTTTGCCGGCGGCGGCGGCACGGTGCGTCGCGCCGTCGTCATCGGGAACGGCTGCGCTGGCGCCGAGAACCAGTGCCTCGGCCTCGTCCGCGCCCTCGGCCTCGCCGACCGCCTTACACTCTTCGTAAGCCCCGTCCCTGCTCGTTTACTCTCAGCCTGCCATGGCAGCTGTGCGGCACTGCTCCGTTTCAAAAACAAATTCTGAACTAGCGTTTGAATTGTCTGCGTATGTACATTGTTGCTTGTTGGTGTATCTGTGCTGCTCATGTCATCAGCTTAGAGCGGCACTACGTTATGATTCATTAGTTTACTAGAATAAACCTGGTGGCTTGCAACCGATTTACTTACAATTAAGAAGATCCTGCAAAATGTGTATGATTAATTAGTGGAATTATGTCTAGTTTTTGTAATATTTATGTTCCAGGAGCGTATACTCTAGAGGAGTGGATTCTGCATGTTAATGGGGTTTACGGTGCTCTGCCTATTCAGGTATTCCCTAAAAGTGGAATTTCTAGAAGAAGCTCTGAAGAGTAAAGATGTATTTGGCTTTTTCGTATGCTTATCAGATGCTAGAAAGCATTTTAGATGACGTGCCGTTCTTTTACACCCGAGGAGATGATAAGAAGAGATAGAGATTGGTCATGTCATCTTATATTTCTGATGCAACGTTGTATACTTGATATGTCTGTTGTTAGATACTAAGTTTCATGACAACTTAGTCATCATTCATAACTCCAGCTGCTAGAGAATACAAGCAACATGCACTGTATATTTTCGGTGTTTTGTCTGTTGAATGCTTGGTTTTGGGAGGTGTAATCATGGTTTAACCATTATATATAGCCTTGTCCTTGGTAAATAATGTAAGAATATTGTTTCTAGACTTTCGAGGATTTTTTAATTAAAATCCTAATGGATTTTTGTCCTGTCATGTGCTTGCTCTGTTGCCGGAAACTAGAGTATCTGTCCAGTGCAACCATCATTGTCAACTGTCAAGTTGATTCTGAAATGTCTCATCAAACTTCATTTTTGGATTTGGAACCAATTAATTGTTGGCCTAGCCTTTGCTGGTTTGCAGCAAATAGTGACTTAGTACCTTTGTGTCATGTGGCATCCATGGATTGAATTTTGGGTTGTGACGTATTAATTTGAATATGGGAATGGCTTGAACCTGAAATACCCTAAATAGATTGTCATTTATTTCTCGTTTATTGTTGTTACACATATACTTGTCAGTATTAGCTCAATTAACAACATAAATAAGAAAACCAACAAGAGGAGCTTAATACAAGGCAAACAAAATTTTGTTGATATTTCAAATTTCACTATCTTTTAATTTCTCGGTATTTTTGTTAGGTCCCATTGGGTAAAGTTTCAAATAGGCGGTAGCTTGTATTCGTAGGACTAGCAGTGACCTCTTCTATATAATTTTTTTTGCTGTTCTTGCGGATCTTGAGTTACTGCTCATTGTTATTTTTTGTTTGGTGAAATATGTTTGGTCATGCAGCGTATTATCAGGCCAACAGGAGGAATCAACAAGTGGCTGCAGTTTCTACCGATCTCCTTGCATAGAATTTTGGACCAAGTACTCAGAAATATATTGTCTAATACGACATTCACAACACTGTTTCAAGGAAAACTGCTGGCACCTTATTCTGTCAGTAATGTGCAATCTTCTGGACTGTCTTCTGTACTGGAAGCAGATACCAAAAAGATTGTGACATTGGTCCGTGATACCTTTGAGAAGTAAGGTTCATGTTTCTTAATATTGTTGCTTTCTGTTTGTGCACTACTGCACTGTTTTATATTAATCGTTGCATCCGTGCCACTTTTGAATGTTTTGCTCCAATCCCTTGTCAGAATGCATGAATCAGTAACTTCCAGTACTCATCCTATAAAAAATCATCGTGGACTTTCCCTATGGTTCGGACGGAATATGAAACTTACTAAAACATACTTCTGGTTGGTCAATATCATATGCAAAGTGTAGATTGGTCTAAATATTCTGTAGAATGTTTGTGCCATAAGGTTTCAAATGTTCCTAGCTTCTAGTTTTCTTGCTCTGTTTCCTCAAAGTTTGATTCTCTTTCAGGGAAGGCCTGGCAGTAGTTGTTGCTTGTGGCCGTGATACCATATCGTATGCAGGCTCTGTAAGGTGTTTAGCTCCAGATAATGTCTTTGTCATTCAGGTAGAATACTGAAACCAATACCTGTAGCTTATTTGATAATTTATCAGTTGTTACTCAACTAGGGGTATGATACATTGTGCTGTTTGCCATATAATTATATAAATCTGACCTTACCTGTAACCATTCTGTGTTTATTGTGTCAGATACAACACCCCAGATATCGGCTTGATAGGTTTGATTTGGTGGTGACTCCTCGTCATGATTACTATGCTTTAACTGCAAAGGGACAACAAGAAGTTCCGTGGCTTTTCCGGAGATGGATTACTCCAAGAGAACCACCGGGGCCAAATGTGGTACGCTGCTTTTTCTCTTGCAAGCAAAATTATTTCATATGTTTTCATCCCAGTTGTTCCAGTTATTAACTTCGAACTTCGGAAAGCCAGGTCCTGACTGCTGGAGCACTTCACCAAGCAGATTCTGCTACACTACGCATTGCTGCTACAAACTGGCATGATGAACTTGCTTCCTTGCCAAAGCCATTGGTTGTAGTAAATATTGGAGGACCAACAAGTATACCCCTCCTTTCCTTCCTGCCTGTTTGTCTATCTGATGTTGGAGAAAACCCATTGTGTGCCACCAACAAATAATCCCTGTTCCACGACATGCCATCGAATAAACCACTGCTGACCGATGTCTTCCTTGCCAGTTCAGCGTGGTAGCCGAATGGGAGCTCATGTAGCTTCAATTCTCGCGGCAGGCAGCGGGCTCATGCCCTTTATTCACCCTTGTATCAACACCTGCGTACCTCATCACTTCCGCACACCAGTTAGAGTGGTTCCTCATATGTTCGGTTGCCGCGCCATCTGACAAGGAGCGAGAGACACAGATGCCCTACATACAATTACAAAATAGATAGCTTCTTATGTGCCCCTGGCATGTAATATCAGCTACTCAAAAGGTTTAATTGAGTACTGCTAGCTCATAACTGCTTATTTACCTTTAGTTTGCATCATGAAGCTAAAGCTTCCAAACAAAGATGGAATACGTGCATTTCCCAAAGGCCTTAATCCTAACTTTGCAATTTACCAGGAATTCCATCTTGATATCGTGTTTTTCTTCTTAAAAAATCAGGAAGCTGAGCATAACAAGTTTGTTTTGTTTGCATCTGATTGTTGTATCGTTTAATTTAGTTGTGGAAATTAAGTTAGATTGTATGCTCAAAGCAATAGGAGAGATCAAATAAATCTCAAAGCCACGCCTTCCATTTTTCTCATTCATGCAAACCCTTGCATTCCACAAGTTTTCTTTTCTCTACCCCTTCACACACAGGAGTGGCATTTTCGGATATGTGCAGTGTACCTTTTAATACCCAACTAACGATATCTTGTTCAAATATGCCCACTTCTTAGTGTACGAGGCATTTTTATGCCTTCACTTGCTTCATACATTTAAAAAAATTAGAGCACAGGTTGACCAGTTTCTGCTTACCCACTGATATATATAGATCTAATTCATAACATCTTTGATTCTCAGGAAACTGTAATTATGGTGTAGAACTTGCCAAGCAATTGGTAAGCTCACTGAACAATGTTCTAGAGACCTGTGGAAGTGTCAGAATTTCATTTTCCAGGAGAACTCCACAAAAGGTAGGACCATTCGTTGCTCATTTCTTGTTTTACGCGTTGTGCGTACTTAAATTTGTAAACCCTTTTCTTTGGCAGGTGTCCGATCTTATATTGAAAGAGTTCAGTACACACCCTAAGTTTTACATCTGGGATGGTGAAGGTAGATACTCGATAAGAAAAATGGCATCAGTCAGATGTTTCTATATTTGTGTGCAGTGCAGAATTTATGTTGATCTGGATATGTTGCTGCAGAACCTAACCCACACCTAGGGCATCTCGCGTGGGCCGATGCTTTCATCATAACAGCGGACTCGGTAAGCATGCTGAGCGAGGCGTGCAGCACTGGGTGAGTTTTCGTGTTGTTTGCTTGTATTTATTTATAAGCGTTGGTCCTGCTTGAGGACACATAGCTAATCCCCCAGTCACGTTTCTTTCAGGAAGCCGGTCTATGTTGTCGGAACTGAGCATTGCAGGTGGAAATTCTCAGATTTTCACGGCACTCTGCATAAACGAGGGGCTGCTCGTCCTTTTACTGGATCGGAAGATGTAAGTTTGCTATCCTTACCAGGACCAGGTCATGTATTACATCTGTTACAGTTTTATTACCTTGTTGAGAGGACCCTTTCCTCCATTGCAGATGTCAGACAACTGGAGCTGTCCTCCTCTGAACGATGCCATCGATGTTGCCGCGCGGGTTCGTGAAGTGCTCAGGGGTCGTGGGTGGACACTGGGGTAAACAACAGCCGAAGTTCCGTTCTGGTTCCATTCCAAGCCTAGACAATTCAAACTTCAAAGCCTGCACTTCAGTCATCTTAGTGGCATGTAAAATTTCTGCATTGCAGTATCTGCAGAAAAATAGCTGTAGCTGTGGGGAGACAAAGTTTTGAGCAACCAAACATTCATAGACAGCTGCGTTTATTCTATCGGGATATTCATGCATCATCGCACTAACTGCCAGTGGAAGTAAAAAATCTTTGTCACTGCAACGAGGTGACACATACAAATATACATTGTGGGACGTTACTGGGTTGTGACTCTGCTCACCACAGCAAGTCCTACTGGTCGTTCGTGCAATACGGCAATTTGTGGATGCCACGTTAGGGTTCTAGCATATCTTAGAGCCCTCCTGGGATTTGACAAATTACTTCGTCTGCGTTGATGGAGATTTTGTTTAAGATTCCGTGTGTCTTTGACAGATCGCTGACGTTTTCTACGGGAGTTAAATACAGTAACACAGTCCCTATACTTTGCCGAATTTTGCCCGTATATTTGTAAATTGGGTTTGATTTAGTCTCATTCGATGTTTGCCGTCCAATTTGATCTAACACGGACGACATGTGGACTGAAATCTTGCAAGAATACCCTTCCGCATATGAGAAAATTGCAAAAACTACCACACTTGAGGCTAGATATAATAGTAGTCTCTATACTTGTCTGGTTGGTTCGATTTAGTCCTGATACTCATAATTTACATAATTTAATCTGTGAACTCATTAGTTAGACTTGATTTAGTTTAAAACATGTTTATCATCGAATTTGAGCCGATACGAACGACACACGGATGCGGGTCCCACTAGCAGGAGAGCAGTTGGCGTGAAAACTTGCAAAATCCTCTTGCCGCATCTAGAATGTACATTTCCACGCCTATCGATGTAGCTTCGACGTCATCTTCCCTCTACGAAAAAACGTTACATATTCTAGTCCAGTGATCATCGCCACTGTAGCCTCCCTCTCATCGACTCCTTCCTTTTCCCACCCTCTCAAATAGAACAACCTTAAATTGAAGGATACGAATGGCGTGGAGTGTTGGCTTATTGATTAGAGGGGAGTGGCTACGTGCAAATCTCTAGGAACGAAAATGTATGTCCTAGATGAGTGGGAAGTCTTTGCAAATTTTTAGGATAGCTAGTCTCCTGTAAGCAGGATCTGCGTCCACATGTTGTCCATATGAGCTTAAATTCGACAACAAACATGCGTTTGGGTTAAATTGAGTCCAATTGACAAGTACTAGGACAAAATCAACCATCCAGACAAGTACAGTGACTAATATTGTATTTTGCAATATTTGTGGTCACTTTTTTTGCAATTTTATCGAATGCGTTAAGGTGTTCTTGCAAGATTTCAGTCCACGTGTCGTTCACGTTAGCTCAATTTCGATGACAAACATCAAATTGGACTAAATCGAACATAATTCACAATACATGGATAAATTTTAGCAAATTCTAAATATAAAGATTAAATTGAACTACTGTATTTAACTCTTTCTACGGTGCTACCCAAAACAGCCAGCGGCCTTTCTCGAATTAGTTATTTCGAGAACGCTCACGGCCAATTAGCTGTCGCTGGCTGCGTAGCCATCGCCATCATCTGATTACGGTAAGAGGGACGTGCGGTGGAGGAGCGCTCGCGTCGCGTGCGTAGCAAATGGGCCGCGTCACTCATCAACTAATTGCCGTTGCCGCGGTGACGCGTAAAGCAGCATCTGATGACAAAGAAAGAGTGCGCGTAAAGCATCGGATCACTTTCGCCTTGCCTCTGTCACTCACTCTAGCTAGCTGCTTCAATTTTTCTATTCAGTTCAGTCTGGCTCTGGCCGCAGGACCCGTGCAGAAGATTCCCCTGCGAAAGCGTGCGTAGGGCCGCCTCAAAAGGCGGCAAAAATCACATAATTAACCTAAAGTCGTGAAGAAATCACAAAATAACCTATTTTTTCCGAAGATATCACAATCTAACCTACTCGCATGACGCTCTACCGGAAAGCTCCATGCTCAATAGCACGACGCTCTCACGAAAAGCGTCATGCAACCTATAGCGCTTTGGTAAAAAACGTCATCCTCTCAGCCGACGTGGCAGTCAACCGGGCCCGCAGGCCCACTTTTTTTAGCATGGCGTTTTTGCGAGGGGCGCCATGCTCATGACTTAGCAAATTTTTTAGAGAGATTTTGTTAGGCTCGTGCATATGTTCTGTAACTCCAGGCCATGGTAGCATGACGCTTTTGTCAAAAGCGCCATGGTCAATAGCATGACGGTTTTGTCAAAAGCGCCATGGTCATGACTTAGAAAATTTTCAGGAAAGCTTTCGTTTGGCTCGCGCACATACACGTAGGCATGGCGCCTCCTGCAAAAACGCCATGCATGTAGGCATGACGCCCCGGCAAAAGCGTCAAGCTAAAAAAATTGGTCCACGGCCGCAGTTGATCGCCACGTCGGACCAAACGATGACGTTTTTGACCAGCGCGTTAAATGGACCATGGCGCTTTTGAGGGGAGCGTCGTGCTACTGACCATGGCGCTTTCTTGTAAAGCGTCATGCGAGTAGGTTAGATTGTGATATCTTCGAAAAAGCAGGTCATTCTATGATTTCTTCGCAATTTTAGGTTAATTATGTGATTTTTGCCCAAAAGGGCAGATGGGATCAATGTAATGTAATCTACATGGTCTGCATCTTCGCTACTACGTACTCCTTGTGCCTTCTGCATCGTGTTTCCAAATTTAGCTGTACTACTATCGGTCATTTGCGGCAACCGTTAGCAGTGCTTTGGACGTGGTCACATGGAGAGCGACAGAGTTACTCGAATGCTAAACAGAATTGGCCTGTTCTGTTGTTGGAATAACTTAGCCTATAGTTAGTTCTAAGTTCTTCAAATTGTCTCTATTAGAGCATCTCCACTAGCGTTTCTAGAAGAGCCTCTTTAGGACGATTTTTTTATCCAGACGACAAAAATTCGTCTAGTTGCGTTCTTAGTCTCTAGTTTTCGCCGGATTTGACACATTTTATATCTGAGGTTCCCAGGCCGAACCCGGGCGCTGGAAACTGCCTGAGAACGCCGGATGCAGTGAAAAATGGTGGGTCAACCTTGTCGGCGAGACAACCCTATTTTCCACCGCGGTTCGGTTCTCCCGTGGCAGAGAGCTTTCCCCAGCTGCCTGCCGCAGGCCATGTCGTCGTCGGCGAAGCCCCACTCCGCCCAGCTAAATCCACGCCTGTAGATAGGTCCGCCACCGTCACTCCAACCTTTCCCCTTGGTGTAGGCCTTGTTTCGCCGTCTCCAGTATTCGCCACAGCTCGGCTTCATTCCGAGCTCCCGCCTACCTCATCCGCGAAGTGTTTGGCGTTTTGCCCGTTTGGCCTTGGACTCCGACGACAAGGAGATGTTCGCCCTATTGCTGGAGGAAGAGACTGATACGCCCAATTTGCATCACCATTCTATATCATAATTTACCTTTGTTCATTGATATATGTCTTATTATGAGGTATTACTTATGGCTTTTTTATCTATTTATGCATGTTGGATGATTCTTGGAGGATAAACTGCCGGAGTCTGGATTCTGATGGAAAAGAAGGCGTTTCGGTGCAATTTCACGAAGATCAGAAAATACCAGAAAAATATGGGAAAATATTATTTTTCCAGAAGATTGAGGAAGCCAGAAGGAGGAGCGAAGAGGGGCCGCAGGGAGCCCACACCCCCATAGGTGCGGGTACCCCTGGGTCAACCCTGTCGGCGACATGGCCTGCGGCATTTTATATCTGAGGTTCCCAGGCCAAACCCGGGCGCTGGAAACTGCCTGAGAACGCCGGATGCAGTGAAAAAGGGTGGGTCAACCCTGTCGGCGAGACAACCCCATTTTCCACCGCGGTTCGGTTCTCCCGTGGCAGAGAGCTTTCCCCAGCTGCCTGCCGCAGGCCATGTCGTCGTCGGCGAAGCCCCACTCCGCCCAGCTAAATCCACGCCTGTAGATAGGTCCGCCACCGTCACTCCAACCTTTCCCCTCGGTGTAGGCCTTGTTTCGCCGTCTCCAGTATTCGCCACAGCTCGGCTTCATTCCGAGCTCCCGCCTACCTCGCCCGCGAAGTGTTTGGCGTTTTGCCCGTTTGGCCTTAGACTCCGACGACGAGGAGATGTTCGCCCTATTGCTGGAGGAAGAGATTGATACGCCCAATTTGCATCACCATTCTATATCATAATTTACCTCTGTTCATTGATATATGTCTTATTATGAGGTATTACTTATGGCTTTTTATCTATTTATGTATGTTGGATGATTCTTGGAGGATGAACTGCCGGAGTCTAGATTCTGATGGAAAAGAAGGCGTTTCGGTACAATTTCGCGAAGATCAGAAAATACCAGAAAAATATGGGAAAATATTATTTTTCCAGAAGATTGAGGAAGCCAGAAGGAGGAGCGAAGAGGGGTCGCAGGGAGCCCACACCCCCCATTGGTGCGGGTACCCCTGGGTCGCGCCTAGGGCAGGTGTGGCCCACCTGCCCCGGCTCCCGACTCCGTCCCTTCGCCTATATCTTCCCTACGGAACCCTAAGGCCAGGGAAGCGACCACAGATAGATTTTCGTCGCCTTTGGGGGGCGGAAAATACGCGATTTTTTTTAAATAATACGAATTAATTAATTAATTTGAGTTCTATTATGCGTTTTTTCGAAATTCCAGATCTAGCACTTTGTCGGCCAGGGGCAAGCCGACTGGGCCAATCGGCCAGGCCCTGGCCGACAGCAGCGCAATCGTCTAGCAGCCAGCTGACAGCAGGTCGGCCAGTGGGGCCGCGGGACCCACAACGGTCGACAGGTCCAGTCGGCCAGGCGCAGGCCGACTGCCCAATCGGCCAGGCCCAGGCCGACTGGGGCCAGATAAGGGCGACGACGCCGTGCCTGGCCTTCTTCTCCACGCGACACGCCTGGCCAGCTGCTGCCTCTCTCTCTCCCCTTCGTGTTCTTCATTTCTAGCCACCTTTTTTCTCAAATTTTGCTCGATTTGACCACAAAAACTTCAATCCAAAACCATTAGAGAGGGAGTGGAAGCCCGATCTACGGATGGGTTAGCTCATGGCTTGATTTGGTGTTGGTTTGTTGGAGGAACGGTGGTGGAGCTGTGGTGAAGCAATGGCAATGGTGGTGGAGCTGTGGTGGAGGAGCTGAGGCTGTGGTGGTGGAGCAGTGTTCGAGCTGTGTTGGTGGTAGCTTCTCTCGCTTCAAGGGTAAACTCTAATCCCTCGATAATCAATGGATATTGTATATGGTTACGTACGTTCGTCGTATGGTTAGTCTATTAGAATATTTGGCTAGTTGATTAGTAAAAATTTGGCCGGTGGATTAGTAGCAATATTTGACCGATGGGTTAGGCACAAAAATTTGGCCGGTGGATTAGTAGCAATATTTGACCGGTAGCAATAATATCATATTTTTTAGAATATTTGCAAGCATTGTCCAAAGTTATACGCGTTGTCGATAATTAATTGATTAGGTTGTTTATTTTATGTCAGCAGAGATGACCAATTTAGTGAAGTTCGTGTTTTATTACGGTTATGGGAATGTTCGAACAAATGACTTTGGAGCAGATCTAGGAGAGTTTATGTGTACACAGTTAGATTTGACTGCCCCTTAAACGTGGAGTATTAGTCAGTTGAAGGAATGGTTGACAGGATGTTTAGGCTATAACATCGAGACGTACACCGTTAGCGTGCAAGCATTATGGACAAAGTTAAGAAAAAATATTTTCTGGACTTTAAGGCATGTAGATACAGACAGAGACTGGTTTAAGTGGTTAAAAAGCTGTGAAGATAGGCATGTAAACCCTCGCGCATTAGTGCTTCCTGTCCTGAAGGAGATCGATGGTGGACAAAAATTTGGCAACAAGATATGGCACAGCGATTCCAGGGTATTACTAGACCATTGGAGTATGAAGAACACGGGCCCAAGTTCGACTGGTTACTAGGATGTCAGGTGTGTTTGCTAACTTCTTTTTAATCTGTTTGCTACACATTACTGGCTACTGGTTACTTATCGAACCATATTTCATTAATGCAGATCCAACAGCTAGGCTATCCAGAGACTCAGTTGACAGAGCCACAAATCACTCGGTCCTTGGAGGCATACATACTTTGGCTTCTCGGTAAGGTGATGTTCACCGAGAACCATGTCACCACTATCACCGCTCGCTACATCCCTATCGCATTGGAGATCGCCAATGCAACTAGCGCTGACATGATTATACAGAGGAGTTGGGGTTATGCGGTCTTAGCGGCCACGTACCGAGGTATGTGCAGTGGTTGCCAACGGAGGGCGCCGAAGTCAGGCCTGCTTGGATGCCCACTACTGTTGCAGCTTTGGTCCTGGGAGCGGTTTCCTATCGGCCGGCCGGACGTTATGGTTGAGACGCCTTACCCTACAGCTACTTTGGGCGACCCTCTAACTGGACTATTGGATCCAGATCCAGACCACATTGACTTGCCTACTTTCGGTTCAGTTTGGACACATCGCCAGGTATGTGCAAAGTTACTTGTTACATTCATTATTTAGTTGACATAAACTATGCATGGAGCTAACAAATTATTATTCGCAGAGACGCTTTTCTCACAGTCAGGTGAGGGGTTGCTACCCCGCACTGTCCGAACAGTTTGACGTACTGCTAGCGAGTTCGGTGATGTGACTTACCAAGTATAACGAGAGCATCATGGTTCGATACCAACGTATCCCAGTCGGCTGGTTTATCGCCTATCTCAACAGTTCTGGCTATGAAGAAAAGCCCAATGGACATATCTACAGGCCAGGGAGATGCGTCGGTCATAGTGGAGAGGAGTGGAGGGAAATGAGAGAGCAAGAGGAGAGGAGGGAAATGAGAGAGTAAGAGGAGGAAGAGATGAACTGGTAAAGGATACATCTCGTTGCCTGGATTTATAGAGGCACCAAAGCGAATAGGCGGGAAAAAAAGGCGGGAAGTAGTGGCGGGAAAAAAGGGCGGGAAGTAGTGGCGGGAACAAAGGGCGGGAAGTACTGGCGGGAAAAATCGGCGCGATAGAGGGAAAAATCGGCGCGAAGGATTGGCGAGAAAAACAGCGGCAGAAGGTTAGGGCTGCATTGATCATGCAGGATTTTGTCAGGGGCAGGACGATTAGGCAATCGGTCTAGGTCTGGCCGATTGCACTAATCGGCCTGGGCCAGACCGACTGAGCCAATCGGCTTGCTCCTGGCCGACTGCATGTGTGGGGCAGGGCCGACTGCATGGTGCCACATGCAGTCGGCCAGGGCCTGGCCGATTGGCCCAGTCGGCTTGCCCCTGGCCGACAAAGCGCTAGATCTGGAATTTCGAAAAAACGCATAATAGAACTCAAATTAAATAATTAATTCGTATTATTTAAAAAAAATCACGGAAAATACTGAGAGAGAAAGATCTCTCCGGCAGACAGATTTCTGTCGGGGGAATTCCTTCCCGGAGAGGGGAGATCGTCGCCATCAACACCATCGTCAAGCTAGGCTTCATCGGGATCATCATCATCATCCACACCATCATATCCACCAGCACCATCATCACCACTCCATCCTGCTGTAACAATTGTGTTGGATATTGCTTAGTTCATTAGGGGAACCTTTCCGGTGTTGATTACTATTGTAGTTGATGCTTGTGAATGGAACCATTGGATTATTGTTTATGTTCAGATTGTTATCCATTACCATATCATCTTTGATCTTGATCCATATGATTTCTTGTGAGTAGTTCATTTAGTTCTTGAGGACATGGGAGAAGTCATGTTGTTATTAGTGGATTTGTGTTGAGTTATTATTCAATGGTTTAGTATTTAAGTTGTGGTGTTATTCTTCTAGTGGTGTCATGTGAACGCTGACAACATAATACTTCACCACTTATGGGCCTAGGGGAATGCATTGTGTATTTGGCTACTAATTATGGGGTTGACGGAGTGACAAAAACCTGAACCCCCGTTAGGACACCTTTTCACAAGGAAGTGTAGGATCTCGGAGTTTAAGGTTGTGGTTAGATTTATATCTTAATTACCTTCCTGTAGTTAAGGATGTTTGCAGGGGGTTTAATCACAAGTATGTATTAGTCCAAGTAAGGTCGGTATGTTAGCACAGGTTCACCCACACAACACTTACAACACCAAAGAAGAGTACTCAGCTATTTGAAGCGAAAGCACTTGACAGAATTCCCATGTGTCCTCGAGAACGTTTGGTCCTTATAAGTATTTCCACCGGCTTGTCCTTTGCTAAGAAAGGATTGGGCCACTTGCTCCGTGTGTTCGTTGTCTTTATTACTTGCCCCTTGTTTTGTTGCCTTATCAGAAAACCACTAAAAATCCATTTGCTAAGTATTCACAGGGATTTCCTGCTCCATACCACTGTTCAGCACCTTTTGCTCCTCGTTGGGATCGACACTCCTATTTATCGAAAGTACTATGATACACCCCCTATACTTGTGGGTCATCAAGACTATTTTCTGGCACCGTTGTTAGGGAGTGAAGCACTATTTAAGAGTGGAACTAGAAAAGGAAACTTTTACTGTGAGTATTGCTTTTGTTACTGCTTGTTGCTTTGTTTCCAATATGGATAACCCACTTGGTTTTCTGTTTGGGAAAACTACTACCACTGCTAGGGGTAGTAGATGAACCACCACCTATTGAGATAGATTCTTTTAAGATACCTACAAGTATTGTTGATCGTGTTATGGATAATTATTATTTAGGGGATGGAACTGTTCATCCTGGTGATCACTTGCTTTTTATCCATGAATTATGCGGTTTGTTTAAGTGTGCAAGTATTACAACTGAACAGGTGAAGAAGAAGTTACTTTCCATATCCTTGAAAGGGAGAGCTGAAAAATGGTATAAGCTGCTGAAGAATGGACAATCCATGGAATGGGAGGAGATGGCATCTCTCTTTTACTCTAAATTTTATCCTCCCAATGAGATTCATAAGGATAGAAATCTTATATATAACTTTTGTCCTCTTGATGGAGAGAGTACAGCTCAAGCTTGGGGAGATTGAAGTTACTTATGCTTAAATGTCCTATTCACGAACTCCCTAACAATATTATTCTCAATAACTTTTATGCTAGACTTTCTCTTCATGATAAATATTTACTAGATGCTTCTTGTGCTGGATCATTCACACGTATAAAGTAAGAAGCTAAATGGGATCTCCTAGACCATATTCAAGAAAACACTGAAGCTTGGGAGAATGACAAAGGAAGAAAGACAGGTATAAACTATGATTATGGATGCATTAAATCTTTTATGGGAACTGATTACTTCCGTGATATTAGTAATTAGTTCGGTCTTGATCCTCAAGTTCTTGCGAAATGCTTTAATGCCTTTGCCTCTTATATTGAAATTTCTAAGAAAGAGTGGGACAAGTACCATGCTCCTTATAAAGGCATTGTTACCCATGCTCCTGCCAGCGTAGAGGTTTGTACCGTTGATCCTATTTTGCCTGAACCTTATGTTGAGAAAATCCCTTTTCCTTCAAAGGTAAGGGAACATTATATTATAGATAATGTGGTTAGCAAAATCTCAAAGAAAACTGTAGAGCCTAATGAGCTTATTGATATTGAGCCTGTGGTAGCTATTGTGAAATATCTTGTCACTAGAAACATAGAGGATGCGCATATTGTCTTTTGTGAAGACGCTACTAATATTGTTTCTCATCCTAAGAAAGCTAGAAAAGCTAGTGTCCTTGTGCTTTCTGTTAGAATTGGTAATCATAGTTATTATGGTTTATGTGATATTGGTGCTAGTTTTAGTGTTATTGCTTATGAGCTTTACAGGGAAATTATGCATGAGATTGGTCCTTGTGATCTTGAGGACATTGATGTGGTCATTCACCTTGCCGATAGAGAGCAAGTTTGCCCCATTGGCATTGTAAGAGATGTGGAGGTTCTTTGTGGTAAGATTAATTATCCTGCTGATTTTCTAGTGCTTAATTCAGCAGCTAGCAAAACTTGTCCTATCATTTTTGGTAGACCTTTCTTGAACACTTGTGGAGCTATTATAGATTGTAAGAAGGAAAAAGTTTTAACTAAGTTTGATGGAGATTCTTATGAGTTTAACTTTTCCAAATTTGCTAAAGCTCCTTGTGAAAATAGCTTGCCTGATGAAGATTTTAGGATGGAACAGCTTGCTTCTATTGATCAGATCTATGACCTTGGACCTCTTTTTGGTGACTATAAGTATGCTTATTCTGATGATAAAGTTGTTGCCAGTGACAGTTATATTGTCAACTTTATTCAAAGTGCTACTGAAAGTTATTATGAGGGAGGGAAACATGGTTTTATGCATCTCAATAATTTTAAGTTTCCCCGTTTTATGTTGAAAGCTTTGAAGTTACATTTGTTTTGTCTTCCTATGCCGGTGGCTTTTTGTTCAACAATTCTTTTTCTCATGATACCTCCATGCATAGGAAGTGGGTTAGACTCAAGTGTGTTGGTTATTTGCTTCTTAATGCTCTCTTTCACTTCATATATATATATATATATATATATATATATCTTATGTGAGCATCTTTGAAAGTTTTAAGCCTAACTTAAAGGCATTAAAGAAAATTACTTGTTGGGAGATAACCCAAGTGTTTTTGTCGAGTCTTGGAAGTTATTACTTCAGTAATAACCGCTCCTTATCCTTTTTGTTTTGGTTTTTGTGTCAAGTTCAACTACTTTTGTGAAGTAGAAGATTTGTGAAAAGTGGCTGTCCTGGGACAGATTTTTGTGTTGCATTGTAAAAAATCGTGAGGAAGCTCAGTACTTCGGACGGAGATGCATATTTCTGAGCTTATTCTCCAGGTTGTTACCCAACTTTCATTAGTTCTGCACTTTTTGATTTGAGCAACAGAAGGTTTTCGAAAAAATCAATCTTTACCTGTTGGTCTGTTTTGACAGATTTCTGTCATCATTTGCATTTGCCTCTTATAGAAGCTTTTGTGTTGATGGGTTTTCAGTTGAAGTGTGTACCTAAAGGTTATTGTTTTTGCT
Organism: Avena sativa; assembly: GCA_916181665.1. Taxonomy (NCBI): domain Eukaryota; kingdom Viridiplantae; phylum Streptophyta; class Magnoliopsida; order Poales; family Poaceae; genus Avena; species Avena sativa. Next base: position 512,261,375 of record OV702294.1, read on the forward strand.
TATACTAATGTTGCCATTGAGTTTGTGCAAGTGTTTTATAAGAAGGAAATTTTCAGGAAAAGGAGAAAAGGAGTCTGCAGAGTTCGTCTTTGAATATGTAAAAGTGGTGAAAACAAAAGATTCGTGAAACCCAATATTTTTATATTTTTGATGTTTTTACTACAGAAGGCAAGTTACGAGATGGAACAGAGGAGGAACCAAAGTCTGGGGTGGACAAACCCACCCCAGGAGCGGGCCCAGCCTGGCCGTGCCTGAGGGGGGTGTGCCACCCTCGAACTCCGTCTCCGCCTTGTTTCCGTAACAGAACCTTCCTTATGCTTTGAAACTTCGTAATATATAACTCCCCGGATCCCCCGAGGTTCGCGCATCGTGTTCTCGTCGTGTTTTTGTTTCAATCTGTTTCTGTCAGGAAATCTTCTCAAGTTTAGAGCGCCATGGTCTCCGCCAACGATAAAGGCAAGAAGCCCGAGGAAGAAGAACCTCAAGTCCCAAGGAGGAGGACAAGCATCTGGACACCCGCGCTACTGTCGCAAGCATTGAAGTGGTGGCGAGCCCTATCAATCTTAGAAGGATAGCACGAATGTCTACAGAAGGGGAAACCTCCACGTCATATCCTCGCTCCACGGACACTTCCTCCTCATACCACTCGTTCTAACCATGCAGGGAAGGAACACTCTAAAAAGGAAGAGTGGAGGAAGAATAACAAGGACTGGTATCCTCGGTCCAAATTGATCATGAGCTGCATTGAGCATAATTCGGAGTTGATTCGTACTCTGACCTTCGATACAGAGGATTAGAAGAAACTTATTGAAGAGCTTATTAAGAGAACACCACCACCACCGAAGGAGTAATTCGTCATCAGGTTTGGCATCCCCTTGGCTTGTTACAAGCTTAGGGGAGTGCCGCGGTATCACCACAATTATCTTTTGTCTTTTACCTTTTTAGTGGATTCATATCTGTGGTAGAGAAGTTATCTTATAGTTTGGTTTGCATGTGGAAGTATCTCTCCTTTAGTTCATTATCTATGTATCCCTTGGTGTGAGTGCCTTTATTGGAATATTAATGAGAAGTCTCATCTGTTACTTTTTTTTTGCACTTCTTATTTTAGTTTGCAATCTCTATTATATGATGGATCTTGCTGATCAGTATTGGCATCACTTTGGGATCATCAAGTGGATCTAAATTGGTTTTGGCAAACCGAGTTCTGGTCAGTAGCAATAATTTTTGAGGTTTGAAAGAAAAAGAGAAAAGCCTACATGTATTTTGTATCATTTATTTTCTTTCTTGTTGGCTCATAAGCTTAGTATTCTTTATTTAAGATCTTTTGTTTCTTCAAGGAAGATTGCATGTTTGGATTTATTACTTGTATATTTGCTTGTTTCGTTCAACTCTCTTGCTTGCTACCAAGCCTTGCTAGCCAAAAACTGTTGGAATTATGCCCTAGAGGCAATAATAAAGATGTTATTATTATAATTCTTGTTCATATAATGTTTATATTCCATGCTAGAATTGTATTAAGCGGAAACTTTAATACTTGTGTAGTTTGTGAACAACACCATGTCCCTAGTACGCCTCTAAGGACTAGCTCATTGATTAATGATGGTTAAGGTTTCCTAACCATGGACATGAGTTGTCAATTAATAATGAGATCATATCATTGGGAGAATGATATGGTGGACAGACCCAAACTAAGCGTAGCAATTAGATCGTGTCATCGTGTTCGTCTTTGCGAAGCTTTTCTTATGTCAAATATTGTATTCATTAGACCATGAGATAATACAACTCCCTGGTATCGGAAGAAAGCTTTGAGGTCATCAAACGTCATCCTATGAGAGGGTGATCATAAAGGTGTCTCTCAGGTGATCGGAAAGTATCTGTTGGGTTGTATGTATCGAGATGGGATTTGTCCCTCCCAAGTCGGAGAGATATACTTCGGGCCCACTCGGTAATTGATATCAACACCGCTTGCAAGCATGTGGTTAAGGAGTTAATCACAAAGTGATATCGGATTACGGAACGAGTAAAGTACTTGCTGTGAACGAGATTGAACTAGGTATGACGGTACCGACGATCAAATCTCGGGCAAGTAAAATATCGCGAGACGAAGGGAATATATATATGGGATTGATTGAATCCTGGCATCGTGGTTCATCCGATATGATCATCGATGAATGTGTGGGAGTCAATATGGGTTTCCAGACCCCGCTGTTGATTATTGATAGAAGATCATGTCTGCATATTCTCGAACCCGCAGGGTCACACACTTAACGTGTCTCGACGCTAGGATAGATTGGATAATTGGTTTATGAGTTTTTGTTCGGAGTCTCGGATGGGATCCGGGACATCGCGAGAGGTTCCGGAGTGGTCCGGAGAATAAGATTCATATAAGGCAGTGCAGTTTTTGGAGTTCGGAATTGTTCCGGGTTAATCGGTATTGTACCAGAAGCTTCTAGAACCTTCCGGAAAGGGACCAACGTGGCCCCACCTTCCGGGAGGGGGCATGGGCCTATGAGGGAGTGCCCTGGCCGCATTGGGCCAGGGGAACAAGGCCCCATAGGGCCCAGCCGGCCAAGAGAGGTTTAAACTCTAGATAGAGCTTCTAGAAGGGGGGTTTCCTTGCCCCCCCCACTCTTCCTCCTTGGGGCCGCCGGTTTGGGCTTGGGGGAGGGGCTAGGGCTGCGCCCCCCCCTCTATATAAAGAGGGGTGGGGGCGCACCACCCCCCCACACACACCTTCCCCTCCAACCCTAGCCGCCCTGCTGCCTTCCTCTCTCCCTCCCGACTGCTTGTAGGCGAAGCCCTGCTGCAGAAATTCTCCACCATATACACCACGCCGTCGTGTTGTAGATCCAATCCGTCTCTCCACCATACTTGCTGGTCCGAGGAAGGAGGAGACGTCGAGGTGCTGCACGTGTGCATCTCACGGAGGCACCGCCACTTGTGGTGCTAGATCGGATCGGATCGCGAGGAGGAGAAGCGAGTACGACTACATCACCCACGTTCCGACGAACGTTCCGCTGTGCGAATCTTCAAGGGTATGAATATCTAATCCAATCTCTCTCGTTGTTTGCATCTCCTAGATTAGATCTTGGCTTTCCCTCTGTTCCCATCCGTAGAAATTTTTGATTTACTATGCCGCGAAACCCTTCAGTGGTATCAGAGCTAGATCTATGCGTAGATGTGTTTCACGAGTAGAACGCAACATGGTTGTTGCGGGCGTTGATGTTTTCTGTTGCAAGCCTCTTGTTTGTGTTCTTCTTATGACGCGGGATAGTGACATTGAAGCGGTCCAGGCCAACCTTACGCGACGTCGTTCGCGAGACCGGCTCCGCACTTGACGTGTGGCTTGTTCCACACATGCGGCTGGTGGATGCTAGTTTCTCTCACTATAGTTGTCATGGGATTAACACCGGAGTTTGGCAACCATAATATCACCGTTGTGGCTTTCCGTAGGTAAGAATCGTTCTTAGCATCTACTCCCATAAGCCACGTAAAACATGCAACAACAAAGTAGAGGCGTCTAACTTGTTTTTGCAGGGAGTGTTTTCTGTGATATGGTATGGCCCAAGATGTGATGTGTATAATGTATGTGATGATCATGTTTTGTAATGTTTCACGACTTGCATGTCGATGAGTACACAACCGGAAGGAGCCATATGGTTGTCTTTATAATTGTGTATGACCTGTGTGTCAACTTCTTATACGCCATGTAATAGTTTCACTTTATCGCTAAGTAGTTAGCAATAGTTGCAGTTGCTATTCGTGGTGGAGGCAATCATGGTGGAGTGATGGAGATCATGCCGGAACGCACAAGATGGAGATCATTGCGCGAAGATTGGCTATACCATGTCACATAAAGTTATATGCATGTGATGTTTATCCTTTTATGTATCTTATTATGCTTAGATCGCGACGGTAGCATTATAAGATGATTCCTCAATTAAAGATCAAGATAAAAACTGTGTTCTCCCCAAGTATGCACTGTTGCGAAAGTTCGTCGTGTCCAAGCATCACGTGATGATCGGGTGCTATAAACTCTACGCTCACATACAACGGGTGCAAGCCAGTTTTGCACACGCGGAAATACTTGGGTCTAACTTGACGAACCTAGAATGTACAGACATGGCCTCGGAACACAAGAACCGAAAGGTTAAGCATGAGTCATTTGAATGATATGATCGACACTTCGTTGTCCACCATTGAAACCACATCTCTTCTCGTGATGATCGGATTAGGTGTGGTGAATTTGGATCGTGTTCACTAAACAACTTGAGGGATGTTGAATTTAGTGGGAGTTCATCTAGTAATTTGATTAAGTTGAACTATTTATCATGAACATAGTCTAAATTGTACTTGCCAATACTGTAGATCACATGGCTAAGTCCAACTTCAACTTCAACGTTTTTGCTGGGAAAAGCTTAGAAACAATGGGTCTAACTTCACCAATTGGTTCCGCAATCTAAGAATCATTCTCTCTGGCGGTCAAAAGGACTATGTCCTTGGGAAAGTGTTAGGTGACCCCCCTGCTGCAACTGCGCCGGCTGATGAGGAAGCTGTCTATCAGTCACGCAAAGATGATTATGGTGTGATTAAGAGCACCATGTTGTTTGCTATGGAACCGGAACATCAAAATCGTTTTGAAGACTATCCCGGGCCCTTTGAGATTCTCGAAGAGCTGAAAACCATGTTTCAGACTCAGGCCCGATCTGAGAGATATGAGATCTCTGAGAAGTTCTTTAACTGCAAGATGGAGGAAGGGAGTTCCTTTAGTGAGCACGCCATTAAGATGACGGGCTACACTCAACGCCTTGAGCAACTGGAATGCACGATTCCAGAGGAGCTCAAGATTGACAGGGTTCTGCAATCACTCCCTCCCAGCTACAAAAGTTTTGTAGTGACTCATAATCAGATTGGTTCCACTGATACGATCACCGAGCTCTTCGCAAAGCTGAAGGCTGCGGAGGTGGACATCAAAAAGGATAATCATGTGTTGATGGTCAACAAGCCCACCTTTAAGAAAGGTAAGGGAGCAAAGAAGCCCTTCAAGAAGGGCGGCGGCAAGCGCACTGCCCCTGCTGAGAAGAAGCTCAGGTTTGGTCCTAAGCCGGACACTGAGTGCTTCTATTGCAAGGACAAGGGTCACTGGAAGCGCAACTGCCCGAAGTACTTAGCGGACAAGAAGGCTGGCACCATCAAAGGAGCTACGGAATAGACGGCGGCTTGCGAGGGATGAGGTGACGATGCGCGTTGGCAACGGATCAAGAGTTGATGTGATGGCCGTCGGCACGCTCTCCTTAGTTTTACCTTCGGGATTAGTTTTAAACCTTAATAAGTGTTATTATGTGCCTGCGTTGAGCATGAACATTATTTCTGGATCTTGTTTATTGCAAGACGGTTATTCATTTAAATTGGAGAATAATGGTTGTTCTATTTATATGAGTAACATCTTTTATGGTCATGCATCTATTGTGAATGGTTTATTTCTTCTAAATCTCGAAAGGGATGAAACACACATCCATAACATTGAGGCTAAGAGATGCAAAGTAGATAGTGATAATACTACTTATTTGTGGCACTGTCGTCTAGGTCATATTGGTGTAAACCGCATAAAGAAACTCCATTCTGATGGACTTTTGGAGTCTCTTGATTTCGAATCATTTGACACATGCGAACCATGCCTCATGGGCAAGATGATCAAAACCCCGTTCTCCGGTATGATGGAGCGAGCAACGGACTTGTTGGAAATCATACATACCGATGTATGCGGACCGATGAGTGTTTCGACGTGCGGTGGATATCGCTATTTTCTCACTTTTACAGATGAATTAAGTAGATATGGGTATATCTATTTAATGAAACATAAATCTGAAACATTTGAAAAGTTCAAGGAATTTCAGAATGAAGTGGAGAACCATCGTAACAGAAAGATTAAGTTTCTACGATCCGATCGTGGGGCGAGTATTTAAGTTATGATTTTCTCACGCATCTTAAAGCAAGCGGAATTGTTTCGCAACTCACGCCACCCGGAACACCACAGCGCAATGGTGTGTCTGAACGCCGGAATCGAACATTATTAGATATGGTCCGATCGATGATGTCTCTTACTGATTTGCCATTATCATTTTGGGGTTATGCATTAGAAACCGCTGCATTCACTTTAAATAGGGCACCATCTAAATCCGTTGAGACGACACCGTATGAACTGTGGTTTGGTGCTAAACCTAAGTTGTCATTTCTTAAAGTTTGGGGATGCGAAGCTTACGTCAAGAAGTTGATGCCGGACAAGCTCGAACCCAAAGCGGAGAAATGCGTCTTCATAGGATACCCTAAGGAAACTATTGGGTATACCTGCTATCACAGAACCGAAGGCAAAGTGTTTGTCACAAAGAACGGTTCCTTTCTTGAGAAGGAGTTTGTCTCGAAAGAAGTGAGTGGGAGGAAAGTAGAGCTAGACGAGGTTATTGAACCTTCTCTTGAATTGGAGAGTAGCGCAGCACCTGAAATTGTTCCAGTGCCGCCTGCACCAACAATAGAGGAAGCTAATGACAAGGATCATGAAGCTTCGGACGATGCTGCTACTGAACGTCGCAGGTCGACAAGGTCGCGTGCCCCTCCTGAGTGGTACGGCAACCCTGTCTTGACTGTCTTGTTAGTAGAAGACAGTGAACCTACGAACTATGAGGAAGCGATGATGAGCCCAGACTCTGAGAAATAGCTAGAAGCCATGAAATCCGAATTGGGATCCATGAGCGAAAACCAAGTATGGACTTTGGTGGACCCTCCTAGCGACCGAAAGGCCGTTGAGTGCAAGTGGATCTTCAAGAAGAAAACGGACGCGGATGGTAATGTTACCGTCTATAAGGCACGGCTTGTCGCGAAAGGTTTTTGACAAGTTCAAGGTGTTGACTAGGATGAGACTTTCTCTCCCGTAGCGATGTTTAAGTCCATTCGGATTTTATTAGCAATTGCTGCGTTTCATGATTATGAAATATGGCAGATGGATGTCAAGACTGCGTTCCTCAATGGAAACATTGATGAAGAGTTGTATATGATGCAACCCGAAGGTTTTGTCGATCCTAAGGATGCTGATAAAGTATGCAAACTTCAGCGTTCCATTTATGGACTGAAGCAAGCATCTCGGAGTTGGAACCTTCGTTTTGATCAAGTGATCAAGAGCTTTGGATTTGTTCCAAATTGCTACGAAGCTTGCATCTACAAGAAAGTGAGTGGGAGCTCGGTGACGTTTCTGGTACTATATGTGGATGACATATTGATTATCGGAAATGACATTAACATGCTTAACGATGTGAAGAGTTATTTGAACAAGTGTTTTTCAATGAAAGACCTAGGTGAAGCTGCTTATATGTTGGGCATCAAAATCTATAGAGATAGACAAAGACGCCTGATAGCTTTAAGCCAGAGTACATACCTAGACAAAGTTCTGAAAAGGTTCAGAATGGATAAGGCAAAGAAAGGTTCGGTGCCTATGTTGTCAGGTAAGATATTGAGCAAGGCTCAGTGTCCAGCTACGGTAAATGATAGGGAAGCTATGAGCAAAGTGCCTTATGCCTCGGCCATAGGTTCTATCATGTATGCCATGCTGTGTACTAGACCGGATGTGTCCAATGCTCTTAGTTTGACGAGCAGATATCAAAGTGATCCAGGAGTGGAACACTGGACAGCCGTGAAGAACATCCTAAAGTACCTAAATAGGACTAAACAAATGTTCATAGTCTATGGGGGTGATGAACAGCTTGTCGTAAAAGGTTACGTCGATGCTAGTTTTGACACCGACAAGGATGATTCTAAATCTCAGACAGGATACGTTTATATTTTGAATGGAGGAGCTGTGAGCTGGAGAAGCTGCAAGCAAAGCATGATCGTGGGATCTACAGTAGAAGCGGAATACATGGCTGCTGCAGAAGCGTCAAGTGAAGGAGTTTGGATCAGAAACTTCATCACTGAGCTTGGCGTGGTTCCAAGTGCATTGGACCCACTGGAGATATTGTGACAACACTGGCGCCATAGCACTCGCTAAGGAACCAAGATATCATCCAAAGACCAAGCATATCAACCGCAAGTTTCATATAATCCGAGATTATATAGCAGATGGAGATCTGAAGATTAGCAAAGTACATACAGATCTGAATGTCGCAGATCCATTGACTAAACCTCTTCCACGTGTAAAACATGATCAGCACCTCAGTGCCATGGGTGTGAGATTGTTGCCAAATGTAAACTAGATTATTGACTCTAGTGCAAGTGGGAGACTGTTGGAATTATGCCCTAGAGGCAATAATAAAGATGTTATTATTATAATTCTTGTTCATGATAATGTTTATATTCCATGCTAGAATTGTATTAAGCGGAAACTTTAATACTTGTGTGGTTTGTGAACAACACCGTGTCCCTAGTACGCCTCTAAGGACTAGCTCATTGATTAATGATGGTTAAGGTTTCCTAACCATGGACATGAGTTGTCAATTAATAATGAGATCATATCATTGGGAGAATGATATGGTGGACAGGCCCAAACTAAGCGAAGCAATTAGATCGTGTCATCGTGTTCGTCTTTGCGAAGCTTTTCTTATGTCAAATATTGTATTCCTTAGACCATGAGATAATACAACTCCCTGGTATCGGAAGAAAGCTTTGAGGTAATCAAACATCATCCTATGAGAGGGTGATCATAAAGGTGTCTCTCAGGTGATCGGAAAGTATCTGTTGGGTTGTATGTATCGAGATGGGATTTGTCCCTCCCAAGTCGGAGAGATATACTTTGGGCCCACTCGGTAATCGATATCAACACCGCTTGGAAGCATGTGGTTAAGGAGTTAATCACAAAGTGATATCGGATTACGGAACGAGTAAAGTACTTGCTGTGAACGAGATTGAACTAGGTATGACGGTACCGACGATCAAATCTCGGGCAAGTAAAATATCGCGAGACGAAGGGAATATATATATGGGATTGATTGAATCCTGGCATCGTGGTTCATCCGATATGATAATCGATGAATGTGTGGGAGTCAATATGGGTTTCCAGACCCCGCTGTTGATTATTGATAGAAGATCATGTCTGCATATTCTCGAACCCGCAGGGTCACACACTTAACGTGTCTCGACGCTAGGATAGATTGGGTAATTGTTTTATGAGTTTTTGTTCGGAGTCTCGGATGGTATCCGGGACATCGCGAGAGGTTCCGGAGTGGTCCGAAGAATAAGATTCATATAAGGCAGTGCAGTTTTTGGAGTTCAGAATTGTTCCGGGTTAATCGCTATTGTACCGGAAGCTTCTAGAACCTTCCAAAAAGGGACCAACGTGGCCCCACCTTCCGGGAGGGGGCATGGGCCTATGAGGGAGTGCCCTGGCCGCATTGTGCCAGGGGCACAAGGCCCCATAGGGCCCAGCCGGCCAAGAGAGGTTTAAACTCTAGATAGAGCTTCTAGAAGGGGGGGTTTCCTTGCCCCCCCACTCTTCCTCCTTGGGGCCGCCGGTTTGGGCTTGGGGGAGGGGCTAGGGCTGCGCCCCCCCCCACACACACCTTCCCCTCCAACCCTAGCCGCCTTGCTGCCTTCCTCTCTCCCTCCCGACTGCTTGTAGGCGAAGCCCTGCTGCAGAAATTCTCCACCATATACACCACGCCGTCGTGTTGTAGATCCAATCCGTCTCTCCGCCATACTTGCTGGTTCGAGGAAGGAGGAGACGTCGAGGTGCTGCACGTGTGCATCTCACGGAGGCACCGCCACTTGTGGTGCTAGATCGGATCGGATCGCGAGGAGGAGAAGCGAGTACGACTACATCACCCACGTTCCGACGAACATTCCGCTGTGCGAATCTTCAAGGGTATGAAGATCTAATCCAATCTCTCTCGTTGTTTGCATCTCCTAGATTAGATCTTGGCTTTCCCTCTGTTCGCATCCGTAGAAAATTTTGATTTACTATGCCGCGAAACCCTTCAAAAACCTGTTTTGAGAAGGTATACTTCTCATGTTTCCAAATCCCTTTGAACCTGTTTTGAGAAGCCATCCTACTATTCCGTGAGAGAGTGAGATTCTGTTCTGTTGAAGCCTTCTGTGTCTCACCGGAATTTCCGGCCTGGCGCTGGAAGTTCCACTCAGGCTTTTTCGGCGGGCTGATCTGAGCCTTGTTCCGATCCTACTTCCGCCCCAAGTTCCGCTGGTGGATCAGTAACCTTCTGTATGAAGGGTTCTATTTGTCGGAACTTGGGCCGGAACTTGCATCGGAACTTGTCCTGCCAGAAAGTCCTGAGCGGAACTTCCGCCCAGCCGCCGGAACTTCCGGTCAAATTCGGCCCGCGACCCAGAATTTCCGCCCCTAGTTCCGCTCCAAGTTCCGCTGAAGGATCAGTAACCTTCTGTTTGAAGTGTTCTATTTGCCGGAACTTGGGTCGGAACTTGCATCGGAAGTTCACCGGAACTTCCGGTTTGTTTTGACCGGAACTTCCGGTTGAGCTTCTGGAGCGGGCGTCAACAGTCTGATGACCGTTGGATCCAGGCTGGGCGGAACTTCCGGCCTCTCACCGGAACTTCCGGTGAGGTCGCGGGGGCTGAAACGGTTCAGTGCGGGGGGCCTATTTAAGGCACCCCTCTTCTTCCTCCCACCTACTTCAATTTTTTTCTCTCCTCCATTAATGCTTGAGCTTCACCTTACTAGATCTCTCTCTCTAGCCACTCAAATGACTTGATATTTTGAGAGGTGAGGGAGGTGACCTAGATCTACACTTCCACCAAAGAAGATTTGATTTCCCCCACCCATCCTTTGTGGATCGTGTTGCTCTTGGGTTTCTCGAAACCCTAGACGGTGTAGGGCATCCTCGGAGCTAAGGCTTATGTTGTGAAGCTTTGAGGTGTCGTTGAGGGCCTCCAATTGAGTTGTGGAGCCTCCCCCTAAACCTTGGTGTAAAGGTTTCGGTTGGCGCCTTCAAGGTCACCGGTTAGTGGATTGTGAGGCCTCCTTTGTGGGGGAGCTCACCGGAGAAGAAGGTGATGCCTTTGTGGCGCTCGGGTGACCTTGTGTGGCCCCGACACCTCTCCAACATAGACGTAGCTCCTTGGGAGTGAACTACGGGAATTATATCTCCGTGTCCCCGCTCCGGTTACTTCGTTCTCTTCCTTTACTTCTTGCTATTTACCGTTCTTGTGGTTGTTGTGAGTTATCTTGCATTTAGGTTGTTCATTTAGTTGCACATCTAGATAACTTTCTTTCTCATTGAGCCTAAAAGTGAGAAACGAATTAAAATTGGGTAGACGCCTATTCACCCCCCTCTAGTCGTATCAAGTCGGTACTTTCAATTGGTATCAGAGCCAAGGCTCTTATTTCGGGATTTACCGCCTAAGAGACAATGGCCGACGAAGGGGGTAGTGAAACCGAAAAATCCAAGAACTTGGCCACTATGGATGACCTCAAGCAATTGGAGTCATCCATGATGTCCAAGTTCGAGGAAATGATGACTATCTTGCAGTCTCTCAAGCCAAACCCCATGGTTGCTCTTGACACACCCCAAACCACCGAGCTTCCTCCCACCGTTACGGTGACCGACCCCGGGGTGACTCCCGCGGCCGTCACCACTCGCTTGGGACTTGGTTTTGTTGCTCAAACTTCTACCAAGGTTCCAAGTGAGAACTCCGAGGAGCCCGAGAACCCAACTTCCAAAGAGGAAAATGGAGGAAAGGACTACTCGGCGGTACCCCCACCGCCAAAGTACACTCCGGATCCACCCATTCCCATGCCACACATCATTCCTCAAGGAGCACCACCTATGCTAGATACTTCAAATTTCGCCAATTGGCAATATCTAATGCGCTCACATATTTCCAGCTCTTCCATTGAGTTAATGAGGATTGTGGAGGATGGTTTCTCTCCATATGACCCGAAGAAGTTGACACGAGGTGAAGTGGTGGACAAGCAACTCAATGCCACAGCTTTGGGCATGATCCAAAAGGCTTTGACTCCAAAGGACTTTGCTCATATTCGCCAATTCGACACCGCCAAGGGAGCTTGGGATCAACTCACCGAGTTCTTTGTTGGGAATGCAAGCATCCAAAGCTCCAAGTTTGATGAAATCAACAACGAGTGAGATGGTTTCGCAATGCATGATGATGAGACCCCCGAAGACATGTATAGGCGCCTCAAAGTCCTTTGTTCCACTATGAGGGATCTTGGGGCCACCTATGTTGACGAAAAGTTCATGAAGAGGAAATTCATTCAATCTCTCCTTCCATTTGAAGAACAAAAGCTCAACTCCATCAAGGGAAGAACCAACTTTCACCAAATGACCTCCCAAGAAGTCTTGAGTGAAGTAATTGCCATGACCATTGCCAAGAAGAATGCGGATTCCGCTCGTGCTAGGGCCATTGGGTCAACCAAAGTGAATCTTGCTTTGAAGGCCAAGGCTATTGAAGTTGATGATGATGATACATCAAGTGAGTGGTCTCAAGAGGATCTAAAGTGTGCCTTCAACGAACATATTGCTCTCGCTTCGAGGGCATTTTGGAACAAGTCCGGGCTCAAGTCAAGGTCAAGGGATAACTCAATATTCCACTCACCCAACAAGTCTCCCAAGGCAAGGTCATGCTACAATTACAACGACAAGAGTCACTTCGTGGCCAAGTGTCCCTTTGAGAACCGTGAAGACAATGGTGGTCATCTCATTCGCAAGATCAAGTAAAGACCTCCTCATCCCTTGAACAAGAACTACGCCGTCAAGAACGTCGCCAACAAGGAACGAGCAATATTGGTCCATGAAGAATACCTTTCGGGCACGGATGAAGATGATGATGAAGTTCATGGTGGAGAGATTGTGGGAGTTGCTGCTATTGCCACTACCTCAACTCCACGTCTATCCCTCTTCGACTCGCCAAATGAAAATGTCATCTCCTCCAACCAAAAGTGCTTCATGGCCAAGGCCACCGAGGTAACACCGAAACCCACTCCTCAACCTATCTCTAGTGAGCCTTCCTCTCTTGATCTTGTTGGTCTAGAGGTGAAGAAAGAGATGATTGACATGTGTGAATTTGTTGCTACCTTGGATGAAGAAACTAAAACTTGCTTTGAGTCCTTGCTTGCACAACTTGACAATGTTAGGGATGCCTTAGATGAAAAGGAAGAACTTCTTGACTTGCTAAGTAAAAATGAAAGAGATGCCGCCGATGAAATTGCTTCTCTCACTCAAAGTCTTGAGGATGAACAAAATATGAGAATTAATCTTGAAGAAAGTGTGTCTAAGCTTGTAGATGATCATAACCACACCTTGTGCTCTATAATTAAAGAACGTGATCATGCTCTTGATTTGGTTAAGGTGCTTAAGGAAGAAAAAGTTGAGTTTGTGGGTGGTCATGATAGGACTCAAAAGGATCTTGAGAAACTCAAAGAGGAACACAAAGCCTTGGAGAGCAAATTCTCAAATCTTTTTGAAGCCCATGAATAGCTTCAAACTGAATTAACTTGTGATCATGCTAAGTCTTCTGCTGTGCAAATTATAGACTTGTCTAGCACTCCTAACCCTTGTTGCAAGCATGAGCATCTCATAGAGGAAGTCAAGGTGTTGAAGGATCAACTTGCCAAGACCAAGAAGAAGAAGAGGAAGAACAAGAAGAAGAAAAAGAACAAGGGCATGGCTCAAGGGGCTTCTAATGGCCTAACCCTCTTGTAAAGTGACAACTTTGCCGGAAAGAACAATCCCTCTTATATTATTTGCAAACCATATGATGGTCATGTATATGCTAGATATGTGGGAACTTCTTACATGCATGATTATCATTGGGCCATTTGGGTGCCAAAGGCTCTTGTTACTAACAAAAGGGGACCCAAATGCAAAATGGGTACCTAAAACCAAAGCTTGATTTTCTTGTAGGACTATGCTTCCGGTGGATCAAAATGGGTGCTTGATAGTGGTGCCACGAGTCATATGACCGAAAGCAAGTCTATCATGACCGAGATGAGGCCCAATATTGCCAACACCATGGTCTCCTACAGTGACAAAACAAGCTCTCAGGTTTTGGGTTTTGGCAAAGTGGTGGTAACCCCGGATGTATCCTTGGTTGACGTCATGCTTGTCAAAACTCTTGGTTACAACTTACTCTCAGTTCGTGCTCTTGCTCTTATGGGTCTTTCTTCGTTCTTTAATGCTCATTCTGTGGTCGTCATGTGGAGCAAGTCTCTCAAGGTGGATTTTGTAGAGTATGTAGAGCATGACTTGTATGTGGTGGACTTTTCAGGGACCACTACTCCTCATGCTCTATGTCTCTATGCTAAAGTTGACAAGGGCTGGCTGTGGCATCGCCGCCTAGCCCATGTTAACATGAGAACTTTGCAAAGACTTCACTCTGAGGGCCACGTCCTTGGAATTAACGATGTTTCGTTTGCCAAAGATCGTGTTTGTAGGGCTTGTATTGAAGGGAAGATGCATGAAACTCCTCACAAATCACTCAATCAAATCACCACCGAGAGGTGTTTGGAGCTCTTGCATATGGACCTTTTTGGTCCATCCTCTCATGATAGCCTTGGAGGCAAGAAGTATTGCTTGGTTATTGTGGATGATTTCTCAAGATACACTTGGGTGTTATTTTTCAAGTACAAGAGTGAGACTCAACAAACCGTCATCGATTTTGCTAATGAGGTTCAACGGAAGCACAATGCAACTATTCTCTCAATTCGAAGTGACAATGGCACCGAGTTCAAAAACTATACCTTGGATGAGTTTCTTAGTGATGAAGGAATCAAGCATCAATACTCCACTCCCTATACCCCTCAACAAAATGGGGTTGCCGAAAGGAAGAATCGCACTTTGATGGATGCGGCTCGATCTATGCTAGCTGAGTTCAAGTCTCCATACAACTTTTGGGCCGAGGCCATCTCCACCACTTGCCATGCAACTAACCGGCTTTATCTCCGCAAGAAAAAGAACAAGACCCCCTATGAACTTCTCACCGGTAAAAAGCCAAATGTGAGCTACTTTCGGGTGTTTGGTTGCAAGTGCTACATTCTCAAGAAAGGAGTTCGTTTGTCCAAGTTTGAATCCAAGGCTCAAGAAGGAATTTTCGTTGGTTACTCAAATCAGTCCCATGCTTATAGAGTCTACAACAAAGCCAATGGAAGAGTTGAAGAGACGAGCAATGTGAAGTTTGATGAAAACCATGAGTCTCTTGTTAGGTGTCGTGGTGGTATCACGGCATATGCCATGGGTAGGCTAAAGTTGGGGCCGATGGACATGGAGGAATCCGGGGAGGGATGATGCAGTGAAGACCGCACTCGTATGAACAAAGAGAAATACAATGTATATAGGATTGAGGCTCTCATGTGGAGATAAGACCTCTTTCTCTACATCTAATCTCTTATAATCTTGCCATACTTGTGGCTACAATCATGCTCCTTGAGCTGTATCTCCTATGCCTCTATCTTGATCTCTCTGTGAGATTGGAGGAAGAAGAAGAGCTCCTATTGAGCAGAGAGGGGAAGAGCCCTTCGGGGCCTCTCCTTGAACGATCCCCCTGGTGCTCCTTATAAAGGGGAGCCCAAGGGACAAAACTTATTCTCTACGATTGGCATCTAAAGAGCATATTCCCGGTATCTTCTGAAGATGCTTAGCATATGCCTTGGCATCTCTGGAGATGCCAAGGCATATTCCCTAGCATCTTATTTGATGCCAAATGCATATCCCATTTGACATGTGCTATTCTGAGTTGGAAGGATCCCATGACTGACACAATACTTGTGGAGCTTGGAGGAATATCTGTAGGTGACCTTCTGAGTAATTTGGATGACAAGCTACCTCCTGGAGTGATCTGATTCGGCCCAGGAGTCAATATATGAGTATAACTCGGACTGGACCATGTTAACCCGGCCTGGATACTGGCCCATCCGAGTTAACAGTGATTCGGCCTGGTGGGAGGGAATTCATCTGGGCCCAAGGGAGCCCAGCCGGGGTCTGACTAATTCGGCCTGGGCAAACCGGGAAAGGCCCAGCCGGGTTACACAAAGACTCGGCATGGTGAAGTTGTCCCGCGGGGGGCCGAAGTGTCCTCGGTTCGGCCCACCGGGGTGAGGTGCTTGGTGAAGCGTGGCATCGAGGAAGTGGTGCCGTTGTGAGCCCCGCGGTGGGCTGAATCTGGCCCACCCGGGGGAAGCGAGGTTGGTGCCATGGGAGTCTCCGTGGTGGGCCGAGCGTCCCTCACTCCGGCCCACCCGGCTGGAACGATCTGCTGGCGAGGTGGTGGACGCTTCAGCGACGAGGCAGGAGTTGTTGGCGGGGGACCCTTGCGTCGAGGCAGCGCGGGGAGCGACGTTGGCATCGAGGCAGCGCGGGGAACAACGCGGTCCGGTCGATGCTGGCGGGAATACTTGGTGGGAGCTCTCGTAGTGTGGAGAGGTTGGTGGGCCGGCTAGGTAAATCGGCCGGCTACGGCCTGATTCGTCCCAAGGGCTGATGATTCGGCCCTTGTAGGCTTAATTCGGTTTTGAAAGTGTATATTCGGTCCATATGACTGAGATTAGGCCGAATTAAGTATAATTCGGCCCAGTCTGTCTTTTATCTTTTTCCCTTTTAGTTTTCTTCCTTTGTGCCATATTTCTTTACTTATGTATGCATATTTCTCTTATTAAATCCTCCATTCATCTACAGAGATCCTTTTATTTATCAACTCTGGGGTACCGGGGGTACACCCCCGACATTAGGCAAGATGGTGTTTGTGATCCAAGTGATGAAATTCCTCCTAAGGCCATAAGAAGAATGGGTGTGGGTTTCCACCTCCCCATTGAGGATCCCCTTGTGGACGAAGGAGAAGGACCAAGCTCTACTCAAGTGGAGCCCTCACTTTCACAAGATCATCTTGCCCCTCAAGGACCTACACTTTTGGCACAAGCTCCCTCAAGCTCTTTTGAAGCCTCCCATGCTCATGACTCTCCAAGCTCCAAAGATCAATATCTTCATCAACAACATCAACCTCCCCACGATGGGGCTCCTCCTCAAGGCACCTCCCACGGACAAGCTCTTCATCAACCTCATCAACCTCCCCAAGATGGGGCTCCTCCTCAAGGTCACGGATCTCCCCAAGGTCAAGCTCGTCAAGATCAAGAGCAAGTCAATGATTCTCCAGGCTCCAATCCAAATGATGACTCCCCCGAAGTGGAAATTGATGAAGATGACCCTCGTGTTCATGCTTATAGTCAAGGCGGTGGCTCAATTGGTGGCAATGACCAAGTGGTAGCTCAAGAATCTCGTGTTGAAGCACAAGCCCACCGTCAAGCCTATCGTCTCGCCAAGCTTGTTCGAGATGGCCATATCCTTGATAATGTTTATGGAGATTTCAATAGAGGTTCCACTACTAGGAGGCAACTAGCTTCCTTTAGCTCGCACCATGCGTTTATCTCTCTTGTGGAACCACAGAAAGTCTTCGAAGCTCTTGAAGATGATGATTGGCTTGATGCTATGAACGAAGAACTTCACAACTTCAAGAGGAACAATGTTTGGACATTGGTTGAGCGGCCCAAAGATTGTCAAAACGTCATTGGAACCAAGTGGGTCTTCAAGGACAAGTGTGATGTGAATGGAATTGTCATGCGCAACATGGCAAGGTTAGTTGCCCAAGGATACTCACAAGTTGAGGGCATCGGCTACGGTGAGACTTATGCCCCCGTTGCTCGCCTTGAATCCATTCGTATGCTTCTTGTTTTTGCTACCCATCATAACTTTAAGTTGCATCAAATGGATGTTAAGAGTGCTTTTCTTAATGGTCCTTTGAAAGAGTTGGTATACGTCAAGCAACCTCCGGGCTTTGAGGATCCACTTATTCCGAACCATGTCTACAGCTCAATAAGGCACTCTATGGTCTCAAGCAAGACCCACGTGCGTGGTATGATTGCCTTAGGGAGCTCTTGTTAGACCGTGGCTTTGAAGTGGGCCTCATTGATCCCACTCTTTTTACTAAGAAAGTTGGAGGCCACTTGTTCATATGCCAAATCTATGTTGATGACATTATCTTTGGGTCTATTAACAAAACTTTTAATGAGGATTTTGCCAAGCTCATGAACGATCGCTTCGAGATTTCCATGATGGGGGAGTTGAAGTTTTTCCTTGGGTTTGAAGTCAAGCAATTGAGGAAAGGGACTTTCATCAACCAAGCCAAATACATCCAAGACATGCTCAAGAAGTTCAAGTTTGATCAAGTCAAAGGTGCCAAGACTCCCATGCCAACTAAGGTTAATCTTGATCTCGATCCCAAGGGTAAGAAGGTGGATCAAAAACTCTATCGTTCTATGATTGGTTCTTTGCTCCATCTTTGTGCATCCCGATCGGATATTATGTTGAGTGTGGGTATGTGTGCAAGATTTCAAGCCGCACCAAAGGAAAGCCACATGGTGGCGGTCAAGAGAATCTTTTGATATTTAGTTCATACCCCAAACTTTGGGTTGTGGTACCCCAAGGGAGCCAGCTTTGATCTTATTGGTTACACGGACTCGGATTGGGCTGGTGACAAAGTTGGAAGAAAGTCAACCTCCGAAGCTTGTCAGTTTCTCGGAAGATCATTGGTTTGTTGGTCCTCGAAGAAGCAAAATTGTGTGTCTATGTCCACTGTCGAAGCTGAGTACATCTCTGCCGCAAGCTGTTGTGCTCAATTGCTATGGATGAAGCAAACTTTGAAGGATCTTGGACTATCTTTTGACAAGGTGCCTCTTCTTTGTGATAATGAGAGTGCCATTGCTATTGCTCACAATCCCGTGCAACACAACCGGACCAAGAACATTGAGATTCGTCATCATTTCATTCAGGACCATGTTGCTAGAGGAGACATTTCTTTGGAGTATGTTCCCACCAAGGCAAATCTTGCGGATCTTTTCACGAAGCCTCTTGATGAAGCAAGGTTCCGGGAGTTAAGGCATGAGCTAAATATCATTGATTCGAGCAATGTTGCTTGAGTACCTTGCACACCTACCCGCATCTCAATGTGTATCTTGTTTGGATGTAGGCATGGATTTAGGGGGAGTGTAGTTCCTCTTATGAACAAACTCTATCCCTATTATGCGCACATTAAAGTTTTCATACTCTATAGTCTCTAAAGGAGACCATTTGAGCTTCATGATGAGTGTTGATAATGAACCCAAGATATATCTTCGCGGTGTCAAGCCATTTACTCTTATATAAGGTGGCCTCGGCCACCGACCCGTTTTTATTTGTGTCTTTGACCCTTTTGTGTTTTTCCTTGTTTTTGTTGGCTTTGGTTCTTCACAGTTTGAGCTCTCTATCCTAAGCCTTTACTTTCCTCAAGCCCTCTCTATTCCCTGCACAAGTTCTTCCTTGTTATCTTCCAAACCTGAGAAGGTCTTTCTGGCGTCACCGGAACTTCCGGTCAGTAGCCGGAACTTCCGGTCAGCTGGTTGTTCGTCTGAACCACCTGCTGACCTGGAACGTGTTCAGCCTGACCCAGAACTTCTGGTCCACCGGAACTTCCGGTGGTGTTCTCTGTCCTATATAAGGCGGGCCCTGGGGGAAACGAGATCTTCTTCCTTTTTCCCCCAAGACCCATCTTCTATTTGGAGCAGTCGCCGGCCAAGTCCTCTCCACGAAGGTGCTCTGGCCCCTTCGTCTTCGGCCACCCCTCCGTAGATCTGCTTCGCGGGAAACTTCCCCATCTCGATTTCCTGTCATGGACTCTGGTATTTGCCCTCAACACCCTCCATTAATGGAGATCTAGCTCTCTCACCATTGCTTGAGTTAGGGCACACCATGTCTAGGCTAGTTCTTTGGCTAGAACTTGTTGGGAGATCTTGGTAGGCCTAGGGTATCATGCTAGAGTAGATTGGTCCAATACACTCTTGGAAATCTTTGCACTTGTGGCTTATAGATCTAGATCTAGTGAACCTCTGCTTTGAACCGCCAGTTCCTAGTCTCACCGAAACTTTCGGTGAGCCACGACCGGAACTTCCGGTGGACCATTTTCACCGGAAGTTCCGGCGACAGTGAAACTTTTCCTAATTGTATTTTTCCAATCTATTTCTTTTGTTTCCTCTTTCGAACTTGTGCACTTACCCCACCTTCCCTCCCTATTCTTGTTCTTTCTTCTCAGGGCAAAGTGGTACCCAGCCAAGGCAAGCGTGTCCGTCGACCATCCTCTGTTATTCCTCCTGAGATTGATGAAGAAGATGTTGAGGTTGTGCGTCCAACTACTCAGACTAGCCGTCAGAAGGTTACTGCTGCTGCTGCTGCAGGGAAGAGGCCTGCTCTTGCTTCTTAGAAGGCCACTGCTGCTGGGCCAGACAATACCAAGGCCAAAATCTCCAAATGGACTCAGAAAGCTTACTCTGAATTCAGGCGTACGGATCCCTACCTCGTTCCTCGTGACCGTCTTTGCTTGGATCCTCGCTTCCACAACTGCCGTCAGGAACAAATATTTGCTGAGATCTATGCAATGAAGACAAAGTTTGTGGTTGCTCCTCAAAAGTACATCAATGTGACTCACATGGAAGAGAAACATGCATATTTTGGCGAGGCTCTTGATATTTTCCAGAGGTTTGGGCTGATTCCCCTCATGGAGCATCGTCAGAACTATGATGTGGCTGCTATTGCTCAGTTTTACTCTACTCTGTTTATTCACATGCGCTCCTCTACTGAAGGTGTGTTGAAGTGGATGACTAGGGGAGTGTTTCTTACTGCCACTTGGTATGAGTTTGCTGAGCTTCTTGGCTATCCCCTTCAGCCTGGCAACGGGGCAAATGCTTGGCATGTTCACGGCCCTGAAGCTGCTGATCCTGAGGTCCTAGAGCCTCTCTACATTGAAGGGTGGGGCACTGCTGGGTATGTGAATCATCTGCTGCCAGTTTTTGACATCATGCGTAGGGTGTACTTGAACACCATCTCTCCCAAGGCTGGCAACTTTGATCGGTTTCATGGCTATCAGGTTGACCTCATGCATCAGACTTATCTCCGGCGTGACACTGACAGGTCAATGGATGTTATGCACTTCATCTACATAGAGATGTGGCAGGCTATTATTGAAAAGTGCTCCTGCATCTATTCTCCCTACATTCAGACTCTCATCAATCACAAGTGGCTTGAGACGACTGGCACTCGCTTTCCTAAAGACAACATCACTATTCATGAGGAGAAGAAGCTGCGTGTGAGTAAGCACCAAAAGCCTCGTTCTCAAGAAGAAAAGGAAGCTGAACTCCAGAAGGCTCGAGATGAAGCTGGTGGTCCCTCCTCTGCTCCTGGTGGCTCTAGTGCTGGTGGTCCTTCTCTCCAGAGGCAGTCGTCTTGGGCAAAGAAGCTGCTTGGGAAGGTGAAGAAGACTTTCTGCTTTCTCCAGGACCGCGAGTATCAGGCGTATGTGGATCAGCGTCACAATGTTCAATGCCAGAAGGCCATCATGACAGCTCTCAACATTCCTAGCTCACCGATCACTAGCTCTGTCACTGTTCCCAAGGATGATTGGATTCGCGACAACTGTCGCTGGTCTGAGGATGAGCCTGAGGAGGAGGTCACTGGTCCGCCGCCTGAGTGGGGTCCTTGGGTCCCTGAGTCTGCTCCTCCTCCCTTTCATGGCTGGGGCGATTAGATTGATCTTTTCTTCCTTTTTGGTGTCTCGATGCCAAAGGGGGGTAAATATGTCTATTAGGTTGTCTACGGGATTTGCATGGGTTGAGTCGCGAGCCTGTTCTTGCCTTTGATCTTTTCTAGCTCGCGAACTCTCTAGTTTATTTGTGTGCTTGTGGACCTTTTATGTCTGTGAACTTATGTGTGCTTGTGGACCATGTTATGTTTGAAACTATGTGGTATCTTATGCAATGTTGTGTATGTGGTATTCTTGTTGTCATCTTATGGGCATATGCATATGGTGGTGGAGCCTCATAGCTCTTATTGTTATTATTACTCTTTTTGTCTCCACCACATTTGGTTGGTGTCTGGTATGATCTCTATCCTTTCTTGTACCTTGCACTTGTGCTATCTTTGCAATTGGAAGGGGGGGCCTCCATGTATGTGTGCCAGTCTTGTCCTTAGAGCTTTTTCTATACCTTGCACACATACAGGGGGAGCTTGTCCCATCCATTGCAAAGATTGCTTATATACTATGCAAATCTTTGAGATTGTCATCTAACACCAAAAAGGGGGAGATTGAAAGGACTATATCTTCCCATGCTGTTTTTGGTGTTAATGACAATCCCATTTGTGTTTTAGTTGTGCGCTTGAGTTTCAGGGTAAATGCTGTTGATGTCTCCTTCAATCTGTGTGGATGCTCTCTTGGGATCTCATGAAGACGGTGGCCTTTAGTTTTCTCCTAGTTTCTCTCCTGTTGTTGTTTTAGGTCACCGTACTATTAAGAGGGGGTCCATCTCGGAAGGCTATGGGAAATCACTTGTCCTTGCACAAAAATATATGCACCGCCACATCCATCATACTATTTCGTGAGAGAGTGAGATTCTGTTCTGTTGAAGCCTTCTGTGTCTCACCGGAACTTCTGGCCTGGCGCCGGAAGTTCCGCTCAGGCTTTTTCGGCAGGCTGATCTAAGCCTTGTTCTGATCCTAGTTCTGCCCCAAGTTCCGCTGGTGGATCAGTAACCTTCTGTATGAAGGGTTCTATTTGCCGGAACTTGGGCCGGAACTTGCGTTGGAACTTGTCCTGCCAGAAAGTCCTAAGCGGAACTTCCGCCCAGCCGCCGGAACTTCCGGTCAGATTCGTCTCGCGACCCAGAATTTCCGCTCCAAGTTTCGCTGAAGGAACAGTAACCTTCTGTTTGAAGTGTTCTATTTGCCGGAACTTGGGTCGGAACTTGCATCTAAAGTTCACCGGAACTTCTGGTCTGTTTTGACCGGAACTTCCGGTTGAGCTTTTGGAGCGGGCGTCAACGGTCTGATGACCGTTGGAGCTAGGCTGGGCAGAACTTCCGGTGAGGTCGCGGGGGCTGAAACGGTTCAGTGCGGGGGGGGGGGGGGCTATTTAAGGCAGCCCTCTTCTTCCTCCCACCTACTTGAATTTTTTCCTCTCTCCTCCATTAATGCTTGAGCTTCACCTCACTAGATCTCTCTCTCTAGCCACTCAAATGACTTGATCTTTTGAGAGGTGAGGGAGGTGACCTAGATCTACACTTCCACCAAAGAAGATTTGATTTCCCCCACCCATCCTTTGTGGATCTTGTTGCTCTTGGGTTTCTTGAAACCCTAGACGGTGTAGGGCATCCTCGGAGCTAAGGCTTGTGTTGTGAAGCTTCGAGGTGTCGTTGAGGGCCTCCAATTGAGTTGTGGAGCCTCCCCCTAAACCTTGGTGTAAAGGTTTCGGTTGGCTCCTTCAAGGTCACCGGTTAGTGGATTGTGAGGCCTCCTTTGTGGGGGAGCTCACCAGAGAAGAAGGTGAGGCCTTTGTGGCGCTCGGGTGACCTTGTGTGGCCCCGACACCTCTCCAACATAGACGTAGCTCCTTGGGAGTGAACTACGGGAATTATATCTCTGTGTCCCCGCTCCGGTTACTTCATTCCCTTCCTTTACTTCTTGCTATTTACCGTTCTTGTGGTTGTTGTGAGTTATCTTGCATTTAGGTTGTTCATTTAGTTGCACATCTAGATAACTTTCTTTCTCGTTGAGCCTAAAAGTGAGAAACAAATTAAAATTGGGTAGACGCCTATTCACCCCCCCTCTAGTCGTATCAAGTCGGTACTTTCAATGTGCAAGGGGTACCTCGTTGGCGGTTCTCTATGATACGCATGTACTTACAATGACAAGAACTTATAAATGAAGTTGAGTAGCATGAGGAGTGACCCTCATATAAAGGGACATGAGATTGCCAACTTATATTTCGTCAAGCATATACTCCATCTTTGTGCACTTTAACCTTAATCATCTCAAGATGCCTATGATAGGGGCAATGAGGGCTCAAAGCTAGTAAGTACCATAATCTTTTGGAACCTCTTTATGACTTGTAATCCCTGCTTCCCTCTAAGAAGGGACCTTTCTCCTATTTTCTAAGTTGAGTCAGTAAACCTACTTCCTCTCTATCTCCAGCAAGCATTTGAGTTGTTGTGTTTCAGGCATTCATATGGTGATTTATTCAATCATGTTCTTTATCTTCCTTGTTTGCACAAAACTCTTATCTATTGAGTATTACTTTGAAAGCCTTCACTTGTGAAAGACCTTTTTGAGCAAAGAGTGCTCCTGTTTGAAAACTTCTACAAAGCTTTATTTGTGAAACTGTTTGCCAGCTGTTCTTTGACCAGGAACAAAAGTTTGCCAATTCCAATTATGATTTATCTTTATGCATCTCTATTATGACTGTTGTACTTGGTTGTAAGCTAAGTTATATAATGGTGAGTTGCTTTGTTTTATGAGTTGTGCAATGGTAAGTGTGATGCTTCTTATTCGTATTCTTTTATCAACACTTCACTCCATAAACCTGTGGACATGTTTACTGAGCTTAGTTTTCGCTTGGGGACAAGCGAAGGTCTAAGCTTGGGGGAGTTGATACGCCCAATTTGCATCACCATTCTATATCATAATTTACCTCTATTCATTGATATATGTCTTGTTATGAGGTATTACTTATGGCTTTTCATCTATTTATGCATGTTGGATGATTCTTGGAGGATGAACTGCCGGAGTCTGGATTCTGATGGAAAAGAAGGCGTTTCGGTGCAATTTCGCGAAGATCAGAAAATACGAGAAAAATATGGGAAAATATTATTTTTCCAGAAGATTGAGGAAGCCAGAAGGAGGAGCGAAGAGGGGACGCAGGGGTCCCACACCCCCTAGGCGCGGGTCCCCCTGGGCCGCGCCTAGGGCGGGTGTGGCCCACCTGCCGGCTCCCGACTCTGCCCCTTCGCCTATATCTTCCCTACAGAACCCTAAGGCCAGGGGAGCGACCACATATAGATTTCTGCCGCCTCTAGGGGGCGGAAAACACCGAGAGAGAAAGATCTCTCCGGCAGATAGATTTCTGCCGAGGGAATTCCTTCCCGGAGAGGGGATATCATCGCCATCAACACCATCATCAAGCTAGGCTTCATCAGGATCATCATCATCCACACCATCATCTCCACCAGCACCATCATCACCACTCCATCCCGCTGTAACAATTGTGTTGGATATTGCTTAGTTCATTAGGGGAAACTTTTCCGGTGTTGATAACTATTGTAGTTGATGCCTGTGAGTGGAACCATTGGATTATTGTTTATGTTCAGATTGTTATCCATTACCATATCATATTTGATCTTGATCCATATGATGTCTTGTGAGTAGTTCGTTTAGTTCTTGAGGACATGGGAGAAGTCATGTTGTTATTAGTGGATTTGTGTTGAGTTATTATTCAATGGTTTAGTATTTAAGTTGTGGTGCTATTCTTCTAGTGGTGTCATGTGAACGTCGACTACATGATACTTCACCATTTATGGGCCTAGGGGGATGCATTGTGTATTTGGCTACTAATTGTGGGGTTGCCGGAGTGACAGAAACCTGAATCCCCGTTAGGACACCTTTGCATAAGGGAGTGTAGGATCTCAGAGTTTAAGGCTGTGGTTAGATTTATATCTTAATTACCTTTCTGTAGTTACAGATGTTTGCAGGGGGTTTAATCACAAGTATGTATTAGTGCAAGTAAGGTCGGTATGTTAGCACAGGTTCACCCACACAACACTTACAACATCAAAGAAGATTACTCAGCTATTTGAAACGAAAGCACTTGACAGAACTCCCATGTGTCCTCGAGAACGTTTGGTACTTATAAGTATTTTCACCGGCTTGTCCTTTGCTAAGAAAGGATTGGGCCACTTGATCCGTTTGTTCGTTGTTTTTATTACTTACCCCTTGTTTTGTTGCCTTATCAGAAAACCACTAAAAATCCGTTTGCTAAGTATTCACAGGGATTTCCTGCTCCATACCACTGTTCAGCACCTTCTGCTCTTCGTTGGGATCGACACTCCTATTTATCGAAAGTACTACGATACACCCCCTATACTTGTGGGTCATCAGAGACCGCCATAGCCGTTGAAGATGAAGATCACATGCAGATCCTCGGCTCCCTAGCCAAGCGTGGAGGCTCGGCGAAGGGTCGCCGGAAGTGCAAAGCATGGCAGCGGATGGAAGGTTACTCCATGTTTTATGCCGGCTACTTCGCCGATGAGCCGCTGGACGAAGAGTCCGTGTTTCAACACCGTTTCAGGATGAGCCGGAAACTCTTCCTCGAGATCGTGCATGTCATCCAGGAGTTCGGTCCCTATTTCGTGTACAAGAAAGACTGCACCGACATGGTAGGGTTTTCCTCACTTCAGAAGTGCACAATGACGATGAGGTTGCTTGCATACAGAGATCCGAGTGATAGTGCCGATGACTATCTCTGCATGGTCGAGTCCATCACCATTGATTGCTTGTACATGTTCTACAGGGCAGTGATTATAGTGTTTGAGCCACAATACTTGAGAACACCCAATGCTGAAGACACTGCTTGGATCCTCGTAGTCAATGAAAGTAGAGGATTTCCTGAAATGCTTGTAAGCATAGACTACATGCATTGGCACTAGAAGAACTGTCAATTTGCTTGGCCGGGAATGTACATAGGCCACAAAGGAGGTTGTGCTGTGATATCGAGACAATTGCTACACACGATCTTTGGATTTGGCACTCCGTCTTCGGCATGGCATGATCGAACAACGACATCAATGTCCTATAGTCCTCAAATATCTTTGCCAAGCTTGTTGAGGGTCATGCTCCCCATGTGGACTTTGAGATCAACGAGCACCACTACAACAAGGGATACTATCTTGCAGATGACATATATCCAAGATAGCCAACATTTGTGAAGACTATCTTAAGCCTGATGCTTCCCAATCATGCTTAGTCTGCCAAGGAACAATAAGCTTGTATGAAGGACGTGGAGCGTGCATTTGGTGTTCTCCAACAGAGGTTTGCTGTTGTCCGGTTTCCTGCTATGACCCGGTCGAAAAATCAGATGTGGGAAGTGATAAACTATTGTCTGACCTTGCACAACATGATCACTAAGGATGAGCGGAAGCATCCAGTGGATTTGGTCGAGCAGGACGAGCCATACTATAGACAGAGACCTCTTGCAGAGCCCGATCATCAGGTGTTACCAACCCGGGCTGCCTTCATCGACATGCGTCAGGAGATCCTAGACCCGGTAGTGCATCAACAACTGCAGGATGATCTGGTTGAGCCATATGGATACACATGGACAACACATAGACGTCGGGCATGATCTGGCCGAACTATGTTGTATTTCAGTCTACGGCGAACTATGCTCAACTATGCCGAACTATGTTGTGTTTAATTTCATACCGAACATTGCTCTGTATTCATATGTATGCCGAACTATACAGACTCTGTTTGAGTTTGAGCCGAATTCAGGAGAAAACTCACCGTTTTTGCCTCGCTTGGAAACTAGACCTGGAAACACGAGTGGGAAAACAGGCATTCTCAGACCAAAAATAACATCCGTTCAGCGTTAAATAGCGTCAGATTTCGGTCTGAAAACGCCCAACGAGTGAATATGCTCTTATTCTATTAGCAAGTTGCGTATGCATTGTCATATATTGCATACAATAGGTGTACATATTTCATACAATAGGTGTACGTGGCTTAAAAATAACGAAACCAATAGTAGAGATACTCCCTTCGACCCAAATTAATTGACTCAAATTTGTCTAAATTCAGATGTATCAAGACTTATTTTAGTGCTAAATATATCCAAATCTAGACAAAATAAAGTCAACTAATTTGGGTCAAAGGAAGTACATCTAAGTTGACCAAATTGCCTATTATTCCACTAGCAAACTGCGTAGTGCGGTGGGTTTATATGGCTTAAAAATCTCTACTACTAATAAAAGAGCAAACACTACTTTTCCTAAACGCACCCCATAGAACATACACATATCTGTTATCACCACAAGATCAGGCCCGCTTAACTCAATCCAACGGCTAGCACTACTCTAACCGCCCTCTGGTGTACACTTAGCAATTTACCTTGACTGAACGTACTCCACCAGCAGAAGAAAATCCCCGTGTCCGCATCCCCTCCTGCTCCCATAGCGCGATCAACGCAGGAAAAAAGGAAACTGCTCGCCCTCGCCTCCCCTTGCCCACATCCCTGATGCAGCGATGCCTCCGCTCCTTTCGCAGCCACTCCGCCGCACGATGCTCGGCAGCCCCGTCTCCTTGCTATCCTCCTCCATCGCCTCGCTACATGGCGTCGTCCAGTGGGCGGACGCTCCTCCCGCACCTCCTCCACAACCACCCTATCCTCTCCCCTGTTCGAGATCTCATCGTCCCACCCTCCTTCCCTTGCGCAGGCGCCCAACGCCCCAGCCCCGACGCCTCATCTGCCGCACCGCTGTTCCACGCGCAACCGCCTCTCCATGGGAGGCCGCCTGACCTCATGGAGCGAATGATGATGACTTCTATCTACTCTAGGGAAGACGCCCACGATGCTCTAGCCAGGAGCCAAATTGATTCAGAATCCTCTCCATATCTCCGCACACGTGGACGCCGTATTCTGCATAGGAGCAACATTTTTGTTCTTTTGGGTGTAGGTCCTTTGAAATTCCGTGTTTAACTCTGGTATGGATTTTCTTCTGCCTATGTGACGCACGATGGAAAATGTCATGTTGAATGCAGGTGGTTGGGTTAATCTGCCTAGCGGTCTTCTTCATAGAGTGATGCTCAAAGATAAAGGTATTGTACAATTAATCTTTTAGATTTCACTTCAGTATATTACAATTTCAAATTACGCTTATGTGTCCAGCTATGCCTTTTATGTCTGTTCCATCTTATTCTACAAATTCATGTTTAACAAAGTTATTGCCTGTGGTATGGATATTTCTATCGGTGTTTTCTGTTGCAAAATGCACAATTGTGTAAATCAATTAATTATCATTAGTGTAAAGAAGCATTGTTTAGATCTGACGTATCTATTTATGCTAGACGACCATTCTACCATAGTAAACTAGCTTCCCTTCGATGATGAGCCAATTTAGAAGTTGGAGGGTGTTATATGAAGTCTCAATTGTGTAGTTTATTGCCTACCAGCTCAATGCACTTTTTTATCCTAATAGATATTGCACGTTATTCAATGTTTGAAGAGGTTGTTACCAAGGATTTGTCTAAGCGTTGAAGAGGCTCATATCGCTAGCAGCGTGCATTTATTTTGGCAGCCTCTATGAAATTGCACTTTAAAAGATTTGGAGAAATAATCGTTAGCATTTGTCTGTTGTTGCCGTTCACCTCTTTGAGCTTCTTGATTTGTTTTGTACTAATTTTTGACAACCAACTTTTCATTAGCGTCTAAGTGAAGTGCAGATGGGTGCATCTCAAAACGTTGTGTATTCTTCCTCTAAAGTGATGCATACAATAGTTGATGCATTGCTCAATTTCAAGATATTATCATTCTTAGGATTCTTGTATTTGAGAGTCCTATCCACATTTGTTGTGGCTTGAGTGGTCTGAGCGTCGGCCCGGGCAAGATCGGCGGTGGCTTATCACTCGCATTACTTCAGCAGCTACACTATCACCAATAGGGTGTTCTTAGGATTACCTAATTATCTTGCTCTTTCTTAGCTAACTTTTATTACTGAGTTTTAAGAAATATAGGATCAACACATGGCAGCAGCAACACCCAGTCGAGAGGATCAGCAATTCGCGTCCATATGCTCCTTAGCATCTATGATGAGGTCAGTTCACGAAAATTATATTCCTATATGTGAAGGGATATTATAGATGCATCTGATGTGCTTTTATTTTTTACTGAAATCCTCCTCAACCTCTAATGCAGCTTTTGGTGGTTAATGGTCTCTCCTAGATATTTTATTAGCCATCTTAACAATTTACTCAGTGACCATGTTCACGTCAAAGCAGACGAAGGCAATTATAACTTATGGCATCTCTATGCTTAAGTTATTCAGTCTAACTGTTCCATGTAGCAGTTTGCATTTTGCAGTGCTGCCATTGAAGGGTATCTCATGAGTAAGTTAGATCGTATGCTCTTTTTTGTTAACGTGAGATGCCTATTGTTTATATTTTATCTAGCCTTAATATCTTATATTGACCGTTGAGCACAGTTGTGCATATGCTAGGATGAGCTGGGCAAAGGGCCTGCTTTATGAGAAATCAATTGTGTGTCCGCACAAGATTCATCTGAATTTGATGCCATGGCTCTCCCATCACATCACCGAAATGGAGATTAATGTGAGTTAACAATAATGGTGGTGTTGGTGGGTAAGCCAATAGGAGGTGATGAGGAGAAATAAATAGTTGTTTAGTGCCCAATTAGATGTTCCCTTACTAATGACTAAAATATGTCATACCCATTGAGGAAGCCCATTGTTGCCTGGAGCGTGCTTTGTGAAAATTACCCTCTTCTATTTTTTCCGCAACTTATGTTGTTACTTGGGCAGTCACTTTGGAGGGGTAAGATGATCGTACAAGCTTTGAACTCTGTGCATGTCGTGATATGTATTTATTTCCGATATTTTTATGTGTATCCGGTAAAGCTACTTAGAAGGACCGACAATATGCAGTAGCTTGTGGAAAGTAATTTATTAATCAGTTGCTGTAGATATATTAGCTCAGACTATACATCTATACACACTGAAAAACATTTGAACTATCTCTCAGAAAGGGCTGACTCTTTAACTGAACCTAAATGCCTGCAAGAAAATCCTATATTGGTAAACACTTGTTGAATTAGAGGCTGGTACTGACTACTATTTTTAATACACTGGGAATTTTTAATAGATGTTTTTACACATTTCGTTGAGCAGATTTTTCAAAGTTTGACTAAGTGCTTATCGCTACTTATTTTATTAATCACTCTATGCTATATGCTATCGGTTGAATGCTAAGGTTGTTCTCGAGTCATCTATAGGGATTATGCACCTTTGAGTTCATGGTGTTCATCGAGAATGTAAACATGTGGTAGCGATGGAAATACAACCCAGCATAAAAGTTTACAAAGAGTTGCTAGGTGGCCGTGTCATGTGATAGAAATTTAGGTTAATTAATGGTTTGTTGAAAATGATATTAAGGATGCAAGTGTTGGAGTGAGGGTGGCATCGGTCAGGATGGGAGGGAATAGAGTTGGAAGATTACAAACATGAGCAGAAACATGTACACGGTGGCTGTTGTATTGGTTCTTGTACTAATGAATAACAAGTATGTGTTATGATGTTAATTTGTCTTCGATGCTAAACAGATTACCTGAATACAATGCATCTTTTGAAAAACTTGTATCAAGAATTACTTATAATTTATAAGTAGAGATGATTGCAATATATATTAATTGAGACGTGCGTGCACGTGCCTACCTACTAGTACAGTGAAACCAATTTTGACTCCAAACCTACATACTAAAAAGTGTCTAGATACATTATTTTTATAAATCGAAAACATCTTATATTATAAAACGGAGGGAGTACATCTAAGGATGTGTTTCTTGAATTTGTAACATAACTTGTTTACCGTGTTAAGTGATTAGGTTAAATTGCGCTTGGTAAGACATGCCCGTAATCATACCGTGGTACTGGTTACCGGACGGGTACAAAGTTGATTACATCCAAATCCCGTGTAATCGAAAAACAATACGGGCCGTCTAGTCGTCTCGCTTCTTCAACTTCCCATCGATCTATTCTGGCCAAAGCACCGCCACCTATTCATGGCCCCTCGTCATCGCCGACCAGAGTGGATTCTTCTCGTCGTCGTGCTCACCAGCCACCGTCGTCTGCGGTGGCGAGGAACGATTAATGCGTTTTAGGTATGGGCGCCCCGTGTGGCCGCACGTCGGTCAAGAATTTGTATGGCATACTCGGAGTCTGTCGGCGCCAGCAACTCCTAGATCCACCCACCGGCGACCACAAGCCGCCGCCTCCCTGCCCGGCTTCCGCCATTGACCGCAGCCGACGCAGCAGTGCTTGCACCGTTGGTTGAACCTTGCTTTTCTCTGGTATGGATTAACGTTACATTCCAGACAAACCAAACATGTTTTAGTTTTTGTCCATTCCGTTTACATCGACAATGTCATTTGTTTCCATTTACGTTTGTGTTACGTGTCATGAAAGAAACATCTTGTAAATTGATCAAATTGCTTATTGTTTCATTAGAAAATTACGTATACACGGTCATGGTGGAGCCGGATTTAAAACAATAGGTGTATATGGCTCAAACAACAGTGATTTTTTTGGCATGCCTATTAGTCCCCTAAAATAAGCGAGCATACATTTGTGCACTTATTTATTACTTGGCTCCATCCATGTGCATGTTGTACATGGCAATAAACTTGGTTTAGCCCCACGGACACCTGATACGTAGCAATTAAAACGTTGAAACCACAAATAAAACACATAAAAGTATTTAATGTATAACACAAACATCCATTATTGGCACATATTTAAAATATTTTATTGTGGAAATCTATCCATGATACTCTTTAATAAATAAAGGAGTTGTCCTCCAAACCTTGAAAGCAAAGCGACAAACTCTCTTTTACGAGAGTTAATGCTAAGGATGCTAGCATTTCAATTACAAAGTTGTGCCACATTCAGGGAGCAATGAGAGGATATGAAAGAGAATATGGAAAAGGAAGATTGATGATTAATTTGTCTACTTAACACAAGATGATTGGAAAATAAGGTGCCATTGCTATGTCCAAATGTTCTCATATTGTTTTACACGAATGGTAATTGCTGATAACTCGAGTTTTAATGGGTCGAGAATCCAAACTTGAACACGGTAAAAGTTGTCAATCATTCATAGATGTATGTGAGCACCAAGTTTCTACAAAATGGGTATGACCCGAGCAACAAATCCAATAAATTTAAAAGTGAAATCTTGATAAATTGAACCATACTTTTTTAAAAATATACCAAATGACCTTCGGTTTGTTTAATATGGGCTCTAATTTTTTCACCAAAGAATCAGTATTTTGACTTTTTTTCTTCAAAAGCAGAAAACGTAAATATATGACCTACCATTTCTATCTTTCATGCATGGCGTTGGTGTGTGTCGGAGGACGTAAAGGGCAACTTTTTCTCTTTTGACACATTTCAGTACCACATTCATTGAGCTTTGATGCTTTGTTCAATCATCTTGAATCCCTAGAAACTCACAATTAAGTGTGGGTGAGGAAGAGATTAGTGGCCATCGAGTGCATTGCGTACAAAAGGGGTAAGGATGTAACATAACTCATAAAGCGTTAGGGCACGATCATTCCTAGTTATTCTGCTCAAAATAAGCGGGTGTACATCTTTGCACCTATGTTTTACTTGGCTCCGTTCATGTGCACGTTGTAAATGGTATAAACTTGCTTTGATCCCATAAACACACGATACATTACAATTAAAAATATTAATTAAAACACATAAAAGTATAAATACATAACACTTACATCCATTATTGACAAATATTTAAAGTATTTTTATTTTGAAAATCTATCCATGATACCCGTTAATAAAAATAGTAGTTGTCCTCTAAACCTTGAAAGCAAAGCGACTAACTGCCTCTTATGAGAGTTAATACGAAGAATGCTACTCTTCTAATTGCATTCCAATGACAAAGTTGTTACATATTTAAAGAACAATCAGAGGACATGAAAGAAAAATATGGAAAAGGAAGGTTGGGGATTAATTGTCTAGTTAACACAAGATGATTGAGAGAGAGCATAACTTTTCCGACCGGACTTGTAAATATGCACTAAAAAGTAAAGTGCCATTGCTAGGTTTAAATGTTCTCATATTGTTTTGCACTACTGGTACTTGCTGATAACTTGAGTTTAGTGGACCGAGGATCCAAGAATTTGAACACAAGAAAAGTTACCAACCATTCATAGATATATATGAGCACCAAGTTTCTACATAATGGGTATGATCCAAGCAACAAATTCCATAAATTTGAAAGTGAAAGCTTAATAAATTGAACCATGATTTTAAAAGTTTAGCAAATGACCTTCAGTTGTTTAATATGGACTCTATTTTTTCCACCAAAGAATTAGGGTTTCGAATTTTTTCTTCAAAAAGCGGAAAACATACATATGACCTTTCATCTCCTATTTTTCATGCACGATGTCGGCGTGTGGCGAAAAACATAAAGGGAAAGTTATCCTCTTTTGACACATCTCAGTACCACCTCCGTTAAGCTTTGACGCTTTGTCCAATAGTCTTGAATCCCTACAAACTCACGATTAAATGTGAGTGAGGAAGAGATGAGTGGTCGCCAAGTGCGTTGTGTAGACCAGGGGCGAGGAAATAATGGAACACGTAGAGCATTAGGGCAGAGGAAGAGGGCGGTGGAGGAGAAAATGTTCTTTTATAAATGAGAATGACAAAAATTTGTGTGAGAAAAAGAGGTGCTCCATCAAAAACACATCTAGGGTTTCCACACCCCTCGGCCGTGATGTCATCAGTCCGTCTCGCCTCCGGTGGCCATTAAGGCCTTGGAGATGCGGAGGACCATGGCCCCTCGTCTACGAGGGGGTTCCGTTCTTCTTTTAGAAAGTTTTAGTGTCTTCTTTAGGATGGTGAGACGGTGGCGACATCCCGAAGTCAGCATAAGGTTCTTTTTGTTCTATCCTCACTCTGGTGGTGCGTCTAGCGCCGGTGGAGGATGCATGGGCCGTGTGTTTGACAGGTCTCCTGGGATCTGGTCGGTTTTCGTGTTTGTTGGTGTGAGTTTAGGTCATCCTCTTTCAATCCGCAGATGTTATCATTGGCGGTGTTTGCTCCTCTAGTGCGTTGGTCCTTTGTGGCCTTAGCATGACGATTTTCCATCTTTCTACTAAACAAGCTCTACTACGACAAGATTTGCCCAGCTCCGATAATGGAGGAGCGAGAACGACGACACACCTTCAGCTCAAGCTAGTGTTTGTAGTCGTTGTTTTGTGATTTTTATTACTTTTACTGCTGTTGAGGATTATTAATGGATTGATGAAATTTTCAAAAAAAAAAGGGAAGGGCAAAAATTCGAGCAGAATAAAATGAAGAAGAAATGCAAAGCCGCATGCGGGGTCATTGAATTCGAGCAACACAAAACTAACGGCGACGCGACTACCGTCCATTTGTCACAGACGCTGCCACGCGGTCCCGCTGTCATCCACCGATCGTCCTCGTCCTCCACTTATAAAATGTTGGCACGCTCGCCTCTCCTCTCCCTTCTTCCTCCCCATCGTCTTCTTCCCCAGCCACCTACTACTGCTGCTCTTTCTCTCTCCACCCAAAAAACAAAATCCCCAAGACAGCAGCAGAACACGCGACGACGCGGATCTTCTCATTCGGGTCGCCCATAAACCCTAGCGCGAAATCTCCACCTTCACCCCGAACCATCTCCGTCGCTCGCCGGCCAGATACTGAGACGAGGTAATCCGCTCGACCCCCCAACGGAACCCTAGGAATTTGGTGTCGTTTCCTCCAGATTGGTCGAATTGGCGGGCTATTTAGGGTTTTCGGAGGGTGGTGCGCCGCCCTTGCCCTTCGGGAATAGCCTGCGCGTCTCGATCTCGGGGGAGCTAGGGTTTTGTGATCTGAGGCCTCGAGGTCAGCGGCGTCGCCCTGGTTCTGATGAGAATTGGCAGTGTAATGCTCAGATTGGCTGCCGGCGACGACGAGAGGAGCAGCGTTTGCAGCGGCGGCGGAGGCGTCAGGTTCACCTCCCCCAAGGTCCGTACACGGGACAAGGGCGCCCCTATATCCCTCTAATTCGAGAGGGTTGCTGGTGTTTGAGACGTAGAGCCCTCGCTGAGGAAACTGGGGGATGACGAGGATCTTCGTACAGCGTGGAGCCGGTGGCTCCTCGTCAAACTCTGGTCGCTCGGGCTCACAGGCACAGCAGCAGCAACAACAACAACAACAGAATCAGCCAGCATCAGCTGCCCGGGAGGAGGAGCCCACGTTGCAGCCGCAGCCACCGGAGCTCTTGCCTTCCAATGATATAACGGAGCATCTACTCGAGGGCGACGAGAGTAGTAGCAATAAGCCTTCGAGGCTGGTTGATCCCGTGTCTGAGAGCTCAAGCTGTGCGGAAGACAGATCTGAGAGGGAGAAACCTCCCAAGGATGACCCCAATGTGTCCGATCCCGCTTTCTTGGTGGAATTATCAGGTCTCCAGTTTTCTGATCAGTCTGAGCAGGTTAATTCAGTGCAGTTAGGCACTGGCTCACCACAGATGGCCGGCGCAGCATCACACCCACCCCCTCCACCAGTTCCACCACCAAAACCATCATCATCCAGCAATAATGGGTTGAGGAGGGTGGGGTCTGGAAGCTCAAACAGTGTGCGGATTGGATCTTCAAGAAGGCCAGTTGCCTGGCCACCGGTGGCAGCTCGGACATCTGCTACGGGATCTCGGCCTTCTTCACCTAGGTCACTTGCTGACTGTGAAGGGTACAATAGTGCAGATGAGCAGGGCCCCTGTTACACCTCAAACTATGATGATTCGGTATGATTTCTTGTCTTCTATTATATATCTGGACTTCAATTCTGATGTAGTTATTTTATTTACAAAATTAGCATTGTCCATATGATATAAAGATAATGGCGTAGATGCTGTGAGTCCTTTGCAACTGAATTGTACAATTTTGAGGGGCTGTTTCTGATTAGGAGCATGAATGATAAGTTATTGCTTTAGTTGCTTATTCTAGTCCTGGTACCTGGAATGTCGACGTTTCTTGCTTATATTATTAATTGCTGCTTTTCTACGTGCATAGTAAGTATAAGTTTGTACTTTCCCTGAGGTATTTTATTTGCCTCAGGAAAGGGAGCATATGTTCGAACATGACCTAAGGCGAGTGAAAGGGTTTGAAATAAAGAAGATGGCTGCAGATGGAAATTGCCTGTTCAGAGCAGTTGCTGATCAAGTTTATGGCGATCCAGAAGCTTATGACATGGCTAGGCAGATGTGTGTTGACTATATGGTAGGTTGTGTCACTTCATTTAAGTAGTAAATTTTATAGTATGCTAAATTATATGATTTACAGTATACATATTTGTTGTCAATGAGTATATCCCTACACTTTCAATTCGTAAAGTTGATTCACAAGCTCTAGATATTCATTATGTTAACATATTAAATATTGATGCTTGTTCCCTTGTTTATCTCGCTTTGATGTGGTCATCTTAAGTTCTCATAAACTTGGTTCACCAGCTCTGGACAAGTGGATATTCATTATGTTAACATATTATATATTGATCATTGGTCCCTTGTTTATCTCACTTAGATAAGGTCATCTTAAGTTCTTAGCTTTGCTATGTCTAGGATAATCTAGACATGCACGATATCTGCTAGGTAGTATATAGTGTAACTTAACGTGTGTGAAATAGTGTACAGCCTAGTACGCAGTTAGAAAGGGTTACAAAATGGTTGCCACCTGTTTCCAGCCTTCTAGTTGATGGCTGATATAGGCTGCTGCCTGGCTGGTTACTCAATTATGAGCTCTCTATTAAGCAAGATTGGAACAATCTGGGTAACTACTGCCATGAAGATGGCCATATGGCACCGCGATGGCATACTGGCATAGAGGATTGGGGAGGACGAATGAGACAAAGACTAAATTGATTAACTTCTCATTGCTTGATTAGATCTGTTACACACTGGTTGTTATATAGGATGACTAACTTGATCCACAAGTTGGATCTCATTTCAAACTCAAGACCGAAGAGTAACTCTACTTTCTTAGTTTGGTTAGACTCTTCCTGATTTAACTAGACTTTCTTAGACCAACACCAACTGTATCTGACAAGGATATTTACTAGTTGATGTATTCCTTTTCTTAACCTATCCCTTACATAACGTATTGAATGCCTTCACAGACATGCCTATCTCCTGCTGCCTTGTGCATCCGTGACTAACAAATATACTTTCAGAGGTAGCACCCAGTAAGGGTAGGACCTTGTAAAAAAGTTTACGGGCATCCCAGTAAAAAAACTTGTTGCTACTTCCCTCTTTGTATTTATGGTGAAAGTATAGCATCGAATACTGATATTATATGCCAGGACAATGCAAAACCCTGCCAAACTCATCGTGAATTGGCCATGCAATTCAACATTGGAAGTTTTAAGTCAATATATGGCTTATTGCTGAATCAATGATTTTCTATTCTGCCAGAAAGAATATCTGATATTTATATTAGGTTTCCCACATTGTTGCTTGCATCATTTGCCCACTCTATCTCATTTGGCAGTTCGCCATGTGGTGTACAACAGAGTTTTTTTGTTGCACTACTGTCCATGTGGCCACCACATCCGTAGTTAGCTTTCCTAGTACTCCAGCTTTTTGCTGTTTCTAGTCTATACACAGTGTGGTATTTGGGAGTTCGGTGTAAGCAGTTGAAAGCGTGCGGAAACTATGTAAAACCCTATGTGCTTTGGACAGAGTGGAATTATTTTGTTATTATTCCATCTGGTTCAATGCACTTGTTGTTTTATTAAGCTTCATGCACGTAAAACAAGAGGCGTTGATATTTGTAACTTTTAGTGGTTGACATAAACCCTATGGATTATATATCCATTTCTGTAAAACCACTGCCAACAAGCGATTTATAAGGGCATTTGGTGAAATTATTTCTCCCTGAAACTCAAAACTATGATGCAAAGTTCCAAACACGTAACATATTTTGGATTGGTGTGGTCAATAATCTTAGCAGGAAACTGAAATGCTAATTCTGCTTTTCTTTTTTCCATTCCAGGAAAGAGAGCGGGATCATTTCTCCCAGTTCATGACCGAAGGCTTTATGTCATACTGTAAGAGGAAGAGAAGAGATAAGGTAAGCTATTAGATGCCTGGTATTTTTGCCTACATTGAGTAAGCAAATCGTTACTCACCTATTTGGTAGTCTCTTATGTGCACAAAATGACTTCCAAGAATAGAATACCATTAAATTTTATTTACTTGCATTTGATTTCATTATCCTCTTGACAAGCATTATGCATCTATTCAAATCTTGTATTCATACGGAGATTGATTAAAGCCTGCTAATCTGTGTTTGTACTTTATATTTTATGCGCTTCCATACAGAAGCTTGCACTTCTCCTGACCTCTAGACCCATTCTGCTGCACATATGAGTTTTCTTAAGTACTCTTCAGTGTATGTATAGTCAGCAGCTGCCTTATACAAATACAAAATTAGGGAAAGGGAATGTGACGCAAGGAAAAAATTGGCATCTTAGCTTATTTAATTTCAAAGGATTTGTTTTGATTCATTACCTTATTTTCAAGGTATATGGCAATAACATTGAGCTCCAGGCATTTGCTGAGATGTACAATCGTCCAATTCACATATATTCCTACAGTACAGGTAAATTCCACTACCATTTTAACCAAGCTTCTTCTCTGTTGTATCAGCTCCCTCTCACTCTCAGTCTCATATTGGTTTTGCTCTTATTGCAGAGCCCATTAACATTTTTCAGGGAAATTATGACACAGATGTTCCTCCGGTTAGGTTAAGTTACCATCACGGTAATCATTACAATTCAGTTGTTGATCCTCGCCGTCTGACGGTTGGGGCAGGCCTGGGATTTAGCTCCCTTAGAGGGGTAAGTCTTCTAAAACTTCCTTGTCGGACGTGGTGGGCGGTGGTTATCATTTCCCTATGAGCCATTTTATGCATGGAAGGTTTCACCTATTGACTAGTATTAAATAAACTTCCCACTTCCTTTGTGTATAGACCAATAGTGTTGACAGGGACCAAGTTAAGGCTGCAATAAAAGCGCAGCAAGATCAGCAGATTGAGAATGTGAGTAAAGCTAATTATTCTGTGCTTTTACTTATATTAGCATGTTGGAAATTATTAAACAGGCCAAATAACCAAATTGTGCATGCTTGTGCTAAAAAATGTAGGCCCTTCTGGCTGAAGGGCGGCTCTACTCTGATCTGGAGTTGACTGAGAAGGAAATAGAGAGGATGGTGATGGAGGCCTCTCGGGCAGAGTTTCTTAACCAGCAGCAGGTTAACTTCAGAGAGCCATCAAGGTCAGCGGCAGAGCCATCTTCTTCCGCCGCAAGTAAGAACCTCTTGCCGTTTCAGGAATGTTTCATTGATCGGTTGTTTGCCTGAAACTGAAGTGGTTTCCTATTCTGCAGTTAGTGGGTCGTCTGGTTCTGCCGCTGCCGCGGTGCCTGATAAAGGCAGTGAGAATTGTGTTGTACTCCCAGACGCCGTGCTGACTAGCAGCATGCAGTTGCTCCTAGCAATGGGCTTTGGTTACATCCAAGTGATGGAAGCCTACAGTATATTCGGCGAGGACGTAGACTCAATGATCTGCTACCTGGTTGAGATGGGAGGCGCCGGAGCCTCTGCAGGTGGCAGCAATCGCCGGAAAGGAAAGGCTGCTGAGTGATGTCTGCACCTTTCTAGAGGGGACAGAACAATCACCATATCATACAAATAATGATAGCCTTTGTGAGTTGAGATGCCAATGTAATTGCTACCCTCTTGGGATAATAAGGAATAAAAGGTACTCTTGAATGTTGCTACCTTCTATGCGATCTGGTGTCTGAATGGCTGTTGTACTTTTTTTTTTGAGTGGAGGCTGTTGTACCTGTGATCTGCCCAGTCGTGATGTGTCCCCCTAATGATCATGTATGTGGTGGTGATCATTGTATGGCCTTCCTCTTTCTGCGGGGCTTGCGTCTGCCTTGTTATATGTTGTGCTGGGTAACAACAGGCACTCGCCATGGTACATTGCATTATGCCTGGACGAGGCGTGCCTCTTTCTTTGAGAATCTTATGAGGTATGAGCAGCTTCAGATGAAAGGATTTTGTATGATGAGCCACTAGGTTTTGTCATTTTGGGCACGAGCAGCCTAATCGGAGACCAAGAAACACATTGGAAAGCACATGAGATTGTAGATTCTATTTTTGAGGGGAATGCGTGCACTTTATTGATCCATAATCAAACTGTCATTACAAATAGCCTCCTGGATGAATCGTGGAGGAACCCCACGCCACACCCTACTAACAACGATCGGTCATTTTCAGTCGACCTTAGACGTTGTATCAGACAGTCTGTCCTGACGATGATCTTGGTGAAGCCCTCTTCTTGTGCAAAGGAGATGGCACGAGGAACTGCAAGGGCTTCTGCAACTTCTGGAATCACGCAAAGCATGTGCAAATGTGAAATAAGGATCTCGGGCCGGCGAGGACTAACAGTTAACCACATGACATAGATACTTAAGAGCATTCCCACTCGTTGGACGAACCCAGGCCGAAATCCGGATTTTTTTTAGACAGACGAAACGTGTTTTCGGCTTAAGAACGCCGAGCTTCACACTCGCGTTTTCAGACCGAGTTCCCAGGTTCGACGAAATTCAGTTAAACTCGGCGAAATATGGGCGAATATAGGCGGATTTTATTAACTAGAGTAAGGACGCACGTAACATCGAATTTAATAACTAGGAAAAGGCCGTCGCCGCCGTGGTAGACGCCGGACGCCACATCTACAGGCCGAGGCGGGGGTGGTTGCCGGCCTGGATGTGCTCCATGACACCGGCGAGAGTTCGCCCTGGAACGCTCCACCAGCGGCGGCGAAAAACCACATTGTGACGCGGCGGCGGCGAGCCCGGCGGGCTGGATCTCTCCGGCGAGGTCCTCGTCGGCCGGCACCGGCGGAATAGGGATTCGGCCGGCACCGAGTTGCCAGGCAAAGGGGAGACGAGTGTCCGACAGCGCCGTATAGCCCTCCTCGTGGAGCAGCCGGGCTTCCCACGGCTGCATCATGCGTCGGCGGGGAAATCTCTCGGCCATGGCTTTTCGGCGGAGTCGAGGAGGAAGAAAGGTGCGAGCTTCCGGAGTTCATCGGAGTTGGGAGTGGTGTGAGAGACTGTGAAGGGAGACGATGAGATGTACGCCTTTTATAGGCCGAGTTCGGCGGCGATGGCGGGAGGGGTGTAGTGGCGACGGCGGGAAAAGGAAAATGGCTGGATGTGACGACGACTCGGCTTCTGTCGCTGACGGGCTGGTCCACTCGGCCAAATTCGCTACGTCCGGCTCTCAGGACGTACCCGGGATCCTGGGTATGGCCTAAGTTGTCCGGACCAATGTTGGCCCAAATCCAAACGAAAAGAGGTTCCTAAGTATACGACTGGCCGATTTTCGGCGTTCGGATCGACGTCCTAGATAGCCGAGTGGAGATGCCCTTAAGAACATGACACTGAAGCTACAATTTTGATTATATACTAGTCTCATCTAGTCTAGTACACGAAAATAAATACGTAAAGGATACGTTGGTTTAGTTGATACCGTGCTCTTACTTAGGGTGTCAAGTGGGATCCCACCAAAATCCCACTTCTAGTTCTTTTGCAAAAATCTAGTGTAAAATTTTGCTTTTTACAAATGAACTAGAGGTGGGATTTTGGTAGAATCCCACGTGACATCCTACTCTCACTGGGCTTTCTCAAAATATCAAAAGGAAAATTAATTTATCTCCATATATCCACCCCCTGCTGTTCGGTCGCTAATATCTAGTTTTTGTTCTCAAATTTCTGATTTTCGTTTTTTTGAGAGAAAAATTTCTGATTTTCAAAATTAGGCCAGTACCCTCTCATTTTCGCAGCCCGTCAGTTAATCTGCAGAAAGTTTGAAGGCCCAAGGCCCATTCCGCCACACAAGTTCCGCAGAAAACCCTAGCTGCACGCCTGCACCGCCCAAAGCCTCGGAGAGATCTGCCCCGACGCCGTTCTGAACCCCTCCTGTTTCTCCCACCTCTCCTCCACGCCTCCACCCCTCTCGCCCCCCTCACGCGCCAAGGGAAGACACCGCCGCCGCTAGCGAGATGGTAAGATTCGGGAACCTCTCTGAATCTGAACGCCGTTCATGTCTCTTAGCTCCTTGTTCTGGTCGAGTTCATAGTGTATTCACGTTCCCTTTTTTGGATTATTTTGCAGGTGTTCGTGAAGAACCAGAAGCCCAGGGCCTACTCTAAGCGGTTCCAAGTGAAGCCTAAGAGAAGGAGACGTATGTTCTGTTCTGTGACTAGGCGACTCTGGTACTCGGCCTAGTTGACAATGTTATTGATGGGTTGTTTGCGCTTCTTTGCAGAGGGGAAGACTGATTACAGGGCCAGGCTCAGGCTCACTAACCAGGACAAGAACAAGTACAACACGCCCAAGTATCGGTTCGTCGTGCGATTTGTATCCTTGAGTTGTTCGTTGCCATTCTGTGAACTGGTTGATCACCTCTATTGTGATTATTATTTATGCCCACAATGCTTACTAGTAGATGCATATTGTATCTCTTAACAATAGTGTCTTAGACCAACAAAGATGTCACTGCCCAAATTGTGTATGCTACCATTGCTGGCGATATCGTGATGGCTGCTGCCTATTCCCATGAGCTTCCTCGTTATGGTGTTGA
Source organism: Avena sativa (assembly GCA_916181665.1). Classification (NCBI taxonomy): domain Eukaryota; kingdom Viridiplantae; phylum Streptophyta; class Magnoliopsida; order Poales; family Poaceae; genus Avena; species Avena sativa. The sequence goes on from OV702294.1 coordinate 512,304,712, forward strand.
GGTTGGCCTCACCAACTATGCTGCAGGTAGATTAGTCGTCAACTGAATTAACACCCCAAAGTGCATGTTTTTATCTCTATTCATGCAGTCTTATTTAGTTCAGTTCAACTGATTAAATTTGTCATTTAGCCTACTGCACTGGCCTGCTTTTGGCTCGTCGCATACTCAAGTACCGTGATTTGGATCAGGAATACGTGGGCAATGTGGAGGTATAATTCATTAGATTTTTTTTTTAAATTTGGACTAATAGTCTTTGATGCTGCTTTCATGGAACACTTCTAATTCTGTTTCCATGTCCAGGCCACTGGTGAGGACTTCTCTGTTGAGCCAGCTGATGAGAGGAGGCCTTTCCGCGCTCTCTTGGATGTTGGCCTTCTTAGAACCACTACTGGAAACCGTGTCTTCGGTGCCCTTAAGGTATGTGTTCTTTTTTGGTATAGTTGCTATAACTGCAAGAAGATTATGAATGTAGGGATTGGTTACACGTCTCTCTCAATGGTTAGTTGCACTTGACTTGGGTATGCAAGTAAACTGGTCTTGGCTTTAGCATCTTAGGCATGATAATTTTCTTGAGCTATTTAGATTTAAGACTCGTGTAGCTATTCAGATTTAAGCCTTATGTTAATTTACAGTTTAAACTCCAAAATTTTATTTAGTTATGCATTTTATTAGTTCAAGTTTCTATCTGAAGTAAACCTTATACTTATATGCTATAACATCTTCACAAAAGTTTGTTCTTATTGAGTAGAAGGGATCTATGCCTAGGTAATAGAGTCACCCACTCAATATCTGTAGGGATTGGTTACACATGCCAGTGTTTTCTATGTGAGAACCACTTTGATGGTGACATTGATGTGGGAATGAGCTGCTATTTTTGGACCAATCACCCAATTAGTAAGATATATGATAACGTGGGTGACTTATGGTGACTATATGGTAGCAATAGGTTACTCTTTGGGCTTCCTTATTATCTATTTTCATCTTGGATTTGCCCACTATTTGTTGCACTTCAGAATCGTACCTGCATTTGTTTGCTGCATGACACTCATGTAACTTTGTTTGCTGCTGCAGGGAGCTTTGGATGGTGGCCTTGATATTCCTCACAGTGACAAGAGATTTGCTGGTTTCAAGAAGGACGGGAAGCAGCTGGATGCAGAGGTTCACCGCAAGTACATCTATGGAGGGCATGTTGCTGACTACATGAGGGTGAGTCGAAACAATATTTTGACATTCATTTTTTCTCCATTTCCCAGGGTTTCTTGCTGTTTGTACATGCACAAATTTTTTCAGAAAGATACGTGGGCCTGATCTCATCCATACCCTGTAGCTTAAACCTTTGCACTTTGTTATTATTTCTGAAGCTGTTTTCACTGATTCCTGTTTTAACTTTTGTCATACCCTTATTCCAGTCACTAGCGGAAGAGGAACCTGAGAAGTACCAATCTCACTTCAGTGACTACATTAAGAGGGGGATTGATGCTGATGGCATGGAAGCGATGTACAAGAATGTTCATGCTGCCATTCGTGCTGATCCTACCATGGCCAAATCAACCAAGGAACCGCCGAAGACACACAAGAGGTAAGATATAGCCATCTGAAGAAGCTGATCCTACCATGGCCAAATCAACCAAGGAACCGCCGAACTGATTTCACTCCTGCGATGGGATTGCAAGTTAACTTGACTCCTCGCTGCAGGTACAATCTGAAGAAGCTGACCTACGAGCAGAGGAAGGCCAGTCTCGTAGAGCGGCTCAACGCCCTCAACTCATCTGCTGGTGCTGATGTTGATGAGGATGATGATGAATGAGGAGTGCAATCGGTACTAGGCTCCCTATAGTATAATATGTTTATGCTTCCAGAGATGAATTTGCTCTGTATGCCATTTAGCAGTTAGTTCCGTGCCCTGCACATTATACGCGTCTCTGGGTTTTGAGTATCATATGCTGGAGTTTGGATTATTATCATAAATTATACAAGGTGCTGGCATTTTGACATCTCTTCGAGTTTGTTGATCTCGAGTTCGGTTGGTTCTTGGCTGGCTGGTGGATTTCAAGGTCATATGTGCCGTTGATGTGATGTTATGCCACATGGGTTTTCTTGTGTTCATTTATTCGGTGGTTAGCTTATTTGTGTTAAAAGGCCCCCTCTAGACGCCCTTCACTAATTAGTTGCTTGACTAGCATGTAGCATCATGCGACGTGATGTTATATGTTAGGTCGAACGAAAAGCCTCACGCCACTTTGCTGATTTCCCTTTCCAGGAGCCCACGACAGAGCACTCTGTGGAAAATGCCAAAATTCTGGTTCTCTAAACTTGAGGTGAATTTTTTTTTGAATCAAAAAGATGTTGTGAGTTTCAGAATCTGTGTTCTGCAGCAGGAAGAAGTGCTGATTTCCACCACAAATGGTTCTAAATTCGAGGGAAAATTTGTTATTTACCTCCCCTAGTGATCTGTAGAAGCAGAAATCTAGCTAGGTTTGCGTCTCCCACCAATACATCCCTGATCTAGAGAACCGTCCACACCACCACCAGCGCCCATGTCCCCATCTCCGTTGCTACAGCTAGCATGCTGCCATCGACTGACCGGCCGGCACACCTCAAGCAAGCTGCAGCAACCTGCTGCAAGCAAGAATGATCCAACTATCAGCGCGTACCGCTGCACCTCAATTATACTACCACCTACTCCCTCCGTTCAGAAATACAAAACGTTTTAGTTTTATGAATCGAATATATTAGACGTCTTTTAGCTTATAGGTTACAAACCTATACACTAGAAGTTTTAGTTTTGTGAATCGAATATATTAGACGTCTTTTAGCTTATAGATTACAAACCTATACACAAAAAAACATCTAGATACATTTATTTTACAAAAATAAAATGTTTTATATTTCTACATAGAGGGAGTAGTCATGTAAGAGATTGCATTTTGTGGTTCAAATCCTATTGCTAGTACTCCCTCCCTTATAAAATATAAGATATTTTAGATTTTCTTTGAAATACATGTATCTAAACGTCTTTTAATTCATACAGAGTAAAATAAGTGACCTACTTACTAAAAGATGTTTACGTATATACATCTTCAAAATGACTAAAACATCTTATAGTTTCTAACGGCGGGAGTACTATGCATTTTTCGTTCCATCAATACATTTCTATGTGGAATCATGAAAACAGGAAATGAAAAAATATAAAGGAGGGATGAAGACGGGAGGCGTGACTTCGTTCACTAGTGTATGTAGTTATCACTAGGTGGCCCAAAGACATATTTGTAATTTTTATTAACTTTGGTGTTCTTTGTATGATTATGATAGATCAGTTGAATTTTCGTTAAAGTATATAGTCTTTTTCTAAAAATTTAATGGTTTATTTTTTAAAAGAAATAGGTAGAAAACCCCTCTAGTAAAATCATGATGAGAATTATTCTGATTTTAGGTATTTTACAAACTGGCAATAAACTTTGGGTTCATAATTCAAGCCTGCTCAACTTTTGGGTAAATAACCAATTTTCCCTAAATTCAAGGTACTAGCATCAAAAAGGAACTCGCATCTGCTCTGCCTCGCTAGCGCTCACAGTTCTCCACAACGAACTGCCGCCAGCTCCTCCTGGTCCACTTCGCCAACTCTCACCGCCTCCCCCAAGGAGGGCACGGCCATGGCCATGGCAGCGCTGCGCGAGGCCTCCCGCCGTCTGGCGTCCTCAAGGAACGCCGCTACGCGCCCCCTGCTCCTCACCCACTCCCGCGGCATCACACACAAGCTCTTCATCGGAGGTCAATTCTCCATTCACCCGCCTAGTCTCGTTTCCTCACGCGCGGCGCGCACCACCCCTTACGTTACGTTCCACCAGTTCAAACCTTTGATCCGTCTCGGCTCTCCCTCGTCTAGTCATTTAGAGGGAAAATGCGCTGACAAAACCTGCCGCCGTGGGCAGCGTGCATAGCAAGTGTTCGACGAAATGCTAGTGTAGGCACGGTGATCCCATGATGCCTTGTTTAGATACTTTATACTGTAATTGCTGTAGTGGTGGAGCTACTTGTGTTTACTTGTAGCATGTCTTTGGCAGATGGTTCAAATTCTTGCCATCTGTGCCTGCTTACTCAATTTGTTTTCCCTAGCTTAGTTTAGGAATTGGACCCCATCTTATAGGAGAGGTTTTGTTTAGCAACTCAATGTGGGTAACTAGATTTTCTATATCTTCCTTGCTTTTTTTCCCCAACTGTGCACCTTAAACAGGTCTAAATAATGAGTAGGACCTGTTATGTGCGGGGTTCAAATTCTAATGATTTCATACCTAGGCTGCAAGAAATATAGATCACTCCAACTTTTGCATCGTAGATGCCAGTCTGACTGTCCGAGTAACCAGGTTGCTTAGTTAAGTCTGATTAAAAGATCTGAAGTGAATTCAAACTAACTGCACTATTGTTGATAAGGTCAACTTCCTAATTTCCTATTACTGTTACTACATGTTCTAGCAAGGTATACGATTTTGTTAATTGATATAACTTCGATAAATCCTATTACCGTTGCTACATGTTCTATCAAGGTAGGAATATATAATTTTTTTCATCCGCTGCTGATATACAATGAATGATGATGGGTGTATCATACTAGTTTCAGTTGATTTTTGTGTTGTTCTTGCAAGTACTCTCAGTTTTACTTATATGCGCTGTTGTTCCATCCAAGCTGAAATTACTGTTGGATAGAAGAAATAAAGAAAGTAATACCTATACATTTGAGAATCACTCACTGGGACCAGTTTGATATGATATGGTTGTGATATGCAGTTTAGGAGCTTCTTCTATCCTCTTACAGGCCTGTCACAATTTGCAACGGAAGACAGCCTAGCAGAAGCTTTCGCGCGTTATGGCCAAGTATTAGAAGGTCTATCCTCATCACTTGCCACAACAAACTTCCCTTAGTAATTCTTTTGCTTTGTTATTACGACCTAAGTTGCAACCTGTTCTTATCCGAGCTCAGCTACCATTGTCACGGATAAGATGACCAGCCGATCGAAAGGGTTCGGCTTTGTGAAATTCGCCTCCGAGGAAGAAGCCAATAAAGCACGGGAGGATATGAATGGCAAGGCAAGTTTCCTTTTTCTTTTCTTATTTTGATAGATCGACCTCTGCCTTTTCAATTAATAGCGGTGAAGATGCAAGGCAAGGTTTTGACAAAGTACTGCTAGAGTAATAAGAATCTGTACTTTCCCTCTCCATTTTGAAGTAAGGAGCTGAGAATCTTGTTACAGGTACTGAATGGGCGAGTTATATATGTGGACATCGCAAAGAGCAGGCAGGATCGTGCTACAGGCGTAGTCCCAATAGCGAGAGGACCTCCAAAGCTAGTTGGCGACGACTGATAAATGGTGTGACGTGTTCATCCTTCTAGTTTATCTGTTACATATCACTAGCAGTATTAGACTGGCCCTTTTCAATAATATACTGTATATAATTGAAGTAGACTGCGGTGCTCTTAGAGAAAAGCTGGTGTGTAATATTATGCCGCAATTTATATCTTGCAAAAAGTTCATTTGACAAAAATTACATGAACATTATGCTAAATTTTGTGCTTTGCAAGACTGCCACGTCCCAAAAACACATATCATATATCGCACGGGTTCTTTTACCTCGCCTGTCATCAACAGGGTGATGATATAAGCAATCCTGTTGTTTCACATATCTAGTGATGTTACTGTTACGGATTAAGTGCTGGAACAATGTTTTCCCCGTGACTGCCCTGTAGCCTGTAGGGAAACCAATGCCTTTGCTGTTCATATGCTAGACTTCATTTAATTGCAGGAGGTGGGGCAGCGCTATATTTCGATTGTACGGATTTATTGCTGCCAATGCACTCAACGGCAGATATTTTTCTCCATTTCTGTGTCATTTCTTCTTTATTAGGAGAACTGTGCCATTTGAATGGCTCCATTTGTGTTTCATTTCTTCTTTAGGAGAACTGTTCCATTTGAATGCACATTGCTTGACACTCCATCTCTGTGTCATTTTCACCTTCTTTTATTGAGAGGAAAACTTTGGCATTCGACCAGCCATCATGATCGAAGATGTAAATACACGATAGTTCCTTTCTACTTGATGCTGTCTCTTCTGGAACGCGCAGAAAATTCCACTAGTAGTAATTTCTCTGAAATTTCACGGAAAACAACAATTTTCCTTGATGATGTGCCGGGCAGTCGCCGGTCACCGGAGCACGATGGTGGCAATGAAGGCCAGGACGGCGACAGCGCTGGCGGCGGAGCAGCAGAGGTCAACGAGCGCCTCGCGTCGTGCCTTGCTCTCCTTCCTCCCCTTCTTTCTCTCGACGAACGCCTGGTACCTCGCCTTGGCCTCCTCCCGCTCTCTCTCGCCTCCCCTCCTCCCGCCCTCCATCGCCGCGGCAAGAAGCCGGAGGGTTCCCTCGCCGCTCACCGCCGCGCCGTCGGCGTCCTCCACGGCGAGATTGATCTCGCTGACGTGGCCGGCCTCCTCGGAGCAGGCCACGGTGGCCTCGAAGTTGCACCCGCCCAGCACCACCGCGAACCGCACCATCATCTCGCCGGTGTACCAGTGCCGGCCCATGGCCACCGCCCGCCTGCTCGACACGTTCACCGCGCGGCCGCGGGCGGGGTCCACGACCAGCCAGCTCAGCTCCAGCTCCGCCGGAGAGAACGCCGCCGCCGGCACGGGCGCCGGCTTCTTGCAGTCCAGCGCCTCGACGCGGAACGGCGAGCTGAGGAACCACGGCGCGGAGCACGCGGGCGTCTCGACCACGTGGGACAGCAGGGGCGCGCCCCTGCAGTACACGTCCACCGCAGAGATGAGGTTCCGCGGGAGGGGGAGCTCCCCGGCGGCGGCGGCGGAGTCCGGGCACGGGAAAGGGGACGCGTCGGCGAAGAGGCGGCGGGGCGGGATGGCGGAGAGGAGGTCGTGGTGCTGGGACGCGGCGAGCGCGAGGGACGGCCACTGGGCGAGGCAGAGCGCGCGCCACGTGTCCGGATCGGCGGCGAGCGCGCGGAGCCCCGCCGTCGCGCAGCTCGCCGCGGCCAGCGACCGCCCGTCCAGGCGCCGCAGCGCGCAGGCCAGCACGTCCGCGTGCACGTCCTCTATCGTGGTCACCATGTCGATCGCTTCGGTCGGTCCTTGGGTCCTGGGAACGATGACAGTATAAGCTTTCGGTGTGTTCGCTTCGCTGGACGGCGCGGTTATATATAGTGTGGCGAGGAAGCGCGGCGGACTCTCGGCGAAGGACGCGGGCGCCGTGGCTTCCCTCCCCGATAACGACGGCCCGAACGGGGTCCCGCGCAGTAACATTTCCCGATAACACCGGCACTCTGGTAGTACAGTGGTAAGTACTGCTGCTGAATCGCGCGCCGTGGAAGGCAGGCATTGGCGTAGTGTGGCGGACGCAGGCGGCGTGGCGCGCCGCGGCACGCGTCGGCGCTCTCGTCCGTCTCAGGGCCATGCGTGTTGCACGCGTGGCGTTCGCCGGGAGGGTACTCAAGCGCGCGGGTCGTGGCGCTTGCTCGACGGGGGTTCCGTACCGTGCCCACTGCTGAAGGCGCAGACCGCCATTCCTCTTCGTGCCCCAGTCGTGGTCCATGTCACGCTGAGGACGGCTGAATTCAGAAATACGAACATTGACCTGCAAATCTTACGGCTTACTGGCTTAGCCATCTCCACCGGGCCCGATCCAATCGGCCGACCGGAACTGTCCTTTGGATCGGCCCGTGGTCGTTTCTTAGTCAGGCAGGTTACCTGCGCCTAGCAAAACAGACTAAGGTTATTTTTTTTCTAAATTCAAACATAGATCATTCGAGCTAAAAACTGGCAAAATTCGTAATTTAAATTCATAATTTAAAGTGAAATTAAATTAGTTCTAACCCTAGCTATCGATCTTCGTGCACCGACGCCGCCACGTCCATCTAGTGATCGAGGTCGATGTACTCCGGTGGCGTCTAAAGGTTGGGCGGTGGTAGGGTGGGAGCGGGTGCGGACACGGACAGGTCGATCACCTGCCCTGACCACGCCATGGGCGGCCCCGTGCGGTGATGGAGGTGCGCCAGCTCCATCCCCACCTTCGGAGTGATGCGCGACGCCCACCCCGGCAGCGGAGGAGGTGGAGGCAGTTGGACGTTCGCCTGCTCCCGGTGAGCTGGACGGCCTCTTGGTAGCCGCCCCACAAGGCGTCCTCGTCTCGCGGGCTGGCCGCACTGGCCTGCTCGATGAAGGCGTTTCCCACTCCATCCTCTTGTTCTTCCAAGCTTCATTGTCAGAATGCTCGACACCATGGCCATGGTCATACTCCGCGTCAGGAATTACACTATCTCATCCAACACATACTCATCTAGGACAAACCCCAAGATCCAGTTGCGGAGTATGCAACATGCAAGCACTAGCTTTACCTGGGTGGGGGGAATGGTGGAATGGCTTCTGATGAAGGATCTTAAACCTGTTCTTCAAAGCAGTGCATGCCCTCTCAATTGTGACTCTAACACTAGAGTGCTTGAGATTGGAAAGCTCCTTCATTTATTGGCATGTTCTTTCAAGTAAACTTGTTCAGATGGTATCTGGTTGACTTGAAGGGTGCAAAAATCCTAGTGCGACAACTATAGCCAACATCTCCTAGATAGAACTTGCCATCAGGAATATTGATCCCATCTTGTCTTGACCTACTATCAGCAAGGATGGTTGCATCATGGACTGATCCTTCCCAACCATCTAGCACATATGTGAACTTTATGTCAAAATCATAAGAAGCAAGCACGTTCTAGCTGGTGTAGTGTTTCCTTCACCTATAAGTTGCAACTTCTGCTCTTGCAACTCCAGCACTAACATGAGTTCCATTGATAACACAAATATAATCCTGTTAGAGGACTAGAAGGATGCAATAGGAATATAAGGAACATAACAACAAAATTCATACCTTTGATGCTACGAAAATACAATTCAACTGGTCACCTTGAAATACGGCATCCATCGACCACTATTGTTTATCTTTGGAGGTGTTTGACCCAAAGGCGACTTAATCATCTGTTCTCTGAGCTCACCGATTGCATACAACACTCACTTGAAATAGCGCGATATTATCTCCATGCTTCTTTTGAATGTATTGTGGATGACCCTAAACCTCTGGTTATGGCCTACCACATGGAGGAACATCGCAAGTTATTCTTATAGTGAGACGTCGATGGTGTCTTCCAACAATCCACTCCCCCTCTGATGAGTGCAGCAGCACTTCATTGGGAGACCCCAAGCGGAAGGTATGATGCAGTACAGCAGGCAAGTTTCCCTCAGTAAGAAACCGAGGTTATTGAACCAGTAGGAGGAAGGAAACGTCCCAAAGGTGTTGCAGGCAACGTGGAAACCTGCACAACACAAACTCAAGACTTTGCCCCAACTAACAGTGAGGTTGTCAATCTCACCGGTTGCTGTAATAAAGGATTAACTATATGGTGTGGAAGGTGAAAGTGGTTTGCAGCAAGTAAACAGTAACAGTGGAAGATGTATCAATGGTAAAGATTGGACCAGGGTCCATAGTTCAGTAGAGGTGCTCTCCTTAGATAAACAAACATGGCATGCTGGGTAAACAAATTACAACAGGACAATTGACAGGACTGAGAAAGGCATAACAATGCAATACTAGACATAAATATCCTATGAGATTTGATTGAGCAATACAATAATATACATAGACCGCCATCCAACTGCATCTATGACTAGAAGTCCACCTTCAGGTTATCATCCGAGCCCCCTCCAGTATTAAGTTGCAAGCAACAAACAGCTGCTTTAAGCAAAGTGTGTAAGGTAAACAATCCACTTGTTCCATGAACAATAGACCGTTGTTTTCTCCCTATTGGCAACAACACATCTACTATCGAAGAGATTTCTGTCACTTCCCTTGATAAGTAGAGGCATGAACCCACTATCCAGCATAAATACCCCCTCTTGGAGTGAGTAGCAACTACTTGGCCAAGATAGCTACTAACAATGAAGAGCATGCAAGATCACAAACAACACAAACATGATAGAATCAATAAGATAAAACCATTAATCAATCTAACATAGTAATCTTAATATCCATCGGATCCTCGCAAACACAACATGCATGATTACAAATAGATTAGATCTTGATCATGAACGGAGCTCACAAGATCTATACATGAAAGCAAAAGGAGGAGATACAACCATCTAGCTACTACATGGACCCGTAGTCCAAGGTGGAACTACTCACGCTTCATACCGGAGGCTGGCATGATGAACAAGAAGGCCTCCGGGATAATCTCCCCTCCGACAGGGTGCCGGGAAGAGCTTCAGATCCCCCGATCTAGGGACGATGGTGGCGGCGGCTATAGATGGTTTCATGGAATATTGATTGGGTCTTTAGGGTTTTGGCATCGGGGGGACTTTATAGGCGAAGAGGCGAGGCAGGGGGGCCACCACCACCAGGGCAGCTACACCCCCCAGGCGCGCCTAGCCCTAGGCCGCGCCGCTAGGGGGTGTGCCCTCCTGGTGAGCCTCCTCCGTCTCGTACTCTGGCTTCGTGTTCCCCACGGTAAAATATTGACTTTGGATTTTGTCCCGTCCAATTATGAGAATATTGATTTTCTGTCTTTCTGGAACCAAAAAAGAAGAAAACAGGCAACTGGCACTGTGGCAACTTGTTAATAGGTTAGTACCAGAAACCATATAAAAACACCTCAAAGTGTAGACAAAGCAAAGTAGATACTAAACAAGCATGGAACATCAAAAATTATAGATACGTTTTCGACGTATTAAGCATCCCCAAGCTTAACTCATGCTCGTCCTCGAGTAGGTAAGTGATAAAAGAATAATTTTTGAGGTGACATGGACCATCAAAACCAAGATCAAACCATTTGCAAGCATTGAAAGCTGGGATCAAAGAACTCTAAACATGTGCATGAAATATGGAGTTCTAACAATAAGACAAAGTAACTATGCATGCAACATGAAAGGCTATAAACAAAGATCATGAATAACATGCATTGAAAACCGTTTGTTTGTTTCACATACATAAAACATAGCATAGTGGCAATCAGCTTGTCCCTCATAGAGTAGCAAATAGATGCAAATGACACCTTCAAAGTTCATAAGAGTGACTAGATACAAATAGCACAAGAACAAGTAATATCAACAATATGCATCAATCAATAAGTTTTGGGACACTGCACATAGAACTAAGAATGGCAACTATGCTCTCTTAATGGTGCCTAGAGGAAGAAGGTGGAGACTCAATAATAGTGGAAGAAAGGCCCTTCATAAAGGGAAGCAGGGATTTCAAGTTTCAAAAAGAGCTTCCAAAAATTATAGTACTTGTTAGCTTCCAGCCCTCATTGCCCCTATCATAAGCATCTTGAAGTGATTAAGGTTAAAGTGAACAAACTATGGAGTATATGCTTGACAAAGTATAAGTTGGCAATCTCATGTCCCTTGAATACGAGGGCCACACCTCATGCTACTCAACTTTGGTCACCTGTAAGTTCTTGTCATAGTAAGTACATGTGTATCATAGAGAACCGCCAACGGGGTACCCCTTGCACATGGTACAGGAGCTATCCCATAACCAAAATGACAAGGCAAGCAGACAATGAGCATCTCAGCGATCTTTTTATTTACTATTTGCATAGATTTTTATTGAGGATGCTTCACAGATTTCTCATTATGGTGATGCTGCAAGTTTCCACCATGATTAGGCATGGCTTAGGCTAGCGGCCCAAGCGTTTCTCTGACACAAAATACATAACTCCATGGACTTACAAGTTCCCTCTTTATTTCACACCAGCGACATCGATAGACAAAAAGAGCCTGATATCAACTGTGTACAAAGTACAAGTGCAATGTTGAAAACGTTCTTCATGACAACATGGTTTTGCTGAAGCTCAAAGCTCATGAAAGGCAAGAGGCGATAGCATAAAGATGGAATAATGAACTAATAGTTTCGACCGAGAAGGGAAGGTAGCAGGCAGGTCAAGGTAGTACGGTTAGGTCAAAATAACAAGGGACAGGGATCTTTCTCTCGAATAGCGTCTCCCTTGTCGTTCACTCGTTGCCTCGATCTCTCCTCCAGCTTAAAAAATTCCAACGTATAAGTGCAAGCATATACAACATAGATGGCACAATGGTTCAAGTTTATTAGGGGCAAGGAATATAAAGTGTGCCATCAAGTTCATGAGGGATTTAATCACTAAGTTTTCACATAACAAAATACTTTTTAATTGGAAGATAGCTTAAAACAAGAATATACTTGGAATGGTTTAACACACCATGCATAGGAATTTATAGTGGACACTTTGGAATAACTTGGTTTCTTGGGAGTTGGAAGCATGAGTAGAGCTTACTCATACAAGTGGAGGCTAGCAAAAGACTGGGAGCAACCAACTAAGAGAGCAATAATGGCCATAATCATGCAAAACGACAAAACATTACTAATCAAAACATAGAGTGGTACTAGAAGTCAAGGACTAAATGATCATAGATGCTATGGTGACTTGTTCACAGTCATAACATGGTGTGAGCATGTGCCAAGTCAACCCAAACAAAACATCAAAGGAGAATATCACAATACTATGCTTTTGTATGCTAAAACAACACATAATTCTTCCAAGGCACACTAAGCAATCCCAATTGTTTGGAACAAGTCATGATATAGCAGTAATCACTAAGCATAAGGTCAAAACAATACCTAGCATGACATGCAAAAGTCTAAGTCACAGTCAATGCAAGCTCCTCTTGCACTTTTTAAAGCAAGAACTTTCTACTCCTTTCCAACATCAATCGACTTATTTGAAACAACACAGCGAGAACGGGGGTCCAAATTAATTCATTCAAGCAAACTAAACAAACTAAGCAAAGCAAACAAAAACTATGACGCTCCAAGAACAACACAACAGTGCATGAAACAACAAAAACGAAGTGTCTAGATAGACCTAAGCTTTTTATTTATGAAGAAGGGGATGCCTTGGGCATCCCCAAGCTTTGAAGCTTGTACCTCTTGGATATTTCTTGGGGTGACACCGGGGTGGCATCCCAAAGCTTGAGCTTTTTTCCATTCTTCATCACATTACATCATTCTCTCTCTTCGCCTAAAATTTTTCCTTCATACAAAACTTACACAATCTTCATTAGCAACATTAGTGTATTCAAAAGATAATAGACCTTTAGGCTTAGCTTTAGAACAGCAAAACTTTTCACCAAAAACACAAGCTATTGTAGCAACTCCTTCAAAAAGCTTAATTTCCAAAAAAAAAAAGGAATCAATAAGAAGCAAATGCAAATAGTGGTTGAAATCTGTCAAAACAGACCAGCAGGTAGAAACCAATTTTTTCGAAGACCTTATGTTGCTCAAATCAAAAAGTGTTTAACTAACGAAAGTTAGATAATATAGTAGGGTATTTATTCGTAAATGTTCAGCTTAATCCGACTTACATAGACTCCTCAAGAATTTTTATGGTGGAGGACATAAATCTGTTTCGGGACAGCAACTCCCCAAATCTTACTTCCCTCTTATTAGAGGTTATTATTGGCACAAAAAGCAAACAAAAAAGGATAAGGAGAGATCATTACTGAAGTAATAACTTCCAAGACTCAAGAAAACTCTTGGGTTATCTCTCAACAAGTACTTTTCTTTAACGCCTTTAAGTTAGGCTTGATAGTTTGAGAAGATGCTCACATAAGAAATATCAATTGAAGTAAAAGAGAACATCAAGAAGCAAATTCAAAACACATTTAAGTCTAACATAACTCCTACGGATAGGAATCTTGTAAAGAAACAAGTCATGAAAGCACAAAGCAACAAGCATAGGAAAGAAAAACAAGTGCAACTTCAAAACTTTCAGCACAAAGAGGTGTTTCAGTACCATGAAAAATTCTACAACCATATTTTCCTCTCTCATAATAACTTTCAGTAGCCGCATGAATAAACTCAACAATATAACTATCACATAAAGTATGATTTTCATGATCTACAAACACATGATTTTCATCAAGCTCAAAAATAGTGGGATTAAAACCTTCAAACCACTCTTAACAATTTTATAACAAGAAGACTAATCATTCAATATAGGACCATCATCTAGAGCTTTATCATAAACATTTTCTAAGCAAAACTCTTTAGTACCATGCATTCGAAGTTAGGCACAAATATAGAATTGTCATAGATAACATTAGCATAAGTATTATCACAATTTTTACCTATAGCAGATATTTCAAAGGAATCCATAGGAACATAACATTCATCCTCCTTTGGTAAGCATGGGGGACAATAAAATAATGTAAGGGATAAAGAGTTACTCTCATTAGAAGGTAAGCATGGGTAGATCCATTCTTCCTCCTTTTGTTCATCACTCTCCTCCTCTTTTTCATCCAATGAGCTTTCAGGTTCAGCAATTTCTTCTTCCATAGGCTCCTGCAAGGCATTAGTCTTATCCATTTGTGGAAAGCACCTATTAAAATATTCAAGAATATAGCCATTTTCTTCCTTGTAATTTTCAAAGCAAAATTTAAGTATCTCATAAACCTCATATTCATAAGGTGCATCATCAGTATTTTCAAGCAAACTGGCAAGTTCAAATGCACCCTTGAAGGCAATAAATTCTTAAATTTGTTCCACATCATAAAAGTCATAATTTCCTTTAACATAAGAAGATATGGTAACATTATTATTATACTCACATAGAAAAGGTAGGTGTTTATACCTCCTACGGCAACAAGATTTATCAAAGCAATAAGTAACATTATAAGTAGAGCACACCTCTTTAGCAATAGTATTCAATTTATCAATTTGTTCCCATAAGTGTTTCCCTTTTTGTGACAAACGGTGTTCGTTATAATAATATTTTTCTTCTTCCGTGAATCCACCTTTCCAATAAGAACTAGTTTCAAAGAAACCATCCATTGATAGAAAGCATGATAAGGCAAGGCAATAACAGACCAGCAACTAGAGCAGGAACTATTTTTTTGTGTTTTTGATAGGAGAAAGCAAACCAAACTAAACTATTTTTCGGAGTTTTTGATAAAAAGAGGCAAACAAAACAAAACAAAAGAAACTAAGCAAATTAAAAACAAAGTAAAGAGAAAGGTTGAGGAGGACTCCCCTTGTGAAGACGTCCTTAGCCTCCCTGGCAACGGCGCTAGAAAAAGCCTTGATGAGTGCAGCAACACTTCGTTGGGAGACCCCAAGCGGAAGGTATGATGCAATACAGCAGGCAAGTTTCCCTCAGTAAGAAACCGAGTTTATCAAACTAGTAGGAGGAAGGAAACGTCCCAAAGGTGTTGCAAGCAACATGGAAACCTGCACAACACAAACTCAAGACTTTGCCCCAACTAACAGTGAGGTTGTCAATCTCACCGGTTGCTGTAACAAAGGATTAACTGTATGGTGTGAAAGGTGAAAGTGGTTTTCAGCAA
Source organism: Avena sativa (assembly GCA_916181665.1). Lineage (NCBI taxonomy): Eukaryota > Viridiplantae > Streptophyta > Magnoliopsida > Poales > Poaceae > Avena > Avena sativa. The sequence continues at coordinate 512,320,132 of OV702294.1, forward strand.
GTAAACAGTAACAATGGAAGATGTATCAATGGTAAAGATTGGACTGGGTTCCATAGTTCACTAGAGGTGCTCTCCTTAGATAAACAAACATGGCATGCTGGGTAAACAAATTACATCAGGGAAATTGACAGGACTGAGCAAAGCATAACAAGGCAATACTAGACATAAAGATCCTATGCGATTCGATTGGGCAATACAACAATATACATAGACCGCCAACCAACTGCATCTATGACTAGAAGTCCACCTTCAGGTTATCATCCGAACCCCCTCAAGTATTAAGTTGCAAGGAACAGACAACTGCTTTAAGCAAAGTGTGTAAGGTAAACAATCCACTTGTTCCATGAATAATAAACCGTTGTTTTCTCCCTATTGGCAACAGCACATCTACTATCGAAGAGATTTCTGTCACTTCCCTTGATAAGTAGAGGCATGAACCCACTATCGAGCATAAATACCCCCTCTTGGAGTCAGTAGCAACTACTTGGCCAAGATAGCTACTAACAACGGAGAGCATGCAAGATCACAAACAACACAAACATGATAGAATCAATAAGATAAAACCATTAATCAATCTGACATAGTAATCTTAATATCCATCGGATCCTCGCAAACACAACATGCATGATTACAAATAGATTAGATCTTGATCATGAACGGAGCTCACAAGATCCAAAAGGAGGAGATACAACCATCTAGCTACTACATGGACCCGTAGTCCAAGGTGGAACTACTCACGCTTCATACCGGAGGCTGGCATGATGAACAAGAAGGCTTCCGGGATGATCTCCCCTCCGGCAGAGTGCCGGGAAGAGCTTAAGATCCCCCGATCTAGGGACGATGGTGGCGGCGGCTATAGATGGTTTCATGGAATATTGATCGGGTATTTAGGGTTTTGGCATCAGGGGGACTTTATAGGCGAAGAGGTGAGGCAGGGGGGCACCACCACCAGGGCGGCTGCACCCCCAGGCGCGCCTAGCCCTAGGCCGCGCCGCCAGGGGGTGTGCCCCCTGGTGAGCCTCCTCCGTCTCGTACTCTGGCTTCGTGTTCCCCACGGTAAAATATTGACTTTGGCTTTTGTCCCGTCCAATTATGAGAATATTGATTTTCTGTCTTTCTAGAACCAAAAAAGAAGAAAACAGGCAACTGGCACTGTGGCAACTTGTTAATAGGTTAGTACCAGAAACCATATAAAAACACCTCAAAGTGTAGAAAAAGCAAAGTAGATACTAAACAAGCATGGAACATCAAAAATTATAGATATGTTTCCGACGTATTAAGCATCCCCAAGCTTAATTCCTGCTCGTCCTCGAGTAGGTAAGTGATAAAAGAATAATTTTTGAGGTGACATGCACCATCAAAACCAAGATCAAACCATTTGCAAGCATTGAAAGCTGGGGTCAAAGAACTCTAAACATGTGCATGAAATATGGAGTTCTAACAATAAGACAAAGTAATTATGCATGCAACATGAAAGGCTATAAACAAAGATACATCTTCGTGCTAAAAACATTTATCTGTGCCTAGTAAAACAGAGTAAGGTTATTTTTCCGACGTATTGGCACTATGGCAACTTGTTAATAGGTTAGTACCAGAAAACATATAAAAACACCTCAAAGTGTAGACAAAGCAAAGCAAAGTAGATACCAAACAAGCATGGAACATAAAAAATTATAGATACGTTTCCGACGTATCACCCTCATCCTAGTGACAAGTGCAAATAAGGGGATCTTTTCATCGGCAACATTTGTAGAGCCTATACATAATTGTAGTTGAAGATTTAGTTCAGATTGGCCATCCTCTCTTGATCTCGGGTCAACATAGACTGTATGTTAGTCAAGGAAACACAACATGCCTAACATCTCTCTTGTGCATGAGCAAGATGCAGACCTAAATCACACCTACAAGCGCATATGCCTGATGGATAAAGGCGATCTTGTCCACCTAATGAGGCAGTTATACCATGAGTTCTTCCTAAATTGATACTTTGGGCCTAGTCAAAAAAATAGGGGAGAGGGATTCACGGCGGTTTACCTCAACCATGGTAATGCGCAGCCGGAGAGAGAGAGAGAGAGAGAGAGAGAGAGAGAGAGAGAGAGAGAGAGAGAGAGAGAGAGAGAGAGAGAGAGAGAGAGAGAGAGAGAGTGAAATGGGATTGTATGGACACCTAGAGGGTGGCGAATAGGTGCTACTCCAAATTTTAATTCCTTTTCAATTTAGGATTGACGCAAAGGTAAATTATCTATATATGCAACTGTGGTGAATTTACCTATATGACAACCTAGCTACTAAACGAGATAAACGAGTAAAGAGTGTAAAAGGATAGAGGTAACCAAGAGTGGAGCATGCGGAGTGACATGGGATGACCCTTCGGATGCCCACTATTGGTATATATGGTGGGTCCTAACGGAAGGCTCACTCGAAGATATGTCAATATCCAAGAAGCCCATGACGGTTTGGCTGATACAAAGCCTACAAGGACACAAACTCCTGACGAAACAAGACAAGGAAAGTACAAGACTAGACTACGTGCAAACTCTAACCTGTAACCTACTCCTATGGGTGCCCGAGACCTAGCCTCCCCATATATAAAGGCTAGGAGGGGACAACGAGGAGAACACTTGATTCTCCACAATAGATCTAGACAATAGACATTAGATACATACGCCCTTCTCTCTCGGCGAGATTGCATCTAGTTGAATCAACAAGTTTGTACTCTCCAATGGTAATATGAGCAGACAAATAGGAGTAGGGTTTCCTCTACGAGGGCCTGAACCTGGGTAAATCGCCTCCCTTATTTGTCCGTTAAGCCGACGAAATCACCAATGCTCTCCTTTTCCATGAAACCCTAAGTCCATAACCATGGGTATTTCTGAGGTTACCCCTCGTCAATTGGTGCCACCTGTAGGAAATTTGGCGCTGGAGTCATGGATTCGACGACTCCCTATTCACCAAGTAGCAACTCGAGGATCGGGAGCGGTCAGATTCATTTCGGCTCCGTCGATATCGTTACATACCCACCCGCTCTTCTCCTTAGTCGGCTCCACTAACGGGCCAAACTCGTCCCTAGCAGCAACTAAAAGGGTAAGATGGTTAACCTAGAGGGGGGTGAATAGGTTTCTACTAATTTCTTTATAAAATTTTGCAAGTTTTAGGCTTTGTGAAACATAAGTGTGACTAAATGCAAACTAGGTGATGCAACCTAGATGATGATACAAGATACTTCAAGCACGAAGGCTATCACAAAGTAAACAACACAAGTAAGAGGCTTGGTTTAGGAATAACCGAAGAACGCGAAGACAAAGATGTATTCCCGTGTTCACTCCCTTTGGGAAGGGGGCTACATCATGTTAGAGAGGTGTGAGGTTCCACGAAGGATTCCCCAACTCCATGAAGGCCCACCTTCTTCTTCGAGCCTATTCCATGAAGAAATAGATCGCTTACTCGTGGTAGACTTTAGGGTAGTCTCCAAACCCTCACAAACTTTCCATGAACAAAATCACAACCCGAATGCCTCTGGGCGACCCTAGCTGCCTAGGGTTTCCCACAAACCTAAGAGTAATAAGCAAACTCGACGAATTCAAGGGGGAATGAACTTTGGCTTGGTGGAAACGTAGATCGGGACCTCCTTTTCCTTTTTACCAAAGGGATTTGGATTTGGTTGGGTAGAATGGGAGATCCTCAAGGATTTGGTGTTTCAACAATGGTGAGAGAGAGAGAGAGCTCAAGGTTGAATTTGAAATGGAATTCCTAAACTCTCCATGGAGAAGAAAGCGAGTATATATAGTCTAGGTGGAAAACTAGCCGTTTTGGGGTGACTGCGAAGGAACCCACGATAAGTTCGGTGACGCTGGATTCTTCACCAGCACACTTAGCCAACCGGATCATTCCGGTGCCAGACCCGACAACCGGAAACCTCGCCAGAAAATTTCCGGTGAATGCCAGAAGTTCTGTTGCCTAGTCGAACAACTAGAGAGAGGTGTGATTCAGCGTGTGCCAGAAATTTCTGGTGACAGCCAGATTTTTCTGGTGTGATTTTCGGCGGCGGCGTATTTCTTGCCGGTTTCGTATAAACCCTTTCTCGAGCTATTTTCCAACTCGACACTTGACTCATCTCAAGTGGGTGTGATGGCTGATAGGTACTGGGATGTGTATTTGAGGTTTTGCACCCCCAACTAGCTCATCGGGACCACCCCTCTTAATAGTATGGTGTTTCCTGAAGGACTCAAAAGGTACATGAAGATAAATGTAACAAAAACACCGTATTCTTCTTATGCTTAGCGAATTGGGGGGGGGGGGGGGTCTCATACCACCTCTCATCATATCTTGTCAGCTATAACCTGTGTAAGAACTAGAGTGACACATTAGTCCACACTCTAGCTTCGGTGTCAGCATTAACCAAAATAATGGATAAGCGCATTTTGCCCTTAAAATCTCCCCCTTTTTGGTTAACAATGACAAACCGAGATAGAGTCACAATAATATATTATGATGAGCTTAAAAAAAGGTGTTGCCATAGAGATGTTGGTTGAACTCCCCCATAATGTATGCACTTGGTTGAATTTGCTTTTGTAATGAAAAGTGCAACAATAGGAGTGTGGAGAGTTCCCCCAATATCTTTAGGAAACAAGCAAGGTATAGACAAGTTAAAGGCATGGATATCTAGATATAAGTAATAATGATGGCATAAGGATATCCAAGTACTTAAATAATACACCCTTGTCCAACACTCTGATGGCTCCCAAGTGCAAGAGATCAATTGTAGTGCTTTTCAATAAAGAAAGGCTGTCAAACCCACGAGGATCTGAGCGTATTGGTTAGCAAATTTGACAAAGAAAATAATAGTAAATGCTGTAGATTTGGTGTTTTTGGTCTGTAGTTTGTAAGAATATAAAATGTTGAAAGTAAATAGCAATAAGTAAATGCTCTCAATGAGAGAAAGCCCAATCCTCTATGTAGCAAGAGGACAAGCTCAAGTGTGTGTGTGAGATTATATGTGACAAGTGTTACCGAGGGCGGCATGGATTTACTTAGCATAAAGATTTCTACTCAATATGGTGAATATGTTGTCAAGTTTCATTCCCTTAGGGCGGAGCCTAATTAGGTGCAGCCATAAGTATGTACTAAACACACCACTTATGATGGGTCCTAAAGCCATTCACATAACATCTAGGAATCATTAATACATAAATGTCCCACCATAGCAATAAGTTCATTGGTCCCCGACATATATTCCCTCCAATGTAACTCAATGTATTGGAAAACGGTTTTTGTCAATTCTGTACCTTCCAACCCCTATAATTGCATAAACGTATTCTCCTATGAGCCCATATAGGTGAAGTAATATGCAATCGACGTTCGCATAAAACCATCATAGAACAATATAAAAGATAAAACTGGACCACATACTCATTGCATATTATATAGAAATCATAGCCAATTCATCCTATGCCCTCAGGAACATGGGGATCTACTCACAAGTGCCAGACATGATATGGATCAGTAGCATATGAGATACCACACAATCTGAAAATATAATATCTCCACCAAATAAAGACAAGATGCCAATCACAAACATGTAAATAGTCCTTAAAACAATATCCGGGGTTCAACCAATCACAAACTTTGAGGGGAACGAGATGGATCTTAGAGATGGTGATGGTGATGATGATGGTGCTGAGGGAGAGGCCTCCCCCTACACGTAGGGGGAGTGGTGATGACGATGGCGTCGATTTCCCCTTACTGAAGGCTCCGGCGCGACAGGATCTGCCCCCTCCCGAAGTAGGAGAGGACTTTCGCCTCTACTGCCGCCTCTATAAATTGTGGGAAAAATATGTCATAGGTTTTTTGGCGATGCGGAGGTGTCTGTAAAAAGGAGGAGCCGAGACGATGCTTGAGGGCCAAAAGAGCCTGTGTGGCACGCTTAGGGGGTGGGCACGCCACCTGGCCTCTTTCGGGCCTCATGGCTCCCCTCACTTCATTCTTTGGCCCAAGTTGGTTCTTCTGGTGAAAAACTTATCAAGTATTTTTCCTTTGATTTATTGACATCTAGAAGGTCCTGAAACAACAAAAACATGAAAAATGAGGTTTTCTGCCTCCCAGAAATTAAATAGTAATGAAAGGGACTTTGTAGGAAAGTCCCGTAAATCATCTAAATATGCATAAATAATGATGGATCAAGGTAAATATGATTCTAAACAGTGCATAAAGGTCCTAAAAATGATGATGCAAGCAAGTATCAACTCCCCCAAGCTTAAACCTTTGCTCGTCCTCGTGCAAATAAGCGAATAGATCATGATGATGCATCAATGATCTTATCATTGACAAGAAAATACGAGCATGGCATCATCAACTTATGCATATTCACTTTTCCAAAAGAAATATGAACTAACCACCATGCATATATGGGCTACATAGATAGATATTATCACTTACCCCTTTACTTTTGAACAAAAACTAACCATATGTTGGACAATTGAACAAGTCTCAAATTTATCATACACTTTGCTATTTTTGATAGCTTTGCATGGCTTTTACCAGCTTTTAATTTAACCTTTGGATATGCCTTTGCAATAAAGATAATTTTTTAATAAAGCAAATAGTGGAAAAGAGAATTATTTAAACAACAAGATATACATGACTATTTTGACTTTTTGTCAAGAACTTTCACCACTTTTGCATGGCATCAGTTAACGATCTTTCCCTCTTAGTAACCAGTATAAACCTTATTCATGGGTCTTTCAATCATGTCATATGCTCTAAACAACATTTGTCTTTCACTTTCCATGGCTAGCCAAATTCTCGGGTGTCTACCTTTCAAACACTTCCCATAGAGCATATGTATTAAAATACCGATGATAACCATTAAGTTTACTTGTTGATTACTAAGTGGAACAAGAGTATCTCATGTACCCTTGTCATCTCACTCTTTACAAATATTCATTTTATAAGAATCCCTATCTCACCACAAATTACCAATGTTCCTTTTTTTAATAAGTGTTGCTTCCCTTGCATGGATCTTTCCTTATTTGCAAGTTTAGCTTGTTGGGTAATTATATGCTTGTCCAACATGCTCAAGTTAATTCAGTTCAAGGAAAGATGTAAGTGAAATTCCTACATACGGTGCGCACATCTGCATGAGTGTTACCCATAAATCTCTAGACAAGAGAATCATGGATGACACCATACTTTATATTTTATTCAAAACCACTCAACCAAGGATACATGATAATTCTCTAAGAGCTCTTCAAACTTTAGGAAAAACCGATACCTAATGGATGCAAGAAAACCTCCTAATGTTTACGAACTAGATGCAAATACGATAACTAAAAAGCATAAAGTATGGTGGAACTCCCCCAAGCTTGAGTTGTTGTGGCCGGTTCTTCTAGAGAATGGCCTTCAGGACCTCATCATTGGTGGTGCTTCTGACCTTCAACAAGGCCGCATGCAACCTTTTGTTGACTGCCACTTGATATTCCCACTTGGTCTTATAATCCTGGACCTCTTTCTCTAGCTTTTCTATAATCTCAATGCAACATGTAGAGGTTGCTTGCATGTTCCTGACGGACTTTGTGTTTACCGCCTCCTCGTAATCCTGCAAAAGTGCAATGTGTCAGCGAGAGCCAGAAAAGCGCATCTCTTCATGAGCAATTTTTCGATGTAGCGAATCAATCCATGCTTGAAGATTTGGGTCAGTCATGTCCCTGAAGCAAGGTTCTTAAATCTCCCTCATCCTTGCAGCTCCATCTTCAAGCTGGTTTCTCCAGATGGCATTATTCCTTAGATCTTCCCCTCTCCATGGAGTTTGTATTCTTGGCGGAGGACTCCACTCTAGAGTTATGATGGGTGCACACGAGAATCCTCCATCTGGGGTGCTCGAACTCGAAGACATGCCTTGGTGCAAGGTAATATCCGGAATAAATCGGTAGAAAACAAGGTTCGCTCGGAAAAGACTCGATGCGAGATTAGATCAATAGGGAGGAGTATATATAGATGGTTTTTAGGGTAAGATGAATCGTTGAGGAAGAAACATAGGTGAAATAGACTTTGGAAGAGGGAAAGACCTTGGGTGGCGTGCCCAGGGGGTAGGCACACTACCTGGTCTCTTTCCCTCCTCAGGAATCCGTTTCGTCCAATTCTTTCGCGACACGGCTTAATTTTCCAAAATAATGACTTTCCTAAAATATGAAGATATTCTGAGATCGTTACGCACACCTATTTTTGACTTATGATGATTTTTGGTATCTGGCATGGGATAATTTTCTGCAATTATGGACTCCGGACTTTAGAGATTCATTACTTCAACCCTTCCGGCAAATGTTTGGCCTGCAATATAATGTTTAAGACGTTATCCATTAATTACATGAGGTTTACCGTTGAAGTCCCCATGAAGATGAATGGCTCTGAAGTGGTAGACCTCCTGCACAACTAATGGACCTTGCCATCTTGAGGCTAACTTTCCTGCAGAAAACTTGAAATGAGAGTTGAACAACAATACTTGATCTCCAACTTTGAATTCCTTTCTTTTTATTTTCTTATCATGCCAAATTTTTACTTTTTCTTTAAATAGTCTAGAACTTTCATATGCTTCATTCCTCCATTCATCTAATAAGCTTAAATCAAGAATTTTTTCTCTCCAGCAGTTTTAAAATCAAAGTTGAGTTGTTTAACAACCCATCTAGCTTTATGTTCTAATTCCACTAGAAGATGGCATGCTTTTCCATAAACCATTTTATAAGGAGACATACCCATATGATTTTTAAAAGCAGTTCTATAATCCCATAATGCATCATTAATTTTAGTTGGCCAATCAGATCTAGCTTTATTAACTTTCTTCTCCAATATGAGTTTAATTTCACTATTACTTAATTCAACTTGCCCACTAGTTTGAGGATGATATGGACATGCAATTCTATTATTAGCACCATATTTAGCTAGAGTTTATCTAAATACTCCATGAATAAAATGAGAACCACCATCAATAATTAAAAACCTAGGTACTCCAAACCTGGGAAAGATGATGTCCTTAAGCATCTTCATTGCTTTGGCATGATCTGTACTTTTTGTTGGAATAGCTTCAACCCATTTTGTAACATAACCCACTGCAACCAAAATATGAGTGTGTTTTGTTTTTGATGGGGGGAATGGTCCCATAAAGTCAAATCCCCATACATGGTTCAAGAGGCAGTGAATAGTTCATAGGAATTTCATTTCTCTTACCGATGTTTCCAATAAGTTGGCATTTGTCACAAGCTTTAACATAATTAGCACAATCCTTAAACAAAGTAGGCCAATAAAAACCAGTTTCTAATACCTTTGTAGCGGTGCGGTCTCCTGCATGATGTCCTCCATAAGGGCTGTCATGGCAGTCTCTTATGATAGCCTGCTTCTCAAACACAGGGACACAACGTATAATAATACCATCTACACTTTTCTTATAAAGAAATGGATCATCCCAAAAATAATTTCTAAGATCATAAAAGAATTTCTTTCTTTGTTGGTGTGTGAAATGTGGTGGAATAACTTTTCCAACAATAAAATTAGCATAATCAGCAAACCATGGTGAGGCCACTCTAGCAACAGATACATTAATATTTGCTAGTTGTTTATTTGCAAAGCTATCATTAATAGGAATATGATCTATCGGAATGTTTTCCATTCTAGATAAATGATCAACCACTGGATTGTCTTCACCTTTCCTATCTACTATATGTAGGTCAAATTCTTGTAGTAAAAGAATCCATCTTATGAGTCTAGGCTTAGCATCTTTTTTATTCATAAGGTATTTAATAGCAGAATGATCAGTGTGTACTATTACCTTAGAGTCTACAATGTAAGGTCTAAACTTGTCACATGCAAAAAGTACAGCCAAGAATTCTTTTTTAGTTGTAGCATAATTTCTTTTAGCGACATCAAGAGTTTTACTAGCATAATATATCACATTAAGTTTCTTATCAACTCTTTGGCCTAAAACTGCTCATGTAGCATAGTCACTAGCATCACACATGATTTCAAAAGGCAAATTCCAATTAGGAGGTTGAATTATAGGAGAACTAATCAAAGCATTCTTTAAAACATCAAAAGACTCCACACAATCGTCATTAAATTAAAATGGAATGTATTTTTACAAAAGATTTGTTAGAGGCTTGGATATTTTAGAAAAGTCTTTGATAAACCTTCTACAGAAACCAGCATGACCAAGAAAGCTTCTTATACCTCTTATATCCATAGGAAATGATAGCTTCTCTATTGCTTCTATCTTGGCGCGGTCCACTTCAATGCCTCTTCCTGAAAATCGGTGTCCAAGAACAACACCTTCTGTCACCATGAATGCACTTCTCCCAATTTAGGACTAAGTGTTGGTCCTCATAGCGCTGCAAAACTTTGTTAAGATTGAACAAGAAGTTTCCAAAAGAGGTACCATACACAGAAAAGTCATCCATGAATACTTCCATAATTTTCTCAATATAATTAGCAAATATAGCATTCATGCATCTTTGAAAATTAGAAGGAGCATTGCAGAAATCGAATTATATTCTCCTATAAGTATAAGTACCAAAGGGACACGTGAAAGCAGTCTTCTCTTGATCATCCTTGTGCATCGGAATCTATGAGAAACCTGAATATCCATCTAAATAACAAAAGTGAGAGTGTTTGGATAATCTTTAGAGCATTTGATCAATGAATGGTAAAGGATAGTGATCTTTATGAGTTGCCTTATTAAGTTTCCTATAATTAATGCACATTCTATACCTAGTAACGGTAATTGAGCAACAAGTTCATTTTCATCATTTGGAACCACGATGATTCCACCCTTTTTAGGCACATAGTGGACATGACTACCCATTTAGTATCAGCTATGGGATAGATAATACATGCCTCAATTTGTTTTATTACCTCTTTTCTTACCACTTCTTTCATTATTGGATGAAGACAACGTTGATAGTCAACAGCAGGCTTTGTATCTTCTTCCAAGTTAATTTGATAGTCAACAGCAGTCTAGAGCTTCTTTCTCTTCATCATCAAATGGCTCCTCTTGATTCAGCACATATCGTTCCATTGCATTCAATGAAGCGACTGCCACTGAAGCAAGTGTCTCCACTATGTCTTTAGAGATATTTTCTTTTTATAAATGTTTACCAGTAAACTTTGAAAAATTAAACTCAAGTATTTCACCAACAAATTTAATGAATACTTTCTCTTTTAGCAAATTAATTCTCATTCAGATCATCTAGAAGTGGGTTGTCTAGGACATGGTCCTTCTTTTCTTGTTTGAGAACAATTATCAGATTACGATACCAGTTGATGAAATTAGTTCCATTAAGCTTATCTTTCTCTAGGATCATTCTCAACGCAAAAGCGGACATCTGAGGTTTACTTCTACTTGGTGCCATGATCTACCGCCAGTGTATTCATAAAAGAACAAGCATATTAAACATTTTAATACTTTATGATCCCACTAGAACCAACACCCCTTCGATGGTTACTAAGTGATTCAGGATCCTAAATAAACAAGCTCACTAGTGAGCTTTAGCATCACCACTATCCGTCAAGTGATCTAGGTAGGAAATACCTTGATAATCGCATCTCATGCGACTCCTATTGGTCGGGTGGCATCACATGCCCCGACTCCCGACCGACTTTTTCCCGAGCCCCACAACCATTGTGATAGACCCGTCTAGCTTACCGAGTGTTCCCACTATAAGAGTCCGACTCGAACCCACCTAGTCGGAAAGAATTGGTAGCACCTCAATTTTATGAGCCCACTACCAAAAATGTCTGACTTGTGATGGTGCAAACACTGGCGGTAAAACCGACTAGACCTTCTTTGAGGGATTAAATTCTACCAGCTATCTAATAAAGGTAAAATAGAGACATATCAATAACACAAAATAAAGCAATTATAATGTGAAATGGTATGGCTCTCTTCATGGCGATCTCCATCTCCACAAAGCATGTAATCCGACTTGTGTCAACTCTTATCACTTACCATCTTAATACATGTCGCCAACTTGTACATCGACTTGCATGCCATCTGGGTTCTCCAAACAGCTACACTAGCTTAGTAAATAAAAAATTACATAGAGAATCCGACATACATGTTGTTATATAATAAAATGACAGCACCTAGGCTCCAGTCGGCTGACAAAACCGTGATTTGAAAATCACGTATGGATTACACACATACATCACATGCACATGAACCATACCATTCACAACTTCCTATAAAAACAAGTTATGCATAGATACAATATCTTTCGGTGTTGTGAAACTCACAACGATATCTAAGGTGCTACGACAGGGCAAAGCCGGCGGTCCCAAAAATGTAGATCTCATCTACATTCTAAACATGGATTTATTCATCGGATAATTTTTTTTACCCAAATCTGATCTACACTCCAATTGGATCAAAATCCTTTGATCTTCGATCACCACATCTAGATTTATGTGTCACAGTCTACCCCGATGGCGGAAACCGACTGGTAGGGGTATGTCGTTCCACGACCTCAGCAGTATGATTATGAAAACTAGATCGTCCATTTCTCCGAGTATAGTTGATCCAATCAACCTCGTACAAAACCGATTGAAAGGGCATTTATTGTCATAATCACTTTTGGTGTTCGTTAACAACAAGTAGATCATTTTACTGTTTGTTATTGTCCATAGGTTGGTATTATCATTGATAAACTGCACACACACTCTTGGGAAAATACCACATTCATTTGCCACTGATCTAGAAACTCCAGACCGGAGTCTCCGGTCTGCCAAGACCGGAGTCTCCGGTGTGGTCTGGAGTTTCCGGTTCTGGCTCCGGTGGTGCTTCCCAGGACCTGGCTGGGACATTCTGACTAGGGGTCCAGAGGCTGCACCGGAGGTACTCCGGAGTCTCCGGACTTTGGTCAGTCCGGAGTCTCCGGTGTTGGAAGGCCGGAGTCTCCGGTGTTGCTGGTGTAAAATTGGTCTGGATCAGTCAGAAGGGCAGTCCGAAGACTGGTCCGGAGATTGGCCGGAGTCTCTGGTCTGACTTTTCTACAACGGTCAGAAAACGGTTCGTGGAGGGGGCTGCCTATAAAAAGGGACCCTTATCTTCTTCCTCCAGCTGCTCGAGCTGCTCAAGAACACCAACCCCATTAGAGCCACCAAATCTACAAGATCTCTTCATCCAACCATCCAAAGTCATTGATCTTTGGAGAATCGAAGGAGGAGGCCTTGATTTATATCTTCACCAAGAGAGATGTTCATTTCCCCCTCATTCACTTGAGGGCCCCCAAGCTCTAGTGTTTCTTTGGAAACCCTAACTTTGATTTGGTTCTTACAAGCTTGTCTTTCATTTGTCTTGACATCTTGCTTGTATTTGGGAGCCTCCAATTCAGTTGTGGATGTGTGCCCCGAACTTGTTGTAAAGGTGCCGGCTTCCACCTCGAAGGTTGCCGATATAGTGGAAGGTGAATCGAGCCCGTTGGGGTGAGGTTCATCGGAGAACAAGGGAGGCCTCTCGTGGCGCTGGTGGTTTGAAACCACCCCCTCTCCAAACGTAGACGTACTTCCCCTCAAAAGGGAAGGAACTACGGGAAACAAATCCTTGTGTCTGCGCGTCCACTCCCTTGGTTACTTCTACCCTTTACCGCACTTTACTTACTTGTTCTTGCTTAGTGTTGTGTTAGTTTGTGCTTGATTGACATATAGGTAAATTCACCACAGTTGCATATTCTAGAGAATTTACCTTTCTTGTCAAACCCTAATTTGAAAAAGAGTAAAATTTGAAGTAGCACCTAATCACCCCCCTCTAGGTGGCCATACGATCCTTTCAATTGGTATCAGAGCCTCGGCTCTTTATTCGGGCTTTACTGCCTAAGAGAATATGGGTAGCAATGATGGGGATGGTGGTAGTGAGCCGACCCCGGTGACCATGGAAGATCTCAAAAACTTGGAAACAAGATTGAGCTCTTCCTTGGTCAACGAAGTCAAGAAGATGCTTGAGCAACTTCTTAAAGACAAAGATGGCTCATCACCCCCATCTCCTCAAGAGGATCAACCATCCATTTTACCTAAGGGGAATACGTCAGTATCCCCCGAGGGTATGGTGGTGGGGGGTAAACTAGACAACGTTAATTCCTCCACACACAATGATGGTGGTAAGGGTGAGCACCATGATTCATGGTACTCTCCCGACCCTCCAATCCCTCACCCTCATGTATACAATAGAGGTGACCCACCTAAGCTTGAAGAATCTGCTACTTTTGCTCAATGGCAATCACTAATGAGGACTCATATGCGCAGCTCTTGCATTGAACTATGGAACATCATCGAGCATGGACTCTTTATTAGGGATCCAAACAACTTGACAAGAAGAGAGATTGTTAATAGTCAACTCAATGCCACTGCTTTGCATATGATTCAACAAGGTTTGGGGACAAAGGATTATCCACACATTGAGCACTTTAGCATTGCCAAGGAAGCTTGGGATGCTCTCACTGTGTTGTTTGTTGGAAATGAGAGTATGAGGAGGAACCGATATGATGCTTTAAGCAATGAAGCTGAAGGCTTCTACATGAAAGAAGGTGAAGATCACGAAGACATGTACCGAAGGCTCAAGACCACCGCCACCGCTTTTAGGAATGTGGGTGCCTCACATGTGGATGATGCATGGATAAAAAGGAAATATGTGAGTGCACTCATGCATTTTGAGCCCACCGACTTGAAGAGCCTACAAGGAATACAAAACTACCATCTCATGACCTCAAATGAAGTTATGCAAGAGATGGCCGCTTTCAAGGTTGCCGCCAAGAATGCCAAAGATGCCCATGCTCGTGCCCTTGGTATGAGCAATGTTGTCAATGTTGCGTTAAAGGCCAAAGTTGTGGACCATGGGGATGAAGATGATAGTGATGAAGGGCCTTCCATGGACCACCCCGATGAATTCAAGATTGCTCATAGTCAATATATGGCCTTCTATGCAAAGAACTTTTGGAAGAACCCCGCCAAGGCCAAGTTGGAAATGCAA
Organism: Avena sativa; assembly: GCA_916181665.1. NCBI lineage: Eukaryota > Viridiplantae > Streptophyta > Magnoliopsida > Poales > Poaceae > Avena > Avena sativa. The sequence continues at coordinate 512,335,136 of OV702294.1, forward strand.
AGAAAAAGCAACCCAAATGGGAAAAGAGAAAATACAACGAGATTGAGAACTTGCTTCAATTGTGGTGACCGCTATCACTTTATAGCAAGTTGTCCCTATGAAAAGAGAGAAGATCATGGGGGTAAGCTTGTGTTGAAGAAGACTCTCAAGGCACCTTACAAGAAACCTTTCATCAAGAAGAATCCCATCAACAAGAAGTCGGGAGAAATTGTCTTGATCACTCATGAAGAATACTCCTCCGACAATGAAGATGATGAAGATGAGGAAGAGGAAACTTCGCATGGTGTGGCTGCTCTAGCCACCACCTCTACTCCGACATTCTCACTCTTTGATTCTCCAAATGAGAACTCTCCCACCAAGAACGTCACTTGCCTTATGGCAAGAGGAACGGAGGTATCCTCATCATCCCACTCTACTCCCTTAGATAATGATGAACTTGATGATGAGATGTCTCTTGATGTTAAAAAGGAATTAATTGCCTTTGATGAGTTTATGACTAACCTAAAAGGAGATGCTAAGTTACACTTTGAAAACATCCTAGATCAACTTTCACATACTCAAGAGCTTCTAGATGTAAGATGTAAACTTGGGCATGAACACATGATTGAGATAGAGGCTTTAAACAATGCTCTAGAAGAAGAACAAGAAACTAGGTTATCACTTGAGTTAAAACTTGAAGGGCTTGATGAGGCCAATGACAATATTGTTAAACAACTCATCAAAGAGCGTGATCATGCTATTGCTAAATACAGAAGTGCTAAAAAGGACAAGATTGAGTTTGTTGTGGTTCATGAAAAACTTGCCGAGGACTTTAGGTTGCTTAACAAGGCCCACAAGGCTTTGGAGAGTGAACTCTTGTCACTCACAAAGTCCCATGAAACGCTTCAAACTCAATTGGCCAATATTCCTTCACCTAGTAACTTCATTCCATCTAGTAGTACAACTATTCTTGAAGAGAATGCTAGGTTGAAGGGGGAGCTTGCTAAGGCCACATTTCCACAAGGCAACAAGTCTATTGATGATCTTTTGAGCAAGCAAAGGCCTAGTGGTGATAAAGGGGGCATTGGATTTGTCTCCAATTCTAAGAAGCAGAAGAACAATAACAAGAAGAAGGCCAAGCCCACACAAGAAACTAACAAGGCCATTGTGGGTAGTAAGACCACAAGTGGTAAAACTATGTCTCATGATGATTTTGCGGGTAGTGCTAACCCTCACTATGTTCTAATCCGTGATTATTATGGTGATGTGTATGCACAATATGTTGGCCCATATGATGGTTATATTGCTTGGTCTATTTGGGTTCCCAAGACCCTTGTTGCTAACAAAAGAGGACCCATTGAAAAATGGGTACCTAAAAATTAGCTTGATCTTTTGTAGACTTATGCTTCCGGAGGGTCAAAGTGGGTGCTTGATAGTGGTTGCACAAGTCATATGACCGGAAGCTCGTCTATTGTCAAGGACTTAAAGCCAAATGATGATCTAATCACCGTGACATATGCCGACAAGTCAAAGTCTAAGGTAATGGGTTTTGGCAAAGTTGTGGTTGCTCACGACATTACAGTCGTGAACGTCATGCTTGTTGAGACCCTTGGGTACAATTTACTTTCAGTCTGTGCTCTTGGAAAGATGGGTTTTTCCGTCTTTATACATAATGATCTTGTGGTCCTCATGTGGAGCAAGTCTCTCAAGGTCGCTTTCGTTGGGTATGTCGAACATGACCTGTATGTGGTGGACTTTTCGGGGCAAGCCACTACAAAGTCTCCACAAGGAGGGCCATATTTTTATGCCACTACAAAGTGCTTATTCGGAAAGGCCGATGTGGGTTGGTTATGGCATCGCCGACTGGCCCATGTCAATATGAGAACTTTGCAAAGTCTCCAAAAGGAGGGCCATATTGTTGGACAAAAAGAAAATGTTTCCTTTGCCAAATATCGTGTTTGCAGGGCATGTGTTCTAGGGAAGATGCATGATGCTCCTCATAAGCCTAAGAACTGCATCAAGTCCACCAAGATCTTGGAGCTCCTTCACGTGGACCTCTTTGGTCCTCCATCTCATGCAAGTCTTGGTGGGAAGAAATATTGCTTGGTGATTGTTGATGACTTTTCAAGATACTCTTGGGTTTATTTCTTCAAGTTGAAGAGTGAGACTCAAAAGACTTTTATCGACTTCATCAACTTGGTTCAACGGCAATACAATGTTCTCGTGTTGATCATAAGAAGTGACAACGGCACCGAGTTCAAGAACTACACCTTGAATGATTTCCTTAGTGATGAGGGGATTAAACATCAATATTCCGCTGCATACACCCCTCAACAAAATGGTGTGGCCGAAAGGAAGAACCAGACTCTTATTGAGATGGCTAGGACCATGTTGGCGGAGTTTAAATCTCCATACAACTTTTGGGCCGAAGCCATCTCCACCGCTTGCCATGCTTCAAACCGGCTCTACCTCCGCAAAGAAATCAACAAGACTCCATATGAAATACTTACCGGTAACAAGCCCAACATATCTTACTTCTGGGTGTTTGGTTGTAAGTGTTTCTATCTCATAAAAGGTGTTCGTTTGTCTAAATTCGAGTCTAAAGCATTAGAGGGTATTTTTGTTGGCTATGGTCTCGAATCTCACACTTATAGAATCTATGATAAGCTCTCCGGAGGCGTCATAGAATCTTGTAGTGTGACCTTCGAAGAATATGATGGTCCCGAAGGGGGGCGTGTTGATGCTTGTGATGCAGATGATGAAATGCCTCAGGATGCCATAGTAAGAATGGGCGTGGGATATATCCGCCCTGTTGAGCAACCCCTTATGGCGGATCGAGAAGAACTATGCTCCACTCAAGTGGAGCCCTCATCTTCACAACCTCAACATGCTCCATCCACCGAAGAGGACATTGACTCAAGCCAAACACAAGATGTGGACCCTCAACATGGTGATCAAAGTGTCAACTCCAGTCAAGGGGGGCTTGGTCCATTCGACGGATTGTCAAGTGGTGCCAAGTCAATTTGTCAAGGAAGATCCGTACAAGCTGCTTTGAGACAAGCTCAAATTGACGCTAGAAGTGCACTTGATCAAGACCAAGGTCAATCTTTGCCTCCCAATGTAGAGGATGACTCCAATGATGATCAAGGTCAAGTTGATGGTCAAGACGAGGATCAGAATGATGAATAGGGTCCTCCAAGAAACAACATGGAGATCCACGCTCGTCGCGAGGCTAGAAAGGAAAGAATGTTGGAAATAAGAGATCACACTCTACAAAATGTAGTTGGTGATCTAAGGAAAGGTATTTCCACAAGAGCACAATTGAAGAGGTTCAGTGAACACCAAGCTCACATCTCCATGATTGAACCAAAGAAAGTGTGGGAAGCTCTTGAAGATTCGGATTGGTTAGAGGCTATGCATAAAGAGCTCAACAACTTTGAGAGAAACAAAGTATGGAAGTTAGTTGAGAAGCCAAAGGATTGCCGCAATGTTATTGGAACAAAGTGGATATTCAAGAACAAGCAAGATGAGCATGGAATTATTGTAAGGAACAAGGCTAGATTGGTTGCACAAGGGTATTCTCAAATTGAAGGCATTGATTATGGAGAGACTTATGCGCCCGTGGCTCGCCTTGAGTCCATCCGTATCCTTCTTGCTTATGCGGCGCATCATAACTTTAAGTTGCAACAAATGGATGTAGAAAGTGCATTTCTTTATGGTCCATTAAATGAATTGGTATATGTTAAGCAACCCCCGGGATTTGAGGACCCCAACTTCCCAAACCATGTCTACAAACTTGATAAGGCGCTCTATGGGCTCAAGCAAGCCCCACGCACGTGGTATGAGCACCTTAGAGAGTTTGACCGTGGCTTTAAGGTTGGGAAAATCGATCCCACTCTTTTTACTAAGAGGGTCAATGGGGAGCTTTTTGTATGCCAAATATATGTTGATGATATTATCTTTGGCTCATCTAACAAAGCTTTTAATGATGAATTCTCAAAGCTTATGACTAGTAGGTTCCGGATGTCCTTGATGGGGGAGTTGAGAGTATTTCTTGGCTTTGAGATCAAGCAAGTTAGAGGAGGGACATTCTTCAATCAAGCCAAGTATACTCAAGATATGCTCAAGAGATTCAAAATGCAAGATTTAAATGGAGCTCCTACTCCCATGGCTACAAAGACTCATCTGGAACAAAATCCAAATGGTAAAGATGTGGATCAAAAGGTATACCGGTCTATGATTGGTTCTTTGCTTTACCTTTGTGCATATAGACCCGATATTGTGTTGAGTGTAGGTGTGTGTGCAAGATATCAAGCGTCTCCTAAAGAAAGCCATTTAATGGCGGTCAAGATAATCTTTCGATAATTGGTTCATACCCCATTTTATGGTCTTTGGTATCCTCAAGGCTCAACATTTGCTCTTTGTGGATACACGGATTCGGATTGGGCGGGTGACAAGGATGATCGAAAATCAACATCCGGGGCTTGCCAATTCCTTGGTAGGTCCTTGGTATGTTGGTCTTCCAAGAAGCAAAATTGTATATCTCTCTCCACCGCCGAAGCCGAGTATGTGGCAGCTGCTAGTGCTTGCACTCAATTGCTATGGATGAGGAAAACTTTAAAGGAATACGGTGTCCATTGTGACAAAGTGCCTCTTCTATGTGACAATGAAAGTGCCATCAAGATTGCCTACAACCCGGTGGATCACACAAGGACAAAGCATATTGAGATTCGCCATCACTTTATTAGAGATCATGTTGCTCGAGGTGATATTGATCTATCATTTGTATCAACCAAGTATCAACTTGCCGATATCTTCACAAACCCACTTGATGAAGCAAGGTTTTGCTACTTGAGGAATGAACTAAATATCGTAGATTCAAGGAGCTTGACTTGATATTCTTGCACCCTCACCTATGTTTCATCTCATATTTGGTTTAGGTGTAGGCATGGATATAGGGGGAGTGCGGTCCTAATTGATTGGACCATCCCTCCCCCATTATGCCCAAAGCAATCAAATTCATTCCTCTTAATATCATTTAGTGATATGTGAGCTTAATGATGAGTTTTGGTAATGGACCCAAGATATATCTTCGTGGTGCCAAGCCAAATATACTCAAATATGGTGGCCTAGGCCACCACCCTCTCTCATTTGAGAGGTTGGCGTTTACTCATGTTTGTCATTAGCTTGATTCTAGTCTCTTGGAGCTTTTCTGAACATTTTTTTGAATCCCTATGGCTCTTGTTGGTTCTTCATAGTTTGATATCTCAACCCAAGACCTTTCCCTATCTTAAAAACCATCTATCTCTCATATATGTCCCCAAACACCTTTCCTGGAACTTTTGGTCGAGGAGGACCGGAGTCTCCGGTGTACAAACACCGGAGTCTCCGGTGTAGACCGGAGTCTCCGGTCTGGATGGTTTCTGTCACTTAAAGAAGGGGCACGGGGTGAACTTGTACATCAGTTCCTCATTCTTCACCCCGTCCCCTACCTCCAAACCCGTCGCCTCCTCCTCCAAAAATCCTCCCCGAAGGTCAAGAAGCCCCCGGGATCCGCCGTGCCGCCGGCCAACCTTCCCCTCTCCTCCATTGGGTCATTCCCACCATAGGAATTGATCCCATGGACAGATCTGGTACCTCTCCTCTCCTTTTTCTCCTAGGGTTCATCCCTAGATGTGTTTTTGAGGATTGTTGCTGATTTGTCCATTGTAATCACTTGTTTGCGTGCACTCTTGTACTTTAGCCTTGTTGCATTGCCCGATCTACTAGATTCACCCTCACCAGTGTCTTCCCATCTCATACCCGAGCCTCCTGACCGAAGACTCCGGACTTAGGTCCGGGGACTCCGGTCTAGGCCGGAGACTCCAGTCCCTAGGACCAGAGTCTCCAGTCTGAGCCGGAGACTCCGATATCTGGTGCGGAGACTCCGGTGTTGGGTGAATCAAAGTAGTCCAGAAATGCATCAAAGCTCTTGTACTGCATCTTTGGGACATATATACTCATCTCCATGCTATCTCCCTCACTGCTGTTCACAGGTGATGGTTCTGGTCGTCCTTGTCGTACCAAGGCCAAGTCCCAAAGGGGCAATCCTCGCTATGATGAAGCTCAGGGTCAATTTATCGTGCCTCCGTCCAACCGGAAACAACGGGCACGTGATGCAGCTTACATGAAGAGGGATCAGGAGAGGGCTGAACGGGAGGAACGCGCAAAGGGAGCCAAGTATGACAACCTCCAGTCCCTAGCCAAGATGTCTAAAGAGGAGTACCGTGAGCTGAGAAAGACATATTTCTATGCGCTGCCTCGTACCAGTGACGACCCTCGTTTCTAGAGGAAAGAACAGACTGTGTTCATGAAGGATGTGTATGGTGTACTCACCAGATCACCTGTCTGCCCTCATAATTTCATGAGTGTTGAGCAAATGCGCCAGAGCCCTTACTTCAATGATGCCCTGTGGATCTGTGAGAAGCTGGGTCTCTACAACTTGATGGAGCTGCGTGAAGACTACAATGTCCATCTTGTCCAGCAGTTCTATGCCACAGTTGTGTTTGGGACTGACCTTGACAGGACCATGGTGTGGATGACTGGCACCACCCGCTGCACGACTACATTTCATGACTTTGCCAATGTCATCTTTGAGACCTTCCATGGTGTATCCACTCCTGTGGGGCTGCGCATGCACTCGGCAACTTTGGGTGAGAACAAGTTGAAGCTGGCACCTCTGTATGATGATGGTGTTGTGGGGGGTTCCAAGGGACTCAAGACCCTCTACAACCTTATGCTAAGGATTTTCCGTCACACTATTGCTCCAAGTGCTAGAAATGATGATGCTATCAAGGGTGGGCTTGTCAACCTCTTGTACCATACTCACCGGACCTTCAATGCTGGACCTGAGGCTGATGCTACACCCATTGATGTGATGGACTTCATTTTCGAGGAGATGTTCCATGCCATTATTTACAAGAAATCTCCTCCATATGCACCCTTGGTTATGAGGCTCATCAACTCCCAGGAGCATGATTCTCCACATGGCATACCACCACACCTCACTGTGCACACTCTGGTCTCTCTACAGCAGAAGGGGCACATGGGGCCTGCTCCAAGGCGTCGCTATGGGAATGATGATGATGAGGAGATTGAGACGGAGAGGGCTCCCTCTCCACCTAGAGTTCGAAGGAAGAATGCCTCCAATGCCCCTATGCCTACTATGACTCGAGACTATGTGCATGAGAGGGTCAAGAAGGCCAGCTTTTGGGAAAGGACCCTTTGTTGCATGAACGTCGACATTCGCAAGCAGCAGCATGCATCCTACCAAAGCAACCGCCGCATTGAGAAGCTTCTCAAAGAGATCAAGGAACAGGGTGCTGAGGATAATGAGGAAGGTGAAGATGAATACAATGATGAGCATGGGGCTCAGCAGTCCACAAAGTCTGATCATACACTCTCATTTGGGGCATGGAATGCTCAACAGGATAGTCTGGTGGATTGGAAGACATTTGCTGATGTCACCTGAGGGTTTGGGTACCAGGGTACTTCTTCTTCTCGCCCTCACGGCAAAGGGCCTGCTGTCCCTAAGGATGATGATGATGATGACTATGACCAGGATGAGGGTGACCAGGAGGAGGATGAGGATGCCGAGGATGACGAGGAAGACGATGACTACTGAGTTATTGGGGCGCTAGTATAGGTCTTTTCCCTTTTTCGGCGTTTCGATGCCAAAGGGGGAGAAGACATTCTCATCGCTTTGCATGGGATTTGGGATTTGCGACTATCTTCCGTTATTTGCCTTTTATTTGGATATTCGAACTTGAACTTTATGAGTGTTATCTGCTGTTCTTATGTGTGTCTATGACTATGTGCTTATGTGCAACACCTATTGTAACTCATGTGAGATCTATGTGTGCTATCATTGATATTATCTTCCTTACATGATTTACTTCATTATCTTGCTGAACATAGTCAGGGGGAGCCACATTTATATGTTATTCCATGCAAATCACTTGTTGTCATCGAACACCAAAAAGGGGGAGATTGAAAGGGCATTTATTGCCATAATCACTTTTGGTGTTCGTTAACAACAAGTAGATCATTTTACTGTTTGTTATTGTCCACAGGTTGGTATTATCATTGATAAACTGCACACACACTCTTGGGAAAAGACCACATTCATTTGCCACTAATCTGGAAACTCCAGACCGGAGTCTCCGGTCTGCCAAGACCGGAGTCTCCGGTGTGGTCCGGAGTTTCCGGTTCTGGCTCCGGTGGTGCTTCCTAGGACCTGGCTGGGACATTCTGACTAGGGGTCCGGAGGCTGCACCGGAGGTTACTCCAGAGTCTCCGGACTTTGGTCAGTCTGGAGTCTCCAGTGTTGGAAGGCCGGAGTCTCCAGTGTTGCTGGTGCAGAATTGGTCTGGGTCAGTTAGAAGGGCAGTCCGGAGACTGGTCCGGAGATTGGCCGGAGTCTCTGGTGTAGACCGGAGTCTCCGGTCTTCAGACCGGAGTCTCTGGTTTGACTTTTCTACAACGGTCAGAAAACGGTTCGTGGAGGGGGCTGCCTATAAAAAGGGACCCTTATCTTCTTCCTCCAGCTGCTCGAGCTGCTCAAGAACACCAACCCCATTAGAGCCACCAAATCTACAAGATCTCTTCATCCAACCATCCAAAGTCATTGATCTTTGGAGAATCGAAGCAGGAGGCCTTGATTTATATCTTCACCAAGAGAGATGTTCATTTCCCCCTCATTCACTTGAGGGCCCCCAAGCTCTAGTGTTTCTTTGGAAACCCTAACTTTGATTTGGTTCTTACAAGCTTGTCTTTGATTTGTCATGACAGCTTGCTTGTATTTGGGAGCCTCCAATTCAGTTGTGGATGTGTGCCCTGAACTTGTTGTAAAGGTGCCGGCTTCCACCTCGAAGGTTGCCGATATAGTGGAAGGTGAATCGAGCCCGTTGGGGTGAGGTTCATCGGAGAACAAGGGAGGCCTCTCATGGCGTTGGTGATTTGAAACCACCCCCTCTCCAAACATAGACGTACTTCCCCTCAAAAGGAAGGAACTACGGGAAACAAATCCTTGTGTCTTCGCGTCCACTCCCTTGGTTACTTCTATCCTTTACCGCACTTTACTTACTTGTTCTTGATTAGTGTTGTGTTAGTTTTTGCTTGATTGACATATAGGTAAATTCACCATAGTTGCATATTCTAGAGAATTTACCTTTCTTGCCAAACCCTAATTTGAAAAGGAGTAAAATTTGAAGTAGCACCTATTCACCCCCCCTCTAGGTGCCCATACGATCCTTTCACTGATCTATCTCATAGATCGACCACCAAAATAGCAAATAGATCCAATCTAATGCTAACTTTATATCACATATGCACGATCTCGAGCCTAAAACTAGAAGCTATCGCTCTGATACCACTGTTGTGCCACACGGAGATAAACAAAACCTTTTCCCTATGCAGTGATCCCAAGATCTAGTTGAGGCTTAAGGCCACGAGAATTACCACTAGACTCACGGTTGTGGAATACCGATGAAGCGCGTCAGTTAATGCAGTGCAGTCCTCATGATCCGATCCAATCCCACGATATTCCAAGTGCTGATTGTACAACACCTTCGCCGGTATCCACACGTACGAGGAAAAGGTCTGACGATGGACTACTAGGTCCAATGCAGCGGCTGGACTGAATGGGGCTAGGGTTTCAACACATGGAGTGGTCTAACCTTGCCCTTTGGGCATCCTGCGCCCTAGTATATATAGGGAGAGGAAGTGGGCTCCACTTACTTGTGGCCCATCCACTAAAACCTATACGAGTCTCTGCGAGTATAACTCACTAACTCAGTCCGCGTCTTATTCGGGTCCAACCCAAACGACTTGCTCCTACTCTTAAGTGTGTGACCCCGCAGGCTCATGTCAACTTGGACACGATTTGAGTCTAACTCGCAATCGATCAATCGGTAGCGGCTCCTAGTAGAACGTGCTGATTCCCAAGTACCAAAAATTCATTACGACATACCTTCTAATGTGACTTACGCCCGAGTCCCTTTTGCCTCACAATATACCTTGTCTAACTATAGGCGAATAATTGTCATCCCTTAAATAGTCCGACTCTCTTCTCGATCTGTGATATGTGATTCTTCTGACTAACTCTTAGTCGATCGTCTCGGTTAACACTTAACCGAGTCTTGCATGGCCATGATTTCTGAATCATATCACACGAGAGGGCCCAGAGAATATCTCTCTAGATGGAGGGGCAAAATCCCATCTTGGTTATTCACATCACGCAGCTTGATTCTCAGTTGACCCGAACTCTGCCTTTATAATTGCCCTGTTATAGATCAGCGTTTGATTGAACCTAAGTCTGTGATCCACAACTAGGAGTGTGCAATAACCTCAGGTTTAAGGATTACATTGATTGATACATAAAAATGACGACTTTTTCGTTGTGTCTCAATATGGGTCAATCCGACTCGCTAAACTATTTAGCCAAATTGGTGTAAGTAGGAATAGCATCACCATGCCAATGACAAGTGGAAACGATTCATCAGCCGACTTTCACATTATTCTAAGTTGTCTGTCCAACACAACCTCAATGACCAAGGATATTTAGTATGAACAACATGAATATATAGTTCCACAACTAAATCACATATGCAATGATATACATCAAATGTTCATGCAAGGACAACTTAATAACTTTATATAATGGGAATTACATCATACATGATTGCCTTTAGGGCATACTCCCAACAGATGCCCCCTTTTGCAGCTCTAGGGAATGGTTCCACGAAAACGTTCTATTCGGGCGTTGTCGTTGGGCCTGCCTCTGGGCAGCTTTGAAGATGGTGTTGGCCACAATGCGGAGGGTGCACGAGCAACCAAGCTACCCAATTTTGCACCGCTTTGGCCTATTTGGAAGGTATGTATGTTACCAAATACCTTCTGATAGATCCTCATTTGGTCATATATGTTATCATCGTGTTCCTTTGTCAAATCTATAGCTTACGAACATTGACATATCTCCTTTGGTCATATACGTTTTCATCACGATCCTTTGTCAATAACAACTTACGAACTTTTACCGGTCTTGGATCTTATGATGCACCGCAAAAATTTGTGAAACCAGTTCACCCCAAAAATTTCTCCCTTGGTCATATATGTTGTCGTCTTGCTCCTCCCCAATGATCATGTTGTGCATGATCACACAAGAAGTCATGACCTACCACATCTGCTCCCTCCTCTATCTCCTAGATGGGTGCCTAACAATAGACCAACAAGATTGGACCACACCAAATGTTCGCTCCACATCCTTCCTATCAACCTCTTGATTTTTAACAAACCTACTCTCTTTATCGTCTTGAGGTATGCGGATTTTCTTCATAAATGTGGTTTAGGGAGGATAGATACCATCGGTGATTGATGGCACCTGAGAGCGCTTCGTGGGAAACCCCAAGAGCAAGGTGTGAAGAGCACAGCAGCAAGTCTTCCCTCAGTAAGAAACCGAGGTTATCGAACCAGTAGGAGGAAGGAAACGTCTCAAAGGTGTTGTAAGCAACTTGGATATCTACACAACACAAACTCAAGACTTTGCCCCAACGAACAGTGAGGTTGTCAATCTCACCGGTTGCTGTAACAAAGGATTAACTGTATGGTGTGGAAGGTAATAGTGGTTTGCAGAAAGTAAACAGTAACATTGGAAGATGTATCAATGGTAAAGATTGGACCGGGGTCCATAGTTCACTAGAGGTGTTCTCCTTAGATAAACAAACATGGCATGTTGGGCAAATAAATTACTGCAGGGCAATTGACAGGGCTGAGCAAGGCATAACAATGCAATACTAGACATCATGATCCTATGGGATTTGATTGGGCAATACAATAAGATACATAGACCGCCATCCAACTTCATATATGACTAGAAGTCCACCTTTGGGTTATCATCCGAACCCCCTCCAGTATTAAGTTGCAAGCAACAGACAACTACTTTAAGCAAAGTGTGTAAGGTAAACAATCCAGTTGTTCCATGAACAAGAGACCGTCCACTTTAAGCAAAGTGTGTAAGGTAAACAATCCACTTGTTCCCTAGTGGCAATAGCACATCTACAACCTTAGAGATTTTTGTCACTTCCCTTAGATTAAATAGAGGCATGAACCCACTATCGAGCATAAATACCCCCTCTTGGAGTCACTAGCAACTACTTGGCCAAGATAGCTACTAACAACGGAGAGCATGCAAGATCACAAATAACACAGACATGATAGAATCAATAAGACAAAACCATTAATCAATCTGACATAGTAATCTCAATATCCATCGGATCCCCGCAAACACAACATGCATGATTACAAATAGATGAGATCTTGATCATGAACGGAGCTCACAAGATCTAGACATGAAATCACAAAGGAGGAGATACAACCATCTAGCTACTACATGGACCCGTAGTCCAACGTGGAACTACTCACGCTTCATACCGGAGGGTGGCTTGATGAAGAAGAAGGCCTCTAGGATGATCTCCCCTCCGGTAGGGTGCCAGGAAGAGCTTCAGATCCCCCCGATCTAGGGACGATGGTGGCGGCGACTACATATAGTTTCATGGAATATTGATCGGGTACTTAGGGTTTAGGCATCGGGGGCTTCTTATAGGCGAAGAGGGAGGCCGAGGGGGTGCCCGAGGCGGCTGCACCCCCCAAGGCGTGGGCCAGGCCTGGCCGCGCGACCAGGGGGTGTGGCCCCCTCGAGGCCCTCCTCCGTCTCGTCTTTTGGCTCTGTGTTCCCCACGGTAAAATATTGACTTTGGCTTTTGTCCCGTCCAATTCCAAGAATATTGATTTTCTGCCTTTCTGGAACCAAAAACAGAAGAAAACAGGCAACTGGCACTGTGGAATCTTGTTAATAGGTTAGTACCAGAAAACATATAAAAACACCTCAAAGTGTAGACAAAGCAATGCAAAGTAGATACTAAACAAGCATGGAACATCAAAAATTATAGATACTTTTCTGACATATCAAGCATCCCCAAGCTTAACTCCTGCTCGTGCTCGAGTAGGTAAGTGATAAAAGAATAATTTTTGAGGTGACATGCACCATCAAAATCAAGATCAAACCATTTGCAAGCATTGAAAGCTGGTATCAAAGAACTCTAAACATGTGCATGAAAGATGAAGTTCTAACAATATGACAAAGTAACTATGCATGCAACATGAAAGGCTACAAACAAAGATCATGAATAACATGCGTTGAAAAACGTTTGTTTGTTTCACATACAGAAAACATGGCATAGTGGCAATTAGCTTGTCCCTCATAGAGTAGCAAATAGATGCATCGGACACCTTCAAAGTTCAAAAGAGTGACTAGATACAAATAGCACAAGAACAAGCAATATAAACAATATGCATCAATCAATAAGTTTGGGACAATGCACATAGAACTAAGAATGGCAACTATGATCTCTTAACTGGTTCCTAAAGGTATAATGTGGAGACTCAATATAATAGTGGAAGAAAGGCCCTTCATAAAGGGAAGCAGGGATTTCAAGTTTCAAAAAAAGCTTCCAAAAATTATGGTACTTGTTAGATTTCATCCCTCATTGCCCCTATCATAAGCATCTTGAAGTGATTAAGGTTAAAGTGAACAAACTATGGAGTATATGCTTGACAAAGTATAAGTTGGTAATCTCATGTCCCTTGAATACGAGGGCCGCTCCTCATCCTACTCAACTTTAGTCACCTGTAAGTTCTTGTCATAGTAAGTACATGTTTATCATAGAGAATCGCCAACAGGGTACCCCTTGCACATGGTACATGATTTATCTCGTAACCAAAATGACAAGGCAAGCAGACAATGAGCATCTCAGCAATCATCTTATTTACCATGGGAATATGGTGCTTTTTATCTCTTTCCTCTTTCTCAATATGTCTCTTTTTTTATAAGAAGAAAGCTTCATAGATGTCATTATGGTGATGCTGCAAGTTTCCACCATGATTAGGCATGGCTTAGTAGCGGCCCAGGCGTTTCTCTAACACACATACATAACTCCATGGACTTACAAGATGCCCTTTTATTTCACACCGACGACATCCATAGACAAAATAACATGATATCAACTGTGTACAAAGTACAAGTGCAATGTTGAAAGCGTTCCCCATGACAACACGGTTCTGCTAATTTCAACGTATAAGTGTAAGCATATACAACATAGATGATACAATGGTTCAAGTTTATTAGGGGCAAGAAAAATAAAGTGTGCCATCAAGTTTGTGAGAGCTTTAATCACTAAGTTTTCACATCACAAAATACTTTTTAATTGGAAGATAGATGAAAACAAGAATATACTTGGAATGGTGTAACAAACCATGCATAGGAATTTATAGTGGACACTTTGGAATAAGTTGGTTTCTTAGGAGTTGGATGCATGAGTAGAGCTTACTCATACAAGTGGAGGCTAGCAAAAGACTGGGAGCAACCAACTAAGAGAGAAATAATAGCCATAATCATGCAGAGCAACAAAAACATTACTAATCAAAGCATAGAGTGGTACTAAAAGTCAAGGACTAAATGATCATAGAGGATATGGTGACTTGTTCATAGTCATAACATGGTGTGAGCATGTGCCAAGTCAACCCAAACAAAACATCAAAGGTGAATATCACAATACTATGCTTTTGTATGCTAAAACAACACATAATTCTTCCAAGGCACACTAAGCAATCCCAATTGTTTGGAACAAGTCATGATACAGCAGTAATCACTAAGCATAAGGTCAAAACAATACCTAGCATGACATGCAAAAGTCTAAGTCATAGTCAAAGCAAGCTCCTCTTACACTATTTAAAGCAAGAACTTTCTACTCCTTTCCAACACCAATCAACTTATTTGAAACAACACAGCGAGAACGGGGGTCCAAACTACTTTATTCAAGAAACTAAGCAAACTAAGCAAAGCAACCAAAAACTAAGACGCTCCAAGAACAACACAACAGTGCATGAAACAATAAAAATGAGGTGTCTAGAAAGACCTGAGCTTTTTATTAATGAAGAAGGGGATGCCTTGGGCATCCCTAAGCTTTGACGCTTGTACCTCTTGAATATTTCTTGGGGTGACACGGGGTGGCATCCCCAAGTTTGAGCTTCTGTCCATTCTTCATCTCATTACATCATTCTCTCTCTACACCTGAAATTTTTCCTTCATACAAAACTTCACACAATCTTCATTAGCAACATTAGTGTATTCAAAAGATAATAGACCCTTGGGTTTAGCTTTAGAACAGCAAAACTTTCACTAAAAACACAATCTACTGTAGCAATTCCCTCAAAAAGCTCAATTTCCCAAAAAGAACCCAAAATGGAATCAATAAGAAGCAAATGCAAATAATGGCAGAACTCTATCAAAACAGACCAGCAGGTAGAAACCGATTTTTTCAAAGACCTTCTGTTGCTCAAATCAAAAAGTGTTGAGCTAACGAAAGTTAGATAACATACTGGGGGATTTATTCGTAAACTATCAGATCAATCCGACTTACATAGATTCCTCACGAATTTTTACTGTGGAGCACAAAAATCTGTTTCGAGACAGCAACTCCCCAAATCTTACTTCCCTCTCATTATAGATCATTCTTGGCACAAAAAGCAAAAAAAAGGATAAAGAGAGGTCATTACTGAGGTAATAACTTCTAAGACTCATGAAAACTCTTGGGTTATCTCCCAACAAGTACTTTTATTTAACGCCTTTAAGTTAGGCACACAAGAAGCAAGAATCAAGTGTTTTCAAATGAAGAAGCATTAACATCAAACCTTGATTTCAAAGGAGGAGAAAAAAATCAACTTCTCTCTACTCATAGGGAAGTGTTCAATACCTTTCTTGAATGGAAATTGATATTTAATGGTGTCTTCTTTCATATCAATGATGGCACCAATAGTTCTAAGAAAAGGTCTTCCCAAAGTAATAGGACAGGAAGCATTATATTCAACATCCAAAACATAGAAATCAACAGGGACATAAGCATTGTTAACCATCATGAGAACATCATTAACACTCCCCATGAGTTTCTTCTTAGCATTATCATTAAGTGGGACATCCAAATAACAATCTTCCAAAGGTGGCAAATCAAGCATTTCATAAATATTTCTAGGCAAGGATAGCAACCTTTCTTTAGATTTTCCTCTCAAGGATAAAGGAAACAACTTAAGCTTAATAATATCCCCATCTACATCTTTATATTTTTTCATCTCACAAAGTTCAACAAAATTATTGAGATGGGCAGCAACATCATCAGAACTAGCACTAGAAAATTGCTCTCTCATCATAAGATTCAACAAAACAGGCTTAATTTCATAAAAGGTAGCATCAGGAGCAGGAGGAGCAATAGGAGCGCTGAGGAAATCATTGTTGTTTATGCTAGTGAAGTCACACAACCTGGTGTTCTCAGCAGAGTTCATTTTGGCAAAAGTGGAGCAAGCCAACAACAGCAGCAACTAGAGCAGGAACTAATTTTTGTGTGTTTTTTATAAGAGAAAGCAAACCAAACTAAACTATTTTTTTGGAGTTTTTGATAAAAAGAGGCAAAAAACCAAGCAAATGAAACTAAGCAAAACAAAAACAAAGTAAAGAGAAAGTTTGAGAAGGACTCCACTTGTGAAGACGTCCTTAGCCTCCCTGACAACGGAGCCAGAAAACTTGTTGATGGCGCCTAAGAGCGCTTCGTCGGGAAACCCCAAGAGTAAGTTGTGAAGAGCAAAATAGCAAGTCTTCCCTTAGTAAGAAACCGAGGTTATCGAACCAGTAGGAGGAAGGAAACGTCGCAAAGGTGTTGCAAGCAACTTGGAGACCTACACAACACAAACTCAAGACTTTGCCCCAACAAACAGTGAGGTTGTCAATCTCACCGGTTGCTATAACAAAGGATTAACTGTATGGTGTGGAAGGTAATAGTGGTTTACAGAAAGTAAATAGTAACATTGGAAGATGTATCAATGGTAAAGATTGGACCGGGGTCCATACTTCACTAGAGGTGTTCTCCTTAGATAAACAGACATGACATGCTGGGTAAACAAATTACAGCAAGGCAATTGACATGGATGAGCAAGGCATAACAATGCAATACTAGACATCTGTAGGGGTTCGTAGCATGGAAAACAAAAAAATTCTACCGCATGCAAACAAACAAGCCAAGATCTATCTACTAGATTGTAGAAACGAGTCGATAGAGGAACTCACCCTTGAAGATTCCAAAGCGGTTAACAAGAGCAGATTCTCGTGGGTGATGTAGTCGTACTCTTGCCGATCTCAAGATCGCGTAGACGATCCTTCCCGCGATGCGTTCCGGCAGCGCTTCCGCAGTCGGTCACACGTTCGGTACTTGATGAAGACCTTCCTCTCCCTTGTTCCAGCAGGCGGTGGAGGTTGTAGCACTCTCCTCGCGATTTCGGCAGCACGACGGCGTGGTGTTGGAAGTAGAGGGGAGATCTCGCAGGGCTTCGCCTTAAGCCGGAGCGAGTATGGTAGACTATGAGAGAGGCCTTGGTGATCTAGGGTTTAGAGGGCACCAAGGGGAGGGCTTGGTCGGCGGCTAGGATTTGGGTAAACCCCAACTCGCCGAGTTGGAGGTACCCTAGGCGGCGGCACAAGGAGGTGGTGGCGCCGGCAGCTTGGGGCTAGGGTTTTTTGGGTGTTTTT
The DNA here is from genome assembly GCA_916181665.1 of Avena sativa. Taxonomy (NCBI): domain Eukaryota; kingdom Viridiplantae; phylum Streptophyta; class Magnoliopsida; order Poales; family Poaceae; genus Avena; species Avena sativa. The sequence continues at coordinate 512,352,783 of OV702294.1, forward strand.
TGAGAGGGGCAGCCCTACCCCTCCTTATATAGGTGTGAGGGTGCGGCTTGGGAGGAGGGAGTCCTCCCCCAAGTCGGCCTCCTTGGCCGGCGGGTGGAGGGAGGAGACTTCCTCCCCAAGTAGGTTTCCTACTCTCCCTCCACCAAGCAAACTTGCCGTTTGACTTTTTCAAATTGGCATTTGAATTTCAAACTAGGATTTGATTTCTCCCTTTATTTTGCCCAGCCAAGTGACCTAGTACATGATGCAACCATTCCATATTGTCATGACACATTCATGTACCCTTCCCCTCCGGAGTGCCGGACCTTCCAGACCCTTCTAGAACATTCCTGGTGAAAACACCGGAATCATTCCCCAACTCCGAAATAGGACTTTCCTTATATGAATCTTATTCTCCGGACCATTCCAGATCTCCTCGTGATATCCCGGATCCCATCCGAGACTCCGAACAACATTCGGTCTCTTACTCATCATTCCATAACTACTCAACAACATCGAATCCTTAAGTGTGTCTCCCTACGGTTCGTGAATTATGCGGACATGATCGAGACACTTCTCCGATCAATAACCAATAGAGGAATCTGGAAATTCATATGGCACCCACATATTTCTATGATTACTTTGCGATCGAATGAACCACTTACATACGATACCAATTTACCTTTGTCTCACGATACTTTACTTATCCGAGGTTTTGATCATCGGTATCTCTGCATACCTAGTTCAACCTCGTTACTGATAAGTACTCTTTTCTCGTTCCTGTGGTATGTGATCCCTTGTGAGCCAGTCACATGCTTGCAATCCAATTGGATGACATTCCACCGAGAGGGCCCAGAGTATATCTATCCGTCATATGGACGGACAAATCCCACTCTTGATCCATGTGTCTCAACCCATAATTTCTGAACACTCAATGCCATCTTTATAGCCACCCAGTTATGGTGTGGTGTTTGATGTCATCAAAGCATCCTTCCGGTGATGGTGATTAGCATGATCTCATGGTCGAAGGAATTAGGTTACTATGTATCAGAAAGCTTATAGCAATTGAACTATTAAAATGACTTGATCTTTATGCTACGCTTATCTATAGGAGTATGTCCATCATACCATTCTCCTAATGATATGACCTTGTTATTAACAACATATCAAATGTTCATGATCAAGAAACCATGATCATATATTAATCAACAAGCTAGTATTATAAAGAGGCTTTACCATGGACTCTAATTTAGTTTACAAATCACACAAGTATTAATGTTTCTGGTTAATACTGTTATAGCATGAATGTAAATATTTATCATAAACAAAAAGATATAATAATAACTACATTTATTATTGCCTCTAGGGCATATCTCCAACAGTCTCCCACTTGCACTAGAGTCAACTAATCCAGATTACATGGTAATATACCGAACACCCATGGCAGTTTGGTGTTGGTCATGTTTTGCCCTCGGGAGAGGTTTAGTCAACGGATCCGCCACATTTAGATCTGTGTGTACTTTGCAAATCTTTATGTCACCATCTTGGACATGTTCTCGAATAGCGTGAAAACGTAGCTTGATGTGCTTCAGCTTCTTGTGTGACCTTGGTTCTTGCGCATTGGCTATGGTGCCCATGTTATCACAGTAGATAGACATTGGGTCCAGCGCACTTGGAACCACACCGAGCTCTGTAATGAACTCCTTCATCCATATCGCTTCTTGTGAAGCCTCCGAAGCAGCTATGTATTCCGATTCAGTTGAAGATCTCGCCACAATGCTTTGCTTTGCACTCCTCCAGCTAACTGCTGCACCATTCAAAGTAAATACGTATCCAGATTGTGATTTAGAATCATCCGGATCGGTGTTCCAACTAGCATCGGTGTAACCATAAACAACGAGCTGTTCATCACCTCCATAAGAAAGAACCATATCCTTAGTTCTTCTCAAGTACTTAAGGATGTTTTTGACCGTTGTCCAATGATCCACTCCTGGATCACTTTGATATCTGCTAGTCAAACTAACAACATATGAAATGTCGGGTCTAGTACATAGCATGGCATACATTAGAGATCCTATGGCTGAGGCATAGGGAGTCTTACTCATCCTTTCTCTATCTTCTGCCGTTGCAGGACTTTGAGTTTTACTCAAGGTCGTATTGGGCAACATGGGCAAGAACCCTTTCTTGCTATCTTTCATTCCAAACCTCTTTAGAACTTTGTCCAAATATGTACTTTGTGACAATGATATTAGGCATCTCGATCTATCTCTATAAATCTTTATGCCTAATATGTAAGCTGCTTCGCCAAGATCTTTCATTGAAAAACTATTATTCAAATAATCCTTGACACTATTAAGAAGGTCTACATCATTCCCAATCAACAATATGTCATCTACATATAGTATTAAGAATGCTACAGAGCTCCCACTCACTTTCTTGTAAATACAAGCTTCTCCATAAGTTTGTATAAAACCAAAACTTTCGATTACCTTATCAAAACATTGATTCCAACTTCGGGATGCTTGCTTCAATCCATATATGGACCTTTGAAGTTTGCATACCTTGTTAGCATCTTTAGGATCGACAAAACCTTTGGGTTGCATCATATACAACTCTTCATCAATGTCTCCACTGAGGAACGCCATTTTGACATCCATCTGCCATATCTCATAATCGTAATATGCAGCGATTGCTAACATAATCCTCACAGACTTTAGCTTCGCTACTGGTGAGAAAGTCTCATCATAGTCAACTCCTTGAATTTGTCAAAACCCCTTTGCGACAAGTCGAGCTTTATAGACGGTAACATTACCATCAGCATCTGTTTTCTTCTTGAAAATCCATTTGTTCTCGACAGCCTTCCGGCCATCCGGTAAGCCCACCAAAGTCCATACTTGGTTTTCGTACATGGATCCAATCTCGGATTTCATGGCTTCTTGCCATTTATTGGAATCTGGGCTCATCATCGCTTCCTCATATGTCGCAGGGTCATCGGTGTTATCCACCAACATGACACTCATAACGGGATCATACCAATCAGGAGTAGTACGAGTTCTCGTTGACCTGCGAGGCTCTGTAGCAACTTCAACCAAGTTTCATGATCATCATCATTAGCTTCCTCTCTTATTGGTGTAGGCGCCACAGGAACTGCTTCTGGTGCTGCGCTACTCGCAAGTTCAAGAGAAGGTTCAACAACCTCGTCGAGTTCTACTTTCCTTCCAGTCACTTCTTTCGAGAGAAATTCTTTCTCTAGAAAGGATCCATTCTTAGCAACGAAGATTTTGTCCTTGGATCTATGATAGAAGGTATACCCAATAGTTTCCTTCGGGTATCCTATGAAGACGCATTTTTCCTCTTTGGGTTCAAGATTGTCCGGCTGTAACTTCTTTACATAAGCTTCGCAACCCCAAACTTTAAGGAACGACAATTTAGGTTTCTTCCCAAACCATAATTCATACGGTGTCGTTTCAACGGATTTAGATGGTGACCTATTTAAAGTGAATGCGGCTGTTTCTAATGCATAACCCCAAAACGATAGCGGTAAATCTGTAAGTGACATCGTAGAACGAACCATATCTAAGAGAGTTCGATTACGACGTTCGGACACACCATTACGCTGTGGTGTTCCCGGCGGTGTCAATTGTGAAAGAATTCTGCATTTCTTTAAATGCTCGCCAAACTTGTAACTTAGATATTCACCTCCATGATCAGAACGTAGAAATTTAATCTTGTTACGTTGATTCTCTACCTCACTTTGAAATTCCTTAAACTTCTTGAAAGTTTCGGACTTATGTTTCATGAAATAGATATACCCATATCTACCCAAGTCATTCGTGAAGGTAAGAACATAACGATAACCACCGCGCGATGCTACACTCATTGGGCCACACACATCGGTATGCATGATTTCCAATAAGTCCGTAGCTCGCTCCATCATCCCAGAAAATGGAGTCTTAGTCATTTTACCCATCAGACATGCTTCGCATCTTTCAAGTGATTCGAAATCAAGTGATTCAAGAAGTCCATCGGAATGGAGTTTCTTCATATGCTTCACTCCAATGTGACCAAGACGACAGTGCCACATAATGGCCGAGTTATCGCTCAATTTCAAAAGTTTAGCTTCAATGTTATTAATATGTGTATTTCCACTATCGAGATTCAATAAGAATAGACCATCTATCAAAGGTGCAAGTGCATAAAACATATTACTCATATAAATCGAACAACCATTATTCTCAGACTTAAACAAGTAACCGTCTCGCAATAAACATGACCAGATATAATGTTCATGCTCAACGCAGGCACCAAATAATAATTATTTAAGTATAAAACTAATCCCGATGGTAGATGAAGAGGTAACGTGCCAACCGAGATCACATCAACCTTTGATCCATTTCCAACGCGCATCATCGCCTCGTTCTTTGCTAGCTTTCGTTTATTCTGCAGCACCTGTTTCGAGTTACAAATATGAGAAACCGAACCAGTATCAAATACCCAGGCACTACTACGAGTACTAGTGAGATACACATCAATAACATGTATATCGGATATACCTTTCTTATTGATGTTTCCGTTCTTCAAATCCGCCAAGTACTTTGGGCAATTCCGCTTCCATTGACCCTCTCCCTTGCAGTAAAAACACTCAATATCAGGCTTAGGTCCAGCCTTGGTCTTCTTCGCCGGTGCGGCAACTTTCTTACCACCCTTCATGAAGTTTCCCTTTTGCTTAGACTTGCCTTTCTTGAATTTGGTGGTCTTATTGACCAACAACACTTGATGCTCTTTATTTATCTCCACTTCTGCAGATTTCAACATGGAGAAGAGTTTTGGCAACGTCTTGTTCATGTTTTGCATATTGTAGTTCATCACAAAGTTCTTGTAACTTCGTGGCAGTGATTGGAGGACACGGTAAATACCCAAAGCATTAGGAATCACTATACCCAAACTTTGGAGTTTGTTTGCGTGCCCAGACATCTTAAGCACATGCTCACTGACGGAGCTGCCCTCTTCCATCTTGCAGTTACAGAACTTTTCAGAAGCCTCATAACTATCAACTACCGCACGAGCCTCAAATATCATTTTGAGTTCACGGACAATATCATGTGGGTCATGGTTGTCAAACCTTTTCTGAAGCTCCGATTCAAAACCATACAAGATAGCACATTGAACTGCGGAGTACTAATTCTTCCGAGTGATGTAAACATTATTTACTTCATCGGTAGCAGTAGCTGCAGGCGGGTCATCCAGCGGTGCATCCGGCACATAGGTCAAATTACCAACATTGAGGACAATCCTCAAATTGCGGAACCAATCCGCGAAGTTGCTTCCATTGTTTTTCAACTTTTCTTTCTCTAGGAATGCATTAAAATTGATGGTAGGGGCCGCCATTGATCTACAAAATATTTGCAATAGTTTAGACTAAGTTTATGACAAATTGAGTTCTAATTAATAGTTAAATTAATCTAGGTGAACTCCCACTCAAAACAATATCCCTCACATTGTTTTAGTGATAACACGAACCAAATCCACCACATCAAAACCGATCATCACGAGAGTTGATGTAGCTTCAATGGCGAACAATCAACATGTTCATCATATCTACTATATGACTCATGCTTTACCTTTCGGTCATCCGTGTTCCGAGACCATGTTTGTACATGATAGGCTCGTCAAGATCAAACCTTAGCTTCCGCATGAGCAAATCTGATGCAACCCGTCCTACGACCGCTACTACATCTACTCCCACAAGCTCCCCAAGTGGACCCATGACTCGCGCCCGAGCCAAACTCCTTCAAGCTAAGGTGAACTCGCTCCTCTCTTTGTGTGACTTCGATACACCTTGGGATGGCCTGCTACTTCATACGCATACCTTGTGCATCATCAGGTACGAAGAGAAGGACCCACAGAATGGAGGCACACCAGTGGAAGAAACCAAATGCTCTCTGTCGCCAGCGGTACTACCGGACCTGGCGACTGGTACTACCGCCCAGCGGCACTACCGCCCCCTGCTACCGCCACCAACAGACGACACCAACCGAAGCCAAAAACTCTCTGTCTCCGGCGGTACTACCAGACCTGGACCCGGTACTACCGGACCACGGCACTACCGCCCCTGCTACCGCCACCAACAGAAGACGCCAGCGGAAGTCCCAGGACGACAAGCGGCACTACCGGGCCCGGAAGCGGTACTACCGGCTGACCGGTACTATCGGCTGACCGGTACTACCGGTCGTGCTGGACCGGTACTACCGGACATGTGTGGACCTGATCGTGTTAAGTCGGCCCACCGCCCTGTAACCCTCTCTATATTTCGCTATTTGTTCCTAAAATACCCCTATTTATGTGGTTGGCCTATAAATAGCCCCCACCCTCCATTGTAAACCCTAGACTTGGATAATAATAGATTAAGGACACCCCTTTGAGGATCTTTCAATCTATTGGTCTCATGATCCTACCAAGGGGCACCCTATTATCCACCCTCCTCTTGGATCTTGCCTAGTGCGTTCAAGTTGTACAAGGCCTCGGGTTCTCGGTTTCTCGCCCCCAAGTCGTCAAGGTCTCACCAAGCACCTCGTCCCCCGTTGTTGGCGTGGAGAGAGAGCTTCGCCCAACACCGATCCTAGGGATTATGTTGGACCGGTTGCCACCGGCATGAGAGATCGGCGTGTATCGTGATTTGTGTGCATGTGTTCGTGGTTTTCGTCCCCTTCTTCCCCCGACCACCGCTTTCCCCTCGTTTCTCGTGGAAATTCGTGAAAGATCGGGCCACCCCAAGGGGTTACCCCATAACATCTTGGTATCAAGAGCAAGGTTGATCACGAATTTCCCCCCAATTTTTCTTTTATCCACCTTAAAATCGAAAATCCCACCAAAAAGAGCCCCAATTTGCCTTCGGATCGATCTTTGGATTTGGTGAGTTTTTCGTGGTTTTGGTCCATAGATCTGTTGCTTTTGGAGTCGATCTATAGCCCCTGTTGTTCCTAGCCCAGCCTTTCGGTCAGATTTCCCACGAATTTGAGATTTGTGTCAAGTGGATCTCGTTCCTGTTCTGTGACCAGCGGTATTACCGGTGGCTCAGGCGGTACTACTGCCGTCCGGTACTATCGGCCATACCAAGCGGTACTACCGCGTGCCACAGAAGGTTTTTCTTCTTCTCTTGACACCTCAACTTTGTTTGCTGACTTTCCATCTTCAATTTGTTCGTGTTTCGCGTGTTTGTCACCAATTTAACACAAGCTTCCGCATCAAAGTCACCCGCGCTCATCAACACCGCGACACTCGAACATTATCCCCACCAACGGTTGCAAGTCGTCAACAATACCAAAGGTATAACTTGCGCCCCTTTGACAGCCCCATATCTTCCTTTGTGTGTATCTATCCTATGAGAGCAACTCATTTTGTGTTTGTCTAAGAATTGTGCACTTGCCTTCGGAAAGTGAGAGTGTGAGGCCAAATACAAAAGTTAACATAGTAGCATAGAAAGGGAGAAAAAGGAAAAGAATCAAAAAAAAAGATACATAGTCTCCCAATACAAAGAGAATACCAAGCTTGTAAGCCAAAAAGAGAGAAGAAAGAGCGCACCAAGGCAAGTGCACAAATCTATTGCTTATCCTCTTTTGGCAAACGAGTTGTGGTCTCTCCTTGAGTTGGCACGACAACCGAGCATAGTCTTCGTTAGGACCTTTTGTGCTCATGTTCATAGTCGTGCTAACCCCGTTTTTCTCCACGTGTGCGTTTTTCCGTGTTTTTGTAGATCGTATCCTTTTGCTTTTGATCTTTGGTTCTTTACCACTTAGAACAATAACCTTTTGCTTGGATCGTTTCGTTTGGTTTTCCAAAATCCTAACCTGCCACCAAAAGCTTTTGAGAGTTGTAGCATATTTGTGTGTGAGTTTCTTTGCCATTTCACTTTGCATGCTGTTCGCTCATTTGTGTGGCAATTGGTTTGATATAATCTCCAAGGTGAGGTAAAAGGCTAACTCTACGCACCCTTACTCTCCATATACAACCCTTGTCGGCTTTGCATCATGGACAGGAATGGCGAGCCGTCCCAACCACCACCTCCGGAGGACGACACACAATTCATGACAAGATGGGACCATTGGAAGGTCCGAGGAGAATTCAACTACCGTTGTGAAGCTCTTGAGCGGCGCCAAGATGAACAATTTAGCGAGGCCCATGTGGAATTCAAGAACATCGACAACCGCTTCGAAGAAGTCCGTGGCCAAATGCATGCCATGCAACACAACCTCGGTCATCAAAATGAAGCTCTTGGTCGTGCACTCGCCTCAACGGATGAGAAGCTTCAACGTCTCATTGATGGACTAGCAAGGCCACGCTCGCGTGACTCAAGCTCATCTCGGCACTCCTCAAGTGAATCAAGTGCACCTAGCCGTCATGCTTCAAGGCACCGGGATGGACCCGTTCTGCAATCCATGAGATCTTCTCAAGTGGTACCATCTCCGCGACACGCCGCAACATCAAGCTATGATGGTGACCTCTCCGCAAGACCTCCACGACGTGAAGCGAACCGGACACAACCAAGGGCACTTGTGATTCAACAAGAGCAACCTCACATGGACCACCAAGCCCATCGCTGTCGACATGTTCTTTCAACAATAAGTGAAGCATCTGAAGAGGACGAACAAGATCACCGTCGACGTGAAGCACTCGAAGATCCACCAAGGCGTCATCGCCGACATGAACGTCAACATCGACATCATGATCATCATGACGAGCCTCCTCCACATCAAGAAGAACGAGAGTAGCCCATTGCGCATGCGGCTCGATGTCCTCCTCGCCACATGGCGCAAGACAATGCTCCTCGGCATCAACCGCGACAAGAACAAGAGCAAGCTTCCCAAGCTCGTCATGAGGAGGCACAACCTCCTCCTCGTCCTCAACCGCGCCAACAACACGAGCAAGCTCCCCAAGCTCATCGTCAAAACCAAGTTCCACCACCAAACGCGGCACCTCAACAACCGCAAGAGCAACGCAACCATCACCAAGCACGACATGAGATCTCGGATGATGATGATGACCGCCAAAATCATGGCAACAGCCGCAACCGGAACCGCAATGGAGAAGAAACTTTCGGCAAGCTCAAATTCACCATGCCCAAGTTCACCGGTTCCAATGAACCCGAGGAATATCTCTCGTGGGAACTCAAGGTCGACAAGATCTTCCGCATGCACAACTATAGCAATGAGAAGATGATGGCCATGGCATCCCTCGAGTTTGATGAGTATGCCAACCTTCGGTGGGAACAAGTCCAACTCGCTCGAGAAGCAAAAGAAGAGCTTCCAATCTCAACTTGGCAAGATATGAAGGCCCATATGAGATCCCGCTTTGTTCCTTCGCACTACACGCGTGACCTCTTCAACAAGCTTCAAACGCTTAGTCAAGGAACAAAGACCGTGGAAGAGTACTTCAAGCAAATGGAGCTCAACATGATCCGTGCCAACATTGAAGAGCGAGATGAACAAACAATGGCACGCTTCCTCAATGGCTTGAAACATCGCATCAAACGCATCACCGATTTCCAAAAGTACAACAACATGGTTGAGCTTGTGCACATCGCATCAAAGGCCGAGCGTCAAGTGCAAGAAGACATCAAGTACAACAAGCCAAAGACGTATTTCACCTACAAGCAACAACCAACCACTACTCGAACAACACCAAGTGGAAGCTCCTCAAGTACCACCAAGCTTCCCTTCAAGACAACACTTCCTCAAGGAAAACATCCCCCAAGTGGCAAATACACAAGAGATGATCAACCATTCAATGGTGAATGCTACAAGTGTGGAGGCAAAGGACACAAGTCGGCCGCATGTGGGAACAAGAAAGTTTTGTTCATTCATGACAACGGCGATGAAGAATACTTGAGTGAAGAAGAGTTTGATGCAAGGGTCAAGGAAGCCATGGCAAGGCAACATTTGGAAGCGGACCAAGAACTTCTTGTGTGTGAGCATGACGCAGGTCCATCGCTTGTGGTCACAAGGGTCTTAACTACACAAGCCAATGAGAATGAAGACCAATGCTCGAACATCTTCCAAACTCGTGCCGGCATCAATGGGAAGTCCATCAAAGTTGTCATCGATGGAGGGAGTTGTCACAATCTTGCAAGCACGGAATTGTGTGAGAAACTCAACCTCACCCTCCATCCGCATAAACACCCCTACCATATACAATGGCTAAGTGACCATGGATCCGTCAAGATCAAGCACACCATCTCGATAGCGTTCTCAATTGGACCCTACAAGGACACGGTGGAATGTGACATCGTCCCAATGACGGTTTGCCATATGTTGCTCGGAAGGCCGTGGCAATATGACAAGCGTGCTTTGCATGATGGTCACTCAAACACTTATACCTTCAAATGGCTTGATAAAACTTGTGTGTTGCAACCAATGACTCCTAGCCAAATAATTGCGGACAATGCAAAGGCTTTAGCGAGGGCGCAATACACAAAAACACCTTGTGAGAAGAGTGGTGAGCGAGAGAACCACACCATAGTGAGTGAGTGCCACAAGCCAAACTCGAGTGGAAAAACTAAGAGTGTTCTTCTTGCCACCAAAAGTGAGATGAGAGAAGTGCGGAACAACCCATCCATCTTGCACTATGTCCTTATTTGCAAGGGACTAGCGCAAGGAACTAATGACTTGACAAATGTTCCTCCTTCTTTGATTGCTATTTTGTAGGAATTCCAAGATGTATTTCCCGAAGAGCTTCCTCATGGCCTTCCTCCACTTCGTGGAATCGAGCACCGCATCGACCTCATACCCGGCGCCCCACTCCCAAACCGCGCCGCGTATCGCACGAACCCGGAAGAGACGAAGGAGATAGAACGTCAAATCAACCAACTCATCTCCAAAGGTTTGATCCAAGTAAGCACTAGCCCAAGCGCGGTCCCCGTGATTCTAGTTCCAAAAACGGATGATACGTTGCGGTTATGCATGGACTGCCGTCCAATCAATGCTATCACCGTGCGTTATCGACATCCTATACCGCGTCTTGATGACATGCTTGATGAGTTATGTGGAGCCACTATATTTTCGAAAATTGATCTTCGTAGTGGTTACCATCAAATTCGCATGGCCGAAGGTGATGAGTGGAAAACCGCCTTCAAGACCAAGCTTGGTCTCTATGAATGGTTGGTTATGCCTTTTGGCTTATCAAATGCCCCATCTACCTTCATGCGCCTCATGAACCACATCTTGATATCTCTCATTGGGAAGAGTGTAGTCGTTTACTTTGATGATATCCTTGTCTATAGCAAGTCACTAGAGGAGCATGTTACTCATGTTAAGGAGGTCCTTCAAATCCTTCGTCATGAAAAGCTTTATGCTAATCTCCCAAAGTGCACTTTTGCAAAAGACAAACTGATTTTCCTTGGTTTTGTTGTGTCTTCTAATGGCATTGAAGTTGATGTCTCAAAAGTTAAGGACATACGTGATTGGCCCATCCCTACCAATGTTAGTGAACTTCGTAGTTTTCATGGGTTGGCTGGCTTTTACCGTCGCTTTGTGAAAGACTTTTCTACCATTGCTTGTCCCCTCAACGAATTGACCAAGAAAAATGTCACGTTCGTTTGGGGAAAAGCACAACAAACAGCTTTTGATGAGCTCAAAAAGAGGCTCACCGAGGCACCACTTCTTGCATTACCGGATTTCACAAAAACCTTTGAGATTGAATGTGACGCTATTGGAATTGGCATTGGAGGCGTCCTTATGCAAAATGGGCGTCGCATTGCATACCATAGTGAGAAACTTGATGGCGCACGCCTAAATTACCCCATTTATGACAAAGAACTTTTTGCCTTGGTTCGTGTCCTTCAAGTGTGGCAACACTATCTTTGGCCCAAAGAATTTATCATCCATTCCGACCATGAGTCGTTGAAATATCTTAAGGGCCAAGCCAATTTGAGTAAAAGGCACGCAAAATGGGTTGAGTTTATGGAGTATTTTCCTTACATTGTCAAATACAAGAAGGGCAAAGAAAATGTGGTAGCGTACGCATTGTCTCGCAAAAACATAAACCTTCTTACACGACTCGAAGTAAATGTCTTGGGTCTTCATGACATCAAATCTTTGTACGCGTCCGACCCTTTCTTTAGACCAATTTTTGCACAATGTTCAATAGACAAAGGGATTGATGATTTCTATTTGCATAAGGGTTTTCTTTTCAAACAAAACAAGCTTTGCATTCCGAAATCGTCTCTCCAACTTTTGCTTCTTCAAGAGTACCATGGTGGAGGCCTTATGGGTCACTTTGGCCGTGACAAGACGTATGACATGCTCTCCGCTCACTACTTTTGGCCAAAGATGAAGCACGACGTGGAGCGCCACGTCCAACGATGCACTACATGTATCCAAGCTAAGTCTAAGTCCAACCCCTTTGGTCTTTATATGCCATTGCCTATTCCTCATACACCTTGGTCGGACATTAGCATGGATTTTGTGTTAGGCTTGCCTAGATCTAAACATGGACATGATTCTATATTTGTGGTAGTGGATCGCTTTTCAAAAATGGCACACTTTATTCCGTGCCATAAGACCGATGATGCTTCACATGTAGCCAATTTGTTTTTCAGGGAAATAATTAGGCTGCACGGTGTACCAAGAATAATCGTCTCCGACCGCAACGTCAAATTCATGAGCTACTTCTGGAAGACTCTCATGGCCAAGCTCGGCATCAAGCTCCTCTTCTCGTCCGCCTCGCATCCTCAAACCGATGGACAAACCGAGGTCGTCAATCGAAGCCTTGGAACACTCCTCCGGGTGTTGATAAAGAAGAACCTTAAAGACTGGGAGGAATGTATTCCACACGCCGAGTTCGCCTACAACCGCGCCAAGCACTCCACCACCATGAGGAGCCCGTTCATGATCGTCTATGGCTTCGAGCCTCTCACCGTGCTCGATATCCTCCCACTTCCACTTCATGAACGTGCCAATATGGACGTTGTCAAGCGTGCCCAAACAATGAAGAAACTCCATGAAGACACACGAGCTACTATCGAGCAACAAGTCCTTCGCCAAGCATCAAGGCTAAACAAGAACAAGAAAGAGATAATCTTCGAAGAGGGCGACCTTGTGTGGATACACTTAAGTAAAGACCGCTTCCCCAAGGAACGCGACTCCAAACTCAAGCCAAGAGGTGATGGACCATTCAAGGTGCTAAAGAGGATCAACAACAACGCCTATATCATCGATATCCCAACATCAAAGTATCTTGTGAGCTCGACATTCAATGTCAAGGACCTCTCACCCTACCATGGAGAAGATGAAGTTGAGAAGATTGAAGAGTCGAGGACGACTCTTTCCCAAGGGGGGAGATGATGCAGCCCGTCCTACGATCGTTACTACATCTACTCCCACGAGCTCCCCAAGTGGACCCATGACTCGCGCCCGAGCCAAACTCCTTCAAGCTAAGGTGAACTCACTCCTCTCTTTGTGTGACTTCGATACACCTTGGGATGGCCTGCTACTTCATACGCATACCTTGTGCATCATCAGGTACGAAGAGAAGGACCCACATAACGGAGGCGCACCAGTGGAAGAAACCAAATGCTCTCTGTCGCCAGCGGTACTACCGGACCTGGCGACCGGTACTACCGCCCAGCGGCACTACCGCCCCCTGCTACCGCCACCAACAGACGACACCAACCGAAGCCAAAAACTCTCTGTCTCCGGCGGTACTACCGGACCTGGACGCGGTACTACCGGACCACGGCACTACCGCCCCTGCTACCGCCACCAACAGAAGACGCCAGCGGAAGTCCTAGGACGACAAGCGGCACTACCAGGCCCGGAAGCGGTACTACCGGCTGACCGGTACTACCGGTCGTGCTGGACCGGTACTACCGGACATGTGTGGACCTGATTGTGTTAAGTCGGCCCAGTGCCCTGTAACCCTCTCTATATTTCTCTATTTGTTCCTAAAATACCCCTGTTTATGTGGTTGGCCTATAAATAGCCCCACCCTCCATTGTAAACCCTAGACTTGGATAATAATAGATTAAGGACACCCCTTTGAGGATCTTTCAATCTATTGGTCTCATGCTCCTACCAAGGGGCACCCTATTATCCACCCTCCTCTTGGATCTTGCCTAGTGCGTTCAAGTTGTACAAGGCCTTGGGTTCTCGGTTTCTCGCCCCCAAGTCGTCAAGGTCTCACCAAGCACCTCGTCCCCCGTTGTTGGCGTGGAGAGAGAGCTTCGCCCAACACCGATCCTAGGGATTATGTTGGACCGGTTGCCACCGGCGTGAGAGATCGGCGTGTATCGTGATTTGTGTGCGTGTGTTCGTGGTTTTCGTCCCCTTCTTCCCCCGACCACCGCTTTCCCCTCGTTTCTCGTGGAAATTCGTGAAAGATCAGGCCACCCCAAGGGGTTACCCCATAACAAAATCTGGCTTGCTCACGTTGTATACACTCGCAGAATCTAACACACCCGATCATCACGTGGTGCTTCAAAACAACGAGCTTTAGCAACGGTGCTTACTAAGGATGAACACTTTAAAACTTGAAATTTGTGTGCTTGAGGGATCATCTTATAATGCTACCGTCGTTAACTAAGCAATACAAGATGCATAAAGGATTAACATCACATGCAATTCATAATATGTGATATGATATGGCCTTTCTTCTTGTGCTTCTGATCTCCATCTTCAAGCACGAACTTGATCTCCATCATCACCGGCATAGCTTCAAGGTCAATGGCGCCTTTTCATGTTTGTCGTCCACCAGCTTCAACTAACAACTACTTTGAATAGACACGCGAGACTTAACAGAATTTAAAGACAACCATATGGCTCCTGCCGGTTGCCAACTTATAATAAGGAACATTGCATACATCAAATATAATCACAATCATGGCCATATCACATCACAGCACACCCCTGCAAAACAAAGTTATACGCCTCTAATTTTCTTTGCATATTTTACGTGGTTTGGGGCTTTTAATAAGTGTCTGTCGATCTAACTTACGAACAAGAACCACAACGTTGAATCTTGAACTATCAAGTGACCGTTGTAAATTGGATCTATACTATGATGGGAGAGACAGGCACCCGCAAAGCCACTTATGCAATACAAGTTGCATGTTGAGCGTGGAGCAAGTCTCATGAACGATGTCATGTAAGGTTAGCCCGGGCCGCTTCATCCCATCATACCGCAAGATGCAAAGTACACAAAAAGAAATTGATAATAAAAGCACCACCGCCCATAATGACCATTGTGTTCTACTCGTGCAACATATATACATATAGACACGGCTCTGATACCACTATAGGGGTTCGTAGCATGGAAAACAAAAAATTTCTACCGCATGCAAACAAACAAGCCAAGATCTATCTACTAGATTGTAGAAACGAGTCAATAGAGGAACTCACCCTCGAAGATTCCAAAGCGATTAACGAGAGCAGATTCTCGTGGGTGATGTAGTCGTACTCTTGCCGATCTCAAGATCGCGTAGACGATACTTTTGGCGTTGCGTTCCGGCAGCGCTTCCGCAGTCGGTCACACGTTCGGTACTCGATGAAGACCTTCCTCTCCCTTGTTCCAGCAGGTAGCAGAGGTTGTAGCACTCTCCTCGCGATTCCGGCAGCACGACGACGTGGTGTCAGAAGTAGAGGGGAGATCTCGCAGGGCTTCGCCTTAAGCCGGAGCGAGTATGGTGGACTATGAGAGAGGCCTTGGTGATCTAGGGTTTAGAGGGCACCAAGGGGAGGGCTTGGTCGAAGGCTAGGGTTTGGGGAAACCCCAACTCGCCGAGTTGGATGTGCCCTAGCCGACGGCACAAGGAGGTGGTGGCGCCGGCGGCTTGGGGCTAGGGTTTTTGGGTGTTTTTGAGAGGGGCGGCCCTAGCCCTCCTTATATAGGTGGGAGGGTGCGGCTTGGGAGGAGGGAGTCCTCCCCCAAGTCGGCCTCCTTGGCCGGCGGGTGGAGGGATGAGACTTCTTCCCCAAGTAGGTTTCCTACTCTCCCTCCACCAAGCAAACTTGCCATTTGACTTTTTCAAATTGGCGTTTGACTTTCAAACTAGGATTTGATTTCTCCCTTTATTTTGCCCAGCCAAGTGAACTAGTACATGATGCAACCATTCCATATTGTCATGACACATTCATGTACCCTTCCCCTCCGGAGTGCCGGACCTTCCGGACCCTTCTAGAACATTCCTGGTGAAAACACCGGAATCATTCCCCAACTTCGAAACAGGACTTTCCTTATATGAATCTTATTCTCCGGACCATTCCAGATCTCCTCGTGATATCCCAGATCCCATCCGAGACTCCGAACAACATTTGATCTCTTACTCATCATTCCATAACTACTCAACAACATCGAATCCTTAAGTGTGTCTCCCTACGGTTCGTGAATTATGCGGACATGATCGAGACACTTCTCCGATAAATAACCAATAGAGGAATCTGGAAATTCATGTGGCTCCCACATATTTCTATGATTACTTTGCGATCGAATGAACCACTTACATACGATACCAATTTCCCTTTGTCTCACGATAGTTTACTTATCCGAGGTTTTGATCGTCGGTATCTCTGCATACCTAGTTCAACCTCGTTACTGATAAGTACTCTTTTCTCGTTCCCGTGGTATGTGATCCCTTGTGAGCCAGTCACATGCTTGCAAGCCAATTGGATGACATTCCACCGAGAGGGCCCAGAGTATATCTATCCTTCATATGGATGGACAAATCCCACTCTTGATCCATGTGTCTCAACCCGTACTTTCCGAACACTCAATGCCATCTTTATAGCCACCCAGTTACGGTGTGGTATTTGATGTCATCAAAGCATCCTTCCAGTGATGGTGATTAGCATGATCTCATGGTCGAAGGAATTAGGTTACTATGTATCAGAAAGCTTATAGCAATTGAACTATTAAAATGACTTGATCTTTATGCTACGCTTATCTATAGGAGTATGTTCATCATACCATTCTCCTAATGATATGACCTTGTTATTAACAACATCTCAAATGTTCATGATCAATAAACCATGATCATCTATTAATCAACAAGCTAGTATTATAAAGAGGCTTTACCAGGGACTCTAATTTAGTTTACAAATCACACAAGTATTAATGTTTCTGGTTAATACTGTTATAGCATGAATGTAAACAGTTATCATAAACACAAAGATATAATAATAACTACATTTATTATTGCCTCTAGGGCATATCTCCAACAACATCATGATCCTATGAGATTTGATTGGGCAATACAACAAGATACATAGACCGCCATCCAACTTCATCTATGACTAGAAGTCCACCTTTGGGTTATCATCCGAACCCCCTCCAGTATTAAGTTGCAAGCAACAGACAACTTCTTTAAGCAAAGTGTGTAAGGTAAACAATCCACTTGTTCCATGAACAAGGGACCGTTGTTTTCTCCCTAGTGGCAACAACACATCTACAACCTTAGAGATTTCTGTCACTTCCCTTAGATTAAGTAGAGGCATGAACCCACTATCGAGCATAAATACCCCCTCTTGGAGTCACTAGCAACTACTTGGCAAAGATAACTACTAACAACGGAGAGCATGCAAGATCACAAACAACACAGACATGATAGAATCAATAAGACAAAACATTAATCAATCTGACATAGTAATCTCTTGTGATGAATTGATCTTATAGTTGACCCTTGGAGAACACTGCAAAGCATTGAAGCACGTTGATATCGTTGTGAGATCCTGCCATACCATAGAAAGAGTGACAACTCCATTGATCTTGTGATGCAACCGCCTAAAGTATGATTGTGTGCCCTTCTAAATGACATCTGTATTTCCCTTGCCAAGCAAATGGATAGGTTATTTCATTCTTAGTGCATACAATCTATCCTTCCAAGCATACCGGGAAATCCTCTTGACTCATTGATTGACAAGGGCCAGGAAGCATCAGCATCATTTGGTTCTCTCAAGTATTCTCTAGTAAACATGTGAACCACTGCTTTGTAGAACTTGTACATTGAAGAAAGGCAAGTGGACCCGCTCATGCATATGTACTCATCAACTAGGTCACCAGAAACTCCATATGCAAGCATCCTCACAACTGTAGTGCATTCTTGGTAAGAAGTGAAACCAAGCTTTACCCGTGGCATCCTTATTTAACCGAAGTAGTCATCATAATCCCTCACCTCATGCATAAAACGCATGGAAATGTTACTTGACATTTGAAAGTGTCGCCAAAAAGGTGACTTGTATAATAGACCGATATGATGGAAGTAGTCCCACCAGACTTGATCATGCCTGACCTCTCGGTTGCAGTACAATGCTGGCCTCTGGCCTGATATTGAGCCCCTAAACCTTGGTATTTAGTTATCTTCATGGTCATGGACAAGAAGAGCCACAACCACCAAGATATCACTAGCATCAAACTTGTCTGACAATCTTTCCATGACATGGTTGAAGAAAAACTCATTTTCATGTAGATGTTATGAAAGAGTGGACGATAAGACCTCTAAATTGCCTAGTTGGGAGGCGAGATAAATGGGCGAACATAGTGCGGGTGACATGGACTAGGGGCGCATACGAGGCGGTGGTGAACGTGACAAAGGCAACCGAGCACAGTGGCACCAAGATGACCCTTCAACGGTGTCTAGAAGCTCGATCACGCGGAACTACCGAATGGCCAGAACTGGTGGCGGAATCGGACGTGGAAGGCGAAGGCGATGGTGCGAAGCTAGGAGAGGAGAGATGTGAATGGGGGAGGGCTCATGAGACCGTTATTTGGCTGACTGGAGGTCTCAAGCCAGAAAAGGAGATGTGCAACCTAGACGAGCGGGCTATCCGCTAGACCAAAAAGGCAACCCAAATTTAGGTGAAAATGGGGGAAACTGACCGGTCCTCGGGACACGATCCGTTTGTAGTGCATCATTGTATCTTACACTCTATTCGGTCGAACAATTTTGGACAACCTCCGTACATTTACGGAGTGCCATTCGAGTTTCTATAACACAAGCGAGTGCTTAGGGCATCTCTACCGACGCGACCTATTTTAAAGTACCAATGTGTCCGAAATGGTCTGTTTGCATCGGCCCACGAACATGAATGCGGCTCGATCCGTTTGGGTCACAGGGTGCGTCTAGCAAACATGCGCATATTTACCCTCCCGCCTGCTATCAAGGACTAATGCTGCAGAGTTAATGGCAATTTCTCATATCCAACCACCCGGTCAGAGTTCCCTCCCCCCACCATGGTCGTTTCCTGGCAACGACTAGAAATCTCCTACTGTCGGGCATTTACCGCCTAGGTCGCAAGCTATAAATACGATCGCCGTCACGTGGGGGTACTCCAACCGAAGCTCACCAGCCATGCCTCACCATAAGATGTGCACCTGGTCCCATCTCAAGGAGATGGTGCTCGCCCACTATAGCTGTGAGGAGCTCTTCGATCACGATCCATAGGTGAAGGCCAGGAAGTTGGCCTGACATTGGGCGGATGAGGAGGTGGAAGGGCTCGAGCGCCAAGGCGTGGAGTTCTATAAGGCGCTGTAGAAGGTGGTGCTCGAGGCGGAAGAGACCTTGGTGCGCCAGATACACTAGGACAGGACTCTTGAGCTCATCGCATTGCGGCCCAGGAGACACTGGAGACTATAGCACGCGAGGCACAGGAACACATGACGAATGAGGCAACGGATCTGGACTGCTACGCGGAGGCGGCTGTCATGGTAGCGGCATGGGCGAACATGGACGCCGACAACGACTGTGGCCTAAACGACTTCGGTGATGAGGACGAGGTTAACATGCATGCGAGGGCCGCCGAGGAATGGCTATCGTCGCATCCTGCCAGACTACGCACATCGATGTCGATGTTAACGAGTTCATGGTTGTCGAGGGGCGTCCAGAGCTGATGCGCTAGCTAGACACGTGGGGCAAGAGGAGAGGACACATGCAAGAGATGGAGGAGACGTGTCATAGGGAGGCGTGCGAGCTGGCGCGAAGCGGCGGCGGGGCATGAGACTGAGGCGCGTACTGCGGCAGATTTTGAGCAGGTAGCGCAGGAGGGGAAGGACGAGCTGGAGGTAGGGTGGGCCCGGTGGGCCTACATGCATGAGAGGACGATGCTAGAAGTAGAGGAACGCCCTGATGCTGATAGAAGAGACCACCCTCACGTCATCGCCATGCAATGTCACGACCACTGGAGAGCGTGCCACACATGGGGCCGAACCATTTGGTTATGCCGATGGCAGAGACGGTAAGGAGTAGACACGGCGGATAGGGTGTAGGACGGGCGACGAGTACATGTGTTCGTCGTCATTTAGTTTAATTTAGATGTAGGATTTGATGTAACTTTCTATCAATTTAATGAAAAATGTGCATGGTCCATAACTTGTCTGATAGATGCATTCACGGTCTAAATTTGGCAACTGAATAGATTATGGATGTGCCGATTCGTTTCGGTCATGCTGCTTTGCATGTACTCCCGTACGTATGGACCAGATTGGCTCGGACCCATTGGACATGGTCTTAGGGCATCTCTACCGGGTCGACCCAGCCCGTCCGAGCGCGTCCGCGTGGAGGCGTGGTACGTGCGCGGCGCCCCGTCGGCACAACCTATCCGGACGGACACATCCGGCTTGACCTATCCGTTCACCAAATCGGGGCAACGGTTGCATCAGCCCAAGCACGCACAGGCGGAGGGAGTGTCCTGCCCGAGCGTGCCACTCGCCCACGCGTCAGTCACCGCTTAGCGCGGCATTGATTCAGACGCGGGCAGCGACACCGATTCGGACGCAACCGCGGCAGCGATTCAGAGGCGCGGTCAGGAAGGATGACCGGTGGCAGCCTGCACCATCAATGATGACGAGACGACACACCAACTGACTCGACACTGTCTGCATTCCCGTGTCAGCATTGATGACGAAGGAGCGGGAACCTACACGCGTTCGTGGGCGAAGGGGTTATTCAACCCTGCGCACGTCGGTGCCGCACTCCTCACCTCTTGCCCACAACCCTAGCAGCCACCTCCAACGATGAAGACGTCGTCATGGCTGAAGAGGAGCAAGAACGACCACAAGGCGTCCGTCTCTAGCAGCCAGCGGTCCTGGCTACCGGCCTTCCTCGTCGACACATCCTTGCCACCTCCGCCGTGGCCTGAGGAATTCAGGAGCCGCCCCGTGGTGAAATACCCACCACCACGGGAGCGCCACAACCGGCGATACTTTTCCTTGTAGAGTGCGAGCGCCGATGGAGGGAGGGCCGGGGCATCAAGCACAAGGATGTCTCCCTAGTCCCTCCCCACCGGCTAGCACCTCAACCGGGACTGTGTCCCGATGCTGCCTATGCCCAAGAAGGGCAAAGGGTTGGAGGAGGAGATCCGTGGCCGGATCAGCAACCCCACGCAAGCGTTGCGGTGAGACAGGGCCTACCATAGCGAGGACTATTGGATAAAGTTCCTTGAGTGGGAGCACAAGGCGCGACGTGCGACCGCTATCCGCGATGACCTGCAGCCAGGTCAGGTCTATCCTGTCCCTACCATCGACTCGGACGAAAATGAGTCCTTCAACCACTCCGACGCCGAGCTCGGCAGCGATGATGACGACAAGGAGGATGACGACGATGTCATTGTCAAGCAGGAGGCGCTGGACGATATCGCCGTGATCTTCCTCCAGAGTACCGCGAGGTGCTGGCGTGGGGATACGACGAGGACGCTGTAACATCCCAGCATTAGAGCTTAGAAATAAGCTGAACACAGATGTGTGCATTGCATTCATGCATAGAAAATCTGAATAATTTTCGCGCTTTTAAATAAAAACTTGTCAAAGTGATTGAGGCTTCTCTTAACCTGATGGAATTGAAGTAGATCTTCAAGTTGACTACTATAAGTTTTAATAGGATCTTTGATAAAACCTTATTTTGGGTAAACATGATTTGATCTAAGGGTAGATCAAATGTAATAAAATTCAAACCTAATACATTACTTAATGATTTATATTTGATCCTTAGGTGATCATATCATAGTATTCATTATAATCACTCATGAATACCAAATTATAAATATAACACAAATAATAAGAATGTAACAACTATATCTTAATCTCATCTACTTATACCATGAGTATCATGGAAATACCTAACTTTAACTCTCTAGTGAGATTGAGTAGGAAAGAAACCAAAGTTAAGATCATTCACCATATATCTTTCTTTCCATATCAATCTTTATCATCTCTATTGAATCCTATCCTTATATTTGTTGTTCATCAATATTGAGAAATCAACTATTGATTCACCAATTCTTAACCTATCAATTCTTGACCTATCAACTCTTGTACTTACTATAGCATTCACTTAGGGCTTATAAAGAAAGAAGTAAGAAGAGGTAAATAGTGATGCTAGTTTAAGATGTCATCTATAGGATGGGAGTGATTGGAGGAAATCAAATCAATATGGTAACAAAGAAGATTACAAGAATGAAGTCTAAAGATAGTTACCAGGAGTAGTCCTAATGGATCAAGTAGGTATAGTCAATGAATTATATCTCTTAATCCAATATAGCTAAACAAAAGATAAATAGAATACAACTGTAATGTTGTATGGATGGAAGCCTTGTTTAGCCAACTAGAAACCTGAATCATAAAGGATCAAAGGATTATAATGATCATACCTTATTCACCAATATTGAATGCTTATACCATGTATAAGTGACATTGGTGGATAAAACATGATTAAACCATAGTATAGATATATTATCATAGATTAGTCATTACAAGTCACATTAATATAATGTGAGGTTGGAATGTTAGATATTGGAGTCAAGTAGAGACAAGATAGTATGATTAAAATGATGTTAGAGCAACATTGGATTAAAGAAGTAGTATTTTTCTCTTTGGAAATACTAAGCACTCGAGGTGAAGTAGGATTTGATGTATACATCTATTGAATTTATATTAGTGAAGGATGATTAGCAAAGAGTATGATTGGAGTTAGAAGTAACCACTTGTTGGATTGGGGATTATCAACAGCAGAGTAGTGGATATAACCAAGTATGGATATGAAAAGATTATGAAAAGCTTTAGTGTCAAGCTCATTGGATTTACAAATGAATTTAGAAGAATAAAAGGTGGATAAGAATATTCTATAAAGCAAAGCTCATCATGTTAGCACATGATGATGGACATAGAGAAGTAATATATCTAGGAAAGGAATTCCTTAATTAGAAGTCTAGAATTATGAAATATGGAAGATAGGAATCCTTGGTAAACCCTAAACCCTAAATGTATAATCAAGCTTAACATCCATCTCATTTGATGGATAAATCCTTCTGTAGGAATATTTTATTATAACAAATCAATTAAGCACATCTTTTCTCAATTCCATTTATTATAACCATATGTGCTTAGGAGCTATCTTTATCAATTCTTTCTCATAAGTCATTCTAAAGAATCACCCCACCGTTTGTAAAAGGGTAACATCATTCTGATCACAAATATAAAGACAATGTGTTTAGCCATTAATCTTTATTCATATGAATAAAAGAATACAAATGTATCAAGAACCCTAAAACCCTAGGTTAAGTAATTATAATTTCAAACACTATTAGTACTTAGAATTTATGTATCAAATAATTATGAAGGATCACTATATATATAAAGGATTTTTAATATTATAAATCAATAAGAATTAAAACTCATGTATTAATATTAATACATTCTTTAATAAGTTTATGAGTTTTAGCTTAACTATATTCATATCAAAAGCCTTACATATATTAATAAGAAAAATATATATATAAAGAAAATAAAGAAATAATCATTATACAATAAAATTTCACAAAATGACTTTGAGTACATTTTAGGATTTGCTGCAATTATCTAACAGATAAAATTCTATAGAAAATTTCAAACAAATAAGTAAAATACAAATCTTAAAACAAATGTGAAGATACAAAACAGAATATAGAAAAAGAAATAGAACAAGGAAAAAACAAAGGAATTTGTTTCTAGCCCATGGCCCATCTTCATCTTTCTTATCTATCGCCCACGAGCAGCCGCAGCAACCCAACCGAAGCCCAGTAGCAGCCCAACAACCAGCCCAGCATAGTTTTCTCTCTGGCTGACGAGTGGGCCAGCAAGGTACTGCGGGTTGAACCCTGAAGCGTCACAGGGGGTTATCCGCAAAAATACCTTCATCGTCTATTGGAAGCTGCTCGGTGGAGATAGCCGATGTCGTCCGTCACCGCCGTGCGCTGCGATGATCGCCGCTGACACTTGGGGTGGAGATAAGATTGCCACCGTGACTCTCCCGCTCGTCCTCATCCCAATTTTCCCCTTTGAAACCCTCTCTCTCTCTCTCGAGTTCCTCTCTGACTGAAAACCTAACTCGCCGGAGCTGCACATCGTCGTCGTTCTCGAGCTCCCCTGGCCTTCCTGAGAGCACTGTTAGCCTCGAC
This sequence comes from Avena sativa, assembly GCA_916181665.1. Classification (NCBI taxonomy): domain Eukaryota; kingdom Viridiplantae; phylum Streptophyta; class Magnoliopsida; order Poales; family Poaceae; genus Avena; species Avena sativa. The sequence goes on from OV702294.1 coordinate 512,377,172, forward strand.
TTGTTGTCCTCGTTCTCCCAAGCCAAGCCATGAAGGCCGAAGATTCCCCTATCGGTGCAATCGACACATCACTGCGGCCGCCCGTCACCGATGTTCGTCGTCGATTTCGACCTCGCCTCGCCCTATCAACCGCACCATCGTGTTCTGGGTGAGTCACTGAATATCCTCACATGCTTAAAAGCTCTTCTTGCTTCCTGTATCGAGTCACTGACGAGCGCCGCCGTGCATAGCCGCCAGTTGCCGTCGTGTCCTGCCTTCCGATGACCATTTTAGAGTTGCGCCGCCACCAATAGACTCATCGTGGATCCCTCTTTCGAACACCGCCCTCCTTGCTAGCCCGTGCGCTCTCAATCGATGGGAAGATCATCGATCTGAGAGGATCATCCTCTATGACGTCATCACTGCGTCATGCACACGCCACCTCAGCCCAGTTAGCACATTTGACTTGGTATGTGCCCATGTGGCATCCAACGTGGTACTGACCCCACTGGTCAGTGACCTTGGGTAGGTCTTGCCTCGGTAAGAAAAGTATTAGCTGTTTAGTAAAAAATTGATAAACACAATATGAATTCAAATATTAATATTATAGAAATAAAATAAAAGATTTAAATCTTGTTTAATTAATAACTTTTGTTTTATAATTCGGAAAAATATGTTTAATATATGATAATTTTCAAAAAAATAAAATTACAACTTAAAACTATTCTCACATATTATTATGGTGATTATTTAAATAAATATTATTTAATAAAGGTATTATAATTAATAAAACTTTGATAATTCATATTTTAATAATGGTAAATGTTAAAAAAATATAAATAAAATACCATAAATCTTAGAAAAATAAGAACTATAATTTAAAATTATAACCATGTATTATCATTTCACCTAATTAAATATTCATTATTTATTAAGTATTTATAAAGTAATAAATCTTATAAAAATCATATCTTATTATTTATAAATCATAAAAAATAAATGAAATATACCAAAATGATCACAAAAATAATTCCTACATGCTAAAAATGTGATATTCCACTTTTGAGGTAAATAAAAAGTTAAACACTTTAATAAATTGAATTTAAACCTATTTCTTTAGTTAATAATTCATATAATGTCAAATAAAATATGTTAATATTTCTTAAATTAATAAATTGAGTCTAATAAAAAGTATTAGTCTTAAATATTGTTAGTGTGAAGTCAAAATGATTTAGCACACTTTAAATACAATTTTATTAAATTATTTCTTATTAAATACACTTTAATATTTCTTAAATTAATAAATTGAGTCTAATAGATTATTTTATAAAAGAACCCTTATCCATTATAAAATCTCCAAAAATAATTTTGTAGTAAAACCTACTCCAATACTTCAACTACAAGTTATAAACAAACCCAAACACTATATTGAATCCATAAGTAGTTAAGTAATATTATTTCTTTGTTTACAAACTATAACCACTCATCCATAAAAAGGAAAATGATTCTATTCCACTAAACAATTAGGAAACCACTATTCAAATATAAGTATTACCATTCTTAAAGTATCCTTAGGGAAACATTATAAAGTACACCTAGTACAAATAACATAAGCAATATGCTTTAAGTCCATCTATGTCTCTAAAGTTAACTTTAGTCTATAATACTTTAAATACTATTCTAAAAAGACTTTGTTATGTGTTTTATATTTAACCTTGGTCTATTATAAATTTATAATTAAGTTATAAAGCATCTTAATCCCAAACTAACCAAGTTCAAAACCAAGATAGATAAGTCTCAAATACTATTAATATCACTATTCAAATAAAGCAATTATTCCTTACTTAAAGACTATAACTTAAAAGAAACCCTAATAAGGTTAACTTAAAATTTAAATACTTCTCTTTAGCTAAGTGAGATTTTCTTCAAAAGTTATTCTTTTAAGAAACAATATAAAGCAAGACATAAGAATTTTTATGAAAGCTCTAAATAATAAATAAACCTTATATACATAGTCTACAGATATATTTTCCACTTGAGTATTCCATTACTATGTGTGCTTTACTATACTTACATATTGTTTCACACACACTCACAAGCCTTAATAAGAAGCACATGTGTGAAACTTAATCTAAAAGGGCAACACATTCCAAGGAAATCCTTTCCAGTATCCAAACCCTAGAACAACGTTATCCTCGGGATTCGTGTTTATCAACTTGCATTACATTGCTTATGCATAAAAGAATCTTGCTTCTTTAAACATTAGTCCTTACCGGACCAATGATGCTGATTTCAGACATTGGATCTTTTATATTGTCTTGAAGACCGTGAGTGCATAATCTTGCAATCACAAAAGGCAAGTTCACACTTGCTATGTCCTTTGATTATTTTCTGTAAAGTATTTTGCAAATCCAGTGTTGTCATCACCTGCATTTGAAAAAGGACAGAAAACACTATTTTCATAATAATGTGATTATAGGTTATTTACCATGAGGTAATAACCTACTATAAGAGTTCCGGTGGTAAAGGAACATATTACCTAGAACTTAACAACCAGTATCGCCAGTGATTCTTGCGCCGTATATCACGCGTTGACCATGAGATTTGGAATGGGACGGAGAAGTTAGCTGTATCTTTTTCCTCTCGCATGGAGCCAGATGTGCGGGTCGTGGCTGTTATCACTCGTAGCGTGCATATTATATGGTAATTCATAGAGGATATGCAGCATATGGGTGGGAGCCCTCAACATCCCACGATAGTTCCGGCATCTAAATGGTCTGTACTGCCAATTGCCGTAATTCAATAGGTGGGCTGACGTACACCAAGGAGACATGCGGGGTCACGGAGAAGGCAGTGATTGGCTTGGATCTTAGGCCCCCTTCTTTTCAGCTTCTTGGCCAGCTTCTCCCAGAAGCTACCCTCGACCAGCTTCTCCCAGAATCTCATCTGTCAAAATCGTTTATTCTTTTAAATTGACATTGAAACTATAAGTTAAGAAGTTTGAACGAATTTTGAAGATGAGATTCTGGGAGAAGCTGGTCGAGGATAGCTTCTGGGAGAAGCTGGCCAAGAAGCTAAAAAGAAGGGGGCCTTAGTCTGGGCCTCACACCAAGGAAGTGTGAACGAACCTGCAATTCGGATGTGCAACAAAGCTAAGATCTCTCATGGGTAAAGTGACGCACCTCTGCAGAGTGTAAGAACTGTAACTTGTTACTCCCTGTTCCGAGAAGGAGCTGCGAACGCGGCGGGAAAGGAACTCCATGAAAGTTCTGGTAAACCCGTGAAGGCTGACGGACATAGCTTTTCAGAATAAAAGCAACCCTTGAATAAATGTTTACGAAAACCTGCATTGCCTACGACCTATGGTCTGTGGCTATAGATATAGTGCATCAAACACTCCTTTTCTAGTGAACTTGTTGAGTACACTCGTACTCAAAGTATCTTCTTAACCCTTGCTAGGTTCTAAAGCCAGTATAGACGATGTCTGCATCAAGTTATGCTCCAAGAATCATCATCAAAAGCTAAAGCTCTTCGATAAAGTCAAGGAAGTCAACATATATATCCACTCAAGTGAAGACGAAGTTGCGGAATAGATAAGAATAGAATTTCTAGCCATAGAACCTACTTCTGTAGAGTATTGCAATAGTAGCAATACCAGACCATTAGTTAAAATACTAGTCATTAGTATGATAGTTTTTGAGTTGTTTATCTCTGATCTTCTTTGTAAGAAGTTTCTTTCTCTCTCTTTAACCTAGAGTGTTCTCTGGATTTTGTGTAAAGAGTTGAGTTGTAACCTATAGTCATGTCTTGGACCTACTGTGTTTCTGTTGTACTACTCTGAGGGATGTAATACTAGTGAACGGTGTTTTATTGGTGTTATGTCAACGACTATAGTGTACTACATCATGCAGTGGTATGCTGGGTCACCGCAGACGCCTTCACCAAGAAGGCCATTACGGCCAGTGCGCGGGACGAGGACGCCCTATGGGGCGGCTACCAAGAAGCCGTCCAGCTCACCGACATGGTGGCGCATGCGAACGCCATGCTGCCTCCACCGCCTCTCTTGCCGGGGTGGGCGCCGCGCGTCGTTCTGGAGGTGGGGATGGAGCTGGCGCACCTCCACCACCGCATGGGGCCACCGGCAGCGTGGCCTGGGCAGGTGATTGACCGCCCGCGCCCACACCCGCTCCCACCCTGCCACCGCCCAATCTATGGACGCCTCCGGAGTACATCGACCTCGACCCGTAGATGGACGCGCCGGCGCAGGCATACGAAGATCAGTAGTTAGGGTTAGGGCTAGTTTAATTTCGTTTTAAGTTATAAATGTAAATTACGTATAAAATATATAAACTTTGTCAGTCTTTTGCGCGAACAATTTATATTTGAATTTTGAAAAAAATAGCATCGCCCTAGACGGACAAATAAATCGCGTCACTAGACGTGGCTGGCTGGACCATGACTCAAATAAAAACAACTACGGTCCGTTCCAATAGACAGAAATAGATCATTTGGGTTGACCGGTTAGGTCGGCCGGTGAGAATTGAGACGCCCTTAGTAGTTGGTCGGATAGGTAGTAGGTTGGAGTTTTTTTTGAACCGGAGTAGTCCATGTATGTAAGGGGGCTTTAATTCCGCTGAAAATGTGCCGGGACTTAACTGCGTCAAAGCATATCCATCGTTTTCCTTGATCGTACACCATGCAGTACACTGTCCATATCTTCCCCGGGCGATCGATCGGCATCCTATGTACCGCTGGCGAACGGGCAGTTCGATCGGGGAGATTTATGTCCTCGCATGAGGCCGTACCCGTAATGGCTGCTGGGTAGGAGATGGAATCACCATGTGCTTTTTCCTTTCCAGACCACTGAAAACTTGTGCACGGGGTTGTTTGTAAGCTTGCAGATTCAGGTCAGCTCGGAGATTTCATGTCAACATCAGGGTGTTAATACGGGAATACTTTATATTTCATGTCTAAGCCACGTGATAATAACTGCTACTGTATTCGTACTAGTTTACTGTGAAAAGAACTTGCTGTATTTTACAAGAAAATAAAGTTACAAGAGTTACACAAGCCTAATCTCCCGATATTATTTCTCCCAAGCGCTTATCTCCCGCGGTTACCCACAAGGCTTCTCTCTTAAGTCTTAATTCTATCTAGTATTATCATAGACGTCGCGTGCTTGTTATGAAATCCCTATGCATTTCGCTTATTCCATATCTCTCAAGAAATTAGCAACGTGAGTAAAGCCATGGCCTTACGGTTTGGGATGGATCCATCCGCCACCATATTCCACCAATATTTTATTGATAAACCCGCCCATTGAGAGGTACCAAGACTGTGTATGCCCAACTACTCTTTCTTTTATGTATCCCCAAGTGCGAATGGTGAAGCGGCAACTAACGGATGGGTGATTGGTTGATTTCATAGTTTGTTTGCATAGAGGCCAAAAACCACAATTTAGCCACATCTTTTCTCCAATCGATCCACCGTCTATAGTCTATTTTGGTTTGCAAGCCACGCAAATAATGTTATTTTTGGGGTAAGCCCAAGCATTCCAAACCGTTTTGTGCATACTTGAAGCAATAGATCTCAGGAATTACACCTTATGGCCAACTTTGCGAATATTGGCCATCATCCTTTAGCTTCCAACTAATCTCATCTTCCACGTATACCGTTTTGAAGTTGGGACACAAATTGTGCAAGGTGGCTCAACGAAAAATCATCCCCCAACGTAACCTTTTCAATCCAAGCGTTGTCTTTCATGGCTTCAGATACTTTCCACCCCTTCCTTTTAGATGAATCGAAGATTAGGGGAGCAGTCTCTTTAGGCTTCCTACCATCAAGCCAAGAAGCATGCAAAAAGAGGGTCTTGCAACTGTTGCCAAGGGTGATGGGGGTCTTGCAACCATTGCCAAGTAGAAAACACTTTTGAAGGACGTGCAAGTTTTTTGCTCTCCCTTTTCTGAATTTTCAAAACCACTGGTATCGCCGCCGAGTCCTTGTCAGGATTGACTGAGCAGATCAGACCGGCGATAAATAAGTTCTATATCTTTTCTCTAAGCAAATGCATGTCCATTCTCTCCGGAGCCTTCATTAGGTTGACTGGGCAATTAAGACCCGTGTGGCATATATTATGGGGTCCCTGGGACATCATCTAGGTCTTGTTGCATTCCTAACAATCTCTTAATAGTTTCTAAAGCATGGCTGGCCATCATGGCATGGGCTCCCTAAATAAACCTTGATGCATTAACTTCGGGTCTCATCTTCTTCCAGAATCAGTCAGTAAGCAACGTGTCACCCAAACAGTTTGCATTGAGGGTAGCCATAGTGGTAGTATCATAACGGTTATCATGCATATGTCATCTTGGCAAAATGGTGACATAGAGCAACAACTAATGAAAATAAAGGTGCTAGTGGTATCACAATATAATACTGTATCTAGCACTTGTAAGATTTAATATCAAGTACATCTTATACATAGAATTGTATTGAGATTTTACAAATAATTAAATTGCGTAAAATTATGATAGATGATATTAAGCACTATAGACACTATAGAGGTAATACTATATATTAGTATCATACGCACGATACTTTCTATAGTAATGGAAGATAATTCTCCTAATGTGTCTTTCAGGAAAAGCCTCATAAGTCCTCGACTGGTTTACTGGAACAATCTTTTGTTACGGTTATCCATGATTTAGTTGTCGAACGGTATGGACGAATTCAAATGAAAATTACTAGAAAGTGGTAAATTTTTAGTTGGCTCACTATATAGAGCTTTGGTTCAACCTGATATCCCGAACGATGATAATAGTAAAATTTGGAAAATGAAAATACCTCTTAATACGAAGATATTTGTATGGTATCTACGTAAAGGTGTAATTCTAACAAAAGATAATCTTATAAAGAGGAATTGGCATGGAAGTATATATATACAATGCGTTTTTTGTCATCACAATGAGACAATTCGTCATTTATTCTTCCACTGTAAATTTGCTCATTCTATATGGTCATTCATTCAAATAGCTTCTGGTTTATCTCCTCCATGTTCAATGACCAATGTATTTGGTAATTGGTTATATGGAATTGATGATAAATACAGGTTATTTTTAATAATATTGTGTCTTCTCCTCTGCAAGTTATTTATCGGTCCACGGCTATCCTCTGATCATGAACTATTCTACAACGTATGTAGTTTCGCGACTTATTTGTGGAGGAGTGTACGCGATTGAAGGACACATCGAGGGATATTTTCTCTCAACATGGATGACCGCGTGATTTGCGGATTGACCTGCCATAGCTCGAGACCTTTTATTTTGATTGCGTTATTTGTAATCTTAGTCTTCTTTCTGTATTCTGCAGTGGTGGAGTTTGTGCGGCTGTGTGCATTTTAGTCATGGAGTGGTGGAGTTTGTGCGACTGTGTATATCTTAGTTATGCAGAGGCCGGATGTAAACGTTACTTAAAGTAATAAAAGTGTTTATTTTCAAAAAAATATATAATACTTCCCACTGTGAGCAGTCTGATAGCCCAGACGAGGCATCGATATCCCCACCCATGTCCTCCGAAGATTTCCTTTGTACGCAGCTCCCTGCCTGCATATATCTCCTCCTCCCATCAGCTTGACGATGTCGCAAGGATTTTAGCTCTGAGACGATCAGAATTTCAGAATCAGCAGAACCATGACATTTCAGAATTTCAGAATCAGCGGAACCATGACATTTCAGAATTTCGGAATCACACAGAATTTCAGAATCTGCAGGATCAGCTTTGTGCTCAAACATGCTTCGGTGGTGGACACTGGACATATAGCATTGTGCGAGATCATCCATAGCGCAAAGGAAAGGACCTATCAGGGCCATAATTAGAAACATGCATGTACATTGACTTCACATTAAGATACCCCATAAAATTCGCCATCAGGACATCTACATCTCTACAAGGTGCGTGCATGCATTGTTGGCCTGCGTCGATCATTGATTTTCCATCGATGTTTAGCCGCCCGCCAACCTCCCCAAGCTTGTGATCTTGACACCATAGACCTAAACTAAGCACCTAAACTAAGCAATCTTTCCGGCCCCTCTCTCCATATACCCATTTTCAACATTGTTCTCCCCCGAAACCGTCGCTTGGCTAATCTTGTTCGTCAATCCTCACAATCTTTTCGTGTCATCTCACGCCTCAAGAACCGCATGCACTTGGATGCCATGTGCTCTGGAGTTTTTTTTTTTTTAGATTTTCTCTGGCGTTTTTAGTTGGCCAGTAAGCAACCTGCCTCCAACCCTTCTTAATTTACTAGCCTGCCGCTTCCCTATCGGGGTCAGCAGCGGCACATGATTTTCTTTGTGCAGCTCCGAATGGATCGATCGATCTGGACATGCATGGTTAACGATTTTACACGCCGGCCGCCCGGCCCGGCTCTAGATATGATATTGCGCTCGCAATCGCCATCTCATACCGGTCTCACTGCAGGCCGGAAAGTTAACTTGATATGTAGGAGTACTATCTATTGTCCTTTTTCGTTTTGAGATTGTTGCGTTCGTTTATTTATTTTTTAGCCCGCACATGGATACCATTATGCTGACGTTACTAATTGAAACATAATTAAAACCGACTAAAACATTATTAAAATATTGAAACAGTTTGTGAGTACAAAAATATTTCAGAAGTTTCACAAATATTTCAGTTTTTCTGGACAACACGTGGCTAATGTCACGCTAACGTCAGCACTCCTTCACATAAAGTTAACTTTAGAAAATCATTCGGTTTTAGCTGTGTGCACGCCATCTAAAAAAACGAATGCCAGCGGGGGAGGAACCCTACGGCTTTGTATATTAAGAAGAGGGTGCGAATAGGGATGCGGTAGTCACGGTCGAGCCAGCAAAATCCGGGACACTGTGCAAAAACCTAAAATGGGGCTCTACCACATAAAAAATTGAACTAACGAAAAATATAATGTGTAATTGATGTTTTGATCTTGATGATGGCCAGTGGCGGACAGAGGAACAAACATTTGTTGCAAAAAAATAGGTTATTTCTAAGGTGTAAGTGTTGGTCTACTCTTAAAAATGACACACAAAATATCCAAATTCCAGGATCCAAAAAAAAATACAACTACCAAGAGGATGAAAAAAATATTTCTAAAGATGGACTCCTTACGCTTCATGTTAGTTGAGCAAAACATGATTTTTAGCAGAAGAAAAACGTATAGGTTATTCTTTTCTTTAGGCTAAGGGCTCCTGCTTCCAAGTGTCCACTCGAAAATCTGGGGCCCTGGTGTGAAGTGCGGTCGCACAGGCCACACTCCCGGCAGCTTGGCCCTGGCAGAAGTGAGACAAGTGGGAATCCAATTTTACATCCTATACACTTATTTCATTTATTCCGCTTAGTTTAGAGTTACCTAGTTTAGAGTTAAAAATAGGGATGCAAAAGTGGGATCTCACTTATCCCACTTGTCCCACTTCTATATCTCTAGGTGTGAGATGACCTATCAAAAAAATCCCACCCACTAGAGTTCAAACCTGTGTGTCAGATGGTTAATGCCACCGCATTCCAGCCACTTTGGCGAGTAATTCTTGGCGCAACGGAAGCTCAAGCTTTAGATACCGCACTTCACTACACAATGGACAACATATTTGTATGCTCGTTGGCGGTTGGCCGTGGTGGTAGGCCACATGAAACCGTGGTATGGGACGCGTTCTTCAACTCGTTTGGTTGCATGCAGATCTTTTTTGCACCTTTTAAAGAGATGTGTTGTTGTTTGGTATGGGAGCGTTCTTCAGCTCGTTTGGTTGCATGCGAATCTATTTTTCACACCTTTTAAAGAGTTGTCTTGTTGTTTGGTTACATGTGTTACATGTTCTATTTTTTTCTGCAGGTATAGGAACCTCTTGCTAAGAGAGGTGAGATTACCAACCACATCAAACATCTTAGATGAACAACAGACAAGAAAATTACCAACATAGCATGCAATCACACGAGTACCATAGACAGTTCAACTTGAAGACATGCAACACGAACAAGTTCACGACGATCAGAAGTACCATACTAAGAACGACACAGTAATGAACAACATGCCAACATCAACTCACACCTCCTCAATGATCGTATTTGTTGCGTCACTTTGTATTTCTTCGCTGGGAGCTTCTTAAAAGTACTAGTGTACATAGAGCTAGGTTCAACGGCACACAATGCATGGTGTTATAGATTAATCAATTAAAAAAGTAGTCATAGTCAGTGCACATATTAATCCACACACTCATCAAGTAGTTTAATCATCTGTCTAAAGACGAACTAATCATGAAAAGTACCATGACCACAAATCGGTAGTGCATCCTATAGTCATAGTCAAATCGCGCAAGCGACTTGTTGGACATATGCCCTAGAGGCAATAATAAATGTAGTTATTATTATATCTTTGTGTTTATGATAAATGTTTACATTCATGCTATAATAGTATTAACAAGGAAACATTAATACTTGTGTGATTTGTAAACTAAAATAGAGTCCCTAGTAAAGCCTCTTTATAATACTAGCTTGTTGGTTAATAAATGATTGTGGTTTCTCTATCATGAACATTGAGATGTTATTAACAACAAGATCATATCGTTAGGAGAATGATATGGTGGACATACTCCTATAGATAAGCGTAGCATAAAGATCAAGTCATTTTAATAGTTCATTTGCTATAAGCTTTCTGATACATAGTAACCTAATTCCTTCGACCATGAGATCATGCTTATCACCATCACCGGAAGGATGCTTTGATGACATCAAACACCACACCGTAACTGGGTGGCTATAAAGGTGGCATTGAGTGTTCGGAAAGTATGGGTTGAGACACATGGATCAAGAGTGGGATTTGTCCATCCATATGACGGATAGATATACTCTGGGCCCTCTCGGTGGAATGTCATCCAATTATCTTGCAAGCATGTGACTGGCTCACAAGGGATCACATACCACGGGAACGAGAAAAGAGTACTTATCAGTAACGAGGTTGAACTAGGTATGCAGAGATACCGACGATCATAACCTCGGATAATTAAACTATCGTGAGACAAAGGGAAATTGGTATCGTATGTAAGTGGTTCATTCGATCGCAAAGTAATCGTAGAAATATGTGGGAGCCATATGAATTTCCAGATTCCTCTATTGGTTATTGTTCGGAGAAGTGTCTCGATCATGTCCGCATAATTCACAAACCGTAGGGAGACACACTTAAGGATTCGACGTTGTTTGAGTAGTTATGGAATGATGAGTAAGAGACCGAATGTTGTTCGGAGTCTCGGATGGGATCCGGGATATCACGAGGAGATCCGGAATGGTCCGGAGAATAAGATTCATATAAGGAAAGTCCTGTTTCGGGGTTGGAGAATGGTTCCGGTGTTTTCATCAGGAATGTTCTAGAAGATTCCGGAATGTCCGGCACTCCGGAGGGGAAGGGTACATGAATGTGTTATATCAAGTTGGTATGATTGCATCATGTACTAGGTGTCATCGCTGAACAAAATAAAGGGTTTAATTAAATCCTAGTTTGAAAAGTCAAACGCCAATTTGAAAAGTCAAACGGCTATTTTGGGAAGTGGAGGGGAAGGTGGAAACCGAGTTGGAGAGGAGTTCCTCCCCTCCACCGCCGGTCCCCTTGGGAAACCGAGTTGGGGAGGGACTCCCCTCCCCTGGCGCGCCCCCTCCACCTATATAAGGAGGGGCAGGGCTTCCCCTCCTAACACACAACATCTCCACCCAAAACCCTAGCCCGGCGCCGCCACCTCCTGTTGCCGCCGCCTCCTAGGGCTCCCCTAGCCGCCGACTTGGGCAAGACCCAATCCCTAGCCGCCGGCCCTAGCACCTCCTCCTTGGTGTGTCTAAACCCTAGATCACCGAGGAGCTCTCTCATAGTCCACCATACTCGCTCCGACTTAAGGCGAAGCCCTGCGAGATCTCCCCTCTACTTCCGGTACCACGCCGTTGTGCTGCCAGAATCACGAGGAGAGTGCTACAACCTCCACTGCCTGCTGGAACAAGGGAGAGGAAGGTCTTCGTCGAGTACCGAACGTGTGACCGACTGCGGGAGCGCTGCCAGAACGCAGCGCCGGAAGGATCGTCTACGCGATCTTGAGATCGGGAAGAGTACGACTACATCACCCACGAGAATCCGCTCTCGTTAAACACTTTGGAATCTTCGAGGGTGAGTTATTCCATCGACTCGTTGCTACAATCTAGTAGATAGATCTTGGCTTGTTTGTTTGTATGCGATAGAAAATTTTTGTTTTCCATGCTACGAATCTCTACAGTGGTATCAGAGCCGTGTCTATATGTAGATTTGTTGCACGAGTAGAACACAATGGTCATTGTGGGTGTTGATGCTTTTATTATCTATTGCTTCTTGTGTACTTTGCATCCTGCGGGATGGTGGGATGAAGCGGCCCGGGCTAACCTTACATGACATTGTTCATGAGACTTGCTCCACACTTGACATGCAACTTGTATTGCATAAGTGGCTTTACGGGTGCCTGTTTCTCCCAACATAGTTAAGATCCAATTTACAACAGGTGATTGACAATACTAGTATCAATGTTGTGGTTCTTGTTTGTAAGTTAGAACGACACTTATTGAAAGCCCCAAACCACGTAAAACATGCAAAGAAAGTAGAGGCGTCTAACTTTGTTTTGCAGGGGTGTGCTGTGATGTGATATGGTCATGATTGTGATTATATTTGATGTATGTAATGTTCCTTATTGTAAGTTGGCAACCGGCAGGAGCCATATGGTTGTCTTTAATTTTGTTAAGACCCGCGTGTCTATTCAAAGTAGTTGTAATATTTGAAGCTGGTGGACGACAACCATGGAGAAGCGTCATTGACCTTGATGCAATGCCGGTGATGATGGAGATCATGTTCGTGCTTGAAGATGGAGATCGGAAGCACAAAGAAGAAAGGCCATATCATATCACATATTATGAATTGCATGTGATGTTAATCCTTTATGCATCTTGTATTGCTTAGTTAACAACGGTAGCATTATAAGATGATCCCTCATGCACATAAATTTCAAGTCCTAAAGTGTTCACCCTTAGTAAGCACCGTTGCTAAAGCTTGTTGTTTCGAAGCACCACGTGATGATCGGGTGTGTTAGATTCCGCAAGTGTATACAACGTGAGCAAGCCAGATTTGCTCATGCGGAAGATAAGGTTTGATCTTGACGAGCCTAGCATGTACATACATGGTCTCGGAACACGGATCACCGAAAGGTAAAGCATGAGTCATATAGTAGATATGATGAACATGACGATTGTTTGCCATTGAAGCTACATCAACTCTCATGATGATCGGTTTTGATGTGGTGGATTTGGTTCATGTGATCACTAAAACAATGTGAGGGATGTTGTTTTGAGTGGGAGTTCACCTAGATTAATTTAACTATTAATTAGAACTCAATTTGTCATAAACTTAGTCTAAACTATTGCAAATATGTTGTAGATCAATGGCGGCCCCTACCATCAATTTTAATGCGTTCCTAGAGAAAGAAAAGTTGAAAAACAATGGAAGCAACTTCGGGGATTGGTTCCGCAATTTGAGGATTGTCCTCAAAGCTGGTAATTTGACCTATGTGCTGGATGCACCGCTAGGTGACCCACCTGCAGCTACTGCTACCGATGAAGTAAAGAATGTTTACCTCACTCGGAAGACTCAGTACTCCACAGTTCAGTGTGTTATCTTGTATGGTTTAGAATCGGAGCTTCAGAAAAGGTTTGAGAATTCAGACCCACATGATATTGTCCGTGATATCAAATTGATCTTTGAGACTTACGCGGCAATTGAGAGCTATGAGGCTTCTGAAAAGTTCTTTAACTTCAAGATGGAAGAAGGCAGCTCCGTCAGTGAGCATGTGCTTAAGATGTCTGGGCACGCAAACAAACTTCAAAGCTTGGGTATAGTGTTTCCTAATGCTTTGGGGATTTACCGTGTCCTTCAATCACTACCACCAAGTTACAAGAACTTTGTGATGAACTACAACATGCAAAACATGAACAAGACGTTGCCAGAACTCTTCGCCATGTTGAAATCTGCAGAAGTGGAGATCAAGAAAGAGCACCAAGTGTTGATGGTCAATAAGACCACCAAATTCAAGAAAGGCAAGTCTAAGCAAAAGGGACACTTCAAGAAGGGTGGTAAGAAAGTTACCGCGCCGACGAAGAAGACCAAGGCTGGACCTAAGCCTGATACTGAGTGCTTTTACTGCAAGGGAGAAGGTCACTGTAAGCGGAATTGCCCAAAGTACTTGGCGGATTTGAAGAACGGCAACATCAAGAAAAAAGGTATATCCGATATACATGTCATTGATGTGTATCTCACTAGTACTCGTAGTAGTGCTTGGGTATTTGATACTGGTTCGGTTGCTCATATTTGTAACTCGAAACAGGTGCTGCAGAATAAACGGAAGCTAGCGAAGAACGAGGTGACGATGCGCGTGGGAAATGGATCAAAGGTTGATGTGATCGCGGTCGGCACGCTACCCCTTCATCTACCATCGGGATTAGTTTTATACTTAAATAATTGTTATCTGGTGCCTGCGTTAAGCATGAACATTATATCGGGATCTTGTTTATTGCGAGACGGTTACTTGTTTAAGTCCGAGAATAATGGTTGTTCGATTTATATGAGTAATATGTTTTATGCACATGCACCTCTGATAGATGGTCTATTCTTATTGAATCTCGATAGTGGAAATACACATATTAATAACATTGAGGCTAAACGTTTGAAATCGAGCGATAACTCGACCTATATGTGGCACTGTCGTCTTGGTCACATTGGAGTGAAGCGTATGAATAAACTCCATTCCGATGGACTTCTTGAATCACTTGAAAGATGCGAAGCATGTCTGATGGGTAAAATGACTAAGACACCATTTTCTGGTATGATGGAGCGAGCTACGGACTTGTTAATAGTATTAACAAGGAAACATTAATACTTGTGTGATTTGTAAACTAAAATAAAGTCCCTAGTAAAGCCTCTTTATAATACTAGCTTGTTGGTTAATAAATGATTGTGGTTTCCCTATCATGAACATTGAGATGTTATTAACAACAAGATCGTATCGTTAGGAGAATGATATGGTGGACATACTCCTATAGATAAGCGTAGCATAAAGATCAAGTCATTTAATATAGTTCATTTGCTATAAGCTTTCTGATACATAGTAACCTAATTCCTTCGACCATGAGATCATGCTTATCACCATCACCGGAAGGATGCTTTTATGACATCAAACACCACACCATAACTGGGTGGCTATAAAGGTGGCATTGAGTGTTCGGAAATTATGGGTTGAGACAGAGTGGGATTTGTCCATCCATATGACGGATAGATATACTCTGGGCCCTCTCGGTGGAATGTCATCCAATTAGCTTGCAAGCATGTGACTGGCTCACAAGGGATCACATATCACGGGAACGAGAAAAGAGTACTTATCAGTAACGAGGTTGAACTAGGTATGCAGAGATACCGACGATCATAACCTCGGATAAGTAAACTATCGTGAGACAAAGGTAAATTGGTATCGTATGTAAGTGGTTCATTCGATCGCAAAGTAATCGTAGAAATATGTGGGAGCCATATGAATTTCCATATTCCTCTATTGGTTATTGATCGGAGAAGTGTCTCGATCATGTTCGCATAATTCACGGACCGTAGGGAGACACACTTAAGGATTCGATGTTGTTTGAGTAGTTATGGAATGATGAGTAAGAGACCGAATGTTGTTCGGAGTCTCGGATAGGATCCGGAATATCACGAGGAGATCCGGAATGGTCCGGAGAATAAGATTCATATAAGGAAAGTCCTGTTTCGGGGTTGGAGAATGGTTCCGGTGTTTTCATCGGGAATGTTCTAGAAGGTTCCGGAATGTCCAGCACTCCGGAGGGGAAGGGTACATGAATGTGTTATATCAAGTTGGTATGATTACATCATGTACTAGGTGTCATCGCTGAACAAAATAAAGGGTTTAATCAAATCCTAGTTTGAAAAGTCAAACGCCAATTTGAAAAGTCAAACGACTATTTTGGGAAGTGGAGGGGAAGGTGGAAACCGAGTTGGGGAGGAGTTCCTCCCCTCCACCGTCGGCCCCCTGGGGAAACCGAGTTGGGGAGGGACTCCCCTCCCCTGGCGCGCCCCCTCCACCTATATAAGGAGGGGCAGGGCTACCCCTCCTAGCACCGAACACCTCCACCCAAAACCCTAGCTCCAAGCCGCCGCCGCCCTCCATAGCCGCCGTCGGCCTAGGGCAAACCGCCGCCGCCTAGCTAACCCTCCATAGCCGCCGGCCAAGCCTCCTCCTTGGTGTGTCTAAACCCTAGATCGCCGAGGAGCTCTCTCATAGTCCACCATACTCGCTCCGGCTTAAGGCGAAGCCCTGCGAGATCTCCCCTCTACTTCCGGTACCACGCCGTTGTGCTGCCGGAATCGCGAGGAGAGTGCTGCAACCTCCGCTGCCTGCTGGAACAAGGGATAGGAAGGTCTTCATCGAGTACCGAATGTGTGACCGACTGCGGGAGCGCTGCCGGAACGCAGCGCCGAAAGGATCGTCTACGCGATCTTGAGATCGGGAAGAGTACGACTACATCACCCACGAGAATCCGCTCTCGTTAAACATTTTGGAATCTTCGAGGGTGAGTTATTCCATCGACTCGTTGCTACAATCTAGTAGATAGATCTTGGCTTGTTTGTTTGTATGCGGTAGAATTTTTTTGTTTTCCATGCTACGAAACCCTACACGACTAACATAAACTTTTCAGATCAAAGCGCAGTGGCACTAACCTGTCTACAATTGTACTAACACATCCATAGAACCCTAAGACAATGGTTATCCCTACTATTTGCTAAGCATGACATCCACAACCCCTCTACTGACCATATTAATGTAGTTATACAGTCACCAAAGCTTGGTAACCTTGGGAGTAGGGCTTATGGCCATTGTCGAGTCGATGAAGCAGTTGCCGCTAGGGTCAGATGGTGTATTGATGCAACGCGTACTTCTAGTTAGGGTCTAGTCAGCAGTGTGTTTGCCATACGTGGTGATGAGTCCGTGAGTGGGGAGGTCGATGGTTGGCGACACATTCGTCGCCGGTAGAGGAACCACCAAGGGAAGAGAGAGAGAGAGAGAGAGAGAGAGAGAGAGAGAGAGAGAGAGAGAGAGAGAGAGAGAGAGAGAGAGAGAGAGAGAGAGAGAGATATGAATGACAAGAGGGAGAAGGAGAATGGGCGGTAAAGGTATTTGTGATGTGGGTTCATGAAACTATATTGTGGGGGAACAGGATGGAGTATCATGAATATAGTTTCACCACATATTGGATATTGTGGATGTTGATTTTTGTACGTATAAATTTAGTGTTCAAACCTTAAACATATTAAATTAAGAAAGACTAAGTGGCCCGAGGGAGTACAATAAACATTGGTGACAAAATCCTTAGCGGCTGTTCTCTTTAATCCATACTATCCCTTATAACTATAGTCTATCTTAGCATGCAGGCTATTCATACGAGCCCCTCCACACCGGCAAATACGACGTTCTACGGAGACAAGTGATCGTAGGTAGAATAGCCAGCTTATTCAAGTACAGTAAGTAGCGTATTGCTAAGCCTGAGTGATGTATGCGCGAGGATGTCAAGTTGAGTGACCTTGGATGGATTTTACTTCAATACTAATATTTCGTCTTTTCTTTTACTTTGGATTTCTACATGAATATCATTTTTTAGTTAGCTTGCCTTCTATTTATTTTTTAAAAATATAATAGTTCTTTCGTTCGGAAATAAATAACTCAGATTTATCGATTTACATGTACCTACACACTAAAACACGTCTAAGTATTGCGAATCCAAACAAAACCAAATCACTTATTTTCAATGAAGGGTATTACATAACAGAAACACATCTCGGCCTTCTTTTTATGGAGAAATGCATCTTATCCTACTCATTTACTACCTCTGTACCAAAACATCTTACTCCCTCTGTTTCAAAGCTTAACGTTTATTTTTTTAAAAAAGTCAAACTATGTAAAGTTTGATTACGTTTTAAAAAAATATGTTAATATTTATAACATAAAATCCATACCGTTTGATACATCATAAAACATAGTTTCACAGGATATCTATATAATATCATAGTTTTTTATATTTTTTTCTAAAAGTTTAGTCAAACTTTTCGTAGCTTAACTTTTAAAAGAATAAACTTTAAATTTTGAAACGAAGATAATATATTTTTAAGGAGATAATATATTTTTAAGACTTAAATTTTGAAACGAAGATAATACCTCTGTAGCCAAGAAGACGAGCGCTCACGTCGTATGGACGAACGCTGAGTTATGTTGACCCTGAAGTCCGGCCCACTTCCGATGCCCAGCCCATCTCCTACACGCGGCGACCCAGTAGGCCGGCAGCCCGGCACACAGGTGCTCCCTCGTCCGGTGGCCGGAGCTCAGGCAGGGGGTCGGATCGGAGTGTGCATTCCCCTGATCTTGCTCTGAACCTTCTATTCCCCACGGGGCCGAGGATTCAACTCCCCATGACCCGGCGCAGCGGCGATTCAGAGTCTCGGAGTGCGCTACGCTTGCCGGCGAACGGATGCCAGAGGCTAGGAAGCAGGGACATTGACGCGCGCCGCCGAGGTACATCCTGCAGAAAAAAAATCTTTCTGAGAAAAATTGGGGCGTGTAATTCTTACTCCCTTTGAAACGGAGGGAGTACTACTTAGCGTCACTGCTAGTCGAAAAATCTGGGATGCACTGTAGCAACCGCCTGTTTTATCCCCGATATGATATGTATTTTTGGACGTGCTGTTGTATGCTCCAGATTATGGCTAGTGGTGCTTTACATGTTACATCATACATTTCATCTTAGTTATTCATATACGTGAAAATTTATTATGCTTAGTCAACTTCCTAGTGTTATACTGTTATTGCTCATCAAGCAAATGAAATGATGATGTATTTGTGCTGGTGCACAAGGTTACTAGACTCAATAAAGTAGACCACAAGTTAGCAGAGCGTAATAGATGATGTTATGGTAGTTATATTATGTGCTTCCTCTGTTCACTATTATAAGACCTTATAGATATTTCAATGTAGACTAGGTGCGGACAAAAATGCATGTATCTAGACGTGTTTTTATGTGTAGGTTCACTCATTTTGGCCCGTACTAGTCCATATTAAAATATCTACAAGTCTTATAATAGTGAACGGAGGGAGTATTTTGTTTTCCTGGATAAGTCTATTGTTATTATATCATTAAGCGGATAGAACAAAGTCATGGAGATTAGCAACTTCGGTGAACAAAATAATTTCGAGTATAATTACACATGAGGATTCCAATTCAAGTTCATTTAATATCGAACTGATACGTGCATCAAAGGTTGGAAATTGCAACAAGAAACTCACTGGTACAAACTAAAGTCATAAGAAAGGCTAAAAACACCATCTACATACTCCCTCCGTTCCTTAGAATAAGACATATAAATTTAGTCAAAAGTCAAACATTGCAAAGTTTGACCAATCTTTTACAAAAAAACTGTAAACCTCTATAGGGTCAAATCAATCTTATTGGATACATTATGAAATGTATTTTCGTACTGTAGCGATCTATTATCGTAGGTATTGATAGTTTTTTTTCTATAAACTTGGTCAAACTTTGCGTTGTTTGACTTTTGGCTAAATTTATAGGCCTTATTCTAAGGAATGGAGGTAGTATAAGAGAAGAAACAAGGGCAAAATTAAGAAAAGCTTAAGTATACCATCTTCATGTTCAAATATTTTGGCGTTCAGTAGCTTGGCGCACCGTTGCTCCTGCGTCCATTCGCTGGAGACCAAGTGGGAAGGGGATTGACACAGGCCTGACAGGCACATCCCATTACCCACGGTACTTTCCTGTGGTAAATACCGCCAATTATGGTTCTGTAGAAATCACAGAGCAGCTGCTTAATTCGTGTGCGCTGTAGCGCCATCTAGCATCTCTGTTTGACAAAGTTTCTGTATATTTCTCATTTCTCTGCCAGAGAACTGTGATACTGGATTGGAGTTAGTCGTCAACTGGATCAAGCTTTAGGGTTCTGTCTTGTTTTGCCGATGATTTCAATCTATGAATGCTCCAGTCTTTGTTTTAATTATTTAAATCCGTTAACTTTGTTGGTGGAGCTCTAAAATCTGAATCTCATGTGAGTGTGCTAGACTGCAGATTTCTCATGTGCCTCTGGCGATTTTGCATCTGAGATAGACAGTCATCAGCCTTTGCATGTCTATCAAAGTAAATACTATGCAAATAGTTAATTAGTTACATATTCTAAAAAACAACATGCTTACACACTGTTGATGTTGCTCACTCGCTAATCATTTTCCTGTTACACAGGGTACAGAGTGAATGTCATTCACTCAAGATACCAGGTTTACCAGGGATGCTGATCTTGCTGGTGCTGGAGCCACTGACATGGCCTTGCTGAACTGGAAAACACTTGAGATGACATCATGGTTTGGGATGGTGGTAAAAATTACAAGAGTTTAGCCAAAATATCTGGCCAGGACTATCTGATCATATAGGACTCCTACTACAAAGAAAGCACCAAAGGCAATCACAAAGATGACCTTAGTGCCAATCTCTTTTGTGGAGACAACAGAGGCTGGACCTGCTTCTGTTGAACTGCAATGGTTTACAATCATAGGACCACACAATTTTGGGTTTCCATCAAAGCTAGAATAAGATACGTGCTAAGCTGGCCCACTATTGGAATATGTCCTTCGAGGTCATTATTAGAAATGCTGAATTTGGAAAGAAAGTGCAGATTGTTTAGTGTGGCCGGAATTGTACCAGTGAGATGATTGCTGGACAAGTCGAGCACCTGCAGGTTCGTGAGGGTACAGATTGGCTGTGGAATCTCTCCTGATAATTTATTGGAGCTCAAATTGAGTGAAAGGAGTGCTTTTAACTGACCGACCTCCTTCGGGATCACACCAATGAAATTATTCATGGCTAGATTAAGCACTTTTGGACAAGCACCAGGTTTGGAGTACTGGATAAATGGATTGAAAGCATAAACAGGTAGCTCAAAGACAACCTTTTGTGAAGTCTTTCCTGATTTCAGCATTGGCATCTCCATTAAGGAAGTTGGAATTTCCCCTGTAAAGCTATTGTTTGATATGTCTAGATTGAAGAGCAAGTTTAGGCTGCTTATCCAGTTAGGTATAGGTCCAGTCAGCTGATTGCTTCGCAAAAATAACATCTCCAAATTTGTGAGCTTTGATAACCAATCAGGTATTTTTCCGGACAATGAACAATCACTTATAGAAAGAACCTGTAAATCCTCAAAACCATCAATGCCATCCTCTGGCATGGTCTCATGCAGGAAATTGGACCCAATGAAAAGTGTACTGAGGCTCCTGGAATCACTAAGGATCTGAAGTGTTCTTGTGATATTTGTAAGAGAGTTATTAACAAGTGATAGGAATGAGAGGGACTTCAGATTGCCTATTTTTTCTGACAGTTGATCATGGAAATGATTGTGAGATAACCGTAGTGCAGTTAGCTTGCTGCAGGAGTATATGCTTTCTGGAATTGTGCCGGTGAAGTCGTTGGAAAGAAGATCTAACTTTTTTAGATTGGACAGGCTCACGAAGTTGACCTTGGCAAGTTCTCCGCTAAATTTGTTTGCATGGAGGTCAACTGTTACAAGATTTGTGCAGTTGCTCAGAGATGATGGCAGCTCCCCATACATGTTGTTGTGGTCCAAATGGAGTTCCTGCAATCTCTTCAGCTCACCTATAGAATCTGGAATTTCACCGCTGAGCTCATTCTTCCCAAGATCAAGGGTGACCAGATTTGTGAGCTTGTCGATGCCATGGAGAGCTCCTTCTAACCAATTGCTTGGTAACAAGATGTGCTCTAATGAGGTAATCTTGAAGAGTTCATCTGGAAGTGTCCCACTGAGGTTATTGTAGCCAGCACTGAGTAATTTGAGCACTAAGCAATTAATGAGTCCTGGAGGGATGTTTCCACTCAGTTGGTTAAAACTGAGCTCAAGCACAGCAAAAGATGGTGCGCTAACACAGGGTGTAGTTGGTATCTGCCCAGTAAAACTGTTGTTGCTAGCATTAAGCACGACCAGGTTCTTCATCACCTCCCATATTGTGGATGGAAACCTTCCTGTAAACAAGTTGCTTGAGATGTTCAGTACCTGCAGAGGCCGTGCAGGGGTTGAAGATGGCAGTTCACTTAGGCCTCCTGTCAGGCGGTTGAAACTGACATCAAGGACAATGATGCTGCTGGCTGAAACCAATTCCAGCGGCAAGCCACCGGACAGCGAGTTGTGTGACATGTTGAGGCACAATAGGCCGGTGAGGTTACCAAGGAATGGCGAGATGGATCCCTCAAGACCTCGAGAAGCCAGCAAAATATCAGTGACCATCCTATTCGGGCTGCAGGTAATCCCTTCCCAAGTGCAGCAGTCTGTATCACTGTGCCACGATGCCGTGAGGCCGCTGTCCCATGAGAGCCCAACAAGGAACTGGAGAAGGGAGCTTTTCTCCTGCTCCGTGCAGGAGTTGGCTGGAGAGGCCAAGGAGATCAGCAGCACCGTAGCCAAGCCATAGAAAGGTATGGGAATCCTGTTCCTATGTGAGCAACTGAGCGGCTGCATGGTTTTCTCGAGAAACAAACTTGGAAACTAGAGGCTTAGGCTTTTGTCTGCGAGGATGGAGTGCCAAATTGTGTGATGCAGGACCAACATAGGAGAGGAACAACCTGCTTTTTGTTTGACCTATTCTGGTTGTACTGATGAAAAGAAAATCCGGGTCAATGATCAGTAGGTACTACATACCACAGTAATTTATTCGTAAGTCTGACTTCGACCACTTGGTGTATTAATACTTTATATGATCGCTTTTCCTATCAGTTGTACTATATCCTAACCTACTGACATTTGGTGTCAGAAGAGAAAATTCACCTCACAATTGGTCCCTTTTTGGGAGCAGGAAAAGGTGTGTTTCTACCAAAGATCGAATCCCAATAGATTAACAAAATTTGATTGGTGATGTAAATGAGAAATAGCATTGTTTGACTGCATATATGTAACTAAATTTCATCATTGATGTTAGGGCTGATGCACGTACATGATTTGGAGAAGAGCACAGAGAGTTACATGAAGGAGGTTTTATTGAACACGGTATGCATTTTCTCACAGATTATTATGTTGATTGAATAGGGGCAGTTACAGTTAAAAATAGCTACGAACAGTTGGTGGTCATTGCAGTTCTTTGATGGTATATAGTATCGTCGTATTGCCTTGCCTAGCTTGTCAATGCTGCTCGAACCTCCTTGTTCTTCTCAGCATTAGGCGCGTTCACTTGTATTCGTAGGTTGCAGGCCATGCAAGCTAGCTTCATCAATCATCATATGGTTTCCCTAGAAATCTGGTCCTAGCTTCTTAATTTCATGTAGTCAGTGTCATGTTGTTACTGTCTATTATCTATCAACATACGTGTATATAGGAAAGACAATGCATACCTACCCACAACAGCAACATCATATATATAGCTGTGATTTGACTTGAACTAGTCTGAACTTTTGAAAACTTACTTGAATGACACCTACTTTAACAAAACAATATCACCTACTAGGAGCAACTGAATCAGCAGGATGTTGAAATTCTGTGGCAGCTGTGTTCATTAACCCTAAAAAAAGTTCTGTTCACACGGTACACAAATGTTGGCTGCCAGTTGCAGTTTGATATGTACTTACACAGGAGTCGTTCACAGGTACACTATCAGAATGTCAAAGAAAAAACAAGGTGCACATGGCATGGATACCTTAATTATGGATTACAACTAATAACATGAGAACCATTCTTATCAAGTCTTAGAAAGAAAAAAGTTACTTTATTGTGGACTAGAATGAAATGAGCCTGCACCCCATTAGATCTTTGAAAAAAAAGAACAGATAAGAGACGCCACTTGTTATTGTACACAATAAGATTAGCTAAGGGCCTTTGTGGGATTCTTGAGTTGAATCCTAGGATTGAACACAGAGAGTTTTTTTTTTGCAGAAAATACAGCTAGATTTTTGTCAAAAGGTTTTTGTTTACACCATGGAAAAACCTAACAACCTTTGAAAAAGGTTGGAGTCATGAAATATTTGCTAAGAAATGTAGCGCAACAACTTCTTTAGTTAACGGGTCACAATCCTACAAGTCAAATAATCTACATAGGAAAAAAAATCATACGACTTAAATGCTTCAAAATCCTTTAAAAATTCCTTGAACCAGAGAGGCCGATCAACTTGTTTTCAGTATATTATCTTTATGAGCTATTTTACAGTGATTGAGACGGTACTCCTGGTACCGTCACGTACCATCCAGTATCGTTGCCTCTAATTTCATGGGATTACGATCGTTTTTGTAACTATTATCGGACCTGAATGCAATGGATCCCTTTCGTCTTCGGTTTCTACTTTCTAGCCACCCGCCCTCCTACCTGCTACTACGTCCTCTTGCCACCCTGCCCTCATCTAACCTCCATTGTCGCATGTCATGTCACTGTCCCGGAGATCCCTCTAACCCTGTCCAATGTGCTATCTTCTCTGGTGTCGGTGCCTCTAGTCCCACACAATGAACCCTAACCCAAAGGGCAACCCTTGCATCCATTGCTTCCACATTGGTCCGCCCCTCGTCATCGCCGTCTCAAGGTCAATTAGCACTAATCACGAACATGTCACATTTGTTGAGAGTAATCGAGAGATAAACAAGAAAATGAACTTGTGTATCTTTATTGATGATTGATCTAGGCTTATATACAATATGAACAGACACGATTATGTCGGTTTCCTAGAGTCGTAGAGTCGGTTCCTAGGAGGCGACAGTTCCCTCATCGTGGAAACTGCCTGTGCAGGAATTAAGGAGCCAGGATTATTCCCCTAATAACCGCCATAAGTTATTATTTTTAACACTCCCCCTAATCATCGCTTCGTTGTATGAAAGTCCATCATCTTGATAAGTCTCCTCCAAAAAAATCATGTGTGAATATATGAGTAGTATGGTAGGATTATGATATGCTGTTAAAACTTCTTCAAACCTAGCGGAAAAATAAGGAGAAAATGATACCATATAATGGATTATTATCTTTGTTAACTCAATATGAAGTAAACCCATATAATATAGAGACCAATAAATTTGTCGTGAATACCTTCATAAAAAATCCGGTGGGGAAGATGGATAGTATGACATGTGATCTTATGTTTACCTGATTAAAAACCTTAGTGAGAACCTGAAAAGTAAACTCACTTAAGAAAAAAGTGTAATATGATGCTTTGGACAAGAATAGTTTAGGAAGATACTCCCCTTAATTCTTGCAAATCTTGAAACCGTCGCATACCAATTCCATGAATGTATTTCTAGAATGCTGAAGTTGGTGGAGACTTCGTGAATAAGTCAGCGATATTATTGCATGATTTGACTCGCAAGATGTTTATTTCCCCAGCTCATGGGGACAAAACAATTTAGGGGCAATATGCTTAGTGATATTGCTCTTAATGTATCATGTTTGTATTTGTGCAGCCGCATTATCCTTGTAGACAATGGTAGGGTTCCAACATCTCTTCTCCATCATCGCTTGGCCTGGACGGATCTTTCTCAATGTCTAGAGAACGAACCACCATGGGAGTTTTCATGGATAGGATTTGTCTATATTGAATTTTTCCAATATTTTCTGGATATAGACAACTTCGTGTACCATTATTCATGTAAAAAGGTGCTTGAGTTGGAGGCCAATATTTTTTATATATAGTTCTCTATAGGGACAATCCGATGGAAGAGTAATTATGTCTTGATGGAAGTTGAAATATTTCCAGACTCTAAAAAAGATGAATGGAGATATTTTTACTATCGCCGGACGCAATACAATATTGTTGGCATTGGATGTGCCATATTTACCCCCAAACACAAGTGACAACTAAAAATGCCTTGTTGTATTCCAATTCTTCAAGTACCTTAATCAATTATCAAGATATCCGTAAAAATGGTTTTCACATTAAAACCCATGAAGACAATAAAGAGGAGTATCTATTCTTCACAAAAGATTATGAATATGGCAAGTAAGTACTTGAAAAAATTCCTTCTTTATCGTCCAAACTGTATTATATGTACATCAAACCCGGGATGCAAATGGGCTTTCCTATGAAAACGAAATGAGAACAATTAGGTTGTGAGATACAAGGCAAGGCTCGTAGCATAGGGTTTCATGCAAAGACCCGACATTGATTTCAGTGAGTCATATTCTACGGTAATGAGTGATATCACTTTCTGATATTTAATATTTTTGGTAGTGCAGTCTTCTATCTATATAGTTGATGGATGTCTTGACCGCATATCTTTATGGGTCACTAAATTTGTATAGACATGAAGGTTCCTGACGGAGTTTCTGTCCTAGATACAAGCGCAAAATACAACATGCACTATGTAAAACTAAAAAATTCTTTGTACGACTTGAAACAGTCGAGACGGATGTGGTACAATCGACTTGGTGAGTTCCTTTTCGGAAGGGTTACTCCAATAGTGATGTCTGCCCATGTGTCTTCACCAAAAAGTCCTCTTCACTCAACTAGGGTTGAAAACAGAATGGAAACAGACGGAAACATGCTTTATTGTTTTCATTTTCTCTTGTGTCGCCGGAATCAGAAATGACATGAAAAACTTCGAAAATGAACACAAAATCGGAAATCATCGGAGATAGATATGGAAAGGATACGGAACGGATACGATACGAAAACGAACATTTGTCGAAATATAATAGTAGCATAATATCACGATCTCTACACTAAAAGAAACATATAATAGATAAAGAATAGTTCACAACTTTCGACAGACCACAATTGAACATAAATTAACACACATAATTCAACACTTCGATAAGCATATAAGTTCATATAAATAGTTTCACATAAATGCTAAGACACTCTCTTTATTAGTATGTAGTATTACGTAAACCTTGTATATATTCTATGTTCCGACAAGAGCAAGGGAATAACTGATGCAAAGTACTATTTCATATAGATGGTTATATTTTCAAAAAGTTTTCGTATTTATTTATCCTCTTACCGTTTTCGTTTCCGTTAGAAATGACTCTCTCATTTTCTTTTTGTTTTCATTTAGAATATTTCATTTATGTTCTTTTTTCGCAAAATGCCATTTCCATTTCCTTTTTAGCTCTCTATTTCCTTTTTCTCTGAAAACGAACGGAAAATTTCCTTACCGTTTTCAACCCTAATCTTAATATCATTGGCAGCAGGCGAGTTGTTGATAAAGCACACAATCATCTATAGATGGAATTTGAGATGAATGATTTAGATCAAACCAGATTTTGGTTGGGTACCCAACTCGAGCACCCCCTCTTAGGAATGATGGTACACCAAGCTTCCTATATCCAAAAAATATTAGAGATATTCAATATGGACAAATCCTATCAATCAAAAACTTCCATGGTGGTTCGTTCTCTAGACGTAGAAAAAGATCCGTTCAGGCCAAGGGGTGATGGAGAGAAGAGATGTTGGAACCCGACGTTCCATATCTCAGTGCCATTGGAGCGCTAACTTATCTTGCAAATTGCAAACCCGATCTCGCATTTGTAGTGAATCTACTTGACAGACACTGCGTAGCTCCCACCAAGCGCCATTGGTCGGGGGCTAGGAATGTTTTTTATATCTTCAAGGCACAAAGAAATCTGATTCCTGTATAATTGAATATACTAATGCTGGCTACTTATCCTCCCCATAGTACCAGATCGTATACCGACTTTGTGTTCCTATATGGTAGAACTGCTATATTATAAAAGTCTTCGAAACAGAATCTGGTTACAACATTTACCAATCATTCTAAAATACCATTCTAAAATAATTGCATTATACGAGGAATCACGCGAATGCGCGTTCCCTTGTAGGATGATAAACCACATACAAGTAATGTGGAATTGGTTCTATTGAATCACCTACCATTATCTACGACGATAATGCGTCTTTGTGTTGCACAGATGCAAACATGATACATAAAGAGCAAATATCACTAAGCATATTGCCCCTAAGTTGTTTTATCTCTATGAGCTCCATAAGAGTGGAAAATAAACATCTTACAAGTTAAATCATGCGAAAATCTCGCTGACTTATTCACAAAGTCTCTACCAACTTCAATATGCTACATTTTCAAGAATCAGAAAGAGTATCTTTCTAAATTATTCATGTTCAAAGCATTATATTACACTCTTTTTTTCCTTAACTGAGTTTTAAATTTTCATGTTCTCATTAAGGTTTTTAATTAGTTAATATCAACACATATCATACTATTCGTTTTTCCCACCAGGTTTTTTACTAAGTAGACATGACATATTTATTGATCTCTATATTCTATGTATTTACTTTATATGGAGTTAATAGAGGCAATAGTTATTATATGCTATGTAATTTTCTTCTTATTTTTCCACTAGGTTTAAATGAGTTTTAATAGCATATCCTACCATACTTCTCATATTTTTCCACAAGATTTTTGGAGGAGACTTAATCAAGATGATGGGTTTTTATATTACCAAATAGTGATTAGGGAGAGTGTTAAAAATAATAAACCTTGGCGGTTAATATGGAAATAATTCCCGCTCCTTAATTCCCACACGGCAGTTCCTACGATAAGCGAACCGTCGCCTCCTGCGGAACAGACATCAGGGATTGATATAATCGTGTCAGTTCGGATTGTATATAAGCCTAGATTAATCATTAATAAAGATACATAAATTTATTCTCTCATTTGTCCGTCGATTACTCTCAACAGTTACTTGCAAGAATCGGCTGGTTCCACGTACGGAGAGAGAGGCGGGTGTTTCAAAATCGTAAATGTGAGGTTGCACGGTCAGACTGTAGCGTGCACAAATTCAGAAACAAGCCAACTAGTACCAGCGACACGAGGAACATCATGATCAGTATACCACGCCTTATCCACACATATCCAAGTGGAGCGTTCCCATAGGCCGCTCCTCCTGCCATGAATCTATTTCATCCACTGCAAGTGATCCACATCAGGAACGACCCCACGGCAATCTCCTCCGCCCGTGTCCGCGCCACCACGCGTCCCCATCCAACCAGTAGCAACCACCGGGAAATAAGAGCCAGCCCGCCGGTGCTCCACAGAGAGACGTACAGCAGACGGACCACAGCAGCATAGCCATGGCCGCCGCCACCTCCACCGTCTCCGGCCTCGCCGGCGCCGCCCTGACCCGCCGGCCAGCTTTCTCTACCAGTACGTGCCACCATCTCTCTGTCTGTTACGTGTACCTGGGAATTAATGTTGTGTGGTGTTGAGATGTCGGATCGGTCTGTGTGTGTAGGCTTCACGAGTGGCGGCCGGGTGTCGGCGAGGAACCCGCTGATGACGAGGAACCTGGAGAGGAACGGCAGGATCACCTGCATGACGTGAGTAGCTAGACCGGCCGGCTGCCGGCCAATAAACGACTTTGTTTCGCGATACATCGGCGTGTAAACTGTACGTCGCTGACAGATATGGGTTTGTGCGTTGTCTCTGATCAGGTTCCCCCGGGACTGGCTGCGGAGGGACCTGAACGTGATCGGGTTCGGGCTCATCGGGTGGCTGGCGCCGTCGAGCATCCCCTTGATCAACGGCAACAGCCTGACGGGGCTCTTCTTCTCCAGCATCGGCGAGGAGCTCGCCCACTTCCCCTCGCCTCCGGCGCTCCAATCGCAGTTCTGGTCTGAATAACAGTTAGCCCATCCACTCATCACACATGTTACTACTAGCTTTTGCTAACTTGGGTATGTGTACTGCAGGCTGTGGTTGGTGACGTGGCATCTGGGTCTCTTCATCGCGCTCACCTTCGGACAGATCGGCTTCAAGGGCAGGACCGAGGACTACTTCCAGAAGTAGTGGATTTGATTAGCTCTGGTTCACGCATGTGCCTCGTCCTTCCTTTGTGCGCGTGCGTGTTCAATGTAAATCTGTCCCATGTAAGATGTGCCTTTCGGTTTCATCCTTGCGATCGTGTGATACTTCCAACCTCTTCCATCCTAATTAAGGGATGCCCCGAGGAACTCAAATTCAGTCGACAAATAAGAACTTGCCAAAACATGCATGGCAGCCAATTAGCAACAGCTCTAAGAGAATTAATTTCAAACAAAGCATGTATCACAAGATGAGGCAGATTTATAAGTGTAAAACAAACTATAGCATAAAAGTTTTTCTTTTTACATTACATATCATGATAGCGGCGTGTTAACTTTTGCCGCTCTAGGGGAACGTATTTGCCGCTCTCTCCCACCAAGAATGTTGCAACATGATCATATATGTTACATGTTAGGGATGACATCCTTGAGCGCCCGCTCGTAGAGACGGGGCAACATCAACATTTTTGTAGTGCCTCTGCATGGGCCTCAACACTTAGAATGCAAGAGAAGCATCTCCGATGTGTACAAAATTAAGATTGAACATGGCGTCAAACGAAGACCAATGAAACATCTTCACGACTAATAACATACCTAGCTAACACATGCTTCCACTCCTTCCACCGTACCTAAAACTCTCTTCACACACTACTCGTCCGATATGTGGAGCGCATAATCCCGAGAGCTCAGATACCACTAGCTTCGCATGGCGGAGCTAGATACAACTCTCATACATGGAGATGGAACCGAACGATCATTTTATCTTCACCGCCACCTTCACCACCATAGAGAATTGGCGATGTTATAATGGGACAAATAACATATCAATTTATATCCAAACTACTACATGCTAAAAATAGATTTACGGTCTTATCCACCTCCTAGGGCTGAGATAGCTGTTGAAAATGCTAAGGGACCCAAAAAATCTTTCGGCACAGTGAAGCACGAAATCTCCTGTCGACATTAACATCTTTTTAGGGACCTCAAAATCTTAACTAGAAATTTAATTTGAGTCTAATGTTTTCAGAGAAATTATCTAATTTATTAATTATACAATGGTGTTACAAAAAATCTAAAGAAAGGCGACAACAAAAGAGTTTTTGTGCATATAAACTTGATCTATTAAAGGCATATGATAGGGTGGACTGGGTATTCTTGAGGCGAGTGATGCAAAAGATGGGTTTCCCTCACCGGTTTGTCGAGTGGATATTGTGTGACATTGGTGAGATATGCGGTTAAATTTAATAGTACCCTCTTGGATTCATTTGCACCGTCACGTGGGCTACCGCAAGGTGATCCTTTATCTCTATTCTTATTCCTCTTTGTAGTTGATGGTTTATCTTCACTATTGAATAAAGGAATCAATGATAATTTGCTATCTCCGGTTAAAGTTTGTCGGCGAGCACCGAGTGTGTCACACTTGTTATTTGCTAATGACACGTTATTGTTTTTCAAAACTACAAAAGATCAGGCAGTCTATGTCAAGTCGTTTATTGATAGGTATGCATTGGCAACTGGCCAACTAATCAATCCCTCTAAATGCTCTTTATTATTTGGAGATTCTTGTTCCTCGAAGAGCATCATGAGTGTTTTTGGTGTTTCGGCTATAACCTTTGATGAAAAATATCTGGGTCTCCCTACCCCGATGGTCGGCTATCTAGGGGAAGATTACAAAGTCTACAAGCTCAGTTGACTAAACGGTTGTTACTTTGGGGTGACGGCAATCTGGCACATGCCGAGAGAGAGGTTTTTATCAAAGTCGTCACCCAAGCATTACCAGCTTATATCATGGGGTTTTTTAAGTTACCTTTCTCCATTTGTGATGATCTGACAAAATTAGTGAGGAATTTCTACTAGGGGGTGAAGGACGGGAAGAGTAAAACTCACTAGAGAGCTTGGGAGAAATTGCAAAGGCCAAAGAACCAAGGTGGTCTAGGGTTTCGAGACTTCCGTGTTTTCAATCAAGCCTCGTTAGCACGACAAGCGTGGAGGTTGATAACCAATCCGGATAGCTTATGTGCTCGTGTTCTAAAGGCTAAGTACTACCCTAATGGTCAGTTGGAGGACACTTTTTAGTGGTAATGCGTCATCTACCTGGCAAACCATTTCCTATGGGCTGGAATTATTAAAAAAGGGTTTAGTATGGAGAATTGGCAATGGTCAAAATGTTTGTATTTGGCGCGATCCTTGGATTCCTAGGCCGGACTCCTTTAGGCCTATATCACGTCAGGGAAGATGCAGACTTCGGTTTGTGTCGGATCTTTCAAATTAGTACGGTAATTGGAAGATTGAGTTGCTACGGCAATATTTTGATCCTGCAGATGTTTTGGAAATTTTGAAACTTAAACCGTCTCGCCGCTTGGATGGAGATCACCTCGCTTGGGCCTTGAATAAACATGGTTTGTTCACTGTCTGTAGTGCTTATTGGTTTGCTATGGAAGGGGTGTGGAGTTTAGCTACTGAATCCTCAAGTACGGTTCCTGATGGTAGTAGTAAGGTATAAGATTTAATCTAGAAGTCTAATGTGTCACCTAAAGTGCAGAATTTTGCATGGAGGTTGGCCACGGATGCTATGCCTACTTGGCGTAACAAACTGAAAAAAAAAAACTTTGGAAGTTACTGGTCGGTGTCCTATATGTGGTCTAGAAGCTGAGAATAATTTCCATCCATTTATATGTTGCATTTTTGCCAGGGAGCTATGGAATTCTATGTCTTCAGTCTGAAGCATACCGTCACTTTATTCAGTTCAGAATACTGGCACAGAATGGCTTCTTAATCTGATCAGTAACCTGGACGGTGATGCTATTACAAATATTTTAATGATCTTGTGGAGAGCGTTTCACATTCGCAACGAGGTAGTCCACGATAAAACTCCACCTCCACTTGATGTTTCTAAGGGATTTTTGTTGAGCTATGTACAGTCATTAATTCAGATCAAGCACCACGAGGACAGTATTTTCCATGCGCCTTCGGTGGCTGTTCCGAGTCATCCACAGTGGCCTCCTCCTCCCCTCAGCTGGATCAAGTTGAATACGGATGGTTCTTTTGGTGCGGCGGGTGATGCCGGTGCGGAAATTGTTGTGCGAGATCATCTGGATGCTATATTATCATCATCTTGCTGTTGGGGCTGGCCTTGGCGACACACGCCGAAACCAGCCCTCCGGCGACAAACGCCGCTGTCCTCTCTCTCTCTCCCGCACAGACTGAGGTAGAAGAGGAGCTAATGGAGACAGTAGGATTTTTCCCGGCCGGCGCACGCACGCCACCGTGGGCGCTCATACGCCCTAGTCTTTTTCACTTTCAGCTGGCTCAATCGGCTTACAAGCAGTACAGGAAGAGCTTTATCGGCAGAGCAACACATACGACGCTCTTGCCCTCGCACACGACGCGCTCTAACGCATCCACGATCCGCTCGTTCCGGCCGCACGCACAACGCGCGCATACGCGTTTGAAGCGGCAACGCCAACAACTCTAAACGGCCCTCCCTACTGCATGCTACTAACCAAAACTAACTCACGTGGCACACACGACCTGACCAGGAACACATCCAGAGGACAAGATTATTCCTAACACTTGCCGCATGTTATCTAATTGCAGAGACGCTTTGGAATCGGAATTATTGGCTTTAAGAGAGGGCCTGTTCTTGGCGCTCCACTGGTGCAATCACCCTATTATGATTGAGGTCGACTATCTGGAGATGGTGAAGATGGTTGAGAATGATCAGCTGGATAGGTCAGTGTATATGACCGCCGTAGAGGAGATTAAATCCTTGGTTAAGGTTCGCCAATCTTGTATAATGCATATTAGTAGATTTTAGAATACTGGCAGCCACTTCATGGCTAACTATGCCAGGACTAGTGAATGTACGGCAGTATGGTTGTCTTCAGGCCCGGAGAGGTTAGCTGATATCTGTCAAAACTTTGTAATTCCTGAGGTTTAAGTAATACTATCTATTTTATATAAAAAAAAGAATTGGCAAACTCTAAATTCACATCAAAGCACTACGAAGTCACCCTATCTAACTACGCCAATCGTACCTTGATGTTCTCCATGCACCTGGTGAATAATCCCTAGAAGAACACCATACCGACATAAAATCGACTAGCCTCAAAATTTTCTTTTGAGAAACACAGTACAGACGTAGACACTCACAATACATACATGCACCCGTCCCTATAAACGCACACATGCACACCCTACCCTTATGAGCATCTTTGAGAGACTGAGCCAGCGGATCAGGTTTTGAGATTGACGAAGTTACCACGGGTGCGTCTCGCTGTCGACGGAAACGTCGTATCATACTGAAAGAATATTCCGCCTGTTATATAACACACATGACAAAACTGGGATTTGAACTATGATGGATCGAGGATACAACCATCATCCTAGCCACCCAACCACATGTTGGTTTGCACTAGCCTCAAATATTTTGAATACTCTATATGAGCCGCCCATCATAATAGGTGAGAATATTGTACTCCCTTCGTTTTAAATATAAGATGTTTTAGCTTTGTGAAAAAAATGTATCTAGCCACCTTCTAGTTTCTAGCAAGTTTTTCTTAGTTTGGCCGTTTGAGTTGTATTGGTCGTGTAACTGAGCCTCTGGGCTCCTTTTCTTTCTATCTATAAAATTACATGCAATCCTCCTACATGGTTAGAAAAAAACACCTTTTAGTGTGTAGGTTTGAAGTGAACCTCTCTGAACCTATACACTAAAAATGTTTAGATACATTATCTTTATAGATCTAAAACATCTTATATTATGAAACAGATGGAGTACCTTTGAATGGACGGTGGCCATGGACATAACCCTTATAAAATACCTCACAAGAAAGCTTATCGAGCCAGCCGTTGATTCATTACCGGACCCGCAACCAAGAAGAAGAGCATATCATGGTAAGACAAAACGAGAGAAACTAAAACACCACTAGCTCCCCAAAGCTGGGAGCGAAGAAAATACATATATGGGGATGAAGCCGAAAGACCATTATTCCACGTTCCATTTTCTATTTGAAACGTGTTTTCATCCCCGATGGACGAACCAATACAAAGTGGTGATGAAACACTCTTACTAAACAAATCAAAGATAAAACAAAGAAATATGAGTAAGCACAACTTGAAGAATCACCTACATCTACTAACTAGAGATGCCACTACGCTTTCTTGTGAAACCACCAGACATCATCACACACCCCCACCAAGTCGTCGCCGAAAAGGGCTTCCTGCCCTCTCGCTCTGGATCGTGGAGCGCCGATGATGCCAGCATACAATGAGGATGGAGTGGTGATAACCAAGTCACATGTATATGATAGGCGGTCGCCAAGAATGCCCCATGTTAGCACCGAAAATGCCTTGATCTAGGACCCGAACTTTCCTACCGATCAACGAACCAAGATTGAGAGGTGCCGGGGCTCCATGGCGACGCCCAAAGAGGGTGACACGGAGCATGCCACCACCGTCGAGATCAAAAGGTCAAGGGTTTTCACCTAGAGCCCGAACATGGGGAAGGTAATGACAACGACACCTTCGAAAGGGTCGACGTCACCCGCATGTATCGCTGTCAGAGGCGCCGAAGCGCTGAGCAGGGTTGCTTTAGGTTAAATTGTTTAGAGCAAATGCTTAGATTTATTTTGAATCTCATTGCATTGGATGGCTAAAGAGCGATACTGGACAGGCCCACTTAGTGTAAACTGCCCTGAGCCCCTGACGTACCGAGGGGCAGCCCAGGCTGCGAACCAAACCTGAAGTGATGCGAGTTCAAAAGTAGAAATGACAAAGGCCGAAATCAACACCTCCAGGCCCCAAATGCCAGCAGCATCCCACCCGCCTGCCGACTCGCCGCAGCAGCCGCATGAGACTCGCCGGCAGCCGCCCATCCCCTCCGGTCGCGACCCTCCTCGGCCGCTGCCGCACCGCGCGCTGCCTCGCCCAGCTCCACGCCCGTATCGTTCGCCTTGGTCTCCACAACTACCAGGCCCTCCTCGCGCGCTTCGCCGCCGCCTGCGACGCCCTCGCCTCCCCCTCCGTGGCCGAATCCCTCCTCTCCGCTCTCCCTCCCCACGCCGTCCCGGTCAGCCTCCGCAACACCGTTCTCGCCTCACTCTCCCGCCATTCCCCGCTCCAGGCCGCGCTCGCGCAGTTCAATCTCATCCGCCGCAACGCCTGCCCCGACGCCTTCTCTTTCCCTTCCCTCCTCCGCGCGTGCGCCCGCGTACCCTGCATCACCACTGGCTCGGCATTGCACGCCGCAGCCATACGCCTTGGCCTCGACACCGATCTCTTCGTCCGCACGGCGCTCATTCAGTTATACGGAAGGTGCAGCGCCGCTGGCGCAGCCAGGGCGCTTTTCGACTCGATGATCATTCCCAGCGAGGTCTCCTGGACTGCCATTATCACGGCCTACGTCGACTGTGGTGACGTTTTGTCCGCCCGGAAGTTGTTTGACCGAATACCACGCAGGAACGTAGTGCATTGGAACGCCATGGTTCATGGGTATGTGAAGTGCGGGGACTTGGAGAGTGCAAGGATGCTGTTTGAAGAAATGCCTGATAGAACTGCTGCAGCACACACATCGTTGATTGGTGGCTATGCAAAGGCAGGAAATATGCAAGGTGCCAAACTGCTGTTCGACAAGTTATGGGACCGGGATGTGTTCGCATGGTCAGCGATGATATCAGGCTATGCGCAGAATGGTTACCCTCGAGAGGCTTTAAGGATCTTTAAGGAGTTCCGTGAGAAAGACATATGCCCCGATGAGCTTGTTATCGTGGCTCTCATGACAGCGTGCTCCCAACTGGGTAACATCATGTTGGCCAAAAGGATTGAAGTTTACATCATGAGTTATTCTATAGATATGAAAAATGCCCATGTGTTGGCAGGTCTCGTAAACATGAATGCAAAGTGTGGGAACATGGAGAGGGCTACTGTTTTATTTGAGTCTATGCCAGTTCGAGATGTGTTCTCCTACTGTTCGATGATGCAAGGACATTGCCTTCATGGTTCAGCTAACAAGGCTGTTGAGCTTTTCTCTAGGATGCTCTTGGAGGGCCTCTCTCCAGACAACGCGGTGTTTACAGTTGTTCTAACAGCTTGCAATCATGCTGGCCTAGTAGAAGAAGGGAAGAAGTACTTTGGTATGATGAAGAATGAGTACTTGATTGTGCCATGTGGTGATCACTATGCTTGCCTTGTAAGTCTTCTTGGACGTTTTGGGATGCTGAGAGATGCATATGAGCTTATCAAGTCAATGCCTGGAAAACCTCATCCGGGATCGTGGGGTGCATTGTTGGGTGGATGCATACTCCATGGTGATATTAAACTTGGAAAAATTGCAGCACAGAAGCTCTTCGAAATTGAACCAGATAATGCTGGGAATTATGTCTCCCTGTCAAATATTTATGCTAACATTGACAGATGGGTGGATGTTTCTGAAGTTAGAGCTGAAATGACTGGAAAAGGGATCACGAAAATAGCAGGTCAAACCCTTGTCCTGCAGTGAAGCATTAGGTGAGAAGATTGATGTATTTAGCTTTGCCTTACTTCGCTGGGCCTTATTGGAAAGTTGACTGGAGTAATAGACTTATGTTGTGTGGAAAAAGACAGCACATATGTCTTTCATTGTGACTCATTATGGCTGAGATTATCAGAAAAAATGCTTTACACTCAAATTGAAGATGTTTACGGTAGAAGTTGACTCCTTTCTGACATAGACAACATGGTAGTTTACGACCTGTCTCAGGTTAATAAGAGGCATGAAGCCATCCGAGGTTGAATGTTCACTTCTGCATAGTGCTCCTACTTATTGCTGACACTGCCTTTGTGTTTAGAACCAGAGAATTATGTGATTGCTGGTCAGATATCATCCGCTGCTGCCATTGTTGATGAGATGATGTCCTGTGAGTGTTCTTTCCAACCGAGTCTCTCCTTAATCTTCTTTACTACCTATTCAGTTAATGTGCTGCTAATACTAGCGTTCTTATGTGATTAGTACTGAATTCCTACTTCCAGCATACAAGGTAGTGCGGCTACGGTTGTAGTTGCAATGTAGATAAAAGCTACAATTGTTTATGAATGAAACCATTTGTTTCACGAAAAACAGCACATTTCAAGTATAATAAAACATGTGAGAGTAAAATGGATATATCTTTTATGTTTTTTGCTTATACACATATTTTACACAATATACCTGTATATGTTTTCCACAACTTTTACAACATGAAACATTCTTCCTGCACAATGCATTCATGGTTTGTCTATCTCTGAACTCTTATTATTACCTTGGTCAATTTTACTACACACAACTCCAGATCGTCTAAAATACACCCTTTAGCTATCAGAAACGGTCACTTTACCCCTTTGACTGCTATCAGCTGTATGCCCCATCACCACCACATTATCTTAAAGGACCAAACAAAAATAAGATGAAATGGCTATCAGTGCGTCACTACCTTGCCATATTCATCTTTTTTCCTTTGTTCCTCCCTGTCTGCCATGCCTTAACCTTCCTCTTGAACTCACTTGCCCTTGCTCCTATGCTCGTCTAGGAGGAGCTCCAAGTTATTTTTCAAGCCGAGCACCGACCAGCCAAATTCCTTCAACAAGAACTGTGCCATTCCATTTTGCACTTAAATCTCTATCTGCCCATTGTGTTTCTTCACGGCCCTTCTGCTACTTGTTCTGTTGTGTCTTTGCCAAGGATTTAATTTGGGAGCTTCACTATGTCCGCTGTTGTCCCAGATGAACCCTGACTATGTCTCTCCGGCATCTCAAGCATGTCCAGTGTGAAGGCATCCTGCTTGCATCAAACCAAGCAAGTCACTGGGAGACACCAAGGAGTAGGGTCTACCTCACGGTGAGGGTACTGACGTGAACGGCAGAGGTGGTCTCCTGGAACCGACGCACAATGATGAACTTGTCGACCTACAGCTTCCTCTGCGTGGTGGTGAAGAAATGTCACCTACATGGCTCAGGATCAGCTCAGTGGAGGCGAGGGCGGCGACGGTAGAGGGGTCAATGCTGGTTGTGCAGGTGGCACCTCCTGGACCCCACACCAGCACACTTGCCATGGTGGGTGCGAGGACAGGGATGCAGAGGAAGATAAAAAGGGAGAAAAGATGGTTCTGAGGATGAGCACTTGTTCATGTAAGCACCATATCAGTGAAAACTTGTTCATGTAAGTGCTACATCACTGAAAAACACTTGTGGAACCAACGGTTGTTTCAAATAGTTCGATCATGAGGTTTAGGCAGTTTTAGAGCTATGCTGGTGATTTCTCCTGTGGTCTTTCAATGGGATTTTTTGTAGACTGGCAGTAACTCCCCTTGCTACTTCGATAAGAGAATT
The DNA here is from genome assembly GCA_916181665.1 of Avena sativa. NCBI lineage: Eukaryota > Viridiplantae > Streptophyta > Magnoliopsida > Poales > Poaceae > Avena > Avena sativa. The sequence continues at coordinate 512,416,460 of OV702294.1, forward strand.
CTCTTAGATCTTCTTCTATTCGAGTGTCCTAGTGTCTTATGTGAACTGGATGCCAAGTTTACTGGGGAAAGGATCCTTTTTAATGGGACTTTGTGTAAACTGGCGGTAACTGCTGTTGATACTTTGGTAGAATTCTGTTAGATCTGCTTCTGTTTGAATGTCCTAATGTCTTACGCAAACTGGATGCCAAGTTTACTGGGGAAGGGATCCTTTTTAGTTTCATCTGAGATGTCCATACTTTTTTTTTGCAAGAACATAGACTTCCGTACTGATTTGTAACTTTGAGGTGCACCCTGTTAAATGCTACCTCCGTCCCATAATATAAGACGTTTTGGCAAGCTTATATTGTGGAACGGAGCAAGTACTATCTACTTATCCAGCTCGGTTGGCCTTCTATAGATCTTTTTTAAAGAGTGACGCTTGATGTTATTTCATCAAGTAACAGAAACCTTTTTTTTTCTCGCAAAAAAGAAGAAAGGCTCATGTTTTTATTATGTTGCTCAGGGAAATTTGGAAGCTTTGTTACTGTACCTCATTTGGGGCCCAGTCTTCAGTGTCACCATTTGTTAAAGGGCCATCTCATCAGAAGTTTTGTGGAGTAAACATTTTGGCAACATTACCTCAATTATATGTCCTGAAGGTGCTAACTGCAGATTTCAGTTACACTTGTCGGTTACGTGTTGCAACTAGATAATTGCTTCCATGAATGTGCCTGAGTGTGTGTTATTTGCAGATACTGTGAAGGACCCTTATACTATTTCACAGTAGTGCCCTGTTCAAGATACGAAGTGTCAGCATTTGATATGAAGGTACTTTAAGCTTCACCTTTTAGAGTTGTGCGGAGGACAAGGTGCACGCCCAGTTGTTGATACTTCGCTACCATGACGCATGCTCTAAACTTGTGAATGGGGGGCCTTCACACACAAATATTTCTTCTCTTGATTAATGTGCATGAGTTTGGAGATATGTGCATCTGTTGTTCTAATTATTCATAATGTCTGCATGACTGCCATGTTTTACTGTCGAATACAAGTCTTACCAGGTTTTGTTACATATATTGATAAATACATAAACATCATTGCAACTGTTGCAGCTATGTGTAATTTGAACAAATTTTAAGAGGTTCTCATTCATATACTTAGGCTACCTTTGGCATTGAGGTTGATTATGACAATCGAGCTTATCCAACCAGCTTTTGTCTATTTCGCCGTTTGCCAACCAGCATTTTCCTGCTTTCATGGCTATTTTTCCGCAACAGATTGTAAAGTAAGTTGAGTACAACACAGTTCAGCAACTGCAAACTGAGCCTTAATTGACAAGACGAAATTTAGCAGCAATATACTGATTGATCAAATCTGAGCCCTGTTATCACACTTCTGAAATTTAATACAATACTACCATTTCTTATGCATGTCCATGTTAAGTCCATGACTCTATTAATGCTTGATAATACTCGCTAAAGTAAACAACTGAAATATTGCCATGTCCAGGTTTGAAACTGCAATATCATGCAGTCACAGTGGCGAGCATTATTCAGTTTATGTTTATAGAAATTATTTCAGAGTATCAGCCACGTTCTAAAATTCTGCTACATGTTAAGCCCATGACTCTGTTAATGCTTGATTGTACTCCCTCTGTTTCAAAATATAAGATGTTTTAGCCCTTTTCTAAGACACGTGTATCTAGAGCCTTTTAGTGTGTAGGTTTGGAGCAAAATAAGTGAACCTACACACTAAAAGGTGTCTAGATACATGTGTTTTAGAAAAAGGCTAACACATCTTATATTTTGAAACGGAGGAGTAACTGCTAAAGCAAACAACTGAAATATTGCCATGTTCAGGTTTGAAAGAGCAAGGTCCTATAATCACAATGGGGATTGTTACTCAATTTATTTTTCTAGAATTTACTTCAGAATATCACTCATGTTCCAAAATTCTGCTTCACCTACACTCCCTCCTCATAATGTTATCAGCTACTCCCTCCATTCAGAAATATAAGATGTTTTAGCTTTGTGAATCGAATATATCTAACGTATTTTATTGTATAGGTTCGGAGTGAACCTGTACACTAAAAGATGTCTAGATACATTCATTTTACAAAGTTAAAATGTCTTATATTTCTGAACAGAGGGAGTACAAGTGATACGGATACCGATAGGCACACTGTTTCAGGTCTGGAGGAGGGTTTTTGAACTGTGGTTGTATTTCTGAGTTGAGACTTAAGATTTTTAAGAGGACTCATTGCTGATTAACTTGACACCAGGCTCACAGAAGTATACTGTATACACCTGAATAACTTAATTGTGTCTTATCACTTGATGGAATCCAGAAGGCCATGCTTTAAGGATGGAAGTGGGTAACCTTTAGGGTACCCTCTACCCTCTTTAGTACAAAAAAATGAACTAAGTTTTCGCAATTCCTAACTTTTTGAGAAATCTAGTTCATTTGTTTGTACTAGACTAAAAAAGAGGGTACCCTAAAGGTTCCAAACTACCATCTCTACATGCTTAAGTCACTATACTAAAATTTCAAGCAGTTTCTCACATCTTAACTGATGCATACTTGCTATTTAACTTTTAGCTAGATGAAAGGTGCTTTCGGATGCTTGAATATGAGAATTTCGTTATAGCTGGTTGTAGAAGCAGTACATCAGAAACATGTCAGGCACCTATTAAATTGTGTGCTCCTCATCCAGTCTTAAAGAAAGTGATTAGACATTTTCCTGCATGGAATCAAGTGTGATCACCTTTGGTAGGCCCTCTGGACATTGCATCTGCATGTGAAGTTTCTACACATGGTTCTGTGGTCCAGCATCATATGGTTGAGAATTGTTGAGTTGATAGTAGTTTTTAACCTTGTAGGCTATGTTAATTATGATTCCTAGCATGCAGAACTAGGATGATATTTTCTGAGATAGATACGCAAGTAAGTAAATCTGGATATTGTTGGGAGAGATAATTGCTTATAAAATGAGAGCTAAACCAGCTAGGAAATGGCCACCTTCTCTCAGGATCAATATGCACGTTGCACGGTTGTTGACTATTGAGACCATGAATTTGCATTATGGTTTTGAGACTTGTTTGTTAGAAAATACAATGTCGGTTTGTAGTTAAGAGCACGAGTAGGCACTATGTTGCACTGTATCTCTAATTCTTCATAACCATATGCATATCGCCAGATTTATATAAGATCTGGGTATATGATGATGTAGTGGGATCATTGGCAAGTCGTGATCTTCAGTCTTTTCTGATTATATAAAGGATATAGTACATTCATAGATACATGATACCTCTCTCAAAGGTTAGTGCTTACATGTGCTCACCTAGGTATATAGACCTCATCCAATTACCTACCCTATCAGAGCACCTCTACCAGAGGTGGCGCACGATCCTTATTTCTTTGGTGTATGGAACTATTAGGCTTCGTTATGACAGACAAACTTATAACCCTGTCGGCCCTAGGTGTATTAATAACTTGCTGCTGTACCAACAGCACTATCCCAGGTCAGTGAAGTTTCTCTTAATTAAACCACAATCTGATTCAAACATCTCGCTTATGATATTTGTACTAGCTAGTAGCCTACAAGAGTAACGACAATTTGGGAAATATATAAATAATGCCATTAAATTCTCTGCCTATCTGGTTGGTCTCTATGTTAGATTCTTTGTGGGATGTGTGCATTGCAGCACTATGTCCTTGCGTGTGCGTGTGCACGAGGCCTGTGTACTGTGTACATGTTGCAGCACATGGCTAACATTATCATGCACGAACTGAATCCTGGAATGATATCCTGTCGAAACTATCAGCACTTAGATAGTAGGTGAAACTAAATATTTTCTACTTGATTTTGTTAGGGAGAATAATTGGGTTATTTGACTTAGAGTATTTCCACATTTACTGAAATTAAATTCCTTAACAAGATAAGATTTATAAGTGGGGTTTATGTAAAGGTTGGATTTTGAGGAGCTTACCTGCTGAGGAATGCTCATACAATTTTGTTCTTCTGATATATGACCCGCCACTGTGCTAGGCTCCTACCATTAATAAAATTTCAGAGATCCAATTCTTTACTTAACATCCAATGTCCTCTTACTGCATTTCTCTCAGTAACACGGTGCACTAATGCTTTTCAGTGTATCTGCCAGAAAGAAGCTTCAATTCAAACACAGAAGAGATGCATTGAGGTAAATGTTTACTGAGCATATAAAATACATATGCGGATTAGTACGGTCAGTGCATAAAAAATAAATAAAGATCTAGAGTAGTCCTAAGGGTTTGACATTAGGGCTAGACTTCTGAGTAATGATACTCATGTGGGTATTATGAGGTTCAAATCTTTAGGTTATCTTTATCGAGGTTAGGCTATGAAGTTCACAGTATCTTCAATTCCATTTGGCTAGTAGTTGTGTTCCCTCTTGCAACGTGTCAGTTGCACTTGTTTACTTACGAGTTCGTACTACTAGCATTGAAAGGAGCTAACCTTTACGTAGGAAAGTTTAATGTGATGCCTGCACTCTAAGTCCACTATCCCCCTTGAATTAGCCTTAAACAAATCCTATAGCTTAATGCATAGTTAGTTGCATACGCTCGTGCGTGTGAGCAGAAATTAGGTGTTTGACTCACTACTGCAGCATTAAGGCTGTAAAGGTTCCTTTTAATTATGATTAGGGTAATGATATTTGGCCTTAACCAATATGAACCTGGGTACACAGAGAAGCGTGGCACTTAAACCCCACGCTCACAACATGGTTAAAATATCAAGGAGATGTTCCCTTCGTGGGTGGGATGATCTATTTTCTATTCTTCCAATGCAACAAGAGAAGACATGGAAAAATAATGGCCTATGGTCTATGGCTAATTGGGAAGATTGTTTCTCCTGTAGTTACTTGCTCTTTCCTTTCACTCACAAAACTTGTCGGGGAATGGCTATTATATTTGTCTGCATGTGCACCCACATATTTTTTAGTGTGAGTGCTCAAATCTTCAGAAGACGTAAAACTGTTTCAAAAATTTGAGATAATTTATCATTAAGTTTGTGGTTTGTTGAAGTGATAAATTGCAGAGTACTTCATGAAGCAGTAACTCAGTCATGAGTTCACTACTTCATCTTTCTACTTCTTTTTTCCTTAAGGATTTGAAGGTAACTCTGCATATCAGGCCACGGATCATAGATCATTTTCATCTAGCCAAGTGCCAAATTAGTGTGTGGACTTGATTCGAGATAAATTTTTGGGTAGTACAGTTGTGTGAGCCGGTGATACTTCAATTTTCTTGTAATGCTCAGTTTCACCAGAAATGTTTTTGCAAGAAATATTTCCCTAGTTTAACTTCTGAACAAACTACCTAAAGGAACATTGGTTAACGTTGTGGATTAGTCTTTCAACCAGTTTGTGTTTACTTCTCCAAAGGAACATCGGTTAACCTGGGTAGAAAAAATGACCCTGAAAGCAGCTTTATCCAATTCTCCGGGCTTAATATTATCTTATCTCATCTTGGGTTATCATTCTGGCTGATTATGATAACCTTGGTTGGTCAAATCGTTTTTACATGTTTTACGATTTGATTAGCTGCTTTTGGTATAATATGCAGCAACATGGTTTTCTAGTATAAAGAAGGATATATCAGTATCTTTTTATATCTTTTCTGCACAAAGTTGCTTTCACAGCTAGAATTTAAGTGCACTTCCGTAGTTCCGTCATTTCCTGGCACCCGCCTTACTGTATACTACAACTCAAGTTTAAAAAATGTCCTGAATTTAAAGGGAGTTGTAAGGATCACACCCACATGGAGTTCAGATGTAGATACTACCCAATGCGCAAAATCATTTTTGTTTCTGAAAGCCCCAAATCAGCTGTATCTACACATTCCAGCGACTTCGGATCAATGGAACCTAAAACACATGAGATAAATCAGCACCATGTGAGGTGTCATTTTACCACCACAAAATAGTTGATCTGAATAACATCTCAAAATAGGATACCGAAATGGAAAACACCTCAACTATTCAATTCCTTTGTTTTGTACTATCATTGTATGAGCCCTCAACTATTCAATTCCTTTGTTGTGTACTATCATTGTATGAGTCCAAGAAAGAAGAGGGTAGTACCACAGATGGAACCACTATAATGACGAACACGAGAGATGATTCACCCAGGAGACTTTTCCTTTCTAACCTGTAATTAAGCTCCCCTCCATGGAAATTAAAGAAGAGCACATGGGTGTGGCCACAAACACCGACTAATCAAAATTCTGTTCGTGCAAGAAACATTTTAAACCATAGCCTGTACTAAGTAACCTAGTGCCACAGTTATGAGCTCCCATTCAGGTCAAACCTCCTTGTCTCCGCGGAGTTGAGCCGGAGTTGCCTTCAACTCCAGGCCCTGTTTACCTGCAATGTTAAAACACCATCTATCATGGCGAATGATAGCGAGATATTATACAAAGCTTGGGTGAACTGAATTTGATCTTTGATCCCGAGGCCGATAGCATTGGCTCTGGATCCCAAAACCATCCATTACTGCCTCCGTTTGCCCGAAAACGGGGCATTGATGGTATAATTAGTCCTAATGAAGGAAAAATAAGAAGTTCCAGACGGCTCTCTCTTAACCATGTACTGTAGAGAAGCAGCAGAGCATTGACCAAACCAATTGCATCACACAAACCAAAACGACTTTAAGTGAGTTGTATGCCATCTCACCATTAAATCAAGGTGGGATATGTAAGCAATCTTGGGGGATTACATTAGTGAGTTATGACTTAAGCTAAGTTTCAAACTTTTCTTAAATGCAAGGACGCACCATCTCTAACAAGTCAACCCTCAGAGTTAATATCGGCTGTGCCAGCAATTAAACATTGCGAGCGAGCTGGAACTGGAAGAAACAAATTCCCCAACGGAGCCGAGATTTTCAAAGCTGGCCATGACATTAGAAGGGAGGGAGGGAGGGGGGCTGCTCTGCTCTTATGTGCATGAAACAAAGTGGCATTAATGTATTGCTTATCTTTTTCGTCATTGTTGTGTGAGGATGCGCACCAGAGGCAGCAACCGCGCGCATGGGTGCGCACATAGGCCTTGCGTTTGCACCATTTAAAGGCCTAAAAACTGCAGGGTAGCAGCGTATCTTCAAGAACTCCATAAAAACCATGGATGGCTCAACATTCAAGTCTATTGAGTACCCCCTCCTCCTTTTTTCAGCTAGTACGTGGTGCATTTGAGACACTGTGCCCAATTGAATCCCATTCAAGATCGATCACATTCAAGTTGTGAAATCGATTGGGGGCCGGCCAGTCAAAAAATTTATAAGCTTTCGAAGCAATTAGAAGGACGCATATTGATTACCTTCAACCATCAACTGCACTTCCTTTCAATCTTTCATGTACACTGTGCAGATATAAAAGCTGTTGGAGGCCAGTCATTTGCAAGCTTTTCGAACAATTAAATTACTTTGATGTGTTTCATCTTTCAACCAAACATATAATTTAGAAGAAAAAATGCATCATGGAGATTGTCACACTCATGTATATATGTGGGTTCTATTTTGGAAACAGACAGAAAGAAGGTGTTGAGTAAGGGCTACTGTATTACTATCAATAGCAAGCTTAAAGCACTGGCTAACAATTTCAAACCCAGAATAAAAGAAGATCGGTCATTGATTTTCTTCATTAGGGTATAGAAAAGCAATGCAGAACATGTAAATACTCTAGCTGTAACTGATACTCCAGCCTCTGTTTAGATTGTGTGCATGAGCAGCCCTCTCACCTCGCACTTCTCTTCCACCCAAACACAGATTATTCAGCCATGCCACTCTCCAACCATGACTTGCTGGGTAATAAAATGCCTCTCCGTGTACATGCGCCAAAGAGAGAGAAGCATAGTAGTACCTCTCCTCACTGTTGCATTAAACAAAACCAATTGACCTCTCCCCTTCCATCTCCACCCCCACTATAAGTACTGGCCATCTCTTTTCCAACCACACCAACGCTCCTATCATTCCAACGCCCAGAGTTCTTCCCTTCCAGAGCCAGAGCATCCCCTCTCCCTGTCGCTGCACGCTTCCTGCCTCTTCAACACCAGTAAGTTCTCTCTAATCCCTTCTGAGCTGCTGCAACGATCGATCAACCGATGATACCTACCTTTCGGAGCTTATGCTAATCAACCCTTTTGATCGTTTGCAGACAAGGCGAGGATGAGCCGCAGCAACAAGAGGAGCTCCTCAAAGGGCCTGGACCTGAAGCTGAACCTCTCGCTGCCGACGAGAGGCAACTCCTCCAACAACAGGGCCATGGCCGACGACGAGGAGTCGTCCCCGAGCTCCTGCCTGTCGTCGGAGAGCGAGCACGGCCTGCAGTGGTCCAACAGCCCCGAGGCGACCTCCATGGTGCTCGCCGCCTGCCCCCGCTGCTTCATCTACGTCATGCTCCCGCAGGACGACCCCCGGTGCCCCCAGTGCAAGAGCCCCGTGCTCCTCGACTTCCTCCAGGACAACGGCACCAGCAGCAATAATAGCAAGAGCAGCGGCGGCGGCAGCAGGAAGAGCAGGAGGGGGTGAAAGAAGAGGGCGATCGATCAAGAGGCTCTCGGCAGCTCCCCTTCGGCATCGGCACAACATCAAGAAAAGCGTTTATATGAATGAATGAATGAAGTCCTAGGTCCAGTAGTTCTCTTTCCTTCGGTTGTTTCTTCAGTGTAACCATGATATGTCAGTGCTAGAATCGTGCGACTAACATGTGTATACCATGTGTTGGTGTCACGATTCTGATATATCATGGGTACACTGGGGACTATATCCCCTCTTCTCTAGTGGCTCTAAATGAAGTAGATTCGTTTAGGCAATAGGACCAGACTTCTTCTCCTATTCTGTTTCTTATTTTCAAGACAAAACATGGAAAGTTTACCCCTTGACGATCTCAAGTCAGGATGAGAGAATATCATTCTAAAACATCCATAATTTCAGGCTTCTGCGACTGCAGACCATGAGTGCTCGTGTGCTCTTCTTCTATGTTCGTCAGACAAGGTATGCCAGTCCAACATAGGAAACGGAGTATAAAGCGTAAGAAGAACAGTCAAACCCCAGATTTTCTCAACAACAGCAACAAAAAAAAAGTCAGTCCCAGAAATCAAGTGTTAGGAATTTGTGACGGCGGATTAGTTGAACTAACCAATTCGAACTACTACAACTCCCACCACGTTGCAAAAATCATGGGGACTCTTACCACCTACTATCGTTGAAAAAGACATCCATGTCATTAAAAATGCGACGAAATTTCAAAATCGGAAGGAAATATACTTAAAAGTATTTGAAGGCGGTTGAACAGTCTACGGGCGTGACGCCATGCAATGAATACACCGATTGATTATTTGAGCATCCATCACTCTTATCTCTTGCCATTACACTTCCATCTGAATACGTGCATCCGTGACGCAGAAAGCCAGCAACCTAACTTAATGCCTGCTTCTGGTCAACTTTGCAAGCCTACATAGATTTATGTTTACTCGACGTAGACATCTCAGGTTGAGTCAGCATCGTCATAATCAGATACGTAGACCAGCCATGCTACTAGCTGCCCTGGATCACACATCAGAAAGGGAGGAGGAAGAACAGACAGGAAATGAAAATAAAACATGTGCTTTGTAAAGTGTTTGTGTACCTTATTTTGTCTTTGGTTGGAACGGTAAGCGTGTCACTTTCATCTCATCTATCAGAGACTATCGAGATGTCTTATCGTGTCGTTCAACCAACCACAAGGAACGGAAGAGGAAATGACCTTGTTGCAACAAGAGGATAGTAGAGGACATAGCATGGATGTGTGAGATTTTATGTTCTTTCCTTCTCCGGTAACTAGCAAACGCATCGTCCAAACAAAGTCGACATTCATGCAACGCAAGCAAACACTTTCATAGAATAAGATCAGCAGATTGTTGAACCACTTACGTGCATATCATAACAACCACTACGGGAAAATGGTTGTTTGCGATGTGTTTTGGTCTTTGCCGAGAGCATTCTGTTAGGGCACACGGCAAAGTCTCTCTTTGCCGAGTGCTCACACAAAGAAGGTGGACATGTGTCCCCGCTTGTCACGGGTGATGGAAATTTAACAGCGTGTTAGCTTTGACGAGAGCCTCCCGTTTGGCTCTAGGCAAAGAGGCCTTTGAAGAGTGTTGCTACCATCGAAGACTAAAATTTCTTCCAGTTTTGCATTTCCTTTGCATAGTTTATTATAACGTGTCCAAATGTGCATCTTGTCATGCCAAACAATGTTGCCAAGTAGACTTTCCAACTTTTTTTATACAAACATCTTTCATTTTCTAAGTGTCAAAATGAGTTTTTTGTGAAGCAAGTAAAAAAATGGTGCAAAATAGAACCTCTCCATTTTTCACACAAAGTAGACATATTTGATGGACAATTCCCAACTTTTATGGATGTTCAAGCTTTCCGGATACTTTCACACATTTAAATGACTTTATGCCTATTACCCAAAAGTAATTTAAATTTGAACTTTAAGTGTTTGATAACTTGGTCCTAATAATCCTACAAAATATTTTTTGGATACACAAGTAGTCATAGTATAGAAGAACCATGGAGTGTTTTGAAAGATTTAACTCCTTGCTATAAAAAGCCATGCAGTCCATTTTGACCATGTTTTGATAAAAATGGAAGAAAATGAAGAAAAAATGCAATCCTTCAACATAGAGTCCTTTTATATGTACTAGTTGAGAAAAAAATTACCAAACTTGGAAATACATTTTAAAAAATATTCTTCAAAAAATGGATTATCAAGTATGAACAAAGATAATCATATCTATGGTATAGTTTGTTGCAATGTGCCTAAAATTAGCATAGAGATCCATCTTATCATGAAAAACAATATCGCCAAATAAAATTTCCACTTTTTGTAAAAAAGTATTATTTTCTATTTTAAAAGTGTCAAAATGAGGTTTTTTGAAGGAAGTACAAACAATATGGTGAAAGATTGCACCACTCCAATTTTCACATAAACTAGACAATATTTGATTGAAAAATGTCAAGATTTATTAATTTTCAATCTTTCAAGCTACTTTTGCACAATTAAATGAATTTATGCCAATTTGACGAAAATAATTTGAATTTGAACTACAAGTCTATGATAGTTTGATCATAAAAAGTTGCAAAAATCAAATTTATGTACACAAGTAGTTATAACCACTAAGAGTTTTGAAAGATTGAACCATTTTATATAAATAGTCACGTTGTCCATTTTGACTCTATTTTGAAAATCATGAAAGAAAATTAAGAAAAATTCAAAATATACCATCCTTCCGCATGAGAAATTTTATCGGTACTGATTGGTAGGAAAATACCAATGTTCCGGTGTGAAATTTTTAAAAACAATTCCTTCACAAAATATGCTATCATGTATGAATATTCATGACTTTCAAGCCAAATGACCAAGGTGACGGATATTTTCATTCCATAGTTCATTATAGTAGACCTTATTGGGCCCAATTTTTCATATTTTCATGCCAAATTGAGTTTCCAAGTTTTTGTATAAAGAATCATTTTCTATTTTCTAAGTGTAAAAGATGTGTGCTTGGGGGGGGGGGGGGGGGGGTGATGCAGGTACAAAAAAAGATGGTGCAAAATGCCAACACTTCAATTTTCACACGAAGTAGACAATATTTTATTAAAAATTCCAACTTTTATGAATTTTCAACTTTTCTAGCTACGTTCGCACATTTAAATGACTTTATGCACATTTCTACAAAGTGATTCAAATTTGAGCTACATGTGAGTGATAACGAGTCCCTAAACGTTCAAAAAATCACTATTTGGTACATGAGTAGTCATTATATAGAAACAAATAAGATTTTAGAAATATTCAACTCTTTGCTATGTATATCCATATCATCCATTTTAATACCATTTTTTAAAAATGAAGACAAATTAAAAAAATGCAATCCTTCTGCAAGGAGTCCTTTTATATGTACTAGTTGCTAGTAAAAATATCAAACTTTCATTATGACAATTTAAATAAAAATTAGGAACACTTCATGGCTTTCAAGCCAAATGCCAAGGTGACGGACATTTCTAGGGCATAGTTCATTATATATTGGGGTCAAACTTGCATATTGCCATACCAAATTATGTTGCCAGATAGAGTTTCCAACTTTTTAGTATCTAAAATTTTATTTTTCATTTTATAATTGTTAAAAATGTGTTTCATTGTGAATCAAGTACAAAAATAAGGTACAAAATGACACCACTTTGATTTTCGCATAGAGTAGACCATATTGGATTAACAATCTCCAGAATTCATGATTATTTCAAGCTTTCTAGGTGCTTTCGCACGTTTATAGGACATTATGACGATTTCTAGAAAGTAATTCAAATTTTAACCACAAGTGTTAGATAACTTGGTCCAAAGATCTCCAAAAATCATATTTAGGCAAGTAGTCATTAGTTTTGAAATGTTCAATCTCTTGCTATGAATATCCATGTCATATATCCATGACATCTTGCTATGAATATCCATGTCATATATCCATGACATCTTGCTATGAATATCCATGTCGTCTATTTTGACATTACTTTTGAAATGTTCAATCTCTTTCTATGAATAGCCACGTCATATATTTTGACAAGTTTTAATTTTTTTTTCAAAAATCGCAAGATGGAGTCCTTTTATGTATACTAGTGCGAGAAAAGAATACCTAACTTGCAATATGAGTTTTGTTTTTTCAGAAATCTTTCACGACAATTGGCTAGCCAAATGACAAAACTGATGGTCATTTCCGTGGCAAAGTTCATTATAATATGCTCATATTGGGCACAACTATGCATTTTCCATGCCAAAAAATATTATAACAAATATTTTGTACAAAAAAATTACTTTCCTTCATGGGACAACAAAACCGACAAGGAGGAGGATGACTGCCACCGCGTAGATCTAGTGTCGGTGCATTGATCCGGCAGATGCTACCAGGGGTAGCTTTCACAAGGGGCGGATGAGAGAGCATAGGCATTTCCGGATCAAGATTGAGCACAAGGAGTTTACCCAGGTTCAGCTCCTCACTTAAGAGGTAAAGATCCACTCCTACTTGGATTTGTATTCCACTGGCAGAGAGAGTTCGCGCTAAGGCGTGAGTTGTGTTCTATACCCCGCTAGGGTTCCTTGCAGAGGTTTACAAAGGGACCTCGAATAGGGTTTACAAGAGAGGATCTGGGGCAGTTTTGGATCCGAAGTCGCCTACTGGGCTGAGTGGGCCATAGCTCGAACGCCAAGTCGACGTGCTAGAAACGAGTCCACCTGTACTTGGGCTTCCCGGGATCCCCACAGTCTCCTGGGCGACTCCACGTCATTGACAATACCCTCCTGGGCATCCTCATCATCTGGGAAATGACCTCCCGTTCACCCTCGTAGACAAGGCCGCCACCACGCTTTTCTGTTTCCTCTATGCTCCTCCGATGCGGAGATGCTGCTATGGTAATTGACATTTTTTTTTGGAAAGGAGCATACATTAATATTAAAGGACACCAATTACACCCAGCCTCTGCAACAACGCATTTCCCTAGAGGCCAAACGGATGCACACAACCAAAAAATAAAAAATAATTAAAAAAAGAAAAGTTTCGCTACAGTTCCTCATTCATTGAAACAGCAGTACTACCAGCACCAAGACAGCACCATAAGTCCATCTTCTCCAAAAACGACGCCTCCAAGAAGGAAATAGTGCACAAACACCATCATCGTCCGATCAAAGATCTAGGTTTTCATCCTGAAAAAAGTCCACGTTCTCAAAATAATACCTTTAACACGGCTATTGCCAGGCCCAACCAATTAAGGCCAGACCCTGGGTTTTCACCCTAAAAGATAGAACCATGATCTTCACCCTTACTATCGCCCCGCTTGCATACCACTGCTCCAAGTCACGAGTCATCAAGCCAAATCCTCATCACCACCCGGACTCGAACCACCATTGTCAGTCCTCAGATCTTGGTCTTCATGACATTCTCTGTTGGCACCATGGGACGAGAACATGCCTCATGATATTAACAGCCAACAGAGCTTCGAAGTGCTCCCTCTGAACCCAAACGGGCAGAGTAAAAACATGGGTACGCACGATTGAATCCCACCCGATCTAGCGATCTCTTGGCATATGCGCACTCTGAAGTTCATTGGCGGAGCCTTCCGTAACACGACACTACAACCAGATCAATGGAGACCAACATCAAGCGGGTCTTCGTCTTGGCGTGAGATGAACCCTAAGACCACCCCCTTTATTCAATCCAAGCCAGTAGCCCCCTCGCCACCAGCCGGAGGTAAAGGAGAAGACAGTCCAACATATCACCGAAGAGGCTCGCAGAACCCAGCGTGCAGCTTCCTCCACTACCAGAGGTCTAGATCGGATTCGGGCCAGACCCGATGCAACCGCCGCCCGCCATGGCGGCCACACGTCAGCGCCGCCGAGAAAGACCTCGCAAGATCGCCTCCAATGCTGCCACCACGACACCTCCTCCTCCCTATTGAAACGGTTTGCTTAGAGTCCTTTGCATGAAATTGAGCAGAGACCATGTCGAGCGGGGCCCATTTTAGCCCTTCGTCTCCGTCTCAGGCCGTCTATGTGCTTTTCTTTGCTGAGCAACGTGAAAACTCTCGGTAAAGCTCTTACCAACAACCTGGTTGAACCTTCGGCAAAGGCCGCTTTGCCGATATGAGATATGCCGGCAAAGGCTTTGTTGCTTGTTTTTATGCCTTTGCCGAGGGTTTCCAGCACTCTGCAAACTCTTGTTTCCTGTAGTGAACCATTAACGTGAAACATATAAAACAAAAAGTAAGTTGTATATAAATATCCAAAAATTACAACCAGAGTGTGCTAAAAACGGACACCTCTCCAGCCTGAACGGATCATTGGAAATAAGGGAACTTGGTAAACAAGAAGCATATCTGAAAATAAAGCTTAATCGCAGGTCTTCATTGTTGGGTTCAGGGATCTTCGTAACTCCAAAGAACAATCGTCATCCAAGATTGTGAAGTGACAAGCACCAGTATATATGTATTCAAATGTACGTAATGCCGAGGGTAAGGGTCAGGCCACATACTGAAGCTGAATGAAGCTTTTCGTTCTAATGCGATGTGTGTGTTTTATTTGAGATAAGCAAGAAGAGGCAGGTTTGGATCACTGTCCGACTAGCAGTAATATGTAAGGATGTAGGCGGACGTCCGTGTAGTCAGTCAGCCCTGTCCGTCAGTTCGTTTTCTGAGCCAAAGCTTTCACCGGTTTGTTCATGCTACTATATTCCCTAATTACACGGCTGCCCGTCATGTCTGTCGGACAGATGGACTGCATCCCTACTAGTAATATGGATGAGAATGAGCACGACTGCTGAAGAACAATATTGGAAGGATCCGAAATAAGTCAAGCAGCATTTCTGGTGTTCTTAACAATCTTAGTGGTCATACTTGTGGCGCGTCCTCGAAACAATATCGTTGGCGAATAACTTGATGGGTGATACGTCTGATCATTATGCTCCGAGATCTGATGATTTAGCTGTTTCTTTCAATAGTTAGCTGGTTAAATATGTTCTCCAATAGTCAATTTCCTTCAGAAATTGTTTGGCTAGAAAGTCCCGCGCTGTCTTGACGCCTTCTAATACAAAATGACGCGTACTTTGCTGAGTGCTCAATTTGTATCCCCTTTGCAACCAATGTATTAGCAGAATAACACGCTAGGAAACAATATCGATCTTCTTGGATACCGATGTGCCCAACTTCATAGTAGTTGTTCAAGGTCATTTTGCTGCATCTATGGGTGAAACTGTGGAACAGAGTCTGCATCTGCAAAAGTATGTATACCTATGGTAACAATTCATAAATGCAATATTTTAACTACAGGTACTAACCACCCAAAAAAAGAGAAAACTGAGACCAGCAAACATCTCATTTGAATCTGCTCTTCATATAAACAGCAGGTGCAAACTTGCTGATCTGCCCTGCTTTCTGTTGATATTTCGTTTTTTTGGTCGGTAGTTCGCTCATAGTACAAAGAAAGCAGCTCTGCTGCTTGTTCTCTTGATAATATAACAAGTTTGATCTCGTGTTAAGTATTCAAAGCGCTCGCTTCAACTCTTCGGAAAGTCGGGAAACTGCGAGGCACGACAAGAGGCGCAGTCCGGCGAGCGCAGCGTTAGTGCACAGTTGTTTTCTGAACAAGCGTCAGTGCAGACTTGGGTTAGTCTTTCGGAATGGAAAGCGAATACTCGCTTCACTTTGATCCGTTGACAAAGTTTACAAGTCTGGGCGTGTGATCAGATAATGGAGATCTGCTTCGTGTTGAGAGCCGCACGAGTCGCTCTCCAGGCGGCACGGGCAGAACCCTAAGCCGCCGCCGCCTCCGACTCCTCCCGCTTCTCCCTCGCTCACACTGGAAGACGCCGGCGAGCAATGCTCGGCCGGTCGACGGTGGTGGCGGGGCTGCTTTCTCGCATGGTGGCCTCTTCTTGCAGGGAGTCCCTTGGACGCTCGAAGGTTGTCGTCTCGACGGCGATCTGATGGCAGCGGGTTCTGAAAGCCGGGGCGACGGCCTCGGGATTTGATGGCGGTCCTTCCTCAGCGGATGGCGGCGCGGGGCGCATCTGCTGGCAGGGACGCCGTCCTAAGATTTCTCTCGTGCTAAGGTAAAGATCTGTCTTCAGCCTGTTTTTATTGATCTGGTGTTCTGAAAGGCTCCGTCGACGAACTTTCATGGACGATTTATGCCTGGAGATTGCTGGAACGGGTGAGATTTGATCGCACGCAACCGTTTTTTCTGACCGTTTGGTTTCAGAGGGAGCGAGATGAAGCTCTGCAGTCAGTTGTCATCGTGGAACATATCTTTAGTTCCACGGTAAAGTCAGTGTGTGAAGAATGTCATGTAAGCCAAGATTTGTGGACTAGCAAGGGTGAATCAAGTCCTGGTGGCGATGAGAAATTGGCTTGATGATACGTCGGAAATGTATCTATAATTTTTGATGCTCCATGCTTGTTTAGTCTCTACTTTGCTTTACTTGTCTACATTTTGAGGTGTTTTTTATATGTTTTCTGGTACTAACCTACTAACAAGTTGCAACGGTGTCAGACGTCTGTTTTCTGCTGTTTTTGGTTTCAGAAAAATTAGTAAAGAAATATTCTCGGAATTGGACGGGACAAACGTCAAAGTCAATTACTTTCCATGGGGAACAAGAAGTCCAGAGGGGAGACGAGGAAGCGGTCCAGGGCAACCAGAACCCCCCAAGCACGGCCAGGGGTGGGCCCGTGCCTGGCTAGGGTTTGGCCCTCCTGGTCGCCTCCTCGGCCTCCCCCTTCGCCTATAAGAAGCTTCTGACCCAAAAACCCTAGGGCATCCAGAAGAAATCCATGAAAACCTTCGTAGCGCCGCCGCCACCAAAGGAGAGATTCGGGGGACGGAAAGTCTCTGTTCCGGCACCCTGTCGGGACGGGAAAGTGCCCCTGGAGCCATCTACATCGCCATCTTTATCACCGTTGCTGATTCCCATGATAAGGAGGGAGTAGTTCTTCCTCGAGGCTAAGGGCTCTACCGGTAGCTATGTGTTCATCTCTCTCTCTATGCATGATCTTGTTGTGGTCATGAGCTTTATAATCAAGTAGATCTACCTTGCTACTCAAGTGCTTTAATAGATCTCTGTTCTCCCCATGTGGAGTTAATTGGATAAAACTACCATAATTGAGGCTGTCGGGATGGGTCAGTACCACTTTCGGTAATTTTGGCATGTCAGTACTAATTTTGGGGTACAAGTGTTGCAAATCACACTAATTTTCTTTTGATAGCAGTTTGACATGCTTCCTTACAGGCGGGATCCATCTGCAGAGCTGACTAGTCAAAAAAAATGCCATGTCGTCGTCCCCGGCCTCGACCTCTGCCACGCGCCCGTCCGCCTCCCATGGCACCTGGCCTGGCACACTCCGCCGGAATTAGCCTCCCATGGGAGGCTCCCGGACGATGGGGCCTGGCGGAGCACGATGGGGACGCGGCCCACCGGCGGCGGCCTGGCGGAGGACGACGCAGACGAGCTCGACGCAGAAGCTGGGGGCATGGTGGTGGCTAGAATATGCGTGGTGCCTGAGGTCTAGGTGGCCGGAGAAGGGGCAGCATCCGATGGTCACCAAGGCGGATGGCACAGCCTGCGGCGGAGCTTGGCTGGCGCATGACGGGGATGGGTGGAGCTTGGGTGGTGCCCGCGGCGGAGCACGACGGGGACGGGAGGAGCAGGGCGGCGCCCGTCGGTGCCGCTGTCTCCGGGGAGCAGCAGTTGGCACAGCCGGCGGCGACGCCTGCTGCGGAGCTTGGCTGGAACACGACGGGGACGAGCGGAGCTTGGGTGGCGCCCGCGGCGGAGCACGACGGGGACGGGAGGAGCAGGGCGGCATCTACCTCCGCCGCACATGTCTCCAAGATCATCCACAACCTACCAGTGGCTGTGGACGCTGTCAACTCACGAAGGACCGATGCAGCGACGCTGCTGCGAAGGGAGGCATGGACCAGCACGGTCGTCGACCTCCTCTGGCCGTCGCGTCCATGGTGTGGCCAGGCTCGGTCCTGGCCGCTGCGGACATGGGAACTTGAGAGGCCGCACGATATGGAGTGCGCTGTGCGCGCACGGGGGAGCTCCTCCGTCTTGCGCGTGCTCCCCACCGCTTGCTAGCTGCTTGTCCTGCGCGTGCTCGCGACCTGCTTGCAATAATGTCACGGTAGAAAAGAAAGAGTATGCGTGCTCCCCCACCACACCTGCTAGCTGCGCGTCCTGCGTGAGCTCGTCGGAGCTTCTCCTCGGCCACGGCAACGTGCGGAGGTTGGCCAGAAAACTCACGGAGGCCTTGGCCACTCCAGGGCAGCGCGTGGATGCCAGGGACGGGCGCGTGGCGGAGGTCGAGGCCGGGACGATGACGTGGCATTTTTTTTTGACTAGTCAGCTCTGCAGATGGGCCCCATCTGTCAGGAAGCATGTCAAACTGCTATTAAAAAAAGTAGTGTGATTTGCAACACTTGTACCCCAAAATTGGTATTGACATGTCAAAATTACCGAAAGTGGTACTGACCCATCCCGACAGCCCCAATTGTGGTAGTTTTATCCAATTAACTCCCCCATGTGTGTAAAAGTGACAGCGTGCACGCCATGATGGCACTTAGGTTTGAGTCTACATAAATACTCTTTGTGCTTTAATAGTGAAAGAACATTTCTTAATCCCTAGTGTTTTATGTGTTAGATAACAATACCAAGGATCATTTAATGTGTGTTAAAGTGTTGCAGCTCTTTTTGAGAATAAAGGGAAAAGGACTCTGCCTTTGGGGGCGGATAATCCGCCCCTCCCTTTTCCCAAGCAGGCGCAAGCCCCAGAAGGGGGGCGGAATTTTGGTCGGATTTTCCGGCCCCGCCGGATAATCCGCCCCTCAGGGGGCCCGGATAATCCGCCCCCCTGCTCATCGCCAAGGCGCAAGCCCCAGAGAGGGGGCGGAGTTTTGGCCGGACTTTCTGGCCTGGCCGGATAATCCGCCCCTCAGGGGCCGGATTATCCGCCCCCCAAGATCTTCACCAAGCTTCACCAAGGCGCAAGCCCCAGAGAGGGGGCGGAGTTTCCCCCGGAGAATCCGCCCTTGGGGCGGAGTTTTCCCAGGGGGCGGATAATCCGTCCCCAAAGTTGTGCAACGGCCAGATCTGGGGAGGGGGTATTTGAGCCAGCCATCCCCCTCCTGCCAGAACTCTTGATTCATCTCGAAAAAGACCAGATCAGATCTGAAAGCTTCATCCAAGAGTGCTCCACCTAGATCCACCCAAAGGCCCCATCCCTTGGGGAATCGAAGGAGGATAACTCGATCTTCATCATCAGCAATCAAGCGCTTCATCTCCTCTCCATTCATTTGGAGAACCTCCGATCTAGTATTTCTTGCAAATATCTAGATCCTCGTTTTTGTTTATATTGATAAACCTTGTTCTTGTGGCAGCTTGTTGTCTTCTCGGGAGCCCCCAATTCAGTTGTGGGTGTGTGCCCCGATAGTGTTGTAAAAGGCACCGGTTCCCGCCTCGAAGGGATCCAATAGTGGAGAAGGTGGATCAGGCCTCTTGTGGCGAGATCCATCGGAGAATAGGGTGAGGCCTATTGTGGCGTGGTGGTCTTAGAACCGCCCACCCCTCCAACGCAGATGTACTTCCCTTAACAAGGAAGGAACTGCGGTAAAACAAATCCCTGTGTCTCCGCATGCTCCACTACGGTTTCCTCGCTCCTCTTTTATGTGCTTAGTAGTTAGGGTTACATATAGGGAAATTCTCGTAGTTGCATATCTAGATAATTTACTTTGTGTCAAGCCTAAAATTGAAAAAGTATTAAAAATTGGTTAGCACCTATTCACCCCCCTCTAGGTGCCCATACGATCCATTTCAATTGGTATCAGAGCCTCGGCTCTTATTTCGGGCTTAACCGCCTAAGAGAAGTATGGGTTCCAAGGGAGATGGGAGTGATGCTCCGAAGGTAGTCACCATGAATGATCTCAAGACGTTGGAAACAACCTTGGTGAGTTCAATGGAGGCTAAGATGGAAGAGATGCGTCAATTGATAATGCGTCTCTCCACATCCGTAGCATCACCTCCATCTAACTCTGAGGATACCACTCCGCAATCCAAGGAAACGGGTAAAACTATTTCCAAAGATAACGAAGTGGTAGGTGATGATACTAGCAAGAGCTCCTCCTCGAAAAAGGATAGCGGTAAGGATGGATACAATGAGGTTTCTCATGTGTATTCCCCTGATCCGCCTATCCCTCACCCACATATACATAATAGGGGTGATCCACCCAAACTTTCAGCATCTACTTTTTCTCAATGGAAATTTTTGATGAAATCTCATGTGTGCAGTTCCTCCATAGAGTTGTGGAAGATCATCGAAAATGATCTTCATGTTGGAAACCCCAACAATCTCACAAGAAGAGAAGTGGTCGATAGCCAACTCAACGCTACAGCTCTATACATGATACAGCTTGGTGTGGGTGACAAAGACATGCCACACATTCAGCATCTTAGCATAGCTAAAGAAGCTTGGGATGCCCTCACCGAGCTCTTCATCGGAAATGAAAGTATGAGAAGGAATAGATATGATGCCTTGAGCAATGAAGCTGAAGGATTTTATATGCTGGATGGATAAGACCACGAGGACATGTATAGGAGGCTCAAGGCAATAGCCACAACCTTTAGAAACCACGGTGCAGCTCATGTTGATGATGCTTGGATCAAGCGCAAGTATGTCAGTGCTCTTATGCCATTTGAGCCCACAGATTTGAAAAGTCTCCAAGGTAGGCATAACTATCACCTCATGTCATCCAATGAGGTAATGCAAGAAATGGCCGTCTTCAAAGTGGCTGCCAAGAATGCCGAAGATGCTCGTGCTCGAGCTATGGGGATGCAAAAGGGGGTCAACATGGCCTTGAAGACTAGTGTGATTGATCATGATGAATATGCGGTAGAAGGTCTGGACTGTCCCGAAGATATAAAAAGGATCCACGGACAATACTTGGCTCTTTATGCAAGAAACTTTTGGAAAGATCCAGCCAAGGCTAAAGCTGAACTAGATCGCAAGAGTGGAGCCTATGGAAGAAAAGAAAATGGTCCCAAGCTGAGAACATGCTTGAATTGTGGTGACCGGCTTCACTTCGTAGTTGAGTGTCCATATCAAAGTAGAGAGGATAATGGAGGAAGACTCATTTTCAAGGACAAATCAAAATCTCCACGTAAGAAACAGTTTGTAAAGAAGAATGCTCCTTTCAAGAAGCAACCAAAGATTGTTCTAGTGGCTCAAGAAGAATATTCATCGGGGAGTGAAGATGAGGATGAGGACGATAGCTCTCAAGAGGTGGCTGCTATAGCCACTACATCTACATTAACATCTCTCTTTGACTCTCCGAACGAAAACATCATCAACAAGAATGCTACTTGCCTCATGGCAAGAAGCTCCGAGGTAACCTCTTCTAACTCTTCTTTTCCCAAGGCTATGATAGACATGGATGATCCTGCTAGTCTTAAGGTTAAAGAAGAGATTATTGCTTTGGATTATTTCTATACTAACTTGCAAGGTGAGCACAAATTTTGTTTTGAGGCTCTTATGGATCAGCTGGCCCAAAACGAAGCACTCCTCGAAGAAAAGGGCAGAATTGAAAGGGAGGATGCAATGGAAATTGCATCCTTAAAAAATGCTCTTGAAGAAGAAGAAGCTCGGGTCTCTCTTGAAGAGAGGCTCGAGTCTATGGAAGAGTCACATGAAGAAATTGTGACTAAACTTGTTAAGGAACGTGACAATGCTGTCACCAAAGCCAAGAAGTTAAAGAAGGAAAGGATTGACTTTGGGGCTGCTCATGATAGACACTCCGAGGAATTGGAGAAACTTGACAATGCTCACAAGGCGTTGAAAAATGAGTTCTCTATTCTCAATGAGTCACATGATCAGCTTCAAAGTCGATTGGCCAAATATGATACTCCTAGCTCGTCCAACTCAACATATAGTAACAAGAAAAATACTAGTGTGGAAAAAGAAGTGATCAAGGACATCACTACAAAGGACAAAGGTGTGCTTGATGAAGTCCTTGGCAAGCAAAGGTCAAATCATGGTAAAGAGGGACTTGGGTATGTCACCAAGTCCAAGAAGAAGAAAACCAAGAAGAACAAGACCAAGAATGTACAATTAAAGACAAGCATTGCTGAGAAGGTTGTCACAAAAGACAAGACTAATAATATTGGTTTTGCAGGGTCTCACAATCCGAATTATGAACTCTTTTGTGATGACTATGGCGATGTTTATGCTTATTATGTTGGTCCTTTTGATGAATTTATTGCTTGGTCTATTTGGGTCCCAAAGACCCTTGTTACTAACATGAAAGGACCCATTGAAAAATGGGTACCTAAAACCAAGAAGTAATTTTCTTGCAGGGCTATGCTTCCGGTGGGTCGAAATGGGTGCTGGATAGTGTCTGCACTAGTCATATGACCGGAAGCAAGGAGATCATCACGGAGATGCGTCCAAATCATGATAATATCACAGTCTCCTATGGTGATAAGTCTAAATCTCAGGTATTGGGTCTTGGCAAGGTTGTGGTTTCCCACGATATCTCTCTCGTGGACGTCATGCTTGTTGAGACCCTTGGCTACAACCTTCTTTCTGTTCGTGCCCTTGGCAAGATGGGTTTTGCTATTTTTATCGATGATGATTTGGTGGTACTCTTATGGAGCAAGTCTCTAAAGGTCGCTTTCGTTGGATACATCGAAAATGACCTGTATGTGGTGGACTTCTCGGGGAAAACCACTTCGGGTCCGATGTGTCTATTCGGAAAGGCCGACGTGGGCTGGCTATGGCATCGCCGTTTAGCCCATGTCAACATGAGAACTTTGCAAAGTCTCCAAAAGGGTGGCCACATCCTTGGACTAAAAGACAATGTCTCTTTTGCCAAAGATCGTGTTTGCAGGGCTTGTGTTGAAGGAAAAATGCATGACTCTCCCCACAAGAGGAAGACTATTGTGTCATCAAAAAGGATCTTGGAATTACTTCATGTGGGTTTATTTGGTCCTCCTTCTCATGCAAGTCTTGGTGGGAAGAAATATTGCTTGGTCATTGTCGATGACTACTCAAGATATACATGGGTATATTTCTTAAAGCTGAAAAGTGAGACTCAACAAACTGTCATCGACTTTGCCAATGAAGTTCAACGTCAACACAATGTTCCCATCTTGGCAATTAGAAGTGACAATGGCTCAGAATTCAAGAACTACACTTTAAACGAGTTTCTTAGCGAAGAGGGGATTAGACACCAATATTCCGCTGCGTACACCCCTCAACAAAATGGTGTAGCCGAGAGGAAGAACCATACTTTGATGGATATGGCAAGATCTATGCTAGCTGAATTCAAGTCTCCTTATAATTTTTGGGCTGAAGCCATTTCCACTGCTTGTCACTCATCAAACCGGCTCTACCTTCGGAAGATCTTGGACAAGACCCCATATGAAATTCTTACCGGTAACAAACCCAACATCTCATACTTCAGGGTATTTGGGTGTAAGTGCTTCTTTCTTATTAAAGGTGTCCGTTTGTCAAAATTTGATTCCAAGGCTTTAGAAGGTATTTTTGTTGGTTACGGTGCCAAATCCCACACTTATAGAGTCTACAACAAGCTCACTAGGATTGTTGTAGAATCTTGTAGTGTGGAGTTCGATGAAAATAACGGCTCCTTTGTAGGGCAAGTTGATGTTTGTGATGCAGATGTTGAAATACCCCAAGATGCCATAAGAAGAATGGGCGTGGGATTTTTCCGCCCCATTGAGGAACCCCTTGTGGCGGATCGGGAAGGACAATGCTCCACACATGTGGAGCCCTCATCTACACAAGATCAACAAGCTCCTACTGTTGGAGACAATTCTGCACCAACACCACAATCTGCTAAAGACCATCTGTCCCCTAGACAAGTTGGTAGTCCCAGGCCGGACTATCCGCTGTTGGAATTATGCCCTAGAGGCAATAATAAAGATGTTATTATTATAATTCTTGTTCATGATAAAGTTTATATTCCATGCTAGAATTGTATTAAGCGGAAACATTAATACTTGTGTGGTTTGTGAACAACACCGTGTCCCTAGTACGCCTCTATGGACTAGCTCATTGATCAATGATGGTTAAGGTTTCCTAACCATATACATGAATTGTCAATTGATAATGAGATCATATCATTGGGAGAATGATGTGGTGGATAGGCCCAAACTAAGCGAAGCAATTAGATCGTGTCATTGTGTTCATCTTTGCGAAGCTTTTCCTATGTCAAATATTGTATTCCTTAGACCATGAGATAATGCAACTCCCTGGTATCGGAAGAAAGCTTTGAGGTCATCAAACGTCATCCTATGAGAGGGTGATCATAAAGGTGTCTCTCAGGTGATCGGAAAGTATCTGTTGGGTTGTATGTATCGAGATGGGATTTGTCCCTCCCAAGTTGGAGAGATATACTTCGGGCCCACTCGGTAATCGATATCAACACCGCTTGCAAGCATGTGGTTAAGGAGTTAATCACAAAGTGATATCGGATTACGGAATGAGTAAAGTACTTGCTGTGAACGAGATTGAACTAGGTATGACGGTACCAACGATCGAATCTCGGGCAAGTAAAATATCGCGAGACAAAGGGAATATATATATGGGATTGATTGAATCCTGGCATCGTGGTTCATCCGATATGATCATCGATGAATGTGTGGGAGTCAATATGGGTGCCCAGACCCCGCTGTTGATTATTGATAGAAGATCATGTCTGCATATTCTCGAACCCGCAGGGTCACACACTTAACGTGTCTCGACGCTAGGATAGATTGGATAATTGGTTTATGATTTTTTGTTCGGAGTCTCGGATGGGATCCGGGATGTCACGAGAGGTTCCGGAATGGTCCGGAGAATAAGATTCATATAAGGCAGTGCAGTTTTTGGAGTTCGGAATTGTTTCGGATTAATCGGTATTGTACCGGAAGCTTCTAGAACCTTCCGGAAGGGGGACAACGTGGTCCCACCTTCCGGGAGGGGGCATGGGCCTATGAGGGAGTGTCCTGGACGCATTGGGCCAGGGGCACAAGGCCCCATAGGGCCCAGCCGATCCTGGATAAGTTTAAATCGTTTAAACTAGAGATAAGATAAGATAGGATTTCTAGATAAGGGAGAGTTTAAATTGTTTAAACTAGAGATAGGCTTGGAGGAGAGGCTAGGGCTGGCCGCACCCCCCTCTATATATAGAGGGCTGGTGCGCCCCCTCTCACAACACCTTACACCTTCCTCCAAACCCAGTTGCCCTGCTGCCCTTCCTCTCTCCCTCCCGACTGCTTGTAGGCGAAGCCCTGCTGCAGAAATTCTCCACCAATTGCACCGCGCCGTCGCGTTGTAGATCCAACCCATCTCTCCACCATACTTGCTGGACCAAGGAAGGAGGAGACGTCGAGGTGCTGCACGTGTGCATCTCACGGAGGCACCGCCACTTGTGGTGCTAGATCGGATCGGATCGCGAGGAGGAGAAGCGAGTACGACTACATCACCCACGTTCCGACGAACGTTCCGCTGTGCGAATCTTCAAGGGTATGAAGATCTAATCCAATCTCTCTCGTTGTTTGCATCTCCTAGATTAGATCTTGGCTTTCCCTCTGTTCGCTTCCGTAGAAAATTTTGATTTACTATGCTGCGAAACCCTTCAGTGGTATCAGAGCTAGATCTATGCGTAGATGTGATTCACGAGTAGAACGCAACATGGTTGTTGCGGGCGTTGATGTTTTCTGTTGCAAGCCTCTTGTTTGTGTTCTTCTTATGACACGGGATAGTGAGATTGAAGCGATCCAGGCCAACCTTACGCGACGTCGTTCGCGAGACCGGCTCCGCACTTGACGTGTGGCTTGTACCACACATGCGGCTGGTGGATGTCAGTTTCTCTCACTATAGTTGTCATGGGATTAACACCGGAGTTTGGCAACCATAATATCACCGTTGTGGCTTTCCGTAGGTAAGAATCGTTCTGAGCATCTACTCCCATGAACCACGTAAAACATGCAACAACAAAGTAGAGGCGTCTAACTTGTTTTTGCAGGGAGTGTTTTCTGTGATATGGTATGGCCCAAGATGTGATGTGTATATTGTATGCGATGATCATGTTTTGTAATGTTTCACGACTTGCATGTCGATGAGTACACAACCGGTAGGAGCCATATGGTTGTCTTTATAATTGTGTATGACCTGCGAGTCAACTTCTTATACGCCATGTAATAGCTTTACTTTATCGCTAAGTAGTTAGCAATAGTTGTAGTTGCTATTCGTGGTGGAGGCAATCATGGTGAAGTGATGGAGATCATGCCGGAACGCACAAGATGGAGATCATTGCGCGAAGATTGGCTATACCATGTCACATAAAGTTATATGCATGTGATGTTTATCCTTTTATGTATCTTATTATGCTTAGATCGCGACGGTAGCATTATAAGATGATTCCTCACTTAAAGATCAAGATAAAACTGTGTTCTCCCCATGTATGCACCGTTGCGAAAGTTCGTCGTGTCCAAGCATCACGTGATGATCGGGTGCTATAGACTCTACGCTCACATACAACGGGTGCAAGCCAGTTTTGCACACGCGGAAATACTTGGGTCTAACTTGACGAGCCTAGCATGTACAGACATGGCCTCGGAACACAAGAACCGAAAGGTTAAGCATGAGTCATATGAATGATATGATCGACACTTCGTTGTCCACCATTGAAACCACATCTCTTCTCGTGATGATCGGATTAGGTGTGGTGAATTTGGATCGTGTTCACTAAACAACTTGAGGGATGTTGAATTTAGTGGGAGTTCATCTAGTAATTTGATTAAGTTGAACTATTTATCATGAACATAGTCTAAATTGTACTTGCCAATACTGTAGATCACATGGCCAAGTCCAACTTCAACTTCAACGTTTTTGCTGAGAAGGAAAAGCTTAGAAACAATGGGTCTAACTTCACCAACTGGTTCCACAATCTAAGAATCATTCTGTCTGGCGGACAAAAGGACTATGTCCTTGAGAAAGCGTTAGGTAACCCCCCTGCTGCAACTGCGCCGGCTGATGAGAAAGCTGTCTATCAGTCGCGCAAAGATGATTATGGTGTGATTAAGAGCACCATGTTGTTTGCTATGGAACCGGAACTTCAAAATCGTTTTGAAAACTATCCCGGGACCTTTGAGATTCTCGAGGAGCTGAAAACCATGTTTCAGACTCAGGCCCGTTCTGAGAGATATGAGATCTCTGAGAAGTTCTTTAACTGCAAGATGGAGGAAGGGAGTTCCGTTAGTGAGCACGCCATTAAGATGTCGGGTTACACTCAACGCCTTGAGCAACTGGACTGCAAGATTCCAGAGGAGCTCAAGATTGACAGGGTTCTGCAATCACTCCCTCCCAGCTACAAAAGTTTTGTAGTGACTCATAATCAGATTGGTTCCACTGATACCATCACCGAGCTCTTCGCAAAGCTGAAGGCTGCGGAGGTGGACATCAAGAAGGATAATCATGTGTTGATGGTCAACAAGCCCTCCTTTAAGAAAGGTAAAGGTGCAAAGAAGACCTTCAAGAAAGGAGGCGGCAAGCGTGTTGCCCCTGCTGAGAAGAAGCTCAAGTCTGGTCCTAAGCCGGGCACTGAGTGCTTCTATTGCAAGGACAAGGGTCACTGGAAGCGCAACTGTCCGAAGTACTTAGCGGACAAGAAGGCTGGCACCATCAAAGGTATATTTGATATACATGTTATTGATGTTTTCCTTACTAGCCCTCGTTGTAGTGCCTGGGTATTTGATACCGGTTCAGTTGCTAATATTTGTAACTCGAAACAGGAGCTACGGAATAGACGGCGTCTTGCGAGGGATGAGGTGACGATGCGCGTTGGCAACGGATCAAGAGTTGATGTGATGGCCGTCGGCACGCTCTCCTTAGTTTTACCTTCGGGATTAGTTTTAAACCTTAATAAATGTTATTATGTGCCTGCGTTGAGCATGAACATTATTTATGGATCGTGTTTATTGCAAGACGGTTATTCATTTAAATCGGAGAATAATGGTTGTTCTATTTATATGAGTAACATCTTTTATGGTCATGCACCTCTTGTGAATGGTTTATTTCTTCTAAATCTCGAAAGGGATGAAACACACATCCATAACATTGAGGCTAAGAGATGCAAAGTAGATAGTGATAATACTACTTATTTGTGGCACTGTCGTCTAGGTCATATTGGTGTAAAGCGCATGAAGAAACTCCATTCTGATGGACTTTTGGAGTCTCTTGATTTTGAATCATTTGACACATGCGAACCATGCCTCATGGGCAAGATGATCAAAACCCCGTTCTCCGGTATGATGGAGCGAGCAACGGACTTGTTGGAAATCATACATACCGATGTATGCGGACCGATGAGTGTTTCGACGCGCGGTGGATATCGCTATTTTCTCACTTTTACTGATGACTTAAGTAGATATGGGTATATCTATTTAATGAAACATAAATCTGAAACGTTTGAAAAGTTCAAAGAATTTCAGAATGAAGTGGAGAACCATCGTAACAGAAAGATTAAGTTTCTACGATCCGATCGTGGGGGCGAATATTTGAGTTATGATTTTCTCACGCATCTCAAAGCAAGTGGAATCGTTTCACAACTCACGCCACCCGGAACACCACAGCGCAATGGTGTGTCTGAACGCCGGAATCGAACCCTATTAGATATGGTCCGATTGATGATGTCTCTTACTGATTTGCCGTTATCATTTTGGGGTTATGCATTAGAAACTGCTGCATTCACTTTAAATAGGGCTCCATCTAAATCCGTTGAGACGACACCGTATGAACTGTGGTTTGGTGCTAAACCTAAGTTGTCGTTTCTTAAAGTTTGGGGATGCGAAGCTTACGTCAAGAAGTTGATGCCGGACAAGCTCGAACCCAAAGCGGAGAAATGCGTCTTCATAGGATACCCTAAGGAAACTATTGGGTATACCTTCTATCACAGAACCGAAGGCAAAGTGTTTGTCGCAAAGAACGGTTCCTTTCTTGAGAAGGAGTTTCTCTCAAAAGAAGTGAGTGGGAGGAAAGTAGAGCTAGACGAGGTTATTGAACCTTCTCTTGAATTGGAGAGTAGCGCAGCGCCTGAAATTGTTCCAGTGCCGCCTGCACCAACAATAGAGGAAGCTAATGACAAGGATCATGAAGCTTCGGACGATGCTGCTACTGAACGTCGCAGGTCGACAAGGTCGCGTGCCCCTCCTGAGTGGTACGGCAACCTTGTCTTGACTGTCTTGTTAGTAGAAGACAGCGAACCTACGAACTATGAGGAAGCGATGATGAGCCCAGACTTTGAGAAATGGCTAGAAGCCATGAAATCCGAATTGGGATCCATGAGCGAAAACCAAGTATGGACTTTGGTGGACCCTCCTAGCGACCGAAAGGCCGTTGAGTGCAAATGGATCTTCAAGAAGAAAACGGACGCGGATGGTAATGTTACCGTCTATAAAGCACGGCTTCTCGCAAAAGGTTTTCGACAAGTTCAAGGTGTTGACTACGATGAGACTTTCTCTCCCGTAGCGATTTTTAAGTCCATTCGGATTTTATTAGCAATTGTTGTGTTTCATGATTATGAAATATGGCAAATGGATGTCAAGACTGCTTTCCTCAATGGCAACATTGATGAAGAGTTGTATATGATGCAACCCGAAGGTTTTGTCGATCCTAAGGATGCTGATAAAGTATGCAAACTTCAGCGTTCCATTTATGGACTGAAGCAAGCATCTCGGAGTTGGAACCTTCGTTTTGATCAAGTGATCAAGAGCTTTGGATTTGTTCCAAATTGCTACGAAGCTTGCATCTACAAGAAAGTGAGTGGGAGCTCGGTGACGTTTCTGGTACTATATGTGGATGACATATTGATTATTGGAAATGACATCAACATGCTTAACGATGTGAAGAGTTATTTGAACAAGTGTTTTTCAATGAAAGACCTAGGTGAAGCTGCTTATATATTGGGCATCAAAATCTATAGAGATAGACAAAGACGCCTGATAGCTTTAAGCCAGAGTACATACCTAGACAAAGTTCTGAAAAGGTTCAGAATGGATAAGGCATTGAAAGGTTCAGTGCCTATGTTGTCAGGTAAGATATTGAGCAAGGCTCAGTGTCCAGCTACGGTAAATGATAGGGAAGCTATGAGCAAAGTGCCTTATGCCTCGGCCATAGGTTCCATCATGTATGCCATGCTGTGTACTAGACCGGATGTGTCCAATGCTCTTAGTTTGACGAGCAGATATCAAAGTGATCCAGGAGTGGAACACTGGACAGCCGTGAAGAACATCCTAAGGTACCTAAATAGGACTAAAGAAATGTTCTTAGTCTATGGGGGTGATGAACAGCTCGTCGTAAAAGGTTACGTCGATGCTAGTTTCGACACCGACAAGGATGATTCTAAATCTCAGACAGGATACGTGTATATTTTGAATGGAGGAGCTGTGAGCTGGAGAAGCTGCAAGCAAAGCATGATCGCGGGATCTACAGTAGAAGCGGAATACATGGCTGCTGCAGAAGCGTCAAGTGAAGGAGTTTGGATCAGAAACTTCATCACTGAGCTTGGCATGGTTCCAAGTGCATTGGACCCACTGGAGATATTGTGTGACAACACTGGCGCCATAGCACTCGCTAAGGAACCAAGATATCATCCAAAGACCAAGCATATCAACCGCAAGTTTCATATAATCCGAGATTATATAGCAGATGGAGATCTGAAGATCAGCAAAGTACATACAGATCTGAATGTCGCAGATCCATTGACTAAACCTCTTCCACGTGTAAAACATGATCAGCACCTCAGTGCCATGGGTGTGAGATTGTTGCCAAATGTAAACTAGATTATTGACTCTATTGCAAGTGGGAGACTGTTGTAATTATGCCCTAGAGGCAATAATAAAGATGTTATTATTATAATTCTTGTTCATGATAAAGTTTATATTCCATGCTAGAATTGTATTAAGCGGAAACATTAATACTTGTGTGGTTTGTGAACAACACCGTGTCCCTAGTACGCCTCTATGGACTAGCTCATTGATCAATGATGGTTAAGGTTTCCTAACCATAGACATGAGTTGTCAATTGATAATGAGATCATATAATTGGGAGAATGATGTGGTGGACAGGCCCAAACTAAGCGAAGCAATTAGATCGTGTCATTGTGTTCATCTTTGCGAAGCTTTTCCTATGTCAAATATTGTATTCCTTAGACCATGAGATAATGCAACTCCCTGGTATCGGAAGAAAGCTTTGAGGTCATCAAACGTCATCCTATGAGAGGGTGATCATAAAGGTGTCTCTCAGGTGATCGGAAAGTATCTGTTGGGTTGTATGTATCGAGATGGGATTTGTCCCTCCCAAGTTGGAGAGATATACTTCGGGCCCACTCGGTAATCGATATCAACACCGCTTGCAAGCATGTGGTTAAGGAGTTAATCACAAAGTGATATCGGATTACGGAACGAGTAAAGTACTTGCTGTGAACGAGATTGAACTAGGTATGACGGTACCAACGATCGAATCTCGGGCAAGTAAAATATCGCGAGACGAAGGGAATATATATGGGATTGATTGAATACTGGCATCGTGGTTCATCCGATATGATCATAGATGAATGTGTGGGAGTCAATATGGGTGCCCAGACCCCGCTGTTGATTATTGATAGAAGATCATGTCTGCATATTCTCGAACCCGCAGGGTCACACACTTAACGTGTCTCGACGCTAGGATAGATTAGATAATTGGTTTATGAATTTTTGTTCGGAGTCTCGGATGGGATCCGGGATGTCACGAGAGGTTCCGGAATGGTCAAGAGAATAAGATTCATATAAGGCAGTGCAGTTTTTGGAGTTCGGAATTGTTTCGGATTAATCGGTATTGTACCGGAAGCTTCTAGAACCTTCCGGAAGGGGGCCAACGTGGTCCCACCTTCCGGGAGGGGGCATGGGCCTATGAGGGAGTGTCCTGGCCGCATTGGGCCAGGGGCACAAGGCCCCATAGGGCCCAGCCGATCCTGGATAAGTTTAAATCGTTTAAACTAGAGATAAGATAAGATAGGATTTCTAGATAAGGGAGAGTTTAAATTGTTTAAACTAGAGATAGGCTTGGAGGAGAGGCTAGGGCTGGCCGCACCCCCCCTCTATATATAGAGGGCTGGTGCGCCCCCTCTCACAACACCTTACACCTTCCTCCAAACCCAGTTGCCCTGCTGCCCTTCCTCTCTCCCTCCCGACTGCTTGTAGGCGAAGCCCTGCTGCAGAAATTCTCCACCAATTGCACCGCGCCGTCGCGTTGTAGATCCAACCCATCTCTCCACCATACTTGCTGGACCAAGGAAGGAGGAGACGTCGAGGTGCTGCACGTGTGCATCTCACGGAGGCACCGCCACTTGTGGTGCTAGATCGGATCGGATCGCGAGGAGGAGAAGCGAGTACGACTACATCACCCACGTTCCGACGAACGTTCCGCTGTGCGAATCTTCAAGGGTATGAAGATCTAATCCAATCTCTCTCGTTGTTTGCATCTCCTAGATTATATCTTGGCTTTCCCTCTGTTCGCTTCCGTAGAAAATTTTGATTTACTATGCTGTGAAACCCTTCATCCGCCCCCTCCAAGGGGCGGACAATCCGCCCCTGGCACTCCAGCTCGTTCCAGAGGATCCGAAGGAGAAGTCAACAACTCTGAAGCTCCCAGGCCGGACTCTCCGGCCCCCAGGGGCGGATTATCCGGCCCTGGGTCTCCAGCTCCAGTCAGGCTTTCTCAGGAAGATGGTTCTGGTACTTCTTCTCCCAGGCCGGATAGTCCGGCCCCTCCAAGGGGCGGATTATCCGGGCCTGAAGAAAATGTTCAGCAACAATCTTCTAGCAGTAACGGTGATCAAGATCAAGGGCAAGGGAGTAATCAAGACAAGGATACAACAATTGAATCCACTCCTCCTAGAAACAATAAGGACATTGAGGCTCGTCGCAAGGCTCGTGCTGATCGGAACCTTGAACTAAGAGGTCACACTCTTGACAAGGTTGTTGGTGATCTACGACTAAGGGTATCCACTAGAAGAGAGCTTGCAAGCTTCTGTGATCATCAAGCTCACATTTCTATGGTTGAACCGAAGAAGGTTTTTGATGCTCTTGAAGACCCCGATTGGGTTGTTGCAATGCATGAAGAATTAAATAACTTCGAATGCAACAAAGTTTGGAAGCTCGTAGAAAAACCAAAGGATTGACGCAATGTTATCGGCACCAAGTGGATCTTCAAGAACAAACAGGATGAAAATGGCATTGTTGTGAGGAATAAAGCACGACTCGTGGCTCAAGGATTCTCTCAAGTAGAAGGAATTGATTTTGGCGAGACCTACGCTCCTGTGGCTCGCCTTGAGTCCATCCGTATCCTTCTTGCATATGCAGCGCATCATAATTTTAAATTACAACAAATGGATGTTAAGAGCGCTTTCCTTAATGGTCCTCTACACGAGTTGGTATACGTCAAGCAGCCCCCGGGGTTTGAGGACCCCAAATTTCCGAACCATGTCTATAAACTCGATAAGGCGCTCTATGGCCTTAAACAAGCCCCACGTGCGTGGTATGAGCACCTTAAAGAGCTTTTGCTAGACCGTGGATTCGAAGTTGGGAAAATCGATCCCACTCTTTTTACTAAGAAGGTCAATGGGGAGCTTTTTGTATGCCAACTTTATGTAGATGACATTATTTTTGGCTCTACTAACCAAGCTTTTAACGATGAATTTTCGAAGCTTATGACTGACAGGTTTGAGATGTCCATGATGGGTGAGCTCAGGTTCTTTCTTGGATTTGAGATCAAACAACTTAGAGAGGGAACCTTTATTAATCAAGCTAAGTACATCCAAGATATGCTCAAAAGGTTCAAGATGACAGATCTCAATGGCGTTGCTACCCCAATGCAAACAAAGTGTCATCTTGAGCTCAATCCCAAGGGTAAAGACGTGGATCAAAAGGTATACCGATCCATGATCGGCTCTCTCCTTTACCTTTGCGCATCTAGGCCCGATATCGTGTTAAGTGTAGGAGTGTGTGCAAGGTACCAAGCCGCTCCTAAAGAAAGTCACTTAGTGGCAGTCAAGCGAATCTTCCGATATTTGGTTCATTTCCCAAATTTTGGGCTATGGTATCCCAAGGGTTCAAGTTTCTCTCTATGTGGTTACACTGATTCAGATTGGGCTGGTGACAAAGATGATAGGAAATCAACCTCTGGTGCATGCCAATTCTTGGGCAGGTCTCTAGTGTGCTGGTCATCAAAGAAACATAATTGTATTTCACTCTCAACCGCCGAAGCTGAATATGTTGCTGCTGCAAGTGCTTGTACTCAATTGTTGTGGATGAGGCAAACTTTAAAGGAATATGGTGTCAATTGTGACAAAGTGCCTCTTTTATGCGACAATGAAAGTGCTATCAAAATTGCTTACAATCCCGTGCAGCATACAAGAACAAAACATATAGAGATTCACAACCACTTTATTCGGGATCATGTTGCTCGTGGAGATATTGCTCTATCCTTTGTGAGCACGAAGAACCAACTTGCTGATATTTTCATGAAGCCTCTTGATGAAGCAAGATTTTGTTATTTGAGGAATGAGCTAAATATCATAGATTCAAGGAGCTTGGCTTGACTACCCTTGCACACTCACTTGCGCTTATTCATGTATTTGGTTTAGATGCGGGCATAGACATAGGGGGAGTGTGGTCCTAATTGATTGGGACAACCCTCCCCCCATAATGCCGAAAGCAAGTAAAATCATTTCCCTTAATATCATTTTGTGATATGTGGGTCATCGATGAGCATTGGTTTTGAACTCAAGATACATCTTCCCGGTGTCATGCCATGCGCTCCAACATGGTGGCCTCGGCCACCACCCTCTTCCTTGAGAAGAGTTGGTTTTTCATGGGTCCTGTTGGATTTTCTTGCATATCTCTTGTTCTTCTGGAAAACACACTCAAATTTGGCTCTTGATTGATTTGATTCTTGCAAATTTGGGTGTGTAGTACCATCTCAGTTTGATGCTCTCAACCCAAGCCTTTCTCTCCCTCCTTGAACCATCTATTCTTTCACACAAGTCCTCTCAAACACCATCGAGAGGTTTGCTAGGTTGCTCTGGCTTGATTCTGCATTTTCCAGAATTTCTGGGGGGGGCGGCGGATTATCCGCCTTAAGTTGGGGGCGGATTATCCCTCCCGGGCGAAATCAGCCCCTTATAGGCTGGGTCGGGGAGGGCAGGCTCAAACAGAGCAGCCAGTCCTCCCCCAACCCTACCTCTGCCCACCAGCCGCCGTCGGAGCATCCGCCTCTCCCGGAGTCGATTCGACCACCGGATTCTCCGGGCTCTCCCGGGATCTTGTTCACCTCGCCTCCGGGTATCTTCTCCTCCGCGATTTTCCTCCAATGAGTGAGGGTAACTCCCTCATCTCTCTCCTTTTGTATGGGATGTATTTTATTTGGTGGAAATCTCATTGTAGAAGGTTCTTGGTGTTGTTCCTTACATGCTAGAATCAGTAGACTTGCAACCCTAGTACCCGATCTGCTTTGCCATGGTAGATCTGAGCCAATCGTGAAATTTTCTGCGAGGGGTGGATTATCCGCCCCTGCCAGGGCCGGATAATCCGGCCTGGAGAGCAAATTTTGGTCTGTTTTGGTTCTGCTTCTGCCAATGCACTTCATTGGTTATGGGGTTGCACTGCTACTCTTTCTTCATGTTTTTCTCCTGGACTTGTGTGTATACTTATCTCCATGCTATCCCTCTAATGCTGTTCATAGGTGGTTCCAAGCCGACCAAGACCTTCGCCCGTCGTCCCCGTCCCCGTTATCTCAAGCCCACGGCAGACGGGAAATTCATTGACGAGACCGAGGTCAGCAGAGCAGCAAGAGAGGCTGAACGGATGGCAGAGGCAAGTAAGAAAACTAAGAGGACCGCATCTCGCAAGGGCAAACAGTCTCGACCCAATTACAAGGCTATGGACAGTCTTCAGTACGCCACCATTCGTCAGACTGATTATTATGATGAGGCTGACAGCGATGGTCCCCCCGAGGACGAAATGTTTTGGAATGCTCACTTTCGGGCTATTCATGATGATGTCTATGCTACTCTCAAGATTCGCCCCATGCGTCCCATCAATTTTACTAAGGCTCAATCCAAGACACGGCTCATTGAGGCACTAGATGTGACCAACAAGATGGGGCTGCACCACCTCATGACTATCCAATGCGACTATGATTCCTCTGTGGTGCGGCAGTTCTTCTCAACTCTGGTGATTTGCGGTGATGAGCGCCGAACTATGAAGTGGATGACAGGGACAACCATGATTCAGTCGGACTTTCGCACCTTTGGGCAGGTTCTTGGTTATGCTTTCCATGGCCGCGACACTCCTTCGGGCCATCGTATCATTTCTCCCTTGAAGCCCTCCAAGAATACTGCACTTGCTCCTTGTCTTTCCTCTGATGGCGTCGCTGGTACTTTCGCTGGTCTCTCTCCCTTGTATGCAGTCCTTGTTGGCATTTTTAGGGACTGCATTGCTCCTAGTGGTGGCAACAATGACAGGATCCGTGGTCACCTGGTTCCGCTTCTTGCGTTTGCTCACGAGTGTGCCACTAACTCTGGATCAACCACATGTTACAAACTGGATGTCATGGACTATATTTTTCATGAGATGACGGATGCTATGATCAACCGGCTCTCTATTCCTTATGCTCCGTTCATTATGATGCTTGTCAAGCATATGTTACCCCATGAAGAGTTTGGCACTGCTTTGGATGGTGTTCATAAGCCCAAGAAAATCTACAACAAGGCTCAGAAGACTCATCACCCCTCCACTGCCCCGGAGTCCTTCATGCGTGATGCTCGGGCTAGTGGTCGTCGTTCCACGGTGTCCCCAATGGCACGTGAGGTCAAGCAGCTTAATTGGTTCCAGCGGAACATTCTTTGCATGGGTATTGACATTCACAAGGGCCAATATGAGGCGTACCGCAGGGATCATGAGAGGGATCACACGCAGCAGCTTATCCTCCACCATGTCTCAGGTGCCACTAGCAATCCACCTCCTCCCACTGCTCCGGATCCGTATGCTCAGTGGAACACCTCAGGGATCAACTATGGCGAGCTCGAAAGTTGTCTCTTTCCTCCTCCACCGAGGGCACCCACTCCTCCAGCTGATGACGATGATGATGAGTATGAAGAGGAAGGGGACGAGGATGAGGAGTGATCTCCAGGGGCGTTAGCATCACTCTTCTTCCTTTTTGGCGTTTCGATGCCAAAGGGGGAGAAGTAGTTCTATTAGGTCTCGTGGATTTGCAAGGGTTGGGCACAAGCTTTTCGATTTTAGTCGTTTTTATTTGCTTGCTTGTGCCTTTTTCTAGGGTGAACTCAGTTGCTATTTGTGGTTGTTTGAGTAAGACTATGTCGTACTCCACAGTTTGGTACTATGTTTGGTATTCATGGAATTCTGGATTTATCTATCATGGACCCCATGGAATTCTGGAATTATGGAGCATATTTGATGGTATATGGATTCATGGGATTATCTATGTATGCCTTGGCTATATTCTCATTCCGGTGGTATGACTTTTTTTCCCAAATCTTAAAGTAGTGTTCTCCCTAGTGTGTGTATTTGTATTCAAATGCAAATCTTAAATATGCACACATCTAGGGGGAGCGTCTTTCATTGTTTAAGGTGGCATTTGCCGGTTTTATTGCAAATCCTAGTATTGTCATCTAACACCAAAAAGGGGGAGATTGAAAGAACATTTCTTAATCCCTAGTGTTTTGTGTGTTAGATAACAATACCAAGGATCATTTAATGTGTGTTGAAGTGTTGCAGCTCTTTTTGAGAATAAAGGGAAAAGGACTCTGCCTTTGGGGGCGGATAATCCGGCCCCACCAGGGGCGGATAACCCGCCCCTCCCTTTGCCCAAGCAGGCGCAAGCCCCAGAAGGGGGGCAGAATTTTGGCCGGATTTTCGGGCCCCGCCGGATAATCCGCCCCTCAGGGGGGCCGGATAATCCGCCCCCCTGCTCATCGCCAAGGCGCAAGCCCCAGAGAGGGGGCAGATTTTTGGCTGGACTTTCCGGCCTGGCCGGATAATCCACCCCTCAGGGGGCCGGATTATCCACCCCCCAAGATCTTCACCAAGCTTCACCAAGGCGCAAGCCCCAGAGAGGGGGCGGAGTTTCCCCCGGAGAATCCGCCCTTGGGGCGGAGTTTTCCCAGAGTTGTGCAACGGCCAGATCTGGGGATGGGGTATTTAAGCCAGCCATCCCCCTCCTGCCAGAACTCTTGATTCATCTCGACAGATCAGATCTGAAAGCTTCATCCAAGAGTGCTCCACCTAGATCCACCCAAAGGCCCCATCCCTTGGGGAATCGAAGGAGGAGAACTCGATCTTCATCATCAGCAATCAAGCGCTTCATCTCCTCTCCATTCATTTGGAGAACCTCCGATCTAGTATTTCTTGCAAATATCTAGATCCTCGTTTTTGTTTATATTGATAAACCTTGTTCTTGTGGCAGCTTGTTGTCTTCTCGGGAGCCCCCAATTCAGTTGTGGGTGTGTGCCCCGATAGTGTTGTAAAAGGCATCGGTTCCCGCCTCGAAGGGATCCAATAGTGGAGAAGGTGGATCAGGCCTCTTGTGGCGAGATCCATCGGAGAATAGGGTGAGGCCTATTGTGGTGTGGTGGTCTTAGAACCGCCCACCCCTCCAACGCAGATGTACTTCCCTTAACAAGGAAGGAACTACGGTAAAACAAATCCCTGTGTCTCCGCATGCTCCACTACGGTTTCCTCGCTCCTCTTTTACGTGCTTAGTAGTTAGGGTTACATATAGGGAAATTCTCGTAGTTGCATATCTAGAGAATTTACTTTGTGTCAAGCCTAAAAATTGAAAAAGTATTAAAAATTGGTTAGCACCTATTCACCCCTCCCTCTAGGTGCCCATACGATCCATTTCAAATAGATCTATGCTTTTCCCCACGTGTGTGAAAGTGACAGCGTGCATACCGTGTGTGGCACTTTGTCTAGATTGAATATTTGTTATGAGTTATATTTGGAGTTGGATGTCTTTATGAAATTGTGATGTTTGTTGGAACCATCTAGCGCTCAAGGTGACAGTGTGGGGGTTAACTAGATTGGGGAAGGCCCTACCGTGGATTAGAGTGTCCAACCAGAGAGTAGTATCATGAAGAGAGGATATTTATATGAGAGAGTGTTCACTAGTGAAAGTATGATCCCTAGGCCTTGTTTCTTAACATTGAAACACCGTTGCATCTAGATCTGTTGCATGTTTGCTTGCTTTAGTCTTTACCTCACCGTCAAGCTATCTTCTGGCACTGTTACCGCTTGTATTTCACTATATCTTCGTCGAACTAGTGCACCTATACACCTGACAAGTGTATTAGGTGTGTTGGGGACACAAGAGACTTCTTGTATCTTGATTGCAGGATTTCTTGAGAGGGAATACCTTTGACCACTTCCTCCCTGAGTTCGATAAACCTTGGGTAATCCACGTAAGGGAAACTTGTTGTTGTTCTACAAATCTCTGCACTTGGAGACCCAACAATTGTCTACAAAAATATAAGTGCATAGACATCAAGCTCTTTTCTGGCGCCATTGCCGGGGAGGTAAGGTAAAAGGTACTCACATCCTCCGGTGTGAGTTCTCGAAGTTATTTCCTTTAGATTCTGCAGTTTTGTCTTTTTTGTTTCTTGTTTTCACTAGTTAGGCTTAATGTAAAACAACAACAAAATTAGAGAGCTCTATAGTGTTTATCTTGAGTTAGGACATGAAGTGTTTGAAGAGAAAATTAAAAAACCTATGGAGCTTTATTTGCATGCTAATAACAATGTTATTAGTATGAATTCTTTGGACACCATTGTTGCTAATGCTATGGAAAATTCTAAGCTTGGGGAAGCTGGTTTTGATGAGCATGATATTTTTAGTCCCCCAAGCATAGAGGAGAAAATTTTATTTGATGATAGTTTACCTCCAATCTATGATAATTACAATGATGAATATGATATTTTCAGTCCACCTACTATCGAGGAGAAAGTTAACTGTGATTACAATATGCCTCCTATATTTGATGATTACGGTGATGAGAATAATAATGATAGCTATTTTGTTGAATTTGCTCCCACTATGGTTAATAAGAATGGCTATTCTTATGTGGAGAGTAATAATCATTTTATGCATGTGTCTAATGATAAGAATGTTTCTTGTGATAGTTATATTGTTAATTTTGTTCATGTTTCTACTGAAAGTTATTATGAGAGAGGGAAACATGGTTTTATGCATCTTAAGAATATTAAGTTTTCCCTCTTTATGTTGAAAATTTTGAAGTTGCATTTGTTTTGCTTTCCTATGCTCGTTTCTTTGTGCTTTAATGACTTGTTTCTTTACAAGGTTCCTATGCATAAGAAGTGGGTTAGACTTAAATATGTTTTGAATTTTCTTCTTCATGCTCTCTTTTAAATCAATTCATATTTCTTATGTGAGCATCTTCTCAAACTATCAAGCCTAACTTAAAGGCGTTAAAGAAAAGTACTTGTTGAGAGATAACCCAAGAGTTTTCTTGAGTCTTGGAAGTTATTACCTCTATAATGACCTCTCCTTATTCTTTTTATTTGCTTTTTGTGCCAAGAATAACCTCTAATGAGAGGGAAGTAAGATTTGGGGAGTTGTTGTCCTAAAACAGATTTCTATCCTCCACCAAAAAAATTCGTGAGGAGTCTCTGTAACTTGGATTGAGATGAAAATTTACGAATAAATCCCCCCGTATGTTAGATAACTTTCATTAGTTCAATACTTTTTTATTTGATCAACATAAGGTCTTCAAAAAAATCGGTTTCTACCTGCTGGTCTGTTTTGACAGATTTCTGCCATTATTTGCATTTGCTTCTTATTGATTCCTTTTTGGGTTTTCTTTGGGAAATTGAGCTTTTTGAGGGAATTGCTATAGTATATTGTGTTTTTAGTGAAAAGTTTTGCTGTTTAAAAGCTAAACCCAAAGGTATATTATCATTTGAATACACTAATGTTGCTAATGAAGATTGTGTGAAGTTTTGTATGAAGGAAAATTCTCGGGTGTAGAGAAAGAATGATGTAATGAGATGAAGAATGGACAAAAGCTCAAGCTTGGGGATTCCACCCCGTGTCACCCCAAGAAATATTCAAGAGGTACAAGCGTCAAAGATTGGGGATGCCCAAGGCATCCCCTTCTTTATCAATAAGTCTTTCTAGACAATTCGTTTTTATTGTTTCATGCACAGTTGTGTTGTTCTTAGAGTGTTTTAGTTTTCTTTTTTGGTTTTTGTTTGCTTATTTTGCTTGAGTAAGTTGGTTGGAGTTCAGCACACTTCTTTTGGAGAGAGAGAGACACTCTGTTTCCATTGCCTAGAACACTCTAGTTTTCACTCTTATTGTTTTGTGAGTGTTCACTTTTGCTAGCACTGCGTTCAGTCTTAGTTTTCTTGTGCTTTCAGCTTAGAACTTTTTAGTTCTTCTTTGTGGATTTGTGAGACAAGCTCACTGATATTTATTGATTATTATATTTGTGAGTTGTTTCAAATAAGTTGATTGGTGTTGGAAATGAGTAGGAAGTTTCATGCTTATAGTGGTACAAAGAGGAGCTTGTATTGACTGTGACTTAGACTTTAGTATGACATGCTAGGTGTTGTTCTGAACTTATGCTTAGTGATTACTGCTGTATCATGTCTTGTTCCAAACAATTGGGATTACTTAGTGTGCCTTGAAAGAATTATGCGTTGTTTTAGCATGCAAAAGCATAGTATTGTGGTATTCTCCTTTGATGCTTTGTTTGGGTTGACTTGGCACATGATCACACCATGTTATGACTATGAACAAGTAACCATAGCCTCTATGATCATTTAGTCCTTGACTTGTAGTACCACTCTTTGCTTCGATTAGTAATGCTTCGTTGTACTGCATGATTATGTCCATTATTGCTCTCTTATTTTGTTGCTCCCAGTCTTTTGCTAGACTCCACTTGTGTGAGTAAGCTCTACTCATGCTTCCAACTCCCAAGTTCCAAAGTGTCCACTATAAACTCCTATGCATGGTGTGTTATACCATTCCAAGTATATTCTTGTTTTCAGCTATCTTCCAATTAAAAACTATTTTGTTATGTGAAAACTTAGTGATTAAAGCCCTCACGAACTTGATGGCACACTTTATATTCCTTTCCCCTAATAAACTTGAACCATTGTGTCATCTATGTTGTATATGCTTGCACTTATACGTTGGAATTAGCAGAACCGTGCTATCACGGGGAACATTTTCAACATTGCACTTGTACTTTGTACTCAGTTGATATCATGCTCTTTTGTCTATGGATATCACCGGTGTGAAATAAAAAGGGAACTTGTAAGTCCATGGAGTTTGTATTCTATGTTAGAGAAACGTTTGGGCCGCTAGCCTAAGCCATGCCGAATCATGGTGGAAACTTGCAGCATCACCATAGTGGCATCTATGAAGCATTATTCTTATAAAAAAAGAGATTGAGAAAAAGAGACATATGAGAAAAGAGGAAAAGAGAGAAAAAAATCACCATATTCCCATGGTAGATGCTCATTGTCTGCTTGCCTTGTTATTTGGTTATGGGATAGCTCCTGTATCATGTGCAAGGGGTACCCCGTTGGCGGTTCTCTATGATACTTAGATACTTACAATGACAAGAACTTACAGGTGACTAAAGTTGCGTAGCATGAGGTGTGGCCCTCGTATTCAGGGGACTTGAGATTGCCAACTTATACTTCGTCAAGCATATACTCCATCTTTGTTCACTTTAACCTTAATCACTTCAAGATGCTTATGATAGGGGCAATGAGGGCTGAAAGCTAACAAGTATCATAATTTTTGAAAGCTATTTTTAAAACTTGAAATCCCTGCTTCCTTTATAAAAGGCCTTTCTTTCACTATTATTTGAGTCTCCACCTTATACTTTTAGGCACCATTAAGAGAGC
Organism: Avena sativa; assembly: GCA_916181665.1. Classification (NCBI taxonomy): domain Eukaryota; kingdom Viridiplantae; phylum Streptophyta; class Magnoliopsida; order Poales; family Poaceae; genus Avena; species Avena sativa. Next base: position 512,460,043 of record OV702294.1, read on the forward strand.
ATAGTTGTCATTCTGTGTGCAGTGTTCCAAAGCTTATTGATTGATGCATATTGTGATATTACTTATTCTTGTGCTACTTGTTTCTAGTCACCCTTGTGAACTTTGAAGGTGTCCTATGCATCTATTTGCTACTCTATGAGGTACAAGCTGATTGCCACTATGCTATGTTTTCTGTATGTGAAACAAACAAACGTTTTTCAATGCATGTTATTTATGATCTTTATTTTTAGCTTGTCATGTTGCATGCATAGTTACTATGTCCTATTGTTAGAACTCCATCTTTCATGCACATGTTTAGAGTTCTTTGATCCTAGCTTTCAATGCTTGCAAATGGTTGGATGTTTATTGTGAGGGCGCATGTCACCTCAAAAATTATTATTTTATCACTTACCTACTCAAGGACGAGCAGGAGTTAAGCTTGGGAATGTTGATACGTCGGAAACGTATCTATAATTTTTGATGCTCCATGCTTGTTTAGTATCTACTTTGCTTAACTTGTCTACACTTTGAGGTGATTTTTACATGTTTTCTAGTACTAACCTACTAACAAGTTGCAACAGTGTCAGATGCCCGTTTTCTGCTGTTTTTGGTTTTAGAAAAGTTAGTAAAGAAATATTCTCAGAATTGGACGGGACAAACGTCAAAGTCAATTACTTTCTGTGGGAAACAAGAAGTCCAGAGGGGAGACGAGGAAGCGGGCCAGGGCAGCCAGACCCCCCAGGCGCGGCAAGGGGTGGGCCCACGCCTGGCTAGGGTTTGGCCCCCTGGTCGCCTCCTCGGCCTCCCCCTTCGCCTATAAGAAGCTTCCGACCCAAAAACCCTAGGGCATCCAGAAGAAATCCAGGAAAACCTCCGTAGCACCGCCGCCACCGAAGGGGAGATTCGGGGACAGAAAGTCTCTGTTCTGGCACCCTGCCGGGACAAGGAAGTGCCCCCAGAGCCATCTCCATCGATCTCCATCGCCATCTTCATCACCATTGCTGATTCCCATGATGAGGAGGAAGTAGTTCTTCTTCGAGGCTAAGGGCTCTACCGGTAGTTATGTGTTCATCTCTCTCTATGCATGATCTTGTTGTGGTCATGAGCTTTGTAATCAAGTAGATCTACCTTGCTACTTAAGTGCTTTAATAGATCTCTGCTCTCCCCATGTGTGTGAAAGTGACAGCGTGCATGCCATGGTGGCACTTAGGTTTGAGTCTACATAAATAGTCTTTGTGCTTTAATAGATCTATACTTTTCCCCACGTGTGTGGAAGTGACAGCATGCATACCGTGTGTGGTACTTTGGCTAGATTGAATATTTGTTATGAGTTATATTTGGAGTTGGATGTTTTTATGAAATTGTGGTGTTTGTTGTTACCATCTAGCGCTCAAGGTGACAGTGTGGGGTTGTCTAGATTGGGGAAGGCCCTACCGTGGATTAGAGTGTCCAACCAGAGAGTAGTTAAGAGTAGTATCATGAAGAGAGGATATTTATATGAGAGAGTGTTCACTAGTGAAAGTATGATCCCTAGGCCTTGTTTCTTAACATTGAAACACCATTTGCATCTAGAATTGTTGCATGTTTGCTTGCTTTAGTCTTTACCTCACTGTCAAGCTGTCTTCTGGCACTGTTATCACTTGTATTTCACTATCTCTTTGCTGAACTAGTGCACCTATACACCTGACAAGTGTATTAGGTGTGTTGGGGACACAAGAGACTTCTTATATCTTGATTGCAGGATTGCTTGAGAGGGAATACCTTTGACCACTTTCTCCCTGAGTTTGATAAACCTTGGGTAATCCACTTAAGGGAAACTTGCTGCTGTTCTACAAACCTCTGCACTTGGAGGCCCAACAATTGTCTACAAAAATAGAAGTGCGTAGACATCACTTGATGATTCGTGACTTGTAGCAGTGGCATCGATAAGTGGGGGCGGCAGTATAGGAGTTCACAGTCTTATGTTGCATGGTAAAAATCAAAGATCTGACCTTGATTTGTTGTGCCTGACAATAACCTTGTTAAAGGCATTATTTTGAGCGAGGAATTTATTTAGGGTGAAAACATATGCTTTGTTTTCTTTTTGAATGCGTCGCTATTGGAGATGTTGGACTTATGGTGTTGTTCCGGTGGGGTTAGTGTCCCTGCTACTAAGGATCTTATCACTGTAGCAGAACTTTTCTTTTTTGTAATTCTTCTTTTTTTGGTTGTGTGCACCTGTAATGTCAATTGGGTAATCTATTGTTGCAGAGGCTGGGTGTAATTAGTGTCATCACGATATTAATATATGCTCCTTTTCACAAAAATATGTTCAAACAATAATTTTTTTAGTAGAACGGCCTCGCCTTTATTAAACACTCATATCAATGTTTACATGAATGCCTACTTTAGTAGGTGGATTTACAAGACAAGTGTGCCTACTAACCGCTAGAGATGTTGCCGTCCGAGCCAGTATGTGCGCCTCACCGTTTGCTTCCCTCCGTTCATGCATAAAAGACACCTCCTGGAAAAGCTATTGTCTTGCAAGAATCTCTTTGACGATCATGCAGTGGGGGCCTCTCTGATGTCCTTGCCCAATCTCTTTGATCATGTTGAGGCAATCAGAGGATATTTGGAACTTGGCCAACTGCAAATCAGTCGCCAAACTCAGTGCTTTAGCGCATGCCATGGCCTCCAATATCTCTGGATCAATCACACCATCAATGGTGATAGCCGAAGCTCCCAGGTACTCGCTTTGATCGTTTCTGCAGATAGCACTAAAAGCACCTTTGCTTCCTGATTTAGAGACTGCACCATTGACGTTAATCTTGGCTTTACCCACGAGAGGAGGAGCCCATCTTGCTTTTTGACTCGGTGCCCCTACCTTCAAGTACCATTGGTTCTTTACATGCGTACAGCAACTCAGATAAATATATGGTAATAAAGTCGTGTGTTGATAGAGGTGACTAGAACTCGTCCTCGTGAATAAACTTCCGACGAGCCCACCATATTGCCCGCAAGGTAACCAGAGTCTCAATGAACTTCTCCTGGCTCAGTGTCTTGCTCAAAAAGAACAACCACAGTTTCGGATCATGAGTCTCATCAGCAAACAAAGGCAGTGTTACGTCATCTTATTTAAGAGCCCAGACAACCCTAGCCATGTTGCATTCAAGCAGGGAATGTCTCCATGTGTCCGTCACCAGGTTGCAGACCGGGAAAACAGCCGAAGTGGCCATGTTCTTGTGTTCCCTAACCTCTCCAGTTGGTAGAGACGAGCGCGCTAAATGCCATGCAAAAATTCGGATCTTTGATGGAACCTTGACTCTCCATAATTTCTTCCAGTTCTTCTCCATAATTTCAGAATTAGAGGATTCAGAGCGGACCTCTAGATAATTCTCTGCGGCATTTGGTTTCAATGATCATCTTATATGCGGAACGGATCGAAAAAACACCTGACTTATCATGGTGCCAAGCCCAAAAGTCTTCTTGAACGATATAGCTTATCGGAATCTGCTTAATCGCATCAATATCCATTGGAAGGAAGAATTCCTGCAGCTTAGGCACATCCCAGGTTCTTGTAGCAGACACAATGTAATCTGAAACCAACATTGGAGGCTCATCCTTGATACACGCATATGGTCTAAGAAAATCCCTCGGTATCCAATTATCATTCCAACAATTCGTTGTAGCACCATCGCCTATTCGCCGAATCAGCCCTATCTTTAGTACGTCCCGGCCTTCACACATGGATCTCCAAATCTGAGAAGGAGAAGTCTCAAGGGACGCCGAGAGGATATCAGTTTGAGGGAAATAAACGGCTTTTAGAACCCTAGCACTAAGTGATTCAGGTTGTGTTAAGATTCTCCAAACTTGGCGTGCCAGCTGGACGAGATTAAAAATCTCTATATCCCTGAACCCCATGCCACCCTTATACTTAGGCATCGCCATAGTGTCCCATGAGACCCAAGCTGTCTTCCTCTCACCCTTCTTACTTCCCCACCAAAATTTTCTGACTATTGAAGTAATATGACCACATAACCCCCTCGGCAGCTTGAAAAGGGCCATTGAGTACGTTGGGATTGCTTGAATCACTAACTTTATTAGAATTTCTTTACCACCACCAGACAGTAATCTCTCCATACACCCTTGGAGCCTTTTCCAAATCCTATACTTGAGATAACCGAACGCACCATTCTTAGAGCGACCAACATCCGAAGGAAGACCAAGATACTTGTCATTTAAAGCCTCATTATGGACGCCAAGTGTATTTTTGATGTTGTTCCGTCTCACTTCAGGACATCCTTTCGTAAAAAAGAGAGATGACTTATCATTATTAACGCGCTGCCCAGATGCATTACAGTAGGCATCTAATACCTCCTTCATCTTTGCCACCTCTGAGTCTGCAGCCTTGCAAAACAAGATGCAATCATTTGCAAAGAGCAAATGATTAATCCGAGGTGCTGTAGAGGCTACCTGAATACCTTCCATCGAACCTGAGTGCATAGCATCCTTCAGCAAATAAGACAAACCTTCAGCTGCTATAATAAAAAGGTAAGAAGAGATTGGATCTCCCTGACGAATACCTCTGCTTGGTTTAAACCCCTCTGTTTTTGTTCCATTGAGAACTGAAAAAGACACCGTTGGTACACCTCTCATTATAGTATCAACAAACCTTGGAGAGAAACCAAGTTTTTTCATAATAGCCTCAAGATAATTCCATTCAATGCGATCATACGCCTTTTGCATGTCCAACTTAAGAGCACAATGGGCATTCTTCTTTCTCTTCTTTGTTTTCATAAAGTGGAGGCACCCATATGCAGTAATCACATTATCTGTAATAAGGCGGCCAGGAACAAACGCTGATTGTTCTTCAGACACTATCTCAGAAAGAATCTTCTTCAACCTGTCAGCGAGCACCTTGGATGCAATTTTAAACACCACATTGCACAAGCTAATAGGTCTGAATTGAGAGAGATATGTAAGGTTTTGTACCTTCGGAATTATAACGATGAACGTACTATTGACTCCCTCCGACGAATCTTCCCCCTTGAGAAGTCGGATTACAATCCGTGGTTTCATTTTAACAAGATTAGTCCAGGCTCAATCGGGCATGGGCTTCATTTTAACAAGATTAGGCCAGGCTCAAGAGTAATGTCTATCCAAAACTCTAGGTTCATTGCCCAACGAGAGTATGGCTTCGGTTCAATTGGCCCATTGAAAATATGTCTATATTAACATGCTAAGATCCAAGTCCAGCACATTTTTAAGGATGACAATTTTATGCGCGGAAATGATAGTAGATATTAAATCACAATCCTATAAATACAAAAATGGATGTTACCTGTAATTTTAGTTTGAGCTACAATGTTAAAGTTATGCCGCGCAACCATTAAAATAATGAGCCAACATCTGCAATAGTATTAACTCGCCGAGGGTATGAATTACTATTTTCTTATACGTATCAACCGAGACAAATATTGCAAGAACAAGCGTCGTCCGGCAACCATGAGGAAAAATCCAAAATAAATATGACGAAGTAAGATTTGAAGGTTAATACATGGAGAATTTTAATCTTCCGACACTGACATTGTGAGAGATCTATCAATCATGAGAAAAAAAATCTAAAATCAATGTGCCGAAGTAAGATCTGAAGGTCAATAGATAGAGAATTTTAATCTTCTGACACCACCATCGACATCGTGAAAGAGATCTAGTCATCAAATGAAGGACAAATATCTCTTATTGTAGACGATGTTATCTCTATTGACAGGAAGACAAAAAAAGGTACCAAAATCCTAACCTTCTTTTGCGGTGAAAGGAGTACTTGATATTAGTTCGGACAAATTACAGAGAGGCCCACATAAGAAAACAAAATTACAAACCAGCCCAACTATAACACGACCACACCGGCGACAACACAGTGCTGTTGGTGGCGCGCTGCTGCTCCTACTCCCCTAGACGCCATGGATCGGGAGCATCCCCAAGACAGCGGGAAGTCGCCGAGCACCGATCCCAGGGGGTCTACACCGGAGGCCACTGTCGTCGCGCCGCTGAACATCATCAACATATTCCAGAACTTTGAACGCCAGATCCGCCGTTCTGCGGCAACCGGCGATGGGGAAGACGACCCAGGCAGCACCACAACACCACCAGGTCGATGAGGTAGTAGATCGATGCCCGAACTCCTCCAAGCTCCACCGTCAAGGGGAGAGTCCACCACCTGCAAAACCAATTCGGACGCGCCACCTCCACCTCGCCGCCGCCGACTGGGACCCCTAAGCCAACTCACACTATATACACGACGCAAATCGGGTTCCCCCGTCCTCCCGCCGCCGGAACGGCCGGCGGAGGGCGAGGGAACCGACGATTCGACGCCGGCGAGGCACGGTTCGCCCACGGGAGCTCACAAGTCTCCTTTATGTACTGTAGACGGGGAAGGGATGAGGTCCACGGTCCTCGAAATGATCCCACCAAATCCTAACCTAATTCATTAGAAATACCACTTTTATTAGAAAAACTAGAAATACCACTTTTTAATAAAAATTAGAAATACCACTTTTATTAAAAACTCTAGTCATATATCGGGTTCTCTGCCCCAGAGAGAAGCAGCGGCTTGTAAAACCGTTGAGGTTAATCCAACTACTAGTTCATGTATGTGGTCTTTAGTCCACTTTTTACTGCATCGAGAGACGGCAACTCAGACTATCTTTAGTGTAACTTTTAGTTTTATCAAAGATTTTTATTAGTTCGTGCGTGTTTCTGTTTCGTCGATATGATGTAGTATAGTAACTTGTCTCGTTAATCACTAGTTTGATTATTTGTTAGGGACCTTTTGACCGGTGGAGGCTATTTGGGTTTAGTCATATCCCGTCTACGGGAGGATGCCACATTCAACTTATAAGGAAGAGATTTATTTTTTTCACCAGTCTAGGCTTTTGAGATGGAGTGAGTTCTCTGTTGAATGTTGGGTTGTGAGCGCATGAATTTCAGAACATGGACCGAGTATTTGGCTAGCCTAACTGGACGCCAAATCTGATATCAAAGCCAGCATCGTCATGCTTTTCTGAGAGGCTTCTTAGGGAGATGGAATGTTAGGGGCATGTTGACCGGTGGAGGTTGTTTGGGTTTACTCTGAAAGGAGGCCACACTCAGCTTATAAGGATGGAATTTCTTTCTCCCACTAGTCTAGGCTTTTGAGATGGGTGGTTTTTTTTTTGCTGAATGTTGATATGGGCCGAGTATTGGACTAGCCTAAGTGTACGCTAATATTATTCTCAAAAATATCGACCTTACCCTAAATGACATGCTAGGTTTAAATCCGGCGTTGCTGATTTTAACCCAAAATATTACTCACTCGTTCACTTCTATGTTTTTCTCTGTGGCGTCAATCATTATCAGTTGCAGTGATTGCAAAATCCTGCCGATCAAGTACGTAGACTCTCACGTCAAAGAAAAAAGTACAGTAGACTCTGTAGAGCAACCAAAATTCACGTGGTGGCGATAAAAATGATTCTCCACGGATTCAGAGCGTTGCCATTTACCCAGAAAGAAACAAGACATTACCACCCGCCTATTCAGGATGCCAAATTTAAGTTTAGACACCGAAAATCAGTCTAGTCGCGTATCCAGAAACCTGTTTTCGTTCGGGTTTAAGCCAACTTTGATCCGGACTATCCAGGTCATTCCCAGGATCCCGGGTACGCCCTGGAGACGCCGGACGCAGCAAACTCGGCGAAAAAAACGAAGCGGCGTGTGAACCCGCCGAGTCAGCGACAAAAGCCGAGTCGTCGTCGTCCTCGGAACCACGCGGCGACCGCCGGAGAATAACCGTCCGTCGCTTCGGCCACGCATCGCCGAATTGCCGCGTCACCGCCGCCGCCTCGGCTCCCGCGACGGACCGTCGGACACTAACTTTCCGCCATTTCCCCTTTTTCCGCCCTCGCCGCTACACCCCTCCCGGCCTCGCCGTCCATCTCAGCCTATATAAGTCGTACCCCTCGCCGGAGTTCCTCGCACTCTCTCACAGCTCCCCAGCCCACCAGCCCAAAACTCTGGCGAACACACTTAGCCATGGCCGAGCGCTTTCCCGGCGACGGTGCGGCGGCGAACGGCTTCGGCCGGCGCACGCTCCAAGCTTGGGAGGCGTGCATGCTCTACGAAGCCGGCTACATGGCGCCACCGGACACACGGAATCCTCTGGGTGGAAGCTTAGCGTCGGTGGCATCCCTATCCCGCCGGCGCCGACGCCGGACGAACTACCCTACGAGATCCAAGCCTTCATCGCGGTCATGGATGATCCCTCCAACACCGAGAGCCCCGACAACCTCCTCTACTGGGAGACGTTCTTCGCCGACCGCCGCGCCCAGGAGCTCGCCCGACACGAGGGGCCGCCAGACGACGCGCCGAAACGCAACAACGCGGCCGGTCGCCGATGTTTTTGGAGCGCGCCAGACCGGACGCTCGCAGCGGTGCTAGAGCACATCCAAGCCGGGAACACGCCGCGTCTCGGCTTCCCGCGCACACCCACGCCAGCGGCCAGGTCGGGGTGGCGTCCTCCGGCGAACTGGATGCCAAGGAGGATGGCCAGCTTGAGCTTCTCCTCCTCCGCCTCGGCCTCCCACTCATCGGGCTCCACGCCCCTCCGTACGCCGACGGGTCCTTCGTCGGCGCTGCGCCCAGTCAAGCGCGAGAGATCGCCTTGCGCTCACCGCCGCGGACACGCTTGCGCGGCATCGTCATCGGCGAGCCACGCATGCGGGCCTTGTCGGCTCCAACTGGCCGCCTTCGCCTTCGCCGCCCGAAGCCTGAGCCGGCTGATGGCTCGACGCCTCCCGAGGATAGCGCCTTAAGGATGGCGTTGGAGCAGTCGCTCCGCGACTCGGCGCCGCAGCCGTCGTTGGTGGAGCCGTCCTCGCCGGACATCCTGGAATGGTCCAGGGCGAATTGGGAGGAGACGGAGCGATAGCGCGTCCACCGCCTGCAGCAGCAGGCCGAGGAGCAGGCGTCCCGAAGACGGGCGTGGTCCGGGCGCACGCGCGCCTACCAGGGTGCCCCGCTCTTCGTCCTCGACGATGACGAGGAGGACGATCCTTCTTAACAGCCCTAGAGGTGCGGCGACGCCGGTCAGGGGAGCTCCCGGTCACCACAGCCGCCGAGCGACGACGACGACGGCGGCCAGGACGACGGCAGGGCCGATCCCGGCTACACGTCCTTCTACAGCAACTTCCGCATGTAGAAACGGCGACGGCATCGGTGAAGGCTAGGCGGCGGCCTTTTTTATGTTTTAGTTTATTATCTAGTTTAAATTCGATGTAATCCGCCTATATTCGTCTATTATCTTTAATGAAATCCGTCTGAATTTGCCAAACTTTTTTGAATTTTAGCCGAAGACGGGAACTCGGCTTGGGAACTCGAGTGAGAAACTCGGCGTATCCGGGCCAAAAATTTATTTTTTTCGTTTAAAATTTGGTCCGAAATTTGGCCTGATTTCGCTATTGGAGATGCTCTAACGATCGACCACACCTAACAAATAAGAGACGATTGATTCTCGACAAGATAAGCTCGCTACAGGTAAATCAGGTCGCTTCACTTTCACTCTCACCGCGCAACGCGTAATTTCTTAAGAACAGACACGTACCATTTGCATATTCCATGCTACGAAGCTTACCTACTGCTACTACTCCACTCTCTGATTTGTCTGAGCAAACCTTGTCGGGTCAATTTTGTCTCGTCTCAAATTCTAAATGACAGTTCCCTATGATCCTGTCTCTCGATTCTGGTCGTGCATGGCATGGACCATGGATGGATCGGCTCACAAATCCAGTCGGTCCGTGTCTCATCGGAGAAATCAAACATGCTAGTACTATGATCTACGGGAATCCCGAACAATAGGGTGATTCTGCTAAGATATGCATATAGATGTGCAAGAAAACAAGACAGGGGTCAACGTTGCATGTGCAGAAATGCCAGTCTGAAGAACAACTGTTCACAGATAATAACAGACTAGTGTTGGAGCATGTTAGACAGACAAGGAACTTTTGATCCAGCCCCATCTCTCAAGTCTGCTTCTCATAACTCAGCGCCATCAGAGGAACAACCTACTCTGCATCAACCGTGGACAAAGTTTTTTACTGTATTTAAAATGTCAATGTAATTAACAAGGATGACACCTTCCAAGAAGCAAGAAGAGAAACACTGCAAGAAAACAAGGAGATGGCATCCAACCACAGCCAAAAACCTGGAAGAAAAGCTCTAAAGCAAAACAAATAAAACGTCTGCTTAGCAGGTTTTGTCGGTTTATGATCACCATAACCTTTCTTATCCTTTTGCCAGTGGAACGGAACAGATTGTCCAGGCCCTGAAAAGAGCAAGCAAGGCCCCTTTTAAGCGCGAGCACTTTGATCCAGTTTTCTATTGTGGAACCAGGTTGATGCATATTCCAAGCCTTTTTGTTGAGTCGACGAACAGGGGAGCGAGGAGCCTCATACGACAATGTTGCGAGGATTCATGACCTTTGGCCCATTCGTTTTCATTCTTTTGGTTTGTTTTGTAGTTGTAACTGTGATTCTGTTGGGGAACAGATTTGCCAACCCTCTGCATCACCACAAATTATGATAGTTTTATTTTCGCAGCCCATTTTCGCTGTGAGATATTTTTGGGTAACTATTTTGTCCATCTTTTGTTCATATTTTTCATAACTTGCTTACAGAAGTTTGACGCAACACATTTCAACAGGTACATATGACATGAATGTGAGATTTCCTAATCTCTTGGCTCGATTTCTCAATTTTTGGTCTCTTTTTTTCCCCTGAAACCAAATACAAACGCAGACTCTCACAAAACAACTTCTAGACATTTAGCTTTGCTGGAATGCTATTGTTTAGACGTGAAAAAGTTATACATGTCATCAATCAATTAGTTATGATATTGGTGTCACGTTTACGAGCCAGTAAGGCTGGTCATAGTGCTAAGTAACTAAGACTAGTAACTTACATATGTTACTAGTTGATGTTACTAACTTTATAGTGGGTGATAACATGTCTATGGTGTCATGCAAGACCTAATTAATTATATTGTAGACTCATATGGTTTTGGTATATATGATGGTATGGTAACTAGCTAAGTTACTACTCGCCTTTGCGATCCTGTACGGGAGAGGGGCGAAGAAGGTTTTTGGAAAGCGCTCTGCGCGACTGCTCAAGTTCATCATCACGACGCGTCTTCCTGGACGATCTCCTGGTCCGCGGGCGACTCGTCTTCAACGCCATCTTCTTCGACAGGATACGGCAACCGCTGCACCAACGGCGACTTCATCTACAACCGATCAGTACGTATACCGTGATCCGATCTGTTGTTATACTATGGCTGTTAATGTGTATGTTCTGCTATTGTTCATGTTGATCAATATATCTAGTATGTTAGAGGTTCATGTGATTATAGTTGTTGCTGTCATGATTTATATTCTGGAAATAATTATGAAAATTATGCCTAATAATCCAACACTTTTGTAGTTGTGTAACATAGTGTTGATTGTACATTTTCGCTAAAGAGTAATCATTCATGAAACAATATCCATGGAAAAAATAGTTGATTAGTCGAATTGTACAATGCAAGGTGCTTACATAAGAGTTCTTAAGGGGAGACAACATTGCAACAGCATTAAACACACATATAAATCTCATGTCTTCCAACGCAAACCACTTAGATGATTTATTAGATTTAATTAAAAAGTGCATAAGTAATCTAAGTATTGATCTCTACCCAAACACTTTTGTCCTTCAAAAGAAGCACCAATGCTATGTTAAAAAGACCGACGTATTTGCCGAGCACCTTTCCAAGTACTTGAACTAATCTAACGTGTCTAATTTAAAGGTGGAGCTACCAGGGGCCACATGTGTGGATACTTTTCTTACGCTCAGAACTGAGAAATATGTAATAAATATAGTTAGACTCGCCATAAAACATACTTTTATATTATATACAGTTGATATTATAAATATTATTATTCTGTCGAAGATGTTTAGTCAAGTTTTATCATGTTTGACTTTGACCAAATCTAAAATGCGGAGTAATTTGGGATGGAGGGAGTAGTACTCCCTCCGTCCGCAAATAAGTGGACGTTTAAGAATTTTAAGACAAATTATGGGATAAACTAGAAAGTGCATTAGGAATGTGTTAGCCATGTTCTCTCTCATCTTTAATTCTCCCACCTCCAATAAGGTAAGTGCATGTATAAAATAAAGAGGTCATTTGTTAAATGTTATTGTGCTTGATTTTTGTGAAGCAATATTTCCTGCTTTAAAATACATTGGAAGGATAGAAGTACACTCTTTGGTGTATAAATTTTGAACACAAACGTACACATATTTGTGGACAGAGAGAGTATACTACAATAGTGTTGAATGTATAAATTCCGGCAAGGTTGTAGGAATATTTTTTCCGCTAAATCATAAATAGTCACTTGTGAAACAATAGTCGTGGAAATCATTGTTGATTAGTCAAATTGTACAGTGCAAGGTGCTTACATACGAGTTCTTAAAGAGAGATAACATTGCAACATCATTAAACGCATAACTGTGACACATGGTTACTCTAACGCACCGCAATGCTAAACAAAATTTCATCCCTATGATATAGCACCGTGGGCCAGTTTGTTAGCAAAAAAGACCTCGTTTTTTTTTATGAGACTCAGCTGACCGTTCGATCACGAGATCTGACGACCCAAGCACGCACGCGTGCAGCCTATCCACGTGCCTCGGCACGGGCAGACGGCGACAGAGCTTTCCTCCTCAAAAGCTCCGAGCCTCCGACGGCGACGCTTGATTAAGCAATCAAAGATGGCAGTCAGGACGCCTGCCTGATGCTGATAATGATGACACACTCGCGCGCGTGGAGATTAACTAGCAAAAGACGAGCAGCGCCCCGAGACGAGAACCCGCTTGGTTATCGGCGACGGTGCAGGACAGACAGGAGCAGCAAGGTGCATATAGTAATACCGAACTTGTCCCAAATTTGTCACATTGCTTAACCTCTGATTGCCTTTGCCCTTGGGACGACGATCTCTCCTCCTCAGTTCTCGTCCCATTTCAATCTTCAGGGCCCAGAGAGAATACATGGATGGATGATGGATCACATTCACATTCACATCACGCGTTTGTGATACGCAATGCTGCACTGGATTCAGCGCAATTTCCTCCATCAGATGATTGAACGTCTGGTGGCAAGTCTTTCCCATACCATTCCTCGCAGCAGCAGCGGGGCAGAAAACCATAAGTGTGGGACGTGACACCCTGCACCGGCCTCCCTGTTGCATTCAGTGGCGTGCAGATTGTGCCAGCCCTGCCTGCCACATCTACTCTAGATCTTTTTTTTTTTTGCATCTAGTATATGCTCTCATTTTTCAAATGCTACAGTGCCGTCAAATTATTTCGGGTACGTGGTGATGAAAGTGGGTTTCAGAAAGTGATGGTGCAAGCAGAGTAGAAATTTCAGGAGCATGCATATGTGAAAGCCGCAAACTCCTCACTTCGTGTTGTTTTCCTATTGTTACAATTCTAATGCTCGCAGAAAGCCTGAAACAGCTGAGTCTTTCATATTACTACAATATTTTGCAAAGTAGCTTTCGATACATTATAGAAAACGAGCAAGGAAAGCTGTTGATCGGTGGTCACAGCCGGAAGGATAAAGGAACATGATGAGCACACCCCCAGTCTTCGCAACAAACATGTCTTGATGTCCACCTAAAAAGATACTACTAGTTGGTCATAGAAACCTTTCCGAGAGAAAAACTTCTGAATCCAGAGATGTCTCTGTTTTTTCTAAAGTTCAGGATGATAAAGTATTAAAAGTACTTATAAAGTTTCAAAAAATTAATTCCTCTGATGTGCATATACAGGATTAAAATATCATAGGGGTATATACACATTAGGCGGGCACCGTTTACCCGGAAATTCAAACACAGAGCCTGGAGCACATGCCCCCGCCTAAAAAAAAGGGCGTTGTACAATATCAAAAGATCTGAAATGTTCAACACGTGCAATGTCATGTTCACACATAAATTTTTAATTTCCAAACTTAATTTTGTAATAAAATATGTTTGTTTCTGACCTGTATGAAAACAAATTTGGTGCTCCGAAAATCCTTTTTACAACATGTTTTCTATGACACAACATATTCTTTTACTAATCAAAAAATTTCTAACATACAAAACACATAAAAAGTTAAAATATAGAAAAATGAGTTGCTTTGTTCTCTTTAAGTATTTTTTTATGAATTTATTGTTCATTACGGTGCGAAAACGTCAACCCTCACATTTCCCCCATATTATCGTAGCAAATAAGTTGATTCCTCTATGACCATTAAGAACATAGGGAATAAATAACCATCTTTGTGAACTCAACAAAAAAAGGTAGATAAAGAAATTCAGTTGAGAAGATTGAAACATGATAGACTAGATGGGGGCTTGAATTCAGTTTAAAACATTATGTATGGTTTAGCTGGTTGAGATTGCTATTCCTCTAGCACAACATTCCATTTACACAATTTGAAGTAATATAAAAATTAACTTTCCATTAAGGAACATAATGAAGTTACCAAACAGTTAAACCATAAAAATGAATTGATGGGAGCAAAACATAGATATGAGCAATAGCTCCTTTGGGTTATATGAATTTTCTAAGACAAAAATGACTTGCTACCACAACGGTATTTACACACACCCACACCCCTAAAATGACATATGCGCATATTAGTTAAACAGAATTGCTCAATGCAAATGCGGAGATGTCATTCTTAGAGCAGATAAAGAGCAATTATGGTGATCTCAAATTAGAAAAGGTCATTTTCCATCAAAGTCGACTAAGAAGCCAAAAAAGACAACGAAAAAAGTGAACCCAAAAAAGTAGAACAAAGAATGTGAAACAGACATTTTTAAACCAGTTTTATACACAAAAAAAATACATGTTATACTAAAAAAACTAAAACAAGGATATATGGCTTGGATCAACGGTTGATTATAGGGGGGTGTGAGCTACCACTGTGGTAGAAAATTCCCTCTCGGGATATCAAATCTATTCCTAAAGGACCGTCTTGGTATTATAGGATTTTTGTAAGACTCTTAATGTTTTAGTATTTTTCCTCTTAAGTATTATTTGGATCAAATAATTTGTTTCCTATGACACAATATTCCTTAGAGACATCAACATTCGCACCAACCACTTTTTCAACACCTATTTTCCTAGGATAAGGGCACTTTCCTAGCGCTTTATTTTTGTTTCCTTCTAAAAAACTACCACATATGCATTCCATGTGCTCTCTGGGCTATCGTTTGCACTTACATTCATACTTTTTATCTTTTCTATTCATGTGATCCAAAGAGGTAACGATTGCTAGTTGGATAAAATGAATGGTATTGTCTAAATATTGTGGATTGGATTTCTTCTACAAATTCATCTCTACTCTGACCTTGTCTTACATCTGACACCTTTTGTAGGATCAAGGATTTTTTTTCTTTGTCCAATTGGAACTGCCATTCTTAGGCCCTTTTTGGTTCAAATGATTTTTGAAGGATTCTATTCCAGAGAAATGTTTCCCATAGGTTTCATTTGGTTCAAAGGTATAAGTCTTCCAATTTTTTTTGGCTTGCTATCCTTCAATAAATTCCCATAGGATTTCCATAAAGAGGTAATAAACCTACTGGAAAAAAAATTACATACCAATTCTTTTATGGTGCAATGAAACAACTTTTATTAGTGGTCCGCACATTTTCAATTTTTTGTAGTATTTAATGTAGTGACATAATAGTCATTTTTTAATTCCTGCCAACCAATGTGGCGGTATATTTTTCCCGTGTTATGCACTTGTGTTTCTGTCAGATTTCTATATTTTTCTTGTTTCCGGCCAAAGTTAAGGAACTCTTTGAATCACAAGAAAGAGAAAACGTAGAAATAGGAAAACCACATGATTGCAATGTCATGCCCATTCATAGTACATGGTATCATATGGACAAAAGTTTGTTTTATTCCATAGAAATTTTTTAGATCTAAAAAAACAAAAGAATTCGACAATGAGGGTTTGAGTGGATGTTAGATTTGCTATAAATGTAGTGCAAAGGATTTACAAGAAAAAAAATTCTTATACTAGTATCCAATCCTACAAATCAAACAACCACCTTAGGAGAGTTTGAATCTTACAAAATTTCCATGAGAATACTTTGAATTAAAGAGGCCATAAGGCAAATCTTGTGGTCGCCATTGCCAATAGACCATTCAACGGCAGTATTCAATTCTTTACTGAACCTCTCCAACCCTGCAGTAAATGACCTCGCTTATCAACCGGGCCCTCATCTCCTTCTTCCTCCTCCCTATAAACAAGCAAAATAAACAGAGCAGAGCAGAAGCGCCAAGACCAGAGCACCACGTCCAAGACCAACCCCTTCCGTGAAACGCGGCAGCGCAATGTCTCCCCTGCACCCTCCCCACCTGCATTTCAACAAGCTCAAGAAGCGCGCGCGCGCCGCCATCGCCAGCGGCACCGGAAGCAACCGCCCCGCCGCCAAGGCCAGGAAGGGCCTCGCCGCCATCCTGTACAAGCTCCGCGACGTGCACGTGCACCGCCCACCCTCGTCGCCGCCCTCCCCCTTGCCGTCCCCGTCGCCGTCCACCCCGCACTACCGGCAGCTCTGCTACCCGCCGGCCCCGTCCACGTGGCCGTGGCCGTCGTGCCGGCACCCGCGCACCAGCTCGTTCCGCGCGAGGCCGGAGGATATTGCCGCGGCCGCCGCGACCGTGTACAGGACCGCGAACGCGGTGTACGACACGCCGTCGGAGCACTTCCTCCGGCGCCCGTCCCTGGACGAAGCGTGGTGCGCTGAAAGGAGCTCCGTCTCCGTGTCGGGGCAGGCCGCCGCCGATCGGGAGCCTGAGGCGGAGGAGACGAATAAGGAAGTGCAGCTGCGCGAGACGGCCGTCGTGTGCGGCGTGCGGTCGGCGCGGCTCTTCTTCGAGCCGGCCGGCACAGAGTTCTTGTCGCCCAAGCAGGTAATGCAGTGCACGTCATTTGACTATCTGACCAACAACTGTCGGCACAAAGCCGAAATCGTGTTTGTTAACACGAGAGAGATGTTTCAGGCGGACGCGCTGATATGCAAGGCCGAGGCGACCGCCAAGAACGACGAAGCAAGCACCGCTCCGGTCGGCGTAAAGGAGTTGACGCCGCCGGGGGTGCCCGCCGATCTGAAGAGTGGCGCGGTGGTGGTGACGATGGAGTCGGAGGACCCGTACGGCGACTTCCGGGCGTCGATGGCGGAGATGGTGGCGGCGCACGGGCTGCGGGACTGGGAAGGCCTGGAGGAGCTCCTGGCGTGGTACCTCAAGCTCAACGCCAAGGGCGTACACGCCGTCATCGTGGGCGCCTTCGTGGACTTGCTCGTAGGCCTGGCGACCCCGCCGAGCCCGTCGCTGCCGTCGCAGTCGCCGTCGTCGTCGTGCATTACGTTCGAGGATTACTCGTCGGCCACCTTCGACGAGGAAGAGAAGAGCTGATGGCCAGGAGCTCTGTTTTTTGCATTCTTTTTTTTTTAAAGAATCTCGCCCAGAGTCAGACCAGAGTTTTTGTTAATTCTTTGCGAGCTGGGGCGAGGTATTAGGGTGTCAGGTGGGATCCGCTTAAATCCCACTTCTAGTTTATTTCTTAAAATCTAGTGTAAGTTTTTTTTAAAATTTACACTAGAATTTGGCAAATAAATTAGAAGTGGGATTTAGGTGAGATCCCACTTGACACCCTACGATTTATGGAATGATTGTACAGTTGCTAAAACTAATCGACGCTGACCCGTTACTCCATTAGTTGTATTCGTAGTATGTTTGTTGCTGAGATGTTTCATTGACCAAATTTGCACGTTCTTGTATTTTTCTAGCCTGCGACGACATAGCTGTCGTGGCCTCACAACTTTCTTGGCGCCAAAATTTTCTGTGAAGATCCGGCCTTTGGCGCCCCCTCGTGATGCAATGGATCGGACACCATAGCGTTCAAGGATTGGATCCAGCTTCCTATTAATGTCTCACCAGCAGCTAGCTCATAAATATGTGATGTTTATGTCGTTTGAATGCAGTAGCCAGCAGCAGATAACACTCAACCCGAGCATTGTATGCTTGCCCAGATGCAAAACATCGGTCCTTATGGACATTTAGATGGTCTACATGGTACACTTTGACGACTACTAATTTCGAGCAATTTTTTCACAACGAGATTAGAAATAGATTTCACAAAATATCAGCGGTCTGATTCTTTCTTATATCTCACTCAGCTCAAATTGCACAGTCAATAGACCCAAAACTGGAGTTACTTTTTTTTACCAAAACAGACAATTTCAGCTCATTTTATTTAAAAAGGACGAAAAGAATCGACAAGATCATTAGCGAGAAAACCACCCGAAAACCTGTACAAATGAACCAATGTCATCATAAAACATGATTACATTGGACAACACTGGCCGACATGGACATCCACACGAAGCATGCACGCGTAGAGAAGAAGAAAGACCGCAATCGAGGTTGCTATCAAGTGTCATCGTCATCACTTCTCCTTGACCCAGTGACTTCGAATTCGACTTAACGTCCACCAACAGTGTCAGGCCGCAAACGATGCTGGAACCCATATCAATATCAGCACTTGTCGACAATCAGCCACACGCTCCAACGGCAGACAACTTCGACTTTGACGAAGCGCTTCGCAAGAGAGATATGTTGCGCTTGCGCTAACCGTGTCCTCCACATAAGACCACCGGTTGCCAATCGGTGTCACTGGCTTGACACACTCCACGTCGGATCCAACTCCACAAGTACACACCGAAGCATGGGAAAGCCCATCAGACACGTCAAAAAACCAACTACCAAAGCCCGGGTTGCGACCCAAACTCTGCTCGACGGATCATCGTTGCCAAACAGAACGCAGATCCTTGGTTAGCTACCTAGCATAAAGCCCTCCTTCACCGGACATCTTGTTACATACGGCTTTGAGGCAATCCCTCAAGAAGGAAATGATGGGATTCGCAGCATAGAAAACAACAAATTCTGATGAGAGCGTGATAACCCACAAGTATAGGGGATCACAACAGTCTTCGCGGGTAGTATTACCCAATTTATTGATTCGACATAAGGGGAGCCATAGAATACTTGCAAGCCTTAATAAGAGTTATCAATTCAGGTGCACCTGAAAATATTTCTTGCTCACAGAAGTTTATCAGTAGCAATAGTTTGGCAGTAGCAACAACAACAGTAAAACGAGAGCAATAGTAACAGTAACAGTAAACAGTGGGATTCGAGTGCGGTAGCCATAGGGATGGATGGACGGGCATTGCATGAACGAGTCTAAACATGTAACTTCAACATCTAGGGCATTGCAGATAAATAATAATAAGTATCCAAGTACTAAACAATCCTAGGCATGTGCTCCATATATAGTCATGCGTGCTCGCAATGAGAACTTGCACAACATCTTCTGTCCAGCCAGCCCGTGGAAGCGGGGCCTCTAGGGAACTACTGGCAATTAAGATGCTCCTTTTAATAGAGCACCGGAGCAAAGCATTAACACTCTGTGAACACATGTATCCTCACACCACAGTCATCCCCTCCGGTTGTCCCAATTGTTGTCACTTCGGGGCCTTTGGATCCGGATAATGATATGTGTACACAACTTGTAGATAAGATCACAAATAATACTATCATAATGATTCAATAATAAGTTCAGATCTGAGATCATGGCACTCGGGCCCTAGTGACAAGCATTAAGCAGAACAAGTTGCAACAAAGTCAAATAGCACTAATAGAGATACTAGGCACTATGCCCTAACAATATTATTCGATTACATGATAGAACTCATCCAATCCCTACCATCCCCATAGCCTACTGCGGGGGATTACTCACTCATGGATGAGTGAAACATTGATGGTCGATGGAGAGGCGTTGGTGATGACGATGGCGATGATCCTCCCCAAATTCCCCGTCCCGGCAGAGTGTCAGAACGGAGTTCCTGGATACGAATCTTGGTTTCTGGTGGTGGCGGCGCAGCGGAACTTTCTCTGGAAAAACGTCGAACCCCCCTCGGTTTTTAGGTCAAGGGGTAACTTATAGGCGCAGAGGGAACCCGAGAGGGTGCCTGGGGTGGCTGCACCCCCAAGGCGCGGGCTGGGCCCACCCGCGCCTGGCAGGGGTGTGGCCCCCCAGGCCTCCACTCCGTCTCGTCTTCTGGCTCCGTGGATCTTCTGGTGAAATAGGATTTTTGGCATATTTTCCGGGATTTTTCCTAATAGTTGATTTTCTGCACAAAAACTAGACACCAAGGTAATTTTGCTGAAAACAGCGTCAGTCTGTGTTAGTTGTATCCAAATCATAAAAGTTTAGAGGATAAACAATAGCAACCGTGTTCGGGAAAGTAGATACGTTTTGGACGTATCAACTCCCCCAAGCTTAGTTTATTGCTTGTCCTTAAGCAATTCAGTTGAAAACTGAGTGCGATAAAAGAACTTTCACGAACACATTTGCTTCACATGATGTATATATTCTCAGCACAGGAGTAGATGCTTGAATCATTCATAATAAGAAGTATGCAACTAAGTCTACTCAATAGTCAATGCAAGCTATGAAGAGAAACCAACTCAGTAATAATAAGTAGCAAGAAACGTAAACATAAGCAACATTGCAATGCTCATAATAAGATATCATAGAGTGGTATCTCGCTTGCCTTTGTTTGTAGAGCACAATATAAATGCCAAGGCACCTCTGAAGTTCAAGTGAAGACTAGAGATAAAGATATCAGAGATACAAGCATCAAACTCATGATATAATTAACCAAGTTTTGAGACAAACACAAGAATGACAACTATGCTCTCAAGAGGGTGCTCATAGAATAAGTGGTGACTCAACAAGGTTGTGAAAAGGTTTTTAAAGGTTTGAAAGGCTTTCAAATGCTGAAAGAAAGGTACTCATTAGCTTTGAGCTCTCATTTCCCCTATCATAGGCATCTTTATGTGGTTAAGGTGAAAGTGAGGTCCAATCTGAGTTATATGCTTAACAGACCATAAAATGGAAATCCCAAGTCCCTTGAGTACGAGCGCCGCTCCGCATGCTACTCAACTTTGGTTACCTGTAAGTTCTTGTCATTGTAAATACATGCATATCATAGAGAACCGCCAACGAGGTACCCCTTGCACATGATACAGGAGCTATCCCGTGATCAAAATGACAAGGCAAGCAGACAATGAGCATCTCAGCGATCTTTTTATTTACTATGTGCATAGCTTTTTATTGAGGATGCTTCACACAATGCTCATTATGGTGATGCTGCAAGTTTCCACCATGATTAGGCATGGCTTAGGCTAACGGCCTAGGCGTTTCTCTAACACAATGTATAGACTCCATGAACTCACAAGCTCCCCTTTTATTTCACACCGACGACATCCGCAAACAAAAGATCAAGGTATCAACTGGATATGTATCCAAAAAGTGTTGAAAGCGTTCTCCGTGACAACATGGTTCTGCTGACTCCTAGCACATAGTTTGCAAGAATATAAATTTCATGGGCAAGTCACAATGGTTCAGGATTATTAAGTGCAAGAGATAAAGTGTGCCATCAAGTTTGTGAGAGATTTACTAACTAACTTTCTCAAAGCAGTCAAACATTTTATTTGGAAGAAACAAGGCATATTGAATATGCACTGAAATAGCAACAGATACTAATAGGTAGGTATGGTGGACACTATTGAAAATATTGGTTTTGGGGAGTTGGAAGCACAGGTAGAGATCATACTCAGTGCAAGTGAAGGCTAGCAATAGAGAGGGAGCGACAAACGAGAGAGCAATAACTGTCATAATCATGCTTGCAACAAAACATGACTAGTTATGGCATGAAAGTGATACAAGAACTCTATGGCAAAATAAATCATCGAGGCTTACTGACTATTGTTTAGTCATATGCATGCGTGAGCATGTGCCAAGTCGATTCACATGAAACACTCAGAGGAGGATACCACAATATCATACCAAGTTATGAATAGAACAATGCAAGCAAACATTCATATGACTTGCTACAAACTATTAGCAAGCTGGAGCTAATCACAAGCAAGCAAGAACTACTAAGCATTCATAATAACATACACCTTACACGAACATGCTAAGCATGCTCACAATGATGAGTATATGTACAATAATGAAAACAAATAGAGTTCGTTACCAGCCTCTTATGACTCCTTCAAGTTGTCTTAATCTTCATTATTGCCCTTCACTTGTGTGCCTTGAATAATAACATGAAACCAAACTCCACTGAGAAAGGCTGAACCCTGCAAAGAACTCACAAAACCAAAGAAGAACAACAAATATTTTTGGTGTTTTCAATTTTTTTTAAAGCAAGCAAACAAAGCAAAATCTTTTTGGATTTTCTTTTAAGGCAAACCAAAACACAAAGAAACAAACCAAGAGAAACAACGAAAATATTTTTGGTATTTTTGTGTTTTTGAGAAAGCAGAAATAAGAACCAAAAAGAAAACGAAACAACAGATATACAAAGAACGAACCGAACATGATATATAGATGAGTGTGATGTCGGTATACCTCCCCCCAAGCTTAGGATTTTGGCCTAAGTGGGGCTCAATAGCGCGGGTAGTAACCCCAAGATGGTGGGTCATCATAGGAATGATTGTAGTCAGGCTCTTGCGATGAAGATGAAGACGCGCCCCAATCATAAGAAGGCTGCTGGTATGAAGACTCTCCCAAGTTGGAGGGCTGAACCGAATCATCTTCGGCATCCACTCCATCATTCTCATGTTGGGAGACCTCCGCCACGTATGTGTCAAACTCCTCCTCCGTGAGCGACCATCCTTGCATGTTATCAAAATTAAACAAAGCAGGTATAGTCAAATAAACTACTTTCTCAGTCCTACCCCCTTTCCAACCACGCTTGGCAAAAGATAATTCGTACGGTAAACTTCTCACAGTAGCCCCCAAAGAAACAAAATTATGCTGAACCATGGAATCAAGATCAAGTCTCTCAATGGGGAACTAATAGTCTGAATGATGAGGCTCTAGACCATGGAAAGCTAGCAACCTAGAGGCAATAAGACCTCCACAAACTCCACCCTTCTCGCAGTTAGTAGTAAGACGGTAAGCTATCAAAGCACCCAGGTTATAATATCTATCCCTATTCAAAGCAGCTACGATAAAAGCTAGATCAAAGGAGGATAACTTCCTAGCAATCTTTCTAGCAAGAACACACTTGGTAATGAAATAGGCAAAATATCTAATAGAGGGGAACTAGATGTCCCGAAGTTTACCACTTTTCTTCGAGAAGTCAAAACCTTGGCAAATCTCAGCATATAAATCCATAAGTAACTTGGGCCTCTCCTTGATCTTCTCACAAGATCCCCAACAAGGCACTCTAATAGCTGCACAGAAATCAGCAAACGGCAGGTCGGCAACTATATTGTATAATGGGCCATGGGATTACATGAAGACCATGTAAACCGGAAGTCCTGCACCACAATAATGGTTAGCTTAACATATTGAAATGGTTCACCTTCAACAAAGTGTCCCAACCCTGCATTGGTAATCATAGTTTGGAAATCCTGGAGGATTCCCGCGGTTCTCATAATTTCCTAGCATGGATATATGGAACGGAAGACTCCTTTCTCACGATGAACTTTAATTGTCTCAGTTACCATCAAGTCATATTGATTCAGTGTATATGCACTCATCTTCCTTGCTGAAATTTTTAGACAAACATCAAACCAAGTGATTTCCAAGTTGATAAATGATGAGCAACTACTATGGGAACTTGCTAGAGGGCTACACATGCATCAAAATGAAATCTCTAAGCATAGAACAAGCATGCAAGCTCACACAACCTGACACCTATAGCAGCAAAATACTCAAGATACAATCTACCAATCACAAATCTAATTGGACAACTGGATGAGGCACATACCAAGGAGCAAACCCTCCAAAAATTAGCAGCAAAGATGGGCTGAGCAAGGAGATCAAAATTCGCAAGCAAGAACATCAAGAACTCAAGCTTGAGAAAAAAATTCTGATGTTTTTCAGGAGAGAGGAAGAAGATGGCTAGGACGAGGCACCTTGGAGGGGCCCAGGTGGGCCACACCCCACCTAGGCGCCACCTCTGGTGTTGCCGCGCCCACTAGGGGTGTGGTGGCCTGGGGTGGCCCCCTAGGTCACTCCAGGTGTCCCTCTGCCCCTTTTTTCTAGGAAAAATTTATTTTAAATTTTCTGGAATTTTTCGGGAAACTTTATTTTTGGCCAATTTTCAGGGTATGAAAATTGATTTTCTCGCAGGAACAGACTTTTTTCAGAAGAAGCAAAAGCAAACAAAAACCAAACTACAGAAGTTCTAATACACTCTAAAAGGCAAGCAACTAGCTAACAAGACAAAAAGCAAAGACTAGGAAGGAGAAAAGTAAAAGAAAGCAAGTATAACCACAGTGAAAACATTATTTTGTTCATTAAAATCCTTTTGTTAACAAGGTTGGTCAAGTCTTGTTACCAAAACAATCTTATATGAAACAAAACTTTGTATTCCACAAAGTGATTATGTTACCTCAAGCTTGATAGCAATGGTCCCAATTATAATAGTTTCAAAATTTTCTTGTGGAATGGGACAATATATTTCTCCAACCTTAATGCTCTCAACATTTTCAATAGAATTCAGGCAATAGCTCTTAGCAACCTTCTTGGGGAAATAGACAGTATGCTCTTTGTGATTAATATTGAATGTTACTTTTCCTTGATTACAATTGATGACAGCACCTGCAGTATTAAGAAAAGGTCTCCCAAGAATAATAGACATATTATCATCTTTGGGCATTTCATGCACAACAAAATCGGTTAAAACCAAGCAATTATGAGCCACCTGAACAGGAACATCCTCACATATACCAACAGGAATAGTAGTTGACTTATCAGCCATTTGCAGAGATATATCAGTTGGTATCAACTTTTATAGCTGGAATCTCTTGTAGAGAGAAAAAGGCATAACACTAACTCCAGCTCCCAAATCACATAAAGCAGTTCTAACATAATTGTTCTTAATAGAGCAAGGAATAGTTGGTATACCTGGATCACCAAGTTTCTTTGGAACCTTACCATTGAAGGAATAATTAGCAAGCAAAATAGAAATCTCCTCATTAGGAATCTTCCTTTTATTAGAGACAATATCCTTCATATACTTTGAATAAGGAGGTAACTTAATAGCACCAGTCAAAGGAATTCGCAAAAATAAAGGCTTCATCCACTCACAAAACTTGTTTTAGTGTTCTTCCTCCTTTGACTTGTGTTTCTTACCTGGAAAAGGCATAGGTTTATGCACCCAAGGTTCTCTCTCTTTACCATGTTTATTAGCAATAAAATCTTCCTTAGTGTACCTAGTATTCTTAGTGTGATTATCAGGTTCTTCCTCAACTTCCTCCTTATCAGGAGCATCATTTTTATCATTACCACTCTCAGTTTTAGCATCAGAGACAGATATACTATTAGGATCTACAGCAGGTTCAAGTGATTCCTCAACTACCTTATGTTTCTTTTTCTTTCTCTTACGAGGACTACCACTACTTTTACCTTGCTGAGAATCCTGCTCAATTCTTTTAGGGTGTCCTTTAGGATATAAAGGATCTTGAGTAGCTATACCACTCCTAGTTCTAATTCCATAAGCATGTTTATCTCCTGAGGCATTAACTAGAATATCCTTTTGTACCTTAGCAAGTTGATCAATTTGGGTTTGAACCATTTGAAAGTGTTTACAAAGCATTTTAATATCATTTGAAGTTCTTTCCACAATATCTTTCAACTCTTTAATAGCTCTAGAGTTTTACTTGTTTATTAAAATTACCTTGTTTAACAATAAAATGTCAAGTTCCTCTAAGCATTGATCAGGAGGCTTACCATAAGGAATATCACCTTCATCAAAGTGTTGGAGAGAGTGTACCTCAATAGTAGATGAGTGGGGAATTGGCTTACATAATTCTTCTATAGGACGTAGATTCTTCACATCTTCAACTCTAATACCTTTCTCCTTAAGACACTTCTTAGCTTCCTTCATCACTTCATCATTTAATGCAATAACTCCTCTCTTCTTTGGTGTTGGTGTTGGAACTGGTTTAGGAACATCTGGTTCAGGAGTAATAGGCCCAGGTGTATTTAGCTCAATTAAAGTCCAATCATCATAATTCTTGCTTATTTTAGCCATTCTTTAGCATCTGTAGGAGTTCTTTTCCTAAAAACACAATCAGCAAAGCTATCTAGGTATGTCCTAGAATCATCAGTTAGTCCATTATAATAAATATCAAGAAGATCATTCTTAGGCAATGGACATCCAGGATGTGCATGAATCAAGTCACAGAACCTTGTCCATGACTCAGGCAATTTCTCTTCCTCTCCCTGTTTAAAATCAAAAAGTCTTCTGCAAAGCAGCATGTCTAGCACTGGGAGGAAAATATTTCTAGAAGAAAGAAGCAATCAAACAATCAGGGCTATCAATGGAACCATGAGGTAATCTATTAAACCAAGCCCTAGCTTCTCCTTTTAGTGAAAAAGGGAAGATCTTAGTAACAAAGTACTTGCGCATCTTAAAATCATCAGAGAATAAAGCACTCATAGTGGAAAGCTCATTCATATGAGCTACAACACTCTCATTTTCAGTCCCATAGAAAGGTTCTTTCTCAACAATGTCTAAATAGGATAAATCAAGAGAGAAATCATAATCTTTATCTTTAATATCTATGGGAGAGGTGGCAAACTTAGGATCAGAGGACAACTTAGGAATAATGGTGTGTCTAGCAAGGAGACTCTTAATACCACTAGTACCATGTGTGTTTTGGCACTCTTCAATAAAATCATCAGTAAACTCAATGTAACCATCATTAATATCATAACTCTCTCTAAACTCAGGTGAGCTAACAGGTGTAACAGTGTCTTCACTAGGAGTTTCGGTATTTCCTAGACTAGCCATAGTAGCATCTAGGAAAGGACCTAATGAACCACTCGCATCAAGCACAGTAAAAGTAACATCATGAGTATCAAAAGCAGTTTTAGACTCAGCAATAGTAGCAGTGTGTGTAGCATGAGTATGTGGTGGTGGTGTAACAAGCTTACTTATAACAAACGGTGAATCAAGAGCAGAAGAGGTGTTTAGGGCTGTACCTCTTCTTGTAGTGGATGGTAAAATAGGAAACTTTCCATCACGAGACTTACCCATGATGAAAGGAGTAGCAGTGAACAATAATAGGTCCAAGTGAACTTACAAATAAAGCTATGCTCCCCGGCAACGTCTCTAGAAAATAGTCTTGATAACCCACAAGTATAGGGGATCACAACAGTCTTCACGGGTAGTATTACCCAATTTATTGATTCGACACAAGAGGAGTCAAAGAATACTTGCAAGCCTTAACAACTGAGTTGTCAATTCAGCTGCACCTGGAAATAATTCTTGCTCGCAGAAGTTTATCAGTAGCAATAGTTTGGTAGTAGCAACAACAGCAATAAAACGAGAGCAATAGTAACAATAACAGTAAACAGTTGGATTCGAGTGCGGTAGGCATAGGGATGGATGGACGGGCGTTGCATGAATGAGTCTAAACATGTAACTTCAAGATCTAGGGCATTGCAGATAAATAATAATAAGCATCCAAGTACTAAACAATTCTAGGCATGTGCTCCATATATAGTCATGCATGCTCGCAATGAAAACTTGCACAACATCTTCTGTCCAGCCAGCCCGTGGCAGCGGGGCCTCTAGGGAACTACTGGCAATTAAGGTGCTACTTTTAATAGAGCACCGGAGCAAAGCATTAACACTCCGTGAACACATGTGATCCTCACACCACATCCATCCCCTCCGGTTGTCCCAATTGTTGTCACTTCAGGGCCTTTGGATCCGGGCAATGATATGTGAACACAACTTGCAGATAATATCACACACAATACTATCATAATTATTCAATAATAAGTTCAGATATGAGATCATGGCACTCGGGCCCTAGTGACAAGCATTAAGCACAACAAGTTGCAACAAATTCAAATAGCACTAATAGAGATACTAGGCACTATGCCCTAACAATCTTATCCGATAACATGATAGAACTCATCCAATCCCTATCATCCCCATAGCCTACTGCGGGGGATTACTCACTCATGGATGAGGGAAACATTGATGGTCGATGGAGAGGCGTTGGTGATGATGATGGCGATGATCCTCCCCAAATTCCACGTCCCGGCAGGGTGCCAGAACGGAGTTTCTGGATCCGAATCTTGGTTTCTGGTGGTGGCGACGCAGCGGAACTCTCTCTAGAAAAACGTCGAAACCCCCCTTAGTTTTTAGGTCAAGAGGTAACTTATAGGCACAGACGGAACCCGAGGGGGTGCCTAGGGTGGCTGCACCCCCCTGGGCGTGGGTTGGGCCCACCTGCGCTTGGCAGGGGTGTGGGCCCCCAGGCCTCCACTCTCTGTCGTCTTCTGGCTCCGTGGATCTTCTGGTGAAATAGGATTTTTGGCATATTTTCCGGGATTTTTCCTGATAGTTGATTTTCTGCACAAAAACTAGACACCAAGGTAATTCTGCTGAAACAGCGTCAGTTTAGTTGTATCCAAATCACACAAGTTTAGAGGAGAAACAATAGCAAAAGTGTTCGGGAAAGTAGATGCGTTTTGGACGTATTAGAGCGCGAGCAAAATCCAAGATCTAGTCTAGGAAGATGCAAGTAATGAGAGGAATTAGATCTTCATACCCTTGAAAAACATGAGTAGAAACTTTTTAACGATGTGGTTGATGTAGTCGTTCCCTCCATGATCCAATCGATCCAGCACCACAATGAGTGGCCCCTCCGAGATGTGCACATGTATAGCGGAACAACATCTTCCCTTCTTGATATAGAAAGGCTCAAGGCAGAGGTAGATGAGATTGAAACCAACAACATGACAGGGTGGTGGTTCTATGGTGGAGAGATCCGCCAGCAAGACTTTGCTGCGCGCGTGGGAGGAGGAGAAGGAAGGAGCATTAGGAGGGAGTGGCGACTAGGGCTTTGAGTTGCAGCCTCATGCAACCCTCCCCTCTTTAAATATGCTTGGGGCCGAGAAGGGGCAGCCTTGCCCCCCCAAGATGATGGACGTCGGTCAAGGGAGAACCCCATCCCAAGGCACCTTCCATACAACCCTATGATTCTGTCCACATATGGCCCATGTGCCTTGGGGCTATGGCACATTGGTCCATGTAGGCTGGTGTGTCCCCCTTTAAGGTCCATGTGGGCCCACCGGGTAGGTGGGCCCCATCGTGGGGCCCTCGGAACCTTCTAAAACCTTCCCAATACAAATCCCAGACTTTTATGGAACCCTATATCCAACTTTCCTTATATGTACCTTTATCTCCGAACCATTTTGAAGCTCCTCATGATATCCTCGATCATATTCGAGACTTATAACTATACTCAGTCTTACCATAATTAATATTATAGAACTACCCTAGCGTTATCGAATGTAAAGTGTGTGACCCTACAGGTTTGAGAACATGAATACATGATCGAGACACCTCTCGAATCAATAATCATTAGCAGGAGCTAGTGATGACTGAAGGTGCATAGGAATATTGTATCTTGTTTTGAAAGTAAGAGTACCGAACCACGAAGTGCTATTTGGTTAAGGTCTTAATGACCCTCGTCACTATCTATCAAGAAATAGTTGTAATCTGCCATTGATCTCAAGTAAGAGTATTTTAAGTGGGTTGTTTTGTGCATAAAGTAAAGACTAAAGAGTAAAGCAATAAGGACACAAATGCGATGTGAAAGGTAATAAAACTGCAGTAAGGCGAAGTGTTCTCGGGGTATTGTAGGATCCAACTCTAGCATTGGTATTAATCATAATTAGGATAAATTTATGTCTTTCTTCATGACATGTGTGGGAAGAAATCTATAAATGAATGATCACAGAAACCCATATGTTATTTCATCCCTAATAACCACTCCGATGATCCTAAGAAGGCCACTCTGATCCCTCACAATTAAGGGTTTTCTTATGGATATTGATATGATCTTAGTGAATGTCCCCTTATTTACCTTGACCATATGAATAACATGCTGACAAGTTATGCCACTTAGCACCGTATGTACTACCATATACACAACAGTAATTCCCTCTCTAGTCCCGAAGGAAAATATTACATGGTCGACTTCACATAATATCTAGAGAGAAAACCAACACATAATAATTAACCAAAGTTATAGATCATCTTTATTTCATATCATAATATTGCTAGTCTTTCTCCATCTCCCTAAGAACAGGGTAAACTAATCACTCATGGAGGCAATCAACAACATCATCAAGGGTATATGAAATGAATACGAGTAGATGGATAATAAGTGAAAATCCACAATAGTAATTGGAATTACAACAAGATGGAGGTAAATGAGATGGGAATGGTAATGGTGATGAAGATGAAGATGCAGCGATTGACGATGATGGTGATGGTGCCTTTGCCACCAACCATCCGCTCAACAGAAAGGATGATGCCCTCTGCAAGTTCTCCCTCCATATCCCTTCCGAAGGTGTTCTGGTGTCTCTGAATGACCAACGAAGACCTTCTCTGTATGTGGCACACATGTTGTTGCGAGTTATCACCACGCCTCTACTTCCTTGTACTCCGAAGGTGGGAAGATGGATCAGTGTGAGGAAGGCAGGGTGAGGCAGGAAGAGGGGATTAGTCTGCGGAGACAGGAGTGAGGGGCATGGATGCTTGGGAATGGGGATGCGCTCGAGATGGTTCTTCAGCAAGATGGCAGCCGCAGCCTATGCTGGAAGGTGGATGTATTTGTAGTAGCTGATTTCTAGAGAAAAGAGTAAGATGGTATCCCAAGAAGAAGGGAACGGCAAGGCTGAGCCACCGGCTATATGTTGGGTGCTGGAAGAGGAGGAGCAACGCGACTGCGTGAGGAAAAAGAGGTAACAATGAATGGGCTTGGGGCCGGTTGAGCAACAAACAACCTAAACCGTGGATGGGTATATGTATGTAAATCAATGGTCGTTGTTCTTTGGATTTGATTCTGCATAATCCGCTTGATTTGTTGAAACAATAGCTTATATCGCTTAGGGTGATGTTTCGGCAGGAACCCTATACGGGTGGTAAATCACTATTTCAAAACTCGTGTACTATAATAGTAGAGAATAACTAGTGACACCCCAACTAATGGTATGGGTACTTATTGAAGCAGTTGTTTCGGCTAGGCCAATTCATCATCTTCTGATAGAAGATGCATGAAAATATATAAATTCATCGATAGGAAAGGGTTTAATAAAACTTACTAGGGACAGTGA
Source organism: Avena sativa (assembly GCA_916181665.1). Taxonomy (NCBI): domain Eukaryota; kingdom Viridiplantae; phylum Streptophyta; class Magnoliopsida; order Poales; family Poaceae; genus Avena; species Avena sativa. Next base: position 512,491,357 of record OV702294.1, read on the forward strand.
GAAAATGAATAATCAATTGTCATGCCAGCAACAATGCTTCCAACAAAAACATTCACGATCATGAAGTAACTATTTTGAAGCCATGCTTCTTTCTATACATGATAAAGAGACACATCATTGAGCTTTCGACAAGACCATAAGAATTGCTTGCAGGATGTTTAGAAAGATATTCAGAAGGAGATTGGGAAATAAATTCATCTATGAAAAACTTCACCACTTTCATGCAAGTTACATAATATGGATTGTGAATGAATAATAAATTTTAATATGGTGTGTGTGGGGGGGCATTTGTCCCCCTAGACTTTCATACTTTAAGTTTTACCCGAAGAATTTCTCGACTAGCTCCAAAACACAATACATAATATTACATGCTAGATAATCCCACCATTCAGAGTTCATCCCACGACCCCATAAAACATAGGACCGGTCCTGCATATGAGCTCCCTCTAGCTCATCCGTAGCTCCTCGGGGACATAGTAAGTACATGATGAATTGCTTGAGGCTGCAGATGGCCCTACTGGAGATGCTGTGATTGACAATGCACTTCTTCGCGAGGTGAAGTTTGGAGAAGTACATGCACGAGTTCACCGGCTTGTTGTGTAGCACAGCGAAGATGAACAAGAGCATGAAAACGCTCAGGATGTTTGTAGAGGTCCCAACCTTTATAAGGTAGAGATGCCTGTGTTTACAATGCTAGTCCCTGGATCAATAGCTAGCATCCATAGTTTAAGATGTAATATCAAGAAACAAGGGTCATAATACAACTTTATAACCAGAAATAAAATAATTCATTACATCTTACATAGCTCATTTGGCTATCTCATTACAATGCAGCAGAAATAACTATATAGCATGGAGTCCTTCATCTTCAAAGTGCCACATGCAAGCATGTTGGTTGTAGACTTGTAATCCTAATCAACACACTTCACTAACATCAAACAAACCTGCAACATAATAAGTTACAGCCACAAGGGTCAATACATTTGAATTGTATTGGCAAGTGATACTATGGTAGAATAGTGGTATCTATCATCTATATGCATTTGGCTAAGTGAAGCTTAGGCTTGCTTTGCTCAAAATTCCTTATCATTTGAAAACACTAAGTTTTTGTTTGTCAAAATCACCCAAGGCATATACCAATCAAAGATTGAAGATCCTTTAACCCTTGTTCAACCACAAGTTTTTAACTTAGAAATTGGGATGAGGAGATCCTTGATAGCTTCCATGTCTTGATGCTCTAATTGTCCATTCCCGGGACACGTCTAAGTACTTAGATTTTACTCTCTTGAGAGGTGGTGCACTTTCCCCACAAGACTCGACATGCATCGAGACAAGATCTTTCAGAAGCCTTCCCTTAGACCAAAATGGACACACTCCAATCCTATCACCCCCTACCACCAACTGTCCATCTAGTTAAGTTATTGCAACCTATATGATCCAGGCAGAGACCATAATGCCATGTGGCTGCACTTGAAGCTTCTCAACATTTGACATCTCAAATCTCTTTGTTCCTGGGTGGCTTTCCACAAGTGCGATAAACTAGGGTAGGCCATAAATATGGGGCCATGTGTAACCACTCAACATAACCCATTCACACCATTCCACCCAGGTGATTCATTCACATAGTTGTCTTATTAAACAAAACACAAGTCACAGACTTAGAAATATTTCATATCATGAATATAATCCACCCTTGTTTTCTACTATCTAAGCTAAGCATGATAGTAGTAGGGATCTTAACTTAGGAAAATTTTACTAAGGCATCATCTACTAGGATTTCCCATGGCATAACATACTTAGTAAAAATTCCATGCAAGTCCTACTCAAAATATCATTAATGCATAGTGAAAATATTAGGACAAAATGTATGAAGCACCACTTGCCTTTTTAGTAGAGAATATAGATTCATTCCTTGATCTTGCAATTGTCACACTCTTCAAATTTCAATACAATTCAATCAAGGCACAAATTCAATCTAGCATTCAAACAATTCACCACATAAAATAAAGAAAACAAAACAATGCATGCAAGCATGCAAAAGATTGTTTTATTGTAAAAGTGGTTTCTAATAGGCTATAAACATTTTAAACATATATTGGTCATTTATAAAAGTGGTAAAACCATTTAGAATTTAAGTTAGTGAAAATGGCCATTTAAATCATTTTTGTTTTGCTAGAAATGATTTAAATCAAAGTAATAATTTCTAGTGTTTGCCAAATATATTTTTGAACACAAATGTTAGTGTTTTAAGGTCAAAGTGTTTAAGACTAATCCATTTGCATAAGGTTTCACCCAAATACATTTTTAAATCAAAGCAACATTTTTATTTTGCTAGAAATGCCTTTAAACAAAGTAATAATTTTTTTAGGGTTCATAAAATATATTTTTAAATCCCAAAACTTGGTGTTTAGGTTCAGGGAGTTTAAATCAAAACATTTGCAAAAGGTTTTACTCAAAAAGCATTTTGAAACCATAATCAACATTTTTATTTAACTAGAAATGCTTTTGTTCAAGGATTAATTTCTTAGTGTCACAAAATATACTTTTAAATCCAAAAGTTGGTTTTTATGGTCAGTAGGTTCAAAACAAACCATTTGCCAAAGATTTTTACCTAAAAACAATTTTAGAATAATTTTTATAACCAAAATAGGCCTACACATGTTTCTGCAAAAACTACCAATTTTCCAGAAGCAAAATACTAAACAAAGAGCATGGTTGCAAAGGTTTCATTTTTCTGAATCCATTGATATAAAATTTGTAAATTTTGGACGTGTAGATTAAAAGTTATGAATTTTTCAAATCTAAACATCTAATAGATAAGTTTCTATTTTTAAAACAATAGACATGGCCACGTGGATGATTCTAATTGGACGATACCGTTTCACGTGGATCGATCGATACTGGCCGTTAGATCTAAGTTGCATCGCATGGTACAAGATTCATGATACCGCTTCGCTACTCGTTCTATCCTATCCACCAGATCTACATCCAACGATCCAGAGTAGTTGACCAAGGATGGGTGGCGCTAGCGACGGTGAGTGGTGGCGGGCGCGTTCGGGCGGTGATGTTACGACGACTCTAGGAAGCGAGAGGAGGAGTGGAAGGTCTCATCGGGTTCACAAGGTCACGGTGATGCTCGAGGTGGCCGCAAGAGGGACAGGGGCGCACAGAGCTGATGGCGATTCCTCGCAGGAGCTAGCGTCGGCGTCGAGCACGTACTGTCGTTGTCGGGGGCGAGCTCCTGGAGCATAAGAAGGCAAGGCAACAAGTCAGGGAGATGCGCATGGTTGCATAGGTTGTGAGGGGACCTACTAGAGGGCAAGGGGCGCGAGGAATCGTCGGCAACCTCTTGCCGGAGTTGAAGCAGTCAACGGTGGCAAGAAGGCGTCGTTGTTGTCGAGCCTCTAGGGCGTGCGCGGGCAAGGGGAAGATGCTGGCAGATGCGCACGAGGTTGGCGAACAAGTCTTCATGATCTAGGGCAAGGGGCGCGGTCTAGGCTCGCCGGAATTCGTCGGTGAGATCGTCGAAGGCAGCGACGGTGCAGGCAAAAATTCTCGCAGCCTAGGGGCGCTCGGGGGTGGGAGGTTGAGGGGAAATGGAGAGGAGAGGGTTGCGGTTAAGATAGCACGGTTGCAGGGAGGAATTACTGGCGGCATCAACGCCAATTAACACGAATTGAATCAGTGCAGAAACGACAGAGAGATAGGGCGTGGTCAGCGGGGTTGAAGACGATGCTTGCGTGGCGGTGGGGTCTGTTTGTCAGTGAAAGACAGGGGTATGCGTGGGGCCTCGCGGTCAGTGAATGTGTGGGTAGAGCCGCGGGTAAGAAAAACGATTCGGGGAGGGGGAGAGAGTGGGCTGTGCTGGGCCTGTTGGGCTAGGGTTAGATGGGCTGGGTTCTTTTCCATTTTTTCTTCTCTTTTCTTTTTCTATTTCTGATTTCTGTTTTGAATTTATTCAAAGGATTAAAATACTTGTTTGAATTCAAACTTTTCCCAACTTTCAGTTTGTTTTAATATTGTTTTAACAATGTATTTTAGAATCCATTTTGATTATTTTCTTATATTCTTTTATGGTTTATTATCTATTTAAAATAGACACTTGTCTTTATTTAAATAAGATTTTAAATATATTTTCAAACTTCTATTTGAATTCCAATTTTTACCAAACCTTTTCAGTAGGTTTTATTTATTCATTAGTGCAAATAATTCACTTTGAATTATTTAAAATATTTATTATGATTTAAATTGGGTATTTGTCTTTATTCCAATAAAATCAAATATGGTTTTAAACCCATATAAAATTTATTCAAATAATTATTTTTAAGTTAATTAGATAACATTTTAATCTACTTTGGCAAATTCCAATATATTATATTCTCATGATTTATTTAATCATTTACCTTAGGGATTTTTTAGTTATATAATTTTATTTGAATATTTTTTATCCCTTTGTTTTATTTGGATTATCTTTATTCCATTTGCGGATTTAATTCAAGTTCCAATTTGTCTTCCAAATAATTTTCTTGGGTTTTATTATTTATTTAGGCAATTTGTCTTTATTTAAATAAAACTGAATATGGTTCAAAGCCCATATAATTTCATTTAAATAATCTTTTACTACTTTTTGTTATTCAATATATTTCATTTGTTTATGGACTTGGCAAAGATTTATTTTGGCTTTTAAATATTCCTTATTTCTTTCTTTCTTTGTCTTATAAATTCCATATCTTTTTATATTATAGATCCAAAATTGGTGATTCCAATTTGTATAATTTTATTTAATATTTGTTTATCTTTTTAAATCCTTTTAGGATTATTTTGCTCATAATTTGGTATGGATTTTAGATAGGAGCTTTATTAGCTTTGGAAATTATTTCCTTTAACCTTATTAAATTCATAAGTTTTTATCCATGGTTCCAAATTAAATGAAACCAATTTCTATGGTTTTATAATATTTTTATTTATCAATTTTGATCATTTATAAATGTTTGTTGCTGAATTTTTATATGGATCAAATCCATAGTCTTAGAGAGATGTTGGAAATGATTTTCTTCCATTAGGGTTTTAGGGTTTTGGTTTATTTTCCCAAGTGTTTAAATTTCAAGATACATTCTTTGATGAATGCATTTCACTTGATTGAAATTTGTTGGATTCCATTTTATTCAAAGTTTGTTCAAGAAGGGTTTTGATGTTTCCACTTAGAAGCAAAAAGTTTCTTTTCACCCTAAATTTCAACAATTATTTATTTTATTTATTTATTTTTCACATTTCAAAATTTGGAAAATTTTGGGATGTGACAATGTTAGTGACGGTCGACACGGTGACAACCTCCAGCGCTACCATGATGCATGATCGATGCTATTGTTGGTCACGGCATGTCGATCTAGCATCTTGTTTGTCCATGTGTTGTTCCAATTGATCCATGATGTTTGTTGTATGATGGGAGAAAAAATAGGAAACTGCCCCACCGACATGAGAGAGGTGTGAGAAGTCTGACCGCTTGTTCTTATGCTGGAGGAATAATGGAGGAGGCATTCTAAAAATGTAAAAAAAGGAGTGTATAGCTAACTCTCCACTCTCCTATGGCAATGTCCAAAGCAGGAGTGAGCCAGCGACCACCACAAGTCCACATCCCACACGAAAATGAACAGATTTGGCTAGATTCATATGTATCTAGATGTGTTTTAATATATAGATACATATGAATTTAGATAAATCTATAACATCCTTCTCCGGATCAGCGGGAGTACTACCACTCGACATTAACATTTAATTACAAGTATAGACAATTTTATTTCTGCTCTTTTCCTTTAAACCTTGCCCACAGGAGTATCTTTCTTTTTTTGAAAATCACCCTGCTTTGTTATCTAGTAAGATTTGATCCCTGGTGGAATTAAGATTAACCACTAGAGCTGTCCTGACATTGTTCACAATTGCATGACACTAGATGAGTATGTGCGCTTTGCCACGCCTCCTACACCGCGAGTTCCACCACGTTGGTGTTGCGGAGCGCTACATGCGGTGCAAAGGGGTCTCCGGGCCACTGGGTGACACAACGCACCTTTGTGATTAGCGCTTAGTGTCTTCTGAAATGGCATTCATCCGTTGTTGCCGGGAAGTTTCAATATCCATAAAGTTTAAGCAATGTTTCAAAAAAAGTTTAAGCAATGTTGCTTATTGCGTGGTACATGTGATAAGTGGACTCAAACCAACAACATTTAAGCAGTGTCTCCTAAAAATGAGTAGATAATACTATGTTCAAGAAAAACGAATACTCATGATACTTTGTATCATCACCTGGACTCATGATACCGGTTTAAGATACTTTGAATGTTCACCATGGAGAAGCTTGTTATTTAAATACCAGAACTTATACAGACACAAAATGCACCAGACAAATGTCATGCATATGAAATAGAATTGGTTTAAAGAAGTAAAGTATCACACATGGCATAAAAATTACATAAGAGATCACATATGAGAGACTAAGATTGGCTCTTAGCTGGCCACATTGATGTCCCGATTACTGAAGGCAGTATAGACTAAAACAACATAGCAACATGTTTCACAAAAAATAACCATGAAAAGCTCTCCTAAGTCCTAGGTGAAGGACATTCAAAAGCTCCTCAATTGACGAAGCTATTCAATTTATCATTCAGTTTTTCTGTACCGATTCACTGAAACAAAATTCATGAGGTTTATTCCACCAATGCTTCACAATCTCAAACCTCCATGCAAGTAAAAACATATGGTGCACTACTAAACCTGTACTACAGTAGCATGGTAGAGTGTTCCTCTCCTCCAATTGGGGAATCTTGTCCATATACCATTTGAGTACCGAGGAGGTCATCTGGTTATTTTGTTCTGTTGAAAGTGAAGCATCGGAATAGGATATATTTGCAATATTGCAAGCCAGACAGAACCTCCATTTGACTTGAACTATATAGATCACATCATCAGACTACACTAGCCTCCAGATGTAATGTCATTTAGTTGTATGATCTTCAATCATTATCCAGGCATAGAAAGGTCATTACAACTAAGACAGTTGCCTGCTGCTCCAAGATATGTTCTGCTTCACTGGCTTCGCAAAGAAAAAAGTTATAGTGTCTCGAGAAGATTAGTCATATTATCAACTAAAAGTGTCTTATAGCCATGGCAACGACTTACCACATTCTTTCTAAAAATATATAAATACCTTATCATGCCTTTGCAAGAACAAGTTATGTGGTTTATAGGCTTCTAACATGAGGAGGTCATCTGCAAGCAATAGTGTAAGTAATTACTCCAAAATATCCATTTAGTAATTAACTTGTTTTATAAAAATAAATTATTTATTAAAAGCCAAAGAGGCTAGACTAAATTGTATCTATGCATGTCAAGATCGGTGACACATGGAGGCCTTTAGGTAGACTACCAGCTACGGTATGTAATGTAGCAGAATAATAACATTGCCTTTGAACCTAACAAGTATTTTAAATGTTTGTTAATAATTTTTATTCATCTTTGGATGGCCGTTCCAAACAGATACATAGGTGCTCTATTTTGTATGATTCAGTGATATGTTTTCTTTCTTCCTAGAGAAAAAGTAGTTCTCATATTTGACGCTAAGAAATTATTAATCAACACACCGTTATAAGTCCTCTGAAGCATTAATAATCAATAAGCACCTCTATATGTATATACGCGTAAAATCTACACCAGAAATAGCACTGAATTTTTAAAAGACTGGAATAAACCTAACAATTAAGTATCCTTTCATAATATGTAGCTCATGAAAATTCAAGGCATGACACATGTAGTGGTAGCAATCAGAGAATAACGATTGCTATTAAACCATCTATTACCGGTCAACACTCAATATAGCATGTAATGTAGCGGCCGGGTTTAGGACGCTAGCATGCCGCAAGCAAAGGAAAATAATATATTAAACCAATAGTTATCATTTGAAGTACATAACACAAAGTAGCAGCCCACCAGCCACAGATACATTTTAATTGCCAGAACTCACAACAATGAATGTTAATGTACATGCTAACATGCTAAAGATATAGAACCTTTCTATTAAAAAAAGGCAAATTGGGGAAATGGCCCTTCAGAACTGGAAGAGAAACTGAGTTTCACAGCACAATTATGAAACATAGTAAATTTTTGTGTAAACTTACAACCTATATAATTAGTCCTATATTATATTTGAATGAGAGGATGAACATTTGGTTCTTCACTAAGTTTTTTCAGTTAAGAGATTTCCACTGCTCTCCTCTAGTGCACAAAGAAAAAAAAATGAAATTTTGGGGTGTCAAAACATCACTTATGACATGCAACAAATTCTACTTCGTGCTCTCTCATCAACAGTAATGGACCAATTCAAATGAAATGCATCCAACATGTTGTTATGCCGGAAATTCAGAAACATTAGATTCATCAATTTATTTCTTCTTTTCTTTTAGTTAATTATATGCTAATATGGAATATCTTTTACCTAAAATTACAAATTTCACCATGAAGAACTTTCCTATGGTATTTATCATATCATTTTCTTATATAGAACATCGATGAAATATTCACATTTGGAGTAGGAATAATAAAAGCAGAAATGTTCAGTACAAAACCATGCTGCGACAAGGAGCATCTAGCTCATTTCCACCTCGAGTTGAAACAATAATTATTTTGGAGAGACACTGACTGAAAATAAGGGCCACGGGATTGGGTGCAAGCTTCCAACCAGGAAGAGTGTGATGGTCCATAGGATCTAATAGAGGACTATACCTTAATATTTTCTTCAACAACGATGCCCTATGAGTGTGATGGCAGTAGCAGAACATCAAGAGACAAGAACCGCAGCAATCCCTCCTCTTCAACATGAAGAGTTCTTGTTCCATGGCAACGAGCTTATCTTTCAGAACTAATGCACTGAAAAAACTGCAAGAAGCATCCAACAGATGATTTTTTTGTAGTCAGTAACTAAAATGTAGGCCTATGTAGCCTGATCCATGCATGGCTACATTCGGAGAAGGAGCTAAACTACTCAAGAATAACGGATGCACCTACTCGCGACTTGATGTCAAGATTCCAACAATGGTTGTTACGCTATCACCATTTTGGCCACACCCATCGAAAGAACATGCTTGGGGAGATTGAACATCACGGAACCAACAACATAATTAATAGCTAGCTTGTGATGGTTTCCAACACCACCACATTATGTGTGGTATGGAGGCACAAATCGGGTGGTGACCATCTGGTGACGGTGTTTTGAGAACTTAATGTTGACCATCAATCTGTACTACAATAAATTCCTTAATTCCTACAAAACTGAAGTGGTAAAGTTCTTTCCAAAAAAATACACAAATACCATTTTCAAGTTCTAATAATAGTGATATTAGAAGCAATTTTTTGGAAGGTTTCACTCTAACTATCATTGGCAATACAAAGATAGAGCATAGTTGCAAACAAAATTTTAGGTCCTTGTGCAATAATAACATATACTACCAGACAATACATAACTTCCCATAATAGCAAGTTACTAAATTAACTACAATAACAGTAGTTTTCAGTCAAGAAATAACAAATTGTAGGAATAATTCAGTTCAAAATTATAATATGATGCATTAAGAAAATAACACCGCGCCACAAAAGCTAAGATTTTCTAGAGTAGAAAATTCTAAGGCCCAAATTACAGGACCATATTTAGTGGCATACTAATAACAAGTCAACATAAACTATTTGCAAGATGGATCGATGCAAGTACATATCCTAGTCACACTGAATTGTGCCATCGCCAACCATCTTAAAAACAAGAGAACATAGAGAACCTGATCTGGCGACAGCTGAACCTGCAACATCGTGAAGGAGATGGCAGCGGCGAGGAGGCTGCATGGACAGAGAGGACAGGAAGGAACGATCACAGTGTCTAGTGGGCAGTGATGACCCACAAGTATAGGGGTGTATCATAGTACTTTCGATAAATAGGATTGTCGATCCCAACAAGGAGCAGAAGGTGCTGACTAGTGGTACTGGCTCAAGAGTTCTCTGTAAATACTTAGCAAACGGATTTTTAGGGTTTTTGATAAAGCAAGGAAATAAAGTGAAAGTAAATAAAGATAGCAAATAATTGCAGCAAGTGGTCTAATCCTTTCTTAGCAAAGGACAAGCCGGAGGAAATAATAATGAGGACCAAACGTTGTTGAGGACACATGGGAATACTGTCAAGTGCTTTCGTTTCATATAGCCGATTAATATTCTTTGGTTTTATAAGTGTTGTGTGTGAACATGTGCTAATATACTGACCTTACTTGGACTAATACATACTTGTGATTAAACCCCTTGCAAGCATCCGCAACTACAAGAAAGCAATTAAGATAAAAACCTAACCACAACCTTAAACTCTGAGATCCTACGCTGCCTTGTGCAAAGATTTCCTAACGGGGGTTCAGGTTTCTGTCACTCCGGCAACCCCAAAATTAGTAGCCAAATACACAATGCATTCCCCTAGGCCCATAAATAGTGAAGTATCATGTAGTCGACGTTCACATGACACCACTAGAAGAATAGCACCATAACTTAATATTAAACCATTGAATAATACCTCAACACAATTCCACTACTAACAACATGACTTCTCCCATGTCCTCAAGAATTAGATGTACTACTCACGAGACATCATATGGATCAAGATCAGAGATGATATGATGATGAATAACAATCTGAACATAAACACTAATTCAATGGTTCCACTCACAAGCATCCTACAAAAGTAATTAACACCGGAAAAGTTTCCCCTAAGAACTATGCAATTCAACACAATTGTTATAGCGGGATGGAGTGGTGATGATGGTGTTGGTGTGGATGATGATGATCCTGATGAAGTCTAGCTTGATGATGGTGTTGATGGCGATGATATCCCCTCTCCGGGAAGGAATTTCCCCGACAGAAATCTGTCTGCCGGAGAGCTCTTTCTCTCTCGGTGTTTTCCGCCCCGCGGAGGTGGCGGAATCTTTCTGTGGTCGCTCTCCCCTGACTTTAGGGTTTCGAGGAGAAGATACAAGTGAGAGGGTGGAGCCATAGGTGGGCCAGGGTGGCCACACCCCCTGTAGGCGCGGCCTAGGGTGGCCCGTGCGTGGGGGTGTGGGCCCCATGTGGCCCAACTCCGCCTCCCCTTCTAGCATCCTTCGTCTTCTGGGAAAATATAATTTTTTGTAGTTTTTCTGGTATTTTTATGATCTTCACGAAATTGCATAAAAACACCGCTTTTTTCATTAGAATCCTAACTCCGGTAGTTCCTCCTCCAAGAATCCTCCAACATGCAAAAATAGATGAAAATACATAAGTATCACCTCTTAATATGAAATATATCAACGAATAGAGGCAAATTATGATATAGAATGGTGATGCAAACTGGACGTATTAACTCCCCCCAAGCTTAGACCTCGCTTGTCCCCAAGCGAAAACTGAGCTCAGTAAACATGTCCACAGGTTTATGGAGTGAAGTGTCTATAAAAAGAATACGGACAAGAAGCATCACACTTACCAATACACAACTCATAGTAGAAAGCAACTCATCATTATATAAATTATCTTGCAACAAGTATGGGAGTCACAATAAAGATGAATAAATATAAACCATAATTGGGATTGGCAAACTTTGTTCTTGGTCAGAGAACAGTTGGTAAACAGTTTTCAAGTAAAGCTTTTGTAAAAAAGTTTATAACAGGAGTACTCTTTGCTCAAACCTAAAAGGTTTTTCACAATAATAGCTTTCAAATTAATAGTCATTTAGATAAGAGTCTTGTGTAAACAAGGAAGATAAAGAACATGATTGAATAAATCATCATATGAATGCTTGAAACACAACAACTCAAATGCTTGCTGGAGATAGAGAGGGGTAGGTTTACTGACTCAACTTCGAAGTAGAAGAAAGGCACTTCATAGAGGGAAGCAGAGATTTCAAGTTCATAAAGAGCTTTCAAAAGATTATGGTACTTACTAGCTTTGAGATCTCATTCCCCTATCATAAGAATCTTGAGGTGATTAAGGTTAAAGTGAACAAAGATGGAGTATATGCTTGACGAAATATAAGTTGGCAACCTCATGTCCCTTGAGTACGAGGGCCGCTCCTCATGCTACTCAACTTTAGTTACCGGTACGTTCTTGTCATAGTAAGTATATGCGTATCATAGAGAACCGCCAACGGGGTACCCATTGCACATGATACAAGAGCTATCCCATACCAAAATGACAAGGCAAGCAGACAATAAGCATCTCAGCAATCTCTTATTTACCATGGGAAAATGGTGTTTTTTTCTCTCTTTCCTCTTTTCAATATGTCTCTTTTTTATATATACTAAGAAAGCTTCATAGATTGCTCATTATGGTGATGCTACAAGTTTCCACCGTGATTAGGCATGGCTTAGGCTAGCGGCCCAGGCGTTTATCTAACACACATACATAACTCCATGTAATTACAAGCTCCCCTTTTATTTCACACTGACGACATCCACAAACAAAAGAGCATGATATCAACTGGGTAGATATTTACAAGTGTTGAAAGTGTTCCCCATGACAGCACGGTTCTGCTAATCCCAACTTATAGGTGCAAGTATATACAACTTGGATGACACAATGGTTCAAGTTTATTAGGGGCAAGAAAATAAGGTGTGCCATCAAGTTCGTGAGAGCTTTACTAACTAGTTTTCACATAACAAAATAATTTTTAATTTGAAAGATAGATGAAGCTTGAGAATTTACTTGGAATAGCAATAATACTAATAGGTAGATATGGTGGACACAAATGGCACAGGTTTTGGTTTAAAGGATTGTATGCATGAGAATTGTTCCCTCTCAGTATAGGTTTTTGGGCTAGCAAGGCTGGGTAGCAAGCAAAAGAGTTGAAGGAAACAAACAAACATGCAAGTGACAAAGTCAAACATGCAATCTTCCTTGAAGACACCAAAGATCTTAAATAAAGAACACTAAGCTTATGAGCCAATCAATCAAGAAAGAAAATAATATAAAATACCTGTAAGTGATTTTATCTTTTCCTTTCAAACCTCAAAAAGTGTTGCTACTGACCAGAGCTCGGTTTGCCAAAACCAATTTAGATCTACTTGATGCTCCCAAAATGATACCAATACTGATCAACAAGATCAATCATATAATATAGATTGCAAACTAAAATAAGAAGTGGAAAAAGTAAAAGATGAAACTTCTCATTAATATTCCATAAAGGCACTCACACCAAGGGATACATAGATAACCAACTAAAGGAGAGATACTTCCACAATGCAAAACAACCTATATGATAACTTCTCTACCCAAGATATGACTCTACTAAAAAGGTAAAAAGATAAAATATAATGATGTGATATCGTGGCACTCCCCCAAGCTTGGAACAAGCCAAGGGGATGCCAAAACCTGATGACAAATTAATCCTTCGGTGGTGGTGGTATTCCCTCGATAAGCTTTTCAATCAGTTCCCACAAATCCTCGATCCCAAAGGCTAGAGTACGAATCATCTCCGAGTTATGCTTAATACTGTTCATGATCATGTCGGACCGAGAATCCTAGTCCTTGTGATTCTTTCGCCACTTTTCCTCTTGAGAGTGTTCTTTCTCTGCATGGTTAGAACGAGGCATATCCCAACTAGAGGGCAACTTCCCTTTAGGCAACCTTTGGTATTGTTGATCATGTATAAGAGTATGGAAGGGGTTCTTGGTGCATGGAGGAAGTGACTGTAGAGAGAGGATATGACGCGGAGTTTTCCCTCTTGTAGACATTCGCGATGTCCTCCTAAGCTTGATAGGGTTTGCCACCACTCCAATGCTTGCAACGGTAGCACGGGTGTTCGGGTGCTCGTCCTCCTTCACGTCCTCTTCATCCCCAACCAAGATCTCCTCCTTGGGGTTTTGAGGATCATCTTCCATAGGCTTCTTGCCCTTGTCGTTGGCGGAGACCATGGTGCCTCTAAACTTGAGAGTATCTCCTGACAGAAACAGATCGAAATAAAAACACGACGAGAACACGATATACGAACCTCGGGGGATCCAGGGGGTTATATATTATGAAGTGTTATGACATAAGGAAGGTACTGTGAGAAAATGAGACGGAGACGGACTCCAGGGGGCTCACACCCCCTGGTGGCGCAGCCAGCTGGAGACCGCGCCACTAGTGGGTGTGGTCCACCTGGGCTCTGTTTCCTCCTCTTTTTCGTTCCGCAACCTTCCAAATGTAATAAAAACATCAAAAATATAAAGAAAAGGGTTTTTTTGCAAACCTTCTGTTTTCATCACTTTTACCTATTCAAAGACGGACTCTGCAGATTCCTTCTCTCCAACACCTGAAAATTCCTTTCATGCAAGGTCTCACACAAACTTCATTGGCAACATTATTGTATGCAAAAACAATAAACCTTTAGGTTGAAATTTCAACTGATATCTATCAAAACAAAAGCTACTGTAGCAACTCCTTTCCAAAACCCCAAAAAGAATCTGAAAGGGAACCAATATAAGAGGCAAATGCGAATGATGGCAGGAATCTGTCAAAATAGACCAGCAGGTAAAGATTGATTTTTTCGAAAAACTTATGTTGCTCCAATCAAAAAGTGCAACACTAATGAAAGTTGGATAACAACTTGGGGCACAATCACAGAAAATTACACCTCCATCTGATGTACTGAGATCCTTCATGAATCTTTACAATGCAACACAAAAAATCTAACCCAGGACAACAAATTTTCACAACTCCTCTACTTCTTAAAAGAGGTTGATCTTGACTCAAAAACCAAAACAAACAAAAAGGATAAGGAGAGGTTATTAAAAGTAATAACTTCCAAGACTCAATAAAACTATTGGGTTATCTCCCAAGAAGCACTTTTCTTTAATGCCTTTAAGTTAGGCTTGACAATTTCAATGATGCTCACATAGGAGATATAGATTTGAAGTGAAAGAGAGCATTAAGAAGCAAATATCCAACACATTTGAGTCTAATCCACTTCCTATGCAAGGGAATCTCATGAGAAAACAAATTGTTGAAACAAAAGGCCACTAGCATAGGAAGACAAAACAAATGCAACCTCAAAGCTTTCAACATAAAGAGGGGGAATTTAATATTATTGAGATGCATACAACCATGTTTCCCTCTCTTATAATAACTTTCAGTAGCACTTTGAATAAAGTTGACAATATAACTGTCACAAGAAACAACTTTATGAGAATGAGCATACTTATAATCATCAGAAAGAGGTCTAAGGTCATAAACTGGATCAATAGAAGCAAGTTGTTCCACCCAGAAATCCTCATTAGGAAAATTATTATCATAATGAGCTTTAGCAAATTTGGAAAAGTTAAACTCATAAGAATCTCCATCAAATTTAGTTAAAACTTTCTCCTTTTTGCAATCTATAATAGCTCCACAAGTGTTCAAGAAAGGTCTACCAAAAATGATAGGACAAGTTTTACTAGCTGCTAAACCAAGTACTAGAAAATCAGCAGGATACTTAGTCTTACCGCAAAGGACTTCCACATCTCTTACAATACAAATAGGGCAAATGGTTTCCTTATTAGCAAGGTGAATAACCACATCAATGTCCTCTAATTCACAAGGACCAATTTCATGCATAATTTCCCTGTAAAGCTCATAAGGAATAGCACTAGAACTAGCACCAATATCACATAAACCATAATAGCAATGATCACCAATTCTCACAGAAAGCACAGGGACACTAGTTTTTCTAGCTTCTCTAGGATGAGAGACAATATTAGAAGAGTCTTCACAGAACACAATGTGCTCATCCTCTATATTTTAGTGACAAGATCTTTCACAGCGGCTACTACAGGTTCAATGTTTATTTGCTCATAAGGTTCCATAGTTTTCTTTGTACTTTTTCTAACCGCACTAATTATCATGGAATGCTCCTTTACCTTAGCTGGGAAAGGTGTTTTCTCAACATAAGGTTCATGCAAAATATAATCAATAGTACAAACTTCAGTGCTTCTAACAGGAACATGATTAACAACATCTTTATAAGGTGCACGATACTTATTCTACTTCTTTTTAGGAATTTGTATATAAGAGGCAAAAGCCTTAAAACAATTGGCAATACTTTGAGAATAAAGACCATACTCAATACTAATATCACGAAATTCATCAGTTCCCATAAAAGATTTAATGCATTCATAATCATAATTTATACCTGACTTTCTTCCTTTGTCATTCTCCCATGCTTTAGTGTTCTCTTGAATACAGTCTAGAAGATCCCATTTAGCTTCTTCCTTCATGCGTGTGAATGATCCATCACAAGAAGCATCTAATAAATCTTTATCGTGAAGAGAAAGCCTTGCATAAATGTTATTAATAATAATATTGTTAGGGAGTTCATGAATAGGACATTTAAGCATTAGTAACTTCAATCTCCCCCAAGCTTGGGTTGTACTCTCTCCATCACGAGGCCAAAAGTTATATATTTGATTCCTATCCTTATGAATATCACTAGGAGGATAGAATTTAGAGTAAAAGAGAGGTACTATTTCCTCCCACTCCATGGATTATCCATTCTTCAGCAGCTTATACCATTCTTCAGCTCTTCCTTTCAATGATATAGAGAGTAACTTCTTCTTCACCTGTTTAGTTGTGATACATGCGCAATTAAACAACCCGCATAATTCATGGATAAAAAGCAAGTGATCACCAGGATGGACAGTTCCATCCCCAAAATAATAATTATCCATAACACGATCAAAAATTCTTGTAGGTATCTTAAAAGGATCTATCTCAACAGGTGGTGGTTCATCTACTACCCTAACAGTTGTAGTGGTTTTCCCAAACAGGAAACCAAGTGGGTTATGCATATTGGAAACAAAGTAACAAACAGAAATAAAAAGCAATAATCATAGTAGAAGTTTCCTTTACCAGTTCCACTCTTCAATAGATCTTCATTCCCCGGCAACGGCACCAAAATATAGTCTTGATGACCCACAAGTATAGGGGGTGTATCGTATTACTTTTGATAAATAGGAGTGTCGGTCCCAACAAGGAGCAGAAGGTGCTGACTAGTGGTACTGGCTCAAGAGTTCTCTGTAAATACTTAGCAAACGGATTTTTAGGTTTTTTTTGATAAAGCAAGGAAATAAAGTGCAAGTAAATAAAGACAACAAATAATTGTAGCAAGTGTCCCAATCCTTTCTTAGCAAAGGACAGGCCAGAGGAAATAATAATGAGAACCAAACGTTCTCGAGGACACATGGGAATACTGTCAAGTGCTTTCGTTTCATATAGCTGATTAATCTTTTTTGGTTTTATAAGTATTATGTGGGTGAACCTGTGCTAATATACTTATCTTACTTGGACCAATTGAAAGGATACGGATGTCGCCTAGAGGGGGGTGAATAGGCGATTAAAACTTTTCCTAGAGTGGCTCAACAAAGGCGGAATAAAACTAGTGTTTACTTTGTTAAGCACAACCTAGAACAACTAAGGTTCACCTATGTGCACCAACAACTTATGCTAAGCAATACAAGCAACAAAGTGATAGCAAGATATATATTACTTCAAGCACGAAGGCTATCACAATGTAAAGTGCATAAGTAAAGAGCTCGGGTATAGAGATAACCGAGGCACGCGGGGACAACGATATTTTACCGAGTTCCTCCCAACATGGAGTACGTATTGTTTGGAGAGGGGGTGGTATCAAACCACCAACGCCACAAAAGGCCTCCCTTATTCTCCGGTGAATCTCACCCCAACGGGATCGATCCACACTTCCACTATCGGTGCACTTGTCGGTGGCAACCGAAACCTCTCACAAGGTTGGGGCACATCTCCACAACTTAATTGGAGACTCCCAACAAACGCCACCAAGGCCACAAAACCGTCTAGGGTTCCAAGAACCCAAGAGGGACAAGCTCCAATGAGTAACTCAAACCAAATCCTCCGAGGAGAACACAAACCGATGCACCAAATGCAATGGCAAGGACACAAGAAGTGCTCACATCCTTCTCTCCCAAATTCCACCAAAGCTACAAAAGCTTATGGGGGAATAAGAGAGGAAGAACAATGGAGGAAATCCACAAAAGACTCCAAGATCTAGATCCCAATATGTTCCCCTCACTTAGAGGAGAGATTGATTGGTGGGATTGTAGATCTAGATCTCCTCTTTCAAATCCCTCAAGAATATGCAAGAATCATAGGAGGGATCGAGAGGAAGCAAGCTCAAGAAGGTCAACAATGGAGGGGAAAACTTGCAAGAATAGTTGAGGAACCATTGGGAAAGAAGGCCCCTTATATAGGTCCCTCCAAAATCCAACCGTTGCAGCCCAAAAACGCGATTCCCGGTACTACCGAACTTTTTCCCGGTACTACCGGACTCTCCCGGCACTACCGAACATTTCCTAGGGTTCCTGGGGCTCCAATACGCATTTTTCTCTGTGCTCCCCGGTACCAAAATGCAGTACTACCGGACCCCGGTACTATCGAATCCTGGTCCGGCACTACCGGTCATCACAGAACGAAAACAGCCATAACTTTTGCATCCGGACTCCAATTTCGATGATCTTGGGCTCGTTTCGAAGAGGACAACAACCTCTACAAGATCATGCAAAGAAACATCATAATCCATCAAGGGAGGATAGATCCAAATGACGAAGTAAAAAACCTTCTGCCGCGCTAGGTACTAAAATGCGGTACTACCGCCTTTTGGTACCTAGCCCGGCAGTGGCTTTTGGAAACTTGTCAAAAACCTTCTGCCATGTTAGGTACTAAAATGCGGTACTACCGCATTTTGGCACCTAGGAGGGCAGTGGCATTTGGCAACTTGCCAAAACCTACTGCCGCGCTAGGTACTAAAATGCGGTACTACCGCATTTTGGTACCTAGGAAAATTCAAACCTCTATAACTTTTGATTGGTAACTCCGATCGACCCGATTCCAATTGCGTTGGAAAAAGGACGACATGAGATACCCTATGAAAGGTGAAAATATTGGTTACCACCAAGTGAGAATGTATCATGTATAATAATGTGAGATACCTCACTTGGTGGGAAACCTAAAAGTCGCCAAGATCAAAATCGCAACAAGATACAAACGGAAGATCCGATTTTGATGAACAAGAGCTTGTTATGAAGATTAACACAAGCTCTATATCCTCACATGGATAAGACCAAATAACAACCAAATATGATGATGCAAATATGCAAAGGTTTGAGCTCTCTTCGAACGATGTGACCGAGTTACTCATTCGAGAGCCCCTCTTGATAGTACGGTTATCTATCCTAAACCCGGTCTCCTACTAACAATATGAGACCGGCAAAAGGGAAAACCTATCAAGATTATACCTTTGCCTTGAGCATTCCACTTGAGCTCGATGTAGACGATCTTGCCCTTCTCAAGATGGAACGCCTTTCTTAATTCCTCATCATCGATCCATGATCACCGAGAATGGCAAGCATCAAACATGAGATCTTCTATAGATGGTGCATTTTGAGATTGCACAATGCATCTTCTTATCACTTCATCGACCTTGAAGCCACCACATGCTCCAAGTGATGCCAATGGACAAATCCTACAAGTACAACTTAATACACACATTAGTCCATAAAGATTGTCATTAATTACCAAAACCACACATGGGGGCCCACATGTTCTTTCACCAATGCATACTTGTGATTAAACCCCCTACAAGCATCCGCAAATACAAGAAATCAATTAAGATAAAAACCTAACCACAACCTTAAACTCTGAGATCCTACGCTCCCTTGTGCAAAGGTTTCCTAACGGGGGTTCAGGTTTCTGTCACTCCGGCAACCCCACAATTAGTATCCAAATACACAATGCATTACCCTAGGCCCATAAATGGTGAAGTATCATGTAGTCGACGCTCACATGACACCACTAGAAGAATAGCTTCACAACTTAAATATTAAACCATTGAATAATACCTCAACACAATTCCACTACTAACAACATGACTTCTCCCATGTCCTCAAGAACTAAACGAACTACTCACGAGACATCATATGGATCAAGATCAGAGATGATATGATGATGAATAACAATCTGAACATAAACAATAATTCAATGGTTCCACTCACAAGCATCAACTATAATAGTAATTAACACCGGGAAAGTTTCCCCTAAGAACTATACAAGATTCAACACAATTGTTACATCGGGATGGAGTGGTGATGATGGTGCTGGTGGAGATGATGGTGTGGATGATGATGATCCCGATGAAGTCTAGCTTGATGATGGTGACGATCTCCCCTCACCGGGAAGGAATTTCCCCGGCTGAAATCTGTCTGCCGGAGAGCTCTTTCTCTCTCGGTGTTTTCCTCCCCGCAGAGGCGGCGAAATCTTTCCGTGGTCGCTCTCCCCGGACTTTAGGGTTTCGAGGAGAAGATATAGGTGAGAGGGCGGAGCCAGAGGTGGGCCAGGGTGGCCACATCCCCTGTAGGTGCGGCCTAGGGTGGCCCGTGCCTAGGAGGATGTGGGCCCCCTGTGGCCCAACTCCGCCTCCCCTTCTGGCATCCTTCGTCTTCTAGGAAAATATAATTTTCTGTAGTTTTTCTGGTATTTTTCTGATCTTCGCGAAATTGCATCAAAACACCGTTTTTTCCATCAGAATCCTGACTCCGGCAGTTCATCCTCCAAGAATCATCCAACATGCAAAAACAGATGAAAATACATAAGTATCGCCTCTTAATATGAAATATATCAACGAATAGATGCAAATTATGATATAGAATGGTGATGCAAATTGGACGTTTCAGGAAGGGCAGAGGTGGTTACCGATAGTGGCATGCGAGACACCGCTGCAGGCAGCGACATCGAGCTGGGTGGAAGCTTGGTTAGGGATAAAGGGCTCGGGAAGGGGGGGTTCAGGCAGGGCCTCACCGAAAACAGCTGCAGCCAAAATGGGCGGCGAGGGCAGCGACTATTAGCAAAGAGTGACTGGTCTGCATATAGAGCGACCATTATACCAGCAGCGGCCACAATCATGTCGTTGTCGTTGCCACACTCTCAATCGCCTATTATTGTTTCCACCACAAACACTACATCAATGTTGATCTGAATCCAATCCAACATATACATATATTGTACTGAACCTTAGTACAGAGAAGTGGGAAATGAGTAGTGATCGTTATTCATCCCAACACACAAAATAATCATCTATTTGTGGCAGTGTATTATAAGTTCCAAATAAATATATTGTTACTAAAGGACTTTTCGAGGAAAATCCACATGTATCATTCCCAGATGTCCTCTCTAAGCATTTTCCATTTTATTAGAAGTCAAAATCCTAGGAATTTCAGTATTGTCAAAGTGTACTATTTCCTCTCACTTTAGTACATGACACAAATCTCTTCAAGGAAAAACGTCCCTACAATTTAGTATTACTATTCTAAAAAAGTTTCGTCTTACAGCGAGATTTGTCTCTTATGTGATCTATTCCATGAGTTTACATGAAAGTACAAAGCAGGCCAAATATAATAAAAATCATATCGATATCCTTGGACCACCTAATGAAGGTCCTAAAATCTAGCAAAATTAATGAAGGTTTAGCTAAAAAGTTGTGCCGCAACCCGCCCCGATTGACGCCCTGTTTAGAACCCAAACATGGATTTTAACGTTCCTATCCATTTTCGACGTTGGTTGAGCAAACAAGGACGTACTCCGGACTATGATATAGGATATGTTAATTTCTATCTACGTATGCAAATCTTAAACGAGAAAGTACACGCGGCTGTTAGGTTTATTCCCCTTGAATAAGCCTCGCTGGGCAGTCCTTGAATGCATTGAGCAGGCTGTAGGCAGCGGACCCGTGAATCTGTTGTTGCTTATCATGGTCCATAACTATAACTAGCTCAGACGATGACAGGACGCACGAGCACGAGTATTATCAAGCAAGCAGGTCCCATCGAAATGCATCAATCCATTCCCCAGCGATTGTGTCCTTGTGGACCTTGTGCTGAAGAGTGTGTTACACTGCCATCAGGCTGATGATTGAAATAGTAAATATTTTTGCAAGCTCTTCCCTCTCTGAGAAAAAACATGGTTCAGACAGACTGCCTGCACGTTTTACTCTCCACGGGGCCACAGCTCGAACAACTACCTGAAGCAAATCTTCCTAAAACAAAAACCCCATCCTCTAAAGCCAATTCCTTGGGCCACGAGCTAGCTGCAACTGCAGATGTGAACGATGAAACTGCAGACGACACACTGTGCGACGAAACGGACGTACGAGCGAATTTAAGAACCTGAAAACGTATTGAAACACCCTCTGCGTCTTCATCATTGGGATGCATTAGCACTGTGCGTCGCATCGGCGCGCGCCTGTTTTTACACCTGTAGCTCGGAGCTGCTGGTACGCACAGTGTGGTGGGATAAACACGGCCGTCAGATTGCAGTTCCAAAGATTAATTGGTGCCCAGTGCTGTTCATGTTGGCCTCTACTGGCAGTTACAGAGCCATTCTTCAGATTTCTGAAGCCAAAACATGTTTCGGCGTGGGCCGTTGATTTATCATGCAAACACATGTCATTCCAGTAAGGGTTCTGACTTCTGACTAACCAAACTCCTAAATTCACGAACGTCGCCAAAGTTTCAGCGTCGTCAACGGCGTTATCTAGCACTCCGAGCTAATTGGAATCTCGTAGTCAATTAATTTACACTGCCCCCTTCGCTGAGACACCTAGGCTAGGCGTGCGAACCGAATGCATAGAGCGAGCTGCCTGCCTGCCAAGATATATTACGATCGCAGCATGGGAACAGCACAAGTTACAACATGACATGACACGAGCAGCTAACAAAACCTAATTCTAGGTTCGAGGCACAAAGTCATAAGGAGTTAGTGGAGCCTGTCTCAACTTGCGGTTTGACGGTTTCATGTTACCAAAATATTGCCAGTTGGACGTGCTACGCTAAACAGGTCTATGCAAAGACTTCAAAAAAAAAAACTTGAGAATAGGCACCAAATCCGGTAAGAAGAGATTGGATCTCCCTGACGAATACCTCTGCTTGGTTTAAACCCCTCTGTTTTTGTTCCATTGAGAACTGAAAAAGACACCGTTGGTACACCTCTCATTATAGTACCAACAAACCTTGGAGAGAAACCAAGTTTTTTCATAATAGCCTCAAGATAATTCCATTCAATGCGATCATACGCCTTTTGCATGTCCAACTTAAGAGCACAATGGGCATTCTTCTTTCTCTTCTTTGTTTTCATAAAGTGGAGGCACCCATATGCAGTAATCACATTATCTGTAATAAGGCGGCCAGGAACAAACGCTGATTGTTCTTCAGACACTATCTCAGAAAGAATCTTCTTCAACCTGTCAGCGAGCACCTTGGATGCAATTTTAAACACCACATTGCACAAGCTAATAGGTCTGAATTGAGAGAGATATGTAAGGTTTTGTACCTTCGGAATTATAACGATGAACGTACTATTGACTCCCTCCGACGAATCTTCCCCCTTGAGAAGTCGGATTACAATCCGTGGTTTCATTTTAACAAGATTAGTCCAGGCTCAATCGGGCATGGGCTTCATTTTAACAAGATTAGGCCAGGCTCAAGAGTAATGTCTATCCAAAACTCTAGGTTCATTGCCCAACGAGAGTATGGCTTCGGTTCAATTGGCCCATTGAAAATATGTCTATATTAACATGCTAAGATCCAAGTCCAGCACATTTTTAAGGATGACAATTTTATGCGCGGAAATGATAGTAGATATTAAATCACAATCCTATAAATACAAAAATGGATGTTACCTGTAATTTTAGTTTGAGCTACAATGTTAAAGTTATGCCGCGCAACCATTAAAATAATGAGCCAACATCTGCAATAGTATTAACTCGCCGAGGGTATGAATTACTATTTTCTTATACGTATCAACCGAGACAAATATTGCAAGAACAAGCGTCGTCCGGCAACCATGAGGAAAAATCCAAAATAAATATGACGAAGTAAGATTTGAAGGTTAATACATGGAGAATTTTAATCTTCCGACACTGACATTGTGAGAGATCTATCAATCATGAGAAAAAAAATCTAAAATCAATGTGCCGAAGTAAGATCTGAAGGTCAATAGATAGAGAATTTTAATCTTCTGACACCACCATCGACATCGTGAAAGAGATCTCGTCATCAAATGAAGGACAAATATCTCTTATTGTAGACGATGTTATCTCTATTGACAGGAAGACAAAAAAAGGTACCAAAATCCTAACCTTCTTTTGCGGTGAAAGGAGTACTTGATATTAGTTCGGACAAATTACAGAGAGGCCCACATAAGAAAACAAAATTACAAACCAGCCCAACTATAACACGACCACACCGGCGACAACACAGTGCTGTTGGTGGCGCGCTGCTGCTCCTACTCCCCTAGACGCCATGGATCGGGAGCATCCCCAAGACAGCGGGAAGTCGCCGAGCACCGATCCCAGGGGGTCTACACCGGAGGCCACTGTCGTCGCGCCGCTGAACATCATCAACATATTCCAGAACTTTGAACGCCAGATCCGCCGTTCTGCGGCAACCGGCGATGGGGAAGACGACCCAGGCAGCACCACAACACCACCAGGTCGATGAGGTAGTAGATCGATGCCCGAACTCCTCCAAGCTCCACCGTCAAGGGGAGAGTCCACCACCTGCAAAACCAATTCGGACGCGCCACCTCCACCTCGCCGCCGCCGACTGGGACCCCTAAGCCAACTCACACTATATACACGACGCAAATCGGGTTCCCCCGTCCTCCCGCCGCCGGAACGGCCGGCGGAGGGCGAGGGAACCGACGATTCGACGCCGGCGAGGCACGGTTCGCCCACGGGAGCTCACAAGTCTCCTTTATGTACTGTAGACGGGGAAGGGATGAGGTCCACGGTCCTCGAAATGATCCCACCAAATCCTAACCTAATTCATTAGAAATACCACTTTTATTAGAAAAACTAGAAATACCACTTTTTAATAAAAATTAGAAATACCACTTTTATTAAAAACTCTAGTCATATATCGGGTTCTCTGCCCCAGAGAGAAGCAGCGGCTTGTAAAACCGTTGAGGTTAATCCAACTACTAGTTCATGTATGTGGTCTTTAGTCCACTTTTTACTGCATCGAGAGACGGCAACTCAGACTATCTTTAGTGTAACTTTTAGTTTTATCAAAGATTTTTATTAGTTCGTGCGTGTTTCTGTTTCGTCGATATGATGTAGTATAGTAACTTGTCTCGTTAATCACTAGTTTGATTATTTGTTAGGGACCTTTTGACCGGTGGAGGCTATTTGGGTTTAGTCATATCCCGTCTACGGGAGGATGCCACATTCAACTTATAAGGAAGAGATTTATTTTTTTCACCAGTCTAGGCTTTTGAGATGGAGTGAGTTCTCTGTTGAATGTTGGGTTGTGAGCGCATGAATTTCAGAACATGGACCGAGTATTTGGCTAGCCTAACTGGACGCCAAATCTGATATCAAAGCCAGCATCGTCATGCTTTTCTGAGAGGCTTCTTAGGGAGATGGAATGTTAGGGGCATGTTGACCGGTGGAGGTTGTTTGGGTTTACTCTGAAAGGAGGCCACACTCAGCTTATAAGGATGGAATTTCTTTCTCCCACTAGTCTAGGCTTTTGAGATGGGTGTTTTTTTTTTTTGCTGAATGTTGATATGGGCCGAGTATTGGACTAGCCTAAGTGTACGCTAATATTATTCTCAAAAATATCGACCTTACCCTAAATGACATGCTAGGTTTAAATCCGGCGTTGCTGATTTTAACCCAAAATATTACTCACTCGTTCACTTCTATGTTTTTCTCTGTGGCGTCAATCATTATCAGTTGCAGTGATTGCAAAATCCTGCCGATCAAGTACGTAGACTCTCACGTCAAAGAAAAAAGTACAGTAGACTCTGTAGAGCAACCAAAATTCACGTGGTGGCGATAAAAATGATTCTCCACGGATTCAGAGCGTTGCCATTTACCCAGAAAGAAACAAGACATTACCACCCGCCTATTCAGGATGCCAAATTTAAGTTTAGACACCGAAAATCAGTCTAGTCGCGTATCCAGAAACCTGTTTTCGTTCGGGTTTAAGCCAACTTTGATCCGGACTATCCAGGTCATTCCCAGGATCCCGGGTACGCCCTGGAGACGCCGGACGCAGCAAACTCGGCGAAAAAAACGAAGCGGCGTGTGAACCCGCCGAGTCAGCGACAAAAGCCGAGTCGTCGTCGTCCTCGGAACCACGCGGCGACCGCCGGAGAATAACCGTCCGTCGCTTCGGCCACGCATCGCCGAATTGCCGCGTCACCGCCGCCGCCTCGGCTCCCGCGACGGACCGTCGGACACTAACTTTCCGCCATTTCCCCTTTTTCCGCCCTCGCCGCTACACCCCTCCCGGCCTCGCCGTCCATCTCAGCCTATATAAGTCGTACCCCTCGCCGGAGTTCCTCGCACTCTCTCACAGCTCCCCAGCCCACCAGCCCAAAACTCTGGCGAACACACTTAGCCATGGCCGAGCGCTTTCCCGGCGACGGTGCGGCGGCGAACGGCTTCGGCCGGCGCACGCTCCAAGCTTGGGAGGCGTGCATGCTCTACGAAGCCGGCTACATGGCGCCACCGGACACACGGAATCCTCTGGGTGGAAGCTTAGCGTCGGTGGCATCCCTATCCCGCCGGCGCCGACGCCGGACGAACTACCCTACGAGATCCAAGCCTTCATCGCGGTCATGGATGATCCCTCCAACACCGAGAGCCCCGACAACCTCCTCTACTGGGAGACGTTCTTCGCCGACCGCCGCGCCCAGGAGCTCGCCCGACACGAGGGGCCGCCAGACGACGCGCCGAAACGCAACAACGCGGCCGGTCGCCGATGTTTTTGGAGCGCGCCAAACCGGACGCTCGCAGCGGTGCTAGAGCACATCCAAGCCGGGAACACGCCGCGTCTCGGCTTCCCGCGCACACCCACGCCAGCGGCCAGGTCGGGGTGGCGTCCTCCGGCGAACTGGATGCCAAGGAGGATGGCCAGCTTGAGCTTCTCCTCCTCCGCCTCGGCCTCCCACTCATCGGGCTCCACGCCCCTCCGTACGCCGACGGGTCCTTCGTCGGCGCTGCGCCCAGTCAAGCGCGAGAGATCGCCTTGCGCTCACCGCCGCGGACACGCTTGCGCGGCATCGTCATCGGCGAGCCACGCATGCGGGCCTTGTCGGCTCCAACTGGCCGCCTTCGCCTTCGCCGCCCGAAGCCTGAGCCGGCTGATGGCTCGACGCCTCCCGAGGATAGCGCCTTAAGGATGGCGTTGGAGCAGTCGCTCCGCGACTCGGCGCCGCAGCCGTCGTTGGTGGAGCCGTCCTCGCCGGACATCCTGGAATGGTCCAGGGCGAATTGGGAGGAGACGGAGCGATAGCGCGTCCACCGCCTGCAGCAGCAGGCCGAGGAGCAGGCGTCCCGAAGACGGGCGTGGTCCGGGCGCACGCGCGCCTACCAGGGTGCCCCGCTCTTCGTCCTCGACGATGACGAGGAGGACGATCCTTCTTAACAGCCCTAGAGGTGCGGCGACGCCGGTCAGGGGAGCTCCCGGTCACCACAGCCGCCGAGCGACGACGACGACGGCGGCCAGGACGACGGCAGGGCCGATCCCGGCTACACGTCCTTCTACAGCAACTTCCGCATGTAGAAACGGCGACGGCATCGGTGAAGGCTAGGCGGCGGCCTTTTTTATGTTTTAGTTTATTATCTAGTTTAAATTCGATGTAATCCGCCTATATTCGTCTATTATCTTTAATGAAATCCGTCTGAATTTGCCAAACTTTTTTGAATTTTAGCCGAAGACGGGAACTCGGCTTGGGAACTCGAGTGAGAAACTCGGCGTATCCGGGCCAAAAATTTATTTTTTTCGTTTAAAATTTGGTCCGAAATTTGGCCTGATTTCGCTATTGGAGATGCTCTAACGATCGACCACACCTAACAAATAAGAGACGATTGATTCTCGACAAGATAAGCTCGCTACAGGTAAATCAGGTCGCTTCACTTTCACTCTCACCGCGCAACGCGTAATTTCTTAAGAACAGACACGTACCATTTGCATATTCCATGCTACGAAGCTTACCTACTGCTACTACTACACTCTCTGATTTGTCTGAGCAAACCTTGTCGGGTCAATTTTGTCTCGTCTCAAATTCTAAATGACAGTTCCCTATGATCCTGTCTCTCGATTCTGGTCGTGCATGGCATGGACCATGGATGGATCGGCTCACAAATCCAGTCGGTCCGTGTCTCATCGGAGAAATCAAACATGCTAGTACTATGATCTACGGGAATCCCGAACAATAGGGTGATTCTGCTAAGATATGCATATAGATGTGCAAGAAAACAAGACAGGGGTCAACGTTGCATGTGCAGAAATGCCAGTCTGAAGAACAACTGTTCACAGATAATAACAGACTAGTGTTGGAGCATGTTAGACAGACAAGGAACTTTTGATCCAGCCCCATCTCTCAAGTCTGCTTCTCATAACTCAGCGCCATCAGAGGAACAACCTACTCTGCATCAACCGTGGACAAAGTTTTTTACTGTATTTAAAATGTCAATGTAATTAACAAGGATGACACCTTCCAAGAAGCAAGAAGAGAAACACTGCAAGAAAACAAGGAGATGGCATCCAACCACAGCCAAAAACCTGGAAGAAAAGCTCTAAAGCAAAACAAATAAAACGTCTGCTTAGCAGGTTTTGTCGGTTTATGATCACCATAACCTTTCTTATCCTTTTGCCAGTGGAACGGAACAGATTGTCCAGGCCCTGAAAAGAGCAAGCAAGGCCCCTTTTAAGCGCGAGCACTTTGATCCAGTTTTCTATTGTGGAACCAGGTTGATGCATATTCCAAGCCTTTTTGTTGAGTCGACGAACAGGGGAGCGAGGAGCCTCATACGACAATGTTGCGAGGATTCATGACCTTTGGCCCATTCGTTTTCATTCTTTTGGTTTGTTTTGTAGTTGTAACTGTGATTCTGTTGGGGAACAGATTTGCCAACCCTCTGCATCACCACAAATTATGATAGTTTTATTTTCGCAGCCCATTTTCGCTGTGAGATATTTTTGGGTAACTATTTTGTCCATCTTTTGTTCATATTTTTCATAACTTGCTTACAGAAGTTTGACGCAACACATTTCAACAGGTACATATGACATGAATGTGAGATTTCCTAATCTCTTGGCTCGATTTCTCAATTTTTGGTCTCTTTTTTTCCCCTGAAACCAAATACAAACGCAGACTCTCACAAAACAACTTCTAGACATTTAGCTTTGCTGGAATGCTATTGTTTAGACGTGAAAAAGTTATACATGTCATCAATCAATTAGTTATGATATTGGTGTCACGTTTACGAGCCAGTAAGGCTGGTCATAGTGCTAAGTAACTAAGACTAGTAACTTACATATGTTACTAGTTGATGTTACTAACTTTATAGTGGGTGATAACATGTCTATGGTGTCATGCAAGACCTAATTAATTATATTGTAGACTCATATGGTTTTGGTATATATGATGGTATGGTAACTAGCTAAGTTACTACTCGCCTTTGCGATCCTGTACGGGAGAGGGGCGAAGAAGGTTTTTGGAAAGCGCTCTGCGCGACTGCTCAAGTTCATCATCACGACGCGTCTTCCTGGACGATCTCCTGGTCCGCGGGCGACTCGTCTTCAACGCCATCTTCTTCGACAGGATACGGCAACCGCTGCACCAACGGCGACTTCATCTACAACCGATCAGTACGTATACCGTGATCCGATCTGTTGTTATACTATGGCTGTTAATGTGTATGTTCTGCTATTGTTCATGTTGATCAATATATCTAGTATGTTAGAGGTTCATGTGATTATAGTTGTTGCTGTCATGATTTATATTCTGGAAATAATTATGAAAATTATGCCTAATAATCCAACACTTTTGTAGTTGTGTAACATAGTGTTGATTGTACATTTTCGCTAAAGAGTAATCATTCATGAAACAATATCCATGGAAAAAATAGTTGATTAGTCGAATTGTACAATGCAAGGTGCTTACATAAGAGTTCTTAAGGGGAGACAACATTGCAACAGCATTAAACACACATATAAATCTCATGTCTTCCAACGCAAACCACTTAGATGATTTATTAGATTTAATTAAAAAGTGCATAAGTAATCTAAGTATTGATCTCTACCCAAACACTTTTGTCCTTCAAAAGAAGCACCAATGCTATGTTAAAAAGACCGACGTATTTGCCGAGCACCTTTCCAAGTACTTGAACTAATCTAACGTGTCTAATTTAAAGGTGGAGCTACCAGGGGCCACATGTGTGGATACTTTTCTTACGCTCAGAACTGAGAAATATGTAATAAATATAGTTAGACTCGCCATAAAACATACTTTTATATTATATACAGTTGATATTATAAATATTATTATTCTGTCGAAGATGTTTAGTCAAGTTTTATCATGTTTGACTTTGACCAAATCTAAAATGCGGAGTAATTTGGGATGGAGGGAGTAGTACTCCCTCCGTCCGCAAATAAGTGGACGTTTAAGAATTTTAAGACAAATTATGGGATAAACTAGAAAGTGCATTAGGAATGTGTTAGCCATGTTCTCTCTCATCTTTAATTCTCCCACCTCCAATAAGGTAAGTGCATGTATAAAATAAAGAGGTCATTTGTTAAATGTTATTGTGCTTGATTTTTGTGAAGCAATATTTCCTGCTTTAAAATACATTGGAAGGATAGAAGTACACTCTTTGGTGTATAAATTTTGAACACAAACGTACACATATTTGTGGACAGAGAGAGTATACTACAATAGTGTTGAATGTATAAATTCCGGCAAGGTTGTAGGAATATTTTTTCCGCTAAATCATAAATAGTCACTTGTGAAACAATAGTCGTGGAAATCATAGTTGATTAGTCAAATTGTACAGTGCAAGGTGCTTACATACGAGTTCTTAAAGAGAGATAACATTGCAACATCATTAAACGCATAACTGTGACACATGGTTACTCTAACGCACCGCAATGCTAAACAAAATTTCATCCCTATGATATAGCACCGTGGGCCAGTTTGTTAGCAAAAAAGACCTCGTTTTTTTTATGAGACTCAGCTGACCGTTCGATCACGAGATCTGACGACCCAAGCACGCACGCGTGCAGCCTATCCACGTGCCTCGGCACGGGCAGACGGCGACAGAGCTTTCCTCCTCAAAAGCTCCGAGCCTCCGACGGCGACGCTTGATTAAGCAATCAAAGATGGCAGTCAGGACGCCTGCCTGATGCTGATAATGATGACACACTCGCGCGCGTGGAGATTAACTAGCAAAAGACGAGCAGCGCCCCGAGACGAGAACCCGCTTGGTTATCGGCGACGGTGCAGGACAGACAGGAGCAGCAAGGTGCATATAGTAATACCGAACTTGTCCCAAATTTGTCACATTGCTTAACCTCTGATTGCCTTTGCCCTTGGGACGACGATCTCTCCTCCTCAGTTCTCGTCCCATTTCAATCTTCAGGGCCCAGAGAGAATACATGGATGGATGATGGATCACATTCACATTCACATCACGCGTTTGTGATACGCAATGCTGCACTGGATTCAGCGCAATTTCCTCCATCAGATGATTGAACGTCTGGTGGCAAGTCTTTCCCATACCATTCCTCGCAGCAGCAGCGGGGCAGAAAACCATAAGTGTGGGACGTGACACCCTGCACCGGCCTCCCTGTTGCATTCAGTGGCGTGCAGATTGTGCCAGCCCTGCCTGCCACATCTACTCTAGATCTTTTTTTTTTTTGCATCTAGTATATGCTCTCATTTTTCAAATGCTACAGTGCCGTCAAATTATTTCGGGTACGTGGTGATGAAAGTGGGTTTCAGAAAGTGATGGTGCAAGCAGAGTAGAAATTTCAGGAGCATGCATATGTGAAAGCCGCAAACTCCTCACTTCGTGTTGTTTTCCTATTGTTACAATTCTAATGCTCGCAGAAAGCCTGAAACAGCTGAGTCTTTCATATTACTACAATATTTTGCAAAGTAGCTTTCGATACATTATAGAAAACGAGCAAGGAAAGCTGTTGATCGGTGGTCACAGCCGGAAGGATAAAGGAACATGATGAGCACACCCCCAGTCTTCGCAACAAACATGTCTTGATGTCCACCTAAAAAGATACTACTAGTTGGTCATAGAAACCTTTCCGAGAGAAAAACTTCTGAATCCAGAGATGTCTCTGTTTTTTCTAAAGTTCAGGATGATAAAGTATTAAAAGTACTTATAAAGTTTCAAAAAATTAATTCCTCTGATGTGCATATACAGGATTAAAATATCATAGGGGTATATACACATTAGGCGGGCACCGTTTACCCGGAAATTCAAACACAGAGCCTGGAGCACATGCCCCCGCCTAAAAAAAAGGGCGTTGTACAATATCAAAAGATCTGAAATGTTCAACACGTGCAATGTCATGTTCACACATAAATTTTTAATTTCCAAACTTAATTTTGTAATAAAATATGTTTGTTTCTGACCTGTATGAAAACAAATTTGGTGCTCCGAAAATCCTTTTTACAACATGTTTTCTATGACACAACATATTCTTTTACTAATCAAAAAATTTCTAACATACAAAACACATAAAAAGTTAAAATATAGAAAAATGAGTTGCTTTGTTCTCTTTAAGTATTTTTTTATGAATTTATTGTTCATTACGGTGCGAAAACGTCAACCCTCACATTTCCCCCATATTATCGTAGCAAATAAGTTGATTCCTCTATGACCATTAAGAACATAGGGAATAAATAACCATCTTTGTGAACTCAACAAAAAAAGGTAGATAAAGAAATTCAGTTGAGAAGATTGAAACATGATAGACTAGATGGGGGCTTGAATTCAGTTTAAAACATTATGTATGGTTTAGCTGGTTGAGATTGCTATTCCTCTAGCACAACATTCCATTTACACAATTTGAAGTAATATAAAAATTAACTTTCCATTAAGGAACATAATGAAGTTACCAAACAGTTAAACCATAAAAATGAATTGATGGGAGCAAAACATAGATATGAGCAATAGCTCCTTTGGGTTATATGAATTTTCTAAGACAAAAATGACTTGCTACCACAACGGTATTTACACACACCCACACCCCTAAAATGACATATGCGCATATTAGTTAAACAGAATTGCTCAATGCAAATGCGGAGATGTCATTCTTAGAGCAGATAAAGAGCAATTATGGTGATCTCAAATTAGAAAAGGTCATTTTCCATCAAAGTCGACTAAGAAGCCAAAAAAGACAACGAAAAAAGTGAACCCAAAAAAGTAGAACAAAGAATGTGAAACAGACATTTTTAAACCAGTTTTATACACAAAAAAAATACATGTTATACTAAAAAAACTAAAACAAGGATATATGGCTTGGATCAACGGTTGATTATAGGGGGGTGTGAGCTACCACTGTGGTAGAAAATTCCCTCTCGGGATATCAAATCTATTCCTAAAGGACCGTCTTGGTATTATAGGATTTTTGTAAGACTCTTAATGTTTTAGTATTTTTCCTCTTAAGTATTATTTGGATCAAATAATTTGTTTCCTATGACACAATATTCCTTAGAGACATCAACATTCGCACCAACCACTTTTTCAACACCTATTTTCCTAGGATAAGGGCACTTTCCTAGCGCTTTATTTTTGTTTCCTTCTAAAAAACTACCACATATGCATTCCATGTGCTCTCTGGGCTATCGTTTGCACTTACATTCATACTTTTTATCTTTTCTATTCATGTGATCCAAAGAGGTAACGATTGCTAGTTGGATAAAATGAATGGTATTGTCTAAATATTGTGGATTGGATTTCTTCTACAAATTCATCTCTACTCTGACCTTGTCTTACATCTGACACCTTTTGTAGGATCAAGGATTTTTTTTCTTTGTCCAATTGGAACTGCCATTCTTAGGCCCTTTTTGGTTCAAATGATTTTTGAAGGATTCTATTCCAGAGAAATGTTTCCCATAGGTTTCATTTGGTTCAAAGGTATAAGTCTTCCAATTTTTTTTGCCTTGCTATCCTTCAATAAATTCCCATAGGATTTCCATAAAGAGGTAATAAACCTACTGGAAAAAAAATTACATACCAATTCTTTTATGGTGCAATGAAACAACTTTTATTAGTGGTCCGCACATTTTCAATTTTTTGTAGTATTTAATGTAGTGACATAATAGTCATTTTTTAATTCCTGCCAACCAATGTGGCGGTATATTTTTCCCGTGTTATGCACTTGTGTTTCTGTCAGATTTCTATATTTTTCTTGTTTCCGGCCAAAGTTAAGGAACTCTTTGAATCACAAGAAAGAGAAAACGTAGAAATAGGAAAACCACATGATTGCAATGTCATGCCCATTCATAGTACATGGTATCATATGGACAAAAGTTTGTTTTATTCCATAGAAATTTTTTAGATCTAAAAAAACAAAAGAATTCGACAATGAGGGTTTGAGTGGATGTTAGATTTGCTATAAATGTAGTGCAAAGGATTTACAAGAAAAAAAATTCTTATACTAGTATCCAATCCTACAAATCAAACAACCACCTTAGGAGAGTTTGAATCTTACAAAATTTCCATGAGAATACTTTGAATTAAAGAGGCCATAAGGCAAATCTTGTGGTCGCCATTGCCAATAGACCATTCAACGGCAGTATTCAATTCTTTACTGAACCTCTCCAACCCTGCAGTAAATGACCTCGCTTATCAACCGGGCCCTCATCTCCTTCTTCCTCCTCCCTATAAACAAGCAAAATAAACAGAGCAGAGCAGAAGCGCCAAGACCAGAGCACCACGTCCAAGACCAACCCCTTCCGTGAAACGCGGCAGCGCAATGTCTCCCCTGCACCCTCCCCACCTGCATTTCAACAAGCTCAAGAAGCGCGCGCGCGCCGCCATCGCCAGCGGCACCGGAAGCAACCGCCCCGCCGCCAAGGCCAGGAAGGGCCTCGCCGCCATCCTGTACAAGCTCCGCGACGTGCACGTGCACCGCCCACCCTCGTCGCCGCCCTCCCCCTTGCCGTCCCCGTCGCCGTCCACCCCGCACTACCGGCAGCTCTGCTACCCGCCGGCCCCGTCCACGTGGCCGTGGCCGTCGTGCCGGCACCCGCGCACCAGCTCGTTCCGCGCGAGGCCGGAGGATATTGCCGCGGCCGCCGCGACCGTGTACAGGACCGCGAACGCGGTGTACGACACGCCGTCGGAGCACTTCCTCCGGCGCCCGTCCCTGGACGAAGCGTGGTGTGCTGAAAGGAGCTCCGTCTCCGTGTCGGGGCAGGCCGCCGCCGATCGGGAGCCTGAGGCGGAGGAGACGAATAAGGAAGTGCAGCTGCGCGAGACGGCCGTCGTGTGCGGCGTGCGGTCGGCGCGGCTCTTCTTCGAGCCGGCCGGCACAGAGTTCTTGTCGCCCAAGCAGGTAATGCAGTGCACGTCATTTGACTATCTGACCAACAACTGTCGGCACAAAGCCGAAATCGTGTTTGTTAACACGAGAGAGATGTTTCAGGCGGACGCGCTGATATGCAAGGCCGAGGCGACCGCCAAGAACGACGAAGCAAGCACCGCTCCGGTCGGCGTAAAGGAGTTGACGCCGCCGGGGGTGCCCGCCGATCTGAAGAGTGGCGCGGTGGTGGTGACGATGGAGTCGGAGGACCCGTACGGCGACTTCCGGGCGTCGATGGCGGAGATGGTGGCGGCGCACGGGCTGCGGGACTGGGAAGGCCTGGAGGAGCTCCTGGCGTGGTACCTCAAGCTCAACGCCAAGGGCGTACACGCCGTCATCGTGGGCGCCTTCGTGGACTTGCTCGTAGGCCTGGCGACCCCGCCGAGCCCGTCGCTGCCGTCGCAGTCGCCGTCGTCGTCGTGCATTACGTTCGAGGATTACTCGTCGGCCACCTTCGACGAGGAAGAGAAGAGCTGATGGCCAGGAGCTCTGTTTTTTGCATTCTTTTTTTTTTAAAGAATCTCGCCCAGAGTCAGACCAGAGTTTTTGTTAATTCTTTGCGAGCTGGGGCGAGGTATTAGGGTGTCAGGTGGGATCCGCTTAAATCCCACTTCTAGTTTATTTCTTAAAATCTAGTGTAAGTTTTTTTTAAAATTTACACTAGAATTTGGCAAATAAATTAGAAGTGGGATTTAGGTGAGATCCCACTTGACACCCTACGATTTATGGAATGATTGTACAGTTGCTAAAACTAATCGACGCTGACCCGTTACTCCATTAGTTGTATTCGTAGTATGTTTGTTGCTGAGATGTTTCATTGACCAAATTTGCACGTTCTTGTATTTTTCTAGCCTGCGACGACATAGCTGTCGTGGCCTCACAACTTTCTTGGCGCCAAAATTTTCTGTGAAGATCCGGCCTTTGGCGCCCCCTCGTGATGCAATGGATCGGACACCATAGCGTTCAAGGATTGGATCCAGCTTCCTATTAATGTCTCACCAGCAGCTAGCTCATAAATATGTGATGTTTATGTCGTTTGAATGCAGTAGCCAGCAGCAGATAACACTCAACCCGAGCATTGTATGCTTGCCCAGATGCAAAACATCGGTCCTTATGGACATTTAGATGGTCTACATGGTACACTTTGACGACTACTAATTTCGAGCAATTTTTTCACAACGAGATTAGAAATAGATTTCACAAAATATCAGCGGTCTGATTCTTTCTTATATCTCACTCAGCTCAAATTGCACAGTCAATAGACCCAAAACTGGAGTTACTTTTTTTTACCAAAACAGACAATTTCAGCTCATTTTATTTAAAAAGGACGAAAAGAATCGACAAGATCATTAGCGAGAAAACCACCCGAAAACCTGTACAAATGAACCAATGTCATCATAAAACATGATTACATTGGACAACACTGGCCGACATGGACATCCACACGAAGCATGCACGCGTAGAGAAGAAGAAAGACCGCAATCGAGGTTGCTATCAAGTGTCATCGTCATCACTTCTCCTTGACCCAGTGACTTCGAATTCGACTTAACGTCCACCAACAGTGTCAGGCCGCAAACGATGCTGGAACCCATATCAATATCAGCACTTGTCGACAATCAGCCACACGCTCCAACGGCAGACAACTTCGACTTTGACGAAGCGCTTCGCAAGAGAGATATGTTGCGCTTGCGCTAACCGTGTCCTCCACATAAGACCACCGGTTGCCAATCGGTGTCACTGGCTTGACACACTCCACGTCGGATCCAACTCCACAAGTACACACCGAAGCATGGGAAAGCCCATCAGACACGTCAAAAAACCAACTACCAAAGCCCGGGTTGCGACCCAAACTCTGCTCGACGGATCATCGTTGCCAAACAGAACGCAGATCCTTGGTTAGCTACCTAGCATAAAGCCCTCCTTCACCGGACATCTTGTTACATACGGCTTTGAGGCAATCCCTCAAGAAGGAAATGATGGGATTCGCAGCATAGAAAACAACAAATTCTGATGAGAGCGTGATAACCCACAAGTATAGGGGATCACAACAGTCTTCGCGGGTAGTATTACCCAATTTATTGATTCGACATAAGGGGAGCCATAGAATACTTGCAAGCCTTAATAAGAGTTATCAATTCAGGTGCACCTGAAAATATTTCTTGCTCACAGAAGTTTATCAGTAGCAATAGTTTGGCAGTAGCAACAACAACAGTAAAACGAGAGCAATAGTAACAGTAACAGTAAACAGTGGGATTCGAGTGCGGTAGCCATAGGGATGGATGGACGGGCATTGCATGAACGAGTCTAAACATGTAACTTCAACATCTAGGGCATTGCAGATAAATAATAATAAGTATCCAAGTACTAAACAATCCTAGGCATGTGCTCCATATATAGTCATGCGTGCTCGCAATGAGAACTTGCACAACATCTTCTGTCCAGCCAGCCCGTGGAAGCGGGGCCTCTAGGGAACTACTGGCAATTAAGATGCTCCTTTTAATAGAGCACCGGAGCAAAGCATTAACACTCTGTGAACACATGTATCCTCACACCACAGTCATCCCCTCCGGTTGTCCCAATTGTTGTCACTTCGGGGCCTTTGGATCCGGATAATGATATGTGTACACAACTTGTAGATAAGATCACAAATAATACTATCATAATGATTCAATAATAAGTTCAGATCTGAGATCATGGCACTCGGGCCCTAGTGACAAGCATTAAGCAGAACAAGTTGCAACAAAGTCAAATAGCACTAATAGAGATACTAGGCACTATGCCCTAACAATATTATTCGATTACATGATAGAACTCATCCAATCCCTACCATCCCCATAGCCTACTGCGGGGGATTACTCACTCATGGATGAGTGAAACATTGATGGTCGATGGAGAGGCGTTGGTGATGACGATGGCGATGATCCTCCCCAAATTCCCCGTCCCGGCAGAGTGTCAGAACGGAGTTCCTGGATACGAATCTTGGTTTCTGGTGGTGGCGGCGCAGCGGAACTTTCTCTGGAAAAACGTCGAACCCCCCTCGGTTTTTAGGTCAAGGGGTAACTTATAGGCGCAGAGGGAACCCGAGAGGGTGCCTGGGGTGGCTGCACCCCCAAGGCGCGGGCTGGGCCCACCCGCGCCTGGCAGGGGTGTGGCCCCCCAGGCCTCCACTCCGTCTCGTCTTCTGGCTCCGTGGATCTTCTGGTGAAATAGGATTTTTGGCATATTTTCCGGGATTTTTCCTAATAGTTGATTTTCTGCACAAAAACTAGACACCAAGGTAATTTTGCTGAAAACAGCGTCAGTCTGTGTTAGTTGTATCCAAATCATAAAAGTTTAGAGGATAAACAATAGCAACCGTGTTCGGGAAAGTAGATACGTTTTGGACGTATCAACTCCCCCAAGCTTAGTTTATTGCTTGTCCTTAAGCAATTCAGTTGAAAACTGAGTGCGATAAAAGAACTTTCACGAACACATTTGCTTCACATGATGTATATATTCTCAGCACAGGAGTAGATGCTTGAATCATTCATAATAAGAAGTATGCAACTAAGTCTACTCAATAGTCAATGCAAGCTATGAAGAGAAACCAACTCAGTAATAATAAGTAGCAAGAAACGTAAACATAAGCAACATTGCAATGCTCATAATAAGATATCATAGAGTGGTATCTCGCTTGCCTTTGTTTGTAGAGCACAATATAAATGCCAAGGCACCTCTGAAGTTCAAGTGAAGACTAGAGATAAAGATATCAGAGATACAAGCATCAAACTCATGATATAATTAACCAAGTTTTGAGACAAACACAAGAATGACAACTATGCTCTCAAGAGGGTGCTCATAGAATAAGTGGTGACTCAACAAGGTTGTGAAAAGGTTTTTAAAGGTTTGAAAGGCTTTCAAATGCTGAAAGAAAGGTACTCATTAGCTTTGAGCTCTCATTTCCCCTATCATAGGCATCTTTATGTGGTTAAGGTGAAAGTGAGGTCCAATCTGAGTTATATGCTTAACAGACCATAAAATGGAAATCCCAAGTCCCTTGAGTACGAGCGCCGCTCCGCATGCTACTCAACTTTGGTTACCTGTAAGTTCTTGTCATTGTAAATACATGCATATCATAGAGAACCGCCAACGAGGTACCCCTTGCACATGATACAGGAGCTATCCCGTGATCAAAATGACAAGGCAAGCAGACAATGAGCATCTCAGCGATCTTTTTATTTACTATGTGCATAGCTTTTTATTGAGGATGCTTCACACAATGCTCATTATGGTGATGCTGCAAGTTTCCACCATGATTAGGCATGGCTTAGGCTAACGGCCTAGGCGTTTCTCTAACACAATGTATAGACTCCATGAACTCACAAGCTCCCCTTTTATTTCACACCGACGACATCCGCAAACAAAAGATCAAGGTATCAACTGGATATGTATCCAAAAAGTGTTGAAAGCGTTCTCCGTGACAACATGGTTCTGCTGACTCCTAGCACATAGTTTGCAAGAATATAAATTTCATGGGCAAGTCACAATGGTTCAGGATTATTAAGTGCAAGAGATAAAGTGTGCCATCAAGTTTGTGAGAGATTTACTAACTAACTTTCTCAAAGCAGTCAAACATTTTATTTGGAAGAAACAAGGCATATTGAATATGCACTGAAATAGCAACAGATACTAATAGGTAGGTATGGTGGACACTATTGAAAATATTGGTTTTGGGGAGTTGGAAGCACAGGTAGAGATCATACTCAGTGCAAGTGAAGGCTAGCAATAGAGAGGGAGCGACAAACGAGAGAGCAATAACTGTCATAATCATGCTTGCAACAAAACATGACTAGTTATGGCATGAAAGTGATACAAGAACTCTATGGCAAAATAAATCATCGAGGCTTACTGACTATTGTTTAGTCATATGCATGCGTGAGCATGTGCCAAGTCGATTCACATGAAACACTCAGAGGAGGATACCACAATATCATACCAAGTTATGAATAGAACAATGCAAGCAAACATTCATATGACTTGCTACAAACTATTAGCAAGCTGGAGCTAATCACAAGCAAGCAAGAACTACTAAGCATTCATAATAACATACACCTTACACGAACATGCTAAGCATGCTCACAATGATGAGTATATGTACAATAATGAAAACAAATA
The DNA here is from genome assembly GCA_916181665.1 of Avena sativa. Classification (NCBI taxonomy): domain Eukaryota; kingdom Viridiplantae; phylum Streptophyta; class Magnoliopsida; order Poales; family Poaceae; genus Avena; species Avena sativa. Next base: position 512,531,994 of record OV702294.1, read on the forward strand.
GAGTTCGTTACCAGCCTCTTATGACTCCTTCAAGTTGTCTTAATCTTCATTATTGCCCTTCACTTGTGTGCCTTGAATAATAACATGAAACCAAACTCCACTGAGAAAGGCTGAACCCTGCAAAGAACTCACAAAACCAAAGAAGAACAACAAATATTTTTGGTGTTTTCAATTTTTTTTAAAGCAAGCAAACAAAGCAAAATCTTTTTGGATTTTCTTTTAAGGCAAACCAAAACACAAAGAAACAAACCAAGAGAAACAACGAAAATATTTTTGGTATTTTTGTGTTTTTGAGAAAGCAGAAATAAGAACCAAAAAGAAAACGAAACAACAGATATACAAAGAACGAACCGAACATGATATATAGATGAGTGTGATGTCGGTATACCTCCCCCCAAGCTTAGGATTTTGGCCTAAGTGGGGCTCAATAGCGCGGGTAGTAACCCCAAGATGGTGGGTCATCATAGGAATGATTGTAGTCAGGCTCTTGCGATGAAGATGAAGACGCGCCCCAATCATAAGAAGGCTGCTGGTATGAAGACTCTCCCAAGTTGGAGGGCTGAACCGAATCATCTTCGGCATCCACTCCATCATTCTCATGTTGGGAGACCTCCGCCACGTATGTGTCAAACTCCTCCTCCGTGAGCGACCATCCTTGCATGTTATCAAAATTAAACAAAGCAGGTATAGTCAAATAAACTACTTTCTCAGTCCTACCCCCTTTCCAACCACGCTTGGCAAAAGATAATTCGTACGGTAAACTTCTCACAGTAGCCCCCAAAGAAACAAAATTATGCTGAACCATGGAATCAAGATCAAGTCTCTCAATGGGGAACTAATAGTCTGAATGATGAGGCTCTAGACCATGGAAAGCTAGCAACCTAGAGGCAATAAGACCTCCACAAACTCCACCCTTCTCGCAGTTAGTAGTAAGACGGTAAGCTATCAAAGCACCCAGGTTATAATATCTATCCCTATTCAAAGCAGCTACGATAAAAGCTAGATCAAAGGAGGATAACTTCCTAGCAATCTTTCTAGCAAGAACACACTTGGTAATGAAATAGGCAAAATATCTAATAGAGGGGAACTAGATGTCCCGAAGTTTACCACTTTTCTTCGAGAAGTCAAAACCTTGGCAAATCTCAGCATATAAATCCATAAGTAACTTGGGCCTCTCCTTGATCTTCTCACAAGATCCCCAACAAGGCACTCTAATAGCTGCACAGAAATCAGCAAACGGCAGGTCGGCAACTATATTGTATAATGGGCCATGGGATTACATGAAGACCATGTAAACCGGAAGTCCTGCACCACAATAATGGTTAGCTTAACATATTGAAATGGTTCACCTTCAACAAAGTGTCCCAACCCTGCATTGGTAATCATAGTTTGGAAATCCTGGAGGATTCCCGCGGTTCTCATAATTTCCTAGCATGGATATATGGAACGGAAGACTCCTTTCTCACGATGAACTTTAATTGTCTCAGTTACCATCAAGTCATATTGATTCAGTGTATATGCACTCATCTTCCTTGCTGAAATTTTTAGACAAACATCAAACCAAGTGATTTCCAAGTTGATAAATGATGAGCAACTACTATGGGAACTTGCTAGAGGGCTACACATGCATCAAAATGAAATCTCTAAGCATAGAACAAGCATGCAAGCTCACACAACCTGACACCTATAGCAGCAAAATACTCAAGATACAATCTACCAATCACAAATCTAATTGGACAACTGGATGAGGCACATACCAAGGAGCAAACCCTCCAAAAATTAGCAGCAAAGATGGGCTGAGCAAGGAGATCAAAATTCGCAAGCAAGAACATCAAGAACTCAAGCTTGAGAAAAAAATTCTGATGTTTTTCAGGAGAGAGGAAGAAGATGGCTAGGACGAGGCACCTTGGAGGGGCCCAGGTGGGCCACACCCCACCTAGGCGCCACCTCTGGTGTTGCCGCGCCCACTAGGGGTGTGGTGGCCTGGGGTGGCCCCCTAGGTCACTCCAGGTGTCCCTCTGCCCCTTTTTTCTAGGAAAAATTTATTTTAAATTTTCTGGAATTTTTCGGGAAACTTTATTTTTGGCCAATTTTCAGGGTATGAAAATTGATTTTCTCGCAGGAACAGACTTTTTTCAGAAGAAGCAAAAGCAAACAAAAACCAAACTACAGAAGTTCTAATACACTCTAAAAGGCAAGCAACTAGCTAACAAGACAAAAAGCAAAGACTAGGAAGGAGAAAAGTAAAAGAAAGCAAGTATAACCACAGTGAAAACATTATTTTGTTCATTAAAATCCTTTTGTTAACAAGGTTGGTCAAGTCTTGTTACCAAAACAATCTTATATGAAACAAAACTTTGTATTCCACAAAGTGATTATGTTACCTCAAGCTTGATAGCAATGGTCCCAATTATAATAGTTTCAAAATTTTCTTGTGGAATGGGACAATATATTTCTCCAACCTTAATGCTCTCAACATTTTCAATAGAATTCAGGCAATAGCTCTTAGCAACCTTCTTGGGGAAATAGACAGTATGCTCTTTGTGATTAATATTGAATGTTACTTTTCCTTGATTACAATTGATGACAGCACCTGCAGTATTAAGAAAAGGTCTCCCAAGAATAATAGACATATTATCATCTTTGGGCATTTCATGCACAACAAAATCGGTTAAAACCAAGCAATTATGAGCCACCTGAACAGGAACATCCTCACATATACCAACAGGAATAGTAGTTGACTTATCAGCCATTTGCAGAGATATATCAGTTGGTATCAACTTTTATAGCTGGAATCTCTTGTAGAGAGAAAAAGGCATAACACTAACTCCAGCTCCCAAATCACATAAAGCAGTTCTAACATAATTGTTCTTAATAGAGCAAGGAATAGTTGGTATACCTGGATCACCAAGTTTCTTTGGAACCTTACCATTGAAGGAATAATTAGCAAGCAAAATAGAAATCTCCTCATTAGGAATCTTCCTTTTATTAGAGACAATATCCTTCATATACTTTGAATAAGGAGGTAACTTAATAGCACCAGTCAAAGGAATTCGCAAAAATAAAGGCTTCATCCACTCACAAAACTTGTTTTAGTGTTCTTCCTCCTTTGACTTGTGTTTCTTACCTGGAAAAGGCATAGGTTTATGCACCCAAGGTTCTCTCTCTTTACCATGTTTATTAGCAATAAAATCTTCCTTAGTGTACCTAGTATTCTTAGTGTGATTATCAGGTTCTTCCTCAACTTCCTCCTTATCAGGAGCATCATTTTTATCATTACCACTCTCAGTTTTAGCATCAGAGACAGATATACTATTAGGATCTACAGCAGGTTCAAGTGATTCCTCAACTACCTTATGTTTCTTTTTCTTTCTCTTACGAGGACTACCACTACTTTTACCTTGCTGAGAATCCTGCTCAATTCTTTTAGGGTGTCCTTTAGGATATAAAGGATCTTGAGTAGCTATACCACTCCTAGTTCTAATTCCATAAGCATGTTTATCTCCTGAGGCATTAACTAGAATATCCTTTTGTACCTTAGCAAGTTGATCAATTTGGGTTTGAACCATTTGAAAGTGTTTACAAAGCATTTTAATATCATTTGAAGTTCTTTCCACAATATCTTTCAACTCTTTAATAGCTCTAGAGTTTTACTTGTTTATTAAAATTACCTTGTTTAACAATAAAATGTCAAGTTCCTCTAAGCATTGATCAGGAGGCTTACCATAAGGAATATCACCTTCATCAAAGTGTTGGAGAGAGTGTACCTCAATAGTAGATGAGTGGGGAATTGGCTTACATAATTCTTCTATAGGACGTAGATTCTTCACATCTTCAACTCTAATACCTTTCTCCTTAAGACACTTCTTAGCTTCCTTCATCACTTCATCATTTAATGCAATAACTCCTCTCTTCTTTGGTGTTGGTGTTGGAACTGGTTTAGGAACATCTGGTTCAGGAGTAATAGGCCCAGGTGTATTTAGCTCAATTAAAGTCCAATCATCATAATTCTTGCTTATTTTAGCCATTCTTTAGCATCTGTAGGAGTTCTTTTCCTAAAAACACAATCAGCAAAGCTATCTAGGTATGTCCTAGAATCATCAGTTAGTCCATTATAATAAATATCAAGAAGATCATTCTTAGGCAATGGACATCCAGGATGTGCATGAATCAAGTCACAGAACCTTGTCCATGACTCAGGCAATTTCTCTTCCTCTCCCTGTTTAAAATCAAAAAGTCTTCTGCAAAGCAGCATGTCTAGCACTGGGAGGAAAATATTTCTAGAAGAAAGAAGCAATCAAACAATCAGGGCTATCAATGGAACCATGAGGTAATCTATTAAACCAAGCCCTAGCTTCTCCTTTTAGTGAAAAAGGGAAGATCTTAGTAACAAAGTACTTGCGCATCTTAAAATCATCAGAGAATAAAGCACTCATAGTGGAAAGCTCATTCATATGAGCTACAACACTCTCATTTTCAGTCCCATAGAAAGGTTCTTTCTCAACAATGTCTAAATAGGATAAATCAAGAGAGAAATCATAATCTTTATCTTTAATATCTATGGGAGAGGTGGCAAACTTAGGATCAGAGGACAACTTAGGAATAATGGTGTGTCTAGCAAGGAGACTCTTAATACCACTAGTACCATGTGTGTTTTGGCACTCTTCAATAAAATCATCAGTAAACTCAATGTAACCATCATTAATATCATAACTCTCTCTAAACTCAGGTGAGCTAACAGGTGTAACAGTGTCTTCACTAGGAGTTTCGGTATTTCCTAGACTAGCCATAGTAGCATCTAGGAAAGGACCTAATGAACCACTCGCATCAAGCACAGTAAAAGTAACATCATGAGTATCAAAAGCAGTTTTAGACTCAGCAATAGTAGCAGTGTGTGTAGCATGAGTATGTGGTGGTGGTGTAACAAGCTTACTTATAACAAACGGTGAATCAAGAGCAGAAGAGGTGTTTAGGGCTGTACCTCTTCTTGTAGTGGATGGTAAAATAGGAAACTTTCCATCACGAGACTTACCCATGATGAAAGGAGTAGCAGTGAACAATAATAGGTCCAAGTGAACTTACAAATAAAGCTATGCTCCCCGGCAACGTCTCTAGAAAATAGTCTTGATAACCCACAAGTATAGGGGATCACAACAGTCTTCACGGGTAGTATTACCCAATTTATTGATTCGACACAAGAGGAGTCAAAGAATACTTGCAAGCCTTAACAACTGAGTTGTCAATTCAGCTGCACCTGGAAATAATTCTTGCTCGCAGAAGTTTATCAGTAGCAATAGTTTGGTAGTAGCAACAACAGCAATAAAACGAGAGCAATAGTAACAATAACAGTAAACAGTTGGATTCGAGTGCGGTAGGCATAGGGATGGATGGACGGGCGTTGCATGAATGAGTCTAAACATGTAACTTCAAGATCTAGGGCATTGCAGATAAATAATAATAAGCATCCAAGTACTAAACAATTCTAGGCATGTGCTCCATATATAGTCATGCATGCTCGCAATGAAAACTTGCACAACATCTTCTGTCCAGCCAGCCCGTGGCAGCGGGGCCTCTAGGGAACTACTGGCAATTAAGGTGCTACTTTTAATAGAGCACCGGAGCAAAGCATTAACACTCCGTGAACACATGTGATCCTCACACCACATCCATCCCCTCCGGTTGTCCCAATTGTTGTCACTTCAGGGCCTTTGGATCCGGGCAATGATATGTGAACACAACTTGCAGATAATATCACACACAATACTATCATAATTATTCAATAATAAGTTCAGATATGAGATCATGGCACTCGGGCCCTAGTGACAAGCATTAAGCACAACAAGTTGCAACAAATTCAAATAGCACTAATAGAGATACTAGGCACTATGCCCTAACAATCTTATCCGATAACATGATAGAACTCATCCAATCCCTATCATCCCCATAGCCTACTGCGGGGGATTACTCACTCATGGATGAGGGAAACATTGATGGTCGATGGAGAGGCGTTGGTGATGATGATGGCGATGATCCTCCCCAAATTCCACGTCCCGGCAGGGTGCCAGAACGGAGTTTCTGGATCCGAATCTTGGTTTCTGGTGGTGGCGACGCAGCGGAACTCTCTCTAGAAAAACGTCGAAACCCCCCTTAGTTTTTAGGTCAAGAGGTAACTTATAGGCACAGACGGAACCCGAGGGGGTGCCTAGGGTGGCTGCACCCCCCTGGGCGTGGGTTGGGCCCACCTGCGCTTGGCAGGGGTGTGGGCCCCCAGGCCTCCACTCTCTGTCGTCTTCTGGCTCCGTGGATCTTCTGGTGAAATAGGATTTTTGGCATATTTTCCGGGATTTTTCCTGATAGTTGATTTTCTGCACAAAAACTAGACACCAAGGTAATTCTGCTGAAACAACGTCAGTTTAGTTGTATCCAAATCACACAAGTTTAGAGGAGAAACAATAGCAAAAGTGTTCGGGAAAGTAGATGCGTTTTGGACGTATTAGAGCGCGAGCAAAATCCAAGATCTAGTCTAGGAAGATGCAAGTAATGAGAGGAATTAGATCTTCATACCCTTGAAAAACATGAGTAGAAACTTTTTAACGATGTGGTTGATGTAGTCGTTCCCTCCATGATCCAATCGATCCAGCACCACAATGAGTGGCCCCTCCGAGATGTGCACATGTATAGCGGAACAACATCTTCCCTTCTTGATATAGAAAGGCTCAAGGCAGAGGTAGATGAGATTGAAACCAACAACATGACAGGGTGGTGGTTCTATGGTGGAGAGATCCGCCAGCAAGACTTTGCTGCGCGCGTGGGAGGAGGAGAAGGAAGGAGCATTAGGAGGGAGTGGCGACTAGGGCTTTGAGTTGCAGCCTCATGCAACCCTCCCCTCTTTAAATATGCTTGGGGCCGAGAAGGGGCAGCCTTGCCCCCCCAAGATGATGGACGTCGGTCAAGGGAGAACCCCATCCCAAGGCACCTTCCATACAACCCTATGATTCTGTCCACATATGGCCCATGTGCCTTGGGGCTATGGCACATTGGTCCATGTAGGCTGGTGTGTCCCCCTTTAAGGTCCATGTGGGCCCACCGGGTAGGTGGGCCCCATCGTGGGGCCCTCGGAACCTTCTAAAACCTTCCCAATACAAATCCCAGACTTTTATGGAACCCTATATCCAACTTTCCTTATATGTACCTTTATCTCCGAACCATTTTGAAGCTCCTCATGATATCCTCGATCATATTCGAGACTTATAACTATACTCAGTCTTACCATAATTAATATTATAGAACTACCCTAGCGTTATCGAATGTAAAGTGTGTGACCCTACAGGTTTGAGAACATGAATACATGATCGAGACACCTCTCGAATCAATAATCATTAGCAGGAGCTAGTGATGACTGAAGGTGCATAGGAATATTGTATCTTGTTTTGAAAGTAAGAGTACCGAACCACGAAGTGCTATTTGGTTAAGGTCTTAATGACCCTCGTCACTATCTATCAAGAAATAGTTGTAATCTGCCATTGATCTCAAGTAAGAGTATTTTAAGTGGGTTGTTTTGTGCATAAAGTAAAGACTAAAGAGTAAAGCAATAAGGACACAAATGCGATGTGAAAGGTAATAAAACTGCAGTAAGGCGAAGTGTTCTCGGGGTATTGTAGGATCCAACTCTAGCATTGGTATTAATCATAATTAGGATAAATTTATGTCTTTCTTCATGACATGTGTGGGAAGAAATCTATAAATGAATGATCACAGAAACCCATATGTTATTTCATCCCTAATAACCACTCCGATGATCCTAAGAAGGCCACTCTGATCCCTCACAATTAAGGGTTTTCTTATGGATATTGATATGATCTTAGTGAATGTCCCCTTATTTACCTTGACCATATGAATAACATGCTGACAAGTTATGCCACTTAGCACCGTATGTACTACCATATACACAACAGTAATTCCCTCTCTAGTCCCGAAGGAAAATATTACATGGTCGACTTCACATAATATCTAGAGAGAAAACCAACACATAATAATTAACCAAAGTTATAGATCATCTTTATTTCATATCATAATATTGCTAGTCTTTCTCCATCTCCCTAAGAACAGGGTAAACTAATCACTCATGGAGGCAATCAACAACATCATCAAGGGTATATGAAATGAATACGAGTAGATGGATAATAAGTGAAAATCCACAATAGTAATTGGAATTACAACAAGATGGAGGTAAATGAGATGGGAATGGTAATGGTGATGAAGATGAAGATGCAGCGATTGACGATGATGGTGATGGTGCCTTTGCCACCAACCATCCGCTCAACAGAAAGGATGATGCCCTCTGCAAGTTCTCCCTCCATATCCCTTCCGAAGGTGTTCTGGTGTCTCTGAATGACCAACGAAGACCTTCTCTGTATGTGGCACACATGTTGTTGCGAGTTATCACCACGCCTCTACTTCCTTGTACTCCGAAGGTGGGAAGATGGATCAGTGTGAGGAAGGCAGGGTGAGGCAGGAAGAGGGGATTAGTCTGCGGAGACAGGAGTGAGGGGCATGGATGCTTGGGAATGGGGATGCGCTCGAGATGGTTCTTCAGCAAGATGGCAGCCGCAGCCTATGCTGGAAGGTGGATGTATTTGTAGTAGCTGATTTCTAGAGAAAAGAGTAAGATGGTATCCCAAGAAGAAGGGAACGGCAAGGCTGAGCCACCGGCTATATGTTGGGTGCTGGAAGAGGAGGAGCAACGCGACTGCGTGAGGAAAAAGAGGTAACAATGAATGGGCTTGGGGCCGGTTGAGCAACAAACAACCTAAACCGTGGATGGGTATATGTATGTAAATCAATGGTCGTTGTTCTTTGGATTTGATTCTGCATAATCCGCTTGATTTGTTGAAACAATAGCTTATATCGCTTAGGGTGATGTTTCGGCAGGAACCCTATACGGGTGGTAAATCACTATTTCAAAACTCGTGTACTATAATAGTAGAGAATAACTAGTGACACCCCAACTAATGGTATGGGTACTTATTGAAGCAGTTGTTTCGGCTAGGCCAATTCATCATCTTCTGATAGAAGATGCATGAAAATATATAAATTCATCGATAGGAAAGGGTTTAATAAAACTTACTAGGGACAGTGAGAAAATGAATAATCAATTGTCATGCCAGCAACAATGCTTCCAACAAAAACATTCACGATCATGAAGTAACTATTTTGAAGCCATGCTTCTTTCTATACATGATAAAGAGACACATCATTGAGCTTTCGACAAGACCATAAGAATTGCTTGCAGGATGTTTAGAAAGATATTCAGAAGGAGATTGGGAAATAAATTCATCTATGAAAAACTTCACCACTTTCATGCAAGTTACATAATATGGATTGTGAATGAATAATAAATTTTAATATGGTGTGTGTGGGGGGGCATTTGTCCCCCTAGACTTTCATACTTTAAGTTTTACCCGAAGAATTTCTCGACTAGCTCCAAAACACAATACATAATATTACATGCTAGATAATCCCACCATTCAGAGTTCATCCCACGACCCCATAAAACATAGGACCGGTCCTGCATATGAGCTCCCTCTAGCTCATCCGTAGCTCCTCGGGGACATAGTAAGTACATGATGAATTGCTTGAGGCTGCAGATGGCCCTACTGGAGATGCTGTGATTGACAATGCACTTCTTCGCGAGGTGAAGTTTGGAGAAGTACATGCACGAGTTCACCGGCTTGTTGTGTAGCACAGCGAAGATGAACAAGAGCATGAAAACGCTCAGGATGTTTGTAGAGGTCCCAACCTTTATAAGGTAGAGATGCCTGTGTTTACAATGCTAGTCCCTGGATCAATAGCTAGCATCCATAGTTTAAGATGTAATATCAAGAAACAAGGGTCATAATACAACTTTATAACCAGAAATAAAATAATTCATTACATCTTACATAGCTCATTTGGCTATCTCATTACAATGCAGCAGAAATAACTATATAGCATGGAGTCCTTCATCTTCAAAGTGCCACATGCAAGCATGTTGGTTGTAGACTTGTAATCCTAATCAACACACTTCACTAACATCAAACAAACCTGCAACATAATAAGTTACAGCCACAAGGGTCAATACATTTGAATTGTATTGGCAAGTGATACTATGGTAGAATAGTGGTATCTATCATCTATATGCATTTGGCTAAGTGAAGCTTAGGCTTGCTTTGCTCAAAATTCCTTATCATTTGAAAACACTAAGTTTTTGTTTGTCAAAATCACCCAAGGCATATACCAATCAAAGATTGAAGATCCTTTAACCCTTGTTCAACCACAAGTTTTTAACTTAGAAATTGGGATGAGGAGATCCTTGATAGCTTCCATGTCTTGATGCTCTAATTGTCCATTCCCGGGACACGTCTAAGTACTTAGATTTTACTCTCTTGAGAGGTGGTGCACTTTCCCCACAAGACTCGACATGCATCGAGACAAGATCTTTCAGAAGCCTTCCCTTAGACCAAAATGGACACGCTCCAATCCTATCACCCCCTACCACCAACTGTCCATCTAGTTAAGTTATTGCAACCTATATGATCCAGGCAGAGACCATAATGCCATGTGGCTGCACTTGAAGCTTCTCAACATTTGACATCTCAAATCTCTTTGTTCCTGGGTGGCTTTCCACAAGTGCGATAAACTAGGGTAGGCCATAAATATGGGGCCATGTGTAACCACTCAACATAACCCATTCACACCATTCCACCCAGGTGATTCATTCACATAGTTGTCTTATTAAACAAAACACAAGTCACAGACTTAGAAATATTTCATATCATGAATATAATCCACCCTTGTTTTCTACTATCTAAGCTAAGCATGATAGTAGTAGGGATCTTAACTTAGGAAAATTTTACTAAGGCATCATCTACTAGGATTTCCCATGGCATAACATACTTAGTAAAAATTCCATGCAAGTCCTACTCAAAATATCATTAATGCATAGTGAAAATATTAGGACAAAATGTATGAAGCACCACTTGCCTTTTTAGTAGAGAATATAGATTCATTCCTTGATCTTGCAATTGTCACACTCTTCAAATTTCAATACAATTCAATCAAGGCACAAATTCAATCTAGCATTCAAACAATTCACCACATAAAATAAAGAAAACAAAACAATGCATGCAAGCATGCAAAAGATTGTTTTATTGTAAAAGTGGTTTCTAATAGGCTATAAACATTTTAAACATATATTGGTCATTTATAAAAGTGGTAAAACCATTTAGAATTTAAGTTAGTGAAAATGGCCATTTAAATCATTTTTGTTTTGCTAGAAATGATTTAAATCAAAGTAATAATTTCTAGTGTTTGCCAAATATATTTTTGAACACAAATGTTAGTGTTTTAAGGTCAAAGTGTTTAAGACTAATCCATTTGCATAAGGTTTCACCCAAATCCATTTTTAAATCAAAGCAACATTTTTATTTTGCTAGAAATGCCTTTAAACAAAGTAATAATTTTTTTAGGGTTCATAAAATATATTTTTAAATCCCAAAACTTGGTGTTTAGGTTCAGGGAGTTTAAATCAAAACATTTGCAAAAGGTTTTACTCAAAAAGCATTTTGAAACCATAATCAACATTTTTATTTAACTAGAAATGCTTTTGTTCAAGGATTAATTTCTTAGTGTCACAAAATATACTTTTAAATCCAAAAGTTGGTTTTTATGGTCAGTAGGTTCAAAACAAACCATTTGCCAAAGATTTTTACCTAAAAACAATTTTAGAATAATTTTTATAACCAAAATAGGCCTACACATGTTTCTGCAAAAACTACCAATTTTCCAGAAGCAAAATACTAAACAAAGAGCATGGTTGCAAAGGTTTCATTTTTCTGAATCCATTGATATAAAATTTGTAAATTTTGGACGTGTAGATTAAAAGTTATGAATTTTTCAAATCTAAACATCTAATAGATAAGTTTCTATTTTTAAAACAATAGACATGGCCACGTGGATGATTCTAATTGGACGATACCGTTTCACGTGGATCGATCGATACTGGCCGTTAGATCTAAGTTGCATCGCATGGTACAAGATTCATGATACCGCTTCGCTACTCGTTCTATCCTATCCACCAGATCTACATCCAACGATCCAGAGTAGTTGACCAAGGATGGGTGGCGCTAGCGACGGTGAGTGGTGGCGGGCGCGTTCGGGCGGTGATGTTACGACGACTCTAGGAAGCGAGAGGAGGAGTGGAAGGTCTCATCGGGTTCACAAGGTCACGGTGATGCTCGAGGTGGCCGCAAGAGGGACAGGGGCGCACAGAGCTGATGGCGATTCCTCGCAGGAGCTAGCGTCGGCGTCGAGCACGTACTGTCGTTGTCGGGGGCGAGCTCCTGGAGCATAAGAAGGCAAGGCAACAAGTCAGGGAGATGCGCATGGTTGCATAGGTTGTGAGGGGACCTACTAGAGGGCAAGGGGCGCGAGGAATCGTCGGCAACCTCTTGCCGGAGTTGAAGCAGTCAACGGTGGCGAGAAGGCGTCGTTGTTGTCGAGCCTCTAGGGCGTGCGCGGGCAAGGGGAAGATGCTGGCAGATGCGCACGAGGTTGGCGAACAAGTCTTCATGATCTAGGGCAAGGGGCGCGGTCTAGGCTCGCCGGAATTCGTCGGTGAGATCGTCGAAGGCAGCGACGGTGCAGGCAAAAATTCTCGCAGCCTAGGGGCGCTCGGGGGTGGGAGGTTGAGGGGAAATGGAGAGGAGAGGGTTGCGGTTAAGATAGCACGGTTGCAGGGAGGAATTACTGGCGGCATCAACGCCAATTAACACGAATTGAATCAGTGCAGAAACGACAGAGAGATAGGGCGTGGTCAGCGGGGTTGAAGACGATGCTTGCGTGGCGGTGGGGTCTGTTTGTCAGTGAAAGACAGGGGTATGCGTGGGGCCTCGCGGTCAGTGAATGTGTGGGTAGAGCCGCGGGTAAGAAAAACGATTCGGGGAGGGGGAGAGAGTGGGCTGTGCTGGGCCTGTTGGGCTAGGGTTAGATGGGCTGGGTTCTTTTCCATTTTTTCTTCTCTTTTCTTTTTCTATTTCTGATTTCTGTTTTGAATTTATTCAAAGGATTAAAATACTTGTTTGAATTCAAACTTTTCCCAACTTTCAGTTTGTTTTAATATTGTTTTAACAATGTATTTTAGAATCCATTTTGATTATTTTCTTATATTCTTTTATGGTTTATTATCTATTTAAAATAGACACTTGTCTTTATTTAAATAAGATTTTAAATATATTTTCAAACTTCTATTTGAATTCCAATTTTTACCAAACCTTTTCAGTAGGTTTTATTTATTCATTAGTGCAAATAATTCACTTTGAATTATTTAAAATATTTATTATGATTTAAATTGGGTATTTGTCTTTATTCCAATAAAATCAAATATGGTTTTAAACCCATATAAAATTTATTCAAATAATTATTTTTAAGTTAATTAGATAACATTTTAATCTACTTTGGCAAATTCCAATATATTATATTCTCATGATTTATTTAATCATTTACCTTAGGGATTTTTTAGTTATATAATTTTATTTGAATATTTTTTATCCCTTTGTTTTATTTGGATTATCTTTATTCCATTTGCGGATTTAATTCAAGTTCCAATTTGTCTTCCAAATAATTTTCTTGGGTTTTATTATTTATTTAGGCAATTTGTCTTTATTTAAATAAAACTGAATATGGTTCAAAGCCCATATAATTTCATTTAAATAATCTTTTACTACTTTTTGTTATTCAATATATTTCATTTGTTTATGGACTTGGCAAAGATTTATTTTGGCTTTTAAATATTCCTTATTTCTTTCTTTCTTTGTCTTATAAATTCCATATCTTTTTATATTATAGATCCAAAATTGGTGATTCCAATTTGTATAATTTTATTTAATATTTGTTTATCTTTTTAAATCCTTTTAGGATTATTTTGCTCATAATTTGGTATGGATTTTAGATAGGAGCTTTATTAGCTTTGGAAATTATTTCCTTTAACCTTATTAAATTCATAAGTTTTTATCCATGGTTCCAAATTAAATGAAACCAATTTCTATGGTTTTATAATATTTTTATTTATCAATTTTGATCATTTATAAATGTTTGTTGCTGAATTTTTATATGGATCAAATCCATAGTCTTAGAGAGATGTTGGAAATGATTTTCTTCCATTAGGGTTTTAGGGTTTTGGTTTATTTTCCCAAGTGTTTAAATTTCAAGATACATTCTTTGATGAATGCATTTCACTTGATTGAAATTTGTTGGATTCCATTTTATTCAAAGTTTGTTCAAGAAGGGTTTTGATGTTTCCACTTAGAAGCAAAAAGTTTCTTTTCACCCTAAATTTCAACAATTATTTATTTTATTTATTTATTTTTCACATTTCAAAATTTGGAAAATTTTGGGATGTGACAATGTTAGTGACGGTCGACACGGTGACAACCTCCAGCGCTACCATGATGCATGATCGATGCTATTGTTGGTCACGGCATGTCGATCTAGCATCTTGTTTGTCCATGTGTTGTTCCAATTGATCCATGATGTTTGTTGTATGATGGGAGAAAAAATAGGAAACTGCCCCACCGACATGAGAGAGGTGTGAGAAGTCTGACCGCTTGTTCTTATGCTGGAGGAATAATGGAGGAGGCATTCTAAAAATGTAAAAAAAGGAGTGTATAGCTAACTCTCCACTCTCCTATGGCAATGTCCAAAGCAGGAGTGAGCCAGCGACCACCACAAGTCCACATCCCACACGAAAATGAACAGATTTGGCTAGATTCATATGTATCTAGATGTGTTTTAATATATAGATACATATGAATTTAGATAAATCTATAACATCCTTCTCCGGATCAGCGGGAGTACTACCACTCGACATTAACATTTAATTACAAGTATAGACAATTTTATTTCTGCTCTTTTCCTTTAAACCTTGCCCACAGGAGTATCTTTCTTTTTTTGAAAATCACCCTGCTTTGTTATCTAGTAAGATTTGATCCCTGGTGGAATTAAGATTAACCACTAGAGCTGTCCTGACATTGTTCACAATTGCATGACACTAGATGAGTATGTGCGCTTTGCCACGCCTCCTACACCGCGAGTTCCACCACGTTGGTGTTGCGGAGCGCTACATGCGGTGCAAAGGGGTCTCCGGGCCACTGGGTGACACAACGCACCTTTGTGATTAGCGCTTAGTGTCTTCTGAAATGGCATTCATCCGTTGTTGCCGGGAAGTTTCAATATCCATAAAGTTTAAGCAATGTTTCAAAAAAAGTTTAAGCAATGTTGCTTATTGCGTGGTACATGTGATAAGTGGACTCAAACCAACAACATTTAAGCAGTGTCTCCTAAAAATGAGTAGATAATACTATGTTCAAGAAAAACGAATACTCATGATACTTTGTATCATCACCTGGACTCATGATACCGGTTTAAGATACTTTGAATGTTCACCATGGAGAAGCTTGTTATTTAAATACCAGAACTTATACAGACACAAAATGCACCAGACAAATGTCATGCATATGAAATAGAATTGGTTTAAAGAAGTAAAGTATCACACATGGCATAAAAATTACATAAGAGATCACATATGAGAGACTAAGATTGGCTCTTAGCTGGCCACATTGATGTCCCGATTACTGAAGGCAGTATAGACTAAAACAACATAGCAACATGTTTCACAAAAAATAACCATGAAAAGCTCTCCTAAGTCCTAGGTGAAGGACATTCAAAAGCTCCTCAATTGACGAAGCTATTCAATTTATCATTCAGTTTTTCTGTACCGATTCACTGAAACAAAATTCATGAGGTTTATTCCACCAATGCTTCACAATCTCAAACCTCCATGCAAGTAAAAACATATGGTGCACTACTAAACCTGTACTACAGTAGCATGGTAGAGTGTTCCTCTCCTCCAATTGGGGAATCTTGTCCATATACCATTTGAGTACCGAGGAGGTCATCTGGTTATTTTGTTCTGTTGAAAGTGAAGCATCGGAATAGGATATATTTGCAATATTGCAAGCCAGACAGAACCTCCATTTGACTTGAACTATATAGATCACATCATCAGACTACACTAGCCTCCAGATGTAATGTCATTTAGTTGTATGATCTTCAATCATTATCCAGGCATAGAAAGGTCATTACAACTAAGACAGTTGCCTGCTGCTCCAAGATATGTTCTGCTTCACTGGCTTCGCAAAGAAAAAAGTTATAGTGTCTCGAGAAGATTAGTCATATTATCAACTAAAAGTGTCTTATAGCCATGGCAACGACTTACCACATTCTTTCTAAAAATATATAAATACCTTATCATGCCTTTGCAAGAACAAGTTATGTGGTTTATAGGCTTCTAACATGAGGAGGTCATCTGCAAGCAATAGTGTAAGTAATTACTCCAAAATATCCATTTAGTAATCAACTTGTTTTATAAAAATAAATTATTTATTAAAAGCCAAAGAGGCTAGACTAAATTGTATCTATGCATGTCAAGATCGGTGACACATGGAGGCCTTTAGGTAGACTACCAGCTACGGTATGTAATGTAGCAGAATAATAACATTGCCTTTGAACCTAACAAGTATTTTAAATGTTTGTTAATAATTTTTATTCATCTTTGGATGGCCGTTCCAAACAGATACATAGGTGCTCTATTTTGTATGATTCAGTGATATGTTTTCTTTCTTCCTAGAGAAAAAGTAGTTCTCATATTTGACGCTAAGAAATTATTAATCAACACACCGTTATAAGTCCTCTGAAGCATTAATAATCAATAAGCACCTCTATATGTATATACGCGTAAAATCTACACCAGAAATAGCACTGAATTTTTAAAAGACTGGAATAAACCTAACAATTAAGTATCCTTTCATAATATGTAGCTCATGAAAATTCAAGGCATGACACATGTAGTGGTAGCAATCAGAGAATAACGATTGCTATTAAACCATCTATTACCGGTCAACACTCAATATAGCATGTAATGTAGCGGCCGGGTTTAGGACGCTAGCATGCCGCAAGCAAAGGAAAATAATATATTAAACCAATAGTTATCATTTGAAGTACATAACACAAAGTAGCAGCCCACCAGCCACAGATACATTTTAATTGCCAGAACTCACAACAATGAATGTTAATGTACATGCTAACATGCTAAAGATATAGAACCTTTCTATTAAAAAAAGGCAAATTGGGGAAATGGCCCTTCAGAACTGGAAGAGAAACTGAGTTTCACAGCACAATTATGAAACATAGTAAATTTTTGTGTAAACTTACAACCTATATAATTAGTCCTATATTATATTTGAATGAGAGGATGAACATTTGGTTCTTCACTAAGTTTTTTCAGTTAAGAGATTTCCACTGCTCTCCTCTAGTGCACAAAGAAAAAAAAATGAAATTTTGGGGTCTCAAAACATCACTTATGACATGCAACAAATTCTACTTCGTGCTCTCTCATCAACAGTAATGGACCAATTCAAATGAAATGCATCCAACATGTTGTTATGCCGGAAATTCAGAAACATTAGATTCATCAATTTATTTCTTCTTTTCTTTTAGTTAATTATATGCTAATATGGAATATCTTTTACCTAAAATTACAAATTTCACCATGAAGAACTTTCCTATGGTATTTATCATATCATTTTCTTATATAGAACATCGATGAAATATTCACATTTGGAGTAGGAATAATAAAAGCAGAAATGTTCAGTACAAAACCATGCTGCGACAAGGAGCATCTAGCTCATTTCCACCTCGAGTTGAAACAATAATTATTTTGGAGAGACACTGACTGAAAATAAGGGCCACGGGATTGGGTGCAAGCTTCCAACCAGGAAGAGTGTGATGGTCCATAGGATCTAATAGAGGACTATACCTTAATATTTTCTTCAACAACGATGCCCTATGAGTGTGATGGCAGTAGCAGAACATCAAGAGACAAGAACCGCAGCAATCCCTCCTCTTCAACATGAAGAGTTCTTGTTCCATGGCAACGAGCTTATCTTTCAGAACTAATGCACTGAAAAAACTGCAAGAAGCATCCAACAGATGATTTTTTTGTAGTCAGTAACTAAAATGTAGGCCTATGTAGCCTGATCCATGCATGGCTACATTCGGAGAAGGAGCTAAACTACTCAAGAATAACGGATGCACCTACTCGCGACTTGATGTCAAGATTCCAACAATGGTTGTTACGCTATCACCATTTTGGCCACACCCATCGAAAGAACATGCTTGGGGAGATTGAACATCACGGAACCAACAACATAATTAATAGCTAGCTTGTGATGGTTTCCAACACCACCACATTATGTGTGGTATGGAGGCACAAATCGGGTGGTGACCATCTGGTGACGGTGTTTTGAGAACTTAATGTTGACCATCAATCTGTACTACAATAAATTCCTTAATTCCTACAAAACTGAAGTGGTAAAGTTCTTTCCAAAAAAATACACAAATACCATTTTCAAGTTCTAATAATAGTGATATTAGAAGCAATTTTTTGGAAGGTTTCACTCTAACTATCATTGGCAATACAAAGATAGAGCATAGTTGCAAACAAAATTTTAGGTCCTTGTGCAATAATAACATATACTACCAGACAATACATAACTTCCCATAATAGCAAGTTACTAAATTAACTACAATAACAGTAGTTTTCAGTCAAGAAATAACAAATTGTAGGAATAATTCAGTTCAAAATTATAATATGATGCATTAAGAAAATAACACCGCGCCACAAAAGCTAAGATTTTCTAGAGTAGAAAATTCTAAGGCCCAAATTACAGGACCATATTTAGTGGCATACTAATAACAAGTCAACATAAACTATTTGCAAGATGGATCGATGCAAGTACATATCCTAGTCACACTGAATTGTGCCATCGCCAACCATCTTAAAAACAAGAGAACATAGAGAACCTGATCTGGCGACAGCTGAACCTGCAACATCGTGAAGGAGATGGCAGCGGCGAGGAGGCTGCATGGACAGAGAGGACAGGAAGGAACGATCACAGTGTCTAGTGGGCAGTGATGACCCACAAGTATAGGGGTGTATCATAGTACTTTCGATAAATAGGATTGTCGATCCCAACAAGGAGCAGAAGGTGCTGACTAGTGGTACTGGCTCAAGAGTTCTCTGTAAATACTTAGCAAACGGATTTTTAGGGTTTTTGATAAAGCAAGGAAATAAAGTGAAAGTAAATAAAGATAGCAAATAATTGCAGCAAGTGGTCTAATCCTTTCTTAGCAAAGGACAAGCCGGAGGAAATAATAATGAGGACCAAACGTTGTTGAGGACACATGGGAATACTGTCAAGTGCTTTCGTTTCATATAGCCGATTAATATTCTTTGGTTTTATAAGTGTTGTGTGTGAACATGTGCTAATATACTGACCTTACTTGGACTAATACATACTTGTGATTAAACCCCTTGCAAGCATCCGCAACTACAAGAAAGCAATTAAGATAAAAACCTAACCACAACCTTAAACTCTGAGATCCTACGCTGCCTTGTGCAAAGATTTCCTAACGGGGGTTCAGGTTTCTGTCACTCCGGCAACCCCAAAATTAGTAGCCAAATACACAATGCATTCCCCTAGGCCCATAAATAGTGAAGTATCATGTAGTCGACGTTCACATGACACCACTAGAAGAATAGCACCATAACTTAATATTAAACCATTGAATAATACCTCAACACAATTCCACTACTAACAACATGACTTCTCCCATGTCCTCAAGAATTAGATGTACTACTCACGAGACATCATATGGATCAAGATCAGAGATGATATGATGATGAATAACAATCTGAACATAAACACTAATTCAATGGTTCCACTCACAAGCATCCTACAAAAGTAATTAACACCGGAAAAGTTTCCCCTAAGAACTATGCAATTCAAC
The DNA here is from genome assembly GCA_916181665.1 of Avena sativa. Taxonomy (NCBI): domain Eukaryota; kingdom Viridiplantae; phylum Streptophyta; class Magnoliopsida; order Poales; family Poaceae; genus Avena; species Avena sativa. The sequence continues at coordinate 512,551,938 of OV702294.1, forward strand.
ACAATTGTTATAGCGGGATGGAGTGGTGATGATGGTGTTGGTGTGGATGATGATGATCCTGATGAAGTCTAGCTTGATGATGGTGTTGATGGCGATGATATCCCCTCTCCGGGAAGGAATTTCCCCGACAGAAATCTGTCTGCCGGAGAGCTCTTTCTCTCTCGGTGTTTTCCGCCCCGCGGAGGTGGCGGAATCTTTCTGTGGTCGCTCTCCCCTGACTTTAGGGTTTCGAGGAGAAGATACAAGTGAGAGGGTGGAGCCATAGGTGGGCCAGGGTGGCCACACCCCCTGTAGGCGTGGCCTAGGGTGGCCCGTGCGTGGGGGTGTGGGCCCCATGTGGCCCAACTCCGCCTCCCCTTCTAGCATCCTTCGTCTTCTGGGAAAATATAATTTTTTGTAGTTTTTCTGGTATTTTTATGATCTTCACGAAATTGCATAAAAACACCGCTTTTTTCATTAGAATCCTAACTCCGGTAGTTCCTCCTCCAAGAATCCTCCAACATGCAAAAATAGATGAAAATACATAAGTATCACCTCTTAATATGAAATATATCAACGAATAGAGGCAAATTATGATATAGAATGGTGATGCAAACTGGACGTATTAACTCCCCCCAAGCTTAGACCTCGCTTGTCCCCAAGCGAAAACTGAGCTCAGTAAACATGTCCACAGGTTTATGGAGTGAAGTGTCTATAAAAAGAATACGGACAAGAAGCATCACACTTACCAATACACAACTCATAGTAGAAAGCAACTCATCATTATATAAATTATCTTGCAACAAGTATGGGAGTCACAATAAAGATGAATAAATATAAACCATAATTGGGATTGGCAAACTTTGTTCTTGGTCAGAGAACAGTTGGTAAACAGTTTTCAAGTAAAGCTTTTGTAAAAAAGTTTATAACAGGAGTACTCTTTGCTCAAACCTAAAAGGTTTTTCACAATAATAGCTTTCAAATTAATAGTCATTTAGATAAGAGTCTTGTGTAAACAAGGAAGATAAAGAACATGATTGAATAAATCATCATATGAATGCTTGAAACACAACAACTCAAATGCTTGCTGGAGATAGAGAGGGGTAGGTTTACTGACTCAACTTCGAAGTAGAAGAAAGGCACTTCATAGAGGGAAGCAGAGATTTCAAGTTCATAAAGAGCTTTCAAAAGATTATGGTACTTACTAGCTTTGAGATCTCATTCCCCTATCATAAGAATCTTGAGGTGATTAAGGTTAAAGTGAACAAAGATGGAGTATATGCTTGACGAAATATAAGTTGGCAACCTCATGTCCCTTGAGTACGAGGGCCGCTCCTCATGCTACTCAACTTTAGTTACCGGTACGTTCTTGTCATAGTAAGTATATGCGTATCATAGAGAACCGCCAACGGGGTACCCATTGCACATGATACAAGAGCTATCCCATACCAAAATGACAAGGCAAGCAGACAATAAGCATCTCAGCAATCTCTTATTTACCATGGGAAAATGGTGTTTTTTTCTCTCTTTCCTCTTTTCAATATGTCTCTTTTTTATATATACTAAGAAAGCTTCATAGATTGCTCATTATGGTGATGCTACAAGTTTCCACCGTGATTAGGCATGGCTTAGGCTAGCGGCCCAGGCGTTTATCTAACACACATACATAACTCCATGTAATTACAAGCTCCCCTTTTATTTCACACTGACGACATCCACAAACAAAAGAGCATGATATCAACTGGGTAGATATTTACAAGTGTTGAAAGTGTTCCCCATGACAGCACGGTTCTGCTAATCCCAACTTATAGGTGCAAGTATATACAACTTGGATGACACAATGGTTCAAGTTTATTAGGGGCAAGAAAATAAGGTGTGCCATCAAGTTCGTGAGAGCTTTACTAACTAGTTTTCACATAACAAAATAATTTTTAATTTGAAAGATAGATGAAGCTTGAGAATTTACTTGGAATAGCAATAATACTAATAGGTAGATATGGTGGACACAAATGGCACAGGTTTTGGTTTAAAGGATTGTATGCATGAGAATTGTTCCCTCTCAGTATAGGTTTTTGGGCTAGCAAGGCTGGGTAGCAAGCAAAAGAGTTGAAGGAAACAAACAAACATGCAAGTGACAAAGTCAAACATGCAATCTTCCTTGAAGACACCAAAGATCTTAAATAAAGAACACTAAGCTTATGAGCCAATCAATCAAGAAAGAAAATAATATAAAATACCTGTAAGTGATTTTATCTTTTCCTTTCAAACCTCAAAAAGTGTTGCTACTGACCAGAGCTCGGTTTGCCAAAACCAATTTAGATCTACTTGATGCTCCCAAAATGATACCAATACTGATCAACAAGATCAATCATATAATATAGATTGCAAACTAAAATAAGAAGTGGAAAAAGTAAAAGATGAAACTTCTCATTAATATTCCATAAAGGCACTCACACCAAGGGATACATAGATAACCAACTAAAGGAGAGATACTTCCACAATGCAAAACAACCTATATGATAACTTCTCTACCCAAGATATGACTCTACTAAAAAGGTAAAAAGATAAAATATAATGATGTGATATCGTGGCACTCCCCCAAGCTTGGAACAAGCCAAGGGGATGCCAAAACCTGATGACAAATTAATCCTTCGGTGGTGGTGGTATTCCCTCGATAAGCTTTTCAATCAGTTCCCACAAATCCTCGATCCCAAAGGCTAGAGTACGAATCATCTCCGAGTTATGCTTAATACTGTTCATGATCATGTCGGACCGAGAATCCTAGTCCTTGTGATTCTTTCGCCACTTTTCCTCTTGAGAGTGTTCTTTCTCTGCATGGTTAGAACGAGGCATATCCCAACTAGAGGGCAACTTCCCTTTAGGCAACCTTTGGTATTGTTGATCATGTATAAGAGTATGGAAGGGGTTCTTGGTGCATGGAGGAAGTGACTGTAGAGAGAGGATATGACGCGGAGTTTTCCCTCTTGTAGACATTCGCGATGTCCTCCTAAGCTTGATAGGGTTTGCCACCACTCCAATGCTTGCAACGGTAGCACGGGTGTTCGGGTGCTCGTCCTCCTTCACGTCCTCTTCATCCCCAACCAAGATCTCCTCCTTGGGGTTTTGAGGATCATCTTCCATAGGCTTCTTGCCCTTGTCGTTGGCGGAGACCATGGTGCCTCTAAACTTGAGAGTATCTCCTGACAGAAACAGATCGAAATAAAAACACGACGAGAACACGATATACGAACCTCGGGGGATCCAGGGGGTTATATATTATGAAGTGTTATGACATAAGGAAGGTACTGTGAGAAAATGAGACGAAGACGGACTCCAGGGGGCTCACACCCCCTGGTGGCGCAGCCAGCTGGAGACCGCGCCACTAGTGGGTGTGGTCCACCTGGGCTCTGTTTCCTCCTCTTTTTCGTTCCGCAACCTTCCAAATGTAATAAAAACATCAAAAATATAAAGAAAAGGGTTTTTTTGCAAACCTTCTGTTTTCATCACTTTTACCTATTCAAAGACGGACTCTGCAGATTCCTTCTCTCCAACACCTGAAAATTCCTTTCATGCAAGGTCTCACACAAACTTCATTGGCAACATTATTGTATGCAAAAACAATAAACCTTTAGGTTGAAATTTCAACTGATATCTATCAAAACAAAAGCTACTGTAGCAACTCCTTTCCAAAACCCCAAAAAGAATCTGAAAGGGAACCAATATAAGAGGCAAATGCGAATGATGGCAGGAATCTGTCAAAATAGACCAGCAGGTAAAGATTGATTTTTTCGAAAAACTTATGTTGCTCCAATCAAAAAGTGCAACACTAATGAAAGTTGGATAACAACTTGGGGCACAATCACAGAAAATTACACCTCCATCTGATGTACTGAGATCCTTCATGAATCTTTACAATGCAACACAAAAAATCTAACCCAGGACAACAAATTTTCACAACTCCTCTACTTCTTAAAAGAGGTTGATCTTGACTCAAAAACCAAAACAAACAAAAAGGATAAGGAGAGGTTATTAAAAGTAATAACTTTCAAGACTCAATAAAACTATTGGGTTATCTCCCAAGAAGCACTTTTCTTTAATGCCTTTAAGTTAGGCTTGACAATTTCAATGATGCTCACATAGGAGATATAGATTTGAAGTGAAAGAGAGCATTAAGAAGCAAATATCCAACACATTTGAGTCTAATCCACTTCCTATGCAAGGGAATCTCATGAGAAAACAAATTGTTGAAACAAAAGGCCACTAGCATAGGAAGACAAAACAAATGCAACCTCAAAGCTTTCAACATAAAGAGGGGGAATTTAATATTATTGAGATGCATACAACCATGTTTCCCTCTCTTATAATAACTTTCAGTAGCACTTTGAATAAAGTTGACAATATAACTGTCACAAGAAACAACTTTATGAGAATGAGCATACTTATAATCATCAGAAAGAGGTCTAAGGTCATAAACTGGATCAATAGAAGCAAGTTGTTCCACCCAGAAATCCTCATTAGGAAAATTATTATCATAATGAGCTTTAGCAAATTTGGAAAAGTTAAACTCATAAGAATCTCCATCAAATTTAGTTAAAACTTTCTCCTTTTTGCAATCTATAATAGCTCCACAAGTGTTCAAGAAAGGTCTACCAAAAATGATAGGACAAGTTTTACTAGCTGCTAAACCAAGTACTAGAAAATCAGCAGGATACTTAGTCTTACCGCAAAGGACTTCCACATCTCTTACAATACAAATAGGGCAAATGGTTTCCTTATTAGCAAGGTGAATAACCACATCAATGTCCTCTAATTCACAAGGACCAATTTCATGCATAATTTCCCTGTAAAGCTCATAAGGAATAGCACTAGAACTAGCACCAATATCACATAAACCATAATAGCAATGATCACCAATTCTCACAGAAAGCACAGGGACACTAGTTTTTCTAGCTTCTCTAGGATGAGAGACAATATTAGAAGAGTCTTCACAGAACACAATGTGCTCATCCTCTATATTTTAGTGACAAGATCTTTCACAGCGGCTACTACAGGTTCAATGTTTATTTTCTCATAAGGTTCCATAGTTTTCTTTGTACTTTTTCTAACCGCACTAATTATCATGGAATGCTCCTTTACCTTAGCTGGGAAAGGTGTTTTCTCAACATAAGGTTCATGCAAAATATAATCAATAGTACAAACTTCAGTGCTTCTAACAGGAACATGATTAACAACATCTTTATAAGGTGCACGATACTTATTCTACTTCTTTTTAGGAATTTGTATATAAGAGGCAAAAGCCTTAAAACAATTGGCAATACTTTGAGAATAAAGACCATACTCAATACTAATATCACGAAATTCATCAGTTCCCATAAAAGATTTAATGCATTCATAATCATAATTTATACCTGACTTTCTTCCTTTGTCATTCTCCCATGCTTTAGTGTTCTCTTGAATACAGTCTAGAAGATCCCATTTAGCTTCTTCCTTCATGCGTGTGAATGATCCATCACAAGAAGCATCTAATAAATCTTTATCGTGAAGAGAAAGCCTTGCATAAATGTTATTAATAATAATATTGTTAGGGAGTTCATGAATAGGACATTTAAGCATTAGTAACTTCAATCTCCCCCAAGCTTGGGTTGTACTCTCTCCATCACGAGGCCAAAAGTTATATATTTGATTCCTATCCTTATGAATATCACTAGGAGGATAGAATTTAGAGTAAAAGAGAGGTACTATTTCCTCCCACTCCATGGATTATCCATTCTTCAGCAGCTTATACCATTCTTCAGCTCTTCCTTTCAATGATATAGAGAGTAACTTCTTCTTCACCTGTTTAGTTGTGATACATGCGCAATTAAACAACCCGCATAATTCATGGATAAAAAGCAAGTGATCACCAGGATGGACAGTTCCATCCCCAAAATAATAATTATCCATAACACGATCAAAAATTCTTGTAGGTATCTTAAAAGGATCTATCTCAACAGGTGGTGGTTCATCTACTACCCTAACAGTTGTAGTGGTTTTCCCAAACAGGAAACCAAGTGGGTTATGCATATTGGAAACAAAGTAACAAACAGAAATAAAAAGCAATAATCATAGTAGAAGTTTCCTTTACCAGTTCCACTCTTCAATAGATCTTCATTCCCCGGCAACGGCACCAAAATATAGTCTTGATGACCCACAAGTATAGGGGGTGTATCGTATTACTTTTGATAAATAGGAGTGTCGGTCCCAACAAGGAGCAGAAGGTGCTGACTAGTGGTACTGGCTCAAGAGTTCTCTGTAAATACTTAGCAAACGGATTTTTAGGTTTTTTTTGATAAAGCAAGGAAATAAAGTGCAAGTAAATAAAGACAACAAATAATTGTAGCAAGTGTCCCAATCCTTTCTTAGCAAAGGACAGGCCAGAGGAAATAATAATGAGAACCAAACGTTCTCGAGGACACATGGGAATACTGTCAAGTGCTTTCGTTTCATATAGCTGATTAATCTTTTTTGGTTTTATAAGTATTATGTGGGTGAACCTGTGCTAATATACTTATCTTACTTGGACCAATTGAAAGGATACGGATGTCGCCTAGAGGGGGGTGAATAGGCGATTAAAACTTTTCCTAGAGTGGCTCAACAAAGGCGGAATAAAACTAGTGTTTACTTTGTTAAGCACAACCTAGAACAACTAAGGTTCACCTATGTGCACCAACAACTTATGCTAAGCAATACAAGCAACAAAGTGATAGCAAGATATATATTACTTCAAGCACGAAGGCTATCACAATGTAAAGTGCATAAGTAAAGAGCTCGGGTATAGAGATAACCGAGGCACGCGGGGACAACGATATTTTACCGAGTTCCTCCCAACATGGAGTACGTATTGTTTGGAGAGGGGGTGGTATCAAACCACCAACGCCACAAAAGGCCTCCCTTATTCTCCGGTGAATCTCACCCCAACGGGATCGATCCACACTTCCACTATCGGTGCACTTGTCGGTGGCAACCGAAACCTCTCACAAGGTTGGGGCACATCTCCACAACTTAATTGGAGACTCCCAACAAACGCCACCAAGGCCACAAAACCGTCTAGGGTTCCAAGAACCCAAGAGGGACAAGCTCCAATGAGTAACTCAAACCAAATCCTCCGAGGAGAACACAAACCGATGCACCAAATGCAATGGCAAGGACACAAGAAGTGCTCACATCCTTCTCTCCCAAATTCCACCAAAGCTACAAAAGCTTATGGGGGAATAAGAGAGGAAGAACAATGGAGGAAATCCACAAAAGACTCCAAGATCTAGATCCCAATATGTTCCCCTCACTTAGAGGAGAGATTGATTGGTGGGATTGTAGATCTAGATCTCCTCTTTCAAATCCCTCAAGAATATGCAAGAATCATAGGAGGGATCGAGAGGAAGCAAGCTCAAGAAGGTCAACAATAGAGGGGAAAACTTGCAAGAATAGTTGAGGAACCATTGGGAAAGAAGGCCCCTTATATAGGTCCCTCCAAAATCCAACCGTTGCAGCCCAAAAACGCGATTCCCGGTACTACCGAACTTTTTCCCGGTACTACCGGACTCTCCCGGCACTACCGAACATTTCCTAGGGTTCCTGGGGCTCCAATACGCATTTTTCTCTGTGCTCCCCGGTACCAAAATGCAGTACTACCGGACCCCGGTACTATCGAATCCTGGTCCGGCACTACCGGTCATCACAGAACGAAAACAGCCATAACTTTTGCATCCGGACTCCAATTTCGATGATCTTGGGCTCGTTTCGAAGAGGACAACAACCTCTACAAGATCATGCAAAGAAACATCATAATCCATCAAGGGAGGATAGATCCAAATGACGAAGTAAAAAACCTTCTGCCGCGCTAGGTACTAAAATGCGGTACTACCGCCTTTTGGTACCTAGCCCGGCAGTGGCTTTTGGAAACTTGTCAAAAACCTTCTGCCATGTTAGGTACTAAAATGCGGTACTACCGCATTTTGGCACCTAGGAGGGCAGTGGCATTTGGCAACTTGCCAAAACCTACTGCCGCGCTAGGTACTAAAATGCGGTACTACCGCATTTTGGTACCTAGGAAAATTCAAACCTCTATAACTTTTGATTGGTAACTCCGATCGACCCGATTCCAATTGCGTTGGAAAAAGGACGACATGAGATACCCTATGAAAGGTGAAAATATTGGTTACCACCAAGTGAGAATGTATCATGTATAATAATGTGAGATACCTCACTTGGTGGGAAACCTAAAAGTCGCCAAGATCAAAATCGCAACAAGATACAAACGGAAGATCCGATTTTGATGAACAAGAGCTTGTTATGAAGATTAACACAAGCTCTATATCCTCACATGGATAAGACCAAATAACAACCAAATATGATGATGCAAATATGCAAAGGTTTGAGCTCTCTTCGAACGATGTGACCGAGTTACTCATTCGAGAGCCCCTCTTGATAGTACGGTTATCTATCCTAAACCCGGTCTCCTACTAACAATATGAGACCGGCAAAAGGGAAAACCTATCAAGATTATACCTTTGCCTTGAGCATTCCACTTGAGCTCGATGTAGACGATCTTGCCCTTCTCAAGATGGAACGCCTTTCTTAATTCCTCATCATCGATCCATGATCACCGAGAATGGCAAGCATCAAACATGAGATCTTCTATAGATGGTGCATTTTGAGATTGCACAATGCATCTTCTTATCACTTCATCGACCTTGAAGCCACCACATGCTCCAAGTGATGCCAATGGACAAATCCTACAAGTACAACTTAATACACACATTAGTCCATAAAGATTGTCATTAATTACCAAAACCACACATGGGGGCCCACATGTTCTTTCACCAATGCATACTTGTGATTAAACCCCCTACAAGCATCCGCAAATACAAGAAATCAATTAAGATAAAAACCTAACCACAACCTTAAACTCTGAGATCCTACGCTCCCTTGTGCAAAGGTTTCCTAACGGGGGTTCAGGTTTCTGTCACTCCGGCAACCCCACAATTAGTATCCAAATACACAATGCATTACCCTAGGCCCATAAATGGTGAAGTATCATGTAGTCGACGCTCACATGACACCACTAGAAGAATAGCTTCACAACTTAAATATTAAACCATTGAATAATACCTCAACACAATTCCACTACTAACAACATGACTTCTCCCATGTCCTCAAGAACTAAACGAACTACTCACGAGACATCATATGGATCAAGATCAGAGATGATATGATGATGAATAACAATCTGAACATAAACAATAATTCAATGGTTCCACTCACAAGCATCAACTATAATAGTAATTAACACCGGGAAAGTTTCCCCTAAGAACTATACAAGATTCAACACAATTGTTACATCGGGATGGAGTGGTGATGATGGTGCTGGTGGAGATGATGGTGTGGATGATGATGATCCCGATGAAGTCTAGCTTGATGATGGTGACGATCTCCCCTCACCGGGAAGGAATTTCCCCGGCTGAAATCTGTCTGCCGGAGAGCTCTTTCTCTCTCGGTGTTTTCCTCCCCGCAGAGGCGGCGAAATCTTTCCGTGGTCGCTCTCCCCGGACTTTAGGGTTTCGAGGAGAAGATATAGGTGAGAGGGCGGAGCCAGAGGTGGGCCAGGGTGGCCACATCCCCTGTAGGTGCGGCCTAGGGTGGCCCGTGCCTAGGAGGATGTGGGCCCCCTGTGGCCCAACTCCGCCTCCCCTTCTGGCATCCTTCGTCTTCTAGGAAAATATAATTTTCTGTAGTTTTTCTGGTATTTTTCTGATCTTCGCGAAATTGCATCAAAACACCGTTTTTTCCATCAGAATCCTGACTCCGGCAGTTCATCCTCCAAGAATCATCCAACATGCAAAAACAGATGAAAATACATAAGTATCGCCTCTTAATATGAAATATATCAACGAATAGATGCAAATTATGATATAGAATGGTGATGCAAATTGGACGTTTCAGGAAGGGCAGAGGTGGTTACCGATAGTGGCATGCGAGACACCGCTGCAGGCAGCGACATCGAGCTGGGTGGAAGCTTGGTTAGGGATAAAGGGCTCGGGAAGGGGGGGTTCAGGCAGGGCCTCACCGAAAACAGCTGCAGCCAAAATGGGCGGCGAGGGCAGCGACTATTAGCAAAGAGTGACTGGTCTGCATATAGAGCGACCATTATACCAGCAGCGGCCACAATCATGTCGTTGTCGTTGCCACACTCTCAATCGCCTATTATTGTTTCCACCACAAACACTACATCAATGTTGATCTGAATCCAATCCAACATATACATATATTGTACTGAACCTTAGTACAGAGAAGTGGGAAATGAGTAGTGATCGTTATTCATCCCAACACACAAAATAATCATCTATTTGTGGCAGTGTATTATAAGTTCCAAATAAATATATTGTTACTAAAGGACTTTTCGAGGAAAATCCACATGTATCATTCCCAGATGTCCTCTCTAAGCATTTTCCATTTTATTAGAAGTCAAAATCCTAGGAATTTCAGTATTGTCAAAGTGTACTATTTCCTCTCACTTTAGTACATGACACAAATCTCTTCAAGGAAAAACGTCCCTACAATTTAGTATTACTATTCTAAAAAAGTTTCGTCTTACAGCGAGATTTGTCTCTTATGTGATCTATTCCATGAGTTTACATGAAAGTACAAAGCAGGCCAAATATAATAAAAATCATATCGATATCCTTGGACCACCTAATGAAGGTCCTAAAATCTAGCAAAATTAATGAAGGTTTAGCTAAAAAGTTGTGCCGCAACCCGCCCCGCTTGACGTCCTGTTTAGAACCCAAACATGGATTTTAACGTTCCTATCCATTTTCGACGTTGGTTGAGCAAACAAGGACGTACTCCGGACTATGATATAGGATATGTTAATTTCTATCTACGTATGCAAATCTTAAACGAGAAAGTACACGCGGCTGTTAGGTTTATTCCCCTTGAATAAGCCTCGCTGGGCAGTCCTTGAATGCATTGAGCAGGCTGTAGGCAGCGGACCCGTGAATCTGTTGTTGCTTATCATGGTCCATAACTATAACTAGCTCAGACGATGACAGGACGCACGAGCACGAGTATTATCAAGCAAGCAGGTCCCATCGAAATGCATCAATCCATTCCCCAGCGATTGTGTCCTTGTGGACCTTGTGCTGAAGAGTGTGTTACACTGCCATCAGGCTGATGATTGAAATAGTAAATATTTTTGCAAGCTCTTCCCTCTCTGAGAAAAAACATGGTTCAGACAGACTGCCTGCACGTTTTACTCTCCACGGGGCCACAGCTCGAACAACTACCTGAAGCAAATCTTCCTAAAACAAAAACCCCATCCTCTAAAGCCAATTCCTTGGGCCACGAGCTAGCTGCAACTGCAGATGTGAACGATGAAACTGCAGACGACACACTGTGCGACGAAACGGACGTACGAGCGAATTTAAGAACCTGAAAACGTATTGAAACACCCTCTGCGTCTTCATCATTGGGATGCATTAGCACTGTGCGTCGCATCGGCGCGCGCCTGTTTTTACACCTGTAGCTCGGAGCTGCTGGTACGCACAGTGTGGTGGGATAAACACGGCCGTCAGATTGCAGTTCCAAAGATTAATTGGTGCCCAGTGCTGTTCATGTTGGCCTCTACTGGCAGTTACAGAGCCATTCTTCAGATTTCTGAAGCCAAAACATGTTTCGGCGTGGGCCGTTGATTTATCATGCAAACACATGTCATTCCAGTAAGGGTTCTGACTTCTGACTAACCAAACTCCTAAATTCACGAACGTCGCCAAAGTTTCAGCGTCGTCAACGGCGTTATCTAGCACTCCGAGCTAATTGGAATCTCGTAGTCAATTAATTTACACTGCCCCCTTCGCTGAGACACCTAGGCTAGGCGTGCGAACCAAATGCATAGAGCGAGCTGCCTGCCTGCCAAGATATATTACGATCGCAGCATGGGAACAGCACAAGTTACAACATGACATGACACGAGCAGCTAACAAAACCTAATTCTAGGTTCGAGGCACAAAGTCATAAGGAGTTAGTGGAGCCCGTCTCAACTTGCGGTTTGACGGTTTCATGTTACCAAAATATTGCCAGTTGGACGTGCTACGCTAAACAGGTCTATGCAAAGACTTCAAAAAAAAAAACTTGAGAATAGGCACCAAATCCGGTAAGAAGAGATTGGATCTCCCTGACGAATACCTCTGCTTGGTTTAAACCCCTCTGTTTTTGTTCCATTGAGAACTGAAAAAGACACCGTTGGTACACCTCTCATTATAGTATCAACAAACCTTGGAGAGAAACCAAGTTTTTTCATAATAGCCTCAAGATAATTCCATTCAATGCGATCATACGCCTTTTGCATGTCCAACTTAAGAGCACAATGGGCATTCTTCTTTCTCTTCTTTGTTTTCATAAAGTGGAGGCACCCATATGCAGTAATCACATTATCTGTAATAAGGCGGCCAGGAACAAACGCTGATTGTTCTTCAGACACTATCTCAGAAAGAATCTTCTTCAACCTGTCAGCGAGCACCTTGGATGCAATTTTAAACACCACATTGCACAAGCTAATAGGTCTGAATTGAGAGAGATATGTAAGGTTTTGTACCTTCGGAATTATAACGATGAACGTACTATTGACTCCCTCCGACGAATCTTCCCCCTTGAGAAGTCGGATTACAATCCGTGGTTTCATTTTAACAAGATTAGTCCAGGCTCAATCGGGCATGGGCTTCATTTTAACAAGATTAGGCCAGGCTCAAGAGTAATGTCTATCCAAAACTCTAGGTTCATTGCCCAACGAGAGTATGGCTTCGGTTCAATTGGCCCATTGAAAATATGTCTATATTAACATGCTAAGATCCAAGTCCAGCACATTTTTAAGGATGACAATTTTATGCGCGGAAATGATAGTAGATATTAAATCACAATCCTATAAATACAAAAATGGATGTTACCTGTAATTTTAGTTTGAGCTACAATGTTAAAGTTATGCCGCGCAACCATTAAAATAATGAGCCAACATCTGCAATAGTATTAACTCGCCGAGGGTATGAATTACTATTTTCTTATACGTATCAACCGAGACAAATATTGCAAGAACAAGCGTCGTCCGGCAACCATGAGGAAAAATCCAAAATAAATATGACGAAGTAAGATTTGAAGGTTAATACATGGAGAATTTTAATCTTCCGACACTGACATTGTGAGAGATCTATCAATCATGAGAAAAAAAATCTAAAATCAATGTGCCGAAGTAAGATCTGAAGGTCAATAGATAGAGAATTTTAATCTTCTGACACCACCATCGACATCGTGAAAGAGATCTCGTCATCAAATGAAGGACAAATATCTCTTATTGTAGACGATGTTATCTCTATTGACAGGAAGACAAAAAAAGGTACCAAAATCCTAACCTTCTTTTGCGGTGAAAGGAGTACTTGATATTAGTTCGGACAAATTACAGAGAGGCCCACATAAGAAAACAAAATTACAAACCAGCCCAACTATAACACGACCACACCGGCGACAACACAGTGCTGTTGGTGGCGCGCTGCTGCTCCTACTCCCCTAGACGCCATGGATCGGGAGCATCCCCAAGACAGCGGGAAGTCGCCGAGCACCGATCCCAGGGGGTCTACACCGGAGGCCACTGTCGTCGCGCCGCTGAACATCATCAACATATTCCAGAACTTTGAACGCCAGATCCGCCGTTCTGCGGCAACCGGCGATGGGGAAGACGACCCAGGCAGCACCACAACACCACCAGGTCGATGAGGTAGTAGATCGATGCCCGAACTCCTCCAAGCTCCACCGTCAAGGGGAGAGTCCACCACCTGCAAAACCAATTCGGACGCGCCACCTCCACCTCGCCGCCGCCGACTGGGACCCCTAAGCCAACTCACACTATATACACGACGCAAATCGGGTTCCCCCGTCCTCCCGCCGCCGGAACGGCCGGCGGAGGGCGAGGGAACCGACGATTCGACGCCGGCGAGGCACGGTTCGCCCACGGGAGCTCACAAGTCTCCTTTATGTACTGTAGACGGGGAAGGGATGAGGTCCACGGTCCTCGAAATGATCCCACCAAATCCTAACCTAATTCATTAGAAATACCACTTTTATTAGAAAAACTAGAAATACCACTTTTTAATAAAAATTAGAAATACCACTTTTATTAAAAACTCTAGTCATATATCGGGTTCTCTGCCCCAGAGAGAAGCAGCGGCTTGTAAAACCGTTGAGGTTAATCCAACTACTAGTTCATGTATGTGGTCTTTAGTCCACTTTTTACTGCATCGAGAGACGGCAACTCAGACTATCTTTAGTGTAACTTTTAGTTTTATCAAAGATTTTTATTAGTTCGTGCGTGTTTCTGTTTCGTCGATATGATGTAGTATAGTAACTTGTCTCGTTAATCACTAGTTTGATTATTTGTTAGGGACCTTTTGACCGGTGGAGGCTATTTGGGTTTAGTCATATCCCGTCTACGGGAGGATGCCACATTCAACTTATAAGGAAGAGATTTATTTTTTTCACCAGTCTAGGCTTTTGAGATGGAGTGAGTTCTCTGTTGAATGTTGGGTTGTGAGCGCATGAATTTCAGAACATGGACCGAGTATTTGGCTAGCCTAACTGGACGCCAAATCTGATATCAAAGCCAGCATCGTCATGCTTTTCTGAGAGGCTTCTTAGGGAGATGGAATGTTAGGGGCATGTTGACCGGTGGAGGTTGTTTGGGTTTACTCTGAAAGGAGGCCACACTCAGCTTATAAGGATGGAATTTCTTTCTCCCACTAGTCTAGGCTTTTGAGATGGGTGTTTTTTTTTTGCTGAATGTTGATATGGGCCGAGTATTGGACTAGCCTAAGTGTACGCTAATATTATTCTCAAAAATATCGACCTTACCCTAAATGACATGCTAGGTTTAAATCCGGCGTTGCTGATTTTAACCCAAAATATTACTCACTCGTTCACTTCTATGTTTTTCTCTGTGGCGTCAATCATTATCAGTTGCAGTGATTGCAAAATCCTGCCGATCAAGTACGTAGACTCTCACGTCAAAGAAAAAAGTACAGTAGACTCTGTAGAGCAACCAAAATTCACGTGGTGGCGATAAAAATGATTCTCCACGGATTCAGAGCGTTGCCATTTACCCAGAAAGAAACAAGACATTACCACCCGCCTATTCAGGATGCCAAATTTAAGTTTAGACACCGAAAATCAGTCTAGTCGCGTATCCAGAAACCTGTTTTCGTTCGGGTTTAAGCCAACTTTGATCCGGACTATCCAGGTCATTCCCAGGATCCCGGGTACGCCCTGGAGACGCCGGACGCAGCAAACTCGGCGAAAAAAACGAAGCGGCGTGTGAACCCGCCGAGTCAGCGACAAAAGCCGAGTCGTCGTCGTCCTCGGAACCACGCGGCGACCGCCGGAGAATAACCGTCCGTCGCTTCGGCCACGCATCGCCGAATTGCCGCGTCACCGCCGCCGCCTCGGCTCCCGCGACGGACCGTCGGACACTAACTTTCCGCCATTTCCCCTTTTTCCGCCCTCGCCGCTACACCCCTCCCGGCCTCGCCGTCCATCTCAGCCTATATAAGTCGTACCCCTCGCCGGAGTTCCTCGCACTCTCTCACAGCTCCCCAGCCCACCAGCCCAAAACTCTGGCGAACACACTTAGCCATGGCCGAGCGCTTTCCCGGCGACGGTGCGGCGGCGAACGGCTTCGGCCGGCGCACGCTCCAAGCTTGGGAGGCGTGCATGCTCTACGAAGCCGGCTACATGGCGCCACCGGACACACGGAATCCTCTGGGTGGAAGCTTAGCGTCGGTGGCATCCCTATCCCGCCGGCGCCGACGCCGGACGAACTACCCTACGAGATCCAAGCCTTCATCGCGGTCATGGATGATCCCTCCAACACCGAGAGCCCCGACAACCTCCTCTACTGGGAGACGTTCTTCGCCGACCGCCGCGCCCAGGAGCTCGCCCGACACGAGGGGCCGCCAGACGACGCGCCGAAACGCAACAACGCGGCCGGTCGCCGATGTTTTTGGAGCGCGCCAGACCGGACGCTCGCAGCGGTGCTAGAGCACATCCAAGCCGGGAACACGCCGCGTCTCGGCTTCCCGCGCACACCCACGCCAGCGGCCAGGTCGGGGTGGCGTCCTCCGGCGAACTGGATGCCAAGGAGGATGGCCAGCTTGAGCTTCTCCTCCTCCGCCTCGGCCTCCCACTCATCGGGCTCCACGCCCCTCCGTACGCCGACGGGTCCTTCGTCGGCGCTGCGCCCAGTCAAGCGCGAGAGATCGCCTTGCGCTCACCGCCGCGGACACGCTTGCGCGGCATCGTCATCGGCGAGCCACGCATGCGGGCCTTGTCGGCTCCAACTGGCCGCCTTCGCCTTCGCCGCCCGAAGCCTGAGCCGGCTGATGGCTCGACGCCTCCCGAGGATAGCGCCTTAAGGATGGCGTTGGAGCAGTCGCTCCGCGACTCGGCGCCGCAGCCGTCGTTGGTGGAGCCGTCCTCGCCGGACATCCTGGAATGGTCCAGGGCGAATTGGGAGGAGACGGAGCGATAGCGCGTCCACCGCCTGCAGCAGCAGGCCGAGGAGCAGGCGTCCCGAAGACGGGCGTGGTCCGGGCGCACGCGCGCCTACCAGGGTGCCCCGCTCTTCGTCCTCGACGATGACGAGGAGGACGATCCTTCTTAACAGCCCTAGAGGTGCGGCGACGCCGGTCAGGGGAGCTCCCGGTCACCACAGCCGCCGAGCGACGACGACGACGGCGGCCAGGACGACGGCAGGGCCGATCCCGGCTACACGTCCTTCTACAGCAACTTCCGCATGTAGAAACGGCGACGGCATCGGTGAAGGCTAGGCGGCGGCCTTTTTTATGTTTTAGTTTATTATCTAGTTTAAATTCGATGTAATCCGCCTATATTCGTCTATTATCTTTAATGAAATCCGTCTGAATTTGCCAAACTTTTTTGAATTTTAGCCGAAGACGGGAACTCGGCTTGGGAACTCGAGTGAGAAACTCGGCGTATCCGGGCCAAAAATTTATTTTTTTCGTTTAAAATTTGGTCCGAAATTTGGCCTGATTTCGCTATTGGAGATGCTCTAACGATCGACCACACCTAACAAATAAGAGACGATTGATTCTCGACAAGATAAGCTCGCTACAGGTAAATCAGGTCGCTTCACTTTCACTCTCACCGCGCAACGCGTAATTTCTTAAGAACAGACACGTACCATTTGCATATTCCATGCTACGAAGCTTACCTACTGCTACTACTACACTCTCTGATTTGTCTGAGCAAACCTTGTCGGGTCAATTTTGTCTCGTCTCAAATTCTAAATGACAGTTCCCTATGATCCTGTCTCTCGATTCTGGTCGTGCATGGCATGGACCATGGATGGATCGGCTCACAAATCCAGTCGGTCCGTGTCTCATCGGAGAAATCAAACATGCTAGTACTATGATCTACGGGAATCCCGAACAATAGGGTGATTCTGCTAAGATATGCATATAGATGTGCAAGAAAACAAGACAGGGGTCAACGTTGCATGTGCAGAAATGCCAGTCTGAAGAACAACTGTTCACAGATAATAACAGACTAGTGTTGGAGCATGTTAGACAGACAAGGAACTTTTGATCCAGCCCCATCTCTCAAGTCTGCTTCTCATAACTCAGCGCCATCAGAGGAACAACCTACTCTGCATCAACCGTGGACAAAGTTTTTTACTGTATTTAAAATGTCAATGTAATTAACAAGGATGACACCTTCCAAGAAGCAAGAAGAGAAACACTGCAAGAAAACAAGGAGATGGCATCCAACCACAGCCAAAAACCTGGAAGAAAAGCTCTAAAGCAAAACAAATAAAACGTCTGCTTAGCAGGTTTTGTCGGTTTATGATCACCATAACCTTTCTTATCCTTTTGCCAGTGGAACGGAACAGATTGTCCAGGCCCTGAAAAGAGCAAGCAAGGCCCCTTTTAAGCGCGAGCACTTTGATCCAGTTTTCTATTGTGGAACCAGGTTGATGCATATTCCAAGCCTTTTTGTTGAGTCGACGAACAGGGGAGCGAGGAGCCTCATACGACAATGTTGCGAGGATTCATGACCTTTGGCCCATTCGTTTTCATTCTTTTGGTTTGTTTTGTAGTTGTAACTGTGATTCTGTTGGGGAACAGATTTGCCAACCCTCTGCATCACCACAAATTATGATAGTTTTATTTTCGCAGCCCATTTTCGCTGTGAGATATTTTTGGGTAACTATTTTGTCCATCTTTTGTTCATATTTTTCATAACTTGCTTACAGAAGTTTGACGCAACACATTTCAACAGGTACATATGACATGAATGTGAGATTTCCTAATCTCTTGGCTCGATTTCTCAATTTTTGGTCTCTTTTTTTCCCCTGAAACCAAATACAAACGCAGACTCTCACAAAACAACTTCTAGACATTTAGCTTTGCTGGAATGCTATTGTTTAGACGTGAAAAAGTTATACATGTCATCAATCAATTAGTTATGATATTGGTGTCACGTTTACGAGCCAGTAAGGCTGGTCATAGTGCTAAGTAACTAAGACTAGTAACTTACATATGTTACTAGTTGATGTTACTAACTTTATAGTGGGTGATAACATGTCTATGGTGTCATGCAAGACCTAATTAATTATATTGTAGACTCATATGGTTTTGGTATATATGATGGTATGGTAACTAGCTAAGTTACTACTCGCCTTTGCGATCCTGTACGGGAGAGGGGCGAAGAAGGTTTTTGGAAAGCGCTCTGCGCGACTGCTCAAGTTCATCATCACGACGCGTCTTCCTGGACGATCTCCTGGTCCGCGGGCGACTCGTCTTCAACGCCATCTTCTTCGACAGGATACGGCAACCGCTGCACCAACGGCGACTTCATCTACAACCGATCAGTACGTATACCGTGATCCGATCTGTTGTTATACTATGGCTGTTAATGTGTATGTTCTGCTATTGTTCATGTTGATCAATATATCTAGTATGTTAGAGGTTCATGTGATTATAGTTGTTGCTGTCATGATTTATATTCTGGAAATAATTATGAAAATTATGCCTAATAATCCAACACTTTTGTAGTTGTGTAACATAGTGTTGATTGTACATTTTCGCTAAAGAGTAATCATTCATGAAACAATATCCATGGAAAAAATAGTTGATTAGTCGAATTGTACAATGCAAGGTGCTTACATAAGAGTTCTTAAGGGGAGACAACATTGCAACAGCATTAAACACACATATAAATCTCATGTCTTCCAACGCAAACCACTTAGATGATTTATTAGATTTAATTAAAAAGTGCATAAGTAATCTAAGTATTGATCTCTACCCAAACACTTTTGTCCTTCAAAAGAAGCACCAATGCTATGTTAAAAAGACCGACGTATTTGCCGAGCACCTTTCCAAGTACTTGAACTAATCTAACGTGTCTAATTTAAAGGTGGAGCTACCAGGGGCCACATGTGTGGATACTTTTCTTACGCTCAGAACTGAGAAATATGTAATAAATATAGTTAGACTCGCCATAAAACATACTTTTATATTATATACAGTTGATATTATAAATATTATTATTCTGTCGAAGATGTTTAGTCAAGTTTTATCATGTTTGACTTTGACCAAATCTAAAATGCGGAGTAATTTGGGATGGAGGGAGTAGTACTCCCTCCGTCCGCAAATAAGTGGACGTTTAAGAATTTTAAGACAAATTATGGGATAAACTAGAAAGTGCATTAGGAATGTGTTAGCCATGTTCTCTCTCATCTTTAATTCTCCCACCTCCAATAAGGTAAGTGCATGTATAAAATAAAGAGGTCATTTGTTAAATGTTATTGTGCTTGATTTTTGTGAAGCAATATTTCCTGCTTTAAAATACATTGGAAGGATAGAAGTACACTCTTTGGTGTATAAATTTTGAACACAAACGTACACATATTTGTGGACAGAGAGAGTATACTACAATAGTGTTGAATGTATAAATTCCGGCAAGGTTGTAGGAATATTTTTTCCGCTAAATCATAAATAGTCACTTGTGAAACAATAGTCGTGGAAATCATAGTTGATTAGTCAAATTGTACAGTGCAAGGTGCTTACATACGAGTTCTTAAAGAGAGATAACATTGCAACATCATTAAACGCATAACTGTGACACATGGTTACTCTAACGCACCGCAATGCTAAACAAAATTTCATCCCTATGATATAGCACCGTGGGCCAGTTTGTTAGCAAAAAAGACCTCGTTTTTTTTTATGAGACTCAGCTGACCGTTCGATCACGAGATCTGACGACCCAAGCACGCACGCGTGCAGCCTATCCACGTGCCTCGGCACGGGCAGACGGCGACAGAGCTTTCCTCCTCAAAAGCTCCGAGCCTCCGACGGCGACGCTTGATTAAGCAATCAAAGATGGCAGTCAGGACGCCTGCCTGATGCTGATAATGATGACACACTCGCGCGCGTGGAGATTAACTAGCAAAAGACGAGCAGCGCCCCGAGACGAGAACCCGCTTGGTTATCGTCGACGGTGCAGGACAGACAGGAGCAGCAAGGTGCATATAGTAATACCGAACTTGTCCCAAATTTGTCACATTGCTTAACCTCTGATTGCCTTTGCCCTTGGGACGACGATCTCTCCTCCTCAGTTCTCGTCCCATTTCAATCTTCAGGGCCCAGAGAGAATACATGGATGGATGATGGATCACATTCACATTCACATCACGCGTTTGTGATACGCAATGCTGCACTGGATTCAGCGCAATTTCCTCCATCAGATGATTGAACGTCTGGTGGCAAGTCTTTCCCATACCATTCCTCGCAGCAGCAGCGGGGCAGAAAACCATAAGTGTGGGACGTGACACCCTGCACCGGCCTCCCTGTTGCATTCAGTGGCGTGCAGATTGTGCCAGCCCTGCCTGCCACATCTACTCTAGATCTTTTTTTTTTTTGCATCTAGTATATGCTCTCATTTTTCAAATGCTACAGTGCCGTCAAATTATTTCGGGTACGTGGTGATGAAAGTGGGTTTCAGAAAGTGATGGTGCAAGCAGAGTAGAAATTTCAGGAGCATGCATATGTGAAAGCCGCAAACTCCTCACTTCGTGTTGTTTTCCTATTGTTACAATTCTAATGCTCGCAGAAAGCCTGAAACAGCTGAGTCTTTCATATTACTACAATATTTTGCAAAGTAGCTTTCGATACATTATAGAAAACGAGCAAGGAAAGCTGTTGATCGGTGGTCACAGCCGGAAGGATAAAGGAACATGATGAGCACACCCCCAGTCTTCGCAACAAACATGTCTTGATGTCCACCTAAAAAGATACTACTAGTTGGTCATAGAAACCTTTCCGAGAGAAAAACTTCTGAATCCAGAGATGTCTCTGTTTTTTCTAAAGTTCAGGATGATAAAGTATTAAAAGTACTTATAAAGTTTCAAAAAATTAATTCCTCTGATGTGCATATACAGGATTAAAATATCATAGGGGTATATACACATTAGGCGGGCACCGTTTACCCGGAAATTCAAACACAGAGCCTGGAGCACATGCCCCCGCCTAAAAAAAAGGGCGTTGTACAATATCAAAAGATCTGAAATGTTCAACACGTGCAATGTCATGTTCACACATAAATTTTTAATTTCCAAACTTAATTTTGTAATAAAATATGTTTGTTTCTGACCTGTATGAAAACAAATTTGGTGCTCCGAAAATCCTTTTTACAACATGTTTTCTATGACACAACATATTCTTTTACTAATCAAAAAATTTCTAACATACAAAACACATAAAAAGTTAAAATATAGAAAAATGAGTTGCTTTGTTCTCTTTAAGTATTTTTTTATGAATTTATTGTTCATTACGGTGCGAAAACGTCAACCCTCACATTTCCCCCATATTATCGTAGCAAATAAGTTGATTCCTCTATGACCATTAAGAACATAGGGAATAAATAACCATCTTTGTGAACTCAACAAAAAAAGGTAGATAAAGAAATTCAGTTGAGAAGATTGAAACATGATAGACTAGATGGGGGCTTGAATTCAGTTTAAAACATTATGTATGGTTTAGCTGGTTGAGATTGCTATTCCTCTAGCACAACATTCCATTTACACAATTTGAAGTAATATAAAAATTAACTTTCCATTAAGGAACATAATGAAGTTACCAAACAGTTAAACCATAAAAATGAATTGATGGGAGCAAAACATAGATATGAGCAATAGCTCCTTTGGGTTATATGAATTTTCTAAGACAAAAATGACTTGCTACCACAACGGTATTTACACACACCCACACCCCTAAAATGACATATGCGCATATTAGTTAAACAGAATTGCTCAATGCAAATGCGGAGATGTCATTCTTAGAGCAGATAAAGAGCAATTATGGTGATCTCAAATTAGAAAAGGTCATTTTCCATCAAAGTCGACTAAGAAGCCAAAAAAGACAACGAAAAAAGTGAACCCAAAAAAGTAGAACAAAGAATGTGAAACAGACATTTTTAAACCAGTTTTATACACAAAAAAAATACATGTTATACTAAAAAAACTAAAACAAGGATATATGGCTTGGATCAACGGTTGATTATAGGGGGGTGTGAGCTACCACTGTGGTAGAAAATTCCCTCTCGGGATATCAAATCTATTCCTAAAGGACCGTCTTGGTATTATAGGATTTTTGTAAGACTCTTAATGTTTTAGTATTTTTCCTCTTAAGTATTATTTGGATCAAATAATTTGTTTCCTATGACACAATATTCCTTAGAGACATCAACATTCGCACCAACCACTTTTTCAACACCTATTTTCCTAGGATAAGGGCACTTTCCTAGCGCTTTATTTTTGTTTCCTTCTAAAAAACTACCACATATGCATTCCATGTGCTCTCTGGGCTATCGTTTGCACTTACATTCATACTTTTTATCTTTTCTATTCATGTGATCCAAAGAGGTAACGATTGCTAGTTGGATAAAATGAATGGTATTGTCTAAATATTGTGGATTGGATTTCTTCTACAAATTCATCTCTACTCTGACCTTGTCTTACATCTGACACCTTTTGTAGGATCAAGGATTTTTTTTCTTTGTCCAATTGGAACTGCCATTCTTAGGCCCTTTTTGGTTCAAATGATTTTTGAAGGATTCTATTCCAGAGAAATGTTTCCCATAGGTTTCATTTGGTTCAAAGGTATAAGTCTTCCAATTTTTTTTGGCTTGCTATCCTTCAATAAATTCCCATAGGATTTCCATAAAGAGGTAATAAACCTACTGGAAAAAAAATTACATACCAATTCTTTTATGGTGCAATGAAACAACTTTTATTAGTGGTCCGCACATTTTCAATTTTTTGTAGTATTTAATGTAGTGACATAATAGTCATTTTTTAATTCCTGCCAACCAATGTGGCGGTATATTTTTCCCGTGTTATGCACTTGTGTTTCTGTCAGATTTCTATATTTTTCTTGTTTCCGGCCAAAGTTAAGGAACTCTTTGAATCACAAGAAAGAGAAAACGTAGAAATAGGAAAACCACATGATTGCAATGTCATGCCCATTCATAGTACATGGTATCATATGGACAAAAGTTTGTTTTATTCCATAGAAATTTTTTAGATCTAAAAAAACAAAAGAATTCGACAATGAGGGTTTGAGTGGATGTTAGATTTGCTATAAATGTAGTGCAAAGGATTTACAAGAAAAAAAATTCTTATACTAGTATCCAATCCTACAAATCAAACAACCACCTTAGGAGAGTTTGAATCTTACAAAATTTCCATGAGAATACTTTGAATTAAAGAGGCCATAAGGCAAATCTTGTGGTCGCCATTGCCAATAGACCATTCAACGGCAGTATTCAATTCTTTACTGAACCTCTCCAACCCTGCAGTAAATGACCTCGCTTATCAACCGGGCCCTCATCTCCTTCTTCCTCCTCCCTATAAACAAGCAAAATAAACAGAGCAGAGCAGAAGCGCCAAGACCAGAGCACCACGTCCAAGACCAACCCCTTCCGTGAAACGCGGCAGCGCAATGTCTCCCCTGCACCCTCCCCACCTGCATTTCAACAAGCTCAAGAAGCGCGCGCGCGCCGCCATCGCCAGCGGCACCGGAAGCAACCGCCCCGCCGCCAAGGCCAGGAAGGGCCTCGCCGCCATCCTGTACAAGCTCCGCGACGTGCACGTGCACCGCCCACCCTCGTCGCCGCCCTCCCCCTTGCCGTCCCCGTCGCCGTCCACCCCGCACTACCGGCAGCTCTGCTACCCGCCGGCCCCGTCCACGTGGCCGTGGCCGTCGTGCCGGCACCCGCGCACCAGCTCGTTCCGCGCGAGGCCGGAGGATATTGCCGCGGCCGCCGCGACCGTGTACAGGACCGCGAACGCGGTGTACGACACGCCGTCGGAGCACTTCCTCCGGCGCCCGTCCCTGGACGAAGCGTGGTGCGCTGAAAGGAGCTCCGTCTCCGTGTCGGGGCAGGCCGCCGCCGATCGGGAGCCTGAGGCGGAGGAGACGAATAAGGAAGTGCAGCTGCGCGAGACGGCCGTCGTGTGCGGCGTGCGGTCGGCGCGGCTCTTCTTCGAGCCGGCCGGCACAGAGTTCTTGTCGCCCAAGCAGGTAATGCAGTGCACGTCATTTGACTATCTGACCAACAACTGTCGGCACAAAGCCGAAATCGTGTTTGTTAACACGAGAGAGATGTTTCAGGCGGACGCGCTGATATGCAAGGCCGAGGCGACCGCCAAGAACGACGAAGCAAGCACCGCTCCGGTCGGCGTAAAGGAGTTGACGCCGCCGGGGGTGCCCGCCGATCTGAAGAGTGGCGCGGTGGTGGTGACGATGGAGTCGGAGGACCCGTACGGCGACTTCCGGGCGTCGATGGCGGAGATGGTGGCGGCGCACGGGCTGCGGGACTGGGAAGGCCTGGAGGAGCTCCTGGCGTGGTACCTCAAGCTCAACGCCAAGGGCGTACACGCCGTCATCGTGGGCGCCTTCGTGGACTTGCTCGTAGGCCTGGCGACCCCGCCGAGCCCGTCGCTGCCGTCGCAGTCGCCGTCGTCGTCGTGCATTACGTTCGAGGATTACTCGTCGGCCACCTTCGACGAGGAAGAGAAGAGCTGATGGCCAGGAGCTCTGTTTTTTGCATTCTTTTTTTTTTAAAGAATCTCGCCCAGAGTCAGACCAGAGTTTTTGTTAATTCTTTGCGAGCTGGGGCGAGGTATTAGGGTGTCAGGTGGATCCGCTTAAATCCCACTTCTAGTTTATTTCTTAAAATCTAGTGTAAGTTTTTTTTAAAATTTACACTAGAATTTGGCAAATAAATTAGAAGTGGGATTTAGGTGAGATCCCACTTGACACCCTACGATTTATGGAATGATTGTACAGTTGCTAAAACTAATCGACGCTGACCCGTTACTCCATTAGTTGTATTCGTGTATTTTTCTAGCCTGCGACGACATAGCTGTCGTGGCCTCACAACTTTCTTGGCGCCAAAATTTTCTGTGAAGATCCGGCCTTTGGCGCCCCCTCGTGATGCAATGGATCGGACACCATAGCGTTCAAGGATTGGATCCAGCTTCCTATTAATGTCTCACCAGCAGCTAGCTCATAAATATGTGATGTTTATGTCGTTTGAATGCAGTAGCCAGCAGCAGATAACACTCAACCCGAGCATTGTATGCTTGCCCAGATGCAAAACATCGGTCCTTATGGACATTTAGATGGTCTACATGGTACACTTTGACGACTACTAATTTCGAGCAATTTTTTCACAACGAGATTAGAAATAGATTTCACAAAATATCAGCGGTCTGATTCTTTCTTATATCTCACTCAGCTCAAATTGCACAGTCAATAGACCCAAAACTGGAGTTACTTTTTTTTACCAAAACAGACAATTTCAGCTCATTTTATTTAAAAAGGACGAAAAGAATCGACAAGATCATTAGCGAGAAAACCACCCGAAAACCTGTACAAATGAACCAATGTCATCATAAAACATGATTACATTGGACAACACTGGCCGACATGGACATCCACACGAAGCATGCACGCGTAGAGAAGAAGAAAGACCGCAATCGAGGTTGCTATCAAGTGTCATCGTCATCACTTCTCCTTGACCCAGTGACTTCGAATTCGACTTAACGTCCACCAACAGTGTCAGGCCGCAAACGATGCTGGAACCCATATCAATATCAGCACTTGTCGACAATCAGCCACACGCTCCAACGGCAGACAACTTCGACTTTGACGAAGCGCTTCGCAAGAGAGATATGTTGCGCTTGCGCTAACCGTGTCCTCCACATAAGACCACCGGTTGCCAATCGGTGTCACTGGCTTGACACACTCCACGTCGGATCCAACTCCACAAGTACACACCGAAGCATGGGAAAGCCCATCAGACACGTCAAAAAACCAACTACCAAAGCCCGGGTTGCGACCCAAACTCTGCTCGACGGATCATCGTTGCCAAACAGAACGCAGATCCTTGGTTAGCTACCTAGCATAAAGCCCTCCTTCACCGGACATCTTGTTACATACGGCTTTGAGGCAATCCCTCAAGAAGGAAATGATGGGATTCGCAGCATAGAAAACAACAAATTCTGATGAGAGCGTGATAACCCACAAGTATAGGGGATCACAACAGTCTTCGCGGGTAGTATTACCCAATTTATTGATTCGACATAAGGGGAGCCATAGAATACTTGCAAGCCTTAATAAGAGTTATCAATTCAGGTGCACCTGAAAATATTTCTTGCTCACAGAAGTTTATCAGTAGCAATAGTTTGGCAGTAGCAACAACAACAGTAAAACGAGAGCAATAGTAACAGTAACAGTAAACAGTGGGATTCGAGTGCGGTAGCCATAGGGATGGATGGACGGGCATTGCATGAACGAGTCTAAACATGTAACTTCAACATCTAGGGCATTGCAGATAAATAATAATAAGTATCCAAGTACTAAACAATCCTAGGCATGTGCTCCATATATAGTCATGCGTGCTCGCAATGAGAACTTGCACAACATCTTCTGTCCAGCCAGCCCGTGGAAGCGGGGCCTCTAGGGAACTACTGGCAATTAAGATGCTCCTTTTAATAGAGCACCGGAGCAAAGCATTAACACTCTGTGAACACATGTATCCTCACACCACAGTCATCCCCTCCGGTTGTCCCAATTGTTGTCACTTCGGGGCCTTTGGATCCGGATAATGATATGTGTACACAACTTGTAGATAAGATCACAAATAATACTATCATAATGATTCAATAATAAGTTCAGATCTGAGATCATGGCACTCGGGCCCTAGTGACAAGCATTAAGCAGAACAAGTTGCAACAAAGTCAAATAGCACTAATAGAGATACTAGGCACTATGCCCTAACAATATTATTCGATTACATGATAGAACTCATCCAATCCCTACCATCCCCATAGCCTACTGCGGGGGATTACTCACTCATGGATGAGTGAAACATTGATGGTCGATGGAGAGGCGTTGGTGATGACGATGGCGATGATCCTCCCCAAATTCCCCGTCCCGGCAGAGTGTCAGAACGGAGTTCCTGGATACGAATCTTGGTTTCTGGTGGTGGCGGCGCAGCGGAACTTTCTCTGGAAAAACGTCGAACCCCCCTCGGTTTTTAGGTCAAGGGGTAACTTATAGGCGCAGAGGGAACCCGAGAGGGTGCCTAGGGTGGCTGCACCCCCAAGGCGCGGGCTGGGCCCACCCGCGCCTGGCAGGGGTGTGGCCCCCCAGGCCTCCACTCCGTCTCGTCTTCTGGCTCCGTGGATCTTCTGGTGAAATAGGATTTTTGGCATATTTTCCGGGATTTTTCCTAATAGTTGATTTTCTGCACAAAAACTAGACACCAAGGTAATTTTGCTGAAAACAGCGTCAGTCTGTGTTAGTTGTATCCAAATCATAAAAGTTTAGAGGATAAACAATAGCAACCGTGTTCGGGAAAGTAGATACGTTTTGGACGTATCAACTCCCCCAAGCTTAGTTTATTGCTTGTCCTTAAGCAATTCAGTTGAAAACTGAGTGCGATAAAAGAACTTTCACGAACACATTTGCTTCACATGATGTATATATTCTCAGCACAGGAGTAGATGCTTGAATCATTCATAATAAGAAGTATGCAACTAAGTCTACTCAATAGTCAATGCAAGCTATGAAGAGAAACCAACTCAGTAATAATAAGTAGCAAGAAACGTAAACATAAGCAACATTGCAATGCTCATAATAAGATATCATAGAGTGGTATCTCGCTTGCCTTTGTTTGTAGAGCACAATATAAATGCCAAGGCACCTCTGAAGTTCAAGTGAAGACTAGAGATAAAGATATCAGAGATACAA
Source organism: Avena sativa (assembly GCA_916181665.1). Taxonomy (NCBI): domain Eukaryota; kingdom Viridiplantae; phylum Streptophyta; class Magnoliopsida; order Poales; family Poaceae; genus Avena; species Avena sativa. The sequence goes on from OV702294.1 coordinate 512,580,326, forward strand.
GCATCAAACTCATGATATAATTAACCAAGTTTTGAGACAAACACAAGAATGACAACTATGCTCTCAAGAGGGTGCTCATAGAATAAGTGGTGACTCAACAAGGTTGTGAAAAGGTTTTTAAAGGTTTGAAAGGCTTTCAAATGCTGAAAGAAAGGTACTCATTAGCTTTGAGCTCTCATTTCCCCTATCATAGGCATCTTTATGTGGTTAAGGTGAAAGTGAGGTCCAATCTGAGTTATATGCTTAACAGACCATAAAATGGAAATCCCAAGTCCCTTGAGTACGAGCGCCGCTCCGCATGCTACTCAACTTTGGTTACCTGTAAGTTCTTGTCATTGTAAATACATGCATATCATAGAGAACCGCCAACGAGGTACCCCTTGCACATGATACAGGAGCTATCCCGTGATCAAAATGACAAGGCAAGCAGACAATGAGCATCTCAGCGATCTTTTTATTTACTATGTGCATAGCTTTTTATTGAGGATGCTTCACACAATGCTCATTATGGTGATGCTGCAAGTTTCCACCATGATTAGGCATGGCTTAGGCTAACGGCCTAGGCGTTTCTCTAACACAATGTATAGACTCCATGAACTCACAAGCTCCCCTTTTATTTCACACCGACGACATCCGCAAACAAAAGATCAAGGTATCAACTGGATATGTATCCAAAAAGTGTTGAAAGCGTTCTCCGTGACAACATGGTTCTGCTGACTCCTAGCACATAGTTTGCAAGAATATAAATTTCATGGGCAAGTCACAATGGTTCAGGATTATTAAGTGCAAGAGATAAAGTGTGCCATCAAGTTTGTGAGAGATTTACTAACTAACTTTCTCAAAGCAGTCAAACATTTTATTTGGAAGAAACAAGGCATATTGAATATGCACTGAAATAGCAACAGATACTAATAGGTAGGTATGGTGGACACTATTGAAAATATTGGTTTTGGGGAGTTGGAAGCACAGGTAGAGATCATACTCAGTGCAAGTGAAGGCTAGCAATAGAGAGGGAGCGACAAACGAGAGAGCAATAACTGTCATAATCATGCTTGCAACAAAACATGACTAGTTATGGCATGAAAGTGATACAAGAACTCTATGGCAAAATAAATCATCGAGGCTTACTGACTATTGTTTAGTCATATGCATGCGTGAGCATGTGCCAAGTCGATTCACATGAAACACTCAGAGGAGGATACCACAATATCATACCAAGTTATGAATAGAACAATGCAAGCAAACATTCATATGACTTGCTACAAACTATTAGCAAGCTGGAGCTAATCACAAGCAAGCAAGAACTACTAAGCATTCATAATAACATACACCTTACACGAACATGCTAAGCATGCTCACAATGATGAGTATATGTACAATAATGAAAACAAATAGAGTTCGTTACCAGCCTCTTATGACTCCTTCAAGTTGTCTTAATCTTCATTATTGCCCTTCACTTGTGTGCCTTGAATAATAACATGAAACCAAACTCCACTGAGAAAGGCTGAACCCTGCAAAGAACTCACAAAACCAAAGAAGAACAACAAATATTTTTGGTGTTTTCAATTTTTTTTAAAGCAAGCAAACAAAGCAAAATCTTTTTGGATTTTCTTTTAAGGCAAACCAAAACACAAAGAAACAAACCAAGAGAAACAACGAAAATATTTTTGGTATTTTTGTGTTTTTGAGAAAGCAGAAATAAGAACCAAAAAGAAAACGAAACAACAGATATACAAAGAACGAACCGAACATGATATATAGATGAGTGTGATGTCGGTATACCTCCCCCCAAGCTTAGGATTTTGGCCTAAGTGGGGCTCAATAGCGCGGGTAGTAACCCCAAGATGGTGGGTCATCATAGGAATGATTGTAGTCAGGCTCTTGCGATGAAGATGAAGACGCGCCCCAATCATAAGAAGGCTGCTGGTATGAAGACTCTCCCAAGTTGGAGGGCTGAACCGAATCATCTTCGGCATCCACTCCATCATTCTCATGTTGGGAGACCTCCGCCACGTATGTGTCAAACTCCTCCTCCGTGAGCGACCATCCTTGCATGTTATCAAAATTAAACAAAGCAGGTATAGTCAAATAAACTACTTTCTCAGTCCTACCCCCTTTCCAACCACGCTTGGCAAAAGATAATTCGTACGGTAAACTTCTCACAGTAGCCCCCAAAGAAACAAAATTATGCTGAACCATGGAATCAAGATCAAGTCTCTCAATGGGGAACTAATAGTCTGAATGATGAGGCTCTAGACCATGGAAAGCTAGCAACCTAGAGGCAATAAGACCTCCACAAACTCCACCCTTCTCGCAGTTAGTAGTAAGACGGTAAGCTATCAAAGCACCCAGGTTATAATATCTATCCCTATTCAAAGCAGCTACGATAAAAGCTAGATCAAAGGAGGATAACTTCCTAGCAATCTTTCTAGCAAGAACACACTTGGTAATGAAATAGGCAAAATATCTAATAGAGGGGAACTAGATGTCCCGAAGTTTACCACTTTTCTTCGAGAAGTCAAAACCTTGGCAAATCTCAGCATATAAATCCATAAGTAACTTGGGCCTCTCCTTGATCTTCTCACAAGATCCCCAACAAGGCACTCTAATAGCTGCACAGAAATCAGCAAACGGCAGGTCGGCAACTATATTGTATAATGGGCCATGGGATTACATGAAGACCATGTAAACCGGAAGTCCTGCACCACAATAATGGTTAGCTTAACATATTGAAATGGTTCACCTTCAACAAAGTGTCCCAACCCTGCATTGGTAATCATAGTTTGGAAATCCTGGAGGATTCCCGCGGTTCTCATAATTTCCTAGCATGGATATATGGAACGGAAGACTCCTTTCTCACGATGAACTTTAATTGTCTCAGTTACCATCAAGTCATATTGATTCAGTGTATATGCACTCATCTTCCTTGCTGAAATTTTTAGACAAACATCAAACCAAGTGATTTCCAAGTTGATAAATGATGAGCAACTACTATGGGAACTTGCTAGAGGGCTACACATGCATCAAAATGAAATCTCTAAGCATAGAACAAGCATGCAAGCTCACACAACCTGACACCTATAGCAGCAAAATACTCAAGATACAATCTACCAATCACAAATCTAATTGGACAACTGGATGAGGCACATACCAAGGAGCAAACCCTCCAAAAATTAGCAGCAAAGATGGGCTGAGCAAGGAGATCAAAATTCGCAAGCAAGAACATCAAGAACTCAAGCTTGAGAAAAAAATTCTGATGTTTTTCAGGAGAGAGGAAGAAGATGGCTAGGACGAGGCACCTTGGAGGGGCCCAGGTGGGCCACACCCCACCTAGGCGCCACCTCTGGTGTTGCCGCGCCCACTAGGGGTGTGGTGGCCTGGGGTGGCCCCCTAGGTCACTCCAGGTGTCCTTCTGCCCCTTTTTTCTAGGAAAAATTTATTTTAAATTTTCTGGAATTTTTCGGGAAACTTTATTTTTGGCCAATTTTCAGGGTATGAAAATTGATTTTCTCGCAGGAACAGACTTTTTTCAGAAGAAGCAAAAGCAAACAAAAACCAAACTACAGAAGTTCTAATACACTCTAAAAGGCAAGCAACTAGCTAACAAGACAAAAAGCAAAGACTAGGAAGGAGAAAAGTAAAAGAAAGCAAGTATAACCACAGTGAAAACATTATTTTGTTCATTAAAATCCTTTTGTTAACAAGGTTGGTCAAGTCTTGTTACCAAAACAATCTTATATGAAACAAAACTTTGTATTCCACAAAGTGATTATGTTACCTCAAGCTTGATAGCAATGGTCCCAATTATAATAGTTTCAAAATTTTCTTGTGGAATGGGACAATATATTTCTCCAACCTTAATGCTCTCAACATTTTCAATAGAATTCAGGCAATAGCTCTTAGCAACCTTCTTGGGGAAATAGACAGTATGCTCTTTGTGATTAATATTGAATGTTACTTTTCCTTGATTACAATTGATGACAGCACCTGCAGTATTAAGAAAAGGTCTCCCAAGAATAATAGACATATTATCATCTTTGGGCATTTCATGCACAACAAAATCGGTTAAAACCAAGCAATTATGAGCCACCTGAACAGGAACATCCTCACATATACCAACAGGAATAGTAGTTGACTTATCAGCCATTTGCAGAGATATATCAGTTGGTATCAACTTTTATAGCTGGAATCTCTTGTAGAGAGAAAAAGGCATAACACTAACTCCAGCTCCCAAATCACATAAAGCAGTTCTAACATAATTGTTCTTAATAGAGCAAGGAATAGTTGGTATACCTGGATCACCAAGTTTCTTTGGAACCTTACCATTGAAGGAATAATTAGCAAGCAAAATAGAAATCTCCTCATTAGGAATCTTCCTTTTATTAGAGACAATATCCTTCATATACTTTGAATAAGGAGGTAACTTAATAGCACCAGTCAAAGGAATTCGCAAAAATAAAGGCTTCATCCACTCACAAAACTTGTTTTAGTGTTCTTCCTCCTTTGACTTGTGTTTCTTACCTGGAAAAGGCATAGGTTTATGCACCCAAGGTTCTCTCTCTTTACCATGTTTATTAGCAATAAAATCTTCCTTAGTGTACCTAGTATTCTTAGTGTGATTATCAGGTTCTTCCTCAACTTCCTCCTTATCAGGAGCATCATTTTTATCATTACCACTCTCAGTTTTAGCATCAGAGACAGATATACTATTAGGATCTACAGCAGGTTCAAGTGATTCCTCAACTACCTTATGTTTCTTTTTCTTTCTCTTACGAGGACTACCACTACTTTTACCTTGCTGAGAATCCTGCTCAATTCTTTTAGGGTGTCCTTTAGGATATAAAGGATCTTGAGTAGCTATACCACTCCTAGTTCTAATTCCATAAGCATGTTTATCTCCTGAGGCATTAACTAGAATATCCTTTTGTACCTTAGCAAGTTGATCAATTTGGGTTTGAACCATTTGAAAGTGTTTACAAAGCATTTTAATATCATTTGAAGTTCTTTCCACAATATCTTTCAACTCTTTAATAGCTCTAGAGTTTTACTTGTTTATTAAAATTACCTTGTTTAACAATAAAATGTCAAGTTCCTCTAAGCATTGATCAGGAGGCTTACCATAAGGAATATCACCTTCATCAAAGTGTTGGAGAGAGTGTACCTCAATAGTAGATGAGTGGGGAATTGGCTTACATAATTCTTCTATAGGACGTAGATTCTTCACATCTTCAACTCTAATACCTTTCTCCTTAAGACACTTCTTAGCTTCCTTCATCACTTCATCATTTAATGCAATAACTCCTCTCTTCTTTGGTGTTGGTGTTGGAACTGGTTTAGGAACATCTGGTTCAGGAGTAATAGGCCCAGGTGTATTTAGCTCAATTAAAGTCCAATCATCATAATTCTTGCTTATTTTAGCCATTCTTTAGCATCTGTAGGAGTTCTTTTCCTAAAAACACAATCAGCAAAGCTATCTAGGTATGTCCTAGAATCATCAGTTAGTCCATTATAATAAATATCAAGAAGATCATTCTTAGGCAATGGACATCCAGGATGTGCATGAATCAAGTCACAGAACCTTGTCCATGACTCAGGCAATTTCTCTTCCTCTCCCTGTTTAAAATCAAAAAGTCTTCTGCAAAGCAGCATGTCTAGCACTGGGAGGAAAATATTTCTAGAAGAAAGAAGCAATCAAACAATCAGGGCTATCAATGGAACCATGAGGTAATCTATTAAACCAAGCCCTAGCTTCTCCTTTTAGTGAAAAAGGGAAGATCTTAGTAACAAAGTACTTGCGCATCTTAAAATCATCAGAGAATAAAGCACTCATAGTGGAAAGCTCATTCATATGAGCTACAACACTCTCATTTTCAGTCCCATAGAAAGGTTCTTTCTCAACAATGTCTAAATAGGATAAATCAAGAGAGAAATCATAATCTTTATCTTTAATATCTATGGGAGAGGTGGCAAACTTAGGATCAGAGGACAACTTAGGAATAATGGTGTGTCTAGCAAGGAGACTCTTAATACCACTAGTACCATGTGTGTTTTGGCACTCTTCAATAAAATCATCAGTAAACTCAATGTAACCATCATTAATATCATAACTCTCTCTAAACTCAGGTGAGCTAACAGGTGTAACAGTGTCTTCACTAGGAGTTTCGGTATTTCCTAGACTAGCCATAGTAGCATCTAGGAAAGGACCTAATGAACCACTCGCATCAAGCACAGTAAAAGTAACATCATGAGTATCAAAAGCAGTTTTAGACTCAGCAATAGTAGCAGTGTGTGTAGCATGAGTATGTGGTGGTGGTGTAACAAGCTTACTTATAACAAACGGTGAATCAAGAGCAGAAGAGGTGTTTAGGGCTGTACCTCTTCTTGTAGTGGATGGTAAAATAGGAAACTTTCCATCACGAGACTTACCCATGATGAAAGGAGTAGCAGTGAACAATAATAGGTCCAAGTGAACTTACAAATAAAGCTATGCTCCCCGGCAACGTCTCTAGAAAATAGTCTTGATAACCCACAAGTATAGGGGATCACAACAGTCTTCACGGGTAGTATTACCCAATTTATTGATTCGACACAAGAGGAGTCAAAGAATACTTGCAAGCCTTAACAACTGAGTTGTCAATTCAGCTGCACCTGGAAATAATTCTTGCTCGCAGAAGTTTATCAGTAGCAATAGTTTGGTAGTAGCAACAACAGCAATAAAACGAGAGCAATAGTAACAATAACAGTAAACAGTTGGATTCGAGTGCGGTAGGCATAGGGATGGATGGACGGGCGTTGCATGAATGAGTCTAAACATGTAACTTCAAGATCTAGGGCATTGCAGATAAATAATAATAAGCATCCAAGTACTAAACAATTCTAGGCATGTGCTCCATATATAGTCATGCATGCTCGCAATGAAAACTTGCACAACATCTTCTGTCCAGCCAGCCCGTGGCAGCGGGGCCTCTAGGGAACTACTGGCAATTAAGGTGCTACTTTTAATAGAGCACCGGAGCAAAGCATTAACACTCCGTGAACACATGTGATCCTCACACCACATCCATCCCCTCCGGTTGTCCCAATTGTTGTCACTTCAGGGCCTTTGGATCCGGGCAATGATATGTGAACACAACTTGCAGATAATATCACACACAATACTATCATAATTATTCAATAATAAGTTCAGATATGAGATCATGGCACTCGGGCCCTAGTGACAAGCATTAAGCACAACAAGTTGCAACAAATTCAAATAGCACTAATAGAGATACTAGGCACTATGCCCTAACAATCTTATCCGATAACATGATAGAACTCATCCAATCCCTATCATCCCCATAGCCTACTGCGGGGGATTACTCACTCATGGATGAGGGAAACATTGATGGTCGATGGAGAGGTGTTGGTGATGATGATGGCGATGATCCTCCCCAAATTCCACGTCCCGGCAGGGTGCCAGAACGGAGTTTCTGGATCCGAATCTTGGTTTCTGGTGGTGGCGACGCAGCGGAACTCTCTCTAGAAAAACGTCGAAACCCCCCTTAGTTTTTAGGTCAAGAGGTAACTTATAGGCACAGACGGAACCCGAGGGGGTGCCTAGGGTGGCTGCACCCCCCTGGGCGTGGGTTGGGCCCACCTGCGCTTGGCAGGGGTGTGGGCCCCCAGGCCTCCACTCTCTGTCGTCTTCTGGCTCCGTGGATCTTCTGGTGAAATAGGATTTTTGGCATATTTTCCGGGATTTTTCCTGATAGTTGATTTTCTGCACAAAAACTAGACACCAAGGTAATTCTGCTGAAACAGCGTCAGTTTAGTTGTATCCAAATCACACAAGTTTAGAGGAGAAACAATAGCAAAAGTGTTCGGGAAAGTAGATGCGTTTTGGACGTATTAGAGCGCGAGCAAAATCCAAGATCTAGTCTAGGAAGATGCAAGTAATGAGAGGAATTAGATCTTCATACCCTTGAAAAACATGAGTAGAAACTTTTTAACGATGTGGTTGATGTAGTCGTTCCCTCCATGATCCAATCGATCCAGCACCACAATGAGTGGCCCCTCCGAGATGTGCACATGTATAGCGGAACAACATCTTCCCTTCTTGATATAGAAAGGCTCAAGGCAGAGGTAGATGAGATTGAAACCAACAACATGACAGGGTGGTGGTTCTATGGTGGAGAGATCCGCCAGCAAGACTTTGCTGCGCGCGTGGGAGGAGGAGAAGGAAGGAGCATTAGGAGGGAGTGGCGACTAGGGCTTTGAGTTGCAGCCTCATGCAACCCTCCCCTCTTTAAATATGCTTGGGGCCGAGAAGGGGCAGCCTTGCCCCCCCAAGATGATGGACGTCGGTCAAGGGAGAACCCCATCCCAAGGCACCTTCCATACAACCCTATGATTCTGTCCACATATGGCCCATGTGCCTTGGGGCTATGGCACATTGGTCCATGTAGGCTGGTGTGTCCCCCTTTAAGGTCCATGTGGGCCCACCGGGTAGGTGGGCCCCATCGTGGGGCCCTCGGAACCTTCTAAAACCTTCCCAATACAAATCCCAGACTTTTATGGAACCCTATATCCAACTTTCCTTATATGTACCTTTATCTCCGAACCATTTTGAAGCTCCTCATGATATCCTCGATCATATTCGAGACTTATAACTATACTCAGTCTTACCATAATTAATATTATAGAACTACCCTAGCGTTATCGAATGTAAAGTGTGTGACCCTACAGGTTTGAGAACATGAATACATGATCGAGACACCTCTCGAATCAATAATCATTAGCAGGAGCTAGTGATGACTGAAGGTGCATAGGAATATTGTATCTTGTTTTGAAAGTAAGAGTACCGAACCACGAAGTGCTATTTGGTTAAGGTCTTAATGACCCTCGTCACTATCTATCAAGAAATAGTTGTAATCTGCCATTGATCTCAAGTAAGAGTATTTTAAGTGGGTTGTTTTGTGCATAAAGTAAAGACTAAAGAGTAAAGCAATAAGGACACAAATGCGATGTGAAAGGTAATAAAACTGCAGTAAGGCGAAGTGTTCTCGGGGTATTGTAGGATCCAACTCTAGCATTGGTATTAATCATAATTAGGATAAATTTATGTCTTTCTTCATGACATGTGTGGGAAGAAATCTATAAATGAATGATCACAGAAACCCATATGTTATTTCATCCCTAATAACCACTCCGATGATCCTAAGAAGGCCACTCTGATCCCTCACAATTAAGGGTTTTCTTATGGATATTGATATGATCTTAGTGAATGTCCCCTTATTTACCTTGACCATATGAATAACATGCTGACAAGTTATGCCACTTAGCACCGTATGTACTACCATATACACAACAGTAATTCCCTCTCTAGTCCCGAAGGAAAATATTACATGGTCGACTTCACATAATATCTAGAGAGAAAACCAACACATAATAATTAACCAAAGTTATAGATCATCTTTATTTCATATCATAATATTGCTAGTCTTTCTCCATCTCCCTAAGAACAGGGTAAACTAATCACTCATGGAGGCAATCAACAACATCATCAAGGGTATATGAAATGAATACGAGTAGATGGATAATAAGTGAAAATCCACAATAGTAATTGGAATTACAACAAGATGGAGGTAAATGAGATGGGAATGGTAATGGTGATGAAGATGAAGATGCAGCGATTGACGATGATGGTGATGGTGCCTTTGCCACCAACCATCCGCTCAACAGAAAGGATGATGCCCTCTGCAAGTTCTCCCTCCATATCCCTTCCGAAGGTGTTCTGGTGTCTCTGAATGACCAACGAAGACCTTCTCTGTATGTGGCACACATGTTGTTGCGAGTTATCACCACGCCTCTACTTCCTTGTACTCCGAAGGTGGGAAGATGGATCAGTGTGAGGAAGGCAGGGTGAGGCAGGAAGAGGGGATTAGTCTGCGGAGACAGGAGTGAGGGGCATGGATGCTTGGGAATGGGGATGCGCTCGAGATGGTTCTTCAGCAAGATGGCAGCCGCAGCCTATGCTGGAAGGTGGATGTATTTGTAGTAGCTGATTTCTAGAGAAAAGAGTAAGATGGTATCCCAAGAAGAAGGGAACGGCAAGGCTGAGCCACCGGCTATATGTTGGGTGCTGGAAGAGGAGGAGCAACGCGACTGCGTGAGGAAAAAGAGGTAACAATGAATGGGCTTGGGGCCGGTTGAGCAACAAACAACCTAAACCGTGGATGGGTATATGTATGTAAATCAATGGTCGTTGTTCTTTGGATTTGATTCTGCATAATCCGCTTGATTTGTTGAAACAATAGCTTATATCGCTTAGGGTGATGTTTCGGCAGGAACCCTATACGGGTGGTAAATCACTATTTCAAAACTCGTGTACTATAATAGTAGAGAATAACTAGTGACACCCCAACTAATGGTATGGGTACTTATTGAAGCAGTTGTTTCGGCTAGGCCAATTCATCATCTTCTGATAGAAGATGCATGAAAATATATAAATTCATCGATAGGAAAGGGTTTAATAAAACTTACTAGGGACAGTGAGAAAATGAATAATCAATTGTCATGCCAGCAACAATGCTTCCAACAAAAACATTCACGATCATGAAGTAACTATTTTGAAGCCATGCTTCTTTCTATACATGATAAAGAGACACATCATTGAGCTTTCGACAAGACCATAAGAATTGCTTGCAGGATGTTTAGAAAGATATTCAGAAGGAGATTGGGAAATAAATTCATCTATGAAAAACTTCACCACTTTCATGCAAGTTACATAATATGGATTGTGAATGAATAATAAATTTTAATATGGTGTGTGTGGGGGGGCATTTGTCCCCCTAGACTTTCATACTTTAAGTTTTACCCGAAGAATTTCTCGACTAGCTCCAAAACACAATACATAATATTACATGCTAGATAATCCCACCATTCAGAGTTCATCCCACGACCCCATAAAACATAGGACCGGTCCTGCATATGAGCTCCCTCTAGCTCATCCGTAGCTCCTCGGGGACATAGTAAGTACATGATGAATTGCTTGAGGCTGCAGATGGCCCTACTGGAGATGCTGTGATTGACAATGCACTTCTTCGCGAGGTGAAGTTTGGAGAAGTACATGCACGAGTTCACCGGCTTGTTGTGTAGCACAGCGAAGATGAACAAGAGCATGAAAACGCTCAGGATGTTTGTAGAGGTCCCAACCTTTATAAGGTAGAGATGCCTGTGTTTACAATGCTAGTCCCTGGATCAATAGCTAGCATCCATAGTTTAAGATGTAATATCAAGAAACAAGGGTCATAATACAACTTTATAACCAGAAATAAAATAATTCATTACATCTTACATAGCTCATTTGGCTATCTCATTACAATGCAGCAGAAATAACTATATAGCATGGAGTCCTTCATCTTCAAAGTGCCACATGCAAGCATGTTGGTTGTAGACTTGTAATCCTAATCAACACACTTCACTAACATCAAACAAACCTGCAACATAATAAGTTACAGCCACAAGGGTCAATACATTTGAATTGTATTGGCAAGTGATACTATGGTAGAATAGTGGTATCTATCATCTATATGCATTTGGCTAAGTGAAGCTTAGGCTTGCTTTGCTCAAAATTCCTTATCATTTGAAAACACTAAGTTTTTGTTTGTCAAAATCACCCAAGGCATATACCAATCAAAGATTGAAGATCCTTTAACCCTTGTTCAACCACAAGTTTTTAACTTAGAAATTGGGATGAGGAGATCCTTGATAGCTTCCATGTCTTGATGCTCTAATTGTCCATTCCCGGGACACGTCTAAGTACTTAGATTTTACTCTCTTGAGAGGTGGTGCACTTTCCCCACAAGACTCGACATGCATCGAGACAAGATCTTTCAGAAGCCTTCCCTTAGACCAAAATGGACACGCTCCAATCCTATCACCCCCTACCACCAACTGTCCATCTAGTTAAGTTATTGCAACCTATATGATCCAGGCAGAGACCATAATGCCATGTGGCTGCACTTGAAGCTTCTCAACATTTGACATCTCAAATCTCTTTGTTCCTGGGTGGCTTTCCACAAGTGCGATAAACTAGGGTAGGCCATAAATATGGGGCCATGTGTAACCACTCAACATAACCCATTCACACCATTCCACCCAGGTGATTCATTCACATAGTTGTCTTATTAAACAAAACACAAGTCACAGACTTAGAAATATTTCATATCATGAATATAATCCACCCTTGTTTTCTACTATCTAAGCTAAGCATGATAGTAGTAGGGATCTTAACTTAGGAAAATTTTACTAAGGCATCATCTACTAGGATTTCCCATGGCATAACATACTTAGTAAAAATTCCATGCAAGTCCTACTCAAAATATCATTAATGCATAGTGAAAATATTAGGACAAAATGTATGAAGCACCACTTGCCTTTTTAGTAGAGAATATAGATTCATTCCTTGATCTTGCAATTGTCACACTCTTCAAATTTCAATACAATTCAATCAAGGCACAAATTCAATCTAGCATTCAAACAATTCACCACATAAAATAAAGAAAACAAAACAATGCATGCAAGCATGCAAAAGATTGTTTTATTGTAAAAGTGGTTTCTAATAGGCTATAAACATTTTAAACATATATTGGTCATTTATAAAAGTGGTAAAACCATTTAGAATTTAAGTTAGTGAAAATGGCCATTTAAATCATTTTTGTTTTGCTAGAAATGATTTAAATCAAAGTAATAATTTCTAGTGTTTGCCAAATATATTTTTGAACACAAATGTTAGTGTTTTAAGGTCAAAGTGTTTAAGACTAATCCATTTGCATAAGGTTTCACCCAAATCCATTTTTAAATCAAAGCAACATTTTTATTTTGCTAGAAATGCCTTTAAACAAAGTAATAATTTTTTTAGGGTTCATAAAATATATTTTTAAATCCCAAAACTTGGTGTTTAGGTTCAGGGAGTTTAAATCAAAACATTTGCAAAAGGTTTTACTCAAAAAGCATTTTGAAACCATAATCAACATTTTTATTTAACTAGAAATGCTTTTGTTCAAGGATTAATTTCTTAGTGTCACAAAATATACTTTTAAATCCAAAAGTTGGTTTTTATGGTCAGTAGGTTCAAAACAAACCATTTGCCAAAGATTTTTACCTAAAAACAATTTTAGAATAATTTTTATAACCAAAATAGGCCTACACATGTTTCTGCAAAAACTACCAATTTTCCAGAAGCAAAATACTAAACAAAGAGCATGGTTGCAAAGGTTTCATTTTTCTGAATCCATTGATATAAAATTTGTAAATTTTGGACGTGTAGATTAAAAGTTATGAATTTTTCAAATCTAAACATCTAATAGATAAGTTTCTATTTTTAAAACAATAGACATGGCCACGTGGATGATTCTAATTGGACGATACCGTTTCACGTGGATCGATCGATACTGGCCGTTAGATCTAAGTTGCATCGCATGGTACAAGATTCATGATACCGCTTCGCTACTCGTTCTATCCTATCCACCAGATCTACATCCAACGATCCAGAGTAGTTGACCAAGGATGGGTGGCGCTAGCGACGGTGAGTGGTGGCGGGCGCGTTCGGGCGGTGATGTTACGACGACTCTAGGAAGCGAGAGGAGGAGTGGAAGGTCTCATCGGGTTCACAAGGTCACGGTGATGCTCGAGGTGGCCGCAAGAGGGACAGGGGCGCACAGAGCTGATGGCGATTCCTCGCAGGAGCTAGCGTCGGCGTCGAGCACGTACTGTCGTTGTCGGGGGCGAGCTCCTGGAGCATAAGAAGGCAAGGCAACAAGTCAGGGAGATGCGCATGGTTGCATAGGTTGTGAGGGGACCTACTAGAGGGCAAGGGGCGCGAGGAATCGTCGGCAACCTCTTGCCGGAGTTGAAGCAGTCAACGGTGGCGAGAAGGCGTCGTTGTTGTCGAGCCTCTAGGGCGTGCGCGGGCAAGGGGAAGATGCTGGCAGATGCGCACGAGGTTGGCGAACAAGTCTTCATGATCTAGGGCAAGGGGCGCGGTCTAGGCTCGCCGGAATTCGTCGGTGAGATCGTCGAAGGCAGCGACGGTGCAGGCAAAAATTCTCGCAGCCTAGGGGCGCTCGGGGGTGGGAGGTTGAGGGGAAATGGAGAGGAGAGGGTTGCGGTTAAGATAGCACGGTTGCAGGGAGGAATTACTGGCGGCATCAACGCCAATTAACACGAATTGAATCAGTGCAGAAACGACAGAGAGATAGGGCGTGGTCAGCGGGGTTGAAGACGATGCTTGCGTGGCGGTGGGGTCTGTTTGTCAGTGAAAGACAGGGGTATGCGTGGGGCCTCGCGGTCAGTGAATGTGTGGGTAGAGCCGCGGGTAAGAAAAACGATTCGGGGAGGGGGAGAGAGTGGGCTGTGCTGGGCCTGTTGGGCTAGGGTTAGATGGGCTGGGTTCTTTTCCATTTTTTCTTCTCTTTTCTTTTTCTATTTCTGATTTCTGTTTTGAATTTATTCAAAGGATTAAAATACTTGTTTGAATTCAAACTTTTCCCAACTTTCAGTTTGTTTTAATATTGTTTTAACAATGTATTTTAGAATCCATTTTGATTATTTTCTTATATTCTTTTATGGTTTATTATCTATTTAAAATAGACACTTGTCTTTATTTAAATAAGATTTTAAATATATTTTCAAACTTCTATTTGAATTCCAATTTTTACCAAACCTTTTCAGTAGGTTTTATTTATTCATTAGTGCAAATAATTCACTTTGAATTATTTAAAATATTTATTATGATTTAAATTGGGTATTTGTCTTTATTCCAATAAAATCAAATATGGTTTTAAACCCATATAAAATTTATTCAAATAATTATTTTTAAGTTAATTAGATAACATTTTAATCTACTTTGGCAAATTCCAATATATTATATTCTCATGATTTATTTAATCATTTACCTTAGGGATTTTTTAGTTATATAATTTTATTTGAATATTTTTTATCCCTTTGTTTTATTTGGATTATCTTTATTCCATTTGCGGATTTAATTCAAGTTCCAATTTGTCTTCCAAATAATTTTCTTGGGTTTTATTATTTATTTAGGCAATTTGTCTTTATTTAAATAAAACTGAATATGGTTCAAAGCCCATATAATTTCATTTAAATAATCTTTTACTACTTTTTGTTATTCAATATATTTCATTTGTTTATGGACTTGGCAAAGATTTATTTTGGCTTTTAAATATTCCTTATTTCTTTCTTTCTTTGTCTTATAAATTCCATATCTTTTTATATTATAGATCCAAAATTGGTGATTCCAATTTGTATAATTTTATTTAATATTTGTTTATCTTTTTAAATCCTTTTAGGATTATTTTGCTCATAATTTGGTATGGATTTTAGATAGGAGCTTTATTAGCTTTGGAAATTATTTCCTTTAACCTTATTAAATTCATAAGTTTTTATCCATGGTTCCAAATTAAATGAAACCAATTTCTATGGTTTTATAATATTTTTATTTATCAATTTTGATCATTTATAAATGTTTGTTGCTGAATTTTTATATGGATCAAATCCATAGTCTTAGAGAGATGTTGGAAATGATTTTCTTCCATTAGGGTTTTAGGGTTTTGGTTTATTTTCCCAAGTGTTTAAATTTCAAGATACATTCTTTGATGAATGCATTTCACTTGATTGAAATTTGTTGGATTCCATTTTATTCAAAGTTTGTTCAAGAAGGGTTTTGATGTTTCCACTTAGAAGCAAAAAGTTTCTTTTCACCCTAAATTTCAACAATTATTTATTTTATTTATTTATTTTTCACATTTCAAAATTTGGAAAATTTTGGGATGTGACAATGTTAGTGACGGTCGACACGGTGACAACCTCCAGCGCTACCATGATGCATGATCGATGCTATTGTTGGTCACGGCATGTCGATCTAGCATCTTGTTTGTCCATGTGTTGTTCCAATTGATCCATGATGTTTGTTGTATGATGGGAGAAAAAATAGGAAACTGCCCCACCGACATGAGAGAGGTGTGAGAAGTCTGACCGCTTGTTCTTATGCTGGAGGAATAATGGAGGAGGCATTCTAAAAATGTAAAAAAAGGAGTGTATAGCTAACTCTCCACTCTCCTATGGCAATGTCCAAAGCAGGAGTGAGCCAGCGACCACCACAAGTCCACATCCCACACGAAAATGAACAGATTTGGCTAGATTCATATGTATCTAGATGTGTTTTAATATATAGATACATATGAATTTAGATAAATCTATAACATCCTTCTCCGGATCAGCGGGAGTACTACCACTCGACATTAACATTTAATTACAAGTATAGACAATTTTATTTCTGCTCTTTTCCTTTAAACCTTGCCCACAGGAGTATCTTTCTTTTTTTGAAAATCACCCTGCTTTGTTATCTAGTAAGATTTGATCCCTGGTGGAATTAAGATTAACCACTAGAGCTGTCCTGACATTGTTCACAATTGCATGACACTAGATGAGTATGTGCGCTTTGCCACGCCTCCTACACCGCGAGTTCCACCACGTTGGTGTTGCGGAGCGCTACATGCGGTGCAAAGGGGTCTCCGGGCCACTGGGTGACACAACGCACCTTTGTGATTAGCGCTTAGTGTCTTCTGAAATGGCATTCATCCGTTGTTGCCGGGAAGTTTCAATATCCATAAAGTTTAAGCAATGTTTCAAAAAAAGTTTAAGCAATGTTGCTTATTGCGTGGTACATGTGATAAGTGGACTCAAACCAACAACATTTAAGCAGTGTCTCCTAAAAATGAGTAGATAATACTATGTTCAAGAAAAACGAATACTCATGATACTTTGTATCATCACCTGGACTCATGATACCGGTTTAAGATACTTTGAATGTTCACCATGGAGAAGCTTGTTATTTAAATACCAGAACTTATACAGACACAAAATGCACCAGACAAATGTCATGCATATGAAATAGAATTGGTTTAAAGAAGTAAAGTATCACACATGGCATAAAAATTACATAAGAGATCACATATGAGAGACTAAGATTGGCTCTTAGCTGGCCACATTGATGTCCCGATTACTGAAGGCAGTATAGACTAAAACAACATAGCAACATGTTTCACAAAAAATAACCATGAAAAGCTCTCCTAAGTCCTAGGTGAAGGACATTCAAAAGCTCCTCAATTGACGAAGCTATTCAATTTATCATTCAGTTTTTCTGTACCGATTCACTGAAACAAAATTCATGAGGTTTATTCCACCAATGCTTCACAATCTCAAACCTCCATGCAAGTAAAAACATATGGTGCACTACTAAACCTGTACTACAGTAGCATGGTAGAGTGTTCCTCTCCTCCAATTGGGGAATCTTGTCCATATACCATTTGAGTACCGAGGAGGTCATCTGGTTATTTTGTTCTGTTGAAAGTGAAGCATCGGAATAGGATATATTTGCAATATTGCAAGCCAGACAGAACCTCCATTTGACTTGAACTATATAGATCACATCATCAGACTACACTAGCCTCCAGATGTAATGTCATTTAGTTGTATGATCTTCAATCATTATCCAGGCATAGAAAGGTCATTACAACTAAGACAGTTGCCTGCTGCTCCAAGATATGTTCTGCTTCACTGGCTTCGCAAAGAAAAAAGTTATAGTGTCTCGAGAAGATTAGTCATATTATCAACTAAAAGTGTCTTATAGCCATGGCAACGACTTACCACATTCTTTCTAAAAATATATAAATACCTTATCATGCCTTTGCAAGAACAAGTTATGTGGTTTATAGGCTTCTAACATGAGGAGGTCATCTGCAAGCAATAGTGTAAGTAATTACTCCAAAATATCCATTTAGTAATCAACTTGTTTTATAAAAATAAATTATTTATTAAAAGCCAAAGAGGCTAGACTAAATTGTATCTATGCATGTCAAGATCGGTGACACATGGAGGCCTTTAGGTAGACTACCAGCTACGGTATGTAATGTAGCAGAATAATAACATTGCCTTTGAACCTAACAAGTATTTTAAATGTTTGTTAATAATTTTTATTCATCTTTGGATGGCCGTTCCAAACAGATACATAGGTGCTCTATTTTGTATGATTCAGTGATATGTTTTCTTTCTTCCTAGAGAAAAAGTAGTTCTCATATTTGACGCTAAGAAATTATTAATCAACACACCGTTATAAGTCCTCTGAAGCATTAATAATCAATAAGCACCTCTATATGTATATACGCGTAAAATCTACACCAGAAATAGCACTGAATTTTTAAAAGACTGGAATAAACCTAACAATTAAGTATCCTTTCATAATATGTAGCTCATGAAAATTCAAGGCATGACACATGTAGTGGTAGCAATCAGAGAATAACGATTGCTATTAAACCATCTATTACCGGTCAACACTCAATATAGCATGTAATGTAGCGGCCGGGTTTAGGACGCTAGCATGCCGCAAGCAAAGGAAAATAATATATTAAACCAATAGTTATCATTTGAAGTACATAACACAAAGTAGCAGCCCACCAGCCACAGATACATTTTAATTGCCAGAACTCACAACAATGAATGTTAATGTACATGCTAACATGCTAAAGATATAGAACCTTTCTATTAAAAAAAGGCAAATTGGGGAAATGGCCCTTCAGAACTGGAAGAGAAACTGAGTTTCACAGCACAATTATGAAACATAGTAAATTTTTGTGTAAACTTACAACCTATATAATTAGTCCTATATTATATTTGAATGAGAGGATGAACATTTGGTTCTTCACTAAGTTTTTTCAGTTAAGAGATTTCCACTGCTCTCCTCTAGTGCACAAAGAAAAAAAAATGAAATTTTGGGGTGTCAAAACATCACTTATGACATGCAACAAATTCTACTTCGTGCTCTCTCATCAACAGTAATGGACCAATTCAAATGAAATGCATCCAACATGTTGTTATGCCGGAAATTCAGAAACATTAGATTCATCAATTTATTTCTTCTTTTCTTTTAGTTAATTATATGCTAATATGGAATATCTTTTACCTAAAATTACAAATTTCACCATGAAGAACTTTCCTATGGTATTTATCATATCATTTTCTTATATAGAACATCGATGAAATATTCACATTTGGAGTAGGAATAATAAAAGCAGAAATGTTCAGTACAAAACCATGCTGCGACAAGGAGCATCTAGCTCATTTCCACCTCGAGTTGAAACAATAATTATTTTGGAGAGACACTGACTGAAAATAAGGGCCACGGGATTGGGTGCAAGCTTCCAACCAGGAAGAGTGTGATGGTCCATAGGATCTAATAGAGGACTATACCTTAATATTTTCTTCAACAACGATGCCCTATGAGTGTGATGGCAGTAGCAGAACATCAAGAGACAAGAACCGCAGCAATCCCTCCTCTTCAACATGAAGAGTTCTTGTTCCATGGCAACGAGCTTATCTTTCAGAACTAATGCACTGAAAAAACTGCAAGAAGCATCCAACAGATGATTTTTTTGTAGTCAGTAACTAAAATGTAGGCCTATGTAGCCTGATCCATGCATGGCTACATTCGGAGAAGGAGCTAAACTACTCAAGAATAACGGATGCACCTACTCGCGACTTGATGTCAAGATTCCAACAATGGTTGTTACGCTATCACCATTTTGGCCACACCCATCGAAAGAACATGCTTGGGGAGATTGAACATCACGGAACCAACAACATAATTAATAGCTAGCTTGTGATGGTTTCCAACACCACCACATTATGTGTGGTATGGAGGCACAAATCGGGTGGTGACCATCTGGTGACGGTGTTTTGAGAACTTAATGTTGACCATCAATCTGTACTACAATAAATTCCTTAATTCCTACAAAACTGAAGTGGTAAAGTTCTTTCCAAAAAAATACACAAATACCATTTTCAAGTTCTAATAATAGTGATATTAGAAGCAATTTTTTGGAAGGTTTCACTCTAACTATCATTGGCAATACAAAGATAGAGCATAGTTGCAAACAAAATTTTAGGTCCTTGTGCAATAATAACATATACTACCAGACAATACATAACTTCCCATAATAGCAAGTTACTAAATTAACTACAATAACAGTAGTTTTCAGTCAAGAAATAACAAATTGTAGGAATAATTCAGTTCAAAATTATAATATGATGCATTAAGAAAATAACACCGCGCCACAAAAGCTAAGATTTTCTAGAGTAGAAAATTCTAAGGCCCAAATTACAGGACCATATTTAGTGGCATACTAATAACAAGTCAACATAAACTATTTGCAAGATGGATCGATGCAAGTACATATCCTAGTCACACTGAATTGTGCCATCGCCAACCATCTTAAAAACAAGAGAACATAGAGAACCTGATCTGGCGACAGCTGAACCTGCAACATCGTGAAGGAGATGGCAGCGGCGAGGAGGCTGCATGGACAGAGAGGACAGGAAGGAACGATCACAGTGTCTAGTGGGCAGTGATGACCCACAAGTATAGGGGTGTATCATAGTACTTTCGATAAATAGGATTGTCGATCCCAACAAGGAGCAGAAGGTGCTGACTAGTGGTACTGGCTCAAGAGTTCTCTGTAAATACTTAGCAAACGGATTTTTAGGGTTTTTGATAAAGCAAGGAAATAAAGTGAAAGTAAATAAAGATAGCAAATAATTGCAGCAAGTGGTCTAATCCTTTCTTAGCAAAGGACAAGCCGGAGGAAATAATAATGAGGACCAAACGTTGTTGAGGACACATGGGAATACTGTCAAGTGCTTTCGTTTCATATAGCCGATTAATATTCTTTGGTTTTATAAGTGTTGTGTGTGAACATGTGCTAATATACTGACCTTACTTGGACTAATACATACTTGTGATTAAACCCCTTGCAAGCATCCGCAACTACAAGAAAGCAATTAAGATAAAAACCTAACCACAACCTTAAACTCTGAGATCCTACGCTGCCTTGTGCAAAGATTTCCTAACGGGGGTTCAGGTTTCTGTCACTCCGGCAACCCCAAAATTAGTAGCCAAATACACAATGCATTCCCCTAGGCCCATAAATAGTGAAGTATCATGTAGTCGACGTTCACATGACACCACTAGAAGAATAGCACCATAACTTAATATTAAACCATTGAATAATACCTCAACACAATTCCACTACTAACAACATGACTTCTCCCATGTCCTCAAGAATTAGATGTACTACTCACGAGACATCATATGGATCAAGATCAGAGATGATATGATGATGAATAACAATCTGAACATAAACACTAATTCAATGGTTCCACTCACAAGCATCCTACAAAAGTAATTAACACCGGAAAAGTTTCCCCTAAGAACTATGCAATTCAACACAATTGTTATAGCGGGATGGAGTGGTGATGATGGTGTTGGTGTGGATGATGATGATCCTGATGAAGTCTAGCTTGATGATGGTGTTGATGGCGATGATATCCCCTCTCCGGGAAGGAATTTCCCCGACAGAAATCTGTCTGCCGGAGAGCTCTTTCTCTCTCGGTGTTTTCCGCCCCGCGGAGGTGGCG
Organism: Avena sativa; assembly: GCA_916181665.1. Classification (NCBI taxonomy): domain Eukaryota; kingdom Viridiplantae; phylum Streptophyta; class Magnoliopsida; order Poales; family Poaceae; genus Avena; species Avena sativa. The sequence continues at coordinate 512,601,854 of OV702294.1, forward strand.
GAATCTTTCTGTGGTCGCTCTCCCCTGACTTTAGGGTTTCGAGGAGAAGATACAAGTGAGAGGGTGGAGCCATAGGTGGGCCAGGGTGGCCACACCCCCTGTAGGCGCGGCCTAGGGTGGCCCGTGCGTGGGGGTGTGGGCCCCATGTGGCCCAACTCCGCCTCCCCTTCTAGCATCCTTCGTCTTCTGGGAAAATATAATTTTTTGTAGTTTTTCTGGTATTTTTATGATCTTCACGAAATTGCATAAAAACACCGCTTTTTTCATTAGAATCCTAACTCCGGTAGTTCCTCCTCCAAGAATCCTCCAACATGCAAAAATAGATGAAAATACATAAGTATCACCTCTTAATATGAAATATATCAACGAATAGAGGCAAATTATGATATAGAATGGTGATGCAAACTGGACGTATTAACTCCCCCCAAGCTTAGACCTCGCTTGTCCCCAAGCGAAAACTGAGCTCAGTAAACATGTCCACAGGTTTATGGAGTGAAGTGTCTATAAAAAGAATACGGACAAGAAGCATCACACTTACCAATACACAACTCATAGTAGAAAGCAACTCATCATTATATAAATTATCTTGCAACAAGTATGGGAGTCACAATAAAGATGAATAAATATAAACCATAATTGGGATTGGCAAACTTTGTTCTTGGTCAGAGAACAGTTGGTAAACAGTTTTCAAGTAAAGCTTTTGTAAAAAAGTTTATAACAGGAGTACTCTTTGCTCAAACCTAAAAGGTTTTTCACAATAATAGCTTTCAAATTAATAGTCATTTAGATAAGAGTCTTGTGTAAACAAGGAAGATAAAGAACATGATTGAATAAATCATCATATGAATGCTTGAAACACAACAACTCAAATGCTTGCTGGAGATAGAGAGGGGTAGGTTTACTGACTCAACTTCGAAGTAGAAGAAAGGCACTTCATAGAGGGAAGCAGAGATTTCAAGTTCATAAAGAGCTTTCAAAAGATTATGGTACTTACTAGCTTTGAGATCTCATTCCCCTATCATAAGAATCTTGAGGTGATTAAGGTTAAAGTGAACAAAGATGGAGTATATGCTTGACGAAATATAAGTTGGCAACCTCATGTCCCTTGAGTACGAGGGCCGCTCCTCATGCTACTCAACTTTAGTTACCGGTACGTTCTTGTCATAGTAAGTATATGCGTATCATAGAGAACCGCCAACGGGGTACCCATTGCACATGATACAAGAGCTATCCCATACCAAAATGACAAGGCAAGCAGACAATAAGCATCTCAGCAATCTCTTATTTACCATGGGAAAATGGTGTTTTTTTCTCTCTTTCCTCTTTTCAATATGTCTCTTTTTTATATATACTAAGAAAGCTTCATAGATTGCTCATTATGGTGATGCTACAAGTTTCCACCGTGATTAGGCATGGCTTAGGCTAGCGGCCCAGGCGTTTATCTAACACACATACATAACTCCATGTAATTACAAGCTCCCCTTTTATTTCACACTGACGACATCCACAAACAAAAGAGCATGATATCAACTGGGTAGATATTTACAAGTGTTGAAAGTGTTCCCCATGACAGCACGGTTCTGCTAATCCCAACTTATAGGTGCAAGTATATACAACTTGGATGACACAATGGTTCAAGTTTATTAGGGGCAAGAAAATAAGGTGTGCCATCAAGTTCGTGAGAGCTTTACTAACTAGTTTTCACATAACAAAATAATTTTTAATTTGAAAGATAGATGAAGCTTGAGAATTTACTTGGAATAGCAATAATACTAATAGGTAGATATGGTGGACACAAATGGCACAGGTTTTGGTTTAAAGGATTGTATGCATGAGAATTGTTCCCTCTCAGTATAGGTTTTTGGGCTAGCAAGGCTGGGTAGCAAGCAAAAGAGTTGAAGGAAACAAACAAACATGCAAGTGACAAAGTCAAACATGCAATCTTCCTTGAAGACACCAAAGATCTTAAATAAAGAACACTAAGCTTATGAGCCAATCAATCAAGAAAGAAAATAATATAAAATACCTGTAAGTGATTTTATCTTTTCCTTTCAAACCTCAAAAAGTGTTGCTACTGACCAGAGCTCGGTTTGCCAAAACCAATTTAGATCTACTTGATGCTCCCAAAATGATACCAATACTGATCAACAAGATCAATCATATAATATAGATTGCAAACTAAAATAAGAAGTGGAAAAAGTAAAAGATGAAACTTCTCATTAATATTCCATAAAGGCACTCACACCAAGGGATACATAGATAACCAACTAAAGGAGAGATACTTCCACAATGCAAAACAACCTATATGATAACTTCTCTACCCAAGATATGACTCTACTAAAAAGGTAAAAAGATAAAATATAATGATGTGATATCGTGGCACTCCCCCAAGCTTGGAACAAGCCAAGGGGATGCCAAAACCTGATGACAAATTAATCCTTCGGTGGTGGTGGTATTCCCTCGATAAGCTTTTCAATCAGTTCCCACAAATCCTCGATCCCAAAGTCTAGAGTACGAATCATCTCCGAGTTATGCTTAATACTGTTCATGATCATGTCGGACCGAGAATCCTAGTCCTTGTGATTCTTTCGCCACTTTTCCTCTTGAGAGTGTTCTTTCTCTGCATGGTTAGAACGAGGCATATCCCAACTAGAGGGCAACTTCCCTTTAGGCAACCTTTGGTATTGTTGATCATGTATAAGAGTATGGAAGGGGTTCTTGGTGCATGGAGGAAGTGACTGTAGAGAGAGGATATGACGCGGAGTTTTCCCTCTTGTAGACATTCGCGATGTCCTCCTAAGCTTGATAGGGTTTGCCACCACTCCAATGCTTGCAACGGTAGCACGGGTGTTCGGGTGCTCGTCCTCCTTCACGTCCTCTTCATCCCCAACCAAGATCTCCTCCTTGGGGTTTTGAGGATCATCTTCCATAGGCTTCTTGCCCTTGTCGTTGGCGGAGACCATGGTGCCTCTAAACTTGAGAGTATCTCCTGACAGAAACAGATCGAAATAAAAACACGACGAGAACACGATATACGAACCTCGGGGGATCCAGGGGGTTATATATTATGAAGTGTTATGACATAAGGAAGGTACTGTGAGAAAATGAGACGGAGACGGACTCCAGGGGGCTCACACCCCCTGGTGGCGCAGCCAGCTGGAGACCGCGCCACTAGTGGGTGTGGTCCACCTGGGCTCTGTTTCCTCCTCTTTTTCGTTCCGCAACCTTCCAAATGTAATAAAAACATCAAAAATATAAAGAAAAGGGTTTTTTTGCAAACCTTCTGTTTTCATCACTTTTACCTATTCAAAGACGGACTCTGCAGATTCCTTCTCTCCAACACCTGAAAATTCCTTTCATGCAAGGTCTCACACAAACTTCATTGGCAACATTATTGTATGCAAAAACAATAAACCTTTAGGTTGAAATTTCAACTGATATCTATCAAAACAAAAGCTACTGTAGCAACTCCTTTCCAAAACCCCAAAAAGAATCTGAAAGGGAACCAATATAAGAGGCAAATGCGAATGATGGCAGGAATCTGTCAAAATAGACCAGCAGGTAAAGATTGATTTTTTCGAAAAACTTATGTTGCTCCAATCAAAAAGTGCAACACTAATGAAAGTTGGATAACAACTTGGGGCACAATCACAGAAAATTACACCTCCATCTGATGTACTGAGATCCTTCATGAATCTTTACAATGCAACACAAAAAATCTAACCCAGGACAACAAATTTTCACAACTCCTCTACTTCTTAAAAGAGGTTGATCTTGACTCAAAAACCAAAACAAACAAAAAGGATAAGGAGAGGTTATTAAAAGTAATAACTTCCAAGACTCAATAAAACTATTGGGTTATCTCCCAAGAAGCACTTTTCTTTAATGCCTTTAAGTTAGGCTTGACAATTTCAATGATGCTCACATAGGAGATATAGATTTGAAGTGAAAGAGAGCATTAAGAAGCAAATATCCAACACATTTGAGTCTAATCCACTTCCTATGCAAGGGAATCTCATGAGAAAACAAATTGTTGAAAAAAAAGGCCACTAGCATAGGAAGACAAAACAAATGCAACCTCAAAGCTTTCAACATAAAGAGGGGGAATTTAATATTATTGAGATGCATACAACCATGTTTCCCTCTCTTATAATAACTTTCAGTAGCACTTTGAATAAAGTTGACAATATAACTGTCACAAGAAACAACTTTATGAGAATGAGCATACTTATAATCATCAGAAAGAGGTCTAAGGTCATAAACTGGATCAATAGAAGCAAGTTGTTCCACCCAGAAATCCTCATTAGGAAAATTATTATCATAATGAGCTTTAGCAAATTTGGAAAAGTTAAACTCATAAGAATCTCCATCAAATTTAGTTAAAACTTTCTCCTTTTTGCAATCTATAATAGCTCCACAAGTGTTCAAGAAAGGTCTACCAAAAATGATAGGACAAGTTTTACTAGCTGCTAAACCAAGTACTAGAAAATCAGCAGGATACTTAGTCTTACCGCAAAGGACTTCCACATCTCTTACAATACAAATAGGGCAAATGGTTTCCTTATTAGCAAGGTGAATAACCACATCAATGTCCTCTAATTCACAAGGACCAATTTCATGCATAATTTCCCTGTAAAGCTCATAAGGAATAGCACTAGAACTAGCACCAATATCACATAAACCATAATAGCAATGATCACCAATTCTCACAGAAAGCACAGGGACACTAGTTTTTCTAGCTTCTCTAGGATGAGAGACAATATTAGAAGAGTCTTCACAGAACACAATGTGCTCATCCTCTATATTTTAGTGACAAGATCTTTCACAGCGGCTACTACAGGTTCAATGTTTATTTGCTCATAAGGTTCCATAGTTTTCTTTGTACTTTTTCTAACCGCACTAATTATCATGGAATGCTCCTTTACCTTAGCTGGGAAAGGTGTTTTCTCAACATAAGGTTCATGCAAAATATAATCAATAGTACAAACTTCAGTGCTTCTAACAGGAACATGATTAACAACATCTTTATAAGGTGCACGATACTTATTCTACTTCTTTTTAGGAATTTGTATATAAGAGGCAAAAGCCTTAAAACAATTGGCAATACTTTGAGAATAAAGACCATACTCAATACTAATATCACGAAATTCATCAGTTCCCATAAAAGATTTAATGCATTCATAATCATAATTTATACCTGACTTTCTTCCTTTGTCATTCTCCCATGCTTTAGTGTTCTCTTGAATACAGTCTAGAAGATCCCATTTAGCTTCTTCCTTCATGCGTGTGAATGATCCATCACAAGAAGCATCTAATAAATCTTTATCGTGAAGAGAAAGCCTTGCATAAATGTTATTAATAATAATATTGTTAGGGAGTTCATGAATAGGACATTTAAGCATTAGTAACTTCAATCTCCCCCAAGCTTGGGTTGTACTCTCTCCATCACGAGGCCAAAAGTTATATATTTGATTCCTATCCTTATGAATATCACTAGGAGGATAGAATTTAGAGTAAAAGAGAGGTACTATTTCCTCCCACTCCATGGATTATCCATTCTTCAGCAGCTTATACCATTCTTCAGCTCTTCCTTTCAATGATATAGAGAGTAACTTCTTCTTCACCTGTTTAGTTGTGATACATGCGCAATTAAACAACCCGCATAATTCATGGATAAAAAGCAAGTGATCACCAGGATGGACAGTTCCATCCCCAAAATAATAATTATCCATAACACGATCAAAAATTCTTGTAGGTATCTTAAAAGGATCTATCTCAACAGGTGGTGGTTCATCTACTACCCTAACAGTTGTAGTGGTTTTCCCAAACAGGAAACCAAGTGGGTTATGCATATTGGAAACAAAGTAACAAACAGAAATAAAAAGCAATAATCATAGTAGAAGTTTCCTTTACCAGTTCCACTCTTCAATAGATCTTCATTCCCCGGCAACGGCACCAAAATATAGTCTTGATGACCCACAAGTATAGGGGGTGTATCGTATTACTTTTGATAAATAGGAGTGTCGGTCCCAACAAGGAGCAGAAGGTGCTGACTAGTGGTACTGGCTCAAGAGTTCTCTGTAAATACTTAGCAAACGGATTTTTAGGTTTTTTTTGATAAAGCAAGGAAATAAAGTGCAAGTAAATAAAGACAACAAATAATTGTAGCAAGTGTCCCAATCCTTTCTTAGCAAAGGACAGGCCAGAGGAAATAATAATGAGAACCAAACGTTCTCGAGGACACATGGGAATACTGTCAAGTGCTTTCGTTTCATATAGCTGATTAATCTTTTTTGGTTTTATAAGTATTATGTGGGTGAACCTGTGCTAATATACTTATCTTACTTGGACCAATTGAAAGGATACGGATGTCGCCTAGAGGGGGGTGAATAGGCGATTAAAACTTTTCCTAGAGTGGCTCAACAAAGGCGGAATAAAACTAGTGTTTACTTTGTTAAGCACAACCTAGAACAACTAAGGTTCACCTATGTGCACCAACAACTTATGCTAAGCAATACAAGCAACAAAGTGATAGCAAGATATATATTACTTCAAGCACGAAGGCTATCACAATGTAAAGTGCATAAGTAAAGAGCTCGGGTATAGAGATAACCGAGGCACGCGGGGACAACGATATTTTACCGAGTTCCTCCCAACATGGAGTACGTATTGTTTGGAGAGGGGGTGGTATCAAACCACCAACGCCACAAAAGGCCTCCCTTATTCTCCGGTGAATCTCACCCCAACGGGATCGATCCACACTTCCACTATCGGTGCACTTGTCGGTGGCAACCGAAACCTCTCACAAGGTTGGGGCACATCTCCACAACTTAATTGGAGACTCCCAACAAACGCCACCAAGGCCACAAAACCGTCTAGGGTTCCAAGAACCCAAGAGGGACAAGCTCCAATGAGTAACTCAAACCAAATCCTCCGAGGAGAACACAAACCGATGCACCAAATGCAATGGCAAGGACACAAGAAGTGCTCACATCCTTCTCTCCCAAATTCCACCAAAGCTACAAAAGCTTATGGGGGAATAAGAGAGGAAGAACAATGGAGGAAATCCACAAAAGACTCCAAGATCTAGATCCCAATATGTTCCCCTCACTTAGAGGAGAGATTGATTGGTGGGATTGTAGATCTAGATCTCCTCTTTCAAATCCCTCAAGAATATGCAAGAAACATAGGAGGGATCGAGAGGAAGCAAGCTCAAGAAGGTCAACAATGGAGGGGAAAACTTGCAAGAATAGTTGAGGAACCATTGGGAAAGAAGGCCCCTTATATAGGTCCCTCCAAAATCCAACCGTTGCAGCCCAAAAACGCGATTCCCGGTACTACCGAACTTTTTCCCGGTACTACCGGACTCTCCCGGCACTACCGAACATTTCCTAGGGTTCCTGGGGCTCCAATACGCATTTTTCTCTGTGCTCCCCGGTACCAAAATGCAGTACTACCGGACCCCGGTACTATCGAATCCTGGTCCGGCACTACCGGTCATCACAGAACGAAAACAGCCATAACTTTTGCATCCGGACTCCAATTTCGATGATCTTGGGCTCGTTTCGAAGAGGACAACAACCTCTACAAGATCATGCAAAGAAACATCATAATCCATCAAGGGAGGATAGATCCAAATGACGAAGTAAAAAACCTTCTGCCGCGCTAGGTACTAAAATGCGGTACTACCGCCTTTTGGTACCTAGCCCGGCAGTGGCTTTTGGAAACTTGTCAAAAACCTTCTGCCATGTTAGGTACTAAAATGCGGTACTACCGCATTTTGGCACCTAGGAGGGCAGTGGCATTTGGCAACTTGCCAAAACCTACTGCCGCGCTAGGTACTAAAATGCGGTACTACCGCATTTTGGTACCTAGGAAAATTCAAACCTCTATAACTTTTGATTGGTAACTCCGATCGACCCGATTCCAATTGCGTTGGAAAAAGGACGACATGAGATACCCTATGAAAGGTGAAAATATTGGTTACCACCAAGTGAGAATGTATCATGTATAATAATGTGAGATACCTCACTTGGTGGGAAACCTAAAAGTCGCCAAGATCAAAATCGCAACAAGATACAAACGGAAGATCCGATTTTGATGAACAAGAGCTTGTTATGAAGATTAACACAAGCTCTATATCCTCACATGGATAAGACCAAATAACAACCAAATATGATGATGCAAATATGCAAAGGTTTGAGCTCTCTTCGAACGATGTGACCGAGTTACTCATTCGAGAGCCCCTCTTGATAGTACGGTTATCTATCCTAAACCCGGTCTCCTACTAACAATATGAGACCGGCAAAAGGGAAAACCTATCAAGATTATACCTTTGCCTTGAGCATTCCACTTGAGCTCGATGTAGACGATCTTGCCCTTCTCAAGATGGAACGCCTTTCTTAATTCCTCATCATCGATCCATGATCACCGAGAATGGCAAGCATCAAACATGAGATCTTCTATAGATGGTGCATTTTGAGATTGCACAATGCATCTTCTTATCACTTCATCGACCTTGAAGCCACCACATGCTCCAAGTGATGCCAATGGACAAATCCTACAAGTACAACTTAATACACACATTAGTCCATAAAGATTGTCATTAATTACCAAAACCACACATGGGGGCCCACATGTTCTTTCACCAATGCATACTTGTGATTAAACCCCCTACAAGCATCCGCAAATACAAGAAATCAATTAAGATAAAAACCTAACCACAACCTTAAACTCTGAGATCCTACGCTCCCTTGTGCAAAGGTTTCCTAACGGGGGTTCAGGTTTCTGTCACTCCGGCAACCCCACAATTAGTATCCAAATACACAATGCATTACCCTAGGCCCATAAATGGTGAAGTATCATGTAGTCGACGCTCACATGACACCACTAGAAGAATAGCTTCACAACTTAAATATTAAACCATTGAATAATACCTCAACACAATTCCACTACTAACAACATGACTTCTCCCATGTCCTCAAGAACTAAACGAACTACTCACGAGACATCATATGGATCAAGATCAGAGATGATATGATGATGAATAACAATCTGAACATAAACAATAATTCAATGGTTCCACTCACAAGCATCAACTATAATAGTAATTAACACCGGGAAAGTTTCCCCTAAGAACTATACAAGATTCAACACAATTGTTACATCGGGATGGAGTGGTGATGATGGTGCTGGTGGAGATGATGGTGTGGATGATGATGATCCCGATGAAGTCTAGCTTGATGATGGTGACGATCTCCCCTCACCGGGAAGGAATTTCCCCGGCTGAAATCTGTCTGCCGGAGAGCTCTTTCTCTCTCGGTGTTTTCCTCCCCGCAGAGGCGGCGAAATCTTTCCGTGGTCGCTCTCCCCGGACTTTAGGGTTTCGAGGAGAAGATATAGGTGAGAGGGCGGAGCCAGAGGTGGGCCAGGGTGGCCACATCCCCTGTAGGTGCGGCCTAGGGTGGCCCGTGCCTAGGAGGATGTGGGCCCCCTGTGGCCCAACTCCGCCTCCCCTTCTGGCATCCTTCGTCTTCTAGGAAAATATAATTTTCTGTAGTTTTTCTGGTATTTTTCTGATCTTCGCGAAATTGCATCAAAACACCGTTTTTTCCATCAGAATCCTGACTCCGGCAGTTCATCCTCCAAGAATCATCCAACATGCAAAAACAGATGAAAATACATAAGTATCGCCTCTTAATATGAAATATATCAACGAATAGATGCAAATTATGATATAGAATGGTGATGCAAATTGGACGTTTCAGGAAGGGCAGAGGTGGTTACCGATAGTGGCATGCGAGACACCGCTGCAGGCAGCGACATCGAGCTGGGTGGAAGCTTGGTTAGGGATAAAGGGCTCGGGAAGGGGGGGTTCAGGCAGGGCCTCACCGAAAACAGCTGCAGCCAAAATGGGCGGCGAGGGCAGCGACTATTAGCAAAGAGTGACTGGTCTGCATATAGAGCGACCATTATACCAGCAGCGGCCACAATCATGTCGTTGTCGTTGCCACACTCTCAATCGCCTATTATTGTTTCCACCACAAACACTACATCAATGTTGATCTGAATCCAATCCAACATATACATATATTGTACTGAACCTTAGTACAGAGAAGTGGGAAATGAGTAGTGATCGTTATTCATCCCAACACACAAAATAATCATCTATTTGTGGCAGTGTATTATAAGTTCCAAATAAATATATTGTTACTAAAGGACTTTTCGAGGAAAATCCACATGTATCATTCCCAGATGTCCTCTCTAAGCATTTTCCATTTTATTAGAAGTCAAAATCCTAGGAATTTCAGTATTGTCAAAGTGTACTATTTCCTCTCACTTTAGTACATGACACAAATCTCTTCAAGGAAAAACGTCCCTACAATTTAGTATTACTATTCTAAAAAAGTTTCGTCTTACAGCGAGATTTGTCTCTTATGTGATCTATTCCATGAGTTTACATGAAAGTACAAAGCAGGCCAAATATAATAAAAATCATATCGATATCCTTGGACCACCTAATGAAGGTCCTAAAATCTAGCAAAATTAATGAAGGTTTAGCTAAAAAGTTGTGCCGCAACCCGCCCCGCTTGACGCCCTGTTTAGAACCCAAACATGGATTTTAACGTTCCTATCCATTTTCGACGTTGGTTGAGCAAACAAGGACGTACTCCGGACTATGATATAGGATATGTTAATTTCTATCTACGTATGCAAATCTTAAACGAGAAAGTACACGCGGCTGTTAGGTTTATTCCCCTTGAATAAGCCTCGCTGGGCAGTCCTTGAATGCATTGAGCAGGCTGTAGGCAGCGGACCCGTGAATCTGTTGTTGCTTATCATGGTCCATAACTATAACTAGCTCAGACGATGACAGGACGCACGAGCACGAGTATTATCAAGCAAGCAGGTCCCATCGAAATGCATCAATCCATTCCCCAGCGATTGTGTCCTTGTGGACCTTGTGCTGAAGAGTGTGTTACACTGCCATCAGGCTGATGATTGAAATAGTAAATATTTTTGCAAGCTCTTCCCTCTCTGAGAAAAAACATGGTTCAGACAGACTGCCTGCACGTTTTACTCTCCACGGGGCCACAGCTCGAACAACTACCTGAAGCAAATCTTCCTAAAACAAAAACCCCATCCTCTAAAGCCAATTCCTTGGGCCACGAGCTAGCTGCAACTGCAGATGTGAACGATGAAACTGCAGACGACACACTGTGCGACGAAACGGACGTACGAGCGAATTTAAGAACCTGAAAACGTATTGAAACACCCTCTGCGTCTTCATCATTGGGATGCATTAGCACTGTGCGTCGCATCGGCGCGCGCCTGTTTTTACACCTGTAGCTCGGAGCTGCTGGTACGCACAGTGTGGTGGGATAAACACGGCCGTCAGATTGCAGTTCCAAAGATTAATTGGTGCCCAGTGCTGTTCATGTTGGCCTCTACTGGCAGTTACAGAGCCATTCTTCAGATTTCTGAAGCCAAAACATGTTTCGGCGTGGGCCGTTGATTTATCATGCAAACACATGTCATTCCAGTAAGGGTTCTGACTTCTGACTAACCAAACTCCTAAATTCACGAACGTCGCCAAAGTTTCAGCGTCGTCAACGGCGTTATCTAGCACTCCGAGCTAATTGGAATCTCGTAGTCAATTAATTTACACTGCCCCCTTCGCTGAGACACCTAGGCTAGGCGTGCGAACCGAATGCATAGAGCGAGCTGCCTGCCTGCCAAGATATATTACGATCGCAGCATGGGAACAGCACAAGTTACAACATGACATGACACGAGCAGCTAACAAAACCTAATTCTAGGTTCGAGGCACAAAGTCATAAGGAGTTAGTGGAGCCCGTCTCAACTTGCGGTTTGACGGTTTCATGTTACCAAAATATTGCCAGTTGGACGTGCTACGCTAAACAGGTCTATGCAAAGACTTCAAAAAAAAAAACTTGAGAATAGGCACCAAATCCGGTAAGAAGAGATTGGATCTCCCTGACGAATACCTCTGCTTGGTTTAAACCCCTCTGTTTTTGTTCCATTGAGAACTGAAAAAGACACCGTTGGTACACCTCTCATTATAGTATCAACAAACCTTGGAGAGAAACCAAGTTTTTTCATAATAGCCTCAAGATAATTCCATTCAATGCGATCATACGCCTTTTGCATGTCCAACTTAAGAGCACAATGGGCATTCTTCTTTCTCTTCTTTGTTTTCATAAAGTGGAGGCACCCATATGCAGTAATCACATTATCTGTAATAAGGCGGCCAGGAACAAACGCTGATTGTTCTTCAGACACTATCTCAGAAAGAATCTTCTTCAACCTGTCAGCGAGCACCTTGGATGCAATTTTAAACACCACATTGCACAAGCTAATAGGTCTGAATTGAGAGAGATATGTAAGGTTTTGTACCTTCGGAATTATAACGATGAACGTACTATTGACTCCCTCCGACGAATCTTCCCCCTTGAGAAGTCGGATTACAATCCGTGGTTTCATTTTAACAAGATTAGTCCAGGCTCAATCGGGCATGGGCTTCATTTTAACAAGATTAGGCCAGGCTCAAGAGTAATGTCTATCCAAAACTCTAGGTTCATTGCCCAACGAGAGTATGGCTTCGGTTCAATTGGCCCATTGAAAATATGTCTATATTAACATGCTAAGATCCAAGTCCAGCACATTTTTAAGGATGACAATTTTATGCGCGGAAATGATAGTAGATATTAAATCACAATCCTATAAATACAAAAATGGATGTTACCTGTAATTTTAGTTTGAGCTACAATGTTAAAGTTATGCCGCGCAACCATTAAAATAATGAGCCAACATCTGCAATAGTATTAACTCGCCGAGGGTATGAATTACTATTTTCTTATACGTATCAACCGAGACAAATATTGCAAGAACAAGCGTCGTCCGGCAACCATGAGGAAAAATCCAAAATAAATATGACGAAGTAAGATTTGAAGGTTAATACATGGAGAATTTTAATCTTCCGACACTGACATTGTGAGAGATCTATCAATCATGAGAAAAAAAATCTAAAATCAATGTGCCGAAGTAAGATCTGAAGGTCAATAGATAGAGAATTTTAATCTTCTGACACCACCATCGACATCGTGAAAGAGATCTCGTCATCAAATGAAGGACAAATATCTCTTATTGTAGACGATGTTATCTCTATTGACAGGAAGACAAAAAAAGGTACCAAAATCCTAACCTTCTTTTGCGGTGAAAGGAGTACTTGATATTAGTTCGGACAAATTACAGAGAGGCCCACATAAGAAAACAAAATTACAAACCAGCCCAACTATAACACGACCACACCGGCGACAACACAGTGCTGTTGGTGGCGCGCTGCTGCTCCTACTCCCCTAGACGCCATGGATCGGGAGCATCCCCAAGACAGCGGGAAGTCGCCGAGCACCGATCCCAGGGGGTCTACACCGGAGGCCACTGTCGTCGCGCCGCTGAACATCATCAACATATTCCAGAACTTTGAACGCCAGATCCGCCGTTCTGCGGCAACCGGCGATGGGGAAGACGACCCAGGCAGCACCACAACACCACCAGGTCGATGAGGTAGTAGATCGATGCCCGAACTCCTCCAAGCTCCACCGTCAAGGGGAGAGTCCACCACCTGCAAAACCAATTCGGACGCGCCACCTCCACCTCGCCGCCGCCGACTGGGACCCCTAAGCCAACTCACACTATATACACGACGCAAATCGGGTTCCCCCGTCCTCCCGCCGCCGGAACGGCCGGCGGAGGGCGAGGGAACCGACGATTCGACGCCGGCGAGGCACGGTTCGCCCACGGGAGCTCACAAGTCTCCTTTATGTACTGTAGACGGGGAAGGGATGATGTCCACGGTCCTCGAAATGATCCCACCAAATCCTAACCTAATTCATTAGAAATACCACTTTTATTAGAAAAACTAGAAATACCACTTTTTAATAAAAATTAGAAATACCACTTTTATTAAAAACTCTAGTCATATATCGGGTTCTCTGCCCCAGAGAGAAGCAGCGGCTTGTAAAACCGTTGAGGTTAATCCAACTACTAGTTCATGTATGTGGTCTTTAGTCCACTTTTTACTGCATCGAGAGACGGCAACTCAGACTATCTTTAGTGTAACTTTTAGTTTTATCAAAGATTTTTATTAGTTCGTGCGTGTTTCTGTTTCGTCGATATGATGTAGTATAGTAACTTGTCTCGTTAATCACTAGTTTGATTATTTGTTAGGGACCTTTTGACCGGTGGAGGCTATTTGGGTTTAGTCATATCCCGTCTACGGGAGGATGCCACATTCAACTTATAAGGAAGAGATTTATTTTTTTCACCAGTCTAGGCTTTTGAGATGGAGTGAGTTCTCTGTTGAATGTTGGGTTGTGAGCGCATGAATTTCAGAACATGGACCGAGTATTTGGCTAGCCTAACTGGACGCCAAATCTGATATCAAAGCCAGCATCGTCATGCTTTTCTGAGAGGCTTCTTAGGGAGATGGAATGTTAGGGGCATGTTGACCGGTGGAGGTTGTTTGGGTTTACTCTGAAAGGAGGCCACACTCAGCTTATAAGGATGGAATTTCTTTCTCCCACTAGTCTAGGCTTTTGAGATGGGTGTTTTTTTTTTTGCTGAATGTTGATATGGGCCGAGTATTGGACTAGCCTAAGTGTACGCTAATATTATTCTCAAAAATATCGACCTTACCCTAAATGACATGCTAGGTTTAAATCCGGCGTTGCTGATTTTAACCCAAAATATTACTCACTCGTTCACTTCTATGTTTTTCTCTGTGGCGTCAATCATTATCAGTTGCAGTGATTGCAAAATCCTGCCGATCAAGTACGTAGACTCTCACGTCAAAGAAAAAAGTACAGTAGACTCTGTAGAGCAACCAAAATTCACGTGGTGGCGATAAAAATGATTCTCCACGGATTCAGAGCGTTGCCATTTACCCAGAAAGAAACAAGACATTACCACCCGCCTATTCAGGATGCCAAATTTAAGTTTAGACACCGAAAATCAGTCTAGTCGCGTATCCAGAAACCTGTTTTCGTTCGGGTTTAAGCCAACTTTGATCCGGACTATCCAGGTCATTCCCAGGATCCCGGGTACGCCCTGGAGACGCCGGACGCAGCAAACTCGGCGAAAAAAACGAAGCGGCGTGTGAACCCGCCGAGTCAGCGACAAAAGCCGAGTCGTCGTCGTCCTCGGAACCACGCGGCGACCGCCGGAGAATAACCGTCCGTCGCTTCGGCCACGCATCGCCGAATTGCCGCGTCACCGCCGCCGCCTCGGCTCCCGCGACGGACCGTCGGACACTAACTTTCCGCCATTTCCCCTTTTTCCGCCCTCGCCGCTACACCCCTCCCGGCCTCGCCGTCCATCTCAGCCTATATAAGTCGTACCCCTCGCCGGAGTTCCTCGCACTCTCTCACAGCTCCCCAGCCCACCAGCCCAAAACTCTGGCGAACACACTTAGCCATGGCCGAGCGCTTTCCCGGCGACGGTGCGGCGGCGAACGGCTTCGGCCGGCGCACGCTCCAAGCTTGGGAGGCGTGCATGCTCTACGAAGCCGGCTACATGGCGCCACCGGACACACGGAATCCTCTGGGTGGAAGCTTAGCGTCGGTGGCATCCCTATCCTGCCGGCGCCGACGCCGGACGAACTACCCTACGAGATCCAAGCCTTCATCGCGGTCATGGATGATCCCTCCAACACCGAGAGCCCCGACAACCTCCTCTACTGGGAGACGTTCTTCGCCGACCGCCGCGCCCAGGAGCTCGCCCGACACGAGGGGCCGCCAGACGACGCGCCGAAACGCAACAACGCGGCCGGTCGCCGATGTTTTTGGAGCGCGCCAGACCGGACGCTCGCAGCGGTGCTAGAGCACATCCAAGCCGGGAACACGCCGCGTCTCGGCTTCCCGCGCACACCCACGCCAGCGGCCAGGTCGGGGTGGCGTCCTCCGGCGAACTGGATGCCAAGGAGGATGGCCAGCTTGAGCTTCTCCTCCTCCGCCTCGGCCTCCCACTCATCGGGCTCCACGCCCCTCCGTACGCCGACGGGTCCTTCGTCGGCGCTGCGCCCAGTCAAGCGCGAGAGATCGCCTTGCGCTCACCGCCGCGGACACGCTTGCGCGGCATCGTCATCGGCGAGCCACGCATGCGGGCCTTGTCGGCTCCAACTGGCCGCCTTCGCCTTCGCCGCCCGAAGCCTGAGCCGGCTGATGGCTCGACGCCTCCCGAGGATAGCGCCTTAAGGATGGCGTTGGAGCAGTCGCTCCGCGACTCGGCGCCGCAGCCGTCGTTGGTGGAGCCGTCCTCGCCGGACATCCTGGAATGGTCCAGGGCGAATTGGGAGGAGACGGAGCGATAGCGCGTCCACCGCCTGCAGCAGCAGGCCGAGGAGCAGGCGTCCCGAAGACGGGCGTGGTCCGGGCGCACGCGCGCCTACCAGGGTGCCCCGCTCTTCGTCCTCGACGATGACGAGGAGGACGATCCTTCTTAACAGCCCTAGAGGTGCGGCGACGCCGGTCAGGGGAGCTCCCGGTCACCACAGCCGCCGAGCGACGACGACGACGGCGGCCAGGACGACGGCAGGGCCGATCCCGGCTACACGTCCTTCTACAGCAACTTCCGCATGTAGAAACGGCGACGGCATCGGTGAAGGCTAGGCGGCGGCCTTTTTTATGTTTTAGTTTATTATCTAGTTTAAATTCGATGTAATCCGCCTATATTCGTCTATTATCTTTAATGAAATCCGTCTGAATTTGCCAAACTTTTTTGAATTTTAGCCGAAGACGGGAACTCGGCTTGGGAACTCGAGTGAGAAACTCGGCGTATCCGGGCCAAAAATTTATTTTTTTCGTTTAAAATTTGGTCCGAAATTTGGCCTGATTTCGCTATTGGAGATGCTCTAACGATCGACCACACCTAACAAATAAGAGACGATTGATTCTCGACAAGATAAGCTCGCTACAGGTAAATCAGGTCGCTTCACTTTCACTCTCACCGCGCAACGCGTAATTTCTTAAGAACAGACACGTACCATTTGCATATTCCATGCTACGAAGCTTACCTACTGCTACTACTACACTCTCTGATTTGTCTGAGCAAACCTTGTCGGGTCAATTTTGTCTCGTCTCAAATTCTAAATGACAGTTCCCTATGATCCTGTCTCTCGATTCTGGTCGTGCATGGCATGGACCATGGATGGATCGGCTCACAAATCCAGTCGGTCCGTGTCTCATCGGAGAAATCAAACATGCTAGTACTATGATCTACGGGAATCCCGAACAATAGGGTGATTCTGCTAAGATATGCATATAGATGTGCAAGAAAACAAGACAGGGGTCAACGTTGCATGTGCAGAAATGCCAGTCTGAAGAACAACTGTTCACAGATAATAACAGACTAGTGTTGGAGCATGTTAGACAGACAAGGAACTTTTGATCCAGCCCCATCTCTCAAGTCTGCTTCTCATAACTCAGCGCCATCAGAGGAACAACCTACTCTGCATCAACCGTGGACAAAGTTTTTTACTGTATTTAAAATGTCAATGTAATTAACAAGGATGACACCTTCCAAGAAGCAAGAAGAGAAACACTGCAAGAAAACAAGGAGATGGCATCCAACCACAGCCAAAAACCTGGAAGAAAAGCTCTAAAGCAAAACAAATAAAACGTCTGCTTAGCAGGTTTTGTCGGTTTATGATCACCATAACCTTTCTTATCCTTTTGCCAGTGGAACGGAACAGATTGTCCAGGCCCTGAAAAGAGCAAGCAAGGCCCCTTTTAAGCGCGGGCACTTTGATCCAGTTTTCTATTGTGGAACCAGGTTGATGCATATTCCAAGCCTTTTTGTTGAGTCGACGAACAGGGGAGCGAGGAGCCTCATACGACAATGTTGCGAGGATTCATGACCTTTGGCCCATTCGTTTTCATTCTTTTGGTTTGTTTTGTAGTTGTAACTGTGATTCTGTTGGGGAACAGATTTGCCAACCCTCTGCATCACCACAAATTATGATAGTTTTATTTTCGCAGCCCATTTTCGCTGTGAGATATTTTTGGGTAACTATTTTGTCCATCTTTTGTTCATATTTTTCATAACTTGCTTACAGAAGTTTGACGCAACACATTTCAACAGGTACATATGACATGAATGTGAGATTTCCTAATCTCTTGGCTCGATTTCTCAATTTTTGGTCTCTTTTTTTCCCCTGAAACCAAATACAAACGCAGACTCTCACAAAACAACTTCTAGACATTTAGCTTTGCTGGAATGCTATTGTTTAGACGTGAAAAAGTTATACATGTCATCAATCAATTAGTTATGATATTGGTGTCACGTTTACGAGCCAGTAAGGCTGGTCATAGTGCTAAGTAACTAAGACTAGTAACTTACATATGTTACTAGTTGATGTTACTAACTTTATAGTGGGTGATAACATGTCTATGATGTCATGCAAGACCTAATTAATTATATTGTAGACTCATATGGTTTTGGTATATATGATGGTATGGTAACTAGCTAAGTTACTACTCGCCTTTGCGATCCTGTACGGGAGAGGGGCGAAGAAGGTTTTTGGAAAGCGCTCTGCGCGACTGCTCAAGTTCATCATCACGACGCGTCTTCCTGGACGATCTCCTGGTCCGCGGGCGACTCGTCTTCAACGCCATCTTCTTCGACAGGATACGGCAACCGCTGCACCAACGGCGACTTCATCTACAACCGATCAGTACGTATACCGTGATCCGATCTGTTGTTATACTATGGCTGTTAATGTGTATGTTCTGCTATTGTTCATGTTGATCAATATATCTAGTATGTTAGAGGTTCATGTGATTATAGTTGTTGCTGTCATGATTTATATTCTGGAAATAATTATGAAAATTATGCCTAATAATCCAACACTTTTGTAGTTGTGTAACATAGTGTTGATTGTACATTTTCGCTAAAGAGTAATCATTCATGAAACAATATCCATGAAAAAAATAGTTGATTAGTCGAATTGTACAATGCAAGGTGCTTACATAAGAGTTCTTAAGGGGAGACAACATTGCAACAGCATTAAACACACATATAAATCTCATGTCTTCCAACGCAAACCACTTAGATGATTTATTAGATTTAATTAAAAAGTGCATAAGTAATCTAAGTATTGATCTCTACCCAAACACTTTTGTCCTTCAAAAGAAGCACCAATGCTATGTTAAAAAGACCGACGTATTTGCCGAGCACCTTTCCAAGTACTTGAACTAATCTAACGTGTCTAATTTAAAGGTGGAGCTACCAGGGGCCACATGTGTGGATACTTTTCTTACGCTCAGAACTGAGAAATATGTAATAAATATAGTTAGACTCGCCATAAAACATACTTTTATATTATATACAGTTGATATTATAAATATTATTATTCTGTCGAAGATGTTTAGTCAAGTTTTATCATGTTTGACTTTGACCAAATCTAAAATGCGGAGTAATTTGGGATGGAGGGAGTAGTACTCCCTCCGTCCGCAAATAAGTGGACGTTTAAGAATTTTAAGACAAATTATGGGATAAACTAGAAAGTGCATTAGGAATGTGTTAGCCATGTTCTCTCTCATCTTTAATTCTCCCACCTCCAATAAGGTAAGTGCATGTATAAAATAAAGAGGTCATTTGTTAAATGTTATTGTGCTTGATTTTTGTGAAGCAATATTTCCTGCTTTAAAATACATTGGAAGGATAGAAGTACACTCTTTGGTGTATAAATTTTGAACACAAACGTACACATATTTGTGGACAGAGAGAGTATACTACAATAGTGTTGAATGTATAAATTCCGGCAAGGTTGTAGGAATATTTTTTCCGCTAAATCATAAATAGTCACTTGTGAAACAATAGTCGTGGAAATCATAGTTGATTAGTCAAATTGTACAGTGCAAGGTGCTTACATACGAGTTCTTAAAGAGAGATAACATTGCAACATCATTAAACGCATAACTGTGACACATGGTTACTCTAACGCACCGCAATGCTAAACAAAATTTCATCCCTATGATATAGCACCGTGGGCCAGTTTGTTAGCAAAAAAGACCTCGTTTTTTTTTATGAGACTCAGCTGACCGTTCGATCACGAGATCTGACGACCCAAGCACGCACGCGTGCAGCCTATCCACGTGCCTCGGCACGGGCAGACGGCGACAGAGCTTTCCTCCTCAAAAGCTCCGAGCCTCCGACGGCGACGCTTGATTAAGCAATCAAAGATGGCAGTCAGGACGCCTGCCTGATGCTGATAATGATGACACACTCGCGCGCGTGGAGATTAACTAGCAAAAGACGAGCAGCGCCCCGAGACGAGAACCCGCTTGGTTATCGGCGACGGTGCAGGACAGACAGGAGCAGCAAGGTGCATATAGTAATACCGAACTTGTCCCAAATTTGTCACATTGCTTAACCTCTGATTGCCTTTGCCCTTGGGACGACGATCTCTCCTCCTCAGTTCTCGTCCCATTTCAATCTTCAGGGCCCAGAGAGAATACATGGATGGATGATGGATCACATTCACATTCACATCACGCGTTTGTGATACGCAATGCTGCACTGGATTCAGCGCAATTTCCTCCATCAGATGATTGAACGTCTGGTGGCAAGTCTTTCCCATACCATTCCTCGCAGCAGCAGCGGGGCAGAAAACCATAAGTGTGGGACGTGACACCCTGCACCGGCCTCCCTGTTGCATTCAGTGGCGTGCAGATTGTGCCAGCCCTGCCTGCCACATCTACTCTAGATCTTTTTTTTTTTGCATCTAGTATATGCTCTCATTTTTCAAATGCTACAGTGCCGTCAAATTATTTCGGGTACGTGGTGATGAAAGTGGGTTTCAGAAAGTGATGGTGCAAGCAGAGTAGAAATTTCAGGAGCATGCATATGTGAAAGCCGCAAACTCCTCACTTCGTGTTGTTTTCCTATTGTTACAATTCTAATGCTCGCAGAAAGCCTGAAACAGCTGAGTCTTTCATATTACTACAATATTTTGCAAAGTAGCTTTCGATACATTATAGAAAACGAGCAAGGAAAGCTGTTGATCGGTGGTCACAGCCGGAAGGATAAAGGAACATGATGAGCACACCCCCAGTCTTCGCAACAAACATGTCTTGATGTCCACCTAAAAAGATACTACTAGTTGGTCATAGAAACCTTTCCGAGAGAAAAACTTCTGAATCCAGAGATGTCTCTGTTTTTTCTAAAGTTCAGGATGATAAAGTATTAAAAGTACTTATAAAGTTTCAAAAAATTAATTCCTCTGATGTGCATATACAGGATTAAAATATCATAGGGGTATATACACATTAGGCGGGCACCGTTTACCCGGAAATTCAAACACAGAGCCTGGAGCACATGCCCCCGCCTAAAAAAAAGGGCGTTGTACAATATCAAAAGATCTGAAATGTTCAACACGTGCAATGTCATGTTCACACATAAATTTTTAATTTCCAAACTTAATTTTGTAATAAAATATGTTTGTTTCTGACCTGTATGAAAACAAATTTGGTGCTCCGAAAATCCTTTTTACAACATGTTTTCTATGACACAACATATTCTTTTACTAATCAAAAAATTTCTAACATACAAAACACATAAAAAGTTAAAATATAGAAAAATGAGTTGCTTTGTTCTCTTTAAGTATTTTTTTATGAATTTATTGTTCATTACGGTGCGAAAACGTCAACCCTCACATTTCCCCCATATTATCGTAGCAAATAAGTTGATTCCTCTATGACCATTAAGAACATAGGGAATAAATAACCATCTTTGTGAACTCAACAAAAAAAGGTAGATAAAGAAATTCAGTTGAGAAGATTGAAACATGATAGACTAGATGGGGGCTTGAATTCAGTTTAAAACATTATGTATGGTTTAGCTGGTTGAGATTGCTATTCCTCTAGCACAACATTCCATTTACACAATTTGAAGTAATATAAAAATTAACTTTCCATTAAGGAACATAATGAAGTTACCAAACAGTTAAACCATAAAAATGAATTGATGGGAGCAAAACATAGATATGAGCAATAGCTCCTTTGGGTTATATGAATTTTCTAAGACAAAAATGACTTGCTACCACAACGGTATTTACACACACCCACACCCCTAAAATGACATATGCGCATATTAGTTAAACAGAATTGCTCAATGCAAATGCGGAGATGTCATTCTTAGAGCAGATAAAGAGCAATTATGGTGATCTCAAATTAGAAAAGGTCATTTTCCATCAAAGTCGACTAAGAAGCCAAAAAAGACAACGAAAAAAGTGAACCCAAAAAAGTAGAACAAAGAATGTGAAACAGACATTTTTAAACCAGTTTTATACACAAAAAAAATACATGTTATACTAAAAAAACTAAAACAAGGATATATGGCTTGGATCAACGGTTGATTATAGGGGGGTGTGAGCTACCACTGTGGTAGAAAATTCCCTCTCGGGATATCAAATCTATTCCTAAAGGACCGTCTTGGTATTATAGGATTTTTGTAAGACTCTTAATGTTTTAGTATTTTTCCTCTTAAGTATTATTTGGATCAAATAATTTGTTTCCTATGACACAATATTCCTTAGAGACATCAACATTCGCACCAACCACTTTTTCAACACCTATTTTCCTAGGATAAGGGCACTTTCCTAGCGCTTTATTTTTGTTTCCTTCTAAAAAACTACCACATATGCATTCCATGTGCTCTCTGGGCTATCGTTTGCACTTACATTCATACTTTTTATCTTTTCTATTCATGTGATCCAAAGAGGTAACGATTGCTAGTTGGATAAAATGAATGGTATTGTCTAAATATTGTGGATTGGATTTCTTCTACAAATTCATCTCTACTCTGACCTTGTCTTACATCTGACACCTTTTGTAGGATCAAGGATTTTTTTTCTTTGTCCAATTGGAACTGCCATTCTTAGGCCCTTTTTGGTTCAAATGATTTTTGAAGGATTCTATTCCAGAGAAATGTTTCCCATAGGTTTCATTTGGTTCAAAGGTATAAGTCTTCCAATTTTTTTTGGCTTGCTATCCTTCAATAAATTCCCATAGGATTTCCATAAAGAGGTAATAAACCTACTGGAAAAAAAATTACATACCAATTCTTTTATGGTGCAATGAAACAACTTTTATTAGTGGTCCGCACATTTTCAATTTTTTGTAGTATTTAATGTAGTGACATAATAGTCATTTTTTAATTCCTGCCAACCAATGTGGCGGTATATTTTTCCCGTGTTATGCACTTGTGTTTCTGTCAGATTTCTATATTTTTCTTGTTTCCGGCCAAAGTTAAGGAACTCTTTGAATCACAAGAAAGAGAAAACGTAGAAATAGGAAAACCACATGATTGCAATGTCATGCCCATTCATAGTACATGGTATCATATGGACAAAAGTTTGTTTTATTCCATAGAAATTTTTTAGATCTAAAAAAACAAAAGAATTCGACAATGAGGGTTTGAGTGGATGTTAGATTTGCTATAAATGTAGTGCAAAGGATTTACAAGAAAAAAAATTCTTATACTAGTATCCAATCCTACAAATCAAACAACCACCTTAGGAGAGTTTGAATCTTACAAAATTTCCATGAGAATACTTTGAATTAAAGAGGCCATAAGGCAAATCTTGTGGTCGCCATTGCCAATAGACCATTCAACGGCAGTATTCAATTCTTTACTGAACCTCTCCAACCCTGCAGTAAATGACCTCGCTTATCAACCGGGCCCTCATCTCCTTCTTCCTCCTCCCTATAAACAAGCAAAATAAACAGAGCAGAGCAGAAGCGCCAAGACCAGAGCACCACGTCCAAGACCAACCCCTTCCGTGAAACGCGGCAGCGCAATGTCTCCCCTGCACCCTCCCCACCTGCATTTCAACAAGCTCAAGAAGCGCGCGCGCGCCGCCATCGCCAGCGGCACCGGAAGCAACCGCCCCGCCGCCAAGGCCAGGAAGGGCCTCGCCGCCATCCTGTACAAGCTCCGCGACGTGCACGTGCACCGCCCACCCTCGTCGCCGCCCTCCCCCTTGCCGTCCCCGTCGCCGTCCACCCCGCACTACCGGCAGCTCTGCTACCCGCCGGCCCCGTCCACGTGGCCGTGGCCGTCGTGCCGGCACCCGCGCACCAGCTCGTTCCGCGCGAGGCCGGAGGATATTGCCGCGGCCGCCGCGACCGTGTACAGGACCGCGAACGCGGTGTACGACACGCCGTCGGAGCACTTCCTCCGGCGCCCGTCCCTGGACGAAGCGTGGTGCGCTGAAAGGAGCTCCGTCTCCGTGTCGGGGCAGGCCGCCGCCGATCGGGAGCCTGAGGCGGAGGAGACGAATAAGGAAGTGCAGCTGCGCGAGACGGCCGTCGTGTGCGGCGTGCGGTCGGCGCGGCTCTTCTTCGAGCCGGCCGGCACAGAGTTCTTGTCGCCCAAGCAGGTAATGCAGTGCACGTCATTTGACTATCTGACCAACAACTGTCGGCACAAAGCCGAAATCGTGTTTGTTAACACGAGAGAGATGTTTCAGGCGGACGCGCTGATATGCAAGGCCGAGGCGACCGCCAAGAACGACGAAGCAAGCACCGCTCCGGTCGGCGTAAAGGAGTTGACGCCGCCGGGGGTGCCCGCCGATCTGAAGAGTGGCGCGGTGGTGGTGACGATGGAGTCGGAGGACCCGTACGGCGACTTCCGGGCGTCGATGGCGGAGATGGTGGCGGCGCACGGGCTGCGGGACTGGGAAGGCCTGGAGGAGCTCCTGGCGTGGTACCTCAAGCTCAACGCCAAGGGCGTACACGCCGTCATCGTGGGCGCCTTCGTGGACTTGCTCGTAGGCCTGGCGACCCCGCCGAGCCCGTCGCTGCCGTCGCAGTCGCCGTCGTCGTCGTGCATTACGTTCGAGGATTACTCGTCGGCCACCTTCGACGAGGAAGAGAAGAGCTGATGGCCAGGAGCTCTGTTTTTTGCATTCTTTTTTTTTTAAAGAATCTCGCCCAGAGTCAGACCAGAGTTTTTGTTAATTCTTTGCGAGCTGGGGCGAGGTATTAGGGTGTCAGGTGGGATCCGCTTAAATCCCACTTCTAGTTTATTTCTTAAAATCTAGTGTAAGTTTTTTTTAAAATTTACACTAGAATTTGGCAAATAAATTAGAAGTGGGATTTAGGTGAGATCCCACTTGACACCCTACGATTTATGGAATGATTGTACAGTTGCTAAAACTAATCGACGCTGACCCGTTACTCCATTAGTTGTATTCGTAGTATGTTTGTTGCTGAGATGTTTCATTGACCAAATTTGCACGTTCTTGTATTTTTCTAGCCTGCGACGACATAGCTGTCGTGGCCTCACAACTTTCTTGGCGCCAAAATTTTCTGTGAAGATCCGGCCTTTGGCGCCCCCTCGTGATGCAATGGATCGGACACCATAGCGTTCAAGGATTGGATCCAGCTTCCTATTAATGTCTCACCAGCAGCTAGCTCATAAATATGTGATGTTTATGTCGTTTGAATGCAGTAGCCAGCAGCAGATAACACTCAACCCGAGCATTGTATGCTTGCCCAGATGCAAAACATCGGTCCTTATGGACATTTAGATGGTCTACATGGTACACTTTGACGACTACTAATTTCGAGCAATTTTTTCACAACGAGATTAGAAATAGATTTCACAAAATATCAGCGGTCTGATTCTTTCTTATATCTCACTCAGCTCAAATTGCACAGTCAATAGACCCAAAACTGGAGTTACTTTTTTTTACCAAAACAGACAATTTCAGCTCATTTTATTTAAAAAGGACGAAAAGAATCGACAAGATCATTAGCGAGAAAACCACCCGAAAACCTGTACAAATGAACCAATGTCATCATAAAACATGATTACATTGGACAACACTGGCCGACATGGACATCCACACGAAGCATGCACGCGTAGAGAAGAAGAAAGACCGCAATCGAGGTTGCTATCAAGTGTCATCGTCATCACTTCTCCTTGACCCAGTGACTTCGAATTCGACTTAACGTCCACCAACAGTGTCAGGCCGCAAACGATGCTGGAACCCATATCAATATCAGCACTTGTCGACAATCAGCCACACGCTCCAACGGCAGACAACTTCGACTTTGACGAAGCGCTTCGCAAGAGAGATATGTTGCGCTTGCGCTAACCGTGTCCTCCACATAAGACCACCGGTTGCCAATCGGTGTCACTGGCTTGACACACTCCACGTCGGATCCAACTCCACAAGTACACACCGAAGCATGGGAAAGCCCATCAGACACGTCAAAAAACCAACTACCAAAGCCCGGGTTGCGACCCAAACTCTGCTCGACGGATCATCGTTGCCAAACAGAACGCAGATCCTTGGTTAGCTACCTAGCATAAAGCCCTCCTTCACCGGACATCTTGTTACATACGGCTTTGAGGCAATCCCTCAAGAAGGAAATGATGGGATTCGCAGCATAGAAAACAACAAATTCTGATGAGAGCGTGATAACCCACAAGTATAGGGGATCACAACAGTCTTCGCGGGTAGTATTACCCAATTTATTGATTCGACATAAGGGGAGCCATAGAATACTTGCAAGCCTTAATAAGAGTTATCAATTCAGGTGCACCTGAAAATATTTCTTGCTCACAGAAGTTTATCAGTAGCAATAGTTTGGCAGTAGCAACAACAACAGTAAAACGAGAGCAATAGTAACAGTAACAGTAAACAGTGGGATTCGAGTGCGGTAGCCATAGGGATGGATGGACGGGCATTGCATGAACGAGTCTAAACATGTAACTTCAACATCTAGGGCATTGCAGATAAATAATAATAAGTATCCAAGTACTAAACAATCCTAGGCATGTGCTCCATATATAGTCATGCGTGCTCGCAATGAGAACTTGCACAACATCTTCTGTCCAGCCAGCCCGTGGAAGCGGGGCCTCTAGGGAACTACTGGCAATTAAGATGCTCCTTTTAATAGAGCACCGGAGCAAAGCATTAACACTCTGTGAACACATGTATCCTCACACCACAGTCATCCCCTCCGGTTGTCCCAATTGTTGTCACTTCGGGGCCTTTGGATCCGGATAATGATATGTGTACACAACTTGTAGATAAGATCACAAATAATACTATCATAATGATTCAATAATAAGTTCAGATCTGAGATCATGGCACTCGGGCCCTAGTGACAAGCATTAAGCAGAACAAGTTGCAACAAAGTCAAATAGCACTAATAGAGATACTAGGCACTATGCCCTAACAATATTATTCGATTACATGATAGAACTCATCCAATCCCTACCATCCCCATAGCCTACTGCGGGGGATTACTCACTCATGGATGAGTGAAACATTGATGGTCGATGGAGAGGCGTTGGTGATGACGATGGCGATGATCCTCCCCAAATTCCCCGTCCCGGCAGAGTGTCAGAACGGAGTTCCTGGATACGAATCTTGGTTTCTGGTGGTGGCGGCGCAGCGGAACTTTCTCTGGAAAAACGTCGAACCCCCCTCGGTTTTTAGGTCAAGGGGTAACTTATAGGCGCAGAGGGAACCCGAGAGGGTGCCTGGGGTGGCTGCACCCCCAAGGCGCGGGCTGGGCCCACCCGCGCCTGGCAGGGGTGTGGCCCCCCAGGCCTCCACTCCGTCTCGTCTTCTGGCTCCGTGGATCTTCTGGTGAAATAGGATTTTTGGCATATTTTCCGGGATTTTTCCTAATAGTTGATTTTCTGCACAAAAACTAGACACCAAGGTAATTTTGCTGAAAACAGCGTCAGTCTGTGTTAGTTGTATCCAAATCATAAAAGTTTAGAGGATAAACAATAGCAACCGTGTTCGGGAAAGTAGATACGTTTTGGACGTATCAACTCCCCCAAGCTTAGTTTATTGCTTGTCCTTAAGCAATTCAGTTGAAAACTGAGTGCGATAAAAGAACTTTCACGAACACATTTGCTTCACATGATGTATATATTCTCAGCACAGGAGTAGATGCTTGAATCATTCATAATAAGAAGTATGCAACTAAGTCTACTCAATAGTCAATGCAAGCTATGAAGAGAAACCAACTCAGTAATAATAAGTAGCAAGAAACGTAAACATAAGCAACATTGCAATGCTCATAATAAGATATCATAGAGTGGTATCTCGCTTGCCTTTGTTTGTAGAGCACAATATAAATGCCAAGGCACCTCTGAAGTTCAAGTGAAGACTAGAGATAAAGATATCAGAGATACAAGCATCAAACTCATGATATAATTAACCAAGTTTTGAGACAAACACAAGAATGACAACTATGCTCTCAAGAGGGTGCTCATAGAATAAGTGGTGACTCAACAAGGTTGTGAAAAGGTTTTTAAAGGTTTGAAAGGCTTTCAAATGCTGAAAGAAAGGTACTCATTAGCTTTGAGCTCTCATTTCCCCTATCATAGGCATCTTTATGTGGTTAAGGTGAAAGTGAGGTCCAATCTGAGTTATATGCTTAACAGACCATAAAATGGAAATCCCAAGTCCCTTGAGTACGAGCGCCGCTCCGCATGCTACTCAACTTTGGTTACCTGTAAGTTCTTGTCATTGTAAATACATGCATATCATAGAGAACCGCCAACGAGGTACCCCTTGCACATGATACAGGAGCTATCCCGTGATCAAAATGACAAGGCAAGCAGACAATGAGCATCTCAGCGATCTTTTTATTTACTATGTGCATAGCTTTTTATTGAGGATGCTTCACACAATGCTCATTATGGTGATGCTGCAAGTTTCCACCATGATTAGGCATGGCTTAGGCTAACGGCCTAGGCGTTTCTCTAACACAATGTATAGACTCCATGAACTCACAAGCTCCCCTTTTATTTCACACCGACGACATCCGCAAACAAAAGATCAAGGTATCAACTGGATATGTATCCAAAAAGTGTTGAAAGCGTTCTCCGTGACAACATGGTTCTGCTGACTCCTAGCACATAGTTTGCAAGAATATAAATTTCATGGGCAAGTCACAATGGTTCAGGATTATTAAGTGCAAGAGATAAAGTGTGCCATCAAGTTTGTGAGAGATTTACTAACTAACTTTCTCAAAGCAGTCAAACATTTTATTTGGAAGAAACAAGGCATATTGAATATGCACTGAAATAGCAACAGATACTAATAGGTAGGTATGGTGGACACTATTGAAAATATTGGTTTTGGGGAGTTGGAAGCACAGGTAGAGATCATACTCAGTGCAAGTGAAGGCTAGCAATAGAGAGGGAGCGACAAACGAGAGAGCAATAACTGTCATAATCATGCTTGCAACAAAACATGACTAGTTATGGCATGAAAGTGATACAAGAACTCTATGGCAAAATAAATCATCGAGGCTTACTGACTATTGTTTAGTCATATGCATGCGTGAGCATGTGCCAAGTCGATTCACATGAAACACTCAGAGGAGGATACCACAATATCATACCAAGTTATGAATAGAACAATGCAAGCAAACATTCATATGACTTGCTACAAACTATTAGCAAGCTGGAGCTAATCACAAGCAAGCAAGAACTACTAAGCATTCATAATAACATACACCTTACACGAACATGCTAAGCATGCTCACAATGATGAGTATATGTACAATAATGAAAACAAATAGAGTTCGTTACCAGCCTCTTATGACTCCTTCAAGTTGTCTTAATCTTCATTATTGCCCTTCACTTGTGTGCCTTGAATAATAACATGAAACCAAACTCCACTGAGAAAGGCTGAACCCTGCAAAGAACTCACAAAACCAAAGAAGAACAACAAATATTTTTGGTGTTTTCAATTTTTTTTAAAGCAAGCAAACAAAGCAAAATCTTTTTGGATTTTCTTTTAAGGCAAACCAAAACACAAAGAAACAAACCAAGAGAAACAACGAAAATATTTTTGGTATTTTTGTGTTTTTGAGAAAGCAGAAATAAGAACCAAAAAGAAAACGAAACAACAGATATACAAAGAACGAACCGAACATGATATATAGATGAGTGTGATGTCGGTATACCTCCCCCCAAGCTTAGGATTTTGGCCTAAGTGGGGCTCAATAGCGCGGGTAGTAACCCCAAGATGGTGGGTCATCATAGGAATGATTGTAGTCAGGCTCTTGCGATGAAGATGAAGACGCGCCCCAATCATAAGAAGGCTGCTGGTATGAAGACTCTCCCAAGTTGGAGGGCTGAACCGAATCATCTTCGGCATCCACTCCATCATTCTCATGTTGGGAGACCTCCGCCACGTATGTGTCAAACTCCTCCTCCGTGAGCGACCATCCTTGCATGTTATCAAAATTAAACAAAGCAGGTATAGTCAAATAAACTACTTTCTCAGTCCTACCCCCTTTCCAACCACGCTTGGCAAAAGATAATTCGTACGGTAAACTTCTCACAGTAGCCCCCAAAGAAACAAAATTATGCTGAACCATGGAATCAAGATCAAGTCTCTCAATGGGGAACTAATAGTCTGAATGATGAGGCTCTAGACCATGGAAAGCTAGCAACCTAGAGGCAATAAGACCTCCACAAACTCCACCCTTCTCGCAGTTAGTAGTAAGACGGTAAGCTATCAAAGCACCCAGGTTATAATATCTATCCCTATTCAAAGCAGCTACGATAAAAGCTAGATCAAAGGAGGATAACTTCCTAGCAATCTTTCTAGCAAGAACACACTTGGTAATGAAATAGGCAAAATATCTAATAGAGGGGAACTAGATGTCCCGAAGTTTACCACTTTTCTTCGAGAAGTCAAAACCTTGGCAAATCTCAGCATATAAATCCATAAGTAACTTGGGCCTCTCCTTGATCTTCTCACAAGATCCCCAACAAGGCACTCTAATAGCTGCACAGAAATCAGCAAACGGCAGGTCGGCAACTATATTGTATAATGGGCCATGGGATTACATGAAGACCATGTAAACCGGAAGTCCTGCACCACAATAATGGTTAGCTTAACATATTGAAATGGTTCACCTTCAACAAAGTGTCCCAACCCTGCATTGGTAATCATAGTTTGGAAATCCTGGAGGATTCCCGCGGTTCTCATAATTTCCTAGCATGGATATATGGAACGGAAGACTCCTTTCTCACGATGAACTTTAATTGTCTCAGTTACCATCAAGTCATATTGATTCAGTGTATATGCACTCATCTTCCTTGCTGAAATTTTTAGACAAACATCAAACCAAGTGATTTCCAAGTTGATAAATGATGAGCAACTACTATGGGAACTTGCTAGAGGGCTACACATGCATCAAAATGAAATCTCTAAGCATAGAACAAGCATGCAAGCTCACACAACCTGACACCTATAGCAGCAAAATACTCAAGATACAATCTACCAATCACAAATCTAATTGGACAACTGGATGAGGCACATACCAAGGAGCAAACCCTCCAAAAATTAGCAGCAAAGATGGGCTGAGCAAGGAGATCAAAATTCGCAAGCAAGAACATCAAGAACTCAAGCTTGAGAAAAAAATTCTGATGTTTTTCAGGAGAGAGGAAGAAGATGGCTAGGACGAGGCACCTTGGAGGGGCCCAGGTGGGCCACACCCCACCTAGGCGCCACCTCTGGTGTTGCCGCGCCCACTAGGGGTGTGGTGGCCTGGGGTGGCCCCCTAGGTCACTCCAGGTGTCCCTCTGCCCCTTTTTTCTAGGAAAAATTTATTTTAAATTTTCTGGAATTTTTCGGGAAACTTTATTTTTGGCCAATTTTCAGGGTATGAAAATTGATTTTCTCGCAGGAACAGACTTTTTTCAGAAGAAGCAAAAGCAAACAAAAACCAAACTACAGAAGTTCTAATACACTCTAAAAGGCAAGCAACTAGCTAACAAGACAAAAAGCAAAGACTAGGAAGGAGAAAAGTAAAAGAAAGCAAGTATAACCACAGTGAAAACATTATTTTGTTCATTAAAATCCTTTTGTTAACAAGGTTGGTCAAGTCTTGTTACCAAAACAATCTTATATGAAACAAAACTTTGTATTCCACAAAGTGATTATGTTACCTCAAGCTTGATAGCAATGGTCCCAATTATAATAGTTTCAAAATTTTCTTGTGGAATGGGACAATATATTTCTCCAACCTTAATGCTCTCAACATTTTCAATAGAATTCAGGCAATAGCTCTTAGCAACCTTCTTGGGGAAATAGACAGTATGCTCTTTGTGATTAATATTGAATGTTACTTTTCCTTGATTACAATTGATGACAGCACCTGCAGTATTAAGAAAAGGTCTCCCAAGAATAATAGACATATTATCATCTTTGGGCATTTCATGCACAACAAAATCGGTTAAAACCAAGCAATTATGAGCCACCTGAACAGGAACATCCTCACATATACCAACAGGAATAGTAGTTGACTTATCAGCCATTTGCAGAGATATATCAGTTGGTATCAACTTTTATAGCTGGAATCTCTTGTAGAGAGAAAAAGGCATAACACTAACTCCAGCTCCCAAATCACATAAAGCAGTTCTAACATAATTGTTCTTAATAGAGCAAGGAATAGTTGGTATACCTGGATCACCAAGTTTCTTTGGAACCTTACCATTGAAGGAATAATTAGCAAGCAAAATAGAAATCTCCTCATTAGGAATCTTCCTTTTATTAGAGACAATATCCTTCATATACTTTGAATAAGGAGGTAACTTAATAGCACCAGTCAAAGGAATTCGCAAAAATAAAGGCTTCATCCACTCACAAAACTTGTTTTAGTGTTCTTCCTCCTTTGACTTGTGTTTCTTACCTGGAAAAGGCATAGGTTTATGCACCCAAGGTTCTCTCTCTTTACCATGTTTATTAGCAATAAAATCTTCCTTAGTGTACCTAGTATTCTTAGTGTGATTATCAGGTTCTTCCTCAACTTCCTCCTTATCAGGAGCATCATTTTTATCATTACCACTCTCAGTTTTAGCATCAGAGACAGATATAC
Organism: Avena sativa; assembly: GCA_916181665.1. NCBI lineage: Eukaryota > Viridiplantae > Streptophyta > Magnoliopsida > Poales > Poaceae > Avena > Avena sativa. The sequence continues at coordinate 512,634,808 of OV702294.1, forward strand.
TATTAGGATCTACAGCAGGTTCAAGTGATTCCTCAACTACCTTATGTTTCTTTTTCTTTCTCTTACGAGGACTACCACTACTTTTACCTTGCTGAGAATCCTGCTCAATTCTTTTAGGGTGTCCTTTAGGATATAAAGGATCTTGAGTAGCTATACCACTCCTAGTTCTAATTCCATAAGCATGTTTATCTCCTGAGGCATTAACTAGAATATCCTTTTGTACCTTAGCAAGTTGATCAATTTGGGTTTGAACCATTTGAAAGTGTTTACAAAGCATTTTAATATCATTTGAAGTTCTTTCCACAATATCTTTCAACTCTTTAATAGCTCTAGAGTTTTACTTGTTTATTAAAATTACCTTGTTTAACAATAAAATGTCAAGTTCCTCTAAGCATTGATCAGGAGGCTTACCATAAGGAATATCACCTTCATCAAAGTGTTGGAGAGAGTGTACCTCAATAGTAGATGAGTGGGGAATTGGCTTACATAATTCTTCTATAGGACGTAGATTCTTCACATCTTCAACTCTAATACCTTTCTCCTTAAGACACTTCTTAGCTTCCTTCATCACTTCATCATTTAATGCAATAACTCCTCTCTTCTTTGGTGTTGGTGTTGGAACTGGTTTAGGAACATCTGGTTCAGGAGTAATAGGCCCAGGTGTATTTAGCTCAATTAAAGTCCAATCATCATAATTCTTGCTTATTTTAGCCATTCTTTAGCATCTGTAGGAGTTCTTTTCCTAAAAACACAATCAGCAAAGCTATCTAGGTATGTCCTAGAATCATCAGTTAGTCCATTATAATAAATATCAAGAAGATCATTCTTAGGCAATGGACATCCAGGATGTGCATGAATCAAGTCACAGAACCTTGTCCATGACTCAGGCAATTTCTCTTCCTCTCCCTGTTTAAAATCAAAAAGTCTTCTGCAAAGCAGCATGTCTAGCACTGGGAGGAAAATATTTCTAGAAGAAAGAAGCAATCAAACAATCAGGGCTATCAATGGAACCATGAGGTAATCTATTAAACCAAGCCCTAGCTTCTCCTTTTAGTGAAAAAGGGAAGATCTTAGTAACAAAGTACTTGCGCATCTTAAAATCATCAGAGAATAAAGCACTCATAGTGGAAAGCTCATTCATATGAGCTACAACACTCTCATTTTCAGTCCCATAGAAAGGTTCTTTCTCAACAATGTCTAAATAGGATAAATCAAGAGAGAAATCATAATCTTTATCTTTAATATCTATGGGAGAGGTGGCAAACTTAGGATCAGAGGACAACTTAGGAATAATGGTGTGTCTAGCAAGGAGACTCTTAATACCACTAGTACCATGTGTGTTTTGGCACTCTTCAATAAAATCATCAGTAAACTCAATGTAACCATCATTAATATCATAACTCTCTCTAAACTCAGGTGAGCTAACAGGTGTAACAGTGTCTTCACTAGGAGTTTCGGTATTTCCTAGACTAGCCATAGTAGCATCTAGGAAAGGACCTAATGAACCACTCGCATCAAGCACAGTAAAAGTAACATCATGAGTATCAAAAGCAGTTTTAGACTCAGCAATAGTAGCAGTGTGTGTAGCATGAGTATGTGGTGGTGGTGTAACAAGCTTACTTATAACAAACGGTGAATCAAGAGCAGAAGAGGTGTTTAGGGCTGTACCTCTTCTTGTAGTGGATGGTAAAATAGGAAACTTTCCATCACGAGACTTACCCATGATGAAAGGAGTAGCAGTGAACAATAATAGGTCCAAGTGAACTTACAAATAAAGCTATGCTCCCCGGCAACGTCTCTAGAAAATAGTCTTGATAACCCACAAGTATAGGGGATCACAACAGTCTTCACGGGTAGTATTACCCAATTTATTGATTCGACACAAGAGGAGTCAAAGAATACTTGCAAGCCTTAACAACTGAGTTGTCAATTCAGCTGCACCTGGAAATAATTCTTGCTCGCAGAAGTTTATCAGTAGCAATAGTTTGGTAGTAGCAACAACAGCAATAAAACGAGAGCAATAGTAACAATAACAGTAAACAGTTGGATTCGAGTGCGGTAGGCATAGGGATGGATGGACGGGCGTTGCATGAATGAGTCTAAACATGTAACTTCAAGATCTAGGGCATTGCAGATAAATAATAATAAGCATCCAAGTACTAAACAATTCTAGGCATGTGCTCCATATATAGTCATGCATGCTCGCAATGAAAACTTGCACAACATCTTCTGTCCAGCCAGCCCGTGGCAGCGGGGCCTCTAGGGAACTACTGGCAATTAAGGTGCTACTTTTAATAGAGCACCGGAGCAAAGCATTAACACTCCGTGAACACATGTGATCCTCACACCACATCCATCCCCTCCGGTTGTCCCAATTGTTGTCACTTCAGGGCCTTTGGATCCGGGCAATGATATGTGAACACAACTTGCAGATAATATCACACACAATACTATCATAATTATTCAATAATAAGTTCAGATATGAGATCATGGCACTCGGGCCCTAGTGACAAGCATTAAGCACAACAAGTTGCAACAAATTCAAATAGCACTAATAGAGATACTAGGCACTATGCCCTAACAATCTTATCCGATAACATGATAGAACTCATCCAATCCCTATCATCCCCATAGCCTACTGCGGGGGATTACTCACTCATGGATGAGGGAAACATTGATGGTCGATGGAGAGGCGTTGGTGATGATGATGGCGATGATCCTCCCCAAATTCCACGTCCCGGCAGGGTGCCAGAACGGAGTTTCTGGATCCGAATCTTGGTTTCTGGTGGTGGCGACGCAGCGGAACTCTCTCTAGAAAAACGTCGAAACCCCCCTTAGTTTTTAGGTCAAGAGGTAACTTATAGGCACAGACGGAACCCGAGGGGGTGCCTAGGGTGGCTGCACCCCCCTGGGCGTGGGTTGGGCCCACCTGCGCTTGGCAGGGGTGTGGGCCCCCAGGCCTCCACTCTCTGTCGTCTTCTGGCTCCGTGGATCTTCTGGTGAAATAGGATTTTTGGCATATTTTCCGGGATTTTTCCTGATAGTTGATTTTCTGCACAAAAACTAGACACCAAGGTAATTCTGCTGAAACAGCGTCAGTTTAGTTGTATCCAAATCACACAAGTTTAGAGGAGAAACAATAGCAAAAGTGTTCGGGAAAGTAGATGCGTTTTGGACGTATTAGAGCGCGAGCAAAATCCAAGATCTAGTCTAGGAAGATGCAAGTAATGAGAGGAATTAGATCTTCATACCCTTGAAAAACATGAGTAGAAACTTTTTAACGATGTGGTTGATGTAGTCGTTCCCTCCATGATCCAATCGATCCAGCACCACAATGAGTGGCCCCTCCGAGATGTGCACATGTATAGCGGAACAACATCTTCCCTTCTTGATATAGAAAGGCTCAAGGCAGAGGTAGATGAGATTGAAACCAACAACATGACAGGGTGGTGGTTCTATGGTGGAGAGATCCGCCAGCAAGACTTTGCTGCGCGCGTGGGAGGAGGAGAAGGAAGGAGCATTAGGAGGGAGTGGCGACTAGGGCTTTGAGTTGCAGCCTCATGCAACCCTCCCCTCTTTAAATATGCTTGGGGCCGAGAAGGGGCAGCCTTGCCCCCCCAAGATGATGGACGTCGGTCAAGGGAGAACCCCATCCCAAGGCACCTTCCATACAACCCTATGATTCTGTCCACATATGGCCCATGTGCCTTGGGGCTATGGCACATTGGTCCATGTAGGCTGGTGTGTCCCCCTTTAAGGTCCATGTGGGCCCACCGGGTAGGTGGGCCCCATCGTGGGGCCCTCGGAACCTTCTAAAACCTTCCCAATACAAATCCCAGACTTTTATGGAACCCTATATCCAACTTTCCTTATATGTACCTTTATCTCCGAACCATTTTGAAGCTCCTCATGATATCCTCGATCATATTCGAGACTTATAACTATACTCAGTCTTACCATAATTAATATTATAGAACTACCCTAGCGTTATCGAATGTAAAGTGTGTGACCCTACAGGTTTGAGAACATGAATACATGATCGAGACACCTCTCGAATCAATAATCATTAGCAGGAGCTAGTGATGACTGAAGGTGCATAGGAATATTGTATCTTGTTTTGAAAGTAAGAGTACCGAACCACGAAGTGCTATTTGGTTAAGGTCTTAATGACCCTCGTCACTATCTATCAAGAAATAGTTGTAATCTGCCATTGATCTCAAGTAAGAGTATTTTAAGTGGGTTGTTTTGTGCATAAAGTAAAGACTAAAGAGTAAAGCAATAAGGACACAAATGCGATGTGAAAGGTAATAAAACTGCAGTAAGGCGAAGTGTTCTCGGGGTATTGTAGGATCCAACTCTAGCATTGGTATTAATCATAATTAGGATAAATTTATGTCTTTCTTCATGACATGTGTGGGAAGAAATCTATAAATGAATGATCACAGAAACCCATATGTTATTTCATCCCTAATAACCACTCCGATGATCCTAAGAAGGCCACTCTGATCCCTCACAATTAAGGGTTTTCTTATGGATATTGATATGATCTTAGTGAATGTCCCCTTATTTACCTTGACCATATGAATAACATGCTGACAAGTTATGCCACTTAGCACCGTATGTACTACCATATACACAACAGTAATTCCCTCTCTAGTCCCGAAGGAAAATATTACATGGTCGACTTCACATAATATCTAGAGAGAAAACCAACACATAATAATTAACCAAAGTTATAGATCATCTTTATTTCATATCATAATATTGCTAGTCTTTCTCCATCTCCCTAAGAACAGGGTAAACTAATCACTCATGGAGGCAATCAACAACATCATCAAGGGTATATGAAATGAATACGAGTAGATGGATAATAAGTGAAAATCCACAATAGTAATTGGAATTACAACAAGATGGAGGTAAATGAGATGGGAATGGTAATGGTGATGAAGATGAAGATGCAGCGATTGACGATGATGGTGATGGTGCCTTTGCCACCAACCATCCGCTCAACAGAAAGGATGATGCCCTCTGCAAGTTCTCCCTCCATATCCCTTCCGAAGGTGTTCTGGTGTCTCTGAATGACCAACGAAGACCTTCTCTGTATGTGGCACACATGTTGTTGCGAGTTATCACCACGCCTCTACTTCCTTGTACTCCGAAGGTGGGAAGATGGATCAGTGTGAGGAAGGCAGGGTGAGGCAGGAAGAGGGGATTAGTCTGCGGAGACAGGAGTGAGGGGCATGGATGCTTGGGAATGGGGATGCGCTCGAGATGGTTCTTCAGCAAGATGGCAGCCGCAGCCTATGCTGGAAGGTGGATGTATTTGTAGTAGCTGATTTCTAGAGAAAAGAGTAAGATGGTATCCCAAGAAGAAGGGAACGGCAAGGCTGAGCCACCGGCTATATGTTGGGTGCTGGAAGAGGAGGAGCAACGCGACTGCGTGAGGAAAAAGAGGTAACAATGAATGGGCTTGGGGCCGGTTGAGCAACAAACAACCTAAACCGTGGATGGGTATATGTATGTAAATCAATGGTCGTTGTTCTTTGGATTTGATTCTGCATAATCCGCTTGATTTGTTGAAACAATAGCTTATATCGCTTAGGGTGATGTTTCGGCAGGAACCCTATACGGGTGGTAAATCACTATTTCAAAACTCGTGTACTATAATAGTAGAGAATAACTAGTGACACCCCAACTAATGGTATGGGTACTTATTGAAGCAGTTGTTTCGGCTAGGCCAATTCATCATCTTCTGATAGAAGATGCATGAAAATATATAAATTCATCGATAGGAAAGGGTTTAATAAAACTTACTAGGGACAGTGAGAAAATGAATAATCAATTGTCATGCCAGCAACAATGCTTCCAACAAAAACATTCACGATCATGAAGTAACTATTTTGAAGCCATGCTTCTTTCTATACATGATAAAGAGACACATCATTGAGCTTTCGACAAGACCATAAGAATTGCTTGCAGGATGTTTAGAAAGATATTCAGAAGGAGATTGGGAAATAAATTCATCTATGAAAAACTTCACCACTTTCATGCAAGTTACATAATATGGATTGTGAATGAATAATAAATTTTAATATGGTGTGTGTGGGGGGGCATTTGTCCCCCTAGACTTTCATACTTTAAGTTTTACCCGAAGAATTTCTCGACTAGCTCCAAAACACAATACATAATATTACATGCTAGATAATCCCACCATTCAGAGTTCATCCCACGACCCCATAAAACATAGGACCGGTCCTGCATATGAGCTCCCTCTAGCTCATCCGTAGCTCCTCGGGGACATAGTAAGTACATGATGAATTGCTTGAGGCTGCAGATGGCCCTACTGGAGATGCTGTGATTGACAATGCACTTCTTCGCGAGGTGAAGTTTGGAGAAGTACATGCACGAGTTCACCGGCTTGTTGTGTAGCACAGCGAAGATGAACAAGAGCATGAAAACGCTCAGGATGTTTGTAGAGGTCCCAACCTTTATAAGGTAGAGATGCCTGTGTTTACAATGCTAGTCCCTGGATCAATAGCTAGCATCCATAGTTTAAGATGTAATATCAAGAAACAAGGGTCATAATACAACTTTATAACCAGAAATAAAATAATTCATTACATCTTACATAGCTCATTTGGCTATCTCATTACAATGCAGCAGAAATAACTATATAGCATGGAGTCCTTCATCTTCAAAGTGCCACATGCAAGCATGTTGGTTGTAGACTTGTAATCCTAATCAACACACTTCACTAACATCAAACAAACCTGCAACATAATAAGTTACAGCCACAAGGGTCAATACATTTGAATTGTATTGGCAAGTGATACTATGGTAGAATAGTGGTATCTATCATCTATATGCATTTGGCTAAGTGAAGCTTAGGCTTGCTTTGCTCAAAATTCCTTATCATTTGAAAACACTAAGTTTTTGTTTGTCAAAATCACCCAAGGCATATACCAATCAAAGATTGAAGATCCTTTAACCCTTGTTCAACCACAAGTTTTTAACTTAGAAATTGGGATGAGGAGATCCTTGATAGCTTCCATGTCTTGATGCTCTAATTGTCCATTCCCGGGACACGTCTAAGTACTTAGATTTTACTCTCTTGAGAGGTGGTGCACTTTCCCCACAAGACTCGACATGCATCGAGACAAGATCTTTCAGAAGCCTTCCCTTAGACCAAAATGGACACGCTCCAATCCTATCACCCCCTACCACCAACTGTCCATCTAGTTAAGTTATTGCAACCTATATGATCCAGGCAGAGACCATAATGCCATGTGGCTGCACTTGAAGCTTCTCAACATTTGACATCTCAAATCTCTTTGTTCCTGGGTGGCTTTCCACAAGTGCGATAAACTAGGGTAGGCCATAAATATGGGGCCATGTGTAACCACTCAACATAACCCATTCACACCATTCCACCCAGGTGATTCATTCACATAGTTGTCTTATTAAACAAAACACAAGTCACAGACTTAGAAATATTTCATATCATGAATATAATCCACCCTTGTTTTCTACTATCTAAGCTAAGCATGATAGTAGTAGGGATCTTAACTTAGGAAAATTTTACTAAGGCATCATCTACTAGGATTTCCCATGGCATAACATACTTAGTAAAAATTCCATGCAAGTCCTACTCAAAATATCATTAATGCATAGTGAAAATATTAGGACAAAATGTATGAAGCACCACTTGCCTTTTTAGTAGAGAATATAGATTCATTCCTTGATCTTGCAATTGTCACACTCTTCAAATTTCAATACAATTCAATCAAGGCACAAATTCAATCTAGCATTCAAACAATTCACCACATAAAATAAAGAAAACAAAACAATGCATGCAAGCATGCAAAAGATTGTTTTATTGTAAAAGTGGTTTCTAATAGGCTATAAACATTTTAAACATATATTGGTCATTTATAAAAGTGGTAAAACCATTTAGAATTTAAGTTAGTGAAAATGGCCATTTAAATCATTTTTGTTTTGCTAGAAATGATTTAAATCAAAGTAATAATTTCTAGTGTTTGCCAAATATATTTTTGAACACAAATGTTAGTGTTTTAAGGTCAAAGTGTTTAAGACTAATCCATTTGCATAAGGTTTCACCCAAATCCATTTTTAAATCAAAGCAACATTTTTATTTTGCTAGAAATGCCTTTAAACAAAGTAATAATTTTTTTAGGGTTCATAAAATATATTTTTAAATCCCAAAACTTGGTGTTTAGGTTCAGGGAGTTTAAATCAAAACATTTGCAAAAGGTTTTACTCAAAAAGCATTTTGAAACCATAATCAACATTTTTATTTAACTAGAAATGCTTTTGTTCAAGGATTAATTTCTTAGTGTCACAAAATATACTTTTAAATCCAAAAGTTGGTTTTTATGGTCAGTAGGTTCAAAACAAACCATTTGCCAAAGATTTTTACCTAAAAACAATTTTAGAATAATTTTTATAACCAAAATAGGCCTACACATGTTTCTGCAAAAACTACCAATTTTCCAGAAGCAAAATACTAAACAAAGAGCATGGTTGCAAAGGTTTCATTTTTCTGAATCCATTGATATAAAATTTGTAAATTTTGGACGTGTAGATTAAAAGTTATGAATTTTTCAAATCTAAACATCTAATAGATAAGTTTCTATTTTTAAAACAATAGACATGGCCACGTGGATGATTCTAATTGGACGATACCGTTTCACGTGGATCGATCGATACTGGCCGTTAGATCTAAGTTGCATCGCATGGTACAAGATTCATGATACCGCTTCGCTACTCGTTCTATCCTATCCACCAGATCTACATCCAACGATCCAGAGTAGTTGACCAAGGATGGGTGGCGCTAGCGACGGTGAGTGGTGGCGGGCGCGTTCGGGCGGTGATGTTACGACGACTCTAGGAAGCGAGAGGAGGAGTGGAAGGTCTCATCGGGTTCACAAGGTCACGGTGATGCTCGAGGTGGCCGCAAGAGGGACAGGGGCGCACAGAGCTGATGGCGATTCCTCGCAGGAGCTAGCGTCGGCGTCGAGCACGTACTGTCGTTGTCGGGGGCGAGCTCCTGGAGCATAAGAAGGCAAGGCAACAAGTCAGGGAGATGCGCATGGTTGCATAGGTTGTGAGGGGACCTACTAGAGGGCAAGGGGCGCGAGGAATCGTCGGCAACCTCTTGCCGGAGTTGAAGCAGTCAACGGTGGCGAGAAGGCGTCGTTGTTGTCGAGCCTCTAGGGCGTGCGCGGGCAAGGGGAAGATGCTGGCAGATGCGCACGAGGTTGGCGAACAAGTCTTCATGATCTAGGGCAAGGGGCGCGGTCTAGGCTCGCCGGAATTCGTCGGTGAGATCGTCGAAGGCAGCGACGGTGCAGGCAAAAATTCTCGCAGCCTAGGGGCGCTCGGGGGTGGGAGGTTGAGGGGAAATGGAGAGGAGAGGGTTGCGGTTAAGATAGCACGGTTGCAGGGAGGAATTACTGGCGGCATCAACGCCAATTAACACGAATTGAATCAGTGCAGAAACGACAGAGAGATAGGGCGTGGTCAGCGGGGTTGAAGACGATGCTTGCGTGGCGGTGGGGTCTGTTTGTCAGTGAAAGACAGGGGTATGCGTGGGGCCTCGCGGTCAGTGAATGTGTGGGTAGAGCCGCGGGTAAGAAAAACGATTCGGGGAGGGGGAGAGAGTGGGCTGTGCTGGGCCTGTTGGGCTAGGGTTAGATGGGCTGGGTTCTTTTCCATTTTTTCTTCTCTTTTCTTTTTCTATTTCTGATTTCTGTTTTGAATTTATTCAAAGGATTAAAATACTTGTTTGAATTCAAACTTTTCCCAACTTTCAGTTTGTTTTAATATTGTTTTAACAATGTATTTTAGAATCCATTTTGATTATTTTCTTATATTCTTTTATGGTTTATTATCTATTTAAAATAGACACTTGTCTTTATTTAAATAAGATTTTAAATATATTTTCAAACTTCTATTTGAATTCCAATTTTTACCAAACCTTTTCAGTAGGTTTTATTTATTCATTAGTGCAAATAATTCACTTTGAATTATTTAAAATATTTATTATGATTTAAATTGGGTATTTGTCTTTATTCCAATAAAATCAAATATGGTTTTAAACCCATATAAAATTTATTCAAATAATTATTTTTAAGTTAATTAGATAACATTTTAATCTACTTTGGCAAATTCCAATATATTATATTCTCATGATTTATTTAATCATTTACCTTAGGGATTTTTTAGTTATATAATTTTATTTGAATATTTTTTATCCCTTTGTTTTATTTGGATTATCTTTATTCCATTTGCGGATTTAATTCAAGTTCCAATTTGTCTTCCAAATAATTTTCTTGGGTTTTATTATTTATTTAGGCAATTTGTCTTTATTTAAATAAAACTGAATATGGTTCAAAGCCCATATAATTTCATTTAAATAATCTTTTACTACTTTTTGTTATTCAATATATTTCATTTGTTTATGGACTTGGCAAAGATTTATTTTGGCTTTTAAATATTCCTTATTTCTTTCTTTCTTTGTCTTATAAATTCCATATCTTTTTATATTATAGATCCAAAATTGGTGATTCCAATTTGTATAATTTTATTTAATATTTGTTTATCTTTTTAAATCCTTTTAGGATTATTTTGCTCATAATTTGGTATGGATTTTAGATAGGAGCTTTATTAGCTTTGGAAATTATTTCCTTTAACCTTATTAAATTCATAAGTTTTTATCCATGGTTCCAAATTAAATGAAACCAATTTCTATGGTTTTATAATATTTTTATTTATCAATTTTGATCATTTATAAATGTTTGTTGCTGAATTTTTATATGGATCAAATCCATAGTCTTAGAGAGATGTTGGAAATGATTTTCTTCCATTAGGGTTTTAGGGTTTTGGTTTATTTTCCCAAGTGTTTAAATTTCAAGATACATTCTTTGATGAATGCATTTCACTTGATTGAAATTTGTTGGATTCCATTTTATTCAAAGTTTGTTCAAGAAGGGTTTTGATGTTTCCACTTAGAAGCAAAAAGTTTCTTTTCACCCTAAATTTCAACAATTATTTATTTTATTTATTTATTTTTCACATTTCAAAATTTGGAAAATTTTGGGATGTGACAATGTTAGTGACGGTCGACACGGTGACAACCTCCAGCGCTACCATGATGCATGATCGATGCTATTGTTGGTCACGGCATGTCGATCTAGCATCTTGTTTGTCCATGTGTTGTTCCAATTGATCCATGATGTTTGTTGTATGATGGGAGAAAAAATAGGAAACTGCCCCACCGACATGAGAGAGGTGTGAGAAGTCTGACCGCTTGTTCTTATGCTGGAGGAATAATGGAGGAGGCATTCTAAAAATGTAAAAAAAGGAGTGTATAGCTAACTCTCCACTCTCCTATGGCAATGTCCAAAGCAGGAGTGAGCCAGCGACCACCACAAGTCCACATCCCACACGAAAATGAACAGATTTGGCTAGATTCATATGTATCTAGATGTGTTTTAATATATAGATACATATGAATTTAGATAAATCTATAACATCCTTCTCCGGATCAGCGGGAGTACTACCACTCGACATTAACATTTAATTACAAGTATAGACAATTTTATTTCTGCTCTTTTCCTTTAAACCTTGCCCACAGGAGTATCTTTCTTTTTTTGAAAATCACCCTGCTTTGTTATCTAGTAAGATTTGATCCCTGGTGGAATTAAGATTAACCACTAGAGCTGTCCTGACATTGTTCACAATTGCATGACACTAGATGAGTATGTGCGCTTTGCCACGCCTCCTACACCGCGAGTTCCACCACGTTGGTGTTGCGGAGCGCTACATGCGGTGCAAAGGGGTCTCCGGGCCACTGGGTGACACAACGCACCTTTGTGATTAGCGCTTAGTGTCTTCTGAAATGGCATTCATCCGTTGTTGCCGGGAAGTTTCAATATCCATAAAGTTTAAGCAATGTTTCAAAAAAAGTTTAAGCAATGTTGCTTATTGCGTGGTACATGTGATAAGTGGACTCAAACCAACAACATTTAAGCAGTGTCTCCTAAAAATGAGTAGATAATACTATGTTCAAGAAAAACGAATACTCATGATACTTTGTATCATCACCTGGACTCATGATACCGGTTTAAGATACTTTGAATGTTCACCATGGAGAAGCTTGTTATTTAAATACCAGAACTTATACAGACACAAAATGCACCAGACAAATGTCATGCATATGAAATAGAATTGGTTTAAAGAAGTAAAGTATCACACATGGCATAAAAATTACATAAGAGATCACATATGAGAGACTAAGATTGGCTCTTAGCTGGCCACATTGATGTCCCGATTACTGAAGGCAGTATAGACTAAAACAACATAGCAACATGTTTCACAAAAAATAACCATGAAAAGCTCTCCTAAGTCCTAGGTGAAGGACATTCAAAAGCTCCTCAATTGACGAAGCTATTCAATTTATCATTCAGTTTTTCTGTACCGATTCACTGAAACAAAATTCATGAGGTTTATTCCACCAATGCTTCACAATCTCAAACCTCCATGCAAGTAAAAACATATGGTGCACTACTAAACCTGTACTACAGTAGCATGGTAGAGTGTTCCTCTCCTCCAATTGGGGAATCTTGTCCATATACCATTTGAGTACCGAGGAGGTCATCTGGTTATTTTGTTCTGTTGAAAGTGAAGCATCGGAATAGGATATATTTGCAATATTGCAAGCCAGACAGAACCTCCATTTGACTTGAACTATATAGATCACATCATCAGACTACACTAGCCTCCAGATGTAATGTCATTTAGTTGTATGATCTTCAATCATTATCCAGGCATAGAAAGGTCATTACAACTAAGACAGTTGCCTGCTGCTCCAAGATATGTTCTGCTTCACTGGCTTCGCAAAGAAAAAAGTTATAGTGTCTCGAGAAGATTAGTCATATTATCAACTAAAAGTGTCTTATAGCCATGGCAACGACTTACCACATTCTTTCTAAAAATATATAAATACCTTATCATGCCTTTGCAAGAACAAGTTATGTGGTTTATAGGCTTCTAACATGAGGAGGTCATCTGCAAGCAATAGTGTAAGTAATTACTCCAAAATATCCATTTAGTAATCAACTTGTTTTATAAAAATAAATTATTTATTAAAAGCCAAAGAGGCTAGACTAAATTGTATCTATGCATGTCAAGATCGGTGACACATGGAGGCCTTTAGGTAGACTACCAGCTACGGTATGTAATGTAGCAGAATAATAACATTGCCTTTGAACCTAACAAGTATTTTAAATGTTTGTTAATAATTTTTATTCATCTTTGGATGGCCGTTCCAAACAGATACATAGGTGCTCTATTTTGTATGATTCAGTGATATGTTTTCTTTCTTCCTAGAGAAAAAGTAGTTCTCATATTTGACGCTAAGAAATTATTAATCAACACACCGTTATAAGTCCTCTGAAGCATTAATAATCAATAAGCACCTCTATATGTATATACGCGTAAAATCTACACCAGAAATAGCACTGAATTTTTAAAAGACTGGAATAAACCTAACAATTAAGTATCCTTTCATAATATGTAGCTCATGAAAATTCAAGGCATGACACATGTAGTGGTAGCAATCAGAGAATAACGATTGCTATTAAACCATCTATTACCGGTCAACACTCAATATAGCATGTAATGTAGCGGCCGGGTTTAGGACGCTAGCATGCCGCAAGCAAAGGAAAATAATATATTAAACCAATAGTTATCATTTGAAGTACATAACACAAAGTAGCAGCCCACCAGCCACAGATACATTTTAATTGCCAGAACTCACAACAATGAATGTTAATGTACATGCTAACATGCTAAAGATATAGAACCTTTCTATTAAAAAAAGGCAAATTGGGGAAATGGCCCTTCAGAACTGGAAGAGAAACTGAGTTTCACAGCACAATTATGAAACATAGTAAATTTTTGTGTAAACTTACAACCTATATAATTAGTCCTATATTATATTTGAATGAGAGGATGAACATTTGGTTCTTCACTAAGTTTTTTCAGTTAAGAGATTTCCACTGCTCTCCTCTAGTGCACAAAGAAAAAAAAAATGAAATTTTGGGGTGTCAAAACATCACTTATGACATGCAACAAATTCTACTTCGTGCTCTCTCATCAACAGTAATGGACCAATTCAAATGAAATGCATCCAACATGTTGTTATGCCGGAAATTCAGAAACATTAGATTCATCAATTTATTTCTTCTTTTCTTTTAGTTAATTATATGCTAATATGGAATATCTTTTACCTAAAATTACAAATTTCACCATGAAGAACTTTCCTATGGTATTTATCATATCATTTTCTTATATAGAACATCGATGAAATATTCACATTTGGAGTAGGAATAATAAAAGCAGAAATGTTCAGTACAAAACCATGCTGCGACAAGGAGCATCTAGCTCATTTCCACCTCGAGTTGAAACAATAATTATTTTGGAGAGACACTGACTGAAAATAAGGGCCACGGGATTGGGTGCAAGCTTCCAACCAGGAAGAGTGTGATGGTCCATAGGATCTAATAGAGGACTATACCTTAATATTTTCTTCAACAACGATGCCCTATGAGTGTGATGGCAGTAGCAGAACATCAAGAGACAAGAACCGCAGCAATCCCTCCTCTTCAACATGAAGAGTTCTTGTTCCATGGCAACGAGCTTATCTTTCAGAACTAATGCACTGAAAAAACTGCAAGAAGCATCCAACAGATGATTTTTTTGTAGTCAGTAACTAAAATGTAGGCCTATGTAGCCTGATCCATGCATGGCTACATTCGGAGAAGGAGCTAAACTACTCAAGAATAACGGATGCACCTACTCGCGACTTGATGTCAAGATTCCAACAATGGTTGTTACGCTATCACCATTTTGGCCACACCCATCGAAAGAACATGCTTGGGGAGATTGAACATCACGGAACCAACAACATAATTAATAGCTAGCTTGTGATGGTTTCCAACACCACCACATTATGTGTGGTATGGAGGCACAAATCGGGTGGTGACCATCTGGTGACGGTGTTTTGAGAACTTAATGTTGACCATCAATCTGTACTACAATAAATTCCTTAATTCCTACAAAACTGAAGTGGTAAAGTTCTTTCCAAAAAAATACACAAATACCATTTTCAAGTTCTAATAATAGTGATATTAGAAGCAATTTTTTGGAAGGTTTCACTCTAACTATCATTGGCAATACAAAGATAGAGCATAGTTGCAAACAAAATTTTAGGTCCTTGTGCAATAATAACATATACTACCAGACAATACATAACTTCCCATAATAGCAAGTTACTAAATTAACTACAATAACAGTAGTTTTCAGTCAAGAAATAACAAATTGTAGGAATAATTCAGTTCAAAATTATAATATGATGCATTAAGAAAATAACACCGCGCCACAAAAGCTAAGATTTTCTAGAGTAGAAAATTCTAAGGCCCAAATTACAGGACCATATTTAGTGGCATACTAATAACAAGTCAACATAAACTATTTGCAAGATGGATCGATGCAAGTACATATCCTAGTCACACTGAATTGTGCCATCGCCAACCATCTTAAAAACAAGAGAACATAGAGAACCTGATCTGGCGACAGCTGAACCTGCAACATCGTGAAGGAGATGGCAGCGGCGAGGAGGCTGCATGGACAGAGAGGACAGGAAGGAACGATCACAGTGTCTAGTGGGCAGTGATGACCCACAAGTATAGGGGTGTATCATAGTACTTTCGATAAATAGGATTGTCGATCCCAACAAGGAGCAGAAGGTGCTGACTAGTGGTACTGGCTCAAGAGTTCTCTGTAAATACTTAGCAAACGGATTTTTAGGGTTTTTGATAAAGCAAGGAAATAAAGTGAAAGTAAATAAAGATAGCAAATAATTGCAGCAAGTGGTCTAATCCTTTCTTAGCAAAGGACAAGCCGGAGGAAATAATAATGAGGACCAAACGTTGTTGAGGACACATGGGAATACTGTCAAGTGCTTTCGTTTCATATAGCCGATTAATATTCTTTGGTTTTATAAGTGTTGTGTGTGAACATGTGCTAATATACTGACCTTACTTGGACTAATACATACTTGTGATTAAACCCCTTGCAAGCATCCGCAACTACAAGAAAGCAATTAAGATAAAAACCTAACCACAACCTTAAACTCTGAGATCCTACGCTGCCTTGTGCAAAGATTTCCTAACGGGGGTTCAGGTTTCTGTCACTCCGGCAACCCCAAAATTAGTAGCCAAATACACAATGCATTCCCCTAGGCCCATAAATAGTGAAGTATCATGTAGTCGACGTTCACATGACACCACTAGAAGAATAGCACCATAACTTAATATTAAACCATTGAATAATACCTCAACACAATTCCACTACTAACAACATGACTTCTCCCATGTCCTCAAGAATTAGATGTACTACTCACGAGACATCATATGGATCAAGATCAGAGATGATATGATGATGAATAACAATCTGAACATAAACACTAATTCAATGGTTCCACTCACAAGCATCCTACAAAAGTAATTAACACCGGAAAAGTTTCCCCTAAGAACTATGCAATTCAACACAATTGTTATAGCGGGATGGAGTGGTGATGATGGTGTTGGTGTGGATGATGATGATCCTGATGAAGTCTAGCTTGATGATGGTGTTGATGGCGATGATATCCCCTCTCCGGGAAGGAATTTCCCCGACAGAAATCTGTCTGCCGGAGAGCTCTTTCTCTCTCGGTGTTTTCCGCCCCGCGGAGGTGGCGGAATCTTTCTGTGGTCGCTCTCCCCTGACTTTAGGGTTTCGAGGAGAAGATACAAGTGAGAGGGTGGAGCCATAGGTGGGCCAGGGTGGCCACACCCCCTGTAGGCGCGGCCTAGGGTGGCCCGTGCGTGGGGGTGTGGGCCCCATGTGGCCCAACTCCGCCTCCCCTTCTAGCATCCTTCGTCTTCTGGGAAAATATAATTTTTTGTAGTTTTTCTGGTATTTTTATGATCTTCACGAAATTGCATAAAAACACCGCTTTTTTCATTAGAATCCTAACTCCGGTAGTTCCTCCTCCAAGAATCCTCCAACATGCAAAAATAGATGAAAATACATAAGTATCACCTCTTAATATGAAATATATCAACGAATAGAGGCAAATTATGATATAGAATGGTGATGCAAACTGGACGTATTAACTCCCCCCAAGCTTAGACCTCGCTTGTCCCCAAGCGAAAACTGAGCTCAGTAAACATGTCCACAGGTTTATGGAGTGAAGTGTCTATAAAAAGAATACGGACAAGAAGCATCACACTTACCAATACACAACTCATAGTAGAAAGCAACTCATCATTATATAAATTATCTTGCAACAAGTATGGGAGTCACAATAAAGATGAATAAATATAAACCATAATTGGGATTGGCAAACTTTGTTCTTGGTCAGAGAACAGTTGGTAAACAGTTTTCAAGTAAAGCTTTTGTAAAAAAGTTTATAACAGGAGTACTCTTTGCTCAAACCTAAAAGGTTTTTCACAATAATAGCTTTCAAATTAATAGTCATTTAGATAAGAGTCTTGTGTAAACAAGGAAGATAAAGAACATGATTGAATAAATCATCATATGAATGCTTGAAACACAACAACTCAAATGCTTGCTGGAGATAGAGAGGGGTAGGTTTACTGACTCAACTTCGAAGTAGAAGAAAGGCACTTCATAGAGGGAAGCAGAGATTTCAAGTTCATAAAGAGCTTTCAAAAGATTATGGTACTTACTAGCTTTGAGATCTCATTCCCCTATCATAAGAATCTTGAGGTGATTAAGGTTAAAGTGAACAAAGATGGAGTATATGCTTGACGAAATATAAGTTGGCAACCTCATGTCCCTTGAGTACGAGGGCCGCTCCTCATGCTACTCAACTTTAGTTACCGGTACGTTCTTGTCATAGTAAGTATATGCGTATCATAGAGAACCGCCAACGGGGTACCCATTGCACATGATACAAGAGCTATCCCATACCAAAATGACAAGGCAAGCAGACAATAAGCATCTCAGCAATCTCTTATTTACCATGGGAAAATGGTGTTTTTTTCTCTCTTTCCTCTTTTCAATATGTCTCTTTTTTATATATACTAAGAAAGCTTCATAGATTGCTCATTATGGTGATGCTACAAGTTTCCACCGTGATTAGGCATGGCTTAGGCTAGCGGCCCAGGCGTTTATCTAACACACATACATAACTCCATGTAATTACAAGCTCCCCTTTTATTTCACACTGACGACATCCACAAACAAAAGAGCATGATATCAACTGGGTAGATATTTACAAGTGTTGAAAGTGTTCCCCATGACAGCACGGTTCTGCTAATCCCAACTTATAGGTGCAAGTATATACAACTTGGATGACACAATGGTTCAAGTTTATTAGGGGCAAGAAAATAAGGTGTGCCATCAAGTTCGTGAGAGCTTTACTAACTAGTTTTCACATAACAAAATAATTTTTAATTTGAAAGATAGATGAAGCTTGAGAATTTACTTGGAATAGCAATAATACTAATAGGTAGATATGGTGGACACAAATGGCACAGGTTTTGGTTTAAAGGATTGTATGCATGAGAATTGTTCCCTCTCAGTATAGGTTTTTGGGCTAGCAAGGCTGGGTAGCAAGCAAAAGAGTTGAAGGAAACAAACAAACATGCAAGTGACAAAGTCAAACATGCAATCTTCCTTGAAGACACCAAAGATCTTAAATAAAGAACACTAAGCTTATGAGCCAATCAATCAAGAAAGAAAATAATATAAAATACCTGTAAGTGATTTTATCTTTTCCTTTCAAACCTCAAAAAGTGTTGCTACTGACCAGAGCTCGGTTTGCCAAAACCAATTTAGATCTACTTGATGCTCCCAAAATGATACCAATACTGATCAACAAGATCAATCATATAATATAGATTGCAAACTAAAATAAGAAGTGGAAAAAGTAAAAGATGAAACTTCTCATTAATATTCCATAAAGGCACTCACACCAAGGGATACATAGATAACCAACTAAAGGAGAGATACTTCCACAATGCAAAACAACCTATATGATAACTTCTCTACCCAAGATATGACTCTACTAAAAAGGTAAAAAGATAAAATATAATGATGTGATATCGTGGCACTCCCCCAAGCTTGGAACAAGCCAAGGGGATGCCAAAACCTGATGACAAATTAATCCTTCGGTGGTGGTGGTATTCCCTCGATAAGCTTTTCAATCAGTTCCCACAAATCCTCGATCCCAAAGGCTAGAGTACGAATCATCTCCGAGTTATGCTTAATACTGTTCATGATCATGTCGGACCGAGAATCCTAGTCCTTGTGATTCTTTCGCCACTTTTCCTCTTGAGAGTGTTCTTTCTCTGCATGGTTAGAACGAGGCATATCCCAACTAGAGGGCAACTTCCCTTTAGGCAACCTTTGGTATTGTTGATCATGTATAAGAGTATGGAAGGGGTTCTTGGTGCATGGAGGAAGTGACTGTAGAGAGAGGATATGACGCGGAGTTTTCCCTCTTGTAGACATTCGCGATGTCCTCCTAAGCTTGATAGGGTTTGCCACCACTCCAATGCTTGCAACGGTAGCACGGGTGTTCGGGTGCTCGTCCTCCTTCACGTCCTCTTCATCCCCAACCAAGATCTCCTCCTTGGGGTTTTGAGGATCATCTTCCATAGGCTTCTTGCCCTTGTCGTTGGCGGAGACCATGGTGCCTCTAAACTTGAGAGTATCTCCTGACAGAAACAGATCGAAATAAAAACACGACGAGAACACGATATACGAACCTCGGGGGATCCAGGGGGTTATATATTATGAAGTGTTATGACATAAGGAAGGTACTGTGAGAAAATGAGACGGAGACGGACTCCAGGGGGCTCACACCCCCTGGTGGCGCAGCCAGCTGGAGACCGCGCCACTAGTGGGTGTGGTCCACCTGGGCTCTGTTTCCTCCTCTTTTTCGTTCCGCAACCTTCCAAATGTAATAAAAACATCAAAAATATAAAGAAAAGGGTTTTTTTGCAAACCTTCTGTTTTCATCACTTTTACCTATTCAAAGACGGACTCTGCAGATTCCTTCTCTCCAACACCTGAAAATTCCTTTCATGCAAGGTCTCACACAAACTTCATTGGCAACATTATTGTATGCAAAAACAATAAACCTTTAGGTTGAAATTTCAACTGATATCTATCAAAACAAAAGCTACTGTAGCAACTCCTTTCCAAAACCCCAAAAAGAATCTGAAAGGGAACCAATATAAGAGGCAAATGCGAATGATGGCAGGAATCTGTCAAAATAGACCAGCAGGTAAAGATTGATTTTTTCGAAAAACTTATGTTGCTCCAATCAAAAAGTGCAACACTAATGAAAGTTGGATAACAACTTGGGGCACAATCACAGAAAATTACACCTCCATCTGATGTACTGAGATCCTTCATGAATCTTTACAATGCAACACAAAAAATCTAACCCAGGACAACAAATTTTCACAACTCCTCTACTTCTTAAAAGAGGTTGATCTTGACTCAAAAACCAAAACAAACAAAAAGGATAAGGAGAGGTTATTAAAAGTAATAACTTCCAAGACTCAATAAAACTATTGGGTTATCTCCCAAGAAGCACTTTTCTTTAATGCCTTTAAGTTAGGCTTGACAATTTCAATGATGCTCACATAGGAGATATAGATTTGAAGTGAAAGAGAGCATTAAGAAGCAAATATCCAACACATTTGAGTCTAATCCACTTCCTATGCAAGGGAATCTCATGAGAAAACAAATTGTTGAAACAAAAGGCCACTAGCATAGGAAGACAAAACAAATGCAACCTCAAAGCTTTCAACATAAAGAGGGGGAATTTAATATTATTGAGATGCATACAACCATGTTTCCCTCTCTTATAATAACTTTCAGTAGCACTTTGAATAAAGTTGACAATATAACTGTCACAAGAAACAACTTTATGAGAATGAGCATACTTATAATCATCAGAAAGAGGTCTAAGGTCATAAACTGGATCAATAGAAGCAAGTTGTTCCACCCAGAAATCCTCATTAGGAAAATTATTATCATAATGAGCTTTAGCAAATTTGGAAAAGTTAAACTCATAAGAATCTCCATCAAATTTAGTTAAAACTTTCTCCTTTTTGCAATCTATAATAGCTCCACAAGTGTTCAAGAAAGGTCTACCAAAAATGATAGGACAAGTTTTACTAGCTGCTAAACCAAGTACTAGAAAATCAGCAGGATACTTAGTCTTACCGCAAAGGACTTCCACATCTCTTACAATACAAATAGGGCAAATGGTTTCCTTATTAGCAAGGTGAATAACCACATCAATGTCCTCTAATTCACAAGGACCAATTTCATGCATAATTTCCCTGTAAAGCTCATAAGGAATAGCACTAGAACTAGCACCAATATCACATAAACCATAATAGCAATGATCACCAATTCTCACAGAAAGCACAGGGACACTAGTTTTTCTAGCTTCTCTAGGATGAGAGACAATATTAGAAGAGTCTTCACAGAACACAATGTGCTCATCCTCTATATTTTAGTGACAAGATCTTTCACAGCGGCTACTACAGGTTCAATGTTTATTTGCTCATAAGGTTCCATAGTTTTCTTTGTACTTTTTCTAACCGCACTAATTATCATGGAATGCTCCTTTACCTTAGCTGGGAAAGGTGTTTTCTCAACATAAGGTTCATGCAAAATATAATCAATAGTACAAACTTCAGTGCTTCTAACAGGAACATGATTAACAACATCTTTATAAGGTGCACGATACTTATTCTACTTCTTTTTAGGAATTTGTATATAAGAGGCAAAAGCCTTAAAACAATTGGCAATACTTTGAGAATAAAGACCATACTCAATACTAATATCACGAAATTCATCAGTTCCCATAAAAGATTTAATGCATTCATAATCATAATTTATACCTGACTTTCTTCCTTTGTCATTCTCCCATGCTTTAGTGTTCTCTTGAATACAGTCTAGAAGATCCCATTTAGCTTCTTCCTTCATGCGTGTGAATGATCCATCACAAGAAGCATCTAATAAATCTTTATCGTGAAGAGAAAGCCTTGCATAAATGTTATTAATAATAATATTGTTAGGGAGTTCATGAATAGGACATTTAAGCATTAGTAACTTCAATCTCCCCCAAGCTTGGGTTGTACTCTCTCCATCACGAGGCCAAAAGTTATATATTTGATTCCTATCCTTATGAATATCACTAGGAGGATAGAATTTAGAGTAAAAGAGAGGTACTATTTCCTCCCACTCCATGGATTATCCATTCTTCAGCAGCTTATACCATTCTTCAGCTCTTCCTTTCAATGATATAGAGAGTAACTTCTTCTTCACCTGTTTAGTTGTGATACATGCGCAATTAAACAACCCGCATAATTCATGGATAAAAAGCAAGTGATCACCAGGATGGACAGTTCCATCCCCAAAATAATAATTATCCATAACACGATCAAAAATTCTTGTAGGTATCTTAAAAGGATCTATCTCAACAGGTGGTGGTTCATCTACTACCCTAACAGTTGTAGTGGTTTTCCCAAACAGGAAACCAAGTGGGTTATGCATATTGGAAACAAAGTAACAAACAGAAATAAAAAGCAATAATCATAGTAGAAGTTTCCTTTACCAGTTCCACTCTTCAATAGATCTTCATTCCCCGGCAACGGCACCAAAATATAGTCTTGATGACCCACAAGTATAGGGGGTGTATCGTATTACTTTTGATAAATAGGAGTGTCGGTCCCAACAAGGAGCAGAAGGTGCTGACTAGTGGTACTGGCTCAAGAGTTCTCTGTAAATACTTAGCAAACGGATTTTTAGGTTTTTTTTGATAAAGCAAGGAAATAAAGTGCAAGTAAATAAAGACAACAAATAATTGTAGCAAGTGTCCCAATCCTTTCTTAGCAAAGGACAGGCCAGAGGAAATAATAATGAGAACCAAACGTTCTCGAGGACACATGGGAATACTGTCAAGTGCTTTCGTTTCATATAGCTGATTAATCTTTTTTGGTTTTATAAGTATTATGTGGGTGAACCTGTGCTAATATACTTATCTTACTTGGACCAATTGAAAGGATACGGATGTCGCCTAGAGGGGGGTGAATAGGCGATTAAAACTTTTCCTAGAGTGGCTCAACAAAGGCGGAATAAAACTAGTGTTTACTTTGTTAAGCACAACCTAGAACAACTAAGGTTCACCTATGTGCACCAACAACTTATGCTAAGCAATACAAGCAACAAAGTGATAGCAAGATATATATTACTTCAAGCACGAAGGCTATCACAATGTAAAGTGCATAAGTAAAGAGCTCGGGTATAGAGATAACCGAGGCACGCGGGGACAACGATATTTTACCGAGTTCCTCCCAACATGGAGTACGTATTGTTTGGAGAGGGGGTGGTATCAAACCACCAACGCCACAAAAGGCCTCCCTTATTCTCCGGTGAATCTCACCCCAACGGGATCGATCCACACTTCCACTATCGGTGCACTTGTCGGTGGCAACCGAAACCTCTCACAAGGTTGGGGCACATCTCCACAACTTAATTGGAGACTCCCAACAAACGCCACCAAGGCCACAAAACCGTCTAGGGTTCCAAGAACCCAAGAGGGACAAGCTCCAATGAGTAACTCAAACCAAATCCTCCGAGGAGAACACAAACCGATGCACCAAATGCAATGGCAAGGACACAAGAAGTGCTCACATCCTTCTCTCCCAAATTCCACCAAAGCTACAAAAGCTTATGGGGGAATAAGAGAGGAAGAACAATGGAGGAAATCCACAAAAGACTCCAAGATCTAGATCCCAATATGTTCCCCTCACTTAGAGGAGAGATTGATTGGTGGGATTGTAGATCTAGATCTCCTCTTTCAAATCCCTCAAGAATATGCAAGAATCATAGGAGGGATCGAGAGGAAGCAAGCTCAAGAAGGTCAACAATGGAGGGGAAAACTTGCAAGAATAGTTGAGGAACCATTGGGAAAGAAGGCCCCTTATATAGGTCCCTCCAAAATCCAACCGTTGCAGCCCAAAAACGCGATTCCCGGTACTACCGAACTTTTTCCCGGTACTACCGGACTCTCCCGGCACTACCGAACATTTCCTAGGGTTCCTGGGGCTCCAATACGCATTTTTCTCTGTGCTCCCCGGTACCAAAATGCAGTACTACCGGACCCCGGTACTATCGAATCCTGGTCCGGCACTACCGGTCATCACAGAACGAAAACAGCCATAACTTTTGCATCCGGACTCCAATTTCGATGATCTTGGGCTCGTTTCGAAGAGGACAACAACCTCTACAAGATCATGCAAAGAAACATCATAATCCATCAAGGGAGGATAGATCCAAATGACGAAGTAAAAAACCTTCTGCCGCGCTAGGTACTAAAATGCGGTACTACCGCCTTTTGGTACCTAGCCCGGCAGTGGCTTTTGGAAACTTGTCAAAAACCTTCTGCCATGTTAGGTACTAAAATGCGGTACTACCGCATTTTGGCACCTAGGAGGGCAGTGGCATTTGGCAACTTGCCAAAACCTACTGCCGCGCTAGGTACTAAAATGCGGTACTACCGCATTTTGGTACCTAGGAAAATTCAAACCTCTATAACTTTTGATTGGTAACTCCGATCGACCCGATTCCAATTGCGTTGGAAAAAGGACGACATGAGATACCCTATGAAAGGTGAAAATATTGGTTACCACCAAGTGAGAATGTATCATGTATAATAATGTGAGATACCTCACTTGGTGGGAAACCTAAAAGTCGCCAAGATCAAAATCGCAACAAGATACAAACGGAAGATCCGATTTTGATGAACAAGAGCTTGTTATGAAGATTAACACAAGCTCTATATCCTCACATGGATAAGACCAAATAACAACCAAATATGATGATGCAAATATGCAAAGGTTTGAGCTCTCTTCGAACGATGTGACCGAGTTACTCATTCGAGAGCCCCTCTTGATAGTACGGTTATCTATCCTAAACCCGGTCTCCTACTAACAATATGAGACCGGCAAAAGGGAAAACCTATCAAGATTATACCTTTGCCTTGAGCATTCCACTTGAGCTCGATGTAGACGATCTTGCCCTTCTCAAGATGGAACGCCTTTCTTAATTCCTCATCATCGATCCATGATCACCGAGAATGGCAAGCATCAAACATGAGATCTTCTATAGATGGTGCATTTTGAGATTGCACAATGCATCTTCTTATCACTTCATCGACCTTGAAGCCACCACATGCTCCAAGTGATGCCAATGGACAAATCCTACAAGTACAACTTAATACACACATTAGTCCATAAAGATTGTCATTAATTACCAAAACCACACATGGGGGCCCACATGTTCTTTCACCAATGCATACTTGTGATTAAACCCCCTACAAGCATCCGCAAATACAAGAAATCAATTAAGATAAAAACCTAACCACAACCTTAAACTCTGAGATCCTACGCTCCCTTGTGCAAAGGTTTCCTAACGGGGGTTCAGGTTTCTGTCACTCCGGCAACCCCACAATTAGTATCCAAATACACAATGCATTACCCTAGGCCCATAAATGGTGAAGTATCATGTAGTCGACGCTCACATGACACCACTAGAAGAATAGCTTCACAACTTAAATATTAAACCATTGAATAATACCTCAACACAATTCCACTACTAACAACATGACTTCTCCCATGTCCTCAAGAACTAAACGAACTACTCACGAGACATCATATGGATCAAGATCAGAGATGATATGATGATGAATAACAATCTGAACATAAACAATAATTCAATGGTTCCACTCACAAGCATCAACTATAATAGTAATTAACACCGGGAAAGTTTCCCCTAAGAACTATACAAGATTCAACACAATTGTTACATCGGGATGGAGTGGTGATGATGGTGCTGGTGGAGATGATGGTGTGGATGATGATGATCCCGATGAAGTCTAGCTTGATGATGGTGACGATCTCCCCTCACCGGGAAGGAATTTCCCCGGCTGAAATCTGTCTGCCGGAGAGCTCTTTCTCTCTCGGTGTTTTCCTCCCCGCAGAGGCGGCGAAATCTTTCCGTGGTCGCTCTCCCCGGACTTTAGGGTTTCGAGGAGAAGATATAGGTGAGAGGGCGGAGCCAGAGGTGGGCCAGGGTGGCCACATCCCCTGTAGGTGCGGCCTAGGGTGGCCCGTGCCTAGGAGGATGTGGGCCCCCTGTGGCCCAACTCCGCCTCCCCTTCTGGCATCCTTCGTCTTCTAGGAAAATATAATTTTCTGTAGTTTTTCTGGTATTTTTCTGATCTTCGCGAAATTGCATCAAAACACCGTTTTTTCCATCAGAATCCTGACTCCGGCAGTTCATCCTCCAAGAATCATCCAACATGCAAAAACAGATGAAAATACATAAGTATCGCCTCTTAATATGAAATATATCAACGAATAGATGCAAATTATGATATAGAATGGTGATGCAAATTGGACGTTTCAGGAAGGGCAGAGGTGGTTACCGATAGTGGCATGCGAGACACCGCTGCAGGCAGCGACATCGAGCTGGGTGGAAGCTTGGTTAGGGATAAAGGGCTCGGGAAGGGGGGGTTCAGGCAGGGCCTCACCGAAAACAGCTGCAGCCAAAATGGGCGGCGAGGGCAGCGACTATTAGCAAAGAGTGACTGGTCTGCATATAGAGCGACCATTATACCAGCAGCGGCCACAATCATGTCGTTGTCGTTGCCACACTCTCAATCGCCTATTATTGTTTCCACCACAAACACTACATCAATGTTGATCTGAATCCAATCCAACATATACATATATTGTACTGAACCTTAGTACAGAGAAGTGGGAAATGAGTAGTGATCGTTATTCATCCCAACACACAAAATAATCATCTATTTGTGGCAGTGTATTATAAGTTCCAAATAAATATATTGTTACTAAAGGACTTTTCGAGGAAAATCCACATGTATCATTCCCAGATGTCCTCTCTAAGCATTTTCCATTTTATTAGAAGTCAAAATCCTAGGAATTTCAGTATTGTCAAAGTGTACTATTTCCTCTCACTTTAGTACATGACACAAATCTCTTCAAGGAAAAACGTCCCTACAATTTAGTATTACTATTCTAAAAAAGTTTCGTCTTACAGCGAGATTTGTCTCTTATGTGATCTATTCCATGAGTTTACATGAAAGTACAAAGCAGGCCAAATATAATAAAAATCATATCGATATCCTTGGACCACCTAATGAAGGTCCTAAAATCTAGCAAAATTAATGAAGGTTTAGCTAAAAAGTTGTGCCGCAACCCGCCCCGCTTGACGCCCTGTTTAGAACCCAAACATGGATTTTAACGTTCCTATCCATTTTCGACGTTGGTTGAGCAAACAAGGACGTACTCCGGACTATGATATAGGATATGTTAATTTCTATCTACGTATGCAAATCTTAAACGAGAAAGTACACGCGGCTGTTAGGTTTATTCCCCTTGAATAAGCCTCGCTGGGCAGTCCTTGAATGCATTGAGCAGGCTGTAGGCAGCGGACCCGTGAATCTGTTGTTGCTTATCATGGTCCATAACTATAACTAGCTCAGACGATGACAGGACGCACGAGCACGAGTATTATCAAGCAAGCAGGTCCCATCGAAATGCATCAATCCATTCCCCAGCGATTGTGTCCTTGTGGACCTTGTGCTGAAGAGTGTGTTACACTGCCATCAGGCTGATGATTGAAATAGTAAATATTTTTGCAAGCTCTTCCCTCTCTGAGAAAAAACATGGTTCAGACAGACTGCCTGCACGTTTTACTCTCCACGGGGCCACAGCTCGAACAACTACCTGAAGCAAATCTTCCTAAAACAAAAACCCCATCCTCTAAAGCCAATTCCTTGGGCCACGAGCTAGCTGCAACTGCAGATGTGAACGATGAAACTGCAGACGACACACTGTGCGACGAAACGGACGTACGAGCGAATTTAAGAACCTGAAAACGTATTGAAACACCCTCTGCGTCTTCATCATTGGGATGCATTAGCACTGTGCGTCGCATCGGCGCGCGCCTGTTTTTACACCTGTAGCTCGGAGCTGCTGGTACGCACAGTGTGGTGGGATAAACACGGCCGTCAGATTGCAGTTCCAAAGATTAATTGGTGCCCAGTGCTGTTCATGTTGGCCTCTACTGGCAGTTACAGAGCCATTCTTCAGATTTCTGAAGCCAAAACATGTTTCGGCGTGGGCCGTTGATTTATCATGCAAACACATGTCATTCCAGTAAGGGTTCTGACTTCTGACTAACCAAACTCCTAAATTCACGAACGTCGCCAAAGTTTCAGCGTCGTCAACGGCGTTATCTAGCACTCCGAGCTAATTGGAATCTCGTAGTCAATTAATTTACACTGCCCCCTTCGCTGAGACACCTAGGCTAGGCGTGCGAACCGAATGCATAGAGCGAGCTGCCTGCCTGCCAAGATATATTACGATCGCAGCATGGGAACAGCACAAGTTACAACATGACATGACACGAGCAGCTAACAAAACCTAATTCTAGGTTCGAGGCACAAAGTCATAAGGAGTTAGTGGAGCCCGTCTCAACTTGCGGTTTGACGGTTTCATGTTACCAAAATATTGCCAGTTGGACGTGCTACGCTAAACAGGTCTATGCAAAGACTTCAAAAAAAAAAACTTGAGAATAGGCACCAAATCCGGTCTCTCTTTTTTTTGGCATTGTTGGAATATAGAAGTAAACTTGCAAATTTTGTGCAAAAATATGCACAAATCAGTTCTGTATAAAAATATTGCACACCTTATTTGTAAAGCAACCGGAAGGAAAGCTGCATTTTCATTATAAGAAGAAACGCAATAATATCTAGAAGGGTTTTAATAAAGGGGCAACATTCCGAGGAAACTCTACAATTTTGCACCCTTATGTATGTTGTTTAGACTTTTTCTTTGCTTTGTTACCAACATTCTAGTAACTGATCTATTAGTTGCACTAGAATCTCTGATAATCGGCTGATAGATTTCAAGTAAATTTCACCTCTATTGCGTAGTTATTACATTGTGTCAAAGATCCTGCTAGATTGTGAAGTATTTTATAGAGGAAGAAGGGTGAATTTAAATCAAACTTGAATGAACATATACTATATTTGTAGAGATATTATGGAACAAAACACTGGCTTGAATCAAAACTAATTTCATTAAGGAATTTTAAGTTACCTCAAGTTAATTTTAGTTTATCGATTAAAAAAGGATGTTTAACATCCCATAATGTAATGTAGAATATACTTCTATACAAATGCCAAATAAAAACACGCATTTGGGGATAAACATGTAAGATATATGTGGACCTTTCAAAGAAATCATGAGATAACACCCATGTGGCTTCTTAGTCATGAACCATGGGCCAAAAAAGCAGCCACCTTGTTAACAAGGAGTAATTGGTTAATTAATAGAAGTAAAACTAGAAAATACCTTAATTATAGTACAATGTTTTAGCATATGGAGGAAAGTTGCAATTGGTAAAATCTATCCCATCATCTATTCCAATCTTCTTCATGTGTTATCTAGATATACAAGAGACATTTCTTATGGAGGAAACTAGATTTTCAAAATAAGAGGCTTGCCCTGGTTGCATGGTCTGTAAGTGTGTAAACCCAAGAACCGAGGTGGAAAGGTGGCAAGGTGGATTAGGAGTTAAAAATTTAAAGAATAAAGCCTTAATGCTGAAAATCTACACAAGTTCTTCAACAAGATTGATACACCTTTGGTGAATCCTGTATGGATTCATACTACAACAAGAATACACTTCCAGGACAGAGAGTGGAAGGATCATTCTGGTGGAGGGACCATATTAAACTTCTTGATCAATATACACCTATGGCTACATGTAACTTGAAGGTGCTCGAAGTGCTCTATTTTGACCAGATCTATAGCCTGAAGTATGTCTGCACCAGAAATTATTACACTCATTTCCAAAAAAATATAGCAAATTACAATCTCTCAAGCAGTCAGTCGGGAATATCTAGAGGACATGTTCAATTTGCCCCTCTCTAAGCAAGCATATCAAGAATTTTTACAACTAGAGTATGCAACAATGCTTTAGAACTCATACGCTCTGGACAAATTGCTGGTGGTCAAATATCTGGAACTTCGATGTTTTTGCTGCTTCAAAAGCATATAAAGTTCTCGCAAGTTTTGATGCAGCACCACCTGAATTTACATGGATCTGGAAAACTAACTGTCAACAAAAACATAACTCTTGTTCTGGCTATTACTTCATAATAGGATGAACACAAGATATATGTTGCAAAGGAAAGCTTCCATTTGCCATCTTAAAAATGTGCTATTATTTGAGTGTGATGAAAATCGAACACTATTACATCTCTTCTGGGACTGCCGATTTGCTAGGACATGTTGGGATATAGTCTGCCCACAAAGATCAACAAATCTTCCATTCCTGGGAGCAATAAATGACATGAATAACAAGCTGAAGCTTCCATTCGCTATGGAAATTATCATCCTTGCAACTTGGAGCATCTGGATAATAAGAAATAACAAAAAGTTGAAAAATCAAAGACAAATGATTCATGGATGGAAAGCAATATATTACAATGAGTTTTTTTTGCGAAAATATATATTACAATGAGTTGGCCATGAGTAGCCACAGAATGAACAGAAAGCACAAAGAATGGTTCAATGAATGGAGACGTAACCTAATGTAATTTCTAGTTTTCTTTAGTTTTTAGCATTTTATGTCTTCCTTTGGACGCCATGTACATGTATCACTTTTTGTAATAATAAAAATTATAGTGGAAAACTCTCCCACTGTTTCCTAAAAAAAACAGTATGGTACAATGTGAGAAGATTATAAAACTGACAATCACTCTCACTATATAATGAAAGGGGGATAAAATGCGGCATCTTCTTTCAAGACCGACTCTATGTTTTTCAGGGCCCTAGGCAAAGTCGACGACATGAGCCCCTAAGCCTAATGTATATATAGACATATTAAGAAAAATTATCATATATGTATTTACTAGCACTTTCAAAATAAAAGTTAACATCCAACCATATGTGTTAGTCTCAAAATATAATAAATAGTATTTGTTGCTAGTTTGATTACCTCAAATAAGAAATAATTCTAATGATAATATTGCTTCAATGCCTCACAAAAAAGCTTCTTCGAGCATTTCTAGATACAAAATTATTG
Source organism: Avena sativa (assembly GCA_916181665.1). NCBI lineage: Eukaryota > Viridiplantae > Streptophyta > Magnoliopsida > Poales > Poaceae > Avena > Avena sativa. Next base: position 512,666,110 of record OV702294.1, read on the forward strand.
AGTACAATCTCAAGATCAATTTTATCCAAGATATCCTTCTCAATACAACATGTAGCCAAGCCGTTTAACCAGTCTTGTAGCATAGTTAACCTCAAACAATTCTTCGGTAGTTTCAATTTAGAGAAACTTCTTTCAGTAGAGGCTACCGTCACAGGGCTGAGATTACATCATGATCATGTAAAGAATTAAAAATAAAAATAGAACAATCATGACTGAGATTTAATATACCAGTACCAGCAAATCTAGACGCTCACACGCAGCAACCAGGGACAATCTTCAGGATTTCAAATAAAATATGAAGAGGAAGAAGATTGTGACCATGAGAGCAGCGGCAGGGACGCAGGGCCCTAGAGATTCTCTCCGGCCGATTTCGCTGAAGAGAACTAGAGAAGGGAGAGATCGCGAGCGCGACTTGTTGATTTCGCAAGCAGGGCCTATTCGCGAGCCGTGGCGTTGATTGGAAGTCGATGCGTCATGCCGCCATAGCGCCTTGCCGCCTTCTCGTCTTCTAGATTCCTGCTAGTGTCGGACTCGAGACTCGTGGAGTCGTGCGGCTGCTGATTTCTCGCGTTGTGCCGTCGTGGACTCCGGACTCGTGGGGCAGCATCCAAGCCAACACGCCATGGGCCCCTGGCCGATGCCAGGGTCGCGACCCCTTAGAGCCGGCCTTGTCTTCTTTACACATATCTCATCATACATGCGATGTTTAAGTGGTTTGGTTTATCTGAATTCTAGATTTTCACAAGATGAGTTGCGATAACCGAAGAGACCGGGTGAGTACTGTCGTTAGAAGGATTAGTGAAAGCATGTTTCCACGAGTCACCAACCTAGATTTGCGTATAATTATCAATATATGGTCACGCGTCAATGTCATTTGCATCAGCCAACACTTACGTGAGTGAAACAACGATATTCTGACATACTACACGTCACACCATATCTTAAAGAAGTACACTAGTGTGACGAATTAAGTTATTTACTTCAATCAACCTAATAAACATACTACGTGGAAAGCATGATTAAGATACTAATTAAGCTCCAATATTCTCGGTGTAGGTTAGTTTCCTTGTCTAGGGAAAGCAAAATTGGTTTATAACATGTTATTTTTGCCACATGCTTGTTTTCCAGTCAACCATGCAGAGTGTCTGACCATTGCCGTGTACTGACCCAATACTTGTGTGCTCACTTTCTGGCTGGGTAGGTTTTGTGTCACACCAGGCTAATAGCACCAAATTAGTCCCACATTATTGAGATTTTCTTTATGAACAATCCCAATCACCTTTCCCTCTACTAGTATATTCACAAATACTTCCATGATCCTCCTATCCAGGATGCGTCCCAAAATGCCCAATGGGCAATGGCCCACTCATCATTGACCCCAAAACGCAGCTGAAAGTGCAAAACCGCAGATTTCCTTTCCAGAGGAGATCCTGCCGGTTGGGGCTGCTGAAGCTTAACCACCTGTCTTCTCCTGTCCGCAAGCAACTTGGCAAGGCAAGCAAGCAAGTCATAGTCCACCAAACACATCACCTGGGCTGGCCGGCTAATTTATCTAGAGTAGCATCTTGTTTCCAAGAACTCATCAAGAAATTAGGTAGATAGATTGCATAGATCTTGGCCTCCTTCTCGTCTTCCCTCCCGAGAATTGAAGATGTCTGTCGAGCTGCTGACGAAATTTCTCACGTAAGTGGTTTTCCTCCGACCTCTCTTTTGCCGGCAATTCTGGTGGAATTCGCCATGCCTCCGCGTGGTTGACTCCACCGCTGATCGCTCTGGGCTGCAGGGTTCTGTTCGGGTATGCCATGCCGGCGTTGGAGTGCTTCAAGGCGGTCGAGCAGCGGACCGGCAGGACGGATCAGCTCCGGTTCTGGTGCCAGTATTGGTACTGATTCAGAATCCTTTGTCTCGGAGCAATCCTCATTCTTTCGTTTTAGCAGCTGCCATAGTTTCCTAGGATTCGCTGGTACGCGAGGCTTGCAATTGGTTGTAGTCGATAGAACCGAGGACGTGTCGGCGCCTGATTTCAGCAATTGGGAACGCGTCACCTAATAATTGCTGAAATGCTCATGTAGTTTGACTTTGTGGCATGAAAGAACTGGTTAGAGATCTTGCTCTCACACAGCTTGACCAATTTCAGCAACCTTGCAGGATCATACTAGTCCTCCTGGTCATATTCGATGAAATCGCAGGCGCCCTGACATCAAGGTTATCATCCCAGGTCATGACTTCTTTTTTCAGAAGAAAAAAGTATACCTGCTGTCTGGCAGACCATTTTGTTCCTTTCACAGGATACCGATGTACTATGAACTCAGGCTCGCCTTCCTCGTCTACCTGTGGTACCCCCAGACAAGGGTAGGTCACTGGGTTTACTGCATAACTCTGACTCCAGTGGCTGTTGACTCATACATGTCTGAATAAAACACAATGTTTGCTTATTGTGTGTGTGACTGTCCCCGTTGGACCAGGGAACTGACATCGTGTACGAGACCTTCGTGCGGCCGCTGGTGATGCAGTATGAGCCCAACATCGAGGAGAGGCTGCGGTACCTGCGGGCCAACGCCGGCGACCTCATCGTCTTCTACCTCAAGAACTTCACCGATAAGGGATACGAGATCTTCCTCCGTGTGCTCGACTATGTCCGGTCGCAGGCGTCCAGTGGCTCCAAGACAAGGGTATGTACCCTGAATATACTTCTCTTTTGTCACTTGGTAGTTTCTGTATTCAGATGTTACATGTCGCGATTCTGTTTGTTGCTGATGCAGAGGTTCTTCTCGTTCCGAGACCGAGCGGAGAGGCCGAGCTTCGTTGACGACGACTATGTCCCGGGCGGTGATCGGAGGGGCGTGGCCAGGCAGCGGAGACCCCGGAGTGGGGATTACTAGTGGACTACGAGTCGTCCTAGGAGCATAGAAGTGCAGAGAAGTATGACGTGCATAGAAGTGCAGAGTAGGAAAATAATTGAAGTGTAAAAAAGAAGTTGGACACTACAAGACTGGATTGATTGTGGATATTTAGGTAATAGGTTTCCATGTACCTCGATGGCCAGGCTGATTATCACAAAGTATATAATTTGGTGTAATTTTGTTTTCACTAATGTGATAGTGTCAGTGGGTATGCTGATTACGTAGGCGTCGCATTCTTTTATTCTTTTATGTATGTTTTTTTACTAAAACAACATGACTAATCTGTATTTTTATTGATTTTTCAACATATTATAAATGTACACGAGGGTTGTACAAAAGTTAAAAACACAAAAAATAAAGCAAACAAACAGAAAGAGTTCAAATAAAACTATCTACCCAGGCTGCGAAGAGGCCACATTTCTTCTTTGTTGCTCTGATTTCAGCCACCTCAATTCAGTTTTGAAGAGTGTCCTGCATTTGTAAAATTTAGCTCTAATCCCCGAAAAGTCTAGGCATTTCAAGTCATCCAGATGGACCATGATCCAAGAGTAATGATTTTCATACAGAAAGGCCGAGCGATTAGTGACTTTAACTGAGAGATGCAGTCTAGATGATAATGTCCATGATGTACACTGAAAACAAGCACAAAAATGTTGCCAACATGATTTAGCAAAAGGGCAACGGAAGAAGAGGCGATCTCTTGTCTTCAGTACATTATTATTGTTGGAGATATGCTCTAGAGGCAATAATAAAAGTGGTTATTATTATATCTTTGTGTTTATGATAAATGTTTACATTCATGCTATAATAGTATTAACCGAAAACATTAATACTTGTGTGATTTGTAAACTAAATTAGAGTCCCTAGTAAAGCCTCTTTGTAATACTAGCTTGTTTGTTAATAGATGATCGTGGTTTCCCAATCATGAACATTGAGATGTTGTTAACAACAAGATCATATCATTAGAAGAATGGTATGATGGACATACTCCTATAGATAAGCGTAGCATTAAGATCAAGTCATTTTAATAGTTCGTTTGCTATAAGCTTTCTGATACATAGTAACCTAATTCCTTCGACCATGAGATCATGCTAATCACCATCACCGGAAGGATGATTTGATGACATCAAACACCACACCGTAACTTGGTGGCTATAAAGGTGGCATTGAGTGTTCAGAAAGTATGTGTTGAGGCAAATGGATCAAGAGTGAGATTTGTCCATCCATATGACAGATAGATATACTCTGGGACCTCTCGGTGGAATGTCATCCAATTGGCTTGCAAGCATGTGACTGGTTCATAAGGGATCACATGTCACGGGAACGAGAAAAGAGTACTTATCAGTAACGAGGTTGAACTAGGTATGCAGAGATACCGACGATCAAAACCTTGGATAAGTAAACTATCGCGAGACAAAGGGAAATTGGTATCGTATGTAAGTGGTTCATTCCATCGCAAAGTAATCGTATAAATATGTGGGAGCCATATGAATTTCCAGATTCCTCTATTGGTTATTGATCGGAGAAGTGTCTCGGTCATGTCCGAATTCACGAACCGTAGGGAGACACACTTTAGGATTCGATGTGGTTTAGTAGATATGGAATGTTAATAGGGATACCGAATGTTGTTCCGAGTCTCGGATGGGATCCGTGATATCACGAGGAGATCCGGAATGGTCCGGAGAATAAGATTCATATAAGGAAAGTCTGATTCCGGAGTTCGGGAATGATTTCGATGTTTTCATCGGAGAGGTTCTAGAAGGTTCTAGAAGGTTCACCGGATCGGAAGGGGAATGGTCCATGGATGTGTCATGGGTAAGTGGATTGATTGGATCATATCCTAGGTCACTTGGTTTGGGCATTTGCAAGAGACAATTAAAGCTCTGAATTGAAAGTCAAACGGGAAGTTTGAAAAGTCAAACTCGAACAATGGTTTCCTAGTGGAAGAAGGAAAGAGTCCTTTCAATCTAACTTGGGTTTGGGTTTGGATTCAAATCCTCCCCTCCCAAGGCTGCCCCCTCTCATAAATAGAGGGGGAGGGCTGCCCCAAAACACCAAGCCCTAACCCCTCCACACCCGCGCCGCCGCCGCGCCGCCGCCGGACCATCGCCGTCGCCCTAGCCGCCGACGACACCTCCTCCTCCTGGTCTTATAAACCCTAGATCACGGGAAAACCCTAGATCCACCATAACTCGCTCCGGCTTAGGCGAAGCCCTGCGGGATCTTCCCTCTACTTCCGACACCACGCCGTCATGCTGCCGAAATTGCAAGGGGGGAACTACAACCTCCGCTGCCTGCTGGAACAAGGGAGAGGAAGGTCTTCATCGAGTACCGAACGTGTGACCGACTGCGGAAGCGCTGCCGGAACGCAGCGCCGGAAGGATCGTCTACACGATCTTGAGATCGGTAAGTGTACGACTACATCACCCACGAGAATCTGCTCTCATTAACCGCCTTGGAATCTTCGAGGGTGAGTGCTTCTATTGAATCGTTGCTACAATCTAGTAGATAGATCTTGGCTTGTTTGTGTGCATGCGGTAGAATTTTTTTGTTTTCCATGCAACGAACCCCTACAGTGGTATCAGAGCCGTGTCTATATGTAGATCTGTTGCACGAGTAGAACACAATGGTCATTATGGGCGTGGTGCTTTTATTATCAATTGCTTTTTGTGTACTTTTCATCTTGCGGTATGATGGGATGAAGCGGCCCGGGCTAACCTTACATGACATCGTTCATGAGACTTGCTCCACGCTCAACATGCAACTTGTATTGCATAAGTGGCTTTGCGGGTGTCTGTCTCTCCCATCATAGTATAGATTCGATTTACAACGGGCACTTGGTAGTTCAAACATCAACGTTGTGGTTCTTGTTCGTAAGTTAGAGCGACACTTATTGAAAGCCCCAAACCACGTAAAATATGCAAAGAAAATTAGAGGCGTCTAACTTTGTTTTGCAGGGGTGTGCTGTGATGTGATATGGCCATGATTGTGATTATATATGATGTATGCAATGTTCCTTATTGTAAGTCGGCAACCGACAGGAGCCATATGGTTGTCTTTTAATTCCGTTAAAGACATGCGTGTCTATTCAAAGTAGTTGTAATAGTTGATGCTGGTGGACGACAACCATGAAGCGACGCCATTGACCTTGACGCCATACCGGTGATGATGGAGATCATGTTCGTGCTTGAAGATGAGATTATTGGGGATATGCTATATGGGTATCCTCATAGCATGTCTCTTATCCGACTAACCCGGGTGGCCCATAGTCGATAGCATGGCCTGTGGCCTACTGGGCGGCCCAGTTAGGTGGATCCAGAAGGGAGGCCCATGCCGGATAAAGGAAGGCTACGGTGGAGTCACCAGCGTACCCGGAGCCTTGGAGTGCAAGATACACAAGATAGACGGTGTAGGACTCTGTAACCTGTCCGGCTAGGACTTTTCCCTGTAACCCTAGGACCTGGCGACTATATAAGTCGGGCCTATGGGAGCCTTTAGGGCATCGATTCAGACAACCTCGCACAGCGAACCTATCTCTGTAACTCGGTGCATTGCCCTTATAGTGATTTATAGCAGGAGTAGGATTCTGCCACCGTCGTGGGATCTGAACCTGGGTAAGCTGTGTTACCTCGTACCCGTCAACCGTCCGCCTTACCCCACGTCTCTAAACACGCACTATGAGGACCCCTCCATGACATACTCGTCGGTAATACCACGACAGTTGGCGCCCACCGTGGGGCAAGAGGCGCTTCAGGCTCTTCAGCGGGTGAGGACCAAGATCTTCGTGGGAATCGGCGAAACCGTAGCCATTGGCCGTGTTCTCTTCTCCGGCAATGTTCCGATCGTCCCCCCTGACGAGTTCTAGATCCCGGCAAAGACGAACCCTTCGCGATGTTCGATCGCTCCTATCAGAGACATCCACCTCTTCATCGACGAAACCGACTCGGGCACTAGTTCCCTGGGAGTCGGAGGAGCATCAAGACCCACACGGACCGCCTACGGGCAGGATACATTCGCGGAAGGATCGATGTCGGATCTCTCTTCGGAGTTTGCCGGCAAAGATCGAAAAGTATCAAGACCCGCACGGACCACCTACGGGCAGGATACGTTCACGGAAGGATCGATGTCGGATCTCTCCTTGGAGTTTGCCGGCAAAGATCGGAAAGCATCAAGACCCGCACGGACCGCCTACGGGCAGAATACGTTCGCAGAAGGATCGATGTCGGATCTCTCCTTGGAATTTGCCGGCAAAGATCGGAAAAATTCAAGACCCACCCAAACCGCCCCTGTACAGGATATAAAGGTGGAAGATCACTGCAAATCCGCCGGCTTTATCCGCGCGTCTGGACAGCAGAGATCCAAGTTCGTCGGCGTGGTTACCATCTTCGACCTGGCGCGCTGCATTCAGAGAGAGGGATAAAACCCCCGCGACTACCTCGCCAGGTGGCTCTGTATACGGGCCGACCTGGCCAATTACCCCGATGATAACACTTTGTATCACTTCGTGGAAGGACTGGACCGCGGCACACTTCTCCGACATTCTTTACGTCGGCAGTAGGCAACAGGACGCCTTACCCTCGAAGAGATGGTGAGCACCGTCAACAGCTATGCGGCAGCCCAGACGGAGCTTGCGCTCAGAGACGGAGAACCTCCGGTTCAGCAGCCGCTGCCATCGCCTCCGGCCGTCATCGTCGTAGCAGCACCACCACCTCCAGCCATCGTCGAGGCCGTTGCACCTCCACCGCCCGTCATCGAGGAAGTCCTGGCACCCTCCGACTCTGTCATTGACACGCTTTATGCTGATTTCAGTGCAGATTCAGAGGAGGTAGACTTTAGTCCAGAAGAGCTATGCAGGAGATGGAGGAGGAGTACTCGCGCGACGAGCAAGCTAACAACACCGTCATGTCTCGAGGGGTGTTCGTCACCATTGGGACAGCGATGGATGAAGATCAACCCGGGCAAGCTCCGCCTACGGCACTGGAAAAGGGGAAGGGCCACTTATTGCTGCTGACGATGATCGCGCAAAGGTCATGCCTCCTCCGCCCAACCCAGTGCAGCAGCCGCAGGAACTCGGCACCGGCCCGAGCAACAACAATACCTCAAACTTGCCGCCTCCAGCATCCACGTCGGCGGCAGCCCATGTTACTCCAGCTGATAGAGTGATGTACGACAATCTCCTTGTCGAGCCACTAACCGTTGATCATATCCGGAACGTGACTCAGCTTGACGAGAAGCGCCAGCAGCTGCTGGAGGAGGCGCAAGCCATCGCGGAGCAAGGCGCTAAGCTAGATCGAGATCTGGTTAACGCGCAGAAGTCCATAGAGAAAGCTAGAGCAATGGAGGCCGAGTACAAGACTCTGCTGCAGCAGCAGAAGGCTAAGAAGGCTCCAGCTCGCGTCATGAACGATCCTGGTGTACGGTGCAACCTAGGATGGGCTCCCTCGAAGCCGGCACAGGCCAAGCCATACATTGATAGTGAAGGCAAGCAGGTGATTCCCACCCCACTCCTTAACCTCCCCGTCGCCAAGACCCTTCTGGAGCAGGATAGATCGCCTGAGGCAGTAGAACAGGTCTATGACCTACTGGACAAGGCGGTAAAGTAGCAGGAAAAGGCCACCTCTCAGAGGCTTGAGTCTGACCCAGCGCTCTGCCGATCTAGCCAGTACAAACCGCCAAGGGTTAGATCTCCTCAAGATGTCGGATCACAGACGGGTTCATCAGAACGAAGACGGAGGGATGCGCGCAATAGGAATGACGCTATCCCCATATCCTCCAACCACGGAGAAAAAGCCCGACCTTGCCGCCCATCGCCACCGCCCCGATCCCCCCGACGTCAGGAAGATTACAAGGCTCACCATCGTACGGATATGCCCCCTCCAAAGCAGTGTGGTATCATCATCCGCGACAACGTGGCACAGACCCGTCATGATGAAGAGCGCCACCAAGGACACAAGAGCAGGTCACACCACGACCCTCCGCGTCCAACAAGCAACCCTGACAGGCGTGAGGCGTCGCAGGAGGGTAACAGTAAGAAGGCTAACCCACCGCCACCTCCGCCTCCGTCGCTGCCAAGCAGTCACCATGGCGGAAGAGGCCCGCGTTGTTCACGCAGCCCATCCCCTGTTGACAACAAGAAGAAGAACCCGGAGCCGTACGATGCACGTTCACGGATCGATAAGATCCACGAGGCCCGGGAAGGTCCATACCTGGGACCACGTTGCTTTGGACCTGCAATATGGTCCGCAACTTACCCCAAAGGTTTCCGGATTGACAAGACCATCAAGCCCTATGACGGCAACGCCAAGCCCGCCACATGGTTGCAGGACTATGGCAACGCGGTGGAGATTTCCAGAGGCAACCCCAACGTCGCTGTTAAGTACCTCCCGTTAATGTTGGCGGGTACGGCCCGTCAATGGATCGACGACTTGCCGGAGAAATCTATCTACAACTGGCTGGATATGCAAGAAGCATTCACCAAGAACTTTGAAGGTACATACAAGCGTCCCTGCACTGTATGCGATCTATAGCGGTGCGTGCAAGAGAAATACGAGACATCTCACGCCTACCTCTCCCGCTTGCTGGACATGAAGAATTCATGCGCAGGAGTGCACGCTCAGACCGCCATGGCCGCCTTCATTGATGGGTTGGAAAGGGGCACGTTGCTCCGACACAAGCTGAAGCGCTTGCAGGACAATCACCAGGTTGACTTGAACCAGATGATTCAGTTGGCTAGTGAGTTCGCAGCTGCCGACGATGATGCTCGTGGCTCATTGCTGGCAACAGCCGTTCCAACTCAAGCTCGGAGGAATAGCAGTACAAAGTGGAAAACCGATCCAGAAGAAAATCAATCTACCGACATGGTCGCTATGACTTTTGCAGGACGAGGAGAAGGCGGACAACGTGGCCGAGGAAGGGGAGCAGGCCGCGGGCAACAACGAGGAAGTGAAACCAACTCAGTGCCGCTCCGCGTTCCCCAAACCTACGAGGAGTACCGTGATATGCCATGCCTCGTACACCTCGACGCAAACAACAAGGACACCCATACCAATCGACACTGCAAGTTCGTCAACGACCTCAAGGAAGACCTGGAGTCCGGCTACAAGCGAAGTCAGAAGAACAGACCGCGAGGCAAAGGCAAGGGGAAGAAGAAGGAGGAGGAGTCCAAGGATTCGAGTGACATGGACGAGGATGTTGACCCCAAACACGCCGCCAAGAGCGACGACAAGGGCAAGAACCCCTTCGCAAAGAAGGCCCTAGTCTACCACACTTTCCTTGGCACTCCCACCGTCCGACAATAGAAGACCTGTCTAAGGATCCTGATGGCCACTCTCCCCCAATTCCCCAATACCTGCGCTGGTCGGAGGTTCCAATAACTTGGGACAGGACGGACCACCCAGACCTTGTGTCCATGGAGAACCAGTACGCCATGGTCATCAACCCATTGATTGACTGCGTGGAGTTTACCAAGTGCATGGTGGATAGTGGAAGCAGCATCAACATCATGTACCTAGATACACTGCAGAAGATGAACTTGACGGAGGCAAACCTAAGGCGGACCAACACCATGTTCCATGGCGTAGTTCCTGGTCGAGAGGCTCGGTCCCTTGGGTGCATCACACTTCAGGTAGCCTTTGTCGACATTAATAATTACCGCCAAGAGCGCATGACCTTTGAGGTGGTCCCCTTCAAGAGCGTGTACCATGTCATATTCGCCGCGACATATTCCACACGTTCATGGCCAAGCCATGCTTCGTCTACAACAAACTCAAAATACCCGGACCAAACGGTGTCATTACCGTATCCGGAAGCTTTACCAAGGCAAGGGACTGCGAGATCAATGAAGCAACCGTTGCAGAAGCTGTCCTCTACAGCAAAGAATTCAAGGAAATCCAGAGCAAGGTCAATGACTCAGAGATGTCCGCGTCGAAGAAGCAGATCTCCGACTCCGCTCCTGCGTTCAAGGCCGTCGAGACCAAGCCGGTGGAACTTGTGGTAGGCGATGCCTCCAAGACCGTCGCCATTGGGACGAACCTAGATACCAAATAGGAAAGCGTGCTCGTCGAGTTCCTCTGTGAGAATAGGGACATCTTTGCCTGGCAACCTGCCGACATGAAAGGTGTACCCAGGGAACTTGCCGAGCATAGCTTAAACATAGATCCAAAATGTAAACCAGTGAAACAACCTCTACGACGCTTCGGAGATGAGAAGAGACGCGCCATTGGCAAAGAGATAGCTAGGTTACTTAAGGCTGGGTTTATCCGAGAAGTCCTTCACACCCGATGGGTGGCCAATCCTGTACTTGTCCCCAAAAAGGGAACCAATGAATTAATAATGTACGTTGATTACACCGGCTTGAACAAAGCATGTCCCAAAGATCCGTTTGCTTTGCCTCGCATTGACCAAGTCATTGACTCGACGGCTGGCTCGGAACTTTTGTGTTTTCTCGATGCATATTCAGGATACCACCAGATCAAGATGAGGAAGTCGGACCAATTGGCCACTTCGTTCACTACTCCATACAGCACGTTTTGCTATGTCACGATGCCCTTTGGGCTGAAAAATGCAGGTGCTGTCTAAAAAGTCAAACGACATAATCTCCGACTTAATTGGTCGGAACATTCACGACCAAATTGGTCGGAACGTTCATGCCTATGTGGACGATATCGCGGTGATGTCTAAAAAGTCAAATGACTTAATCTCCGACTTAAAAGAAACCTTTGATAATCTCTGAAAATACAACATGATGCTCAACCCTAAGAAGTGCGTCTTCGGGGTTCCAGCCGGCAAATTGTTGGGCTTCATCGTTTCCTAGCACGGAATCGAGGTCAACCCGGAGAAAATCAAGGCCATCTTAAACATAAACCGTCCGACATGCCTAAAGGACATTCAACGACTAACAGGTTGTGTTGCAGCAGTTAGTCGGTTCGTCAGCCGACTTGGAGAGAAGGATTTGCCGCTGTACAAGTTGCTGAAGAAGGCGGACAAATTCACGTGGACAAACGAGGCAGATGCAGCATTGAAGCAGCTCAAGGAGATTCTTTCCTCAGCGCCCATCCTTGCAGCACCCGAACCTGGAGAGCCCCTGTTAATTTACATGGCGGCAACCAACCGGGTTATCAGCATCGTCGTCGTGGTAGAGCAGAAGGAACCAGGCTACGAGCACGGAGTTCAACGACCAGTTTACTATGGGAGCGAGGTCTTGACGGAGTCCAAGCAGCGTTACCCGCACTACCAAAAGATAGCTTACGAAGTATTTCTCGCTTCGCGGAAGCTGAGGCATTACTTTCAGGAGCACACAATCACAGTAGTGAGCAAGACTCCACTGTCCGACATTATCAATAACAGCGACGCTACAGGAAGGGTCGCGAAGTGGGGCATTGAACTTTCCGCCTTCAAGATCACCTACAAGAGACGCGACGCTATCAAGTCACAAGCTTTGGCGAATTTTATTGCAGATTGGACGGAGATGCCAAATGCTACTCCGTTGCCAGAACCAGAGTGCTAGGTGATGCACTTTGACGGATCAAAGTTGCTCAACGGCTCGGGGGCTAGTGTACTGCTACAATCACCAAAAGGAGACAAGCTGCACTACGTTTTGCAGATCCACTTCGAGTCTACAAACAACATGGCGGAGTATGAAGCACTCATTCACAGACTACGTGTAGCCAAGGATATTGGCATCAAGCGCATAGTTTGCTGTGGAAATTCCGACTTGGTTGCCCAGCAGGTGGATAGCACCTAGAACGCGCGGAACCCTATGATGGCGGCATATCGCGACGAAGTGGACGAGATAGCCAAGAGCTTCTTGGGCTACGAAGTCAAGTATGTGGCTAGGGACCAAAACGAGGCGGCTGATCTACTATCTAAGCTTGGATCAGGGTGCAAGCAAATTCCACCAGGAGTTTTCCTAGAGAATCTACGCACACCATCCGTGAAGGGCGCCGACATCGACAACCCGGATAGAGCTGATTCTTTCATCAACATGGTGACAAAGATCCCTCCAGCTTGGACAAAACCGTTCATGGAGTATCTCGTGTTGGAGATATGCCCTAGAGGCAATAATAAATATAGTTATTATTATATCTTTGTGTTTATGATAAATGTTTACATTCATGCTATAATAGTATTAACAAGGAAACATTAATACTTGTGTGATTTGTAAACTAAATTAGAGTCCCTAGTAAAGCCTCTTTATAATACTAGCTTGTTGGTTAATAAATGATTGTGGTTTCCCTATCATGAACATTGAGATGTTATTAACAACAAGATCATATCGTTAGGAGAATGATATGGTGGACATACTCCTATAGATAAGCGTAGCATAAAGATCAAGTCATTTTTATAGTTCAATTGCTATATGCTTTCAGATACATAGTAACCTAATTCCTTCGACCATGAGATCATGCATATCACCTTCACCGGAAGGATGCTTTGATGACATCAAACACCACACCGTAACTGGGTGGCTATAAAGGTGGCATTGAGTGTTCGGAAAGTACTGGTTGAGACACATGGATCAAGAGTGGGATTTGTCCATCCATATGACGGATAGATATACTCTGGGCCCTCTCGGTGGAATGTCATCCAATTAGCTTGCAAGCATGTGACTAGCTCACAAGGGATCACATATCACGGGAACGAGAAAAGAGTACTTATCAGTAACGAGGTCGAACTAGGTATGCAGAGATACCGACAATCAAAACCTTGGATAAGTAAACTATCGTGAGACAAAGGGAAATTGGTATTGTATGTAAGTGGTTCATTCGATCGCAAAGTAATCGTAGAAATATGTGGGAGCCATATGAATTTCTAGATTCCTCTATTGGTTATTGTTCGGATAAGTGTCTCGATCATGTCCGCATAATTCACGAACCGTAGGGAGACACACTTAAGGATTCGACGTTGTTGAGTAGTTATGGAATGATGAGTAAGAGACCGAATGTTGTTCGGAGTCTCGGATGGAATCTGGGATATCACGAGGAGATCCGGAATGGTCCGGAGAATAAGATTCATATAAGGAAAGTCTTGTTTCAGGGTTGGAGAATGGTTCCGGTGTTTTCATCGGGAATGTTCTAGAAGGTTCCGAAATGTCCGACACTCCGGAGGGGAAGGGTACATGAATATGTCATAACAAGTTGGAAGGGTTGCAACATGTACTAGGTGTCATCGCTGAACAAAATAAAGGGTTAAATCAAATCCTAGTTTGAAAAGTCAAACACCAATTTGAAAAGTCAAACGACTATTTTGTTTGGTGGAGGGAGAGTAGGAAACCTACTTGGGGAGGAAGTCCCTCTCCCTCCACCGCCGGCCTTGGAAGCCGAGTTGGGGAGGGACTCCCCTCCCCTTGGCGCGCCCCCTCCACCTATATAAGGAGGGGCAGGGCTGCCCCTCCAAGACACACCTCTCTCCTCTAAACCTAAACCCTAGCCGCCGGCCTCCACCATTGTCGCTGCCGCCTCCTAGGGTTTGCCAAGTCGCCGAGTTGGGGCAATCCCCTTGCCCTAGCCGCGGGCCTAGCTCCCTCTCATTGGTGTGTCTAAACCCTAGATCACAGAGGCTCTCTCATAGTCCACCATACTCGCTCTGGCTTAAGGCGAAGCCCTGCGAGATCTCCCCTCTACTTACGGTACCACGCCGTCGTGCTGCCGGAATCGCGAGGGGAGTGCTACAACCTCCGCTGCCTTTTGGAACAAGGGAGAGGAAGTTCTTCGTCGAGTACCGAACGTGTGACCGACTGCGGAAGCGCTGCTGGAACGCAGCGCCAGAAGGATCGTCTACGCGATCTTGAGATCGGGAAGAGTACGACTACATCACCCACGAGAATCCGCTCTCGTTAAACGCTTTGGAATCTTCGAGGGTGAGTTATTCCATCGACTCGTTGCTACAATCTAGTAGATATATCTTGGCTTGTTTGTTTGTATGCGGTAGAAATTTTTTGTTTTCCATGCTATGAACCCCTATAGTGGTATCAGAGCCGTGTCTATATGTAGATCTGTTGCACGAGTAGAACACAATGGTCATTATGGGCGGTGGTGCTTTTATTATCAATTGCTTCTTGTGTACTTTGCATCTTGCGGTATGATGGGATGAAGCGGCCCGGGCTAACCTTACATGACAACGTTCATGAGACTTGCTCCACGCTCAACATGCAACTTGTATTGCATAAGTGGCTTTGCGGGTGTCTGTCTCTCCCAAGATAGTATAGATCCAATTTACAACGGGCACTTGATAGTTCAAACATCAACGTTGTGGTTCTTGTTCGTAAGTTAGATCGACACTTATTGAAAGCCCCAAACCACGTAACATATGCAAAGAAATTAGAGGCGTATAACTTTGTTTTGCAGGGGTGTGCTGTGATGTGATATGGCCATGATTTTGATTATATTTGATGTATGCAATGTTCGTTATTGTAAGTTGGCAACCGGCAGGAGCCATATGGTTGTCTTTAATTTCTATTAAGACCCACGTGTCTATTCAAAGTAGTTGTAATAGTTGAAGCTGGTGGACGACAACCATGGAGAAGCGTCATGGACCTTGATGCAATGCCGGTGATGATGGAGATCATGTTCGTGCTTGAAGATGGAGATCGGAAGCACAAAGAAGAAAGGCCATATCATATCACATATTATGAATTTCATGTGATGTTAATCTTTTATGCATCTTATATTGCTTAGTTAGCGACGGTAGCATTATAAGATGATCCCTCATGCACATGAATTTCAAGTTCTTAAGTGTTCATCCTTAGTAAGCACCGTTGCTAAAGCTTGTTGTTTCGAAGCACCACGTGATGATCGAGTGTGTTAGATTCCGCAAGTGTATACAACGTGAGCAAGCCAGATTTGCTCATGCGGAAGCTAAGGTTTGATCTTGACGAGCCTAGCATGTACAGACATGGTCTCGGAACACGGATCACCAAAAGGTAAAGCATGAATCATATAGTAGATATGATGAACATGTCGATTGTTCGCCATTGAAGCTACATCAACTCTTGTGATGATCGGTGTTGATATGGTGGATTTGGTTCGTGTGATCAATAGTGACAATGTGAGGGATATTGTTTTGAGTGGGAGTTCACCTAGATTAATTTAACTATTAATTAGAACTCAATTTGTCATAAACTTAGTCTAAACTATTGCAAATATGTTGTAGATCAATGGCGGCCCCTACCATCAATTTTAATGCGTTCCTAGAGAAAGAAAAGTTGAAAAGCAATGGAAGCAACTTCACGGATTGGTTCCGCAATTTGAGGATTATCCTCAATGCTGGTAATTTGACCTATGTGCTGGATGCACCGCTGGGTGACCCGCCTGCAGATGATGCTACCGATGAAGTAAAGAACGTTTACCTCGCTCGGAAGACTCAGTACTCCACAGTTCAGTGTGCTATCTTGTATGGTTTAGAATCGGAGCTTCAGAAAAGGTTTGAGAATTCAGACCCACATGATATTGTCCGTGAACTCAAATTGATCTTTGAGACTCACGCGGCGGTTGAGAGCTATGAGGCTTCTGAAAAGTTCTTTAACAACAAGATGAAAGAGGGCAGCTCCGTTAGTGAGCATGTGCTTAAGATGTCTGGGCACGCAAACAAACTTCAAAGCTTGGGTATAGTGATTCCTAATGCTTTGGGGATTTACCGTGTCCTCCAATCACTACCACCAAGTTACAAGAACTTTGTGATGAACTACAATATGCAAAGCATGAACAAGCAGTTGCCAGAACTCTTCTCCATGTTAAAATCTGCAGAAGTGGAGATCAAGAAAGAGCACCAAGTGTTGATGGTCACTAAGACCACAAAATTCAAGAAAGGCAAGTCTAAGCAAAAGGGACACTTCAAGAAGGGTGGTAAGAAAGTTACCGCACCGACGAAGAAGACCAAGGCTGGACCTAAGCCTGATACTGAGTGCTTTTACTGCAAGGGAGAAGGTCACTGGAAGCGGAATTGCCCAAAGTACTTGGCGGATTTGAAGAACGGCAACATCAAGAAGAAAGGTATATCCGATATACATGTTATTGATGTGTATCTCACTAGTACTCGTAGTAGTGCCTGGGTATTTGATACTGGTTCGGTTGCTCATATTTGTAACTCAAAACAGGTGCTGCAGAATAAATGAAGCTAGCGAAGAACGAGGTGACGATGCGCGTGGGAAACGGATCAAAGGTTGATGTGATCGCGGTCGGCATGCTACCTCTTCATCTACCATCGGGATTAGTTTTATACTTAAATAATTGTTATTTGGTGCCTGTGTTAAGCATGAACATTATATCGGGATCTTGTTTATTGCGAGACGGTTACTTGTTTAAGTCCAAGAATAATGGTTGTTCGATTTACATGAGTAATATGTTTTATGCACATGCACCTTTGATAGATGGTCTATTCTTATTGAATCTTGATAGTGGAAATACACATATTAATAACATTGAAGCTAAACGTTTGAAATCGAGCGATAACTCGACCTATATGTGGCACTGTCGTCTTGGTCACATTGGAGTTAAGCGTATGAAGAAACTCCATTCCGATCGACTTCTTGAATCACTTGATTTCGAATCACTTGAAAGATGCGAAGCATGTCTAATGGGTAAAATGACTAAGACTCCATTTTCTAGTATGATGGAGCGAGCTACGGACTTATTGGAAATCATACATACTGATGTGTGTGGTCCAATGAGTGTAGCATCGCGCGGTGGTTATCGCTATGTTCTTACCTTCACGGATGACTTGAGTAGATATGGGTATATCTATTTCATGAAACATAAGTCCGAAATTTTCGAGAAGTTTAAGGAATTTCAAAGTGAGGTTGAGAATCAACGTAACAAGAAGATTAAATTTCTGCGTTCTGATCGTGGAGGTGAATATCTAAGTTACGAGTTTGGCGAGCATTTGAAGAAATGCGGAATACTTTCACAATTGACACCGTCGGGAACACCACAGCGTAATGGTGTGTCCGAACATCGTAATCGAACTCTCTTAGATATGGTTCGTTCTATGCTGTCACTTACACATTTACCGCTATCATTATGGGGTTATGCATTAGAAACAACCGCATTCACTTTAAATATGTCACCATCTAAATCTGTTGAAACGACACCGTATGAATTATGGTTTGGGAAGAAACCTAAATTGTCGTTCCTTAAAGTTTGGGGTTGCGAAGCCTATGTAAAGAAGTTACAGCCGGACAAGCTTGAACCCAAAGCGGAAAAATGCGTCTTCATAGGATACCCAAAGGAAACTATTGGGTATACCTTCTATCATAGATCCGAAGGCAAAATCTTCATTGCCAAGAATGGATCCTTTCTAGAGAAGGAATTTCTCTCGAAAGAAGTGACTGGAAGGAAGTACAACTCAACGAGGTTGTCGAACCTTCTCTCGAACTTGCGAGTAGCGCAGCACCAGAAGAAGTTCATGTGGTACCTGCACTAATAAGAGAGGAAGCTAATGATGATGATCATGAAACTTCGGTTGTAGTTGCTATAGAGCCTCGTAGGTCAACGAGAACTCGTACCACTCCTGATTGGTATGATCCCGTTATGAATGTCATGTTGGTGGATAACACCGATGACCCTGCGACATAGGAGGAAGCGATGATGAGCCTAGATTCCAATAAATGGCAAGAAGCCATGAAATCCGAGATTGGATCCATGTACGAAAACCAAGTATGGACTTTGGTGGACTTACCGGATGGCCGGAAGGCTGTCGAGAACAAATGGATTTTCAAGAAGAAAACAGATGCTGATGGTAATGTTACTGTCTATAAAGCTCGACTTGTCGCAAAAGGGTTTTGACAAATTCAAGGAGTTGACTACGATGAGACTTTCTCACCAGTAGCGAAGCTAAAGTCCGTGAGGATTATGTTAGCAATCGCTGCATATTACGATTATGAGATATGGCAGATGGATGTCAAAACAACGTTCCTCAATGGAGACATTGATGAAGATTTGTATATGATGCAACCCAAAGGTTTTGTCGATCCTAAAGATGCTAACAAGGTATGCAAACTTCAACGGTCCATATATGGATTGAAGCAAGCATCCCGAAGTTGGAATCAACGTTTTGATAAGGTGATCAAAAGTTTTGGTTTTATACAAACTTATGGAGAAGCTTGTATTTACAAGAAAGTGAGTGCGAGCTCTGTAGCATTCTTAATACTATATGTAGATGACATATTGTTGATTGGGAATGATGTAGACCTTCTTAATAGTGTCAAGAAATATTTGAATAATAGTTTTTCAATGAAAGATATTGGCGAAGCAGCTTACATATTAGGCATAAAGATTTATAGAGATAGATCGAGACGCCTAATATCATTGTCACAAAGTACATATTTGGACAAAGTTCTAAAGAGGTTTGGAATGGAAGATAGCAAGAAAGGGTTCTTGCCCATGTTGCCCAATACGACCTTGAGTAAAACTCAAAGTCCAACAACGGCAGAAGATATGATAGTAAAAGGATGAGTAAGACTCCCTATGCCTCAGCCATAGGATCTCTAATGTATGCCATGCTATGTACTAGACCCGACATTGCATATGCTATTAGTTTGACTAGCAGATATGAAAGTGATCCAGGAGTGGATCATTGGACAGCGGTCAAAAATATCCTTAAGTACTTGAGAAGAACTAAGGATATGGTTCTTTCTTATGGAGGTGATGAACAGCTCGTTGTTAATGGTTACACCGATGCTAGTTGGAACACCGATCCGGATGATTCTAAATCTCAATCTGGATACGTATTTACTTTGAATGGTGTAGCAGTTAGCTGGAGGAGTGCAAAGCAAAGCGTTGTGGCGAGATCTTCAACTGAATCGGAATACATGGCTGCTTCAGAGGCTTCACAAGAAGCGATATGGATGAAAGAGTTCATTACAGAGATCGGTGTGGTTCCAAGTGCGCTGGACCCAATGTCTATCTACTGTGATAACATGGGCGCCATAACCAATGCGCAAGAACCAAGGTCACACAAGAAGCTGAAGCATATCAAGCTACGTTTTCACGCTATTCGAGAGCATGTCCAAGATGGAGACATAAAGATTTGCAAAGTGCACACAGATCTGAATGTGGCGGATCCGTTGACTAAACCTCTCCCGAGGGCAAAACATGACCAACACCAAACTGCCATGGGTGTTCGGTATATTACCATGTAATCTAGATTAGTTGACTCTAGTGCAAGTGGGAGACTGTTGGAGATATGCCCTAGAGGCAATAATAAATATAGTTATTATTATATCTTTGTGTTTATGATAAATGTTTACATTCATGATATAATAGTATTAACAAGGAAACATTAATACTTGTGTGATTTGTAAACTAAATTAGAGTCCCTTGTAAAGCCTCTTTATAATACTAGCTTGTTGGTTAATAAATGATTGTGGTTTCCCTATCATGAACATTGAGATGTTATTAACAACAAGATCATATCGTTACGAGAATGGTATGATGGACATACTCCTATAGATAAGCGTAGCATAAAGATCAAGTCATTTTAATAGTTCAATTGCTATATGCTTTCTGATACATAGTAACCTAATTCCTTCGACCATGAGATCATGCATATCACCATCACCGGAAGGATGCTTTGATGACATCAAACACCACACTGTAACTGGGTGGCTATAAAGGTGGCATTGAGTGTTCGGAAAGTATTGGTTGAGACACATGGATCAAGAGTGGGATTTGTCCATCCATATGACAAATAGATACACTCTGGGCCCTCTCGGTGGAATGTCATCCAATTAGCTTGCAAGCATGTGACTAGCTCACAAGGGATCACATATCACGGGAACGAGAAAAGAGTACTTATCAGTAACGAGGTTGAACTAGGTATGCAGAGATACCGATGATCAAAACCTCGGATAAGTAAACTATCGTGAGACAAAGAGAAATTGGTATCGTATGTAAGTGGTTCATTTGATCACAAAGTAATCGTAGAAATATGTGGGAGACATATGAATTTCCAGATTCCTCTATTGGTTATTGTTCGGAGAAGTGTCTCGATCATGTCCGCATAATTCACGAACCGTAGGGAGACACACTTAAGGATTCGACGTTGTTGAGTAGTTATGGAATGATGAGTAAGAGACCGAATGTTGTTCGGAGTCTCGGATGGAATCCAGGATATCACGAGGAGATCCGGAATGGTCCGGAGAATAAGATTCATATAAGGAAAGTCCTGTTTCGGGGTTGGAGAATGGTTCCGGTGTTTTCATCAGGAATGTTCTAGAAGGTTCCAGAATGTCCGGCACTCCGGAGGGGAAGGGTACATGAATGTGTCATAACAAGTTGGAATGGTTGCATCATGTAATAGGTGTCATCGCTGAACAAAATAAAGGGTTAAATCAAATCCTAGTTTGAAAAGTCAAACGGCTATTTTGTTTGGTGGAGGGAGAGTAGGAAACCTACTTGGGGAGGAAGTCCCTCTCCCTCCACCGCCGGCCTTGGAAGCCGAGTTGGGGAGGGACTCCCCTCCCCTTGGCGCGCCCCCTCCACCATATAAGGAGGGGCAGGGCTGCCCCTCCAAGACACACCTCTCTCCTCTAAACCTAAACCCAAGCCGCCGGCCTCCACCATTGCCGCCGCCACCTCCTAGGGTTTGCCAAGTCGCCGAGTTGGGGCAATCCCCTTTCCCTAGCCGCCAGCCTAGCTCCCTCTCCTTGGTGTGTCTAAACCCTAGATCACCGAGGCTCTCTCATAGTCCACCATACTCGCTCCGGCTTAAGGCGAAGCCCTACGAGATCTCCCCTCTACTTCCGATACCACGCCGCCATGCTGCCGGAATCGCGAGGAGAGTTCTACAACCTCCGCTGCCTGCTGGAACAAGGGAGAGGAAGGTCTTCATCGAGTACCGAACGTGTGATTGACTGCGGAAGCGCTGCCGGAACGCAGCGCCGGAAGGATCGTCTACGCGATCTTGAGATCGGGAAGAGTACGACTGCATCACCCACGAGAATCCACTCTCGTTAAACACTTTGGAATCTTCGAGGGTGAGTTATTCCATCGACTCGTTGCTACAATCTAGTAGATAGATCTTGGCTTATTTGTTTGTATGCGGTAGAATTTTTTGTTTTCCATGCTACGAACCCCTACATCTCGAACACGGAAATTTGCTCGACGACAAAGTCGAAAGACGGAAAATAGTACGACGAGCAAAGGGTTATACCATAATCAATGGGAAACTCTATAAAAGGAGCACTACTGGTGTATACTTAAAGTGCGTTTCCCAGCTAGAAGGTATGGAAATCCTGCGCGATATCCATCTCGGAGATTGCGGGCATCACGCCACTCCTCGATCGTTGGTCGCGAAAGCCTTCCGGCAAGGATTCTACTGGCTGACCACGAAGGCGGACGCCGACAAGCTAGTTGAGACATGCACGGGATGCCAGGATTTTGCCCGACAACCACATGTTCCTGCTAAAGAATTGCGAACAATACCAATAACTTGGCCGTTTGCAGTCTGGGGGCTAGACATGGTGGGACCGTTACAGACGGCACCGTGTGGATTGACGCATCTGCTTGTAGCAGTTGACAAATTCACCAAATGGATAGAAGCTAAACCCATTAGAAAGCTTGATGGGGCAACTTCCCTTCGGTTTGTCCGGGATCTAGTGGTGAGATTTGGTCTCCCACACAGCATCATCACCGACAACGGAAGCAACTTGTCACTCGGAGAAGTGGAGGCCTATTGCTGGGACAAAGGCATCCGACTTGACCTTGCATCTGTGGCACACCCACAATCCAATGGTCAGGTTGAGCGAGCCAATGGATTAATTCTGTATGGAATCAAGCCACGTCTTGAGGCACCGCTACATAGAGCAGCTGGAGCCTAGGCGGAAGAATTGCCATCTGTGCTGTGGAGTTTACGAACCACACCCAACAGATCCACCGGCTACACCACTTACTTCATGGTATATGGAGCAGAAACCATCCTACCTTCCGACATCCTCCATGACGCACCAAGAGTTGCCGTCTACGACGAAGATGACGCTGAAGAATCCAGACGACTAGATGTGGACCTTCTCGAGGAGGAGGGCGTTTTGGCATGCCAAAGATCCGCCATCTACCAGCAGAAGCTACGCAGCTACCATAGTCGCCGCGTTCGGCACCGCTCGTTTAAAGAGGGGGATTTAGTACTCCGACTTAAGCAGAAGAAGTCACACAAATTATCCCCACCATGGGAAGGACCGTTCATCATAAGCAAGGCGCTGCTCAATGGGTCTTACTACCTTGTCGACAATCGTGAACTCAAGGATAGACCCAACGAGGATCATAAGCGTAAGCGACGTGACCCGGATGATGACTACCCGGAGCTTGATCGGCCATGGAACATAGCACAGCTACGTCCTTTCTACACTTAGCATTTTTTATCTAATTGTGTACCTCTTATATGATCAATGAAGTAAAGCTCTTTGGTTCACTCATATTGCTGAGTCTTTTACCTCTTTTAGTGTTCATTTTTGGATCATATAAAACCTTTATGCACAAGTCTTGCGATTGCACTTGTGAAAACTCCGCCTACGGGCGTTAGCTTAAGTTTTCTGGTCTACACATTCTTTGTCGTTTTTATGTGGATTCTGGAGTAGTGACTTTTGGCACTTATTGTCGGCGATTTTGTGCTCAGGTTATTGACGGTGCCATTGGGCATCATCACCTAAGCGCATGGTTCCGACAACGAGTCTTCCGACTCACGAAAAGTCAAGCATAAGAACCAGAGTAATGGATAAGCCAGCACTTGCTTAAAAATATATACATACTAGGACTTAATTCTTAAGTAGAAGGATACGACAATCATTGTTTTCCGCCTTAAGATTACATCAACAAGTTTTTCCCGTGCACACACCAAAGGTGAAACAAAAATTACAAAGTGTTTTTCATTCTTTGGGCGCAGGAGACTTGGAGGCCGCATCATCACCAACCGGAGAATCACCCTCAACGTCGGCGCTGTTATGAGACTCGGAGGAATCTTGGTTGACGTTGTCAATGAGGTTCCTGGGCACGAAGACTTCAACGTCCACCAACTCGTCAACCCTGGTGTCATAACCCGCGAGTGATGACAGGATGGCTTCGTGATCGATCTCCTTGCCGTCATCATCCACGTCGGGGATACCAGAGGTCACCGTGTCGATGTCGGCATCTTCATAGTGTGCCTTCACCATAGACAGCGCCATCCTTGCGCCAGCCCGTGCGCATGAAGCCTTCCAGTTCGCGACACGCTCGGGGGCTCGGCGCAGGATCTCCGAGTACTTCGTCACGGAGTTTGATGCCTTGATATATATTTGGAGGGGCTTGGCAATCTCCTTGGCTTGGGCGATGGCGGTGTTGATGAAATTGTCAGCAAGAACCATGCATTCCTTGTCTGAAGGAGGCGAGCGGGTTAAACCCATAGGCGCCGAAAAATTCCGACAAGGATCGCATGAGTTCAATAAACTCTAAGTATCCAGACTACAGAAATACAAGGCGGAGGACACTTACTGAAGATGCTGGCCTTAGCCTGCCAGACGGTGTCCGCCAAGGATTCCTTCTCTTGTTGGAGGAGCGTAAACGCCTCGCTATGGCGGAGGTTTTGCTCATCAGCAGCTTGCTTCTGATCCTTTAGGATCGCAAGCTCCTCCTTCAAGCAATTGATCTCCACGGAGGCGGAATCCTGCAGGGCTTTCATGGAATCCTCGTGCATCCTCAGCATCTCCTTCCTCTCCTCCTTCAGGATCTTGTTCTCGCTGTCCAGCTGCTGGATATGCTTGGACTGCTCGACAATGTCCTTGGCCTTGGCAACATGTTCTGCAAGTCGGAGAAAACAAAGTACACAGTGAGTACTCGAAGATTATGGGCACAAAAGTAAGACGGAAATGCGCAAAAAGAAAACAGACTCTTCTTTTTGATGATCTGTTCCTTCAAGATGGCAGTTTCACCCTTTTCAGCTTCAAGATCTGCGCGCATCTTCTGATACTTGTCGTTGGCCATGCCCCTCCAAGCATTCTCATTCTGTGGAAACAAATACAAAGTTAAGTCGTTGTTTGGTCTGCTTGGAGCCCCTAGTCGGAGATTTTCCACCTAGATGCTCGGGGGCTACAGCGAGAGTTTTTACTTATCAATATGTTTAGCTTTTCTTTAAGCATCTAGTCGGAACTAATTCAGTTACAACTAAAGGCTTGAGGGCTACAACATTGAAAATTATGAACACTATGTATGCTACTCTTAAAGCATCTAGTCGGAGTAATTCATTCCATCTAAATGCTTGGGGGCTACAGTGAGAGTTCTTTCTAACTTAGTCACTCTTAGAGCATATAGATGCAAAACCTATGGTTTTCCGTCTACATCCTCGGGGGCTACAGTGGGATACTCATATGAAATGCAGAAGGCAAAGTAAAAACTTACAAGTGCAATGATCTTGAGGTTTGTAGCGCTCTCGGCTAGCAGCTTGCCAAAGGAAATGCTATTTCCTTGCAAGATATCCGCTTGTCGGAGTAGCTCCTCGAGACCGCATGTCGGAGATGACGGCACTCCTCCAGGAACCATAGTTGTGTTACTCGGCAGGAGCGCTGGGTAAACTATCTTCGGGAACTCGAAGGGTTTCTGGGGAGTAGGGGCGCCGCCTTCGGCAGAGGTACCAGCTCCCACCACCGCCTTGCCGCTACCGATGGCATCCTTAGCCGGAGCTTCAGCCATTTGAAGAGCAGCGCTCTCCTGCGTCGCCTGCTCGCCGACAACAGCGAGTTCGGTAGAGGCGTCAGAATCCACTTCCATGGCGGAAGGGCCTGGTGCCTCCTGGACTTGAGAGCTTGTCGGAGCAGAGGAGGGCTTGACGGCAGGAGTAGTAGGGGCGATGGCGGGGGAGGAGTCGCGATGCAGCATATCTTTGATATTTCTAGAAGCCCCAAGAGTCTTGGAGGACTTATTGAGGCTAGTTGTGGCTTTCTTCCTGAAACGTGCAAAGTGCATAAGTACAGGAACAAGACAGATAAATAGACAATGTCGGAGAATGAGAGGCTTACACTAGGGGGGGCGCTTTGGCAAAAATCCCGGTGGCTTTTCTCTTTTCCGCCTCCAGGGCGGCAGTACTCTTTTTGGAGGCTCCACCCTCCGTCTTCTTCTTCTTGCCTCCTTCGGCAGCGTCAGAGGTGGAGCTCTTCCGCTTTCGCGCCAACGGGACATCGTCGTCGGACACGACCGTGACTTCCTTGATCTTTGGATCATAGATTTGGGCAGCCAGGTTGTCCTCATCTAGATCGCTAAGATGTTAAGTGATAAATCATCGTGTTAGATAAGATGGCACTGGCAAGACGGAGAAACTGGAGCAATGTCATATACGGAAAATAAATACCTACCTTTGGGCACTTGCCGTCTACGTACATGTCGCAGGTGATGGTGAAGCCGCGCTTCTTATCCTTCACCTTGACGATGTCCTTCAGACGGAGCTTGACGGAGTCGCTCGAGAAGTTATCCACGGAGATCCGGAGGGTATCCCTTCGATCACCGGTGTACTCGTGCATGAAATTCGCGCGGTGCTGCAGAGGTTGGATTCGCCTGATGAACCAGCACATGGCTAGGTCCAAGCCGGTCAAACCCGTCTCTACAAACCACTCGATCAGCCTTATTGCGCGAGAAGCATCGAGGTCGAAGGGAAGGGAGGCATGGGATCTCCATGTGGAAACTTCAGCGGCGGCTCCATCCACGAAGTCCGGGTACGTCACTTCTCGGCCCGCCAAAGGAATGTCGGGGCCGTAGAAGTACGTCCGCTGCCAGTTTTTACACGACTCGTGGCTGACGATGTCGAGGAACCGCCGGCCAGGTCGGATCTTGAAGCTTATGGTGCCGCAGTTCCTAAGCTCCTCCCTTCTATGTCCAGCTTCACGTTTGACGGTGAAGAAGTACACGAACAATTCTAACCTAGGACTAATCCCTAGGTAACCCTCACAAAGTGCCGCGAAGTTGCTAAGCACTAAGATACTATTGGGGGAGAGGTTATGGGGTTGAACCTTGAAGTGGTTCAAGACGGACAAAAAGAAGTGGGAGATGGGCAGGGAAACACCGCGTACCAGCTGAGCCTTGAGGTACACCTTTTCTCTGGCTTGGGGAGAAGGTGTCACCTCGCCGGCCGGCGCCGCCCGCCAGGCGAACCCCTCCGTCGCGGGGAGGTAGCCTTCGGCGACCATCTCTTGGATGTCGCGGCCAGTGATGTCCGAGCCGCGCCAGTCGCCCTTGTGCGAGTCTGGCTCTTCTTCCAGAGGCTCTAGCGCCGCAGATTGTGGTCACCGCTGGTGGTTTCAATCACCGCCGATGCGGGGATGACCAGGCCCTCTAGGGGCACGACGACGGAGCTCGCCGGCTTCGCTCGACGCCTCCATCGACGGGGAGGAGCTGCTGCTGGCCATGGAGGACTGAGAGGATGCGACTGATGCAAAGAGAGGCTAGGGTTTCTTCGAGGTTTTCCGCGGAGAGCTCGAGGAGGCGTGTGGCTGGAGGAAGAAGATGATGACGCGAGAGAATGGGGTGAAAACGTGGCAAGTGTCCCACGGTTACTATTTATCTTACTCTGTGTCAAGATTCGTGCAGCTAATCGGATGGTTGCCGCGTAGACGACGTGTTCGTGAACGTGCGCGGTAATTTCGCCACGTCTCCAACCGCCGCCGCCAACGGTTCGTATCGCTTGCGTGGGAAAATCGGATATGATTGCGTTCTCGGCATGTGTGAGTTACGAGGCGTCGCGGACCTAAGCCTACGTCGTCATAACTGACATGGTAGATGAGCCGTCGCATCTAAGATTCTGGCATGGACGGATTTAATCCGACTACGGAAGAGTACGATGGAAGATTCAGCATTTCTCCAACTTATTCATAGAAGACGGAGAAACCTTTGCAGGGTTCTTTGGGAGGATTACAAGACATTGCTTGAAGATTTGCCGACATCCATCTAGACGGAGCATTCCACGTGAAGAGGCAAGACGGCGCAAGATCTCGGAGTTCTCCGGGGGCTACTGTTGGGGATATGCTATATGGGTATCCTCATAGCATGTCTCTTATCCGACTAACCCGGGTGGCCCATAGTCGGTAGCATGGCCTGTGGCCTGCTGGGCGGCCCAGTTAGGTGGATCCAGAAGGGAGGCCCATGCCGGATAAAGGAAGGCTACGGTGGAGTCACCAGCGTACCCGGAGCCTTGGAGTGCAAGATACACAAGACTAGTGATAGACGGTGTAGGACTCTGTAACCTGTCCGGCTAGGACTTTTCCCTGTAACCCTAGGACCTGGTGACTATATAAGTCGGGCCTATGGGAGCCTTTAGGTCATCGATTCAGACAACCTCGCACAGCGAACCTATCTCTGTAACTCGGCGTATTGCCCTTATAGTGATTTATAGTAGGAGTAGGATTCCGCAACCATCATGGGATCTGAACCTGGGTAAGCTGTGTTACCTCGTACCCGTCAACCGTCCGCCTTACCCCACGTCTCTAAACACGCACTGTGAGGACCCCTCCATGGCGTACTCGTCGGCAATACCACGACAGAGATCGGAAGCACAAGAAAAAAGGCCATATCATATCACATATTATGAATTGCATGTGATGTTAATCCTTTTATGCATCTTGTATTGCTTAGTTCGTGACGGTAGCATTATAAGATGATCCCTCAAGCACAAAATTTCAAGTTATAAAGTGTTCATCCTTAGTAAGCACCGTTGCTAAAGCTCGTTGTTTCGAAGCACCACGTGATGATCGGGTGAGCAAGCCAGATTTGCTCATGCGGAAGCTAAGGTTTGATCTTGACGGGCCTAGCATGTACAGACATGGTCTCAGAACACGGATCACCAAAAGGTAAAACATGATTCATATAGTAGATATGATGAACATGTTGATTGTTCGCCATTGAAGCTACATCAACTCTCGTGATGATCGGTTTTGATGTGGTGGATTTGGTTCGTGTGATCACTAAAGCAATGTGAGGTATATTGTTTTGAGTGGGAGTTCACCTAGATTAATTTAACTATTAATTAGAACTCAATTTGTCATAAACTTAGTCTAAACTATTGCAAATATGTTGTAGATCAATGGCGGCCCCTACCATCAATTTTAATGCGTTCCTAGAGAAAGAAAAGTTGAAAAACAATGGAAGCAACTTCGCGGATTGGTTCCGCAATTTGAGGATTGTCCTCAATACTGGTAATTTGACCTATGTGCTGGATGCACCGCTGGGTGACCCGCCTGCAGCTGATGCTACTGATGAGGTAAAGAATGTTTTCCTCGCTTGGAAGAATCAGTACTCCACAGTTCTGTGTGCTATCTTGTATGGTTTGGAATCGAAGCTTCAGAAAAGGTTTGAGAACCATGACCCACATGATATTGTCCGTGAACTCAAAATGATATTTGAGGCTCACGCGGCAGTTAAGAGTTATGAGGCTTCTGAAAAGTTCTTTAACTGCAAGATGGAAGAGGGCAGCTCTGTCAGTGAGCACGTGCTTAAGATGTCTGGGCATGCAAGCAAGTTTCAAAGCTTAGGTATAGTGATTCCTAATGCTTTGGGGATTCACCGTGTCCTCCAATCACTACCACCAAGTTACAAGAACTTTGTGATGAACTACAATATGCAAAACATGGACAAGTCGTTGCCCGAACTCTTCTCCATGTTAAAATCTGCAGAAGTGGGATCAAGAAAGAGTACCAAGTGTTTTTGGTCAATAAGACCACCAAATTCAAGAAGCAAGGCAAGTCTAAGAAAAAGGGAAACTTCAATAAGGGCGGTCAGAAAGTTACAGCACCGGCGAAGAAGACCAAGGCTGGGCCTAAGGCTGATACTGAGTGATTTTACTGCAAGGGAGAAGGTCACTGGAAGCGGATTTGCCCTAAATACTTGGCGGATTTGAAGAACGGCAACATCAAGAAGAAATCTATATCCAATATACATGTTATTTATGTGTATCTCACTAGTACTCGTAGTAGTGCCTGGGTATTTGATACTGGTTCGGTTGCTCATATTTGTAACTCGAAACAGGTGCTGCAGAATAAACGGAAGCTAGCGAAGAACAAGGTGACGATGCGCGTGGGAAACGGATCAAAGGTTGATGTGATCGCGGTCGGCACGCTACCCCTTCATCTACCATCGGGATTAGTTTTATACTTAAATAATTGTTATTTGGTGCCTGCGTTGAGCATGAACATTATATCCGGATCATGTTTATTGCGAGACGGTTACTTGTTTAAGTCCGAGAATAATGGTTGTTCGATTTATATGAGTAATATGTTTTATGCACATGCACCTTTGATAGATGGTCTATTCTTATTGAATCTCGATTGTGGAAATACACACATTAATAACATTGAAGCTAAACGTTTGAAATTGAGCGATAACTCGATCTATATGTGGCACTGTCGTCTTGGTCATATTGGAGTGAAGCGTATGAAGAAACTCCATTCCGATGGACTTCTTGAATCACTTGAAAGATGCGAAGCATGTCTGATGGGTAAAATGACTAAGACTCCATTTTCTGGTATGATGGAGCGAGCTACGGACTTATTGGAAATCATACATACCGATGTGTGTGGCCAAATGAGTGTAGCATCGCGCGGTGGTTATCGTTATATTCTTACATTCACGGATGACTTGAGTAGATATGGGTATATCTATTTCATGAAACATAAGTCTGAAACTTTCGAGAAGTTTAAGGAATTTCAAAGTGAGGTAGAGAATCAACGTAACAAGAAGATTTAATTTCTACTATCTGATCACGGAGGTGAATATCTAAGTTACAAGTATGGCGAGCATTTGAAAAAATGCGGAATACTTTCACAATTGACACCGTCGGGAACACCACAGCGTGATGGTGTGTCCGAACGTCGTAATCGAACTCTCTTAGATATGGTTCGTTCTATGATGTCACTTACAGATTTACCGCTATCTTTTTGGGGTTATGCATTAGAAACATCCGCATTCACTTTAAATAGGGAACCATCTAAATCCGTTGAAACGACACCGTATGAATTATGGTTTGGGAAGAAACCTATATTGTCGTTCCTTAAAGTTTGGGCTTGCGAAGCTTATGTAAAGAAGTTACAGCCCGACAAGCTTGAACCCAAAACGGAAAAATGCGTCTTCATAGGATACCTGAAGGAAACTATTGGGTATACCTTCTATCATAGATCCGAGGGCAAAATCTTTGTTGCCAAGATTGGATCCTTTCTAGAGAAGGAGTTTCTCTCGAAAGAAGTGACTGGAAGGAAAGTAGAACTCGACGAGGTTGTTGAACCTTCTCTCGAACTTGCGAGTAGCGCAGCACCGGAAGTAGTTCCTGTGGCGCCTACACCAATAAGAGAGGAAGCTAATGATGTTGATCATGAAACTTCGGTTGAAGTTACTATGGAACCTCGCAGGTCAACGAGAACTCGTACCACTCCTGATTGGTATGATCCCGTTATGAGTGTCATGATGGTGGACAACACCGATGACCCTGCGACATATGAGGAAGCGATGATGATCCCAGATTCCAATAAATGGCAAGAGGCCATGAAATCCGAGATTAGATCCATATACGAAAACCAAGTATGGACTTTGGTGTACTTACCGGATGGCCGAAAGGCTGTCGAGAACAAATGGATTTTCAAGAAGAAAACAGATGATGACGATAATGTTACTGTCTATAAAGCTCGACTTGTTGCAAAAGGGTTTTGACAAATTCAAGGAGTTGACTACGATGAGACTTTCTCACCAGTAGCGAAGCTAAAGTCTATGAGGATTATGTTAGCAATCGATGCATATTATGATTATGCGATATGGCAGATGGATGTCAAAACAACGTTCCTCAATAGGAGACATTGATGAAGAGTTGTATATGATGCAACCCAAAGGTTTTGTCGATCCTAAAGATGCTAACAAGGTATGCAAACTTCAACGGTCCATATATGGATTGAAGCAAGCATCCCGAAGTTGGAATCAACGTTTTGATAAGGTAATCAAAAGTTTTGGTTTTATACAAACTTATTATGGAGAAGCTTGTATGTACAAGAAAGTGAGTGGGAGCTCTGTAGCATTCTTAAAACTATATGTAGATGACATGTTGTTGATTGGGAATGATGTAGACCTTCTTAATAGTGTCAAGGATTATTTGAATAATAGTTTTTCAATGAAAGATCTTGGCGAAGCAGCTTACATATTAGGCATAAAGATTTATAGAGATAGACCGAGACGCCTAATATCATTGTCAAAGAGTACATATTTGGACAAATTTCTAAAGAGGTTTGGAATGGAAGATAGCAAGAAAGGGTTCTTGCCCATGTTGCCCAATACAACCTTGAGTAAAACTCAAAGTCCTGCAACGACAGAAGATAGAGAGAGGATGAGTAAGACTCCCTATGCCTCAGCCATAGGATCTCTAATGTATGCCATGCTATGTACTAGACCCGACAATGCATATGCTGTTAGTTTGACTAGCAGATATCAAAGTGATCCAGGAGTGGATCATTGGACAGCGGTCAAAAACATCCTTAAGTACTTGAGAAGAACTAAGGATATGGTTCTTTCTTATGGAGGTGATGAACAGCTCGTTGTTAATGGTTACACCGATGCTAGTTGGAACACCGATCCAGATGATTCTAAATCTCAATTTGGATACGTATTTACTTTGAATGGTGCAGCAATTAGCTGGAGGAGTGCAAAGCAAAGCGTTGTGGCGAGATCTTCAACTGAATCGGAATACATAGCTGCTTCAGAGGCTTCACAAGAGGCGATATGGATGAAGGAGTTCATTACAGAGCTTGGTGTGGTTCCAAGTGCGCTGGACCCAATGTCTATATACTGTGATAACATGGGCGCCATAGCCAATGCGCAAGAACCAAGGTCACACAAGAAGCTGAAGCACATCAAGCTACGTTTTCACGCTATTCGAGAGCATGTCCAAGATGGAGACATAAAGATTTGCAAAGTACACACAGATCTAAATGTGGCGGATCCGTTGACTAAACCTCTCACGAGGGCAAAACATGACCAGCACCAAACCGCCATGGGTGTTTGGTATATTACCATGTAATCTAGATTAGTTGACTCTAGTGCAAGTGGGAGACTATTGGAGATATGCCCTAGAGGCAATAATAAAAGTGGTAATTATTATATCTTTGTGTTTATGATAAATGTTTACATTCATGCTATAATAGTATTAATCGGAAACATTAATACTTGTATGATTTGTAAACTAAATTAGAGTCCCTAGTAAAGCCTCTTTGTAATACTAGCTTGTTGGTTAATAGATGATCGTGGTTTCCCAATCATGAACATTGAGATGTTGTTAACAACAAGATCATATCATTAGGATAATGGTATGATGGACATACTCCTATAGATAAGCGTAGCATTAAGATCAAGTCATTTCAATAGTCTGTTTGCTATAAGCTTTCTGATACATAGTAACCTAATTCCTTCGACCATGAGATCGTGCTAATCACCATCACCAGAAGGATGCTATGATGACATCAAACACCACACCGTAACTGGGTGGCTATAAAGGTGGCATTGAGTGTTCGGAAAGTATGTGTTGAGGCACATGGATCAAGAGTGGGATTTGTCCATCCATATGACGGATAGATATACTCTGGGCCCTCTCGGTGGAATGTCATCCAATTGGCTTGCAAGCATGTGACTTGTTCACAAGGGATCACTGTTGGAGATATGCCCTAGAGGCAATAATAAATGTAGTTATTATTATATCTTTGTGTTTATGATAAATGTTTACATTCATGCTATAATAGTATTAACAAGGAAACATTAATACTTGTGTGATTTGTAAACTAAAATAGAATCCCTAGTAAAGCCTCTATATAATACTAGCTTGTTGGTTAATGAATGATTGTGGTTTCCCTATCATGAACATTGAGATGTTATTAACAACAAGATCATATCGTTAGGAGAATGATATGGTGGACATACTCCTATAGATAAGCGTAGCATAAAGATCAAGTCATTTTTATAGTTCAATTGCTATATGCTTTCAGATACATAGTAACCTAATTCCTTCGACCATGAGATCATGCATATCACCTTCACCGGAAGGATGCTTTGATGACATCAAACACCACACCGTAACTAGGTGGCTATAAAGGTGGCATTGAGTGTTCGGAAAGTATTGGTTGAGACACATGGATCAAGAGTGGGATTTGTCCATCCATATGACGGATAGATATACTCTGGGCCCTCTCGGTGAAATGTCATCCAATTAGCTTGCAAGCATGTGACTGGCTCACAAGGGATCACATATCACGGGAACGAGAAAAGAGTACTTATTAGTAACGAGGTTGAACTAGGTATGCAGAGATACCGAAGATCATAACCTCGGATAAGTAAACTATCATGAGACAAAGGGAAATTGGTATCGTATGTAAGTGGTTCATTCAATCGCAAAGTAATCGTAGAAATATGTGGGAGCCATATGAATTTCCAGATTCCTCTATTGGTTATTGATCGGAGAAGTGTCTCGACCATGTCCGCATAATTCACGAACCGTAGGGAGACACACTTAAGGATTCGACGTTGTTTGAGTGGTTATGGAATGATGAGAAAGAGACCGAATGTTGTTCGGAGTCTCGGATGGGATCCGGGATATCACGAGGAGATCCGAAATGGTCCGGAGAATAAGATTCATATAAGGAAAGTCCTATTTCAGAGTTGGAGAATGGTTCCGGTGTTTTCATCGGGAATGTTCTAGAAGGTTCCGGAATGTCCAGCACTCCGGAGGGGAAGGGTACATGAATGTGTCATACCAAGTTGGAATGATTGCATCATGTACTAAGTGTCATCACTGAACAAAATAAAGGGTTTAATCAAATCCTAGTTTGAAAAGTCAAACGCCAATTTGAAAAGTCAAACGGCTATTTTGGGAAGTGGAGGGGAAGTGGGAAACCGAGTTGGGGAGGAGTTCCTCCTCCACCGCCGGCCCACTAGGGATTCGAGTTGGGGAGGTACTCC
Organism: Avena sativa; assembly: GCA_916181665.1. Lineage (NCBI taxonomy): Eukaryota > Viridiplantae > Streptophyta > Magnoliopsida > Poales > Poaceae > Avena > Avena sativa. Next base: position 512,700,935 of record OV702294.1, read on the forward strand.
CTCCCCTTGGCCGGCGCCTCCCACCTATAAAGGGAGGGGCAGGGCTGCCCCTCCTAGCACACAAGTTCTCCACCCCAAAACCCTAGCCCGGCGCCGCCACCTCCTATTGCCGCCGCCTAGGTCTCCCCTAGCCGCTGACTTGGGCAAGCCCCAAGCCCTAGCCGCCGGCCCTAGCACCTCCTCCTTGGTGTGTCTAAACCCTAGATCGCCGAGGAGCTCTCTCATAGTCCACCATACTCGCTCCGGCTTAAGGCGAAGCCCTGCGAGATCTCCCCTCTACTTCCGATACCACGCCGTTGTGCTGCCGGAATCACGAGGAGAGTGCTACAACCTCCGCTGCCTGCTGGAACAAGGGAGAGGAAGGTCTTCGTCGAGTACCGAACGTGTGACCGACTGCGGGAGCGCTGCCGGAACGCAGCGCCGGAAGGATCGTCTACGCGATCTTGAGATCGGGAAGAGTACGACTACATCACCCACGAGAATCTGCTCTCGTTAAACACTTTGGAATCTTCGAGGGTAAGTTATTCCATCGACTCGTTGCTTCAATCTAGTAGATAGATCTTGGCTTGTTTGTTTGTATGCGGTAGAAATTTTTTGTTTTCCATGCTACGAAACCCTACAGTGGTATCAGAGCCGTGTCTATATGTAGATCTGTTGCACGAGTAGAACACAATGGTCATTGTGGGCGTTGATGCTTTTATTGTCGATTGCTTCTTGTGTACTTTGCATCTTGCGGGATGTTGGGATGAAGCGGCCCGGGCTAACCTTACATGACATCGTTCATGAGACTTGCTCCACGCTTGACATACAACTTGTATTGCATAAGTGGCTTTGCGGGTGCCTGTTTCTCCCAGCATAGTTAAGATTCAAATTACAACGGGTGATTGACAATACTAGTATCAATGTTGTGGTTCTTGTTCGTAAGTTAGAACGACACTTATTGAAAGCCCCAAACCACGTAAAACATGCAAAGAAAGTAGAGGCGTCTAACTTTGTTTTGCAGGGGTGTGCAGTGATGTGATATGGCCATGATTGTGATTATATTTGATGTATGCAATGTTCCTTATTGTAAGTTGGCAACCGGCAGGAGCCATATGGTTGTCTTTAATTTATGTTAAGACCCGCGTGTCTATTCAAAGCAGTTGGAATAGTTGAAGCCGGTGGACGACAACCATGGAGAAGCGTCATTGACCTTGATGCAATGCCGGTGATGATGGAGATCATGTTCGTGCTTGAAGATGGAGATCGGAAGCACAAAGAAGAAAGGCCATATCATATCACATATTATGAATTGCATGTGATGTTAATCCTTTATGCATCTTGTATTGCTTAGTTAACGATGGTAGCATTATAAGATGATCCCTCATGCACATGAATTTCAAGTCATAAAGTGTTCACCCTTAGTTAGCACCGTTGCTAAAGCTTGTTGTTTCGAAGCACCACGTGATGATCGGGTGTGTTAGATTCCGCAAGTGTATACAATGTGAGCAAGCCAGATTTGCTCATGCGGAAGCTAAGGTTTGATCTTGACGAGCCTAGCATGTACAGACATGGTCTCGGAACACGGATCACCGAAAGGTAAAGCATGAATCATATAGTAGATATGATGAACATGTTGATTGTTCGCCATTGAAACTATATCAACTCTCGTGATGATCGGTGTTGATGTGGTGGATTTGGTTCGTGTGATCACTAAAACAATGTGAGGGATGTTGTTTTGAGTGGGAGTTCACCTAGATTAATTTAACTATTAATTAGAACTCAATTTGTCATAAACTTAGTCTAAACTATTGCAAATATGTTGTAGATCAATGGCGGCCCCTACCATCAATTTTAATGCGTTCCTAGAGAAAGAAAAGTTGAAAAACAATGGAAGCAACTTCGCGGATTGGTTTCGCAATTTGAGGATTGTCCTCATAGCTGGTAATTTGACCTATGTGCTGGATGCACCGTTGGGTGACCCACCTGCAGCTACTGCTACCGACGAAGTAAAGAATGTTTACCTCGCTCGAAAGACTCAGTACTCCACAATTCAGTGTGCTATCTTGTATGGTTTAGAATCGGAGCTTCAGAAAAGGTTTGAGAATTCAGAACCACATGATATTTTCCGTGATCTCAAATTGATCTTTGAGACTCCCGAGGCAATTGAGAGATATGAGGCTTCTGAAAAGTTCTTTAACTGCAAGATGGAAGAGGGCAGCTCCGTCAGTGAGCATGTACTTAAGATGTCTGGGCACGCAAACAAACTTCAAAGCTTGGGTATAGTGATTCCTAATGCTTTGGGGATTTACCGTGTCCTCCAATCACTACCACCAAGTTACAAGAACTTTGTGATGAACTACAATATGCAAAACATGAACAAGCAGTTGCCAGAACTCTTTGCCATGTTGAAATCTGCAGAAGTGGAGATCAAGAAAGAGCACCAAGTGTTGATGGTCAATAAGACCACCAAATTCAAGAAAAGCAAGTCTAAGCAAAAGGGACACTTCAAGAAGGGTGGTAAGAAAGTTACCGCGCCGATGAAGAAGACCAAGGCTGGACCTAAGCCTGATACTGAGTGCTTTTACTGCAAGGGAGAAGGTCACTGGAAGCGGAATTGCCCAAAGTACTTGGCGGATTTGAAGAACGGCAACATCAAGAAGAAAGGTATATCTGATATACATGCTATTGATGTGTATCTCACTAGTACTCGTAGTAGTGCCTGGGTATTTGATACTGGTTCGGTTGCTCATATTTGTAACTCGAAACAGGTGCTGCAGAATAAACGGAAGCTAGCGAAGAACAAGGTGACGATGCGCGTGGGAAACGGATCAAAGGTTGATGTGATCGCGGTCGGCACGCTACCCCTTCATCTACCATCGGGATTAGTTTTATACTTAAATAATTGTTATTTGGTGCCTGCGTTGAGCATGAACATTATATCCGGATCATGTTTATTGCGAGACGGTTACTTGTTTAAGTCCGAGAATAATGGTTGTTCGATTTATATGAGTAATATGTTTTATGCACATGCACCTTTGATAGATGGTCTATTCTTATTGAATCTCGATTGTGGAAATACACACATTAATAACATTGAAGCTAAACGTTTGAAATTGAGCGATAACTCGATCTATATGTGGCACTGTCGTCTTGGTCATATTGGAGTGAAGCGTATGAAGAAACTCCATTCCGATGGACTTCTTGAATCACTTGAAAGATGCGAAGCATGTCTGATGGGTAAAATGACTAAGACTCCATTTTCTGGTATGATGGAGCGAGCTACGGACTTATTGGAAATCATACATACCGATGTGTGTGGCCAAATGAGTGTAGCATCGCGCGGTGGTTATCGTTATATTCTTACATTCACGGATGACTTGAGTAGATATGGGTATATCTATTTCATGAAACATAAGTCTGAAACTTTCGAGAAGTTTAAGGAATTTCAAAGTGAGGTAGAGAATCAACGTAACAAGAAGATTTAATTTCTACTATCTGATCACGGAGGTGAATATCTAAGTTACAAGTATGGCGAGCATTTGAAAAAATGCGGAATACTTTCACAATTGACACCGTCGGGAACACCACAGCGTGATGGTGTGTCCGAACGTCGTAATCGAACTCTCTTAGATATGGTTCGTTCTATGATGTCACTTACAGATTTACCGCTATCTTTTTGGGGTTATGCATTAGAAACATCCGCATTCACTTTAAATAGGGAACCATCTAAATCCGTTGAAACGACACCGTATGAATTATGGTTTGGGAAGAAACCTATATTGTCGTTCCTTAAAGTTTGGGCTTGCGAAGCTTATGTAAAGAAGTTACAGCCCGACAAGCTTGAACCCAAAACGGAAAAATGCGTCTTCATAGGATACCTGAAGGAAACTATTGGGTATACCTTCTATCATAGATCCGAGGGCAAAATCTTTGTTGCCAAGATTGGATCCTTTCTAGAGAAGGAGTTTCTCTCGAAAGAAGTGACTGGAAGGAAAGTAGAACTCGACGAGGTTGTTGAACCTTCTCTCGAACTTGCGAGTAGCGCAGCACCGGAAGTAGTTCCTGTGGCGCCTACACCAATAAGAGAGGAAGCTAATGATGTTGATCATGAAACTTCGGTTGAAGTTACTATGGAACCTCGCAGGTCAACGAGAACTCGTACCACTCCTGATTGGTATGATCCCGTTATGAGTGTCATGATGGTGGACAACACCGATGACCCTGCGACATATGAGGAAGCGATGATGATCCCAGATTCCAATAAATGGCAAGAGGCCATGAAATCCGAGATTAGATCCATATACGAAAACCAAGTATGGACTTTGGTGTACTTACCGGATGGCCGAAAGGCTGTCGAGAACAAATGGATTTTCAAGAAGAAAACAGATGATGACGATAATGTTACTGTCTATAAAGCTCGACTTGTTGCAAAAGGGTTTTGACAAATTCAAGGAGTTGACTACGATGAGACTTTCTCACCAGTAGCGAAGCTAAAGTCTATGAGGATTATGTTAGCAATCGATGCATATTATGATTATGCGATATGGCAGATGGATGTCAAAACAACGTTCCTCAATAGGAGACATTGATGAAGAGTTGTATATGATGCAACCCAAAGGTTTTGTCGATCCTAAAGATGCTAACAAGGTATGCAAACTTCAACGGTCCATATATGGATTGAAGCAAGCATCCCGAAGTTGGAATCAACGTTTTGATAAGGTAATCAAAAGTTTTGGTTTTATACAAACTTATTATGGAGAAGCTTGTATGTACAAGAAAGTGAGTGGGAGCTCTGTAGCATTCTTAAAACTATATGTAGATGACATGTTGTTGATTGGGAATGATGTAGACCTTCTTAATAGTGTCAAGGATTATTTGAATAATAGTTTTTCAATGAAAGATCTTGGCGAAGCAGCTTACATATTAGGCATAAAGATTTATAGAGATAGACCGAGACGCCTAATATCATTGTCAAAGAGTACATATTTGGACAAATTTCTAAAGAGGTTTGGAATGGAAGATAGCAAGAAAGGGTTCTTGCCCATGTTGCCCAATACAACCTTGAGTAAAACTCAAAGTCCTGCAACGACAGAAGATAGAGAGAGGATGAGTAAGACTCCCTATGCCTCAGCCATAGGATCTCTAATGTATGCCATGCTATGTACTAGACCCGACAATGCATATGCTGTTAGTTTGACTAGCAGATATCAAAGTGATCCAGGAGTGGATCATTGGACAGCGGTCAAAAACATCCTTAAGTACTTGAGAAGAACTAAGGATATGGTTCTTTCTTATGGAGGTGATGAACAGCTCGTTGTTAATGGTTACACCGATGCTAGTTGGAACACCGATCCAGATGATTCTAAATCTCAATTTGGATACGTATTTACTTTGAATGGTGCAGCAATTAGCTGGAGGAGTGCAAAGCAAAGCGTTGTGGCGAGATCTTCAACTGAATCGGAATACATAGCTGCTTCAGAGGCTTCACAAGAGGCGATATGGATGAAGGAGTTCATTACAGAGCTTGGTGTGGTTCCAAGTGCGCTGGACCCAATGTCTATATACTGTGATAACATGGGCGCCATAGCCAATGCGCAAGAACCAAGGTCACACAAGAAGCTGAAGCACATCAAGCTACGTTTTCACGCTATTCGAGAGCATGTCCAAGATGGAGACATAAAGATTTGCAAAGTACACACAGATCTAAATGTGGCGGATCCGTTGACTAAACCTCTCACGAGGGCAAAACATGACCAGCACCAAACCGCCATGGGTGTTTGGTATATTACCATGTAATCTAGATTAGTTGACTCTAGTGCAAGTGGGAGACTATTGGAGATATGCCCTAGAGGCAATAATAAAAGTGGTAATTATTATATCTTTGTGTTTATGATAAATGTTTACATTCATGCTATAATAGTATTAATCGGAAACATTAATACTTGTATGATTTGTAAACTAAATTAGAGTCCCTAGTAAAGCCTCTTTGTAATACTAGCTTGTTGGTTAATAGATGATCGTGGTTTCCCAATCATGAACATTGAGATGTTGTTAACAACAAGATCATATCATTAGGATAATGGTATGATGGACATACTCCTATAGATAAGCGTAGCATTAAGATCAAGTCATTTCAATAGTCTGTTTGCTATAAGCTTTCTGATACATAGTAACCTAATTCCTTCGACCATGAGATCGTGCTAATCACCATCACCAGAAGGATGCTATGATGACATCAAACACCACACCGTAACTGGGTGGCTATAAAGGTGGCATTGAGTGTTCGGAAAGTATGTGTTGAGGCACATGGATCAAGAGTGGGATTTGTCCATCCATATGACGGATAGATATACTCTGGGCCCTCTCGGTGGAATGTCATCCAATTGGCTTGCAAGCATGTGACTTGTTCACAAGGGATCACTGTTGGAGATATGCCCTAGAGGCAATAATAAATGTAGTTATTATTATATCTTTGTGTTTATGATAAATGTTTACATTCATGCTATAATAGTATTAACAAGGAAACATTAATACTTGTGTGATTTGTAAACTAAAATAGAATCCCTAGTAAAGCCTCTATATAATACTAGCTTGTTGGTTAATGAATGATTGTGGTTTCCCTATCATGAACATTGAGATGTTATTAACAACAAGATCATATCGTTAGGAGAATGATATGGTGGACATACTCCTATAGATAAGCGTAGCATAAAGATCAAGTCATTTTTATAGTTCAATTGCTATATGCTTTCAGATACATAGTAACCTAATTCCTTCGACCATGAGATCATGCATATCACCTTCACCGGAAGGATGCTTTGATGACATCAAACACCACACCGTAACTAGGTGGCTATAAAGGTGGCATTGAGTGTTCGGAAAGTATTGGTTGAGACACATGGATCAAGAGTGGGATTTGTCCATCCATATGACGGATAGATATACTCTGGGCCCTCTCGGTGAAATGTCATCCAATTAGCTTGCAAGCATGTGACTGGCTCACAAGGGATCACATATCACGGGAACGAGAAAAGAGTACTTATTAGTAACGAGGTTGAACTAGGTATGCAGAGATACCGAAGATCATAACCTCGGATAAGTAAACTATCATGAGACAAAGGGAAATTGGTATCGTATGTAAGTGGTTCATTCAATCGCAAAGTAATCGTAGAAATATGTGGGAGCCATATGAATTTCCAGATTCCTCTATTGGTTATTGATCGGAGAAGTGTCTCGACCATGTCCGCATAATTCACGAACCGTAGGGAGACACACTTAAGGATTCGACGTTGTTTGAGTGGTTATGGAATGATGAGAAAGAGACCGAATGTTGTTCGGAGTCTCGGATGGGATCCGGGATATCACGAGGAGATCCGAAATGGTCCGGAGAATAAGATTCATATAAGGAAAGTCCTATTTCAGAGTTGGAGAATGGTTCCGGTGTTTTCATCGGGAATGTTCTAGAAGGTTCCGGAATGTCCAGCACTCCGGAGGGGAAGGGTACATGAATGTGTCATACCAAGTTGGAATGATTGCATCATGTACTAAGTGTCATCACTGAACAAAATAAAGGGTTTAATCAAATCCTAGTTTGAAAAGTCAAACGCCAATTTGAAAAGTCAAACGGCTATTTTGGGAAGTGGAGGGGAAGTGGGAAACCGAGTTGGGGAGGAGTTCCTCCTCCACCGCCGGCCCACTAGGGATTCGAGTTGGGGAGGTACTCCCTCCCCTTGGCCGGCGCCTCCCACCTATAAAGGGAGGGGCAGGGCTGCCCCTCCTAGCACACAAGTTCTCCACCCCAAAACCCTAGCCCGGCGCCGCCACCTCCTATTGCCGCCGCCTAGGTCTCCCCTAGCCGCTGACTTGGGCAAGCCCCAAGCCCTAGCCGCCGGCCCTAGCACCTCCTCCTTGGTGTGTCTAAACCCTAGATCGCCGAGGAGCTCTCTCATAGTCCACCATACTCGCTCCGGCTTAAGGCGAAGCCCTGCGAGATCTCCCCTCTACTTCCGATACCACGCCGTTGTGCTGCCGGAATCACGAGGAGAGTGCTACAACCTCCGCTGCCTGCTGGAACAAGGGAGAGGAAGGTCTTCGTCGAGTACCGAACGTGTGACCGACTGCGGGAGCGCTGCCGGAACGCAGCGCCGGAAGGATCGTCTACGCGATCTTGAGATCGGGAAGAGTACGACTACATCACCCACGAGAATCTGCTCTCGTTAAACACTTTGGAATCTTCGAGGGTAAGTTATTCCATCGACTCGTTGCTTCAATCTAGTAGATAGATCTTGGCTTGTTTGTTTGTATGCGGTAGAAATTTTTTGTTTTCCATGCTACGAAACCCTACAGTGGTATCAGAGCCGTGTCTATATGTAGATCTGTTGCACGAGTAGAACACAATGGTCATTGTGGGCGTTGATGCTTTTATTGTCGATTGCTTCTTGTGTACTTTGCATCTTGCGGGATGTTGGGATGAAGCGGCCCGGGCTAACCTTACATGACATCGTTCATGAGACTTGCTCCACGCTTGACATACAACTTGTATTGCATAAGTGGCTTTGCGGGTGCCTGTTTCTCCCAGCATAGTTAAGATTCAAATTACAACGGGTGATTGACAATACTAGTATCAATGTTGTGGTTCTTGTTCGTAAGTTAGAACGACACTTATTGAAAGCCCCAAACCACGTAAAACATGCAAAGAAAGTAGAGGCGTCTAACTTTGTTTTGCAGGGGTGTGCAGTGATGTGATATGGCCATGATTGTGATTATATTTGATGTATGCAATGTTCCTTATTGTAAGTTGGCAACCGGCAGGAGCCATATGGTTGTCTTTAATTTATGTTAAGACCCGCGTGTCTATTCAAAGCAGTTGGAATAGTTGAAGCCGGTGGACGACAACCATGGAGAAGCGTCATTGACCTTGATGCAATGCCGGTGATGATGGAGATCATGTTCGTGCTTGAAGATGGAGATCGGAAGCACAAAGAAGAAAGGCCATATCATATCACATATTATGAATTGCATGTGATGTTAATCCTTTATGCATCTTGTATTGCTTAGTTAACGACGGTAGCATTATAAGATGATCCCTCATGCACATGAATTTCAAGTCATAAAGTGTTCACCCTTAGTTAGCACCGTTGCTAAAGCTTGTTGTTTCGAAGCACCACGTGATGATCGGGTGTGTTAGATTCCGCAAGTGTATACAATGTGAGCAAGCCAGATTTGCTCATGCGGAAGCTAAGGTTTGATCTTGACGAGCCTAGCATGTACAGACATGGTCTCGGAACACGGATCACCGAAAGGTAAAGCATGAATCATATAGTAGATATGATGAACATGTTGATTGTTCGCCATTGAAACTATATCAACTCTCGTGATGATCGGTGTTGATGTGGTGGATTTGGTTCGTGTGATCACTAAAACAATGTGAGGGATGTTGTTTTGAGTGGGAGTTCACCTAGATTAATTTAACTATTAATTAGAACTCAATTTGTCATAAACTTAGTCTAAACTATTGCAAATATGTTGTAGATCAATGGCGGCCCCTACCATCAATTTTAATGCGTTCCTAGAGAAAGAAAAGTTGAAAAACAATGGAAGCAACTTCGCGGATTGGTTTCGCAATTTGAGGATTGTCCTCATAGCTGGTAATTTGACCTATGTGCTGGATGCACCGTTGGGTGACCCACCTGCAGCTACTGCTACCGACGAAGTAAAGAATGTTTACCTCGCTCGAAAGACTCAGTACTCCACAATTCAGTGTGCTATCTTGTATGGTTTAGAATCGGAGCTTCAGAAAAGGTTTGAGAATTCAGAACCACATGATATTTTCCGTGATCTCAAATTGATCTTTGAGACTCCCGAGGCAATTGAGAGATATGAGGCTTCTGAAAAGTTCTTTAACTGCAAGATGGAAGAGGGCAGCTCCGTCAGTGAGCATGTACTTAAGATGTCTGGGCACGCAAACAAACTTCAAAGCTTGGGTATAGTGATTCCTAATGCTTTGGGGATTTACCGTGTCCTCCAATCACTACCACCAAGTTACAAGAACTTTGTGATGAACTACAATATGCAAAACATGAACAAGCAGTTGCCAGAACTCTTTGCCATGTTGAAATCTGCAGAAGTGGAGATCAAGAAAGAGCACCAAGTGTTGATGGTCAATAAGACCACCAAATTCAAGAAAAGCAAGTCTAAGCAAAAGGGACACTTCAAGAAGGGTGGTAAGAAAGTTACCGCGCCGATGAAGAAGACCAAGGCTGGACCTAAGCCTGATACTGAGTGCTTTTACTGCAAGGGAGAAGGTCACTGGAAGCGGAATTGCCCAAAGTACTTGGCGGATTTGAAGAACGGCAACATCAAGAAGAAAGGTATATCTGATATACATGCTATTGATGTGTATCTCACTAGTACTCGTAGTAGTGCCTGGGTATTTGATACTGGTTCGGTTGCTCATATTTGTAACTCGAAACAGGTGCTGCAGAATAAACGGAAGCTAGCGAAGAACAAGGTGACGATGCGCGTGGGAAACGGATCAAAGGTTGATGTGATCGCGGTCGGCACGCTACCCCTTCATCTACCATCGGGATTAGTTTTATACTTAAATAATTGTTATTTGGTGCCTGCGTTAAGCATGAACATTATATCGGGATCTTGTTTATTGCGAGACGGTTACTTGTTTAAGTCCGATAATAATGGTTGTTCGATTTATATGAGTAATATGTTTTATGCACATGCACCTTTGATAGATGGTCTATTCTTGTTGAATCTCTATAGTGGAAATACACATATTAATAATATTGAGGCTAAACGTTTGAAATTGAGCGATAACTCGACCTATATGTGGCACTGTCGTCTTGGTCACATTGGAGTGAAGCGTATGAAGAAACTCCATTCTGATGGACTTCTTGAATCACTTGTTTTTGAATCACTTGAAAGATGCGAAGCATGTCTGATGGGTAAAATGACTAAGACTCCATTTTCTGGTATGATGGAGCGAGCTATGGACTTATTGGAAATCATACATACCGATGTGTGTGGTCCAATGAGTGTAGCATCGCGCAGTGGTTATCGTTATGTTCTTACCTTCACGGATGACTTGAGTAGATATGGGTATATCTATTTCATGAAACATAAGTCCAAAACTTTCGAGAAGTTTAAGGAATTTCAAAGTAAGGTAGAGAATCAACATAACAAGAAGATTAAATTTCTACGTCCTGATCGTGGAGGTGAATATCTAAGTTACGAGTTTGGCGAGCATTTGAAGAAATGCGGAATACTTTCACAATTGACACCGCCGGGAACACCACAGCGTAATGGTGTGTCTGAACGTCGTAATCGAACTCTCTTAGATATGGTTCGTTCTATGATGTCACTTACAGATTTACCGCTATCATTTTGGGGTTATGCATTAGAAACAACCGCATTCACTTTAAATAGGGCACCATCTAAATCTGTCGAAGCGACACCGTATGAATTATGGTTTGGGAAGAAACCTAAATTGTCGTTCCTTAAAATTTGGGGTTGCGAAGCCTATGTAAAGAAGTTACAGCCGGACAAGCTTGAACCTAAAGCGGAAAAATGCGTCTTCATAGGATACCCGAAGGAAACTATTGGGTATACCTTCTATCATAGATCCGAAGGAAAAATCTTCGTTGCCAAGAATGGATCCTTTCTAGAGAAGGAATTTCTCTCGAAAGAAGTGACTGGAAGGAAAGTAGAACTCGACGAGGTTGTTGAACCTTCTCTCAAAATTGCAAGTAGCGCAGCACCGGAAGAAGTTCCTGTGGTGCCTGCACCAATAAGAGAGGAAGCTAATGATGATGATCATGAAACTTCGGTTGTAGTTGCTACAGAGCCTCGCAGGTCAACGAGAACTCGTACCACTCCTGATTGGTATGATCCCATTATGAGTGTCATGTTGGTGGACAACACCGATGACCCAGCGACGTATGAGGAAGCGATGATGAGCCCAGATTCCAATAAATGGCAAGAAGCCATGAAATCCGAGATTGGATCCATGTACGAAAACCAAGTATGGACTTTGGTGGACTTACCGGATGGCCGGAAGGCTGTCGAGAACAAATGGATTTACAAGAAGAAAACAGATCCTGATGGTAATGTTACTGTCTATAAAGCTCGACTTGTCGCAAAAGGGTTTCGACAAATTCAAGGAGTTGACTACGATGAGACTTTCTCACCTTAGCGAAGCTAAAGTCTGTGAGGATTATGTTAGCAATCGCTGCATATTATGATTATGAGATATGGCAGATGGATGTCAAAACAGCATTCCTCAATGGAGACATTGATGAAGAGTTGTATATGATGCAACCCAAAGGTTTTGTCATCCTAAAGATGCTAACAAGGTATGCAAACTTCAATGGTCCATCTATGGATTGAAGCAAGCATCCCGAAGTTGGAATCAACATTTTGATAAGGTGATCAAAAGTTTTGGATTTATACAAACTTATGGAGAAGCTTGTACTTACAAGAAAGTGAGTGGGAGCTCTGTAGCATTCTTAATACTATATGTAGATGACATATTGTTGATTGGGAATGATGTAGACCTTCCTAATAGTGTCAAGGAATATTTGAATAATAGAGAGAGGATGAGTAAGACTCCCTATGCCTCAGCCATAGGATCTCTAATGTATGCCATGCTATGTACTAGACCCGACAATGCATATGCTGTTAGTTTGACTAGCAGATATCAAAGTGATCCAGGAGTGGATCATTGGACAGCGGTCAAAAACATCCTTAAGTACTTGAGAAGAACTAAGGATATGGTTCTTTCTTATGGAGGTGATGAACAGCTCGTTGTTAATGGTTACACCGATGCTAGTTGGAACACCGATCCGGATGATTCTAAATCACAATCTGGATACGTATTTACTTTGAATGGTGCAGCAGTTAGCTAGAGGAGTGCAAAGCAAAGCGTTGTGGCGAGATCTTCAACTGAATCGGAATACATGGCTGCTTCGGAGGCTTCACAAGAAGCGATATGGATGAAAGAGTTCATTACAGAGCTGGGTGTGGTTCCCAGTGCGCTGGATCCAATGTCTATCTATTGTGATAACATGGGCGCCATAGCCAATGCGCAAGAACCAAGGTCACACAAGAAGCTGAAGCACATCAAGCTACGTTTTCACGCTATTCGAGAACATGTCCAGGATGGGGACATAAAGATTTGCAAAGTACACACAGATCTGTATGTGGCGGATCCGTTGACTAAACCTCTCCCGAGGGCAAAACATGACCAGCACCAAACTGCCATGGGTGTTCGGTATATTACCATGTAATCTAGATTAGATGACTCTAGTGCAAGTGGGAGACTGTTAGAGATATGCCCTAGAAGCAATAATAAATGTAGTTATTATTATATCTTTGTGTTTATGATAAATGTTTACATTCATGCTATAATAGTATTAACAAAGAAACATTAATACTTGTCCATATCGTGCTAATCAACATCACCAGAAGGATGCTATGATGACATCAAACACCACACCGTAACTGGGTGGCTATAAAGGTGGCATTGAGTGTTCGGAAAGTATGTGTTGAGGCACATGGATCAAGAGTGGGATTTGTCCATCCATATGACGGATAGATATACTCTGGGCCCTCTCGGTGGAATGTCATCCAATTGGCTTGCAAGCATGTGACTTGTTCACAAGGGATCACTGTTGGAGATATGCCCTAGAGGCAATAATAAATGTAGTTATTATTATATCTTTGTGTTTATGATAAATCTTTACATTCATGTTATAATAGTATTAACAAGGAAACATTAATACTTGTGTGATTTATAAACTAAAATAGAGTCCCTAGTAAAGCCTCTATATAATACTAGCTTGTTGGTTAATGAATGATTGTGGTTTCCCTATCATGAACATTGAGATGTTATTAACAACAAGATCATATCGTTAGGAGAATGATATGGTGGACATACTCCTATAGATAAGCGTAGCATAAAGATCAAGTCATTTTTATAGTTCAATTGCTATATGCTTTCAGATACATAGTAACCTAATTCCTTCGACCATGAGATCATGCATATCACCTTCACCGGAAGGATGCTTTGATGACATCAAACACCACACCATAACTGGGTGGCTATAAAGGCGGCATTGAGTGTTCGGAAAGTATTGGTTGAGACACATGGATCAAGAGTGGGATTTGTCCATCCATATGATGGATAGATATACTCTGGGCCCTCTCGGTGAAATGTCATCCAATTAGCTTGCAAGCATGTGACTGGCTCACAAGGGATCACATATCACGGGAACGAGAAAAGAGTACTTATCAGTAACGAGGTTGAACTAGGTATGCAGAGATACCGAAGATCATAACCTCGGATAAGTAAACTATCGTGAGACAAAAGGAAATTGGTATCGTATGTAAGTGGTTCATTAGATCGCAAAGTAATCGTAGAAATATGTGGGAGCCATATGAATTTCCAGATTCCTCTATTGGTTATTGATCGGAGAAGTGTCTCGATCATGTCCGCATAATTCACGAACCGTAGGGAGACACACTTAAGGATTCAACGTTGTTTGAGTGGTTATGGAATGATGAGAAAGAGACCAAATGTTGTTCGGAGTCTCGGATGGGATCCGGGATATCACGAGGAGATCCGGAATGGTCCGGAGAATAAGATTTATATAAGGAAAGTCCTATTTCGGAGTTGGAGAATGGTTCCGGTGTTTTCATCAGTAATGTTCTAGAAGGTTCCGGAATGTCCGGCACTCCGGAGGGGAAGGGTACATGAATGTGTCATACCAAGTTGGAATGATTGCATCATGTACTAAGTGTTATCGCTGAACAAAATAAAGGGTTTAATCAAATCCTAGTTTGAAAAGTCAAACGCCAATTTGAAAAGTCAAACAGCTATTTTGGGAAGTGGAGGGGAAGTGGGAAACCGAGTTGGGGAGGAGTTCCTCCTCCACCGCCGGCCCACTAGGGATCCGAGTTGGGGAGGTACTCCCTCCCCTTGGCCGGTGCCTCCCACCTATAAAGGGAGGGGCAGGGCTGCCCCTCCTAGCACACAAGTTCTCCACCCCAAAACCCTAGCCCGGCGCCGCCACCTCCTATTGCCGCCGCCTAGGGCTCCCCTAGCCGCCGACTTGGGCAAGCCCCAAGCCCTAGCCGCCGGCCCTAGCACCTCCTCCTTTGTGTGTCTAAACCCTAGATCGCCGAGGAGCTCTCTCATAGTCCACCATACTCGCTCCGGCTTAAGGCGAAGCCCTGCGAGATCTCCCCTCTACTTCCGGTACCACGCCGTTGTGCTGCCAGAATCGCGAGGAGAGTGCTACAACCTCTGCTGCCTGCTGGAACAAGGGAGAGGAAGGTCTTCATCGAGTACCGAACGTGTGACCGACTGCGGGAGCGCTGCCGGAACGCAGCGCCGGAAGGATCGTCTACGCGATCTTGAGATCGGGAAGAGTACGACTACATCACCCACGAGAATCCGCTCTTGTTAAACACTTTGGAATCTTCGAGGGTGAGTTATTCCATCAACTCGTTGCTTCAATCTAGTAGATAGATCTTGGCTTGTTTGTTTGTATGCGGTAGAATTTTTTTGTTTTCCATGCTACGAAACCCTACAATCACATGTTACGGGAACGAGAAAAGAGTACTTATCAGTAACGAGGTTGAACTAGGTATGCAGAGATACCGACGATCAAAACCTTGGATAAGTAAACTATGGCGAGACAAAGGGAAATTGGTATCATATGTAAGTGGTTCATTCGATCACAAAGTAATCGTATAAATATGTGGGAGCCATATGAATTTCCAGATTCCTCTATTGGTTATTGATCGGAGAAGTGTGTCGGTCATGTCCGAATTCACGAACCGTAGGGAGACACACTTAAGGATTCGATGTTGTTTAGTAGATATGGAATGTTAATAGGTATACTGAATGTTGTTCGGAGTCTCGGATGGGATCCGGGATATCATGAGGAGATCCGGAATGGTTCGGAGAATAAGATTCATATAAGAAAAGTCCGATTCCGGAGTTCGGGAATGATTTTGATGTTTTCATCGGAGAGGTTCTAGAAGGTTCTAGAAGGTTCACCGGACCGGAAGGGGAATGGTCCATGAATGTGTCATGGGTAAGTGGATTGATTGGATCATATCCTAGGTCACTTGGTTTGGGAATTTGCAAGAGAGAATTAAAGCTCTGAATTGAAAGTCAAACGGGAAGTTTGAAAAGTCAAACTGGAACAATGGTTTCCTAGTGGAAGAAGGAAAGAGTCCTTCTTTCAATCCAACTTGGGTTTGGGTTTGGATTCAAACCCTCCCCTCCCAAGGCTGCCCCCCTCTCATAAATATAGGGGGTGGGCTTCCCCAAAACACCAAGCCCTAGCCCCTCCACACCCGCGCCGCCGTTGCCTAGCCACCGCCGCTAGCCACGCCGCCTAGCGCCGCCGCAGGCCAGTCGCCGTCGCCCTAGCCGCCGCCGGCACCTCCTCCTCCCGGTATTATAAACCCTAGATCACCGGGAAACCCTAGATCTACCATAACTTGCTCTGGCTTAGGCAAAGCTCTGCGGGATCTTCCCTCTACTTCCGACACCACGCTGTCGTGCTGCCGGAATCGCAAGGGGAGAACTACAACCTCCGCTGCCTGCTGGAACAAGGGATAGGAAGGTCTTCATCGAGTACCGAACGTGTGACCGACTACGGAAGCGCTGCCGGAATGCAGCGCCGGAAGGATCATCTACGCGATCTTGAGATTGACATGTGTACGACTACATCACCCACGAGAATCTGCTCTCGTTAACCACTTTGGAATCTTCGAGGGTGAGTTCTTCTATCGACTCGTTGCTAGATCTTGGTTTGTTTGTGTGCATGCGGTATAATTTTTTTGTTTTCCATGCTACGAACCCCTACAATTATCACATGGAACACACGTATAATCTTCAACTCAGAGATGCTTCCGTTATAATGGATCTCCGGTGTTCAATCTATCTTTAAGTAACAACCAAAAGAAGACCATGATCTTTTGTTGGCAACACGACTTTCATAACTACTAAAAAGATGGAAGCAATGACATTGGATACTTTTCATGCACGAAAAAAGCATAAGCTTTAGATAAAGAGAATCCTTGCCCCCATGGATATACCTATTGTTTAGTTTCTGCAGAAAGATCAGTGTCATGTAAAAAGTGCAAATAATTATTGAAATTCATCAGAAGTAGCCTGTGAGAGGGGCAGATGGAATAGCTCTTGAGAAATAATTTGATGCTGAGAAATACTAAATGTAATATCTAGAATTTGTTGAAAGAGGCCAAATGAGGATATATTAACTGAAGATTCTCAGTGTGCCAGTTGTCCTTCCATAGAAGAACTGTAGTACCACTGTAGATTTTACAGGAGGCTAAAGTTTTAAATTGAGGTATTAGCTTAACACAATCCCTCCACCCCACCAGAAAGAATAGTATGTTATCTTAGCTGGTGGTAGAACATTATCGTAATATGACTCCCAAATCAGTTGCACCCAAGGTGTTTCAGATTTACTGAAGAATTTCTTTAGAAATTTCAAGAGAAGATAGTTGTTCTGAATATTCAAATCAATTATGTCCAGTCCCCCTTTATCGTTTCCCTTGTAGACCAATTGTCAGGCAACAAGTGTTGAACATTCAAGTCAAGGTAGTTATGTATCCAAGTATTACATTTAGCGACTCTATTTGTGTTGATTCAGAGGTTCTTCTTGTTCCGAGGGGATTGGGCGGAGAGGCCAAGCTTTGTTCACGATGACTATATATGTCCCTGATGGGCGATCAGAGGGTCGCGGCAGGCAGAAACAACCTCACGGTTGGGATTACTAGCGGACTAGGAGTCGTCCTAGGAGGATAGAAGTGCACAGAAGTATGATGTGCATAGAAATGCAGATTAGGAAAATAATTGGAGCATAAAAAAAAGTTGGACACTACAAGAATGGATTGATTGTGGATATTTAAGTGATAAGTTTCGAGGTACCTCGATTGTCAGACTGATTACCACAAAGTATATAATTTAGTGTAATTTTGTTTTCTCTAATATGATTAGTGTGTTAGTGTCGCTTTCCATCAAACTAACTCAGATTTTTAGCGGGTATGCTGATTGAGTAGGCATCACATTCTTTTATGTATGTTTTGTTTTATGGAAAAAATAGGACTCTACTATGTATTTTTATTGATTTTCTAACATATTATAAATGTACATGGCTTGTACAAAAATTTAAAAACACAAAAAATAAAACAAATAAAGAGAAAGAGTTCAAATAAAACTATCTACCCGGGTTGGGAAGAGGCCATATTTCTTCTTTACTGCTCTGTTTTCAGCCATATCAATTCAGTTTTGAAGAGTGTTCAGCATCTTGCATCTTTAAAGATTTAGCTCTAACCCCCGAAAAGTCCAGGCATTTGGATTCATCCAGACAGACCATGATCCAAGAGTAATGATTTCCATAAAGAAAGGCTTAGCGATTAGTGAGTTTAACTTGGAGATGCAGTCTAGATTATTATGTCCACGATGTACACTGAAAAAAGGACAAAGATATTGCCAACATGATTTAGCAAAAGGGCAACAGAAGAAGAGATGATCTCTTGTCTCCAGCACATCATTATCACACGTAATGCAAGTATAATCTTCAACTAATAGATGCTTCCGTTGTAAGAGATCTCGGGTGTTCAATTATCTTGAAGTAACAACCAAAAGAAGACCATGTGCTTTTGTTGACAACATGATTTCCATAACTATTAGAAAGATGGAGGCAATGACATTGGATGCTTTTCATGCATGAAAAAAGATTTAGATACTGAGAATCACCCCCCATGGGTATATCCATTGATCAGTTTTTGCAGAAAGATCAGTATCATATAAAAGTACACATAACTGTTGAAATTTATCAAAAGCTGCCTGTGAGAGGGGCAGATGGAATAGCTCTTGAGGAATAATTTGATGCTTAGCCATACTGAAGGATATATCCAGAATTTGCTGAAAGAGGCCAAATGAGGATATATTAACTAAGGATTCTCAATGTGCCAGTTATCCTTCCATAGAAGAACTGTATTCCCATTGTGGATTTTACAGGAGGCTAAAGCTTTAAATTCAAGTATTAGCTTAACACAATCCCTCCACTCCACCAGAAAGAATAGTATGTTATCTTAGCTGGTGGTAGAACATTATCGTAATATGACTCCTAAATCAGTTGCACCCAAGGTGTTTCAGATTTACTGAAGAATTTCTTTAGAAATTTCAAGAGAAGATAGTTGTTCTGAACATTCAAATCAATTATGTCCGGTCACCCTTTATCTTTTCACTTGTAGACCAATTTTTAGGCAACAAGTGTTGAACATTCAAGTCAAGGTAGTTATGTATCCAGGTATTACATTTGGCGATTCTATTTGTTCTGATTCACAGGTTCTTGTTCCGAGGGGATTGAGCGGAGAGGCCAAGCTTTATCCACGACGACTATATATGTCCCTGATGGGCGATCACAGGGGCGCGGCAGGCAGAAACGACCTCACGGTTGGGACTACTAGCGGTCTAGGAGTCATCCTAGTAGGATAGAAGTGCAGAGAAGTATGATGTGCATAGAAATGCAGATTAGGAAAATAATTGGAGCATAAAAAAGAAGTTGGACACTACAAGAGTGGATTGATTGTGGATATTTAGGTGATAGGTTTCCAGGTACCTCGATTGTCAGGCTGATTATCACAAAGTATATAATTTGGTGTAATTTTGTTTTCTCTAATGTGATTAGTGTGTTATTGTCGTTTTCCATCAAACTAACTCAGATTTTTAGCGGGTATGCTGATTGAGTAGGCATCACATTATTTTATCTATGGTTTGTTTTACGAAAACAAATAGGACTCTACTATGCATTTTTATTGATTTTTTAACATATTACAAATGTACATGGCTTGTACAAAATTTAAATACACAAAAAATAAAATAAACAAAGAGAAAGAGTTCAAATAAAACTATCTACCTAGGTTGGGAAGAGGCTATATTTCTTCTTTACTGCTCTATTTTCAGCCATATCAATTCAGTTTTGAAGAGTGTTCAGCATCTTGCATCTTTAAAGATTTAGCTCTAACCCCCGAAAAGTCCAGGCATTTGGAGTCATCCAGACAGGCCATGATCCAAGAGTAATGATTTCCATAAAGAAAGGCTTAGCGATTAGTGAGTTTAACTTGGAGATGCAGTCTAGATTATTATGTCCACGATGTACACTAAAAGAAGGACAAAGATATTGCCAACATGATTTAGCAAAAGGGCAACAGAAGAAGAGATGATCTCTTGTCTCCAGCACATTGTTATCACAAGTAATGCAAGTATAATCTTCAACTAATAGATGCTTCCGTTGTAAGAGATCTCGGGTGTTCAATTATCTTGAAGTAACAGCCAAAAGAAGACCATGTGCTTTTGTTGACAACATGATTTCCATAACTATTAGAAAGATGGAGGCAATGACATCGGATGCTTTTCATGCATGAAAAAAGATTTAGATATTGAGAATCCTCCCCCCCATGGGTATATCCATCGATCAGTTTCTGCAAAAAGATCAGTATCATATAAAAGTACACATAACTGTTGAAATTTATCAAAAGCAGCCTGTGAGAGGGGCAGATGGAATAGCTCTTGAGGAATAATTTGATGCTTAGCCATACTGAATGTAATATCTAGAATTTGCTGAAAGAGGCCAAATGAGGATATATTAACTAAGGATTCTAAGTTGGCCAGTTGTCCTTCCATAGAAGAACTGTAGTCCTATTGTGGATTTTACAGGAAGCTAAAGTTTTAAATTCAGGTATTAGCTTAACACAATCCCTCCACCCCACCAGAAAGAATAGTATGTTATCTTACTTGGTGGTAGAAAATTATCGTAATATGACTCCCAAATCAGTTGCACCCAAGGTATTTCAGATATACTGAAGAATTTCTTTAGAAATTTCAAGAGAAGATAGTTGTTCTGAACATTCAAATCAATTATGTCCAGTCCCCCTTGATCCTTTCACTTGTTGACCAATTGTCAGGCAACAAGTGTTGAACATTCAAGTCAAGGTAGTTATGTATCCAGGTATTACATTTGGCGATTCTATTTGTGTTGATTCAGAGGTTCTTCTTGTTCCGAGGGAATTGAGCGGAGAGGCCAAGCTTTGTTCACGACGACTATATATGTCCCTGATGGGCGATCAGAGGGGCGCGGCAGGCAAAAACGACCTCACGGTTAGGACTACTAGCGGACTAGGAGTCATCCTAGGAGGATAGAAGTGCAAAGAAGTATGATGTGCATAGAAATGCATATTAGGAAAATAATTGGAGTATAAAAAAGAAGCTGGACACTACAAGAGTGGATTGATTGTGGATATTTAGGTGATAGGTTTCCAGGTACCTCGATTGTCAGGCTGATTATCACAAAGTATACAATTTAGTGTAATTTTGTTTTCTCTAATGTGATTAGTGTGTTAGTGTCGTTTTCCATAAACTAACTCAGATTTTTAGCGTGTATGCTGATTGAGTAGGCATCGCATTCTTTTATGTATGGTTTGTTTTACAAAAACAAATAGGACTCTAATATGCATTTTATTCATTTTTTAACATATTACAAATGTACATGGCTTACACAAAATTTAAAAACACAAAAAATAAAACAAACAAATATAAAGAGTTCAAATAAAACTATCTATCCAGGTTGGGAAGAGGCCATATTTATTCTTTAATGCTCTTTTTCAGCCATCTCAATTCAGTTTTGAAGAGTGTTCAGCATCTTGCATGTGTAAAGATTTAGCTCTAACCCCCGAAAATTCTAGGCATTTGGAGTCATCCAGACAGACCATGATCCAAGAGTAATGATTTCCATAAAGAAAGGCTTAGGGATTAGTGAGTTTAACTGGGAGATGCAGTCTAGATTATTATGTCCACGATGTACACCGAAAGAAGGACAAAGATATTGCCAACATGATTTAGCAAAAGGGCAATGGAAGAAGAGATGATCCCTTGTCTCCAGCATATTGTTATCACATGGAATGCAAGTATAATCTTCAACTAATAGATGCTTCCGTTGTAAGAGATCTCGGGTGTTCAATATATCTTGAAGTAACAACCAAAAGAAGACCATGTGCTTTTGTTGACAACATGATTTCCATAAATATTAGAAAGATGGAGGCAATGACATTGGATGCTTTTCATGCATGAACAAAAAGATTTACATACTGAGAATCCTTTCCCCCATGTGTATATCCATTGATCAGTTTCTGCAGAAAGATCAGTATCATATAAAAGTACACATAAATGTTGAAATTCATCAAAAGCAGCCTGTGAGAGGGGCAGATGGAATAGCTCTTGAGGAATAATTTGATGCTTAGCCATACTGAATGTAATATCTAGAATTTGCTGAAAGAGGCAAAATTAGGATATATTAACTAAGGATTCTAAGTGTGCCAGTTGTCCTTCCATAGAAGAACTGTAGGCCCATTGTGGATTTTACAGGAGACTAAAGTTTTAAATTCAGGTATTAGCTTAACACAATCCCTCCACCCCACCAGAAAGAATAGTATGCTATCTTAGTTGGTGGTAGAACATTATCTTAATATGACTCCCAAATCAGTTGCACCCAAGGTATTTTAGATTTACTAAAGAATTTCTTTAGAAATTTGAAGAGAAGATAGTTGTTCTGAACATTCAAATCATTTATGTCTAGTCCCCCTTTATCCTTTCACTTGTAGACCAATTATCAGGCAACAAGTGTTGAACATTCAAGTCAAGGTAGTTATGTATCCAGGTATTACATTTGGCGATTCTATTTGTGCTGATTCAGAGGTTCTTCTTGTTCCGAGAGGATTGAGCGGAGAGGCCAAGCTTTGTTCACGATGACTATATATGTCCCTGATGAGCGATCAGAGGGGCGCGGTAGGTAAAAACGACCTCACGGTTGGGACTACTAGCGGACTAGGAGTCGTCCTAGGAGGATAGAAGTGTAGAGAAGTATGATGTGCATAGAAATACAGATTAGGAAAATAATTGGAGCATAAAAAATAAGTTGGACACTACAAGAGTGGATTGATTGTGTATATTTAGGTGATAGGTTTCCACATACCTCGATTGTCAGGCTAATTATCACAAAGTATATAATTTGGTGTAATTTTGTTTTCTCTAATGTGATTAGTGTGTTAGTGTCGTTTCCATCAAACTAACTCAGATTTTTAGCGGGTATGCTGATTGAGTAGGCATCGCATTCTTTTATGTTTGGTTTGTTTTACTAAAAAATAGGATTCTACTATGTATTTTTATTGATTTTTTAACATATTACAAATGTACATGGCTTGTACAAAATTTAAAAACACAAAAAATAAAACAAATAAAGAGAAAGAGTTCAAATAAAATTATCTACCTAGGTTGGGAAGATGTCGTATTTCTTCTTTATTGCTCTGTTTTCAGCCATCTCAATTTAGTCTTGAAGAGTGTTCAACATCTTGTATCCATAAAGATTTAGCTCTAACCCCCGAAAAGGCCAGGCATTTGGAGTCATCGAGATGGACCATGATCCAAGAGTAATGATTTCCATAAAGAAAGGCTTAGCGATTAGTGAGTTTAACTGGGAGATGTAGTCTAGATGATTATGTCCATACTGTACACTGAAAGAAGGACAAATATATTGCCAAGATGATTTAGCAAAAGGGCAACGGAAGAAGAGATGATCTCTTGTCTCCAGCAGATTGTTATCACACAGAATGCAAGTATAATCTTCAACTAATAGATGCTTCCGTTGTAAGAGATCTCGGGTTTTCAATCTATCTTGAAGTAACAAGCAAAATAAGACCATGTGCTTTTGTTGACAACATGATTTCCGTAACTATTAGAAAGATGGAGGCAATGACATTGGATGCTTTTCATGGATGAAAAAAATATTTAGATACTGAGAATCCTTTCCCCCATGGGTATATCCATTGATCAGTTTCTGCAGAAAGACCAGTATCATGTAAAAGTACACAGGACTGTTGAAATTCATCAAAAGCAGCCTGTGAGAGGGGCAGATGGAATAGCTCTTGAGGAATAATTTGATGCTTAGCCATACTGAAGGATATATCCAGAATTTGCTAAAAGAGGCCAAATGAGGATATATTAACTAAGGATTCTCAATTTGCCAGTTATCCTTTCATAGAAGAACTGTATTCCTATTGTGGATTTTACGGGAGGCTAACGCTTTAAATTCAGGTATTAGCTTAACAAAATCCCTCCACTCCACCAGAAAGAGTAGTATGTTATCTTCGCCGGTGGTAGAACATTATCGTAATATGACCCCAAAACAGTTGCACTCAAGGTGTTTCAGATTTACTGAAGAATTTATTTAGAAATTTCAAGAGAAGATAGTTGTTCTGAACATTCAAATCAATTATGTCTAGTTTCCCTTTATCTTTTCACTTGTAGACCAATTGTTAGGCAACAAGTGTTGAACATCCAAAGCAAGGTAGTTTATGTATATCAGATGTTACATTTGGCGATTCTATTTGTGCTTATTCAAAGGTTCTTCTCATTCCAAGGGGATTGAGCGGAGAGGCCAAGCTTCGTTGAGGACGACTATATATGTCCCGGACAGGCGATCCGAGCGGTGCGGAAGGCAAAAACGACCCCAAGAAAAGACTAGAAATCAAGTACTACTACATACTTCCTCCGTTTAAATATGGGATGTTTTAGCTTTATAAAGCAAATGTATCTAGACTTTTTTTAGTGTATAGATTCACTGAGATTCAGAATGAACCTAAAAACTAAAACAAGTCTAGATACATTTTCTTCATAAATTTGAAACATCTTATATTTTGAAACATCTTATATTTTAAAAGAGAGGGAGTACGTTGGAAAAAAACAATGTGTAGAACACATGATATAATTAAATGAGACAAGAGGGGATAGGTACGACAAAGAGTCTATCTCAAACTAACCTCTCTAACAAACCGGCCGGGATCTTGACCGAAAAAGTATCTCAACGATTCTACGAGAATATACAACCGTTTGGAGGAGCTAACTAAATCAATTCTAGTAGAGAGGTTCATTGAACAATGGATGATGCCGGTGGACCAA
The DNA here is from genome assembly GCA_916181665.1 of Avena sativa. NCBI lineage: Eukaryota > Viridiplantae > Streptophyta > Magnoliopsida > Poales > Poaceae > Avena > Avena sativa. Next base: position 512,725,986 of record OV702294.1, read on the forward strand.
TCAATGCGCCGGCACACCTGGTATACAGCAGAAGGCTCTTGCGACGAGGGACAAGCAAGGGGCGACATAGTTCTTGATAAACCGATGCATGGCGCTGCCGCGGCGTGTTCCCAGCGGCCCAGGTGACCGGCGTCGGTTTTGGCGCGGGTGCGCCTCACACGAGTACCGCCGCGACGACGTCCTCAGGAGCGGGTCGCTGATCCCCGCCTCTTGTGGCCGGTCATTGCCCACGCGGAACTCCTTGGAGACGATCACGTCCTCGAAGCTCACGTAGCACGATCCAGTCTGGCGGCGGTCGAGGTAGATGTCGACGCCGTCGCTGCTGCCACATCGGATCGAGGACGCAACCATGTCATCGTAGGAGCGTGCCCTTGGCGCTCTGCCGCCGCTGAGCCGCAGCGAGCCGCCGCTGCTGCGCTGGGCGCCGCCGGGGAGCGGATCGCGGTCATTGTGATTGTCGGCGCGATGGCAGAGAAGAGGCTGCGAGTGGGAGTGGGAGATGACCATGGCTAGCCCCGGCAGGAGGCGGCGGCGGGAGGCACGGGAGTGAGGAGGTGATTAATTAGGATAGTGGTTCGTTATAATCGCGAGACTCTATGTATCGCGCACGGAAAGGAAGAAAATCCTAGGAGACCCTGGGTCGTACGCTCCGAGGGCTGGACCAAGTGTACGTTGGACACCTGGCTAAAAAACGAATCTCAAAGCATATCGTCTATTTACCCGATTACCAAAGTCCTATTGCAGTTGTACTAGTTCATTGAGACAGAGCAGTTTCAGGTTACAGGCTTACAGCAGCGATATATTAATCCAAACTCCAGTAGTAGTTCGTTGATACGTACTTGATACAGACGTCGTCGTCATCATCAAGAACAGAAGAAACCAACGCCTTCTTTCTTCTCCGGCGCTCCGGCAAAGTCCACCGAACAGAGCATCACATGCAGTCCAGTTCACCCGTGCTGACAATAAGAGAGTAGGCAAGAAAACAAGTAGATTGAGCACGGCCGGCGGGACAAGCATTTGAGGCGGTCCGTCGGTGGCGCCGCGAGCGACGGCTTCGAGTAGGGTGGCTAGCTGGAGCACCGGTGGTTCCGCGAGGGACAACGTCGAGGAGGGTTGCCGTGGCAGACTAGCAGGAGCAACGCAACGGGGAGTTGCTCCATCGGGCGCGAAGTTCCGTGGACGTGGACGCCCGGGGAGAGCTGCAAGCGCCGGCGGATCCGTGGCACAGCGAGCAGGAGAATAGCGGCCGCGTCAAGACTCAAGAGCAATGCTGGAGAAGGAGACGGGGATTCAGGCGGCGCGCGCGGGCGAGCGCAGCAGCAACAGCCGCGCAGACCTCTGTTCCCGTCGATCATCCGACCTCGCGGTGTTGTCTGACAGAAAGTTCAGTCTGGACGTTTCGTTGCGGCTCTTGTTCCCGACGATCTGGCGCTCCCTACAGATGATATCAGGCGATATTATTTGTGTCCAGATCTTATCCTATGTACCAGATAGCCTCTGCGATAAACCATGGTAGATTTGGTGCCCCGAGTAACTCGCAGTCATCATCCGAAGATAGAACATTTTGTTCACTTCAGCGCGTGCGCAGCGACACGAATTTTCCTCTCTGTTCCCGTCGGGTTTCCTGCCATTCCAGATTGTCTCCGCCGATCTAGATGATTCTTAGCTAATATCCTTTGTCCCATATACGCGTAGCATCAAGTCTGGTTCAAAACTGCGACCTAAATCACTTGCAATCGTCTGGCCAACATCGTTCCGAGCTAGCTGTTTTTTGCACCGTCGATTTCAGACTTCAAAAATTCAGTAAACCAAGCAGCCCTTGATGGTTTTATAAAGGGAGTGTCTAGATGTCATGCGCATGAGAACTAGTTATGTCTAAGTCGCTGATATTATTCTAATATTTATGCTAATTTTCAGTTATATTCTAGTTGCAACTCATAAGATTGTACTAGTTTTCAGTTACAACCTAGTTACAACTTATTAAATTCTTAGTTACACATGAGTTGCAACTTATGTGTAACTTCCAGTTTACACGAATGACGAGGTAAATCAAACGATAAAAAAGACGACTGAGACTTAAGAAATTCTCAGACGTCAGAGGACTAGCAAATCCGTTTTATAAAAACCGGTTGCATCTTTTCTAGACCAAGCCCGCGGCCTCTGTTTTCGATCTCAGCCCCTGGACTTTTCAAATTCAGTCAAACTCAAATCAAAGTCAACTAAAGTCAAAAATTTCAAATAAATTTGAATTTGACAAACTTAAAATATGAAACCTGTTTGTTTTTGAATTCTAAATATGAATCTGGCCTCTGTTTATTTTGTCAAAAATTGCAAAATAATAAATATCATCTAATGTTTAATAAATGCTTTAATAATGTTCAAGAGCATCTCCACTCGTCCCCAATACGGTGTCCGACATGGCCCGATTTTGGGGCGGGGGCGGGGGAGGGGGAGAGGCGCTGGCTCCCATCGGTGCCCCCCATACAAAAAATTTAAACATTTATAAATTCATGCAAATACGAAAATACTCTCGATTTCACAACAGTTCAAACATGTTTGCACAAAACTTGAAAAAAAACTAATCTAGTGGCGGCCCTGACCACTCCCGCCCAGTCTAAGGGGACGGTACATCGCCACCGCATAGTCGTCATCGTCGTTGGGCTCCTTCTTCGACGGCTGCATGGTGCTGCAGCCCTAGCCCAGATCGCCACCACTATCGTTCCAGTCTGAGCAGCTGGCCCCGTCGTCATCGCCCTCTAGGTCGATGAACAGGCTGAGGCGGGGGGCGCGCTCGGCCTGCTCGTGTTGGTACTCTGTCGTGGACCAAGCCTCGGCGAACGCATCTGTCGCTGGTGGCACGATCTCGAAGGAGACCCGCTCGACGACGCGCTGGCCCGGAAACTCCTCCGGTTCCTTCGATCTTCAGCTGGAGGGTGGCCGTCTTGTACTCCGGAGCCGGCGTCCACTCCTTCTTCACCTGGCGTTGGGGCTTCGCGAGGCGCGGGCACCCACGAGGAGGGGATGCCGCACGACGGGGCCTGATGGCGACACCACCGAAGCGCCTGTGCGTCTGTTGCGATGCGGGGTCTCCTCGTGTTCGTCCTTCACTGGTGCGAGGAGAGCAGAGAAGCGCGGAGACAACGTGGACCCAAAGTTACAATGATATGCAAATACTTACAATGATATGCAAATACATACAATGGCAAGAACTTACCTGGACCCAAAGTTGAGTATGCATGAGGTGTGGTCCTCGTATTCAAGGGACTTGAGATTGCCAACTTATACTTCGTTAAGCATATACTCCAGCTTTGCCACTTTAACCTTAACCACGTCAAGATGCTTATGATAGGGGCAATGAGGGCTGAAAGCTAACAAGTACCATAATTTTTGGAAGCTCTTTTTGAAACTTGTAATCCCTACTTCCTTTATAAAAAGGTCTTTCTCCCACCACTATTGAGTCTCCACCTTCTACCTTTAGGCACCATTAAGAGAGCATGGTTGTCATTCTGTGTGCAGTATTCTAAAGCTTATTAATTGATGCATATTGTGTTATTACTTGTTCTTGTGCTATTTGTTTCTAGTCACCCTTGTGAAATTTGCAGGTGTCCTATGCATCTTTATTGCTACTCTATGAGGGACAAGTTGATTGCCACTATGCTATGTTTTCTGCATGTGAAACAAACAAACGTTTTTCAATGCATGTTATCCATGATCTTTGTTTGTAGCTTTCCATGTTGCATGCATAGTTATTATGTCCTATTGTTAGAACTTCATCTTTCATGCACATGTTTAGAGTTCTTTGATCCCAGCTTTTAATGCTTGAAAATGGTTGGATCTTTATTGTGAGGGTGCATGTCACCTCAAAAATTATTCTGTTTATCACTTACCTACTCGAGGACGAGCAGGAGTTAAGCTTAATGTTGATACATTGGAAACGTATCTATAATTTTTGATGCTCCATGCTTGTTTAGTATCTACTTTGCTTTACTTATCCACACTTTGAGGTGCTTTTTACATATTTTCTGGTACTAACCTACTAACAAGTTGCAACAGTGTCAGATGCCTGTTTTCTACTGCTTTTGGTTTCAGGAAAGTTAGTAAAGAAATATTCTCGGAATTGGACGGGACAAACGATAAAGTCAATTACTTTCTGTGGGGAACAAGAAGTCCAGAGCGGAGCCGGAGGGGCCCGACCCATCCCAGGCGCGGGGCCATCCCAGGCGCGGGTGGGCCCTGCCCCGCGCCTGGCTAGGGTTTGGAAGCCCTGGCCGCCGCCTCGGCCACCCCCTTCGCCTATAAGAAGCCCCCGATGCAGAAACCCTGAGTACCCGATCAAATATCCACGAAACCGTCTATAGCCACCGCCACCATCGTCCCTAGATCGGGGGGATCTGAAGTTCTTCTCGGCACCCTGCCGGAGGGGAGATCACCCCAGAGGCCTTCTCTCTGGATTGATGTGTGAGTAGTTCCACCTTGGACTATGGGTCCATGTAGTATCTAGATGGTTGTATCTCCTCCTTTGTGCTTTTATGTATAGATCTTGTGAGCTCCGTTCATGATCAAGATCTAATCTATTTGAAATCATGCATGTTGTGTTTGCGGGGATCCGATGGATATTGAGATTATTATGTTGGTTTGATTAATGGTTTTGTTTTTATGATTCTATCATGTCTGTGTTGTTTGTGATATTGCATGCTCTCCGTTGTTAGTAGATATCTTGGACAAGTAGTTGCTAGTGACTCCAAGAGGGGGTATTTATACTCGATAGTGGGTTCATGCGTCTAGTTTATAAGGGAAGTGACAGAAATCTCTTCGGTTGTAGATGTAATGTTGCCACTAGGGAGAAAACAACGGTCTCTTGTTCATGGAACATGTGGACTGTTTACCTTACACACTTTGCTTAAAGCAGTTGTCTGTTGCTTGCAACTTAATATTGGAAGGGGTTTGGATGATAACCTGAAGGTGGACTTCTAGTCATAGATGCAGTTGGATGGAGGTCTATGTATCTTATTGTATTGCCCAATCGAATCTCATAGGATCTTTCTGACTAGTAATTGCATTGTTATTCCTGGCTCAGTTCCTGTCAATTGTCCTGCTATAATTTGTTTAACCTTCATGCCATGTTGTTTATCTAAGGAAAGCACCTCTAGTGAACTATGGACCCCGGTCCAATCTTTACCATTGATACATCTTCTACTGTTACTTGTTTACTTGCTGCAAACCATTACCTTCCACACCATACGTTTAATCCTTTGTTATAGCAAACCGGTGAGCTTGACAACCTCACTGATTCGTTGGAGCAAAGTCTTGAGTTTGTGTTGTGCAGGTCTCCGCGTTGCTTGCAACACCTATGTGATGTTTCCTTCCTCCTACTGGTTCGATAACATCGGTTTCTTACTGAGGGAAAACTTGCTGCTATGCTGCTTCACACCTTGCTCTTGGGGTTCCCAACGAAGCGCTCCTACACCTACTCAGCGCTGCATCAAGGGTGTGAGAAGGGGAGGGACGTGGGCGGGGACGAGACGACTCTAGGTGCTCCTGGTCACCCACGGGGACTGATGTCTACGCACTTCTATTCTTATAGACAGTTGTTGGGCCTCCAAGTGCAGAGGTTTGTAGAACAACGGCAAGTCTCCCTTAAGTGGATTACCCAGGGTTTATCGAACTCAGGGAGGAAGTGGTCAAAGGTATTTCGTCTCAAGCAACCCTGCAATCAAGATACAATAAGTCTCTTGTGTCCCCAACACACCCAATATAGGTGCACTAGTTCGGCGAAGAGATAGTGAAATACAAGTGGTAACGGTACCAGAAAATAGCTTGACTGTGAGGCAAAGACTAAAGACAACAAGAAGGAAGCAAGCAAACATGCAACGGATCTAGTAGCAAACGGTGTTTCAATGCTTAGAAACGAGGCCTAGGGATCATACTTTCACTAGTGAAAACTCTCTTATATAAATATCCTCTCTTCATGATATTACTCTTAACTACTCTTCGGTTAGACACTCTAATCCATGGTAGGGCTATAACAACACACCTCAAAGTCCGCCTTCCCCAATCTAGATAACCCCACACTGTCACCTTGAGCGCTAGAAGGTTCCAATAAACACCACAATTTCATAGAGACATTCAACTCCAAATATAACTCATAATAAATATTCAATCTAGCCAAAGTGCCACACACGATATGCCCGCTGTCACTTTCACACACGTGGGGAAAAGCTTAGATCTATTAAAGCACAAAGAGTATTTATGTAGACTCAAACCTAAGTGCCACCATGACGTGCACGCTGTCACTTTCACACACATGGGGAGAGCAGAGATAAAAGGATACGGATGTCGCCTAGAGGGGGTGAATAGGCGATTAAATTTTTTCCTAGAGTGGCTCAACAAAGGCGGAATAAAACTAGTGTTTACTTTGTAAAGCACAACCTAGAAACAACTAAGGTTTACCTACACCAACAACTTATGCTAAGCAATACAATCAACAAAGTGATAGCAAGATATATAGTACTTCAAGCACGAAGGTTATCACAATGTAAAGTGCATAAGTAAAGAGCTCGGGTATAGCGATAACCGAGGCACGCGGGGACACCGATATTTTACCGAGTTCCTCCCAACATGGAGTACGTCTCGTTTGGAGAGGGGGTGGTATCAAACCACCAACGCCACAAAAGGTCTCCCTTATTCTCCGGTGAATCTCACCCCAATGAGATTGATCCATGCTTCCACTATCGGTGCACTTGTCGGTGGCAACCGGAACCTCTCACAAGGTTGGGGCACAACTCCACAACTTAATTAGAGGCTCCCAACAAACGCCACAAAAGGCCTCAACAAATTCCACCAAGACCACAATGCCACCAAGGCCACAAAACCGTCTATTCCAAGAACCCAAGAGGGACAAGCTCTAATGAGCAATTCAAACCAAATCCTCCGAGGAGAACTCAAACCGATGCACCAAATGTAAATGGCAAGAACACCACAAAGATGGTCAAATCCCTCACTCTCAAATTCCAACAAAGCTACTAAAGCTATTGGGGGAACAAGAGAGGAGGAATCAAAGAGACACACAAAATCCCCCAAAATCTAGATCTCCAAAGATGCACTCACAAAAAGATGAATCGGTTAGGTCAAAACGTGGGGCTAGATCTCCTCTCTCTTCCACTCAAATATGGGCAAGAATCATCGGGGGAAAAAGATTAGGCAAGCTTCAAGATCTAGAGCAAGTGTGGATAAAATTTAGCCTAATAGATAATAGATGAGCTAACTAAACTCAAAACTGGTGAAGACTTAAATAAGGACCCCAAAAATCTAACCGTTTAGGCTATTTTTCAAAACGGTCCGGTAATACCGTTTTTAAACGGTACTACCGGTCCTGCACGAGAGAGACGGAAGGAAATCGAGGGCAGCGCGGGGCCAGCGAGCAGCAAGCAGAAGAGCAGCAGCTGCATGCAGTACGTACGGGGGCAGGCAGCAACGCAGCAGCGGGGCCAGCAAGCTTGCGCGCAGCGCAGCAGCAGCGGCACCGCATGCAGCTGGTCAACGCGAGCTGCGCGTGCGCGGCCAGATGCGGGCGGCTGCAAGCGAAGCGGGACCAGCGGGCAAGCGCGAGCGGGCGGCGCATGCGGCAGCGGGGCCAGCCCAAGGGTCAACGCGCGTGCGAGGCCAGCGACGCGAGCGATGCAGGGGATCTGAGAGCTGGGCTAGAGATTTCTGTGCTAATAAACTGGGCCGGCCGGTACTACCGGCCTACCCGGGCAGTACTACCGGATCGGTCCGGTAGGACCGGAAATTGTTACCGGGCCAGGCCGAAGTGGACTGCGCGCACCAGACACGAGCGGTACTGGGCTGCGGTAGTACCGCTCGGTCCAGTTTTTCTTTTTTTTTAATTAAAAAGGCAAATATTTAAAGATCATAATTTTTAAACGGTAGCTCCGATTGACTCGATTTCAGTTACATTGGATAGAGGACGACAAGGGCTTTACAATAAAAAGTGGAAATATTGATTATCACCAAGTGAGAAAGTATCAAGTAGAATAATGTGAGATACCTTACTTGGTGAGAAACCGAAAAACCGCATAAATCAAAATCGCAACAAGATACATATGTGAGATCCGATTTTGATGAACACGAGCTTGTTATGGAGATTACCACAAGCTCTATATCCTCACATAGATAAGACCAAATAACAACCAAATACGATGATACAAGTATGCAAAGGTTTGAGCTCTCTCCAAACGATGTGACCGAATTACTCATACGAGAGCCCCTCTTGATAGTACGATTATCTATCCTAAACCCGGTCTCCTACATACAACAAGAGACCGACAAAAGGGAAAAACCTATCAAGATTATACCTTTGCCTTGAGCATTCCACTTGAGCTCGATGTAGACGGTCTTGCCCTTCTCAAGATGGAACGCCTTTCTTAATTCCTAATCATCGACCTTGCATATTGAGCTTGCCCAACATATCTTCTTTGCATTTCATCGACCTTGAAGCCAACACATGCTCCAAGCGATGCCAATGGACAAATCCTACAAGTATAACTTAATACACACATTAGTCCATAAATATTGTCATTAATTATCAAAACCACACATGGGCCCAACATGTTCTTTCAAGAGATCTATTAAAGCACTTGAGTAGCAAGGTGGATCTACTTGATTACAAAGATCATGACCACAAGATCATGCATAGAGAGAGAGAGATGAACACATAGCTACCGGTAGAGCCCTTAGCCTCGAAGGAGAACTACTCCCTCCTCATCATGGAAATCAGCAACGGTGATGAAGATGGTGGTGGAGATCGATGGAGATGGCTTCGGGGCACTTCCCCATCTCGGCAGGGTGCCGGAACAGAGACTTTCTGTCCCCCGAATCTCTCCTTCGGTGGCGGCGACGCGTCAGAGGTTTTCGTGGATTTCTTATGGATGATTTAGGGTTTTCTCCCCCGGGGCTTCTTATAGGCGCAGGAGGCAAGGTTGGTGAAGGTCCAGGGGCCCACACCTCGTGTGGGCGCGACCTAGGGTGGGTCCGCGCCCACCTAGGGTGTGGACACCCTGGTTTCCTCCTCCGTCTCCTCTTCGATGTTCCGTGTTGCTCCGGGAAAAATAATAACTTTGGATTTTGTCCCGTCCAATTTCGAGAATATTGATTTTCTGCCTTTCTGGAACCAAAACAGAAGAAAACAGGCAACTGGCACTGTGGCAACTTGTTAATAGGTTAGTTTCATAAACTGTATAATAATACCTCAAAGTGTAGATAAAACAAAGCAAAGTAGATACAAAACAAGCATGGAGTATCAAAAATTATAAATACGTTTCCGACGTATCAGGGACGACCAGGGAGCGTGCCTATTTGTTTTTCTATGCCTCTATCACTTTATATATATTTTTTGCGAAATTCGACCGATCTATTAATAATCATGAACATTGGTACAAAGGGGCCTAAAAATAATAAAAATTACAAATAGGTCGATGGACCTCCTATCGACGACTCCAAACACTAGCACGAGCCGAAGACGCGTCGTCGTCCCCGCCCCTCCATCACAGTAGCTAGGCAAAGCTTGTCGTTGTAGAGCTTGTTGTAGTAGACAGACGGGAAGTCGTCGTGCTAAGACCCCAAAGAACCAGCACACTAGAGCAGCAACCGTCGACAATGATGATATCTGTAGAATGGAAGAGATTGACCTGAAATTACACCAACTAAGACGAAAACCGACCAGATCCTAGGAGATCTGCTGGACATATGACTTCAAGCACCCTTCGTCGGCGCTAGACGCACCGCCAGAGCGAGGATATGGCGAAGAGGACCTTATTCCGACTTTAATATATAGCCATCGTCTCACTATCCCGAAGAAGACACAAAATAGAGGCCTAAACGAAGAACAAAAACCTACCGTCGATGAGAGCCGTGGTCCGCCACACCTCCAGGACACTAAGACCATCATAGACGAAATGGACCAACAATATCAATGGAGGAAGGAAATCCTAGATGGGTCTTGAGCATCCGCCGCCTCTCGCCTGGTGGACAGACACCATGCATAAGAAATAAAGTATCAAAATGATACTACTACGTTAATATGAAAATATAACTTTGTACTATCTCCGTTCAAAAATATAAAATATTTTAGCTTTATGAAATGTATATATCTAGACGACTTATAGTGTATAGGTTCACTCTGAAGCTCTAGGAACATATACATTAAAATATATCTAGATACATTCGATTTATAAAATTAAAACATCTTATATTTCTAAACAGAGTGAGTAACCCATAGTTATTTTTATATCGGGCAACATGCTAAACTGACCTACTCAGAGATGAGTGAGAAAAGGACAATAGTCGAGGCAGCGGCGAACGCTCGCACCAAGGAACAATAATAATGCTGGCGTGCTATTCCAAATGTTCGAAACGGACCTCACACCTAGATACTGCAAAGTTTGTTTTCCTCCAGAAGACTACTGGCTTACTGCAGACACTGTTTGTTGCTTGCACGAGAGAAAAACCCCATTAAATACTCCACGGTCAGTAGATAGATTCCATCAAAATGAGAAGACGTCGGGAGTGAGATCAGTGCCATCTCTAGCAAAGCCGCCACCGGACACCGGTAGGTTGGTCATGCTTTCCTGGCTCCCGCCTGCTGGCCGCGCACGGTGTCCTAGAGAAACCACCGGTAGGAGTTGACGATTTCAGTAGCCGTAGCAAAACCATCGTACGTCCTCCTCACATGCCAATCCGTGGCCGCTAGCCATGGCCATGGCGTACTACTACAAAATGACCCGATCGAGCGAAGCGCCACAGAGGCAGAGCAAGCGACAACGTCCCGGTCCCCTCCCCGGTTGTTCAGTGCAGTCACGAGACGGGCCGCTCGCGCCTGTGCTTCGCTGTTCCCACCGCTCTGGCCCTGCGATTCTCCTGAGTTCAGTAAAGTTTCTCCCTTCGGCGCCACGCCATATCTGCGTTCCGTCCCACCCCGATCCGTTTCGCTCCCCCCAAGAAGCACCTACCAATGAGGGACATGGCCATGGGCGGCGACGGCATGGGCACGATGACGATGGCGCCGCCGCGGGCCGACCACACGGCTCCGCCGCAGCACAAGATGATGGGGATGATGCACATGAGCTTCTTCTGGGGCGACCGCGCGGTGGTCCTCTTCCCGGGCTGGCCGGGCGACCGGGGTGCCGGGATGTACCTCCTCTGCCTCCTCCTCGTGCTCGCCCTCGCCGCGCTCACCGAGGCGCTCGCGCTGCTCTCGCGCCGCCTCGCCCGGCGCGGCGGCGAAGGGGAGGCCACGGCGGCGGCCTCCGCGGCGCTGCTCACGGCGGTGCACGCCGCCAGGATGGGGACGGCGTACATCGTCATGCTGGCCGTCATGTCATTCAACGTCGGCGTGCTCCTCGCGGCCGTCGCCGGCCACGCCATCGGGTTCCTCCTCGCGCGGAGCAGGGTGCGCACCGGCGCCGCGCGAGCGGGTGACGCGTCCCCTGACCCTGAGCTCTGTGGCATCCCGCCGTCCAACGGATCCAAGCCTTAGTCATATTCCCGTTCGAAATTACTTATCATGTAATCTTCATGTACTGTCTAGCAGCAGCAGAGAGTATCTCATATCAAATGTGTACTGGCGGTTCTAAATCCTACTCCACAAGTTCAGATATCTTGCTAGAACGTGTGTTTATATCTATTTTACTTACTTCTAAAACAAACTATGTTATGAAAATGTGAGAACTAACCCATTAACTAGGGGCATGTTTGGAATTGTTATGTGGTTTTTTATGTGTTCTAGTAATTGATTTCTTCATTTTTCAATTTTATAAGAACAAATCATGCCACACTATGTTATGTTTACTACTCCCTCCGATTTGTAATAAGTGTCATTGTTTTAGTACAAAGTTGAACTAAATCAGTAACACTTATTATGGATCGAAGAGAGTAGGTCAATATTAAAATAAACATGAATATTTTTCTAAAACATAAGAGCATTCTTTTCATAAATGTTGGAACGTGGCTGAAATTATGTTTGACATGTGGAGCATTTTTTATGATCAACATGAATAATTTCATGAGTTACCTATACAACTTGTCATATGTGCATAATTTCTACCTTATACAATAAATTTCCCATAAACTACACATGATATATTTTTGCGGCGACCCAGCATACCACTGCTTGTGTAGTACACTATAGTCGTTGACATGACATCCACAGAACACCGTTCCGTAATATCACATCCCTTAGAGTGGTACAACAGAAACATTGCGGGTCTAAATTATAAACATACACGCATTATTATTATTACAATACCAGAAGTTCAAGACTTTCAAAAGATTCAACTTACAAACCAAAATATAGTGTTTCAGCGGAAGTTTCAAATTTAAAACTTAAACTTCAAATTGAGCTCAACAACTTATTGGTATATATTGTTCATGATGCTCGGCTCTAGTGGCTACTAGAACTATAGTAATTATTCGGACTCCTGGAACTCTCCTCCGTAGACGATGTCGTAGTCCTCCCCTTCTACGGCTCCATACAGGTTGGGCTCTTCATAGAAGACATCCTCTTGACTCTCAGATGCATACATTGGAGTATCTTCGGGATTCTTAGAGTCTGAGAAAGGATTCAAAGGAAAGGATGAGTAACAGCGTTACTCAACAAATTCATTATATGCAAGGTAGGAAGTTTGATGCTCTATCTACCACCTTGGACTATCAGTCGTTGGCACTATGTAATTTTCGTAAATCTTTCTTCAAAGGTTGATTTTATTATAAAAATTTATGACCATCAGCCTTCACAGGTTGACCAGAACTTTCATGGAGTTCCTTTTCTGCCGCGTTCGAAGCTCCTTCCCGGAACAGGGAGTAACAAGTTACAATTCTTACACTCTGCAGAGGTGCGTTACTTTTCTCATGAGAGATCAACTCCTTGTTGCACAACCGAGCGTACTTTCCCGTCCATAATGCCATGATGTGGGGTCCAGTAGTTGGTCCAAGCCAATCACTGCCCTCTCCACGACCTCATATGTCTACACGATCCTTCGGGCTGGCTCACCTTTGTTAAGCCCCCTTTCGGGCAGGCTAAAACCCTGATGAGTTCCCGAAGACTCTATGACCTAGTGATGCCCGGAATAGTGCCATTTACATGGACTATGTCCCTAAACACTATTCATAGATAATCTAGACACCAAAAGTGTGGGGAGTAAGGGTGTCCACCCATATGTTGGATCCGCACAAGGAATCACAACGTCACGTTAAGGTCGTCTTGCCTCCATACAAGAGGAAAAGGACACAACTGACTTCTCCGTCCCATTCCAAATCTCATGGTTAACGCCTAATACGACGCTAGAATCACTGATGTCATGGGTTATTAATCCCTAATTGTTCATCATTAGTGAAATTAGAACACTAAATTCTATTGCTCCATCATATCATCACTTAGGATGATATCTAAGATTTAGTATCTTGGGAAAATATTGTTTTCTTTTTCTATAGTATAGATGATAACACACAATTCGTAAATAATTTGATAAAGACTCTTCAAAGGACATGAGCAAGTGATGAACTTGCCTTGTGATTGCAAGATAGTGAAGTCTGATGCTTGCACTGGACTTGAGCTTCTATGTCTATAAAAACATCATTATTGCCCGGTAAGGAAAATATTTAAAGAAGCAAAATGATTATGCAAAAGTAATGTAATGCATTATTTAACTTTATATGTATTCTCCCCCATTTATTTAAATTATAGAAATTCTTTTAATAATAAAGATTTTATAAATATTATTTTTTTAATATTTATTGAACATTGTACTCTTTTATTTTATTTCTTTTTATTTGAATTTTATTTAATTAATAATTCCTTTAAGAATTATCATTAAATACCAAAAATGGATATTAAATATTTATTTAGTATTTTTATAAAATACTAAAATATTAATATATAATGAAAGTGATTTTTATTTATTTTTATCATCTTTCAATAATTTTATAAAATTCTATAAGGAATATTTAAATTACAAAATTCTTAATAAAATTTGTATGTCTAAAATTTTATTTCTTAATTGATTTGGATAGTTTGGATTATTGTGAATCCAAAAATATTTTATTTATAATTTTTGGACTTTTATTTTATTTTTTAGAATTTCTTTAAGTTAAGGGGTATTTTGGTCTTTTCCAATTATTAAAACGGGCTCTAAATGATTTGGGCTGGCTTATTTGGTTTTATTGGGCCCTTGTGGCCCAGTAGGGCAAAGGCAAAACAACACCCCGAAGGGGTATTGGCCCATTCCAGCCCATTACTCTCTGTATCTCTCTCGAGCTCACCTCTCTCCTTCTCCTTCCCCGACCCTGTGGTCAGCGGTGCTGTTGCCGGCGATTCGTGCCACCGTGTACCTTCCTAGCCACCGCCGTGGTGCAGGATGAGGTTGTCGGCCCTGCTCTACCCTCATGTCCAATTGGATTTGGACTTGGAGTCCTCCTGTGGCCAGATCGATGTCGTCCCGAACCCTAGGGTTTGGGGTTGGCGTTCATCCTGATGCCGCCACTGCTGTCGTGTGCCGTGGTGATGCTCCTCGCCCCCAGGCGTGGCTATGGTTTCCGCTGTGGCATTGTATGGGTCGCAGCGCCCCATTGGGGTGCTCCTCATGCCGCCATGGTCGTCGGCCTCCTCTTCTTCCTCTTCTAATCTACAGCGAGGACCTTCGGTAAGTTATTCCTCTCCCCTCGTGCTCTCTGTGCTAGGCCATCCTATGCTAGATGTTGGTAATGACCTTCCTGGTTACTGTCTTGTCCTGATTAGGATTCTTGGTTCTGCTTAGGGTTCATACCCTGTTGTTGATTAAGTAACTGATGAATTGGATCATGTGTTGATGATCCTTGAACCTGTTAAGTGGTGACTTGTTGTGGCTTACTGCTGATGATTAGCTGTGGTGATGCTAGTGGTTTATCAGATGATTCTATGGATTAATTTTGATATGGTCAAATGGTAAAGTTGCTCTAGAAGCAATACTTGGAAATCTAGTGGTTTTATAACACACCACTGTCATTACTTGGTTAATGACAGTGAGTGTTGTGTGATGAAGTCACTATATTAGCACTTGTTGGCTTAAGAATTCATATGTAGTTTGAGATCAAATGTTTTCAAACAGTGAATATATACTTAGGGATTTTCTTAATTATGATTCCTGTGATGACAGGAAAATTATTTATAGTTGGTTGGTTGAATCTGTGAAGATTGAATGCTTAACCTGATTAATGTAGAACTGTTCTTGTGACACCATCTTTGTATGGCACAAAAGATTAGATTCTATTTCTTTGTTTGGGTTGGTTCAAGCTTCAGATGAGTTTGGCATTAAATATAAGTAGACATTTTCCTTTCTTAATGTTGGAGATATGCCCAAGAGGCAATAATAAAGTGGTTATTATCATATCTTCATACTTATGGTAAATGTTTACATACCATGCTATAATTGTATTAACCGGAAACATTAATACTTGTGTGATTTGTAAACATAAAAGAGTCCCTAGTAAAGCCTCTTGTTAAACTAGCTTGTTGGTTAATATATGATCATGGTTTCCTGATCATGAACATAGAGATGTTATTAACAATAGGGTCATATCATTAGAAGAATGATATGATGGACATACTCCTATAGTTAAGCGTAGCATAAATATCAAGTCATTTAATATAGTTCATTTGCTATAAGCTTTCTGATACATAGTAACCTAATTCCTTCGACCATGAGATCATGTTAAATCACCATCACCGGAAGGATGCTTTGATGACATCAAACACCACACCGCAACTGGGTGGCTATAAAGGTGGCATTGAGTGTTCGGAAAGTATGGGTTGAGGCACATGGATCAAGAGTGGGATTTGTCCATCCATATGACGGATAGATATACTCTGGGCCCTCTCGGTGGAATGTCATCAATTAGCTTGCAAGCATGTGACTAGCTCACAAGGGATCACATATCACGGGAACGAGAAAATAGTACTTATCAGTAACGAGGTTGAACTAGGTATGCAGAGATACCGACGATCAAAACCTCGGATAAGTAAACTATCGTGAGACAAAGGGAAATTGGTATCGTATGTAAGTGGTTCATTTGATCACAAAGTAATCGTAGAAATATGTGGGAGCCATATGAATTTCCAGATTTCTCTATTGGTTATTTATCGGAGAAGTGTCTCGATCATGTCCGCATAATTCACGAACCGTAGGGAGACACACTTAAGGATTCGATGTTGTTGAGTAGTTATGGAATGATGAGTAAGAGACCGAATGTTGTTCGGAGTCTCGGATGGGATCCGGGATATCACGAGGAGATCCGGAATGGTCCGGAGAATAAGATTCATATAAGGAAAGTCCTGTTTCGGAGTTTGGGAATGATTCCGGTGTTTTCACCGGGAATGTTCTAGAAGGGTCCGGAAGGTCTGGCACTCCGGAGGGGAAGGATACATGAATGTGTCATGACAATATGGAATGGTTGCATCATGTACTAGGTCACTTGGCTGGGCAAAATAAAGGGAGAAATCAAATCCTAGTTTGAAAGTCAAACGCCAATTTGAAAAAGTCAAACGGCAAGTTTGCTTGGTGGAGGGAGAGTAGGAAACCTACTTGGGGAGGAAGTCCCACTACCTCCACCCGCCGGGCAAGGAGGGCGAGTTGGAGGAGGACTACCTCCTCCCAACCGTCCACCCTCCACCTATATAAGGAGGGGTAGGGCGCCCCCTACCCCTCACACCCAAACCCTAATCTCCTAGCCGCTGGCCTCCTCCAAGTCGCCGCCACCTAGGGCCTCCTCTAGCTCGGCGAGTTAGGGTTTCCCCAAACCCTAGCCGTCGACCAATCCCTCCCCTTGGTGCCCTCTAAACCATAGATCACCAAGGCCTCTCTCATACTCCACCATACTCGCACCGGCTTAAGGCGAAGCCCTGCGGGATCTCCCCTCTACTTCTGACACCACGCCGTCGTGCTGCCGGAATCACGAGGAGAGTGCTACAACCTCCGCTGCCTGCTGTAACAAGGGAGAGGAAGGTCTTCATCGAGTACTGAACGTGTGACCGCTGCGGAAGCGCTGCCGAAACGCAACGCCGGAAGGATCGTCTACGTGATCTTGAGATCGGCAAGTGTACGACTACATCACCCACGAGAATCTGCTCTCGTTAACCGCTTTGGATCTTCGAGGGTTAGTATTCTATCGACTCGTTGCTAAAATCTAGTAGATAGATCTTGGCTTGATCATAGATTAGATATTGATTGTGTGTTCATGCGGTATAAATTTTTTGTTTTCCATGCTACGAACCCCTACAGTGGTATTAGAGCCGTGTCTATATATAGATCTGTTGCACGAGTAGAACACAATGGTCATTGTGGACGGTGGTGCTTTTATTATCAATTGCTTCTTGTGTACTTTGCATCTTGCGGTATGGTGGGATGAAGCGACCCGGGCTAACCTTACATGACATCGTTCATGAGACTTGCTCCACGCTCGACATGCAACTTGTATTGCATAAGTGGCTTTGCGGGTGTCTGTCTCTCCCATCATAGTAAAGATTCAATTTAAAACGGGCACTTGATAGTTCAAACATCAACGTTGTGGTTCTTGTTCATAAGTTAGAACGACACTTATTGAAAGCCCCAAACCACGTAAAACATGCAAAGAAAATTAGAGGCATCTAACTTTGTTTTGCAGGGGTGTGCTGTGATGTGATATGGCCATGATTGTGATTATATATGATGTATGCAATGTTCCTTATTGTAAGTTGGCAACCGGCAGGAGCCATATGGTTGTCTTTTAAATTCCGTTAATACCTGCATGTCTATTCAAAGAAGTTGTAATAGTTGATGCTAGTGGACGACAACCATGAAGCGGCGCCATTGACCTTGACGCCACACTAGTGATGATGGAGATCATGTTCGTGCTTAAAGATGGAGATCGGAAGCACAAGGAGAAAGGCCATATCATATCACATATTATGAATTGCATGTGATGTTAATCCTTTTATGCATCTTGTATTGCTTAGTTCACGACGGTAGCATTATAAGGTGATCCCTCAAGCACAAAATTTCAAGTTTTAAAGTGTTCATCCTTAGTAAGCACCGTTGCTAAAGCTCGTTGTTTTGAAGCACCACGTGATGATCGGGTGTGTTAGATTATGCGAGTGTATACAACGTGAGCAAGCCAGATTTGCTCATGCGGAAGCTAAGGTTTGATCTTGACGAGCCTAGCATGTACAGACATGGTCTCGGAACACGGATCACCGAAAGGTAAAGCATGAGTCATATAGTAGATATGATGAACATGTTGATTGTTCGTCATTGAAGCTACATCAACTCTCGTGATGATCGGTTTTGATGTGGTGGATTTGATTCGTGTGATCACTAAAACAATGTGAGGGATATTATTTTGAGTGGGAGTTCAACGACAGTATTGTGGTGCCCCGCAAAACCACTACTAGAAAATCGCGTTGTTTTTGTGCACTGCATCATCATGACCGCATGCTCATGTCATCATGCCACATTGCATTTGAGCATCGTCATCATCATGCATATGTTTGTCTGAAACTATTTTCGAAAAACATATTTTGTTTTCTAAATACCCCGCCTTTATTTCAAATCCAAACCCGGGTCTCCGGATTATTTCGTTTCGTCTACCAATGGATTTCAAAAGCCCCGTTTTAAATATTAAAATATTTATTTTATTTTTAGGGGCAGCCGTACCGGGCCGATCCGACCCAGTCGGCCACCCCCAGTGCAAAACCAGACAACCCTAAATCTTTTCCTACCCAGACCTATCCTACCCAGCCTCCCTCCACATCACTCCCTCCAATCCCATGCCGCCACCTCATCACTTCCCCAACCCCAGCCACTCCCAGCCCTCCACCTCACCTCCCTGGTCCACTTCACCCCCCTGGACCCCAATCCCCACCCACCTGCCGCCGCCACCTGCTCCAACTCCCCTCTCTCTCTCCCCCGCCTGGCCCCACCCCTTCCTATTCCCGCCCAAACCCCTACCTGCTTCGATCCACCCCACTTCCCCTGGCCCCACCCCGAGACCACCTGCCTCTCCCTGGCCGCCGACAGGCCCCACCACCTGCCTCGGGATCCTGCCCGCGACCCCCACCCCGCATCTCCCTCCTCCCACCAACCGCGCCCTCCTCTCTGCCTCGATGCGCTGCTCCCTCCTCCCGGTCGTCGCAAGAGCCGCCGCCCTTGCCCATTGACGCGCCCCGCGCCTCCTCTCTCGCTCCTCCTCGTCTCCCTTCCCGCTCGCCCGTCCCCCTCTCGCAAGCTCGGCCGCGCCGCCGCGGATCCCCGCCTCCTCCGCCTCGTGCTCCACCGCCGCCGCCCCTAGCGCCCCCGTCGCTCGATCTGCAAGCTCCGGCCCTCTCCGCCGCCACGGGGTCCCCTCCCGGCGCCTCGCCCGCCGCCGTGTGGCCCCGCTTCATCGGCCGTCCTCCGCGCTCAAGCTGCGGCCACGGCCTCCTCGCCTCCTCCCACCTCAGCTCGCCGCCGCCGCCTTGGGTCCGAGCCCCGCCGCCGCATCCTCCCTGGCCCGGCCGCATCTCCGTCGCTGCCCTCTCGGCCTCCTCCACCGCCAGCAAGCCCGGCCCCGCGCCATGGCCTCTCTCTGTCCAGCGACGCCAGGGCCATCCCCTCCTCCTCGAGCAGAGAAGCTCCTCCGCTGAACCATCTCCCGAGCCGACGTGAGCGGGCCCTGCAGCGACGTTGACGCCTCTGCCTGCAGGTCTCCTTCCTCTGCCCTGACACGCTCCCGTGGCCCACCTTGGATCTGGCCGTGCCAAGCTTACCTGCTGCCATGCCATGTTCTGCGACCCGTGTCCATCGGCCTCTATGCTTTCTGCCCATGTGCGGCCGTGTTGCAGGCTCGGGTGCGGCTGGTTTTGGCAGCTGTTCTGGTGTCTGTTGCTGAAGATGTGAACCACCAAGTTCGTCTCTGGCCCTTATCTCGTCGACAAGTTCTTCGCAAAGGACCAAGACCGGTAGCACTTGACGAACCATAGACAAGACCGTCATCATGGATGACAAGTACCACAACATGGCCTCGAAGGACGCGGACGCCAAGGCCCCGAACCCCAACCCCGGAACTAGAGGGCGAACCCGAAGACCATGAGTCCTCCTTCAAGGATCCGGTGGCCGAGACCCTGGTGCGACAAGTACTCCTTCCCGGATGCCAAGGTCACCGACGCGGAACGACAAGACCTCCTTCCCGCACCGATGCCGACGACGTCGCACGCCAGGTTCTCCTTCCCGAACGCCAAGACCGACCCGATACGAGGACCCGGCAAGATCTTCGTGACAACAAGATCGGCACCGACCAGGGCGGATCCGATGTGCCCCCGACGCCAACCAAGATCTTCTTCTCGGATGCGACAAGATCGACTTCCGTTGTCCGAGACTGATCTCATCGAGCCGTTCTCCCGTCGAACCCTGAGACCGACCCCGAACCTCTCGGAGCCCAAGTTCGCCGAACCCTAATGTGATTCCCTATCCGAGACCCCATTATTTTTATAATATGACTTTATCAACTGATGTATATCAAATTGTTCATGCATGCATACTTGTCTGTGGGTTGGGGGCATTATGCCGATTCACCTCATAATTAAATATGGAGTCTATATGCGGGATATCTTTGTCTTATTCCGGACTCCATTTAAATTGGCATAGCGAACCGAAGCCATGTTTTGTCTTGCTAATCCAACATTTAATTTGCGGGGTAGATAAATAACTTGAACCATTTAATTAAATGTCGGGACCCCGGTTCCGCTTAATATTGCCTATTTGCATCGCATCTTTGCCATGTCATATATCATGCATGCATCATGCCCGATCTTTTGCCGTAGTATTAAATAGTGCATCCGGTGTTATTCTAGTGTTTTGCTTCTTCGTGGATAAGGCCGTTGAGTTGATGTGAGCTTCGCCCCGACCTTTGGATGAACCTTCGGCAATGTTTTCAGGCGAGCACCTCCCCCTTTCTACCTATCTTACTTTTATAGTATTTATTCCCTCCTGTTGATCTATTGCTATCTGTGTTGCGATGCTCTAGTTTTCGTGCCCGTGATACCCCTTGCAGCCTTATATAGCCTTGGACACATCCTATTACCTGTTGATTGGTAGATAGTTGGACTTGCGCGTCGGAGTCGCTTGCTCGAGTGCTGTTGCATGTCGTCAAGTACCACAGTTGTTGGAGTATTGCCGCATGTTTAATGTTGGAGTTGATCATGGCTTTAATTATTGTATAATAACTAAAATTGAAGTAGATAAATGCAGAGGCACCGGTGGGTGATAGACAATATTTGGTTTCCGACCGCTCACTGGTGTCCCGTAGGACCCCGAGTTCTTGACACCTGTTCCGAGATCGAGCGCGCTAACCACATGTGGGATGTGTGGGCACCCCATCGATTAGTACCTGATTTCAAAGTATTGTACCGGGGGCCACAAACTAGTTTGAGGTTTTATTTACTATCCTGTACTTATGCCATGCTTTATTGCTTTATTTAAATTGTGCGAGGTACTGCACACTGTACTGTTTAGGTAAGCGGAGTGTTTTCGCGGTATCGACAAGCCCAGTCACATTTTCGGGTTCCCAGTCGTTTACAGCCACTGACGCAAACCCTGAGTCCGTCTCGGAGACCGGCCGACTTCGTTGCGGGTAGACTTAGTAGGGTGGTCCCCATGTACTTGCTTTGGGTCTGGGAAACGTCATGACTTAGGCCCCGCCGACATACCGATGGGTGTATGTTAATTGATCTGGCAAAAAGGGTCGAAGTGCGTGTGGATGCTTTGGTGCACCCCTGCAGGGTTAAATCTTTTCGAAAACCGTGTCCGCGGTTATGGACGACTTGGAGCACAGTTCTCGATCATAGACAACTATAACTAAAGTTTACTGTTATACTTTGACTTGTATCTGATGTGACTAGTAATCAGCTCAACTACAACGAAATGGCTAAATAAAAGTACCAACAACTGCTGGGTTTTGGGATATCTCATGCTTATTGTATTTGACTAGTAAGTGTCGCAACTACAACGGATTGGTTAAATAAAACTGCCCACTGCTTATTTTATCAGGATGACTATCTATACTTGACTAGTAATTGCTGCAACGATAACTGAATAAATAAAACTGCCAACTGTGTGAGTTCCTCGGTTGACTTCCTCGTTTGGTGTCGAGGGGGAAATACCAGGATGGGTATGTTTGGTGGTAGTATCAGGATGGTTCCGAATAGGTCTTTCTTATCCCTCTCTGATAGCCGACAGTTATATCGAGTCTCTATAGGTTGTTTAGTACATGCTGCGCTGCCGCTTCAGTCCACCATACCTATGTAGGCGAGGACCGCCGAATTCTAGTCTCGCCGTGTACTGGCCTCAGTACTGACGCTCCTCTTTTTCCTTTGCCCTTTGCCGGCACCCCTTTTGTTTAGCAGGTTTTGAGATCGTCGTCGTTAGCAGGGTTACCCTTCCGGCTTGGCCTGGGCAGGGTTATGGACGCCATTGGTTATTCTTCAGGGCTCTTAGCCCCATTTGCATCTTGTCTGTAGTCGGGCGCTATATCGTTTTCAAGGTGATTTGGATCTTTGTATATTATATTTGTATTCTTGACTCATTGAGTCGCTGCTGTATATATATCTGTTCTGTGGGTCCCATCGAGGACTGTTGTGTAATGTTATTACTTCGTTTTCCACCCGCACGAAAGTGCCTGGTGGGCGTCCTTGAATCGTTTCTATGCGGGTTTGGCGGGAAGCGCTAAAACTTGCATAGGGCCAATTCGAGGGTGTTACAGAGTGGTATCAGAGCTCAGCAGTTGCGATACCCCACAAGTCCAGCCTGTAGGATAACCTAGCTAACGGCCGAAGTAGAGTGTCAAAACTATTTTTGTAAAATTGGTTGGATAGTTCTGATTAGGTCTGATTTTACTCCTTACCCCTCTGCTGCTCTCCTCTCACCTCTGCGTGTTTTGAATCCGCTCTCTTCTCTCTCTTCGAGTCCAGGATTTCTCGTGGTTGGGTTCCATCGTACCTTCAGGGTTTCGCTTCCTCCTTTGGTAACAGTGTTGCTACATCTGGTCTTCATGCTATCCGAGGAATCCTCCGTCTGGTGGACTTCTCTTTGTTCCTTCTCGTGCCTTCCGGCGTTTTCCGACGCGACGACGCCATCTACGTCAGATCCGATGCAGCGTCTGCATCACCCCTTTGTTTCCGAACCTCGATTGTCGAGATCTTCAGTCTGATTCCGAGAATGGTTGCACGCTTTTCTACTGATTGTGCGGAGTAATAGTTTGGGTGCGTGATGGATTGGCCCCCATGCCGACTACCCCTTCTATTCGCTTTTGTACATTGAAGTGGATGAGAATGCATCGATTCCCTCTTTCTATCGAAGCTAGAGGTGGCTTTATTTGTTGATACCTCTACCTTCGACCTTTTGTTCCCGGAGTGTTCTCTCGACGATCATGGACAACGACCTCTTGTTAGTGGTGTCGCGAGGATCTACACGTAGCGAGAAGACGCAGATCGCCGCCCTTCTTCCCGGTACCATGAGGCGGATCTCGAGGGCGAGATCCATTGTTAGTGGTGTCGAATTGTGGCGCCCCGCAAAACCACTACTAGAAAATCGCGTTGTTTTTGTGCACTGCATCATCATGACCGCATGCTCATGTCATCATGCCACATTGCATTTGAGCATCGTCATCATCATGCATATGTTTGTCTGAAACTATTTTCGAAAAACATATTTTGTTTTCTAAATACCCCGCCTTTATTTCAAATCCAAACCCGGGTCTCCGGATTATTTCGTTTCGTCTACCAATGGATTTCAAAAGCCCCGTTTTAAATATTAAAATATTTATTTTATTTTTAGGGGCAGCCGTACCGGGCCGATCCGACCCAGTCGGCCACCCCCAGTGCAAAACCAGACAACCCTAAATCTTTTCCTACCCAGACCTATCCTACCCAGCCTCCCTCCACATCACTCCCTCCAATCCCATGCCGCCACCTCATCACTTCCCCAACCCCAGCCACTCCCAGCCCTCCACCTCACCTCCCTGGTCCACCTCACCCCCCTGGACCCCAATCCCCACCCACCTGCCGCCGCCACCTGCTCCAACTCCCCTCTCTCTCTCCCCCGCCTGGCCCCACCCCCTCCTATTCCCGCCCAAACCCCTACCTGCTTCGATCCACCCCACTTCCCCTGGCCCCACCCCGAGACCACCTGCCTCTCCCTGGCCGCCCGATAGGCCCCACCACCTGCCTCGGGATCCTGCCCGCGACCCCCGCCCCGCATCTCCCTCCTCCCACCAACCGCGCCCTCCTCTCTGCCTCGATGCGCCGCCCCTCCTCCCGGTCGTCGCCAGAGCCGCCGCCCTTGACCACCGACGCGCCCCGCGCCTCCTCTCTCGCTCCTCCTCGTCTCCCTCCCCGCTCGCCCGTCCCCCTCCCGCAAGCTCGGTTGCGCCGCCGCGGATCCCCGCCTCCTCTGCCTCATGCTCCACCGCCGCCGCCCCTAGCGCCCCCGTCGCTCGATCTGCAAGCTCCGGCCCTCTCCGCCGCCACGGGGTCCCCTCCCGGTGCCTCGCCTGCCGCCGTGCGGCCCCGCTTCATCGGCCGTCCTCCGCGCTCAAGCTGCGGCCACGGCCTCCTCGCCTCCTCCCCCCTCAGCTCGCCGTTGCCGCCCTGGGTCCGAGCCCCGCCGCCGCATCCACCCCGGCCCGGTCGCATCTCCGTCGCTGCCCTCTCGGCCTCCTCCACCGCCCCGCAAGCCCGGCCCCGCGCCATGGCCTCTCTCTGTCCAGCGACGCCAGGGCCATCCCCTCCTCCTCGAGCAGAGAAGCTCCTCCGCTGAACCATCTCCCGAGCCGACGCGAGCGGGCCCTGCAGCGACGTTGATGCCTCTGCCTGCAGGTCTCCTTCCTCTGCCCTGACACGCTCCTGTGACCCACCTTGGATCTGGCCGTGCCAAGCTTACCTGCTGCCATGCCATGTTCTGCGACCCGTGTCCATCGGCCTCTATGTTTTCTGCCCATGTGCGGCCGTGTTGCAGGCTCGGGTGCCGCTGGTTTTGGCAGCTGTTCTGGTGTCTGTTGCTGAAGATGTGAACCACCAAGTTCATCTCTGGCCCTTATCTCGTCGACAAGTTCTTCGCAAAGGACCAAGACCGGTAGCACTTGACGAACCATAGACAAGACCTTCATCATGGATGACAAGTACCACAACATGGCCTCGAAGGACGTGGACGCCAAGGCCCCGAACCCCAACCCCGGAACTGGAGGGCGAACCCGAAGACCATGAGTCCTCCTTCAAGGATCCGGTGGCCGAGACCCTGGTGCGACAAGTACTCCTTCCCGGATGCCAAGGTCACCGACGCGGAACGATAAGACCTCCTTCCCGCACCGATGCCGACGACATCGCACGCCAGGTTCTCCTTCCCGAACGCCAAGACCGACCCGATACGAGGACCCGGCAAGATCTTCGTGACAACAAGATCGGCACCGACCAGGGCGGATCCGATGTGCCCCCGACGCCAACCAAGATCTTCTTCTCGGATGCGACAAGATCGACTTCCGTTGTCCGAGACCGATCTCATTGAGCCGTTCTCCCGTCGAACCCTGAGACCGACCCCGAACCTCTCGGAGCCCAAGTTCGTCGAACCCTAATGTGATTCCCTATCCGAGACCCCATTATTTTTATAATATGACTTTATCAACTGATGTATATCAAATTGTTCATGCATGCATACTTGTCTGTGGGTTGGGGGCATTATGCCGATTCACCTCATAATTAAATATGGAGTCTATATGCGGGATATCTTTGTCTTATTCCGGACTCCATTTAAATTGGCATAGCGAACCGAAGCCATGTTTTGTCTTGCTAATCTAACATTTAATTTGCGGGGTAGATAAATAACTTGAACCATTTAATTAAATGTCGGGACCCCGGTTCCGCTTAATATTGCCTATTTGCATCGCATCTTTGCCATGTCATATATCATGCATGCATCATGCCCGATCTTTTGCCGTAGTATTAAATAGTGCATCCGGTGTTATTCTAGTGTTTTGCTTCTTCGTGGATAAGGCCGTTGAGTTGATGTGAGCTTCGCCCCGACCTTTGGATGAACCTTCGGCAATGTTTTCAGGCGAGCACCTCCCCCTTTCTACCTATCTTACTTTTATAGTATTTATTCCCTCCTGTTGATCTATTGCTATCTGTGTTGCGATGCTCTAGTTTTCGTGCCCGTGATACTCCTTTCAGCCTTATATAGCCTTGGACACATCCTATTACCTGTTGATTGGTAGATAGTTGGACTTGCGCGTCGGAGTCGCTTGCTCGAGTGATGTTGCGTGTCGTCAAGTACCGCAGTTGTTGGAGTATTGCCGCATGTTTAATGTTGGAGTTGATCATGGCTTTAATTATTGTATAATAACTAAAATTGAAGTAGGTAAATGCAGAGGCACCGGTGGGTGATAGACAATATTTGGTTTCCGACCGCTCACTGGTGTCCCGTAGGACCCCGAGTTCTTGACACCTGTTCCGAGATCGAGCGCGCTAACCACATGTGGGATGTGTGGGCACCCCATCGATTAGTACCTGATTTCAAAGTATTGTACCGGGGGCCACAAACTAGTTTGAGGTTTTATTTACTATCCTGTACTTATGCCATGCTTTACTGCTTTATTTAAATTGTGCGAGGTACTGCACACTGTACTGTTTAGGTAAGCGGAGTGTTTTCGCGGTATCGACAAGCCCAGTCACATTTTCGGGTTCCCAGTCGTTTACAGCCACTAACGCAAACCCTGAGTCCGTCTCGGAGACCGGCCGACTTCGTTGCGGGTAGACTTAGTGGGGTGGCCCCCATGTACTTGCTTTGGGTCTGGGAAACGTCATGACTTAGGCCCCGCCGACATACCGATGGGTGTATGTTAATTGATCTGGCAAAAAGGGTCGAAGTGCGTGTGGATACTTTGGTGCACCCCTGCAGGGTTAAATCTTTTCGAAAAGCCGTGTCCGCGGTTATGGACGACTTGGAGCACAGTTCTCGATCATAGACAACTATAACTAAAGTTTACTGTTATAATTTGACTTGTATCCGATGTGACTAGTAATCAGCTCAACTACAACAAAATGGCTAAATAAAAGTACCAACAACTGCTAGGTTTTGGGATATCTCATGCTAATTGTATTTGACTAGTAAGTGTCGCAACTACAACGGATTGGTTAAATAAAACTGCTCACTGCTTATTTTATCAGGATGACTATCTATACTTGACTAGTAATTGCTGCAACGATAACTGAATAAATAAAACTGCCAACTGTGTGAGTTCCTCGGTTGACTTCCTCGTTTGGTGTCGAGGGGGAAATACCAGGATGGGTATGTTTGGTGGTAGTATCAGGATGGTTCCGAATAGGTCTTTCTTATCCCTCTCTGATAGCCGACAGTTATATCGAGTCTCTATAGGTTGTTTAGTACATGTTGCGCTGCCGCTTCAGTCCACCATACCTATGTAGGCGAGGACCACTGAATTCTAGTCTCGCCGTGTACTGGCCTCAGTACTGACGCTCCTCTTTTTCCTTTGCCCTTTGCCGGCACCCCTTTTGTTTAGCAGGTTTTGAGATCGTCGTCGTTAGCAGGGTTACCCTTCCGGCTTGGCCTGGGCAGGGTTATGGACGCCATTGGTTATTCTTCAGGGCTCTTAGCCCCATTTGCATCTTGTCCGTAGTCGGGCGCTATATCGTTTTCAAGGTGATTTGGATCTTTGTATATTATATTTGTATTCTTGACTCATTGAGTCGCTGCTGTATATATATCTGTTCTGTGGGTCCCATCGAGGACTGTTGTGTAATGTTATTACTTCGTTTTCCACCCGCACGAAAGTGCCTGGTGGGCGTCCTTGAATCGTTTCTATGCGGGTTTGGCGAGAAGCGCTAAAACTTGCATAGGGCCGATTCGAGGGTGTTACAAGTATGATTAAAAGTTGAACACTATTTATCATAAATTAAATCAAAGTGAATTTGCATAATTGTTGTAGTCATTGGCATCCGTTTACCACCTTGCGCTTAGTTATAATTGAGATGATAGAACTATAGAATTCTGGTTAGTTACTTTACGAACTGGTATCGTATTGTTTTGAAGTGTTAATCTAAAGTTTAAAAGTCCTATTGCAAACTTTCAGTAAGTTCCGGTTACTCCATAAAGTTTAATAATTGGTATTAAATCAAGAGTGACAATTCCAAGTGTTAGTATATAAGTATCATGTTTATCTCCATGATTCTTGATATTCGAAAGATAGTTTCAATATCAAGGTAATCTAGGAGTTGAAAGAGTTGTTTCAGAAACCATCATGTATGGAAGATATTGTGATATCTGAAATGATGTTTTGGTTACAACATGATAGAGTATAATATGGCAAAGTTTATGTTCTCATATTTGATGAGAATTTGCAAGAGGTTGGAGACACTAGTTGTCCTAATCCTCCAAAAGGTTTTGGAGAGCAACATTATACTCACGATTCACCGTTATAAGCTAAAGTAGCTTGATCATGAATAATTCCATGATAAGGGTGAATATTTGATGTAGGTAAAATGTTTACTACACCAAAAGATTACTAAAGAAAGGAATTTGAAAGAACACCAAACATTTGATGATGGTTATCTACTTCAAAGTGCAAGTCCAAAGACATTGGTAGTTTACTATACATGCTTTGGACTATGTGTCATGTATATGGCTCCACTATTGATGTTGATAGATTCTTTCAAACAGAAAAAGAAATACTGAAAGAGAATCTCATAAATATATGGCAGAAAAGAAAAGACTAGAATTGTTCAACTTAGGTATATAGAGGATATACGCGTTATGGCTGTATTCTTTGCTTGTTAAATAATGTGGTTATTAAGTATTGGATACTGAATTTGTTGGTATGAATCGTCATACAAAACAACAGAATTCATGAACTACAATGGCCCAAGTAACTAGCAAAAGAATATGTGATGATGTTCATCGAGAACAAATAAAGGGTTATTGTGTTGCTCGTTAAACATCAAAGCTTGCCTTCAAGATTTGTTTTATCAGGTATTATGAGAACAAAAGGGTTGTTCAAATAATTGCTGTAATCCATAAAAGATGGATGATTTACAAATCTTGTTGGAGAAATCACATCCATAAAACTAGTGCTAAAAATGTCGATAGACAAATTGATTGAAAGATCACTTAGGAAGTGACATCGCCATTTAAATTATATTAGAAAGAAAACATGAAGAAACTCCATGTGGATGGAATTTTGGAGTCTTTTGATTTTTGATCAAACGACGCTTGTGGAACTTTCCTAGAGATAATTAAAACTTCGTTCATAGGCCGAAAGGGAATGAATGACTAGCTTATTGGAAATTGTACATATTATTGTATGAAGTCCATTATGTGTAGTCAAGAGCGATGGATTTCTACTTCATATGCTTTCTCCGAAAATTTGAGTGAATATATGAATATTTACTTAATAAGGATGAAGTATGAAACATTTGAAAAGTTCAAATACTTTCAACATGAAGTGCAAAATCATTGTAACAAGAATATAAATAGTTTATGATAAGATCATAAAGGAAGATATTTGAGTTACAAGTTTAGCATAAAAACACCTAAGATTTAAGGAATCGTTTCGTGGATTTACATTTCCCGAAACACCATAAGAGCATGGAACGTTCGAGATATGTAATTGAACCTTGTTTGACATGGTAAGATCAAAGGTGTAATTCATAAAACTGTCATTATATTTTAAAGATTAAAAGCTTTAGAGACTACCGTTTTTCCACTGAAAAGAGCTTCATCATAATCCGTTGAAATGACACCATATAAAGTTATGGTTTGGGATAAAACCCAAGTTGTCCTTTCTTAAACATTGGTATGATATGCATAAGAAAGATGTTTGCAACCAAAGTCGGATGAACCTATCTTTGTATGTTATTTCGAATAACTGTTCCTCCATAACATCAGAGACAAAAGTGTTTGTCGCTTAGAACGTCAAGTTCCTTTGAGAAGGAATTTTTCGTGAAAAGTTAAGTGGGAGGACAATAGAACTTTGATAAGGCTAAAAAAACCTTAGCTATATGTGCAAAGTTGCGTAGCGCCGAAAAGTGTTCCGGAGGCAGCAACAATGCTCATGGCTTACGTGCCTCAAAGGTTGTGGTCACAGAGATCTAAGTTCCTATTGAAACAAGTAGGTTGGGTAAACAATCAAATACCAAGATTTGAGAGTTAAATCATTATTTGACAATAATGATCCGACTACATGCAAAGAAGCGATGATGGGCCCTGACTCCGTCAAATGGCTTGAAGCCATAAAATCCGTGATAGTTCCATGTACGAGAGATCAAGCTTTGAACTTGAAAGACCCTCTGGAAAGGTAAAAGACCTTACAGTCGTATTTGGATCTATAAAGAAATAGACATGGATGTTTCACATCTATGAAATTATCGACATATTGGGAAAGAGTTCACAACAATGTTCAAAGATTGTATATGACAAGATTTGATCTTTCATAGCGATATTTAGTCTAGATGGATTAATGTAGCAACCACTACATATAATTTTGTTATGTGGTAGTTGAATAA
The DNA here is from genome assembly GCA_916181665.1 of Avena sativa. Classification (NCBI taxonomy): domain Eukaryota; kingdom Viridiplantae; phylum Streptophyta; class Magnoliopsida; order Poales; family Poaceae; genus Avena; species Avena sativa. The sequence goes on from OV702294.1 coordinate 512,756,590, forward strand.
ACAAAACAAGTTCTTCTAATAGAATTGTTACCTAGGACATGTGCTTAACACGGTCCAAAGGGTTTTGTTAATTCAAAGGATGCTAAAAGCGTATGAAAACTTCAATGGTTGAAGTAAGTATCGCGGAGTTGGAATATTCACTATGATGAAACTGTTAAAAGAGTTTAATTTCATCAGAGACGATGAAGATTCTTGCATTTGCAAGAAATTAAGTGGGAGCGCTAAGACATGTTTCTAGTACATTATGTAGAAGACATATTGTTGATTGGAAATGATGTGTATTTTTATTAACACAAGATAAGAATTTCATCTCGATGAAAGGCTTAGGCAGAACCCGAATATTTGGCATCAATGTTTGTGACGCCAATATGGTTGTGCCAGAAGTACATAGATGATATATTGAATAAGTTCAATATAGAAACTACAAGAAAAGTTCTTGTTGCATAGGAAGGATTGAATAAAGATTTAAGTATTTCTGATACTTGATAGATACAATCACAAAGAGTATTTTATCAATCATGATGTGATGTGTAAAAATCCAGATATGTCCTATGCTCTAAATGTTATGAGCGTATACCAGAATGATTCATAAGATGATTATTGGACGATAGTAAAGATATTGTTATGATCTTTTAGAAGAACTAAGAATATATTATTTTGTAGAAGTGACAAATAGATGGTAAGTTCATTGTAAAAGTATTACATTGATACTAGTTTTGTCACAAAGTACAAATTAAGTTTATCTCAATCTAAACTAAGGGTGACATAATATGATGGAAAGTAAGTTCCATAATGAATTTGGATGAGTTCCAAAGTTAAGACATTGTGATAGATACTACAACAAAAGGCTAAGTATATGACTGTTGTTATAGCAGCAAAAGAGGGCATTTGTGTCAAGAAGTTTGTTATCAAACTAGGTATAGTTCACAGTGGGATAATACTATGAAGATATATTGTACGACAATATTATCAACATGTTTTAACCCCAAGGAACTAAAGGTCTCACCAAAGGACCAAATTTGTACAAAGCCATCTCATTAGAAAATGAGTGATGCGTGGAGACGCAAAGACATGCAATTACACACAGACCTGAAAGTGTCGGATCCGGAGATCAGTTGACCACTAGCAATCGTGTAAATACAGCACTGAAAAGCCAAAGGTGTTGAATACACAAAGGTTTGAAACTAGATTATTGACTCTAGTGCAAGTGGGAGACTGTTGGAGATATGCCCAAGAGGCAATAATAATGTGGTTATTATCATATCTTCATACTTATGATAAATGTTTACATACCATGCTATAATTGTATTAACCGGAAACATTAATACTTGTGTGATTTGTAAACATAAAAGAGTCCCTAGTAAAGCCTCTTGTTAAACTAGCTTGTTGGTTAATATATGATCATGGTTTCCTGATCATGAACATAGAGATGTTATTAACAATAGGGTCATATCATTAGGAGAATGATATGATGGACATACTCCTATAGTTAAGCGTAGCATAAAGATCAAGTCATTTAATATAGTTCATTTGCTATAAGCTTTCTGATACATAGTAACCTAATTCCTTTGACCATGAGATCATGTTAAATCACCATCACTGGAAGGATGCTTTGATGACATCAAACAGCACACCGTAACTGAGTGGCTATAAAGGTGACATTGAGTGTTCGGAAAGTATGGGTTGAGGCACATGGATCAAGAGTGGGATTTGTCCATCCATATGACGGATAGATATACTCTGGGCCCTCTCGGTGGAATGTCATCCAATTAGCTTGCAAGCATGTGACTGGCTCACAAGGGATAACATATCACAGGAACGAGAAAAGAGTACTTATCGGTAATGAGGTTGAACTAGGTATGCAGAGATACCGACGATCAAAACCTCGGATAAGTAAACTATCGTGAGACAAAGGGAAATTGGTATCATATGTAAGTGGTTCATTCGATCGCAAAGTAATCGTAGAAATATGTGGGAGCCATATGAATTTCCAGATTCCTCTATTGGTTATTGATCGGAGAAGTGTCTCGATCATGTCCGCATAATTCACGAACCGTAGGGAGACACACATAAGGATTCGATGTTGTTGAGTAGTTATGGAATGATGAGTAAGAGACCGAATGTTGTTCGGAGTCTCGGATGGGATCCGGGATATCACGAGGAGATCCGGAATGGTCCGGAGAATAAGATTCATATAAGGAAAGTCCTGTTTCGGAGTTGGGGAATGATTCCGGTGTTTTCACCTGGAATGTTCTAGAAGGGTCCGGAAGGTCCGGCACACCGGAGGGGAAGGATACATGAATGTGTCATGACAATATGGAATGGTTGCATCATGTACTAGGTCACTTGGCTGGGCAAAATAAAGGGAGAAATCAAATCCTAGTTTGAAAGTCAAACGCCAATTTGAAAAAGTCAAATGGCAAGTTTGCTTGGTGGAGGGAGAGTAGGAAACCTACTAGGGGAGGAAGTCCCACTCCCTCCACCCGCTGGCCAAGGAGGGCGAGTTGGAGGAGGACTCCCTCCTCCCAACCGGCCACCCTCCACCTATATAAGGAGGGGTAGGGCGCCCCCTACCCCTCACACCCAAACCCTAATCTCCTAGCCGCCGGCCTCCTCCAAGTCGCCGCCACCTAGGGCCTCCTCTAGCTCGGCGAGTTAGGGTTTCCCCAAACCCTAGCCGTCGGCCAAGCCCTCCCATTGGTGCCCTCTAAACCATAGATCACCAAGGCCTCTCTCATACTCCACCATACTCGCACCGGCTTAAGGCGAAGCCCTGCAGGATCTCCCCTCTACTTCCGACACCACGCCGTCGTGCTGCCGGAATCACGAGGAGAGTGCTACAACCTCTGCCGCCTGCTGGAACAAGGGAGAGGAAGGTCTTCATCGAGTACCGAACGTGTGACCGACTGCGAAAGCGCTGCCGGAACGCAGCGCCGGAAGGATCGTCTACGCGATCTTGAGATCGGCAAGTGTACGACTACATCACCACGACAATCTGCTCTCGTTAACCGCTTTGGATCTTCGAGGGTTAGGCGTCTATCGACTCGTTGCTACAATCTAGTAGATAGATCTTGGCTTGATCATAAATTAGATCTTGATTGTGTGTTCATGCGGTAGAAATTTTTTGTTTTCCATGCTACAAACCCCTACACTTAAGTCCCTAAGACCCATGATGTTGGTCTGATGTTTAGGGATTAAGCCTTTATCTTGTTGATTCACATGGATGGGTTCTGGTAGTGATACCAGCTACTGTTTCTTGAATCAAAGTTTGGGGAAAAAATGATGGTAGGCTTGATTACTTATATATATCCATAAGATTAAATTCTAAGGTGCTACTCTTGTCTTAAAGATGTGCCTACAAGTTTAAATCTTAGCTATATTCATTCTTGAATTGAAATATATCTTGATAGCTAGGTCAATGATGTGGTTCTAAGATCTAGTTGGATCCTCATACTTTTCTGATTGCCTTTAGTGTTTTAAAAACTTCAGTGATGGATTCACCCCACTTGGGTGCTTTCTGAGAATTTGAGTAATAGACAGATCATGAATGCTTGTCTAATCCTAGATATATAGATCATGTGATGGTCTATTTTACTCACCACACTTATTTGATGTTGTGGTTGGTAGTGGTTGATCTTGTGGTAGCTTGATCTGTGATCCCCTGGTATTTCCAGTTCCTGGCTTGTCCTTGATCTATCCCATCATCTCCTGGTCCTGATGGCTTGATCTTGGTCTTGCTATCCACCTGATCCACCCCTCCTTATGTCACCATCTTGGTGATGTGATCCTGGGCTTTGGTTGGTGTGATCTAGCTTGGCTTTGGCTTGGTTTAGCTGCTGACTGCTGTGCTTGGTGTGTAAGAACAATGGAATGGTGTGGGGATTGGCTTTCCATGGCTGTGTTGATGGTTTTGTTTGATTGTGCTGTTGTTGTGGTGCTAACAGCACACCCATGCAGTTTGGTGTGTGTGCTGCCTGTGTGCCTGCTGCACAAGTTGTGGATATGTTCTGGTTTTGAAAGTTACTTTCATCAGGTTACCATTTACTTGGCTGGTGAAACTTGCCCCTCCTTGATGTTTATTTGACTTATGGCTTAAATTATGAAAGATATCTTCTTTCATATTGGTGAAACTTGCCCCCTTAAATTACTCAATGATGAAAAAGTGAACAGTGCACTTCACTGTCAACTCTGAGAGTAACATTATTCTAATCCTAACTTTCTTTTTTCTTTGAAGTTTCTTTTTATTTTGCAGGTACCAGATTTGAAGATCAAGACTTTAGTTTAGGTTTTTCTTTTTATTCATAGAATAGTCACTTGTAATATCTCTCTGATTCAATTGTAATCTTTAATTTATTCTTTTGTACTTTTTATTTTTTTATTCTTTTGTAATAAAGATTGTACTAATATCAATAAAGAAATATTATTCTTTTATTTATTTACTAATTGTAAGGATTGTTGCTTATTTATATAGGTTACATTGTGTAACTTATTTATTGAATAAAATTTTGAAATGGAGATTCTTATTCTTAATTGCTTTCTTTATATAAAGTTTGAGTTATTATTGGGTAACTTTTAATTAAGTCAAATACTCAAACATTATTCAAAATCCTTTTGAATTATAATTCAGTTTTAAATTCAAATTTCATTTCCCAAAACACTCTAATCTACAAAGATCATACCAAAGTATATAACAATCATCCTTCAAGACTATACTTAAGCTCAAAGCATGAAAGAAACTTTGATCATTTTAGGTTTTTATTTGGCAAAAAATTTACCCACATTTTCACAGATGAATGCATGCAACATTTCAAATTCCTAAATCTACCCTTCGTTAGTTCCTAAATGCTGGGATGTTACAATTTTCAATATATATGTTTCTGGTATAAAAAAGTTAAGAATATTTTTTAGTACTTCTGATCAAACATTATAGGCTAGCTATATTGATTTTACACTCCGAAAGACTTTCATGTTCCTTGAATTTTAGAATATAAAGTCCTAGTTTCTAAGGACGATAGAGAAATGGATGAAATTGTTTACTAGGCTTGCATAGCCTAGCCAACCCATTGGGCCTTTGTTCTGTAGGTGGCATCATGTACACCCTGCAATGAGGGGCTTACAAGATCTCCATATTTTTGGAGCTCCTGTTTAGTATATTTTAATGTGGGAGATACATACAAGACTCGTGAATTGATTCCAAATGAGCCACAAGGCCCATGCACAAATATAATTTTTGTAATGGGTCTCATTTTTTGTATTTTCATATATTAGTTTAATAGAGGAAAGTTATGTAAATGTTATAAAAATAATTTTCCGCATGAAAGAGCATGTGTGATCCCATGTGTGCTTTTGGTAATTAATTAGAATCTCTATGAATTAATGTTTATTCTAAGTTATACTTGAAGGTTCTGTTCATAGACAATGCTTAAACCATATTTTGGCTTCAAGGTTGAAGAAAGAAGAACAAGTGATAACCAAGGTGTTATTCAAGGATGAATCCAAATATTGGTCATGAGAAGAGTTGAGCCTGTTAGAAGCATGTTTGAAAGAAGATCATTGTGTGAGCTTTCATGGTTATTTTTAACACATCATCGTATTGAAGAAAGAATAAATGCTACAAGGTTGAGAAGTCAAGCATTACACTCGGTCTCTACATAACTATGTTGCACACAATCAACATAAGTCCAAAGTCTCAAAACAAAAGAAAGGCAAATTACATATCAGTATGAGAAATTGCAAAACGGATAAGGTGATGGAGATCCTATCCGAAGATTATGTTGTCACCCATGTCGAGTAAAAAAAGTCTCTCACCGTATCGTCCAACCTTGTACACACCTTCCTAAACAGATCACGAAACTTCACACAATGAAACGACTACCATAAATGAACTGCTATTTGTAGATTAAAAAAATGTTAGAACAAAAATGTGAGAACCAACCCATTAGCTAGGGGCATGTTTGGAATGGTTATATGGTTTTTATGTGTTCTAGTAATTGAAATTCTTCATTGGTCAACTTTGTGAAAACAAATCATGCCACACTATGTTTATGTTTATTAGTAGATATGGTTTGTTCAAACTATTTTTTTACTGTTTTAGAAGATAAAGTAATGCATGTAAGTTCAATTGATAGGTCAATATCAAAACGAACATGGATATTTTTCTTAAACACAAGAGTACTTTTCATAAATGTTGAAACACGACTAAAAATATGTTTGACACATGGAGCGTTTTCCATGATTGCATGTACAACTTTTCATATGTGCATAATTTATTCCTAATACAAAAAATATCCCATAAACTACATGAATGAATTTTAGTAACTAATGATGCATTTTTTATATATTTTTTGCTATAACAAAGTTAAGAATATTTTTAGTACTCCTAACCAAACATTATATGCTAGCTATATTGTTTCTATATGATAGCTTTCTGTTTCTGTCTTCTGTCAACCCGGAGTGGTCCGGCCCCTGTCCGGACTTGTTCCGAAGTTTGGCTGAAGCGGCCAGTATTCCATCCCAGACTAATGCCACCAAAGTGGTCTCCTCTGGCCGGGCCAACCAAGCTCAGTTTCCTGCAGTGCGTTTGTAACAGTTGGATTTTGTGGCACACCTGTAAAAGGGGTATTCTTCCCAAAGGTTCCCATATTTTAAGGTCGTTTTTCCCATCATTGTTGACCTTTAGGATATTGATTTATCTCAATTCCTCTCATGATTCTTCCATCCCTTTTAGCGAAAAGAGAGAGAGAGAAAGATCTGAATCTACATTTCCACCAATCCATACTCTTGCGTTCTTGGAACCCTAGACGTTGGAGTGGTCTGTAAGATCAATCTTGACGGTGTAAAACTTATGATGATTACATGGGAGCCTGCAATAAAGATTCTCTACATAGTGGGGCGCTCTAATCTATAGTTTTTTTGGATAAAGATAGTGTGGCCATCAAAATAAATAATGATGTTGGCACATACTTCCAAAAAAAACGAGACAAGCTGACCCATTATTGCAATACTATCTAGTATAGTAGATGATACATTAGCTGTCATGATTGAGCATGCAAAAAATGATCGCCAAATTGAAGGGGTGATTTATCATGTTGTTGATGGCGGACTCTATATCTTCAGTATACCGACGATATGATCCTCTTTAAGGAACATAACGTTGAAAAATCAGGCAATCTAGAATTAATTTTGTCAACCCCCGAGCAAATTTCGGGTCTCAAAATATTTTTTCACAAAACCGATTTTTTTGTTCTGTTTTGGTGAGGCTCAAGACGAGACACATGTATGCTGATTATTTGGTTGTGGGTAAGGCCAGTTTATGATTAGCTACTTGGGAATTTTGACACATTATCAAAGACTTACTAGTACTGAATGAAAATACATCGAGAAGAGAATACAAAAATGGCTAACCAGTTGGAAAGGAAAATTGCTATCGCTGGGTGGAAGATTGGTTCTCACGAATTCAGTACTAAGTAATATGGTATTATATATGAGCTCATTTTCCCAACTTCTTAAAGGAGTCTTACATAGATTCAATTATTTTTGGTCAGGATTCTTCTATCAAAGGGATAACGAGAAAAAGAAATATCAACTGACTAAATAGAGTAATAGAGTATGGTTTACTGTCTCAAAGATCAAGGAGGGATCATTATACACGACCTCGAGGTAAAAAATACCGCCCTTCCTAGATAAATGTATATTCAAGCTACTTACAGAAGACAAGGTATGGCAAAACCTCCTACAAATAAAATACATTGGGTCAAATGGCTTCTCCCAAGCATACCGGAAGCTAGGGGATTCACATTTCCGGGCCAGTCTAATGGCCACGAAGAAACATTTCTTCTGGTTTGGATACTCTAATATTCAATATAGATCTGGAATTAGATTCTGGGAGGACATGTAGATGTGAAATGTCATATTTTGGAAACAATATCCAGCTCTATACAACATTGTTTGTTATAGAAGATATTATTGCCACCGTTCTGGAGACTTCCCACCATATGTGATGTTCAGAAGATATTTACTTGGCCACAGGCTTGCTTCTTGGAATGTTGTGTTATAACATTTGGCAATGGTGCATTTGTCGCTCGCAAGGGACTCACGAGTTTCGTTGAAACCTACACGAGGGTGGTAAATTCTTAGGCGATTCCTTGTGTATGGCTTTGGTTCATCCAGAAGTGCCAACCGATAATAAGATGTGGAAAATGAAGATACCACTCGAGATAAAATTATTTGTGTGATGTGTTCGTCGAGGAGTCATTCTTACCAAAGAAATACCTTGTTAAAAGTAATTGGTATGAAAGTACGCGATGTGTTTTTATCACCATGAGAGACAACTAAACATCCGTTCTTTTAATGCAAATTTGTTTATTCTATATGGCCAGTTATCCATATAGCTTCTGACTTGTATCCTCTATGTAACATTGCTAATATTTTTGGCTATTGGTTACATAGAATCAATCACAAGTTTAGAACTCTTATTAGGGTGAGCGGGATTGCCGTCATTTGGTCATTATGGTTGTATAGAAATGATAAAAATTTCAGTGATAAAAATCTTCTCTTATGCAAGTTATCTACTAACATATCAGTACGGTTTGTTTACAGTCTTCTACATGTATGGAATATCGCGACCTGTTTACGAATGTGTCAATATGGATGACAACCTGATCTACGGAATTGGTCCACCATCAACTTAGGTTCTTCATGATTACATTTAGTTTGCTTTTTTGTTCTTTTGTTTTAAACTTGTTGCGATTGTATGCATTCTAATAATACAGAGGCTGAGTGTAATACTTAAAACTATATTTATAAAAATGAAGAAATACTCCAAACACAGTTGGAAGAAAACAACCGGAAGGAGCGGGTCTCATTAGCCACTGCGGTGGTACGCGTCTGCGCACCGTATTCACCGCTGTCTCTCCGGTTCATAGCTGGATTGTCAGTACAGAACTACTCCAAAGTACTTCCCCCGTTCTAAAAAAAAGTATATCACAGATTTGTGAAAATTCGGATGTATATAGAATTAGATATATCTAAATTTAAAGAAACGTGTGATATCTTGGCAGGACAAATGGAATACATGTTATAAGCGTCTTCGATTATACCGTGTTTTTTTTTTTAAACATACCGTAGGCATGTTAGCAAAATGAGTTCATTAACTTTATCCGTACACCTTAATGTGATATAACCGTGTCGGGTTTTTTTTTTAAAACATACCGTAAGAAGATAAACTCTGCATCAAAAGATGGCATCACCACCGACACGGCCGCACCAGTGCGATGATCGCTTGCTTTATCTTCTTCCCGCCACAGCATCCAGTTAACTTTTGACAATATCAAATCGAAGTGCCGCGTCCACTGACATACACACCCTGATCATCAGCGCCCACTTCACGATGCTTTAGCTGCTTAACTTCACGCATGCTCCCAAAGCAAACCGTCCCAGCGCGCCATGCCCGGCCCGCCCTGGCCTTGAACTGCAGAGTAAGCGCCGCGAGAGTCCGGCACGGGGCACGTATGCAACTTCGCGTGAGGGGCAACAACCCACTAGCCGCTGCCTGGCTGAGCTTGGCGCGACGCCATTGGACGAGGCGTCCGGTGCCGACACAGCGCGCGCCGGTGTGCGCTTGTAGTGCTCGCTCCACCGATGCCCCGCGCCCATCATGAGCTCGGGTCGGTCGCTGAAGTCACAATCGACGCCACCACTATATAAACAGCAGCTCCGAGGCCATGAAGCACGCAGCAGCTAGCTACCATACGAGTACCACGCACGTACTGAGCAGCGAACACTGAGCCAAACTGAAACCTGAGTGAACGAGTCGAGGCGGCCGGCGACGATGTCGATGAGGGGTCTGCTAGTGCTCGCTCTGGCGGTCGTGGCTGCGGCGGCGCTGACCGCGCCGCGGGGCGCGCACGGTGCCGGCGAGTGCGGGTCGACGCCCGCGGACAAGATGGCGCTGAAGCTGGCGCCGTGCGCGTCGGCGGGGCAGGACCCCAAGTCGGCTCCGTCCAGCGGCTGCTGCGCCGCCGTGCACACCATCGGGAAGCAGAGCCCCAAGTGCCTCTGCGCTGTCATGCTCTCCAGCACCGCCAAGAGCGCCGGCATCAAGCCGGAGGACGCCATCACCATCCCCAAGCGCTGCAACCTCGTCGACCGCCCCGTCGGCTACAAGTGCGGAGGTAATTAAGCAAAAGGGTTTACCTGACAATGTTCTGCCTATAGCTTATGCTGTGCTGTTGCTGCCAATCGTTTATGTGAACTTGTTACTCTTTTGCAGCTTACACTCTGCCGTAAGCCTTCAGGCCACAGGAGCTGTGCGAGACTGCGAGGTCAAGTGTGGATGCAGCTGAGTGTTGCTCATCACACACACAAATAAAATGAGTTCCATGATGTTGAACTCCGTGTTTTAGAGCTGTCTACTTTGAGAATAATGTGTCTGTGTACGTCCTTGAGTCTACTTTCTCATGAGTTGGAGCTGAAATGTATTCTGGGTTTTCAAATAATAATAAAATTTTCTTTTCCAAAAAACTCAGAGGCGCATATGAACAGAATTGACAATATAACATTTTTTAAATATATGCATTCTACTAGTAGTATTCAGAAAGAAAATAGTATTGGTACTCGTTGGGTTATATGCATCAACAAGATCTAAATGCTTAAAGTACCGGAGAAACAATATAAGTTTCCCCAATGAGACACATTCAGAATAGAGCGGCAAGGAGAGTGAGGGCACATTCAGTCCGCCAGACTCCCAAATATGCCACCAAGGATTATTCCTAGTTGATCTCGTTTTTTATACTAAACTAGTACTACAAACAAACACAACGATGGCCTAGTTTTCGCCAATTTCAGAATTTCTAATAACATGTCTCCAAATAAGAGCCTAAAGCAAGTGTATTCGGATTTGAAAACTAGTGGATGGAATTTGATGGTTTTTGTGAAACAGTTTCTAACATTTGGCAGAATGCCCCCATAGAGGATGATCATGCATTATCTCTGAATGCAAAAATGAAATGCCCCACAGCTGGACTAAAGAAATGGAGTAGAAACTTGTCAAAGTTAAATAAGATCATTGATAATTACAACTTTGTTCTAGCATTACTTGATGTCATTGAAGATCATAGAACACTAGTAGTACATGAAAGGAGTTTCAGAAAAATATTGCAAGGTCATACACAAAAAAAAAATTGGAAGCAAAAAGAATCTATTGGCACAGTAGAGCTAATATCAGATGGGATAATTGGGAGATGTGAATTCCAAGTTTTTTTTATGCAGTTAGTACACAGAATTATAGAAGGAATTATATTTCTTCTATAAAGACTAGTGATGACCGTATACTAACAGACCATGAATAGAAGGCAGCTATCATTTGGAGCTCATCCAAAGAAATATTGGGCATAAGTGAAGATCAACGCATAGACCTTAATCTGGATAATTTAGTACAACCACACAACCTTTCCAATCTGGATGATCCATTTACTGTAGATGAAACTGACATAGTTATAAAGGAAATCCCTAAAATCCCAATTGATAGAGCTCCTGGGCATATGGATTTAATGGGTTATTCTTGAAGAAGTATTACCAATTATTAAGCATTCCTAACTTGGTCAATAATTTTAATGAAGGAAATTTTAATCTGCAGGCAATCAATACAGCTTTCATTACATTGATCCACAATAAAAATGAGCCTAAAACAATGAAATCCTGAATAATGAAAGGTTATGGCTCATACTGCTTTCATATCATTGGTAAGACTTCCTTTAAAATTCCTGACTAAGCTTATGGCTAATAGGTTGCAGAAGGAAATTATACTTATCCTACACCAAAATTAATATGGATTCATCAAAGGTAAAACTATACAAGGTTGTTTGGGATGGACTTTTGAGTACCTTCATATTTGTCATATGTCTAAGAAGACTATTATTATCCTCAATATTAATTTTGAAAAGGAATTTGACAAAATAGAATATAGTGTTACTATTAGTATGCTGAGCGCAAAGGGATTTGGACCTAAATGGATTTATGTAATTTCAAAAATACCGAATACTACATCCACATATGTTCTACTCAATGGGTACCTTGCAAGGAGATCATATGCAAGAGGGGGTGAGATAAGGGGACCCACTGTCTCCCTACTATTTGTGAACATTGTTGATTTACTACATGCTATTATTAATGATGCTTGGGCAAGAGGGGAACTAAGCTTAATTATCAGAAGATTATGGATAATAATATCCTAATTTATCCAGTATGCAGATGACAAATTTTTCATAATGCCTGTTGATTTGCACAACTTTCCACTTTGAAAATAAGGCTACTACAATTTGGTCAAGATGTTGTATTAAGGATAAATGTCCATAAAAACTACTTTGGTGCCAATTAATGTGGATGATTCCCAAACACAGAATCTTGCCTCTATTTTTGGATGCAGAGTTGAAAGTATTCCACTTACCTATTTGGTACTTCCACTGGGAAAAACTAGACAATTAGTGGATGATCTTATGCCAATTGTATCAAGAATGGACATACGACTAACATGTCTATCATCAATGCTAACCTATACTGGAAGATTGACCTTTCTTAATTTTTTCCTAGCTTATTTTCCGATGTATGCAACGTTCTCATTGAGAGTCCCAGTATCAATATTTGTGCAATTCGAGAAAAAGGGCAAACAACTCTTATGTGACATAAGAAATGATATTCAACAACAAGGCAAATTCCCAGCAAGCTAGGATATGATATCTAGACCAAAGGAGCATGGGCCTGCTGTTCTTAATCCCAGATTACAAAACGAGACCTTACTAATGAATAATGTGCATAAATTTTACAATCATCATGCTATACCATGGGTAAATATCCTTTGGCAAGCATACTAGGATATTTTTTGAAGTGTTTTTTATTTTCTTTTATTTTTTGTAAGGCTAAAAAGACGATCCGTGAGAGGGGATGGAGTTGGTACAGGCCACTTAGCCGTAGGGCACTGGGGCAGAGTGTCCTACGGCTAAGTTGACCCAGCTGCTGCAGCACACATACCCGTAGTGTACTAGGTCAGGGTGCGCTACGGCTAAACTTCACACCCATAGCACACCTTGACCTAGTGTGCTACGGGTATGTGTGTTGCGGCCACCTGTGCCCTGGCTCACACATAGCCGTGACGCATCACCCCGATGTGCGCCACGCTTACGGCAGTTAGCCGTAGGACACTTGTGGGCAGTGCGCCATGCATATTTTACCGTGGGGCACCACTAGAATGTGCGTCACGGATATGTGGATTACTTATAGCCGTTTTCCTTGTAGTGTATGTTATAATTGTTGTGAAACTTAACTATGAGAATCGAAGGAAACATCACATCTAGGTGTAGTAAGGATGAACTAAACCAGATCTTCTTAGTCCAGCCTTTAGGACTAGCTCATGTGTTGAGTGATGATAAAGTTTCCTGATCATGGTATAGAGTATGCCACCAATAATGAGAGTTCATTGTCTAGAGGGACAAGGGTACGAAACATATCAAAAGAATGATTTACTATAAGATAGAATCATGGAGTTAATAGTCAAATCTATAAATCATTGTCTGATGCATAAATTTTTAAGACAATGAGAATATCAACTACCTTCATGCAGGAAGGCTTTTCCTTGGTTTTGTCCAAACCCCACATGTAAAGGTGGTCATAACGGTGATTCCGAGATAAGCACAAAAAGTATGTCTAGGGACTTAGATAGTTTAACAAGTGGGGACTCACCCCTCTTAACGATGGAGAGATATTCACTGGGACCACTCAGTATTACATTGGAGAATCCCGATCCTCCTACGAAACCTTGAAGATCTCGGGAGGTGCTATTGGCCGCTTTAAGAGGCACTACCCCAACACGCTTCACGCATGCGCCATCCTCTCCCCTGATCGTGGGTTGCAGCCCACAACCTATTGCACGGGCGCACCCTCCTCTCCCTGATCCCAGTCTTCCTCTTTCTCACATAGGTCATGCCCCCTCTGTCGATTCTTCCTCCCTCCGAAACCCTAAGAATCTGCACCCCTCCTGCTAAGTTTTCTCTAGCAAGATCCCGGCCGGCCGGCCATCCCTAAACCCTCTGACCTGCACCCCTAACCTTAAGTCCGGTCGCTGGCGAGCACCCACCACCCTAACCCTAACTCCGGTCGCCGGAGAGCACCATCCCACCCCCTCCCTAAGTTTTCTTCCTCACATCCGCCAGCGACGCATCGTCTGGCTACAGCGTTCCCCTCATCGGTGAGGTGACAGCGTAACCTCCATCTCTGACGCCACAACGAGCCGTGTCATCCCCATCGTCCGAGAGGTCCTCCGGTTCCTCCGTCGTCCTCATCTCCGGTGTCACTTCGCCCGCCGTCGTGCTCATCTTCGGTCGTCCTGATCCCCACCAGTAAGTGGCCTAGCTCAAGAAGGAAACTACAACGTTAGGGGGTGCACTCCACGAGCGAGTGGCGTCGTGTCGAGGGGCAATTAGCATTTGCCAAGACCCCCGGTCTTGCGTGTAACATCCCATGATTTAGGAACCAACGAAGGATAGATTTAGGAATCTGTGAAATAGCATGCATTCATCTATAAAAATGTGGGTAAATTTTTCGCCAAATAAAAACCTAAAGTGATCAAAGTTTCTTTCACTCTTTAAGATTAGGAATAGTCTTGGAAAATGATTGTGATAGACTTTGATATGATCTTTGTGGATAAGTGTGTTTTGGTAAATGAAATTTGAATTTAAATTTGAATGTTGGATTTATAATTCAAAAGGATTTAGAATTATGTTTAAGTATTATGATTTAGTCAAGAGTTAACAATTAGTTATTCAAACTTTAAATCAAGGACACAATCAATAAAATGAATATTTGTTCCATAATTATATTTAAGAAAGAAGTTACAAAATGTAACTTATGAAAATAAGCAACAATCTTTACAATAGTAATTAAATAAAAGAATAATCTTTACATATTGAGTAAATAGTACAATCTTTATTACAACAGAAGAAAATAAAAATTAAATAATAATTAAATAAAAAAATACAAAAGAATAAAAGAAATATTACATGTGACTATTCTATAAAGAAAAAGAAAACCTAGACTAAAGTCTTGAATATCCAAGTCTGGTACCTGCAAAACAAACACAAACAAAAAGAAAGAAAGTTAAGGTTAAAAAGGTTTTACTCTCAGACTTGACAGTGAAGTGCACTGTTCAAGGTTCATCATTGAGTAATCTTTTAAGGGACAAGTTTCACCAATATGAAAGAATTATATCTTTCATAATTTTTAAAGCCATAAGACAAATAAACAGCTAGGAGGGGCAAGTTTCACCAGCCAAGTAAAATGTAACTAGATAAAAGTAACCTCATAAACACATCATATCCACAGGGTGTGCAGCAGGCACACAGGCAGCACACACCAAACTGCATGGTGTGTGCTGTCAGCACAGCAGCAACAGCTCCAACACACAAAACTACACAGCACAGCCGTGGGCAAGCCAACCCCACACCATTTCCTTGTTCATACACACCAAGAATAGCAGCCCAGCTAAACCAAATCAAAGCCAAGCAAGATCACACCAATCAAAACCCTGGATCACATCACCAAAATGGTGACATAAGGAGGGGGTATATCAGGTGGATAGCAAGATCAAGATCAAGCCATCAGGACCAGGGGTGAAGAGCTAGATCAAGGACAAGCCTAGGAGCTGGAAGTATCAAGAGGAGCACCAGATCAAGCTAGGCACACAACCACAAGATCCACAACTTGCAACCTCAAAAACACCCAAGTGTGCTGAGTATCATAAAACATCCATATATTATGTTCATCTTAGTCCAACAGAAAAGCATTGTGATGTTATACAAGTTAAACCTCTCAGTGATCATCCAAGTGTGGTGAACCTATCATAGAGGAAGTTTGAAACATAAAGGCCAGTAGTAAGCTCTACCAAATCCACCAGGACCTCAGACCAGCATCATAGGTCCTTGTAATCATAAACAACTCATATATTCCAAAATATTATCAAATAGACTATAAAATTTGGGCACATTCTCATGATGGAGTAGCACCTTAGATTTTACAAACTATATGCACCAACATTAAGCTACAAACAAACCAATCATCTTAGCCCACTAGGATCCAAGGTTCAGTAAACAACCTTGATACTTAAGAATATCTATGAGGGGCAGTAGGATAGGAATTTAATTCCTAAATCTCAGACCAGCATCATAGGCATTGATCTTTTAAAGAAAAAGCTTACAATTTCTCTTTAACAGACATCCAATCTTAAGCACTGCTAAAGTAAAAGCCCAGCAGTAGAATCACTACTTGTGTGCCATCCTAGGATGGTGTCACAAGAACCAATTCTAAAACAAACCAATAATCATTGAGCTTTCATAAATAAACCAAAAAAATAATCACTATCATATTCCTGGAAAGAACAACCAGGAATCAGGATTAGGTTTATATGTGCAAAGTGTTACTGTAAGAAACCAAGTAACTTTAATCTACACATCTTCACTGACAGTGCTACTATCAGTACTAGAGTATTAATAGTAGAAAAAATCACTAAGCATCAAATTAACTAACCAGGTTTCACATTTAAATCATCAACTTAACCAAGATTTAACACCAGTTAGAGGCAACACTACTAAACCATCAACATCAGATCAAGAATGTCATCAGGTAATCAAATCATGACAGAAAGCACTAAAGTGCAGTGAGCACAATCTTCACTGGTCATCACTACCAAATCAAACCATCATCTTACAAGCACAAAGAGGGATGAATCCTAGAACCAGGGAAGAACCCTAGAACAGAGATGAACCCTGATGAGGGATGGCCACTAGTTACACACATATGAACTCAGAGGAGGTAGAGGCATGGGGAAAAACCCAAGGATCAACTCACCTGTGGTCCTCGCTGTAGATTAGAAGAGGAAGCAGAGGGTCGTCGACGAACACAGTGGCATGGGAAGCACCCCCAAGGGGGCGCTACAACCCATACCACACCAAGTAGGTGACCATAGCCTCGCCTGAAGGCAAGGAGCACCACCACAATGCACGACAGCAGCGGCGGCGACGGCACCAGCATCACCCCAAACCCTAGGGTTCGGGATGGAGCTAGTCTGGCCACGGGAAAGCTCTAGAGCCAAATCGGATTGGACAGGAGGGTAGTGCGTGATCGACAACCTAGCCCTGCACCACAGCAGCGGCCAGGAAGGTCCATGACGGCGAGCCAAGCACGGCGGCGGCGCCATCGACCACATGGTCGAGGAGGAGAGGATAGAGGTGAGATCGAGCGAGTGACAGAGAGGGTGGGATGGACTGGGCCAAAACCCCTTCGGGGTGTGGTTTTGGTTCTGTCCTGTTGGGCCACAAGGGCCCAATAAACCAAAACAGATAGCCCATTTACCTAAAGGCTATTTTTAATAAATAGGAAAAGACCAAAATGCCCCTAAATTTAAATAAATTCTAGAAAATAAAATAAAAATCCAAAAATTATAAATAAAATATTTTTAGATTCGCAATAATCCAAACTATCCAAATAAATTAAGAAATAAAATTTTAGACATATAAATTTTATTAAGAATTTTTTAATATAAATATTTCTTATAGAATTTTACAAAATTATTGGAAGTTGATAAAAATAAATAAAAATCACTTTCGTTATAGATTAATATTTTGGGTATTTAAATGATAATTCTTAAAGGAATTATTAAATTAATAAAATGAAATAAAATAAAAGAATACAATATTCAATAAATCTTAAGAAATTAATATCTATAAATTCTTTATGATTAAAAGATTTTATAACTTAAATAATGGGGGAGAATACACATAAAGCTAAATAATGCATTACATTATTTTGCATAATCATTTTGCTTCCTTAAATATTGTTCTTACCGGGCAATAATGATGACTTTGTAGACATAGAAGCTCAAGGTCCAGTGCAAGCATCCGACTTCACTACCTTGCAATCACAAGGCAAGTTCATCACTTGCTCATGTCCTTTGAAGAGTCTTTATCAAAGTATTTACAAATTGTGTGTTATCATCTATATTATAGAAAAAGAAAATATTATTTTCTCAAGATAATAAATCTTAGATATCATCCTAAGTGATGATATGATGGAGCAATAGAACTTAGGGTTCTAGTTGCAACAATGATAATCAATTAGGGACTTAATAACCCATGACATCAGTGACTCTAGCACCGTATATCACGCGTTAGCCATGAGATTTGAAATGGGACAGAGAAGTCAGCTGTATCTTCTTCCTCTCGCATGTAGCCAGATGTGCAGGTCGTGGCTGTTATCCTCGTAGCGTGCATATTAATTGGTAATTCGTAGAGGATATGCAACATATGGGTGGGAACCCTCAACGTCCCACGATAGTTCTGGCATCTAACGGTTTGTACAAACCATTGCCGTAATTCAATATATAGGTATGGTGTACACCAAGGAGACATGCGAGGTCGCGAAGGAGGCAGTGATTGGCTTGGACCAACTACTGGGCCCCACATCATGGAATTGTGGACGGGAAAGTACGCCTGGTTGTGCAACAAGGAGTTGATCTCTCATGGGTAAAGTAACGCACCTTTGTAGAGTGTAAGAATTGTAACTTGTTACTCCCTATTCCGGGAAGGAGCTACGAACGCGGCAGGAAAGAAACTCCATGAAAGTTCTGGTCAACCTGTGAAGGCTGATGGTCATAGATTTTATAATAATATCAAACTTTGAAGAAAGATTTACAAAAACTGCATAGTGGCAAGGATTTATAATCCGAGGTGGTAGTTAGAGCATCAAACTTCCCATCTTGCATATAATGAACTTGTTGGGTAACGCTGTTACTCATCCTTTCCTTTGATCCCTTTCTTAGAATCTGAGGATCCCGAAGACGTGCCAATGTATGCAGTCGAATGCCAAAAAGATGTGTTCTACGAGGAGCCTGACCTATCAGGAGGTGTTGAAGGAGTGGATTACAAAATCCGCTATGGTGTCGATGACAACGAGTCCAACTAAGTATGCTAGTTAAGTAGTAACCGACAGAGCCGAGCAGCATGAACTCTATAGAATAAACTGCTGAGCTCAACTCCTAGTGGGAGTTGCTACTTTTAAATTTCGCTGAAAACACTTTATATATTGGTTTGTAAGTCGAATCCTTCTGAAGTCTTGAACTTATGGTATTGTAATAATAATAATGTGTGAATGTTTGTAATAAGGACCCGCAATGTTTCTGTTGTACCACTCTGAGGGATGTGATATTTACAGAACGGTGTTCTCCGGATGTCATGTCAACGACTATAGTGTACTACACAAGCAGTAGTATGCTGGGTCACCGTATTGCGCCACCCATCTCTAGTGTGAGCTCGTCCACCCTCTTCGCAAATCCGCATGTCGATCACCTCGAGCCTGCGCACAAGGAACAAACTTCGGAAGATCGATTGGTGGAATGCAAAAATAATAATAATTTGGGACTCACTCGAGATGGTGCATCTCTAATATGCAGCGGCACTGAAGGGGCACGCTAGGGAGGGGCGACTAGGCATGCCGGAGCCCGGCGTGACTAGAGACGACCCAGCCGTTGCATATCCTATCGTTGTCATCCGTCGCCTATCTAGACACGTTGTGTTTTACGGAGGGAGTATATCCTAACGTGATTGGAATGTATACAATGTTGCCCTGCTTTTCATGTGAAATTCACGATGCTTTAGCTGCTGATAGAAGCAAGGTACCACTCGAACTAGGAATTGTAGATTATCTCAAGGTTAGATTACAGCATCCAGATACAAGGGTCCAAATCAGCAAGAAGGGGAATCGAGAAGAGAGCCGGAGATGGGAAAGGAGAAGCCGCCGATGCCGTGATCCTTCTGGATGGTGACTCAGTCCTTCCTTACGTTTCTTGTAGTCGCCACCTTCCTCGCAGGTACCAGGGCTGGCTTGGGCTGGATCCACTCCGGTCCAGATAGGCGCACGTTGGGCCGGTGCGTCCTTGTTGGCCTGGTCTTCCGTGGTGGGCTTGGCAAGGGAGGTGTGCTGCTAACAATCCCCACCCCTTGAAATTCGGCTTGTCCCCAAGCCGCCGCCTCCGTGTACCGACGCTGAAGAGCTTCCAGATCATGCCAAGTTGCATGTTCAGCAGCGGCGAAGTTCCAATGTACCTTGACCTGCTGGCGAGGCTTGTCCTTGTTCTTGGTCCAGCGAAACTCCAATGCCTTCATAGGCCGCCAAGCTGGAGCCTGAGGGAAGCGGCGATGTAAATCCTCCAGGCTCTCCCATGTGGTAGCAACAGGATCAGAGTTAGTCCAACGTATCAGGCCCTGGTGAACCATCTTGTTCGCTTCCTTATGCCAACGAAACTCCAACACCGACTCGGGAACCTGCATCACATCATCAAGGTCAGGGAGCATTGACGCGACCTGAGTTGGTCGCTGCTTAGCCTTCTTGAGCTGTGAAACATGAAAGACCGGGTGTATCTTGGAATCTGCAGGAAGCTCGAGACGGTAGGCCACCTCTCCCACCTTGCCAACCACCTTGTATGGTCCATAGAACTTGAAAGATAGTTTGTGGTTGGCTCGCCTGGAGACTGACATTTGCACGTATGGTTGAAGTTTCAGGAAAATAGCCTCACTAATAGAAAACCGCCGGTCTGAGCGGCGTTTGTCAGCTTGAAACTTCATATGCTGTTGTGCCCTAGCCAAATGTTGCCTAAGCAAGTCCATCATTCCTTGGCGTTCATCCAGCCATACCTGCACCTCAGTGACTGGAGGTACATCCATCGCTGACAGTCCCAACTGCCTGGGTTCACGACCATAAAGAACAGAGAATGGTGACTTACCAAGGGCAGAGTGTGTGCTTGTATTGTACCAGTACTCCGCGAGAGCCAGCCAACGAGACCATTGTCGTGGACATGCCTGTGTAAAACAGCGAAGATACGTCTCGAGGCACTGGTTTACCCTCTCCGTCTGCCCGTCAGTCTGCGGGTGATACGCTGTACTCATACGCAACTGCGTACCCGAGAGTTTAAACAGATGTTGCCAGAATTGGCTGGTGAAAATCTTGTCCCTGTCAGACACTAGAGCCAAGGGCATTCCATGCAGCTTGAACACCGAATCCATGTAACTTTGGGCCACGGCCTGAGCTGTGAAGGGGTGGGATAATGGAATAAAGTGAGCATACCGTGTAAGCTTTTCCACCACGACTAGAATGCAGTTGAATCTAGAAGAGGGGGGAAGTCCTTCTATAAAGTCCAACGTGACCACATCCCACGCGGCATCTGGGGTTGGAAGAGGCTGCAGTAACCCTGGATACTTGGATCTATCTGGTTTGGCTTGTTGGCACACTGTACAGCCCTGCACGTATTCTTTTACCGAAGTGCGTATGCTGGGCCATGCAAAGTGCTTCTTGATGCGTGCCAGTGTAACCGGGTAGCCTGAATGCCCCCCCACCGGACTGTCATGCAACGCCGCCATCACCTTCTGCTGAAGTTGTGCATTGTTTCCCAACCAGATGCGCTCATGGTATCGGATGAGACCTTGCTTCAATGTAAAAGGCCCCTTGGTTGGTTGCACCGCCAACTCAGTTAACAATCGCTGAGCTTGGGGATCAGTCTAATAACTTGCATGGATGTCGTCAAGCCAGGATGGCTTGCACTCAGAAATAGCTAACAACTCGGCTTCAGGTGCATGAATGCGACGTGATAATGCGTCGGCTGCCCTATTGTCATCACCACGCTTGTAACAGATGCGGTACTGCAAGCCCATCAATTTAGTGAATGCCTTGTGTTGCCATACTGTGGTCAGCCGCTGCTCCTCCAAGTGAACCAGGTTGCATTAATCCGTCCTTATCACAAACTCTCCCAGCTGAAGGTAGGAACGCCATTGCTCCACTGCCACAAGAATAGCCATACATTCTTTCTCATAGGTTGATAGGCCACTAGCTCGTGGGCCCAAAGCCTTGCTCAAGAATGCTATCGGGTGGCCTTCTTGCATAAGAACCGCGCCAATACCATGGTCGCAAGCATCCGTTTCTATAACAAACGTCTTGGAGAAGTCTGGAAGTGCTAGCACCGGAGCTGATATCAAAGCCTGTTTGAGAGCCACAAAAGCCGCCTCGCATTCACTTGTCCAGATGTACAATGCTCCTTTGCACAATAATGTTGTGAGAGGCCTGCAAATGATGCCAAAGTGACGCACAAACTTTCGATAGTAACCAGCCAACCCCAAAAAACCACGCAACTGCTTAATATTGGTTGGAGTTATCCAATTCTTGACCGAGACAATCTTGTCCTCTTCAGTGGCCACCCCCTGGCTGCTTATCACATGCCCCAAATATGATAGTTGTCGCTGTGCGAATGAGCACTTAGACTTCTTGACCTGCCATTTATCTTGGCGTAGTAATTTGAGAACAGCTTCCAAGTCTACCAAATGCTGCTGCAGAGTTGAGCTATAGACCAGGATGTTGTCGAAGAACACAAGAACACATATGCGGAGGAGAGGCTCAAGAGTTGTGTTCATCGCCTTTTGGAATGTGGCTGGAGCTCCCGAAAGGCCAAAGGACATTACCTTGTACTCGAAATGGCCTTGGTGTGTTTGGAATGCGGTTTTATAGGCTTCTCCATCAGCGAGCCGGATTTGGTGGTATCCTGCCCGCAGGTCCAGCTTCGAAAACCATGAAGCACCCGCAAGCTCATCCAGTAGCTCATCAATCACCGGCAATGGAAATTTCTTCTTGCAAGTCAGGGCATTCAGATGTCGATAGTCCACGCACAGCCGCCAAGTTTTGTCCCTTTTCCTGACTAGTATGACAGGAGACGAAAATGGGCTGCTACTAGGCTGCACTACTCCACTCTCCAGTAGCTCTCGAACTTGGCGCTCAATCTCATCTTTCATCGCAGGAGCATGGCGATAGGGCCTGATGGAAAAAGGTTGGGCGCCCGCCACTAGAGGTATCTGATGGTCACACGAGCGAACTAGTGGCATTCCCTTTGGATCCTCAAACACATCATTGTATTTGTCCAGAAGTGCCTGAGCAATTTCAGGAGCTGCCTGATTGGTGTCAGCTTCCACTTGGCACACCCTAACCCAGTTCTCCTCCTCCTGCTCCCATAACTCTGGCGTTTGCCTTGTTGACGCTGCGTCTGTAGAGGTGCTTGGCTGCTTAACAATGCCCTACAGCTGGATAAGAGTGCCCTGATGCTCAAATTGCAAGAACTTTTTGACCCAATCTACTTTCATCGGACTGTTAAACTCCAACCAGTCCATGCCAAGGATGATGTCGTAGCTGCCCAATGGAATAATTCTCAAATCACAATAGAATTGATACCCTTGGCTCCACCAAACACAGCCAGGTAGTTCATGAGTGCAATACAAGCACCCACCATTAGCCACCTTAACCTTCAACTTCTTGGGAAGTGGTTGCACCTTATGACTGCTGTCCAACAACTTTTGATTGATAAAAGATGTTGAACTACCCGAATCTATCAAAAGCTTAACCTCCTTGTCTCCCAGCCACCCCAATAACCTGAGAGCCTTAGGGGATTCTGTTCCTGAAATTGCTTGTCCCGACAAGGCAGCTAGCTGCTCCTGCCCCTCTTGCACGAATTCGGTGTCCTGTTCCGACTCTGTATCAGACGAGTTAAGCATTTGTAGTAACTCCTCGACGACATGGAGTTGAACCGTGGCAGGACATTTGTGTTCCCTGCCCCAGCGCTCGCCACAGGTGAAGCAAAGGCCGCGGGCACGCCGATACGATCGAAGCGCGGCGACCTTGTCTTGCTTTGCACGCCCCCTTGAAGCTTCAGCCGCGCGTCTGTCCTCTGCTCCGGCCAAGCCTCCTCCTCTCATTGGTGGTGCAGGGAGAGGAAGAAGAATGCCTGGTTTCGGTGGAGCTCTACCGGCATATGGTTTCGGTCGCCGCGGTCTGTCTCGCCTCATTCCGTCAGCCACTTCCTCCTGAAGTAAAGCCAAGCGGCATCCAAATCCATCGGCTGCTGGATGATGACGACCGCACGAATGTCCTCCCGAAGTCCTTCCACAAATCTCGTCAAAAAATACAATGGGTGAATTGCCTCAGAATAAGACAGGAGATGGTTCATTAGCGCATCAAAGCGTTCAACATACTCTGCTACTGTAGTAATCTGTTTGGTGTTGTAAAATTGACGAATGAGCTGTTGGTGTTGATCTCTACCCCACTTGGTACACAGGAATTCACAAAACCCTTCCCAGTCTAAACCTATTAATTTCTTCTGCACCGACAGCAGGAGTACTAAAGTTCAGAGTAGCCATGGACAACCAGTAGGAACGATCAACAGAATACATGTGAAAATATTGCTCACACAGCGTTCTCCACAACCTGGGATTTTCCCCATCGAATCGAGGGAAGCCCATGGCAGGGATGGCTTGACCAACCCCCAAATATGAATTTCCTAGACCAACAGCTCCAAAACTACTAGCCATAGGAAAAATTGGACCACACGAATTGACACCAATTGACGGACCTGTGACCGGAGGTGTAGCCGGGGGTCCGAAGAACCCCGACGACGACCCCCGGATGGATGGAGCAACGCCGTGGACAGATTGCCCTGGGGACGCCCCAAAATGCGCCGCGCCCAGATTGGTTGTGGTGGCCTTGCCTGCATCGACGGGCGCGGTAGCCGACGGAAAGGGGATGTCGATGGCGACGTGTGGCTGTCGAGGGAGGACGGATCGCTGCAGCTCCCCCACTGCGGCCGCTAGATCCGCCACCCGCTGCTCCAACTCCGGCCTCCATGCCTTGATTCCGTCCACCATGACGGTGAGGTCGACAAACGATGACTTGACGTCCTTGACAGAGCTCGTGACGTCGCCAATCAGCGAATTCAGGTACATCTTGGTGGCGTCGTCCATGGCGGCTTGCTTCTGCTTGTCCGATCGCGTCTGTATGATGGATTTGACCACGGGGGCCAGATCTGCGGTGGGTGGTGATCAAAAAAAAAATTGGTGGAAGGGTGGTGGGGTGGCTCTGATACCAAGTGATAGTAGCAAGGTACCACTCGAACTAGGAATTGTAGATTATCTCAAGGTTAGATTACAGCATCCAGATACAAGGGTCCAAATCAGCAAGAAGGGGAATCGAGAAGAGAGCCGGAGATGGGAAAGGAGAAGCCGCCGATGTCGTGATCCTTCTGGATGGTGACTCAGTCCTTCCTTCCGTTTCTTGTAGTCGCCACCTTCCTCGCAGGTACCAGGGCTGGCTTGGGCTGGATCCACTCCGGTCCAGATAGGCGCACGTTGGGCCGGTGCCTTGTTGGCCTGGTCTTCCGTGGTGGGCTTGGCAAGGGAGGTGTGCTGCTAACAGCTGCTTAACTTCAGTCTTCAGGCATGCTCCCAAAGCAAAGCGTCCCAGCCCCCAACGTGACATGCGAGGCCCACGCTGGCCTTGAACTGCAGATTAAGCTGCCGGCCGGCGTCGCGAGAGTCCGGCACGGGGCACGTATGCAACTTCGCGTGAGGGATAACAACCCACTAGACGCTGCCTGGCCGAGCTTGGCGCGACGCCATTGGACGAGGCGTCCGGTGCCGACACAGCGCGCGCCACTGTGCGCTTGTAGTGCTCGCTCCACCGATGCCCCGCGCCCATCATGAGCTCGGGTCGGTCGCTGAAGTCACACTCGACGCCACCACTATATAAGCAGCAGCTCCGAAGCCATGAAGCACGCAGCAAAACCACGAACGTACTGAGCAGCGAACACTGAGCCACACTGAAACCTTAGTGATCGAGTCGAGGCGGCGACGATGTCGATGAGGGGTCTGCTGGTGCTCGCCCTGGTGGTCGTGGCCGCGGGGCGCGCACGGCGCCGGCGAGTGCGGGTCCACGCCGGCGGACAAGATGGCGCTGAAGCTGGCGCCGTGCGCGTCGGCGGGGCAGGACCCCAAGTCGGCGCCGTCCAGCGGGTGCTGCGCCGCGGTGCACACCATCGGGAAGCAGAGCCCCAAGTGCCTCTGCGCCGTCATGCTCTCCAGCACCGCCAAGAGCGCCGGCATCAAGCCCGAGGACGCCATCACCATCCCCAAGCGCTGCAACCTCGTCGACCGCCCCGTCGGCTACAAGTGCGGAGGTAAGCCAAAAAGGGTTTACCCTGACAATGTTCTGCCTAGCTTTGTGCTGTTGCTACCAATCGCATATGTGGACTTGTTGCTCTTTTGCAGATTACACTCTGCCGTGAGCCTTCAGGCCACTACATGCGGGCCACTGGAGCTGTGCGAGGTCAAGTGTGGATGCAGCTGAGTGTTGCTCATCACACACACAATAAAATGAGTTCCATGATGTTGAACTCCGTGTTTTAGAGCTGTCTACTTTGAGAATAATGTGTCTGTGTACGTCCTTGAGTCTACTTTCTCATGAGTTGGAGCTGAAATGTATTCTGGGTTTTCAAATAATAATAAAATTTTCTTTTCCAAAAAACTCAGAGGCGCATATGAACAGAATTGACAATATAACATTTTTTAAATATATGCATTCTACTAGTAGTATTCAGAAAGAAAATAGTATTGGTACTCGTTGGGTTATATGCAAAGATAAGTTTCCCTAATGAGACACATTCAGAATAGAGCGGCAAGGAGAGTGAGGGCACATTCAGCCCGCCAGACTCCCAAATATGCCACCAAGGATTAGTCCTAGTTGATCTCGTTTTTTTATACTACTCCCTCCGTCCAGAAATAACTGACTTGAGTTTGTCTAGATTTGAATGTATCTAGACATATTTTACTGTATAGATACATTCGAATATAGACAAACCTAAGTCAGTTATTCCTGGACGGAGGGAGTATAAAACTAGTACTACAAACAAACACAACGATGGCCCGAGTTTCCGCCAATTTCAGCATTTCTAATAACATGTCTCCAAATAAGAGCCAAAATCAAGTGTATTCGGGTTTGAAAACTAGTGGATGGAATTTGATGGTTTTTGTGAAACAATTTCTAACATTTGGCAGAATGCCCCCATAGAGGATGATCATGCATTATCTCTGAATGCAAAAATGAAATGCCCCACAACTGGACTAAAGAAATGGAGTAGAAACTTGTCAAAGTTAAATAAGATCATTGATAATTACAACTTTGTTCTAGCATTACTTGATATCATTGAAGATCATAGAACACTAATAGTACATTAAAGGAGTTTCAGAAAAATATTGCAAGGACATACACACAAAAAAACTAGAAGCAAAAAGAATCTATTGGCAGAGTAGAGCTAATATCAGATGGGATAAATTGGGAGATGTGAATTCCAAGTTGTTATACAGAATTATAGAAGGAATTATATTACTTCTATAAAGACTAGTG
Organism: Avena sativa; assembly: GCA_916181665.1. Classification (NCBI taxonomy): domain Eukaryota; kingdom Viridiplantae; phylum Streptophyta; class Magnoliopsida; order Poales; family Poaceae; genus Avena; species Avena sativa. The sequence goes on from OV702294.1 coordinate 512,783,896, forward strand.
ATGACCTTATACTAACAGGACATGAATAGAAGGCAGCTATCATTTGGAGCTCATGCAAAGAAATATTGGGCATAAGTGAAGATCAACGCATAGACCTTAATCTGGATAATTTAGTACAACCACGCAACCTTTCCAATCTGGATGATCCATTTACTGTAGATGAAATTGACATAGTTATAAAGGAAATCCCTAAAATCCCAATGGACAGAGCTCCTAGGCATATGGATTTAATGTGTTATTCTTGAAGAAGTGTTACCAATTATTAAGCATTCCTAACTTGGTCAATAATTTTAATGAAGGAAATTTTAATCTGCAGGCAATCAATACTACTTTCATTACATTGATCCACAATAAAAATGAGCCTAAAACAATGAAATCCTTAATAAGGAAAGGTTATGGTTCATACTGCTTTCATATCATTGGTAAGACTTCCTTTAAAGTTCCTAACTAAGCTTATGGCTAATAGGTTGCAGAAGGAAATTATACCTATCCTACACCAAAAATTAATATGGCTTCATCAAAGGTAAAACTATACAAGGTTGTTTGGGATGGACTTTTGAGTACCTTCATATTTGTCATATGTCTAAGAAGACTATTATTATCCTCAAGATTGATTTTGAAAAGGAATTTGACAAAATAGAATATAGTGTTACTATTAGTATGCTGAGAGCATGGGGATTTGGACATAAATGGATTTATGTAATTTCAAAAATTCCGAATACTACATACACATCTGTTCTACTCAATGGGTACCTTGCAAGGAGATCATATGCAAGAGGGGGTGAGATAAGGGGACCAACTGTCTCCCCTTCTATTTGTGAACATTGTTGATTTACTACATGATATTATTAATGATGCTTGGGAAAGAGGGTAACTTAGCTTAATTATCAGAAAATTATGGACAATAATATCCTAATTTATCCAGTATGCAGATGACAAATTGTTCGTAATGCCTGTTGACGTTGCACAACTTTCCACTTTGAAAATAAGGCTACTGCACTTTGGTCAAGATGTTGTATTAAGGATAAATGTCCATAAAACTACTTTGGTGCCAATTAATGTGGATGATTCCGAAGCACATAATCTTGCCACTATTTTTGGATGCAGAGTTGAAAGTCTTCCACTTACCTATTTGGGACTTCCACTAGAAAAAACTAGACAATTAGTGGATGATCTTATGCCAATTGTATCAAGAATGGACATAAGACTAACATGTCTATCATCAGTGCTAACCTATACTGGAAGATTGACCTTTCTTAATTTTTCCTAGCTTATTTACCGATGTATGCAACGTTATCATTGAGAGTCCTGGTATTAATATTTGTGCACTTCGAGAAAGGGGGCAACTCTTATGGGACAGAAGAAATGATATTCAACAAGGCAAATTCCTAGCAAGCTAGGATATGGTATGTACACCAAAGGAGCATGGGCTTGCTGTTCTTAATCCCAGATTACAAAACGAGGCCTTACTAATGAATAATGTGCATAAATTTTACAATCATCATGATATACCATGGGTAAATCTCCTTTGGCAGGCATACTATAGTGGTAATAATGCTCCTCGTTCTTTAAATCCTAAGGGAGTGTTTCGGTTGAGTGATTGTATAGATACTGTAGATAATTACAGGGAAATGGATAAATTCAATATTGGTAATGGCAAGTCCATGCTTCTACGGAAGGATATTAGGAATGATACAACTATGGAGGACAAATATCCTCTCTTGTACTCATTTGCCAAAAATGAAAATACCACTATGGAGACAGCAAAATGGTGCAATGAATGATAATTTTTATGACATGATTTAGTTTCCTTTATCTATCATTTCTCATGAGGAACTGAGACATATGCAGAGTAATATTGCATCTATTAATGTATCTGATGAGTATGACACATGGTCTTTCCCTTGGGGATGTACATTCGGTTTAAGGAAAATTTACAGAGCAATAATTGGAAATCAACCTACTCCAAAGACTATATAAGATTAAGGCATCTTTTACGGTATTAATCTTCCTAAGCACAAGTTCTTTTCCTAGGTGCTGCTAAATAGAAGATTGAACACAAAGAACCTTATGTATAAGAAGAACTTCTTTGTATAATTTCAAGATTGCATCTTATGTATAAGAAGAACTTCTTGCCCAAGGAAACATTGCACCATCTTCTTTGAATGTAGTTTCAGTCAGGGCTTCTGGTGGGATTTAGGAATTGAATACAATACTGATTTGGAAGTTAATCAAATGATTCTAGAAGCAAATCAAAGATACTCGATGGACTTTCTTATAGAAATTTTCATTACTGGATGTTGGAGCATATGGGATAAGAGAAATAGTTATCTATTCAGAAATTGTTATGTTTAAAAAGTCAGTGTACTTAATTATGCATAGAGCTAGATCTAGTTTTGAAAGAGGGTATGCAAGCATGACATTTTAAAGTAGATTTGTGTTTATTGCACCTCCATATGTAAACTGCCACTTCAAAAACTTATAAAATGGCACAGTACGAGCCTTCCCTACTGTTTTTGTGCCAAAGAAAAACAAGAGATGGAACCATGGACGGAGGAAGAAACCACTAGAGGTGACCTCCATAATTCTCGCACAAACCCAAATATGTAAGACAACATGTCAGATTGGAAATATTTACTACCTCTGTTTTGCAAATGAGGCGTGCAAAAAAAAACTCAAACGATGTAAACTCTGACCAAGTTTAGGAAAAACCCAATATCTACGATGCCAATAGATATATCGTGACATATATTTTTCTATACATCTTATCAAACTTTACATCGTTTGATTTTAGAAAAGATTATACTACGTCTTCTTCGGAATGAGTCCCCTGGAAAGTAGCAAAAGTGTACCCTCGATCTATGCCATCGGGTAAGGCATTGCCGCACGCTACGGAAAAAGTTGTCACGCATTTATGATGTCAAGGAAAAAAAAAGTGGGACGCCATGCACACTTGTCTTGTGCAAGGAAATGCGATATGCTTACGGCAGCTTTTCTTGTCTAGACTTCCATCGAGTCAGTGTCTAGCTCACCGAGTTTGCGGCAAATTTCTGGGACTGGCAAGTGCGCTCAGCGCTCACGAGGTTCTTGCTCCTCTGGCCACGCTCTGCGCTATATAAGCAGCAGCCGAGCAAGCAGTGTAGCCCACAGGTACAACAAACACACAGCTCGAGACTCGAGAGAAAGGGGATAGTGTACGATAAACCACCGTAATCTGCAGCGATGAGGTCCGTGTCGTCGGTGTCCGTGGTGGCGCTGGTCCTGGCGGTCGCCGTCCTCCTGGCCGCGCCGCGTCTGGGGGCTGATGGCGTGGACGCGGGCGCGTGCGGCAAGACTCCGCCGGACCAGGTGGCCCTGAAGCTGGCGCCGTGCGTGTCGGCGGCCAAGGACCCGAAGGCCACGCCGTCGGCGCGGTGCTGCGCGGCGGTGAAGGAGATCGGGGAGAAGAGCGCCGAGTGCCTGTGCGCTGTGCTGCTGTCCAAGACGGTGCGGGATATCGGGGTGAAGCCCGAGATGGCCATCACCATCCCCAAGCGCTGCAACATCGCCGACCGCCCCATCGGCTACAAGTGCGGCGGTACGTACGTGCAAACTAGTAATCTGCGTGTTCTTGCCTAGAAACTAGTTTAACTCATGAAGTGATGGGGAACGCGTTGGCAAGTAATCATCACGTTTGTCTTGTGTTTTTTGCAGATTTCACCTTGCCCAGCCTTGAGCTGCAGAACTGATCCATCGATCAGTGGGTTACGAGGATATGGAGCCCGAAGCCAGTAAATAAGGCTTAACACAAGGCTACGGGAACTCCGTGTCTCTGTCTCCGTATGCATGAGACACTACACTAGTATATGTATCGGGAAAATGATGTGATGTTCTTCAGTGTGTATTTTCTGGTGTCGATCGAGTAATGCAGACAAGTCGTTGCTCCAACAAACTCTGAAAACGGCGTCTCTGAATGAAGATGGTTTTGCATGCAACTCAAATGAAAATACACCGACACCAGAAAATACACACTCGTATATTCCACAGTTGAAGCTTAGTATTCAACGTTGAAATGGTTCTTGCATAGTACTAGTATGTTTTGTTAACCAATCTTCGAGAAAGCACGGTCAATTAACATGGTAACGCGCGCCGAGCAATCCCTCTAGGAACGTACAATCTGTAGCGGGGAAAGAAACACAAGGTCGAAGCGCTGCTTCCGCTGTGGAAATTACCTTTTCGACACATTTTTTTTCGCAAGGGGGTGAAACCCCGGATACTCTGTATCAATACATGTGCGCACAGACTTTTCAGCACATCTTCCTCCTAACTCGTAGAATTCCGACGGTAACGTGCGGGTGTCCGCTCGAAAGGTAGAAACCGAAACACTGACCGAAACTTGCTTTGTGTGTGAAACCATTCCACCTGCACTGGAATAATAATGGAAGAAATACAGAGCTCTCGATCCTGGGCCGACGTGTAAACACATTCCAATACATCCTCGAAAAAAAAAACACTCCGGTACACCTTTGTTTTTAGAAGACACACTCCGGTACACCTAGTCCGTATATATACTCAATGGCACAGGGATAGCTACTTGTCACCTGCTTCGACCTCACGTTGCGTCTCGTGGGCGTCCACCATACCAGCCCAGGAGCCCAGAAAGGTCGAGGCCCACATCGATCCCAGCCGTCCATCACATACGCCACCCAATAACAACGTACCACCTGGCGTCCCCGGTTGTCTCCTACCCCCGCCCCGCGTCCCCACCTCCCGTTCGGGTCTTCGCTCTGCATCCTCTGCTCGTTCCACTCCATCCAGTCGTTCGCGCAATCGTGTTCCATCCATGGCTACATCAGCACTCCTCCTCGCCAACCTCGCCACGCCCACGCCCACGCCCACGGTCAGGTACCTCCACCGTCACCACCGGTTGCTGCAGCCCAGGAGGCAGCAGCTCCCGCCCGGCTTCCTCGCCTCTCGGGCTTTCCGGCTTCAGCCGCGCCGGCGGCTCTCCGCCGTCAAAGAAACCAAGGAGGAGGAGGCCAAGACGGCCGAGGAGATCACCGAGAAGTACGGCCTCGAGTTCGGCCTCTGGAAAGTAAGCACGCGACCGCAGCTAATTAAGTGAATTTACGAAGCACGTGTGAGCTGAATTGCTGTACTGACTGAGGTGTTGCTTGCTTCAGATATTCAGCTCCAAGGAAGAGGAGGGAGGCGAGGAAGGGGAAGAGGGGAAGAAGACCAAGTCAAGGACGGACAAGGCCAAGGACCTCCTGGCCAAGTACGGCGGCGCCTACCTGGCCACCTCGATCACGCTCTCCATCATCTCCTTCACCGCCTGCTACCTCCTCATCAACGCCGGCGTCGACGTCCAGCAGCTGCTCTCCAAGGTCAGAGCCAAACCACTCCCAAGTTTCGATTTGACCGAGTGATGTGTTTACGAATTGCAAACTTACTGATGTGCCTTGTGCGTGTAAAATACAGGTTGGGATCGCCACGGACGAGACCGGAGGGAAGGTCGGGACATTCGCGCTGGCCTATGCAGCGCACAAGGCGGCCTCACCGATAAGGTTCCCGCCGACGGTGGCGCTGACCCCTGTCGTGGCCAACTGGATAGGGAAGATCACCAAGGGAACCAGCGACTGATGCACCAGCAAAGTACAGGGCGCTTCGATGCGCACTTGCTCTAGTTTTGACTACTTGTAAGTCCACTGCCGCTATTGCAAAAAGAAGAATGGTAATCCCAATGTATCAGAGAATAGCTAGTACTACCAGTAATAGGAAATATATATATATCGATTAGCCAGTACCGACAATGGTTAATTAGTTCAGAAACCACCGATGCATTGTGAAATGCTTTGTACACTCTCCCGCTTTGCACTTTGTACACGTCTAATAAATATCTACACAACCTGTCCTGTGGCGTTATTTCAAGGGAGAACCCGCCCGCTAAGACTGACCTCAACAAGTGAACTGAAGTTGGAATCTGGTACCCTGAACAAGATATTCCCAACTAGAAGGACGTGCTGAAACCATAAGAGTCGCGGCGAAGCAAAAAAGTTACTGAACACATCGCTAGGCCAGGCCAGGCCAAAATGCATTTCTCAGGCTGTATATCTTGAACCATGCTAGACCGTCTTCCATTTTCGGAGAAAGGGTGCAGAAATTGGTAGAAATCACCAGCCTCCAAAGAGTCCTAGAAAGAACATTTGCCGTCCCAAAAAAAGAATTCCGTTGTTTCAAATATCCTCAGTTATCTCGTTGGTTATCCTTGGGTGGGGCTTACAACTGCAGCTTCACCCACAACTGCTGGTTGTTGCTTCATTGCCCCTGGGGTAGTCATCTCTTCAGCTAAGAACTGATCCCACTGCGCTTCTGCTGTTTATCATGTTAAGTACTTCAAAGTTCAACTTGCAAGTTGCAACTGCGTGTATTTTAAGCATATGAGATTTTAGACAACGAGGAATGCATTAGAGGATACGTGCAGTTCTCCACATATCAGTCATGCTAACATCGCCATCAGTGAGAAGCCAGTAGTCTGCATCAGCCTGCAAAAGTGTGGTAGGACCATAAGTTAAAATTGGCGCTGCCAGAAAAATGACTCTGCTAGAATAGGATGCAACTAACATGTCAAAATAAAGAACGAAAAACAAACAAGTTGAATTCAGACGTATTATGCAACTAATGTAGTAATGAGTTGTATGAATAATTTCTGATGAAATGAAAAATGATAGAATAGGGTGTTCTTTTCAGTTTGGGTTATGTGATTATGATGCTTTTCTTGAGTTTCATAAAAATATTTATATTGAAAGTAAACTTCATTTCATTCCGATCTAACTTACATCAACATCTGGAATGATCCTGGTCATCCCTCCCAAATCTTGAGCATTTAGATCAGGAATTTCATGGATATGCTGAATATTCGGCGATTTGTCCTTTGATCTGTGTCCAGCTTCTGTGGTGCTGAAGCCCTCCATGGCAGCAGGTACTGCCACATCTGCATGTTCTTGAGGCATCGGAACACTAACCAGCTCCTCCAAGTTCCCGTCAAAATTACTGTTAATATAATAAAAATGTTAATCAGACAATTTACCATTTGATAACAAGCCTCTAGAGAAGACTAAAACATCACCTAACCAAGTAGAGATCGATTGAACCCATTGTACTCCTTATAACTATTCTATATCTCCTTTGAATGTATTCACCAGCCTGCTTATGGAACATATGAACAGAACTCAACAAATAGTTAATAACAACTAAACAGCCAGTGTAATGGAGAGTTCATTGTTTTCACTGTTTTGTTACCTCGTCAGGATCTGGTACTTCCAGCATAGTACCATGGGGTGCCTTTATTGCAATTAGTGTTTTATTCTGCAGAACAGCAATAGATCATATGAGCTCGCAACAAAACTTAGTTAAAAGCATCAACATAATTATCTCCATGCAGATATTTACATATGATGTTAAGCAAACTCTGAATAATCAACAATAAGATGACTATCCTTGGGAAAGAATAACATTGCATTTCTTAGTAAAATAAACGAACCTTAAAGCAGGGCAATCCCTTGATGTCATCTTCGGTAAGGTATAGCCACCTAAAGATAAGAATTACAAGTGATCAATTATAACATGATTAAACATGGCATGCTAGTAAGTCCAAATAACAAACGTGGAAGGGATATAATTTACCTCTGATTGCTTTCCTCTTCAGTTAACTCCTTGACTTTTTCACGCATTTCACTGGAGGATAATTATTTTCAGGTCATACAATTATTTTATTTAGGTAGCAGATAAATTACAGTAATAATTTTGCAACCTCCAATTGCTACCAACCTTATACTTTCATCCAATTCTTGCACCTGGAGAATAAGTTTTTCAACTTCTGTCTGGAAGAAAGGTTACACCAAAGGCTACTTAGATTAAAATGGTTGTATTTCCATGTTCAGAGACATTTACCATAAGCCTGATCATTTGAACATGATTACGAGATACCAGAAATTACAAAAATACATACCTGCAGATCCGAAATTTCATTATCCAAGTTAGCTCCTGACTCGTCCAAACCCCTGCAGTGTGGTGAGCTTAGCATTTTTGCACCATAAATACAGGCATACATGGTTAAGAAAAGAGGGAGGCAAAGATTACTTCCAACGGATTCTGTTCTTAAGCTTCTTTTCTATTAGCCCAATTCCTTCGAGGACATTTGTAATGTCATATATGCGCCTTTTTTGAACCTGAGTTGTAAGAGACCATGTATAAGCTTGTGTCGAAAGGAATTAAATGAAATGCTAGCTTTGATGAGAAAAATAAATCCAGACCTCTAATGTCTCTGCGGCATTATTTAAATCTAGAATGCCATCTTCAGCATGCTTGAGCAAACTAATGAATTTTTTGGTCAACAGTCCTGAACAAACATCACATAAAGAGATGTCAGGAAAAGAACAAGTCAAACAAGATGATGTACCCAGATCTAAGAAGCCACCGTGATGGCGGATTACAAAGTTAAAGTAAGAAGAATTGCAGATTGTTTGAGATGAGATGAACCTAATGAATTGTCATAGCGGCAAGCAGGAGTGACTGGATTGCTAGGTGAACCTGGAAAACACAGAGGTCCATGCATTAAACCATTAGTAAGGGACAACACATGTATGAATTTAAAAACAAAAAGTTGTGAGAAACAAATTATTTGATTCATAGAACAAGAATTTTCTACGTGCCAGCATTTGATATAGGGGTCTGAGGTCCAGCTTTGCCGCCTTTAGCCTTCGACTTGTATGTCCTAGCAGCTTTTCCAGAGACTGGGGTCATAAGTGGACTGCTAACTCCTTCGGTAAACCCAGGGCTAGTTATCATGATACATTCAGTTGACTCAGCAGCAACACTTTCTCCAGATAGAGCTTTTCTTTTCAGCTGCAAAAGGAGGAACAGTATCATTCAGTGATCAATCGCGTCAGAAATGTCCCTAAGTCGAACCCTCGGCAGCGTATGTCAAATGCTAACAACAGACCTCAAACTATCAAGTATGCAAGAATGACTCGCAAAAAAAAATTAGTATGCAAGAAGTGTACCATGGCTAAGTTAAAATGCCACAAATGGATAGGGATCACACAAATGCTTTGTTTATCAACTGCATAATCAACACATGAACAATAAGATACCATAAAACTAACAGTAACCCCTATATGACAAAACAATCCAGGTAAATCCTTATGCAATTATCAGTTGTGTGAACTGGCAAGTATAGCTGCAGTCAGCCTATGACTTAATGAATGGTGATCCTACCATAGCTACCAATAATCTCAACGGATAATTTTACTTCACCGATAAATTCAGAATAACTCTAGAATCTCAACTGTACTTGTTAGGCTTCAACCTGAAAAGCTGTTTGATCTATCCAAGATAGTAATGATCATAAAAAATCTAGAAAGATATATGTACATTTGCTATAAGTACTACGAGATTGAATGTATAAACAACAGTTATTTCTAGCAAACTGCACTGGTGTCAACTAAATAAGCAACAACTTCTAGGTTGCAGATACTGATAGCTCAGGCATGTCGACTTGCAGTATTAACAACTAAAAATTGGCACTACCATGACAGAAGCACCCGGAGTAAGACTTTGCAATCCTAATTGCAAGCAACTGAGTGGGACAACAGAGAATGCACATCCAAACTGATAGTACAAAGCATCAATCGTAATTCAGTACCCTACCAAGCAGATGTGAAGCAATTCTCAAGGAGCTCGGAAGGATTAAGAAACAAAACCTGTAGCATTTGCCACACGAGCCTTACCTACCATCCCAAAACCCATACTCTTCGCGGACCAGCTAGCAAACCGCATTGCACAAACTACTCACTTTGCAATCGATACCAGACAGCTAACAGACGCCCCCCTTTTCCAATGCGACGGAAGCTTCACATACATCAGCGCTACTTCTAAGCTTCCCCGGATTATAGCGAAAGTAAATAAGCTTCAGACAATTCTACCTAAATCAACATGCTAATCCTAGACACCAACATCACAGGACCTTTTCCGGAAAATATTGCGTAACATGTTCCGCCAAATGACAGCACGAACTGCAGTTAAACCTCGCCCAATCCGTACCAAAAAACCCCAAAGCACAAGCAAATCGGTAATAGTAAAGCTCCCTGGTAATTCTCGAAGCGGAAACTCACGGGCGTCCTGGTGACGATCTCCTCCTCGACATCGCCGCCAACACTGTCCCGGGACGCTGCTGCTGCCGCGGCGGCGGAGGACAACGTCGAGGGGAACCGGTGGTAGTCGCCGGGGACGGAGAAGGACGGCCGCCCCGGCTTGAGCGGAACGTGCCGCTGCACCGACTGCACGATCTGCTGCGCTGCCTGCGGCCGGCCACCTCCCGACATGGTATCCGGCGGGAGGACCTCGGCACCACCGAATCCGGCGATCACCCGGCGCGTAGGAACTCCCGGTCTCGATCAACTCGTCGGCGATCGCACCCGATGCGGCCTCCGGCACTAGGGTTCCGGCGAGGTAGGCGGCGGGAGGTGGGGCGGCGGTGAGGGGTTAAGGGGGAAAAGCGTGGGGAGAAGAAGAAAACGAGGGAAAGGAGGGAAATTAGTAGCGTTTGCGGGTTGCGACTACGGATAGGTATGTGGAGGGAAGAGCCGACGGAACGGAGGGGGTGGTTCTGGGAAGAGGATAAATTTTGTTTTTGAGGGTCTGTATGTAAAAGTAGCGCTACGGTGGAGCCCGTCTCGGCTTGGGCCCAGTTCTTTTGACAGCTTAAAAAATAAGCTACCCTTCTCTAGCTTCTCTCATAAGCCACATGGCTTATTGGTTGAAACTTCTCAATCAGTTATGAGATAATTATTTTGAAAGCCCTAACTAATAAGCCAAACGGCTTATGAGAGAAGCTGGGAGAGGTCAGCTTATTTTTTAAGCTGCCAAAAGAACTGGGCTTGGTTTGATTGGTCCCTTGGTAACGTCATGTAGGTTACTGGCGTCTATGGACGAGTTTTGTTCGGAACGTTTTTGGGCGAGTTCTACGTGTCTCAAACTCTCAATGACCATTTTATGTCACAAAGAGTGAGTTATTTTCTTGCTTACGAACGTGTCCCCTCCGTTCTAATTTTTTCAAACACGTATTTATACACATTTTATTGTGTAGACTCCGAGCAAAATGAGTGAATCTACACACTAAAATTTTTAAATATATATATTTTTAAAAAACTCTAAAATATCATATATTGTAAACAGGCGGAGTAGTTCTTTAGAAATAAGGTTTATGCTTGATTTCTATGTTTTTTTCTCCCGCTACCTTCAAAAAATGTAATTTGAAGATATCTTTCTAGCTTTTTAAGACTTCATTTATAATTGTTGAAACCATTTATGTACCTCCATCATATACTATTTATTGTTATATATATATGATTTTAATTGTTAAAAACATAGTGCTAGTATACTGTAAAAAGCGGAGTTACTCCTTGCTGACCTAAAAAGAACGGTGGAGACGGGTGCCAATATGTTTGGAAAAATAATTGCAAGTAGTACTTGGTGGAGTAGTAGGTTGTGGTGGTAAGTATGAAGGAGACATGCTCTGACACTGGACTAAGGGGGTGGAGGTGTGCAATTGACATGGCCCTAGCAATGGCCCTAGAAAATAGGGACTCACATAATTTTTATCTGCTCAGTTGTCTAGTTTCTATGGAACTTCGTTCGAGAGGCTCTAGGGCAATGCCTGGCAGGCCCAAGATCTCGAAGAGTTCCTCGAGAGTGAGATAAACCATATCGGTAAGAGGCGTCACCTCTTTCTCTCTACTGATTAGTGTTTTCCACGATGATCTAGACCATATGAACGATTCATAACAAAATGATTGTCTAGAAAGTTCTCCCTCGACAGGATCTAGTCTCTATTTTTAAAATTTCTTGCTTTTTCTATAGTTGTGGCACCCGTTATCTAGACAGCGGGATATATATTCTTTGGACGGCATCCTTCAGACCCTATTGGTGGCGGCATGACAATACTCTTCGCCGCAAGTCCCTTGAGCGTTCTCTTTGGGAGTCTATATCTTGTCTTGCCAATTGTTTTGTTTTTCTCTCTTTTGGGACTTTGATGTGTTGATGTCCTAGCAGACGTTTGTGTGGTTCTGAACTTGTATCATTATTGGATGGTTGTGCTTCATTAATAAAGCTTCAAAAAAAATATGAAGGAGATGTTTTTTCCTCAAGCAGGATACAAAACTTTGTCCTTTCATTCACTAAGAAGGAAATGGTTGTCTACTTAACTACGAGAAATCAGCTAATAAACGATAAAAAAAGAGTCAGCTTATTAGTTTCGCTCACTTAAACACACAAACTAATGAAGTGGAACCCATTGATGAAAGCCGCAAATACAACAATATACGTCAATTCACATACTTAAACCAACCAGGATCCGTTTCGCCAACTTAGCCAATCTTCCACCTTTGTCAAAGAGAATAAGTCATGACTGCTATGGTAACAGCACAACCGAGACTTTCTTCACGTGAAGATTCTTGGCGAGTCTAACCAATTGTTTTGCCCTACACGCCGACCAACGACATCGATGGCAACCTAGTCGCCACACGACCTAAAGATGAATGTCTTCAATGCTACCAAACTTTGGATTTCTCGCTCCAATAACCACCACTTCGACTCTTCCTACGTAGTTCGTTGATAGACTGACACACTACAGAACACGGTTGCCACACCAATTCCAAACCAACTATCTGACCTACCATCCAACAGTCTTCACTAGGGCGGACCAACTAAAACGGCAACCATGTGACTTGCCCGCTCAAAATTTGATACCTAAGTTGTCATGGAGCTGATGGCACACTACTACTTGATACCGCTGCCACGAAACACATCAATCATTATGTTACCACTACCCGCGGGATCCAATGTACATACCTTACCATAGAATTTTCATGCAAGTTGGCCTTCTAAAGAGGTCTCAATGTAGAAACAATCCAAGTAAATGGGTACCTAAAAAACCTAAGGGCCAATTCTAACAAAGATAATCATAATGTAATTAACGTCTATTATGCGAGCATTCTCCATTTGTGGGGGTCTTATAGGCACAAGCTCAACATATTTGTAGGTGTTTCTCCATTTGGCTTTATCAGCGCAAGCTCTAACATAGTATTTATTTTGAATGTTTGTCAGTAAGAACTTTTTGGTTGCCGATGCATGTGGTAAACTGTCCCAGACACGGTTTCGATGTCCTTTGAAGTGACACATCCCTCGTTGGTCGTCAAAGATGGAGTCGAAGTGTGGTCTCGAGGAGGATCTTTGACAATGATGCTTGCGAGCAACTTCTATGGTGGCCTCTCTTCTCGACGGTGTGCGGTTGTGTTGGTAGCCATGTCGCCCCCGATGTTGCCTTGTATGGTCATGTTCCATAACCAGATTTTTTGTGGATGATTTGTATTTATTTTTTTGCCAAAGTTGTCGCTAATCAAATGGCATCTTTCTCATTAGTAAATCAGATTAGACACTGTTGTTATCTTTGGCGCTGGTCCTTTGAAACGTTAGCAGGACGACTTTCGTCAGTCTACTAAACAAGCTTTATGCGGCTTCAGTGATAAGGCATGAGGATGACGACGCGCATTCGGCTAGCGCTAGTGTTTGTAGTCGTCGCTAGGTAGTTTAGTGACATGTTTAAAATATTTATTACTTTTAGCTTTTTATACTTGTAAATGATTATTAAAGAAAATAGGAAAGAGTTTTGTCTCCATTTGAAAAGTGTTTGAACTAGAAGGATTGACAGCGAGACAAGAATGAAAAATGTATTCTTTATTGATGATTGATACAAGCTTTTATACAATCGGTATGACATATGTCGGTTCCCAGAAGAACGACATCGATCGAGCAGTTCCAGGATCGTCGGGAGCGGAGTGTCTTCGGGAGAAACCGTCGGGGAGCGGGATGGCGGTTCCCAGTTGGAACCGTACCTCCCAGTTAAGCGGGGATTTATCCCCTGATTTGTTAGGATCTTTATTCTTAACACTCCCCCTAATCACCGCTTGACTGTATAGTAGCTCATCACCTTGATTAAATCTCCTCCAAAAACCCTGTGGGAAAAATGTGAGGATTATGATAGGATATGCTGCTAAAACTTCTTTAAAAATCCTGTTGGAAAATAAGGAGAAAATGACACAGCATATAATGATTATCGCCTCTGTTAAGTCGATATGAAATAAATCCATAGAATCTAGAGGTCAATAAATATATCGTTTATACCATCTTAAAAACCCCGATGGGGAAAATAGATAGTATAACATATGACCTTATGTTGATATTACCTCATTAAAAACCTTAATGAGAACCTGTAAAGTAAACTCATTTAAGGGAAAAGGAGTGTAATATGATGCTTTGAACAAGAATAGTTCAGGAAGATACTCCCCCTAATTTTTGCAAATCTCGAAGCCTTCGCATACTGATTCCGTGAATATATTTCTGAAATGTTGAAGTTGGTAGAGACTTCGTAAACAAGTCGGCAAGATTATCGCGTGACTTGACTTGCAAGATGTTTATTTTCCCACTCTTTTGGAGTTCATGCGGATAAAACAACTTTGGAGCAATATGCTTAGTGATATTGCTCTTGATGTATCCTGTTTGCATCTGTGCAACACAAGCCGCATTATCCTCATAGATAATGGTAGGTGATTCGATAGAACCAATTCCACATGACTTTTGTATGTGGTTTATCATTCTGCGAAGCCACACACATTCGCGTGATGTCTCATATAATGCAATTATTTCAGAATGATTGGTAGAAGTGGCAACCAGAGTCTGTTTCGAAGACTTCCATGATATAGCAGTTCCACCATGTAGGAACACAAAGCCGGTCTGCGATCTGGCATTATGGGGATCAGATAAGTAGCCAGCATCAGTGTATCCAATCATACTGAAGTCCAGATTTCTCTAAAACTGAAAGTATAGGCCAAGATCCTTTGTTCCTTGGAGATATTGAAAGACATTCTTGACTCCCTACCAATAGCGTTTGGTGGGAGTTGCGCTGTGTCTAGCAAGTAGATTAACTGCAAATGCGAGGTCAGGTCTCGTACAATTTACAAGATATATGAGCGCTCCAATGGCACTGAGATATGGAACCTCGGGTCCCAACATCTCTTCTCCATCATCCCTTGGCCTGAACGGATCTTTCCCTACGTCTAGAGAATGAATCACCATGGGAGTTTTAGATGGATAGGATTTGTCCATATTGAATTTCTCCAATATTTTCTGGATATAGGCAGCTTGGTGTACCATTATTCCTGAGAGAAGGTGCTCGATTTAGAGACCCAAGCAAAATTTGGTTTGACCCAAATCCTTCATCTCAAATTATGTCTTTAGATGATTGCGTGCTTCATCAGTATCTTGTGTGTTGCCAATGATGTTGAGATCATCGACATACACTGAAATGATGCAAAATCCTGAAGAGGACTTCTTGATGAAGACACATGGGCAGTCATCACTATTGGAGTAACCCTTCTGAAGAAGGAACTCGCTAAGTCGGTTGTACCACATCCGTCCCGACTGTTCAAGCCGTATAAATACCTGTTCAGTTTTACACAGTACATGTTATGTTTAGCGCTTGCATTCGGGACAGAGACTCCATCAGGAACCTTCATGTATATGTCCGAATCTAGTGACCCGTAAAGATATGTGGTCACGACATCCATCAACTGCATAGATAGACGATTTTGTACTGCCAAATAAATAATATATTGGAAAGTGATACCACTCATTACTGGAGAATATGTCTCATTGAAATCAATGCCGGGTATCTGCGTGAAACCCTGTGCTACGAGCCTCTCTTTATATCTCACCACCTCATTGTTCTCATTCCGTTTCTGGAGGAAAACCCATTTGAATCCCACAGGGAAAACATTGGGAGGTGTTGGCATTGATTCTATGAATACCTTCCTTTTATTGAGCGAAGCAAGTTCTGCTTGTATTGCTTCCTTCCATTTAGACTAGTCGGAGCGTTTCTCACACTCAACGATAGTCCTTGGATCATGATCATTGAGAAGGGTATCATCAATTGTAGCAGAAAAAAGTGTCGACAATCGTAGACTTACGGTTGAATGATTCTCCAGAATCGATATAGTTGGTGGATATCTCATGCACCCTTGATGACTCTTCGTGATTTCCCAATACGCGTGAGTCTAGGTGTTCCGATGTCCCAGCCAGTGTGTGCAAGCTGGAGCTGGGTTGTGGAGGTTGCCCTTCCACTGGGTGTATACTATCCATAAGGTGTTCGTCAACATTGAGCTGACTTGCATTTACTGATTTGGAGGATTTTCTCCTCTCTCTCCTTTGTTGCTTGCGAGAAGCAGGTTCCTGGTCAGATGCCGTACTACTCCCCCTCTTTTTAGGATCAGGGAGTTGAGTGGTTTTTGTTGGTACCTCCACTCTTTTGGGCGCATTTCTGGCCGGTTTCCAGGATTTAGTAACACATTTTAGATTAGTAAATGAATCTGGCAGATTATTTGCAAGATGTTGCAAATTGATGATTTTCCGAACTTGGAGTTCGGTCTCTTGGGTACGTGGATCAGAGGTTGAAATAGAGATAGCATTCCAATCAATTTTCGTGCATTCTTTCTGGTACTTGAAATCTCCCCCTAATGTCGGAAAATGTTCCTCATCAAATATGCAATCAACATGACGGGCTGTGAATAGATCCCCAGTAAGGGGTTCCAGGTACTTAATAATCGACGGCGATTTGTACCCCACATAGGTCCCTAGTTTTCTGTGTGGGCCCATGGATGTCCGCTGTGGTGGTGAGATCGGGATGTATGTAGCACATCCGAGGGGAAGTACTGTGATATGCAGTAGGTCTCAATTGGATTAGGTCAGCAGCGTGTAAAACCGCGTGACCCCAATAAGAAGTTGGCAAGCTGCAATTCATCAACAAAGGTCTTGCAATGAGTTTGATCCTCTTTATTAGGGACTCAGCCAAACCATTTTGAGTGTGGACATATGGAACAGAGTGCTGAACTTCAATCCTCAAGGCCATGCAATAGTCATTGAAGGCGCATGAAGAGAATTCTGCAGCATTGTCCATGCGAATTGATTTAATTCGACTTTTGGATAATGGGCCTGTAACTTAATTACTTCTCTTATTATCTTGGCAAATGCATGATTTTGTGTGGAAAGAAGACACACATGTGACCATCGTATAGATGCGTCAATCAAAACCATGAAATACCTGAATGGTTCAGATAATGGTTGGATAGGACCCCAAATATCACCTTGAATTCGTTCAAGGAACTGAAGTGGTTCAACTTGTATTTTGAGGTGCGAAGGCCTCAAAATTAGCTTCCCTGTGGCACATGATGTACACACAAAGTCTGATGATCGAAGGAATTTAGACTCATGCACATTATGACCAATGGAATTGCTAGTAATATTCCTCATCATCCCGATACCGGGATGGCCTAGGCGATCATGTCAAGTTTGAAATGAGTCAACATTCTGAAAGATTACCTTGTAAGCAACATGTTCTACGGGCTTGATGTACGTATAGTACAGTCCGGACGATAGATAAGGAATTTTTTCAAGTAGTTGCTTGCCATATTCGTTATCTTTTGTGAAGAGCAGATACTCTTCTTTATTGTCTTCATGGGTTTCAATATGAAAACCATTTTTACGGATATCTCGATAACTGATTAAGGTACGTGACGAATCGGGATACAACAAGGCATCCTTAATTGTCACTTGTGTACCGTTTGAGAGGGTAAATATGGCACACCCAGTGCCAACAATTACCGTATCGCGTCCAGCGATAGTCAAAATATCTCCATTCATCTTTTCAGAGTCTGAAAATATTTCAACTCCCTCAGTATGGAGTTTGTGGTAGCACTATCCACAAGCCATAATTCCTCTTCCATTGGATTGTCCCCATAGATAGCTATATATAAAAATGAAGAATTCTTAATAAGAAAACCTTATTTAGATACATAGAGTACAATCTTTATTATATTAAAGTGCTGATACAATATACATGACAACAATAATACTTATGTTCTTATTACAATATCACAAATGGACATAAAATAAAGTGATCACTAAGGAGATAGTGGGACTAGTCGAAGTCTCCAAACACGTCGTTTGAGGCGTACTCAACCATCATGTTCTCCGTGCTCATAGGGTCCGTGGGCTGCTGGAGAGTCATGGTGTTGCTAGGTCCGGGAGGAGCATCTTGTGAACAACCAGCTCCATTGGTGCCATCTGGATGAAGGTTGAAGTTTGCTTCAAACCTTTTCCCTTGAGGCGCCTTGCGTTCTTGGGATTGCTGGTAGAGTATTGCCAGATGCTTTGGGGTCTTGCACTTGTTAGTAGGATGCGTGTAGCATCCACACTTGTCACAAAGCCTAGTATTGTCATACTTTGGCTTTGCGGTGCCTTTCCTACGGTCCGAGTTTCGAGGCTTCCTGTTCCGGTTGCGCTTACGCTTACCCTTGAAGTTTTGGTTGCTATTGATGGCACCACCAAACTTTCTTCCGTTCGCAACATTCATATGAACTTCCGTCAAAGGTTGGGAACCAATCGGGCGATGAGAGCCATTCTTAGTAAGAAGCTCATCATGCTTTTCAGCCTGAAGTAGGATATGAATAAGGTCTGAATAGACCTGGTAGTCGCGAGCACGGTATTGCTACTGGAGGAGCCTTTCAGATGGGAGCATAGTGGATAGAGTTTTTTCTATCTTTTCCGCATCTGTGGGTTCCTTCTCGCAAAAGCATAGCTTGTAACTTATCTTATGAACCTCATGATTGTAATCCCCGACAGACTTAAAGTCCTAGAATCGAAGATGAGTCCAATCATGAAGTGCTTTGGGCAGGACAACTGCCTTCTGCTTTTCATACCTCGTCTTGAGGGCCTGAAACAAAGTAAATGGGGATTCCTCCTCCAAATACTCAGACTTAAGATCTGGGTGAATATGATGTCGTATAATGTACAAGGCAACATATTTCTGCTCTTCTCTCAGCGGTGCGACTCCAGCCAAAAGGGGATCCTCCGGGTTCTGGATGGCACGCGCTATCCCATGGGATGCAAGTGCGATCTTGATGTCCATGGCCCAGTTAGGGTAGTTGTGTCCATCAAGAGCGAGTGCATCGAACTCTCTTCCAGCCATCGGTTACCTACATGGGTAAACTAGAGGTTATTGAATTTACGCTTTGGTAAACCACAAACCATCATGGTTATGTTGTAATGAATTATGCAAAACTTAATGATAAGTTCAAAAAGTAGGCTTGAAAATCATTAGTGTGAACTTAAAATTGCTAAGTATGACACATTGTAGATAATCTTCAAAAGAATATTCGGAGTCCGTCTCGCAGCACTAGAGAGTATAATCTGATGAAATCAGTAGATACTCATACTTCTAATGCCTTATGTCATGACTTAATAAAATGTTTGAGAGAGCACATTGTTAAGCAATCATAGTGTCAAATATGACAAAATGTAGGCTTTAAACAGTAGTGGTGATAATCTGCAGTGCAGTAGATCTGGCCACTACCTTGTTTTCCTAAAACATCAATTTAAAGAAATCACTTTAAATTTTGTATACCAATTCATGCTCGTATCGAGTCAAAATGACTCAATTAAGATGATGAATTGATTTATTGCAAGAAATTGAAAATCTCAATTACAAACGATGAATGTAATAATGTTGGAATTATGCCCTAGAGGCAATAATAAAGATGTTATTATTATAATTCTTGTTCATGATAAAGTTTATATTCCATGCTAGAATTGTATTAAGCGGAAACTTTAATACTTGTGTGGTTTGTGAACAACACCGTGTCCCTAGTACGCCTCTATGGACTAGCTCATTGATCAATGATGGTTAAGGTTTCCTAACCATAGACATGAGTTGTCAATTGATAATGAGATCATATCATTGGGAGAATGATATGGTGGACAGACCCAAACTAAGCAAAGCTATTAGATCGTTTCATCGTGTTCGTCTTTGCGAAGCTTTTCTCATGTCAAATATTGTATTCCTTAGACCATGAGATAATACAACTCCCTGGTATCGGAAGAAAGCTTTGAGGTCATCAAACGTCATCCTATGAGAGGGTGATCATAAAGGTGTCTCTCAGGTGATCGGAAAGTATCTGTTGGGTTGTATGTATCGAGATGGGATTTGTCCCTCCCAAGTCGGAGAGATATGCTTCGGGCCCACTCGGTAATCGATATCAACACCGCTTGCAAGCATGTGGTTAAGGAGTTAATCACAAAGTGATATCGGATTACGGAACGAGTAAAGCACTTGTTGTGAACGAGATTGAACTAGGTATGACGATACCGACGATCGAATCTCGGGCAAGTAAAATATCGCGAGACGAAGGGAATATATATATGGGATTGATTGAATCCTGGCATCGTGGTTCATCCGATATGATCATCGATGAATGTGTGGGAGTCAATATGGGTGCCCAGACCCCGCTGTTGATTATTGATAGAAGATCATGTCTGCATATTCTCGAACCCGCAGGGTCACACACTTAACGTGTCTCGACGCTAGGATAGATTGGATAATTGGTTTATGAATTTTTGTTCGGAGTCTCATATAGGATCCGGGATATCACGAGAGGTTCCGGAATGGTCCGGAGAATAAGATTCATATAAGGCAGTGCAGTTTTTGGAGTTCGGAATAGTTCCGGGTTAATCAGTATTGTACCGGAAGCTTCTAGAACCTTCCGGAAGGGGACCAACGTGGCCCCACCTTCCGGGAGGGGGCATGGGCCTATGAGGGAGTGTCCTGGCCGCATTGGGCCAGGGGCACAAGGCCCCATAGGGCCCAACCGATCCTAGATAAGTTTAAATCGTTTAAACTAGAGATAAGATAGGGTTTCTAGAAGGGAGAGTTTAAATCGTTTAAACTAGAGATAGGCTTGGAGGATGGGCAAGGGCTGGCCGCACCCCCCCTCTATATATAGAGGGCTGGTGCGCCCCCTTCCCCCCCAAAACACACACATCTCCCTCCAAGCCCTAGTAGCCCTGCTGCCTTCCTCTCTCCCTCCCGACTGTTTGTAGGCGAAGCCCTGCTGCAGAAATTCTCCACCATATACACCACGCCGTCGTGTTGTAGATCCAATCTATCTCTCCACCCTACTTGCTGGTCCGAGGAAGGAGGAGACGTCGAGGTGCTGCACGTGTGCATCTCACGGAGGCACCGCCACTTGTGGTGCTAGATCGGATCGGATCGCAAGGAGGAGAAGCGAGTACGACTACATCACCCACGTTCCGACGAACGTTCCGCTGTGCGAATCTTCAAGGGTATGAAGATCTAATCCAATCTCTCTCGTTGTTTGCATCTCCTAGATTAGATCTTGGCTTTCCCTCTGTTCGCTTCCGTAGAAAATTTTGATTTACTATGCTGCGAAACCCTTCAGTGGTATCGGAGCTAGATCTATGCGTAGATGTGATTCACGAGTAGAACGCAACATGGTTGTTACGGGCGTTGATGTTTTCTGTTGCAAGCCTCTTGTTTGTGTTCTTCTTATGACGCGGGATAGTGAGATTGAAGCGGTCCAGGCCAACCTTACGCGACGTCGTTCGCGAGACCGGCTCCGCACTTGACGTGTGGCTTGTACCACACATGCGGCTGGTGGATGTCAGTTTCTCTCACTATAGTTGTCATGGGATTAACACCGGAGTTTGGCAACCATAATATCACCGTTCTGGCTTTCCGTAGGTAAGAATCGTTCTTAGCATCTACTCCCATAAGCCACGTAAAACATGCAACAACAAAGTAGAGGCGTCTAACTTGTTTTTGCAGGGAGTGTTTTCTGTGATATGGTATGGCCCAAGATGTGATGTGTATATTGTATGCGATGATCATGTTTTATAATGTTTCACGACTTGCATGTCGATGAGTACACAACCGGCAGGAGCCATATGGTTATCTTTATAATTATGTATGACCTGCGAGTCAACTTCTTATACGCCATGTAATAGCTTTACTTTATCGCTAAGTAGTTAGCAATAGTTGTAGTTGCTATTCGTGGTGGAGGCAATCATGGTGGAGTGATGGAGATCATGCCGGAACGCACAAGATGGAGATCATTGCGCGAAGATTGGCTATACCATGTCACATAAAGTTATATGCATGTGATGTTTATCCTTTTATGTATCTTATTATGCTTAGATCGCGACGGTAGCATTATAAGATGATTCCTCACTTAAAGATCAAGATAAAAACTGTGTTCTCCCCAAGTATGCACCGTTGCGAAAGTTCGTCGTGTCCAAGCATCACGTGATGATCGGGTGCTATAGACTCTACGCTCACATACAACGGGTGCAAGCCAGTTTTGCACACGCGGAAATACTTGGGTCTAACTTGACGAGCCTAGAATGTATAGACATGGCCTCGGAACACAAGAACCGAAAGGTTAAGCATGAGTCATATGAATGATATGATCGACACTTCGTTGTCCACCATTGAAAACACATCTCTTCTCGTGATGATCGGATTAGGTGTGGTGAATTTGGATCGTGTTCACTAAACAACTTGAGGGATGTTGAATTTAGTGGGAGTTCATCTAGTAATTTGATTAAGTTGAACTATTTATCATGAACATAGTCTAAATTGTACTTGCAAATACTGTAGATCACATGGCCAAGTCCAACTTCAACTTCAACGTTTTTGCTGAGAAAGAAAAGCTTAGAAACAATGGGTCTAACTTCACCAACTGGTTCCGCAATCTAAGAATCATTCTGTCTGGCGGACAAAAGGACTATTGTAGGGGTTCGTAGCATGGAAAACAAAAATTTTCTATCGCATACAAACAAACAAGCCAAGATCTATCTACTAGATTGTAGCAACGAGTCGATGGAATAACTTACCCTTGAAGATTCCAAAGCGGTTAACGAGAGCAGATTCTCGTGGGTGATGTAGTCGTACTCTTTCCGATCTCAAGATCGTGTAGACGATCCTTCCGGCGCCACGTTCCGGCAGCGCTCCCGTAGTCGGTCACACGTTCGGTACTCGACGAAGACCTTCCTCTCCCTTGTTCCAGCAGGCAGCGGAGGTTGTAGCACTCTCCTCGCGATTCCGGTAGCACAACGGCGTGGTACCGGAAGTAGAGGGGAAATCCCGCAGGGCTTCGCCTTAAGCCGGTGCGAGTATGGTGGAGCTTATGAGAGAGGCTATTAGTGGTCTAGTAATTAGACACACCAATTAGAAGGCTCTAAACCAATTAGAAGGCTCTAAACCGCTGGCTAAAGCAATTAGAAGCTCTAAACCAAAACGGCTCTAAACCTGAAATTTAGAGGTGGAAACTTGTGTGTCTAGGAGGGGAGCCCTGCCCCTCCTTATATAGGTGGGAGGGGGCTGGCGCGCCAGGGGAGGGAGGGAGTCCCTCCCCAACTCGGCCTAGGGCTGGCCGCCGGCTTGGAGGAGAGAAACTCCTCCTCCAAGTCGGTTCCAACTCCTCTTGCTTGTTTCCCACAGTTTCTTGTTTTAGCCGTTTGACTTTCAAACTGGACATTTGACTTTTCTGTTTTAGGATTCAATTTAATCCTTTATTTGGGACAGCAAGAACACTTAGTACATGATGCAATCATTCCAATATGTAATGACACATTCATGTACCCCTCCCCCCCCCCCCCCCCGGAGTGCCGGACAATCCGGAACCTTCTAGAATATCCCCGATGAAAACACCGGAATCATCCCGAACTCCGAAACGGGACTTTCCTTATATGAATCTTATTCTCCGGACCATTCCGGATCACCTCGTGATATCCCGGATCCCATCCGAGACTCCGAACAACATTCGGTCTCTTTCTCATAATACCATAACTACTCAAACAACGTCGAATCCTTAAGTGTGTCTCCCTACGGTTCGTGAATTATGCGGACATGATCGAGACACTTCTCCGAACAATAACCAATAGAGGAATCTGGAAATTCATATGGCTCCCACATATTTCTACGATTACTTTGCGATCGAATGAACCACTTACATACGATACCAATTTCCCTTTGTCTCACGATATGTTACTTATCCGAGGTTATGATCGTCGGTATCTCTGCATACCTAGTTCAACCTCGTTACCGATAAGTACTCTTTTCTCGTTCCCGTGATATGTGATCCCTTGTGACCAAGTCACATGCTTGCAAGCTAATTGGATGACATTCCACCGAGAGGGCCCAGAGTATATCTATCCGTCATATGGATGGACAAATCCCACTCTTGATCCATGTGTTTCAACCAATACTTTCCGAACACTCAATGCCACTTTTATAGCCACCCTGTTACGGTGTTGTGTTTGATGTCATCAAAGCATCCATCCGGCAAAGGTGATATGCATGATCTCATGGTCGAAGGAATTAGGTTACTATGTATCAGAAAGCATATAGCAATTGAACTATTGAAATGACTTGATCTTTATGCTACGCTTGTCTATAGGAGTATGTCCATCACATCATTCTCCTAATGATATGATCCTGTTGTTAATAACATCTCTATGTTCATGATCAGGAAACCATGATCATATATTAACCAACAAGCTAGTTTAACAAGAGGCTTTACTAGGGACTCTTATTTTAGTTTACAAATCACACAAGTATTAATGTTTCCGGTTAATACAATTATAGCATGGTATGTAAACATTTATCATAAGTGTGAAGATATGATAATAACCACTTTATTATTGCCTCTTGGGCATATCTCCAACAGTCTCCCACTTGCACTAGAGTCAATAATCTAGTTTCAAACCTTTGTGTATACAACACCTATGGCTTTCCAGTGTTGTATGTACACGATTGCTAGTGGTTAACTGATCTCCGGATCTGACACTTCTAGGTCCGTGTGTAATTGCATGTCTTTGCGTCCCTACGCATCACTCATTCTCTAATGAGATGGCTTTGTACAAATTTGGTCCTTTGGTGTGACCTTTAGTTCTTTGGGGTTAAAACATGTTGATAATATTGTCGTACAATATATCTTCATAGTATTATCCCGCTGTGAACTACACTTAGTTTGATAACAAACTACTTGACACAAATGCCCTCTTTTGCTGCTATAATAGCAGTCATACACTTAGCCTTTTGTTGTAGTATCTGTCACAATGTCTTTAACTTTGGAACTCATCCAAATCCATTATGGAACTCACTTTCCATTATATTGTGCCACCCTTAGTTTAGATTGAGATAAGATTAATTTGTACTTTGTGACAAAACTAGTATCAATGTAGTACTTTTACAATGAACTAACCATCTATTTGTCACTTCTACAAATATTATACTCTTAGTTCTTCCAAAAGATCATAAGAATATCCTTACTATTGTCCAATGATCATCTTACGAATCATTCTGGTATATGCTCACAACATCTAGAGCATAGGACATATCTGGATTTGTACATATCACAGTATGATATAAATACTCTTTGTGATTTTATACATCAAGTATCAATCTATACTTGATTATTTGTTTCACTTTTCCAAATGTCAATACACTTGAATATATCATCAACATTGAACTTATTCAATCCTTTCTGTGCAACAAGAACCTTTCTTGTAGTTCCTATATTGAACTCATTCAATATCTTGTCTATGTACTTCTGGCACAACCATATTAGCGTCTATTGATGCCAAATATTTGGGTTTTGCCTAAGTCTTTCATCGGGATGAAATTCTTAATATGTGTTAATAAAAGATACATTATTTCCAATCAACAATATGTCTTACACATAATGTATTAGAAACATGTCTTAGCGCTCCCACTTAATTTCTTGCAAATGCAAGCATCTCCATCGTCTCTGATGAACTTTTAAACTCCTTTAACAGTTTCATCACAGTGAAGATTCCAACTCCGCTATGCTTACTTCAACCATTGAAGTTTGCATATGCTTTTTAGCATCCTTTGAATTAACAAAACCCTATGGACCGTGTTATGCACATGTCCTAGGTAACGATTCTATTAGAAGAACTTGTTTTGTTTATTCAACTACCATATAACAAAATTATATGTAGTGGTTGCTACATTAATCCGTCTAGACTAAATATCACTATGAAAGATCAAATCTTGTCATAGTCAACCTTTGAACATTGTTGTGAACTCTTTCCCAATATGTCGATTATTTCATAGATGTAAAACATCCATGTCTATTTCTTTATAGATCCAGACACAACTGTAAGGTCTTACACCTTTCTCGAGGGTCCTTCAAGTTCAAAACTTGATTTCTCGTGTATGGAACTATCACGGATTTTATGGCTTCAAGCCATTTGACGGAGTCAGGGCCCATCATCGCTTCTTTGCATGTAGTCGGTTCATTATTCTCAAATAATGATTCAACCCTCAAATCTTGGTATTTGATTGTTTATCCGACCTACTTGTTTCAATAGGAACTTGGATCTCCGTGACCACAACCTTTGAGGTACGTGAGCCATGAGCTTTGTTGCTGCCTCCGGAACACTTTTCGGTGTTGCGCAACTCTGCACATATAGCTAAGGTTCTTTTAACCTTATCAAAGTTCTATTGTCCTCCCACTTAACTTTTCACGAAAAATTCCTTCTCAAAGAAACTTGACGTTCTAAGCAACAAACACTTTTGTCTCCGGTGTTTATGGAGGAATACTTAACAGTTATACAAAGACAGGTTCATCCGACTTTGGTTGCACACATCTTTCTTATGCATAGCATACCAATGTTTTAAGAAAGGACTACCTGGGTTTTATCCCAAACCATAACTTTATATGGTGTCATTTCAACGAATTATGATGGAGCTCTTTTCAGTGGAAAAACGGTAATCTCTAAAGCTTTTAATCTTTAAAATACAATGGCAGTTTTATGAATTACACCTTCGATCTTACCATGTCAAACAAGGTTTAATTACATATCTCGAACGCTCCATACTCTTATGGTGTTTCGGGAAATGCAAATCCGCGGAACGATTCCTTAAACCTTAGGTATTATGCTAAACTCAAATATCTTCCTTTATGATCTTTATCATAAACTGTTTATATTCTTGTTACAATGATTTTGCACTTCATCTTGAAAGTCTTTGAACTCTTCAAATATTTCACACTTCATCCTTATTAAGTAAATATTCATATATTCACTCAAATTTTCGGAGGAAGCATATGAAGTTGAAATCCATCGCTCTTGACTACACATAATGGATTTCATACAACAATATGTACAAGTTCCAATTAGCTAGTCATTCGTTCCCTTTTGGCCTATGAACGAAGTTTTAATTATCTCTAGGAAAATTTCACAAGCGTTATTTGATCAAAATCAAAAGACTCCAAAATTCCATCCACATGGAGTTTCTTCATGTTTTCTTTCCATTATAATTTAAACGGCGATGTCACTTCCTAAGTGATCTTTCAATCAATTTGTCTTTCGACATTTTTAGCACTAGTTTTATGGATGTGATTTCTCCAACGAGATTTGCGAATCATCCATCTTTTATGGATTACGGCAATTATTTGAACAACCCTTTTGTTCTCATAATACCTGATAAAACAAATCTTTGAAGGCAAGCTTTGATGTTTAACAAGCAACACAATAACCCTTTATTTTGTTCTCGATGAACATCATCACATATTCTTTTGCTAGTTACTTAGGCTATTGTAGTTCATGAATTGTGTTGTTTCGTATGACGATTCACACCAACAAATTCAGTATCAAATACTTGAGAACCACATTGTTTAATAAGCAAAGAATATAGCCATAACATGTATATCATCTATATACTTAAGCTGAACAATTCTAGTCTTTTCCTTTCTGCCATATATTTATGAGATTCTCTTTTAGTATTTCCTTTTCTGTTTGAAAGAATCTATCAACATCAATAGTGGAGTCATACATATGACATATAGTCCAAAGCGTGTATAATTAAATACCAATGTCTTTGGACTTGCACTTTGAAGTAGATCACCATCATCAAATGTTTGGTGTTCTTTCAAATTCCTTTAGTAATCTCTTGGTGTAGTAAACATTTTACCTACATCAAATATTCACCCTTATCATGGAATCGTCCATGATTAAGCTACTTTTAGCTTATAATGATGAATTATGAGTATAATGTTGCTATCCAAAACCTTTTGGAGGATTAGGACAACAAGTGTCTCCAACCTTTTGCAAATTCTCATCAAATATGAGAACATGACTTTAGCCATATTATACTCTATCATGTTGCAACCAAAACTTCGTTTCAGATATCACAATATCTTCCACACATCATGGTTTCTGAAACAACTCTTTCAGATCCTAGATAACCTTGATATTAAGAGAATCCTTTGAATATCAAGAATCATGGAGACAAACATGATACTTATATACTAACACTTGGAATTGTTACTCTTGATTTAATACTAATTATTAAACTTCATGGAGTAACCGGAACTTACTGAAAGTTTGCAATAGGACTTTTAAACTTTAGATTTAACACTTCAAAACAATACGATACCAGTTCGTAAAGTAACTAACCAGAATTCTATAGTTCTATCATCTCAATTATAACTAAGCGCAAGGTGGTAAACGGATGCCAATGACTACAACAACTATGCAAATTCACTCTGATTTAGTTTATGATAAATTGAGTTCTAATTAATAATTAAATTAATCTAGGTGAACTCCCACTCAAAACAATATCCCTCACATTGTTTTAGTGATCACACGAACCAAATCAACCACATCAAAACCGATCATCACGAGAGTTGATATAGCTTCAATGGAGAACAATCAACATGTTCATCATATCTACTATATGACTCATGCTCTACCTTTCGGTAATCCGTGTTCCTGAGGCCATGTCTGTACATGCTAGGCTCGTCAAGATCAAACCTTAGCTTCCGCATAAGCAAATCTGGCTTGCTTACGTTGTATACACTTGCGGAATCTAACACACCCGATCATCACGTGGTGCTTCGAAACAACAAGCTTTAGCAACGGTGCATACTAAGGGTGAACACTTAAGAACTTGAAATTGTGTGATTGAGGGATCATCTTATAATGCTACCGTCGTCTACTAAGCAATACAAGATGCATAAAGGATTAACATCACATGCAATTCATAATATGTGATATGATATGGCCTTTCTTCTTTGTGCTTCCGATATCCATCTTCAAGCACGAACATGATCTCCATCATCACCGGCATTGCATCAAGGTCAATGACGCTACTCCATGGTTGTCGTTCACCGGCTTCAACTATTACAACTACTTTGAATAGACACGCGGGTCTTAACAGAAATTAAAGACAACCATATGGCTCCTGCCGGTTGCCAACTTACAATAAGGAACATTGCATACATCATATATAATCACAATCATGGCCATATCACATCACTGCACACCCCTGCAAAACAAAGTTAGACGCCTCTACTTTCTTTGCATATTTTACGTGGTTTGGGGCTTTCGATAAGTGTCGTTCTAACTTACGAACAAGAACCACAACATTGATACTAGTATTGTTAATCACCCGTTGTAAATTGGATCTTAACTATGCTAGGAGAAACAGGCACCCGCAAAGCCACTTATGCAATACAAGTTGCATGTCAAGCGTGGAGCAAGTCTCATGAACGATGTCATGTAAGGTTAGCCCGGGCCGCTTCATCCCAACATACCGCAAGATGCAAAGTACACAAAAAGCAATCGACAATAAAAGCATCAATGCCCACAATGACCATTGTGTTCTACTCGTGCAACAGATCTACATATAGACACGGCTCTGATACCACTGTAGGGGTTCGTAGCATGGAAAACAAAAATTTTCTATCGCATACAAACAAACAAGCCAAGATCTATCTACTAGATTGTAGCAACGAGTCGATGGAATAACTTACCCTTGAAGATTCCAAAGCGGTTAACGAGAGCAGATTCTCGTGGGTGATGTAGTCGTACTCTTTCCGATCTCAAGATCGTGTAGACGATCCTTCCGGCGCCACGTTCCGGCAGCGCTCCCGTAGTCGGTCACACGTTCGGTACTCGACGAAGACCTTCCTCTCCCTTGTTCCAGCAGGCAGCGGAGGTTGTAGCACTCTCCTCGCGATTCCGGCAGCACAACGACGTGGTACCGGAAGTAGAGGGGAAATCCCGCAGGGCTTCGCCTTAAGCCGGTGCGAGTATGGTGGAGCTTATGAGAGAGGCTATTAGTGGTCTAGTAATTAGACACACCAATTAGAAGGCTCTAAACCAATTAGAAGGCTCTAAACCGCTGGCTAAAGCAATTAGAAGCTCTAAACCAAAACGGCTCTAAACCTGAAATTTAGAGGTGGAAACTTGTGTGTCTAGGAGGGGAGCCCTGCCCCTCCTTATATAGGTGGGAGGGGGCTGGCGCGCCAGGGGAGGGAGGGAGTCCCTCCCCAACTCGGCCTAGGGCTGGCCGCCGGCTTGGAGGAGAGAAACTCCTCCTCCAAGTCGGTTCCAACTCCTCTTGCTTGTTTCCCACAGTTTCTTGTTTTAGCCGTTTGACTTTCAAACTGGACATTTGACTTTTCTGTTTTAGGATTCAATTTAATCCTTTATTTGGGACAGCAAGAACACTTAGTACATGATGCAATCATTCCAATATGTAATGACACATTCATGTACCCCTCCCCCCCCGGAGTGCCGAACAATCCGGAACCTTCTAGAATATCCCCGATGAAAACACCGGAATCATTCCCGAACTCCGAAACGGGACTTTCCTTATATGAATCTTATTCTCCGGACCATTCCGGATCACCTCGTGATATCCCGGATCCCATCCGAGACTCCGAACAACATTCGGTCTCTTTCTCATAATACCATAACTACTCAAACAACGTCGAATCCTTAAGTGTGTCTCCCTACGGTTCGTGAATTATGCGGACATGATCGAGACACTTCTCCGAACAATAACCAATAGAGGAATCTGGAAATTCATATGGCTCCCACATATTTCTACGATTACTTTGCGATCGAATGAACCACTTACATACGATACCAATTTCCCTTTGTCTCACGATATGTTACTTATCCGAGGTTATGATCGTCGGTATCTCTGCATACCTAGTTCAACCTCGTTACCGATAAGTACTCTTTTCTCGTTCCCGTGATATGTGATCCCTTGTGACCAAGTCACATGCTTGCAAGCTAATTGGATGACATTCCACCGAGAGGGCCCAGAGTATATCTATCCGTCATATGGATGGACAAATCCCACTCTTGATCCATGTGTTTCAACCAATACTTTCCGAACACTCAATGCCACTTTTATAGCCACCCTGTTACGGTGTTGTGTTTGATGTCATCAAAGCATCCATCCGGCAAAGGTGATATGCATGATCTCATGGTCGAAGGAATTAGGTTACTATGTATCAGAAAGCATATAGCAATTGAACTATTGAAATGACTTGATCTTTATGCTACGCTTGTCTATAGGAGTATGTCCATCACATCATTCTCCTAATGATATGATCCTGTTGTTAATAACATCTCTATGTTCATGATCAGGAAACCATGATCATATATTAACCAACAAGCTAGTTTAACAAGAGGCTTTACTAGGGACTCTTATTTTAGTTTACAAATCACACAAGTATTAATGTTTCCGGTTAATACAATTATAGCATGGTATGTAAACATTTATCATAAGTGTGAAGATATGATAATAACCACTTTATTATTGCCTCTTGGGCATATCTCCAACAACTATGTCCTTGGGAAAGCGTTAGGTGACCCCCCTGCTGCAACTGCGCCGGCTGATGAGAAAGCTGTCTATCAGTCGCGCAAAGATGATTATGGTGTGATTAAGAGCACCATGTTGTTTGCTATGGAACCGGAACTTCAAAATCGTTTTGAAAACTATCCCGGGCCCTTTGAGATTCTCGAGGAGCTGAAAACCATGTTTCAGACTCAGGCCCGTTCTGAGAGATATGAGATCTCCGAGAAGTTCTTTAACTGCAAGATGGAGGAAGGGAGTTTCGTTAGTGAGCACACCATTAAGATGTCGGGCTACACTCAACGCCTTGAGCAACTGGACTGCAAGATTCCAGAGGAGCTCAAGATTGACAGGGTTCTGCAATCACTCCCTCCCAGCTACAAAAGTTTTGTAGTGACTCATAATCAGATTGGTTCCACTGATACGATCACCGAGCTCTTCGCAAAGCTGAAGGTTGCGGAGGTGGACATCAAGAAGGATAATCATGTGTTGATGGTCAACAAGCCCTCCTTTAAGAAAGGTAAAGGTGCAAAGAAGCCCTTCAAGAAAAGCGGCGGCAAGCGCGTTGCCCCTGCTGAGAAGAAGCTCAAGTCTGGACCTAAGCCGGACACTGAGTGCTTCTATTGCAAGGACAAGGGTCACTGGAAGCGCAACTGTCCGAAGTACTTAGCGGACAAGAAGGCTGGCACCATCAAAGGTATATTTGATATACATGTTATTGATGTTTTCCTTACTAGCCCTCGTTGTAGTGCCTGGGTATTTGATATTGGTTCAGTTGCTAATATTTGTAACTCGAAACAGGAGCTACGGAATAGACGACGGCTTGCGAGGGATGAGGTGACGATGCGCGTTGGCAACGGATCAAGAGTTGATGTGATGGCCGTCGGCACGCTCTCCTTAGTTTTACCTTCGGGATTAGTTTTAAACCTTAATAAATGTTATTATGTGCCTGCGTTGAGCATGAACATTATTTCTGGATCGTGTTTATTGCAAGACGGTTATTCATTTAAATCAGAGAATAATGGTTGTTCTATTTATATGAGTAACATCTTTTATGGTCATGCACCCCTTGTAAATGGTTTATTTCTTCTAAATCTCGAAAGGGATGAAACACACATCCATAACATTGAGGCTAAGAGATGCAAAGTAGATAGTGATAATACTACTTATTTGTGGCACTGTCGTCTAGGTCATATTGGTGTAAAGCGCATGAAGAAACTCCATTCTGATGGACTTTTGGAGTCTCTTGATTTTGAATCATTTGACACATGCGAACCATGCCTCATGGGCAAGATGATCAAAACCCCGTTCTCCGGTATGATGGAGCGAGCAACGGACTTGTTGGAAATCATACATACCGATGTATGCGGACCGATGAGTGTTTCGACGCGCGGTGGATATCGCTATTTTCTCAATTTTACCGATGACTTAAGTAGATATGGGTATATCTATTTAATGAAACATAAATCTAAAACGTTTGAAAAGTTCAAAGAATTTCAGAATGAAGTGGAGAACCATCGTAACAGAAAGATTAAGTTTCTACGATCCGATCGTGGGGGCGAATATTTGAGTTATGATTTTCTCACGCATCTCAAAGCAAGTGGAATCGTTTCACAACTCACGCCACCCGGAACACCACAACGCAATGGTGTGTCTGAACGCCGGAATCGAACCCTATTAGATATGGTCCGATCGATGATGTCTCTTACTGATTTGCCGTTATCGTTTTGGGGTTATGCATTAGAAACCGCTGCATTCACTTTAAATAGGGCTCCATCTAAATCCGTTGAGACGACACCGTATGAACTGTGGTTTGGTGCTAAACCTAAGTTGTCGTTTCTTAAAGTTTGGGGATGCGAAGCTTACGTCAAGAAGTTGATGCCGGACAAGCTCGAACCCAAAGCGGAGAAATGCGTCTTCATAGGATACCCTAAGGAAACTATTGGGTATACCTTCTATCACAGAACCGAAGGCAAAGTGTTTGTCGCAAAGAACGGTTCCTTTCTTGAGAAGGAGTTTCTATCGAAAGAAGTGAGTGGGAGGAAAGTAGAGCTAGACGAGGTTGTTGAACCTTCTCTTGAATTGGAGAGTAGCGCAGCACCTGAAATTGTTCCAGTGCCGCCTGCGCCAACAATAGAGGAAGCTAATGACAAGGATCATGAAGCTTTGGACGATGCTGCTACTGAACGTCGCAGGTCGACAAGGTCGCGTGCCCCTCCTGAGTGGTACGACAACCCTGTCTTGACAGTCTTGTTAGTAGAAGACAATGAACCTACGAACTATGAGGAAGCGATGATGAGCCCAGACTCTGAGAAATGGCTAGAAGCCATGAAATCCGAATTGGGATCCATGAGCGAAAACCAAGTATGGACTTTGGTGGACCCTCCTAGCGACCGAAAGGCCGTTGAGTGCAAATGGATCTTCAAGAAGAAAACAGACGCGGATGGTAATGTTACCATCTATAAAGCACGGCTTGTCGCGAAAGGTTTTCGACAAGTTCAAGGTGTTGACTACGATGAGACTTTCTCTCCCGTAGCGATGTTTAAGTCTATTCGGATTTTATTAGCAATTGCTGCGTTTCATGATTATGAAATATGGCAGATGGATGTCAAGACTGCGTTCCTCAATGGCAACATTGATGAAGAGTTGTATATGATGCAACCCGAAGGTTTTATCGATCCTAAGGATGCTGATAAAGTATGCAAACTTCAGCGTTCCATTTATGGACTGAAGCAAGCATCTCGGAGTTGGAACCTTCGTTTTGATCAAGTGATCAAGAGCTTTGGATTTGTTCCAAATTGCTACGAAGCTTGCATCTACAAGAAAGTGAGTGGGAGCTCGGTGACGTTTCTGGTACTATATGTGGATGACATATTGATTATTGGAAATGACATCAACATGCTTAACGATGTGAAGAGTTATTTGAACAAGTGTTTTTCAATGAAAGACCTAGGTGAAGCTGCTTATATATTGGGCATCAAGATCTATAGAGATAGACAAAGATGCCTGATAGCTTTAAGCCAGAGTACATACCTAGACAAAGTTCTGAAAAGGTTCAGAATGGATAAGGCATTGAAAGGTTCAGTGCCTATGTTGTCAGGGAAGATATTGAGCAAAGCTCAGTGTCCAGCTACGGTAAATGATAGGGAAGCTATGAGCAAAGTGCCTTATGCCTCGGCCATAGGTTCCATCATGTATGCCATGCTGTGTACTAGACCGGATGTGTCCAATGCTCTTAGTTTGACGAGCAGATATCAAAGTGATCCAGGAGTGGAACACTGGACAACCGTGAAGAACATCCTAAGGTACCTAAATAGGACTAAAGAAATGTTCTTAGTCTATGGGGGTGATGAACAGCTCGTCGTAAAAGGTTACGTCGATGCTAGTTTCGACACCGACAAGGATGATTGTAAATCTCAGACAGGATACATGTATATTTTGAATGGAGGAGCTGTGAGCTGGAGAAGCTACAAGCAAAGCGTGATCGCGGGATCTACAGTAGAAGCAGAATACATGGCTGCTGCAGAAGCGTCAAGTGAAGGAGTTTGGATCAGGAACTTCATCACTGAGCTTGGCGTGGTTCCAAGTGCATTGGACCCACTGGAGATATTGTGTGACAACACTGGCGCCATAGCACTCGCTAAGGAACCAAGATATCATCCAAAGACCAAGCATATCAACCGCAAGTTTCATATAATCCGAGATTATATAGCAGATGGAGATCTGAAGATCAGCAAAGTACATACAGATCTGAATATCGCAGATCCATTGACTAAACCTCTTCCACGTGTAAAACATGATCAGCACCTCAGTGCCATGGGTGTGAGATTGTTGCCAAATGTAAACTAGATTATTGACTCTAGTGCAAGTGGGAGACTGTTGGAATTATGCCCTAGAGGCAATAATAAAGATGTTATTATTATAATTCTTGTTCATGATAAAGTTTATATTCCATGCTAGAATTGTATTAAGCGGAAACTTTAATACTTGTGTGGTTTGTGAACAGCACCGTGTCCCTAGTACGCCTCTATGGACTAGCTCATTGATCAATGATGGTTAAGGTTTCCTAACCAACGACATGAGTTGTCAATTGATAATGCGATCATATCATTGGGAGAATGATATGGTGGACAGACCCAAACTAAGCAAAGCTATTAGATCGTTTCATCGTGTTCGTCTTTGCGAAGCTTTTCTCATGTCAAATATTGTATTCCTTAGACCATGAGATAATACAACTCCCTGGTATCGGAAGAAAGCTTTGAGATCATCAAATGTCATCCTATGAGAGGGTGATCATAAAGGTGTCTCTCAGGTGATCGGAAAGTATCTGTTGGGTTGTATGTATCAAGATGGGATTTGTCCCTCCCAAGTCGGAGAGATATGCTTCGGGCCCACTCGGTAATCGATATCAACACCGCTTGCAAGCATGTGGTTAAGGAGTTAATCACAAAGTGATATCGGATTACGGAACGAGTAAAGCACTTGTTGTGAACGAGATTGAACTAGGTATGACGATACCGACGATCGAATCTCGGGCAAGTAAAATATCGCGAGACGAAGGGAATATATATATGGGATTGATTGAATCCTGGCATCGTGGTTCATCCGATATGATCATCGATGAATGTGTGGGAGTCAATATGGGTGCCCAGACCCCGCTGTTGATTATTGATAGAAGATCATGTCTGCATATTCTCGAACCCGCAGGGTCACACACTTAACGTGTCTCGACGCTAGGATAGATTGGATAATTGGTTTATGAATTTTTGTTCGGAGTCTCGGATAGGATCCGGGATATCACGAGAGGTTCCGGAATGGTCCGGAGAATAAGATTCATATAAGGCAGTGCGGTTTTTGGAGTTCGGAATAGTTCCGGGTTAATCGGTATTGTACCGAAAGCTTCTAGAACCTTCCGGAAGGGGACCAACGTGGCCCCACCTTCCGGGAGGGGGCATGGGCCTATGAGGGAGTGTCTTGGCCGCATTGGGCCAGGGGCACAAGGCCCCATAGGGCCCAGCCGATCCTAGATAAGTTTAAATCGTTTAAACTAGAGATAAGATAGGGTTTCTAGAAGAGAGAGTTTAAATCGTTTAAACTAGAGATATGCTTGGAGGATGGGCAAGGGCTGGCCGCACCCCCCTCTATATATAGAGGGCTGGTGCGCCCCCTTCCCCTCCAAAACACACACATATCCCTCCAAGCCCTAGTAGCCCTGCTGCCTTCCTCTCTCCCTCCCGACTGTTTGTAGACGAAGCCCTGCTGCAGAAATTCTCCACCATATACACCACGCCGTCGTGTTGTAGATCCAATCTATCTCTCCACCCTACTTGCTGGTCCGAGGAAGGAGGAGACGTTGAGGTGCTGCACGTGTGCATCTCACGGAGGCACCGCCACTTGTGGTGCTAGATCGGATCAGATCGCAAGGAGGAGAAGCGAGTACGACTACATCACCCACGTTCCGACGAACGTTCCGCTGTGCGAATCTTCAAGGGTATAAAGATCTAATCCAATCTCTCTCGTTGTTTGCATCTCCTAGATTAGATCTTAGCTTTCCCTCTGTTCGCTTTCGTAGAAAATTTTGATTTACTATGCTGCGAAACCCTTCAAATAAATCTCAACATTTGCACACACAGAAATATATTACATAATATTTTTTATAATACACGTAGTACTCCACAAATAAACAGTACAAATATTTACGACTAAGATAGCTATTAAAAATAACTATACTTACCATAGCAAACTAGACAAACTAGACAAATCCAGAAGCTGCTAGTACTGCGCTGCACTTTGCATGTGCTATACTTGACCGCATGCAAAGCAGGGAATGGAATTTTTTTATTCACTCGAAGAGATAAACAAAACTGGAGACACGCGACCCACACGTAAGCCACACGCTGTACTCAGGTGTGATTTCCCCAAACGCGTGTCTTCCTCATCGACTTCTGCAGTACGACGCGAGCACCAGGAGCCGCCGCCTCGCGGGTGGGGTTTACTGGCGGCCGGAGCTGCTCCCGCCGTGGGCCTTCTCGTCGGAGGAGTCATCGGGGAGGCAGTATCCTGGTGCGACGCCGTTGGCGAGGCCCAGCATGGCTGGGCTCCAAGTTCCGCCGCGTCGCCCGCGACCGCTCGACGGCGGGCTGGGGGCCGGGAAGCCGAAGGGCATCAGGCGGCGGCGGGAACTCGGGCACGGTGAAGGAGGAGAGGCCGTGTCAGGGACGGAATCCTCGGTGGCGCGACCGCGTCGCCATGGGCGGCGCTCGTGAAGCTGCACACACCGGAGTCGGTGGTGAAGGGCGTCGCTCCGGTCGGCGCCGAGACGGAGGCGAACGGGTCGCCCTCGCGCTCCTGCAAGCGTGGCGCCTCCGACGACGGCATCTCGAGCGGCGCGCCGGTTCCAGTCTCAATGGCCACGGGGGTCGGAGACGGCGGGCGCGGCTCGATGGCGTCGGACGGGCCTCCGAAATCGAAGACGGAGGTGGGCGACAGGCCGGCTGCGCCCATGCCGGCAGGAGCCGTTGGAGGCTGTAGCGCGGCCCACGACGTCGTCCTCTGGTGCTTGTCCCGTGTCGTGTCCGTACATGTGTAGTGGGCAAACTACCCACTCGTATGCCTGGCACCAGAATGGCGGCGGCGGTGGCGCGAGTGCAGGGTCGACGTCGTCGGCCCCCCAGCATCGGCGTGGCCGGACCGACGAGAAGCCGGTCCGGGATTGGCGGCGCAAAGGGGGCACTGCCGGCGCAGCGCCGTTCGTCGGGCCGGCACCACGGGGAACGCGCAGACCATGGCGGCGCTCACGGTAGTCTCTTGCACCGTGGCGGCGGCCGAAGTACTGCCCGTCACCGTAGCGGCGGCTGTCAAGGCGAAGGGCGTGGTGGCAAACCCCAATTCCGCGACGGCGTCTCGCGACGAAGCGCGAGCGACGGAGGAACAGGGGCATGAGACGAGGCATGTTTCTCACCTCTTTTCTCTAATTCCGATGATCGCCAGAATCCTCGAAGGGCTCTCGCCGGAGCAGGTGCTGATAACATGTTTGAACTAGAAGGATTGACAGCGAGACAAGAATGAAATCTGTATTCTTTATTGATGATTGATACAAGCTTTTATACAATCGGTATATGATATATGTCGGCTTCCAGAAGAACGGCATCGATCGAGCAGTTCCAGGATCGTCGGGAGCGGAGTGTCTTCGGGAGAAACCGTCGGGGAACAGGATGGCGGTTCCCAGTTGGAACCGTACCTCCCAGTTAAGCAAGGATTTAACCCCTAATTTGTTAGGATCTTTATTCTTAACAAAAAGAACCATTCAGGTGAAGCACTTACACGTGCATCCACACGAAGGACAGGAGAGCGAAATAAGTCACAACCAAGGACCGCATCGCCAAAACACTCGAGTGACCGTGCGGTGAGACGCATGCAAACCGGCGTGTTGCGAGCGCGTGTGCGTGAGTCGTGACACGATCCTGCGTTATTTCTCCACGTCCCGAGACCTAGCCGTACGACGAGAGGTGGGGCTTGGCTTTCTCCGCGACCCCCATCATCCAACCGTCCGATTCGGCGTCCAAGGCACGCTAAATCCCACCACGATGTGCCGCGCGCCTCGGGAGACGCCCCCGTTTCGCCGATCCGAACGCTCCGTGATCTTCTGCGGAGCTACACGAGCACTGCAAAAGAAATGGCAGGGAGCTCGAGATCAGTTTGGGCCGAAAGCTATTCCCGCCAGGCCGTGGCCTAGAATGGACGAATTTCTGGCCCAGCTCAGGTGGCCACGACGCGAAGCACTCGCGGAGTGACACGTCCTCCGTTTAAACGGCCTCTTCAAATTCGAGAACCCTATCTATCTGCAGGGGCTACCTAATCCCCTCCCTGGCACTCCCCGCCTGACAACCACGGCCATGGCGTGCGCCTTATCCGCCTCCACCGTGTCCCCGGCCGCCGCGCTCGTCGCGTCACCGAAGCCGACCGCGGCGCCGCAGTGCCTGTCGTTCCCCCGCTCCTTCGCCAGGCCCGCCCGCCTCGCCGCCGCCGGCTCGAGAACGGCCAGGGCCCGCAGCTTCGTCGCCCGCGCCGCGGCCGAGGTTCGTCGCGCTCTGGTTATGTAATATACGGTTGGCTCTGGTGGTTCCCGCGAGTTCGATTTTCATGTTTGGATGCGTGTTTTCTGTCCGCAGAACGACCTGCCGCTGGTGGGGAACAAGGCGCCGGACTTCGCAGCGGAGGCCGTGTTCGACCAGGAGTTCATCAATGTATGGCCGTAGCCAACTACATTTTTCTCTTTCGTTGGTTCAACTTCGATTGCTAGGCCGGTGGTGCGATGTTTCTGATGACGTCTTATTGTAACTACAGGTCAAGCTATCTGATTACATTGGGAAGAAGTATGTGATTCTTTTCTTCTACCCTCTGGACTTCACGTTCGTCTGCCCAACTGGTGCGCTGACTATCTTTTGCTCCCTGATGGCAAATATATATTTCGGTTTGGCGTTCTAAAATGCATACATACAAACAAACTTTGCAGAGATTACCGCTTTCAGCGACAGACACGAGGAGTTCGAGAAGATAAATACCGAAATTCTCGGCGTTTCAGTTGACAGTGTGGTATGCTACCTTTCGTCTGTGTGACTTTCCGTGCAGTTACGATACATATACTACTCACTGCATATATGTGCTTGTTCAGACCTCAGAGAAGCAACATCTCATTAGTCATTACTTCCACTGTACTATTCTAGTTAGAATAACACGCCTCTTTACCATCTAGACATACAGCTGTTCTCTGGAAACTATTTGTCTAGCTATGACATGGATTAAGTTCATCATCTATAAATTAACTGTGAAGTGTTCATCTGTTTGTGTCAGTGAACATTGTGTTTCTTCTCGATGCGAAACTTAAATCCAGGCACGTTTAGATCATAAGAGCTAACATTGCAGTGACACAATGTTGGATGCTTGTTGTATTTATTGGATGCAAGTATGTGGCATCAGTTATGCCTAGTGCGAGAATAAAGTGATGCTCTGTATTTATCAGAGTATGGAGCTAGATTTTTTTTTTGATTACACATGTTACATATGCTTATCAACTCCATTGAGAATGATGTAGGGATAACATATTTATATTCTCCCACCCCTTCTGCTTAGAAAGTGCATTTTATGCTCAACCTATTAGCCTAACTTATATCCAGAAAACCAGTGACTGGTTTGCAGGAAGCACTCTGTCTTCTTTTGTTCTGCTTTTGCATTAAACATCACACTTTATAGTCTTATAGTTATTATTCACTGTACGAAATAATAGGTAATCACAACCTATGCTTCATTGATGTCTCCTACTAGCTTGACACGTGAAATGCTCTGTGCTTGTAGTTTTCCCATCTTGCATGGGTGCAGACAGAGAGGAAATCTGGTGGTCTGGGTGATCTGAAATACCCGCTGGTTTCTGATGTCACCAAATCAATCTCAAAGTCTTTTGGTGTATTGATTGCTGATCAGGTATACTGCTTTTTTTATCACTTGTTGGTTACATATGACCTAGTCATTCTGCTGGATATTTCGCTTTTATTATGCATTTCCTTGTGTATTATTAAATTTAATGAGAGTTCTCAATATTATTGTACCAGGGAATTGCTCTGAGAGGATTATTCATCATTGACAAGGAGGGTGTGATTCAGCACTCTACTATTAACAACCTTGGAATTGGCCGTAGCGTGGATGAGACCTTGAGAACCCTTCAGGTAGAATAACGAGAGATTTTTTTTATCCTGCTTAATGTGCATTTTCATGAATTGTTTTTCAATTTTGATAGTACATGTCACTTTTTCAGGATACATTGCAATTTCTGATTTTTTAGTTACTGTTTAATTAATATTGAGCTCATATTCAGAACATCAAAGCTTGGCCCTATTAGCTATTAATACAACTTCTAATATTTAGTAGAAAAGGACATACAAGTTTGTATAATATGGTCAATATTTTTCTTGGTGACAGGCTCTGCAATACGTCCAAGAAAACCCAGATGAGGTTTGCCCGGCAGGATGGAAGCCTGGGGAAAAGTCGATGAAGCCTGACCCTAAGGGTAGCAAGGAGTACTTCGCTGCTATCTAGACATGTCTGTTGCACTTGCAGTCAAGTTTTGTCATGGAAGTTTCTCGGTTCCACATTGTTCTTGTGACCTGAGTTGTAGTTATCGTGCATACATTTGACTCTGTAATTTCTGCAATAAGGGTTTGTCTGCGTGGGATTTTCCCTGCTCCAATTTGGAAAGGAAATTCTATAACATTGAAGTGAGATCTTATTTTACATTTGCCAATGTCTTTATTTGAAAATTGAAATCGATCATGGCCAGTTCA
This sequence comes from Avena sativa, assembly GCA_916181665.1. Classification (NCBI taxonomy): domain Eukaryota; kingdom Viridiplantae; phylum Streptophyta; class Magnoliopsida; order Poales; family Poaceae; genus Avena; species Avena sativa. Next base: position 512,825,860 of record OV702294.1, read on the forward strand.
AGATATGTATTTCAAGGCATTCTGTTAATCTTGATGCTGTAAAGCTAACTAGAGTACACAAAATCTTTGAAATGTAAATGTTAGTACTTAGTGGTGGACAGGTTCGTACTTTCTGCCAACGAGAAGAGATTCCAAGCGCAGCTTCTGAGCCCAGCCCAGCATGCCCGATGGGGAGGGTGCAAACATTTAGCCCAGATGATCTACTGTAAGTATCATCTGCCCCTCAATCTGCTTCCATTGCGAAGCTAAATGGTGATGAATCTTTTTGTTTCTCTTGCCTGTTTAATACATACATCTAGTTTGCTTTTACTTTTCAAGTAAGCTCTTGCTGATATGCAGCCGCCTATTTTTTTCCCAGGAATGGAAATGAACAAATTGGAGCTCCAAAAACAAAGTTGGTGGAATGAAGCAGTCTCTGTTGCTTTATCACAAATTGAAAACCATCTAAAATCTGTTTAAGGTACTCTCTTCACCAACTTTTCATATATAAGGGCCTTTACCACAAGCACCATAATATCTTGTTCTTGTTTCAAAATAAATCAAGTAATACTGTGTACAGCCTCTTGGGAGGAAAAAGTGCGATGTCAGTGCTACATATCTTATATATAATCTTACTTATAGTTGTGCTGGCAGAACCACAGGTGTCCTTTTTCCATCACCTCGGAGTGGTAGTATAGTGGCTCTGCTGCACCTTCTGCTCCCATTACCAGCGCGCCAGGGTATCAAAATGCGGAAGCTTTCCTGCAGATAATGCCACTTATGCACTTTTTTAGCATCCACTCTAGCTCCACTCTATAAAGCTGCCTGCAACAGAACAGTGCTTAGTGTTTGTTTAATTCCTGGGCACACCAAACTGTCCCTTTGCCATGAAAGATCTAAACATCAACCTAACTGCTGTTTCTATTAAGTAGCTAGTAGATAAAGAAAAAGAAAAGAAAAAGGATCAAAAGAAGGGCATGCAGTGATTAGGGTTCCTTTTCTGCTTTTGTCTTTGTGTTTTCTTTTACAGTATTTGTTCTTCTCGATCTCTGCTCGAGTCGTTTCTCAAACTGCGTATATACTTTTTTCCTTGAAGCGCTCCTTTTGGGGCGAATGGCTTTGTGATGATTAGGGCTTGGTCTTTTGCTTCCCTTTTGGGTCATATGTGACCAAAGATTTCTTTGACTGTGACCACTACCTCAGATTAGTTTGAACAGATCATACTGTGCTGCGTACATAGTGCTAGTGCTAGATAGCACCGCGGTGCCAGAATCCTAGAAAGAAGGTGATTGCTTGCTCTCTTCAGGAGTAACATAGGAGTTTAGGAGAAGTTATAACTATTAATTAGGGTCATGAGCGTCACAAACATGTACAGTTCTGAACTTCTGATGTATGTTCCGAAGCGCATTGCAGTGGTGAAATTTAGAGGGGATTGATGATTGGTGAATGAAGGGAAATCTTTTGGGTAGACGGCGTAAGCAGGAAGTCATTTCTGATCCTTTGTTATGGACGGCTGATTACCCGATCCCTTTTCGCTGTTCGTATCCCCATAAAGAACATTGTTCGGGCACGACTTTTGATGCAAATGCACACAGTAATGACCGGTCAATGATGCTGTTAACCTGGCTTTGTTACATGCTTTGGCTTTGCCCTGACAGTTAACTCTGCTCTTAGTGATTCGCTTGCAAACCACTTGAACACTGCTTGGAGGTTCCCTACTTGACATGGCTATTAAATGTTTGAACTTCAATGTTGCAATTTACGTATCACAAATTAAGCTTCCAAAGCTAGAAATACATGCATGCTAGATCTCACAGGACACATAGTTATTGTAACTACTACTCCTGAATCTGTAGCTGTAGCTAGTCTGTAGGCACATCTTCGCACTGAAACCTGAGAACTGGCCTGAATCTGATCACTGAATTTGTCAATTCCTGAGTCTGATCATCACTAGTATATACATATTCTCTGCCCTGTAGCTAGCCTGTAGGCACATCTTTGCACTGAAATCGTCAATTCCTGAGTCTAGTAATCCAGTCTTGTTTCAAGGGAGCAGGATTGCTGGAAAGCCCCAGCTTTGCTGAACACCATGTGGCTGTTTTATGTACCACTTTCTTGAGTCGTGTTTTATGTGCTACTGGTGGCCTACTGCTGCTACTACTAGTAATTTCTGTGACATGCCATGCATATACAGCATATGGGCGTAGATGGGGCGCTTTATTCCTTATACTTTGAGTCCGGCGAGAAAGAGGCCGTACACAGTTCCCGAGTCTTTTAGGGCACAGAGATCTACCTCAGAAAAAGAAAACCAATTTAGACGGGCCCTCTCAAAAGATGAGAGGTCGCTGCAGGCCACATCAGATCGATCGTATCGATCACATAAAGCATCACATGTTGTATCGTCATCATTGCAAACATCAGACACATTCCCTGTTCTTAATGCTATCAACTGTATCATTATACGACCAGTGAGCAGCTAGTACAAAGTATGTATGTACTTCCTAATTGATATCATGTATGGGCTCCTTAATTGCACATCTCAGGCATCTTTTTTTCTAAAATAAATTGTATTTTATCATGTTTAGGTACTCCCTCCGACCCATATTAGTTAGCTCAAATTTGTCTAGATACAGATGTATCTAGCACTAAAATTTGACTAGATACATTCATATATCTAAATGAATCTAAGTCAACTAATATGGGTCGGAGGGAGTAGTACATTTCTTAGTTACCCGGAGCATTGAGTTGCTAACGCATCTATTTAAATGGAACCTTCTAAAATAATTCTTTCTTGAAGCATAAATTATTCTAGTTAGTACATGTTGTAGAGCCTTTCTAGTTCTATCTTGGAAAAAAGTTCTCATGGTTCGGAAAAAAAAAGTTCCTAGTAATCCCTTTAATGTTTGTTTCAGCACTAATTACTTGTATCTAGTTACCACATCACATAATTATTTTGTTTTGCTGCAGTAAGTTTTTTGTGGAGAGATGTTAGGACATCTCCAATGGTGATCATCCATTTGTCCATTTGGGGATTATCCGGACAAATGGGGCAAACACCATTTACCATGGTACCCAAATGAAGCAAAACTATTGTCCACTCATATTGGTCTAGTACACACCAACATTTGGGACCAATTTTTCATTTTTTTATATTTTTTTCTCCCTCTCTCCCTCTCTCATGCCACCACCACTCACTGTCCACGCCAGCCTCGGGAGCTGCAGGAGGCATCTGTGCGAATTTAGGGATGCCGAGGAGCTGGATAGGCTTGTGGAGCTATAAGCCTAGAACAAAGCAACGAGAAGGTGCCGAGAGCAGCAACAATGGTGCATGGGAGGGGGATGGGTGAGCTCGGCACTGGGCGAGAGGAGCATAGCTAGCTGGAACAGCAAGGGCGTGCAGCGAGAGCGGCATATAGGGGGCATAACCTTGGAAGGGTACAATGGTGAACCGCTCGATGGAGGTGATGGGGTTGGCATTGCTGGTGGGTTCCGGGGGGAAGGAAAAAGAAGAGAGAACGCGGGTGGATACACGTGGCTGACAGATGGGCCATGCCGAACATGTACCGACTTGCGCGAACAAGTGCATAATCCAGGGAGCCCCAATTTTTTCCCAAATTTGTGGGAGAAATAGCGGGTGTGGACAACTTTGGACAAATGGGGGTTATCCTTGGGTGCTTGTTTGCCCACACACCCATATAGACAAATGGGGGAGAAGCGGGAGGCTTCCCCTGGAGATGCCCTTGTATGATGGCATGCAGAGATGTCGTGGGTATATAAATTCTTGCAGGTAGAGAGAAAGTTGTATGGAAGTGCCAAAGATAAGCCCCTATCATATGTATGGATTCTTCCCGCTTGCCATATTTACGCGAGATCATTGGTTGCACACAAAAATTCCATTACCACGGTGACTACAATCACAACTCACACACCTGTATACATTATTGCCATATATATATATATATCTTTGAAAGCATATATCATAATTTTAGTAAGTTCTTGGTTAACTGTGTTGCTAAGCTAATAACTGCTTTTGCCTGAGGGGAAACGGGTCATTGTCATGAAATGCTGATATTTGCATGTGTCATGTTTCTCTCTCTGCTTAAAGCTCAATGTACTATTTTACTGATAGGTATCTTTCACAAAGTTGATCTTTAAATTCTTCCTGATTGCACCCACTGAGCCAGTGGCCAAGGGACATTTGTCACTTGTCCAAATCCTTCTAGATCGGGTTATAAATCCCATGTTTGGCAGTTTGCTCACTTTGATGCAGCTATCCATAGAATTTAGCACCCTGGTCATTCTTTAGAGGCAGCTGATGGCTTACATAATTCAGGCACAAAGATACTGTGTACATCCATACGATCCTCCTATCCTTGTCTGAGACAGTACTGGTAGAGATAGAGCTAGAGGGGGGAGAATGGAGGGGAAAAGCTGTGTCGCCTTTGTGTATGTGCTTTGTCAGCACATGCATTCTACCTAGCTATAACACCTTTTTCTTTCCCCACCACAAAATCCACTTTAGACCAAAAATATAGAGTCCCCAAAGAGAAAAATAAAGAGAGAAATAAACATACGCAGCCCTCCCCAACAAGAAAAGCACAAATTCATACACCGAAATCCGTTCCTCATTCCCCTCAGTACCTCACACACACTAGCAGGTAGTAGTAGTAGCTAGCTAGCTCTACTACTCGCTCAAAAAGATGAACACTCATTCACCAATATAAAGCAGCAGCCACTTGCTGCTGCAGTGACACCCCCTCTATATCTGCACATCTCAGTCCCTCTCTTTCTTCCTCACATCCACGCACTGAGCTAGCTAGATATCAGCACGTACGTACTCACTACCGTTGCGGCATTCATCATCAGATCGATCGGTAGGAGCTAGGTAGTGTTATAGGTGGTGGCGCGAGATGAGGGCTGGGGGGTGCACGGTGCAGCAGGCTCTGACGGCGGAGGCGGCGGGGGTGGTGAAGCAGGCGGTGAGCCTGGCGAGGCGGAGGGGGAATGCGCAGGTGACGCCGCTGCACGTGGCGAGCGCGATGCTGGCGGCGCCGGCGGGGCTCCTCCGTGCGGCGTGCCTCCGGTCGCACTCCCACCCGCTCCAGTGCAAGGCGCTGGAGCTGTGCTTCAACGTGGCCCTCAACCGCCTGCCGGCCTCCGCCGCGGTCGCCTCCTCGCCGCTGCTCGGCGGCCACGGCCACCACCACTACTACCCGCCGTCGCTGTCCAACGCGCTCGTCGCGGCGTTCAAGCGCGCGCAGGCGCACCAGCGCCGCGGCTCGGTGGACAGCCAGCAGCAGCCGGTGCTGGCCGTCAAGATCGAGCTCGAGCAGCTCGTGGTGTCCATCCTCGACGACCCCAGCGTGAGCCGCGTCATGCGCGAGGCTGGGTTCTCCAGCACGCAGATCAAGGCGAACGTCGAGCAGACGGTGTGCAGCACCACGACCACAGCGGCCACGGGCGACCCTCACCCAAACCCTAACCCTAGCAGCGCGGCCACCACGAGCAAACATCATCAAGCAGGAGAGACCACCAAAGCCGCCAAACTTCCCCTCGGGCAGGCGCGGGACGAGGACGTGGGCGCCGTGCTCCACTGCCTGGCCGGCCGGAGCAAGACGAGGGTCGTGGTCGTAGCCGAGAGCACGGCCGCGGCGGAGGCCACGGTGCGCGCGGCCATGGACAAGGTGAAGAGAGGCGACGCCAAGCACGACGCGCTGCGTTGCGCGCAGGTGGTCAGCCTCCGCGTGTCGTCGTTCCGCGACATGCCGAGGGAGGAGGCGGAGCGGCGGCTGGGCGAGCTGCGGTGCCTGGTGAAGAGCCGAGGGCACGTGCTGCTCGTGGTGGAGGACCTCAAGTGGGCGGCCGAGTTCTGGGCCGGCCACGTCCAGGCCGGAGGGAGGAGAGGCTACTACTGCCCCGTGGAGCACGTGGTGACCGAGGTGCTTGCCCTGGCCGGCGGCGAGCAAGCAGGGCTGTGGCTGGTCGGGTTCGGGACCTACCAGACGTACATGAAGTGCAGGGCGGGGCAGCCGTCGCTGGAGAGCCTGTGGGGGCTCCAGACGCTCACCGTCCCCGCCGGCAGCCTCGCGCTGAGCCTCACCTGCGCGCTCGACGACAGGTAAATCCTCATGTCCCGATCGGTGCCGATCTAAAGCTGTTAATTAGTTCTCCCACTCCCAGGGCGCAGTATGTCGACGTCACTTCAGGTGGATCATCCCGATTTGAGACGTCTCTAGATAGCTCTGACAATTCGTTGCTGTGAGCTCTCGTAGCCTAGCCTAGAGCCCTAGAGCAGTAGTAGTTCCCAGTTGTCTTGTACCACTGACTGCCTCGGCCTGCAATGTTGCTTTCTCCTTGCCCTTTTCTCTTTGCCTAGCCTACCATGAGTGTGAGCGACCGACTGAAAGCTAGCACCTTTTAATTTGCGTGCTTTCAGGACAACAACAGCTTTAGGGCCGGCCGTAGCTAGCTCTCTCATCAGTTCCACATTCCCCTCTTTCAGATTCCTTCTTTGTTTCCCCAGCTAATCAAATCTTAGCATCTTAATTCGATTACTAGCTGAATAGATATGGATGGGTGAGGTGACGGTGGAATCTTATTCCGTTTGTTCTATCTTTTGTGCAGTGCGCTAGGCGCAGTCAATCAGTCCATGAAAGCAGCGAGCTCCGACACCGATGGGAACGGACCGGTGCCTCGCTGGCCGCTTTTGGGCGGCGTCCAGCACCTGGCCTCCAGATGCTGCGGCGATTGCTCCGCCGCCAGGGCTGACACCAAAGCCGCATTGCCGCCATCCTTCGTGTCCTCATCCAGCATCCCGTCATGGCTGCAACATTGCCGTGACCAGGTACTACACCGTACTCGAGTATTCAATCATACAGTAGTATATTCGATGCATGTTCCTATCTGAATTAGTTTAGCTTATGCGATCCAGTTTTTGCTAATCTTCATCACTAACAACTGTCGTGTTTGCACCTGCAGGAGCCTACGCATTTCATGGATCTCGGCAGGAACTGGAGCTCCATCTGCAGCAAACCATCTCAGCGGATGACGCTGCACTTCTCGGCCCCCGTGTCTCCGGCCTCCTCCATCTCCTCCTACGAGCATGGCCAGCAGCCTCGCCAGTCATGGCTCCTCGCCGATCTTGACGGCAAGCATCCATGGAAGCCCAAGAGCGAGGCCAATGAGAAGGTCTCGTCCCACGACTCCGGCGCCTCCAACGGCTCGGTGGAGGTGGAGTGCCGGTCAAGGTTTAAGGAGCTCAACGCGGAAAACCTCAAGATTCTTTGCGCCGCACTGGAGAAGGAGGTGCCTTGGCAGAAGGAGATCGTCCCTGAGATCGCGAGCGCCGTCCTCCAGTGCCGGTCGGGGATCGCCAAGAGGCGTGACAAGTCGAGGTCCGCGGATGCCAAGGAGGAGACCTGGCTCTTCTTCCTCGGAGCCGATGTGGACGGCAAGGAGAGGGTGGCCAGAGAACTCGCCAACCTCGTCTTTGGGTCCGGCAAGAAGTTCGTGTCCATCAAACTCGACGCCTCCTCGCCGTTCGTATCCTCCGCCGGGGAGCACAGGAGCAAGCGGCCCCGGACATCGGCGAGCCAGGGCGAGACCCACCTAGAGCGGCTCTACGAGGCCATATCCGAGAACCCGCATCGCGTCATTCTCATCGAGGACTTTGAGCAGGCCAGCCAGTACTGCCAGGTCAGCATCAAGGAAGCCATCGATAGCGGGGTGATACGGAGCCAAGCAGGTGAAGAGGTCGGCGTGAGTGACACCATCGTCATCCTCTCCTGTGAGAGCTTTGACTCCAAGTCTAGAGCTGGCTCGCCGCAGATGAAGCCGGAGATGGAGGAGACCAAGGAGGACCACACCACTGATCGTGATCATAAGGAAGGTGGCGCCTCCTCGTCTTGCTTTGATTTGAACCTTAACATAGAGAGTGAGCATGTGGATGAGCGCAACTCCGGCGACGTCTGCCTGCTCACGGCGGTTGACAGGACGCTGTTTTTCAGAAGACAGGGGGATTTGTGATTGGGCACATGAAGGACCCATGTGTTCGTCGGGGGGCTTCTGATAAAAAATATCTAGATTAACTATATGCACTACTGCGCTTAGCTCTTCTTTCCTTTATTTCTTTTGTGGTTTGGTTTTGGGATACTAAGGTTTTTAAGGATTGGATCAATGGCGTATTAAATGGAGCTGCTGTAAATTTGTTCTGGTTGTTTCCAAAAACAATTGTTCTGGTGATCTCAATGTATGCTCATCTACTCTACGGTTTGGATACACCATGCATGAACCTCAGGATCACCATAAACCCCGGAAGCTGCTTTCTCTATGTGTCAATGTTTCTTTGTTTCTCCACCCTTTATTTGAACACGTATGGCAACAAGAATAATCATGCCTTGCTCCGGGGTTGCCTTCTATTTTTAGGACAATATAGTATTAGCATGTGGTGGCTAAGCCTAACACCCAATATTAATAAAAAATCAAAACAAGTTAATTTAAAGTCCTAAGCACCGTAATGTAGAGTTCAGAGATGTTACGGAATATATAATAAGCTTAAATAGGTAAACAGAGCAGTTAAAGTTCATCTTAGCTTTAAAGTTAAATTAGTAGGGATGTGGATGCTCTTCAGCAGCTCAGGTCGGCTAGAGAAGAAGCATCTTCTGGTCCCACGCATCGTCATGGTATAATTATAGGGAGGGCTTTGCGTTCTTATTTGTGAAAAATTTGTTAACATCTTCATATATGTTCTTAGAATCATTCCATGACAATTGACGGACCTATTGCACACTACAGAATTGTAGTTTCAATATCACCCCCGCAGATATCAAGATATAAATAAAACACATTATGCTGGCGCAGAGGCGGAGCTACATGCATGCCAACAGGGGCCACCGCCCCCCATCTTTGGAGAGATTCCTGAAGAATTTTTTTTAGCAGGGCTTAGATGGAAGAAAATTTAGCCTTTCGCACCCTCAACCAATCAAAAATTACATTTCGCCCCCACCCCCACACACACAACAACATTGGTCTAGCTCTGCCTGACATGGATATACCCTATAAATGCATAACGTTGGTATACCCGGTCCAGCCCAAAGAAGGCCCACGTGAAGACTTGCAACCCAAAAAGATTTCGGGTGGCCCAAGGCCATGGCGAGTTTGACTTCTTGGAGGACAAGTCTAGATTAGATAGAATTTCAAAGGGTTCAACCCTAATCTGTAACTGACTCGACCTGTCCCGGGACCTGGCCTATCTATATAAGGGCCAGGAGGGCACGACGAGAAGGACCTCAACACCTCATACACACACCGCCATGCCAGATTGCATCTACGCACCCTTGTAACTTTTAGTTCTGCCATAATCAAGAACAGAAAAGTAGGAGTAGGGTTTCCCTCCGGGGGCCTGAACCTGGGTAAACTCCGTGTCCCCGTGTTGCTTGCCTGTTAACCGTTTCATGACTTTCAACATCCCCATGTTCTCCCAAGTCCATAACAATGGGCCCTCGTCACCGCCAGTGTGTTGGGTAGACGTGGAAACAGCCTATACATGAACTCTTTGGCTCATCATACCAAGGAATTTTGCGGGTGTAAGTAACATTATGTGCATGCACTATCTCATTATTTGTGTTCATATTTATAAGAACTACTATACCATGCATCTCTCCATAGGGGGCACCGTCTCCCCTCGAACAAAGTAACCGTCCAATTGTCCATTGGAAGTTTACCATTTTTTTGACAAAGAGAACATATTAATACCATGAAGATATTAATTACGCTCAACCTCTGTAACAACAAAATATTCTAAAAAACATTACAGATGTACAGAACCCTACAACAAAAAAGAAGAAGGAATAAACAAAAGATCTCGCTACAGTGATCCAATCCTTATAACTACAACACAAACCATAGCCAAGACAACACCCGGAGTCCAAGCTCTCCAAAAGTGACGTCTTCAAAAAGAAAACAGTGCACAAACGCTGTCGCTACCGATCATAAATCTTAGATTTGCACCTTGAAGAAAGTTCATGCTCTCAACACAATGCCTTTAACATGGCCATTGTGAGACACAATTAATTAAGGCCATACCTTAGATTTTTACCCGGAAAGATAAGACCCTATAGTCCTGTTGTGCTGCCGCACCCGCTTGCCGATGCCACTGCTACAAGCCAAGAATCACCAAGCAAAGTTATTATCACCTTGAATACTTAGTCTTCCATTACTAGACCCTCAGCCGCCATGACATTCTCCGTCAATGTCTTCATCATAGAAATCGAAACACCAACATGTACCATGATGGCAACACATAACGAAGTTTCGCTTCACCCCCTCATGAAGCCGCACAACCAGAAATATGGGTGCACATGATCGAATCACATCTGATCCAGCAATCTACAGGCATAGACACACAATGTAGATCATCGGTGGAGCCTTCCAGAAATCATCATCGATCAGATCAATGAGGGCATGCATCAGGCAGAATGCCGTCTTGGCACAAGGATCAGAAGTTTAGCATAGAAGCTTGATAAGATATCAACAGTACATGGGTCTCTTGGCAGAATTGATTGGACAAATTCGGTTGCGTTCCGCCAGAAATTTTGATAGAAATCCATTGATCATGTGGCTAGCTGATTTTTAATTCAGCATAAGTAAGAAAATTCTTCCATCCAATCCGCCCTATCTCGCACACATTGCAATGATGTTTACATCATTGTGTGGTCTTACACCAGCCACTATGTTGCGTCGGTTCAAGAATTTTTTGGTCAGAGTTTAGAACCGCTTGAGAAAGGCTGTAGTGTATGGAACCGCTGGTGGACCCCATTATTCACTTTATCTGCATGCATGCACTATGTTCTCTCCTCACATTTTCACCAATAGGTCCCACAATTGCACGAAAGAAGCGAACCAAGTTTTTGAATCGCTTTTTGGTGTCAGACTGTATGAGTCGATTCCTAAAATGTATAGAACCGATTCAAGAGGAGGTGAGAGAATGTTAGGAACCGCTTTTTCCATACTGTGTGGCTGGTCTTACATGACGAAAATCTGACTGATGCAGAACTGGAAATCAGTTAGATGCAGATTAGAGAAACGAGCTATCATTACACGTCATGCTCACAGCAATTTCTCATCAGTACATGCTTTACTTAGGAACATGTTTTGTTTGCTTTCTCTTTTCATCTGTGTAGTGTACATATATATTTCTTGGATCCCTCACTAGCTAGTCACTAGTACAACCGATGATCGCTAGAGACTAATGCATAGTAGTTCAATGGGTAGTATATATTAGCTGTGACACTATACGCTTAAAGATGTGTACAGTACTTAATTACGCTACAAAATGTAGCTCAAGTACTGGTTTGAGAGTGGTCAATGATGACTTTAGGATCCAAGGATACGATCGAGAGCTAGCTATCTTCACGCTTTAGATCTATTCCACATGATGTATCGTGATATGCTACGTACGTATATGCATGGCAGGAAAAGTTCTAGACAGCTAGCAACCTATACATATCATCACAAGCAATATGGTATCTTTAGCTCTAACACCCTTCTCTTTTCCTCTTTTCTTCCTTCTTTTGGTGCATCTTTTGTAAGTAAAAAGATGCGAAAGGGAAAATACTCATTTGATCTGCATGGAAACTGGAGAGACAGTGGACTGGTCAAGAAAGATCTGGAGTGAAAGATTTGGTTAGTCGGTTAGAAGAAGAGGATGCCATACATGAGATTGTAGCTACCAAAACTTATGTGTTGTGTGGGTCAGGGACAGATGATGAACGGATGGTAATCCCGAGGTAAGCCTGGATACCGCCAGACCGGCCATTGCTGGGTCTTGCCTACTTTCAGGAAAGCTACACCAGTACATCACTCTCACTAGCTTGATGTGTCTTGCTTTATATAGAGAGCTTTAATTCAAGTGCTGATGAATTCTTGAAGCAAAGTGAATCTGACTTGTAGTCTTATTTTGACGCGAGGCAGTACTTACATCGGTCCTCCAATACCTTAGACATCCTCTATCTCGTTGACGCTTCATGCTTGTGTTTAGTTTGTTTGTTGAATGTTGGTACTTTACTTTGTGGGTTGCATACATATTTTTTAGGGTTTTTTTACAACCGTGCCACTAGTTCTCACGAAAATTATGGTTGTGCCGCTAAGATTTGGCCTATTCGAAAATGCCTCTAGCTTTCGCGAACTCGTTATGTTTGTATCCCTGGATAGACGTGGGCAAATTTTACAGTACACTGGTACTCCCAAGTGGCGGTAGGAGTACCTAGCAAATCTGGCCATCAATTTAAAGGATAATTCAGTCTTTTTATCTTGACCTTAACTAATTCCCAATCTAAAGAAAACGAATTCCTGTTTAAGTCGTGCATTTCTTGTGATCGATCCTACTCAGGCGATCACCTTGATGTTCGTTCGTTCGAGCGCAGCCGCCACATATCCTCTCAAACGCCTATCCGTCTGAGCTGTGCCATGGTATCGTCTTCCTCGCAGCAGCGCCCAGTCGCCCTGTCACCTTCGCGCGAGCTGCCTCTGCATCTCCATCAAGCAAGACACTAGGCATCTGGCAGTTTTTGACAACGGTGTGCGGTTCGGTGATCACATGATTTGTTCCGTGGATTTCTTTACGAGTATAGACCAATTGATTGGTTTTCAAAATATAAGAACAATGTCAATGGAATCCACTCAACTACGTGTAAATCAGTTTTAGATCCGATCTTCCCCAAGGCCGGGCTCAGTGATCCGGTCATCCCTCCTAAGTGTGGCCTTGTTCTGATGACAATGGCCTGGCATACGCCGTTGTTATGAGTCAACAGCCTACTCGATGTTGTTCCTAGGGCCCCTTGACCGCGATGGCACACGGTGGTGGCCGCCGCCGGCCGCAGGCATCTCTCTGTGTTAATGGAGGATTAGACTTCAACAGAAATAATTAGTAGATGAGTACGATCCTGTAACAGCCACAACGCACGTAAAATCACAGTTAGAATGCTGCAAGATTGAGTACTAGCCGCCGCCCTCGTCCCGCGTCGCCCCTCGCGCGGGCAACGGGGACGATCTCCAGTCGCCGCCGCCCGCCAGCCCCAATCCCTCTCCCTCCTCCTTCCCGCCGTCGCCGATGGCATCGCCAGCCAAAGCCTAGGCGCTGGGGGGGGGGGGGGGGACCCTTCCCCCGCTCATGGAGGCGACAACGCGGGCCGGGTGGCCATGGCGGGCGGCCTGCTCGGTGAGGGGCACGCTGGCGCGGCTTTTGCTGCGCGGAGACCTTGCGCCGGAGTGTTGCAACAATCTTTGGGCTTCTTTACTAGCTTCCAAACTTTATTGCGCTCGAAATTATTTAGTTCTTCATGCATAGAAATCACCCAATCTAGATCTTCAAGTGCTTTTAAAACCTTTTTAGGTTCCACCATAGAGATATGAGCCCGATGGTTACTAAATCTTGCCTTGTGTAGAGCATTTTTCTTCCCAATCCTCCATAAGGGGTTCCTCGACGAGGCGGAAGAATCCCACACCCTTTCTTCTTATGGCATCTTAGGATATTTCAACATATGTATCACAAACATCAACTTTCCCCACATGGAAGCCATCATTTTCCTTGAACATCATACTACAAGATTATACAATAATTTCGGAGATCTTGTTGTGGACTCTATAAGTGTGGAATTTGGCACCATAACCAACAAAAATACCTTCTAAAACCTTAGACTCAAATTTAGATAAATGAATTCCTTTAATAAGAAAGAAACACTTAAAACCGAACACCCGGAAGTATGAAATGTTGGGCTTGTTACCGGTAAGTATCTCATAAGGTTTCTTGTCCAAGATTTTGCGAAGGTAAAGCCGGTTTGATGAGTGACATGTGGTGAATATAGCTTCAGCCCAGAAGTTGTATGGTGACTTGAATTCAGCCAACATAGACCTTGCCATGTCCATTAAAGTCCGGTTTTTCCTCTCGGCTACACCATTTTGTAGAGGGGTGTACGCAATGAAATATTGATGTCTTATTCCCTCTTCACTTAGAAATTCATTCAGAGTGTATAGTTCTTGAACTTGGAGCCATTGTCGCTTCTAATTGCCAATATTAAAACATTGTGTTGTCGCTGAACCTCGTTGGCAAAGTCAATGACCGTTTGTTGATTCTCACTTTTCTTCTTGAAGAAGTAAACCCATTTATACCTTGAGTAGTCATCAACAATGAAGAGACAATACTTCTTCCCACCGAGACTTGCATGAGATGGAGGACCAAAGAGATCCACATGAAGGAGCTCCAAAATCATCTTTGATGAAATACTTGTCTTCCTTCGATGGGGAGAGTCGTGCATCTTTCCTTCAACACAAGCCCTGCAAACACGGTCTTTGGCAAAGTAAACATTTTATTTTAGTCTAAGAATGTGGCCACCCTTGTGAAGACTTTGCAAAGTTCTCATATTGACATGAGCTAGACGGCGATGCCATAACCAACCTGTGTCTGCCTTTTCGAATAAGCACATCATGCCTGCAATGGTTTTTCCCAAAAATTCCACCACATAAAAGTCATTTTGACGTACCCAATGAAAGTGACATTTAGATACTTACTCCACAAGAGTACCACCAAATCATCATCAATGAAAACTGCAAAGCCCATCTTACCAAGGGCACGAACATAAAGTAATGGCCCGACAATTATGTCCTGGGGTGGTTCAAGGCCCATCCCGTTATGCCTGGTTTACGGCCCGCGGTGTACAACTGCTTTAGAGACTTCTCCATTTCCTTGCAAAAAACAACAGTTGCAAACTCTGCCTCCTCAACTCCCTCGCCTGCAGAAACCCCAACTACTCCGCCCCGCTCGTCGCCGGCGAAGTCCGTGATAATGGCAAACATTCCAATTGACCCTGCACCGTTTCTGCCTGAGGGCTTCCAAATTATGCAGGTCGCGGGAAGAACGAGGGTCAAAAGGGTGGTGGTTCCGCGCAGGCTGAGGGCTCATGAACAGTATCCTATCGCCACCATTAATCCCCTTCCTCCTGGCCAGGTTCCTTTTGCAAATATTCGCGATGTTCTACTTGATTTCCTCAACAATGAGGCCCGTGTGGATTTTCGAGACATCTAGGCCTGTCCCTTTGGTGCTGCCTATGTTCAGTTCCACCATATCAGTGATAGGGATCGGCTCATTGCGGCCAGCCCCATCCCGTTTCAGGATGTCAATGTTTCGTTTGTTAAGCATAATGAGGGAGATAACTGGAGAAGGACCCAATTTAATAATGAATGTTGGGTCATGCTTGTTGGGCCACCTCTGGATCACTGGCACACTGAAGACCTGAACTCTATTTTTGCTGATATTGGAAAGGTTCTGATCTAGGAGAGGGACCTTGATCACAAGGGCAGAATCTTGGCTAAGGTTAGGGTCATTGATATTATGGAAATTCCAAAAAGTGTGAGGTTTACCATTGGTGATATGGTGGAGACTGAGTCCTGGACTTTTTCCATGGAAGTTCTGAATAGCAACCTGCTTGGTGGTGGCCCACCTAATGAGGATCCTTTACCTGATGACAATGTGGACCCCCACCCCCTACCTGACCTTAGCCCATAGGTTCCCCCTCCACCCCACCCCCAGCACCTGCTAGTGGGGCTGGTGGTTGGGGCCAATGGCTGGCTCCACCACCACCACCACCTGCTGGGGGTAATGCTGGCTGGGATCAGTGGGAGGCTGCTTCTGCTCCTGTGCAGGGGCCTGTTGTGGCTCCTGGTGAAGATATGCCTGTTGATAACCTCAATTTACCACCTCAGGAGGCCAATAGTGCTGTCACTGGTAATGTACTGGTGCAAGACTAGGATTATGATGATGATGAGTCTATCAATGCTGAGCCTTTCCCTATAGAGGAGAAAGTGGTAAATGTTAAAGTTCAGGGGGTTGGCATAGGAGAAGGTTTGCAGAATATCCTTCAGAACTACCTGGATGATGAGGATGAAGAGAATCCCATTGTGCCTGGTGATGATTCTGGGGAGAACAATGACTGGATGATGGAGGATTAGCATCTCTTATCCCCCAATGAAGCTCATCTTCAAATTGGCCTGGCAAGAACCTTTGTTACAATTCCTGATGTCCATGCTGCAAAACAGGCCTTTTCCAGCAAGGTCTTGAGCTATGGGAAAGATTTTTTGCTCCCCACCAGCACAGGGCTTCATCCTCCAAGGGCTCTCTTAAATATGATATCCCTGTAAGTTGGTTCAATTTCATTACCCTCATGCTTGCTACACCTGAAAAATTCAATTGGACAAGAAATTTCCTTGTTTCTCCTCTCTGGAAAATTATTAAGGAACCTATTACTGAGGAGAATACCATTTCTTTCATCATTCCTAATGAGAGCTTTACTCAGATGGCTCCTCCTTGCTTGGGTGCTGGCAACTTGAAGTCTGCTGTTACTCCTTCCACTCCCTCCAAGAAGAGAAAAGGAAAAGAACCCTTGGTTGAATCTGAGGTGAGAAGGAGTCCTAGAATTGTGGCATTAAATGGGGGCTTCAGGAGTCATATTAATTGCTCTATCTCAGACTATCTTACTTGTAATGCCGCTCCTCCCTTCTTAAATCCTAAGGTGGTTAAAAATCTTGCCGCTTCTTTCTATAAGGTCAAGGAAGGGGACCTAGACAAGAGGTTACACAAGAAGGGCAAAGTCACTGAGATTGCCATCAAGGCCCCTGGTAAGGGAAACAATAAAGGGAATGGCATCCCAAGTGTAAACCAGGGGGCAAGAAGAATCTTGTGGCTGCTAGAACCTGTGGACAGCAAGCCAAGAAGAAATCTCCCAAATAAGTGTCAAATGTGTCACACAACTTATTTTGTTGGGACCTTGTTGGTTCCCTGCCTATGGTTCTGTAATAGAATTTCTATGGCTAGCTTATCTCGAGTTGTGGTAATTGGTGTGCACTTTGACTATGTGATTGGCTTCTGGATTATCAAATGGTTATGTCTTTTATGTCAATGCTTGGGGGTGATTTCATATGTTGTGTCACCCCAAAATCAATCCCGCTATATGGTTTTTTATGGATAACAAAAGAATATGGAAGATTTTAAATTGGAATATTAGGTTCATAAACTCTAACAAAAAATGGGTGGCCCTCAGAAATAAGATTGATGAATCCGAGTGTGACATTATTTGTCTTCAAGAAACTAAAAGGGAAGATTTTTATCTTGCTTATCTCAGAAATTTCTGCACTAAAAAGTTTGATAAATTTGAGTTCCTACCTTCAATTGGAGCTTCTGGGGGTCTAATTGTCATTTGGAATAGCTCTCTATTCTCTAGATAAATATCTTTTCAAAATGAGTATTCCATTTCCATAAGCTTGACTTCTCTTCTGTCAAAGGATATCTGTATCCTTACTAATGTTTATGGTCCCTGTCAACCTGAGAAGAAGGCAGATTTTTTGGAATGGTTTGCCAATGTTGATATGCCTGATGATATGGATTGGCTGATTGTGGGGGATTTTAATTTCAATAGAAAGCCCTCTGATAGAAATAGATAGGATGGGGATGTCAATGACATGCTTCTCTTTAATGAAGCAATAAGCAATCTGGGTCTCATTGAACTGCCCCTTAAAGGAAGAAAATTCACTTGGAGTAACATGTAGAAGGAGCCTCTCCTGGAGAGGCTGGATTGGTTCTTTACCTCTACTTCTTGGACTCATAATTACCCTTCCTCATTTGTTTCCCCCCTTTCCAAACCCACCTCTGACCATTTGCCTTGTGTCATCTCTATTGGCACAAAGATTCCAAAGGCTCAGATTTTCAGATTTGATTTTTTTGGATGCAGCATAGTGATTTTAAAGCAATTGTTCAAAATTCTTGGAACATTCCTGTGGGTTTTACTGACTCTGCCAAGAAAATTAATTCCAAGCTTAAAAATGTCAGGAGGTTTTTGAAGCTTTGGGCAAGGAATTTTCCATGTCTTAAATCTCAAATAAGCAATGTTAATGCAACTATTAAGCTCTTAGATGTCCTGGAGGAAATGAGAACTCTTACTATACTAGAATGGAACCTGAGGGACTTTTTGAAAACTCATGTAATTTCTTTGCTTCAAAATCAGAACGCTTATTGGAAGAAGAGAGGAAACATTAAATGGGTTAAGCTTGGTGATGAAAATACCAAATTCTTTCACTCAAAAGCCACCATCAGATATAGGCACAATTATATCTCAGTTCTAAAAAATGAAAGTAATGAGGAAGTTCAGGAGCACTCTGACAAGGCTGACCTTCTTTGGCATGCTTTCAAAGAAAGAATGGGCACTTATGATAAACCTAACTTGCATTTCAACCTGAATGAGCTCTTTGGTGGAGGAATGACTTCTGATTATAGAGAGAATTTGGAAAAACATTTCACTGACAAAGAGATTGATGAGGTGATCAGGGACCTCCCTAATGACAAATCTCCTGGTCCTGATGGTTTTAATAATGAATTCATCAAGCTTTGTTGGCCTATTATTAAAGAGGATGTTAAACAACTTATTGTTGACTTTTATGATGGCAGGATCTCCTTGGAAAGCATTAATGCCTCTTTTATCACTCTAATTGCAGAAAAATGAGAATCCTATGACACCTGCAGATTACAGACCTATTTCTCTGTTGAACAGTGTGTTCAAGATTATCACCAAAATTCTGGCCAACAAAATTCAGAATGTTATTCTAAATCTTGTTCACAAGAACCAATATGGCTTCCTCAAGAAAAGATCTATCTAGGGCTACTTAGGATGGGCATTTGAGTTTCTTTACCACTACCATAAATCCAAAGAAGAAATTGTAATTTTAAAATTGGATTTTGAAAAGGCATTTGATAAGATTGAGCACTCTACCATCATTAATATTCTCAGAGCTAAAGGCTTTGGTGACAAGTGGATTAGTTGGATTCAAATGATCTTTGGATCTGCATCCTCTGCTGTCCTTCTTAATAGCGTGCCTGGAAAAAATTCTACTCTAGAAGAGGGGTTAGACAAGGAGATCCTTTATCCCCTCTCCTGTTTTTCCTGGCTGCTGTCTTCAGTCCATTCTCAACAAAGCAATGCACCAAGGGCTGCTGTCTCCACCCTTAGGAGGTGTTTTTTGCCCTGATTTCCTTGTTATTCAATATGCTGATGACACTTTGCTAGTTCTCAAAGCTGATTCTGGTCAACTGCTTTGTCTTAAGGCCCTGCTGCATACCTTTACTATGTCCACTGGCTTTAAAGTAAATTACTCTAAATCTAGCATGATGGCTATCAATTTGGATCCTGACAGGCTTAGTAATTTTGCAAATACAATCTCCTGCCAGGCTGGGTCTCTCCCTTTTACCTACCTAGGCTTGCCTCTTAGCATTAATAAGCCTACTGTGGAGCAATTTTTACCAATTGTGCAAAGGGTTGAAAGAAGACTCTATGGCATTGCTAATTTTATCAATTATGGAGGAAAGTTGCAACTTGTGAAGTCTATTTTTTACTCCCTCCCCATCTATTACATGAGTTTTTTGAGCTTCCTATCTCTATCAAAGATCAATTGATCAAATACATGAGGCATTGCTTGTGGAGGAAGAAGACTGTTGATGTTCAAGCTAGAGGACAAGCTTTAGTTTCCTGGAGCAAGGTTTGTAGACCTAAGACTCAAGGTGGCTTGGGAGTCCTAGATCTTAATATTCAAAATTCTTCTCTTGTTTTGAAGAATCTAGACAAAATTTTCAATCATCATGACATTCCTTGGGTCCATCTTGTTTGGAACAGTTACTATAACAATAATGGAAAGTTACTTGGAAGAAGTATGGAAGGGTCATTTTGGTGGAAAGCACACCTGAAATTAATTGATCTCTTCAAAGGAATTGCAAAATGCTCAGTGGGAATGGTAAAACAACTCTTTTCTGGACTGATATGTGGAGAGAAGAATGTATGCAACACCAATTCCCTCAATTGCTGTCCTTTGCAAAAAATACAAGCATTTCTATCAAGGAGTTCATCCAAACACCTCATATTTAGGACCATTTTTTCCTGCCCCTTTCTCAGCAGGCATACTCTGACTTTATCAAACTGGAGCAGATTTGCCAAGACATTATCACTTCTGGGCAGCATGGAAGCATTGATAAGTGGAGCTACATTTGGGGACGTGAATCTTTCTCTCTTAAAAAGACATATTCTTGTCTCTCTGGTCATGTTGCTATTCCACCACACTTCTCTTTGGTTATGGAAGTCCTCTTGCCAGCAAAAACACAAGTTCTTTTTCTGGCTGCTCCTTCTAGACAGATTAAATACCATGAACTTGTTGAAGAGAAAGAAGTTCTCAATGCCTTCTTATAACTGTGAGACTTCTGGATGCCCTGCTGAGGAGACTTTGGTTCATCTCTTCTGGGATTGCCCCTTTGCCAAGGCTTGCTGGGATGAAATTTGTCCTTCCAGAAATATTGACCTCTATCTAAGTGAGGCCTTTTTAGATATGAAATGCAAGTTGAATGTCCCTTTTGCAATGGAGATTATTGTATTGGGGGCCTGGGGCATCTGGATATGCAGAAACAACAAGATCTTCAAGCATAAACGCCCTTCTCTGGAGGAATGGAAGGTCATAGTATCCCAGGAATTGAGATGGGTGCTGTTTAGAATAAATTGAAAATTTTACCAGGACTTGAAAGCCTGGATAAATTCCCATTTGATTGGAGATAACCAGATTTTATGTGTAATCCCTCATGGAGGTGGACATAGACTTGTAAATATGTACATATGTAATACTTTCTGCTTATTATATAAAAATTGCAGTGGGGGCTTTCCCTACTATTCAACCCTCAAAAAAATTATGCCCAAGGGCCTCAACAAGCATGACGTCCATGAGAGAGATATCGTGAGCAACCACAACCTCGCCAAGACCCAATACCTTCGACTTCGATTTATCACCATAGGAGACGGTTATTTGATCATGATTTGGCCTCATCTCCGTGATGATCTCCTTGCTTTCGGTCATATGACTTGTGCATCCACTATCAAGCACCCATTTTGACCCACCGAAAGCATAGCCCTACAAGAAAATTACTTCTTGGTTTTAGGTACCAATTTTACAATGGGTCCTCTCATGTTAGTAACAAGGGTCTTTGGAACCCAAATAGACCAAGCAATGTAATTATCATAAGGACCAATATAACTATAATAAATATCACCATAATAATCATGAAATAACTCATAGTGAGGATTATTAGACCCTGCAAAACCATCATAATCAGTTTTGTCCTTCGTGGTGTTCTTTTCAGCGGTGCTTGTCTTTGCTTGAGAATTCTTGGCCTTCTTCTTATTGTTCTTATTGTTCTTATTCTTGGTTTTGGGGACATAGCCAAGTCCCTCCTTTCCATTGTTTTTCCTTTGCTTGCTAATGACCTCATTGAGAACTTCCTTACCTTTGGGAAGTGATGCATGGAAAGCTCATCTTTCAATCTAACATTTTCTTCAAGTAATTCTTCATGAGCACACAATGAAGTAGAAGTGCTAGGAACATCGTACTTGTTCAATCGAGTTTGGATATGATCATGATACTCATTGAGAATAGAGTATTCATGCTCCAATGCCTTATGAGCAATGTCAAGTTTCTCTAGTTTCTTGGATAGTCTAGCATGAGCAGTCCCAAATTCAACCTACTCCTTCTTTAGATTCTTTGCCTTGGAAATGGCATGGTCACATTCCTTTACAAGTTTGGCCACAAGCTCATCATGTGATTCCTCAATAGACTCAAGCCTCTCCTCAAGAGAAGCCTAAATCTCTTCTTCTTCTAGAGCATTCTTCAAGGATGCTATGTCCATTGCATCCTCTCTTTCAATTCTGCCCTTTTCTTCAAGGAGATCTTTCGAGTGAACAAGTTGGCCCATGAGAGCTCCAGAGTGCATCTTGTGCCCACCTTACAATTTAGTGATAAAATATTCCAAAGCAATAACTTCTTCCTTAACCTTAAGACTAGTGGAATCATCCATATCAGCATTCATATTAGTCTTAGGAAATGAAGTGGTGGAAGGTGATACCTCGGAACCTCTTGCCATAAGACAAGTGACGTTCTTGCTGATGACATTCTCTTGGAGAGTCGAAAGTGAAGTAGTAGGTGTAGATGTGGGTCTATGGTGGCTGATACGTCCAAAACGTATCTACTTTCCCGAATACTTTTGCTATTGTATCTCCTCTAATTTGTGTGATTTGGATATAACTAACACGGACTAACACTGTTTTCAGCAGAATTGCTTTGGTGTCTCGTTTTTGTGGAGAAAATCAACTTTCAGGAAAAATCCCAGAAAATATGCCGAAAATCCTATTTTTCCAGAAGACTCACGGAGCCAGAAGACGAAGGGGAGAAGAGGCCAAATGGGCCCACACAACCCCCAGGCGCGGGCCAGGCCTAGCCGCGCCAGGGCATGGTGTGGCCTCCTCGGACTCCGCCTCGGCCTCTCCTTTTGCCTACATGGATGTTTTATCTTCATTATCTGCAAATGCCCTTTCCTTGATTGTTACATGAATTATCTTGTCCATGCAATGACCGTCCATCCATCCCTATGCCTACCGCACTTTTAATCCTGTTGTTTATTACAATTGCTAACGCTATCTTTATTTTACTACTGTTGTTATTTTGCTACTGCTAGTGCTACTACAAAACTGTTGCTACTGATAAACTATTGTGAGCAAGACTGTTTCCAGGTGCATCTGAATTGACAACTCATCTGTTAAGGCTTATAAATATTCTTTGGCTCCCCTTGTGTCGAATCAATAAATTTGGGTTTTACTTCCCTCGAAGATTGTTGTGATCCCCTATACTTGTGGGTCATCAGTGGACACCTCTCGTGTGCTTTCATCATCCTCTTCGTCTTCACTTGTGGACGAGTATCCCACTTGAGCTACCAACACAATCTTTGGTTGCTTCTTGTAAGGAGCATTCTTCTTGACAAATGGCTTCTTACGATGTGCCTTTGTGTCGTGGTATTGCCGACGAGTACGCCATGGAGGGGTCTTCACAGTGCGTGTTTAGAGACGTGGGGTAAGGCAGACGGTTGACAGGTACGAGGTAACACAGCTTACCCAGGTTCAGATCCCACGACGGTGGCGGAATCCTACTCCTGCTATAAATCACTATAATGGCAATACGCCGAGTTACAGAGATAGGTTCGCTGTGCGAGGTTGTCTGAGATTATCTATGAACATGCCCTAAAGGCTCCCATAGGTCCGACTTATATAGTCACCAGGTCCTAGGGTTATAGGGAAAAGTCCTAGCCGAACAGGTCACAGAGTCCTACACCGTCTATTACTAGTCTTGTGTATCTTGCACTCCAAGGCTCCGGGTACGCTGGTGACTCCACCGTAGCCTTCCTTTATCCGGCATGGGCCTCCCTTCTGTATCCACCTAACTGGGCCGCCCAGCAGGCCATAGGCCATGCTACCGACTATGGGCCACCCGGGTTAGCCGGATAAGAGACATGCTATAAGGATACCCATATAGCATATCCCCAACAGTAGCCCTCGGAGAACTCCGAGATCTTGCGCCGTCTTGCCTCTTCACATAGAATGATCCGTCTAGATGGATGTCGGCAGATCGTCAAGCAACATCTTGTAGTCCTCCCAAAGAACCGTGCAAAGTTTTCTCCGTCTTCGAATGGTAAGCCGAAGAAATGCTGAATCTTCCATCGTACTCTTCCGTAGTTGGATTAAATCCGTCCATCCTGGAATCTTCGATGTGATGGCTCATCTACCCGTGTCAGCTAGGACGACATAGGCTTAGGTCAGCGATGCCTCGTAACTCACACATGCAGAGAACGCAATCATATCCGATTTTCCCGCGCGAGCGATATGAACCGTTGGCGGCGGCGGTTGGAGACGTGGCAAAATTACCGCACACGTTCATGAACACGTCGTCTACGCGACAACCGTCCGATTAGCTGCACGAATCTTGACACAGAGCATGATAAATAGTAACCGTGGGACACTTTCCACTTTTTACCTCATTCCTCTCGCGTCATCGTCTTCTTCCTCCAGCCGCACGCCTCCTTGAGGTGTCCGCGAGAAACCTCGAAAACCCTAGCCTTCCTCTACGTCAGTCGCATCCTTACAACACTCCATGGATAGTAGCAGCTCCTCCCCATCGATGGCGGCGTCGAGCGAAGACGCGGCGAAGCCGGTGAGCTCCTTCGTCATTCCCCCAGAGGGTCTGGTCATCCCCGCATTGGCGGTGATCGAAACCACCGGCGGCGACCATAATCTGGCGGCGCTGGAGCCACTGGAAGAAGAGCCAGACTCGCACAAGGGTGACTGGCACGGCTCGGACATCACCGACCGCGACATCCAAGAGATGGTCGCCGAAGGCTACCTCCCCGCGACGGAGGGGCTCGCCTGGCGGGCGGCACCGGCCGGTGAGGTGACACCTTCTCCCCAAGCCGGAGAAAAGGTGTACCTCAAGGCACAGCTGGTACGTGGCGTTTCCCTGCCCATCTCCCAGTTCTTCCTCTCCGTCTTGAACCACTACAAGGTCCAACCCCATAACCTCTCCCCCAATAGCATCTTAGTGCTTAGCAACTTCGCGGCACTTTGTGAGGGTTACCTAGGGATTAGGCCTAGGTTAGACTTGTTCATGTACTTCTTCACCGTCAAACGTGAAGCCGGACATAGTAGGGAGGAGCTTAGGAACTGCGGCACCATAAGCTTCAAGATTCGACCTGGCCGGTGGTTCCCCGACATCGTCGGTCACGAGTCCTGCAAAAACTGGCAGCAGACGTACTTCTACGGCCCCGACATTCCTTTGGCGGGCCGAGAAGTAACGTACCTGGACTTCACGGATGGAGCCGCCGCTGAAGTTTCCACATGGAGGTCCCATGCCTCCCTTCCCTCTGACCTCGACGCTTCTCGCGCAATAAGGCGGATCGAATGGTTCATAGAGACGGGTTTGACCGGCTCGGACCTGGCCATGTGCTAGTTCATCAGGCAAATCCAACCTCTGCAGCACCGCACGAAGTTCATGCACGAGTATACCAGTGATCGAAGGGATACCCTCTGGATCTCCGTGGATAACTTCTCGAGTGACTCCGTCAAGATCCGCCTGAAGGACATCGTCAAGGTGAAGGACAAGAAGCGTGGCTTCACCATCACCTACGACATGTTCGTAGACGGCAAGTGCCCAAATGTAGATATGTATTTTTCTGTGTACGACATATGCTCCAGTTTATCCGTCTTGCCATTACCATCTCATCTAACACGGTTATTTCTTACTTAACAGCTTAGCGATCTAGATGAGGATAACCTGGCTGTCCAAATCTACGATCCAAAGATGAAGGAAGTCACGGTCATGTCCGACGACGATGTCCTGTTGGCGCGAAAGCGGAAGAGCTCCACCTCTGACGCTGCCGACGGAGGTAAGAAGAAGAAGACGGAGGGTGGAGCCTCCAAGAAGACTACCACCTCCCTAGAGGCGGAAAAGAGAAAAGCCATCGGGATTTTTGCCAAAGCACCCCCCTAGTGTAAGCTTCTCATTCTCCGACATTGTCTATCTGTCTGTTTTGTTTCTATACTTATGCACTTTGCACGTTTCAGGAAGAAAGCCACAACCAGCCTCAAGAAGACCTCCAAGACTTTGGGGGCTTCTAGAAATATCAAGGATATGCTGCATCGCGACTCCTCCCCTGCCATCGCCCCTGCTACTCCTGCCGTCAAGCCTTCCTCTGCCCCGACAAGTTCTCAAGTCCAGGAGGCACCAGGCCCTTCCGCCATGGAAGTGGATTCTGGCGCCTCTACCGAACTCGCTGTTGTCGGCGAACAGGCGACGCAGGAGAGAACTGCTCTACAAATGGCTGAAGCTATGGCTAAGGATGCCATCGGTAGCGGCAAGGCGGTAGTGGGAACTGGTACCTCTGCCGAAGGCGGCGCCCCTGCTCCCTAGAAGCCCTTCGAGTTCCCGAAGATAGTTTACCCGGCGCTCACGCCGAGTAACACAACT
The DNA here is from genome assembly GCA_916181665.1 of Avena sativa. NCBI lineage: Eukaryota > Viridiplantae > Streptophyta > Magnoliopsida > Poales > Poaceae > Avena > Avena sativa. Next base: position 512,851,756 of record OV702294.1, read on the forward strand.
CTGGTTCCTGGAGGAGTGCCGTTGTCTCCGACGTGCGGTATTTAGGAGCTTCTCCGACAAGTGGATATCTTGCGAGGAAATAGCATTTCCTTTGGAAAGCTGCTAGCCGAAAGCGCTACAAACCTCAAGATTATTGCACTTGTAAGTTTTACTTTACCTTTTGCATTTCATATGAGTATCCCACTGTAGCCCCCGAGGATGTAGACGGAAAACCATGGGTTTTGCATCTATATGCTCTAAGAGTGAATAAGTTAGAAAGAACTCTCACTGTATCCCCCCAAGCATTTAGATGGAAGAAACTATTCCGACTAGATGCTTTAAGAGTAGCATACACAGTGTTTATAATTTTCAATACTGTAGCCCCCAAGCTTCTAGTTGTAACTGAATCAGTTCCGACTAGATGCTTAAAGAAAAGCTAAGCATTTTCCGAGTTAAAACTTTATACTGTAGCCCCCAAGCTTCTAATCGAGAACTAAATTAGCTCCGACTAGATGCTTAAAGAAAAGCTAAGCATATTGCTAAGTTAAAAACTCTCGTTGTATCCCCCGAGCGTCTAAGTGGAAAGATTCCGACTAGATGCTCCAAGTAGACTAAACAACGGTTTAACTTTTTTCCTTTGTTCCACAAAACGAGAATGCTCGGAGGGGCATGGCCAACGACAAGTACCAGAAGATGCGCGCAGATCTTGAAGCCTAAAAGGGTAAAACTGCCATCTTGAAGGAACAAATCATCAAAAACAAGAGTCTGTTTTCTTTTTTGCACATTCCGTCTTGGTTTTATGCCTTCATTCTCCGAGTACTCACTGTGTACTTTGTTTTCTCCTACTTTGCAGAACATGTCGCCAAGGCCAAGGATATTGTCGAGCAGTCCAAGCACATCCAGCAACTGGACAGCGAGAACAGAATCCTTAAGAAGGAGAGGGAAGAGATGCTGAAGATGCAAGAGGATTCCATGAAAGCCCTGTAGGATTCCGCCTCCGCGGAAATCAATCGCTTGAAGGAGGAGCTTGCGATCTTAAAAGATCAGAAGCAAGCTGCTGATGAGCAAAACCAATGCCACAGTGAGGCGTTTAAGCTCCTCCAACAAGAGAAGGAATCCTTGGCGGACACCCTCTGGCAGGCTAATGCCAGCATCTTCAGTAAGATTTCTCCGCCTTGCATTTCTGTAGTCTGGATACTTTGAATTGTTGAACTCATGCGATTCTTGTCGGAATTTGCAGCTCCTATGGGTTTAACCAGATCGCCTCCTCCGACCAAGGAATGCATGGTTCTTGCTGGCAACTTTATCAACACCGCCATCACCAAGACAAAGAGATTGCCAAGCCCCTCCAGATACACATCAAGGCCTCAGACTCCATGGTGAAGTACTCAGAGATTCTGCGCCGAGCCCCCGAGCGTATCACAAGCTGGAAAGCTTCATGTGCACGGGCTGGCGCAAGGATGTCGCTGTCTATGGTGAAGGGACACTATGAAGATGCCGACATTGACACGGTGACCTCTGGCATCCCCGACGTTGATGATGACGGCAAAGAAATTGATCACGAGGCCATCTTGTCATCACTCGTGGGTTATGACACCAGAGTTGCCGAGTTGGTGGACATCAACGTCTTCGTGCCCATGAACACCATCAAAAGCGTCAACCAAGATTCCTCCGAGGCTCGCTCAACCTGACCGTTGGATTGTGGGTGTGCCACAGATGCAAGGTCAAGTCGGGTGCCTTTCTCCCAGCAATATGCCTCCACTTCTCCGAGTGATAAATTGCTGCCATTGTCGGTGATAATGCTATGTGGGAGACCAAATCTCACCACTAGATCTCGGACGAACCTGAGGGCAGTTGCCCCATCAAGCTTTCTAATGGGTTTAGCTTCTATCCATTTAGTGAATTTATCAACTGCTACAAGCAGATGCATAAACCCACAAGGTGCCGTCTATAACGGTCCCACCATGTCTAGCCCCCAGACTGCAAATGGCCAAGTTATTGATATTGTTCACAGTTCTTCAGCAGGAACATGTGGTTGTGGGGCATAATACTGGCATCCCATGCATGTCTCAACCAGCTTGTCGGCGTCCGCCTTCGCGGTCATCCAGTAAAATCCTTGCCGGAATGCTTTCGCAACCAATGATCGAGGAGCGGCGTGGTGCCCGCAATCTCCGAGATGGATTTCGCGTAGGATTTCCATTCCTTGTAGCTGGGAAACACATTTTAGGTATACACCAGTAGTGCTCCTTTTGTAGAGTTGCCCATTGATTATGGTATAACCCTTTGCTCGTCGTACTATTTGCCGTCTTTCGACTTTGTCGTCGGGCAAAATTCCGTGTTCGAGATATTCCATGAACGGTTTTGTCCAAGCCGGAGGGACCTTAGTCACCATGTTGATGAAAGAGTCAGCTCTATCCGGGTTGTCGATGTCGGCTCCCTTCACGGATGGTGTGCGCAGGTGCTCTAGGAAAACTCCTGACGGAATTCGCTTGCGCCCTGATCATAGCTTAGGTAGCAGATCGGCCGCCTCGTTTTGCTCCCTAGGCACATACTTGACTTCGTAGCCTAAGAAGCTCTTGGCTATCTCGTCCACTTCGTCTCGATATGCCGCCATCATAGGGTTCCGCGCATTCCAGGTGCCAGCCACATGCTGGGCAACCAAGTCGGAATATCCACAGCAAACTATGCGCTTGATGCCAATATCCTTGGCTACACCTAGTCCGTGAATGAGTGCTTCATACTCTACCATGTTATTTGTAGCCTCGAAGTGGATCTGCAGAACGTAGTGTAGCTTGTCTCCTGTTGGTGACTGTAGGAATACACCAGCCCCCGAGCCATTGAGCAGCTTTGATCCGTCAAAGTGCATCACCCAGTACTCTGGTTCTGGCAATGGAGTAGCATCTGGCATCTCCGTCCAATCTGCAACAAAATCCGCCAAAGCTTGTGACTTGATAGAGTCACGTCTTTTGTAGGTGATCTCGAAGGCGGCAAATTCAATGCCCCACTTCGCGACCCTTCCTGTAGCGTCGCTGTTATTGATTATGTCGGACAGTGGATTCTTGCTCACCACTGTTATTGGGTGCTCCTGAAAGTAATGCCTCAGCTTCCGAGAAGCAAGGAATACTCCATAAGATATCTTTGGTAGTGCGGGTAACGCTGCTTAGACCCCGTCAAGACCTCACTCCCATAGTAAACTGGTCGTTGAACTCCGTGCTCATAGCCTGGTTCCTTCCGCTCTACCACGACGACGATGCTGATAACCCGGTTGGTTGCCGCCATGTAAATTAACAGGGGCTCTCCAGGCTAGGGTGCTACAAGGATGGGCGCTGAGGAAAGAATCTCCTTGAGCTGCTTCAATGCTGCATCTACTTCGTCCATCCACGTGAATTTGTCCGCCTTCTTCAGGAACTTGTATAGCGGCAGAGCCTTCTCTCCAAGTCGGCTGACAAACCGACTAACTGCTACAACACAGCCTGTTAGTCGTTGAATGTCCTTTAGGCATGTCAGACGGTTTATGTTTAAGATGTCCTTAATTTTCTCCGGGTTGACTTCGATTCCACGCTGGGAAACGATGAAGCCCAACAATTTGCCGGCTGGAACCCCAAAGACGCACTTCTTAGGGTTAAGCATCATGTTGTATTTCCGTAGATTATCAAAGGTTTCTTTTAAGTCGGATATTAAGTCATTTGACTTTTTAGACATCACCGCGATATCGTCCACGTAGGCGTGAACGTTCCGACCAATTTGGTCGTGAAGGCAACATTGCATTGTCCGCTGGTAGGCAGTGCCTGCGTTTTTCAGCCCAAAGGGCATCATGACATAGCAAAACATGCCGTATGGGGTAGTGAACGAAGTGGCCAATTGGTCCGACTTCCTCATCTTGATCTGGTGGTATCCTGAGTATGCATCGAGAAAACACAAAAGTTCTGAGCCAGCCGTCGAGTCAATGACTTGGTCAATGGGAGGCAAAGCAAACGGATCTTTGGGACATGCTTTGTTCAAGCCGGTGTAATCAATGCACATTATTAATTCATTGGTTCCCTTTTTGGGGACAAGTACAAGATTGGCCACCCATTGGGTGTGAGGGACTTCTCGAATAAATCTAGCCTTAAGTAACCTAGCTATCTCTTTGCCAATGGCGTGTCTCTTCTCATCTCCAAAGCGTCGTAGAGGTTGTTTCACTGGTTTGCATTTTGGATCAATGTTTAAGCTGTGCTCGGCAAGTTCCCTAGGTACACCTTTCATGTCGGCAGGTTGCCAGGCAAAGATGTCCCTGTTCTCACGGAGGAACTCGACGAGCGCGCTTTCCTATTTGCGATCCAGGTTCGTCCCAATGGCGGTCACCTTGGAGGCATCGCCTGCCACAAGTTCCACTAGCTTGGTCTCGATGGCGGCCTTGAACGCAGGAGCAGAGTCGGAGATCTGCTTCGTCGACGCGGGCATCTCTGAGTCATCGACCTTGCTCTGGATCTCTTTGAATTCTTTGCTATAGAGGACAGCTTCTGCAACGGCTGCTTCGTTGATCTTGCAGTCCCTTTCCTTGGTAAAGCTTCCGGATACGGTGATGATGCCGTTTGGTCCAGGTATCTTGAGCTTGTTGTAGACGAAGCATGGCTTGGCCATGAACGTGTGGAATATGTCGCGGCCGAATATGACATGGTACACGCTCTTGAAGGGGACCACCTCGAAGGTCATGCACTCTTGACGGTAATTATTAACATCGCCAAAGGCAACCTGAAGTGTAATGCACCCAAGGGACCGAGCCTCCCGACCAGGAACTACACCGTGGAAGATGGTGTTGGTCCGCCTTAGGTTTGCCTCCATCAAGTTCATATTTTGCAGTGTATCCAGGTACATGATGTTGATGCTGCTTCCACTATCCACCATACACTTGGTGAACTCCACGCCGTCAATCAAGGGGTTGATGACCATGGAATACTGGTTCTCCGTGGGTATAAGGTCTGGGTGGTCCATCCTGTCCCAAGTTATTGGAACCTCCGACCAGCGCAGGTACTGGGGGACTGGGGGGAGAGTAGCCATCAGGATTCTCAGAGAGGTCTTCTGTTGTCGGACGGTGGGGGTGCCAAGGAAAGTGTGGTAGACTGGGGCCTTCTTTGCGAAGGGGTTCTTGCCTTTGTCGTCACTCTTGGCGGCGTGTTTGGGGTCAACGTCCTCGTCCATGTCACTTGAATCCTTGGACTCCTCCTCCTTCTTCTTCCCCTTGCCCTTGCCGCGCGGTCTGTTCTTCCGACTTCGCTTGTAGCCGGACTCTGGGTCTTCCTTGAGATCGTTGACGAACTTGCAGTGTCGATTGGTATGGGTGGCTTTGCCATTGATATCGAGGTGTACGAGGCATGGCATATCGCGGTACTCCTTGTAGGTTTGGGGAACGCGGAGCGACGCCGAGGTGGTTTCACTTCCTCATTGCTGTCCACGACCAGCTCCCCTTCCTCGGCCACGTTGTCCGCCCTCTCCTCGTCCTGCAAAAGTCATAGCGACCATGTCGGTAGATTGCTTTTCTTCTGGAGCGGTCTTCCGCTTTGTACTGCTATTCCTCTGAGCTTGAGTTGGAACGGCCGTTGCCGGCAAGGAGCCGCGAGCGTCATCGTCGGCAGCTGCGAACTCACTAGCCAACTGAATCATCTGGTTCAAGTCAAGCTGGTGATTGTCCTGCAAGCGCTTCAGGTTATGTCGGAGCAACGTGCCCCTTTCCAACCCATCGATGAAGGCGGCCATGGTGGTCTGAGCATGCACTCCTGCGCAGGAATTCTTCATGTCCAGCCAGTAGGAGAGGTAGGCGCGAGATGTCTCGTCTTTTTCTTGCACGCACCGCTGTAGATCGCCCACAGTGTAGGGACGCTTGTACGTACCCTCAAAGTTCTTGGTGAACGCTTCTTGCATGTCCAACCAGTTGTAGATAGACTTCTCCGGTAAGTCGTCGATCCATTGACGGGCCGTACCTGCCAACATTAATGGGAGGTACTTGACGGCGACGTTGGGGCTGCCTCTGGCAATCTCCACCGCGTTGCCGTAGTCCTGCAACCATGTGGCTGGCTTGGCGGTGCCGTCATAGGGCTTGATGGTCTTGTCAATCCGGAAACCTTTGGGGTAAGTTGCAGACCGTATTGCAGGTCCAAAGCAACGTGGTCCCAGGTATGGTCCTTCTCGGGCCTCGTGGATCTTATCGATCCGCGAACAAGGGATGGGCTGCGTGAACGACGCGGGCCTCCTCCGCCATGGTGACTGCTTGGTGGTGACGGAGGCGGAGGTGGCGGTGGGTTAGCCTTCTTGCTGTTATCCTCCTGCGACGCCTCACGTCTATCACGGTTGCTTGTCAGACGTGGAGGGTCATGGCGCGACCTGCTCTTATGTCCTTGGTTGCGCTCTCCATCAGGACGGGTCTGCTCCGCGTTGTCGCGAATGACGATGCCACACTGCTTTGGTGGGGGCATATCCGTATGATGGTGAGCTTTGTAATCTTCACGATGTCGGGGAGATCGGGGCGGTGGCGATGGGCGACGAGGTCGGGCCTTTTCTCTGTGGTTGGAGGATATTGGGATAGCATCCTTCCTGTTGCGTGCATCCCTCCGTCTTCGTTCTGATGAACCCGTCTGGGACCCGACATCAAGAGGAGATCTGTCCCTTGGCGGTTTGTACTGGCTAGACTGGCAGAGCGCTGGGTTAGACTCAAGCCTCTGAGAGGTGGCCTTTTCCTGCTGCTTCACCGCCTTGGCCACCAGGTCTTAGACCTATTCCACTGCTTCAGGCGATCTATCCTGATCCAGAAGGGTCTTGGTGACGGCGAGGTTAAGGAGTGGGGTGGGCATCACCTGCTTGCCTTCACTGTCAATGTATGGCTTGGCCTGTGCCGGCTTAGAGGGAGCCCATCCTAGGTTGCGCCGTACACCAGGGTCGTTGATGACGCGAGCTGGAGCTTTCTTAGCCTTCTGATGCTGTAGCAGAGTCTTGTACTCGGCCTCCATTGCTCTAGCTTTTTCTATGGACTTCTGTGCGTTGACCAGATCTCGATCTAGCTTAGCTCCTTGCTCCGCGATGGCTTGCGCCTCCTCCAGCAGCTGCTGGCGCTTCTCATCAAGCTAGGTCACGTTCCGGATATGAGCAACGGTTAGTGGCTCGACGAGGAGATTGTCGTACATCACTCTATCAGCTGGAGTAACTTGTGCTGCTATAGACGTGGATGCTGGGGGAGGCAAGTTTGCGGTGTTGTTGTTACTCGGGCCGGTGCCGAGTTCCTGCGGCTGCTGCACTGGGTTGGGCGGAGGAGGCATGACTTTTGCGCGATCATCGTCAGCAGCAATAAGTGGCCCCTTCCCCTTTTCCAGCACCGTAGGCGGAGCTCGTCCGCGTTGATCTTCATCCATCGCCGTCCTAATGGTGAAGAACACCCCTCAGGACGCGACGGCGTTGTTGGCCTGCTCGTCGTGTGAGTACTCCTCCTCCATCTCCTGCATAGCGGAGTCTAGCTCTTCTGGACTAAAGTGTATCTCCTCTGAATCTGCACTGAAATCAGCATAAAGCGCGTCAATGACAGAGTCGAAGGGTGCCAGGACTTCCTCGATGACGGGCGGTGGAGGTGAAACGGGCTCGACGATGACTGGAGGTGGTGGTGCTTCTACGACGATGGCGGTGGGAGGCGATGGCAGTGGCTGCTGAGCCGGAGGTTCTCCGTCTCTGAGCGCGAGCTCCATCTGGGCTGTCGCATCAGCTGCCGCGTAGCTGTTGACGGTGCTCACCTTCTCTTCGAGGGTAAGGCGTCCTGTTGCCTACTGCCGTCTTAAAGAATGTCGGAGAAGCGTGCCATGGTCCAGTCCTTCCACGAAGTGACATAGAGCGTTATCATCGGGGTAGTGGGCTAGGTCGGCTCGTATACAGAGCCACCTGGCCAGGTAATCGCGGGGGTTTTCGCCTTCTCTCTGAACACAGCGCGCCAGATCGAAGATGGTAACCACGCCGACGAACTTGGATCTCTGCTGTCCAGACGCACAGACTAAGCCGACGGATTTGCAGTGATCTTCCACCTTTATATCCTGCACATGGGCGGTTTGGGTGGGCCTTGAATTTTTCCGATCTTTGTCGGCAAACTCCAAAGAGAGATCCGACATCGATCCTTCCGCGAACGTATCCTACCCATAGGCGGTCTGTGCGGGTCTCGATGCTTTCCGATCTTTGCCGGCAAACTCTGAAGAGAGATCCGACATCGATCCTTCCGCGAACGTATCCTGCCCATAGGCGGTCCGTGCGGGTCTTGATGCTCCTCCGACTCCCATGGAACTAGTGCCCGAGTCGGTTTCGCCGATGAAGAGGTGGATGCCTCCTATAGGAACGATCGAACACCGCGTAGGGTTCGTCTTCGCTGGGATCCAGAACTCGTCGGGAGGGACGATCGAAACGTTGCCGGAGAAGAGAACGCGACCGATGGCTACGGTTTTGCCGATTCCCGTGAATATTTTGGTCCTTGCCCGCTGAAGAGCCTGAAGCGCCTCCGACCCCATGGTGGGTGCCAACTGTCGTGGTATTGCCGACGAGTACGCCATGGAGGGGTCCTCACAGTGCGTGTTTAGAGACGTGGGGTAAGGCGGACGGTTGACGGGTACGAGGTAACACAGCTTACCCAGGTTCAGATCCCACGACGGTGGCAGAATCCTACTCCTACTATAAATCACTATAATGGCAATACGCCGAGTTACAGAGATAGGTTCGCTGTGCGAGGTTGTCTGAGATTATCTATGAACGTTCCCTAAAGGCTCCCATAGGCCCGACTTATATAGTCACCAGGTCCTAAGGTTACAGGGAAAAGTCCTAGCCGGACAGGTCACAGAGTCCTACACCATCTATTACTAGTCTTGTGTATCTTGCACTCCAAGGCTCTGGGTACGCTGGTGACTCCACCGTAGCCTTCCTTTATCCGGCATGGGCCTCCCTTCTGGATCCACCTAACTGGGCTTCCCAGCAGGCCATAGGCCATGCTACCGACTATGGGCCACCCGGGTTAGCCGGATAAGAGACATGCTATAAGGATACCCATATAGCATATCCCCAACACTTTGACTTCTCCTTGAGAACCATCCTACCCCCATGATGTTCTCAACTTTGTTAGGGGAACTCAGCTACAAAATGCAAACGGTCGCCACAATTGTAGCAAGATCTTAGTTTTGGACCATTTTCCTTCCTTCCATTTGACCCATTCTTGTGTTCAAGTTTAGATTTAGATTTGGCGGGAAACTTCCAAAAGTTTCTTGCATACAAGGTGTCACATCCCAAAATTTTCCAAATTTTGAAATGTGAAAAATAAATAAACAAATAAACAATTGTTGATTTTTAGGGTGAGAAGAAACTTTTTGATTCCAAATGGAAACATCAAAACCTATTTTGATCCAATAAATCCTAAAGGGATTTAAAAATATAAACAATTAATAAAGAAAGTTTTGATAGTTGGAATTACTATTTTTGGATCTTTTAATAAAAAGATTTGGTTTTCAAAAGAAAAGGTAGAATTATAAATAAGGATTATTTTATAGAGCCATATTAAATCTTGGCCAAACTTTTGAAATAAATTATTTCTATTTGATAAAAAGAGTAAAGGTTTATTTAAATAAAATAATGAGGATTTATTAATATCCAATTTTATTTAAGTAAAGGCTTTTTTTATAAACACTAAAACTTGTTAATTTATTTTAAATAAGATTTCCAAGTGTTTTTATGCTTTCAAATAAAACCTACTGAAAAGGTTTTGGTATTATTTAGTTTTCAAATAGATTTTTTAAATAAATAAAATCCTATTTGAATTAATGACTAAGGCCTATTTATTTAATATTTAATGGATCCTAAAAAGAATAAAAATTATTTTGTTTGGACTTTGGATTATGTTGTTAAACAGAATTAAAATCAATACAAAGTTTGGAGGTGATTTTATTTGATTTGTTGTTTGAATTTTTTTTTGAAAATCAAAACAGAAATTCAAATAGAAAAAGGAAAAACTTTCTGTATAAAAAAAAGTGAATCAAACCCAGCCCAGCTAACAGGCCCAGCAAGTCCAACTAAACTCCCCCGCAGTGAACCATTTTCACTGAATAACGCACCCACCCAGTCACTGAGCAGTGGACCCCGTGCCCCCTCTCTCTCACTCGCTGCCAGACGGACCCCACTGCCACGCTATCATCGTCTCCACTCGACCGTTCCCCCTCGCCGTTTCTGCCTTTAACTCCGGCGATGAATACGAGTTATTGCTGCTGTTATTCTTCGCCGTGACCACGCCCATTTAATCGCCCATGACTCCTCTCCATTTCCCCTCAGAAACCACTGCACGGGAGCCACCAGGCTGCCTCGAATCGGCTTTGCACCGCCGCTGCTCCGACGACGTCTCCGAGCGATTCCGGCCACACCCCGCCGCCCCTCGCCTCCCACTGCGCACAGCTTTACTCCTTATCACCAGGCGCACCTGCCCGTGTGCTCCACTCGCTCGCGCGCGCTCCAAATCGCCGGCTTCGTCATCACCTGAGCACCGCCGCGTCTGTCTCGTCTCCGGCGACCTCCCCCTGGTAAGCTCAGACCGCCCCAGTACCTCTCAGTGATGCTCTCATACTCCCCACGCTCGTCCACATCTAACCGTACACTTACTTTGCCTCGGCACAACCTGTAGCTCCGTCCCCGACAACCTCCAGAGACGCCCGACGCCGACGCCGGCTCCGACGAGCAATTCCCTCTGTTCCTGAGCGCCCCTCGCCAAGCCGACCACGCGCTGAGCTTCAGCATCTCCCTGCGAGCATGGTGAGCCACTTCCCCCTCTCGCCCGCTTCCTGCATCGTCGGCAAGCCCGACGCCCGAGCGTGCGCCGCCGCCAGCCGCCGCTAGCGCCGCCAGGCAATGGTCAAACCCATCTGAGCTGTTAGATCGTGATCCAGTGGACGCGATAGATTGACTTAACCAAAGGGGTACATGTGATCTGTGCCATGCGATTAAGTGAGATCCTGCGGTCAGAACAGCTCAATCCAAACGAAACGGTACCGACCAATAGGAAACAACCACATGGACAAGGTTTAGTTTAAAAACAGGAAATAGAATCTATTTGAATTGCAAACTTGTACAATTCATAACTTTAGTTCTACACGTCCAAATTTTTCAAATTTTATATCAATGGAATAAGTAGAACAAGTACTTTGCAACCATGCACTTTCTTTAATGTTTTGCTTCTGTAAAATTTGTTGAAATTGCATAAACATGTGTAGGCTTATTTTGAATATAGAAATTGTTCTAGATATATTTTTAGTATGAAATCTTTGCAAAATGGTTTGTTGTGAACCTACTGACCTTAGGAACCAACTTATGGATTTAAAAATGAATTTTGTGAAGATAAGGAATAAATATTTGAATTAGCTCATTTCTGGTTAAATAAAAATATTGATTATGATTTAGAAATGATTTTTGAGTAAAACCTTTGGGAAATGATTTGATTAAAACCTTCTGACCCTAAACACCAAGTTTTGAGAATTAAAATATATTTGGTGAACTCTTTAAAGAATATTGTTTTGATAAAAGCATTTTCAACCACATAAAATATTGATTTGATTTAAAAATGGTTTATAGATAAAACCTTTTACAAATGGTTTTACCACTTTTGTAAATGACCAATGTGAGCTTGAAAATGTTTAGAGCCTAATAGAAACCACTTTTCTAAATAAAACTATCTTTTGCATGCTTGCATGCATGACCTTGTTTCTATTATTTTATGTGTGATAAATTGGTTGGAATGCTAGTTGAATCTATGTTTGCTTGATTGAATTGTAGTGGAATTAGAAGAGTGTGATATTTGCAAGATCAAGAAGTGAACCATCATTCTCTAATAAAAAGGCAAGTGACACTATCATCCATGTCCTACTATTTTCATTACACTTAGTGGATTTTGTAACATGCATGGAAAGGTTTACTATATTTTATGCTATGCTAAATCCTAATAGGATACCCTTATATATTCCTTAGTGGAAACATTGTAGTTGTAGTATGCTTAGCCCTGCTATATATTTGAGATGGGATACATGTTATGATTATATGAAGAGTTGAAAAGATATATGTTTTATATAATAAAACAAGTACTCAATGAACCACCTGGGTGGACAAGGATACTCAAGTTTTGGACAAGGTGGCAACAAAAGGAACCATGTTTATATGGCCATCTCTTTTTGTATGTGCACTAGAAGAAACCACCCAGGGACTTAGAGATTGAACATGTTTCTCGTACAGTGGCTTCCATGTACAGCCACATGCTAAATGGGCTCTGGCTTAGTCAACTACATAGTGGAAGACCCATGCATTGGCATCTTCAGGTTAACTAGAATTGTGTAAGGGAACTTGTAACCCTACATTGGTGCCTGGATGACAAGCTAGCATTGTGTATTGGGAGGACTCCTATGGAAAGACTTTGTCACATTCTCGATCTGCCGGTACTCCATTTTGGTGAGTACTTATCCAGCGGCCACTGGTGGCATCAAGATGAGACTGTGTCATGTGGGTAAAGTGTACAATTTGACAGAAGATCAAAATTCTAAGTACTTAGCCGAGTCCCCGGTTATGGAAAATACTGAGCAACTAAGGCCTGAAGCTATGGAAGATCTCGACATTCCAATTTCTCAAAGTAAAACTTGATGGTGACAACAAGGGATTTGAAGCACTTGGAGTTTTCCAAGGAGTTCAGAAAGATTTTGAAAAGATCAAAACTATTTTGAAAAGATAGGATAAAACTATATTGCTTTCTGCAAATGAGCCTAAACTCTACTTAGCCAAAATATGCATGTAAATGATAGGATCCACTTATTTCTACATAGTAATGAAACTTGCCAATACAATTCAAATGTATTGACCCTTGTGGCTGCAACTTATTATGTTGCAGGTTTGTTTGATGTTAGTGAAGTTTGTTGAATAGGATTACAAGTCTACAACCAACATGATTGCCTGTGGCACTTTGAAGATGAAGGACTCCATGCTATATAGATATTCTGCTGCATTGTAATGAGATAGCCAAATGAGCTATGTAAGATGTAATGAATTATTTTATTCCTGGTTATAAAGTTGTAACATGACCTTTGTTTCTTGATATTACATCTTAACTGTGGATGCTAGCTATTGATCCAGGGACTAGAATTGTAAACACAGGGATCTCTGCCTTATTAAAGGTTGGGACCCTTACACAAGGCCATGTACTTGCTGTATGCCCGTTTGACCTCCTTGGGTCATAGCAACAATGGCATCATCTTCTTGCTCAACAACTTTTGCCTTCAAGACCACATTTACCCCTTTTTCATTCCAATAGCTCGTGCACGAGCATCTTTAGCGTTTTTGGCGGCGACTTTGCATGCAACCATTTCTTGCATGACTTCGTTGGAAGTATTTTGGTGATAGTTGTGTATTCCTTGAAGGCTCTTCAAATCTGTGGGATCAAATGGCATAAGAGCACTTATATATTTTCTCTTGATCCAAGCATCATCAACATGTGTTGCACCATGGTTTCTAAATGTAGTGGCAGTGGACTTGAGTCTTATATACATGTCTTCATGGTCCTCACCATCCATCATATAGAATCCTTCCGCTTGGTTGCTTAGAGCATCATAGCTATTTCTTATGATGCTCTCATTTCCAATGAATAATTTGGTGAGGGCATCCCAAGCTTCCTTAGCGGTGTTGATATGTTCTATATGTGGCATGTCCTTGGGAACCACATCAAGCTGAATCATGTGTAAGGCCATTGCATTGAGTTGGCTATCAACAACCTCTCTTCTTGTCAAGTTGTTTGGGTCCCCAATATGTAGACCATTCTCGATTATTTTCCATAACTCAATGGACGAGATGCACACATGATACTTCATGAAAAATTGCCATTGGTTGAAAGGAGATGCAGTAAGCTTGGGTGGATTTCCCCTATTTTTTATATGAGGGTGAGGGATTGGTGGATCAGGTGAGTATAAGTGATGACACTCACTACAGTTCTCCTTACCACTTACCTTTTTTGAGGAGGAGCTTTTACTATTATCGTCACCCTCCAACTCGTCTTCCTTGGAGTTAATAGGTTTCTCCTTAAAAAAGGAGTGGCGGCCTCATAGGAAGATGGAGGAGGGGATGTAGGTAGCGAGAGACATGCTATCATTTCACGCGTCTCTTGCATTTGGGTCTCCATGGATTTAATCAAGGTTGTTTCCAACGTCTTAAGATCATTCATGGTGACCTTGTCCACGGCCTCACAATCATCTCCTTTAGTACCCATATTCTCTTGGGCAGTAAATCCCGAATAAAGAGCCGAGGCTCTGATACCAATTGAAATGGATCATATGGGCACCTAGAGGGGGGGGGGGTGAATAGGTGCTACTCCAAATTTTAATTCTTTTTCAGATTTTAGGCTTGACACAAAGGTAAATTCTCTAGATATGTAACTATGGAGAATTTCCCTATATGCAAACCTATCTACTAAGAGAGTAAAGGCGAGGAAAGAGGTAACCGAAGTGGAGCACACGGAGACACATGATTTGTCTGACCGCAGTTCCTTCCTTGTTAAGGGAAGTACGTCTACATTGGAGGGGTGGGTGGTACTAAGACCACCAAGCCAAAATAGGCCTCACCTTGTTCTCAGATGGATCTCGCCACCAAAGGCCTGTGATACATCAGAAACGTATCTATAATTTTTGATGCTCCATGCTTGTTTAGTATATACTTTGCTTTTCTTGTCTACACTTTGAGGTGCTTTTTACATGTTTTCTGGTACTAACCTATTAACAAGTTGCAATAGTGCCAGATGCCTGTTTTCTGCTGTTTTTGGTTTCAGAAAAGTTAGTAAAGAAATATTCTCGGAATTGGACGGGACAAACGTCAAAGTCAATTACTTTCCGTGGGGAACAAGAAGTCCAGAGGGGAGCCAGAGAGCCAAGCTAGGGAGGCCAGATCCACCCTAGGCGCGGGTGGTCCCTGCCCCACGCCTGGGAGGGGTGTGGGGCCCCTGGCCGCCGCCTCGGCCTCCCTCTTCGCCTATAAGAAGCCCTCGATGTAGAAACCCTAAGCACCCGATCAAATCTCCACGAAACCGTCTGTAGCCGCCGCCACCATCATCCCTAGATCAGGGGAGATCTGAAGTTCTTCCCGGCACCCTGCTGTAAGATCCCAAAAATCTTGATCATGATTCTCAAATTCTAATCACCAAAATTAGGGTTAACAAAAACTTTGATTAAATAAAAACCAAATGAATGCATGTGTGTATGTGATGAATGTATGAATGCATGAATAGACTTGTGTGATTTACCTACATAGCAAGGAATGGTTTAAAGATGAAAATAACATCATCTAAAACATTTCCAAGTAGAAACAAATCAAGAGAAAATCAAAAACCAAAACAAATACAACAAATGGTCATTTTTGCCAATCTTGCTCACTAGGTCACTTTGAGTGTTTCTAGTCCAAGATTTCAAACAGAAACTTTTCTATTTATTTTCACCCCTTGCAAGACCAAGTAAAAGTGAATCAAAGCCCACCTTTCAAACTTACAAAAACATTTGGCAACCCCATTCAAATCACAATTCAAAATTGAATCTTTAACATATGTGAAGATCACACATTTTCAAAACCCAACCAAACCAGTGCCCCTTGACCAATCCAACTAACCAGAGACTCCCTAGTATGTAAATAGAAAACCCACCAAGTTTGAATCCAAAATTCAAATTTGAATTTCTTTCGGCCATTTCATCAAACACCTTGTCAGCACCAAACAACAAAACATCAAACACTATTGGTAGCAGTGAATTTGGCCAACCTTGTTTCCTCTCTGGTTTGCAGCAAGCTCTTAGTAGATCACCTAGCCCCTTTAACAATCTTTAGCACCATTGTGAGCATGCAAGGGCCATCAATGGTGAGCATGCCGATCCTAACTTGCCACTCCCAAGTCGACATCGAACTAGGAGAAGCACCAAGCCTAGAAAGCATGTCTAGAGCACTGACCACCGTCGACCGCCACCCCCTGTCCAAGCCCCGACCCTTGCCAGCCCCTAGACCACCCGCCAAGCACGCGCCCAGTCTCTCTGCAATCGAGACGAGAGCGTGCCAGAGCGCCATCAGCGACACACACCCACAGACCGCGTGCCGCCCTCGCCGCTTGCGTGCGTGATCGCCAGCACCCCAGCACCCCGGCAGACAACCCCGTTCGCCGCCGCGCGGACCGTAGACGTTGTGCGCCATTAAACTTGCCGTCGGACCCTCCCACAGCGCCACGACGTTCCGACCATTCCTCACCGCCCCACGCCTCACCATCAAGCCGTTGAGCTTCGCCAGGAGGCAACGCACAACCCCTATCGTCGCCCATGCCATTAGCATGCTGTGCCGATGACCACGACGAGCTCCACCCGCGCCCATCGGTCCCCTTCAGGCACTATAAAAGGAGGCCAACCCCGTTAGATTTGAGCACACCATCTCACTCCCCACCTCTCATTGATCACACCCACTCACTCTCGGAGCAAGGCGAGCACCAGGTGGCCGAAATTGCACCGGAGTTCACCGCTGCAGAGGAGGAGAGGCGCCGTTGATTAGAGCCGCCCCAGGAGGAGTTGCCAGTACCAGGAGGATCGCCGTCGTTGACTTCGTCGTTCGCCCCCATCGCCGAACATTGCCGGAGCCCTGGTGAGCCCCCTTCGATCCCCACTGGCCGCGCTAGGGCTCTGTCTCGCCGACGTTGCCCCGTACCGCTCTGCCACTCACTGTCTCACTAACGAGTGGGGACAACCACTTACTCAGCCCATGCACGTGCTGTGCGTAGTGGGCCGGCCCAGTAAAACATCCCTCTCGACCCAACAACTCAAACTTAGGATTATTCATTTAGTTTTAAAATCAGTTTTGTACCTAGATTTAAAAATCAACCTAGCTCGATTCGCTGAACCAAAATGCATGAAACCAATTTTGTTAGAAAGGTACTGGAATGCTTAATCCAAGACCATTGGATTCAAACCAATTGGAATTGTAGATCACCCATGGTAAAAATAACAAGGCAAAGCTTTTCTGCATTCAAACATTTTTCAAAATTCAACCATAAAAGCTTTTGAGTTGATTCCAGCTCTCAAAATTCACATTTAACCATACCTTTCAGAATATATAGGTTTACTTGCAGAAATAATGGTCAAGTAATAAAAGAATGCCCCATAGGCATTTCTAGTCACTTTAATTAATTAAAATAAAAAGGTTAAACTTTATTAAATTGTGACACCACTTTAAATCACATTCCCATGTACTGAAATATGTGGTGATGACATGTGTCAACATCATCCCATGTTTTAGTTGGAGAATATTAAATCTTAAGTAGTTTTTCAATGAGTAGAAATTACTTTTCTAAAATAAATGAAATAAAACTATTTGCATTAATGATTGTAATGTTTGTGATGATCCTATATCATCTAGTGAAAACCTTGGTGTGATAAATAGAAATAGTTAAGTATTGTTTGGTGATTGTGTACCTCGTATTTATTTCTAGACGATAGTACCGACCAAGGATACGAGGAGGAAGGAGGATACTACGAGGAAGAAGCCGAGGAGAACTTCAACCACTTCTCTACACAAGGCAATCTAATGACTTTGCAAGCTAACACTTGCAACTATGAAAGTTAGATAACCTATGCAATGCCTTAAGCATGCTTGGTTAGATACATTTGATGATACCAAATCCCAGTTTTACTTGCAAGCTTAATTCTTTTATTTTCTTTATCAAAGCTTTTATTTGACTTTACTTAGTGACTTGTAGATATTAGAAAGATATTTAAAGGTAGCATAAAGAGCATAAAACTTGGCCTAAGTTAGATAATCTTGATGTCATCCTGAGGCATGAGATTGAACTTAGCTAGTTCACATTTGTTTATCACCCCTCATTAGTGTTTACCCCCACTTGTAGATGCTAGTGCTAAGCATAAAACTTGATCAACTTTAGATGGGAATACTTGGTGAAAATGGTTATGAAAACCTTAGAATGATGAGTCATTCTACTGAAATGTTTTGACATGTGTTCTTGAACACCATATGATTTTGATGATGAAAATGTTAAGGCATGAGCCTTAGCCCTTTATAAAACTGAAGATTGTCTGGATGCGATACCATTCCAATTTTACCGTACAACCACAACCAAAATTTGGGTAGGGCTTGACTGGAAATTTATATACCTTAGTATGGGTTCCCTTGCGGCCAAGGTTTGAGCTGAGGCTACCTTATGAAGATTGTCCACCTGTGCAGTACCCAAGATGATAGTTGGTCATGGTTGGGAGGCCAAACTCATAGGAGAGGTGCCTATACTAGGGCGTGTAATTGAAAGGTTAGGATTGATTATCCGCATACTGAGTATGGCGAATTCAGATTGTTCCTGATAGATGTATCGAATGTTGTGGTGAAAGTGTACCACCTCTGCAAAGTGTCAAACTATTTGAATAGCCGCGTCCGCGGTTATCGACAGTTGGAGTGGCCATACTGTTCTGTCGTCAGATGTTTTCAAAATGACTTATGAAATGATTTATGACTTTGATTTGACCACAACAAAGTTGTGACATGAAATTCAAGATCCCACTTAGGTGTTATAAAACTCTCAACTAGATTTCTTTGCTTCTGAACTTAGTAGAGCTAAATCTGGCTTTTTGCAAAACAACCCTAGAGCTTAGTATCCTACTCAAAACCACTTTACTTGTTATTATTAGTTTGCGAGTACTTAAAGAGTACTCATGGCTTTGTCCCTAGCTATTCCCGTGGCCAGACTATGAAGAGGAGTATCAGGAAGACGGACAACAGGAAGGTTACGACAACTAGGATCATCTCCCATCGTCAGCATTTCCTATGACCATGAAGATGGAGCCTCGCCTACACTATCGTTATTATTACGTTATTCTGCTGCTTGAATTGTATTAAGACTGGATCATGAGATCCTTATTTGTGTAAGACCTTATGTATGGTTTATAATGGATGATGTACTATGATATCCAATCTGTTATGTCTCGCAAAAATGGTAATCTTGGGATTGCGATGTATGGCATAACAGGCATCCGTGATTAAAAATCCGGGTGTTGACAAATTGGTATCAGAGCCATCCTGACCATAGGAGACCCTAGTTTAGAATGGACATTTGAATCAAAAACTTAGTTTCAAAACCAAGGAAGTGATTATTTACGAAAACTTATTCTCATTCTTACCACTTGGACTCTTTCATAAAAATTCATGTTCCTAAAAAATTATTGCAAACTTACTTAAAAATTTGACACACTTGATCACTATACTAACATACTCATCCTATATTCTTATAGATGGACATGAAGTACAACAAGTTTTATCAGTTGGGGAATGGAGGAGACCTCATCTTTGAGCGTGACTTGGACCAGCTGGCAGAGATGCTAGAGCGTCCGCACCCCGAGTTCTTCGGAGCTCAGCTCAATGATCAGGAAGGAGAAGATTTGCAATGGCTAGTTGTTGTAAGTCTCCGGGGAAATATTAAAGCCCCCACCAAAGAGGGAATTCAATTTACCTTGAGAGAGAACAACTGGCTCGATGGACTTGCTAGGGCCATGCAGGAAGCTCTTGCCCGTCTGTGTGGGCAGAGTATCAATCAGATCAAGGGTACCCGCTTTGAGTTCTACCCAAGGCGTGATGTTGTGGGACAAGAGGCCCCATACCACCACGATATGAAGAGTCAATTGGACCACCTCAGCTTCATGATGTATGATCGTCAGAAGGATTTGGACAATGCCCGCTCCTACGCCAACCACAAGTACGCCATCGCCGCCAAGAAGGATCAGACCATTGCCATGCTAGTGAAGGATCGCAAGTCTCGTCGCCTTCAACTCGACAAGAAGGAGCGCATCATTGCCCGTCTTTGCCACCGGATCACGAGTTTGGAGGAGACCATCCACGAGAGAGATATGAAGTTGGAGGAGAGGGATAATGCAGGGGAAGACCTTCGTGGAGACCGCTACTCCTATCTCAACGATGATGATGACTTTCTGGAGGATCAAGCCATGGACTTCTTCACCGATGAGGATGACTTTGCCTTCATCGATGAGGATGATGAGGACACTGACTCTGAGGAGTAGTAGAACTTGAGCACTAGCGTTAGTGAGTTGTATTCGGTCCCACTGTATCGTAGTTTCCCGAAATGGTTCTTAAAACCATCTGTTTTCCTTTGTTATGGTATGTGTTTGTATCGTGTGCTATGAATGAATGAATCAAAAGCAAGTTGCTAGAAAAATCTGAGTCGAGCTTTGAAAACTTTTCAAACACAAAACCCCGAACCTTAGAAATTTCCATCTTTTCTCATAATCTATCTCAATCTTCAGATGCCTAGAGGAGGAAGCAACTCATCCCCGGACCCGATGTTGCAAATCTTGCAAATGTTGGTTTCAGACCGCAAAGCCGAAAGAGCCGAACGTCAAGCCAACTTACCCACCCTTCAACACATAGCTTAGATGGCCAACAACAATCAAGGCCATGGAAATCAGGACAACCATGGATCTAAGCTCAAGAATTTCCAGAACACCAATCCACCCGTTTTCACTAAGTCTGAAGAGCCCCTAGATGCAGATGATTGGCTGCAAACCATGGAGAACAATCTAGAAGTTGCAGGAGTGGAAGCCAACGAGAAAGTACTGTTTGCCACCCACTATCTGGCCGGAGATGCAATAGCATGGTGGAACAGCGTTCGCGCAATGACAGGAGGTCAGCTGATGACTTGGGAAGAGTTCAAAGTCAAGTTCAGCAGAACCCATGTGCCACCGGGTTTGATCAAGAGGATGAGAGATGAATGTAGGGAACTAAAGCAAGGCCGGATGACAGTAGTGGAATACCATGATAAATTTTTGTCATTGGCTAGGTATGCGCCTGATGAAATAGATACTGAAGCCAAGAAGAAGGAGAGATTCCTGAATGGTCTGCATGATGAGATGCAGACGGTGTTATTCAATATCCCATTTGTTGATATTGAAGCTTTAGTTGACTCTGCCATTCATATGGAGGGAAAGATCAACCAAGCTAATGAGAACCGCAAGCATCGCATGATGCATCAACTAGGAACCCAACATACACCAAAGTATCGCTCCAACCCATCTCTATGATTTTCCCCAAGAACCAACAGACCCCCGATGAACCATTCGACCTATCCCAACCGTGGAAACCCAAGGCCAGGAGGAAACCACAACAACACCGGCAATCCCAGCAATTTCAACCGTGCACCACCTAAGTTCAACAACAACAATGTCGCCACAACACCAACACTGCCCCAAGGACTGGAAGCAATGTTGTGCCTGTTGTAGCAAAGGACAAGTCGCAAGTGACTTGTTATGAATGTGGAACCAAGGGCCCCTATTCCAATGAGTGCCCCAAGAAGATTGCCGCAACCCCCAATGCAAATGCCTCGGCTCAGCAGCAGCGTCATGTTCAGCCTGGAAGACGGTTTGCCCCAGGGAATTCGCTCAACCGCAATAGCCGTCTCTTTCTCATGCATGCTGAAGAAGCCCAAGAAGTGCCTGATGTCATGCTGGGTATGTTTTCTGTTAACTCAGTACTAGCAAGAGTGTTGTTTGATTTTGGAGCATCACACTCATTTGTTACTGAAGAATTTGCATGCACTAGTAAGATTCAACCCACCAAATTGAAGCATGTTATGATAGTTCAAATACCTGGTTCAACCACCAAAGCTAGACAAATTTGCAAAGCCGTACCTATCCGAATCCATGGCATATATTTTTATGCTAATCTAATAGTACTCCGGACTAAAGGTTTGGAAGTAGTACTAGGAATGGATTGGATGTCCAAACATAAAGGATTAATCGACTGTGCCAAGAAAGCCATAACAATGACCAGTACAGCCGGAATATCAGTCGAGCATATATCTGAAACCTTGCCCCGTCAATTCAAGTGCAATAAGAGTATAGCCCAACCAACCATTGACCAAGTTCGGACAGTCAGTGAATACCCCGATGTATTTCCAGATGTTTTGCCCGGTATGCCCCCAGATCGGGATATCAAGTTTATCATTGAACTAATCCCTGGAACCAGACCCATAGCCCAGAGACCATATAGTATGAACCCGTCTGAACTAGCAGAACTGAAGAAGCAACTGGATGCCATGCTGGAAATAGGATTGATCCAACCAAGTGCGTCGCCATGGAGATCACCTGTTTTATTTGTGGACAAGAAAGATGGAGGTAACCATTTGTGTACAGATTATCGGAAGTTGAATGATGTCACCATCAAGAACAAGTATCCGTTGCCCAAGATAGAAGATCTGTTTGACCAGTTGACTGGTGCCAAAGTGTTTTATAAGATTGATCTTAGAACTGTCTATCATTAACTCAAGATTTGCGCAGAGGATATTCCAAAGACTGCCTTTACCACCTGATATGGATTATATGAGTATACTGTCATGTATTTTGGATTAACCAATGCCCCCGCTTATTTCATGAACCTCATGAATAAGATTTTTATGGACTTCCTGGATAAGTTTGTCGTTGTTTTCATCGATGACATTCTGATTTATTCCAAATCAGAAGAAGAACATGTGCTACACCTAAGGACCATTCTTGGAACCCTTAGAGAGCATCAGTTGTATGCCAAGTTTAGCAAATGTGAATTCTGGTTACAGGAGGTAGGATTCCTCGGACATATCGTATCAGCCGGAGGAATTGCCGTTGACCCTGCAAAGGTGAAGGATGTTGAAGATTGGCAAGCCCAAACCACTAAAACCCAAGTTCGTGCATTTCTCGGATTGGCGGGATATTACCGCAAGTTCGTAGAAGGATTCTCGAGTATCGCCAGACCCATGACCCAATTGCGGAAGAAGGACAAGAAGTTTGAATGGACCAACAAATGTGAAGCGAGTTTTCAAGAACTCAAGCGGAGATTGATTTCAGCCCCAATCTTGATCATGCCGGATATCACGAGGCCCTTCGATGTGTATTATGATGCATCCAAGATCGGTCTCGGATGTGTGCTAATGCAAGAAGGCAAAGTTATATCTTATCTATCCCGACAACTGAAATAGCATTAACAAAATTATCCTACCCATGACCTTGAACTCGCAGCCGTAGTGCTAGCCCTGAAGACATGGAAGCATTATCTTATGGGAAACCGTTGGGAGATTTATTTGAATCACAAGAGCCTTAAGTATATATTCACTCAGAAGGAGCTGAATATGAGGCAGAGAAGATGGATTGAGCTAATCAAGGACTATGACCTGGACATTCACTATCACCCCGATAAAGCCAATGTAGTAGCAGATGCCCTTAGCAGATTGCCGTGCTACTTGAACTCCATGATTCTGAAGTAGCAACCAAGTGTGCACAAAGAGATGGAAGATTTCCGAATGGAATTAGTAAGTGAAGGATTTTTGGCTAGCATAGAACTTCAACCCACTTTGATTAGTCAGATCAAGGAAGCGCAGAAAGGAAATGCTAGTATTGACGAAATCAAACATCGTATCGGTACAGGCAAAGTACTCGGATTTATCGAGGATGAAGAAGGAGTTCTGTGGTACAAAGGACGTCTCTGTGTACCCGCAGATTCAGAGTTGAAAGAAGTTATTTTGAAAGAGGCCCATGATACCCTTTATTCTATCCAACCCGGAGGAACGAAGATGTATCAGGATTTGAAGGAGCAATTTTGGTGGCATAAGATGAAGAGAGAAATCGGAAGCTATATCGCCAAGTGTGATATTTGTCAGAGAATCAAGGCGGGACATCAAAGACCTGCAGGATTGTTGCAACCATTGCAGATTCCGGAATGGAAGTGGGATTCTATAGGAATGGACTTTATCACCGGATTACCTACTTCGAGTAGGGGAAATGACTCTATTTGGGTCATAGTTGACATATTGTCCAAGGTAGCCCATTTCTTACCAGTCAATACCACCTACCAGAGTTCGAAGCTAGCAGAGTTATACATCGCTAGGATCGTCAGTTTGCACGGAGTCCCCAAGAACATCGTATTGGATCGAGGAACTCAGTTTACCTCAAGATTCTGGAAGAAAGTCCAAGAAGGTTTAGGAACCCGATTGGATTTCAGCACAGCGTATCACCCTCAAACTGATGGACAAACGGAGCGAGTAAATCAAATACTCGAAGATATGTTGAGAGCATGTGTGCTAGAGTATGGATCTGAATGGGAAGACTATCTGCCGTTTGCAGAATTTTCTTACAACAACAGTTATCAAGCTAGTTTGCAAATGTCCCTATTTGAATTCATGTATGGAAGGAAGTGTCATACCCCTTTGAATTGGTCGGAAGTAGGAGAGAGTCAGATCTTTGGACCCGACATCCTACGAGAAGCGGAAGAGAAAGTTCAAAGATTCATGAGCACCTCAAGACCGCCCAGTCAAGATAGAAGAGTTACACCGACAAGAGACGTCGAGACCTCACTTTCAATATCGGAGATTTTGTGTATCTCAAAGTTTCACCTTTGAAGGGAATGCAGCGTTTCCAGCTCAAAGGAAAGTTAGCCCCCAGATATATCAGACCCTTTGTAGCACCTCGAGATAAGCTAACTATAAATTGCTTGTTATTCTCTTTTATGCATCATCATCACATCATCATGCATATTTTGTCTCGAAACTATTTTATAAAACCCTATATTGTTTTCGACATTATGTCTCCTCCTTTATTCAAATTATATTTTCTTGCTATTTCATTCGTGTAAAACTAGTTACAAAATGATTTAAACAAAACAAAGGAAACAAAAATAAAATATTTTAAATAAATATTAAAACCTAGACCTAAACCGGCTAGGCCCAAAGGCCCAGCCGGCTGAACCCAATCAGACCAAACCCTAACCCTAACCCTAGACCTCTCCAAACCCTAACCCTACTCCCTCTACTCCCCCCAGCAGCCGCCGCCACCCACAGCGCTCACGCCCCTAACCCCTATCGCTACCACGCTTCCCGTTCCTGATCCCCAAACCCGGCCCCATGACCCCACACCGTCCCGCACTCACCCGTCCACCCTGCTCCGCTGGCCCACCCCGTAGCCCCGCTTCCTACGCGCACACACCCAAACTCCCGATCAAACCCCCGGCCCTACCTCCTCTACACGCACACCTCCCCCATCTTCCTCGAGCGATCCCCGCCGCCGCTCTCTATCGATCTCCTCGCCCTCTCTGCCACCGCCCGCCCTCTTTGCCGGCCGTGGGCCCCTCCTTCCTTGGCTTCGTGCTGCGCCTGTGGCAGAGCTTCTCCGCCTCCTCTCGCCGAGCCCGGACGCCACGCGAGCTCGCATCCTCGCTGCTGGCCTCCCTCGTCGCCAGCTCCCCTGAAGCGAGCCCCATGTCCCGGACCCGCCGTTCGCAGAGCCGCCGCTGGCGATGCACCCTCCGGCCATGGTCTTCTTCACCGCCCTCCTGTGTCGAGCCTGCCCCTCCTCGAGGCCGCCGTACTCGTCTGCCCAACCCCTCTGCCAGCAGAGCTCCCGCCTCGCTGTGTTCCTCCTCGACCTCGTGCTCGCCTTTGACACCCGCGCGGCCCTCCCCGTCGACGATATGCGCCCCTGCCTCGGCCCAGCTCGACCACGCCCTGAGTCTCGGCCTCCGTCTATGTCTGCCCACATGGTGTTCGTCTTGGTGCGTGTGTGTTATACACATGATTGTCTGCTCGATTCTGGCATGCGTTTTTGGCCCGCCTTCGCGTTGTTATTGCTGATAGACTACAAGGACGAGTTGGCAAGGTGATGCTGCGATTCTAATCAAGAACTTTCTTCGGACTAGAACCAGAAAATCGGATAAAGATCTCGGCGTGGATGCTCAAATAGGCATGATCTCGGCTATCTCTGTGACCACTCACTGTCATGAAGACACCCCCGTTTACGGTTTCCAGTCCACACCGACAGGTGAAGTTGGAACGCCAAGATCGCCTTCCCGAAGACCGAACCCTCAACACACCTAGCTCGCCTTCCTGGACGCCTAGTTCTCCTTCTCAAATAAGTACTTTGACATGGACACCGAAGACCTTCATCACGGATGCTAAGTTCTCCTCCCCGGACCCGAAGGCCACCAAGTGCTCCTTCATGGATCCGATGGCCAAGGCCGAAGATTCCCGGGCGCCAAGACTAATCCGCGACCCCCTCCGGAGCCCGAGATCATCGAACCCATGTGTGAACCCTTTTCCGAGCTCGCCCTATTTTATAATATGTAATATATATCTGCTGCATATAAGTTGTCATGCTTGCACTCATATCATGTGGTTTGGGGTATCTAGATGATTCACCTAAATTAAATATGGAGGACATATGCGGGCGAATCTAGTCTAATATTGGCTCCATTTAAATTTGTGTAGTGAACCGATGCCATGTTTCGACTTGTTAAGACAACATTTAAATTGCGGGGTATCTAAACAACATGAACCACCTAATTAATTGTCGGGACCCCGGTTCCGCTTAATATGGCCAAATTGCATCGCACCCTTGCCTTGTCATACATCATACATGCATCATGCCCGATCTTTTGTCGTAGTATTAAATATTGCATCCGGTGTTTCTGCTAGTGCTTTGCTTCTTCACGGATTAAGCCGATGAGTTGATGCGAGTGTCGGCCCGATCTTCGAATGAATCTTCGACAATGTTTTCAGGCGAGCATTCTCCCCCTTTCTACCTATTTTACCTTTCTAGTCTTTATTTCCTCCTGTTGATCTATTGCTATCTGTGTCGCGATGCTCTAGTTTTCATACCCGTGATATCCCTGCAGCCTTATATTGCCTTGGACACATCCTATTACCTGTTGTTTGATAGATAGTCGGCCTTGCGTGTCGTAGTTGCTTGCTCAAGTGCTGTTGCGTGTCGTCAAGTACCATAGTTGTTGGAAGACTGCCATATGCTTTATGTTGGAGTTGATCATGACTTTAATTACCGTTTAATAACTAAAATTGAAGTAAGTAAATAATGCAGAGGCACAGGTGGGCAATAGATGTTATTTGGTTTTTAACCGTCCACTTGTGTCTCGTAGGACCCCGAGTACTTGATACCTGTTCTTTGAATATTCGCACTATCCGCATGTGGGACCATGAATCCCCCTAGCCAGAGCTTGAGTCATATTTATTTCTTGGGGCCACAAAGTAGTTTGGGGCTTTATTACTATCATGTACTTATGCCATGCTTTACTGCTTATTTACGATTGCGCGTGGAGCGCCTGTACTGTTTAGGAACAAATGTGGAATGTTTTCGCGGTATCGACAAGCCCAGTCACACTTTCGGGTTCCCGGTCGTTTACAGCCATTGGCACAAACCTCTGGGTCCGTTTCGGAGCCGGCCAACTTCGTCGCGGGTAGCTTGGTGGGGTGGCCCCCTGAAATTTATATGAATCTTGCAATTGCTCTGTCGTGATGCCTCGTTGGGTTTTTATTGGTTTTTCTCGAGGTTGATCGTGCGTGTGTTGCTATTTGTGCCCCCTGCAGGGTAAAACTTTCTGAAAGCCGTGTCCGCGGTTATGGACGACTTGGAGCACAATATCTTGATCATAGACAACTATAACTAAAGTAGTGCTATAAATTTGACTTTATAATGACTAGTAATTAGCTTCACTATAATGGAATGGCTAAATAAAAGTGCCAACAATTGCTGGTTTGGTTGTTGCCTGTTACCATTGTATCTAACTAGTAAGTATTGCAACTATAACGGAATGGCTAAATAAAAGTACCAACAACTACTGGGTTTTCGGATGCCTCATGCTATATGTATCTGACTAGTAAGTACTACAACTACAACGGAATGGTTAACTAAAACTGCCCACTACTTATTATATCAGGATGACTCAGGCTATCTATATCTGACTAGTAATTGCCACAACTATAACGAAATGAATAAAACTGCCAACGGTGTGAGTTCCTCGGTTGACTTCCTCGGTTGGTATCGAGGGGGAATACCAGGATGGGTATGTTTGGTGTTAGAATCAGGTTGGATCCGAGTAGGTTTTTCTTATCCCTATCTGATAGCCGCCAGTTGTATTGAGTCTCTATAGGTTGTTTAGTGCATGCTGCGCTGCCGCTTCAGTCCACCATACCTATGTAGGCGAGGACCGCCGAATTCTAGTCTCGCCGTGTACTGGCCTCAGTACTGACCGCTCTCTTTTCCCTTTGCCCTTTGTCGGCACCCCTTTTGTTTAAGCAGGTTTTGAGATCGACGTCGTTAGTAGGGTTACCCTTCCGGCTTGGCCTGGGCAGGGTTATGGACGCCATTGGTTATTCTTCAGGGCTCTTAGCTCAATTTGCATCTTGTCCGTACTCGGACGTTGTGTCGTTTTCAAGGTGATTTGGATCTTTGTATTGTATATTGTATTCTTGACTCATGGAGTCGTTGCTATATATATCTGTTCTGTGGGTTCCATCGTGGACTATTGTGTAATGATATTACTTCGTTTTCCACCCGCACGCAAGAGCCTGGTGGGCACCTTTGAATCGATTCTATGCGGGTTTGGCGGGAAGCGCTAAAACTTGCATAGGGCCAATTCTGAGGGTGTTACACCCTTCAAGATTCTGAATCATCAAGGAGAAGTATCGTATCAATTGGAACTGCACGAGGAGATGTCAGCAGTGCACAATGTGTTCCATATATCGTTACTTCGCAAATGCCTTGAAGTTCTGGAGATGACTGAATTTTTCAAGAACATTGATCACTGGACCATAGAGATCAACGATGACCTTACGTATCCTGAAGTACCCATCCATATTTTGGAGGAAGCTTTCAGAACCACCAGAACCCAAAGCATCAAGTTTCTCAAGATTTAGTGGAGCAACCACACTGAAGAAGAAGCTACCTGGGAGCAAGAAGATCACATCAGGACGGAGTTTCCCGATCTCTTTAAATCCTAGGTAATATTTTTTCTTCTTTTTCAAATCTCGGGACGAGATTTTGTTTAAGGAGGGAAGGTTTGTAACATCCCAAAAATCTTGATCATGATTATCAAATTCTAATCACCAAAATTAGGGTTAACAATTTTTTTGATTAAATAAAAACCAAATGAATGCATGTGTGTATGTGATGAATGTATGAATGCATGAATGGACTTGTGTGATTAACCTAAATAGCAAGGAATGGTTTAAAGATGAAAGTAACGTCATCTAAAACATTTCCAAGAAGAAACAAATCAAGAGAAAATCAAAAACCAAAACAAATAAAGCAAATGGTCATTTTGCCAATCTTGCTCACTAGGTCACTTTGAGTGTTTCTAGTCCAAGATTTCAAACAAAAACTTTTCTATTTATTTTCACCCCTTGCAAGACCAAGTAAAAGTGAATCAAAGCCCACCTTTCAAACTTACGAAACATTTGGCAACCCCATTCAAATCACAATTCAAAATTGAATCTTTAACATATGTGAAGATCACACATTTTCAAAACCCAACCAAACCAGTGCCCCTTGACCAATCCAACTAACCAGAGACTCCCTAGTATGTAACTAGCAAACCCACCAAGTTTGAATCCAAAATTAAAATTTGAATTTCTTTCGGCCATTTCATCAAACACCTTGTCAGCAGCAAACAAGAAAACATCAACACTATTGGTAGCAGTGAATTTGGCTAACCTTGTTCCCTATCTGGTTTGCAGCAAGCTCTTAGTAGATCACCTAGCCCCTTTAACAATCTTTAGCACCACTGTGAGCATGCGAGGGCCATCAATGGTGAGCATGCCGAGCCTAACTTGCCACCCCCAAGTCGACAGCGAACTAGGAGAAGCACCAAGCATAGCAAGCATGTCTGGAGCACTGACCACCGTCCATCGCCACCCCCTGTCCAAGCCCTGACCCTTGTCATCCCCTGGACCACCCACCAAGCAGGCGCCCAGTCTCTCTGCGCGCGAGCCGAGAGAGTGCCAGAGCGCCATCAGCGACACATGGCCACAGACCGCGCGCCGCCCTTGCCGCTTGCGTGCGTGATCTCTAGCACCCCAGCACCCTGCCAAACAACCCCGTTCGCCGCCGTGCAGACCGTAGACGCTATGCTCCATTAAACTTGTCGTCGGACCCGCCCAGAGTGCCGCGACGTTCCGACCGTTCCTCACCGCCACACGCCTCGCCATCAAGCCATTGAGCTTTGCCAGGAGGCAACACACTGCCCCTATCGTCGCCCATGCCATTAGCACGCTGTGCCGACGAGCACGACGAGGTCCACCCGCACCCGTCGGTCCCCTTCAGGCACTATAAAAGGAGGCCACCCCTGTTCGATTTGAGCACACCTTCTCACTCCCCACCTCTCATTGATCACACCCACTCACTCTCGGAGCAAGGCGAGCACCAAGTTGCCAGAATTGCACCGGAGTTCGCCGCTACAGAGGAGGAGAGGCGCCGTCGATTGGAGCCGCCCCAGGAGGAGCTGCCAGTACCAGGAGGATCGCTGTCATCGACTTTGTCGTTCGCCCCCATTGCCGACCATCGCCGGAGCCCCGGTGAGCCCCCGTCGACCCGCACTGGCCGCGCTAGGGTTCTATCTCCCCGGCATTGCCCAACATGGACGATGAACCTCAGCCGTTCGATTAGAGTTAGATCGCACGACCTAGATCGCCCTGTACCGCTTCACCACTCACTGTCTCACTGACGAGTGGGGGCAGCCACTTACTCAGCTCGCGCGCGCTATGCGTAGTGGGCCGGCCCAGTTAAACATCCTGCGCGACCCAACAACTCAAACTAAGGATTATCCATTTAGTTTTCAAATCAGTTATGTACCTAGATTCAAAAATCAACCTAGCTTGATTCACTGATCCAAAATGCATGAAACCAATTTTGTTAGAAAGGTACTGGAATGCTTAATCCAAACCCGTTGGATTCAAACCAATTGGAATTGTAGGTCACCCATGGTAAAAATAACAAGGCAAAATCTTTTCAGCATTCAAACATTTTTCAAAATTCAACCATAAAAGCTTTTGAGGTGATTCCAACTCTCAAAATTCACATTTAACCATACCTTCTAGAATATATAAAAATATATAGGTTTACTTGCAGAAATAATGGTCAAGTAATAAAAGAATGCCCCATAGGCATTTCTAGTCACTTTAATTAATTAAAATAAAAAGGTTAAACTTTATTAAATTGTGACACCACTTTAAATCACATTCCCATGTACTGAAATATGTGGTGATGACATGTGTCAACATCATCCCATGTTTTAGTTGGAGAATATTAAACCTTAAGTAGTTTTTCAATGAGTAGAAATTACTTTTCTAAAATAAATGAAATAAAACTATTTGCATTAATGATTGTAATGTTTGTGATGATCCTATATCATCTAGTGAAAACCTTGGTGTGATAAATAGAAATAGTTAAGTATTGTTTGGTGATTGTGTACCTCGTATTTATTTCTAAACGATAGTACCGACCAAGGATACGAGGAGGAAGGAGGATACGACGAGGAAGAAGCCGAGGAGAACTTCAACCACTTCTCTACACAAGGCAAGCAAATGACTTTGCAAGCTAACACTTGCAACTATGAAAGTTATATAACCTATGCAATGCCTTAAGCATGCTTGGTTAGATACATTTGATGATACCAAATCCTAGTTTTACTTGCAAGCTTAAATCTTTTATTTTATTTATCAAAGCTTTTATTTGAGTTTACTTAGTGACTTGTAGATATTAGAAAGATATTTAAAGGTAGCATAAGGAGCATAAAACTTGGCCTAATTAGATGATCTTGATGTCATCCTGAGGCATGAGATTGAACTTAGCTAGTTCACATTTGTTTATCACCCCTCATTAGTGTTTACCCCCACTTGTAGATGTTAGTGCTAAGCATAAAACTTGATCAACTTTAGATGGGAATACTTGGTGAAAATGGTTATGAAAACCTTAGAATGATGAGTCATTCTACTGAAATGTTTTGACATGTGTTCTTGAACACCAGATGATTTTGATGATGAAAATGTTAAGGCATGAGCCTTAGCCCTTTATAAAACTGATGGTTGTCTGGAGGCGATACCATTCCAATTTTACCGTACAACCACAATACCTGAAATTTGGGTAGGGCTTAACTGGAAGTTTATATACCTTAGTATGGGTCCCTTGCGGCCAAGCTTTGAGCTGAGGCTACCTTGTGAAGATTGTCCCCTTGTGCAGTACCCAAGATGATAGTTGGTCATGGTTGGGAGGCCAAACTCACAGGAGAGGTGCCTATACTAGGGCGTATAATTGAAAGGTTAGGATTGATTATCCGCATACTAAGTATGGTGAATTCAGGATTGTTCCCGACGTATGTATCAATGTTGTGGTGAAAGTGTACCACCTCTATAGAGTGTCAAACTATTCGAATAGCCGCGTCCGCGGTTATGGACAGTTGGAGTGGTGTAACATCCCAAAAATACTAAGCTTGGATCATCAATTTCTAATCATCAAAATTAGGGTTAACAAAAACTTTTCTAAATGAAATCATGAATGCATGCATATGTGTATGCATGGATTTTTAAATTCTTTTAAACCACCTTGTTTGTGTGAGCCATTGCTTGTAAAATGTTTCTTAGGTGAAATAAACATCATCTAAAACATTTCCCACACTTTTCCTAAAGACAAGTAAATCAAAACACATATATGAAATGAATGGTCATTTTGGCCAATTTAACTCCCATGCCTACTTTGGCTGTCTCAAACTTTTAGAACCTAACATAAACTTTTATGGATCTTTGCACCCCTTGAATGTACTCATAACAAGGTATCAAGGCCCACTTTGTGATCATCCAGAAACTTTCAAATGCATAGTTTAAATGGCAATTCAAAATTGAATATTCTTCATATGGGAAGATCCCACCTTTTCAAAAACCACTCAAACAAGCTCAACTTTCAAAACCCAAGCATCTGCAGACTCACCAGCACCAATCTAGCAAACCCACCAAAAATCTTTTCAAAATTCAAAACTTGAGTTCATGCGGCCATTTCATCAAACAGGTTGCAGACACAAATCAAACAAACATCAAACACTATTGTGAGCAGTGATTCTTGCCTAACTTGTTCCCTAGTTAGCTCACACACAGCTCAGTAGATCATCTAGAAAGATTAGCCCAGCACTAGCACCCCTGTGAGATTGCCATTGCCATCAATGGTGAATAGTCGAGCACCCTCTTGCCACCCCATAGTCGACAGCAAGCTAGGAGAATCATCAAGCCTAGCCAGCATGTCTGGGAGGCAGCCCACCGTCCACCGCCACTACCTGTCCCAGCCGCGAGCGTTGCCAAGCCATGGACCACGCGCACAAGCCGCGCCCAGACCATGCCGAGCATGCGCCGGAGCGCCACCCTCGACCATCACCCACAGACCGCGCGCCGCCCTCACCGCGTGCACACACGATCGCCATCAACCCAGGAGACCACCAGACATCCCCGTTTGCCGCCCCGTGCCGCACAACCACCGCCCGCCGTCGAAGACGCCGCCTCTGCCGCGCAGAGCACCGCCCGTTCCAGACCAAACCACACCGCCCCTTGCCTCGAGACCATGTCGTTGAGCATCGCCAGGAGACACCGCACCGTAACCTACCCTTGCCCATGCCGTTAGCCGCCTGTAACATCGCCCCCGACGAGCTCACCATGCGCCCCCGACGGTCCCCTCGCTCGACTATAAATAGAGGCCACCCCCGCACGATTTCTTCACACCATCTCACTCCCCTCTCCTCACTGATCATGTCACACCATTCTCAGAGCAAGGTGCGCACCACCTCGCTGGAATTTCACTGGAGCCTGCCGCTGCCGGAGAAGAAGGGAGCCATCGATTTCGTCCACCCCAGGAGCTGCCGCGACCACCCCTGAGTTCGCCGTCGTCGACTTCGTCATTCGCCCGCCTCGCCGACCCTCGCCAGTACCCCGGTGAGCCCCCAGCGACCCTCACTGGCCGCGCTAGGTTTCGTTCTCGCCGGAGTTGTCTCGCGTCGACGATGACTCCTAGCCGTTAGATTAGAACTAGATCGAACGATCCACGTCGCCCCATACCGCTTCGCCCAGCCCCGTGTCACTGACGAGTGGGGCCACCCACTTAAGCAGCCCGCGGGAGCACTGTGCTTAGCAGGCCGGCCCAGTAACTTTTCCCGCGCAGCCCAGTTATTCAAATTAAAACCTTTTTCTATTTTAATTCAAACACACTTCTGTACCTAACTTCAAAAATCAACCCAGATCGATTCAGTGCACCAAATTGAATGAAACCAATTTTGTTGGAAAGGTCTGTGAATGCTGAATCCAAGCCCGTTGGATTCAAGTCATTTGGATCTATAGATCACCCATGGTAAAAATAACAAGGCAGAAGCTTTTCTGCATTCAAACATTTTTCAAATTTAAACCATAATAGATTTGGAGTTGATTCCAACTCTCAAAAATCACATTTAACCATACCTTTCAGAATATATAAAAATATATAGGTTTACTTGCAGAAATAATGTTCAAGTAATAAAAGAATGCTACATAGGCATTTCTATTCACTTTAATTAATTAAAATAAAAGGGTAAAACCTTATTAAATTGTGACACCACTTTAAATCACATTCCCATGGACTACAATATGTGGTGATGACATGTGTCAACATGATCCCATACTTGGTTTGGAGAATATTAAATCTTAAGTAGTTTTTCAATGAGTAGAAATTACTTTTCTAAAAATAAAAGGAATTAAATCAAGCCTTAACCTTGTAATGTTAGAGATGATGCTAGATCATATATAGGACCCTTGTGTGTGATGATTGCAAGTAGTTAAGTATTATTTGGTGATTGTGTACCTCGTATTTATTCATAGACGCTAGTACCGACCAAGGATACGAGGAGGAAGGAGGATACTACGAAGAAGAAGCCGAGGAGAACTTCAATCACTGCTCTGCTCAAGGCAAGCTATAAACCTTGCAAGCTAACACTTGCAATTTAGCAAGCTTATACTGATATTGATGCAAGCTTATACTATACCTATGCAAGCTAACCCTTGCAAGATACCCTACTGATGCAACAAACCCATACTTGTTCTATGACTACTATATGCCTTAAGCATATGTGACCATACCCACTTGATAAACCAATCCTAGTTTTACTTACAAGCTTCTTACTTTATTTCTTTATCAAAGCTTACTGAGAGTTTACTTAAGTGACTTATAGATACTAGAAAGATATTTGAAGGTTGCAAAAAGAGCATAAAATTTGGCCTAAGTTAGAAACCTTGACATCAGCCTGAGACATAAGGTTGTCCTTAGTTGAAACTCCACTAGTTACCACCCCGCATTAGTACTACCCCCACCTGTAGATGCTAGTGCTAAGCATAAAACTTGATCAACTTTTAGATGGGAATACTTGGTGGAAAAATGGTTATGAAAACCTTGGAATGATGGATCATTCTATTGAAATGTTTTGGACATGTGTTTCCAAGCACTTGAAAATTTTGGTGATAAAAATGTTGAGGCATGAGCCTTAGCCCTTTATAAAACTGATGGTTGTCTGGATGCGATACCATTCCAATTTTATCGTACAACCACAATACCCGAATATTGGGTAGGGCTTGACTGGAAACTTATATTCCTTAGTATTAGTTCCCTCACGGCCAAGGTCTGAGCTGAGGCTACCTTGTGAAGATTG
This sequence comes from Avena sativa, assembly GCA_916181665.1. Classification (NCBI taxonomy): domain Eukaryota; kingdom Viridiplantae; phylum Streptophyta; class Magnoliopsida; order Poales; family Poaceae; genus Avena; species Avena sativa. Next base: position 512,887,285 of record OV702294.1, read on the forward strand.
TCCACCTGTGCAGTACCCAAGATGACAGTTGGTCATGGTTGGGAGGCCAAACTCACAGGAGAGGTGCTTATACTAGGGCGTGTAATTGAAAGGTTAGGATTGATTATCCGCATACTGAGTATGGTGAATTCAGGATTTGTTCCTGATGGATGTATCGAATGTTGTGGTGAAAGTGTACAATCTCTGCAGAGTGTTAAACTATTCGAATAGCCGCGTCCGCGGTTATGGACAGTTGGAGTGGCCATACTGTTCCCCGTCAGACTTTTCCAAATGACTTGTGAAATGAATTGAGACTTTGACTTGACCACAACAGAGTTGTGACATGAGTTACAAGATCCCACTTAGGAGTTATAAAATTGTGACTAGCTTTGGAACTTAGTAGAGATAAACCTGGCTTTTGCAAAACAACCTTAGAGCCTAGTGTCCTATTATCCAAAACCCCTTACCTGTTAGTACTAGTTTGCGAGTACTTAAAGAGTACTCATGGCTTTGTCCCTGGCTATTCCCATGTCCAGACTATGAAGAGGAGTACCTGGAGGATGGACCCCAGGAAGGTTACGACAACTAGGATCATCTCCCATCTTCAGCATTGCCTGTGACCCCGAAGATGGAGCTTCGCCTACGCTACCGTTATTATTACGTATTCCGCTGCTTGATGTTGTATTAAGAACTGGATCATGAGATCCCTATTTGTGTAAGAACTTATGTATCGTTTGTAACGGATGATGTACTATGGTATCCAATTCTGTTATGTCTCGCAAAAATGGTAATCCTGGGATTGCGATGTATGGCATAACATGCATCTAGGATTGAAAAATCCGGGTGTTGACAAGTGGCCATACTGTTTTGTCGTCTGATGTTTTCAAAATGACTTATGAAATGATTTATGACTTTGATTTGACCACAACAGAGTTGTGACATGAAATTCAAGATCCCACTTAGGTGTTATAAAACTCTCAACTAGATTTCTTCGCTTCTGAACTTAGTAGAGGTAAATCTGGCTTTTTGCAAAAAAACCCTAGAGCTTAGTATGCTACTCAAAACCACTTTAATTGTTAGTATTAGTTTGCGAGTACTTAAAGAGTACTCATGGCTTTGTCCCTGGCTATTCCCATGGCCAGACTATGAAGAGGAGTATTAGGAAGATGGACAACAGGAAGGTTACGACAACTAGGATCATCTCCCATCATCAACATTGCATGTGACCATGAAGATGGAGCCTCGCCTACGCTATCGTTATTATTATGTTATTCCGCTGCTTGAATTGTATTAAGACTGGATCATGAGATCCTTATTTGTGTAAGACCTTATGTATGGTTTGTAATGGATGATGTACTGTGATATCCAATCTGTTATGTCTCATAAAAATGGTAATCCTAGGATTGCGATGTATGGCATAACAGGCATCTGTGATTAAAAATCCGGGTGTTGACACCTGTCGGAGGGGATATCATCCCGGAGGCCTTCTCTGCGGTATGATGCGTGAGTAGTTCCACCTTGGGCTATGGGTCCATGTAGTAGCTAGATGGTTGTATCTCCTCCTTTGTGCTTTCATGTATAGATCCTGTGAGCTCCATTCATGATGAAGATCTAATCTATTTGTAATCATGCATGTTGTGTTTGCGGGGATCCGATGGATATTGAGACTATTATGTTGGTTTGATTAATGGTTTTGTCTTTATGATTCTATCATGTATGTGTTGTTTGTGATCTTGCATGCTCTCCATTGTTAGTAGCTATCTTGTCCAAGTAGTTGCTTGTGACTCCAAGAGGGGGTATTTATGCTCGATAGTGGGTTCATGCCTCTAGTTTCCAAGGGAAGTGACAATAATATCTTCGGTTGTAGATGTGATGTTGCTACTAGGGAGAAAACAACAGTCTCTTGTTCATGGAACATGTGGACTATTTACCTTACACACTTTGCTTAAAGCAGTTGTCTGTTTCTTGCAACTTAATACTGGAGGGGGTTCGGATGATAACCTGAAGGTGGACTTCTAGTCATAGATGCAGTTGGATGGCGGTCTATGTATCTTGTTGTATTGCCCAATCGAATCTCATAGGATCTTTCTGACTAGTAATTGCATTGTTATGCCTTGCTCAGTTCCTGTCAATTGCCCTACTGTAATTTGTTTACCCTTCATGCCATGTTGTTTATCTAAGGAGAGCACCTCTAGTGAACTATGGTCCCCGGTCCAATCTTTACCATTGATACGTCTTCCACTGTTATTTGTTTACTTGCTGCAAACCATTTCCTTTCACACCATACGTTTAATCCTTTGTTACAGCAAACCAGTGAGCTTGACAACCACACTGATTCGTTGGGGCAAAGTCTTCAGTTTGTGTTGTGCAGGTATCCGCATTGCTTGCAACACCTGTGTGACGTTTCCTTCCTCCTTCTAGTTCGATAACCTCGGTCTCTTCTGAGGGAAGACTTGATGGTAAGAACTTATGTATCGTTTGTAACGGATGATGTACTATGGTATCCAATTCTGTTATGTCTCGCAAAAATGGTAATCCTGGGATTGCGATGTATGGCATAACAGGCATCTAGGATTGAAAAATCCGGGTGTTGACAAGTTGGTATCAGAGCCATCCTGACCATAGGAGACCCTAGTTAGACTGGACGTTTGAACCAAAAACTTAGTTTCAAAACCAAAGAAAACAAATATTTACAAAAACTTATTCTCATTCTCATCTCTTTGATTATTTCATAAAAATTCATGTTCCTCAAAAACTCTTGTAAAATACATAAAAATTTGACACACTTGATCACCCTGCTAACCTACTCATCCTCTATTTTTATAGATGGACGTGAAGTACAACAAGTTTTACCAACTTGGGAATGGAGAAGACCTTATCTTTGAGAGGGATCTGGATCAGCTTTCAGAACTTCTGGAGCGTCCGCACCCCAAGTTCTTTGGAGCTCAGCTCAATGATCAAGGAGGAGAAGATCTGCAGTGGCTAATTGTCACAAGTCTCCGAGGAAAGATTTAACCTCCCACTGCGGAGGGAATTCAGTTTACCTTGAGGGAAAACAACTGGCTCGATGGACTTGCCAGAGCAATGCAGGGAGCTCTTTCCCGTCTATGTGGGCAGAGCATCAATCAGATCAAGGGTACTCGCTTTGAGTTTTTCCCAAGGCGTGATGCAAATGGATAACCACTGGAAGCCCCATACCACCCCGAGCTGAAGACTCAATTGGACCACCTTAGCTTCATGATGTATGATCGTCAGCAGGAGTTGGACAAATACCGTGACTATTGCAACCACAAGTCTGCCATCATCAAGACGAAGGATCAGACCATAGCCATGCTAGCAAAGGATCACAAGTCTCGCCGCCGTCAACTCGACAAGAAGGAGCGCATTATTGCCCGTCTTCGCCACCGCATCTCATCTCTGGAGGAGACCATCCACGAGAGAGACATGCAGTTGGAGGAAAGGGAGAATGCCGGAGAGGATCTTCGTGGAGACCCTTACTCCTATCTCAGCGATGACGATGATTTTCTGGAGGATCAGGCCATGGACTTCTTCACCGATGAAGATGATTTCGCCTTCATCGATGATGCTGAAGATGATGAAGCCACAGACTCCGAGGAGTAGTAGCACTGAGCACTAGCGTAGTGAGTAGTAGTCGGTCCCACTGTATCGTAGTCTCCAGAATGGTTCTTACAACCATCTGTTTTTTTTCCCTTGTTGTGGTGTGTGTTGTATTGGGTGCTATGAATGAGTGAATAAAAAATCAAGTTGCCAGAAAAATCTGAGTCAAACATTTAAAACTTTTCAAAGACCCAAGACCTTAGAAATTTCCCTCTTTTCTCATGATCTATATCAATCTTCAGATGCCACGTGGAGGAAGTGGTTTAGCCCCGGACCCGATGTTGCAGATCCTGCAACTGTTGACTTCTGACCGCGAAGCTGAAAGAGCGGAACGTCAAGCCAACCTAGCCACCCTGCAACAGATAGCCCAACTAGCCCACAACAACCAAGGCCACGGAAATTAGGACAACCATGGATCTAAGCTCAAGAATTTCCAAAATACCAACCCACCTGTTTTCACTAAGTCAGAAGAGCCCCTAGACGCCGATGATTGGCTGCAAACCATGGAAAACAACCTAGAAGTCGCCAGAGTGGAAGCCAACGAGAAAGTCCTGTTCGCCACCCATTATCTAGCCGGAGATGCCAGGGCATGGTGGAACAGTGTTCGTGCAATGACAGGAGGCCAGATGATGACCTGGGAGGAATTCAAGGTCAAGTTTAGCAGAACCCATGTGCCACCGGGTTTGATAAAGAGAATGAGAGACGAGTTCAGAGAGCTGAAGCAAGGAAGGATGACTGTAGTGGAATACTGTGACAAAATTTTGTCATTAGCTAGGTATGCCCCGGACGAGATAGACACCGAAGCCAAGAAGAAAGAAAGATTCCTGAATGGTCTGCATGACGAGATGCAGATGGTGTTAGTCAATATCCCCTTTGCTGATATTGAAGCCCTTGTCGACTCTGCCATCCAGATGGAAGGAAAGATCAACCAAGCCAATTAGAACCGCAAGCGTCGCATGATGCATCAACCAGGAACCCATCAGACCCCAAAGTATCGCCCCAACCCATCTCCAGGATTTGCCCCAAGAACCAACAGACCCCCTATGACCCGTCCAACCTACCCCAACCGTGGAAACCCTAGACCCGGAGGAAATCACAACAACCCCGGCAACTCTAGCAATTTCACCCGTGCCCCACCCAAGTTCAACACCAACAATGCTACCGCCAACACCAACACTGCCCCGAGGACTGGAAGCAATGCTGTGCCTGTCGCAGCCAAGGACAAGTCGCAAGTGACCTGTTATGACTGTGGAAATAAAGGCCACTATTCCAACGAGTGCCCCAACAAGAAGAATGCTACAGCCCCTAATGCCAATGCCCCAGCTCAGCAGCAGCATCGTGTTCAGCCAGGGAGAAGATTTGCCCCAGGGAATTCACTCAACCGCAATGGCCGTCTTTTTCTCATGCATGCTGAAGAAGCTCAGGAAGCGCCAGACGTCGTGCTGGGTATGTTTTTTGTTAATTCAGTACTTGCAAGAGTGTTGTTTGACTCTGGTGCCTCGCATTCATTTGTCACCGAAGAATTTGCCTGCACTAGTAAAATTCAACCAACCAAACAGAAGCATGTTATGATTGTGCAAATCCCCGGATCAACCACCAAGGCTAGGCAAATTTGCAAAGCCGTCCCTATCCGAATCCATGGCATAGATTTTTATGCTAATCTAATAGTACTCAGAACTAAAGGTTTGGAAGTAGTACTAGGAATGGATTGGATGTCCAAACATAAGGGATTGATTGACTGTGCCAAGAAAGCCATCACCATGACCAGTACCACCGGAATATCAGTCGAGCATATATCCGAAACCTTACCTCGCCAATTCAAGTGTAACAAGAGTCTAGCCCAACCTACCATTGACCAAGTCCGGATAGTCTGTGAATACCCCGATGTATTTCCAGATGTTTTGCCCGGTATGCCCCCAGATCGGGATATCGAGTTTATCATCGAGCTAATCCCCGAAACATGACCCATAGCCCAGAGACCCTATAGTATGAACCCGTCAGAACTAGAAGAACTGAAGAAGCAACTGGATTCTATGCTAGAAATTAGATTGATTCAACCAAGTGCGTCACCATGGAGATCACCTGTCTTATCTGTGGACAAGAAAGATGGAGGTAACCGTTTGTGTACGGATTATAGGAAGTTAAATGATGTCACCATCAAGAACAAGTACCCCTTGCCCAAGATAGAAGATTTGTTTGATCAGTTGACCGGTGCCCAGGTGTTTTCTAAGATTGATCTTAGAACTGGCTATCATCAACTCAAAATTCGTGCAGAGGATATTCCAAAGACTGTCTTTACCACCAGATATGGATTGTACGAGTATACAGTCATGTCTTTTGGATTAACCAATGCCCCCGCTTATTTCATAAACCTCATGAATAAGATTTTTATGGACTTCCTGGATAAGTTTGTCGTTGTTTTCATCGATGACATTCTGATTTATTCCAAATCAGAAGAAGAACATGAGCTACACCTAAGGACCATTCTTGGATGAACCCTTAGAGAGCATCAGCTGTATGCAAAGTTTAGCAAATGTGAATTCTGGTTACAGGAGGTAGGATTCCTCGGTCACATTGTATCAACCGGAGGAATTGCTGTTGACCCTGCCAAAGTGAAAGATGTAGAAGATTGGCAAGTCCCAACCACTCAAACCCAAGTTCGTGCTTTTCTCGGATTGGCGGGATATTACCGCAAATTCGTAGAAGGATTCTCGAGTATTGCCAGACCCATGACCCAATTGCTAAAGAAGGACAAGAAGTTTGAATGGACCGACAAATGTGAAGCGAGTTTTCAAGAACTCAAGAGGAGATTGATTTCAGCCCCAATCTTGATCATGCCGGATATCACGAAGCCCTTCGACGTGTATTGTGACGCATCCAAGATTGGTCTCGGATGTGTGCTAATGCAAGAAGGCAAAGTTATATCTTATTTATCTCGACAATTGAAGCAACATGAGCAAAACTACCCAACCCATGACCTCGAACTCGCAGCAGTAGTTCTAGCCCTGAAGACATGGAGACATTACCTAATGGGAAACCGTTGTGAGATTTATTCGGATCACAAGAGCCTAAAGTATATATTCACTCAGAAGGAGTTGAATATGAGGCAGAGAAGATGGATTGAGCTAATCAAGGATTACGACCTGGACATTCACTATCACCCTGGTAAAGCCAACGTGGTAGCCGATGCCCTTAGCAGATTGTCGTGCCGCTTGAACTCCATGATTTTGAAGGAGCAACCAAGTTTGCACAAGGAGATGGAAGATTTTCGAATGGAATTAGTGAGCGAAGGATTTTTGGCTAGCATAGAACTTCAGCCCACTTTGATAAGTCAGATAAAAGAGGCGCAAAACGGAAATGCCAGTATCGACGGAATCAAGCGTCGTATCAGTACAGGCAAGGTACCCGGATTCATCGAGGATGAAGAAGGAGTTCTGTGGTACAAAGGACGCCTTTGTGTACCAGCAGATTCGGAATTGAAAGAAGTTATCTTGAAGGAGGCTCATGATACTCTTTATTCTATCCATCCCGGAGGAACTAAGATGTATCAAGATTTGAAAGAGCAATTTTGGTGGCGTAAGATGAAGAGAGAAATCGGAAGCTATATCGCCAAGTGTGATATATGTCAGCGAGTCAAGGCATGACATCAAAGACCCGCTGGATTGTTGCAACCTTTGCAGATTCCGGAATGGAAATGGGATTCTGTAGGAATGGACTTTATCACTGGACTACCTACTTATAGTAGGGGAAATGCCTCTATTTGGGTCATAGTGGACAGGTTGTCCAAAGTCGCCCATTTCTTGCCCGTCAAGACCACCTATCAGAGTTCGAAGCTAGCGGAGTTGTACATCGCTAGAATCGTTAGTTTGCACGGAGTCCCCAAGAACATAGTATCGGATCGAGGAACTCAGTTTACCTCGAGATTCTGGAAGAAAGTCCAAGAAGGTTTAGGAACCCGCCTAGATTTCAGTATCGCGTATCACCCCTAGACAGATGGACAAACGGAGCGAGTAAATCAAATACTCGAAGATATGCCTAGAGCATGTGTGCTAGAATAAGGATCCAAGTGGGAAGACTGTCTGCCGTTTGCAGAATTTTCCTACAACAATAGTTACCAAGCCAGCTTGCAAATGGCCCCATTTGAATTCATGTATGGAAGAAAGTGTCACACCCCTTTGAACTGGTCGGAAGTAGGAGAGAGTCAGATTTTCGGACCCGACATCCTCCTAGAAGCAGAAGAGAAGGTTCACAGGATTCGTGAGCACCTCAAGACCGCCCAATCCCGACAGAAGAGTTATGCTGACAAGAGACGTCGAGACCTCACCTTCAATATAGGAGATTTTGTTTATCTGAAAGTGTCGCCATTGAAGGGAATGCAGCGTTTCCAACTCAAAGGAAAGTTAGCCCCCAGATATATCGGACCTTTCAAGATCCTGAACCGTCGAGGAGAAGTATTGTATCAATTGGAACTACCTGAAGAGATGTCAGTTGTGCACAATGTGTTCCATATCTCGTTACTTCGCAAATGTCTCGAAGTCCCCGAGAAGACCAAAGTGTTCAAGAATATCGATCACCGGACCATAGAGATCAACGATGACCTGACCTATCCCGAAGTACCCATCCGCATTTTGGAAGAAGCTTTTCGAACTACCCGAACCCGAAGCATCAAGTTTCTCAAGATTCAGTGGAGCAACCACACAGAAGAGGAAGCTACCTGGGAGCGCGGAGATCACATCAGGACGGAGTTTCCCGATCTCTTCAAATCCTAGATAATCTTTTCGTCCTTTTTCAAATCTCGGGACGAGATTTTGTTTAAGGGGGGAAGGTTTGTAACATCCCAAAAATACTAAGCTTGGATCATCAATTTTTAGTCATCAAAATTAGGGTTAACAAAAACTTTTCTAAATGAAATCATGAATGCATGCATATGTGTATGCATGGATTTTGAAATTCTTTTAAACCACCTTGTTTGTGTGAGCCATTGCTTGTAAAATGTTTCTTAGGTGAAATAAACATCATCTAAAACATTTCCCACACTTTTCCTAAAGACAAGTAAATCAAAACACATATGAAATGAATGGTCATTTTGGCCAATTTAACTCCCATGCCTACTTTGGCTGTCTCAAACTTTCAGAACTTAACAGAAACTTTTCTGGATCTTTGCACCCCTTGAATGTACTCATAACAAGGTATCAAGGCCCACTTTGTGATCATCCAGAAACTTTCAAATGCATAGTTTAAATGACAATTCAAAATTGAATCTTCTTCATATGGGAAGATCCCACCTTTTCAAAAACCACTCAAACAAGCTCAACTTTCAAAACCCAAGCATCTGCAGACTCACCAGCACCAATCTAGCAAACCCACCAAAAATCTTTTCAAAATTCAAAACTTGAGTTCATGCGGCCATTTCATCAAACAGGTTGCAGACACAAACCAAACAAACATCAAACACTATTGTGAGCAGTGATTCTTGCCTAACTTGTTCCCTAGTTAGCTCACACACAGCTCAGTAGATCATCTAGAAAGATTAGCCTAGCACTAGCACCCCTCTGAGCTTGCCATTGCCATCAATGGTGATAGCCGAGCACCCTCTTGCCACCCCATAGTCGACAGCAAGCTAGGAACAGCAGCAAGCCTAGCCAGCATGTCTGGGAGGTAGCCCACCATCCATCGCCACTACCTGTCCCAGCCGCGAGCGTTGCCAAGCCATGGACCACGCGCACAAGCCGCGCCTAGACCATGCCGAGCATGCGCCAGAGCGCCACCCTCGACCATCACCCACAGACCGCGCGCCGCCCTCACCGCGTGCACACATGATCGCTATCAACCCAGGAGACCACCAGACATCCCCGTTTTCCGCTCCGTGCCGCAAAGCCACCGCCCGCCGTCGAAGACGCCGCCTTTGCCGCGCAGAGCACCACCCGTTCTAGACCAAACCACACCGCCCCATGCCTCGAGACCATGTCGTTGAGTATCGCCAGGAGACACCGCACCGTCCCCTACCCTTGCCCATGCCGTTAGCCGCCTGTAACATCGCCCCTGACGAGCTCACCGTGCGCCCCGACGGTCCCCTCACTCGACTATAAATAGAGGCCACCCCCGCACGATTTCTTCACACCATCTCACTCCCCTCTCCTCACTGATCATGCCACACCATTCTCAGAGCAAGGCGCGCACCACCTCGACGGAATTTCACTGGAGCCTGCCGCTGCCGGAGAAGAAGGGATCCATCGATTTCGTCCACCCCAGGAGCTGCCGCGACCACCCCTGAGTTCGTCGTCGTCGACTCAGTCGTTTGCCCGCCTCTCCGACCCTCGCTAGTACCCCGGTGAGCCCCCAGCGACCCTCACTGTCCGCGTTAGGTTTCGTTCTCGCCGGAATTGTCTCGCGTCGATGATGACTCCCAGCCGTTAGATTAGAACTAGATCGAACGATCCACGTCTCCCCATACCGCTTCGCCCAGCCCCGTGTCACTAACGAGTGGGGACACCCACTTAAGCAGCCCGCGGGAGCACTGCGCTTAGCAGGCCGGCCCAGTAACTTTTCCCGCGCAGCCTAGTTATTCAAATTAAACCTTTTTCTATTTCAATTCAAACACACTTCTGTACCCAACTTCAAAAATCAACCCAGATCGATTCAGTGCACCAAATTGAATGAAACCAATTTTGTTGGAAATGTTTGTGAATGCTGATTCCAAGCCCGTTGGATTCAAGTCATTTCGATATATAGATCACCCATGGTAAAAATAACAAGGCAGAAGCTTTTCTGCATTCAAACATTTTTCAAATTTAAACCATAATAGCTTTTGAGTTGATTCCAACTCTCAAAAATCACATTTAACCATACCTTTCAGAATATATAAAAATATATAGGTTTACTTGCATAAATAATGTTCAAGTAATAAAAGAATGCTACATAGGCAATTCTATTCACTTTAATTAATTAAAATAAAAGGGTAAAACCTTATTAAATTGTGACACCACTTTAAATCACATTCCCATGGACTACAATATGTGGTGATGACATGTGTCAACATGATCCCATACTTGGTTTGGAGAATATTAAATCTTAAGTAGTTTTTCAATGAGTAGAAATTACTTTTCTAAAAATAAAAGGAATTAAATCAAGCCTTAACCTTGTAATGTTAGAGATGATGCTAGATCATATATAGGACCCTTGTGTGTGATGATTGCAAGTAGTTAAGTATTATTTGGTGATTGTGTACCTCGTATTTATTCATAGACGCTAGTACCGACCAAGGATACGAGGAGGAAGGATGATACTACGAAGAAGAAGCCGAGGAGAACTTCAATCACTGCTCTGCTCAAGGCAAGCTATAAACCTTGCAAGCTAACACTTGCAATTTAGCAAGCTTATACTGATATTGATGCAAGCTTATACTATACCTATGCAAGCTAACCCTTGCAAGATACCCTACTGATGCAACAAACCCATACTTGTTCTATGACTACTATATGCCTTAAGCATATGTGACCATACCCACTTGATAAACCAATCCTAGTTTTACTTACAAGCTTCTTACTCTATTTCTTTATCAAAGCTTACTGAGAGTTTACTTAAGTGACTTATAGATACTAGAAAGATATTTGAAGGTTGCATAAAGAGCATAAAATTTGGCCTAAGTTAGAAACCTTGACATCAACCTGAGACATAAGGTTGTCCTTAGTTGAAACTCCACTAGTTAACACCCCGCATTAGTACTACCCCCACCTGTAGATGCTAGTGCTAAGCATAAAACTTGATCAACTTTTAGATGGGAATACTTGGTGGAAAAATGGTTATGAAAACCTTGGAATGATGGATCATTCTATTGAAATGTTTTGGACATGTGTTTCCAAGCACTTGAGAATTTTGGTGATAAAAATGTTGAGGCATGAGCCTTAGCCCTTTATAAAACTGATGGTTGTCTGGATTCGATACCATTCCAATTTTATCGTACAAACACAATACCCGAATATTGGGTAGGGATTGACTGGAAACTTATATTCCTTAGTATTATTTCCCTCACGGCCAAGGTCTGAGCTGAGGCTACCTTGTGAAGATTGTCCACCTGTGCAGTACCCAAGATGACAGTTGGTCATGGTTGGGAGGCCAAACTCACAGGAGAGGTGCTTATACTAGGGCGTGTAATCGAAATGTTAGGATTGATTATCCGCATACTGAGTATGGTGAATTCAGGATTTGTTCCTGACGGATGTATCGAATGTTGTGGTGAAAGTGTACAATCTCTGCAGAGTGTCAAACTATTCGAATAGCCGCGTCCGCGGTTATGGACAGTTGGAGTGGCCATACTGTTCCCCCGTCAGACTTTTCCAAATGACTTGTGAAATGAATTGAGACTTTGACTTGACCACAACAGAGTTGTGACATGAGTTACAAGATCCCACTTAGGAGTTATAAAATTGTGACTAGCTTTGGAACTTAGTAGAGATAAACCTGGCTTTTGCAAAACAACCTTAGAGCCTAGTGTCCTATTATCCAAAAACCCCTTACCTGTTAGTACTAGTTTGCGAGTACTTAAAGAGTACTCATGGCTTTGTCCCTGGCTATTCCCATGGCCAGACTATGAAGAGGAGTACCTGGAGGATGGACCCCAGGAAGGTTACGACAACTAGGATCATCTCCCATCGTTAGCATTGCATGTGACCCCGAAGATGGAGCTTCGCCTACGCTACCGTTATTATTACGTATTCCGCTGCTTGATGTTGTATTAAGAACTGGATCATGAGATCCCTATTTGTGTAAGAACTTATGTATAGTTTGTAACGGATGATGTACTATGGTATCTAATTCTGTTATGTCCCGCAAAAATGGTAATCCTGGGATTGCGATGTATGGAATAACATGCATCTAGGATTGAAAAATCCGGGTGTTGACAAGTGGCCATACTGTTTTGTCGTCTGATGTTTTCAAAATGACTTATGAAATGATTTATGACTTTGATTTGACCACAACAGAGTTGTGACATGAAATTCAAGATCCCACTTAGGTGTTATAAAACTCTCAACTAGATTTCTTCGCTTCTGAACTTAGTAGAGGTAAATCTGGCTTTTTGCAAAACAACCCTAGAGCTTAGTATGCTACTCAAAACCACTTTACTTGTTAGTATTAGTTTGCGAGTACTTAAAGAGTACTCATGGCTTTGTCCCTGGCTATTCCCATGGCCAGACTATGAAGAGGAGTATCAGGAATATGGACAACAGGAAGGTTACGACAACTAGGATCATCTCCCATCATCAACATTGCATGTGACCATGAAGATGGAGCCTCGCCTACGCTATCGTTATTATTATGTTATTCCGCTGCTTGAATTGTATTAAGACTGGATCATGAGATCCTTATTTGTGTAAGACCTTATGTATGGTTTGTAATGGATGATGTACTGTGATATCCAATCTGTTATGTCTCGCAAAAATGGTAATCCTGGGATTGCGATGTATGGCATAACAGGCATCTGTGATTAAAAATCTGGGTGTTAACACCTGTCGGAGTGTAGATCATCCCGGAGGCCTTCTCTCCGGTATGATGCGTGAGTAGTTCCACCTTGGGCTATGGGTCCATGTAGTAGCTGGATGGTTGTATCTCCTCCTTTTTGCTTTCATGTATAGATCTTGTGAGCTCCATTCATGATGAAGATCTAATCTATTTGTAATCATGCATGTTGTGTTTACGGGGATCCGATGGATATTGAGACTATTATGTTGGTTTGATTAATGGTTTTGTCTTTATGATTCTATCATGTATGTGTTGTTTGTGATCTTGCATGCTCTCCGTTGTTAGTAGCTATCTTGTCCAAGTAGTTGCTTGTGACTCCAAGAGGGGGTATTTATGCTCGATAGTGGGTTCATGCCTCTAGTTTCCAAGGGAAGTGACAATAATATCTTCGGTTGTAGATGTGATGTTGCTACTAGGGAGAAAACAACAGTCTCTTGTTCATGGAACATGTGGACTATTTACCTTACACACTTTGCTTAAAGCAGTTGTCTGTTGCTTGCAACTTAATACTGGAGGGGGTTCGGATGATAACCTAAAGGTGGACTTCTAGTCATAGATGCAGTTGGATGGCGGTCTATGCATCTTGTTGTATTGCCCAATCAAATCTCTTTGGATCTTTCTGACTAGTAATTGCATTGTTATGCCTTGCTCAGTTCCTGTCAATTGCCCTACTGTAATTTGTTTACCCTTCATGCCATGTTGTTTATCTAAGGAGAGCACCTCTAGTGAACTATGGTCCCCGGTCCAATCTTTACCATTGATACGTCTTCCACTGTTACTTGTTTACTTGCTGCAAACCATTACCTTTCACACCATACGTTTAATCCTTTGTTACAGCAAACCGGTGAGCTTGACAACCACACTAATTCGTTGGGGCAAAGTCTTCAGTTTGTGTTGTGCAGGTATCCGCATTGCTTGCAATACCTGTATGACGTTTCCTTCCTCCTTCTGGTTCGATAACCTCGGTCTCTTCTGAGGGAAGACTTGATGTTGTTCTCATCACACCTTGCTCAACAGTTTTTGATTTGAGCAATAGAAGATGTTCGAAAAAATCGGTTTCTACCTGTTGGTCTGTTTTGACAGATTTCTGCCATTATTTGCATTTGCTTCTTATCGATTCCTTTTTGAGTTCTCGTTAGGTGAATTGAGATTTTTGAAGGAGTTACTACAATAGCTTGTTTTTTAGTGAAAAACCTTGTTGTTCCAAAGCTTTGCCAGGGGTCTAATATCTTTTGAATACACTAATGTTGCTAATGAAGATTGTGTGAAGTTTTGTATGAAGGAAAAATTTCAGGTGTAGAGGGAGAATGATGCAATGAGATGAATAATGGACAAAAGCTCAATCTTGGGGATGCCACCATGGTGTCACCCCAAGAAATATCCAAGAGGTACAAGCATCAAAGCTTGGGGATGCCCAAGGCATCCCCTTCTTCATCAATAAAAAGCTTAGGTCTGTCTAGACAATTCGTTTTTATTGTTTCATGAACAGTTGTGTTATTCTTGGAGCGTATTAGTTTTCGTTTGCTTTGCTTAGGTTTTTTAGTTTGCTTGAATAAAGTAGTTTGGACCCTCATTCTCGCTGTGTTGTTTTGCAAATAAGTTTCTTGGTGTTGGAAAGGAGTAGTAAGTTCTTGCTTGAAGTGTAAGAGGAGCTTGCATTGACTGTGACTTAGACTTTAGCATGACATGCTAGGTGTTGTTTTGGCATTATGTTTAGTGATTATTGCTGTAGCATGTCTTGTTCCAAACAATTGGGATTGCTTAGTGTGCCTTGAAGAAATTATGCGTTGTTTTAGCATGCAAAAGCATAGTATTGTGGTATTCTCCTTTGATGCTTTGCTCGGATTGACTTGGCACATGCTCACACCATGTTATGACTATGACAAGTCACCATTAGCCTGTATGATCATTTAGTCCTTGACTTGTAGTACCACTCTATGCTTTGATTAGTAATGCTTTGTTGCTCTGCATGATTATGGCCATTATGCTCTCTTAGTTGGTTGCTCCCAGTATTTTGCTAGCCTCTACTTGTATGAGTAAGCTCTAATCATGCTTCCAACTTCCAAGAAACCAAGTTATTCCGAAGTGTCCACTATAAACTCCTATGCATGGTGTGTTACACCATTCCAAGTATATTCTTGTTTTCAGCTATCTTCCAATTAAAAACTATTTTGTTATGTGAAAACTCAGTGATTAAAGCCCTCAAGAACTTGATGGCACACTTTATATTCTTTGCCCCTAATAAACTTGAACCATTGTGACAACTTTGTTGTATATGCTTGCACTTATACGTTGGAATTAGCAGAATTGTGCTATCACGAGGAACGCTTTCAATATTGCACTTGTACTTTGTACTCAGTTGATATCATGCTCTTTTGTCTATGGATGTCACCGGTGTGAAATAAAGAGAGAACTTGTAAGTCCATGGAGTTTGTATCCTGTGTTAGAGAAACGCCTGGGCCGCTAGCCTAAGCCATCCCTAATCATGGTGGAAACTTGCAGCATCACCATAGTGACATCTATGAAGCATTCTTCTTATAAAAAGGTAGACACATTGAGAAAAGAGGAAAGAGAGAAAAAAGAACCATATTCCCATGGTACATAAGAAGATTGCTGAGATGCTCATTGTCTGCTTGCCTTGTCATTTTGGTTATGGGAAAGCTCCTATACCATGTGCAAGGGGTACCCCGTTGGCGGTTCTCAATGATATGCAAATACTTACAATGACAAGAACTTACCTAGGCCCAAAGTTGAGTATGCATGAGGTGTGGACCTCGTATTCAAGGGAATTGAGATTGCCAACTTATACTTCGTCAAGCATATACTCCATCTTTGCCACTTTAACCTTAATCACTTCAAGATGCTTATGATAGGGGCAATGAGGGCTGAAAGCTAACAAGTACCATAATTTTTGGAAGCTCTTTTTGAAACTTGTAATCCCCGCTTCCTTTACAAAAAGGCCTTTCTTCCACCATTATTGAGTCTCCACCTTCTACCTTTAGGCACCATTAAGAGAGCATAGTTGTCATTCCGTGTGCAATGTTCCAAAGCTTATTGATTGATGCATATTGTGATATTACTTGTTCTTGTGCTATTTGTTTCTAGTCACCCTTGTGAACTTTGAAGGTGTCCTATGCATCTATATTGCTACTCTATGAGGGACAAGCTGTTGCCACTATGCTATGTTTTCTGTATGTGAAACAAACAAACGTTTTTCAATGCATGTTATTTGTGATATTTGTTTGTAGCCTTTCATGTTGCATGCATAGTTACTATGTCCTATTGTTAGAACTCCATCTTTCATGCACATGTTTAGAGTTCTTTGATCCCAGCTTTCAATGCTTGCAAATGGTTAGATCTTTATTGTGAGGGTGCATGTCACCTCAAAAATTATTCTTTTATCACTTACCTACTCGAGGACGAGCAGGAGTTAAGCTTGGGGATGTTGATACGTCGGAAACGTATCTATAATTTTTGATGCTTCATGCTTGTTTAGTATCTACTTTGTTTTACTTGTCTACACTTTGAGGTGCTTTTTACATGTTTTCTGGTACTAACCTATTAACAAGTTACAACAGTGTCAGATGCCTGTTTTATGCTGTTTTTGGTTTCAGAAAAGTTTGTAAAGAAATATTCTCGGAATTGGACGGGACAAACATCAAAGTCAATTACTTTCTGTGGGGAACAAGAAGTCCAGAGGGGAGTCGGAGAGCCAAGCCAGGGCGGCCAGACCCACCCTAGGCGCGAGTGGGCCCTGCCCCGCACCTGGGAGGGGTGTGGGGCCCCTGGCCGCCGCCTAGGCCTCCCTCTTCGCCTATAAGAAGCCCCCAATGCAGAAACCCTAAGCAACCAATCAAATCTCCACGAAACCGTCTATAGCCAACGCCACCATCATCCCTAGATCGGGAGGGGGGATCTAAACTTCTTCCCGACACCCTGCCGGAGGGGAGATCATCCCGGACGTCTTCTCTCCGGTATGATGCGTGAGTAGTTCCACCTTGGACTATGGGTCCATGTAGTAGCTAGATGGTTGTATCTCCTCCTTTGTGCTTTCATGTATAGATCTTGTGAGCTCTGTTCATGATCAAGATCTAATCTATTTGTAATCATGCATGTTGTGTTTCCGGGGATCCAATGGATATTGAGATTATTATGTTGGTTTGATTAATGATTTTGTCTTTATGATTCTACCATGTCTATGTTGTTTGTGATTTTGCATGCTCTCCGTTGTTAGTAGCTATCTTGGCCAAGTAGTTGCTAGTGACTCCAAGAGGGGGTATTTATGCTCGATAATGGGTTCATGCCTCTAGTTTCCAAGGGAAGTGACAATAATCTCTTCGGTTGTAGATGTGATGTTGCTACTAGGGAGAAAACAACGGTCTCTTGTTCATGTAACATGTGGACTGTTTACCTTACACACTTTGCTTAAAGCAGTTGTCTGTTGCTTGCAACTTAATACTGGAGGGGGTTCAGATGATAATCTGAAGGTGGACTTCTAGTCATAGATGTAGTTGGATGGAGGTCTATGTATCTTGTTGTATTGCCCAATCGAATCTCATAGGATCTGTCTGACTAGTAATTGCATTGTTATGCCTTGCTCAGTTCCTGTCAATTGCCCTACTGTAATTTGTTTACCCTTCATGCCATGTTGTTTATCTAAGGAGAGCACCTCTAGTGAACTATGGACCATGGTCCAATCTTTACCATTGATACATCTTCCACTGTTACTTGTTTACTTGCTGCAAACCATTACCTTTCACACCATACGTTTAATCCTTTGTTACAGCAAACCGGTGAGCTTGACAACCTCACTGATTCGTTGGGGCAAAGTCTTGAGTTTGAGTTGTGCAGGTCTCCGCGTTGCTTGCAACACCTGTGTGACGTTTCCTTCCTCCTTCTGGTTTGATAACCTCGGTCTCTACTAACGGAAGACTTGATGTTGTGCTCATCACACCTTGCTCTTGGGGTTTCCAACGAAGTGCTCCACGTCAGCACCATCAGCCTGATCCACCTTCCACTCTTTGGTACCCTTTGAGGCAGGTGATACGTCCAAAACGTATCTACTTTTCCGAACACTTTTGCTATTGTTTCTCCTCTAAAATTTTGTGATTTGGATACAACTAACACGGAATGACGTTGTTTTCAGTAGAATTACCTTGGTGTCTAGTTTTTGTGCAGAAAATCAACTATCAGGAAAATCCCGAAAAATATGCCAAAAATCCTATTTCACCAGAAGAATCACAGAGCCAGAAGACGAGATGGAGGAGGGCCACGAGGGGACCACACCCCCTGGCCACGCCTGGGAGGGGTGTGGCCGCCTCGGGCACCCCCTCTTCGCCTATAAGATGCCTCTTGACCTAAAAACTCAGGGGGGGGTTCGACGTTTTTCCAGAAAGAGTTCCACTGCGCCACCACCACTAGAAACCGCGATTCTGAACCAGAAACTCCGTTCTTGCACCCTGTCGGGACGGGGAATTTGGCGGGGACCATCACCATCATGATCATCGACGCCTCTCCATCAACCATCCATGTTTACCCCATCCATGAGTGAGTAATCCCCTGCTGTAGGCTATAGGGATGGTAGGGATTGGATGAGTTCTAAGATGTAATCGAATAAGATTGTTATGGCATGGTGCCTAGTATCTTTATTAGTGTTATTTGACTTTGTTGCAACTTGTTGTGCTTAATGCTTGTCACTAGGGCCCGATTGCCATGATCTCAGATCTGAACTTATTATGGATTCATGATGATACTATTGTTTGTGATCTTATCTGCAAGTTGTGTACACATATCATTGTCCGGAACCAAAGGCCCCAAAGTGACAGAAATTGGGACAGCCGGAGGGGATGGCTATGATGTGAGGATCACATGAGTTCACGAAGTGTTAATGCTTTGCTCCGGTGCTCTATTAAAAGGATCACCTTAATTGCCAGTAGATTCCCTTGAGGCCCCGATGCAACGGGCTGGTAGGACAAAAGATGTTGTGCAAGTTCTCATTGCAAGCACATATGACTGTAGATGGAATGCATGCCTATGATTGTTTAGTACTTGGATGCTTTATCTTATTTATCTGCAAATGCCCTAGATCTGAAGTTACATGAATAGTATCGTCCATGCAACGCCCGTCCATCCACCCTTATGCCTACCGCACTGATATCCTACTGTTGGTACTATTGTTACTACTGCCTTTGTTTTACTGTTGTTGTTACTTTGCTATTGCTACTACAAAACTGTTGCTACTGATAAACTGCTGTGAGCAAGACTATTTCTAGGTGCATCTGAATTGACAACTTAGTTGTTAAGGCTTATAAGTATTCTTTGGCTCCCCTTGTGTCGAATCAATAAATTGGGTAATACTACCCTCAAAGACTATTGCGATCCCCTATACTTGTGGGTCATCAAGACTATTTTCTGGCGCCGTTGCCGGGGAGCATAGCTTTATTTGTAAGTTCACTTGGATCTATTATTGTTCACTGCTATCCTTTTCATCATGGGGAATTCTCGTGATGGAAAGTTCCCTATTTTACCATCCACTACAAGAAGAGGTACAGTCCTAAACACCTCTGCTGCTCTTGATTCACCGTCTATTATAAGTAAGCTTGTTACACCACCACTACATACACATGCTACACACACTACTACTACTGAATCTGAAATTGCTTCTGATACTCATGGTGTTACTTCTACTATGCTTGATGCGAGTGGTTCATTAGGTCCTTTCCTAGATTCTACTATTTCTAGAACTATTTTGGGAAATACTGAAACTCCTAGTGAAGACACTATTACACTTGTTAGCTCACCTGAGTCTAGAGAGAGATATGATATTAATGATGGTTACATTGAAATGACTGATGAATTTATTGAAGAGTACCAAAACACACGTGGTT
The DNA here is from genome assembly GCA_916181665.1 of Avena sativa. Lineage (NCBI taxonomy): Eukaryota > Viridiplantae > Streptophyta > Magnoliopsida > Poales > Poaceae > Avena > Avena sativa. The sequence goes on from OV702294.1 coordinate 512,907,288, forward strand.
CTAGTGCTATTAGGAGTCTCCTTGAGAGACGTACTATTATTCCTAAATTGTCTCCTGATGCTAAGTTTGCTACTTCTCCCATAGACATTAAATATAAAGATTATGATTTATCTCTTGATTTATCTTATATAAGCATTGTTGAGATAGAACCTTTTTGTGGGACTGAAAATGAAAGTGATGTAGCTCATATGAATGAGCTTTCCACTATGAGTGCCTTATTCTCTGATGATGTTAAGATGCGCAAGTACTTTGTTACAAAGATATTCCCTTTTTCACTAAAAGGAGAAGCTAAAGCTTGGTTTAATAGATTACCTACTGGATCCATTGATAGCCCTGATTACTTGATTGCTTCTTTCTTTCAGAAATATTTTCCTCCTAGTGCTAGACATGCTGCTTTGTAGAAACTTTTTGATTTTAAAGAGGGAGAAGAAGAGAAATTGCCTGAGTCATGGACAAGGTTCTATGCCTTGATTCATGCACATCCTGGATGTCCATTACCTAAAAATGAGCTTCTTGATATTTATTATAATGGACTAACTGATGATTCTAGGACATACCTAGATAATTTTTCTCATTGCGTTTTCAGGAAAAGAACTCCTACCGAAGCTAAAGAATTAATGGCTAAAATAAGCAAGAATTATGATGATTGGACTTCAACTGAGTTAATTACACCTGAGCCTATTACACCTGAGAAAAGTGTGCCTGAACCAACTCCAACACCAACACCAAAGAAGAGGGGAGTGATTGCATTAAATAATGAAGTGATGAAAGAAGCTAAGAAATTTCTTAAGGAGAAAGGTATTAGATTTGAAGATGTGAAGAATTTACCTCCTATAGAAGAATTATGTAAGCCAATTCCTCACTCATCTACTATTGAGGTACACTCTCTCCAACACTTTGATGAATGTGGTATTCCTTATGGTAAACCTCCTGACCAATGCTTAGAGGAACTTGACATTTTTATTGTTAAACAAAGTAATTTTAATAAACAAGTTTAGAATCATTTATTGGAAAACTCTAGAGCTATTAATGAGTTGAAATATATTATGGAAAGAGTTGCTAATGATGTTAAAATGCTTGTTAAACACTTCCAAATGGTTCAAAACAAAATTGATCAACTTGCTAAGGTACAAAAAGATATGCTAGTTAATGCTTCTGGAGATAAACATGCTTATGGAATTAGAACTAGGAGTGGTGCTGCCACTCAACATCCTTTATACCCTGAAGGACATCTTAAAACAATTGAGCAGGATTCTCAACAAGCCGAAAATAGTGGTAGTCCTCATAAGATAAAGAAAAAGAAACATAAAACAGTTGAGGAACCTCTTGAACGTGCTGCAGATCCTAATAGTATATTTGTCTCTGATGCTGAAACTGAAAGTGGTAATGATAAAAATGATGCTCCTGATAAGGAAGAAATTGAATAAGAACCTGAGAAGCACACTAAGAACACCAGGTACACTAAGGAAGATTTTATTGCTAATAAACATGGTAGTGAAAGAGAACCTTGGGTGCAGAAACCTATGCCTTTTCCTAATAAGAAACACAAGTCAAAGGAGGAAGAACACTATAACAAGTTTTGTGAGTGGTGAAACATTTATTTTTGCAAATTCCTTTGACTCATGCTATTAAGTTTCCTCCTTATTCAAAGTATATGAAGGATATTGTCTCTAATAAAAGGAAGATACCTAATGAGAAAATTTCTACTTTGCTTGCTAATTATTCCTTCAATGGTAAGGTTTCAAAGAAACTTGGTGATCCAGGTATTCCAACTATTCTTTGCTCTATTAAGAATAATTATGTTAGAACTGCTTTGTGTGATTTGGGAGCTAGAGTTAGTGTTATGCTTTTTTCTCTCTACAAGAGACTCCAGCTAGAAAAGTTGATACCAACTGATATATCTTTGCAAATGGCTGATAAGTCAACTACTATTCCTGTTGGTATATGTGAGGATATTCCTGTTCAAGTGGCTCATAATTTCTTGGTTTTAACTGATTTTGTTGTGCTTGAAATGCCTGAAGATGATAATATGTCCATTATTCTTGGGAGACCTTTTCTTAATATTGCAGGTGCTATCATCAATTGTAATCAAGGAAAAGTAACTTTTAATATTAATGACAAAGAGCATACTGTCTATCAAGAAGATTGATAAGAGCTATTGACTGAATTCCATTGAAAATATTGAGAGCATCAAAGTTGGAGAAATATATTGTCCCATTCCACAAGAAAGTTTAGAAACTATTATGATTGGGACTAGTGCTATCAAGTTTCAGGTAGCATAATATTTTTGTGGAATGCAACGTTTTGTTTCATATAAGATTGTTTTGGTAATGTAGAGGTCCCAACCTTCAATAAGGTAGAGATACCTTTGTTTACAATGCTAGTCCCTGGATCAATAGCTAGTATCCACAGTTAAGATGTAATATCAAGAAACAAAGGTCATATTACAACTTTATAACCAGGAATAAAATAATTTATTACATCTTACATAGGTCATTTGGCTATCACATTACAATGCAGCAGAAATAACTATAGCATGGAGTACATCATGTTCAAAGTGCCACAGGCAGTCATGTTGGTTGTAGACTTGTAATCCTAATCAACACACACTTCACTAACATCAAAAAAACCTTCAACATAATAAGTTACAGCCACAAGGGTCAATACATTTGAATTGTATTGGCAAGTGATACTATGGTATTATACTGGAGTCTATCATCTATATGCAATTGGCTAGGTGGAGCTTAGGCTTGCTTTGCTCAAAATAGTTTTTCCTTATCATTTGAAAACACTAAGTTTTTGCTTGTCAAAAACACCCAAGGAACCACCAATAGAAATTGGTGAACCTTCAACCCTTGTTCAACCACAAATTTTTAACTTAGAAATTGGGATGAGGAGATTCTTGATAGCTTCCATGTCTTGATGCTCAAATTGTCCTTTGCCAGGGACATGGCTAAGTACTTAGATTTTTCACTCTGCAGAGGTGGTGCACTTTCCCCACAAGACTTGGTTTCACCAAGACAAGATCTTTCAGAAGCCTTCCCTTAGACCAAAATGGACGCGCTCCAAACCTATCATTCCCCTACCACCAACTATCCATTTGGCTAAGTTATTGCAACCTATATGATCCAGGAAGAGCCCATAATGCCAAGTGGCTGCACTTGAAGCTTCTCAACATTTGACATCTCAAATCTCTTTGTTCCTGGGTGGCATTCCACAAGTGAGATACACAAGGTAAACCATAGAAATGGGCCTTGTGTAACCACTCAACACAAACCATTCTTTCCATTCCACCCAGGTGTTTCATTCACTTAGTCGTTTTATTAAACAAAACACAAGTCCTTGACTTAGAAATATTCCATAGCATGAATATAATCCACCCTTGTTTTCTACTAGCTAGCTAAGCATGATAGTAGTAGGAATATTAACTTAGGAAAATTCTACTAAGGTTTCATCTACTAGGATTTCCCATGGCATAGTTTATACTTAGCAAAAATTCCATGCAAGTCCTATTTAGAAATAACACTAATGCATAGTGAAAATAATGGGACAAAAGTATGAAGCACCACTTGCCTTTTTGGTAGAGATTATAAGTTCACTCCTTGATCTTGCACTAGTCACACCCTTCAAATGTCACTACAATTCAATCAAGCAAGACACAATTTCAATCTACCAATCAAGCAAACATCACATAAAATAATAGAAAACGTTTCGGGGAGAGGGGGAGACTGGGCTCGCTGGGCTTAGATGGGCTAGGTTAGTTGGGCTGGCTTTGTTCATTTTTTGTTCTTCTTCTCTTTTTCTTTTTCCATTTATATTATTATGTTTTGATTTTGTTTAATCATTTCAAACACCCATTTGAATTCAAACTTCAACCAAACTTTATGTAGATTTTAATACTGCTATTTAACACATTCTAAAGTAAATTTAGAACAATATTTTTATTCTTTTTAGGGTATATTAATTATTTAAAATAAGTCCTTGTCTTAATTCAAACAAGATTTTAAATATAACTTCAACTCTTATTTGAATTCAAATTTTTACCAAACCTTTTTCAGTAGGTTTTATTTATTTATTAGGGTGTCAAATAATTCACCTTGAATTATTTGGAATATTTTTAATATGATTTATTAATCATTTAAATTGGGTATTTGTCTTTATTCCAATGAAATCAAATATGGTTTTAATTACATAAATTTATTTAGAAGATTTCTTCGATCCCATTTAAATTAAATAACTTTAATTCCACTTGGGTAAATTCCAAATATTATTTTCCCATGATTTAATTAATCATTTCTATTAGGGATTTTGTCTTTATTCAATTAGAAATAGAATTTGGTTAATGCCATTTTATTTTTTTTGAAAAATTCTCTATCCTTTTATTTGGATTTGGATTATAACTATTCCATTTGCTTATGGATTAGGCCAAGATTTAATTTGGCCTTTAAAAATTCCTCATTTAATAATTCTTTGTTTATCTTATAAAATACATATCTTTTTATTTAAAGATCCAAACATGGTGATTCCAATTGGTAAAATTTTATTTAATATTTGTTTATCCTTTTAAATCTCTTTAGGATTATTTACTACCATTTAGTATGGATTTTTAGATAGGTACTTTATTATCTTTGGAAATTCAATTTCCTTATCTTATTAAATTCATAAGATTTTTATCTATGGCTCCAAATTAAGTGAATTCAATTTCTATGGTTTAATAATAATTCCACTTGTCATTCTTGATCATTTGTAAATGTTTGTTGACAAATTTATATATGGATCAAAACCATGGTCTTAGAGATATCTTGGAAAACTCCCATTAGGGTTTTAGGGTTTTGATTTATTTTCCAAGTGTTTAAATTTTCCAGATGCATTTATGAAGAATGCATTCCACTTGATTTGAATTTAGTTGGATTCAAACATTACTCAAGTTTGTTCAAGATGGGATTTTAAGTTTCCATTTATAAACAAAAGTTTCTTTTCACCCTAAATTTCAACAATTATTAATTTTGTTTATTTTTTTTTCACATTACAAAATTTGGAAAATTTTGGAATTTGACAGGCTACCACCCTTAAAAGAAATCTCGTCCCGAGATTTGGGAAAGATAGGGGTTACAAGTTGGCTCAAAGCAACTAGGGTACTACCCTTAAAAGTTTTCCACTAGATTACTTATTGGCTTGCTTGGGATCTTGATGAAACTTCTCTGGGCAAACATCTGCCTAGTGTCCTTTGTTTCCACACTTGAAACATGTGACAAGGCTGAGATCCTTCATAGGCTTGTTTATCTTGTGCTTCATCTTTTCTGTACAATTGCTTGCATAGTGTCCTTGATCACCACAATTGTAACATGTGACAAGATTGAGTTCTTCACGTATCTTTTGTGGACAAGTTGACACATAATGGCCTAGCTCTTTTAGTTGTTGCACCACACTTGGCTGATTTCCTTATACTTCTTCTTCTTCTTTGGACATTCATTGGCATAGTGTCCTATCTCTTTGCAATGGCAACACTACACTTGACTTTTTTCCTTCTTCTTCTTGGGTTTCTCCAAAGCTAGGAGTGCTTCTAGTTCATGTTCTTCATATCTCACCTCAAAGGTGGGAAATTCTCCTGGTCTCCTTAACCTTTTCCTTGGATAATACATATGTCTCCTCTTTTGTCCATTAAGGTGAGTCATATTTCTTGGAGGTGCAAGCTAAGATTTTCCGTTGTCTTCATCCTTCTTGGTAGAAGTTGTTCCCTCCTGAGGGTTTACAAACTGTTGATGCACTCCACCTTGTTTCCTTTGTTGAACTATGGAATAGATGGGGCATTTGATAGGGACATGATTATTTCCTTCACATAGGAAACAAGTAGCTTGAGATGTGGGGCATTGATTAGTTGGATGTTTCTCTTCACAATTGGGGCATTGATATTCATGCTCTTTGGAAGTGTGATCCTTGTCTCCACAAACATTGCAAGCTTGGGTTCCTTCTAGAATATCATCCTTGACATCCTTGTTGTCACAAATTCTTTGGGAAGGGTTGTCTCCCATGTTGATCATTTGATTTGTCATCCTATGCAACAATTAGGTTTGGGTTTCCAAAAACCTTTGCATGGTTGGGTCTAAATCATTGTTGTTGGCCCAAAATTGAGTTGTCACTTGGTTCAACTAGGTTTGGGTTACTATGAGTTCTCTCATGTGCATCTCTTGGTTGTTGTTGTCACCATTCTTGATGTTGGAGTTTCTTGGAGTAGTCATCTGTTTTGGGTTGGATTGGGATTAGAATACGCAAAAGATTTCTAAGGAAATAATTCTAATCACACACAACAATTCACACAAGCAATGTGCAAGCAATCAAAAACAAATATTCCAATCACATAACAAAGTTTCAAGCACATTTTTAAGCAACAAAATATTTTTGCTACACCACATAAGTTGGTGGGTTTGATTTAAACTAAATATGGTGGTCCAACTATATGGTTCACTTGAGATCTTTCCATTCTTCTTAGTTGACTCTTCATGAACAAGATCTTTATATCCATGGAGAATTTCTTTTATCTTGGTCACAAAACTTCAAAGGTGATGATGATTCCTTCTAAGTTGTGTTTCCTTAGTCTTCAAGTCTTGAGTAATATTTCTTGTCTCACTTGTAGTCCTTAGTGATATCCAAGTTGAAGTCCTTGTTGAGACTAAGGTTGAAATCACTTGAGTTGGTGAAGTCCTTTGCTCATGTTGAAGTCTTTGCTCATGGTTGAGGTTTTATCCATCAAGTTGAAATAGAAGAGATGTAGAATCAAAACCAAAAAGGTTGAGGAAAGAGTTTACAAGATTGTTTGTAAATAAGTTTTTGGAACAAATACAACTCCTATTTTTCTAAGGGGTTTTGTCCAATCCTAGGGTTACAATCCTACAGGAAACACAGTGCTCTAATACCATCTGTAGAGGTCCCAACCTTCAATAAGGTAGAGATCCCTGTGTTTATAATGCTAGTCCCTAGATCAATAGCTAGCATCCATAGTTAAGATGTAATATCAAGAAACAAAGGTCATATTACAACTTTATAACCAGGAATAAAATAATTTATTACATCTTACATAGCTCATTTGGCTATCACATTACAATGCAGCAGAAATAACTATAGCATGGAGTCCATCATGCCACAGGCAGTCATGTTGGTTGTAGACTTGTAATCCTAATCAACACACACTTCACTAACATCAAACAAACCTGCAACATAATAAGTTACAGCCACAAGGGTCAATACATTTGAATTGTATTGGCAAGTGATACTATGGTATTATAGTGGAGTCTATCATCTATATGCAATTGGCTAGGTGGAGCTTAGTCTTGCTTTGCTCAAAATAGTTTTTCCTTATCATTTGAAAACACTAAGTTTTTGCTTGTTAAAAACACCCAAGGAACCACCAATAGAAATTGGTGAACCTTCAACCCTTGTTCAACCACAAATTTTTAACTTAGAAATTGGGATGAGGAGATTCTTGATAGCTTCCATGTCTTAATGCTCAAATTTTCCTTTGCCAGGGACATGGCTAAGTACTTAGATTTTTCACTCTGAAGAGGTGGTGCACTTTCCCCACAAGACTTGGTTTCACCAAGACAAGATCTTTCAGAAGCCTTCCCTTAGACCAAAATGGACGCGCTCCAAACCTATCATTCCCCTACCACCAACTGTCCATTTGGCTAAGTTATTGCAACCTATATGATCCAGGCAGAGCCCATAATGCCAAGTGGATGCACTTGAAGCTTCTCAACATTTGACATCTCAAATCTCTTTGTTCCTGGGTGGCATTCCACAAGTGAGATACACAAGGTAAACCATAGAAATGGGCCTTGTGTAACCACTCAACACAAACCATTCTTTCCATTCCACCCAGGTGTTTCATTCACTTAGTTGTTTTATTAAAAAAACACAAGTCCTTGACTTAGAAATATTCCATAGCATGAATATAATCCACCCTTGTTTTCTAATAGCTAAGCTAAGCATGATAGTAGTAGGAATCTTAACTTAGGAAAATTATACTAAGGTTTCATCTACTAGGATTTCCCATGGCATAGTTTATACTTAGAAAAAAATCCATGCAAGTCCTATTTAGAAATAACACTAATGCATAGTGAAAATAATGGGACAAAAGTATGAAGCACCACTTGCCTTTTTGGTAGAGATTATAAGTTCACTCCTTGATCTTGCACTAGTCACAACCTTCAAATGTCACTACAATTCAATCAAGCAAGACACAATTTCAATCTACCAATCAAGCAAACATCACATAAAATAATAGAAACAAAAATGTTGGTGTTTTATGGTCAAGTGTTTAATATTAAAACCATTTGCAAAAGGTTTCACCTATAAACCATTTTTACACTAAATCTATATTTTCTGTTGTTGAAAATGCTTTTAGCAAAGTAATAATTTATAGGGTTCATCAAAATACATTTTTAAATTCTAAAACTTTGTGTTTAGGGTCATAGAGTTTAAATCAAAACATTTCCCAAAGGGTTTCCTCCAAAAACAGTTTTAACATATAAACCACATTTTTATTTGACTAGGAATGTTCTAGATCAAAGATTTATTATTTTGCCTCACAAAATATTTTTTTGAATCCACAAGTTGGTTTATATGGTTAGTAGGTTCAAAAAAATCCATTTTCCAAAGATTTTATCACAAAAATAATTTTAGAATGAATTTTATATTCAAATTATGCCTACACAAGTTTCTCCAAAAACAACCAATTTAACAGAAGAAATTTACTAAACAAAGTGCATGGTTGGAAAGTAATTGGTCTGCTGATTCCATTGATATAAAATTTGCAAAATTTGGACGTGTGGATCAAAAGTTATAGATTTTACAAAATCTAGCATCTAATAGATCAAAGTTTCTAATTTAGAACAGACTCTGGCCACGTGTCTGTTTCCTATTCGTCAGTACCATTTCGCGTGGGTCGACTAACATGGGCCGCTGGATCTAATGCAAATAGCACGACACAGATGCTATCATACCTCTTCGATAAGTGATTCTATCCTAGCCAATGGATCTGCATCTAACGGCTCTGAGCCTCTGGTCATGGATTAGCGGCGCTAGCAACGGTGAGCGGCGGCGGCGCGCTCGGGCAGGAGTGTTCTGGCGAAGCTAGGGTGCGCGGGATAGGGATAAGGAGCTTACCAGACTCGCCGTGAAGCACTGATTCTCGGGGTGGTCTTTGTCGACGGAGGGGCGCACGGTGGTGACGTTAATCGCTCGCCGGAGACGCTCCTGGCGACGGATGCTTACTGTCGAAGATGGAGGCGATGCTACGGTGCGAGCTAGGACACGAAAACGGCGGAGTTAGTTGCGTAAGAGGTACTGGTCACAGGCGTATCATCGGAAAGGGAAGGGGCAGTTAGGATGTTACCGGGGGCGTCGCCGGAGTTGAAGCAGATGATGGCGATGCTCGGTTGTCGTTGTTGTCGACGCTGTGGGTCAAGCGCGGGCAAGCCGAGGCTACTGGGAGATGCAACGGTTGATGGGGAACAGGCTCGCGTGGTCTAGGGAGCAAGGCGTAATGGAGGATGGCCGGAATTGCTCGAAGAGCTTGTCGGAGTCCGCGGCGGGGCAAGCCGAAATGGAAGCAGCCTGGGGGCAGAGAGTGCCTACGAGTGAGGGAGATCAGAGAGGGGAGAGGGGTGCTTAAATGTGTGAGGTCATGGGGAGGAATTAACACGTGGTTAATGAGGAATCAAACGCACATTCAACGACAGAAACAACGACGAGGTTGGGGGAGAAGAGGTCGCGACGGGTGGAAACGAAAACTGACAGGCGGGACCGTTTTGTCAGCGAGAGAGGAAGGTTTGCTGTGGGGTCCAGTTCTCATAGACTTTGCGGGTGTGGTTGCAAGTAAAAGAAAACGTTTCGGGGAGAGGGGGAGACTGGGCTTGCTGGGCTTAGATGGGCTGGGTTAGTTGGGCTGGCTTTGTTCATTTTTTTTGTTCTGCTTCTCTTTTTCTTTTTTCCATTTCTATTATTCTGTTTTGATTTTGTTTAATCATTTCAAACATCCATTTGAATTCAAACTTCAACCAAACTTTGTGTAGATTTTAATACTATTATTTAACACATTCTAAAGTAAATTTAGAACAATATTTTTATTCTTTTTAGGGTATATTAATTATTTAAAATAAGTCCTTGTCTTAATTCAAACAAGATTTCAATATAACTTCAACTCTTATTTGAATTCAAATTTTTACCAAACCTTTTTTTAGTAGGTTTTATTTATTTATTAGGGTGTCAAATAATTCACCTTGAATTATTTGGAATATTTTTAATATGATTTATTAATCACTTAAATTAGGTATTTGTCTTTTAATCCAATGAAATCAAATATGGTTTTAATTCCATAAATTTATTTATAAGATTTCTTTGATCCCATTTAAATTAAATAACTTTAATTCCACTTGGGTAAATTCCAAATATTATTTTCCCATGATTTAATTAATCATTTCTATTATGGATTTTGTCTTTATTCAATTAGAAATAGAATTTGGTTAATGCCATTTTATTTTATTTGAAAAATTCTCTATCCTTTTATTTGGATTTGGATTATAAATATTCCATTTGCTTATGGATTAGGCCAAGATATAATTTGGCCTTTAAAAATTCCTCATTTAATAATTCTTTGTTTATCTTATAAAATCCATATCTTTTTATTTAAAGATCCAAACTTGGTGATTCCAATTGGTAAAATTTTATTTAATATTTGTTTATCCTTTTAAATCTCTTTAGGAGTATTTACTACCATTTAGTATGGATTTTTAGATAGGTACTTTATTAGCTTTGGAAATTCAATTTCCTTATCTTATTAAATTCATAAGATTTTTATCTATGGCTCCAAATTAAGTGAATTCAATTTCTATGGTTTTATAATAATTCCACTTGTCATTCTTGATCATTTGTAAATGTTTGTTGACAAATTTATATATGGATCAAAACCATGGTCTTAGAGATATCTTGGAAAACTCCCATTAGGGTTTTAGGGTTTTGATTTATTTTCCAAGTGTTTAAATTTTCCAGATACATTTATGAAGAATGCATTCCACTTGATTTGAATTTAGTTGGATTCAAACATTACTCAAGTTTGTTCAAGATGGGATTTTAAGTTTACATTTATAAACAAAAGTTTCTTTTCACCCTAAATTTCAACAATTTTTTTTTCACATTACAAAATTTGGAAAATTTTGGAATGTGACAGGTAACAAGACTTGATCAACCTTGTTAACAAAGGGATTTTAATGAACAAAACAATGCTTTCACAATGGTTATACTTGCTCACTTTTATTTCTCTCTTCTCTAGTCTTTGCTCTTCCTCTTATTAGTCTTAGTTTTGCTAGTTGTTTGCTTTTTAGAGTGTCTTAGAACTTCTGTATTTTTGGTTTTGGTTTGCTTTTTGCTTCTTCTAAAAAATATTTCTGCGAGAAAATCAATTTTCATAACCTGAAAATTGGCCAAAAATAAAGTTTTCCAAAAAATTCTAGAAAATTCATATTAAATTTTTCCTCGAAAAAAGGGGCAGAGGGACACCTGGAATGGCCTAGGGGGACCCACTAGGCCAGCACACCCCCTGATGGCGTGCCTGGCCTAGGTGGGGTCCACCTATGGCCCTCCAAAGTGCCTCCTCCCAGCCACTTCTTTCTCTCTCCCGAGAAACACCGGAAAACTTTCTCAAGCTCGAGTTCCTGCTGTTCTTGCTCCCGATTTTCGATCTCCTTGCTCAGCCCACCTTTGGTGCTGATTTTTGGAGGTATTGCTCTCCGGTATGTGCCTCCTCCGCTTGTCCAGTTAGATTTTTGATTGGTAGATTGTATGTTGAGTATTTTGCTACTGTAGGTGTCAGGTTGTGTGAGCTTGCATGCTTGTTCTATGCTTAGAGATTTCATTTTGATGCATGTTTGGCCCTCTAGCAAGTTCATATAGTAGTTCCTCATCATTTATCAACTTGGAAATCACTTGGTTTGATGTTGGTATAAAAAATTTCAGAAAATAAGATGAGTGCATACCAACCGAATCAACATGATTAGATGGTACCTGAACCAATGAAAGTCCATCATGAGGAGGAAGTCTTCCCTTCCATATATCCATGCCCTAAATTTATGAGAGCTGCGGGAATCTTCCAGGATTTCCAAACTATGATTACTAATGCAGGATTGGAACATTTCATTGGAGAAGAACCATATCAATATGTTAAGCTAACCATGGTTATGGCTCAGGACTTTCGGTTTAATTGGTCCTTGTCTAATCCCATGGTTCATTATAAAATTTACAATATAGTTGTTGACCTGCCTTTTGCTGATTTTTGTGCAGCTATTAGAGTGCCACAGTGGGGTGCTTGTGAGAAAATTAGAGAGAGGCCTAAGCCACTCATGGATTTATATGCTGAAATTTGCCAAGGTTGCGACTTCTCAAAGGAAAGTGGTAAAATTCGGAACATTCAGTTCCCATCCATTAGATATTTTGCCTATTTCATTACCAAGTGTGTTCTTGCTAGAAAGACTATTAGAAAATTATCTTCATTTGATCTAGCTTTTATCTCAGCTGCTTTGAATAAGGATAGATCTTATAACTTGGGTGCTTTGATAGCTTACCGTCTTACCACTAACCGTGAGAAAGGTGGAATTTGTGGAGGTCTCGTTGCCTCTCGTTTGCTAGATTTTCATGGTTTAGAGCCTCACCATTTAGATTTTCCGTTCCCCACAGAGAGACTCGATCTCAATTCCATGGTTCAGCATAGTTTTGTTTCTTCTTGGGCTACTTTGAGAGATTTACCATATGAAATAACCTTTGTCAAGCGTGGTTGGAGAGGGGGTAGATCTGAGAAGGTAGTCTCTTTGCCTGCACCTACTTTGTTTAATTTTGATAATAGGCAAGGATGGTCACTTACGGAGGAAGAACTTGACACATACATGGCGGAGATCTCCCAACAAGAGGAGAATGTTGGAGAGGATGCCGAAGATGACTCGGTTCAGCCTTCCAACACGGGGGAGTATTCATACCAGCAACCCTCCTATCATTGGAGCGCGTCTTCTTCTTAATCGTGAGGACCTGATTATGATCATTCCTATGATGACCCACCAGCTTGGGGTTACTACCCGCGCTATTGATCCCCACCTAGGCCAAAAGCCTAAGCTTGGGGGAGGTACACCGACATCACACTCATCTATATATCATGTTTCATCGGTTCTTTGTATATCCATGTTTCGCTTTCTTTTTGGTTTTTGTTTCTGCTTTCCCAAAACACAAAAAGACCAAAAATATTTCCGTTGTTTCTCTTGGTTTGTTTCTTCGCTTTTTAGCTTTGATTTGCCTTTAAAAATCCAAAAAGATTTTTATTTGTTTATCTTTGCTTTTAGTGCTTTCTTTAAAAATCGAAAACACCAAAAAAATTGTTGTTCTTCTTTGGTTTTGTGAAGTTCGTTGCAGGGTTCAGCAGTCCTCAGTAGATTTTGGTTTATGTTATTATTCAAGCCACACAAGTGAAGGGCAATAATGAAGGTTAATGACAACTTGAGGTGTGGTAAGAGGTGAGGCAGGGGTCGCCAAGGCGGGTGCACCCCCCCAGATGTGGGCCCACCTTGGCCGAGCGGCCAGGGGGTGCGGCCCCCTGGTGGCCCTCCTCTGTCTCGTATTCAGGCTTCGTGTTCCCCACGATAAAATATTGACTTTGGCTTTTGTCCCGTCCAATTCCGAGAATATTGATTTTTTGGCTTTCTGGAACCAAAAAACATAAGAAAACATGCAACTGGCCCTGTGGCATCTTGTTAATAGGTTAGTACCAGAAAACATATAAAAACACCTCAAAGTATAAGACAAAGCAAAGTAGAGTAGATACTAAACAAGCATGGAACATCAAAAAATTATAGATACGTTTCTGACGTATCAAGCATCCCCAAGCTTAACTCCTGCTCGTCCTCGAGTAGGTAAGTGATAAATATAATATTTTTTGAGGTGACATGCACCATCAAAATCAAGATCAAACCATTTGCAAGCATTGAAAGCTGGGATCAAAGAACTCTAAACATGAGCATGAAAGATGGAGTTCTAATAGTAAGACAAAGTAACTAAGCATGCAACATGAAAGGCTACAAACAAAGATCATGAATAACATGCATTGAAAAACATTTGTTTGTTTCACATACAGAAAACATGGAATAGTGGCATTCAACTCTTACCTCATGGAGTAGCAAATAGATGCATAGGACACCTTCAAAGTTCATAAGAGTGACTAGATACAAATAGCACAAGAACAAGTAATATCAACAATATGCATCAATCAATAAGTCTTGTGACAATGCACACAGAACTAAGAATGGCAACTATGCTCTCTTAACTGGTGCCTAAAGGATAGAAGGTGGAGACTCAATATAAATGGTGGAAGAAAGGCCCTTCATAAAGGAAAGCAGGGATTTCAAGTCTCAAAAAGATCTTCCAAAAATTATGGTACTTGTTAGCTTTTAGCCCTCATTGCCCCTATCATAAGCATCTTGAAATGATTAAGGTTAAAGTGAACAAACTATGGAGTATATGCTTGACAAAGTATAAGTTGGTAGTCTCATGTCCCTTGAATACGAGGGCCGCACCTCATGCTACTCAACTTTAGTCACCTGTAAGTTCTTGTCATAGTAAGTACATGTGTATCATAGAGAACCGCCAACGGGGTACCCCTTGCACAAGATACATGAGCTATCCCATAATCAAAATGACAAGGCAAGCAGACAATGAGCATCTCAACAATTTTCTTATTTACCATGGGAATATGCTGCTTTTTTCTCTCTTTCCTCTTTTCAATATGTCTCTCTTTTTTATAAGAAGAAAGCTTCATAGATGTCATTATGGTGACGCTGCAAGTTTCCACCATGATTAGGCATGGCTTAGGCTAGCGGCCCAGGCGTTTCTCTAACACACATACATAACTCCATGGACTTACAAGCTCCCCTTTTATTTCACACCGGCGACATCCATAGACAAAAGAGCAAGATATCAACTGTGTACAAAGTACAAGTGCAATGTTGAAAGCGTTCCCCGTGACAACACGGTTCTGCTAATTCCAACGTATAAGTGCAAGCATATACAACATAGATGACACAATGGTACAAGTTTATTAGGGGCAAGAAAAATAAAGTGTGCCATCAAGTTTGTGAGAGCTTTAATCACTAAGTTTTCACATAACAAAATACTTTTTAATTGGAAGATAGACGAAAACAATAATATACTTGGAATGGTGTAACACACCATGCATAGGAATTTATAGTGGACACTTTGGAATAACTTGGTTTCTTGGGAGTTGGATGCATGAGTAGATCTTACTCAATACAAGTGGAGTCTAGCAAAAGACTGGGAGCGACCAACTAAGAGAGCAATAATGGCCATAATCATGCAGAGCAACAAAACATTACTAATCAAAGCATAAAGTGGTACTACAAGTCAAGGACTAAATGATCATAAAGGCTATGGTGACTTGTTCATAGTCATAACATGGTGTGAGCATGTGCCAAGTCAACCCAAACAAAATATCAAAGGATAATACCACAATACTATTCTTTTGTATGCTAAAACAACACATGATTCCTTCAAGACACACTAAGCAATCCCAATTGTTTGGAACAAGTCATGCTATAGCAATAATCACTAAGAATAAGGTCAAAACAACACCTAGCATGACATGATAAATTCTAAGTCACAGTCAAAGCAATCTCCTCTTGTACTACTCAAGCAAGAACTTTTTACTCCTCTCCAACACCAATCAACTTATTTGAAACAACACAGCGAGAACGGGGGTCCAAACTACTTTATTCAACTAAACTAAGCAAACCAAACAAAAACTAAGATGCTCTAAGAACAACACAATAGTGCATGAAACAATAAAAACGAAGTGTCTAGAAAGACCTGAGATTTTTATTGATGAAGAAGGGGATGCCTTGGGCATCCCCAAGCTTTGACGCTTGTACCTCTTGAATATTTATTGGGGTGACATGGGGTGGCATCCCCAAGTTTGAGCTTTTGTCCATTCTTCATCATATTACATCATTCTCTCTCTACACCTGAGATTTTTCCTTCATACAAAACTTCACAAAATCTTCATTAGCAACATTAGTGTATTCAAAAGATAATAGACCTTTAGGCTTAGCTTTGGAACAGAAAAACTTTCACTAAAAACACAAGCTACTGTAGCAATTCCCTCAAAAAGCTCAATTTCCCAAAAAGAACCCCAAAAGGAATCAATAAGAAGCAAATGCAAATAATGATAGAAATCTGTCAAAACAAACCAGCAGGTAGAAAACGATTTTTTTCGAAGACCTTCTGTTGCTCAAATCAAAAGGTGTTGAACTAATGAAAAGTTAGCTAACATACTGGGGGATTTATTCGTAAAATATCAGCTCAATCCGACTTACAGAGATTCCTCATGATTTTTTACGGTGGAGCACAAAAATCTGTTTTGGGACAACAACTCACCAAATCTTACATCCCTCTCATTAGAGGTTATTCTTGGCACAAAAAGCAAACAAAAAGGATAAGGAGAGGTCATTACTAAAGTAATAACTTCCAAGACTCAAGAAAACTTTTGGGTTATCACCCAATAAGTACTTTTCTTTAACGCCCTTAAGTTAGGCATGATAGTTTGAGACGATGCTCACATAAGAAATATGAATTAAAGTAATAGAGAGCATCAAGAAGCAAATTCAAAACACATTTAAGTCTAACCCACTTCCTATGCATAGGAATCTTGTAAGAAAATAAATCGAAGAAGCACATAGTAACAAGAATGGGTAGATAAAACAAGATCAACTTTAAAACTTTCAGCACATAGAGAGGTGTTTCAGTACCATGAAAACTTATACAACCATATTTTCCTCTCTCATAATAATTTTCAGTAGCCTCATGAATAAACTCAACAATATAACTATCACATAAAGCATGCTTTTCATGATCTACAAACACATAATTTTTATCAAGCTCAAAAATAGTGGGATTAAAACCTTCAAACCCACTTTTAACAATTTTATAACAAGAAGACTGATCATTCAATATAGGACCATCATCTAGAGCTTTATCATAAACATTTTCTAAGAAAAACTCTTTAGTACCATGCATTTTGAAGTTAGGCACAAATAAAGGATTATCATAGATAACTGGAGCATAATTATTATCACAAGTTTTCCCGATAGTAGGTATCTCAAAAGAATCCATAGGAACATAACATTCATCCTCCTTTGGTAAGCATGGGGGACAATCAAATAATGTAAGAGGTAAAGAGTTACTCTTATTAGAAGGTAGGCATGGGTAGATCCATTCTTCCTCCTCTTGACAATCACTCTCCTCCTCTTTTTCATCTAATGAGCTTTCACGTTCAGCAATTTCGTCTTCCATAGGCTCCTGCAAGGCATTAATCTCATCCGTTTGTGGAAAGCATCTATTAAAATATTCAAGAATATAGCCATTTTCTTCCTTGTAATTATCAAAGCAAAATTTAAGTATCTCATAAACCTCATATTCATAAGGTGCATCATCAGTATTTTCAAGCAAACTGGCAAGTTCAAATGCACCCTTGAAAGCAATAAATTCTTCAATATGTTCCACATTATAAAAGTCATAATTTGCTTTAACATAAGAAGATATGGTAACATTATCATTATACTCACATTGAAAAGGTAGGTTTTTATACCTCCTACAGCAACAAGATTTATCAAAGCAATAAGTAACATTATAAGTAGAGCACACCTCTCTAGCAATAGTATTCAATTTATCAATTTGTCCCCATAAGTGTTTCCCTTTTTGTGACAACCGGTGTTCCTTATAATAATCCTTTTGTTCTTCTGTGAACCCACCTTGCCAATAAGAACGGGTTTCAAAGAAACCATCCATTAATAGAAATCATGACCAAGCAAGGCAATAACAAACATCAACTAGAGTAGGAACTAATGTTTTTGTGTTTTTGATAAGGGGAAGCAAACCAAACTAAACTATTTTTTTGGAGTTTTTGATAAAAAGAGGCAAACAAAACCAAGCAAAAGAAACTAAGCAAAACAAAAACAAAGTAAAGAGAAAGGTTGAGACGGACTTCCCTTGTGAAGACATCCTTAGCCTCCCCGGCAACGGCGCCAGAAAAGCTTGATGATGGGCGTGTTGTCAACGCCTAGTTGGGAGACCCCAAGAGCAAGGTGTGATGAGTACAACAGCAAGTTTTCCCTCAGTAAGAAACCAAGGTTATCGAACTAGTAGGAGGAAGGAAATGACTCAAAGGTGTTGCTAGCAACTTGGAGACCTGCACAACACAAACTCAAGACTTTGCTCCAACAAACAGTGAGGTTGTCAATCTCACCGGTTTGCTGTAACAAAGGATTAATTGTATGGTGTGGAAGGTAATGGTGGTTTGCAAAAAGTAAACAATAACAGTGGAATATGTATCAATGGTAAAGATTGGACCGGGGTCCATAGTTCACTAGAGGTGTTCTCCTTGATAAACAAACATGTCATGCTGGGTAAACAAATTACAGCAGGGCAATTGACAGGACTGAGCAAGGCATAACAATGTATTACGAGACATTCATGATCCTATGAGATTCGATTGGGCAATACAACAAGATACATAGACCGCCATCCAACTGCATCTATGACTATAAATTCACCTTCGTGTTATCATCTGAACCCCCTCCAGTATTAAGTTGCAAGCAACAGATAACTTCTTTAAGCAAAGTGTGTAAGGTAAACAATCCACTTGTTCCATGAACAAGAGACCTTTGTTTTCTCCCTAGTGGCAACAACACATCTATAACCTTAGACATTTCTGTCACTTTCCTTAGATTAAATAGAGGCATGAACCCACTATCGAGCATAAATACCCCCTCTTGGAGTCACTAGCATCTACTTGTCCAAGATAGCTACTAGAAACGGAGAGCATGCAAGATCACAAACAATACAGATATGATAGAATCAATAAGACAAAACCATTAATCAATTTGACATAGTAATCTCAATATCCATCGGATCCCCGCAAATACAACATGCATGATTACAAATAGATGAGATATTGATCATGAACGGAGCTCACAAGATCTAAACATGATAGCACAAAGGAGGAAATACAACCATTTAGCTACTACATGGACCCGTAGTCCAAGGTGGAACTACTCACGCTTCATACCGGAGTCTGGCATGATGAAGAAGAAGGCCTCGGGATGATCTACCCTCCGCCAGGGTGCCGGGAAGAGCTTCAGATCCCCCCGATCTAGGGACGATGGTGGCGGCGGCTATAGACGGTCTCGTGGAATATTGATCGGGTACTTAGGGTTTAGGCATCGGGGCGTCTTTATAGGCGAAGAGGCGAGGCAGGGGGTCGCCAGGGAGGATGCACCCCCTAGGCGTGGGCCCACCTTGGCCGTGCGGCCAAGGGGTGCGGTCCCTGGTGGCCCTCCTCCTTCTCGTATTTAGGCTTCGTGTTCCCCACGGTAAAATATTGACTTTGGCTTTTGTCCATCTAATTCCGAGAATATTGATTTTCCGCCTTTTTGGAACCAAAAACAGAAGAAAACAGACAACTGACACTGTGACATCTTGCTAATAGGTTAGTAACAGAAAACATATAAAAACACCTCAAAGTATCACTACAAGAAATCTGTTGATACATGACCCTTCATTTTCGTCACTGAATCGTCATTGTCTAAAATATATGACGATCTTATGACGAAAAACAAATTGTCAAAAACTGAGCGTTAGTAATTGCGCACAATGATGTTTTCTACGAAAACGTCATAACCGTCTATGACGATATTGAATTATCATAATCTCTATGACGATCCAATATCGTCATTGGCAGTCTAGCCTAGCCACGTAAGATCCTACGTGGCCAATCCGACGTGAAAAAATTGTGACGAAGCGAAATCATCGTAATGCAAATTTAGCCCGGTCCATTTCTAGGTTTTACATGGGCTCAGCCCAACAATTCTGGCTTGTTTATTTTTTTCTCCTAACCATTCTAGTCATCTATATGGGCCAAGCCCAACATTTTTGACTGTTTATTGTCTAGGCCTTGGCCTTTTTACATTCGACCCACCTTCAACTTTTGGCCTTTTAACATTGAAACCATTATTTATTTCACCGTTCTGGTCCAAGGCAGTTTACACAACAGCCCTTGTGAAGCCCAAATAAGATTTAGTCTATTTGTGTTTTCATCCATTTTAATTCACAGATTTAAAATTTTCACGATTGTATATCAAATAATCAACTTTTCAATTAGAACAGAGAAAACACAAGAACAATTACAAATAACAGCCAAAACTACAATATTTACATAGTTTCTTATCTATCACGATATTGAAAGCTAAAAACACTACAACTACTATTTGATAACTGTGGCTTTAGGATTCTTCTAATTTCTTCATGATGGAGCTATTGTAGATGAGAGGAATACCACTTTCCTGAGATGGACAACAAAACAAATCAGTTAGAAACAAAATGAAAGAACATCTACAAACATCTAGGATTAAAACATGCTAAAGAGAACAAAGGTAACGGTAGATCTATGGGGCAACCGAGATAGCCAAATCCGAACACTCGTAATATAGAAGAAACATCACAGGAAGAAACAGTAATACAAGTCCTAATCACAGTATAGAAGAAGAAATATATGGCTTGTCAGGCATACAAGTTAAAACAACATAATAACAAAGAGCATTACCGCTTACAGTGGTATATGACACCTGAAACATATCCACAAGCCCCGGGCTAGGAAACAAAACTAAAAACTCAACTGAGATGCGCAGGAAACAGTTAATATCAACAGTCAACCCCCCTACTACTATAATGCAATCATGTTTGGGACCTACAAAAACTGGTGAGGTGCATATACGAAGAGAAAGATATGCATACCCTTGTGTCGTCGACATCCGACGAGAGAGGCATGATGTCAAAAGGTGAGTCGCCATTGCTGTGGGAGAGTTCATCAAGAATACAGTGCTTGAGGTCAATAAACAACCTAATTAAGAGAGAAAAAAGGGAGTCAGAAACAATCAAGATGGACCACATGTGTAGTAATATCATAGGGAGGGGAATCTAACTTCAATTTACGGTTCATCATCAGTTCCAAGTCAAGAATTTGTTGCACAGGGAGGGAAAGCTAACTTCGATATACAATACTACCTAATTTTTTTTAACTTCCTTTGGTTTTGGTGAGGAAGGGACAAATGAAGACAATGCAATACAGTGAGCATATTGGAATCAGGAAAAACATATCATCATTCATATCTATGAAGACCTTAAGCTAAGGAAATTAGGCTACCAAAAAACATGGAATTTTGTATGCAATCATGTTGGTAGATCTTTTATTTATGTTTACAATGAAGAAGAGTGACCATAATAGCAAGGTAAGAAAGCAACATTGTATCAACTCCATGAACACTTCATCACATTTGCTAGCTTTATTTCTGGAAGGCTGTTGCATTTTCAAATAATAGACTGATTGCTTTAATTCATACATTGTACACAAAACTATATATTACACAAAAGCTAACAATTTAAAATAGTGTTTGTACTGTTTGCTTCAATACATTAATACATATCGTGTACGGAACACAATAGTACACTGTACCTATCTTAAACTATTTAGGAGCACTTACATGGGAGCACATATTTTACACAACAAAACCAAAAAAATGTAGAAAAACACAAGTACCCAGTTCTATGTACTGCTAGTTTTCAAATTAATTCTCTTATTTCTTTTGCTGAAGTGCATCATCGACTAACAACTACAGTAATCCAGTTTTTAGTTATAACTGAAACCAATTTGTTTTAAAAAATAACCACCTGGTTTCAACTAAGCACATACCAGATTTTTTTCCACAGGACTACCAGGATATACATCAAATCAATTTGATTACAAAAAGTAACTACCTGGTTTCAACTAAAAACAAATGTACCCATCACCGAGTTCATATTCATAACAAAATCTAGAATGAGTTCATCAGGACCACCTTCACAAGTACGATAGTTAAAGCCTCTAAGGAACATAGTGATCTTGAAATAAATACACATCATGGTTTCTATATACACAAGTCTGAAGAAAGCAAGCAAGCCTGGAATCTGGAGGAGAAACACTCACATGTGTAGCGCCTCGAGGAACTTGTCGTGCTCCGGGTCCATCCAGCTCTCGCTCAGCTTCGTGATGGTGTACGGCTTCCTCACCCGAGACCCCTCTGCCGCCAACGCCCGCCCGCTGCTGATGGTGTACAACTTCCTCACCACTGTACTACTCCAGGCGCAGGCGGCCTCCCGGCTTCTCCAAACCGCCGGGGAGAAAATCCAGCCCCATGAGTTCCTCTGCCCACGACCTCACGCCGCAGCAGAACGCTCAGCCCTCCCACATCCAGAGGTTGTTCCTTCTGCAAGGGCCAACACAAGGTGATGATGACATGCTCTGATTGCCATGACAGCCGCGGATTTATGGCACAAGCAGTTAAGTATTACTCTAGCATGGAGATAAGGTTGGGTATCCAGGGGAACTCACCATGGTCGGTTTGCACATGGTACAGATCGGCAGCGTGGACTCTACTGTGCCAGAGCCCGGTCCCTCAAACCGTCGATGGTGCGCCGTCGTCGGCGTCATTGATGGTGAGCTCTCTACTGCGCCGCCAGCCGCTAGGGGGAACAGAGTTGGGGAGAAGGCGAGATGGTGGATCTGGTGGCAACGCTGTGGGGTCGGTGTCAGGGTCGTTGACTTTGCCGTCGAAGATCTCCTCCGCTGCCTCCAGGTCTGCCCTGGAGCAGAAGGCGCGGCCACAAGGTCATCTGCGTCCAGGCGCCGGAACGGCGGTGGGGTGCGGCGGGATCGAGCAGTTTTTGGAGTTAGGGTTTCTAGTGGAGATGGAGATCTAGAGAGACCAAGAGTGGAGGCGGGGTCTTGCGCGTGAAGGGATAAAGAATTCTAGGGTTTGGGGCGTGGATGTTCCCTCTCGATCGCGTGGGATTTTACGAAACTAGCCCTGTTCACTTCTCGGTGCAACACAGGGAACTGTAGGCCGTGTCGGTCAATTCACGTCCAAACTTTTGGGGGAAGGGAGGCGGGAGAAACTTGTGCTGTGAATTTGGGGCGTTGGATGGAGGCCATCTGAATGGTTGACATCTTCTTACTTTGGCTGATCTATGGATAGCCCTATTCTCTCTTCTCATTGGCTGGCTCATCTGAAGAGTGTAAAAATGGTGTGTTTTGTGAAGGAAACACCAACTTAAAGTTGCAAAATGGTACCATCCTATTTTTAAAAAATACTAGACAACATTTCATGGACAAAGTACCAACCGTGGTATCTCAAACATTTCCGTCCACCCCTGACGAAAAAGACAAATTCCTGCCGAATCGGTAGGAAGTGGGTCCGGTTTGAACTACAAGTACATGATCTAATGCCCATTATTTTTTGAAAAAATTAGTTTTAGACTCACAATATGATGTTTCTTCAGAGATCCAATGCAAGTTTAGCGAGGCTCGGCTCCTAGCCAAGAATCTTCATGCCCGCCGTTTTGACCATAGTTTGAAACGAGCATAAAAAATTAAAAAATGGTCCGATCAATGCAAATCCTTCGTGTGGTGTCATATTATATGACATAGTTGCAAGTAAAAATACCAAACTTGGTATATTGCAAGTGTTTCAGGAAATCCTTCTTAGAAATGACCTATCATGTTCGAGGTTTCATGGCTTTCGGGCCAAACGACAAGTCTTATGGCTAGAATCGCGGCATAGTTTGTGATAATGTGCCCATATTGTGCACCCATATGTATCATGGGATGGAGAACAATATTGCAGGAGGAAGTTTTCCTTTTCGACGCATAGAAAATCCATTTTCCATTTTCCGACCGCAAAAAACAGGGCGTTTTGTGAAGCAACCACCAAATGACAGTTTTAGAATGGTATCACCATATTTTGTAAAAATATTAGACCACCTTACATGGACAATGTCCCAACCGGGGTATCTCAAACCTTTCCGTTCACCGCTGGCGAAAAAGACAAATTCCTGCCGAATCGACACGAAGTGGGTCCGGTTTGAACTAAAGGTACATGATCCGATGCTCATGATTTTTGGAAAAAAATCATTTTTAGACTCACAATATGCTATTTCTTCAGATATCCAATGCAAGTTTAGCGAGGCTCAGCCCCTAGCTAAGAACCTTCGTGTCCACCATTTTGACCATAGTTTGAAACAGGCATAAAAAATTCAAAAACGGTCCGATCAATGCAAATCCTTCGCGTGGTGTCTTATTATGTGACATAGTTTTGAGGAAAAATACCAAACTTGGTATATTGCAAGTGTCTCAAAAAAACCTTCTCAGAAATGACCTATCATGTTCGAGGTTTCATGACTTTCGGGCAAATGGCCAATGTTATGGCTAGAATCGCGTCATAGTTTGTGATAATGTGCCCATATTGTGCATCCATATACATCGTGGGATGGCGAACAATGTTGCGGGAGAAAGTTTACCTTTTTGACACACGGAAAATCCATTTTCCATTTTTTGAGTGCCAACAAACGGGGCGTTTTGTGAAGCAACCACCAAATGACAGTTTTAAAATGGTACGAACATATTTTGTAAAAATATTAGACCACCTTCCATGAACAATGTCCCAACCGGGGTATCACAAACCTTTCCGTCCACCCCTGGCGGAAAAGACAAATTCCTGCCGAATCGGTAGGAAGTGGGTCCGGTTTGAACTACAGGTACATGATCCGATGCTCATGATTTTTGGAAAAAATCATTTTTAGACTCACAATATGATGTTTCATTAGATATCCAATGCTAGTTTAGCGAGGCTCAGCCCCTACCTAAGAACCTTCGTGTCCGCCATTTTGACCATAGTTTGAAACGGGCATAAAAAATTCAAAAACAGTCCGAACTATGTGAATTCTTCGCGTGGTGTCTTCTTATGTGACATAGTTTCAAGGAAAAATACCAAAATTGGTATATTGCAAGTGTCTCAAAAAATACCTTCTCAGAAATGACCTATCATGTTCGAGGTTTCATGACTTTCGGGCATATGGCCAATGTTATGGCTAGAATCGCGTCATAGTTTGTGATAATGTGCCCATATTGTGCACCCATATACATCGTGGGAGGTAGAACAATGTTGCAGGAGAAAGTTTTCCTTTTTGACACACGAGAAATCCATTTTCCATTTTTCGAGTGCCAACAAATGGGGCGTTTTGTGAAGCAACCACCAAATGACAGTTTTACAATGGTACAAGCATATTTTGTAAAAATATTAGACCACCTTACATGGACAATGTCCCAACCGGGGTATCACAAACCTTTCCGTCCACCCCTGGCGAAAAAGACAAATTCCTGCCGAATCGATAGGAAGTGGGTCCGGTTTGAACTACAGGTACATGATCTGATGCTCATGATTTTTAGAAAAAATCATTTTTAGACTCATAATATGATGTTTCATCAGAGATCCAATGCAAGTTTAGCAAGACTCAGCCCCTATCTAAGAACCTTCGTGTCCGCCGTTTTGAACCATTGTTTGAAACGAGCATAACAAATTCAAAAACAGTCCGAACTATGTGAAACCTTTGCGTGTCGTCATGTTATATGACAAAGTTCCAAGGAAAAATATCAAACTTGGTAAATTGATTGCGTCTCGAAAAAACCTTCTCAGAAATGACCTATCATGTCCGAGGTTTCATAGCTTTCGGGCCAAATGACCAATGTTTTGGCCAGAATCATGGCATAGTTTATGATAATGTGCCCATATTGTGTACGCATGTGCATCGTGGGATGGATAACAATGTTGCAGGAGGAAGTTTTCCTTTTTAACACACGGAAAATCCATTTTCCACTTTCCGAGAGCAAAAAACGGGATGTTTTGTGAAGCAACCACCAAATGACAGTTTTAAAATGGTACCACCATATTTTGTAAAAATATTATACCACCTTACATGGACAATGTAACAACCGGGATATCTCAAACCTTTCCGTCCACCCCTAACGAAAAAGACAAATTTCTGCCGAATCGGCAGGAGGTGGGTTCGATTTGAACTATAGGTACATGATCTGATGCCCATGATTTTTTACAAAAATTATTTTTAGACTCATAATATGATATTTATTCAGAGATCCATTAATGGTTAGCAAGACCCAATTCCCAATTTTTTTAATTCAAACCTCTAATTTTAAAATCATATTTTGAATTATGATATTGTCCCTATCTATCTCTACTATATAATTTGTGTTTAGGTGGTTTTCGTCACCCCAATTTTTCGTCCGTCGGTCTTTGGACGATTTTACCCCTGCTTCTTAGAAGTATTTACCCGCTATGCCACACGCGCCCCGCAGGATCGGCGCTCGCCCTCGTCTAGCGGGAGAAACGGAACCCCCGCCCCAAAAAATCTCGCCCCAGATCCCGACGTCTCCTTCCCCGAGCCTCTGCTCGACCCTCGCGCAGCTGCTTCCGGCGACCACCCTCCCCGAAGACCCCTCCCCTCTTTTCCCAACGAAATCCAATCTTGCGACCCCCCGCTCCCCCTCCTCCCTCCACCCCGAGTTCTCCTGCTGCACCGACGGGTGGCGACCGGACGCGCTCGTTGTTGGCTGGTGGTGGTGGGGTGCAGGGAAGAGGTGCCCGGTTCTGGTGGTGATGGGAGAGCGGAGGACAACCGTTCATGGAAGGAGAGTGGAGGAGGCATGGCGGTGGGCTCGAGGAAGAGGGGGAGGAGATGGAAAGGAGGGGAGGCGCCAGGAAGAAATTGTAGGGTCGGCTGCTGCTTG
This sequence comes from Avena sativa, assembly GCA_916181665.1. Lineage (NCBI taxonomy): Eukaryota > Viridiplantae > Streptophyta > Magnoliopsida > Poales > Poaceae > Avena > Avena sativa. Next base: position 512,934,061 of record OV702294.1, read on the forward strand.
CGTCGATGGAGCGCCACATTGAGAACGAGATTGATCAATAAGTGTTTAGCTTTGCTGTTGCGGCGATAAATTGAGAGGTTAAGTAGGGAGAGAGTAATCTGCAGTCCACAACCGAGGCCGGCGGTGCACCGTAGTTTGATCTCTGCTGTCCTACGTGGAGCTTGCGTTCTGGGGTTTGGTTACGGATAAGCCGAGCTCATGTGGATTCAGGATCGATGCACCTGTCATAGGTAGCCCAGTCGCATGTAAAAAACTGTCAAATTTGAGGGTGATGTCTGGTCCGGCAGCTTCGATCTTCTCCGACTAAACCATCGAGCTGGATACATCTCCACCGCGTCTGAACTTCAAGACCCACTGCTGACTGCTCTGAATTTCTTCAAGCAAGGTAATGACAGCAGCGTGCAGTCCTAGATGCTTTGGACATCCTAGATACTCCCTCCGATCTATATTACTTGTCACTAAAATAGATATATCTAGACATGTTTTAGTGCTAGATACATCCATTTTAATGACAAGTAATATGGATCGGAGGGAGTAGTTTTTTTTGGATGATAGTTTTTTCTTAGTTTGTGGTCTGCTGTTATATGCTTCGTTGTGAGGCTGATGGAGTTCAGGAGAAAATCAGAGCTGGTATTCTGACTACGGTGAGAGGAACATAATAAGAAGATTGTACTCTGAGCAGCAGCTTTTGTACAGTTTAGCGTTGGTTTAGTTAGTACTTCCTGTTTGTGCTCTATACTAGCTAGCTAGCTGAGAATGAGCGCCAATGCAATGCTATATCATGCAAGTCAAAAAAGAGGTAATGTGCTGGGATTTCGGAATTTAGGATAATAGAAGCCATTGATCTGGTGACTTGTTTTCTTAGCAGCTAGCCTGAAGCGGTATGTGAGACGTCTTCATATGTATTAATTTCAGACATGAAAGAGATTGGAGAGATATTTGGATTTTGTTGATGCATAAATTGACACCGGGTCGTCTAACATCTTTTTCGAAATTATGACAATTGTTTTATTGGTGTGTCAATATTTTTTTATTCCGTAGCAACGCACGGGCATTTAGCTAGTACCTAATAATAAAGGACGAAATATTTTTTCCGGTCCAACACTTTTTTAGACGATTTAGCCTCTGCAATTTAAAAAAAACTAACCACCATTGCCACCCGCAAGAAAAAAAAACCGATTCACTTCCTCTTCGTCGCATTCTGTTCGGGTTGGTCTAACTGAAATGCGTCCATCAGCGAGGCGCAGCTACCGCTCAGCACAAGCGGAATATGAGTTTCTGTTCATGTTCACGGAGGAGACCGAGGGGTTGCTGCAGGTGGGTCTTCGCTGCCGGCGATGAGAAGCATCTGGGTCGGCTCGCGAGGACGAAGCCTGGCGTGGAGGCGCAGTCAAGAAGGATGGAGGCCGGCGCTTAAATTCTCGCTTGTGCTACAGGTGAAGGAGCATGTTCACACACATAAGCCGCGCGCGCTGGATTCGTTAGGACCAGGAGATCGTGTGCGTACGACGACGCCATGGTGACCATGCCACGGAATGATGTCGCTGCGTCTGCATGCTCCTCCTCCGTCTTACCTTCTCGCCATGAACACAACGCCATAGACCGTTCATGGCCGGCGCAGCAAGCTAATCCTCTTCTCCTCCCTTCTTGTTCAACTTCGATTTTGGTGTTCTGCGCGTTGGACGGTAGCCTAGGACTGGTCAGAAAAATGCTGAAAGAAGCTTCAATGCATCGCGTCGTTCTTTCCCGTCGTCTCTCTGTCGTATCAATTGATCCGAATTAGATTAACGAGCCATGCCTATACATGGTTGCCTGATTACGTGAGCCTATGTTGGTGGTTGGCTACTGGCTGAGCTGAATTCTGCATTGGATTGTGGATGATTAAAGGACCGACAAGAGAACCATACGGGTGAGTGAACTGGTTTTGGGGCAAATTTTTGAGTCGCTAATAGGATTCTTAGAACTTCACGAAATATTTAGGTTGGCAAAATGCACACGAAAGGAATTTTGTTCAACTAATAATAATCACTCAATATAACAGTTTTACTCCTCCTACTTTTTGTTGGGAAGAACAGCCATCAAACATAGATGTGCCCACGGCAGCGCTGCCGAACGACTAAGATTGAAAGTTGCCACTGGATATATGTGGTGGGCCCTTACAATTTTCACGTGACATAAAAAGTGACAAAAAGGAAATTGCCATCGCCCAGAAAAGAAAGATGATTTAATGTTTTCTTGTGTTTATGCATTTTATAAAAATAATAAAACAATGATAATCAACATTTTAAGATGATCTACTGAATTTTATAAAAATTTAGAGATAAATATTAATTCTTTTGGACATCTTATTCAAAAGATACAATAGAATTATGAAAAAAAAAAAACAAAGAAAAAATCTATCCTAACCGGACCAGCCGACCAAGCCCGGACCTAAACTACCGCGCGAAGGCCCAACCCAGCCCATACCTAAACTCCTACGTGCAGGCCTGCTCCCTTCCGAGAGAGCCAGAAAAAAATCGTGCGGATTATGTATTTTAGAATCGCGCGTAGGTTTTAAGCATAGAAGGCTTAGTGGCCTAGTGGTTTGGGAGTGTTGCCTCTTTGAGCGAGGACGCAGGTTTGATTCCTCACCTTCTCTCATTTTTTATTTTATTACTTATAATAAGCATGCATGTGATAAAATAAAAACTAACATGTATATATTTCCTAATAAGCACGGGTGTGACATGTATAGTTCCTAATAAGCACGCGTGTCTGTCTGGTTGACACGTAGACAAAGTTTGCCAACTGGATACGATACATAGAAAAAAATGACACATAGATACTTTATGTGGGAAAAATTTAAACATAGACAATGCCACATAGGCAAAAATTGCTGACGTGGAGGCTTACTTATTTTATTTTAGACGTTACGACCAATTTAAATCATCGTAATCGGCTACAAATAATATTTTAGTCTACGTCGGTCAGATTATGACTATTTTGTCTAGTCAAATTAGGATGTTTTTAGCCAAATCATCTTGCATGTGATAAAATAAAAACTAACATGTATATATTTCTTAATAAGCACGGGTGTGACAAAAATTGACATGTATAGTTCCTAATAAGCACGCGTGTCTGTCTGGTTGACACGTAGACAAAGTTTGCCAACTGGATACGACACATAGGAAAAAATGACACATAGATACTTTATGTGGGAAAAATTTAAACATAGACAATGCCACATAGGCAAAAATTGCTGACGTGGAGGCTTACTTATTTTATTTTAGACGTTACGACCAATTTAAATCATCGTAATCGGCTACAAATAACATTTTAGTCTACGTCGGTCAGATTATGACTATTTTGCCTAGTCAAATTAGGATGTTTTTAGCCAAATCATCTTAATTTTTCAGTGTTCTAACCTCTTCTAACATCTTGCGACCATGTGCGAAATCGTCATAGATCTATGATGATTTGGTCCACGGTCACTATCAGAAGGTCATAGATTAACACATTTCTTGTAGTGTATAGACAAAGCAAAGCAAAGTAGATACTAAACAAGCATGGAACATAAAAAATTATAGATACGTTTCCGACGTATCACATACTTCTTATTATGAATTGTCTAAGTATCTACTCATGTGCTGAGAATATATACATAAACAAATGTGTTCGTAAAAATTCTTTTATCGCACTCAGTTTTCAACTGAATTGCTTGAAGACAAGCAATAAGCTAAGCTTGGGGGAGTTGATACTCCAAAACGTATCTACTTTTCCGAACACTTTTGCTATTGTTTATCCTCTAAACTTGTGTGATTTGGATACAACTAACATAGACTAACACAGTTTTTTAGTAGAATTACCTTGGTGTCTAGTTTTTATGCAGAAAATCAACTATCAGGAAAAATCCCGGAAAATATGCCAAAAATCCTATTTCACCAGAAGACTCACGGAGCCAGAAGACGAGACAGAGGAGGGCCACGAGGGTCTCACACCCCCTGGCCACGCGGGCCAGGCCTGGCCGTGCCTGGAAGGGGTGTGGCCGCCTCGGGCACCCCCTCGGCCTCCCTCTTCACCTATAAGATGCCACTTGACCTAAAAACTCAAGGGGGTTCGACGTTTTTCTAGAAAGAGTTCCGCTGCGCCGCCACCACAAGAAACGACGATTCGGAACCAGAAACTCCATTGTGGCACCCTGCCGGGATGGGGAATTTGGAGGGGATCATCGCCATCATCATCACCACCGACGCCTCTCTATCAACCATCCATGTTTCCCCCATCCATGAGTGAGTAATCCCCCGCTGTAGGCTATGGGGATGGTAGGGATTGGATGAGTTCTATCATGTAATCCAATAAGATTGTTATGGCATGGTGCCTAGTATCTTTATTAGTGCTATTTGACTGATTCATGATGATAGTATTGTTTGTGATCTTATCTGCAAGTTGTGTACACATATCATTGTCCGGAACCAAAGGCCCCCAAGTGATAGAAATTGGGACAGCCGGAGGGGATGGCTGTGATGTGAGGATCACATGTGTTCATGGAGTGTTAATGCTTTGCTCCGGTGCTCTATTAAAAGGAGCACCTTAATTGCGAGTAGGTTCCCTTGAGTCCCTACTGCAACGGGCTGGCAGGACAAAAGATGTTGTACAAGTTCTCATTGCGAGCACGTATGACTATAGATGGAACGCATGCCTATGATTGTTTAGTATTCAGATGCTTTATCTTATTTATCTGCAAATGCCCTAGATCTTGAAGTTACATGATATAGAGGTCCCAACCTTTAATAAGGTAGAGATCCCTGCGTTTGCAATGCTAGTCCCTGGATCAATAGCTAGCATCCACAGTTAAGATGTAATATCAAGAACAAAGGTTATAATACAACTTTATAACCAGGAATAAAATAATTAATTACAGCTTACATAGCTCATTTGGCTATCTCATTACAATGCATCAAAAATAACTTTAGCATGGAGTCCTGATGGGGATATGCCTACCGGGGTATACCCAGCAGGACGATTCCGACTGGCCCAGGCACCTGCGAGTGGGCCTACAGTAACGGCGAATGGATCACGACCTGGCGTGGACTCAAGCGACTGGAAGATGAAGGACCAGAAGCGTAGATAGGCCCAGTCGGATTAGGTTAAACGATTGCTGAAACCTTAACTAATTCTGTAAACCCTAGGGGGTGAGTCTATATAAACCTCCCTAGAGGGCGTGTAGAGGATACGTTCTATCATCCACCCAAGCGACTCGCTGCCTAGCCGCCGAGCTCGCCCCATTGTACTTCCACCATAATACAATCTAGCAGGAGTAGGTCTTTACCCTCTGGGGGGCCGAACCTGGGTAAATCCTTGTGTCTCCGACCTCATCTCGCACCGCAGATGGCTGGCCGCCCTTTCCCCATGTTCTACTACTCGTTGCCGATTGCAGCATCTGCCGTGGTCATTCCCACGATAGTGGCGCCCACCGTGGGGCCTGGACGGTCTTGCCGGTGTTCTGCGGCGAGATCCAATCTGCCCATCAACGAGGCGGTCGCCACCGGCCGCATGATAGCGATCAACGAGATGCTCCAAATCTTGCCGAGCAGCTACGTCCCGGCGGCGTGACCCATCACGCACAGCATGATCCTGCCGGTTGGCACGATCAGTCTCTTCGTCGGCCTCACCGACGTCATCATCTCGGAGGACTCGGCTCGCATCCGCGAGTCGCCGCCACGCGACCGGCTCTCTGAGTCAGGTCCGCACGATCCACCACCTCGCCTCCGAGTACGACTCAGCCCACAGCGACATGGCTGAAACCACCGCGGCCGCGGAAAACACGACCCTCGATGACGACGCCGATTCGGCGACCCCGGCGTCACTCGCCGGATCCATCGTCGCCGCGTCGCCCGCGGGCTCCATCACCCATGTCTCCAACGTCGGAGACTTCGAGGATCCCTCCATCCTTGGGATCTTCGACTTCGACTCCGGGTTGGAGAACTCTGTCGATCTCCGCGACGGGACCGGTCGCCACACCGTGACCTACATGGCGACTGGCGCCGAACCACCGGAGGATCCATTCTCCACCCCGATCCCTCCCAACGCAACGGCAACAGAGGTCGAGGAACTCCTCCTGAAGCTGGCGGAAGCGGTCCGCAAGGAGCAAGCCGAGCGCGAAAAATTTCGCCTCAAGCAGGTGACGGTGCAGGAGCTGTCGCGCTACCACCAGCAACGAATCAGGTCGCGCCTGAACCCTACCGTCCAGGGGCGCGCCCTGAACTTCGACGGCGAGAGCGACCCGGCCCGCGCGGCCGAGCGCGCGATCTGCGAGAACACGCCACCAAGAGGAAGCGCCCGGCCCCCACCAGGGTTGACGGCGAATGGCGCCCCACCTCCACCCAACCGCGCACCCCCCAGGGACCAGCCGCGGATCGTGGTATCCTCACGGGAGCGAGACGCGAACGGCCTGCCACTGTTCTCCACCCCGATGGACAACCTCGTGGCGGCCGAGCAGCGGCCGACAACATCACGGCCACCGGTGACGGCGCCCTACAGATCCAGTACGTCAAGGCCTTGCTCGCAAAGGCGGTCGAGGAACAAAACGCAGGCATCGACTCACAAGGTCGGATGTACTCGCGTTCATCGGGAAGCAGGGCGGCCTCAAGCGGCCGCCCCTTGGCGGTAAACACCCTCAACTGCCCGCCACCCGAACCACTATAGCTCCAACACCGACCCGCGGACACGGCACTCTCCACCAACGACCCCCGGCCGGCGACCAACTTCGTCGCCGCCAACGGTCAGCCCGTCGACGCCCGCACCCACATCATCAACAACCAGAGTTGGCGCGCACGCCAGCTCGACGACCTGCGGCACACCTTAACCAACCGCCGCGACAGCGAGCCGAGGGGGTCGCTAAGCCGACTCGGGCCCCGGTGCTTCGGACCGATGATCCGAGGCGAAAGATACCCGGTGAACTTCAAAGCGCCGAAGGAAATAGAGAAGTACGACCCCACGTACGATCCCTCCGTATGGCTGGATACTTACCTCATGGCAATGGGGATCGCCGGCCACACCGATCTACTCGCCGCCCGCTACCTCCCCCTGATGATGGAGGGGGCGTGTAGGCAGTGGATCAACACTCTCCCCGCGGATAGCATCGACTCCTGGGAAGAGATGCGCGACGCCTTCATCAGGCACTTCGAGGGTTCATACACCCGCGCCACCACCATCGAGGACCTGGAACGATGCGTCCAGGGACCTCGCGAGTCGACCCGCAGCTGGGTCCAACGATGGCAAGAACTGTGGTACAAAGCGGTCGGTATCCACCCAGACACCGCAATCCACTGCTTCAAGACCTCGTGCCGTTATGAGCCCCTGGTCGCCAAGCTCAAACGAGCATACCGCACACTCGACAACATAACGGACCTCCTTGAGATCGCCAAAAGATACGCGGAGGAAGACCCAAACCAAGAAACCGACGACGAGTCGGGAGGACAACGCCGCATGAGCGGCAACGACAACGGACGATGATCCGATCTACGCTACAGCAACACTCGCCTCACCGGCAAGCGACACAGTGACGGGCGAGTCGACTTCGTCGCCAACACTGGGCATGCGCAGCGCGAGGCCAAGAGCTTCCGCCGCGATGGGGGGCAATGCCGCGACGGCGGCAACTACAAGGCGAAACCAAGGTTTGACCCCGCGGCCCTCCTTAACCAAACTTGTGCATTTCACAGCAGGGAAGGAAAGCCCGCCACGCACACGACCGCCGACTCCCACTCTCTCAAGGAGATCGAGAAGGCACGGCGAGCGCGGGAAGACCCCGACAACAACCGGCCAAACGGCGGAAAATTCGGCAGCGTGGCTGGCTCGCTCCACACCTTTACAGGCTTCAACACGAAGCGCGAGAAGAAGGTCATCGCCCGCGCCGTCTCCGTCAACGCGGTGGCCCAGGTGGACGTTCCCCAGTTCCTCAACTGGTCGGAGCAACCAATCACTTGGAGCCGCCAGGACCACTCGCCACGCATCGAGTACCCGGGCCGAGTCGCCCTGGTAGTCAAGCCCAAGGTGGGAGACTACTGGCTCCCCAAGACATTGATGGACGGCGGCAGCTCCATCAACATCCTGTACCTGGACACCTTCAGGCGACTGCGGCTCCCGCAGTCGATGGTCGAGACGACCTACACCACGTTCCACGGCATCGTCCTCGGTCGGAAGGCGTACCCGATCAGCAAGGTCACACTGCCAGTCACCTTCGGCACACCGGCAAACTTCCGCACCAAGCAGATCGTCTTCGAGCTGGTGCCCTTCGACAACCCCTACCACTGCCTCTTGGGGCGCCAGGCGTTCGCCAAGTTCATGGCGGCGCCCCACTACGCGTACAATGCGATGAAGCTCCCCGGACCGCGTGGCGTCATCACCATCCATGGCGACCCTGACATGGCCGCTGAGTGCGAGGCCAAAGGAGCCGAACTCGCCGACGCCGTCATCGCGGCCGAGGCCAACCACGCCGACGAGCTCGCCAAATACGCGAGCGGGGTCAACAACGACGACCCCACTATACTCAAGAAGCCTAACTCAGAGGGCGGCAAAACCTCAGCCTTCGAGGCAACGACGCATACCCGCACCGTCGAGCTGGTCCTAGGCGACTCCAGCCAGACGGTGACGATCGGGACGGGCATGAGCCCAGCATAGGAAGGCGCGCTCATCGAGTTCCTCCGTGAAAACAGGGACATCTTCGCATGGAAGCCCTCTGACATGCCTGTTGTCCCTAGGGAACTCGCTGAGCACAAACCCCCAAAGTGCGACCTATCAAGCAGTCGCTGCGGCCCTTCAACGAATAGCGCCGCCGGGAAATCGGCGAAGAGGTGCAGCGTCTACTCGTTGCAGGCTTCATCCGCCAATCAAATACTCCAAGTGGCTGGCAAACCCAGTCCTGGTCAAGAAGAAAAATGGGACCTGGAGGATGTGTATCGACTACACAAACTTAAACAGCGCCTGCCCGAAGGAGCAATTCGTCCTCCCGCGGATCGACCAAATAATCGATTCCACCGCGGGCTCGGAATCGCTATGCTTCCTCGACGCCTACTCTGGATACAACCAGATCAAAATGGCCGTTGAGGACGAAGAGAAGACGACGTTCATCACGCCATTCGGAGCCTTCTGCTACACTTCCATGACCTTCGGCCTCAAGAACGCCGAGGCGACCTACCAGCGGTGTATGCAGGAGTGCCTTGCGAGCCAAATTGGCCGCAATATCCACGTCTACATCGACGACGTGGCAGTGAAGTCCGCTCGCCAAGGCGACCTACTCGCCGACCTGGCGGAAACATTCGCCAACCTGCGGAAATACAAGATAAAGCTCAACCCAGGCAAATGCACCTTCGGTGTACCAGTAGGGCAGCTACTGGGATACGTCGTCTCCAAGCGCGGGATCGAGGCGAATCCCACCAAGATCGACACGATCGCTCGACTCGGCAAACCTGAGTGCCTGCGCGACGTCCAGAAGCTGGCCGGGCGAGTCGCGGCTCTCAGTCGCTTCATCCCTCGATTGGGCAAAAAGGCGATGCCCCTATACCGCCTGATGCGCAAGAACCCCACCTTCCAGTGGGACACGGAGGCGGACGATGCGCTCCGTGACCTCAAGAAGGTGCTACTCGCAGCACCGCTACTCGCCGCCCCTGTCGACAAGGAACCCATGCTGGTCTACGTCGCGGCTTCCGAGCGCGTTGTCAGCGCCGTCATGGTCGTCGAGCGACCAGAGGAAGGAAAGGAGCGCCTAGTGCAGCGACCAGTGTACTATATCAGCGAGTCGCGCCAGCGATACCCGCAATACCAGAAACTGGTATACGCAGTCTTCAGAGCATAGCGGCGACTGCCAAACTACTTCCAGGAGCACCCCATAACGTTCGTATCCTCAGCACCGTTGCAGGACATCATCCGCAACCGCGAGGCGACCGGGCGAGTCGCCAAGTGGGACGTCAAAATCGGCGTCCACAACATCAAGTACGAGCCGCGCAAAGCGATCAAGTCGCAAGCTCTCGCGGACTTCATCGCCGACTGGGAGGAGGACCAGCAGCTAGAAAAGCTGCCATACCTCCACTACTGGAGTTTACACTTCGACGGTTCCAAGAATGCGGACGGTGCAGGAGCAGGGATCGTGCTAAAATCTCCGAAGGGCGACAAGCTACGCTACGCCCTCTGCCTCGACTTCACCCCCTGCACCAACAACATGGCCGAGTACGAGGCACTACTCCACGGCATGCGAGCCGCCAAGGAGATGAATGTCAACCGCCTACGCTGCTACGGAGACTCCAACCTCGTTGCTGGCACCTGCGACGCCGTCTCCCCCACCATGGCGGCATACCGCCAAGCAGTGGACAAGCTGGGCGGACACTTCGCAGGCTATTCCATCGAGTGGATCGACAGGCGGAAAAACGAGGAAGCCAACGCACTCTCTTGTATTGTCTCGGCTCGACTCGCACCACCCGCCGGCGTCTTCCTCGACACCATCACCAAGCCTTCCATCTCTCCCCCAAGGGAGATCGACATCGGAGTCCCGCTACAACCAGAGGCAGCCCTGGTCGCATTCGTCGCCGAGCCAGAAGACTGGACTACGCCGTACATCGCCTACCTGGAGGGAGGCACCTTGCCAGCAGACAAAACAGACGCCCGGATGAGAGCGCGCCGCTGCAAATCCTTCGTCATCATCGACGGCGAGCTCCACAAGCACAGCGTGACCGGCGTGTTCCAACGCTGCGTCCAACCCGCTGACGGACGCAAAATCCTCCACGACATCCACTCCGGCGATTGCGGCCACCACGCCAGCGCCCGCTCTCTGGTCGCAAAGGCTATGCGACACGGTTTCTACTGGCCCACTGCACACGCAGACGCTGTCGACATTGTCCAGCGGTGCGCCGGGTGCCAGAAATACGCCAACCAGACCCACGTGCCGATCTCGGCGCTCAAGACAATCCCCATCACCTGGCCGTTTGCCGTGTGGGGTATGGACATGGTAGGCCCTTCCAAAAAGGCCCCCTCTGGCTTCACCCACCTCCTGGTCACAGTCGACAAATTCACAAAATGGGTGGAGGCCAAGCCAGTCCGGAAATGCGACGGGAAGACCGCCACCAAGTTCCTACGCGAGCTCATCTATCGCTACGGGTTCCCAAACAGCATCATCACGGACAACGGCACCAACTTTGCCAAAGGAGCCATGGCCGAGTTCTGCAAGGAACATCACATCCGACTCGACCTCGCCTCAGCCGCTCACCCGGAGTCCAACGGCCAGGCGGAGCGAGCCAACCAGAGCATCCTCCACGGCCTGAAGCCACGGCTCCAAGTACCACTCGAGCGCACCGCCGGGTGCTGGGTCGAGGAGCTACCCTCCGTCATCTGGGGCATCCGCAGCTCCGTCAACAGGTCGAGAGGGTTCACCCCCTTCTTCATGGTGTATGGTGCCGAGGCAGTCATGCCCACTGACCTAGAGCACGACTCGCCCAGGGTTGTCCACTACACGGAGGCCGCAAACGAACTTGCACGCTAGGATGGAGTCGACCAACTCGACGAGGCACGCGACCTAGCCCGCTCCCGCACCGCCATCTACCAACAAGGGCTCCACCGCTACCATAGCTGGCGAGTAAGGACTCGCACGTTCCAGGAAGGCGATCTGGTGCTACGCCTCATCCAGGACAAGAAGGGCATGCACAAGCTATCCGCCCCTTGGGAGGGACCATTCGCCATCGGGCGAGTCCTCGGCAACAACGCCTACTACCTCATCGACGTCCGAGGAGACGGGAAACTCAACGTCAAGCGACCGTGGAATGTAAACTTACTACAGAAATTCTACTCCTAGAATTCCATACATGTACTCTCCACCTGCTATGAAATAAAATAGATCGGTTACCGCAAATTGCGTCTACTCTCCGTGCCGTGTGCCACTCGCACTCGTAATAACAGCGTCACGCTAATCGCAGAAGTCAACCTCTGGTACAGCGACCGGCACAACCAAGTAGTGCGTTCCGAGTGCACTGGGTTCCCCAGGACTCGTAACGTCCACAAAAAACTCCAACCCGGAGCACCATTGGAGTCGCCTAGCTCTACTGGCTTAACGAGCCAAGACAACTGCCCTCGTTCCTCACAACGACCAAGGTCGTCCGCATCCTCGGCACAGCGACTTGAACGACCAAGTACCACGCTCGGGGACTAACGACCAGTCGAGTACGAGTGACTAGGGAAAAACGCCAAGTATGAGAGCCTGCCTAGGACTCGCCATGCGACTGACCCTACGGGTCAGGCAGGAGTGATACACTTCCTCTAACGCGCTCAGTCCTCACCCACCCTGGAGTTGCGACTAGAACCACCAAGTACCACGCTCGGGGACTCGGCCACCCGACCTCGCTCGCGCAAGGGAAAATGGTCAAGTAAAGAGCACTAACGGGAGTCGCCCAGCGACTGGCTCTCCGAGCTCGGGCGAGCTGACCTCATTAACAAAACAACTGACAAAACATTCAAAACCACAAACACATAACAAACGAGGTAAACCCCATAAAAAGGGCGGACGCGCTCGGGGACTCGTCCAATCAGCAATCAAAATCACGAAACAATTCACAAAATAACACGAAGTTTCATTATAGCAGAACAGCGTCATTCCAAAATACAAGTTGAGTCCAATAGCCACTCGCTACTAACGCCCTAGGGCACAGTGTTTCTACTCCGCAGGTTTCGACGGCGACTCGCCGCCACCCCTACGGTTGCGAATGAAAGGCGTGTACGGATTCGACGGCTACGTCGTCAACTCACCCGCCACCACCGCACGGAAGTGCTGCTCGACCTTGAAGTCCCGATGCGGCAGCTCAGGATCGTTGGGGGCGACAGTCGTCTCTTGATAGGGGAGGAGGTCACCCATCGCCCAGACGCGATCAGAGTACACCGTGGCCCGGTCCGTCAGCTTCAGCACCTCGGCGATCTCCACCGAGCCCGTCGACGAGGGGTAGCCACTCGTCACGTCGTCAAGATCGAAGTCTCCGGGAAGTGGGCAAGCCCAAGGCTGAGAGCCGCCGCGACCCCGCGCCGGAACGCCGATCGCGTCATGAACTCGACGGCTGACGGCGCCTTCTCCAGATACCGCCATACTTCAACGAGGTCGCTGGGAATCACTTCCATAGGCGATATCTCCTGAAGATATACCCGAATGCAAGCCGCAGACAACGTGGCCGAGTCGACCAGAGTGGTCACACACTGCTGCGCGTCGTACGACTGCGCCTCCTCCGAGCTGTCGATAATCCGACCTGTGGACAGAGGGCGGCAGTGAGTATAACAACGATTACATAATGCAGCTACTACAGGCAGAGGCAGAAAGTTTACCAATCAAAGGACGGTAGAGGCCCATGATGAAGCTTTGAAGCGAGGAGAAGTCGTTCTGCAGCCCAACAACGAGGGCGTCAGAGACCTTTCGCTCTTCAGCGGCAGCCGTAACAGTAGCTTTTGCTCGCCCATCCGCTGAGCTTGCCTCCGCCTTCGCTTCCTTGAGCTCGCGCTCCAGATCAGTGATCCGCTTCTCAGCCATACTCAACGCATACTGAGCTGCCGTCAGCTCACCCGCCGGGACAAGGCCCTGATGGACCTCCTCTACCTTGGCAGCGATTTCTTGGAGTCCCTTGTTCGTCTCTTTGACGGCAACAAGTTCCTTCTCCGCGTGACACTTCGCAGCAAGCCGATCGGCCGACTGACGCTGCAAGCCCTGCGCACAAATCAAACAGTCAAACAATGGAATCCTAAGTGCTCACCTGAAATTCAGCGACTAGACACTCGGGGACTGGAGATCAAAAAATCCTATGTGCCCACCCGCTGAAATTCAGCACTAGATACTCGGGGACTGGGTGCTACAAATAAAAACAAACACTAAAAGAATCTGACCACTGAAATTCAGTGGCCCGATCCTCGGGGACTGGACATACCTGGATGGCTGCGCCCAGCATGCCATGGAGCTGTAGCGCGTCCCCAGATGCGAGAAGAGCCAGAGTGTGTCCGCGACGCGGCTCGACCTCCGTTTCGGTGACCCCAGGCGTGTGGCTCAATGGCACTGTACCACTCGCTGTGGCCGCTTTGGCCATAAAGCGGGGGGAGGTCGCGGCAGATGCTCCAACACCACTAGGAGCCGGCTCGGCCATCCCAGGCGAGGAAACAGCCTCCTTGGTCTTCAAGGCCACCTCCGCTGTAGTAGGAGGATCACTCGGAGCAACCGTCGTGTCGTCAGAGACCGTGACGACATCGTCGCCCTTTGCCTTCTTAGCACTGTCTGTGGGGGCAGCGACTTCATCAGCTTTCCTCTTCCGTGAGGGATCCTCCTCGGCGACGACTGGCGGCACCTTGGCCACGGAAGGGTGGCCGATATTCTTAAATCCAGTCCTGTGAAACAACGATATGAGCAAAGTTGTCCGAGTACAACGGAAGGCAAGAAGTTGAACAAAACTTACTTGGCGACTGGTATGAACCACAGTCCCGTGCGGATACTGGCCGGCTTCTCCAGCTCGGCACCCAGCTTCCGACTGAGGCCCATCTCGAGCACGTCGTGTGCCCAAGACATGGAGGGCCTCTTCAAAGACGAGGCCGCGGCAGGAGCCTCCGTGACGACATCTGCGGGAGCTCTCCTGGGAGGTGAAGCCGCTGCGGCTGGAATAGCCCCCAACACAGAAACCGGGGCAAACGGGGGTGGAAGCGAGGCCAGAGGTACCTCATCCAGGAGGTCAGCGGCTTCCGGTGTTGCCGTCGTGTGCGCCGCGTCACCCTTAGCCGAGCTGCTGGCGTCAGAACTAGTCGCAGAGCGAGGCGAAGACGCCTGCTTTGCCGGCTTCATCTTCCTCCTTGGCGGAGCCTTCACTTCCTTCTTCTTCTTCTTCTTCTTCTTCTTCTTCGACGGCATAGCCTCACGACACGAGGTGTGCTCGGGGATCTCATCATCATCATCGTCGTGACGTTCGAGGCTCTTACTCGCCTCGAGCTCGCGCTGATGCTGCCCGCGAGTTTTGCGAACCATCGGGGCGGCGTCCTCCACGGGCTCGTCTTCGTCATCATCATCGTCATCACCCGCGTCGCTTTCGATGTCGCCTCTGGTGGGTGGTGACTCGCTCCTGTCCCGAACGGACGAGCTCGAGTTTTCGTCATCTGCGGGTGGGAGCCATCCTTCCACTACTTGGAACAACTACAATAAAAATGAAACAACATCAGCATAACCGCGACTGCATTATCTGCGACTGCGAATGGCGACAAAAATGGCGACTTACCGTTGGAGCTGGGCGCCTTGCGGTATAGGGGGCGACCCCAGCCTTCGCGTCCAGGTACGCCGCCTGGGTGATTTTCTTCAGAGCTAGGATGTAGTCCTCGAGCTTCCACTCGACGAGGCAGGATTTTGTCGGGTCGTCCCTACCCGTGTACTCGTACATATAATGGTCACGGCGGGCCAAAGGCACAAGCCGCCGCCCGAGCCAGCAGTTGTAAAGATTGATGGTTTGGAGGCCCTTCTTCTTTAGGCCGCGGATGGTTTGCAACATTTCGTCGACAACCATCCGCTGGTCCAGCGGGAGCTTGCCGACCTGGAGCCGATGCGGTTCAGGTCGGTTGGCGGAGTACCTTGGAAGCTCCACCTCGCCATCTGGATTCGCCTCGGTGACGTAGAACCAGGATTTCTTCCACTCGTTTGCCGCCTTGGCCGGCAGCATCAGGTCGAAGAACGACGCCTTCGACTTCATCTGAAACGTCAGGCCACCCGCAGCCAGCATTGGGCCGCCTGATTCTTCGCGGCTAATCCTCCCATGGAATAGATCTTGCCATAGGGGTAAGTAGGGCCTGCAGCCTAGATAGCACTCGCAGAACGCCACGAAAATGGCGAGCTGCTCGATGCTATGCGGGCCCAGGTCCGATGGCTAGATCCCGTAGAAGGCGCAGAAACGCCGGAAGAATAGAGAGATAGGAAACCCCAGCCCCCGTTCCAGGTGGATAGGGAAGCAAACGAATTCTCCCTCACGCGGGTCCAGAGTCACCTCTCCGGCCGCGGGGATGCGCCACCTGCCGGCGCGTAGGATCCCGGCCTCTTCAAACAACGCCAATAGTTCCCTGGTGCACTTGGATCGGCCCCATGGTTCGGTTGAGGGGGCCATTGGTTGGAAGATTTGCGGAGGTCGGGGCTCTCTAGATCGGTTGGATCACGATGCAGAGTGGAAACGGAGATGGGCGAGGTCGGAGGAAAGGTGAAGGAATGTTTCCCCGCTCGCCCGTCATTCCCCTTATATAGCGGTTGTTACCCGCCAATTTCGGGAGCCGTTACTCCGCAGTGATTACGCCAAAAGTTACCGTTGGATTACCCCAACGGCTAGTTTTAACCCCACTTGACGGTCCAACTTCATCCACTCGACTCGTCGCTCCGTGTGACCTGCTAATTCACCGACCCGATCACTACAATAGTGACTGAATATTCGACGACCCGTTCGCCGAGCTGCGACTAAATCGGTCGCCCTTAGTGCGACTAGAATAACTGGTTTTTTCTTTATTCAGGAGTCCACCGCCGATTCGACTAGGCATCCGCATTGGAGCCGTATGCACCGACTGCCAGCGACCGCCTGCGACCAATCAACGACGGCCTCAGGGACTACTGATGGGGATATGCCTACCGGGGTATACCCAGCAGGACGATTCCGACTGGCCCAGGCACCTGCGAGTGGTCCTACAGTAACGGCGACTGGATCACGACCTGGCGTGGACTCAAGCGACTGGAAGCTGAAGGCCGAGAAGCGTAGATAGGCCCAGTCGGATTAGGTTAAACGATTGCTGAAACCTTAACTGATTCGGTTGAGATCTGTAAACCCTAGGGGTGAGTCTATATAAACCTCCCTAGAGGGCGTGTAGAGGATACGTTCTATCATCCACCCAAGCGACTCGCTGCCTAGCCGCCGAGCTCGCCCCATTGTACTTCCACCATAATACAATCTAGAAGGAGTAGGTCTTTACCCTCCGGGAGGGGCGAACCTGGGTAAATCCTTGTGTCTCCGCCCTCATCTCGCACCGTAGATGGCTGGCCGCCCTTGCCCCATGTTCTACTACTCGCTGCCGATTGCAGCATCTGCCGTGGTCATTCCCACGACAAGTCCTTCATCTTCAAAGTGCCACAGGCAAACATGTTGGTTGTAGACTTGTAATCCTAATCAAAACACTTCACTAACATCAAACAAACCTGCAACATAATAAGTTATAGCCACAAGGGTCAATACATTTGAATTGTATTGGCAAGTGATACTATGGAAGTATAGTGGAGTCTATCATCTATATGCATTTGGCTAAGTGGAGCTTAGGCTTGCTTTGCTCAAAATAGATTTTCCTTATCATTTGAAAACACTAAGTTTTTGCTTGACAAAATCACCCAAGGCATCTCCCAATAGAAATTGGTGATCCTTCAACCCTTGTTCAACCAAAAAAATTTAACTTAGAAATTGGGATGAGGAGATTCTTGATAGCTTCCATGTCTTGATGCTCAAATTGTCCTTTACCAGGGACATGGCTAAGTACTTAGATTTTACACTCTGCAGAGGTGGTGCACTTTCCCCACAAGACTTGGTTTCACCAAGACAAGATCTTTCAGAAGCCTTCCCTTAGACCAGAATGGACGTGCTCCAACCTATCAAACCCCTACCACCAACTATCCATTTGGATAAGTTGTTGCAACCTATATGATCCAGGAAGAGCCCATAATGCCAAGTGGCTACACTTGAAGCTTCTCAACATTTGACATCTCAAATCTCTTTGTTCCTGGGTGGCCATCCACAAGTGAGATACACAAGGTAAACCATAGAAATGGGCCTTGTGTAACCACTCAACACAAACCATTCCTTCCATTCCACCCAGGTGATTCATTCATTTAGTTGTTTTATTAAACAAAACACAAGTCCTTGACTTAGAAATATTCCATAGTATGAATATATTCCAACCTTGTTTTCTACTAGCTAAGCTAAGCATGATAGTAGTAGGAATCTTAACTTAGGAAATTTCTACTAAGGTTTCATCTACTAGGATTTCCCATGGCATAGTTTACACTTAGAAAAAATTCCATGCAAGTCCTACTTAGAAATATCACTAATGCATAGTGAAAATAATGGGACAAAAGTATGGAGCATCACTTGAATTTTTGGTAGATAATTATAAGTTCACTCCTTTATCTTGCAATATTCACATTCTTCAAATTCCACTACAATTCAACCAAGCAAGCAATAATCAATCTACCATTCAAGCAAATATCACATAAAATAATAAAAATAAAGAAATGCATGCAAGCATGCCAAAGATTGTTTTATTTACAAAAGTGGTTTCTAATAGGTTATAAACATTCTAAAACATCTATTGGTAATTTTATAAAAGTGGCAAAACTATTTGCAAAAGATTTTACCTATAAACCATTTTTAAACCAAATCAATATTTTATGTGGTTGAAAATGCTTTTTAGCAAAGTAATAATCTATATAGGGTTCACCAAATATATTTTTAAATCATAAAACTTTGTGTTTAGGGTCAGAGAGTTTAATCCAAATCATTTCCCAAAGATTTTCTCCAAAAAGTATTTTAACATATAAACAACATTTTTATTTGACTAGAAATGTTCTAAATCAAAGATTTATTCTTTCTCTTCACAAAATATGTTTTTGAATCCACAAGTTGGTTTCTATGGTTAGTAGGTTCAAAACAATCTATTTTCCAAATATTTTACCATAAAAATAATTTTAGAATGAATTTTATATTCAAATTATGCCTACACAAGTTTCTGCAGAAACAACCATTTTACCAGAAGCAATTTATTAAACAAAGTGCATGGTTGGATAGTACTTGGTCTGCTGATTCCATTGATATAATTTTTTTCAAAATTTGGACGTGTGGATCAAAAGTTATGAATTTTACAAACTTGAACATCTAATAGATCATTTCTGGTTTTTATTAAAACAGACTGGGCCACGTGGCGTGATTTTACTGGCCGATAACGGTTCGCACAGATCGACTAACATGGAGCGTCAGATCAAATGTGCATCGCACGGCTCTGATCAAAACATACCTCTTCGACTAAGCTTCTATCGTATCCCTTAGATCAAAATCCTACGGTTCACAGCGATTGACCAACAGTTGGCGTCGCTGGCAGCGGCGACTGGCGGCGGTGCGCTCGGCAAGCGAGGTTGCTGGCGATACAGGGGGAGAGAAGAGGAGTGGAGTGGCTCACCAGAATCGCATGGTCTTGCTGATGCTCGTCTTATCCTTGGTTGGCGAAGGGGCGCTCTGGTTCGACGTGGATTGCTCACAGGAGCTAGCGGCAGCGTCAAGTTCGTCTGCTCGACGACGGAGGCGATGATGTATGGTGTGCTAGGAGAAACCGAAGGCGCCGTTAGTTGCGTAAGAGAGTCGCGAGCATGGGAGCATCATCGGGAGAGAGAGGGGAGGACGGGGCTTACGGGGAAACATCGTTGGAGTGGATGCGGTCGTCGATGGTGCTCGGTGTTGGTCGTTGCTGATGATGTGGAACGCGCGCGGACAAGTTGAGGGTACTGGAGGGTGCACTGGGCAATGGGAAGTAAGCCAGTAAGTGTCAGGGAGCAAGGGGAGGCCGGGTGTCGCTGGAATCGGCCGATGAGCTCGCCGGAGCAGTGGGTGCTTGGGCTTGCGATTCCTGCAGCCTGGGGGGCAGAGAGGAAGCGACGAGTGAGGGGAACAGAAGAGGGGAGGAAGGCGCCTTTAACGAGCATGGAATTATTCCTGCATTCAATCGAATTTAAACCCCGAACCAAATGGCAGAAACGGCCACGAGTTGAGGGGCGAGGTAGTCGCGGTGCGGAAGATGATGACGGGGCAGTGGGGTCGTTCTGTCAGCGAGTGAGAGAGAGAGAAAGAGTGTGGTCCAGCGGTCGGTGAGGGGGTGGGTTTGTTCTGCGGTGAGAAAGGAATGGTTCGCTGGGGAGAGGGAGTGGGCTGGCTAGGCTTAGTGGGCTAGGTTAGTTGGGCTGGGTTCTATTCCCTTTTTTTTGATCTGTTTCATTTTTCTTTTTCCTGATTTCTTTTTCTGTTTTAATTTTGATTAAATGATTTCAAACTTAGTTTGAATTCAAACCTTTTCCAAAAGTTCAGTATATTACCATACTGTTTAAACATGTATTTTAAATACTATTTTAGGAATAGTTCTTTTATTTTACTTATGTTTTATTTCTTATTAAAATAAGCATTTATTCAAATAAGATTGAATATATTTTCAAGCCTTTATTTAAATTCCAATTTTTCATAAAACCTTTTCAGTAGGTTTATTTATTTATTGGGGTGTCAAATCATCCACTTTGAATTATTTGGAACATTTTTAATATGATTTATTAATCATTTAAATTGGGTATTTGTCTTTATTCCAATGAAATTATATATGGGTTTAATTCCATAAATTTATTTAGTTGATTTCTTTGATCCCATTTAAGTTAATTAAATAACTTTTATTCCACTTGGGTAAATTCCAAATTCTATTTTCCCATGATTTAATTAATCATTCTTATTAGGGAATTTGTCTTAATCCAATGGATTAGAATTTGGTTAAGGCCATATTGTTTTATTTGAATATTATTTATCCATTTATTTCATTTGGACTTGGAATACATTCATTCCATTTATTTATGGATTTCGCCAAGGTTTAATTTGGCTTTTAAAATACTCCTTATTTATTATTTCCTTCTTTGTCTTATAAAGTCCATATCCTTTTTATTTAAAGGTCCAAACTTGGTGATTCCAATTTGTAAAATCTTATTTGACATTTTTTTATACTTTTAAATGTCTTTAGGATTATTTGCTCACCATTTGGTATGGATTTTTAGATAGGTACTTTATTAGCTTTGGAAATTCAATTTCCTTATCTTACTCAATTCATAAGATTTTATCTATGGCTCCAAATTAAGTGAAATCACTTTCTATGGTTTTATAATAATTCCATTTGTCATTCTTGATCATTTTGAAATGTTTGTTTGACCAATTTTTATATGGATCAAATCCATAGGCTTAGAGATAACTTGGAATGTTTTTCTTCCATTAGGGTTTTAGAGTTTTGGTTTATTTTCCAAGTGTTTAAACTTCAAGATGCATTTATGAAGAATGAATTTCACTTGATTTGAATTTAGTTGGATTCAAACATTAACCAAAGTTTGTTCAAGATGGGATTTTAAGTTTCCATTTAGAAACAAAAAGTTTCTTTTCACCCTAAAATTCAACAATTATTTTATTTTGTTTGTTTATTTTTCACATTACAAAATTTGGAAAAATTTGGGATGTGACAGGCTACCACCCTTAAAAGAAATCTCGTCCCGAGATTTGGGAAATATAGGGTTACAAGTTGGCTTCAAGGCAACTAGGGTACTACCACCCTTAAAAATTTCTTACTAGATTACATCTTGGTTTACTTGGGATCTTGATGTATCTTCTCTGGGCACTTGTTTGCATAATGGCCTAGTTCTTTGTATTTGAAACACATCACTTGGCTGATATCTTTCTTTTCCTTTGGTATCATTGCCTCTTGCTTGTTTCCTTGGTTCTTATTTTCTGGGAATTCATTGGCATAGTGTCCCATCTCTTTGCAAGTGTAACATTGCTCTTGGGTAATATCCTTCTTGCTAGGGTTGGGGCATTTCTTCTTCTTCTTGGGTCTCTCCAAAGCTAGGAGTTCTTCTAGTTCATGCTCTTCATATTTCACCACAAAGGTGGGAAATCTTTCTCTCTTCTTGGGGCAGTTACTAGAGATATGACCTTCTTCTCCACAAGAGTAGCAACACTTTGTGGTCACTTTGGATTTGGCCTTATGAGGCATGGTTCTGACTTTGCCTTCATCCTTCTTGGTAGAAGTTGTTCCCTCCTGAGGGTTTACAAACTGTTGATGCACTCCACCTTGTTTCCTTTGTTGAACTATGGAATAGATGGGGCATTGGATAGGTACATGATTATTTCCTTCACATAGGAAACAAGTAGCTTGAGATGTGGGGCATTGATTAGTTGGATGTTTCTCTTCACAATTGGGGCATTGATCTTCATGCTCTTTGGAAGTGTGATCCTTGTCTCCACAAACATTGCAAGCTTGGGTTCCTTCTAGAATATTATAACATCCCCAAAATACTAAACTTGGATCATCAAACTCTAATCATCAAATTTAGTGTTAACAAAAACTTTGCTAAATAAAAATATGAAAGCATGCATGTGAGTATGCATTTCATTTTGAATTCTTTTGAACCAACTTGTTTGTGTGTTCCTTTGCTTGTAAATGGATGCTTAGGTGAAATAAACATCATCTAAACAATTCCCAAACTTTTCTCAAAGACAAGTAAATCAAAACAAATAAAATAATGGAATGGTCATTTTGACCAATTAAACTCCCATGCCTACTTTGGCTGTCTCAAACTTTCAGAACTTAATAGAAACTTTTCTGGATCTTTGCACCCCTTGATTGTACTCATAACAAGGTATCAAGGCCCACTTTGTGATCATCAAGAAACTTCCAAATGCATAGTTTAAATGACAGTTCAAAATTGAATCTTTATCATATGGGAAGATCCCACTTTTTCAAAAACCACTCAAACAAGCTCAACTTTCAAAACCCAAGCATCTGTAGACTCACCAGCCCCAACCTAGCACACCCACCAAAAATCTTTTCAAAATTCAAAACTTGAATTCTTGCGGCCATTTCATTAAACACATTGCAGACACAAATCATCAAAATCTTAAACACTATTGTGAGCAGTGATTGAAGCCTAACTTGTTCCCTCTCTAGCTCACAACCATCTCAGTAGATCATCTAGCAAGTTAAACCAAGCACTAGACTCACTGTAAGCTGGGCAATGACATCAATGGTGAACAGCCGAAGCTCACCATGCCACCCCAGTGGAGACAGCAAGCTAGGAGGAGATTTAGTCGTGCCAACCTTGTCTAGGAGGCAGCCTACCGTCCATCGCCACTCCCTGTCCCAGCCGCGAGTGTTGCCAAACCCTGGACCACTCGCAGGAACCGCGCCCAGCTCACCAGCAACCATGCCGAGCATGCGCCAGAGCGCCACGCTCGACCGACACCCACAGACCGCGCGCCGCCCTCGCCGTGTGCATACATGATCGCCACCAACCCAGGAGACCGCCAGACATCACCGTTTTCCGCCCCATGACGCACAGCCACCACTCACCGTCGAAGACGCCGCCTCTACTGCACAGAGCATCATGCGTTCTAGACCAAACCGCACCGCCCCTACATGCGCATTAAAGCCGTAGAGCATCGCTAGGAGACCACCAAGCGATCGCCACCACCGGCCATGCCTCTAGCCACCCGTAGCCATGTCGCCACCGTCGCCTGCCCATCCCGTTCGGTCTCATCGTCGCGACTATAAATAGAGGCCACCCCTAGCCGAATTGAGCACACCATCTCACTCCCCTCTCCTCACTGATCGTGCCACCCCGTTCCCGGAGCAAGGCAAGCAGCACTTCGCCAGAATTTCACCGGAGTTTGCTGCTGCTGGAGAAGAAGGGGGCTAGTGATTGGAACCGCCCCAGGAGAAGCTGTCGGTACCAGGAGGTTCGTCATTGCCGACTTCGTCGTTCGCCCGCCTCGCCGACCCTCGCTTGAACCCCGGTGAGCCCCCAATGACCCCCACTGGCCGCGCTAGGTTTCTGTATCGCCGGCATTGCCCAATGTCGACGATGACCCTAAGCCGTTGGATTAGAACCAGATCGAACGCCCCACATCACCCCATACCGCTTCGCACCCCCTCGTCTCACTGACGCGTGGGGACAACCACTTAACCAGCCCGCGTAAGCGCTGTGCTTAGGAGGCCGGCCCAGTATCGCTTCCCGCGCAGCCCAGTTATTTGAATTTAACCTTTTTCATTTTATTTCAAACACACTTCTATACCCAGTTTCAAAAATAAACCCAGGTCAATTCAGTGAACCAAATTGAATGAAACCAATTTTGTTAGAAAGGTCTGGGAATGCTGAATCCAAGCCCGTTGGATTCAAGTCATTTGGATCTGTAGATCATCCATGGTAAAAATAACAAGGCAAAAGCTTTTCTGCATTCAAACATTTTTCAAATTTAAACCATAATAGCTTTTGAGTTGATTCCAACTCTCAAAAATCACATTTAACCATACCTTTCAGAATATATAAAAATATATAGGTTTACTTACAGAAATATTGACCAAGTAATAAAAGAATGCCACATAGGCATTTCTAGCCACTTTAATTAATTAAAATAAAAGAGAAACACCTTAATTAATTGTGACACCACTTTAAATCACATTCCCATGGACTAAAATATGTGGTGATGACATGTGTCAACATGATCCCATGTTTGGTTTGGAGAATAGTAAATCTTAAGTAGTTTTTCAATGAGTAGAAATTACTTTTCTAAAAATAAAAGAAATTAAACCAAGCTTTAATATTGTAATGTTAGTGATGATGCTAGATCATCTATAGGACCCTTTGGTGTGATGATTGCAAGTAGTTAAGTATTGTTTGGTGATTGTGTACATCGTATTTATTTATAGACGCTAGTACCGACCAAGGATACGAGGAGGAAGGAGGATACTACAAAGATGAAGCCGAGGAGAACTTCAACCACTGCTCTGCACAAGGCAAGCTTATACTGATATTGATGCAACCTAAAACTTGCAAGATACTCTACTTTAGCAAGCCTTACTATACAAGTTGACCTTGCAAGCCTAATACTACTAGCTGAATGGGCAAGCTTATACATGCAATTGGACAAGCTAATACTTACTTGCTACTATGTCAACTATATGCCTTAAGCATATGTGATCATATCCACTTGATAAACCAATCCTAGTTTTATTTGCAATCCCTCTACTTTATTTCTTTATCAAAGCTATAACTTAGAGTTGACTTAAGTGACTTGTAGATTCTAGAAAGATATATTGAAGGTTGCATAAAGAGCATAAAATTTGGCCTAAGCTAGAAAATCTTGATGTCATCCTAAGTCATAAGATTGAACTTAGCTGAAACTCCACTAGTTTACTATCCCCCATTAGTACTTACCCCCACTTGTAGATGCTAGTGCTAAGCATAAAACTTGATCAACATTAGATGGGAATACTTGGTGAAAATGGTTATGAAAACCTTAGAATGATGGATCATTCTACTGAGATGTTTTGACATGTGTTTCTGAACACCTGATGATTTTGGTGATGAAAATGTTGAGGCATGAGCCTTATCCCTTTATAAAACTGATGGTTGTCTGGATGCGATACCATTCCAATTTTATCGTACAACCACAATACCCGTAGATTGGGTAGGGCTTGACTGGAAACTTATATACCTTAGTATTAGTTCCCTCACGGACAAGGTCTGAGCTGAGGCTACCTTGTGAAGATTGTCCACCTGTGTAGTACCCAAGATGACAGTTGGTCATGGTTGGGAGGCCAAACTCACAGGAGAGGTGCTTATACTGGGGCGTGTAATTGAAAGTCTAGGATTGATTATCCACATACTGAGTATGGTGAATTCAGGATTTGTTCCTGACGGATGTATCGAATGTTGTGGTGAAAGTGTACAATCTCTGCAGAGTGTCAAACTATTCGAATAGCCGCGTCCGCGGTTATGGACAGTTGGAGTGGCCATAATGTTCCCCCGTCAGACTTTTCAAAATGATTTGTGAAAGGAAGTGAGACTATGACTTGACCACAACAGAGTTGTGACATGAGATACAAGTTCCCGCTTAGGTGTTATAAAACTTTAACTAGCATTTGTTGCTTCTAAACTTAGCAGATGTAAATCTGGCTTCTTGCAAAACAACCCTAGAGCCTAGTGTCCTATTATTAAAAACCTCTTTCACTTGTTAGTATTAGTTTGCGAGTACTTAAAGAGTACTCATGGCTTTGTCCCTGGCTATTCCCGTGGCCAGACTATGAAGAGGAGTACCTGGAGGATGGACCCCAGGAAAGTTACGACAACTAGGATCATCTCCCATCGTTAGCATTGCCTGTGACCCTGAAGATGGAGCTTCGCCTACGCTACCGTTATTATTACGTATTCCGCTGCTTGAAGTTTTATTAAGAACTGGATCATGAGATCCCTATTTGTGTAAGACCTTATGTATGGTTTGTAATGGATGATGTAATGTGGTATCCAATTCTGTTATGTCTCGCAAAAATGGTAATCCTGGGATTGCGATGTATGGCATAACAGGCATCTGGGATTAAAAATCCGAGTGTTGACAAGTTGGTATCAGAGCCATCCTGACCATAGGAGACCCTAGTTAGACTGGATGTTGAATCAAAAACGTAGTTTCAAAACCAAAGAAAACAAATATTTACAAAAACTTATTCTCATTCTTATCCCTTTGATTCTTTCATGAAAATTCATGTTCCTCGAAAACTCTTGCAAAATACATAAAATTTTGACACACTTGATCACTCTACTAACTTACTCATCCTATATTCTTATAGATGGACGTGAAGTACAGCAAGTTTTATCAGTTGGGGAATGGAGGAGACCTTATCTTTGAGAGGGATTTGGACCAGCTTTCGGAACTTCTGGAGCGTCCGCACCCCGAGTTCTTCGGAGCTCAGCTCAATGATCAAGGAGGAGAAGATCTGCAGTGGCTGATTGTTGCAAGTCTCCAAGGAAAGATTGAACCTCCCACGACTGAGGGAATTCAGTTTACCTTAAGAGAGAACAACTTGCTCGATGGACTTGCCAGGGCCATGCAGGAAGCTCTTTCCCGTCTGTGTGGGCAGAGTGTCAATCAGATCAAGGGAACCCGCTTTGAGTTTTGCCCAAGGCGTGATGCAAATGGACAACCACTGGAAGCCCCATACCACCCTGAGCTGAAGACTCAATTGGACCACCTTAGCTTCATGATGTACGATCGTCAGCAGGAGTTGGATAACTGCCGTGACTACTCCAACCACAAGTCTGCCATCATCAAGACGAAGGACCAAACCATCGCCATGCTGGCAAAGGATCACAAGTCTCGCTGCCGTCAGCTCGACAAGAAGGAGCGCATCATTGCCCGTCTTCGCCACCGTATCTCATCTTTGGAGGAGACCATCCACGAGATAGACATGCAGTTGGAAGAAAGGGAGAATGACGGAGAGGATCTTCGTGGAGACCCCTACTCCTATCTCAGCAATGATGATGATTTTCTGGAGGATCAGGCTATGGACTTCTTCACCGATGAGGACGATTTCGCCTTCATCGATGATGATGAATATGATTAAGCCACAGATTCCAAGGAGTAGTACCACTTGAGCACTAGCGTAGTGAGTAGTATTCGGTCCCACTGTATCGTAGTTTCCAGAATGGTTCTTAAAACCATCTGTTTTTCTTGTTGTGGTGTGTGTTGTACCGTGTGCTATGAATGAATGAATGAAAAGCAAGTTACTAGAAAATCTGAGTCAAACTTTGAAAACTTTTCAAAATCCCAGAACCTTAGAAATTTCCCTATTTTCTCATGATCTATCTCAATCTTCAGATGCCACGCGGAGGAAGTGGTTCATCCCCGGACCCGATGTTGCAGATCCTGCAAATGTTGACCTCTGACCGCGAAGCTGAAAGAGCGGAACGTCAAGCCAACCTAGCCACCATGCAACAGATAGCTCAGCTAGCCCACAACAACCAAGGCCATGGAAATCAGGTCAACCATGGATCTAAGCTTAAGAATTTCCAGAATACCAACCCACCTATTTTCACTAAGTCTGAAGAGCCCCTAGACGCTGATGATTGGCTGCAAACCATGGAAAATAACCTAGAAGTCGCTGGAGTGGAAGCCGACGAGAAAGTTCTGTTCGCCACCCACTATCTAGCCGGAGATGCCAGGGCATGGTGGAACAGTGTTCGCGCAATGACCGGAGGCCAGATGATGACCTGGGAGGAATTTAAGGTCAAGTTTAGCAGAACCCATGTGCCACCGGGTTTGATCAAGAGGATGAGAGACGAGTTTAGAGAACTGAAGCAAGGAAGGATGACCGTAGTAGAATACCGTGACAAAATTTTTTCATTAGCTAGGTATGCCCCGGATGAGATCGACACTGAAGCCAAGAAGAAAGAAATATTCCTGAATGGTCTGCATGATGAGATGCAAACAGTGTTAGTCAATATCCCCTTTGCTGATATTGAAGCCCTTGTCGACTCTGCCATCCAGATGGAAGGAAAGATCAACCAAGCCAATGAGAACCGCAAGCGTTGCATGATGCATCAGCCAGGAACCCATCAGACCCCAAAGTATCGCCCTAACCCATCTCCAGGATTTGCCCCAAGAACCAACAGACCCATGATGAACCGTCCGACCTATCCCAACCGTGGAAACCCTAGGCCCGGAGGAAATCACAACAACCCCGGCAATGCTAGAAATTTCAACCGTGCCTCACCCAAGTTCAACAACAACAATGCTACCGCCAACACCAACACTGCCCCGAGGACTGGAAGCAATGTTGTGCCTGTAGTAGCAAAGGACAAGTCGCATGTGACTTGTTATGACTATGGAAATAAGGGTCACTACTCCAACGAGTGCCCCAACAAGAAGAATGCCGCAGCACCCAATGCAAATGCCCCAGCTCAGCAGCAGCATCGTGTTCAGCCCGGAATAAGGTTTGCCCTAGGGAATTCGCTCAACCGCAATGGTTGTCTTTTCCTCATGCATGCTGAAGAAGCTCAGGAAGCGCCAGATGTCGTGCTGGGTATGTTTTCTGTTAATTCAGTACTTGCACGAGTGTTGTTTGATTCTGGTGCATCACACTCATTTGTCACCGAAGAATTTGCATGCACTAGTAAAATTCAACCAACCAAACTGAAGCATGTTATGATTGTTCAAATTCCTGGATCAACCACCAAGGCTAGGCAAATTTGCAAAGCCGTCCCTATCCGAATCCATGGCATAGATTTTTATGCAAATCTGATAGTACTCGGAACTAAAGGTTTGGAAGTAGTACTCGGAATGGATTGGATGTCCAAACATAAAGGATTGATTGACTGTGCCAAGAAAGCCATAACCATGACCAGTACAGCCGGAATATCAGTCGAGCACATATCTGAAACCTTACCTCGTCAATTCAAGTGCAACAAGAGTATAGCCCAACCTACCATTGACCAAGTCCGGATAGTCTGTGAATACCCCGATGTATTTCCAGATGTTTTGCCCGGTATGCCCCCAAATCGGGATATCGAGTTTATCATCGAACTAATCCCCGGAACCGGACCCATAGCCCAGAGACCATATAGTATGAACCCGTCTGAGCTAGCAGAACTAAAGAAGCAACTCGATGCCATGCTGGAAATTGGATTGATTCAACCAAGTGCGTCACCATGGAGATCACCTGTCTTGTTCGTGGACAAGAAGGATGGAGGTAACCATTTGTGTACGGATTATCGAAAGTTCAATGATGTCACCATCAAGAACAAATACCCCTTGCCCAAGATAGAAGATTTGTTTGATTAGTTGACCGATGCCAAAGTGTTTTCTAAGATTGATCTTAGAACTGGCTATCATCAACTCAAGATTCGCGGAGAGGATATTCCAAAGACTGCCTTTACAACCAGATATGGATTGTACGAGTATACAGTCATGTCTTTTGGATTAACCAATGCCCCCGCTTATTTCATGAATCTCATGAATAAGATTTTTATGGACTTCCTGGATAAGTTTGTCATTGTTTTCATCGATGACATTCTGATTTATTCCAAATCGTAAGAAGAACATGAGCTACACCTAAGGACCATTCTTGGAACCTTTAGAGAGCATCAGTTGTATGCCAAGTTTAGCAAATGTGAATTCTAGTTACAGGAGGTAGGATTCCTCGGTCACATTGTATCAGCCAGAGGAATTGCCGTGGACCCTGCAAAAGTGAAAGATGTAGAAGATTGGCAAGCCCCAACCACTCAAACACAAGTTCATGCATTTCTCGGATTGGCGGGATATTACCGCAAGTTCGTAGAAGGATTCTCGAGTATCGCTGGACCCATGACCCAATTGCGGAAGAAGGACAAGAAGTTTGAATGGACCGACAAATGTGAAGCGAGTTTTCAAGAACTCAAGAGGAGATTGATTTCAGCCCCAATCTTGATCATGCCGGATATCACGAGGCCCTTCGATGTGTATTGTGATGCATCCAAGATCGGCCTCGGATGTGTGCTAATGCAAGAAGGCAAAGTTATATCTTATCTATCTCGACAACTGAAGCAACATGAGAAAAATTATCCAACCCATGACCTCGAACTCGCAGCCGTAGTTCTAGCCCTGAAGACATGGAGGCATTACCTGATGGGAAATCGTTGTGAGATTTATTCGGATCACAAGAGCCTGAAGTATATATTCACTCAGAAGGAGCTGAATATGAGACAGAGAAGATAGATTGAGCTAATCAAGGATTACGATCTCGACATTCACTATCACCCTGGTAAAGCCAATGTCGTAGCAGATGCCCTTA
This sequence comes from Avena sativa, assembly GCA_916181665.1. Lineage (NCBI taxonomy): Eukaryota > Viridiplantae > Streptophyta > Magnoliopsida > Poales > Poaceae > Avena > Avena sativa. The sequence continues at coordinate 512,964,490 of OV702294.1, forward strand.
GCAGATTGCCGTGCCGCTTGAACTCCATGATCTTGAAGGAGCAACCAAGCTTGCACAAAGAGATGGAAGATTTTCGAATGGAATTAGTGAGTGAAGGATTTTTGGCTAAGATAGAACTCCAGCCCACTTTGATCAGTCAGATTAAAGAGGCACAGAAGGGAAATGCTATTATCGACAGAATCAAGCGTCGTATCGGTACAGGAAAAGTACCCGGATTCACCGAAGACGAAGAAAGAGTTCTGTGGTACAAAGGACGCCTTTGTGTACCAGCAGATTCTGAGTTGAAAGAAGTGATTCTGAAGGAGGCTCATGATACTCTTTATTCTATCCATCCCAGAGGAACTAATATGTATCAAGATTTAAAAGAGCAATTTTGGTGGCATAAGATGAAGAGAGAAATCGGAAGCTATATCGCCAAGTGTGATATATGTCAGCGAGTCAAGGCAGGACATCAAAGACCCGCTGGATTGTTGCAACCCTTGCAGATTCCGGAATGGAAATGGGATTCCGTTGGAATGGACTTTATCACTGGACTGCCTACTTCTAGTAGGGGAAATGACTCTATCTGGGTCATAGTGGACCGATTGTCCAAAGTCGCCCATTTCTTACCCGTCAAGACCACATATCAGAGTTCGAAGCTAGCGGAGTTATACATCGCCAGAATAGTTAGTTTGCATGGAGTCCCCAAGAACATCGTATCAGATTGAGAAACTCAGTTTACCTCGAGATTCTGGAAGAAAGTTCAAGAAGGTTTAGGAACCCGCCTAGATTTCAGCACCGCGTATCTCCCTCAGACCGATGGACAAACGGAGCGAGTAAACCAAATACTCGAAGATATGCTGAGAGCATGTGTGCTAGAATATGGATCTAAGTGGGAAGACTGTCTGCCGTTTGCAGAATTCTCATACAATAACAGTTATCAAGCCAGTTTGCAAATGGCCCCATTTGAATTTATGTACGGAAGGAAGTGTCGCACCCCTTTGAACTGGTCGGAAGTAGGAGAGAGTCAGATTTTTGGACCTGACATCCTACGAGAAGCAGAAGAGAAGGTTCACAAGATTCGTGAGAACCTCAAGACCGCCCAGTCCAGACAGAAGAGTTACGCCGACAAGAGACGTCGAGACCTCGCTTTCAACATAGGAGATTTTGTGTATCTAAAGGTGTCGCCATTGAAGGGAATGCAACGTTTCCAACTCAAGGGAAAGTTAGCCCCCAGATATATCAGACCTTTCAAAATTTTGAACCGTCGAGGAGAAGTGTCGTATCAATTGGAACTACCCGAAGAGATGTCAGCTGTGCACAATGTGTTCCATATCTCATTACTTCGCAAGTGTCTCGAAGTCCCCGAGAAGACCGAAGTGTTCAAGAATATCGATCACCGGACCATAGAGATCAACGATGACCTGACCTATCCTGAAGTACCCATCCGTATTTTGGAAGAAGCTTTCAAAACTACCCGAACCCGAAGCATCAAGTTTCTCAAGATTTAGTGGAGCAACCACACATAAGAGGAAGCTACCTGGGAGCGCGAAGATCACATCAGGACGGAGTTTCCCAATCTCTTCAAATCCTAGGTAATCTTTTTTGTCCTTTTTCAAATCTTGGGACGAGATTTTGTTTAAGGGGGAAGGTTTGTAACATCCCAAAAATACTAAACTTGGATCATCAAACTCTAATCATCAAATTTAGGGTTAACAAAAACTTTGCTAAATAAAAATATGAAAGCATGCATGTGAGTATGCATTTCATTTTGAATTCTTTTGAACCAACTTGTTTGTGTGTTCCTTTGCTTGTAAATGGATGCTTAGGTGAAATAAACATCATCTAAACAATTCCCAAACTTTTCTCAAAGACAAGTAAATCAAAACAAATAAAATAAGGGAATGGTCATTTTGGCCAATTTAACTCCCATGCCTACTTTGGCTGTCTCAAACTTTCAGAACTTAACAAAAACTTTTTTGGATCTTTGCACCCCTTGATTGTACTCATAACAAGGTATCAAGGCCCACTTTGTGATCATCCAGAAACTTCCAAATGCATAGTTTAAATGATAGTTCAAAATTGAATCTTTATCATATGGGAAGATCCCACTTTTTCAAAAACCACTCAAACAAGCTCAACTTTCAAAACCCAAGCATCTGCACACTCACCAGCACCAACCTAGCACACCCACCAAAAATCTTTTCAAAATTCAAAACTTGAATTCTTGCGGCCATTTCATCAAACACATTGCAGACATAAATCATAAAAATCTTAAACACTATTGTGAGCAATGATTGAAGCCTAACTTGTTCCCTCTCTAGCTCACAACCATCTCAGTAGATCATCTAGCAAGTTAAACCAAGCACTAGACTCACTGTAAGCTGGGCAATGACATCAATGGTGAACAGCCGAAGCTCACCATGCCACCCCAGTGGAGACAACAAGCTAGGAGGAGATTTAGCCGTGTCAACCTTCTCTAGGAGGCAGCCTACCATCCACCGCCACTCCCTGTCCCAGCCGCGAGCGTTGCCAAACCCTGGACCACACGCACGAACCGCGCCCAGCTCGCCAGCAACCATGTCGAGCATGATCCAGAGCGCCACGCTCGACCGACGCCCACAGACCGCGCGCTTCCCTCGCCGCGTGCATACCTGATCGCCACCAACCCAGGAGACCGCCAGACATCACCGTTTGCCGCCCCATGATGCACAGCCACCGCTCACCGTCAAAGACGCCGCCTCTGCCGTGCAGAGCATCACGCGTTCCAGACCAAACCGCACCGTCCCTACATGCGCATTAAAGCCGTAGAGCATCGCCAGGAGACCACCAAGCGATCGCCACCGCTGGCCATGCCTCTAGCCGCCCGTAGCCATGTCACCACCGTCGCCTGCCCATCCCGTTCGGTCTCATCGTCGCGACTATAAATAGAGGCCACCCCCAGCCGAATTGAGCACACCATCTCACTCCCCTCTCCTTACTGATCGTGCCACCCCGTTCCCGGAGCAACGCGAGCAGCACTTCGCCGGAATTTCACCAAAGTCTGCCGCTACTGGAGAAGAAGGGGGCCAGCGATTGGAGCCACCCCAGGAGAAGCTGCTGGTACCAGGAGGTTCGCCGTCATTGACTTCGTCATTCGCCCGCCTCGCCTGAACCCCAGTGAGCCCCCAACGACCCCCACTGGCCGTGCTAGGTTTCTGTATCACCGGCATTGCCCAACGTCGACGATGACCCTAAGCCGTTGGATTAGAACCAGATCGAATGCCCCACATCACCCCATACCGCTTCGCACCCCCTCGTCTCACTGACGCGTGGGGACAACCACTTAACCAGCCCGCGTAAGCGCTGTGCTTAGGAGGTCGGCCCAGTATCGCTTCCCGCGCAGCCCAGTTATTTGAATTTAACCTTTTTCATTTTATTTCAAGCACACTTCTATACCCAGTTTCAAAAATAAACCCAGGTCGATTCAGTGAACCAAATTGAATGAAACCAATTTTGTTAGAAAGGTCTGGGAATGCTTAATCCAAGCCCGTTAGATTCAAGTCATTTGGATATGTAGATCATCCATGGTAAAAATAACAAGGCAAAATCTTTTCTGCATTCAAACATTTTTCAAATTTAAACCATAATAGCTTTTGAGTTGATTCCAACTCTCAAAAATCACATTTAACCATACCTTTCAGAATATATAAAAATATATAGGTTTACTTACAGAAATAATGACCAAGTAATAAAAGAATGCCACATAGGCATTTCTAGCCACTTTAATTAATTAAAATAAAAGAGAAACACCTTATTAAATTGTGACACCACTTTAAATCACATTCCCATGGACTAAAATATGTGGTGATGAAATGTGTCAACATGATCCCATGTTTGGTTTGGAGAATAGTAAATCTTAAGTAGTTTTTCAATGAGTAGAAATTACTTTTCTAAAAATAAAAGGAATTAAACCAAGCTTTAATCTTGTAATGTTAGTGATGATGCTAGATCATCTATAGGACCCTTTGGTGTGATGATTTCAAGTAGTTAAGTATTGTTTGGTGATTGTGTACATCGTATTTATTTATAGATGCTAGTACCAACCAAGGGTACGAGGAGGAAGGAGGATACTATGAAGAAGAAGCCGAGGAGAACTTCAACCACTGCTCTGCACAAGGCAAGCTTATACTGATATTGATGCAAGCTAACACTTGCAAGATATTCTACTTTAGCAAGCCTTACTATACAAGTTAACCTTGCAAGCCTAATACTACTAGCTGAATGGGCAAGCTTATACATGCAATTGGACAAGCTAATACTTACTTGCTACTATGTCAACTATATGCCTTAAGCATATGTGATCATATCCACTTGATAAACCAATCCTAGTTTTATTTGCAAGCCCTCTACTTTATTTCTTTATCAAAGCTATAACTTAGAGTTGACTTAAGTGACTTGTAGATTCTAGAAAGATATATTGAAGGTTGCATAAAGAGCATAAAATTTGGCCTAAGCTAGAAAATCTTGATGTCATCCTAAGGCATAAGATTGAACTTAGCTGAAACTCCACTAGTTTACTATCCCCCATTAGTACTTACCCCCACTTGTATATGCTATTGCTAAGCATAAAACTTGATCAACATTAGATGGGAATACTTGGTGAAAATGGTTATGAAAACCTTAGAATGATGGATCATTCTACTGAGATGTTTTGACATGTGTTTCCGAACACCTGATGATTTTGGTGATGAAAATGGTTAGGATTGATTATCCGCATACTGAGTATAGTGAATTCAGGATTTGTTCCTGACGGATGTATCGAATGTTGTGGTGAAAGTGTACAATCTCTGCAGAGTGTCAAACTATTTGAATAGCTGCGTCCGCGGTTATGGACAGTTGGAGTGGCCATACTGTTCCCCCGTCAGACTTTTCAAAATGATTTGTGAAAGGAAGTGAGACTTTGACTTGACCACAACAGAGTTGTGACATGAGATACAAGTTCCCACTTAGGTGTTATAAAACTTCAACTAGCATTCGTTGCTTCTAAACTTAGTAGATGTAAATCTGGCTTCTTGCAAAACAACCCTAGAGCCTAGTGTCCTATTATCAAAAAACCCTTTCACTTGTTAGTATTAGTTTGCGAGTACTTAAAGAGTACTCATGGCTTTGTCCCTAGCTATTCCCGTGGCCAGACTATGAAGAGGAGTACCTGGAGGATGGACCCCAGGAAGGTTACGACAACTAGGATCATCTCCCATCGTTAGCATTGCCTATGACCCCGAAGATGCAGCTTCGCCTATGCTACCGTTATTATTACGTATTCCGCTGCTTGAAGTTGTATTAAGAACTGGATCATGAGATCCCTATTTGTGTAAGACCTTATGTATGGTTTGTAATGGATGATGTACTGTGGTATCCAATTCTGTTATGTCTCGCAAAAATGGTAATCCTGGGATTGCGATGTATGGCATAACAGGCATCTGGGATTAAAAATCCGGGTGTTGACAAATATCATCCTTGTCACCATTGTTGTCACAAACTCCTTGAAAAGAGTTGTCTCCCATGTTGATCATTTGATTTGTCATCCTTTGCAACAATTGGGTTTGGGTTTCCAAAAACATTTGCATGGTTGGGTTTAACTCATTATAGTTGGCTAAAATCTGAGTTGTCACTTGGTTCAACTGGGTTTGGGTTGTTATGAGTTCTCTCATGTGCATCTCTTGGTTGTTGTTGTTGTCACCATTCTTGATGTTGGAGTTTCTTGGAGTAGTCATCTGTTTGGGTTGGATTGGGATTAGAATAGGCAAAAGATTTCTAAGGAAATAATTCTAATCACACACATCACAATTCACACAAGCAATGTGCAAGCAATCACAAACAAACATTCCACTCAAACAACAAGTTTCAAGCATATTTTTAGGCAATAAAATATTTTTGCTACACCACAATAGTTGGTGTGTTTGATTTAAACTAAATATGGTGGTCTAACTATATGGTTCACTTGGGATTCATTCCATTCTTCTTGGTTGGTTATTCTTGAACAATATCTTTGTATCCTTGGAGAATTTCTTGTATGTTGGCCACAAAACTTCAAAGGTGATGATGATTCCTTCTAAGTTGTGTTTCCTTAGTCTTCAAGTCTTGAGTAATATTTCTTGTCTCACTTGTAGTCCTTAGTGATATGCAAGTTGAAGTCCTTGTTGAGACTAAGGTTGAAGTCTTTGTTGATGTTGAAGTTGAACTCATTTGAGTTGGTGAAGTCCTTTGCTCATGTTGAAGTCTTTGCTCATGGTGGAGGCTTTATCCATCAAGTTTGAAATAGAAGAGATGTAGAGTCAAAACCAAAAGGTTGAGGAAAGAGTTTACAAGATTGTTTGTAAATATGTTTTGGAACAAATTCAACTCCTATTTTTCTAAGGGGTTTTGTGCAATCCTAGGGTTACAATCCTACAGGCAACACAGTGCTCTGATACCATCTGTAGAGGTCCCAACCTTTAATAAGGTAGAGATCCCTGTGTTTGCAATGCTAGTCCCTGGATCAATAGCTAGCATCCACAGTTAAGATGTAATATCAAGAACAAAGGTCATAATACAACTTTATAACCAGGAATAAAATAATTCATTACATCTTACATAGCTCATTTGGCTATCTCATTACAATGCAGCAGAAATAACTTTAGCATGGAGTCCTTCATATTCAAAGTGCCACAGGCAAACATGTTGGTTGTAGACTTGTAATCCTAATCAACACACTTCACTAACATCAAACAAACCTGCAACATAATAAGTTACAGCCACAAGGGTCAATACATTTGAATTGTATTGGCACGTGATACTATGGTAGTATAGTGGAGTCTATCATCTATATGCATTTGGCTAAGTGGAGCTTAGGCTTGCCTTGCTCAAAATAGATTTTCCTTATCATTTGAAAACACTAAGTTTTTGCTTGACAAAATCACCCAAGGCATCTCCCAATAGAAATTGGTGATCCTTCAACCCTTGTTCAACCACAAAATTTTAACTTAGAAATTGGGATGAGGAGATTCTTGATAGCTTCCATGTCTTGATGCTCAAATTGTCCTTTACCAGGGACATGGCTAAGTATTAGATTTTACACTCTGTAGAGGTGGTGCACTTGCCCCACAAGACTTGGTTTCACCAAGACAATATCTTTCAGAAGACTTTCCTTAGACCAGAATGGACGCGCTCCAACCTATCAAACCCCTACCACCAACTGTCCATTTGGCTAAGTTGTTGCAACCTATATGATCCAGGCAGATCCCATAATGCCAAGTGGCTGCACTTGAAGCTTCTCAAACATTTGACATCTCAAATCTCTTTGTTCCTGGGTGGCCATCCAAAAGTGAGATACACAAGGTAAACCATAGAAATGGGCCTTGTGTAACCACTCAACACAAACCATTCCTTCCATTCCACCCAGGTGATTCATTCACTTAGTTGTTTTATTAAACAAAACACAAGTCCTTGACTTAGAAATGTTCCATAGTATGAATATATTCCACCCTTGTTTTCTACTAGCTAAGCTAAGCATGATAGTAGTAGGAATCTTAACTTAGGAAATTTCTACTAAGGTTTCATCTACTAGGATTTCCCATGGCATAGTTTACACTTAGCAAAAATTCCATGCAAGTCCTACTTAGAAATATCACTAATGCATAGTGAAAATAATGGGACAAAAGTATGGAGCATCACTTGCCTTTTTGGTAGAGAATTATAAGTTCACTCCTTGATCTTGAAATATTCACACTCTTCAAATTCCACTACAATTCAACCAAGCAAGCAATAATCAATCTACCATTCAAGCAAACATCACATAAAATAATAAAAATAAAGCAATGCATGCAAGCATGCCAAATATTGTTTTATTTACAAAAGTGGTTTCTAATAGGTTATAAACATTCTAAAACATCTATTGGTCATTTTATAAAAGTGGCAAAACTATTTGCAAAAGAGTTTACCTATAAACCATTTTTAAACCAAATCAATATTTTATGTGGTTGAAAATGCTTTTTAGCAAAGTAATAATCTATATAGGGTTCACCAAATATATTTTTAAATCATAAAAGTTTGTGTTTAGGGTCAGAGAGTTTAACCCAAATCATTTCCCAAAGATTTTCTCCAAAAAGTATTTTAACATATAAACAACATTTTTATTTGACTAGAAATGTCCTAAATCAAAGATTTATTCTTTTTCTTCACAAAATATGTTTTTGAATCTACAAGTTGGTTTCTATGGTCAGTAGGTTCAAAACAATCTATTTGCCAAATATTTTACCATAAAAATAATTTTAGAATGAATTTTATATTCAAATTATGCATACAAAAGTTTCGGCAAAAACAACCATTTTACCAGAATAAATTTATTAAACAAAGTGCATGGTTGGATAGTACTTGGTCTGCTGATTCCATTGATATAAAATTTGCAATATTTGGACGTGTGGATCAAAAGTTATGAATTTTACAAACTTGAACATCTAATAGATCATTTCTGGTTTTTACTAAAACAGACTGGGCCATGTGGCGTGATTTATCTGGCCGATAACGGTTCGCATGGATCGACTAACGTGGAGCGTCAGATTTAATGTGCATCGCACGGCTCTGATCAAAACATACCTCTTCGACTAAGCTTCTATCGTATCCCTTAGATCAAAATCCTACGGTTCAGAGCGATTGACCAACAGTTGGCGGCGCTGGCGGCGGCGACTGGCGGCGGCGCGCTCGGCAAGCGAGGTTACCAGTGATATAGGGGGATAGAAGAGGAGTGGAGTGGCTCACCAGAATCGCATGGTCTTGCTGATGCTCGTCGTATCCTTGGTTGGCGAAGGGGCGCTCTGGTTCGACGTGGATTGCTCACCGGAGCTAGCAACGGTGTCGGGTTCGTCTGCTCGATGACGGAGGCAACGATGTAGGGTTTGCTAGGACAAACCGAAGGCGCCGTTAGTTGCGTAAGAGAGTCGCTAGCATGGGAGCATCATCGGGAGAGAGAGGGGAGGATGGGGCTTATGGGGAAACGTCGCCGGAGTGGATGCGGTCATCGGTGGCACTCGGTCTTGGTCGTTGCCGATGATGTGGAACATGCGCAGACGAGTTGAGGGTACTGGAGGGTGCGCTAGGCAATGGGAAGTAAGTCAGTAAGTGTTAGGGAGCAAGGGGAGGCCGGGTGTCGCCGGAATCGGCCGATGAGCTCGTCGGAGCAGTGGGTGCTTGGGCTTGCGATTCTTGCATCCTGGGGGCAGAGAGGAAGCGGCGAGTGAGGGGAACAGAAGAAGGGAGGAAGGCGCCTTTAACGAGCATGGTCTCGGCGAGAATTATTCCTGCATTCAATCGAATTAAAACCCTGAATCAAATGGCAAAAACAGCTGCGAGGTGAGGGGCGAGGTCGTTGCGGTGGGGAAGATGATGACGGGGCAATGGGGTCGTTCTGTCAGCGAGTGAGAGAGATAAAGAGTGGGGTCCAGCGGTCGGTGAGGGGGTGGGTTTGTTCTGCGGTGAGAAAGGAACGGTTCGCTGGGGAGAGGGAGTGGGCTGGCTGGGCTTAGTGGGCTAGGTTAGTTGGGCTGGGTTCTATTCCCTTTTTTTGATCTGTTTCATTTTTCCTTTTCTTGATTTCTTTTTCTGTTTTAATTTTGATTAAATGATTTCAAACTTAGTTTGGATTCAAACCTTTTCCAAAAGTTCAGTATATTACCATACTGTTTAAACATGTATTTTAAATACTATTTTAGGAATAGTTCTTTTATTTTACTTATGTTTTATTTCTTATTAAAATAAGCATTTATTCAAATAAGATTGAATATATTTTCAAGCCTTTATTTAAATTCCAATTTTTCATAAAACCTTTTCAGTAGGTTTATTTATTTATTAGGGTGTCAAATAATTCACTTTGAATTATTTGGAACATTTTTAATATGATTTATTAATCATTTAAATTGGGTATTTGTCTTTATTCCAATGAAATTAAATATGGTTTTAATTCCATAAATTTATTTAGTTGATTTCTTTGATCCCATTTAAGTTAATTAAATAACTTTTGTTCCACTTGGGTAAATTCCAAATTCTATTTTCCCATGATTTAATTAATCATTCTTATTAGGGAATTTGTCTTAATCCAATGGATTAGAATTTGGTTAAGGCCATATTGTTTTATTTGAATATTATTTATCCATTTATTTCATTTGGACTTGGAATACATTCATTCCATTTATTTATGGATTTCGCCAAGGTTTAATTTGGCTTTTAAAATACTCCTTATTTATTATTTCCTTCTTTATCTTATAAAGTCCATATCCTTTTTATTTAAAGGTCCAAACTTGGTGATTCCAATTTGTAAAATATTATTTAACATTTTTTTATCCTTTTAAATGTCTTTAGGATTATTTTCTCACCATTTGGTATGGATTTTTAGATAGGTACTTTATTAGCTTTGGAAATTCAATTTCCTTATCTTACTCAATTCATAAGATTTTATCTATGGCTCCAAATTAAGTGAAATCACTTTCTATGGTTTTATAATAATTCCATTTGTCATTCTTGATCATTTTGAAATGTTTGTTTGACCAATTTTATATGGATCAAATCCATAGGCTTAGAGATAACTTGGAAATGTTTTTCTTCCATTAGGGTTTTAGAGTTTTGGTTTATTTTCCAAGTGTTTAAATTTCAAGATGCATTTATGAAGAATGCATTTCACTTGATTTGAATTTAGTTGGATTCAAAAATTAACCAAAGTTTGTTCAAGATGGGATTTTAAGTTTCCATTTAGAAACAAAAAGTTTCTTTTCACCCTAAATTTCAACAATTATTTATTTTGTTTATTTATTTTTCTCATTACAAAATTTGGAAAATTTTGGGATGTGACACATGAATAGTCTCGTCCATGCAACGCATGTCCATCCATCCCTATGCCTACCGCACTCATATCCTACTATTGCTACTATTGTTACTACTGCCTTTGTTTTACTGCTGCTGTTACTTTGCTATTGCTACTACAAAACTGTTGCTACTGATAAACTGTTGTGAGCAAGACTATTTCCAGGTTCATCTGAATTGATAACTCATTTGTTAAGGCTTATAAGTATTCTTTGGCTCCCCTTGTGTCGAATCAATAAATTGGGTAATACTACCCTGGAAGACTGTTGTGATCCCCTATACTTGTTGGTCATTAGCAGGAACCGCTTCCTTTACAACACTAGCTGGGCACACATGCACAACTGAATTGGATGCTCCCATGATGACAACAAGCTGCCATAGGAACAAGTTAATCAATAACCAAAATGGAGATCCAGATATTTTCAAGAATCCTGTGAATGGAGAGAATTGAAGAGCTCGATTTATGACGATGTAGATCGAAGTTTTCTCCTTCGATTCCCCAAAGTTCGGAGCCTTCATGTGGTTGAATGTGGAGATCTCAGGTTGGAATCAGATGAACAACACATCACTTTTCTGAATCAATAAAGAGATCTAACAGGAGGAGCAATTGGGATATTTATACCCCCTGCCAAAACCATCCGTTGAAGAAATTTGGGGCCAGATTATTTGGCCTAAGTGGGGGCCGGATTATCCGTCCGGGGCAAACTTCCATCCCGAAATCGTATTTTATGGGCCAAAAATCCGCCCCGTATTGCCTGACGCGCCTTACCCATCTTTGAAAAAAATTCCTGGGGGGTGGATTCTCCGGCCTCCGGAGGGGCAGATAATTTGACCTAGGAAAAAACTCCCACCCAGGACGGACAATTAGTGAGGAAATCCACCCTCATACCCAGTGACGCACCTTGTCCTCCTTTGTCGATCGAGCAAGGGGCGGATAATCCGCCACCAAAACTCTGGTTTAGATGCTCTTTGAGTGAGCAATAATCTATAGCACTAAACACACATTAAATAATCCTTAGTATTGTTATCTAACACACAAAGCATTAGGGATCATGAAATTTTCTTTTAGTGATTTCACTAAGAATTATCAAGTAATCATGTGTTATCCCTAAGTTAGGCACCACATAACATGGACGTCGAACTGGTGTTGGTCATGTAACATGGGTGCACCTAGCGACGTTCATAATCTCGGTGCAAAATTGTCGCACTACTGATATACTAAGGTTCACTTGACATACTACCTAGAACATATAGAGTATGGAACACAATCGAAATATTAACGAGAGTCATATGGTGATATGATTGGTATGATTACCTACCGGTCTTGTTCCCCGGTGCGCGATGTAACATTTGTGCCGGGAAAACAAGTTCGTGGATCTTGAATCACTAAGTATCAATCATGAGAGATATTGATTTTAGTGGGAGCTACAAAATAATTAAGTTGTTAATTTTGAGTAGCTCATTAATCATGAACTATTAATCAAGATAATTTGCATAGTTCATAGTAGTCATTGGCATCCATTATCCACCTTTCATTTAGTTTGTTAATTGAGATAAAAGAACTATAGATATCTAGTAATTTTACTTTACGAACTCATACCATAATGTTAGAGTGACAATTAAAGATTGAGCCCTATTGCAAACTTTTGGTACACCCTCTCGGTCTCCATGTAGTTTGAGCAAAGAGCAATGGTTTCGATTAGTATCTACATCATGCTTGCCTCCATAAAACTTGATCTTCAAAAGATGTTTTGAGAATCTTAGTGTTCCAGGAACCAAAAAGATTGTTTCAGGAAAAAAGCAATGAGTGAAACATATTTGATATATAAAACCTTGTTTTGTTGCAATAGGATTGAGAATTATTCAGATGCTACATGTGTTCATATTGTATGAGTGTATTCAAAGATTGAAGATGCTAGGCACCTAAATTAGTCAAAAGTTGAAGCACTGACCTTGTGCTCATATCCCTCCTATCAAGCTACAGTATCTTCATCATGAAGTAGTCATGATGGGATGGATAAAGGTATGGGTAATTGTTTACTATACTTAAAGATTGCTAAAAGTTAAACCTAGAAGAACGTTGGTCATGTTATGATAGTGAATAAAACATCAACTTCAAAAGTGTCAATCCAAGGGTGCTAATACTTGACTAACAAGCCTAGGATCATTTTGCCAATGTAGCTGGCACCACTATTGATGTTTATGCTTCTTCTACAACAAGAGGAAAAACCGAAAGAAAAATTGCAAAAATAATATGGCAAAAAATAAAGTCTTGAAATGTCCAGCTTATGAGTATATAGATGCTATAGAAGTTATGAATGTATTCTTTGCTAGTTATCAATGTAATTATTGGGTATTGGATACCAGATTCGTTTGTACAAAATGTCATATGAATCAACACAATGTAAGAACTACAATGGATGAAGTAATTAGAAAAAGGATGTGGTGATGATGCACGCCAAAAACAAAATAAAGTGTTATTGTGTTCGTCTTTGGCATCTTACCTAGACTATGAGATTTATTATAAGAGCTTAGTAATTGTTACACAACTTTTTGGCTTTATAAGAACAATGGTTGTTCAACTTGAAGTTGTGATCCATAGTGGATGGATTACTTATTATAAATCTTGATGGTAATACACACATCATAACACTGACGCTAAACGTCGCAATACAATGATTAAATTTCACTTAATTGTGATGCCACCGATTAGGTCATATTAGAAAGAACCACATGAAGAAAATCCATGTTGATGGATTTTTGGAGTCATTTGACTTTGAATCAATTGACACTTGTGAGGCTTATGTAAAATACCACACATGCCAATATTGAATGGACGGCTAACTTGTTGGAGATCATACATGCCAATGTGTATAGTCCATTATGTGTAGTCACGCGTGGTGGATTTTCTACTTCATATACTCTCACCGATGATTTGAGCGGATATATATGGGTATATGTATTTGATGAGAAATAGGTATGAGACATTTTAGAAGTGTTCAAAATGTCTTGGCATGAAGTGGAAAATCATTGTAACAAGAAAATCAAGAGCCTACGATTGGATCATAGAGGAAAAAATTGAGTTACGAGTTTTGCAAGCATCTAAGAGTTGCGGAATTGTTCCACAACTTGCACCTCTCGAAACACCACAAGAGTGTGGAGTATTCTCGAGATGTAATCATACCTTGTTTGATATAGTTGGATCTATGATAAAACAAATAAAATTGTCATTATATTTTTGTATATTATGCTTTCGAGACTACCAGTTTACACTAAATAGTGCGCCACCATAATCCGTTGAAATGACACCATATGAGTTATGGCATGGGATCAGACCCAAGATGTCTTTTCTTAAATTTTGGTATGCTAGCCATATGTAAATTGTTTACAAACCAAAATAGGATGAATGTGTCTTTGTAAGTTATCCCTTGGTAACATCTAGGGATTCCTTCCACCTTAAAAGAAAAATACAAAAGTGTTTGTCGCCAAGTACGTTCTCGAGAAGAAGTTCCTTGTGAAAGTTTTTTGAGTGGGAGGACAATATAACTTGATGAGGTTATTGAATCTGAGCAAGCTGAGCAAAGTAGCACAGCACCATAAAGTGTTCCGGAGACGGCTATGGCGTCTGAGGCTCCTGTGCCTACAAAATGTTGTAGTCAAGGAAATCGAAGTTCCTATTGAACTAAATAGGTTGGGTACATTTTTACTCAAATAGTAAGATTTGAGGATGAAACATAATTGTTGGACAATTATGACCTAACTACAAAGAATCAATGTTGGTCCCTGACTTAGTTAACTGTCTGGACGCCATAAAATCCAGGATAGTATCCATGTACGAAAATCATTTTTTCATACTTGGTAGACCCTCCGGAAGGCGTTAAGCCAATCGTACGTAAATGGATCTATAAATAGATGGACGTGAATGTTCACATCAATAGAAGCTCGACTTGTCAAAAAGGAGTTTACGACAAAGTTCAAAGAGTTGACTATGATAAGATTGCATCTTTTATAGCGAAGCTTAAGCTATTTGGATTATTCTAGTGACCACTACATATTCACAAGATATGGTAGTTGAATAACCAAACAAAATTCCTTTCAAGGAGTGTTAACCTAGGACGTGTATTAACATGACTCAAGGGTTTTGTTAGTTCAAAGGATACTATAAATGGGTGCAAACTTCAATGGTAGAAGTTGGCATCATGGAGTTGCAATCTTCACTTTGATGAAACTGAAAGATTTGGTTTCATCAGGAACTGTGAAGATGCTTGTATGTTTACAAGAAATTAAGTGGGGGCGCTGAGATATATTTCTAATACTTTATGTGGATGACATATCTTTTATTGGAAATGATGTATCTTTTCTTGACACAAATAAGATTTCACTAAAATTAGATTTGTGTGAAAGTCTTAGGCAAAAGGAGGATATTGGGAATGAATATCTATATAGATAGATTAAGGTGCCTAATATAGTTATGCCAAAGTACATAGATGAAATATTGAATTGGTTCAATATGAAGATGACAAGAAAGAGTTCTTGGTGCATGGAAGAGGTTGGATAAAGAATTAATTGTTTTGACACTTGATGAGTAAAATCGCATGAACGATTATATCAATAATATACACCATGATATGTACATAACCAGATATTTCTTATGCTAAAAAATGTTATGAGCATATACCAAAGTGATACATATGATGATCACATGGCAATAGTAAGTATATTATTATGTACTTTAGAAGGACAAAGAATATGTTTTTTATACATAAGTGACAAACAGTTCATTGCAATATGTTACATCGAAACTCAGTTTGTTACATATACAAATAATTTTATCTCAGTTAGGCTATGTGAATTATAGAAGGTAGCTCAGTTGGCTGGAAGTAAATTCCATGTTGAATTTGGATGAGTTCCAAAGTTAAATACTATGGCGGATACTACTGTGAAAGGCTAAGTATATCGTTGTCATGGCAACAACAAAGGAGGGTGTTATGAGTCAAAAGATTCATTTTTGAACTTGGTGTAGTTCTGAGCATGCTAGTACTATGGATATCTATTGTGAGACAATAGAGGTCACATAGTTCTGGCCGATGAACTAAGGTCCCACTAGTTGACTAAACATATACATATGCCATCTCATTGAAAATGAGTGATGCATGAAGATGCAAAGATATGCAAATATACAAGGACCTGGACTTGTCAGAGCCATTGAGAAAGTTTACCACATACAAAGCATGAAAGACACCGATATGCCATAGGTGTTAAGTGGTAAAATATTGACTAGATTATTGACTCTAGTGCAAGTGGAAGACTGATGGAAATATGCCCTAGAGGCAATAATAAATTGTATTATTCTATATTTCCTATTCATGATTAAGTTTAATATTCTGTGATATAATTGTATTAGTTTCAGATAATGAGTATTTGGAGGGAAACCCTAATACATGTGTGGAATCATAAACACCATTTATATATCCCTAGTCATGCCTCTAATACTAGTTCATGTATCATTGATAGTCTCGGTTTCCTGACTATGGGAAAAACAACATTGTGTTGTGGAGTTGCCGGTGATATATGAGATCGGAGTTGTTGGGACAAAACCGACGATGGATAGACCCAACATGATATACCATGAAACATGTTGTCAATAATGTTATCGGTAGTTTCTACGGTGACCCAGCATACCACTACATGTGTAGTACACTATAGTCGTTGACATGACATCCACAGAACACCGTTCCGTAAATATCACATCCCTCAGAGTGGTACAACATAAACATTGCGGGTCCATATTACAAAAGTACACACATTATTATTATTACAATACCAGAAGTTCAAGACTTCCAAAAGATGCAACTTAAAAACCAAAATATAAAGTGTCTCAGCGGAATTTTAAAAGTAACAACTCCAACTAGGAGTTGAGCTCAACAGCTTATTCTATAGAGTTCATGCTGCTCGGCTCCGTTGGTTACTACTAACTAGGGATACTTAGTTGCACTACTATAGAAAAGGCTATAGGAGACATGCTTATGCGAGGCACATTTAGACCATATGCGCCTCCTATAAAATAGGCGAGGCGCACTCCTTCTCCATGCGCCTCTAGTATAAAAATAGGCGAGGCGCATATGATAAGAATGCGCCTCCTATAATCCCTGTACGGACGAAATCTAGCAGCCCCATATTATGCGAGGCGCATTCTAGTCATATGCGCCTCCTATATATCAAATAGGCGAGGCGCATATGGACAGAATGCGCCTCGCATAATATGTGTGGGCCCGCGTGTTGGTAGGTGCACGAATATGCGAGGCGCATATGGTTATATGCGCCTCCTATATTTGATAATATGCGAGGCGCATATTGTCATATACGCCTCAAGTAACTCCTGCGGGCCCGGACAGTGGTAGGTGGCCGCATATGCGAGGCGCATATTGCTATATGCGCCTCCTATAGTTTGAATTATAGGAGGCACATATTATGCAATATGCGCCTCCTATAACCTGGCGCCACTTTTTTCCCCTCCGGCACCGCAACCGCAAGTATTTCCCACGCACAAACCACACGGCCGTCTCGGTCTCGCTCACCCCCGCCTCCGCTCTCTGTCCTCCGCTCCACCGCCCACTGCCCTCGAGGTGAGAGCTCGCTGGCATCTTCCGCCTCTACCATTGCGCCTCCCCATTGCTGCTCCATATCCTGCTTAGTTATCTGCTTTGGGTTCTCTCCTTGCGCGTGCAGATGGGCTCCTCTGGCTACGGCTCCCCCTCCGGCCCCTATCTCGACCCCGAGCGCGTCTTCGTGCTCGTCATCGGACGCCGGCCGCAGGACCTCTTCGAGTACTTGGAATCCGTCCCCGGAGCACACACGGACCTGCAATGCCGCCTGGTCTACTTCGCAGGGATGGCGCTCTAGGCGCCGCGTCCGATGTGAGGTTTCTGGTGCCATCTCGCGCTTAATGGGCCCAGTTCTTGCAGCGACTCTGGTTTTTCCTACTCTGATTCTTGCAATGGTTCTTCTATTACTTTCTCCAGGGGGATAATTCGTCCAGTTCTTGCGGTGGTTTCTTCTTCCCCCCTTCTCAGGCTAGTTGGCCCTGGTCTTTCCTGATTTTGCGGTTTTCTCTGATTTCGGCCCTGGTTCTTTCGCTTTCTCTGGGGACTGGGGCCAAATTGGTTGCTTCTTTGCTCGGATTTCAGCACTGGTTCTTTCGCTTCCTCTAGGGGCAAATTGGGTGCGTTCTTGTTCTGATTCCTGTGATGGTTCTTTCACCTTACTCACTAATTCGGTCCTGTTCTTGTTCTGATTCTTGCGATGTTCTTTTCCCTCCTCCTCCTCCAGAAGTTCGCCGCCTTGGTTCGACGACGACTCGTGGGCACTGTATTGGGCGAAGTATGCGTGGGCTCACGCGCTAATCAGCAGGTTTGTACTTGAATTTTCTTGGAGGCTCCCGCTATCTGTTCGATGTTTTGTACACAAGGAAATGGGCTTACAATCTCACGCATCTAAAGCAATTAGGCTTGTATAGTTACATGCTCAAACACTTGGTTAATTCCTTCTGGTCTCCTGTGCAGATTTGTTGCTGGTGGAATGAACGATTTGGTTTAGTATGGCCATGGTGGGCAGAATTGTTGCTATATTGGAATGAGTTATCACGTGCTTAAGCACTCACTCAATGGTTTGGTTTAGAGTTTTCTAGTGAGAAGAAGATCCCTTGCTACTGGAATGAATCAGTCTGTTAATGTCTGTCCAATGCTGTTCTTGACCTAAAAGAGTTGGTTCAGTGAACTTGATAAGAAGCATCATCGAGACAAAGGCCCAAAGACTGCCAGAAGCAAGTGAACAATTTCTCGGGCAACAACTACCATCTGGCCCATTCGTTCTCAGTTCTTTATTTCCCACTTCCGCTTTTGTTACATTTCAGATTTGGAATTTTGTAGTTTTGCCTGTAACTATTTGTCTATGCCCTACTTCTTGTGGTTTGCTTTCTTTGTCTTTCTTCGAAATGCCGATGATTAGAACGTGTTGCGATGTCATGTGTATGACTATGCCGCTGTTCGATCTGGTGTGCCAAGTAGACTAGTAATTTAGCATATACTCTACTTGCCGCATGAGATCGAACAGCGAGCATTGTTATTTCCGTGCCCAATCTAAGTATGAGGCACTAATCCAAGTCATTCTTGGTTTGCTTTTTTTGGTATTTCTTCGAAATGCCGATGATTATAACCTGATTTCTTACATCTTGTTGCACCCATATATATATGCATGATTCTATCTTGTGAACTGCTATTGCTTTCCATTGACACAACTTCTCGGGCAACAACTACCTAGGCTACGAGAGTAGAGAGGTGGCGGAAGAGAAGTGGAGGAGGCACAGAAGGAAGAAGTGGAGGAACTTCCTCGTGATCACCACCTTGTTGCTCTTCATGGTAGGTTATGTGCTCTACTTCATCTAGCTAGAGCTCCATCGTCGAAGTTGTAATGTGGTTGTGAACTTGTAATCGGAGGTGTATTGTGATTGTGAACTTCTACTCGGAGGTGTGAACTTGTGGCACAAACACTTGATGTATGAACTTGTATGTCATGATTGATGTGTAATGTATTGTATTCATGTTGGTTCTATTATGCTTTGGCAAATTACAAGTTTCTGGAAAATTCTGTGCTCTTTATACTGTATTCTGGACTATATTGTATATTTGAATATCTGTATATTATTATTTATAGTGGTCTGTAAAACTTGAATTTCGAAAATATTACCGGAGGCGCATATAGGACACTATAGGAGGCGCATATACTATAAATATACGAGGCGCATTGTAAAACATATGCAAGGCGCATATGATATGCGCCTCCTATACACATATGCGAGGCGCATATCGATATGCGCCTCGCATAATAATATGTGAGGCGCATATCGATATGCGCCTCGCATATGTGAAGTATAGGAGGCGCATATCATATGTGCCTCGCATAAAAAATACCCGAGGCTTGAAGCTAGAGGCGCATATGATATGCGCCTCGCATAAGCTTTTAGGTGCGCCTCGCATAGGCTTTTCTCTAGTAGTGTTGGACTCGTTATCATCGAAACCATAGCGGATTTTGTAATCCACTCCTTCAACACCTCCGGACAGATCGGGTTCCTCGTAGAACACATCTTCTTGACACTCGGCTACATACATTGGCACGTCTTCGGGGTCCTCAGAGTCTAAGCAAGGGATCAAAGGAAAGAATGAGTAACAGCGTTACCCAACAAGTTCATTATATGCAAGGTGGGAAGTTTGATGCTCTAACTACCACCTCAGATTATAAATCCTTGGCACTATGCAGTTTTGTAAATCTTTCTTCAAAGATTGATTTTATTCTGAAAAAACTATGACAATCAGCCTTCACAGGTTTACCAGAACTTTCATGGAGTTCCTTTCCTGCCGCGTTCGTAGCTCCTTCCCGGAACATGGAGTAACAAGTTACAGTTCTTACACTCTGCAGAGGTGCGTTACTTTACCCATGAGAGATCAACTCCTTGTTGCACAACCAAGCATACTTTCCCGTCCACAATTCCATGATGTGGGGCCCAGTAGTTGGTCAAAGCCAATCACTTCCCCCTTCGCGACCCCGCATGCCTCCTTGGTGTACACCATGCCCACATAATGAATTACGGCAATGGTTTGTACAAACCGTTAGATGCTAGAACTATTGTGGGATGATGAGGGTTCCTACCCATATGCTGCATATCCACTATGAATTACCAATTAATATGCACGCTACGAGGATAATAGCCACGACCTACACATCCGGCTTCATGCGAGAGGAAGAAGATACAGCTAACTTCTCTGTCCCATTCCAAATCTCATGGCTAACGCGTAATATACGGCGCTAGAATCACTAATGTTAGGGGTTATTAAGTCCCTACTTGATCATCACTGTTGCAAATAGAACCCTAAGTTCTATTGCTCCATTATACCACCACTTAGGATGATATCTATGATTTCTTTATTTGTGAAAATAATATTTTCTTTCTTTTATAGCATATATGATAACACACAATTTGCAAATACTTCGATAAATACTCTTCAAAGGATATGATGAACTTGCCTTGTGATGGCAAGGTAGTGAAGTCTGATGCTTGCAGTGGACCTTGAGCTTCTATGTCTAAAAAAACATCATTATTGCCCGGTAAGGAAAATATTTAAAGAAGCAAAATGATTATGCCATAATGTAATGCATCATTTAACTTGGTATGCATTTACCCCATTATTATAAAAAGTTCTTTTTTAGTAATAAAGGATTTATAAATATTACTTTCTAATATTTATAACATATATTGAATTATTTTATTTTATTTCCCTTTTATTCGACTTTTATCGATGTAATAATTCTTTTAGGAATTATCAATTATACATTCAAAATTGTTATTAAATATTTATTTATTATTTTTCAAAAATACTACCATATTAATATATAATGAAAGTGATTTTTATTTATTTTTATCATCTTTCAATAATTTTGTAAAATTCCTAAAGGAATATATACATTACAAAATCCTTAATAAAATTTAAATGTCTAAAATTTTATATATTATTTTATTTGGATAGTGTAGATTATTGTGAATCCAAAAATATTTTATTTATATTTTTGGAATTTTATTTTATTTTCTAGAATTTAATTAAGTCCAGGGGTATTTTGGTCTTTTCCTTTTTATTCCAACAGGCCTGAAAGGATTTCTAGGCTGGTTTAATCTTATTGGGCCCTAGTGGCCCATTAGTCATAGACAAAAGAACCACCCCGAAGGGTCTAGCCCAACTCAGCTAACTCCTCACTGCCTCTCTCTCTCCCTCGAGCTCATCTTCTCCTCCTCTGACCCCGACCCTGTGGCTGGCGATGCCGCCGCCGTGATGCAACAGGGGGTTGTAGACGATGCTTGTCCTATCTATCCAACTAGATTCGAGCCTAGGGCTC
Source organism: Avena sativa (assembly GCA_916181665.1). NCBI lineage: Eukaryota > Viridiplantae > Streptophyta > Magnoliopsida > Poales > Poaceae > Avena > Avena sativa. Next base: position 512,986,285 of record OV702294.1, read on the forward strand.
TCCTGCGATGGATCGATGTCGTCCTGAACCCTAGGGTTTGGGGGTTGGCGTGGATCCAGGTGATGTCGCTGCTGTCGTGCGTCGTGGTGATGCTCCTCGCCTCTATGCGTACTCATGGTTGCCGCCGTGGCGTCATACGGGTTGCAGCGCCCCTCCTGGGGTGCTCCCCGTACCGTCATGGTCGTCGGCCCCTCTGCTTCCTCTTCTAGTCTTCGGCGAGGACCTATGGTGAGTTCGATTCCTCTCCCCTGGTGCTCTCTATGCTTGCTGATTCGATGCTAGATGCTGGCAGTGACCTCTCTTGTTACTGTCTGGTTCTGATTAGAATGATTTATCCATTTAGGGTTCTTATCCTGTGGTTAATCATATACTGGATGAATTAGATTATGTCTGGATGGTCTGTAAACATGCTAAATGATTATTGGCCTGAGGCCTGTTGCTTGAGATGAACTATGATGGTTCTGGTGGCTTATTGGATGCTTTTATGTTTGGATTGCATATGATTCAGATGGTATAGTTGCTTTGGAACCATGCTAGTAAAGCCAATGACTTGATAACTTTCCACTGTTATTTGATTTATGATCATGCTTATGGTATGATGAAACTACTGTCTTAGTGTTGTTGGCTTGGGAATTAACATGTGGTTTGAGATCATCATGATCTCAAACAGTAAAGATGAACATAGGAATATTCTAGTTATGATTCCTGTATTAGCAGGAAAATGATTAGTAAGTTAATTAATTGAAGCTGTGATGATTAAATATTTATCCTGGTTCATGTAGGAGTTGTTCTTGTGACACCATCTTGATATGGTACACAGGTTTGATCCTAATCCATGGATTGGGTTGGCTTAAGCTAAAGACAAACTTGGCTTTATAAGATAAATAGAGATGCTCTTCTCTGAATTCCGTAAGACCAATGATGTTGGTCTGAGGCTTAGGGATTCAGATCTTATTTAGTTGATTCATATAGATAGTCCTGGTAGTGGTACCAGCTATTGTTTCTTGAATCAGAGCTTGGAGAAAAATGATAGTAAGTTTGATCATTATCTGGACCCAAAGGATTAGTTTCTAAGGTGCTACCTTTACTCTAGGGATGTGCCTAGAAATTAGATCTTAGCTATATTTATGCTTGAACTGTAATATATAGCTTGATAACCAGAGCAATGATGTTGTTCTGAGCTCTGGTTGGATCCTGGTACTTTGCTGTTTGCTTTTAGAATTTAAAATCTCTATGATGGATTCACCCCACTTGGGTGCTTTCTGAGAGTTTGTTCATAAAACAACACATGCTTCTGTCTAGATAATATGATTAGATCATGTGAGGGTTTTATGATGCTCACCACAAAATCTGATGACTGTGGAGTAAGTTGGTGATGATCTTGATCTGGTTTTGCTGGAATCCTGTGCTTGCTCTTGAGCTAGCCTGCTCCTCCTAGCTCCTGGACTTGATCTTTCCCCCTCCTTATGTCACCATCTGGTGATGTTTGGTTGATCTTTGGTGGTTTACTTTGGTTGTTGTGCTTGGTAAGCTGTTGGCTAAGCTGGCTGTTCTTGTGTGCAAGCAGTGGAGAGATGCACTAGTGCCTCTCCAAGGCTGTGCTTGTGAAAGAACATTTCTTAATCCCTAGTGTTTTGTGTGTTAGATAACAATACCAAGGATCATTTAATGTGTGTTGAAGTGTTGTAGCTCTATTTGAGAATAAAGGGAAAAGAACTCTGCCTTTGGGGGCGGATAATCCGGCCCCACCAGGGGCGGATAATCCGCCCCTCCCTTTGCCCAAGCAGGCGCAAGCCCCAGAAGGGGGCAGAGTTTTGGCCGGATTTTCCGGCCCCGCCGGATAATCCGCCCCTCAGGGGGCCGGATAATCCGCCCCCCTGCTCATCGCCAAGGCGCAAGCCCCAGAGAGGGGCGGAGTTTCTGCCGGACTTTCCGGCATGGCCGGATAATCCGCCCCAGGAGAGGGCCAGATTATCCGCCCCCCCTAAGATTTCCTCTAAGTTCCTCAAGCGCAAGCGCCAGAGGGGGGGCGAACTTCCCCCGGAGAATCCGCCCTTGGGGCGGAGTTTTCCCAGGGGGCGGATAATCCGCCCCAAGTGGGGGGCGGATAATCTGCCCCCAAAGTTGTGCAACGGCCAGATCTGGGGAGGGGGTATTTAAGCCAGCCTTCCCCCTCCTGCCAGAACTCTTGATTCATCACGAAAAAGACCAGATCAGATCTGAAAGCTCCATCTAAGAGTGCTCCACCTAGATCCACCCAAAGGCCCCATCCCTTTGGGAATCGAAGGAGGACGACTCGATCTTCATCATCAGCAATCAAGCACTTCATCTCCTCTCCATTCATTTGGAGAACCTCCGATCTAGTATTTCTTGCATATATCTAGATCCTCGTTTTTGTTTATATTGATAAACCTTGTTCTTGTGGCATCTTGTTGTCATCTCGGGAGCCCCCAATTCGGTTGTGGGTGTGTGCCCTGATAGTGTTGTAAAAGGCACCGGTTGCCGCCTCGAAGGGATCCAATAGTGGAGAAGGTGGATCAGGCCTCTCGTGGCGAGATCCATCGGAGAATAGGGTGAGGCCTATTATGGCGTGGTGGTCTTAGAACTGCCCACCCCTCCAACGCAGATGTACTTCCCTTAACAAGGAAGGAACTGTGGTAAAACAAATCCCTGTGTCTCCGCGTGCTCCACTATGGTTTCCTCACTCCTCTTTTACGTGCTTAGTAGTTAGGGTTACATATAGGGAAATTCTCGTAGTTGCATATCTAGAGAATTTACTTTGTGTCAAGCCTAAAATTGAAAAAGTACTAAAAAATTGGTTAGCACCTATTCACCCCCCCTCTAGGTGCCCATACGATCCATTTCAATTGGTATCAGAGCCTCGGCTCTTATTTCGGGCTTAACCGCCTAAGAGAAGTATGGGTTCCATGGGAGATGGGAGTGATGCTCCGGAGGTAGTCACCATGAACGATCTCAAGACGTTGGAAACAACCTTGGTGAGTTCAATGGAGGCTAAGATGGAAGAGATGCGTCAATTGATAATGCTTCTCTCCACATCCGCAGCATCACCTCCATCTAACTCTGAGGATACCACTCTGCAATCCAAGGAAACAGGTAAAACTGTTTCCAAAGATAACGAAGTGGTAGGTGATGATACTAGCAAGAGCTCCTCCTCGAAAAAGGATAGCGGTAAGGATGGATACAATGAGGTTTCTCATGTGTATTCCCCTGATCCGCCTATCCCTCACCCACATATACATAATAGGGGTGATCCACCCAAACTTTCAGCATCTACTTTCTCTCAATGGCAATTTTTGATGAAATATCATGTGTGCAGTTCCTCCATAGAGTTATGGAAGATCATCGAAAATGGTCTTCATGTTGGAAACCCCAACAATCTCACAAGAAGAGAAGTGGTCGATAGCTAACTCAATGCTACAGCTCTACACATGATACAGCTTAGTGTGGGTGACAAATACATGCCACACATTCAACATCTTAGCACAGCTAAAGAAGCTTGGGATGCCCTCACCGAGCTCTTCATCAGAAATGAAAGTATGAGAAGGAATAGATATGATGCCTTGAGCAATGAAGCTGAAGGATTTTATATGATGGATGGAGAAGACCACGAGGACATGTATAGGAGGCTCAAGGCAATAGCTACAACCTTCAGAAACCACGGTGCAGCTCATGTTGATGATGCTTGGATCAAGCGCAAGTATGTCAGTGCTCTTATGCCATTTGAGCCCACAGATTTGAAAAGTCTCCAAGGTAGGCATAACTATCACCTCATGTCATCCAATGAGGTAATGCAAGAAATGGCCGCTTTCAAAGTGGCTGCCAAGAATGCCGAAGATGCTCATGCTCGAGCTATGGGGATGCAAAAGGGGGTCAACATGGCCTTGAAGACTAGTGTGATTGATCATGATGAATATGCGGTAGAAGGTCTGGACTGTCCCGAGGATATAAAAAGGATCCACGGACAATACTTGGCTCTTTATGCAAGAAACTTTTGGAAAGATCTAGCCAAGGCTAAAGTTGAACTAGATCGCAAGAGTGGAGCCTATGGAAGAAAAGAAAATGGTCCCAAGCTGAGAACATGCTTCAATTGTGGTGACCGGCTGCACTTCGTAGCTGAGTGTCCATATCAAAGTAGGGAGGATAATGGAGGAAGACTCATTTTCAAGGACAAATCAAAAGCTCCACGTAAGAAACAGTTTGTAAAGAAGAATGCTCCTTTCAAGAAGCAACCAAAGATTGTTCTAGTGGCTCAAGAAGAATATTCATTGGGGAGTGAAGATGAGGACGAGGACGATAGCTCTCAAGAGGTGGCTGCTATAGCCACCACATCTACATCAACATCTCTCTTCGACTCTCCGAACGAAAACATCATCAACAAGAATGCTACTTGCCTCATGGCAAGAAGCTCCGAGGTAATTTCTTCTAACTCTTCTTTTCCCAAGGCTATGATAGACATGGATGATCCTGCTAGTCTTAAGGTTAAAGAAGAGATTATTGCTTTGGATTATTTCTATACTAACTTGCAAGGTGAGCACAAAGTTCGTTTTGAGGCTCTTATGGATCAGCTGGCCCAAAATGAAGCACTCCTCGAAGAAAAGGGTAGAATTGAAAGGGAGGATGCAATGGAAATTGCATCCCTAAAAAATGCTCTTGAAGAAGAAGAAGAAGCTCGGGTCTCTCTTGAAGAGAGGCTTGAGTCTATGGAAGAGTCACATGAAGAAATTGTGACTAAACTCGTTAAGGAACGTGACAATGCTGTCACCAAGGCAAAGAAGTTAAAGAAGGAAAGGATTGACTTTGGGGCTGCTCATGATAGACTCTCCGAGGAATTGGAGAAACTTTACAATGCTCACAAGGCGTTGAAAAACGAGTTCTCTATTCTCAATGAGTCACATGATCAGCTTCAAAATCGATTGGCCAAATATGATACTCCTAGCTCGTCAAACTCAACATATAGTAACAAGGAAAATGCTAATGTGGAACAAGAAGTGATCAAGGACATCACTACCAAGGACAAAGGTGTGCTTGATGAAGTCCTTGGCAAGCAAAGGTCAAATCATAGTAAAGAGGGACTTGGGTATGTCACCAAGTCCAAGAAGAAGAAGACCAAGAAGAACAAGACCAAGAATGTGGAATTAAAGACAAGCACTGCTGAGAAGATTGTCACAAAAGACAAGACTAATAATATTGGTTTTGCAGGGTCTCACCATCCGAATTATGAACTCTTTTGTGATGACTATGGCGATGTTTATGCTTATTATGTTGGTCCTTTTGATGAATATATTGCTTGGTCTATTTGGGTCCCAAAGACCCTTGTTACTAACATGAAAGGACCCATTGAAAAATGGGTACCTAAAACCAAGAAGTAATTCTCTTGCAGGGCTATGCTTCCGGTGGGTCCAAATGGGTGCTGGATAGTGGCTGCACTAGTCATATGACCGGAAGCAAGGAGATCATCACGGAGATGCGTCCAAATCATGATAATATCACAGTCTCCTATGGTGATAAGTCTAAATCTCAGGTATTGGGTCTTGGCAAGGTTGTGGTTGCCCACGATATCTCTCTCATGGACGTCATGCTTGTTGAGACCCTTGGTTACAACCTTCTTTCTGTTCGTGCCCTTGGCAAGATGGGTTTTGTTGTTTTTATCGATGATGATTTGGTGGTACTCTTGTGGAGCAAGTCTCTAAAGGTCGCTTTCGTTGGATACGTCGAAAATGACCTGTATGTGGTGGACTTCTCCGGGAAAACCACTTCGGGTCCGATGTGTCTATTCGGAAAGGCCGACGTGGGCTGGCTATGGCATCGCCGTTTAGCCCATGTCAACATGAGAACTTTGCAAAGTCTCCAAAAGGGTGGCCACATCCTTGGACTAAAAGACAATGTCTCTTTTGCCAAAGATCGTGTTTGCAGGGCTTGTGTTGAAGGAAAAATGCATGACTCTCCTCACAAGAGGAAGACTATTGTGTCATCAAAGAGGATCTTGGAATTACTTCATGTGGATTTATTTGGTCCTCCTTCTCATGCAAGTCTTGGTGGGAAGAAATATTGCTTGGTCATTGTCGATGATTACTCAAGATATACATGGGTATATTTCTTCAAGCTGAAAAGTGAGACTCAACAAACTGTCATCGACTTTGCCAATGAAGTTCAACGTCAACACAATGTTCCCATCTTGGCAATTAGAAGTGAAAACGGCTCAGAATTCAAGAACTACACTTTAAATGAGTTTCTTAGCGAAGAGGGGATTAGACACCAATATTCCGCTGCGTACACCCCTCAACAAAATGGTGTAGCCGAGAGGAAGAACCGGACTTTGATGGATATGGCAAGATCTATGCTAGCTGAATTCAAGTCTCCTTATAATTTTTGGGCTGAAGCCATATCCACTACTTGTCACTCTTCAAACCGGCTCTACCTTCGAAAGATCTTGGACAAGACCCCATATGAAATACTTACCGGTAACAAGCCCAACATCTCATGCTTCAGGGTATTCGGGTGTAAGTGTTTTTTTCTTATTAAAGGTGTCCGTTTGTCAAAAATTGAGTCCAAGGCTTTAGAAGGTATTTTTGTTGGTTACGGTGCCGAATCCCACACTTATAGAGTCTACAACAAGCTCACTGGGATTGTTGTAGAATCCTGTAGTGTGGAGTTCGATGAAAATAACGGCTCCTTTGTAGGGCAAGTTGATGTTTGTGATGCAGATGTTGAAATACCCCAAGATGCCATAAGAAGAATGGGCGTGGGATTTTTCCGCCCCATTGAGGAACCCCTTGTGGTGGATCGGGAAGGACAATGCTCCACACATGTGGAGCCCTCATCTACACAAGATCAACAAGCTCCTACTGTTGGAGAAAAACCAGCATCAACACCGCAATCTGCTGAAGATCAACTGTCCTCTGGACAAGTTGGTAGTCCCAGGCCGGACTATCTGCCCCCTCCAAGGGGCGGACAATCCGCCCTGGCACTCCAACTCATTCCAGAGGATCCGAAGGATAAGTCAGCAACTCTGAAGCTCCCAGGCCGGATTCTCCGGCCCCCGAGGGCGGATTATTTGGCCCTGGGTCTCCAACTCTCATCAGGCATTCTCAAGAAGATGGCTCGGGTTCTTCACCTCCCAGGCCGGATAGTCCGGCCCCTCCAAGGGGCGGATTATCCGGGCCTGAAGAAAATGTTCAGCAACAATCTTCTGGCAGAAACGATGACCAAGATCAAGGGCAAGGCAGTAATCAAGACAAGGATACAAATATTGAATCAACTCCCTCTAGAAACAATGAGGACATTGAGGCTCGTCGCAAGGCTCGTGCTGATCGGAATCTTGAACTAAGAGGTCACACTCTTGACAAGGTTGTTGGTGATCTACGACGAAGGGTATCCACTAGAAGAGAACTAGCAAGCTTATGTGATCATCAAGCTCACATTTCCATGGTTGAACCGAAGAAGGTTTTTGATGCTCTTGAAGATCCCGATTGGGTTGTTGCAATGCATGAAGAATTAAATAACTTCGAACGCAACAAAGTTTGGAAGCTCGTAGAAAAGCCAAAGGATTGCCGCAATGTTATCGGCACCAAGTGGATCTTCAAGAACAAACAGGATGAAAATGGCATTGTTGTGAGGAATAAAGCTCGACTCGTGGCTCAAGGATTCTCTCAAGTGGAGGGAATTGATTTTGGCGAAAATTACGCTCATGTGGCTCGTCTTGAGTCCATCCGTATCCTTCTTGCATATGCAGCCCATCATAATTTTAAATTACAACAAATGGATGTTAAGAGCGCTTTCCTTAATGGTCCTCTACATGAGTTAGTTTATGTCAAGCAGCCCCCGGGGTTTGTGGACCCCAAATTTCCGAACCATGTATACAAACTCGATAAGGCGCTCTATGGCCTTAAACAATCCCCACGTGCGTGGTATGAGTACCTTAAAGAGCTTTTGCTAGACCGTGGATTCGAAGTTGGGCAAATCGATCCCACTCTTTTTACTAAGAAGGTTAATGGGGAGCTTTTTGTATGCCAACTTTATGTAGATGACATCATTTTTGGCTCTACTAACCAAGATTTTAACGATGAATTTTCGAAGCTTATGACTGACAGGTTTGAGATGTCCATGATGGGTGAGCTCAGGTTCTTTCTTGGATTTGAGATCAAACAACTTAGAGAGGGAACCTTTATTAATCAAGCTAATTACATCCAAGACATGATCAAAAGGTTCAATTTGACGGATCTCAATGGCGTTGCTACCCCAATGCAAACCAAGTGTCATTTTGAGCTCAATCCCAACGGTAAAGATGTGGATCAAAAGGTATACCGATCCATGATCGGATCTCTCCTTTACCTTTGCGCATCTAGGCCCGATATCGTGTTTAATGTAGGAGTGTGTGCAAGGTACCAAGCCGCTCCTAAAGAAAGCCACTTAGTGGCGGTCAAGCGAATCTTCCGATATTTGGTTCATTCCCCAAATTTTGGGTTATGGTATCCCAAGTGTTCAAGTTTCTCTCTATGTGACTACACTGATTCAGATTGGGCTGGTGACAAAGATGATAGGAAATCAACCTCTGGTGCATGTCAATTCTTGGGCAGGTCTCTAGTGTGTTGGTCATCAAAGAAACAGAATTGTATTTCACTCTCAACCGCCAAAGCTGAATATGTTGCTGCTGCAAGTGCTTGTACACAATTGTTATGGATGAGGCAAACTTTAAAGGAATATGGTGTCAATTGTGACAAAGTGCCTCTATTATGCGACAATGAAAGTGCTATCAAAATTGCGTACAATCCCGTGCAGCATACAAGAACAAAACATATAGAGATTCGCAACCACTTTATTCGGGATCATGTTGCTCATGGATATATTGCTCTATCCTTTGTAAGCACGAAGAACCAACTTGCTGATATTTTCACGAAGCCTCTTGATGAAGCAAGATTCTGTTATTTGAGGAATGAGCTAAATATCATAGATTCAAGGAGCTTGGCTTGACTACCCTCGCGCTTATTCATGTATTTGGTTTACATGCGGGCATAGACATAGGGGGAGTGTGGTCCTAATTGATTGGGCCAACCCTCCCACCATAATGCCGAAAGCAAGTAAAATCATTTCCCTTAATATCATTTTGTGATATGTGGGTCATCGATGAGCATTGGTTTTGAACTCAAGATACATCTTCGCGGTGTCATGCCATGCGCTCCAACATGGTGGCTTCGGCCACCGCCCTCTTCCTTGAGAAGAGTTGTTTTTTTCATGGGTCTCGTTGGATTTTCTTGCATATCTCATGTTCTTATGGAAAACACACTCAAATTTGGCTTTTGTTTGATTTGATTTTTGCAAATTTGGGGGTGTAATACCATCTCAGTTTGATGCTCTCAACCCAAGCCTTTCCCTTCCCCCTTGAACCATCTATTCTTGCACACAAGTCCTCGAAAACACCATCGAGAGGTTTGCTAGGTTGCTCTGGCCTGATTCTGTATTTTCCAAAATTAGTTCGCTCTTCCTCCTTGCTCTTCCTCCTTTTTGGAGTTTCGATGCCAAAGGGGGAGAAGTAGTTCTATTAGGGCTCGTGGATTTGCAAGGGTCGGGCACAAGCTTTTCGATTTTAGTCATTTTTATTTGCTTGCTTGTGCCTCTTTTCTAGCGTGAACTCATTTGCTATTCGTGTGTGCTTATGTAAGACTGTGTCGTACTCCACTGTGTTTGGTACTATGTTGGGTATCCATGGAATTCTGGATTTATCTATTGTGGACCCCATGGAATTCTGGAATTATGGAACATATTTGATGGCATATGGATTCATGGGATTATCTATGTATGTTTTGGTTATTCTCATCCCGGTGGTATGACCTTGTCCCTCAATCCACTTTTGTTCCAATTATCTTTGCCATGGAAGTTGTGCTCTCTCTAGTGTGTGTAGTTGTATTCAAATGCAAAATTTTAAATATGCACACATCTAGGGGGAGCGCCTTTCATCTTAAGGTGGCGATAGCCGGTTTCATTGCAAATCCTAGTATTTTCATCTAACACCAAAAAGGAGGAGATTGAAAGAACATTTCTTAATCCCTAGTGTTTTGTGTGTTAGATAACAATACCAAGGATCATTTAATGGGTGTTGAAGTGTTGCAGCTCTATTTGAGAATAAAGGGAAAAGAACTCTGCCTTTGGGGGCGGATAATCCGGCCCCACCAGGGGCGGATAATCCGCCCCTCCCTTTGCCCAAGCAGGCGCAAGCCCTAGAAGGGGGGCGGAGTTTTGGCCGGATTTTCCGGCCCCGCCGGATAATCCGCCCCTCAGGGGAACGGATAATCCGCCCCCTGCTCATCGCCAAGGCGCAAGCCCCAGAGAGGGGACGGAGTTTCTGCCGGACTTTCCGGCATGGCCAGATAATCCGCCCCAAGAGGGGGCCGGATTATCCGCCCCCCAAGATTTACTCTAAGTTCCTCAAGCGCAAGCGCCAGAGGGGGCGGACTTTCCCCCGGAGAATCCTCCCTTTGGGCAGAGTTTTCCCAGGGGGCGGATAATCCGCCCCCAAAGTTGTGCAACGGCCAGATCTGGGGAGGGGGTATTTAAGCCAGCCTTACCCCTCCTGCCAGAACTCTTGATTCATCATGAAAAAGACCAGATCAGATCTGAAAACTCCATCCAAGAGTGCTCCACCTAGATCCACCCAAAGGCCCCATCCCTTTGGGAATCGAAGGAGGAGGACTCGATCTTCATCATCAGCAATCAAGCGCTTCATCTCCTCTCCATTCATTTGGAAAACCTCCGATCTAGTATTTCTTGCAAATATCTAGATCCTCGTTTTTGTTTATATTGATAAACCTTGTTCTTGTGGCAGCTTGTTGTCATCTCGGGAGCCCCCAATTCGATTGTGGGTGTGTGCCCTGATAGTGTTGTAAAAGGCACCGGTTCCCGCCTCGAAGGGATCCAATAGTGGAGAAGGTGGATCAGGCCTCTCGTGGCGAGATCCATCAGAGAATAGGGTGAGGCCTATTGTGGCGTGGTGGTCTTAGAACCGCCCATCCCTCCAACGCAGATGTACTTCCCTTAACAAGGAAGGAACTGCGGTAAAACAAATCCATGTGTCTCCGCGTGCTCCACTACGGTTTCCTCACTCCTCTTTTACGTGCTTAGTAGTTAGGGTTACATATAGGGAAATTCTCGTAGTTGCATATCTAGAGAATTTACTTTGTGTCAAGCCTAAAATTGAAAAAGTATTAAAAAATTGGTTAGCACCTATTCACCGCCCCCCTCTAGGTGCCCATACGATCCATTTCAGCTTGTGGTATTGTGAGTTTGGGGCTGTGCTGTGAGGCTGACAGCACAACACATGCATTTTGTTGTGTGTCCTGCTTGTGTGCGTGTTGTGCACATCTGGATATGTTCAGAATTTTCAAACTTACTGTTATCTGGTTCCTTTCACCTGGCTGGTGAAATTTGCCCCTCTTGGCTGTCATTTGACTTATGGCTTGAAATTTATGAAATATAAATTCTTTCATATTTGGTGAAACTTGCCCCTTCAATAATTTTCTCAATGATGAACTTGTTCAGTGCACTTCACTGACATTTCTGAGAGAAAAAATAATACTAACCCTATCTTTCTTTTGTTTTGCAGGTACATATCTAAAGTGAAGATTTAGTTTAGGTTTAGTTATAGAACAATCCAATGTAATCTTCTTTATATTTTTGTAATTTTCATTTTCTTATTTTGTAATCTTCATTTTATTCTTTTGTAATAAAGATTATATTATTATCAATAAAGAATATTCTTATTCTTATTTATTTGCTTTGGTGAAGTGTGTGGATGATTTCAATAAGTTACAATTTTTGTAACTTATATATATGAAATAAGTTTTTATTTTCTAATTACTTTCTTTAGATAAGGTTTTGAGTTAAAATAATTAACTCATAATTAAATCAAGAGTCAAACCTTATTCCTATTTAATTTGAATTATAATTCAAACATTCAAGTTTAAAATTCAAATTATTTTTTAAAACACATAATTCCTCAAAGATCATGTAAAGTTTATAACAATCATCCTTTAAGACTAAACCTAATCTCAAAGTATGAAAGAAACATTGATCACTTTAGGTTTTTATTTGGTGAAAATTTTACCCACATTTTCACAGGTAAATGCATGCAACATTCCATATTCCTAAATCTACCCTTCGTTAGTTCCTAAATGCTGGGATGTTACAGACTTCCCCCCTTAAATTAAACTTTGTCCCGAAGTTTGCGGAGATGTACCTGAATAGTTCTGGATAGGCTTTCCTTAAATCCTCTTCTTTCTCCCATGTGGCTTCCCTTTCAGGGTGATGTTCCCACTGTACCTTGCAATATTTGATTGCTTTGTTCCTTAATCTTTTCCAGTTTTCTTCCAGAATCTTACAGGGCTTTTCAATATAGAACAGGTCTTCTTGTAGCTCTATCTCCTAGTGTGTGATTGCATCATCTGGGACTTTCAAACATTTACGAAGTTGTGACACATGGAAAACATTATGCACTTGAGCCAATCTTGATGGTAACTCTAAAGCATAAGCTATAGTTCTGTTTTGACTCAGTATCTTGAATGGTCCGATGTATCTTGGACTCAATTTCCCTTTAACTCCGAATCTTTTCACCCCTTTCATTGGACTTAATTTCAAATAGACCATATCTTCCACTTCTGGATGCCATGATCTTCGACTTTGATCCGCATAACTTTTCTGCCTACTCTAGGCTATTTTCAGTCTATCTCTGATTTTATCAATGATATCTTGTATTTCCTTGATATAATCTGGCGCAAATTCTTTGCTGCTTCTGGGTTCATACCAACATATTGGTGATGTACACTTCCTTCCATACAGAACCTGATATGGAGCTGCCTTCAGACTACTCTGATAACTATTATTATAAGAAAATTCTGCCAATGGTAGGTGATCTTCCCATGTTCCTCCAAAATATAATGCACAAGCTCTTAGCATGTCTTCTAGTATTTGATTTGTTCTTTCAGTTTGTCCTCCTATCTCCGTATGATATGTTGTGCTGAAATCTAACTTTGAACCAAGTGCTTCATGCAATTGCTTCCAAAATGCTGAAGTAAACATTGATCCCCTATCAGTTACGATATTTTTGGGTACTCCATGCTTACTTACTATCTCTTTGACATATACTTCAACTAACTTCTCGGCATTATCCTTTTGATTCACCGGAATAAAATGTGCACTCTTAGTGAGTCTGTCCACAATTACCCATATCATATCCTTCCTTTTTGGTGTCATGGGCAATCCTGTGATGAAGTCCATACCTATTTCCTCCCATTTCCATTCAGGAATTTCTAAGGGTTGTAATGGTCCTGCTGGACTTTGATGTTCAGCTTTTACCCTTTGGTAAGTATGGCATTGAGATACATATTTAGCAATATCTCTTTTCATGTTGTTCCACCAGAATAGTTCTTTCAAGTCCATATACATCTTGGTACTCCCTGGATGTATAGAATATGGAGTATTATGTGCTTCTCTGAGTATGACATCTCTAATCTCCGTCACATCTGGAACACATAGGCGGTCTTGAAACCATAAAGACCCATAATCCCCAAGGCGAAAAACTGATTTTTTTCCCTTGAGATATCCTCCGAATTTCCTCAGCAATGAAAGGATCTTCTGCTTGATGTCTAAAAATTTCTTGCTTAAGATCATTGTCCTGCTCTGCAACTACCTGCATAGTAGCTAATCCTCCAAGAACTTCTATTCTGATGAATTGAAGCTCTAATCTTTCCAAGTCCATTTGTAACTCTTTTGGTAGCTTCCTATTGCTAGGCTGAATATCTGCACTCTTTCTGCTTAAAGCATCTGCTACAACATTTGCTTTCCCTGGGGTGTAGTTGATCGTAATCCTTGATTAGTTCCAACCAACGCTTCTGTCTCATATTCAATTCCTCTTGAGTGAAGAAATATTTGAGACTCTTATGGTCAGTGTATAACTCACATCTGGCTCCATAAAGAAAATGCCTCCATCCTTTCAGCGCAAAAACTACTGCTGCTAACTCTAAATCATGAGTTGGATAGTTGACTTCATGTGGTTTCAGTTATCTTGAACCATAAGCAATCACTTTCCAATCTTTCATTAATACGCAACCCAAACCTTCTTTAGACGCATCATAATATACGGTGAAGTCCTTCCCTGTTTCAGGAACTGCTAAGATTGGAGTTGTGGTTAATTTAGTCTTCAACTCTTGAAAACTTGCTTCACATTTCTCATCCCACTTGAATGGTGTATTCTTTATTAATAATTTGGTCATTGGTCCGGCTATTTTGGAGAAACCTTCAATGAATCTCCGATAATATCCAGCCATTCCTAAGAAACATCGAATCTATTTCACATTGGTCGGTGCAGTCCACTCTAGTACTGACTGAACTTTAGATGGATTCACAGCAATTCCATCCTTACTGATCACATGACCGAGGAATTCTACCTCATTAAGCCAAAATTCACACTTACTGAACTTAGCATAAAGTTTGTGTTCTCTTAAAGTTTGCAATGCTATTCTCAAATGATCAGCATGCTCTTCTTTATCCTTGGAATATATCAGAATATCATCAATAAAGACTATGATGAACTTGTCCAAATATGGCATGAAGATCTTGTTCATCAAATTCATGAATATTGCCAGTGCATTGGTCAAACCAAATGGTACTACCAAATACTCATGGTGTCCATATCTTGAGACAAATGCTATTTTTGGAACATCTTCCGGTTTGATTTTTATTTGATGGTATCCAGATCTTAAATCGATCTTTGAAAATACTCCAGCTCCTTTCACTTGATCAAACAAATCTTGAATTCTTGGTAAAGGATACTTATTCTTGATAGTCACGTTGTTCAGATTTCTATAATCTCCACACATTCTTCCTCCACCATCTCTCTTATCCACAAAGATTACTGGTGTTCCCCATGGGGATACACTTTCCTGAATAAATCCTTTTCTAGCTAACTCATCAATTTGCTCTTTGAGTTCTTTCAACTCTTTGGGTCCCATCTTATATGGTGCTTGAGCTATTGGTGTTGTACTCGGAATTAGGTCAATAGTGAATTCTATCTCCCGATCTGGTGGCATTCCCGGTAGCTCCGCTGGAAAAACATCTTGGAATTCATTAACTATAGGAATCTCTTCCAATTTAACCTCTTTCATAGAGTTTAACTGTAGATCCACCATGATATGACTGTTCTTATCTGCTTGGTAAACTATCCTTGCTCCACTTGGAGTTTTGATTGAGATAGTTTTCTCCTCACAATTTATCTGAGCTCCGTGTTCCATCATCCAATCCATTCCCAGCACTACTGTAATTCCCTTCAAAGGAATCACATAAAGTTCTACGAAATATGTACAACCATAGATCGAGATAACTTGATCTTGTTTTATGTGGCGTACAATCACATTCCCTCCCGCCGTAACTACGGTCATAGGACTTTCTAACGTTGCCCTTCTAATCCCGAACTTATCACAAAATTCCTCAGAAATGAATGAAGTAGTTGCACCAGTATCAAATAGAACTTTGCCGGGATTGGTAAGGATATTGAGCGTACCTATCACTGCATGCTTCGAATTATCCACCTCCTCGAGGGTTGCACAGTTTAGTTTTCCAGTAGGTCGGTTCATCTTGCCATTGTTGTTCTTGCCATTATTTCCTCCTTTATTGGGCTGTCCATTCCCCCACTGGCTTGTCCTCCTCCCTTGGTAGGACATCCTCCAGGTGGTTTGCTCAGACAATCTGGCTTGGTATGCCCCTTCTAACCACAACCGTAACAGATCACTACAGGCTTTTTGCATTCCCTCTAGAAATGCCCTGGAATTCCACAATTGTTACAAATAACATTCCTTCTTGGATTGGATTGATATCCACCACTGCCCTTGTTATTGTTATTGTTATTGTTTCCATAATTCCTATTCCGAGGTTTGAACTCCAGGTTAGGTTTAGGTTTGCTTGCCTGAATTCTCTTGGTTTCCTTCTTGGCTCTCTTCCTCTGGTCCTCTTGGACATTCTTGTAGTCATCTTCAAAAGTAATGGCTCCATCCAGCAACTGCTGATAAGTTTTCTTATTGGCTAACCTTAGCTGCATCTTCACAAATGAATTTAATCCATGCAGGAAACGCTTCTTCCGCTTCTCTTCAGTGTTGACATCCTCCTCAGCGTACCGAGACAGTTTACTAAACTCCCGGATGTACTTCATGACACTAGTATATCCTTGCTGAAGCTCCTCAAATTCTCTCCGCTTCAACTCCATAACACTTTTCGGAACATGATATTCACGGAACCTCTGCTTGAAATCTTCCCAGGTAAACTCTCTTCCTGGTGGTTGCATGGCCAACTGATTTTCCCACCATGATGCTACAGGTCCAGTCAGAAGATGAGTTGCATACCTCAATTTTTCCTCATCATTGCAACCTACAGTTTTCAACTTCCTTTCAGTATCTACTAGCCAGTCTTCTGCATCCATTGTTTTAGGAGCTGATGCAAAATGTAACGGTCTTGCATTCTGGAAATCAGATAGACTCACTCCTCCACCTTCAGGTGCCCTCTGATTTGCTCGCCCCGGCAATTCTTCCATAAACTTGTTCTGGGTCTCTTGCATCATTTGCATGCATTGCATAAAGTTTTGCTCCATTAACGGCCTCATTGGTGGTAGTGGTAATGTCCCTTGATTTGCTACATCTGCATCGGCCTTCTCCTTGGCCTCTCGCTCCATCCGCTGCTACTCAGTTTCCATTCCTACACTCGTATCCATGACCCTATAGTTCTGCAACATAAAGCGAATACTCATAATTACATCATGCGCATGTGTTCTGAGCTCAACTTTACGCATAGAACTAGTCACACAATGAAAATCCAAAGAAAATCCAAATGTGCATTTCACATATGATACATACTATCATAATAATACAAAGTCATTACAACATATACCATATAGGTATAATCACAAAACTACCTTATTGCTTGGAGTACAATACACGGTATTTGATATTACTAACTAATTGCCTCCTTCTAGTAGTAACTATGCTCATCGTACATGCCTGATGTCCAACCGTGATGACGTGTTGTTCGTCGCACAGTCTGTGGAACATATGGCCTTCCAGAAGGAACATACTCTGTATCTCAAGTGTCAGGACTTGAGTCATTACTCAACCTGAGCGCATTGACTCCCTCCAGCTCAGCTGAAAAGTCTTTAGAAACATAATCAATATTATCTCCCGCTTGCATCTCCTGAGCTTCATTTCTTGAGTTGTCAACAGGATACGCAGTGTTGGAGATATGCCCTAGAGGCAATAATAAATATAGGTATTATTATATCTTTGTGTTTATGATAAATGTTTACATTCATGCTATAATAGTATTAACAAGGAAACATTAATACTTGTGTGATTTGTAAACTAAAATAGAGTCCCTAGTAAAGCCTCTTTATAATACTAGCTTGTTGGTTAATAAATGATTGTGGTTTCCCTATCATGAACATTGAGATGTTATTAACAACAAGATCATATCGTTAGGAGAATGATATGGTGGACATACTCCTATAGATAAGCGTAGCATAAAGATCAAGTCATTTTAATAGTTCAATTGCTATATGCTTTCTGATACATAGTAACCTAATTCCTTCGACCATGAGATCATGCATATCACCTTCACCGGAAGGATGCTTTGATGACATCAAACACCACACCGTAACTGGGTGGCTATAAAGGTGGCATTGAATGTTCGGAAAGTATTGGTTGAGACATATGGATCAAGAGTGGGATTTGTCCATCCATATGACGGATAGATATACTCTGGGCCCTCTCGGTGGAATGTCATCCAATTAGCTTGCAAGCATGTGGCTGGCTCACAAGGGATCACATATCACGGGAACGAGAAAAGAGTACTTATCAGCAACGAGGTTGAACTAGGTATGCAGAGATACCGATGATCATAACCTCAGATAAGTAAAGTATCGTGAGACAAAGGGAAATTGGTATCGTATGTAAGTGGTTCATTCGATCACAAAGTAATCGTAGAAATATGTGGGAGCCATATGAATTTCCAGATTCCTCTATTGGTTATTGTTCGGAGAAGTGTCTCGATCATGTCCGCATAATTCACGAACCGTAGGGAGACACACTTAAGGATTCGACGTTGTTTGAGTAGTTATGGAATGATGAGTAAGAGACTGAATGTTGTTCGGAGTCTCGGATGGGATCCGGGATATCACGAGGAGACCCGGAATGGTCCGGAGAATAAGATTCATATAAGGAAAGTCCTGTTTCGGGGTTGGAGAATGGTTCCGGTGTTTTCATCAGGAATGTTCTAGAAGGTTCCGGAATGTCCGGCACTCCGGAGGGGAAGGGTACATGAATGTGTCATATCAAGTTGGAATGATTGCATCATGTACTAGGTGTCATCGCTGAACAAAATAAAGGGTTTAATCAAATCCTAGTTTGAAAAGTCAAACGCCAATTTGAAAAGTCAAACGGCTATTTTGTGAGGTGGAAGGGAAGTAGGAAACCTACTTGGGGAGGAGTTCCCTCCCTCCACCGCTGGCACACTTGGGATCCGAGTTGGGGAGGGACTCCCCTCCCCTGGCGCGCCTCCTCCACCTATATAAGGAGGGGCAGGGCTGCCCCTCCAAGAGCTACACCACGCACCCCGCAAACCCTAGTTCCCAGCCGCCGGCGCCGCCACCTCCTGCTGCCGCCGCCTAGGGAAACCCTAGCCGCCGACTTGGGATGCTCCAAGCCCTAGCCGCCGGCCCTAGACCCTCCTCCTTGGTGCGTATAAACCCTAGATCGCCGAGGATCTCTCTCATAGTCCACCATACTCGCTCCGGCTTAAGGCGAAGCCCTGCGAGATCTCCCCTCTACTTCCGGTACCACGCCGTTGTGCTGCCGGAATCGCGAAGAGAGTGCTACAACCTCCGCTGCCTGCTGGAACAAGGGAGAGGAAGGTCTTCGTCGAGTACCGAACGTGTGACCGACTGCGGAAGCGCTGCCGGAACGCAGCGCCGGAAGGATCGTCTACGCGATCTTGAGATCGGAAAGAGTACGACTACATCACCCACGAGAATCCGCTCTCGTTAAACACTTTGGAATCTTCGAGGGTGAGTTATTCCATCGACTCGTTGCTACAATCTAGTAGATAGATCTTGGCTTGTTTGTTTGTATGCGGTAGAATTTTTTTGTTTTCCATGCTACGAAACCCTATAGTGGTATCAGAGCCGTGTCTATATGTAGATCTATTGCACGAGTAGAACACAATGGTCATTGTGGGCGTTGATGCTTTTGTTGTCGATTGCTTCTTGTGTACTTTGCATCTTGCGGGATGGTGGGATGAAGCGGCCCGGGCTAACCTTACATGACATCATTCATGAGACTTGCTCCACGCTTGACATGCAACTTGTATTGCATAAGTGGCTTTGTGGGTGCCTGTTTCTCCCAACATAGTTAAGATCCAATTTACAACGGGTGATTGACAATACTATTATCAATGTTGTGGTTCTTGTTCGTAAGTTAGAACGACACTTATTGAAAGACCCAAACCACGTAAAACATGCAAAGAAAGTAGAGGCGTCTAACTTTGTTTTGCAGGGGTGTGTTGTGATGTGATATGACCATGATTGTGATTATATTTGATGTATGCAATGTTCCTTATTGTAAGTTGGCAACCGGCAGGAGCCATATGGTTGTCTTTAATTTCTGTTAAGACCCGCGTGTCTATTCAAAGTAGTTGTAATAGTTGAAGCCGGTGGACGACAACCATGGAGCAGCATCATTGACCTTGATGCAATGCCGGTGATGATGGAGATCATGTTCGTGCTTGAAGATGGAGATCGGAAGCACAATGAAGAAAGGCCATATCATATCACATATTATGAATTGCATGTGATGTTAATCCTTTATGCATCTTGTATTGCTTAGTTAACGACGGTAGCATTTTAAGATGATCCCTCATGCACATGAATTTCAAGTCCTAAAGTGTTCACCCTTAGTAAGCACAGTTGCTAAAGCTTGTTGTTTCGAAGCACCACGTGATGATCGGGTGTGTTAGATTCCGCAAGTGTATACAACGTGAGCAAGCCAGATTTGCTCATGCGGAAGCTAAGGTTTGATCTTGACGAGCCTAGCATGTACAGACATGGTCTCGGAACACGGATCACCGAAAGGTAAAGCATGAATCATATAGTAGATATGATGAACATGTCGATTTTTTGCCATTGAAGCTACATCAACTCTCGGGATGATCGGTTTTGATGTGGTGGATTTGGTTCGTGTGATCACTAAAACAATGTGAGGGATATTGTTTTGAGTGGGAGTTCACCTAGATTAATTTGACTATTAATTAGAACTCAATTTGTCATAAACTTAGTCTAAACTATTGCAAATATGTTGTAGATCAATGTCGGCCCCTACCATCAATTTTAATGCGTTCCTAGAGAAAGAAAAGTTGAAAAACAATGGAAGCAACTTCGCGGATTGGTTCCGCAATTTGAGGATTGTCCTCACAGCTGGTAATTTGACCTATGTGTTGGATGCACCGCTGGGTGACCCACCTGCAGCTACTGCTACCGATGAAGTAAATAATGTTTACCTCGCTCAGAAGACTCAGTACTCCACAGTTCAGTGTGCTATCTTGTATGGTTTAGAATCGGAGCTTCAGAAAAGGTTTGAGAATTCAGACCCACATGATATTGTCCATGATCTCAAATTGATCTTTGAGACTCACGCGGCAATTGAGAGCTATGATGCTTCTGAAAAGTTCTTTAACTGCAAGATGGAAGAGGGCAGCTCCGTCAGTGAGCATGTGCTTAAGATGTCTGGGCACGCAAACAAACTTCAAAGCTTGGGTATAGTGATTCCTAATGCTTTGGGGATTTATCGTGTCCTCCAATCACTACCACCAAGTTACAAAAACTTTGTGATGAACTACAATATGCAAAACATGAACAAGCAGTTGCCAGAACTCTTCACCATGTTAAAATCTGCAGAAGTGGAGATCAAGAAAGAGCACCAAGTGTTGATGGTCAATAAAACCACCAAATTCAAGAAAGGCAGTCTAAGCAAAAGGGACACTTCAAAAAGGGTGGTAAGAAAGTTACCGCGCCGACGAAGAAGACCAAGGCTGGACCTAAGCCTGATACTGAGTGCTTTTACTGCAAGGGAGAAGGTCACTGGAAGCGGAATTGCCCAAAGTACTTGGCGGATTTGAAGAACGGCAACATCAAGAAGAAAGGTATATCCGATATACATGTTATTGATGTGTATCTCACTAGTACTCGTAGTAGTGTCTGGGTATTTGATACTGGTTCGGTTGCTCATATTTGTAACTCGAAACAGGTGATGCAGAATAAACGGAAGCTAGCGAAGAACGAGGTGACGATGCGCGTGGGAAACGGATCAAAGGTTGATGTGATCGCAGTCGGCACGCTACCTCTTCATCTACCATCGGGATTAGTTTTATACTTAAATAATTGTTATTTGGTGCCTTCGTTAAGCATGAACATTATATCGGGATCTTGTTTATCGCGAAACGGTTACTTGTTTAAGTCCGAGAATAATGGTTGTTCGATTTATATGAGTAATATGTTTTATGCACATGCACCTTTGATAGATGGTCTATTCTTATTGAATCTCGATAGTGGAAATACACATATTAATAACATTGAGGCTAAACGTTTGAAATCGAGCGATAACTCGACCTATATGTGGCACTGTCGTCTTGGTCACATTGGAGTGAAGCGTATGAAGAAACTCCATTCCGATGGACTTCTTGAATCACTTTATTTCAAATCACTTGAAAGATGCGAAGCATGTCTGATGGGTAAAATGACTAAGACTCCATTTTCTGGTATGATGGAGTGAGCTACGGACTTATTGGAAATCATACATACTGATGTGTGTGGTCCAATGAGTGTAGCATCGCGCGGTGGTTATCATTACGTTCTTACCTTCACGGATGACTTGAGTAGATATGGGTATATCTATTTCATGAAACATAAGTCCGAAACTTTCGAGAAGTTTAAGGAATTTCAAAGTGAGGTAGAGAATCAACATAACAAGAAGATTAAATTTCTATGTTCTGATCGTGGAGGTGAATATCTAAGTTACGAGTTTGGCGAGCATTTGAAGAAATGCGGAATACTTTCACAATTGACACCGCCGGGAACACCATAGCGTAATGGTGTGTCCGAACGTCGTAATCGAACTCTCTTAGATATGGTTCGTTCTATGATGTCACTTACAGATTTACCGCTATCATTTTGGGGTTATGCATTAGAAACAGCCGCATTCACTTTAAATAGGGAACCATCTAAATCCGTTGAAACGACACCGTATGAATTATGGTTTGGGAAGAAACCTAAATTGTCGTTCCTTAAAGTTTGGGGTTGCGAAGCCTATGTAAAGAAGTTACAGCCGGACAAGCTTGAACCCAAAGCGGAAAAATGCGTCTTCATAGGATACCCGAAGGAAACTATTGGGTATACCTTCTATCATAGATCCGAAGGCAAAATCTTTGTTGCCAAGAATGGATCCTTTCTAGAGAAGGAATTTCTCTCGAAAGAAGTGACTGGAAGGAAAGTAGAACTCGACGAGGTTGTCGAACCTTCTCTCGAACTTGCGAGTAGCGCAACACCGGAAGAAGTTCCTATGGTGCCTGCACCAATAAGAGAGCAAGCTAGTGATGATGATCATGAAACTTAGGTTGTAGTTTCTACAGAGCCTCGCAGGTCAACAAGAACTCGTACCTCTCATGATTGGTATGATCCCGTTATGAATGTCATGTTGGTGGACAACACCGATGACCCTGCGACATATGAGGAAGCGATGATGAGCCCAGATTCCAATAAATGGCAAGAAGCCATGAAATCCGAGATTGGATCCATGTACGAAAACCAAGTATGGACTTTGGTGGACTTACCGGATGGCCGGAAGGCTATCGAGAACAAATGGATTTTCAAGAAGAAAACAGATGTTGATGGTAATGTTACTGTCTATAAAGCTCGACTTGTCGCAATAGGGTTTCGACAAATTCAAGGAGTTGACTATGATGATACTTTCTCACCTGTAGCGAAGCTAAAGTCTGTGAGGATTATGTTAGCAATCGCTGGATATTATGATTATGAGATATGGCAGATGGATGTCAAAACAGCATTCCTCAATGGAGACATTGATGAAGAGTTGTATATGATGCAACCCAAAGGTTTTTTCGATCCTAAAGATGCTAACAAGGTATGCAAACTTCAACGGTCCATATATGGATTGAAGCAAGCATCCTGGAGTTGGAATCAACATTTTGATAAGGTAATCAAAAGCTTTGGTTTTATACAAACTTATGGAGAAGCTTGTATTTACAAGAAAGTGAGTGGGAGCTCTGTAGCATTCTTAATACTATATGTAGATGACATATTGTTGATTGGGAATGATGTAGACCTTCTTAATAGTGTCAAGGAATATTTGAATAATAGTTTTTCAATGAAGGATCTTGGCGAAGCAGCTTACATACTTATAGAGATAGATCGAGACGCCTAATATCATTGTCACAAAGTACATATTTTGACAAAGTTCTAAAGAGGTTTGGAATGGAAGATAGCAAGAAAGGGTTCTTGCCCATGTTGCCCAATACGACCTTGAGTAAAACTCAAAGTCCGACGACGGCAGAAGAAAGAGAAAGGATGAGTAAGACTCCCTATGCCTCAGCCATAGGATCTCTAATGTATGCCATGCTATGTACTAGACACGGCATTGCATATGTTGTTAGTTTAACTAGCAGATATCAAAGTGATCCAGGAGTGGATCATTGGACATCGGTCAAAAACATCCTTAAGTACTTGAGAAGAACTAAGGATATGGTTCTTTCTTATGGAGGTGATGAACAGCTCGTTGTTAATGGTTACACCGATGCTAGTTGGAACACCGATCCGGATGATTCTAAATCACAATCTGGATACATATTTACTTTGAATGGTGCAGCAGTTAGCTGGAGGAGTTCAAAGCAAAGCGTTGTGGCGAGATCTTCAACTGAATCGGAATACATGGCTGCTTTGGAGGCTTCACAAGAAGCGATATGGATGAAAGAGTTCATTATAGAGCTGGGTGTGGTTCCAAGTGCGCTGGACCCAATGTCTATCTACTGTGATAACATGGGCGCCATAGCCAATGCGCAAGAACCAAGGTCACACAAGAAGCTGAAGCACATCAAGCTACGTTTTCACACTATTCGAGAACATGTCCAAGATGGGGACATAAAGATTTGCAAAGTACACACAGATCTAAATGTGGCGGATCCGTTGACTAAACCTCTCCCGAGGGCAAAACATGACCAGCACCAAACTGCCATGGGTGTTCGGTATATTACCATGTAATCTAGATTAGATGACTCTAGTGCAAGTGGGAGACTGTTGGAGATATGCCCTAGAGGCAATAATAAATATAGTTATTATTATATCTTTGTGTTTATGATAAATGTTTACATTCATGCTATAATAGTATTAACAAGGAAATGTGTGATTTGTAAACTAAAATAGAGTCCCTAGTAAAGCCTCTTTATAATACTAGCTTGTTGGTTAATAAATGATTGTGGTTTCCCTATCATGAACATTGAGATGTTATTAACAACAAGATCATATCGTTAGGAGAATGATATGGTGGACATACTCCTATAGATAAGCGTAGCATAAAGATCAAGTCATTTTAATAGTTCAATTGCTATATGCTTTCTGATACATAGTAACCTAATTCCTTCGACCATGAGATCATGCATATCACCTTCACCGGAAGGATGCTTTGATGACATCAAACACCACACCGTAACTGGGTGGCTATAAAGGTGTAATTGAATGTTCGGAAAGTATTGGTTGGGACACATGGATCAAGAGTGGGATTTGTCCATCCATATGACGGATAGATATACTCTGGGCCCTCTCGGTGGAATGTCATCCAATTAGCTTGCAAGCATGTGGCTGGCTCACAAGGGATCACATATCACGGGAACGAGAAAAGAGTACTTATCAGCAACGAGGTTGAACTAGGTATGCAGAGATACCGACGATCATAACCTCAGATAAGTAAACTATCGTGAGACAAAGGGAAATTGGTATCATATGTAAGTGGTTCATTCGATCGCAAAGTAATCTTAGAAATATGTGGGAGCCATATGAATTTCTAGATTCCTCTATTGGTTATTGTTCGGAGAAGTGTCTCGATCATGTCCGCATAATTCACGAACCGTAGGGAGACACACTTAAGGATTCGACGTTGTTTGAGTAGTTATGGAATGATGAGTAAGAGACCGAATGTTGTTCGGAGTCTCGTATGGGATCCGGGATATCACGAGGATATCCGGAATGGTCCGGAGAATAAGATTCATATAAGGAAAGTCCTGTTTCGGGGTTGGAGAATGGTTCCGGTGTTTTCATCGGGAATGTTCTAGCAGGTTCCGGAATGTCCGGCACTCCGGAGGGGAAGGGTACATGAATGTGTCATATCAAGTTGGAATGATTGCATCATGTACTAGGTGTCATCGCTGAACAAAATAAAGGGTTTAATCAAATCCTAGTTTGAAAAGTCAAACGCCAATTTGAAAAGTCCAACGGCTATTTTGTGAGGTGGAGGGGAAGTAGGAAACCTACTTGGGGAGGAGTTCCCTCCCTCCACCGCCGGCCCACTTGGGATCCGAGTTGGGGAGGGACTCCCCTCCCCTGGCGCGCCCCCTCCACCTATATAAGTAGGGGCAGGGCTGCCCCTCCAAGACCTACACCACGCACCCCGTAAACCCTAGCTCCTAGCCGCCGCCGCCGCCACCTCCTGCTGCCGCTGCTGCCTAGGGAAACCCTAGCCGCCGACTTGGGATGCTCCAAGCCCTAGCCGCCGGCCCTAGACCCTCCTCCTTGGTGCGTCTAAACCCTAGATCGCCGAGGATCTCTCTCGTAGTCCACCATACTCGCTCCGGCTTAAGGCGAAGCCCTGCGAGATCTCCCCTCTACTTCCGGTACCACGCCGTTGTGCTGCCAGAATCGCGAGGAGAGTGCTACAACCTCCGCTGCCTGCTGGAACAAGGGAGAGGAAGGTCTTCATGGAGTACCAAACGTGTGACCGACTGCGGAAGCGCTGCCGGAACGCAGCGCCGGAAGGATCGTCTACGCGATCTTGAGATCGGAAAGAGTACGACTACATCACCCACGAGAATCCGCTCTCGTTAAACACTTTGGAATCTTCGAGGGTGAGTTATTCCATCGACTCGTTGCTACAATCTAGTAGATAGATCTTGGCTTGTTTGTTTGTATGCGGTAGAAATTTTTTGTTTTCCATGCTACGAAACCCTACACGTAGATCCTGCTGCTTCCCTGGTGCTCTCTTGGGCAAGATAATTAAACACTGGATAATGTATATTCCCTGGGTTTTGAGAAGATGTTAATGATTCAAACACTCTCTCCTCGTGATCTTCTTCTTCATCCTGATTATCTATTGACATGGTATTTCTACTACTATTATTAGGGTTCATCCTTGCACCCATCCATCTAGATTGTCCAACATTCCTGTCGGAACTATGTGTGGACATCTGGTGTTCATGAGATCCATTATATGATCCCATTCTCCAACCATCCGAATTCTCAATAGGTAGTTCTGATTCAGAACCATCCTCTGAGCCCTGTGGTACTGCATACCTCATATCCATAGTAGGATCATGTATAGGTTCAGGTCTTGGTGAATAAGGATATGGTATAAAAGATTCAGGATCTATAGGTATATCCTTAAAGATAGGTGTTGCACTACTACTTGCTTCTTTCTCTAGCTGGAATGCTAACTGCTTCCTCCTTTCCGGATCAGTTAGATCCTCTAACATGTCATTTTTATCTTCGACAATCACTTGATGGGTCTTATAAAAAGACGCAACGAGTGTTCGATCTCTATCCATAAACTTGGAAGCTAACTTAGGATGCTTCTTAACCAAAGTAAGATGATCCGGTATAGGCTCCGAGTCTATAGAATCATGAGGTATCACAGAGAATGTGCTACCTTCTAGCTCCTTGGTTTTCTGCTCCCGTATATTAGCTATCGCCTCCACAACAACAACATGATATGCTGCTAAATGACTCCTACCTTCTCCTATCGGTAGATCGTGATATAATCCCAACTTCTCTGGAAGTTGGATACTTACACGATACTTGGATAACATCCGGCCATCAAGGTAAGTGATAGTGTTCACTGGAATTCTAGTTGGACAACTAAAGAGCTTTAGAAGTTGACGAAGTTGGTCTGTGAATGATCCTTGATAATCATCAAGAGTCTCCTCTTTCCTTACCAAAGTCTGTTTTGGAAACTTTGGTGCCATATCTCTCTATATCAGAAAAATAATTTTGATTAGTAACCAATGACATATTGCATCATAACAAAGAATTATCGCACTAAAATATATAACAGAATATTCTCATTTGAATACCCATTATATTACTTTTAGAAAATTCTTTATCGTTGCTAACCTTCCTACAGGTAATACCCTTTACTAGGTTTCCAACCTAAGGTCAAAGCAATTTGCTCTGATACCAACTACGGTGACCCAGCATACCACTGCATGTGTAGCACACTATAGTCATTGACATGACATCCACAGAACACCGTTCTGTAAATATCACATCCCTCAGAGTGGTACAACAGAAACATTGCGGGTCCATATTACAAAAGTACACACATTATTATTATTACAATACCGGAAGTTCAAGACTTCCAAAAGATTCAACTTACAAACCAAAATATAAAGTGTCTCAGCGGAATTTTAAAAGTAACAACTCCGACTAGGAGTTGAGCTCAACAACTTATTCTATAGAGTTCATGCTGCTCGGCTCCATTGGTTACTACTAACTAGGGATACTTAGTTGGACTCATTATCATCGACACCATAGCGGATTTCGTAATCCACTCCTTCAACACCTCCGGACAGATCGGGTTCCTTGTAGAACACATCTTCTTGACACTCGGCTGCATACATTGGCACATCTTTAGAGTCCTCAGAGTATAAGCAAGGGATCAAAGGAAAGAATGAGTAACAGCGTTACCCAACAAGTTCATTATATGCAAGGTGGGAAGTTTGATGCTCTAACTACCACCTCGGATTATAAATCCTTGGCACTATGCAGTTTTTGTAAATATTTCTTCAAAGATTGATTTTATTTTGAAAAAAACTATGACAATCAGCTTTCACAGGTTGACCAGAACTTTCATGGAGTTCCTTTCCTGCCGCGTTCGTAGCTCCTTCCTGGAAAAGGGAGTAACAAGTTACAGTTCTTACACTCTGCAGAGGTGCGTTACTTTACCCATGAGAGATCAACTCCTTATTGCACAACCGGACGTACTTTCCCGTCCACAATTCCATGATGTGGGGCCCAGTAGTTGGTCCAAGCAAATCACTGCCCCCTTTGCGACCCTGCATGCCTCCTTGGTGTACATCATGCCCACATAATGAATTACGGCAATGGTTTGTACAAACTGTTAGATGCCAGAACTATCGTGGGACGATGAGGGTTCCCACCCATATGCTGAATATCCTCTACGAATTACCAATTAATATGCATGCTACAAGGATAACAGTCATGACCTGCACATACGGCTTCATGCGAGAGGAAGAAGATACAGCTGACTTCTCTGTCCCATTCCAAATCTCATGGCTAACGCGTAATACATTGCGCTAGAATCACTGATGTCAGGGTTATTAAGTCCCTACTTGATCATCATTGTTGCAAATAGAACCCTAAGTTCTATTGCTCCATTATACCACCACTTAGGATGATATCTATGATTTCTTTATTTGTGAAAATAATATTTTCTTTCTTTTATAGCATATATGATAACACACAATTTGCAAATACTTTGATAAAGACTCTTCAAAGGATATGAGCAAGTGATGAACTTGCCTTGTGATGGCAAGGTAGTGAAGTATGATGCTTGCACTGGACCTTGAGCTTCTATGTCTACCAAAACATCATTATTGCCCGGTAAGGACAATATTTAAAGAAGCAAAATGATTATGTAATAATGTAATGCATCATTTAACTTGATATGCATTTACCCCATTATTATAAAAAGTTCTTTTTTAGTAATAAAGGATTTATAAATATTACTTTTTAATATTTATAACATATATTGAATTATTTTATTTTATTTCCCTTTTATTGATTTAATAATTCTTTTAGGAATTATCAATTATACATTAAAAATTGTTATTAAATATTTATTTAGTATTTTTCAAAAATACTACCATATTAATATATAATGAAAGTGATTTTTATTTATTTTTATGATCTTTCAATAATTTTGTAAAATTCCTGAAGGAATATATACATTACAAAATCCTTAATAAAATTTAAATGTCTAAAATTTCATATATTATTTTATTTGGATAGTGTAGATTATTGTGAATACAAAAATATTTTATTTATATTTTTGGACTTTTATTTTATTTTATAGAATTTAATTAAGTCCAGGGGTATTTTGGTCTTTTCCTTTTTATTCCAACAGGCCTGAAAGGATTTCTGGGCTGGCTTAATCTTATTGGGCCCTAGTGGCCCATTATTCATAAACAAAAGAACCACCCCGAAGGGTCTGGCCCAACTTGGCCCACTCCTCACTGCCTCTCTCTCCTCCTCTGACCCCGACCCTATGGCTGGCGATGCCGCCACCGACGATTCCCACTGTCGTGGTGCAACAGGGGGTTGTCGATGAATCTTGTCCTATCTATCTAACTGGATTCGAGCCTAGGGCTCTCTTGCGATGGATCGATGTCGTCCCGAACTCTAGGGTTTAGGGGTTGGCGTGGATCCAGGTGCTGTCGCGCTGCCGTGCGTCGTGGTGATGCTCCTCGCCTCTATGCGTGTTCATGGTCACCGCCATGGCGTCGTATGGGTTGCAGCGCCCCTCTTGGGGTGCTTCCCGTGCCGCCATGGTCGTCGGCCCCTCTGCTTCCTCTTCTAGTCTTCAGCGAGGACCTACGGTGAGTTCGATTCCTCTCCCCTAGTGCTCTTTGTGCTTGCTGATTCGATGCTAGATGCTGGCAGTGACGTCTCTGGTTACTGTCTGGTTCTGATTAGGATGATTTATCCATTTAGGGTTCTTATCCTGTGGTTGATCATATACTGGATGAATTAGATTATGTCTGGATGGTCTGTAAACATGCTAAATGATTATTGGCCTGAGGCCTGTTGCTTGAGATGAACTATGATGGTTCTGGTGGCTTATTGGATGCATTTATGTTTGGATTGCATATGATTCAGATGGTATAGTTGCTTTGGAACCATGCTTGGTAAAGCCAATGACTTGATAACTTTCCACTGTTATTTGATTTATGATCATGCTTATGATATGATGAAACTACTGTCTTAGTGATGTTGGCTTGGGAATTAACATGTGGTTTGAGATCATCATGATCTCAAACAGTAAAGATGAACATAGGAATATTCTAGTTATGATTCCTGTATTAGTAGGAAAATGATTAGTAAGTTAATTGATTGAAGCTGTGATGATTAAATGTTTATCCTGGTTCATGGAGGAGTTGTTCTTGTGACAGCATCTTGATATGGTACACAGGTCTGATTCTAATCCATGGATTGGGTTGGCTTAAGCTAAATACAAACGTGGCTTTATAAGATAAATAGAGATGCTCTTCTCTGAATTCCCTAAGACCAATGATGTTGGTCTGAGGCTTAGGGATTCCGATCTTATCTAGTTGATTCATATAGATAGTCCTGGTAGTGGTACCAGCTATTGTTTCTTGAATCAGATCTTGGATAAAAATGATAGTAAGTTTGATCATTATCTGGATCCAAAGGATTAGTTTCTAAGGTGCTACCTTTACTCTAGGGATGTGCCTAGAAATTAGATCTTAGCTATATTTATGCTTGAACTGTAATATATAGCTTGACAACCAGAGCAATGATGTTGTTCTGAGCTCTAGTTGGATCCTGGTACTTTGCTGTTTGCTTTTAGAATTTAAAATCTCTATGATGGATTCACCCCACTTGGGTACTTTCTGAGAGTTTGTTCATAAAACAACACATGCTTCTGTCTAGATAAGATGATTAGATCATGTGAGGGTTTTATGATGCTCACCACAACATCTAATGACTGTGGAGTAAGTTGGTGATGATCTTGATCTGGTTTTGCTGGACTCATGTGCTTGCTCTTGAGCTAGCCTTCTCCTCCTAGCTCCTGGACTTGATCTTGCTGTCCACCTGATCCTTCCCCCTCCTTATGTCACCATCTGGTGATGTTTGGTTGATCTTTGGTGGTTTAGTTTGGCTGTTGTGCTTGGTAAGCTGTTGTTTAAGCTGGCTGTTCTTGTGTGCACAGTGGAGAGATGCACTAGTGCCTCTCCAAGGCTGTGCTTGTGGTCTTGTGAGTTTGGGGCTGTGATGTGAGGCTCACAGCACAACACATGCATTTTGTTGTGTGTCCTGCTTGTGTGCTTGCTGTGCACCTGTGGATATGTTCAGAATTTTGAAACTTACTATTATCTGGTTGCTTTCACCTGGCTGATGAAATTTGCCCCTCTTGGCTGTCATTTGACTTTTGGCTTGAAATTTATGAAAGATAAATTCTTTCATATTTGGTGAAACTTGCCCCTTCAATAATTTTCTCAATGATGAACTTGTTCAGTGCACTTCACTGACATTTCTGAGAGAAAAAATAATACTAACCCTATCTTTCTTTTGTTTCTATTTAGTCTTTGTTTGTTTTGCAGGTACATATCTAAAGTGAAGATTTAGTTTAGGTTTAGTTATAGAACAATCCAATGTAATCTTTATATTTTTGTAATTTTCATTTTATTATTTTGTAATCTTCATTTTATTCTTTTGTAATAAAGATTATATTATTATCAATAAAGAATATTCTTATTCTTATTTATTTGCTTTGGTGAACTGTGTGGATGATTTCAATAAGTTACAATTTTTGTAACTTATTTATATATATGAAATAAGTTTTTATTTTCTAATTACTTTCTTTAGATAAGGTTTTGAGTTAAAATAATTAACTCATAATTAAATCAATATTCAAACCTTATTCCTATTTCATTTGAATTATAATTCAAACATTCGAGTTTAAAATTCAAATTCTTTTTTAAAACACATAATTCCTCAAAGATCATATCAAAGTTTATAACAATCATCCTTTAAGACTAAACCTAATCTCAAAGTATGAAAGAAACATTGATCACTTTAAGTTTTTATTTGGCGAAAATTTTACCCACATTTTCATAGGTAAATGCATGCAACATTCCATATTCCTAAATCTACCCTTCGTTAGTTCCTAAATGCTGGGATGTTATAGTTTCTTATAAACAATTTATTGCCTTTACTAAAGATCGCTTAACCGCGAGACACATGTGAACTTGGGTACAATATAGATGTGGCAAGATTCTTCAAATGTTGCTCTTAACGAAGTAATCATAAAGTTGATACTTGAGATGGTACGCGAATAATTCACATGGGATGCTTGCGGGAATTGCTACTCCTGACGATGGAGAGATACACTCCGGGCCCACTCATGCACTATGATGTTCGTCATCGTCTGGCTAGACACGTGATCAAGTTGTTGAACACATAAACATAGATAGTGCGGTATGAGTAAAGAGTACATGTCAGGTAATGATAATAACCTAGTATTTCATCTTGGTCAATGTAAAGTATCAACGGAGCAATATGATACGTAATGGACATAATAGAACGGTTCACGTGATAAAGATCTTTGTGTTATTTGCAAGGGTTACTACATGTATCAAGATGCCAATAGTAATCATTGCCATGGAATGAGTTCAGGACATGTCCGCAAATATTCGAACCCATAGGCTCACACACTTAAGAGATCAATAGCATCTATAATATGAGTGTGTATGAAGATTTAGTAGAGAAGTAATTCCGAATGTGTTTGGAGTGTCTTGGAATATATCGGAGGTGTCCGGAATATTGCTGAGAGTGTTAGAAATAATTTTTGATCATTAATGAGATGGGATAAGGGTTATGAGAGTGTCTCGGATGGTTTTGGAATGGTCCCGAGATGTCCCGGATCATCTCAGAAGTGTCTGGAATGGTTCCGGGAGTGTCCGGAATGGTTCTAGACATATATGAAAGTTTTTGGAAGGAGCGAAAAGTTACGGGAGGTTATGGAAGGTTCCGGAAGGTACCGGGTGGCCCGGGTCATCTTATGATGTCTGTAAGGTTCCATAATAGGTGCAGTCACGTTGCCATAATGGACAAGGAAAGATACACTAGTCAAATTCGGACTTGCAAAAGGAAGCCGTTTTTGACTAGGTTTGGATTGACCTACACCTACTGGAACTTATCCAAACTTTGGGTCTAGGTCAAGGACGACACAAGGGTCCTTTCCAACCATAAAAGGGAACCAATGGGAACCCCAAGAGGCACTCAAGTCGTGGCCTTAGTCTCCCTAAGCCGCTGCACCTCTGTCGCCCCAAAACCCTAGCCGCCACTGCCCTATGCCCACCGCCGTCGCACGCCCTTAGGGCGCTGTCGCCTCCCTCCTCTCTTATCCACCTCCACGGTGTGGTGATAAACCCTAGGGCAGGTGTGGCATAGATACTTCTTCTTCTACTATGACGCCAGTGTGCCAGCCAAGTTCTACCTCCATTTAGATCTAATCAAGATGGGACTGCGAAAGCGTTGCCGGATCTTCATAGACATGTTCCCACTTTGCCCATATGTTATTGATCACACCTCGATGTGGTGCCTCTGATCTTGTACTTGTGGATACTGGTGGAGGTGCGACACTTGCACCACTTGAACGTGGGGATCTTCACAAGGATAAATCTTCTTGCGGCTAATCGACTAGCTGTGGGAATCGATGTACCGACTACATTGACAACGGCGTCTTCATCGATGCTTTTTTACGGGAGCAGTCCATGGGATAATATATCTCCTCGCGAATCGCTAAGGCTTGTTGCGGCGATCGACACACGACTAACCTCGTCATCGATAAACTTTTGCTAGATCGATCTTCGAGGGTATGATATATTGCCTCTCCCCTTGCATATGATCCTGGTTATGCTCTAGAGAATTTTTGTTTTGCATAGCGCGTTCCCCAACATCATACCTCTTATGCTCTTTTATAGTCCTCTAACTATCTCATAATCAATGTCAACCACATATTTCATTTCTACCTCACCTTTTGAACTGTACAACATGTGCAAACTTTCATTCCATTTGCTTTGAATCATATCCAAAGTCATCTCCTTCCCATAAAAAACTATGTGGTAATGAATTAGAATGTTAGACTTATCACTAAGATTTGGTCTGATTTCAGCGGGTCAATTTTTATGATATTTCCTCACCCAATCAAGTTTAGTAATATAAATCCACGTATAGTTGTGATTTTGGTGATTCTTATTTTTTTACTTAATGAAGTATTAGGCATTTGTGATTCTGGGTGTTTACCCTGATCTGCATTGTATAATAAATTAAATCAAAACACATTTCAGCAAATAGAATATGAAAATCAAATATAATTTAGTTACCGCAACATGAAATGGGTGTCCAACCCATATTGGGGATACATGTAGTATCCATTTGTACACCTTAATTTTCCTACAATGCATGTAAGGTTCCCAACCTTTAATAAGGTAGAGATTCATGTGTTTACAATGCTAGTCCCTGGATCAATAGCTAGCATCCACAGTTAAGATGTATTATCAAGAAACAAAGTTCATAATACAACTTTATAACCAGGAATGAAATAATTTATTACATCTTACATAGCTCATTTGGCTATCTCATTACAATGCAGCAGAATATAGCAATAGCATGGGGTCCTTCATCTTCAAAGTGCCACAGGCAGACATGTTGGTTATAGACTTGTAATCCTAAATCAATAACTTCTCTAACATCAAACAAACCTGCAACATAATAAGTTACAGCCACAAGGGTCAATACATTTGAATTGTATTGCCAAGTGATACTATGGTAGTATAGTGGAGTCTATCATCTATATGCATTTGGCTAAGTGGAGCTTAGGCTTGCTTTGCTCAAAATAGATTTTCCTTATCATTCGAAAACACTAAGATTTTGTTTGACAAAATCACCCAAGGCATCTCCCAATAGAAATTGCTGATCCTTTGAAAGTACAAAGGAAGTCGCCTAGAGGGGGGTTGAATAGGCTTTTAAAATTA
Organism: Avena sativa; assembly: GCA_916181665.1. NCBI lineage: Eukaryota > Viridiplantae > Streptophyta > Magnoliopsida > Poales > Poaceae > Avena > Avena sativa. The sequence continues at coordinate 513,021,460 of OV702294.1, forward strand.
TTACGGTTTAGGCTCAAGTAAATGCGGAATAAAACTAACGTTTAATTTATTGAGCACAAAACCTAGCCACTAAGTTCACCTAGGTGCACCAACAACCTATGCTAAGCAATACAAGCAACAAGGTGATAGCAAGGTATAAATACATCAAGCACGATGGCTATCACAATGTAAAGTGCATAAGTAAAGGGTTCGGTTGAGAGATAACCGATGGACGCGGAGACGAAGATTTGTTTCCCGAAGTTCACTTCCAAAGAAGCTACGTCTCCGTTGGAGAGGTGCGATGGTGCAATGCTCTCCGAATGCCACAAATGGCTCACCTCGAGGTGTGGTGGCTCGATGCACACCCAACGCCACACAAGGCCTCACCCCGGATGCAGAAGCACGCAACTCACCGACGCCACAAAAGGCTCACCCTATTCTCCCAAGTGCGCACCACAAAAGGCGGGCACTTGCTCCACTATGGGACGCTTGAGGGCGGTCACCGAACCCGTACAAGATTGGGGCTAACTCCACAACTCAATTGGAGGCTCCCAACAACAAAGCCACAAAAGGCCAACAATGCCACAAAACGCCAACAATGCCACAAAAGGCTACAAGACCACAAAAGGTCAACAAGACCACAAAAGGTCAACAATCCAACCACACAACCGTCTAGGGTTCCAAGGAACCCAAGAGAAACAAGCTCACAAGCTTGAACTCGCCGAATCTCCGAGGAGAACTCAAACCTATGCACCAAATGCAAGGGCAAGTCCTTCTCCCCCAAATTCCAACAAAGCTACAAAAACTATTGGGGGAATAAGGGAGGAAGAACACAAGAGTAGAACTCAAACCTATGCACCAAATGCAAGGGCAAGTCCTTCTCTCCCAAATTCCAACAAAGCTACAAAAGCTATTGGGGGAATAAGGGAGGAAGAACACAAGAGGAGAACACAAAACTCTCCAAGATCTAGATCCCAATGATTCCTTCACAAAGAAGGGATTTGACTTGGGGGGATTGTAGATCTAGATCTCCTCTCTCAAATCCCTCAAAAAGATGCAAGAATCATAGGAGGGGAAAGGGAGAGGGAAAGCTTCTTCAAGGTTGACAATGGAGGAGAGAGAGAAAGCCAAGAACCAAGAAGAAAAGCTAGTGCCCACGAAGGGGAAGAGGAGCCCCTTTTAAAGGGCTCCCAGATCTTCCCGTTATGGGCATTCGCGACAACTGTCCAGAACTTCCGGTGGGAGGCCGGAAGTTCCGGTGGCACCCAGCCATCGGTCAAAAACTGCGGAGCGAGAAACTGAAAAAACGAATCATGGCCGGAACTTCTGGCTCTGGGCGGAAGTTCCGCCCAGCCTAGTTCCAACGGTCATCAGACCGTTGACGCCCGCTCCTGAAGCGCAACCGGAAGTTCCGGTCAAAACAGACCGGAAGTTCCGGTGAACTTCCGATGCAAGTTCCGACAAAGTTCCGGCAAATAGAACGCTTCAAAACAGAAGGTTACTGAGCGTGAGCGGAAGAAGACCCGGAACTTCCACCGGAACTTTCGGCGGCAAAGATGCCCTAGCGGAACTTCCGGTCAGGGAAATTCCAGAAACCAGAAAACCAGAAACGCAATAACTTTTGCATCCGAACTCCAAACGGGATGAAATATTGGGTATCACCTTGGGAGAAAATATCATGAATATATATGTGATCTATCCCCCAAGGTGTGGAGCCAAAAAACTCGCAAGATCAAAAACCGCAATAAGATATGCAAGTGAAATCCTTAGATGATGAGCTAGAGCTTGTTATGATGGTGACCACAAGCTCTAGATCCTCTCATGGACAAGAACCAAATAATAACCAAGAAAGATGATGATATGAATGCAAAGGTTTGAGCTCTCTCCGAACGATGCAAACGAGACACCCGCTTGAGAGCCCCTCTTGATAGTACGGCTATCTATCCTAAACCCGGTCTCCCAACTAACAACACGAGACCGGCAAAAGAGAAGCCCTATCAACATACCTTTGCCTTGAGCGTCCCACTTGAACTTGATGTAGACCGTCTTGTTCTTCTATAGTGGGAACACCTTTCTTGTTTGCTCTTGCTCGCTCTTGCTTGATGAAGACTTGCAAAATGCTCCCCCATACTCCATGGGAAACCTCTTCTTTGAACTTGTATTCATCATTCCATGAGCACGAGGATGGCAAGCTTCAAGCATGAGATCTTCTAGAGATGGCGCATCTTGAGCTCGTCCTTCTTCATCCTTACTTGAGGTTGATCCATCTTGATGAAACTCTTTGCACATGCCTTGATCGACCTTCAAGCTCCTTCTTTCTTCATGATTCCAATGGGCACAAAGCCCTTGGACATTTCTTCATCTTCCAACCTTGAGACCAACACATGGCCCAAGCGATGCCAATGGACAAACCTACAAGTGAAACTCAATTTACACATTAGTCCATAGAGATTGTCATTAATTACCAAAACCACACATGGGGGCATACATGCCCTTTCATCCTTCAACCCTTGTTCAACCACAAGTTTTTAACTTAGAAATTGGGATGAGGAGATTCTTGATAGCTTCCATGTCTTGATGCTCAAATTGTCCTTTACCAGGGACATGGCTAAGTACTTAGATTTTACACTCTGCAGAGGTGGTGCACTTTCCCCACAAGACTTGGTTTCACCAAGACAAGATCTTTCAGAAGCCTTCCCTTAGACCAGAATGGACGCGTTCCAACCTATCAAACCCCTACCACCTGATCCAGGCAGAGCCCATAATGCCAAGTGGCTGCACTTGAAGCTTCTCAACATTTGACATCTCAAATCTCTTTGTTCCTGGGTGGCCATCCACAAGTGAGATACACAAGGTAAACCATAGAAATGGGCCTTGTGAACCACTTAACACAAACCATTCCTTCCATTCCACCCAGGTGATTCATTCACTTAGTTGTTTTATTAAACAAAACACAAGTCCTTGACTTGGAAATATTCCATAGTATGAATATATATTCCACCCTTGTTTTCTATTAGCTAAGCTAAGCATGATAGTAGTAGGAATCTTAACTTAGGAAATTTCTACTAAGGGTTCATCTACTAGGATTTCCCATGGCATAGTTTACACTTAGCAAAATTCCATGCAAGTCCTACTTAGAAATATCACTAATGCATAGTGAAAATAATGGGACAAAAGTATGAAGCATCACTTGCCTTTTTGGTAGAGAATATAAGTTCACTCCTTGTCTTTGCAATGATCACACTCTTCAAATCACTACAATTCAATCAAGCAAGGCACAATTTCAATCTACCATTCAAGCAACATCACATAAAATAATAGAAACAAAACAATGCAATTCAAGCATGCCAAACTTTGTTTTATTTACAAAAGTGGTTTATAATAGGTTATAAACATTCTAAAACACTTATTGGTCATTTTATAAAGAGGCCAAACTATTTGCAAAAGATTCTCCCTATAAACCATTTTTAAACCAAATCATTATTTTATGTGGTTGAAAATGCCTTTATCAAAGTAGCAATCCTTATAGGGTTCACCAAATACAATTTTAAATCATAAACTTGGTGCTTGGGGTTAGAGAGTTTATTCCAAAACATTTCCCAAAGGTTTTCTTCAAAAAGCATTTTTAACAAATAAACAATATTTCTTATTTGACTAGAAATGGTTTAAATCAAAGGTTTATTCTTTTGCTTCACCAAATATAATTTTGAAACCACAAATTGATTTCTATGGTCAGTAGGTTCAAAACAAACCATTTGCCAAAGGTTTTATCTCAAAAATCATTTTAGAACAATTTTTATATTCTAAACATGCATACACAAGTTTCTACAAAAACAAACAATTTAACAGAAGCATTTTACTAAACAAAATGCATGGTCAGAAAGTACTTGTTTTTCTGAATCCATTGATATAAAATTTGCAAAATTTGGACGTGTAGTTTGAAAGTTATGAATTTTACAAGTTTACTAATACAATAGATCAAATTCTGTTTTTTAAATCAACACACTGGCCATGCGTCGTGTTGCTATTGGTCGGTACCGCTTCGTGCGGATCGAAAGATGCGAACCGTTGTATCTAAGTTTAATCGCGCGGCTCATATCACTCGATACCCCTTCGGTTAGTCATTCTATCGCACACGTTGGATCCTAATCGAACGATGCACAACCACTGACCATTTACCAGTGGTGCTGGCGGCGGAGCGGCCTGGCGGTGGCGTTGCTGGCGATGCAGGAAGAAAGAGAGGGTGGGGAGAAGCTCACTAGGTTCGCGTGGTCGTGGTGATGCTCAAGATGCCTTCTGTTTGTCGAGGGGCGCGCTAGAGTTGTGTGGATTGCTCATCGAAGAGATGTCTGGCGACGGGCATGCACTGTCGTTGTCGGGGACGTCGCTGTAGAGCACGGGAGAGGAAATAGATGGTGCTATTAGACGCATGGAAGAGTAAGGAGTATGGGAGCATCAAAGAGAGAGGGTGGCGCGGTCAGAGACAACCTGTGAAGCTCGTCGGAGTTGGAGCAGACGGTGGCGCGGTTAGACGAGGTGGTTGCCGACGTTAGGGGCATGCGCGAGCGAGCTGAGGCAACTGGGAGACGTGTATGGAAGAGGGGAGCAGGCTCGCGTGGTCGAGGAGGCGAGGGGCGGCAGGGTTTGGCCGGAATCGCAGGTGAAGCTCGCCGGAGACAGTGGCGGTGTAGGGTGAAATTGAGTAGCCTGGTGGCGCACCAGGGTGGGGGACTGAGGGGGAAACAGAGAGGAGGGAGAGGCAATTAAGCAGGCGTGGTCAGGGGAGGATTAACTGCGCCATTACTCGTGAATTTAACTCGCAAAATCAACGCAGATAACGTTCGGACGAACAGGTCGTGGGGAGGAAGATGACTACGTGGCAGTGGGGCCACTTGGCAGCGAGTGAGCGAGGAGGAGTGGGGCCTGGTCGTCAACGATGCTACGTGTGAGTTTCTGAGTAAGGAGAAAAACGGTTCGGGGTGAGAGGGAGTGGGCTGCTGGGCCTTAGTGGGCTAGCTCTGTTTCATTTTTTGTTCAGATTGTTTTTCTTTTTCCTTTTCTAATATTTTGTTTTGATTTTATTTAATCAATTCAATCATCCATTTGAATTCAAACCTTTGTCAAACTTTGTGAATGATCAAACAATGTTTATTACCATATCCTGAAGTCAAATTTAGAATAAATCTTTTATTCCATTTAGGATCTTTTAATTATTTAATTAGGCCTTTCTTTTAATTCAAATAAGATTTAATAATATTTTCAAATCACCATTTAATTTCTAAATCCTTCTCAATCTTTTCAGTAGGTTTTTTTATTTGTTTAAATGGGTGTCAAATAATTCATCTTGAATTATTTGGAAAAAAAATTAATATGCTTTATTAATTATTAAAATTGGATTTGTCTTTATTCAAATGGAATTTGGTTTAAGCCATTTTATTTTATTTTGGAAATTCTTTATCCAATATTTTATTTGGATTTGGATTATAATCATTCCACTTGTTTATGGATTAGGCCAAGATTTAATTTGGTCTTTAAATATTCCTTATTTAATATTTCTTTCCTCATCTTATAAAATCCATATCTTTTTATTTAAAGATCCAAACTTGGTGATTCCAATTTGTAAAATCTTATTTAATATTTATTTATCCTTTTAAATCCCTTTAGGATCATTTGCTCATCATTTTGTATGGATTTTAGATAAGTGCTTTATTAGCTTTGGAAATTACTTTTCCTTATCTTATTAAATTCATAAGATTTTATTTATGGCTCCAAATTAAGTGAAACCAATTTATATGGTCTTATAACATTTCTATTTGTCTTTCTTGATCATTTGTGAATGTTTGTTGACAAATTTTTATATGGAACAAATCCATAGGCTTGGGGATAACTTGGAAATGATTTTATTCCATTAGGGTTTAGGGTTTGGATTTATTTTCCAAGTGTTTAAATTTCAAGATACATTCATTGAGGAATGCATTACTCTTGATTTGGATTTTGTTGAATTTCAAACTTTAATTAAAGTTTGTTCAAGATGGGATTTTAAGTTTCCATTTAGAAACAAAAGTTTGTTTTTACCCTAAAATTCAACAATCTTTTATTTTGTTTATTTATTTTTCACATTACAAGATTTGGAAAATCTTGGGATGTGACAATGCACCTTTTGTATTTTTTGGTCACTCTTTTCTATTATATAATCAAATCCAACTTTTATTGCAAAGATAACAACTGCATATCTGAAGTGCTCAAAACTCTCAAATACATCCTCCTCGTCAATTATAGGGTTTTCTATGTCAAAGTATATTACTAGCCTATCCTCGTATTTATCATCATATTTGCAACCCATTTTTGCATCTTTAGCATCATCATCCTCATTAGTACCATAATTAGGCTCAAAGTTTTGATCAACAAAATATTCCATACTTTGCATCCTTTTAAGATCAATAGCAACATATAAATACATATTTTCATCATTAGCATCATCATCATTTCAAGAACAACATCATCCTTTGCACCCCCCATTTCAACGTCTCCCCGCTCTCTTGACAATGCATCATGGTCAAGGGCAAGCTGGGAGGTTATGCTTGGTTGAGCAACGAGATACTGCTCTATTTTGGTCGGTTGAGTTGTCTATGTAGCTAATGGTCCTAAATCATTGACGACTATATTATCCTCAGTATCTTGTTAATAGCGTACATACATAAACATAATCTTTAGTTCTAAGTGATTACCCTACATCATGGCCAACGAATCCTTAGTTTTGATGTCGCGGAAATTCTTAGAATTGGTGTTATAGTACCTGGGTACAAATTCCTCCTATTGTCTACTGGATAATTTGTCAAATTTCGTGTACAAGTCATATAGATTTAGATCTGTCATGTCTACTTGCAATCATTAATTAAAACCAATGCAAATTGTAATTCTATCGTCACGCATGGTTTCAATTTGACATCCATACTGATTCTTCAATATAAATCTGGAGGCAGCAAATGTCATAGCGTTATCCGCACATATCCTCTTGATTAGACTCGGGTCGCTAATTGAGAAATGCAATGAAGTAGTTCTAGTTCTTACCCTTCATAGAGGATGAACGACACATTCACCGGGCTCATGAGCTGCAATTCTTTGCTCCCCGCGTCCTCTTATCCCATCGCCCTCGCTATTGCTCTTCAGCCTCACATGATCCATCTACGTGCTCTCTAGCCCTGCAGGATCCATCTGGGTGCACTACAACCGTACATAATCCATATCCATGCCAGATCCATTGTAGGCATGCAACCAATGACCATCTCGCAGTTTTCGCTAATAGTATCCAGTGCAGGTTACATTGGCCACGAGAGAGGGCAAAAAGGAGGCAACGATAAGGGCAACAAATAGATCCCCAAGGGGAGGGTGGGGCCGGTAAACGACGGAACAATGTGGAAGCAAGAGGAGAAAGTAGTGGAGCAAAGTGGGGGGAGCGACAAAAGATGGGAAATTGCATAATAGTGGGGACTCTAAACCTTGCCCTATGATGCGTGCCATCTGCTTTTGAGGTGGTGGGGACCGCTAGTCAGAATAACAGTGACAACAACGACTACACCATAGGGGACCCATATGTAAGAAAATGAGTCATATAGATGAAAACTTAGCCAGAGTGTCAGCCATCGTCAAACGAATCGAGGATATAGACGTACCGAGTTCATGGAAGTCGGTGGTAATTTTCCAATTTGTCAAATTGTAGTGGCATGGTCATAATTTCGGCGAGACCTGAGAAGACAGTCGTAATAAACCCTATTGTGTATGCAAAGGTTGGGTGTACACCTTTGTTTCTGTATTTCCCCTATACTTTTCTCTAACATATGATCCAAGAACTTTCTAGGGCAAAATTTCACAATGCGACAAAGCCACGTCATGTTGCAAAAATATTTATCACCACGCAGCATGCCTACTTGCTTAGCTATACATTAACTAGTGACCATGTCTATGTTTTGTTTATGTGTTTTATGAGTCATAACAACTGAACAATCTGTAGTATTGTACAATAGTGCAATTAAGAGTTACTTAAGATCAATGACTGTAAATTCTTCTACTTGAATATTTGTGATTCTATTTGAGATTTTTGGCTAGATTGCCCGTGCTCACGCGCACATTTGTGATCTAATATTTCGAATACATGGCATATTTTATCATGTTTGATTTCTATAATATAACATTTTGAATGGATATATTTAGCCTATGGCACTCTAGACAAAATAGGGTTCTAGAGACGTAGAAGAAGAGTTTTGTCGCATTGGTCATATGCAAATTTAAGGAGTGTCTATCATACGTAAGATTGCAAGTGCACTGTAGAGGCCTAATGGGTTGCACACTATACATGCACTACCCTGCATGTGAGTGCATTTGTGACAACCCATCAAGCAACAATGTTTTCTATCAAAAAATATCTCACCTTTCCACAAATGGAGATATAATCCACACTATAACATGTATTACTTAGTGTACATGAATCGAACAACCACTTAGTCTACACACATGCATAGTTCCTATAGGTTTAAAGATTATATTTGCTAGAAATTAATTAAGAGAGACTAGATACATCACATGTGGCATGTACTATATGTATAGGATGTTGAATAGGTGAAGTGAAAAATATATAAGCAATGTAGAGCAGAGTAGTATGTATTCATCCATAAATATCACTTATCTCATGCCTGATGATCCACAAGTATAGGGGGTGTATCGTAGTACTTTCGATAAATAGGAGTGTCGATTCCAACGAGGAGCAGAAGGTGTTAACTAGTGGTATGGAGTAGGAAATATCTATAAATACTTAGCAAACGGATTTTTAGGGGTTTTCTGATAAAGCAAGGAAATAAAGTGCAAGTAGATAAAGACAGCAAATAATTACAGCAAGTGGCCCAATCCTTTATTAGCAAAGGACAAGCCGGTGGAAATAGTAATGAGGACCAAACGTTCTCGAGGACACATGGGAATACTGTCAAGTGCTTTTGTTTCATATAGTTGATTAATCTTCTTTGGTTTTATAAGTGTTGTGTGGGTGAACATGTGCTAATGTACCGACCTTACTTAGACTAATACATACTTGTGATTAAACCCCTTATAAGCATCCGCAACTATAAGAAAGCAATTAAGATAAAATCCTAACCACAGCCTTAAACTCTAAGATCCTACACTCCCTTGTGCAATGGTTTTCTAACGGGGGTTCAGGTTTCTGTCACTCTGGCAACCCCACAATTAGTAGCCAAGTACACAATGCATTCCCCTAGGCCCATAAATGGTGAAGTATCATGTAGTCGACTTCACATGACACCACTAGAAGAATAGCACCACAACTTAAATATTAAACCATCGAATAATACCTCAACACAGTTCCACTACTAACAACATGACTTCTCCCATGTCCTCAAGAACTAAACGAACTACTCACGAGACATCATATGGATAAAGATCACAGATGATATGATAATGGATAACAATCTGAACATAAAAAATAATTCAATAGTTCCACTCACAAGCATCAGCTACAATAGTAATCAACACCGGGAAAGTTTCCCCTAAGAACTATGCAAGATTCAACACAATTGTTACAGTGGGATGGAGTGGTGATGATGGTGCTGGTGGATATGATGGTGTGGATGATGATGATCCCGATGGAGTCTAGCTTGACGATGGTGTTGATGACGATGATCTCCCCTCTCCGGGAAGGAATTTCCCCGACAGAAATCTGTCTGCCGGAGAGCTCTTTCTCTCTCGGTGTTTTCCGCCCCGCAGAGGCGGCAAAATCTTTCTATGGTCGCTCTCCCGACTTTAGGGTTTCGAGGAGAAGATATAGGCGAGAGGGCGGAGCCAGAGGTGGGCCAGGGTGGTCACACCTCCTGTAGGCGCAGCCCATGGTGGCCTGCGCCTGGGGGGTGTGGGCCCCCCTGTGGCCCAACTCCGCCTCCCCTTCTGGCATCCTTCATCTTTTGGGAAAATATAATTTTCTATAGTTTTTCTGGTATTTTTATGATCTTCACGAAATTGCATCAAAACACTGCTTTTTTCCATCAGAATCCTGACTCCGGCAGTTCATCCTCCAAGAATCATCCAACATGCAAAAACAGATGAAATAACATAAGTAACACCTCTTAATATGAAATATATCAAAGAATAGAGGCAAATTATGATATAGAATGGTGATGCAAATTGGACGTATCAAGTCCCCCCAAGCTTAGACCTCACTTGTCCCCAAGCGAAATCTGAGCTTAGTAAACATGTCCACAGGTTTATGGAGTGAGGTGTCGATAAAAATAATACAGACAAGAAGCATCACACTTACCAATACACAACTCATAAAAGAAAGTAACTCACCATTGTATAACTTAGCTTGCAACAAGTATGGGAGTCACAATAAAGATGCATAAATATAAATCATAATTCAGATTGGCAAACTTTGTTCTTGGTTAGAGAACAGCTGGCAAACAGTTTTCAAGCAAAGCTTTTGTAAAGAAGTTTAAAATAGGAGTACTCTTTGCTCAAACATAAAAGGCTTTCCATAAAGATGGCTTTCAAAGTAATACTCATTTAGATAAGAGTCTTGTGCGAACAAGGAAGATAAAGAACATGATTGAATAAATCATCATATGAATGCTTGAAACGCAATAACTCAATTCTTGCTGGAGATAGAGAGGAATAGGTTTATTGACTCAACTTTTAAGTAGAAGAAAGGCCCTTCATAGAGGGAAGCAGGGATTTCAAGTTCATAAAGAGCTTTCAAAAGATTATGGTACTTACTAGCTTTGAGCTCTCATTACCCCTATCATAAGCATCTTGAAGTGATTAAGGTTGAAGTGAACAAAGATGGAGTATATGCTTGACAAAATATAAGTTGGCAATCTCATGTCCCTTGAGTACGAGGGCCGCTACTCATGCTACTCAACTTTAGTTACCGGTAAGTTCTTGTCATTGTAAGTACATGCGTATCATAGAGAACCGCCAACGGGGTACCCCTTGCACATGATACATGAGCTATCTCATAATCAAAATGATAAGGCAAGCAGACAGTGAGCATCTCAGCGATCTTTTTATTTGCTATTTGCATAGGTTTTTATTGAGGATGCTTCATAGATAACTCACTATGGTTATGCTGCAAGTTTCCACTATGATTAGGCATGGCTTAGGCTAGCAGCCCAGGCGTTTCTCTAACACACATACATAACTCCATAGACTTACAAACTCCCCTTTTATTTCACACCGACGAATCCGCAAACAAAAGAGCATGATATCAACTGTGTACAGTGTACAAGTGCAATGTTGAAAGCGTCCCCCATGACAGCACGGTTCTGCTAATTACAACGTATAGGTGCAAGCATATACAACTTTGATGACACAATGGTTCAAGTTTATTGAGGGCAAGAAAATAAGGTGTGCCATCAAGTTCGTGAGAGCTTTACTAACTAGTTTTCACATAACAAAATAATTTTTAATTTGAAAGATAGATGAAGCTTGAGAATTTACTTGGAATAGCAATAATGCTAATGGGTAGATATGGTGGGCACAAATGGCATAGGTTTTGGTTTAAAGGATTGGATGCATGATAAGTATTCCCTCTCAGCACAGGTTTTTGGCTAGCAAGGCTGGGTAGCAAGCAAAATAGTTGAAGGAATCAAGCAAACCTACAAGTGATAGAGCCAAACATGCAACCTTCCTTGAACACACAAAAGATCTTAAATAAAGAATACTAAGCTTATGAGCCAATCAAGAAAGAAAATAAATGATACAAAATACTTGTAGGTGCTTTTCTCTTTTCCTTTAAAACCTCAAAATGTGTTGCTACTGACCAGAGCTTGGTTTGCCAAAACCAATTTAGATCTAATTGATGCTCTCAAAGTGATACCAATACTGATCAACAAGATCAATCATATAATAGAGATTGCAAACTAAAATAAGGAGTGCAAAAAGTAAAAGATGAAACTTCTCATTAATATTCCATAAAGGCACTCACACAAAGGGATACATAGATAACCAACTAAAGGAGAGATACTTCCATAATGCAAACCAACCTATATGATAACTTCTCTATCCAATATATGAATCTACTAAAAGGGTAAAAAGACAAAAGATAATATTGTGATACCGCGGCACTCCCCCAAGCTTGGAACAAGCCAAGGGGATGCCAAACCTGATGACGAATTACTCCTTCGGTGGTGGTGTTCCCTTGTTTAGGGTGAGAAAACCCTCCAGCATCTTACGAAGCCTATTATTCTCCTCTCGAAGTATATACACCTTCATACATAGAACACGGTACTTATCACAAAACTCATCAGTGGTTCGCAGGGCTTCCACTGCCTCAGGGCAGGATCTGAAGTCTGGAACGGAGGTCATGATACCCTGCATATTATGATAAAAAGCACGTCCAGTATTATTTGCCCCTACAAAAGTAGGTTTCCTTGCCCTTGATCCTATGCAGCTTGTCCCTTCATGCCTGCTGACATGTCCTTTACTTTTTCCTTGATGCTCCAACCCATGTCTTCGTGCCTAGCAGCGATCCTTTCTTCTTCCACGGGCTCCTTACCCTTGTCGTTGGCGGAGACCATGGTGCCTCTAAACTTGAGAAGATTTCCTGACAGAAACAGATCGAAACGAAAACATGATGAGAACACGATATACGAACCTCGGGGGATTCAGGGGGGATTATATATTACGAAGTTATATGACATAAGGAAGGTACTATGCGAAAACGGGCGGAGATGGACTCCATGGGGCTCACATCCCCTAGTGGCATGGCCAGCTAGGGCCTGCGCCACTGGTGGGTGTGGCCCACCTGGGCTCTGTTTCCTCCTCTGTTTTATCTCGTAAACTTCCTTATGTAATGAAAACATAAAAAATATAAAGAAAAAGGGGTTTTATGAACCTTCTGTTTGCAGCACTTTTTACCTTATCAAAGACAGACTCTGCGGATTCCTTCTCTCCATCACCTGAAAATTCCTTTCATGCAAGGACTCACACAAACCTCATTGGCAACATTAGTGTATGCAAAAACAATAAACCTTGAGGTTCATACTTCAACTGAAATCCATCAAAATAAAAGCTACTATAGCAACTCCTTTCCAAAATCCCAAAAAGAATCTGAAAGGGAATCAATATAAGAGGCAAATGCAAATGATGACAGAAATCTGTCAAAACAGACCAGCAGGTAAAGATTGATTTTTTCAAAAAACTTCTGTTGCTCGAATAAAAAAATGCAAAACTAATCAAAGTTAGATAACAACTTGGAGAGTAGGCACAAAAAATTATAGCTCCATCCGTTGTACTGAGATCCTTCACGAATTTTTACAATGCAGCACAAAAATTTGTCCGAGGACAGCCACTTTTCACAACTCCTCTACTTCTCAAAAGAGGTTGATCTTGACTCAAAAACCAAAACAAAAAGGATAAGGAGAGTTTATTACAATTAATAACTTCCAAGACTCAATAAAACTATTGGGTTATCTCCCAAGAAGTACTTTTCTTTAATGCCTTTAAGTTAGGCTTGATAATTTCAAACATGCTCACATAGGAGATATAGATTTGAAGTGAAAAAGAGCATCAAGAAGCAAATATCCAACACATTTGAGTCTAACCCAGTTCCTATTCAAGGGAGTCTAATGATAAAAAAATATTGAAACAAAAGGCAACTAGCATAGGAAGATAAAACAAATTCACCTTCAAAGCTTTCAACATAAAGCGGGGAAACTTAATATTATTGAGATGCATAAAACCATGTTTCCCTCTCTCATAATAACTTTCAGTAGCACTTTGAATAAAGTTGACAATATAACTATCACAAGAAACAAATTTTATCATCAGAATGAGCATACTTACAATCATCAAAAAGAGGTCTAAGGTCATAAACTGGATCAATAGAAGCAAGTTGTTCAACCCTGAAATCCTCATTAGGCAATTCATTTTCATAAGGAGTTTTAGCAAATTTGGAAAAATTGAACTCATAGGATTCTCCAGCAAACTTATTCAAAACTCTCTCCTTCTTATAATATATAATATCCCCACAAGTATTCAAGAAAGGTCTACCGAAGATAATAGGACAAGTTTTACTAGCTTCTGAACCAAGCACTAGAAAATCAGCAGGATATTTAATCTTACCACAAAGAACCTCCACATATCTTACAATGCCAATTGGACAGACTGTCTCTCTATTATCAAGGTGAATAACCACATCAATGTCCTCAAGTTCACAAGGACCAATTTTATGCATAATTTCCCTGTAAAAATCATAAGGAATAGCACTAGAACTAGCACCAATATCACATAAACCATAATAGCAATGATCACCAATTCTCACAGAAAGCACAGAGACACTAGTTTTTCTAGCTTTTCTAGGGTGAGAGACAATATTAGAAGCGTCTTCACAGAAGACAATGTGCTCATCCTCTATATTTTTAGTGACAAGATCTTTTACAAGGGCTACTACAGGTTCAATGTTTATTTGCTCATCAGGTTCCATAGTTTTCTTTGCACTTTTGCTAACCACATTAGCTATGATAGAATGTTCCCTTACCTTATCAGGAAAAGGGATTTTCTCAATATAAGGTTCGAGCAAAATAGGATTAATAGTACAAACTTCAATGCTAGCAGGAACATGAGTAACAATATCTTTATAAGGCGCATGGTACTTATTCCAATTCTTATTAGGAATTTCTATATAAGAGGCAAAAGCCTTAAAACAATTGGCAATACTTTGAGAATCAAGACCATACTCAGTACTAATATCACGAAAGTCAGTAGTTCCCATAAAAGATTTAATGCATTCATAATCATAGTTTATACCTGACTTTCTTCCTTTGTCATTCTCCCATGCTTCAGTGTTCTCTTGAATACGGTCTAGGAGATCCCATTTAGCTTCTTCCTTCATACGTGTGAATGATCCAGCACAAGAAGCATCTAACAAATCTTTATCATGAAGAGAAAGCCTTACATAAAAGTTGTTAATAATAATATTGTTAGGGAGTTCATGAATATGACATTTAAGCATTAGTAACTTCAATCTCCCCCAAGCTTGAGCTGTACTTTCTCCATCATGAGGCCAAAAGTTATATATTTGATTCCTATCCTTATGAATCTCACTGCGAGGATAGAATTTAGAATAAAAGATAAGTACTATTTCCTCCCATTTCATAGATTGTCCATTCTTCAGCAACTTATACCATTCTTCAGCTCTTCCTTTTAATGATATAGATAGTAACTTATTCTTCACCTGTTTAGTTGTGATACCTACATACTTAAACAACCCGAATAATTCATGGATAAAAAGCAAGTGATCACCAGGATGGACAGTTCCATCCCCAAAATAATAATTATCCATAACACGATCAACAATACTTGTAGGTATCTTAAAATGATATATCTCAACAGGTGGTGGTTCATATACTACCCTAACAGTTGTAGTAGTTTTCCCAAACAGAAAACGAAGTGGGTTATCCATATTGGAAACAAAATAACAAACAGAAATAAAAAACAAATACTCACAGTAGAAGTTTCCTTTACCAGTTCCACTCTTCAATAGCGTTTCACTCCCCAGCAACGACGCCAGAAATAGGATTGTCATATTACCAGTAGAAGTTTCCTTTACCAGTTCCACTCTTCAATAGCGCTTCGCTCTTCAATATTCTTGATGACCCACAAGTATAGGAGGTGTATCATAGTACTTCTGATAAATAGGAGTGTCAATCCCAACGAGGAGCAGAAGGTGTTGACTAGTGGTATGAAGCAGGAATCTCTATAAATACTTAGCAAACGGATTTTTAGGGGCTTTCTAATAAAGCAAGGAAATAAAGTGCAAGTAAATAAAGACAACAAATAATTACAGCAAGTGGCCCAATCCTTTCTTAGCAAAGGACAAGCCGGTGGAAATACTAATGAGGACCAAACGTTCTCGAGGACACAGTGCTTTCGTTTCATATAGCTGATTAATCTTCTTTAATTTTATAAGTGTTGTGTGGGTGAACCTATGCTAATGTACCGTCCTTAATTGGACTAATACATACTTTTGATTAAAACCCTTGCAAGCATCCACAACTACAAGAAAGCAATTAATATAAAAACCTAACCACAACCTTAAACTCTGAGATCCTACACTCCCTTGTGCAATGGTTTCCTAACGGGGGTTCGGGTTTCTGTCACTCCGGCAACCCCACAATTAGTAGCCAAATACACAATGCATTCCCATAGGCCCAAATGGTGAAGTATCATGTAGTCGACGTTCACATGACACCACTAGAAGAATAGCACCACAAATTAAATATTAAACCAATGAATAATACATCAACACAATTCCTCTACTAACAACATGACTTCTCCCATGTCCTCAAGAACTAAACGAACTACTCACGAGACATCATATGGATCAAGATCAGAGATGATATGATAATGGATAACAATCTGAACATAAACAATAATTCAATGGTTCCACTCACAAGCATCAACTACAATAGTAATCAACACCGGAAAAGTTTCCCCTAAGAACTATGCAAGATTCAACACAATTGTTACAGCGGGATGGAGTGGTGATGATGGTGCTGGTGGAGATGATGGTGTGGATGATGATGTTGATGCCGATGAAGTCTAGCTTGATGATGGTGTTGATCTCCTCTCTCCGGGAAGGAATTTCACTGGCAAAAATCTATCTGCCGGAGAGCTCTTTCTCTCTCGGTGTTTTCCGCCCCGCAGAGGCGGCGGAATCTTTCTGTGGTCGCTCTCCCGATTTTAGGGTTTCGAGGAGAAGATATAGGCGAGAGGGCGGAGCCAAAGGTGGGCCAGGGTGGCCACACCCCTGTAGGCATGGCCCAGGGTGGCCCGCACCTAGGGGGTGTGGGCCTCCTGTGGCCCAACTCCGCATCCCCTTCTGGCATCCTTCGTCTTCTGGGAAAATATAATTTTCTGTAGTTTTTCTGGTATTTTTCTGATCTTCGCGAAATTGCATCAAAACACCACTTTTTCCATCGGAATCATGACTCCGGCAGTTCATCCTCCAAGAATCATCCAACATGAAAAAAACAGATGAAATAACATAAGTAACACCTCTTAATATGAAATATTTCCAGGAATAGAGGCAAATTATGATATAGAATAGTGATGCAAATTGGACGTATCAATGCCCAAATTGTAGAAAATATAATACATTAGCTGACTTGAATAAATAAGTAAGATATTATGACTAAATCTATGTTGTTATCAAAGAATGTGAGAAAACTTAACACAGATTACATCCATCAGCCCTAAAACAAACATGATGTCTTTGTGATGCATGACATAGGGATATATGGGAATGTTAATTTGTGGGGAGGAAAAATCCCCTAAAATCCACATAAGAATTTTGATGGACTCATGGACACCTGCTTAGTGTGTTATGTGGGAATTTTACAACATGCACAATTCAATGCAGATTTATGTACTTGTGGATCTAAACCCACATTGTTATTGTACCATTTTTATCTCATCTGCACTAATCATTTGGACATCCCTATATTCCTCTATTTTCACAAAATATGACAAGCCATAAGTAGTGATATCTAAACTAAAATTTCAAATTATATATATAATAGAATTTTAAGATCTTCCCTTAGAAATTATATATCAATATTGCGGTCACAAATGTCTATTTGCGAGAGTAATATGTACCGTACGCTCTCCATTAAAAAACAAGATTTACATTACTAATTGTTTTAGAAAGAAGTTAATCCAACATTACACTTACGTAAAGTTTTATAATCGATTTATTGAACCCGCATTTCACATACTGTTATTTGGACACATGGACACATACTTAATGCATTACGTGGGAATTTTACAACATGCACAATTCCATGCAACTTGATGTATATGTGGATTTAAACCCACATTGTTTTTGTACCATATTTATCTTATCTACACTAATTATTTGAACATCCCGATATTCTTATATTTTCACAAAACATGACAATCCATAAGTAGTGTTATTTAAACTAAAATTTCAAATTATATATATATATATCTTAATTTACAGTTTTAAGATCTTCTCTTAGAAATTATATATGAATAGTGCGGTCACAATTCACAAATGTCTATTTATGTTACCTTTCTCAGTGATTTTTTTTTACATTACTAGTTGTTTTGAAGCAAAGTTAATCGAACATTACACCGAATTAAAGTTTTCTAATTTGATTTTTCGAACCCACATTTTACATAATCCGTTATTTGGACTTTGGTTGATATTGAAATCTATGTAAAATGAGGTCAAAAGTATTTTGGTTAATGTAAAAACGGCAAAGGTATATTCAGTTGTATGATTTATATTGAGGTGCATTGTCCAATCTAGTCAGGTATAAGTTGATCTTTCCAGATAGAACAATAGTTTTTTTATAGGCCATATAAACTAGGTGTTATTCCTGATAGAGTTCCCCAGCCAAACAGTACATTGACAACTAGATAGTTCACTTTATTATTTGTTTCTTTTTTTCTTCCGTGGTGAACGCCAAAGACATTGATTTTTTAATAAACGTAAAAAGTATTGTTTGTTGTGAATGTGAAGTCTATATTTGGTTTGTGTTCCTCTAATTGAAGCTATAAAGTTAGTGAAATAGGGAGATATAATTTGCAGAAGGCTCTCACGTGTTGGCACCAACTTATATGGAACGAGAGATCTGGAACATACCAGAGTGTTTACCACCACGTTGTCAAATTGAGATATTTAAGCAGAAAGATAAAATGAATAATAACAAATAAATCTTTTTTAGGATAATAACAAATAAATACTCATCTCTAAATATGCACAACCTCTCGCCGGCCTGGTCAATCTCAGTCGAACCACAAGCTCGAGCCCGCGCGTGCGATGGCAGAGTCAAAGCTACAAATGCCTACGGGATGCCGGGTACGATACGCCCGGCAAGCCGCCGCGGACGCCGCCATCGGGCGCTACCGGCCTACCGCTACCGCCACAGCTACCGCATCCACACGCACCCGTCCGCGGCGCACCTCCTCCCCGCCGTCCAGACCCGCATCTCCGGCCCGTGCCCGCTCGTCGGTTCCAAAACAGTCGTGCGCGGCGTGCAAGCACCAGCGGCGCAAGTGCACGGCGAGGTGTGTCCTGGCACCCTACTTCCCCGCCGACCGTCCCACGCGGTTCGGGAACGCGCACAGGCTGTTCGGCGTGAAGAACATCCTCCGCCTACTCGAGGAGGCCGGTCCCGAGAACCGAGACGACTGCGCGCGAAGCATCATATACGAGTCGGACGCCCGCGCGGAGCACCCGGTACGCGGCTGCGAAGGCATCGTCGGAAGACTCTACGACGAGTGGAAGCGCGAGGCTACCGAGCTCGACACGGTGCGGCGGCGACTGGCGTCGTGCCGGGAGACATGCCGCCTGCCGCAGCCTCCATACCCTTCTCGTGACGCCTCGGCGCTGGCGACCGCAGCACATGAGCCGAAGATGTACGACGACGATCAGGCCCATGCGAGAAAGAAGATGATGTGTGACAATGGCGAGGCGATCGAGGATGAAGGATATGAGAAGATGATTTGGTACGTGGACGATATCAACGCACGCGAACCACCCTGCGCTACTCGGATGTAATGTGGCGAAGCATGCATATTGATTCAGTCTTCCTTTACAAGGCGCGCTATTAGCAATTTAGCATCAGGAAATCGAAATAAATTACTTCCTCAATTCAGAAATAAGTATTTGTGGTCTTAGTTCAATTTTGAAACGAATGGTTAGGATTCTTTTATTCATTTATTCTTTATCTAGGGTTTATATATAATTCTTTTGATTCATTCACTCTTTTGCAATGAGTTATTGGTATGGCAATAATAATAAAAATGATAAACTATAGTAGTACATTACTTCTTTGTTGTCATCTCCATAAAGCATATCCATGGTGCAACGATACATACTGTAAGGTTAAAATACAGGACCTGGCCTTATTGGTCGAATCCATGGATGATGATGCAAGTCTTATTCCTCGCTGGAGGCGTCATGTCGAAGACTAAGCTTTTCTTAATGCCTGATCGCTACATAGTTGTCTGAACTATCTCTTGGTACTTGGTAGCTTGAGTCCCCGACCGCAATATATGAGAAACTATGATCAATTAACTTGTTTTTACGAGGGACACACAGCTTACAAGGAAGATTGTCAAACCTCTAATTTAGCACCATGCTCTCATGGAAGAAGATCGATCATGAGCACAATATAAGCAACATGAGAATTGCTAACCACATCAAACTTGACACCACCATTGCCTCCATAGCTACAATGCAGGCTAAAGTGCTGAACAACAAATCACCGTGTCT
Source organism: Avena sativa (assembly GCA_916181665.1). Taxonomy (NCBI): domain Eukaryota; kingdom Viridiplantae; phylum Streptophyta; class Magnoliopsida; order Poales; family Poaceae; genus Avena; species Avena sativa. The sequence continues at coordinate 513,041,741 of OV702294.1, forward strand.
AGAGCCGACGATCCGTGGAATCAAAACACGACAAACTCCCATGTGTCGATCGTGTTGACCACGACGGTTGCACACTACTGGAGATAGTGCCGTGAGACTTCTGGTATGCACGACAATTTCTGTGCCACCAAAATTGACACCAACAATATACAAGTGTGTTCTTACCATCTTCCACATCGATGCATGATAGATCTTGTAAGTTGTAACAGCTAGAAACGTTCACCTCAAAATAATCGGCTCGTATTCTTCATCTCGGGAAAAACATAATAAGTTGAGTTACAAATTTATCAACTCTAACATTGAAGCAAAACCAAACCGTTTTCCAATTGAATATGGGAGGTTCCCATCCAAGGTGTGTGCTTCGGTTGATTTCGATTTTGCTGGTGGACGGCCACCGTGCCACTGGCTTCGTTGGCTTGGTTGTGTGGCTTCTTCTCTCGACAAAGGTGGCCAATGGTCCTAGGTGACTGACCCCTTCGGATTGGTATCGTGCTATCTCCGTGAGTGGTCAAAGGGTCACACTAAAGATGTTGACCAGTTCGTCTAATTCATGACGTCAGCTCGTCGGGTTCAAGGGGTTGTACTTGAAGAAGATCGGTTAAGCTATAGAGGTACCATCTCGCATGATCTGTAGATTACTGGCTACGGACAGGGAGAGGATGCCACATTGCTCGTTGTGTGTAAGAACTTCAGTTGTGTGGCGATGTCCACATCACAACCATGCATGTGACGTCTTTGAGTCGGAAGATCCGAATTTTGTAGCAGTATTTGGCGACGAGGTATGGCGGCAGATGTTGACCTTGTTTTTGGAGTCTACGTATCGCCATAAATGTTGCTCTTGATTGCTGCGAGTCTATGATCCTTCGATGGGGCCTATGATAGCACAAAGGATGAGAAACAACCATCTAGCTATTGTATGGACCCATAGTCCAAGGGTGAACTACTCACGCATCACTCCGGAGGCTGTCATGGTGATGAAGAAGGCCTCCGGGATGATATCTCCCCTTATACCGGGAAGAGCTTCAGACCCCCCCCCCCCCGATCTAGGGATGGAAATGGCGGAGGCTACAGACTGTTAAGTGGAGATCTGATCGGATACTTAGGGTTTCTGCATCGGGGTGCTTTTATAGGCGAAGGGGCAAGGTCGATGGGCGCCCGAGGGGCCACGCCTAGGGCTGGCGTGCCCCCCTGGACGCGCCGCCAAGAGGTGTGGCCACCTCATGGCCCCACTTCGGCTGCCCTCCGGACTCTATGTTCTTTCTGGTAAAATATTAACTTTGGCTTTTGTCTCGTCCAATTTCGAGAATATTTACTTACTAGCTTTTCTAAAACGAAAAATAGCAGAAAACAGGCAACTGATAATTTGTTTTTTTTTCAGTTTCCTCTCTTTGGCAGTGTGTATCCTTAATGTCTACTCCTCGACGTTATGTTGTTGTAGAGGCCATGCATATTTGGTATCATCTTGGTATTAATATAATCTCTTTATCAAAAATGAAAATTTCTCACCTAGTACTTGGTAGTCCGTCGGAGAGGAGGGAACCTAAGTAATAGAGTAACGGGTGAATTCTCCCCTCGCAACTAGGGTAAGTGGAACCGGATCCTCTAGCGTTGAGGAAAGTTAGGGAAAACAAGAAGCAAAGTCATGGTGCCTTAATTTAAGTACCCCCATTATGTACTAAGGTGATTAAATACCATAGACAATTAGTGTAGACATAAAAAGTTTAAACTACATTTTATTACACCATAATTTTTCTTTATGTAACTACTCTGAATGCATAACATGATTTTGTACTAGACAAATTAATTAAAGCCATTTTGTCCTTAATCATATTGTTTGGAAGAAGGGAAATTAGGAGGCTGTAGCTTCTCTAACTTTGCTTGTGTAACTTAGAGGATTTGGTTTCGTGGTATGCCACAATTGTTTATTTTACTTAAGTTGTCCTTCATCAAGCAGAACCGTTAGTGTTTATTGGTTGATCACATATATAACAAGTGAGCTACACTTCATGCCTTTTTAAGTGAAAAATATCCTCCTAATCTATCTCTTAATGAAGTGACACACATTTTACTCTGGATTGTATCCGTAAGACTCGTTGTATTGATCTTATCTGATCAATAAAGTGGTATGTTTCTGTCCACACACAAGAAAAACAAGTGAACAACACTCTAAGTCAAATTTATTTTATTTTTTAAGTGAGAGGCCCTCCTAGCATTGTTTGGTACAGAGAAAGGATCCGGAGAAAGACCTTAGCCAAATATGTTTCTTTTATTTTTGAGGGTACTGTTGGCTAGTTCCTAATGTGACAGAATTATGGGCTTGAATGTTCATCGAGCCATTGTCTCCAAGTTTGATGGTAATTATGGGCTTGACCAGTTTCATGCCCATGGGCTGCGAGCAAGCCACACGGGCTCTTCAGCCCACGTCCAGAGATCTGCCTGGCGTCCGAACGTTTACATCGATGATCGATCCGATGCGCGCGTCCTCGTCGCTATCGCGGCACGAGCCGCGCAGCGACGATCGCCGCTGGGTTCTCTCGCCGTCGTCCTCCTACCGTCCCGCGGAGCGCGCGTCGTTGCATGCGCACGTCGGTTTCAGGTTTCCGACGCGGTCGGAGGTCGATCGGTGTGCGAAAGCGAAATTAAGCTGCCATGTCCATGCGTCGGTGCGGGCTAATTTTTCAGGCTAATAAAACCGAGAGTCTGCTCTGCTCGGGCAGCTCGGCTCAGCTGCCTCCTAATGACGCTGCCTGTTTTGGCGCGACCTCTGTCCCAGTCGACCTGCCTCTGCTAGGCTGTGGCAGTGGTTGCTCTCGGCTTTTGCCCTTCGCTGCTCGGATGGGAGGTGACGTGACGCGCTGCCAAATTCCGTTTCGCACGTACGACGAGGTACGAGTACGTTGGCCTGTCACTCTCCATCCCAATTCCCTACCCCAAATCATTGTGCAGTTCTCCTTCGTTAAATTCCCCGTTAATGGAGAAACTTGCAAAAATAAGTAATAATCTAGAATTAGGGCTTTCGAAAAATCACGACTTTTCATTTTTGTCGCAAACAACCACCGGCCTATCCTCTATTTTTTTTCTTCAAAAACCGTTGATCAGTCAGTTCAGTCGCGCTTTCTGACTGAAAGAGCCGGCTGTCAGGATGAAACAGGAACAATAATGCTAAGCGATCTGGTGGTCCAACGGAAAACGCTGATTGAGGCGCCAAGGGAAACTATACTCTGCTTTACATTCTTCCAAGTAGACTCTGTTTGACATTCAGTTTGTCTGACAACAAAATGGATGATGGATACTCATTAATAATAACTTAGTATAGCCTTATACTAGTAGTACATTGGTATATATAAAGTAGTAGTATAGCATTATTTATTCTGCACAGAATCAAAACAGGGTAGTAAGAGATTCGACGATTATACACTGTCGCAATTTCTACTCTACAAGATTACTCCTGCGAGCGAGCGATCGGCGTCCGCGTCACACGTCGACGGTGCAGTACGTGGGCTGCGTGAACTTGAGCGAGACGTTATGCCCACCGCCGCCGCCCGCCGTGGCGGCACTCATGGCGAAGGCGCCGCCGGCGTTGCCGCCGCTGGCGGAGAGCAGCGCGGGGCAGTTGACGAAGAGGTGGTAGCCGCCGGAGACCCAGCTGCCGACCTTCCACTTGACGCGGCCGTCCACCTTCACGTGCAGCAGCACGTACCCGGCGGAGATGTCCTGCTTCATGGCGTCGGCAACGTACGGCGCCACGGGCACCGAGTCCCCCGACATCACCGGCGACCACACCGACTGGTCCTTGTGGCCCTGGTAGATCGCCGGCAGCGACACCGGGATCGTCACCGGCTCGTCGCGGTACGTGGTGAACGCGTGCAGGGTCTTGTAGTAGATGCCCACACGGTCGTTCGGGTTCCGGGACGCGATCGTCACCTGCGAGTCAAATTGGGGCCAAGCAGCAGAGCAGATACTACTTCAGAGAAGTTCAGACACGAAAATGCCCAAATTGTACTACTTTCTCACAAAACTGGATATGCTTAGACTTTCCTTTTTTTACCGAGCTAGATTCCCTCTAAGTGATGTTACTGATTTTTTTGCCCTCGATCGCTGGCCAGATTATGATTACTCCTTTTATTTCGATAACTGATTATGACTACTCCTACAATAGGCTAGTATACAATTTTGGCCGTACTAAATAAAACTGCTGACATCTCTGCTTTCATTTGTGTCAAAACGTACAGCAAACGGAAACGTTGGGATGGGCAAACCTGGACGTCAAGGGTTAGAGACGGATCGCCGAGGTCGATGGAGCGGAGCTGGATGTCCTGGAGGTAGAAGGAGGGCTTGGAGGGGTGCAGGGCGAGGTAGATGACGAGCACGACGAAGCCGACGAGGACGGCGAGCGTGAGGAAGCAGGCGGCGATGGAGCCGCAGCACCGCCGGAGGATCCAGTCGTGGTGCTCCTTGCCCTTGCTCATGGCGACGCCTCCCTGATCAGCCGGGGCTTAGTGTGTGCGTGTGTGTGCTACAGCTGAGTGAGAGCTCGCTAGCTACTGAGTGTGGCTGTGTAGTGTGATGAGCATGTGTGGGTCGATAGAAAGCTCGATGTGAGTGGGAGCGGCTGGCCTTATAAAATGTCACAAGTAGATTATCAGAGGTGGTGTGGTGTGATGTGGCGCATGTTTAAAAAGGTTAATCCTTCTTTTGGGGTTAGGGAGAGGCGAAAGCTACAGCTCAACTCACCAAAGATTCTTCTGCTTCTTCCTGGGCCCCGGCCGGCGGCATGGAGCCTGCTTACCTATCTGCCTCCACCAGCTGCTCTGCTTAATTTGAGATCGCTGTGGAGTGCTAGCTGCCAGTGCTGGAGTCGTCTGGTAGAGTGTGTTTGGTGCTTGCAGTTCACTCCAATCTCATGTGGCCAACTGCTGCTAATTCATTCTCTCGTCAGAGGTCAGACTTTGTACTAGGAAGTTTGGTGTTTTTTGCATGTGTCACCTCCGAGGTCTGACGATGTGATCTGATCATTTGACTGTTCTATCAGTCGATCATTGACCTTTGTTCTGCTGAACATTTTACATGCTGCGGCTGATAAACAGAGAGGCATGAAACATTTGCTTATTTCTTGGATTAGAGTTTTGGTTGCTACTAGGGTGTACCTAACGGCATGGATGGTGGCATGGTCGGTCGCACGCATGGCGGAGGACGGTCCAGATCGGGCTCGGCAATCAGCACACAGCCCCAGAGAAATCTTCGGATCGAGATTTCTCTTATCCCTACCTTCCTTCTCCCATCCCACCGCAGCCTAGAGCAGAGCGCGGCGCACAATAATTTCGATCGAAGCGTTGGTACGTGCAGTGCAGGCCGGGGCCGGGGGGCGCGCGCTGGCGCACGTAGTGGGAACGGTGGGTGGCGCGTAGCACGCGATCGTCGACGATCGACGGTTCCCACGTCGCATCACGCAACATGGCAAAAAAAGGCCCCGGATCGGGTGGAGCAAACGCGCGTGGCGCCGCGCAACGTTCCGGCCGGGAGCGTGCGTTCGGCCGGCGCCCTGTGCCCTAGCCACTATGGCACCATGTGCCCGTGTTAAATAACCACGCGACCTTGCCTAATCCTTACCTAATCGCTAATCATTCGGGTTGACAGAGTTTAGAAGGAGTACAGAGAATTGGTACATGACGCCTTGATTTGATCATCCTCGTCTTCTCTCATTATTTATTTCATCCCTTTTTCCTTTTCGAATCGCATGCGCTTTGAATTGATCGGCGTACGTCGACGAATATACTTCTGTAGCCCAAAAGCTGTAGCGGTTTTGAGGAAAGAAATAATAAATGAAACAAGCGGTATGCCCTGTTGGATAACGCTGACGCCTAGTGCTATGGAGGCTTGGGGCGTTAATTGTTTTCCTTCAGACTTTTGGCTTTCGGGTAGAAAGGCGTTTGATCAAAAAGCCGTGGAGGGAGGCATCCAGGCAGGCGCTTTGGGATCGCTAGATTCATTTCTGAACCAGGATGGCCTGTGAGAGGCCGCATCTTGGCCAGAAAGTGAGGTTTTGCTCGGTAAATGTTATGCGCCGAAAAGAGGATTGGAAATGCCTCGTCTATCTCTTCCGTAAAAGAGAGACAGACAAAAGGCGGGCACCAAAAGGAAGCTGCTGCACGACTGCACGAGTGTGGGGATCTTTGTAACTTAGTCTAGAAGTAACATTTCAATGTAGTACATCGGACCTGCAGTTCTGGGATTAGCTTCAGGCATCACAAGGTTACAAGCTTGCAGTTGCAGGCCCTCTATTAGGATAGTCATAGGCTTGCTCTATAGTTACCGCCCCAGCCTTCTTGGACATGGTACCTACGGAGTACCGTTCAATCTTCTTTGATCCGATACTTTGATGGTGGAAAAGTGCAGAGGAAATATTTGATGAACCTACGCCCAAGACACTTTCGTCTATATTATTTTGCACGCGCAACGACCCATCGTATTTTTTTTTGAACGGAGGCAAAAGTTTTGCCTCATTCTATTAAATAAGGAGAAATAAAGTTTGTTCGATTTGCAAGCACCACAAGTTTTTCCACATGCGGATTACTCTCCCAATATTATAAAACTCAAAGATTTAGCTCCCGCTAGTACCCAAAGTCTAGCCTCTCTTTTAATTATATCTAGTAAAGTTTGTGACGGTGCAAATTTATTGTTGAACACTCTTGCATTCCTTTCTTTCCAAATCGTCCAACTTACGAGCATGGTGATGGATGCCATAGCCTCAAGCGAGCTTCGTCCACCAATCTTTGATAGAAAGATCCTCCGTCCAATCATCCATATTGAAGTTTGGTAAGCCTAGCCATGCTTTGACCAAAATCCAAAGCCTTTTAGTGAATCTACAATATGAGAAAAGGTGCGTTGCCGTCTCTTGGGTTTGTTTGCATAGAGGACAAAGTCCACAATTTGTCCATCCTCGTTTTTCCAATCTATCAACCATCCAAAGTCTATTTTGGATTGCCAACCAAGCGAAAAATTTAATCTTTGGCGGCGCCCAAGCTTTCCAAACTAACTTGTTCATGTTTGTAAGTGTTGATCCAAAGAATTGGGCATTGTAGGCCGAGCTTGTAGAATATTCACCATTGCTTGTGAGGTTCCAAACTACTTGGTCGTCCTCCTCCCCAAGCTCCACATCCCGTAGCTCCACCCAAAGACGAATGTACTCATTGATGTGGTGGATGGTAAGATTTGCGTCAAGCTTTATCTTGGAAATCCAAGCATTGTTGTGCAAAGCTTGCTTGACGGTCCATTTCTTTCTCACGGATATTTGGAAGATGAGTGGAGCTATGTCTTTCGCTTTCTTTCCATTTAGCCAAGGTGAGTCCCAAAAAGGCGCTATGCTCCCGTTGCCGATAGTGATGGTTGTTGCGGCATAAAAAAGGCTCATGTCCATCTGGCTACAAGGGTTCCCCATTCCAATCCAAAGTTTCTTGTGATCCGTCCATTCGAGCCAAGGCCACCTCAACCTTAGGGCTGTAGCAAACTTCTCGAGATTTAGGATTCCTAGACCCCCGAGTTGGTCTACAAACCTTTTCCCAATCTATCTTGCATTTGCCACCGGAGATCTCTCTAGTTCCCGCCCAAAGAAAGGCACGCTCAATCTTTTTTAAGCTATCAAAGCAACCCGAAGGAATGTTGAGAGGTGTTAGGTGGAAGATGGCTTGCGAGGTGAGGACGGATTTGACAAGTGCACCACGACCAGCCGCATTGATGTTCTTCCCATCCCAAGTAACCAACTTGCTCGCTGTTTTGTCCTCGAGTGGTTGGAAATCTACTCTTTTGAGTTGCCAAATGGAGAGTGGGAGGCCCAAATATTTGATAGGGAAAGACGTGTGTATCACCGGTAAGTTGCCAAGAACTCCGTCAAGGTCAATGTTTTGACAACTTATGGGAACCACGAAGCTCTTTTGGAAGTTTGTTTCTAGCCCAGTCACCTTGCCAAACTTTGAGAGAATAAGTTGTAGGTTTTGTATCTCCTCTTTCTTAGGAGCAACGAAAATGGCAGCATCATTCGCATAAATGGAGGTTCTCAAAATGGACCCTCTCCCTCTTATCTTGCTTAGAAGTTCATATTGTGTAGCCAATTCAAGGATTTGTTGGAGGGGATCGATGGCTAGGACAAAGAGGAGTGGAGAGAGAGGATCTCCTTGCCGAAGGCCCCTCCCATGCTTGATTGGAAGACCGGCCACTCCATTTAGGAGTACCCTCGAAGTAGAAGTGCAAAGAAGTGCGGAAATCCAATCGCGGAATTTTGGAGGGAAGCCATGTCTTCTTAGTAGCTCAATGATATACTCCCATCTCACAGAGTCGAAGGCTTTGCGAATATCAAGCTTGAATAGGAGGGTCAGAAATTTTCTCTTGTGTAGTCTTCGTGCAAGGTTTCTCACATACAAGAAGTTGTCATGGATGCTTCTTTTCTTTATGAAGGCACTTTGGGCATTTGAGACAAGGTCGTTCATGATGGGGGCAAGGCGTAGGGCAATCATCTTAGCAATGATTTTGGCAATGGCATGGATCAAGCTAATAGGCCTAAAGTCGGTCACCTCCTCCGCTCCCTCTTTTTTTGGAAGTAGAACAATGTTGGCCGAGTTTATCCATTGAAGGTGTGCCATTTGGAGGTTGTTGAATTGATTGATGACGCCCATGATATCTTCCTTTATCGTCATCCAACACTTCTTGAAGAAAGCCCCGGTGAAACCATCGGGACCGGGCGCCTTATCGGAAGGCATTTGTTTAATGGCATTGTGAACTTCTTCCTCCGAAAAAGGCTCATCTATCTCTCCCAAGTCGGTCTCCCCGAGCTTTAAGGTTTCCCAATTGAAATCAAGCTCCCTCGTCTCTCCCCTTCCCATAACCTTGGAAAAGTGGTCATGGATAATTTGCTCTTTGTGAACATGCTCGGTTACCCAACCATTATTGCATTTTAGACGTTGTATGTGATTCTTTCTTCTTCTTGCATTGACTCTTAAGTGAAAGAACTTGGTGTTTGCATCCCCCTCCTTGATGTTCGATATTGTCGCACTTTGTTTTTTTCTTGCGCGCTTGATGATGGCGAGGCTAACCACTCTTATTTTGAGGGAGGTTATAAGGTATCTCTCCTTCGGGGATAGTGATCGGTTTTATTGCGCGATGTCAAGTTTTAGGATAACAAGGAGAGCAGCGTGAAGGAGTACTTTAGTGTTGGAGAACAAAGTTCTACTCCATTTTGAGAGGACCTTGGCCGTGGCCTTCAGTTTGTGGAAAAGCTTTTGATAGGAACCCCACGTGTTTGGTTCACCTACTGTGTTGGTGTAAACATAGACACGATGGATTATACATCGCGCGCTAATGTAAACAAAATGGAGAAGAAAAAGTTATGTGGTTTGGCTGCTCCTAATGTTTCACCTGACACTGTCTCTTGGCATGCCACATCAATTTTTTTGGAAGTTCTAGTTTCAAGAAATAAATAAATTTACAATCTTGACCTGCTTGAGATCCCGCTTCTTGATAGCCAATTTACTTGGTCTAACAAACAAGACCCCCCATCCTCGCTCGTCTTGACCGGGTCCTGGTCAATTCGTCATGGAGCCTTGCCCTCTCTGATTCTACCCTCATCTCCTCTTCTCGTCCTACGATCTGACCACATCCCTATCCATCTGGAGGCCGCTTCCAAAGATCCTGGGAGCACCATCTTTCGCCTGGATAACACTTGGTTATCCCACCACTCATTCCTTCATCTCGTTGCTACAAACTGGCTGAGTGTTGGTCTGGCTCATAACCACCTTTCGAGTGTTAGCCGGCTTTGCCTTTGCCTTAAGCAGACCAGAGCAGCTGCCCGCTCTTGGGCCAAAGGTAGACGCTTGCCCTCTGTCTACCTTGCAAATTGCAGAACGATCATTGAGCTGTTTGATCGGCTGGAAGAAAACCGTCCTATTTCTCCCCTCGAGCGGCGTCTCCGCCTTCTTGCCAAACAACACCTCAGTTAGCAAAATGGCCTTTGCGCCACCTATTGGCGGCAATGGGCAAAAATCAAGCATTGTGTTCTTGGGGACGACAACTCTCGCTACTTTCATCTTTGTGCCTTTAGACGTCTTCGGAAAAACCAAATCAAGGTTTTGGATGATGATGACGCCAACCCCATCTTCTCCCACTCCGCCAAAGCCACTATTCTCCATGATTTCTTTAAAAATATCTTAGGCACCCCGCTCCCCGCCATACCTTCCCTAAACCCGCCTTCGCTGGTTCACTCTACCTCTCTCACCACATCTCACGCTACCTCCCTTGTGCGCCCTTTTACTATGGATGAGCTCAAAGTAGCAGTCTTCACCATGAATGAAAATTTTAGCTTTGGGCCTGACGGTTTTGGGCCAACTTTCTACAAAAAGAATTGGGAGCTCGTCAAGGACAACCTGATGGAATGTCTCCATGACCTCCATAATCTCACCACCGACCTTTGCCCGATCAACAAATACCACATTGTCCTCCTCCCAAAAAAGGTTAGCGCAAATTGGCCCGAAAATTTCCGCCTTATCTCTCTTCAAAATGCCTGTCTTAAGTTTCACTCCAAATGCCTAACCTTTCTCCTTCGTGACCTTATCCCCCAGCTGGTTCACCCAGATCAAACAAGGTTTATCTCAGGGAGCTCTATTGCTGAAAACTTTGTCTATGCGACTGACCTTGTCCAAGCCTGTCATAGACGCTTGGCTCCTTCTACGGTTTTCAAGCTCGATTTCCACAAAGCCTTTGATTCCATCATTTGGGAGGTTGAAATGGATCATATGGGCACTGATGGTGCTCGATGCAGCACTTCGTTGGTAACCCCAAGCGTAGGGTGTGAAGAGCAAGCAACAAGTTTTCCCTCAGTTGAGACCGAGGTTATCGAACCAGAAGGAGGAAGGAAACGTCACACAGGTGTTGCAAGCAACGCGGAGACCTGCACAACACAAACTCAAGACTTTGTCCCAACGAATCGGTGAAGTTGTCAAGCTCACCGGTTTGCTGTAACAAAGGATTAAACGTATGGTGTGGAAGGTAATGGTTTGCAGCAAGTAAACAGGTAACAGTGGAAGATGTATCAATGGTAAAGATTGGACCGGGGTCCATAGTTTACTAGAGGTGCTCTCCTTAGATAAACAACATGGCATGAAGGGTAAACAAATTACAGCAGGGCAATTGACAGGAACTGAGCAAGGCATAACAATGCAATTACTTATCAGAAAGATCCTATGAGATTCGATTGGGCAATACAACAAGATACATAGACCGCCATCCAACTGCATCTATGACTAGAAGTCCACCTTCAGGTTATCATCCGAACCCCCTCCAGTATTAAGTTGCAAGCAACAGACAACTGCTTTAAGCAAAGTGTGTAAGGTAAACAGTCCACATGTTCCATGAACAAGAGACCGTTGTTTTCTCCCTAGTAGCAACATCACAACTACAACCGAAGAGATTATTTTCACTTCCCTTGGAAACTAGAGGCATGAACCCACTATCGAGCATAAATACCCCCACTTGGAGTCACTAGCAACTACTTGGCCAAGATAGCTACTAACAACGGAGAACATGCAAGATCACAAACAACACAGACATGATAGAATCATAAAGACAAAACCATTAATCAAACCAACACAATAATCTCAATATCCATCGTATCCTCGATAACACAACATGCATGATTACAAATAGATTAGTTCTTGATCATGAACGGAGCTCATAAGATCTATACATGAAAGCACAAAGGAGGAGATACAACCATCTAGCTACTACATGGACCCATAGTCCAAGGTGGAACTAATCACGCATCATACCGGAGAGAAGGCCTCTGGGATGATCTCCCCTCCGACAGGGTGCCGGAAAGAACTTCGGATCCCCCGATCTAGGTACGACTGTGGCGACGGCTATAGAAGGTTTCATGGAATATTGATCCGATACATAGGGTTTCTGCATCGGGTTCTTATAGGCGAAGGGGGAGGCCGAGGCGGTGGCCAGGGACCCCACACCCCTCCCAGGCGTAGGGCAGGGCCCACCCGCGCCTAGGGTGGGTCTGGCCGCCCTGGCTTGCCTCTCCGGCTCCCCTCTAGACTTATTGTTCCTCACAGAAAGTAATTGACTTTGACGTTTGTCCCGTCCAATTCCGAGAATATTTCTTTACTAACTTTTCTGAAACTAAAAACAGCAGAAAACAGGCAACTGGCACTGTGGCAACTTGTTAATAGGTTAGTACCAGAAAACATGTAAAAAGCACCTCAAAGTGTAGACAAGCAAAGCAAAGTATATACAAAACAAGCATGGAGCATCAAAAATTATAGATACGTTTCTGACGTATCAACATCCCCAAGCTTAACTCCTGCTCGTCCTCGAGTAGGAAAGTGATAAAAGAATAATTTTTGAGGTGACATGCACCGTCACAATAAAGATCCAACCATTTGCAAGCATTAAAAGTTGGGATCAAAGAACTCTAAACATGTGCATGCAAGATGGAGTTGTAACAATAGGACATAGTAACTATGCATGCAACATGACAAGCTACAAACAAAGATCATGAATAACATGCATTAAAAAATGTTTGTTTGTTTCACATACAGAAAACATAGCATAGTGGCATTCAGCTTGTCCCTCATAGAGTAGCAATATAGATGCATAGCACACCTTCAAAGTTCAAAAGGGTGACTAGAAACAAATAGCACAAGAACAAGTAATATCACAATATGCATCAATCAATAAGCTTTGGAACACTGCACACAGAATGACAACTATGCTCTCTTAATGGTGCCTAAAGGTAGAAGGTGCAGACTCAATAATGGTGGAAGAAAAGCCTTTTTGTAAAGGAAGCAGGGATTACAAGTTTCAAAAAGATCTTTCAAAAATTATGGTACTTGTTAGCTTTCATCCCTCATTGCCCCTATCATAAGAATCTTGAAGTGATTAAGGTTAGAGTGGAAAAGATGGAGTATATGCTTGACAAAGTATAAGTTGGCAATCTCAAGTCCCTTGAATACGAGGGCCACACCTCATGCATACTCAACTTTGGGCCCAGGTAAGTTCTTTTCATTGTAAATATTTGCATATCATTGAGAACCGCTAACAAGGTACCCCTTGCACATGGTACAGGAGCTTTTCCATAACCAAAATGACAAGGCAAGCAGACAATGAGCATCTCAACAATCTTATTATATAGCATGGGAATATGGTGATTTTTTTCTCTCTTTCCTCTTTTCTCAATGTGTCTCCTTTTTTATAAGAAGAATGCTTCATAGATGTCACTATAGTGATGCTGCAAGTTTCCACCATGATTAGGCATGGCTTAGGCTAGCGGCCCAAGCGTTTCTCTAACACAGGATACAAACTCCATGGACTTACAAGTTCCCTCTTTATTTCACACTAGTGGCATCCATAGACAAAAGAGAATGATATCAAATGAGTACAAAGTACAAGTGCAATGTTGAAAACGGTACCCGTGACAGCACAGTTCTGCTAATTCCAACGTATAAGTGCAAGCATATACAACAAAGTTGTCACAATGGTTCAAGTTTATTAGGGCAAAGAATATAAAGTGTGCCATCAAGTTCGTGAGGGCTTTAATCACTAAGTTTTCACATAACAAAATGGTTTTCTAATTGGAAGATAGTTGAAGACAAGAATATACTTGGAATGGTGTAACACACCATGTATAGGAGTTTATAGTGGACACTTTGTAATAACTTGGTTCCTTGGGAGTTGGAAGCATGAGTAGAACTTACTCATACAAGTGGAGGCTAGCAAAAGACTGGGAGCAACCAACTAAGGGAGCATAATGGCCACAATCATGCAGTGCAACAAAGCATACTAATCAAGGCAAAGGGTGGTACTAAAAGTCAGGGATTAAATGATCATAGAGGCTAATGGTGACTTGTCATAGTCATAACATGGTGTGAGCATATGCCAAGTCAACCCAAGAAAAACATGAAAGGAGAATACCACAATACTATGCTTTTGCATGCTAAAACAACGCATAATTTTTTCAAGGCACACTAAGCAATCCCAATTGTTTGGAAAAAGACATGCTACAGCAATAATCACTAAGCATAAGGTCAAAACAACACCTAGCATGTCATGCTAAGGTCTAAGTCACAGTCAATGCAAGCTCCTCTTGCACTTACAAGTAAGAACTTACTACTCCTTTCCAACACCAAGCAACTTATTTGTATAACAACACAGCGAGAACGGTGGTCCAAACTAATCAAGCAAACTAAACAAACTAAGCAAAGCAAACGAAAACTAAGACACTCCAAGAACAACACAACTGTGCATGAAACAATAAAAACGAAGTGTCTAAACAGACCTAAGCTTTTTATTTATGAAGAAGGGGATGTCTTGGGCATCCCCAAGCTTTGACGCTTGTACCTCTTGGATATTTATTGGGGGGACACCATGGTGGAATCCCCAAGCTTGAGATTTTGTCCATTCTTCATCTCATTGCATCATTCTCTCTCTACACCTGAATTTTTTTCCTTCATACAAAACTTCACACAATCTTCATTAGCAACATTAGCTTATTCAAGGAAAAAAAAGTATAAGAAGAGGTCATTACTGAAGTAATAACTTCCAAGACTCAAGGAAACTCTTGGGTTACCTCCCAATAAGTACTTTTCTTTAAATCCTTTAAGATAGGCACAAGAATCAAGAAGAATCAAGTATTTTCAAATGAGGAATTGCCCCTCTTGTTCTTTCCTTTCTTACCTTTCTTCTTCTCTTTAGGGAAGATATGTTTGCTTACTGGAGGAGCAAAGTGCATAATGCCTTTTCCCACATCTATTACTTCTCCAAGGTGTTTCAATAGGGATCTTCCAATTGTAATCTGCCCCTTGCCTACACTTTCAATAACAAGATAATCAGTAGACACCATTTTCCCTGAGATTTTTGTAAACACGCCTTCGGCTATTCCAATGGGCAATATAGTGGCACTGTTGGTAAGAGATATTTCCTTTCCCCCTTCAGTAAGCTCCCAAAGACTCAAGGAATCATAAATATCTTTAGGCATGAGACAAAATTCAGACATGATATCACAATGAGCATCAAAAAGTGTAGTATTTATAGAGACTTTGATTGTGGGAAACCACTCTGAAGGCTCAGAATTTATGGGGACATAATCATGATAAGCCCTAAGCGTGTGATAGCAACTATTCATAGCAGCAATACTAGTCTCAAGAGTGTTTAATCTAGCAAAAATATTTGTGAAAGAGGAATCAGACTTGCCAGGTGTACCATAAATCATGATTAATTTCTTTATGGCATCAAAAGATTCATCCTCAGTACATAGCAAAATATCTTTCTCAGCCACAACATCCAGAGCATATCTATAACAAAGAGCAATACCGCGGTAGAAACTATCAATAACCAAGCTAAGGCTCACCTTAGGCTCAGTTTCCCTTTGTAAAACAGAGATTCTGGACCAAGCTTCTATAAAACTTTCTTCACTTTTTTGCTTAAAAGTGGAGATTTCTACCATAGGGGAAATAAAGGTTGGTCCAAAACCAGACATGGTAGCATCTAGAGTAGGAACTAATAATTTTTTGTGTGTTTTTGTATAAGGCAAGCAAACCAAACTAGACTATTTTTTTTGGGTTTTTTGGAAAGAGGCAAACAAAACCAAGCAAAAGAAAAAAAGCAAACTAAAAATAAAGTAAAGAGAAAGGAAGTGAAGGACTCACCTTGTGAATACGTCCTTAGAATCCCCGGCAACGGCGCTAGAAAAGCCTTGATGGTGCTCGACGCAGCACTTCGTTGGTAACCCCAAGCGTAGGGTGTGAAGAGCAAGCAGCAAGTTTTCCCTCAGTTGAGACCGAGGTTATCGAACCAAAAGGAGAAAGGAAACATCACACAGGTGTTGCAAGTAATGCGGAGACCTGCACAACACAAACTCAAGACTTTGTCCCAACGAAGCAGTGAGGTTGTCAAGCTCACCGGTTTGCTGTAACAAAGGATTAAAAGTATGGTGTGGAAGGTAATGGTTTGCAGCAAGTAAACAGGTAACAGTGGAAGATGTATCAATGGTAAAGATTGGACCGGGGTCCATAGTTCACTAGAGGTGCTCTCCTAGGATAAACAACATGGCATGAAGGGTACACAAATTACAGCAAGGCAATTGATAGGAACTGAGCAAGGCATAACGATGCAATTACTGATCAGAAAGATCCTATGAGATTCGAGTGGGCAATACAACAAGATACATGGACCTCCATCCAACTGCATCTATGACTAGAAGTCCACCTTCAGGTTATCATCCGAACCCCCTCTAGTATTAAGTTGCAAGCAACAGAGAACTGCTTTAAGCAAAGTGTGTAAGGTAAACAGTCCACATGTTCCATGAACAAGAGACCGTTGTTTTCTCCCTAGTAGCAGCAGCACATCTACAACCGAAGAGATTATTGTCACTTCCCTTGGAAACTAGAGGCATGAACCCACTATCGAGCATAAATACCCCCTCTTGGAGTCATTAGCAACTACTTGGCCAAGATAGCTACTAACAACAGAGAGCATGCAAGATCACAAACAACACAGACATGATAGAATCATAAAGACAAAACAATTAATCAAACCAACATAATAATCTCAATATCCATCGGATCCCCGCAAACACAACATGCATGATTACAAATAGATTAGATCTTGATCATGAGCTTACAAGATCTATACATGAAAGCACAAAGGAGGAGATACAACCATCTAGCTACTACATGGACCCATAGTCCAAGGTGGAACTACTCACACATCATACCGGAGAGAAGGCCTCGAGGATGATCTCCCCTCCGACAGGGTGCCGGAAAGAACTTCGGACCCCTCTGATCTAGGTACGACTGTGGCGACGGCTATAGAAGGTTTCATGGAATATTGATCCGGTACATAGGGTTTCTGCATCGGGTTCTTATAGGCGAAGGGGGAGGCCGAGGCGGTGGCCAGGGGCCCCACACCCCTCCCAGGCGCGGGGCAGGGCCCGCCCGCTCCTAGGGTGGGTCTGGCTGCCCTGGCTTTCCTCTCTGGCTCCCCTCTGGACTTCTTGTTCCCTACGGAAAGTAATTGACTTTGATGTTTGTCCCGTCCAATTCCGAGAATATTTCTTTACTAACTTTTCTAAAACCAAAAACAGCAGAAAATAGGCAACTGGCACTTTTGCAACTTGTTAATAGGTTAGTACCAGAAAACATGTAAAAAGCACTTCAAAGTGTAGACAAGCAAAGCAAGGTAGATACAAAACAAGCATGGAGCATCAAAAATTATAGCTACGTTTCCAACATATCAACATCCCCAAGCTTAACTCCTTCTTGTCCTCGAGTAGGTAAGTGATAAAAGAATAATTTTTGAGGTGACATGCACCCTCACAATAAAGATCCAACCATTTGCAAGCATTGAAAGTCCGCCCCCACACAGAAGGTGATGACGGCCTTGTCTTGGTGAAATTCCTCGAGGGGGTGGATTATCCGCCCCCTCAAGGGGCATACCTCCCCTGGGGAAAAATCTGCCCCAGAGACGAAGAGTCCGGGGGGAAACTCCGCCCCTACTCTGAGCGATGCGCCTTGGCCAGATCCTTGGGGGGAGGACTATCCGCCCCACTGGAGGGGCGGATTATCCGGCCTGGGCAAAAACTCCGGCCCTGGCCGGAAAATCCTGTAGATATTCTGCCCCCCCATGCAATAGGTTGCGCCCTTTTGAGTGTCTGGTAGGGGCGAATTATCCGCCCCCAAAGATGGTTTCCAACTCCTTTTCAAGATACAGATCTGCAGCACTTCAACACACATTAAATAATACCTGGTATTGTTATCTAACACACAAAACACTAGGGATCATGAAATCTTCTTTCAATCTCCCTCTTTTTGGTGTTAGATGACAATACTAGGATTTGCAATGAAACCTACTAACACCACCTTAAGGAAATGAAAGATGCTCCCCCTAAATGTGTGCATATTTGAATTTTGCATTTGAATACAAATGCACACACTGAAGAGCAAGCCAATTTCATAAAAGACAACTAGAACAAGGTGAGTTAGAAAACATAGCCATACCACCGGGATGTGAAAATAGCCAATGTGAATAATGCGAGAAGTAGGCCTCAAACACATCCCAACATATTGATGCAATCAATAGATAATTCCGTAAGTCATCAATAGAATACCATACTCCAGAGATAAATCCAGAATTCCATATGAGTAGTTCCACAAGATAAATCCTGAATTCCAGAGGTCCATACACGAGCACAAAGTAACACACGACATAGTATTATACAAACCAAGCACACAAAGTTCAACGCTAAAGAGGGCACAAGCAAGCAAATAAAAGGAATTAAAAAGAGGCAAGTGCTTGTGCCCTACCCATGCAAATCTGTGACCTAATAGAACTACTTCTCCCCCTTTGGCATCGAAACGCCAAAAAGGAAGAAGAGCGATGCTAGCGTCCCAGAAGATCACTCCTCCTCATCCTCATCCTCTTCATAGTCATCACCGTCCCCTTCCTCGTCATACTCATCATCGTCATCAGCCGGAGGAGTAGGCGCCCTCGGTGGTGGAGGAAACAGGTGAATCTCGAGCTCTCCATAGTTGATCCCAGAATTTTTCCACTGAGCATACGGTTCCGGAGGAGTAGGAGGTGGTGGATGGCCAGTTGCCCCAGACACATGGTGAAGAATGAGCTGCTGGGTGTGGGTCAACTCATGGCTCCTCATGTGCTCCTCATACTGGCCCTTGTGAGTATCAATGCCCATGCAAATAATGTGCTGCTGAAACCAATTGAGCTGATTGACCTCACGTTCCATTGGGGACACCGCGGGACGACGACCACTAGCCCTTGCATCACGCATGAAGGACTCAGGGGCAGTGGAAGGGCGAGAGGTCTTCTGAGCCTTGTTGTAGATCTTCTTGGGCTTGTGAACACCATCCAAACCAGTACCAAAGTCCTCATGTGGCAACATGTGCTTGATGAGAATTATAATAAAGGGGGCATACGGGATGGAGAGCCGGTTGAGCATAGCATCAGTCATCTCATGATAGATATAATCCATAACATCCAGCTTGTAACATGTAGACGAACCAGCATTGGTGGCACACTCATGGGCGAAAGCAAGCAGGGGAACCATGTGACCGCGGATATTATCATTGTTTCCCCCACTTGGAGAGATGCTGTCCTGAAACATGCCAACAAGAGTGGCATACAAAGGAGAGAGACCAGCAAAGGTACCAGCAATGCCATCAGATGTCAGACATGGAGCAAGAACAGTGTCGTTGGATGGCCTGAGCGGAGAAATTATGCGGTGTATAGAAGCTATGTCATGCCCATGAAAAGCATACCCAAGGACCTGACCAAAGGTGCGGAAGTCTGACTGAATCATTGTTGTCCCGGTCATCCACTTCATGGTGCGAAGCTCATCTCCGCAGATCACAAGTATTGAGAAAAACTGCTTCACCACCGAGGAGTCATAGTGACACCAAAGAGTCATAAGGTGATGAAGCCCCATCTTATTAGTCACATCTAGGGCTTCATGGAGTCTTGCCTTGGTTTTGGATTCAGTCATATTCAGAGGATGCATAGGGCGAATCTTGAGAGGAACATAAACATCATCATGAATATACCGAAAGTGACAGGACCAAAACATGGAATCCTATGGAGAACCATCACTGTCAGCATCAGCTAATAATCGGTTTGGCGAATGGAGGAGTACTCAATGCTGTCCATGGCCTTGTAGTTGGGCCGGGACTGCTTGCCCTTGCCCTTGCGAGATGCAACCCTCTTGGATTTCTTTGCTGCATCGGCCATCCGTTCTGACTCTCTTGCCAACCTGCAGACCTCAGTTTCATCAACAAACTTGCCCTCTGTAGTGGGCCTGAGATAATGGGCACGGGTGAAGGAAATATGCCCTAGAGGCAATCATAGAGATGATTATATTTCATATGTATCCATGAGTTATTGTAATGTTCCTTGAATATCCATATCAGGCAACTTGTATTGATTGACAATTATATGAATTGTTTGTGAAACTCTTTACTTGTATGGTTATTTAATAGTTGTCCCTAGTCGGAGTTCATGTGAGGACACATGTGAATATTAGACTAGCACATCGATTGGTTGATGACTATGTTTCGCAAGTCATAGACATGGAGATGTCAAACCAATAACATGGACACATGTTATGAACATGGGGTTGGACTGACCCAACTTGAGACTGGCAATTAGACTTGCAGCTCTCTGTACACATCGTCTATGTTTTGTCCATAGACCTAAGGTTGTCGCATGTACTTGATATGTGGATCGACCTACTTTGGAGCTATCAGACGCTACTCCATAACTGGGTATTTATAAAGGTAGCTTTCGGGTTTGTCCTGAAGCATGCTGCAAGGCATGGTCAATCGAGATGGTATTTGCCCCTCTCTACTTGAGAGAGATATCTCTGGACCCCTCGAGTGATCGGATCCAGAAATGCATGGTCGTGCTACGTAAGGTTAAGAGTTAACCTAGTAAAGGGATTCCGAATCACGGTATCGAGAAAGAGAGGTCACCTTGGAGCTAGACCAAATATCGTGAGGCAAAGGGAAATACATGTACTAAACCTTGTGATGGTTCGTCCGATATGATCTTTGTATGCGTTTAGGAGTTGGCACGTCTTGCTAGAGGCCACTACCAACTATTGACAGAATAAGTGTATTCGTGTCATGTCTACACGTATATGAACCTATAGGGTCACACACTTAAGGGGCTGCAAGCCTAATGAGGATTGGATCCGAATTAGACCAGGCTTAGGCTACTAATGGGCTGCTAATGTAGAAGACCACTAGGGATTCCTATATAAGAGAGGGTGGGGCGAGCTGACCAGGGTTAGACCATTCCACCCAACCGCCACTCCTCACGCCTGTGTTGCACGCGCGAACCTAGCAGTCCGGCGTATGACGCTTCCACCCCGCATGTGTGGATACCTCGGAGGTGCTACGTCTGTGGCACTTGGACGAGTCGCGCAAGGGGAGATGCTCGTGGGACAAGGACAAGGAGGAGACGTGGAACGTCTGCACTACCTTGACGCGCTTCATCAATTCCGCAACTGCGCGTCTAGTGGTAATCCCGTGATCTATGACAACAGTAATCCTGGTTTACGTGGTAGAATTTTTGATTTGCGCTAGTGTAGCCTACCCGTATCCCTTCAATGGGGACGATGCTTGTAGGTATTAGGAGCACTTGAACCACCTGTGAAAATCATGGGAGAGGTAGCATGGGGATGAGCACACACACAAGTCCAGGAGGAGTATTAGAAATAGTAGGAAGACAATTCATGGGCCCGAGATGTGCATTTGTGGAAATCTGAACCAAAACAGAACATACATTGAATCTCCAGGCCGGATTATTCGGCCCTGGCAGGGGCGGATAATCTGCCCCCCGCAAAAAATTTCTGGTTCGGCCCAGATTCACCAAGACAACACAGATCGGGCACTAGGGTTGCAATACTACTGATTCTAACAAACAGGGGAAACCCAAAGTATCTTCTACAACGAGATTTCCACCAAAAACAATGAATCCCATACAAAGGATATGGATGAGAGATTTACCCTCACTCATTGGAGGAAAAGCTCGGAGGAGAAGGTACCCGGTGGCATGGGGAAGAAGATCCGGGGAGGGCCCAGAGAATCCGGTGGTCGAATCAACTCCGGGGAGGGGCGGAGGCTCCGGCGGCGGCTAGGGGAAGGGCACGGTTTGGGGGAGGACTGGCTGCTATGTTTGATCCCTTCCTCCCCAAGCCTAGCCCTTAAGAGGCAGATTTCGCCCGGGCCGGATAATCTGGCCCCCACTTGGGGCGGATAGTCCGCCCCCCTCTGAATTTCTGTAAAAACGGATTCAGGCCGGAGCACTCCTTACAAAACCCCTCGAAAGTGTATAAAGGACTTTTTTGCAAGAATAGATGGTTCAAGAAGAGAAAAAGGCTTGGTTTTAGAGCAACAGACTGAGATGGTACTACACACCCAAATTTGCAAGAACAAATCAACCAAAAGCCAACATTGGGTGTGTTTTCCATAAGAACAAAAGGTATGCAAGAAAATTCAAAGAGAGCCACTACAAACCAACTCTTCTCAAGGAAGAGGGCGATGGCCGAAGCCACCATGTTGGAGCGCATGGCATGACACCGCGAAGATGTATCTTGAGATCAAAATCAATGCTCATCGATGACCCACATATCACAAAATGATATTAAGGGAAATGATTTTTCTTGCTTTCGACATTATGGGGGGAGGGTTAGCCCAATCAATGAGGACCACACTCCCCCTATGTCTATGCCCGCATCTAAACCAAATACATGAAGAAGAGTAAGTGAGTATGCACGGGTAGTCAAGCCAAGCTCCTTGAATCTATGATATTTAGCTCATTCCTCAAATAACAAAATCTTGCTTCATCAAGAGGCTTCGTGAAGATATCAGCAAGTTGGTTCTTCATGCTCACAAAAGATAGTGCAATATCGCCATGAGCAACATGATCCCGAATGAAATGATTGCGAATCTCAATATGTTTTGTTCTTGTATGCTGCACCAGATTGTAAGCAATTTTGATAGCACTTTCATTATCACATAAAAGAGGCACTTTGTCACTATTGACACCATATTCCTTTAAAGTTTGTATCATCCATAATAATTGCGTACAAGGACTTGCAGCAGCAACATACTCAGCTTCGGTGGTTGAGAGTGATATGCAACTTTGTTTCTTCGAAGACCAACACACTAGAGACCTGCCCAAGAATTGACATGCACCAGAAGTTGATTTTCGATCATCTTTGTCATCAGCCCAATCTGAGTCAGTTTAACCACATAGAGAGAAACTGGAGCCTTTGGGATACCATAAACCAAAATTTGGGGAATGAACCAAATATCTGAAGATTCTCTTGACCGCCACTAAGTGGCTTTATTTAGGAGCGGCTTGGTACCTTGCACACACTCCTACACTCAACACGATATCAGGCCTAGATGCACAAAGGTAAAGGAGAGAGCCGATCATGGATTGGTATACCTTTTGGTCCACGTCTTTACCCTTTGGATTAAGCTCAAGATGACACTTAGTTTGCATTGGAGTAGCAACGCCATTGAGATCCGTCATCTTGAACTTCTTGAGCATGTCTTGGATGTACTTAGCTTGATTAATGAAAGTTCCCTCTCTAAGTTGTTTGATCTCGAATCCAAGAAATAACCTCAATTCTCCCATCATAGACATCTCAAACCTGTCAGTCATAAGCTTTGAAAATTCATCATTAAAAGCTTGGTTAGTAGAGCCAAAAATAATGTCGTCTACATATAGTTGGCATACAAAAAAATCCCCATTAACCTTCTTAGTAAAAAGAGTGGGATCGATTTGCCCAACTTTGAATCCACGGTCTAACAAAAGCTCTTTGAGGTGCTCATACCACGCACGTGGGGCTTGTTTAAGGCCATATAGAGCCTTATCGAGTTTGTAGACATGGTTCAGAAATTTGGGATCCTCAAATCCTGGGGGTTGCTTGACGTATACCAACTCATGTAGTGGACCATTAAGAAACACACTCTTAACATCCATTTGCTGTAATTTAAAATTATGATGAGCAGCATAGGCAAGAAGGATACGGATGGACTCAATACGATCCAGATGAGCATAAGTTTCGCCGAAATCAATGCTTTCCACTTGAGAGAATCCTTGAGCAACTAGCCTTGCTTTATTCCTTACAATAATGCCATTTTCATCTTGTTTGTTCTTGAAAATCCAGTTGGTGCCGATAACATTGCGGCATTATTTGGGTTTCTCTACGAGCTTCCAAACCTTGTTGCGCTCGAAGTTATTTAGCTCTTCATGCATTTCAACCACCCAATCGGGATCTAAAAGAGCATCAAATACCTTCATGATCACAAAAGCTAGCAAGTTCTCTTCTAGTAGACACTCTTGTTCTTAGATAACCTAAACCTTTGTCAAGAGTGTGGCCCCTTAACTCAAGATTTCAATCAGTGCGAGCTTTACGATGAGCCTCAATTTCCTTATTGTTTCTTGATGGAGTTGATTCAGTACTTGGATCCTTGTCTTGGCCAGAACCTTGTCCTTGGTCTTGATCTGAGCTGATAACAGGAGACTGGTGTTGAACAGGTTCTTCAGGGCCGGACAATCCGCCCCTGGGTGGGGCCGGACTATCTGGCCTAGGAGATGCAGCTGCATTTTCTTCATCCTGAGCAACCCTGATGGAACTTGCAGATCCAGGGCCAGATAATCCGCCCCTTGGTGCCGGAGAATCCGGCCTGGGATTTTCTTGACTGGTTTGCTCTTCATGATGTCCCCTGGAGCGACTTGGAGTGCCAGGGGCGGACTGTCCGCCCCTTGAAGGGGGCGGATAATCCAGCCCCGGACTACCATTTTGCCCAGAAGACGGGTGATCTTCAGGAGGTGGTGGTGTTGGTGCAGAGGTATCTCCAGCAGTAGGGGCTTGTTGATCTTATGTAGATGAGGGCTCCACTTGAGTGGAGCATTGTCCTTCCCGATCCGCCACAAGGGGTTCCTCAATGGGGCGGAAAAATCCCACGCCCATTCTTCTAATGGCATCTTGGGGTATTTCAACATCTGCATCACAAACATCAACTTGCCCCACATGGAAGCCATCATTTTCATCGAATTCGACACTACAAGATTCTACAACAATTCCGGAGAGCTTGTTGTAGACTCTATAAGTGTGGGATTCAGCACCGTAACCAACAAAAATACCTTCTAAAGCCTTAGACTCAAATTTAGGCAAGCGAACTCCTTTTATGAGAAAGAAACACTTACAACCAAATACCCGGAAGTACGAAATGTTGGGCTTGTTACCGATAAGTATTTCATATGGAGTTTTGTCCAAGATCTTGCGGAGGTAAAGCCGATTTGATGAGTGATAAGCGGTGGATATGGCTTCAGCCCAAAAGTTATAAGGAGACTTGAATTCAGCCAACATTGATCTACCATATCCATCAAAGTGCGGTTCTTCCTCTCGGCTACACCATTTTGTTGATGGGTGTACGCAGCGGAATATTGATGTCTTATCCCCTCTTCACTTAGAAATTCATTTAACGTGTAGTTCTTGAACTCGGAGCCGTTGTCACTTCTAATTGCCAAAATGGGAATGTTGTGTTGACGCTGAACTTCATTGGCGAAATCAATGACAGTTTGTTGAGTTTCACTCTTTAGCTTAAAGAAATAGACCCGAGTGTATCTTGAGTAGTCATCAACTATCACCAAGCAATATTTCTTCCCACCGAGGTTAGCATGAGATGGAGGACCAAATAAATCCACATGAAGTAACTCCAAGATCCTCTTTGAGGAGACGATATTTTTCCTCTTGTGGGGTGAGTCATGCATTTTGCCTTCAACACAAGCCATGCAAACACAATCTTTGGAAAAGGAAACATTGTCTTTTAGTCCAAGGATGTGGCCACCCTTGTGAAGACTTTGCAAAGTTCTCATGTTGACATGGGCTAAATGGCGATGCCATAGCCAACACACGTCAGCCTTTCCGAATAATCACATCGGACCCGAAGTGGTTTTCCCCAAAAAGTCCACCACATACAGGTCATTTTCGACGTACCCAACAAAAGCGACCTTTAGAGACTTGCTCCACAAGAGTACCACTAAATCACCATCAATGAAAACAGCAAAGCCCATCTTACCAAGGGCACGAACAGAAAGTAAGTTGTAACCGAGGGTCTCAACAAGCATGACGTCCACGAGGGAGATATCGTGGGCGACCACAACCTTGCCAAAACCCAATACCTCAGATTTAGACTTATGACCATAGGAGACTGTGATATGATCATGATTGGGTCGCATCTCCGTGATGATCTCCTTGCTTCCGATCATATGACTAGTGCATCCACTATCCAGCACCCATTTAGACCCACCGGAAGCATAGCCCTGCAAGAGAATTACTTCTTGGTTTTAGGTACCCATGTTTCAATGGGTCCTTTCATGTTAGTAACAAGGGTCTTTGGGACCCAAATAGACCAAGCAACATATTCATCAAAAGTACCAACATAATAGGCATACACATCGCCATAGTAATCACAAAAGAGTTCATAGTTTGGATTGTGAGACCCTGCAAAACCAATATGGTCAGTTTTGTCTTTTGTGACTTTCTTATCAATGATGTATGCCTTTGCTTGTTCAATCTTGGTCTTCTTCTTATTGTTCTTCTTCTTCTTGGACTTGGTGGCATATCCAAGTCCCTCTTTTCCAAGATTTGATCTTTGCTTTCCAAGAATATCATCAAGTACACCCTCACCTTTGGGTGTGGTGTCATTGACAAACTCATCTTGCACCCTAGCAGATTTAGATGTGCTAGAAACATCATACTTGGACAATCGAATTTGGAGCTGATCATGAGACTCATTGAGAGTAGAGAATTCACCTTTCAAAGACTTGTGAGGAATGTCAAATTTCTCCAATTCCTCGGAGAGTCTAGCATGAGCAGCCCCAAAGTCAACCTTTTCTTTCTTTAACTTCTTTGCTTTTGCTACTGCATTGTCACGTTCCTTAACAAGCTTGGTCATCATTTCTTCATGTGACCCCTCAATAGACTCAAGCCTCTCTTCAAGAGAAAACCGAGCCTATTCTTCTTCTTCTAGAGCATTTTTTAAGGATGCAATTTCCATTGCATCCTCCCGTTCAATCCTGCCCTTTCTTCAAGAAGCACTTCATTTTGGGCCAGCTGGTCCATAAGAGCCTCAAAATGTATTTTGTGCTCACCTTGCAAGTTAGTGAAGAAATAGTCCAAAGCAATAATCTCTTCTTTAACCTTAAGACTAGTAGGATCATCCATGTTAATCATAGCCTTAGGAAAAGAAGTGTTAGAAGTTGATACCTCAGAACCTCCTGCCATGAGGCAAGTAGCGTTCTTGTTGATGACGTTTTCGTTCGGAGAGTCGAAGAGAGATGTTGGTGTAGATGTGGTGACTATAGCAGCCACCTCTCGAGATCTATCATCCTCGTCTTCATCTTCACTTCCCGAAGAATATTCTTCTTGAGCCACTAGAACAATCTTTGGTTGCTTCTTGAAAGGAGCATTCTTCTTTAAAAATTGTTTCTTGCATGGAGCCTTTGAATTTTCCTTGAGAACAAGTCTTCCTCCATTATCTTCCCTACTTTGGTACGGACACTCGGCTATAAAGTGCAACCGGACTCCACAGTTGAAACAAGTTCTCAGCTTGGGACCATTTTCCTTTCTTCCATATGCTCCACTCTTGAGTTGTAGTTTAGATTTGGATTTGGTTGGATCCTTCCAAAAGTTTCTAGCATATAAGGCCATATATTGTCCATGAATCCTTTTTACATCCTCGGGACAGTCCATATCTTCTATGTCATCTTCATCATGATCAGCCACACTTGTCTTCAAGGCCATGTTGACACCCTTTTGCATCCCCATGGCTCGTGCACGAGCATCTTCGACATTCTTGGCAGCCACTTTGAAAGCTGCCATCTCTTGCATTACCTCATTGGATGTCATAAGGTGGTAGTTATGTATTCCTTAGAGACTCTTCAAATCTGTGGGCTCAAATGGCATAAGAGCATTGACATACTTGCACTTGATCCAAGCATCATCAACATGAGAGGCACCATGATTTCTGAAAGTGGTGGCTATTGACTTGAGCCTCCTATACATGTCCCCGTGGTCTTCTCCATCCAACATATAGAATCCTTCAGTTTCATTACTCAAAGCGTCATATCTATTTCTTCTCATGCTTTCATTTCCAATGAAGAGCTCGGTGAGGGCATCCCAAGCTTCCTTAGCTGTGTTAAGATGTTGAATGTGTGGCATGTCTTTGTCACCCACACCAAGATGAATCATGTGTAGAGCCGTAGCGTTGAGTTGACTGTCAACAACCTCTCTTCTTGTTAGGTTGTGGGGATCTCCAACATGAAGGCCATTCTCAATGATTTTCCACAACTCAATGGAGGAGCTGCACACATGAGACTTCATAAAAATTGCCATTGATTAAAAGTAGATGCTAAAAGTTTGGGTGGATCACCCCTATTATGTATATGTGGGTGTGGGATAGGTGGATCAGGACAATACACATGGGAAACCTCATTGTATCCTTCCTTACCACTATCCTTTTTCGAGGCGGAGCTCTTGCTAGTTCCATCACCAACCACTTTATTATCTTTGGAATCGGTTTTACCCATTTCCTTGGATTGCGGAGTAGTAGCCTCTAAGGTAGATGGAGGTGATGATGTGGATGGGGAGAGATGCATTATCATTTGACGCATCTCTTCCATCTTAGTCTTCATAGAACTAATCAAGGTTGTTTCCAAAGTCTTGAGATCGTTCATGGTGACTACCTCCGGAGCATCACTCACATCTCCCTTGGAACCCATACTTCTCTTAGGCGGTTAAGCCCGAATTAAGAGCCGGGGCTCTGATACCAATTGAAATGGATCATATGGGCACCTAGAAGGGGGGTGAATAGGTGCTACTCAATTTTTATATCTTTTTCAATTTTAGGCTTTACACAAAGTAAATTCTCTAGATATGCAACTACGAGAATTTCCCTATATGCGAGGAAACCGTAGTGGAGCATGCGGAGACACAGGGATTTGTTTTACCGCAGTTCCTTCCTTGTTAAGGGAAGTACATTTGCGTTGGAGGGTGGGCGGTTCTAAGACCACCACGCCACAATAGGCCTCACCCTATTCTCTGATGGATCTCGCCATGAAAGGCCTGATCCACCTTCTCCACTATTGGTACCCTTCAAGGCCGGACCAGTGCCTTTACAACTCTACCGGGGGACACACCCACAACTGAATTGGGGGCTCCCGTAATGACAACAAGCTATCACAAGAACAAGGTTTATCAATATATACAAAATCAAGGATCTAGATATTTGCAAGAAATACTAGATCGGTGATTCTCCAAATGAATGGAGAGGAGATGAAGCGCTTGATTGCAGTAGTTGAAGATCGAGTTCTCCTCCTTTGATTCTCCAAGGGATGGGGCCTTTGCGTGGATGAAGGTGGAACTCTCTTGGATGAATCTTGACGAACAGATCTTGACTTTTTCGAATGAACCAAGAGTTTTGGCAGGAGGGGGAAGGCTGGATAAAATACCCCCTGCTCAGATCTTGCCGTTGGAGAAGTTTGGGGGCGGATTATCCGCCCCCCACTAGGGTCGGACTATCCGCCCTGAGGGGAAATCCGCCCCCTGGACGGAAAGTCCGGGGGAAAGTCTGCCCCCCACACACAGAAGGTGACGCCGGTCTTGTCTTGGTGAAAATCCTCGAGGGCGCAGATTATCCGCCCCCCTCAAGGGGCAGACTATTCGCCCTGGGGAAAAGCCACCCCAGAGATGGAAAGTCCAGGGGAAAACTCCGCCCCCTCTCTGAGCGATTCTCCTTGACCAGATCCTTGGGGGACGGACTATCCGCCCCACTGGAGGGTCGGATTATCTGTCCTGGGCAAAAACTCCGGCCCTGGCCGGAAAATCTGGTAGACATTCCGCCCCCATACAGTAGGTTGCACCCTTTTGAGTTTGGGGAGGGGCGGATTATCCGTCCCCAAAGACGGTTTCCAACTTCTTTTCAGGATACAGATCTGCAGCACTTCAACACACATTAAATAATCCTTGGTATTGTTATCTAACACACAAAACACTAGGGATCATAAAATGTTCTTTTAGAGGTGCTCGACCGCATCCTCGAGGCCAAAGTCTTCCCTGGTCTTTGGCGCTCCTGGATAAAATGATGAACACCACTAGTCAAACGGCTGTCCTCCTCAATAGCGTCCCTGGCCGCTAGATTCAATGTCGCAGGGGTCTCCGCCAAGGGGATCCCCTGTCCCCCTTCCTCTTTAATATCGTTGTGGATGTCCTCCAACATCTTCTTCTTCAAGCCTCTCGTTAGGGTCTTCTCCTCCACCCTCTGGTCGATGATCTACCCTGTCCCATTCTTCAGTACGCGGATGACACCCTTATCATCATATGTGCCATTCGTCAACATGTCCCTAACCTTAAGAGCCTTCTGGAAGATTTCTCAGCTGCCACGGGCCTTGTAATTAACTATCACAAGAGTACCTTCATCCCTATTAAAACCGACTTTTCTATTGCCTCTCAGATTGCAGAGACCTTTGGCTATGTTGTCTCCTCCTTTCCCCAAACCTACCTCGGGCTCCCCCTCTCCACCTACACACTTCGACTCCATGATTTCCGCCCTACCATATGCAAAACCGACCTACGTCTCTCAAGATGGCATGGCTGCTCTCTTCCAATTGGTGGTCGTCTTCTCCTTGTCAACTCTGTCCTCACGACCATGCTCGCCCATTCCATGAGTGCAGGCATCCTCCTTGTGGGCGTTGTTGAAGCCATCGACAAACGTCATCGTGCCTTCCTTTGGACCGGGGAGGAATCCTGCTCGAGAGGACAATGTAAGGTGGCTTGGACTGATGTCTGAACCCCCAAAGAGGTGGGGGGGGCTCGGCATCCTCTCTATCCCTGTGCAAAACTCCGCCCTTCTGAAAAAATTTCTTACCAAACTCCACTCTGCCAACGATGCTCCTTGGGCTTCCTGGTTTCGCCGTAGGTATGGCTGTTCTGATTCTCTGGACCTCGACGACAACCATCATCTTGACACCCCGATTTGGAAGGACATTGTCGCTGGCCTTGCCACCTTCCAAACTCTACTTCTACCTCCCTTGGCAATGGGTCGACAACTGCTTTCTGGAACGACCACTGGCTGGGCCCCTATACCCTCGCGGAACGCATGCCTGACCTCTTCTCGCACTCTGTCCGGCCACATGCGTCCGTCTCCTACGTCACCAGTCACGGTTTGTCGTCTACCCTCACCCCTCGCCTAACCACCACCGCCACTGCCGAGATTGCTGATATTGAGCTTGAACTCCATCTTGCTAGCTTATGACCAAATTTCCCAGACTCCCGTCTTTGTCATTCCACTGACAAAACACTTTCGAACAAAGGTTTCTATGTCAACTCTTTCAGGCACTTGCAAATTGATAAACAGGCCAAGGCAGGGTGGGGCAATGCTGCGCCCCTGAAGTGCAAGATCTTCACCTGGTTCACTCGTCGACATCGGCTCCCCACCAATGAACTTCGTTTTCATTGCAACTTGACCTCGTCGCCAAGGTGCCCCTCCTGCGCACTGGATGAAGACGTTGAACACATGCTTGTTCAATGCCCCTACGCCAACGAACTCTGGTGCTCTTTCTCTCGAGATGGTAACAACCCCACAAGGTTCTCGGATCTATGGACCTCCGGCTGTCGCTCCTTCTTCAATGCAACCATCAGCATGTCCATCCTTTGGAACATCTAGAATAGGAGAAATGCTCTAGTCTTCAACACTAGGGATGAGACCTTAATGGAGATCGCCAAAAGATGCCTGAAGGATATACGTCTTTGGTATCATCGATGTAATAAACCCGTTGTTGCCTCCTCTCTCACTAGTTGGTGTATCACCTTTGATCCCCCTAAGCTCTAGGCTCACCCCTCTCTCTCCCTCCTTCCCATCCTCTCGCTACTTTCCCTGTATGAGAACAATATTGTTTTGTTTTCCTTGATAATAAAAGCTCAGGCTGGCGCAAGCCCTCCGTAGGCCCCGTTCAAAAAAGAAATAAATAAATTTGGATGTTCATCGGGCAGAATATGTGAAATTGAGAGGAGTTATGCTACTGATTTAGGAGGGAAACCGAGCTTAGAACGTGGCTTCCGGGTATGTTGTGAAGTTGATCCCAAAGACTTCACTAGACCAAGCCTTGTGTTAAATGTAACTCGAACACAAATAACAAAGTCTGTTCTCCTTAAAAGCTCCCCACCCCACACCCTCCTGACACACTTAACACTTAAACTCTTGTGTTGGACTATCGACTTTTGACGGAATTCGATTAGAAAAGGAGGTTCTGCTTATATGACAAAACTGAAATAGAAGAAGTTTACAAACGACTGCTCAATCATAAACTAAAACTGGTTTTTTCATTAATATACGAGCAGTAGTTTACAAACGACTACTCGATGCTAGTAGAACTGCCAGTTCTGCAGTACTTCTAGTGTGGTGTCGCCACCACCTCCGCAACCGGCGGCTGGTCCTCCGCCACCGGCGCCGTCACCCCCGCCATCGAGAACTCCGGTATGACGTAGTGGATGAATCTGCCACCATTGGGGAACTGGTCCTAGCAGTTGGTGTGCATGTTGGCACATGTGAACACCACTAGCTTGCAACCACAGTGGTAGGCGCGGCTGTATAGCAGTGTGGCGTCCTTTGGGGTTGACGAAGCGGACCGTCAGCATTGTTCGTAGAGAAGAGATCGGACCAGAAAGAGGATGAAACACTTTTGCTAGAGACAACAACAGTGAAACATAGAAGAATATCATCATAGCTGCATATTTTCTCTAAAAATGATGACTGCAAAATTTTGTTTTAAGAACAACATTGTTCGTAGAGAAGTGATCGGACCAGAAATAGGATGAAACACTTTTGCTAGAGACAACAACAGTGAAACATAGAAGAATATCATCATAGCTACATATTTTCTCTAAAAATGATGACTACAAAATTTTGTTTTAAGAATTAAAACTAATGGAAAATTCACAAATAAAAGGTTTTGGCATGAACTATTGTCGCCTGGATTTAAATTTCAGTCCTACTCCCTCCTTGATAACATTTTATTTGTAGTTACTTCATCATATTGATGTGTATAGGCACATCAGAATTTTATTGGATGTCTTGGAGCTAATTTATGGTGTTTAGATGAGCTTTCCTTTTTTTCGTTTTCTCTTAAATTGTACTCCCTCCATCCTAAGGCTTAAGGCATATAATTTTTTTTTAAAGTCAAGCTATGTAAAGTTTGACCAAACTTTTAGAAAAAACTATCAAGAACTTTTATATTATATAGATACCATATAAAAATATATTTCATTATGTATAAAAGGGTATGGATTACGTATTATAAAGTAATATTTTTTCTCTAGAAACTTGGTCAAACTTTAGGTAGTTTGACTTTTACAAAAAGTTATATACCTTAACTCTTGAAACGGATGTTGTATTCTTTTAGAAGGTCTAATTTTCCGTCCCAGGGCATAAGACGCAAAATTTTTAGCGCGGTTATTTAGGCATTGATCTGCAGCCAAAAACTTCCTATCTTACCCCTGCATGCACGCAATTAACTCCTCCTTAATTTTCTCTTGAACATTGCGTGGAATCCTCTTGGGCTGATCATAGTGGGGAGTAATTTAGAGTAGTAACATGTGCATGTTACTAGTTTAAGTTACTACCTCCATAGTGGAAAATAACATATGTGTGGTATCATGCAAAGGCTTATTTATTGCAATATAGACTCATTTTGTCTTGAAAAATATGATGTTATAGTAACATAGCTAGTTACCACAAGCCTCTCTCTCATCATTTAATTGCATGCCATGTCATCTAAATGCTTAGTTAGCAACACATGTAGGACTATGTTACTATTCAAGTTACTCCCACTATGATTAGCCTTATCTCTCTTTTCATGGCAGCGCATTTATTTTTCTAGTCTCTCGATGCATGCAAGGCTAACAGAACAACAATAAATCTTCCTTTCCCGATTTTTCTGCTTCTCGAGCCGTATGCGCCATGCACAGCCAATAGATGGTTCATAATAACTGCTGCTCTCCTAAATTTTAGGCTAATGCACACGGTTTGGCAGGGGTAATTCTGGAAGAAACAAGGTACTACCTCTATCCCAGTTTATAAGACTTAAGCGTATACCTAGGTCGTCCGCAGGAGCTATATAATATGAATTATATAATGTAAAAATTATATCATTAGAAAATATAACATTTAAAGTTTCTAATAGTATAGTTTTTATCTTATGTACCTCATGCTAAGTTGGTTAATTTATCGACCTAGAAATACGTGTAGGTCTTATAAACCGAGACGGAGAGAGTAAATCAACATACTGCGCCTTAATCCATGGGAAATTTTGAAAAAATAATTACGCCATTTTCCCTGGGATGGAGGGAGGATAAACGTAAGGATCTATATAATTTCTACTCTTTGATATGATTTAGATATCCTTATATACCGTGAGGGATCTTTTTGGTTTTTTCTAATAAACCGCATGTGCTTGAAGCCCAGCTATCAAACTAGAGTAGCTTTTTTCCCGTTCACTTCGAGTCTTGTCTTCTTTTTCTCTGTACTACTGAAACTTCTCTGCTACTCCCTCTGTTAAGAATTATATGACCTATGGACCATTTTAGTAGGATTAAGAAAACTAATAATTCATCCTCTTGATTACTACATACATGAGAGAAGAGAAAGAAAAAAAGACCATGCATTGGCTAAGAGATAGTAATAAATAAGAAAAAACTTATAATTTTTAACATTTAAAAAACCCTCTTAGGCCTTATAAACCTTAACGGAGAGAGTACCTAATAATCTAGAGCTCGTTTGGTAGTATGCGTGTTTTTGTCTCTTTGGGGCAGTGCTCCACGATGCCACCTCCACACGCAGTTTAGCTTGTTCGCAAACGCCACGCCAAGTTGCGACTGCAGCCACAAAGAGAACTATCGACGACAATTATATTTCTCACTGTAAAACATACTCCCTCCATTCTGGATTATAGGACTAATTTAGCAAAACTCTTGGATCAAGGTGATCTTTCATTGGCTGTCAAAAACGAGATAGAAATAGGATTTGGCCTTGATATATTCGACAATAAATACATCTCTACTACTAATAAAAGAGCAAACTCAAATTTCCCTACACGCACCCCACATCTATACACAAACGAACCAACAAAGAAACATACATGCCCACTAATCAGATCTGGGTACATTTAGCAATTACATACAAACGGACACACTACTTATCCCACCCGACGGACGGACTCATTTTCCCAGCGTGGCAAAAAAAAAAAAAAAAAAAAAAAAACGCCCCGCGCTTCCCTTCTTTCAAACTAAGGAAACTATCGACATCACCGCTCCCACCCTCACGATCACGGCAATCTCGCCAACACTGTCATCTCCGAGATCCAGATCGACACCCATTACACGTCCTTGCAAAAAAAACGCCAACACCATCTGCGAAGCATTCATCGACGACGCCCTCGCCCACGTCGTCTTCCTGGACGGGGCCCTAGCCGTGATCCGCAACCACGGCGCCCTCGCGGTGACACTCGACGCCCAAAAAACCGCCGACACCATCTGTGAAGCATTCATCGACGAAGCCCTCGCCCACGTCGTCTTCCTGGACGAGGCCCTAGCCGTGATCCGCAACCGGCGTCCTCTCGGTGACACTCGAGGCCCAAAAAACAGCTTCCAAGCCGCTGCAGGTACATGGGATTCTGGAAATTCTATTGCTGTTTTTTTTTCACCTGGGTCATTTTGATTTCTTACGCAAGTACAAGGCTCCCTCCATATTTTCATACTTGTAATCTTTTAACAGAACTTTGATTATTCCTGTATTCTGAATTGACAGATAAGAATGTGTCAGCTACATACATGCAAGCGATTGAAGTGGACGATCTTACAGAATCTGATATTTCATACTAACCTTTTTTGTTTTCCCAAATCTTCATACCAGCCTTTTTGTCTTACACAAATTCCATAATTATGTGCATATGTATCTGGTAATCATGACAAGACAAATATGTCAATGAGATAGTGCATAATCAGCGATGGATGAATATAGTTATTGATCTTGTAATCTTGTCAAAATTGTAACCTTATACATAATTTATAAAACTCAACATAGTAACTTGGGGGAGACTGAACTTCCTCATTGCCCATATATCGTGTGGTGTAGTTTCGGCTCCTATAAGCTCCAACAGCCCCAACAGCCCCCTGGTTGTGGTTATGTACAGAAAATCTTAAGGACAGAAACAAGCTGAAATGACAGATAACAAAATGGCGGACTTCTTCAAGCAACACAAGGACTCAAGAAAAAATATTGGAAGTCCTGACCCTTATTCTATCTCTGGCAATGGAAATTATAGTTATGACATGCATATATTGTTCACTGCTCCGGTTTTCTTTTGACACAGATTTTTTATACATATATGACAGATCCAAGGCAGTGCATAGTAGTGAATAATTGTTAGTAGATTTTAATCGGACAGTCTAACAAATTCTATAAGCATAAGGGGGCGTAGTTTCTTTCTATAATTGTTCACAACTTTGTATCAACAAAAAATCATAATCATGCATGTCATCTTGTGGTCTGTGGATGTTAAATTTCATGGAGTATTTTACGGGAGATGTTTTATCCGACATTCCTGAACAGGTATAACTCGCTATGTATCATGATACTTATTTCACGGTGTTTCATTATTTTAAAACTAACTCTAATTATTACTACTTAACAGCTTCATATGACACATTTTAGAAGAAAACTTGCTGTCATTTTGGTGGATTCAGGGTTGAATGATGATAATATAAGAAATCGAGGCTTTGAAGATGATAAAAGCAAGGGAAACAAAGGATATCCCGCAGATTGTATGATTGTGGATAAGCCCTCTAAAAAACTCAAAACAGTCAACATATCATCAGAAGTTGAGTACATCTCGCAACCATGGATCCTTTCACCATCTTTCAATCCAACTGATGATGAATTAATAGATGAACTCTGCCTGTGCATTAGCATGGCTGATGATGTCCCTTCACTAGAGTAAGCCATGTTTTTTCAGTTTATTTTGTGTTCTACAAAATTACTCTTACATAATTTGTAGTTGATTGGATTCTAATTTTCACAGGAGGAAATGGGTGAAAAGTTCCAACCCTTATCCTATTAGTATAAATCTGAGACAGTTAAGAAACATATTAAAGAATGATGAATACATGAATGCTGATTGCTTTAACATGGCTGTACGGATACTCGCGTGCCATGACATCCAACTTGTCAGAGATACTCCAGTTCACTACATGGATCTAAACTTCTGTGTAAGTTACTATACTCGCGTATTACAGTTTATTCATACCATAGTACTAATGTTTTCTTATTCTTATTTTAGTCTATGTCCCATTGTGCACGAGACCCAAGTCATCGTGAAAATTTTCATGCTGATAGGTTGGTGCAGTTGTTTCATAGCTGGCCTGATAGCAATGAGTATCATGTCTCAGAATGCAATGAGGTAAAATTTTACTTCTTTATAATAGTGTTATAATTGGTCTTATTGATTGATTGTTTCTAAATGATTGCATCCTTGTAGATTTTATTGCCTTGGGATATTCTTGGGGTATTCCTATTGTTTGTCTTGGATCAAAAAAAAAGAGCTGTCTCTGTTTTGGATCCACTTCCAATACCTATCCTGGGAAAAAATATCCTTAAAACTATTGTCAACAATCTAAACCTTACACTCCAAGCTGACAACCCTACATTCAAGCACGATATCTTTAAATGGGGATTAAGAGTTCCTGTTGTTCCGAAAAACTTATACGGGTATGAATCTTGTCAATCAGTGCATTACAATCTTGATTAATTCATTTGACACATAATGTAACATTTCATACATGCAGTCCTTTATCGGGTTTTTTAGTTTTTATGCTCATGCACTCATGGGACGATGGAGCTTTACATTTTCCAATACCCAAGGTGAATATTTACACCATGCTCATATATATATATATATATACACGATGCACGAGTTTTTTAAATAATGTTTGTATAATGGATATGTAGGATGATATTAAACTGAGGAGACAATTTTTGGTTCATATATTGAAGTATGAAGGGAATGAGGCTCTAAAGAATATCCCAGATAGTGAGCGCCTCATTATAGAGCATATAACTAGATGGACCTTCAAGAAAGAAACATCTTGAAAGAATAAATAGTAGCAGGGAGTGAACGAATCATAATGTACTGCATCCCAATCAGGCATCTACATGGTACAAGCTGGTCAAGGAGTGATTCCTAGCCAATAGCAGAATTACTACTAGCAGTATAACAACTGACAAAATGTGCTTATGGCCATGTACAAACTAAAACAAGCATTAGAAGACTTACTATTTTTTCCGCTTCTGGTTTTCCAGTATGACACTCTCAATAATTATCATCCATTTGTTACCAGAGAACATCTAATATTGACTTTACGATGTTAACTTTCAAATAGTTGCACTTGCCCCTTCCTCTTGTTCTGCAAGTTCCTTTTTTGCAGGGGTGCATTGCATCAGATTCCCTGTGTTTTTCCGCCATGACTGAAGTAACCACTATTACCTGTGAAATGCAGTATTGATAAATGGACACATTTATGATTTAGCACTGTAGTATAGACAGAAAAGAACATGACATGGGCTGCATTATTGTTTTCAACCTTGAGATCAAAATGCTTGGTATCAGGCTTAGCTACACTTTCCCCCAACCATGAAGGCGAGGACCGTCCCACTGTGAACCGGAGAATCATCACTTCGCAGCAAAATAAAGCAATTATATTTCAAGCTAGGTACGCATAGCAGGATAAGTATTCCAAAATTACAGAAATTTGTTTTAGGCTTTAAGAAACCAGGTATTGCAAAATTATAGCTAGGAAATTTCGCCTATGGATTAGATAAATCTATTTTATGACATGCACACTTGTCTACAATAAAACCAGATTGCAGACTCTAACGGATCTTGAAAAGGCACAACTATGGATAAATAAAATTATAACAGGTTTAAATGACAAGTAAGTAACTACATATAACATGGTAAGAATAATTACCCAGTTTTATCTATTGTTGCATAGTAATTCCTTAATAGTGCCAGAGTTGGCCTCTTGCCAACAACAACTTGCTGAGCATATGGCACAAGATAATTGGGTATTCTCCATGGGTCTTCACCAAGGTTTTCACTCAGATGAGCCCCAACAAGATTAAAGTTCATCTGAACTGTAGATATCACCGCAAATATCTTCAAAGAAAAGCTGCAATAGTTTGTTACAATTGCAGTCAGCTTAGAGATCGTGTGAGCATATGAGATTCAGACATAGAAATAAAAATGAATGCCCCGCAACCTTGGTTTTATGATTGATGAACCGTCCTTTCCTGATACACCATCCTTTCCTGATACGACATTAGACCCAGAACAACATGTAAGGTCAAATAAGCAAACTGTCTAAGCAAACTCTCTCTCTCTCTCTCATCCAACACACCTCATAACACATATGCAAGCAAGGTATCAATTTTATTCAGGGAACAAATACATGCATCAAATTACAGTATTGGGAGTAAATGAAAGATTACCCTTGAAGCGTAGTTGCTGATTTATTTTTCTTCTTCCTTATATTTTATATCCTTAGTTAATCATCTGGTTGGCTGCTTCCTCTTCCTTTTGTGATTGTTCATCACCAAAAAACATACAAATCTATCATTAGTGCCTAATACAGAACAGAAAAGAATAAATATTGTTAGATAAAGCAAGGAAGATGTAACTACACCGTAGCTTTAGACACCACAAGACTTCATGTTGTACCAGTCCTATATTTATTTATCGTCATAGCTAAACCTGCATGCATTTTTACAATTGTTAGAAAATCCAATTCCTTTTCAGATAACACAGATTCTTTTAGAGCTTAAGGGTGTCTTTAATAGCGTAGATGGTTGAGGTGCAAGAGGATTCATACATGTTTTAGGTGCTAATTTTTGTAGGGTGCACCGATTAATAGCCGACCGATTAAATCAGTTAATCGTCCGAATTCTGATTACTCGCTACTCCCAAGCCAACTGAGCAGTTAACGATTACCGATTTCCTTACCATTGTTAAATCCTGAAGATCTGATTGCATATCTTGTGATTATTTTGGAAAGAATAATTTGTTATCTCTTTTAGGTGAGCACGTAATCCATAATTTTTTGTTGTGCGGTGAATTTTTAGATCTTGCCTTATTTGATCGTGGAACCTTCAAAAGGTCGGATGTGAATCAGATGGTCCAAATGCTTCAGTGTTTGATGTCAAAGTGTCCAGTGACGACCTACCGACACCAATTCCCATTACTCAGCGATAATAGTAGTCCCTCTAATCTAAATTACTAGAGTTAGATTTGTCTAGATTCGGGTGTATCTAGTCATGCTTTAGTGCTAGATACACAAATCTGAGTATATTAATTTAGATCGGAGAGAGTAGTACTTAATCAGGCCTTAATGAGGTATATACACTTTTAGTCCCACAACTTGCACCATAGAAGCATTTTAGTCCCACATCTTGCAAAGTGAGCAAACCTAGTCCCACATCTTGTATCCTAGGAGCAACTTGGTCCAATTTGATCAAATTTTAGCAAGTTTAACTAAATTTATCCACCTATGACGTCACAATTTTTTAAAATGCCCCCTATGTATTTCTCTCTGACATTTGTGCCTTCCTTATGAACTGATGGACCTACCTGTCATTTGAGATACAAATAAAATAGTTAAAACTCTAATTGTTGACGGGAATTAAACTTGATACCTCTAGATTGCTATACAAAAGCACAAGCCACTATGCCAACTGATTCTTTTGTGACATATGAGGACATAATTCTTTTATATAAGACGAGAGTACACACGCACGTAAAAAATGTAATTCAACGTATCAAAAACACCTTTAAAAAATATGTACATATGAGCAATGATGTAAGCATTTTCATTATGCAAAATTTCAATCCCGACCGATTTGTATTCGGGCTGAAAAAATTGATAGGATTTAAAGGTGCATAATTGCAAACCCAGATCTCTAATTTTGTCCTTTTATCCTAGAACATAAATTATTTTGAATTGAAATAATTTTCCATTTTTAGTCTTTTCACAACTTTAGAACACGTATTTTTTATACCTAACTTTTTTTTATGTGTTTCGTGCCGGTGTACGTACGTATGGCCGAGTTAGGATGCATAAGTCCGAACATAATATATAAGAAACTCTCTCGAAAAATATAAAAAAGGGCGTTCTTCAAACTACACATATCAACAATTTTGCACAATGAATAAAATCGGTCCGGGTTGAAATTTTGCACAATAAAAATGCTTACATCGTTGCTCATATATACATATTTTTATTTTTTTAAAGGTGTTTTTGGGACGTTACGTGCGTGTGTGCTCTTCCCTTATATAAAAGAATTACGTCCTTATCATAACAATAGAATCAGTTGTATATAAGAAACTCTCTCAAAAAATATAAAAAACGGGCGCTCTTCAAACTACACATATCAACAATTTTGCACAATGAATAAAATCGGTCCGGGTTGAAATTTTGCACAATAAAAATGCTTACATCGTTGCTCATATATACATATTTTTATTTTTTTAAAGGTGTTTTTGGGACGTTACGTGCGTGTGTGCTCTTCCCTTATATAAAAGAATTACGTCTTTATCATATCTAGCAATCTGGAGTTGTTGAGTTCAATTCCCTTCATCAACAATTAGAGAGTTTTAACTATTTTATTTGTATCTCTAATGACAGGTGGACCCGTTAGTCCGTATCAACGGCACAAATGTCACAGATAAATACATAGGGGCATTTTTAAAAAATTGTGACGTCATAGGTGAATAAATTTAGTTAAACTTGCTAAAATTTGATCAAATTGGACTAAGTTGCTCCCAGGATACAAGTTGTGAGACTAGGTTTACTCACTTTGCAAGATGTAAGACTAAAACGCTCTTATGATGCAAGATGTGGGACTAAAAGTGTACATACCTCGGCCTTAATCCATAGAGCATGCATATTTCGAGTTTACGCATTAAATTTCCAAGAATTTATACATTAAATCTCCGTAAGTTTTTGTTTGTGCGGTGATTTTTTATTTGATCGTGGAACCTGTGAGAGATTGGATGTAAATCGGAGTACTTTATAAAAGCATAAAATTTGCTTGAGACTGTCCAAACAACTGCTTATATTTTGATTCACGCTGAACAGCGGAACTAGTAATAGTATATAATTAATACAGACACAATGGCTGTGTTAATTTTATTTGCGTTTCAGACAAGCAGATTACTTGTTACTACAGTATATTGTACCGGCAGGCAGCCGAACCGGGCCGGG
This sequence comes from Avena sativa, assembly GCA_916181665.1. Lineage (NCBI taxonomy): Eukaryota > Viridiplantae > Streptophyta > Magnoliopsida > Poales > Poaceae > Avena > Avena sativa. Next base: position 513,083,688 of record OV702294.1, read on the forward strand.
AGTCTTCCATGGGTAAACTAGCCAGTTTTTTGGTCCCTAGGGGTGACCTGGATGTGATAGTCATTGGGTATCAGCAGCTCTGCTATGCGTCGAACGCCCCCTCCTTTGATTTCCTTCCATCTGCTCATGCCCAGAGAATTAATAACGCAGGGAATGAACTGATTTTGTGAGAAATTTTGACACAAACTAATACTCCGTTATTTTATGAGGAGTACTACTAATAAACAACTACCTGTACTTGGTCACCAAAGTGTGGAGGAAAACTGAGATGTGAATCTTGCTGAATTCTGCTCCCGTGCAAAGCCTTTTGCCGCCTCCATATGGTATAAAGTTCTTAAGCATATCGCCCCTCTTTGCCTCATCCTACAATTAATTAATTTTAGTATACATCAAACGCACTTCTTTCTTAATAAACGCCGTTATATATTTGTTTTTTTCTTCACTGGCTGAGGAATTTATAACCAAACCTGCCACCTCCATGGGTTGAATGCCATGGGTTCTTGGAAGAATTCTGGGTTCAGATGAACTGACGTGGGGCTGATGAGGACCAGCCAACCGGCAGGAATGGTGTAGCCTGCATCCGAGAATAACCGTTGTGATAAGCTACGCTACAAAAGAGGAAGACATATACTATGTTCTGAGTTTAGATGATGATGATGGCTGATGAGAGGACCTTTGATTTTCACATCTGTTAGTGTTTCTCTGAAAATCCCTGGGGACACGTTAGCTAGGCGAACTATTTCGCTTATAACCTGCAGGAAACATTAACATGAGAAGAGTCGGTTCTAGCTAGGACCAAAACCTGCTCTCTGACTAGTGAACTTAAGGTATTCATTATTAACATAGTATTAAAACCTGAGAAGTGAATGACATGGACTTGTAATCGTCCCAAGTGAGCCCTGAACTGATATCCTCTCTTCTCTTCAGGATTGCTTCGTGCTCCTCCTGCGACAAGGTGCGTGAGATCTATATATGATATGATCCACTGCTAATACCTTTGTTACTAAACCATTCAAATTCAAGTCAAATTAGGAAGAGATACTGGCAACTAGCAAAAGGTTGATCGGTTAATATATATGAGTAACTGCAGAAAAATCACTTGTAGTAGCAGTAAGCGAGTCTAAACCTTGAGCCCTTGTACTACAGCCGGGTTGTCGGTGAGGTACTTCATACCGACTGTCATAGAGACCATTATTGTTGTGAAACCGGCAAGCAAGAGCCCTGACAGAGTGTCTAAAGCGAGTTTCTCATCTGTTATTTTCCCTCCACGCCGTAGCTCATCAGCCACCTGATCGAGAAAATCGTCGTGCCGCCTTTCAGGTGTACTAATAAGCCTTTCTTTCAGTAGGGCCTTCAGTTCCTTTTGCAAGTTTTTCCTTCCCTGCGCCATCATCAAGGACAAAATGCTACAAAGTAACATGTCTTATATCTAGAACTCCAAGGGGTTGCTCCAAGGGGAACTCCATATATATGTTTGATGATCCATATATAAATAGTACTACTAGTCATACCTGCATGGATTTGTAGAAAGTTGTCCCAGGGAAATAAAACGGAAAGGAGATCATTGCCGGGATGAAGTACTGAAAGTTCTTCCTCAGTTCCCTTGACTTGTCAGGGCCCACACCGAGCAACTTCTTGGCCAACAAATCAAAGATCATCTGCGCAGCAAAGCGGAGTTAACTTACCAGTATAGTATGCAGTCAAGTGTACGTAATAAGGTGACTGAAAATACCAAAATAATGTCAAGAGCTAGCCGATCCCCCCGTTTCAGAAATAATATTACCCATTCTATGGATGAATCAAGTAGCTAGTGTCATATATACTCCCTCCGTCCCAAAATAGATGTATTAGGTTTTTCAAAATTCGGATAAATGTATATACTAAATAGTGTCTAGATTCATCCAAATTTTGACAAATTTAAGACATCTATTTTAGGACGGAGGGAGTACTTACAGTTGCCACTGCATCCTTGACCTCGATGCTAGGCTGTGCGGCCCACGCCGTGAGGCTTTGCCTGACGTTTTCCTCAATCTCGTCGAGGAGCACATGCCTGAGTACATTGTACTGCAAGCTCTTGATGTTCCTGTGCACGGAGCCCTCCTCGTAGGTGACCATGCTCTCCCTGCCCATCATGCTGTTGGTCGTGCTCCCGTACCAGCTCCGGAACAGCTTCCCTTCCTGCTGGAAAACGAAGCGGTTCACCTCGCCGTCCATGGACGCTATCACCCGTCTCCCGAACAAGCTCGTCTTGAATACAGGGCCATACCTGCAAGGATGCGGATGTACCCAACATTGATTCTTTATCGGATTTCATTTTATCAGTATGTACTACTACTAAATCAGCGACGACGAATATGGAACGGAGGGGGTAATTTGTAGTATATATACCTCTTCCACCTTAATTTGTAGTAGTTTGGGACGTCCAACGAAGAGCTTGTCCTGAAGAATTGCAAGGTCTCACCAATAACGGGAAATCCCATGGAACCAGGAGGAAGAACCCCGTCGCAAGCAGGATTAACCCACTTGTATACCCACTGTACTAACCATCCTATAAGGAGCGTAACAACACAGACAGCGGCGTACTGAGGAAGGAAAATCTCCATCTAAGTACGACTAGTATGGCATATGAGTGTTTATCAGAGCGAGCCTTGCACACATTGGCGATGCATGCTCTAGATGTATATATATACAGGTCGTGTGCATCTTGTCAGTTGACCCTTGAGTAGGGTATTTTCAACATAACCCTCCAGTCATATCTTGGAGGAGAGATCTTATATATATCTATATCTATATCTATATTTATATCTAAATCTAAATCTAAATATCTATGGCGATGCATGCTCTAGATGTATATATATACACGTATTGTGCATCTTGTAGGTATATTAGCTAGCAAAAAAGTACAGATAACAGGAGGAAGAATTAAATAGGTAGGATATCTTCAACATAACCCTCCAGTCATATCTTGGAGGAGAGATCTTATATATATCTATATCTATATCTATATTTATATCTAAATCTAAATCTAAATCTAAATATCTATGGTGATGCATGCTCTAGATGTATATATATTTGTGCATCTTGTAGGTATATTAGCTAGCAAAAAAGTACAGATAACAAGAGGAAGAATTAAATAGGTAGGATATCTTCAACATAACCCTCCAGTCATATCTTGGAGGAGAGATCTTATCTATATCTATATCTATATCTATATTTATAAATATATCTATATCTATATCTATATTTAATAATAAAACTCCGTTCGTTTTGATTCCAACACTTTTCTGCCACTAAACACTAAATTATCCACTAATACCATGGATAAGTCTAATAACTATTAAAGAAACCACTTGGTTCTGGTTCCCTCTTGGCCATGTCGCACGGCCAGCAGTACCGACACGAGCATCGAACATGGAAAAACCATGGACGTCGAAGCCATGCTCTCGATATCTGGCCATACGAGATGGCCTCCTTTGGCTGGTAGAGTGGAATACCTTCCCCTCCTACCCGTCCTTCCCTTTTAACGCGGTTATTGATAGCTTCGATTTAAGGGAGATTTCAATGATTGGATGAACAATTCACATGGGTAAATAGTCTCTCTGAGCCGACATATGGAAAATTGGATCACGTAGTGGGAATCTTAATAATTTGAGATCCTGGCACATGGCTTAATAGGATTGATAGGATACTCATATCAACAAGTTGCAACTTTTTTCGAAAGCTTATTTGAAAAAGAACTCTTAGGTCAAGCGTGTTTGGCCTAGAGCAATTTAAGGATGGGTGACCGGCCGGAAAATGAGCACCTGGGCGCATAAAAAACTAGTGTTGGCATATAGAGCCAGTCTAGAGATCCTAATAAGCTGCCAGAAGTGACACCCCAGGAGCCTGTTGTTAGACGGGGTGTTACAAATACCCCATGGTATTGGTACGTACCCTTCCACGTGTCGAGGCCCTCTCTGACCATGCACCTATTCTTATGACCGCTGGATCGTCGTGCTGAAGGTGTACCCATAGTTTCAAGATTGAGCTTGGCTGGCTACATCGGGGTGGATTTTATGATATGGTCAACAAGGTTTGGAAGAAGCCTGTCGCTGGACTTACCCTGATTCACAAATGAAATAACAAAGTACGTGCGACACGTAAATTCCTCGGTGAGTGGACAAGACACATGGCTGGTATTCTCAAGTCTCGTCTTTCATCTATCATTGATGATTTGAAAGCTTTGGCTGAGATATGACCATTATATCACTAGTAGAAAAAGAGCCATTCGTCCACCCTAGTTCGGAGCATTACTCCCGGTTATGGTTGGACCCAGGAATAATGTGAGCATTAGTCCCGGTTCCAACGGCTAAAACGCCAGCAATCTTTATCCCAGGTCAAACGGGACCTTTAGTCCCGATTCGTATCACCAACCGGAACTAAAAGGGGTGCCCTCGGTGCCAACTCCTTTAGTCCCGGTTCGTATCACCAACCGGGACTAAAGGTGTGACCTTTAGTCCCGGTCTGTATTACCAACCCGGACTAAAGAAAGTGGGCCAAAAAAATTCTCAAGTTCTGTCGTGGCAGTAAAACGGGCACAAATCCTCACATATTTAAAATAGGCATAAATTAAATTATTTTAGTATTTTTTATGTCATATTTGAATTCCTCGCATTTTTCTGATAATAATGGATATATTATTTGTCGAATTACGATTTACAGATTTGAAGATATTATTTATGTCATATTAAATGAATAAATGGCAAAACATGAATAAAATATTAATTTAATTAGTTTTTACTTTCATTAGAATAAAATATTATTATTACTTATTTATTGTCCCAATTTGTGGCCGAACCAGGACTAAATGGGTAAGGCTTTAGTCCCGATTTCGTAGTTCCGGTTGGAAAACCGGGACTAAAGGCCTTTATAAACCAGGACGGAAGTCACATTTTCCAATAGTGTATGTGCAAGAGGTTGAAACCAAAAATCAATCAATGCGAAGATAGCTAGGATCCAAAGAGAGGAGGAGCTTAAATGGTATCAAAGATCGTACTCCCAGTTTATTTTGGAAGAGGATTCGAATACAATATACTTCCATGATGTAGCTAATGGCAGACGCCGGAAGAAACTTATTTACTCCCTGGTACATGATAAGGGACAAATCGAGGACCATGAGCAACTTAAATCTTATATTACCAATTTTTACAAATATTTGTTTGGGCCCCCAGAAGAAGGAAACTTTTCTCTGGATGAGTCCCGAACAGATGATGTACCCAAGTTTTCATTGTGGAAAATGACTTTCTAACTGCTTCATACTCGGAAGATGAAGTAAAGAAGGCTGTAACAAGGCCCCGATTCCGGATGGTTTTCCCATTTAGTTCTACCAGCATTTTGGGGATGTTATCAAATCGGACCTAATGGAGTTATTTGGAGCGTTGCATGTTGGTCAACTTGAATTGTTCTAGCTAAACTTTGGTGAGACTATTTTATTGCCTAAGGTTAATGAGGCTATAAAGATTCAACAATATAGACCAGTCTGACTCCTTACGTAAGCTTTAAAATATTCACGAAAGTTGCAATGATTCGATTTAACTTAGTGGATGACCACGTGGTTCGTCCTACGCAAAATGTGTTCATGCAAAATAGAAACATCCTTGATGAGGTTGTTATACTTTATGAAACAGTGCGTGAATTACGTAGGAAGAAGTTGAATGGGGTAATTTTAAATATTTATTTCTACAAGGCCTATGATTAGGTCAAGTAGTCTTTTCTTCAGCAGACTCAGAATGAAAGTTTTTTCTGTTGAGTGGCATGCTCTGATTCACACTTTGGTTTCAGGAGGTAGCATTACCATAAAATTCAATGATGACGTTGTACATTACTTCCAAACAAAAATGGATTAAGACAAGGTGATCCTCTATCATCCATGCTATTTAATATAGTGGCCGATATGTTAGCTGTTATGATGGACGTGCAAAGGTCAATGGCCAATTTGATGGAGTGGTTCCCCATATTGTGGATGGAGGCCTTTCAATCCTTCAACATGCTGAAGATACTATTCTATTTATGGATCATTATCTAGAGAAATCCAAAAAAATATGAAATCAATTTTATGCTTTTGAGCAACTCTTAGGTTTGAAGGTCAATTTTCACAAAAGTGAATTGTTTTGCTCTGGTGAGGCCCTCGGCGACGCCCACTTATATGCCGAGTTATCTTACTATGGGCAAGACCGGTTTCTAATTAATTATTTGGAAATACCGATTAACTATCGGAGACTCATAAATACTGAATGAAAACATGTCGAGGTGAGACTACAAATGATATTATGTAGTTGAAAAGTTAAACTGGTTTCGTTGGGTGGAGGATATATTCTTACAAACTCAGTACTAAGTTACATGGTACTATATATGATTTCTTTCTTCTAACTATTAAAAGGAGTTTTCCATAGATTGGATTACTTCTGGTCACGTTTTTTTTGGCAAGGAGATAGTAAGAAAAAGAAATATTTCCTTTCTAAATGGAATGTGATATGCCGCCCCAAAGACCAAGACGGACTAGGTATTCATGACTTGGATGTTAAGAATACTGCCCTACTAAGGAAATGGCTTTTGAAGCTATTATCGGACGATGGTGTATGACAAAACATTCTTAGGAGAAAGTATGTTGGGGTCCACCGCTATGTCCCATGTTTATTGGAAATTAGGGAATTCACAATTTTGGGATGGCCTTACACTAGTGCAAACAACTCCATACATCCCAGTTGGTAAGGGGCTTTAGTCCCGGTTGTCCAAATAGGACGGGGCAATCGGGAATAAAGCCCTGACCCCTTTAGTCCCGGTTAGGCCACGAACTGGGACAAAATGTGGTCCATGTGGTCGTTGCTTCGCGCGAGGGGGGAGGAGCAACCGTCCCGGTTCGTAACACGAACCGGGACAAATCACTCTCTGCCGCGGCAGAGATTTGGCACATTTCTCTGCCGTGGCAGGGAATTCATTTTGGCCACCTTTTTTTACCGCGACATCATTTTTGCCACTTTTTTGCCGCGGCAGAGAATTTATTTATATTGTTTTATTTTTTATTTTATGTTTTTCACTCATCAATGAAGGAACCATTATATTACACTACATCATCATGACAATAGAGATCCAAGTGTCGAATATATTACATTCGATACACGGGTTTCATGCACATATATACATATAAAATAAGCTTTTTGTACAGTCTATATTGCCTATACACCCGTATAGTATTCTTCTTTTGGGTTTAGAACTTCTGCATCCAAGAATCCTGCCAATTCCTCCTGAATTGATCGTAGGCGATCCTTTGGCAGAAGACCGTCCCATAGACGTTCGAGCTGATTTAAAAAAGGAGTCAACCTATATGAATGAAACTAAACACAATTTGATGGTAATAAAAAACTATAAAAATTGTTTACATACGTTAAGTTGCTCTAAATTTCTTCCCTTCTCACAGCACGTCTGACGGATGAACTCGCAAACATAGTATCCACATAAATTGTTCCATGGTCCCTGCGTCAGGCACTTTACAAGAACAGAATTCAATCAAAATAATAATCAAGCATGATAACGGTATCAAAACTAGAATTAAAAAGATGCGCGGACCTATCTAGTGGTACTTACATCTAGTGGTTTAAATATAAGCTCCTATTTCCAAACACCCCTAGCCTTCTTGGTGAACCGTTTCCAAGCGCTGCCCGGCAAAGAAAACGAATAAAAGGAGTTATTAAATACTTGATATCATGAAATTCACGAACGTTGCCGATATAGTGCTGTAATGATTAGAATTACCGCTGGAGCGTCATCTGCATGTCCGCCCATGTCTCAAGGGGTTTATGTTTCGAATCCATGACTAGTAACCGCCCTTTGTCAAGTTGAATGATTAACAAAATATAGTGGAAGCCGCGCATGCATAACTCATCAATTATACACTTAACGTCGAGTAAGCGAAATAGAAAGTGTATACAAAACAATAACACTCACTCGAAGTTGTAAGGAAATAGTATTTTCCTTCTGTCTTCTTGAAACCTTAACGCGTGTACAATATCATCCTCCGTATCCTGGGGTTTTGCTTTGAGATTAGCTTGATGAACATAATATGGGTCAACGAACCCAATGCCATAGATTTGTCCTCTGCTGCATTCGAGAATATTCATTCTCTATATTATAGTATGATTATATACATGCAATAAACAAGGTGAGATAGCTAGAGACTTAATTAATTACAGAATTAGTACTTACAGACAATATGCATTGATGATCGATTTGTCCAAGATGTCTTGATTGAATAATTAAAATAATTCAACAAATTCAATGGCTACCAGGTCATCTTCTTTCCCGTAATGCTTTTTTATAACCCTCATCATTATCCAGTTAGCCCTGATCTTTGTCGCATGCATGTACCAGTTATGCAATCTTCGCATTTTTGTTGGTAGATTCTTTACCTCCTCAGGTTTGACGAGAGGTTTCCCGTACTTGTATTTGTATGCTACTTCACCCGCGGGGAAGTACTGTAACTGGGATAAGTAGTGGGCAATACTCATACCTTAAGCAGTGACCGCTTCTCCGTATAGTGCAACTACATCTAGATCATACTGCTCTTCGGCCGCATATTTGCTCGATCCCAGATTGGTATGGGAAATCACCTTGAGAGGGGCACAAGATTGTTTTGTTTGTTCTCCGAGCTGGGAACAGATTTCCCGCTTGCACTAGTGCTCTTCGACATTTGTTGTGCCGCATGTGACTTGAGAATAGAGCGCTCATAGTCTGATGACAGATTTGGCTTGGGTTGGTGAAGGCCCTTTAGCATTTTGAACACTCAGGCTTTATCTTCTTCGGTTCTAGGGAACTTTGGCTCTTTCGGCCGCCTCAGCTTAGCAAAAAACACTGTCGTTTCCACCTTGACAATCGCTGTAGTCTCCTCTTCAGTACAGTCATAAGCTCTCTTGGGAGGAACCTTTGGTACTTTTGGAAGAGGCTCCTGTTTACGTGTCGGCGATCGCTTACCACTCTATAGAGTAGCGGTGGTACACTTACGCTTTTTTCCTGAGGCGCCGACGATGGCTGACACGGCAGCGACGACTGCGCTGGAGACTGGTGAGGCGACGGAGACATGTGAGGCGACGGAGACGACTGCTGCAGCAGCGATGACTGTGCTGGAGACGGGTGAGGCAATGGTGAAGATGGCCTTGGCGTCTGAGTTTGAAGCACGATACATTCCTTTGTCCATAGAATGGTGACGTTTGTTGGTTCTCCCACTTCAGTCACACCCCCTTCACCTGCAGGGTAGTCAAGCTTCAGACCTTCAAAGTTGTGCATGACTTCATCCACCCCAACAACAGCGTAGCCCTGTGGAACTGGACGACAATGGTAAGTTGGTACATGTCCAATTGGTAAGGCATAGCCGACCACCACCTTCATAGTTATGTTCACAACTTTAACATGTAGCTCGCAGTGTGTCATATGTGTGATATCATCCACTGGGTAGCCAACACGAGCCATCGTCGGTGCACCATCGTCATTGTCATCACCCGAGACCTCGGTGGAAGCCACACTGCTTTTTCGATTATTCAATAGGCCGGTAGCATCGAATGCAGGTTCTACCACTATGTGCTGCTGAGATGGGATGGTAGTACCTTGCTGGCTAAGTGCGTTAATTTGATCTTGTTGTTGCTTTATTTTTTCTTCAATTATACTTATCAGGTCTGCCTGAATTTTTGCTTCAACTTCCACCTTGTCCTTTCTCCTCTTACGGCTTCTATCAGGACATATCTTCCTGTCTTCGGGAAACCCATTGGTCCATGGTTGGGAGCCTATTGTGCCTCGTGTTCATCCATCGTGTTCCTTATTCCTAAGGGCGAGTGTGATCTCGTCATTCTCTCTATCGGGAATGAACTCCCCCTTTTCAACAGCCTTTACTGATTTTCTTATGTTCTCGATTGGCAAGGGGTCTTCTTTATTTCTTATGTTATATATACACTTCCCTTCTGAGTCCAACGTGCCCCATGCCCGTAAAACCAATTCTTTGCATGTTCGATCCAATTGTCTATCTCTGGGGTGACCTCTTTATCACGCAGATCATCCTCAAGTTTCTTCCACTTAGGAATATCAGCCCTGTAGCCACCTTGTGAAAGGGCATGTATGCCCCCATGTGTGGTTTTGGTAATCAATGACAAACTCTATGGACTAATGTGTAAATTGAGTTTCTCTTGTAGGTTTCTCCATTGGCATCGCTTGGGCCATGTGTTGGTCTCAAGGTTGGAACATGAAGAAATGTCCAAGGGCTTTGTGCTCATTGGAATCATGAAGAAAGAAGGAGCTTGAAGGTTGATCAAGACATGTGCAAAGAGTTGCATTAAGATGGATCAACCTCAAGAAGGGATGGAGAAGGGCGAGCTCAAGATGCGCCATCTCTAGAAGATATCATGCTTGAATCTTGCCATCCTCGTGTTCATGGAGTGATGAAGACAAGTTCAAGAAGAGGTTTCCCCATGGAGTACGGGGGAGCAATTTGCAAGTATTCATCAAGCAAGAGCGAGCAAGAGAAAATAAGAAAGGTGTTCCCACTATAGAAGAACAAGTCGGTCTACATCAAGTTCAAGTGGGATGCTCAAGGCAAAGGTATGTTCTTGATAGGGCTTCTCTTTTGCCGGTCTCGTGTTGTTAGTTGGGAGACCCGGTTAGGATAGATAGCTGTACTATCAAGATGGGCTCTCAAACGGGTGTCTCGTTTGGATCATTCGGAGAGAGCTCAAACCTTTGCATTCATAGCATCATCTTTCTTGGTTGTTATTTGGTTCTTGTCCATGAGAGGATCTAGAGCTTGTGGTCATCATCATAACAATCTCTAGTTCATCGTCTACGGATCTACCTTGCATATCTTATTGCGGTTTTTGATCTTGCGAGATTTACGGCTCCACACCTTGTTGTATTCTATTCGTCGTTATTTTTCCAACAAAATTGGTTTCATCTCGTTTGGAGTTCGGATGCAAAAGTTATTGCATTTCTGGTTTCTAGAATTTCCCTGACCGGAAGTTCTTGAAAGGGTTTCGCAGCATAGTAAATCAAAATTTTCTACGGAAGCGAACAGAGGGAAAGCCAAGATCTAATCTAGGAGATGCAAAAAACGAGAGAGATTGAATTAGATCTTCATACACTTGAAGATTCGCACAGCGGAACGTTCGTCGGAACGTGGGTGATGTAGTCGTACTCGCTTCTCCTCCTTGCGATCCGATCCGATCTAGCACCACAAGTGGCGGTGCCTCCGTGAGATGCACACGTGCAGCACCTCGACGTCTCCTCCTTCCTTGGACCAGCAAGTATGGTGGAGAGATGGATTGGATCTACAACACGACGGCGTGGTGTATTTGGTGGAGAATTTCTGCAGCAGGGCTTCGCCTACAAACAGTCGGGAGGGAGAGAGGAAGGCAGCAGGGCTACTAGGGCTTGGAGGGAGGTGTGTAGGGGGAGGGGGCGCACCAGCCCTCTATATATAGAGGGGGGGTGCGGCCAGCCCTTGCCTCTCCTCCAAGCCTATCTCTAGTTTAAACGATTTAAACTCTCCCTTATCTAGAAATTCTATCTCTAGTTTAAACGAGTTTAAACTTATCTAGAATCGGCTGGGCCCTATGGGGCCTTGTGCCCCTGGCCCAATGCGGCCAGGACACTCCCTCATAGGCCCATGACCCCTCCCGGAAGGTGGGACCACGTTGGCCCCCTTCCGGAAGGTTCTAGAAGCTTCCGGTACAATACCGATTAATCCGGAACAATTCCGAACTCCAAAAACCGCACTGCCTTATATGAATCTTATTCTCTGGACCATTCCGGAACCTCTCGTGATGTCCCGGATCCCATCCGAGACTCCGAACAAAAACTCATAAACCAATTATCCAATCTATCCTAGCGTCGAGACACGTTAAGTGTGTGACCCTACGGGTTCGAGAATATGCAGACATGATCTTCTATCAATAATCAACAGCGGGGTCTGGGCACCCATATTGACTCCCACACATTCATCGATGATCATATCGGATGAACCACGATGCCAGGATTCAATCAATCCCATATATATATTCCCTTCGTCTCGCGATATTTTACTTGCCCAAGATTCGATCGTCGGTATCGTCATACCTAGTTCAATCTCGTTCATAGCAAGTACTTTACTCGTTCCATAATCCGATATCACTTTGTGATTAACTCCTTAACCACATGCTTGCAAGCGGTGTTGATATTGATTACCGAGTGGGCCCGAAGTATATCTCTCCGACTTGGGAGGGACAAATCCCATCTTGATACATACAACCCAACAGATACTTTCCGATTACCTGAGAGACACCTTTATGATCACCCTCTCATAGGATGACGTTTGATGACCTCAAAGCTTTCTTCCGATACCAGGGAGTTGTATTATCTCATGGTCTAAGGAATACAATATTTGACATAAGAAAAACTTCGCAAAGACGAACACGATGACACGATCTAATTGCTTCGCTTAGTTTGGGTCTATCCACCATATCATTCTCCAATGATATGATCTCATTATCAATTGACAACTCATGTCTATGGTTAGGAAACCTTAACCATCATTGATCAATGAGCTAGTCCATAGAGGCGTACTAGGGACACGGTGTTGTTCACAAACCACACAAGTATTAAAGTTTCCGCTTAATGCAATTCTAGCATGGAATATAAACTTTATCATGAACAAGAATTATAATAATAACATCTTTATTATTGCCTCTAGGGCATAATTCCAACAGTCTCCCACTTGCACTAGAGTCAATAATCTAGTTTACATTTGGCAACAATCTCACACCCATGGCACTGAGGTGCTGATCATGTTTTACACGTGGAAGAGGTTTAGTCAATGGATCTGCGACATTCAGATCTGTATGTACTTTGCTGATCTTCAGATCTCCATCTGCTATATAATCTCGGATTATATGAAACTTGTGGTTGATATGCTTGGTCTTTGGATGATATCTTGGTTCCTTAGCGAGTGCTATGGCGCCAGTGTTGTCACACAATATCTCCAGTGGGTCCAATGCACTTGGAACCACGCCAAGCTCAGTGATGAAGTTTTTGATCCAAACTCCTTCACTTGACGCTTCTGCAGCAACCATGTATTCCGCTTCTACTGTAGATCCCGCGATCACGCTTTGCTTGCAGCTTCTCCAGCTCATAGCTCCTCCATTCAAAATATACACGTATCCTGTCTGAGATTTACAATCATCCTTGTCGGTGTCGAAACTAGCATCAACGTAACCTTTCTGACGAGCTGTTCATCACCCCCATAGACTAAGAACATTTCTTTAGTCCTATTTAGGTACCTTAGGATGTTCTTCACGGCTGTCCAGTGTTCCACTCCTGGATCACTTTGATATCTGCTCGTCAAACTAAGAGCATTGGACACATTCGGTCTAGTACACAACATGGCATACATGATGGAACCTATGGCCGAGGCATAAGGCACTTTGCTCATAGCTTCCCTATCATTTACCGTAGCTGGACACTGAGCCTTGCTCAATATCTTCCCTGACAACATAGGTACTGAACCTTTCAATGCCTTATCCATTCTGAACCTTTTCAGAACTTTGTCTAGGTATGTACTCTGGCTTAAAGCTATCAGGCGTCTTTGTCTATCTCTATAGATCTTGATGGCCAATATATAAGCAGCTTCACCTAGGTCTTTCATTGAAAAACACTTGTTCAAATAACTCTTCACATCGTTAAGCATGTTGATGTCATTTCCAATAATCAATATGTCATCCACATATAGTACCAGAAACGTCACCGAGCTCCCACTCACTTTCTTGTAGATGCAAGCTTCGTAGCAATTTGGAACAAATCCAAAGCTCTTGATCACTTGATCAAAACGAAGGTTCCAACTCCGAGATGCTTGCTTCAGTCCATAAATGGAACGCTGAAGTTTGCATACTTTATCAGCATCCTTAGGATCGACAAAACCTTCGGGTTGCATCATATACAACTCTTCATCAATGTTGCCATTGAGGAACGCAGTCTTGACATCCATCTGCCATATTTCATAATCATGAAACGCAGCAATTGCTAATAAAATCCGAATAGACTTAAACATCGCTACGGGAGAGAAAGTCTCATCGTAGTCAACACCTTGAACTTGTCGAAAACCTTTCGCGACAAGCCGTGCTTTATAGACGGTAACATTACCATCCGCGTCCGTTTTCTTCTTGAAGATCCATTTGCACTCAACGGCCTTTCGGTCGCTAGGAGGGTCCACCAAAGTCCATACTTGGTTTTCGCTCATGGATCCCAATTCGGATTTCATGGCTTCTAGCCATTTCTCAGAGTCTGGGCTCATCATCGCTTCCTCATAGTTCGTAGGTTCACTGTCTTCTACTAACAAGACTATCAAGATAGGGTTGCCGTACCACTCAGGAGGGGCACGCGACCTTGTCGACCTGCGACGTTCAGTAGCAGCATCGTCCAAAGCTTCATGATCCTTGTCATTAGCTTCCTCTATTGTTGGTGCAGGCGGCACTGGAACAATTTCAGGTGCTGCGCTACTCTCCAATTCAAGAGAAGGTTCAATAACCTCGTCTAGCTCTACTTTCCTCCCACTCACTTATTTCGAGAGAAACTCCTTCTCAAGAAAGGAACCGTTCTTTGCGACAAACACTTTGCCTTCGGTTCTGTGATAGAAGGTATACCCAATAGTTTCCTTAGGGTATCCTATGAAGACGCATTTCTCCGCTTTGGGTTCAAGCTTGTCGGGCATCAACTTCTTGACGTAAGCTTCGCATCCCCAAACTTTAAGAAACGACAACTTAGGTTTAGCACCAAACCACAGTTCATACGGTGTCGTCTCAACGGATTTAGATGGAGCCCTATTTAAAGTGAATGCAGCGGTTTCTAATGCATAACCCCAAAATGATAACGGCAAATCAGTAAGAGACATCATCGATCGGACCATATCTAATAGGGTTCGATTCCGGCGTTCAGACACACCATTGCGCTGTGGTGTTCCGGGTGGCGTGAGTTGTGAAACGATTCCACTTGCCTTGAGATGCGTGAGAAAATCATAACTCAAATATTCGCCCCCACGATCGGATCGTAGAAACTTAATCTTTCTGTTACGATGGTTCTCCACTTCATTCTGAAATTCTTTGAACTTTTCAAACGTTTCAGATTTATGTTTCATTAAATAGATATACCCATATCTACTTAAGTCATCGGTAAAAGTGAGAAAATAGTGATATCCACCGCGCGTCGAAACACTCATCGGTCCGCATACATCGGTATGTATGATTTCCAACAAGTCCGTTGCTCGCTCCATCATACCGGAGAACGGGGTTTTGATCATCTTGCCCATGAGGCATGGTTCGCATGTGTCAAATGATTCAAAATCAAGGGACTCCAAAAGTCCATCAGAATGGAGTTTCTTCATGCGCTTTACACCAATATGACCTAGACGACAGTGCCACAAATAAGTAGTATTATCACTATCGACTTTGCATCTCTTAGCCTCAATGTTATGGATGTGTGTTTCATCCCTTTCGAGATTTAGAAGAAATAAACCATTCACAAGAGGTGCATGACCATAAAAGATGTTACTCATATAAATAGAACAACCATTATTCTCCGATTTAAATGAATAACCGTCTTGCAATAAACACGATCCAGAAATAATGTTCATGCTCAACGCAGGCACATAATAACATTTATTAAGGTTTAAAACTAATCCCGAAGGTAAAACTAAGGAGAGCGTGCCGACGGCCATCACATCAACTCTTGATCCGTTGCCAACGCGCATCGTCACCTCATCCCTCGCAAGCCGCCGTCTATTCCGTAGCTCCTGTTTTGAGTTACAAATATTAGCAACCGAACCAGTATCAAATACCCAGGCACTACAACGAGGGCTAGTAAGGAAAACATCAATAACATGTATATCAAATATACCTTTGATGGTGCCAGCCTTCTTGTCCGCTAAGTACTTCGGACAGTTGCGCTTCCAGTGACCCTTGTCCTTGCAATAGAAGCACTCAGTTTCTGGCTTGGGTCCAGACTTGAGCTTCTTCTCAGCAGGGGCAACACGCTTGCCGCCGCCTTTCTTGAAGGGCTTCTTTGCACCTTTACCTTTCTTAAAGGAGGGCTTGTTGACCATCAACACATGATTATCCTTCTTGATGTCCACCTCCGCAGCCTTCAGCTTTGCGAAGAGCTCGGTGATTGTATCAGTGGAACCAATCTGATTGTGAGTCACTACAAAACTTTTGTAGCTGGGAGGGAGTGATTGCAGAACCCTGTCAATCTTGAGCTCCTCTGGAATCTTGCAGTCCAGTTGCTCAAGGCGTTGAGTGTAGCCCGACATCTTAATGGCGTGCTCACTAACGGAACTCCCTTCCTCCATCTTGCAGTTAAAGAACTTTTCAGAGATCTCATATCTCTCAGAACGGGCCTGAGTCTGAAACATGGTTTTCAGCTCCTCGAGAATCTCAAAGGGCCCGGGATAGTTTTCAAAACGATTTTGAAGTTCCGGTTCCATAGCAAACAACATGGTGCTCTTAATCACACCATAATCATCTTTGCGCGACTAATAGACAGCTTTCTCATCAGCCGGCGCAGTTGCAGCAGGGGGGTCACCTAACGCTTTCCCAAGGACATAGTACTTTTGTCTGCCAGACAGAATGATTCTTAGATTGCGGAACCAGTTGGTGAAGTTAGACCCATTGTTTCTAAGCTTTTCTTTCTCAGCAAAAACGTTGAAGTTGAAGTTGGACTTGGCCATGTGATCTACAGTATTTGCAAGTACAGTTTAGACTATGTTCATGATAAATAGTTCAACTTAATCAAATTACTAGATGAACTCCCACTAAATTCAACATCCCTCAAGTTGTTTAGTGAACACGATCCAAATTCACCACACCTAATCCGATCATCACGAGAAGAGATGTGGTTTCAATGGTGTACAACAAAGTGTCGATCATATCATTCATATGACTCATGCTTAACCTTTCGGTTCTTGTGTTCCGAGGCCATGTCTGTACATGCTAGGCTCGTCAAGTTAGACCCAAGTATTTCCGCGTGTGCAAAACTGGCTTGCACCCGTTGTATGTGAGCGTAGAGTCTATAGCACCCGATCATCACGTGATGCTTGGACACGACGAACTTTCGCAACGGTGCATACTTGGGGAGAACACAGTTTTTATCTTGATCTTTAAGTGAGGAATCATCTTATAATGCTACCGTCGCGATCTAAGCATAATAAGATACATAAAAGGATAAACATCACATGCATATAACTTTATGTGACATGGTATAGCCAATCTTCGCGCAATGATCTCCATCTTGTGCGTTCCGGAATGATCTCCATCACTCCACCATGATTTCCTCCACCACGAATAGCAACTACAACTATTGCTAACTACTTAGCGATAAAGTAAAGCTATTACATGGTGTATAAGAATTTGACTCGCAGGTCATACACAATTATAAAGACAACCATATGGCTCCTGCCGGTTGTGTACTCATCGACATGCAAGTCGTGAAATATTACAAAACATGATCATCGCATACAATATACACATCACATCTTGGGCCATACCATATCACAGAAAACACTCCCTGCAAAAACAAGTTAGATGCCTCTACTTTGTTGTTGCATGTTTTACGTGGCTTATGGGAGTATATGCTAAGAACGATTCTTACCTACGGAAAGCCACAACGGTGATATTATGGTTGCCAAACTCCGGTGTTAATCCCATGACAACTATAGTGAGAGAAACTGACATCCACCAGCCGCATGTGTGGTACAAGCCACACGTCAAGTGCGGAGCCGGTCTCGCGAACGACGTCGCGTAAGGTTGGCCTGGACCGCTTCAATCTCACTATCCCGCGTCATAAGAAGAACACAAACAAGAGGCTTGCAACAGAAAACATCAACGCCCGCAACAACCATGTTGCGTTCTACTCGTGAATCACATCTACGCATAGATCTAGCTCTGATACCACTGAAAGGGTTTCGCAGCATAGTAAATCAAAATTTTCTACGGAAGCGAACAGAGGGAAAGCCAAGATCTAATCTAGGAGATGCAAACAACGAGAGAGATTAGATTAGATCTTCATACCCTTGAAGATTCGCACAGCGGAACGTTCGTCGGAACGTGGGTGATGTAGTCGTACTCGCTTCTCCTCCTCGCGATCCGATCCGATCTAGCACCACAAGTGGCGGTGCCTCCGTGAGATGCACACGTGCAGCACCTCGACATCTCCTCCTTCCTTGGACCAGCAAGTATGGTGGAGAGATGGATTGGATCTACAACACGACGGCGTGGTGTATTTGGTGGAGAATTTCTGCAGCAGGGCTTCGCCTACAAACAGTCGGGAGGGAGAGAGGAAGGCAGCAGGGCTACTAGGGCTTGGAGGGAGGTGTGTAGGGGGAGGGGGCGCACCATCCCTCTATATATAGAGGGGGGGGGTGCGGCCAGCCCTTGCCTCTCCTCCAAGCCTATCTCTAGTTTAAACGATTTAAACTCTCCCTTATCTAGAAATTCTATCTCTAGTTTAAACGAGTTTAAACTTATCTAGAATCGGCTGGGCCCTATGGGGCCTTGTGCCCCTGGCCCAATGTGGCCAGGACACTCCCTCATAGGCCCATGCCCCCTCCCGGAAGGTGGGACCACGTTGGCCCCCTTCCGGAAGGTTCTAGAAGCTTCCGGTACAATACCGATTAATCCGGAACAATTCCGAACTCCAAAAACTGCACTGCCTTATATGAATCTTATTCTCCGGACCATTCCGGAACCTCTCGTGATGTCCCGGATCCCATCCGAGACTCCGAACAAAAATTCATAAACCAATTATCCAATCTATCCTAGCGTCAAGACACGTTAAGTGTGTGACCCTGCGGGTTCGAGAATATGCAGACATGATCTTCTATCAATAATCAACAGCGGGGTCTGGGCACCCATATTGACTCCCACACATTCATCGATGATCATATCGGATGAACCACGATGCCAGGATTCAATCAATCCCATATATATATTCCCTTCGTCTCGCGATATTTTACTTGCCCGAGATTCGATCGTCGGTATCGTCATACCTAGTTCAATCTCGTTCACAGCAAGTACTTTACTCGTTCCGTAATCCGATATCACTTTGTGATTAACTCCTTAACCGCATGATTGCAAGCAGTGTTGATATCGATTACCGAGTGGGCCCGAAGTATATCTCTCCGACTTGGGAGGGACAAATCCCATCTTGATACATATAACCCAACAGATACTTTCCGATTACCCGAGAGACACCTTTATGATCACCCTCTCATAGGATGACGTTTGATGACCTCAAAGCTTTCTTCCGATACCAGGGAGTTGTATTATCTCATGGTCTAAGGAATACAATATTTGACATAAGAAAAACTTCGCAAAGACGAACACGATGACACGATCTAATTGCTTAGCTTAGTTTGGGTCTATCCACCATATCATTCTCCAATGATATGATCTCATTATCAATTGACAACTCATGTCTATGGTTAGGAAACCTTAACCATCATTGATCAATGAGCTAGTCCATAGAGGCGTACTAGGGACACGGTGTTGTTCACAAACCACACAAGTATTAAAGTTTCCGCTTAATACAATTCTAGCATGGAATATAAACTTTATCATGAACAAGAATTATAATAATAACATCTTTATTATTGCCTCTAGGGCATAATTCCAACAGTTTTGGCTTCTCATCGGAAGTTCCGCTAGGGAATTTTGCCGCCGGAAATTCCGGTGGAAGTTCCGGTTCTTCTTCCGCTCACGTACTGTATCCTCTCTATTTGGTTTGTTGTTTTTGACGGAATTTGGGCTGAAAGTTACAGCGGAAATACCGCCCCCACTAGAAGTTCCGGCCAGGGACCGAAAGTTCCGCTCAGGCCTTGTTGCCGCCAGAAGTACCGATTGAAAATCTGGCCCTTGTTCCGCGCAGGCTCAGTAACCTTCTGTTTTGGGTGTGTCTATTTGACGGAACTTCTGTCGTAACTTCCACCGGAAGTTTCGCTCCCACCGAAAGTTCCGGTGAACCGACGGAAGTTCCGACCAGGACTCGCGTTTTCAGATTCTCGCATCGCAGTTTTTGACCGTTGGTTGTGTGCCACCGGAACTTCCGGTCTCCCACCGGAAGTTCCGGCCAAGGGTCGCGAATGCCCATAATGGGCAGATCTGGGAGCCCTTTAAAAGGGGCTCCTCTTCCCCTTCGTGGGATATAGCTCTTTTCTTGGTTCTTGGCTTTCTCTCTCTCCTCCATTGTTGACCTTGAAGAAACTTTCCCTCTCCCCTTTCCCTTCCTATGATTCTTGCATCTTTTTGAGGGATTTGAGAGAGGAGATCTAGATCTACAATCCCCCCAAGCTAAATCCCTTCTTTGTGAAGGAATCATTGGGAACTAGATCTTGGAGAGTTTTGTGTTCTCCTCTTGTGTTCTTCCTCCCTTATTCCCCAAATAGATTTTGTAGCTTTGTTGGAATTTGGGAGTGAAGGACTTGCCCTTGCATTTGTTGCATAGGTTTGAGTTCTCCTCGGAGATTCGGCGAGTTCAAGCTTGTGGGCTTGTTTCTCTTGGGTTCCTTGGAACCCTAGACGGTTGTGTGGTTGGTTTGTTGACCTTTTGTGGTCTTGTAGCCTTTTGTGGCGTTGTTGACCTTTTGTGGCTTTATTGTTGGGAGCCTCCAATTGAGTTGTGGAGTTAGCCCCAATCTTGTACGGGTCCGGTGACCGCCCTCAAGCGTCCCATAGTGGAGCAAGTGCCCGCCTTTTGTGGTGTGCACTTGGGAGAATAGGGTGAGCCTTTTGTGGCGTCGGTGAGTTGCGTGCTTCCGCATCCGGGGTGAGGCCTTGTGTGGCATTGGGTGAGCATCGAGCCACAACACCTCGAAGTGAGCCATTTTTGGCGTTCGGAGAGCATTGCGCCATCGCACCTCTCCAACGGAGACGTAGCTTCTTTGGAAGTGAACTTCGGGAAACAAATCTTCGTCTCCGCGTCCATCGGTTATCTCTCAACCGAACCCTTTACTTATGCACTTTACATTGTGATTGCCATCGTGCTTGAAGTACTTATATCTTGCTATCACCTTGTTGCTTGTATTGCTTAGCATAGGTTGTTGGTGCACTTAAGTGAACTTAGTGGCTAGGTTTTGTGCTCAATAAATTAAACGTTAGTTTTATTCCACATTTACTTGAGCCTAAACCGTAATATTTTTAAAAGCCTATTCACCCCCCCTCTAGGTGACTTCCTTTGTACTTTCACCTTGCCCCATAGTATGGTGATAATTCTTGTTAGCAACATTTAGCTTATTTTTTCAGACATTTTATTAGCTTTTTTGATGTCTTGTAATTCACAAATTCATCCCAGAATGGTTTTAACTTATGATACTGAATCTTCCCGAAATCCGAAGTCTTCTCTTTCACGACATAGTCAAGGTGCAATCTTTTCTTCCAGTTGGTGAATAGCTGGGCCATCTTCTTCAAAGCCCACTCCCTGACCTTCATCTGCATGACTTTGGCATGTTGCTTGGCCTCCTCAAGTGGATCCTCCGCATTTGGATCCAGCTCTACCTTCGGTAGGGTGAAATTAAGCATGAGCCTCTTCCACAGTAAATCTTTGGCCACGCGAGGGAGAAATAAAGACGTTCCCTCTTCTTACGCATTAGCAAGCCTATTCCAATTTCGAATGGTGATCGGGACGAAGTCCCTAATTATTACTCCGCATTCTACCACAAATTTGTTTGCGACAACAACGGGAGCCGTCAGTTTGCTGTCGTCACCGACTTCTTCGATCCTGAACCTCTCATGGTCTTCCAACTTTTTGGTTGGGCCTCGTTTGCTCTTTTCAGTAGATGTGCTCGATCCGGAGGGCTAAAATAAAAAAGATCATCGTTAATATTTGTATATAGACAGCAGATGATTAATTAATTAATTATATTACATGCACCTCGCCGGAGTTTGTAATATTGAGGTTCCCTCCGGATCACAGAAGGCATCGCCTTCTCCCTCGCGGAAGGCATCACCTTCTCCCTCAAAGAAGTCATCTATTCCGGCAAAAATAGGATCACCCTCACCGGAGTTGTTCAGAAACGTCGATACATCTATATTTTCTTCCCCACGGATCACACCTTGGATCAACTTTTCCTTTTCTTCGTCTCTGTCGTGTGGTTCCATATTTTCTGCATAGGTGGAAAAGCGAATAAGTCAAATCGGCTAAGGGAGAAGGTTAGGTAGGGTGTTGAGAGATATAAACCCTAATTTGGAGAAACCCTAATATATACATACATAATAATAAAAATGAATTTACAATATTTAAAATAATAAAAATCAACTAAAATCAATATTCCGGAGTTCCGAGGGGTGTAAACCTAGTTCGGAGAAACCTCGGATGCATATGAGAGGGGTCACTTAGGTATACTAGCAGCAGTGGAACATGAGTATAAGGCTACAAAAGGGAAATTGTGCAGCAGATAGGTAACTCTAGATACCGACAAAGACCACGTTGGAATCGTGTGCAACATAGCGAGAAAGTAAATACTTTGTAAAACATAGGTTTAGAATGAGAGGCTACGCTTTCCTTGTCCTTCAGTAGAAAGATATGGATCTTCGGTATCGTTGATTTCTGCCTCGGGCTCGGATCCTATCGTGGAGAACCAATACCGGAAAGACAGGCAACAATCAATACATGGCATAATGCAATACGCAATCAATATATATGACATGTGAGATTTAGAGATCCTACACTAACCCTAGGTGCAACAACGATTTAAAAGGGTTCGGGATGCCCTGGCGAGGACACACCGGCGAACCCACATGTACATAAGGGGTGTTGATGTTTCTTTACCTAAAACTTTCTGTACCACAAGAAATCTACCCATAGAGGCTGGCAGCTGGGCCCCTGGCCACGTCAGCTTGCCACGGTGGCCACGACGGCACCACCAGGCGCTATGGTCGTCGGCAGCGACACAACGCGCCCCAGCGAGCGCGGTTAGGCGCATTAGAACTGCACGGAGACGGCAATGACCCTAGCACTAGCGCCGCCCCTTTTTGGTCACTGAAACCTCGTCGGCGGCGAGCTCCTGCGGCGGCACAGTGACATCAAGACGACGCGAATATATTAACTAAACCGAATTATCGCTAATATTCCAAATAAACCCTAACTAAACCTAATATTAAACCTATATTATTAACTAAACCTAATAATCCCTATATTAATTACTAAACCTAATAGTCCCTAAACTAAACCTAATTATCACTAATTTTCCAAATCCCTAATTAACCTAGCTAATTAATCTAGCTGATTAACCTAATAGTGTACATACATAATGATGCATGCATGCCGACGCGGCGAGAGGGAGCAGAGAAGGAGAGGAGGGCGGCGACGCACCTTTTGGTGGTGGTGGTGGCGGCCAAGCCGGGCGCGTGGGCGGCAACAGCGGCGCGGTGGTGGCCGCGGTGGGGCGAGGGAGGCCCTCTGCTTGCACGGACGGAGGCGGTGGGGCGCGCACGGACAACGACGGCGGTGGTGGCGGCCGGGATGCACGGGCGGCAGCGAGCTCGGGCAACCTGCCGGCGTCGTGCGGTTCGGGGGTGGTTCCTGCAGTGCGCACATCGATGAATGAGATGGGGAAGAAGAATAAGATGCGCGCTAGTTATAAAGGAAGGACCTTTTGTCTCGGTTGGTGGCTCCAACCGGGACTAAAGGATCATACGTCCCGGTTGGTGGCACCAAACGGGACGTATTCGCCACTTTTTTTTATATTTTGGGCTGAGCCCAAGCGGCGCGCGCAGGGGGCCTTTAGTCCCAGCTGGATTCAGAAACCGGGACTAAAGGTCCTGTTTTCTAATTTTTCACAAATTATCTCTCTCTTCCCGCCTTATTTTTTATTTTAGGGTTTAAATATGTAATGCTTTTTAAATAATAATTAATTTGGAATATTGAAAAACTTTAAACATAAAAAGTTGTTTGAATTTGAATAACTAATTCAAAACCATTTTCTGTTTTTAAAAATAATTGATGCAACCATTTAAACTATTAACTATTTTAAATTAAAAATGAATTAACTTATATTTTTTGCATATTAACCTATAGTACAAATCAGACCCACTTTCTACCGATTCAGCACACATTTGTCCTTTTCACCCGGGATAGACGGAAAAGTTTGAGATGTCTCGGTTGGGAGATATTCCATGTAAGGTGGTCTAGTATTTTAGAAAAAATGGGACGATAGCATTCTGAAACAACATTTGGGTGGTTGCTTCACAAAACGACCCGTTTTTTGCGTTCGGAAAATGGCTTTTCCGTGCAACGAAAAGGAAAACTTCTTGCCGCAACATTGTTCTCCATCCCAATGTCCACATGCATGCATAATATGGGCATAATATCACAAACTATGCCGCGATTCAGCACATAACTGATACGTCTGAAACGTATATATAATTTTTGATGTTCCATGCTTGTTTAGTATCTACTTTGCTTTGTGTACACTTTGAGGTGTTTTTATATATTTTCTGGAACTAACCTATTAACAAGTTTCCATAGTGCCAGTTGCCTGTTTTCTTCTCTTTTTGGTTCTAGAAAGACAGAAAATCAATATTCTCGGAATTGGACGGGACAAAAGCCAAAGTCAATATTTTACCGTGGGCGACACGAAGCCAGAAGACGAGATGGAGGGGCGCCACAAGGCGGCCAGACCCCCTAGGTGCGGGTGGGGCCACCCCGCTCCTGGGTTGGGAGTGGCCCCCTGGCTCGCCCTTTCGCCTATAAGAAGCCCCCGATGCAGAAACCCTAGGCACCCGATCAAAACTCCACGAAACCTTCTAGAGCCGCCGCCACCATCGTCCCTAGATCGGGGGGGATCTGAAGTTCTTCCCGGCACCCTGACGGAGGGGAGATCATCCCGGAGGCCTTCTTCATCATGCCAGCCTCCGGTATGAACCGTGAGTAGTTCCACCTTGGACTACGGGTCCATGTAGTAGCTAGATTGTTGTATCTCCTCCTTATGCTTTCATGTATAGATCTTGTGAGCTCCCTTCATGATCAAGATCTAATCTATTTGTAATCATGCATGTTGTGTTTGCGGGGATCCGATGGATATTGAGATTACTATGTCAGATTGATTAATGGTTTTGTCTTATTGATTCTATCATGTCTATGTTGTTTGTGATCTTGCATGCTCTCCGTTGTTAGTAGCTATCTTGGCCAAGTAGTTGCTAGTGACTCCAAGAGGGGGTATTTATGCTCGATAGTGGGTTCATGCCTCTAGTTTCCAAGGGAAGTGACAGAAATCTCTTCGATTGTAGACGTGCTGTTGCTACTAGGGAGAAAACAACGGTCTCTTGTTCATGGAACAAGTGGATTTTTTACCTTACACACTTTGCTTAAAGCAGTTGTCTGTTTCTTGCAACTTAATACTAGAGGGGGTTCGGATGATAACCTGAAGGTGGACTTCTAGTCATAGATGCAGTTGGATGGCGGTCTATGTATATTGTTGTATTGCCCAATCGAATCTCATAGGATATTTTTGTGTAGTATTTCATTGTTATGCCTTGCTCAGTTCCTATCAATTGCCCTACTGTAATTTGTTTACCCTTCATGCCATGTTGTTTATCTAAGGAGAGCACCTCTAGTGAACTATGGACCCCAGTCCAATCTTTACCATTGATACATCCTCCACTATTACTGTTTACTTGCTGCAAACCATCATTACCTTCCACGCCATAAATTTAATCCTTTGTTACAACAACCAGTGAGATTGACAACCTCACTGTTAGTTGGGGCAAAGTATTGAGTTTGTGTTGTGCAGGTTTCCACGTTGCTTGCAACACCTGTTTGACGTTTCCTTCCTCCTACTGGTTTGATAACCTCGGTTTATTATTGAGGGCAGACTTGCTGCTGTGCTGCTTCACACCTTGCTCTTGGGGTTCCCAACAGGTTCCACATCAACTAATCAATCCACAAGTTTTCTAGCGCCGTTGCCGGGGAGGCCAAGAACGTCTTCACAAGGGGAGTCCTCCTCAACCTTTCTCTTTACTTTGTTTTTAGTTTGCTTAGTTTCTTTTGCTTGGTTTTGTTTGCTTATTTTTATCAAAAACACACAAAAAATTAGTTCCTACTCTAGTTGGTGGTCTATTATTGCCTTGCTTGGTCATGCTTTCTATCAATGGATGGTTTCTTTGAAACAAGTTCTTATTGGCAAGGTAGGTTCACGGAAGAACAAAAGTATTATTATAAGGAACACCGTTTGTCACAAAAAGGGAAACACTTATGGGCACAGATTGATAAATTGAATACTATTGCTAGAGAGGTGTGCTCTACTTATAATGTTACTTATTGCTTTGATAAAGCTTGTTGCTGTAGGAGGTATAAACACCTCCCTTTTCAATGTGAGTATAATGATAATGTTACCATATCCTCTTATGTTAAGGGAAATTATGACTTTTATGATGTGGAACAGATTGAAGAATTTTTTGCTTTTAAGGGTGCATTTGAACTTGCTAATTTGCTTGAAAATACTGATGATGCACCTTATGAATATGAGGTTTATGAGATACTTAAATTTTGCTTTGATAATTACAAGGAAGAAAATGGCTATATTCTGGAATAATTTAATAGATGCTTTCCACAAATGGAAGAGACTAATGCCTTGCAGGAGCCTATGGAAGAAGAAATTGTTGAAACTGGAAGCTCATTAGATGAAAAAGAGGAGGAGAGTGATGAACAAAAGGAGGAAGAATGGATTATCTACCCATGCCTACCTTCTAATGGGAGTAACTCTTTACCTATTATATTATTTGATTTTCCCCCATGCTTATCAAAGGAGGATGAATGTTATGTTCTTGTGGATCCTTTTGAAATGTATACTTTGGGTAAAACCTATGGAGGTTTTAATCCCACTATTTTTGAGCTTGATAGAAATTATGTGTTTGTAGATCATGAAAAACATGCTTTATGTGATATCTATATTGTTGAGTTTATTCATGAGGCTACTAAAAATTATTATGAGAGAGGAAAGTATGGTTGTAGAATTTTTCATGGTACTGAAACACCTCTCTATGTGTTGAAGGCTTTGAAGTTACTCTTGTTTTATCTTCATATGCTTGTCATTTTGTTCTTTGTGAATTTATTTGTGTAAAAGATTCCTATGCATATTTCTTAAATGTGTTTTGAATTTGCTTCTTGATTCTCTCTTTGACTTCAATTCATATTTCTTTTGTGAGGATCTTCTCAAGCTATCAAGCCTAACTTAAAGGCGTTAAAGAAAAGTACTTGTTGGGAGATAACCAAAGAGTTTCCTTGAGTCTTGGAAGTTATTACTTCATAATGACCTCTCCTTATCCTTTTTGTTTGATTTTTGTGCCAAGAATGACCTCTAATGAGAGGTAAGTAAGATTTGGGGAGTTGCTGTCCCGAAACAGATTTCTGTCCTCCATCATAAAGATTCGCGAGAAGTCTCTGTAAGTCGGATTGAGCTGAAACTTTACGAATAAATCCCCTTGTATGGTAGCTAAATTTCGTTAGTTCAACACTTTTTGATTTGAGCAACATAAGATTTTCGAAAAAATCAGTTTCTACCTGTTGGTCTGTTTTGACAGATTTCTGCCATTATTTGCATTTGCTTCTTATTGATTCCTTTTGAGTTCTCTTTTGGGAAATTGAGATTTTTGAAGGAGTTGATACAGTAGCTTGTGTTTTTAATGAAAATTTTCAATGTTCCACAGCTAAACCCAAAGGTCTATTATCTTTTGAATACACTAATGTTGCTAATGAAGATTGTGTGAAGTTTTGTATGAAGGAAAAATTTCAGGTGTAGAGAAAGAATGATGTAATGAGATGAAGAATGGACAAATCTCAAGCTTGGGGATGCGACCCCGGTGTCAACCCAAGAAATATCCAAGAGGTACAAGCGTCAAAGCTTGGGGATTCCCAAGGCATCGTCTTCTTCATCAATAAAAAGCGTAGGTCTTTCTAGACACTTCATTTTTATTGTTTCATGCACTGTTGTGTTGTTCTTCGAGCGTCTTAGTTTTAGTTTGGTTTGCTTAGTTGTTTGGTTTGCTTGAATAAATTAGTTTGGACCCCCATTCTCGTTGTGTTGTTTCAAATAAGTTGCTTGGTGTTGGAAAGGAGTAGGAAGTTCCTGCTTGATAGTGCAAGAGGAGCTTGCATTGACTGTGACTTAAACTTTAGCATGACATGATAGGTGTTGTTTTGACCTTATGCTTAGTGATTATTGCTATAGCATGTCTTGTTCCAAACAATTGGGATTGCTTAGTGTGCTTTGAAAAAAAATCATGCGTTGTTTTAGTATGCAAAAGCATAGTATTGTGGTATTCTCCTTTGATGCTTTGTTTGGGTTGACTTGGCACATGCTCACACCATGTTATGACTATGAACAAGTCACGATAGCCTCTATGATCATTTAGTCCTTGACTTGTAGTACCACTCCATGCTTTGATTAGTAATGTTTTGTTGCTTTGCATGCTTATGGTCATTATTGCTCTCTTAGTTGGTTGCTCCCAGTCTTTTGCTAGCCTTCACTTGTATGAGTAAGCTCTACTCATGCTTCCAACTCCCAACAAACCAAGTTATTCCAAAGTGTCCACAATAAACTCCTATGCATGGTGTGTTACACCATTCAAACTATGTCCTTGTTTTCAGCTATCTTACAATTAAAAAGTATTTTGTTATGTGAAAACTTAGGGTGTGTTTGGTAGCCTGGGTGGACCATCTCACCTCATACAAGTTAAGTCCAGCTATGCCCAGTTCATACAAGTTGATTTTATTTACTGTGTTTGGTAGGTTGTATGAGGTGAGATGTGCTGAGTTGAGATTGTGTTTGATTGTCCCGTATGACATGAGCTATGCCAGACATTATTAAAAAGCAATCAGGTCCTTGGCTATAAATACAAAAAGCAATCGGATCCCTGTCTATAGATATGAAAATCAATTGGGTCCCTGGCGGTTGCAGGCGCCGCTGTCGGCGTGGAGCTCTGGCTTGGGCTCTGACGCCGTTACCGGCGAGAGCAGCCGCCGACGAGTAGAGCCGCCGCTGGATAGAAGAGCCACCTCCAGGGCGCCAGGAGGCCGAGCCCCTCCTCAAACCGGCGCCAGGAGGCCGAGCCCCTCCTCAAACCGGCGCCAGGACGTCACAGTCAGGCTCCTCCTGAACGGGCCGCCGCCAGGAGGTCGTGGTTGCATCTCGTCAACGGCCTGCCGCCAGAAGGTCACCTCCGCTGCTCCAACCGCGCTGGACGAGGCCGGGAGAGGCGGCGTGGTGCGCGTTGCTGGGGCGGGAGCAGGGCAGAGGAGAGAGCACGACCGCGGGAGCGCGCGAGGTAGAGGAGAGATAGGGTAGGAGAGGTAGAGGAGAGCTGTAACGAGGCGAATGCCACACGCGAGGCGAGTGGGGTCGCGACCCCTGTCGGGCGAAGTCGAGGGCGCTGGATGGACTCAACCCCGCTGAGTAGCGAAGCTCGATTTCATCTTCACAACTAGGCAGGGCTGAGGGCCTCTTTTTGCACGAGGCGGGCATAGATGAACACAGCCGAGCCGATCTAACAAACAAGAAAATATGGGGCGAGGTGGGAATTTCTGGGTATACTCGACCTACCAAACACACCCTTAGTGATTAAAGCCCTCACAAACTTGATGACACACTTTATATTATTTGCCCCTAATAAACTTGAACCATTGTGTCATCTATGTTGTATATGCTTGCACTTATACGTTGGAATTAGCAAAACTATGCTGTCACGGGGAACATTTTCAACATTGCATTTGTACTTTGTACACAGTTGATATCATGCTCTTTTGTCTATGGATGTCACCGGTGTGAAATAAAGAGGGAGCTTGTAATATTGAAGAAGGATGGTGGGAACACCAACTCAAAACTAAAAAGACATTGTACCACATCCTTCTGTAACCTTGGCAGAATATCTGGATTGATTACCTTCTGAGATATTGCATTGAGGAATGCACACAGCTTCACAATGGGTACTCGAACATTTTCCAGTAGAAGCCCCCTCAATGCAATCTGAAGCAACTATGTCATAGTCACGTGACAGTCATGAGACTTCAGGTTTTGGAACTATTTCTCTGCCATATTTATTATCCCCTTTATATTAGATGATAAGCCAGCCGACACCTTGATACTGTAAAGGAATTCAAAAAAGATTTTCTTCTCTGCTTTGGTAAGAGCATAGCTGGCACGACTTAAGTGACACCCTTTATCCGTCTTGTTCTATGTATGCATGTTCTTTGGGTCTTTCATAACTTGCTGGTCCTCCCGTGCTTCTGGTGTATCTTTTGTCTTACCATACACGCCCATGAATCCTAGCAGGTTCATGCAAAGATTCTTCGTCACGTGCATCACGTCGATTGAAGAGCGGACACGTAGGACTTTCCAATATGGCAGCTCCCAAAATATAGATTTCTTCTTCCACATGGGGGCGTGTCCGGTAGCGACGTCGTTCGGAACTAATTGACCGCCAGGACCCTTTCCAAAGATTACTTCTATGTCCTTGACCAAACCAAATATATTATCACCAGTAGGGAGTTCAGGTTTCTTCCGGTGATCTGCCTCACCTTTGAAATGCTTTCCTTTCTTTCTTACGGGATGATTGGTATGAAGAAATCGTCGATTCCCTAGGTACACAACCTTATTGCATTTATGCAAATATGTACCTTCAGTCTTATCTAAACAGTGCGTGCATGCCTTATATCCCTTGTTTGTCTGTCCTGAAAGATTACTAAGAGCAGGCCAATCATTGATGGTTACGAAAAGCAACCCTCGTAGGTCAAATGGCTCATGTTTGTTCTCATCCCATGCATGTACACCTAGTTTGCCCCACAGCTGTAAGAGTTCTTCAACTAATGGCCTTAGGTACACATCAATGTTGATGCCCGGTTGCTTCGGGCCTTGGATGAGCACTGGCATCATAATGAACTTATGATTCATGCACAACCAAGGAGGAAGGTTGTAGATACATAGAGTCATATGCCAAGTGCTGTGACTGCAGCTCTGCTCCCCAAAAGGATTCATTCCATCCATACTTAGACCAAACCATAAGTTCCTTGCGTCACCTGCAAAGTACGGGAAGTCTCTCTCAATTTTTCTCCACTGTGACCCATCAGCGGGGTGTCTAAACTTCCCGTCTTTCTTACGGTCTTCTTTGTACCACCGCAACAACCTGGCATGCTCTTTGTTTCTGAACATGCGTTTCAACCTTGGTATTATAGGAGCGTACCACATAACCTTAGCAGGAACCCTCTTCCGGGGGGCTCTCCCTCAACATCACCAGGGTCATCTCGTCTGATCTTATACCGCAATACATTGCATACCGTGCATTTATCTAAATTCTCATACTCCTTACTGCGGTAGAGGATGCAGTCATTAATACATGCATGTATCTTCTTCACATCTAATCCTAGAGGGCAGAGAGTCTTCTTTGCTTCGTACGTACTCTCCGGAAGTTCGTTATGATTTGGAAACTTCGTCTTCATTATTTTTAGCATCTTTTAAAATGCGGTGTCAGTTAGACCACACTCTTGTTGGGAATATGCCCTAGAGGCAATCATGTATGATGATATTTCCCATTGTATTCATAAAGTTATTAAGTAGTCCTTGTACGAACATCTGATGTGTATCATTGAATATGTGATTCGGTTGTGGAACTATGCATTCATGTTGTTTGTACTAAATATCCTTGGTCATTGAGGTTGTGCTGGACACACAACTTAGACCAATGTGAAAGTTGGCTTGATGACTCGGTTCCACTTGTCATGGGCATGGAGATGCTATTCCAACTTACACAGATTCGGCTAAAGAGTTTAGCGAGTCGGATTGACCCATATTGAGGTGCAACGAACTAGCTGTCATTTGTATATCTCAATCAATGTAATCCTTAGACCTGAGGTTGTTGCATAGTCCGAGTTGAGGATCACCGACTTAGGTTCTGTCAAACGCTGATCCGTAACTGGGCAGTTATAAAGGCAGGGTTCGGGTCGACTGAGAATCAAGCTGCGTGATGTGAATAACCAAGATGGGATTTTGCCCCTCCACTCGGAGAGATATTCTCTGGGCCCTCTCGTGAGATATGATTCAGAAAGCATGGCCATGCACGACTCGGTTAAGTGTTAACCGAGGCGATCGACTAAGAGTTAGTCGGGTGAATCACTTATCTCGGATCGAGAAGAGAGTCGGACTATTTAAGGGATGACATATATTCGCCTATAGTCTGACAAGGTATATCGTGAGGCAAAAGGGACTCGGACATAAGTCGCATTGGAAAGGCAAGTCGTCATGACTCCTTGGTACTTGGGAGTCGGCACGTTCTGCTAGGAGCCGCTGCCGACTGATCGATTATGAGTCGGACTCTAATCGTGTCCAAGTAGCCATGAGCCTGCGGGGTCACACACTTAAGAGCGGGAGCAAGTTCGGATTGGATCCGAATCTGTAATCTGGTTGGGTTGGACCTAAACTAGATTAGGACTGAGTTAGTGAGTTGGACTCACGGTGACTAGTGTTATATGGGCTTTAGTGAATGGGTCGCGCGAGCAGAGCCCACGTTCACTCCCTATATATAGTGGAGCACCTTAACCCAGAAAGGTTAATCGTTGTTCGGTTAGGTCATTCCATGTGTTGGAAACCCTAGCTCCATAGCAGTCCAGCCGCCGTTACGAACCTAGTAGTTCGCCGCCGGCGCTCCTCCTTGTACGTGTGGATACTAGCAGAGGTGTTGTGCGATCAGCACCAGGACGACCGGATCGTTAGGACTGCACTGCATCAACTGACGCGCTTCATCAGTAATCCGCAACAGCGCGTCTAGTGGTAAACCTCGTGGCCTTCTACCTCAGCTAGATCTTGGGATCACCATGTTAGAGGAAAATTTTGTTTTATCCTCGCGTGGCCCAACAGTGGTATCAGAGCGATAGCTTCTGGTTTTAGGCTCGAGATCTCGCATATGTGATATGCGGTAGGATGTAGATGAGATCTATATGCTGTTTGGTGGTCGATCTATGAGATAGATCGATTTTGTACGAAGTTGATTGGATCAACTATGCTCGGGGAATGGTAGATCTGATTTCCGTGATCATATTGCTGAGGTCGTGGAACGACATACCCCTACCGGTCGGCTTCGGCCATCGGGGTAGACTGTGACATGTAAATCCAGAAGCGGTGATCGAAGATCAAAGAGTTTGATCGAATCGGAACGATGGTCGGAACCCATGTCCGGATCGTAGATGAGATCTATGCATAACTTGTTTTTGCAGGAAGTTGTGAATGGTATGGTTCATGTGATGTATGTGTGTAATCCATACGTGATCTGCGAATCACGGTTTATGTCAGCCGGCTGGATCCTAGGTGCTGTCATTTTATTGTATAACGACCTGCATGTCGGATTCTCTATGTAATTTACTTTACTAAGCTAGTGTAGCTATTTGGAGAACCCGGAAGGCATGCAAGGCGTTGTACATGTCGACGACATGGGGTAAGACGGCAAGTGACAAGAGTTGGCACGAGTCGGATTACAGGCTTTGTGGAGATGGAGATCGCCATGAAGAGAGCCATACCATTTCACATTATAATTGCTTTATTTTGTGTTATTGTTATGTCTCAGTTTTACCTCTATTAGATAGTCGGTAAAATTTAATCCCTCAAAGAAGGTCTAGTCGGTTTTCCCGCCAGTGTTTGCACCATCACAAGTCGGACATTTTTGGTAGTGGGCTCATAAAATTGAGGTGCTGCCAATTCTTTCTGACTAGGTGGGTTCGAGTCGGACTCTTACTGTAGAAACACTCGGTAAGCTAGACGGGTCTATCACAACGGTTGTGGGACTCAGGGAAAAGTCGGATGGGAGCCGGGGCATGTGATGCCACCCGTCCAACAGGAGTCGCATGAGATGCGATTGACAAGGAGTTGTCTACCTAGATCACTTGGCGGCTAGCGGTGATGCTAAATCTCACTAGCCGACTTGCTTATTTAGGATCCTGAATCACTAAGTAACCATCGGAGGGGTGTTGGTTCTAGTGGGAGCATAAAATATTAAAATGTTTAATATGCTTGATCTTTTATGAATACATGTCTTAAGTGTTTTTGCATATTTTCTGTTGTAGATCATGGCACCAAGTAGAAGTCACTCTCAGATATCCGGTTTTGCGTTGAGAACCATTCTTGAGAAAGATAAACTGAACGACACTAATTTTACCAACTGGTATCGAAATCTGAGAATTGTTCTCAAACAAGAAAAGAAGGACCATATCCTAGACAACCCACTTCCAGATGAGCCGAATGAGAATGCGACTGTCGCAGCCACCAATGCCTACCGTCGGGCTAAGGATGAGTCCACGGATATTAGCTGTCTTATGCTTGCTCACATGGAACCGGACTTGCAAAAGCAGTTCGAGCATGTTGAGGCCTACGATATGATCGAAAGCCTCAAAAGTATGTTCCAGGCTCAGGCGAAGACTGAGAGGTATCAAGTCTCTCAGGCTTTGCTGAGTTGCAAGCTTAAGGATGGTGATCCACTGAGTCCGCATGTGATCAAAATGGTTGGTTACGTGCAGTCTTTGGAGAGGCTTGGCTACCCCATTAGCGAAGAGTTCGCTACGGATATAATTCTGAACTCTCTTCCTAGTGGATATGGGCAGTTCATTTCGAACTACCACATGCATGGTATGGATAAGAAGCTCACTGAATTGCATGGGATGCTCAAGCAGGCAGAGGCGGATCTCAAGAAGGGCACCAGTCAAGTGTTGATGGAGCAGAATAAGGCTAAGTTCAAGAAGAGTTCTTGGACTAAGAAGAAGGCTAAGTCAGGAGGAAAGCAGGCTCAGGACCCGGTCCCAAGCGCTTCCTCAGGGACTAAACCATCTCCTTCAGCCGGATCCACTTGCTTCTACTGCAAGGCGGATGTCCACTGGAAGAGGAACTGCAGCAAGTACTTGGCCGACAAAGCCAAGAGTGGAGGTATGACTTCCGACTCAGGTACACTTGTTTGCAATGTTATAGACATATATCTTGCTGATGCACCTAATAGTTCTTGGGTATATGATACCGGATCAGTTATTCACATCTGCAACTCGTTGCAGGGACTGGTAAGAACTAGGAGCGTAGCAAGAGGCGAGGTTGATATTCGAGTCAGCAACAAAGCAAGAGTTGCTGCGTTGGAAGTCGGCACGATGAAACTTCATTTACCTTCCGGATTCATTATGGAACTAAATAATTGTTATTATGTTCCAGTGCTCAGTCGAAACATTATTTCTGCTTCATGTTTGATGAGGCAAGGCTATGAGTCGAATATCAAGAATAATGGTTGTTCTTTGTATTTGAATGATATGTTTCACGGCTTTGCACCCGTCCAGGACGGGTTATTTATTTTGAATCTTGATGGTGAGTCGGTTTATAACATAAATGTTAAAAGGTTGAAACCAAATGATCTGAATATGACTTACTTTTGGCACTGTCGGCTTGGTCATATAAGTTGGAAACGCATGAAGAAGCTCCATGATGATGGACTCCTAAATTCGTTCGACTTGGAGTCGTTCGAGACATGCGAATCTTGCCTACTCGGCAAAATGACCAAGACACCTTTTGCAAAGAGTTGCGAAAGGGTGTCCGACTTGTTGGGACTAGTACATAGTGATGTATGTGGACCAATGAGCACGACAGCCAGGGGTGGTTATGAGTACTTCATTACCTTCACTGATGATTTGAGTAGGTATGGATATATCTACTTGATGAAACATAAGTCGGAAGCCTTTGAAAAGTTCAAAGAATTCCAGAATGAAGCACAGAATCAACTCGGCAAGAAAATAAAGTTTCTTCGGTCGGACCGAGGAGGCGAGTACATGAGCCATGAGTTTGATGACCATCTGAAAAGTTGTGGAATAGTTCCTCAACTTACTCCGCCAGGAACGCCACAAAGGAATGGTGTTTCGGAAAGGCGGAATCGGACCTTGTTGGACATGGTACTATCAATGATGAGTCGGACAGATCTGCCTTTATTATTTTGGGGTTATTGTCTAGAAACAGCAGCGTTCACACTAAACAAAGTACCATCAAAGTCGGTAGAGAAGACACCGCATGAGATGTGGACAGGCAAAAAGCCAAGTTTGTCTTTTCTTAAGATTTGGGGTTGTGAAGCATTTGTCAAGCGACTTCAGTCGGACAAGCTTACAGCCAAGTCGGATAAGTGTATTTTCGTGGGGTATCCGAGGGAAACCTTGGGTTACTACTTCTACAACCGAGAAGAGGGCAAAGTGTTTGTCGCTCGGAACGGTGTCTTCCTTGAGAAAGAGTTTCTCAGTCGGGGAGTAAGTGGGAGCACGGTGCAACTCGAAGAAATTCGAGAGGAACCGGCTAGTAGCGATTCGGCAAAAACCTTGGAGGTTGAGCCGGTCGTGGCAGCTGAGCCGGCAGCAGCACCTGTACTACGAAGATCGGCAAGATTACGAAGTGTTCGTGATGTGTTACTGTTAGACAGTGATGAGCCGGCAAATTATTCGGAAGCGATGGTGGGATCTGATTCCGAGTCATGGCTTGGAGCCATGAGATCTGAGATAAAGTCCATGGATGAAAATCAAGTTTGGAACTTGGTTGATCTGCCAGACGGTGCAAGACCCGTCGAGTGCAAATGGGTTTTTAAGAAGAAAACTGATATGGATGGAAATATTTCCGTCTATAAAGCACGCCTTGTCGCGAAGGGGTTCCGACAAGTTCAAGGAGTTGATTACGACAAGACTTTCTTGCCCGTAGCGATGCTTAAATCAGTTCAGATCATGTTAGCTATAGCAGCCTATTTCGACTATGAGATATGGCATATGGATGTCAAAACGGCTTTCCTTAATGGAAATTTAACCGAGGACGTGTATATGATACAGCCCGAGGGTTTTGTCGATCCGGCTAATGCTGACAAGGTATGCAAACTTCAGAAATCCATTTATGGGTTGAAGCAAGCATCTCAGAGTTGGAATATTCGCTTTGATGAGGTAGTCAAATCGTTTGGCTTCATCAAGAGTGATCATGATTCTTGTTTGTACAAGAAGTTTAGTGGGAACAAAGTAAATTTTCTAATCTTATATGTGGATGACATATTACTGATTGGAAATGATGTCCAGATGTTGCAAGAGACCAAGGAATCATTGGAAAGGAGTTTCTCAATGAAAGACTTGGTGAGGCAACATACATCCTTGGAATCCGGATCTATAGAGATAGATCAAGGAGTCTCATTGGATTGAGTCAGAGTACTTATTTGGACAAAGTGTTGAAGAAGTTCAACATGGAATCGTCTAAGAAGGGGTTCTTACCGATGTCCCATGGTGTAAAACTTAGCAAGACTTAGTGTCCTTCAACAACTGATGAGCGAAGTCGGATGAGTGCAATTCCATATGCTTCTCCAGTCGGATCCATCATGTACGCCATGATTTGTACTAGGCCGGATGTTTTCTATGCTCTAAGTGTTGTGAGCAGATACCAGGCTGATCCTGGAGAGATCCACTGGACAGCGGCTAAAAATATCCTAAAGTACTTGAGAAGGACTAAGGATATGTTCTTGGTTTATGGTGGTGAAGATGAACTCAGTGTAAAGGGTTACACGGATGCGAGTTATCTCACCGACTCTGATGATTCTCGCTCGCAATCCGGATACGTGTTTATTATAAACGGAGGTGCTGTGAGCTGGAAGAGTTCCAAGCAAGAGACTGTGTCCGCGTCTACAACAGAGGCTGAGTATATTGCCGCCTCGGAGGCAGCAAAGGAAGCTGTTTGGATGAGGAATTTCCTCATGGATCTTGGTGTGGTTCAGGGCTCGTCCAATCCGTTGGACGTGTATTGTGACAACAATGGTGCTATTGCACAAGCCAAGGAACCTAGACAACACCAGAAGAACAAGCACATACTCATGCGGTACCACCTAATTCGCCAGTTCGTGGATCAGGGTGATATCAAGTTATGCAAGGTACACACGGATGGAAATATTGCGGATCCGTTGACAAAGCCGTTACCCCAGCCGAAGCATGAGGCGCACCTGAGAGCCATGGGCATTAGATGCTTAGACATATGATGTCGAAAGATTGACTCTAGTGCAAGTGGGAGACTGTTGGGAATATGCCCTAGAGGCAATCATGTATGATGATATTTCCCATTGTATTCATAAAGTTATTAAGTAGTCCTTGTACGAACATCTGATGTGTATCATTGAATATGTGATTCGGTTGTGGAACTATGCATTCATGTTGTTTGTACTAAATATCCTTGGTCATTGAGGTTGTGCTGGACACACAACTTAGACCAATGTGAAAGTTGGCTTGATGACTCGGTTCCACTTGTCATGGGCATGGAGATGCTATTCCAACTTACACAGATTCGGCTAAAGAGTTTAGCGAGTCGGATTGACCCATATTGAGGTGCAATGAACTAGCTGTCATTTGTATATCTCAATCAATGTAATCCTTAGACCTGAGGTTGTTGCATAGTCCGAGTTGAGGATCACCGACTTAGGTTCTGTCAAACGCTGATCCGTAACTGGGCAGTTATAAAGGCAGGGTTCGGGTCGACTGAGAATCAAGCTGCGTGATGTGAATAACCAAGATGGGATTTTGCCCCTCCACTCGGAGAGATATTCTCTAGGCCTTCTCGTGAGATATGATTCGGAAAGCATGGCCATGCACGACTCGGTTAAGTGTTAACCGAGGCGATCGACTAAGAGTTAGTCGGGTGAATCACTTATCTCGGATCGAGAAGAGAGTCGGACTATTTAAGGGATGACATATATTCGCCTATAGTCTGACAAGGTATATCGTGAGGCAAAAGGGACTCGGAGATAAGTCGCATTGGAAAGGCAAGTCGTCATGACTCCTTGGTACTTGGGAGTCGGCACGTTCTGCTAGGAGCCGCTGCCGACTGATCGATTGTGAGTCAGACTCTAATCGTGTCCAAGTAGCCATGAGCCTGCGGGGTCGCACACTTAAGAGCAGGAGCAAGTTCGGATTGGATCCGAATCTGTAATCTGGTTGGGTTGGACCTAAACCAGATTAGGACTAAGTTAGTGAGTTGGACTCACGGTGACTAGTGTTATATGGGGTTTAGTGAATGGGTCGCGCGAGCAGAGCCCACGTTCACTCCCTATATATAGTGGAGCACCTTAACCCAGAAAGGTTAATCATTGTTCGGTTAGGTCATTCAATGTGTTGGAAACCCTAGCTCCACAGCAGTCCAGCCGCCGTTACGAACCTAGCAGTTCGCCGCCGGCGCTCCTCCTTGTACGTGTGGATACCAGCAGAGGTGCTGTGCGATCAGCACCAGGACGATCGGATCATTAGGACTGCACTGCATCAACTGACGCGCTTCATCAGTAATCCGCAACAGCGCGTCTAGTGGTAAACCTCGTGGCCTTCTACCTCAGCTTGATCTTGGGATCACCACGTTAGAGGAAAATTTTGTTTTATCTTCGCGTGGCCCAACAACTCTGCCTTCCATCGCAGCAATTCCAGTGTGGTACCGAGCTTTGTGCTGCCATCTTTGCAATTTGGGTACAACAATTTCTTGTGATCTTCTAACATGCCCTCCAACTTTAACTTCTCCTTTTTTGTTTTACAGTCTCTCTTTGCATCAGAAATGACCCTACCATGTTTATCAATGGGCTCATCTGATGCCCGTTCTTCACCTCCTTCCTCTTCATTGTCTTCCATTGCAGTATCACCGTATTCAGGAAACATATGATGATAGTTGTTATCATCATCTTCTTCTTCATTGTCTTCTATCATAACCCCTCTTTTCCCGTGCTTGGTCCAGCAATTATAGCTGGGCATGAAACCTTTCATAACCATGTGGCCACGAATGATTTTCGAGGAAGAGTACTCTTTGTTGTTCGACATTGAACACATGGACAACGCATAAAACCATTCTCTTTGTTTGCCGTAGCCACATCGATAAATTTATCCACGCCTTTAATGTACCCGGGTTCACGCCGGTCACCGTACATCCATTCCCGACCATTCATCTGCATCATATAATTAAGTTTATAAAAACGGAACATCATAAATAGTGAAATGACCAATTCACATCGACACATGCATTGTATCAATGACAAATGAAAAGATAAGACTTCTAACCTCGATCGAGGAGGAAAGAAAGAGGAGAAAGCTCAAGTGCGTCTCGGGCACCTCCTATATTTTTGTTCTGTGAGAAATTGAATGGGATCATTCACTTAAACATTTCATCAAACACCTCGCATGCATGCATAGGATAAAAAATAAACTAGCACACCTCTCACACCTTCCACCAAGAAAAAATAGAGGGGAGGCAGAAGGCTGGGGCGTCGTATTTATAGAGGGTTGGCTCATTCGTCCCGGTTTGTAACATAATCCGGGACTAAAGGTGTGTGGCAGGCCACGTGTCTGGCGCCCACACTTTACACAAACCGGGACACATGCTCCCTCACCAACCGGGACGCATGCCTCCGGCCACTGTGTGGCAGGCCGGCCCGCTCGAACCAGGATGCAAGCTAGCATTAGTCCCGGTTCGTGGAGGAACCGGGACTAATGCCATTGGCAGGCGTTAACAGATAGCATATTTTCTACTAGTGTTATGGCCATGAAAAACATTTCTTTCGCCATTATTCTTTCATCATTCAAGATGACTCGAAAATTAGATTCTGAAAGGATAAGTGTCTAGGCAATGCTACTCTGGAGGAATAATATTTGGCTTTATACAACATAGTGTGGCACAAGGGCGATACTATCACTAAGGTCTTGCATTCTTTTCTTCCGAACGTGTCGTTTAGACGGGATTTAGTTGGTCCACGTCTTGCATCATGGAACGCTCTGTTGCAGCGTTTATCCACAGTGCAATTATCGCAAGCGACTGATGCATCTTGTGGGAATCTAAACGAAAGTGGTCAGTTTTCTATAGATTCTATGTATAGATCCCTAATCTAATCAGATATACGTGTTGATATTAAGAAGATCTGTAAAATGAAGATACCACTTAAAAAAATCTCTGTATGGTATCTTCATCGAGGAGTCATTCTTAAAAAAGATAACCTTATTAAGAGGAATTGGCATGAAAGTAAGTCATGTGTTTTCTGTCATCACGATGAGACAATAAAATACGTATTCTTCCAGTGTAAATTAGCTCGGTCTATATGGTCAGTCACCCAGTTAGCATCTGGACTGTATCCTCCACGTAGAGTTGCAAACATTTTTGTCAACTGGTTACATGGGGTTGATCAAAGGTTTAGAATCCTTTTTAGCGTGGGAGCGCTATCCATTATTTGATCGCTATGGCTATGTAAAAATGATAAGTTTTTTACTGATAATAATTCTTCTCTTATGCAGGTTATTTATCGGTGCACAGGTACACTCCATTTGTGGTCGTCTCTTTAGCGTGTGGAGTATCGAGACCTGTTTCCAGATGTGTGTACATTTGGAGGACACAGCGAGGGCTACTTTTACCCTACATGAATGGCAATATGACCCTGGGATTGGGCCTCCTGCAACTTAGGAACCTACAGTCCTTGGACTATGTATTTCATCTTCTTTGTTTTATTATCTTCTTTCATATGACGGTATAGTTGTGTGCATCTAGTTACGAAGAGGCCAGGTGTAATGCTTAAATCTTTTAAATAATAAAACGTCCTTTATCAAAAAATATAAGTTGTCGGTCTCCTCTCACAACTAACTAGCTTTTCGACGAGACAACTTAGCGTCATTTCTTCCTTCTCCTCCATCTCGCTAAGCCCTGTCTTAATGCTTTACTCAACTATAATCCTATGCCCTGCTCCAGTCCATCAAGAAGTAGACGTCCCAATTCATCCCCTCCTCTTACTCCTCTTATTTTCAATTTTTAAACAATATTCTTATATGTCAAGATGTAGATGTCCCATTTCATCCTCATATTTTTTTAAATGATGCTCCAACAGACGCTGTAAAATGGGACGCCA
This sequence comes from Avena sativa, assembly GCA_916181665.1. NCBI lineage: Eukaryota > Viridiplantae > Streptophyta > Magnoliopsida > Poales > Poaceae > Avena > Avena sativa. The sequence goes on from OV702294.1 coordinate 513,125,645, forward strand.
AATAAACCCTCGCACACGGTATATTTGCAGCTTAAGATTGTGCATGTTGTAAAATTAATCATCGCATGTGCAGCCAAACTGCTAGGGTGAAGTTTCTGATGGTGGTCATCTGCATGGCCTCTGCAAGCTCGCGTCGCCGCTGCCTCACCAGCAGGGACTCGCGCGGCCTTGCAAGCTCGCGCTGCCGCCTCGCCACAGGCCCGTGCTCAACTCTGCCGCCTCCTCACCTCTAGGGAATCACTGGTGCTCGAGTTTGCACCGTGCCACTGATGGCTCCAAAAAAGTGCCATCTTTCTCCATGTTTAAGCATTGTTTTTGTCAAGCAATTGACATTATTCTCTCTTGATTTTTCATTAATTACTAATTATTGCAAATATATGCAAAACTTCTCTTTGATTTATATTGTGCAGGAAATCACACTTTTATTGCGAAACCTAGAGTCATAAATGATGATTTTGAGAAAATATTGATGACCAAGTATTCCTAGAGCTAATACCAGGCGCCAGCCAAAATAACGACAACTGGTACGGTCACGTCCCGCCTGCACCGCCCGATCATACAGTGGTGGCGGCTTCTTGTCAAACCCTATAACTCTCGTGAAGGTGCCTATATATTTTGAGGTCCCAGCCACCGTCCAGGGTCAGCCATTCTTAGATTGCATCACAACACCACAAAAGGAGATACACACCATAGTTTATCCCTTCCATCCCCCATCCTCTCCATTAGCCATATCCATTACTTTGTACTTGATATCTCCTTGTGATTCGGTGACCATTGTAAGAATATTTGATTTCAATATAAGTGTTGCACAATGTTTTCTATCCTTGATCTTATTATTATGAGTGAGTAGTCCTCACGGACTATTAGATTGGGGAGAAACCTCACAACATTTATGTGCATCTAATCTATAGGAGAATTATGTATTGGTTTATAAGAGGAATTTATATCAATTGTTTCTTTGTCTCTTGCCTTGATCTTTGGACTTGTAGGTACCCAAGACCCCCGAGATCGATCAAGGCTTGATGTGCGATACTTGGCTAGCGGCGATCTCATAGGAACCCCAGTGAAAGAAAGGGTAGTGTCGCTTAGTGACCTATTCGGAATCACAACAGCATCACCACTTAATGCTTTGATCTATGTTTTACACTTAATAATCATTTGTAACCTAGCGCTTCGCGGTACACTCGGTTAGATTAAAAGACTATTGCTATGCCTATGGCCTCTCAGGGACTCTAGTATATTAGGATGTGTTTCCCATAAAATATTATCTCTATTGGAACCTTACATATGATTGTGCTTATTTTTATTCTTTATCCCATATGATGTGCAGCTACAGGTGGATCTTCAACCCTATCCTATCTCCATCGATTGATTTAACCCACAATATAAAGTAAACTAGATTGTTCCGATAAACAAAGATAAAACAAAAAACAAAGTCTTGTAGACATGTCCTTATTTTCATTCCAAAGGTTCGATTAAACCTAGATCTACTAGGGAAAAAGCTACTATATTGCATCCATAATCCGGATCGAAGGTATCAACCCTTTTTCTCGCGCCGTTTTTGAGAAAGCAATTCGCTATCCTGGTGTGGTCACTAGAGACCTTGTTTTTAGTTTTAATTTTTGTTTGTAGTTTATTTCTTGTTATCTATTTGAAACCCCCCAAAAAAGTTACTTGTTTATATGTTTATCTTACTTTAAAAATACCAAAAAGAAAAGAGTAATGGATCAAAAGAAACTTGGGGAGTATGCTACTCCCACTGATGAATTTATTTGTGCACCTATTACTTAGCCCACTGTTGATGCAGAAGCATATGAGATGAATCCTAACCTTTTGAGTTTGGTTCAGCAGAACCAATTTGGAGGCACATCTTCTGAAGATTCAGTTTTGCACCTAAATACATTTACTAAAATTTGCGACATGATGTGTATTAAGGATGTTCATCCAAATGTTGTTAAATTACAATTGTTTCCTTTCTCTCTTAGAGGAAAGGCTAAGGATTGGTTGCTAGCTTTACCTAAGGGCACTATCACATCTTGAGAGGAACGTACTAATATCATTATGACTAAATTTCCCCCCAGCTAAAACTATGCAACTAAGATCCAATATTACAAGTTTTAGACAAAAAGATCGCGAGCCGCTAGCGCTTGCATGGGAAAGGATGAAATAAACCATAATGAACTGTCCTAGTCATGGGTGGAAGAGTGGCTTATATTGCATTTATTTTATAATAGCCTTAAACCAATGTATAAGTCTATGCTAGATACTGCAACAGGAGGAACAATCATGGGAAAGCAGGTGAGTGTTGCAATGAAATTACTTGATGATATGCAAAACAACCATGCTCAATGGTATGTGGAAAGAATCTCAAATAGGTTGGATTCGATCACCGAGGTAAACAATGAAGAGCTTACTGCAAAGTTAGATGAATTACTTAATATAGTAAAGGGTAAGGAAGATATCCAAGTTAATGCTATCTCTACTAATGTTAATCATGTCAATTTTATAGCTCGTAGTCCTTATAATCCTGCATGGAAAAATCAAAATTTTGCTTCTAATGTTCAAAAACATTATCCTAATTCTGCAGGAGCTCCTTATAATAACTATGATAACCATAATGGAGCAAACCATGGTAATCTCTCGTTTGAACATACTGTTAGAAATTTTATGCAAGCTCAAACCAAGCAAAATAATATGCTTATTAAAATCATGGAGAACCATAAAACTAGTATTGGTAAATTATCTAACCAAGTCATTGCAATTCGAATGATGTGCAGGCTCTATAGAAAAGGACAAACAACATGGAGGCTCAATTGGTCAAGGTAGCCGAGAGCCAAGATCTCATACTTGTAAAATTCGCTGGAAATCCTGAGCCAAATCTGGTTGAAGACCTCAAGATGATAAGGGTCGGAAATAATGAAGACAAGCCTAAAGAGCTAGATTATAGCAACACACCAACACCCGAATATAACATAGAAGATCTATTAAAGATGATCACTGTTAAGAATCCAGGTATTGAAAAAGGTAATGATTCTACCTATCAAAAATTTATTCAACAAGTAGCATCTAAAGTTAGAGAGTTAGAAATGGAGTGTAAAAGACTAGATGATAAGCTTCCTGCTAAGCTAGATGATATATTTGAGCCCACTATTAAAATTAAGATTGGGGTTAATGAGATTCTGCACTTTATGATCTTGGTGCAAGCATCTCAATAATTTCCAGGAGCCTATTTGATAAACTAAACTTGGCGACATTTACAACTACTGAAATGAGACTCCATCTAGCCGATTCTACATATAAGCAAGCTATTGGGATTAAAGAGAATATAGTAGTAGAAATTAAAGGAAATCCCACACTTATTGATCTTGTTATAGTGGACATGCCTGAAGATACCATAGATCCTATAATTCTAGGTAGGCCATTCGTAAGAACTATTAAAGCTTTAATCAGTTTGCATGAAGAGAATGTGAGAATAGGACTACAATCTAGATATCCTTTTATAGTCCACTTCGCTAGGAATAAGAAGGCCAAGCCTAATAATGATGATGGTATAATAACGCTGAAAGCTAATTACTTTGGAGTAGGTGTTCCACTCACGAAACCTAAATGATCACCATCTGGGTCAAACTAATTGACCTTAACTAGAAGCGCTTCATAGGAGGCAACTCATATGAAATAAAAGTTTTTATTCTTGTGTTAGTTTTGTTTTGTTTGTTTATTTTGTTTTAATAAAGAGTGTTCGAAGAAGACCTTTGGAGAGAGGAGAAGAAATTAAGGTAATCCTCGATTTTATATTTTGCTAACACATGGCCTTAAGGTATTGCTGATTTTTACAAATCCTATTTGCTGCTATTTTGCCTTTTGCTAAGATGTGCAAAGGTGTGTGAAGCTACTAATCAAATTCCTCAAGATTTTTCAGCTTACATGTCGCATAACGACCACTGGTATGGTGGGAAATGCCTGCACCACTTGCCCGTATCACATCGAGGCGTTGGAAAATACAAGGACCGATTTTTACCGCATGACATAGTCGTCATAACAACCATTGGTACGGTCGAACGCGGTCATACCGCCCGCCCATACCGTATCCTCAAGCAAACATTGGAATTGAAGCAAAGTTATTGGCCGCGTAACGACCAGTAGTACGGGCCCGCATGGCCGTACCACGTGCCCGTACCGAGTTCACGGCTCGAAGGGTTTCGTCGACCCCAAGGTATATACTCGGTATGGTTAGGCTCCAGTCGTACCGCCCGCTCATACCAGGTATCTAGCCACCATATGACCCTAGCAAGAGGTAACCTAAAATTCCTAAAACACTATTTTTTCTTTCTTCTACCTCCAAACTCTAGACTACCTCCAATGGATCTTCAATTCTACTTGTTCTTTCATTGATTCCTTGCGCCCAATCGATCTAAGGTGTGTTTCTCATTCGATCCCCAACTTATTTTCATCCAAACCTTGCTCAATCTTTCACCATTATCAATCTAGACTTAGGTCTTGTTCTTGAGCTAATCTGGATGTTGAGCATGTTTAGATAGTTTTTAGAGGAGATTCTTTTGTAACTAGTGTAGAGGATTGTATATGCTATGTTTCTATTGGATTAACTTTTTAATTAGTTTTATTTCTTATTTTTACAAGGAGCCGTGCACGTGTAATGGTTGTGGCATAATCCACACCACCTGTTGATACGCTAAACCTCTTGTCATTTGGTATCGAGTTCACCGAGGACATTCAGCTGAACCGTTTCAACTGTATCAAGCTCTGAGAAATCAAGTCCACCAAGTGGGCATGTCCATTTATCGCGAACCAACTTGGTATCCATGCTGATTTTGATTTATTGTGCAATAATGTTGGTTTGTATGATTTTGTCTTTCAGGATTGTGCCACGTGCCGCTTCTTGACGCTTGAGTTTCTTAGCATTGTGACGCATTCGGTGACATCTCACTACTGTCCCGAGGAACAAATTCATGGAGTTAATCGCATCGACTTCCGACTCATGAACTACGAGTACTCCTTAACACTCAGCCAATGGGCTCTAATGAGAGGGAAGTAAGATTTGGGGAGTTGCTGTCCTAAAACAGATTTCTGTCCTCCACCATAAACATTCGTGAGGAGTCTCTGTAAGTCGGATTGAGCTGAACATTTACAAATAAATCCCCAGTATGTTAGCTAACTTTCGTTAGTTCAACACTTTTTGATTGGAGCAACAGAAGGTCTTCGAAAAAATCAGTTTCTACCTTCTGGTCTGCTTTGACAGATTTCTGCCATTATTTGCATTTGCTTCTTATTGATTCCTTTTTGGGTTCTTTTTTGGAAATTGAGATTTTTGAAGGAGTTGCTATAGTAGCTTGTATTTTTAGTGAAAGTTTTGCTGCTCTAAAGCTAAAGCCAAGGGTCTATTATCTTTTGAATACACTAATGTTGCTAATGAAGATTGTGTGAAGTTCTGTATGAAGGAAAATTTTCAGGTGGAGAGAGAGAATGATATAATGAGATGAAGAATGGACAAAAGCTCAAACTTGGGGATGACACCCCCGGTGTCACCCCAAGAAATATCCAAGAGGTACAAGCGTCAAAGCTTAGGGATGCCCAAGGAATCCCCTTCTTCATCAATAAAAAGCTCAGGTCTTTCTAGACACTTCGTTTTTATTGTTTCATGCACTATTGTGTTGTTCTTGGAGCGTATTAGTTTTCGTTTGATATCCTTAGTTTGTTTAGTTTGCTTGAATAAAGTAGTTTGTACCCCCGTTCTCGCAGTGTTGTCTCAAATAAGTTGATTGGTGTTGGAAATAAGTAGAAAGTTCTTACTTGAAAGTGCAAGAGGAGCTTGCATTGACTGTGACTTAGACTTTAGCTTGTCATGCTAGTTGTTGTTTTGCCCTTATGGTTAGTGATTATTGTTGTATCATGACTTGTTCCAAACAATTGGGATTGCTTAGTGTGCCTTGAAGGAATCATGCGTTGTTTTAGCATGCAAAAGCATATTATTGTGGTATTCTCATTTGATGTTTTGTTTGGGTTGACTTGGCACATGCTCACACCATGTTATGACTATGAACAAGTCACCATATCCTCTATGATCATTTAGTACTTTACTTGTAGTACCACTCTATGCTTTGATTAGTAATGTTTTGTTGCTCTGCATGATTATGACCATTATTACTCTCTTAGTTGGTTGCTCCAAGTCTTTTGCTAGCCTCCACTTGTATGAGTAAGCTCTACTCATGCTTCCAACTCCCAAGAAACCAAGTTATTCCAAAGTGTCCACTATAAATTCATATTCATGGTGTGTTAGACCATTCCAAGTATATTCTTGTTTTCATCTATCATCCAATTAAAAAGTATTTTGTTATGTGAAAACTTAGTGATTAAATCTCTCACAAACTTGATGGCACACTTTTTATTCCTTGCCCCTAATAAACTTGAACCATTGTGACATCTATGTTGTATATGCTTGCACTTATACGTTGGAATTAGCAGAGCCATGATGTCATTGGTAAAGTTTTCAACATTGCACTTCTATTTTGTACACAGTTGATATCATGCTCTTTTGTCTATGGATGTCGCTGGTGTGAAATAAAAAAGGGAGCTTGTAAGTCCATGGAGTTATGTATTTTGTGTTACAGAAACGCCTAGGCCGCTAGCCTAAGCCATGCCTAATCATGGTGGAAACTTGCAGCATCACCATAATGAGAAATCTGTGAAGCATCCTCAATAAAAACCTATGCAAATAGCAAATAAAAAGATCGCTGAGATGCTCATTGTCTGCTTGCCTTGTCATTTTGGTTATGGATAGGTCCTGCACCATGTGCAAGGGGTACCCCTTTGGAGGTTCTCTATGGTACACATCTACTTACTATGGCAAGAACTTACAGGTGACTAAAGTTGAGTAGCATGAGGTGCGTCCCACGTATTCACGGGACATGAGATTGCCAACTTATACTTTGTCAAGCATATACTCCATAGTTTGTTCACTTTAACCTTAATCACTTCAAGATGCTTATGATAGGGGCAATGAGGGCTGAAAGCTAACCAGTACCATAATTTTTGGAAGCTCTTTTAGAAACTTGAAATCCCTACTTCCCTTTATGAAGGGCCCTCCTTCCACTATTATATTGAGTCTCCACTTTCTACCTTTAGGCACCAGTTAAGAGATCATAGTTGCCATTCTTAGTTTTATGTGCAGTGTCCCAAAACTTATTGATTGATGCATGTTGTTGATATTGCTTGTTCTTGTGCTATTTGTATCTAGTCACTCTTATGACCTTTGAAGGTTTCATATGCATCTATTTGCTACTCCATGAGGGACAAGATGAATGCCACTATGCCATGTTTTTTGTATGTGAAACAAACAATCGTCTTTCAATGCATGTTATACATGATCTTTGTTTGTAGCCTTTCATGTTGCATGCATAGTTACTTTGTCTTATTGTTAGAACTCCATCTTTCATGCACATGTTTAGAGTTCTTTGATCCCAACTTTCAATGCTTGAAAATGGTTTGGTCTTGGTTTTGATGGTGCATGTCACCTGAAAAATTATTATTTTATCACTTACCTACTCGAGGACGAGCAGGAGTTAAGATTGGGGATGCTTGATACGTCGGAAACGTATCTATAATTTTTGATGTCCCATTCTTGTTTAGTATCTACTTTGCTTTGCTTTGTCCACACTTTGAGGTGCTTTTCATATGTTTTCTGGTACTAACCTATTAACAAGTTGCCACAGTGCCACAGTGTCCAAACGTATCTATAATCCGAAGTCAATATTTCACTGAGGAGAACACGGAGTCTAGAGGAGAGACGGCGGGGCGCCACAGGGCGGCCGCACCCCCTAGGCACGGGCCCACCCTGGGCTGCGCCAGGCAGGGTGTGGGCCCCCTGGCCGCCTCCCAGCCTCGCCTCTTTGCCTGCCCCCGATGCCTAAACCCTAAGCACCCGATCAATATTCCACGAAACCGTCTGTAGTCGCTGCCACCATCGTCTCTAGATCAGGGGGGGATCTAAAACTCTTCCCGACACCCTACCGGAGGGGAGATCATCCTGGAGGCCTTCTTCTTCATCATGCCAGCCTCTGGTATGAAGCGTGAGTAGTTCCACCTTGGACTACGGGTCCATGTAGTAGCTAGATGGTTGTATATCCTCCTTGTGCTTTCATGTCTAGATCTTGTGAGCTCCGTTCATGTTCAAGATCTCATCTATTTGTAATCATGCATGTTGTGTTTGCGGGGATCCGATGGATATTGAGATTACTATGTTAGATTGATTAATGGTTTTGTCTTATTGATTCTATCATATCTGTGTTGTTTGTGATCTTGCATGCTCTCTGTTGTTAGTAGCTATCTTGTCCAAGTAGTTGCTAGTGACTCCAAGAGGGGGTATTTATGCTCGATAGTGGGTTCATGCCTCTATTTAATCAAGGTAAGTGACATAAATCTCTAAGGTTGTAGATGTGATGTTGCCACTAGGGAGAAAACAACGGTCTCTTGTTCATGGAACACGTGGATTTTTTACCTTACACACTTTGCTTAAAGAAGTTGTTTGTTCCTTTAAATTTAATACTGGAGGGGGTTCAGATGATAACCCAAAGGTGGAATTCTAGTCATAGATGCAGTTGGATGGCGGTCTATGTATCTTGTTGTATTGCCCAATCGAATCTCATAGGATCTTTATGTCTAGTATTGCATTGTTATGCCTTGCTCATTCCTGTCAATTGCCCTGCTGTAATTTGTTTACCCAGCATGCCAGGTTTGTTTATCTAAGGAGGACACCTCTAGTGAACTATGGACACCGGTCCAATATTTACCATTTATACATCTTCCACTATTACTGTTACTTTCTGCAAACCATCATCACCTTCCACACCATACAGTTAATCCTTTTTTACAGCAACCGGTGAGATTGACAACCTCACTGTTAGTTGGGGCAAAGTCTTAAGTTTGTGTTGTGCAGGTTTCCACGTTTCTTGCAACACCTTTGAGACATTTCCTTCCTCCTACTGGTTCGATAACCTTGGTTTCTTACTGAGGGGAGACTTGCTGTTGTGCTGCATCATACCTTGGTCTTGGGGTTTCCGGACGAAGCGCTCCATGTTGACGCAACGCCATCAAACCTCGCCACTCAGTTCCATGATTCGAGCAGCCAATGGAGCATGGGTAACTATCCACCACCACCACAATGAGCAACAAAAAAGCTTGCAAAAGCCTGAGCTTGGGTAATAATGAGGTTGTACTCCAGCTCCTTGTGTGCTTTGAAACACTCGTGTTGGTTTGTTCCAACACTTTGCTTTTTCTTTCGTTTTTTGTTTGTTTTGTTTTCCTAGTCACTTGCTTGGTCGCAATTTTTTTCTATTCTTTAATCCCTATCCTCAAAATACAAAAAGATTTTCCCTTTTTCCTTTTTCATTAAAGTGGATTTGCATTTTGCCTCTTTGCTTCAATTTTATTATGAGAGTGATTTTTCTTGAGTTTTGAAGGAACACATCCCTATAAGGAAGAGGATTATGAAGTCACTAATTATAGGTATGTCCTATGTCTACCACTTTTAAGTTTGAATTGTTTATCGTATTAGTTGATTTTCTAAGATGCTATGCTAGTGGGAATAATTCAAAATAGCTAGAGTAAAGATTATTATTTGTATGAATGATTAGTTGTGGAAGATTTTTCTCTAGTTCTTGTAGCTAACTGAGTCTTGCCTTGGAAATAATTTTGCGAAACAAGTACAACAAGAAAAACTCTGAAATTTTATAATTTGTTTCACGAGTGATTGTCTTGAGAGTTTATCTTTGAAGATACTTAACCCCATGGATGTTCTGATAGACTTGACGACACTCTAGAAATGAGTTGTTTGATTGAAATGAAGTGTAGTGGTAATTTTGATTGCATGCCAAAGATAACCTTGTGGATCAAACCGTGATACTATTTAGAAAGTTCTATTTTTTCCATGCACACATTTGGATGCCAACAACTCCGCTAGCTTTTAAACGATCTATGGTATAACCCCAGATTTTGGCTATGAGTTGATGACATGGGTGGCATATGTGTCACCATATGGGAAAAATTATTGGTACTCTCGAAGGTTGTGCAAACCATTGTTTAAAAGCATCACTTAATAATCCTTGTTGAGAAATATCCTTACAAGAAGGAAGAAAAAGAGAAAGAAAAAAAATAAAAGAGAAAATATGATGATCCATATAACAAGTCTTTGGCATGATCTCGTTAATACTTTATGAATTTTCTTTAGAAGCAATGATTGGAATAGTAGTGTTTTCGATAGTGTTGATTTACCGATGTGGGTGTCAATAAGACACTTTACTGTTATGCTACTTAGGACATGAACTCTCTTACTCAATATTGCTATAATAAACATCCTAGTGTTCCTAGGCAAGCTGAGAGTTAACTAGAGGAATTGGATTGATTGTTACACTTCTATATATTTATACTTATATTAAACTCTAGTTTGATTGTCTTGAGTTATCAAAGATTGTATTGTATTCTTATCATCTATTTAAATTTGATGAGATTTTCAATATGGAAGAAGTGTTGGACGCATATGGCTACCAACCGTAAGTGAATTCATATTCTTGTTGTTTTAAGTTTAAACGTTGAATTCTTTATAGTTCTTTTGTTTTTTCTTGCTCGAGGGCGATCAAGATTTGAGCTTTGGGGATGTTGATGGCTCCAAAAAGCGACATCTTCCTCCACATTTAAACATTGTTTTTCATCAAGCAATTGACATTATTCTCTCTTGATTTTCCACTAATGACTAAATATTGCAAAGATATGCAAAACCTCTCTTTGATTTAGGTTGTGTAGGAAACCACACTTTTATTGCAAAATCCAGAGTCATAAATGATGATTTTGAGAAAGTATTGATTACCAAGTATTCCTAGAGCTAATACCAGGCGCTATCCAGCATAATGACCACTGGTACGGGCACGTCCCGCCTGTATAGGGTGGCGGCGGCTTTGTCTCGTCAAACCCTACAACTCTCATGAAGGCGTCTATATATTTTGAGTTCCCAACGGCCGTCTAGTGGCCGCCATTATCAGATTTCATCACAACACCACAAAAGGAGATCCACACCATAGTTTATCCCTTTCACCCCCATCATCTTCATTAGACATAGCCATTATAAGAGTGTTTGATGGTACTTGAGATCTCCTTGTGATTCGGCGGCCATTGTAGGAGTATTTGATTTCAATCTAAGTATTGCACAATGTTTTCTATCCTTGATCTTATTTTTATGAGTGAGTAGTCCTCACGGGCTGCAGGTTGGGGAGAAACCTTGCAGCGTTTATGTGCATCTAATCTAAGGGAGAATTGTGTATTTGTTTGTAAGAGGGATTTGTATCATTTGTTTCTTTGTCTCTTTCCTTGATCTTTGGACTTGTAGGTACCCAAGACCCCCAAATCGATCAAGGCTTAAGGTGAGATACTTGTCTAGCGGTGATCTCATAGGAACCCTAATGACAACAGGGTAGTATGATGTTCACTTACCGACCCATTAGGGATCACAACAACATCACCACTTAATGCTTTGATCTATGTTTTACACTTAATAATCATTTTTAGCTCAGTGCTTCATGGTACACTCGGTTGTATCAAAAAACTATTGCTATGCCTATGGCCTCTCAGGGACTCTAGTATATTAGGATGTGTTACCCACAAAAGATTATCTCTATTGGAACCTTACACATGATTGTGCTTATTTTTATCCTTTATCCCATATGATGTGCAGCTGCAAGTGGATCTTCAATCCTGGCCTATCTCCATCCATTGATTCAACCCACAATATAAAGTAAACTAGATTGGTCCCGTAAACAAAGGTAAAACAAAAAAACAAAGCCTTGTAGATATGTCCTTATTTTCATTCCAATTAGCGTTGTTTCCCAAGGTTAGGTTAAACCTAGGTCTAATTAGTGTTGTTTCCCAAGGTAAAACAAAAAAATTGCATCCGTAATTTGGATCGAAGGTATCAGCCACCCTCTTGGTTCATCTCGAACTAAGCTCGCCAGCTAGAGTGCGGTTCTCCTCGATCCATGTCGCCGCCGGCGTCGCTCACCACCTCGCTAGGCGCCTACTACCTGTCGCGACTACTGTGGCCCCTACAAGCTCGCGCTGCCGCCGCCAGCACCATCGTTGCCTTAGAATTTTCCATGCTCACCATCCGTCCCTGCTCCTCCTCTCCAATAGAAATAAGAAACACGCCCCTGCTACTCTTCACCGACATGTTAGTTGTCTGTCTGGTTGGAGAAGGTGACCCGCCGATTGCTTTTCTTAAAATCTTTGTAGGGTATATTTTTTCATTAAGGGGTGATGTATTACTTAAAAGGTTTAAATATTACACCCGAACTCTGCATAGTTGGGTTGCACACAACCAACACAGGTCCACATATCCAAATAGAGAGAAAAAATAAAGAAGATGGATTACATATCAAAATAATAAATTGTAAAATGCCTAAGATGTTGAAGGCGGACCTATTCATAGATTATGCTGTCATCCATGTTGGGTAAACACATCCAACATTGTATCCTCCAGCCGCATACACACCTCCATAAAAAGGTCGGGGTGATCCACACGATGTAGTGCTGATTAAGACCGAAGGGTGTTGGTGCATCTGTAAATAACCTGCATGAGAGAAAGATTTATATCATTAAAGACTATCATTTCTACATAGCCATAGCAATTATATAATGCAATCACTCCAACCCGAAGAAGTAACTTATACTTGTGATCTATACCATGTAACCAATTCCCGAAAATGTTGGCAATACTACATGGTGGATAGAAGCCTAAAGATTCTTGGGTAACTGACCATATAAACCTAGCTAAGGTTCAACATGTATCTTGTGTAATCATCAAGCCAGGGAGACCTGGGATCACCTATTGTTTGAGTGCATTTTCGCTTGGGACTATTGGGCAGCATGCAACATCACTTGGGATCAGACTCTGCCTATGGATCAGCATATTCTCATGGCTCAATCGAATTTTATTGGCCCATGTTTCATGGAGGTTTTGCTTGTGCGACTTGGAATGTATGGAAGGAACGAAATGATTTCATTTTCAAGAACGAACAACTATCCATTGCTAGATGGAGAGTGAGGTTCCAAAGTGACTTAATGATTCATAGATTTAGAGTCAAGGATACCTTAGTCCAACCCTCATTGACTGGATCCTCCTCTCTTCTGTATAGTTTCATAATTTTCCCTCTTTTCCATTTCCTCCCCCATGATGTATTCGCCTTTTGTGGTTGGTTGCCTTGTGCATAAATAAATAAATAAAATCACACCGTAGGGGCTTCCCATATGGTATTATGGTCAAAAAAACCATATAAACCTAGCGATATTACATTGGAAAACATGTGTTTGATTGTCTCTTTATGATGACAAAATACACACCTAGGATACCCATGCCAATTTTTCTTAATAAGGTTATCTTTAGTAAGGCTACCTCGACGAAGATAACAAGCAAAGATTTTGTTTTTTAGAGGTATCTTCATCTTCCAGATCATCCTATTATCTAAAACTGGTATGTCAGGCTGGGCTAAACCATTGTATAAGGAACTAACGGAGAAAGATTCATTCTCACTTAAGTTCCAATGAAATTCATCAGGCCTAGCTAAAAGTTGAAAATTTGCTAACCGTTGTAGCAGTGTGATCCAAGAGTAAAGTCTAGTACCAATCAAATCTCTCCTAAAAGTCACATTAGGAGGATGATTCCAATATGGTGGCAATCGTTTCCTACTTATAATGGACGATGGAATATAATGCGGGATATCGTCCACAGAGTGTAGTACCAAGCCACTTATCCTCCCAAAACTATATACAAGATTAGTCCATAATAGAAAATGTGCCAAAGCGTAAGAAATGTTTGTTTGTTGCCATCAGACCAACCCAAAAGTGAGAGTCACTAGGTTTCCAAACCATCTGGGACAATTCTTTTTGAAAGGATAGAGATGTCCCCTAGAGGTGGTGAATAGGCAATTTCAAAAAATATTATGGTTTTGGCTTGATATAATGCAGAATTAAACTAATGTTTATTTTACAAGCACAAAACCTAAATACACCAGGCTCAACTAAGTGCACCAATAACAAGTTAATCTAAGCAACATAGCACAATATAAATATACCACAAGTGATAAGCAAGATATAAGTACTTCAAGCTCAATGGCTATCACAAGGAAAGGAAGATCATGTATAGAGATAATCGAGGCACGCGAAGACGAAGATGTATTCCCGTGTTCCCCTACAAGTAAGGCACGTTCGAGAGGCGTGGGATTCCTAAAGGATTTCCCAATGCCACGAAGGCTCACCTCATTTTCTGATTCTATCCCATGAAGGAATAGGCCATTTCCTTGTGGCTAGATTTTCCTCCACTCCGAAGATGGCAAGCTACACAACCACTTCACAAGCTCCACAAAGGAGAAACCTGGGTCCCTTCACAATCTTCCATGAAGTGGACATCGCGACACCAGCCGCCAAGCCAACTAGCAGGCCACCTTCGAACACTAGTAGGAAAAGTTCTATAAGTGGCGTACCTAATTTTAGGTTAGTGGCGCACTTTCTGTGAGCCACAGATATTATGCCACTGTAATATTTATCCATGGCGCACGTCCTGGTGCGCCATGGATAGTAGGGTAGTAAGTGGCGCACGCCCTTACTGTGCGCCACAGATATTACCAGCAGCGCATGCTCCCGCACATCACAGATAGTAGGGTAGTCAGTGGCGCACGACCATGTCGTGCGCTACAGATATTATCAGCAACACATGTGTACATGGTGCACCACAGACACGGTGCGCCACTGACGTCAATAACAGTGTGCCACTGACTACTCGAGTATATTTTTTATTTATACGAAAGTTATATATACAACAGTTATACAACACTATACCGAATCTAAGATGATAGTGATCCAAAGTGCTGAAATATATCAAATATGAATTCAAGTGTTATTAGATTATTACACAAAGTGTTAGTACAAATTCGGTCGATCACATTCTAGAATATGGCGCCCTTGGGACAATCTATTTGATTGCAGGGTTTTGTTTACAAATTCGATCATCATATTACACATGCATAGAGCTATCACCCTAGACTATGATCGAATAGAGCATAGCAGCGACAACGGGGAGCAACACCGAGACCTTGATCAAGATTTTCATCCAGTTCTTATTACACATGTATCTCCTCCACTTGTCTATCGCCATCTCTCTTGTCTTGTAGCCTTTGTAGCTGTTGCCGTTGAAGTTTTTCACTTGTTCCTGACAATCCTCCCACTCGTCGTAGACCCCTGGAACCCGATCCCTGTATACCACGTACCACTTGGACATCTCTATAGACAAGTAATACATAGAAAAGACATGTAGTATATGTTATACACCAAAAAGAATGGCAAAATACAAACATGTTTGCATGATCAGAAAGATGAGCAAAGATTAAAATAAAATATAGCACCGATGACGATCATATAAGCAAGTCCAACATCGACCATCAAGGGTTTTACTAGCCCGCAGTAGTTAATAATGTTTACGATACACACGTCAAACGATAGTTCGGAAACACATCACGAGGATAGTCAAGTCCATGACACGACACACACAACCAACACTGCTAGCTAGGCACGCACACGTCATGTAGACCTCGCCGGGAATGGGGTCACACCCTCTCTCATCATGAACGTCCTGGTGTCGCGTTGCATGTCAAGGCAATCTCCGATCTCGCGGTTACTCAACACGATGTGCATGTACATGGACTCCCCTTTGGTTCGTGTCAACACCTGGATTTTTAATCCCAGATGCTTGTTATGCCATACATCGCAATCCCAGGATTACCATTTTTGCGAGACATAACAGAATTGGATACCATAGTACATCATCCATTACAACCGTACATAATTTCTTACACAAATAGGGATCTCATGATCCAGTTCTTAATACAACATCAACCAGCGGAATACGTAATAATAACGGTAGCATAGGCGAAGCTCCATCTTCAGGGTCACAGGCAATGCTAACGATGGGAGATGATCCTAGTTGTCGTAACCTTCCTGGGGTCCATCCTCCAGGTACTCCTCTTCATAGTCTGGCCATGGGAATAGCCAGGGACAAAGCCATGAGTACTCTTTAAGTACTCGCAAACTAGTACTAGCAGGTAAAGGGGTTTTTGGATAATAGGACACTAGGCTCTAGGGTTGTTTTGCAAAAGCCAGATTTATCTCTACTAAGTTCAGGAGCACTAATGATAGTTGAAGTTTATAACACCTAAATGGGAACTTGTATTTCATATCACAACCCTGTTTTGGTCAAGTCAAAGTCTCACTTCATTTCACAAGTCATTTTGAAAAGTCTGACGGGGGAACAGTGTGGCCACTCCAACTGTCCATAACCGCGGACGCGGCTATTCGAATAGTTTGACACTTTGCAGAGATTGTACACTTTCACCACAACATTCGATACATCCATCAGGAACAAATCCTGAATTCACCATACTCAGTATGCGGATAATCAATCCTAACCTTTCAATTACACGCCCTAGTATAAGCACCTCTCCTGTGAGTTTGGCCTCCCAACCATGACCAACTGTCATCTTGGGTACTGCACAGGTGGACAATCTTCACAAGGTAGCCTCATCTCAGACCTTGGCCGTGAGGGAACTAAAACTAAAGTATATAAGTTTCCAGTCAAGCCCTACCCAATCTTCGGGTATTGTGGTTGTACGATAAAATTGGAATGGTATCGCATCCAGACAACCATCAGTTTTATAAAGGGCTAAGGCTCATGCCTCATCATTTTCATCACCAAAATCATCAAGTGTCCGGAAACACATGTCCAAAACATTTCAATAGAATGATCCATCATTCCAAGGTTTTCATAACCATTTTCATCAAGTATTCCCATCTAAAATTGATCAATTTTTATGCTTAGCACTAGCATCTATAAGTGGGAGTAGGCACTAATGAGGGGTGGTAACTAGTGGAGTTTCAACTAAGTACAACCTTATTTCTTAGGATGATATCAAGGTTTCTAACTTAGGCCAAATTTTATGCTCTTTATGCAACCTTCACATATCTTTCTAGAATCCACCAATCTCTTAAGTAAATTCTAAGTAAGAGCTTTGATAAAGAAATAAAGTAAGAAGCTTGCAAGTAAAACTAGGATTGGGTTATCAAGTGGGTATGATCACATATGCTTAAGGTATATGGTAGGCATGGTAACAAGCAAGTATTTGCTTGCACAATTGCAAGTATAAGCTTGCATAGGTCAACTTGATTAGTAAGGCTTGCCTTGTGCAGAGCAGTGGTTGAAGTTCTCCTCGGCTTCTTCGTAGAATCCTCCTTCCTCCTCGTATCCTGGGTCGGTACTAGCGTCTATAAATAAATACGATGTACACAATCACCAAGCAATACTTAACTACTGGCAATCATCACACAAAAGGGCCCTATAGATGATCTAGCATCATCACTAACATTACAAGATTTGGGTTTGGTTTAAAATATCCCTTTTATTTTTAGAAAAGTAATTTCTACTCATTGAAACACTACTTAAGATTTAATATTCTCCAAACCAAATATGGGATCATGTTGACACATGTCATCACCACATGTTTTAGTCCATGGGAATGTGATTTAAAGTGGTGTCACAATTTAATAAGGTTTTACCCTTTTATTTTAATTAATTAAAATGGCTAGAAATGCCTATGTGGCATTCTTTTATTACTTGAACAATATTTCTATAAGTAACCCAATATAATTTTATATATTCTGAAAGGTATAGTTAAATGTGATTTTTGAGAGTTGGAATCAACTCAAAAGCTATTGTGGTTTAACTTTGTAAAATGTTTGAATGCAGAAAAGATTCTTCCTTGTTATTTTTACCAGGGATGATCTACAGATCCTAATGACTTGAATCCAACAGGCTTGGATTCATCATTCCCAGACCTTTCTAACAAAATTGGTTTCATTCAAATTGGTGCACTGAGTCGACCTGGGTTGATTTTTGAAAATGGGTACAGAAGTGTGTTTGAAATAAAAAGAAAAAAGTTTAATTCAAATAACTGGGCTGCGCGGGAAACGATACTGGGCCGGCCTGCTAAGCGCAGCGCTTCCGCGGGCTGTTTAAGTGGCTGTCCCCGCGCTTCAGTGACACAGGGGGATGCGAAGCGGTATGGGGCGATGTGAGCCGTGGGATCTTGTTCTAATCTAACGGCTGAGAGTCATCATCGATGTTGGGCAACGCCGGCGAGACAGAAACCTAGCACGGCCAGTGAGGGTCGTTGGGGGCTCACCGGGGTGCAGACGAGGGTCCGCGAGGCGGGCGAACGATGAAGTCGACGACGGTGAATCTCCTGTACCGGTGGCTCCTCTTGGGGCGGCTCCAATCGCTGGCTCCCTTCTTCTCCAGAGGCGGCGGGCTCCAGTGAAATTCCGACGAGGTGGTGCTCGCCTTGCTCCGGGAACGGTGTGGCACGATCAGTGAGGAGAGGGGAGTAGAATGGTTTGAAGAATTCGACTGGGGGTGGCCTCTATTTATAGTCGAGCGAGGGGACCGACGGGGCGCACGGTGAGCTCGTCGGGGGCGATGGTACAGACGGCTATCCGCATGGGAGAAGGTAGGGGGCGGTGCGGTGCTCCCTGGCGATGCTCAACAACATGGTGGCGAGACGTGGGGCGGTGCAGTTGGGTCGGAACGCGACGGTGCTCTGCGCGTGCCCAACGGAGAACTTAACGGCTCACAGCGCGCGTGGTCCGCGCGGCGGCGAACAAGCGTGTCTGCGGGGTTGCTAGAACGGTGGTGATCACGTATGCACACGGCGAGGGCGGCGCGCGGTCTGTGGGCGTTGGTCGAGCGTGGCGCATGGGGCGTGCTCTCGGCATGGTTGCTGGCGAGGTTGGCATGGTTCGTGCGCGTGGTCCAGTGGCTGGCTACGTTCGAGCGGTGGACAGGGAGTGGCGGTGGGGTGTTGTCTTGCTCCCAGACATGCTGGCTAGGCTTGTTTCTCCTCCTAGCTGGCTGTCGACATGGGGGTGACAAGGGTGCATTCGGCCTGCTCACCATTGATGGCAATGCCAAGCTTACATTGATGCTAAGGTTGTGCAATTGAGCTAGATGATCTACTAAAGCCTAGTTGCAACCAGAGAGGGAACAAGTTAGGCTTCAATCACTGCTCACAATAGTGTTTGGATTTTGTTTGATTTGTGTCTGCAACCTGTTTGATGAAATGGCCGCAAGAACTCAAGTTTTGAATTTTTAAAAGATTTTTGGTGGGTGTGCTAGGTTGGTGCTGTTGAGTCTGCAGATGCTTGGGTTTTGAAAGTTGAGCTTGTTTGAGTGGTTTTTGAAAAAGTGGGATCTTCCCATATGATATGGACTCAATTTTGCATTGTCATTTAAACTATGCATTTGAAAGTTTCTGGATGATCACAAGGTGGGGCTTGATACTTTGTTACGAGTACAATCAAGGGGTGCAAAGATCCAGAAAGGTTTCTGTTAGGTTCTGAAAGTTTGAGACAGCCAAAGTAGGCATGGGAGTTAAATTGGTCAAAATGACCATTCCCTTATTTTATTTGTTTTGATTTACTTGTCTTTGGGAAAAGTGTGGGAAATGTTTTAGATGATGTTTATTTCACCTAAGAAACATTTTACAAGCAAGGAAACACACAAACAAGGTGGTTCAAAAGAATTCAAAATCAATGCATACACATATGCATGCCTTCATAGTTTTATTTAAAAAGTTTTTTTGTTAACCCTAATTTTGATGCTTAGAGTTTGATGATCCAAGTTCAATATTTTTGGGATGTTACAAACCTTCCCCCCTTAAACAAAATCTCGTCCAGAGATTTGAAAAAGGACGAAAAAGATTACCTAGGATTTGAAGAGATCGGGAAACTCCGTCCTGATGTGATCTTCGCGCTCCCAGGTAGCTTCCTCTTCTGTGTGGTTGCTCCACTGAATCTTGAGAAACTTGATGCTTCGGGTTTGGGTAGTTCTGAAGGCTTCTTCCAAAATACGGATGGGTACTTCGGTATAGGTTAGGTCATCGTTGATCTCTATGGTCCGGTGGTCGATATTCTTGAACACTTCGGTCTTCTCTGGAACTTCGAGGCACTTGTGAAGTAACGAGATATGGAACACATTGTGCACAGCTGACATCTCTTCGGGTAGCTCCAATTGATACGACACTTCTCTTCGATGGTTCAGAATCTTGAAAGGTCCGATATATCTGGGGGCTAACTTTCCTTTGAGATGGAAACACTGCATTCCCTTCAATGGCGACACTTTCAGATAAACAAAATCTCCTATGTTGAAGGCGAGGTCTCGACGTCTCTTGTCGGTGTAACTCTTCTGTCTGGATTGGGCGGTCTTGAGGTGCTCACGAATCTTGTGAACCTTCTCTTCTGCTTCTCGTAGGATGTCGGGTCCGAAAATCCGACTCTCTCCTACTTCCGACCTGTTCAAAGGGGTGCGACACTTCCTTCCGTACATGAATTCAAATGGGGCCATTTGCATCTGGCTTGGTAACTGTTATTATAGGAAAATTCTGCAAACGGCAGACAGTCTTCCCACTTGGATCCATATTCTAACACACATGCTCTAAGCATATCTTCGAGTATTTGATTTACTCGCTCCGTTTTTCCATCGGTTTGAGGGTGATACGCGGTACTAAAATCTAGGCGGGTTCCTAAACCTTCCTGAACCTTCTTCCAGAATCTCGAGGTAAACTGCGTTCCTCGATCCGATACAATGTTCTTAGGGACTCCATGCAAACTAACTATTCTAGCGATGTATAACTCCGCTAGCTTCGAACTCTGATATGTGGTCTTGACGGGCAAGAAATGGGCGACTTTGGACAATCTGTCCACTATGACCCAGATAGAGTCATTTCCCCTACTATAAGTAGGTAGTCCAGTGATAAAGTCCATTCCAACGGAATCCCATTTCCATTCCGGAATCTTCAAGGGTTGCAACAATCTAGGGGGTCTTTGATGTCCTGCCTTGACTCGCTGACATATATCACACTTGGCGATATAGCTTCCGATTTCTCTCTTCATCTTATGCCACCAAAATTGCTCTTTCAAATCTTGATACATCTTAGTTCCTCTGGGGTGGATAGAATAAAGAGTATCATGAGCTTCCTTCAGAATAACTTCTTTCAACTCGGAATCTGCTGGTACACAAAGGCGTCCTTTGTACCACAGAACTCCTTCGTCTTATGTGAATCCGGGTACTTTGCCTATACCGATACTACGCTTGATTCCGTCGATACTAGCATTTCCTTTCTGCGCCTCTTTGATCTGGCTGATCAAAGTGGGCTGAAGTTCTATGCTAGCCAAAAATCCTTCACTTACTAATTCCATTCGAAAATCTTCCATCTCTTTGTGCAAACTTGGTTGCTCCTTCAAGATCATGGAGTTCAAGCGGCATGACAATCTTCTAAGGGCATCTGCTACCACATTGGCTTTACCAGGGTGATAGTGAATGTCCAGGTCGTAATCCTTGATTAGCTCTATCCATCTCCTCTGTCTCATATTCAGCTCCTTCTGAGTGAATATGTATTTCAGACTCTTGTGATCCGTATAAATCTCACAATGATTTCCCATCAGGTAATGTCTCCATGTCTTCAGGGCTAGAACTATGGCTGCGAGTTCGAAGGCATGGGTTGGGTAATTTTGCTCATGTTGCTTCAATTGTCGAGATAGATAAGATATAACTTTGCCTTCTTGCATTAGCACACATCCGAGACCGATCTTGGATGCATCACAATACACATCGAAGGGCTTCGAGATATCCGACATGATCAAGATTGGGGCTGAAATCAATCTCCTCTTGAGTTCTTGAAAACTCGCTTCACATTTGTCCGTCCATTCAAACTTCTTGTCCTTCTTCAGCAATTGGGTCATGGGTCTGGCGATACTCGAGAATCCTTCTACGAACTTGCGGTAATATCCCGCCAATCTGAGAAATGCACGAACTTGGGTTTGAGTGGTCGGGGCTTGCCAATCTTCTACATCTTTCACTTTGGCAGGGTCAACGGCAATTCCTCTGGATGATACAATGTGGCCGAGTAATCCTACCTCCTGTAACCAGAATTCACATTTGCTAAACTTGGCATACAACTGATGCTCTCTAAGGGTTCCAAGAATGGTCCTTAGGTGTAGCTCATGTTATTCTTTTGATTTGGAATAAATCAGAATGTCATCAATGAAAACAACGACAAACTTATCCAGGAAGTCCATAAAAATCTTATTCATGAGGTTCATGAAATAAGCGGGGGCATTGGTTAATCCAAAAGACATGACAGTATACTCGTATAATCCATATCTGGTGGTAAAGGCAGTCTTTGGGATATCCTCTGCACGAATCTTGAGTGATGATAACCAGTTCTAAGATCAACCTTAGAAAACACTTTGGCACCGGTCAACTGATCAAACAAATCTTCTATCTTGGGCAAAGGTTACTTGTTCTTGATGGTGACATCATTCAACTTCCGATAATCCGTACACAAACGGTTACCTACATCTTTCTTGTCCACAAACAAGACATGTGATCTCCATGGTGACGCACTTGGTTGAATCAATCTAATTTCCAGCATGGCCTCCAGTTGCTTCTTCAGTTCTTCTAACTCCGATGGGTTTATACTATAGGGTCTCTGGGCTATGGGTCCTGTTCCGGGGATTAGTTCGATGATAAACTCGATATCCTGATCCGGGGGCATACCGGGCAAAACATCTGGAAATACATCGGGGTATTCACAGACTATCCGGACTTGGTCAATGGTAGGTTGGGCTATACTCTTGTTGCATTTGAATTGACGAGGTAAGGTTTCAGATATATGCTCGACTGATATTCCAGCGGTACTGTTCATGGTTATGGCTTTCTTGGCACAGTCAATCAATCCTTTATGTTTGGACATCCAATCCATTCCTAGTACTACTTCCAAATCTTTAGTTCCGAGTACTATCAGATTAGCATAAAAATCTATGCCATGGATTCGGATAGGGACGGCTTTGCAAATTTTCCTAGCCTTGGTGGTTGATCCGGGAATTTGAACAATCATTACATGCTTCAATTTGGTTGGTTGAATTTACTAGCGCATGCAAATTCTTCGGTGACAAATGAATGCGATGCACCAGAATCAAACAACACTCGTGCAAGTACTGAATTAACAGAAAACATACCCAGCACGGCGTCTGGCGCTTCCTGAGCTTCTTCAGCATGCATGAGAAAAAGACGGCCATTGCAGTTGAGTGAATTCCCTGGTGCAAACCTTCTTCCGGGCTAAACACGACGCTGCTGCTAAGCTGGGACATAGGCATTGGGGGCTGTAGCATTCTTCTTATTGGGGCACTCGTTGGAATAGTGGCCTTTATTTCCACAGTCATAACAAGTCACTTGCGACTTGTCCTTGGCTGCTACAGGCACAACATTGCTTCCGGTCCTAGGGGCAGTGTTGGTGTTGGTGGCATCATTGTTGGTGTTGAACTTGGGTGGGGCATAGTTGAAATTGCTAGAGTTGCCGGGGTTGTTGTGATTTCCTCCAGGTCTAGGGTTTCCACGGTTGGGGTAAGTCGGGCGGTTCATCGGGGGTCTGTTGGTTCTTGGGGCAAATCCTGGAGATGGGTTAGGACGATACTTTGGGGTCTGATGGGTTCCTGGTTGATGCATCATACGACGGTTGCGGTTCTCATTGGCTTGGTTGATCTTTCCTTCCATCTGGATAGCAGAGTCGACAAGGGCTTCAATATCAGCAAATGGGATATTGACTAACACTGTCTGCATCTCGTCATGCAGACCATTCAGGAATCTCTCTTTATTCTTGGCTTCCGTGTCTATCTCATCCGGGGCATACCTAGATAATGACAAAAAATTGTCACGGTATTCCACTACCGTCATCCTTCCTTGCTTCAGCTCTCTGAACTCGTCTCTCATTCTCTTGATCAAACCTGGTGGTACATGGGTTCTGCTAAACTTGACCTTGAATTCCTCCCAGGTCATCATCTGTCCTCCGGTCATTGCACGAACACTGTTCCACCATGCCCTGGCATCTCCGGCTAGGTAGTGGGTGGCAAACAGAACTTTCTCGTTGGCTTCCACTCCGGCGGCTTCTAAGTTATTTTCCATGGTTTGCAGCCAATCATCGGCGTCTAGGGGTTCTTCTGACTTCGTGAAAACAGGCGGGTTGGTATTCTGGAAATTCTTGAGTTTAGATCCATGGTTATCTTGATTTCCGTGGCCTTGGTTGTTGTGGGCTAGCTGAGCTATCTGTTGCAGAGTGGCTAGGTTGGCTTGACGTTCCGCTTTTCAGCTTCACGGTCAGAAGTCAACATTTGCAGGATCTGCAACATTGGGTCCGGGGATGAACCACTTCCTCCGCGTGGCATCTGAAGATTGAGATAGATCATGAGAAAAGAGGGAAATTTCTAAGGTTCTGGGTCTTTGAAAAGTTTTTAAAGTTTGACATAGATTTTCTAGCAACTTGCTTTTCATTCATTCATTCACACGATACAACACACACCACAACAAGGAAAAACAGATGGTTTTAAGAACCATTCTGGAATCTACGATACAGTGGGACCGAATACTACTCACTACGCTAGTGCTCAAGTGCTACTACTCCTCGGAATCTGTGGCTTCATCATCCTGATCATCATCGATGAAGGCGAAATCATCCTCATCAGTGAAGAAGTCCATGGCCTGATCCTCTAGAAAATCATCATCATCGCTGAGATAGGAGTAGGGGTCTCCACGAAGATCCTCTCCTGTATTCTCCCTTTCCTCCAACTTCATGTCTCTCTCGTGGATGGTCTCTTCCAAAGATGAGATGCGGTGGCGTAGACGGGCAATAATGCGCTCCTTCTTGTCGAGATGACGGCGACGAGACTTGCGATCCTTTGCTAGCATGGCGATGGTTTGGTCCTTCATCTTGATGATGGCAGACTTGTGGTTGGAGTAGTCACGGTAGTTGTCTAACTCCTGCTGACGATCGTACATCATGAAGCTAAGGTGGTCCAATTGAGTCTTCAGCTCGGGGTGGTATGGGGCTTCTAGTGGTTGTCCATTTGCATCACGCCTTGGGCAAAACTCAAAGCGGGTTCCCTTGATCTGATTGATGCTTTGCCCACACAGACGGGCAAGACTTTCCTGCATGGCCCTGGCAAGTCCATCGAGCCAGTTGTTCTCTCTTAAGGTAAACTCAATTCCTTCCGCAGTGGGAGGTTCAATCTTTCCTCTGAGACTTGCAAAAATTAGCCATTACAGATCTTCTCCTCCTTGATCATTGAGCTGAGCTCCGAAGAACTCGGGGTGCGGACGCTCCAGAAGTTCCGAAAGCTGGTCCAAATCCCTCTCAAAGATAAGGTCTCCTCCATTCCCCAACTGATAAAACTTGCTGTACTTCACGTCCATCTATAAGAATATAGGATGAGTAAGTTAATAGAGTGATCAAGTGTGTCAAAATTTTATGTATTTTGCAAGAGTTTTTGAGGAACATGAATTTTCATGAAAGAATCAGAGAGATAAGAAAAAGAATAAGTTTTTGGTAAATATTTGTTTTTCTTTGGTTTTGAAACTAAGTTTTTGGTTCAAACATCCAATCTAACTAGGGTCTCCTATGGTCAGGATGGCTCTGATACCAACTTGTCAACACCCGGATTTTTAATCCCAGATGCCTGTTATGCCATACATCGCAATCCCAGGATTACCATTTTTGCGAGACATAACAGAATTGGATACCATAGTACATCATCCATTACAACCGTACATAAGTTCTTACACAAATAGGGATCTCATGATCCAGTTCTTAATACAACATCAAGCAGCGGAATACGTAATAATAACGGTAGCATAGGCGAAGCTCCATCTTCGGGGTCACAGGCAATGCTGACGATGGGAGATGATCCTAGTTGTCGTAACCTTCCTGGGGTCCATCCTCCAGGTACTCCTCTTCATAGTCTGGCCATGGGAATAGCCAGGGACAAAGCCATGAGTACTCTTTAAGTACTCGCAAACTAGTACTAGCAGGTAAAGGGTTTTTGGATAATAGGACACTAGGCTCTAGGGTTGTTTTGCAAAAGCCAGATTTATCTCTACTAAGTTCAGGAGCACTAATGCTAGTTGAAGTTTATAACACCTAAATGGGAACTTGTATTTCATATCACAACCCTATTTTGGTCAAGTCAAAGTCTCACTTCATTTCACAAGTCATTTTGAAAAGCCTGACGGGGGAACAGTGTGGCCACTCCAACTGTCCATAACCGCGGACGCGGCTATTCGAATAGTTTGACACTCTGCAGAGATTGTACACTTTCACCACAACATTCGATACATCCGTCAGGAACAAATCCTGAATTCACCATACTAAGTATGCGGATAATCAATCCTAAGCTTTCAATTACACACCCTAGTATAAGCACCTCTCCTGTGAGTTTGGCCTCCCAACCATGACCAACTGTCATCTTGGGTACTGCACAGGTGGACAATCTTCACAAGGTAGCCTCAGCTCAGACCTTGGCCGTGAGGGAACTAATACTAAAGTATATAAGTTTCCAGTCAAGCCCTACCCAATCTTCGGGTATTGTGGTTGTACGATAAAATTGGAATGGTATCGCATTTTCATCACCAAAATCATCAAGTGTCCGGAAACACATGTCCAAAACATTTCAATAGAATGATCCATCATTCCAAGGTTTTCATAACCATTTTCATCAAGTATTCCCATCTAAAGTTTATCAATTTTTATGCTTAGCACTAGCATCTATAAGTGGGAGTAGGCACTAATGAGGGGTGGTAGCTAGTGGAGTTTCAACTAAGTACAACCTTATTTCTTAGGATGATATCAAGGTTTCTAACTTAGGCCAAATTTTATGCTCTTTATGCAACCTTCACTAGAATCTACCAATCTCTTAAGTAAACTCTAAGTAGGAGCTTTGATAAAGAAATAAAGTAAGAAGCTTGCAAGTAAAACTAGGATTGGATTATCAAGTGGGTATGATCACATATGCTTAAGGCATATGGTAGGCATGGTAACAAGCAAGTATTTGCTTGCACAATTGCAAGTATAATCTTGCATAGGTCAACTTGATTAGTAAGGCTTTCCTTGTGCAGAGCAGTGGTTGAAGTTCTCCTCGGCTTCTTCTTCGTAGAATCCTCCTTCCTCCTCGTATCCTGGGTCGATACTAGCGTCTATAAATAAATACGATGTACACAATCACCAAGCAATACTTAAATACTGGCAATCATCACACAAAAGGGCCCTATAGATGATCTAGCATCATCACTAACATTACAAGATTTGGGTTTGGTTTAAAATATCCCTTTTATTTTTAGAAAAGTAATTTTTACTCATTGAAACACTACTTAAGATTTAATATTCTCCAAACCAAATATGGGATCATGTTGACACATGTCATCACCACATGTTTTAGTCCATGGGAATGTGATTTAAAGTGGTGTCACAATTTAATAAGGTTTTACCCTTTTATTTTAATTAATTAAAATGGCTAGAAATGCCTATGTGGCATTCTTTTATTACTTGAACAATATTTCTGTAAGTAACCCTATATATTTTTATATATTCTGAAAGGTATAGTTAAATGTGATTTTTGAGAGTTAGAATCAACTCAAAAGCTATTGTGGTTTAACTTTGAAAAATGTTTGAATGCAGAAAAGCTTCTGCCTTGTTATTTTTACCAGGGATGATCTACAGATCCAAATGACTTGAATCCAACGGGCTTGGATTCATCATTCCTAGACCTTTCTAACAAAATTGGTTTCATTCAAATTGGTGCACTGAGTCGACCTGGGTTGATTTTTGAAAATGGGTACAGAAGTGTGTTTGAAATAAAAAGAAAAAGGTTTAATTCAAATAACTGGGCTGCGCGGGAAACGATACTGGGCCGGCCTGCTAAGCGCAGCGCTTCCGCCGGCTGTTTAAGTGGATGTCCCCGCGTGTCAGTGACACAGGGGGGTGCGAAGAGGTATGGGGCGATGTGAGCCGTGGGATCTTGTTCTAATCTAACGGCTGAGAGTCATCGTCGACGTTGGGCAACGCCGGCGAGACAGAAACCTAGCGCGGCCAGTGAGGGTCGTTGGGGGCTCACCGGGGTGCAGGCGAGGGTCGGCGAGGCGGGCGAACGACGAAGTCGACGACGGAGAATCTCCTAGTACTGGTGGCTCCTCTTGGGGCGGTCCAATCGCTGGCTCCCTTCTTCTCCAGAGGCGGCGGGCTCCGGTGAAATTCCGACGAGGTGGTGCTTGCCTTGCTCCGGGAATGGTGTGGCACGATCAGTGAGGAGAGGGGAGTAGAATGGTGTGAAGAATTCGACTGGGGGTGGCCTCTATTTATAGTCGAGCGAGGGGACCGACGGGGCGCACGGTGAGCTCGTCGGGGGCGATGGTACAGACGGCTATCGGCATGGGCGAAGGTAGGGGGCGGTGCGGTGCTCCCTGGAGATGCTCAACAACACGGTGGCGAGATGTGGGGCGGTGCGGTTGGGTCGGAACGCGACGGTGCTCTGCGCGTGCCCAACGGAGAACTTAACGGCTCATAGCGCGCGTGGTCCGCGTGGCGGTGAACGAGCGTGTCTGCGGGGTTGCTGGGATGGTGGTAATCACGTATGCATGCGGCGAGGGCGGCACGCAATCTGTGGGCGTTGGTCGAGCGTGGCGCACGGGGCGTGCTCTCGGCATGGTTGCTGGCGAGGTTGGCATGGTTTGTGCGCGTGGTACAGTGGCTGGCAACGTTCGAGAGGTGGACAGGGAGTGGCGGTGGGGTGTTGGCTTGCTCCAGACATGCTGGCTAGGCTTGTTTCTCCTCCTAGCTGGCTGTCGACATGGGGGTGACAAGGGTGCATTCGGACTGCTCACCATTGATGGCACTGCCAAGCTTACAGTGATGCTAAGGGTGTGCAATTGAGCTAGATGATCTACTAAAGCCTAGTTGCAACCATAGAGGGAACAAGTTAGGCTTCAATCACTGCTCACAATAGTGTTTGGATTTTGTTTGATTTGTGTCTGCAACCTGTTTGATGAAATGGCCGCAAGAACTCAAGTTTTGAATTTTGAAAAGATTTTTGGTGGGTGTGCTAGGTTGGTGCTGGTGAGTCTTCAGATGCTTGGGTTTTGAAAGTTGAGCTTGTTTGAGTGGTTTTTGAAAAGGTGGGATCTTCCCATATGATATGGATTCAATTTTGCATTGTCATTTAAACTATGCATTTGAAAGTTTCTGGATGATTGCAAGGTGGGCCTTGATACTTTGTTATGAGTACAATCAAGGGGTGCAAAGATCGAGAAAGGTTTCTGTTAGGTTCTGAAAGTTTGAGACAACCAAAGTAGGCATGGGAGTTAAATTGGTCAAAATGACCATTCCCTTATTTTATTTGTTTTGATTTACTTGTCTTTGGGAAAAGTGTGGGAAATGTTTTATATGATGTTTATTTCACCTAAGAAACATTTTACAAGCAAGGAAACACACAAACAAGGTGGTTCAAAAGAATTCAAAATCAATGCATACACATATGCATGCCTTCATAGTTTTATTTAAAAAGTTTTTTTGTTAACCCTAATTTTGATGCTTAGAGTTTGATGATCCAAGTTCCATATTTTTGGGATGTTACATTTTGACATCGTCATGAATGCTTTGGTAGAGCTGAGTCTGGATGCGCCAGAAGTCCTCCATAAGGTCCGCATCATCGATCGCCGCCAACTGTGTGGCCTAGTGTCGAAGATTATCTAGCAGCGCCTCGACCCATGAATCCCGCATTAACCCCTTAATGTGATGGAGGACGTAGGAGGCCTCCTTCATACTATGGGTCGGCTGCTTGGTGCATGGTAACTTCGTGTGGTGCATGAACACATGGTTGCCATCCTTGGTTCTTGCCCCTCCCTTGGAGAATTTTCCTCCCTTTTAGATATATACTTGTAGAGCATCATCTAGAACTCTCTTGAATCTGCCATAGTCCTTCGGATTTGTGTCACTCAATGAGTCGAAGTACGTTGCTTGCCACAACCTCGGACAAATGGAGATGATTGTGTAGTATATGCCTTTGCGCAACACAATTGAAACAGAACTAATTATTGTTAGAAGAGGACAATGAAAATCTAAGAAATAATTTGTTACAATGACGACCTAATGTGTGTTTACTTACTCGGGAAAGAAAGGCAGAAGAATGGAATCATTGGTCTGGTTCTCATGGAAGATATTCCCTAGGTACTCTACCACCATTGCCCGATTCCCATCGTTCGCCAAGACAACCTCACGCATGTAGTAGGATTCCACTATCACGATACCCCGGTTTTTCTCCCTCTTGGCCTTCAATGCCATATTGATCGAGTATAGACGAACCAAGTTATAGTCCAATCGCTTTGTGTGCAGGAGATTGTAGATGTATTCGTTCCACATGAAGAATATGTCCGCGGGTGCTTTGTCGATGAAGCCATGGCCCAATGGCACCTTGCATGTGAAGAACGGGTACCCGGGCTTCTTCTCTTTAAGAAGGGTGTTCTCGAGATACAAAATTGAGTAATTCATATCCGCTATGGGTCCACCCGTGACATCGAGCATATCCTTAGTCAGAATCGGCTTACCCGCTATGTGCGCCATAAAATCACGGGGCTCTTGTCTCACGCCGTCTTGATCCCGGAGTATCTTCTTCGGATGCGACTGGCTCGAAGCCTTCTGCTCTGGCTATGCTTTCGGCCCTTCGTAGGCTTCTCGGCCGCCTCGACATGATCAATGGATCATCCTAACTGCTCCTCGGCCGCCTTGTGTAGTGTGGTGGGGCTGATGATCATCGTTGGGTTGGGTTGGGTTGTGGACCAGCGGCGTCACCCGGAGGCGTCTCTTGATCATAAACGCCGCCGAAGTGCAGACCTTGCGTGCATGACATGGGACGACCAGGTTGTTGACCGCGGGAGGCTGGCTCTCCAATAGGAGGCATGTAGAATCCTTCGGTGCCGATGGTGTTGAGGTAGCCGTCGACGTCGTCCTCATTGTTGGCAACGTGAGGTGCATCCTGATGCATGTCCTCGTGCTGTGGCAACGACGTGTGTGCGATTAACTGCTGATGCCTCTTGGTGGTGGGGACGAACACCAACGGTCGTGTCTTATTAGTTGGGGTGGTGGGGCGCCGCCCTTCCTTGGCCATAGCAAGGATAATCTACGACTTGGGTCATAGCAAGGGCCAGCCATAGCAACCTCCAAGGATCTTATGCTCATCGGCTCCTTCAGGTTGGTTAGGGGGTCAATGCCGTCCCAATCCTTCAATGTCCTTACCAAGGTGACCCTGAACATGCTAGTAGGGATCGGCTTGTTATGCATCATGAGCGTCTTCGGTTGAACGATACTACCCTTGGCTACATCCTTCAGCATGTCGTACACATACTGAAGTAATGTGCAATTAGCGTCCTACTGGAAAACATGTTGGGGATCATGATCAGATGGAAGTCGATCAAAGACCAACAATGGTGTATGAAGTCGGGCCTAAGATTCAACATTTACAAATATAAAAGCAAAGACACATGTATACAATTGCAAGTAGACAATTTTTTTATTATATATGATTATTATTCCAAAAAACCACGAATCATGTATATATGATTATTTTTCCAAAAAACCATATGTATCTCATGTATATAGTTTCGTCGACTTAGCTTGATTCACGCGCACACACATCACACACAAAAAAGTCACTTCTGTGATGTCGATTCCGAACGAGCTAGCGGCGTCTTGTCACAGCGATTTTCTTGCCCTTCGTCGTCGTTGAATAATTTAGCCCGGGAACATGGGGATTTCTTCTCGTGTACGGACATCCTTTAGTGGGTAGGGTGGTCTTCCTTCTTCCTGATGCAGCACTAGGTCTATCGAAGTACTTGTCGAATTCCTCTTCTATATTCGTATCACCGTACTGGTCGAAGTCTTGTTTGGTGGCCGCTCCCTCCATTTTGATGATGCTCCTTTTTCCCCTCCTAACAACCACGCGACTAGGCCTTACATGGTAGGTAATGTAGAAGCATTGATCCACCTAGAAAGCCAGTACCCATGGATCATTTTTCGCCTAGACATTCGCGCTAGATGCCTTCAATGATTTGGCTTCGGGTATAACCATAGTGGTGAAATACTGGCCTTCTTTTTCGACGTTCTTGGCCCATCTGTCCCGGAACATAGGCATCTTGTCTTCACAGTAGTCGAGTTCCCAGATGTCCTCGATCCTACCAAAGAATCTCTCCTTGACAATGGATTCCTCATCTGCATAGGATAGCATCGGGACTCCCGAGTTCTGATATTAGCTGTTCTTGTCCTTTTCCTTGGTGTAGAATGTGTAACCGTTGATGTCGTACGCCTAATAGGTCCCCACATTCATCGTGGGGCCCTGTGATAAGGTGAATATGAGTTTTTCCTCATCCGTAGAAGGCATCTTACCACGATAAAGCTGGAGTAGCTCTTTCTTGAACCAACGCGTGAAGCTAGAGTTGTGCTCTCTAGTCACGTCTCCCTTAGTCCGTCGTCGGACCGTGTCCCTAAACATCTTCACAGTTAAGCTTTTGTGCTCTAGCACCCATGGTTCGACCAACTCTATGTGTTGTAGCGCGACTCGATGTGCCATGTCATAGTATCACCTATGTGCCATGTCATAGAGATTACGTTGAAAAAGTTACAGAGCCCAAAGAGCGTCTCACATACATGCTCGTCCATTATCCCTCGGATCGCAACCGGAAGTATCTACATCATCAACATGTGGCGGTCGTGAAATTTCATCCCGGAGAACCTCTTCTTCGTTTCGTCCAGATATCGGGATATCTTCCCTCCGTAACCGATAGTAAGTTTGGTTCCGACGAGGACGTTGAAAAACTACTGGAGCTCTTCCTCACTCATAGTGAAGCAGGAAGGGGGGCAATAGTAGTCGTTCCTCTTAGCCCTTTTGCACTGATGACCTTGAGTATCTTGTGTCTGAGCATCATCATCGGGGCGTCCTCCATGAAGTTCTTCCTTTATGCCCAGCTTGATCAGGTCGTTTCTTGCCTTTGGCCCATCTTTGGTCCTCTCCAGCATGTTGAAAAGAGTGCTAATCAGACTCTCTCACACGTTCTTCGTGATGTGCATGAGGTCAAGGCTATGTGGCGCGTGGAGGTATTTACAGTACGACAGGTCCCAGAAAACAGACCTCGCTTTCCATACACCTAGCAACGGCTTTTTCCTCGAACACTTCTTTCCCGGCGTTGGGCACCCTTTCCATTTTTCCAGCAAGTCATTGATATCCTCGCCGCACCTACTAGGTGGGGCTGTTTCGAGCTCGTCCTCACCATTGAACATATCTCTGCGTTTTTTCCATGGGTGATCCATGGGGAGCCACTTTCGAATCCCTGGGAACACGGTTTTTGAAGACCCGGGATCCCTCGGTAGCTGCATATGCGGGGTTTTCTCCATGCACCTGACACATGCACCGTGTCTGTGGTTCACCTGGCATGATACATATCCTAGACCAAGATAGTCCTGCACCGTCGTGAGCAACGCGGCTCTTAGAGGGAAATATTCTCATGTGTAGGCATCCTACGTACGGGCTGGCATCTCCCATAGTGTGGCTAACTCCTCTTTCAACACCCCGAGATACAGATGCATGTCGATACCCAGTTGTTCCGGCCCCTAAATAAGAATAATCATGTGTACGTACCTTTGCTTCGTGCATATCAAGGGGGAGATTGTATGACCATACAAACATGGTCCAGGTGCTATGCGTGCTACTCTGGTTGCCAAAGGGATTGAGTCCATCGGTGCTCAGTTCCTGGAATCGTCCCCGAACTCCTCTTTGAACTCCATGTCCAATGCGTGCCACTGGCTAGCGTTTGCAGGGTGTGTCAGGATCTTTCCCTTCTTCGAATCATCTTCGGGCTTCTCCCTTTCCGCATGCCATTGCATTATCTTCGCTTCCTTAGGGTCTACGAAATACCGCTGCAGACGGGGAGTGATAGGAAAGTACCATACCACTTTTTGAAAAACTTTCTTGTTCCCTCTCTTGTATCGTGCATGGACGCACACCGAACATGTGGTTCTATCCTTGTACTTTCCCCAATAAAGTGTGTAGTCGTTGAGACTGAAGGGGTTCGTAGCATGGAAAATAAAAAATTCTACCGCATGAACACACACAAGCCAAGATCTATCTACTAGATTGTAGCAATGAGTCGATTAGAGTACTCACCCTCGAAGATTCCAAAGCGGTTAACAAGAGCAGATTCTCGTGGGTGATGTAGTCGTACACTTGCCGATCTCAAGATCGCGTAGAAGATCCTTCTGGCATTGCGTTCCGGCAGCGCTTCCTCGGTCAGTCACACGTTCAGTACTCGATAAATATCTTCCTCTCCCTTGTTCCAGTAGGCAACGGAGGTTGTAGTTCTCTCCTCACGATTCCGGCAGCACGACAGCGTGGTGTAGGAAGTAGAGGGAAGATCCCACAGGGCTTCGCCTAACACTACTAGGAAAACAACAGTTAGTGGCGCACCTAAAAAGATCATCTGTGGCGCACTAGCAGTGCGCCACGTGCCTTGCGCTACGGCTATCTCCTAGCCGTGGCGCACTGTCTGGTGCACCACGGTTGTGTCGAGATAGGCGTAGCGCACCTGCTAGTGCGTCACGGCTATGTGGCCAGGTGCGCTACGCGTAGGATCTTCTGTGGCGCACTTCCTAGTGCGCCACTAAGCTTCTAAAGTGCGCTTTAGGTGTAGTGCGCCACAAAAGGTAGGTCATGTGCGCCACAGGTGTGTTTTTGTTTTTTTTTAAAATTTCCGAGCCATATTATATACAATATTACAGCAGATATACACACACAGATACAATATATACAATTATATATATAAATACACAATTTGAAAAACAAGATTGAAACAAATACATATAGATAAGTCTCATACATGAATACATAGTATAAGTTACATTGTTTCGATCAAGTTACAAAGTAGTTGGTGACATGCGAATACATGTGTCGATTGAACAAGTTAGAGATCGGAAGCTCGCCTAGACATCTAAACTAGCTAGACACAAACGCGGGATAAACAACCAAAGAAGATAAGCATGATCACCGCCGCGACGAAGGTGTAGGTCTTCATCCGGTTCCGTGTCCTAACTCCCGGTAGATAGCGCGTGTATCTAGCTTCCGCCTCCGTCATAGTGTTATACCCTTTGTAGCTATTGCCGCTGAAACGGTGCACCTGTCTCCGGCAGTCTTCCCAATCATCGTAGACTCCGGGAACCCGTACCTTGTACACGACGTACCACGTCATCTATAAGTTAACAATAATAATTAACCGGTGATTGAAAAAAATATATAATTAAAGTCGCATATCAAGTTACACTTATAGAAAGTACTCCTAAATCAAAAAGACCAAACTCAAAAAGCATGCCTCATATATAACTAGGTTGTTCGACACAGGAATATGCTACGATGGAACCGTCCGCCAAGTAGGATGCACAACACCTAGACCTGTGCATAGCACAAGGCGGACAGTCCCATCACAGCACATTCACATATATAGTGTGCCACGACATTTTAATCATCGGTATTATTCTCGAAAAAGACCAAAGTAACTCGAAAAGAATGCCTCATATATATATACATAGGTTGTTGGACACAGGAATATGCTATGATGGAACTGTAAGCCAAGTAGGATGCACAACATCTAGACTTGTGCATAACACAAGGCTTACAGTCCCGTCGTAGCACATTCACATAGATATTGTGCCAAGACATTTCAATCATCGGCATTATTCTCGAAAAAGACCAAAGTAGCTCGAAAAGAATGCCTCATATATAACTAGCTAGGTCGTTGGACACAGGAATATGCTATGACGGAATGGTTAGCCAAGTAGGATGCACAATTCCTGGACTTGTGCATATCACAAGGCTAACTATCCCGTCATAGCACATTCACATATATATTGTGCCACGACATTTCAATCATCGGCATATTCTCGAAAAAGACAAAAATAACTCGAAAAGAATGCCTCATATATAACTAGCTAGGTCGTTGGACACATGAATATGCTACGACGGAACAGTTAGCCAAGTAGGATGCACAATTCCTGTACTTGTGCATATCACAAGGCTAACTATCCCGTCGTAGCACATTCACATATATATTGTGCCACGACATTTCAATCATCGGCATTATTCTCGAAAAAGACAAAAATAACTCGAAAAGAATGCCTCATATATATACATAGGTCGTTGGACACAGGAATATGCTATGATGGAACCGTGAGCCAAGTAGGATGCACAAGACCTGGACTTGTGCATATCACAAGGCTCACAATCCCATCGTAGCACATTCACATATATAGTGTGCCACAATATTTCAATCATCGGCATTATTCTCGAAAAAAGAGTAAGGAAAAAAAGAAGGACCAAAGTGAGCAAAGGACCAAAGAGTAAGCAAAAAAACCAAGCATTGATTGATATATAATATTAATAAGCAAAAGAAGTAAGTGATGATTCATAAACCTAATAAGATAAGTATAGTAGCATGTACACTTGTCTACACACACACAAAGGTCATCTATAGTTTGTAACTACAACTAGGCCAACATCAAGCATTCTGGCTCGGCTTAAGGAACGGGAGGACGCCTTGTCTCGTCATGAACTTCCTATAGTCACCCTGCATCTCTATGCGATCTTCTATGTCACGGTTATTCGGGATATTTCCTCCGTAGAAGATCCCCACCCCGAATTCATGACATAACGAAAGATGATTGCCCCAAACTGCTGCTGGATGCGATACATCTCTTGTCTAATATCTGAATCATTGATCTTGGCCTTTGCTTCGGCCCACTGTTTGAGATGATCTGGCAGTGTAGAATTCTGCTGGTCAAGTAGGAACGCCCTCATGTGATGGAGTGCGTAGTAGGCTTCCTTCTTACTGTTTTCTGGCTGCTTCACGCAGGGGAACTCCGTTATGTGGTTGAAGACGCGCTTGCCGAACTTGACCTTCGTACGCATGAAGGTGGTGCCTTCCGTCAAGGCAAAGCCAGTGAGAGCATCATCCAGAACTTCCTTGATCTTGTCGTAGTTTTTCTTCTTTTCTAGACTCCCCGAGTCGAAATACGTGGCATGGGAATGCTTTGGCGATAAGGAGATGAGTGTGCAGTGTTCATCTCTGCGCAAAAAATTCAAATGGAATGTGTTGGAAAAAGATTGATGATGATCTAATAAAGCCAATCGACGGTGGCGAGTGAATAACGACTTACTCGGGAAAGTAAGGCACGAGAATGTATTCCTTTGTCTTGTTCGCCACGAGGATTATTTTTAGGTACGAGGCCACGATACGTCATTCGGCGGGGGAACCCAAGCAGCCGTCACGCATGTAGTAGGGGTCCACTATAGCGATGCCCGGTGTGTTCTCTCTAATGATCTACATGGCCAGGCTGAGAGAAAACAGACGGACCATGGTATAGTGCAGCGGGTATAGGTGGAACATATTGAAGATGTCGTCGAACCGCAGGAAGAACAGATCCGCAGGGGCATTGTCGACGAATCCCAAGCCTGGTGGCACCTTAACCACGAATACTGGGTGCGAGGGATATTTCTCCGATAGAAGGCGTCTCTCTATCGTCAGCACGCCGTCATGCACACTCTGTAGTTTCGAACTGGCGAGCTTCCGCAAATTCTTAGGTATCATGGGCTCACCCGCCAGATGAATCCTCCAGATAATACCCTCGGGTCTTGGTGGCCCGTCCCAAAACCTGATCGGATTCACATTTGTTGACGCCACCGGCTGGCTCGAGCTGCTAGATTTTCTTTTCCTGCCCTTTTTTCCTTTTGGAGAGCGGGCAGGCACCACAATCTGAGCACCGGCCGCCCTATGTAGTGTGTCAGGGCTTAGAATAAAGGGCCGGTTGGTTGTATCAGCTGGCTCTGTAAAGGCGCAAGCTGGAGGCGTCTCCTGAGAACCAAACAGACGCTTGGTGATAATGGCTTTCTCTGTGGGGCCACCAGCTAGGTCTTCGTTGCTAAAATGAGTGCTGAAGAAGTGATCATTCCAGTCTTCGTCGTCCTCGACCGAATCCTGCGCCATGTGCATATCATCAACATGATCATCCGACCCACCGTGTGGAGGTGACGGCGAGGGCGGTAAGGGGGCCTTGCCACCGCTTGTCGCTGGCACGACAGGTGGTGCTATTGTCTGGTGCTTGTTGAGATGCTATCATGCGTATAGGATTTTTTTATATCAGGTTCTTTCTTTCTTTCTCCTAATAACCACTCCTAATAACATTGATCTTGTGAAAATGCACGTTGAAAAATTAATGAATCTAATGGAACCAACTGGAGGAGATAGGCTTGAATCAAGAGAGCAGGACATGGAGCAAGGCCTACTGAACCCTAACCATGGCCTTTAGAGAGAGGGGAGAGAGGGAGAGAGGGAGAGAGGGAGAGAGGGAGAGAGGGAGAGAGGGAGAGAGAGGGAGAGAGGGGAGGGGCGACGCTCACCTTTGACGGGCGGACGACAGGTGGACGACGGCGGCCTCCACCTCCTCGAGCGGCGCGATCCTCCTCCTCCACAAGCGGCGCGGGCCTCCTACTCCTTCACGGATCGCCAGCGGCGTGGGCCTCCTCCTCCTCGAGAGCGCAGCGTGGCGGTGGCATCGAGAAAGCAGCAGCGGTGGCGGATCGAGAGAAAGCAGCGGCGGTGGCAGTGTGGTGTCTGTGAGATGGGGATGAGAGAGGCGGACGTGGCACGCGCGGTTGACTAGTCCAACCCACATAGGCGTAGTGCACCCTGGCCAAGTGTGCTACGGGTAACCGTAGCGCACTTGGCCAGGGTGCGCTACGCCTATGTGGGTTGGACTATCAGATAAGAGGGCGGCCACCCCACTAGTTAACACTAGCAGTGTCTTATCCCACAGGTTCTGCCCACTGCTCTATTCTAAACTTGTGAGCACCCAGGTTCGAATCCTGGTGCCCCACTTTTTTATTTTTATTTTAAAAATACTTTTAAATGTTCCAAAAAATGCCCAAAAGTGGTGATATATGCCATATAAG
The DNA here is from genome assembly GCA_916181665.1 of Avena sativa. Lineage (NCBI taxonomy): Eukaryota > Viridiplantae > Streptophyta > Magnoliopsida > Poales > Poaceae > Avena > Avena sativa. Next base: position 513,164,663 of record OV702294.1, read on the forward strand.
TTTTGTTTTGTTTTTAAAATACTTTTAAATGTTCCAAAAATGCCCAAAAGTGATAATATATGTCATAAAAGTGGTACAAATATGATTCAAATTATAACTAAATTTCATAATAATTTGTCCATGAATATTACAATCTTTTTCGACCACGCGTTTTACAATATTTTTTGAGCTAGCGTTTTACAATCTTTTTTCCCTTCTTTGTCGCGGTTGAATAATTTAGCCCCGGCACTTTAATGTTTCTTCTTTCAAACGGGCTACCTATTTTGGGTAGGGTTGTCCTTTTTCTTCTTGTGATGTAGGTTGCTGCATAGTAGTCATTGTCATCTTCAATCTTTGGATCGCCGTACTGGTCGAAGTCTTGCTCGTTGGCGACTCCATCCATTCCGATGATGTTTCTTTTTCCTCTTCTCACGACAACACGGCTAGGCTTTGTTGGGTCAATAATGAAAAAAACATTGGTCCACTTTGGTAGCCAGTACCCACGGTTCATTTTTCGCGGCCACGTTTGCACCGGTGGCCTTGGATTTGGCTGCTTCGGGTATAACCATGGTTGTGAAATACCAGTCTTCTCTTTCGACGCTCTTTGCCCATCTGACACAGAACATCGGCACCTTTTCTCCACAGTAGTCGAGCTCCCAGATCTCCTCGATTCTTCCGTAGAATCTTTCCTTCACGTTGTCATCGGTGTAGAATTCCGACGTTACGCCTGAGTTCTGATAATCACACTTGTTGTCCTTTTCCTCCATGTAGAATGTGTAGCCGTTGATATCATACGCCTGATAGGTCACCAGGTTTTGCATCGGTCCCTGCGACAAGGTGAATATGATCTTTTCCGTGTCAGAAGAATGCGATCGCGGGGGATTATCAAGGAGCGTCTGCCTAAACCAACGCGTGAAATCTGAGTTGTGCTCTTTGATTATTTCTCCTTGTGTGCTCTGTATGCCCCGGTCACTGTACTTCTTCTCGATTGTGCTTCTGTACCCAAGGATCGACCAGTTCTAAATGCTGTAGCGCGACGAGGTTTGCTCGATCAAAGTCTGCGCATCGAAAATCGAAGTCTGCATGCAGTATGCGACGACCCTCTCGGTGACCAGATCCATCGAGCTTTCCAAGGTGCCTGTTGACGGGAAGACCGACAGGGTTCTCGATGTCTAGATAATTCATGCAGAAAGAGATGCACTCTTCGGCCAGAAAGCCCTTGGCTATGCTTCCATCTGGACGGGACCTGTTGCGAACGTATCCTTTGATGTGTCTGTTCATCCTTTCGAACGCCATCATGCTGCGGAGGGACATCGGCCCGAGTTGTACGATGTCCTCCACGACATGGACCAGCAGATGCACCATAATGTCGAAGAATGCGGGTGGGAAGTTGACCTCAAGCTCACATAGTATCACCACGATCTCCTCCTGTAGCCTCCCGAGCTGATTCACGCCAATCGACTTCCTATAGATGACGTCGAAAAACTTGCAGAGGCCAAATAACGTTTCACGGACGTGCTCGTCCATTATCCCTCTTAGTGCGACCGGAAGTACCTGCGTCATTAGCACGGCATAGTTGTGAGACTTCATGCCACTGAACCTCTGCTTCGCCTCGTCTAGGTATCTGCTTATCTTGCCCGCGTAGCCATAAGGAAATTTGACTCCTAGAAGGCACTTGAAAAACTGTTTGATCTCATCCTGGCTTAGAGTGAAGCAAGAAGGAGGGCAGTAATATTCGTTCTTCTTGAACTTTTTACCCTTCCGACGACCTTGTGTCGTCTCCGACTCATGATCATCGTCATCTTCCTGATCATCAGGAGTAGTGCGTCCTCCGTGAAGCTCCTTCCAGATACCCAAGCATATCAGGTCGTGCCTTGCTTTCGGACCATCTTTCGTCCTATCTGGCATGTTGATTATGGTGGCGACCCGACTCTCGCACACGTTTTTCGTGATATGCATGATGTCGAGGCTATGAGGCGTGCGGAGAAACTTCCAGTATGGCAACTCCCAGAAAACAGACCTTGTTTTCCATACCTTCATCAGCGGCTTATCTTGTTGCTGCCTCTTTCGCTTCTTTCCAGGCTTAGGACAATCTTTCCACTTCTTCGCTGCTCCTACGCTCTGGGATTCCTCGGGTCTCGAATTTGCCATCGAACAGGTCTCCACGTTTTCTCCATGGAACATTCTTGCCGAGCCACCTCCGGTGTGCCATGAACACGGTTTTCGATGACCCTGTATCTTTCTCTAGTTGGAGATAGCTTGTGTTATCCATGCACCTAACGCATGCGCATAATCCTTGGATAACCTGCCCTGAGATATACCCGCAACCTGGATAGTCTTGCACCGTAGTGACCAACGCGGCTCTCATAGTGAAATAATCTTGTGCGACAATGTCGTAAGTATTGGCTCCAGATTCCCATAACGTGGCTAGCTCCTCTTTCAACAGCCCGAGATACAGATTGATGTCGCTACCAGGTTGTTTCGGCCCTTGAATTAGCATACTCATTTGTATGTACTTCTTCTTCATGCACAACCAAGGAGGGAGGTTGTACATCCATACAAACACAGGCCAAGTGCTGTGCGTGCTGCTCTGGCTACCGAACGGATTGAGTCCATCGGTGCTCGCACCAAGCCTAATGTTCCTCGAATCTCCACCGAATTCTGGGAATTCGAGGTCCAATGCTTTCCACTGGCTAGCATCTGAAGGGTGCGTCAGCAGCTCATCCTTTTCGGGGTCATCATCATCATCTCCTGGCTTCTTCCTTTCCGCATGCCATCGCATGAGCTTCGCTTCCTTAGGGTCCGCGAAATAGCGTTGCAGACGAGGAGTGATAGGAAAGTACCATACCACTTTTCGAGGTGCTTTCTTCCCTTTCTTGTATCGACTCACGCCGCACACCGGACATGTGGTTTTCTCCGCGTCCTCGCCCCGATAAATGATGCAATCGTTGATGCATACATGATATCTAACGTGCGGTAGATCGAGAGACAGACGATTTTCTTGGCGTCCTCAATATTAGTTGGACATGTGCTCCCCTCCGGGAGACGATCGTGCCAGAATGCCATCATATCGTCGAAGCTTGCGTCGCTCAATTTGTGTTTTGCCTTCATCTCCATAGCCTTGAGCGTTACATTCAACCGGGTATCATCGGGCCTGCATCCTTCATACAATGGAGTAACCGCGTCTTTCTCAAGTTGCGCAAGCTTGGCTTTCTCTCTAGCGGCAGCCCTGGTGTTACTCGTCTGCTTGAGAAGCAGCTCTTGCACATAAGGGTCTCGCACCTAGCCTGACGTTGTTCCATCGTCGTCTGCTCCTCCGGCATCTAGATCATCATCATCCCGGTCTGCTTCCGCACCTTCACCATCTCCAGGAGACTCTTCATTATCTCGCCCGTTCTCGCCGTGATGATGATCATCGTCATGTTGGCCACCTTCACCGTCTCCATCGTCTTCGTCATCGCTTATCCAACGAGTGTATCCATCCATGAAACCATGGCGGAGCAGGTGCGCCTGCAGATTCCCGGAATCTGGGTCGATCACCCAGTTGAGTTTGCATCTTCTGCACGGACATCTTATATCCGTCTTGTTATTTCGTATCATGTCGGTCGTCGCACATTTCAAAAATCTAGCCACAATGCCTTCGCTCATTATGCGGACCATTTTTGCCTGCACGGTGTACACGGTACAATTAGAAGTCTATTAGAACCACATATATGAATGCATGCATGCAATGGTCGATAGAAAATTTCGGCATGACCTATCCTAAAATTAGGACCTTTGCGAAATGCCAAAGTCTTCCAAAATGGAAATGAATCAACATTTTGGCAAAACAAATGGCAACTTGTTCACATACAAACACAAGAGAGAGACCGATCCATACACATATGAACATATCATTATCCTCTCCATACACACATGCATGAGCATCATCGATACTCTCCATATACACACACATATGACCATCGATCCTCTCCATACACACATCATGAGCATCGATCATCTACATACATATGAGCATACCATATACACATGAACACATCCTTACATGGACAACTTACCGAGATGAGAGACCAATCGCGAGAAAGATGGAAAGGTGAGGTGCGTGCGAGACCGGAGAAGGAGATGAGAGACCGAAGACCTTCCTCTATTACTTATGTAACATCCAAGGCAAGTTCTACATGCTAAAAATGGTGAATGGGTGGAGAAATTGAGGTGGGAAGGAGAAGATCCCGACTAGATCTAAGGAGGAAGAAGAAGGGGAAAGTGAAGTGTGGGGTGGTGGATGTGGTCACACATGTGCACATAAAGTGCTGTAAAAAAATCGACACATCCGTGGCGCACTCTGCCCTAGTGCGCCACAGGGAGGAGTAACATCCGTGGCGCACATGCCATAGTGCGCCACGGATGTGTCTGTCCGTTTCATAGTAGAGGGGGGCATGCGCTTAGGCGTAGCGCACCCCCTCCATGTGCACCACGGTTGGCACTAACAACCGTAGCGCACCTACCCTATGTGCGCTACAGATGTTTGGCGTGCGGCCAACAGGGCCCTGGCCCACACATATTTGTGGCGCACTATGGTCATGTGCGCCACGGTTGTTCTAGTTACTAGTAGGGCACTGCCCATAGGTGAGCCACGCCTGTTTTAGCCGTGGGGCACTTCAACCATGTGAGCCACGGATGTGCTGATTACCTATAGCCACTTTCCTAGTAGTGTAAGCCAGAGCGGGTTATGGTGGAGTATTAGGGTTTCCTGGTGTCTAGGGTCTAGAAGCCGGAGAGGAGGAGGTGGGGGCGAGGGTGGCGGCGGCGAGCCAGCGGCGGCGCGACGCGGTGACGTAGCTGGCGGCAGCGCGGGCTTGGGTGGTGGTGGTGTGTGGAGGGGCAACCCCCTCCCCTCTATTTATGAGAGGGAGGGGCAGATAGGGAGAGGGGACTTTGAATCCTACCCCAATTCCCTCTCCTTTGAGGCTTGTGGTGGAGGGAGAGAAGGATTCTCTCCTTCCTGCACCAAGAAACATTGTCCCAATTTGACTTTTCAAACTTGCCTTTTGACTTTCAATTTTTGAGTTAGATTTTACTCTTTATTTGCATAGCCCTTTGACCTAGGACATGATGCAACCATTCCACTTAGTCATGACACATTCATTCACCCTTCCCTTTCCGGTCCGGTGAACCTTCTAGACCCTTCTAGATCATTCCGGTGAAAACACCTCAATTACTCCCGAACTCTGGAATTGGACTTTCCTTATATGAATCTTATTCTCTGGACCATTTTGGATCTCCTCGTGATATCCCGGATCCCATCCTAGACTCCGAACAACATTCGGTTTCCCTACTTACATTCCATATCTACTAAACAACATTGAATCCTTAAGTGTGTCTCCCTACGGTTCGTGAATTATGCAGACATGACCGAGATTCTTTTCCGATCAATAACCAATAGAGGAATCTAGAAATTCAAATGGTTCCCACATATTTCTACAATAATTTGCGATCGAATGAACCATTTACATACGATACCAATTTCCCTTTGTCTCGCGATATTTTACTTATCCAAGGTCTGATCGTCAGTATCTCTGTATACCTAGTTCAACCTCGTTACCGATAAGTACTCTTTTCTCGTTCCCATGATATGTGATCCCTTGTGAGCCAGTCACATGCTTGCAAGCTAATTGGATGACATTCTATCTAGAGGGCCCAGAGTATATCTATCTGTCATATGGATGGACAAATCCCACTCTTGATTCATGCGCCTCAACACATACTATCCGAACACTCAATGCCACAATTATAGACACCTAGTTAAGGTGTGGTGTTTAATGTCATCAAAGTATCCATCCAGTGATGGTGATTAGCATGATCTCATGGTCGAAGGAATTAGGTTACTATGTATTAGAAAGCTTATAGAAAACAAACTATTGAAATGACTTGATCTTTATGCTACGCTTATCTATAGGAGTATGTCCATCACATAATTCTCCTAATGATATGATCTTGTTGTTAACAACATCTCAATGTTCATGATCTAGAAACCATGATCATCTATTAACCAACAAGCTAGTATTATAAAGAGGATTTACTATGGACTCAAATTAGTTTACAAATCACACAAGTATTAATGTTTCCGATTAATACTATTATAGCATGAATGTAAACATTTATCATAAAAACAAAGATATAATAATAACTAATTTTATTATTGACTCTAGGGAATATCTCCAACAGTCTCCCACTTGCACCAGAGTCAACTAATCTAGATTACATGGTAATATACCGAACACCCATGGTGGTTTGGTGCCGGTCATGTTTTGCCCTCATGAGAGGTTTAGTCAATGTATCCGCCACATTCAGATTTGTGTGTACTTTGAAAATCTTTATGTCACCATCTTGGACAAGCTCTCGAATAGCGTGAAAACGTAGCTTGATATGCTTCAGCTTCTTGTGTGACCTTGGTTCTTGCGCATTGGCTATGGTGCCCATGTTATCATAGTAGATAGACATTGGGTCCAGCGTACTAGGAACCACACCAAGCTCTCTAATGAACTCATTCATCCATATCGCCTCTTGTGAAGCCTCCGAAGTAGCTATGTATTCTGATTCAGTTGAAGATCTCGCCACAACGCTTTGCTTTGCACTCGTCCATTCAAAGTAAATACGTATCCAGATTGAGATGTAGAATCATCCGGATAGGTGTTCCAACTAGCATGGGTGTAACCATTAACAACGAGTTGTTCATCACCTCCATAAGAAAGAACCATATCCTTCGTTCTTCTCAAGTACTTAAGGATGTTTTTGACCGCTGTCCAATGATCCACTCCTATATCACTTTGATATATGCTAGTTAAACTAACAACATATGCAATGTCGGGTCTAGTACATAGCATGGCATACATGATAGATCTTATGGATGAGGCATAGGGAGTCTTACTCATCCTTTCTCTATCTTCTGCCCTAGCTGGACCTTGAGTTTTACTCAAGGTCGTATTGGGCAACATGGGCAAGAACCCTTTCTTGCTATCTTCCATTCCAAACCTCTTTAGTACTTTGTCCAAGTATGTACTCTGTGACAATGATATTAGGCATCTCGAGCTATCTCTATAAATCTTTATGCCTAATATGTAAGCAGCTTCGCCAAGATCCTTCATTGAAAAACTATTATTCAAATAATCTTTGACACTATTAAGAAGGTCTACATCATTCCCAATCAACAATATGTCGTCCACATTGTCGTGGTGGTGTCACAGTAGATGCCATGGGTAGGCTTAAGTTGGGGGCCGAATGGATGCTTGTGGTAACCGGGGAGGGAGTGCACAGTCTAGCGGCGCACGAAGAACAAGATGAACTCTCCACACTTAGGATTTTTATTGATCCAAGAGGTTTACAAGTGATCCTTGAGCTATTTGAGTATATCCTCAGGGCACTAGGTTCATACTTGGTCGAACCTCCTTAAACCCTAGCTATGCCCCTCCTTATATAGGCGATGGCCAACTAGGTTACATCCCTTTGGGTACTAGGGTTACTGTTTGGATCTTTGTCCTTATTGTGCGGGTCAGGTATGTGGCTAGCCCTGAGCCCTTGACCCAGTCCACAAAGCCTTACAGCTAACGGTCCTCTAGTATGTTTCCTTTAGCTCTTTTGGCGTCATATGGTGACTTTGTATGTCAGCCCTTGCTTTGGGCGTCACCCGGCTCCTTTTGTGTCACCCGGTGTCGCCCTTCTCTTTTGACCATGCTTTACCATGGTCCCTCCTGAATCTTACTCAGAAAACTGCCACGTGTCCTCTCTGACTCGGCCTTCCCTCGTGAGACTCGGCTCGTTGCGTCCTTCAAGGTAAACTGATTTGTCTTATGCGGGCCGACATAATTCTTATGTCAGCCACACACAACCTTCATACCTGGCCATTGTTACCCGGCCTGATACATCTTTGATTCGGCATAAGCCAAGTTGGGCAATGTTTTACCCCTTATGACCCTACCGGGGGTTATCCCCCCGACATTAGTCCCCGAAGCTGGTGAGGCCTAGCAGTTCTTTGCTGTTAGGCATCTCCAGGTTCCTTTAATGTACTTGGAACTTCTTTTCTCCCATAGCATTTATTGAGCAGGGCACACTATTTAGCACAACCTCTATATTTGCCGAGTCTATATTGCCCCTTTCGAGTCTCATCCTTGAATTTTTGCGTCATTTTTGCCTCGTGCCGAGTTACTTTCGACGATGCCGAGTCATTTCGGGCTTTCCTTAGTCACTGATAGGTTATAATCATGATTGCTTGCCTCAAATTTTGTCTCAAATCCTGATTGCACAGTGATGGCGGTGCAATAACTCCCCGCCACTGTGGAAGTCCCATCGCTCAGCGCCTCGTGTCCTCCGTAGCGTGACGTGGCTCTGGAATTTCTGTGTATCGCCTACACATGGCGCTCGTTGATGCGCTTACTCGGCCGAATACACGGCAACATAGTGGCCACAGGGCGCAAAGGGATCCCACGCTGGTTTTTTTACTCTCCTTAAGTAGGGGTGCGGGGAACTTAACTGCCTTTGCCTATTCAGTTTCCCCCTTGCCTTCTTCTTCTTCCTTGCGCCTCCCAATCCTAAACTGCCTCCTTGCGGTTCCTCTCTCCTGCCGCTCATCCCCAGCGATTCTCTTCTTCTCCTTTCGATTCACCGACGGGTCCTTGCGTCTCCAGGCCTCTTCCAACAGTGGAAGAGCCCGAATCACTCGACATTATGGACTCTCACAACGCCGGTGAGGAGGTGGAGGAGCATGAGGCCACCGCTGGCGAGCACGGCGGCTGGGAGGGCTCTGAGGTCTCAGTGGAGGAACTCGAGTGGCTGTGCTCCACTAGGTGCATTCCGCTTGAGGTTGATTGTCACCTCCTCCTAGGTGAGATCGTTCCCAAGCCCGAGCCCAACGAGAGGGTGGTTTTTCTCTCGCACTTTGAGCATGGATTTTCTCTTCTAGTTAGCAATTTCTTCGTGTATGTTTTTCCACCTTCCAACTGCAAACTCATCATCTGCCCGCCAATGCCATTTTCTCTCTTTCTTGGTTCATCTCTGTCTGCGAGGGTTATCTTGGTATCTAGCCCACTGTTCTTCTTTGGGCCAAGTACTTTAATTTTCGAATCCAGGTTGTGCTTGATCCCGGCGTTCCTCGTGCTGAGAAGAGGCTTGCCAGGTGTGGTGCTGCTAGCATCACGCCTAGGAGGGATTCGATCTTTCCTCGGGTCACTGGCATTGACTCTTGTAAGAAGTGGCATAGAACCTTTTTCTATGTAAGAATAGTGGGTCCAATGACTGCATCCGGCTTCCCCCCTTCAAGGATGAGGTTCCCAGCAAGGAACTATGGAAGCTTGACCCGCGTGACAAGAATCCTGCTATGAACGAGGCTCACGGGATCATCGAGAGGCTACTCGCTTCCGAGGAGAACTTCCACTTAACTGAGGAAGACCTCATGTGTGCGTTCATCGCACGCCGAGTCATCCCTATCCAGTCCAGAAGCCACAAGATGTTCTTCATGAGCGGCCCACGAGATCCTACCCGACATTCCACTCTAGAGCTCTCCAATGATTCAGTGGCCTGCTGAGTCAGCTCGATTTTCAAGCTGAACTTAGCGGAAAACTAGGCCTGGAGCTGCCCCCCTTTCATCCGAGATAGGCCTGTCCCGTGGGTAAGCGTCCGAGTCATTGAATCGTTGTCGACATAAACTTTCTTGCATTTACTCGTTGTTCTATCTCTTTTATTGATCTCATTCTGTTTGTCTTTCGCAGAATCTCGTTCACCAGGTTGATGACAGTACCGTTCGTCCTGGCGGCTATTTCGATGATCGCTCTATTGCTGATGAGGTTGCGACCTGGAGTTCTTTATGTCGATTCCGCATGCTACCCCTGCTTCTCTTTCAGGTAAGACCTTTACTCGAAATCCTTTGCGAGATTGGTCTAATGATGACGATGTGGACTGTGAAGTCTTGGAGGTACTTGTCCTTTGACCTTAAATTTCGGACTTGTACCATTGATCATTTTATTTACTCATGCAGCTAGCCAGGTACATGAGGTTCCCCCTGCTGTGGGTGGATTCGGCAAAATCCCTGCTGCCAAATCAAGTAAGCAGCGTGGTGCCTCCTCTAGCACTCAACCCTCGAAGAAGCGCCGACTCGATCCTGCCGCACCTCCTGTAGCCTCGTCCTCCCAGACTCGCAAGACCACGGTGCGACGGGTCACTCGTCTCATCCCGCGTGACCCGACTGTCTCCGGGTAACTATAGTTGCCCGTTACCTTCTGTTTTGCTTTTATTTTTTGTCTTTGTTTTCTTATAGACCTCTATTTTTATTTCCAGCACCTCTATGTCCGCCAATCAAGCTGCTCCCAGCATGGTTTCTTCCTAGTCAAGGCCTGCCTCTCCTCCTCATACCGATTCTGTCGTGCAGAGCCCCGTTCGGGTCACTGCCTCCACTACTGAGGATCATGAGTCTCAGAGTGAGGCCGATCCATCGACGCGCCCGACAGAGGAGATCCGGCCTCCCTCTCTAGTCGCTCTCTCTGATCAGAACCTTGAACCTGGCGCCGGCAATATCGGCACCGAGAAAACCCCTGTTTTTAGTTCTCCCGTTATCAGTTTGCCAGTTGATCCAGTTGTTTCTCCCCCGTCTGTTGTTGAGCCTGCTCAGTCGGCTCTATCCTACTCAACCAGTTCCAAACCTGCTCCTCCTGCCTTTTTGGCTAAAGATAAAACTCGGCCTGCTGCTTAAGGCCAAACCCATTCTGAGCCTAACAAACCATCCACAACCAAGCAATTGACCTTGGGCCATGCCCCAGGCTCCGCTCCGCAGATTCGGCCCACACCACCAACAATGACACCTGCTCCTGCGGGTCAGTTGGGCGAATCCGCCATTGCTGAGTCTGGCAATGTTTCCAAGGCTGGTGCCTTGCACACCAGTGCTGCTGCTACCCATGGCGGGGTGGGGACTAGCCTAAAGAAAGGGCAAGTCCTGACTCGAACGCTGAGCGGGCAAGGCCTTGGCTCTGCAGAGTGCTATGCCACTGCCTAGAATGCGTCCGACGAACAAGAGGTGAGCTCCAGTTCTGGCCAGAAGCTAAAGCTAGGCCCTAAGGCTGTTTCTGAGATGACTCAGCAGGCCATCACCCTGATGGCCAAAGCAAATCAAGTGAATGAGTTATGCAATTTCCTTACTCTTTTGTGTACTGAGTATTTTTATATTATGCATAATCCCTAGTCCCCGAGGTTACTGCCGAGTAAGGAACTTATTCGGCTGTAAGCTCAGCCATGTGCGTACATCTTCTGACTAGATCTTTTTTGTGTAGCTCACGCATAACGAGCGTACCAAGGTGCATCAAGCTCTCATCTAGGAGTATCGAAAGCTTGAGCTCGCTCACCAAGATCTGGAAGCTAAGGCTTAGGGCCAAGGTACTTTTTCTTACTCGGCTTGCTTTTACTTGGTAGATGTATCTTTGTTTCATCCTCTTGAATCTTTCTCGTTGTGTTTTCACTTCTTCTGCCCAATCCACCATAGATGCACTGCATAAACAAATCAGCGACGCTGAAAGTAATTCCCTTTTCCTTAGGAATTTTATGTCTGCTTAGTATTCACTTATTTTTCATTTTTATCTCGGCAAATCCGAGATGGTTTGCTGTTACTGACGAGTCACATGTTCTGAATAAGAAGATTAGCACCAAGTTGAACTCCATAAGGAGCAAGACGAGGTGACCCGACTAAAGCAGCAGATGGCGGATATGGAGCAAAAGCACCAGTCCGAGTTGAAGGACCTGCGCGAAGAACTTGCTGAGAAGGATGGCCAGCATGCTGCTAGTGCTGAAAAGACTAGCCAAATGCTCAAGGAGGCCGAGTTAGCAGTTCAATCGGTGCATCAGGACCTGGAAGCTCTTCAAGCCAAGGCTAAGATCTGGCAGAGCAAGCTTGGCGGGATCAACTCATTTCTCAGTAGTGAGTTCTTACTCTTTTCACTGTATTTCTTATCCTTACTCTTTGCCCTTTTTCCATTTTTTTTATGTTCCTCCATGTTTGTAGAGAACTTCCGTGAGGCTGATATATTTGCCTTGAGGGCATTGAAAAGGTGCAGGCTGAATCCGGGGCTCCTGCTAACGGCGAGATTACCATCGACGAGCATCTAGTAGTGCTCTCAGAGCGTGTGACCACACTGAAGTCATGGGGCGTCGACTTGCTTCAGTCGGCAATCCATGCATTTAGGATGCTCTGGACGGATGAGGATGCGCCCATGCTCATTGAGCCCTTGGCTTCCAAGTTGCTTCTTACTGAGGAAAGGCTGGATCAGTGGAGCGAGTCGGCTGGTCGTGTCGCCACGGACAAGGCCCTTGACATTGTGCTCTCTTGGTACGAGGATATCAATCTTGATGTCCTCCAACATATGAGGGCCGAAGGCAAGTGGATCCTTGAGCCTGAGCTTATCAAGAAACTCCAAGAGCGAGCCTACGCAATGGTAGAGTACGCTTTGGTGCACGCCTGGTGCGATGGGCCCAGCTTCCTCGACCTTGCCGAGCCGCTTGCCGAGATAGCTGACGATGATGATGCCGACAGTGAAGCCACTGAGTCAGACGTGGCAGACTCGGCAGATGCATCTAATCCGGCCAATGCTCCTAAATACGCTCCTAGCTCCAGCCCCAAGAATGCTCCCTTGAGTCCAGTTGTTTCTTAAGCTGGTTATATCAAAAACACTTAATTCTGATGAGATCCCCGGTATGCCGGGTGCAAATTTTAAATATACTACACTTATTTTTGGGTGTGTGCCTTTTGCTAAGGCTTAAACTTCTATCTTGCTTGAATGTGAATCATCCAGGGGCAAGTCCCAGAGTTCCATTTTCCGTTTTCCTTATCCTTGAATTTGGCTCTTGTCTACCTTTTTTGGCGTTTGACATTAGAGTCTCAAATTTCTAAGGATTCAGTTAGCGGATATGAAACTAGACAACTTGACCTAGGGTCATTCGACATACAAGCCTATATATCCTGCAATAAGTAAGTTAAAACCATTCATAGATCTAACTCGCGTTCCCCCCTTTACTTATCCGGTGTTCATGTTTACTCTTTGTTGATATATTACTCTGGCTTGCCATGAAGCCGTGTTTTAGGAAAACAACATAGTCGAAGAGTTGATTCTATACGAGTAAACTGTACTTATTATGAGATAAGTTTAATTGTCAACGCCAGTCGACATAAAATTTTCAAGAATAAACATGAGGGGAAGTCCCCGAGTCAGTTCTCCGAGTCATACCAATTTATTATCAGCACATAGCCGGCATGAGTATCCGACATATGATAGTTCGAGAGATACATACATTGCTTCTCCTAAGTGTAGAATGGACGGAGAAATGCCACATTCCATGGCCTTTTGGTCTCATCACCTGATCTGTCCGCCTTGTTCTTTTGTGCTTCACGAGCATCGATTAGATAATATGAGTCATTGTGCAATGCTTTGCTTACAATGAACGGTCCTTCCCATGGGGGTGATAGCTTATGCATCCCAGCTTTGCGTTGCACTAGTCTAAGCACCATATCCCCTTTTCGGAAAACACGAGGTTGAACTTTCCGGCTATGATAGCGTCAGAGACTTTGTTGATATATGGCGAATATGGATAATGCCAATTCTCTTGCTTCTTCGAGTAAGTCCACTCCATCTTCTCGTGCCTCTTTTACCTTGGATTCCGAGTATTGCCTTACTCTTCGTGAGTCATGTCCTATGTCGGCAGGCAAAACTGCTTCTGCCCCATACACAAGGAAGAACGGCGTATAGCCTGTTGATCGATTTGGAGTTGTTCTTAAGCTCCACAAATATTGAGGGTAATTACTCGATCCAGCAACCAGGTGATATCTGGAGTGGTTCCATTAGACGGGGTTTTATCCCGGATAGAACTAAGCCGTTAGCTCGTTCAACTTGTCCATTTGATTCTGGATGGGAGACTAACGCCACGTCAAGTCTTATTCGATTTTTCCCACAGAATCGAGCGAAAGCTCCTTCGGCAATGTTTGTGCCATTGTCTGTGATCACATTGGGCGGGTGACCATATCTCAGGATTCTGTCTTTTAGGAATGTGACAGTTGTTTTTCCATCTAATTTTTTGATGGGCTTCACTTCTATCCATTTGGTAAACTTGTCAACCATTACCAGTATGTGAGTCATGCCGCCTCTTGCTGGTTTGAACGTCCCTACCATATCCAGGCACCATACTGTGTATGGCCAGGTGATTGGTATAGTTTTTAATTCAGACGCTGGTAAATGTGACTTTGATGCGTAACATTGGCAGCCGTTGCATTTTCTCACTAGGTCTTGTGCCTCTGCCAGCGCACTTGGCCAGTAGAATCCATGTCGGAATACCTTGGCTACCAATGATCTTGATGAGGCATGGTGCCCACATTCTCCTTGGTGAATATCCAACAGTATTTCTTGGCCTTTCTCGAGACTTATGCAATGTTGCAATACGCTCGTCACACTCCTTTTGTATAGCTCCTTGTTAATTATTGTGTATGCTTTTTCTCTTCTTTCTATTTTCCTTGCCAATACCTCATCATCAGGCAAAGTTCTATCCTTCAAGTAGTTGAATATTGGTTGCGCCCAGGCTAGTATCACTGGTGCCGGATCTGTTTCTCCGTCAATTTCCATTAGCTCAACCGACATATGTTCTGCCGACATAACCTCAGGAGTCCCCGAGTGTGATTCGACAGCCCCTGGGTTGAATGGAACAGTCCCCGAGTTACTCGAATCTGCCCCAGTATCAATGTCCATTGGCACAGCGTCTGACTCCTGACTTGCCGGGACGAGCCTAATTGACTCGAATTCTGGTGATGGCTTGATCGATTGTTTTCTGAGATGTTCCAATGCTACTCCTGGTCGAATTGCTTGTCAAGATGAGCCTAGATTGGATAATACATCAGCTGCCTTGTTCTCTGCTCTGGGTATCTGATGAAACTCACACCCGTCAAAGTACCCTGAAATCTGCTGCACATGAAAATGATACAGTGCCATGTTTGCATCCAATGCGTCCCAATGCCCAGACACTTGCCGCATAACCAAATCCGAGTCACCGAAACACATGATCCTTTTGATGACAATCTCCTTGGCCACTTTTATCCCATGGAAAAGTGCTTCATACTCGGCTACATTATTGGATGCAGCGAAGTGGATTTGCAACATGTATCTGAGATGATCCCTCCTAGGTGAGGTGAGTACTATTCCGGCACCCAGGACCATCTTTGTCTTGGATCCGTCAAAGTGCATTCTCCAGTAATTCGGATCTAGCAGTGGTGGTTCATATTGCATCTCCATCCAATCCACGAAGAAATCCGCTATAGCTTGAGATTTGATCGCATCTCGCATGTCATATTGTGGAGTGTATGGTGCTAGCTCTATGGCCCATTTTGCCACTCGTCCACTAGCATCTTTGCTGCCCAATATATCCGAGATAGACGCCTCGCATATTACCCGGATTGGGTGTTCTTGGAAATAATGCTTCAGCTTCTTTGCTGCCATATACACCCCATATGTCATTTTTTGGTAATGGGGGTAGTTTTGCTTTGATGTAGAGAGCACTTCACTCAAGTAATAAACTGGCCTTTGGACCGATTTGCCCTCTTCTTCACATTCTACCACTATTACCGCACTGACAACTCTATTGGTTGCTGCGATATAGAGCAGCATTGGCTCTTTGGATAATGGTGAAGCTAATGTTGGTGCTGTTGCCAACATCTTTCTAAGATCATGGAAAGCGCTATCAGCTTGCTGTGTCCATGTAAATTTATCTGATTTCTTCATCAGTTGATACAATGGTAAGGCTTTTTTGTCTAGCCGACTCACAAAACTGCTCAACGAGGCCAGGCATCCTGTAAACTCTAGACATCATTGAGGGTTTTCAGCAAATCCATTCTTTCGATGGCCCTGATCTTTGTCGGGTTAGCCTTGATTCCTTGGCTGGACACAAGAAATCCGAGTAATTTTCTAGCCAGGACACCAAACGTGCATTTTTTCGGGTTAAGTTTCATCCGGAATCTTCTTAAATTTGTGAATGTTTGACGCAAGTCCTCAATTAGAGTGTGCCTTTGTTTGGTTTTTATTACCACGTCATCGATGTATACTTGAACATTTTTGTCCAGTTGATCTTGCAAGCATTTTTGCATGCACCTTTGGTCATCCTTTTTATTTTCGACCAAGACTGGATTTCACAACCAATCTAGGTGCAGTACTTCCATGATAAACCCGGCAGCCAAGAGCCTGGATATCTCGACGGCTATCACTTTCCTCCTATCTTCGGCGAAGAGGCGGAGGGGTTGCTTCACCGGCTTTGCATCTGGTCTTACATGAAGAGAGTGCTTAGCCAGCTCCCTTGGATCTCCTTGCAGGTCCATGCAAAGATATCCCGATTCTCACGGAGGAAGCTGGTGATCTCTCTTTCCTATTTGTCAGATAGCCCAGCACCAATGGTAACTGTCCGCTCTGGGAAAGCCTCATCAACCTGTATATACTTTGTTTCCTTGGTGGCCTGGAAGATACACTGCCATGTGGGTTAGTGAGTGCCGGCATAGACATCTGTGCTTCCTTGGCCAGTGCTGCAACTTCCATCATTTGCTGCTTCTCCTGCGCTATGACTAGTGACTCGGCCAGCGAAGATCCGACTGAGGTGCATGCAATAGATCTCTTGTAGTCACCCTCAAATGTAATAACTCCTCATGTCGGGGGGTTCGCCCCCAGGTAGGCTAACCGGACAAGATGCAAGCACCAGCAGGAAAGCCGGCTGAGAGTAGCCGGACACAAAAACTCCAAGACAGATCAGAAGAAGGAACGAACCAAGACCCGACTGGCAAACTATCCAGCCGAATGAAAACCATCGGCAAGAGCGCCAGCCGGCTGGATCAAGACAGCCGGCCGGAGCAAGACAGATCAAGAGCCAACCGGCAGAAGAACCAACCGAATGAAGCAAGCAAGGGCATAAGAGTAGCCGGATGGATCCGACCATTCGGCCAGGAAGGCCAGCCGGCTAGACCACCCTAGTCGGACACTCAAAGATAGGCAAGGTACCAGATGACGTAGGGCACAGTGCGCAGTACGCCCAGGACAGCGGACAAGACAGAAAGGATACTTAGACACTCGGCCCATACCGACGACTTCTACCGATGACGGTTACAACAGGAGACAGTAGGTGGCACTGAGCGTAACTGCCCGCACGGTGACCACTGTAGATGGCGTGCTGGCATGGGCTTGACTGAGAGTACACACTCCCCATGCCGGCCACTGTAGATGACCTAGCCGGCTGGGGCCCGCCTTTGGGACCTGCCAGTCGGCCAGGTTGTTGCACACACCGCCTCGGCCTATATAAGGGGTGGCATGGGCAACTAAGCAAGGGTTGGACCCTCTTTTACTACTAGCCAGACCCGATACAGCTCGAGGAGCATTGTAGTCCTTAGTGATCATCCTGATAGTCAGATCGGCAGGAGTAGGAGCTTTACCTCACATCGAGGGCTCCGAACCTGGGTACTTCTTGTGTCACCACACTTGCTTGCATCCAATCCCGCTTGCGGACGCCGCGCACGCTTCCTTGCTTTGCTCCCACACCTCTTTCTAGCATGCTTAGGCTCTGTCGTTTCCATAACGACGACAGTTGGCGCCCACTGTGGGGCAAGAGATGGCGGCGACCGGAGTGACGTTCCGCACGGGACCCTGCACTTCGTCCGATGAGCGCGTGGCTTCCGGCCTCGTGTTCACGCTTGGCCAGTTTGACTGCGTTATCGACAACGCCAGCTGCTTCGCCAGATCCAGCTTTCTGGCAGGTGGCTCCATCCTGCTATTTGGCGATCTACCCATCTACGTCGCCACCGTGCCAGAGCGTTTCCCTCGGGAAATCATCTCTTTCATCGAGCCATTTCCCTCAGCTGGCAATGCGCTCGCCGCGCCCGGCGTCGTAGAGGTGATGATGGTGGGCTCAAGCAATAGCCGTCATCCTCCTCTCGAGCGCGGTGTCGACCAGGCCCGCCCATCCACTCCGGTGCGCGAAAAGAGCGCGTTGGATGAGGTAATCGAGGAGCTCCGCGATCCGGTGCACCCCGGGGACGATCCAGAGGCGGTCATGGCCAAGATCGAGGCGGCACGCGAGCATCTTCTCCTACAGGCCCAAGGCCTAGCCTCCACCAAGTACCGGATGGAGAGCAACATCCGCGAGTATAATCACGCGCACGGCCTCACCCCAAATAACGAGGATCCTAGCCGGCTTGGTTTCTAGTCGGCTTCCAGCACCTACTTCCCCCGCCCATCTACGACACTGCGGTCAAGAATGTCCGGGCGGCGCGAGCCGTCGTGGAGGACCTACCCCACCTGGAGGGGGACGAGAGACTACGTCAGTCCCTGCGAGTGGAGCACCTGCTGTGCGTGGCCGACGAGAGACTGCGCTCAGACCAGGGGGAATCGCCCGGCTAGCAACATTCGGGGCGGACCTCGTCAGACCGAGTATTCTGCGTCTCCTCACCAGCAAGCCCCGAGGTCCAAGCTTCGCCAATCCGGCAGCAGCCAGCCTTGCGGCGAGCAGGGCGCCACTAGCCACCCTCCTTCGGCTGGCCAAAACCCCCCTTCACCCCCTCCACCATCCCGCCTCACCGGCCGGGTGGTAACTCCCAATCCGGTTGATCCGGATGCGCACGCCCGCATCGACCTTCTGATGGAATCCCGCCTCACCGAGGAGGAGGATGCAACCGGCCCCGTGTGTTTCGGACCACGCATCCGGAAAGAGCCATTTCCCGACAAGTTCTCCCTGCCACGGGACACCCCCAAGTACGACAGCAACATGAAGCCGGAAGACTGGCTGACCGACTACGTCACCACAGTCGGCATCACCCATGGCAACAAGTGTGTCGTGATCCGCTACGTCCCCCTCATGCTGACCGGCTTGGCAAGAACCTAGCTCAATAGCCTCGCGCCCAACAGCATCAACGCTTGGCCAGACTTCGAGAAAGTCTTCATCCGGAACTTCAACGGCATATACAAGCGCCCAGGCAGGCCCCGTGATCTTTCTCTGTGTGTCCAGGGAGACCGCGAGACGGATCGCGTGTACCTTGCCCGCTGGACCGAGCTCACAACTCCTGCGAAGGGGTGGTGGAGAACCAGGCAATCGGTTTCTTCATCGAAGGGTGCCACGAAGGCACGATGCTACGCCACCGGCTGCTGTGCGACGAGCCCAAAACCATGGCGGAGCTGATGACCATCGCCGACCAGTACGCCATCGCGGATGCAGGAATGAAGAAGCCCCTCCGGTAAACACGGAAGGCCATCCGGTTCCCACCGAGCCGGCTAGGGAGAAGCCTGCCGGCCAGAACGGTGATACCGGCTCGACCAGACGGCACGGCAACGACAGCCGCTACCAGGACAAGTGCCCAGTTGAGCAGCAGAGCTCGCGCTACCACCCGCGGCAAGTTAACACGGTGCAGGGCGCACCGACTCACAACGACAAGAGGCAGAGGAATGCCTTCACCTTTGAGAAAATGTTCGACGGTCCCTGCAAGTACCACAGCGGCACCAAGCTGGCTACGCACACCACGCGGCAGTGCAGCTGGACCAGGTAGATCAAGGAGCAGGCTGGGTTACCTCCTGTCCCCCCACCGCCTCCTGGCGGTCTACCCCATAGGCTAGGGCAGCCGGCAACAACCGCAGCAACGAAGTCTACCCCCGGAAGCACGAGAACTACCACATCTTCGAGGCCGAGCCGATTGACAATCGCGGCCAGAAGCAGCGCAGCGCAGAAGTGAACGCTGTCATTCTCCCAGTCCCCCCTGCGTCTCAATTGGTCCGAGACTCCCATCACCTGGAGCCAGGCCGACCAGCCGGATTCACTCCCTAACCCTGGGGGCTACGCGATGGTGCTCGACCCCCTCGTCATCTTCGACGCGCGCACCTACCAGTTCTCGCTCGTGCTGGTAGACGGTGGGAGCAGCCTCAACCTGCTCTACCGGTCCTCCATGGACAAGTTGGGCATCCGGGAGTGCGACCTGCAGCGCTCGACCACTGTGTTCAATGGCGTCGCGCCCAGGCCCCCATGCGTCCCTCTCGGCAAGATCCGGCTGGATGTCATATTCGGTTCGGAAGAGAACTTCCGGCGTGAGCCAATCTAGTTCGAGGTGGTCAACCTCGCCAGCACCTACCACGTCCTTCTTGGGCGCCCTGCCCTCGCAAAGTTCATGGCGGTCCCCCACTACGCATACCTCAAGATGAAGTTGGCGGGGCCGAACAGTGTGATTACTGTGGCCAGCTGATACAGGCGGTTAATGGCTTGCGCAAAAGAAGGCGCCTAGATAGCCGAGGCCCTGCTCATCGCCAAGGAGAAGCACGAGATGCTGAGCAATGTTGCTATGCTGAAGCAGGAAGTGCCGGCTGGTATGAAGCCGGCTGGGGACATGGCGTTCCAGCCGTCCAAGGAGACCCGCCAGATCCCGCTCGACCCGGCTGACCCCTCCAAGTGCGTCACCATCGGTGCCGGCTTGGACAACAAATAGGAAAGCGCGCTCGTCGACTTCCTCCATGAGAATCGGGACATCTTCGCATGGTCTCCCAAAGACATGCCCGGTGTGCCGAGGGAGTTCGCCGAGCACTCACTTCATGTGCGTCTGGATGCCAAGCCGGTCAAGCAGCCCCTCCGTTGCTTCGCGGAGGACAAGATGAAGGTCATCGGCGACGAGATAGCCCGGCTACTCGCTGCCGGCTTCATCATGGAAGTGTACCACCCAGACTAGCTAGGCAACCTAGTCCTGGTGCTGAAGAAGAACTAGACCTGGTGCATGTGTATCGACTACACGAGCCTGAACAAGGCCTGCCCGAAAGACCCTTTCGCTCTGCCCCGTATTGATCAAGTGATCGACTCTACAGCCGGCTGCGACCTGCTCTCTTTTCTCGATTTTTATTCCGGATATAATCAGATCCGGCTGAATCCGGCTGATCAACCGAAAACATCGTTCATCACCCCGTATGGGGCTTACTGCTATGTAACCATGCCATCCGTCCTGAAGAATGCAGGTGCTACTTATCAGCGTTGCATGCAGAAATGCTTGCATTCGCAGATCGGCCGTAACGTGCACCGGTACGTGGATGATGTCGTCATCAAGACGAAGGAGACGCAGACCCTGCTAGAAGATCTCGGCGAGACATTCGCGAACCTCCGCCGGTACCAGATGAAGCTGAACCTGGAGAAGTGCGTGTTCGGCGTGCCAGCCGGATAGCTCCTCGGTTTCCTCATGTCGAGCTGGGGAATCGAGGCCAATCCGGAGAATATCGCGGCCATCGAGAGGATGCAGCCACCCAAAAGCTTGCTCGGTGTCTAGAAGTTCACCGGTTGCTTGGCTTCCCTCAGCCGATTTGTCAGCTGGCTGGGAGAGAAAGCCCTGCCCCTGTACCAGCTAGTGAAGAAGAGGGACAAGTTCACTTGGTTCTCGCCACGCCGGCTACAAAGGATCCAATGCTGCTCTACATAGCCGCAACCAACCGGGTCACCAGCATTGTCCTGGTGGTCGAGCGTCCTGAGCCGGGCAAGGCGCAGCCGGTTCAGCAACCCGTCTACTACCTCAGCGAGGTGTTGTCCCTCTCCAAGTAGAACTACCCCCACTACCAGAAGATGTGTTACGGGGTGTACCTAGCCTGTAAGAAGCTCAAGCACTACTTCCAGGAGCACTCGCTCACCGTCATGTCCACCGCGCCGATGGGAGAGATCTTTTGCAACAAGGATGCCACAGGCTGGGTAGCCAAGTGGGCCATCGAGTTGGCCGCCTACTGTATCCGGTACGAGCCCCGGATCACCATCAAGTCTTAGGCGGTGGCGGACTTCTTTGTCGACTGGGCAGAGAGCCAGTACATGCCACCAGTCCCAGACTCCCACTACTGGAGGTTGCACTTCGACGGCTCGAAGATGCGCGGGGGCTTGGGAGCCGACATCGTGCTCACCTCGCCCAAGGGAGACCGGCTGGAATATGTTCTATAGATCCACTTCACTGCGTCAAACAACGTCGCCGAGTACGAGGCCCTCGTGCACGGGCTCCGGCTCGCAAAAGACATCGGCATCCACCGGATCCTCTGCTTTGGCGACTCGGACTTGGTAGTGTAGCAATTATCCGACGAATGGGACGCCAGGGATGCTAACATGGCTCTGTACCGGTTCCACGTACAACTGCTAAGCGCTGGCTTCGAGGGATGTGAATTCCACCACGTCCCACGTGCCAACAACGAGGCGGCCAACGCGTCGCTCGAGTCAGATCCACGAGGGCAGCCATTCCGCCTGGAGTATCCTTGGAGCATCTCCGCAAGCCCAGCATCACTTCCTCTCCGGAGTCTGAGTCCATCATCTGGGTAGCAGACCCGAGGGCTCCCGGCTCGAAAGAGTCGGGCCCCGCCATTGTGACCTCCGGCTCGAAAGACCCGGGGGCTGCCTACTCTTCAGGAAAACCATCGGCAAGCAAGGCAAAAGGCCCGGGGGCTGCCGACTCGGGAATCCCACCCGGCCGTCCCCCGGATGAGCTCCAGATCATGTCGGCCAGTATCTTCACCATCCGAGAACTTCCATCCTGGGCCCAGCCCTTCATGAACTACCTCCTCAACGATGAGCTTCCGGATGACGAGGTGGAGGCAAGGCAGATCTGGTGCCGCGCGCACACGTACACCATTATCAACAAAGAGCTATACAAGCGCAGCGCCTCGGGTGTCTTCTAGCGGTGCGTCGATGTGGATACCGGCTACCGGCTGTTGTAGGAGATCCACCAGGGGGAGTGCGGCCACCACGCCTCCTTGCAAGCCTTGGTGTTGAAAGTGATGCGCCATGGATTTTACTGGCCGACTGCTTTGGAGGACGCGGGCCAGCTGGTTCGCGCATGCAATGAGTGCAAGCGGTTCGGCCGGCTAAAGCACATGCCGGCTTCCGCGCTCAAGACAATACCGATTACCTGGCCCTTCGCGGTCCGGGGGTTGGACATGGTTGGCCCCTTCAAGCGAGCTTGAGCCGGCATGACCCACCTGCTGGTGGTGGTGGACAAATTCACGAAGTGAATCGAGGCGAAGCCGATTCGGAAGCTGGATGGTGCCACAGTCGTCACCTTCTTCCGCGACATCATCATCCGGTTTGGCTACCCCCACAGCATCATCACCGATAACGGCACGAACTTCGCCAAGGGGGCCTTCGCCCGGTTCTGCCACAACAAAGGGATCCGACTGGACCTCGCATCCGTCGCACACCCACAGTCCAACATGAAGGTAGAAAGAGCCAACGGCTTGGTGCTGGTCGGAATCAAGCCCTGGCTGATCAAGCCATTAGAGCGATCACCTGGCTGCTGGATCGAGGAGCTGCCAGCTGTGCTGTGGAGCCTCCGCACCACCCCGAACAGATCAACCGGCTTCACCCCGTTCTTCCTCACCTATGGCTTAGAGGCGGTTCTCGCGGCGGACATTGAGTTCGACTCACCCCGCAAGCTCCTTTACACGGAGAAGGAGAATCAGGAAGCGATGGAGGACAGCGTGGACCTCCTCGAGGAGGCCCATGATCTGGACTTATCTAGGTCGGCCATGTACCAGCAAGGGCTATGCCGGTATCACTCCGGTCGCATCCGGCCAGTCGCATTCCGGGAGGGTGACCTGGTGCTCCGGCTGATACAAGATACGAAGGGCATGCACAAGTTGTCCCCTCCATGGGAGGGCCCCTTCATCATCAGCAAGGCGCTGCACAACAATTCCTACTACCTCATCGACGCGCAGTAGCCGCGCAAGAACAAGATGGACAATTCGAACGAGGAGACCGAGCGGCCATGGAACGCGGACCTCCTCCGACCGTTTTACAACTAGTTGCAAAAATCAGTGTATGTATCCGGATCCCTGAATGAATGAAAGATGTGGAACCCGGCTGATGCTTGGGGGCTCCTTGCCGGATAGTCAGATTGTTGTTCTTGTCCGATTAAATTCCTGCAATGATTTTTCTAGCTTCCGTCGACCCCTACCCCGGGGGCTCGCCGATTGGCCCGCCCTGCCAATTCTGTAAACCGACTGAGTAGTGTGCAATGATGCCAGAGGCCGACTCTTCGTCTCAGCTACAGACCGCAACCCGGCTGTCTGGCTACCAAGAGCAAAAGCCCGAGGGCATCCCACACGAAAAACGGCGAAAGATGCATCAGATCGGGCATCTCCGTCCATGTGCCTAGTTGGTTCTTTTTTCTGCTACGAAGCCCCTAGTAGCGTGCGCGGTGTATTTTCGGATCCCTTCAGTTCCGGCTCCAGACCGCAACCCGGCTGCCCGACAAGGTGCAGCGTAAACAGCACCCCACACGTGAAAGTGACTAAGTGTCTAGAAGAGCACGAGCTAGTTTTCGAAAAAAGAAAAAAACGCTAGTCGGGTAATAGAGAGATGCTTAACAAGGAAACATATTGACAAGGATTCATTTTCTGTATGTTTCTCTTTTTTGCACAAATCGCACTGAGTCAGAAATCAAGAACGGTGAAGATTCGAAGTACCTATCTACGGTAGCCACTCTGAATCTCGGGGGCTACACCCAGTGGGTGCGCTGGCGCGCCCCCACCGGAAACATGTGGCGTCCGGCTGAAGGGTGCGTCAGCTGGACGAGGAAAAAGACAAAGGCGGATAGAACTCAAGGGCACCACCTGCCCAAGCTGGCTAGCCGTAGCTAGTTGGACGCGTCGGACAAACCTAGCTAGAAAGACGAGAAAGAGGGAAGATGAGAAAGAGGAAAGAAAGAAAGAAAGAAAGAGGAAATGTAGAAAGAGAAGAAAGGAAAGTAACAGAGAAAAGCAGGTCAGATGTACTTAGCCGGACTGTAGTGCAGCTCCCCCAACCCGACTAAGCAGGTTACATTCGGCAAAACAAGGCGAAAAACAAGAATTTTTTGAAGATTCGAAACACGTGGCTACTCTAGTTGTTCTGAATCTCGGGGGCTACACCCAGTGGGTGCGCTGTCACGCCCCCACTGGAAGGACATAGTATCCGGTTAGCAGATGCGCCAACTGGCCAGAGCAAGTCGGAAGACCGTCAGGAAGCTAGAAGAAAGAAAGCTCAAGCCAAATACAAGATAACTCTGGCTGGAGCGGACTAGCCGAAAAAACTAGTCGACCAAGGCATAAGCATAAGCGGGTACACGAAGGCAAACCCAACTAGACAACTTACTTAAACATCGGGGGATGAAGCCTCCGCACATTCAGATTGTTCAAAAGACACAAGTACTAAAAGCAGAAAGATAACTACAAGTTCACCCAACATCCCGAGGCCTTCACCTTCAAGTGGCCGTACCCTTGCCGTGAGGAGGAGCCGTGCCAGTTCCGCCAGCCTGGGAGGACGCCTCCGCGCCATCCGCTCTAGCGCCATCGGCCCCCGTGCTCCCCTCGCCATCTGTGAGCACTTCGTCGATGTCGGCGCAGCCTGCAATCGTGATCGCGGCGGAGCGGAGATCTGGTTACGCCCGGCGCACGGCGTTAAGATCCGCGCCGGCTTGGAAGCCCTCCACCAGCTTGTCGAGACGGGCGTCCTTGTACCATGATAGCATCAAGGCGAGCGCCATCTCGGAGCCAGCACGGGCAGCCAGGTCGCGCAGCCGGTCGATCACGTTCGGCGCGTCGCCCAGCTTCATCGCCAGGGCCCCCATGGTCTCCGGCAGGAGCTCACCCGGGAAGACCAGGTCGTGGATGCCGGCTGCGGCCTTGCGCAGCTTGGCAGCATCCTCGACGAGCTGGCCCACCAGGTCCTTGACGGCTGCCTTCTCACCCGACGCAACCTGTTGCACCTGGTCATAGGCAAGAGTGTCTACTTGGGGGTAGAAGCCTTGTGATCAGAAGGGCAAGTCAAAAGCGACCTGGAAAATGCAGTCGGATAAAAACATACGGCGCCAGGGGAGGGACTGACCTTTCGCCAGAAGACCGATGTCCATCAGCTCGTTGTCGAGCATCTCGGCGTGCTCCTTCAGCCGGGTGGCCTCTTTGTCCAGAAGGTCAAAGGCACTGGCCCGGCTGGCGAGAGTCTCCCCCTGCTCCTTAATGGTGGCCTCCAGCTGGTTGACCTTGTTGTGCCATTCCTTATTCTGGAGACGGAGGGCGGCATTGTCCCGGCTAAGGCGCGCATTGTAGCACTTCAGCCGGTCAATCTCCCGCTGCCCACAAACCATGATGGATGGGGGGGGGAAGGAGCGGAACGCAAATAAGAAAATCAGAAACCGGAAGCAAAAGCAAAAAGGAAAGGAGCGCAAGAAAAAGAGCCTCGGGAAAACTTACTCCGCGCGGTCCCGCGTGCCGCGGCCTCCTCGTTGGCACCGGCTAATGTGCCCCGGAGCTGCTTCACCTTCGCCAGTCCGACATCGAGGTTGACCTCGAGGGTTTGCAGCGAAGCCCCCGCCTCCGCGGGCAGAGGCGCCAGGGGCCTGGCTAGAGCGTTCGGGGTGTCGCGGATTGCCGCCTGCCACTGCGTGGTCGCCTCATCGTTGGAATCACGTCCTCGACGAAGACCATCTCCCTGCCGGTGCTCGAGCCTCCTGCACCGGCTGACGAGACCCCATCCGGGCCAGAGGCCACTTCCGGCTAGCTCTCCATGCGCTCGGGAGCAAGTGCAGTCAGCCGGAACATGGTCGCCGACTCTGGTGGCGGCACGGTCTCGGTTGAAGGGGGCGGGTTGACCACCAGGCGGGCATCCGGAGGAGGAAGGTCACGGGGCGGTGAAGCGGTGGGCGTGTTGCGAGCCGGGCTCGCAGCGAAGGACAGAATGGCGCTGCACAGAGGAGAGAGTAAGGTCAAGACAAAAATAATATCAAAAGCAAGGCCGAAGGAGGATGCGAAGAAACAAACGAACGAGAAGGGAAAAAGGCGGAAGACTTACCCCTGCACCACGGGCGCGGATCTCTTTCGGTCGCCTGCGGTTCGTCCAGAGCGCGGAGGGACCCCCGCCGTCCGGGTGCGCTTGGCAGCCGGCTCCTCGAGCACGGCGCTGCTATTGGAGGTGCCTTCACCCGCGCGCTTCCGGACAGGCTCGGGCGCGGTGGTGCCGTCGCTGTCCTCCGGCTCGGGGCCATGCGGGTCTTCCACAGCCTCGTCACCCCGGCTGGGGAAGAAGCCCTCGTCGCCGTCCGAACCCTTGCCGCTGTTCCGGCACAGGCGCGGCTCGGAGAGGTCGGCTACGAGGACTTGGAGGGCCGCGTCGCCCTCCTCCCGGATGAAGCAGGGGAACATCTGCACAGGCAAAACACAAGTCAGACCGAATAAGGAAGAGAGCCGGACGGTGCGAGAATGAGAAAAAGGAAGAAAAGAGAACAAGTTTACTCACCCGGGGTGCGCGGTTCTCGCGCGTGTAAGGAGCGACGCCAAACTTCCAGTTGGAGGCGACCTTCTCCTTCATGATCATCCAGACCCACTCGTAGAGGTTGCGAAGGAGGGGTTGCGGCGGGAGAGCCGGGTGGGATCGAGCCGCCCGGAGTAGTAGCACATCTTGTGTGCTCGCTGCTGCAGGGGCATCATGAGCCGGCTGGCCCAGTCAATGTCACATCAATGCCGGTCAGACCAGCCATCACCAACCCCCTCATCCGGTGGAGGAGCGCGTCCGACTCCTCCTTGGAGCCGAAGATCTTCTCCTCCCAGTGCTCCCTGCTGGACTCGGTGTCCTGGAAGGCCGGGAGGTTCAGCCGGTCCTCAGACCCCAAGTTCCGTACATAGAAGTACGTCTGCTGCCACAGTTTAACTGTGTCGTGCAGTTTGAACTTGGGGTAGCTGGTATGCGACCGGCTATAGATGGAGGCGCCACCGCAGGTCACCAGCAGACCCTTGGCGAACTGCACCTGAGGCCGTATCAAGAAGAGCCGGCAGAAGAGCCTGAGATCCGGCTGGATCCCGAGGTAGCACTCGCAGAAGGCGACGAAATGGGCCAAGATGCCGATTGCATTTGGCCCGAGATGGTGGAGGTGGAGATCGAAGTGGGCGAGAAAGGACAAGAAGAATGCGCTGGCCGGAAAAGCCAGGCCACGCGCCAGATGCACGAGAAAGACAATGCACTCGCCGGCTTGCGGAGCCGGTGAGAGCAAACCATCTGGGGGCCAGGCGGACCCCGACCTCACCGGCGGTCAGAAGGAGGCGCGATCGCCAGTACTTCTCCACCTGCGCCTCCATCACGGAGGAACCGCACCAAGCACCTCGGCTTTCGGACATGGCGGCGGCGGAGCGCGGGGGAGAAGGAGCGCGAGGAGGCAGAGAAGGTGCAAGAGGGGTGGCGGAGGAGCAGTGATTGCCTGTCGCTCTGGCCAGGAAAGGGACCGGCATCGCGGGCGGAGCAGAGAAAGGACGGAGGCAGGGAAGGGCGAGAGCAGCGACGTTAAAGGAAAGGGCGAGGGGGGAAAATGACCAGTGGGGGGCGGTGCAGCGCTGCGGCCCCTACTTTAAGGGGCCGGGGAGGCAAACCGTCGGCCTGCCACATGGCGGCCTCCCTCGGCTCCAACGGTCCCCGGATCGTTTGTGGCCACACCTCGTGCGCAGAAGATCCTAGCACGGGAGACGAGGCATCGGCGATAGTTCCCAAGGCGACACCGACGCGACCCCACGATGCACGCCCTCCGACGACCATCATCATGCGTGGATGACGTCGGTGATGACGCAGCAGGGGCAGCTCAACCGCCAAATTCAACCGGGAAAAAAATCAAAATCCTAGCTCTTTGAGCCCGTGCACATTTCGCCTGACGGGCGGAATCTACGCGCGCTCGGGGCTAGTGTCGGGGGGATCGCCCCCAGGTAGGCTAACCGGACAAGATGCAAGCACCAGCAGGACAGCCGGCTGAGAGTAGCCGGATGCAAAAACTCCAATATAGATCAGAAGAAGGAACGAACCAAGACCCGACTGGAAAACTAGCCAGCCGGATGAAAACCATCGGCAAGAGTGCCAGCCGGCCGGAGAAAGACAGATCAAGAGCCAACCGTCAGAAGAACCAGCCGGATGAAGCAAGCAAGGGCAGAAGAATAGCCAGATGGATCCAACCATCTGACCAGGAAGTCCAGACGGCTAGACCACCCTATCTGGACACTCAAAGATAGGCAAGGTACTAGATGACGTAGGGCACAGTGTGCAGTACGCCCAGGACATCGGACAAGACAGAAAGGAGACTCAGACACTCGACCCATAACGACGACTTTTACATATGACGGTTGCAACAGTAGACAGTAGGTGGCACTATGCGTAACTGCCCGCATGGCGACCACTATAGATGGCGTGGCGGCATGGGCTTGACTGACAATACACACTCCCCATGCCGGCCACTGTAGATGACCTAGCCGGCTGGGGCCCGCCTGTGGGACCCGCAAGTCGGCCATGTTGTTGCCCATGCCGCCTCAGCCTATATAAGGCGCGGCAGGGCAACTGAGCAAGGTTTGGACCCTCTTTTACTACTAGCCATACCCGATATAGCTCGAGGAGCATTGTAGTCCTTAGTGATCATCCTGATAGTCAGATCGGCAGGAGTAGGAGCTTTACCTCACATCGAGGGCTCTGAACCTGGGTACTTCTTGTGCCACCGCACTTGCTTGTATCCAATCCCGCCTGCGGACCCTGTCGCGCGCTTCCCTGCTTTGCTCCCACACCTCTTTCTAGACTGCTTAGGCTCTACCGTTTCCATAACGACGACGCCGCATGGACCTGGCATCTTCATCTTTAAGTAAGCAGTATGAGGAGTATCCATAAACATTGCCATAGCTGGCCTGCCGAGTAAGGCATGGTATGAGCTGACCAGGTCTACCACCTCGAACTCTATGGCTTCAGTGTGATAGTTTTCTCTGTTGCTGAATAAGACATCAACCCAGATCTTACCAATTGGCTCACAGGATAGTCCCGGCACAATTCCATGGAAAGTTGTCTTAGTCGGCTCCAACATGTTCATAGTGATGCCTAACTTGAGCATGGTATCCTTGTACATGATATTGATGCTACTGCCATCGTCTATCAGTACCTTGGAGAACTTCACATTGATATCTGGGCCCACGAACGTCGGATCCAGGACAAGAGCATAACCTCCTGGTGTTGGCATGATCTTGGGGTGATCCTTTATGCTCCAAGTTATCTCCTATTCAGACCAATGCATGTATTTTGGTATTGTCGACATTGTGGCGTTCACTTCCATCATCCATCTCTATTGACTTTTCTTGTCATTCGGCTCTATGACAAATACGACATAGCTCTGGTGATGCTCCCTGTACTCGTTTCTGGTACCATGGCCGACATAAGCTTCATCACCTCTTGGGTTATGCACCTGGTGCACAACCTCTCTTCTTTCTTGGTTGTGAATCTTGGTTGCCTGTTCTCATATCTATGCTCGGCTCCAACAGCTTGAGCATTTCCTCCTGTGAGCGGTGGTGGGGGAGGTGGTGGTAACTGCTGAGTCAGTGAGCCTACTCTGTCTCCCTTATGATACCAAGTACATTGTCTTGTCGTGTGATTCGTCGGCTTACTCAGACTTGGCGTGTGGAACTTATAGGGTTGATCCAACATCATTTCATAAGTATATTTTTGCCTGTCTCGATATGGTTTTCTCTATTCATATGGCTTTTTGCCATCATTCTTTGGTATCCACTGTTGTTGCCCATTTGTCCTTTGATGTTGGCTACTTCCAGCATCTGGATGATCCTGACTTACGGCTGCGACTTGAGTCGAACCATATATGTAGTCTGGTATTTCATCTCTTCTCTTGTTTCTATACTCGGCCCTTTCTTGGCGCCTTTGCAACCCGGCTGCTTCATAGATCTGAGCCTCAGTCATGCCGGCTGCCGACATGAGCAGAGGCTGAGTCGGATCTCCTAACACGTACGAGTTGGCAATTCTTATCGTTTCATGCAGGCTTGTCGGCATATCTCTCTGTAACCTTCGCCACATTACACTTCCATGCCAGCATCCTTGCGCAAACCATGCAATGTCCTGGGATTCAATTAATCCTTCACAAGAGTTGCGCATTGTGCACCACCTTGTGAGGAATTCCCTATCTGTTTCATTCGGTCTTTGCTTGCACATAGCTAGCTGCTGTGGACGATTCGGCCTCTTGTACGTTCTTGTGAAATTGCTCACAAAAGCTTCCTAGAAATCAATCTAGCTGTTGATGCTTCCGGGTGGCAAATTATTCAGCCACACCCTCTCTGGTCCCTCTAGCATTTGCGGTACATACCGCACTACCCATCTCAGATTTCCCTGCGCGATTTTTACTGTAGTTCCATAATCTATGAGCCAGTCTTCTGGTTTTGTGATTCCATCATAGGTTTTTGTTCCCCTGGACAGCTGGAAGTTTGGCACTGGCGTCTCTTTCATGATCCTTGGGCCAACACATGGTGGACCTCGTGGACCTTGCGATTCGATTAGTTCTGCCATCTTTATCCAATCGAGCTTCAGCCTTGCATCATCCGGCTGGAGGTTTCTGCCTCCGAGTCATGCTCCCATTGCTTGATACACGTGATCTAGAAATTCATACCCATCATTTACCATTGCCGAGTAACCATCATTGTATCCATTGGCGTTTGGGTCTGCGGGTTGCTGTACCGCTTGTCCCGCACTTTGCTGTCTTATTTCGGGCTAAGCTGGTGGAGGATTCGGAGCTGGATTTCCCCCTCCCGCCGAGTGAGTTCCACACCTAGGTTTAGGTACAAAGTTCTGCCCTCCATTGCCGTTTGTTTGTCCTGCTTGCCTTTCTCGGCCAGCATTTTCTTGATTCTCATTTCCCTGAGCGACATTTCTTCTTGTTCCATGCGCACGGGCCGGGTTTGCTTGGTTTATTGTCGGGTCATAAGCAACCATCTGCTTGTTCCTTTCCCGAATCTACACTCTTTTCTTTTCACTGTCTTGGCGCCGCTCCTGGGGAGGAGGTTGTATGGCCTGCTGATCTCGCCGGGATTGGAGTTGCCGAGTGAACCAGCTGTGACCTTCCAGCTACACCCAGATTTGCCCTGTAATACGGTTCATAAAACATCCCTTCTGCTCTCACTAATTCATTGACTAGTTCCTATTGTTTTCTCTTTGCCTCACCCGTCAGATGGGGTAACTCGGCCATTGGCGCCTCTCCGGCTCTCAGATTTGCTGCTGCCGTGTTGTATGTCGGCCGCACGGCTGTTTCATTGCTGTTATCTGGTGTTATCTTAGATGTTGTGTCCGCTAGTTCTTCGTTGAGGTTCCTTCCTCTTAACCTTGCTGCATCGAGGCGGGTCTTAGCGCCCTAAACTCAATTTGCTGAGTTGAGCTCTCGGATCGTGATATCCACATCTTGCTGCAACTGTGCTAACTCCTTTGCCTTTTCCAGGACTTTTATCCTGGCCTCCTCTAACTCGGCCTGCACACGCGTCGGATCAGCTGCAGGAGCTACTGGTTCTGCTAGTTTTTCTATCACTTCTGGCGACTCTTTGTCTCTCTTACTCCTAGCTATGTTCTCTGGCTTCTCTAGTGGTGCTTTTGCTGTTCTCACTGCCCTTGGCATTTCTTCTGGGTTTCCTCCCTCAGCATTCTCATTCACTACAGGTGCTACCTGTGGTGCTGGGGGGTGTGAGGGGTTTGGAGCTGTCATCATTACCTCGACGGAGACGAGTTGATGAATCTTTCCTGCGACGTGAACCGCAGGTGGATCCAGCGCTAGGATGACGCGCTCCGGGTATGCACGCTCCATGCGCACCATGACGTAAACCTGGTGCTCGCCAAACTTGATGAAGCGACCGCCCCTTGGGAAAGACTTGGTCCCGAAGCAGCCCGCGTTGTCACTGACGAAGTTGAGTGCCCCGAACCTCTGCATGAGGCCGCAGTAGACGCGCTCGCCCATCTTGGCGATGATGTTGCCCGTCCGGATGAAAACTCTAGCAAGCACCTTCTTCTGCCCCACGGTGGGCGCCAACTGTCGTGGTGGTGTCACGGTAGATGCCATGGGTAGGCTTAAGTTGGGGGCCGAATGGACGCTGATGGCGCCCAGCACTTATCGTGGAACGCTTCGTTGGAAACCCCAAGAGCAAGGTGTGAAGCAGCACAGCAGCAAGTTTCCCTCAGTAAGAAACCGAGGTTATCGAACCAGTAGGAGGAAGGAAACGTCACACAGGTGTTGCAAGCAACGCGGAGACCTGCACAACACAAACTCAAGACTTTGCCCCAACGAATCAGTGAGGTTGTCAAGCTCACCAGTTTTTGTAACAAAGGATTAAACGTATGGTGTGGAAGGTAATGGTTTGCAGCAAGTAAACAAGTAACATTGGAAGATGTATCAATGGTAAAGATTGGAACAGGGTCCAAAGTTTACTAGAGGTGCTCTCCTTAGATAAACAACATGGCATGAAGGGTAAACAAATTATAGCAGGGCAATTGACAGGAACTGAGCAAGGCATAACAATGCAATTACTAGTCAGAAAGATCCTATGAGATTCGATTGGGCAATACAACAAGATACATAGACCGCCATCCAACTGCATCTATGACTAGAAGTCCACCTTCAGGTTATCATCCGAACCCCCTCCAGTATTAAGTTGCAAGCAATAGACAACTTCTTTAAGAAAAGTGTGTAAGGTAAACAGTCCACATGTTCCATGAACAAGAGACCGTTGTTTTCTCCCTAGTAGCAACATCACATCTACAACCGAAGAGATTATTGTCACTTCCCTTGGAAACTAGAGGCATGAACCCACTATCGAGCATCAATACGACCTCTTGGAGTCACTAGCAACTACTTGGACAAGATAGCTACTAACAACGGAGAGCATGCAAGATAATAAACAAAGCAGACATGATAGAATCATAAAGAAAAAACCATTAATCAAACCAACACAATAATCTCAATATCCATCGGATCCCCGCAAACACAATATGCATGATTACAAATAGATTAGATCTTGATCATGAACGAAGATCACAAGATCTATACATGAAAGCACAAAGGAGGAGATACAATCATCTAGCTACTACATGGACCCATAGTCCAAGGTGGAACTACTCACGCATCATACCGGAGAGAAGGCCTCCGGGATGATCTCCCCTCCGACAGGGTGTCGGGAAGAACTTCAGATCCCCTCGATCTAGGGGCGATGGTGGCAGCTGCTACAGACAGTTTTGTGGAGATTTGATCGAGTGCTTAGGGTTTCTGCATCGGGGGCTTCTTATAGGCGAAGGGGAGGCCGAGGAGGCGGCCAGAGGAGCCACACCCCTCCTAGGCGCGGGGTAGGGCCCACCCGCGCCTAGGGGGGTCTGGCTGCCCTGGTTCGCTTCTCTATCTCCCCTCTGGACTTCTTGTTCCCCATGGAAAGTAATTGACTTTGACGTTTGTCTTGTCCAATTCCGAGAATATTTCTTTACTAACTTTTCTAAAACCAAAAACAGCAGAAAACATGCAACTGGGACTGTGGCAACTTGTTAATAGGTTAGTACCAGAAAACATGTTAAAAAGCACCTCAAAGTGTAGACAAATCAAAGCAAAGTAGATACTAAATAAGCATGGAGCATCAAAAATTATAGATACGTTTCTGACGTATCAAGCATCCCCTGGCTTAACTCTTGCTCGTCCTCGAGTAGGTAAGTGATAAAAGAATAATTTTTGAGGTGACATGCACCCTCACAATAAAGATCCAACCATTTGCAAGCATTAAAAGCTGGAATCAAAGAACTCTAAACATGTGCATGAAAGATGGAGTTCTAACAATAGGACATAGTAACTATGCATGCAACATGATAAGCTAAAAACAAATATCATGAATAACATGCATTGAAAAACGTTTGTTTGTTTCACATACAGAAAACATAGCATAGTGGCAATCAGTTTGTCCCTCACAGAGTAGCAAATAGATGCATATGACGCCTTCAAAGTTCACAAGGGTGACTAGAAAAATAACGCAAGAACAAATCATATCACAATATACATCAATCAATAAGCTTTGGAACATTGCACACAGAATGACAACTATGCTCTCCTAATGGTGCCTAAAGGTAGAAGGTGGATACTCAATAGTGGTGGAAGAAAAAACTTTTATAAAGGAAGCAGGGATTTCAAGTTTCAAAAAGAGCTTCCAAAAATTATGGTACTTATTAGCTTTCAGCACTCATTGCCCCTATCATAAGCATCTTCAAGTGATTAAGGTTAAAGTGACAAAGATGGAGTATATGCTTGACGAAGTATAAGTTGGCAATCTCAAGTCCCTTGAATACGAGGGCCACACCTCATGCTACTCAACTTTGGTCACATGTAAGTTCTTGTCATTATAAGTATTTGCATATCATTGAGAACCGCCAACGGGGTACCCCTTGCACATGGTACATGAGCTTCCCCATAACCAAAATGACAAGGAAAGAAGATAATGAGCATCACAGCAATCTTCTTATTTACCATGGGAATATGGTGCTTTTTCTCTCTTCACTCTTTTCTCAATGTGACTTTTTTATAAGAAGAATGCTTCATAGATGTTATTATAGTGATGCTGCAAGTTTCCACCATGATTAGGCATGACTTAGGCTAGCGGCTCAGGCGTTTCTCTAACACAGGATACAAACTCCATGGACTTACAAGTTTCCTCTTTATTTCACACCGGTGACATCCATAGACAAAAGAGCATGATATCAATTGAGTATAAAGTACAAGTGCAATGTTGAAAACGTTCCCCGTGATAGCACGGTTCTGCTAATTCCAGCGTATAAGTGCAAGCATATACAACATAGATGTCACAATGGTTCAAGTTTATTAGGGGCAAAGAATATAAAGTGTGCCATCAGTGGCGGACTCAGGATTTGAGAAAGACCGGGGCTAATTTCTAATGCTTCAAAAACTAAAAAAAATATTACCTTCTAATGCTCTCTCAGTAACACAATATATTAGCAAAAATCCGAAAACAAACTAAAAATGCATAGGTAGAGTTTTCACATGAAACATTAGTTCATTGCTTAACCAAATGAAAATAAGAAAATCACAAAAAAGTGTGGCGGAAAAACTCAAATAATCAAGACAACAATTTTAATACCTAAACAACGAGGCTTTGCTCTTATCCTAGCCTATCATTTTCTCATTGATCATAGGAGAAGAACCGGAACCTACAAAAACAAGAAAAAATAATTAGCAAATAGTATGAATAAATATATGATTCATAGTTGTACTTGTAAGAAAGTAACTTACTAGTAGCTACACGTGGTAGTTGTCCTTTACGTGACCTCGTACTTTGGGAACACTCTAAAATCTTATTATCTTCTATGGTTGCAAATATGTCTCGCTCAATATAGCATAACATAATTCATCCAATCATCATTCATCTTGTTTATCAAATATGTCTTGATAATCTTCATTGCTGAGAATGCTATTTTCACGGTCACTGTTGCAACCGGAAAAATCAAAGCTAACTCAATAAGACGATATACCAAATAAAATATCTTGTGTCTCTCTGTTTGAACCATCTTAAAATTGACTCGAATTGGTAGTTTGTAAAATCGACTAAAAATAAGATGATACAGGTCTTGATGAATTAGGCTTTGACCTTATTTTCTATGTAGTCAGACTAAATACAATTCAATTAGTAATCAGGCAATCAATTAAATATAACTGAACCATTTAAATTTACGTTATTTAGACTTCAAACCTGCTTGTGCGGCAACGTCTTGGCTGGCGCCTGGCCGGGTCGAGACGAGCGAGGCGGCGAGCAGTGCGTCCAGGCTGTCTGTGCGGGCGGCCGTGGTTGAGTCTTCGTCGGCGTTGGCCATCGCGGCGACGGCACGATCAACTCGACAGGGGGTGGCCGCACGCTGGGCACAATTTGGTCTAGGTCGAGCCGTCGATGTCGTTTGGAATTTAGATCACAGGCGGTTGTTTCTCTGCTAGCGAAAATAAAACGACCAGGTAAAGGCCGGAATCAATGCGATGCGAGC
Source organism: Avena sativa (assembly GCA_916181665.1). Lineage (NCBI taxonomy): Eukaryota > Viridiplantae > Streptophyta > Magnoliopsida > Poales > Poaceae > Avena > Avena sativa. The sequence goes on from OV702294.1 coordinate 513,201,500, forward strand.
TACTCTAGTCAATCACTGCCTTCGCTCTCTTTTTTTTCCTGAAAAACTAATCGCTAGCTTGCCATCTAGGTGAGATTTTAGAAATAGCCCCGGTCATACTGTCCCGATGACACGGGTTGTGCTGCCTAAGGTCTACAATTTCATAGAATTTTCTAAGAGATCAACCTATACTACATGGGCCACGTCTCGGGCTGTAGCCCGGGCTGCTCGGGCCCAGGTCCGCCCCTGTGTGCCATCAAGTTTGTGAGGGCTTTAATCACTAACTTTTTATATAAAAAATATTTTTTAATTGAAAGGTAGCTGAAAACAAGAATATACTTGAAATGATGTAATACACCATGTATAGGAATTTATAGTGGACACTTTTGGAAAAACTTAGTTTCTTGGGAGTTGGAAGCATGAGTAAAACTTACTCATACAAGTGGAGGCTAACAAAATATTGGGAGCAACCAAATGAGAGAGCAATAATGGCCATAATCATGCAGTGCAACAAAGCATTACTGTCAACACCCGGATTTTTAATCCCATATGCCTGTTATGCCATACATCGTAATCGCAGGATTACCATTTTTGCTAGACATAACAGATTTGGATATCACAGTACATCATCCCTTACAAACCAGATATAAGGTCTTACACAAATAAGGATCTCATAATCCAGTTCTTAATACAACTCAAACAGTGGAATAACGTAATAATAAAGATAGCGTAGGCGAAACTCCATCTTCAGGGTCACAGGTAATGCTGACGATGGGAGATGATCCTAGTTGTCGTAACCTTCCTGCGGTCCATCATCCTGATACTCCTCTTCATAGTCTGGCCACGGGAATAGCCAGGGACAAAGCCATGAGTACTCTTTAAGTACTCGCAAACTAATACTAACAAGTTAAGGGGGGTTTTTGTAGTTAGGCACTAGGCTCTAGGGTTATTTTGCAAAAATCCAGATTTACCTCTACTAAGTTCAGAAGCAAAGAAAGCTAGTTGAAGTTTTATAACACCTAAGTGGGAACTTGAATTTCATATCACAATCCTGTTGTGGTCAAGTCAAAGTCTCACGTCATTTTGAAAACATCTGACGGGGGAATAGTATGGCTACTCCAACTGTCCATAACTGCGGACGCGGCTATTTGAATAGTTTGACACTCTGCAGAGATCGTACACTTTCACCACAATATTCGATACATCCATCAGGAACAAGTCCTGAATTCACCATACTCAGTATGCGGATAATCAATCCTAACCTTTCCATTACACGCCCTAGGATAGGCACCTCTCCGGTGAGTTTGGCCTCCCAACCATGACCAACTGTCATCTTGGGTACTACACAGGTGGACAATCTTCACAAGGTAGCCTCAGCTCACACCTTGGCCGCGAGAGAACCCATACTAAGGTATATAAAATTTCCAGTCAAGCCCTACCCAATTTTCGGGTATTGTGGTTGTACGGTAAAATTGGAGTAGTATCGCATCCAGACAACCATCAGTTTTATAAAGGGCTAAGGCTCATGTCTCAACATTTTCATCATCAAAATCATATGGTGTTTAAGAACACATGTCAAAACATTTCAGTAGAATGACTCATCATTCTAAGGTTTTCATAACCAGTTTCACCAAGTATTCCCATCTAAAGTTGATCAAGTTTTATGCTTAGCACTAGCCTCTACAAGTGGTGGTAAGTACTAATGAGGGATGGTAAACAAGTGGGAATTTGCTAAGTTCAATCTCCTGCCTTAGGATGACATCAAGATTATCTAACTTAGGCCAAATTTAATGTTATTTATGCAACCTTCCATTATCTTTCTAGTATCTACAATTCACTATATAAACTCTAAGAGAAAGCTTTGATAAACAAATAAATTATAAAGCTTGCAAGTAAAACTAGGATGGTTTATCAAGTGGTACAAGCTTGCTAGGTTAATAGCTTGCATAGGTCAATTTGTGTAGTAAGGCTTGCCTTGAGCAGAGGAGTGGTTGAAGTTCTCCTCGGCTTCTTCCTCGTAGTATCCTCCTTCCTTCTCGTATCCTTGGTCGGTTCTATCGTCTATACATAAATATGAGGTACACAATCACCAAACAATACTTAACTATTTTCAATCATCACACAAAGGTGTACTTAGATGATCTAGCATCATCACCTATCATTACAAGTTTAAAGCATTTGACTTATTTATTTTAATGTGAGAAAAGTAATTTCTACTCATTGAAAAATTACTTAAATTTTAATATTCTCCAACTCAAACATGGGATCATGTTGACACATATCATCACCACATATTTCAGTACATGGGGATGTGATTTAAAGTGGTGTCACGATTTAATAAGGTTTAACCTTTTTATTTTAAATAAATCAAGTGACTAGAAATGCCTATGTGGCATTCTTTTGTTATTTGAACATTATTTCTGTAAGTAAACCCATATGTTTTTATATATTCTGAAAGGTATGATCAAATGTGATTTTTGAGAGTTGGAATCAACTCAAAAGCTCTTATGGTTGAATTTTGAAAAATGTTTGAATGCAGAAAAGCTTCTGACTTGTTATTTTTACCAAGGTTGATCTACAGATCCAAATGATTTGAATCCAACAGGCTTGGATTAAGCATTTCAGTACCTTTCTAACAAAATTGGTTTCATGCAATTTGGTTCATTGGATCGAGCTGGGTCGGTTTCTGAATCTATGCATAGAACTGTGTTTGAATTAAAATAGAAAATTCTAAATTCAAACGGTTGGGTCGCGCGGGAGAGGTTAATGGGCCGGCCTAGTGTCACTCCGCAGCGCAGGGCTCAGCTGACAGGGGGGTCTACCAGTCAGCGGCTCATAATGCGCGAAGCGGTACGAGGCTATGTGGGTCGTTGGATTAGAATGGAGATCGACGGCTGGGGATCGTCGTCGATGACGAACCTGTCACTGGCGAGCTCGAACCCTAGCAGCTCAGTGGGGGTGCATAGGGGGCATACCAGGGCTCCAGCGACGACGGCGAGGCGGGCAAATGAACGAGTGGTCGACGGTGAGCTCAGGGACGGTCGAGGCAGCTCCGGGGGTGGTCACAATCAGCGGCCCCCTTCTCCTTCAGAGGCGGCATGCTCCGGTGCAATTCCGGCTAGCTGCTGCTCCCCGTCCTCCGGCGAGAGGTGTGGAAAGATCAATGAGGTGAGGGGAGTGGAATGGTGTGCTTCAAACGGCTGGGGGTGGCTTCCTTTTATAGGCACGACGGCGAGACCGAGAGGGATGGGCAGGCGATGGTGGCGACATGGCTACGGGCTGCCTGCAGCATGGCTGAGGGTGGCGATCGACGCACGGTGTGCTGGCGATGCTCTAGAACTTAAATGCGGGCTTAGGGGCGGTGGTAAACGGTTGGGCGAGGCTGGCGCTTTGAGCGGCAGAGGCGGCATCTTCGACGGCGAGCGGTGGCTGTGAGGCATTGGGCGTCAAACAGGGATGTCTGGCGTGTTCCTTGGGTCATGACGAAGCGGTGGGCACGGGCTGCGGTCGAGGGGCGGCGTGTGCGCGCGTGCCGGGTGCGGCGCTCTGGGGCGTGCTCGGCATGTCACAGTGGCACTGGGCATGGGGCGTTCTCGGTGGTCCACGGCTTGCCTTGGCTCAGGGAGGGGACAGTGGGTGGCGGTGAAGTGCTGGCTAGCTCCCAGACATGGCGAGAGAGGGGAAGGTGGTCTGCTGCGGCGGCGACCAACTTGGCCGGCGAGGTGGCTCGGCTTGTTCAACATTGATGACAATGGCCAGTTTAATGTGAGGCTAAAGGTTTCCAACTAAGCTAGGTGATCTACTAGATGTTTGCTGTGAGCTAGAGAGGGAACAAGTTAGGCCAAAACACTATTAAAAACAGTTAATTTGATTTGGTTTAAATTTGCCTGCCAAGTATTTGATGAAATGGCCGCAAGAAACTTCTTATTGAATTTTGAAAAGATTTTTGGTGGGTGTGCTATAAATTTTCTTGAGACTCTGTGGGTGCTTGGGTTTTGAAAATTGAGCTGGTTTGAGTGGTTTGTGAAATAGTGGGATCTTCCCATATGAGATAGATTCAATTTTAAACTATCATTTAAACTTAGCATTTGAATATTTTTGGCAGATCACAAAGTGGGCCTTGGTACCTCATTATGAGTACTAACAAGGGGTGCAAAGATCCACAAATGTTTCTATTAAGTTTTGAGTGCTTGGAATAGCCAAAGTAGGCATGAGAGTTAATTTGGCCAAAGTGACCATTCACTTCATTTGTTCATTTTGAGTTGTTTGTCTTTGGGAAAAGTTTGGGTATGATTTAGATGATGTTTATTTCACCTAAGAATCATTTTACAAGCAATGAAACACAGAACCATGGTAATTCAAAAGAATCCTAATTTTAAATACACATACATATGAATGCTCTCATATTTATAGATAGGAAAGTTTTTGTTAACCCTAATTTTGCTGATTAGCATTTGATGATCCAAGTTTAATATTTTTGGGATGTTACAAACCTTCCCCCCTTAAACAAAATCTCGTCCCGAGATTTGAAAAAGGACAAAAAAGATTACCTAGGATTTGAAGAGATTGGGAAATTCCGTCCTGATGTGATCTTCGCGCTCCCAGGTAGCTTCCTCTTCCGTGTGGTTGCTCCACTAAATCTTGAGAAACTTGATGCTTCGGGTTCTGGTAGTTCTGAAAGCTTCTTCCAAAATACGGATGGGTACTTCGGGATAGGTCAGGTCATCGTTGATCTCTATGGTCCGGTGATCAATGTTCTTGAACACTTCAGTCTTCTCCGTCCTTCAAGGCATTTGCGAAGTAATGAGATATGGAACACATTGTGCATGACTGACATTTCTGCTGGCAGTTCCAATTGATACGACACTTCTCCTCGACGGTTCAGAATCTTGAAGGGGCTGATATATCTGGGGGCTAACTTTCCCTTTAGTTGAAAACACTACATTCCTTTCAATGGTGACACTTTCAGGTAAACGAACTCTCCGATATTGAAGGCGAGTTCTCGACGTCTCTTATCGGTGTAACTCTTCTGTCTTGACTGGGCGGTCTTGAGGTTCTCACGAATCTTGTGAACTTTCTTTTCTGCTTCTCATAGGATTTCGGGTCCGAAAATCTGACTCTCTCCTACTTCCGACCAGTTCAAAGGGGTGCGACACTTCCTTCCATACATGAATTCAAATGGGGCCATTTGCAAACTAGCTTGATAACTGTTGTTGTATGAAAATTCTGTGAATGGCAGACAGTCTTCCCATTTAGATCCATACTCTAACACACATGCTCTCAACATGTCTTCGAGTATTTGATTTACTCGCTCCGTTTGTCCGTCGGTCTGAGGGTGATAAGCTGTGCTGAATTCTAGTCGGGTTCCTAAACCTTCTTGGACTTTCTTCCAGAATCTCGAGGAAAACTGAGTTCCTCGATCAGATACGATGTTCTTGGGGACTCCGTGCAAACTGACGATTCTAGCGATGTGTAACTCTGCTAGCTTCGAACTCTGATATGTGGTCTTGACTAGTAAGAAATGGGCGACTTTGGACAATCTGTCAACTATGACCCAGATAGAGTCATTTCCCCTACTAGAAGTAGGCAATCCGGTGATAAAGTCCATTCCAACGAAATCCCATTTCCATTTCGGAATCTGTAAGGGTTGCAACAATCCTGCGGGTCTTTGATGTCCTGCCTTGACTCTCTGACATATATCATACTTGGCGATATAGCTTCCGATTTCTCTCTTCATCTTATTCCACCAAAATTGTTCCTTCAAATCCGGATACATCTTCGTTCCTCCGGGGTGGATAGAATAAAGAGTATCATGAGCTTCCTTCAGAATAACTTCTTTTAACTCTGAATCTGCTGGTACACAAAGACGTCCTTTGTACCACAAAACTCCTTCTTCGTCTTCGGTAAATCCGAGTACCTTGCCTGTACCGATACGACGCTTGATTCCGTCGATACTAGCATTCCCTTTCTGCGCCTCTTTGATCTGGCTGATCAAAGTGGGTTGAAGTTCTATGCTAGCCAAAAATCCTTCACTCACTAATTCCATTCGGAAATCCTCCATCTCTTTGTGCAGGCTTGGTTGCTCCTTAAAAATCATGGAGTTCAAGCGGCACGGCAATCTGCTAAGGGCATCTTCTACCACGTTGGCTTTACCGGGGTGATAGTGAATGTCCAGGTCGTAATCCTTGATTAGCTCAATCCATCTTATCTGTCTCATATTCAGCTCCTTGTAAGTGAATATATACTTCAGGCTCTTGTGATCTGAATAAATCTCACAACGGTTTCCCATCAGGTAATGCCTCCATGTCTTTAGGGCTAGAACTACGGCTACGAGCTCGAGGTCATGGGTTGGATAGTTTTGCTCATGCTATTTCAGTTGTCGGGATAGATAGGATATAACTTTGCCTTCTTGCATTAGCACACATCCGAGACCGATCTTGGATGCGTCACATACACGTCAAAGGGCTTCGTGATATCCGACATGATTAAGATTGGGGATGAAATCAATCTTCTCTTGAGTTCTTGAAAACTCGCTTCACATTTGTCCGTCCATTCAAACTTCTTGTCCTTCTTCAGCAATTGGGTCATGGGTCTGGCGATACTCGAGAATCCTTCTACGAACTTGTGGTAGTATCCCGCCAATCCGAGAAATGCACGAACTTGGGTTTGAGTGGTTGGGGTTTGCCAATCTTCGACATCTTTCACCTTTGCAGGGTCAACGGAAATTCCTCCGGCTGATACAATGTGGACGAGGAATCCTACCTCCTGCAACCAGAATTTACATTTGCTAAACTTGGCATACAGCGGATGCTCTCTAAGGGTTCCAAGAATGGTCCTTAGGTGTAGCTCATGTTCTTCTTCTGATTTGGAATAAATCATAATGTCATCAATGAAAACAACGACAAACTTATCCAGGAAGTCCATAAAAATCTTATTCATGAGATTCATGAAATAGGCGGGGGCATTGGTTAATCCAAAAGACATGACAGTATACTCGTATAATCCATATCTGGTGGTAAAGGCAGCCTTGGGAATATCCTCGGCGCGAATCTTGAGTTGATGATAGCCAGTTCTAAGGTCAATCTTAGAAAACACCTTGGCACCAATCAAGTGGTCAAACAGATCTTCTATCTTGGGCAATGGGTACTTGTTCTTGACAGTGACATCATTCAACTTCCGATAATCCGTACACAAACAGTTACCTCCATCTTTCTTATCCACGAACAAGACAGGTGATCTCCATGGTGACGCACATGGTTGAATCAATCCAATTTCCAACATGGCATCCAGTTGCTTCTTTAGTTCTGCTAGTTCAGATGGGTTGATACTATATGGTCTCTGGGCTATGCGTCATGTTCTAGGGATTAGTTCAATGATAAACTCGATATCCCAATCTGGGGGCATACCGGGCAAAACATCTGGAAATACATCGGGGTATTCACAGACTATACGGACTTGGTCAATGGTAGGTTCGGCTATACTCTGGTTGCACTTGAATTGACGAGGTAAGGTTTCAGATACATGCTCGACTGATATTCTGGTTGTACTGGTCATGGTTATGGCTTTCTTGGCACAGTCAATTAATCCTTTATGTTTGGACATCCAATCCATTCCTAGTACTACTTCCAAACCTTTAGTTCCGAGTACTATCAGATTATCATAAAAATCTATGCCATGGATTCGGCTAGGTACGGCTTTGCAAATTTTCCTAGCTTTGGTGGTTGAACCGGGATTTGAACAATATCATAACATGCTTCAGTTTGGTTGGTTGAATCTTACTAGTGCATGCAAATTCTTCGGTGACAAATGAGTGCGATGCACCAGAATCAAACAACACTCTTGCAAGTACTGAATTAAAAGAAAACATACCCAGCACGACATCTGGCGCTTCCTGGGCTTCTTCAGCATGCATGAGAAAAAGACGGCTGTTGCGGTTGAGCGAGTTCCCTGGGGAAAACCTTCTTCCGGGCTGAACACGAAGCTGTTGCTGAGCTGGGGCATTTGCAATGGGGGCTACGGCATTCTTCTTGGGGCACTCATTGGAGTAGTGACCCTTATTTCCACAGTCATAAAAAGTCACTTGCGACTTGTCCTTTGCTTCAACAGGCACAACATTGCTTCCAGTCCTCGAGGCAGTGTTGGTGTTGGTGGCGGCATTGTTGTTGTTGAACTTGGGTGGTGCACGGTTGAAATTGCCAGAGTTGCTGGGTTGTTGTGGTTTCCTCCGGGCCTTGGGTTTCCACGGTTGGGATAGGTCGGACGGTTCATCAGGGGTCTGTTGGTTCTCAGGGCAAATCCTGGGGATGGGTTGGGGCGATACTTTGGTGTATGATGGGTTCCCGAATGATGCATCATGCGGCGCTTGCGGTTCTCATTGGCTTGGTTGATCCTTCCTTCCATCTGAATGGCAGATTCGACGAGGGCTTCAATATCAACAAAGGGGATATTGACCAACACCATCTGCATCTCATCGTGCAAACCATTCAAGAATCTTTCTTTCTTCTTGGCTTCAGTGTCGATCTCATCTGGGGCATACCTAGCTAATGACAAGAATTTGTCACGGTATTCCACTACAGTCATCCTTCCTTGCTTCAGTTCTCTGAATTCATCTCTCATCCTATTGATCAAACCCGGTGGCACATGGGTTCTGCTAAACTTGACCTTGAATTCCTCCCAGGTCATCATCTGTCCTCCGATCATTGCACGAACAATGTTCCACCATGCTCTTGCATCTCCGGCTAGATAGTGGGTGGCGAACAGAACTTTCTCGTTAGCTTCCACTCCGGCGACTTCCAGGTTGTTTTCCATGGTTTGCAGCCAATCATCTGCATCTAGGGGCTCTTCTGACTTAGTGAAAACAGGTGGGTTGGTGTTCTGGAAGTTCTTGAGCTTAGATCCATGGTTGTCCTGATTTCCTTGGCCTTGATTGTTGTGGGCTAGCTGAGCTATTTGCTGAAGGGTGGCTAAGTTGGCTTGACGTTCTGCTCTTTCAGCTTCGTGGTCAGAAACCAACATTTGCAGGATCTACAACATCAGGTTCGGGGATGAACCACTTCCTCCGCGAGGCATCTGAAGATTGAGATAGATCATGAGAAAAGAGGGAAATTTCTAAGGTTTAGGGACTTTGAAAAGTTTTTAAAGTTTGACTCGGATTTTCTAGCAACTTGCTTTTCATTCATTCATTCATAGCACACGATACAACACACAACACAACAAAGGAAAACAGATGGTTTTGAGAACCATTCTGGAAACTATGATATAGTGGGACCGAATGCAGCTCACTAACGCTAGTGCTCAAGTGCTACTACTCCTCAGAGTCAGTGTAATCATCATCCTCATCATCCTGATTGTCACCGATGAAGGCGAAATCCTCCTCATCTGTGAAGAAGTCCATGGCCTAATCTTCCAGAAAGTCATCATCATCACTGAGATAGGAGTAGGGGTCTCCACGAAGGTCTTCTCCGGCATTCTCCCTTTCCTCCAACTGCATGTCTCTCTCGTGGATGGTATCCTCCAAATCCGTGATACGATGGCGAAGACGGGCAATGATACGCTCCTTCTTGTCGAGCTGACAGTGACGAGACTTGCGATCCTTCACTAGCATGGTGATGGTCTGATCCTTCGTCTTGACGATGGCGGACTTGTGGTTGGAGTAGTCACGGGCATTGTCCAGTTCCTGTTGACGATCATACATCATGAAGCTAAGGTGGTCCAATTGTGTCTTCAGCTCGGTGTGATGTGGGGCTTCTAGTGGCTGTCCCATAGCATCACGCCTTTGATAAAACTCAAAGCGGGTACCCTTGATCTGATTGATACTCTGCCCACATAGACGGGCAAGAGCTTCCTGCATGGCCCTAGCAAGTCCATCTAGCAATTTGTTCTCTCTTAAGGTGAACTGAATTCCCTCTGCAGTGGGAGGTTCAATCTTTCCTCTGAGACTTGCCACAACTAGCCACTACAGATCTTCTCCTCCTTGATCATTGAGCTGAGCTCCGAAGAACTCGGGGTGCGGACGCTCCAGAAGTTCCGAAAGTTGGTCCAAGTCACGCTCAAAGATGAGTTCTCCTCCATTCCCCAACTAATAAAACTTGCTATACTTCACTTCCATCTATAAGAATATAGGATGAGTAAGTTAGTAGAGTGATCAAGTTTGTCAATTTTATGTATTTTGCAAGAGTTTTTGAGGAACATGAATTTTCATGAAAGAATCAAAGTGATAAGAATGGTAATAAGTTTTTGTAAATACTCACTTCCTTGGGTTTTGAAACTAAGTTTTTGATTCAACGTCTAGTCTAACTAGGGTCTCCTATGGTCAGGATGGCTCTGATACCAACTTGTCAACACCCGTATTTTTAATCCCAGATGCCTGTTATGCCATACATCGCAATCCCAGGATTACCATTTTTGCGAGACATAACAGATTTGGATATCATAGTACATCATCCATTATAAAATAGACATAAGGTCTTACACAAATAAGGATCTCATTATCTAGTTCTTAATACAACTCAAACAGCGGAATAACGTAATAATAAAGATAGCGTAGGCAAAGCTCCATCTTCAGGGTCACAGGCAATGCTGACGATGGGAGATGATCCTAGTTGTCGTAACCTTCCTGTGGTCCATCATCCTGATACTCCTCTTCATAGTCTGGCCACGAGAATAGCCAGGGACAAAGCCATGAGTACTCTTTAAGTACTCGCAAACTAATACTAACAAGTTATGGGTGTTTTTGTAGTTAGGACACTAGGCTCTAGGGTTATTTTGAAAAAAGCCAGATTTACCTCTACTAAGTTCAGAAGCAAAGAAAGCTAGTTGAAGTTTTATAACACGTAAGTGGGAACTTGAATTTCATATCGCAACCCTGTTGTCGTCAAGTCAAAGTCTCAAGTCATTTCACAAGTCATTTTGAAAACATCTGATGGGGGAAAAGTATGGCCACTCCAACTGTCCATAACCGCGGACGCGGCTATTCGAATAGTTTGACACTCTGCAGAGATTGTACACTTTCACTACAACATTTGATACATCCGTCAAGAACAAATCCTGAATTCACCATACTCAGTATGCGGATAATCAATCCTAACCTTTCCATTACATCCCCTAGTATAGGCACCTCTCCTGCGAGTTTGGCCTCCCAACCATTAACAACTGTCATCTTGGGTACTGCACAGGTGGAAAATCTTCACAAGGTAGCCTCAGCTCAGACCTTGGCCATGAGGGAACCCATACTAAGGTATATAAATTTCCAGTCAAGCCCTACCCAATTTTCGGGTATTGTGGTTGTACGGTAAAATTGGAATGGTATCGCATCCAGACAACCATCAGTTTTATAAAGGGATAAGGATCATGCCTCAACATTTTCATCATCCAAATCATATGGTGTTCGAGAACACATGTCAAAACATTTCAGTAGAATGACTCATCATTCTAAGGTTTTCATAACCAGTTTCACCAAGTATTCCCATCTAAAGTTGATCAAGTTTTATGCTTAGCACTAGCCTCTACAAGTGGTGGTAAGTACTAATGAGGGGTGGTAAACAAGTGGGGATTTGCTAAGTTCAATCTCCTGCCTTAGGATGACATCAAGATTATCTAACTTAGGCCAAATTTAATGCTCTTTATGCAACCTTCCATTATCTTTCTAGTATATACAATTCACTATGTAAACTCTAAGAGAAAGCTTTGATAAATAAATAAAGTATAAAGCTTGCAAGTAAAACTAGGATGGTTTATCAAGTGGTACAAGCTTGCCAGGTTAATAGCTTTCATAGGTCAATTTGTGTAGTAAGGCTTGCCTTGAGCAGAGGAGTGGTTGAAGTTCTCCACGGCTTCTTCCTCGTAGTATCCTCCGTCCTCCTCGTATCCTTGGTCGGTACTAGTGTCTATACATAAATACGAGGTACACAATCACCAAACAATACTTAACTATTTTCAATCATCATACAAAGGTGTACTATAGATGATCTAGCATCATCACCTATCATTACAAGATTAAAGCGTTTGTCTTATTTATTTTAATGTGATAAAAGTAATTTCTACTCATTGAAAATTTACTTAAGTTTTAATATTCTCCAACTCAAACATGGGATCATGTCGACACATGTCATCACCACATATTTCAGTACATGGGGATGTGATTTAAAGTGGTGTCACAATTTAATAAGGTTTAACCTTTTTATTTTAAATAAATCAAGTGACTAGAAATGCCTATGTGGAATTCTTTTGTTATTTGAAAATTATTTCTGTAAGTAAACCCATATATTTTTATATATTCTGATAGGTATGATCAAATGTGATTTTTGAGAGTTGGAATTAACTCAAAAGCTCTTATGGTTGAATTTTGAAAAATGTTTGAATGCAGAAAAGCTTCTGACTTGTTATTTTTACCAAGGTTGATCTACAAATCCAAATGATTTGAATCCAATGGGCTTGTATTAAGCATTTCAGTACCTTTCTAACAAAATTGGTTTCATGCAATTTGGTTCATTGGATCGAGCTGGGTTGGTTTTTGAATTTATGCACAGAACTGTGTTCGAATTAAAATAGAAAAATCTAAATTCAAACGGTTGGGTCGCACGGGAGAGGTTAATGGGCCGGCCCAATGTCACTCCGCAGCGCAGGGCTCAGCTGACAGGGGGGTCTACCAGTCAGCGGCTCATAACGCGCGAAGCGGTACGGGGCTGTGTGGGTCGTTGGATTAGAATGGAGATCGACGGCTGGGACGGTCGAGGCAGCTCCGGGGGTGGTTGCAATCAGCCGCCCCCTTCTCCTCCAGAGGCGGCCTGCTCAGGTGCAATTCCGGTGAGCTACTGCTCCCCGTGCTCCGGCAAGAGGTGTGGAACGATCAGTGATGTGAGGGGAGTGGAATGGTGTGCTTCAAACGGATGGGGGTGGCTTCCTTTTATAGGCTCGATGGCGAGACCGAGAGGGATGGGCAGGCGACGGTGGCGACATGGCTACGGGCTGCTAGTGGCATGGATGAGGGTGGCGATCGACGCGCGGTCTCCTGGCGATGCTCTAGAACTTAAATGCGGGCTTAGGGGTGGTGGCAAACGGTCGGGCGAGGCTGGCGCTCTGATCGGCAGAGGCGGCGTCTTCGACGGCGAGCGGCGGCTGTGAGGCATTGGGCGGCGAACGGGGATGTCTGACGTGTTCCTTGGGTCATGGCGAAGCGGTGGGCATGGGCTGCGGTCGAGGGGCGGCGTGTGCGCGCGTGCCGGGTGCGGCACTCTGGGGCGTGCTCGGCATGTCGCAGTGGCACTGGGCGCGGGGCGTTCTCGGTGGTCCACGGCTTGCCTTGGCTTGGGGAGGGGATAGTGGGTGGCGGTGAAGTGCTGGCTAGCTCCCAGGCATGGCGAGAGAGGGCGAGGTGGTCTGCTGCGGCGACGACCAAGTTGGCCGGCGAGGTGGCTCGGCTTGTTCAACATTGATGACAATGGCTAGTTTACAGTGAGGCTAAAGGTTTCCAACTAAGCTAGGTGATCTACTAGATGTTTGCTGTGAGCTAGAGAGGGAACAAGTTAGGCCAAAACACTATTAAAAACAGTTAATTTCGTTTGGTTTAAATTTGCCTGCCAAGTGTTTGATGAAATGGCCGCAAGAAACTTCTTTTTGAATTTTGAAAAGATTTTTGGTTGGTGTGCTATACATTTACTTGAGACTCTGTGGGTGCTTGTGTTTTGAAAATTGAGCTGGTTTGAGTGGTTTTTGAAATAGTGGGATCTTCCCATATGAGATAGATTCAATTTTAAACTCTCATTTAAACTTAGCATTTGAATGTTTTTGGCAGATCACAAAGTGTGCCTTGGTACCTCATTATGAGTACTAACAAGGGGTGCAAAGATCCACAAATGTTTCTGTTAAGTTCTGAGTGCTTGGAATAGCCAAAGTAGGCATGAGAGTTAATTTGGCCAAAGTGACCATTCACTTCATTTGTTCATTTTGAGTTGTTTGTCTTTGGGAAAAGTTTGGGTATGATTTAGATGATGTTTATTTCACCTAAGAATCATTTTACAATCAATGAAACACAGAACCATGGTAATTCAAAAGAATCCTAATTTTAAATACACATACATATGAATGCTCTCATATTTTTATATAGGAAATTTTTTTAACCCTAATTTTGCTGATTAGCATTTGATGATCCAAGTTTAATATTTTTGGGATGTTACAATTACTAATCAAAGCAAAGAGTGGTACTACAAGTCAAGGAATAAATGATCATAGAGGCTATGGTGACTTGTTCATAGTCATAACATGGTGTGAGCATGTGCCAGGTCAACCCAAGCAAAGCATCAAAGGAGAATACCACAATACTATGCTTTTGCATGCTAAAACAACGCATAATTTCTCCAAGGCACACTAAGTAATCCCAATTGTTTGGAACAAGACATGATAAAGCAATAATCACCAAGCATAAGGTCAAAACAACACCTAGCATGTCATGCTAAAGTCTAAGTAACAGTCAATGCAAGCTCCTCTTGCACTTTCAAGCAAGAACTTACTACTCCTTTCCAACACCAAGCAACTTATTTGTAAAACAACACAGAGATAATGGGGGTCCAAACTACTCAAGCAAACTAAACAATCTAAGCAAAGAAAACGAAAACTAAGACGCTCCAAGAACAACACAACTGTGCATGAAACAATAAAAACGAAGTGTCTAGACAGACCTGAGCTTTTTATTGATAAAGAAGGGGATGCCTTGGGCATCTCCAAGCTTTGAAGCTTGTACCTCTTGGATATTTATTGGGGTGACACCATGGTGGCATCCCCAAGATTGAGATTTTCTCCATTCTTCATCTCATTGCATCATTCTCTCTCTACACCTGAAATTTTTCCAAGGCATCCCCAAGCTTTGAAGCTTGTACCTCTTGGATATTTATTGGGGTGACACCATGGTGGCATCCCCAAGATTGAGATTTTCTCCATTCTTCATCTCATTGCATCATTCTCTCTCTACACCTGAAATTTTTCCTTCATACAAAACTTCACACAATCTTCATTAGCAACATTAGCTTATTCAAAAGATATTAGACCTTTGGCAAAGCTTTGGAATAGCAAGGATTTTCACTAAAAACACAAGCTACTGTAGTAACTCCTTCAAAAATCTCTATTCACCTAAAGAGAACTCAAAAAGGAATCAATAAGAAGCAAATGCAAATAATGGCAGAAATCTATCAAAACAGAACAGCAGGTAGAAACCGATTTTTTCGAACATCTATATTGCTCAAATCAACAAGTGTTGAACTAACGAAAGTTAGATAACATGATGGGGGATTTATTCGTAAATTTTCATCCCAATGCGAGTTATAGAGACTCCTCACGAATTGTTTTGGTGGAGGACAGAAATCTATTTCAGGACAGCAACTCCCCAAATCTTACTTCCCTCTCATTAGTGGTCATTTTTGGCACAAAAAGCAAACAAAAAGGATAAGGAGAGGTCATTACTGAAGTAATAACTTCCAAGACTCAAGGAAACTCTTGGGTTATCTCCCAAAAAGTACTTTTCTTTAACGCCTTTAAGTTAGGCACAAGAAGCAAGAAGAATCAAGTATTTTCAAATGAAGAAGCATTCACATGAAACCTTGCTTACAAAGGAGGAGAAAAAAAGCAACTTCTCTCTCCTCATAGGGAAGTGTTCAATACCTTTCTTGAATGGAATATGATATTTAATGGTGCCTTCTTTCATATCAATGATGGCACCAACTGTTCTAAGAAAAGGTCTTCCCAAAGTAATAGGACAAGAAGCATTGTATTCAACATCCAAAACATAGAAATCAACAGGGACATAAGTATTGTTAACCATAATGAGAACATCATTAATACTCCCCATGATTTTCTTCTTAGCATTATCATTGAGTGGAACATCCAAATAACAATCTTTGAATGGTGGCAAATCAAGCATTTCATAAATCTTCCTAGGCATAATAGAGACACTAGAACCAAGATCACATGAAGCTTTGAGATCAAAGTCATTCACTTGCATATTAATAATGGGTTCCCAACTATCTTCTACTTTCCTAGGAATAGAAGCTTTGGGTTTTAGCTTCTCTTCCTTAATCTTAACAAGAGCATATGTAATGTGTTTGGTAAAGGCAACATGCAGATCACTACAATTAGAACTTCTAGCAAGCTTTTGTAGGAACATAATCACTTCAGAAATATTGCAACCATCAATATCAAAGTCAAACTTAGCATCACTAGTAGTAGGCATAGTAGGAGGAGGTTTAGGGACTACTTGTGGTTTAGTGGTGATGGTGCACACACTATTGTTTCTATCAATTTCAGCTTCCCTTTCCCACCTAGCATGAAGTTGAGCTAATAGCATAACATTTTCATCAATAGTAACTTGTATGGCATGAGCAGTAGCAAAGGTATTTTCCATAGTTTCAGGTTTAGCAGCTATTTTATTAACCAAGGAAGTTTGAGCTTCAGACAAAGAGGATATATTTTTCTCAGCATTTAAAAGCTTTTCCTCTATAGCCTTATTGAAAGGGGTTTGTTTACTAATAAAGTCTTTGAGCATGACTTCAATTTCAAAGGGGGCACTTCTAGCATTGTTGTAGGAGTTTCCATAGGAATTGCCATTATTAGGAGGATAAGGCCTATAATTGTTGTTGCTACCAAAATTATTCCTATTGGCATTGTTGTTGAAATTGTTGTTTCTTATGAAGTTCACATCAACTTGCTCTTCTTGAGCAACCAAAGAGGCTAAGGGAACACTATTAGGACCTAGAGGAGCTTTCCCATTAACAAGCATAGACATAATAACATCAATCTTTTCACTCAAAGAGGAAGTTTCCTCAACAGAATTTACCTTCTTACCATGTGGAGCTCTCTCAACATGCCATTCAGAATAGTTAACCATCATATTATCAAGGAGCCTTGTTGCAGCACCCAAAGTGAGGCCCATAAAGGTACCTCTAGCAGCAGAAGCCAACAGATTTCTTGAGGAGAAGTTCAAACCTGCATAAAAAGTCTGGATAATCATCCAAGCAGTGAGTCCATGAGTAGGGAAATTCTTAACCAAAGATTTCATTCTTTCCCAAGCAGGAGAAACATGTTCACTATCAAGTTGTTTAAATTTCATAATGTCACTTCTCATAGATATAATCTTAGCAGGAGGATAGTACTTTCCAATAAAAGCATCTTTGCACTTAGTCCAAGAATCAATACTATTTTTAGGAAATGATAGCAACCATTCTTTAGCTTTCCCTCTCAAGGAGAAAGGGAAAAGCTTGAGCTTAATAATATATCCATCTACATCCATTCTTTGCAATGATAGAAACCATTATTTGCATCTCACAAAGTTCAACAAAGCTATTGAGATGGGCAACAGGATCATCAGAACCAGCACCAGAAAATTGCTCTCTCATCACAAGATTCAACAAAACAGGCTTAATTTCATAAAAGGTAGCATCAGGAGAAGTTGGAGCAATAGGTGCGCTAAGGAAATCATTGTTGTTGGTGCTAGTAAAGTCACACAACTTGGTGTTCTCAGCAGAGTTCATTTTGGCAAAGGTGGGCAAGCCAAAAACAGCAGCAGCAGCTAGAGAAGGAAATAATTTTTTTGTGTTTTTGAATAAGGCAAGCAAACCAAACTAGACTAATTTTTTTGGTTTTTTTGAAAAGAGGCAAACAAAAACAAGGAAAAGAAACAAAGAAAACTAAAACAAAGTAAAGATAAAGGAAGTGGAAGACTCCCCTTATGAAGATGTCCTTAGCCTCCCCGGCAACGGTGCCAGAAAATAGCTTGATGACGCCCAGCACTTGTCGTGGAACGCTTCGTTGGAAACCCCAAGATCAAGGTGTGAAGCAGCACATCAACAAGTTTCCCTCGGTAAGAAACCGAGGTTATCGAACCAGTAGGAGGAAGGAAACGTCACATAGGTGTTGCAAGCAACGCGGAGACCTACAAAACACAAACTCAAGACTTTGCCCCAACGAATCAGTGAGGTTGTCAAGCTCATCGGTTTTTGTAACAAAGGATAAAACGTATGGTGTGGAAGGTAATGGTTTGCAGCAAGTAAACAAGTAACAGTGGAAGATGTATCAATGGTAAATATTGGACCGGGGTCCATAGTTCACTAGATGTGCTCTCCTTAGATAAACAACATGGCATGAAGGGTAAACAAATTACAGCAGGGCGATTGACAGGAACTGAGCAAGGCATAACAATGCAATTACTAGTCAGAAAGATCCTATGAGATTCGATTGGTGAATACAACAAGATACATAGACCGCCATCCAACTGCATCTATGACTAGAAGTCCACCTTCAGGTTATCATCCGAACCCCCTCAAGTATTAAGTTGCAAGCAACAGACAACTGCTTTAAGCAAAGTGTGTAAGGTAAACAGTCCACATGTTCCATGAACAAGAGACCATTGTTTTCTCCCTAGTAGCAATAGCACATCTACAACCGAAGAGGTTATTGTCACTTCCCTTGGAAACTAGAGGCATGAACCCACTATCGAGCATAAATACCCCCTCTTGGAGTCACTAGCAACTACTTGGCCAAGATAGCTACTAACAACGGAGAGCATGCAAGATCGCAAACAACACAAACATAATAGAATCATAAAGACAAAACCATTAATCAAACCAACATAATAATCTCAATATCCATCGGATCCCCGCAAACACAACATGCATGATTACAAATAGATTAGATCTTAATCATGAATGGAGCTCATAAGATCTATACATGAAAGCACAAAGGAGGATATACAACCATCTAGATACTACATGGACCCATAGTCCAAGGTGGAACTACTCACGCATCATGCCGGAGAGAAGGCCTCCGGGATGATCTCCCCTACGACAGGGTGCCAGGAAGAACTTCAGATCCCCCCGGATCTAGGGACGATGGTGGCGGCGGCTACCAGTGGTTTCGTGGAGATTTGATTGGGTTCTTAGGGTTTCTACATCGGGGGCTTCTTATAGGCGAAGGGGGAGGCCGAGGAGGCGGCTAGAGGGGCCACACCCCTCCCAGGCGCGGGGTAGGGCCCACCCGCGCCTAGGGGGTCTGGCTGCCCTGTCCCGCTTCTCCGTCTCCCCTCTGGACTTCTTGTTCCCCACAGAAAGTAATTGACTTTGACGTTTGTCCCTTCCAATTCGGAGAATATTTCTTTACTAACTTTTGTGAAACCAAAAACAGCAGAAAACAGGCAACTGGCACTGTGGCAACTTGTTAATAGGTCAGTACCAGAAAACATGTAAAAAATCACCTCAAAGTGTAGACAAAGCAAAGCAAAGTAGATACTAAACAAGCATGGAGCATCAAAAATTATAGATACATTTCTGACGTATGAGACGCTTGTGGTAACCGGGGAGGGAGTGCACGGTCTAGCCGCGCACGAAGAACAAGATGAACTCTCCACACTTAGGATTTTTATTGATCCAAGAAGTTTACAAGTGCTCCTTGAGCTATTTGAGTATAGCCTCAGGGCACTAGTTTCCTACTTGGTCCAACCTCCTTAAACCCTATCTATGCCCCTCCTTATATAGGCGATGGCCAGCTAGGTTACATCCCTTTGGGTCCTAGGGTTACTGTTTGGATCTTTGTCCTTATTGTGCGGGTCAGCTCATGGGCTAGCCCTAAGCCCTTGACCCAGTCCACAAAGCCTTACAGATAACAGTCCTGTCATACGTTGCCTTTAGCTCATTTGGAGTTATATGGTGACTTTGTACGTCAGCCCTTGCTTTGGGTGTCACCCAGCGTCGCCCTTCTCTTTTGACCATGCTTTACCATGGTCCCTCCTGAATCTTACTCGGAAAGCTGCCACGCGTCCTCTCTGACTCGGCCTTCCCTCGTGAGACTCGGCTAGTTGCGTCCTGCAAGGTAAACTGATTTGTCTTATGCGGGCCGACATAATTCTTATGTCGTCCACACACAACCTTCATACCGGGCCGTTGTTACCCGGCCTGAGACATCTTTCATCCGGCATAAGCCAAGCTGGGCAATGTTTTACCCCTTATGACCCTACCGGGGGTTATCCCCCCGACACACATATAGTACTAGGAATGCTACAAAGCTCCCACTCACTTTCTTGTAAATACAAGCTTCTCCGTAAGTTTGTATAAAACCAAAACTTTTTATTACCTTATCAAAACGTTGATTCCAACTTCGGGATTCTTGCTTCAATCCATAAATGGACCATTGAAGTTTGCATACCTTGTTAGCATCTTTAGGATCGACAAAACCTTTGGGTTATACCATATACAACTCTTCATCAATGTCTCCATTTAGGAACGCCGTTTTGACATCCATCTGCCATATCTCATAATCATAATATGCAGCGATTGCTAACAAAATCCTCACAGACTTTAGCTTTGCTACCGGTGAGAAAGTATCATCGTAGTCAACTCCTTGAATTTTTCGAAACCCTTTTGCGACAAGTCAAGCTTTATAGATAGTAACATTACCATCAGCATCTGTTTTCTTCTTGAAAATCCATTTATTCTCGATAGCCTTCTGGCCATCTGGTAAGTCCACCAAAGTCCATACTTGGTTTTCGTACATGGATCCAATCTCGGATTTCATGGATTCTTGCCATTTATTGGAATCTGGGCCCTTCATTGCTTCCTCATATGTCGCAGGGTCGTCGGTGTTGTCCACCAACATGACACTCATAACGGGATCATACCAATCGGGAGTGGTAAGAGTTCTCGTTGACCCGCGAGGTTTCGTAGTAACTTCAACCGAAGTATCATGATCAACATCATTAGCTTCCTCTCTTATTGGTGTAGGTGCCAAAGGAACTTCTTCCGGTGCTTCGCTACTCTCAAATACGAGAGAAGGTTTGACTACCTCGTCGAGTTCTACTTTCCTTCTAGTCACTTCTTTCGAGAGAAACTCCTACTCTAGAAAGGATCCATTCTTAGCAACGAATATTTTGCCCTCGGATCTATGATAGAAGGTATACCCAATAGTTTCCGTCGGGTATCCTATGAAGACGCATTTTACGCTTTGGGTTCTGTAACATTCCAAGATTCATGATTTCAAAGTTTGCATATCATCCATACATTCATAATCATTTTAGGATCATTTTCAATGTCATTCCAAACAGAGGCATTTGAAAGTCTATTATTTTATGTAAGAAAAGCATTGGCCCAATGCTACTCTCTAGTATGAGACTATTTGTTTTAAACCAAAGATATTTGATCCTATGGTTGATTGATGTTTTCCAAGGCTTGGACAAAGTTTTCAAAACAAAATATGAATTTAAAACCATTTTTATACCTTTATTAAACAATGGTAAAGGCACTGTTTTCTTTTAAAATTTCAAAGGACCAAAGTAAGTTTGAGTGAACAACAGTGCTAAATACTCAATTAAGAGCTGGATCCATCCTACAAAAATTCAGAACAAGTTTGAATTCATTTTGGTTTGAAAATCATTTGAAAATGTTTTCAGAAATCAAATTAGAAATAGAAAAAGATAAAAGAAAGTGGAAAAGGCTAGCGCTGCCATTTTGGCCCAGTACAGGAACCAGCCCACTAAGCCCACCCGGGCCATTCCCCCTCTACTCCTTCTCTCACCCGCGATGAACCAACCCCACAGTCGCTGACCAGTGGCCCCAACGCCACGTCTTCGTCGTCTTCCCCAAATCTCGCGCGATGAACACGCCGTCGCCGCCCGTTACCTCGCCGAATAAATTCGAATCAATTCCTTTGATTCAGGCAGTAACTCGCCCAGCCCTCACCTGCTACTTAAACCCCACCCCTCTGTGACCATTTCCCCTCGCTCCACTCGCTCGCTCCGCCACCACGCTGCCCATATTTCACAGAACTCCACCGCGGTACGGACGAACTCCGGCGGTGAATTCCGGTGAGCTCTCCGTGCCCCTTGACTTCTAACCTTGCCAGTATAGTCACTACAACCTTGTGCATCTCCTAACCCCTCTGGTGCATGTTAGGATCATCCAGAGCCTCGTCAACATCGACGACAGCATGAGTCCGACGAACCATCAACTCCGGCAAGCTTTCCTGGTTAGTTCTGACCGCGCCTTGCCCTCTCCTTGATACTCGCATGACCAGCACCACTTTGCGCATCTGACGCACTGTTTATTTTGCCCTGGCATGATCTGTACCTTCGCCAACGTCAACGAGCAGCCATACCTGACGCCTTCGCGAACTCCGGCGAGGAATCCCTGACGGTTCCGAGCACCCCACCGTCAATGAAGACCACCTTGAGCATCAGCATCATCACGCGATCTCAGTGAGCCACCCCATGATCTCTCTCAACTCCTGTATTGGCCGGAACACCATCGCCCGAACGCGCCGCCGCCACTCGCCGCTGCCAGTTAGTGGTCGATAGACCAACGGCCGTTAGATCTTGATCCATCAGCTAGGATAGAATCTCTTAAGTGAAGGGGTACGCTAGATCTGTGCCGCACAATCCTCTTTAGATCCAACACTCCATGTAGCGCGATCCACGTGAACCGGTACGCACCAATCAGAATATGACGCGTGGCCCAGGTTTTGTTTTAAAAACAGAATTTAGATCTATTAGATCTTCAAACTTGCAAAATTCATAACTTTTGATCCACACGTTCAAATTTTGCAAATTTTATATCATTGGAATCAGGAGAAAGAATTCAATCCATTTATGCACTTTGTTTAATGATTTGCTTCTGTAAAATTGATTATTTTTGCAGAGACATTTTTAGGCTTATTTTGAGTATAGAAATTATTTGGAAAAATGATTTAAAGACTAAATAAAGCTTATTTAGTGTGTATTTGTCTTTTTTATGATTCAGTAATGTATACTTGTCTGGTTTGATTTAAAAAAATCATCACATGGCATTTTCATGCATTCATATATTTTTGCTTGTTATTTTGATATGTGAATTTGGTGCTATCATTTTATGTGTAGATTTTGGTGCTAGTGGTGATTGTGATTTTGAGGATTGTTGCTACTCCCCCAACTACCAAGGCAAGTGGTGCTTCATATTTTTATCCCAATATTTTGGCTATGCATTAGAAATATTTTGCATAGGGCTTGCATGATTAATTTTACTAAGTATCTATATGCTACACTTGGGAAATCCTAGTAGTGGTAGAAATGTTAGAATTTCTTATAAGTTAAGATAGTTGCTATTGCCATGCTTAGCCTAGCTAGTAGTAACCAAAGGTGGATTATATATATATATGCTATGAGAAATATTTCTAAGTCTTGGACTTATATTTTACTTAATAAAACAACTAAGTGAATGAAACACCTGGGTGGAATGGAAATAATGGTTTGTGTTGAGTGGTTACACAAGGCCCATTTCTATGGTTTACCTTGTGTATCTCACTTGTGGATTGCCACCCAGGAACAAAGGGATTTAAGATGCGAAATGTTAAGAAGCTTCTAGTGCAGCCACATGGCATTATGGGCTCTGCCTGGATCATATAGGTTGCAATAACTTAGCCAAATGGACAGTTGGTGGTAGGGGAATGATAGGTTTGGAGAGAGTCCATTTTGGTCTAAGGTAAGGCATATGAAAGGTCCTGTCTTGGTGAAAATCAAGTCTTGTGGGGAAAGTGCATAACCTCTGCAGATGGAAGAAACTAAGTACTTAGCCATGTCCCTGGTATTGGACAATTTGAGCATTAAGACATGGAAGCTATCAAGAATATCCTCATCCCAATTTTCTAAGTTAAAAACTTGTGGTTGAACAAGGGTGAAGGTTCACCAATTTCTATTGGTGGTTCCTTGGGAAAGTTTTTACCAAATAAAAACTTAGTGTTTTTCAACTGATGGGTAAAACCTATTTTGAGCAAAGCAAAAACCTAAGCTACACTTATCCAAATTCATGTAGTAACTAGATGCTAAAATTTTACTAAGGTGTCACTTGCCAATACTATTCCAATGTATTGACCCACTGTGGCTGTAACTTGTGATGTTGCAGGTTACTCTGATGATGATTAGGGGTTATGAGTCTACACTCAACATGCTTGCCTGTGGCACATGAAAATGAAGACTTCTATTTTATATTGTTAAGTTAAACTCTTGTACTAGCCTATGGCTATGGAGTTGTAAAAGACTATGTTATCTCTAGAATGACAATGTAATAATGACCTTTGTTTCTATGTACTTCATCTTAAACTGTGGATGCTAGCATTTGATCCAGGGACTAGCATTGCAATCACGGGGATCTTTACCTTTATAAAGGTGGGATCTTACAGATGGTATCAGAACACTGTGTTTCCTGTAGGAATATGACCCTAGGATTGGATTAGAAACCACTAAGGAAAAAATTTCAACAATTTCCACACTTGTCTTTTTCTTCTCGTAAACTTTTCTAATCTTCTTTCTCATCTCTATTTGTAGATGAACTCCATCAACGAAGCCGTAAGGAAGGGACCACTCATGACCATGACTTTGGAGTGTGAGATCAAATTTCCCAAAGCCCTCAAAAATCTTATGGTTACCATGGGGATACATGGTGCAGCTGTGTACAAAGGTTTCCTTGTGATGGATGAAGGAGAGGAGTATTGGTGGGTGCAACTTCACATGTACAAAAACAAGGAAGACAACCACAAGGAGTCAGGATTCTACATGGTCACCAACTCAGAAATGCACACCACATTCTTTGACTCTGCAAGAAATGCAGCATGGAATGCTATCAAGGAACTTGGTGATAGACTCAAGTGCAGAATGCTCAACACTCAAAATGACCTTAGAGAAGAAAAGAAGCATACCCAGGAATTAGAGACTACCAACCAACAACTAAGGGGAGACATCATAGACTTAATTTGGTAATCTTGTGAACAAGATAGACAAATGGCTACTAAGGATGCTTTGATAGCTATTTTGTCTAGTGAGTGAGAGTTGTAACGTACTTCGTTAGTTGGACCACCACACTTATCATTTTTATTTCCAATTTTTTTGTCTAAGTTATGTTGAACCTTTGATGTTTGTAATGGATTTGTGTATGCCATGACTTGTGTGTTTGCTATAAAAGATATGCTTGTGATATTTTGGCTTGTGATTTTTCTCTATGAAAGTGAATTCTAACGTTTCTCTATCTTATAAAGTAGATGCCTAGTGTTATTATCAACACAGCCGAGGAGTTCAAGGGAACTCGTTTTGGTACTCGTCTCATTGAGCTCACTAGCGTGCTCAACCTACCACTTCCTAGCATCATGACGCTTCCCCTCACCAAGTTTGAGAGGAAGGACCTTTGGGGCTTCAGAGTCACACAGCCCGGACGCTAGGCAGAGCCAACCACAGAGACCATCACTTTCAAGCTGATCCATGACGACAAGGAGAAAGGCCTAGATGTAGTCATGCAGGAGTTACTTGGGAGCTTGGTAGGGAGACACTCCAGAGATATTAGAGGTCTTTACTTTCACCCCTTCGGGAGACGCGACGAGGAGGGTGAGGCTATTGAGTTTGAGGAAGCTGCTAGAGAGACAGTGGAGCCAGTTCGTCTGTACCTTCAGTACCTAGAGGTTCTTATTAGGCATCTAGATACTGATAGGACCAACGTAATGCTTAGCAATGATGAGCTCCAGGTTTAGCTTCGTGAGAAGGACAAGCTCTTCGTGGAGCAAGACGAGTTGGTCAAGGAAATGGAGGCCAAGTTTGAGAGCTAGGACAGGAAGTTCAAGAGCCAAGAGAAAAGAGTCCAAGACAGGAACAAGAGGATTCAGGAGATGAATGCAGAGCTAGAGGCCAAGGATTTCGAGCTCGAGCATCAACAGGGAGTGATAGAGAGGCTTCACTCATAGAAGAGGGCCCTTAGGGCTAAGATAGAGGCCTTGACTACTAGTGTTGATGAGTACAAGACCGCCATGGAGAATGCAGGTCTTACACTTGTTGACGAGGAGGTTGATGCGGGGTAGTAGGGTAGACTACTCGATTTACTTTCATCTGCCATGCTATTGATTATTTGAGTCGCAATGACCATCCAACATGTGGATGGCTTGCTATGGTGTGTTTGCTTTTTCAAACTTGTTGTTTTTGTCATTCAAACTCTATGTCATTATGATGCTTGATTGTTGTGGTTGACTACGTGATGTTTTGTGCATAATAAGCATCTATGGGTATCTCATTCTTATCCTTATGAAAACCACAGATGCCTCCTCAATGCGCCAACCCCAACCCAAACAACAACAATGTCACTCCCAAGATGCAGCAGTTGATGACATCACAAACTCAACTGATGCAGATGATGACCACCTTTATTCAGAACCAGAATCAGAACAACAACAACAACCAGAATAATCCGCTAGGATTTGACATGCTTACCAGATTCCTAAGACTGAGGCCTGCAAAGTTCTCAGGAACCACTGATCCAATGGTGGCCAATGATTGGCTACGTTCGGTGAACAAGGATTTGGTAACTGTAGGTTGCACCGACGAGGAGAAGGTCAGGTTTGCAGCACATCTGTTGGAAGGACCAGCAGCTACTTGGTGGGATAACTTCCAGATCACCACACCCATTGAGGATGTAACTTGGGATATCTTTGTGGATGGTTTCCGCACAGCTCACATCTCATTCGGGGTGATGAATTTGAAGAAGAAAGAGTTCCATAACCTGAAACAGCGTCACCGCAGCGTGGCTGAATATATTGAGGAGTTCAACAATCTGGCGTGATATGCACCGAATGAAGTTGATACTGATGCCAAGAGGAAGGAGAAATTCCTCGAAGGAATGAATGATAAACTGAATCTCCAGTTATCTGTGGCCTATGTCCCCACCTACCAATCACTTTGTGACAAGGCTACCATCTTGGAGAACAAGATGAAACAGGTTGAAAGCATAAAGAGAAAGCACAGCTTTGACAAGCACAGCTCGGGATCGTCTCACAAGCGTCCCCATCATGATGATAGTGGGGGTTCTGGATCCCACAAACATGTAAAGTACAAAAACCACCACATCCACAACCGCCATCATGACAACAAGCATCACCGTAGTCATGATAATGACAAGTACAAGAACCACAAGAGTGGATACAAGAGCCACCACAATGGAAGTGGTAGTGGAAGTCAGCCTGTCAAGAAAGATCTCAGTCAGGTTGAATGCTTCAAGTGTAAGAATATGGGGCACTATACTTGTAACATCCCTAAAATCATAATTTCAAAGTTTGCATATCATTCATGCATGCATATAGATTTGAGATCAATTTCAAACTCATTTCAGTAAAACAGAAGCACATAGTGCTATGATTTTATGTGAACAAACTTAAATCAAATGGCCATCCCCATTTGAAAGTTTGATTGTTTATGAACCAAGTTTGTTGCCTTCTATGAGGAAAGGTTTGAGTGTAGAATTTAAACCAAGATTTACAAATTGGAAATGGTTTCAAAAACCATTTCTCAAATTTTTGCAAACCAAGTGCCAAGTCTCTGATATTTTGTTCTCCATGCTTGACCAAGCCTTTGCAAAGCAACCACATGATTTTATGCCTATATTTGAGACTACTGCTCACTGCAAAAATCCCAAGAAGATTTGAATTCAAATGGAACTTGAATTCATTTGAAAATCAATTCAGAAAATTGATACAGAAAAAGAAAAAGGAGAAAGAATTGGAAAAGGGCCGGCGCCAGGATTCTAGCCCAGCAACGGAACTGGCTCAACTAGCCCACCCGGATTTTCCCTCTCTCTCTCACACGCGCAAGCGCACCCCCACAGCCGCTGACGACCAGACCCCACCTCCTTTCTGCGTGTTTCGCTGACGAGCGGGCCCTCTCCACGTCGCCCTTGTCTTCCCCAAACCGCGCCCGCAGACCGCATCGCCGCTGCTGTCAATGCCGGTAATGGCGCGGCGTAATTATCCTTGATGCCGCAGGCGTTTCCTGTCGCGCTTGGGCCTATTTAATCCCCTCTGCACCGCGATCTTTTCCCCCCACTCTCCTCGCTCACTCCGCCACCAGGCTGCGCGCATTTGCCCTCCAAGCCCCGCGGTACCGACGACTCCGGCGACCGATTCCGATGATCCTCGACCGCCCCCTCTCTCTGGTTCAAACGATGATGCTCAGCATGACCTTGTGCACCTGCTGACACCTTTCTTTTGCCTGCTCGTGACCCAGGTCGTCGTTTCCATTCACGACCGCAACCACCTGCGCCGCCGCTTGACTCCGGCGACCAATTAAGGTAAAACCCGAGCGCTCCTTGCCCCCTCCTTCATGCGAGTTTGTTCGCCTACGTCTTGCGCAACTCCTGATGCCTCTGGTTCGTGCTAGGGCGACGCCAAACCTCGCCAGTGACCTCATCTGCAAGCGACAGACGCCGCCCGCAACTCCGACGAGCCCTTGAGACCGTGCCAGTGCGCCCCTTCCCGATCCAACGCCACCTTGAGCTTCAGCACGCCACCGCGGTTCTGGTAAGTCACTTCCCCCACTCCCGCGCGACCTAGAACGCCAGCGCCGCCGCTGTCAGATGCGCCGCCGCCAGTCGCCGCCGCTAGCGCCGCTCGTGTTTGGTCAGAACGATTAGGAGCGTTAGATGCAGATCCTGTGGCTGAGATTAGAACGTGAGCGAAGAGGTAAGCGCGCATCTGAGCCGCCAGATCTTACTTAGATCCTACGGCCCGCAGAGCTCGATCCGGCCGAACCGGTACGCACCAATAGAAACATGACGCGTGGCTAGAGTTTAAATCAAAAACAGAATTCAAATCAGATTTAGATCCAAATTTCAAATGGCTATAACTTTTGATTCCCACGTTAGATTTTTGCAAACTTTATACCGTTGGAATCAGGGAGACAAGCCCTTTCTGAATCTGCAATGTGTTTAGTAAAATGTTTCTGTTAAAATGACTATTTATGCCGAAACTTGTTTAGGACTATTTTGAGTATAGAATTTTTTTAGTAAATTGTTTTAGTGCTAAATAAGTTTAGTTAGCAAGTTTTTGACTTGGTTATGTTTCTGCTTCATGCACTTGCTTGGTGGAGTTTTCAAAAATCATCACTTAGCATTTTCTTGCGTGCATGCATTCATATTTTTGTTTGTATATGAATTGTGTGTAATTTTGTGCTACAATGGTTTGTGTAGATTTTGCTAATGACTGTGATTGTGAAGAGTGCTACTCTCCCCATTACCAAGACAAGTGGTACTTCATGAATATTTCCATCCCTATATTTTGTACAAGCATTAGAAATATTTTGCTAAGTCTTGCATGTTGTTACTATTTTGCCAAATGCTATGTTGGGAAATCCTAAGTAGTTGTAGAATTGTAGAATTGCTAGAGAAATTCCTAAGTTAAGTTACTATGCCATGCTTAGCCTAGCTAGTAGCAAACAAGGGTTGGTAAAGTATATACATGCTATGATGAAAATATTTCTAAGTCTTTTTGGACTTATGTTTTTTGTTAATAAAACAACTAAGTCAATGAACCTCCTGGGTGGAATGGGACTTGAATGGTGGTTTTTGGTTGAGTGGTTACACAAGGCCCATGGACATGGTTTACCTTGTGTATCACACTTGTGGTATGCCACCCAGGCACAAAGGGATTTGGAGGCCAAGTGTTGAGAAGCTTATAGTGCAGCCACTTGGCAATATGGGCTCTGCCTTGATCATATAGGTTGATAGAACTTAGTCATTTGGACAGTTGGTGGTAGTGGGATGATAGGTTGGAACGCGTCCATTTGGCTAAGGGAAGGCTTCTGAAAGGTCCTGTCTTGGGAAACCAAGTCTGGTGGGGAAAGTGCACAACCTCTACAGATGGAAAATCTAAGTACTTATCCAAGTCCATGGCAATGGACAACTTGAGCATCAAGACATGGAAGCTACAAGAATCTCATCACTCCAACTTCTAAGTAAAACTTGTGGGTTAACAAGGGTGAAGGACCCCAATGTCTATTGGTGGTTTCTTGGGAAAGTTTTGACAAAGAAAAACTTAGTGATTTCAACTAATACGAAAAACCTATTTTGAGTAAAGCAAGCCAAGCTACACTTAGCCAAAATGCATATAGTAATATAGTCCACTTAAAATTTACTAAGGTATCACTTGCCAATACTATTCCAAAGTATTGACCCACTGTGGCTGTAACTTGTGATGTTGCAGGTTACTCCGATGATGATTAGGTGTCATGAGTCTACACTCAACATGCTTGCCTGTGGCACATGAAGATGAAGACTTATGTTTATCTACTTATTCCAAAACTCTTGTATTAGGCCTGTGGCCCTGAGTTGTAAAAGACTATGTTTTATCTCTGGAATGGATGTAATAAATGACCTTTGTATCTGTGTACTTCATCTTAAACTGTGGATGCTAGCAATGATCCAGGGACTAGCATTGCAATCACAGGGATCCTTTTTCCTTTACAAAGGAGGGATCTTACAGATGGTATCAGAGCACTGTGTTGCCTGTAGGATTATGACCCTAGGATTGGAAACCACTAAGGAAAAAAATTCAACTACTTCTACACTTGTCTATTTTTCTCGTAAACTTTTCTAATCTTCTCATTCTCATATCTATTTGTAGATGAACTCCATCAATGAAGCCGTGAAGAAAGGACCACTCATGACCATGACCTTGGAGTGTGAGACTGAATTTCCCAAGATTCTGAAGGACCTCATGGTGGCAATGGAAATACATGGTGCATCTGTGTACAAAGGCTTTCCAGTGATGGATGAAGGAGTTGAGTACTGGTGGGTGCAACTTCACTTGTACAAAAACAAGGAAGACAACCACAAAGAAAGAGGATTCTACATGTACACCAACACTGTGGTGCACACCACATTCTTTGAGTCAGCAAGAGAAGCAGATTGGAGGACTATCAAAGAACTTAGTGCTAGAGTCAAGTGCAGAATGCTCAACCTCCAAAAAGACTTAGAGAAAGAGAAGGAGCATACCCAAGAGTTGGAAGCCACCAACCAAACCTTAAGGGGAGATATTATAGACTTAGTGATGGAATCATGTGAACAAGATAGGCTGATTGCCTCTAGGAACATTGTGTTAGCCAACAGATCCAGTGAGATAGGATTGTAAACGCACTTCGTTAGTTGGACCACCACCTATCACCTTATTTTCAAAAATGATACCTTAAATAAGTTTGGACCTTGGTTGATGTAATGGATTCATGTATGCATGACTTGTGTGATTTTGTGTTCCAAGGATATGTATGAAATGTTTGTCTTGTTTTATCTTAAATTGTGTTGTCCTAACTTTTCTATCTTATAAATAGATGCCTATTACCATCAACACTGTTGAGGAGTTCCAGGTTACCCGCTTTGGTCCTCGTATCGTTGAGCTTACCACTTTGCTCAATCTCCCTCTTCCCACCATCATGGTGCATCCACTCACCAAGTTTGAGAGGAAGGACCTCTGGGGCTTGAAGGTGAACCAGCCCGGACGCCAGACAGAGCCTACTACGGAGGCCATCGTCTTCAAGCTTATGCACGATGACAGGGAGAGAGGCATGGAGGTAGTCATGCAGGACCTGATAGGACGTCTGCTAGGCCGTCACTCCTGACAGGTTAGAGGCACCCACTTCCACGTCTTCGGAAGACGTGATGATGATGGAGAGTCCATCGACTTCGAGGACGACTCGAGGGACGCAGCAGAGCCGATACGTCTCTATCTCCAGGACTTAGAGTCTCTCATTAGGCACGTGGACATGGACAGGACCAATGTCATGCTCAGTAATGACGAGCTCTAGGTGCAGCTTCGCGAGAAGGACAAGCTTTTCGCACAGCAGGACGAGATAGTCAAGGAAATGGAGGCGAAGTTCGAGACCCAGGACCGGAAGTTCAAGAGTCAGGAGAAACGCGTCCAGGATAGGAACAAGAAGATCCGGGACATGACTGAAGAACTGAAGTCCAAGGATTTCGAGCTAGAGCAGCAGCAGATGGTGATTGAGAGACTTCGTTCCCAGAAGAGGGCTCTCAAGGCCAAGATCGAGTCCTTGACCACTACCATTGAGGATAACAAGACCGCGATGGAGAACGCAGGTCTTACCTTTGTCGAGGAGGAGATTGATGCTGATGAGTAGACTTGACTACTCGTTTATCTTTTATTATCATACTTGTTATTTGTGAACTTGTTATTGGACCATCCGACATGTGGATGGCTTGCCACTTGTGTGTTTTACTTTGAGACCTTGTTATCTTGTTGTTGAGCTTTTATCTTTGTGTTGCATGCTGTGTTTGCTTATGTGATGTAATGTGCATAAATCATCTATGGGTATCTCATTCTTATCTCTATTTGAACAAACCACAGAGGCCTCCCCGTCGCGCAAACCCCAACCCCAACAACATCACTCTGGAAATGCAGCAAATGATGAATGCTCAAACACAGCTCATGCAAATGATGACAACATTCATTCAGAACCAAAACAACAACAACAACAACCCCAATAACAACAACAATAACAACAATAACAACAACAACCCTCCGGGCTTCAATATGCTCACCAGATTTCTGCGATTGAGGCCAGCTAAGTTCTCGGGGACGACTGATCCCATGGTGGCCAATGATTGGCTACGTTCTATAAACAAGGACTTAGTGACCGTGGGCTGCACGGACGCTGAAAAGGTCAGATTTGCAGCACATCTGCTGGAAGGGCCAGCAGCCACTTGGTGGGACAACTTCCAAATCACCACTCCTATAGATGAGGTGACTTGGGCTATCTTTGAGGAAGGCTTTCGCACTGCTCATATCACGTCAGGAATAATGAGCCTGAAAAGAAAGAGTTCCACAATCTGAAGCAGCGCCACCGCAGCGTGGCTGAATACATAGAAGAGTTCAACAATCTGGCACGTTATGCACCGGACGAGGTTGACACAGATGCCAAAAGAAAGGAAAAATTTCTGGAAGGCTTGAATGATGAGCTGAATCTGCAGCTGGCTGTGGCATATGTTCCCACTTATCAGTCGCTCTGTGACAAGGCTGCTATATTGGAGAACAAAATGAAGCAAGTCGAGAGTAGGAAGAGTAAACACTCCGACAAGCACAGCTCGGGATCGTCTCACAAACGATCTCACTATGATGACAGTGGAAGCTCAGGATCCCACAAACATGGGAAATTCAACAAGCACCACAACCACAACCGTCATGACAACAAGCATCACCGCAGTCATGACAATGACAAGTACAAGAACCACAAGAGTGGACATAAGAGCCACTATAGTGGGAATGGTAGTGGAAGTGGAAGTCAGCCTGCTAAAAGGGACATCAGTCAGGTTGAATGCTTCAAATGCAAGAAGATGGGACACTATGCAAATGAGTGCCCCGAAAAGAAAGTTGAAGGACCTGTCAAGCCCAATCCTTTCCAGAAAGGTCAGGTGAACCACATTAATGTGGAGGAGGTCTATGAGGAACCTGACGCTGTTGCTGGTAAGTTCAGACTCAATTCCATTCCAGCATTTGTACTCTTTGATACTGGTGCATCTCATTCATTCATATCAAGAGCATTTGTTGAAAGAAATGAACTACCTGTAGAAACTATTGGGTGTCCTATAAAAGTAAGTTCTCCTGGTGGAGAAATGATAGTGAATTCAGGATGCCATGACCTAGTCATAGAATTTGGGAAGTATAAGTTTCCCGTTAACTTGATAATATTAAACTCCCAAGGTTTGGATGTCATTCTGGGAATGGAATGGATGACTAAGTACAAAGGAGTGATAGATTGTGCCAGCCATACTGTTTCACTCACAACTCTGGAAAATAAAAGGATCAGATTCAAGACCAGCTTTGGAGCAAAAAGGAGTATGCTTAATTCTCTTAAGGGGGTTAGCATGGACAGTGTGCCAATTGTGTGTGAGTATCCGGATGTATTCCCGGAAGAATTGCCAGGAATGCCACCAGATAGAGATGTGGAGTTTATGATAGATTTGGTACCAGGTGCTGGACCAATAGCAAAGAGACCGTACAAAATGTCAGTTGATGAACTAAAGGAGCTCAAGAAGCAACTAGGAGAACAGTTGCAGAAAGGATTTATTCAACCAAGTTCTTCATCTTGGGGAGCCCCAGTCTTGTTCGTGGAGAAGAAGGATAGAAGCCAAAGGTTATGCATAGATTACCGTTCACTCAACGAGGTAACTATCAAGAACAAATATCCTTTGCCTAGAATCAACGAATTATTTGATCATCTTGAAGGAGCATGTGTGTTCTCAAATATTGATCTAAGGTCAGGCTATTTTCAACTTAAAATAAGAGAGCAAGACATACCTAAAACAGCATTCACCACAAGGTATGGATTGTATGAGTATACCGTAATGCCTTTCGGCTTAACCAATGCTCCAGCATACTTCATGAATATGATGAACAAGGTGTTCATGGAATTTCTTGACAAGTTCGTTGTCGTTTTCATCGATGACATCTTAGTCTACTCCAAGAGCAAAGAAGAGCATGAGGGACACTTGCGTTTGATACTTGAGAAGTTGAGAGAGCATAAACTATATGCCAAATTTAGCAAGTGTGAGTTCTGGTTAGAAGAAGTTGGATTTCTTGGTCATGTTATGACAAAAGATGGTGTAGCAGTTGATCCTGCTAAGGTTTCAGCTGTGACAGAATGGGAATCTCCAAAGAACGTGAAAGAGGTTCGCAGTTTCCTTGGCTTAGCAGGATACTACAGAAGGTTCATCGAGAATTTCTCTAAGGTAGCTAAGCCCATGACTGAATTGTTAAAGAAAGACAAGAAGTTTGCTTGGTCTAAAGTTTGTGAAGTCAGCTTTCAAGAATTGAAGAAGAGACTTGTGACCGCACCAGTTCTATGTCTGCCAGATTTGGAAAAGGATTTACAAGTATATTGTGATGCGTCTCATCAAGGTTTGGGTGTCGTACTTATGCAAGACGGAAAAGTTGTGGCTTATGCCTCGAGACAACTCAAAACTCATGAAGTAAACTATCCTACTCATGATTTGGAGTTAGCCTCTGTCGTCCATGCACTCAAAACATGGAGGCATTACCTTTTGGGAAAGCGTTGTGAAGTGTTCACGGACCACAAAAGTTTGAAGTATATCTTCACCCAAAAGGAAATCAATATGAGACAAAGAAGATGGTTAGAACTTATCAAGGATTATGACTTAAGTTTGCAATACCACCCTGGTAAAGCAAATGTTGTAGCAGATGCTCTAAGTCGTAAGGTATTTATAAATGGCCTTACCAAAGGAGAATTGCCAGATGATTTATGTACCCAATTCAGAAAACTCAGATTGGAGATTGTGCCTGAAGGACATCTCATGTCTTTGGATGTTCAACCCACTTTGTTGGACAAGATCCGAGAAGCTCAGAAAACCGATAAGGAAATTGAAGAGATTAAGGAAAGGATTAGCCAAGGGAAAGCTAAAAATTTCCATGTAGACGAACAAGGTACTTTATGGCATGGGAAACGTATTTGTGTCCCACAAAATCCGGAGATGCGGAAACTGATTCTGCAAGAAGCCCACAACTCTCCGTATTCTATTCACCCGGGAAACACTAAAATGTACATGGACATGAAGGAAAGATTTTGGTGGAACAATCTCAAAAGGGACATCGCCGAACATATTGCCTTGTGTGATGTGTGTAGTAGAGTAAAAGTGGAGCATCAGAAACCAGCGGGTTTGCTTCAACCACTACCTATTCCTGATTGGAAATGGGACAAAATTGGTATGGATTTCATTACCGGATTACCAAGGACCAGATCAGGATATGATTCCATATGGGTAGTAGTGGATCACCTAACTAAAGTGGCTCATTTTATACCCGTGAAGACAACCTATACAAGTGCCAAGTTAGCCAAAATCTACATGAGTAGAATTGTATGTCTTCATGGTGTGCCTAAGAGTATTGTGTCTAATAGGGGAACCCAATTCACTTCCTATTTTTGGAGACAGCTACATGAGTCATTGGGAATGAGGTTGGAATTCAGTACTGCTTTTCATCCTCAAACCGATGGACAAACAGAAAGGACTAATCAAATTCTGGAAGACATGTTGAGGGCATGTGCCCTAGATTATGGAGCAAGTTGGGATGAAAGTCTGCCTTACGCAAAATTTTCTTATAACAACAGCTATCAAGCCATCATTGAGATGGCACCGTTTGAGTTTCTCTACGGAAGAAAATGTACCACCCCATTGTTATGGAATGGTGTGGGAGAAAGAAGTTTATTTGGGCCAGATCTTATCAAAGAAGCCGAAGAGAAGGTCAAATTGGTTAAGGATAGGTTGAAGATAGCACAGTCCCGACAGAAAAGCTATGCAGATCCTAAGCGTAGAGAAGTTACCTACGAAATTGGTGATAGAGTCTATCTTAGAGTATCACCACTTCGTGGAGTGAAAAGATTCGGAGTCAAAGGAAAGTTGGCACCAAGATATGTTGGGCCATTTAAGATTCTGAGTTGCAAAGGAGAAGTTGCTTATGAAATTGAACTGCCAGCATCTCTATCAGCAGTCCATAATGTGTTTCATGTGAGTCAGCTTAAGAAATGTCACCCAGAAATGGAAGAAACATCTTTGAAGGATACCATACCTTTGGAAGAAGTTCAACTAGAAAGTGATCTCACTTATGAAGAAAATCCTATTAAGATTCTTGAGACTGCAGAAAGAGTCACAAGGATAAAGACTATCAAGTTTTGCAAAGTGCAATGGAATCATCATTCCGAAGAGGAAGCAACATGGGAAAGAGAAGATGATCTTCGGAAAGACCACCCTCACCTATTTGCTAGCCAATCCGAATCTCGAGGGCGAGATTCACCTTAAGGGGGTTAGATTTGTAACATCCCTAAAATCATAATTTCAAAGTTTGCATATCATTCATGCATGCATATAGATTTGAGATCAATTTCAAACTCATTTCAGAAAAACAGAAGCACATAGTGCTATGATTTTATGTGAACAAACTTAAATCAAATGGCCATCCCCATTTGAAAGTTTGATTGTTTATGAACCAAGTTTGTTGCCTTCTATGAGGAAAGGTTTGAGTGTAGAATTTAAACCAAGATTTACAAATTGGAAATGGTTTCAAAAACCATTTCTCAAATTTTTGCAAACCAAGTGCCAAGTCTCTGATATTTTGTTATCCATGCTTGACCAAGCCTTTGCAAAGCAACCACATGATTTTATGCCTATATTTGAGACTACTGCTCACTACAAAAATCCCAAGAAGATTTGAATTCAAGTGGAACTTGAATCATTTGAAAATCAATTCAGAAAATTGAAACAGAAAAAGAAAAAGGAGAAAGAATTGGAAAAGGGCCGGCGCTAGGATTCTAGCCCAGGAACGGAACTGGCCCAACTAGCCCACCCGGCTTTTCCCTCTCTCTCTCACACGCGCAAGCGCACCCCCACAGCCGCTGACGACCAGACCCCAACTCCTTTCTGCGTGTTTCGCTGACAAGCGGGCCCTCTCCACGTCGCCCTCGTCTTCCCCAAACCGCGCCCGCAGACCGCGTCGCCGCTGCTGTCAATGCCGGTAATGGCGCGGCGTAATTAGCCTTGATGCCGCAGGCGTTTCCTGTCGCGCTTGGGCCTATTTAATCCCCTCTGCACCGCGAGCTTTCCCCCCACTCTCCTCGCTCACTCCGCCACCAGATCTTACTTAGATCCTACGGCCCGCAGAGCTCGATCCGGCCGAACCGGTACGCACCAATAGAAACATGACGCGTGGCTAGAGTTTAAATCAAAAACAAAATTCAAATCAGATTTAGATCCAAATTTCAAATGGCTATAACTTTTGATTCCCATGTTAGATTTTTGCAAACTTTATACCGTTGGAATCAGGGAGACAAGCCCTTTCTGAATCTGCAATGTGTTTAGTAAAATGTTTCTGTTAAAATGACTTTTTATGCAGAAACTTCTTTAGGACTATTTTGAGTATAGAATTTGTTTAGTAAATTGTTTTAGTGCTAAATAAGTTTAGTTAGCAAGTTTTTGATTTGGTTATGTTTCTGTTTCATGCACTTGCTTGGTGGAGTTTTCAAAAATCATCACTTAGCATTTTCTTGCATGCATGCATTCATATTTTTGTTTGTATATGAATTGTGTGTAATTTTGTGCTACAATGGTTTGTGTAGATTTTGCTAGTGACTGTGATTGTGAAGAGTGCTACTCTCCCCATTACCAAGGCAAGTGGTACTTCATGAATATTTCCATCCCTATATTTTGTACAAGCATTAGAAATATTTTGCTAAGTCTTGCATGTTGTTACTATTTTGCCAAATGCTATGTTGGGAAATCCTAAGTAGTTGTAGAATTGTAGAATTGCTAGAGAAATTCCTAAGTTAAGTTACTATGCCATGCTTAGCCTAGCTAGTAGCAAACAAGGGTTGGTAAAGTATATACATGCTATGATGAAAATATTTCTAAGTCTTTTTGGACTTATGTTTTTTCTTAATAAAACAACTAAGTCAATGAACCTCCTGGGTGGAATGGGACTTGAATGGTGGTTTTTGGTTGAGTAGTTACACAAGGCTCATGGACATGGTTTACCTTGTGTATCACACTTGCAGTATGCCACCCAGGCACAAAGGGATTTGGAGGCCAAGTGTTGAGAAGCTTATAGTGCAGCCACTTGGCAATATGGGCTCTGCCTTGATCATATAGGTTGCTAGAACTTAGTCATTTGGACAGTTGGTGGTAGTGGGATGATAGGTTGGAACGCGTCCATTTGGCTAAGGGAAGGCTTCTGAAAGGTCCTGTCTTGGGAAACCAAGTCTGGTGGGGAAAGTGCACAACCTCTACAGATGGAAAATCTAAGTACTTAGCCAAGTCCATGGCAATGGACAACTTGAGCATCAAGACATGGAAGCTACAAGAATCTCATCACTCCAACTTCTAAGTAAAACTTGTGGGTGAACAAGGGTGAAGGACCCCAATGTCTATTGGTGGTTTCTTGGGAAAGTTTTGACAAAGAAAAACTTAGTGATTTCAACTAATAGGAAAAACCTATTTTGAGCAAAGCAAGCCAAGCTACACTTAGCCAAAATGCATATAGTAATATAGTCCACTTAAAATTTACTAAGGTATCACTTGCCAATACTATTCCAAAGTATTAACCCACTGTGGCTATAACTTGTGATGTTGCAGGTTACTCCGATGATGATTAGGTGTCATGAGTCTACACTCAACATGCTTGCCTGTGGCACATGAAGATGAAGACTTATGTTTATCTACTTATTCCAAAACTCTTGTATTAGGCCTGTGGCCCTGAGTTGTAAAAGACTATGTTTTATCTCTGGAATGGATGTAATAAATGACCTTTGTATCTGTGTACTTCATCTTAAACTGTGGATGCTAGCAATGATCCAGGGACTAGCATTGCAATCATAGGGATCCTTTTTTCCTTTACAAAGGAGGGATCTTACAATGCTAATGAGTGTCCAGAAAAGAAGGTTGAAGGTGCCAGCAATCCCAACCATTTCCAGAAGGGACAAGTGAACCACATCAATGTGGAAGAAATTTATGAGGAGTCCGATGCTGTAGCTAGTAAGTTCAAACGCAATTCTATTCCAGCACTTGTTCTTTTTGATACTGGTGCATCACATTCATTCACAAAAGCATTTGTTGATAGAAATGGGTTTCCAACTGAAAATATTGGGTGTCCAATAAAAGTAAGTTCTCCCGATGGAGATATGATAGTAAGTCTTGGATGTCGTGATCTAGTGATAGAATTTGGAAAGCATAAGTTTCTAGTGAGTCTGATAATCCTAGATTCCCAAGGACTGGATGTAATTTTGGGAATGGACTGGATGACCAAGTATGAAGGAGTACTAGATTGTGCCAATCGTACGGTCGCACTCACAACCCCGGAAAAGAAACGGATAAGATTCAAGTCTAACTTTGAATCAAAAGGGAGTAAGCTAAATTCTCTTAAGGGGGTTAGCATAGACAGTGTGCCAATTGTGAGTGAATATCCGGATGTATTTCCGGAAGAATTGCCGGGAATGCCACCAGATAGAGATGTGGAATTTTTGATTGACTTGCTGCCTGGATCAGGACCAATAGCAAAGAGACCTTATAATATGTCAGTTGATGAGTTGAAAGAACTCAAGAAACAGCTTGGAGAACAGTTGCAGAAAGGATTTATTCAACCAAGTTCTTCATCTTGGGGAGCACCAGTCTTGTTTGTGGAAAATGAAGATAGGAGTCAAAGGTTATGCATAGATTACCGTTCACTCAATGAGGTGACTATCAAGAACAAATATCTTTTGCCCAGAATGAATGACTTGTTTGATCAGTTAGAAGGAGCCTGTGTGTTCTCAAATATTCATCTCTGGTCAGGTTATTTTCAGCTTAAAATAAGGGAACAAGACATACCTAAGACAACTTTCACCACTAGGTATGGATTGTATGAGTACACCATGATACCATTTGGTTTGACCAATGCACCAACTTACTTCATGAATATGATGAACAAGGTGTTCATGGAGTTCCTTGACAAGTTTGTTGTCGTTTTCATCAATGACATTTCGATCTACTCCAAGAGCAAAGAAGAACATGAAGGACATTTACGTTTGATACTTGAGAAGCTTAGGGAACATAAGATGTATGCTAAATTCAGCAAGTGAGAATTCTGGTTGAATGAAGTTGGATTTATTGGACACATTGTGTCAGGAGATGGTGTAGTAGTTGATCCCGCAAAAGTGTCAGCTGTAACTGAATGGGAATCTCCTAAGTCAGTGAAAGAAGTTCGTAGTTTTCTTGTCTTGGCAGGATACTATAGAAGATTCATTGAAAATTTATCCAAGGTAGCTAAGCCAATGACGGAGTTACTAAAGAAAGATAAGAAATTTGCTTGGACTGAAGGATGTGAACTAAGTTTCCAAGAATTGAAGAAGAGACTAGTGCCAGCACCAGTCTTATGTTTGCCATATTTGGAGAAAGATTTACAAGTGTATTGTGATGCATCTCATCATGGATTAGGTGCAGTTCTGATGCAAGAAGGGAAAGTTGTAGCTTATGCCTCGAGACAACTCAAAACTCATGAGGTGAATTATCCTACTCATGATTTAGAGTTAGCATCTGTCGTCCATGCACTCAAAACATAGAGACATTACATTTTGGGAAAGCGATATGAAGTGTTCACAAATTACAAAAGTTTGAAGTATATCTTCACTCAGAAAGAAATCAACATGAGGCAGAGAAGATGGCTAGAACTCATCAAGGACTATGACTTGAGTTTGCAATACCACCCCGGTAAAGCAAATGTTGTAGAAGATGCACTAAGCCGTAAAGTGTTTGTGAATGGCCTTACTAAGGGAGAGTTGCCAGATGATCTGTGTGCCCAATTTAGAGACCTCAAGTTGGAGATTGTGCCTGAAGGACATCTCATGTCATTGAATGTTCAACCCACATTGTTGGACAAAATCAAGGAAGCCCAAAAGACAGATAAGGAAATTGAAGAGATTAAGGAAAAGATTGGTAAGGGAAAAGCCAAAGGATTCTATGAAGACGAACAGGGTACTTTATGGTATGGAAAACGTATCTGCGTTCCGCAAGATCCGGAGCTTCGGAAACTGATTTTACAAGAAGCACACAACTCACCATATTCCATTCATCCGGGTAACACCAAAATGTAAATGGATATGAAGGAAATATTTTGGTGGAATAATCTCAAGAAGGACATCGCCGAACATATTGCTTTGTGTGATGTATGTAGTAGAGTGAAAGCGGAACATCAGAAACCAGCAGGATTGCTACAACCACTACCTATTCCTGATTGGAAGTGGGACAAGATTGGCATGGACTTCATCACCGGATTGCCAAGGACCAGGTCAGGATATGATTCTATTTGGGTTGTAGTGGATCTCCTAACTAAAGTGGCTCATTTCATACTGTCACATTCCAAAATTTTGCAAATTTTGAAATGTGGAAAAACTTAAACAAAATGAAAAAAACTAAGTCTAGGAAATTCAGAGGGAACAAAAACTTTTTGACTATTTAATATAACTCCCTCAAAACAAAAGTTAAATAAAATAATTTTGTTTGTGAAGTTGTATGCATGTTTCCAAAATCTCAAAATCATGAAGCATGCATGGTTGCATTTTAAAACTAAGAAAAATAACTTCCTTCTCAAATTTGAAATGACTACTTAACAACATGAGACTTTGGATATATTCTAAATTCAAAATATACAAAAGAATTCCTAAGTGCGCTAAAAAGATAAATGGCAAAATTATAAAGACATAGAAATTAGTTTGACTCTTTTTGAAGCTCCAGATAAAATGTTATGAAATTTATAAAGTATAGAAAGGAAAATAAAGTCAACTTAAGGCAATAACTAAAAGTGAAATAAAGGTATTCTTAAATGTGTGATTGTGAGAAAGAATAAAATTATAAAGCTAAGGAAATTGGTTTGAACCTTTTTGGTGTCCTAAGTCAAAAGATATGGTTTTTATAAAAAAGGAAATAAAAAATAATAAAACTAGACATACGTACCATGCTTATTTTTTTAAACGAATTATACTTTATTAAAATAATATTTCAAATACTCTAATTGAAGTAAACAGGCAAATTATATTTTATATATGAATTTTCTGAAAAGGTTTGATATAAATTTTAATCAATTTGAAAATTAAATGAATTGATAAAAGAAACAGAAAAGAAAAAGGAAAAACAAAAAAGAATAAAAAACGAGTGTGAACCGATCAGTCCAAGTTCCACCGTGACGTCTCCCTTTCCTAATTTTTTTTAGTTCTTTTCTCTTATTTGTTTCTAAGACTGATCCTTGGCCAATCTAGCTAGAAGAACAACGATAGAGTGCGTTCGTGCATGTCCAAATAACATACACACTACAGTAGCTGAGCAGCCATGGCGTTTTTACTCCCATTCTTTACGTGCATTAATTTCTAGAATAAATCTGCACTAAATTGCCCACTTAAACTCTACGTCCTCCTCCCCATTTCACCTCATCTATCAGAGAGCCACCGGACTTCTGGCATTCGAGCTCGTCAATCTACGTCAACCGACGAACTACGGCGACAACTCCGGTGAAGGCAATCACTCCCGCGTCCGTTTTTTTATTCTATCCTTCCTAGTATTTTCCGGCGCATTCTCTTGACTTGTTTTTGTGCTTTCTCGTGCGCCAGATCGTCTCCACCGTCTTCATCTGTGAACACCGTCCATGATCGAAACTCCGGCGAGGGATTACTAACGAGTGAGTGCACCTCTGCGACGGCGTCTCCATTACCGAGACCGCCTCGGCCTTTCGCTTCAACTGGAATAGCCCACGGACTCCCCAATCCTATGTAGCGTGTAGAACGTGTTTTCTCGATGCGTTGTTGTCCGTGATATTGCTACCGATGAGAACTTTTTCCCGATCGTTTAATCTGTCCAGAAAATTAATAATAGAACCAAGAATTCAATCAATAAGAAACTGTAGGTTTTAGATCGATTGGTTCATGTTGAATCACTCAAACGAAAGTGTACGACCCAATGAAAATCTGCCACTATTCATATCAACTTCTAATTTTTGGATTTTTTAGACATAAGAATATAGAAACTTGTAAAAATTATATTTTAGTTCTGTATATCCAAATTTAGAAAATAATATGTCTATGGATTCACAAAAACGAGTAGAACACAGTGGAGCCATAATTTGGTATTTTTGAGTCTGTTAAAATCTTGTTTTATACAGAACCATTTGTGGAGTATTTTGAGTATAAAAATTGTTGTGTAAATTATTTTTAACTGAATCCTTTTACAAATGGATTGTATATTGAACCCTCTGTACAGTAAGACCAAAATACAATTTCATTCTAGTATAAATAAGACCGTGGCAATTATTTAGTGAGAATGACATTTCCAAGTGTTAGAAAATATTGCTAATTGCTCCAATTGCAGAAATGGTTGCATTTGTAATCTTGAAAATATAAAATGTTCAGAAATCACTTAGTAATGTTCAGAACCTTGTTATAAAAATTTGTACAATAAAAATTGCCATCTTGCATGTTTGCATACTTTGCATGATTTTTTGTGTTGCCATTAGTGTTGATCTTGTGTATGTTTTGTCTTGGTTGTATTGCTTGATAGATTATGTTGATTGTCAAGTGTGTTATTGCGAAGAGTATACCAACACCACCAACTACTAAGGCAAGTGACACTATCATCCATGTCCTACTATTTTCATTACACTTTGTGGATTTTTGTAACATGCATGATAAGGACTACTATATTTTATGCTATGCTAAATCCTAATAGGATACCCTTATATCTCCCTTAGTGGAAACATTGTAGTTGTAGTAAGATTAGCCCTGGTATATATTTGGGATGGGATACATGATATGATTATATGAACTATTGAAAAGATATATGTTTTATATAATAAAACAAATACTCAATGAACCACCTGGGTGGACAAGGATGCTCAAGTTTTGGACAAGGTGGCAACAAAGGGAACCATGTTTATATGGCTATCTTTTTGTATGTGCACTAGAAGAAAACCACCCAGGGACTTAGAGATTGAACATGTTTCTCGTACAGTGGCTTCCATGTACAGCGACATGCTAAATGGTCTCTGGCTTAGTCAACTACATAGTGGAAGACTCATGCATTGGCATCTTCAGGTTAACTAGAATTGTGAAAGGGAAATTTATCCCTACATTAGTGCCTGGTAGACAAGCTAGCATTGTGTATTGAGAGGACTTCTATGGAAAAACTTTGTCACATTCTCGATCTGCCAGTACTCCATTTTGGTGAGTACTTATCCAGCGGCCACTGGTGGCATCAAGACGAGATTGTGTCATGTGGGTAAAGTGTACAACTTCTCCAGAAGATCAAATT
Source organism: Avena sativa (assembly GCA_916181665.1). Lineage (NCBI taxonomy): Eukaryota > Viridiplantae > Streptophyta > Magnoliopsida > Poales > Poaceae > Avena > Avena sativa. Next base: position 513,246,124 of record OV702294.1, read on the forward strand.
CTAAGTACTTAGCTGTGTCCCCGGTTATGGACAATTCTGAGCAACTAAGGCCTGAAGCTATGGAAGATCTCGACATTCCAATTTCTCAAAGTAAAACTTGATGGTGACAACAAGGGATTAGAAGCACTTGGAGTTTTCCGAGGAGTTCAGAAAGATTTGTCAAAATATCAAAACTATTTTGAAAAAATAGGATAAAACTATATTGTTTTCTGCAAATGAGCCTAAACCCTACTTAGCCAAATATGCATGTATTGATAGGATCCACTTAATTCTACATAGTAGTGAAACTTGCCAATAAAATTCAAATGTATTGACCCTTGTGGCTGCAACTTATTATGTTGCAGGTTTGTTTGATGTTAGTGAAGTGTGTTGAATAGGATTACAAGTCTACAACCAACATGATTGCCTGTGGCACTTTGAAGATGAAGGACCCCATGCTATTGTTATATTCTGCTGCATTGTAATGAGATAGCCAAATGAGCTATGTAAGATGTAATAAATCATTTTATTCCTGGTTATAAAGTTGTATTATGACCTTTGTTTCTTAATATTACATCTTAACTGTGGATGCTAGCTATTGATCCAGGGACTAGCATTGTAAACACAGGGATCTCTACCTTATTAAAGGTTGGGAACCTTACAGATGGTATCAGAGCACTGTGTTGCCTGTAGGATTGTAACCCTAGGATTGGACAAAACCCCTAAGAAAAATAGGAGTTGTTTTTGTTCCAAAACTTATTTACAAGCAATCTTGTAAACTCTTTCCTCAACCTTTTTGTTTTAATTCTACATCCTTTCCTTTTCAACTTGATGGACAAAGTCTTCACCATGACCAATGACTTCAACTTTAATTTCACCAAGGGCTTCAACTTAGACATCACTAAGGACTACAAGTGAGAACCAAGAGACATTAGATTGCCTACCAAAACATTGATATCATGTTGGTGTATGGATCATATTGACCTATGAGGTATGACTACACTAAGTTATTTATTTCAAAAAAAAACTTGTTGTTTCCTTCAACTCATGAGTTAAGCGCGTAAGTTGTTAAGTGGATAGTTGCTTGTTGATTGATTGATTGTTTGATTGAACTTGATGTTTTGAGTTGTGTGTTAGAACTTCTTAAAAACCTATCCATCATTACTTATCCCTATCAAACCAACAGATGCCTCCCCGTCGTGCCAACCCCAACCAAAACAACAACATCACTCCTGAGATGCAGCAGACGATGACAGCTCAGACACAACTGATGCAGGAGATGACCACATTCATACAGAATCAGAACAACAACAACAACAACAACAACAACAACAACAACAACAACAACAACAACAACAACAACAACAACAACAACAACAACAACAACAACAAGAACAACAATCAGAATAATCCTCCAGCACATGATATGCTCACCAAGTTTCTGAAACTTAGACCTGCAAGATTCTCTGGAACAACTGATCCAATGGAAGCCAATGACTGGTTACATTCAGTGAATAAGGACTTAGTGACTGTTGGCTGCACCGATGAAGAAAAAGTTAGGTTTACAACATTTCTGCTTGAAGGACCAGCAGCAACATGGTGGGACAACTTTCAAATCACCACTCCCCTTGAAGATGTAACTTGGGCTATTTTTGAGGATGGTTTCCGTACAACTCACATCTCACCTGTAGTGATGTACTTGAAGAAAAAGGAATTCCACAATCTGAAACAGTGTCACCTCAGTGTGGCTGAGTACATTGAAGAATTCAACAATCTAGCAGGCTATGCACCGGATGAAGTTGATACAGATGCTAAGAGAAAGGAGAAATTTCTTGAAGGACTTAATGATGAGTTGAACCTGCAGCTAGCTGTTGCCTATGTCCCAACTTATCAATCACTCTGTGACAAAGCCACCATTTTGGAAAACAAGATGAATCAAGTTGAGAACAGAAAGAGGAAGCATAAACTCAAGAATCACTCAGGATCATCACAAAAGAAGCATTCATTCAAAAAGAGCAATGAAGATTCTGAACCACATCAGTTTCACCACAACAACAATGGAAGTGATAATAATGGAAATGATACTGACAATGGAGATGACCTTGGTCAGAACCAACATGACACTTTCAGGAGGAAAGATATTAGCCAGTTGCAGTGCTATAATTGCAAGGAACTTGGACACTATGCATCAGACTGTCTTGAGAAGAAAAAGAAGAAGGATGCTAGAAGAGCCAATGGAAGTGACTCCAATGTGACCCAGAAAATACATGTGAACCACATTGACATGGATGGAAACTTTGAAGAGATAGAAGAAGTGGATGTCAAAAACTAGTTAACTCAGAAGAGTCAAATAAGGATTCCTTGTCAGGATATCAAGTGTTGAACCCATAGTCAAGTGAACCGTCAATGTAATCCTATGAGACTTTCTTTTAAGGGTGGTAGTACCCTAGTTGCTTTGAAGCCAACTTGTAACCCTAGCCTTCCCAAATCTCGGGACGAGATTTATTTTAAGGGTGGTAGTCTGTCACATTCCAAAATTTTGCAAAATTTGAAATGTGGAAAAACTTAAACAAAATGAAAAAACTAAGTCTAGGAAATTCAGAGGGAACAAAAACTTTTTGACTATTTAATATAACTCCCTCAAAACAAAAGTTAAATAAAATAATTTTGTTTGTGAAGTTGTATGCATGTTTCCAAAATCTCAAAATCATGAAGCATGCATGGTTGCATTTTAAAACTAAGAGAAATAACTTTCTTCTCAAATTTGAAATGACGACTTAACAACATGAGACTTTGGATATATTCTAAATTCAAAATATACAAAAGAATTCCTAAGTGCGCTAAAAAGATAAATGGCAAAATTATAAAGACATAGAAATTAGTTTGACTCTTTTTGAAGCTCCAGATAAAATATTATGAAATTTATAAAATATAGAAAGGAAAATAAAGTCAACTTAAGACAATAACTAAAAGTGAAATAAAGGTATTCTTAAATGAGTGATTGTGATAAAGAATAAAATTATAAAGCTAAGGAAATTGGTTTGAACCTTTTTGGTGTCCTAAGTCAAAAGATATGGTTTTTATAAAAAAAGGAAATAGAAAATAATAAAACTAGGCATACGTACCATGCTTATTTTTTAAACGAATTATACTTTATTAAAATAATATTTCAAATACTCTAATTGAAGTAAACGGGCCAATTATATTTTATATATGAATTTTCTGAAAAGGTTTGATACAAATTTTAATCAATTTGAAAATTAAATGAATTGGTAAAAGAAACAGAAAAGAAAAAGGAAAAACAAAAAAGAATAAAAAAAGAGTGTGAACCGACCAGTCCAAGTTTCACCGTGACGTCTCCCTTCCCTAATTTTTTTAGTTTTTTTCTCTTATTTATTTTTAAGACTGATCCTTGGCCAATCTAGCTAGAAGAACAACGATCGAGTGCGTTCGTGCATGTCCAAATAATGTACACATTACAGTAGCTGAGCAGCCATGGCGTTTTTACTCCCATTCTTTACGTGCATTAATTTCTAGAATAAATCTGCACTAAATTGCCCACTTAAACTCTACGTCCTCCTCCCCATTTCACCTCATCTATCTCTACCAGAGAGCCACCGGACTTCTGGTATTCGAGCTCGTCAATCTACGTCAACCGACGAACTACGGCGACAACTCCGGTGAAGGCAGCCACTCTCGCGTCCGTTTTTTTATTCTATCCTTCCTAGTATTTCCCGGCGCATTCTCTTGACTTGTTTTTGTGCTTTCTCGTGCTCCAGATCGTCGCCACCGTCTTCATATGTGAACACCGTCCATGCTCGAAACTACGGCGAGGGATTACTAATGAGTGAGTGCACCTCTGCGACGGCGTCTCCATTACCGAGACCGCCTCGACCTTTCGCTTCAACTGGTATAGCCCACGGACTCCCCAATCCTATGTAGCGTGTAGAACGTGTTTTCTCGACGCGTTGTCGTCCGTGATATTGCTGCCGATGAGAACCTTTTCCCGATCGTTTAATCCGTCCAGAAAATTAATAATAGAACCAAGAATTCAATCAATAAGAAATTGTAGGTTTTAGATCGATTGGTTCATGTTGAATCACTCAAACGAAAGTGTACGACCCAATGAAAATCTGCCACTATTCATATCAACTTCTAATTTTCGGATTTTTTAGACATAAGAATATAGAAACTTGTAAAAATTATATCTTTAGTTCTGTATATCCAAATTTAGAAAATAATATGTCTATGGATTCACAAAAACGAGTAGAACACAGTGGAGTCATAATTTGGTATTTTTGAGTCTGTTAAAATCATGTTTTATACAGAACCATTTGTGGAGTATTTTGAGTATAAAAATTGTTGTGTAAATTATTTTTAACTGAATCCTTTTGCAAATGGATTGTATATTGAACCCTCTGTACACTAAGACCAAAATATAATTTTATTCTAGTATAAATAAGACCGTGGTAATTATTTAGTGAGAATGACATTTCCAAGTGTTAGAAAATATTGCTAATTGCTCCAAGTGCACAAACGGTTGCATTTGTAATCTTGAAAATATAAAATATTTAGAAATCACTTAGTAATGTTGAGAACCTTGTTATAAAAATTTGTACAATAAAAATTGCCATCTTGCATGTTTGCATACTTTGCATGATTTTTTGTGTTGCCATTAGTGTTGATCTTGTGTATGTTTTGTCTTGGTTGTATTGCTTGATAGATTGTGTTGATTGTCAAGTGTGTTATTGCGAAGAGTATACCAACACCACCAACTACTAAGGCAAGTGACACTATCATCCATGTCCTACTATTTTCATTACACTTAGTGGATTTTCGTAACATGCATGATAAGGATTACTATATTTTATGCTATGCTAAATCCTAATAGGATACCCTTATATCTCCCTTAGTGGAAACATTATAGTTGTAGTAAGCTTAGCCCTGCTATATATTTGGGATGGGATACATGATATGATTATATGAAGTGTTGAAAAGATATATGTTTTATATAATAAAACAAATACTCAATCAACCACCTGGGTGGACAAGGATGCTCAAGTTTTGGACAAGGTGGCAACAAAGGGAACCATGTTTATATGGCTATCTTTTTGTATGTGCACTAGAAGAAAACCACCCAGGGACTTAGAGATTGAACATGTTTCTCGTACAGTGGCTTCCATGTACAGCGACATGCTAAATGGTCTCTGGCTTAGTCAACTACATAGTGGAAGACTCATGCATTGGCATCTTCAGGTTAACTAGAATTGTGAAAGGGAAATTTATCCCTACATTGGTGCCTGGTAGACAAGCTAGCATTGTGTATTGAGAGGACTTCTATGGAAAAACTTTGTCACATTCTCGATCTGCCAGTACTCCATTTTGGTGAGTACTTATCCAGCGGCCACTGGTGGCATCAAGACGAGATTGTGTCATGTGGGTAAAGTGTACAACTTCTGCAGAAGATCAAATTCTAAATACTTAGCCGTGTCCCCGGTTATGGACAATTCTGAGCAACTAAGGCCTGAAGCTATGGAAGATCTCGACATTCCAATTTCTCAAAGTAAAACTTGATGGTGACAACAAGGGATTAGAAGCACTTGGAGTTTTCCAAGGAGTTCAGAAAGATTTGTCAAAATATCAAAACTATTTTGAAAAGATAGGATAAAACTATATTGCTTTCTGCAAATGAGCCTAAACCCTACTTAGCCAAATATGCATGTATTGATAGGATCCACTTAATTCTACATAGTAGTGAAACTTGCCAATAAAATTCAAATGTATTGACCCTTGTGGCTGCAACTTATTATGTTGCAGGTTTGTTTGATGTTAGTGAAGTGTGTTGAATAGGATTATAAGTCTACAACCAACATGATTGTCTGTGGCACTTTGAAGATGAAGGACCCCATGCTATTGTTATATTCTGCTGCATTGTAATGAGATAGCCAAATGAGCTATGTAAGATGTAATAAATCATTTTATTCCTGGTTATAAAGTTGTATTATGACCTTTGTTTCTTGATATTACATCTTAACTGTGGATGCTAGCTATTGATCCAGGGACTAGCATTGTAAACACAGGGATCTCTACCTTATTAAAGGTTGGGAACCTTACACATACCCGTGAAGACAACCTACACAAGTGCTAAGTTGGCCAAGATCTATATGAATAGGATTGTGTGTCTGCATGGAGTACCCAAGAGTATTGTGTCTGATAGGGGAACTCAATTCACCTCTCATTTTTGGAGGCAACTGCATGAGTCATTGGGAACGAGGTTGGAATTCAGCACTGCTTTTCATCCTCAGACTGATGGACAGACGGAAAGGAGCAACCAGATTCTAGAAGATATGTTGAGGGCATGTGCCCTAGACTACGGAGCTAGTTGGGATGAAAGTCTGCCTTACGCAGAATTCTCTTATAACAACAGCTATCAAGCCAGTATTGAGATGACACCATTTGAGTTTCTCTATGGGAGAAAGTGTACTACCCCATTACTATGGAATGGTGTGGGAGAATGAAATTTGTTCGGACCAGAACTAATCAAAGAGGCTGAAGATAAAGTTAAGCTAGTAAAGGACAGATTGAAGATAGCATAGTTCCGACAGAAGAGCTACACAGATCCTAAGCGTAGAGAAGTCACCTATGAGGTGGGTGATAGAGCTTATCTTAGAGTGTCACCACTTCGTGGAGTGAAGAGATTCGGAGTCAAAGGAAAATTGGCCCCAAGATATGTTGGACCATTCAAGATTCTGAGTCGTAAAGGAGAAGTAGCTTTTGAAATTGAACTACCTGAATCATTGTCTGCCATTCATAATGTGTTTCATGTGAGTCAGCTAAAGAAATGCCATCCGGAAATGGAAGAGACTTCTTTGAAGGATACTATACCTTTGGAGGAGGTCCAATTGGAAAGTGATCTTACTTATGAAGAAAAACCTATCATGATTCTTGAGACTGCAGCAAGAGTTACTCGAACAAAGACTATCAAATTTTGCAAAGTACAGTGGAACCATCATTCCGAAGAAGAAGCAACATGGGAAAGAGAAGATGACCTTCGGAAAGACCACCCTCACCTATTTTCTAGCCAGTCCGAATCTCGAGAGCGAGATTCACCTTAAGGGGGTTAGATTTGTAACATCCCAAGATTCATGATTTCAAATTTTGCATATCATCCATACATTCATAATCATTTTAGGATCATTTTCAGTGTCATTTCAAAACAGAGGCATTTGAAACTTATTTTATGTAAGAAAGGCATTGGCCCAATGCTACTCTCTAGTATGAGACTATTTGTTTTAAACCAAAGATATTTGATCCTATGGTTGATTGATGTTTTCCAAGGCTTGGACAAAGTTTTCAAAACAAAATATGAATTTAAAACCATTTTTATACCTTTATTAAACAATGGTAAAGGCACTGTTTTCTTTTAAAATTTCAAAGGACCAAAGTAAGTTTGAGTGAACAACAGTGCTAAATACTCAATTAAGAGCTGGATCTATCCTATAAAAATTCAGAACAAGTTTGAATTCATTTTGGTTTGAAAATTATTTGAAAATGTTTTCAGAAAATCAAATTAGAAATAGAAAAAGATAAAAGAAAGTGGAAAAGGCCAGCGCTGCCATTTTGGCCCAGTACAGGAACCAGACCACTAAGCCCACCCGGGCCATTCCCCCTCTGCTCCTTCTCTCACCCGCGACGAACCAACCCCAAAGTCGCTGACCAGTGGCCCCAACGCCACGTCGTCGTCGTCTTCCCCAAATCTCGCGCGATGAACACGCCGTCGTCGCCCGTTACCTCGCCGAATAAATTCGAATCAATTCCTTTGATTCAGGCAGTAACTCGCCTAGCCCTCACCTGCTACTTAAACCCCACCCCTCTGCGACCATTTCCCCTTGCTCCACTCGCTCGCTCCGCCACCAGGCTGCCCATATTTCAAAGAACTCCGCCGCGGTACCGACGAACTCCGGCGGTGAATTCCGGTGAGCTCTCCATGCTCCTTGACTTCTAACCTTGCCAGTACAGTCACTGCAACCTTGCGTATCTCTTAACCCCTCTGGTGCATTCTAGGATCATCTAGAGCCTCGTCAACATCGACGACAGCACGAGTCCGACGAAACCATCAACTCCAGCAAGCTTTCCTGGTTAGTTCTGACCACGCCTTGCCCTCTCCTTGATACTTGCATGACCAGCACCACTTTGCGCATTTGACGCAATGTTTATTTTGCCCTGGCATGATCTATACCTTCACCAACGTCAACGAGCAGCCGTACCCGACGCCTTCGCGAACTCCGGCGAGGAATCCCTGACGGTTTCGAGCGCCCCACCGTCAACGAAGACCACCTTGAGCATCAGCATCATCGCACGATCTCGGTGGGCCACCCCACGATCTCTCTCGCCTCCTGTATCAGCCGGAACACCATCACCCAAACGCGCCGCCGCCACTCGCCACCGCCAGCGCCGCCAGTTAGTGGTCGATAGACCAACGACCGTTAGATCTTGATCCATCAGCTAGGATAGAATCACTTAAGTGAAGGGGTACGCTAGATCTGTGCCGCATGATCCTCTTTAGATCCAACGCTCCATGTAGCGCGATCCACGCGAACCGGTATGCACCAATCAGAACATGACGCGTGGCCCAGGTTTTGTTTTAAAAACAGAATTTAGATCTATTAGATGTTCAAACTTGCAAAATTCATAACTTTTGATCCACATGTTCAAATTTTGCAAATTTTATATCATTGGAATCAGGAGAAAGAATTCTATCCATTTATGCACTTTGTTTAATGATTTTCTTCAGTAAAACTGATTATTTTTGCAGACACATTTTTAGGCTTATTTTGAGTATAGAAATTATTTGAAAAATGGTGTAAAGACTAAATAAAGCTTATTTAGTGTGTATTTGTCTTGTTTATGATTCATTACTGTATACTTGTCTGGTTTGATTTATAAAAATCATCACATGGCATTTGCATGCATTCATATATTTTTCCTTGTTATTTTGATATGTGAATTTGGTGCTATCATTTTATGTGTAGATTTTGGTGCTAGTGGTGATTGTGATTGTGAGGATTGTTGCTACTCCCCCAACTACCAAGGCAAGTGGTGCTTCATATTTTTATCCCAATATTTTGGCTATGCATTAGAAATATTTTGCATAGGGCTTGCATGATTAATTTTACTAAGTATCTATATGATATGCTTGGGAAATCCTAGTAGTGGTAGAAATGTTAGAATTTCTTCTAAGTTAAGATACTTGCTATTGCCATGCTTAGCCTAGCTAGTAGTAACCAAAGGTGGATTATAAATATATATGCTATGAGAAATATTTCTAAGTCTTGGATTTATGTTTTACTTAATAAAACAACTAAGTGAATGAAACACCTGGGTGGAATGGAAAGAATGGTTTGTGTTGAGTGGTTACACAAGGACCATTTCTATAGTTTACCTTGTGTATCTCACTTGTGGATTGCCACCCAGGAACAAAGGGATTTGAGATGCCAAATGTTAAGAAGCTTCTAGTGCAGCCACATGGCATTATGGGCTCTGCCTGGATCATATAGGTTGCAATAACTTAGCCAAATGGACAGTTGGTGGTAGGGGAATGATAGGTTTGGAGAGCGTCCATTTTGGTCTAAGGGAAGGCTTATGAAAGGTCCTGTCTTGGTGAAAATCAAGTCTTGTGGGGAAAGTGCACAACCTCTACAGATGGAAGAAACTAAGTACTTAGCCATGTCCCTGGTATTGGACAATTTGAGCATCAAGACATGGAAGCTATTAAGAATCTCCTCATTCCAATTTTCTAAGTTAAAAACTTGTGGTTGAACAAGGGTGAAGGTTCACCAATTTCTATTGGTGGTTCCTTGGGAAAGTTTTTACCAAACAAAAACTTAGTGTTTTTCAACTGATAGGTAAAACCTATTTTGAGCAAAGAAATCCTAAGCTACACTTAGCCAAATTCATGTAGTAACTAGATGCTAAAATTTTACTAAGGTATCACTTGCCAATACTATTCCAATGTATTGACCCACTGTGGTTGTAACTTGTGATGTTGCAGGTTACTCTGATGATGATTAGGGGTTATGAGTATACACTCAACACGCTTGCCTGTGGCACATGAAGATGAAGACTTCTATTTTATATAGTTAAGTTAAACTCTTGTACTAGCCTATGGCTATGGAGTTGTAAAAGACTATGTTATATCTAGAATGACAATGTAATAATGACCTTTGTTTCTGTGTACTTCATCTTAAACTGTGGATGCTAGCATTTGATCCAGGGACTAGCATTGCAATCACAGGGATCTTTAATTTTATAAAGGTGGGATCTTACAGGTTCAAGCTTGTCGGGCTGTAACTTGTTTACATAAGTGTCACAACCCCAAACTTTGAGAAATGACAATTTAGGTTTCTTCCTAAACCATAATTCATACAATGTCGTTTCAACGGATTTAGATGGTGCCCTATTTAAAGTGAATGCAGCTATTTATAATGCATAACCTTAAAATGATAGCGGTAAATCTATAAGTGACATCATAGAACGAACCATATCTAAGAGAGTTCGATTACGACGTTCGGACACACCATTACATTGTGGTGTTCCCGGTGGTGTCAATTGTGAAAGTATTCCGCATTTATTTAAATGCTCGCCAAACTCATAACTTAGATATTCACCTCCACGATCAGATCATAGAAACTTAATCTTCTTGTTACGTTGATTCTCTACTTCACTTTGAAATTCCTTAAACTTCTCGAATGTTTTGGACTTATGTTTCATGAAATAGATATATCCATATCTACTCAAGTAATCTGTGAAAGTAAGTACATAACGATAACCACAACGCGATACTACACTCATTGGTCCACACACATCGGTATGTATGATTTCCAATAAATCCGTAGCTCGCTCCATCATACCAGAAAATGAAGTCTTAGTCATTTTACCGATCAGACATGCTTCGCATCTTTGAAGTGATCAAAAATTCCATCGGAATGGAGTTTCTTCATACGTTTCAATCCAATGTGACCAATACGACAATGCCACATATAGGTTGAGTTATTGCTTAATTTCAGACGTTTAGCTTCAACATTATTAACATGTGTATTACTACAATCGAGATTCAACAAGAATAGACCATCTATCAAAGGTGCATGTGCATAAAACATATTACTCATATAAATTGAACAACCATTATTCTCGGACTTAAAAAAGTAACCCTCTCGCAATAAACATGATCCGGATATAATGTTCATGATCAACGCAAGCACCAAATAACAATTATTTAAGTATAAAACTAATCCCGATGGTAGATGAAGAGGTAGCGTGCCGTCCGCGATCACATCAACCTTTGATCCATGTAAAACGCGCATCGTCACCTTGTTCTTTGCTAGTTTCCATCTATTCTGTAGCACCTGTTTCGAGTTACAAATATGAGCAACCGAACTAGTATTAAATACCCAGGCACTACTACGACTACTAGTAAGATACACATCAATAACATGTATATCAGATATACCTTTCTTCTTAATGTTGTCGTTCTTCATATCCGCCAAGTACTTAGGGCAATTCCGCTTCTAGTGACCTTCTCCCTTGCAGTGAAAGCACTCAGTATCAGGCTTAGGCCCAGCCTTGGTCTTCTTCGCCGGTGCGGTATCTTTCTTACCGTCCTTCTTGAAGTTTCCCTTTTTCTTAGGCTTGCCTTGCTTTTAGAAATTGGTAGTCTTATTGACCATCGACACTTGGTGCTCTTTCTTGATCTCTACTTCCGCAGACTTCAACATAGAGAAGAGTTCTGGCAACGCCTTATCCATGCGATGCATGCTGTAGTTCATCACAAAGTTCTTGTAACTTGGTGGTAGTGATTGGAGGACACGATGAATCCCTAATGCATTAGGAATTATTATGCCCAAGCTCTAGAGCTTATTAGCATGCCCAAACATCTTAAGCACATGCTCACTGACGGAGCTGCCCTCTTCCATCTTGCAGTTAAAGAAATTTTCAGAAGCTTCATAACTCTCAACTGCCGCATGAGCCTCAAATATTATTTTGAGTTCACGGACAATATCATGTGGGTCAAAGTTCTCAAACCTATTTTGAAGCTCCGATTCCAAACCATACAAGATAGCACACTGAACCGTGGAGTACTGATTCTTCCGAGTACGATAAACATTTTTCTCGTCATCGGTAGCATCTTCTGCAGGTGGGTCACCTAGTGGTGCATCCATCATATAGGTCAACTAACCAACATTGAGGACAATACTCAAATTGCGGAACCAATCCGTGATGTTGCTTCCATTGTTTTTCAACTTTTCTTTCTCTTGGAACGCATTAAAATTGATGGTAGGGGCCGCCATTGATCTACAACATATTTGTAATAGTTTAGACTACGTTTATGATAAATTGAGTTCTAATTAATAGTTAAATTAATCTAGGTGAACTCCCACTCAAAACAACATCCCTCACATTGTTTTAGTGATCACATGAACCAAATCCACCACATCAAAACCGATCATCATGAGAGATGATGTAGCTTCAAAGGCGAACAATCAACATGTTCATCATATCCTATATGACTCATGCTTTACCTTTAGGTGATTCGTGTTCTGAGACCATGTCTGTACATGCTAGGCTCGTCAAGATCAAACCTTAGCTTCCGCATGAGCAAATCTGTCTTGCTCCCATTGTATACACTCGCAGAATCTAACACACCCGATCATCACGTGGTTCTTCAAAACAATGAGCTTTCGCAACGGTGCCTACTATTGGGAATAAGCCCTAGAGTCAATCATGTATGATGATATTTCCCATTGTATTCATAAATATATTAAGTTGTCCTTGTATAAACATCTGATGTATATCATTGAATATGTGATTCGGTTGTGGAACTATACATTCATGTTGTTTGTACTAAATATCCTTGGTCATCGAGGTTGTGCTGGACACACAACTTAGACCAATGTGAAAGTCGGCTTGATGACTCAGTTCCACTTGTCATGGGCATGGAGATGTCATTCTGACTTACACAAATTCGGCCAAAGAGTTTAGCGAGTCGGATTGACCCAGATTGAGGTACAACGAACAAGTTGTCATTTGTATATCTCAATCAATGTAGTCCTTAGACCTAAGGTTGTTGCATATTCAGAGTTGAGGATCACCGACTTAGGTTCTGTCAAATGTTGATCCGTAACTGGGAAGTTATAAAGGCAAAGTTCGGGTCGACTGAGAATCAAGTTGCGTGATGTGAATAACCAAGATGGGATTTTGCCCCGAAAAACACCGGAAAAATTTCTCAAGCTCGAGTTCCTGCTGTTCTTGCTCCCGATTTTCGATCTCCTTTGTCAGCCCATCTTTGCTGCTAATTTTTGGAGGGATTGCTCGTTCGTATGTGCCTCCTCCGCTTGTCCAATTAGATTTGTGATTGGTAGATTGTATCTTGAGTATTTTGCTGCTATAGGTGTCAGGTTGTGTGAGCTTGCATGCTTGTTCCATGCTTAGATATTTTATTTTGATGCATGTTTAGCCCTCTATCAAGTTCCTATACTAGTTTCTCATCATTTATCAACTTGGAAATCACTTGGTTTGATGTTTGTCTAAAAATTTCAGAAAGGAAGATGAGTGCATACCCGCTTAATCAATATGATTTGATGGTGCCTGAGCCAATGAAAGTTCATCGTGAGTAAGGGGTCTTCCCTTCCATATATCCATGCCCTGAATTTATGAGAGCCACGGGAATCTTCCAGGATTTCCAGACTATGATTACGAATGCAGGGTTGGAACACTTTTTGAAGAAGAACCATCTCAGTATGTTAAGCTAACCATGGCTGTGGTGTAGGACTTCCGGTTTACTTGGTCCTCATCTAATCCCATGGTCCATTATAAAATCTACAATATAGTTGTCGACCTGCCTTTTGCTGATTTCTGTGCAGCTATTAGAGTGCCCCATTGGGGATCTTATGAGAAGATCAAGGAGAGGCCTAAGTCACTTATGGATTTATATGCTAAAATTTGCCAAGGTTTTGACTTCTCGAAGGAAAGTAGTAAAATTCGGAACATTCAGTTCCCATCCATTAGATATTTTGCCTATTTCATTACCAAGTGTGTTCTTGCTAGAAATATTGCTAGAATTTATCTTCATTCGATCTAGCTTTTATCTCAGCTGCTTTGAATAGGGATAGGTCTTATAACTTGGGTGGTTTGATAGCTTATCATCTTATCACTAACCGCGAGAAGGGTGGAATTTGTGGAGGTCTCATTACCTCTAGATTGCTAGCTTTCCATGGTTTAGAGCCTCACCATTTAGGTTATCGGTTCCCCATAGAGAGACTTGATCTTGATTCCATGGTTCAGCATAATTTTCTTCTTCTTGGGCTACTGTGAGAAGCTTACCGTATGAATTATACTTTGTCAAGCGTGGTTGGAGAGGGGGTAGGACTGAGAAAGTAGTCTATTTGGCTGCACCTGCTTTGTTTAATTTTGATAATATGCAAGGATGGTCACTCACGGAGGATTAGTTTGACACTTATGTGGCGGAGCTCTCCCAGCAAGAGGAGAATGTTGGAGAGGATGCCGAAGATGATTCGGTTCAGCCCTCCAACATGGGGGAGTCTTCATACCAGCAGCCCTCCTATGATTGGAGCGCGTCTTCTTCTTCATCACAAGGGCCTGGTTATGATCATTCCTATGATGACCCACCAGCTTGGGGTTATTACCCGCGCTATTGAGCCCCACTTAGGCCAAAATCCTAAGCTTGGGGGAGCTATACCGACATCACACTCATCGATATATCATGTTTCATCGGTTCTTTGTATATCCTCGTTTTGCTTTCTTGTTGGTTTTTGTTTCTGCTTTCTTAAAACACAAAAAGACCAAAAATATTTTCGTTGTTTCTCTTGGTTTGTTTCTTTGATTTTTAGCCTTGGTTTGCCTTAAAGAAAAATCCAAAAATATTTTGCTTTGTTGGTTTTTGCTTTGTGTGCTTGCTTTAAAAATCGAAAACACCAAAAATATTTATTTTTATCCTTTGGTTTTGTGAAGTTCTTTGTAGGGTTCAGCAGTCCTCAGTGGAGTTTAGTTTCATGTTATTGTTTAAGCCACACAAGTGAAGAGCAATAATGAAGATTAAGACAACTTGAGGTGTGGTAAGAGGCTGGTAACGAACTCTATTTGTTTTCATTTTTATACATATACTCATCATTGTGAGCATTCTTAGTCTGTTCATGTAAGGTGTTTGTTATTTATGGATGCTTAGTAGTTCTTGCTTTCTTATGATTAGCTCCATCTTTCTATTAGTTTGTAGCATGACATATGAATGTTTGCTTGCATTGTTCTATTCATATTTTGGTATGATATTGTGGTAACCTCCTCTGAATGTTTCATGTGAATCGACTTGGCACATGCTCACGCATGCATATGACTAAACAATAGTCAGTAAGTCTCGATGATTTATTTTGCCCCAGAGTTCTTGTATCACTTTCATGCCGTAATTAGTCTTGTTTTGTTGCAAGCATGATTATGTCAGTTATTGCTTTCTCGTTTGTCGCTCCCTCTCTATTGCTAGCCTTCACTTGCATTGAGTACAAACTATACTTGTGCATCCATCTCCCCAAAACCAATATTGCCAATAGTGTCCACCATACCTACCTACTAGCATCATTTGCATTTTGTGCATATTTATTATGCCTTTTTATTCCAAATAAAATGTTTGACTATTTTGATAAAGTTAGTTAGTAAATCTCTCACAAACTTGATGGCACACTTTATTTCTTGCATTTAATAAGCCTGAACCATTGTGACTATCCATGAAAATTATATGCTTGCAAATTATAGGCTGGGAGTTAGCAGAACGTGTTGTCACGGGGAACTCTTTCAACATTTATGTATATATATCCAGTTGATATCATGATCTTTTGTTTGCAGATGTCGTCGGTGTGAAATAAAAGGGGAGCTTGTGAGTTCATGGAGTTATATATATGTGTTAGAGAAACGCCTGGGCCGCTAGCCTAAGCCATGCCTAATCATGGTGGAAACTTGCAGCATAACCATAATGAGCAATCTGTGAACCATCATCAATAAAAACCTATGCAAATAGCAAATAAAAAGATTGCTGAGATGCTCATTGTCTGCTTGCCTTGTCATTTTGATCACGGGATAGCTCCTGTATCATGTGCAAGGGGTACCCTGTTGCCGGTTCTCTATGATATGCATGTATTTACGATCACAAGAACTTACAGGTAATTAAAGTTGATTAGCATGAGGAGAAACCCTCGTACTCAAGGGACATGATATTTACAGTTTATGGTTTGTCAAGCATATAACTCATATTGGAGCTCACTTTCACCTTAACCATCTAAAGATGCCTATGATAGGGGCAATGAGAGCTCAAAGCTAATGAGTACCATACTTTCAACATTTGGAAGCATTTCAAACTTTTCAAAACATTTTCACTTCCTTGTTGAGTCACCACTTATTCTATGAGCACCTTCTTGAGAGCATAGTTTTCATTCTTAGTATAATGTGCTTGTCTCAAAACTTGGTTAATTATTTCATGACTGTGATGCTTGTATCTCTGATATTTTTACTTCTAGTCTTCACTTGAATTTCAGAGGTGCCTTGGCATTTATTTTGTGCTCTACAAACAAAGGCAAGCGAGATACCACTATATCATACCTTATTATGATCATTGCAATGTTGCTTATGTTTATGTTTCATGCTACTTATTATTATTGAGTTGGAATCTCTTCATAGCTTGCAATGACTATTGAGTAGACTTAGTTGCATACTCCTTATTATGAATGGTCTAAGTATCTACTCCTGTGCCGAGAATATATACATCATATGAAGCAAATGTGTTCGTGAAAGTTCTTTTATCGCACTCAGTTTTCAACTGAATTGCTTGAGGATAAGCAATAATCTAAGCTTGGGGGAGTTGATACGTCCAAAACGTATCTACTTTCCCGAACACTTTTGCTATTGTTTCTTCTCTAAACTTGTGCAATTTGGATAGAACTAACATGGACTGACGCTGTTTTTAGTAGAATTACCTTGTTGTCTAGTTTTTGTGCAGAAACTCAACTATCAAGAAAAATCCTAGAAAATATGCCAAAAATCCTATTTCACCAGAAGACTCACGGAGTGAGAATACGAGACGGAGTGGAGGCCTGAGGGGCCCACACCCCCTGCCGCGTGGGTGGGTCCAGGCCGCGCCTAGAGGGGGTGTGAATGCCCTAGGCATCCCTCGGCCTCCCTCTTCGCCTATAAGTTGCCTCTTGACCTAAAAATGGAGGGGGGGTTTGACGTTTTTCCAGAAAGAGTTCTGCTGCGCTGCCACCACCAGAAACCGTGACTCGGAACCAGAAACTCCGTTCTGGCACCCTGCCAGGACAGGGAATTTGGAGAGGATCATCGCCGCCATCATCATCAACAATGCCTCTCCATCAACCATCCATGTTTCCCTCATCCATGGGTGAGTAATCCCCCGTTGTAGGCTATGGGGATGGTAGGGAATGGATGAGTTCTATCATGTAATCGAATAAGATTGTTAGGGCATGGTTCCTAGTATCTCTATTAGTGTTATTTGACTTTGTTACAACTTGTTGTGCTTAATGCTTGTAACTAGGGGCCGAGTGCCATGATCTCAGATCTGAACTTATTATTGATTCATGATGATAGTATTGTTTGTGATCTTATCTGAACTTATTAGTGTTATTTAACTTTGTTACAACTTGTTGTGCTTAACGCTTGTAACTAGGGGCCGAGGGGATGGCTGTGATGTGAGAATCACATGTGTTCATGGAGTGTTAATGCTTTGCTTCGGTGCTTTATTAACAGGAGCACCTTAATTGTCAGTAGTTCCCTTAAGGCCTCGCTGCAACGGGCTGGCAGGACAAAAGATGTTGTGCAAGTTCTCATTGCGAGCATGCATGAAAATATATGGAGCACATGCCTATGATTGTTTAGTACTTGGATGCTTTATCTTATTTATCTTCAATTTCCCTAGATCTTGAAGTTACATGTTTAGTCTCGTCCATGCAACGCTCGTCCATCCATCCCTATGCCTACCGCACTCATATCCTACTGTTTGCTACTACTATTACTATTGTTCCTGTTTTGATGTTACTGTTACTTTGCTATTGCTACTACAAAACTATTGCTACTGATAAACTTCTGTGAGCAAGAACTATTTTCAGGTGTAGCTGAATTGACAACTCAGTTGTTAAGGCTTGCAAGTATTCTTTGTCTCCCCTTGTGTCGAATCAATAAATTGGGTAATACTCCCCTCGAAGACTGTTTTGATCCCCTATACTTGTGGGTCATCATGATCTAATATCAAAAGAGTTTGATCGAGTCAGAACAATGGTCAGAATCCATGTCCGGAATGTAGATGAGATCTACGTTTTCGGAAAAATCATCGGGCGCTTCCCCTTCAATCCCCGCCCGCTATCCGGCTAGCAGGACCGCCGGCTTCGCCCTGTCGTAGCGCCTTAGATGTCATTGCAAGTTTCCCAACACCGTAGATAGCGTATCTATGCATAACTTGTTTTTGTAGGAAGTTGTGAATGGTATGGTTCATGTGCATGTGATGTGTGTGTGTAATCCATACGTAATCTGCGAATCACGGTTTTTTCAGCCGGCTAGAGCCTAGGTGCTTTCATTTTATTGCATAACGGCCTGCATGTCGGATTCTCTATGTAATTTACTTTACTAAGCTAGTGTAGCTGTTTGGAGAACCCGGATGGCATGCAAATCGATGTACATGTCGGCGACATGGAGTAAGACGGCAAGTGAAAAGAGTTGGCATGAGTCGGATTATAGGCTTTGTGAAGATGGAGATCCCCATGAAGAGACTTATACCATTTCACATTATAATTTCTTTATTTTGTGTTATTGTTATGTCTCTGTTTTATCTCTATTAGATAGTCAGTAAAATTTAATCCGTCAAAAAAGGTCTAGTCGGTTTTCCCCGCTAGTGTTTGCACCATCACAAGTAGGACATTTTTGGTAGTGGGCTCATAAAATTGAGGTACTACCAATTCTTTTCGACTAGGTGGGTTCGAGTCAGACTCTTACAGCGGAAACACTCGGTAAGCTAGAAGAGTCTATCACAACGGTTGTGGGACTCGGGGAAAATTCGGATGGGAGCCGGGGCATGTGATGCCACCCGTTCAACAGGAGTCGTATGAGATACGATTGACAATGAGTTGTCTATCTAGATCACTTGACGGATAGCGGTGATGCTAAAGCTCACTAGATGACTTGCTTATCTAGGACCTTGAACCACTAAGTAACCATCGGAGGGGTGTTGGTTCTAGTGGGAGCATAAAATATTAAAGTGTTTAATATGCTTGCTCTTTTATGAATACATGTCTTAAGTGTTTTGCATATTTCTGTTGTAGATCATGGCACCAAGTAACAGTCACTCTCAGATATCCGGTTTTTCTTTGAGAACCATTCTTGAGAAAGATAAACTGAACGACACTAATTTTACCAACTGGTATCAAAATCTGAGAATTTTTCTCAAACAAGAAAAGAAGGACCATGTCCTAGACAACCCACTTCTAGATGAGCCGAATGAGAATGCGATTGTCGCTACCACCAATGCCTACCATCGGGCTAAGGATGAGTCCACGGATATTAGCTGTCTTATGCTTGCTCGCATGGAACCGGACTTGCAAAAGCAGCTCGAAAATGTTGAGGCCTACGATATGATCGAAAGCCTCAAAAGATGTTCCAGGCTCAGGCTAAGACTAAGAGGTATCAAGTCTCTTAGGCTTTGCTGAGTTGCGAGCTTAAGGATGGTGATCCACTGAGTCTGCATGTGATCAAAATGGTTGGTTACGTGCAGTCTCTAGAGAGGCTTGGCTACCCCATTAGCGAAGAGTTTGCTATGGATATAATTCTGAACTTTCTTCCTAGTGCGTATGGTCAGTTAATTTCGAACTACCACATGCATGGTATGGATAAGAAGCTCACTAAATTACATGGGATGCTCAAGCAGGCAGAGGAGGATCTCGAGAAGGGCGTCAGCCAAGTGTTGATGGTGCATAATAAGGCTAAGTTCAAGAAGAGTTCTTGGACTAAGAAGAAGGCTAAGTCGGGAGGAAAGGAGGCTTCAGACCCGGTCCCAAGCGCTTCCTGAGGTACTAAGCCATCTCCTTCATCTGGATCCACTTGATTCTACTGCAAGGCGGATGGCCACTGGAAGAGGAATTGCATCAAGTACTTGGCCGACAAAGCCAAGTTTGGAGGTATGACTTCCGACTCAGGTACACTTGTTTGCAATTTTATATACATTTATCTTGTTGATGCACCTAATAGTTCTTGGGTAAATGATACCGGATCAGTTATTCACATATGCAACTCGTTGTAGGGACTGGTAAGAACTAGGAGCGTAGCAAGAGGCGAGGTTGATATTCGAGTCGGCAACAAAGCGAGAGTCGCTGCGTTGGAAGTCGGCACGATGCAACTTCATTTACCTTACGGATTCATTATGGAACTGAATAATTGTTATTATGTTGCAGTGCTCAGTCGAAACATTATTTCTGCTTCATGTTTGATGAGGCAAGGCTATGAGTCGAATATCAAGAATAATGGTTGTTCTTTATATTTGAATGATATGTTTCACGGCTTTGCACCCGTCCGAGATGGGTTATTTATATTGAATCTTGATGGTGAGTCGGTTTATAACATAAATGTTAAAAGGTTGAAACCAAATGATCTGAATATGACTTACTTTTGGCACTGTTGACTTGGTCATATAAGTTGGAAACGCATGAAGAAGCTCCATGATGATGGACTCCTAACTTTGTTCGACTTGGAGTCGTTCGAGACATGCGAATCTTACCTACTCGGCAAAATGACCAAGAGACCTTTTGCAAAGAGTTGTGAAAGGGTATCCGACTTGTTGGGACTACTACATAGGGATGTATGTGGACCAATGAGCACGATAGCCAGAGTTGGTTATGAGTACTTCATTAAATTCACTGATGATTTGAGTCGGCATGGATATATCTACTTTATAAAATATAAGTCGGAAGCCTTTGAAAAGTTCAAAGAATTCCAGAATGAAGTACAGAATCAACTCGGCAAGAAAATAAAGTTTCTTTGGTCGGACCGAGGAGGCGAGTACATGAGCCATGAGTTTGTTCACCATCTGAAAGGTTGCGGAATAGTTCCACAACTTACTCTGACGGGAACGCCTCAAAGGAACGGTGTCTCGGAAAGGCGGAATCAGACCTTGTTGGACATGGTACGATCAATGATGAGTCAGACAGATCTGCCTTTATAATTTTGGGGTTATTGTCTAGAAACTGCGGCATCAAAGTCGGTAGAGAAGACACCGAATGAGATGTGGATAGGCAAAAAGCGGAGTTTGTCTTTTTTAAGATTTGGGGTTGTGAAGCATTTGTCAAGCGACTTCAGTCGGACAAGCTTACAGCCAAGTTGGATAAGTGTATTTTCATGGGGTATCCGAGGGAAACCTTGGGATACTACTTCTACAACCGAGAAGAGGGCAAAGTGTTTGTCACTCGGAACAGTGTCTTCCTTGAGAAAGAGTTTCTCAGTCGGGGAGTCAGTGGGAGTACGGTAAAACTCGAAGAAATTCGAGAGGAACCGGCTAGTAGTGAGTCGGAAAAAACCTTGGAGGTTGAGCCGGTCATGGTAACTGATCTGGCAGTAGCACTTGTACTACGAAGATCGACAAGATTACGAAGTGTTCGTGATGTATTACTGTTAGACAGTGATGAGCCGGCAAATTATTCGGAAGCGATGGTGGGATCTGATTCCAAGTCATGGCTTGGAGCCATGAGATCCGCGTTAAAGTCCATGGATGAAAATCAAGTTTGGAACTTGGTTGATCTGCCAGATGGTGCAAGACCCGTCGAGTGCAAATGGGTCTTTAAGAAGAAAACTGATATGGATGGAAATATTTCCGTCTATAAAGCACGTCTTATCGCGAAGGGATTCAGACAAGTTCAAGGAGTTGATTACAATGAGACCTTCTCGCCCATAGTGATGCTTAAATTAGTTCGGATCATGTTAGCTATAGCAGCCTATTTCGACTATGAGATATGGCAGATGGATGTCAAAATGTCTTTCCTTAATGAAAATTTAACCAAGGACGTGGATATGATACTGTTGGAGATATGCCCAAGAGGCAATAATAAAGTGGTTATTATCATATCTTCATACTTATGATAAATGTTTACGTACCATGCTATAATTGTATTAACAGGAAACATTAATACTTGTGTGATTTGTAAACATAAAAGAGTCCCTAGTAAAGCCTCTTGTTAAACTAGCTTGTTGGTTAATATATGATCATGGTTTTCTGATCATGAACATAGAGATGTTATTAACAACAGGGTCATATCATTAGGAGAATGATGTGATGGACATACTCCTATAGTTAAGCATAGCATAAAGATCAAGTCATTTAATATAGTTCATTTGCTATAAGCTTTATGATACATACTAACCTAATTCCTTCGACCATGAGATCATGTTAATCACCATCACCGGAAGTATGATTTGATGACATCAAACACCACACCGTAACTGGGTGTCTATAAAGGTGGCATTGAGTGTTCGGAAAGTATGGGTTGAGGCACATGGATCAAGAGTGGGATTTGTCCATCCATATGACATATAGATATACTTTGGGCCCTCTCGGTGGAATGTCATCCAATTAGCTTGCAAGCATGTGACTGGCTCACAAGGGATCACATACCACGGGAACGAGAAAAGAGTACTTATCGGTAACGAGGTTGAACTAGGTATGCAGAGATACTGACGATCAAAACCTCGGATAAGTAAACTATCATGAGACAAAGGGAAATTGGTATCATATGTAAGTGGTTCATTTGATCGCAAAGTAATCGTAGAAATATGTGGGAGCCATATGAATTTCCAGATTCCTCTATTGGTTATTGATCGGGGAAGTGTCTCGGTCATGTCCGCATAATTCACGAACCGTAGGGAGACACACTTAAGGATTTGATGTTGTTGAGTAGTTATGGAATGATGACAAAGAGACCGAATGTTGTTCGGAGTCTCGGATGGGATCCGGGATATCACAAGGAGATCCGGAATGGTCCGGAGAATAAGATTCATATAAGGAAAGTCCTGTTTCGGAGTTCGGGAATGATTCCGGTGTTTTCACCAGGAATGTTCTAGAAGGGTCTGGAAGGTCCGGCACTCCGGAGGGGAAGGGTACATGGATGTGTCATGACAATGTGGAATGGTTGCATCACGTACTAGGTCAATTGGCTGGGCAATATGGAGAGAGAAATCAAATCCAAGTTTGAAAGTCAAACGCCAATTTGAAAAGTCAAATCCGAAGTTTGCTTGGTGGAGGAAGAGTAGGAAACCTACTTGGGGAGGAAGTCCCACTCCCTCCACCCGCCGGCCATGAGGAGGAGTAGGAGGAGGACTCCCTTCTCCCAAGTCGCCCCTTCCCACCTATATAAGGAGGGGTAGGGCGCCCCCATACCCCTCACACCTAAAACCCTAGCCCTTGGCGCCACCACCTCCAAGTGTTGTCACCGCCTAGGTCTCCTCTTCTAGCCGACTTGGGGCAAACCCTAGCTTTCCCTAGCCACCGGCCAAGCTCACCCCTTGGTGCCTCTAAACCCTAGATCACCAAGGCCTCTCTCATACTCCACCATACTCGCTCCGGCTTAAGGCGAAGCCCTGCGAGATCTCCCCTCTACTTTTGACACCACGCCGTCGTGCTGCCGGAATCGCGAGGAGAGTGCTACAACCTCTGCTGCCTGCTAGAACAAGGGAGAGGAAGGTCTTCATCGAGTACCGAACGTGTGACCGACTGCGGAAGCGCTGCCAGAACGCAGCGCCGGAAGGATCGTCTACGCGATCTTGAGATCGGCAAGAGTACGACTACATCATCCACGAGAATATGCTCTCGTTAACCGCTTTGGAATCTTCGAGGGTGAGTTCCTCCATCGACTCGTTGCTACAATCTAGTAGATAGATCTTGGCTTGTTTGTTTGCATGCGGTAGATTTTTTTTTGTTTTCCATGATACGAACCCCTACAGATACAGCCCAAGGGTTTTATCGATCCAGCTAACAATGAAAAAGTTTGCAAACTTCATAAATCCCTTTATGGCTTGAAGCAAGCATCTCAGGGTTGGAATATTCGCTTTGATGAGGTAGTCAAATCATATGCCTTCATCAAGAGTGATCATGGTTCTTGTTTATACAAGAAGTTTACTGGGAACAAAGTAAACTTTCTAATCTTATATGTGGATGACATATTATTGATTGGAAATGATGTCCATATGCACTACAAGGAATCTGGCTATATATGACCCTCCATTTTCGTCACAAAATCGTCATAGTAGTCTGTTTATGATGATTCTATGATGATTTTGAGATCGTCGAAAGCTGGGCGTTGCAAATGAACTATAATGATGTTTTTGGTAAAATCGTCATAACCGTCTATGACAATATTGGATCGTCATAACATCTATGATGCTCCAATATCGTCATGGGACATCTAGCCTAGCCAAGTCATATCCTACGTGGCTGATCCTACGTGGCAAAATTGTGACGAAATTAAATTGTCTTAAATCAAAATCAGCCCAGACCATTTCGGTTGCTTACTTGGGCTAACCCCAATAATTCTGGCCTTTCACTTGGCCTAATACGATGATTCGTTACTCTTATGGTCTTTGGTCATTGTGCTTCGCATTTCACTTTTGGGCCTTGGCCTTTTCACTGTCCAATTAGTTCTTAGCTTTTTCTTTTTTTGAAACATTTATGTATTTATTTGGGCCACGGCCTATTTAGAGCCCAACAATTAATACTTGGTCCAATACAATTTTCATCCCTTTTTCCATATTTCTTCTATCCCAAAAATCACAGTCAATAATGTTATAAGATGATTCCCCTCATCAAATTTCTATTCATCATTACATAACATTTGTGTAACTGAAACATAAAAAACAGCCAGATATTACAATCGTTACAAAATTTGAATAACATCCAAGAATAGTCTATTAGTCCATTACAATCATTACATGGTTCATTCCAAATAGCCAGATATTTTGACTATTAGAATACAAGTAGCTCTAAAATATAGGGTCTTCAAGATTTTCTCGAATTTCTTTGGCTGGAACTCCTAGAAAGGAGAGGAAAGACAAGTTTTTAGAGTCAGGATATAGCAAATAATTGGATACTATTACAAAACAGTAGAATCATAAAATAGGCAACAATAGTTGAGAAACAACACATCATGAGATTTATTGATAAATTCTACAATAAGGTAGTTTAAAACATTACAATACAGACACCAGGCAACTTTGCATTTCACTTAATCTAATCGGACAAGACATGGTCAATCACACACGCATACAAACAAGTAGTCCATGTAAGCAAATGTGCACAACAGTAAATTTAAGAGACGCAAGATACAGGTTTTAGTTTTCCAAGTCATTCTAGAGAATGTACACCACAATCAGACTCTTACGAAAATAGTTCTTTGATAACAAACTACCAATCCATCCCACGATAGTAACCAACCAATTGTAGTTTCCAACAAGTCATCTCTACGACTACCAATCCATCCCATGATACACCCATCCTTGACCTCACACCAGACGTAGCACATACCACGATGGACAGGAGAAGTGCAAATTACGAACAAGACATTGGGCGGATCTATCCTTTCACAGCATTATGGTGATCTGTTATTCTATTAGTATCAGTCACTGTGGACAAGCTACAGCTGAGACCAATCAGGAACCTAGTTTGCTAGTTGCGCAAATAAATAAAAAATCTCGATATGCCCCAATCAACAAAACATGAGAGAGGCTGACATGTCCAGATTCTCTCTTACAATCACAAGACTATCTGAAGAATCACATGAAGCATGCAATAGGGGTGTTAACTCACGAAAGCTTTGCTGGAGCTCGCATATTTTATCTAAATCTACAAGCATCATTCAGCAATAAAAAAAGTTCAGAACCACAACACAACAAACACAAACAGAGAATTCAGTGGTACATAGACACTGAAGGTTTGCAGCAGACCTGGAGCGAGAAATCGGTGACGTCGAGGAGAAACAGCTGGGCCTTGTAGTGGTGAGACAGAGCCCTGGCGAGCGACTGCAGGTAAGGGCTACAAAACTTCTCCCCATACGCACCGCCGCCAAATCCGAACCGTCTGGTGTACTGGAGGTGAAGAGGGGACTACCGATGAATCTTGTGGGCATGGCAGAGGAGATCAGGTGAGGAGGGATGTGGATCAGGGCGGCCCTGTGAAGGGATGAGGAAAGGCGTAGCCGCCGCCAGGAGGAGAAGGTGGCAAGGCAGTCAAGAAGAGATGGGTGCGGTGATGCACGGGATCGAGAGGAGATGGTCGGCGGGAGGCAGATCTAGGATTAGGAGGGAGATGGTGGATTGGCGGCGTATAGACAGGGGAAGGAAGGGGCGGCGCGAGGGGAGTTGGTGAGGTTAGGGTTCGTGAGACCGCGGGCGCGATGGGGGAGTATGTTGTGCTTCTTCGAGTAAGAGATCAGACGTTGGATCGACAATGAACGATTCATATCACGTCAACCAGAGCGATCCGTGGGAGGCATTTTCCTATGTTTTGATTGGTTGCTTCACAAAACACCTCATTTTTTGCACACGAAAAATAGAAAGTGATTTTTTGTGCAACGAAAATAAATCGTCCGATTACATTAATCTTAGGGTGAGCGACTAGGTGTTAGACTCACAATATCATGTTTCTTCAGAGATCCAATGCAAGTTTAGTGAGGCTTAGCCCAGAGCTAAGAATATGTATGCCCACCGTTTGACCATAGTTTGAAACAGGCATAAAAATTCAAAAACGGTCCGATCAATGCAAATCCTTCATGTGGTGTCTTATTATGTGACATAGTTGGAAGGAAAAATACCGAACTTGGTATATTGCAAGTGTCTCAAAAAAACCTTCTCAGAAATGACCTATCATGTTCGAGGTTTCATGGATTTCGGGCCAAACGACCAATGTTATGCTCAAATCGCGGAATATTTGTGATAATGAGCCCATATTGTGCACCCATATGTATCGTGGGATGGCGAAAAATGTTGCAGGAGGAAGTTTTTCTTTTTGTCGCACGGAAAATCCATTTTCCATTTTCCGAGCACAAAAAATGGGGCGTTTTGTGAAGCAACCACCAAATGACAGTTTTATAATGCTATAAACACATTTTTAAAAAATAGTAGACCACCTTACATGGACAAATGTCCCAACCTGGGTATCTCAAACCTTTTCTCCCACTCTTGGCAAAAAAGACAAATTCCTGCCGAATCGGTAGGAAGTGATTCTGATTTGAACTACAGGTACATTATCTGAAGCCCATGATTTTTTGAAAAAATCATTTTTAGATTCATAATATAGTGTTTCTTCAGAGATCCAATGCAATTTTAGTGAGGCTTAGCCCCGAGCTAAGAATATGTATGCCCGTCATTTGACCATAGTTTGAAACGGGCATAAAAAATTCAAAAACGGTCCAATCAATGCAAATCCTTCGCGTGGTGTCTTATTATGTGACATAGTTACAAGGAAAAATATCAAACTTGGTATATTGCAAGTGTCTCGAAAAAACTTTCTCAGAAATGACCTATCATGTTCGAGGTCTCATGGCTTTCGGGCCAAACAACCAACGTTATGGCTCGAATCGCGACATAGTTTGTGATAATGAGCCCATATTGTGCACCCATATGTATCGTGGGATGGCTAACAATGTTGCAGCAGGAAGTTTTTCTTTTTGTCGCACGGAAAATCCATTTTCCATTTTCTGAGCACAAAAAACGGGGCGTTTTGTGAAGCAACCACCAAATGACAGTTTTATAATGCTACAAACACATTTTTCAAAAATAGTAGACCACCTTACATGGACAAATGTCCCAACCTGGGTATCTCAAACCTTTCCTTCCACCCCTAGCGAAAAAGACAAATTCCTGCCGAATCGGGAGGAAGTGGGTCCCATTTGAACTTTAGGTACATTATCTGATGACCATGATTTTTTGAAAAAATCATTTTTAGACTCGCCATATGCTATTTCTTCATAGATCCAATGCAAGTTTAGTGAGGCTTAGCCCCGAGCTAAGAATATGTATGCCCGCCGTTTGACCATAGTTTGAAACAGGCATAAAAAATTCAAAAACGGTCCGATCAATGCAAATCCATCGCGTGGTGTCTTATTATGTGACATAGTTGCAAGGAAAAATACCAAACTTGGTATATTGCAAGTGTATCGAAAAAACTTTCTCAGAAATGACCTATCATGTTCGAGGTTTCATGGCTTTCGGGCCAAACGACCAATATTATGGCTCGAATCACGGCATAGTTTGTGATAATGAGCCCATATTATGCACCCATATGTATCGTGGGATGGCGAACAATGTTGCAGGAGGAAGTTTTTCTTTTTGTCGCACGGAAAATCCATTTTCCATTTTCCGAGCGCAAAAAACAGGGCCTTTTGTGAAGCAACCACCAAATGACAGTTTTATAATGCTACAAACACATTTTTCAAAAATAGTAGACCACCTTATATGGACAAATGTCCCAACCTGGGTATCTCAAACCTTTCCGTCCACCCCTGGCGAAAAAGACAAATTCCTGCCGAATCGGAAGGAAGTGGGTCCGATTTGAACTTCAGGTACATTATCTGATGCCCATGATTTTTTGAAAAAATTATTTTTAGACTCGCAATATGCTAGTTCTTTAGAGACCCAATGCAATTTTAGCGAGGCTCGGCCCCGATTTAAGAACCTTCATGCCCGCCGTTTTGACCATAGTTTGAAACGGGCATAAAAAATTCAAAAACGGTCCGATCAATGCAAATCCTTCACGTGGTGTCTTATTATGTGACATAGTTGCAAGGAAAAATACCAAACTTGGTATATTGCAAGCGTCTCGAAAAAACCTTCTCAGAAATGACCTATCATGTTCGAGGTTTCATGGCTTTTGGGCCAAACGACCAATGTTATGGCCCGAATCACGACATAGTTTGTGATAATGAGCCCATATTGTGCACCCATATGTATCGTGGGATGGCGAACAATGTTGCAGTAGGAAGTTTTTCTTTTCATCGCACGGAAAATCCATTTTCCATTTTCCGAGCGCAAAAAACGGGGCGTTTTGTGAAGCAACCACCAAATGACCATTTTATAATGCTACAAACACATTTTTCAAAATAGTAGACCACCTTACATGGACAAATATCACAACCTGGGTATATCAAACCGTTCCGTCCACCCCTGGCGAAAAAGACAAATTCCTGCTGAATCGGCAGGAAGTGGGTCCGATTTGAACTACAAGTACATTATCTGATGCCCATGATTTTTTGAAAAAATCATTTTTAGACTCCAATATGCTATTTCTTTAAAGATCCAATGCAATTTTAGTGAGTCTCAGCCCCGAGCTAAGAACCTTCAAAACCCTAGTTTCAAAATCATAGTATTTTGAATTATGATATTGTTCCTACTATGGACTAACATGGTATTAGTAGATCCATAATTTCAAGTAATCATACTATTCATAATTAACATCCTAGTATTATCTAATGAAATTTATAAAAATTTAGAGACAAAAACCAATTATTTTGGAGTTTTTATGAGAAAGATACACAAGAATTATGGAAACACAAAAAGAAAAACGAAAAAAAACATAACCGGACCTAATCTACTACGCCCAAGGTCAAAGCCCACCCAAAATACACGTTCCCAGCGAGGCCCATTAGGGGGAACCTGGCCACCAGGCCCAGTTGCGATCGAGAATAATAGTCAAAATGGTTGAGTGCGTCTATCGGACAACAAGGTTGAGTTGGTATGTTGGTTAGGTGCCTTCCATTTGTTGGGGAGGTCTTTGGTTTGTTCCCCCTGCAGCCCTTTTTGCTTATTATTCCCACGCAAGCGATCGATGGTGATAGTCAAAAGGGATGAGCGCGTGTATGGGACAACTAAGTTGAGTTGGTCTGGTGGTTAGCTGCCTTCCATTTGCGGGGAGGTCTCTGGTTCGAGTCCCCTCGCAGCCTTTTTTTGCTTATTATTCCCGCACGCGTGAGTTTAATTTGTTGGGTGTCCTGGAACCAAATATTGACACATAGGTATGCCACATATGCAAAAACTGACACATAGACATGCCACCTAGATGGAAATGGTGGGGCAAATGCTTACTCATTTCAACTTTATTCTATTTTAGACGTTATGAACAATTTAAATGTCGTAATCAGCTACAATAAATGTCGTAGGCTACATCCGCCATATTATGACGATTTTAGCTAGGGCAAATATGACATTTTAGAGTCAAAACGTCTTAATTTTTCAAGGTTTTGACTCCTTCGAACGGCTTATGACTATCTAGTGCAAAATAGTCATAGATATATGACGATTTTATTCATGGTCACTATCAAAAGGTCATAGTTTGCCACATTTCTTGTAGTGATGTTGAAAGAAACCAAGGAATCATTGGAAAGGAGTTTCTCAATAAAAGACTTGGGTGAGGCAACATATATTCTTGGAATCCAGATCTATACAGATAGATCAAGGAGGCTCATTGGATTGAGTCAGAGTACTTATTTGGATAAAGTGTTGAAGACGTTCAACATGGAATCATCTAAGGAGGGGTTCTTACCAATGTCCCATGGCGTAAAAATTAGCAAGACTCAGTGTCCTTCGACAGCTAATGAGCGAAGTCGGATGAGTGCGATTTTGTATGCTTCTGCAGTCGGATCCATCATGTATGCCATGATTTGTACTAGGCCGGATGTTTCCTATGCTCTAAGTGTTGTGAGCAGATACCAGGCTGATCCTGGAGAAATCCACTGGATAGCGGCTAAAAATATCCTAAAGTACTTGAGAAGGACTAAGGATATGTTCTTGGTTTATGGTGGTGAAGATGAACTCAGTGTAAAGGGTTACACAGATGCGAGTTATCTTACCGACTCTGATGATTCTCGTTCACAATCCGGATATGTGTTTGTAATAAACGAAGGGGCTGTGAGCTGGAA
Organism: Avena sativa; assembly: GCA_916181665.1. Classification (NCBI taxonomy): domain Eukaryota; kingdom Viridiplantae; phylum Streptophyta; class Magnoliopsida; order Poales; family Poaceae; genus Avena; species Avena sativa. The sequence goes on from OV702294.1 coordinate 513,277,110, forward strand.
GAGTTCCAAGCAAGAGACTATGTCTGCATCTACAACAAAGGCTGAGTTTATTGCCGCCTCGAAGGCAGCAAAGGAAGTTATTTGGATGAGGAATTTCCTCATGAATCTTGGTGTGGTTCAGGGCTCGTCCAATCTGATATACGTGTATTGTGACAACAATGGTGCTATTGCACAACTCAAGGAACCTAGACAACACCAGAAGAACAAACACATACTCATGCGGTACCACCTGATTCGCCAGTTCATAGATCAGGGTGATATCAAGTTATGCAAGGTACACACGGATGCAAATGTTGTGGATCCGTTGACAAAGCTTTTACCACAGCCAAAGCATGAGGTGCACCTAATATCTATGGCATTAGATGCCTAGACATGCGATGTCGGAAGATTGAATCTAGTGCAAGTGGGAGACTGTTGGGAATATGCCCTAGAGGCAATCATGTATGATGATATTTCCCATTGTATTCATAAAGATATTAAGTTGTCCTTGTATAAACATCTGATGTATATCATTGAATATGTGATTTGGTTGTGAAATTATACATTCATGTTGTTTGTACTAAATATTCTTGGTCATCGAGGTTGTGCTGGACACACAACTTAGGCCAAAGTCTGCTTGATGACTCGGTTCCACTTGTCATGGGCATGGAGATGCTATTCCGGAATACACAGATTGAGCTAAAGAGTTTAGCAAGTCGGATTGACCCAGATTGAGGTACAACGAACAAGTTGTCATTTGTATATCTCAATCAATGTAATCCTTAGACATGAGGTTGTTGCATAGTCTGAGTTGAGGATCATCGACTTAGGTTCTGTCAAACGCTGATCCATAAATGGGCAGTTATAAAGGCAGAGTTCGGGTCGACTGAGAATCAAGCTACGTGATGTGAATAACCAAGATGGGATTTTGCCCCTCCACTTGGAGAGATATTCTCTGGGCCCTCTCAGATGATATGATTCGGAAAGCATGGCCATGCACGACTCGGTTAAGTGTTAACTGAGGCGATTGACTAAGATTTAGTCGGATGAATCACTTATCTCGGATCGAGAAGAGAGTCGGACTATTTAAGGGATGAAAATTATTCGCCTATAGTCTGACAAGGTATATTGTGAGGCAAAAGGGACTAGGATACAAGTCGCATAAGAAAGGCAAGTCGTCATGACTCTTTGGTACTTGTGAGTCAGCATGTTCTGCTAGGAGCCTCTACCGACTGATTGATTGAGAGTCAGACTCCAATCGTGTCCAAGTTTCCATGAGCCTGCGGGGTCACACACTTAAGAGCGGGAGCAAGTTTGGATTGGATTTGAACCAGAAATCTGGTTGGGTTAGACCCCAGAAATCTGGTTGGGTTGGACCCGAGCCGGATTTGGACTGAATCAGTGAGTCGGACTCACAGTGAGTAATATTATATGGGCTTTAGTGAATGGGCCAGGAGTGAGTGGAGCCCACGTTCACTCCCTATATATAGTGGGGCGCAGAAACCCAGATGGGTTATTCGGTTAGGTCATTCCATGCGTTGGAAACCCTAGCTCCACAGCAGTCCAGCCGTCGTACTGAACCTAGCAGTTCACCGTCGGCGCTCCTCCTTGTACGTGTGGATACCAGCAGAGGTGTTGTACAATAAGCACCAGGATGATCGTGATCGAATCGGATCTCGAGGACTGCACTGCAATCAACTGACGCGCTTCATCAGTAATCCTCAACCGCGCGTCTAGTGGTAATCCTCTTGGCCTTCTACCTCAGCTAGATCTTGGGATCACCGCATTAGAGGGAAAATATTTGTTTTATCTCTACATGGGCCAACACCTACTAAGTATGAACACTTTATAACTTGATATTTCGTGATAAGGGTCATCTTATAATGCTATCGTCATGAACTAAGCAATACAAGATGCATAAAAGGCTTAGCATCACATGCAATTCAAAATATGTGATATGATATGGCCTTTCTTCTTGTGCCTTCGATCTCCATCTTCAAGCACGAACATGATCTCCATCATCACCGGCGTGGCGTCAAGGTCAATGGCACCGCTCCATGGTTTTCGTCCACCAGCATCAACTATTACAACTACTTTGAAAAATAGACACGCAGGTCTTAACGAAACTAAAAGACAACCATAAGGCTCCTTCCGGTTGCCGACTTACATTTAGGAACATTGCATACATCATATATAATCACAATCATGGCCATATCACATCACAGCACACCCCTACAAAACAAAGTTAGACACCTCTAATTTTCTATGCATATTTTACGTGGTTTGGGGCTTTCAATAAGTGTCTTTATAACTTACGAACAAGAACCACAACGTTGATACTAGTATTGTCAATCACCCGTTGTAAATTGAATGTTCACTTTGTTGGGAGAACCAGGCACCCGCAAAGGCACTTATGCAATACAAGTTGCATTTCAAGCATGGAGAAAGTCTCATGAACGATGTCATGTAAGGTTATCTCGTGCCGCTTCATCCCACCATCCCGCAAGATGCAAAGTACTCAAAAAGCAATCGACAACAAAAGAATCAACGCCCACAATGACCATTGTGTTCTACTCGTGCAAAAGATCTACATATAGACATGGCTCTGATACCACAGAAGGGGTTTGTAGCATGGAAAACAAAAAAATTATACCGCATGAACACACACAAGCCAAGATCTATCTACTAGATTGTAGCAACGAGTCGATTAGAGTACTCACCCTCGAAGATTCCAAAGTAGTTAACAAGAGCAGATTCTCGTGGGTGATGTAGTTTTACACTTGCCGATCTTAAGATTGCGTAGACGATTCTTCCGGTGTTGCATTCCAGCAGCGCTTCCGTAGTTGGTCACACGTTCGGTACTCGATGAATACCTTCCTCTCCCTTGTTCCAGCAGGCAGCGGAGGTTGTAGTTCTCTCCTCGCGATTCTGGCAGCACGACGGCATGGTGTCGGAAGTAGAGGGAAGATCATGTAGGGCTTCGCCTAAGCCGGAGCGGGTTATGATGTAGTATTAGGGTTTCCCGGCATCTAGGGTTTAGAATCCAGAGAGGAGGAGGTGGAGACGGCGGCGGCGAGTGCGGTGGCGGAGAGCCAGCGGCGGCGCGGCGGCACGGGCTTGGGTGGTGGTGGTCTGTGGAGGGGCAGCCCCCTCCCCTCTATTTATGAGAGGGAGCGGCAGCTAGGGAGAGGGGAGTTTGAATCCTACCCCAACTCCCTCTCCTTTTAGGCTTGTGGTGGACGGAGAGAAGGATTCTCTCCTTCCTACACCAGGAAACATTGTCCCAGTTTGACTTTTCAAACTTGCCTTTTGACTTTCAATTTTGGAGTTAGATTTTACTCTTTATTTGCACAACCCTTTGACCTAGGACATGATGCAACCATTCCACTTAGCCATGAAACATTCTTGCACCCTTCCCCTTCTGGTCTAGTGAACCTTCTAGACCCTTCTAGATCATTCCGGTGAAAACACCGCAATTATTCCCGAACTCTGGAATTGGACTTTCCTTATATGAATCTTATTCTCCGGACCATTCCGGATCTCCTCGTGATACCACGGATCCCATCCGAGACTCCGAACAACATTCGGTTTCCCTACTTACATTCCATATATACTAAACAACATCGAATCCTTAAGTGTGTCTCCCTACGGTTCGTGAATTATGCAGACATGACCGAGACTCTTCTCCAATCAATAACCAATAGAGGAATCTGGAAATTAATATGGTTACCACATATTTATACGATTACTTTGCGATCGAATGAACTATTTACATACAATACCAATTTCCCTTTGTCTCGTGATATTTTACTTATCCGAGGTTTGATCGTCAGTATCTCTGCATACCTAGTTCAACCTCGTTACCAATAAGTACTCTTTTCTCGTTCCCGTGATATGTGATCCCCTGTGAGTCAGTCACATGCTTCCAAGCTAATTATATGACATTCCACTGAGAGGGCCTAGAGTATATCTATCTGTTATATGGATGGACAAATCTCACTATTGATCCATGTGCCTCAGCACATACTATCTGAACACTCAATGCCACCTTTATAGCTACCTAGTTACGGTGTGGTGTTTGATGTCATAAAAGTATCCATCTAGTGATGGTGATTAGCATGATCTCATGGTCGAAGGTATTAGGTTACTATGTATCAAAAAGCTTATAGCAAACGAACTATTGAAATGACTTGATCTTTATGCTACGCTTATCTATAGGAGTATGTCCATCACACCATTCTCCTATTGATATGATCTTGTTGTTAACAACATCTCAATGTTCATGATCCAGAAACCATGATCATCTATTAACCAACAAGCTAGTATTATAAAGAGGCTTTACTAGGGACTCTAATTAGTTTACAGATCACACAAGTATTAATGTTTCTGGTTAATACTATTATAGCATGAATGTGAACATTTATCATAAACACAAAGATATAATAATAACTACTTTTCTTATTGCCTCTAGGGCATATCTCCAATAGAGGCAGGCATGGTATTTGACGTACGGTAGATCGAGAGGGCACACGACTTTCTTGGCTTCGTCGATACCTCTTGGCAATGTGTTCCCATCTAGAAGTATATCGTGCTAGAATTCCATGATATGGTTGAAGCTCACGTCGGTCCATTTGTGTTGCACCTTCATCTCTAGAGCCTTGAGGGTTACATTCAGGTGTGTATGCTCGGGCCGGCACCCAGGATACAACGGAATAATCCCGTCTTTATCCATTTGCGCCATCTTGGCTTTCTCTCTAGCAGGAGCTTTGTTGTTACTCGTCTCCTTGAGGAGAAGTTCTTGAAAATGAGCGTCTCGTAAAGCTGAAGTTAGAGGTGTCTGTGTGTCCACGTCTTGTCCACCACCATCGGATATGGAATCTCCTTCATGATGATCATGTCCACCATCATCTTCATCATAATCATGTTCGGCGTCTTCGTGAGCACCATTTCCTGCTGGCTCCCCGTTGTTGACGTCCTCGTTAAGGTAGTCGGGCATGGAATCACCCATGAGCAAGTGTTTCTCCAATGTCCCAGACTCGGGTTTGATTAAGGTACCAAGTTTGCATCTCTTACCAGGACATTTTATCTCGGTCATGTTGTTCTGAATAATGACGGGCGTCGTGCGTGCCTTGTATCTAGCAACCATATCTTCGCTGATCTGACGCACCATGGTTGCCCGCGCGGCGGAGAAAAGGAGAATATTTAGAACCATGCATGCAAAAATTCGGCATGACGTTCCCTATAAATAGGACATATGAGTAGTGCAAAAATTTGCCAAAACAGAAATGAATCAACATTTCGGCAAACATTCATTGCACCACACACACCGACACCTGCACAACACAAAGCATACACAAGAACACAAGCATATATCCATGTAAACATCGTCTCCGGAGCCAACACCGTCGTCCACACACAAGAGAACACAAGCATATATCCATGTATACACAAGAACACAAGCATATATACCGCCAACATCGTCGTCCACACACACAAAACAAGCACAAGTTACACTTATAGACGAGAGAGGCCATGCGAGACAGCGTGTGGTGTGGTTAGTCAAACTTGATGTGGAGGAGGAGAGAAAAGGTGTGTGTGCTTACTTTAATGGATCTACACGGTGGAGAGGAGTTTCCTTTATAGATCCATCCAACCCAAAGAGGTTTTGGCAACTTAAAATGGAGAAATTGTTGGAGAAAATGGGGTGAAGAAGAGTAGTAGCTCGATCTAGATCTATAGTGGAGGTAGGGGAAAGTGCACTAGCTAGTGGAGGTAGGGGAAAGTGCCACCTTTTTGTGTGTCTGGCACGATATCCGTGGCGCACGAATATACCATGCGCCACTAACAAATAATGTCCGTGGCGCACCTCTAAAGCGTGCGTCGCAGGTAATCTGCCACCTTTTCAGCGTCAAGGCCCACCAGCACCCGTGGCGCACATGAAATCCGTGCGCCACTGATAATCCTTCTACGCATGGCGCATATCCGCTTGGTGCGCCATGAATATGCTGCCCATGGACGGGGTCTGCCGCCAGCTTTGGGGCCCACGTAATAGTGGCGCACTGCATCGGGCTTGCGCCGCAGGTATACGAAGTTTAGTGGTGCATGATTTATCCAGTGCGCCAGAGATAAGGACCCTGGGGCATCCTTTACATCTGCGCCACTGATAAGGACCATGTGGATAAGCATTTTCCTACTAGTGTAAGAGTAACAAGCTCACGGTCTCTCACTCGAACAAATCATAATGGAGAGCTCAACACTTATGCAAGAATGCAAAGAAAGAACACGAAGGATGTTAAAATCCCTCACTCTCAAATCCCAGCAAAGCAACAAGTGCTAGGGAGAAATTAGAGAGGTTCCCCTCACTTAGAGGAGGAATTGATTGGTGGGGATTGTAGATCAAGATCCCATTTTTCAAAGCCCTCAAAAATATGCAAGAATTATAGGAGGGAAGGGAGAGGAAGGAATCTCAAGAGAGTCAATAATGGAGGTCAATTTCGAGGAAAGAACACTAGAAAATATTGGGGTAGAACCCCCTTATATAGGGGAAATAAAATATGCTCGTTGGGAGGATTCCTGCGAGGATCCAGTCTAAAAGTCGGTCGGACCGGCCCTAGGACCAGGAAACTCAGTCCACAGACCGGTGGACCAGCCTACAGACTGCAACGGCTCTGTATACCATCTTGGAATAGACTCGGATGCAAAAACTAGGAAATATGGTCGACGGGCCGGTCTATCGGTGCTGGCACTGGACCGTCTAGTCTGGGAACCGGTCGGACCGGATCCAAAGCTGGGATGCAATAGACTTCACCAAAAAACGCAATAAATTTTTCATTTGGACTCCAATTTCGATGATCTTGGGTTTGTTTTGATAAGGAAAACAAGATATACAATATGGTGTAGAGAAACATCATAGTCCAACAAAGGAGGACAGAAAAAATGAAGAAAGGTAAGAAGCCTCCCTATAAGAAGAACCGGTGAAACCTCCAAACTCGAAAATGCAATATAAGATGCATACAAATTCCTTTTTCGATGAACTTGGGCTTGTTGAAGAGCTAGGAACAAGCTCAAGAACCTCGCATGGAGAAACACCAAGAAGAAAAATAATAATATGATGCAAAGTATGCAAAGGGTTAAGCTCCCCAAGACGATGTGATCAAGTTACCCAACCGAAAGCTCCTCTTGGTATTGCGGCTATCTGTCCTATAACCCGATCTCCCAACAACCACCTTGATACTTGTAAAATAAAAACCTAGAAATCCCATACCTTTGCCTTGCGCATCCTTCTTGATCTTGATGACAACATTTCAAGCTCCATCCAAGCCGGAATGCTTCACTTGATCATTGTTGCTCCATGAAGACTCATAATTTGCTCCCCCATACAACACTATGGGATAGATTCATTAAGGCATGTATTCACATGTCCATTATCCCTGCAATCTTAAATAATATGATCTTCTCGAGATGCTTATCTTGAACTTTCCCTTCTCTACCTTGATGACGATCACCACTTGATGTCATCCTCTCATGGGCTATATGAAATCTTCACTTTTGAAGCATTCCCATGGAAAGATACCTATCCCATATAGAAAATGCAAAGGCACATATATAATGGGTTAGTTTATGATGCATAATTGACAAGGTTTACCATACCACAAGATCATTCTGTATGCTTCATGTGTTGACCAACTTGAAATCACTCTTTGTATTGGTCAACCATGTATTTTCTCATGCTCCATCTCAATATCTTGAGGTACATAAAGAAATCTTCATTTGATTACATGCTCTAAATTTTAGTAAATCATAGCTCAACTAATGAGGCTATCATGACACCGTCTTAAAGTCATATATTGAATTCTTCTATTGATATCACACTCTCAAGATCTTGATCATATCATATTCTTCTATTCGACTCCATGATCTTGATGCCAATACTCAAGGTATATCTTTATCTTCATGGAATCCATACTTGAATACAACACATGGAGTATAAGCATGACCTATGGAATATTCCTTCATATAAAACTCAATGAAACCATTAGTCCATAGGGATTGACATTAATCACCAAAACCACACATAGGGGCAATTACCCTTTCACTTTTGATTCAACATATTTTATTTTAAGTAGAGTTTGCCATATCCCCTATTCAGTTGACAACTTGAAGATCCACTTTCTAATTAGGGTTGTACTCTTGATCTCTAGACCATGAATACCCATCCCTCCCTGTTATTTGGGGCAGCAAAGCACACTCCACTTAGCTAGTATATACTCTTTTTTCTCATTATATCCCTGCCAAAAGAATCTTGATAATAAATAATTCAAACTTTGCAAGATGCCTTTTGGAAGTTGAAAGAATGATATCATATGCATTACCATATTACTGAGTACTTAATTAATGAGTACAAATTTTCTCCCTATGGAGAGTAATTTACCTTTCCAGCTACTCAATATCAACTGTAGTCTTTGCTCAACGATATTCCATTCAGCATTTGTAAGCCTTTGATAGTGAACCAGAATGCCCAAATACCGAATTGGAAAGATGCCCTGACTACAGCCAAAGATCTCGGCATAAAGGTCAACCAAATCTTGAGCCTCATCAAAAAAAGAACAATTCACTTTTATCGAAGTTTATTTTTAATCTCGAAAGTTGTTCAAAAGCTAAATTTATAAGTTTCAGGTTCTTAGCATTTTCAAAATCGTGTTCCATAAAAATAACTGTATCCTCGGTGTGACACCCTGTAAGGTTCCCAACCTTTAATAAGGTAGAGATCCCTGTGTTTACAATGCTAGTCCCTGGATCAATAGCTAGCATCCACAGTTAAGATGTAATATCAAGAAACAAAGGTCATAATACAACTTTATAACCAGGAATAAGATAATTCATTACATCTTACATAGCTCATTTGGCTATCTCATTACAATGCAGCAAAATATAACAATAGCATGGGGTCCTTCATCTTCAAAGTGCCACAGGCAATCATGTTGGTTGTAGACTTGTAATCCTATTCAACACACTTCACTAACATCAAACAAACCTGCAACATAATAAGTTGCAGCCGCAAGGGTCAATACATTTGAATTGTATTGGCAAGTTTCACTACTATGTAGAGATAAGTGGATCCTATCATTACATGCATATTTGGCTAAGTGCGGTTTAGGCTCATTTGTAGAAAGCAATATAGTTTTATCATATCTTTTCAAAATAGTTTTGATCTTTTGCCAAATCTTTCTGAACTTCTTGGAAAACTCCAAGTGCTTCAAATCCCTTGTTGTCACCATCAAGTTTTACTTTGAGAAATTGGAATGTCGAGATCTTCCATAGCTTCAGGCCTTAGTTGCTCAGAGTTGTCCGTAACCGGGGGCACGGCTAAGTACTTAGAATTTGATCTTCTGCAGAAGTTGTACACTTTACCCACATGACACAATCTCATCTTGATGCCACCAGTGGCCACTGGATAAGTACTCACCAAAATGGAGTACTGGCAGATTGAGAATGTGACAAAGTCTTTCCATAGGAGTCCTCCCAATACACAATGCTAGCTTGTCATCCAGGCACCAATGTAGGGTTTCAAGTTCCCTTACACAATTCTAGTTAACCTGAAGATGCCAATGCATGGGTCTTCCACTATGTAGTTGACTAAACCAGAGCCCATTTAGCATGTGCCTGTACACGGAAGCCACTGTACGAGAAACATGTTCAATCTCTAAGTCCCTGGGTGGTTTTCTTCTAGTGCACATACAAAAAGAGATAGCCATATAAACATGGTTCCTTTTGTTGCCACCTTGTCCAAGCTTGAGTATCCTTGTCCACCTAGGTGGTTCATTAAGTACTTGTTTTATTATACAAAACATATGTCTTTTCAACTCTTCATATAATCATATCATGTATCCCATCCCAATATATAGCAGGGCTAAGCATACTACAACTACATTGTTTCCACTAAGGAATATATAAGGGTATCCTATTATGATATAGCATAGCATAGAAATATAGTAGTCTTATCATGCATGTTACAAAATCCACTAAGTGTAATGAAAAATAGTAGGACATGGATGATAGTGTCACTTGCCTTTCTAGTAGAGAATGTTGGTTCACTTCTTGATCTTGCAAATATCACACTCTTCTAACTTCACTACAAATCAACCAAGCAAACACCAATTTCAACTAGCATTCCAAACATTTGTCACACATAAAATAACAAAAACAAGGTTATGCATGCAAGCATACAAAAGATAGTTTTATTTGCAAAAGTGGTTTCTACTAGGCTCTAAACATTATAAGGTTCAAAGTGGTCATTTACAAAAGTGGTAAAACCATTTGCAAAAGGTTTTATATATAAACCATTTTAATATCAAATCATTATTTTATGTGGTTGAAAATGCTTTTAGCAAGGCAATATTCTTTAAAGAGTTCACTAATTATATTTTAATTCTCAAAACTTGGTGTTTAGGGTCAGAAGTTTTGAATCAAATCATTTCCCAAAGGTTTCACTCAAAAAATCATTTCTAAATCATAATCAATATTTTTATTTGACTAGAAATGGGCTAATTCAAATATTTATTTCTTATCTTTACAAAATACATTTTTAAATCCATAAGTTGGTTCGTAGGGTCAGTAGGTTCACAACAAACCATTTTGCAAAGATTTCACATTAAAATTATATCTAGAACAATTTTATATTCATAATAAGCCTACACATGTTTGTGCAATTTCAACCAATTTTCCAGAAGCAAATCGTTAAACAAAGCACATGGTTGCAAAGTACTTGTTCTGCTGAATCCATTGATATAAAATTTGCAAAATTTGGACGTGTAGAATTAAAGTTATGAATTTTACAAGTTTGCATATCAATCAGATTCAAATTTGTGTTTTAAACTAAACCATGTCCACGTGGCGCGTTTCTACTGGACGGTACCGCTTCATGCGGATCAGCCTCTGCGAACCATTGGATTTCATTTAAATCGCACGGCGCAGATGGACTCATACCTCTTCGCTTGAATCTAATCCTAGCCACTGGTTAACGATCTAACGACTCTTAGATGGTTGACCATTGCCTGGCGGCGACTGGCGACGCGGCTCTGCTCGCGGTGGTTCTGGCGAAGCAGGAAGGAAGGAAGGAAGATGAGATGCTCACCGAGATCGCAGAGACGCTCTGATGCTCAAGGTACTCGTCGTTGGGCAGGGGGCGCACGGGGAAGATGGAAATTCCTCACCGGAGTTGCTGTGGGCGGCGGTGCTCTCAGGTTGTTGTCACTGGCGACGTTTAGGACCGCGCTAAGACAAAATAGGGGCACGGTTAGATGCGGGCGAACGTGGGGTTCACGTGAGCATCATCGAGAGGTGCTGGGGCGAAAGGAGCTTACCAGGGGAACTCGCCGAAGAAACGGCCGAAGACGATGGCGCTCAGGTTGTCATTGTTGCCGATGCTATGGATCAAGCGCGGGCAAGCTGAGGGTGCAGAGAAAAATTTCTGGGGATGGGGAGCAAGCTAGTGTGGTTGGGGAGGCGAGGGGTGGCTGTACGGCGCCGGAATTGCTCGGGGAACCTCTTCGGAGCAGAAGGTTTTGAGCTCGCGATTGGAGCAGCCCAGTGGCAGAGAGGAGGCGGTGTTTGAGGGGAAAGAGAGAGCGGAGAGGGGCGCTTATACACGCATGGTCACCGGAGGAATTAAGGCCGCCATCAACTCGAATTTGATCACCGCAATCAAAGCTGCAACGGCGAGGGAGACGTGGTCGCGAGGTTGATGATGCTTTGCTGGCGGTGGGGTCCGTCTGTCTGTGAGGGAGAGAGAGTGGGAGTGGTGCCTGCCTGTCTGTGACTCTGCGGGTTGATCTTTGGGTAAGAAAACGTTTAGCCAGAGGGGTTTAGTTGGGCTGCGAGTTGGGCTGCTGGGCCTATTGGGTTGGGTTGGGTCTGTTTCATATTTTTTTTATACAGATTGCTTTTTCTTTTTCTATTTGATTTTCTATTTTGATTTTCAAACAAACAATTCAAACATCAAATCAAATCAAACCACCCCCAAACTTTGTATTTATTTTAGTTCTGTTTAACAACATAATCCAAAGTCCAAAATAAAATAATTTTTATTCTTTTTAGGATCCATTAATAATTAAATAAATAGACCTTAGTTATTAATTCAAATAGGTTTTGATTTATTTAAAAACTCTTTGAAATCTAAATAATATCAAAATCATTTCAGTAGGTTTTATTTGAAGACATAAAACACTTGGAATCTTATTTAAAATAAAATGATAAGTTTTAGTGTTTATTTAAAATGGAAAAGCCTTTACTTTAATAAATTTGGATATTAATAAATCCTCATTATTTTATTTAAACAAATCTTTACTCCTTTTAACAAATAGAATATTTTACTTCAAAAGCTTGGCCAAGATTTAATTTGGCTCTATAAAATAATCTTTATTTATAATTCTACCTTTTCTTTTGAAAATCAAATCCTTTTATTAAAAGATCTAAAAATAGTGATTCCAACTATTATAATTTTTATTTATTAATTGTTTATCCTTTTAAATCCCTTTAGGACTTTATTTGATCAAAATAGGTTTTGATGTTTCCAATTGGAATCAAAAAGTTTCTTCTCACCCTAAAAATCAACAATTGTTTATTTATTTTTCACATTTCAAAATTTGGAAAATTTTGGGATGTGACAGGCTACCACCCTTAAAAGAAATCTCGTCCCGAGATTTGGGGAGGCTAGGGTTACAAATTGGCTTCAAGGAAACTAGGGTACTACCACCCTTAAAATAAAGTCTCATAGGGTTACATTGATGGTTCACTTGACTATGGGTTCAACACTTGATATCCAGACAAGGAATCCTTATTTGACTCTTCTGAGTTAACTAGTTTCTGACATCCACTTCTTCTATCTCTTCAAAGTTTCCATCCATGTCAATTCGGTTCACATGTCCTTTCTGGGTCACATTGGAGTCATTTCCATTGGAGTTTCTAGCATCATTTTTCTTTTTCTTCTCAAGACAGTCTAATGCATAGTGTCCAAGTTCCTTACAATTATAGCACTGCAATTGGCTAATGTCTTTCTTCCTGAAAGTGGCATGTTGGTTCTGACCAAGGTCATCTCCATTGTCAGTATCATTTCCATTATTATCACTTCCATTGTTGTTGTGGTGATACTGATGTGGTTCAGAATCTTCATTGCTCTTTTTGAATGAATGCTTCTTTTTTGATGATCCTGAGTGATTCTTGAGTTTATGCTTCCTCTTTCTATTCTCAACTTGATTCATCTTGTTTTCCAAAATGGTGGCTTTGTCACAGAGTGATTGATAAGTTGGGACATAGGCAACAGCTAGCTGCAGGTTCAACTCATCATTAAGTCCTTCAAGAAATTTTTCTTTTCTCTTAGCATCTGTATCAACTTCATCCGGTGCATAGCGTGCCAGATTGTTGAATTCTTCAATATACTCAGCCACACTGAGGTGACGCTGTTTCAGATTGTGAAACTCCTTTTTCTTCAAGTACATCACTCCAGGTGAGATGTGAGTTGTTCTAAATCCATCCTCAAAAATAGCCCAAGTTACATCTTCAAGGGGAGTGGTGATTTGAAAGTTGTCCCACCATGTTGCTACTGGTCCTTCAAGTAGAAATGTTGCAAACCTAACTTTTTCTTCATCGGTGCAGCCAACAGTCACTAAGTCTTTGTTCACTGAACGTAACCAGTCATTGGCTTCCATTGGGTCAGTTGTTCCAGAGAACCTTGCAGGCCTAAGTTTCAGAAACTTGGTGAGCATATCAAGTGCTGGAGGATTATTCTGATTGTTGTTGTTGTTGTTCTGATTCTGTATGAATGTGGTCATCTCCTGCATCAGTTGAGTCTGAGTTGTCATCATCTGCTGCATCTCAGGAGTGATGTTGTTGTTTTGGTTGGGGTTGGCACGACGGGGAGGCATCTGTTGGTTTGATAGGGATAAGTATTGATGGATAGGTTTTAAGAAGTCCTAACACACAACTCAAAACAACCAAGTTCAATCAAACAATCAAACAATCAACAAGCAATTTATCCACTTAACAACTTATGAGCTTAACTCATGAGTTGAAGGAAACAACAAGTTTTCTTGAAATAATTAACTTGGTATGGTCATACCTCATAGGTCAATATGATCCATACACTAACATGATATCAATGTTTTTGGTAGGCAATCTAATGTCTCTTGGGTTTTCACTTGTAGTCCTTAGTTATGTCTAGGTTGAAGTCCTTGGTGAAACTAAAGTTGAAATCACCTGAGGATGTTGAAGTCATTAGAGTTGATGAAATCCTTTGCACATGGTGAAGTCTTTGGCCATGGGGTAGGCTTTGTCCATCAAGTTTGAAATAGAAGAGATGTAGAATCAAAACCAAAAATGGTTGAGGGAAGAGTTTACAAGATTGTTTGTAAATAAGTTTGGAACAAATACAACTCCTATTTTTCTAAGGGGTTTTGTCCAATCCTAGGGTTACAATCCTACAGGCAACACAGTGCTCTGATACCATCTGTAAGGTTCCCAACCTTTAATAAGGTAGAGATCCCTGTGTTTACAATGCTAGTCCATGGATCAATAGCTAGCATCCACAGTTAATATGTAATATCAAGAAACAAATGTCATAATACAACTTTATAACCCGGAATAAGATAATTCATTACATCTTACATAGCTCATTTGGCTATCTCATTACAATGCAGCAGAATATAACAATAGCATGGGGTCCTTCATCTTCAAAGTGCCACAGGCAATCATGTTGGTTGTAGACTTGTAATCCTATTCAACACACTTCACTAACATCAAACAAACATGCAACATAATAAGTTGCAGCCACAAGGGTCAATACATTTGAATTGTATTGGCAAGTTTCACTACTATGTAGAGATAAGTGGATCCTATCATTACATGCATATTTGGCTAAGTGGGGTTTAGGCTCATTTGTAGAAAGCAATATATTTTTATCCTATCTTTTCAAAATAGTTTTGATCTTTTGCCAAATCTTTCTGAACTTCTTGGAAAACTCCAAGTGCTTCAAATCCCTTATTGTCACCATCAAGTTTTACTTTGAGAAATTGGAATGTTGAGATCTTCCATAGCTTCAGGCCTTGTTGCTCAGAGTTGTCCGTAACCGGGGACACGGCTAAGTACTTAGAATTTGATCTTCTGCAGAAGTTGTACACTTTACCCACATGACACAATCTCATCTTGATGCCACCAGTGGCCGCTGGATAAGTACTCACCAAAATGGAGTACTGGCAGATTGAGAATGTGACAAAGTCTTTCCATAGGAGTCCTCCCAATACACAATGCTAGCTTGTCATCCAGGCACCAATGTAGGGTTTCAAGTTCCCTTACACAATTCTAGTTAACCTGAAGATGACAATGCATGGGTCTTCTACTATGTAGTTGACTAAGCCAGAGCCCATTTAGCATGTGGTTGTACACGGAAGCCACTGTACGAGAAACATGTCCAATCTCTAAGTCCTTGGGTGGTTTTATTATAGTGCACATACAAAAAGAGATAGCCATATAAACATGGTTCCTTTTGTTGCCACCTTGTCCAAGCTTGAGTATCCTTGTCCACCCAGGTGGTTCATTGAGTACTTGTTTTATTATATAAAACATATGTCTTTTCAACTCTTCATATAATCATATCATGTATCCCATCCCAATATATAGCAGGGCTAAGCATACTACAACTACATTGTTTCCACTAAGGAATATATAAGGGTATCCTATTAGGATATAGCATAGCATAGAAATATAGTAGTCTTATCATGCATGTTACAAAATCCACTAAGTGTAATGAAAAATAGTAGGACATGGATGATAGTGTCACTTGCCTTTTTAGTAGAGAATGTTGGTTCACTTCTTGATCTTGAAAATATCACACTCTTCTAACTTCACTACAAATCAACCAAGCAAACACCAATTTCAACTAGCATTCCAAACATTTGTCACACATAAAATAACAAATACAAGGTTATGCATGCAAGCATGCAAAAGATAGTTTTATTTGCAAAAGTGGTTTCTACTAGGCTCTAAACATTACAAGGTTCAAAGTGGTCATTTACAAAAGTGGTAAAACCATTTGCAAAAGGTTTTATCTATAAACCATTTTTAAATCAAATCATTATTTTATGTGGTTGAAAATGCTTTTAGCAAGGCAATATTCTTTAAAGAGTTCACTAATTATATTTATATTCTCAAAACTTGGTGTGTAGGGTCAGAAGTTTTGAATCAAATCATTTCCCAAAGGTTTCACTCAAAAAATCATTTCTAAATCATAATCAATATTTTTATTTGACTAGAAATGGGCTAATTCAAATATTTATTTCTTATCTTTACAAAATACATTTTTAAATCCATAAGTTGGTTCCTAGGGTCAGTAGGTTCACAACAAACCATTTTGCAAAGATTTCACATTAAAATTATATCTAAAACAATTTTTATATTCATAATAAGCCTTCACATGTTTCTGCAATTTCAACCAATTTTCCAGAAGCAAATGGTTAAACAAAGTGCATGGTTGCAAAGTACTTGTTCTGCTGAATCCACTGATATAAAATTTGCAAAATTTGGACGTGTAGAATTAAAGTTATGAATTTTACAAGTTTGCATATCAATCAGATTCAAATTTCTGTTTTAAACTAAACCATGTCCACGTGGCGCGTTTATACTGGACGATACCGCTTCGTGCGGATCAGCCTCTGCAAACCGTTGGATTTCATTTAAATCGCATGGCGCAGATGGACTCATACCTCTTCGCTTGAATCTAATCCTAGCCACTAGTTAACGATCTAATGACTCTCAGATGGTTGACCATTGCCTAGCGGCGCTGCGCGGCGGAGACTGGCGGCGCGGCTCTGCTCGCGGTGGTTCTGGCGAAGCAGGAAGGAAGGAAGGAAGATGAGATGCTCACCGAGATCGCAGAGACGCTCTGATGCTCAAGGTACTCGTCGTTGGGCAGGGGGCGCACGGGGAAGATGGAAATTCCTCACCGGAGTTGCTGTGGGCGGCGGTGCTCTCAGGTTGTTGTCGCTGGCGATGTTTAGGACCGCGCTAAGACAAAATAGGGGCACGGTTAGATGCGGGCGAACGTGGGGTTCACGTGAGCATCATCGAGAGGTGCTGGGGCGAAAGGAGCTTACCAGGGGAACTCGCCGAAGAAACGGCCGAAGACGATGGCGCTCAGGTTGTCATTGTTGCCGATGCTATGGATCAAGCGCGGGCAAGCTGAGGGTGCAGAGAAAAATTTCTGGGGATGGGGAGCAAGCTAGTGTGGTTGGGGAGGCGAGGGGTGGCTGTACGGCGCCGGAATTGCTCGGGGAACCTCTTCAGAGCAGAAGGTTTTGAGCTCGTGATTGGAGCAGCCCGGTGGCAGAGAGGAGGCGGTGTTTGAGGGGAAAGAGAGAGCGGAGAGGGGCGCTTATACACGCATGGTCACCGGAGGAATTAAGGCCGCCATCAACTCGAATTTGATCACCGCAATCAAAGCTGCAACGGCGAGGGAGACGTGGTCGCGAGGTTGATGATGCTTTGCTGGCGGTGGGGTCCGTCTGTCTGTGAGGGAGAGAGAGTGGGAGTGGTGCCTGCCTGTCTGTGACTCTGCGGGTTGATCTCTGGGTAAGAAAACGTTTAGCCAGAGGGGTTTAGTTGGGCTGCGAGTTGGGCTGCTGGGCCTGTTGGGTTGGGTTGGGTCTGTTTCATATTTTTTTTATACAGATTGCTTTTTCTTTTTCTATTTGATTTTCTGTTTTGATTTTCAAACAAACAATTCAAACATCAAATCAAACCACCCCCAAACTTTGTATTTATTTTAGTTCTGTTTAACAACATAATCCAAAGTCCAAAATAAAATAATTTTTATTCTTTTTAGGATCCATTAATAATTAAATAAATAGACCTTAGTTATTAATTCAAATAGGTTTTGATTTATTTAAAAACTCTATTTGAATTCTAAATAATATCAAAATCATTTCAGTAGGTTTTATTTGAAGACATAAAACACTTGGAAATCTTATTTAAAATAAAATGATAAGTTTTAGTGTTTATTTAAAATGGAAAAGCCTCTACTTTAATAAATTTGGATATTAATAAATCCTCATTATTTTATTTAAACAAATCTTTACTCCTTTTAACAAATAGAATATTTTACTTCAAAAGCTTGGCCAAGATTTAATTTGGCTCTATAAAATAATCTTTATTTATAATTCTACCTTTTCTTTTGAAAATCAAATCATTTTATTAAAAGATCTAAAAATAGTGATTCCAACTATTATAATTTTTATTTATTAATTGTTTATCCTTTTAAATCCCTTTAGGACTTTATTTGATCAAAATAGGTTTTGATGTTTCCAATTGAAATCAAAAAGTTTCTTCTCACCCTAAAAATCAACAATTATTTATTTGTTTATTTATTTTTCACATTTCAAAATTTGGAAAATTTTGGGATGTGACACACCCCCGGGATCAGGGCTAAACAAATCCTAGACCTCCGTCTGAAATTAGCTTAATCTTGAGCTCGAGAATATCCAGTAAATAATCGGTAACATGGTAGTGACCCTACGACACAGAATTTATTACAGCAAGCTCATAACTGAGCAGAGAACCAAAATATTACAAGTAGAGGTCACTGAACACAAACATCAAACAACAGAAGGCAAATTATGCTATTAAGTATAGCAAACTTAACAAATGGCCTAAGAGGCCTAAATCATAACGATGACGTCCCAGCCCATAGATTCTAGGCTGCCGGCCGGGAACCCCAAGCTACTCGTCGATGTTGATGCAGTATGGAACTTCTCTTCAAAGGAACACTTACTCTGCCAAAAGTATCAACAAAGCAAGGGTGAGTACAGGGTGTACTCCGCAAGACTTATGGTTGGTGGAGTTGTTTTGCATAAAGCCACTTTTGTTTATAAAACAAGAGGGAGAAGAAGCTCGTCTAGTCAGAGTATTTTAAAAGGTGGTAAGAGAGCGACATCTCCGAAATATTGATCATCATCTTTTGATATCCACCAAATCATCATCATCTACCAACTAGGATCACCCCCTCGTACCCATGAGGAAGCATCCTTAAGCACATGTTGATCTGCCAAGTTTTACGATTAGGTTAAAGTTCTCTCTGATCTTAGAATCTGGTCGCCAAGCATTTATAATCGTGAACACGGCTTTTTGAAAATATTATTACCCTGCAGGGGTGTACAACTTTACCCACATGTACTAACCTTCTCTTAATGCCACAATGATTAGCCCTCTTCCTTGGAAGTCCGGCAGAGGGTGGTTAGACACGACCTTTACCTTGCTTTCGCCGAGACCATGAGTCACGCAATAAGTATGGTTCCGATGTAACGGGTCAAATCCCGAAGCCGGTACTTAAAGATGTGAGGCGAGGTTGGTTAACAGGGGCTCCATCGACCCCAAGCAACCCGGTCCACGCTTACCTACCTGTTATGAATGGACCTGCACCCAACAAATCTTTCAAACGGTTTTCTATGCATATGTCGAATGGAACGCGCGAACTATGTGACTCATGGAATCGACTAGGCAAGTTAGTTGCTCGTGAGGTTTTCTAGCCCCGTATGGTTGTACGGTCATCTTGGTTCCAAAGGCAAGAACTCAGTTCCTAGTGGTGGCGAGCATGGGACTAGAAAAACCACATCCCACCGTCGCCTCCCATACAAGACTTAGCATATTTAACTCATATTACTGATTTCATCTCATCACGTTCTCCTGTCATACTAGATTCTCTGCATCTGATACATCATCTGGATGGACCAGAACTGACAGCTATGCATGGCTAAGCAGACACATATAATAGCTCTAGCAGTGCACACAAGACAAACCTAGTTATGCTAGGAGCAGTGGATCAGGTAACATAAGCTCAAAGGGGGTATGCAATAGATAGGATACCTTATCTATCGATGAAATACCACAGTAGAACCGTATGCAACATGGCAAGAATAGAAATGCTTTCGAAATCATAGGATTATATCATGGTGGGGATATGCTTGCCTTTGCTAGTTGATAGCAGATAAATAGATCTTCGGAAGCCTTGAACTTGACTTGGTTAGAGTTGGTCAAGTATTGTTCATCGATCTTCGATGGTCTTGATCTCGGTCTTCGATCTCGATCTCGATATCGTATTCTACCGCGAAGAACCAAACACCAAAAAGAGAGGGAAACAATCAACACATGGCAGAGATGCAATGCCCAAACAAGTATGATGATATGACAAGTTAAATTGCATTGAAATGTAACCCTAACGCATGCTAGAAAACTTAATCGGGGTTCCGAAGGGTATAAACCCTAATTCGGGAAAACTCCGGAATCATATGAGAGGGGTTGCTAAGTTCTTCTAATTAAACTTGTCATTTAAGTTGTTAAACAATGCATGATTATAGCTTAGATAGTTAGGTCTCATTTTTCTGAACATTTTGATATATTATACATATTTTTCTGACTTATAAATAATTACTTATTAAATTTATAAGATTTATCCTTTTTCTGAAATTATTCAAACAATTATTAAAAGCTTATTAAACTTTTTTACACCCAGACACAGTCTACCCACAGTGACTGACCGGTGGGGCCGAGGCCACATCGGCAGCCACGCAAGGAAAGTGAGGTCAGGGCGTTTTTCACTGGGTCTGGCTCTAGTCAGAGAGGCTGGCGGGTGGTCCTGGTCCACGCTGGCAAGCCACGCAGGCGCCACATGGACATCGCTGGGGAGTGGCCAGACGGTGTCTGTGACGGCGTAGGAGGGCACGAGCGAGCGAGCTAATTGGAGTTTTCGAACAAGCGGAGCAAGGTGAACCAAATAGAGGCGGCGCCGCTTGGTTTCGGTCACAAAGGCGACGACGACAGCTGCTACTGCGGCAGCCGACGGCGGAGCAATGGTAGCAGCACACTCCAAATCAGGAGGGAGGGGGGAAGGGTCCACAGGGACCACGGGCTCACCGTGATTCTAACGGAGGTGGCGGTGAGGCCGGAGGTGGTCCAGAGCGTCGGCAATGTCCACGGCAGCGAGCGTCGGGCTCGGGGAAGACGGAGGCGATGCGGGCGATTCCGAGCGCCCCTGATCGATTCCTATGGCGAGTCGAGGTAGGCGAACACGGTGGTGCTGATGGCATACTCGGCAGAGATCGGGGGTGGCCAGAATGGTGACGAGCCAGAGCTAGGGTTCCGGGCTCGCTGCAGAGAGGAAGGGAGAGGTCTGGGGAAAGGGGGAAATGGATGAGGGTGGCCAGGGCGACACCGTGGGGACCTTATCCTCGCCCAGGGAGCGATGGATGGCGGGGAGTAGGCGGCGGGGATCGACAGCGGCGCCGACGACACGGTGTTGTGTGCCTGGCTGGAGGAAGACGACGTGAAAGGAGGGTGAAGCGGTATGGGCTAGAGTGGGCCGCTGCTGGGCCGGGGTGGGCTGCTGACTTGCGCACGTGGGCGGCAGGGATAGGAAAGAG
This sequence comes from Avena sativa, assembly GCA_916181665.1. NCBI lineage: Eukaryota > Viridiplantae > Streptophyta > Magnoliopsida > Poales > Poaceae > Avena > Avena sativa. The sequence continues at coordinate 513,298,550 of OV702294.1, forward strand.
GAAGGGAGGGGAAAGCTAGGCCGGCCTGGGTTGCTGCTGGTTGCTATTTTTTTTAGCAAACAGACATTTTTCTTTTTCAGAATCTGTTTTCTCTTTTGCGATTCATTTTGAAAACTGTTTTGAACACTTTCAAAATACCATAGGGTTTTTATAAAATATGCAAAATACTTAGGGACCCCTTTAATCAATTTGGGCTCCTTTAATTTTGTGATTTCAAAATACATAAACCATTTGAATGCTTGCAAAGTGCGGGTGGGAGATTAGGGTTTTTAGGGTTTAGATTAATTTCTTGAGTGCACAATTTAAGTTATGAGGATCATGCAATGCACAATCAAACCCTAAATAAGTTTATCTAAAATTGGGGTGTTACACTCGGCATACTAAAGTATAGATAAATGATACGTCGTAAACATATCTATAATTTTTTATGCTCCATGCTTGTTTTATATCAACTTTCTTATGTTTTGTCTACACTTTGAGGCATTTTAATACATTTTCTGGAACTAACCTATTGACAAGATGGCATAGTGCCAGTTGCCTGTTTTCTACTGTTTTTGGTTTCAGAAAATCTAGTAAAGAAATATTCTCGGAATTTGATGGAACAAAAGCCGAATTCGATAATTTACTGGAGCAAAGACGAAGTCCAGAGGGGAGAGGAAGTGGAGCCACAAGGCGGCCACACCTAGGGCTGGTGCGGGTCCACCCTAGGGCGCGTCGCCCTATGGTGTGGGCCCCTCGGGCGTCCACCGACCTCTCCCCTTGATACGTCCAAAACATATCTACTTTCCCGAACACGTTTGCTATTGGTTCTCCTCTAATTTGTGTGATTTGGATATAACTAACACGGACTGACGCTGTTTTCAGCAGAATTGCTTTGGTGTCTTGTTTTTGTGCAGGAAATCTACTTTTAGGAAAAATCCCAGAAAATATGCCAAAAATCCTATTTTCCTAAAAGACTCACGGAGCCAGAAGACGGAGGGGAGAAGAGGCATGAGGGGCCCACACCACCCCCTGGCGTAGACCAGGCCTGGCCGCGCCAGGGCATGGTATGGCCTCCTCGGACTCCGCCTCGACCTCTTATTTCTCCTACATAAACCCTCTGACCTAAAAACACTGGGGGTTCGACATTTTCCTGAGGGAGTTCCGCTGCGCCGCCACAACCAGAAACCGCGATTCGGAACCAGAAACTCCGTTCTGGCGCCCTGCCGGGATGGGGAATTGGAGAAGATCATCGCCATCATCATCACCAATGCCTCTCCATCAACCATCCATGATTCCCCCATTCATGAGTGAGTAATCCCCCATAGTAGGCTATGGGTATGGTAGGGATTGGATGAGATCTCTCATGTAATTGCATTAGATTGTTAGGGCATGGTGCCTAGCATCTATTGTTAGTGCGTTTTGACATTGTTGTAACTTGTTATGCTTAATGCTTATCACTAGGTCCCGAGTGCCATGATATCAGATCTAAACATGTTATTGATTCATGATGATATTATAGTTTGTGATCTTACCTACAAGTTGTATACACATATTATTGTCCGGAACCCGAGGTCCCGAAGTGACAGAAATTGGGATAACCGGAGAGGATGGTTGTGATATGAGGATCACGTGTGTTCATGGAGTGTTAATGCTTTGCTCCGGTGCTCTATTAAAAGGAGTACCTTAATTGCCAGTAGATTCCCTTGAGGCCCTGGTATAACGGGTTGGCAGGACAAAAGATATTGTGCAAGTTCTCATTGCGCGCACGTATGACTATATATGGAACACATGCCTATGATTACTTACTACTTGGATGTTTTATCTTATTTATCTACAAATGCCCTTGTATTGATTATTACATGAATTGTCTTGTCTAAGAAATGCCCATCCATCCCTATGCCTACCGCACTCAAGTCCTACTGTTTATTACAATTGTTACTACTGTATTCATTTTACTACTGATGTTACTTTGTTATTGCTACTACAAAATTGTTTCTACTGATAAACTATTGCGAGCAAGACTGTTTCCAGGTGCAGCTGAATTGACAACTCAGTTGTTAAGGCTTATAACTATTCTTTGGCTCCCCTTGTGTCAAATCAATAAATTTGGGTTTCACTTCCCTCGAAGACTGTTGCGATCCCCTATACTTGTGGGTCATCAAGACTATTTTCTGGCGCCGTTGCCGGGGAGCATAGCTTTATTTATAAAGTTCACTTAGAATTATTATTGTTCGCTGTTATTGTAGAGGTCCCAACCCGATAAGGTAGAGATCCTTGTGTTTACAATGCTAGTCCCTGGATCAATAGCTAGCATCCACAGTTTAAGATGTAATATCAAGAAACAAAGGTCATATTACAACTTATAACCAGGAATAAAATAATTCATTACATCTTACATAGCTCATTTGTCTACCTTATTACAATGCAACTGATATAACTATATAGCATGGAGCCCTTTATCTTCATATGCCACAGGCATTCATGTTGGTTGTAGACTTGTAATACCTACTCGACAAACTGCACTAACATCAAACAAACCTGCAACATAATAAGTTACAGCCACAAGGGTCAATACATTTGAATTGTATTGGCAAGTGATACTATGGTAGAATAGTGGTATCTAACATCTATATGCATTTGGCTAAGTGTATCTTAGGCTTGCTTTGCTCAAAATAAGGTTTTCCTTATTAGTTGAATACACTAAGTTTTTGTTTGTCAAAATCACCCAAGGAACCAACAATAGAAATTGGTGAACCTTTAACCCTTGTTCAACCACAAGTTTTTAACTTAGAAATTGGGATGAGGATATCCTTGATAGCTTCAATGTCTTGATGCTCAAATTGTCCATTGTCGGGGACACGACTAAGTACTTAGGTTTTACTCTCACGAGAGGTGGTGCACTTTCCCCACAAGACTCGACATGCATCGAGACAAGATCTTTCAGAAGCCTTCCCTTAGACCAAATGGACGCGTTCCATCCTATCACCCTACCACCTTATGTCCATCTGGCTAAGTTATTGCAACCTATATGATCAAGGCAGAGCCCATATTGCCATGTGGCTGCACTAGAAGCTTCTCAACACTTTAACATCTCAAATCTCTTTGTTCCTGGCTGTCTTTCCACAAGTGTGATACACAAGGTAGCCATCCTGGTCCTTGTGAAACCACTCAACACAAACCATTCTCACCATTCCACCTAGGTGATTCATTCACATAGTTATTTTATTAAGCAAAAACACAAGTCATAGACTTAGAAATATTTCCATAGCATGAATAATCCACCCTTGTTTTCTATTAGCTAAGTTAGCATAGTAGTAGCAATAATCTTAACATAGGGAAAATTCCACTAAGACAACATCTACTAGGATTTCCCAAGGCATAGCTTATACTTAGAAAATTCCGTGCAAGCCCTACTCAAAATATCACTAATGCATAGTCAAAATAATAGGACAAAATATATGAAGCACCACTTGCCTATTTAGTAGAGAAACTAGGATCACTCCTTGATCTTGCAATTGTCACACTCTTCAAAGTTCACTACAATCCAATCAAGCAAGGCACAAATTCAAAACTAGCATCCAAACAATTCATCACATAAAATAATAATAAAGACAAAGAAATGCATGCAAGCATGCAAAAGGTTGTTTTATTTGGAAAGTTCATTTCTAATAAGGCTATAACCATTTCAAAACACCTACTGGTTATTTAAAAAAGTGGCAAAACCATTTAAAAACAAGTTAGTGAAAATGGCCATTTTAAATCATTTTTGTTTTGCTAGAAATTCTTTGATTCAAAGGAATAATTTCTAGTGTTAACAAAATATATGTTTCAACTCAAAATTTAGTTTTTATGGTCAGAGAGTTCAAATCAAATCCATTTGCAAAAGGTTTTACACAAAAATCGTTTTTAAAACAATTTTTATATCCAAAATAGTCCTAAACATGTTTCTGCAAAAACACCTAATTTTCCAGAAGAAAAATACTAAAATAAGGCCATAGTTGCAAAGTTTACATTTTTCTGAATCCATTTATATAAATTTTGTAATTTTTGGCCAAGAAGAACAAAAGCTATAGATTTTACAAAATCAAACCACTAATAGATCTAATTCTGTTTTTAAAACTAGAGTATGGCTACGTGTCATAATTTTATTGGTCGATACCGCTTCGTCGGGATTGAGAAACATGGGCCGCAAGATCTCATTTAAATCTCATGGATCAGATTGACTCGTACCGGTTCGCTTAAGTCATCTAACACAACCACAGTATTTGCATCCAACGGCTCACAGCGCAACGACCACTAACTGGCGGCGCTGGCGACGGACGCACGTCGGCGACGCTCTGTCAGTGGCATTCCAGCGAAACCAGGAAGCAAGGAGAAAGGGAAAGGTCTCACCGGGTTCGACATGGCGTGGGGATGCTCTTGGTGGTGGCCGTTGACGAAGGGGTGCACGGGATTGCTGTCAATTGCTCGCCGGAGTTCCTGTTACCGTCGGGTGCGCTTAGACGTCATCGAAGGCGAGGCTATGGACCATGCTAAGGCAAACAAGAAGTGTGGTTAGATCCACGAGATGAAGGCGAGTACGCGAGCGTCAACCAGAGAGAGAGGCGCGGTCAGGGGTTACCAGGAGAGGTCGCCGGAGTCGAAGCAGTCCATGGTGGCGCTTAGATGTTTGTCTGAGGCGAGGTTCTAGGACGCGCGCGTGCAAGCAGAGGGTGCTGGCAGGTGCGGGAGGTGCTGGCGAGCAAGCTAGTGTGGGCTAGGGGGCGAGGATGGTCTAGGTTGGCCGGAATTGGCGCGGATGCTCGTCGGAGGCAGTGAGGTTCAAGCGAGCAATTTGGGCAGCCTAGGGGCTCCGGTGGCATGGGGGTTGAGGGGAAAGAGAGAGGAGAGAGGGGAGATTAGTAGGGCGTGGTCGCGAGGAAGGATTGTCATGGTATTTACGTGAATTAACGCAGAGGAATCAACGCAGGAAACGACAGAGAGAAGAGGGGAGGAACTGGTCGCGCGAGGACGACGATGTGTTGGCAGGGTGGGTCCGGCGCGTCAGTGAGAGGGGTGGGGTGATATACTGTGAGAAAATAACGGCCAGGGAGAGAGGGTGAGAACCGGGTGGGCTGTAGTTGGGCCAGATTGGGCTAGGGGTCTGGGTAGGTTTAGTTGGGTCGTTTCTTTCCCTTTTTTCTTTTGTTTCTTTTTCTTTTTCCATTTCTGATTTATTTTTTCATTTGATTCAAATGTTTTAAACATATGTTTGAATTAAAAAATTTATCAAACCTTTTCAGTATCGCCAGACCCATGACCCAATTGCTGAAGAAGGACAAGAAGTTTGAATGGACCGACAAATGTGAAGCGAGTTTTCAAGAACTAAAGAGGAGATTGATTTCAGCCCCAATCTTGATCATGCCGGATATCATGAAGCCCTTCGATGTGTATTGTGACGCATCCAAGATTGGTCTCGGATGTGTGCTAATGCAAGAAGGCAAAGTTATATCTTATCTATCTCGACAATTGAAGCAACATGAGCAAAATTACCCAACCCATGACCTCGAACTCGCAGCCGTAGTTCTAGCCCTGAAGACATGGAGACATTACCTGATGGGAAATCATTGTGAGATTTATTCGGATCAAAAGAGCCTAAAGTATATATTCACTCAGAAGGAACTGAATATGAGGCAGAGAAGATGGATTGAGCTAATCAAGGATTATGATCTGGACATTCACTATCACCCTGGTAAAGCCAACGTGGTAGCAGATGCCCTTAGCAGATTGCCGTGCTGCTTGAACTCCATGATTTTGAAGGAGCAACCAAGTCTGCACAAAGAGATGGAAGATTTTCGGATGGAATTAGTGTGCGAAGGATTTTTGGCAAGCATAGAACTCCAGCCCACTTTGATCAGTCAGATTAAAGAGGCGCAGAAGGGAAATGCCAGTATCGACGGAATCAAGCGTCGTATCGGTACATGCAAAGTACCCAGATTCACAGAAGACGAAGAAGGAGTTTTGTGGTACAAAGGACGCATTTGTGTACCAGCAGATTCTGAGTTGAAAGAAGTTATCTTGAAGGAGGCTCATGATACTCTTTATTCTATCCATCCCGGAGGAACTAAGATGTATCAAGATTTAAAGGAGCAATTTTGGTGGCATAAGATGAAGAGAGAAATCGGAAGCTATATCACCAAGTGTGATATATGTCAGCGAGTCAAGGCAGGACATCAAAGACCCGCTGGATTATTGCAACCTTTGCAGATTCCGGAATGGAAATGGGATTCTGTAGGAATGGACTTTATCACTGGACTGCCTACTTCTAGTAGGGGAAATGACTCTATCTGGGTCATAGTGGATAGATTGTCCAAAGTCGCCCATTTCTTGCCCGTCAAAACCACCTATCAGAGTTCGAAACCAGCGGAGTTGTACATTGCTAGAATCGTCAGTTTGCACGGAGTCCCTAAGAACATAGTATGGGATCGAGGAAATCAGTTTACCTCGAGATTTTGGAAGAAATTTCAAGAAGGTTTAGGAACCCGCCTAGATTTTAGTACCGTGTATCACCCTTAGACCGATGGGCAAACGGAGCGAGTAAATCAAATACTCGAAGATATGCTGAGAGCATGTGTGTTAGAATATGGATCCAAGTGGGAAGACTGTCTGCCGTTTGCAGAATTTTCCTACAACAACATTTACCAAGCCAGTTTGCAAATGGCCCCATTTGAGTTCATGTACGGAATAAAATGTCGCACCCCTTTGAACTGGTCGGAAGTAGGAGAGAGTCAGATTTTCGGACCTGACATCCTACGAGAAGCAGAAGAGAAGGTTCACAAGATTCGTGGGCACCTCAAGACCGCCCAATCCCGACAGAAGAGTTACGCCGACAAGAGACGTCGAGACCTTGCCTTCAACATAGGAGATTTTGTTTATCTGAAAGTGTCGCCATTGAAGGGAATGCAGCGTTTCCAACTCAAAGGAAAATTAGCCCCCAGATATATCGGACCTTTCAAAATTCTGAACCGTCGAGGAGAAGTATCTTATCAATTGGAGCTACCCGAAGAGATGTCAGCCGTGCACAATGTGTTCCATATCTCGTTACTTCGCAAGTGTCTCGAAGTCCCCGAGAAGACCGAAGTGTTCAAGAATATTGACCATCGGACCATAGAGATCAACGATGACCTGACCTATCCCGAAGTACCCATCCGTATTTTGGAAGAAGGTTTTCGAACTACCCGAACCCGAAGCATCAAGTTTCTCAAGATTCAGTGGAGCAACCACACAGAAGAGGAAGCTACCTGGGAACGCGAAGATCACATCAGGATGGAGTTTCCCGATCTCTTCAAATCCTAGGTAATCTTTTCGTCCTTTTTCAAATCTCAGGACGAGATTTTGTTTAAGGGGCGAAGGTTTGTAACTTCCCAAAAATACTAAGCTTGGATCATCAAACACTAGTCATCAACATTTAGGGTTAACAAAAAAATTTCTAAATAAAATTATGAAAGCATGCATATGTGTATGCATTGATTTTGAATTCTGTTAAACCACCTTGTTTGATTGTTTCATTTCTTGTAAAATGTTTCTTAGGTGAAATAAACATCATCTAAAACATTTCCCAAACTTCTCCTACAGACAAATAAATCAAAACAAATATATTAAAGGAATGTTCATTTTGACCAATTTAACTCCCATGCCTACTTTGGCTGTCTCAAACTTTCAAAACCTAACATAAAATTTTCTAGATCTTTGCACCCCTTGATTATACTCATAACAAAGTATCAAGGCCCACTTTGTGATCATCCAGAAACTTTCAAATGCATAGTTTAAATGACAATTCAAAATTTAATCTTTATCATATGGGAAGATCCCACTTTTTCAAAAACCACTCAAACAAGCTCAACTTTCAAAACCCAAGCATCTGCAGACTCACCAGCACCAATGTCAACACCCGGATTTTTCAATCCTAGATGCCTGTTATGCCGTACATAGCAATCCCAGGATTACCATTTTTGCGAGACATAACAGAATTGGATACCATAGTACATCATCCGTTACAACGATACATAAGTTCTTACACAGATAGGGATCTCATGATCCAGTTCTTAATACAATTTCAAGCAGCGGAATACATAGTAATAACGGTAGCGTAGGCGAAGCTCCATCTTCAAGGTCACAGGCAATGTTGACGATGGGAGATGATCCTAGTTGTTGTAACCTTCCTGGGGTCCATCTTCCAAGTACTCCTCTTCATAGTCTGGCCATGGGAATATCCAGGGACAAAGCCATGAGTACTCTTTAAGTACTCGCAAACTAATACTAACAGGTAAGGGGTTTTTGGATAATAGGACACAAGGCTCTAGGGTTGTTTTGCAAAAAGCCAGGTTTATCTCTACTAAGTTCCAAAGCTAGTCACAATTTTATAACTCCTAAGTGGGATCTTGTAATTCAGGTCACAACTCTGTTGTGGTCAAGTCAAAGTCTCAATTCGTTTCACAAGTCATTTTGAAAAGTCTGATGGGGGAACAGTATGGCCACTCCAACTGTCCATAACCACGGACGCGGCTATTCGAATAGTTTGACACGCTGCAGAGATTGTACACTTTCACCACAACATTCGATACATCCGTCAGGAACAAATCCTGAATTCACCATACTCAGTATGCGGATAATCAATCCTAACCTTTCGATTACACGCCCTAGTATAAGCACCTCTCCTGTGAGTATGGCCTCCCAACCATGACCAACTGTCATCTTGGGTACTGCACAGGTGGACAATCTGCACAAGGTAGCCTCATCTCAGACCTTAGCCGTGAGGGAATTAATACTAAGGTACATAAGTTTCCAGTCAAGCCCTACCCAATCTTCGGGTATTGTAGTTGTACGATAAAATTGGAATGGTATCGCATCCAGACAACCATCAGTTTTATGAAGGGGCTAAGGCTCATGCCTAAACATTTTCATCACCAAAATCATCAAGTGTTTGGAAACACATGTCCAAAACATTTCAATAGAATGATCCATCATTCCAAGGTTTTCATAACCATGTTTCCACCAAGTATTCCCATCTAAAGTTGATCAAGTTTTATGCTTAGCACTAGCATCTACAGGTGGGGTAGTACTAAGGAGGGGTGGTAACTAGTGGGGTTTTAACTAAGTTCAATCTCATGTCTTAGGCTGAGATCAAGGTTTCTATCTTAGGCCAAATTTTATGCTCTTTATGCAATCTTCAGCACAACTGTCTAGTATCTACCAAACTCTTAGGTAGACTCTAAGTAAGCTTTGATAAAGAAATAAAGTAAGAAGCTTGCACATAAAACTAGGATTTGGTTTATCAAGGGGGTATGATCACATATGCTTAAGGCATATAATAGTCATATCACAAGTATGGGTTTGTGGCATCAGTAGGGTATCTTGCAAGGGTTAGCTTGCATCAATATCAGTATAAGCTTGCATAGTTACTAGCTTGCTCAATCAACTAGTAGTATTAGGCTTGCCTTGTGCAGAGCAGTGATTGAAGTTCTCCTCGGCTTCCTCTTCGTAGTATCCTCCTTCCTCCTCGTATCCTTGGTCGGTACTAGCATCTATGAATAAATACGAGGTACAAAATCACCAAACAATACTTAAATACTTGCAATCATCACACACAAGGGTCCTATAGATGATCTAACATCATCTCTAACATTACAAGGTTAAGGCTTGGTTTAAATCTTTTTATTTTTAGAAAAGTAATTTCTACTCATTGAAAAACTACTTAAGATTTAATATTCTCCAAACTAAACATGGGATCATGTTGACACATGTCATCACCACATATTGTAGTCCATGGGAATGTGATTTATAGTGGTGTCACAATTTAATAAGGTTTTACCCTTTTATTTTAATTAATTAAAGTGGCTAGAAATGCTTATGTAGCATTCTTTTATTACTTGAACAATATTTCTGCAAGTAAACCTATATGTTTTTATATATTCTGAAAGGTATGGTTAAATGTGATTTTTGAGAGTTGGAATTAACTCAAAAGCTATTATGGTTTAAGTTTGAAAAATGTTTGAATGCATAAAAGCTACTGCCTTGTTATTTTTACCAGGGGTGATCTAGAGATCCAAATGACTTGAATCCAACGAGCTTGGATTCAGCATTCCCAGAACTTTCCAACAAAATTGGTTTCATTCAAATTGGTGCACTGAATCGATCTGGGTTGATTTTTGAAGTTGAGTACAGAAGTGTGTTTGAATTGAAATAGAAAAAGATTTAATTTGAATAATTGGGCTGCACGGAAAATTCTAACGGGCCGGACTGCTAAGTGCAGTGCTCCCGCTGGCTGCTTAAGTGGGTGTCCCCACTCGTCAGTGACACGGGGCTGGGCGAAGCGGTATGGGGCAACGTGGGTCGTTCGATCTAGTTCTAATCTAACGGCTGGGAGTCATCGTCGACGCGAGATAACTCCGGCGAGAACGAAACCTAGCGCGGCCAGTGAGGGTCGCTGGGGGCTCATCGGGGTACTGGCGAGGGTCGGCGAGGCGGGCGAACGACGAAGTCGACGACGGCGAACTCAGGGGTGGTCGCGGCAGCTCCTGGGGCGGCTCCAATCACTGGCTCCTTTCTTCTCCGGCAGCGGCAGGCTCCAGTGAAATTACGGCGAGGTGGTGCTCGCCTTGCTCTGAGAATGGTGTGGCACGATCAGTGAGGAGAGGGGAGTGATATGGTGTGAAGAATTCGTGCGGGGGTGGCCTCTATTTATAGTCGAGCGAGGGGACCGTCGGGGCGCACGGTGAGCTCGTCGGGGGTGACGTTACAGGTGGCTAATGGCATGGGCAAGGGTAGGGGACGGTGCTGTGTCTCCTGGCGATGCTCAACGACATGGTCGCGAGGCATGGGGCGGTGTGGTTTGGTCTGAAATGGCCGATGCTCTGCGTGGCAGAGGCGGCGTCTTCGACGGCGGGCGGTGGCTGTGCGGCACGGGGCAGCAAATGGGGATGTCTGGCGGTCTCCTGGGTTGATGGCGATCGTGTATGAACGCGGCGAGGGAGGCGCGCGGTCTGTGGATGCTGGTCGAGGGTGGCTCTCTGGCGCACGCTCGGCATGGTCTGGGCGCGGCTTGTGCGCGTGGTCCAGGGCTTGGCAACGCTTGCGGCTGGGACAGTGAGTGGCGGTGGACGGTGGGCTGCCTCCTAGACAAGGTTGGCACGGCTAGTTCTTCCTCTAGCTTGCTGTCCACAATGGGGTTACATTGGGGTGCTCGGCTGTTCAGCATTAATGGCAATGGTAAGCTCACAGGGGTGCTAGTGTTGGGCAATTATTTCTAGATGATCTACTGAGTTGTGTGTGAGCTAACTAGGGAACAAGTTAGGCAAGAATCACTGCACACTATAGTGTTTGATGTTTTGTTTGATTTGTGTCTGCAACCTGTTTGATGAAATGGCCGCATGAGATCAAGTTTTGAATTTTGAAATGATTTTTGGTGGGTTTGCTAGATTGGTGCTGGTGAGTCTGCAGATGCTTGGGTTTTGAAAGTTGAGCTTGTTTGAGTGGGTTTTGAAAAAGTGGGATCTTCCCATATGAAGAAGATTCAATTTTGAATTGTCATTTAAACTATGCATTTGAAAGTTTCTGGATGATCACAAAGTGGGTCTTGATACTTTGTTATGAGTACATTCAAGGGGTGCAAAGATCCAGAAAAGTTTTTGTTAGGTTCTGAAAGTTTGAGACAGCCAAAGTAGGCATGGGAGTTAAATTGGCCAAAATGACCATTCACTTAATATATTTGTTTTGATTTACTTGTCTTTAAGGAAAGTGTGGGAAATGTTTTAGATGATGTTCATTTCACCTAAGAAACATTTTACAAGCAATGGATCACACAAACAAGGTGGTTTTTAAAGAAATTCAAAATTCATGCATACACATATACATGCATTCATGAGTTTATTTAGAAAAGTTTTTGTTAACCCTAATCTTGATGATTAGTGTTGATGATCTAAGTTTGGTATTTTTGGGATGTTACAACCAATCTAGCAAACCCACCAAAAATCTTTTCAAAATTCAAAACTTGATTTCATGCCGCTATTTCATCAAACAGGTTGCAGATACAAATCAAACAAACATCAAACACTATTGTGAGCAGTGATTCTTGCCTAACTTGTTCCCTATTTAGCTCACAACCAGCTCCGTAGATCATCTAGCAAGATTAACCAAGCACTAGCACCACTGTGAGCCTGCCATTGTCATCAATGGTGAATAGCCGAGCACACCCTTGCCACCCCATAGTCGACAGCAAGCTAGGAGCAGCAGCAAGCCTAGCCAGCATGTCTGGGAGGCAGCCCACGGTCCACCGCCACTCACTGTCCCAGCCACGAGCCTTGCCAAGCCCTGGACCACACGCACGAACCGCGCCCAGACCGCCAGCGACCATGCCGAGCGTGCGCCAGAGCACCACCCTCGACCAAAACCCACAGACCGCGCGCCGCCCTTGCCGCGTGCATACACAATCCCCACCGACCCAGGAGACCACCAGACATCCCCGTTCGCCGCCCCGTGATGCACAGCCACCGCTCGCCGTTGAAGACGCCGCCTCTGCCGCGCAGAGCGTCGCGTGTTCCAGACCAAGCCGCACCGCCCCACGCCTCTAAACCATGTCGTTGAGCATCGCCAGGAGACACCGCACCGTCCCCTACCATCGCCCATGCCAATAGCCGCCTATAAAATCGCCCCCGACGAGCTCACCGTGCGCCCCGACGGTCCCCTCACTCGACTATAAATAGAGGCCACCCTCGCTCGATTTATTCACACCATCTCACTCCCCTCTCCTCACTGATCGTGCCACACCGTTCTCAGAGCAAGGCGAGCACCACCTCGCCGGAATTTCACCGGAGCCGCAGCGTCTGGAGAAGAAGGGCGCCATCGATTTCGTCCACCCCAAGAGCTGCCGCGACCACCCCTGAGTTCGCCGTCGTCAACTTCGTCGTTCGCCCGCCTCGCCAGCACCCCGGTGAGCCCCCAGCAACCCCCACTGGCCGCGCTAGGTTTCTTTCTCGCCGGTGTTGCCCTGCGTCGACGATGACTCCCAGCCGTTGGATTAGAATCAGATCGAACGACCCACGTTGCCCCGTACCGCTTTGCCCCTCCCCGTGTCACTGACGAGTGGGGACACCCACTTAAGCAGCCCGCGGGAGCACTGCACTTAGCAGGCCGGCCCAGTAACTTTTCCCGCGCAGCCCAGTTATTCAAATTAAACCTTTTTCTTTTTAATTCAAACACACTTCTGTACCCATTTTCAAAAATCAACCCAGGTCGATTCAGTGCACCAATTTGAATGAAACCAATTTTTTTGGAAAGGTCTGTGAATGCTGAATCCAAGCCCGTTGGATTCAAGTCATTTGGATCTGTAGATCATCCTTAGTAAAAATAACAAGGCAGAAGCTTTTCTGCATTCAAACAATTTTCAAATTTAAACCATAATAGCTTTTGAGTTGATTCCAACTCTCAAAAATCACATTTAACCATACCTTTTAGAATGTATAAAAATATATAGGTTTACTTACAGAAATAATGTTCAAGTAATAAAAGAATGCTACATAGGCATTTCTAGCCACTTTAATTAATTAGAATAAAAGGGTAAAACCTTATTAAATTGTGACACCACTTTAAATCACATTCCCTTGGACTACAATATGTGGTGATGACATGTGTCAACATGATCCCATGTTTGGTTTGGAGAATATTAAATCTTAAAGTAGTTTTTCAATGAGTAGAAATTACTTTTCTAAAAATAAAAGGAATTAAACCAAGCCTTAACCTTGTAATGTTAGAGATGATGCTAGATCATCTATAGGACCCTTGTGTGTGATGATTGCAAGTAGTTAAGTATTGTTTGGTGATTGTGTACCTCGTATTTATTCATAGACGCTAGTACCGACCAAGGATACGAGGAGGAAGGAGGATACTATGAAGAAGAAGCCGAGGAGAACTTCAACCACTGCTCTGCACAAGGCAAGTTGAGACTATACCTATGCAAGCCAATACTTGCAAGATTATACTGATATTGTGCAAGCCAATACTGCTACTATGCCTACTATATGCCTTAAGCATATGTGAGCATACCCACTTGATAAACCAATCTTAGTTTTATTTGCAAGCTTCTTACCTTATTTCTTTATCAAAACTTACTTAGAGTTTACTTAAGAGTTTGGTAGATACTAGAAAGTTATCTGAAGGTGGCATAAATAGCATAAAATTTGGCCTAAGTTAGAAACCTTGATATCATCCTAAGATATAAGGTTGTACTTAGTTGAAACTCCACTAGTTTACCACCCATCATTAGTGCTTATCCCCACCTGTAGATGCTAGTGCTAAGCATAAAATTTGATCAACTTTAGATGGGAATACTTGGTGAAAATGGTTATGAAAACCTTAGAATGATGGATCATTCTAATGAAATGTTTTGGACATGTGTTTCCAAATACCTGATGATTTTGGTGATGAAAATGTTGAGGCATGAGCCTTAGCCCTTTTATAAAACGGATGGTTGTATGGATGCGATACCTCTCCAATTTTATTGTACAACCACAATACCCGAAGATTGGGTCGGGCTTGACTGGAAACTTATGTACCTTAGTATTAGCTCCCTCATGGCCAAGGTCTGAGCTGAGGCTACCTTGTGAAGATTGTCCACCTGTGCAGTACCCAAGATGACAGTTGGTCATGGTTGGGAGGCCAAACTCACAGGAGAGGTGCTTATACTAGGGCGTGTAATTGAAAGGTTAGGATTGATTATCCGCATACTGAGTATGGTGAATTTAGGATTTGTTCCTGACAGATGTATCGAATGTTGTGGTGAAAGTGTATAATCTCTGCAGAGTGTCAAACTATTCGAATAGCCGCGTCCGCGGTTATGGACAGTTGGAGTGGCCATATTGTTCCCCCATCAGATGTTTTCAAAATGACTTGTGAAATGAATTGAGACTTTGACTTGACCACAACAGAGTTGTGACATGATTTATAAGACCCCCCTTAGGAGTTATAAAATTGTGACTAGCTTTGGAACTTAGTAGAGATAAACCTGGCTTTTTGCAAAACAACCCTAGAGCCTAGTGTCCTATTATCCAAAACCCCTTACCTGTTAGTATTAGTTTGCGAGTACTTAAAGAGTACTCATGGCTTTGTCCCTGGCTATTCCCATGGCCAGACTATGAAGAGGAGTACTTGGAAGATGGACCCCAGGAAGGTTACGACAACTAGGATCATCTCCCATCGTCAGCATTGCCTATGACCCTGAAGATGGAGCTTCGCCTACGCTACCGTTATTATTACGTATTCCGCTGCTTGAAGTTGTATTAAGAACTGGATCATGAGATCCCTATTTGTGTAAGAACTTATGTATCATTTGTAATGGATGATGTACTATGGTATCCAATTCTGTTATGTCTCGCAAAAATGGTAACCCTGGGATTGCGATGTATGGCATAACAGGCATCTGGGATTAAAATCCGGGTGTTGACAAGTTGGTATCAGAGCCATCCTGACCATAGGAGACCCTAGTTAGACTGGACGTTTGAACGAAAAACTTAGTTTCAAAACCAAAGAAAACAAATATTTACAAAAACTTATTCTCATTCTTATCTCTTTGATTCCTTCCTAAAAATTCATGTTCCTCAAAAACTCTTGCAAAATACATAAAATTTTGACACACTTGATCACCCTGCTAACCTACTCATCTTCTATTCTTATAGATGGACGTGAATTACAGCAAGTTTTACCAACTGGGGAATGGAGGAGACCTTATCTTTGAGAGGGATTTGGACCAGCTTTCGGAACTTCTGGAGCGTCCGCACCCCGAGTTCTTCGGAGCTCAGCTCAATGATCAAGGCGGAGAAGATCTGCAGTGGCTAATTGTTGCAAGTCTCCGAGGAAAAATTGAACCTCCCACTGCGGAGGGAATTCAGTTTACCTTGAGGGAAAATAACTGGCTCGATGGACTTGCCAGAGCAATGCAGGAAGCTCTTTCCCGTCTGTGTGGGCAGAGCATCAATCAGATCAAGGGTACTCGCTTTGAGTTTTGCCCAAGGCGTGATGCAAATGGACAACCACTGGAAGCCCCATACCACCCCGAGCTGAAGACTCAATTGGACCACCTTAGCTTCATGATGTACGATCGTCAGCAGGAGTTGGACAACTGCTGTGACTACTCCAACCACAAGTCTGGCATCATCAAGACGAAGGATTAGACCATCACCATGCTAGCAAAGCATCGCAAGTCTCTCCGCCGTCAGCTCGACAAGAAGGAGCGCATTATTGCCCGTCTTCGCCACCGCATCTCATATTTGGAGGAGACCATCCACGAGAGAGACATGCAGTTGGAGGAAAGGGAGAATGCTGGAGAGGATCTTCGTGGAGACCCTTACTCCTATCTCAGCGATGACGATGATTTTCTGGAGGATCAGGCCATGGACTTCTTCACCGATGAGGATGATTTTGCCTTCATCGATGATGATGAAGATGATGAAGCCACAGACTCCGAGGAGTAGTAGCACTTGAGCACTAGCGTAGTGAGTAGTATTCGGTCCCATTGTATCGTAGTTTCCAGAATGGTTCTTAAAACCATATGTTTTTCTTTGTTGTGGTGTGTGTTGTACTGTGTGCTATGAATGAATGAATGAAAAAGCAAGTTGCTAGAAAAATCTGAGTCAAACCTTTAAAACTTTTCAAAGACCCCAAACCTTACAAAATTTCCCTCTTTTCTCATGATCTATCTCAATCTTCAGATGCCACGTGGAGGAAGTGGTTCAGCCCCGGACCCGATGTTGCAGATACTGCAAATGTTGACTTCTGACCGCGAAGATGAAAGAGCGGAACGTCAAGCCAACCTAGCCCCTCTGCAGCAGATAGCCCAACTTGCCCACAACAACCAAGGCCACGAAAATCAGGACAACCATGGATCTAAGCTCAAGAATTTCCAGAATACCAACCCACATGTCTTCACTAAGTCAGAAGAGCCCCTAGACGCCGATGATTGGCTGCAAACCATGGAAAATGACCTAGAAGTCGCTAGAGTGGAAGCCAACAAGAAAGTTCTGTTTGCCACCCATTATCTAGTCGGAGATGCCAGGGCATGGTGGAACAGTGTTCGTGCAATGACCGGAGGACAGATGATGACCTGAGAGGAATTCAAGGTCAAGTTTAGCAGAACTCATGTGCCACCGGGTTTGATCAAGAGAATGAGAGATGAGTTCAGAGAGCTGAAGCAAGGATGGATGACTGTAGTGGAATACCGTGACAAATTTTTGTCATTAGCTAGGTATGCCCCGGACGAGATAGACACGGAAGCCAAGAAGAAGGAGAGGTTCCTGAATGGTCTGCATGATGAGATGCAGACGGTGTTAGTCAATATCCCCTTTGTGGATATTGAAGCCCTTGTCGACTCTGCCATCCAGATGGAAGGAAAGATCAACCAAGCCAATGAGAACCGCAAGCGTCGTATGATGCATCAGCCAGGAACCCATCAGACCCCAAAGTATCGCCCCAATCCATCTCCAGGAGTTGCCCCAAGAACCAACAAACCCCCGATGAACCATCCGACCTATCCCAACCGTGGAAACCCTAGACCCGGAGGAAATCACAACAACCCCGACAACTCTAGCAATTTCACCCGTGCCCCACCCAAGTTCAACACCAACAATGCTACCGCCAACACCAACACTGCCCCGAGGACTGGAAGCAATGTTGTGCCTGTCGCAGCCAAGGACAAGTCGCAAGTGACTTGTTATGCATGTGGAAATAAAGGCCACTATTCCAACGAGTGCCCCAACAAGAAGAATTCTACAGCCCCCAATGCCAATGTCCCAGCTCAGCAGCAGCGTCGTGTTCAGCCAGGAAGAAGATTTGCCCCAGGGAATTCACTCAACCGCAATGGCCGTCTTTTTCTCATGCATGCTGAAGAAGCTCAGGAAGCGCCAGACGTCGTGCTGGGTATGTTTTCTGTTAATTCAGTACTTGCACGAGTGTTGTTTGACTCTGGTGCATCGCATTCATTTGTCTCCGAAGAATTTGCCTGCACTAGTAAAATTCAACCAACCAAACTGAATCATGTTATGATTGTTCAAATTCCTGGATCAACCACCAAGGCTAGGCAAATTTGCAAAGCCGTCCCTATCCGAATCCATGGCATAGATTTTTATGCTTATCTGATAGTACTCGGAACTAAAGGTTTGGAAGTAGTACTAGGAATGGATTGGATGTCCAAACATAAGGGATTGATTGATTGTGCAAAGAAAGCCATCACCATGACCAGTACAGCCGGAATATCAGTCAAACATATATCTGAAACCTTACCTCGTCAATTCAAATGCAACAAGAGTATAGCACAACCTACCATTGACCAAGTCTAGATAGTCTGTGAATACCCCGATGTATTTCCAGATGTTTTGCCCGTTATGCCCCTAGATCGGGATATCGAGTTTATCATTGAACTAATCCCCGGAACAGGACCCATAGCCCAGAGACCATATAGTATGAACCCGTCAGAGCTAGCAGAACTGAAGAAGCAATTGGATTCCATGTTGGAAATCGGATTGATTCAACCAAGTGCATCACCATGGAGATCACCTGTCTTGTTTGTGGACAAGAAGGATGGAGGTAACCGTTTGTGTACGGATTATCGAAAATTGAATAATGTCACCATCAAGAACAAGTACCCCTTTCCCAAGATAGAAGATTTGTTCGATCAGTTGACCGGTGCCAAAGTGTTTTCTAAGATTGATCTTAGAACTGGTTATCATCAACTCAAGATTCGTGCAGAGGATATCCCCAAGACTACCTTTACCACCAGATATGGATTATACGAGTATACAGTCATGTCTTTTGGATTAACCAATGCCCCCGCTTATTTCATGAACCTCATGAGTAAGATTTTTATGGACTTCCTGGATAAGTTTGTCGTTGTTTTCATCGATGACATTCTGATTTATTCCCAATCAGAAGAAGAACATGAGCTACACCTAAGGACCATTCTTGGAACCCTTAGAGAGCATAAGTTGTATGCCAAGTTAGCAAATGTGAATTCTGGTTACAGGAGGTAGGATTCCTCGGTCACATTGTATCAGCCGGAGGAATTGCCGTTGACCCTGCCAAAGTGAAAGATGTAGAAGATTGGCAAGCCCCAACCACTCAAACCCAAGTTTGTGCATTTCTCGGATTGGCGGGATATTACCGCAAATTCGTAGAAGGATTCTCGAGTATCGCCAGACCCATGACCCAATTGCTGAAGAAGGACAAGAAGTTTGAATGGACCGACAAATGTGAAGTGAGTTTTCAAGAACTCAAGAGGAGATTGATTTCAGCCCCAATCTTGATCATGTCGGATATCACGAAGCCCTTCGATGTGTATTGTGACGCATCCAAGATTGGTCTCGGATGTGTGCTAATGCAAGAAGGCAAAGTTATATCTTATCTATCTCGACAATTGAAGCAACATGAGCAAAATTACCTAACCCATGACCTCGAACTCGCAGCCGTAGTTCTAGCCCTGAAGACATGGAGACATTACCTTATGGGAAATCGTTGTGAGATTTATTCGGATCACAAGAGCCTAAAGTATATATCCACTCAGAAGGAACTGAATATGAGGCAGAGAAGATGGATTGAGCTAATCAAGGATTCTGATCTGGACATTCACTATCACCCTGGTAAAGCCAATGTGGTAGCTGATGCCCTTAGCAGATTGCCGTGCCGCTTGAACTCCATGATTTTGAAGGAGCAAGCAAGTCTGCACAAAGAGATGGAAGATTTTCGGATGGAATTAGTGAGCGAAGGATTTTTGGCAAGCATAGAACTCCAGCCCACTTTGATCAGTCAGATTAAAGAGGCGCAGAAGGGAAATGCCAGTATCGACGGAATCAAGCGTCATATCGGTACAGGCAAAGTACCCAGATTCACAGAAGACGAAGAAGGAGTTTTGTGGTACAAAGGACGCATTTGTGTACCAGCAGATTCTGAGTTGAAAGAAGTTATCTTGAAGGAGGCTCATGATACTCTTTATTCTATCCATCCCGGAGGAACTAAGATGTATCAAGATTTAAAGGAGCAATTTTGGTGGCATAAGATGAAGAGAGAAATCGGAAGATATATCACCAAGTGTGATATATGTCAGCGAGTCAAGGCAGGACATCAAAGACCCGATGGATTATTGCAACCTTTGCAGATTCCGGAATGGAAATGGGATTCTGTAGGAATGGACTTTATCACTGGACTGCCTACTTCTAGTAGGGGAAATGACTCTATCTGGGTCATAGTGGATAGATTGTCCAAAGTCGCCCATTTCTTGCCCGTCAAAACCACCTATCAGAGTTCGAAACCAGCGGAGTTGTACATTGCTAGAATCGTTAGTTTGCACGGAGTCCCTAAGAACATAGTATGGGATCGAGGAAATCAGTTTACCTCGAGATTTTGGAAGAAAGTTCAAGAAGGTTTAGGAACCCGCCTAGATTTTAGTACCGTGTATCACCCTCAGACCGATGGGCAAACGGAGCGAGTAAATCAAATACTCGAAGATATGCTGAGAGCATGTGTGTTAGAATATGGATCCAAGTGGGAAGACTGTCTGCCGTTTGCAGAATTTTCCTACAACAACATTTACCAAGCCAGTTTGCAAATGGCCCCATTTGAGTTCATGTACGGAATAAAATGTCGCACCCCTTTGAACTGGTCGGAAGTAGGAGAGAGTCAGATTTTCGGACCTGACATCCTACGAGAAGCAGAAGAGAAGGTTCACAAGATTTGTGAGCACCTCAAGACCGCCCAATCCCGACAAAAGAGTTACACCGACAAGAGACGTCGAGACCTCTCCTTCAACATAGGAGATTTTGTTTATCTGAAAGTGTCGCCATTGAAGGGAATGCAGCGTTTCCAACTCAAAGGAAAGTTAGCCCCCAGATATATCGGACCTTTCAAAATTTTGAACCGTCGAGGAGAAGTATCGTCTCAATTGGAGCTACCCGAAGAGATGTCAGCCGTGCACAATGTGTTCCATATCTCGTTACTTCGCAAGTGTCTCGAAGTCCCTGAGAAGACCGAAGTGTTCAAGAATATCGACCATCGGACCATAGAGATCAACAATGACCTGACCTATCCCGAAGTACCCATCCGTATTTTGGAAGAAGCTTTTTGAACTACCCGAACCCGAAACATCAAGTTTCTCAAGATTCAGTGGAGCATCCACACAGAAGAGGAAGCTACCTGGGAACGCGAAGATCACATCAGGACGGAGTTTCTCGATCTCTCCAAATCCTAGGTAATCTTTTCGTCCTTTTTCAAATCTCGGGACGAGATTTTGTTTAAGGGGGGAAGGTTTGTAGCATCCCAAAAATACTAAGCTTGGATCATCACACACTAGTCATAACATTTAGGGTTAACAAAAACTTTTCTAAATAAAATTATGAAAGCATGCATATGTGTATGCATTGATTTTGAATTCTTTTAAACCACCTTGTTTGATTGTTTCATTGCTTGTAAAATGTTTCTTAGGTGAAATAAACATCATCTAAAACATTTCCCAAACTTTTCCTAAAGACAAATAAATCAAAACAAATATATTAAAGGAATGGTCATTTTGAACAATTTAACTCCCATGCCTACTTTGGCTGTCTCAAACTTTCAAAACCTAACAGAAACTTTTCTGGATCTTTGCACCCCTTGATTGTACTCATAACAAAGTATCAAGGCCCACTTTGTGATCATCCAGAAACTTTCAATTGCATAGTTTAAATGACAAGTCAAAATTTAATCTTTATCATATGGGAAGATCCCACTTTTTCAAAAACCACTCAAACAAGCTCAACTTTCAAAACCCAAGCATCTGCAGACTCACCAGCACCAATCTAGCAAACCCACCAAAAATCTTTTCAAAATTCAAAACTTGATTTCATGCGGCCATTTCATCAAACAGGTTGCAGATACAAATCAAACAAACATCAAACACTATTGTGAGCAGTGATTCTTGCCTAACTTGTTCCCTATTTAGCTCACAACCAGCTCAGTAGATCATCTAGCAAGATTAACCAAGCACTAGCACCACTGTGAGCCTGCCATTGTCATGAATGGTGAACAGCCGAGCACACCCTTGCCACCCCATAGTTGACAGCAAGCTAGGAGCAGCAGCAAGCCTAGCCAGCATGTTTGGGAGGCAGCCCACCGTCCACCGCCACTCACTGTCCTATCCGCGAGCCTTGCCAAGCCCTGGACCACACGCACGGATCGCGCCCAGACCGCCAGCGACCATGCCGAGCGTGCGCCAGAGCACCACCCTCGATCGAAGCCCACAGACCGCGCGCCGCCCTCACCGCGTGCATACACAATGCCCACCGACCCAGGAGACCGCCAGACATCCCCGTTCACTGCCCCATGACGCACAGCCACCGCTCGCCGTCGAAGGCGCCTCCTTTGCCGCGCAGAGCATCGCGTGTTCTAGACCAAGCCGCACCGCCCCACGCCTCGAAACCATGTCGTTGAGCATCGCCAGGAGACACCGCACCGTCCCCTACCATCGCCCATGCCAATAGCCGCCTATAACATCGCCCCCGACGAGCTCACCGTGCACCCCGACGGTCCCCTCGCTCGACTATAAATAGAGGCCACCCCCGCTCGATTTCTTCACACCATCTCACTCCCCTCTCCTCACTGATCGTGCCACACCGTTCTCAGAGCAAGGCGAGCACCACCTCGCCGGAATTTCACCGGAGCCCGCCGCCTCTGGAGAAGAAGGGCGCCATCGATTTCGTCCACCCCAGGAGCTGCCGCGACCACCCCTGAGTTCGCCGTTGTCAACTTCGTCATTCGCCCACCTCGCCGACCCTCGCTAGCACCCCGGTGAGCCCCCAGCAACCCCCACTGGCCGCGCTAGGTTTCTTTCTCGCCGGCGTTGCCCAGCGTCGACGATGACTCCCAGCTGTTGGATTAGAATCAGATCGAACGAACCGCGTTGCCCCGTACCGCTTCGCCCCTCCCCGTGTCACTAACGAGTGGGGACATCCATTTAAGCAGCCCGCGGGAGCACTGCGCTTAGCAGGCCGGCCCAGTAACTTTTCCCGCGCAGCCCAGTTATTCAAATTAAACCTTTTTCTTTTTAATTCAAACACACTTCTGTACCCATTTTCAAAAATCAACCCAGGTCGATTCTGTGCACCAATTTGAATGAAACTAATTTTGTTGGAAAGGTCTGTGCACCAATCTTAAAGTAGTTTTTCAATGAGTAGAAATTACTTTTCTAAAAATAAAAGGAATTAAACCAAGCCTTAACCTTGTAATGTTAGAGATGATGCTAGATCATCTATAGGAACCTTGTGTGTGATGATTGCAAGTAGTAAGTATTGTTTGGTGATTGTGTACCTCGTATTTATTCATAGACGCTAGTACCGACCAAGGATACGAGGAGGAAGGAGGATACTACGAAGAAGAAGCCGAGGAGAACTTCAACCACTGCTCTGCACAAGGCAAGATGAGACTATACCTATGCAAGCCAATACTTGCAAGCTTATACTGATATTGTGCAAGCCAATACTGCTACTATGCCTACTATATGCCTTAAGCATATGCGAGCATACCCACTTGATAAACCAATCCTAGTTTTATTTGCAAGCTTCTTACCTTATTTCTTTATCAAAGCTTACTTAGAGTTTACTTAAGAGTTTGGTATATACTAGAAAGTTATCTGAAGGTGGCATAAAGAGCATAAAATTTGGCCTAAGTTAGAAACCTTGATATCATCCTAAGATATAAGGTTGTACTTAGTTGAAACTCCACTAGTTTACCACCCCTCATTAGTGCTTATCCCCACCTGTAGATGCTAGTGCTAAGCATAAAATTTGATCAACTTTAGATGGGAATACTTGGTGAAAATGGTTATGAAAACCTTAGAATGATGGATCATTCTATTGAAATGTTTTGGACATGTGTTTCCAAACACCTAATGATTTTGGTGATGAAAATGTTGAGGCATGAGCCTTAGCCCTTTTATAAAACTGATGGTTGTCCAGATGCGATACCATTCCAATTTTATCGTACAACCACAATACCCGAAGATTGGGTAGGGCTTGACTGGAAACTTATGTACCTTAGTATTAGCTCCCTCACGGCCAAGGTGTGAGCCGAGGCTACCTTGTGAAGATTGTCCACCTGTGCAGTACCCATGATGACAGTTGGTCATGGTTGGGAGGCCAAACTCATAGGAGAGGTGCTTGTACTAGGGCGTGTAATTGAAAGGTTAGGATTGATTATCCGCATACTGAGTATGGTGAATTCATGGTTTGTTTCCGACGGATGTATCAAATGTTGTGGTGAAAGTGTAAAATCTCTGCAGAGTGTCAAACTATTCAAATAGCCGCGTCCGCGGTTATGGACAGTTGGAGTGGCCATACTGTTCCCCCGTCAGATGTTTTCAAAATGACTTGTGAAATGAATTGAGACTTTGACTTGACCACAACAGAGTTGTGACATGATTTATAAGACCCCCCCTTAGGAGTTATAAAATTGTGACTAGCTTTGGAACTTAGTAGAGATAAATCTGGCTTTTGCAAAACAACCTTAGAGCCTAGTGTCCTATTATCCAAAAACCCCTTTATCTATTAGTATTAGTTTGCGAGTACTTAAAGAGTACTCATGGCTTTGTCCCTGGCTATTCCCATGGCCAGACTATGAAGAGGAGTACCTGGAAGATGGACCCCAGGAAGGTTACGACAACTAGGATCATCTCCCATCATCAGCATTGCCTATGACCCTGAAGATGGAGCTTCGCCTACGCTACCATTATTATTACGTATTCCGCTGCTTGAAGTTGTATCAAGGACTAGATCTTGAGATCCCTATTTGTGTAAGAACTTATGTATCGTTTGTAATGGATGATGTACTATGGTATCCAATTCTGTTATGTCTCACAAAAATGGTAATCCTAGGATTGCGATGTATGGCATAACAGGCATCTAGGATTAAAAATCCGGGTGTTAACAGTTACCAAACTTGAAACATGTGACAAGGTTGATGTCTCTCATAGGTTTGCTTGTCTTGTCTTCCTCTTTTATGGAAAATGTGATGCATAATGGCCTAGCTTTTTGCATTTGTGGCACATCACTTTGCTAATATCCTTCTTCTTCTTGGGTCTCTCCAAAGCTAGGAGGGATCTTAGTTCATGTTCTTCATACTTCACCACAAATGTGGGAAAACTTCCTCGGTTCTTAGAACGATTCCTAGGATAACGTCCATGTTTCCTCTTTTGTCCACCATGGTGAGTTACAATGTATGGAGGTGCATACTAAGATTTGAATTTGTCTCCATCATTCTTGGTGGAATTTATTCCTTCATGGAGGTTTCCAAACATTTGATGCATTCCATCTTGTTTCATCTATTGAACTATAGGGTAGATGGGGCATTGGATAGGGACATGATCATTTCCTTCACATAGGAAACAAGAAACTTGAGATGTGGGGCATTGTCTAGTTGGATGTTTCTCTTCACAATTAGGGCATTGGTCCACATGTTCTTTGTAAGTTTGTCCTATGTCTCCATATATTTTGCAGGCTTGAGTTCCTTCTATAATATCATCCTTGATATCATTGTTGTCACAATCACTTTGGGAAAGGTTGCTTCTCATGTTGATCATCTGATTGGTCATCCTTTGCAATAATTGATATTGGGTTTCCAAGAACTTTAGCATGGTTGGGTTTAACTCATTGTTGTTGGCTAAAAACTGAGTTATCACTTGATTCCACTAGGCTTGGGTTGCTAGTAGTTGTTCTCTCATGTGTATCTCTTGGTTGTTGTTGTCACCATCCTTGATGTTGGAGTTGTGGTCTCTTTGAGAAGTCATTTGTTTGGGTTGGATTGGGATTATATTAGGCAAAATATTTCTAGAGGAAAATTTCTACTTAAACACAACAAATCACACAAGGAAATGTGCAAGAAATCACAATCATGCATTTCAATCAAACAACAAGATTCAAGCATATTCTTAGGCAACAAAATATTTTTGTTACACCACATAAGTTGGCGTGATCAATAAATTGATCTAAACTAAACACTAGTATGGTGGTCCAACTATAGGATTCACTTGAGATCATTACATTCTTCTTAGTTGTTTCTTCATGAACAAGATCATGGTATCCTTGGAAGAAAATCTTGTATATTGGGCATAATGCTCAAAGGTGATGATGGTTCCTTCTAAGTTGTGTTTCCTTAGTCTCTAAGTCTTGAGTAATATTCTTGTCTCACTTGTAGTCCTTAGTGATGTCCAAGTTGAAGTCCTTGGTGAAACTAAAGTTGAAGTCATTGGTGATGTTGAAGTCCTTGCTCATGTTGATGTTTTTGTCCATCAAGTTGAAAAAGAAGAGATGTAGAATCAAAATAAAATGTTGAGGAAAGAGTTTACTAGATTTTTTGTAAATAAGTTTGAACAAAATACAACTCCTATTTTTCTAAGGGGTTTTGTCCAATCTTAGGGTTATAATCCTATAGGCAACACAGTGCTCTGATACCATCTATAGAGGTCCCAACCTGATAAGGTACAGATCCTTGTGTTTACAATGCTAGTCCCTGGATCAATAGCTAGCATCCACAGTTTAAGATGTAATATCAAGAAACAAAGGTAATATTACAACTTATAACCAGGAATAAAATAATTCATTACATCTTACATAGCTCATTTGGCTATCTTATTACAATGCAGCAGATATAACTATATAGCATGGAGCCCTTCATCTTCATATGCCACAGGCATTCATGTTGGTTGTAGACTTGTAATCCCTACTCAACAAACTTCACTAACATCAAACAAACCTGCAACATAATAACATACATCCACAAGGGTTAATACATTTGAATTTTATTGGCAAGTGATACTATGGTAGAATAGTGGTATCTAACATCTACATGCACTTGGCTAAGTGTAGCTTAGGCTGGCTTTGCTCAAAATAAGGTTTTCCTTATTAGTTGAAAACACAAAGTTTTTGTTTGTCAAAATCACCCAAGGAACCACCAATAGAAATTGGTGAACCTTTAACCCTTGTTCAACCACAAGTTTTTAACTTAGAAATTAGGATGAGGATATCCTTGATAGCTTCAATGTCTTGATGCTCAAATTGTCCATTGCCGGGGACCCGGCTAAGTACTTAGGTTTTACTCTCTCGAGAGGTGGTGCACTTTCCCCACAATACATGACATGCATCAAGACAAGATCTTTTAGAAGCCTTCCCTTAGACCAAATGGACGCATTCCATCCTATCACGCTACCACATTCTGTCCATTTGGCTAAGTTATTGCAACCTGTATGATCAAGGAAGAGCCCATATTTCCATGTGGCTGCACTAGAAGCTTCTCAACACTTTGACATCTCAAATCTCTTTGTTCCTAGGTGGATTTCCACAAGTGTGATACACAAGGTAGCCATCCTGGGCCTTGTGAAACCACTCAACACAAACCATTCTCACCATTCCACCTAGGTGATTCATTCACATAGTTGTTTTATTAAGCAAAAACACAAGTCGTAGACTTAGAAATATTTCCATAGCATGAATAATCCACCCTTGTTTTCTATTAGCTAAGCTAAGCATAGTAGTAGCAAGAATCTTAAAATCGGGAAAATTGCACTAAGACAACATCTACTAGGATTTCCCAAGTCATAGCTTATACTTAGAAAATTCCATGCAAGTCCTACTCAAAATATCACTAATGCATAGTCAAAATAATAGGACAAAATATATGAAGCACCACTAGCCTTTTTAGTAGAGAAACTAGGTTCAATCCTTGATCGTTCAATTGTCACACTCTTCAAAGTTCACTAGAATCAAATCAAGCCAGGCACAAATTCAAAACTAGCATTCAAACAATTCACCACATTAAATAATAATAAAAACAAAGAAATGCATGCAAGCATGCAAAAGGTTGTTTTATTTGGAAAGGTGGCTTCTAATAAGGCTATAACCATTTCAAAACACCTACTGGTTATTTATAAAAGTGGCAAAACCATTTAAAAACAAGTTAGTGAAAATGGCCATTTTAAATCATTTTTGTTTTGCTAGAAATTCTTTGATTCAAAGGAATAATTTCTAGTGTTAACAAAATATATTTTTAAACTCAAAAGTTAGTTTTTATGGTCACGGAGTTAAAATCAAATCCATTTGCAAAAGGTTTTACTCAAAAATAATTTTTAAAGCAATTTTTATATCCAAAATAGTCCTAAACATGTTTCTGCAAAAACACATAATTTTCCAGAATCAAAATACTAAACTAAGGCCATAGTTGCAAAGTTTACATTTTTCTGAATCCATTGATATAAAGTTTGTAATTTTTGGCCAAGCAGAACAAAAGTTATAGATTTTACAAAATCAAACCACTAATAGATCTAATTCTGTTTTTAAAACTATAGTCTGGCTACATGTCATAATTTTATTGGTCGATACCACTTCATCAGGATTGAGCAATGTGGGCTGCAGGATCTCATTTAAATTGCACAGATCAGATTGACTCTTATCGGTTCTCTTAAGTCATCTAACACAACCACAGGATTTGCATCCAACGGCTCACAGCACAACGACTACTAAATGGCAGCGCTGGTGAGAGGCGCGCAGCAGCGGCGCTCTATCAGCGGCGTTCCAGCACAACCAGGAAGTAAGGGAGAAATGGAAGGGGCTCACCGGGTTCACCGTGGCGTGGGGATGCTCGAGGTGGTCGCCGTCGACGAAGGGGCACACGGGGTTGCTATCAATTGCTCGCCGGAGTTCCTGCTACCATCAGGTGCGCTCAGACGTCGTCGAAGGCGAGGCTATGGACCATGCTAAGGAAAACAAGCAGTGTTGTTAGATGCACGAGACGAAGGCGAGTACGCGAGCGTCAACCAGAGAGAGAGAGGCGCGGTCAGGGGTTACCAGGAGAGGTCGCCAGAGTCGAAGCAGTCCATAGTGGCGCTCAGATGTTTGTCTAAGGCAAGGTTTTGGGATGCGTGCGTGCAAGAAGAGGGTGCTTGCAGGTGTGCGAGGTGGTGGCGAGCAAGCTGGTGTGGGCTAGGGGCCGAGGATGGTCTGGGTTGGCCGGAATTGGCGCGGATGCTCGTCGGAGGCAGTGAGGTTCAAGCGATCAATTTGGGCATCCTAGGGGCTCCCGTGGCATGGGGGTTGGGAGGAAAGAGAGAGGAGAGAGGGGCGATTAGTAGGTCATGGTCGTGGGAAGGGATTGTCACGACATTTACACGAATTAACGCAGGAAATGGCAGAGAGAAGAGGGAAGGAACTGGTCGCGCAAGGACGACGATGTGTTGGCAGGGTGGGTCTGGTGCGTCAGTGAGAGGGGTGGGGTTATACGTGGTGAGAAAATAATGGCCAAGGAGAGAGGGTTAGAGCCGGGTGGGCTGTAGTTGGGCCAGATTGGGCTGGGGGTCTAGTTAGGTTTAGTTGGGTCATTTCTTTCCCTTTTTTCTTCTGTTTCTTTTTCTTTTTCCATTTCTGATTTCTGTTTTCATTTGATTCAAATGTTTTAAACATATGTTTGAATCCAAATATTTATCAAACCTTTTCAGTAGGTTAAAGCTATTTATTAATGTTTTTAAAAGTCCATTTTAGAATATTTCAAATATTCTCTTATGGTTAAATATTTATTTAAATGAGGCACTTGTTTTTATTTAAATAAAATCAAATATGATTCTAATCCATATAATTTTTATTCAAATAATTATTTTATTCTTTTTAAGTTAATTAGATAACTTTTAATCCATTTTTGCAAATTTCAATTATTATTTTCTCATGATTTAGTTAAACATTTATATTAGGAATTTTGTCTTCATTCAAATAAAATTGAATATGGTTAAAAGCCCATATAATTTTAAATAATCTTTATTCCTTTATTTTATTTGGATTATCTTTATTCCATTTTTTTATGGATTTGGCCAAGATTTAATTTGAGTTTTAAATATTCCTTTTTTATTTATTTCTTTCTTTGTCTTATACAATCCATATCTTTTTATTTATAGTTCCAAATATGTTGATTCCACTTTGTATAATTTTATTTAATATTTATTTATCTTTTTAAATTCCTTTAGGATTATTTTGCTTACAATTTGGTATGGAATTTTAGTGAGGAGCTTTATTGGCTTTGGAAATTATTTCTCTTTAACTTACTAAATTCATAAGTTTTTATCTATGGCTCCAAATTTAGTGATACCAATTTCCATGGTTTTATAATATTTTTGTTTATCATTTGTGATCATTTATAAATGTTTGTTGCTAAATTTTATATGGATCAAAGTAATAGTCTTGGAGATATTTGAAAATGATTTCTTCCATTAACATTTTGGGTTTGGTTTATTTTTCCCAAGTGTTTTAAATTCAAGATTCCTTCCATGCAAGAATGTATTTTACTTGGGAATTTTTTTGTTGCTTTCTAATTCAAATTTTGTTCAAGTAGGGTTTTGATGTTTCCATTTAGAAGCAAAAAGTTCCTTTTCACCCTAAATTTCAACAATTGTTTATTTTGTTTATTTATTTTTCACATTCCAAAATTTGTAAAAATTTGGAATGTGACAGTTATCCATTCATCATGGGTAAAACTCGTGATGGAAAGTTTCCTATATTACCATTCACTACAAGAAGAGGTACAGTTCTTGACACCTCTGTTGGTCTTGATTCACCATCTATGATGAGTATGCTCCTTACACCACCACATACAGATGTTACACATACTGCTACTTCTGCTGAATCTTAAATTGCTTCTGATACTCATGATGTTACTTCTACTATGCTTGATGAAAGTGGTTCATTGGTTCCTTTCCTAGATGCTTCAATTGCTAGACCTATAATTGGAAACACTGAGACTCCTAATGAAGATATTACTACACCTGTTTGTTCACCCCGAGTCTAGAGAGAGTCCTAGCTATGACATTGATGACGGTTATGTTGAAATGATTGATGAATTTATTGAAGAATGTCGAAACACTCATGGTGCAAATGCTATTAAAAGTCTTCTTGAGATACGTATTGTTAGACCTAAATTATCACCTGATGCTAAGTTTTCCACATCTCCCATAAATATTAAAGATAAGGATTATGATTTCTCTCTTGATTTATCTTACATAACCATTATTGAGAAAGAACCTTTTTGTGGGACTGAAAATGAAAGTGTTGTGGCACATATGACTGAGCTCTCTACTATGAGTGGCTTATTTTCTGATGATATTAAGAAACGCACCTGCTTTGTTGCTAAAATTTCCCTTTTTCATTAAAAGGAGAAGCTAAAGCTTGGTTTAATAATTTACCTCCTGGATCTATTGATAGTCCTGATTGCTTGATTAATACTTTCTTTCAGAAATATTTCCCTCCTAGTGATCAACAGGCCATTTTGCAGGAACTTTTTGATTTTAAACAGGGAGAAGAGGAGAAATTGCCTGAATCATGGGCAAGGTTTTGTGCTTTAATTCAAGCATAGCCTGGATGTCCAATACCTAAAAATGAGCTTCTTGATATATACTATAATGGACTAACTGATGAATCTAGGACATACCTGGATAGTTGTGATGATTGTGTTTTCAGGAAAAGAACTCCTGAAAGTTGAGGAATTAATGGCTAAAATAAGCAAAAATTATGATGACTGGACTACATCTGAGTCAACTACACCTAAGCCAACTACACCTGAACCCACTGTGCCTGAGCCAGCCCCCCTCCCCCCCCCCCACCAAAACCAAATAATAGGGGAGTCATTGAACTGAATGATAAAGTGATGAAGGAAGCTAAGAAATGTCTTAAGGAGAAGGGTATTAAATCTGAAGATGTGAAGAATTTACCGCCTATAGAAGAATTATGTAAGCCAATATCCCACTCATCCACTATTGAGGTACACTCTCTCCAACATTTTGATGAAGATGATATTCCTTATTCTAAACCTCCTGATCAATGCTTAGAAGAACTTGATATTTATCTTGTTAAGCAAGATAATTTGAATAAGAGAGTGCAGAATCATTTAATGGAAAACTCCAGAGCTATTAATGAGCTGCATGATATTGTGGAAAAACCTCCAATGATGTTAAAATGCTTGTTAAACATTTCCAAATGGTTCAAACTCATATTGATCAGCTTACAAAACTACGAAAAGATTTGCTAGTTAATGCTTCTAGAGAAAAATATGCTTATGAAATTAGAACTAGGAGTGGTGCTTACACTCAGGATCCTTTATATCCTGAGGGACATCCTAAAAGAATTGAGCAGGATTCTCAACAAATTGAAAATAGTGGTACTCCTTCTAAGAGAAAGAAAAAGAAACATAAAATAGTTGTAGAATCTTCTGAACCTGCTAAAGATCCTAATAGTATATCTGTCTCTGATGCTGAAACTGAAAGTGGTAATGATAAAAATGATGCTCTTGATAAAGAAGAAATTGAAGAAGAACCTGAAAGGCACACTAAGAATACTAAGTACACTAAGGAAGATTGTGTTTCCAATAAACATGGTAGTGAAAGAAAGCCTTGGGTTCAAAAACCAATGCCTTTTCCTGATAAGAAACACAAGTCAAAGGAAAAAGAACACTATAAAAAGTTTTATGAGTGGATGAAACCTTTTTTTTGCAAATCCCTTTGACTGATGCTATTAAATTGCCTCCTTATTCAAAGTATATGAAGGATATTGTCTCTAATAAAATGAAGATTCCTAATAAGGTAATTTCCACTTTGCTTGCTAATTATTCCTTCAACGGTAAGGTTCCAAAGAAACTTGGAGACTTAGGGATTACAAATATTCCTTGTTCTATTTAAAATAATTATATTAGAATTGCTTTGTGTGATTTGGGAGCAGGAGTTAGTGTTATGCATTTTTCTCTCTACAAGAGACTTCAACTGGAAAAAGTGATACCAATTGATAAATCTTTGCAAATGGCTGATAAGTCTACTACTATTCCTATTGGTATATGTGAGGATGTTCCTATTCAAGTAGCTCATAATTGTTTGATATTAACTGAATTTGTTGTGCTTGAAATGCCTGAAGATGATAATATGTCTATTATTCTTGGGAGACCTTTTTTTAATACTACAGATGCTGTCATTAATTGTAATCAAGGAAAAGTAACTTTTAATGTTAATGACAAGGAGCATACTGTCTATTTCCCCAAGAAGATTGATAAGAATTATGGCCTAAATTCAATTGAAAATATTGAAGGCATCAAAGTCGAGGAAATATATTATCCCATACCACAAGAAGATTATGAAACTATTATGATTGGGTCTATTGCTATCAAGGTTGAGGTAACATAATCATTTAGTGAAATGCAAAGTTTTGTTTCATATAAAATTGTTTTGGTAACAAGACCTAATCAACCTTGTTAACAAAGGGATTTTAATGAACAAAACAATGTTTTCACCATGATTATCCTTGCCCACTTTTATTTTATCTATTCTAATTTTTGCTTTCACCTTGTTTACCTTTCTTTTGCTAGTTGCTTGCATATTAGAGTGTCTTAGAACTTCTGAAGTTTTAGTTTTATTTGTTTTTGCATCATTCCAAAATCATCTTTCTGCTAGAAAATCATTTATAAATTCCTGAAAATTGCTCAAAACTAAAGTTTCTCGAAAAATTCTGGAAAATTCATATTAAATTTTTACACCAAAAAAGGGGAAGAGAGGCACCTGGAGTGACCCAGGGGGGCCCACGAGGCAGGCACACCACCTGGTGGCGTGGCCACACCAGGGGCGCACCTGGCCATGGTGTGCGCCAGCCCTGGCCCTCCACTTATTCTTCCACCTGCCACTCCTCCCTCTCTCCCAATAAAACACCATTTCATTGCTCAAACCCGTGTTCTTGTCGTTCTTGCTCGCGATTTTCGATCTCCTTGCTCAACCCACCTTTGTTGCTGATATTTAGAGCAATTGTTCTTTGGTATGTGAATCCTCCGCTTGTCCAAGTAGATTTGTGATTAGTGGATTTTATCTTGAGTATTTTGCTACTATAGGTGATAGGTTATGTGATCTTGCATACTATAGGTGATAGGTCGCCGGTGGAGGAGAGGAGCAGGCTGCCGGAGGAGGAGGAGGAGGAGAAGGTTGCCGGAGGAGGAGCTTGCCGGGGTGGAGGAGGAGTGATGAGGGAGGTGGGAAGAGGAGGAGGAGCTCATAGGGGTGGGGGAGGGAGGAGGGAGGAGGAGGAGCTCACCTGGGTGGAGGAGGAGGAGCTCACCGGGGTGGAGGAGGAGGGAGGAGGAGAGAAGAAGTGGAGGAGGATAATGGTGGAGGAGGAGAAGGGTGGAGGAGGAGAAGGGTGAAGGAGTGGAAGAGGATAAGAGAGGGAGAAGGGGTGGCGGGATTCAAATTTCGAATCCCACCCAAGACTTCTGTGGCGCATATGGAAGAAATGTGCCACAAAAGTTTCTCCTGCTTTTTATTTTTTTGCAGGAAAAAAACGATCTTTTGGCCATAACTTTTTACTTTTTTGAATTTTAAAAAAACTAAAAAATCGCTAAATGATCAGAGGTCGTTGCGAGCGGATGCCAAATCTCGTTCTCGTCATTTTGGTATATTAAACGTTTTTTCCGACATCATATGCAAAAGTTACGGCCGTTTTACCGTGGCATGACCTTTTTTGCATAAAAAGTCGAAATGCAGGTTTGTTAATTTTTCTACAAACTAGACCACATTACCTACCACAATGTGAAAGG
Organism: Avena sativa; assembly: GCA_916181665.1. Lineage (NCBI taxonomy): Eukaryota > Viridiplantae > Streptophyta > Magnoliopsida > Poales > Poaceae > Avena > Avena sativa. The sequence goes on from OV702294.1 coordinate 513,333,170, forward strand.
ATTTTATTTTTTGAAGTGTTTTTCATTTTCTATTATTTTTTGCAAGGCTACAAAGGCGATCCACAGGGGGATCTGTTTTTCCTACTCCAATTCTATGGCGCACACCTCCGTATGCGCCACAAAAGATGAACCCTTCTATGGCACACCGACGAGATTCCGTGGTAGGGTCCACCCGAGCTTTCTGTGGCGCATATGGCTATATGCGCCACAGAAAGCCCGGGTCCCCAACCCTGGTGGAAACTTCTGTGGCGCACCGACCCTTTGCATGCGCCACCGAATAGCGACAGGTTCTATGGCGCAATTGCTGTAATGCGCCACTATTGGTTTTCTGTGGTGCATGGCAAAACATATGCGCCACAGAAGTCTTGTCTACCTATAGTTGTTTTCTTAGTAGTGTGCTATGAAAGCACATCACTTTGTTACTGCTAACTCTAGTTCAGAGAGTTTAGTTTACATGATGTTGTTTACTGACGGAGATGAGAGGGAAATTCCCTTGCCACAGTCTACTTTGTTCAGAATTTGTAGGAGGCCATGGTCGCGCTCCAATGAGGAGATGGACGAGTAGCCTCGCTTGCTTGGTTTCTACGGGAAGCACCAGGGGGATGCGCCCTCTTATGACTACTCCGCGCACTATGCCTGGGAGTTCTCGAGTTCGTATCAGGACGAAGGCACCTCTTCATCATATTATGGAGGCGCCCCTTCTTGGCCAGCTTGGGGTTGATCTCCACTTAGGACAAAAGCCTAAGCTTGGGGGGAGGTATACCGAAATCACACTCATCTACATACCATATTTTGTCGGTACTTTGCATATCCATGTTTTGCTTTCTTTCTTTTTAGTTTTTGTCCTTGCTTTATTTCTGCTTCCCAAAACACAAAAATACCAAAAATATTTTCGTTATTTCCTTTTGTTAGATCATTTATTTCTTTTAGCCTTGGTTTGCTTCACCCTTTTTAGCTTTGATTTGATTATTCAAAAAACCAAAAAGATTTTACTTTGTTTGCTCTTTCCTTCATTTCTTGTCTTTAAAATCGAAAACCCAAAAATATTTGTTGTTCTTCTCTTTTTTTTAAAGTTCATTGCAGGGTTCAGTAGTCCTCAGTGACTCCTTTGGAGTTTGGGTTTCATATTCAAGTACACAAGTGAAAGGCAATGATGATTTATGACAACTCGAGGTGTAGTAAGAGGCTAGTATGAACTCTATTTGTTTTCATTTTTGTACATATACTCATCATTGTGGGAATGCTTAGTCTGTTCGTGTAGGGTGTATGTTATTTAATGGATGCTTAGTAGTTCTTGCTCACTTATGATCAGTTCCAATCTACTAATAGTTTGTAGCATGTCATATAAATGTTTGCTTGCATTGTTCTGTTCATAACTTGGTATGACATTGTGGTATCCTCCTCTGTATATTTTATCTGAATCAACTTGGCACATCCTCACGCATGCATATGACTAAACAAAAAGTCAGTGAAGCCTCGATGATTTATTTTGCCTCAGAGTTCTTGTGTCACTTTTATGCCACTATTAATTTTGTTTTGTCGCAAGCATGATTATGATAGTTACTGCTCTCTTGATTGTCGCTCCCTTTCTATTGCTAGCTTTCACTTGCACTGAGTATGAGCTCTACTCGTGCATCCAACTCCCCAAAACCAAAATTATCAAAAAGAGTCCACCATATCTATATATTAGCATCATTGCTATTACTTGCATATTTATTATTCCTTGTTTTCTTCCAAATAAAATGTTTGCTTGTTATGAGAAAATTAGTTAGTAAAGCTCTCACGAACTTGATGTCACACTTTATTTTCTTGCACTTAATAAACCTGAACCATTGTGACTATATATGTAGTTATATGCTTGCAAATTATAAGTTGGGAGTTAACAGAACCATGCTGTCATGGGGAAATCTTTCAACACTTGTACATATATATCCAGTTGATATCATGATGTTTTGTTTATGGATGTCGACGGTGTGAAATAAAAGGGGATCTTGTAAGTCCATGGAGTATTATATATGTGTTAGAGAAACGCCTGGGCGGCTAGCCTAAGCCATGCCTAATCATGGTGGAAACTTGCAGCATAACCATAGTGAGCAATCGATGAAGCATCTTCACAAAAAAAAGAAAAAAAAGGGAAAAAGCACCATGCTCATGGTAAATAAAAAGATCGCTGAGATGCTCAATATCTGTTGCCTTGTCATTTTGATATGGGATAGCTCATGTGTCATGGGGCAAGGGGTACCCCGTTGGCGGTTCTCTATGATACACTTATACTTATAATGACAAGAACTTACCTGTGACTAAAGTGTTGGAGATATGCCCTAGAGGCAATTATAAAAATGGTTACTATTATATCTTTGTATTTATGATAAATGTTTACATGCTATAATAGTATTAACCGAAAACATTAATACTTGTGTGATTTGTAAACTAAATTAGAGTCCCTGGTAAAGCCTCTTTATAATACTAGCTTGTTGGCTAATAGATGATCGTGGTTTCTCGATCATGAACATTGAGATGTTATTAACAATGAGATCATATCATTAGGAGAATGTTTATGATGGACATACTCCTGTAGATAAGCGCAGCATAAATATCAAGTCATTTCAATAGTTCATTTGCTATAAGCTTTCTGATACATAGTAACCTAATTCTTTGACCATGATATCATGCTAATCACCATCACCAGAAGGATGCTTTGATGACATCAAACACCACACCGTAACTGGGTGTCTATAAAGGTGGCATTGAGTGTTCGGAAAGTATGTGTTGAGGCACATGGATCAAGAGTGGGATTTGTCCATCCATATGACGAATAGATATACTCTGGGCCCTCTCGGTGGAATGTCATCCAATTATCTTGCAATCATGTGATTGACTCACAAGGGATCACATATCACAGGAACGAGAAAAGAGTACTTATCGGTAACGAGGTTGAACTAGGTATGCAGAGATACCGACGATCAAACCTCGGATAAGTAAACTATCGTGAGACAAAGGGAAATTGGTATCGTATGTAAGTGATACATTCGATCGCAAAGTAATCGTAGAAATATGTGGGAGCCATATGAATTTCCAGATTCCTCTATTGGTTATTGATCAGAGAAGTGTCTCGGTCATGTCCGCATAATTCACGAACCGTAGGGAGACACACTTAAGGATTCAATGTTGTTTAGTAGATATGGAATGTCAGTAGGAAAACAGAATGTTGTTCGGAGTCTCGGATGGGATCTGGTATATCACGAGGAGATCCGGAATGGTCCGGAGAATAAGATTCATATAAGGAAAGTGCAATTCTAGAGTTCGGGAAAGATTCCGATGTTTTCATCGGAGAGGTTCTAGAAGGGTCTAGAAGGTTCATCGGACAGGAAGGGGAATGGTCCATGAATGTGCCATGGTTAAGTGTAATGATTGGATCATGTCCAATGTCACTTTGGTTGGGCATTTGTGAGAAAAATAAAGCTCTAAATTGAAAGTCAAAAGGGAGGTTTGAAAAGTCAAACTGGAACAATAGTTTCCTAGTGGAAGAAGGAAAGAGTCCTTCTTCTATCCAGCTTGGGTTTGCGTATTGATTCAAACTCCCCTCTTTCAAGCCTCCCTCCCTATCATAAATAGAGGGGGGCTGCCCCAAAGAAGACACACAACCAGCCCTCCCCACCCGTGCGTCGTCGCCGCTTCACGTCGCCGACCCGTCATCGTCGCCCTAGCCACCGCCGACACCTCCTCCTCCATTTCGTCCCTCTAAACCTAGATCGACGGAAATCCTAGATCCACCATAACTCGCACCGGCTTAGGCGAAGCCCTGCGGTATCTTCCCTCTACTTCTGACACCACACCATCATGCTGCCGAAATCGCGAGGGGAGAACTACAACCTCCGCTACCTGCTGGAACAAGGGAGAGGAAGGTATTCATCGAGTACCGTACGTGTGACCGACTGTGGAAGCGCCGCCGGAACGCAGTGCCGGAAGGATCGTCTACGCGATCTTGAGATCGTCAAGTGTACGACTACATCACCCACGAGAATCTGCTCTCGTTAACCGCTTTGTAATCTTCATGGGTGAGTACTCTAATCAACTCGTTGCTTCAATCTAGTAGATAGATCTTGGCTTGTTTGTATGCATACGGTAGAAATTTTTTGTTTTCCATGCTACGAACCCCTTCAGTGGTATCAGAGCCGTGTCTATATGTAGATCTGTTGCATGACTAGAACACAATGGTCATTGTGGGCGTTGATGCTTTTATTGTCGATTGCTTCTTGTGTACTTTGCATCTTGCGGGATGGTGGGATGAAGCGGACTGGGCTAACCTTACATGACATCGTTCATGAGACTTGCTCCACGCTTGGCATGCAACTTGTATTGCATAAGTGGTTTTGTGGGTGCCTATTTCTCCCAACATAGTGAAAATTCAATTTACAACGGGTAATTGACAATGCTAGTATCAATGTTGTGGTTCTTGTTCGTAAGTTAGAACGACACTTATTGGAAGCCCCAAACCACGTAAAATATGCAAAGAAAATTAGAGGCATCTAACTTTGTTTTGCAGGGGTGTGATGTGATGTGATATGGCCATGATTGTGATTATATATGATGTATTCAATGTTCCTTATTGTAAGTTGGCAACCGGCAGGAGCCATATGGTTGTCTTTTTAATTTCGTTAAGACCTGTGTGTCTATTATTCAAAGTAGTTGTAATAGTTGATGCTAGTGGACGACAACCATGAAGAGGCGCCATTGACCTTGACGCCATGCTGGTGATGATGGATATCATGTTCGTGCTTGAAGATGGAGATCGGAAGCACAAGAAGAAAGGCCATATCATATCACATATTTTGAATTGCATGTGATGTTAATCCTTTTATGCATCTTGTATTTCTTAGTTCATGACGTTAGCATTATAAGATGATCCCTCTCAAAAAAATTCAAGTTATAAAGTGTTCATCCTTAGTAAGCACCGTTGCTAAAGCTCGTTGTTTTGAAGCACCACGTGATGATCGGGTGTGTTAGATTCTGCGAGTGTATACAATGGGAGCAAGCCAGATTTGCTCATGCGGAAGCTAAGGTTTGATCTTGGCGATCCTAGCATGTACAGACATGGTCTCGGAACACGGATCACCGAAAGGTAAAGCATGAGTCATATAGTAGATATGATGAACATGTTGATTGTTCGCCATTGAAGCTACATCAACTCTCGTGATGATCGGTTTTGATGTGGTGGATTTGGTTCGTGTGATCACTAAAACAATGTGAGGGATATTATTTTGAGTGGGATTTCACCTAGATTAACTTAACTATTAATTAGAACTCAATTTGTCATAAACTTAGTCTAAACTATTGCAAATATGTCGAAGATCAATGGTGGCCCCTACCATCAATTTTAATGCGTTCCTAGAGAAAGAAAAGTTGAAAAAATATGGAAGCAACTTCGTGGATTGGTTCTGCAACTTGAGGATTGTCCTCAATGCTGGTAATTTGACCTATGTGCTGGATGCACCGCTGGGTGACCCACCTATAGCTGATGCTACCGATGAGGTAAAGAATGTTTTCCTCGCTTGGAAGAACCAATACTCCACAGTTTAGTGTGCTATCTTGTATGGTTTGGAATCGGAGCTTCAGAAAAGGTTTGAGAACCATGACCCACATGATATTTTCCGTGAACTCAAAATGATATTTGAGGCTCACGCGACAGTTGAGAGTTATGAGGCTTCTGAAAAGTTCTTTAACTGCAAGATGGAAGAGGGCAGCTCCGTTAGTGAGCACGTGCTAAAGATGTCTGGGCACGCAAGCAAGCTTCAAAGCTTGGGTATAGTGATTCCTAATGCTTTGGGGATTCATCGTGTCCTCCAATCACTACCACCAAGTTACAAGAACTTTGTGATGAACTACAATATGCAAAACATGGACAAGTCGTTCCCCGAACTCTTCTCCATGTTAAAATCTGTGTAAGTGGAGATCAAGAAATAGCACCAAGTGTTGATGGTCAATAAGACCACCAAATTCAAGAAGCAAGGCAAGTCTAAAAAAGGGAAACTTCAAGAAGGGTGGTAAGAAAGTTACCACGCCGGCGAAGAAGACCAAGGCTGGGCCTAAGCGTGATACTTCGTGCTTTTACTACAAAGGGAGAGGGTCACTGGAAGCGGAATTGCCCTAAGTACTTGGCGGATTTGAAGAACGGCAACATCAAGAATAAAGGTATATCTGATATACATGTTATTGATGTGTATCTCACTAGTACTCGTAGTAGTGCCTGGGTATTTGATACTGGTTCGGTTGCTCATATTTGTAACTCGAAAAAGGTGCTGCAGAATAGACGAAAGCTAGCGAAGAATGAGTTGACGATGCGCGTTGGAAATGGATCAAAGGTTGATGTGATCGCGGTCGGCACGCTACCTCTTCATCTACCATCGGGATTAGTTTTATACTTAAATAATTGTTATTTGGTGCCTGCGTTGAGCATGAACATTATATCCAGATCATGTTTATTGCGAGACGGTTACTTGTTTAAGTCCGAGAATAATGGTTGTTCAATTTATATGAGTAATATGTTTTATGCACATGCACCTTTGATAGATGGTCTATTCTTATTGAATCTTGATTGTAGTAATACACATATTAATAATATTGAAGCTACACATTTGAAATTGAGCGATAACTCGACCTATATGTGGCACTGTCGTCTTGGTCATATTGGAGTGAAGCGTATGAATAAAGTCCATTCTGATGGACTTCTTGAATCACTTGATTTCGAATCACTATAAAGATGTGAAGCATGTTTGATGGGTAAAATGACTAAGTCTCCATTTTCTGGTATAATGTAGAGAGCTACAGACTTATTGGAAATCATACATACCGATGTGTGTGTCCTAATGAGTGTAGCATCGCGCGGTGGTTATCGTTATGTTCTTACCTTCACGGATGACTTGAGTAGATATGGGTATATCTATTTCATGAAACATAAGTCCGAAACTTTCAAGAAGTTTAAGGAATTTCAAAGTGAAGTAGAGAATCAACGTAACAAGAAGATTAAATTTCTACGATCTGATCGTGGAGGTGAATATCTAAGTTACAAGTTTGGCGAGCATTTGAAGAAATGCGGAATACTTTCACAATTGAAACCACCGGGAACACCACAACATAATGGTGTGTCCAAACGTCGTAATCTAACTCTCTTAGATATGGTTTGTTCTATGATGTCACTTACAGATTTACCGCTATCGTTTTGGGGTTATGCATTAGAAACAGCCGCATTCACTTTAAATAGGGCACCATCTAAATCCGTTGAAATGACACCGTATGAATTATGGTTTGGGAAGAAACCTAAATTGTCGTTCCTTAAAGTTTGGGGTTGCGAAGCTTATGTAAAGAAGTTATAGCCAGACAAGCTTGAGCCCAAAGCGGAAAAATGTGTCTTCATAGGACACCCAAAGGAAACTATTGGGTATACCTTCTATCATAGATCCAAGGGCAAAATCTTTGTTGCCAAGAATGGATCTTTTCTAGAGAAAAGTTTCTCTCGAAAGAAGTGACTAGAAGGAAAGTAGAACTCGACGAGGTTGTTGAACCTTCTCTCGGACTTGAGAGTAGCGCAGCACCGGAAGTGGTTCCTGTGGCGCCTATGCCAATAAGAGAGGACGCTAATGATGTTGATCATGAAACTTCGATTGAAGTAACTACGGAACATCACAGGTCAACGAGAACTCGTACCACTCCTGATTGGTATGATCCTGTTATGAATGTCAGTTAGTGGACAACACCGATGACCCTGCGACATATGAGGAAGCGATGATGAGCCCAGATTCCAATAAATGGCAAGAAGCCATGAAATCCGAGATTGGATCCATGTACGAAAACCAAGTATGGACTTTGGTGGACTTACCGGATGGCCGGAAGGCTGTCGAGAACAAATGGATTTTCAATGAGAAAACAGATGCTGATGGTAATGTTACTATCTATAAATCCCGACTTGTCGCAAAAGGGTTTCAACAAATTCAAGGAGTTGACTACGATGAGACTTTCTCACCGGTAGAAAAGCTAAAGTCTATGAGGATTTTATTAGCAATCGCTGCATATTATGATTATGAGATATGGCAGATGGATGTCAAAATAGCGTTCCTTAATGGAGACATTGATGAAGAGTTGTATATGGTACAACCCAAAGGTTTTGTCAATCCTAAAGATGCTAAAAAGTTATGCAAACTTCAACGGTCCATTTATGGATTGAAGCAAGCATCCCGGAGTTGGAATCAACATTTTGATAAGGTGATCAAAAGTTTTGATTTTATACAAACTTATGGAGAAGCTTGTATTTACAAGAAAGTGAGTGGGAGCTCTGTAGCATTCTTAATACTATATGTAGATGACATATTGTTGATTGGGAATGATGTAGACCTTCTTAATAGTGTCAAGGATTATTTGAATAATAGTTTTTCAATGAAAGATCTTGGTGAAGTAGCTTACATATTAGGCATAAAGATTTATAGACATAGATCGAGATGCCTAATATCATTGTCACAGAATACATATTTGGACAAAGTTCTAAAGAGGTTTGGAATGGAAGATAGCAAGAAAGGGTTCTTGCCCATGTTGCACAATACGACCTTGAGTAAAACTCAAAGTCCTGCAACGGCAGAAGATAGAGAAAGGATGAGTAAAACTCCCTATGCCTCAGACATAGGATCTCTTATGTATGCCATGCTATGTACTAGACCCAACATTGCATATGTTGTTAGTTTGACTAGCAGATATCAAAGTGATCCAGGAGTGGATCATTGGACAGCAGTCAAAAACATCCTTAAGTACTTGAGAAGAACTAAGGATATGGTTCTTTCCTATGGAGGTTATGAATAGCTTGTTGTTAATGGTTACACCGATGCTAATTGGAACACCGATCCGGATGATTCTAAATCTCAATCTGGATACATATTTACTTTTAATGGTGCATCAGTTAGCTGGAGGAGTGCAAAGCAAAGCGTTGTGGTGAGATCTTCAACTGAATGGGAATACATAGCTACTTTGGAGGCTTCACAAGAGGCAATATGGATGAAGGAGTTCATTACAAAGCTCGGTGTGGTTCCAAGTGCGCTGGACCTAATGTATATCTATTGTGATAACATGGGCGCCATAGCCAATGCACAAGAACCAAGGTCACACAAGAAGCTGAAGCACATCAAGCTATGTTTTCACGCTATTCGAGAGCATGTCCAAGATGGTGACATAAAGATTTGCAGAGTACACACGGATCTGAATGTGGCGGATCCGTTGACTAAACCTCTCTCGAGGGCAAAACATGACCAGCACCAAACCGCCATGGGTGTTTGGTATATTACCATGTAATCTAGATTAGTTGACTCTAGTGCAAGTGGGAGACTGTTGGAGATATGCCCTAGAGGAAATAATAAAAATGGTTATTATTATATCTTTGTGTTTATGATAAATGTTTACATTCATGCTATAATAGTATTAACCGGAAACATTAATACTTGTGTGATTTGTAAACTAAATTAGAGTCCCTGGTAAAGCCTCTTTATAATACTAGCTTGTTGGTTAATAGATGATCGTGGTTTCTCGATCATGAACATTGAGATGTTATTAACAACGAGATCATATCATTAGGAGAATGGTATGATGGACATACTCCTGTAGATAAGCGCAGCATAAATATCAAGTCATTTCAATAGTTTATTTGCTATAAGCTTTCTGATACATAGTAACCTAATTCCTTCGACCATGAGATCATGCTAATCACCATCACCGGAAGGATGCTTTGATGACATCAAACACCACACCATAAATGGGTGGCTATAAAGGTGGCATAGTGTTCGGAAAGTATGTGTTGAGGCACATGGATCAAGAGTGGGATTTGTCCATCCATATGACGGATAGATATACTCTGGGCCCTCTCGATGGAATGTCATCCAATTAGCTTGCAAGCATGTGACTGGCTTACAAGGGATCACATATCACGGGAACGAGAAAAGAGTACTTATCGGTAACGAGGTTGAACTAGGTATGCAGAGATACCGACGATCAAACCTCGAATAAGTAAACTATTGCGAGACAAAGGGAAATTGGTATCGTATGTAAGTGGTTCATTTGATCGCAAAGTAGTGAAATATGTGGGAGCCATATGAATTTCCAGATTCCTCTATTGGTTATTGATCGGAGAAGTGTCTCGGTCATGTCCGGATAATTCACGAACCGTAGGGAGACACACTTAAGGATTCGATGTTGTTTAGTAGATATGGAATGTCAGTAGGGAAAACGAATGTTGTTCAGAGTCTCGGATGGGATCTGGGATATCACGAGGAGATCCGGAATGGTCCGGAGAATAAGATTCATATAAGGAAAGTCCGATTCCGGAGTTCGGGAAAGATTCTGATGTTTTCATCTGAGAGGTTCTAGAAGGGTCTAGAAGGTTCACCGGACCGGAAGGGGAATGTTCCATGAATGTGCCATGGTTAAGTGGAATGATTGGATCATGTCCAATGTCACTTTGGTTGGGCATTTGTGAGAGAGGAATAAAGCTCTAAATTGAAAGTCAAATGGGAGGTTTGAAAAGTCAAACTGGAACAATAGTTTCCTAGTGGAAGAAGGAAAGAGTCCTTCCCTCTATCCAACTGGGGTTTGGATATTGATTCAAACTCTCCTCTCCCAAGCCTCCCTCCCTCTCATAAATAGAGGGGGAAAGCTTCCCCAAAGAAGACACACAACCATCCCTCCCCAGCCATGTGCCACCGCCGCCCTGCGCCGCCGCCGCCGGCCTATCGTCGTCGCCCTAGCCGCCGCCGACACCTCCTCCTCCACTCCGGCCCTCTAAACCTAAATCGCCGGAAACCCTAGATCCACCATAACTCGCACCGGCTTAGGCGAAGCCCTGCGGGATCTTCCCTCTACCTTCGACACCACGCCGTCGTGCTGCCGGAATCGCGAGGGGAGAACTACAACCTCCGCTGACTACTGGAACAAGGGAGAGGAAGGTCATCATCGAGTACTGAACGTGTGACCGACTGTGGAAGCGCTGCCGGAACGCAACGCCGGAAGGATCGTCTATGCGATCTTGAGATCGGCAAGTGTACGACTACATCACCCACAAGAATCTGCTCTCGTTAACTGCTTTGGAATCTTCAAGGGTGAGTACTCTAATCAACTCGTTGCTTCAATCTAGTAGATAGATCTTGGCTTGTTTGTATGCATACGGTAGAAATTTTTTTGTTTTTCCATGCTACGAACCCCTTCATAAAGTTGAGTAGCATGAGGAACGACCCTCGTACTCAAGGGACATGAGATTTTCAGCTTATGATTTGTCAAGCATATAACTCATATTTGACCTCACTTTAACCTTAACCACTTGAAGATGCTTATGATATGGGCAATGAGATCTCAAAGCTAATGAGTACCATACTTTCAACATTTGGAAGCCTTTCAAACATTTTTAATCTTTTCTTTCACTTTTATATTGTGTCACCATTTATTCTATGAGCACCTTCCCGAGAGCATAGCTGTCATTCTTAGTGTAATGTGCTTTTCCCAGGACACGGTTAATTGTGACATAACTTTGATGCTTGTATCTTTGATATTTTTACTTCTAGTCTTCACTTAAACTTCAGAGGTGCCTTGGCATTTATGATTTTCTCCAAAAATAAAGGCAAGCGAGATACCACTTTATCATATCTTCTTATGAGCATTACAATCTTGCATATGCTTATGTTTCATGTTGCTTATTATTATTGTGTTGTAATCTCTTCATAAGTTTGCATGACTATTGGGTAAAATTATTTGCATACTCCTTATTATGAATTGCCTAAGTATTTGATCATATGCTAAGAATATATACATCTTATGAAGCAAATGTGTTCGTGAAAGTTTCTTTTATCGCACTCAGTTTTAACCTGAATTGCTTGAGGACAAGCAATAAGCTAAGCTTAGGGGATTTTATACGTCCAAAACGTATCAACTTTCCCGACCACTTTTGCTATTGTTTCTCCTCTAATTTGTTTGATTTGGATATAACTAACACGGACTGACGCTTTTTTCAGTAGAATTACTTTGGTGTCTCGTTTTTGTGCAGGAAATCAACTTTTAGGAAAAATCCCAGAAAATATGCCAAAAATCCTATTTTCCCAGAAGACTTACGGAGCCAGATGACGGAGGGGAGAAGAGGCCTGAGGGGCCCACACCACCCCCTGGCGCGGGCCAGGCCTGGCCGAGCCAGGGCATGGTGTGGCCGCCTTGGACTCCGCCTCGACCTCTCCTTTCACCTACATAAACCCTCTGACCTAAAAATACTGGGGGTTCGACGTTTTTCCAGAGAGAGTTCCGCTGCGCCGCCACCACCAGAAACCGCGATTCGGAACCAGAAAGTCCGTTCTGGCACCCTACCGGGACAGGGAATTACAGGATATCATCGCCATCATCATTACCAACGCCTCTCCATCAACCATCCATGATTCCCCCATCAATGAGTGAGTAATCCCCCGCAGTATGATATGGGGATGGTAGGGATTGGATGAGATATCTCATATAATTGCATAAGATTGTTAGGGCATGGTGCCTAGTATCTATTGTTAGTGATTTTTGACATTGTTACAACTTGTTATGATTAATGCTTGTCACTAGGGCCCGAGTGCCATGATCTCAGATCTGAACATGTTATTCATTCATGATGATATTATTGTTTGTAATCTTACCTGCAAGTTGTATACACATATTATTGTCCGGAACACAAGGCCCCGAACTGACAGAAATCGGGATAACCGGAGGGTATGGCTGTGATATGAGGATCACGTGTGTTCACGGAGTGTTAATGCTTTGCTCTAGTGCTCTATTAAAAGGAGTACCTTAATTGCCAGTAGATTCCCTCGAGGCCCCGCTGCAACGGGCTGGCAGGACAAAATATGTTATGTAAGTTCTCATTGCGAGCACGTATGACTATATATGGAACACATGCCTATGATTACTTAGTACTTGGATGCTTTATCTTATTTATCTGCAAATGCCCTTGTATTGATTATTACATGAATTGCGAGCACGTATGACTAAAGATGTTTCCGGGGAGCATAGCTTTATTTATAAAGTTCACTTGGAATTATTATTGTTCGCTGTTATCCATTCATCATGGGAAAAACTCATGGTGGAAAGTTTCCTATATTACCATCCACTACAAGAAGAGGTATAGTTCTGAACACCTATGTTGCTCTTGATTCACCATCTGTGATGAGTAATCTCCTTACACCACCACCACCATCGGAGGGGAGAGATCATCCCGGAGGCCTTCTTTATCACCATGCTATCCTCCGGAGTGATGCGTGAGTATTTCACCCTTGGACTATGGGTCCATACAGTATCTAGATGGTTGTTTCTCCTCCTTTATGCTATCATGTTTAGATCTTGTGTGCTTCGTTCATGATCAAGGTCATCTATTTGTAATTCTACATGTTGCGTTTGCGGGGATCCGATAGATATTGAGTACTATGTCAGATTGATTATTGATTCTATCATGTCTATGTTATTTGTGATCTTGCATGCTCTCCATTGCTAGTAGATACTTTAGCCAAGTAGATGCTTGTAACTCCAAGAGGGAGTATTTATGCTCGATAGTAGGTTCATGCCTCTAGTAATCTGGGGAAGTGACAGAAATCTCTAAGGTTGTAGATGTGTGGTTGCTACTAGGGAGAAAACAACAATCCTTTGTCCAAGGGAAATTGTATTGTTTGCTTTACACACTTTTCTTAATGCAATTATCTATTACTTGCAACTTAATACTGGAAGGGTTTCGGTTGATAACCTGAAGGTGGATTATTAGTCATAGATGCAGTTGTACTAAGGTCTATGTATTATGTTGTAATGCCCAAACAAATCTCGTAGAGATCAAGATGTCTAGTATATGCATTTTTATGCATTTTCAATCTGTCAATTGCCCCGCTGCAATTTGTTCACCCAGCATGTTATTTATCTTATGGAGAACACATCTAGTAAATAGTGGACCCTGGTCCATACCTTACCACTGATATACCATCTAGTGTTACCGTTTGCTGTTTACTTTCTGTAATTATCACAAGCAATTACTATCTTCCACACTACACGTTTAATCCTTTGTTTTCAGAAAACCAGTGAGATTGACAACCTCACTGTAAGTTGGGGCAAAGTACTATGGTTGTGTTGTGCAGGTTCCAAGTTGCTAGCAACACCTTGGAGTTGTTTCCTTACTCCTACTGGTTCGATAACCTTGGTTTCATAACTGAGGTAAACTTGCTGCTGTGCTCATCATACCTTCCTCTTGGGGTTCCCAACGAGCTCTACATATCCGAGCCATCAAACACTTTTCTAGCATTGTTGCCGGTGAATTGAAGAAGAAGAATAAGCTCCCACGTCAACAACGCGCCATCAAGCACTTTTCTGGCACCGTTGCCGAGGAGATAAGGACAACTTCAATCTCTTCCTCCATGTCAAAACACTTTTCACGGAGAAAGAAGATTCTTGCAAGGGGAGTCTCTCACAACCAATCTCGTTAGTTTGTTTTTGTATTGCTTTGTTTCTTTAGTTTTGTTTGGTTTATTTTTCTTATCAAAAACATAAAATAAATAATTCTTTGTCACATCCCAAAATTTTCCAAATTTTGTAATGTGAAAAATAAATAAACAAAATAAATAATTGTTGAAAATTAGGGTGAAAAGAAACTTTTGTTTCTAAATGGAAACTTAAAATCCCATCTTGAACAAACTTGAGTAATGTTTGAATCCAACTAAATTTAAATCAAGTGGAATGCAATCTTCATAAATACATCTAGAAATTAAACACTTGGAAATAAACCCAAACCCTAAATACCCTAATGGAAGAAAAACATTTCCAAGTTATCTCTAAGCCTATGGATTTGATCCATATAAAATTGGTCAAACAAACATTTCAAAATTATCAAGAATGACAATTAGAAATATTATTAAAACCATAGAAATTGGTTTCACTTAATTTGGAGCCATAGATAAAATCTTATGAATTTAATAAGATAAGGAAATTGAATTTCCAAAGCTAATAAAGAACCTATCTAGAAATCCATACCAAATGGTGAGCAAATAGTCCTAAAGACATTTAAAAGGATAAACAAATATTATATAAGATTATACAAATTGGAAACACCAAGTTTGGATCTATAAATAAAAAGATATGGATTTTATAAGATAAAGAAAGAAATATTAAATAAGGAATATTTAAAGACCAAATTAAATCTTAGCCTAATCCATAAGCAAATGGAATGAATGTAATCCAAGTTCAAATGAAATAAATGGATAAATAATATTCAAATAAAATAATATGGCCTTAACCAAATTCTATCCCTATTTGAATAAAGACAAAATCCCTAATGGAAATGATTAACTAAATTAGGGAAAAATAATTTACCCAAGTGGAATAAAAGTTATTTAATTGACTTAAATGAAATAAAAGAATCATTTAAGTAAATTTATATGGCATTAAAACCATATTTGAGTTTCATTGGAATAAAAACAATTGCTCAAATTAAATGATTAATAATCATATTAAAATGCTTTAAATAATTCAAAGTAAATTATTTAAACACCTCATTAAATAAATAAACCTACTGAGAAGAGTTTGGTGAAAAATTAGAATATAAATAAAGGTTTGAAAATACATTCAATCTTATTTGAATAATGGCATATGATTATTTTAATAAGGAATAAAACATAAGTAAAATAAAAGAACTAATCCTAAAATGGTATTTAAAATACATGTTTAAACAGTATAGAATTATACTGAACTTTTGGAAAAGGTTTGAATTCAAACTAGGTTTGAAATCATTTATTCAAAATCAAAACAGAAAAAGAAATCAGGAAAAAGAAAAATGAAACAGATCAAAAAAAGGGGAAAAGAACCCAGCCCAACTAACCTAGCCCACCAGGCCCAGCAACCAGCCCATCTCCCCACCCCGCAGTGAATCGTTTTTCACTCAGAAAATCACCCGCGCAGTCGCTGACTAGTAGGCCCCACACCCTCTCTCTCTCTCTCACAGACAACCAGGACCCACCTACTGTTCATCGTCTCCACCCTGCGACCACTTCCTCATCCGTTTCTGCATTGATCTCGCGGGAGTAATTCACGTCAATACAGCGAGTAATTCCTGTCATCAATCACGCTCGATAACTCGCCTGCTCCTCCTCTCCATTTCCCCTCTCTCGCCCCTCCATTTCTGCCTTCAGGCTGTCCCAATTCGTCCTCACACCGCCACTGCCTCCGACGTCTTCCCGTGAGAATTCCGGCCAGCCGCCGTTGCCCCTCGCCCCCTCGACCACACGAGCGCACTCTCCATCACCCGGCGAACCTCTCTATAGCCTCCACTCGCGCACGCGCTCTCCACATCGTCGGCAACGTCAACAACGAGCGTTGCCACGGTCTGTAGCAGCTCCGGCGAACCCCTTTGGTAGTCTCTGACCGCGCCTCCTCTACTCTTTGATGCTCCGATACTCCCCACTCTTCCGTGCATCTAACTACGCTGTTTGCTTGCTCTCTCGTGCTCAGTAGCGACGCCACCAACGGAACCAGTGCGTGTCCGACGACGCCAAGAACTTCGGCGAGGGATTACCATCGCCCCCGTGCGCCCCTTCGCCAACTCTGAGCACTTTGAGCATCAGCATTCCACGACGAACATGGTGAGCATATCCTCCCTCTCCCTCCCTTCCTGGAATAGCCAGAACGCCATCGCCAGAGCCGTGCCGCCGCCGACCACCGTCACAGCGCGCCAGTTCTTGGCAAAGCATTAGGAGCCGTCCGATCTAGATCCGAGTGATGCGATAGATTGACTTATCGAAGAGGTATGAGAGCATCTGTGCCGTGAGTTTTTCATTAGATCAAACGAACCGTATCACTCGATCCACACGAACCGGTACCAGCCTATAGAAATGCGCCACGTGGCCAAACTCTGGTTTTAAAAAAACAGAATTTGATCTATTAGATTTGTAAACTTGCAAAATTCATAACTTTCAATCCACTTGTCCAAATTTTGCAAATTTTATATCAATTGAATCAGCAGACCAAGAATTTTCCAACCATGCAATTTGTTTAATGAATTGCATCGTGTAAAATGGTTGATTTTGCAGAAACTTGTGTAAGTATATTTTGGTTATAAAAAATGTTCTAGCAATGTTTTTAGGATAAAATCTTTGACAAATGTATTGTTTTGAACCTACTGACCATATAAACCAACTTGTGGTTTCAAAAACATATTTTGTGAAGCAAAAGAATAAATCTTTGATTTAGAACATTTCTAGTCAAATAAAAATAATGTTTATATGTTAAAAATTCTTTTGGAGGAAACCCTTTGGGAAATGTTTTGATTTAAACTCTCTGACCCTAAACACAAATATTTATGATTTAAAAATATATTTTGTGAACCCTATAAAAATTATTACTTTGCTAAAGGCATTTTCAACCACATAAAATATTGATTTGGTTTAAAAATGGTTTATAGGTAAAATCTTTTGCAAATGGTTTTGCCACTTTTATAAAATGATCAATAGGTGTTTTAGAATGTTTATAACCTATTAGAAACCACTTTTTTAAATAAAACAATCTTTGGCATGCTTGCATGCATTGTTTTGTTTCTATTATTTTATGTGATGAATTGCTTGAATGGTAGATTGAATCTTTGCTTGCTTGATTGAATTGTAGTGGAATTTGAAGAGTGTGATCATTGCAAGATCAACGAGTGAACTTATATTCTCTACCAAAAAGGCAAGTGGTGCTTCATGTTTTTATCCCTATATTTTTACCTATGCATTAGAAATATTTTGTATAGGACTTGCATGATTTTTTTGCTAAGTATCTATATGCTATGCTTGGGAAATCCTAGTAGATGAAACCTTAGTAGAATTTACTTAAGTTAAGATTCCTACTACTATTATGCTTAGCCTAGCTAGTAGCAAACAAGGGTGGATTATATTCATGCTATGGAATATATCTAAGTCAAGGACTTGTGTTTTTGTTTAATAAAACAACTAAGTGAATGAATCACCTGGGTGGAATGGAAAGAATGGTTTGTGTTGAGTGGTTATGCAAGTCCAGTATGCTGGGGAAAACTTGGGCATCACCAAGTCCAGTATACTAGGGAAAACTTGGTATCTCACTTGTGGAATGCCACCCGGGAACAAAGAGATTTGAAATGTCAAATGTTGAGAAGCTTCAAGTGCAGCCACTTGGCATTATGGGCTCTGCCTGGATCATATAGGTTGCAATAACTTAGCCAAATGGACAGTTGGTGGTAGGGATTGATAGGTTGGAGCGCGTCCATTCTGGTCTAAGGGAAGGCTTCTGAAAGATCTTGTCTTGGTGAAACCAAGTCTTGTGGGGAAAGTGCACCACCTCTGCAGAGTGTAAAATCTAAGTACTTAGCCATGTCCCTGGCAAGGACAATTTGAGCATCAAGAATCTCCTCATCCCAATTTCTAAGTTAAAATTTTGTGGTTGAACAAGGGTTGAAGGATCACCAATTTCTATTGGGAGATTCCTTGGGTGATTTTTGTCAAACAAAAACTTAGTGTTTTCAAATGATAAGGAAAATCTATTTTGAGCAAAGCAAGCCTAACCTCCACTTAGCCAAATGCATATAGATGATAGATACCACTATACTACCATAGTATCACTTGCCAATACAATTCAATGTATTGACCCTTGTGGTTGTAACTTATTATGTTGCAGGTTTGTTTAGTGTGTTGATTAGATTACAAGTCTACAACCAACATGATTGCTTGTGGCACTTTGAAGATGAAGGACCCCATGCTATAGTTATTTCTACTGCATTGTAATGAGATAGCCACATGAGCTATGTAAGATGTAATGAATTATTTTATTCCTGGTTATAAAGTTGTAATATGACCTTTGTTTCTAGATATTACATCTCAACTGTGGATGCTAGCTATTGATCCAGGGACTAGCATTGTAAACACAGGGATCTCTACCTTATTAAAGGTTGGGACCTCTACATTCTGTCTCTAGTTGTTACCTTGTTCTTAGTTCATTATGTTGTTCCCTAAGTTCACAATGAAATACCTTTCAATAGGTAGTGGCTCTATAATTGGGAAAGATAATATTGAAGAATTCTTCAATCATGTTAGTAAGCATGAGGATATTGAGGATAGATCTTTAGCAGAACATGCTCCAAATTATGAAATTGCTGCAGCTTCTTACGTTCACATGTTGGAGGCTAGGTTTGTTAACCTTAATCCCACAATGCAGACCATGTTTCTTAAACTTAATGATATTAGAGATACTGAAAAAAGAGATTTTATCCTAGAAACCTTGCTTAAAGAATTTAATGATGTTTCTAAAGAAGCTAGAAAGGTCTTTGATCGTTTTAATATGCTAGGCTCATGTGTAGATGTTATGGGTACACTAGAAAAGTTGGAAAATGTAGGGGGAGTGTCCCAACCTTTATTAATTTAAGGTGGAGTCCCCTGTGTTTACAATGCTAGTCCCTGGATCAATAGCTAGAATCCACAGTTAAGATGTAATATCAAGAAACAAGGGTCATAATATAACTTTATAACCAGGAATAACATAATTTTATTACATCTTACATAGCTCATTTGGCTATTACATTACATTGCAGCGGAATAACTATAAGCATGGGGTCCTTCATCTTCAAAGTGCCACAGGCAGACATGTTGGTTGTAGACTTTGTAATCCTAATCAATCAATCAATCAATCAATCTCCTCTAAAACAATCAAACCTGCAACATTACAAGTTACAGCCACAAGGGTCAATACATTTGAATTGTATTGGCAAGTTTCACTACTAAGTTGAATATAAGTGGATCCTATCATTACATGCATATTTGGCTAAGTAGGGTTTAGGCTCATTTGCAAAAAGCAATAATTTATCCTATCTTTTCAAAAGGGTTTTGATCTTTTGTCACCTCCTTGGAATCCACCAAGTATCTTTGTTAAAATCTCTTGAGCTCCTTGGTAACCCCAAGTGCATCAAGTCTTTTGTTGTCACTTAAAAGTTTTATCAAAATCTCTTGAGTTCCTTGGTACCCCCAAGTGCATCAAGTTTTATCAAAATCTCTTGAGTTCCTTGGTACCCCCAAGTGCATCAAGTTTTATCAAAATCTCTTGAGTTCCTTGGTACCCCCAAGTGCATCAAGTCTTTTGTTGTCACTTAAAAATTTTCTTTTAGAAATTGGAATGTCGAGATTTCCCATAGCTTCAAGCTTTAGTTGCTCAGTATTGTCCATAACCGGGGACACGGCTAAGTACTTAGATTTTATTATCTTCTGCCGAAGTAGTACACTTTACCCACATGTCACAATCCCATCTTGTTGCCACCAGTGGCCACTAGATTAGTGCTCACCAAGATGGAGTACCGACAGATTGAGAATGTGACGAAGTCTTTCCAGAGGGTCCTCCCATACACCATTGCTAGCTTGTCTTCAGTACCCATGTAGGATTCCAGGTCCTCATGTCCAGTAACCTGAAGACAATGCATGGGTCTTCCCAATGTAGTTGACTAAGCCAGAGCCATAAATAGCATGTGGTTGCACACGAAAGCCACAATTGGAGAAACATGTTCAATCTCTAAGTTTCCTGGGTGGTTTTCCTTTGGAGCACAACACAAAGAGATTGCCATAGACATGGTTCCTTTTGTTGCCACCTTCTCCAAAACTCAAAGTATCCTTGTCCACCCAGGTGGTTCATTGAGTCTTTGTTTTATTATATAAAACACAAGTCCTTTTCTCAACTTCATAAAATCTTAACATGTATCTCTTTTCAAAATATAGCATGGCTAAGCATGTAACAACTACATTGTTTTCACTAAGGAATGTATAGGGAATCATATTAGGATTTAGCATAGCATAAGTATAAAAATTCTTTTCATGCATGTTTTCAAAATCCACTAAGTATAATGAAAATAGTAGGACTTTAGATGATAGTGTCACTTGCCTTACTTTTGGTAGTGAATGTTGGTTCACTCCTTGATCTTGCTAGTCTCACACTTTTCTAACTTCACTACAATCAATCAAGCAAACACAATATCAACTAGCATTCCAAACCAATAATCAATCAAACAATTCACTCACATAAAACAATGGGATCTAAGTCATGCATGCAATCATGCAAGAGATAGTTTTATTTGCAAAGATGGTATCCACTAGGTTTCTAAACTTTTTATGGTTCAAGGTGGTCATTTTCCAAAGTGGCAAAGTCATTTGGAAAAGGGTTTTGTCCATAAACCATTTTTAAATCCAATCATTATTTTATGTGGTGGAAAATATTTTTATCAAAGCAACAACCTTAAGTTGTTCACTAAATAAGTTGTTGTTTCTCAAAACTTGGTGTTTATGGTCAGTAGGTTTGGTCCAAAACATTTTCCCAAAGTTTTTACTCCAAAAACATTTTCATAACAAAACAATTATTTTTATTAGGCTAGAAATGGGCTAAATTAATTAATCCATCCTAAACTTCACCAAATCCATTTTCAAAACCATGGGTTGGTTCCTAGGGTCAGTACGTTTGCCACAAACCAATTTGCAAAGATTTTATCCTTGAAAACATTTTTGAAATAATTTTTCTAATCTAAACAAGCATACAAATGTTTCTGCAAAAACAAACATTTTAACAGAAACTTTTTACTAAAAAAATGCATGGTTGGCTAGGGCTTGCTCCACTGATTCCAACGATATAAAGTTTGTAATTTTTGGACGTGTGGATCAAAAGTTACAAAGGTTTAAATTTGCATATCAAATCTGTTTTCAAATTCTGTTTTAAACCAAAAACTGGCCACGC
This sequence comes from Avena sativa, assembly GCA_916181665.1. Lineage (NCBI taxonomy): Eukaryota > Viridiplantae > Streptophyta > Magnoliopsida > Poales > Poaceae > Avena > Avena sativa. Next base: position 513,354,959 of record OV702294.1, read on the forward strand.
GTCGCGTTTTGATTGGGTGGTACCGGTTCGCACGGATCGAGCGGTGCGGGCCATTGGATTAATTTTCATCGCACGGCGCTGAGACGCTACTTACCGCTTCGCCTAGCTTCTATCGTGTGCGTCCGATCTAGATCCTACGGATGCTACTGCTTGGTCAACGATGGGCGGCGCTGCGTGGCGGCAGACGGCGGCGACGGTCAGGCGGTGGCGCTACGGCGGCTACAGGAAGCAAAGAAGACAGGGGGGTGCTCACCGTGTTCGCGAGGTCGAGGTGGTGCTCGACGTGTGGTCGGCGTGGCAAGGGGCGCTCAGGGTCCGTCGGAATTCCTCACCAGAGTCAAGAACGGCGTCAGGCGGCTCTGGTCGTGGTCGGAGGCGACGCTGTTGATCACGAGAAGTCAAACAGAGGGCATGGTTAGGTGCAGGAGAGTGAGGCGAGTGTGGGAGCGTGAACGAGACGGTGTGGGGCGGTCTGTGCTTACCAGGGGACTTCGCTGGAGAAGTTGCAGACGCGGCGGCGCTCAGAGCTTAGTCGAAGACGGCGTTCTGGGGTGCCCGCGGTTGAATGTAAGGTACTGGGAGAAGCGCCTGGGAATGGGGAGTATGTGTGCTTGGTCGGGGAGGCAAGGCGGTGGCTGGGTTCGCCGGAATTGGAGGAGGAAGCTCGTCAGAGCAGTGGGAGTGTGGCTTGAAATTCCGTCGGCCTGGGGGCAGAGAGAGGGAGGCGCGTGAGGGGAATGGGAGAGGAGGGCAAGGCGTTTAATACCGCGTGGTCGCAGGGGGAGTAATGGCTGTTAACAGCGTGAATTTATCGCCGGCGTTTACTAGCTGCAACGGCAGGGAGTAATCGGCGCTGGTTGAAGACGATGAATAGGAGATGTGGGGTCCTGTCGTCAGTGAGTGAGAGAGTTAGGGAAGAGGTCCACCAGTCAGCGTCTGCGTGGGTTCAAAAATGAGCGTGAATCGTTTTCTTTCTGGAGAGAGGGAGTGGGCTGGTACTGGGCCTTGTTGGGCTTGGCGACTGGGCTGCTGTCCACTTCTATTTTTTTTTCCTGAATGTTTTTCCTTTTTCCAAATCTATTTTCTGTTTTGAATTTCAAACAATAATTCAACATTCAAATCAGTTCAAACATTCACCAAACAATGCAATTGAATTTGGTTCTGTCTAACAACATAAACCAAAGTCCTAAATTAATAATTTTTATTTTAGAGTCCATTTATAATTAAATAAAATGGACCTTGTTTAATAATCAAATAGGTTTTAATTTATTTTAAAACTCCATTTGAAATCTAAATAATAACAAAACCAAATCAGTAGGTTTTATTTGTGAATCAAGAACACTTGGAAAGCTTGTTTAAAATAAATAAATAAGTTTTAGTGTTTATTTAAAATGGTAAAAGCCTTTACTTAAATAAAATTTGGATATTAAATCCTTTTATTTTATTTTAAATGAACTTTTACTATTTTTTTTTATTAAAAAGAAATATTTTATTTCCAAGGCTTGGCCAAGTTTTAATTTGGCTTATAAAATAATTCCTCATTTAATTTCTTCCTTCTCATTTTTAAAATCAAATCTTTTATTAAAAGATTTCAAAATAGTGAATCCAAATATTTTATTTTTCCTTTATTAAATGTTTATCCTTTTAAATCTCTTTAGGATTTTATTTGATCCAAATTGGTTTGAAGGTTCCCATTTGGATTCAAAAAGTTTCTTCTCACCCTGAAAATCAACAAAGTTTTATTTTATTCATTTATTTTTCACATTACAAGATTTGGAAAATCTTGGGATGTGACAGGCTACCACCCTTAAAATAAATCTCGTCCCGAGATTTGGGAAGGCTAGGGTTACAAGTAGGCTCAAAACATCAAGGGTACTACCACCCTTAAAAAATTTCAAACTAAATTACATGTTGGCTTGCTTGGGTTTTGGGGAACTTCTCTGGGAAAACATCTGCATTGTGTCCTTGGTTTCCATGCTTGACTCATGGGCCAAGGTTGAGATTCTCCATAGGTTTGTTCAATTTGTTCTTCATCTTTTCTGGACAGTTGCTTGCATAATGTCCTGGGTTCTTGCAATTGAAACAGTTGATATCTTTGAGTTCTTTACGTGGCTCTTGTGGACAAGTTGCTACATAATGGCCTAGCTCTTTGCAGTTGTTGCACACCACTTGGCCAATCTCCTTATTCTTCTGGTTTTCTGGGCATTCACTGGAATAGTGTCCCATTTCTTTACATTTATGACATTGCACATGGCTTTTGTCCTTCTTTTGCTTTTTGGGTTTCTCCAAAGCTAGGAGTGCATCCAGTTCATGTTGTTCATATGTTATCTGATAGGTAGGAATGTCTACATGTTTCCTGGGCCTTCTTTTGCTCTTCACATGCCCTTTCTTTGGTCCTTTGAATTGGGTTGTTTTGTTTGGAGGTATAAGTGGACCTTTTCCTTTGTCATCAACCTTCTTGGTAGACTTGGATCCTTCTTGATGGTTTGCAATCATTTGTTGCACTCCACCTTGTTTCCTTTGTTCCACAATGGAATAGATGGGGCATTGGATAGGTACATGGTTATTTCCCTCACATAGATAGCAAGTAGCTTGAGAGGTGGGACATTGGCCAACAGGATGTTTCTCATCACAGTTGGGGCATTGATCTCCATGCTCCTTGGAAGTATGATCCTTGTCTCCACAAATAATGCAAGCTGGGGCTCCATCTAGAATAACATTTCTGTCATCCTTGTTGTCACAAACTCTTTTGGAATAGCTCTCTTCCATTTTAATCATTTGATCAGTCACTTTGAGCATCAGTTGACCTTGAGTTTCCAAAAATCCTTGTAGTGTTGGATCTTCTCCACTGGTGTTGTCTATGAATTGAGCTGTCACCTGGTTCAACTGGTTCTGGGTTGCTATGAGCTCTTTCATGTTGTCCTCTTGGTTGGTGTTGGTGTCATCAATCTTGAGGTTGGAGTCTCTTGGAGTAGTCATCTGTTTGGGTTGAATGGGAATTAGTTTAGACAAAATATTTCTAAGGAAATAATCGTAATCACACACATCACTATTCACACAAGCAATGTGCAAGCATTCACAAACAACTTTCCACTCAATCAACAAAGTTCAAGCACATACTTAGGCAACAAAATATTTTTGTTACACCTCATAAGTTGGTGTGTTTGACTTTACTAAAAATATGGTGGTCCATCTATATGGTTCACTTGTGATCTTTCCTTCCTTCTTGGTTGCTTCTTCTTACTTGAGATCATGGTTTCTTTGGGAAAACTTCTTGGTCACAAAACTTCAAGTGAAGTGAACTCTTTCTAATTTTGCATTTCCTCAGTCTCCATATCTTGAGCAAGATTTCCTTGTCTCTCCTGTAGTCCTTAGTGGTATCCAAGGTTGAGGTCTTTGGTGAACATGCTGAAGATGTTGAAGTCATTAGAGCTGAAGAAGTTGAAGTCATTAGAGTTGATGGAGTCCTTTGCACATGGTGAAGTCTTTGGCCATGGGGTAAGTTTTTCCATCAAGTTGAAAATAGATGAGATGTAGAATCAAAATCAAAGTGGTTGAGGAAAGAGTTTACAAGTGTTTTTGTAAATAAGTTTTTGGAACAAGTACAACTCCTATTTTTCTAAGGGTTTTTGTCCAATCTTAGGGTTTACAAATCCTACAGGCAACACAATGCTCTGATACCATCTGTAGGGGGAGTGTCCCAACCTTTATTAATTTAAGGTGGAGTCCCCTGTGTTTACAATGCTAGTCCCTGGAACAATAGCTAGCACCCACAGTTAAGATGTAATATCAAGAAACAAGGGTCATAATATAACTTTATAACCAGGAATAACATAATTTTATTACATCTTACATAGCTCATTTGGCTATTACATTACATTGCAGCGGAATAACTATAAGCATGGGGTCCTTCATCTTCAAAGTGCCACAGGCAGACATGTTGGTTGTAGACTTTGTAATCCTAATCAATCAATCAATCAATCTCCTCTAAAACAATCAAACCTGCAACATTACAAGTTACAGCCACAAGGGTCAATACATTTGAATTGTATTGGCAAGTTTCACTACTAAGTTGAATATAAGTGGATCCTATCATTACATGCATATTTGGCTAAGTAGGGTTTAGGCTCATTTGCAAAAAGCAATAATTTATCCTATCTTTTCAAAAGGGTTTTTGATCTTTTGTCACCTCCTTGGAATCCACCAAGTATCTTTGTTAAAATCTCTTGAGCTCCTTGGTAACCCCAAGTGCATCAAGTCTTTTGTTGTCACTTAAAAGTTTTATCAAAATCTCTTGAGTTCCTTGGTACCCCCAAGTGCATCAAGTTTTATCAAAATCTCTTGAGTTCCTTGGTACCCCCAAGTGCATCAAGTTTTATCAAAATCTCTTGAGTTCCTTGGTACCCCCAAGTGCATCAAGTCTTTTGTTGTCACTTAAAAATTTTCTTTTAGAAATTGGAATGTCGAGATTTCCCATAGCTTCAAGCTTTAGTTGCTCAGTATTGTCCATAACCGGGGACACGGCTAAGTACTTAGATTTTATTATCTTCTGCCGAAGTAGTACACTTTACCCACATGTCACAATCCCATCTTGTTGCCACCAGTGGCCACTGGATTAGTGCTCACCAAGATGGAGTACCGGCAGATTGAGAATGTGACGAAGTCTTTCCAGAGGGTCCTCCCATACACCATTGCGAGCTTGTCTTCAGTACCCATGTAGGATTCCAGGTCCTCATGTCTAGTAACCTGAAGACAATGCATGGGTCTTCCCAATGTAGTTGACTAAGCCAGAGCCATAAATAGCATGTGGTTGCACACGAAAGCCACAATTGGAGAAACATGTTCAATCTCTAAGTTTCCTGGGTGGTTTTCCTTTGGAGCACAACACAAAGAGATTGCCATAGACATGGTTCCTTTTGTTGCCACCTTCTCCAAAACTCAAAGTATCCTTGTCCACCCAGGTGGTTCATTGAGTCTTTGTTTTATTATATAAAACACAAGTCCTTTTCTCAACTTCATAAAATCTTAACATGTATCTCTTTTCAAAATATAGCATGGCTAAGCATGTAACAACTACATTGTTTTCACTAAGGAATGTATAGGGAATCATATTAGGATTTAGCATAGCATAAGTATAAAAATTCTTTTCATGCATGTTTTCAAAATCCACTAAGTATAATGAAAATAGTAGGACTTTAGATGATAGTGTCACTTGCCTTTCTTTTGGTAGTGAATGTTGGTTCACTCCTTGATCTTGCTAGTCTCACACTTTTCTAACTTCACTACAATCAATCAAGCAAACACAATATCAACTAGCATTCCAAACCAATAATCAATCAAACAATTCACTCACATAAAACAATGGTATCTAAGTCATGCATGCAATCATGCAAGAGATAGTTTTATTTGCAAAGATGGTCTCCACTAGGTTTCTAAACTTTGTATGGTTCAAGGTGGTCATTTTACAAAGTGGCAAAGTCATTTGCAAAAGGGTTTTGTCCATAAACCATTTTTAAATCCAATCATTATTTTATGTGGTGGAAAATATTTTTATCAAAGCAACAACCTTAAGTTGTTCACTAAATAAGTTGTTGTTTCTCAAAACTTGGTGTTTATGGTCAGTAGGTTTGGTCCAAAACATTTTCCCAAAGTTTTTACTCCAAAAACATTTTCATAACAAAACCATTATTTTTATTAGGCTAGAAATGGGCTAAATTAATTAATCCATCCTAAACTTCACCAAATCCATTTTCAAAACCATGGGTTGGTTCCTAGGGTCAGTAGGTTTGCCAAAAACCAATTTGCAAAGATTTTATCCTTGAAAACATTTTTGAAATAATTTTTCTAATCTAAACAAGCATACAAATGTTTCTGCAAAAACAAACATTTTAACAGAAACTTTTTACTAAACAAAATGCATGGTTGGCTAGGGCTTGCTCCACTGATTCCAACGATATAAAGTTTGTAATTTTTGGACGTCTGGATCAAAAGTTACAAAGGTTTAAATTTGCATATCAAATCTGTTTTCAAATTCTGTTTCAAACCAAAAACTGGCCACGCGTCGCGTTTTGATTGGGTGGTACCGGTTCGCACGGATCGAGCGGTGCGGGCCATTGGATTAAGTTTCATCGCACGGCGCTGAGACGCTACTTACCGCTTCGCCTAGCTTCTATCGTGTGCGTCCGATCTAGATCCTACGGATGCTACAGCTTGGTCAACAATGGGTGGCGCTGCGCGGCGGCAGACGGCGGCGACGGTCAGGCGGTGGCGCTACGGCGGCTACAGGAAGCAAAGAAGACAGGGGGGTGCTCACCGTGTTCGCGAGGTCGAGGTGGTGCTCGACGTGTGGTCGGCGTGGCAAGGGGCGCTCAAGGTCCGTCGGAATTCCTCACCGGAGTCAAGGACGGCGTCAGGCGGCTCTGGTCGTGGTCGGAGGCGACGCTGTTGATCACGAGAAGTCAAACAGAGGGCATGGTTAGGTGCAGGAGAGTGAGGCGAGTGTGGGAGCGTGAACGAGACGGCGTGGGGCGGTCTGTGCTTACCAGGGGACTTCGCCGGAGAAGTTGCAGACGTGGCGGCACTCAGAGCTTAGTCGAAGACGGCGTTCTGGGGCTCCCGCGGTTGAATGGAAGGTATAGAGAGAAGCGCCTGGGAGTGGGGAGTACGTGTGCTTGGTCGGGGAGGCAAGGCGGTGGCTGGGTTCACCGGAATTGGAGAAGGAAGCTCGTCGGAGCAGTGGGAGTGTGGCTTGAAATTCCGTCGTCCTGGGGGCAGAGAGAGGGAGGCGCGTGAGGGGAATTGGAGAGGAGGGCGAGGCGTTTAATACCGCGTGGTCGCAGGGGGAGTAATGGCCGTTAACAGCATGAATTTATCGCCGGCATTTACTAGCTGCAACGACAGGGAGTAATCGGCGCTGGTTGAAGACGATGAATAGGAGATGTGGGGTCCTGTCGTCAGTGAGTGAGAGAGTTAGGGAAGAGGTCCACCAGTCAGCGTCTGCGTGGGTTCAAAAATGACTGTGAATCGTTTTCTTTCTGGAGAGAGGGAGCGGGCTGGTACTGGGCCTTGTTGGGCTTGGCGACTGGGCTGCTGTCCACTTCTATTTTTTTTCTTCCTAAATGTTTTTCCTTGTTCCAAATCTATTTTCTGTTTTGAATTTCAAACAATAATTCAACATTCAAATCAGTTCAAACATTCACCAAACAATGCAATTGAATTTGGTTCTGTTTAACAACATAAACCAAAGTCCTAAATTAATAATTTTTATTTTAGAGTCCATTTATATTTAAATAAAATGGACCTTGTTTAATAATCAAATAGGTTTTAATTTATTTTAAAACTCCATTTGAAATCTAAATAATAACAAAACCAAATCAGTAGGTTTTATTTGTGAATCAAGAACACTTGGAAAGCTTGTTTAAAATAAATAAATAAGTTTTAGTGTTTATTTAAAATGGGAAAAGCCTTTACTTAAATAAAATTTGGATATTAAATCCTTTTATTTTATTTTAAATGAACTTTTACTATTTTTTTTATTAAAAAGAAATATTTTATTTCCAAGGCTTGGCCAAGTTTTAATTTGGCTTATAAAATAATTCCTCGTTTAATTTCTTCCTTCTCATTTTTAAAATCAAATCTTTTATTAAAAGATTTCAAAATAGTGAATCCAAATATTTTATTTTTCCTTTATTAAATGTTTATCCTTTTAAATCTCTTTAGGATTTTATTTGATCCAAATTGGTTTGAAGGTTCCCATTTGGATTCAAAAAGTTTCTTCTCACCCTAAAAATCAACAAAGTTTTATTTTATTCATTTATTTTTCACATTACAAGATTTGGAAAATCTTGGGATGTGACAGAAAAAACCAAACCAAAAAATGGAGAGGAAATTAAAATACCAATGCCTTTTAAACTTGTAGGAATGCATGAAGCCTTAGAAAAAAATTGATTGGATTGTTCCTGAAAACCCGTTTGATGAAAATAGTGAACCTAAGAGAATTGAGAGAGGATCCTCTAAAACTCATTTGGATAATATCCCTTGCCTTGTTGAAGATATTTCTGGTATTGATCTTAATGCTTCTTCATTTGAAAATACTTGATTCTTGCTTTTTATGCCTAGCTTAAAGGCGTTAAAGAAAAGTACTCTTGGGAGATAACCCAATTTTTATTTTCAGTAAGTTTTTCTTTTTTGAGTCTTGGAAGTTATTTCCTCTGTAATAACATCTCTTTATCATTTTTGTGTGGTTTTTGTGCCAAGAATAACCTCTAATAAGAGAGAAGTAAGATTTGGGGAAGTTGTTGTCCAGAAACAGATTTTTGTGCTTCACTGTACAAAAATCGTGAAAATTCCTAGTACGTAGGATTGATCTGTAATTTTTGTATGTATGCCCCAGGTTATTATCTAACTTTTGTTAGTTTAGCATTTTTAGATTTGAGCAACAGAAAGTCTTCGAAAAAATCAGTCTTTACCTGTTGTTCTGTTTGACAGATCTCTGCCATGATATGCATTTGCCTCTTAATCGGTTTCTTTTTGAGTTCTCTTTGATCACTTGAGATTTTAAAAGGAATTGCTACAGTATCTTGTGTTTTAATGAAAGTTTTAATTGTGTTGGAGCTAAACCCAAAGGCTTATTATCTTGAATACATTAATGTTTCTAATGAAGATTGTGTGAAGTTTTGTATGAAGGAAATTTTCAAGTGTAGGGGAAGAAGGATGTGATGAGATGAAGAATGGACAAAAGCTCAAGCTTGGGGATGCCACCCGTGTCATCCCAAGAAATATTCAAGAGGTACAAGCGTCAAATCTTGGGGATGCCCAAGGCATCCCCTTCTTCATCAATAAAAATCTTAGGTTTTCTTTCAAGACACTTTATTTTTATTGCTTCATGAACTATTGTGTTGTTCTTAGAGCGTCTTTGTTTTTGTTTTTAGTTTTCTTTTTCTTGGTTTGCTAAATAAATTAGTTGGACCCCCGCATACCTATTATTATCTTTGTGAGTTGTTTCAAATAAATCGATTGGTGTTGTAAAAGAGTAGAAAGTTTCATGCTTATGTTGGTACAAAAGGGAGTTTGTTTTGACTATGGCTTAGACTTTATCATGTCATGTTGGATGTTGCTTTGACCATATGCTTAGTGATTATTTTTTATCATGACTTATTCCAAACAATTAACATTGCTTAATGTGCCTTGAAAGAATCATGCGTTGTTTTAGCATACAAAAGCATAATATTGTGGTATTCTCCTTTGATGCTTTTTTGGGGTTGACTTGGCACATGCTTACACCATGTTAAGACTATGAGCCAGTCACCTTAACCTCTATGATCATTTAGTTTTTGACTTGTGATATCACTTTATGCTTTAATTAATAATGTTATGTCGCTTTGCATGATTATGGCAATTATTGCTCTCTTAGTTGGTCGCTCCCAGTCTTTTGCTAGCCTCCACATGTACTGAGTATGAGCTCTACTTGTGCATCCAACTCCCAAGAAACCAAGCTATTCCAAAGAGTCCACTATAAATTCCTATGCATGGTGTGTTACACCATTCCAACTATATTCATGTTTTTATCTATCTTCCAAATTAAACTTTTGTCATGTGAAAATTAGTGATTAAAGCTCTCACGAACTTGATGGCACACTTTATTTTCTTGCGCTTAATAAACTTTAACCATTGTGCCATCTATGTTGCTTATATGATTGTAAATTATAAGTTGGGAGTTAGCAGAACCATGTTGTCATGGGGAACGCTTTCAACACTTGTACATATCTACCAGTTGATATCATGATCTTTTGTTTATGGATGTCGGCGGTGTGAAATAAAAGGGGAGCTTGTAAGTCCATGGAGTAGTGTATATGTGTTAGAGAAACGCCTGGCCGGCTAGCCTAATCCATGTCTAATCATGGTGGAAACTTGCAGCATAACCATAGTGAGCAATCTATGAAGCATCTTCAGAAAAAATATAGAAAAAAGCCACTAGACTCATGTAAATAAAAAGATCGCTGAGATGCTCATTGTCTATTGCCTTGTCATTTTGATATGGGATAGCTCCTGTGTCATGGGGAAAGGGATACCCCGTTGGCGGTTCTCTATGATACACATATACTTACAATGGCAAGAACTTGCTTATGACTAAAGTTGAGTAGCATGAGGAACGGCCCTCGTACTCAAGTGACATGAGATTTCCAACTTATGATCTGTCAAGCATATACCTCATATTTGTGTCACTTTAACCTTAATCACTTCAAGATGCCAATGATAGGGGCAATGAGAGCTAAAAGCTAGTAAGTACCATAATTTTTGGAAGATCTTTATGAAACTTGAAATCCCTACTTCCCTCTGTGAAGATCCTTTCTTTTTACTTTTATGTTGAGACTCCATCTTCTACCTTTATGCACCAATTAAGAGAGCATAGTTGTCATTCTTATTTCAATGTGCATTGTCCCAAAACTTGTTGATTGATTCATAACTATGATATTGCTTGTTCTTAAATTATTTGTATCTAGTCACCCTTATGAACTTTGAAGTTTTCCTATGCATTTATGTTTTGCTATGCCATGAAGGACAAGCTAAGTACAACTCTTGATATGTTTTCTATATGTGAAACAAACAAACGTCATTCAATGCATTGTTATTCATGATCTTTTGTTTGTACCTTTTCATGTTACAACATAGTTGCTATGTCTTGTTGTTAGAAATATATCTTTCATCCTCATGTTTAGAGTACTAATCCCAGCTATCAATGCTTTACAATATTTCGATCAAGATTGTGATGGTGCATGTCACCCCAATAATTATTATTTTTATCACTTACGTACTCGGGGACGGGTAGAAGTTAAGATTAGGGATGCTTGATACGTCGTAAACGTATCTATAATTTTTTATTCTCCATGCTTGTTTTATATCAACTTTCTTATGTTTTTTCTACACTTTGAGGCATTTTTATACATTTTTTGGAACTAACCTATTGACAATATGCTGCAGTGCCAGTTGCCTGTTTTCTGGTGTTTTTTGGTTTCAGCAAAGCAAGTAAAGACATATTCTTGGAATTGGACGGAACAAAAGCCGAAGTCAATATTTTACCGGAGCAAAGACGGAGTCCACAGGGGATACAAAGTGGAGCCACAAGGCAGCCACACCTAGGGTTGGCGCGGGTCCACCCTAGGGCACGTCGCCCTATGGTGTGGGCCCCTCGGGCGTCCACTGACCTCGCCCCTTCGCCTATATAAACACCCCGATGCAGAAACCCTAAGTACCCGATCAGAAATCCAAGAAGAAGTTCGTAGTCGCTGCCATATCCATCCCTAGATTGGGGGATCCGAAGATCTTCTCGGCACCCTGTCGGAGGGGAGAGATCATCCCGGAGGCCTTCTTCATCACCATGCCAGCCTTCAGAGTGATGCGTGAGTAGTTCACCCTTGGACTATGGGTCCATACAGTAGCTAGATGGTGTTTTATCCTCCTTTGTGCTATCATGTTTAGATCTTGTGAGCTCCGTTCATGATCAAGATCATCTATTTGTAATGCTACATGTTGTGTTTGCGGGGATCCGATGGATATTGAGTACTATGTCAGATTGATTATTGATTCTATCATGTCTATGTTATTTGTGATCTTGCATGCTCTCTAATGCTAGTACATACTTTGGCCAAGTAGATGCTTGTAACTCCAAGAGGTAGTATTTATGCTCGATAGTAGGTTCATGCCTCTAGTAATCTGGGAAAGTGAAAGAAATCTCTAAGGTTCTAGATGTGTTGTTGCTACTAGGGAGAAAACAACAATCCTTTGTCCAAGGGCAATTGTATTGTTTACACTTTGCTTAATGCAATTATCTGTTGCTTGCAACTTAATACTGGAAGGGGTTCGGATGATAACCTGAAGGTGGATTATTGATCACCCACAAGTTTAGGGGATCGCAACAGTCTTCGCGGATAGTATTACCCAATTTATTGATTCGACACAAGGGGAGCCAAAGAACACTTGCAAGCCTTAACAACTGGGTTGTTAGTTCAGCTGCACCTGGAAATAGTTCTTGCTCACAGAATTTTATCAGTAGCAATAGCAAAGCAACAACAGCAGTAACAGCAACAGTGAAACAGTAGCAATAGTAACAGTAACGGTAACAGTAGGATATGAGCGCGGTAGGCATAGGGATGGATGGACGGGCGTTGCATGGACGAGTCTAAACATGTAACTTCAAGATCTAGGGCATTGCAGATAAATAATAACAAGCATCCAAGTACTAAATAATCCTAGGCATGTGCTCCAAATATAGTCATATGTGCTCGCAATGAGAACTTGCACAACATCTTCTGTCTAGCCAGCCCGTGGTAGCGGGGCCTCTAGGGAACTACTGGCAATTAAGGTGCTCCTTTTAATAGAGCACCAGAGCAAAGCATTAACACTCCGTGAACACATGTGATCCTCACACCACAGCCATCCCCTCCGGTTGTCCCAATTATTGTCACTTTGGGGCCTTTGGATCCGGACAATGATATGTGTACACAACTTGCAGATAAGATCACAAACAATACTATCATAATGATTCAATAGTAAGTTCAGATCTGAGATCATGGCACTCTGGCCCTAGTGACAAAAATTAAGCACAACAAGTTGCAACAAAGTCAAATAGCACTAATAGAGATACTAGGCATTATGCCCCTAACAGATCTTATTCGATTACATGATAGAACTCATCCAATCCCTACCATCCCCAAGCCTATAGCGGGGGATTACTCACTCATGGATGAGGGAAACATCGGTGGCTGATGGAGATGCGTTGGTGATGATGATGGCGATGATCCTCTCCAAATTCCCCGTCCCGGCAGGGTGCCAGAACAGAGTTTCTGGATCCAAATCTTGGTTTCTGGTGGCGGTGGCGGAGCGGAACTCTTTCTGGAAAACTATCGAACCCCTCTCTGCTTTTAGGTCAAAAGGCAACTTACAGGCGCAGAGGGAGGCCGAGGAGCTGCCTGGGGTGGCCAGACCTCCCCCAGGCGCGGGGTTAGTGGGCCCGGACCTGGGGTGGGTCTGCCCCCCCCCCCCCCCCCCAGGCCTCCCCTCTATCTCCCCTTCTGGCTCCGTGGATCTTCTGGTGAGAAATAGTTTTTGGCATATTTTCTAGGATTTTTCCTGATAGTTGATTTTCTGCACAAAAACAAGACAACAAGGTAATTCTGCTGAAAACAATGTTAGTCTATGTTAGTTGCATCCAAATCACACAAGTTTAGAGAAGAAACAATAGAAAAGTGTTCGAGAAAGTAGATACGTTTTGGACGTATCAACTCCCCCCAAGCTTAGCTTATTGCTTGTCCTCAAGCAATTCAGTTGAAAACTGAGTGCGATAAAAGAACTTTCATGAACACTTTGCTTCATATGATGTAAATATTCTCAGCACAGGAGTAGATGCTTAGACAATTCATAATAATAAGTGTGCAACTAATTCTACTCAATAATCATTGCAAGCTATGAAGAGAAACCAACTCAATAATAATAAGTATCATGAAATATAAACATAAGCAACATTGCAATGCTCATAGTAAGGTATGATAGAGTGGTATCCCGCTTTCCTTTGTTTGAAGAGCGCAATATGAATGCCAAGGCACCTCTAAATTTCAAGTGAAGACTAGAGATATTGATATCAGAGATACAAGCATCAAAGTCATGACATAATTAACCAAGTTTTGGAACAAACACAAGAATGACAACTATGCTCTCAAAAGAAGGTGCTCATAGAATAAGTGGTGACTCAACAAAGTTGTGAAAATGGTTTTGTGAAGGTTTGAAAGGCTTCCTAATACTGAAAGGAAGGTACTCATTAGCTTGATCTCTCATTGCCCCTATCATAGGCATCTTCATATGGTTAAGGTGAAAGTGAGGTCCACTCTGAATCATATGCTTGACAGACCATAGGCTGAAAATCCCTAGTCCCTTGAATACGAGGGTCGATCCGCATGCTACTCAACTTTGGTCACCTGAAAGTTCTTGTCATTGTAAATACATGCATATCATTGAGAACCGCCAACGGGGTACCCATTGCACATGGTACAGGAGCTTTCCCATAACCAAAATGACAAGGCAAGCAGACAATAAGCATCTCATCAATCTTTTTATTTACCATATGCATAGCTTTTTATTGAGGACGCTTCATAGATGCTCATTATAGTGTTGCTGCAAGGAATCAACTGGATAAGATATCCAACAGGTGTTGAAAGTGTTCCTCGTGACAGCACAGTTCTGCTGACTCCCAGGATATAATAAGTAAGCATATAACTTTCATGGACTAGTCACAATGGTTCAAAATTATTAAGTGCAAGGAATAAAGTGTGCCATCAAGTTCGTGAGAGCTTTACTAACTAACTTTCTCAAAACATACAAACATTTTATTTTGGAATAAAACACGGCATATATAAAATATGCACTGAAGTAGCAAATGATGCTAATAGGCAGGTATGGTGGACACAGCTGGCAATATTGGTTTTGAGGAGTTGGAAGCACAGGTAGAGCACATACGCGGTGCAAGTGAAGGCTAGAAATAGAGAGGGAGCGACAAACGAGAGAGCAATAACTTTCATAATCATGCTTGCAACAAAACAGGACTAATTATGGCATGAAGGTGATACAAGAACTCTGAGGCAAAATAAATCATCAAGGCTTACTGACTATTGATTAGTCATATGCATGTGTGAACATGTGCCAAGTCGATTCACATGAATAGTCAGAGGAGGATACCATAATATCATACCAAAGTATGAATAAAACAATGCAAGCAAACATTCATATGACATGCTACAAACTATTAGCAAGATGGAGCTAATCATAGACAAGCAAGAACTACTAAGCATCCATAATGACATACACCTTACACAAACAGGCTAAACATGCTCACAGTGATGAGTATATGTACAAAGATGAAACAAATAGAGTTCGTTACCAGCCTCTTACCATACCTCAAGTTGTCTTAATCTTCATTATTGCCCTTCACTTGTGTGACTTGAATATTAACATGAAACCAAAATCCACTGAGGATGGCTGAACCCTGCAAAGAACTCACAAAACCAAAGAAGAACAACAAATATTTTTGGTGTTTTCAATTTTTTTAGAAGTCAATCAACGCAAAACAAAACGAACCAAAATAAAACCAAAAACAAAAACTAAGACGTTCCAAGAACAACACGTTCTAGAAAGACCTGAGATTTTTATTGATGAAGAGGGGATGCCTTGGGCACCCCCAAGCTTTAACGCTTTTACCTCTTGCGTAATTCTTGGGGTTACACGGAGTGGATCCCCCCAAGCTTGAGCTTTGGTCCATTATTCATCTCATTACATCATCCTCTCTCTACACCTGAAACTTTTCTTTCATACAAAACTTCACACAATCTTCATTAGCAACATTAGTTTATTCAAAAGATATTAGACCTTTGGCAAAGCTTTTGAACAGCAAGATTTTTCATTAAAAATACAAGATACTGTAGCAACTCCTCCAAAAAGCTCAATTTCCCAAAAAGAACCCAAAAAGGAATCAATAAGAAGCAAATGCAAATAATGGCAGAAATCTGTCAAAACAGACCAGCAGGTAGAAACCGATTTTTCCGAAGACCTTCTGTTACTCAAATCACAAAGTGTTGAACAAAAAAAAGTTAGCTAACATACTGGGGGATTTATTCATAAATTTTCAGCTCAATCCGACTTATAGAGACTCCTCACGAATTTTTATGGTGGAGGACAGAAATCTGTTTCGGGACAGCAACTCCCCAAATCTTACTTCCTTCTCATTAGAGGTCATTCTTGGCACAAAAAGCAAACAAAAAGGATAAGGAGAGGTCATTACTGAAGTAATAACTTCCAAGACTCAAGGAAACTCTTGGGTTATCTCCCAACAAGTACTTTTTTAACGCCTTTAAGTTAGGCACGGCGAAGAGCAAAGATTGGAAAGGAGAAAAATAAAAGTGAGCAAGTATAACCGTTGTGAAAACATTATTTTGTTCATTAAAATCCTTTTGTTAACAAGGTTGATCAAGTCTTTACCAAAACAATCTTATATGAAACAAAACTTTGCATTCCACAAGGTGATTATGTTACCTCATACTTGATCGCAATGGTCCCAATCATAATAGTTTCAAAATTTTCTTGTGGAATGGGACAATATATTTCTCCAACCTTGATGCTCTCAATATTTTTAATGGAATTCAGGCAATAGCTTTTAACAACCTTCTTGGGGAAATAGACAGTGTGCTCTTTGTCATTAATATCGAATGTTACTTTTCCTTGATTGCAATTGATGACAGCACCTGCAGTATTAAGAAAAGGTCTCCCAAGAATAATAGACATATTATCATCTTCAGGCATTTCAAGCACAACAAAATCAGTTAAAACCATGCAATTATGAGCAACTTGAACAGGAACATCCTCACATATACCAACATGAATAGTAGTTGACTTATCGACCATTTGCAAAGATATATCAGTTGGTATCAACTTTTCTAGTTGGAGCCTCTTATATAGAGAAAAAGGCATAACACTAACTCCAGCTCCCAAATCACATAAAGCAGTTCTAACATAATTGTTCTGAATAGAGAAGAGAATAGTTGGTATACCTGGATCACCAAGTTTCTTTGGAACCTTACCATTGAAGGAATAATTAGCATGTAGGGTAGAAATCTCCTCATTAGGAATCTTCCTTTTATTAGAGACAATATCCTTCATATACTTTGAATAAGGAGGCAACTTAATAGCATCAGTCAAAGGAATTTGCAAAAATAAAGGTTTCATCCACTCACAAAACTTGTTGTAGTGTTCTTCCTCCTTTGACTTGTTTCTTACCTGGAAAAGGCATAGGTTTTTGCACCCAAGGTTCTCTCTCTTTACCATGTTTATTAGTAATAAAATCTTCCTTTGTGGAGCTAGTGTTCTTAGTGTGTTTCTCTATAAATGTGTCAAGTTCCTCTAAGTACTGATCAGGAGGCTTACCATAGGGAATATCACCTTCATTAAATTGGAGAGAGTGTACCTCGATAGTAGATGAGTGGGGAATTGGCTTACATAATTCTTCTATAGGAGGTAGATTCTCCACATCTTCAACTCTAATACCTTTCTCCTTTAGACACTTCTTAGCCTCCTTCATCACTTCATCATTTAATGCAATAACTCCCCTCTTCTTTGTTGTTGGTGTTGGAACTGGTTCAGGAACAACTGGTTCAGGAGTAATAGGCTCGGGTGTATTCAGCTCAGTTGAAGTCCAATCATCATAATTCTTGCTTAACTTGGTCATTAATTCTTCAACATCTGTAGGAGTCCTTTTACTAAAAACACAATCAGCAAAGCTATCTAGGTAGGTCCTAGAATCATTAGTTAGTCCATTATAATAAATATCAAGAAGCTCATTCTTAGGCAATGGACATCCAGGATGTGCATGAATCAAGGAACAAAATATTTTCCCTGACTCAGGCAATTTCTCTTCTTCTTCCTATTTAAAATTAAAAAGTCTCTACAAAGCAGCATGTCTAGCACTGGGAGGAAAATATTTATGGAAGAAAGAAGCAATCAGGGATATCAATGGAACCAGGAGGTAATCTATTAAACCAAGCCCTAGCTTCTCCTTTTAGTGAAAAAGGGAAGATCTTAGCAACAAAGTACTTTTGCATCTTAAAATCATCGGAGAACAAAGCACTCATAGTAGAAAGCTCATTCATATGAGCCACATCACTCTCATTTTCAGTCCCACTAAAAGGTTCTTTCTCAACAATATCTAAATAAGACAAATCAAGCGAGAAATCATAATCATCTTTAATATCTATGGGAGAAGTGGCAAACTTAGGATCAGAGGACAACTTAGGCATAATAGTACGTCTAGCAAGGAGACTCTTCATAGCACTAGTACCATGTGTGTTTCGGCACTCTTCAACAAACTCATCAGTGAGCTCAATGTAACCATCATTAATATCATAACTCTCACTAGTAGGTGAGCTAACAGGTGTAACAGTGTCTTCACTAGGAGTTTCGGTATTTCCTAGACTAGCCATAGTAGCATCTAGAAAAGGACCTAGTGAATAACTCGCATCAAGCACAGTAGAAGTAACATCATGAGCATCAAAAGTAGTTTCGGACTCAGCAGTAGTAGTACTGTGTGTAGCATGTGTATGTGGTGGTGATGTGACAAGTTTACTTATAACAGACGGTGAATCAAAAGCAGCAGAGGTGTTTAGGATTGTACCTCTTCTTGTAGTGGATGGTAAAATAGGGAACTTTCCATCACGAGACTTCCCCATGATGAAAGGAGTATCACTGAATAATAATAGATCCAAGTGAACTTACAAATAAAGCTATGCTCCCCGGCAACGGTGCCAGAAAATAGTCTTGATGACCCACAAGTGTAGGGGAGTGCAATAGTCTTCGCGGGTAGTATTACCCAATTTACTGATTTGACACAAGTGGAGCCAAAGAATACTTGCAAGCCTTAACAACTGAGTTGTCAGTTCAGCTGCATCTGGAAATAATTCTTCCTCACAGAAGTTTATCAGTAGCAAAAGTTTGTAGTAGCAATAGCAAAGCAATAGCAGCAGTAACAGCAACAGTGAAACAGTAGCAATAGTAACACTAATGGTAACAGTAAGATATGAGCGCAGTAGGCTTAGGGATGGATGGACGGGCGTTGCATGGACGAGTCTAAACATGTAACTTCAAGATCTAGGGTATTGCAGATAAATAATAACAAGAATCCAAGTACTAAACAATCCTAGGCATGTGCTCCAAATATAGTCATACGTGCTCGCAATGAGAACTTGCACAACATCTTCTGTCCAGCCAGCCCGTGGCAGCGGGGCCTCTAGGGAACTACTGGCAATTAAGGTGCTCCTTTTAATAGATGTGATATCCAAGCACATGACTTAATAGGATTGATAGGATACTCATACCAACAAGTTGCAACTTCTTTTCCGGAAGCCCATCTGAAAAGAACTCTAAGGTTAAGCATGCTTGGCCTAGAGCAATTCTAGGATGGGCAACCGACCGGGAAGTGGGTAACCGGGTGTGCATGAGTGAGGACAAAGTGCGCAGAAAAGACTAGTGTTTGTCTGTGGGGCCAGTCTAGATATCCTATTAAGCTACCAGGAGTGACACCTCCCGGGCCTAGTGGACGGGGTGTTACAAGTGGTATCAGAGCCGACCCTTGCGGTTACACGGGCGTGTGCGGGTCAGTGGAGGACATGTGTAGCATGGCGCGTGTGGCCCGGAGTGGACACGGCATGGCACATGTGCCGGCACTGGACGCACAAACGCGTGCCAAGAGGAAATGTTCCTGGGGTGTGCTTGATCGATGAGGGCATCGATCTTCTAAAGGATGGGTGTATGTGAGATCCAAGCAGATGAATTAATAGGATTGATAGGATACTCATACCAACAAGTTGCAACTTCTTTTTTGGAATCCCATCTGAAAAGAACTCTAAGGTTAAGCATGCTTGGCCTAGAGCAATTCTAGGATGGGTGACCGACCGGGAAGTGGGTAACCGGGTGCGCATGAGTGAGGACAAAGTGCGTAGAAAATACTAGTGTTGGTCTGTGGGGCCAGTCTAGATATCCCATTAAGCTACCAGGAGTGACACCCTCCGGGCCCAGTGGACGGGGTGTTACAATAGAGCACCGGAGCAAAGCATTAACACTCTGTGAACACATGTGATCCTCACACGACAGCCATACCATCCAGTTGTCCCAATTACTGTCACTTTGGGGCCTTTGGATCCGGACAATGATATGTGTACACAACTTGCAGATAAGATCACAAACAATACTATCATAATGATTCAATAATAAGTTCAGATCTGAGATCATGGCACTCGGGCCCTAGTGACAAGCATTAAGCACAACAAGTTGCAACAAAGTCAAATATCACTAATAGAGATACTAGGCACTATGCCCCTAACAGATCTTATTCGATTACATGATAGAACTCATCCAATCCCTACCATCCCCAAGCCTACAGCGGGGGATTACTCACTCATGGATGAGGGAAACATCGGTGGTTGATGGAGATGCGTTGGTGATGATAATGGCGATGATCCTCTCCAAATTCCCTGTCCCGGCAGGGTGCTAGAACGGAGTTTCTGGATCCAAATCTTGGTTTCTGGTGGCGCCGGCGGAGCGGAACTCTTTCTAGAAAACTATCGAACCCCTATCTGTTTTTAGGTCAGAAGGCAACTTATAGGCGCGGAGGGAGGCCGAGGAGCTGCCTGGGGTGGCCAGACCTCCCCCAACTGCGGGGTCAGTGGGCCCGCGCCTGGGGTGGGTCTAGGCCCCCCAGGCCTCCCCTCTGTCTCCCCTTCTGGCTTCGTGGATCTTCTGGTGAGAAATAGTTTTTGGCATATTTTCCGGGATTTTTCCTGATAGTTGATTTTCTGCACAAAAACAAGACACCAAGGTAATTCTGCTGAAAACAGTGTCAGTCCGTGTTAGTTGCATCCAAATCACGCAAGTTTAGAGAAAAAACAATAGCAAAGTGTTCGAGAAAGTAGATACGTTTTGGACGTGTCAATTATTAGTCATAGATAAAGTTGGATTACGGTCTATGTATTATGTTGTAGTGCCCAAACAAATCTCGTAGAGATCAAGATGTCTAGTATATGCATTGTTATGCATTTTCAATCTGTCAATTGCCCCGTTATAATTTGTTCACCCAACATGTTATTTATCTTATGGAGAACACCTCTAGTGAACTGTGGACCCCCGTCCATTCCTTACCATTGATATACCATCTACTGTTTACCGTTTACTGTTTACTTTCTGCAATTATCACAAGCAATTACTATCTTCCACACTATATGTTTAATCATTTGTTTTCAGCAAAACCAGCGAGATTGATAACCTCACTGTAAGTTGGGGCAAAATACTATGGTTGTGTTGTGCAGGTTCCAAGTTGCTAGCAACACATTGGAGTTGTTTCCTTACTCCTACTGGTTCAATAATCTTGGTTTCATAACTGAGGGAAACTTGTTGTTATGCTCATCATACATTTCTCTTGGGGTTCCCAACGAGCTCTACATATCTGAGCCATCAGTAAACCACCATACATTAGATGGGGAGTCACTCCTTCAATTTGGCCCTTGGACTTTGCATGCTCAATCATGATAGATAACCTATCATCCACTATATTAAATAGCATTGGCGATAATGGATCTCCCTATCTTAGCCTTTTTTTGGTATCTAAGTATTTGCCAATATCTTCATTGACTTTGATAGCAACACTACCTCCTAACACAAACCTATTGATTAGAGCACGCCATTTAGCTGAAAAGCCTTTTATTTTAAGAGTCTGCTCAATAAAATACCATTTGACTTTATCATAGGCTTTCTCGAAATCAATTTTTAGACTAACCCCGTTTAGCTTTTTTCTATGTGTAGCATCTCAATTATCTAACATTGTAATGCTAGATAATAAATAAAGATCAATGATACCACACTATCGTCATTATTGCATCATCATAATATCGTGCTCATGTCACCAGGCCACATTGCATTTGAGCATCATATTAGAACAATTCTATTTGGTTCTTCTCCTCATATTGCATTTGTATTTGCATATTGTTATTGTTGCTTCTTTATATATTGTATTTGTTTCTTGATATACTGCTTGATGCCCAAGTTGAGTTTAGGGCATGTCTTTCTTCCATTCCACCCTATCATCTTGTTTGGTCCTATGTGGGCTTAACTTGCTCACATATTTGGGCTTATGGATATTCCTTTTGGCATTTAATTCTAGCCCAAATAAACCTTGGGTGGATTCATTTCTAATCTACATGCTTCCATATATGATATCATATTGTTTTCACAATATTTATTATGGAACCACCTTTGCATGATATGAAGAAGTAGAAGCTATTTTCAATTCCTTCCATGGTTTTATTCAAATTGTGAGTTCATTTGACTTGATAAGGCCATATACATCTATAGTGGCACATACACACTAGTTTGGCCATACTATTTAAATGTGCCATCATTTGAATTAATCTATGTGCATTAGAGAAGGTTCCTACAAGAATTTTGGATGGCTTAATTTAACTATAAATGCTTGTATGATGCAAATGCTCCTCAGAACCTAGTTTGTTTTCACAAACTACTACATGCATTAATGCATGCATGGGGCATTGCAAGCATACCTTCTCTATATAAATCCATGTCTTGATTCTTAGGGTTGTTTGAAATTTGTCGAACTTGTTTAAAGGACCAAAACCATCATCTCAATTACCATGTGGTTACCACTTGTACTCCGTATTGCCATCAATCCAGAATCTTGTACATGTGGCACTATTTTAATCCTCTAGAGCTACGTGTGTTGCCTATTTTTTTATTCGATCATCTAGCTAAGTAAACCTAGCTAATCCTAGACCCTCTATTTGATTCTTCATACAATTTAAACCCTATCTAGCTTCGTCTGGTGTGCATGTATTCACACATACACACTCTCTCTCTTTTCCTAGTGCAACCGAGCCATGCATGTGGCATACATGTGTCTGTGCGTGCAGTGCCACATGATTCATTCCAGCTAGCTATATAGCCCAACTCTACCGTTCGGTGCAGCTCTCCTAGACGAATCTTATAGCCACTAGTAGGAAAATGGCTATAAGTAATCCATGGCGCACGTGCTAGTGATGCCCCACGGGTAAAATAGGCGTGGTGCACTGTCCATAGATGTCCTACGGCTAACTGTCGTAAGCGTGGTGTACATAGGATGGTGCGCCACCACTGGTGGAAAAAGGGCCTCCAGTCCCGGGCCGCAACTGGCTCTAGTCCCGGTTTTGGGCCCGGGACTGCGAAAACGGGACTAGAGCCCCCCCCCCCCCCCCTCTCTAGTCCCGGCTCGCTACGGCCCGCGACTGATAATAGCCACGTAGCTGTTTCAGCGCCGCGGGGGGCGAAAACCCTCTACTCCCGGGCCGTAACACCACCCGGGACTATAAGGTTTCCTGTCGCGGCAGAGAAATGTGTGTTTCTTTGTCGCGGCAGAGATTGTGTATTTCCTTTTTTGCCATTTCGTTCCTTTTTTGTTTTGTGTTTCACTATAATTCAAACATATATTTCAGTATACATAGTATACGCTACTACATACACACTACACGTCGATGCATTTATATAATTAATCGATCCCTTGCAAGCATACATATAATCAATCATATCAAAAGGAAGAAATGTTTTAAAATTACATGGTCATTGATGAATATATATATCATATCAGCTACATGGAGATGACAAAGGCAAATCGAGTTCCACGTCATCCGCATAATGCTCTCCATGTATATCAAGGACTTCCTTCATCATAAATCCCGCCAGCTCCTCTTGAATTGCTCCTATGCGTTGGTCTGGCTCTAGTTTCTCCCGCAAATCATAAATATAATGTGAGTCAACTTTCCGCTCACTGGTCAACTCGCGGATGTACTCGCAGACGTAGTATCCACATAAATGAGTTCCCGGTGGCTGCTGTAAACTCTTCGCCATTTTATAAGTTAGCTCCTCTTTGAATGGACCTGGTATTTTCTGTCTGAACCGTGTCCAACACCTGCTCGGCAAAGAAAATGAACAAATGAGTTATTAGTTACTTGATATCAGGAAATGAATGAAAGAGGACGATATAATGCGATAATGATTGAAATTACTTATGGAGCATTGTTTTCATGTCGCTCCACTGCTCTTGGTCCCAACTTAATGAGTCGTGGACTTCAACTAGGGAATTGTCAACTTGAATGTTTAGCAAGATCCAGTGGAATCTGCGGATATTTACATAAGCATACATGCATAGCTCATCCAGTAAGCAAAAATAAAATGTGTACAAGATATAAACACTCACTTGAAGTTGTAAGGAAATAGTATTTCCTTAACAAAATTATTCTCGGTTAAGAACCTGCAGTCTTCCTCCATGTCCTTGGGGTGATTCTTTAACGTATATTCATTAATGATATATGGGTCAATGAACCCAACATCGTATCTTCTAGCTCTTTTGCATTCAAGCATCTTCATTCTGCAGAATATAATATCATCATACAAAAGGATATATAGTTAGGATAATATATTAAATGCAATGAACGAGCTAAAGCTACAAACTTAATTATAGAAATAAATAACTTATAGACAGTAGCAACCAATGATAGATTTATCGAGGGCCGCTGGTTGTATAACTGAAATAGTTCGGTCATTTGAACCTGTATCGAGTATGGTTTGAAGTGATGCTCCATTCTAACGTCCACCAGAAACCAATCTTTCTAATGCTTTTTTTCTGCTTGTGACATGTACCATTCGTGCAGATTTCGCATATTTGTGGATAGACGTGCGAGCTCCTCATTACTGATTAGAGGCTCCCCTTGGACATACAGCCGTACTATCTGACCCACTAGCGTATCTTCATAGCCTAAATATTGACCAAGAGACATATTTGCTTCGTTAGCAAGTGCTTTGGCCTGCGATACAGTGATTCCCATAAGTGCAGCACTATTATGGGCTCTAGGGTCCATTATTTGCATGTCCATATCCATTTCAGCTCTGATGGCCTTGTCGAGGTCTGAAATGACTTTGAGCGGGGCGACCGATTGATTCTTCTGTGCTCCGAGCTGGGCAACTTGCTTCCCGCTTTTTGCACTTGTGATTTTTTTTCTTCTGTGCTTGCTTAATAATCTCCCGGTCATAGTCCGATTCCAGATTCATCGATATCTGGGATGGTTTCTCAAGAAAGGACTTAGCCCACTTTTTGGTTTTTTCATTATATACCGGCTTTGGCTCAGGCTTACTGGGTGCAAAATTCGCCTTAACTTGGGCAGCCACATCCGCGTTAGTTTCCTCATCGGTCTTGTCATAAGGTCTCTTTGGAAGAGCCGGCGAGATATCGACTATCTTCGGCGTTTGACCTTTCTTCGATGTGGGGCGCGGGGGACCGTCGAACTTCCGTTTCTTCGACGAGGTAGTAGTATTGCACGGAGGCGGAGGCGGAGTTTGAGTTAATGTACTCCTGTTGCGACGATCGTCAGCGGGGCAGGGTGAACTTGGAGGTTGGCGATAATCGGGTTGAGGTGGACTTGGAGGTTGACGATATTTGATGCGGGGTGGACTTGGATTCCTTGGAGTCGGTGGCCTTGGCGCCAAGCCTGGAAACTTGATGTACTTCTTATTCCATAGAATGATGTTGCGCTTGACATCTCCTAGTTTCATATGGCCTTCAAGCGTAGCGATTTCAATCTCTAGGTCCGCAAAATCCTCCACTATGTCATCCACCGTGACACGAGCATAGCCTGGTGGAATCGGAAGTGAATGGTGGAGTGCTCCAGGTAGACAAGGTAAAGCAGTGCCGATCGCCACCTTGAAGGACAGGTTGTTCATTGGCTGATGTAGCTCACATTGTGCCATCTCTCTGACATCATCCACGGGGTAGTGAGGAGCCGGTGCATCATCCAGCAGTGCTTGATCATCAGCCCGGACCTCCGTGGAAGCCATGCTGCTTCTTCGTTGGCTAAGATCCAATGCAGGATCATCAGACCGCGGGTGAGTTGACGACGGCGGCCTTTGGCTAATTTCATGCATGAGGTTCTTCAGATCAGCTAGGTCCTTCTCTACCCTGGAGATCCGGTCTGCCTCCCGGTCCTTCTTTCTCTGACGGCTTCTGTAACTGGCATCGTACTGAGGAAACCCTTTCTTCCACGAGACACCGGCGCCTTTGCCTCGTGTTCGTCCTCCCTTTTCAGGATTCCCTAGGGCGCGTGTCAGCTCGTCGTTCTCTCTCTCGGGACGGAACAATCCCAATTGAGCATCGTTCATTGCTTTAATAAGGTCTTGGGAGGGTTTTAGAATTTTCTCATGAAATAATGTCTTCCCTGTTTCTGGGTCCAAGGATCCCCCGTGCCCGTACCACCAGTGCTTTGACCTCTCGGGCCATCCATCTGTACCAGGAGTGACGCCTCTAGCCCTCATTTCCTTCTCCATAGTTTCCCACTTAGGGACGGCACTCTTGTAGCCACATGTCCCCATTTTATGATGGTATTTCTTGTTGGCAGAATTTAACGCGTTCTTTGCCGACTTTTCCTTTGCTTTATCAGATTGCTTGTACTGTACAAAATCGGGCCACTGTTCTCTCAACTTCTTGTTTACTCCTTTTAAGTCTGGAGTTTTCTTTTTCGCGACATATTTCGCGTATAAACTTTTCTTGTGGTTCTGGTACAGTTCAGCCATCTTGATCAGTGCCCACTCCTTGACTTCCTCTCTATTTTCAAGCCCACCCGGCCTTGGGGTAATACCATCTACCTCAAATTCCTCATACTCTGGAGGTAGTATGAAATGCGCTATGAGCTTCTGCCAAAGGTCATCTTTGGCATCATCGGTGACATAGATGTTGGATTCTTCACCGAGTTTCTTTAACTTATTCCGTTCTTGGATGGTGATCGGCAGGTTGTCCCTAACAAGCACCCCGCATTGATTTATAAACATCCTCCGGTGCTTCTCTGGAGCAATCGGTTCACCATCATCATCTATTTCTTCGATGGTGAACCTCTGATTACCATCCAACTTTTTGTTCGGCCCTCGTTTCGTTCGAGCTGTCGATTGCTTCGATCCGGTGGGCTAAAAGAAGAAGAGAGAGTGATTAATATATATCTAGATCAGTTAATGAATAGAGGTAACACGAGACTTTATATATATATATGTACCTCGCCGGATCCTGTCGAGGGGCCATCATTATTGTTGTTATTTGTTTGCCCTTCGTCCATCTGGTCTTCCACTTGGTACATTAGGTTTTCCTCTAGTCCATCACCGGATGGATTCAGATATGAGGATATCTCTACCTCAAGCAAAATATCTTCGCCGGTAGTAATATTAAGAGGAATTTCACCTCTTATCAAGCCCTGAAGAAAACCTTCACCGATGCGACCAGGATCTTCGGATGGATCCATGACTTAATTATCTATAACAAAAAGAGAGTTAAACAGGTTAGAAAAAACAATAATCCTAATAACTAAAACAATATAATCCTAATTATAATAATCCTAATATTATTTGTGCTAAAAAAAATCATAATAACTAAAACAAAAAAATAACCCTAATCCTAATCCTAATTCTAATCTTAATAAATAAAACAAAAAAATAACTAAAACAAAAATCCTAATCCTAATTCTAATATTTTAATTAAAACAAATAATCCTAATACTAAAACAAAAAACCCTAATATAAAAAAACTATAGAAAAAACTATAACAAAAAACCTAATAAACCTAATTATAATAATCCTAATACTAATCCTAATAACTAAAACAATAACTAATCCTAAAAACTATAGAAAAAAATATAACAAGAAACTATAAAAAAACTATAAAAAGTACTAACATTTCCTAATAATATAATAATAATAATATAAATACTAACATTTCCTAAACATTTATACAAAACCTAAATATTACTAATAATAATAATAAATATTACTACAAAAACCTAACTATAACATTTCCTAGACTAATTATACTACTAATTACTACTAGACTAATTATAATCAAAACCTAAATACTAACATTTCCTAACATTTATACTACTAATCAAAACCTAAATACAAAAACCTAACTATAAAATTAAATAACCACCTCCGGCGAGGTGGGCGGCCGAAGGAACAACGGCGCGGCGAGGCGGTGCGGCGCGGCGCGGCACGGCGGGGCGGCGCGACACGGCGGGGCACGGCGGGGCGGCGACACGGCGGGGCGACACGGCGGCATGGCGCGCGCGACACGTACGGCGGGCGGCGCGGAGGCTCGGCGGGCAGTGTGGCGTGCGGCGGCTCTATGGTACGGAGATGAAGGTGGCGGCGGCGCGGGAATCAGCCGGCGGGCAGCACCTCCCCTTTTCTCTGCGTCGATGGCGCCTCGTCTTCGTCTTCGTCTTCGTCGCGTGCTAAGTGCTGGCTCGGCGCGCCAGGGGTGAGCGCGCGTATATAAAGGGTCAACCCTTTAGTCCCGGGCTAAGCCACGGGACAGGACTAAAGAGTCTTTAGTCTCGGGTCGTGGCTTAACCCGCGACTAAAGACCCCCCCTTTAGTCGCGGGTTAAGCCACGGCCCGGAACTAAAGGTTTTTTTTTGGCCGCTTCGTTTTCGCGCGCGCAGGCACCCTTTAGTCTCGGGTCCATCCACGACCCGCGACTAATTGTTTTTTTGTAAATTTTCTTTTTTTAATTCAAAACTAATATAAAAACTTTGGAAAATCATATCTTTTATTGTAATAATCCAAATAAAACAAATAATATATCTATTATTATCAGAAAAATATAAAGAATCTTAATATAATATCCATTTATCTGTTTGCATCATTTATAAATTATTTCATTTGTAAATTTTCTTTTTTTGATTCAAATCAAATATAAAAACTTTGGAAAATCATATCTTTTATTGTAATAATCCAAATAAAACAAATAATATGTCTATTATTATCAGAAAAATATAAAGAATCTTAATATAAAATCCATTTATCTGTTTGCATCATTTATAAATTATTTCATTTGTAAATTTTGTTTTTTTAATTCAAATCAAATATAAAAACTTTGGAAAATCATATATTTTATTGTAATAATCCAAATAAAATAAATAATATGTCTATTATTATCAAAAAAATATAAAAATCTTAATATAATATCCATTTAGTCCCGATTGTAGTCACAAACCGGGACTAAAGATATTTCCCGCCATTTCCCACCGCTTCCCGCCAAGTTTTCCCGCCCTTTCCTTTCTACGAGAGCTTTTAGTCCCGGATGTAGTCACTAACCGGGACTAAAGATATTTTCTGCCATTTCCCAAAGCTTCACGCCAAGTTTTCCCGCCCTTTCCCTCTATATTTAGGGCGATCGCGCCATGGCTATCCACACATCCACACCTTCCTCTCTTAGAACAAATGGACAACGCCTACTGGGCCATTCTGACCCTCGAGAAGACCGAGGCGCTGTGCGCCTCCAACTACCCTTGTCCGCCGGGCTACCGGCCGCCCGCCGGCTGGATGCTGAGTGCTGGAGGGGACATCCTTGAGAGTCCAGTCCTCCAGCCAGTTTGAGGCATCTCCAAGATGGTTTTCGAGGGCAGGGACACCACTACGGCCAGTTTCAGGGAGATGCCGCCGGAGTCCAGTCCTCCGGCATCTCCGAGAAACTGGTCATAGAGGAACTCCCTAATATGTGAAATTAGTTAGCTCCTAGGCGTATTGATCTAGTTAGAGAAGTTACAAGATGCAAGATGGTTTTCGAGAGAAGGGACACCACTACGGCCAGTTTTAGGGAGATGCCGCCGGATCCCAGTCCTCCGGCATCTCCGAGAAACTGGTCATAGAGGCACTCCCTAATATGTGACCTCACGCGTTTGGAGATCAGATCTTAATGGTAAGTATGAATCAGGACTAAAGGCCCTCTTTTAGTCCCGGTCCAGCCACAAAACGGGACTAACACACTCAAGATTGTTTGCAGACAACACTATAAAAATGGACACATGGAGCATCTTCACTCATAAAATGTTACAA
The DNA here is from genome assembly GCA_916181665.1 of Avena sativa. Taxonomy (NCBI): domain Eukaryota; kingdom Viridiplantae; phylum Streptophyta; class Magnoliopsida; order Poales; family Poaceae; genus Avena; species Avena sativa. The sequence continues at coordinate 513,384,458 of OV702294.1, forward strand.
TTATTACATATCATTTCTTCGCGTGTGTTCCTTTCTGATCCCGTCGTATCCATGGAGCATCTTCATTCATTAACATGATGCTTGGGTCATCCTTCACCGTGAAGGGCGGAATTTCATGAAACTTATCACAATCTTCTGACATGTCTGTCTTGTCCTCCACTCCCACGATGTTTCTTTTTCCTGAAAGAACTATGTGGCGCTTTGGCTCATCGTCTGATGTATTCTTTTTCTTATTTTTTCTTTTTCTAGGTTTGGTAGACATGTCCTTCACATAGAAAACCTGAGCCACATCATTGGCTAGGACGAATGGTTCGTCTAAGTACCCAAGATTGTTGAGATCCAACAAGTATAGCTGATCTCCAAGAGTTGTTTTTGATGAGATGTTGCAACCAACCGCCGAAACTCTTCATGTGTTCATCTCTAATCCAAGAGTCATGCTTTCCAGGGTTGTTGGAGCGTAAGATTTTCTTGTGTTCCTCGATATATGGGGCTGCCAAGATAGAATTCTGTAGAACGGTGTAATGTGCTTCGGTGTAAGAATGTCCGTCCCTACATATTATTGATTTCCTTCCTAGAGTACCCTTTCCACTCAGTCTCTCCTCATACCACGATTGAGGAAGACCAATCGGCTTAAGGTCAGGAACAAAGTCAACACAAAATTCAATGACCTCCTCTGTTCCATAGCCCTTGGAGATGCTTCCTTCTGGCCTAGCACGGTTACAAACATATTTCTTTAAGATTCCCATGAACCTCTCAAAGGGAAACATATTGTGTAGAAATACAGGACCGAGAATGGAAATCTCTTCGACTAGGTGAACCAGCAGGTGCGTCATAATATTGAAGAAGGATGGTGGGAACACCAACTCAAAACTGACAAGACATTGGACCACATCATTCTGTAACCGTGGTAGATCTTCAGGATTGATTATCTTCTGAGAGATTGCATTGAGAAATGCACATAGCTTCACAATGGGTACTCAAACATTATCTGGTAGAAGCCCCCTCAATGCAATCGGAAGCATTTGCGTCATAATCATGTGGCAGTCATGAGACTTTAGGTTTTGGAACTTTTTTCTGCCATATTTATTATTCCCTTTATATTCGACGAGAAGCCAGACGGGACCTTAATACTGCTTAGGCATTCAAAAAATATTTCCTTCTCTTGTTTGGTAAGAGCGTACCTGGCATGACCTTGAAACCATTCTAGATGCAGGCCATCTGGGTCTTTCATACGTTGATGGTCCTTTCGTGCTTCCGGTGTATCTTTTGTCTTCCCACACACGCCCAAGAAGCCTAGCAGGTTCACGCAAAGGTACTTCGTCACATGCATCACATCGATTGCAGAGCGGACCTCTAAGAATTTCCAATATGGTAGCTCCCAAAATATAGATTTCTTCTTCCACATGGGTGTGTGTCCTTTAGCGTCCTTCGGAACAGATTTTCCTCCAGGAACCTTTCCAAAGGTTACCATTTGATCCAAATCTTTGACCATATCAAATATATCAGCACCAGTACGCTCCTTAGGCTTTGTCTGGTGACATGCCAGACCGTTGAAATGATTGCCTTTCTTTCTTAAGGGATGCTTGGCCAAAAATCGACGATGCTTATTGTATACATTCTTCTTACAATGTTCCAAATATATACTTTCAGCCTCATCTAAACAGTGTGTGCATGCATTGTATCCCTTGTTTAACTGTCCTGAAAGGTTACTAAGAGTAGGCCAATCATTGATTGTTACGAAAAGCAATGCTCGGAGGTTAAATTCTTCCTGCTTGTGTTCATCCGACACGCGTATCCCGGGTTCGTGCCACAACTGTAAAAGTTCTTCCACTAATGGCCTTAGGTACACATCAATGTCGTTGCCGGGTTGCTTCGGACCTTGGATCAACACTGGCATCATAATGAACTTCCGCTTCATGCACAACCAAGGAGGAAGGTTATAGATGCATAGAGTCACGGGCCAGGTGCTGTGACTGGAGCTCTGCTCCCCAAAGGGATTCATGCCATCTGTACTTAAACCAAACCTTAAACTCCTTGCGTCATCTGCAAAGTCCGGGTACTTTCTATCAATTTTTCTCCATTGCGACCCATCAGCGGGTGTCTCAACATCCCGTTTGACTTACGTTCCTCTTTATGTCATCGCAACAACTTGGTGTGCTCTTTGTTTCTGAATAAGCGTTTCAACCGTGGTATTATAGGAGCATACCACATCACCTTGGCAGGAACCCTCTTCCGGGGGGCTCGCCCTCAACGTCACCAGGGTCATCTCGTCTAATCTTATACCGAAGTGAAGTGCATACCGGGCATGCATCCAAATTCTCATACTCCTCACCGCGGTAGAGGATGCAGTCATTAGGGCGTGCATGTATCTTCTGAACCTCTAAACCTAGAGGGCAGACAACCTTCTTTGCTTCGTACGTACTGGCGGGCAATACGTTATCTTTTGGAAGCATATTCTTCATCATTTTCAGCAACTTTTCAAATGAGGAGTCAGGTATAGCACATTCAGCCTTCCATCACAGCAATTCCAGTGTGCTGCCCAGCTTTTTCAGACCATTTTCGCAATTTGGGTACAACAACTTTTTGTGATCCTCTAACATGTGATTGAACTTCTCTCTATCCTTTTCAGTTTCACAATCTCTTCGTGCATCGGCAATGGTCCGACCAAGATCATCAGCAGGTTCATCAAGTGTCTCTTCTTCATCCTCCCCTTCAGCATCCCCCATGGAAGTATCTCCGTACTCAGGGAAACCATGATAGTTGTCATCCTCCTCCTCTTCTTCATTGTCTTCCATTATAACCCCTCTCTCTCCGTGCTTGGTCCAACAATTATAACTGGGCATGAAGCCAGACTTTAACAGGTGGCTGTGAAGGGTTTTTTAGTCAGAGTAATCCTTCTGATTCCTACATCCATTACATGGACAGAATACAAAACCATTGCGCTTGTTTGCATCAGCAACACGGATGAATTCATGCACGTCATTAATGAACTCGCCAGAGCGTCGGTCAGTACCGTACATCCATTCCCGGACCATCTGCATTATAGTAAAAGTATATCAAAAACCATTACACAACATGATAAAATTATTACAAGTTATATTGAGAGCTTCTAGAGTATTAATTTTGAATTTTGAAAAATTTGCATGCACCAATTTTTGAATTGGAGAAAACAATCAACATGATAAATGTGGAGTTTTTTATTATTGTTCTATCAGTAAAAACCTCATTCCATTCTAAGCTCTGAAACTCTAAAATTGATATGACACAACAATTAATAAAGAAAGAGATTGTTAGAGTATCATAAATGAATACCGTATCGTAGCACGTAAAACTAAAAATCCAAACGCAAGTAAATCTTGTATACAATTTTACATTAAAATTCTAAAAATCATTAAATATAGTACAACTATGACACTAGCATATTATACCATACACTATAAAAATAATATCATACACTAATATCATGCATGATACAAATAGTATGATACTCTCACAATGACCATCCTGAGAAAGTAGAATTTGAACACTTTTCGTTGGGCATGTTCCCTACTTGACCAATCAATGCTCCCACTAACAGTAGGTTGTGACTTTAACTGCAGAGTACTAATATTTATTTCTCTATTTGATTGTAGATTAGTTCTGACATATCTGAAATGAAAGCTGATACTCCCTCTGATTTAGTTTATTAGATGCACACGTAGTTTAAAAACTACTTTGATCATTAGTTTTTGCCAACAAAATTTGCATAATATGTCACAAGAGTTATACTGGTTCAGGTATTGTTCGGTGGGTCGATCACAATGGTATTGTTCAGGTACGATTTAGCAGGTAGATAAATCACCGAAGTCTCTCGTCCCCTATGTCCTCCTCTGGTTCTCTCTAGATAGGGCCGCTTGGCCCCTCCCCCATCCTCTCTGGCGCTCGCCGGTGGTGCGATAGGGTGAGGGTCCTATCCCAGTGTACAGTCGTAGATTAGTAGAGTAATTTAGGTTTTGCTGTTTGCCCTGGTGGCGTCTGCCGTTATCGCGTTTGAGGGTCGGTCAGAGGGCTCCGGTGGCATGCGGTGGCGACTTTGGGCAGGGGCCACGCCTGCATCCCTCCCAATAAGGCCTGCTCTGGGTGCTTCGAGCTAGATATGATGGACTGCAGATGGCTCGATGTGGGCCTTCTTCCCTTTGTTGCGGTGCTCTCATGGCAGGAGCCGGAGGTGGCGATGGTGAAGATCCCCACTCACCTCTCCAATAAAGTCCTTGCAAGCGCCTTCTGCTACAATTTCCGGCCATCTCCTCCGGCTCGTGGCAGGTGCCGAGAGTTTGATGACGGACAGTGCTCACTGCAGTGGTGGTTGGTGGCTTGTGCGTCCAGCGAGGACAAGGTTCATTTTGCTCTCCTTCCTCTCCTCAGCATCCATCAAGGTGATGGCCAGGGTGTGAGAATGGTAGTATTCGATCTTTGCCCTCTCCGGTGGGGATGTGTTGCTACTCTTGACGGAGATTCCAAGTGACAGCAAAATCGTGTCGCCACTATCCTTGGTCTAGGTGACCACTCCGCGCGGCGATTTGTTAACTGCTGCTTCTTCAACCTCTGGTGGAGGCCCTCCAGCGACTTTGTCACGGCAATCATCGACACACCTATGTTGCATCCCCGGCATTGGTGTTGCCGGTCGTGGCGTCGATCACGCCATCGATTCCGATGGAGAAGGACTGGATCGCTTTTTTCATTTATTTTGTAAGGTCTTTTTTGTAAAAGTCCAAGGCTTGACTGCAATTCTGCTCTTTTCTAAAGCCATGTATGTAACTTTACCCACCGATTAATGAAGCTAGCGGACCGTTCTCGGTCCTTCCCCTGGTTCAGAAAAAAGGTATGAGTTCTAGTAACATCAGTTTTCTACCCCTTTTTCTTACTACCTCCTTCACGGTTTGCAGGGCGCCTAATTAAATTTGGGTTTTTCCAAAACTACAATGTTTCTAGACGCATAAGAATTAATTGTTAATTAATGTGGCACCTTTTCTCCTAACTTCCTATGCATGCAACAGTCTCCCACCAATGCATGCGCCTTAACCGCTCACTAATAGGCCTAATTTTTAGCCAATACGTTCACGTCTAGGTCCATGAGATTTTTGTAGAGCGCCCTGCAAACCGTGAAGGAGGAAGTACTTACTTTGTTCCATCCCAACACCAACCTATGTGGTGGATCTATCAGGATAGGTAGCATCAATGAGACTAGACAATGCGAAGTATCATATAGTAGTATCATATATATGATACTAATATATGAAATCATTTCCACAATGCATAGTATTATGTACTACCTCCGTTCGAAGGCTTAAGGCAACTTTTTTTAAAGTCAAACTAACTAAAGTTTGACCAAGTTTTTATAGAAAAATATTAATATTTACAATATATAATTAATACTCTTTCATACATCATAAAACATATTTTCACATGGTATCTATATAATATAATAGTTCTTGATAGTTTTTTCTAAAAGTTTCATCAAACTTTATATGGCTTGACTTTTCAAAAAAGTTATAGACCTTAAACCTTGGGATGGAGAAAGTAGTACCATAGTTTTAGTGTATTTATTGTTTTGTAAAATCTCAATGTAAAATTGTGTATAAGAATTATTTGAGATTAGTTTTTCTAGTTCTATGTGATATGATACGAACATAATATCGTTAATTGCAGTGGCAGATAAATATTTTGCATTTATGTAATTCATGATATTACCTATTATACATTCATTGGGCTAGTGTGAGCAAAAGTCTGAATTAATTGGGTGCCACACTCTCCTATCTCTGCACCACATGTTACAATGCGTGCACGACTTGAGCCTTTGTCATATATTAGCTTTCATAAGTCAACACGCAATGACCAGTCTATCCAATAAATGATACAAAAGGTATAAAAGCTATACTACCTCCATTCCAGTTTATTAGTGAAATACGTATCCTAAAAAAATAGTTTAACTATAAATTTGATCAATAATATATATTATATATTATAAAAAATGTACCATCGGAAAAGTATTTTAAATATGAATCTACCGGTACAATTTTTATTAAATATAATTTATATTTTATTGATAAATTTTACCGTTAAACTATTTTCACGCGCCGAGAAGAGCCGTACTCGCGGTTCAGCCCGTAAACTATTTAAGGTGACCCATAACGAGGCCCTCACGGGCACTATATCTACAACTTGCGCGCCTGGAACCGCATCCCCTCCGCCGTAAACCCTAACCCTCTCTGCCAAATCCGTTGCTGCCGACCACCCCCTCCAGCCACCGAATCCGGACGCCCTCCCGCCTAATCTTTCCCTCCGCCACCGCCATTTCCTGCACCGCAACGTGATGCAGCCCGACAACCCCCCTTGCCCCCGCGCTACGGCTCCCAAGGACAGTGCCTCCTCTCCAGCGCTGAGCTATGTCGGAGCCACTCGGAGGGGGCTAAGAAGCGCGCGGCGAGGAAGTTCGTCAAGTGGGGCAAGCTCGCGCTGCCCTCGCTCGCCAGGTACGCCGCCTACTACACTGGCTCCTCCTTGGGTGTGGGGAGCAGCCGCCACCCTTCCTCTTCGCCATCGGCAGGCTCCGAGAGCGATTCCTCGGGCTACCATGACGCCCGGGGACTCGGACAGCTCCGACTAGAGCTCCGGCGACAAGATCGTCGAGAGGGACTTCGCCACCTCCGACGTGGCCGAGCAGCGCGTGATTGCACGACTACGACGCCACTCCAAGCACGTCCACTTTGACGAGGTGTCAAAGGAAGAACAGGAGCTCGCCGACACGTTCCGCTTGATCGAGCGCCAGAAGGAGGAGGCCACGGTGGAGCAGCTCAAGCGTGCGCCGGGACATCGTCGTCATCCCGAGCAACGACAAGAATTGAGCCGCCGCGGCCAGGAGGGGGCGATCATCGCCGTATCAAGGCTGTAGGAGCTGGATTTTGCCCACTGTTGCTGCGCGTGTCGTTTAGTTTGTTAATTATATAAAAATTATGTACATGCAAACTGAATGGTATGGGTCAAACTCTGAATTTGTTGTTCTTTACTGAATTTTGCCGCAAAGGCATTTCTAGCAACAATTTGAGTTCCCGGTTTCTATTTACGATATCTGTTCTTTGCGACAAAGTTTGGAACTGAAATTCAAGAGTTCAGTTCCCCTTATTCATTTTTTTACAATTTGCCATTTGAACAAACAGACCAACACTTTAGTCACAGCAAGCCTAATTTTGCGGATACATTTCATTAGAGTTCAAAGCATACCTTTCTTCTTTTCGCCAGTGTCGGCATTACTATGGTAGATAATTCTAAATGAAAATCCCTAGCCTCAGAGATATATTCCTTGTCAAGACCAATTTCACGACCACTTTTAGCTTTGCCTGCTTGTTCATGTTCTTCATTTGCGCGTTTTTCATCTTCATATGCCTTTGTGGCCCGCTTGATCGAACGGAGCAACACTTTGGCAGCATCAAACCTACTTTTGCGGGCAGAGTATATTTCATTATAGAGTTCCAAGCAAGGAATCTTGAATAGTTTATCTTTATATAGATGTGCATCCTTCTTCAACTTGTCAAACAATTATGGAAACAGCTGAAAGAAACACAATGCCTTTAGATGATTGAAAACTTTCATCAAATCCAAGACATCCCAATATATTATGATTTACCTGTTGGGCTGTTGAATTTGAATGTTCAGGGTAACATATCATCTTGAATGCGGTCACAAGTTTCAGTAAATCCCAATCCTTAGTGTCAATCTGAGATATTTCCATAAGATACTTAGCAGCTGAGCGTAAGGAGTCTTCACGTCCGTCCACAAAACAATCACAATCATACACGACGCCTGCCATCAATATAGTACGTCTAGTAACCTGGATACAAGAACCAATGCTACGTCAATAATGCAGAAAAACAACATGAAGGAAAAATCTCAAATACAATATTATTGAAGAAAAATACTTTGATCAGTGTGAAAAAGAAAGGTGTACACTGGGAGCAATAAAGCAGAAAGCACTTCAGTGTCAAACATATGGGGAAGGAATTAATGGGCTCACCATCATATCTCCATTGACTTCAAATTTACGGCTATTCAGGAATAATTCCAAGCCTTTACTCATCTGGAAGAGATCCCCATTAGTCGGCTCTGAAATTTCTGTAGGCACATAACGTTTTATTTGAAAGTTCAACCCCCACATCAGCTCCTTGACAGCAGGACTGTAGAGGCAGTCTATTTTCTGAAATAACATCAACAATAAGTTTGGTGTTCAAAATTATTCATATAAGTAAGCAAAAAGGGAGTTTTAACACTAACCAAGAAAGTCTCAATGACATTTTTGTACTTCTCATTTCCAACAGCTAGTGGTTGCCCATTGACAACATGCTTCTGGATCATCAAACTAAGCTCTGGACTAAGAGCAGTGTCATTAATGGCGCTGGCTTTGTTCTCAAAAGTTTTAAAGGCTCTCCTCCGCCAAAAAACCTGTTAATAAAACGAACAATGACAAGCATGTTAAGGAGAGACGACACAATTAGTAAAAAATCATGCCAAATAGTTTTCATGCATCAAGTGTAATGACTAATGATAAATTTTGCTCCAAGTCCTCGATTATTGAGGTGTAAATCATAATAATAAGTTCACACGTTAAGCAAATGCAATGTATTTTGGGAAAAAAAGGCATACTGGCATTCCTTGGTAGTAATACAATCCCTATGCACGTAGTAATACAATCACTATGTCAGGCCTTAAATCATCCATAGCTAGCAGTAACTAGTCAGAATTCGGCACATTCCAATGCACCCTACGTATCACCAAACCTGTGCCCATCATTACTTTTTTCATGTTAAGCTAGTTATTACACCCCCGTGTGTTTTGGAGTATGTGCGTGTACATATATGAAGGTATTTCTAAAATAAACTAAAACTGGTGGACCCGCTTGGAATTTTTTTTCATGTAGATTGCTTTGTAAATCTTATAAATATAATATGAGTATATTCTGAAGTGATGAAGTTACTACCCAATGGTAGAGTATATGAGACCTAGGAGTAACTATACCCGGTAGAAACTATCCCATCTATTTCTTCATGCAATGCAGAGGATAAATAAAAGTGAAAAAAAATGAACCATGCAATATCACTAAGTAGTTTAAAATGAGCACAAGCCTTGTAATAAAAAAATATAACCAGAGGAAAAAAAATATGGTTGGCACTAACTGCTTTTGGACCAATGACGAAATCTGCCCAGATATGATAATACAGAAAAATTAGGTTCATAACAAAGACGACAAAGAGAAAGCAGAAACATAGGAGCAATAATAATAATAAATACCTTCCAGGCCTCTGGTTTAGTAAACTTGACCGCATCATAACCGAGAATTGCGAAGCCAGAGGGCGTCTCAAATAGCACCGAGATTGCCCCATAATTCTCAGATATGGCAGCTGGTTAATCAGAAATTAAGCAAATTCAGGCAAGCATAGTCACAAAGAAGGCGTAACATGACTAATCGACTACTCCCTCCGTTTCAAAATATAAGATGATTTAGCTTTGTGAAACAAATGTATCAAGCGTAAAGTCAGATCGTGGATCAGAGCCAAAGGCTGTCTCGCCCCCACCGGACCCGCCAACGCAGTCTATAAATACCCTTCGCCTCCGCTGGCGGCAGCACCCTTCTGCCGATGAGCGGCTCCGGTGTCGACACCGGCTATGCGGCTCTGGCAGCAGCCCTCCCCCTAATCCAGGGTTACAGCCAACCCACGAACATTAACTACAAGGTATAGGGTCTTAGAAAGGATAGCGCTGGACGTTTAAACTCACCTGCAATCCTCTCCTCAAGAATCACCGTCTGCTTATCCGCCTCCTCCGAGGCCGCCTCCTTGCGCCCCGCCGTCGAGGCGTTTTCTTTCCCTATATCCTCCAGGCCGCTCGCCATCAACTGCGATATATCCAGATCCAGAAATCGAGAGGAGAGAGAGATAGTTTGCAGCCGCCTCGGTCGAAATTTAAAGGGAGTCGGTAGGTTTAGAGCAACCTGTATAAAAGGTGTTTATAATTCACGGTAAACCGGTTTTATGGTAGCCGAAAAGACTGGACATTGTAAATAAATAAATTTAGGGAGTGTCTATTGTACAGCTAGCTGTTTTTAAATTCAGAAACAGACACATTTTTTAGTCCAAAAGCTGTCAAACAAAAATCAATAAGAGAAAAGAAGAGAGCCAAAATAAAAAGTGTCTATTTCTTTGCTATCAAACAGACACATTTCTGTCCTTTCATTTTTCTGCAACTCTCGGGCCTGTAACAGATACAATATTTGAGTATCGGGCCTGAACATATAGAAGGGCCAAGAAAAAGGCCTCCCAGCAAATTCTCTCTAACCAACACCAACCAAGGAGAACTCTACACGGAAATAAAAGCCCAACACTGAAAAGAGCATCTTCTTCTCTAGCAAGAAACGACACAGCACAGGTCGACCACACCCAGATCAAGCTCGGCTACGTCTTGGTGATCTCCATCGTATCTTCCTCCCCAACAAAAGAACACGGTCAACCAGCCCAGATCAAAAGCCTAGCTTCTTCACAGAAAACAGAAGGACTGCAATACAAGAGAGGGGGTGGGGATCAGAGATCTGAGATCCTGGCATGGAACAAGAAGAGAACACGGACAAACATGCTCTGCTGAATCAAATACCTGGTGCTGAAGATGTACTGCAATCCCAGGTTCGGTCCATTCTTCCTCTCCCCCTCTGTACGTTTTATAGAAATAGCACTAAATCACAAACAATAAAACTAGGGGTAGGATGTGTGTGGATATAATTGTCGGTGCATGTATGTAACAAACATATGCACAGATTAGAAAATGAGAAAATAAGGCAACTTTGAAAAAGTTTGGAAATTAAGCAAATAGAAAACTGGAACAAGTGGAAAAAATGATTTGAGCAGATTATTAATGGAGCCAACTTGTCTGATCCAACCATCAGAGTGTTACATCATGTTGTTTATAGAATCAGGGTATTACATCATGAAAAAAAGACTCATAAACAAAAATAAAATTTGTTGCAGTTGGTAAATGATGGAGCCACAGTTGCAATGAATGATGAAGGAGAGAATGGGGACATATTGCTACAGGTAGGTATCTCAGAAACACACATTGTTTGTCTTAAAAATGATGTCTCAGTTTTATTCATTGTAAAACACATTGTGCAAGCAGAATTTTTCATACATGGCACTCCTGCGAGGTGAAATCGACAATAGCTACTCCTATGACAAGAATGCATGGTGGACTGGTGCAAATCAGGACAAGGATGAACTTAGCACAGGCAGCCAGACCCAATCAACCAAACTACATGACGAAATGAAAGGAAGTAAAGCAAAGGTATGAACACTGAAAAGATCAAAGAGGGAACAGAAACTAAATATATAAAGATAAAAAATACGTATGCCTAACTGTTGATAAAACTTCACTTTGTAGGTAGACTCAAGCAAGTGTGATGAAGTGCCATCTTCTAGTTCATCATACCCTATAAAGAAAAGCAGAGACGGATTTCAGGTACATTTATTATTGGAGCAGACAAATTCAAAAAGGCTTGTTGTTTACTGTGAACAAAAAAATGAAACTAACATTATAATTAACAAAAATAACAGCAGCAACACAACATTGGGCATGAAGATATTGGCTACAATCCATGGGATGCAAATTTATTTGAAGACATGATACTCGATGAGGTTAGTTAAGACAAGCAAGTATTTCATTCCGATATAATCTGGAAAAGAAAATTAAAACTAATATTTCTTCTCATCCCCTTTAGATTGTTGAAGACGAACATCCAGAAGATGAAGTAAATGGTAATCCATTCAACCATACATGGAATTTAGATGATCAGAATGGTGAGGAGAATTCAGATGATAAGCAAACTAAAATTGCGACTGAATCGCCTGGTGACACTGAAGAAAAAGGATCTGAGCAAATAAATGAAGAAGATGTTGAGAACTTTCCGCAAAATGAGAAAGAAGCTAAATCAGGAGTGAGCGCTGAGTTAATGCCAGAGAAGGGTATGGAATTTAGATCTAGAGAGGAAGCTCATCAATTTCTAAACATGTATGCCTTTGCAGCTGGGTTTTCTATTGCTGTTGTGTCCATTTACCGCACATCAAGCAAGAAAAGAAATAATGAAGTTACAAGGGCAACAATAAAGTGTAACAAGCATGGTCACAACACAGAAGCTGAAAAGGAGCAGTTAACTGCACAAAGGCAAACCACAGTGCTAGTGAGAACAAATTGCAAAGTGGAGATGGTAATCAGTGAGAAAGATGGGCTGTGGCGGATCACTAACCTATTTCTTGACCACAACCATCCTCTCGAGCCAGGGAGTCGTTTTTTCAGGTCTCATGTCTGCATGACCAAAGAAGAAAAATCAATCATAAAGACAATGAAGCAGTGCAACATTCCAACTAGAAACATTGTTTCCGTTCTAGCACACATGCGAGGAGGAATGGAGCAACTTCCATACAACAAAAAGAAAGTGTGCAACTATGGTACAAGTGTGAACAGAGAAATGAAAAACAGTGATCTGATGGAAGTTCTTGCCTGGTTCAATAAGAAACAAGCTGCAGAACCTGGATTTTACTACTCCATGGAATTGGATGCTGAAAATAAGGTCCGCAGTGTCTTTTCGTCAGATGCAAGATCGAGGCAGTACTATGATTTGTATGGTGACTGCATAAGTTTTGATACTACTTTCTTAACAAACAAATACAACTTACCATTTGCACCCTTTGTTGGAATATCACCACATGGGAAAACTTACTTGTTTGCTTGTGCATTCATTGTGAATGAGACAGCAAAAACATTTGAATGGTTGTTCAGGGAATTCATATTATCAAATGGTGGAAAGCATCCACAATCAATAATAACTGATCAAGACAGAGGCATGGAAAAAGCAATTGAATCTGTTTTTCCAAATACAACACATAGAACATGCTTGTTTCATGTGAAGAAGAAGTGTGAGGACAAAAATGGAACAACATTCCAAGCAAATGAGGGTTTGTATGAAGAGATGCAAGATATAATAGATAACTCACTGACAGTACAAGAGTTTGAAACACTATGGATGGCTATGATTGAAGAACATAAGGTTGGTGGAGTGAAATTCTTCAATGACATGTGGAAATCAAGGAAGAAGTATGTTCCCGTATACTTCAAAACAAAATTCTTCCCATTTATACAAACAACAGCAAGAAGTGAGGGGACAAATGCTTTATTCAAAAAAGGTGTTGGCGCACAATTTAGCATCACTAGCTTCCTGAGGGAATATCAGCGCATTTTGGATACGATACATGCAAGGGAAGATGAATGCAACCACAATGCAGGGAATAAGACAGTGCCACCAACAAGATTCTTGACTAAGTACTATATAGAAAGACAAGCTCATGAAATGTACAACTTGGAAATATTCAGAAAATTCCAGCAAAACCTCAATGATGTTACAAGGCTACATATCCGAGAACATGAAAATAACAAGGTTTATGTGCTATATCAGGCACCCAACTATCCAATTAAAGAGCACAGAACAAGAAACTACATAGTTCAAGTTAACTTGGAAAGTGAAGACTATTCTTGTGTGTGCTGCAAATTTAACAAAGATGGCATCTTGTGCTCTCATATTTTGAAAGTGATGCTACACCTTGAATTGGAAAAGATACCAGAGAAATACATCATTGAAAGATGGAGGAAAACCCAAAAGAAACTAAACTACATTGTCCCTGCGCCACAAGAAATAGACAATGACAGTCTGAGGTATAACTTACTATCAAGGAGATTAACACAAACAGCTTCCAAAGGTTCAAAAAGCAGAGAGAAATGTCAATATTTGCTACAAGAAGTGTAGAGAATAGAGGAGCACATGGAAGCAATGGACAAAGTTACTGAAGACACTGGTGAAACTCAGCCAAATTCAACAAGAACAGTTTCAAATTTGTTGAATGCATCACTACAAGAAGGAACCAGCTCTACAATTGAGATCCTTGATCCAGATCAAGCTCACACAAAAGGGCGTCCTAGGATGCTCACAATAAAGGAGAAGATCAAAGCAAATAAGTTCTATAAATGTAGCCACTGTGGTGGTACTGAACACACTAAGAGAAACTGCACCAACAAACATCTCGTCTACGACTTACCTAAACCAAAAAGGAGTAGGAAATCAAAACCTAAAGGAGCAGGTAGCAAAGAATAAAATGAAAAAAGAACCTCCCATCTATGGATCATAACATCATTTTTAAAATGAGGCATTTTTCTATTTGCTTGCAGGAACAGATTCTCCGACCAAAAAATCAACGAAGAAAGGGAAGACAACTGAAGTTGGAGCTCAAGAAAACAAGGAAATTCATGAAGAACATGCAACAATTCCATGCAGCGGAACAACATCTACTTCAAACATTGAGGGCTGAGAAAAGTTGCTGAGGAAAATTGTCTATTATTCTCTAGACTATTTCTTATTGTAATAAAATGACCAAAAGTTACAAGAGGATGTGATGTGCTACATAGTATACTTGTTCTGAAGGATCAGCAGTTTTCTGAGAATATTATACTTGTTCTAAATGATCAGATATAATAACCAGATGTGTTTGTGTTTGTGTGTAATAAATCGAATGAATGAATCATAAAAAGAACAAGCGAATGATTGAAATAATGAAGTGGTTCCTCCTCCTTTACCCGGGCTTGGAACCGGCTATCCGAATTAAGAAATGTCGGATAGGCGGAGTTCCCCACGAAAAACCCTTCCCCGCAATAAGAGTAAATAAGCCAATAGCAAACCAAAATAGTAAGAGAAGAACAAGGCAAATGATGAGTGAAAATGAAAACTGAATAGGTGAGATACATTAACACTGAATAAAATACAAGTCAACACTGAAAATGCAATAATCACTTGGAAAAGAACAAAAGGAAAACAAGAACCACGGGCTGGAACAATCACTTGGAAAAGAACAAAAAGGAAAACAAGAACTACGAGAGATCATGAATGGCGTGAGATCTAGCAACAATCACTTGGAAAAGAACAAAAGGAAAACAAGAACCGCGGGCTGGAACATTGAGAAAATAAAGTAATGAGAAAATGCAATATATACTGATAAAGACAAAAGGACTGAAAGCATGAGCAACAGAAGATAGAAATGCAACAGAAAAGAGACGACAAAGTACGCAGACTGAAACATTGATAAAAGCAAAAAAAATGAGAAAATAAAATATGAAATGGTTCCTCCTCCTTTACCGGGCTTGGAATCGGCTATCCAAATTAAGAAATGTTGGATAGGCGGAGTTCCCCACGAAAAACCCTTCCCCGCAATAAGAGTAAATAAGCCAATAGCAAATGATAAGACTGAGCAAAATAGTAAGAGAAGAACAAGGCAAATGATGAGTAAACTTAAACTTACAGCAAACAGAGAAGTAGAATTAACTGAAGAAAGAACAAGAGTGAGATGACAGAGAAATAAAAAAAGTGAAGACCGAGAATGAACAAATGAAACTAGAATGCCAAAATGAAAAACAAGAATGAGGACACAGAGATATAATCACAAGAATAAGAATGTTAAACTGGGGTGACATACTGAATTAAGAGCGACTAAAAAATTAAAATAATACAATACTAAGAAATGAGATAAAAAAAGAGCGAGAGAATGAGCAAACTGAGGTAATTGAGACGCTAAAAACTGAGGAGCTAATGTAAGAAAAAGATAGAATGAGGCAATGAAGATACTGAAAAGTGAAGAACACAGTCGACTTAAAGTGAATGACCAAACAGGAAACTGAAATACTAAAAGAAAGGTATAAGGAATGAGAGAATAAAAGATTAAGAATGAGAAGAACAAGGCAATTGATGAGTGAAAACGAACACTGAAGAGGTGAGATACATTAACACTAAATAAAATACAAGTAACACTGAAAATGCAAACTGAGAAAATGAAGAACAACTCCAAACAGACGAATCTGAATAATGAGAGACTTAAGAAATAATGATGAGTGAAAACAAAGACTGAGAAACAAATACTATGGAAAGATGCCACAGAGTGAAGAAATGAGGACTAAATAATAAACTCAAGGATTGACAAAATAAGATACTCAAAGATTGAACAACACTGAAGAGATAGAAAATGATGATCAGGTAAACTGAAAGACTGAAAGAAAGACAAGAAAGTGGACATAGGCTTATTGAATGAATAATGAAAGTGGACAAGAAAGTGAAATAGAGAAACTTAAGAATTAAGAAGCAAAACGTGGCACTAACAAAAATGAGAAATTAAGTCAAAAGAAATTAAGTCAAAGAGAAATGTAGAAAGTAACTGAAAAATTGAATAACTTAAAATATGAATGAAAATGAGAAATATTAGGCTGATATACTAAATCTGAATACTTACTAAAGTAAGAGTGAGACATCTCAAAGAATGACCAATTGAGAGATAAACTAAAGAAAATCAAACAACTAAGAATCTAAAGAAAGACAAAGAAAAGAAACTGAGATAAAAATAACTAACGGACAGTGAGACACCTTCCGACCATATTCATAAAGTATCAAAAGTTATAATTCATATATAGTTCAGATCATCCATACAAATGAAGAAAAAGGTACAAAGTAAAAAAACTAATCAATAAACGGACAGTGAGACACCTTCCGACCATATTCGCAAATTATCACAAGGTGTAATTCATATACAGTTCAGATCTCAGAAAAAGCTATCCCTACAATAAAGAAAAATGTACAAAGTCAAAACTGATAGTTCTAACAAAAAATATTCAACAGTACATTATGGGCGGGTGTGTTCTTAATACCTGCGGATGATAATCAACAACTACAGATTTGTCGGCATTATTCCTTTTGCAGAAGAAAAGCTTGTTTGCGTATTGAATTCTGATATTCACAATATCTTCTTTAGAAAAGTAACGACGCATATTCAACTCAGGTTTAAAGATTTCCATCAACTTCATCGTGAAAATACCACAATCATCACTGAAAAAGGTATACAAAAAGGAATTTTTTTTAAACAAACAAAAATAAAAATGCAAAACAAACAGAGCAAAGGTAAAAAAACTTACGCATTATCCTGCTTGGGAACATTAGCATACATCACTCCAAAGTTTTTGAATATATTCTCATCGGTTTTGAAAATTAGCATCCAAAGCTTGATAAAGTTGTTAATCTATAGAAACAATAAAGAAAACTAACTTAAGAAAACAAATTTAAATGAAGAAAATAAAAACAGAAACAATCTAACAAAAACTTACGAGGCGTCTCTTTATCGAGATATGAAAATCATCTTCCTTATTGTAGAGAGAATCGAGAAATACGAAAATTTTGTACTTGAAATCAACAGAGAATGCAAACCAATGGCGCGACCGACAGATTGGAAAGAAGAGCTAACAAAAAAACCCAAGATAAAACTAACAAGTTACATAAAAAATTAAACAAAGGAAGGAAAGAATGATAAAGCAGGGAACATACCCTATCAGAAAGTTCCAAACGCTTCCCTTTACTAGCTGATGCAGCACCTAAGAAAGCCTTTGAAACAAATGAATATTGAACATCATTTTCATAATCCAATATGGACTCCTGTGAATTATAAAAGATGAAACAAGGTCACACAAAGCACATAAAAAATACATAGAATAATTATTCAAAAACAAAAATAAAAGTATTAGTACTAACTCCAACAAGGGAGAAGAAGTGGTGCCTCCCAGATTTTGATGGGTGATTATCCTCAAAGAGTTTACGACAAAAAACCGGAAGCAAGAAGTTATCAACATGACCTGCGACCATTAAGGATTGCCCTAGAGAAATATAGCTACAATGCACCTTACTGAATTTTACAGCGTAAGTCCTAGGCACAAATAAAAGATAGCCGTTAGAAGAAAAACCGAGACAGAATTAAACAGAAATGGAAGACAAGCACAAAAAAGGCAGAGATAAAAACTTACTTTTGAATCCCTTTGGTGTAAGCCAAATCAACAATTGCACAGTAATGCTTGATGTCCAAATTCGAGACAGGAAAACGACCATTCTGAACCAAGGGGAGAACCAGTGAATTTTTTGGCTGCAAAATCACTAAATCATCTTTTGGAAGCCTCTCTTCAAATGCATTCTGAGATAAATCAATAAAATTTTCAATGGTCTTGACATCATCTAGTTTAGGAACACATTGTTCCAATCCTTGCTGAGCAACATTGTTAGACATGATGTTATACATCTCATCTCCTTGCTTAGCTAACTCTCCCTGTCTAAAACTAAAACTGCTTGTCCCAGTTATTTCCAATTCAGGAGATTGATTAATCTACAAGAAATTCAGATATATAACTCAAAAAGAAGAAATGAACAGAAAGATTATATATGAAAAATAATAAAAGAATCTAAAAATTAAGCAAAAAATACAAAAAACAAAAATATAACTTACTACCTGAGGTTTAGGAGAGAAACCAGATATAGGGATGGGGGCCTGCTTGGATCCAGTAAAATTCATGTTCCTACCAATTTGGTTGTCCTCTAGCAAGCATCCTTTTGAATCAGATAGTGCATTTGTAACCTAGAGCCAAACAAAGACATAAATGATTAAAACATAAAAAAATAAGTAGAATAACTAAAGATGGTTATTCTCATGATCCATACAGAAGTAGAATGCAAAAAAATAGAAAAGAAGCAAGTACAAATCACCTTAGCATTCGAAAACGATGAAAAATTTATTCGAGATATAGGAGACGCCATGAACACGAGGGACCTAGAATCTTTAACACCACAAGGGTACGTGTTTAGGGATGGTAGGGCTTGCTCTTCAAGTACTAAATGTGATAGTCTTGACTTCACTTTATGCATTGGTTGCATTGCAGGGGCTATTTTGCATTAACCAGGAAAACATGATGAATAATTATTAGAGAAAGAGCAACAAAACTATACTAAAAAACAAACTGAAGATAACTTCGTATATTAACACATAGCTAGGTACCTGTTTTGACAATGTTAATCCCACCAGCCTTAGATGACAACAATTCTGGACTCCCTGTAAGAGAAAAGGTAAATCAAAAAATTACAACAGAAAATGAAAAAGAAAAGGGAATAATTTTGGTAAAAGTACAAAGATAGGAATTTACCAGGACTGCGAACAAATTCACTCGTAGAAATAGAAGTAGGGATTGCTTTGGAGAAAACATTTGGACTGATCAAATCCAAGTTACTTGCAATATCAATCTGATATAAAATCATTGAAAAATTACATGAATGTAGTGCAAAAAAAGACAAAAGATTGAGATAACACAAAAACTAGATAAACAAACATATCAAATAAAAAAGGAAATTAAATATACTACTAAATGCTCACACCAACCTCAGTATGAACATGATCAGAACTTATAGTATCTTGAGCTACAATAAAAAGATAGAAAAAGGAACCAAATAAGAAATGAATGATACTAAAAATGTAAAAAACAACATACATGACAAAGGAAAAGAACCAGCCAAAGATAGGGTAATACCTCGTACATTGGAATCCTCAGGTTGCATTTTTACTTCACAAGATTTTAAATCAATTAGAAAATTCAACACATTATTGACCAATAGTTCACACTTAAGGACAACAGGAAGTTTCTCATGTTGTGCAGACCAGACAGAATCTATAATGCCATCGATGATCTAAGGTAGAAAAATGAAAACAAAGAATAAACCATGTAATAAAAAGACACAAAGCATTGTGAGAAGAAAAATGGTAAAACATAAAGGAAATATAAAGGAAATAACAGTACCTTAGGTTCCAGTCTACTGCCAAACTTAATGTGCAAACTATTCTTAAACTCTGCCGAAAAATGATTTGAAGCATCATTATCGCTTTTTGAATCTCCAATAGCCCCAAACTATATAAGAAAAAGAATCTAAAATTAAAAAGATGTACTACATAATAGTTGGCAGAAAAGAAATGTTTCTATAGGATGCTAAAACAAAAAGGATCAAAGACAAAAACCTCTCTATAGCAATGTGGAAGATTTTTCTTCAATTGCCTCTTTCCGAACAAATTCTTCTTCTTGTGATCAAGGTCAGAGAAGAGTTTAATCAAGTTACCCTTCCAAACAGATATCCTAGGAACACTTTGATCAAGCTTTCTAGCCCCAAAATCCAAGGAATCAAGGTAATACACCTAAGAAAATAATTATTGTAACTGCTATTAGTTTGGGAGGAAAAAATCAACATTGCAAAAAAGGAAAAATAGGTTCCAAAACAAAAAAGGAGAGAGATAGAGAGGGACAAAAGAGCTCACTGAAATAGCATAGTAGCAGAACTCAAAATGCTTCGGCTTCCTTGCATTCAATTTACAAGTCCTGCTGAATTTTGATACTCCAGAAATAAGATGTTCATACACAAGCAAGCAAAGGTCAACCCCACTTGCAGAAGTTGGATCTTGCAGTATACCCAGGAAATCAGTGTTCGGAAACTCGTACATAGTAGGAAAGAGGAAGCACTTGAAAGCAACAACCATGAAACACACGAAAATTTCTTTGTCTGTCAAAACTTCTTTTGATTTCAACTTGTTTCCAAAGAAAGTGATATGTGGTAAGTCTGCCAAGCCAAACATAGACATAATAAATTTGGCGCCACCTTCACTATCTGCCATAGGAACTGAACCAGTGTTTGGCAGACCAATCACATAATGGATAGAATCCTTTGATATTGGTAAAATCTTGCAACCATCAACAATAATCTGGGATGACACGGGGTCTATACAGCTTGCAAGCCACCGAACAAAAACTGATGGAATATCAGATTTCTCGAATAACAAAAGGCTTCCAAAACCAAAATTCCTAATGACCTCCCTCCGACGGATAGACAACGAATTCAGAACATCCCAGAAGTACTTGATTGAATACGAAACAAAATCATCTCTAACAGCACCATGATCCTTTTTCATTTTATTCTGAATAAAAAAAGAAAAAGAACATAAAAAAGCAGAACTGAAAATAACATGGCATGACATATAACATAATCAACCAAAACAAGTGCATATATAGAAAAGAAAAGAAGAAAAATAAACCTTATTCCAGATATCAGAGTCATTACAAAAATTGGAGAAATCCATCTTGAGAGATTTAACAGCCTGATAAAATAAAAGTACATAAATAAGCAAACCAGCTGATCACAAGTATGAATACTGGTCAATAAAAAAGATAATTTCTAAATTATTATGCACAAACCTCTTTGCGAAAAAACTCAAACAGTGCATCATCCAACATCCTTTTTCTCCCTGGATTGACATTCTCCTTTATAAAAAAACCAAAATATTGTATGAGATAATCTGATAGCAGCAAACAACAGGAACAAAACCATCAAAAGAACATATAACAAACTCAACACACAGAAAAGGTGTATCATGTACATACTTTATCACTAGATGAAAAGCTGTCGATGTAAGAAAGCTCATGATCAGGCTGATAATCTGGTGAGCGACAAAGCCTAGAATTCCCTAATGACAAATTATCACCAAATCTTCTTGTAGTAAGCTCACTGAAAAAATAGAAAATAGATTGATCCATGGGTTGTATATAACGGAGATCAGTTTAACAAAAAGGAAGGGAAAGATACTGATCAAGGAAACTACAATAACATGAGTAGAACTATAAGAGAACAACACTAGTAGTGGAGATGGCTCCGCCTCTGAACTCATATACATTAACAAGCATTCCACTACAGGAGCCCTCATTCTGATCAAGGGAACAGAATAGTATGAACAACATTAGTAGTTTCACATAGGAAATGCACACAGAATCGTACAAATGGCGGAGCCAGCTCACTACAGGAGCCCATACAAGGTCTGTTTGCAGCGCCACAATCCGGAAATTCCCTATCTAAAACATGGCTGATTCATGTGTTAACCCCATCTCTTAGTGGATATGCTCCAGCTGAGACCGGGAGCTTCCCGCGGTAACCGGGAGATGGCTCCGCCTCTGAACTCATATACATTAACAAGCATTCCACTACAAAAAATACACATGAACTCATATGGCATAGCTAAAATAACCCCCCCCCCCCCCCCCCTAGCATGAAAAAAACACCACCATGATCACACTTATAAAGAAAAAAAAACATAGTCAGCACAACAAATTAGAACAACTTACTACAACCTGTACCACCGAATTCGGAAATAACATCTATCAAAAGACCGTCTCCCTAATTCAGAAATAACATACCAACAAAGAACAAAAATAAGAGAACTACAAACATTACATAAATTGTTGTACATAGAATTCAAGCACCATCTACATAGCATCAATCACACATCATCAAAAACCTAACCGAAGAACATAAAATCAAATCCGTACAACTAAGACTGTACACCGCCTAACAAAAAGGATAACCTAGCTTACTGCAATATAGCCCGCATATAAATCTTCACATCATCATGATAGTTCATCAGACCTAAACAAAAAAACATCAACTACAAGCGCAACCCAGGAAGACAGACAACAAATTTCCGAGACAAATCGACATCCCAGTCAAGCACAAGTACAACGCCAAGCACAAGTATAAGTACAAGCTACCAACGCCAAAACACGTCTGTTTTCAGTCAACCACAAGCTACCAACGCCAAGCAACAGTGCATCCCAAATTTCAGAGACAAATCGACACCCAAAAAAACGTAGAAGTACAAGTACAAGCTGCTCAACATCCCAGTCAAGCACAAGCTACCAACGCCAAGCAACAGTGAATCCTAGTCAAGCACAAGCTACCAACGCCAAAGCACAAGCTACCAACGCCAATTAGTCACTGAATACTCAGATCTACAGCCGACAAGCAACAGTGCATCGGCAGACATCACGGACAGGAAAAACTCTAAACACTAAGCACCATACAAAAAGCACTGAGGGGTGGGAGAAGGCCGGAGGAAATACCCATGTTGCCGCCGGAGCGCGTGCCTTCGACGCTCGCGAATCGACAGTCTCCTCGCTGTTGACGTACAGGGGGCGTGAAACCCAGCTCTCCACAACCCTGAAAACTCTGGCTGCTGGCCCCCCGCTCCCTCCAACGGCTGTATCCCCGGCTCGTGATGCACCGCCTCCTCCGACGCCGGCCGAGCTGGCTGCGGAGACGCCGCTGCCACCTCCGCCATGGCTTCTGCCTCTTACTCTTCTTGGGGAAGACGAGACTCAGAGGATAAAAGTTGAGAGGGAATTCAAAAAGAAAAAGAAAAGAGAAAGGACTCAAAAAGAAACGGGCAAAAAGGAAAAGCAGACCCTGCGCGCGACGAGATTCGGGAAGACATCCGACGGCCCAAAAAACGTTTGTTTCCCAATTTTAAAACAGATAGCTGTTTTTTAGGAAAAGTGTAAATTTATCTATCTATTTTTTTTCTATCTAATTTTTTTTGAGATAGGTTAGTTAAATACGTTTCCGTTTACTAAAAATACGTTTTTAACCTCTATCTTGTCAACCAACTTTTTTTCTAGACCATTTTGCCCTTCCACCAAAGTACATAATACAGCATATGCCACCAAACCGTTTTCTTTTCTTCCTCCTCTGTCTCTGACCGAACACACAGTTATCCTAAACAAAAAACAGAGCCTATTGACCGCCACCGCCCCTTGATCTCGGCCAGTTTTCCCGGTTTTATTCTTTTCTTCCTCCTCTGTCTCTGACCGAACACACAGTCATCCTGAACAAAAAACAGAGCCTATTGACCGCCGCCGCCCCTCGATCTCGGCCAGTTTTTCCCGTTATGCCCTCTCACCAACAGGGTAATAACCCCCACTGCCACCAATAAGTGATATCGGTTCCTTATTTATGTCTTCTCTTCTCCCACAAATCATCTGGAGCAAGGTGACGAGGAGCTTGCCGTGGTCGGCACCGTGAGCTGAGAGCGACCGTGGGGTGCTGCAAGAGGGAGTCGAGGTTGTAGGCGAGCTCAAACGTCGGGAGGATCGGGGGCGATCAGAGGCAAGGTCTGCGGCCGAGCGAGATCGGGGGCGAGCAGAGGCGGTGATCCAAGGCGGACCTGGAGAAGAGAAAGACAGGTTGCAGGCGCGCCGACCGTCGAGGTAGAGTCGCGATGCCACCAAGGAACCGAGTTGCGGTTCCTCCACTTCAAACTCCACGGCCGAAGCCACCACGCACACGTGTAGAGGAGGGGAACACACCACGCGCGGCATGGGGTGGCAGACCTACATGCTGAAGGGCGTCGTTGACGAAGGAGCTCCGGAGAGGCGGTGGTGTGGTCTGCTGGCAGTTGCCGGAGCTGAGAGCCCGATGGAGCATCGAGCGGGGGATCGAGGACGTGAGCGAGTGGCTTCTGGCGGCGCTGAGGGGATAACGTGCGGTAGTCATGCGTTGTGTGGCTGTGGTCTAGGTCCATTGGGCCAGTACGTTTTTTGCTGGGGAGCGTGGCCTCCGGGTTGGCCCCCTGGGTCATGGCCGGGTTGCTACATCTACGCCCATGTTCCTACACAAAATTTCTTACGGACGGGCGTGGCACGTGTAGATTTTATGCGGGAGCTTTTTTTAGCAACCACCATCCTTATTTCATCCAATGACACGATTCCATGTCGGTCTGTATAGTGCATCCGCAAGAATACATTTCGTAACTATAGTATTATTGTCGGTTGGCTGCCTACCCTTTTTTTTTACAAGAATAGTTTTCCAAATGAATTTTAGAAAAGAAAAAATATAGAAGCTCACAATTTAGTAAAATTTGCTACTCCCTTTGATCCATATTACTTGCTGAAACGGATATATCTACTACTAAAACATGTCTAGATACATTTATTTCTACGACAAGTAATATAGATTGAAGGGAGTACTTCTCTTGATGTGAAGTGCCATGTGTGGCTGTTTGATTCCCCACATCTCATATGTATTCCCACAACCGCTATTAATTAATAAAGAGTACAGTCGTTTCCTAAAAGGAAAAAAACCTATTTTCTAAATGATTTTTAGAAAAGAAAAAATATTACATTTTTTCCTATTCGGCTCCTATATATTAGGACGCAATTTTTCTAGGTAAGCTGTACCAGAGTATACATGTTAGTTTGCTTTCTTTATCTATTTATTTTTCCATTCTACTTTTTCCACGACGGTGTGGCCCGAGTCCACTATAGATTTAAAGAAACCGCATCCGGTCCATAATTGACATGTCTGGTTTTTTTTGAACGGTGACATATCTAATATGGACACCGACTGCATGCATGGAGGAACCACCCGGACGGTAGAGGTGGCGAGATATAAGGGTGGCACTAGGATATGTGAGTGACAATGGATTTATACGGTACAGTTGAATGATGTAGTTGAATTGTAAAATTAAACCCGTAGCAACGCACGGACATTATGCTAGTCGAAATAGTATTCGCTGGACCTACCACTAGTTTTTTTGTCCCCACTTTCTTATTCCTCCTGCAGGTGAGATCTCCCCCGGTCAACCGCTTGCCGCGTTCCCTGCGCCATCCCGCCACCACCTGGCCATGCCCCGGCCGCCTTGCGCCTGCCGTCCCTAGCCACGCGAGCGCCCGCCCCTGGCTGCAGCGATCGAAAATTGGTACATCGACCTGCAGCTCCCGTCCCTCACCGGAACTGTCCATCTCGAGTCGATTCGCCAGAAATTAGTACAGACATGGTCGGAATCGAAACGGGTGACAGGATTTGCGACCGACGGTGCACGATTTTGTGAAATTCCCAAGGATTTTATGGCTGAAGGAACGATCTACGGACGGCGGCGGCGGACGTGGGAGGTGGAGAAAGTAAAGGTTTGGACATGTAAAACTTCCATCGGAGCGCTACATGTACCGGCCGCAAGATTGCGTTCTCAGACCATTGTAAAATAATTTATAGGCCGAGCCATTTTATAGGCTTCGCTAGCTCGATCAACCAACTGTATTGTCATTGAAATTTTATAGTTTTGTCCCGTTTACAAGATCTGTTAGAGTTGCTCTTACAGGTGGAGCGACAACAATTTGGAGGGACTGACTTGCCCCTAGCATCCACCATCCATCCGAACCCAACGACAACAATGGATAAAAAATCATAGGCCCAAGTGAAAAGAGCCCTGTTAACGGCCAGGCCCCACCTCCGCCACCCCCTCCGCCGTTGTCGACGAGGGTCGTTAGTCAGCCAACGGTGGTGGCAGGGCCGCCGAACCACCTCCTCCTCCACCCTGCTCGTTCTCCATTCGTCACCTTCATTGGGTCTGGATAAAGGTAGGACACCGGCTTGACATCGTGCAGTTGCCCCCGACGGCTTCCGGGTTGCCTTAGGATGCGGAGGCACGCATGTGCTGACGTTGCACGTCCAGGCTGTCAGGGTTTCGTGCAGCTGCACGCGGATCTAAAGGGTTTAGATCCAGCAAGCTCCACCGTGGCGGTTTCTGCTCGGGTACAGGTGCGGTCACCCAGCATACCACTGCATGATGATAATTTCAGCAAATATAAACGGGACAGGTCATTTCAATAAATATATATATGAAAATCAGTCGTTTATCCTGAAATGCAAGAGACGTTGGGTGACACAGAATTTGGGGTGAGCTACACAATGGACATGCAGTTACTATCGTAGCTAGAAACTATATAGAAATTATAAAGGCATCATAAGAAAACTTGTACAGCAAGAATGCAAACTATGAATGAACTATATATACAGTAGAGAATAGCTATATCGTTGCTTAGGAGGAATCATTAGATATGAAATATAATGATATTGCTTGTAAACCTGTAGAATAGGACAAGCAAGCATTACACAAGTGTGCCTACAAATAATTGAGCAATCAAACAGAGTGTTTTCTAAAATTTCAGCAAATATAAACTAGTCAGGTCATTTTAACAAATATATATGGAAGCAGTAGTATATCCTGAAATGTAAGAGATGTTGGGTGACTCAAAATTTTCGGTGAGCTATACAATGGGCATACAGTTACTTTCATAGCTAAGAATGAACGAGACAGAAATTATAATGGCATCATGCAAGAACTTGCAGAGCAGGAACGCAAACCACGAATGAACTACATAATAGAGGATAATTATATCGTTGTTTAGGATAAACCAGCGCCAGATTAAAAATATAATGGCGTCTCTTACGAACTTGTAGAAGAGGACAAGCAAGCATTAGACAGATATGCCTACAATGAAATGAGCAATCAATCAAAGTGTTTTCTAAGAATTTCAGCAATTATAAACTGATCAGGTCATTTCAACAAATATATATGAAAGAAATCGTTCATCCTGAAATACAAGAGACGTTGGGTGATCCAGAATTTGCGATGAGCTACACAATAGGCATGCAGTTACTATCGTAGCTAGGAACCATATAGAAATTATAAAGACATCATAAGAGAACTCGTAGAGCAAAAATACAAACTATGAATAAACTATATATACAGTAGAGGATAGTTATGTCGCCGCTTAGGACAAACTATTAGATATTAAATATAATGGCATTGCTTGAGGACCTATAGAACAGGACAAGCAAGCATTACACAAGTGTGTCTACAAATAAATTGAGCAATCAAACAGAGTGTTTTCTAAAATTTTAGCTAATATAAAAATTACTAGGTCATTTCAACAAATATATATGAAAGCAATAATATATCCTGGAATGCAAGAGACGTTGAATGACTCAGAATTTATGGTGAGCTACACAATGGACATGCAGTTACTGTCATAGCTAGGAACCGTATAGAAATTATAAAGGCATCATAAGAGAACTTGTAGAGTAAGAATGCAAATTACGAATGAACTATATATATAGTAGAGGATAGCTATATCGTTGCTTAGGACGAACCATTAGATATTAAATATAATGGCATTACTTCTGGACCTATAGAACAGACAAGCAAGCATTATACAAATGTGCACATAAATGAATTGAGCAATCGAACAGAGTGTTTTCTAGAATTTCGGCTAATATAAACTAGCTAGGTCATTGCAACAAATATATATGGAAGCAGTAGTATATCCTGAAAAGCAAGAGACGTTGGGTGACTCAGAATTTGCGGTGAGCTACAATGGCATGCAGTTACTTTTGTAGCTAATAATGACCGAAAAAAATTATATGGCATCATACAAGAACTTGCAGAGCAGGAACGCAAATCACGAATAAACTACAGAGTAGAGGATAGTTATGTCGTTGCTTAGAATGAACCAGCACCAGATAAGAAAACAATGACATCACGCTTGTGAACATGTAGAAGAGGCTATACAAACCAACATGTTCAGTGTTCTCTTTTGAGCTATATGCAAATAAAAACAAATATTCAGCGTTGCATCTTTTAAAGATCTAGATAGCAACAACAAAATTATAATCGAACTAGTACAATGAATTTAAACGGGTACTACAGGATGACAGGGAGAAAATAATAGCAGAAACTTAACTCGGGACGAACCAGATAGATTCAGTAACTGGTGAGCAGGGCATCCACACTAATATTTTCTACCAACTTTACATTTGCAAGAACTACACAATAGTAGGCAATTACTATTATAGGGGGTAGCTAATAACATGTGCATTACAAAATAACAAACATGTGCATGACTTAAAATTTCTAGAGCAGCGAATGCAAACCAACTTGTCATGTGACCTTGTATGTAGCACAAAGAACAGGCATGCCCAGTGACTTGTGTGTACTAGCACGATTACATAAATGCAGTTCACTACAATGGGCTTTAACCTGCTATACTGCTGAGAAAACAAAAAGGGGTTGGAGATTTGATTACCTTGGTCGAAGAGGGGTCTAAGCATCATCGGTACCGTGTGGCAGTGGCGGAGCTGAAAACGCAGAAAGGGGGTGCTAACTAATTGCACAAAAAACTTCTACTAGATATAGCAACCAAAATTCACCATAGTAAAGTACATTGATATAGTAGACAAAAAGAGAAATAGCTAATTGGGTAAGTAATGAAAAAAGCAAATTAATACACCCTCTCTAGAAATACCATGATGACTTTGAGATATCCTAGCAGCTGACACATCATCACCATTATTCAAGCCCATCCACTTTGAGACATCAATCTGCATATGAATATATACGTAGAACAAACATCATAAATATGGATGAAAATGTTATGGAAACTGAACTCAAGTCATAAATTGGCTTTTGGAGCCCCGGATCGGCAATAATATCAACCATATTAAGTTCAATGCGTACTTTTGTTTTTCATTTCTGAACACTTACTAGAGCTAGATGCATCTACTTTGGAAAAAATATCTCCATCCTATAATTGATAGGATTATTTGACACGATCTAATTAGAATAAAATTTAAAACATAATTAACTATCTGCTTTGATACATACTATATATACATTCAAGAATCTAGGGATAGAAAATCATACCTTAGCAGAATAACCGTCTAGAACGAACAGACTAACTGCAGACTACAGATCAATGTTGATGAAAGATTAATGGAGGCCGGAGGGAGAAGTAGATCATGGAGAGTTGAAAAGTGATTTCTGCTCTTTTTTTCCACACTGGAACATCTGCGTCGAGGCTAGGGCTGGAATCGGGGAGAATTAGACATGAACCAGCGCCAGGCGATCTGTCTCTGTCGTTCTGATCATGTACTAGCGATCGACTTGGGGCTGGAGCGACGGAATGGGCCAGCAAACGATGGGAAGAAGCAGATGGGCCAAGGGGCGCTACACAGGCCGCCTGGACAAAGGATGCTGGAACAAGCCGCATGGTGCTAAACTTGATGTGCTACTCGTTTTTTCTCCAGATTTCCTAATACGTGCTCCCTTGTGTTATTGGACTGGACCAGTTCTACAGCCCGGGTAGTACCAGGCCCAGCTCCACCCCTGCCGTGAGGGTGACATCCACGTAACCGAGGGTGTTGCGGTTGCGGGAAAGCAGATCTTGGACGGTCGTGGAAGCAGATCTTGGGCGGTCGATGCCGACTTGAGTGGGGTGGACGAGAGCGTCGTTGAGGCAGATGCAGTGCAGCAAACAGCGACGTCTGTGCATCTGGTCTGGAGCGGGGGACAAAGAACTCATTGATGTTGGAATATTAGGCATAATTTTCATGATTAATTCTAGAATATTAAGCATGACAAAACCAGCTACTAGCTCATGTAACTCGAACATACTAGATGTACTAAACAACAGGATGAACGGAAACAAACAGCAGCTAAACATGTACTCGCAGAACATGATGAATAACCAAACAGGAGCACGTAGCACGTACCGTTTGGTTGTCGTAGTAGAAACTTTAGGGAAGAATGATCGAAGAAGACGGCGACGAAGACGGCGGTAGGCAGCACCGCCCGACTTGGATCAAAGACGACCCGTGATGGAGAACTTGAGCAGTCGCGCGGAGCGCTTCCCAAAAACCTTATTCGCCCTCTCCCGTATAGGATCACAAGGGCGACTGGTTCCGGAGACCTGCTCTCCCGTCTGTCGGTGCACGCCGGCAAGCGGGATGGAGTAGACTACAGTGACAGTGCAAATAGAGAGGATGGCAAAACCCTAGATTGGTTTTCGGTGGCGTTGTGGCGGTAGCCGCGCAAGACTTTATATAGAGCGGCTCAGGAAACCCTAACGGAAACAAACATGGCCCGAGTCCATGTTGCGCACGTTCGGGTCGGTTACAGTAGCCCACGATCCAGGAGCGACCCGAATAAGCCAACCGTTTGACACGTCTATCAAAACCTCACAATTTTCCTGAGCAGCAAAATAAAGCTCGGCTCGGCAAGATTCTTGCAACCCACGGCGCGCGCGCGCGTCGTGGCGAGACGAGCGGGCGGGCGGGCAAGCGGCGTCATCGGAGGAGGAGCGTGCTCGTGTATATCTCTTATTTCCACTCACTTACAAAATGGTGCAATACTCCACCTTATAAGGTGGTGCAACTCTCCTTCAACTTCCCATGTGGGACTAAACTTTAGCTCCCACTCCACTCCCATGTGAGCTGCCACAAACATGGGCCCAAACACATATGGGCTGCCACAAATCTGGGCTTTGAGATTTAGGGAAAATCTGAAATACACATGGGCCTAAATGGATTAGCCCATTATTTCTAACAATACCCCACCAGATATCAAATGCCCATTAGAAGATTTGCCAATCCTTGCTACTTGTTTATATACCAGTGTTTCAGTAGAGACTGTTAAGTTGAACTTCCGCCTAGAATCTTGAACTACGTCTATCAACAACTTGAACAATGGACGAACCTTGAATTGCAAGTTTGGTGCCAATAGATTTCACTCAAAATCATAACTAGTACTTGGCTGCCAGTATCCTATCCTGCGGGTTGGATCATATGCGTCATACTCCCTTGTCTCTTCATGAGTTTACTAGAGATCACCCAAGTCTCATAGACCGCGACGTTTACAGTCGAGCTCATATAGGTGTGTTCTTTCAAGAATGCCCTGTAGGACGGCATATTTGCTAATTAAAGCCAACAGAAACACATTAAGGCATGTTGCCAACCTGCCTTACAAATTATGAGAGTTATGCATCTTCACATAGAGAGGGTTACAAAATACTCACCTCGGTCCACCCACTAGCTTGTTCTTCCCAGGTCCTAATTCACGGGATCTTCGATCACATAGGTTGGGTTACCACTAGGTGTGACATCCATGGGTCTCAACCCCATCTCCCTCGATGCACTATCTATCACATTTCGTGATACTCCCTTTGTAAAGGGATCTTCCAGGTTTTTGTCTATTTGAATATACGTAACAGTTATTATTCCGGGGTTTCTCAATTTCCTGACAGATTTCAAACGTCTCTTCATGTCTTGATGACTTCACGTTATCCTTAGAATTGTTCACTTTGACAATAACAGTTTGGTTGTCACAATTCAAAAGAATTTTCGGCACAGGTTTCTCAACCATAGGCAAGTCCATCAAGAGCTCACGCAGCCATTCTGATTCAACAGTGGTTGTGTCTAAAGCACTAAGTTCTGCTTCCATAGTTGACCTCGTCAATATGGTTTGTCTATAAGACCTCCATGACACTGCGCCACCTCCAAGGGTAAAAACATACCAGCTCGTGGCATAGAGTTCATCAACGTCAGAGATCCAATTCGAATCACTATATCCTTCAAGCACAGCAGGGTTCCCTGAATAGTGAATCCCATAGCTCATTCTACCACATAGATAGAGCATGACCCTTTCAAGTGCATGACAATGATCAATACCCGGGTTAGACATGAACCTACTCAACTTGCTCACAGCAAAAGAGATATCGGGTCTTGTAGCGCTTGCTAAGTACATGAGAGAACCAACAACTTGTGAATATTTTAGCTGATCTATTGGTTCCTTCTTATTCTTTCGTAATGTCAAACTGGGATCATAAGGTGTTGGAGAAGTCTTGCCATTATTAAAGCCAAATCGGATCAAGACCTTCTCAACATAATGAGATTGCGTTAAAGTAATCCCATTCTCGTTCTTAATAAGCTTAATGTTCAGAATCACATCAGCCTCTCCCAGATCTTTCATATCAAAACTCTTTGACAGGAAAGACTTGACTTCATTTATCACTTTCATGTTTGTACCAAAGATCAGAATGTCATCCACGTACAAACATAATATAACGCCTTCGCCCCCACCATGGCGATAGTAAACACACATATCAGCCTCATTAATGACAAAGCCAGCAGAAAGTAGAGTTCTGTCACACTTCTCATGCCATTGCTTAGGTGCTTGTTTCAGGCCATATAAAGATTTTAATAACTTACACAACTTTGTCCCTTCACCTTTTACCACAAACCCATTCGACTGATCCATAT
Source organism: Avena sativa (assembly GCA_916181665.1). Taxonomy (NCBI): domain Eukaryota; kingdom Viridiplantae; phylum Streptophyta; class Magnoliopsida; order Poales; family Poaceae; genus Avena; species Avena sativa. The sequence goes on from OV702294.1 coordinate 513,417,165, forward strand.
AGATCTCCTCTTCCAACTCTCCATTAAGGAAAGCTGTCTTCACGTCCATTTGATGAACGAGAAGACCATAAGAGGCAGCCAGGGATAGTAGTACTCGAATGGTGGTCAGTCTAGCGACAGGTGAATAGGTGTCAAAGTAATCTCCGTCTTCTTTCTATGTGTAGCCCTTAGCTACAAGACGTGCCTTGTACTTCTCAATAGTACCATCAGGCCTTAGCTTCTTCTTGAACACCCACTTACATCCCACAGGTTTACAACCATAGGGTCGTTCTGATAATTCCCAAGTTCCATTAGAAAGAATCGAGTCCATCTCATTTTGGACAGCTTCTTTTCAATCATCTGCATCAGGGGATGCATATGCCTCAGTAATGGATCTGGGAGTATCATCCACAAGGTACACGATGAATTCATTACCAAAGGATTTTTCAACCCTCTGTCTCTTATTCCTCGTGAGAGGTTCATCGTCATCCTTCTCAAGGAATTCCTCATGTGGTTGTTCAGAATTGTCAATAGATGCACTAGATTCAGGAAGTATTTCAGAAGAAATCCTACCAATTATATGCATATCTTTCATAGGAAACATATTCTCAAAGAATGTTGCATCACGAGATTCCATTATAGTATCAACATGCATATCAGGTACCTCAGATTTAACCACTAGAAATCTATAGCCTATACTCTGTGGAGCATATCTTAGAAAGATACAATCCACTGTCTTGGGTCCAAGCTTGCATTTCTTGGGGATCAGTATGTTGACCTTTGCAAAACACCCCCAAGTGCGCATGTACGAAAGTGATGGTTTTCTCCCAACCCACTCCTCATAAGGGGTATTTTCTTTATTCTTGTTAGGAACTCTATTCAGGACATGACATGAAGTTGACAAAGCCGCCCCTACCATGCCTTTGATAAACCAGCAGTGGCTAACATGGAATTCACCAAGTCAATCAGCGTGCGGTTTTTCCTCTCGGCAGCCCCATTTGATTGGGGCGAGTAGGGAGGCGTCCTCTCATGAATAATTCCATGTTCCTGACAGAATTTGTCAAATATTTTGGGAAAATACTCACCACCATGATCCGACCTAAGACGCTTGATCTTTCTCTCTAGTTGATTTTCAACTTCGGCCTTATAGATTTTAAAGTAGTCTAAAGCCTCATCTTTAGTTTGCAACAAGTAAACATAGCAGAATTTAGTAGCATCATCTATCAATGTCATGAAATATCTCTTTTCACCTTTTGTCAACACACCATTCAACTCGCATAGATCAGAATGTATGAGTTCTAGAGGTGCCAAGTTTCTCTCCTCGGCAGCCTTGTGAGGCTTTCGAGGTTGCTTTGATTGCACACAACTATGGCACTTAGAACCTTTGACAATAGTGAAATTTGGAATTAAACTCATACTGGACATCCGAGACATCAAACCAAAATTAATGTGACATAAAAGAGAATGCCAAACACTGGTATCATCATTAACACCACCACAAATATGATTCACGGATTTATTACAAAATTCTGAAAGTGAAAACCGGAACAAGACTCCGAACTCATAACCTTTACCAATAAATTGTCCATGTTTCGAAACAACGACTTTATTAGACTCTAAGACAACCTTAAACCCATCTCTGCATAGAAGAGAGCCACTAACGAGATTCTTGTTTATAGTAGGGACATGCTGCACGTTCCTCAGCTGCACGATCTTTCTGGAAGTAAACTTCAGATCCACCGTGCCAACACCACGAACAGAAGCATGTGATCCATTCCCCATTAGGACGGATGAATCCCGAGCGACCTGATAAGAAGTGAACATAGAGATGTCAGCACACGCATGAACATTAGCACCCGTATCAAGCCACCAACACGGTGATTGAAATACTGAAAGAACAGTAAATAAATTACCATACCCATCAGTATTGCTAGCAGTCACGACGTTGACAGTCTTGGCCTTTTCCCTCTATGGTCTGCGCGTTCTGGATAGTCCTTGGAAAAGTGGCCGGGCTCTCCACAAGTGTAACAAGACAGATCACTCTTGTCCCTGTTCGTCTTCTTCTTCTTGAAGGTTGTAGTCTTTACAGGCTTGTTAAAGGATGGTTTGAAGTTTCCTTTGTTCTTTCCTATGGATTTGCCTTTCTGCACAAAGTTAGCAGTAGCATGACCCTCTCCTTTCTCAGTAGTGTCCTTAGCCCGAGCCTTCTCCTCAACATCAAGGGACGCTATTAGATTTTTAACTGATATCTTCTATCTCTTGTGTTTGAGAGATGTGGCAAAGTTCCTCCATGAAGGGGGCAACTTAGCAATAATGCAACCCGCCACAAACTTGTCTGGTAAGGTACACTTAAGGAGTTCGAGCTCTTTGGCAATGCACTGTATCTCATGAGCTTGTTGAACCACAGGAAGGTCCTTTGTCATCTTAAAATCATGAAAGCTCTCCATGATGTACAGTTCACTGCCAGCATCTATAGCACCAAACTTTGCGTCCAGTGCGTCCCAGAGCTCCTTCCCGTCTTTTATGTGCATAAACACATCACGCAGACGGTCGACAAGAATGCTCAGAATGCATCCCACAAAGATAGTATTGGCTTCCTCGAACTTCCTCTGATCCTTGTCAGACATAGTTCTTTTAGGTTTGCCTTTATTAATCTGGAACACTTTCATCATGGTCAGCCAAAGCTCAGCCTTGTGCTGCCACCTCTTAAAGTGCACACCGGTAAACTTATCCGGCCTCAGTGCATCGGTAAAACCAGCCATTGTTAATTCAGGAAATTGCCTACAATAAGGTTTTTGGATTGTTGGAATATTAGGCATAATTTCCATGATTAATTCCAGAATATTAAGCATGACAAAACCAGCTACTAGCTCATGTAACTCGAACATACTAGATGTAGTAAACAACATGATGAACGGAAACAAACAGCAACTAAACATGTACTCGCAGAACATGATGAATAACCAAACAGGAGCACGTAGCACGTACCGTTCAGTTGTCGTAGTAGAAACTTGAGGGAAGACTGATCGAAGCAGACGCCAATGAAGACTGCGGTAGGCAGCACCGCCCGACTTGGATGGAAGATGACCCGTGATGGAGAACTCGAGCAGTTGCGCGGAGCGCTTCCTAAAAACCTTATTCGCCCTCTCCGTACACGATCACAAGGGCGAGTGGTTCCGGAGACCTGCTCTCCCATCCGCCGGTGCACGCCGGCAAGCGGGATGGAGTAGACTACAGTGACGGCACAAGTAGAGAGGATAGCAAAACCCTAGATTGGTTTTCGGTGGTGTTGTGGCGGTAGCCGCGCAGGACTTTATATAGAGCGGCTCAGGAAACCCTAATGGAGGAGAACATGGGCCGAGTCCACGTTGCGCATGTTCGGGTTAGTTACAGTAGCCCACGATCCGGGAGCGACCCCAATAAGCCAACCGTTTGACACGTTTGTCAAAAACTCACAATTTTCCTGAGTAGCAAAATAAAGCTCAGCTCGACGAGATTCCAGCAACCCGCGGCGCGCGCGTCGTGACGAGACGAGACGAGCGGGCGGGCGTGTGAGCGGCGACGTCGTCGTCGGAGGAGCGCGCGCGTGTATCTCTCTTATTGCCACTCACTTACAAAGTGGTGCAACACTCCACCTTATAAGGTGGTGAAACTCTCCTTCAACTTCCCATGTGGGACTAAACTTTAGCTCCCACTTCACTCCCATGTGAGCTGCCACAAACATGGGCCCAAACACATATGGGCTGCCACAAATCTGGGCTTTGAGATTTAGGGAAAATCTGAAATACACATGGGCCTAAATGGATTAGCCCATTATTTCTAACACTTGAACTAGATCCCGTCCGGTGGACACCGGTGAAGTGGCTCCGATATGTTTGGTAGCTTTCGGCGGCGGGGAAGAAGAGCTTGAGCAGTCGATGACATCATTGGCGCGGTCATCAAGATCGTAGCTCTAGTGCAGTGGTAGAGAGACCCGGTGAACTAGATCCGGTGTAGTGGGCGCTGGTGAAGCGGCTCCGCGACGGTGCACGAGACCACAACTCGAGCAGATTAGGCCACCATGGAATTGCCGCCGGCCCTTGCGCACGGTGTTCATGGAGCTGAGGGCGTGGTTGAGGAGCCTGAGACTTTTGGGAGGGGCCAGCGCAAAAAACTACACGAATTAGGAACAATGGAGGTGAAAAGAAAAATAATTATGATCGTCCCCCAAGCTACCTAATGTAGCTTGCCCATAGTGTGTCTGAACAATGGGTAAAATGGTAATTTTAAAGTCAAGAGTGTTTGAAATGGAGGGCGCGAAATGCTACAAGTTTGGTGTGTGATTTTGCTGCTCGACTAAGATTTTGAATTTGGCTAGTTTCCATCTAATAATAATAGAAAAATGGTACTCCGTGGGTGGTAGATTTGGCCTCAAAGATATTGAAATGGTGGGGCGGGAAATACTGCAAGGTCGATGGGTGATTTTTCCGCTTGATTGAGATTTTGAATTTGGCTAGCGTCCATGTACTAGTAGCGTAGTAATACTACTAGTAAAAAATTAAGGTGATACTAGACCGTACAGCTATCTGGTCAGAAATTCATGGCCGAGAGTCACATCAACTGATTATCCATGACCACACTTGAGTAGAGTACTAGTCACTCCCTCCTGTCCATTTTGTTTGGTCCATCCAAATTTTGACAAATCCAAATCAACTAATATGGGTCGGAGGGAGTAATTTTTCTAGGAATTACCATATTGTGTTGCGTATCATGCATAGAATCGTTAGTTGGACCCTTTATTTTTTTCCCGTGTAGCAATCCCCTGCATTAACTTGCCAGGAATCAGACCGAAGAGAGAGATTGCATGCAAGATGGGTGAGGATGTTGATGACCCACAAGTATAGGGGATCACATTAGTCTTCGATGGTAGTATTATCCAATTTATTGATTCGACACAAGGGGAGCCAAAGAATACTTATAAGCCTTAACAACTGAGTTGTCAATTCAGCTGCACCTGAAAATAACATTGCTTACAGAAGTTTATCAGTAGCAACAGTTTTGTAGTAGCAATAGCAAAGTAACAGTAGCAGTAAAACAAAGGCAGTAGTAACAATAGTAGCAAACAACAAGATATGAGTGCGGTAGGCATAGGGATGGATGGACGGGTGTTACATGTACGAGACTATTCATATAAGTTCAAGATCTATGGCAATTGCAGATAAATAAGGTAAAGCATCCAAATACTAAACAATCATAGGCATGTGTTCTATCTATAGTCATACGTGCTCGCAATGAGAACTTGCACAACATCTTTTGTCCTGCCAGCCCGTTGCAGCGGGGCCTCAAGGGAATCTACTGGCAATTAAGGTACTCCTTTTAATAGAGCACCAGAGAAAAGCATTAACACTCTGTGAACACATGTGATCCTCAAATCACAGCCATCCCCTCCGACTGTCCCAATTTCTGTCACTTCGTGGTCTTTGGATCCGAACAATGATATGTGTACACAACTTGCAGATAATTTCACAAACAGTACTATCATCATGAATCAATAATAAGTTCAGATCTGAGATCATGGCACTCGGGCCCTAGTGACAAGCATTAAGCTTAACAAGATACAACAAAGTCAAATAGCACTAATAGAGATACTAGGCACCATGCCCTAACAATCTTATTCGATTACATGATAGAACTCATCCAATCCCTACCATCCCCATAGCCTACAGCGGGGGATTACTCACTCATGGGTGGGGGAAACATGGATGGTTAATGGAGAGGCGTCGGTGATGATGATGGCGATGATCCCCTCCAAATTCCCCGTCCTGGCAGGGTGCTAGAACGGAGTTTCTAGTTCTGAATCGCGGTTTCTGGTGGTGACGGCGCAGCGGAACTCTTTCCGGGAAAATGTGGACACCCTCCCCCCGGGTTTTAGGTCAGGAGGCTTATTATAGGCGAAGAGGGAGGCCGAGGGGGTGCCTGAGGTAGCCACACCCCTCCTAGGCGCGGCTTGGGTTGGCCCGCGCGGCCAGGGGTGTGGGCCCCTCGTGGCCCTCCTCCGTCTCGTCTCCTGGCTCTGTGAGTCTTCTGGTGAAATAAGATTTTTGGCATATTTTCCGGGATTTTTCCTGATAGTTGATTTTCTGCACAAAAACTAGACACCAAGGTAATTCTGCTAAAAACAGTGTCAGTCCATGTTAGTTGTATCCAAATCACACAAGTTTAGAGGAGAAACAATAGGAGAAGTGTTCGGGAAAGTAGATACGTTTCGGACGTATCAACTCCCCCAAGCTTAGCTTATTGCTTGTCCTCAAGCAATTCAGTTGAAAACTGAGTGCGATAAAAGAACTTTCACGGACACATTTGCTTCATATGATGTATATATTCTCAGCACATGAGTAGATACTTAGACAATTCATGATAAGGAGTATCCAACTAAGTCTACTTAATAGTCATTGCAAGCTATGAAGAGATTCCAACTCAATAACAATAAGTAGCATGAAACATAAACATAAGAAATATTGCAATGCTCATAAGAAGGTATGATAGAGTGGTATCTCGCTTGCCTTTGATGGTGGAGCAAAACATGAATGCCAAGTCACCTCTGAAGTTCAAGTGAAGACTAGAAGTAAAGATATCAGAGATACAAGCATCAAAGTCATGACATAATTGACCAAGTTTTGAGACAAGCACATTACACTAAGAATGACAACTATGCTCTCAAGAAGGTGCTCATAGAATAAGTGGTGACTCAACAAGGAAGTGAAAATGTTTTGAAAAGTTTGAAATGCTTCCAAATGCTAAAAGTATGGTACTCATTAGCTTTGAGCTCTCATTGCCCCTATCATAGGCATCTTTAGATGGTTAAGGTGAAAGTGAGCTCCAATATGAGTTATATGCTTGACAAACCATAAACTGTAAATATCATGTCCCTTGAGTACGAGGGTTTCTCCTCATGCTACTCAACTTTAGTTACTGCTAAGTTCTTGTCATAGTAAATACATGCGTATCATAGAGAACCGCCAACGAGGTACCCCTTTCACATGATACATGAGCTATACCATATCAAAATGACAAGGCAATCAGACAATGATCATCTCAAAAATCTTTTTATTTGCTATTTGCATAGGTTTTTATTGAGGATGCTTCACAGATTGCTCATTATGGTTATGCTGCAAGTTTCCACCATGATTAGGCATGGCTTAGGCTAGCGGCCCAGGCATTTATCTAACACATATACATAACTCCATGGACTTACAAGCTCCCCTTTTATTTCACACCGACAACATCCATAAACAAAAGAGCATGATATCAATTGGGTAAATAATTATAGGTGTTGAAATCGTTCCTCGTGACAGCACGGTTCTGCTAACTCCCAGCCTATAATTTGCAAGCATATAACTTTCATGGACAGTCACAATGGTTCAGGTTTATTAAGTGCAAGAAATAAAGTGTGCCATCAAGTTCGTGATAGCTTTACTAACTAACTTCCTCATAACAAGCAAACATTTTATTTGGAAGAAAACAAGGCATAATGAATATGCACGGAATAGCAAATGATGCTAGTAGGTAGGTATGGTGGACACTTTTGACAATATTGGTTTTGGGGAGTTGGAAGAATGAGTAGAGCTCATACTCAGTGCAAGTGAAGGCTAGCAATAGAGAGGGAGCAACAAACGAGAGAGCAATAACTGTCATAATCATGCTTGCAACAAAACAGAATTAATTATGGCATGAAAGTGATACAAAATCATCAAGGCTTAACTAACCATTGTTTTAGTCATATGCATGCGTGAGCATGTGCCAAGTCGAGTCAAATGAAACATTTAGAGGAGGATACCACAATGTCATACCAAGTTATGAATAAAACAATGCAAGCAAACATTCATATGATATGCTACAAACTATTAGCAAGCTGGAGCTAATCATAAGAGAGCAAGAACTACTAAGCATCCAAAAATAACATACACCTTAAATGAACAGACTAAGCATGCCCACAATGATGAGTATATATACAAAAATGAAAACAAATAGAGTTCATTACCAGCCTCTTACCACACCTCGAGTTGTCATTAATCTTCATTATTTCCCTTTGATACGTCAGAAACGTATCTATAATTTTTGATGTTCCAAGCTTGTTTAGTATCTACTTTGTTTTGCTTTGTCTACAATTTGAGGTGGTTTTATATGTTTTCTGGTACTAACCTATTAACAAGATGTCATAGTGCCAATTGCCTATTTTCTTCTGTTTTTGGTTCCAGAAAGGCAGAAAATCAATATTCTCGGAATTGGACGGGACAAAAGCCAAAGTCAATATTTTACCGTGGGGAACACGGAGCCAGAATACGAGACGGAGGGAAGGCACCAGGGGGCCACATCCCCTTGCGGCGCGGGCTAGGGTTAGCCGCGCCTGGGGGGTGTGACCACCCTGGCCGCCCCCTGCCTCGCCCCTTCGCCTATAAAGACCCCCCGATGCAGAAACCCTAAGTACCCGATCAATATTCCACAAAACCGTTTGTAGCCGCCGCCACCATCGTACCTAGATCAGGGGGATCGAAAGCTCTTCCCGGCACCCAGCCGGAGGGGATATCATCCCGGAGGCCTTCTTCTCCATCATGCCAGCCTCTGTTATGAAGTGTGAGTAGTTCCACCTTAGACTACGGGTCCATGTAGTATCTAGATGGTTGTATCTCCTCCTTTGTGCTAACATGTTTAGATCTTGTGAGATCCGTTCATGATCAAGATCTCATCTATTTGTAATCATGCATGTTGTGTTTCCAGGGATCCAATGTATATTGAGATTACTATGTCAGATTGATTAATGGTTTTGTCTTATTGATTCTATCATGTCTATGTTGTTTGTGATCTTGCATGCTCTCTGTTTCTAGTAGCTATCTTGGCCAAGTAGATGCTAGTGACTCCAAGAGGGGGTATTTATGTTAGATAGTGGGTTCATGCCTCTATTTAATCTAAGAGAAGTGACAGAAATCTCTAAGGTTGTAGATGTGTTGTTTCCACTAGGGAGAAAACAACGATCTCTTGTTCATGGAACAAGTGGATTGTTTACCTTACACTTTTCTTAAAGCAGTTATCTGTTACTTGCAACTTAATACTAGAGGGGGTTCTGATGATAACCTGAAGGTGGATTTCTAGTCATAGATGTAGTTGGATGGCGGTCTATGTATCTTGCTGTATTGCCCAATCGAATCTCATAGGATCATGAATGTCTAGTATTGCATTGTTATACCTTGCTCAGTCCTATCAATTGCCCTGCTGTAATTTATTTACCCAGCATGCCATGTTTGTTTATCTTAAGGAGAACACCTCTAGTGAACTATGGACCCCAGTCCAATCTTTACCATTGATACATCTTCCACTATTACTATTTAATTTCTGCAAACCACTATTACCTTCCTCACCATACAATTAATCCTTTGTTACAGCCATCGGTGAGATTGACAACCTCACTGTTCGCTGGGGCAAAGTCTTGAGTTTGTGTTGTGCAGGTTGATACGTCAGAAACATATCTATAATTTTTGATGTTCCATGCTTTTTTAGTATCTAATTTGCTTTTCTTTGTCTACACTTTGAGGAGTTTTTATATGTTTTCTGGTACTAACCTTTTAACAAAATGCCACAGTACCAGTTGCCTGTTTTCTTCTGTTTTTCGTTCTAGAAAAGCTAGTAAGGAAATATTCTTGAAATTGGATGGGACAAAAGCCAGAGTCAATATTTCACCGAGAAGAACACGGAGTCCAGAGGAGAGACGGAGGGGAGCCACAGGGCGGCCTCACCGCCCCAAGCGCGGGCCCACCCTAGGCCACGCCTGGGCAGGGTGTGGGCCCCCCTGGTCGCTGATACATCGGAAACGTATCTATAATTTTTGATGCTCCATGCTTGTTTTGTATCTACTTTTCTTTGCTTTGTCTACACTTTGAGGTGTTTTTATATCTTTTCTAGAACTAACCTATTAACAAGTTGCCACAGTGCCAGTTGCCTGTTTTCTTCTGTTTTTGGTTCTAGAAAGGCAGAAAATCAATATTCTCGGAATTGGACGGGACAAAAGCCAAAGTTATTATTTTTCCCGGAGAAACATGGAACCACGAAGCAGAGCCGAAGGGGGGCCACAGGGTGGCCAAACCCCCCTAGGCGAGGGCAAGCCCTAGAGGCGCCTAGAGGGGGTGTGGGCCCCCTGGACCCCCACTGACCTTGATTCCTTCGCCTATAAGAAACCCCCGGCGAGAAATCCCTAAACAATCCAGAATAAATCTACGAAAACCTCCATAGCACCACCACCATCGAAGGGGAGATTCGGGGGACAGAAAGTCTCTGTTCCGGCACCCTGCCGGGACGGGGAAGTGCCCCGGAGCCATCTCCTTTGATCTCCACCATCATCTCCATCGTTCTCCATCGCCATCTTCATCACCGTTGCTGATTCCCATGATGAGGAGGGAGTAGTTCTTCCTCGAGGCTAAGGGCTCTACCGGTAGCTATGTGTTCATCTCTCTCTATGCATGATCATGTTGTGGTCATGAGATTTATAATCAAGTAGATCTACCTTGCTACTCAAGTGCTTCAATAGATCTCTGCTCTCCCCATGTGTGTGAAAGTGACAACGTGCATGCCATGGTGGCACTTAGGTTTGAGTCTACATAAATACTCTTTGTGCTTTAATAGATCTATGCTTTTCCCCACGTGTGTGAAAGTGACAACGTGCATACCGTGTGTGGTACTTTGGCTAGATTGAATATTTGTTATGAGTTATATTTGGAGTTAGAGGTCTCTATGAAATTGTGGTGTTTGTTGGAACCATCTAGCGCTCAAGGTAATAGTGTGGGGTTATCTAGATTGGGGAAGGCCCTACCGTGATTAGAGTGTCCAACCGGAGAGTAGTTAAGAGTAGTATCATGAAGAGAGGATATTTATATGAGAGAGTGTTCACTAGTGAAAGTGTGATCCCTAGGCCTTGTTTCTAAACATTGAAACACCGTTTGCTACTAGATTTGTTGCATGTTTGTTTGCTTCCTTCATTTTGCCTTTAGTCTGTTCCTCCATGCCAACAACTCTTTTCTGGCACCGTTACCCCACGTCAACAACAAGTCAGAAGCTATTTTCTGGCACCGTTACCCCACGTCAACAACAAGTCAGAAGCTATTTTCTGGCACCGTTACAACTTGTATTTCACTATCTCTTCGCCGAACTAGTGCACCTATATTGGGTGTGTTGGGGACACAAGAGACTTCTTGTATCTTAATTGCAGGGTTGCTTGAGAGGGATAGCTTTGACCACTTCCTCCCCGAGTTCGATAAACCTTGGGTAATCCACTTAAGGGAAACTTGTTGCTGTTCTACCAAACTCTGCACTTGGAGGCCCAACAACTGTCTACAAGAATAGAAGTGCATATACATCAAGCTCTTTTCTGGCGCCGTTGCCGGGGAGGTAAGGTAAAAGGTACTCACATCCTCCAGTGTGAGTGCTCGAAGTTATTTCCTTTAGATTCTGCAATATTGTCTTTTTGTTTCTTGTTTTCACTAGTCAGGCTTAATGGAAAACAACAACAAAATTAGAGAGCTCTATAGTATTTATCTTGAGTTAGGACATGAAGTGTTTGAATAAAAAATTAAAAAACCTTTGGAACTTTATTTGCATGCTAATAGCAATGTTATTAGTATCAATTCTTTGGACACCATTATTTCTAATGCTATGGAAAAGTCTAAGATTGCGGAAGCTAGTTTTTATGAAAATATGATCTTTTTAGTTCCCCAACTTTGGAAGATAGCTATTCTATTGGTTATGATGATACGAAACCTCCAATATATGATGATTACAATGATGAATGTGATATTTTCAGTCCACCTACTATTGAGGAGAAAGTTAATTGTGATTACAAAATGCCTCCTATATTTGATGATTATGGTGATGGGAATAATAGTGATATCTATCTTGTTGAATTTGCTCCCACTACAATTAATAAGAATGACTATGCTTATGTGGAGAGTAATAATCATTTTATGCATGTGGATCATGATAAGAATGTTTTATGTGATAGTTATATTGTTAATTTTATTCATGATGCTACTGAAAGTTATTATGAGTGAGGGAAACATGGTTTTATGCATCTCACAAATATTAAGTTTCCCCTCTTTATGTTGAAAATTTTGAAGTTGCACTTGTTTTGCTTTCCTATGCTTGTTGCTTTGTGCTTTCATGACTTGTTTATTTACAAGATTCCTATGCATAGGAAGTGGGTTAGACTTAAATGTGTATTGAATATGCTTCTTGATGCTCTCTTTTAAATCAATTCATATTTTCTATGTGAGTATCTTTGAAACTATCAAGCCTAACTTAAAGGCGTTAAATAAAAGTACTTGTTGGGAGATAACCCAAGAGTTTCCTTGAGTCTTGGAACTTATTACTTCAGTAATGACCTCTCCTTATCCTTTTTGTTTGCTTTTTGTGCCAAGAATGACCTCTAATGAGAGGGAAGTAAGATTTGGGGAGTTGCTGTCCCGAAACAGATATTTTTTCCTCCAACATAAAAATTAGTGAGGAGTCTATGTAACTCGGATTGAGCTCAAAATTTATTAATAAATCCCCCAGTATGTTATCTAACTTTCGTTAGTTCAACACTTTTTGATTTGAGAAACATAAGGTCTTCGAAAAAATCAGTTTCTACCTGCTGGTCTGTTTTGACAGATTTCTGCCATTATTTGCATTTGCTTCTTATTGATTCCTTTTGGGGTCCTTTTTGGGAAATTGAGCTTTTTGAAGGAGTTACTACAGTAGCTTGTGTTTTTAGGGAAAAGCCTTTCTGTTCCAAAGCTTTACCCAAAGGTCTATTATATTTTGAATACACTAATGTTGCTAATGAAGATTGTGTGAAGTTTTGTATGAAGGAAAATTTTCAGGTGTAGAGAGAGAATGATGTAATGAGATGAAGAATGGACAAAAGCTCAAGATCGGGGATGTCACCCTGGTGTCACCCCAAGAAATATCCAAGAGGTACAAGCGTCAAAGTTTGGGGATGCCCAAGGCATCCCCTTCTTCATCAATAAAAAGCTCAGGTCTTTCTAGACACTTTGTTTTTATTGTTTCATGCATTGTTGTGTTATTCTTGGAGCGTCTTAGTTTTTGTTTTTGGTTTTTGTTTGCTTAGTTTGCTTGAATAAAGTTGGTTGATCACAACACACCTTTTTGGAGAGAGACACAATCTGTTTTCATTGCCTAGAACACTCTAGTTTTCACTCTTATTGTTATGTGAGTGTTCTCTTTTGCTAGCACTGTGTTTACCCCTAGTTTTCTTGAGCTTTCAGCTTAGAACTTTTTAGTTCTTCTTTGTGGATTAGTGAGACAAGATCACTGGTCTTTATTGATTATTATCTTTGTGAGTTGTTTCAAATAAGTTGTTTGGCGGTGCTGGAAAGAGTAGAAAGCTTCATGCTTAAGTGGTACAAAAGGGAGCTTGTTTTAACTGTGGCTTAGACTTTATCATGTCATGCTAGATGTTGTTTTGAACTTATGCTTAGTGATTATTTCTGTATCATGACTTGTTCCAAACAATTGAGATTGCTTAATGTGCCTTGAAGGAATCATGCGTTGTTTTAGCGTACAAAAGCATAGTATTGTGGTATTCTCCTTTGATGCTTTGTTTCGGTTGACTTGGCACATGCTCACACCATGTTATGACTATGAACCAATCACCTTAGCCTCTACGATCATTTAGTTCTTGACGTGTAGTACCAATCTATGCTTTGATTAGTAATGTTTCGTCGCTCTACATGATTATGGCCATTATTGCTCTCTTAGTTGGTTGCTCCCAGTCTTTTGCTAGCCTCCACTTGTATGAATAAGATCTACTCATGCTTCCAACTCCCAAGAAACCAAGTTTTTCCAAAGTGTCCACTATAAACTCCTATGCATGGTGTGTTACACCATTCCAAGTATATTAGCTATCTTCCAATTTAAAAGTATTTTGTTATGTGAAAACTTAGTGATTAAAGCCCTCACAAACTTGATGGCACACTTTATATTATATGCCCCTAATAAACTTGAACCATTGTGTCATCTATGTTGTATATGCTTGCACTTATATGTTGGAATTAGCAGAACCATGCTGTCATGGGGAACGTTTTCAACATTGCACTTGTACTTTGTACTCAGTTGATATCATGCTCTTTTGTTTATGGATGTCACCAGTGTGAAATAAAGAGGGAACTTGTAAGTCCATGGAGTTTGTATTTTGTGTTAGAGAAACGCCTAGGCCGCTAGCCTAAGCCATGCCTAATCATGGTGGAAACTTGCAGCATCACCATAGTGACATCTATGAAGCATTCTTCTTATAAAAAAGAGACACATTGAGAAAAGAGGTAAGAGAGAAAAAAGCACCATATTCCCATGGTAAATAAGAAGATTGCTGAGATGCTCATTGTCTGCTTGCCTTGTCATTTTGATTATGGGATAGATCATGTACCATGTGCAAGGGGTACCCCGTTGGCGGTTCTCTATGATATGCAAATACTTACAATGACAAGAACTTGCAGGTGACTAAAATTGAGTAGCATGAGGTGTGGCCCTCGTACTAAAGGGACTTGAGATTGCCAACTTATACTTGGTCAAGAATATACTCCAGCTTTGCCACTTTAACCTTAACCACTTCAAGATGCTTATGATAGGGGCAATTAGGGCTGAAAGCTAACAAGTACCATAATTTTTGGAAGCTCTTTTTGAAACTTTAAATCCCTTCTTCCTTTATAAAAGGTCTTTATTCCACCACTATTGAGTCTCCACCTTCTACCTTTAGGCACCATTAAGAGAGCATAGTTGTCATTCTGTGTGCAGTGTTCCAAAGCTTATTGATTGATGCATATTGTGATATTACTTGTTCTTGTGCTATTTGTTTCTAGTCACCCTTGTGAACTTTGAAGGTGTCCTATGCATCTATATTGCTAATCTATGAGGGACAAGCTGAATGCCACTATGCTATGTTTTTGTATGTGAAACAAACAAACGTTTTTCAATGCATATTATTCATGATCTTTGTTTGTAGCCTTTCATGTTGCATACATAGTTACTATGTCCTATTGTTAGAACTCCATCTTTCATGCACATGTTTAGAGTTCTTTGATCCCAGCTTTCAATGCTTGCAAATGGTTTGATCTTGGTTTTGCTGGTGCATGTCACCTAAAAAATTATTCTTTTATCACTTACCTACTCGAGGACGAGCAGGAGTTAAGCTTGGGGATGCTTGATACGTAGGAAACGTATCTATAATTTTTGATGCTCCATGCTTGTTTTGTATCTACTTTGCTTTGCTTTGTCTACACTTTGAGGTGTTTTTATATCTTTTTTGGAACTAACCTATTAACAAGTTGCCACAGTGCCAGTTGCCTGTTTTCTTCTATTTTTGGTTCCAGAAAGGCAGAAAATCAATATTCTCGGAATTGGACGGGACAAAAGCCAAAGTTATTATTTTCCCAGAGCAACATGGAACCACGAAGCAGAGCCGAAGGGGGGCCACAGGGTGGCCAAACCCCCCAGGTGCGGGCAAGCCCTAGAGGCGCCTAGAGGGGCGTGGGCCCCCTGGACCCCCACCAACCTTGATTCCTTCGCCTATAAGAAGCCCTCGGGGAGAAAACCCTAAAAAATCCAGAAGAAATCCACGAAAACCTCCGTAGCGCCGCCGCCACCGAAGGGGAGATTCGGGGGACAAAAAGTCTTGTTCCGGCACCCTGCCGGGACGGGGAAGTGCCCCGGAGCCATCTCCTTTGATCTCCACCATCATCTCCATCGATCTCCATCACCATCTTCATCACCGTTGCTGATTCCCTTGATGAGGAGGGAGTAGTTCTTCCTCGAGGCTAAGGGCTCTACCGGTAGCTATGTGTTCATCTCTCTCTCTATGCATGATCATGTTGTGGTCATGAGCTTTGTAATCAAGTAGATCTACCTTGCTACTCAAGTGCTTCAATAGATCTCTGCTCTCCCCATGTGTGTGAAAGTGACAACGTGCACGCCATGGTGGCACTTAGGTTTGAGTCTACATAAATACTCTTTGTGCTTTAATAGACCTATGCTTTTCCCCACGTGTGTGAAAGTGACAGCGTGCATACCGTGTGTGGTACTTTGGCTAGATTGAATATTTGTTATGAGTTATATTTGGAGTTGGATGTCTCTATGAAATTATGGTGTTTGTTGGAACCATCTAGTGCTCAAGGTAACAGTGTGGGGTTATCTAGATTGGGGAAGGCCCTACCGTGATTAGAGTGTCCAATCGGAGAGTAGTTAAGAGTAGTATCATTAAGAGAGGATATTTATATGAGAGAGTGTTCACTAGTGAAAGTATGATCCCTAGGCCTTGTTTATAAACATTGAAACACCGTTTGCTACTAGATCTGTTGCATGTTTGCTTGATTCCTTCAGTTTGCCTTTAGTCTGTTCCTCCACGCCATCAACTCTTTTCTGGCACCATTACCCCATGCCAACAACAAGTCAGAAGCTATTTTCTGGCACCATTTCCACTTGTATTTCACTATCTCTTCGCCGAACTAGTGCACCTATATTGGGTGTGTTGGGGACACAAGAGACTTCTTGTATCTTAATTGTAGGGTTGCTTGAGAGGGATACCTTTGACCACTACCTCCCTGAGTTTGATAAACCTTGGGTAATCCACTTAAGGGAAACTTGCTAGTGTTCTACAAACCTCTGCACTTGGAGGCCCAACAACTGTCTACAAGAATAGAAGTGCGTAGACATCAGCCGCCCTCCTGCCTCGCTTCTTCTCCTATAAGAAGCCCCCGATGCCTAAACCCTGAAGACCCGATCAATATTCCACGAAACCATCTGTAGCCGCTGCCACCAGCGTCCCTATATCGGAGGGGGGGATCTGAAGCTCTTCCCGGCACCCGATCAAGGCTAAGGACGTCTTCACAAAGGGAGTCCTTCTTAACCTTTGTCTTTACTTTGTTTTTGTTTTTGTTTTGATTAGTTCTGTTTGCTTGGTTTTGTTTGCTTCTTCCTATAAAAAACTCCAAAAAAATTAGTTTAGTTTGGTTTGCTTTCTTTTCTCAGAAAACACAAAAAAATAGCTCCTACTCTAGTTGCTACTATGTCTGGTTTTGGTCCAATCCCTGTGTCACCTATGGAAAGGATCTTTACTTTCAAGCATGAAAGTGAAGAGAGTTTCAAAGAAGATTGGTCTAGAATCTCTGATTTACAAAGTAAAACCAAGCCTAAGATGAGTCTTAGCTTGGTTATTAATAGTTTTTATGGTGGCCTTGCTCTTTGTTATAGATATGCTTTTTTGGAACTAACCTATTAACAAGTTGCCACAGTGCCAGTTGCCTGTTTTCTTCTATTTTTGGTTCCAGAAAGGCAGAAAATCAATATTCTCGGAATTGGACGGGACAAAAGCCAAAGTTATTATTTTTCCCAGAGCAACATGGAACCACGAAGCAGAGCCGAAGGGGGGCCACAGGGTGGCCAAACCCCCCTAGGTGCGGGCAAGCCCTAGAGGCGCCTGGAGGGGTGTGGGCCCCCTGGACCCCCACCGACCTTGATTCCTTCGCCTATAAGAAGCCCCCGGGGAGAAAACCCTAAACAATCCAGAAGAAATCCACGAAAACCTCCATAGCGCCGCCGCCACCGAAGGGGAGATTCGGGGGACAGAAAGTCTCTGTTCTGGCACCCTGCCGGGACGGGGAAGTGCCCCGGAGCCATCTCCTTTGATCTCCACCATCATCTCCATCGATCTCCATCGCCATCTTCATCACCGTTGTTGATTCCCTTGATGAGGAGGGAGTAGTTCTTTCTCGAGGCTAAGGGCTCTACCGGTAGCTATGTGTTCATCTCTCTCTCTATGCATGATATGTTGTGGTCATGAGCTTTGTAATCAAGTAGATCTACCTTGCTACTCAAGTGCTTCAATAGATCTTTGCTCTCCCCATGTGTGTGAAAGTGACAACATGCACGCCATGGTGGCACTTAGGTTTGAGTCTACATAAATACTCTTTGTGCTTTAATAGATCTATGATTTTCCCCACGTGTGTGAAAGTGACAACGTGCATACCGTGTGTGGTACTTTGGCTAGATTGAATATTTGTTATGAGTTATATTTGGAGTTGGATGTCTCTATGAAATTGTGGTGTTTGTTGGAACCATCTAGTGCCCAAGGTAACAGTGTGGGGTTATCTAGATTGGGGAAGGCCCTACCGTGATTAGAGTGTCCAACCGGAGAGTAGTTAAGAGTAGTATCATTAAGAGAGGATATTTATATGAGAGAGTGTTCACTAGTGAAAGTATGATCCCTAGGCCTTGTTTATAAACATTGAAACACCATTTGCTACTAGATCTGTTGCATGTTTGCTTGATTCCTTCAGTTTGCCTTTAGTCTGTTCCTCCACGCCATCAGCTCTTTTCTGGCACCATTACCCCATGCCAACAACAAGTCAGAAGCTATTTTCTGGCACCATTACCACTTGTATTTCACTATCTCTCCGCCAAACTAGTGCACCTATATTGTGTGTGTTGGGGACACAAGAGACTTCTTGTATCTTAATTGCAGGGTTGCTTGAGAGGGACACCTTTGACCACTACCTCCCTGAGTTTGATAAACCTTGGGTAATCCACTTAAGGGAAACTTGCTACTGTTTTACAAACCTCTACACTTGGAGGCCCAACAACTGTCTACAAGAATAGAAGTGCGTAGACATCAGCCGCCCTCCTGCCTCGCTTCTTCGCCTATAAGAAGCCCCTGATGCCTAAACCCTGAGGACCCGATCAATATTCCACGAAACCATCTGTAGCCGCTGCCACCAGCGTCCCTATATCGGGGGGGGGGGGGGGGGGATCTGAAGCTCTTCCCGGCACCCGATCAAGGCTAAGAACGTCTTCACAAGGGGAGTCCTTCATAACCTTTCTCTTTACTTTGTTTTTGTTTTTGTTTTGATTAGTTCTGTTTGCTTGGTTTTGTTTGCCTCTTCCTATAAAAAACTCCAAAAAAATTAGTTTAGTTTGGTTTGCTTTCTTTTATCAGAAAACACAAAAAATTAGCTCCTACTCTAGTTGCTACCATGTCTGGTTTTGGTCCAATCCCTGTGTCACCTATGGAAAGGATCTTTACTTTCAAGCATGAAAGTGAAGAGAGTTTCAAAGAATATTGGTCTAGAATCTCTGATTTACAAAGTAAAACCGAGCCTAAGATGAGTCTTAGCTTGGTTATTAATAGTTTTTATGGTCTTGCTCTTTGTTATAGATATGCTTTGGATGCTGTAGCTGGGAAAGATAATTTTCGGTGTACTGAGGATGAAGCCTTGGATGCCATAAAGAAGTTGATTATAATTTTTAATACTAGATAAAACCCCGCGTGTTGCTACGGGAATTTTTTGTTGTTACAAAGTGCTCAAATTTCGCACATATTGTGGGGTGTAGGGACTTTTATTATGCAAGGAGACTGGCTCGAAGCAATATAGGACGATTTTCCTATGTAGGCAATGAATGTGCATTCCTTGTAAATTTATTCCTTGTGTAGATATATGATGTATGATAAATACTATAGTAATTTGTTACATGAACTATGTTTTTAGTAGAGTCTATATGATTGCTGGTAGTTTGGTATAGCTGTCTTCTTCGATCATTGCTACATGGATACATGGTTTCTCATGTTTGTACTCTACAATAGGTCAAATGGATGAGAATGAATGGTCTCTGCACAAATGGGTTAGCTTATCTTGAAGCAGTGACTATCGAAAATACTACTTTCATTCATGATGTTGTTCATCTCTTTAATTGCATATGTGTATTTATTTTAAGCTTCTCTTATTGAATGGGCAGAAGAAAACGGGAAAACAATGTTTGCAAAATAAGGTGGCATCTTGGAGAATAAAATACGTGAATGCAGTTGGTAAATGCATCGTAAAATCTAAAATGTATATATAACTCATATTTTCAATCAAATCATGCACAAAAATATTCAATATAATCTAAATCAAATTTTTTTAACAAATGGAAGGTTAGCGCCCTGCCATGGTCATCCTCTTCAGAGATGGTGCATGGTACGTGTAGCCCAATAAAACATCTCTCCTAGCGCCCCATCTTTGTTTGTGAGTTTGTGCAATAGTAGCATGAGTGATAAGGAGTACAGGATGACATCAAAACTAAATCACAAACTAAAAATATTAGTCCATCTGCTCCGAAATATAAGCCTTTTTTGCAAAAAAGAAATATAAGCCTTATTAGTAGTTTAAAGTAACTGCTAGAACAACTTACATTTAAACATAGAGGGAGTATCTAATTAAGCATAATTATCTCTAGTCTTAGAGTTTGACTGAGATGTAGATAGCAAGATCTTTTGAGACAGGGACATGACATATATCTGCCCAGTGGTGTGGCCGCGGAAGTACTTGTTCCCATCCTCTGCTTGTGATATTTTGAAGTTCTACAGAAAGGACAATCGCAGTGAGGCTTTAGTATACTATTTTAAGGATATTACTATACAATGCAACACTTGTAAGAGGTTATTTTCATAAGACTACCTTGTGAGAAAGAACTGGTCCTAACTTTATACAACCAATATAGACCAAGGGCTTCAATTTATGACGCCAATAGTTGTGATGAGACGTACATGCACAAACATAAATCAATTATTTTCTCCAAAAGTATTTAGATTTCATATGGTATTTTATACAACAACATACCTGGGTTGACGTGTACATCATTGCTCTGACATTCATGAATTCACTCGTATGGAAATACTCCTTCAGATTATTGCTAAGACCGTGCAGGAGAAAATGAAAACTACAGACTTCAATCGCATACACTCAGCTGCAGTACTGTAACATCCCAGCATTAGAGGTTAGAAATAAGCTGAACCCAGATGTGTGCATTGCATTCATGCATAGAAAATCCGAAATATTTTCGCGCTTTTGAACAACACTTGTCAAAGTGATTGAAGCTTCTCTCAACTTGAAGGAATTGAAGTAGATCATCAAGTTGACTGCGATAAGTTTCAATATGACCTTTGCTAAAACCTTATTTGGGTAAACATGATTTGATCTAAGGGTAGATCAAATATAATAAAATTAAATCATAATACATTGCTTAATGATTAATATCTGATCCTTAAGGGATCATCTCATACTATTCATCACAGCAACTCATGAATACCAAGTTATAAATATAACTTAAGTAATAGGAATGTAACAACTAATTCTTGATCTATCCTAAACTCATCTACTTATACCATGAGTATCATGATAATACCTAACCTTAACTCTTTAGTGAGTTTGAGTAGCAAGGAATTCAAGTTAAGATCAGTTACCACGTATATGTATTTCCATAAGAATCTTTATCATCTCTATTGAACCTTATTCTAATATTTATGGTTCATCAATGTTGAGTAATCAACTATTGATTCATCAATCCTTAACCCATCACTCCTTGAGCTATTAACTCTTGTTCTTATTTTAGCATCCATTTAAAATCCTTTAGAAGAAAAAGTAAGAGGAGATAGGTGGTAATGCTAGATTCAAATATCATCTATAGGATGGGAGTGTTGGAAGAAAATCAACTCAATATGATTATTGCTAGAGTTAATTCACTCCTGAAATGATAGAAGAGTATTTGAGATAAGGATTACATGGATGAATATTGAAGATAGTTAATAGGAGTAATCCTATGGGATCAAGTATGAATATTTAATGAATTATATCTCTTAGTCCAATAGAGATAAACGGAAGATAATTATAATACAACTATAATGTTGTATTGAGGAAGCCTTGATTAGCTAATTGGAAACCTAAACCATAAAGGATCAAAGGATTATAATGATCATTCTTTAGTCACCAAGATTGAATGCTTATATCCAGTATAAGTGACATTGGTGGGTAAAACAAGGTTGGACTCTAATATGGGATATTGGAGTCAAGGAAATATAAGATAGTATGATTAGAAAGATATTAGAGAAGCATTGAATTATGGAGTTAGTATTTTTCTCTTGGAAAATAGTAAACACTTGAGGTGAAGTTGGATTTGATGTATAGCTAATTATAAATACATCTACTAAAGTAATATTAGTAGTGAATGATTATGGAAGAATAGGAATGGAGTTAGAAGTAGCTACTTGTTGGTGATGGATACTAAAGGAAGGATATAAATTGAGGCAATTGTAACCATCTGTTGGATTGGAGGTTATCAGCAGTAGAGTAGTTGATATAACCAAGTCTGGATAGGTGAAAATCATGAAAAGCTTTAGTGTCAAACTCATTGGATTCATCAATAAGTTTAGAAGAATAAAAGGTGGATAAGAATATTCTTGTGAAGTAAATCTCATCATGTTAACACATGATGATGGATAGGAAGAAGTAGAATATCTAGGAATGGAATTACTTAATCAGAAGTCCAGAATTGTGAATTATGGAAGATAGGAATTCTTGGTAAACCCCAACTTTAAATCTTAAACCAAACATAATATTCATTTCATATTATTGATCCATCATCTTATCTCCATACAACTTTATAGGAATATTTTCCTATAGCAAATCACATAAGCATATCTTAATCATTTCCAATTATCAGAACCATATATGCTTAGGAGTTATCTTTATCAAATCCTTTCCATAAGACATTTCAGTTAATAAGTTTCTATTCTAAAGAGTGATATCATTAAAGATCACAAACATAAAGACAATATGTTTAGCTATTAATATTTATTCACATCAACAAAAGAAAATAAGTATATTAAGAACCCTAAACTCTAGGGTGAGCACTTACAATTCAAACCCTAACTTATATGTTAATTATAATAGAATATATACATTGCTACTTCCTAAATTGATGGGAGTAATATTAACCAAATAGTTTCCTTTGAATATCATGTATCAAATAATGATATAGGATCATTATATAAGAATTTCCATCCAAGCTATGAGCTAACTAGAATTAAGCTTTATGAACAAATAAGGAAATATCATTTAATAAATCCATGGTTTAATATGGAAAGAAAATAAATAACAAAGGCTTCTACAAAACATTAACAAGGTTATATAGAAAGAAAATAAAGAAAGATAAAAAACATTTATCATAAAGGTTCACAAAAGAACTCACTATTAATACAAATTGTTGCTGCAAGTATTCAACAAATAAATTTTATAAAATAAAGTTCAAACGAAATGATTAAATACAAATCTGAAAAGCAAAATAGAAAAAACAGAAAAGAAAAATAGATAAGAAAACATTTTCTGGCCGTGGCCCAACTTCCCTCATTCCTATCTGTCGCCCACATGCAGCCCACAAAGGCCCAGCAGCCAGCCCAGTTTGTCCTCTTCTCTGGCTGACAGGTGGGACCGAAGAAGGACTGCCGGTTGAGTTGAAAGAATCGCCAGGGGGTTTTCCACAAAAGTGACATCGTCGTCTTCCTCCTCCAGCTGGAAGCAACTCGCTGGACGCCGGCGATGCCGTCCGCCACCGCGTCTGCGCCAAGATTCGCACTGCCGACGCTGGGAGGGATAAGAACGCCATTGTCGTGGGAATGACCACGGCAGATGCTGCAATTGGCAGCGAGTAGTAGAACATGGGGCAAGGGCGGCCAGCCATCTGCGGTGCGAGATGACGGCGGAGACGCAGGGATTTACCCAGGTTCGCCCCCCCGGAGGGTAAAGACCTACTCCTGCTAGATTGTATTATGATGAGAGTACAATGGGGCAAACTCGGCGGCTAGGCAGCGAGTCACTTGGGTGGATGATGGAACGTATCTTCTACACGCCCTCTAGGGAGGTTTATATAGACTCACCCCCTAGGGTTTATAGATCTCAACCGAATCAGTTAAGGTTTCAGCAATCGTTTAACCTAATTCGACTGGGCCTATCTACACTCCTGGGCCTTCAGCTTCCAGTCGCTTGAGTCCTCGCCAGGTCTTTATCCAGTCGCCGTTACCGTAGGACCACTCGCAGGCGCCTGGGCCAGTCGGAAACGTCCTGCTGGGTGTACCCCGGTAGGCATATCCCCATCAGTAGTCCCCGAGGCCGTTGCTGATTGGTCGCAGGTGGTCGCTGGCAGTCGGTGTATACGGCTCCAATGCGGATGCCCAGTCGAATCGGCGGCGGACTCCTGAATAAAGGAAAAGCCAGTTATTCTAGTCGCACTAACGGAGACTGATTTAATCGCAACTCGACGAACGAGTCGGCGAATATTCAGTCACTGTTATAGTGATCGGGTCGGCGAATAATCAAGTCGCACGGAGCGACGAGTCGAGTGGATGAAGTTGGACCGTCAAGTGGAGTTAAACTAGCCGTTGTGGTGATCCAACGGTAACTTTCGGCGTAATCACCGCGTAGTAACGACTCCCAAAATTGGCGGGTAATCGACCGCTATATAAGGGGAATGACGGGCGAGCGGGGAAACACTCCTTCATCTCTCCTCTGACCTCGCCCATCTCCGTTTCCACTCCGTATCGCGATCCAACCGATCCAGAAAGCCCCGACCCCCGCAAATCTTCCAACCAATGGCCCCCTCCACCTAACCATGGGGACGATCCAAGTGTACCAGGGCGCTATTGGCGTCGTTCGAGGAGGCCGAGATCCTGCGCGCCGGCAGGTGGCGCATCCCCGCGGCCGGAGAGGTGACTCCGGACCCGCGCGAGGGATAATTCGTTTGCTTCCCTAGCCACCTGGAGCGGGGGCTGGGGTTTCCCACTTCTCTCTTCTTCCGGCGCTTCTGTGCCTTCTACAGGATCCAGCCGTCGGACCTGGGCCCGCATAGCATCGAGCAGCTCTCCATTTTCGTGGCGTTCTGCGAGTGCTATCTGGGATGCAGGCCCTACTTCCCCCTGTGGCAATATCTATTCCATGGGAGGATTAGTCGCGAAGAATCAGGCGGCCCGATGCTGGCTGCGGGTGGCCTGACGTTTCAGCTGAAGTCGAAGGCGTCGTTCTTTGACCTGATGCTTCCGGCCAAGGCGGCAAACGAGTGGAAGAAATCCTGGTTCTACGTCACCGAGGCGACTCCAGATGGCGAGGTGGCGCTTCCTAGGTACTCTGCCACCCGACCCGAACCGCGTCGGCTCCAGGTCGGCAAGCTCCCGCTAGACCAACGGATGGTTGTTGACGAAATGTTGCAAACCATCCGCGGCCTGAAGAAGGGCCTCCAAACCATCAATCTTTACAACTGCTGGCTCGGTCGGCGGCTCGTGCCTTTGGCCCGCTGCGACCATTACATGTACGAATACGCGGGTAGGGAGGACACGACAAAATCCTGCCTCGTCGAGTGGAAGCTCGAGGACTATATCCTAGCTCTGAAGAAGATCACCCAGGCGACGTACCTGGACGCAAAGGCCGGGGTTGCCCCTACACCGCAAGGCGCCCAACTCCGACGGTAAGTCACCACTTTCGTCACCATTCGCAGTCGCAGATAATGCAGTCGCGGTTATGCTGACATTGTTTCATTTTTATCGTAGCTGTTCCAAGTGGTGGAAGGATGGCTCCCACCCGCAGACAACGAGAACTCGAGCTCGTCCGTTCGGGACAGGAGCGAATCGCCACCCGCCAAGGGTGACGTTGGGAGCGACGCGAGTGATGACGACGAGCCCGTGGAAGACGCCGCCCCGATGGTTCGCAAAACTCGCGGGCAACATCAGCGCGAGCTCGAGGCGAGTAGAATCCTCGAACATCATGATGACGACGACGACGAGCTCCCCGAGCACACCTCGTGTCGTGAGGCTACACCGTCGAAGAATAATAATAATAAGAAGAAGGAAGTGAAGGCTCCGCCAAGGAGAAAGACGAAGCCGGCGAAGCAAGCGTCTTCGCCTCGTTCGACGACTAGTTCCGATGCCACCAGCTCGGCCAAGGATGAAGCGACGCATACGACAACAGCACCGGACGCCGCCGCCGCCCTGGATGAGGTACCTCTGGCCTCGCTTCCACCCCCATTCGCCCCGGTCTCTGGGTTGGGGGCTACTCCAGCCGCAGCGGCTTCACCTCCCAGGAGAGCTCCTGCCGACGTCATCTCGGAGGCTCCTGTCGTGGCCTCGTCTTCGAAGAGGCCCTCCGTGTCTTGGGCACATGATGTTTTCGAGATGGGTCTCAGTCAGAAACTGGGCCCCGAGCGGGAGAAGCCGGCCAGCATCCGCACGGGACTGCGGTTCATACCAGTCGCCAAGTAAGTCTTTTTCGTCTGCTTGCCTTTCGTTGTAATTGGACCATTTTGCTCATATAGTTATTTCGCAGGACTGGAGTTAAAAAGATCGGCCACCCTTCCGTGGCCAACGTTCCGCCAGTCGTCACCGAGGAGGACCCCTCGCGGAAGAGAAAAGCTGATGAAGTCGCCGCTCCCGCAGACAGCGCTAAGAGGGCGAAGGGCAATGATGTCATCACGGTCTCTGACGACACGGCCATTGATCCGAGCGATCCTCCGACTACGGCGGAGGTAGCTTTGAAGAACAAGGAGGCTGTTTCCTCGCCCGGGGTGACCGAGCCGACTCCTAGTGGCGCTGGGGCATCCGTTGCTACCTTCCCCCGTTTCATGGCCAAAGCAGCCACATCGAGTGGCGCAATGCCAACGAGTCAGACGCCTGGGGTCGTCGAGACGGAGGTTGAGCAGCGTCGCGGACACACTCCAGCTCTGCTTGCATCTGTGGACGCACTACAGCTCCACGGCATGCTGGGCGCAGTCATCCAGGTATGTCTAGTCCCCGAGGATCGGGCCACTGATTTTCAGTGGTCGGATTCTGTTAATGTTTTTGTAGCATCCAGTCCCCGAGTGCCTAGTCGTTGAATTTCAACGGGTGGGCACTTAGGATTTTTGACCTCCAGTCCCCGAGTGCCTGGTCGCTGAATTTCAGCGGGTGAGCACTTTAGGATTTTTGACCTCCAGTCCCCGAGTGCCCGGTCGCTGAATTTTAGAGAGTGGGCACTTAGGATTTTTGACCTCCAGTCCCTGAGTGCCTAGTCGCTGAATTTCAGCGGGTGGGCACTTAAGATTTTATTGTTGTTGATAGTTTGATTTGTTTGCAGGGCTTGCAGCGTGAATCGACCGATCGGCTTGCTGCGAAGTGTCACGTGGAGAAGGAACTTGTTGCCGTCCAAGAAACGAATAAGGGACTCCAAGCACTTGCTGCCAAGGCGGAGGAGGTCCGCCAGGGCCTTGTCCCGGCGGGTGAACTGACGACAGCTCAATCTGCTTTGAGTACGGCTGAGAAGCGGATCGCTGATCTTGAGCGCGAGCTCAAGGAAGCGAGGGCAGAGGCGAGCTCAGCGGATGGGCGAGCAAGAGCTGCTGTTATGGCTGCCGCTGAAGAGCGGAAGGTCTCTGACGCCCTTGTTGCTGGGCTACAGAACAACTTCTCCTCGCTTCAAAGCTTCATCACGGGTCTCTGCCGTCCTTTAATTGGTAAAATTTTCTGCCTCTGCCTGCAGTAGCTGTATTATGAAATTGTTGTTGTACTCACTTCCGACCCCTGTCCGTAGGTCTGATTATCGACAACTCGGAGGAGGCGCAGTCGTACGACGCGTGGCAGTGTGTGACCACTCTGGTCGACTCGGCCACGTTGTCCGCGACTTGCATTCGAGCGTATCTTCAGGAGATGTCGCCCACAGAAGTGATTCCCAGCGACCTCGTCGAGGTATGGCGGTACCTGGAGAAGGCGCCGTCAGTCGTCGAGTTCATGACGCGGTCGGCGTTCTGGCGCGGGGCGGTGACGACTCTTAGCCTTGGGCTTGCCCACTTCCCGGAGGACTTCGATCTTGACGACGTGACGAGTGGCTACCCCTCGTCAATGGGCTCGGTGGAGATCGCCGAGGTGCTGAAGCTGACGGACCGGGCCGCGGTGTACTCCGATCGCGTCTAGGCGATGGGCGACCTCCACCCTTATCAGCAGACGACTGTCGCGCCCAACGATCCTGAGCCGCCGCATCGGGACTTCAAGGTCGAGCATCCATTCCGTGCGGCGATGGCGGGTGAGTTGACGACGTACCCGTCGAACCCGTACACGCCCTTCATTCGCAACCGCAGGGGTGGCGACGAGTCGCCGTCGAAACCTGCGGAATAGAAACATTGTGCCCTAGGGCTTTAGTAGCAATTGGCCATTGGACTCAACTTGTATTTTGGAACGACTTTGTTCTGCTGTAATGAAACCTCGTGTTATTTTGTGAATTGTCTCGTGATTTTGACTGCTGATTGGACGAGTCCCCGAGCGCGTCCGCCCTTTTTATGGGGTTTACCTCGTTTGTTATGTGTTTGTGGTTTTGAATGTTTTGTCAGTTGTTTTGTTATTGAGGTCGACTCGCCCGAGCTCGGAGATCCAGTCGCAGGGCGACTCCCGTGAGTGCTCTTTACTTGACCGTTTTCCCTTGCGCGAACGAGGTCGGGTGGCCGAGTCCCCGAGTGTGGTACTTGGTGGTTCTAGTCGTAGCTCTAGGGTGGGTGAGGACTGAGCGCGTTAGGGTAAGCGCGTCACTCCTGCCTGACCCATAGGGTCAGTCACATGGCGAGTCCTCGGCACGCTCTCATACTTGGCGTTTTTCCCTAGTCGCTCGTGCTCGACTGGTCGTCAGTCCCCGAGCGTGGTACTTGGCCGTTCGAGTCGCTGTGCTAAGGATGCGGAGGACCTTGGTCGCTGTGAGGACGAGGGAAGTTGTCTTGGCTCGTTAAGCCAGTCGAGCTAGGCGACTCCAATGGTGCTCTGGGTTGGCGTTTTTTGTGGACGTTACGAGTCCTGGGGTAACCCAGTGCCCTCGGAACGCGGTACTTGGCCGTGCCGATCGCTGTACCAGAGGTTGACTTCTGCGGTTAGCTTGACGCTGTTACTACGAGTGCGAGTGGCACAAGGCACGGAGAGTAGACGCAATTTGCGGTAACCAATCTTTTTTATTTCATAGCAGGTAGAGAGTACATGTATGGAATTCTAGGAGTAGAATTTCCGTAGTAGGTTTACATTCCACGGTCGCTTGACGTCGAGTTTCCCGTCTCCTCGGACGTCGATGAGGTAGTAGGCATCATTGCCCAGGACTCGCCCGATGGCGAATGGTCCCTCCCAAGGGGGGGGGATAGCTTGTGCATGCCCTTCTTGTCCTGGATGAGGCGTAGCACCAGATCGCCTTCTTGGAACGTGCGAGTCCTTACTCGCCGACTATGGTAGCGGTGGAGCCCTTGTTGGTAGATGGCGGTGCGGGAGCGAGCTAGGTCGCATGCCTCGTCGAGTTGGTCGACTCCATCCTGGCATGCGAGTTCATTTGCAGCCTCCGTGTAGTGGACAACTCTTGGCTAGTCGTGCTCTAGGTCGGTGGGCATGACTGCCTCGGCACCATACACCATGAAGAAGGGGGTGAACCCTGTCGACATGTTGATAGAGGTGCAGATGCCCCAGATGACGGAGGGCAGCTCCTCGACCCAGCATCTGGCGGTGCGCTCGAGTGGTACTTGGAGCCATGGCTTCAGGCCATGGAGGATGCTCTGGTTGGACCGTTCCGCCTGGACGTTGGACTCCGGGTGAGAAACTGAGGCGAGGTCGAGTCAGATGTGATGTTCTTCGCAGAACTCGGTCATGGCTCCTTTGGCGAAGTTGGTGCCGTTGTCCATGATGATGCTGTTTGGGAACCCGTAGCGATAGATGAACTCGCGTAGGAACTTGGTGGCGGTCTTCCCATCGCATTTCCGGACTGGCTTGGCCTCCACCCATTTTGTGAATTTGTCGACTGCGACCAGGAGGTGAGTGAAGCCGGAGGGTGCCTTTTTGAAAGGGCCTACCATGTCCATGCCCCATACGGCGAACGACCAGGTGATGGGGATTGTCTTGAGCGCCGAGCTCAGTACGTGGGTCTGATTGGCGTACTTCTGGCACCCGGCGCACCGCTGGACAATGTCGACAACTTCTGCGTGTGCGGTAGGCCTGTAGATACCGTGTCGCATAGCCTTTGCGACCAGAGAGCGGGCGCCGGCGTGGTGGCCGCAGTCGCCGAAGTGGATGTCGTGGAGGATTTTGCGTCCTTCAGCGGGTTGGACGCAGCGTTGGAACACGCCAGTCACGCTGCGCTTGTGGAGCTCGCCGTCGATGATGACGAAGGATTTGCAGCGGCGTGCTATCATCCGGGCGCCTGTTTCGTCTGCTGGCAAGGTGCCTCCCTCCAGGTAGGCGATGTACGGCGTAGTCCAGTCCTCTGGCTCGGCGATGAGTGTGACCAGGGCTGCCTCTGGTTGCAGCGGGACTCCGATGTCGATCTCCCTTGGGAGAGAGACGGAAGGCTTGGTGATGGTGTCGAGGAAGACGCCGGCGGGTGGTGCGAGTCGAGCCGAGCCGATGCGAGAGAGTGCGTCGGCCTCCTTGTTCTTCCGCCTGTCGATCCACTCGACGGAATAGCCTGCGAAGTGTCCGCCCAGCTTGTCCACTGCTTGGCGGTATGCCGCCATGGTGGGGGAGACGGCGTCGCAGGTACCAGCGACTTGCCCAGCAACGAGGCCGGAGTCTCCGTAGCAGCGTAGGCGGTTGACATTCATCTCCTTGGCGGCTCGCATGCCGTGGAGTAGTGCCTCGTACTCGGCCATGTTGTTGGTGTAGGGGGTGAAATCGAGGCAGAGGACGTAGCGTAGCTTGTCGCCCTTCGAAGAGGTTAGCACGATCCCTGCTCCTGCACCATCCGCATTCTTGGAGCCGTCGAAGTGTAAACTCCAGTAGTGGAGGTATGGCATCTTCTCTGGCTGCTGGGCCTCCTCCCAGTCGGCGATGAAGTCCGCGAGAGCCTGCGACTTGATCGCTTTGCGCGGCTCATACTTGATGTTGTGGATGCCGATTTCGACGGCCCACTTGGCGACTCGCCCGGTCGCCTCACGGTTGCGGATTATGTCCTGCAACGGTGCTAAGGAGATGACCGTTATCGGGTGCTCCTAGAAGTAGTGCGGCAGTCGCCGCTGTGCTCTGAAGACCGCGTATACCAGTTTCTGGTATTGCGGGTATCGCTGTCGCGACTCGGTGAGGACCTCGCTGATATAGTACACTGGTCGCTGTACTGGGCGCTCCTTTCCTTCCTCTGGTC
Organism: Avena sativa; assembly: GCA_916181665.1. Lineage (NCBI taxonomy): Eukaryota > Viridiplantae > Streptophyta > Magnoliopsida > Poales > Poaceae > Avena > Avena sativa. The sequence continues at coordinate 513,448,136 of OV702294.1, forward strand.
GCTCGACGACCATGACGGCGCTGATGACGCGCTCGGAAGCAGCGACATAGACCAGCATGGGTTCCTTGTCGATGGGGGTGGCGAGTAGCGGTGCTACGAGTAGCACCTTCTTGAGGTCGCGGAGCGCATCGTCCGCCTCCTTGTCCCACTGGAAGGTGGGGTTCTTGCGCATCAGGCGGTATAGGGGCATCGCCTTTTCGCCCAATCGGGGGATGAAGCAACTGAGAGCCATGACTCCCCCGACCAGCTTCTGGACGTCGCGCAGGCACTCGGGTTTGCCGAGTCAAGCGATCGTGTCGTTCTTGGTGGGATTCGCCTCGATCCCGTGCTTGGAGACCACGTATCCCAGTAGCTGCCCTGCTGGTACACCGAAGGTGCATTTGCCTGGGTTGAGCTTTATCTTGTATTTCCGCAGGTTGGCGAATGTTTCCGCCAGGTCGGCGAGTAGGTCGCCCTGGCGAGCGGACTTCACTACCACGTCGTCGATGTAGACGTGGATATTGCGGCCAATTTGGCTCGCAAGGCACTCCTGCATACACCGCTGGTAGGTCGCCCCGGCGTTCTTGAGGCCGAAGGTCATGGCAGTGTAGCAGAAGGCTCCGAATGGTGTGATGAACGCCGTCTTCTCTTCATCCTCAACGACCATTTTGATCTGGTTGTACCCAGAGTAGGCGTCGAGGAAGCATAGCGACTCCGAGCCCGCGGTGGAATCGATTATTTGGTCGATCCGCGGGAGGACGAATTGCTCCTTCGGGAAGGCGCTGTTTAAGTTTGTGTAATCGATACACATCCTCCAGGTCCCATTTTTCTTCTCGACCAGGACTGGGTTTGCCAGCCACTTAGAGTATTTGATTGGCCGGATGAAGCCTGCAGCGAGTAGACGCTGCACCTCCTCGGCGATTGCTTGGCGGCGCTCTTCATTGAAGGGCCGCAGCGACTGCTTGACATGTCGCACTTTGGGGTCAGCATTGAGTTTGTGCTCAGCGAGTTTCCTAGGGACACCAGGCATGTCAGAGGGCTTCCATGCGAAGATGTCCCTGTTCTCACGGAGGAACCCGATGAGCGCGCCTTCCTATGCTGGGCTCATGCCCGTCCCGATCGTCATCGTCTGGCTGGAGTCGCCTGGGACTAGCTCGATGGTGCGGGTATGCGTCGTTGCCTCGAAGGCCGAGGTGTTGCCACCCTCCGAGTTGGGCTTCTTGAGTGTAACATCCCTAAAATCATGATTTCAAAGATTGCATATCATTCATGCATGCATATAATTTTGAGATCATTCTCAAACCATTTTCAAGAAAACAGAAGCACATGGTGCTATCATTTTATGTGAGGAAACTTAAATCAAATGAACATCCTCATTTGAGAGCATAAGTGTTTTAAACCAAGTTTGTTTGCTTCCTTGTTGATTGGATTGAGTGTGGAGTTTGGACAAAAATATACAAAGTAAATATGGTTTCAAAAACCATTTCCAAAACATTTCCAAATCAAGTGCTATAGCACTATTTATTTTGTTTATTCAAAAGAACCAAGCTTGAACAGAGAGACCACATGTTTCTATGCCCAGAAATATGAATGTTGCACCCTACAAAAATCCTGAAAAGATTTGAATTCAGTTTGAGTTTGAAATCATTTGAAAATCATTCTAGAAAATCAAATCAGAAATAGAAAAGGAATAAAGAAAAGGAAAAAGGCCGGCGCCAGGATTTGAGCCCATCAACAGATCCAGCCTAGCTAGCCCACCCGGGTCCCCCTTCTCTCTCTCTCACGCGCAGACACACCCACAGAGTCGCTGACGCCCGGACCCCACTCCCTCTCTGTTCTATTCGCTGACAAGTGGGCCCTGTCCACGTCACCGTCGTCTTCCCCAAATTTCGCGAAGAACACGTCGCCGCTGGCCATTGCTGCGTTGATTCCGCGGCGTAATTGACATTGATTCTCCAGGCGTTTCTTGTCGAGCCCCTGCCTACTTAAACCCCTCCCTCTCGCGGCCATTTCCCCTCACTCACCAACCACAGAGTGCCCCCAGGCTGCGAGTATTCCTCGCCACAACTCTGCTGTTCCGTTGACCTCGCCGACGAATTCCGGTGAGCACCGCGCCCCCCTCTGTCCATGGTTCATGCTATCATGCTTTACAACTCTGTGCGCATCTACTGACACCTCCCATTTGCTCGCGCATGGTCTGTAGCCTTGGCAGCGATAACAACTGAGCGCCGCCGCTCTCTGCTCGAACTCCGGCGACCTCTCCCCGTAAGTACCAGCCGCCCCTTGCCCCCCTGTTTGATACGCCTAAGATCCCCAGCGTCTTGCGCATCTAACGGTGCCCTCCTCTTGTCTTAGCACGGCTCAGAACATCGCCAACATCGACGAGCCGAAGCCACAGCCGTCAGGGACTACTCCGACGAGCAATCCGCGACGACCCCGAGCGCCCCTTCGCCAACCAGAGACACGTTGAGCTTCACCTCGTCACGGCGGTTCTGGTGAGCATCCTCTCCCCTCCCCGGGCGACCTAGAACGCTGGCACCGCCACTGACAGAGCGCTCCGCCGCTCGCCGCCACGCTAGCGCCGCTCGACTTTGGTCAAAGCAGCAGCCGCCGTTAGATCTATATCGTAGGGTCTAGATTAGATCTGGAGCGAACCGTTTTCTTTAGATCTGGCGCGTTGGATCTAAATTGATCCGACGGTGCGGAAGCGTGATCCTGAGTGAAACGGTACCGACCAATAGGATAGCGCCGCCTGGCAATAGTTTAGATTTAAAACAGATTTTGAATCAGATTATTGTTCAAATTTGTTTTGTTTGGAACTTTTCATTCCCACGTTAGATTTTGACAAATTTTATACCATTGGAATCAGGAGAACAAGCTCTTTCAGAATATGCAATGTGTTTAATGTTTAGCTTCTGTTAAAAAGGTTTAATTTGCAGAAACATGTGTAGGGCTTATTTGAGTAAGTGAATTGTTTAGGAATTGTTTTTAGTGATTAAATAAATTTGGGTTGACAAGTTTTTGACTTGTTTAGGATTCAGTAATATGCACTTGCTTGGTTGAGTTTTAAAAATCATCACTTAGAATTTTGCATGCATGCATATATTTTTGTTTGTTTGTATATGCTTTATGTGTAATTTGTTGGTACCATTCTTTGTGTAGACTTTGGTGCTAGTGATTGTGATTGTGAAGAGTGCTACTCTCCCAACTACCAAGGCAAGTGGTACTTCATGAATATTTTTATCCTATGTTTCTACTAAGCATTATAATTATTTTGCTAAGTCTTCCATGTAAATATTTTGCCTATATGCCATGTTGGGAAATCCTAAGTAGTTGTAGAAATGCTAGGGAATTTCTAAGTTAAGTTACTATCTATGCCATGCTTAGCCTAGCTAGTAGCAAACATGGGTTGGTGAAATATACATGCTGATGAAAATAATTCTAAGTCTTTGGACTTATGTTTTGCCTAATAAAACAACTAAGTTAATGAAACACCTGGGTGGAAGGGAAAGAATGGTTTATGTTGAGTGGTTACACAAGGCCCATTTCTATGGTTTACCTTGTGTATCACACTTGTGGTAAGCCACCCAGGAACAAAGAGATTTTAGAGGCCAAGTGTTAAGAAGCTTCTAGTGCAGCCACTTGGCAATATGGGCTCTGCCTGGATCACATAAGTTGCTAGAACTTAGCCATTTGGACAGTTGGTGGTAGTGGGATGATAGGTTGGAACGCGTCCATTTGGTCTAAGGGAAGGCTTCTGAAAAGTCCTATCTTGGTGAAACTAAGTCTGGTGGGTAAAGTGCACAACCTCTGCAGATGGAAAAATCTAAGTACTTAGCCAAGTCCATGGTAATGGACAACTTGAGCATCAAGACATGGAAGCTATCAAGAATCTCCTCATCCCAATTTGTAAGTAAAAACTTGTGGGTGAACAAGGGTGAAGGACCTCAATGTCTATTGGTGGTTCCTTGGGAAAAGTTTTGACAAAGAAAAACTAAGTGATTTCAACTAATAGGCAAAACCTATTTTGAGCAAAGCAAGCCAAGCTACACTTAGCCAAATTGCATATAGTAATATAGTCCACCTAAATTATACTAAGGTATCACTTGCCAATACTATTCCAAAGTATTGACCCACTGTGGCTGTAACTTGTGATGTTGCAGGTTACTCTGATGAGGATTAGGTGTCATGAGTCTACACTCAACATGCTTGCCTGTGGCACATGAAGATGAAGACTTTTGTTTATTTACTTATTCAAACTCTTGTATTAGGCCTGTGGCCTTGGAGTTGTAAAAACTATGTTTATCTCTGGAATGGATGTAATAAATGACCTTTGTATCTGTGTACTTCATCTTAAACTGTGGATTCTAGCAATGATCCAGGGACTAGCATTGCAATCACAGGGATCCTTTTTCCTTTATAAAGGAGGGATCTTACAGATGGTATCAGAGCACTGTGTGGCCTGTAGGATTATGACCCTAGGATTGGAAACCACTAAGGAAAATTTTTCAACAACTTCTACACTTGTCTATTCTTCTCGTAAACTTTTCTAATCTTCTTTCTCATCTCTATTTGTAGATGTACTCCATCAACGAAGCCGTAAGGAAAGGACCACTCATGACAATGACTTTGGAGTGTGAGACAGAATTTCCCAAGGCTCTCAAGGACCTCATGGTTGCATTAGAAATACAAGGTGCAGCTGTGTACAAGGGTTTTCCAGTGATGGATGAAGGAGTGGAGTACTGGTGGGTGCAACTTCACTTGTATAAAAACAAGGAAGACAACCATCATGAAAAGGATTCTGCATGTTCACCAATTCAGTGGTGCACACTACATTCTTTGAATCAGCAAAGGATGCAGCTTGGAAGACCATCAAAGAACTTGGTGATAGAGTCAAGTGCAGAATGCTCAACCTCCAAAATGATCTCAAGAAAGAGAAGGAACATACCCAAGAGTTGGAAGCTACCAACCAAACCTTAAGAGGAGACATAATAGACTTAGTGATGGAATCATGTGAGCAAGATAGACTGATTGCTTCTAGAAACATTGTGATAGCCAACAGATCCAGTGAGATAGGATTGTAAACGTACTTCGTTAGTTGGACCACCACTTATCACCTTATATTCCAAAATGTTGCTTTAGAATAAGTTGAACCTTGGTTGTTGTATTGGATCCATGTATGCCATGACTTGTGTGTTTTGATTTCCAAGGATATGTATGTGGTGTTTTGTCTTTTGTTTTATCTTGAATTGTGTTGTTCTAACTTTTCTATCTTATAAATAGATGCCTACCGTTAGCATCAGCACTGTTGAGGAGTTCCAGGTTACCCGTTTTGGTCCTCGTATCATTGAGCTTACTACTTTGCTCAATCTCCCTCTTCCTACCATCATGGTGCTTCCCCTCACCAAGTTTGAGAGGAAGGATCTCTGGGGCTTCAAGGTCAACCAGCCCGGACGCCAGACAGAGCCTACCACGGAGGCCATTGTCTTCAAGCTCATACATGATGACAAGGAGAGAGGCCTTGAGGTAGTTATGCAGGATCTGATAGGACGTCTGCTGGGTAGACACTCCCGACAGGTTAGAGGTACTCACTTCCACGTCTTCGGTAGACGTGATGAGGATGGAGAGTCCATCGACTTCGAGGACGATTCGAGGGACACATCAGAGCCGATTCGCCTGTACCTCCAGGACTTAGAGTCTCTCATTAGGCACGTGGACACTGACAGGACCAACGTCATGCTCAACAATGACGAGCTCCAGGTGCAGCTTCGCGAGAAGGACAAGCTCTTCGCGGAGCAAGATGAGATCGTCAAGGAGATGGAGGCGAAGTTCGAGAGCCAGGACAGGAAGTTCAAGAGTCAAGAGAAGCATGTCCAGGATAGAAACAAGAAGATCCGGGACATGACTGTAGAACTGCAGTCCAAGGACTTCGATCTCGAGCAGCAGCAGACAGTGATTGAGAGGCTTCGTTCCCAGAAGAGGGCTCTCAAGGCCAAGATAGAGACCTTGACCACTAGTGTCGAGGAATATAAGACCGCGATGGAGAATGCAGGTCTTACCTTTGTCGAGGAGGAGATTGATGCCGAGGAGTAGATTTGACTACTCATCTATCTTTTATTATCATACTTGTTGTTTGAGAACTTGTTATTGACCATCCGACATGTGGATGGCTTGTTATTTGTGTGTTTCACCTTGCGAACTTGTTATCTTGTTGTTGAGCTTTTATCTTTTTGTTGCATGCCTTGTGATTGGTTATGTGTTGTATTGTGCATGAAAACATATATGGGTATCTCATTCTTATCTCTATTTGAACAAACCACAGATGCCTCCCCGTCGTGCAAAACCCAACCCCAACAACAACAACAACATCACTCCCGAAATGCAGCAAATGATGACCGCTCAAACACAGCTGATGCAGATGATGACGACGTTCATCAAGAACCAAAACAACAACAATAACAACAATAACAACAACAACAACAACCCTCCGGGTTTCGACATGCTTACCAGGTTCTTGAGATTGAGGCCAGCAAAGTTCTCAGGGACGACCGATCCCATGGTGGCCAATGATTGGCTATGTTCTGTAAACAAGGACTTGGTAACCGTGGGCTGCACTGATGCAGAAAAAGTCCGATTTGCTGCACACTTGTTGGAAGGGCCAGCTGCCACTTGGTGGGATAACTTCCAGATCACCACTCCCATCGAAGATGTGACATGGGCTATCTTTGAGGATGGCTTTCGCACTGCTCATATCTCATCTGGAGTGATGAGTCTGAAAAAGAAGGAGTTCCATAACCTGAAGCAGCGCCACCGCAGTGTGGCTGGATATATTGAGGAGTTCAACAATCTGGCACGATATGCACCAGATGAAGTTGACACAGATGCTAAGAGGAAAGAAAAGTTCCTCGAAGGGTTGAATGATGAGCTGAATCTGCAATTGGCTGTGGCCTATGTTCCCACTTATCAGTCGCTCTGTGACAAGGCTGCTATTTTGGAGAACAAAATAAAACAAGTTGAAAATAGGAAGAGAAAGCACTCCGACAAGCACAGCTCGGGATCGTCTCACAAACGTTCCCATTATGATGACAGTGGAAGCTCAGGATCCCACAAGCATGGGAAATTCAACAAGCACCACAACCACAACCGTCATGACAACAAGCATCACCGTAGTCATGACAATGATAAGTACAAGAACCACAAGGGTGGATACAAGAGCCACCACAGTGGTAATGGAAGTGGAAGTGGAAGCCAGCCTGTCAAGAAAGACATAAGTCAGGTTGAATGCTTCAAGTGCAAGAAGATGGGGCATTATGCAAATGAATGCCCAGAAAAGAAAGTTGAAGGACCCAACAAGCCCAAACCTTTCCAGAAGGGACAAGTGAACCACATCAATGTGGAGGAAATCTATGAGGAGCCTGATGCTGTTGCTGGTAAGTTTAAACTCAATTCTGTTCCAGCATTTGTTCTCTTTGATACTGGTGCATTTCATTCATTCATATCAAGAGCATTTGTTGAAATAAGTGAACTGTCGGTAGAAACTATTGGGTGTCCTATAAAAGTAAGTTCTCCTGGTGGAGAAATGATAGTGAATTCAGGATGTCATGATCTTGTCATAGAGTTTGGGAAGTATAAGTTTCCCGTTACCTTGATAATTCTAAACTCCCAAGGATTGGATGTCATTCTAGGAATGGACTGGATGACTAAGTACAAAGGAGTGATAGATTGTGCCAACCATACTGTCTCACTCACAACTCCAGAAAATAAAAGGATCAGATTCAAGACTAACTTTGAAGCAAAAAGGAGTATGCTTAATTCTCTTAAGGGGGTTAGCCTTGACAGTGTACCAATTGTGAGTGAGTATCCGGATGTGTTTCCGGAAGAATTTCCGGGAATGCCACCAGATAGAGATGTGGAGTTTCTTATAGATTTGGTACCAGGGTCTGGACAATAGCAAAGAGACCCTATAAGATGTCAGTGGATGAACTGAAAGAGCTCAAGAAACAACTTGGAGAACAGTTACAGAAAGGATTTATTCAACCAAGTTCTTCATCTTGGGGAGCCCCAGTTTTGTTCGTGGAGAAGAAAGATAGAAGTCAAAGGTTATGCATAGATTACCGTTCACTCAACGAGGTAACTATCAAGAACAAATAACCTTTTCCTAGAATCAATGACTTGTTTGATCAGCTAGAAGGAGCTTGTGTGTTCTCAAAGATTGATCTCCGGTCAGGCTATTTTCAACTCAAGATAAGAGAACAAGACATACCTAAGACAACGTTCACTACAAGGTATGGATTGTATGAGTATACCGTAATGCCTTTTGGTTTGACCAATGCTCCAGCATACTTCATGAATATGATGAACAAAGTGTTCATGGAATTCCTTGACAAGTTTGTTGTCGTTTTTATCGATGACATTTTAGTCTACTCCAAGAGCAAAGAAGAGCATGAAGGACATTTGCGTTTGATACTTGAGAAGTTAAGAGAGCATAAACTTTATGCCAAATTCAGCAAGCGTGAATTCTGGTTGAATGAAGTTGGATTTCTTGGACATGTTATGACAAAGGATGGTGTTGCAGTTGACCCTGCTAAAGTTTCAGCTGTAATTGAATGGGAATCTCCCAAATCCGTGAAAGAAGTTCGTAGTTTCCTTGGCTTAGCTGGTTACTACAGAAGGTTCATTGAAAATTTCTCCAAGGTAGCTAAACCTATGACTGAATTGCTAAAGAAAGACAAGAAGTTTGCCTGGTCTGAAGGTTGTGAACTCAGCTTTCAGGAATTGAAGAAGAGACTTGTGACAGCACCAGTCTTGTGTTTGCCAGATTTGGAAAAAGATTTCCAAGTATACTGTGATGCATCTCATCAGGGTTTGGGTGCAGTACTTATGCAAGAAGGAAAAGTTGTGGCGTATGCCTCGAGACAACTCAAAACTCATGAAGTGAACTATCCTACTCATGATTTAGAGTTAGCCTCTGTTGTCTATGCACTTAAAACATGGAGACACTATCTTTTGGGAAAGCGATGTGAAGTGTTCACAGATCACAAAATTTTGAAGTATATCTTCACCCAGAAGGAAATCAATATGAGACAAAGAAGATGGCTAGAACTTATCAAGGACTATGACTTATGTTTGCAATACCACCCCGGTAAAGCAAATGTTGTAGCAGATGCTCTAAGTCGTAAGGTTTTTGTGAATGGCCTTACCAAAGGAGAGTTGCCAGATGATCTGTGTACCCAATTTAGAAAACTTAGATTGGAGATTGTGCCTGAAGGACATCTCATGACTTTGGATGTTCAACCCACTTTGTTGGACAAGATCAAAGAAGCTCAGAAGATTGATAAAGAAATCGAAGAGATTAGAGAAAAGATTGGCAAAGGAAAAGCCAAAGGGTTCCATGAAGACGGACAAGGTACTTTATGGCATGGGAAACGTATCTATGTTCCACAAGATCCAGAGCTTCGGAAACTGATTTTGCAAGAAGCACACAACTCACCGTATTCCATTCATCCGGGTAACACCAAATTGTACATGGACATGAAGGAAAGATTTTGGTGGAATAATCTCAAGAAGGACATCGCCGAACACATTGTTTTGTGTGACGTATGTAGTAGAGTGAAGGCGGAACATCAGAAACCAGCAGGTTTACTTCAACCACTACCTATACCTGATTGGAAGTGGGACAAGATTGGTATGGATTTCATTACCGGATTACCAAGGACCCGGTCAGGATACGATTCTATTTGGGTAGTAGTAGATCGCCTAACTAAGGTGGCTCATTTCATACCCGTGAAGACAACCTATACAAGTGCTAAGTTAGCCAGAATTTACATGAGTAGAATTGTATGTCTACATGGAGTGCCCAAGAGTATTGTGTCTGATAGGGGAACTCAATTCACTTCCCATTTTTGGAGACAATTACATGAATCATTGGGAACGAGGTTGGAATTCAGTACTGCTTTTCATCCTCAAACTGATGGACAAACGGAAAGGACTAATCAGATTCTTGAAGACATGTTGAGGGCATGTGCCCTAGACTATGGAGCCAGTTGGGATGAAAGTCTGCCTTACGCAGAATTTTCTTATAACAACAGCTATCAAGCCAACATTGAGATGGCACCATTTGAGTTTCTCTACGGAAGAAAATATACCACCCCATTGTTATGGAATGGTGTGGGAGAAAGAAGTTTATTCGGGCCAGATCTTATCAAAGAAGCCGAAGAGAAGGTCAAGTTGGTTAAGGACAGGTTGAAGATAGCACAGTCCCGACAGAAGAGCTACGCAGATCCTAAGCGTAGAGAAGTCACCTACGAAGTTGATGATAGAGCTTATCTTAGAGTGTCACCACTTCGTGGAGTGAAGAGATTCAGAGTCAAAGGAAAATTGGCACCAAGATATGTTGGACCATTCAAGATTCTGAGTCGTAAAGGAGAAGTTGCCTATGAAATAGAACTACCAGAATCTCTGTCACCTGTCCATAATGTGTTTCATGTGAGTCAACTTAAGAAATGTCATCCAGAAATGGAAGAAACTTCTTTGAAAGATACAATACCTTTGGAACAAGTTCAGTTGGAAAGTGATCTCACTTATGAAGAAAAACCTATCAAGATTCTTGAGACTGCAGAAAGAGTCACACGGACTAAGACTATCAAGTTTTGTAAATTCCAATGGAACCATCATTCCGAAGAGGAAGCAACATGGGAAATAGAAGATGATCTTCGGAAAGACCATCCTCACCTATTTGCTAGCCAATCCGAATCTCGAGGGCGAGATTCACCTTAAGGGGGTTAGATTTGTAACATCCCTAAAATCATGATTTCAAAGATTGCATATCATTCATGCATGCATATAATTTTGAGATCATTCTCAAACCATTTTCAAGAAAACAGAAGCACATGGTGCTATCATTTTATGTGAGGAAACTTAAATCAAATGACCATCCTCATTTGAGAGCATAAGTGTTTTAAACCAAGTTTGTTTGCTTCCTTGTTGATTGGATTGAGTGTGGAGTTTGGACAAAAATATACAAAGTAAATATGGTTTCAAAAACCATTTCCAAAACATTTCCAAATCAAGTGCTATAGCACTATTTATTTTGTTTATTCCAAAGAACCAAGCTTGAACAGAGAGACCACATGTTTCTATGCCCAGAAATATGAATGTTGCACCCTACAAAAATCCTGAAAAGATTTGAATTCAATTTGAGTTTGAAATCATTTGAAAATCATTCAGAAAATCAAATCAGAAATAGAAAAGGAATAAAGAAAAGGAAAAAGGCCAGCGCCAGGATTTGAGCCCATCAACAGATCTGGCCCAGCTAGCCCATCCGGGTCCCCCTTCTCTCTCTCTCACGCGCAGACGCACCCACAGAGTCGCTGACGCCCGGACCCCACTCCCTCTCTGTTCTATTCGCTGACAAGTGGACCCTGTCCACGTCACCGTCGTCTTCCCCAAATTTCGCGAAGAACACGTCGCCGCTGGCCGTTGCTGCGTTGATTCCGCGGCGTAATTGACATTGATTCTCCAGGCGTTTCTTGTCGAGCCCCTGCCTACTTAAACCCCTCCCTCTCGCGGCCATTTCCCCTCACTCATTAACCACAGAGCGCCCCCAGGCTGCGAGTATTCCTCGTTGAAACTCCGCTGTTCCGATGACCTCGCCGACGAATTCCGGTGAGCACCACGCCCCCCTCTGTCCATGGTTCATGCTATCATGCTCTGCAACTCCGTGCGCATCTACTGACACCTCCCATTTGCTCGCGCATGGTCTGTAGCCTCGGCAGCGACAACAACTGAGCTCCACCGCTCTCTGCTCGAACTCCGGCGACCTCTCCCCGTAAGTACCAGCCGCCCCTTGCCCCCTGTTTGATACGCCTAAGATCCCCAGCGTCTTGCGCATTTAACGGTGCCCTCCTCTTGTCTTAGCGCGGCTCAGAATATCGCCAACGTCGACGAGCCGAAGCCACAGCCGCCAGGGACTACTCTGACGAGCAATCCGCGACGACCCCGAGCGCCCCTTCGCCAACCAGAGACACGTTGAGCTTCACCTCGTCACGGCGGTTCTGGTGAGCATCCTCTCCCGTCCCCGGGCGACCTAGAACGCCGGCACCGCCACTGACAGAGCGCTCCGCCGCTCGCCGCCGCGCTAGCGCCGCTCGACTTTGGTCAAAGCAGCAGCCGCCGTTAGATCTATATCGTAGGGTCTAGAGTAGATCTGGAGCGAACCGTTTTCTTTAGATCTGGCGCGTTGGATCTAACTTGATCCAACGACGCGGAAGCGTGATCCTGAGTGAAACGGTACCGACCAATAGGATAGCGCCGCGTGGCAGTAGTTTAGATTTAAAACAGATTTTGAATCAGATTATTGTTCAAATTTGTTTTGTTTGTAACTTTTGATTCCCACGTTAGATTTTGACAAATTTTATACCGTTGGAATCAAGAGAACAAGCTCTTTCAGAATATGCAATGTGTTTAATTTTTAGCTTCTGTTAAAAAGGTTTAATTTGCAGAAACATGTGTAGGGCTTATTTGAGTAAGTGAATTGTTTAGGAATTGTTTTTAGTGATTAAATAAATTTGGGTTGACAAGTTTTTGACTTGTTTAGGATTCAGTACTATGCACTTGCTTGGTTGAGTTTTAAAAATCATCACTTAGCATTTTGCATGCATGCATATATTTTTGTTTGTTTGTATATGCTTTGTGTGTAATTTGTTGCTACCATTCTTTGTGTAGACTTTGGTGCTAGTGATTGTGATTGTGAAGAGTGCTACTCTCCCAACTACCAAGGCAAGTGGTACTTCATGAATATTTTTATCCTATGTTTTCTACTAAGCATTATAATTATTTTGCTAAGTCTTGCATGTAAATATTTTGCCTATCTGCCATGTTGGGAAATCCTAAGTAGTTGTAGAAATGCTAGGGAATTTCTAAGTTCAGTTACTATCTATGCCATGCTTAGCCTAGCTAGTAGCAAACAAGGGTTGGTGAAATATACATGCTGATGAAAATAATTCTAAGTCTTTGGACTTATGTTTTGACTAATAAAATAACTAAGTTAATGAAACACCTGGGTGGAAGGGAAAGAATGGTTTATGTTGAGTGGTTACACAAGGCCCATTTCTATGGTTTACCTTGTGTATCACACTTGTGGTAAGCCACCCAGGAACAAAGAGATTTTAGAGGCCAAGTGTTAAGAAGCTTCTAGTGCAGCCACTTGGCAATATGGGCTCTGCCTGGATCACATAAGTTGCTAGAACTTAGCCATTTGGACAGTTGGTGGTAGTGGGATGATAGGTTGGAACGCATCCATTTGGTCTAAGGGAAGGCTTCTGAAAGGTCCTGTCTTGGTGAAACCAAGTCTGGTGGGTAAAGTGCACAACCTCTGCAGATAGAAAAATCTAAGTACTTAGCCAAGTCCATGGTAATGGACAACTTGAGCATCAAGACATGGAAGCTATCAAGAATCTCCTCATCCCAATTTCTAAGTAAAAACTTGTGGGTGAACAAGGGTGAAGGACCTCAATGTCTATTGGTGGTTCCTTGGGAAAAGTTTTGACAAAGAAAAACTTAGTGATTTCAACTAATAGGCAAAACCTATTTTGAGCAAAACAAGCCAAGCTACACTTAGCCAAATTGCATATAGTAATATAGTCCACCTAAATTATACTAAGGTATCACTTGCCAATACTATTCCAAAGTATTGACCCACTATGGCTGTAACTTGTGATGTTGCAGGTTACTCTGATGAGGATTAGGTGTCATGAGTCTACACTCAACATGCTTGCCTGTGGCACATGAAGATGAAGACTTTTGTTTATTTACTTATTCAAACTCTTGTATTAGGCCTGTGGCCTTGGAGTTGTAAAAACTATGTTTATCTCTGGAATGGATGTAATAAATGACCTTTGCATCTGTGTACTTCATCTTAAACTGTGGATGCTAGCAATGATCCAGGGCTAGCATTGCAATCACAGGGATCCTTTTTCCTTTATAAAGGAGGGATCTTACATTGAGTATGGTGGGGTCATCATTATTGACCCTGCTCGCGTACTTGGCGAGCTTGTCGGCGTGGTTGGCCTCTGTCGCGATGACGGTGTCGGCGAGTGCGGCTCCTTTGGCCTCGCACTCGGAGGCCATGTCGGGGTCGCCGTGGATGGTGATGACGCCGCGCGGTCCGGGGAGCTTCATCGCGTTGTACGCGTAGTGGGGCGCCGCCATGAACTTAGCGAACGCCTGGCGCCCCAGGACGCAGTGGTAGGGGCTGTCGAAAGGCACCAGCTCGAAGACAATCCGCTCGGTGCGGAAGTTTGCCGGTGTGCCGAAGGTGACTGGCATCTTGACCTTGCGATAGGATACGCCTTCCGACCGGGGATGATGCCATGGAACGTGGTGTAGGTCGTCTCGACCATCGACTACGGGAGCCGCAGTCGCCTGAAGGTGTCCAGGTACAGGATGTTGATGGAGCTGCCGCCGTCCATCAATGTCTTGGGGAGCCAGTAGTCTCCGACCTTGGGCTTGACCACCAGGGCGACTCGGCCTGGGTACTCGATTCATGGAGAGTGGTCTTCGCGGATCCAAGTGATTGGCTGCTCAGACCAGTTGAGGAACTGAGGGACATCCACCTGGGACACCGTGTTGACGGCGACGGCACGGGCGATGACCTTCTTCTCGCGCTTCGTGTTGAAGCCTGTGAAAGTGTGGAGCGAGCTGGCCACACTGCCGAACTTTCTGCCATTTGGCGGGTTGTTGTCAGGGTCTCCCTGCGCTCGCCGTGCCTTCTCAATCTCCTTGAGAGAGTGGCACTCGGCGGTCGTGTCCATAGCGGGTTTTCCTTCCCTGCTGTGGAATACACAAGGTTGGTTAAGAAGGGACGTGGGGTCGAACCTTGGCTTCGCCTTGTAGTTGCCGCCATCACGGCATTGCCCCCGTCGCGGCGGAAGCTCTTGGGCTCGCGCTGCACGTATCCAGCGTTGGCGACGAAGTCGACTCGCCCGTCACTGCGGAGCTTTCCGGTGAGGCGAGTGTTGCTGTAGCGTAGATCGGATCGTCGTTCGTTGTCGCTGCCGCTCGTGCGGCGTTGTCCTCCCGACTCATCGTCGGTTTCTTGGTTTGGGTCTTCCTCCGCGTACCTTTTGGCGATTTCAAGGAGGTCCGGTATGTTGTCGAGTGTGCGGTACGCTCGTTTGAGCTTGGCGACCAGGGGCTCGTAGCGGCAGGAGGTTTTGAAGCAGTGGATCGCGGTTTCTGGATGGATGCCGACCGCGTTGTACCACAACTCTTGCCACATTTGGACCCAGCTGCGGGTCGACTCGCGAGGTCCCTGGACGCATCGTTCCAGGTCCTCGATGGTGGTGGCGCGGGTGTACGAACCCTCGAAATGCCTGACGAAGGCATCTCGCATCTCTTCCCAGGAGTCGATGCTGTCCGCGGGGAGAGTGTTAATCCACTGCCTGCATGCTCCCTCCATCATCAGGGGAAGGTAGTGGGCGGCTAGCAGATCGGTGTGGCCGGCGATCCCCATCGCCATGAGGTAGGTATCCAGCCACACGGAGGGATCGTACGAGGGGTCGTACTTCTCTATTTCCTTCGGCGCTTTGAAGTTCGCCGGGTATCTTTCACCTCGGATCATTGGTCCGAAGCATCGGGGCCCGAGTCGGCTTAACGACCCCCTCGGCTCGCCATCGCGCCGGTTGGTTAGGGTATGCCGCAGGTCGTCGGGCTGGCGTGCGTGCCAGCTCTGGTTGTTGATGATGTGTGTGCGGGCGTCGACATGCTGACCGTTGGCGGCGACGAAGTTGGTCGCCGGCCTGGGGTCGTTGGTGGAGAGGGCCGCGTTCGTGGGTCGGTGTTGGAGCTGCAGTGGTTCGGGTGGCGGGCAGTTGAGGGTGTTCACCGCCATGGGGTGGCCGCTCGAGGCCTCTCTGCTTCCCGATGAACGCGAGTACATCCGACCATGTGAGTCGACGCCTGCGTTTTGTTGCTCGACGACTTTTGCGAGTAGGGCCCTGGCGTACTGGATCTGCAAGGTTCCTTCACCAGTGGCTGCGATGTTGTCGACTGCCGCGTGGCCTGCGACAAGGTTGTCCATTGGAGTGGAGAACAACGGTAGGCTGTTTGCGTCTTGCTCCCGTGAGGAGACCACGATCTGCGGCTGGTCCCTGGGTGGGTGTGCGGTTGGGTGGTGGCGGGGCGCCATTGGCCGTTGACACTGGTGGGGGCCGAGCGCTCCCTCCTGGTGGCGCGTTCTCGCAGATCGCGCGTTCGGCCGCGCGGGCCGGGTCGCTTTCGTCGTCGAAGTTCAGGGCGTGCCCCTGGACGGTGGGGTTCAGGCGTGACCTGATTCAGAGCTGGTGATAGTGTGACAGCTCCCGCGCCGTCACCTGCTCGAGGCGAAATTTTTCGCGCTTGACTTGTTCCTTGCGGACTGCTTCCGCCAGCTTCAGGCGGAGTTCCTCGACCTCCGTCGCTGTCACGCTGGGAGGGATCGGGGTGGAGAATGGGTCCTCCGGTGGGTCGGTGCCAGTCGCCATGTAGGTCGCGGCGTGGTGGCCGGTTCCGTCGTAGAGGTCGGCGGAGTTCTCCGACCCGGAGTCGGAGTCGAAGATCCCAAGGATGGAGGGATCCTCGAAGTCTCCGATGTTGGAGACCTGGGTGATGGATCCCACGGGTGACGCGGCGACGATGGAACCGGCGAGTGACGCCGGGGTCGCCGAGTCAGCGTCGTCGTTGAGGGCCGCGTCTTCCGCGGCTGCAGTGGTTTCGGCCACGTCGCTGTGGGCCGAGTTGTACTCGGAGGCGAGGCGGTGGATCGTGCGGACCTGGCTCTCGAAGAGCCGGTCGCGTGGCGGCCACTCGCGGATGCGAGCCGAGTCCTCCGAGACGATGACGTCGGTGAGGCCGACGAAGAGGCTGATCGTGCCAACCGGCAAGATCATGCTATGCGTGATGGGTCACACCGCCGGGACGTAGCTGCTCGGCAAGATCTGGAGCATCTCTCCGATCGCTATCATGTGGCCGGTGGCGATTGACTCGTTGATATGTAGATTGGATCTCGTCGCAGAACACCGACTTGACCACCAGGCCCCACGATGGGCGCCACTGTCGTGGGAATGACCACGGCAGATGCTGCAATCTGCAGCGAGTAGTAGAACATGGGGCAAGGGCGGCCAGCCATCTGCGGTGCGAGATGAGGGCGGAGACGCAGGGATTTACCCAGGTTCGGCCCCCCAGAGGGTAAAGACCTAATCCTGCTAGATTGTATTATGATGAGAGTACAATGGGGCGAATTCGACTGCTAGGCAGCGAGTCGCTTGGGTGGATGATGGAACGTATCTTCTACACGCCCTCTAGGGAGGTTTATATAGACTCACCCCGCTAGGGTTTACAGATCTCAACCGAATCAGTTAAGGTTTTAGCAATCGTTTAACCTAATCCGACTGGGCCTATCTACACTCCTGGGCCTTCAGCTTCTAGTTGCTTGAGTCCACGCCAGGTCTTGATCCAGTCGCCGTTACCGTAGGCCCACTCGCAGGCGCCTGGGCCAGTCGGAAACGTCCTGCTGGGTGTACCGGTGGTCTGATTAGCCCGGCCAATGGTGATCATCTCTCTCGTCCTTATCCCCATTTCCTTCCTTCCTCCAGGATTCCTCCTCTAGCCAAAACCCTAGCTCTTCGGAGCCACGCATCACCGTCGATAGAGTCCACCTCAGAACCTATGGAGTGGTCGAGGAGAACGGTCATGTTCCCCTCTTCATCCTAGTAGCATCAATAGATCGAGGGGAGCTCGGGTGGGTGCGAATTTTATTATTCCCTTCTGTCGGGGTTCGCTGGAGAAGTCGACCGTGTGCTCATCTTCGATAGCGCCGGTCCTCGTCGACCTCTCTATAGTCATCAGGGTGAGTTCCTGAACCTTCCAGTACACCTAAAGCGTATCATCTCGCTATAAATCACCGTCACACCTTGTGCACACCGTCGGTCACCGTTGGAGCTCGTTGGAGCCGAGGCTCCGATGACCATTTCCGAGCGGCGCCGCCACTCTAGGGTTCAGCATGTTGCGCTGATTCGAACTAGGCTAGTTTCGTTTGCTGGGGCGCCGTAGGTCGTCGCCAGCGACCATCAACTGGCGATGGTGGCCGCACTGACGTCAGCCTGACGCCCTGCCTTCGTCACCCTTGACCCAGTCCACCGTTTGACCGGTCCATTGCTTGCATGGCATGATAATGTGGCCATTGGCCCACTAGTCAGTGACCATGGGTAGGGTTAGCCTCGGTACAGAAAGTTATTTTCTGTTTTAGAAATAAATAAAATGTTATAAGCCCAAATTTGAATATTTTAGGAATAAAATAAAATCATTAAATCTTATTAAATCAATAACTTTTGTTTTATAATTCAGAAAAATGTGTATAATATATGGAAATGTTTAGAAAAATAAAATCTATAACATTAAACCATGATAAAAAATTATTATGATAATCATTTTAATAAATATTATTTAAAAAAGGTTTTATAAGTAATAAAACTTAAACAATTCAATGTTTAATATTGGTAAATGTGAAAAATACAAATAAAATACCAAAAATCTTAGAAAATAAGAACTTTAATTTAAAACTATAATCATGCATTATTATTTCACTTAATTAAATGTTCATTATTTATCAAGTATTTATAAAGTAATAAACTTTATAAAAATCATATCTTATTATTTAATAAACACAAAAATAATTGTAATATACCAAAATGATCACAAAAATAATATCTACATGTTAAAAATATAATACTCCACTGTTGAGTTAAATAAAAATTTAAATACTTTAATAACTTAAAGTTAAACTTATTTCCTTAATAAATAATTCCTATAAAGATAAATAAAATTTTCTAGTATTCCTAAAATTAGCCAATTGAGTCTAAATAAATAATATTAGTTTTAAGTGTTGAAACTATGAAGTCATAATGGTTAAAAACATTATAAATACAATTTTATTGAATTATCCTTCCACTATATGAATAATTTATATTCTAAAAAGATCTTTAGCAATTATAAAATCTTCAAGAATGATATATAAATCAAATACAACCTTATAATGTACTGAATCCAAAGATAATTCATAAGTAGTCACTAGTACTATTTACTTATCCACAAAGCATAATCACACCTTTAAAAGGAAATAAGGAATCGTGATCCATCACCAAATCAAGAGACCACTACTTAAATAGGATAATAACCATTCTTAAGTAACTTTAAGGAAAACATTACAAAGTACACAAGGTACAAATATCATAAGTATTACACCTTAAATCCATCCATGTTTTTAAAGTTAACTTTAGTCTACAAGACTTTGAGATATAAGACTAAAGACTTTGCTATATGTTTTATAGTTAACTTTGGTCTGTTGTAATTAAGCTAAAGCATCTCAAGTCCAAGTTATTCCAGTAAGCACAAACAACCTTGACCACAATTGATTAACCACAAAGATTATTGAGACCTTAATAAAGAAATCTTTTCTTCAAAAGTTATTTGGTTTGCCACTTAAGTCAACAAATGACAACCGAATCACCTTACCTTATATTTTACTTGTATACTTCAAATTTATAACATTTAAGTCCTTTATAAGTGACAATACTTGTAAAGTAAAAATTGGAAGATAAACAATTATCATATCAGTAGCCTTGAGTAGCATTCCACTTTCGTATATCTTATTGTTGTATACCATTATAATTACATGTTGTTTCACACACACCCACGAGCCTTAATAAGAAGCACGAGTGTTAAACTTATCTAAAAGAACAACACATTCTAAAGAAACTAATTCTAGTTTCCAAACTCTAGACCAATGTTATCCCCGGGATTCGCGTTTATAAAGTGCATCACATTACCTATGCATAAAAGCATTCTGCTTCTTTAAACATTAGTCCTTACCGGACCAATGATGCTGATTTCAGATATTGGATCTTATCTTGTCTCAAAGACCGTGATTGCATAATCTTGCAATCACAAAAGGCAAGTTCACACTTGCTCATGTCCTTTGTTTATTTTCTGTAAAGTATTTTGCAAATCCAGTGTTGTCATCACCTGCATTTGAAAAAGGTACGAAAACACTAGTTTCATAATAATGTGAATATAGGTTATTTTACCATGAGGTAATAACCTACTATGAAAGTTCCGGTGGTAAAGGAACATATTATCTAGGACTTAACAACCAATGTCACCAGTGATTCTTGCGCTGTATATCATGCATTAACCATGAGATTTGGAATGGGACGGAGAAGTCAGCTCTATCTTCTTCCTCTCGCATGTAGCCGGATGTGCAGGTCGTGGCTGTTACCCTCGTAGCGTTCATATTAATTGGTAATTCGTAGAGGATATGCAACATATGGGTGGGAGCCCTCAACGTCCCACGATAGTCTGGCATCTAACAGTTTGTACAAACCATTGCCGTAATTCAAAGTGTGGGCATGGTGTACACCAAGGAGGCATGCGAGGTCGCGAAGGGGGCAGTGATTGACTTGGATCTTAGACTGGGCCCCAGACCAAGGAAGTATGGACAAGGTCATGACTTGGTTGTGCAACAAGGCTAAGGTCTCTCATGGGTAAAGTGACGCACCTCTGCAGAGTGTAAGAACTGTAACTTGTTACTCCCTGTTCCGGGAAGGAGCTGCGAACGTGGCGGGAAAGGAACTCCATGAAAGTTCTGGTAAACCCGTGAAGGCTGACGGACATAGATTTTCAGAATAAAAGCAACTTTTGAAGAAATGTTTATGAAAACCTGCAATTCCTACGACCTATGGTCTGTGGCTGTAGATATAGTGAATCAAACACTTCTTTCTAGTGAACTTGCTAAGTACGCTCATACTCAACGTATCTTCTTAACCCTTGCTAGGTTCTAAAGCCAACACATACGATGTCTACATCAAGTTATGCTCCAGGAATCATCACCAGAAGCTAAAGTTCTTCAATGAAGTCAAGAAAGTCAACATATACATCAACTCAAGTGAAGCCAAAGTTACTAATTAGATAGGAATATAATCTCTAGCCATAGAACCTACTTCTGTAGAGTATTGCAATAGCATCAATACAAGCCAAATAGTTGGATGCTAATATTATTAGCATGATATTTATGAATTGTTTATTTCTAATTCTTCTTTGTAAGAAGTTTCTTTCTCTCTCTTTAACCTAGAGTGTTCTCTGAATCTTGTGTAAAGAGTTGAGTTGTAACCTATAGTCATGTCTTGGACCTGCTGTGTTTCTGTTGTACCACTCTGAGGGATGTAATACTAGTGAACGGTGTTTCATTGGTGTTATGTCAAATACTATAGTGTACTGCATCATGTAGTGGTATTGCTGGGTCACCGCAACTACAAACACAAAATACATATTTCTGTTCTAATTTGCTCTTTGTCTTCCAAAATCGCAAGAGTAAACACGAAAGGAACATACAGAAAGCAAGGGAATAGAGCATACCTAGCCTGACTGACCAACAATGGCATTTGAAAAACTCAAGTCCACGGCCATAAAAAAAGTATGTCCCATCTACATTAAGATAAAAGGAAAGACAGAATTCATATTAGACTGAATCTATCCAAGATCTGAAAATATAGAACAACCTTTGATGGCAACAATAATCAACATGCAATTGCAGAATGATAATATGACAACAATGAAGCAATATAGTAGGAAGGTTAGTAATGAAGAAATTAGGAAAAACCTGAGACCCATCTAGAGATAATTGAAACATGTCACGTCTGATGAAGAGGGTTTCCAATATGTCCAGGTCAGCATGCGAGGTACATTTAGAATATAGATGCCGACATCGTGAACCTCAACTTCATTATCTCTTGTTGACTCTCAAGTAGGGGCGCAAGAAGTTTTGGAGTTTATATGGCAGCGCTTCCGTCGGAAGGCAGGAAGCGTTGTGGAGAAGATGGGATATGCGTCATTACCATCAGATGGACATCACGGAAAAAATAGCATCAACCGCTGACTTGGAACTGTAGGAAAACATGATGACATGGCAGACTAGGATTGGTCAATGATGCTTGATGAGGTGGATGGCTTGCATGTTGAGAGAAATCAGCTAGCGAGGGACTCCTATTTAGATATAGAAGATGCCTAGCAAGTTTAATTCTGTCTTTATAAACATTTATGCTAGGTAGAACACTCTTGAGACTAGTATAGTTTCTTGATTGCTATAACATGCTTAGAGAGCATCGTAATTATGTTCCAATAAATTCTAAGCCTTCAAAATGGTTTCCTACAATAAAAGTTGCTATAAATGGTGAAACTTTTGATGCTCGTTGTGATATCATGTCTGAATCTTGCCTTATGCCTAAAGATATCTATGAGTCTTTGAATCTTTGGGGACTTTCTGAAGGAGGAGAAGAAATATCTCTTACCAATAATGCAACTTTATTACCCATTGGAATAGCTAAAGGTGTGTTTACAAAAATCTCAGGGAAAGTGGTGTCTACTGATTATCTTGTTATTGAATGTGTAGGAAAAGGACAAATTACACTTGGAAGATCCCTGCTGAAACACCTTGGAGCAACAATAGATGTGGGAAAAGGCATTATGCATTTTGCTTCTCCAATAAGCAATCATATATTCTCTAAAGAGAAGAAGAAAGGTAAGAAAGGTAGGAGCAAGAGAGTTGATGTTAATGCTTCTTCATTTGAAAATACTTGATTCTTGCTTCTTGTGCCTAACTTAAATGCGTTAAAGAAAAGTACTTATTGGGAGATAACCCAAAAGTTTTATCGAGTCTTGGAAGTTATTAATTCAATAATGACCTCTACTTATCTTTTTTGTTTGCTTTTTGTGCCAAGAATAACCTCTAATGAGAGGGAAGTAAGATTTGGGGAGTTGCTGTCCTGAAATAGATTTTTGATCCACCGTAAATATTCATGAAGAATATCTATAAGTCAGATTGAGCTGATATTTTCTGAATAAATCCCCCAGTATGTTAGCTAACTTTCGTTAGTTCAACACTCTTTGATTTGAGCAACATAAGAACTTCGGAAAAATCGGTTTCTACCGGCTGGTATGTTTTGACAAATTTCTGCCATTATTTGCATTTGCTTCTTATTGATTCTTTTCTGGGTTCTTTTTGGGAAAATGAGATTTTTGAGAGAATTGCTACAATATATTGTGTTTTTAATGAAAGTTTTTCTTTTCTAAAGCTAAACCCAAGGTCTATTATCTTTTGAATACACTAATGTTGGTAATGAAGATTGTGTGAAGTTTTGTATGAAGGAAAATTTTCAGGTGTAGAGAGAGAATGATGTAATGAGATGAAGAATGGACAAAAGCTAAAGCTTGGGGATGCCACCCCGTGTCACCCCAAGAAATATTAAATAGGTACAATCGTCAAAGCTTGGGGATGCCCAAGACATCCCCTTCTTCATCAATAAAAAGTTCCGGTCTTTCTAGACACTTCGTTTTTTATTGTTTCATGCATTGTTGTGTTATTCTTAGAGTGTCTTAGTTTTCTTTTAGTTTGCTTGAATAAAGTAGTTTGGACCCCCGTTCTCGCTGTGTTGTTTCAAATAAGTTGATTGGTGTTGGAGAGGAGTAGAAAGTTCTTGCTTGAATAGTGCAAGAGGAGCTTGCTTTGACTGTGACTTGGACGTTAGCATGTCATACTAGGTATTGTTTTGACCTTATGCATAGTGATTATTGATGTAGCATGACTTGTTACAAACAATTAGAATTGCTTAGTGTGCCTTGAAGGAATCATGCGTTATATTAGCAAACAAAAGCATAGTATTGTGGTATTCTCCTTTAATGCTCTGTTTAGGTTGACTAGGCACATGATCACACCATGTTATGACTATGAACCAGTCACCATAGCCTCTATGATCATTTAGTACTTGACTTTTAGTACCACTTTATGCTTTGATTAGTAATGTTTTGTCGCTCTGCATGATTATGGCCATTATTTCTCTCTTAGTTGGTCGTTCCCAGTCTTTTGCTAGCCTCCATTTGTATGAGTAAGCTCTAATCATGCATACAACTCCCAAGAAACCAAGTTATTCCAAAGTGTCCACTAAAAATTCCTATGCATGGTGTGTTACACCATTCCAAGTATATTCTTGTTTTCATCTATCTTCTAATTTAAAAGTATTTTGTTATGTGAAAACTGTGATTAAAGCTCTCACAAACTTGATGGCACACTTTATTTTTCTTGCCCCTAGTAAACTTGAACCATTGTGTAATCTATGTTGTACATGCTTGCACTTATATGTTGGAATTAGCAGAACCGTGCTATCACGGGGAACGCTTTCAACATTGCACTTGTACTTTGTACACAATGTATATCATGCTCTTTTGTCTATGGATGTCGCCGGTGTGAAATAAAAAGGGAACTTGTAAATTCATAGAGTTATGTATGTCTGTTAAAGAAACGCCTAGGCCTCTAGTCTAAGCCATGCCTAATCATGGTGGAAACTTGAAGCATCACCATAATGACATCTATGAAGCTTTATTATTATAAAAAAAGAGACATATTGAAAAGAGGAAAGAGAGAAAAAAGCACCATTTCCCATGGTAAATAAGAAGATTGCTGAGATGCTCATTGTCTGCTTGCCTTGTCATTTTGATTATGGGATAGCTCCTGTATCATGTGCAAGGGGTACCCCGTCGGCGGTTCTCTATGATACACATGTACTTACTATGATAAGAACTTATAGGTGACTAAACTTGAGTAGAATGAGGTGCGGACCTCATATTCAAGGGACATGAGATTGCCAACTTATACTTTGTCAACCATATACTCTATAGTTTGTTCACTTTAACCTTAATCACTTCAAGATGCTTATGATAGGAGTAATGAGGGCTGAAAGCTAACAAGTACCATAATTTTTGGAAGCTCTTTTTGAGACTTGAAATCCCTGCTTCCCTTATGAAGGGCCTTTCTTCCACTATTATATTGAGTCTCCACCTTCTATCCTTAGGCACCATTTAAGACAACATAGTTGCCATTCTTAGTTCTATGTGCATTGTCCCAAAAATTATTGATTGATGCATATTTTTGATATTACTTGTTCTTGTGCTATTTGTATCTAGTCACTTTTATGATCTTTGAAGGTATCCTATGCATCTATTTGCTACTCCATGAGGAAAAAGCTGAATGCCACTATGCTATGTTTTCTGTATGTGAAACAAACAAACAAACATTCTTTAATGGATGTTATTAATGATCTTTGTTTGTAACCTTTCATGTTGCATGCATAGTTACTTTGTCTTACTGTTAGAACTCCATCTTTCATGCTCATGTTTAGAGTTCTTTGATCCCAGGTTTCAATGCTTGCAAATGGTTTTTCTCTTGATTTTGATGGTGCATGTCACCTCAAAAATCATTAAATTATCACTTACCTACTCGAGGACAAGCAGGAGTTAAGCTAGGGGATGCTTGATACGTCGGAAACTATCTATAATTTTTGATGTTCCATGCTTGTTTAGTATCTACTTTGCTTTGCTTTGTCTACACTTTGAGGTGTTTTTATATGTTTTCTGGTACTAACCTATTAACAAGATGCCATAGTTCCAGTTGCCTGTTTTCTTCTGTTTTTGGTTCCAGAAAGGCAGAAAATCAATATTATCAGAATTGGACTGGACAAAAGACAAAGTCAATAATTTACCGTGGGGAACACGGAGCCAGAATACAAGACGGAGGGGAGGCACCAGGGGGCCACACCCCCTAGTGGCACGGGCTAGGGTTATCCGCTCCTGGGACGGGGCGACCACCCTGGCTTCCCCCTGACTTTCCTCTTCGCCTATAAAGACCCCCCGATGCTGAAACACTAAGTACCCGATCAATATTCCATGAAACCGTCTATAGCCACCACCACCATCATCCCTAGATCGGGGGGATCTGAAGCTCTTCCTAGCACCCTGTCGGAGGGGAGATCATCCCGGAGGCCTTCTTCTCCATCATGCCAGCCTCCGGTATGAAGTGTGAGTAGTTCCACCTTGGACTACGGGTCCATGTAGTAGCTAGATGGTTGTATCTCCTCCTTTTGTGCTACCATGTTTAGATCTTGTGAGCTCCATTCATGATCAAGATCATCTATTTGTAATCATGCATGTTGTGTTTGCGGGGATCCGATGGATATCGAGATTACTATGTCAGATATATTAATGGTTTTGTCTTATTGATTCTATCATGTCTGTGTTGTTTGTGATCTTGCATGCTCTCCGTTTCTAGTAGCTATCTTGGCCAAGTAGATGCTAGTGACTCCAAGAGGGGGTATTTATGTTAGATAGTGGGTTCATGCCTCTATTTAATCTAAGGGAAGTGACAAAAATCTCTAAGGTTGTAGATGTGCTTTTGCCACTAGGGACAAAACAACAATCTCTTGTTCATGGAACAAGTGGATTGTTTACCTTACACACTTTGCTTAAAGCAGTTATCTTTTGCTTGCTTAATACTGGAGGGGGTTCGGATGATAACCTGAAGGTGGATTTATAGTCATAGATGTAGTTGGATGGCGGTCTATGTATCTTGTTGTATTGCCCAATCGAATCTCATAGGATCATGAATGTCTAGTATTGTATTGTTATACCTTGCTCGGTCCTGTCAATTGCCCTGCTGTAATTTGTTTACCCAGCATGCCATGTTTGTTTATCTTAAGGAGAACACCTCTAGTGAACTATGGACCCAGGTCCAATCTTTACCATTGATACATCTTCCACTATTATTGTTTACTTTTTGCAAACCACTATTACCTTCCACACCATATAGTTAATCCTTTGTTACATTAACCGGTGAGATTGACAACCTCACTGTTCGTTGGGGCAAAGTCTTGAGTTTGTGTTGTGCAGGTTGATACGTCGGAAACGTATCTATAATTTTTGATGTTCCATGCTGGTTTAGTATCTACTTTTCTTTGCTTTGTCTACATTTTGAGGAGTTTTTATATGTTTTCCGGTACTAACCTATTAACAAGATCCCAGAGTGCCAGTTGCCTGTTTTCTTCTATTTTTCGTTCCAGAAAAGCTAGCAAGGAAATATTCTCGGAATTGGATGGGACAAAAGACAAAGTCAACATTTCACCGATGAGAACACAGAGTCCAGAGGAGAGATGGAGGGGAGCCACAGGGCGGCCGCACCCCCAGGCATTGTAAGGTTCCCAAACTTTGATAAGGTAGAGAGCCCTGTGTTTACAATGCTAGTCCCTGGATCAATAGCTTGCATCCACAGTTAAGATGTAATATCAAGATACAAAGGTCATAATACAACTTATAACCAGGAATACCATAATTTATTACATCTTACATAGCTCATTTGGCTATCTCATTACAATGCAGCAGAATATAACAATAGCATGGGGTCCTTCATCTTCAAAGTGCCACAGGCAAACATGTTGGTTGTAGACTTGTAATCCTATTCAACACACTTCACTAACATCAAACAAACCTGCAACATAATAAGTTGCAGCCACAAGGGTCAATACATTTGAATTGTATTGGCAAGTTTCACTACTATGTAGAAATAAGTGGATCCTATCATTACATGCATATTTGGCTAAGTAGGGTTTAGGCTCATTTGCAGAAAGCAATATAGTTTTATCCTATCTTTTCAAAACAGTTTTTGATCTTTGTCAAATCTTTCTGAACTTCTTGGAAAACTCCAAGTGCTTCAAATCCCTTGTTGTCACCATCAAGTTTTACTTTGAGAAATTGGAATGTCGATATCTTCCATAGCTTCAGGCCTTATTTGCTCAGTATTGTCCATAAACAGGGACACGGCTAAGTACTTAGAATTTGATCTTCTGCAGAAGTTATACACTTTACCCACGTGACACAATCTCATCTTGATGCCACCAGTGGCCGCTGGATAAGTACTCACCAAGATGGAGTACTGGCAGATTGAGAATGTGACAAAGTCTTTCCATATGAGTCCTCCCAATACACAATGCTAGCTTGTCATCCAGGCACCAATGTAGGGTTTCAAGTTCCCTTACATAATTCTAGTTAACCTAAAGATGCCAATGCATGGGTCTTCCACTATGTAGTTGACTAAGCCAGAGTCCATTTAGCATGTGGCTGTACACGGAAGCCACCGTACGAGAAACATGTTCAATCTCTAAGTCCCTGGGTGGTTTTCTTCTAGTGCACATACAAAAAGAGATGGCCATATAAACATGGTTGCTTTTGTTGCCACCTTGTCCAAAAGCTTGAGTATCTTTGTCCACCCAGGTGGTTCATTGAGTACTTGTTTTATTATATAAAACATATGTCTTTTCAACTCTTCATATAATCATATCATGTATCCCATCCCAATATATAGCAGGGCTAAGCATACTACAACTACATTGTTTCCACTAAGGAATATATAAGGGTATCCTATTAGGATTTAGCATAGCATAAAATATAGTAAACCTTTCCATGCATGTTACAAAATCCACTAAGTGTAATGAAAATAGTAGGACATGGATGATAGTGTCACTTGCCTTTTTAGTAGAGAGTGATGGTTCACTTCTTGATCTTGCAAATATCACACTCTTCTAATTCCACTACAATTCAATCAAGCAAACACAAATTCAACTAGCATTCCAACCAATTTGTCACACATAAAATAACAAAAACAAGGTCATGCATGCAAGCATGCAAAAGATAGTTTTATTTGCAAAAGTGGTTTCTACTAAGCTCTAAACATTTTAAAGTTCAAAAGTGGTCATTTACTAAAGTGGTAAAACCATTTGCAAAAGGTTTTATCTATAAACCATTTTTAAATCAAATCAATATTTTATGTTGTTGCAAATGCTTTTATCAAAGCAATATTCTTTAAAGAGTTCACCAAATATATTTTAATTATCAAAACTTGGTGTTTAGGGTCAGAACGTTTGAATCAAATTTTCCCAAAGGTTTTACTCAAGATTCAATTCTAAACCAAAATCAATATTTTTATTTGACTAGAAATGAGCTAATCCAATTATTTACTCCTTAACTACACAAAACACATTTTTAAATCCATAAGTTGGTTCCTAGGGTCAGTTGGTTCACAACAAACCATTTTGCAAAGATTTCACATTAAAATTATATCTAGAACAATTTTTATATTCATAATAAGCCTACACATGTTTCTGCAAATTCAACCAATTTTACCAAAGCAAAACATTAAACAAAGTTCATGGTTGCAAAGTACTTGTTCTTCTGAATCCATTGATATAAAATTTGCAAAATTTGGACGTGTAGAATTAAAGTTATGAATTTTACAAGTTTGCATATCAATCAGATTCAAATTTCTGTTTTAAACTAAACCATGTCCACGTGGCGTGTTTCTATTGGCCGGTACCGCTTCAGGTGGATCGAGCTCTCTGGACCACAGGATCTTATTTAGATTGCACGACGCAGATTGAGTGATACCCCTTCGGTTAGATCTATTCCTAGCCAGACGATCGTGATCTAACGGCTACGGCGCTATGACCAGGAACTGGCGGCGGCGCGCGGTCAGACGGTGGTGTCGTGGCGATTATAGGAAGAAAGGAAGACATAGGAGGGGCTCACAGTGTTCGCAGGGTCCTGGTGAAGCTCGGGGTGGCGTTGGCTTGGCGAGGGGCGCTTAGGAACGGCGGTGATTGCTCGTCGGAGACGGCGTCGGCGTCGGGTGCCTCTGGATGTCGTCGGGGGCGAGGTTGTAGGTCGCGCCGAGGCAAAACAAATACATGGTCAGACGCGGGCGAGTGTGGCGTTCACGGGAGCATGATCGAGAGGGCTCGGGGCGGTCTGGCTTACCAGGGGGAGGTCGCCGGAGATGCTTGCAGACGGTGGTGTTGCTGGTGTGGTCGTTGCCGACGGTTTGGGGCGCACGCGAGCGAGTGGAGCACACGGGCAGGTGCGCCAGGTGCTGGCGAGCAAGGTAGCATGCTGACGGAGGCGAGGGGCGGTCGGAGTTGCTTGAATTTCGCCGGGGAAGTTCGTCGGGGACAGTGGGTTCGAGCTTGCGATTGACGCAGCCTGGAGGCAGAGAGGGAATGGCGCTTGGGGCAAAAGAGAGGGGAGGGCGAGGCGCTTTAACGAGCGTGGTATCTGGTGAGTTTACTCCGGCCATTTACGCGTATTCAAGCGGAGTAATCGCGACAGAACGCCATTGAGGAAAGGGGAAAACGGCTGGCGCGGGTGGAAACGATGCACAGTGGTGTGGGGCCTGTCTGTCAGTGAGGTGGAGAGAGAGGGCATGGGGTCTGCCTGTCTGTGACTCTGCGGGTAAGATGCTGGGTAAGAAAACGATTCGCTGAGGGAAAAAGATGGGCTGTGAGTTGGGCTTGCTGGGTCTGTTTAGCTGGGCTGCTGTCTGTTTCTTCTTTTATACTGAAGCTTTTTTCCTTTTTCTTGAATTTCTGTTTTGATTTTCAAACAAATAATTCAAACACCAATTCAAATCAAACCACCACCAAACTTTGTATTGATTTTAGTTCTGTTTAACAACACAATCCAAAGTCCAAAACAAAATAATTTTTATTCTTTTTAGGATCCATTAATAATTAAATAAATAGTCTTTAGTCATTAATTCAAATAGGATTTTATTTATTTAAAAACTCTATTTGAAATCTAAATAATACCAAAACCATTTCAGTAGGTTTTTATTTGAATATATAAAACACTTGGAAATCTTATTTAAAATAAATTAACAAGTTTTTGTGTTTATTTAAAATGGAAAAGCCTTTTCTTTAATAAAATTGGATATTAATAAATCCTCATTATTTTATTCAAATAACCTTTACTCTTTTTATCAAAACAAAATATTTTATTTTCAAAAGCTTGGCCAAGGTTTAATTTGGCTCTATAAAAAATCCTTATTTAATATTCTACCTTTGCTTTTGAAAACCAAATCTTTTTATTGAAAGATCCAAAAATAGTGATTCCAATTATTAAAACTTTCTTTATTAATTGTTTATCTTTTTAAATCCCTTTAGGATTTATTTGAGCAAAATAGGTTTGGATGTTTCCAATTGGAATCAAAAAGTTTCTTCTCACCCTAAAAATCAACAATTGTTTATTTTGTTTTTTTATTTTACACATTACAAAATTTGGAAAATTTTGGGATGTGACAGGCTACCACCCTTAAAATAAATCTCGTCCCGAGATTTGGGAAGGCTAGGGGTTACAAGTTGGCTTCAAGGCAACTAGGGTACTACCACCCTTAAAAATAAATTCTCATAGGGTTACATTGATGGTTCACTTGACTATGGGTTCAACACTTAATATCCAGACAAGGAATCCTTATTTGACTCTTCTGAGTTAACTAGTTTCTGACATCCACTTCTTCTATCTCTTCAAAGTTTCCATCCATGTCAATGTGGTTCACATGTCCTTTCTGGGTCACATTGGAGTCACTTCCATTGGCTCTTCTAGCATCCTTTTTCTTTTTCTTCTCAGGACAGTCTGATGCATAGTGTCCAAGCTCCTTACAATTATAGTATTGCAATTGGCTAATGTCTTTCTTCCTGAAAGTGTCATGTTGGTTCTGACCAAGGTCATCTCCATTGTCAGTATCATTTCCATTATTCTCACTTCCATTGTTGTGGTGGTGATACTGATGTGGTTCAGAATCTTCATTGCTCTTTTTGAATGAATGCTTCTTTTTTGATGATCCTGAGTGATTCTTGAGTTTATGCTTCCTCTTTCTATTCTCAACTTGATTCATCTTGTTTTCCAAAATGGTGGCTTTGTCATAGAGTGATTGATAAGTTGGGACATAGGCAACAGCTAGCTGCAGGTTCAACTCATCATTAAGTCCTTCAAGAAATTTGTCCTTTCTCTTAGCATCTGTATCAACTTCATCCGGTGCATATCGTGCCAGATTGTTGAATTCTTCAATATACTCAGCCACACTGAGGTGACGCTGTTTCAGATTGTGAAACTCCTTTTTCTTCAAGTAAATCACTCAAGGTGAGATGTGAGTTGTTCTGAATCCATCCTCAAAAATAGCCCAAGTCACATCTTCAAGGGGAGTGGTGATCTGAAATTTGTCCCACCATGTTGCTGCTGGTCCTTCAAGCAGAAATGCTGCAAACCTAACTTTTTATTCATCGGTACAGCCAACAGTCACTAAGTCTTTGTTCACTGAACGTAACCAGTCATTGGCTTCCATTGGATCAGTTGTTCCAGAGAATCTTGCAGGCCTAAGTTTCAGAAACTTGGTGAGCATATCAAGTGCTGGAGGATTATTCTGATTGTTGTTGTTGTTGTTGTTGTTGTTGTTGTTGTTGTTGTTGTTGTTGTTGTTGTTGTTGTTGTTGTTGTTGTTGTTGTTGTTGTTGTTGTTGTTGTTGTTGTTGTTGTTGTTGTTGTTGTTGTTGTTGTTGTTGTTGTTGTTGTTGTTGTTGTTGTTGTTGTTGTTGTTGTTGTTGTTGTTGTTGTTGTTGTTGTTGTTGTTGTTGTTGTTGTTGTTGTTGTTGTTCTGATTCTGTATGAATGTGGTCATCTCCTGCATCAATTGTGTCTGAGATGCCAACATCTGCTGCATCTCAGGAGTGATGTTGTTGTTTTGGTTGGGGTTGGCACGACGGGGAGGCATCTGTTGGTTTGATAGGGATGAGTATTGGTGGATAGGTTTTTTAAAGAAGTTTTAACACACAACTCAAAACCAACCAAGTTCAATCAAACAATCAAGCAATCAACAAGCAACTATTCACTTATCAACTTATGAGCTTAACTCATGAGTTGAAGGAAACAACAAGTTTTCTTGAAATAATTAACTTGGTATGGTGATACCTCATAGGTCAATATGATCCATACACTAACATGATATCAATGTTTTTGGTAGGCAATCTAATGTCTCTTGGTTCTCACTTGTAGTCCTTAGTGATGTCTAAGTTGAAGTCCTTGGTGAAACTAAAGTTGAAATCACTTGAAGATGTTGAAGTCATTAGAGTTGATTAAATCCTTTGCACATGGTGAAGTCTTTGGCCATGGGGTAGGCTTTGTCCATCGAGTTGAAAAGGAAGAGGTGTAGAATTCAAAAAACCAAAATGTTGAGGAAAGGGTTTAGAAGATTGTTTGTAAATAAATTTTAGAACAAATACAACTCCTATTTTTCTAAGGGGTTTTCTCCAATCCTAGGGTTACAATCCTACAGGCAACATAGTGCTCTGATACCATATGTAAGGTTCCCAACCTTTGATAAGGTAGAGATCTCTGTGTTTACAATGCTAGTCCCTGGATCAATAGCTAGCATCCACAGTTAAAATGTAATATCAAGATACAAAGGTCATAATACAACTTATAACCAGGAATAACATAATTTATTACATCTTACATAGCTCATTTGGCTATCTCATTACAATGCAGCAAAATATAACAATAGCATGGGGTCCTTCATCTTCAAAGTGCCACAGGCAAACATGTTGGTTGTAGACTTGTAATCCTATTCAACACACTTCACTAACATCAAACAAACCTGCAACATAATAAGTTGCAGCCACAAGGGTCAATACATTTGAATTGTATTGGCAAGTTTCACTACTATGTAGAAATAAGTGGATCCTATCATTACATGCATATTTGGCTAAGTAGGGTTTAGGCTCATTTGTAGAAAGCAATATAGTTTTATCCTATCTTTTGAAAACAGTTTTTGATCTTTGTCAAATCTTTCTGAGCTTCTTGGAAAACTCCAAGTGCTTCAAATCCCTTGTTGTCACCATCAAGTTTTACTTTGAGAAATTGGAATGTCGAGATCTTCCATAGCTTCAGGCCTTAGTTGCTCAGTATTGTCCATAACCGGGGACACGGCTAAGTACTTAGAATTTGATCTTCTGCAGAAGTTGTACACTTTACCCACATGACACAATCTCATCTTGATGCCACCAGTGGCCGCTGGATAAGTACTCACCAAGATGGAGTACTGGCAGATTGAGAATGTGACAAAGTCTTTCCATAGAAGTCCTCCCAATACACAATGCTAGCTTGTCATCCAGGCACCAATGTAGGGTTTCAAGTTCCCTTACACAATTCTAGTTAACCTGAAGATGCCAATGCATGGGTCTTCCACTATGTAGTTGACTAAGCTAGAGCCCATTTAACATGTGGCTGTACACGGAAGCCACCGTACGAGAAACATGTTCAATCTCTAAGTCCCTGGGTGGTTTTCTTCTAGTGCACATACAAAAAGAGATGGCCATATAAACATGGTTGCTTTTGTTGCCACCTTGTCCAAAAGCTTGAGTATCTTTGTCCACCCAGGTGGTTCATTGAGTACTTGTTTTATTATATAAAACATATGTCTTTTCAACTCTTCATATAATCATATCATGTATCCCATCCCAATATATAGCAGGGCTAAGCATACTACAACTACATTGTTTCCACTAAGGAATATATAAGGGTATCCTATTAGGATTTAGCATAGCATAAAATATAGTAAACCTTTCCATGCATGTTACAAAATCCACTAAGTGTAATGAAAATAGTAGGACATGGATGATAGTGTCACTTGCCTTTTTAGTAGAGAATGATGGTTCACTTCTTGATCTTGCAAATATCACACTCTTCTAATTCCACTACAATTCAATCAAGCAAACACAAATTCAACAAGCATTCCAACCAATTTGTCACACATAAAATAACCAAAACAAGGTCATGCATGCAAGCATGCAAAAGATAGTTTTATTTGCAAAAGTGGTTTCTACTAAGCTCTAAACATTTTAAAGTTCAAAAGTGGTCATTTACTAAAGTGGTAAAACCATTTGCAAAAGGTTTTATCTATAAACCATTTTTAAATCAAATCAATATTTTATGTGGTTGCAAATGCTTTTATCAAAGCAATATTCTTTAAACAGTTCACCAAATATATTTTAATTCTCAAAACTTGGTGTTTAGGGTCAGAAGGTTTGAATCAAATCATTTTCCAAAGGTTTTACTCAAGATTCAATTCTAAAGAAAATCAATATTTTTATTTGACTAGAAATGAGCTAATTCAATTATTTACTCCTTAACTACACAAAACACATTTTTAAATCCATAAGTTGGTTCCTAGGGTCAGTAGGTTCACAACAAACCATTTTGCAAAGATTTCACATTAAAATTATATCTAGAACAATTTTTATATTCATAATAAGCCTACACATGTTTCTGCAAATTCAACCAATTTTACCGAAGCAAAACATGAAACAAAGTGCATGGTTGCAAAGTACTTGTTCTGCTGAATCCATTGATATAAAATTTGCAAAATTTGGACGTGTAGAATTAAAGTTATGAATTTTACAAGTTTGCATATCAATCAGATTCAAATTTCTGTTTTAAACTAAACCATGTCCACGTGGCGTGTTTCTATTGGCCGGTACCGCTTCGGGTGGATCGAGCTCTCTAGACCGCAGGATCTTATTTAGATTACACGGCGCAGATTGAGTGATACCCCTTCGGTTAGATCTATTCCTAGCCAGACGATCGTGATCTAACGGCTACGGCGCTATGACCAGGAACTGGCGGCGGCGCGCGGTCAGACGGTGGCGTCGCGGCGATTATAGGAAGCAAGGAAGACATAGGAGGGGCACATAGTGTTCGCAGGGTCCTGGTGAAGCTCGGGGTGGCATTGGCTTGGCGAGGGGCGCTCAGGAACGGTGGTGATTGCTCGTCGGAGACATCGTCGGCGTCGGGTGCCTCTGGATGTCGTCGCGGGTGAGGTTGCAGGTCGCGCCGAGGCAAAAAAAATACATGGTCAGATACGGGTGAGTGTGGCGTTCACGTGAGCATGATCGAGAGGGCTCGGGGCGGTCTGGCTTACCAGGGGGAGGTCGCCGGAGTTGCTTGCAGATGGTGGCGTTGCTGGTGTGGTCGTTGCCGATGGTTTGGGGCACACGCGAGGGGCAGTCGGAGTCGCCGGGGAAGTTCGTCGGGGACAGTGGGTTCGAGCTTGCGATTGACGCAGCCTGGAGGCAGAGAGGGAATGGCGCTTGGAGGAAAAGAGAGGGGAGGGCGAGGCGCTTTAACGAGCGTGGTCTCTGGTGAGTTTACTCCGGCCATTTACGCGTATTCAAGCGGAGTAATCGCGACAGAACGCCGTTGAGGAAAGGGGAAAACAGCTGGCGCGGGTGGAAACGATGCACAGTGGTGTGGGGCCTGTTTGTCAGCGAGGTGGAGAGAGAGGGCGTGGGGTTTGCCTATCTGTGAGTCTGCGGGTAAGATGCTGGGTAAGAAAACGATTCGCTGAGGGAAAAAGATGGGCTGCGAGTTGGGCTTGCTGGGTCTGTTTAGCTAGACTGCTGTCTGTTTCTTTTTTTTTATACTGAAGCTTTTTCCTTTTTCCATTTGAATTTCTGTTTTGATTTTCAAACAAATAATTCAAACACCAATTCAAATCAAACCACCACCAAACTTTGTATTGATTTTAGTTATGTTTAACAACACAATCCAAAGTCCAAAACAAAATAATTTTTATTCTTTTTAGGATCCATTAATAATTAAATAAATAGTCTTTAGTCATTAATTCAAATAGGATTTTATTTATTTAAAAACTCTATTTGAAATCTAAATAATACAAAAACCATTTCAGTAGGTTTCTATTTGAATATATAAAACACTTGGAAATCTTATTTAAAATAAATTAACATGTTTTTGTGTTTATTTAAAATGGAAAAGACTTTTCTTTAATAAAATTGGATATTAATAAATCCTCATTATTTTATTCAAATAACCTTTACTCTTTTTATCAAAACAAAATATTTTATTTTCAAAAGCTTGGCCAAGGTTTAATTTGGATCTATAAAAAAATCCTTATTTAATATTCTACCTTTGCTTTTGAAAACCAAATTTTTTTATTGAAAGATCCAAAAATAGTGATTCCAATTATTAAAACTTTCTTTATTAATTGTTTATCTTTTTAAATCCCTTTAGGATTTATTTGATCAAAATAGGTTTGGATGTTTCCAATTGGAATCAAAAAGTTTCTTCTCACCCTAAAAATCAACAATTGTTTATTTTGTTTATTTATTTTTCACATTACAAAATTTGGAAAATTTTGGGATGTGACAGGCGTGGGCCCACCCTAGGCCACACCCGGACAGGGTGTGGGCCCCCTGGCCGCTCTCCTGCCTCGCTTTTTCGCCTATAAGAATCCCCCTATGCCTAAACCCTAAGGACCCGATCAATATTCCATGAAACCATCTATAGCCGCCGCCACCATCGTCCCTAGATCGGGGGAGGGGGATCTGAAACTCTTCCCGACACCCTGCTAGAGGGGAGATCATCCCGGAGGCCTTCTTCTTCATCATGCCAGCCTCCGGTATGAAGCGTGAGTAGTTCCACCTTGGACTACGGGTCCATGTAGTAGCTAGATGGTTGTATCTCCTTCTTTGTGCTTTCATGTCTAGATCTTGTGAGCTCCGTTTGATCAAGATCTCATCTATTTGTAATCATGCATGTTGTGTTTGTGGAGATCCGATGGATTTTGAGATTACTATGTCATATTGATTAATCATGTCTGTTTTGTTTGTGATCTTGCATGCTCTCCGTTGTTAGTAGCTATCTTGGCCAAGTAGTTGTAGGGTTCGCAGCATAGAAAACAAAAGATTTCCTACGATGGGAACAACTATGTACCAAGATCTATCTACTAGATACAATCAACGGGCGGATATATATCCGTAGAGAACATACCCTTGAAGACCGACAAAGCTTAACGAGGTTGAACTCGTGGTTGATGTAGACAATATTTTGTCGATCTCAAGATCGAGAGGAAGTCCTAGCGCCAAAAATCAGTGGCGCATCCGTGCTCGCACACACGTCCGAGGCACCAAGCAACTTCCACCTCCTCGCTCCAGCGATGCAGCAGAAGGACAACTATTTCTTGCCGAATATCCACCGAGAACATGTATCTCGCTAGTCCGAGACCATGGGGGTTAAATACTAGAGGGGGAGAGAGATCCTTCACGAGGAGGTGTGAGTGAGAGAGAGAGAGGGAGGGGATCCTTTTATAGGAGGATAGGGGAACCCAATGGGGTGGCCGCTGGCCATGGGGGCTTCCCCCTCTCCTCCTTCATTCATGTGGGTGGACACTCCACTCACAAAAAGCCTTTCAATTTCCTCCACTCAAAAACCCACTCAAATTCCCATTAAATTTCCACCAAATTTAATGCAAACTATCATTAAATAAAACTCCTTTTATTTATTCAGAATTTTGTCAATTACTTTAATGACAAACATTCACATATAACCCCTTGATAGTATTTCATTTCACATGCAAAAGCACTTTATGCAATTTCACCCGAAAACCCGTTTCAGTATCTAGTGAAATAAATTCCTGCGCTTGTTATTCTTTCCGGCATGAAAATTTTGCTCCAAATGGTGTCGGTGTCTCTTAAGTGTGTCACCCTATGGTTCGCGAATAATGCGGACATGATCGAGACCCCTCTCAGATCAATAATTAGAAGCGGGACCGGGAGATCCATACTGACTCCCGCACATTCAACGATGACTTTCTTGTGATCATGAGAACCTTTTACGCCAGTATCTAAATCCTTTTGTTTCACGATATATTACATGTCCAATATCAGATCATCGGTATCTCCATACCTAGTTTGATCTCGTTACCGACATGTAATCTTTTCTTGTTCCCGTGATATAACATTCTAGTGATCAAATCACTTGCTTGCAAGCTAATCAATGTGATATCACCGAGAGGGCCCAGATCATATCTATCCGTCATCGGGATGAACAAATTCCACTCTCGATCCATGGGCCTCAACATAACACTTTAGTAGTACTGAACCCATATTTATAATTACCCTGTTACGGTGTGACGCTTGATGTTATCAAGATACTCTTCTGGTGTTAGTGATTGACATGATCTCATGGTTTAAGGATTAGGATCACTTCGTATGATTTTATAGCAATATAAACTCAATGACTTTGATCGTAATTCTATATTTCGGATGAATGTTCATCACACCATTACACTAATGTTGTGACCTCGTTATTAACAACATCCAATGTCCATGATCAGGAAACCTTGATCATCTTGTTAATCAACTAGCTAGTTTATGAGAGAGGCATAACTAGGAACTTTCTGTTTGTTTATTAAGCACACATGTATTAAATTTTCCGTATTAATACAATTATAACATGCAAAATAAACATCTATCATATACTTGGAATATACATAATAACCACTTTATTATTGTGCCTCTCAGGGCATATTCCCTTCAGTCTCCCACTTGCACTAGAGACAATAATCTAGTTACATAGTGATAAATCTTACACCCATGGAGTTCTGGTGTTGATCATGTTTTGCTCTAGGGAGAGTTTTAGTCAACGGATCTGCTACATTGAGATCCGTGTGCACTTTACAAATATTTATATCTCCATCCTTGACATGCTCGCGGATGGAGTGAAACCGGCGTTTAATATGCTTGGAATTCTTGTGAGACCTTGGATCTTTGGCATTGGCTATGGCACCATTTTTGTCACAATAGATCACCATTGGGTCCAACGCGCTCGCAACCACACCTAGTTCGCATATGAACTCCTTCAACCAAACCCCTTCCTGAGCCGCTTCTGAAGCAGCAACATATTCGGCCTCCATTGTTGATCCCGCCACCACGGGTTGTTTGGAACTCCTCCAACTAACCGCTCCACCATTCATGAGAAATACGTATCCAGATTGAGACTTAGAGTCATCCAGATCGGTGTCAAAGCTAGCATCGACATAACACTTAGCGACGAGCTCTTCTTCACCTCCGTACACAAGAAACATATACTTAGTTCTTCGCAAGTACTTAATGATATTCTTGACCGATATCTAGTGTTCCGATCCTGGATCAGATAGTTACCTACTAGTCAAACTAATAGCATGTGCCACATGCAGTCTTGTACATAGCATGGCATACATTATAGAGCCTATGGCTGAAGCATAGGGGACTTTGTCCATTATATCTCTTTCTTCCGCCGTAGCCGGACTTTGAGTCTTTCTCAATGTCTTGCCTTGCAACATAGGTAAGAGCCCCTTCTTACTTCCGTCCATTTTAAACTTCTTTAAAATCTTATCAAGGTATGAGTTTTGTAATAGCTCTATTAGGCGCCTAGATCTATCTCTATAGATCTTTATGCCTAATATGTATGACGCTTCACCTAGGTCCTTCATTGAAAATTTGCTGTTTAGATAACTTTTAACACGGTTTAAAAGATCTATATCATTTCCGATCAATAATATGTCATCCACCTATAATATCAGAAATGACACATTGCTCCCACTCACTTTCTTGTAAATACAAGCCTCTCCATAAGTTTGGACAAATCCAAACTCTTTGATCACCTCATCAAAGCGGAGATCCCAACTCCGGGATGCTTGCTTCAGTCCATAGATGGACCGCTGAAGCTTGCACACCTTGTTAGCATCCTTAGGACCGAAAAAACCCTTTGGTTGTATCATATACAACTCTTCTTCAATATTGCCATTGAGGAACGCGGTTTTGACATCCATCTGCCATATCTCATAATCGAAATATGCAGCAATTGCTAACATAATCCTAACTGACTTTAGCATCGCTACAGGAGAGAATGTCTCATCATAGTCAACTCCTTGAATTTTTTGAAACCCCTTTGCAACAAGTCGAGCTTTATATATGGTCACATTACCATCAGCATCAGTTTTCCTTTTGAAAATCCTTTTATTCTCCACGGCCTTTTGGTCGTGAGGTAAGTCCACCAAGTTCCAAACTTGGTTTTCATAGATGG
This sequence comes from Avena sativa, assembly GCA_916181665.1. Classification (NCBI taxonomy): domain Eukaryota; kingdom Viridiplantae; phylum Streptophyta; class Magnoliopsida; order Poales; family Poaceae; genus Avena; species Avena sativa. The sequence continues at coordinate 513,488,768 of OV702294.1, forward strand.
ATTCCATCTCAGATCTCATGGCTTCTAACCATTTGTTGGAATCCGGGATCATCATCGCTTCTTCATATGTCGCAGGGTCATCAATTTCATCAACCATGAAATTCATAACAGGATTTCTGTATATCTCGGGAGCTGCACGCGTCCTGCTAGACCTGCGAGGTTCGGTAGTATTCTCTTTTGGAGCTTCATGATCATTATCATTAGTTCCCTCTTCAATTGGTGAAGCCAACTCCGGGATGACTTCCGGCGCTGTGCTACTCGCCATACTATGAAGAGAAGGTTCTTCAACCTCTTCGAGTTCTACCTTCCGACTACTCACGCTTTCACGAGAAACTCTTTCTCTAGAAAGGATCCATTCTTGGCAACAAAAACCTTGCTCTAGGATCTGTTGTAGAAGAAATACCCAATAGTTTCCTTAGGGTATCCCATGAAGACGCATTTTTCCGCTTTGGGTTCGAGTTTATCCGGTTGAAGTTTCTTCACATAAACATTGTATCCCCAAACTTTAAGAAATGATAGCTTAGGTTTGTTTCCAAACTACAATTCATACAGTGTCTTTTCAACGGATTTGGATGGTGCCCGATTTAAAGTGAATGTAGAAGTTTCTAGTGCATAACCCCAAAATGACAACGACAAGTCCGTCAGAGACATCATAGATTGAACCATATCCAATAAAGTACGATTACGATGTTCCGACACACCATTTCGCTGTGGTGTTCCAGCAGGTGTGAGTTGTGAAACTATTCGACACTCTTTCATATGAGTGCTAAACTCGTAACTTAGATACTCACCTCCATGGTCAGACTGTAGAAATTTGATCTTTCTATTATGATGATTTTCCACTTCATTCTGAAATTCCTTGAACTTTTCAAAGGTTACAGACTTGTGTTTCATCAAGTAGATATAACCGTATCTACTCAAATCATCCGTGAAAGTTACAAAATAATGATATCCACCTCGCGCCGACACACTCATTGGACCACATACATCAGAATGTATGATTTCCAATAAATTTTTCGCCGATTCCATTGAACTGGAAAACGACGTTCTAGTCATCTTTCCCATAAGGCATGGCTCACATGTATCAAATGATTCAAAATCAAGTGATTCCAAAAGTCCATCCAAATGGAGCTTCTTCATGCGTTTAACGCCAATATGACCTAGACGACAGTGCCACATATATGCGGATATATCATCATTAAGTTTAATCCTTTTAGCATCAACATTATGAATATGTGTAACATTATTATCGAGATCCAACAGAAATAAACCATTCATCATCTGTGCATGACCGTAAAATATTTCATTCATATAAATAGAACAACCATTGTTCTTGGATTTAAATGAATAACCACTTCGCATCAAACATAATCCAGATAAAATGTTCATGCTCAGTGCTGGCACCAGATAAAAATTATTCAAGTTTATAACTAATCCCGATGGTAAGTGGAGAGGTAGCGTTCTGATGGCGATCACATCAACACTTGATCCATTGCCGACACGCATCTTGACCTCACCCCTTGCTAGCGGTCGCTTCTTCCACAACCCCTGATTCGAGTTACAAATATTAGCAATTGAACCGGTATCAAATACCCAGGTGCTACTGCGAGTACTAGTCAAGTACACATCAATAACATGTATATCATATATACCTTTATTTGCCTTGCCGGCCTTCTTGTCTGCCAAATACTTGGGGCAGTTGCGCTTCCAGTGGCCAGTCCCCTTACAATAATAACACTCGGTATCAGACTTAGAGCCAACTCAGGGTTTCCTTTCAGGAACGACAACCGGCTTTCCGCCCTTCTTTCCCTTCAGTTTACCCTTCTTGTCTTTCTTGAAACTAGTGGTCTTATTGATCATCAACACTTGATGTTCTTTCTTGATCTCCACTTCTGCAGTTTTAAGCATTGACAGAAGCTCGGGGAGAGACTTCTTCATGCCTTGCATATTATAGTTCATCACGAAGCTCTTATAGCTAGGTGGCAGAGACTGCAGAACACGATGGATGCCTAAATCAATGGGAATCGTTATTCCCAAGGACACAAGCGTATCGGCGTAACCCGACATCTTGAGTACATGCTCACTTACGGAGATGTTCTCTTCCATCATGCAGCTAAAGAAAATTTCTGAAGCATTGTAGCTCTCTACAGTAGCATGTGTGTCTAAAATCATTTTCAACTCACCCATTGTATCAAATGCATTGCCATTTTCGAAACGCTTTCAAAGTTCTGGCTATAGCCCATACAATATGCCGCAATGAACTAAGTTGTGGTCCTCCTAACGAGTCTGATAGACATTCTTCTCCTCGTCAGGGGCATCATCAAACGGTGGGGGCCTAGCGGCGCTTCTATCACATATTGCTTTTGTGCAATGGAGAGGAGAATCCTCAAATTCATGGCCCATTCGCTAAAGTTGCTACCGTTCATTCCAAGTTTCTCTTTCTCCATGAACACATTGAAATTAAAAGTAGGTGGTGCCATCTACAACAGAATTTGTAAAGTTTAGACTAAGTTTATAATAGATTGAGTTCAACTAATCCAAATTAAGAATGAACTCCCACTGAAAAATGACATTCCTCGTGGATTTTTGGTGACTACATGAACCAAATCCACTACACCAAGTCCGATCATCACGTGAGTCGGTGTAGCTTCAAAGGCGAGCATCAAATGGGCATCATATCTACCATATGACTCATGCTTAACTTTTCGGTCCGTGTTCCGAGGCCATGTCTGTACATGCTAGGCTCGCCAAGTAAGAACCTTAGTATTTGCGTGTGTAACTGTCTTACACCCGAAATATGATCGTGGATCCAAGAACACCCGATCATCAGGTGATGTCTTGGAGCAACGAAACATAATCGGTGCATACTTAAGGAAGAACACATTCTTATCTTGATATCTAAATGAGGGATCATCTTATTATGCTAATAAAATGCCAAACAAGCAATATAAGATGCAATCAAACATCACATGTTTATAAGTGGAATGATATGGTTCTTGCACTCGATCTCCATCATGTGCATCGTGGTATGATCACTGTTGCTTTGAACAGTTGCTATCACACACTTAGAGAGCACCATGGTTATGTTCCAATAAACTCGGAGCCTTAAAAGTGGTTTCCAACAATCAAAGTCTCTATAAATAGTGCAACTTTTGATGCTTGCTGTGATATCATGTCTGAATTTTGCCTTATGCCTAAATATATTTATGAGTCTTTGAGTCTTTGGGGACTTTCTAAAGGAGGAGAGGAAATATCTATTACCAACAATGCAACTTTATTACCCATTGGAATAGCTGAAGGTGTTTTTACAAAAATCTTAGGGAAAATGGTGTCTACTGATTATCTTGTTATTGAATGTGTAGGAAAATGACAGATTACACTCGGAAGATCCCTGCTGAAAAACCTTGGAGCAATAATAGATGTGGGAAAAGGCATTATGCATTTTGCTCCTCCAGTAAGCAATCATATATTCCCTAAAGATAAGAAGAATGGTAAGAAAGGTAGGAGCAAGAGAGTTGATGCTAATACTTCTTCATTTGAAAATACTTGATTTCTTACTTCTTGTGTGTAACTTAAAGGCGTTAAAGAAAAGTACTTGTTAGGAGATAATCCAAGAGTTTTCTTGAGTCTTGGAAGTTATTACTTCAGTAATGACCTCTCCTTATACTTTTTGTTTGATTTTTGTGCCAAGAATAACCTCTAATGAGATGGAAGCAAGATTTGGAGAGTTTCTGTCCCGAAACAGATTTTTATGCTCCACCGTAAAAATTCATAAGGAATCTCTGTAAGTAGGATTGAGCTGATAATTTACGAATAAATCCACCAGTATGTTAGCTAACTTTCTTTAGTTCAACACTTTTTGATTTGAGCAACATAAGGTCTTCGAAAAAATTGGTATCTACCTGCTTGTCTGTTTTGATAAATTTCTGCCATTATTTGCATTTTCTTCTTATTGATTCCTTTTTGGGTTATTTTTTGGGAAATTGAGATTTTGGAGGGAATTGCTACAGTAGCTTGTGTTTTTAGTGAAAGTTTTGTTGTTCTAAAACTAAACCCAAGGGTCTATTATCTTTTGAATACACTAATGTTGCTAATGAAGATTGTGTGAAGTTTTGTATGAAGGAAAAATTTCAGGTGTAGAGAGAGAATGATGTAATGCGATGAATAATGGACAAAATCTCAAGCTTGGGGATGCCACCCCGGTGTCACCCCAAGAAATATCCAAGAGGTACAAGTGTCAAAGCTTGGGGATGTCCAAGGCATCCCCTTCTTCATCAATAAAAAGCTGAGGTCTTTCTAGACACTTCGTTTTTATTGTTTCATGAACTATTGTGTTGTTCTTGGAGAATCTTAGTTTTCATTTGGTTTGCTTAGTTTGATTGAATAAATTAGTTTGTACCCCCGTTCTCGATGTGTTGTTTCAATAAGTTGATTGGTGTTGGAAAGGAGTAGAAAGTTCTTGCTTGAGTTGTACAAGAGAAGCTTGCTTTGACTGTGACTTAGACTTTAGCATGCCATGCTAGGTGTTGTTTTGACCTTAAACTTAGTGATTATTGATGTAGCATGACTTGTTCCAAACAATTGGGATTGCTTAGTGTGCCTTGAAAGAATCATGCATTGTTTTAGCATGCAAAAGCATAGTATTATGGTATTCTCCTTTGATGCTTTGTTTGGGTTGACTTGGCACATGCTCACACCATGTTATGACTATGAACAAGTCACCATAGCCTATATGATCATGTAGTACTTGACTTGTAGTACCACTTTATACTTTGATTAGTAATGTTTTGTCGCTCTGCATGATTATGGCCATTACTGCTCTCTTAGTTGGTTGCTCCCAGTCTTTTGCTAGACTCCACTTGTATGAGTAAGCTCTACTCATTCTTCCAACTCCCAAGAAACAAAGTTATTCCAAAGTGTCCACTATAAATTCCTATGCATGGTGTGTTACACCATTCCAAGTATATTATTTTTTCATCTATCTTCCAATTAAAATTTATTTTGTTATGTGAAAACTTAGTGATTAAAGCTCTCACAAACTTGATGGAACACTTTATTTTTCTTGCCCCTAATAAACTTGAACCATTGTGTCATCTATGTTGTATATTCTTGCACTTATACGTTGGAATTAGCAGAACTGTGCTATCACGGGGAACGCTTCCAACATTGCACTTGTACTTTGTACACAGTTGATATCATGCTATTTTGTCTATGGATGTCGTCGGTGTGAAATAAAAGGGGAGCTTGTAAGTCCATGGAGTTATCTATTTTGTGTTAGATAAATGCCTGGGCCGCTAGCTTAAGCCATGCCTAATCATGGTGGAAACTTGCAACATCACCATAATGAGAAATCTGTGAAGCATCCTCAATAAAAACTATGCAAATAGCAAATAAAAAGATCGCTGAGATGCTCATTGTCTGTTTTCCTTGTCATTTTGGTTATGGGATAGCTCCTGTACCATATGCAAGGGGTACCCTGTTGGAGGTTCTCTATGATACACATGTACTTACTATGACAAGAACTTACAGGTGACTAATGTTGAGTAGCATGAGGAGCAACCCTCGTATTCAAGGGACATGAGATTGCCAACTTATACTTTTTCAAGCATATACTCCATAGTTTGTTCACTTTAACCTTAATCACTTCAAGATGCTTATGATAGGGGCAATGAGGCTGAAAGCTAACAAGTACCATAATTTTTGGAAGATCTTTTTGAAACTTGAAATCTCTACTTCCCTTTATGAAGGGACTTTCTTCCACTATTATATTGAGTCTCCACCTTCTAACTTTAGGCACCAGTTAAGAGAGCATAGTTTCCATTCTTAGTTCTTTGTGCATTGTCCCAAAACTTATTGATTGATGCATATTGTTGATATTGCTTGTTCTTGTGCTAATTGTATCTAGTCACTCTTATGAACTTTGAAGGTGTCCTATGCATATATTTGCTACTCTATGAGGGACAAGATGAATGCCACTATGCTATGTTTTCTGTATGTGAAACAAACAAACTTTTTCAATGCATGTTATTCATGATCTTTGTTTATAACCTTTCATGTTGCATGCATAGTTACTTTGTCTTACTGTTAGAACTCCATCTTTCATGCACATGTTTAGAGCTCTTTGATCCCAGCTTTCAATGCTTGCAAATGGTTTAATCTTGGTTTTGATGGTGCATGTCACCTCAAAAATTATTCTTTTATCACTTACCTACTCGAGGACGAGTAGGAGTTAAGATTGGGGATGATTGATACGTCGGAAACGTATCTATAATTTTTGATGTTCCATGCTTGTTTAGTATCTAGTTTTCTTTGCTTTGTTTATACTTTGAGGAGTTTTTATATGTTTTCTGGTACTAACCTATTAACAAGATGCCACAGTGCTAGTTGCCTGTTTTCTTTTGTTTTTGGTTATAAAAGAGCTAGTATGGAAATATTCTCAGAATTGGATGGGACAAAATCCAAAGTCAATATTTCACCGAGGAGAACACGAAGTCTAGAGGAGAGAGGGGGGAGCCACAGGGCGGCCCACCCCCCAGGCGTGGGCCCATGCTAGGTCGCGCCTAGGCAGGGTGTGGGCCCCCTGGCCTCCCTCCTGCCTCGCCTCTTCGCCTATAAGAAGCCCTAGATGCCTAAACCCTAAGGACCCGATCAATATTCCACAAAACCGTCTATAGCCGCCGCAACCATCGTCCCTAGATCGGGGGGATCTGAAGCTCTTCCCGGCACCCTGCCAGAGGGGAAGATCATCCCGGAGGAATTCTTCTTCATCATGCCAGCCTCCTGTATGAAGGGTGAGTAGTTCCACCTTGGACTACAGGTCCATGCTAGATGGTTGTATCTCCTCCTTCGTGCTTTCATGTCTAGATATTGTGAGCTCCATTCATGATCAAGATCTCATCTATTTGTAATCATGCATGTTGTGTTTGCGGGGATCCAATGGATATTGAGATTACTATGTCAGATTGATTAATGGTTTTGTCTTATTGATTCTATCATGTCTGTGTTGTTTGTGATCTTGCATGCTCTCCATTGTTAGTAGCTATCTTGGCCAAGTAGTTGCTAGTGACTCCAAGAGGGGGTATTTATGCTCAATAGTGGGGTCATGCCTCTATTTAATCTAAGGAAAGTGATAGAAATCTCTAAGGTTGTAGATGTGTTGTTTCCACTAGGGAGAAAACAACGGTCCCTTGTTCATCGAACAAGTGGATTGTTAACCTTACACACTTTACTTAAAGCAGTTGTCTGTTGCTTGCAACTTAATACTAGAGGGGGTTCGGATGATAACCCAAAGGTGGACGTCTAGTCATAGATGCAGTTGGATGACGGTCTATGTATCTTGTTGTGTTTCCCAATAGAATCTCATAGGAGCATGATGTCTAGTATTGCATTGATATGCCTTGCTCAGCCCTGTCAATTGCCGTGCTGTAATTTGTTTACCCTACATGCCATGTTTGTTTATCTAAGGAGAACACCTCTAGTGAACTATGGTCCCCGGTCCAATCTTTACCATTGATACATCTTCCAATGTTACTGTTTACTTGCTACAAACCACTATTACCTTCCACACCATACAATTAATCCTTTGTTACAGCAAACTAGTGAGATTGCCAACCTCACTGTTCGTTGGGGCAAAGTCTTGAGTTTTTTTGTGCGGGTTTCCAAGTTTCTTGCAACACCTTTGAGACGTTTCCTTCCTCCTACTAGTTCGATAACCTTGGTTTCTTACCGAGGGAAAACTTGTTGTTGTGCTCTTGTCAACACTCGGATTTTTAATCCCAGATGCCTGTTATGCCATACATCACAATCCCAGGATTACCATTTTTGCGAGACATAATAGAATTGGATACCATAGTACATCATCCATTACAAACCATACATAAGGTCTTACACAAATAAGGATCTCATGATCCAGTTCTTAATACAAATCAAGCAGCGGAAATACGTAATGATAAAGGTAACGTAGGCGAAGCTCCATCTTCGGGGTCACAGGCAATGCTGATGATGGGAGATGATCCTAGTTGTCGTAACCTTCCTGGGGTCCATCATCCAGGTACACTTCTTCATAGTCTGGCCAAGGGAATATCCAGGGACAAAGCCATGAGTACTCTTTAAGTACTCGCAAACTAATACTAACACGTGATGGGGGTTTCTGTAATAGGACACTAAGCTCTATGGTTGTTTTGCAAAAAGCCAGATTTACCTCTACTAAGTTCAGAAGCAAGCAAAGCTAGTTGAAGTTTATAACACCTAAGTGGGAATTTGTATCCCATGCCACAACTCTGTTGTGGTCAAGTCAAGTCCTTAATTCATTTCACAAGTCATTTTGAAAACATCTGATGGGGGAATAGTATGGCCACTCCAACTGTCCATAACCGCGGACACGGCTATTTGAATAGTTTGACACTCTGTAGAGATTGTACACTTTCACCACAGCATTCGATACATCCGTCAGGAACAAATCCTGAATTGACCATACTCAGTATGCGGATAATCAATCCTAACCTTTCAATTACACGCCCTAGTATAGGCACCTCTCCTGTGAGTTTGGCCTCCCAACCATGACCAACTATCATCTTGGGTACTCCACAGGTGGACAATCTTCACAAGGTAGCCTCAGCTCAGACCTTGGCCGTGAGGGAACCCATACTAAGGTATATAAGTTTCCAGTCAAGCCCTACCCAATTTTCGGGTATTGTGGTTGTACGCTAAAATTGGAATGGTATCGCATCTAGACAACCATCAGTTTTATAAAGGGCTAAGGTTCATGCCTTAACATTTTCATCATCCAAAATCATCTGGTGTTCGGAAACACATGTCAAAACATTTTAGTAGAATGACTCATCATTCTAAGGTTTTCATAACCATTTTCACCAAGTATTCCCATCTAAAGTTGATCAAGTTTTATGCTTAGCACTAGCATCTACAAGTGGGGGTGAGTACTAATGAGGGGTGGTAAACCAGTGGAGTTTTAACTAAGTACCATCTCATGCCTTGGGATGACATCAAGATTGTCCAACTTAGGCCAAATTTATTGCTCTTTATGCAACCTTCAATTATCTTCCTAGAATCTACAAGTTACTTAAATAAACTCTAAGAAAATAGCTTTGATAAAGAAATAAAGTAGAAAGCTTGCAAGTAAAACTAGGATTGGGTTATCAAGTGGGTATGATCACATATTCTTAAGGCATCTAGTTGGCATGGTAACAAGCAAGTATTAGCTTGCATAGGTCAACTTGATTAGTAAGGCTTGCTAAAGTAGAATATCTTGCAAGTGTTATCTTGCCTTGTGCAGAGCAGTGGTTGAAGTTCTCCTCGGCTTCTTCTTCGTAGTATCCTCCTTCCTCCTCGTATCCTTGGTCGGTACTAGCGTCTATGAATAAATACGAGGTACACAATCACCAAACAATACTTAACTACTTTCAATCATCACACAAAAGGGTTCTATAGATGATCTAGCATCATCACTAACATTACAAGATTAAAGCATTTGTCTTATTTATTTGTTTTTGGAAAAGTAATTTCTACTCATTGAAAAACTACTTAAGATTTAATATTCTCCAAACCAAACATGGGATCATGTTGACAAATTTCATCACCACATATTTCAGTACATGGGAATGTGATTTAAAGTGGTGTCACAATTTAATAAGGTTTAACCTTTTATTTTAAATAAAATAAGTGACTAGAAATGCCTATGTGGCATTCTTTTATTACTTGGACATTATTTATGTAAGTAAACCCATATATTTTTATATATTCTGAAAGGTATGATCAAATATGATTTTTGAGAGTTGAACTCAACTCAAAAGCTATTATGGTTAAAATTTGAAAAATGTTTGAATGCAGAAAAGCTTCTTCCTTGTTATTTTTACCAAGGTTGATCTGCCTACCCAAATGATTTGAATCCAACGGCCTTAGATTAAGCATTTCAATATCTTTCTAACAAAATTTGTTTCATGCAATTTGGTTCACTTAATCGAGCTGGGTTGATTTTTGAAACTAGGTACATAACTGAGTTGGAATATAAATAGAAAAAGCTAAATTCAAACGAGTGGGCTGCGCGGGAAGGTTTAATGGGCCGGCCCAGTGTCACTCCACAGCGCGAGGCGAAACTGACAGGGGGGTCTACTGGTCAGTGGCTCTTTAAACGCGAAGCGGTACGTGGCGATGTGGTGCATTGGATTAGAATGACGATCGACGGCTGAGGGTCGTCGTCGACGATGAATAGTTCACCGACGAGCTCGAACCTTAGCGGATCGGTGGGGGTGCATAGGGGGCATACCGGGGCTCCAGTGACGAAGGCGAGGCGGGCAAACGACAAAGTCAACGACGACGAACTCAGGGGTGGTCGCGGCAGCTTCGGGGGTGGACGAAATCAACGGCTCCTCTTCTCCTCTGCAGCAGCGAGCTCCAGCCAAATTCCGGCGATGTGCTGCTCGCGTTGCTCCGGCTAAGGGGTGGAATGCTTAGTGAGGTGAGGGGAGTGAGATGGTGTGCTTCAAATGGCTTGGGGTGGCCTCCTTTTATAGGCTCGACGGCGAGACCGAGAGGGATGGGCAGGCGTCGGCGGCGACACGGCTACGGGCGGCTAGAGGCATGGCCAAGGTTGGCGATCGACGGGCGGTCTCCTAGCGATGCTCTATGGTTTAAATGCGCGTGTAGGGGCGATAGCAAATGGTCGGGAACATGCGGTGCTCTGCAAGGCAGAGGCGGCGAACTCGGCGGCGAGCGGTGGCTACGGGGTACGGGCGGTGAAATGAACATGTCTGGTGGTCTCCTAGGACGGTGGGGTGCATGCTGGCGGGCGGCGAGGGCTCGAGGTGGTCGGGTTGCGTGGGAACAACGCGTGCTCTGTGGTGCGCGTCGGCATGGTCGACAACGGCATGGGCGCGGCGTTCCTAGCAGTTCTGGTCGTTGTCTTCGAGCTAGGGCTGGTCGAGAGGGGGCGGTGAGGCATGGGCTACCTCCCAGACAAGGTTGGCACGGCTAGTTCTTCTCCTAGCTTGTTATCCACACTAGGGTGACATGGGTGCTCTCGTCCTGTTCACCATTGATGATATTGGCAAGCTTACAGTGGTGCTAGAGCTTAGTTAAGGTTGCTAGATGATCTACTAAGGCTAGTGTAACCAGAGAGGGAACAAGGTTGGCTCAAAACACTGCTCAAAATAGTGTTTGTGATTTTGTTGATTTGAATCAGCAACCTGTTTGATGAAATGGCCGCATGAACTTTAGTTTTGAATTTTAAAAAGATTTTTGGTGGGTGTGCTAGGTATGTGTTGAGGATTCTGTGGATGCTTGGGTTTTGAAAATTGAGCTTGTTTGAGTGGTTTTTGAAATAGTGGGATCTTCCCATATGAAATAGATTCAGTTTTAAACTGTCATTTAAACTAAGCATTCAAATGTTTTTAGATGATCACAAAGTGGGCCTTGGTACTTTGTTATGAGTACTATCAAGGGGTACAAAGATCTATACATGTTTCTGTTAAGTTCTGAAAGTTAGAGACAACCAAAGTAGGCATGGGAGTTAATTTGGCCAAAGTGACCATTCACTTAATTTGTTTGTTTTGATTTGTTTGTCTTTGGTAAAAATGTGGGGATTGTTTAGATGATGTTTATTTCACCTAAGAATCATTTTACAAGCAAAGAAACATAGAACCAATGCAATTCAAAAGAATCCAAATTTTGGATACACACACATATGCATGCTTTCATATTTTTAATTGGAAAAGTTTTTGTTAACCCTAATTTTGATGATTAGAGTTTGATGATCCAAGTTTATTATTTTTGGGATGTTACAGCTCTTCATACCTTCCTCTTGGGGATTCCCGACGAAGCGCTCCCAAGTTGACAGAGCGCCATCACAGGTCTCCAAGTTACTAGCAACACCTTTGAGACGTTTCCTTCCTCCTACTGGTTCGATAACCTTGGTTTTTTACTGAGGGAAGACTTGCTGCTGTGCTCATCACACCTTGCTCTTGGGGTTTCCAACGAAGTGCTACCACACGCCATCACCCTTCACTTGTGTGGCTTGAATAATAACATGAAACCAAACTCCACTGAGAACTGCTGAACCCTGCAAAGAACTTCACAAAACCAAAGAAGAACAAAAAATATTTTTGGTGTTTTTGATTTTTAAAGCAAGCAGTCAAAGAAAAAGCAAACAAAAAAAATATTTTTGGATTTTTTCTTAAGGCAAACCAAAGCTAGAAAGCAAAGAAAGAAACCAAGAGAAACAACGAAAATATTTTTGGTCTTTTTGTGTTTTGGGAAAGCAGGAAGAAAAACCAAAAAGAAAGAGAAACATGGATATACAAAGTACCGATGAAGCATGATATATAAATGAGTATGGTGTCGGTGTACCTCCCCCCAAGCTTAGGATTTTGGCCTAAGTGGGGCTCAATAGCGCGGGTAGTAACCCCAAGATGGTTGGTCATCATAGGAATGATCATAATCATGCTCGCGCGATGAAGAAGAAGACACACTACAATCATAGGAGGGCTGATGGTATGAAGACCCCCCATGTTGGAGGGCTGAACTGAATCATCTTTGGCATCCTCCCCAACATTATCCTCTTGCTGGGAGAGATCTGCCACGTATTTGTCAAGTTCTTCCTCCATGAGTGACCATCCTTGCCTGTTATCAAAATTAAACAAAGCAGGTGCAGGCAAAGAGACTACTTTCTCAGACCTACCCCTCTCCAACCACGCTTGATAAAGGATATATCATATGGTAAATCTCTCAAAGTAGCCCAAGAAGGAAAAAAATATGCCGAGCCATGGAATTGAGATCAAGTCTCTCTATGGGGAAATGATAGTCTGAATGGTGAGGCTCTAAACCATGAAAAGCTAGCAAACGAGAGGCAACGAGACCTCCACAAATTCCACCTTTCTCGCGGTTGGTGGTAATACGGTAAGCTATCAAAGCACCCAAGTTATAAGATCTATCCCTATTCAAAGCAGCTGAGATAAAAGCTAGATCAAATGAAGATAATTTTCTAGCAGTCTTTCTAGCAAGAACACACTTGGTAATGAAATAGGAAAAATATCTAATGGATGGGAACTGAATGTTCCGAATTTTACCGCTTTCCTTTGAGAAGTCGCAACCTTGGTAAATTTCAGCATAGAAATCCATGAGTGGCTTAGGCCTCTCTCTAATCTTCTCACAAGCACCCCACTGTGGCACTCTAACAGCTGCACAAAAATCAGCAAAAGGAAGGTCAACAGCTATATTTTAAATTTTATAGTGGACCATGGGATTAGACAAGGACCAACTAAACCGAAAGTCCCACACCACAACCATGGTTAGCTTAACATATTGATATGGTTCTTCCTCAACAAAATGTTCCAATCCTGCATTAGTAATCATAGTTTAGAAATCCTGGAAGATCCCCGCAGCTCTCATAAATTCAGGGCATGGATATATGGAACAGAAGAATTCCTCCTCACGATGGACTTTCGTTGGTTCAGGTACCATAAAATCATGTTGATTCAGTTGGTATGCACTCATCTTCTTTTCTGAAATTGTTAGACAAACATCAAACCAAGTGATCCCCAAGTTTATAAATGATGAGGAACTACTATAGGAACTTGCCTGAGGGCTAAACATGCATCAAAATGAAATCTCTAAGCAAAGAACAAGCATGCAAGATCACACAACCTATCACCTTTAGCAGCAAAATACTCAAAATACAATCTACCAGTCAAAAATCTAATTGGACAAGCGAAGGAGGCACATACCGGAGAGCAATCCCTCCAAAAATCAGAAGCAAGGATGGGCTGAGCAAGGAGATCGAAAATCGGGAGCAAGAATAGCAGGAACTCAAGCTTGAGAAAGTTTTCTAGTGTTTTTCGGGAGAGAAAGAAGTGGCTGGGAGAAGACAACTAGGAGGGCCATAGGTGGGTCCCACCCAGGCCAGGCACACCCTAGGGATGGCCGCGCCACCAGGGCGTGTGCTGGCCTGGTAGGCCCCCTTGGGCCAATCCAGGTGCCCCTCTGCCCCTTTTTTGAGGAAAAATTTAATATGAATTTTCTGGGAAACTTTATTTTTGGCCAATTTTCAGGTTATGAAAATTGATTTTCTCGCAGAAACAGATTTTTCTAGAAGAAGAAAAATCAAATCAAAACCAAAACTACAGAAGTTCTAAGACACTCTAACAAGCTAACAACTAGCAAAACTAAAGCTAACAAGAGGAAGAGCAAAGACTAGAGAGGAGAAAAATAAAGGTGTGCAAGTATAACGACTATGAAAGCATTTTTTTGTTCAATAAAATCCCTTTGTTAACAAGGTTGATCTAGTCTTGTTACCAAAACAATTTAAAATGACAAAACTTTGCATTTCACAAAATGCTTATGTTACCTCAAACTTAATAGCAATAGTCCCAATCATAATAGTTTCAAAACTTCCATGTGGAATGGGATAATATATTTCTCCAACTTTGATGCTCTCAATATTTTCAATTGAATTTAGGCAATAGCTCTTATCCATCTTCTTGGGGAAATAAACAGTATGCTCCTTGTCATTAATATTAAAAGTTACTTTTCCTTGATTACAATTGATAACAACACCTGCAGTATTAAGAAAGGGTCTCCGAAGAATAATAGACATATTATCATCTTCAGGCATCTCAAGCACAACAAAATCAGTTAAAACTAAGCAATTATGAGCCACTTGAACATGAACATCCTCACATATACCAACAGGAATAGTAGTAGACTTATCAGCCATTTGCAAAGATATATTAGTTGGTATCAATTTTTCTAGCTGAAGTCTCTTGTAGAGAGAAAAAGGCATAACACTAACTCCAGCTCCCAAATCACACAAAGCAGTTCTAACATAATTATTTTTAATAGAGCAAGGAATAGTTGGAATACCTGGATCACCAAGTTTCTTTGGAACCTTACCATTGAAGGAATAATTAACAAGAAAAGTAGAAATTTCCTCATTAGAAATCTTCCTTTTATTAGAGACAATATCCTTCATATACTTTAAATAAGGAGGCAACTTAATAGCATCAGTCAAAGGAATTTGCAAAAATAAAGGTTTCATCCACTCACAAAACTTGTTATAGTGTTCTTCCTCCTTTGACTTGTGTTTCTTATTAGGAAAAGACATTGGTTTCTGCACCCAAGGTTCTCTTTCACTACCATGCTTATTAGAAACAAAATCTTCCTTAGTGTACCTAGTGTTCTTAGTGTGCTTCTCATGTTCTTCCTCAATTTCTTCCTTATCAGGAGCATCATTTTTATCACCACTTTCATTTTCAGCATCAGAGACAGATATACTATTAGGATCTATAGTAGGTTGAGGAGGTTCCTCAACTATTTTATGTTTATTTTCTTTCTCTTATGAGGACTACCACTATTTTCAGCTTGTTGAGAATCCTGCTCAATTCTTTTAGGATGTCCTTCACGATATAAAGGATCTTGAGTGGCTGCACCACTCCTAGTTCTAATCCCATAAGCATGTTCATATCCAGAAGCATTAACTAGCATATCCTTTTGTACCTTAGCAAGTTGATCAGTTTGGGTTTGAACCATTTGGAAGTGTTTAACAAGCATTTTAACATCATTAGCAGTTCTTTCCACAATATCTTTCAACTCATTAGTATCTCTAGAGTTCTCCAATAAAAGATTCTGAACTTGTTTATTAAAATTACCTTGCTTAACAATAAAAGTGTCAAGTTCCTCTAAGCATTAATCAGGATGTAAACCATAGGGAATATCACCTTCATCAAAGTGTTGGAGAGAGTGTACCTCAATAGTGGACGAGTGGGGAATTAGCTTACATAATTCTTCTATAGTAGGTAGATTCTTCACATCTTCAGATCTAATACCTTTCTCCTTAAGACATTTCTTAGCTTCTTTCATGACTTCATCATTTAATTCAATCATTCCCCTCTTCTTTGGTGTTGGTGTTGGTGTTGGAATTGGTTCAGGCACAATTGGTTCAGGTGTAATTAGCTCAGTTGAAGTCCAATCATCATAATTATTGCTTATTTTAGCCATTAATTCTTCAGCTTTTGCAGGAGTTCTTTTCCTGAAAACACAATCAGCAAAACTATCCAGGTATGTCCTAGAATCATCACTTAGTCCATTATAATAAATATCAAGAAGCTCATTTTTAGGTAATGGACATCCAGGATGTGCACGGATCAAGGCACAGAACCTTGTCCATGACTCAGGCAATTTCTCCTCTTCTCCCTGATTAAAATCAAAAAGTTTCTACAAAGCAGCATGTCTAGCACTAGGAGGAAAATATTTCTGAAAGAAAGTAGCAATCAATTAAGCAATCAGGGCTATCAATGGATCCAGGAGGAAATCTATTAAAGCAAGCTTTAGCTTCTCCTTTTTGTGAAAAAGGGAAGATTTTAGTAACAAAGTACTTGCGCATCTTAACATCATCAGAGAATAAGGCACTCATAGTGGAAAGATCATTCATATGTGCCACAACACTTTCATTCTCAGTCCCACGAAAAGGTTCTTTCTCTATAATGTTTATATAGGACAAATCAAGAGAGAAATCATAATCTTTATCTTTATTGTCTATGGGAGAAGTAGAAAACTTAGCATCAGGAGACAGTTTAGGTATAATAGTACGTCTCTCAAGTAGACTCTTAATAGAACTAGCACCGTGTGTGTTTCGACACTCTTCAATAAATTCATCAGTCATTGATACGTCGTAAACATATCTATAATTTTTGATGTTCCATGCTTGTTTAGTATCTACTTTGCTATGTTTTGTCTACACTTTGAGGTATTTTTATACAATTTCTGGAACTAACCTATTGACAAGATGCCACAGTGCCAGTTGCCTGTTTTCTGCTGTTTTTGGTTTCCGAAAGCTAAAAAATGAATATTCTCGGAATTGGACGGGACAAAAGCCAAAGTTCATATTTTTCCTGAACGATACAGAAAATCGAAGACGAGATGGAGGAGGACACCCTGGGTGGGTGCGGGGCCCACCCTGGCCGCGCCCATTGGGGTTGTGGCCCCCTGGCCCTCCATCGCCTTGCCTCCTTCGCCTATAAGAAGCCCCCGACTCAGAAACCCTAGAGAATCGACCAGAAAGGCACGAGAAGTTCCATAGCATCGCCGCCACCGAAGGGGAGATTCGGGGGACAGAAAGTCTCTGTTCCGGCACCCTGCCGGGACGGGGAAGTGCCCCCGGAGCCATCTCCATCGATCTCCACCACCATCTCCATTGCTGATTCCCATGATGAGGAGGGAGTAGTTCTTCCTCGAGGCTAAGGGCTCTACCGATAGCTATGTGTTCATCTCTCTCTATGCATGATCATGTTGTGGTCATGAGCTTTGTAATCAATTAGATCTGCTCTCTTACTCAAGTGCTTCAATAGATCTCTGCTATCCCCATGTGTGTGAAAGTGACAGCATGCACGCCATGGTGGCACTTAGGCTAGAGTCTACATAAATACTCATCGTGCTTTAATAGATCTATCCTTTTCCCCACGTGCGTGACAGTGACAGCGTGCGCTCCATGTGTGGCACTTAAGCTAGATTACATATATATATTCATGGTTTATATTTGGTGTTGGATGTATTTATGAAATTGTGGTGTTTGTTGGAACCATCTAGCGCTATAGGTGACAGTGTGTGGTTATCTAGATGGGGAAGGCGGACTTTGAGGTGTGCTTTTGTAGGCCTACCGTGGATTAGAGTGTCCAACCGGAGAGTAGTTAAGAGTAGTATCATGAAGAGAGGATATTTATATGAGAGAGTGTTCACTAGTGAAAGTATGATCCCTAGGCCTTATTTCTAAACATTGAAAAACCATTCACATCTAGGTCTGTTACATGTTTGCTTGCTTCCAGTCTTTTCCTTCCCGCCAGAAGCTCTTTTCTGGCACCGTTACCACTTATATTTTACTATCTCTTTGACGAACTAGTGCACCTATACACCTGACAAGTGTATTGGGTGTGTTGGGGACACAAGAGACTTCTTGTATCTTGATTGCAGGGTTGCTTGAGAGGGATACCTTTGACCACTTCCTCCCTGAGTTCGATAAACCTTGGGTAATCCACTTAAGGGAAACTTGCTGCTGTTCTACAAACCTCTGCACTTGGAGGCCCAACAACTGTCTAAAAGAATAGAAGTGCGTAGACATCAAGCTATTTTCTGGCGCCGTTGCCGGGGAGATAAGGTAAAAGGTACTCACATCCTCCAGTGTGAGTGCTCGAAGTTATTTCCTTTAGATTCTGCAATTTTGTCTTTTTGTTTCTTGTTTTCACTAGTTAGTCTAAATGGAAAACAACAACAAAATTAGAGAGATTTCTAGTATTTATCTTGAGTTAGGACATGAAGTGTTTGAAAATAAAATTAAAAACCCTATGGAACTTTCTTTGCATGCTAATAGCAATGTTATTAGTATGAATTTTTTGAACACCATTATTACTAATGGTATGGAAACGTCTAAGCTTGGGGAAGCTAGTTTTTATGAGAAAGATCTTTTTTAGTTCCCCAGCTTTAGGGAAGAAAATTTGCTCTGATGATAATTTATCTCCCATATGTTGTAATTCTAATGATACTTGTGATATTATAAATCCACATACTGAAAGTGCCCCTTTTAAAATACCTATTGAAATTGTTGAACGTGTTATGAATAACTGCTATTTTGGAGATGGAACTGTCCATCCTAGTGATCATTTACTCTTTATACATGAATTATGCGAGTTGTTCAAGTGTGCAGGTATTTCAATGGACCAAGTTAAGAGGAAGCTATTCCCTTTCTCACTTAGGGACAAAGCAAGGGAGTGGTATGAGCTACTAGATGATCCTCATCATTTGGAGTGGAAGGAACCTAAATCTCTCTTTTACTCTAAATTTTATCATCCTCATGAAAGTCATAAAGATAGGAATTATATTTATAATTTTCATCCCCATGAGGGATAAAGTATTGCCCAAGATTGGGGGAGATTGAAGTCACTAATGCTCAAATGTCCCATTCATGAGCTCCCCAGTAATATTGTTATTAATAATTTTTATGCAAGGCTTTCAGGACATTACAAGGACTATCTAGATACCTGTTTAGAGGGATCCTTCACAAGTAAGGAGGTCAAAGCTAAGTGGGATCTTCTTGAAAAAATTCAAAGCAATACCGAAGATTAGGATAACGACAAAGGTAAAGAACCAGGTATAAACTATGAGTATGATTGCATTAAGTCTTTCGCTGAAACAACTAATTTTCAAGAGCTTAGTGCTAAGTATGGTCTCAATCCTCAAATTCTTGTTAAATATTATAGAGCCTTTGCTTCCCATATTAATGCTCCTAAAGAAAAGTGGGACATGTATCATGAACCTTTTAAAGACACTTGCATGGAAAATGAAAATGTTATTAATGATTGCAATAAACATGCTCAAACTTCTGAAATTACTATTTCTTATAAGCATGTTAATTTTTTTGGTATGCATAGACCTTGTGAGAAGAATCAAATAGAAGAAGAATATTGTATCACACACTGGAATGAAAAAACCAGAACGTGGTGTAAGGCTCTAAATGATCTTGGTAAAAAACAATTGTGCCCTCTATCCTTTTATTTGTGAACTCTGCTATGAAGTGGGTCATTTCAATTTTCAATGCTCAGGCCATAATAATAAACTTTCTAATCCAGTGAGTACTGCAAGCTTATATTGTGATAACGCAATCACTGATAATCAACATGATGAACTTACATTGTTTTTGGGGTGTGAAGAGTTATCTAGAAAAACTTCTTTGATAGACATGAGTGCTTTTGGTATGAATTGCGTCCTGCATGGGTGTCATATTTATTGTGTTGATAATTGCCACGCGAATACTTACATACAAAATCTTATAAAAGATGATATTTTACCAAAATATGACAGGACTGATATGAGTTTTGTTCTTATTAATGAAAAGGAGGAATCCTCCAAACTTTCTTCTATTGTCTCTAACAATAAACCAGGGTATGTGGAGAAGCTTCCTTTCAAGCCTCTCCCTCCTAAAGAGGATAAGAAGAAGAGGAGGAGTAAAAGGAGAGAGGAAACGATATCTTCCTCTAAGCATGTTGCTCTTATCATAGTTTTTGCTGATGATTCTGAACTAGATGATGTTCCTATGCATGTTACCGATAGTAGTGATAATGATTGGGAAAAGCACACCACTTTTGATATTGAAAATCTCTTTGGTACCAATTCTGAAAATGATGATATTAATAGTTTTTGTGCTATTAGTGCTATCCATGTTCATTCCAATGATGATATGTTTACAAATGAACACACTTGGTAAGATAGCTATTCTATTGCTTATGATGATACTATAACTCTAATATATGATTATTACAATTATGAATACAATATTTTTAGTCCACCTACTATTGTGGAGGAAATTAATTGTGATTACAATATGCCTCCTATATTTTATTATTATGGTGATGATAATAATAGTGATAGCTATTTTGTTGAATTTGCTCCCACTACAATTAATACGAATGACTATGCTTATGTGGAGAGTAATAATTATTATATGCATGTGGCTCATGATAAGAATGTTTTATGTAATAGTTATATTGTTAATTTTATTTATGATGCTACTGAAAGTTATTATGAGAGAGGGAAACATGGTTTTATGGATCTCAACAATATTAAGTTTCTCCTCTTTATGTTGAAAATTTTGAAGTTGCACTTGTTTTGCTTTCCTATGCTTGTTGCTTTGTGCTTTCATGACTTGTTTCTTTACAAGATTCCTATGCATAGGAAGTGGGTTAGACTTAAATGTGTTTTGAATTTGCTTCATGATTCTCTCTTTTACTTCAATTCATATTTCTTATGTGAGCATCTTCTCAAACTATCAAGCCTAACTTAAAGGCGTTAAAGAAAAGTACTTGTTGGGAGATAACCCAAGAGTTTTCTTGAGCCTTGGAAGTTATTACTTCAGTAATGACCTCTCCTTATCCTTTTTGTTTGGTTTTTGTGCCAAGAATGACCTCTAATGAGAGGGAAATAAGATTTGGGGAGTTGCTGCCAATGAGAGGGAAATAGATGGAGTTCTAACAGTAAGACAAAGTAACTATGCATGCAACATGAAAGGCTACAAACAAAGATCATGAATAACATGCATTGAAAAACGTTTGTTTGTTTCACATACAGAAAACATGGCATAGTGGCAATCAGCTTGTCCCGCATAGAGTAGCAAATAGATGCACAGGCCACCTTCAAAGTTCATAAGAGTGACTAGATACAATTAGCACAAGAACAAGCAATATCAACAATATGCATCAATCAATAAGTTTTGGTACAATGCACATAGAACTAAGAATGGCAACTATGCTATCTTAACTGGTGCCTAAAGATAGAAGATGGAGACTCAATATAATAGTGGAAGAAAGGCCCTTCATATAGGGAAGCTAGGATTTCAAGTTTCAAAAAGAGCTTCCAAAA
The DNA here is from genome assembly GCA_916181665.1 of Avena sativa. NCBI lineage: Eukaryota > Viridiplantae > Streptophyta > Magnoliopsida > Poales > Poaceae > Avena > Avena sativa. The sequence continues at coordinate 513,510,179 of OV702294.1, forward strand.
ATTATGGTACTTGTTATCTTTCATCCCTCATTGCCCCTATCATAAGCATCTTGAAGTGATTAAGGTTAAAGTGAACAAACTATGGAGTATATGCTTGAAAAAGTATAAGTTGGCAATCTCATGTCCCTTGAATACGAGGGCCAGTCCTCATTCTACTCAACTTTAGTCACCTATAAGTTCTTGTCATAGTAAGTACATGTTTATCATAGGGAACCGCCAACGGGGTACACCTTGCACATGGTACATGAGCTATCCCATAACAAAAATGACAAGGCAAGAAGACAATGAGCATCTCAGCAATCTTCTTATTTACCATGGGAATATGGTGCTTTTTTCTCTCTTTCCTCTTTTCTCAATATGTCTCTTTTTTATAAGAATAAAGCTTCATAGATGTCGTTATGGTGATGCTGCAAGTTTCCACCATGATTAGGCATGGCTTAGGCTAGCGGCCCAGGCGTTTCTCTAACACACATACATAACTCCATGGACTTACAAGCTCCCCTTTCATTTCACACCAACGACATCATAGACAAAAGACATGATATCAATTGTGTACAAAGTATAGGTGCAATGTTGAAAGCGTTCCTCGTGACAGTACGGTTCTGCTAATTCCAAGGTATAAGTGCAATCATATACAACATAGATGACACAATGGTTCAAGTTTATTAGGGGCAAGAAAAATAAAGTGTGCCATCAAGTTTGTGAGAGCTTTAATCACTAAGTTTTCACATAACAAAATACTTTTTAATTGGAAGATAGATGAAAACAAGTATATACTTGGAACAGTGTAACACACCATGCATAGGAATTTATAGTGGACACTTTGGAATAACTTGGTTTCTTGGGAGTTGGAAGCATGAGTAGAGCTTACTCATACAAGTGGAGGCTAGCAAAAGACTGGGAGCAACCAACTAAGAGGGCAATAATGGCCATAATCATGTAGAGCGACAAAACATTACTAATCAAAGCATAGAGTGGTACTACAAGTCAAGGACTAAATTATCATAGAGGCTATGGTGACTTGTTCATAGTCATAACATGGTGTGAGCATGTGCCAAGTCAAGCCAAACAAAGAATCAAAGGAGAACATCACAATACTATGCTTTTGCATGCTGAAACAACGCATGATTTTTTTTCAAGGCACACACTAAGCAATCCCAATTGTTTGGAACAATTCATGCTACAGCAATAATCACTAAGTATAAGGTCAAAACAACATCTAGCATGACATGCTAAAGTCTAAGTCATAGTCAAAGGAAGCTCCTCTTGCACTATTTCAAGCAAGAACTTTCTACTCCTTTCCAACACCAATCAACTTATTTGAAACAACACAGGGAGAAAGGGCCTCCAAACTACTTTATTCAAGAAAACTAAGCAAACTAATCGAAGCAAACAAAAACTAAGATGCTCCAAGAACAACACAACAGTGCATGAAACAATAAAAACGAAGTGTCTAGAAAGACCTGAGCTTTTTATTGATGAAGAAGGGGATGCCTTGGGCATCCCCAAGCTTTTATGCTTGTAAATCTTGAATATTTCTTGGGGTGACACGTGGTGGCATCCCCAAACTTGAGCTTTTTTCCATTCTTCATCTCATTACATCATTCTCTCTCTACACCTGAAATTTTTCCTTCATACAAAACTTCACACAATCTTCATTAGCAACATTAGTGTATTCAAAAGATAATAGACCCTTGGGTTTAACTTTAGAACATCAAAACTTTCACTAAAAACACAAGCTACTGTAGCAATTCCCTCAAAAAGCTCAATTTTCCAAAAAGAACCCAAAAAGGAATCAATAAGAAGCAAATGCAAATAATGGCAGAAATCTGTCAAAACAGACCAGCAGGTAGAAACCGATTTTTTCTAAGACCTTCTGTTAATCAAATAAAGAAGTGTTGAACTAACGAAAGTTAGCTAAGATAATGAGGGATTTATTCGTAAAATATCAGCTCAATCCGACTTACATAGATTGCTCATGAATTTTTATGGTGGAGTACAAAAATCTGTTTCAAGACAGCAACTCCTCAAATCTTACTTCCCTCTCATTAAAGGTAATTATTGGCACAAAAAGCAAACAAAAGCAAACAAAAGGATAAGGAGAGGTCATTAATGAAGATATAAATTCCAATACTCAAGAAAACTCTTGGGTTATCTCCCAATAAGTACTTTTCTTTAACGCCTTTAAGTTAGACACAAGAAGCGAGAATCAAGTATTTTCAAATGAAGAAGCATTAACATCAAACCTTGTTTTCAATGGAGGAGTGTAACATCCCAAAAACATTGAACAATGACTATCAATTTTCCAATCACCAAAATTAGGGTTAACAAAAACTTTTATTAAATTGAAATCATATGGATGTATGTGTGTATGTGATGATTGCATGAATGAATAAATGGACTTATGTGATTAACCTAAATAGCAAGGAATGGATTAAAGATGAAAACAACATCATCTAAAACATTTCCAAGCAAAAACAAATCAAGAGAAAATCAAAAACAAAACATATAAGCAAATAGTCATTTTTGCCAATCTTGGTCACTAGGCCAGTTTGAGTGTTTCTAGTCCAAGATTTCAAACAGAAATATTTCTATTTATTTTCACCCCTTTCTAGACCAAGTAAAAGTGAATCAAAGCCCACCTTTCAAACTTGCAGAAACATTTGGCAACCCCATTCAAATGACGAGTTAAAATTGAATCTTTATCATATGTGAAGATCACACATTTTCAAAACCTAACTAAACCAGTGCCCCTTGACCAATCCAACTGACCAGAGACTCCCTAGTATGTAACTAGCAAACCCACCAAGTTTGAATCCAAAATTCAAATTTGAATTTCTTTTGGCCATTTCATCAAACATCTTGTAATCAGCAAACAAACAAACATCAAACACTATTAGGAGCAGTAATTTTGGCCAACATTGTCCCCTTTCTAGCTCACTCTACACTCTCAATAGATGATCAAACTAATCTAACTAGCCTTAGCACCATTGTGAGCATGCATAGCCATCAATGGTGACCATGACGAGAGCACCCTTGCCACCCCCATGTCGCCAGCGAGCTAGGATAAGCTCTAGCCTTGCCAACCTTGTATGGGACACGCAGCACTGTCCACCGCCACCCCCTGTCCAAGCCCCGAGCCTTGCCAGCCATTGGACCACACAACAAGCTCGTGCCCAGTTTCTCTACGAGCGAGCCAAGTGCGCGCCAGTGCGCCGCACGCGACACCAGCCCACAGACCACGCGCCGCCCTCGCCGCTTGCGTGCGTGATCGCCAACATCCCAGCAACCCGTCAGACAACCTTGTTCGCCGCCGCGTGAACCATGGACGTTGTGCGCCATTAAATTCACCGTCGGACCCGCCCAGAGCACCGCGACGTTCCGACCGTTCCTCACCGCCCCACGCCTTGCCATCAAGCCGTTGAGCTTCGCCAGGAGGCAACGCACCGCCCCTATCGTCGTCCATGCCATTAGCATGCTGTGCGGACGACAACGACGAGATCCACCCGCGCCCGTCGGTCCCCTTCATGCACTATAAAAGGAGGCCACCCCCGTTCGATTTGAGCACATCATCTCACTCCCCACCTCTCACTGATCACACCCACTCACCCCAGGAGCAAGGCGAGCACCAGGTGGCCGGAATTTCACCGGAGTTTGCCGCTGCAGAGGAGGAGAGGCGCCGTCGATTGGAGCCGCCCCAGGAGAAGCTTTCGGTACCAGGAGGATCACCGTCGCCGACTTCGTCAGTCGCCCCCATCACCGACCATCGCCGGAGCCCCGGTGAGCCCCTGTCGACCCGCACTGGCCGCGCTAGGGTTCTGCCTCGCCGCGTCCTGTTCAGGCGTGGACGATGGACCACAACCGTAGGATTAGAGCTAGATCGCATGGTCCACATCACCCAATACCGCTTCGCCACTCCCTGTCTCACTAACGAGTGGGGACAGCCACATAACTATCCCGCGCGCGCTATGCGTAGTGGGACGGCCCAATTAAACCTCCTGCCGACCCAGTAATTCAAATTTATATTTATTCTTTTAGTTCTAAACTTAGTTCTATACCCAGATTCAAAAATCAAACTAGCTCGATTCACTTAACCAAAATGCATGAAACCAATTTTGTTAGAAAGGTACTGGAGTGCTTAATCCAAGCCCGTTGGATTGAACCCAATTGGATTTGTAGATCACCCATGGTAAAAATAACAAGGCAGAAGCTTTTCTGCATTCAAACATTTTTCAAAATTCAACCATAAAAGATTTTGAGTTGATTCCAACTCTCAAAAATCACATTTAACCATACCTTTCTGAATATATAAAAATATATAGGTTTACTTGCAGAAATAATTATTAAGTAATAAAAGAATGCCTCATAGGCCATTCTAGTCACTTTAATTAATTAAAATAAAAAGGTTAAACCTTATTAAATTGTGACACCACTTTAAATCACATTCCTATGTACTGAAATATGTGGTGATGACATGTGTCAACATGATCCCATGTTTGAGTTGGAGAATACTAAATCTTAAGTAGTTTTCAATGAGTAGAAATTACTTTTCTAAAATAAATTAAAGAAGACAAGTGCTTTAATCTTTGTGATAATAGTGATGATGCTAGATCATCTAGTGTGAACCTTGGTGTGCTAAATAGAGTAATTAAGAATTGTGCGGTGATTGTGTACCTCGTATTTATTTATAGATGCTAGTACCGACCAAGGATACGAGGAGGAAGGAGAATACTACAAAGAGAAAGCCGAGGAGAACTTCAACCACTGCTCTGCACAAGGCAAGCTATTAACTGAGCAAGCTTATACGTGCAATTATGCATGCCTATACTAATATCTTAGCAAGCTACTCTCTTAGAAAGCTAAGCTAAACCATGCAAGTTTTACTTGCAAGCTTACTTCAATTGATACCTAGACTAGTTTTACTTGCAAGCTTAGTATTTTATTTCTTTATCAAAGCTTTCTCTTAGAGTTTACTTAGTAATTTGTAGATATTAGAAGGATAAGGAAAGGTAGCATAAAGATCATAAAACTTGACCTAAGTTAGATAATCTGGATGTCATCCTGAGGCATGAGATTGAACTTAGATAAGATACACTTGATTACCACCCATCATTAGTGTTTACCCCCACTTGTAGAAGCTAGTGCTAAGCATAAAACTTGATCAACTTTAGATGGGAATACTTGGTGAAAATGGTTATGAAAACCTTAGAATGATGAGTCATTCTACTGAAATGTTTTGACATGTGTTCTTGAACACCAAATGATTTTGATGATGAAAATGTTAAGGCATTAGCCTTAGCCCTTTACAAAACTGATGGTTGTCTGGATGCGATACCATTCCAATTTTACCATACAACCACAATATCCGAAATTTGGGTAGGGATTGACTGGAAATTTATATACCTTAGTATGGGTTCCCTTGTTGCCAAGGTTTGAGTTGAGGCTACCTTGGGAAGATTGTCCACCTGTGCAATACCCAAGATGACAGTTGGTCATGGTTGGGAGGCCAAACTCATAGGAGAGGTGCCTATACTAGGGCGTGTAATTGAAATGTTAGGATTGATCATCCGCATACTGAGTATGATGAATTCAGGATTGTTCCTGACGGATTTTATTGAATGTTGTGGTGAAAGTGTATAATCTCTGCAGAGCGTCAAACTATTCGAATAGCCGCGTCCACGGTTATGGACAGTTGGAGTGGCCATACTGTGCCATCGTCAGATGTTTTCAAAATGACTTTAGAAATGATTCATGATTTTGACTTGACCACAACAGAGTTGTGATATGAAATTCAAGTTCCCACTTAGGTGTTATAAAATTTTCAACTAGCTTTCTTTGTTTCTGAACTTAGTTAAGGTAAATCTGGCTTTTTGCAAAACAACCTATAGCTTAGTATTTCCTACTGAAAAACCACTTCACTTGTTAGTATTAGTTTGCGAGTACTTAAAGAGTACTCATGGCTTTGTCCCTGGCTATTCCCGTGGGAAGACTATGAAGAGGAGTATCAGGAAGATGGACAGCAGGAAGGTTACGGCAACTAGGATCATCTTCCATCGTCAGCATTGCCTGTGACCCTGAAGAAGGAGCCTCACCCACGCTATCGTTATCATTATGTTATTTCCGCTGCTTGATTTGTATTAAGACTGTATCATGAGATCCTTATTGTTGTAAGACCTTATGTATGGTTTGTAATGGATGACACTATGATATCCAATCTGATATGTCTCGCAAAAATGGTAATCCTGGGATTGCAATGTATGGCATAACAGGCATCTGGGATTAAAAATCCGGTTGTTGACAAGGCGAAAAAGCAACTTCTCTCTCCTCATAGGGAAGTGTTCAATACCTTTATTGAATGTAAATTGATATTTAATGGTGCCTTCTTTCATATCAATGATGGCACCAACAGTTCTAAGAAAAGGTCTTCCCAAAGTAATAGGACAAGAAGCATTGTATTCAACATCCAAAACATAGAAATCAACAGGGACATAAGCATTGTTAACCATAATGAGAACATCATTAATACTCCCCATGAGTTTCTTCTTAGCATTATCATTAAGTGGGACATCCAAATAACAATATTCCAAAGGTGGCAAATCAAGCATTTCATAATCTTTCTAGGCAAAATAGAGACACTAGAACCAAGTTCACATGAAGCTTTGAGATCAAAGTCATTCACTTGTATATTAATAATGGGTTCCCAACTATCTTCTACTTTCCTAGGGATAGAAGCTTTGTGCTTCAACTTCTCTTCCTTAATTTTAACAAGAGCATCTGTAATGTGTTTGGTGAAAGCTACATGCATATCACTAGCATCCGGACTTCTAGCAAGCTTTTGTAGGAACATAATCACTTCAGAAATATTGCAACCATCAAGATCAAAATCAAACTTAGCATCACTAGTAGTAGACTCATTGGGCTTAGGAATTGTAGGAGGTGGAATAGGGACTTCTTGTGGTTTAGTGGCATCCATATTGGTGGTGGTGATGGTGCACACACTATAGTTTCTAGCAATTTCAGCTTCCCTTTCCCACTTATCATGAAGTTGGGCTAACAGTCTAACATTTTCATTAATAGTAACTTGTATGGCATGAGTAGCAGCAAAGGTACTTTTCATGGTTTCAGGTTTAGCATCCATTTTATTAATCAAAGAGGACTGTGCTTCAAACAAAGAGGAAATATTTTTCTCTACATTCAAAATCTTTTCCTCCACAGTCTTGTTGAAAGTGGTTTGTTTACTAATAATGTCTTTGAGCATGACTTCAAGTTCAGAGGGGGCACTTCTAGTATTGTTGTAGGAGTTGCCATAGGTATTGCCATTATTAGGAGGATAAGGCCTATCATTGTTGTTACTACCAAAATTACTCCTATAGGCATTGTTGTTGAAATTGTTGTTTCTAATGAAGTTCACATCAACTTGCTCTTCTTGAGCAACCAAAGAGGCTAAGGGAACATTATTTGGATCTAAAGGAGCTTCCCATTTATCAAGCATAGCCATGATAACATCAATCTTATCACTCAAAGAGGAGGTTTCTTCAACAAAATTTACCTTCTTACCATGTGGAGCTCTCTCAGTGTGCCATTCCGAATAATTAACCATCATATTATCAATGAGTTTTGTTGCAGCACCCAAGGTGATGGTCATAAAGGTACCTCCAGCAGCTGAATCCAATAGGTTTCTTGAAGAGAAGTTCAAACCTACATAAAAAGTCTAGATAATCATCCAAGCAGTAAGTCCATGAGTGGGACAATTCTTAACCAAAGATTTCATTTTTCCCAAGCTTGAGTAACATGTTCATTATCAAGTTGTTGAAATTTCATAATATCACTTCTCATAGATATAATCTTAGCAGGAGGGTAGTACTTTCCAATAAAAGCATGTTTGCACTTAATCCAAGAATCAATACTATTTCTAGGCAAGGATAGCAACCATTCTTTAGCTTTTCCTCTCAAGGAAAAAGGAAACAACTTGAGCTTAATAATATCTCCATCTACATCCTTATATTTTTGCATCTCACAAAGTTCAACAAAGTTATTGAGATGGGCAGCATCATCATCAGAACTAGCACGAGAAAATTGCTCTCTCATCACAAGATTCAACAAAGCAGGCTTAATTTCATAAAAGGTAGCATCAGGAGCAGGTGGATCAATAGGAGTGCTTAGGAAATCATTGGTGTTTGTGCTAGTGAAGTCACACAACTTGGTGTTCTCAGCAGTGTTCATTTTGGCACAAGTGGAGCAACCCAACAGCAGCAGCAACTACATCAGGAACTAATTTTTTTGTGTTTTTGATAAGAGAAAGCAAACTAAACTAAACTAATTTTTTTGGAGTTTTTGATAAAAGAGGCAAACAAAACCAAGCAAAAGAAACTAAGCAAAACAAAAACAAAGTAAAGAGAAAGTTTGAGAAGGACTCTCCTTGTGAAGACGTCCTTAGCCTCCCCAGCAATGGCGCCAGAAAACTTGTTGATGGCGCCTGAGAGCTCTTCGTCGGGAAACCCCAAGAGCAAGGTGTGAAGAGCACATCAGCAAGTCTTCCCTCAGCAAGAAACCGAGGTTATCGAACCAGTAGGAGGAAGGAAATGTATCAAAGGTGTTGCAAGCAACTTGGAAACCTGCACAACACAAACTCAAGACTTTGCCCCAACGAATAGTGTGGTTGTCAATCTCACCGGTTGTTGTAACAAAGGATTAACTGTATGGTGTGGAAGGTGATAGTGGTTTGCAGAAAGTAAACAGTAACAGTGGAAGATGTATCAATGGTAAAGATTGGACCGGGGTCCATAGTTCACTAGAGGTGTTCTCCTTAGATAAACAAACATGGCATGCTGGGTAAACAAATTACAGCAGGGCAATTTACAGGACTGAGCAAGGCATAACAATGCAATATTAGACATCATGATCCTATCAGATTCGATTGGGCAATACAACAAGATACATAGAACGCCATCCAACTGCATCTATGACTAGAAGTCCACCTTTGGGTTATCATCTGAACCCCATCCAGTATTAAGTTGCAAGCAACAGACAACTAGTTTAAGCAAAGTGTGTAAGGTAAACAATCCACTTGTTCCATGAACAAGAGACCATTGTTTTCTCCCTAGTGGCAACAACACATCTACAACCTTAGAGATTTCTGTCACTTCACTTAGATTAAATAGAGGCATGAACCCACTATCGACATAAATACCCCCTCTTGGAGTCACTAGCAACTACTTGGCCAAGATAGCTACTAACAACGGAGAGCGTGCAAGATCACAAACAACATAGACATGATAGAATCAATAAGACAAAACCATTAATTAATCTGACATAGTAATCTCAATATCATCGGATCCCCGCAAACACAACATGCATGATAACAAATAAATGAGACCTTGATCATGAACGGAGCTCACAAGATCTAGACATGAAAGCACAAAGGAGGAGATACAACCATCTAGCTACTACATGGACCCGTAGTCCAAGGTGGAACTACTCAGGATTCATACCGGAGGCTAGCATGATGAAGAAGAAGGCCTCCGGGATGATCTCCCCTCCGATAGGGTGCCGGGAAGAGCTTCAGATCCCCCATCTAGGGACAATGGTGGCGGCGGCTACAGATGGTTTTGTGGAATATTGATCGGGTCCTTACGGTTTAGGCATCGGGGGCTTCTTATAGGTGAAGAGGGAGGCTGAGGGGGTGCCCGAGGTGGCTGCACCCCTCAGGCGCGGGGTGGGCCCACCCATGCGTCCAGGGGGTGTGGCCCCCTTGAGGCCCTCCTACGTCTTGTCTTTTGGCTCCGTGTTCCCCTCGGTAAAATATTGACATTGGCTTTTGTCCCATCCAATTACGATAATATTGATTTTTTGCCTTTCTGGAACCAAAAACAGAAGAAAACAGGCAACTGGCACTGTGGCATCTTGTTAATAGGTTAGTACCAGAAAACATATAAAACACCTCAATGTGTATACAAAGCAAAGCAAAGTAGATACTAAACACGCATGGAACATCAAAAATTATAGATACGTTTCCGACGTATCACATCATGCAAGAACTTGCAGAGCAGGAACGCAACCCATGAATGAACTACACAGTAGAGGATAGTTATATCATTGCTTAGGATGAACCAGCACCAGATAAGAAAACAATGACATCGCGCTTGTCAACCTATAGAAGAGGCTATGCAAACCAACATGTTTAGTGTTCCCTTTTGAGCTCTATGCAAAGAAAAAACAAATAATCAGTGTTGCATCTTGTAAAGATCTAGATAGCAACAAAAAAATTATAATCAAACTAGTACAATGAGTTTAAACGGGTACTAAAGGATAGAAGAACGATGCCAGGGAGGAAATAATAGCATGAACTTAGCTTGGGATGAACCATATAGATTCAGTAACTGGGGAGCAGGGCATCCACATTAATATTTTCCACTGATTTTACATTTTGCAAGAACTACACAATAGCAGGCAACTACTGTTGTAGGGAGTAGCTAAGAACATGTGCATGGTAAAATAACAAACATGTGCATGACTTGAAATTTCTAGAGGAGCGAATGCAAACCAACTTGTCATGTGACTTGTGTGTACTAGCACGATTACGAAAATGCAGTTCACTGCAACAGGCTTTAACCTGCTATACTGCTGAGAAAACACAAAGGGGTTGGAGATTTGGTTACCTTGGTAGGAGAGGCGTCTAAGCATCATCGATACCATGCGGGTGACGTCCAGGTAACCGAGGGTGTTGCGGTTGCGGGGAAGCAGATCTTGGGCGGTCGAGGAAGCAGATCTTGGGCAGTCGCAGAGGCAGATCTTGGGCGGTCACGGAAGCATATCTTGAGCGGTCGATGCCGGCTTGAGCATGGTGGACGAGAGCGTCGCTAAGGAAGATGTGGTGTAGCAAACAACGACACTCGTGCAGTTGGTCTGGAGAAGTGGACAGAGAACTCGTTGAACTAGATCATGTCCGGTGGACACTGGTGAAGTGGCTCCGGTACAGTTGGGTAGGTTTCGGCCGCGAGGAATCAGAGCTTGAGAGGTCGATGACGCCATTGGTGCAGTCAGCGAGACCACAACTCCGGTGTAGTGGAAGAGAGACCCGGTGAAATAGATCCGGTGGGGTGGGCGCCGGTGAAGCAGCTCCATGGCGGTGCACGAGACCGCATCTCAAGCGGCTCAGGCTGCCGTGGAATTGCCGCCGGCCCATGCGCGCGGTGGTCGTGGAGATGAGGGCGTGGGGAAGGAGCCTGGGATTTTTGGGAGGGGCCAGCATAAAAAACTGCGCAAATTAGGGACAATGGAGGTGAAAAGAAAAATAATTACGATTATGCCCCCAAGCTACCTAATGTAGCTTCACCATAGGGCGTCTGAACAATGGGTAAAATGGTAATTTTAGAGTCAATTTTTTTGAAACGGAGGGGCGCCAAATGCTACACGGTCGGTGGATGATTTTTCCGCTCGATTGAGATTTTGAATTTGGCTAGCATCCATCTAATAATAATAGAAAAATGGTACTCCCCATGTGGGAGATTTGGCTCAAAGGTTTTGAAACGGTGGGGCGGGAAATGATGCAAGGTCGGTAGGTGATTTTGCCGCTTGATTGAGATTCTGAATTTGGCTAGCGCCCATATAGTACTACTACTACTAGTAAACAATTAAGGTGATAGACTGTACGGCTATCTGGTCAGGAATTCATGGCCGAGAGTCACATCAATTGATCATCCATGACCACACTTGAGTAGAGTACTAGTCACTCCCTCTTGTCCATTTTGTTAGGTTCATCCAAATTTTGACAAATCCAAATCAACTAATATGGGTCGGAGGGAGTAGTTTTTCTAGGAATTCCCATATTGTGTTTCATATCACACATAGAATCGTTAGTTGGACCCCTTTTTTTGCCCGCACGTAGCAACCACCCGCATTAACTTGCTAGGAACCGAACCGAAGAGAGAGATTGCATGCGAGATGGGAAAGGATCGTTGCTGGTTGGTTTATGGTTGTTGTGTGCATGCGGTCATCTCGTTTAAACACGCTTCCCTTGGCATTCCCAGGCCTTCTTTAATAAATGTCTGTCTCTGGAACTGCTTCATCTGCCATTCGACGGGACCGATACCACACACGAACACCATCATACATGGTCAGAAACAAGAAGCAGGATTCAACATGGGTTGATCTCCCTTAGGGAGTCGTGCGGAAGATAGGTGACATCTTCCTGTCGACGAACAACTTTGACTACTATGCCGCCTTCCGGGCAGTCTGCAGCGCCTAGCGCAGATTCACGGAGGAGCGCTTTATACCAGCCAACTGGATTGTTCTAGACCACCAGTTGTCGAAGGAGTATCGGTGGGTATACGACGCTGCCATCACATTGCTGAACGTGAGAACCGACTGCCACCTTGAGAAGAAGATTAATCGGGTTATTCGCATGTGCTTTCTTGATATTCATCAGTATATGTGCAATCCTTTTTTGCATTCACCTCCTATACGATATGTTTTTGAAGTTCTGTTTCTCCATCAACTTGTTTACCTTGATTGAATCTCTGTATATTTACCTTGACTGAATCTCTGCTTCTCCTCTCTCTCTCTCCCTCTCTATGTCTCTGGAAGGTACTTTTAAGTCGGTAGGACAACCGGCGGCCAACTTGTGCTTGGACAGAGGGTGCGGCCGTACAAGACACGGTTGTACAACCCCTTCTCGGGTGCTATCAAGCGCCTGAGGGTGGAGATACCGACCGAGTAGGTGGCTTCCGTCGCAAGCCCTGTTCCGGGATTCCGATACCCGGAGAATCGTTTTAACCTCGTCGAGTCCGACTGGGAGTTGTAGTTCGTTGTGAGTGGGCCGGTCTATAATATCCCACAAGTATAGGGGATTGTGTGTAGCCTTTTAGATAAGTAAGTGTGTCTAACCCAACGAGGAGCTAAAGGTAGGATAAATATTCTCTCAAGTTCTATCAACCACTGATACAACTCTATGCACACTATACGTTTGCAATATCTAGGAAATAAAACTAGAGCAACAATACGAGTACTAGAGAAAGCTTTGCAAGATAATAAACAACAAGAAAGTAAAGCTAGTTGCTGCAGCAATAAAATACACTAAACTAATAGAACCATGAGTGTGCAATAGTGGTGGTAATTGTGGTGGCTTTGTCCAAGTTTAAAATGCGAATAAATCGGGTTCATTGTCTTTGATGCAGTTTTCTATGTGGGAGAGGCTAAATATACATGCGCTTTACTACTTGGAATTACATGTACTATATGATTGGACTGTTAGCAAACATCCGTAACTACTAACAATGCATTAAGGTTTCCTCAACCATAGCCTTAAGTTAATGGTCCTCTTACTCCCATACGTGCAATGTTCCGGTTCGTGTCCTTAGGTTTCTAGCACTCCGGCAGAACTTCTCCCCTCCTCTTACACATACTACAAACCCTATGATATTTAATCCATGCACGCATAAATTTAGTGGACACCAAAGTACTATACCATACCAACATACAACTCTAATGAATCAAAGATGTTTAACCATTCAATCTAAGAACAAATAAACTACACAAACATGACATAGATCATAGGATTATAACTTATAGCAACAAACACCATGTTTACATAGGACGATACAGAGGTGTGTGGGAGGATGAAACACTACATACTAGGAGGATTAGGTGATGGAGATGGTTGTGAAGATGGCGAAGAGGGCGGTGGCGGCGCTGGCGGCGGCGCGGGGGGACTCCTTCCCCGCCGCTGGTATCATGGGGGAGCACCGCCCCTTAGACCCCTTCCTTCATGGCTTCTTGGGATCCCTCCCCCATGGTGATGGGATCCATTGGAGAGGATAAAACGTGGCTTTGGTGGCTGCAAATTCGTGGGTGGAGGTGTCTCCCATGAATTAGGTTTCCTCCCTTTCTATAGCTTCTCGGATTCCCTTCACCCCATCTTGGGCTGCAGTAAATCGGGTCTAGCGGGCCCGTCCAGACTCGGAATCAGCTAAATTTTATATGCAGAACGATTGTCGCAAAATTTCCTACAACTTTGTAGTTGAAGAGTTTTCCGTTTGACACTGTATTCGATCTGAAACGTGACCATCTTCAAAAAGAGTTCTGAGACAGATTTCTAAAAAATCCCAATTTGACTCGAACAAGGGTTCCACTTGTATTCTTGATAATTCCTACACATAAAAGTGTAAAACAAAAACATTGTGCACTTTTGCAATTATTAGTAGGTTAGTCCAAATAACTCATGAACTTTATATAAAAACAAGAGCCAAATTATAGATATGTTATGGACGTATCAGTCTACGGCGGCATGCCCATTGTTTACCGGGTTGATACACAAAACTATGTCCTTCAGCCGGTCAGAGGCATCAGCAGACGTTCTCTCTTTGTTGTTGACAATCAGTGCATTTACGTCGACAATGCCAGGGTACCCACGGTGTAGGCCGACAACATCTACTATCCGGACCTATACCAGATTAGATCTTATAACTTTGAGGCTCTTGTGTGGGAAGAGGAGCCAAGGGTTGTCCATGGGTATAGAGAAGGAGGATTATGGCACAATGACCGTCCTTTCTGAAGGGAATATGCCCTGAGACGCAATAATAAAGTTGTTATTATGTATATTCCATGTTTCTGATAAATGTTTATTTTGCATGCTATAATTGTATTAATACGGAAACGTTAATACATGTGTGTTTGATAAACAAATAGAAAGTTCCTAGTTATGCCTCTCTTATAAACTAGCTCGTTGATTAACAAGATGATCAAGGTTTCCTGATCATGGACATTGGATGTTGTTAATAACAAGGTCACAATATTATTGGAATGGTGTGATGAACATTCATCCAAAGTATAGCATTGCGATCAAGGTCATTTTGTTTATATTGCTATAACATTATACGAAGTAATATTAGTCCTTAGACCATGAGATCATGTCGATCACTAACACCGGAAGAGTATCTTGATAACATCAAACGTCACACCGTAACAGGGTGACTATAAATATGGGTTCAGTGCTACGAAGGTGTTATGTTGAGGCTCATGGATCAAGAGTGGAATTTGTCCATCCTGATGACGGATAGATATATTCTGGACCCTCTCGGTGATATCACATTAGTTAGCTTCCAAGCAAGTGATTTGATCACTAGAATGTTATATCATGGGAACAAGAAAAGAGTACATGTCAGTAATGAGATCAAACTAGGTATGGATATACCGATGATCGAATCTCGGACATGTAATATATCACGAGACAAAGGGATTAAGTTACATGCGTATAAGGTTCACATGATCACAGAAGCCATCATTGAATGTGTGGGAGTCAGTACGGCTCTCCAGGTCCCGCTGGTGATTATTGATCGGAGAGGGGTCTCGATCATGTCTGCATTATTCACGAACCATAGGGTGACACACTTAAGCGATACCGACACCATTTGGAGCAAATAATATGCCAGAGAAAGAATTACAAAGCGTAGGAATTATTTCACTAGACACCGGAATTGTTTCGGTTGAAATTGCTGAAATTGGTTCTACATGTGAAATTGAAATATTGTAAGGGGTTTTATGTGAATGTTTGTTAATTAAAGTAATTAACAAAATTCTGAATAAATAAATAAAAAGAGTTTTATTTAAAGAGAGATTACATTAAATTTGGTGGAAATTTAATGGGAATTTGAGTGGAGAAAATGGAGGGTCATCTTTATGTGAGTGGAGCTTCCACCACATGAATGAGGGAGAGGTGGGGGCACCCTCCATTGCCGGCGGCCATGCCCCTTTGGGATGCCTCCTCCCCTATAGAAGGAGCCCCTCCTCCTCCTCCACTCTTACACCTCCTCGTGAAGGATCTCTCTCCCCCTTTTAGATACATGTTCCCGGTGGCTTTTTCTGGAAGGATTTGTTGCTTTCGCTGCTTTGCTGGAGTGAGGTCACGGAGGTTGTCGAGATACCCAAACGTGTGTGCGATCACGGATGCACCACTGCTTTGCGGTGCTGGACTTGATGGTGCTGGACCTGCTAGACCGAATGGACTTCTTCTCGATCTTGAGATCAGCAAGCGTTCGACTACATCAGCCACGATTACAACCTCGTTAACACTTTTTGGTCTTCGAGGGTACGTATTCTATGGATGTATATCCACCCGTTGCTTATATCTAGTAAATAGATCTTGGTACTTAGTTGTTCCCATCGTAGGAATTTTTTTATTTTCTATGTTGCGAACCCAATAGTGGTATCAGAGCCGGATCTATGCGTAGATGCTTTGCACAGGTATGTGGGTGCTGATGGTCATGTTATTGCTTCTTCCTTGTATTTTGAATATTTGTGGCATAGTAGGATGAAGCGGCCCGGACAAACTTTACATGTCCTCGCACATGAGACCTGTTCCACGCTTGACATGCAACTAGTTTTTCATAAGTGGCTTGCGGGTGTCTGTCTCTCCTACTATAGTCAATATATGATTTACAACGAGTTGTCAATAATTTGTTTATCATCGTGGTGGTTCCATGTTCGTAGGTAAGAACGTTTCTATCTCCAAAAGCCCTCAGCCACGTAAAACATGTAAAAGATAAATTAGAGGCGTCTAGTTTTTGGTTTTGCCAGGCAAGTACTATGATATGATAGTGTTATAATTTATAGTATGTTTGATACTATTGAAAATTATAATATGACAAAGTGTAAGTTCCATAGACCTTGGCCTTACACATATAGGAATGATAAAGATCATTCCACGATGCACAAGATAGAGATCAAGTGCAAGAACCATATCATATCACTGCAGCATATGATGTTTGTTTGCATCTTATATTTCTCGTTTGGCATTTTATTAGCATTATAAGATGATCCCTCATTTAGATATCAAGATAAAAATATGTTGTTCCTTAAGTATGCACCGACTATGTTTCGTCGCTTCAAGACATCACGTGATGATCGGGTGTACTTGAATCTATGATCATATCTCGAGTGTAAGACAGTTTTACACACGCGAGTAGTAAGGTTCTTACTTGGCGAGCCTAGCGTGTACAAACATGGACTCGGAACACAGACCGAAAGGTTAAGCATGAGTCATATGTTTGATATGATGACCATATAGATGCTCGCCTTTGAAGCTACACCGACTC
This sequence comes from Avena sativa, assembly GCA_916181665.1. Lineage (NCBI taxonomy): Eukaryota > Viridiplantae > Streptophyta > Magnoliopsida > Poales > Poaceae > Avena > Avena sativa. Next base: position 513,527,269 of record OV702294.1, read on the forward strand.
ACGTGATGATCGGACTTGGTGTAGTGGATTTGGTTCATGTAATCACCAAAAAGACATGAAGGTTGTCGTTTTTGAGTGGGAGTTCATTTCTAATTTGGATTAGTAGAACTCAATTTATCATAAATTAAATCAAAGTAAATTTGCATAATTTGTTGTAGTCATTAGCATTCGTTCACTACCTTATGCTTAGTTGTAATTGAGATAATAGAACTATAGAATTCTGGATATTTACTTTACGAACTGGTATCGTATTGTTTTGAGTGTCAATTTAAAGTTTAAAGTCCTATTGCAAACTTTCATCAATCTCAATTTACTCTATGAAATTTAATAATTAGTATTAAATCAAGAGTGGAAATTCCAGTGTTAGTATCTAAAGTATCATGTTTGCCTCCATGATTCTTGATTTAAATATCGAGATTATCTAGGAGCTGAAAGAGTTGTTTTAGAAATCATCATGTGTGGAAGATATAATGAGATCTGAAACAATGTTTTGGTTGCAATATGATAGAGTATAATATATGATCTCATATTGGATAAGAATTTACAAAGGTTGGAGATGCTAGACATCCTAATCATCCAAAAGGTTTTTGGAAAGTAACATTATACTCATGATTTGCCTTTATAAGCCACATTATCTTGATCATGAAAGTTGTCATGATAAGGATGAATATAATATGTAGGTAAAGTGTTTACTACACTAAAAGATTACTAAATAATGGATTTTGAAAGAACGCGAATCATTTGATGATGGTGATCTACTTCAAAGGCAAGTCCAAAGGTATTAGTATTTGAATATACATGCATTGGACTATGTGTCATGTATATGGTGCCACTTTTGATGTTGATATATTCTTTTAGAAGGAAAAGGAAATGCTGAAAGAGAATCTATAAAATATATTTGGCAGAAAAGAAAAGACTGGAAATATCCATCTTAGGTATATAGATGATATACATGTTATGGTTGTATTCTTTTCTTGTTAAACAATGTGGTTCATGGGTATTGGATACCGAATTGGTTGGTATGAAATATCATACATAACAACACAATTCATGAACTACAATGGCCTAGGTAACTAGCAAGAGAATATGTGATGTTGTTCATCGAAAATAAACAAATGGTTGTTTGTATTTCTTGTTGACATCAAAGCTTGCCTTCAAGATTTGTTTTAATAATTGCTATTTAAATCATGTATTATTAGAACAAATATTGTTCAAATAATTACCGTATTCCATAAAATATGGATGATTTACAAATCTAGTTGGAGAAATCACATCCATAAAACCTAATGCTAAAATGTCGCAAGACAAATGATTGAAAGATCACTTACGAAGTGACATTGCCGTTTAAATTATATTGGAATGAAAACATGAAGAAACTCCATATTCATGGATTTTTGGAGTCTTTGATTTGATCAAATGACGCTTGTGAGACTTTCCTTGGGATAATTAAAACTTCGTTCAAAGGCCAAAGAAGAACGACTGACTGAATTATTGGAATTTATACATATCAATGTATGTAGTACATTATGTATAGTCGTAAGCGATGGATTTTAACTTCATATGCTTTCTCCAGAAATTTGAGTGAATATTCACTTAATGAGAAAGAAGTATGAAATATTTGAAAACGTTCAAAGACTTTCAAGATGAAGTGGAAAATCATTATAACAAGAAAATAAATAATTTATGATTTGATCATAAAGGGATTTATTTGAGTTACAAGTTTAGCAAAACACCTAGATTTGCATCTCCCGAAACACCATAGGAATATGGAGTGTTCGAGATTTGTAATGAAACCTTGTTTGATATGGTTGGATCAAAGGTGTTATTTATAAAACTGCCATTATGTTTTGAAAGATCAAAGCTTTAGAGACTACCGCTTTTACACTGGAAAGAGCTCCATCTTGATTCGTTGAAATGACACCATAAAGATTATGGTTTGGGATAAAACCCAAGTTGTCCTTTCTTAAATTTTGGTATGCTAAGCATAAGTAAGATGTTTACAACCAAAGTCGGATGAGCATGTCTTTGTAGGTTATTTCAAATAACCATTGGGTATTCCTCAACAACACCGATGACAAAAGAGTTTGTCACTTGAAACATGAAGTTTCTTGAAAAAGTATTTTTTTCATAAAAATTAAGTGGGAGGACAATAGAACTTTGATAAGGTTGATGAGCCTTAGCTAAATATGATGATTTGCACATCGCCGAAAATTGTTCCGGAGGCATCTGTAATGCTCTAGCTTATGTGCATCAAAGGTTGTGGTCACGGAGATCTAAGTTCCTATTCAACCAAGTAAGTCGGGTAAACAATCAAATACTAAGATTTGAGAGTAAATCATTGTTGTTTAACAATGATGAACCGACTACATGCAAAGAAGTGATGATGGGCCTGACTTCGTCAAATGGCTTGAAGCCATAAAATCCATGATAGTTCCATACATGAGAAATCAAGTTTTTTGAACTTGGAAGACCCTCCGGAAAGGTGTAAAAACCTATCGGTCGTATTTGGATTTATAAAGAAACAGACATGGATGTTTCACATCTGTGAAATTGTCGACATGTCATAAAGTATTTTACGACAATGTTCAAGGAGTTGACTATGAAAATATTTGATCTTTCATAGCGATACTTAGTTTGGACGGATTAATGTAGCAACCACTACATATAATTTGGTATATGGTAGTTGAACAAACAAACCAAAGTTCTTCTAATAGAAAGGATACCTAGGACGTGTGCATGACATGATCCAAAGGATTTTTTTAATTCAAAGGATGCTAAAAAGGACATGCAAACTTCAATGGTTGAAGTAAGCATCGCGGAGTTGGAATCTTCACCGTGATGAAACTGTTAAAGGAGTTTTCATCAGGAGGCGATGAAGATGCTCGCATTTGCAAGGAATTAAGTGGGAGCGCTAAGACACATTTCTAATACATTATTTGGAGGAAGTATTGTTGATTGGAAATGATGTATCTTTTATTGACAAAGGTTAAGAATTTCATTTCGATGAAAGACTTAGACAATAACCCGAATATTAGGCATGAATGTCTATATGGATAGATTGTGACGCCAATATGGTTTTTCTAGACGTACGTATATGAGATATTGAATGAGTTCAATATGGAAATGACGAGAAAAGTTCTTGTGACATGGAAAAGAATTGAATCAATACTCAAGTGTATTAACACTTGATAAGTGAAACAAGATTCAAGTGCTTTGACACTTGATGAGTGAAATCACAAGAATGTTTTGATCAATCATACCATGATATGTACACATCTAGATATGTTCTATCATCTAAGTGTGTAGAGGTCCCAACCTTTATAAGGTACAGATCCCTGTGTTTACAATGCAAGTCCCTGGATCAATAGCTAGCATCCAAAGTGTAAGATGTAATATCAAGGAACAAAGGTCATATTACAACTTATAACCAGGAATAAAATAATACATTACATCTTACATAGCTCATTTGGCTATCTCATTACAATGCAGCAAATATAACTAAGTAGCATGGAGTCTTTCATCTTCAAAGTTCCACATGCAATCATGTTGGTTGTAGACTTGTAATCCTATTCAACACACTTCACTAACATCAAACAAACCTGCAACATAATAAGTTACAACCACAAGGGTCAATACATTTGAATTGTATTGGCAAGTGATACTATGGTAGAGTAGTGGTATCTATCATCTATATGCATTTGGCTAAGTGTAGCTGAGGCATGCTTTGCTCAAAATATGTTTTCCTTATTAGTTGAAAACACTAAGTTTTTGTTTGTCAAATCACCCAAGGCATCTACCAATAAAAATTGGTGATCCTTTAACCCTTGTTCAACCACAAGTTTTTAACTTATAAATTGGGATGAGGAGATCCGTGATAGCTTCCATGTCTTGATGCTCAAATTGTCCATTGCAGGGGACATGGCTAAGTACTTAGATTTTACTCTCTCGAGAGGTGGTGTACTTTCCCCACAAGACTCGACATGCATTGAGACAAGATCTTTAAGAAGCCTTCCCTTTGACCAAATGGACGCATTCCAACCTATCACCCCTACCACCTTCTGTCCATCTGGCTAAGTTATTGCAACCTATATGATCCAGGCAGAGCCCATATTGCCATGTGGCTGCACTAGATGCATCTCAACATTTGAAATCTCAAATCTCTTTGTTCCTGGGTGGCTTTCCACAAGTGAGATACACATGGTAGGCCATAAATATGGGCCCCTGGGTAACCACTCAACATAAACCATTCTTTCCATTCCACCCAGGTGATTCATTCACATAGTTGTTTTATTAAGCAAAAACATAAGTCAAAAGACTTAGAAATATTTCATAGCATGAATAATCCACCCTTGTTTTCTACTAGCTAGGCTAAGAATGATAGTAGTAAGAATCTTAACTTAGGGAAAATTCTACTAAGGCATCATCTACTAGGATTTCCCAAGGCATATCATATATATACTTAGTAAAAAATTCCATGCAAGTCCTACTCAAAATATCACTAATGCATAGTGAAAATAATAAAGCACCACTTGCCTTTTTAGTAGGGAATATATATTTACTCCTTGATCTTGCAATTGTCACACTCTTCAAAGTTCACTACAATTCAATCAAGGCACAAATTAAAAACTAGCATTCAAATAATTCATCACATAAAATAATAAAAACAAAGCAATGCATGCAAGCATGCCAAACATTGTTTTATTTGAAAAGTGGTTTCTAATAAGGCTATAAACATTTTAAAACATCTATTGGTCATTTATAAAAGGGGCAAAACCATTTAAAACAAGTTAGTGAAAATAGGCCATTTAAATCATTTTTGTTTTGCTAGAAATGATTTAAATCAAAGTAACAATTTATAGTGTTAGACAAATTTGTTTTTAAACACAAATGTAGTGTTTATGGTCAAAGTGTTTAAAACTAATCCATAGCAACATTTTTGTTTTACTAGAAATTCTTTTATTCAAAGTAATATTTTTCTAGTGTCAACAAAATATATATTTTTAAATCCAAAAATTAGTGTTTATGGTCAGTAGGTTCAAAACAAACCATTTGCAAAAGGTTTTACTTAAAAATCATTTTTAAAATATAACAAATTTTTTGTTTTACTACAAATGCTTTTATTCAAGGAATAATTCCTTGTGTTTAGCTAAATTCATTTCTAAATCCAAATGTTAGTGTTCTAGGGTCAGATAGTTCAAAACAAACCATTTGAAAAAGATTTTACTCAAAAAGCATTTTTAGAATAAATTTTATATCCAAAATAGTACTAAAAATGTTTCTGCAAAAACACCCAATTTTCCAGCAGCAAAATACTAAACTAAGGGCATGGTTGCAAAGTTTCATTTTCCTGATTTTAATGATATAAAATTTGTAAATTTTGGACGTGTAGATCAAAAGTTGTGAATTTTACAAAATCAAACATCTAATAGAACCTTTCTGTTTTTAAAACAAAAACTGGGCCACGTGGTGTGTTCCTATTGGTCCATACCGGTTCATCCGGATCATGCTACGTGGATCGTTCGATTTAAGTTACATCGCACGGATCTAATCACGCATACCTCTTCATTCAAATGAATCTATCGTGGTTCTACGATCTAGATCTAACGGCTTGCAACACATTGACCAAGAACTGGTGGCGCTTGGCAACGGCGAGCGGCTGTGGCGCTCAGGCGATGCTGGTACGACGATTCTAGGAAGCAAGGGAGAGGGGGAAGGTGCTCACCAGGTTCGCGGCGACATGCTGATGCTCAACGTCATCTGTGATAGCCAAGGGGCACACGGGGTAGTCGTTGATTGCTCACCGGAGCTAGTGATGACATTGGGTGTGTCTGTTCGTTGTCGAGGGCAAGGCTACAAGGGACAAGAAGGTAGAATAACCAGTGCGTTAGATGCGCGTGATGAAGGCGAGTTTAGGAGCTTCAATGAGAGGAAGAGGGGCGATCGGAGTTTACCGGGGTACCTCGTCGAAGAGGGGTAGACAACGGCGGCGCTCTAACGTAGTCGTTGTCAATTGTCACATCCCAAAATTTTCCAAATTTTGTAATGTGAAAAATAAATAAACAAAACAAATAATTGTTGAAATTTAGGGTGAAAAGAAACTTTTTTCTTCTAAATGGAAACATCAAAACCCTTCTTGAACAAACTTTGTATGAAAAGGGAGTCCAACAAAATTCCAATCAAGTGAAATGCATTCATCAATGAATGTATCTTGAAATTTAAACATTTGGAAAAGTAAACCAAAACCCTAAAACCCTAATGGAATAAATCATTTCCAAAGATCTCTCAAAGACTATGGAATTGATCCATATAAAAATTCAGCAACAAACATTTATAATTGATCAAAAAATAAAAAATGATAAATAAAAATATTATAAAACCATAGAAATTGGTTTCATTTAATTTGGAGCCATGGATAAAAACTTATGAATTTAATAAGGTTAAAGGAAGTAATTCCCAAATCTAATAAAGCTCCTATCTAAAATCCATACCAAATTGTGAGAAAATTAATCCTAAAGGGCTTTAAAAAGATAAACAAATATTAAATAAAATTATACAAAGTGGAATCACCAATTTTGGATCTATAAATAAAAAGATATGGATTTTGTAAGGCAATGAAATAAATAAATATATAAATAAATAAGGAATATTTAAAAGCCAAATTAAATCTTGGCCAAATCCATAAACAAATAGAATGAAAGTTTATTGAATAATAAAAAGGAGAAAAGGATTATTTAAATAAAATCATAAGGATTGAACAATATACATTTTTATTTAAATTAAGATAAATTGCCTAAACTAACTAATAAATCCCAAGAAAATTATTTAGAAGACAATTTAAAACTTGAATTAGATCCACAAGCAAATGGAATAAAGATAATCCAAATCCAAATAAAATAAAGGGATAAATAATATTCAAATAAAAGTATATGGGATTAAACCATATTCTAATTATATTTAAATGAAGATAAAATTCCTAATATAAATGATTAATTAAATCATGAGAAAATAATAAATTGGAATTTGCCAAAGTGGATTAAAAAGTTATCTAATTAACTTAAAAATAGTTATTTGAATAAAATTTATATGGGTTTAAAACCATATTTGATTTTATTTGAATAAAGACAAATGCCCAATTTAAATGAACATTAAATCATATTCAAATATTTTAAATAATTCAAAGTGAATTATTTGCACTAATGAATAAATAAAACCTACTGAAAAAGGTTTGCTAAAAATTGGAATTCAAATAGAAGTTTGAAAATATATTTAAAATCTTATTTAAATAAAAACAATTATCTATTTTAAATAAATAATAACCATAAGAGAATACAAAGAAATATTCCAAAATGGACTTTAGAGTATATTAATAAATAGTATTAAAACCTACTGAAAGTTAAAAGAAAGATTTGAAAAGAAATCTGAATTCAAATGAGGTTTGAATTCAAAATAGAAAAATCAGAAAAGAAAAAGGAAAAAGAATCAGAAAGAAAAAAATAAGAAAGGGACCAGCCCAAACTAACCTACCCAGCTACCAGGCCCAATAAGCCCAACAGCCAACCCACCCGGGGAAACCTCTCTCCCTGGCTATTCTTTCTCACCCGCAACCCTAGCCCCTCTTCTCACTGACAAAATGGACCCACTGCCAGCTCACTTTCGTCTTCAACCCCGCTGAACTTGCCCCTCTCCTCTCGCTGTCATTTCCACCGATGACCAATCCTCGTTAATTCGCGTTACTGGCCGAGTAACTCCCGTCCGCGACCTCTCCCACTTAATCGCCTCGCCCTCCTCCTCATTTCCCCTTAGTCGTCAGCTCCTCCCCTCCCTAGGGCTGCTCGAATTGCTCGCTGCAACCCCACTGGCTCCGACGAGGTCCAGTGCGAATTCCGGCGACGCCTGACCATACCCTGCCCCCTTGTGCACGTGAGCTCACTCTCCAGTACCTTGCACATCTACCAATGGACCCAGCTAGTCCGCGCGCGCCTTAGAACGTCGCCTCCGACAACGCCATCTCGCCACCGACGGCTAACTCAACTCCGACGAACCCTACTGGTAAAATCTGACCTCGCCTCTCCCTCTCTGTGATGCTCATGTACTCACCATCGTATTGCGCATATAATGTTCACTTTGCCTCTCCTTCCCGAGCCGTGTAGCCTCACCTTCGACCACAGCAGAGCGGACCTGATACCGATGACAACACCGGCGAGCAATTGCCAGCAACACCGTGCGCCCCTGTCCCTATGGAGACCACGTCGAGAATCAGCGCAACCCTGCGAGTCTGGTAACACCCTCTGTTCTCCCTCTTGCTTCCTAATTCACCGGCAATGTCATCGCCCGAGCGTCACCGCCACACGTCGTCGTCGAGCGCCACCAGACTTTGGCCAAGATAATTTCAATCGTTAGATCTAGATCCAAGCGGTAGGATAGATCACTTAACCAAATTGGTATGGGATGATCTGATCTGATCCGTGCGATCTCAGTTAAATCCAACGCACCACATCGCTTGATTTGTGCGAACCGTTATCAACTAGTTAAATCACGCCACATGGCCAGCCTTTTGTTTTAAAAACAGAAACTTTTCTATTAGATGAATGGTTTTGTAAAATTCATAACTATTGTTCTGCTTGGCCAAATTTTGCAAATTTTATATCAATGGATTCACAAAAATGTGAACTTTGAAACCATGCCCTTAGTTTAGTATTTTGCTTCTATAAAAGTGGTTATTTTTGCAGAAATATTTCTAGGCCTATGTTGAGTATAAAAATTATTCTAAAAATGATTTTTGAGTAAAATCTTTTGTAAATGATTTTTTTGAACCTATAGACCATAAAAACCATTTTTTGGATTTAAAATTATATTTTGTGACACTAAGGAATTATTCTTTGAATAAAAGCATTTCTAGTAAAACAAAAATTGTTGATTATGTTTTAAAAATAATTTTTGAGTAAAACCTTTTGCAAATGGTTTTATTTAAACAATCTGACCCTAAACACTAAGTTTTGGATTTAAAAATGTATTTGATTAACCTTATAAAATTATTACTTTATTTAAAGACATTTCTAGTAAAATAAAATGTTGCTTTGATTTAGAAATGGTTTTTGAGTGAAACCTTTTGAAAATGGATTTGATTTAAACAACTTAACCATAAACACTAACATTTGTGTTTAAAAATATATTTGGCAAACACTAGAAATTATTACTTTGATTTAAATCATTTCTAGCAAAACAAAAATGATTTAAATGGCCTATTTCCACTAACTTGATTTTAAATGGTTTTGCCACTTTTATAAATGACCAATAGGTGTTTTAAAATGTTTATCGCCTATTATAAACCACTTTTACAAATAAAACAATATTTTGCATGCTTGCATGCATTGTTTTGATTTCTTTATTTTATGTGGTAAATTGTTTGAATGTTAGTTTTGAAATTGTGCCTTGCTTGATTGACTTGTAGTGAACCTTGAAGAGTGTGACAATTGAAAGATCAAGGAGTGTATCTATATTCTCTACTTCGAAGGAAAGTGGTTCTTCATACATTTTGTCCTATTATTTTCACTATGCATTAGTGATATTTTGAGTAGGACTTGCATGGAATTTTACTAAGTATGCTAAGCCTTGGAAAATGCTAGTATATGATACCTTGGTAGAATTTTACTAAGTTAAGATCCCTACTACTATCGTGCTTAGCTTAGCTAGTAGAAAACAAGGGTGGATTAAATTCATGCTATGAACTATTTCTAAGTCTATGACTTGTGTTTTGTTTAATAAAACAACTATGTGAATGAATCACCTGGGTGGAATGGTGTGAATGGGTTATGTTGAGTGGTTACACAGGGCCCCATATTTATGGCCTACCCTAGTGTATCTCACTTGTGGAAAGCCACCTAGGAACAAAGAGATTTGAGATGTCAAATGTTGAGAAGCTTCAAGTGTAGCCACATGGCATTATGGGCTCTGCCTGTATCATATAGGTTGCAATAACTTAGCCAGATGGACAGTTGGTGGTAGGGGGTGATAGGTTTGGAACGCGTCCATTTTGGTCTAAGGGAAGGCTTCTGAATGATCTTGTCTCGATGCATGTCAAGTCTTGTGGGGAAAGTGCACCACCTCTCGAGAGAGTAAAATCTAAGTACTTAGTCGTGTCCCCGGCAATGGACAATTTGAGCATCAAGACATGGAAGCTATCAAGGATCTCCTCATCCCAATTTCAAAGTTAAGAACTTGTGGTTGAACAAGGGTTTAAGGATCACCAATTTCTATTGGTAGATGCTTTGGGTGATTTTGACAAACAAAAACTTAGTGTTTTCAACTTATAACGAAAACCTTATTTTTGAGCAAAGCAAGCCTAAGATCCACTTAGCCAAATGCATATAGATGATAGATACCACTATTCTACCATAGTATCACTTGCCAATACAATTCAAATGTATTGACCCTTGTGGCTGTAACTTATTATGTTGCAGGTTTGTTTGATGTTAGTGAATGTTGAATAGGATTACAAGTCTACAACCAACATGATTGCCTGTGGCACTTTGAAGATGAAGGACTCCATGTTATATTGATATTCTGCTGCATTGTTAGAAGATAGCCAAATGAGCTATGTAAGATGTAATAATTTATTTTATTCCTAGTTATAAAGTTGAAATATGAGCTTTGTTTATTGAATTACATCTTAAACTGTGTATGCTAGCTATTGATCCAGGGACTAGCATTGTAAACACAGGGATCTCTACCTTATCAGGTTGGGACCTCTACACCGATACTCTAGGGCATGCGCGTGCAAGCAGAAGGTACTGGCAGATGCGCATGTTGGTGGCGAACACGCTCGTGCAAGTCAGGGGCAAGGGGATGGCCAGGGCTCACCGAAATTGGTGCTGCAGCTCGTTGGAGACAGTGTGGTTTCGATCATGAATTGGAGCATCCTGGAGGCGTTCGTGGCGTGGAGTTTGAGGGGAACGAGAGAGTGGAGAGGGGCACTTTAACAAGCGTGATCGCTGGAGTGAATTAAGTCGGTATCAACGCGAATACAAGCCGAGAATTAACAGCAGAAACGGGCGAGGAAATTTGGGGCCGAGTCAGCGGGGGAGGAATATGATGACTGGGCAGAGGTGGGACCTGGGCATCAGTGGGGGCGCGGGTTGTTTCGTTGGTGAGAACGATTCGCGGGGAGGGGGAGAGAGTGGGTGCTGGGTGGGCTCTAGTTGGGCCAGGGTTGGGCTAGGTTTGTTGGGCTGCTTCTTTCCCTTTTTTCTTCTATTTTCTTTTTCTTTTTTCCTTTTCAATTTTCTATTTTGATTTCAAACCTTTGATTTAAACTTCAATTTGAATTCAAGTTTTGACCAAACCTTTTCTAAACTTTCAGTAGGTTTTTTAAACCGTTTATCTATGTGTTTAAAAGTCCATTTTTAGAATATTTCTTATGTTCTCTTATGGTTTTATTATTTATTTAAATTAGACATTTGTCTTTATTTAAATAAGATTTAAATATGGTTCCAATCCATATTATTTTATTCAAATGATTTAAACATCTGTTTAAATTCAAATGTTTCTCAAACCTTTTCAGTAAGTTTGTACTGCTTCGTAATGTGTTTAAAATTCCATTTTAGATTATTCAAATATTCTTTTATGGTTTAATATTTTTTTAAATGAGTTTTGTGTCTTTATTCAAAGCATTGATTCAAGCTTCCATTTGAATTCAAATTTCACCAAACCTTTTCAGTAGGTTTAAACTATTGATTAGTGTGTTTAAATAATTCACTTTGAATTATTTCAAACATTTTATTATGATTTAATATTTATTTAAATGAGGCACTTGTCTTTATTCAAATAAAATTTGAATATGATTCCAAACCATATAATTCTATTTAATTAATTCTTTATTCTTTTTAAGTTAATTAGATAACTTTTTAATCCACTTTGGCAATTTAAATTATTTTTCCCATGATTTAATTAATCATTTATACTACGAATTTTCTCTTCATTTAAATGAATATGGTTCAAGTCCATATAAATTTTATTCAAATAATCTTTATTCCTTTATTTTATTTGGATTATCTTTATTCCACTTTCTTATGGATTTAATTCAAGTTTTAAATTGTCTTCTAAATAATTTTCTTGGGACTTATTATTTAGTTTAGGCAATTTGTCTTTATTTAAATAAAATTGAATAAGGTTCAATTCATATAATTTTATTTAAATAACCTTTTTTCCCTTTTATTATTTATTAATCTTTCATTCCATTTGTTTATGGATTTGGCCAAGATTTAATTTTCCTTTTAAATATTCCTTATTTATTTATTTATTTATTTATTTATTTATTGATTTATTTATTTATTTCTTTGTCTTATAAAATCCATATCTTTTTATTTATAGATCCAAAATTGGTGATTCCAATTTGTAGAATTTTATTTAATATTTGTTTATCTTTTTAAACCCCTTTAGGATTAATTTGCTCGCAATTTGGTATGGATTTTAGCTAGGAGATTTATTAGCTTTGGAATTTATTTTCCTTTTATCTTATTAAAATCATAAGTTTTTATCCATGGCTCCAAATTAAATGAAACCAATTTCTATGGTTTTATAATATTTTTGTTTATCATTTTTGATCATTTAGAAATGTTTGTTGACAAATTTTTATTTGGAACAAATCCATAGTCTTAGAGAGATCTTGGAAATGATTTTCTTCCATTAGGGTTTTAGGGTTTTGGTTTATTTTTCCCAAGTGTTTAAATTCAAGATTCTTTCCATGCATAAAATGTATTTGATATTTGGAAATGATTTCTTTCATTAAGATTTGGGGTCTTGGTTTAACTTTTCCAAATGTTTAAATTTCACGATACATTCATTGATGAATGCATTTCACTTGATTGAAATTTGGTTGGATGCCATTTTCATTCAAATTTTGTTCAAGAAGTGTTTTGATGTTTCCATTTAGAAGAAAAAAAGTTTCTTTTCACCCTAAACTTCAACAATTAAATCTGTTGTTTATTTATTTTTTCACATTTCAAAATTTGGAAAATTTTGGGATGTGACAGGCTACCACCCTTAAAAGAAATCTCGTCCCGAGATTTGGGAAGGCTAGAGGTTACAAGTTGGCTTCAAGACAAGTAGGGTACTACCACCCTTATAAGATTTTTGACTAGATTACAATTTAGCTTACTTAGGATCTTGATGTAACTTCTCTAGACAGTTGTTTGCATAATGTCCTCTGTTTCCACACTTGAAACATGTGACAAGGCTGATGTCTCTCATAGGTTTGCTTGTCTTATCTTCCTTCTTTTCTAGACAATGTGATGCATAATGGCCTAGCTCTTTGCATTTGTGTCAACACCCGGAATTTTAATCCCAGATGCCTGTTATGCCATACATCGCAATCCCAGGATTACCATTTTTGCGAGACATAACAGATTTTGATATCACAGTACATCATCCATTACAAACCATACATAAGGTCTTACACAAATAAGGATCTCATGATCCATTTCTTAATACAATTGAAGCAGCGGAATAACGTAAAGATAACGATAGCGTAGGCGAAGCTCCATTTTCATGGTCACAGGAAATACTGATGATGGGAGATGATCCTAGTTGTCGTAACCTTCCTGCGGTCCATCGTCCTGATACTCCTCTTCATAGTCTGGCCACGGGAATATCCAGGGACAAAGCCATGAGTACTCTTTAAGTACTCACAAACTAATACTAACAAGTGAAGTGGTTTTGAATAGGATATACTAAGCTCTAGGGTTGTTTTGCAAAAAAATCCAGATTTACCTCTACTAAGTTTAGAAGCAAAGGAAGCTAGTTGAAAGTTTTATAACACCTAAGTGGGAACTTGAATTTCATATCACAACTCTGTTGTGGTCAAGTCAAAGTCATGAATCATTTCATAAGTCATTTTGAAAACATATGACGATAGAACAGAATGGCCACTCCAACTATCCATAACCGCGGATGCGGCTATTCGAATAGTTTGACACTCTGTCAGGAGGAAATCCTGAATTCACCATACTTAGTATGCGGATAATCAATCCTAACATTTCAGTTATATGCCCTAGAATAGGCACCTCTCCTATGAGTTTGGCCTCCCAACCATGACCAACTATCATCTTGGGTACTGCACAGGTGGACAATCTTCACAAGGTAGCCTCAGCTTAGACCTTGGCCGCAAGGGAACCCATACTAAGGTATATAAATTTCCAGTTAAGCCCTACCCAATTTTTCGAGTATTGTGGTTGCACGGTAAAATTGGAATGGTATCGCATCCAGACAACCATCAGTTTTAAAACGGGCTAAGGCTCATGCCTTAATATTTTCATCATCAAAATCATCTGGTGTTCAGAAACACATGTCAAAACATTTCAGTAGAATGACTCATCATTCTAAGGATTTCATAACCATTTTCACCAAGTATTCCCATCTAAAGTTGATCAAGTTTTATGCTTAGCACTAGCATCTACAAGTGGGGTAAAGACTCATGAGGGGTGGTAAACAAGTGGGGATTAGCTAAGTTCAATCTCATGCCTTGGGATGACATCAAGATTATCTATCTTAGGCCAAATTTTATGCTCTTTATGCTACCTTCAATTATATTTCTAGAACTTACAAGTCACTAAGTAAACTATAAGAGAGAGCAATTTGTAGCTTGCTAAGATATCATTATAAGCTTGCTAAGTTGCAAGTGTTAGCTTGCCTTGTGCAGATAAGTGGTTGAAGCTCTCCCCGGCTTATTCCTCGTAGTATCCTCCTTCATCCTCGTATCCTTAGTCGGTACTAGCGCCTATAAATAAATACGAGGTACACAATCACCAAAAAAACTTAACTATTTCCAATCATCACACAATGGTTCACACTAGATGCTATAGCATCATCACTAATATTACAAGATTAAGGCACTTGTCTTATTTATTTCATTTTAGAAAAGTAATTTCTACTCATTGAAAACTACTTAAGATTTAATATTATCCACTCAAACATGGGATCATGTGGAAACATGTCATCACCACATATTTCAGTACATGGGAATGTGATTTAAAGTGGTGTCACAATTTAATAAGGTTCAACCTCTTTATTTAATTTAATTAAAGTGACTAGAAATGCCTATGTGGCATTCTTTTATTACTTGATCATTATTTCTGCAAGTAAACCTATATATTTTTATATATTCTGAAAGGTATAGTTAAATGTGATTTTTTAGAGTTGGAATCAACTCAAAATATCTTATGGTTGAACTTTGAAAATGTTTGAATGCAGAAAAGATTCTTCCTTGTTATTTTTACCATGGTTGATATACAAATCCAATTGGATTGAATCCAACAGGCTTGGATTAAGCCTTCCAGTACCTTTCTAACAAAATTAGTTTCATGCATTTTGGTTCAGTGAATCGAGCTAGGTTGATTTTTGAATATAGGTACATAACCGGGCTTGAAAATTAAATGAATAAAACTAAATTTGAATTGTTGGGTCGCGCAGGAGGTTTAACTGGGTCGGCCCACTACGCACAGCGCACGCGCGGGCTGGTTAAGTGGCTGTCCCCACGCGTTAGTGAGACAGTGAGGGGCGAAGCGGTATGGGGTGATCTAGACCGCACGATCTAACTCTAATCGAATGTATCTGGTTCATCGTCCACGTCGGGCAGCGCCGACGAGACCGAACCCTAGCGCGGCAGGTGGAGGTCGTGGGAGGCTCACCGGGGCTCATGCAAGGGTCGATGACGGGGGCGAACGACGAAGTCGACAACGGAGAGTCTCCTGGTATCGGCAGCTTCTCCTGGGGCGGCTCCAATCGACGGCGCCTCTCCTCCTCTGCAGCGGCGAACTCCGGTGAAATTCCGGTGATGCGCTGCTTGCCTTGCTCCGGGAGTGAGTGGGTGTGATCAGTAAGAGGTGGGGAGTCAACTGGTGTGAAGAAAACGAGCGGGGGTGGCC
Organism: Avena sativa; assembly: GCA_916181665.1. NCBI lineage: Eukaryota > Viridiplantae > Streptophyta > Magnoliopsida > Poales > Poaceae > Avena > Avena sativa. The sequence goes on from OV702294.1 coordinate 513,543,189, forward strand.
TCCTTTTATAGTGGCTGAAGGGGACCGACGGGCGCGGACTGAGCTCGTCGTGGTTGACGACACAGAGTGCTACTAGCATGGGCGACGGCAGGGGAAGGTGATGTGCTTCCTAGCGGAGATCAACGGCGTGGTGGCGAGGCGTGGGGCGGTGCTAATTAGTCGGAACGCGTCGATACACTGGGCGGGTCTGACGGTGATTTTAATGGCGCATAGGTGCTCCTGGTTGCGCGGCGGCGAACGAGCATGTCTGGCGGGGTGCTGGAGTGTTGGTTATCACGCACGCAAGCGGTAAGGGCGGCACGCGGTCTGTGGGTGCTGGTCGAGGGTGGCGCACTGGCACGTTCTCGGCTCGCACACAGAGAGATTGGGCGAGCTTGGGCAGTGTGGTCCATGGGCTGGCAATGCTTGAGGCTAGGACAGGGAGTGGTGATGGACGGTGGTCAGTGCTCCAGAAATTCTTGCTAGGCTTGGTGCTTCTCCTTGCTCGCTGTCGACATGAGGGTCGGAAGTTAGGATCGGCATGGTCACCATTAATGGCTATGCCAAGCTCACAGTGGTGCTAAAGCTAGTTAGATTACTTTGATCATCTACTGAGAGTGTAGTGAGAGCTAGAGAGGGAACAAGGTTGGCCAAAATTACTGCACACTGTAGTGTTTTGTGTTTGTTTGTTTGCTGCAAACAAGGTGTTTGATGAAATGGCCGAAAGAAATTCAAATTTTAATTTTGGATTCAAACTTGGTGGATTTGCTAGGCACATACTAGGGAGTCTCTGGTTAGTTGGATTAGTCAAGGGGCACAGGTTTGGTTGGGTTTTGAAAATGTGTGATCTTCACATATGATAAAGATTCAATTTTGAATTGTGACTTGAATGAGGTTGCCAATTGTTTCTGCAAGTTTGAAAGGTGGGGTTTGATTCACTTTTACTTGGTCTAGCAAGGGTTGAAAAGAATTGGGAAATTTTATGTTTGAAATCTTGGACTAGAAACACTCAAAGTGACCTAGTAAGCAAGATTGTCAAAAATGATCATTTGCTTTCTTTGATTTGTTTCTGATTTTCTCTTGATTCGTTTCTGCATGGAATTGTTTTATATGATGTTATTTTCACCTTTAAACTATTTCTTGCTATTTAGGTTAATCACACAAGTCCATTCATGCATTTATCAAATCATCACATACACACCTGCATTCATATTATTTTAATTAATCAAAGTTTTTGTTTACCCTAATTTTAGTGATTAGAGTTTGATGATCATTGTTTTATATTTTTGGGATGTTACAATTTGTGGCACATCACTTGGCTAATGTCCTTCTTCTTCTTGGGTATCATTATCTCTTGTTTGTTTTCTTGTCTCTTCTTCTTCTTCTTCTTCTTCTAGGGTCTCTCCAAAGCTAGGAGTTCTCTTAGTTCTTCTTCTTCATATTTCACCACAAAGGTGGAAAAACTTCCTCGGTTCCTTGAACGATTCCTAGGGTAATGTCCATGTTTCCTCTTTTGTCCACCATGGTGAGTTACAATGTATGGAGGTGCATACTGAGACTTGACTTTGTCTTCATCATTCTTGGTATGGAGGTTTCCAAACATTTGATGTTTTACATCTTGTTTCATCTGTTGAACTGTAAGATCCCACCCTTATAAAGGTAAGGATCCCTATGATTGCAATTCTAGTCCCTAGATCAAATGCTAGCATCCATAGTTTAAGATGAAGTACACAGAAACAAAGGTCATTATTACATCATCAATTCTAGAGATAACATAGTCTTTTACAACTCCATGGCCATAGGAATAATATAAGAGTTTAATCATAACAATATAAATAAATTCTTCATCTTCATGTGCCACAGGCAAGCATGTTGAGTGTAGACTCATAACACCTAATCATCATCGGAGTAACCTGCAACATCACAAGTTACAGCCACAGTGGGTTAATACATTGGAATAGTATTGGCAAGTGATACCTTAATATAATAATATCATCTAGTTACTACATGAGTTTGGCTAAGTGTAGCTTAGGCTTGCTTTGCTCAAAAATAGATTTTACCTATCAGTTGAAAACTCTAAGTTTTTCTTTGACAAAACTTTCCCAAGGAACCATCAATAGAAATTGGTGAACCTTCACCCTTGTTCAACCACAAGTTTTAACTTAGAAAATTGGGATGGGGAGATTCTTGATAGCTTCCATGTCTTGATGCTCAAATTGTCCAATACCAGGGACATGGCTAAGTACTTAGTTTCTTCCATCTGCAGAGGTTGTGCACTATCCCCACAAGACTTGATTTTCACCAAACAGGACCTTTCAGAAGCCTTCCCTTAGACCAAAATGGACTTGCTCCAAACCTATCATTCCCCTACCACCAACTGTCCATTTGGCTAAGTTATTGCAACCTATATGATCCAGGCAGAGCCCATAATGCCATGTGGCTGCACTAGAAGCTTCTTAACATTTGGCATCTCAAATCCCTTTGTTCCTGGGTGGCATTCCACAAGTGAGATACACAAGGTAAACCATAGAAATGGGCCTTGTGTAACCACTCGACCAAAATCCACCAAGCAATTACCATTCCACCCAGGTGTTTCATTCACTTAGTTGTTTTATTAAACAAAACCATAAGTAAAAATACTTAACAATATTTTCCATAGCATGATTATATTCCACCCTTGGTTGCTATTAGCTAGACTAAGCATGGCAATAACAATTATCCTAACTTAAAGGAAATTCTAACATTTCTATATCTACTAGGATTTCCCAAGCATAGTATATAGATACTTAGCAAAATAATCATGCAAGTCCTATACAAAATATTTATAATGCTTAGGTAAAATATTGGGACAAAAACATGAAGCACCACTTGCCTTGGTAGTTTGGGGAGTAGCAACAATCTTCACAACCACAATCACTATTAGCACCAAAATCTACACATAAAATAATGGCACCAAATTCACATATCAAAAATATACAACCAAAAATACATGAATGCATGCAAATGCCATGTGATGATTTTCTACACCAAACAAGTCAAGTATATAGTACTGAATCATAAACAAGACCAAGACACACTAAATAAACTTTATTTGATCTTTAAATCATTTTTCAAATAATTTCTATACTCAAAATAAGCCTATAAATGTCTCTGCAAAAAATAACCAATTTTACAGAAGCAAAACATTAAAAACATTTCATAAATGGATAACATTATTTCTCCTGATTCCAATGATATAAAATTTGCAAAATTTGAACGTGTGGATCAAAAGTTATGAATTTTGCAAGTTTGAATCACTAATAGATCTAATTCAGATTTTTTAAACGAATAACAGGCCACACGTCACGTTCTGATTCGCCCATACCGCTTCGCATGGATCGGCCGATGTGGTGCGTTGGATCTAAAGTGGATCGCATCGATCAGATCAAAAGATACCCCTTCGGGTTATGTTCTATCATAGCCACTAATCAAGATCTTACGACTGTTGATCAAACGACCAACAACTGGCGGCGCGCGGCGACGGTGAGCGGCGGCGCGCTCTGTCTACGGCATTGCAGTGGCTACTGGAAGCGAGGAAGAGAATGGGGAGGCTCACCTGACTCGCAGAGGCGTGCTGGAGCTCAACGTTGCAGTAGTTTTTCGAGGGGCGCACGGACACAGCGGCAGGACCTCGTCAGAGTTGTTGGCAGCGTCGGGTGCTTGCAGATGAAGACGTTTCCGAGTCTCTGGATCGCCCTAGCACAAACTAGATGGGTCAGGGGATGCGCAAGGCCACGGAGAACACGATAGCATCAAAGGGAAGGCACGGGGCGGTGGCGTTTTACCTAGATTGTTCGGCGAAATATGGGCAGCCTGGTGGCGAGGAGAGGGTGCTGTGTGGGGGGAAATGACCGTGATGTGGAGGGGATTAAGTAGCCAGGAGCGGGGCGAGGATTACGCGCTGATTCAATGGGAATTAAGCGAGGTTTAATTCGCATGTCACTGCGGCGAGGTAACGGCGGAGCGGTGACTACGCGCGAGAATCTAGGAAAGAAGACGCTGACATGGAGAGGGCCCATCGATCAGTGGCTGCGGGGTAGGTTCTGCGCGGGTGAGAGAAGGGCAGAGGGAAATGGCCCTGGGTGGGCTTAATGGGCTGGGTTCTGTGCTGGGCCAAATTGGCAGCGCCTGCCTTTTCTGCTTTCTTTATTCTTTTTCTTTTTCTATTTCGATTTTCAGGAAACATTTTCAAATGAGTTCAAAATAAGTTTGAATTCAAACCACTTCTGGATTTTTGTAAAGTGAAAATTGTACACATTTGGTTGCATAACAATGTTGTACACTTTAAAATAATTTGGCACTTTGGAATTTTAAAATAAACAATGTTTTTACCCATTGCTTAATAAAGACAAAGAAATGGTTTAAATTTGTTTCTTTGTTTTGAAATCTTTGTCCAAGCTTTGGATTTTATCAAACAAACCCATGAACAAACATCTTTGGTTTAAAACAAATAATCTCTCATTAGAGAGTAGAATTGGATCAATGCCTTGCTTACATAAAATAATAGGCATTCAAAATGCTTCTGTTTTTGTAATGACTTTGCAAAAGATCCTAAAATGATTATGAATGCATGAATGATATGCAAGCTTTGGAAACATGATTTTAGGGATGTTACAAATCTAACCCCCTTAAGGTGAATCTCGCCCTCGAGATTCGGATTGGCTAGCAAATAGGTGAGGGTGGTCTTTCCGAAGATCTTCTTCTCTTTCCCATGTTGCCTCTTCTTCGGAATGATGGTTCCATTGAACTTTGCAGAATTTGATAGTCTTAGTCCGAGTAACTCTTTCTACATTCTCAAGAATCTTGATGGGTTTTTCCTCATAAGTGAGATCACTTTCCAATTGGACCTCCTCCAAAGGTATAGTATCCTTCAAAGAAGTCTCATCCATCTCTGGATGGCATTTCTTTAGCTGACTCATATGAAACACATTGTGAACGGCAGACAATGATTCTGACAATTCAATCTCATATGCTACTTCTCCTTTACGACTCAAAATCTTGAATGGCCCAACATATCTTGGGGCCAGTTTTCCTTTGACTCCAAATCTCTTCACTCCACGAAGTGGTGACACTCTAAGATAAGCTCTATCACCCACTTCATAGGTGACCTCTCTATGCTTAGGATCTGCGTAGCTCTTTTGTCGGGACTGTGCTATCTTTAATATGTCCTTTACTAGCTTGACTCTCTCTTCAGCCTCCTTGATTAGTTCTGGTCCGAACAAATTTCTTTCTCCCACACCATTCCATAGCAATGGGGTAGTACACTTTATCCCATAGAGAAACTCAGACGGTGCCATCTCAATACTGGCTTGATAGCTGTTATTGTAAGAGAATTCTGCGTAAGGCAGGCTTTCATCCCAACTAGCCCCATAGTCTAGGGCACATGCCCTCAACATATCTTCTAGAATCTGGTTGGTCCTTTCTGTCTGTCCATCAGTTTGAGGATGAAAAGCAGTGCTGAATTCCAATCTCGTTCCTAATGACTCACGTAGTTGCCTCAAAAAATGAGAAGTGAATTGAGTTCCCCTATCAGACACAATACTCTTGGGTACTCCATGCAGACATACAATCCTATTCATATAGATCTTGGCTAACTTAGCACTTGTATAGGTTGTCTTCACGGGTATGAAATGAGCCACTTTAGTGAGGCGATCCACTACTACCCAAATAGAATCATATCCAGACCTGGTCCTTGGCAATCCGGTAATGAAATCCATGCCAATCTTGTCCCACTTCCAATCAGGAATAGGTAGTGGTTGTAACAATCTAGCTGGTTTCTGATGTTCCGCTTTCACTCTACTACATACATCACACAAAGCAATATGTTCGGCAATGTCTTTCTTGAGATTATTCCACCAAAATCTTTCCTTCATATCCATGTACATTTTGGTGTTACCCGAATGAATGGAATATGGTGAGTTGTGTGCTTCTTGTAAATCAGTTTCCGAAGCTCCGGATCTTGCGGAACGCAGATACGTTTCCCATACCATAAAGTACCTTGTTCGTCTTCATGGAATCCTTTGGCTTTTCCTTTGCCAATCTTTTCCTTAATCTCTTCAATTTCCTTATCCGTCTTTTGGGCTTCCTTGATCTTGTCCAACAATGTGGGTTGAACATCCAATGACATGAGATGTCCCTCAGGCACAATCTCCAATCTAAGGTCTCTAAATTGGGCGCATAGATCATCGGGCAACTCTCCCTTAGTAAGGCCATTCACAAATACCTCATGGCTTAGAGCATCTGCTACCACATTTTCTTTACCGGGGTGGTATTGCAAACTCAAGTCATAGTCCTTGATGAGTTCTAGCCATCTTCTTTGTCTCATGTTGATTTCTTTCTGAGTGAAGGTATACTTCAAACTTTTGTGATCTGTGAACACTTCACATCGTTTTCCCAAAAGATAATGTCTCCATGTTTTGAGTGCATGGACAACAGAGGCTAACTCCAAATCATGAGTAGGATAATTTACCTCATGAGTTTTGAGTTGTCTTGAGGCATAAGCCACAACTTCCCCTTCTTGCATTAGAACTGCACCTAATCCATGATGAGATGCATCACAATACACTTGGAAATCTTTCTCCAAATCTGGCAGACATAGGACTAGTGCTGTCACTAGTCTCTTCTTCAATTCTTGGAAACTGAGTTCACATCCTTAAAAACAAGCAAATTTCTTGTCTTTCTTTAGTAATTCCGTCATTGGCTTAGCTACCTTGGAGAAATTCTCAATGAATCTTCTGTAATATCCTGCCAAGCCTAGGAAACTACAAACTTCCTTCACTGACTTAGGACATTCCCATTCAGTTACAGCTAACACTTTTGCGGGATCAACTGCTACACCATCTCCTGACACACCGTGTCCAAGAAATCCAACTTCACTCAACCAAAACTCACACTTGCTGAATTTGGCATACAACTTATGCTCTCTAAGCTTCTCAAGTATCAAACGCAAATGTCCTTCATGCTCTTCTTTGCTTTTGGAGTAGATCAAAATGTCGTCTTTGAAAACGACAACAAACTTGTGAAGGAACTCCATGAACACCTTGTTCATCATATTCATGAAATAAGCCGGTGCATTGGTCAAACCAAATGGCATCACGGTGTACTCATACAATCCATACCTAGTGGTGAAAGCTGTCTTAGGTATGTCTTGTTCTATTATCTTAAGCTGAAAATAACCTGACCGGAGATCAATCTTTGAGAACACACAGGCTCCTTCTAGCTGATCAAACACGTCATTGATTCTAGGCAAAGGATATTTGTTCTTGATAGTCACCTCATTGAGTGAACGATAATCTATGCATAACCTTTGACTTTTACCTTTCTTTTCCACAAACAAGACTGGTGCTCCCCAGGATGAAGAACTTGGTTGAATAAATCCTTTCTGCAACTATTCTCCAAGTTGTTTCTTGAGTTCTTTCAACTCATCAACTGACATCTTGTAAGGTCTCTTTGCTATTGGTCCTGATCCTGGCAGCAAGTTAATCAGAAATTCCACATCTCTATATGGTGGCATTCCCGGCAATTCTTCCGGAAACACATCCGGATAATCACTCACAATTGGCACACTGTCTATGCTAACCCCCTTAAGAGAATTTAACTAACTCCCTTTTGATTCAAATTTAGACTTGAATCTTATCCGTTTCTTTTCCGGGGTTGTGAGTGCGACAGTACGATTGGCACAAAATCTAGTACTCCTTCATACTTGGTCATCCAATCCATTCCCAAAATTACATCCAGTCCTTGGGAATCTAGGATTATCAGACTTACTGGAAACTTATGCTTTCCAAATTCTATCACTAGATCATGACATCCAAGACTTACTATCATATCTCCACTGGGAGAACTTACTTTTATTGGACACCCAATATTTTCCGTTGGAAACCCATTTCTATCAACAAATGCTTTTGATATGAATGAATGTGATGCACCAGTATCAAATGGAACAAGTGCTAGAATAGAATTGAGTTTGAACTTACCAGCCACAGCATCGGACTCCTCATAAATCTCTTCCACATTGATGTGGTTCACTTGTCCCTTCTGGAAAGGGTTGGGCTTAGTGGCTCCTTCGACTTTCTTCTCTGGGCACTCATTTGCATAATGCCCCAGGTTCTTACACTTGAAACATTCCACCTGACTGATATCTCTCTTTGCAGGCTGACTTCCACTTCCACTTTCACCTCCACTGTGGTGACTCTTGTGTCCACCCTTGTGGTTCTTGTACTTGTCACTATCATGACTACGGTGATGCTTGTTGTCATGATGGCGGTTGTGGCTGTGGTGGTTGTTGTATTTTCCGTGCTTGTGGGATCCGGAACTCCCACTATCATCATAATGGGAACCCTTGTGAGACGATCCCGAGCTGTGCTTGTCAGAGTTGTGCTTACTCTTTCTGCTTTCAACTTGTTTCATATTATTCTCTAAGATGGTAGCCTTGTCACAAAGGGATTGATAGGTGGGGACATAGGCCACAGATAACTGCAGGTTCAGTTCATCGTTCAGTCCTTCGAGGATCTTCTCTTTCCTCTTGGCATCGGTATCAACTTCATCCGATGCATAACGCGCCAGATTGTTAAACTCCTCAATATATTCGGCCACGCTGCGGTGGCGCTGCTTTAGGTTATGAAACTCCTTCTTTAAATTCATCACTCCGGATGAGATGTGAGCTGTACGAAAACCATCTTCAAAGATAGCCCATGTCACATCCTCAATGGGAGTGGTGATCTGAAAGTTATCCCACCAAGTAGCTGCTGGTCCTTCCAATAGGTGTGCTGCAAACCTGACTTTCTCCTCGTCGGTACAGCCGACAGTCACCAAATCTTTGTTCACTGAATGTAGCCAATCATTCGCCACCATGGGATCAGTGGTTCCTGAGATCTTTGCAGGCCTTAGTCTTAGGAATCTGGTGAGCATGTTAAACCTGGTGGATTGTTCTGATTGTTGTTGTTGTTGTTATTGTTGTTGTTATTCTGATTCTGCATGAAAGTGGTCATCATCTGCATCAGTTGTGCCTGTGTTGTCATCAGCCGCTGCATCTCGGGGGTGACATTGTTGTTGTTCGGGTTGGGGTTGGCACGTCGAGGAGGCATCTGTGGTTTTCAATAAGGATAAGAATGAGATACCCATAGATGCTTAACATGCACAATACATCACATAGACAATCACCAAAACAAGCATCAAATTAACATAAAGTTCAACGACATAAACAACAAGTTTGGAAAGAAAACACACCAATAGCAAGCCATCCACATGTTGGATGGTCATTGTGACTCAATAATCATAAGCATGGTAAATGATAGATAAATGAGTAGTCATCACTACTCCTCTGCATTAACCTCCTCATCAACAAGTGTAAGACCTGCATTCTCCATAGCGGTCTTGTATTCCTCGACATTGGTAGTCAAGGCCTCTACCTTGGCTTTAAGAGCCCTCTTCTATGATCGAATTCTCTCAATCACACCCTGCTGATGCTCGAGCTCGAAGTCCTTGGCCTCTAGTTCTGCATTCATCTCTCAAATCCTCTTGTTCCTGTCTTGGACTCTTTTCTCTTAGCTCTTGAACTTCCTGTCCTAGCTCTCAAACTTGGTCTCCATTTCCTTGACTATCTCGTCTTGCTCCGCGAAGAGCTTGTCCTTCTCATGAAGCTGCACCTGGAGCTCGTCATTGCTAAGCATGACGTTGGTCCTATCAGTATCTAGGTGCCTAAGAAGAACCTCTAGGTCCTGAAGGTACAGACAAATCAGCTCTGCCATCTCTCTAGCAGCATCCTCGAACTCAATAGCCTCACCCTACTCGTCGCGTCTTCCGAAGGCGTGGAAGTGAGTACCCCTAAGCTCCCTGGAGTGTCTCCCTAATAGACGCCCAAGTAAATCCTGCATGACTACCTCTAAGCATCTCTCTTTGTCGTCATGCATTAGCTTGAAGGTGATAGCCTCCGTGGCTGGCTCAGTCTGGCATCCTGTCTGGGTAACTTTGAAGCCCCAAAGGTCCTTCCTTTCAAACTTGGTGAGGGGAATCATCATGATGCTAGGGAGCGGAAGATTGAGCACACTAGTGAGCTCGATAAGACGAGTGCTGAAACGAGTTCCCTTGAAATCTTCAGCCGTGATGATAGTAACATTAGGCATCTATTTTATAAGATAGAGAAAAGTTGGATTCAACTTCAATAGAGATACATCACAAGGCAAAGCATCACATGCATATCTTTAGCAAACAAACACACAAGTCATAGCATACATAAATCCATTACAAGCATCCAAGGTTCAACATAACCTAGACAAAAAAATTGGAAATAAAACGATAAGGGTGGTGGTCCAACTAACGAAGTACGTTATAACTCTCACTCACTAGACAAAATGGCTATCAAAGCATCCTTAGTAGCCATCTGTCTATCTTGTTCACAAGATTCCCAAATCAAGTCTATGATGTCTCCCCTTAGTTGTTGGTTGGTAGTTTCCAACTCTTGGGTATGCTTCTTTTCTTCTCTAAGGTCATTTTGGGTGTTAAGCATTCTGCACTTGAGTCTATCACCAAGATCCTTGATGGCCTTCCAAGCTGCATCTCTTGCAGAGTCAAAGAATGTGGCATGCATTACTGAATTGGTGACCATGCAGAATCCTGATTCCTTGTTGTTGTCTTACTTGTTTTTGTACAAGTTAAGTTGCACCCACCAATACTCCTCTCCTTCATCCATCACAGGGAAACCTTTGTACACAGCTGCACCATGTATTCCCATGGTAACCATAAGGTTCTTAAGAGCTTTGGGAAATTCAGTCTCACACTCCAAGGTCATGGTCATGAGTGGTCCCTTCCTTACGGCTTTGTTGATGGAGTTCAACTACAAATAGAGATGAGAAAGAAGATTAGAAAAGTTTACGAGAAGAAAAAGACAAGTGCGGAAATTGTTGAAATTTTTTCCTTAGTGGTTTCTAATCCAATCCTAGGGTCATAATCCTACAGGCAACACAGTGCTCTGATACCATTTGTAAGATCCCACCCTTATAAAGGTAAGGATCCCTGTGATTGCAATGCTAGTCCCTGGATCAAATGCTAGCATCCACAGTTTAAGATGAAGTACACAGATACAAAGGTCATTATTACATCGTCAATTCCAGAGATAACATAGTCTTTTACAACTCCATGACCATAGACCTAATACAAGAGTTTAATCATAACAATATAAATAAAGTCTTCATCTTCATGTGCCACAGGCAAGCATGTTCAGTGTAGACTCATAACCCCTAATCATCATCGGAGTAACCTGCAACATCATAAGTTACAGCCACAGTGGGTCAATACATTGGAATAGTATTGGCAAGTGATACCTTAATAGAATAATAACATCTAGTTACTACATGAGTTTGGCTAAGTGTAGCTTAGGCTTGCTTTGCTCAAAAATAGATTTTATTTATCAGTTGAAAACTCTAAGTTTTTCTTTGACAAAACTTTCCCAAGGAACCACCAATAGAAATTGGTGAACCTTCACCCTTGTTCAACCACAAGTTTTAACTTAGAAAATTGGGATGGGGAGATTCTTGATAGCTTCCATGTCTTGATGCTCAAATTGTCCAATACCCGGGACATGGCTAAGTACTTAGATTCTTCCATCTGCAGAGGTTGTGCACTTTCCCCACAAGACTTGATTTTCACCAAGACAGGACCTTTCAGAAGCCTTCCCTTAGACCAAAATGGACGCGCTCCAAACCTATCATTCCCCTACCACCAACTGTCCATTTGGCTAAGTTATTGTAACCTATATGATCCAGGTAGAGCCCATAATGCCATGTGGCCGCACTAGAAGCTTCTTAACATTTGGCATCTCAAATCCCTTTATTCCTGGGTGGCATTCCACAAGTGAGATACACAAGGTAAACCATATAAATGGGCCTTGTGTAACCACTCAACCAAAATCCACCAACCAATTACCATTCCACCCAGGTGTTTCATTCACTTAGTTGTTTTATTAAACAAAACCATAAGTCAAAAGACTTAACAATATTTTCCATAGCATGATTATATTCCACCCTTGGTTGCCATTAGCTAGGCTAAGCATGGCAATAACAAGTATCCTAACTTAAAGGAAATTCTAACATTTCTATATCTACTAGGATTTCCCAAGCATAGTATATAGATACTTAGCAAAATAATCATGCAAGTCCTATACAAAATATTTCTAATGCTTAGGTAAAATATTGGGACAAAAACATTAATCACCACTTGCCTTGGTAGTTTGAGGAGTAGCAACAATCTTCACAAACACAATCACTATTAGCACCAAAATGTACACATAAAATAATGGCACCAAATTCACATATAAAAAATATACAAGCAAAAATATATGAATGCATGCAAATGCCATGTGATGATTTTCTACACCAAACAAGTCAAGTATACAGTACTGAATCATAAACAAGACCAAGACACACTAAATAAACTTTATTTGATCTTTAAATCATTTTTCAAATAATTTCTATACTCAAAATAAGCCTATAAATATCTCTGCAAAAAAAACCAATTTTACAGAATCAAAACATTAAACACATTGCATAAATGGATAGAATTATTTCTCCTGATTCCAATGATATAAAATTTGCAAAATTTGAACGTCTGGATCAAACGTTATGAATTTTGCAAGTTTGAATCACTAATAGATCTAATTCAGATTTTTAAAATGAATAACAGGCCACACGTCACGTTCTGATTCGCCCATACCGCTTTGCATGGATTGGCCGATGCGGTGCGTTGGATCTAAAGTGGATCGCACGGATCAGATCAAAAGATACCTCTTCGGGTTATGTTCTATCGTAGCCACTGGATCAAGATCCTACGGCTGTTGATCAAACGACCAACAACTGGCGGCTTGCGGCGACGGTGAGCAGCGACGCACTCTGTCTATGGTGTTGTGGTGGCTACTAGAAGCGAGGAAGAGAACAGGGAGGCTCACCTGACTCGCAGAGGCGTGCTGGAGCTCAACGTGGCAGTAGTTTGTCGAGGGACGCACGGACACAGCGGCAGGACCTCGTCGGAGTTGTTGGAGGCGTCGGGTGCTTGCAGATGAAGACGTTGCCGAGGCTCTGGATCGCCCTAGCACGAACCAGATGGGTCAGGGGATGCGCAAGGCCACGGCGAACACGATAGGATCAAAGGGAAGGCACGGGACGGTCGCGTTTTACCTGGATTGCACGACGGAGTCGAGCGGTGGTTCTGTCGCTTGCGGACGCGAACGGGGTCGGTGACCTGGGTCACGAGAAGGCAAATGAAAGGCATCAGGGGATGCGCAATCTTGCATTGACTGTACTGGCAAAGTTAGGAGTCAAGGGGCGCAGGGAACTCACCGGAATTCACTACCGGAGTTCGTTAGTACCGCGGCAGAGTTCGGCGAAATATGGGTAGCCTGGTGGCGAGGAGAGGGTGTTGTGTCGGGGGAAATGACCGTGATGTGGAGGGGATTAAGTAGCCATGAGCGGGGCGAGGATTACACACTGATTCAATGGGAATTATGCGAGGTTTAATTCACACGTCACTGCGGCGAGGTAACGGTGGAGCGGTGACTGCGCGCGAGAATCTGGGGAAGAAGACGCTGACATGGAGAGGGCCCATCGATCAGTGGCAGCGGGGTAGGTTCTGCGCGAGTGAGAGAAGGGCAGAGGGAAATGGCCCCGGGTGGGCTTAATGGGCTGGGTTCTGTGCTGGGCCAAATTGGCAGCGCCTGCCTTTTCTGCTTTCTTTATTCTTTTTCTTTTTCTATTTCGATTTTCAGGAAACATTTTCAAATGAGTTCAAAATAAGTTTGAAGTCAAACCACTTCTGGATTTTTGTAAAGTGAAAATTGTACACATTTGGTTGCAGAACAATGTTGTACACTTTAAAATAATTTGGCACTTTGGAATTTTAAAATAAACAATGTTTTTAACCATTGCTCAATAAAGACAAAGAAATGGTTTAAATTTGTTTCTTTGTTTTGAAATATGTGTCCAAGCTTTGGATTTTATCAAACAAACCCATGAACAAACATCTTTGGTTTAAAACAAATAATCTCTCATTAGAGAGTAGCATTGGATCAATGGCTATGCAAAAGATCCTAAAATGGTTATGCATGCATGAATGATATGCAAGCTTTGGAAACATGATTTTAGGGATGTTACATGAACTATAGGATAGATGGGGCATTGGATAGGGACATGATTATTTCCTTCATATAGGAAACAAGTAACTTGAGATGTGGGGCATTGTCTAGTTGGATGTTTCTCTTCACAATTAGGGCATTGGTCCATATGATCTTTGTAAGTGTGTTCTATGTCTCCATATATTTTGCAAGCTTGAGTTCCTTCTATAATATCATCCTTGATATCATTGTTGTCACAATCTCCTTGGGAAGGGTTTCTTCTCATGTTGATCATCTGATTGGTCATCCTTTGCAACAATTGGGGTTGGGTTTCCAAGAATTTTTGCATGGTTGGGTCTAGCTCAATGTTGTTGGCTAAAAACTAAGTTGTCACTTGATTCAACTGGGCTTGAGTTGCTAGAACATGACTAGGAAAAGGGCTATTCGTGGCGCACCTAAAAAGCCCATCCGTGGCGCACAAGTGGTACGCCACTAAGCGTACGCTCCGGCTAAAAAGTGCCTGTAGCGCACTACCCTAGTGCGCTATGGTTATATGGGGATAGGTGTAGCGCACTATCAAATGAGCCACGGGTAGGGGTACATGTGCGCCACGGATGTGTTTTTCGAAAAACAAAAAAAATGCAAAAAACACCCTCGTTTTGAATTGCAAAAGCAATCGGGTCCGCATCGCCACCGTCATGTCGGCTCGCTGGAGCATGGTGGCCGTGGCCACGACCTACCACTGCAGGGAGGTGCCGGAAGTCGTGGTCGTGCTAATCCTCGCCGACATCGAGGAAGAGAGGGAGAAGGAGGTGTGGCTGGAGAAGGGAGGAGGTCGCCGCAAGGAGAAGGAGGTCATCGGCGCTCGTCGCCGCTCGTCGTGACTGCAAGGAGGAGGAGGCCGCAAGGAGAAGGAGGTCGTCGTCGCTCGTCGTGACTGCAAGGAGGAGGAGAAGGCCGCCGTCGCCATTGTCACTGCAAGGAGAGGAGGATGCTGGAGCAAGGAGGAGGAGAAGGACACCGTCACCGTCGTCAGTGCAAGGGAAGGAGGAGAAGGAAAAGGAGGAGGAGAAGAGAGAAGGAGAAGGAGGAGGAGAAGAAAAAAGGAAAAGGAGGAGGAGAAGAGAGAAGGAAAGGAGGAGGGAGGAGAATGAAAAGGAGAAGAGGGAGGGAAGGGAAGAGAAGAGGGGTAGGTGGGCGGGGTGGGGATTCAAATTTTGAATCCCTCCCAACTTACTCGTAGCGCACTAGGTGGTGGTGCACTATAGGTAAGTTTTATCTATTTATTTTTATGCAGGAAAATCGTTCTTCTGACCGTAACTTTTTACTCTTTTCTAATTTTGAAAATCTAAATAATCGCTAAACGACCAAAGGTCATTGCGAGCAGATGCGAAATCTCGTTCTCATCATTTTGGTATATTATACGATTTTTTTCGACATCATATGCAAACGTTACGGCCATTTTACCGTGGCATGACTATTTTGCAGAAAAAGTGGAAACTAGTGTTTGTTAATTTTCCTAGAAACTATACCACATTACCTACCTACATATGAAATGATTTTATTTTTTGAAGTGTTTATCATTTTCTTTTATTTTTTGCAAATCCTAAAAAGGCGATCCACGGGGGGGGGGGGGGGGGGGGGAGGAGTTGGTGCAGGCCACTTAGTCGTAGGGCACTAGGACAGAGTGCCCTACGGCTAAGTTAACCCAACTACTTCAGCACACATGACCGTAGCGCACTAGGTCAGAGTGCCCTACGGCTAAGTTTCACATCCGTAGCGCACCTTGACCAAGTGCGCTACGGGTATGTGTGTTGCGGCCACCTGTGTCCTGGCCCACACATAGGCGTGGCGCACCACCTCCATGTGCGCCACGCTTACGACAGTTAGCCGTAGGGCACCTGTGGGCAGTGCGCCACGCCTATTTTACCCATGGGGCACCACTAGCACGTGCGTCACAGATGTGTGGATTACCTATAGCCGTTTTCCTAGTAGTGGAAGTTGTTCTCTCATGTGCATCTCCTGGTTGTTGTTGTCACCATCCTTGATGTTGGAGTTTCTTGGAGAAGTCGTCTGTTTGGGTTGGATTGGGATTAGATTAGGAAAAATATTTCTAGAGAAGAAGTCTACTCACACACAATATTTCACACAAGCAATTTGCAAGCAATCACAATCAAACATTTCACTCAAACAATAAGATTCAAGCATATTTTTAGGCAACAAAATATTTTTGCTACACCAACTAAGTTGGTGTGATCAATATATGATCTAAACTAAACACTAGTATGGAGGTCCAACTATGGTTTTCACTTGAGATCATTTCATTATTATTAGTTGTTTCTTCATGAACAAGATCATGGTTTCCTTGGAAAAATTCTTGCATCTTGGTCACAAAGCTTCAAATGTTATGATGGTTGCTTGTAAGTTGTGTTTCCTTAATCTCCAAGTCTTGAGTAATATTTCTTGTCTCTAGACTTATTTTAGTGTGTATATTCACTCATTTTTGAGTGAATCTACACACTAAAATAAGTCTAGATAAATTTTCTTCACAAATCTAAAACATCTTATATTTTGAAACAGAGGGAGTAGTCCTTAGTGATGTCCAAATTGAAGTCTTTGGTGATGGTGAAGTTGAAGTCATTGGTGATGTTGAAGTCTTTGTCCAACAAGTTGAAAAGAGAGGAGATGTAGAATCAAGAACCAAAAAGGTTAAGGAAAGAGTTTACAAGATTGTTTGTAAATAAGTTTGGAACAAATACAACTCTTATTTTTCTAAGGGGTTTTGTCCAATCCTAGGGTTACAATCCTACATGCAACACAGTGCTCTGATACCATCTGTAGAGGTCCCAACCTTTATAAGGTAGAGATCCATGTGTTTACAATGCTAGTCCCTGGATCAATAGCTAGCATCCACAGTTTAAGATGTAATATCAAGGAACAAAGGTCATATTACAACTTATAACCAGGAATAAAATAATACATTACATCTTACATAGCTCATTTGGCTATCTCATTACAATGCATCAAATATAACTAAGTAGCATGGAGTCTTTCATCTTCAAAGTTCCACATGCAATCATGTTGGTTGTAGACTTGTAATCCTATTCAACACACTTCACTAACATCAAACAAACCTGCAACATAATAAGTTACAACCACAAGGGTCAATACATTTGAATTGTATTGGCAAGTGATACTATGGTAGAGTAGTGGTATCTATCATCTATATGCATTTGGCTAAGTGTAGCTGAGGCATGCTTTGCTCAAAATATGTTTTCCTTATTAGTTGAAAACACTAAGTTTTTGTTTGTCAAATCACCCAAGGCATCTACCAATAAAAATTGGTGATCCTTTAACCCTTGTTCAACCACAAGTTTTTAACTTATAAATTGGGATGAGGAGATCCGTGATAGCTTCCATGTCTTGATGCTCAAATTGTCCATTGCAGGGGACATGGCTAAGTACTTAGATTTTACTCTCTCGAGAGGTGGTGTACTTTCCCCACAAGACTCGACATGCATTGAGACAAGATCTTTAAGAAGCCTTCCCTTTGACCAAATGGATGCATTCCAACCTATCACCCCTACCACCTTCTGTCCATCTGGCTAAGTTATTGCAACCTATATGATCTAGGCAGAGCCCATATTGCCATGTGGCTGCACTAGATGCATCTCAACATTTGAAATCTCAAATCTCTTTGTTCCTGGGTGGCTTTCCACAAGTGAGATACACATGGTAGGCCATAAATATGGGGCCCTGGGTAACCACTCAACATAAACCATTCTTTCCATTCCACCCAGGTGATTCATTCACATAGTTGTTTTATTAAGCAAAAACATAAGTCAAAAGACTTAGAAATATTTCATAGCATGAATAATCCACCCTTGTTTTCTACTAGCTAGGCTAAGAATGATAGTAGTAAGAATCTTAACTTAGGGAAAATTCTACTAAGGCATCATCTACTAGGATTTCCCAAGGCATATCATATATATACTTAGTAAAAAATTCCATGCAAGTCCTACTCAAAATATCACTAATGCATAGTGAAAATAATAAAGCACCACTTGCCTTTTTAGTAGGGAATATCTATTTACTCCTTGATCTTGCAATTGTCACACTCTTCAAAGTTCACTACAATTCAATCAAGGCACAAATTAAAAACTAGCATTCAAATAATTCATCACATAAAATAATAAAAACAAAGCAATGCATGCAAGCATGCCAAACATTGTTTTATTTGAAAAGTGGTTTCTAATAAGGCTATAAACATTTTAAAACATCTATTGGTCATTTATAAAAGTGGCAAAACCATTTAAAACAAGTTAGTGAAAATAGGCCATTTAAATCATTTTTGTTTTGCTAGAAATGATTTAAATCAAAGTAACAATTTATAGTGTTAGACAAATTTGTTTTTAAACACAAATGTTAGTGTTTATGGTCAAAGTGTTTAAAACTAATCCATAGCAACATTTTTGTTTTATTAGAAATGCTTTTATTCAAAGTAATAATTTTCTAGTGTCAACAAAATATATTTTTAAATCCAAAAATTAGTGTTTATGGTCAGTAGGTTAAAAACAAACCATTTGCAAAAGGTTTTACTTAAAAATCATTTTTAAAATATAACAACATTTTTGTTTTACTAGAAATGCTTTTATTCAAGGAATAATTCCTTGTGTTTAGCTTAATTCATTTCTAAATCCAAATGTTAGTGTTTTAGGGTCAGATAGTTCAAAATAAACCATTTGAAAAAGATTTTACTCAAAAAGCATTTTTAGAATAAATTTTATATCCAAAATAGTCCTACAAATGTTTATGCAAAAACACCCAATTTTCCAGAAGCAAAATACTAAACTAAGGGCATGGTTGCAAAGTTTCATTTTCTTGATTCCAATGATATACAATTTGTAAATTTTGGACGTGTAGATCAAAAGTTATGAATTTTACAAAATCAAACATCTAATGGAACCTTTTCTATTTTTAAAACAAAAACTAGGCCACGTGGTGTGTTCCTATTGGTCCATACCAGTTTGTCTGGATCACGCTACGTGGGTCGTTCGATTTAATTTACATCACACGGCTCTGATCACGCGTGCCTCTTCGTTCAAATGAATCTATCATGGCTCTACGATCTGGATCTAACGGCTTGCAGCACATCGACCAGGAACTGGCGGCGCTTGGCGATGGCGAGTGGCGGTGGCGCTCAGGCGATGCTCATATGGCGGTTCTAGGAAGAAAGGGAGAGGGGAAAGGTGCTCACCAGGTTCACGGCGATGTGCTGATGCTCAACGTCGTCTCTGATAGCCAAGGGGCGCACGGGGAAGTCGTTGATTACTCGCCGGAGCTAGCGACGGCGTCGGGTGTGTCTGTTCGTCATCGGGGGCAAGGCTACAAGGCAGGAGAAGGTAGAATAACTGGTGCATTAGATGCGCATGACGAAGGCGAGTTTAGGAGCTTCAATGAGAGGAAGAGGGGCGGTCGGAGTTTACCGGGGTAGCTTGTCGGAGAGGGGTAGATAGCAACGATGCTCTGACGTAGTCGTTGCCGATGCTCTGGGCACGCGCGCGCAAGCATAAGGCACTAGAAGATGCGCATGTTGGTGGCGAACATGCTCGTGCAAGTCGGGGGAAAGGGTATGGCCGGGGCTCGCCGAAATCGCTGTTGCAGCTCGACGGAGAGAGTGTGCTTTCGAGCATGAATTGGAGCAGCCTTGAGGCATTCGTGGCATGGATTTTGAGGGGAACGAGAGAGGGGAGATTGGCGCTTTAACAAGCGTGATCGCTGGAGAGAATTAAGCCGGCATCAACGCGAATTCAAGCCGAGAATTAACAGCAGAAACATCCAGGGAAATTTGGGCCGAGTCAGCGGGTGAGGAAGATGATGACTGGGAAGAGGTGGGACCTGGGTGTTAGTGGGGGCACCGGTCATTTTGTTGGTGAGAACGATTCGCGGGGAGGGGGAGAGAGTTGGGCCAGGGTTGGGCTAGGTTTGTTGGGATGCTTCTTTCCCTTTTTTTCTTCTGTTTTCTTTTTATTTTTCCTTTTCTATTTTTTGTGTTGATTTCAAACCTTTGATTTAAACTTCAATTTGAATTCAAGTTTTGACCAAACCTTTTCTAAACTTTTAGTACGTTTTTTAAACTATTTATCAATGTGTTTAAAAGTCCATTTTTAGAATATTTCTTATATTCTCTTATGGTTTTATTATTTATTTAAATTAGACATTTGTCTTTAAATATGGTTCCAATCCATATTATTTTATTCAAATGATTTAAATATCTGTTTAAATTCAAATTTTCCTCAAATCTTTTCAGTAAGTTTGTACTACTTAGTAATGTGTTTAAAATTCCATTTTAGATTATTCAAATATTCTTTTATGGTTTAATATTTATTTAAATGAGGTTTGTGTCTTTATTCAAACCATTGATTCAAGCTTCCATTTGAATTCAAATTTCACCAAACCTTTTCAGTAGGTTTAAACTATTGATTAATGTGTTTAAATAATTCACTTTGAATTATTTCAAACATTTTATTATGATTTAATATTTATTTAAATGAGGCACTTGTCTTTATTCAAATAAAATTTTAATATGATTCCAAACCATATAATTCTATTTAATTAATCATTTATTCTTTTTAAGTTAATTAGATAACTTTTTAATCCACTTTGGCAATTTCAATTATTTTTTCCATGATTTAATTAATCATTTATATTAGGAATTTTGTCTTCATTTAAATGAATATGGTTCAAGTCCATATAAATTTTATTCAAATAATCTTTATTCCTTTATTTTATTTGGATTATCTTTATTCCATTTGCTCATGGATTTAATTCAAGTTTTAAATTGTCTTCTAAATAATTTTCTTGGGACTTATTATTTAGTTTAGGCAATTTGTCTTCATTTAAATAAAATTGAATAAGGTTCAATTCATATAATTTTATTTAAATAACCTTTTATTCCTTTTTATTATTCAGTAATCTTTCATTCCAGTTGTTTATGGATTTGGCCAATATTTAATGTAACATCCCAAAAACATTGAACAATGATTATCAATTTTCCAATCACCAAAATTAGGGTTAACAAAAACTTTTATTAAATTCAAATCATATGGATGTATGTGTGTATGTGATGATTGCATGAATGAATAAATGGACTTATTTGATTAACCTAAATAGCAAGGAATGGATTAAAGATGAAAACAACATCATCTAAAACATTTCCAAGCAGAAACAAATAAAGAGAAAATAAAAAACAAAACAAATAAGCAAATGGTCATTTTTGCCAATCTTGCTCACTAGGCGACTTTGAGTGTTTCTAGTCCAAGATTTCAAACAGAAACATTTCCATTTCTTTTCACCCCTTGATAGACCAAGTAAAAATGAATCAAATCCCACCGTTCAAACTTGCAGAAACATTTGGCAACCCCATTCAAATGACAAGTTAAAATTGAATCTTTATCATATGTGAAGATCACACATTTTCCAAACCTAACTAAACCAGTGCCCCTTGACCAATCCAACTGACCAGAGACTCCCTAGTATGTAACTAGCAAACCAAATTTGAATTTCTTTCGGCCATTTCATCAAACACCTTGTAATCAGCAAACAAGCAAATATCAAACACTATTAGTAGCAGTAATTTTGGCCAACGTTGTCCCCTTTCTAGCTCACTCTATAATCTCAGTAGATGATCAAACTAATATAACTAGCCTTAGCACCACTGTGAGCATGCATAGCCATCAATGGTGACCATGCCGAGAGCACCCTTGCCAACCCCATGTCGCCAGCAAGCTAGGAGAAGCTCTAGCCTCGCTAACCTTGTCTGGGACATGCAGCACCGTCCACCGCCACCCCCTGTCCAAGCGCCGAGCCTTGCCAGCCACTGGACCACACGACAAGCTCGTGCCCAGTTTCTCTACGAGCAAGCCGAGCGCGCGCCAGTGCGCCGCACGCGACACCATCCCACAGACCGCGCGCCACCCTTGCCGCTTGCGTGCGTGATCGCCAACACCCCAGCAACCCTCCGGACAACCCCGTTCACCGCCCCGCGAACCATGGATGTTGTGTGCCATTAAATTCACCGCCGGACCCGCCCAAAGCGCCGCGACGTTCCGACCATTCCTCACCGCCCCACACCTCACCATCAAGCCGTTGAGATTCGCCAGGAGGCAATGCATCGCCCCCTATCGTCGCCCATGCCATTAGCACGTTGTGGCGACGACAACGACGAGCTCCACCCGCGCTCATCGTTCCCCTTCAGGCACTATAAAAGCAGGCCACCCCTGTTCGATTTGAGCACAACATCTCACTCCCCACCTCTCACTGATCACACCCAGTCACCCCCGGAGCAAGGCGAGCACCAGGTGGCCGGAATTTCACCGGAGTTCACCGCTGCAGAGGAGAGGCACCGTCGATTGGAGCCGCCACAGGAGAAGTTGCCGGTACCAGGAGGATCGCCGTCATCGACTTCGTCGTTCTCCCCCGTCGCCGACCATTTCCGGAGCCCCGGTGAGCCCCCGTCGACCCCCACTGGCTGCGCTAGGGTTCTGCCTCGCCGCGTCCTGTTCAGGCGTGGACGATGAACCATAGCCGTAGGATTAGAGCTAGATCGCACGGTCCACATACCCTATACCGCTTCGCCACTCCCTGTCGCACTAACGAGTGGGGACAGCCACTTAACCAGCCCCCGTGCGCACTGTGCGACACCTAGTAATTCAAATTTAGATTTATTCTTTTAGTTCTAAACTTAGTTATGTACCCATATTCAAAAATCAACCCAGCTCAATTCACTGAACCAAAATGCATGAACCCAATTTTTTAGAAAGGTACTGGAGTGCTTAATCCAAGCCCGTTGGATTCAACCCAATTGGATGTGTAGATCACCCATGGTAAAAATAACAAGGCAGAAGCTTTTCTGCATTCAAACATTTTTCAAAATTCAACCATAAAATCTTTTGAGTTGATTCCAACTCTCAAAAATCACATTTAACTGTAACATCCCAAAAATATTAAACTTGGATCATAAAACTCTAATCATCAAAATTAGGGTTAACAAAAACTTTTCCAATTAAAAACATAAATGCATTTCTAGTCACTTTATTTATTTAAAATAAAAGGTGAAACCTTATTAAATTATGACACCACTTTAAATCACATTCCCATGTACTGAAATATGTGGTGATGACATGTGTCAACATGATCCCATGTTTGGTTTGGAGAATATTAAATCTTAAGTAGTTTTTTTCAATGAGTAGAAATTACTTTTCTAAAAATAAATAAATAAGACAAATGCTTTAATCTTGTAATGTTAGTGATGATGCTAGATTGTCTATAGAACACCTTTGTGTGATGATTGAAAATAGTTAAGTATTGTTTGGTGATTGTGTACCTCGTATTTATTCATAGACGCTAGTACCGACCAAGGATACGAGGTTGAAGGAGGATACTACGAAGAGGAAGCCGAGGAGAACTTCAACCACTGCTCTGCACAAGGCAAGCCAATACTTGCAAGCTATTAACTTAGCAAGCTTATACTGATACCTATGCAAGCCTTACTAATCAAGTTAACCTATGCAAGCTAATACTTGCTTGTTACCATGCCAACTATATGCCTTAAGCATATGTGATCATACCGACTTGATAACCCAATCCTAGTTTTACTTGCAAGCTTTTTACTTTATTTCTTTATCAAAGCTTTCTTTTAGAGTTTACTTAAGTGACTTGTAGATTCTAGGAAGATAATTCAAGGTTGCATAAAGAGCATTAAATTTGTCCTAAGCTAGATAATCTTGATGTCATCCCAAGGCATGAGATTGAACTTAGTTAAACTCCACTTGCTTACCACCCCTCATTAGTACTTACCCCCACTTGTAGATGCTAGTGCTAAGCATAAAACTTGATCAACTTTAGATGGGAATACTTGGTGGAAAATGGTTATGAAAACCTTAGAATGATGAGTCATTCTACTGAGATGTTTTGACATGTGTTTCCGAACACCAAATGATTTTGATGATGAAAATGTTGATGCATGAGCCTTAGCCCTTTATAAAAATGATGGTTGTCTGGATGCGATACCATTCCAATTTTACCGTACAACCACAATACCCAAAATTTGGGTAGGGCTTGACTGGAAACTTATATACCTTAGTATGGGTTCCCTCCCGGCCAAGGTCTGAGCTGAGGCTACCTTGTGAAGATTGTCCACCTATGCAGTACCCAAGATGACAGTTGGTCATGGTTGGGAGGCCAAACTCACAGGAGAGGTTCTTATACTAGGGTGTGTAAGTGAAAGGTTAGGATTGATTATCCGCATACTGAGTATGGTGAATTCAGGATTTGTTCTTGACGGATGTATTGAATGTTGTGGTGAAAGTGTATAATCTCTGTAGAGTGTCAAACTATTCGAATAGCCGCATCCGCGGTTATGGACAGTTGGAGTGGCCATACTGTTCCCCCGTCAGATGTTTTCAAAATTACTTGTGAAATGAATTGAGACTTTGACTTGACCACAACAGAGTTGTGATTTGAAATTCAAGTTCCCACTTAGGTGTTATCAACTTTCAACTAGCTTTCTTTACTTCTGAACTTAGTAGAGGTAAATCTGGCTTTTGCAAAACAACCCTAGAGCTTAGTATCCTACTACAAAAACCCCCTTAACTTGTTAGTAGTAGTTTGCGAGTACTTAAAGAGTACTCATGGCTTTGTCCCTGGCTATTCCCATGGCCAGACTATGAGGAGGAGTACCCGGATGAAGGACCGCAGGAAGGTTACGACAACTAGGATCATCTCCCATCATCAGCATTGCCTGTGACCCTGAAGATGGAGTTTCGCCTACGCTACCTTTATTATTACATATTTCCACTGCTTGAGTTGTATTAAGAACTGGATCATGAGATCCTTATTTGTGTAAGACCTTATGTATGGTTTGTAATGGATGATGTACTATGATATCCAAATCTGTTATGTCTCGCAAAAATGGTAATCCTGGGATTGCGATCTATGGCATAACAGGCATCTAGGATTAAAAATCCGGGTGTTGACATTAACCATACCTTTCTGAATATATAAAAATATATAGGTTTACTTGCAAAAAAATGGTTAAGTAATAAAAGAATGCCTCATAGGACATTCTAGTCACTTTAATTAATTAAAATAAAAAGGTTAAACCTTATTAAATTGTGACACCACTTTAAATCACATTCCCATGTACTGAAATATGTGGTGATGACATGTGTCAACATGATCCCATGTTTGAGTTGGAGAATATTAAATCTTAAGTAGTTTTCAATGAGTAGAAATTACTTTTATAAAAGAAATTAAATAAGATAAGTGCTTTAATCTTTGTGATAATAGTGATGATGCTAGATCATCTAGTGTGAACCTTTGTGTGCTAAATAGAGTAGTTAAGAATTGTGTGGTGATTGTGTACCTCATATTTATTTATAGACGCTAGTACCGACCAAGGATACGAGGAGGAAGGAGAATACTACGAAGAGGAAGCCAAGGAGAACTTCAACCACTGCTCTGCACAAGGAAAGCTATTAACTAAGCAAGCTTATACTTGCAATTATGCAAGTCTATACTAAAATCTTAGAAATCTAAGTTAAAACTATGCAAGCTAATCCTTGCAAGCTTACCTCAATTGATACCCAGACCTAGTTTTACTTGCAAGCTTAAGTATTTTATTTCTTTATCAAAGCTTTCTCTTAGAGTTTACTTAGTGATTTGTAGATATTAGAAGGATAATGGAAGGTAGCATAAAGAGCATTAAACTTGACCTAAGTTAGATAATCTGGATGTCATCCTGAGGCATGAGATTGAACTTAGATAATATACACTTGATTACCACCCATCATTAGTGTTTACCCCCACTTGTAGATGCTAGTGCTAGGCATAAAACTTGATCAACTTTAAATGGGAATACTTGGTGAAAATGGTTATGAAAACCGTAGAATGATGAGTCATTCTACTGAAATGTTTTGACATGTGTTCTTGAACACCAGATGATTTTGATGATGAAAATGTTAAGGCGTGAGCCTTAGCCCTTTAAAAATGATGATTGTCTGGATGCGATACCATTCCAATTTTACCGTACAACCACAATACCCAAAATTTGGGTAGGGCTTAACTGGAATTTATATACCTTAGTATGGGTTCCCTTGTGGCCAAGGTTTGAGCTGAGGCTACCTTGGGAAGATTGTCCACCTATGCATGTAAGGGTCCCAACCTTTGATAAGGTAGAGTCCCCTGTGTTTACAATGCTAGTCCCTGGATCAATAGCTAGCATCCACAATTAAGATGTAATATCAAGAAACAAAGGTCATAATACAACTTTATAACCAGGAATAACATAATTTATTACATCTTACATAGCTCATATGGCTATTACATTACATTGTAGCAGAAAATGTATAAGCATGGGGTCCTTCATCTTCAAGGTGCCACAGGCAGACATGTTGGTTGTAGACTTTCTAATCCTAATCAACACACTTCACTAAATCAATCAAACCTGCAACATAACAAGTTACAGCCACAAGGGTCAATACATTTGAATTGTATTGGCAAGTGATACTATGGTAGTATAGTGGAGTCTATCATCTATATGCTTTTGGCTAAGTGGAATTGAGGCTTGCATTTCTCAAAAATAGATTTTTCCTTATCATTTGAAAATACTAAGTTTTTGCTTTGACAAAATCTTTCCCAAGGCATCTCCCAATCAAAGATTGAATATCCTTTAACCCTTGTTCAACCACAAGCTTTTAACTTAGAAGTTTGGATGATGAGATTCTTGATAGCTTCCATGTCTTGATGCTCAAATTGTCCTTTACCAGGGACATGGCTAAGTACTTAGATTTTACACTCTGCAGAGGTGGTGCACTTTCCCCACAAGACTTGGTTTCACCAAGACAAGATCTTTCAGAAGCCTTTCCTTAGACCAAATGGACGCATTCCAACCTATCATCCCACTACCACCAACTGTCCAAATGGCTAAGTTCTAGCAACCTATGTGATCTTGACATCTCAAATCTCTTTGTTCCTGGGAGGCCATCCACAAGTGAGATACACAAGGTAAACCATAAACATGGGCCTCGTGTAACCACTCAACCAAAAACCACCAAGCAATTACCATTCCACCCAGGTGATTCATTAACTTAGTTGTTTTATTAAACAAAAACACAAGTCCTCAGACTTAGAAATTTTTCCATAGTATGAATGTATATTCCACCCTTGTTTTCTATTAGCTAAGCTAAGCTTGATAGTAGTAGGAATCTTAACTTAGGAAAATTTCTACTAAGGTTTCATCTACTAGGTTTTCCCATAGCAAGGTTTATACTTAGCAAAAATTCCATGCAAGTTTTACTTAGAAAAATCACTAATGCATAGTGAAAGTAATGGGACAGAAGTATGAAGCATCACTTGCCTTTTTGGTAGAGGGTATAAGTTCACTCCTTGTCCTTGCAACAATCACACTCTTCAAGTCACTACAATTCAATCAAGCAAGGCACAATCTCAATCTACCAATCAAGCAAAACATCACATAAAATGATAAAGTCAAGGTAATGCATGCAAACATGCCAAGATTTGTTTTATTTGAAAAAGTGGTTCCTAATGGGTCATAAACATTTGAAAACACCTAATGGTCATTTTATAACGTGGAAAAGTCATTTGCAAAAGGTTTCACTTCATAAACCATTTTCAAAACAAGGTATCATTTTATGTGGTGTAGAAATGTTTTTACTAAGGCATTAATCTATAGGGTTCACAAAATATGTTTTCAAACCATAAAACTTCGTGTTTAGGGTCAGAGAGTTTAAAACAAAACATTTCCCAAAGGTTTTCCTTCAAAACCATTTTTAGTAAATAAACCATATTTTTATTTGACTAGAATTGGTTTTAAATCAAAGAATCATTCTTTTCCTTCACCAAATATATTTTTGAAACCACAAAGTGTTTCCTAGGGTCAGTAGGTTCAAAACACACCATTTGCAAAAGATTTTATTCCTAAAATCATTTTAGAACAATTTTATAATCTAAACATGCATACAAATGTTTCTGCAAAAACAAACAATTTAACAGAAACTTTTTACTAAACAAATGGCATGGTTGGATAGGGCTGGTTCCACTGATTCCATTGATATAAAGTTTGCAAAATTTGGACGTGTGAAACTAAAGTTATGGATTTTTCAAATTTGAACTTCTAATAGGAAAGTTTCTGTTTTTAAAACGGGGTCTAAGCCACGTGTCGAGTTCTTACTCGCTGATACCGCTTCGTCTGGATCACGCGCTGTAGGCCGTTGGATCTAACTGATATCGCACGGCGCAGGTTCACTCTTACCCCTTCGCTCTCTTTCTATCCTAGCCGCTGGATCCTAATCGCACGTCATCTAGCACACTTGCCAGAGACGGGCGACGCTGCGGTTGCTACTGGCGGCGGAGCGGTCAGAAGGTGGCAGAGTCGATGCTACAGGAAGCGAGGGAGGAAAGGAATATGCTCACCATGTTCGCAGAAGCCTGGGGAAGCTCAAGGTGTTCTCGAGGAGTCAAGGGGCGCACGGAGTTCACGGCTATTGCTCACCGGAGTTCTTGCTAGCGTCGGTTGCACGTGGTCGTGGTCAAGGGCGAGGCTGCAGATCATCCCGAAGCAAAATAAGTGCACGGTTAGATGCGGGTGAGTGCGGTGAGTGCAGGAGTGTCATCGGGAAGGAGAGAGGTGGACACATGCTTACGAGGAGGGTCGCCGGAGAGGAAGCAGACGGTGGCGACGGTGGTCGTCGTTGTTGTTGAGGCTCAGGGGCGCGCGAGAGTGAGTTGCGGATGCAGAAAGATGCGTCAGGGCCTGGGGAACTTGCCCGTGTGCTTGGGGAGGTAAGGGGCGATGCGGTGCTGCCGGAATCGGCAGGGAGAGTCGTCGGTGACAGAGGTGCTCGAAGAGGAATTAGGGCGGCCTGGGGGCATGCTAAGGTGGGGTGACAGAGGGGAAAGAACGAGGAGGTGCTGGCGTTTATCACTGCGTGGTCACGGCGAGGGATTAACGCGACATTAAGGCGTAATCAAGCGAGCGTTTAACGGCATGAACGATAGCGGTGTCTGGGGAAGAACAGGTCGCGGGTGGGGAAGATGACCGCGTGGCTGTGGGGTCCTCTAGCAGCGAGAGAGAAGGAAAGGGAACGGGGTCCACCGGTCAGTCGCTGAGTGGGTGAGTTGCGGAGTGCGAAACGTTTTTTTGCGGGGTGAGAGGGAGTGGGCTCACTGGGCCTAGTGGGCTTGCTGGTTGGGTTGGTTTGATTCTATTTTTTTCTGTTCTGAAACTTTTTCCTTTTTCCAATTCAATTTATGTTTTGAAATTCAAATTACAAATCAAATAACCAAATCAACTAAACTTCCGCTAAACTTTATATTGAGCTTAGCTCTGTTTATCAACACAAATCAAAGTCCAAAACAAAATAATTTTATTCTTTTTAGGACCCATTCATAATTAAATAAATGGACCTTAGTTATTAAATCAAATAGGTTTTGATTTATTTAATAAAATCTCCATTTGAAAACTAAATATTATCAAAACCAAATCAGTAGGTTTTATTTGAAAATATAAGATACTTGGAAAACTTATTTAAAATAATTTAATAAGTTTTAATGTTTATTTAAAATGGGAAAAGCCTTTACTTTAGTAAATTTGGTTTATTAATAAACACTCATTGTTTTATTTAAATAAACCTTTACTCTTTTAATCAAAACAAAATATTTTATTTCAAAAGTTTGGCCAAGGTTTAATTTGGCTATATAAAATAATCCTTATTTATATTTCTACCTTTTCTTTTGAAAACCAAATCTTTTATTAAAAGATCCAAAAATAGTAATTTTAAATATTTTTAAGTTTATTGTTTATTTATCTTTTTAAATTCCTTTAGGATTTTATTTGATCCAAATAGGTTTTGAAAGTTCCCAATTGGATTCAAAAAGTTTCTTCTCGCCCTGAAAATCAATAAAGTTTTATTTTATTCATTTATTTTTCACATAACAAGATTTGGAAAATCTTGCGATGTGACAGGCTACCACCCTTAAAATAAATCTCGTCCCGAGATTTTCGGGAGGCTAGGGATTACAAGTTGGCTCAAAAGCATCTAGGGTACTACCACCCTTAAAAATTTTCCAACTAAATTACTTCTTGGCTTGCTTGGGATCTTGATGTAACTTTCCTGGACAGAAGTTTGCATAGTGGCCTAGTTCCTTGCATTTGAAACATGTGATAAGGCTGAGGTCTTGAGGTGGCTTCTCTGGACAATATGATGCATAATGTCCTAGCTCTTTGTAGTGGTTGCACATCACTTGGCTAATATCCTTCCTCATCTTGGATTTCACTAGCTTTTGTTTGTCTTCTTGGCTCTTCTTCTTTTCTGGGCATTCATTGGCATAGTGTCCCATCTCTTTGCAATTGTAACATTGTACCTGGCTTTTGTCCTTCTTCTTCTTTTTGGGTCTCTCCAAAGCTAGGAGTTCTTCTAGTTCATGTTCTTCATACCTCACCTCAGAGGTGGAAAATCTTTCTCTCTTCTTGGGGCATTGGTCTTCATGCTCCTTGGATGTATGATCCTTGTCTCCACAAATATTGCAAACTTGGGTTCCCTCTAGAATAGCATCTTTGTCATCCTTGTTGTCATCAGCTCTTTGGGAAAAGTTTTCTCCCATGTTGATCACTTGAGTAACCAATACTTTTAACAATTGGGATTGAAGTTTCAAAATCCTTTGTATGGCTGGGTCTAGTCCATTGTTGTTGGCTAAAAGCTGAGTTGTCTCTTGGCTCAACTGGTTTTGGGTTGCTATAAGTTCTCTCATGTTGTCCTCTTGGTTGTGGTTGTCATCATTAACCTTGATGTTGGAGTCTCTTGGAGAAGTCATTTGTTTGGGTTGAATTGAGATTAGAATAGGCAAGATATTTCTAAGGAAATATTCTAATCACACACATCACAATTCACACAAGCATTGTGCAAGCAATCACAAACAAACATTCCACTCAAACAACAAGTTTCAAGCATATTTTTAGGCATCCAAAAATATTTTTGTTACACCACATAAGTTGGTGGGCTTGACTTAAACTAAATATGGTGGTCCATCTATATGGTTCACTTGTGATCTTTCCATCCTTCTTGGCTGATTCTTCTTGCATGAGATCATGGTTTCCTTGGGAAAATTCTTGGTCACATAACTTCAAAGGTGATGATGGTTCCTTCTAATTGTGTTTCCTTAGTCTTCAAGTCTTGGGCAATATTTCTTGTCTCACTTGTAGTCCTTAGTGCTATCCAAGGTTGAAGTCCTTGGTGAAAATGTTGAAGATGTTGAAGTCGTTAGAGTTGAAGATGTTGAAGTCATTAGAGTTGATGAAGTCCTTTGCACATGGTGAAGTCTTTGGCCATGGGGTAGGTTTTTCCATCAAGTTGAAATAGATGAGATGTAGAATCAAAACCAAAATGGTTGAGAAAAGAGTTTATAAGATTGTTTGTAAATAAGTTTTAGAACAAATAAAACTCCTACTTTCCTAAGGGGTTTTGTCCAATCCTAGGGTTACAATCCTACAGACAACACAATGCTCTGATACCATCTGTAAGGGTCCCAACCTTTGATAAGGTAGAGTCCCCTGTGTTTACAATGCTAGTCCCTGGATCAATAGCTAGCATCCATAGTTAAGATGTAATATCAAGAAACAAAGGTCATAATACAACTTTATAACCAGGAATAACATAATTTATTACATCTTACATAGCTCATATGGCTATTACATTACATTGCAGCAGAAAATCTATAAGCATGGGGTCCTTCATCTTCAAGGTGCCACAGGCAGACATGTTGGTTGTAGACTTTGTAATCCTAATCAACACACTTCACTAAATCAATCAAACCTGCAACATAACAAGTTACAGCCACAAGGGTCAATACATTTGAATTGTATTGGCAAGTGATACTATGGTAGTATAGTGGAGTCTATCATCTATATGCTTTTGGCTAAGTGGAGTTGAGGCTTGCATTGCTCAAAAATAGATTTTTCCTTATCATTTGAAAATACTAAGTTTTTGCTTTGACAAAATCTTTCCCAAGGCATCTCCCAATCAAAGATTGAAGATCCTTTAACCCTTGTTCAACCACAAGCTTTTAACTTAGAAGTTTGGATGATGAGATTCTTGATAGCTTCCATGTCTTGATGCTCAAATTATCCTTTACCAGGGACATGGCTAAGTACTTAGATTTTACACTCTGCAGAGGTGGTGCACTTTCCCCACAAGACTTGGTTTCACCAAGACAAGATATTTCAGAAGCCTTTCCTTAGACCAAATGGACGCGTTCCAACCTATCATCCCACTACCACCAACTGTCCAAATGGCTAAGTTCTAGCAACCTATGTGATCCAGGCAGAGCCCATAATGCCAAGTGGCTGCACTTGAAGCTTCTCAACATTTGACATCTCAAATCTCTTTGTTCCTGGGTGGCCATCCACAAGTGAGATACACAAGGTAAACCATAAACATGGGCATTGTGTAACCACTCAACCAAAAACCACCAAGCAATTACCATTCCACCCAGGTGATTCATTAACTTAGTTGTTTTATTAAACAAAAACACAAGTCCTCAGACTTAGAAAATTTTCCATAGTATGAATGTATATTCCAACCTTTTTTTATATTGGCTAAGCTAAGCTTGATAGTAGTAGGAATCTTAACTTAGGAAAATTTCTACTAAGGTTTCATCTACTAGGTTTTCCCATAGCAAGGTTTATACTTAGCAAAAATTCCATGCAAGTTTTACTTAGAAAAATCACTAATGCATAGTGAAAGTAATGGGACAAAAGTATGAAGCATCACTTGCCTTTTTGGTAGAGGGTATAAGTTCACTCCTTGTCCTTGCAACAATCACACTCTTCAAGTCACTACAATTCAATCAAGCAAGGAACAATCTCAATCTACCAATCAAGCAAAACATCACATAAAATGATAAAGTCAATGTAATGCATGCAAACATGCCAATCTTTGTTTTATTTGAAAAAGTGGTTCCTAATGGGTCATAAACATTTGAAAACACCTAATGGTCATTTTATAACGTGGCAAAGTCATTTGCAAAAGGTTTCACTTCATAAACCATTTTCAAAACAAGGTATCATTTTATGTGGTGTAGAAATGTTTTTACTAAGGCATTAATCTATAGGGTTCACAAAATATGTTTTCAAACCATAAAACTTCGTGTTTAGGGTCAGAGAGTTTAAAACAAAACATTTCCCAAAGGTTTTCCTTCAAAACATTTTTAGTAAATAAACCATATTTTTATTTGACTAGAATTGGTTTTAAATCAAAGAATCATTCTTTTCCTTCACCAAATATATTTTTGAAACCACAAAGTGTTTCCTAGGGTAAGTAGGTTCAAAACACACCATTTTCAAAAGATTTTATTCCTAAAATCATTTTAGAACAATTTTATAATCTAAACATGCATACAAATGTTTCTGCAAAAACAAACAATTTAACAGAAACTTTTTACTAAACAAATGGCATGGTTGGCTAGGGCTGTTTCCACTGATTCCATTGATATAAAGTTTGCAAAATTTGGACGTGTGAAACTAAAGTTATGGATTTTTCAAATTTGAACTTCTAATAGCAAAGTTTCTGTTTTTAAAACGGGGTCTGAGCCATGTGTCGAGTTCTTACTCGCTGATACCGCTTCGTCTGGATCACGCGCTGTAGGCCATTGGATCTAACTGATATCGCACGGCGCAGGTTCACTCTTACCCCTTCGCTCTCTTTCTATCCTAGCCGCTGGATCCTAATCACACGGCATCTAGCACACTTGCCAGAGACGGGCGGCGCTGCGGTGGCTACTGGCGGCGGAGCGGTCAGACGGCGGCGGAGTCGATGCTACAGGAAGCGAGGGAGGAAAGGAAAATGCTCACCGTGTTCGCAGAAGCCTGGGGAAGCTCAAGGTGTTCTCGAGGAGTGAAGGGGCGCACGGAGTTCATGGCTATTGCTCACCGGAGTTCTTGCTGGCGTCGGTTGCGCGCGGTCGTGGTCGAGGGCGAGGCTGCAGATCGTCCCGAAGCAAAATAAGTGCACGGTTAGATGAGGGTGAGTGCGGTGAGTGCAGGAGTGTCATCGGGAAGGAGAGGGGCGGACACATGCTTACGAGGAGGGTCGCCGGAGAGGAAGCAGACGGTGGCGACGGTGGTCGTCGTCGTTGTCGAGGCTCAGGGGCGTGCGCTAGCGAGCTGCGGATGCAGAAAGATGCGTCAGGGCCTGGGGAACTTGCCCGTGTGCTTGGGGAGGTAAGGGGCAATGCGGTGCTGCCGGAATCGGCAGGGAGAGTCGTCGGTGACAGAGGTGCTCGGAGAGGAATTAGGGCGGCCTGGGGGCGTGCTAAGGTGGGGCGACAGAGGGGAAAGAAAGAAGAGGTGCTGGCGTTTATCACTGCGTGGTCACGGCGAGGGATTAACGCGACATTAAGGCGTAATCAAGCGAGCGTTTAACGGCATGAACGGCAGCGGTGTCTGGGGAAGAACAGGTCGCGGGTGGGGAAGATGACCGCGTGGCTGTGGGGTCCTCTGGCAGCGAGAGAGAAGGAAAGGGAACGGGGTCCGCCGGTCAGTCGCTGAGTGGGTGAGTTGCGGAGTGCGAAACGTTTTTCTGCGGGGTGAGAGGGAGTGGGCTCACTGGGCCTAGTGGGCTTGCTGGGTTGGGTTGGTTTGATTCTATTTTTTCTGTTCTAAAACTTTTTCCTTTTTCCAATTCAATTTCTGTTTTGAAATTCAAATTAAAAATCAAACAACCAAATCAACTAAACTTCCACTAAACTTTATATTGAGTTTAGCTCTGTTTATCAACACAAATCAAAGTCCAAAACAAAATAATTTTATTCTTTTTAGGACCATTCATAATTAAATAAATGGACCTTAGTTATTAAATCAAATAGGTTTTGATTTATTTAATAAAATCTCCATTTGAAAACTAAATATTATCAAAACCAAATCAGTAGGTTTTATTTGAAAATATAAGATACTTGGAAAACTTATTTAAAATAATTTAATAAGTTTTAATGTTTATTTAAAATGGGAAAAGCCTTTACTTTAGTAAATTTGGTTTATTAATAAACACTCATTGTTTTATTTAAATAAACCTTTACTCTTTTAATCAAAACAAAATATTTTATTTCAAAAGTTTGGCCAAGGTTTAATTTGGCTATATAAAATAATCCTTATTTATATTTCTACCTTTTCTTTTGAAAACCAAATCTTTTATTAAAAGATCCAAAAATAGTAATTTTAAATATTTTTAAGTTTATTGTTTATTTATCTTTTTAAATTCCTTTATGATTTTATTTGATCCAAATAGGTTTTGAAAGTTCCCAATTGGATTCAAAAAGTTTCTTCTCACCCTGAAAATCAACAAAGTTTTATTTTATTCATTTATTTTTCACATAACAAGATTTGGAAAATCTTGGGATGTGACAGTGCAGTACCCAAGATGATAGTTGGTCATGGTTGGGAGGCCAAACTCACAGGAGAGGTGCCTATACTAGGGCGTGTAATTGAAAGGTTAGGATTGATCATCCGCATACTGAGTATGATGAATTCAGGATTGTTCCTGACGGATTTACCGAATGTTGTGGTGAAAATGTATAATCTCTGCATAGTGTCAAACTATTCGAATAGCCGCGTCCGTGATTATGAACAGTTGGAGTGGCCATACTGTTCCGTCGTCAGATGTTTTCAAAATGACTTGTGAAATGATTCATGACTTGGACTAGACCACAACAGAGTTGTGATATGAAATTCAAGTTCCCACTTAGGTGTTATAAAATTTTCAACTAGCTTTCTTTGTTTCTAAACTTAGTTAAGGTAAATCTGGCTTTTTGCAAAACAACCAAGAGCTTAGTATTTCCTACTCAAAAACCACTTCACTTGTTAGTATTACTTTGCGAGTACTTAAAGAGTACTCATAGCTTTGTCCCTGGCTATTCCCGTGGCCAGACTATGAAGAGGAGTACCAAGAAGATGGACAGCAGGAAGGTTACGACAACTAGGATCATCTCCCATCTTCAGCATTACCTATGACCCTGAAGAAGGAGCCTTGCCCACGGTATCGTTATCATTACGTTATTTCCACTTCTTGATTTGTATTAAGACTGGATCATGAGATCCTTATTTGTTGTAAGACCTTATGTATGGTTTGTAATGGATGATGTACTATGATATCCAATCTGTTATGTCTCTCAAAAATGGTAATCCTAGGTTTGCGATTTATGGCATAACAGGCATCTGGGATTAAAAATTCG
Organism: Avena sativa; assembly: GCA_916181665.1. Classification (NCBI taxonomy): domain Eukaryota; kingdom Viridiplantae; phylum Streptophyta; class Magnoliopsida; order Poales; family Poaceae; genus Avena; species Avena sativa. The sequence goes on from OV702294.1 coordinate 513,579,610, forward strand.
GGTGTTGACAAGTTGGTATCAGAGCCATCCTAACCATAGGATACCCTAGTTAGAATGGACGTTTGAATCAAAAAACTTAGTTTCAAAACCAAGGAAGTGAGTATTTATGAAAACGTATTCTCATTCTTATCACTTAGGCTATTTCATGAAAATTGATGTTCCTAAAAAATTCTTGCAAACTTACTTAAAATTTGACACACTTGATCACTCTACTAACTTACTCATCCTATATTCTTATAGATGGATGTGAAGTATAGAAAGTTCTATTAGTTGGGGAATGGAGGATACCTCATCTTTAAGCATGACTTGGACCAGCTTTCACAGATGCTGGAGCGTCCGCACCCCGAGTTCTTTGGAGCTCAGCTCAACGATTAGGAAGGAGAGGATTTGTAGTGGCTAATTGTTGCAAGTCTTAGAGGAAAGATTGAAATCCCCACCATAGAGGGAATTCAGTTCACCCTCGGAGAGAACAACTGACTCGATGGACTTGCAAGGGCCATGTAGGAAGCTCTTGCGCGTTTGTGTGGGCAAAGTATCAATCAAATCAAGGGTACCCGCTTTGAGTTCTTCCCAAGGCGTGATGCTATGGGACAGCCCCTGGAGGCACCATATCACCGTCAGCTGAAGAACCAAGTGGACCAGCTCAGCTTCATGATGTATGACCGGTAGAAGGAGTTGAACAATGCACGTTCCTACGCCAACCACAAGTCCGCCATCGCCGTTTAGAAGGATCAGACCATCACCATGCTAGTGAAGGATCGCCAGTCTCGTCGCCGTTAGCTCTACAAGAAGGAGCGCATCATTGCCCGTCTTCGCCACCGGATCACGGATTTAGAGGAGACCATCCACGAGAGAGACATGCAGCTGGAGGAGAGGGAGAATGCAGGGGAAGACCTTCGTGGAGACCCCTACTCCTATCTTAGTGATGATGATGAATTTCTGGAAGATCAGGCCATGGACTTCTTCACCGATGAGGATGACTTCGCCTTCATCGATGATGATGATGATGATGATGATGATGATGAGGATGATGAGGACACTGACTCCGAGGAGTAGTGGCACTTGAGCACTAGCGTTAGTGAGTTGTATTCGGTCCCACTGTATCATAGTTTCCCAAAATGGTTCTTAAAACCATCTGTTTTCCTTTGTTGTGGGGTGTGTTTGTATCGTGTGCTATGAATGAATGAATGATAAGCAAGTTGCTAGAAAAATCTGAGTCAAACTTCAAAAACTTTACAAAACCCCTGAACCTTAGAAATCTCCCTCTTTTCTCATGATCTATCTCAATCTTCAGATGCCTCGCGGAGGAAGCAGTTCATCCCCAGACCCAATGTTGCAGATCTTGCAAATGTTAGTTTCAGACTGTGAAGCTGAAAGAGCCGAGCGTCAAGCCAACTTAGCCACCCTTAAGCACATCGCTCAGATGGCCAACAATAATCAGGGCCATGGAAATCAGGACAACCATGGATCCAAGCTCAAGAACTTCTAGAACACCAATCCACCCATTTTCAGTAAGTCTGAAGAGACCTTAGATGCATATGATTGGCTGCAAACCATGGAGAACAACTTGGAAGTCGTCGGAGTAGAGGCTAATGAGAAAGTACTGTTTGCCACCCACTATCTGGCCGGAGATGCAAGAGCATCATGGAACAGTGTTCGCACCATGAATGGAGGACAAATGATGGCTTGGGATGAATTCAAACTCAAGTTTAGCAGGACCCATGTGCCACCCGGTTTAATTCTGCGGATGAAAGATGAATTCAAGGAGCTGAAGCAAGGAAGAATGACTGTGGTAGAGTACCATGACAGATTCCTATCTCTGTCAAGGTATGCTCCTGATGAGATCAACACTGAAGCCAAGAAGAAAGAGAGATTCCTGAATGGCCTGCACGATGAGATGCAGACAGTGTTAGTCAATATCCCCTTTGCGGATATTGAAGCCGTAGTTGACTCTGCCATTCATATGGAAGGAAATATTAACCAAGCTAATGAGAATTGCAAGCGTCGCATGATGCATCAACCAGGAATCCACCATACACCAAAGTACCGCCTATCCCATCTCCGGGATTTGCCCCAAGAAACAATAGACCCCCGATGAACCGTCTGACCTATCCCAACCGTGGAAACCCTAGGCCCGAAAGAAACCACAACAATCCCGGCAACCCTAGCAATTTCAACCGTGCACCGCCCAAGTTCAGCCACAACAATGTCGCCACCAAAACCAACACTGCCCCAAGAACTGGAAGCAATGCAGTGCCTGTTGCAGCAAAGGACAAGTCTCAGGTGACTTGGTATGAATGTGGAACCAAAGGTCACTATTCCAATGAGTTCCCCAAGAAGATTGCCGCATCCCCCAATGCAAATGCCCCAGCTTAGCAGCAGCGTCGTGTTCAGCCTGGAAGAAGGTTTTCCCTAGGGAATTCGCTCAACCGCAATGGCCGTCTCTTTCTCATGCACGCTGAAGAAGCACAAGAAGCGCCAGATGTCGTGCTGGGTATGTTTTATGTTAACTCGGTACTTGCAAGAGTGTTGTTTGATTCTGGAGCATCGCACTCATTTGTTACTGAAGAATTTACATGCACTAGTAAGATTCAACCCACCAAATTGAAGCATGTTATGATAGTTCAAATACCTGGTTCAACCACCAAAGCTAGACAGATTTGCAAAGCTATACCTATCCGAATCCATGGCATAGATTTTTATGCTAATCCAATAGTACTCAGAACTAAAGGTTTGTAAGTAGTACTAGGAATGGATTGGATGTCGAAACATAAAGGATTAGTCGACTATGCCAAGAAAGCCATAACCATGACCAGTATAGCCGGAATATCAGTCGAGCATGTATCTAAAAACTTACCCTGTCAATTCAAGTTCAACAAGAGTCTAGCCCAACCAACCATTGACCAAGTTCGGATAGTCTATGAATACCCCGATGTATTTCCAGATGTTTTGCTCGGTATGCCCCCAGATCAGGATATCGAGTTTATCATTGAATTAATACCTGGAACCGGACCCATAGCCCAGAGACCATATAGTATAAACCCGTCTAAATTAGAGGAACTGAAGAAGCAACTAGATGCTATGCTGGAAATTGGATTGATCCAACCAAGTGCGTTGCCATGGAGATCACCTGTTTTGTTTGTGGACAAGAAGGATGGAGGTAACCGTCTGTGTACGGATTATCAGAAGTTGAATGATGTCACCATCAAGAACAAGTACCCGTTTCCCAAGATATAAGATCCGTTTGACTAGTTGACTGGTGCCAAAGTGTTTTCTAAGATTGATCTTAGAACTGGCTATCATCAACTCAAGATTCACGCAAAGGATATTCCAAAGACTGCCTTTACCACCAGATATGGATTATACGAGTATACGGTCATGTCTTTTGGATTAACCAATGAATAAGATTTTTATGGACTTCCTGGATAAGTTTCTCGTTGTTTTCATCGATGGCATTATGATTTATTCCGAATTAGAAGAAGAACATGAGCTACACCTAAGGACCACCCTTGGAACCCTTAGGGAGCATCATCTGTATGCCAAGTTTAGCAAATGTGAATTCTGGTTGCAGGAGGTAGGATTCCTCGGACATATCATATCAGCCAGAGGAATTGCCGTTGACCCTGCAAAAGTGAAGGATGTTGAAGATTGGCAAGCCCCAACCACTCAAACCTAAGTTTGTGCATTTCTCAGATTAGCAGGATACTACCGCAAGTTCGTAGAAGGATTCTTGAGTATCGCCCGACCCATGACCCAATTGTTGAAGAAGGATAAGAAGTTCGAATGGACGGACAAATGTGAAGCGAGTTTTCAGGAACTCAAGAGGAGACAGATTTCATCCCCAATCTTGATCATGCCAGATATCACAAAACCCTTTGATGTATATTGTGACACATCCAAGATTGGTCTCGGATGTGTGGTGATGCAAGAATGAAAAGTTATATCTTATCTATCCCGACAACTGAAGCAGCATGAACAGAACTACCCCACCCATGACCTGGAACTAGAAGCCGTAGTTCTAGCCCTGAAGACATGGAGGCATTATCTAATGGGAAACCGTTGTGAGATTTATTCTGATCACAAGAGCCTGAAGTATATATTCACTCAGAAGGAGATGAATATGAGGCAGAGAAGATGGATTGAGCTAATCAAGGACTATGATCTGGACATTCACTATCACCCCGGTAAAGCCAATGTGGTAGCAGATGCCCTTAGCATATTTTCATGCCGCTTGAACTCCATGATTTTGAAGGAGCAACCAAGTCTGCACAAATAAATGGAAGATTTCCAAATGGAATTAGTAAGTGAAGGATTTTTGGCTAGCATCGAACTTCAACCCACTTTGATCAGTCAGATCAAGGAGGCGTAGAAAGGAAATGCTAGTATTGACGGAATCAAACATCGTATCGGTATAGGCAAAATACCTGGATTCACCGAAGATGAAGAAGGAGTTCTGTGGTACAAAGGACGTCTCTATGTACTAGTAGATTCGGAATTGAAGCAGGATATTCTGAAGGAGGCCCATGATACTCTTTATTCTATCCATCCCAGAGGAACGAAGATGTATCAAGATCTGAAGGAGCAATTTTGGTGGCATAAGATGAAGACATAAATCGGAAGCTATATCCCCAAGTGCGATATTTGTCAGAGAGTCAAGGCGGGACATCAGAGACCCACAGGATTGTTGCAACCATTGCAGATTCTGGAATGGAAATGGGATTCCGTTGGAATGGACTTTATCACCAGATTGCATACTTCTAGTAGAGGAAATGACTCTATTTGGGTCATAGTTGATAGATTGTCCAAGGTAGCCCATTTCTTACCAGTCAAGACTACCTACCAGAGCTCGAATCTAGCGGAGTTATACATCGCTAGAATCGTCAGTTTGCACGGAGTCCCCAAGAACATCGTATCAGATCGAGGAACTCAGTTTACCTCGAGATTCTGGAAGAAAGTCCAAGAAGGATTAGGAACCCGACTAGATTTCAAAACAGCTTATCACCCTCAAACCGATGGACAAATGGAGCGAGTAAATCAAATACTCGAAGATATGTTGAGAGCATGTGTGCTAGAGTATGGATCTAAATGGGAAGACTGTTTGTTGTTCGCAGAATTTTCATACAACAACAGTTATCAACCTAGTTTGCAAATGTCCCCATTGGAGTTCATGTATGGAAGGATGTGTCGTACCCCTTTGAATTGGTCAGAAGTAGGAGAGAGTGAGATTTTTGGACCCGACATCCTACGAGAAGCAGAAGAGAAAGTTGAAAAGATTCGTGAGCACCTCAAGACCGCCCAGTCGAGACAGAAGAGTTATGCCGACAAGAGACGTCGAGACCTCTCTTTCAATATCGGATACTTTGTGTATCTCAAAGTGTCGCCTTTGAAGGGAATGCAGCGTTTCCAGCTCAAAGGAAAGTTAGCCCCCAGATATATCAGACCTTTCAAGATTCTGAATCATGGAGGAGAAGTGTCATATCAACTGGAACTGCCGGAAGAGATGTCACTAGTGCATAATGTATTTCATATATCGTTACTTCGCTAATGCCTTGAAGTTCCGGAGAAGACTGAAGTTTTCAAGAACATTGATCACCGCACCATAGAGATCAACGATGACCTGGCGTATCCCGAAGTACCCATCCGTATTTTGGAAGAAGCTTTTAGAACCACTAGGACCCGAAATATCAAGTTTCTCAAGATCCAGTGGAGTAACCACACATTAGAAGAAGCTACCTGAGAGCGAGAAGATCACATCAGGACGAAGTTTCCCGATCTCTTTAAATCCTAGGTAATATTTTTCTTCTTTCTCAAATCTTAGGACGAGATTTTGTTTAAGGAGGTCAGGTTTGTAACATCACAAAAACATTGAACAATGATTATCAATTTTCCAATCACCAAAATTAGGGTTAACAAAAACTTTTATTAAATTCAAATCATATGGATGTATGTGTGTATGTGATGATTGCATGAATGAATAAATGGACTTATGTGATTAACCTAAATAGCAAGGAATGGATTAAAGATGAAAACAACATCATCTAAAACATTTCCATGCAGAAACACATCAAGAGAAAATCAAAAACAAAACAAATAAGCAAATGGTCATTTTTGCCAATCTTGCTCACTAGGCCACTTTGAGTGTTTCTAGTCCAAGATTTCAAATAGAAACATTTCCATTTCTTTTCACCCCTTGCTAGACCAAGTAAAAGTTAATCAAAGCCCACCTTTCAAACTTGCAGAAACATTTCGCAACGCCATTCAAATGACAAGTTAAAATTGAATATTTGTCATATGTGAAGATCACACATTTTCCAAACCTAACTAAACCAGTGCCCCTTGACCAATCCAACAAACCAGAGACTACCTAGTATGTAACTAGCAAAACCACCAAGTTTGAATCCAAAATTCAAATTTGAATTTCTTTCGGCCATTTCATCAAACACCTTGTAATCAACAAACAAGCAAACATCAAACACTATTAGTAGCAGTAATTTTGGCCAACCTTGTCACCTTTCTAGCTCACTCTACAATCTCAGTAGATGATCAAACTAATCTAACTAGCCTTAGCACTACTGTGAGCATGCATAGCCATCAATGGTGACCATGCTGAGAGCACCCTTGCCATCCCCATGTCGCCAGCGAGCTAGGAGGAGCTCTAGCCTCGCCAACCTTCTCTGGGACACGTAGCACCGTCCATCGCCACCCCCTGTCCAAGCCCCGAGCCTTGCTAGCCACTGGACCACATGACAAGCTCGCGCCCAGTTTCTCTACGAGTGAGCCGAGAGCGCGCCAGTGCGCCGCATGCGACACCAGCCCACAGACCGTGTGCCGCCCTCGCCGCTTGCGTGCGTGATCGCCAACAACCAGCAACCCGCCAGACAACCCCGTTCGCCTCCGCGCGAACCATGGATGTTGTGCGCCATTAATTCACCTTCGGACCCTCCCAGAGCGCCGCGACGTTCCGACCGTTCCTCACCGCCCCACGCCTCGCCATCAAGCCGTTGAGCTTCGCCAGGAGGCAACGCACCGCCGCATATCGTCGCCCATGCCATTATCACGCTGTGTCGACAACAACGACGAGCTCCACCTACGCCCGTCGGTCCCCTTCAGGCACTATAAAAGGAGGCCACCCCCGTTTGATTTGAGCACGCCATCTCACTCCTGAAGGGTTTCGCAGCATAGTAAATCAAAGTTTTCTACGGATGCGAACAGGAAAAGCCAAGATCTAATCTAGGAGATGCAAACAACGAGGGGGGAATAGATGAGATCTTCATACCCTTGAAGATTCGCACAGCGGAATGTTCAATGGAACATGGTTGATGTAGTCGTACTAGCTTCTCCTCCTCGCGATCCGATCCGATCCAACACCGCAAGTGGTGATGCCTCCGAGAGATGCACACGTGCGGCACCTCGACGTCTCCTCCTTCCTTGGTCCAGCAAGTGGAGTGGAGAGATAGGTTGGATCTACAACACGATGGCGTGGTGCAAACGGTGGAGAGTTTCTGCGGCAGGGCTTCGCCTACACGCAGTCGGGAGGGAGAGAGAGAGGAGGGCAGCAGGGCGGCTAGGGCTTGAGGAGGTGTGGGGGGAGGGTGCGCCCCCTGCCCTCTTTATATAGAGGGGTGGGCGGCTGCCCCTTGCACCTCCTCCAAGCCTAGGGCCAGCGGCCAAGGGGGAGGAGTGGGGGGCAAGTTCCCCCCCCCCCTTCTAGAAGCTCTCCCTAGGGTTTCCCTAGGGCTTGGACAGCTAGGCCTATGGGGCCTTGTGCCCCTGGCCCAATGCGGCCAGGGAACTCCCTCGTAGGCCCACGCCCCCTCCCGACAAGTGGGGCCACGTTGGTCCCACTCCGGAAGGTTCTAGAAGCTTCCGGTACAATACCGAACAATCTGAAACAATTCTGAACTCCAAAAACTGCTTTGCCTTATATGAATCTTATTCTCCGGATTCCGGAACCTCTCATGACGTCCTGGATCTCATCCGACACTCCGAACAAAAACTCATAAACCAATTATCCATTCTATCCTAGCATCGAGACACGTTAAGTGTGTGACCCTTCGGGTTCGAGAACATGCAGACATGATCTTCTATCAATAATCAATAGCGGGGTCTGGAAACCCATATTGTCTCCCCGCATTCATCGATGATCATATCGGATGATCCACGATGTCAGGATTCAATCAATCCCATATATATATTCCCTTCGTCACGCGATATTTTACTTGCCCGAGATTCGATCGTCGGTACCGGCATACCTAGTTCAATCTCGTTCAAAGCAAGTACTTTACTCGTTCCGTAATCTGATATGACTTTGTGATTAACTCCTTAACCACATGCTTGCAAGCGGTGTTGATATCGATTACCGAGTGGGCCCAAAGTATATCTCTCCGACTTGGGAGGGACAAATCCCATCTCAATACATACAACCCAACAGGTACTTTCGATCACCTGAGAGACACCTTTATGATCAGCCTCTCATAGGATGACGTTTGATGACCTCAAAGCTTTCTTCCGATACCAGGGAGTTGCATTATCTCATGGTCTAAGGAATACAATATTTGACATAAGAAAAGCTTCGCAAAGATGAACACGATGACACGATCTAATTGATCTGCTTAATTTGGGTCTGTCCATCATATCATTCTCCCAATGATATGATCTCATTATTAATCGACAACTCATGTCTATGGTTAGGACACCTTAACCATCATTAATCAATGATCTAGTCCATATAGGCGTACTAGGGACACGGTGTTGTTCACAAACCACACAAGTATTAAAGTTTCCTCTTAATACAATTCTAGCATGGAATATAAACTTTATCATGAACAAGAATTATAATAATATCTTTATTATTGCCTCTAGGGCATAATTCCAACAGTCTCCCACTTGCACTAGAGTCAATAATCTAGTTTACATCTGGCAACAATCTAACACCCATGGCACTAAGGTGCTGATCATGTTTTGCTCGTGGAAGAGGTTTAGTCAATGGATTTGCGACATTCAGATCTGTATGTACTTTGCTAATCTTCATATCTCCATATGTTATATAATCTCGGATTATATGAAACTTGCGGTTGATATGCTTGGTCTTTGGATGATATCTTGGTTCCTTAGCCAGTGCTATGGCGTCAGTGTTGTCACACAATATCTCCAGTGGGTCCAAGGCACTTGGAACCACACCAAGCTTAGTGATGAAGTTCCTGATCCAAACTCCTTCACTTGACGCTTCTGCAGCAGCCATGTATTCCGCTTCTACTGTAGATCTCGCGATTACGCTTTGCTTGTAGCTTCTCCAGCTCACAGCTCCTCCATTCAAAATATAAACGTATGCTGTCTGAGATTTAGAATCATCCTTGTCGGTGTCGAAACTAGCGTCGACGTAACCCTTTACGACGAGCTGTTCATCACCTCCATAGACTAAGAACATTTCTTTAGTCCTCTTTAAATACTTTAGGATGTTCTTCACGGCTGTCCAGTGTTCCACTCCTGGATCACTTTGGTATCTGCTCGTCAAACTAAGAGCATTGGACACATCCGGTCTAGTACACAACATGGCATACATGATAGAACCTATGGCCAAGGCATAAGGCACTTTGCTCATCGCTTCTCTATCATTTACCATAGCTGGACACTGAGCCTTGCTCAATATCTTACCTGACAACATAGGCACTGAACCTTTCTTTGCCTTATCCATTCTGAACCTTTTCAGAACTTTGTCTAGATATATACTCTGGCTTAAAGCTATTAGGCGTCTTTGTCTATCTCTATAGATTTTGATGCCTAATATATAAGCAGCTTCCCCTAGGTCTTTCATTGAAAAACATTTGTTCAAATAACTCTTCACATTGTTAAGCATGTCAATGTCATTTCCAATAATCAATATGCCATTCACATATAGTACCAGAAATGTCACTGATCTCCCACTCACTTTCTTGTAGATACAAGCTTCGTAGCAATTTGGAACAAATCCAAAGCTCTTGATCACTTGATCAAAACGAAGGTTCCAACTCCGAGATGCTTGCTTCAGTCCGTAAATGGAACGCTGAAGTTTGCACACTTTATCAGCATCCTTAGGATCGACAAAACCTTTGGGTTGCATCATATACAACTCTTCATCAATGTTGCCATTGAGGAACGCAGTCTTGACATCCATCTGCCATTTTTCATAATCATGAAACACAGCAATTGCTAATAAAATCCGAATGTACTTAAACATCGCTATGGGAGAGAAAGTCTCATCGTAGTCAACACCTTGAACTTGTCGAAAACCTTTCACGACAAGTCGTGCTTTATAGACAGTAACATTACCATCCGCGTCCGTTTTCTTCTTGAAAATCCATTTGCACTCAACGGCCTTTCGGTCGCTAGGAGGGTCCACCAAAGTCCATACTTGGTTTTCGCTCATGGATCCCAATTCGGATTTCATGTCCTCTAGCCATTTCTCAGAGTCTGGGCTCATCATTGCTTCCTCATAGTTTGCAGGTTCACTGTCGTATACTAACAAGACAGTTAAGACAGGGTTGCCGTACCACTCAGGAGGGGCACGTGACCTTGTCGACCTGCGACGTTCAGTAGTAGCATCATCCAAAGCTTCATGATCCTTGTCATTAGCTTCCTCTATTGTTGGTGCAGACGGCACTGGAACAATTTCAGGTGATGCGCTACTCTCCAACTCAACAGAAGGTTCAATAACCTCGTCTAGCTCTACTTTCCTCCCACTCACTTCTTTCGAGAGAAACTCCTTCTCAAGAAAGGATCCGTTCTTTGCGACAAATACTTTTCCTTCGGATCTGTGATAGAAGGTATACCCAATAGTTTCCTTGGGGTATCCTATGAAGACGCATTTCTCCGCTTTGGGTTCGAGCTTGTCTGTCATCAACTTCTTGACGAAAGCTTCGCATCCACAAACTTTAAGAAATGACAACTTAGGTTTAGCACCAAACCACAGTTCATACGGTGTCGTCTCAACGGATTTAGATGGTGTCCTATTTAAAGTGAATGCAGCGGTTTCTAATGCATAACCCCAAAATGATAACGGCAAATCTGTAAGAGACATCATCGATCGCACCATATCCGATAAAGTTCGATTCCGGCGTTCAGACACACCATTGCACTGTGGTGTTCCGGGTGGCGTGAGTTGCGAAACAATTCTGCTTGCTTTAAGATGCGTGAGAAAATCATAACTCAAATATTCACCTCCATGATCGGATCGTAGAAATTTAATTTTTCTGTTACGATGGTTTTCCACTTCATTCTGAAATTCCTTGAACTTTTCAAATGTTTCAGATTTATGTTCCATCAAATAGATATACCCATATCTACTTAAGTCATCAGTAAAAGTGAGAAAATAGCGATAACCACCGCGCGTCGAAACACTCATTGGTCCGCATACATCGGTATGTATGATTTACAACAAGTCCGTTGCTCGCTCCATTGTACCGGAGAACGGGGTTTTGATCATCTTGCCCATGAGGCATGGTTCTCACGTGTCAAATGATTCAAAATCAAGAGACTCCAAAAGTCCATCATAATGGAGTTTCTTCATGCGTTTTACACCAATATGACCTAGACGACAGTGCCACAAATAAGTAGAATTATATCTATCTACTTTGCATCTCTTAGCCTCAATGTTATGGATGTGTGTTTCATCGCTTTCGAGATTCGGAAGAAATAAACCATTCACAGCAGGTGCATGACCATAAAAGATGTTACTCATATAAATAGAACAACCATTATTCTCAGATTTAAATGAATAACCGTCTTGCAATAAACACGATCCAGATATGATGTTCATGCTCAACGTAGGCACATAATAACATTTATTGAGGTTTAAAACTAATCCCCAAGGTAAAACTAAGGAGAGCGTGCCAACGGCCATCACATGAACTCTTGATCCATTGCCAACGCGCATCGTCATCTCATCCCTCGCTTGCCGCCGTTATTCCATAGCTCCTGTTTCGAGTTACAAATATTAGCAACTGAACCAGTATGAAATACCCAGGCACTACAATGAGGGCTAGTAAGGAAAACATCAATAACATGTATATCAAATATACCTTTGATGGTGCCAGCCTTCTTGTCCGCTAAGTACTTCGGACAGTTACGCTTCTAGTGACCCTTGTCCTTGCAATAGAAGCACTCAGTGTCCGGATTAGGTCCAGACTTGAGCTTTTTCTCAACAGAGGCAACGCGCTTTCCGCTTCCTTTCTTAAAGGGATTCTTTGCACCCTTACCTTTCTTAAAGCTGGGGGGCTTGTTGACCATCAACACATGATTATCTTTCTTGATGTCCACCTCCGCAGCTTTCAGCTTAGCGAAGAGCTCAGTGATCATATCAGTGGAACCAATCTGATTATGAGTAACTACAAAACCTTTGTAGCTAGGAGGGAGTGATTGCAGAACTCTGTCAATCTTGAGCTCCTCTGGAATCTTGCAGTCCAGTTGCTCAAGGCGTTGAGTGTAGCCCGACATCTTAATGGCGTGCACACTAACGGAACTCCCTTCCTCCATCTTGCAGTTAAAGAATTTCTCAGAGATCTCATATCTCTCAGAACGGTCCTGAGTCTAAAACATAGTTTTCAGTTCCTCAAGAATCTCAAAGGGCCCGAGGAAATCCTCAAAACGATTTTGAAGGTCTGATTCCATAGCAAACAACATGGTGCTCTTAATCACACCATAATCATCTTTGCACGACTGATAAATAGCTTTCTCATCAGCCGGTGCATCTACAGCAGGGGCGTCACCTAGCGCTTTCTCAAGGACATAGTCCTTTTGTCCGCCAGCGAGAATGATTCTCAGATTGTGGAACCAGTTGGTGAAGTTAGACCCATTGTTCTTAAGCTTTTCTTTCTCAGCAAAAACGTTGAAGTTGAAGTTGGACTTAGCCATTTGGTCTACAAAATTTGCAAGTACAATTTAGACTATGTTCATGATAACTAGTTCAACTTAATCAAATTACTAGATGAACTCCCACTAAATTCAACATCCCTTGAGTTGTTTAGTGAACATGATCCAAATTCACCACACCTAATCCGATCTTCACGAGAAGAGATGTGGTTTCAATGGTGGACAATGAAGTGTCGATCATATCATTCATATGACTCATGCTTAACCTTTCGGTTCATGTGTTCCGAGGCCATGTCTGTACATGCTAGGCTCATCAAGTCAAACCCAAGTATTTCCGCGTGTGCAAAACTGGCTTGCACCCGTTGTATGTGAACGTAGAGTTTATAGCACCCGATCATCACGTGATGCTTGAACACGACGAACTTTCACAACGGTGCATACATGGGGAGAACACAGTTTTATCTTGATCTTTAAGTGAGGAATCATCTTATAATGCTACCGTCGCAATCTAAGCATAATAAGATACATAAAAGGATAAACATCACATGCATATAATTTTATGTGATATGGTATAGCCAATCTCCGCGCAATGATCTCCATCTTGTGCGTGCCAGCATGATCTCCATCACTCCACCATGATTGCCTCCACCACGAATAGAAACTACAACTATTGCTAACTAGTTAGCGATAAAGCAAAGCTATTACATGGCGTATAAGAAGTTAACACACAGGTCATACACAATTATAAAGACAACCATATGGCTCTTTCCGGTTGTGTACTCATCGACATGCAAGTCGTGAAACATTACAAAACATGATCATTGCATACAACATACACATCACATCTTGGGACATACCATATCACAGAAACACTCCCTGCAAAAACAAGTTAGACGCCTCTACTTTGTTGTTGCATGTTTTACATGGCTTATGGGAGTAACAAGATAAGAACGATTCTTATCTACAGAAAGCCACAACGGTGATATTATGGTTGCCAAACTCCAGTGTTAATCCCATGACAACTATAGTGAGAGAAACTGGCATCCACCAGCCGCATGTGTGGAACAAGCCACACGTCAATTGCGGAGCCGGTCTCGCGAACGAGGTCGCGTAAAGTTGTCCTGGACCGCTTCGATCTCACTATCCCGCATCATAAGAAGTACACAAACAAGAGGCTTGCAACAGAAAACATCAACGCCCGCAACAAGCATGTTGCGTTCTACTCGTGAAACACATCTACGCATAGATCTAGCTCTGATACCACTGAAGGGTTTCGCAGCATAGTAAATCAAAGTTTTCTACGGATGCGAACGGGAAAAGCCAAGATCTAATCTAGGAGATACAAACAACGAGGGGGGAATAGATGAGATCTTCAGACCCTTGAAGATTCGCACAACGGAACGTTCAACGGAACGTGGTTGATGTAGTCATACTAGCTTCTCCTCCTCGCAATCCGATCCGATCCAACACCGCAAGTGGCGATGCCTCTGAGAGATGCACATGTGCGGCACCTCGATGTCTCCTCCTTCCTCGGTCCAGCAAGTGGGGTGGAGAGATAGGCTGGATCTACAACACGAAGGCGTGGTGCAAACGGTGGAGACTTTCTGCGGCAGGGCTTCGCCTACGCGCAGTCGGGAGGGAGAGAGAGTGGAGGGCAGAAGGGCGGCTAGGGTTTGAGGAGGTGTGGGAGGAGGGTGCGCCCCCTGCCCTCTTTATATAGAGGGGTGGGCGGCTGCCCCTTGCCCCTCCTCCAAGCCTAGGGCCGGCGGCCAAGGGAGAGGAGTGGGGGGCAAGTTCCCCCCCCCCTTCTAGAAGTTCTCCCTAGGGTTTCCCCTAGGGCTTGGCCTGCTGGGCCTATGGGGCCTTGTGCCCCTGGCCCAATGCAGCCAGGGCACTCCCTCTTAGGCCCACGCCCCCTCCCAACAAGTGGGGCCACGTTGGTCCCACTCCGGAAGGTTCTAGAAGCTTCTGGTACAATACCGAACAATTCGAAACAATTCCGAACTCGAAAAACTGCTTTGCCTTATATGAATCTTATTCTCCGGACCATTCTGGAACCTCTCGTGACGTCCTGGATCTCATCCGAGACTCCGAAAAAAACTAATAAACCAATTATCCATTCTATCCTAGCGTCGAGACACATTAAGTGTGTGACCCTTCGGGTTCGAGAACATGCAGACATGATCTTCTATCAATAATCAACAGCGGGGTCTGGAAACCCATATTGACTCCCACACATTCATCGATGATCATATCGGATGAACCACGATGCCAGGATTCAATCAATCCCATATATATTCCCTTCGTCGCGCGATATTTTACTTTCCCGAGATCCGATCGTCGGTACCGGCATACCTAGTTCAATCTCGTTCACATCAAGTACTTTACTCGTTCTGTAATCTGATATCACTTTGTGATTAACTCCTTAACCACATGCTTGCAAGCGGTGTTGATATCGATTACCGAGTGGGCCTGAAGTATATCTCTCTGACTTGGGAGGGACAAATCCCATCTCGATACATACAACCCAACAGGTACTTTCCGATCACCTGAGAGACACCTTTATGATCACCCTCTCATAGGATGACGTTTGATGACCTCAAAGCTTTCTTCCGATACCAGGGAGTTGCATTATCTCATGGTCTAAGGAATACAATATTTGACATAAGAAAAGCTTCGCAAAGATGAACACGATGACACGATCTAATTGTTTTGCTTAATTTGGGTTTGTCCATCATATCATTCTCCCAATGATATGATCTCATTATTAATCGACAACTCATGTCTATGGTTAGGAAACCTTAACCATCATTAATCAATGAGCTAGTCCATAGAGGCGTACTAGGGACACAGTGTTGTTCACAAACCACACAAGTATTAAAGTTCCCGCTTAATACAATTCTAGCATGGAATATAAACTTTATCATGAACAAGAATTATAATAATAACATCTTTATTATTGCCTCTAGGGCATAATTCCAACAACTCCCCACCTCTCACTGATCACACCCACTCACCCCAGGAGCAAGGCGAGCACCAGGTGGCCAGAATTTCACCGGAGTTCGCCGCTACAGAGGAGGAGAGGCGCCGTCGATTAGAGCCGCCCCAGGAGAAGTTGCCGGTACCAGGAGGATCGTCGTCGTCGACTTCGTCGTTCGCTACCATCGCCGACCATCGCCGGAGCCCCGGTGAGCCCCTCGACCCCCACTGGCCGCGCTAGGGTTCTGCCTCACCGCGTCCTGTTCAGGCATGGACGATGAACCACAGCCATAGGATTCGAGCTAGATCGCACGGTCCACATCCCCCCATACCGCTTCGCCACTCCCTGTCTCACTGACGAGTGGGGACAGCCACTTAACCAGCCCGCGTGCGTGCTGTGCATAGTGGGTCGGCCCAATTAAACCTCCCGCACGACCTATTAATTTAAATTTAGATTTATTCTTTCAGTTCTAAATTTAGTTCTGTACCCAAATTAAAAAATCAACCCAGCTTGATTCACTAAACCAAAATGCATGAAACCAATTTTGTTAGAAAGGTACTGGAGTGCTTAATCCAAGCCTGTTGGATTCAACCCAATTGGATGTGTAGATCACCCATGGTAAAAATAACAAGGCAGAAGATTTTCTACATTTAACCATTTTTCAAAATTCAACCATAAAAGCTTTTGAGTTGATTCCAACTCTCAAAAATCACATTTAACCATACCTTTCTGAATATATAAAAATATATAGGTTTACTTGGAGAAATAATGGTTAAGTAATAAAAGAATGCCTCATAGGACATTCTAGTCACTTTAATTAATTAAAATAAAAAGGTTAAACCTTATTAAATTGTGACACCACTTTAAATCACATTCCCATGTACTGAAATATGTGGTGATGACATGTGTCAACATGATCCCATGTTTGAGTTGGATAATATTAAACCTTAAGTAGTTTTCAATGAGTAGAAATTACTTTTCTAAAATAAATTAAAGAAGACAAGTGCTTTAATCTTTGTGATAATAGTGATGATGCCAGATCATCTAGTGTGAACCTTTGTGTGCTAAATAGAGTAGTTAAGAATTGTGTGGTGATTGTGTACCTCGTATTTATTTATAGACGCTTGTACCGACCAAGGATACGAGGAGGAAGGAGAATACTACGAAGAGGAAGCCGAGGAGAACTTCAACCACTGCTCTGCACAAGGAAAGCTATTAGCTGAGCAAGCTTATACTTGCAATTATGCAAGCCTATACTAAAATCTTAGCAAGCTAAGTTAAAACTATGCAAGCTAATCCTTGCAAGCTTACCTCAATTGATACCCAGTCCTAGTTTTACTTGCAAGCTTAAGTATTTTATTTCTTTATCAAAGCTTTCGCTTAGAGTTTACTTAGTGATTTGTAGATATTAGAAGGATAATGGAAGGTAGCATAAAGAGCATAAAACTTGACCTAAGTTAGATAATCTGGATGTCATCCTGAGGCATGAGATTGAACTTAGATAAGATACACTTAATTACAAACCCATCATTAGTGTTTACCCCCACTTGTAGATTCTAGTGCTCAGCATAAAACTTGATCAACTTTAGATGGGAATACTTGGTGAAAATGGTTATGAAAACCTTAGAATGATGAGTAATTATACTGAAATGTTTTTACATGTGTTCTTGAACAGAAGATGATTTTGATGATGAAAATGTGAAGGCATGAGCCTTAGCCCTTAACAAAACTGATGGTTGTCTGGATGCGATACCATTCCAATTTTACCGTACAACCACAATACCTGAAATTTGGGTAGGGCTTGACTAGAAATTTATATACCTTAGTATGGGTTCCCTTGCAGCCAAGGTTTGAGCTGAGGCTACCTTGGGAAGATTGTCCACCTGTGCAGTAACCAAGATGACAGTTGGTCATGGTTGGGAGGCCAAACTCACAGGATAGGTGCCTATACTAGGGCGTGTAATTGAAAGGTTAGGATTGATCATCCGCATACTTAGTATGATGAATTCAGGATTGTTCCCGGTGGATTTATCGAATGTTGTGGTGAAAGTGTACAATCTCTACAGAGTGTCAAACTACTCGAATAGCCGTGTCCGTGATTATGGACAGTTGGAGTGGCCATACTGTTCCATCGTCAGATGTTTTCAAAATGACTTGTGAAATGATTCATGACTTTGACTTGACCACAACAGAGTTGTGATATGAAATTCAAGTTCCCACTTTGGTGTTATAAAATTTTCAACTAGCTTTCTTTGTTTCTGAACTTAGTTAAGGTAAATCTGGATTTTTGCAAAACAACCTAGAGCTAAGTATTTCCTACTCAAAAACCATTTCACTTGTTAGTATTAATTTGCGAGTACTTAAAGAGTACTCATGGCTTTGTCCCTAGCTATTCCCGTGGACAGACTATGAAGAGGAGTATCAGGAAGATGGATAGCAGGAGTGTCACATCCCAAAATTTTCCAAATTTTGAAATGTGAAAAATAAATAAACAAAAGAAAGAAATGTTTATCGCTTGGTGAGACCAGTTGGTCTCAGCAATGTTTATCTCTTGGATACCAGTTCTGAAATCTGGATGACAAGAAACTTTGCTAAATCTGCATTTAAGGAGTTTTGTTTCCCTAACTTTGCTCTAGACAATGTCAAGCTCCTTTCTTTCAATCTTCATGTGTCAAAGTGTATGCAGTTTGAGTTGGTGGATGAGTGGGTGTTATTGCTCAATTCAAGGAAGAAGCAGGAAATGGTCTATAACAGAGCTTTGGGATATCCTGATGTTACTCAAGCTGGCACCAAAAGGAAGATTCCTGAATTTGATGATAATGATGTGGTTTCCTTTGGGACACCTATCTCTACTAATCAAGTCGGAAGAAGCTCAAGGTCTACTAGATACAGGGGCTTTAAGCCTAAAATCATTTGTGATTCCAAGATCACTAAATCCAAAGTGAAACAAAGGAAGATTCCAGAGGTGAAGGCTGTTGAAGTCACAGAAGAAACTGCTCAGATTAATCATGGTCAGGTTCATATGGTTACTGATAGGACTCTCCTTGCAACACCAATCCCAGTACTCTAGTCTATTGGAATATCCCTTTGTGGGGTGCCTCAGGAAGACCTCATTCCTCTGAAGCTCATGGAAGACTGGCAGGAGAAGGAAAATGCTGACAGTGCCTAGTGCCTGTCTATTTCTACTTTGGTTTCTTTACTTTTGAGTTGTAATAATGTCTCTACTTAAACAATGGGTTATTTTGTGCTAGAACATCAGAGGGATTAATGCTAGAGAAAAACAATTAGCTTTAATGAATGCTATTAAAGTAAGTGGATGTTCAGTTATTTGCCTTCAAGAAACAAAGAAGGAGGATTTTGATCTGCAATTTATTAAATCCTGTTGTCCAGCAAAATTTGATGAGTTTGTCTTTGTGCCTTCTGTGGGGGCTTCTGGTGGCCTCATTATTATATGGAATAGTTCAGTTTTTTCTGGAATGGTTATGCACTGTGAAAAGTTTGCTCTCTCTGTCCATTTCACTTCAACACTTTCTGGGCAGTCTTGGACTTTAATTAACATTTATGGCCCTTGTACTGGTGAATTGAGGGAGAAATTCATTGAATGGATGTTTGAGGTACATATTCCTGATGATGAAGACTGGATCTTAATTGGGGACTTTAATTTTATTAGGTCCCCTGCAAATAGGAATAAACTTGGGGGGAATGTTAATGACATGCTCATCTTCAATGACTTCATTAGAGAACAACATCTCACTAAATTGCCAATTAAAGGAAGAAAATATACTTGGAGTAACATGCAACAAGACCCTCTGTTGGAGCAACTTGATTGGTTTTTCACCTCCATTCACTGGACAACTAGTTTTCCTAACACAGTTGTTTCCACACAAGGCAAACCAACCTATGATCACACTCCTTGTGTTGTCTCTATTCAGACTAAGATCCCTGGTAGTAGGATTTTTAGATTTGAAAACTTTTGGGTGGCCCATCCTGGTTTTCTGGAAGTGGTTGCAAAATGCTGGAGTAAGCCAACTCACAAATCCAACAGTGCTGCAAATCTTAATGCAAAGCTAAAAAAGCTGAGATATGATTTGAAATTTTGGAGTAAATCAATCTCAAAGTTGTCCACTTGTATTGAAAATACCAATAAAGTTCTCTCTGAACTGGATAATCTGGAGGATAAAAGACCTTTATTCTGTCAGGAAGCAAATTTCAGGAGAATTATAAAAGCTCACCTTGCAAGACTCTTACAATACCAAAATGCTTATTGGAAGAAAAGATGCACAGTTAGATGGACAAAGTTTGGAGATGAAAATACAAAATTCTTTCATAATTTTGCTACTGAAAGATATAGAAAGAACAATATTGCCTCCCTCAAACTCTCAGATGGATCTTTTGTTATTGAGCATGCTGATAAAGAAAATGCTATTTTTCAAGCATATAAAGAAAGATCGGGCACATCTACACAGCCTGAGATGCTTTTTAATCTTCAACATCTGATTACTCCAACTGAGGGCCTTGAGATTCTATCCATACCATTTACCAGAGAAGAAATTGACAAGGTGGTGAAAGATATGCCAAGTGATAAAGCCCCAGGACCAGATGGTTTTAATGGTCTTTTCCTAAAAAGTTGTTGGAACATCATCAAGGAGGATATCTATTCTTTATGCTCTCAATTCTATGAAGGAAATCTGAATCTGGAAAGTATAAATATGGGTCATATTACACTCATTCCAAAAATAGGTTCCCCTGAATCTATCAATGATTTCAGGCCAATAACTCTGCTTAATTGTGTTTTGAAGCTTATAACAAAAATCTTGGCTAATAGGCTACAGAAGGTTATTTTGAAGATTATTCATAGAAATCAATATGGATTTCTAAAAGGCAGAAACATTCAGGATTGCCTTGCTTGGGCATTTGAATTTCTGTATCAATGTGAAGCTTCTAAGAAAGAGATTATTTTGCTCAAGCTGGACTTTGCCAAAGCCTTTGATACCATTGATCATATGGCTATGATAAAAATTATGAAACATATGGGTTTTGATGATAAGTGGCTGAAATGGATTGAAATTATTTTTGGAACTGGAAAGTCAGCTGTTCTGCTAATGGAGTACCTGGAAGGCAATTTCATTGCAAAAGAGGAGTTAGACAAGGAGACCCTCTGTCCCCCTTATTTTTGTGCTTGCTGCTGATTTACTACAATCTGCAATCAATAAGGCATTCAGAGATAATATACTCAGGGCCCCTTTTTCCCCTGATTTTGGACAGGATTTCCCAGTTGTTCAATATGCAGATGATACTTTGATTATAATGCAAGCAGACAAAGATCAAATACAGATAATGAAAGGGATTCTTCAGAACTATGCTGTTTCTACTGGATTACAAATTAATTTTCATAAGTCACACCTAATACCAATAAATTTGGCTGATAACTATTCTAAGGAAATTGCAGATATTTTGGGATGTGCACTTGCCAAAATGCCTTTCACTTATTTGGGGCTTCCTCTTGGCACCACCAAACCCACTATTTATGATCTTATGCCACTGATTGACAGAGTTGAAAGAAAGGTTTCTGCTTCATTCATGATGATGTCTTATAGTGGGAGAGTTACTGTGATTAATTCTTTACTGGCCTCAGTTGCAACTTTCACCATGTGTGCAATCAAATTGCCAGATAAGATAGTGGGGCATATAGAAAAAATTCAGAGACACTGTTTGTGGAACAAGAAAACTGAAGAGGGGGAAAATGCAATTCTCTAGCTGCTTGGGATATGATTTGCAGGCCAAAATGTAGAGGAGGGGTTGGCATTCTCAACCTTAGAATTCAAAATGAAGGCCTGCTGCTTAAATTCCTGCATAAGTTCTATAATAAGGATGACATACCTTGGGTCTCCCTAGTATGGAATGCATATTACAACAACATTGTTCCTCATGCTTCTGGACCTTGTGGCTCTTTCTGGTGGAGAGATGTTTTTAGACTTTCACATTTATTCAGAGGAGTAGCTACAAGCGCTATTGGTAATGGGGCTACCACTTTGTTTTGGAAGGATCAATGGTCTGCAACTATCTTTGAAGAGAGTCACCCAACCATCTATTCCTATGTTAGGAAGGAAGATATCTCTACACAGGAGTTTCTTATAGCAGATAGCTTGACACAGCTTTTCCATCTCCCTTTATCACCTGAAGCACTAACTGAGTTGAGAGACATTCAGAACAGCTGTAGAGAAATTCAATTGTCAGAACATTCACATGACACTTGGAGTTATGTTTGGGGAGCCAAAGAATACACTTCCAGCAAATATTATCAATACAATTTCAGAAATATTAATCCACACATATCCTTTAAATGGCTGTGGAAATCGAAGTGTACTGCAAAAGTGAAGTTCTTTGGGTGGCTGATTCTGTCTGACAGATTGAATACAAGAAGTATGTTAAGAAGAAGACATTATGCTCTGGGGACTGGATATGATTGTTTTATGTGTAATCACAATACTGAGGAAACAATTGAACACCTGCTTTTTCATTGCCAATTTAGCCAAGCTTGCTGGAGCTCAATTAACATCTTTTGGTCTATGACCAATTCTAGACTTCAGATCATTGAGTAAGGAAAAAAGAGCTGGAATAAAAAACTGTTTATGGAAATCACCTTGCTGGGCTCTTGGAACATCTGGAAAGAGAGAAACAACCTTTGGTTTAATAACATACAACCCTCAGTTCAGGCTTGGAAGTCAAGATTAGCTACTGATCTGTCATTGTTGATTCATAGGACAAAAGAGGAGTTACATCCACTAATCAAGAGCATTATTCATAGCCTGTAATTCTTCTTGTAATCCTAGACTTACCTGTTCTGACTTTTTAGAGTCGTCCCCCCCTCTGTCTCTATGTAAATATGTAACTTTATAGACTCTGACCTATTATTAATGAAAATGAGGCAGTAGGAGTCTTTCCTACTGTTATTACCCTCAAAAAAGAAATTTAGGGTGAAAAGAAACTTTTTTATTCCAAATTGAAACATCAAAACCATACTTGAACAAATTTTAATAAAAGGGAATCCAACAAAATTCAAATCAAGTGAAATGCATTCATCAATGAATGTATCTTGAAATTTAAACTTGCGAAAAATAAACCAAAACCCTAAAACCCTAATGGAAGAAAATCATTTCCAAGATCTCTTTAAGACTATGGATTTGATCCATATAAAAATTCAGCAAC
Organism: Avena sativa; assembly: GCA_916181665.1. Lineage (NCBI taxonomy): Eukaryota > Viridiplantae > Streptophyta > Magnoliopsida > Poales > Poaceae > Avena > Avena sativa. The sequence goes on from OV702294.1 coordinate 513,602,645, forward strand.
AAACATTTATAAATGATCAAAAATGATAAATAAAAATATTATAAAACCATAGAAATTGGTTTCACTTAATTTGGAGTCATGGATAAAAACTTATGAATATAATAAGATAAAAGGAAATAATTTCCAAAACTAATAAAGCTCCTACCTAAAATCCATACCAAATTGTGAGCAAAATAATCCTAAATAAATTTAAAAAGATAAAAAAATATTAAATAAAATTCCACAAATTGGAATCACCAATTTTGGATAAATAAATAAAATGATATGGAATTTATAAGACAAAGAAATAAATAAATAAATAAATAAATAAGGAATATTTGAAAGTCAAATTAAATCTTGGCTAAGTCTTAAACAAATGAAAGGTTATTGAATAATAATAATAAGAGTAAAAGATTATTTAAATCAAATCATAAGGATTGAAAAATATCCAAATTTATTTAGATAAAGACAATTTGACTAAATAATAAATTCCAAAGAAATTATCTAGAAGACAAATTAAAACCTTGAATTAAATCCATAAGAAAATTTAATAAATTTAATCCAAAAAAGAATATTCAAATAAAAGTATATGGGATTAAATCATATTCAAATTATCTAAATGGAAGACAAAATCCCTAATAGAAATGATTAATTAAATCCTGAGAAAATAATAAATGGGAATTTTCCAAAGTGGATTAAAAGTTATTTAATTAACTTAAATAGAATAAAAGAATCATTTAAATAAAATTTATATGGAATTAAAACCATATTTGATTTTATTGAATAAATACAATTTGCCCAATTTAAATGATTAATAAATCATATTTTGAATAATTCAAAATGAAATTATTTAACACACTATAGAAAAAATAAAACCTACTGAAAAGGGTTTGATAAACATTTGAATTTAAAATAGAAAGTTAAATCCTTTGAATAAATAATATGGATTAGAACGATATTTAAAATCCTATTTAATAATGACAAAATGTCTATTTAAAATAAATAAAAAACCATATGTGAATCAAATAATTATTCTAAAATGTACTTTAAATACATATTTAAAATAGTATAGACACATACTGAATATTTGGAAAACTTTTGAAAAAGGAATCTGAATTCAAATGGTAGTTTGAATTCAAAACAGGAAATCAAAATGGAAAAAGAAACAGAAACAGAATGAAAAATGGAAACAAGCCAGCCCAGCCCAGCTAGCTTATCTGGCCCAGCAACGCATCCCACTTCCTCCTCCCCGAAAAGTTTTCTACTCAGACCCACTCCCACCTAGTCGCTGACTTGGAGACCCCATAGTTTTCCCTCTCTACCGCTGACCAACGAACCTCGCCTTCCAGTCATCGTTCTCACCTGCTCGCGACTGCTTCCTCCCCCTCACTGTCGTTCTGTGTCAATCAATCCTTGAGTAAATTCGTGTAAATGCAGCGTTGATTCCGCCCAGTGACTGTGCCCTCTTAATCGCCCAAATCTCCTCCCCCTTTCCCCTCAAACCTCACCCCACCGGAGCCACCAGGCTACTCCAATTTCCCCTGCAACCGACACTATCTCCGACGAGGCACCGTGGCGATTCCGGCAACACCGTCACCCCCATAGTCCCTGCTTCACCCGAGATTGCTCGCCAACATATCCTGCACCTCGTAGTGCCACCCGCTTGGCCGCGCGTGCTCTGTAATGTCGGCAACCTCAACGAACAGAGCTCCTCCGTCGTCTGCATCCGCTCCGGCAACGCCCCCAGGTAAAGTTTGACCGCGCCTCCCCCTCTCCTGGATGCACCTATACTCACCTCCTCTGTGCGCAGCTAACTCAACCTTTTTCATGCCTTGGCGTGACCTGTACCCTCGCCAACGACAACGAACAGAGACGCCTGACATCGTCGTCATCTCCGGTGAGCAATCGCCGCCATTACCGTGCGCCCCTTCGCCAACCAAGGACACGTCAAGCACCAGCAAGATCACGTGAACTCGGTGAGCCCTTCCCCTCCTTCTCTCGCTTCCTGTATCGCCGGCGACGCCACAGCCAGAGTGCTCCGCCGCTAGCCACCGTCACAGCGCCGCCCATCTGTGGTCGCCACCGTCGGAGCCGTTAGATTTCAATCCAAGTGTTGTGATAGATTGACTTAAAACGAACCATTATGCTCAATCAGAGCTGTGCGATGCACTTTAGATCTAAAGATCCATAGAACGTGATCCACGTGAACTGGTATGAGCCAATAAGATCATTCCATGTGGCCTAAGTTTTGTTTTGAAAACAGAAACATATCTATTAGATGTTTAAACTTGCAAAATTCATAACTTTAAATCCACACGTCCAAATTTTGCAAACTTTATATCACTGGATTCATAAAAATGAGTACTTTGCAACCATGCCCTTTGTTTAGTGAATTGCTTCTGGAATATATTTTTTTCAGAAACATGTTTAGGCATATTTTGTGTATAAAATTCATTCTAAAAATTTTTTTAGGGTAAAATCTTTTGTAAATGGTTTGTTTTGAACCTACTGACCATATAAACCAACTTTTGGATTTAAAAATATATTTTGTGACACTTAGGAGTAAATCTTTGAATAAAAGCATTTCTAGTTAAATAAAAATGTTGAATATGTTTAAAAATTCTTTTTGAGTAAAACCTTTGGAAAATGATTTGATTTAAACTTTCTGACCCTAAACACCAAGTTTTGGGATTTAAAAATATATTTGGTGAACCCTATAAAATTATTACTTTAATTTAAAACCTTTCTAGCAAAACAAAAATGATTTAAAGTGGCCATTTTCACTAACTTGATATCAAAAGGTTTTGACACATTTATAAATGACCAATAGATGTTTTATAATGTTTATAACCTATTAGAGACCACTTTTCCAAATAAAACAATCTTTTGCATGCTTGCATGTGTTGCTTTGTTTTTATTACTTTATGTGATGAATTGTTTGAATGCTAGTTTGAATATTTGCTTGCTTGATTGAATTGTAGTGAACTTTGAAGAGTGTGACCATTTCAAGATCAAGGAGTGAACATATATTTTATATTAAAAAGGAAAGTGGTGCTTCATAATTTTGTCCCATTATTTTCACTATGCATTAGGGATATTTCTAAGTAGGACGTGCATGGAATTTTACTAAGTATGCTATGCCATGGGAAATCCTAGTAGATGATGCCTTAGTAGAATTTCCTAAGTTAAGACCCCTACTACTATCATGCTTAGCTTAGCTAGTAGAAAACAAGGGTGGATTATATTCATGCTATGAAATATTTCTAAGTCAATGACTTGTGTTTTTGCTTAATAAAACAACTATGTGAATGAATCACCTGGGTGGAATGGTGAGAATGGTTTGTGTTGAGTGGTTACTCAGGGCCCATTTCAATGGAATACCCTAGTGTATCACACTTGTGGAATGCCACCCAGTAACAAAGAGATTTGAGATGTCAAATGTTGAGAAGCTTCAAGTGCAGCCACTTGGCATTATGGGCTTTGCCTGGATCATATAGGTTGCAATAACTTAGCCAGATGGACAGTTGGTGGTAGGGGATGATAGGTTTGGAGCGCCTCCATTTTGTTCTAAGGGAAGGCTTCTGAAAGATCTTTTCTCGATGCATGTCGAGTCTTGTGGGGAAAGTGCACCACCTCTCGAGAGTGTAAAATCTAAGTACTTAGTCGTATCCCCAGCAATGGAAAATTCGAGCATCAAGACATGGAAGCTATCAAGAATCTCCTCATCCCAATTTCTAAGTTAAAAGGTTGTGGTTGAACAAGGGTTAAAGGATCTTCAATCAATGATTGGTAGATGCCTTGGGTCATTTTTGACAAACAAAAACTTAGTGTTTTCAAATGATAAGGAAAATATATTTTGAGCAGAGCAAGCCTAAGATCCACTTAGCCAAATGCATATAGTTGACAGATACCATTATACTACCATAGTATCACTTGCCAATACAATTCAAATGTATTGACCCTTGTGGCTGTAACTTGTTATGTTGCAGGTTTGTTTGATGTTAGTGAAGTGTGTTGATTAGGATTACAAGTCTACAACCAACATGACTGCCTATGGCACTTTGAAGATGAAGGACTCCATGCTATATAGATATTTTGCTGCATTGTAATGTGATATCCAAATGAGTTATGTAAGATGTAATGAATTATTTTATTCCTGGTTATAAAGTTGTATTATGACCTTTGTTTCTTGATATTACATCTTAACTGTGGATTCTAGCTACTGATCCAGGGACTAGCATTGTAAACACAAGGATCTCTACCTTATTAAAGGTTGGGACCTCTACAAGGAAGGTTACGACAACTAGGATCATCTCCCATCGTCAGCATTGCCTGTGACCCTGAAGAAGGAGCCTCGCCCACGCTATCATTATTGTTACATTATTTCCGCTGCTTGATTTGTATTAAGACTGGATCATGAGATCCTTATTTGTTGTAAGACCCTATGTATGGTTTGTAATGGATGATGTACTGTGATATCCAATCTGTTATGTCTCGCAAAAATGGTAATCCTGGGATTGCGATGTATGGCATAACAGGCATCTGGGATTAAAAATCTGGGTGTTGACAAGTTGGTATCAAAGCCATCCTAACCATAGGATACCCTAGTTAGAATGGACGTTTGAATCAAAAAACTTAGTTTCAAAACCAAGGAAGTGAGTATTTATGAAAACTTATTCTCATTCTTATTCTCATTTTGTTTATTTATTTTTTCACATTTCAAAATTTAGAAAATTTTGGGATGTGACAAAGTGTTATGAGCATATACCAGAATGAATCATAAGATGATAATTGGACGATAGTAAGGATATTCTTATAATATTTTGTAAGAACTAAGAATATATTCTATTTGTATAAGAGACAAATATTTCATTGTAAAATGACACTAGTTCTATCACAAGATACAAATTAAGTTTATCTCAATTTAAACTATGGGTGGCACAATGTAATGGAAAGGAGATTCCATGATGGATTTTGATGAATTCCAAAGTTAAGACATTGTGATGGATACTACAACAAAAGGATAATTATATGACTGCTATAGCGTCTCCAGCTTCCCTATCTTTCTCTTCTCGTTGTGTGTGATGGTTTGTAATAAGGTGACATACTCTTCTTGATCCTCTAGATGGGTCAAAGACTAAAAGATAACTTGGGTGGTTGTTTGTTCCATTGTCTATTGATAGTGGAACTCGATCCCTATGTCATAGGGATTGTATGGAAAAAAATATGACTGCTATAGTAGCAGCAAAGGAGGACATTTGTGTCAAGTAGTTTGTTATCAAACTAAGGTGTGATTCACAACGGGCTAACACTAAATATATATTGTATGAAAATAGTATCGACATGATTTAATACCAAGGAACTAAAGGTCTCACCAAAAGACCAAATGTATACAATGCCATCTCATTAGAGAACGAGTGATGCATGAAGACGCAAAGACATGCAAATACACACGGATCTAAAAGTATCAGATCCAGAGATTATGTTAACCACTAGCAATCGCATATATGCAACACCAGAAAGCCATAGGTGTTCAATACACAAAGTTTTCAAACTAGATTATTGTCTCTACTGCAAGTGGGAGACTGAAGGGAATATGCCCTGAGAGGCAATAATAAAGTTGTTATTATGTATATTCCAAGTTTATGATAAATGTTTATTTTGCATGCTATAATTGTATTAATACAGAAATGTTAATACATGTGTGTTCAATAAACAAAAAGAAACTTCCTATTTATGCCTCTCTTATAAACTAGCTCGTTGATTAACAATATGATAAAAGGTTTCCTGATCATGGACATTGGATATTGTTAATAATGAGGTCACGACATTATTGGAATGTGTGATGAACATTCATCCGAAGTATAGCATTAGGATCAAGGCCATTGTGTTTATATTGCTATAACATCATATGAAGTAATCTTAGTCCTTAGACCATGAGATCATGTCAATCACTAACACCGGAAGAGTATCTTGATAACATCAAATGTCACACCGTAATGGTGTGACTATAAATATGGGTTTAGTGCTACGAAGGTGTTATGTTGAGGCTCATGGATCAAGAGTGGAATTTTTCCATCCCGATGATGGAGAGATATACTCTGGGCCCTCTCGGTGATATCACATTAATTAGCTTGCAAGCAAGTGATTTGATCACTAGAATGTTATATCACGGGAACGAGAAAAGAGTACATGTCGGTAACGAGATCAAACTAGGTATGGAGATACCGATGATCAAATCTTGGACATGTAATTTATCGCGAGAAAAAGGGATTGAGTTACATGCGATACAAAGGGATTAAGTTACATACTTTACGAACTAGTATTTTATTGTTTTAAAGTGTTAATCTAAAGTTTATCCTATTGCAAACTTTCAGTAAGTTCTGGTTACTCCATGAAGTCCTATTGCATATAGACACTTCCAGTGTCGTCCGGCTGGCCGCATGCTCCAAGGAGTTGCACCACCAAGTCACTGGCAGAAAGGTAGCAGATGCCCCAACTACGACTGTGGAATATTGGTCTCCTTTCATGACTTCCTCAACCACAAGATGGTGTGCCCGCATGGCCCGTCCAACTGCCCTGAGTGGCTGCGAGTTCGTCACCTCGCCCACAGTGCTCCTCGCCCACCTCAAAAAATCCCACTCGATGGAAGTGCATAGTTTCCACTATGACGTGGAACATAGGTACATCTCTCAGCCTTTGTTGGCAACTGGCTCATAGAGAGTAGAGACCGTCGTATCCGGAGATGATGGTACAGTGTTTGTCGTGCAATTTGACATGCTCTAATATGTCCTTGTCGTATCCGTCCAGTGTGTCGGGTTGGCGGCGTGCTTGTTTCCGTGGTATATGGTAGAGTTGCACTTATATAAACCTTCAACGATAGGAGGCGACCTGGAGGAGTTCATCGAAGATAGCCTGTTTTTGAGCCGAAGAGCAGCGTGTCGCTGGCCGCTGTCAGGATTATTGAAAATTTCTAATATTTTTATTAATAAACATGATAAGTTCATCCTGGATTACTCATTATGCATCCTGAAGGTGGTAGATGACATATATGACCATCTTGATGATGAACTACCATTCAAATTTGGGATTAAATATTAATGTTGATTCTAGTCAAGGGGTTTCAGTGTGTCGGAAATATGGATTTTGGCTACAAAGTAGTACAGTATAGTACTATTGTACTAGTTCTTGTACTTGGGAATATATTCTTTCTAGTTTTGCTCGTGCTATTATATTTTGCAGTATGTACTGGTAGTACTTGTTTGGATCAAATCACTAGAGATGATCTAGCATTTTATTTCAAACATGGATTTGTACTGGGAGCTAGCACTACTTGCTTAGATCAAGTAGCTCTTCCTTTGAAACAATGTCCTTGCACATGTACTCCGTAGGTACTCCCTCCATTTCAAAATATATTCAAAGGATTTGTGGAACACGTGAATAGGAAAAATATAGGAATAGAATGGCATGACACTTGAAATCCTATAGGAATAAAAGCTTTAGGGATCAGTAAAATTAGTTGTTTGATTGCACCACAGGAAAAACACAATAAATTTGTAGGGTTTAAGTACATGAAATAGTTCTCATAGACACATATGAATTTTTCCAAGAGGTCTCACCTCTTCTTAGAAATCCTATAGGATTGTAGTGTAGGAAAGCAATGTATAGGAATTTTGTAGGATTCATTCATGTGAAACAAACATGCTCTATAGGAAAAATTCCTATGGATATATAATTTCTTTAGAATTTTTTTTAATCAAACAGACCCTAAGATGTTTTAGCTTTTGTGAAACGAGTGTATCTAGACTCTTTTTAGTGTGTAGTTCTGTAACACCCTGTCCACTGGGCCCGAGGGGTATCACTCCTGATAGCTTAATAGGATATCTAGACTAGCCTCACAGACCAACACTAGTCTTTTCTACGCACTTTGTCCTCACTCATGCGCACCCGGTTACCCACTTCCCAGTCGGTCACCCATCCTAGAATTGCTCTAGACCAAGCACGCTTAACCTTAGAGTTCTTTTTAAATGAGCTTCCAGAAAAGAAGTTGTAACTTGTTGGTATGAGTATCCAACCATTCCTATTAAGTTATGTGCTTGGATCTCACATACACCCACCCTTTAGAAGATAAATGCCCTCATCGATCAAGCACACCCCAGGAACATTCCCTATTGGCACGCGTATGTATGTCTAGTGCCGACACATGTGTCATGTCGTATCCACTTTGGGCCACACGTGCCATGCTCCACATGTCCCGCCACTGACCCGCACACACCCAGCAAGCGTATGTGCGTCCAGTGCCGGCACATGTGCCATGCCGTGTCCACTCCAGGCCACACGCGTCATGATCCACATTTTCCGCCACTGACCCGCACACACCCATTTTAACCGCGAGGATCGGCTCTGATACCACTTGTAACACCTCGTCCACTAGGCCTAGTGGGTGTCACTCCTGATAGCTTAATAGGATATCTAGACTGGTCTCACATACCAACACTAGTCTTTTCTACGCACTTTGTTCTCACTCATACGCACCCGGTTACCCACTTCCTGGTCGGTCACCCATCCTAGAATTGCTCTAGGCCAAGCACGCTTAACCTTAGAGTTTTTTTCAAATGAGCTTTTGGAAAAGAAGTTGCAACTTATTGGTATGAGTATTCTATCAATCCTATTAAGTCATGTGCTTGGATCGCACAAGTTCGGAGTGAACCCACATACTATATAGGTGTCTAGATACACTTCACAAAAGCTAAATCATCTTATATTTTGAAACGGAGGGATTACTACGTATGTTTTATTGTAGTCAGGTTACTCATATTTACTTTATTATTTTTTCTTATAGTATTTTGCATGATGCAATTTAGTCCGTCGATTCTTACTTCCTTTACTAACTCCAGGTACATATCTCAGCCACTGTTGGCACCGCGCTCATCGAGAGTAAAGAAGATCGTATGAGGGGACGATAGTATGGTGTTTGCTGTGTGATTTGACATACGCGAGTCGGGAGACATGGTCGTGTCCATCGTGTGCGTCAGGCAGGATGCGTGCTCGTCGACGTTGTACAATGTGAAGTTCACTGCCTATAACCAGTCAATAGAGCTAGGGTTTTGGGATATAATCTGCAGTTCCTCCACACCTGGGAACAGGGCGATGCCGACCATCATGTAGAAGAAAAATCATTCCATGGTGTTGTAGCATGAAACATCTTATATTACCCAGGGCATGCATTACTCAATATGCATCAATCGCAGGGGAGAATCCCTATTTGACAAAGAATTGGAAGAAAGTGAGGCTAGCCATGAAGTAGTACTAGTATAGTACTAGTTCTTGTACTTCAGAGTATTTTGTACTATATACGGGTAGTACTTGTTTAGGTCATGGGAAAGAGATGTTCTTGATTTGCCTTTGTTCCGTCGGTGCTACCAAAGTATTTTGTTGAACTAATAGTGATGTACTATTACCTGTTTAGATAAAGTGCATCAAATTGTCTTACTTTTCTTTTGAAACCTAGCATTGTCACAATTATCTAGATGAGTCTTGGGCATTTTGGGTTGCATATGGAGGGTCACACATGCATTGACAAAATGAGGTGGTATTCGCACAAAAGCAGACTTGATCGTCAGTTTTGCTTGCTCCAATGATCGAGTCTATTCGGAGAACAGGACAAACTTATCGTGCGCCAAGGTTTTTTGAGCCGGAACAAGAACTTATTTTCTCTGTACTACTATTGAATTTCAAGTAGGAAACCTACTAAGTGTCTCAAATGTTTCGCCATTGCTATTACTAAAGCATTTTGTGGAACTAATATTGATGTACTGATACTTGTTTCAATCAAGGGCGGTCTAGAAAGTCTTGTTTCTCTTTTGAAACATGGCCTTGTCGCAATCTAGATGGGACTTGGGCATTTTGGGTTGCATACGGGGGCCACACGCGCATTGATCGTCAGTTTAACATGCTCCAATAGTCGAGTGTATTTGGTGAAAAGGGCAAACTGATTGAGTGACAAGGTTTTTAGAGATCAAACAAGAACTGGTTCTCTCTATACTTCTATTGTATTCAGTGTCTGTATTGCTGAATCGGTTAGTTTAAAATGCTGCTAAATTGGTCAAGTGTTGTTGAATATGAATTGTGAATCCGTCAATAATTTTCCATCTTATTTTGTACTGCTGAATTTTTACATGAATACTGTATCTGCCAAAAAGAATTATCATTTTCCCCCTCCCGCTGTGAGGTTTTTGTTTAGAATCTGGCCGAGCCATAGCATAATGCAATTTTTATTAATCAGGAGAAGAAATCTAGGCCTTTCGGCCCCTCTTTAGCCTAGAACATTCTAATTTGTCCTTTTCAGGGTCATGAGACTGCTGACCGCAACCCAGAGAAATTTGAGAAAGGATCCCATGGAGCATAACCCAGAACATCTTCATTCGGCCTTTTTGGGGTCAGGGTACTACTGACCACATCCAAGAAAAATTTGAGAAAGGATCCCATGGAGCATAGTCCTAAACATTTAAGTTCGGACTTTTAGGGGTCAGTGGACTGCTGAGCATAGCCCAGTGAATTTTGAGAAAGGATCCAACACACCATAGCCTATGTAGTATAACCCATGTAGAGCAGCTCATGCAGAATAGTCAAACTCTTTTTAATTCAGCCTTTTTGGCATTGCCCCCACCACTCAAAATAAAAACTCTACTTGTCCATGTTTTAAAGAAACTACTCTATTTTGTGGCATTTTATAAATTTACATGCCATGAGCGCTCCCTACTCCCCCCTCCAAAAAAGCTTTGTCTAGCTATATTTTGCATATAAACTACTGTATATGTAGCGATTTTTAGTTGAGCTATTGGCGATGTGTTGACGTGGGAGCTTCTTATTATTTAGTCCCTGGCAACGGCGCTAGAAAACTTGTTGATGGCGCCTAGAAGCGCTTCGTCGGGAAACCCCAAGAGCAAGGTGTGATGCAGCACATCAGCAAGTCTTCCCTCAGCAAGAAAATGAGGTTATCGAACCAGTAGGAGGAAGGAAACATCTCAAAGGTGTTGCATGCAACGTGGAAACCTGCACAACATAAACTCAAGACTTTGCCCCAACTAACAGTGAGGTTGTTAATCTCACCGGTTGCTGTAACAAAGGATTAACTGTACGGTGTGGAAGGTGATGATGGTTTGCAGCAAGTAAATAGTAACAGTGGAAGATGTATCAATGGTAAAGATTGGACCGGGGTCCATAGTTCACTAGAGGTGTTCTCCTTAGATAAACAAACATGGCATGTTGGGTAAACAAATTACAGCAGGGCAATTGACAGGACTGAGTAAGGCATAACAATGCAATACTAGACAAAAAGATCCTATGAGATTCGATTGGGCAATACAACAATATACATAGACCGCCATTCAAGTGCATCTATGACTAGAAGTCCACCTTTGGGTTATCATCTGAACCCCCTGCAGTATTAAGTTGCAAGCAACAGACAACTGCTTTAAGCAAAGTGTGTAAGGTAAACAATTCACTTGTTCCATGAACAAGAGACCGTTGTTTTCTCCCTAGTGGCAACAGCACATCTACAATCATAGAGATTTATGTCATTTCCCTTGATTGAGTAGAGGCATGAACCCACTATCGAGCATAAATACCCCCTCTTGGAGTCACTAGGAACTACTTGGCCAAGATAGCTACTAACAATGGAGAGCATGCTAGATCACAGACAACACAGACATGATAGAATCAATAAGACAAAACCATTAATAAATCTGACATGGTAATATCAATATCCATCGGATCCCCGCAAACACAACATGCATGATTACAAATAGATTAGATCTTGATCATGAACGGAGCTCACAAGATCTAGACATGAAATCACAAGGAGGAGATACAACCATCTAGCCACTACATGGACCCGTAGTCGAAGGTGGAACTACTCACGCTTCATACCGGAGGCTGGCATGATGAAGAAGAAGGCCTCCGGGATGATCTCCCCTCTGACAGGGTGCTAGGAAGAGCTTCAGATCCCCCCCCCCCCCGATCTAGGGACAATAGTCGCGGCGGCTACAGACGGTTTCGTGGAATATTGATCGGGTGTCACATCCCAAATTTTAGATTTGGTACTGCATAACATTCATGACATTGCACCATGATCATCCTTGCAAAATTTCAGTTTGAAAAGATTTTGGCAAAACAAACCATTGCATTTTGACACCTACACATGAACACTTGGTTTTACCATGCTACTGTGAAAAACATTATATTTTGGTTATATCGAAGGCACGGGTGCATAGAGGGTTCCGCCACGAACCCGTAGCACTTTGAATCGCCCAAATCGGAGCTTCGTAGCAAAAGATATGGCAAACTGAATTTCTGCTTATTTTTCTAGACAGTTCAGACAGTTTCTGTCAAATTTCAGTTAAAGAAATCGTCAGAGAAAAAGAAAAGAAAAGGAATAAAAAAAGAGAAGCGGCGCGGCTGGCCTGCCCGCGGCCCAGCCCAGCCGCGACAGCAGCCCACGCGCCAGCAGCTGGTATCCGCCGCCCGCCAGCCCCGCCGCCTGCCGGGCCCGCCAGTCAGCCGCCGCTAGCCACCGACAGGTGGGACCCACCTGTCGGCACCGCCACCGCCGAGTCTGCCAGGGACACGCCGCCGCCCGCCGCCGCGATTTCCGCGGAGTCCGAAACCAACTCCGCGCGGAAGCCCTCCCGACAAAAAACGCGCGCCGCCACCCCTCTACCTCGCCCCGCCTCGAACTCTAGCTCGCTCCGAGCTCGCCACCGCCGACCTTGCAGACGAGGTACGCGCCGCCATCCCGCGCCCTCTCTCCTCCCTCGCGAGCTGCACCGCCGCCGACTGACTCGCCCCGCCTCCTTTTCCCCCTCTGCAGAGCCCGTCGCCGCCAGCAATTTCTCGCCGGAGCGCGCCACCGCCGCCCGCGCTCCAGCCGCGCATCACCGCCGCCTCCACGAGCTTCGCCGCCTCACCGCGAACACCGTCCTACCAACCGCCGTCGCCAGAGACGCCTGCGCCGCCGCCGACCTCGCCTCCCGAGCCGCACTGCCGCCTCTTCCCGCCAGCGCCGGTGATCCCCCTCGCGCGTCTCCCCATGCCGATCGATCGGCATCCAACGGTCCAGATGGACCGTGGAATAGTCAGCCCAGGGCGCTGACTGGTCAGCGCCATGTCAGCGCCACGTAGGCGTAGTCAAACGGTCAGGTTTGACCGATTAATTTTAATTCGATTTAATTGGCTGAAAATAACTAAAACTTGTAAAATTCATATCTTTAGATATATTGTGCCAAAAATTGCAAATAAAATATGTATGGATTTAGTGACTCACATAGAATATTGATGTACTGTTGTTTTACACTTTCATAGCATGTTGTTGTCCTGGTTAATTAAATGACTTAATGCCCTTTTTAGAGTAATAAATTCATAGAATAAGTTCTGTAACTCCAAAAATTGCAAATAAGATGTCCCTAGAATCAGTAGAACAAGGGGTAAAAAGTTAGGCTTATAGTATTGTATTTTGCAGAATCTATTTAAAGGATTACTGTAGTATTTTAATTACTCAGGGAGTTATATAAATCCTTTTTGAAAAATTCCAATTGGTACTGATTCTATTATGTGTTGCCTACGCAGTGGAAATTTTCCAAGATTTTACAAACAGTATGTTAGAAATGGCTAATTACTTAGTTTCTAGCTCTATTATTTGAGCATTATAAATTGCATGCCTTTTTTCTTTGCACTCAAAATAATTTCCAAGCATGCATACAGTAGTTATACTGAATAAGATTATGTGATGCTACTGTAGCGTTATTAAACTTGTCATGCATGCATCTTGCATCGTCTTTGTTTGTATATGATTGTGGATGGTTTGTTTATATGATTGCAATTGTATCGTGTAGATTGTGATGAGTGCAACGTTTGCTCGTGTGTGGATTGTTCTTCCGACCGATACAGCCAAGGCAAGTAGATGCTACTTTGTTCATGATGTTGTCCTACTATTTTCATTGCGTTGTTGTGTATTTTATAGATGCATGTGTAGGATAATACTATCGCTATGCTATGTCCTACTATGTGGTAGGGTTTTCCTGTAGATGAACCACCGTTGTTAGATGTGCTTAGCCATGCTATGATGAACGAGGGCTGGGTTACATCACTGAAAGTTGTTTCTAAATGTGTTGGTTTGCAAAAACTAAAACAACTTAATCAATGAATCTCCTGGGTGTGATGGGATTGATAATTTTTGGTGGTATCATTGCGGAAAGGCACCCAGGTATCAAGAGGAAATGATTGGCTTATTTATTTTGTGGCTTACATGTACAACCATGTGCCAATAATGGAATGGGCGGTTGGTTGGACTCAGTAGGTTGTGGTAACTCGAACCCACGTATCCAGAGATGTAGAATTTTGGTAGGTTGGACCGGTACGTGTCGGGTTTGGGGAGCTACTTCCCGAACGGTCCCTTCTTGGAAATCTCCCTATCACCACCCAGAATGAGAGTGGTGGTACGAACTGGGCTAGCCAAGTCACATGGGTAAAGTGTACTAACCCCTGTAGGGTGTATAATCTAATCGATTAGTCGTGTCCCCGATTATGGACGACTGAGTTGCTTGATATTGATTCCATGACATGTTTCTCGCTCATTCCAATTTCATAGTTTCTTTAATATTGTTGGGTTAACTTAATTGGGATCTTTTCAAAGAAAATCAAAAACTGTTTGTGAAAGTAGGACAAATGTATTTGCAAATGCAAACTAGCCACAGCTCCACTTGCCAAATATGCATGTAGTTGTTAGCTCTATTTTCTCCTTTAATAGCTCTACTTGCCATACATTCCATGTATTGACCCTTTGGGGCTGCTACGTTTCATGTTGCAGGATATTCCGATTCTGAGTAATCGATTTAGGCCACGGTACTCCACTCGGCACTTGTTCACTTGTGGGCAATTTGAAGAATGGAGGATTTACTATATTTATGTTGCTACTTGAATAACTTGAGCTAGCCTTGAGATAAGCTTTTATTGTAATAATGATACTCTGGATCTTCGTTATTTATGAAACACGGATATTTTGCTATGTTATTCATCTTATTCTATTGTGGGCCAATGAACCGATCCAGGGATTGGCATGTCACATAGAAGCTACGGTCTTTTCAGAATCGTAGTGTTACAAGATGGTATCAGAGCCCGTGTGTTGGCTGTAGGATCGTGACCTAGGTTTGGATTAGGAAGCCATAGAATTACTAAAGCTCATATTAACTCTGTCTTTCATCTTATGCCTTTCACTCTCGTAAATTCTTACCATATGCTATTCTCACACTTTCCTCTTTTAATTTATAGATGGGAGAAGTCAGGACTGAGTATGCAACCATGGAGTCACCCAGGCCCTTTGCAAGACAGTTAGCATAGCTCTCGCAGTCATTGGGATTGCCACTGCCCATGTTCAAGGGAAGAAGGCTGCACACCTATGGATATGGCGAGGATGCATGGGAGCTCACCACCTTCATCTTCAGGGATTCCACCTTGCCAAACCCTGTGCATCTGATCTACACCAAGACATACTGCAACTGGGGACTTGGAATAAACTTGGCCCTGCATGAAGCCCTGTCACGCCAGTGCCATCTTGTCTGACACCTGCTGCCAGCAGACTCGCCCTACTGTGACTACGGGAGGCGCAATGAGGATGGGAACATTGTGGTTACCCTGAGTGACAGGAACAACATGCCGCCCCGTCGGAGGCACATAGAGGATATGGAAAGGGAGAATGGAGCTCTAGCTGAGAAAGTGATGATGGTAAAAGAGATAGCAGATTTTGCCAGCAATGGTATGGTGGTCCAAGGACTGGAGATAGAGACCTTGCATGAAGTTGTGGATGTTCTGAAGAATGCCCTAATAGGCAGGGATACAACCATAGCTCAGATTAATGGAACTGTGCAGGAAAACATCCAGGCCATACAACAGCTGCAATGGACCGTCCAGGAAAGGGATCAAACTATTGAAGAGATGACAGCCCAGATTGCCACTCTCCAAGCACAGCTGAATACACCCTCTGATGATGACAATGGAGATGATGGCAACAATGATGATGATGATGACAGTGGGAACGATAATGATGATGAGGACGAGGATGATGATGATGGGGACGATGATGGTGGAGGAGATGCAGTTGTTGCAGCTGCAGTAGAGAATGAAGAAGAAGAGGAGGATCCAGAAGAGGTGGAGTTTGAGATTTCAAGTGATGACTCAGGAGAGGTGTATACTCCGCCGCCATGGTTGGATCTTGGACATAAGCGCCAACGCATGAGTGCAAGGACCTACCGCAACCTCTTCAAGAAGTAGATAGAAGTCCACCAATTAGTCTTCGTTAGGTAAAATCGTTAGGATTAGTCTCGATCGATGTAAAACTTAATTACTGTTAGTTTATGAGTGTTTAGTTGCTCTTATGTATACTCCAATATCCCAGGATTATTTGTTCGAATTTTATAAAAGAGTTATGGCAAGTTTTGGTTGACATCTGATTTTTTCCTGTTGTAGTTTTCTGCTGACATAGCAGTACTGCACGAATTTTCATATTTTATTGGTATCTGGGAAAAATCTGAAAAACATAGGGTTGGTTCGAAACTATCTTTACTGTATACACAAAAATCAGCAAAATTTCCTGACGAGTTTAAGTCAGGTAGAAAAATTCGTGAACACTGTTGGACTGTTTTGGCAGATTCCTGTTTTAATGCTTTGTTGACCTTTTGTGTAGATAACTATTGCCAACTCTTCTAAAAACTATTTCAGTAGATATATACTGCTAGGATAACCCCTGGGATGTTGCTGGATCATTTTTTTGCTGATGTGTTGCTTTCTTGAGATTGTCTGTGATTGTTTTGTTGTTGTTTGGTCATAATGCATGGGTAGAATCCTATTTTCGTAATCGATTCTTTCTAAACTTACCTGTGCTAAACCGCAGATGTCTCCCCGCCGTCAACACACTGAGTTGGAGCAGCTCATGGCAGCTCAGGCACAGCTGAACCAAGTTATGACCCAGTTCATGGAAGCTCAGAACAACAACAACAACAACAATGGGAAAACCAGCCTCAGGGAGATGCTCTCACTAGGTTTCTGAGGCTAAGGCCAGCGAAGTTCTCGACTGCAGCAGAACCAATGGTTGCTCTTGACTGGTTGCGTTCAGTCAATAAGGATCTGGTAACTGTTGGGTGCACGGATGCTGAGAAGGTGAGATTTGCTGCTCACCTGCTGGAGGGACCAGCCGCTTCGTGGTGGGACACTTTTTAGATCACCCACCCACTGGACACTGTGACTTGGTCAATGTTTGAGGAACGTTTCAGGACCAACCACGTATCTTCAGGAGTTTTGAGCCTAAAAAGGAAGGAATTTTGCAACTTGCGCCAAACCAACCGCATCGTGGCTGAGTATATTGAGGAGTTCAACAACCTGTCTTGTTATGCACCTAAGGATGTTGACACTGATGCAAAAAGGAGGGAGAGATTCTTGGATGGCCTCAGTGATGAGCTTTCAGTGCAGCTGCTGGTGGTTTATTGTCCCACTTTCCAGGAGCTTATGGACAAGGCCAGAATTTTGGAAGGGAAGCACAAGCAGGTGGAAAGCCGGAAGAGGAAGAGCAACAATCACCACTCTGGTTCTCACCACAAGTCTCGCACTTCTTATGATGGGTACTCCAAGCATGGAGGGAGTGACCATGGGCACCATGGAAGCCATGACCGCCACAACCATGGAGGCGATGGACATCGCCATGATAGCCACAAAAGCAACCACCACAGCCACAAGGGAGGACACACTCACCATTCTGGAGGACACAGTGGACATGACCGCAACCGTGATCGCAGCTTCGTGAAGAAGGGTCTGAGTGAGGTGACATGCTACAAGTGTGGCCAGAAGGGACATTATGCAGACAACTGTTCGGAGAAGAAGGGACTAAAGCCAAGCAACAACCAGAAGGCCACAGTGAACCACATGAATGTGGAGATCCCAGATAAGCCTGATCTTGTGATTGGTAAGTTTCCAATCAACACTCACCCTGCACTTATACTTTTCAATACTGGTGCATCACATTCATTCATATCAAGGGAATTTGTGGATAAGTATAAGTTACCTACGGAGTCTCTAAAAGGGTCTATTAGAGTAAGCTCACCTGGAGGGGATATGATAGCTAGCGCGGGATGCCGCAACTTAACTGTGAGGATTGGAGCACACAATTTTATTGCACATCTGGTAGTATTGGAATCACAAGGTTTAGATGTAATTCTAGGCATGGATTGGATGTCTATGCATGGGGGACACATAGATTGTGCACAGCGAGCAGTTTCACTCAAAAACCCGGATGGTAAGAGGATTAGGTTCAAGTCGGTTGTGCGACCGGGAAGGTGTAAGCTGAATTCTCTTAAGGGGGTTAGCATGGATACTGTGCCTATGATTAAGGAGTACCCCGACGTGTTTCCGGAAGAGCTGCCAGGGATGCCACCTGACAGGGATGTGGAGTTTCTCATCGACCTGATGCCAGGAATAGGACCTATAGCAAAGAGACCATACAAGATGGATGTGGATGAGCTGAAGGAGTTGAAGAAACAGCTAAAGGAACAGTGGGACAAGGGATTTATTCAGCCTAGTTCGTCGTCATGGGGTGCACCTGTTCTATTTGTGGAGAAGAAAGACAGCAGCAAGAGATTAGTGGTGGACTATCGCTCGCTGAATGAAGTGACCATCAAGAACAAATACCCCCTGGCAAACATAAATGATTTGTTTGATAAACTGGAAGGAGCAAAGGTGTTTAGAAAAATTGGTCTGCGATCGGGCTACTTCCAATTGAAGATCCGGGAGAAGGACATACCAAAAACTGCTTTCACTACTAGGTATGGTTTATATGAGTATACATTTATGTCTTTTGGACTAACGAATGCTCCGGCATATTTCATGACCATGATGAACAAGGTATTCATGGAGTACTTGGACAAGTTCGTGGTGGTGTTTATTGATGACATACTGATATATTCCAAGGATGATGCTGAGCATGAGAAACATCTGCGACTGATTATGGAAAGGCTGAGGGAACACAAGTTGTATGCCAAATTCAACAAGTGTGAATTCTTGCTTAACACTGTTGGATTTCTTGGACACGTGGTGTCAGGAGAAGGAGTCGCTGTTGATCCAAGCAAAGTGACTGCAGTAACAGAGTGGGAAGCACCCAAGAATGTGGGTGATATTCGTAGCTTTTTGGGACTTGCTGGATATTACAGGAGGTTCATTGAAAATTTCTCCAAGATTGATAAGCCAATGACGGAACTTCTAAAGAAGGAGAGGAAGTTTGAGTGGACGGATGCGTGTGAAGCCAGCTTTCAGGAACTGAAGCATCGACTAATGACCGCACCTATTCTGTGTTTACCTGATCTTCAGAAGGATTTCCAAGTGTACTGTGATGCTTCTCGATAGGGACTTGGGAGTGTGCTGATGCAAGATGGGAGAGTGGTATCATATGCCTTGCGGCAACTTAAACACCATGAGAGGAATTATCCCACGCATGACTTGGAATTAGCATCGGTTGTGCATGCGCTCAAAGTATGGAGGCACTACCTAATGGGGAAACACTGTGATGTGTACACCGACCACAAGAGCCTGAAATACATATTTACACAGAAGGAACTGAACATGAGGCAAAGGAGATGGTTGGAACTTATTAAGGATTATGATATGAATATGCAATACCACCCGGGAAAGGCCAATGTAGTAGCGGATGCTCTGAGCCGGAAGGTCTATGCCAATGGATTGACTGTTGGGGAATTGCCCAAGGATTTGTTCAAGCAATTCAAGGACCTTATATTGGAGGTAGTGTCTGAAGAATATTTGGCAGCAATGGAAGTCCAACCAACGCTACAGGACATGATCAGGAAGGTTTAGGTAGGAGACAAGGAAATAGAGGAGATAAAGGAAAAGATGAAGGAAAATCGAGAAAAGGATATTCACGAGGATGAGCATGGTACCTTGTGGTATGGAGATCGTTTGTGTGTACCCAGTGACCCGGAGATAAGGAAGCTGATTCTGCAGGAAGCTCATGACTCGAAATACTCCATACATCTGGGCAATACAAAGATGTATATGGATTTGAAAGGCAGGTTTTGGTGGAACAACATGAAGGGGGACATCGCCAAGCATATTGCCCTATGTGATGTATGTAGCCGAGTGAAGGCGGAACACCAGAAGCCAGCGGGACTACTATAGCCATTGCCCGTGCCGGATTGGAAGTGGGATAGAGTGGGAATGGACTTTATCACAGGATTGCCCAGGACCAGGTCGGGATATGAATCCATTTGGGTAGTGGTCGACCATTTGACCAAGGTAGCCCACTTTATACCGGTGAAGACGACTTACACAAGTGCAAAGTTGGCCAAGATTTATATGGATAGAATTGTGTGCCTACATCGAGTTCCCAAGAGTATAGTATCAGATAGAGGCACCCAATTTACCTCACACTTTTGGCGCCAGCTGCATGAGTCATTGGGGACTAGGTTGGAGTTTAGCATAGCATTCCACCCCCAAACTGATGGACAGACCGAGAGGGTAAATCAGATTTTGGAAGATATGCTGAGGGCTTGCGCTTTGGCTCATGGTTCTAGTTGGGATGAGAATTTGTCGTATGCTGAGTTTTCCTACAACAACAACTATCAAACCAGCATCAAGACGTCACCATTCGATGTGATATACGGGAAACGGTGCCGGACACCATTGCTATGGGATGGAGTAGGAGAACGTCAGCTGTTTGGGCCGGATTTTATCAAGGACGCTGAGGAGAAGGTCGCCCTGATCAGGGACAGATTGAAGGTAGCACAATCAAGGCAAAAGAGCTACGCTGACGCCAAGCGCAAGGAAGTGGTGTATGAGATAGGTGATAGAGCATACCTCAGAGTGTCGCCACTGCGTGGAATTAAGAGATTTGGAATCAAGGGTAAGCTGGCACCTCGGTTTATTGGACCATATCGGCTCCTTGCACACAAATGTGAAGTTGCTTATCAGTTGGAGTTGCCAGAGACTCTGTCCGCCGTCCACAATGTGTTCCACGTGTCCCAGCTGAATAAGTGCCATCCGGAGATGGTGGATACACCATTGAGAGACACTGTGCCACTAGAGGAGGTTCAGCTTGAGAATGACTTGACCTATGAGGAGAAACCGGTCAAGATACTGGAGACAGCGGAGAGGACTACCCGTACCAAGACGATCAGGTTTTGCAAGGTGCAATGGAGCCACCACACCAAAGAGGAAGCCACTTGGGAGCGTGAGGATGACATCCGAGAGGACCACCCACACCTATTTGCTAGCCACGCGGAATCTCGGGGACGAGATTAATCTTAAGGGGGTTAGTCTTGTCACATCCCAAATTTTATATTTGGTACTGCATAACATTCATGACATTGCACCATGATCATCCTTGCAAATTTTCAGTTTGAAAAGATTTTGGCAAAACAAACCATTGCATTTTGACACCTACACATGAACACTTGGGTTTACCATTCTACTGTGAAAAAAATTATATTTTGGATATATGGAAGTCACAGGTGCATAGAGGGTTCCGCCACGAACCCGTAGCACTTTGAATCGCCCAAATCGGAGCTTCGTAGCAAAAGATATGGCAAACTGAATTTCTGCTTATTTTTCTGGACAGTTCAGACAGTTTCTGTCAAATTTCAGATAAAGAAATCGTCAGAGAACAAGAAAAGAAAAGGAATAGAAAAAGAGAAGCGGCGCGGCTGGCCTGCCCGCGGCCCAGCCCAGCCGCGGCAGCAGCCCACGCGCCAGCAGCCCGGCCGCGCAGGAGCAGCGCAGCGCGCGCGCAGCAGCTGGTATCCGCTGCCCGCCAGCCCCGCCGCCTGCCGGGCCCGCCAGTCAGCCCCCGCCAGCCACCGACAAGTGGGGCTCACCTGTCGGCGCCGCCACCGCCGAGTCCGCTAGGGACACGCCGCCGCCCGCCGCCGCGATTTCCGCGGAGTTCGAAACCAACTCCGCGTGGGCGCCCTCCCTACAAAAACCGCGCGCCGCCACCCCTCTACCTCGCCCCGCCTCGAACCCTAGCTCGCTCCGAGCTCGCCGCCGCCGACCTTGCAGACGAGGTACGCGCCGCCACCCCGCGTCCTCTCTCCTTCCTCGCGAGCTGCACCGCCGCCGACTGACTCGCCCCGCCTCCTTTTCCCCCTCTGCAGAGCCCGTCGCTAGGAATTTCTCGCCGGAGCGCGCCCCCGCTCTAGCCGCGCATCGCCGACGCCCGCGAACGCGCCGCCCGTCACCGCTGCCTCCACGAGCTTCGCCGCCTCACCCCGATCGCCATCTTGCCAACCGCCGTCACCGGAGACGCCTGCGCCGCCGCTGACCTCGCCGCCCGAGCCGCACCGCCGCCTCTTACCGCCAGCGCCGGTGAGCCCCCTCGCGCG
The DNA here is from genome assembly GCA_916181665.1 of Avena sativa. Taxonomy (NCBI): domain Eukaryota; kingdom Viridiplantae; phylum Streptophyta; class Magnoliopsida; order Poales; family Poaceae; genus Avena; species Avena sativa. The sequence goes on from OV702294.1 coordinate 513,625,054, forward strand.
TCTCCCCCTGCCGTTCGATTGGCATCCAACGGTCCAGATGGACCGTGGAATAGTCAGCCCAGTCAGCGCCACGTCAGCGCCATGTAGGCGTAGTCAAACGGTCAGGTTTGACCGATTAATTTTAATTCGATTTAATTGGCAGAAAATAACTAAAACTTGTAAAATTCATATCTTTAGATCTACTAGGCCACAAATTGCAAATCAAATATATATGGATTTAGTGACTCATGTAGAATATTGCTGTACTGTTGTTTTACACTTTCACAGCAAGGTGTTGTCCTGGTTAATTAAATTAGTTAATGCCCTTTTTAGAGTAATAAATTCATAGAATAAGTTCTGTAACTCCAAAAATTGCAAATAAGATGTCCCTAGAATCCGTAGAACAAGGGGAATCTTAGAGTGATTTAAAAAGTTAGGCTTACAGTATTGGATTTTGCATAATCTATTTAAAGGCTTACTGTAGTATTTTAATTACTCAGGGAGTTATATAAATCCTTTTTGAAAAATTCCAATTGGTACTGATTCTATTATGTGTTGCCTACGTAGTGGAAATTTTCCAAGATTTTACAAACAGTATGTTAGCAGTGGCTAATTACTTAGTTTCTAACTCTATTATTTGAGCATTATAAATTGCATGCCTTGTTTTCTTTGCACTCAAAATAATTTCCATGCATGCATATAGTAGTTATACTGAATAAGTTTATGTGATGCTACTGTAGCGTTATTCAACTTGTCATGCATGCATCTTGCATCGTCTTTGTTTGCATATGATTGTGGATGGTTTGTTTATATGATTGCAATTGTATCGTGTAGATTGTGACGAGTGCAACATTTGCTCGTGTGTGGATTGTTCTTCCGACCGCTACAGCGAAGGCAAGTAGATGCTACTTTGTTCATGATGTTGTCCTACTATTTTCATTGCGGTGTTGTGTATTTTGTAGATGCATGTGTAGGATAATACTATCGCTATGCTATGTCCTACTATGTGGTAGGGTTTTCCTGTAGATGAACCACCATTGGTAGATGTGCTTAGCCATGCTATGATGAATGAGGGCTGGGTTACATCACTAAAAGTTGTTTCTAAATTTGTTGGTTTGCGAAAACTAATACAACTTAATCAATGAATCTCCTGGGTGTGATGGGATTGTTAATTTTTGGTGGTATCATTGCGGAAAGGCACCCAGGTATCAAGAGGAAATGATTGGCTTCTTTATTTTGTGGCTTACGTGTACAACCATGTGCCAATAATGGAATGGTCGGTTGGTTGGACTCAGTAGGTTGTGGTAACTCGAACCCACGTATCCAGAGATGTAGAATTTTGGTAGGTTGGACCGGTGCGTGTCGGGTTTGGGGAGCTACTTCCCGAACGGTCCCTTCTTGGACTTCTCCCTATCACCACCCAGAATGAGAGTGGTGGTACGAGATGGGCTGGCCAAGTCACATGGGTAAAGTGTACTAACCCCTGCAGGGTGTATAATCTAATCGATTAGCCGTGTCCCCGGTTATGGACGACTAAGTTGCTTGATATTGATTCCATGACATGTTTCTCGCTCATTCCAATTTCATAATTGCTTTAATGTTGTTGGGTTAACTTAATTGGGATCTTTTCAAAGAAAATCAAAAACTGTTTGTGAAAGTAGGACAAATGTATTTGCAAATGCAAACTAGCCACAGCTCCACTTGCCAAATATGCATGTAGTTGTTAGCTCTGTTGTCCCCTTTAATAGCTCTACTTGCCATACATTCCTTCTATTGACCCTTCGGGGCTGCTACGTTTCATGTTGCAGGATATTCCGATTCTGAGTAATCGATTTAGGCCACGGTACTCCACTCGGCACTTGTTCACTTGTGGGCAATTTGAAGAATGGAGGATTTACTATATTTATGTTGCTACTTGAATAACTTGAGCTAGCCTTGAGCTAAGATTTTATTATAATAATGATACTCTGGATCTTCGTTATTTATGAAACACGGATATTTTGCTATGTTATTCATCTTATTCTATTGTGGGCCAATGAACCGATCCAGGGATTGGCATGTCACATAGAAGCTACGGTCTTTTCAAAACCGTAGTGTTACATCGGGTGCCTAGGGTTTCTGCATCGGGGGCTTCTTATAGGCGAAGAGGCAAGGCAGGGTGCCACTAGTGCAGCTGCACCCCCAGGCGCGCGATGGGCCCACCCACGCGGCCAGGGGTGTGGCCCCTAGGAGGGTCCCCTCCGTCTCGTACTCCGGCTTCGTGTTCCCCACGGTAAAATATTGACTTTGTGTTTTGTCCCGTCCTATTCCGAGAATATTGATTTTCTTCCTTTCTGGAACCAGAATCAGAAGAAAACAGGCGACTGGCACTGTGGCAACTTGTTAATAGGTTAGTACCAGAAAACATATAAAAACACCTCAACGTGTGCACAAAGCAAAGCAAAGTAGATAATAAACAAGCATGGAACATCAAAAATTATAGATATGTTTCCGACGTATCAAGCATCCCCAAGCTTAACTCCTGCTTGTCCCCGAGTAGGTAAGTGATAAAAGAATAATTTTTGAGGTGACATGCACCATCAAAACCAAGATCAAACCATTTGCAAGCATTGAAAGCTGGGATCAAAGAACTCTAAACATGTGCATGAAAGATGGAGTTCTAACAATAAGACAATGTAACTATGCATGCAACATGAAAGGCTACAAACAAAGATCATGAATAACATGCATTGAAAAACATTTGTTTGTTTCACATACAGAAAACATGGCATAGTGGCATTCAGCTTGTCCCTCATAGAGTAGAAAATATATGCATAGGACACCTTCAAAGTTCATAAGAGTGACTAGATAAAAATAACATAAGAACAAGCAATATCAACAATATGCATTAATCAATAAGTTTTGGTACACTTCACATAGAACTAAGAATGGAAACTATGCTCTCTTAACTGGTGCCTAAAAGATAGAAGGTGGAGACTCAATATAAGTGGAAGAAAGGCCCTTCATAAAGGGAAGCAGGGATTTCAAGTTTCAAAAAGAGCTTCCAAAAATTATAGTACTTGTTAGCTTTCAGCCCTCATTGCCCCTATCATAAGCATCTTGAAGTGATTAAGGTTAAAGTGAACAAACTATGGAGTATATGCTTGTAAAAAGTATAATTTAGCAATCTCATGTCCCTTAAATACGAGGGCAGCACCGCATGCTACTCAACTTTAGTCACATGTAGGTTCTTGTCATAGTAAGTACATGTGTATCATAGAGAACCGCAAATGGGGTACCCCTTGCACATGGTATAGGAGCTATCCCATAACCAAAATGACAAGGAAAGCAAACAATGAGCATCTCAGCGATCTTTTTATTTTCTATTTGCATAGGTTTTTATTGAGGATGCTTCACAGATTGCTCATTATGGTGTGCTGCAAGATTCCACCATGATTAGGCAGGGCTTAGGCTAGCGGCCCAGCCGTTTCTCTAACACAAAATACATAACTCCATGGACTTACAAGATCCCTTTTTATTTCGCATCGGTGACATCCATAGACAAAAGAGCATGATATCAATTGTGTACAAAGTACAAGTGCAATGTTGAAAACGTTACCCATGACAGCATGGTTCTGCTAATTCCAACGTATAAGTGCAAGCATATACAACATAGATGACACAATGGTTCAAGTTTATTAGGTGCAAGGAATATAAAGTGTGCCATCAAGTTTGTGAGGGCTTTAATCACTAAGTTTTCACATAAAAAAATACTTTTTTAATTGGAAGATAGATAAAACAAGAATATACTTGGAATGGTGTAACACACCATGCATAGGAATTTATAGTGGACACTTTGGAATAACTTGGTTTCTTGGGAGTTGGAAGCATGATTAGAGCTTACTCATACAAGTGGAGGCTAGCAAAAGACTGGGAGCAACCAACTAAGAGAGCAATAATGGCCATAATCATGCAGAGCGACAAAACATTACTAATCAAAGTATAGAGTGGTACTACAAGTCAAGGACTAAATGATCATATAGGCTATGGTGACTTGTTCATAGTCATAACATGGTGTGATCATGTGCCAAGTCAACCCAAACAAAACATTAAAGGAGAATACCACAATACTATGCTTTTGTATGCTAAAACAACGCATGATTCCTTCAAGGCACACTAAGCAATCCCAATGTATTGGAACAAGTCATGCTACAACAATAATCAATAATCATAAGGTCAAAACAACACCTAGCATGACATGCTAAAGTCTAAGTCATAGTCAATGCAAGCTCCTCTTGCACTTTCAAGCAAGAACTTTCTACTCCTTTCCAACACCAATCGACTTTTTTTGAAACAACACAGCGAGAACGGAGGTACAAACTACTTTATTCAAGCAAACTAAACAAACTAAGAAAATCAAACGAAAACTAAGACGCTCCAAGAACAACACAACTGTGCGTGAAACAATAAAAACTAAGTGTCTAGAAAGACCTGAGCTTTTTATTGATGAAGAAGGGGATGTCTTGGGCATCCCCAAGATTTGACGCTTGTACCTCTTGGATATTTCTTGGGGTGACACCGGGGTGGCATCCCCAAGCTTGAGCTTTTGTCCATTCTTCATATCATTACATCATTCTCTCTCTACACCTGAAATTTTCCTTCATACAAATTTCACACAATCTTCATTAGCAACATTAGTGTATTCAAAAGATAATAGACCTTTGGGTTTATCTTTAGAACAGCAAAACTTTTCACTAAAAACACAATCTACTGTAGCAACTCTTTCAAAAGCTCAATTTCCCCAAAAAGAACCCAAAAAGAAACCAAAAAGAAATCTGTCAAAACAGACCAGCAGGTAGAAACCGATTTTTTCGAAAATCTTCTATTGCTCAAATCAAAAAGTGTTGAACTAAAAAAGTTAGCAAATATACTGGGGGATTTATTCGTAAATTTTTAGCTTAATCCGACTTACAGAGGATCCTCACGAATTTTTATGGTGGAGGACAGAAATCTGTTTTGGAACAGCAACTCCCCAAATATTACTTCCCTCTCATTAGAGGTCATTCTCGGAACAAAAAGCAAACAAAAAGGATAAGGAGAGGTCATTACTGAAGTAATAACTTCCAAGACTCAAGGAAACTCTCGGGTTATCTCCCAACAAGTACTTTTCTTTAACGCCTTTAAGTTAGGCACAAGAAGCAAGAAATCAAGTATTTTCAAATGAGGAAGCATTAACATCAAACCTTGCTTTCAAAGGAGGAGCAAAAAGCAACTTCTCTCTCCTCATAGGGAAGTGTTCAATACCTTTATTGAATGTAAATTGATATTTAATGGTGCCTTCTTTCATATCAATGATGGCACCAACAGTTCTAAGAAAATGTCTTCCCAAAGTAATAGGACAAGAAGCATTGTATTCAACATCCAAAACATAGAAATCAATAGGGACATAAGAATTTTTAACCATAATGAGAACATCATTAATACTCCCCATGAGTTTCTTCTTATCATTATCATTAAGTGGGACTTCCAAATAACAATCTTCTAAAGGTGGAAAATCAAGCATTTCATAAATCTTCCTAGGAATAATAGAGATACAAGAACCAAGATCACATGAAGCTTTGAGATCAAAGTCATTTACTTGCATATTAATAATGGGTTCCCAACTATCTTCTACTTTCCTAGGAATAGAAGCTTTGTGTTTTAACTTCTCTTCCTTAATCTTAACAAGAGAATATGTAAAGTGTTTGGTGAAAGCAACATGCATATCACAAGCATCAGGACTTCTAGCAAGTTTTTGCAGGAACAAAATCACTTCAGAAATATTGCAACCATCAAGATCAAAATCAAACTTAGCATCACTAGTAGTAGACTCATTAGGTGTAACATCCCAGCATTAGAGCCTAGAAATAAGCTGAACCCAGATGTGTGCATTGCATTCATGCATAGAAAATCCGAGTATTTTTTGTGCTTTTGAACAAAAATTGTCAAAGTGATTGAAGTTTCTCTTAACTTGATGGAATTTAAGTAGATCATCAAGTGGACTGCGATAAGTTTCAATATGACCTTTGATAAAACTTTATTTTGGGTAAGGGAGATTTGATCTGAGAGTATATCAAATGTAATAAAATTTAAGCCCTAATGCATTATGATTTATATTTGATCCTTAGGTGATCATATCATAATATTCATTATAATCACTCATGAGTACAAAGTAAAGGATATAACACAAATAGTAAAGAATGTAACAATTATATCTTAATCTCATCTGCTCATACCATGAGTATCATGGTAATACCTAACCTTACTTCTTAAGTAAGATTGAGTAGGAAAGAAACTAAGTTTAGATCATTCACCATATATCTTTCTTTCCATATCAATCCTTATCATCTCTATTGAGTTATATTCCAATATCTGTTGTTCATCAATGTTGAATAATCAACTATTGATTCACCAATTCTCAATCTATCAACTCTTGACCAGAACATCTTACATTTAAGTGTCTATAAGGAAACAACTAAGAAGAGGTAAATAGTAATGCTAGTTCTAGATATCATCTATAGGATGGGAATGATTGAAGAGAATCAAATTAATAGGATAATTGATGGAGCTAAATCACTCCTAAATAAATAGAAGAATTAATTATATAATCTAATTATATGGTAGTTAAGAAGATTACAAGGATGAACCCTGAACATAGTTACCAGTAATAATTCTGTTGGACCAAGTGGGCATAGTCCATGAATAACAGTCTTAATCCAATTAAAGATATTAAGAGGATAATGCCAATACAATTGTACGGTTGTATTGCTAAAGCCTTGCTTACCCAACTACAAATCTAATATTTAAATGATTAAAACATTAAAATGATCATACCTTGCTCACCAAGATTGAATACTTATAGCAAGTATAAGTAACATTAGTGGGTAGAACATGATTGAAACCCTAGTATAGGTAAGTTATCCTAGAAGTAGTTATTATAGGTCACAATAATATAATTTGAGGTTGGAGTATGAGTTATTAGAGTAAATGTAAGAAGATATGATTCAATTAAAGCTAGTGTAGCATAGAGTTATGGAAGTAGTGTTATCCATATTAAAGGAGAGTAAGCTTTAAATGAAAGGTAGATGGATGATTAAGGAAGATTATGAGTGGAGTTTGGAAGAACTACTTGATGGATTGAAGATTATCAATAGTAGAGTAGTGGGTATACCTAAGCAAGGATAGGAGAAAACTATTAAATGCTTTAGTATAAAACTCATTGGATTCATCCATAGGTTTAGCAAGAATAATAGGTGAAGAAGAATATTTCTTTGAAGTAAAGTTCATCATGTTAATCATGATGATGGATAAGAAGAGTAGTATATCTAGGAAAGGAATTCTTTAATTAGAAATTCAGGATTGCGAATTATGGAAAATAGACATTCTTGGAAAACATCCACCTCTAAATCTTAAACCAAATATAATATCCATTTCAGGTTATTGATCCATCATCTTATGTCTACATCACTTTATACGAATATTTTCCTATAGCAAATCACATAAGCACATCTCTGTCAATTCCAACCATCATAATTAAATGTGCTTAAGAATATATTTATCAATTCCTTTCTATAAGACATTCAAGATATAACTTTCTCTTTTAAAAGGTGATGTCATCAAATATCACAAACAGAAGACAATATGCTTAGTTATTAAACCCTTTCTCACATCAACAAAAAATTAGGTAAACTAAGAACCCTAAACTTCTATGATTATCATAATAGAATATATACAATACCATTTTCTCTAGTATTAACCATATTAATTTCTTTTGTATTTCATGAATCAAATAATGATATAGGATCATTATACATAAAAAAATTATATTCAAACCATGAGCCAACTAGAGTTAAGTTTTATAAACAAATAAGAATATATCATATAATAAAGCCATGGTTTAATGTAGAAAGAAAAATGAATAATAAGGGCTTCTACATATATAAAAAGGGTTTTTAATAGAAAAATAAATAAATAAATAATACCACTATTTGACAAACTCATAAAAGAACTTGAATATACTTTATTAATGCTACAATCATCCAGCAAAGCAATTCTATAAAGAGAATTCAAATCAAATAAGTAAATTCAAATCTGAAAGTATAACAAAAAATAGAAAAGAAGGAAACTAAGAAAAAACGTTTCCTGGCCGTGGCTCAACTCCTCTTTCCTTATCTGACACCCATGTGCAGCCCACAAAAGCCCAACAGTCAGCCCAACTCGTTCTATTCAGTGACAGACAGGTGGGACCAAAGCAGGATCGCGGGTTGAGCTTACGAAAGTGCCAGGGGTTATCTGCAAAATCGTCATCGTCGTATTCCTCCAGCTGGAAGCAGCTCGGTGGCGAGGACGAGGCCGTCCGCCGTCGTCCTTGCGCCAAGATCCACATCGCCGTTGCCAGGAGAGGATAAGGAGGCCACCGCGACACCCCTGCTCATCCTCATCCCCATTTCCCCCTCTAAAAACTCCTCTACCTCATTTCCCTTTTCTTTACCGAGAACCCTAGCTCGGAGGTGAGCCGGAGCCGGCGATTCCATGCTCGCCTTGGCTAGATAAGACCACGGTGGAGGCCGCCATGCTCTTATTGTTCGATTGCCCCAACTTGCACCAGCGGAGGAGGCGTAAATCATTCTAATCGAACCCTCGTTCCTGACGCTGTTCGTCGACCTCACTGTCGTCTCCGACCGCGCATCGCCGAACCAAGCACACCATCGCGTTCCTGGTGAGTCACTAAGTCTCCTAGCATGCGCCAATGCCTTATTTGCTTCCTAAATCCATGCCACCGTAATCAACCGCAAGCACCGCCGCATAAGCTCGTCGTCGGTTGCGCTCCGATGACCAAAAACCAGCGGCGCCACCACTATCTTACTCGCCTTGTTGTTCTGGTTCGAACAAGCCCCTGCACCCTCGTCACTCGCATGCTATTGCTCTCCTCGCCGTCGTCTTCCATGCCACCGGCGAGATGACATCAGTGTGAGATCACCCTGGCCACGTCAACGTGTTTGACCCAGCCTTTGTCTCGCGTGGCTGATGACATGGCCTAGGGACCATATGTCATTGTCTAGGAGTAGAACTAGGGTCAGTAATAAACACATTTATTCATCTGAGAGCTGAGGTGGCCACTGGCCCACTGGTCAGTGACCAGGGCTAGGTGTGGGTGCGGTGTAAAAAGTTAATCATGTTTAAGAAATAAATAAAATGTTATAAGCTCAATTATTAATATTCCAAAAATCAAATAAACGATTAAATCTTGTTTAATTAATAACTTTTGATTTATAATTCAGAAAAATGTGTATAATATATGAAAATTTATAGAAACATAAAATCTACAACTTAATATTATTAATCAAATATTATTATGATGATTATTTAAATAAATATTATTTAATAAAGGTTTTATAAGTAATAAAACTTTGATAATTCATCTTTTAATAATGGTAAATGATAAAAATATGAATAAAATACCAAAAATATTAGAAAAATAAGAACTATAATTTAAAACTATAATCATGCATTATTATTTCACTTAATTAAATATTTATTATTTATTAAGTAACTATAAAATAAAAAGAATTGTCAAATCATATCTTATTATTGATAAATCATCAAAAATAAATGTAATATACCAAAATGATCATAAAAATAATATCTACATATGAAAAAAAATATAATATTCCACTTTTGAGTTAAATAAAAATTCAAATACTTTATTAACTCAAATTTAAACTTATTTAATTGATAATTCATTTAAGGGTAAATAAAAATTGCTAATATGTCTAAAATTAACTAATTAAGTCTAATAAATATTATTAGCCTTCAACATTAATAATGTGAAGTCCAAATAGTTTAACACATTTTAATTACAATTTTATTGAATTCTCCTCAACCATAGGTGAGTAATATTTTCTAAAGAGAATCCTTATCAAACATAAACTCATCAAGAATAAATTGTAGTAAAATAAAAACTTATTCCCTTTACTTTAACCACAAGTTATCAAAATACTAAAACACTATAGTGAACTCATAAGCAATTAAGTAACATTGCTCCATAATTTACAAACCAGAACCACTCATCCTTAAAAAGGTAAGTGATACTATTCCATTATAAAATCAAGAACACCACCACATCAAAGAAAAATATAACCATTCTTAAGTCACCTTAAGACAACATTACCAAGTACACCAAAGTACAAATGTTATAAGCATTATACTTTCAAACTATCTATATTCTAAAGTTAAATTTAGTCTACAAAAATCTAAATATAATACTATAAACATTGTTATATGTTTTATAGTTAACTTTGGTCTGATATAGTTAAGTCATAAAGCATCTCAAGCGCAAACTATTCAAGTAAGCACAAATAACCTCGATCAGACTCAACTAACCACAAAGATTGTTTAGACCTTAGAAAAACAAATCTTTTCTTCAAATGTTATTCTTTTTTCCACTTCAAACAAGAACTCTTAAATAAGCAATCTTGAGAAGCATCTCACATTTGTGTGTATCCTATTGTTTTATGATATTGTAATTTTATGATTGTCTCACACACACTCACAAGCCTTAATAAGAAGCACAAGCATGAAACTTATCTAAAAGGGACAACATATTCTAAAGTAACCATTTCCGGATCAAAAACCTAGAATAACATTATCCCCGGGATTCGCGTTTATAAAGTGCATCACATTACTTATGCATAAGAGCATACTGCTTCTTTAAACATTGGTCCTTACCAGACCAATGATGATGATTTCAAATTTTGGATCTTATACTGACTCGAAGACCGTGAGTGCATAATCTTGCAATCACAAAAGGCAAGTTCACACTTTCTCATGTCCTTTGGTTATTTTCTGTAAAGTATTTTACGAACCCAATGTGGACATCACCTGCATTTGAAAAAGGTCCGAAAACACTATTTTCATAATAATGTGATTATAGGGTATTACCATGAGGTAATAACTTACTATAAAAGTTCCGGTGGTAAAGGAACATAATATCTAGGACTTAACAACCAATGTCGCCAGTGATTCTTGCTCCGTATATTACGCGTTAACCATGAGATTTGGAATGGGATGGAGAAGTCATTTGTATCCTTTTCCTCTTGTATGGAGGCAAGATGACCTTAGCGTGACGTTGAGATTCCTTGTGCGGATCTAACATATGGGTGGACACCCATACGCCCCACACTTTTGGTGTTTAGATTATCTATGGATGGTATTTAGTGGATGGACCATTTAATATGGCACTTGCCAGGGCAACACTAGGTCATAGAGTCTTAGAGAACTCATCAGGGTTTTAGCCTGCCCAAAAGGGGGCTTAATGAAGATGAGCCAGCCTGAAGGATCATGTAGACATATGAGGTTGCGGAGAGGGCAGTGATTGGCTTGGACCAACTACTGGGCCCAACAACATGGAATTGTGAACGGGTAAGCTGTCCGGTTGTGCAACAAGGAGTTGATCGCTCATGGGAAAAGTAACGCACCTCTGCAGAGTGTAAGAACTGTAACTTGTTACTCCCTATTCCGGGAAGGAGCTGCGAATGCGGTGAGAAAGGAACTCCATGAAAGTTCTGGTAAACCCGTGAAGGCTGATGGACATAGATTTTCAAAATAAAAGCAACCTTTGAAGAAATGTTTACTAAAACTTGCATTGCCTACGACCTATGGTCTGTGGCTGTAGATATAGTGCATCAAACACTCCTTTTCTAGTGAACTTGCTGAGTACGCTCGTACTCAAAGTATCTTCTTAACCCTTGCTAGATTCTGAAGCCAATACAGACGACGTCTACATCAAGTCATGCTCGAGGAACCACCATCAATAGCTCAAGTCTTCAATGAAGTCAAGAAAGTCAACATATACATCAACTCGAATGAAGACGAAGTTATTGATTAAATAGGAATATAATCTCTAGCCATAGAACCTATTTCTGTAGCGTATTGCGATAGCAGCAATGCCAGACCATTAGTTAAAATAAGAGTCTTATTAATATGATAGTTTTTGAGTTGTTTATTTTTTATTCTTCTTTGTAAGAAGTTCTTTCTCTCTCTTTAACCTAGAGTGTTCTCTGGATCTTGTGTAAAGGGTGAGTTGTAACCTTTAGCCATGTATTGGACCTGTTGTGTTTCTGTTGTGCCACTATGAGGGGTGTAATACTGGTGAACGGTGTTTCGTTGGTGTTATATCTACGACTATAGTATACTACATCATGAAGTGGTATGCTGGGTCACCGCAGTTGGTATCAGAGCATATGCTTTGACCTTAGGTTGGAAACCTAGAAAATGGGTAGAACCTGTACGACACATCCTAGCAATAATAAAGAGTTCTCTAGTGATATGAGGGATATTCACTTGAGAATAATCCTCTTATGTTACTAGTGCAATAATTCTTTAGCATGATGGAAATTCCAATCATTAACCAAGACTTTTAACTCTATGTGACTGATGATAATTTCTTATCCACAGTTCCACATGGCACCTCGATATCCACCCCGGAATGTTCAAGTGATGAACAGGACACTGAATGACTATGGAGGGGATTGGACTGATAATCTCCACCAACTTCTATGGAGTTTGGAATGTGAATCGAGACTTTTGGTCAATATTTACAGTTACTATGATGGGCAGGTATTAGCTAAATACAGTGTCATGATCATGTTACCCAAGAAGTTAGTACTTAAAGGAGAAATGCCATCAGGAGAGGCAAGGTGCATGGCATCTGCATATCAGATTTCCATAGCAGCAGCCATAGCCATGATCTGAGAACAAAAATGCCAAGCTCTAAAAGGTAGTACTCATACCATTATACCCCATGAAACCGCAAATCCAGAGCATGAGTTAGATCACTCAAGTTTAGTCCAAACTGAACCTACTCTAGCTGTAGAGTATATGGATCGTTATCGGTCTTTGCTAAACACTTATCATAACACTCACCAAATTTTAGTTCAGGATCTGGATACGGTCATTGAGGATTTTACTGATCCTGATAAAGCAATGGCACGTAGGAAGAAGTTATATAAAGAAGCTAGGCTTCCCAAATACATACCTTCAGGAGAAGTGTATGAAGAAACTGAGTTTGATGATCCAAACTCGGAAAATTATGCCTACTACCAAACTAAACCCCAGTCACCTGAAGACTTATGGACCAAGTACAACTCCAGACAACACGAATGGAATAGATTTATTCCAAATAACCCTGAGCCAAACAAGTATGGATGGGAAGTAGACTCTCAAGGTGGAACCATAGGAAATCCTATACCTTGTGATACAGGTATCGGAGAAGAGACCAACTATAACCATAGAGAGCCTTATGGACCATATGGGGGTGATACCAATCCAATCGACTTAGAAGAGTATTCCGATAGCTACTATAGCAATATGTATGACTCGATCCAAGAAAAAGCTAAGGAGCCAACTTACTATGAGGAAGCGTTTTCGGAAAACCAGGAATATTCTATAGAGGATTACGCCAACTCTAGTCATTTTTCAATGACCAATCTTAGTCTCGGTACTTCTAATCAAGAACACGCACCTCCTGGATGCTCTTATGCTCTAGAAGGCAGTCGTAGGACTTCACGTCATCATGGACGGAACTCCAGGAAGCACTAGAGGAAGATGAATGTAAGGAAGGAACGACATCCCAAGGGATGAGTGCTTGAATAATGTACATAGAGGGTAATGCATATTGTAGTTTGTAAGGTTTGACGAAATAAGTGAGGATATACTCACAAGAACAAGAAGTTCTTGTAAGATAGTTTTGTAAATAGCTTAGGAGCAAACCGTTGGGACATCTAGTACATTTGTAAATTATTTAGAACCTATGTATAATACATGGTATATGTTTTGTTGTTTATCGACTTTTTGGATTTTCTTGAATCTTCTTGATTGCCTAGATCTGTACATGAAGTTTAATTAGGTGTGCAAATGCATGATGTAACACCAGTTATTACTTGATGTCATAGACCTAGATAGGGATGGGAATTCGTGTAAGGTAGTGACGAGTTTCAAGGATCAAGATGAAGACTTATTAAACTCATGTGTAAGGAGAATTAACATAATTCGAAGGATAGATCAAATTCAGGATTTTCTTAACCAGCTAAAAGAAGAAAGATAATGTAGTAATTATAAGGAACAACAAAAAGGGATGAACTTAGGGTTCAATCAAGTAGGTAATATTACTAACGAATTAATTAAGCAGTAATACCTAGTTCATGGAAGCATCATGAATTAGTACAAAGATGAAGTTGTGGAGTAAAATGGTATGTAAGCTCTGACAATTCAGAGGGAATGCCAGTAGTAGGTTGGAAACCATAAGGTAATACCTATCACTAAGGATGATCCGCAGCTGGTATTTGATCCATAGTCGGTATTCCAATCCACTGTTGGTATTTTGTCCGCAGCTGGTATTTGGTTAACTTAGTTAACAAGGTCTTCTTAAAGGTTGCATAAAGAGCATAAAATTTGACCTAATATAAGTAAGACCTAAAGATATATAAAATTTAAAGGCAATCGTCTTTCCCAGATGCTTCGCAAAGTCAGACTTATCCCAGCGAAAATGTCCAATATTAAGTACATCAGGTAATGCTGAAAGATCTGTTTCGGAGATCCACCACTATGTGGATACACCGTACAATCTTTCATCAGACCCTAATTAGGTAAAGTATAAACTAAACAGAGACCACCATTATAGTTACAAAGCCAATAAATGTTATATATATACAATTTAAAGACTATAAGTAAACCATAAGGGGGAGAGTTGACATTATGAATGAAAGTTGAAGAAGTACTATAGGTACTAATGAAAGATTATCTAAAAACTTAATAAAGAAAAAGCTTGAAGGTGATAAAGGTTGATCCTAACCGACCAATTCTAGAGGAATCAACTCTTAAGTAACGCTTAAGAAGTAATAGAGAACACCCAACTGGACAAGTAATGAGAATAAGAAATTCCAATGGGTATGGACTAAATGAGTTCAAATCCAATCTTGGAAGGAGTACCAGTATCAACTATACAATGACAAGAATAGAAATATAGTCTTCTAACCACAAACACGGGCATATAGAAACTTAAAACTCTTTTTAGTGAGACCCTCTAGACTGTATTTAACATAGTAATAAAGTTTGATAGTTAAATAAGACGAGTTGGATTAGGATACCTAACCGGGATATAGAATGCTAAAATTATTTTCATTTAAGGTCCCCATAGAGTGGAGAAATGTAGCAACCACTACAAGTCAATTCATTACTCCAAAACGTGAGAATTTGCGAACTTCGAGGACGAAGTTTATTTTAAGGGGGAGAGTCTGTAACATTCCAGCATTAGACCCTAGAAATAAGCTGAACCCAGATGTGTGCATTGCATTCATGCATAGAAAATCCGAGTAATTTTCGCGCTTTTGAACAAAACTTGTCAAAGTGATTGAAGTTTCTCTTAACTTGATGGAATTGAAGTAGATCATCAAGTGGACTGCGATAAGCTTCAATATGAACTTTCCTAAAACTTTATTTTGGGTAAGGGAGATTTGATCTAAGAGTAGATCAAATGTAATAAAAGTTAAGCCCTAATGCATTATGATTTATATTTGATCCTTAGGTGATCATATCATAATATTCATTATAATCACTCATGAGTACCAAGTTAGGGATATAACACAAATAGTAAAGAATGTAACAATTATATCTTAATCTCATCTGCTCATACCATGAGTATCATGGTAATACCTAACCTTACTTCTTAAGTAAGATTGAGTAGGAAAGAAACTAAGTTTAGATCATTCACCATATATCTTTCTTTCCATATCAATCCTTATCATCTCTATTGAGTTATATTCCAATATCTGTTGTTCATCAATGTTGAAGAATCAACTATTGATTCACCAATTCTCAATCTATCAACTCTTGACCAGAACAGCTTACATTTAAGTGTCTATAAGGAAATAACTAAGAAGAGGGTAAATAGTAATGCTAGTTCTAGATATCATCTATAGGATGGGAATGATTGAAGAGAATCAAATTAATAGGATAATTGATGGAGCTAAATCACTAATAAAATAAATAGAAGAATAAATTATATCATCTAACTATATGGTAGTTAAGAAGATTACAAGGATGAACCCTGAAGGTAGTTACCAGTAATAATTCTCTTGGACCAAGTGGGCATAGTCCATGAATAACAGTCTTAATCCAATTAAAGATATTAAGAGGATAATGCCAATACAATTGTAAGGTTGTATTGCTAAAGCCTTGCTTACCCAACTACAAATCTAAGATATAAATGATTAAAATATTAAAATGATCATACCTTGCTCACCAAGATTGAATACTTATAGCAAGTATAAGTAACATTAGTGGGTAGAACATGATTGAAACCCTAGTATAGGTAAGTTATCCTAGAAGTAATTATAATAGGTCACAATAATATAATTTGAGGTTGGAGTATGAGTTATTAGAGTAAATGTAAGAAGATATGATTCAATTAAAGCTAGTGTAGCATAGAGTTACGAAAGTAGTGTTATCCATCTTAAAGGAGAGTAAGCTTTAAATGAAAGGTAGATGGATGGTTAAGGAATATTATGAGTGGAGTTTGTAAGAACTACTTGCTGGATTGAAGATTATCAATAGTAGAGTAGTGGGTATACCTAAGCAAGGATAGGAGAAAAGTATTAAATGCTTTAGTATAAAACTCATTGGATTCATCCATAGGTTTAGCAAGAATAATAGGTGAAGAAGAATATTGCTTTGAAGCAAAGTTCATCATGTTAATCATGATGATGGATAAGAAGAGTAGTATATCCAGGAAAGGAATTCTTTAATCATAAATTCAGGATTGTGAATTATGGAAAATAGACATTCTTGGAAAACATCCAACTCTAAATCTTAAACCAAATATAATGTCCATTTCAGGTTATTGATCCATCATCTTATGTCTACATCACTTTATAGGAATATTTTCCTATAGGAAATCACATAAGCACATCTCTGTCAATTCCAACCATCATAATTAAATGTGCTTAAGAATATATTTATCAATTCCTTTCTATAAGACATTCAAGATATAACTTTCTCTTTTAAAAGGTGATGTCATCAAATATCACAAACAGAAGACAATGTGCTTAGTTATTAAAACCTTTCTCACATCAACAAAGAAATATAAGTAAACTAAGAACCCTAAACTTCTATGATTATCATAATAGAATATATACAATACCATTTTCTCAATTAATGAAAGTAGTATTAACCATATTAATTTATTTTGTATTTCATGCATCAAATAATGATTTAGGATCATTATACATAAAAAATATCTATTCAAACCATGAGCCAACTAGAGTTAAGTTTTATAAACAAATAAGAATATATCATATAATAAAGCCATGGTTTAATGTAGAAAGAAAAATGAATAATAAGGGCTTCTACATATATAAAAAGGGTTTTTAATAGAAAAATAAATAAATAAATAATACCACTATTTGACAAACTCATAAAAGAACTTGAATATACTTTATTAATGCTACAATCATCCAGCGAAGCAATTCTATAAAGAGAATTCAAATCAAATAAGTAAAATTCAAATCTCAAAGTAAAATAGAAAATAGAAAAGAAGAAAACTAAGAAAAAACGTTTCCTGGCAGTGGCCTAACTCCTCTTTCCTTATCTGACACCATGTGCAGCCCAAAAAATCCCAACAGCCAGTCTAGCTTGTTCTATTCAGTGACAGGCAGGTGGGACCAAAGCAGGATCGCGGGTTGAGCTTACGAAAGTGCTAGGGGGTTATCTGCAATCATCATCATCTTCCTCTAGCTAGAAGCAGCTCGATGGCGAGGCCGAGGTTGTCCGCCGTCGTCCTTGCGCCAAGATCCACGTCGTCATTGCTAGGAGAGGATAAGGAGGCCACCACGACACCCCTGCTCATCCTCATCCCCATTTTCCCCCTCTGAAAACTCCTCTACCTCGTTTCCCTTTTATTTACCGAGAACCCTAGCTCGGAGGTGAGCCGGAGCCGGCGATTCCGTGCTCTCCTCGGCCAGATAAGACCATGGTGGAGGCCACCGTGCTCTTCTCGTTCGATTGCCCCAACTTGCACAAGCAGAGGAGGCGTAAATCATTCCAATTGCACCCTCATTCCCGACGTTGTTCGTCGACCTCACCGTCATCTCCGACCGTGCCTCTCCGAACCAAGCACACCATCGCGTTCCTGGTGAGTCACTAAGTCTCCTAGCATGCGAATGCCTTATTTGCTTCCTAAATCCACGCCACCGTAATCAACCGCAAGCACCGCCGCATAAGCTCGTCGTCGGTTGCCCTCCGATGACCAAAAACCAGCGGCGCCACCACTATCTTACTCGCCTTGTTGTTCTGGTTCGAACAAGCCCCTGCACACACCCGCTCCCTCGCACGTTACTGCTCTCCTCGCCGTCGTCTACCATGCCACCGATGAGATGACGTCAGGGTGAGATCACCCTGGCCATGTCAACATGTTTGACCCAGTATTTGTCTCGCGTGGCTGATGACATGGCCTAGGGCCTATATGTCATTGTCTAGGAGTAGAACTAGGGTCAGGAATAAACACATTTATTCATCTGAGAGCTGAGGTGGCCACTGGCCTAATGGTCAGTGACCAGGGCTAGGTGTGGGTGTAGTGTAAAAAGTTAATCATGTTTAAGAAATAAATAAAATGTTATAAGCTCAATTATTAATATTCCAAAAATCAAATAAATGATTAAATCTTGTTTAATTAATAACTTTTGATTTATAATTTAGAAAAATGTGTATAATATATGAAAATTTGTAGAAAAATAAAATCTACAAATTAATATTATTAATCAAATATTATTATGACGATTATTTAAATAAATATTATTTAATAAAGGTTTTATAAGTAATAAAACTTTGATAATTCATATTTTAATAATGGTAAATGATAAAAATATGAATAAAATACCAAAAATCTTAGAAAAAATAAGAACTATAATTTAAAGCTATAACCATGCATTATTATTTCACTTAATTAAATATTTATAATTTATTAAGTAATTATAAAATAAAAAGAATTGTCAAAATCATATCTTATTATTTATAAATCACCAAAAATAAATGTAATATACCAAAATGATGACAAAAATAATATCTACATATCAAAAAATGTAATATTCCACTTTTGAGTTAAATAAAAATTCAAATACTTTATTAACTCAAATTTAAACTTATTTAATTGATAATTCATTTATGGGTAAATAAAAATTGCTAATATGTCTAAAATTAACTAATTAAGTCTAATAAATATTATTAGCCTTCAACATTAATAATGTGAAGTCCAAATAGTTTAACACATTTTAATTACAATTTTATTGAATTCTCCTCAACCATAGGTGAGTAATATTTTGTAAAGAGAATCCTTATCAAACATAAACTCATCAAGAATAAATTGTAGTAAAATAAAAACTTATTCCCTATACTTTAACCACAAGTTATCAAAATACTAAAACACTATAGTGAACTCATAAGAAATTAAGTAACATTGATCCATAATTTACAAATCATAACCACTCATCCTTAAAAAGGTAAGTGATACTATTCCATTATAAAATCAAGAACACCACCACATCAAAGAAAAATATAACCATTCTTAAGTCACCTTAAGACAACATTACCATGTACACCAAAGTACAAATGTTATAAGCATTATACTTTCAAACTATCTATATTCTAAAGTTAACTTTAGTCTACAAAAATCTAAGTATCATACTATAAACATTGTTATATGTTTTATAGTTAACTTTGGTCTGATATAGTTAAGTCATAAAGCATCTCAAGCCCAAACTATTGAAGTAAGCACAAATAACTTTGATCAGACTCAACTAACCACAAAGATTGTTTAGACTTTAGAAAATAAATCTTTTCTTCAAATGTTATTATTTTTGCCACTTCAAACAAGCAATCTTGAGAAGCATCTCACATTTGTGTGTATCCTATTGTTTTATGATATTGTAATTTTATGATTGTCTCACACACACTCACAAGCCTTAATAAGAAGCACAAGCATGAAACTTATCTAAAAGGGACAACATATTCTAAAGTAACCATTTCCGGAATCCAAAACCTAGAATAACATTATCCCCGGGATTCGTGTTTATAAAGTGCATCACATTACTTATGCATAAGAGCATACTGCTTCTTTAAACATTAGTCCTTACCGGACCAATGATGATGATTTCAGATTTTGGATCTTATACTGACTCGAAGACCGTGAGTGCATAATCTTGCAATCACAAAAGGCAAGTTCACACTTGCTCATGTCCTTTGATTATTTTTTGTAAAATATTTTACAAACCCAATGTGGACATCACCTGCATTTGAAAAAGGTCCGAAAACACTATTTTCATAATAATGTGATTATAGGGTATTACCATGAGGTAATAACTTACTATAAAAGTTCCGGTGGTAAAGGAACATAATATCTAGGACTTAACAACCAATGTCGCCAGTGATTCTTGTGCCGTATATTACGCGTTAACCATGAGATTTGGAATGGGACGGAGAAGTTAGCTGTATCCTCTCTTGTACGGAGGCAAGATGACCTTAACGTGACGTTGTGATTCCTTGTGCGGATCCAACATATGGGTGGGCACCCTTACGCCCCACCCATATCTATGGATGGTGTTTAGTGGATGGACCATTTAATATGGCACTTGCTAGGGCAACACCAGGTCATAGAGTCTTCGGGAACTCATCAGGGTTTTAGCCTGCCCAAAAGGGGGCTTAATGAAGATGAGCCAGCCTGAAGGATCGTGCAGACATATGAGGTCGCAGAGAGGGAAGTGATTGGCTTGGACCAACTACTGGGCCCCACAACATGGAATTATGGACAGGTAAGCAGCCCGATTGTGCAACAAGGATTTGATCTCTCAGGGGAAAAGTAACGCACCTCTGCAGAGTGTAAGAACTGTAACTTGTTACTCCCTGTTCCAAGAAGGAGCTATGAACGCGGCGGGAAAGGAACTTCATGAAAGTTCTGGTAAACCCGTGAAGGCTGACGGACATAGCTTTTCAAAATAAATAAAACCTTTGAAGAAATGTTTACAAAAACTTGCATTACCTACGACCTATGGTCTGTGGTTGTAGATATAGTGCATCAAACACTCCTTTTCTAGTGAACTTGCTGAGTACGCTCGTACTCAAAGTATGTTCTTAACCCTTGCTAGATTTTGAAGCCAATACAGACAACTTCTACATCAAGTCATGCTCCAGGAACCACCATCAACAGCTCAAGTCTTCAATGAAGACAAGAAAGTCAACATATACATCAACTCGAGTGAAGACGAAGTTACTGATTAAATAGGAATATAATCTCTAGCCATAGAACCTATTTCTGTAGCGTATTGCGATAGAAGTAATGCCAGACCATTAGTTAAAATACTAGTCTTATTAATATGATAGTTTTTGAGTTGTTTATTTTTTATTCTTCTTTGTAAGAAGTTCTTTCTCTCTCTTTAACCTAGAGTGTTCTCTAGATCTTGTGTAAAGAGTGAGTTGTAACCTTTAGCCATGTATTGGACCTGATGTGTTTCCGTTGTGCCACTCTGAGGGGTGTAATACTGGTGAACGGTGTTTCCTTGGTGTTATATCCACGACTATAGTATACTAAATTGTCAACACCCGGGTTTTTAATCCCAGATGCCTGTTATGCCATACATCGCAATCCCAGGATTACCATTTTTGCGAGACATAACAGAATTGGATACCACAATACATCATCCATTACAAACCATATATAAGGTCTTACACAAATAAGGATCTCATGATCCAATTCTTAATACAACTTCAAGCAGCGGAATACGTAATAATAACGGTAGCGTAGGCGAAGCTCCATCTTCGGGGTCATAGGCAATGCTGACGATGGGAGATGATCCTAGTTGTCGTAACCTTCCTGGGGTCCATCTTCCAGGTACTCCTCTTCATAGTCTGGCCACGGGAATAGCCAGGGACAAAGCCATGAGTACTCTTTAAGTACTCGCAAACTAATACTAACAAGTGAAGGGGGTTTTGATAATAGGACACTAGGCTCTAGGGTTGTTTTGCAAAAATCCAGATTTATCTCTACTAAGTTCAGAAAGAAACTAGTCACAATTTTATAACTCCTAAAGGGGGAACTTGTAATTCATGTCACAACTCTGTTGTGGTCAAGTCAAAATCTCAATTCATTTCAAAAGTCATTTTGAAAACATCTGACGGGGGAACAGTATGGCCACTCCAACTGTCCATAACCGTGGACGCGGCTATTCGAGTTTGACACTCTGCAAAGATTGTACACTTTCACCACAACATTCTATACATCCGTCAGGAACAAATCCTGAATTCTCCATACTCAGTATGTGGATAATCAATCCTAACCTTTCAATTACACGCCCTAGTATAAGCACCTCTCCTGTGAGTTTGGCCTCCCAACCACGACCAACTGTCATCTTGGGTACTGCACAGGTGGACAATCTTCACAAGGTAGCCTCAGCTCAGACCTTGGCCGTGAGGGAACTAATACTAAGGTATATAAGCTTCCATTCAAGCCCTACCCAATCTTCGGGTATTGTGGTTGTACGATAAAATTGGAATGGTATCGCATCCAGACAACCATCAGTTTTATAAAGGGATAAGGCTCATGCCTCAACATTTTCGTCACCAAAATCATCTAGTGTTCGGAAACATATGTTAAAACAAACTCAGTAGAATGATCCATCATTCTAAGGTTTTCATAACCATTTTCACCAAGTATTCCCATCTAAAGTTGATCAAGTTTTATGCTTAGCACTAGCATCTATAAGTGGGGGTAGCACTAATGAGGGGTGGTAACTAGTGGAGTTTCAACTAAGTACACCCTTATATCTTAGGATGATATCAAGGTTTCTAACTTAGGCCAAATTTTATGTTCTTTATGCAACCTTCAATTATATCATTCTAGAATCTACAAGTTACTTAAGTCAACTCTAAGCTAAGGCTTTGATAAAGGAAATAAAGTAGAAGCTTGACAATAAAACTAGGATTGGGTTATCAAGTGGGTATGATCACATATGCTTAAGGCATATGGTTGGCATGGTAACAAGCAAGTATTTGCTTGCCCAATTGCAAGTATAAGCTTGCATAGGTCAACTTGATTAGTAAGGCTTGCAAGTATGGGCTTGCACATTCAACTAGTAGTATTGGGCTTGCCTTGTGCAGAGCAGTGGTTGAAGTTCTCCTCGGCTTCTTCTTCGTAGAATCCTCCTTCCTCCTCGTATCCTTGGTCGGTACTAGCGTCTATAAATAAATACGATGTACACAATCACCAAGCAATACTTAACTACTGAAGGGTTTCGCAGCATAGTAAATCAAAAAAATTCTACGGATGCGAACGGAAAAGCCAAGATCTAATCTAGGAGATGCAAACAATGAGAGAGATTAGATTGGATCTTCATACCCTTGAAGATTCACACAGCGGAACGTTCGTCGGAATGTGGGTGATGTAGTCGTACTCGCTTCTCCGCCTCGCGATCCGATCCGATCTAGCACCGCAAGTGGCGATGCCTCCGGGAGATGCACACGTGCAGCACCTCGACGTCTCCTCCTTCCTCGGTCCAGCAAGTATGGTGGAGAGACGGATTGGATCTACAACGCGACGGCGCGGTGCAAGTGGTGGAGAGTTTCTGCAGCAGGGCTTCGCCTACACGCAGTCGGGAGGGAGAGAGAGAGGAGGGCAGCAGGGCGACTAGGCTTGAGGGGAAGGTGTGGGGGGGTGGTTCGCCCCAGCCCTCTATATATAGAGGGGTGGGCGCCAACCCTAACCCCTCCCCCAAGCCCTAGGCCGGCGTCCAAGGAGGGAGGAGTGGGGGGCAAGGAAACCCCCCCTTTCTAGAAGCTCCAAACTAGGGTTTCCCCTTGTTTGGCCGGCTAGGCCCTATGGGGCCTTGTGCCCCTGGCCCAATGCGGCCAGGGAACTCCCTCATAGGCCCATGTTCCCTCCCGACAGGTGGGACCACGTTGGTCCCCCTCCGGAAGGTTCTAGAAGCTTCCGGTACAATACCGATTAACCCGAAACAATTCCGAACTCCAAAAACTGCACTGCCTTATATGAATCTTATTCTCTGGACCATTCCGGAACCTCTCGTGATGTCCCGGATCCCATCCAAGACTCCGAACAAAAACTCATAAACCAATTATCCAATCTATCCTAGCGTCGAGACACGTTAAGTGTGTGACCCTTCGGGTTCGAGAACATGCAGACATGATCTTCTATCAATAATCAACAGCGGGGTCTGGAAACCCATATTGACTCCCACACATTCATCGATGATAATATCGGATGAACCACGATGCCAGGATTCAATCAATCCCATATATATATTCCCTTCGTCTCGCGATATTTTACTTGCCCAAGATTTGATCGTCGGTACCGTCATACCTAGTTCAATCTCGTTCACAGCAAGTACTTTACTCGTTCCGTAATCCGATATCACTTTGTGATTAACTCCTTAACCACATGCTTGCAAGCGGTGTTGATATCGATTACCGAGTGGGCCCGAAGTATATCTCTCCGACTTGGGAGGGACAAATCCCATCTCGATACATACAACCCAACAGGTACTTTCCGATCACCTGAGTGACACCTTTATGATCACCCTCTCATAGGATGACGTTTGATGACCTCAAAGCTTTCTTCTGATACCAGGGAGTTGTATTATCTCATGGTCTAAGGAATACAATATTTGACATAAGAAAAGCTTCGCAAAGATGAACACGATGACACGATCTATTTGCTTCGCTTAGTTTGGGTCTGTCCATCATATCATTCTCCCAATGATATGATCTCATTATTAATCGACAACTCATGTCCACGGTTAGGAAACCTTAACCATCATTAATCAATAATCTAGTCCATAGAGGCGTACTAGGGACACGGTGTTGTTCACAAACCACACAAGTATTAAAGTTTCCGCTTAATACAATTCTAGCATGGAATATAAACATTATCATGAACAAGAATTATAATAATAACATCTTTATTATTGCCTCTAGGGAATAATTCCAATAGTCTCCTACTTGCACTAGAGTCAATAATCTAGTTTACATTTGGCAACAATCTCACACCCATGGCACTAAGGTGCTGATCATGTTTTACACGTGGAAGAGGTTTAGTCAATGGATCTGCAATATTCAGATCTGTATGTACTTTGCTAATCTTCAGATCTCCATCTGCTATATAATCTCGGATTATATGAAACTTGCGGTTGATATGCTTGGTCTTTGGATGATATCTTGGTTCCGTAGCGAGTGCTATGGCGCCAGTGTTGTCACACAATATCTCCAGTGGGTCCAATGCACTTGGAACCATGCCAAGCTCAGTGATGAAGTTCCTGGTCCAAACTCCTTCACTTGACGCTTCTGCAGCAGCCATGTATTCCGCTTCTACTGTAGATCCCGCGATCATGCTTTGCTTGCAGCTTCTCCAGCTCACAGCTCCTCCATTCAAAATATACACGTATCCTGTCTGAGATTTAGAATCATCCTTGTCGGTGTCGAAACTAGCATCGACGTAACCTTTTATGACGAGCTGTTCATCACCCCCATAGACTAAGAACATTTCTTTAGTCCTATTTAGGTAGTTTAGGATGTTCTTCACGGCTGTCCAATGTTCCACTCCTGGATCACTTTGATATCTGCTCGTCAAACTAAGAGCATTGGACACATCCGGTCTAGTACACAGCATGGCATACATGATAGAACCTATGGCTGAGGCATAAGGCACTTTGCTCATAGCTTCCCTATCATTTACCGTAGCTGGACACTGAGCCTTTCTCAATATCTTACCTGACAACATAGGCACTGAACCTTTCTTTGCTTTATCCATTCTGAACCATTTCAGAACTTTGTCTAGGTATGTACTCTGGCTTAAAGCTATCAGGCGTCTTTGTCTATCTCTATAGATTTTGATGCCCAATATATAAGCAGCTTCACCTAGGTCTTTCATTGAAAAACACTTGTTCAAATAACTCTTCACATCGTTAAGCATGTTAATGTCATTTCCAATAACCAATATGTCATCCACATATAGTACCAGAAATGTCACCGAGCTCCCACTCACTTTATTGTAGATACAAGCTTCGTAGCAATTTGGAACAAATCCAAAGCTCTTGATCACTTGATCAAAACGAAGGTTCCAACTCCGAGATGCTTGCTTCAGTCCATAAATGGAACGCTGAAGTTTGCATAATTTATCAGCATCCTTAGGATAGACAAAACCTTCGGGTTGCATCATATACAACTCTTCATCAATGTTGCCATTGAGGAACGCAGTCTTGACATCCATCTGCCATATTTCATAATCATGAAACGCAGCAGTTGCTAATAAAATCCGAATGTACTTAAACATCGCTACGGGAGAGAAAGTCTCATCGTAGTCAACACCTTGAACTTGTCGAAAACCTTTTGCGACAAGTCATGCTTTATAGACGGTAACATTACCATCCGTGTCCGTTTTCTTCTTGAAGATCCATTTGCACTCAACGGCCTTTCGGTCGCTAGGAGGGTCCACCAAAGTCCATACTCGGTTTTCTCTCATGGATCCCAATTCGGATTTCATGGCTTCTAGCCATTTCTCAGAGTCTGGGCTCATCATCGCTTCCTCATAGTTCGTAGGTTCACTGTCTTCTACCAACAAGACAGTCAAGACAGGGTTGCCGTACCACTCAGGAGGGGCACGCGACCTTGTCGACCTGCGACGTTCAGTAGCAGCATCGTCCGAAGCTTCATGATCCTTGTCATTAGCTTCCTCTATTGTTGGTGCAGGCGGCACTGGAACAATTTCAGGTGCTACGCTACTCTCCAATTCAAGAGAAGGTTCAACAACCTCGTCTAGCTCTACTTTCCTCCCACTCACTTCTTTCGAGAGAAACTCCTTCTCAAGAAAGGAACCGTTATTTGCGACAAACACTTTGCCTTCGGTTCTGTGATAGAAGGTATACCCAATAGTTTCCCTAGGGTATCCTATGAAGACGCATTTCTCCGCTTTGGGTTCGAGCTTGTCCGGCATCAACTTCTTGACGTAAGCTTCGCATCCCCAAACTTTAAGAAACGACAACTTAGGTTTAGCACCAAACCATAGTTCATACGGTGTCGTCTCAACGTATTTAGATGGTGCCCTATTTAAAGTGAATGCAGCGGTTTCTAATGCATAACCCCAAAATGATAACGGCAAATCAGTAAGAGACATCATTAATCGGACCATATCTAATAGGGTTCGATTCCGGCGTTCAGACACACCATTGCGCTGTGGTGTTCCGGGTGGCGTGAGTTGCGAAACGATTCCGCTTGCTTTAAGATGCGTGAGAAAATCATAACTAAAATATTCACCTCCACGATCGGATCGTAGAAATTTAATCTTTCTGTTATGATGGTTCTCCACTTCATTCTGAAATTCCTTGAACTTTTCAAATGTTTTAGATTTATGTTTCATTAAATAGATATACCCATATTTACTTAAGTCATCGGTAAAAGTGAGAAAATAGCGATATCCACCGCGCGTCGAAACACTCATCGGTCCGCATACATCGGTATGTATGATTTCCAACAAGTCCGTTGCTCGCTCCATCATACCGGAGAACGGGGTTTTGATCATCTTGCCCATGAGGCATGGTTCGCATGTGTCAAATGATTCAAAATCAAGAGACACCAAAAGTCCATCAGAATGGAGTTTCTTCATGCGCTTTACACCAATATGACCTAGACGACAGTGCCACAAATAAGTAGTATTATCACTATCTACTTTGCATCTCTTAGCCTCAATGTTATGGATGTGTGTTTCATCCCTTTCGAGATTTAGAAGAAATAAACCATTCACAACAGGTGCATGACCATAAAAGATGTTACTCATATAAATAGAACAACCATTTTTCTCCGATTTAAATGAATAACCGTCTTGCAATAAACAAGATCCAGAAATAATGTTCATGCTCAACGCAGGCACATAATAACATTTATTGAGGTTTAAAACTAATCCCGAAGGTAAAACTAAGGAGAGCGTGCCGACGGCCATCACATCAACTCTTGATCCGTTGCCAACACGCATCGTCACCTCATCCCTTGCAAGCCACCGTCTATTCCGTAGCTCCTGTTTCGAGTTACAAATATTAGCAACTGAACCAGTATCAAATACCCAGGCACTACAACGAGGGCTAGTAAGGAAAACATCAATGACATGTATATCAAATATACCTTTGATGGTGCCATCCTTCTTGTCCGCTAAGTACTTCGGACAGTTGCGCTTCCAGTGACCCTTGTCCTTGCAATAGAAGCACTCAGTGTCCGGCTTAGGACCAGACTTGAGCTTCTTCTCAGCAGGGGCAACGCGCTTGCCGCCGCCTTTCTTGAAGGGCTTCTTTGCACCCTTACCTTTCTTGAAGGTGGGGGGCTTGTTGACCATCAACACATGATTATCCTTTTTGATGTCCACCTCCGTAGCCTTCAGCTTTGCGAAGAGCTCGGTGATCGTATCAGTGGAACCAATCTGATTGTGAGTCACTACAAAACTTTTGTAGCTGGGAGGGAGCGATTGCAGAACCCTGTCAATCTTGAGATCCTCTGGAATCTTCCAGTCCAGTTGCTCAAGGCGTTGAGTGTAGCCCGACATCTTAATGGCGTGCTCACTAATGGAACTCCCTTCCTCCATCTTGCAGTTAAAGAACTTCTCAGAGATCTCATATCTCTCAGAACGGGCCTGAGTCTGAAACATGGTTTTCAGCTCCTCGAGAATCTCAAAGGGACCGAGATAGTCTTCAAAACGATTTTGAAGGTCCGATTCTATAGCAAACAACATGGTGCTCTTAATCACACCATAATCATCTTTGCGCGACTGATAGACAACTTTCTCATCAGCCAGCGCAGTAGCAGCAGGGGCGTCACCTAACGCATTCTCAAGGACATAGTCCTTTTGACCGCTAGAGAGAATGATTCTCAGATTGTGGAACCAATTGGTGAAGTTAGACCCATTGTTTCTAAGCTTTTCCTTCTCAGCAAAAACATTGAAGTTGAAGTTGGACTTAGCCATTTGATCTACAATATTTGCAAGTACAAATTAGACTATGTTCATGATAACTAGTTCAACTTTTAATAAAATTGCTAGATGAACTCCCACTAAATTCAACATCCCTCAAGTTGTTTAGTGAACACGATCCAAATTCACCACACCTAATCCGATCTTCACGAGAAGAGATGTGGCTTCAATGGTGGACAACGAAGTGTCGATCATATCATTCATATGACTCATGTTTAACCTTTCGGTTCATGTGTTCCGAGGCCATCTCTGTACATGCTAGGCTCGTCAAGTTAAACCCAAGTATTTCCGCGTGTGCAAAACTGGCTTGCACCCGTTGTATGTGAACGTAGAGTCTATAGCACCCGATCATCACGTGATGCTTGGACACGACGAACTTTCGCAACGGTGCATACATGGGGAGAACACAGTTTTATCTCGATCTTTAAGTGAGGAATCATCTTATAATGCTATCGTCGCGATCTAAGCATAATAAGATACATAAAAGGATAAACATCACATGCATATAACTTTATGTGACATGGTATAGCCAATCTTCGCGCAATCATCTCCATCTTGTGCGTGTCGGCATGATCTCCATCACTCCACCATGATTGCCTCCACCACGAATAGCAACTACTACTATTGCTAACTACTTAGCGATAAAGTGAAACTATTACATGGTGTATAAGAAGTTGACACACAGGTCATACACAATTATAAAGACAACCATATGGCTCCTGCCGGTTGTGTACTCATCGACATGAAAGTCGTGAAACATTACAAAACATGATCATCGCATACAATACACATATCACATCTTGGGCCATACCATATCATAGAAAACACTCCCTGCAAAAACAAGTTAGACGCCTTTACTTTGTTGTTGCATGTTTTACGTGGCTTGTGGGAGTAGCAAGCTAAGAACGATTCTTACCTACGGAAAGCCACAACGGTGATATTATGGTTGCCAAACTCCGGTGTTAATCCCATGACAACTATAGTGAGTGAAACTGGCATCCACTAGCCGCATGTGTGGAACAAGCCACACGTCAAGTGCGGAGCCGGTCTCGCGAACGATGTCGCGTAAGGTTGGCCTGGACCGCTTCAATCTCACTATCCCGCGTCATAAGAAGAACACAAACAAGAGGCTTGCAACAGAAAACATCGACGCCTGCAACAACCATGTTGCGTTCTACTCGTGAAACACATCTACGCATAGATCTAGCTCTGATACCACTGAAGGGTTTCGCAGCATAGTAAATCAAAAAATTTCTACGGATGCGAACAGAAAAGCCAAGATCTAATCTAGGAGATGCAAACAACAAGAGAGATTAGATTGGATCTTCATACCCTTGAAGATTCGCACAGCGGAACGTTCGTCGGAACGTGGGTGATGTAGTCGTACTCGCTTCTCCTCCTCGCGATCTGATCCGATCTAGCACCGCAAGTGGCGATGCCTCCGGGAGATGCACACGTGCAGCACCTCGACGTCTCCTCCTTCCTCGGTCCAGCAAGTATGGTGGAGAGACGGATTGGATCTACAACGCGACGGCGCGGTGCAAGTGGTGGAGAGTTTCTGCAGCAGGGCTTCGCCTACACGCAGTCGGGAGGGAGAAAGAGAGGAGGGCAGCAGGGCGACTAGGCTTGAGGGGAAGGTGTGGGGGTGGTGCACCCCAGCCCTCTATATATAGAGGGGTGGGAACCAGCCCTAACCCCTCCCCCAAGCCCTAGGTCGGCGGCCAAGGAGGGAGGAGTGGGGGGCAAGGAAACCCCCCCCCCCCTTTCTAGAAGCTCCAAACTAGGGTTTCCCCTTGTTTGGCCGGCTGGGACCTATGGGGCCTTGTGACCCTGGACCAATGAGGCCAAGGCACTCCCTCATAGGCCCATGCACCCTCCCGACAGGTGGGACCACGTTGGTCCCCCTCCAGAAGGTTCTAGAAGCTTCCGGTACAATACTGATTAACCCGAAACAATTCCGAACTCCAAAAACTGCACTGCCTTATATGAATCTTATTCTCCGGACCATTCCGGAACCTCTCGTGATGTCCCGGATCCCATCCGAGACTCTGAACAAAAACTCATAAACCAATTATCCAATCTATCCTAGCGTCGAGACACGTTAAGTGTGTAACCCTTCGGGTTCGAGAACATGCAGACATGATCTTCTATCAATAATCAACAGCGGGGTCTGGAAACCCATATTGACTCCCACACATTCATTGATGATCATATCGGATGAACCACGATGCCAGGATTCAATCAATCCCATATGTATATTCCCTTCATCTCGCGATATTTTACTTGCCCGAGATTTGATCGTCGGTACCGTCATACCTAGTTCAATCTCGTTCACAGCAAGTACTTTACTCGTTCTGTAATCCAATATCACTTTGTGATTAACTCCTTAACCAAATGCTTGAAAGCAGTGTTGATATCAATTACCGAGTGGTCCTGAAGTAGATCTCTCTGACTTGGGAGGGACAAATCCCATCTCGATACATACAACCCAACAGGTACTTTCCGATCACCTGAGTGACACCTTTATGATCACCCTCTCATAGGATGACGTTTGATGACCTCAAAGCTTTCTTCCGATACCAGGGAGTTGTATTATCTCATGGTCTAAGGAATACAATATTTGACATAAGAAAAGCTTCGCAAAGATGAACACGATGACACGATCTAATTGCTTCGCTTAGTTTGGGTATGTCCATCATATCATTCTCCCAATGATATGATCTCATTATTAATCGACAACTCATGTCCATGGTTAGGAAACCTTAACCATCATTAATCAATGAGCTAGTCCATAGAGGCGTACTAGGGACACGGTGTTGTTCACAAACCACACAAGTATTAAAGTTTCCGCTTAATACAATTCTAGCATGGAATATAAACATTATCATGAACAAGAATTATAATAATAACATCTTTATTATTGCCTCTAGGGCATAATTCCAGCAACTACTTGCAATCATCACACAAAAGGGTCCTATAGATGATCTAGCATCATCACTAACATTACAAGATTAAGGTTTGTTTTAAAATCCCTTTTATTTTTAGAAAAGTAATTTCTACTCATTGAAAAACTACTTAAGATTTAATATTCTCCAAACCAAACATGGGATCATGTTGACACATGTCATCACCACATATTTTATTCCATGGAAATGTGATTTAAAGTGGTGCCACAATTTAATAAGGTTTTACCCTTTTATTTTAATTTAATAATATGTCTAGAAATGCCTATGTGGCATTCTTTTATTACTTGAACATTATTTCTGTAAGTAAACCTATATAGTTTTATATATTCTGAAAGGTATGATCAATTGTGATTTTTGAGAGTTGGAATCAACTCAAAAGCTATTGTGGTTTAACTTTGAGAAATGTTTGAATGCACAAAAGCTCCTGCCTTGTTATTTTTACCAAGGATGATCTATAGATCCAAATGACTTGAATCCAACGGGCTTGGATTCAGCATTCTCAGACCTTTCTAAAAAAATTGGTTTCATTCAATTTGGTGCACTGAATCGACCTGGGTTGATTTTTGAAACTGGGTACAGAAGTGTGTTTCAAATAAAATAGAAAAGGTTTAATTCAAATAACTGGGCTGCGCGGGAAATGATACTGGGCCGGCCTGCTACGCAGCGCTTCCGCGGGATGTTTAAGTGGCTATCCCCACGCGTCAGTGACACAGGGGGGTGCGAAGCGGTATGGGGAGATGTGAGCCGTGGGATCTTGTTCTAATCTAACGGCTGAGAGTCATCGTCAACGTTGTGCAACGCCGACGAGACAGAAACCTAGCGCGGCCAGTGAGGGTCGTTGGGGGATCACCGGGGTGCGGGTGAGGGTCGGCGAGGCGGGTGAACGACAAAGTCAACAACGGCGAACTCAGGGGTGGTCGCGGCAGCTCCTGGGGTGGACAAAATCGATGGCGTCCTTCTCCTATAGAGGCGGCCTGCTCCGGCGCAATTCCGGCGATGCGCTGCTCGCCTTGCTCCGGGACTGAGGTGGGGTGGTTCTGGGTGAGAGAGGAGTGGAATGATGTGAAGAAATTGAGTGGGGGAGTCCTCCTTTTATAGGCTTGACGGTGAGACCGAACGGGATGGGCAGGCGACGGTGGCGACATGGCTACGGGCTACTAGAGGCATGGCCGGCGGTGGCGATCACTTGGTGGTCTCCTGGCGATGCTCTACGGCTTTAATGCGCGAGTAGGGGCGGTGCGGTTTGGTCTGGAACGGGTGATGCTCTACGCGGTAGAGGCGGCGTCTTCGACGGCGAGCGGTGTCTACGGGGTACGGGTGGTGAAATGGGTATGTCTGGCGGTCTCCTGGGACGGTGGTGAGCATGTTGGCGGGCGGCGAGGGATCGAGGTGGTCTGGTTGAATCGGAACGGCGCGTGCTCTGCCGCATGGGTCGGCACGGTCGACAGCGTCACGGGCGCGGTGTTCCTGGCGGTTCTGGGCATTGTTTGCGATGCAGGGCTGGTCGAGAGGGGGCGGTGAGGCATGGGTGATCTCCCAGACAAGGTTGGCATGGCTAGTTCTTCTTCTAGCATGCTGTCCAGACTGGGGTGACATGGGTGCTCTTGGCTGTTCACCATTGATGACATTGTCAAGCTTACAGTGGTGCTAGTGCTTGGTTTAGCTTGCTAGATGATCTACTCAGATGGTTGTGAACTAAAGAGGGAACAAGTTAGGCTTTAATCACTGCTCACTATAGTGTTTAGGATTTTGATGATTTGTGTCTGCAAGGTGTTTGATGAAATGGCCGCAAGAAGTCAAGTTTTGAATTTTGAAAAGATTTTTGGTGGGTGTGCTAGGTTGGTGCTGGTGAGTCTGCAGATGCTTGGGTTTTGAAAGTTGAGCTTGTTTGAATGGTTTTTGAAAAAGTGGGATCTTCCCATATGATATAGATTCAATTTTGAATTGCCATTTAAACTATGCATTTGAAAGTTTCGGGATGATCACAAAGTGGGCCTTGATACTTTGTTATGAGTACAATCAAGGGGTGCAAAGATCCAGAAAAGTTTCTGTTAGGTTCTTAAAGTTTGAGACGGCCAAAGTAGGCATGGGAGTTAAATTGGTCAAAATGACCATTCCCTTATTTTATTTGTTTTGATTTACTTGTCTTTAGGAAAAGTGTGGGAAATGTTTAGATGATGTTTATTTCACCTAGCATCCATTTACAAGCAAAGTAACACACAAACAAGGTGGTTTAAAAGAATTCAAAATGAAATACATACTCACATGCATGCTTCCATAATTTTGTTTAGAAAAGTTTTTGTTAACCCTAATTTTGAGGATTAGTGTTTGATGATCCAAGCTTAGTATTTTTGGGATGTTACATACATCATGCAGTGGTATGCTGGGTCACCGCATTAGGCTTAGGCATTGTAGGAGGAGGAATAGGGACTTCTTGTGGTTTAGTAGTATCCATTCTAGAGATGGTGCATACACTTGTTTCTATCAATTTCAGCTTCCCTTTCCCACTTACCATGAAGTTGGTCTAATAGTCTAACATTCTCATCAATAGTAATTTTTATGGCATGAGTATCAGCAAAGGTACTTTCCATGGTTTCAGGTTTAGCAACCATTGATCAAGGAGGACTATGCTTCAGACAAGGAGGAAATATTTTTCTCAGCACTCAAAATTTTTGACTGTAAACTAGGAATTTCTCTATTCAGATTCTCAAGCTCATGACTAATGTTTTTCAAGATAATAGATTGTTCTTCCTTAGTTTTAGTGAATATCTTGTTTTGCTCATATTGCAAATGCATAAATTTTTTAGTGGATCTTTCAACTTCTAGAATCCTATCTTCACTAGGTATTTCAGATCTACCATGATAAGAATTTCCATTATTAGGAGGATAAGGCATATAGTTATTACCATAAGTATTGTTGCCAAAATTGTTGTTTCTAACGAAGTTCACATCAACTTGCTCTTCTTGAGCAACCAAAGAGGCTAAGGGAACATTATTTGGATCTAAGGGAGCTTTCCCATTAATAACCATAGCCATGATAACATCTATCTTATCACTCAAAGAGGAGGTTTCTTCAACAGAATTTACCTTCTTACCATGTGGAGCTCTCTTAGTGTGCCATTCAGGATAATTAACCATCATATTATCAAGGAGTTTTCTTGCAGCACCCAAGGTCATGGTCATAAAGGTACCTCCAGCAGCTGGATCCAATAGGTTTCTTGAAGAGAAGTTCAAACCTGCATAAAAAGTCTGGATAATCATCCAAGCAGTAAGTCCATGAGTGGGATAATTCTTAACCAAAGATTTCATTCTTTCCCAAGCTTGAGCAACATGTTCATTATCAAGTTGTGCAACATGTTCATTATCAAGTTGTTTAAATTTCATAATATCACTTCTCATAGATATAATCTTAGCAGGAGGGTAGTACTTTCCAATAAAATCATCCTTGCACTTAATCCATGAACCAATACTATTTCTAGGCAAAGATAGCAACTATTCTTTAGCTTTTCCTCTCAAGGAGAAAGGAAATAACTTGAGCTTAATAATATCTC
Organism: Avena sativa; assembly: GCA_916181665.1. NCBI lineage: Eukaryota > Viridiplantae > Streptophyta > Magnoliopsida > Poales > Poaceae > Avena > Avena sativa. The sequence continues at coordinate 513,660,633 of OV702294.1, forward strand.
CATCTACATCCTTATATTTTTGCATCTCACAAAGTTCAACAAAGCTATTGAGATGGGAAGCAACATCATCAGAACTAGCACCAGAAAATTTCTCTCTCATCACAAGATTCAATAAAGCAGGCTTAATTTCATAAAAGGTAGCATCAGGTGCAGGTGGAGAAATAGGAGTGCTAAGGAAATCATTGTTGTTTGTTCTAGTGATGTCACACAACTTGGTGTTCTCATCAGAGTTCATTTTGGCAAAAGTGGAGCAAGCCAAAACAGCAGCAACTAGAGCAGGAACTAATTTTTTTGTGTTTTTTATAAGAGAAAGCAAACCAAACTAAACTATTTTTTTTTTGAGTTTTTGATAAAAAGAGGAAAACAAAACCAATAAAAAAACTAAGCAAACTAAAAACAAAGTAAAGGGAAAGGTTGAGGAGCACTCCCCTTGTGAAGACGTCCTTAGCCCGGCAACGGCGCTAGAAAACTTGTTGGCGTTGTGTTGACGTGGGAGCTTCTTCTTCTTTAGTCCCTGGCAACCGTGCCAGAAAACTTGTTGACGGTGCCTAGAAGCGCTTTGTCGGGAAACCCCAAGAGGAAGGTGTGATGCAGCACAGCAGCAAGTCTTCCCTCAGTAAGATTATCGAAACAGTTGTCGGGGGAATAACCCCCGGTAGGGTCATAAGGGGTAAAACATTGCCCGGCTTGGCTTATGCCGAGTAAGGAATGAACCTATCCGAGTAACAACGGCCGGGAAAGATGCTCACATATGGCCGACATAGGAATTATGTCGTCCCGTATAAGACAAGATTGCTAACCTTGCAGGAAGCCCCAAGACGAGTCTCATGAGGGAAGGACGAGTCAGACAGGACGCGTGGCACCTTTCCGAGTGAGATTTAGGAGGGACCATGGTAAAGCACAGCCAAAAGAGAAGGGCGATGCCGGATGACACGAAAGGAGCTGGGTGACACCTAAAGCAAGGGTTGACGTACAAAGTTATTGCGTGACGCCAAAAGAACTGGAGGCTACGTACGAGAAGACCGTTAGCTGTCTAGCTTTATGGACTGGGCCACTAGGCTTAGGGATAGCCCATGACCCGGCCCATACAGTGAAGACCAAGATCCAAAGAGTAACCCTAGGACCCAAAGGGGTGTAACCTAGCTAGCCTTCGCCTATATAAGGAGGGGGATAGCCAGGGTTTGAGGAGGCTGGACCAAGTAGGAACTAGTGCCCTGAGGCTTTGTTGCTATAGCTCAAGGAGCACTTGTAAACTTCTAGGATCAATAAAATCCCAAGTGTGGAGAGTTCATCTTGTTTTTCGTGCGCGGCTAGACCGTGCACTCCCTCCCCGATTACCACACGCATCCATTCGGCCCCCAACTTAAGTCTACCCATGGCATCTGTCGTGACACCACCACGACAGTTGGCACCCACCGTGGGGTAGAAGTAGGTGCTTGATGGAGTTTTCATTCGGACAGGCAACATCATTGCCAAGACCGGCGAGCGCATCTACTCCGGCCTCATCCAGAGGTTTGGAGTGCTCAACTTCGTCAGCGACAACGCGGGCTGCTTCAGGACCAAGCCGTTCCCTAGGGGCGGTTCATCAAGTTTGGCGAGCACCAGGTCTAAGTTACAGTGCGCGTGGAGCGCGCGTACCCGGAGTGTGTCACCCTAGCGCCGGATCCACCTACGGTTCCTGCCGCAGGAAAACTTCACCAGCTCGTCTCCGTTGAGGTAATGATGACATCTCCTAACCCAGCCGCACCTCTAGTAGTTCCCGTAGTGAATGAGGATGATGAGGGAGGAAATCAAGAGGAAACTCCATGGGCGGCAAGAATAGCAAAGGCACCGCTAGAAAAGCCAGAGAACATAGCTATGAGTAAGAGAGCTAAAGAATTGTAAGAGGCAATAGACAAATTGGAAGAGCCAGTAGCGCAAGCGGCAGACCCGGCGCGCGTGCAGGCCAAGTTCGAGGAGGATATGATAAAAGTCCTGGAGAAGGCAAAGGAGTTACAGCAAGATGTGGATATCACAATCCGAGAGCTCAACTCGGCAAATCGAGTCAAGAGCACTAAGACCCGGCTTGATGCAACAAGGTTAAGAGGGAAAAACCGCAATGAGGAATTGGCGGATGCAACATCAAAGATAACACTAGAAAACATCAATGAAATAGCCATGCGGCCGACATACAATACTGCAGCAGCGAATCTGAGAGCAGCAGAGGCAGCAATGGGTGAGCTCCCCCATCTAACGGGTGAAGCAAAGAGAAAGCAACAAGAGCGAGTCAATGAATTGGTGAGAGCAGCAGGGATGCTGAATGAAGCATACTATAGGGTGAATCCGGGTATAGCTGGGAGGTCACAGCTGGTTCACTCGGCAACTCCAATCCCGGCAAGATCAGCAGGTCATATAGCTTCCTCACTAAGTGTGGCGCCGAGGCAGATAAAAGAAAAGAGTGTGGATTCGAGAAGGAACAATCAAATGGTTACCTATGACCCGACGATGGCTCAGGGAAACCTAGCACGTGCACAGGGAACAAGAAGAAATATTGTTCAGGGAAATGAAAATCAGGAAAACGCAGGCCGAGAAAGGCAAGTAGGACAAAGAAATGACAATGGAGGGAAAAATTTTGCGCCTCAACTCGGGCGTGGAACTCACTCAGAAGGAGGAGGAAATCCAACTCCGAATACTACGCCATCTCAACCAGAAAAGAGACAGCAAAGCACGGGAAAAGCAGTATAGCAACCTGCAGACCCGAATGCAAACAGGTACAATGATGGTTACTCGGCGATGGTAAATGACAGGTACGAACTGTCGGATCATGCATACCAAGCAATGGGAGCCAGACTTAGAGGCAGAAATCTTCAGCCGGATGATGCAAGGCTAAAGCTCGATCAAATAAAGATGGCAGAATTGATCGAGTCGCAAGGTCCACAGGGTCCACCATGCTTTGGCCCAAGGATCATGAAGGAGCCACCAGTGCCAAACTTTCAGATGGCCAGAAGAACGAAGACCTACGATGGAAGCACAAAGCTAGAAGACTGGCTCATAGATTATGGAACTGCTGTAAAAATCACGCAGGGAAATTTGAGATGGGCAGTCGATATGTGTCGCATATGCTAGAGGAACCAGCAAGGGTGTGGCTGAATAATTTGCCACCTGGAAGTATCAACAGCTGGATCGATTTCCAGGATGCTTTCGTGAGCAATTTCACAAGCACCTACAAGAGGAAAAATCTCCCACAATAGCTAGCTATGTGTAAGCAAAGGCCGAATGAAACAAACAGGGAATTCCTCACAAGGTGGTGCATAATGCGCAACTCTTGCGAAGGAGTAATCGAGTCACAGGCCATCGCATGGTTTGCACAAGGATGCAGACATGGAAGCGTACTATGGCAAAGGTTACAGAGAGATATGCCGGTAAGCTTGGCAGAAACAATAAGAATCACCGAATCATATGTGTTAGGAGATCCGACTTAGCCTCTGCTCATGTCGGCAGACGGCATGACTGAGACTCGGATCTATGACGCTGCCGGGTCGCAAAGGCGCCAGGAAAGAGCCGAATATAGAAGCAAAAGAAGAGATGAAAGGCCAGAGTACAGTTATGGTTCGACTCAAGTTGCGGCTGTGAGTCAGGATCATCCAGATGCTGGAAGCAGCCAACATCAAAGGACAAATGGGCAACAACAGTGGATACCAAAGAATGATGGCAAAAATCCATATCAGGAAAGGCAGAAATATACTTATGAAATGATGTTGGACCAACCATGTAAATTCCACACGCCAAGTCCGAGTAAGCCAGCAAATCACACAATAAGACAATGCACTTGGTTTCAGAAGGGAGATAGAGTGGATTCACCGACTAAGAAACTACCACCACCTCCCCCTCCACCGCTCATAGGAGGAAATGCCCAGGTTGTTGGAGCTGAGCATAGATATGAGAACAGACAGCCGAGGTATCATAACCAAGAAAGAAGAGAGGTTATGCATCAGGTGCATAACCCAAGAGGTGACGACGCTCATGTCGGCCATGGAACCAAAAACGAGTATAGAGAGAACCACCAGAGCTATGTTGTATTCGTCACAGAGCCGAATGACAAAAAGAGTCAGCAGAGACGGATGATGGAAGTGAATGCCACAATGCCGCCAATTCCAAAGTACATGCATTGGTCTGAACAGGAGATAACTTGGAGCATAAAGGATCACCCCAATATCATGCCAACCCCAAGAGGTTATGCTCTTGTCTTGGATCCAACTTTCATGGGCCCTGATATCAATGTGAAATTTTCCAAGGTACTGATCAATGATGGCAGTAGCATCAACATCATGTACAAGGATACCATGCTTAAATTGGGCATCACTATGAACATGCTGGAGCCGACTAGGACAACTTTCCATGGCATTGTGTCGGGATTTTGTGAGCCAATTGGCAAGATCTAGGTCGATGTCTTATTTGGCAACAGAGAAAATTGTCGCACTGAAGCCATAGAGTTCGAGGTGGTTGACCTGGTCAGCTCATACCATGCCTTACTCGGCAGGCCGACTATGGAAAAGTTTATGGCTACTCCTCACATTGCTTACTTAAAGATGAAACTGCCAGGTCCTTGTGGGGTTATCACAGTCGAAGGAGATTACAAAAGATATATCGCTTGTGCCTTAGCCGGATCTTCACTGGCCGAGTCACTGGTCATAGCACAGGAAAAGCATCAAATTATGGAAGTGGCAGCATTGGCCAAGGCAGCACAAATGTCCATGCTGACACTTACTAACCCACATGGCAGTGTATCATTCCAAGCTACCAAGGAAACCAAGAAGGTACAGGTGGATGAGGCTTTCCCAGAGCGCACAGTTACCATTGGTGCTGGGCTAACTGATAAATAGGAAAGCGATCTCACCAGCTTGCTCCGTGAGAATCGGGATATCTTTGCATGGTCCACACGGGATTTGCAAGGAGTTCCGAGGGAGCTGGCTGGGCACTCTCTTCATGTAAGGCCAGATGCCAAGGCGGTGAAGGAACCCCTCTGCCGCTTCACTGAAGATAGGAGGAAAGTGATAGCTGCCGAGATAGCCAGGCTCTTGGCTACCGGGTTTATCATGGAAGTACTGCACCCAGATTGGTTGTCAAATCCAGTCTTGGTCGAGAAGAAAAAGGATGACCCGAACGTGGCAGTGGTGTGGCGCATGTGTATTTATTACACGAACCTCAATAAGGCGTGTCCAAAAGATCCATTTCCCCTGCCACAGATCGATCAAGTCATAGACTCTACTGCCGGGTGTGAGTTATTGTCATTTGTGAACGCATATTCTGGTTTCCACCAGATACCACTGAATCCGAGTGATCAAATAAAGACAGCTTTTATCACCCCATATGGGGCTTATTGCTATCGTACCATGCCGTTTGGATTGAGGAATGCAGGTGCAACATACCAAAGATGCATGCAAAAATGCTTGCAAGATCAATTGGACAACAATGGTCAGGTATACGTCGATCATGTGGTGATAAAAACCAAACAAAGTCACACTCTAATTGAGGACTTGCGTCAAACATTCACAAACTTAAGAAGATTCCGAATAAAACTTAACCTGGAAAAATGCATATTTGGTGTCCTGGATGGAAAGTTACTCGGATTCCTTGTATCTAGCCGAGGAATTGAGGCTAACCCGACAAAGATCAGGGCCATCGATAGAATGGAATTGCCAAAAACCCTCAACAATGTCCAGAAGTTCACAGGATGTCTGGCCTTGTTGAGTAGATTTATCAGTCGGCTAGGCGAGAAAGCCTTACCACTATATCAACTGATGAAAAAATCAGACAAATTCACATGAACACAGCAAGCTGATCGCGCTTTCCATGAACTCAAAAATATGTTGGCAACAACACCAATATTAGCGTCACCACTATCCAAAGAGCCAATGCTGCTCTATGTCGCCACAACCAACAGAGTTGTAAGTGCAGTGATAGTGGTAGAACGCGAAGAAGGGGCAAATCAGTCCAAAGGCCAGTTTATTACTTGAGCGAAGTGCTCTCTATATCAAAGCAAAACTACCCCCATTACCAAAAAATGATGTATGGGGTGTATATGGCAGCAAAGAAGCTGAAGCATTATTTCCAAGAACACCCAATCCGGGTAATATGTGAGGCACCTATCTCGGACATATTGGGAAGCAAAGATGCCAGTGGCTGAGTCGCAAAATGGGCCATAGATCTAGCACCGTACACTCCACAATATGATAGGCGAGATGCCATCAAATCTCAAGCCATAGCTGATTTCTTCGTGGATTGGATGGAGATGCAATACGAACCACCGCTGCTAGATCCGAATTATTGGAAGATGCATTTTGACGGATCCAAGACAAAGATGGGTCTGGGTGCCCGGATAGTGCTCACATCACCAAAGAGGGATCAGCTCAGGTATGTGTTGCAGATCCACTTTGCCGCATCCAATAATGTGGCCGAGTATGAAGCACTTGTCCACGACATAAAAGTGGCCAAAGAGATTGGCATCAAAAGGATCATGTGTTTTGGTGACTCGGATTTGGTTATACAGCAAGTATCTAGGCATTGGGACACGTTGGATGCAAACATGGCACTATATCATTTTCATGTGCAACAGATTTTGGGATACTTTGACAGGTGTGAATTTCATCACATACCCAGGGCAGAGAATGAGGCAGCGGATGTACTATCCAAGTTAGGCTCATCTCGGGAAGCGATACCACCAGGAGTAGCATTGGAACATCTCAGGAAACCATCTATCAAGCCGTCACCAGAATTTGATTCAATTAGGCTCATCCCGGTAAATCAGGAGTCAGACGCTGTGCCAATGGATATTGACTCAGGGGAAGGTTCGAGTCACTCGGGGACTGTTCTGATCACCTCAGGGGTTGCCGAATCACACTCGGGGAATCCTCGGGTTATGTCGGTAGAACATATGCCGGCTGAGCCAATGGAAATTGATGAAGAAAGAGATCTGACACCACTGATACCAGCATGGGCGCAACCAATATTCAATTACCTGAAAGATGGAACTTTGCCAGATGACGAGATACTGGCAAGGCAAACATAAAGAAGAGCAAAAGCATACACAATAATCAACAAGGAGTTGTACAAAAGAAGTGTGACAAGTGTATTGCAGCATTGTATAAGTCCAGAGAAAGGTCAAGAGATACTGTTGGACACACCATGCATCGTTAAGAGCATTGGTAGCCAAGGCATTCCGACATGGATTATATTGGACAAGCGCACTAGCAGAGGCATGGGAACTTGTGAGAAAATGCAACTATTACCAGCGTTACGCGTCAAAGTCACATTTACCAGCATCTGAGTTGAAAACTATACCAATCACTTGGCCATTTGCAGTATGGTGCCTGGATATGGTGGGACCATTTAAACCAGCGAGAGGTGGCATGACCCACATACTCGTAATGGTTGACAAGTTCACCAAATGGATATAAGTGAAGCCCATCAAAAAATTGGATGGAAAAACAGCTGTCACATTCCTGAAAGATATAATCTTGAGATACACTTACCCTCACAGTGTGATCACAGATAATGGCACAAACTTTGCTGAAGGAGATTTCGCTCGTTTTTGTGGAAAAAACCAAATAAGACTTGATGTAGCATCAGTCGCTCATCTAGAAACAAATGGAAAAGTTGAACGAGCTAATGGCTTAGTTCTATCCGGGATAAAACCCCGCTTAATGGAACCACTCCAGAGATCACCTGGCTGTTGGATAGAAGAATTTCCCTTAGTGTTGTGGAGTTTAAGGACAACTCTGAATCGATCAACGGGTTATACGCCGTTCTTCCTTGTGTATGGGGTAGAAGCAGTTCTGCCTGCCGACATAGAATATGACTCGCCAAGAGTAAGACAATATTCAGAAGCCGAGGTAAAAGAGGCCCGAGAAGATGGAGTTGACTTACTCGAAGAAGCAAGGGAATTGGCATTGTCCAGATCTGCCATATACCAACAAAGTCTCCGATGCTACCATAGCCAGAAAGTTCAACCTCGTGTTTTCCGAGAAGGGGATATGGTGCTCAGACTAGTGCAACGCACAGCTGGAATGCATAAATTGTCACCCCCATGGGAAGGACCATTCATTATAAGCCAAGCGTTGCACAATGACTCATCTAATAGATGCTCATGAAGCACAAAAGAACAAGGTGGACAGATCAGGTGATGAAACCAAAAGGCCATGGAATGTGGCACTGGTACTTCCTTTCTACACTTAGGAGAAGCAGTGTATGTATCTCTCAAACTCTCATATGTCGGACGCTTATGCCGGCTATGTGCTGATAATAAAATAGTATGACTCGAAAAACTGACTCGGGGACTACCCATTATGTTTATTCTTTGCGTATTCTATGTCAGCTGGCATTGACACTTAAGACTTTTCTCGGAATAAGTAATGTTTATTCGGAAAGAATAAACTCTTTGACTATGATGTTGTCCGAAAACACGGCTTCATGGCAAGCAAGAGGAAAGGATCAATGACGAGTAAACATGAACACTAGATAAGTAAAGGGAGAAATGCTAGTTGACCCTATGTATGTTTTAACTAACTCATTGCAGGTTATGTTGCTTTCTATGTCGAATAATCCTAGGTCAAGTGATCTAGTTTCATATCCGCTAACTCAATCCTTAGAACTTTGAGACTCTAATGTCGAACGCCAAAACAGGTAGACAAGAGCCAAATTCAAGGAAAAGGGAAACAGCAAAATGAAACTCGGGGAATTTCCCCTGGATAATTCACATTCAAAGCTAAATAAAAGTTTAAGCCTTATCACAAGGCACACACCCAAAATAAGTGCATTATATGTTACATATGCACCCGGTATACCGGGGATCTCATGAAATTCAAGTGTTTTTATAACCAGCCTAAGAAGTAGCTGGGCTAGGAGGCATGTCCTTGGGGCTGGAGCTAGGAGCATCATCGGGAGCATCTGCCGAGTCAGGTGCCTCGGCGGTCGAGTCTACAGGTCCATCTGACTCGGTGGCCTCGCTATCCACACCTTCGTCGTCAGCGATCTCGGCAAGAGGCTCGCCAAGGTCGAGGAAGCTGGGCCTGTCGCACCAAGCATGCACCAGAGCATACTCGACCATGGCATAAGCTCACTCTTGGCGTTTCTTGATAAGCTCGGGATCATGGAGACACTTGCCTTAGGCCCTCATGCGTTCAAGAACATCAAGGTTGACGTCCTCGTACCATGAAAGCACAAAGGCAAGAGCCTTGTCCGCTACAGCTCGGCCTGCCGACTCGCGCCATTGATCCAACCTGTCTTCGGTTTGAAGCAGCCTGGCAGCCAAAGGCTCGATGAGTGTGGGTGCGTCTTCATCCGGCCAGAGCATCCTGAACGCGTGGATCGCTGATTTGAGCAAGTCAACGCCGCATGATTTGAGGGTCGTTGCGTGTTCTGATAGCGCTGAAGATGCTCGTCGATGCTGACCTCACCATCAGCGGGAGCTCTAGACTCGGCTCGGATCCTCTTCTGGCCCTTATCGCGAGCATATCAACCTTGGGAAAATTTTCTGCAAGCGCGAAAGAACATTAACAAGACAAGGAAAAGCAGACAAAGGAATGAGTACAATGAAAAAGGGTAAGTACTCACTACCGAGGAAAGAGTTGATGGCACCAAGCTTGCTCTGCCAAATCCTAGCCTTGTCCTGAAGAGCGTCCAGATCTAGATGAGACGACTCAACCGCCGACTCGGCTTCTTTGAGCAGCTGATTGGTCTTGTCGACACTAGCAGCATGTTGGCTATCTTTCTCAGCAAGCTCCTCCTGTAGCCCCTTCACCTCGGCCTGGTGCTTCTGCTCCATATCCTCCATTTGCTTCTTCAGCCGAGTCACCTCGTCTTGCTCCTTTTGGAGCTCAATCCGGTGCTTCTCTTCTTATTCGGAGCATATGACTCGTTAGCAACAACAAAGCTATCTCGGAACCATCGAGATAAAAATAGGAAAAGGATAAGCATAAATACAGAGCGGAGACGAAATCTCCAAGAGCTTACTTTTAGCGTCGCTGATCTATAGGTGCAGGGCGTCAATGGTGGATTGGGAAGAAGCTATGGAAGGACAATGAAAAAAATAATCAAGGTGAAACAAAGAAGGTGTGCCGAATAAAAGCGGGACGAGTTAGAAAATTACCTTGGCCCTTAGCCTCAGCTTGCAGATTTTGGTGAGCGAGCTCCAGCTTACGATACTCCAAGAGGAGAGACTGATGCACATTCGTGCTCTCATTGTGTGTAAGCTACACAAGAAAAGGATAGCCGGCAGATGTGCGATCAAGCTTATAGCTGGATAAGGGTTGATTTCTAAATTAGAGCTTGCAGTCGAGTAAATCCATCACTCGGAAGTAACCTCGGGGACTAGGGATCGAAAATCTGACATGTGAACTTGGCACGAGGAAATAAAAGGATAGGTTCTAACTTAGAGCTTACAGCCGAGTAAGTTCCTTATTCGGCAGTAACCTCGGGGACTAGGGATCACGTATAACAAAAAGATACTCAATACGCAAAAGAGTAAGAAGATTACATACCTTGTTCACTTCATCTGCTCGGGCCATCAAGGCGATGGCCTGCTGGGTCATGTCAGAAATGGCCTTGGGGCCCAACTTCATCTTTTTCCCAGCACTAGAGCTGACCTCTTGCTTGACAGTTGCATTCCAAGCCACAGCATAACGCTCGGCAGAACCAAGGCCATTCCCACTAAGCGTCTGAGTGAGGACTTTCCCCTTTTTCAGGGTAGTTCCTACCATGGCGCGGGTAGCAGCAACGCTGGTATGTAAGCCGCCAGCTCTGGAAGCACTGCCTAACCCAGCAGCTGCAGATTCGCCCAACTTACCCGCCAAAGAGGGTCCATTGTTGTTGTTGTGGACCGAATCTGAGGTGGGGTGCCTGGGGCGTGGACCAAGGTCAACTGTTTGGTCAATAAGTGTTTGCTGGTTGTGGGGCGAGCCTGGCCTTGGGCAGCAGCACGGGTCTAGTCTTTTGACAGAGGAGGAGAGTGAGCAGGTCTGGGACTAGAAAAAGCAGGAGCCGAATGAATAGGCTCAGCAACGTTCGTTGGGGAAACAACAGGGTCAACTTGTATACTGGGAGCAGGAGAACTGGTATCAGGGGTCTTCTCGGCACCGATATTGCTAGCGCCGGGATCAGGAGTTTGTTCTGGAAAAGCAACAGGGGAGCTAGGTCAGGTATCCTCCGACGGGTGCGCCACCGGTTCGGCCTCAGTCTAAGACGCGTGAGTCTCAGTAGTGGGAACAGTGACCGGGACGGGGCTTGGCACGGCGGTATCAGCACGAGGAGGAGAGACGGGACTTAAAGGAGAAGAGGCCATACCTGGGGGAGCCTGGCTGGCAGACAAAGGCGCCGCGCTGAAAATAACAGAAAATTCTTATAAGAAAGCAATTACAAAGCAGGAAAGGAAAAAATGGAAAGTAAGCAAACAGCAAAGCTTAACCGGAAATGGTCGGGTCGCATGGAAGGCGATGAGTGACCCGACGCCCAGCAGCTTTGTGAGTCTCGGTTAACGAGGCAGCAGGAGTAACTTTGTGATTCTTGGCAGGCTGAGTGTTGGAGGATGCACTGCGCTACTTACCCGGCTTGGCAGCAGGGATCTTGCCGACTCCGCCCACAGCGAGAGGGGGAACTTCATGTACCTGGCCAGTTGCATAAGTAAATGACGAGCTCACTCGGATAAGTCAGGAGGTTAAGGTTACAAGGCAAGTACCTCCAGAATCTCATACTCATCATTAACGTCATCAGACCAATCTCGTAAGGGATTTCGAGTGTGGGTCTTACCCGGAGTTGAAGCGGCAGCTGCATGCGGGATGGGCATGAAGCACTCCAGATCAAATTCAACTTCGTCAGAATCGGAGCGGTCCTCGTAATATGCACCAGGAGGGACAGTACTGTCATCAACCTGGTGAACAAGATTCTGCAAAAGATAAACATAATAAAAACAAGGAACGAACGAAACGGCAGATGAACATAAGAAAAGCTATGTCGGATAGAAAGTGACTCGAAAAATTACCCAGGGGACAAGGCTATCCCAGCTAAAAGGAGGGCAGCTCCAAGCCCAATCCTCCGCCAAATTCAGCTTGAAGATCAAGCTGACCCGGTGGGCCACGGAGTCGTGGGTGAGCTCCAACGTGGAATCTCGAGTAGGATCTCGCGGGCCGCTCATGAAGCACATCTTGTGGCTGCTGGCTTGGATGGGGTTGACCCGGCGTGTGATAAACACACACATGAGATCCTTCTCAGTCAAGTGGAAGTTCTCATTCGGCGATAGCAGCCTCCCCAGAATCCCATTGGCCTCGTTCAGCACTGCATTCTTGTCGCGCGAGTCAAGCTTCCAGAATTCCTTGCTGGGAACTTCGTCCGAGAAAGGGGGAGCAGGATATTGTCATTGGACCCACTGTTTTTGACATAGAAGAAAGTCCTATGCCATTTCTTGCAAGAGTCAAGGCCGGTGACCCGAGGAAAGATGGACTCCTTCCTAGGTGTGATGATAGCGGCGCCGCACCTAGTAGTCCTTTTCTCAGCATAGGGGACGCTAGGGTCAGGAACTACTTGGATCCGAAAGCTGAAGTACTTGGCCCAGAGAAGAACAGTGGGCCAAATACTGAGGTAGCCCTCGCAGGCAGAAATAAAACAAGACAAGGAACCAATTGCATTGGCAGGCAAATGGTGGGTTTGAAGACGGAAGGTGGAGAGAAAAGAAATGAGGAAGTTTCTCGCTGGCAAGGCGAAACCTCGCTCAAAATGGGAGAGTAAAACTACCCGCTTGTTGGCATCATGTTTGGGAGAAATCTCACCTGATGGGAGGCGGCAATCCACCTCGAGCAGGAGGCGCCTGGTGGAGCGTAGCCACTCAACCTCCTCCGCGGATACTTCCGAGCCCTCCCAGCCGTTGCGCTCGCCGGCGGCAACATCCTGTTCCTCTGCTCCCTCCGCTGCGTCGCGAGCGTCCATGATCTCTCTAGATTCAGGATCTTCCGCCGCTAGGAGAGGCTTGGAGGAGCGAGGGCCCGTGATGGAATGGAAAGGGGAAAGGAGGAATCGCAGGGAAGAAGCTATGGAAAGAAGGAACTGCAAGGGAGAAGTTAGGATTTGGGGGCGCAAGGAGGAAGAAGATGGCAAAGGGAAACTGAACGGGCGAGGAAAGTTAAGTTCCCCTCACCCCTACTTCAGGGGAGTAAAAACCCCAAACGTAGGATCCTCCTGTGCCGTGCGGCCAGCGTGTGGCCGTGTACCCGGCCGAGTAAGCCAATCAGCGAACGCCACGTGTAGGAAATACACGGAAAATCCGCTGCCACGTCACACTGCGCAAGACACGAGGCACTGAGTGATGGGACTGCCACAGTGACAAGGAGTTACTGCGCCGCCGTCATTGTGCGGTCAGGATTTGGGACAAAATTTTAGGCAAGTCACCATGATTACAAGCTGTTAGTGACTAAGTCAAGCCAAAAATGACTCGGCAGAGTCCAAAATGACTCGGCACGAGGCAAAGGTGAGCCAAAAAGTCAAAGATGAGACTCAGAAAGAGCAAAATGGACTCGGCTAAGATCAAGGTTGTGCCAAACAGTGCGCCCTAAGAAGTAAATGCTGACAGAAAGAGAAGTTCCAAGCACATTAAAGGAACCTGGAGACACCTAACAGTTAGAACTTCTAGGCCTCACCAGCTTCGGGGACTAATGTCGGGGGAATAACCCCCGGTAGGGTCTTAAGGGGTAAAACATTGCCCAGCTTGGCTTATGCCGAGTAAGAAATGAACCTGGCCGAGTAACAACGACCAGGAAAGATGCTCACATATGGCCGACATAGGAATTATGTCGGCCCATATAAGACAAGATTGCTAACCTTGCAGGAAGCTCCAAGCCGAGTATCATGAGGGAAGGCCGAGTTAGACAGGACGTGTGGCACCTTTCCGAGTGAGGTTCAGGAGGGACCATGGTAAAGCACAGTCAAAAGAGAAGGGCGACGCCGGATGACACGAAAGGAGCCGGGTGACGCCTAAAGCAAGGGCTGACGTACAAAGTTACTGCATGACGCCAAAAGAACTGGAGGCTACGTACGAGAAGACCGTTAGCTGTCTAGCTTTATGGACTGGGCCACTAGGCTTAGGGCTATCCCATGACCCGGCCCGTACAGTGAAGACCAAGATCCAAACATGCGGTGACCCAGCATACCACTGCATGTGTAGTACACTATAGTCGTTGACATGACATCCACGGAACACCGTTCCGTAAATATCACATCCCTCAGAGTGGTACAACAGAAACATTGCGGGTCCATATTACAAACATACACACGTTAATATTATTACAATACCGGAAGTTCAAGACTTACAAAAGATTTAGCTTACAAACCAAAATATAAGTGTTTCCGCGGAAGTTTTAAATTTAAAACTTAAACTCCAAATTGAGCTCAGCAACTTATTGCTATATATTGTTCATGATGCTCGGATCAAGTGGTTACTAGAACTATAGTAACTATTCGGACTCCTGGAACTCTCCTCCATAGACAATGGCGTAGTCCTTCCCTTCTACGGCTCCATACAAGTTGGGCTCTTCATAGAAGACCTCCTCTTGACTCTCACATGCATACATTGGAGTATCTTTGGGACTCTGAGAGTCTAAGCAAGGATTCAAAGGAAAGGATGAGTAACAGCGTTACTCAGCAAATTCATTATTGCAAGGTGGGAAGTTTGATTCTCTAACTACCACCTCAGACTATTAGTCGTTGGCACTATGCAATTTTCGTAAGTCTTTCTTCAAAGGTTGATTTTATTATGAAAATCTATGACCATCATACTTCACAGGTTGACCAAAACTTTCATGGAGTTCCTTTCCTGCCACATTCGTAGCTCCTTCCCGGAACAGGGAGTAACAAGTTACAATTCTTACACTCTGCAGAGGTGCGTTACTTTTCCCATGAGAGATCAACTCCTTGTTGCACAATCGGGCGTACTTTCCCGTCCACAATTCCATGATGTGGGGCCCAGTAGTTGGTCCAAGCCAATCACTGCCCTTTCCATGACCTCATATGTCTGCACATCCTTCAGGCTAGCTCACCTTCGTTAAGCCCCCTTTCAGGCAGGCTAAAACCCTGATGAGTTCCCGAAGACTCTATGACCTAGTGATGCCTGGATTAGTACCATTTACATGGACTATCTCCCTAAAACACCATTCATAGATAATCTAGACACCAAAAGTGTGGAGCGTAAGGGTGCCCACCCATATGTTGGATCCACACAAGGAATCACAATGTTACGTTAAGGTCGTCTTGCCTTCATACAAGAGGAAAAGGATACAGCTGACTTCTCCGTCCCATTCCAAATCTCATGGTTAACGCGTAATATACGGCGCTAGAATCACTGATGTCATGGGTTATTAATTCCTAATTGTTCATCATTAGTGCAAGTAGAACTATAAGTTCTATTGCTTCATCATATCATCACTTAGGATGATATCTAAGATTTAGTATCTTGAGAAAATAATGTTTTCCTTTTTCTATAATATAGATGATAACACACAATTCGCAAATACTTTGATAAAGACTCTTCAGAGGACATGAGCAAGTGATGAACATGTCTTGTGATGGCAAGGTAGTGAAGTCTGATGCTTGCACTAGACTTTGAGCTTCTATGTCTACAAAAACATTATTATTGCCCGGTAAGGACAATATTTAAAGAAGCAAAATATTATGCAAAGAAATGTAATGCATCATTTAAATTGATATGCATTCTCCCTATTATTGTAAAAATTCTTTTTCATAATAAAGGATTTATAAATATTAATTTTTAATATTTATAATAGAATATTGTATTCTTTTATTTTGTTTCCCTTTTATTTGAATTTTATTGATTTAATAATTCTTTTAAGAATTATCACTTAAATATCAAAAATTGTTATTAAATATTTGTTTACTATTTTTTAAAAATACTACAATATTATTATATAATTAAAGTTATTTTTATTTATTTTTATGATCTTTCAATAATTTTGTAAAATTCCATAAAGAATATATAAATTACAAAATTCTTAATAAAATTTATATGTCTCAACTTTCATTTCTTAATTTATTTGGATAGTTCGGATTATTGTGAATCCAAAAATATTTTATTTATAATTTTTGGACTTTTATTTTATTTTCTAAAGTTTATTTAAGTTCAAGGGCATTTTAGTCTTTTCCTTTTTATTAAAAACAGACTCTAAATGGTTTGGGCTGGCCTTCTGATCTTATAAGGCTCTTGTGGCCCAGTAGGGCAAGGTCAAAACGACTACCCCGAAGGGTTTTCGGCCTACCCAGCCCAACACTCCTTCTCTCTCTCTCTCGAGCTCACCTCTCCTTCTCCTTCCCCGACCCTGTAGTCAGCGGTGCTGTCGCCGGCGATTTGTACCTCCATGGACCGCCCTGGCCTCCGTCGTGGTGCAGGGAGAGGTTGTTGACTCCACTCTTCCCTCCTGTCCAACTAGATTTGGACATGATGCTCTCATGTGGCCAGATCGATGCCATCCCGAACCCTAGGGTTTGGGGTTGGCGTGGATCCTGGCGTCGCCGCTGCTGTTGTGCGTCGTGGTGATGCTCCTCGCCTCTATGCGTGGCTATGGTCGCTGTCGTGGCGTTGTATGGGTTGTAGTGCCCCCTTTTGGGGTGCTCCCCGTACCGCCATGGTCGTCGGCCCCTCTACTTCCTCTTCGATTCTACAGCGAGGACCTATTGTAAGTTTTTTCCTCTCCCCTCGTGCTCTCTGTGCTAGTTCATATTTTGCTAGATGTTGGTGGTGACCTTCCTGGTGATTGTCTGGTCCTGATTAGGGTTCTTGGTTTTGCTTAGGGTTCGTACCCTGCTGTTTATTAAGTAATTGATAAAGTGGATCATGTGTTTATGATCCTTAAGCATGCTAAATGATTGTTAGCTATGGCTTGTTGCTTAAGATGAACTAGCACAGAGAAGATATACATAGGGATTTTCTTAATTATGATTCATGTGATAACAGGAAAATGGTTTCAAACAGTGAAGATATAAATAGGGATTTTCTTAATTATGATTCATGTGATAACAGGAAAATGATTTGTAGTTGGTTGATTGAATCTTGTGAAGATTGAATGCTTAACCTGATTAGAGTAGAACTTTTCTTGTGACACCATCTTTGTATGGCACACAAGGTTAGATTCTATTTCTTGATTTGGTTTGGTTAAGCTTAAGATGAATTTGGCTTTAAAGATAAATAGAGATTTTCCTTTCTTAAATCCCTAAGACCAATGATGTTCATCTGAGGTTTAGGGATTAGGCTTTTATCTAGTTGATTCATATGGATGCTTATGGTAGTGGTACCAGCTACTGTTTCTTGAATCAAAGTTTGGGAAAAATGATGGTAGGCTTGATCACTTGTATGGATCCATAAGATTAAATTCTAAGGTGTTACTCTTATCTTAGAGATGTGCCTAGAAGTTAAAATCTTAGCTATGTTCATTGAAATATAGCTTGATATCTAAATCAATGATGTTGTTCTAAGATTTAGTTGGATCCTTATACTTTGCTGTTTTCTTTTAGAGTTTAAAACCTCAGTGATGGATTCACCCCACTTGGGTGCTTTCTGATAGTTTGAATAAGAGTCAGATCATGTATGTTTGTCTAATCTTAGACAAATAGATCATTTTATGGTTTATTTACTCACCACTGTCACTTAATGGTGTGGTTGCTAGTGGTTGATCTTGTGGCAGCTTGATCTGGTGCTCCCCTGGTATTTCTAGCTCCTGGCTTGTCCTTGATCTAGCCCATCATCTCCTGATCCTGATGGCTTGATCTTGATCTTTCTATCCACCTGATATACCCCCTCCTTATGTCACCATCTTGGTGATGTGATCCTGGGCTTTGGTTGGTTTGATCTAGCTTGGCTATTGTGCTTGGTTTAGCTGCTGGCTGCTGTGCTTGGTGTGTAAAAGCAATGGAATGGTGTGGGGATTGGTTTTCCCATGGATGTGTTGATAGTTTTGTTTGGTTATGCTGCTGCTGTGGTGTTGACAGCACACACCATGCGGTTTGGTGTGTGTGCTGCTTGTGTGCCTGCTACACAGATATGGATATGTTCTGAATTTTGAAAGTTACTTTCATCTGGTTACTTTTACTTGGCTGGTGAAACTTGCCCCTCCTTGCTGTGATTTGACTTATGGCTTTAAATTATGAAAGATACATTCTTTCATTTTGGTGAAACTTGCCCCTTATATACTCAATGATGAAGAAGTGAACAGTGGACTTCACTGTCAACTTCTGAGAGTAAAAATTATTCTAATCCTAACCTTCTTTTTCCTTTAAGTTTATTTTTATTTTGCAGGCACCAGATTTGAAGATCAAGACTTTAGTTTAGGTTTTATTTTTCTTTTTTCAGATTAGTCACTTGTAATAACTATCATTTTCAATTGTAATCTTTAATTTATTCTTTTGTAATCTTTAATTTTATTCTTTTGTAATAAAGATTGTACTATTATCAATAGAGAAATATTATTCTTTATTTATTTGTTATTGTAAAGATTGTGGATGATTTTCATAAGTAGCATTTTTTAACTTATTTATTGAATAAAATTATGAAATAGATATTCATATTCTTAATTGCTCTCTTGATATAAAGTTTGAGTTATTATTGGTTAACTCTTAATTAAATCAAAGATTCAAACATTATTCAAAAATCCTTTTGAATTACAATTCAAACACTCAAGTTTTAAATTCAAATTTCATTTCCCAAAACACATAAGTCCACAAAGATCATATCAAAGTCTATAACAATCATCCTTCAAGACTATGCCTAATCTCAAAGGATGAAAGAAACCTTGATCACTTTAGGTTTTTATTTGGCAAAACATTTACCCATATTTTCACAGATGAATGCATGCAACATTCCAAATTCCTAAATCTACCCTTCGTTAGTTCCTAAATGTTGGGATGTTACAGACTTCCCCCCTTAAATTAAACTTCGTCCCGAAGTTTGTTGAGATATACCTGAATAGTTCTGGATAGGATTTTCTTAAATCCTCTTCTTTCTCCCACGTGGCTTCCCTTTCAGGGTGATGTTCCCACTATACTTTGTAATATTTGATTGCTCTATTCCTCAATCTTTTCCAGTTTTCTTACAAAATTTTACAAGGCTTTTCAACATAGGTCAAGTCTGCTTGTAGTTCTATCTCCTGATGTGTGATTGCATCATCCGGAACTTTCAAACATTTACGAAGTTGTGACACATGGAAAACATTATGTACTGGAGCTAATCTTGATGGTAACTCTAAAGCATAAGCTATAGTTCTGTTCTGACTCAATATCTTGAATGGTCCGATGTATCTTGGACTCAATTTTCCTTTAACTCTGAATCTTTTCACCCCTTTCAAGTGTCTTACTTTCAAGTATACCATGTCTCCCACTTCAGTATGCCATGATATTCGACTTTGATCAGCATAACTTTTCTGCCTACTTTGAGCTATTTTCAGTCTATCTCTGATCTTATCAATGATACCTTGTCTTTCCTTGATATAGTCTGGTGCAAATTCTTTGCTGCTTCCAGGCTCATACCAACATATTGGTGATCTACACTTCCTTCCATACAGAACCTGATATGGAGCTGCCTTCAGACTACTCTGATAGCTATTATTGTAGGAAAATTCTGCCAATGGTAGATGATCTTACCATGTACCTCCAAAATCTAATGCACAAGATCTTAACATGTCTTCTAGTATCTTCTTTGTTCTTTCTATTTGACCTCCTGTCTCAGGATGATAGGTTGTGCTGAAATCTAACTTTGAACCAAGTGCTTCATGCAATTGCTTCCAAAATGCTGAAGTAAACACTGATCCCCTATCAGTTATGATCTTTTTGGGCACCCCATGCTTACTTACTATCTCTTTGACGTAAACTTCTACTAACTTCTCGGCATTATCTTTCTGATTTACCGGAATAAAATGTGCACTTTTAGTAAGTCTGTCCACAATTACCCATATCATATCTTTCCGTTTAGGTGTCATGGGCTATCCTGTGATGAAGTCCATACCTATTTCTTCCCATTTCCATTCAGGAATTTCCAAAGGTTGTAATGGTCCTGCTGGACTTTGATGTTTAGCCTTCACCCTTTGGCAAGTATGGCATTCAGATACATATCTAGCAGTGTCCCTTTTCATGTTATTCCACCAGAATAGTTCTTTCAAATCCATATACATCTTAGTACTTCCTGGATGTATAGAATATGGTGTTTCATGTGCTTCTCTAAGTATGACATTTCTAATCTCGGTCACATCTGGAACACAAATACGGTCTTGAAACCATAAAGACTCATAATCTCCAAGGCGAAAAACTGATTTTTGTCCTTGAGATATCCTCCGAATTTCTTCAGCAATGAAAGGATCTTCTTCTTGATGCCTAAAAATTTCGTGCTTAAGATCACTGTCTTGCTCTTCAACTACCTACATTGTAGCTAATCCTCCAAGAACCTCTGTTCTAATAAATTGAAGCTCTAATCTTTCCAAGTCCATTTGTAACTCTTTTGGTAGCTCCCGATTGCTAGGCTGAATATTTGCACTCTTTCTGCTTAAAGCATCTGCTACAACATTTGCTTTCCCTGGAGTATAGTTGATTGTTAAATCATAATCTTTGATTAGTTCCAACCAACGCTTCTGTCTCATATTTAATTCCTTTTGAGTGAAGAAATATTTGAGACTTTTATGGTCAGTGTATAACTCACATCTGGCTCCATAAAGAAAATGCCTCCATCCTTTCAGCACAAAGACTACTACTGCTAACTCTAAATCATGAGTTGGATAGTTGAATTCATGTGGCTTCAGTTGTCTTGAACCATAAGCAATGACTTTCCGATCTTGCATTAATACACAACCTAAACCTTCTTTTGATGCATCACAGTATACTGTGAAGTCTTTTCCTGTTTCTGGAACTGCTAAAATTGGAGTTGTGGTTAACCTGGTCTTCAACTCCTGAAAACTTGCTTCACACTTCTCATCCCAATTGAATGGTGTATTCTTTCTTAGCAATTTGGTCATTGGTCCAGCTATTTTGGAGAAACCTTCAATGAATCTCCGATAATAACCAGCCATTCCTAAGAAACCTCGAATTTGCTTCACATTAGTTGGTGCAATCCACTCTAGTACTAACTGAACTTTAGATGGATTTACAGCAATTCCATCTTTACTGATCACATGGCCGAGGAATTCTACCTCATCTAGCCAAAATTCACACTTACTGAACTTAGCATAAAGTTTATGTTCCCTTAGTGTCTGCAATGCTATTCTCAAATGATCAGCATGCTCTTCCTTATCCTTGGAATATATTAGAATAGCATCTATAAAGACTATGACGAACTTATCCAAATATGGCATGAATATTTTGTTTATCATATTCATGAATATTGCTGGTGCGTTGGTCAAACCAAATGGTACTACCAGATACTCGTGGTGTCCATATCTTGAGACAAATGCTGTCTTTGGAACATCTTCCGGTTTGATTTTTATTTGATGGTATCCAGATCTTAAATCGATCTTTGAGAATACTCCAGCTCCTTTCAATTGATCAAACAAATCTTGAATCCTTGGTAAAGGATACTTATTCTTGATAGTAACGTTGTTCAGATTTCTATAATCTCCACACATCCTTCTTCCACCATCTCTCTTATCCACAAAGATTACTGGTGTTCCACATGGAGATACACTTTCCTAAATAAATCCTTTTCTGGCTAACTATCAATTTGCTCCTTGAGTTCTTTTAACTCTTTGGGTATCATCTTATATGGTTCTTGAGCTATTGGTGTTGTACCATGAATTAGATCAATAGTGAACTCTATCTCCCGGTCTGGTGGCATTCCCAGTAGCTATGCTAGAAAAACATCTTGAAACTCATTTACTATAGGAATGTCTTCCAATTTGACCTCTTTCATCGAGTTCAACAGCAGATCCACCATAATATGACTGTGCTTATCTTCTTGGTAAACTATCCTTGCTCCACTTGTAGTTTTGATTGAGACAGTTTTCTCCTCACAATTTATCTGAGCTCTGTGTTCCATCATCTAGTCCATCCCCAGCACTACTACAATTCCCTTCAAAGGAATCACACAAAGGTCTACGAAGTATGTACAACCACATATCGAGATAACCTGATCTTGTTTAATGTGGCGTACAATCACATTTCCCAACTATGGTCATAGGATTTTTTAACATTGCCCTTCTAATCCCGAATTTATCACAGAATTCTTCAGAAATGAATGAATTAATTGCACCAGTATCAAATAGAACTTTGCCGGGATTGGTAAGGATATTGATCATACCTATCACTTCATGCTCCAAATTATCCACCTCCTCAAGGATTGCACAGTTTCAGTTTCCTGGTAGGTCTGTTCCTTTTGCCATTGTTGTTCTTGCCATTATTTCCTCCTTTATTGGGCTGTTCATTACCTCCACTGGCTTGCCTTCCATCTCGAGCCGGCCAACCACCTTGTGGTTTGCTTGGACAATTGGGCCTGATGTGACCTCTCTGACCACAAGCGTGACATACAATTACTGGTTTTGGGTAATCACTGCTCATATGCCCTGGAAGTTTGCAATTGTGGCATATAATATTCTTTGCATTTGGATTTGCACTCCGATTGGAATTGTTGTTGTTATAGGGTTTATTCCTTGGTTTGAATTCCAGATTGGGCTTGGGCTTGCTTGCTTGTATTCTCTTGGTTTCCTTCTTATCTCTCTTCCTTCTATCCTCTTGAACATTCTTGTAGTCATCTTCGAAGGTAATAGCTGCATCTAGCAACTGCTGATAAGTTTGCTTATTAGCCGACCTCAACTGCATCTTCACAAATGGATTTAATCCACGCAGGAAATGCTTCTTCCTCTTTTCCTCTGTGTTAACTTCTTCCTCGGCATAACGAGATAGTTGACTAAACTCCCGGATATACTTCATAACACTAGTATATCCCTGCTGCAGCTCTTCAAATTCTCTCCGCGTCAACTCCATAACACTCTCTGGAACATGATATTCACGGAATCTCTGTTTAAACTCTTCCCAGGTATACTCCCTTCTTGGATGTTGCATGGCCAACTGATTTTCCCACCAAGATGATGCAGGTCCTATCAGAAGATGAGTTGCATACCTCAATTTCTCCTCATCATTGCAACCTATAGTCTTTAGCTTTCTTTCTGTATCTGCTAGCAAATCTTCTGCATCCATTGGTTCAGGAGCTGATGCAAAAGGTAGCGGCCTTTCATTCTGGAAATCAGATAGACTCACTCCTCCACCCTCAGGTGCCCTCTGATTTGCTCGTCCCAGCAACTCTTCCATGAACTTGTTCTGGGTCTCTTGCATCATTTGCATGCACTGCATAAAGTTCTACTCCATTAACGGCCTCATTGGTGGTGGTGGTGGTAATGCTCCCTGATTTGCTGCATCTGCATCGGCCTTCTCCTTGGCCTCTCGTTCCATCCGCTGCTGCTCAGTTTCGATTTCTACACCCGTATCCATGACCCTCTAGTCCTGCAACATAAAGCGAATACTCATAATTACATCATGCACATGTGTTCTGAGCTTGAATTTACGCACAGAACTAGTCACACAATGAAGATCCAAAGAAAATCCGAATATGCATTTCACATATTATACATAATATCATAATAATACAGAGTCATTACAACATATACCATATAGGTATAATCACAGTACTGCCTTATTTACCTAACTATCTTATTTCTTGGGGTACAATACATGATACTTGATACCTCTACATAGTTGCCTACTTCTAGTAGTAACTACGCTCATCATACATGCCTGATGTCCAACCGTGATGACGTGTTGTTCGTCGCACAGTTTGTGGAACAAATGGCCTTCCAGAAGGAACATACTCTGTATCTGAAGTGTCAGGACTTGAGTCATTACTCAACCTGAGCGCATTGACTCCCTCTAGCTCAGTTGAAAAGTCTTCAGAAACATATTCAACAGTATCCCCTGCCTGCATCCCCTAAGCTTCATTCCTTGAGTTATCAACAGGATACGCAGATCCTGCTGTTTCCCAGGTTCTCCTTTGGGAAAGATAGTTAAACACTTGATAATGTATATTCCCTAGGTTTTGAGAAGATGTTGATGATTCAAACACTCTCTCCTCAAGATATTCTTCTTCATCCTGATTATCTATTTACATGGCATTTCTACTACTGTTACTAGGGTTAACTCTTGCACCCATCCAGCTAGATTGTCCAACATTTCTGTCAGAACCATCTGTGGACATTTGGTATTCATGAGATCCTTCATATGATCCCCATCTCCAACCATCAGAATTCTCAATAGGAAGTTCTGAGTCAGAACCATCCTCTGAACCCTGTGGTACTGTATACCTCATATTTATAGTAGGATCATGTATCGGTTCAGGTCTTGGTGAATAAGGATATGGTATAAAAGGTTCAGGATCTATAGGTATATCCTTAAAGATAGGTTTTGCACTACTACTTGCTTCCTTCTCCAACTGGAATGCTAACTGATTCCTCCTTTCCAAATCAGTTATATCCTCTACAATGTCATTTTTTATATTCGACAATCACTTGATGTGTCTTATAAAAAGACGCAACGAGTGTTCGGTATCTGTCCATAAACTTGGAAGCTAACTTAGGATGATTCTTAACCAAAGTAAGATGATCCGATATAGGCTCTGAGTCTATATAATCATGAGGTATCACAGAGAATGTGCTACCTTCTAACTCCTAGGCTTTATGCTCCCGGATATTAGCTACCGCCTCCACAACAGCAACATGATATGCTGCTAAGTGACTCCTACCTTCATCTATAGGTAGATCGTGATATAATCCAAGCTCCTCAGGGAGTTGGATACTCACACGATACTTGGATAACATCTGGCCATCATAGTAGGTTATAGTGTTCACTAGAATTCTAGTTGGACAACTAATTTTTTTTAAAAGTTGACGAAGTTGGTCTATGAATGATCCTTGATAATCATCAAGAGTCTCGTCTTTCCTTACCAAAGTCTGTTTTGGAAACTTTGGTGCCATAACTCTGTATATCAGAAAAATAGTTTTGATTAGTAACCAATAATATATTGCATCATAACAAAGAATTATTGCACTAAAACATATAACGGAATATTCTCATTTGAATACCCATTATATTACTTTTAGAGAATTCTTTATCGTTGCTACACTCCTACAGGTAATACCCTTTACTAGGTTTCCAACCTAAGGTCAAAGCAATTTGCTCTGATACCAACTGCGGTGACCCAGCATACCACTGCATGTGTAGTACACTATAGTCATTGACATGACATCCACAGAACACCATTTCGTAAATATCACATCCCTTAGAGTGGTACAACAGAAACATTGCAGGTCCATATTACAAACATAGACGTTAATATTATTACAATATCGAAAGTTCAAGACTTCCAAAAGATTTAGCTTACAAACCAAAATATAAGTGTTTCAGTGGAAGTTTCAAATTTAAAACTTAAACTCCAAATTGAGCTCAGCAACTTATTGCTATATATTGTTCATGATGCTCAGCTCAAGTGGTTACTAGAACTATAGTAACTATTCTGACTCCTGGAACTCTCCTCCGTAGACGATGTCATAGTCCTTCCCTTCTACGGCTCCATACAAGTTGGGCTCTTCATAGAATACCTCCTCTTGACTCTCAGATGCATACATTGGAGTATCTTCGGGACTCTCAGAGTCTAAGCAAGGATTCAAAGGAAAGGATGACTAACAACGTTACTCAGAAAATTCATTATATGCAAGGTGGGAAGTTTTATGCTCTAACTGCCACCTCATACTATTAGTTATTGGCACTATGCAATTTTCGTAAGTCTTTCTTCAAAGGTTGATTTTATTATGAAAATATATGACCATCAGCCTTCACAGGTTGACCAGAACTTTCATGGAGTTCCTTTCCTGCCACGTTCGTAGCTCCTTCCCGGAACAGGGAGTAACAAGTTACAATTCTTACACTCTGCAGAGGTGCGTTACTTTTCCCATGAGAGATCAACTCCTTGTTGCACAACCGGGCGTACTTTCCCATCCACAATTCCATTATGTAGGGCCCAGTAGTTGGCCCAAGTCAATCACTGCCCTTTTCGCGACCTCATATGTCTGCAAGATCCTTCGGGCTAGCTCACCTTCGTTAAGCCCCCTTTCGGGCAGGCTAAAACCCTGATGAGTTCCCGAAGACTCAATGACCTAGTGATGCCCGGATTAGTACCATTTACATGGACTATCTCCCTAAAACACCATTCATAGATAATCTAGACACCAAAAGTGTGGAGCGTAAGGGTGCCCACCCATATGTTGGATCCACACAAGGAATCACAATGTTACGTTAAGGTCGTCTTGCCTTCATACAAGAGGAAAAGGATACAGCTGACTTCTCCGTCCCATTCCAAATCTCATGGTTAACGCGTAATGTACGGCGCTAGAATCACTGATGTCATGGGTTATTAATTCCTAATTGTTCATCATTAGTGCAAGTAGAACTATAAGTTCTATTGCTTCATCATATCATCACTTAGGATGATATCTAAGATTTAGTATCTTGAGAAAATAATGTTTTCCTTTTTCTATAATATAGATGATAACACACAATTCGCAAATACTTTGATAAAGACTCTTCAGAGGACATGAGCAAGTGATGAACTTGCCTTGTGATGGCAAGGTAGTGAAATCTGATGCTTGCACTGGACTATGAGCTTCTATGTCTACAAAAACATTATTATTGCCCGGTAAGGACAATATTTAAAGAAGCAAAATGATTATGCAAAGTAATGTAATGCATCATTTAACTTGATATGCATTCTCCCTATTATTGTAAAAATTCTTTTTAATAATAAAGGATTTATAAATATTAATTTTTAATATTTAAAATAGAATATTGTATTCTTTTATTTTATTTCCCTTTTATTCAAATTTTATTGATTTAATAATTCTTTTAAGAATTATCACTTAAATATCAAAAATTGTTATTAAGTATTTTTTTAGTATTTTTAAAATACTACAATATTATTATATAATGAAAGTGATTTTTATTTATTTTTATCATCTTTCAATAATTTTGTAAAATTCCATAAAGAATATATAAATTACAAAATTCTTAATAAAATTTATATGTCTAAAATTTCATTTCATAATTTATTTGGATAGTTTGGATTATTGTGAATCCAAAAATATTTTATTTATAATTTTTGGACTTTTATTTTATTTTTTAAAGTTTATTTAAGTTCAGGGGCATTTTGGTCTTTTCCTTTTTATTAAAAACAGACTCTAAATGGTTTGGGCTGGCCTTCTAGGCTTACTGGGCCCTTGTGGCCCAGTAGGGCAAGGTCAAAACGACTACCCCGAAGGGTTTTCGGCCCACCCAACCCAACACTCCTCTCTCTCTCTCTCTCTCTCTCTCTAAGGGTCCCAACCTTTAATAAGGTAGAGTCCCCTGTGTTTACAATGCTAGTCCCTGGATCAATAGCTAGCATCCACACTTAAGATGTAATATGAAGAAACAAAGGTCATAATACAACTTTATAACCAGGAATAACATAATTTTATTACATCTTACATAGCTCATTTGGCTATTACATTACATTGCAGCAGAATATCTATAAGCATGGGGTCCTTCATCTTCAAAGTGCCACAGGCTAACATGTTGGTTGTAGACTTGTAATCCTAATCATTAAACTTCACTAACATCAATCAAACCTGCAACATCACAAGTTACAGCCACAAGGGTCAATACATTTGAATTGTATTGGCAAGTGATACTATGGTAGTATAGTGGAGTCTATCATCTATATGCATTTGGCTAAGTGGAGCTTAGGCTTGCATTGCTCAAAATAGATTTTCCTTATCATTTGAAAACACTAAGTTTTTGTCTTGGCAAAATCACCCAAGGCATCTATCAATCAAAGATTGAAGATCCTTTAACCCTTGTTCAACCACAAGTTTTTAACTTAGAAATTTGGATGATGAGATTCTTGATAGATTCCATGTCTTGATGCTCAAATTGTCCTTTGCCAGGGACATGGCTAAGTACTTAGATTTTACACTCTACAGAGGTGGTGCACTTTCCCCACAAGACTTGGTTTCACCAAGACAAGATCTTTCAGAAGCCTTTCCTTAGACCAAATGGACGCGTTCCAACCTATCATCCCACTACCACCAACTTTCCAAATGGCTAAGTTCTAGCAACCTATGTGATCCAGGCAGATCCCATAATGCCAAGTGGCTACACTTGAAGCTTCTCAACATTTGACATCTCAAATCTCTTTGTTCCTGGGTGGCAATCCACAAGTGTGATACACAAGGTAACCCATAGCCATGGGCCTTGTGTAACCACTCAACCAAAAACCACCAAGCAATTACCATTCCACCCAGGTGATTCATTAACTTAGTTGTTTTATTAAACAAAAACACAAGTCCTCAGACTTAGAAATTTTTCCATAGTATGAATGTATATATTCCACCCTTGTTTTCTATTAGCTAAGCTCATGATAGTAGTAGGAATCTTAACTTAGGAAAATTTCTACTAAGGTTTCACCTACTAGGTTTTCCCATAGCATGGTTTATACTTAGCAAGAATCCCATGCAAGTTTTACTTAGAAAAATCACTAATGCATAGTGAAAGTAATGGGACAAAAGTATGAAGCATCACTTGCCTTTTTGGTAGATTATAAGTTCACTCCTTGTCCTTGCAACAATCACACTCCTCAAGTCACTACAATTCAATCAAGCAAGGCACAATTTCAATCTACCAATCAAGCAAAACATCACATAAAATAATAAACAAAACAATACATGCAAGCATGCAAAAGGGTTGTTTTATTTGTAAAAGTGGTTCCTAATGGGTCATAAGTATTTGAAAAACATCAAATGGTCATTTTATAAAGTGGCAAATTCATTTGCAAAAGATTTCACTTTATAAACCATTTTCTAAACTAAGTCATTATTTTATGTGGTTTGAAAATGTCTTTAGTAAAGTAGTAGTTCTATAGGGTTCACCAAATACATTTTCAAATCATAAAACTTGGTGTTTGGGGTCAGAGAGTTTGAAACAAAACATTTCCCAAAGGTTTTCTTCCAAAACCATTTTTAAATAAACCATATTTTTATTTGACTAGAATTGGTTTTAAAACAAAGAATCATTCTTTTGCATCACCAAATATATTTTTGAAACCACAAAGTGATTCCTAGGGTCAGTAGGTTCAAAATACACTATTTGCAAAAGATTTTATCCCTAAAATCAATTTTGAACAATTTTTACATTCTAAACAAGCATTCATAAGTTTCTGCACAAACAAACCATTTAACAGAAACTTTTTACTAAACAAATGGCATGGTTGGCTAGGGCTTGCTTTTCTGAATCCATTGATATAAAATTTGCAAATTTTGGACGTGTGGAACTAAAGTTATGCAATTTACAAAATCACATATCTAATAGATCAATTCTGTTCTAATTCAACTCAACAGAGACACGTGGCGTGTTTCTTTTCGCTGATACCGCTTCGTCTGGATCACGTGCTGTAGGCCGTAGGATTAAACTAACATTGCACGGCGCAGATCGATCGATACCCCTTCGGCTAAGGTTCTATCGTGACCATGCGATTAGGATCTGACGGTGCTAAGCCTACTAGCCAGAGATGGGCGGCGCTGCGCTGGCTACTGGTGGCGGAGCGCTCAGGTGGTGGCGGTGCTGGCGAAGCAGGAAGCGAGAGAGGATGGGAAGATGCTCACCTTGTTCACAACGTCGTGGGGAAGCTCAAGGTGTGGTCAGTTTGTCGAGGGGCGCTCTGGTCCGACATGGATTGCTCACCAGAGTCCACACGGCGTCGGGCGTGCTCTGGTCGTCGTTGTGGGCGAGGCTACAGGGCGTGCCGAAGCAAAGTAAAGGATGCGTTAGACGCGCATGGTACTAAGGAGCATGTGAGCATCACTAAATGGCATCGGGGCGGTCCAAGCTTACCAGGAAGACTAGCCGGTGTCGAGGCAGACGGCGGCGAGGTTCAGTTGTCGTCGTTACCGACGCTAGGGAGCTTGCGCGGCTAAGCTAGGAGTACTGGGGAATGTGCCAGAGTCTGTGGGACATGATCGTGTGGTCGAGGAGACGAGTGGGGACGGAGACTGGCCGGAAATTCGTCAGGGAGTTCGTCGGAGACAGGGGCAGTTCGGAGATGATTCCGAGCAGCCTGGTGGCTCTCTGGTGGTGTTGGTTGGGGAAAAGGAAGAGGGAATCATGGCGATTAAGTAAGGCATAGCTGCAGGGAGAATTATGGGCGCAGTAACACGAATTGACGCCGAGAATCCGTAGCAGAAATGGCAGCGAGGTGAGGGGGAGGAACGGGTCCGCGGATTGAAGACGCTGACGGGGCAGGTGGGGTCGTCTGGAAGCGAGAGAGAGGAGAGGTGCGATGGGGTCCATCTGTCAGCGGCCTCGTGGGTTCAAATGTGGGTGTGAATCGTTTTCTGCGGGAGAGGGGTAGTAGGCTGGCTGGGCTTAGTGGGCTAGGATAGTTGGGCTGGGTCGTTTCATTTTTTTTCTGTTCTGAATTCTTTTTCCTTTTTCCAATTCTTATTTCTGTTTTGAAATTCAAATCACAAATCAAACAACCAATTCAAATAAACTTCCACTAAACTTTATATTGAGTTTATCTCTGTTTATCAACACAAATTAAAGTCCAAAACAAAATAATATTTTTAATCTTTTCAGGATCCATTTATTAATTAAATAAAATGGACCTTAGTTATTAAATCAAATAGGGTTTGTTTTATTTATTTTTAAAACTCTATATGAAATCCAAAATAGTACCAAAACCATTCAGTAGGTTTTATTTTAAAATAATAAACACTTGGAAAACTTATTTAAAATAATTTAATAAGTTTTGATGTTTTAATTAAAATGGTAAAACCTTTATTTTTAATAAAAATTGGATATTAATAAATCCTCATTATTTTGTTTAAATGAACCTTTACTCTTTTAATCAAAGCAAAACATTTTATTTCAAAAGATTGGCCAAGGTTTAATTTGGCTCTATAAAAATAGTCTTTATTTATATTCCTACCGTTTCATTTGAAAACAAAATCTTTTTATTAATAGATCCAAAATAATAATTCCAAATATTTTTAACTTTATTGTTTATTTATATTTTTTAAATCCTTTTAAGATTTTATTTGATCAAATCGGTTTGAAGGTTTCCAATTGGGATCAAAAAGTTTCTTCTCACCCTGAAAATCAACAAAGTTTTATTTTATTCATTTATTTTTCACATTACAAGATTTGGAAAATCTTGGGATGTGACAGGCTACCACCCTTAAAATAAATCTCGTCCCGAGATTTGGGAGGCTAGGGGTTACAAGTAGGCTCAAAACAACTAGGGTACTACCACCCTTAAAAATTTTCCAACTAGTTTACATCTTGGCTTGCTTGGGATCTTGATGTAACTTTCCTGGACAAAAGTTTGCATAGTGGCCAAGCTCCTTGCATTTGAAACATGTGATAAGGTTAAGGTCTTGAGGTGGCTTCTCTGGACAATATGATGCATAATGTCCTAACTCTTTGCAGTGGTTGCACATCACTTGGCTAATATCGTTCCTCATCTTGAGTTTCACTAGCTTTTGTTTGTCTTCTTGGCTCTTCTTCTTTTCTGGGCATTCATTGGCATAGTGTCCCATCTCTTTGCAATTGTAACATTGTACCTGGCTTTTATCCTTCTTCTTCTTTTTGGGTCTCTCCAAAGCTAGGAGTTCTTCTAGTTCATGTTCTTCATATCTCACCTCTAAGGTGGGAAATCTTTCTCTCTTCTTGGGGCATTGATCTTCATGCTCCTTGGATGTATGATCCTTGTCTCCACAAATATTGCAAGCTTTGGTTTCTTCTAAAATAATATCTTTGTCATCCTTTTTGTCATTAGATTTTTGGGAAAAGTTTTCTCCCATGTTGATCATTTGAGTAACCAATCTTTGCAACAATTGGGATTGAAGTTTCAAAATCCTTTGTATGGCTGGATCTAGTCCATTGTTGTTGGCTAAAAGCTGAGTTGTCTCTTGGCTCAACTGGTTTTGGGTTGCTATGAGTTCTCTCATATTGTCCTCTTGGTTGTTGTTGTTGTCATCAACCTTGATGTTGGAGTCTCTTGGAGTAGTCATCTGTTTGGGTTGAATTGAGATTAGAATAGGCAAGATATTTCTAAGGGAATAATTCTAATCACACACATCACAATTCACTCAAGCAATGTGCAAGCAATCACAACAAACATTCCACTCAAACAACAAGTTTCAAGCATATTTTTAGGCAACCAAAAATATTTTTGTTACACCACATAAGTTGGTGGGTTTGACTTAAACTAAATATGGTGGTCCATCTATATGGTTCACTTGTGATCTTTCCATCTTTATTGGTTGATTCCTCTTGCTTGAGATCATGGTTTCCTTGGGAAATCCCTTGGTCACAAAACTTCACAGGTGATGAGGGCTCCTTCTAATTTGTGTTTCCTTAGTCTTCAAATCTTGAGCAAGAATTCTTGTCTCACTTGTCCTTAGTGATATCCAAGGTTGAAGTCCTTGGTGAAAATGTTGAAGATGTTGAAGTCATTAGAGTTGAAGATGTTGAAGTCATTAGAGTTGATAAAATCCTTTGCACATGATGAAGTCTTTGGCCATGGGGTAGGCTTTGTCCATCAAGTTTGAATTAGAAGAGATGTAGAATCAAAACCAAAATGGTTGAGGAAAGAGTTTACAAGATTGTTTGTAAATAAGTTCTGGAACAATAACAACTCCTATTTTTTCTAAGGGGTTTTGTCCAATCCTAGGTTTACAAATCCTACAGGCAACACAATGATCTGATACCATCTATAAAGGGTCCCAACCTTTAATAAGGTAGAGTCCCCTGTGTTTACAATGCTAGTCCCTGGATCAATAGCTAGCATCCACAGTTAAGATGTAATATCAAGAAACAAAGGTCATAATACAACTTTATAACCAGGAATAACATAATTTTATTACATCTTACATAGCTCATTTGGCTATTACATTACATTGCAGCAGAATATCTATAAGCATGGGGTCCTTCATCTTCAAAGTGCCACAGGAAAACATGTTGGTTGTAGACTTGTAATCCTAATCATTAAACTTCACTAACATCAATCAAACCTGCAACATCACAAGTTACAGCCACAAGGGTCAATACATTTGAATTGTATTGGCAAGTGATACTATGGTAGTATAGTGGAGTCTATCATCTATATGCATTTGGCTAAGTGGAGCTTAGGCTTGCATTGCTCAAAATAGATTTTCCTTATCATTTGAAAACACTAAGTTTTTGTCTTGGCAAAATCACCCAAGGCATCTATCAATCAAAGATTGAAGATCCTTTAACCCTTGTTCAACCACAAGTTTTTAACTTAGAAATTTGGATGATGAGATTCTTGATAGCTTCCATGTCTTGATGCTCAAATTGTCCTTTGCCAGGGACATGGCTAAGTACTTAGATTTTACACTCTACAGAGGTGGTGCACTTTCCCCACAAGACTTGGTTTCACCAAGACAAGATCTTTCAGAAGCCTTTCCTTAGACCAAATGGACGTGTTCCAACCTATCATCCCACTACCACCAACTGTCCAAATGGCTAAGTTCTAGCAACCTATGTGATCCAGGCAGAGCCCATAATGCCAAGTGGCTGCACTTGAAGCTTCTCAACATTTGACATCTCAAATCTCTTTGTTCCTGGGTGGCAATCCACAAGTGTGATACACAAGGTAAACCATAGCCATGGGCCTTGTGTAACCACTCAACCAAAAACCACCAAGCAAGTCCCTTTCCACCCAGGTGATTCATTAACTTAGTTGTTTTATTAAACAAAAACACAAGTCCTCAGACTTAGAAATTTTTCCATAGTATGAATGTATATATTCCACCCTTGTTTTATATTAGCTAAGCTAAGCATGATAGTAGTAGGAATCTTAACTTAGGAAAATTTCTACTAAGGTTTCACCTACTAGGTTTTCCCATAGCATGGTTTATACTTAGCAAGAATCCCATGCAAGTTTTACTTAGAAAAATCACTAATGCATAGTGAAAGTAATGGGACAAAAGTATGAAGCATCACTTGCCTTTTTGGTAGATTATAAGTTCAGTCCTTGTCCTTGCAACAATCACACTCCTCAAGTCACTACAATTCAATCAAGCAAGGCACAATTTCAATCTACCAATCAAGCAAAACATCACATAAAATAATAAACAAAACAATACATGCAAGCATGCAAAAGGGTTGTTTTATTTGTAAAAGTGGTTTCTAATGGGTCATAGGTATTTGAAAAACATCAAATGGTCATTTTATAAAGTGGCAAAGTCATTTGCAAAAGATTTCACTTTATAAACCATTTTCTAAACTAAGTCATTATTTTATGTGGTTTGAAAATGTCTTTAGTAAAGTAGTAGTTCTATAGGGTTCACCAAATACATTTTCAAATCATAAAACTTGGTGTTTGGGGTCAGAGAGTTTGAAACAAAACATTTCCCAAAGGTTTTCTTCCAAAACTATTTTTAATAAATAAACCATATTTTTATTTGACTAGAATTGGTTTTAAATCAAAGAATCATTATTTTGCGTCACCAAATATATTTTTGAAACCACAAAGTGATTCCTAGGGTCAGTAGGTTCAAAATACACCATTTTCAAAAGATTTTGTCCCTAAAATCAATTTTGAACAATTTTTACATTCTAAACAAGCATTCATAAGTTTCTGCAAAAACAAACCATTTAACAGAAACTTTTTACTAAAAAAATGGCATGGTTGGCTAGGGCTTTCTTTTCTGAATCCATTGATATAAAATTTGCAAATTTTGGACGTGTGGAACTAAAGTTATGCAATTTACAAAATCACATATCTAATAGATCAATTCTGTTCTAATTCAACTCAACAGAGACACGTGGTGTGTTTCTATTCGTTGATACCGCTTCGTCTGGATCACGCGTTGTAGGCCGTAGGATTAAACTAACATCGCACGGCGCAGATCGATCGATACCCCTTCGGCTAAGGTTCTATCGTGACCATGTGATTAGGATCTGACGGTGCTAAGCCTACTAGCCAGAGATGGGCGGCGCTGCGATGGCTACTGGCGGCGGAGCGCTCAGGTGGTGGCGGTGCTGGCAAAGCAGGAAGCGAGAGAGGATGGGAAGATGCTCACCTTGTTCGCAACGTCGTGGGGAAGCTCAAGGTGTGGTCAGTTTGTCGAGGGGCGCTCTGGTCCGACGTGGATTGCTCACCGGAGTCCACACGGCGTCGGGCGTGCTCTGGTCGTCGTTGTGGGCAAGGCTACAGGGCGTGCCGAAGAAAAGTAAACGATGCGTTAGACGCGCATGGTACTAAGGAGCATGTGAGCATCACTGAATGGCATCGGGGCGGTCCGAGCTTACTAGGAAGACTCGCCGGTGTCGAGGCAGACGGCGGCGAGGTTCAGCTGTCGTCGTTGCTGACGCTAGGGAGCTTGCGCAGCTAAGCTAGGAGTACTGGGGAATGCGCCAGAGTCTGTGGGACATGATCGTGTGGTCGAGGAGACGAGTGGGGATGGAGAATGGCCGGAAATTCGTCAGGGAGTTCGTCAGAGACAGGGGCAGTTCGGAGATGATTTCGAGCAGCCTGGTGGCTCTCTGGTGGCGTTGGTTGGGGGAAAGGAAGAGGGAATCATGGCGATTAAGTAAGGCATAGCTGCAGGGAGAATTATGGGCGCAGTAACACGAATTGACGCCGAGAATCCGCGGCAGAAACGGCAGCGAGGGAAGGGGGAGGAACGGGTCCGCGGATTGAAGACGCTGACGGGGCAGGTGGGGTCGTCTGGCAGCGAGAGAGAGGAGGGGTGCGATGGGGTCCATCTGTCAGCGGCCTCGTGGGTTCAAATGTGGGTGTGAATCGTTTTCTGCGGGAGAGGGGTAGTGGGCTGGCTGGGCTTAGTGGGCTAGGATAGTTGGGCTGGGTCGTTTCATATATTTTTTTCTGTTCTGAATTCTTTTTCCTTTTTCCAATTCTTATTTCTGTTTTGAAATTCAAATCACAAATCAAACAACCAATTCAAATAAACTTCCACTAAACTTTATATTGAGTTTAGCTCTGTTTATCAACACAAATCAAAGTCCAAAACAAAATAATATTTTTAATCTTTTTAGGATCCATTTATTAATTAAATAAAATGGACCTTAGTTATTAAATCAAATAGGGTTTGTTTTATTTATTTTTAAAACTCTATTTGAAATCCAAAATAGTACCAAAACCATTCAGTAGGTTTTATTTGAAAATAATAAACACTTGGAAAACTTATTTAAAATAATCTAATAAGTTTTGATGTTTTAATTAAAATGGTAAAACCTTTATTTTTAATAAAAATTGGATATTAATAAATCCTCATTATTTTGTTTAAATGAACCTTTACTCTTTTAATCAAAGCAAAACATTTTATTTCAAAAGATTGGCCGAGGTTCAATTTGGCTCTATAAAAATAGTCTTTATTTATATTCCTACCTTTTCATCTGAAAACAAAATCTTTTTATTAATAGATCCAAAATAATAATTCCAAATATTTTTAATTTTATTGTTTATTTATCTTTTTTAAATCCTTTTAAGATTTTATTTGATCAAATAGGTTTGAAGGTGTCCAATTGGGATCAAAAAGTTTCTTCTCACCCTGAAAATCAACAAAGTTTTATTTTATTCATTTACTTTTCACATTACAAGGTTTGGAAAATCTTGGGATGTGACACTCTCTCTCTCCAGCTCACCTCTCCTTCTCCTTCCCCGGCCCCGTGGTCAGCGGGGCTGTCGCCAGCGATTCGCACCGCCGTGGACTGCCCTGGTCGCCGCCGTGGTGCAGGGAGAGGTTGTTGACTCCGCTCTTCCCTTCTGTCCAACTAGATTTGGACATGATGCTCTCCTGTGGCCAGATCGATGTTGTCCCGAACCCTATGGTTTGGGGTTGGGTTGGATCCTAGCGCCGACGCTACTGTTGTGCATCATGGTGATGCTCCTCGCCCCTATGCGTGGATATGGTCGTTGTCGTGGCGTTGTATGGGTTGCAGCGCCCCCTTTTGGGGTGCTCCCCGTGCCTCCATGGTCGTCGGCCCCTCTACTTCCTCTTCGATTCTACAGCAAGGACCTATTGTAAGATTTTTTCCTCTCCCCTTGTGCTCTTTGTGATAGTTTATCTTCTGCTAGATGTTGGTGGTGACATTCCTGGTGATTGTCTGGTCCTAATTAGGGTTCTTGGTTCTGCTTGGGGTTCATACCCTGCTGTTGATTAAGTAATTGATGAAGTGGATCATGTGTTAATGATCCTTAAGAATGCTAAATGATTGTTAGTTGTGGCTTGTTGCTTAAGATGAACTGTGGTGGTGCTAGTGGCTTATCAGATGATTCTATGGATTAATTTTGATGTGTCAGAGGATAAAGTTGCTATAGAAACAATACTTGGGAATCTTGTGGTTTACTGTTTCACCACTGTAATTACTTGGTGAATGACAGTGAGTGTTGTGTGATGAAATCACTGTATTAACACTTGTTGGCTTAAGAATTCATATGTAGTTTGAGATCAAATGGTTTCAAACAGTGAAGATATACATAGGGATTTTCTTAATTACGATTCCTATGATAACAGGAAAATGATTTGTAGTTGGTTGATTGAATCTTGTGAAGGTTGAATGCTTAACCTGATTAGAGTAGAACTGCTCTTTTGACACCATGTTTGTATGGCACACAAGGTTAGATTCTATTTCTTGATTTGGTTTGGTTAAGCTTAAGATGAATTTGGCTTTAAAGATAAATAGAGATTTTCCTTTCTTAAATCCCTAAGACCAATGATGTTGGTCTGAGGTTTAGGGATTAGGATTTTATCTAGTTGATTCACATGGATGGTTCTGTTAGTGGTACCAGCTACTGTTTCTTGAATCAACGTTTGGGAAAAATGATGGTAGGCTTGATCACTTGTATGGATCCATAATATTAAGTTCTAAGGTCCTACTCTTATCTTAGAGATGTGCCTAGAATTTAAAATCTTAGCTATGTTCATTGAAATATAGCTTGATAGCTAAATCAATGATGTTGTTCTGAGATTTAGTTGGATCCTTATACTTTGCTGTTTGCTTTTAGAGTTTAAAACCTCAGTGATGGATTCACCCCACTTGGGTGATTTCGGAGAGTTTGAATAAGAGTCAGATCATGTATGTTTGTCTAATCTTAGACAGATAGATCATTTGATGGTTTATTTACTCACCACTGTCACTTGATGTTGTGGTTTCTAGTGGTTGATCTTGTGGCAGCTTGATCTGGTGATCCCCTAGTATTTCTAGCTCCTGGCTTGTCCTTGATATAGCCCATCATCTCCTGATCCTGATGGCTTGATCTTGATCTTGCTATCCACCTGATCTACCCCCTCCTTATGTCACCATCTTGGTGATGTGATCCTGGGCTTTGGTTGGTTTAATCTAGCTTGGCTGTTGTGCTTGGTTTAGCTGTTGGCTGCTGTGTTTGGTGTGTAAAAGAAATGGAGTGGTGTGGGTATTGGTTTTCCCACGGATGTGTTGATAGTTTTGTTTGGTTGTGCTGCTGCTATGGTGTTGACAGCACACACCATGCGGTTTGGTGTGTGTGCTGCTTGTGTGCCTGCTACACAGATATGGATATGTTCTGAATTTTGAAAGTTACTTTCATCTGGTTACTTTTACTTGGCTGGTGAAACTTGCCCCTCCTTGCTGTGATTTGACTTATGGCTTTAAATTATGAAAGATACATTCTTTCATTTTGGTGAAACTTGCCCCTTATATACTCAATGATGAAGAAGTGAACAGTGGACTTCACTGTCAACTTCTGAGAGTAAAAATTATTCTAATCCTAACCTTCTTTTTCCTTTAAGTTTATTTTTATTTTGCAGGCACCAGATTTGAAGATCAAGACTTTAGTTTAGGTTTTCTTTTTCTTTTTTTAGATTAGTCACTTGTAATAACTATCATATTCAATTGTAATCTTTAATTTATTCTTTTGTAATCTTTAATTTTATTCTTTTGTAATAAATATTGTACTATTATCAATAAAGAAATATTATTCTTCATTTATTTGTTATTGTAAAGATTGTGGATGATTTTCATAAGTTGCATTTTGTAATTTATTTATTGAATAAAATTATGAAATAGATATTCATATTCTTAATTGCTCTCTTGATATAAAGTTTGAGTTATTATTGGTTAACTCTTAATTAAATCAAAGATTCAAACATTATTCAAAAATCCATTTGAATTACAATTTAAACACTCAAGTTTTAAATTGAAATTTCATTTCCCAAAACACATAAGTCCACAAAGATCATATCAAAGTCTATAACAATCATCCTTCAAGACTATGACTAATCTCAAAGGATGAAAGAAACCTTGATCACTCTAGGTTTTTATTTGGCGAAAAATTTACGCACATTTTCACAGATGAATGCATGCAACATTCCAAATTCCTAAATCTACCCTTCGTTAGTTCCTAAACGCTGGGATGTTACAAAACAGTAACCCTAGGACCCAAAGGGGTGTAACCGCCTTCGCCTATATAAGGAGGGGGATAGCCAGGGTTTAAGGAGGTTGGACCAAGTAGGAACTAGTGCCCTGAGGATTTGTTGCTACAGCTCAAGGAGCACTTTTAAACTTCTAGGATCAATAAAATCCCAAGTGTGGAGAGTTCATCTTGCTCTTCGTGTGCGGCTAGACCGTGCACTCCCTCTCCGGTTACCACAAGCATCCATTCAGCCCCCAACTTAAGCCTACCCATGGCATCTATCATGACACCACCACGACATCTGCCGCAGCTCCCCCATCAAAAATTCCTCCCTGGCAGTGGCCCGCTTAGCTTTCGAGTTCCACACATCTGCATGGCCTCGAACACCAAGGATATCCTT
This sequence comes from Avena sativa, assembly GCA_916181665.1. Lineage (NCBI taxonomy): Eukaryota > Viridiplantae > Streptophyta > Magnoliopsida > Poales > Poaceae > Avena > Avena sativa. The sequence goes on from OV702294.1 coordinate 513,700,553, forward strand.
CTCCAAGATATGGACACAGTTGTGAAGAAAAACAAGTTGTGACGCATCATCCAGAGATGGTCGCGGATCAGGTACAGTCGAAGTATCAGTGGGAGTCTCACCCGAAGGACCCTACAAGCAAACAAGTAAGGACATGAACATCACAAACATCTCTAGCGATAGCTCGAAACATAATTTATATATACATCAAAGGCCACCGTGTGGCATACATAGAGATTGTTCATCAACAAAAGGTTACATTACAAAAGGAAGAGGATAAACTATCCTAAATACAACACCAGAGCCTAGGCACCAGCACTCGGAGTGGCCTCAGAGCTAGAATGTCTGCTCTTGGCCTCCTCCTGCTACTTTGCCGCATACTCCGCAAGAAGATCAATAAGTTTCGGCCCGTAACGCTTACAGCGTGAGGCAAAGAGGGCGAAGGCTACCGCTGAGCCATCTACAGTAGTTGACATCTGGGAGGTGATGTGCGGCAGATCCATCTCGGCTTCGGATGCCATGGCCATGGCCAACCCCATGGAGGCGCCAATGCCCTTCTTCTTGCACTTGTAGGCTGCCGGAGCGTCCTCCGCCAGAGCATCCGCCAGAGCGTCGACATCCTCAAGAGCAGCGCCCTTGGGAACGACCTCCCTGTAGAAGCGTCGGAGCACTTCCTTGGCCTTTGCCAGGGACCAACAACAGTACCGCAGCGATCTTCGACCACTGTGGTGGCATCATCCAGAGCATCATCATGCTCCAGCACACCGCGATCAAACGCGATGCCGGACGTATCTGAGACAAAGAAGAAAATACCCAAAATAAGTTGAAGACAAGAAGAAACCGAAAAAATATAAGACCAAAGAAAGTAAAGGACACTCATCGGAGAAGGCTTTGGCTATAGCCATGAGCCTATTGGCCACCTCCTTCTCGCGGGAAGCCACCGCAGAAGCGAGCTGCGCCTCGCGATCTGCAGCCTCCTTCCGCAGGCGCTCCTAGGCCTCAGCAGTGTCGGCTACCTCCTTCTGCAGGTGCTCCTTCGCCTCCGTAGCATCCGCAACTTTCTTCTCCGCTCGACCGAGGCTCTTTTCTAGAGCGTCCAGCCGATGAAGAGAAGCATTATTTTCATCTGCAAACACCAAGGAGCATATGAGCAACACAAACATTGATCATGTGATAGACAAACTAAACAAGAATGCAAAACGTGTGTACCTCGAAGCTGTTGCATGCTGGCCTCCAGCGCCAGATGTTGTTGGATAAGAAGGTTAGCACTATGCACAAAGGGCTGCAAGAAGAAACAGAAGCAAACAATCACGAACACATCAGAAAGGGCCCAGGGGCTACGCCCCGCAAGAGAAAAATCGACCAACAGGTCATCCGAACAAAGGGGCTCGGGGGCTCCCCCTACAAGATAAAGGTGCAAAACTACTTACATGCTTAGGCAAGGACTCCGAAGTTCCGTGTGTGATCTTCTGAGTCACAACTACCCAAGCCTCTCGCTTGGAAAGCTTCGGTTCATCGTCCTTAGAGTTAGCCACCACCTGAGAGGGAGGAGCTATTGGCTTCGACTCCCCTACGGCCTCTTGAGTGCCCTCACTAAGAGAACCCTCTGAGGAGTGGCTGCAAGAAAAATACTGATCAAGAGAAGCTACATTACACACACAAATGACAGAACAAAGCGAAGATGAAACTACTTACGAGTCAATATCTGACAAGTTGAAGATCGGCGCTGCCTTCTCCTTCTTCTTCTTCTTGGATGGCAGCTGCGGCGCCATAGCCCGAAGTGGCACAGCAGGGAAAGGTGCAGAGGAAGCACCCTCATCCTCACCATGTTGCTCCAGGAAGGAAGGGCCCTGGGGAGTCGGCAGAGTCGACGCATCCGAAGACTTGCTCCGAGAGCGCTTTTGGGTCTACCCCTCGCTCGGCTCGGGGGCTTCCTAGGTCGGAGATTGCGCCGGCAGAAGTTCGGACTCAGAGTCCACAACCTCGTTGTCTGGCACAATCGGAAATTTCTCAGGCAGCGGAGGCATCATGTCGGCCACCTTGATCTCCTGTACACCAAAGAAGACAAAGATCGTGATTAGCAATAATATTCATAAGTAAGCAGCACTCGAACAAAAGGCGCAACGCGCATGACGCAATTCTATACCTGAGGAACTGCATTCGAAGAACTGAAGGGGGCAGTCAAGGACTTCCCCGGGAGGTCCTCATCCACCTTGAACTTCAGCAGCGGCCGAAGAGCTCTATCGAGGTCGCCCCTGGATAGCTCCTCGGCTGAGACCCTCGTCGGATCGTGGCGGCCAGTGTAAAGAAACATCGGATGCGCCCTCGCTTGGAGCGGCTGCACCCGACGTTTGAGGGAGGTACAGATGATATCCACACCATCGACCTCCTTCTCAGCAACCATCTGGAGCGCCTCCACCCGACGGTAGAGCTCCTCCACTTCTGCCACCTCGCCCTCCAGGATATGGTTCTTCCAGGATCGCTTCGGAATGATTTCCTAGGAGGAGTCGAAGGGGGCAAGGCCAAAATCATGTCCGTCCATCGTGGAATCGCGGATATAAAACCACTTCTTCCGCCAGTATTGAACAGACTCGTACATGGAAAAGGAAAAGAAAAGAACAGAAGATCGGATGGAGATGATGGAGCCACCGAGTGGGTAGACCCCGCTGGTGCAAGACTGCCTCTTCACGGAATAGAGCTTCCGGAAGAGGCCAAAGTGCGGCTCGATACCGAGCCAACACTCGCATATAGTGATAAAGCAGGCGATATGAAGGAGCGAATTGGGAGAGAGATGATGAAGTTGGATGTCGTAAAAGAAAAGGAGTCCACGAAGAAAATCGTGGATAGGGAGCGAAAGACCACGAAGTACAAAGGCGACGAACATCACCCGAAACCTTACGGGTGGATGGGGAGTTACCTCATCACCAGGAAGCTTTACATCCTCCTTGTTCTGCGGGATCAGCCCTGCGTCGCGCAGCTTGTGCAGGTCACCGTAACGCGCCTCCGTGCGCCTCCACCCTCCGTCGATGATGCGAGGGGCAGCAGCAACCTTCTTGTCACCGGCAGCGGCACTCGATCCAGCTCCAGCAGCGCCCTTCCTCGATTTTCCCATCGCGCAGTAGTGAGTGCGGCGATGAGCGCGGAGAAATGGAGAAGGAAACAACTAGAGAACGTCCACTGCGTGCAAGAGAGGCAGTGCTCGAGAAAATGGAGGCAATGGCAAAAGCAAATGGCAAAGGGTGAAAACAGAATCACTGTTTCCCCACGGTTATAAAAGACGAGGACAATAAATAAGAGTCGTCGATCCAGAATCCCTAACACGCAAGCAAAATCTAACCCTACACGTGTCAACACAACAATGAACCGTCGCCAGCACGCCGTCCACTATGCACGGAAACCGAGGAGACGCAGTAATTCTCGCCACGTCGTGCATGACTAGTCAACTCCAAGTCAGGAAGTGGGACCCGCGTTCGTCCTGTCACATCATCTTTAGCTGACATGGATATGCCCTATGGGTACCCGATATTAGCATACCTGCTCCAGCCCGACAGAAGGCCCACTCGACAACCTTCCAGGGTCCATGACGCCTATGACGGTTCGGCTGATATGAAGCCCATATGAACACGGACTCCCAAGCGCACAAGACAAGGAAATCTCAAGACTAGAGTTTGAATACAACTTGTAACCAAATCGTATTGGCACTCGAGACCTAGCATCCTCATATATAAAGGCTAGGAGGGTCCAACGAGGAGGACAGATTACGATACAATAGACTAGACCATAACAGATCTACAGATCTAGACAACTCCTCACCACATACACACCTCCACGCCAGATTACATCTACGCACCCCTTTACTTTTCGGTTTCGCCGTAATCAAGAGCAGACAAGCAGGAGTAGGGTCTCCGATGACCTGAACCTGGGTAAATCTCGTATCCCCTGGTTGCTTGTCTATTAATCATTACGCGATCTCCAGCATCCCCATCTTCTCCAAAATCCAAGCTCATAACAATGGGCATTGACGAGGTCGAAACCTCGTCAATTGGCGCCGTCCGTGGGAATTGAGGACACTGATTGTGCGATGGTGACGGTTCCATCCGAAACGATCTACGATTTATCGGCATCGGAGTTGTGAACTGGCCCGGATTACAGTCAGCAGACGTCGGTTCGTTCTTAAAAAAGACGTGCCTCAAGGGAGGAAAAGCTGGAACTCGAATCAATTATTGATGTCGCCCTATCGACCAAGGCTATGTTGCATCAGTACCAAGGAGGAGACAAGTCTGATCTAGAATATTAGTGGTTGCGGACGATTGGAGTCGCATATCCATAGAGTCCGTTGGGATTTTTCAGATGGCTTCCTACAGAGTTCATGCAAAAAATAAGAGGACCACGTAGGGTCTTGTCAATCGATGAAGCAGAAGTAACAAAATAAGAAAAAATGCAACATGCGATCGGTGAAAAATTAGTTGATCCTCATGGAGTGTATCACCAAGGGCTTTACGTGAGGCAAAATTCAAGATTTCAAAGGACAACTGGCAGCCATGACGCGCGACTCGTAAACGCGTCGACTACACGTCTGCCGTCAAGCTCCGTCCGACCACATTGACTCTACGCACGGGGGTTGTGCCCCCTCCGCCGTGCGACCCGCTGCGGTTTTCGGCTTCAGCGACCCGAGAATCCTTCGACTGCGGTGGTCCGCTTTAATTTTCTGCTGCGGCGACCCGCTACGGTCTTCAACTGCGCTGACTTTTCTTCGGCGACCCGCCGTGGTCTTCGACCCGATGTAATCTTCGGCTCCAACGACTCGGGGACTCGGGGGGCTTCCTCCGCTTTGGCGACCCTCCGCGGTCTTCGGCTCCGGTGGCCCGGTGTCTTCTTCAACTTCAACGACCCTCCACGGTCTTCGGATGTGGCGACCCACCATGTATTCGACTGAGGTGACCCGCCACATCCTTCGACTTTGACGACTCGCCATCATGCCAACTCCTCCGTGTCGATTACGTCGGCCATGTTACTCGCTACCGCATAAACTTCGTCCACGAAAACTACCAACAAAGCTAAGTTTCCCTATACTTAGAGAAGATTTCCTTTTTAACTCGCACTCGAAACACTCGGGGGCTGCGCCTCTTCGAGTAACCTAATGTGCCATCGGCTCCACGCACTCGAGCACCTCATACACGATAGCCCGAGTAGCTGATTCTGCCTGAGCATCGAATCCTTGAACTCCGAGTGCCTCGGCAAGGTATTGAGACTAAGGGTAATCAGGCTAACGAAAAGGTCTAGCATACAGTGCAATAGTGTCGACTCGATCGGCACCAGAATCTTAATGTACAAGCCAAAAGGCAAATATTCCTTACAAGATACAAGTACTTTACAATTCTTTATGTTTTCTGCAGCTTACAAGGATGTCAAATGCACTGAGCTATTCTATCGGGTCCTCCAACGGAGTCGACCAGCGCCATTTACGTCAACAGACGCCAAGACCCGAGTCGAAGCATTCCTCGGATGACCACATCAATCATCGACAAAAGCGGCATTGGCCGCACACCCGACAGAAGAAACGGCGTCGACTTCATCCGCAACGTCGAGTCCTTCCGGCTAAAATGCCGCATCACTCCTCTAGATTGACTCCTGGCTCCTTATGTGTGAGACGCTGACTCGATGCACTTTCGGGTTAGTGGTTTCTCCTCGCATGAGTCTCCACTCGAGTCTGTGACTCGATTAGACACTCGAGGGCTACTCCTATCAGGAGCGCTGGTCGCGCACCCGATGTACTTCTGGGTCAGCGGTACGCCCACGATATTGACGACTACAACTACATGATACAAGACTCGAGTCTCTGCACGAGTCTACGACTCCGCCAGACACTCGGGGGATACTCCAAACTGGAGCGCTGGTCGCGCACATAGAAGATCTTCGAGTGGCATGCTTCGATTCCTCACTCGAATCAACCATTCGATTGAGGACTCGGGGGCTACTCCCATAGGGAGCACTGGTCGCGCACTCGAAAAAATGAAGGCATTCGAGGCATCTGCAAGGTCATCCAAAGAACTTTCGGATCACTGTATTGCGCAACCGACGACTATAAGTTTCTGCTTGAGTCTACGACTCGAACAGACACTCAGGGGCTACTCCCATAGGGAGCGCTGGTCGCGCACCCTATAGTCCATTGTGTTGACTACGCCCATAATGTTGACTCCTTTACAACAACCGAACAAATTCAGCTGACCCGATGAACTTTCGGGTGAAGTACTTCACACTCGACACAGCTTTCGACTCCGACATCAAAATACAAGGTTTAAGGACAACTAAGTCTCCAAATTACAAGGTTCAAGGAACCGAGGAGGCACCGTAATTTTTGCCACGACGCACATGACCATTCAACTCCAAGTCAGAAAGTGGGACCCACGTCGTCCAATCACGTCACCTCTGGCGCCGCAGATGGTTGAGGTCACCGATCGTCAGCACTGACATCATCAAAACCACACTAGCAACGGTTACAAATCTTTGGCTAACAGCTAAAAGTACTCACTCAAATCTACGATTCGAGCAACTACTCGGGGGGTACTCCTATCAGGAGTGCTGGCCGCGCACCTGAGGCATGATTAAGGTACTACACCAACATTGATTCTTCGAGTCCTACGTCGAGTCTACGACTCCACTACGGACTCGGGGCTACTCCCATAGGGAGGATTGATTCAAGCATCCGAAACAAATTGTGTCCTACGGACCTAAAGCTAACAATGGCTGAATTAAAGTCTCTGCTCGAGTCTACGACTCGAACAGACACTCGGGGGCTACTCCCATAGGGAGCGCTGGTCGTGCACCCTATGAATTCTTCGACTGGAATCTTCGGATCGATATGCAAAAACTTTTTGGCAACTTTGCCCCAATAAACGCTAAGTGAGTAACATCCTCCTTGGCTACCCGAAACACCTCCGCGGTGACAAAATTTTGGATTACGTGTCTGCGACGCAAAGATAAGACCTACAAATACCATCTGATGGCCTGGTAACGCACCTGACTGCGCTCTACTAGTAAAAATCCGTGCCAACAGGCGTGATGAAAATCCCGACGGACGCGTTGGGTACATCATTCAAAAACTACTGGGATTTGACTCCTATATCTTTGTGTTTATGATAAATGTTTACATTCATGCTATAACAGTATTAACCAGGAAAAAATAATACTTGTGTGATTTATAAACTAAATTAGAGTCCCTAGTAAAGCCTCTTCATAATACTAGCTTGTTGGTTAATAGATGATTATGGTTTCCCTATCATGAACATTGAGATGTTATTAACAACAAGATCATATCATTAGGAGAATGGTATGATGGACATACTCCTATAGATAAGCGTAGCATAAAGATCAAGTCATTTTAATAGTTCAATTGCTATAAGCTTTCTGATACATAGTAACCTAATTCCTTCGACCATGAGATCATGCTTATCACCATCACCAGAAGGATGCTTTGATGACATCAAACACCACACCGTAACTGGGTGGCTATAAAGGTGGCATTGAGTGTTCGGAAAGTATGGGTTGAGACACATGGATCAAGATTGGGATTTTTCCATCCATATGATGGATAGATATACTCTGGGCCCTCTTGGTGGAATGTCATCCAATTAGCTTGCAAGCATGTGACTGGATCACAAGGGATCACATACCACAGGAACGAGAAAAGAGTACTTATCAGTAACGAGGTTGAACTAGGTATGCAGAGATACCGAGATCAAAACCTCGGATAAGTAAATTATCGTGAGACAGAGGGAAATTGGTATCGTATGTAAGTGGTTCATTCGATCGCAAAGTAATCGTAGAAATATGTGGGAGCCATATGAATTTCTAGATTCCTCTATTGGTTATTGATCAGAGAAGTGTCTCGATCATGTCCGCATAATTCACGAACCGTAGGGAGACACACTTAAGGATTTGATGTTGTTGAGTAGTTATGGAATGATGAGTAAGAGACCAAATGTTGTTCGGAGTCTCGGATGGGATCCGGGATATCACGAGGAGATCTGAAATGGTCCGGAGAATAAGATTCATATAAGGAAAGTCTTGTTTCTATGTTGTGGAATGATTCCGGTGTTTTCATCGGGAATGTTCTAGAAGGGTCCGGAAGGTCCGGCACTCCGGAGGGGAAGGGTACATGAATGTGTCATGGCTGAGCAAAATAAAGGGAGAAATCAAATCCTAGTTTGAAAAGTCAAACGCCAATTTGAAAAGTCAAACGGCAGTTTTGCTTGGTGGAGGGAGAGTAGGAAACCTACTTGGGGAGGAGTTCCTCTCCCTCCACCCCTCCCCTTGGCCGGCGCCCTCCCACCTATAAAAGGAGGGGCAGGGCTGCCCCTCTTCCCTACACCCAACACCACCCAAACCCTAGCCCTAAGCCGCCGGCGCCACCACCCCCTGCTGCCGCCTAGGGCACCACCAACTCGCCGAGTTGGGGTGATCCCAAACCCTAGCCGTCGGCTAGCCTCTCCCCTTGGTGCTTCTAAACCCTACATCGCCAAGGCCTCTCTCATAGTCCACCATACTCGCTCCGGCTTAAGGCGAAGCCCTGCGAGATTTCCCCTCTACTTCTGGTACCACGCCGTCGTGCTACCGAAATCGCGAGGAGAGTGCTACAACCTTCGCTGCTTGCTGGAACAAGGGAGAGGAAGGTCTTCATCGAGTACCGAACGTGTGATCGACTATGGAAGCGCTGCCGGAATGCAGCGCCAGAAGGATCGTCTACACGATCTTGAGATCGGCAAGAGTACGACTACATCACCCACGAGAATCTGCTCTCATTAACCGCTTTGGAATCTTCGAGGGTGAGTTCCTCTATCGACTTGTTGCTACAATCTAGTAGATAGATCTTGGCTTGTTTGTTTGCATGCGGTAGAAAATTTTTGTTTTCCATGCTACGAACCCCTACAGTGGTATCAGAGCCGTGTCTATATGTAGATCTGTTGCACGAGTAGAACACAATGGTCATTGTGGGCGATGGTGCTTTTATTATCAATTGCTTCTTGTGTACTTTGGATATTGCGGTATGATGGGATGAAGCGGCCCGGGCTAACCTTACATGACATCGTTCATGAGACTTGCTCCACGCTCAACATGCAACTTGTATTGCATAAGTGGCTTTGCGAGTGTCTGTCCCTCCCATCATAGTATAGATCCAATTTACAACGGGAACTTGATAGTTCAAGCATCAACGTTGTGGTTCTTGTTCGTAAGTTAGAGCGACACTTATTGAAAGCCCCAAACCACGTAAAATATGCAAAGAAAATTAGAGGCGTCTAACTTTGTTTTGCAGGGGTGTGCTGTGATGTGATATGGCCATGATTGTGATTATATTTGATGTATGCAATGTTCCTTATTGTAAGTTGGCAACCGGCTGGAGCCATATGGTTGTCTTTAAATTCTATTAAGACCCGCGTGTCTATTCAAAGTAGTTGTAATAGTTGAAGCTGGTGGACGACAACCATGGAACAGCGTCATTGACCTTGATGCAATGCCGGTGATGATGGAGATCATGTTCGTGCTTGAAGATGGAGATCGGAAGCACAAAGAAGATAGGCCATATCATATCACATATTATGAATTGCATGTGATGTTAATCCTTTATGCATCTTGTATTGCTTAGTTAACGACGGTAGCATTATAAGATGATCCTCAAGCACACAAATTTCAAGTTTTAAAGTGTTCATCCTTAGTTAGCACCATTGCTAAAGCTTGTTGCTTCGAAGCACCACGTGATGATCGGGTGTGTTAGATTCTGCAAGTGTATACAACGTGAGCAAGCCAGTTTTGCTCATGCAGAAACTAAGGTTTGATCTTGACGAGCCTAGCATGTACAGACATGGTCTCGGAACACGGATCACCGAAAGGTAAAGCATGAGTCATATAGTAGATATGATGAACATGTTGATTGTTCGCCATTGAAGCTACATCAACTCTCGTGATGATCGGTTTTGATGTGGTGGATTTGGTTCGTGTGATCACTAAAACAATGTGAGGGATATTGTTTTGAGTGGGAGTTCACCTAGATTAATTTAACTATTAATTAGAACTCAATTTGTCATAAACTTAGTCTAAACTATTGCAAATATCTTGTAGATCAATGGAGGTCCCTACCATCAATTTTAATGCGTTCCTAGAGAAAGAAAAGTTGAAAAACAATGGAAGCATCTTCGCGGATTGGTTCCGCAATTTGAGGATTGTCCTCAATGCTGGTAATTTGACCTATGTGCTGGATGCACCGCTGGGTGACCCGCCTGCAGCTGATGCTACCGATGAGGTAAAGAATGTTTTCCTCGCTCGGAAGAATCAGTACTCCACAGTTCAGTGTGCTATCTTGTATGGTTTGGAATCGGAGCTTCAGAAAAGGTTTGAGAACCATGACCCACATGATATTGTCCGTGAACTCAAAATGATATTTGAGGCTCACGCGGCAATTGAGAGTTATCAGGCTTCTGAAAAGTTCTTTAACTGCAAGATGGAAGAGGGTAGCTCCATCAGTGAGCATGTGCTTAAGATGTCTGGGCACGCAAACAAACTCCAAAGTTTGGGTATAGTGATTCCTAATTCTTTGGGGATTCACCGTGTCCTCCAATCACTACCACAAAGTTACAAGAACTTTGTGATGAACTACAATATGCAAAACATGGACAAGACATTGCCAGAACTCTTCTCCATGTTGAAATCTGTAGAAGTGGAGATCAAGAAAGAGCACCAAGTGTTGATGGTCAATAAGACCACCAAATTCAATAAACGAAAGTCTAAGCAAAAGGGAAACTTCAAGAAGGGCGGTAAGAAAGTTGCCACACCGGCGAAGAAGACCAGGGCTGGACCTAAGCCTGATACTGAGTGCTTTTACTGCAAGGGAGAAGGTCACTGGAAGTGGAATTTCCCAAAGTACTTGGCGGATTTGAAGAACGGCAACATCAAGAAGAAAGGTATATCCGATATACATGTTATTGATGTGTATCTCACTAGTACTCGTAGTAGTGCCTGGGTATTTGATACTGGTTTGGTTGCTCATATTTGTAACTCGAAACAGGTGTTGCAGAATAAACGGAAGCTAGCGAAGAACAAGGAGACGATGCGCGTTGGAAATGGATCAAAGGTTGACGTGATCGCGGTTGGCACACTACCTCTTCATCTACCATCGGGATTAGTTTTATACTTAAATAATTGTTATTTGGTGCCTGCGTTGAGCATGAACATTATATCGGGATCTTGTTTATTACGAGACGGTTACTTGTTTAAGTCCGAGAATAATGGTTGTTAGATTTATATGAGTAATATGTTTTATGCACATGCACCTTTGATAGATGGTCTATTCTTATTGAATCTCGATTGTAGTAATACACACATAAATAACATTGAGGCTAAATGTTTGAAATTGAGCGATAACTCGACCTATATGTGGCACTATCGTCTTGGTCATATCGGAGTGAAGCATATGAAGAAACTCCATTCCGATGGACTTCTTGAATCACTTGATTTCGAATCACTTGAAAGATGTGAAGCATGTCTGATGGGTAAAATGACTAAGACTCCATTTTCTGGTATGATGGAGCGAGCTACAGACTTATTGGAAATCATACATACTGATGTGTGTGGACCAATGAGTGTAGCATCGCACGGTGGTTATCGTTATATTCTTACCTTCACGGATGAATTGAGTAGATATGGGTATATCTATTTCATGAAACATAAGTCCGAAACTTTCGAGAAGTTTAAGGAATTTCAAAGTGAGGTAGAGAATCAACGTAACAAGAAGATTAAATTTCTACGATCTGATCGCGGAGGTGAATATCTGAGTTACGAGTTTGGCGAGCATTTGTGGACATGCGGAATACTTTCACAATTGACACCGCCGGGAACACCACAGCGTAATGGTGTGTCCGAACGTCGTAATCAAACTCTCTTAGATATGGTTCGTTCTATGATGTCACTTACAGATTTACCGCTATAGTTTTGGGGTTATGCATTAGAAACAGGCACATTCACTTTAAATAGGGCACCATCTAAATCCGTTGAAACGACACCGTATGAATTATGGTTTGGGAAGAAACCTAAATTGTCATTCCTTCAAGTTTGGGTTGTGAAGCCTATGTAAAGAAGTTACAGCCGGACAAGCTTGAACCCAAAGCGGAGAAATGCGTCTTCATAGGATACCCAAAGGAAACTATTGGGTATACCTTCTATCATAGATCCGAGGGCAAAATCTTCGTTGCTAAGAATGGATCCTTTCTAGAGAAGGAATTTCTCTCGAAAGAAGTGACTGGAAGGAAAGTAGAACTCGATGAGGTTGTTGAACCTTCTCTCGAACTTGCAAGTAGCGCAGCACCGTAAGTAGTTCCTGTGGCGCCTACACCAATAAGAGAGGAAGCTAATGATGATGATCATGAAACTTCGGTTGAAGTTGCTACAGAACCTCGCAGGTCAACAAGAAATTGTACCACTCCTGATTGGTATGATCCCGTTATGAGTGTCATGTTGGTGGACAACACCGATGACCCTGCGACTTATGAGGAAGCGATGATGAGCCCAGATTCCAATAAATGGCAAGAAGCCATGAAATCTGAGATTGGATCCATGTACGAAAACCAAGTATGGACTTTGGTGGACTTACCGGATGGCCGAAAGGCTGTTGAGAACAAATGGAATTTCAAGAAGAAAACAGATGCTGATGGTAATGTTACTGTCTATAAAGCTCGACTTGTCGCAAAAGGGTTTCGACAAATTCAAGGAGTTGACTACGATGAGACTTTCTCACCAGTAGCGAAGCTAAAGTCTGTGAGGATTATGTTAGCAATCGCTGCATATTACGATTATGAAATATGGAAGATGGATGTCCAAACAGTGTTCCTCAATGGAGACATTGATGAAGAGTTGTATATGATGCAACCCAAAGGTTTTGTCGATCCTAAAGATGCTAACAAGGTGTGCAAACTTCAACGGTCCATATATGGATGAAGCAAGCAACCCGAAGTTGGAATCAACATTTTGATAAGGTAATCAAAAGTTTTGGTTTTATACAAACTTATGGAGAAGCTTGTATTTACAAGAAAGTGAGTGGGAGCTCTGTAGCATTCTTAATACTATATGTAGATGACATATTGTTGATTGGGAATGATGTAGACCTTCTTAATAGTGTCAAGGAATATTTGAATAATAGTTTTTCAATGAAAGATCTTGGTGAAGCAGCTTACATATTAGGCATAAAGATTTATAGAGATAGATTGAGACGCCTAATATCATTATCACAAGGTACATATTTGGACAAAGTTCTAAAGAGGTTTGGAATGGAAGATAGCAAGAAAGGGTTCTTGCCCATGTTGCCCAATACGACCTTGAGTAAAACTCAAAGTCCAGCAACGGCAGAAGATAGAGAAAGGATGAGTAAGACTCCCTATGCCTCAGCCATAGGATCTCTAATGTATGCCATGCTATGTACTAGACCCGACATTGCATATGTTGTTAGTTTAACTAGCAGATATCAAAGTGATCCAGGAGTGGATCATTGGACAGCGGTCAAAAACATCCTTAAGTACTTGAGAAGAACTAAGGATATGGTTCTTTCTTATGAAGGTGATGAACAGCTCGTTGTGAATGGTTACACCGATGCTAGTTGGAACACTGATCCGGATGATTCTAAATCTCAATCTGGATACGTATTTACTTTGAATGGTGCAGCAGTAAGCTGGAGGAGTGCAAAGCAAAGCGTTGTGGTGAGATCTTCAACTGAATCGGAATACATAGCTGCTTTGGAGGCTTCACAAGAAGCGATATGGATGAAGGAGTTCATTACAGAGCTCGGTGTGGTTCCAAGTGCGCTGGACCCAATGTCTATCTATTGTGATAACATGGGCGCCATAGCCAATACGCAAGAACCGAGGTCACACAAGAAGCTGAAGCATATCAAGCTACATTTTCACGCTATTCGAGAACATGTCCAAGATGGTGACATAAAGATTTGCAAAGTACACACAGATCTGAATGTGGCGGATCCATTGACTAAACCTCTCCCGAGGGCAAAACATGACCAACACCAAACTGCCATGGCTGTCAGGTATATTACCATGTAATCTAGATTAGTTGACTCTAGTGTAAGTGGGAGACTATTGGAGATATGCCCTAGAGGCAATAATAAATGTAGTTATTATTATATCTTTGTGTTTATGATAAATGTTTACATTCATGGTATAACAGTATTAACCAGGAAACATTAATACTTGTGTGATTTGTAAACTAAATTAGAGTCCCTAGTAAAGCCTCTTCATAATACTAGCTTGTTGGTTAATAGATGATTGTGGTTTCCCTATCATGAACATTGAGATGTTATTAACAAAAAGATCATATTATTAGGAGAATGGTATGATGGACATACTCCTATAGATAAGCGTAGCATAAAGATCAAGTCATTTTAATAGTTCAATTGCTATAAGCTTTCAGATACATAGTAACCTAATTCCTTCGACCATGAGATCATGCTTATCACCATCACTGGAAGGATGCTTTGATGACATCAAACACCACACCGTAACTAGGTGGCTATAAAGGTGGCATTGAGTGTTCGGAAAGTATGGGTTGAGACACATGGATCAAGATTGGGATTTGTCCATCCATATGACGGATAGATATACTCTGGGCCCTCTCGGTGGAATGTCATCCAATTAGCTTGCAAGCATGTGACTGGCTCACAAGGTATCACATACCACGGGAACGAGAAAAGAGTACTTATCAGTAATGAGGTTGAACTAGTATGCAGAGATACCGACGATCAAAACCTCGGATAAGTAAATTATCGTGAGACAAATGGAAATTGGTATCATATGTAAGTGGTTCATTCGATCGCAAAGTAATCGTAGAAATATGTGGGAGCCATATGAATTTCCAGATTCCTCTATTGGTTATTGATCGGAGAAGTGTCTCGATCATGTCCGCATAATTCACGAACCGTAGGGAGACACACTTAAGGATTCGATGTTGTTGAGTAGTTATGGAATGATGAGTAAGAGACCGAATGTTGTTCGGAGTCTCGGATGGGATCCGGGATATCACGAGGAGATCCGGAATGGTCCGGAGAATAAGATTCATATAAGGAAAGTCCTGTTTCGGAGTTGGGGAATGATTCCGGTGTTTTCATCGGGAATGTTCTAGAAGGGTCCGGAAGGTCCGACACTCCAGAGGGGAAGGGTACATGAATGTGTCATGACAATGTGTAATGGTTTCATCATGTACTAGGTATCATGGCTAAGCAAAATAAAGGGAGAAATCAAATCCTAGTTTGAAAAGTCAAACGCCAATTTGAAAAGTCAAACGGCAATTTTGCTTGGTGGAGGGAGAGTAGGAAACCTACTTGGGGAGGAGTTCCTCTCCCTCCACCCCTCCCCTTGGTCGGCGCCCTCCCACCTATAAAAGGAGGGGCAGGGCTGCCCCTCTTCCCTACACCCAACACCACCCAAACCCTAGCCCTAAGCCGCCGGCGCCACCACCCCCTGCTGCCGCCGCCTAGGGCACCACCAACTCGCCGAGTTGGGGTGATCCCAAACCCTAGCCGTCGGCTAGCCTCTCCCCTTGGTGCCTCTAAACCCTAGATCGCCAAGGCCTCTCTCATAGTCCACCATACTCGCTCCGTCTTAAGGCGAAGCCTTGCGAGATCTCCCATCTACTTCCGGTACCACGCCGTCGTGCTGCCGGAATTGCGAGGAGAGTGCTACAACCTCCGCTGCCTGCTGGAACAAGGGAGAGGAAGGTCTTCATCGAGTACCGAACGTGTGACCGACTGCGGAAGCACTGCCGGAACGCAGCGCCGGAAGGATCGTCTACACGATCTTGAGATCGGCAAGAGTACGACTACATCACCCACGAGAATCTGCTCTCGTTAACCGCTTTGGAATCTTCGAGGGTGAGTTTCTCTATCGACTCGTTGCTACAATCTAGTAGATAGATCTTGGCTTGTTTGTTTGCATGCGGTAGAAAATTTTTGTTTTCCATGCTACGAACCCCTACAGCAAGGTCATCCGAAGAACTTCCGGATCACTATATTGCGCAACCGACGACTATAAGTTTCTGCTCGAGTCTACGACTCAAACAGACACTCGGGGGCTACTCCCATAGGGAGCGCTGGTTACGCACCCTATAGTCCATTGTGTTGACTACGTCCATAATGTTGACTCCTTTACAACAACCGAACAAATTCAGCTGACCCGATGAACTTTCGGGTGAAGTACTTCACACTCGACATAGCTTTCGACTCCGACATCAAAATACAAGGTTCAAGGACAACTAATTCTCCACCCGAATCTACGTTTCGGATGGACACTCGGGGGCTACTGACATGGATATGCCCTACGGGTACCCGATGTTAGCATACCTGGTCCAGCCCGATGGAAGGCCCACTCGACAACCTGTCAGGGTCCATGACGCCTATGACGGTTCGGCTGATATGAAGCCCATATGGACACGGACTCCCAAGCGCATAAGACAAGGAAAGCTTAAGACTAGAGTTTGAATACAACTTGTAACCAAATGGTATTGGCACCCGAGACCTAGCCTCCTCATATATAAAGGCTAGGAGGGACCAACGAGGAGGACAGATTATGATACAATAGACTAGACCATAACAGATCTACAGATCTAGACAACTCCTCACCGCATACACACCTCCACGCCAGATTACATCTACGCGCCCCTGTACTTTTTGGTTCCGCCGTAATCAAGAGCAGACAAGTAGGAGTAGGGTTTTCCCTCTGGGGGCCTGAACCTGGGTAAATCTCGTGTCCCCTGGTTGCTTGTCTGTTAACCGTTCCACGATCTCCAGCACCCCCATCTTCTCCAAAACACAAGCTCATAACAATGGGCATTAATGAGTTGAAACCTCGTCACTAGCGCCGCAGATGGTTGAGATCACCGATCATCAGCACTGACGTCATCAAAACCAATCTAGCAACGGTTGGAAATCCTCGACTGATACATCAAGTACTTATTCGAATCTGCGATTCGAGCAACTACTCGGGGGCTAATCCTATCAGGGGTGTTGTCCGTACACCCGAGACATGATTAAGGTACTGCACCTCTCAATTATCTTTGAGTCCCACGTTGAGTCTGCGACTCCACTAAGGACTTGGGGGCTACTCCCATAGGGAGGATTGTTCAAGCATCCGAAAAAATTGTGTCCTTCGAACATGAAGCTAAAAAAACTAAACTAAAGTCTCTGCTCGAGTCTACGACTCAAATAGACACTCGGGGGCTACTCCCATAGGGAGTGCTGGCCGCGCACCCTATGATTTCATCGACTGTGATCCTTCGGATCAAATACGACAAAAACTTTTTGGCAACTTTGCCCAAACCAATGCTAAGTGAGAAGCAATCTCCTTGGCCACCTGAAACACTTCCGCGGTAATAAAATTTCGGATGTTGTGTCTGTGACGCAAGGATAATACCTACAGATACCATCTGATGGCCTGGTAATGCACCTGACTACGCTCTGCTAGTAAAAAACCGTGTCAACACGCACGATGAAAAATCCTGATGGACGCGTTGGGTACATCACTTGAAAAATCACTGGGATTCAACTCCTATAAGATCTCAACGGCTTGAGTCGAATTAAACCAGCATTCGTTCCAGATTTGAGTCCGGGGACTTGACTCTGAAGAAGATCATGTTGTTTTGTCCTATGAAAGTTAACTGGCCCTGATCCGTCAGGAGAGTCAGGCACATGCATCAACAATCCCTACGAACTAAGTTATTTTCTCTTACAAACAGGTCCAACCGCACCCGAAAGAGTGAAAGAGTCCTCAGCCGAATCTATGATTCGACTGAACACTCGGGGGCTACTAACATGGTTATACCCCACGGGTACACAACGTGAGCATACCTGTTACAGCCCAAGGGAAGGCCCATGACAGGATACGCGACATGTGGAGATTTTGGGTGGCCCAAGCCCATGACACCTTCGGATCCTTGGAGAACAAGACTAGAGTAGATAGAATTTCAAAGGGGCAAACCCTAATCTGTAACCGACTTGACCTACGCCCGGAACCTTCCTATCTATATAAAGGCTATGAGGGCACGGTGAGGAGGATCTCAACTCACCTCATACACACCTCATGCCAGATTGCATCTGTGCACCCCTGTAATTCTCGGTTCTGCCGTAATCAAGAGCAGACAAGCAGGAGTAGGGTTTTCCCTCTGGGGGCCTGAACCTGGGTAAACCTCGTGTCCCCATGTTGCTTGTTTGCTAACCGTTCCGCGATCTCCATCATTCTCATCTTCTCCAAAACCCAAGTCCATAACGATGGGCATTGACGAGTCGAAACCTCGTCAACTTGTTAATAGGTTAGTACCAGAAAACATATAAAAACACCTCAAAGTATGGACAAAGCAAAGCAAAGTAGATAGTAAACAAGCATGGAATATCAAAAATTATAGATATGTTTCCGACGTATCAGCTATCAGGAGCGCCGCCTTATTATTTGAAGGGAGATAAACATAAACAAAGAAAGTCTTTTTAAGAAGACAAATTCATGAGTTATAAAAGTACCGTTTATCATTTGTATTATATAAATTGTGTCTTCCGCAGTGGCAAGGCACGTAGTTAACATCTGTAAGGTCTCGGGTTTGAATTCTAGTCAATTTGATCTATTATTATGGAGTCACATTTTGTGTAATCTGAGGATGACATCTGGGACCCAGATAAACTGTTGCATCTAGCAATGTTGTCAATGTCAGAACGGCGGACTAGACCCGAATTTTTTCTAGAATACACACGTTTCTATCAAAATAGATCCTGACACCTGGGACCCGCATAGACATGTTTCCTGCATAGAGGAGGCTGACATGTGGGGCCCAACAATGGACCAAGGTCAAGATAGCGGTCGTGGAAATTTCTATTATTATATATATTAAGGCTGACATGTGGGACCCGACAATGGAGTATATAGATTAATATTTTTTGTACTTTAAGGCTTATACCTGGGACCCAGATAAACTGTTGCTGCATCTAGCAATGTTGCCAAGGTCAAAATAGCGGACTCCACCCAAAAAAAGTCCAACATACACATGTTTATTTCAAATAGAGGCTAATATCTGGGACCTAGCATAAACACATTTCCTGCATAGAAGTTGCTGATCCGGGACCCAGCAACGAACCAAGGTCAGAACAATCGAGGTGACCAAAAAAGTCTATTATAACACGTTTCATTTACAGAGAGGCTGACATGTGGGACCCACCAGAGAGACCTTCTACAGGTGCTGCATCGAGCAATGTTGCCAAGGTCAGAAAAGCGGACTTGATCCAAAAAAAATAATCCAACACATACATATTTCTTTCAAATAGAGGCTAACATCTGAGACCCATCATAGACACATTTTCTGCACAGAGGAGGCTGATATATGGGACCCAATAACAGACCAAGGTGAAGATAGCGGTGGTGGAAATTTCTATTATAATATATATATATAAAGGCTGACATGTGAGACTCGCCAACGGAGTATATAGATTAACATTTGTTGTACTCTAAGGCTGATACCTAGGACCTAGATAAACTGCTACTGCATCGAGCAATGTTGCTAAGGTCACAACGGCAGACTTCACCCAAAAAACAGTCCAGCATACACACAATTTCTTTAAAATAGTGACTGATATCTGGGACCCAGCATAGACACGTTTCCTGCACAGAAGTTACTGACATATGGAACCCAGCAACGGACCAAGGCAAGAACAAACGAGGCGGCCGAAAAAGATCCATCATATCACGTTTTTTATAGAGAGACTGACATGTGGAACCCACCAGAGAGACCTTATACAGGTGCTGCATCGAGCAACGTTGCCAGTTCGAATAAGGGAGGCGCGACCGAGAAAAAAGTAACATGCACACGTTTCTTCTAATGAGATGCTGACATGTGGGACCCAGCAGCATGAGCAAACAGCAGATTCGTCGAGCAACGCTATCTAGTTCGACACAGGGTAGCGCTAGAGAAGAAAAAATTCTATTATATACATACGATTCTTATAATATGAGGCTGACATAGGGGACACACCGGCCTAAATAAACGGCCGATACAGCGAGCAACGCTATCAAGATAACACGGAGGCACAAGCCAAGAAAAAAATTCATCATGCATATGTTTCTTTTAATGTGAGTATTACATATGGGGCCCAGCTGCGTGATTAAACGGTTGATGCATCTAACAGCGCCATCAAGTTCGGAACAGGGTAGCGGGAGCGAAGAAAAAAAATTATGTCATACACATGATTTTTCTAATGAGAGGCTGATATGTGGGACCCAGTAGCGTGATTAACGCTAGATAGATCGAGCAACCTTATCGAGTTCAAATCAGGGAGTCATGAGCCAAGAAAAAAACCATCATGCACATGTTTCTTCTAATGTGAGAATGACATGTGGGACCCATCTGCATGATTAAACGGTAGATGCATCTAGCAGCCCTATCAAGTTCAAACATGGTAGCGGAAGCAAAGGAAAAAATTTCATCATGCACACGATTCTTCTAATTAGAGGCTGACATGTGGGACCTAATAGCTTGATTAACGGCAGATAGATCGAGCAACGTTATCGAGTTCAAATAAGGGAGGCACGAGCCAAGGGAAAAAATCTATCATGCACACGTTTCTTCTAGTGTGAGGATGACACATGGGACCCAACAATCTAATTAAACGGCAGATGCATCGAGAAACGCTATCAAGTTCGGAACAGGAAAGGAAAAAATTCCATCATACACACGATTCCTCTAATGAGAGGCAGACATGTGGGACCCAACAATCTGACTAAACGGAAGAGGCGTCGAAAAACGTTATCGAGTTCAAATCATGAAGGCACGATTGAAAAGTATGGTCCGCTAGAGTCACTGACGTCCAACACCCACACGCCTAAAAATACTTCGGCGATTCAACATCGCCCAAGGAACCGGAAATCTTGCTTCTGCCACGCGTCCGTCGATCTTCGTCCATGTTTTTAGCGGTTTCGTTGTAGCAGAGGGGCGCGAAACTGAAAAAATGTTTCCCATCGGCCATGGTCAAGTCGAGAATTTCATCGCGAAAGACACGCCTTCTACGACGACTGACGGGCCAAGTCGTTGCGCAAGGAAACATTTCTTGTAGTATCATCAATGTAAGTGGAAACAAAAGAGGTCAAAACTTTTGAAACAACCGTTAAACGGTCAAATTCCATCCTCCTTGTAACACCCCGGCCTCTCCAGACCAGCGGTTGTCACTCCTGGCAGCTCAATAGGATCTTTAGACTAACCCACAGACCAACACTAGTATTTTCTGCGCACTTTGTCCTCACTCGTTTGCACCCGGTACCCACTTCATAGTCGGTCACCCATCCTTAAAATGGTATAGGCCAAGCACGCTTAACCTTAGAGTTCTTTTCATATAAGCTTCTGGAAAAAAAGTTGCAACTTGTTGGTATGGGTATACTATCAATCCTATTAAACCATGCGCCAATTTCTCTCGTACACCCACCCTTAGAAGATCGACGCCCTCGTCAATCAACCACAAGCCAGGAACGTCCCCTCTTGGCATACGTCTCTGTCAACACCCGGATTTTTAATCCCAGATGCCTATTATGCCATACATCGCAATCCCAGGATTACCATTTTTGCAAGACATAACAGATTGGATACCACGGTACATCATCCATTACAAACCATATATAAGATCTTACACAAATAAGGATCTCATGATCCAGTTCTTAATACAACTTCAAGCAGCGGAAATACGTAATAATAACGGTAGCGTAGGCGAAGCTCCATCTTCGGGGTCACAGGCAATGCTGACGAAGGGAGATGATCCTAGTTGTCGTAACCTTCCTGGGATCCATCTTCCAGGTACTCCTCTTCATAGTCTGGCCACGGGAATAGCCAAGGACAAAGCCATGAGTACTCTTTAAGTACTCGCAAACTAATACTAACAAGTGAAGGGGGGTTTTGATAATAGGACACTAGGCTCTAGGGTTGTTTTGCAAAAAGCTAGATTTATCTCTACTAAGTTCAGAGAGAAGCTAGTCACAATTTTTACAACTCCTAAGGGGGAACTTGTAACTCCTGTCACAACTCTGTTGTGGTCAAGTCAAAGTCTCAATTCATTTCACAAGTCATTTTGAAAAGTCTGACGGGGGAACAGTATGGCCACTCCAACTGTCCATAACCGCGGACGCGGCTATTCAAATAGTTTGACACTCTGCAGAGATTGTACACTTTCACCACAACATTCGATACATCCGTTAGGAACAAATCCTGAATTCAACATACTCAGTATGCGGATAATCAATCCTAACCTTTCAATTACATGCCCTAGTATAAGCACCTCTCCTGTGAGTTTGGCCTCCCAACCATGACCAACTGTCATCTTGGGTACTGCACATGTGGACAATCTTCACAAGGTAGCCTCATCTCAGACCTTGGTCGTGAGGGAACTAATACTAAGGTATATAAGCTTCCAGTCACCAATCTTCGGGTATTGTGGTTGTACGATAAAATTGGAATGGTATCGCATCCAGACAACCATCAGTTTTATAAAGGGCTAAGGCTCATGCCTCAACATTTTCGTCACCAAAATCATCTGGTGTTCGGAAACACATGTCAAAACATCTCAGTAGAATGATCCATCATTCTAAGGTTTTCATAACCATTTTTCCACAAGTATTCCCATCTAAAGTTGATCAAGTTTTATGCTTAGCACTAGCATCTACAAGTGGGGGTAACACTAATGAGGGGTGGTAACTAGTGGAGTTTCAACTAAGTACACCCTTACAAGGTTTCTAACTTAGGCCAAATTTTATGTTCTTTATGCAACCTTCAAATATAACTTTCTAGGATCTGTAAGTCACTTAAGTCAACTCTAAGTTAAAGCTTTGATAAAGAAGTAAAGTATAAGCTTGCAAATAAAACTAGGATTGGGGTACCAAGTGGGTAGGATCACATATGCTTAAGGCATATGGTTGGCATGGTAACAAGCAAGTAGTAACTTGCACTTTATCAGTATAAGCTTGCTAAATCAATAGCTTGCAAGTATAGGCTTGCACAATGAACTAGTAGCATTAGGCTTGCCTTGTGCAGAGCAGTGGTTGAAGTTTTCCTCGGCTTCTTCTTCGTAGAATCCTCCTTCCTCCTCGTATCCTTGGTCGGTACTAGCGTCTATAAATAAATACGATGTACACAATCACCAAGCAATACTTAACTACTTGCAATCATCACACAAAAAGGGTCCTATGGATGATCTAACATCATCACTAACATTACAAGACTAAGGATTGGTTTAAATCCTTTTATTTTTAGAAAAGTAATTTCTACTCATTGAAAAACTACTTAAGATTTAATATTCTCCAAGCCAAACATGGGATCATGTTGACACATGTCATCACCACATATTTTAGTCCATGGGAAAGTGATTTAAAGTGGTGTCACAATTTAATAAGGTTTTACCCTTTTATTTTAATTAAATAATGTGTCTAGAAATGCCTATGTGGCATTCTTTTACTTGAACAATATTTCTGTAAGTAACCCTATATATTTTTATATATTCTGAAAGGTATGGTTAAATGTGATTTTTGAGAGTTGGAATCAACTCAAAAGCTAATGTGGTTTAACTTTGAAAAATGTTTGAATGCAGAAAAGATTCTGTCTTGTTATTTTTACCAAGGATGATCTAAAGATCCAAATGACTTGAATCCAACGGGCTTGGATTCAGTATTCCTAGACCTTTCTAACAAAATTGGTTTCATTCAATTTGGTTCAGTGAATCAACCTGGGTTGATTTTTGAAACTGGGTACAGAAGTGTGTTTGAAATAAAAAGAAAAAGGTTTAATTCAAATAGCTGGGCTGCGCGTGAAACGATACTAGGCCGGCCTACTAAGCGCAGCGCTTCCGCGGGCTGGTTAAGTGGCTGTCCCCACGCGTCAGTGACATAGCGGGTGCGAAGCGGTATGGGGCGATGTGAGCCGTGGGATCTTGTTCTAATCTAACGGCTGAGAGTCATCGTCGACGTTGGGCAACGCCGGCGAGACAGAAACCTAGCGCGGCCAGTGGGGGTCATTGGGGGCTCACCGGGGTGCGGGCGAGGGTCGGCGAGGCGGGCGAACGACGAAGTCGACGACGGCGAACTCAGGGGTGGTCGCGGCAGCTCCTGGGGTGGACGAAATCGATGGCGCCCTTCTCCTCCAGAGGCGGCCTGCTCAGGCGCACTTCCGGCGATGCGCTGCTCGCCTTGCTCCGGGACTGAGGTGGGGTAGTTCTGGGTGAGAGAGGAGTGGAATGGTGTGAAGAAATCGAGCGGGGGAGTCCTCCTTTTATAGGTTCGACGGCGAGACCGAACGGGATGGGCAGGCGACGGTGGCGACATGGCTACGGACTGCTAGAGGCATGGCCGGCGGTGGCGATCGCTTGGTGGTCTCCTGGCGGTGCGCTACGGCTTTAATGCCCGTGTAGGGGCGGTGGCAAACGGTCTGGAACGCGGGATGCTCTACGCGGCAGAGGCGGCGTCTTCGACGGTGAGCGGTGGCTGTATGGCACGGGGCGGCGAACTAGGATGTCTGGCGGTCTCCTGGGTCGGTGGAGATCGAGTATGCACGCGGCGAGGGCGGCGCGCGGTCTGTGGGCTTCGGTCGAGGGTGGCGCTCTGGCGCATGCTCGGCATGGTTGCTGGAGAGCTGGGCATGGTCTGTGCGTGTGGTCCAGTTCTTGGCAACGCTCGCGGCTGGGACAGGGTGTGGCGATGGATGGTGGGCTGCCTCCCAGACATGGTTGGCACGGCTTAATCTTCTCCTAGCTTGCTGTCTCCACTGGGGTGGCATGGGTGTGCTCGGCTGTTCACCATTGATGACATTGTCAAGCTTACAGTGGTGCTGGTGCTTGGTTTAGCTTGCTAGATGATCTACTGAGATGGTTGTGAGCTAAAGAGGTAACAAGTTAGGCTTCAATCACTGCTCACTATAGTGTTTAGATTTTGTATGATTTGTGCCTGCAACATGTTTGATGAAATGGCCGCAAGAATTCAAGTTTTGAAATTTTGAAAAGATTTTTGGTGGGTGTGCTAGGTTGGTGCTGGTGAGTCTGCAGATGCTTGGGTTTTGAAAGTTGAGCTTGTTTGAGTGGTTTTTGAAAAAGTGGGATCTTCCCATGTGATATAGATTCAATTTTGAATTTCCAATTAAACTATGCATTTGAAAGTTTCTGGATGATCACAAGGTGGGCCTTGATACTTTGTTATGAGTACAATCAAGGGGTGTAAAGATCCAGAAAAGTTTCTGTTAGGTTCTAAAAGTTTGAGGCAGCCAAAGTAGGCATGGGAGTTAAATTGGTCAAAATGACCATTCCCTTATTTTATTTGTTTTGATTTACTTGTCTTTAGGAAAAGTGTGGGAAATGTTTAGATGATGTTTATTTCACCTAAGCATCCATTTACAAGCAAAGGAACACACAAACAAGGTGGTTTAAAAGAATTCAAAATGAAATGCATACTCACATGCATGCTTCCATAATTTTGTTTAGAAAAGTTTTTGTTAACCCTAATTTTGATGATTAGTGTTTGATGATCCAAGCTTAGTATTTTTGGGATGTTACAAACCTTCCCTCCTTAAACAAAATCTCGTCCCGAGATTTGAAAAAGGACGAAAAAGATTACCTAGGATTTGAAGAGATCGGGAAACTCCGTCCTGATGTGATCTTCACGCTCCCAAGTAGCTTCCTCTTCTGTGTGGTTGCTCCACTGAATTTTGAGAAACTTGATGCTTCGGGTTCGGGTAGTTCTGAAGGCTTCTTCCAAAATACGGATGGGTACTTCGGGATAGGTCAGGTCATCGTTGATCTCTATGGTCTGGTGATCGATATTCTTGAACACTTCCATCTTTTCTAGAACTTCGAGGCACTTGCGAAGTAACGAGATATGGAACACATTGTGCACTGCTAACATCTCTTCGAGTAGTTCCAATTGATACGACACTTCTCCTCGACGGTTCAGAATCTTGAAAGGTCCGATATATCTGGGGGCTAACTTTCCTTTGAGTTGGAAACGCTACATTCCCTTCAATGGCGACACTTTCAGATAAACAAAATCTCCTATGTTGAATGCGAGGTCTCGACGTCTCTTGTCGGCGTAACTCTTCTATCTGGATTGGGCGGTCTTGAGGTGCTCACGAATCTTGTGAACCTTCTCTTCTGCTTCTCGTAGGATGTCGGGTCCGAAAATCTGACTCTCTCCTACTTCCGACCAGTTCAAAGGGGTGCGACACTTTCTTCCGTACATGAATTCAAAGGGGGCCATTTGCAAACTGGCTTGATAACTGTTGTTGTATGAAAATTCTGCAAACGGCAGATAGTCTTCCCACTTGGATCCATATTCTAACACACATGCTCTCAGCATATCTTCAAGTATTTGATTTACTCGCTCCGTTTGTCCATCGGTTTGTGGGTGATACGCGGTACTGAAATCTAGGCGGGTTCCTAAACCTTCCTGAACTTTCTTCCAGAATCTCAAGGTGAACTGAGTTCCTCGATCCGATACAATGTTCTTAGGGACTCCATGCAAACTAACTATTCTAGCGATGTACAACTCCGCTAGCTTCGAACTCTGATAGGTGGTCTTGACGGGCAAGAAATGGGAGACTTTGGACAATCTGTCCACTATGACCCAGATAGAGTCATTTCCCCTACTAGAAGTAGGTAGTACAGTGATAAAGTCCATTCCAACGGAATCCCATTTCCATTCCGGAATCTGCAAGGGTTGCAATAAACCAACGGGTCTTTTATGTCCTGCCTTGACTCGCTGACATATATCACACTTGGCGATATAGCTTCCGATTTCTCTCTTCATCTTATGCCACCAAAATTGCTCTTTCAGATCTTGATACATCTTAGTTCCTCCGGGGTGGATAGAATAAAGAGTATCATGAGCTTCCTTCAGAATAACTTCCTTCAACTCAGAATCTGCTGGTACACAAAGGCGTCCTTTGTACCACTGAACTCCTTCGTCTTCGGTGCATCCGGGTACTTTGCCTGTACCGATACGACGTTTGATTCTGTCGATACTAGCATTTCCTTTCTGCGCCTCTTTGATCTGGCTGATCAAAGTGGGCTGAAGTTCTATGCTAGCCAAAAATCCTTCACTCACTAATTCCATTCGAAAATCTTCCATCTCCTTGTGCAAGCTTGGTTGCTCCTTCAAAATCATGGAGTTCAAGCAGCACGGCAATCTGCTAAGGGCATCGGCTACCTCATTGGCTTTACTAGGGTGATAGTGAATGTCCAGGTCGTAATCCTTGATTAGCTCAATCCATCTCCTCTGTCTCATATTCAGCTCCTTCTGAGTGAATATATACTTCAGACTCTTGTGATCCGTATAAATTTCACAATGATTTCCCATCAGGTAATGCCTCCATGTCTTCAGGGCTAGAACTATGGCTGCGAGTTTGAGGTCATGGGTTGGGTAATTTTGCTCATGTTGCTTCAATTGTCGAGATAGATAAGATATAACTTTGCCTTCTTGCATGAGCACACATCCAAGACCGATCTTGGATGCGTCACAATACACATCGAAGGGCTTCGATATATCCGGCATGATCAAGATTGGGGCGGAAATCAATCTCCTCTTGAGTTCTTGAAAACTCGCTTCACATTTGTCGTTCCATTCAAACTTCTTGTCCTTCTTCAGTAATTGGGTCATAGGTCTGGCGATACTCGAGAATCCTTCTACGAACTTGCGGTAATATCCCGCCAATCCGAGAAATGCACGAACTTGGGTTTGAGTGGTCGGGGCTTTCCAATCTTCTACATCTTTCACTTTGGCAGGGTCAACGGCAATTCCTCCGGCTAATACAATGTGACCAAGGAATCCTACCTCCTGTAACCAGAATTCACATTTGCTAAACTTGGCATACAACTGATGCTCTCTAAGGGTTCCAAGAATGGTCCTTAGGTGTAGCTCATGTTCTTCTTCTTCTTCTGATTTGGAGTAAATCAAAATGTCATCGATGAAAACAACGACAAACTTATCAAGGAAGTCCATAAAAATCTTATTCATGAGGTTCATGAAATAAGCGGGGGCATTGGTTAATCCAAAAGACATGACAGTATACTCGTATAGTCCATATCTGGTGGTAAAGGCAGTCTTTGGAATATCCTCTACACGAATCTTGAGTTGATGATAACCAGTTCTAATATCAATCTTAGAAAACACTTTGGCACCGGTCAACTGATCAAACAAATCCTCTATCTTGGGCAAGGGGTACTTGTTCTTGATGGTGACATCATTCAACTTCCGATAATCCGTACACAAACGGTTACCTCCATCTTTCTTGTCCACAAACAAGACAGGTGATCTCCATGGTGACGCACTTGGTTGAATCAATCCAATTTCCAGCATGGCATCCAGTTGCTTCTTCAGTTCTTCTAGCTCCGATGGGTTCATACTATAGGGTCTCTAGGCTATGGGTCCTGTTCCGGGGATTAGTTCGATGATAAACTCGATATCCCGATCTAGGGGCATACCGGGCAAAACATCTAGAAATACATCGGGGTATTCACAGACTATCCGGACTTGGTCAATGGTAGGTTGGGCTATACTCTTGTTGCACTTGAATTGACGAGGTAAGGTTTCAGATATATGCTCGACTGATATTCCGGCTATACTGGTCATGGTGATAGCTTTCTTGGCACAATCAATCAATCCTTTATGTTTGGACATCCAATCCATTCCTAGTACTACTTCCAAACCTTTAGTTCCAAGTACTATCAGATTAGCATAAAAATCTATGCCATGGATTCAGATAGGGACGGCTTTGCAAATTTGCCTAGCCTTGGTGGTTGATCCGGGAATTTGAACAATCATTACATGCTTCAGTTTGGTTGGTTGAATTTTACTAGTGCATGCAAATTCTTCAGTGACAAATGAATGCGATGCACCAAAATCAAACAACACCCTTGCAAGTATTGAATTAACAGAAAACATACCCAGCACGACGTCTGGCGCTTCCTGAGCTTCTTCAGCATGCATGAGAAAAAAACGGCCATTGTGGTTGAGTGAATTCCCTGGGGCAAACCTTCTTCCGGGCTGAACACGACGCTGTTGCTGAGCTGGGGCATTGGCATTGGGTGCTGCGGCATTCTTCTTGTTGGGGCACTCGTTGGAGTAGTGACCCTTATTTCCACAGTCATAACAAGTCACTTGCGACTTGTCCTTGGCCGCTACAGGCACAGCATTGCTTCCAGTCCTCAGGGCAGTGTTGGTGTTGGTGGCAGCATTGTTGGTGTTGAACTTGGGTGGGGCACGGTTGAAATTTCTAGAGTTGCCGGGGTTGTTGTGATTTCCTCCGGGTCTAGGGTTTCCACGGTTGGGATAGGTGGGACGGTTTATCGAGGGTCTGTTGGTTCTTGGGGCAAATCCTGGAGATGGGTTAGGGCGATACTTTGGGGTCGGATGGGTTCCTGGCTGATGCATCATACGACGCTTGCGGTTCTCATTGGCTTGGTTGATCTTTCCTTCCATCTGGATAGCAGAGTCGACAAGGGCTTCAATATCCGCAAAGGGGATATTGACTAACACTGTCTGCATCTCATCATGCAGACCATTCAGGAATCTCTCTTTCTTCTTGGCTTCCGTGTCGATCTCGTCCGGGGCATACCTAGCTAATGACAATAATTTGTCACGGTATTTCACTACAGTCATCCTTCCTTGCTTCGGTTCTCTGAACTCGTCTCTCATCCTCTTGATCAAACCCGGTGGCACATGGGTTCTGCTGAACTTGACCTTGAATTCCTCCCAGGTCATCATCTGTCCTCCGGTCATTGCACGAACATTGTTCCACCATGCCCTGGCATCTCCGGCTAGATAGTGGGTGGCAAACAGAACTTTCTCGTTGGCTTCCACTCCGGCGACTTCTAAGTTATTTTCCATGGTTTGCAGCCAATCATCGGCGTCTAGGGGTTCTTCTGACTTAGTGAAAACAGGTGGGTTGGTATTCTGGAAATTCTTGAGCTTAGATCCATGGTTATCTTGATTTCCGTGGCCTTGGTTGTTGTGGGCTAGCTAGGCTATCTGTTGCAGAGTGGCTAGGTTGGCTTCACGTTCTGCTCTTTCAGCTTCGCGGTCAGAAGTAAACATTTGCAGGATCTGCAACATCGGGTCCGGGGATGAACCACTTCCTCCGCGTGGCATCTGAAGATTGAGATAGATTATGAGAAAAGAGGGAAATTTCTAAGGTTCTGGGACTTTGAAAAGTTTTTAAAGTTTGACTCAGATTTTCCAGCAACTTGCTTTTCATTCATTCATTCACACGATACAACACACACCACAACAAGGAAAAACAAATGGTTTTAATAACCATTCTGTAAACTACGATACAGTGGGACCGAATACTACTCACTACGCTAGTGCTCCAGTGCTACTACTCCTCGGAGTCTGTGGCTTCATCATCGATGAAAGCGAAATCATCTTCATCGGTGAAGAAGTCCATAGCTTGATCCTCCAGAAAATCATCATCGCTGAGATAGGAGTAGGGGTCTCCACGAAGATCCTCTCCTGCATTCTCCCTTTCCTCCAACTGCATGTCTCTCTCGTGGATGGTCCCTTCCAAAGATAAGATGCGGTGGCAGAGACGGGCAATAATGCGCTCCTTCTTGTCGAGCTAACGGCGACGAGACTTGTGATCCTTTGCTAGCATGGCGATGGTCTGATCCTTTGTCTTGATGATGGCAGACTTGTGGTTGGAGTAGTCACGGCAGTTATCCAACTCCTGCTGACAATCGTACATCATGAAGCTAAGATGGTCCAATTGAGTCTTCAGCTCGGGGTGGTATGGGGCTTCCAGTGGTTGTCCATTAGCATCACGCCTTGGGTAGAACTCAAAGTGGGTTCCCTTGATCTGATTGATGCTCTGCCCACACAGACGGGCAAGACTTTCCTGCATGGCCCTGGCAAGTCCATCGAGCCAGTTGTTCTCTCTTAAGGTAAACTGAATTCCCTCAGCAGTGGGAGGTTCAATCTTTCCTCGGAGACTTGCAACAATTAGCCACTGCAGATCTTCTCCTCCTTGATCATTGAGCTAAGCTCCGAAGAAATCGGGGTGCGGACGCTCCAGAAGTTCCGAAAGCTGGTCCAAATCCCTCTCAAAGATAAGGTCTCCTCCATTCTCCAACTGATAAAACTTGTTGTACTTCACGTCCATCTATAAGAATATAGGATGAGTAAGTTAGTAGAGTGAAAGTGTGTCAAAATTTTATGTATTTTGCAAGAGTTTTTGAGGAACATGAGTTTTCATGAAAGAATCAGAGAGATAAGAAGAAGAATAAGTTTTTGTAAATATTTGCTTTCTTTGGTTTTGAAACTATGTTTTTGGTTCAAACGTCCAGTCTAACTAGGGTCTCCTATGATCAGGATGGCTCTAATACCAACTTGTCAACACCCGGATTTTTAATCCTAGATGCCTGTTATGCCATACATCGCAATCCTAGGATTACCATTTTTGCGAGACATAATAGAATTTGATACCACAGTACATCATCCATTACAAACCATATATAAGGTCTTACACAAATAAGGATCTCATGATCCAGTTCTTAATACAACTTCAAGAAGCGGAAATACGTAATAATAACGGTAGCATAGGCGAAGCTCCATCTTCGGGGTCACAGGCAATGCTGACGATGGGAGATGATCCTAGTTGTCGTAACCTTCCTGGGGTCCATCTTCCAGGTACTCCTCTTCATAGTCTGGCCACGGGAATAGCCAGGGACAAAGCCATGAGTACTATTTAAGTACTCGCAAACTAATACTAACAAGTGAAGGGGGTTTTTTGATAATAGGACACTAGTCTCTAGGGTTGTTTTGCAAAAAGCCAGATTTATCTCTACTAAGTTCAGAGAGAAGCTAGTCACAATTTTTACAACTCCTAAGGGGGAACTTGTAACTCCTGTCACAACTCTGTTGTGGTCAAGTCAAAGTCTCAATTCATTTCACAAGTCATTTTGAAAAGTCTGACGGGGGAACAGTATGGCCACTCCAACTGTCCATAACCACGGACGCGGCTATTCGAATAGTTTGACACTCTGCAGAGATTGTACACTTTCACCACAACATTCGATACATCCGTTAGGAACAAATCCTGAATTCAACATACTCAGTATGCGGATAATCAATCCTAACCTTTCAATTACACGCCCTAGTATAAGCACCTCTCCTGTGAGTTTGGCCTCCCAACCATGACCAACTGTCATCTTGGGTACTGCACAGGTGGACAATCTTCACAAGGTAGCCTCATCTCAGACCTTGGTCATGAGGGAACTAATACTAAGGTATATAAGCTTCCAGTCAAGCCCTACCCAATCTTCGGGTATTGTGGTTGTATGATAAAATTGGAATGGTATCGCATCCAGACAACCATCAGTTTTATAAAGGGCTAAGGCTCATGCCTCAACATTTTCGTCACCAAAATCATCTGGTGTTCGGAAACACATGTCAAAACATCTCAGTAGAATGATCCATCATTCTAAGGTTTTCATAACCATTTTTCCACAAGTATTCCCATCTAAAGTTGATCAAGTTTTATGCTTAGCACTAGCATCTACAAGTGGGGGTAACACTAATGAGGGGTGGTAACTAGTGGAGTTTCAACTAAGTACACCCTTATATCTTAGGATGATATCAAGGTTTCTAACTTAGGCCAAATTTTATGTTCTTTATGCAACCTTCAAATATAACTTTCTAGGATCTGTAAGTCACTTAAGTCAACTCTAAGTTAAAGCTTTGATAAAGAAGTAAAGTAGAAGCTTGCAAATAAAACTAGGATTGGGGTATCAAGTGGGTAGGATCACATATGCTTAAGGCATATGGTTGGCATGGTAACAAGCAAGTAGTAACTTGCACTTTATCAGTATAAGCTTGCTAAATCAATAGCTTGCAAGTATAGGCTTGCACAATCAACTAGTAGCATTAGGCTTGCCTTGTGCAGAGCAGTGGTTGAAGTTTTCCTCGGCTTCTTCTTCGTAGAATCCTCCTTCCTCCTCGTATCCTTGGTCGGTACTAGCGTCTATAAATAAATACGATGTACACAATCACCAAGCAATACTTAACTACTTGCAATCATCACACAAAAAGGGTCCTATGGATGATCTAACATCATCACTAACATTACAAGACTAAGGATTGGTTTAAATCCTTTTATTTTTAGAAAAGTAATTTCTACTCATTGAAAAACTACTTAAGATTTAATATTCTCCAAGCCAAACATGGGATCATGTTGACACATGTCATCACCACATATTTTAGTCCATGGGAAAGTGATTTAAAGTGGTGTCACAATTTAATAAGGTTTTACCCTTTTATTTTAATTAAATAATGTGTCTAGAAATGTCTATGTGGCATTCTTTTACTTGAATAATATTTCTGTAAGTAACCCTATATATTTTTATATATTCTGAAAGGTATGGTTAAATGTGATTTTTGAGAGTTGGAATCAACTCAAAAGATAATGTGGTTTAACTTTGAAAAATGTTTGAATGCAGAAAAGCTTCTGTCTTGTCATTTTTACCAAGGATGATCTACAGATCCAAATGACTTGAATCCAACGGGCTTGGATTCAGCATTCCCAGACCTTTCTAACAAAATTGGTTTTATTCAATTTGGTTCACTGAATCGACCTGGGTTGATTTTTGAAACCGGATACAGAAGTGTATTTGAAATAAAAAGAAAAAGGTTTAATTCAAATAGCTGGGCTGCGCGGGAAACAATACTGGGCCGGCCTACTAAGCGCAGCGCTTCCGCGAGCTGGTTAAGTGGCTGTCCCCACGCGTCAGTGACATAGGGGGTGCGAAGCGGTATGGGGCGATGTGAGCCGTGGGATCTTGTTCTAATCTAACGGCTGAGAGTCATCGTCGATGTTGGGCAACGCCGACGAGACAGAAACCTAACACGGCCAGTGGGGGTCATTGGGGGCTCACCAGGGTGCGGGCGAGGGTCGGCGAGGCGGGCGAATGACGAAGTCGACGACGGCGAACTCAGGGGTGGTCGCGGCAGCTCCTGGGGTGGACGAAATCGATGGCGCCCTTCTCCTCCAGAGGCGGCCTGCTCACGCGCAATTCCGGCGATGCGCTGCTCGCCTTGCTCCGGGACTGAGGTGGGGTGGTTCTGGGTGAGAGAGGAGTGGAATGGTGTGAAGAAATCGAGCGGGGGAGTCCTCCTTTTATAGGTTCGACGGCGAGACCGAACGAGATGGGCAGGCGACATGGCTACGGGCTGCTAGAGGCATGGCCGGCGGTGGCGATCGCTTGGTGGTCTCCTGGCGGTGCGCTACGGCTTTAATGCGCGTGTAGGGGCGGTGGCAAACGGTTTGGAACGCGGGATGCTCTGCGCGGCAGAGGCGGCGTCTTCGACGGCGAGCGATGGCTGTATGGCACGGGGCGGCGAATTAGGATGTCTGGCGGTCTCCTGGGTCGGTGGTGATCGAGTATGCACGCAGCGAGGACGGCGCGCGGTCTGTGGGCTTCGGTCGAGGGTGGCGCTCTGGCCCATGCTCGGCATGGTTGCTGGCGAGCTGGGCACGATCTGTGCGTGTGGTCCAGTGCTTGGCAACGCTCGCGGCTGGGATAGGGTGTGGCGGTGGACGGTGGGTTGCCTCCTAGACATGGTTGGCACGGCTTAATCTTCTCCTAGCTTGCTGTCTCCACTGGGTGGCATGGGTGTGCTCGGCTGTTCACCATTGATGACATTGTCAAGCTTACAGTGGTGCTAGTGCTTGGTTTAGCTTGCTAGATGATCTACTGAGATGGTTGTGAGTTAAAGAGGGAAAAAGTTAGGCTTCAATCACTGCTCACTATAGTGTTTAGATTTTGTATGATTTGTGCCTACAACCTGTTTGATGAAATGGCCGCAAGAATTCAAGTTTTAAATTTTGAAAAGATTTTTGGTGGGTGTGCTAGGTTGGTGCTGGTGAGTCTGCAGATGATTGGGTTTTGAAAGTTGAGCTTGTTTGAGTGGTTTTTGAAAAAGTGGGATCTTCTCATGTGATATAGATTCAATTTTGAATTGCCAATTAAACTATGCATTTGAAAGTTTCTGGATGATCACAAGGTGGTCCTTGATACTTTTTTATGAGTACAATCAAGGGGTGCAAAGATCCAGAAAAGTTTCTGTTAGGTTTTGAAAGTTTGAGGCAGCCAAAGTAGGCATGGGAGTTAAATTGGTCAAAATGATCATTCCCTTATTTTATTTGTTTTGATTTACTTGTCTTTAGGAAAAGTGTGGGAAATGTTTAGATGATGTTTATTTCACCTAAGCATCCATTTACAAGCAAAGGAACACACAAACAAGGTGGTTTAAAAGAATTCAAAATGAAATGCATACTCACATGCATGCTTCCATAATTTTGTTTAGAAAAGTTTTTGTTAACCCTAATTTTGATAATTAGTGTTTGATGATCCAAGCTTAGTATTTTTGGGATGTTACAGTCTCTGCGTCTAATATCGTCACATGTGCCATGTCGTGTACACTCCGGGCCATTCGAGCCTCCACATGTTCGCCACTGACCCGCACACCCGTGTAACCGCGAGAGTCGGCTCTGGTACCACTTGTAGCACCCTGTTCCCTCTTGGCCCCGGGGATGTCACTTGTGGCAGCTTAATATGATCGCTAGACTAGCCCCACAGACCAACGCTAGTCTTTTTTGCGCACGAGTGAGGACAAAGTGCGCAAAAAAAGACTAGTATTAGTTTATGGGGCTAGTCTAAAGAACCTATTAAGCTGTCAGGAGTGATACCCCGAGACCAAGAGAGAACGTGATGCTACACACATCAAGACCTTAGTAGAAACAGAAACATCTCTAGCATTCTTACCAAGACTAATACCAATAGTATCGAGCTTTAAAGAGATATTATATTATTAGATGAAAAGGAAAGAAAAGATTTAAAAGATGAGGAAGTACCATTAAAGTCCAGGTTCTTCTCAGCCTTCCTTCGCATGACCTTTATCAGAGAGTTCATCAGTCTCCGTAGACCCATCCTTGATCACCGGACGACGGCCACTCCTGCGCGGTACATGAATCACTAGAGCAGGCTTCACTAAAGTAGCAGTATGATTCGGAAGCTATTTATTGAAGACCTATTTATTGCACAACGTCAATATTTCTTGAATTTTTGTCTCCGGCTTCTAAGCCTTTTCTTGACGTATGTGCAAAAACAGATATATGTGATGCTCTATTTTAGCGTGTCTAATATATCGCTTTCGGCCACACGCTGGATTTTTGTGCGCCTGAAATGTTACTGCCAAGCTAAAACAGGTAAACCTGCGTCCAAAAACCATTTTTAGTATTTTTTTATTCGCCTATTGAATATGCTCTAAGACGTTTGCTTTCGTGGGGCAAAATGGTAAGCCGTGAATTTTGATTTTGCCCCACGAAATGGTATTTTCTTTCTGTTGGCTCAACTATGCACGGCGAGAAAAAGTCACTAGAAAACGACAGCCAGAGCTAGAGTCTTCTACATGCTAGGACATCGACATGGTAGCTCTATCCAAAAAGGCAAAATAAGAGCCACAGAAAGAAGAAAAGCTTTCAGGAAAGGAAAATGGTTTATATTCATTTGGGGGTGGACGGTACCGGGAAGAGGAAGGAATTACTTGGGGCCAAAACCTGGTGCCAGATCAATCAGCAGCCACCACACACCAAGATTTCCCGAGGCCCACCGGGCCAAGTGTCAGCACTCCAACGGTCCTGACCCACAGTCGTCCTTCCTCTGTTCCTCGTCACATGGGCCGAGCGCCCGAGCCGAACCAAAACCTCTCCCTCTCGTCCCCGTGCTCGTCCAGTCCCTTCCGCCGGACGCCACCCTCTTCTTCTTCTTCTTCTTCGCCCCACACCATCTCCCGCCACGCGACCCTCCTACGCGCTTCCAGAATCCAAATCGCTGGCCATTCAACCGTAGATCTTCCCAGACCTACTCGCGGGACATGGGCACGAAGAATCCGCAGTCGACCACAGGCGGCAGCCGCGACGGCGACGCCTTCGCTTTCATCTCCAAGGGCTGGCGCGAGGCGCGGGACTCTGCGAGCGCCGACCTGTCTCTGATGCGGGCGCGCGCCGACCGCGAGCTGGGGCACCTAATCACGTCGGCCTCGGCGCTCGCGGGGCCCGGACGGGCACCTCCACCGCCGCCGGTGGCGCCCTTTGCGGAATTGGACTTTGTGCGGAAGCGGATCCAGCCGAAGATTACGGAGCTCAGGAAGCAGTACTCGTCGGCGGTGCTCGAGGGATGGCCGCCCAAGGCCGGCGCCAGCGTCCGCATCGACCTCTCTGGGCTTACGGCAATCCGGAACGCAATTGTGGCCGATGGGCACGGCAGGGGAGAATGGTTGAATGTTGCGCCATGGAAGGGGGACAAGGGGAAGACGGAGTGGGATGTGGTGACGTTTATACGGAGCGGGCTCAAGGAGTGTGAGCTGGTGACGACGATTCGAAGCGGGCTCAAGGAGTTGGAGCGCCGGAGCCTATCGAATGACATGTTTGGTGGCTTTCGTGGCCGCACCGAGTTTCTGGAGAAACTGAAGCTGAACTTGGTAAATTCGACTGTATCCTTTAATACTGAGTCGACGATGTACTTGTTTTTTTTAATCAAAAACCATAGCCTTTAATTAGATTTTTTTTCTTAATTTAGTTATTTTTTCCATATCTGGGAAATGTATTACTAGCAATTACTCTAAAACTTTGGCATCCATATAGCAGGAATCCGATGAATCTTGTACAACAGTTCTACCTTCAGTTAAAATGACACCTAACTGCATAATGTCATTGTACTCATGTGAGCATTGCTGTTAATTAAAGTACTCATGGGCATTACCCGTTTTGTTGCAGAAATTGCTGAACAAAGAGTCTCCCGAACGAAAGGTAATGCCATCACACACAATGCCTAAGCTTAACTGCACAATCTTCTACCAACACAAAGGATTTTATGCTCTTGAGTTATGAAGCAGTATAAACGTAGCTAACTTGCACGTATGACTATTTTTTAGATAATATAGCAGTAAAAGTTCTAGTAATAAAATTGCCATTCGTTCAAATTCGTAGGCAGTGAATTCGTTATTCTTGCATACCACTAGCTGGTATATTTTTCACGGAAATCCTTCTTTTGCTCAACAAGCATTTAATTTTTTCGCTGATAATGCACTCTGCTTGCTATTTGATCTGATTATTTATTGTTTAAGGTGTGTTTTCTCTAAACTGGTTTTGGAATGTAAAGCAGGAAGTTCCCCCGCTGGATCTAATTGAAATTCTGGCATATCTAGTCCGGCAGTCTGGACCATTTTTGGATCAACTTGGTGTACGAAGAGGTAAAAAATTTCACTGTAGGTCTCTGCTTCTCCAACTCTTGGTTCTTTTGTGGTGACATTTGTTAATTCTTGTTAATATTGTGTTACAGATCAATGTGAAAAACTAGTGGAGACGTTGTATAATAAACGGAATGGCCGGCTCATGTATCCATCTTTTTCAGCAAATAGTTCCTTAATTGGGAACGAGAACACAACTAATGATTTTGATCTAAGAATAGCTAGGGTGCTAGAAAATACTGGCTATCACACAGAAGAAGGTTCTTGGAATGATCCTACGAAGTTGAGAATCTCGGACAATAGACGACATG
The DNA here is from genome assembly GCA_916181665.1 of Avena sativa. Lineage (NCBI taxonomy): Eukaryota > Viridiplantae > Streptophyta > Magnoliopsida > Poales > Poaceae > Avena > Avena sativa. Next base: position 513,739,182 of record OV702294.1, read on the forward strand.
TTGCAATCGTCACCACAGCAAGCCTTCCATGGATGACAGGGACAGCCATCAATCCGTTGTTTCGTGCTGCTTACCTGGCAAGAAGTACAATGCAAAAAGTAACACTTGTGGTTCCTTGGCTTTGTAAGTCAGACCAGCAACTAGTTTACCCGAATAACATCACCTTTAGCTCGCCAGAAGAGCAAGAAACCTATATAAGGGACTGGCTACATGAAAGGCTTGGCTTTGAAGCAAATTTTAAGATATCATTTTATCCTGGCAAGGTAAACATCCAACATGTATCATCCCAAGGTTTAAGTCTCCAGTTCATACTTCATACTCTATTTCCCTCCCAAAGATTTTCATTGTTCGTTTTCTTACACAGTTCTCAGAAGAGCGGCGCAGCATTATTCCTATTGGGGATACCTCACAGTTCATTTCCTCAAATGAAGCTGATATAGCAATTTTGGAAGAACCAGAGCATCTTAACTGGTATCATCATGGAAAGCGCTGGACAGACAAGTTCAATCATGTCATTGGCGTAGTTCATACAAATTCCCTAGAGTATATCAAGAGAGAGAAGAATGGTGCCCTTCAAGCTTTCCTTGTTAAACATATTAACAATTGGGTGACTAGGGCTCACTGCCATAAGGTACATTTTGTCTAGGTCTGCTTTTGTGTTGAAGTTCAGGTTGCTATAGTGTAGCTAATAAGGGTGTGTGCAGATTTTACGTCTTTCTGGAGCAACTCAGGATCTACCCAGGTCTATTATTTGCAACGTTCATGGTGTGAATCCGAAGTTCCTCAATGTTGGTGAAAAAGTAGCAGCTGATCGGGAGCGTGGACAGAAGGCCTTTTCCAAGGGAGCATATTTTCTTGGGAAGATGGTTTGGGCTAAAGGTTATAGAGAACTTATTGATTTGTTATCGGAACACAAAAATTGCCTAGAGGGCTTCAAGTTAGATGTGTATGGGAATGGTGAGGATTCACAGGCTGTCCAGGCTGCTGCTAGGAAGTTAGATTTGGGCATCAATTTTTTCAAGGGAAAGGACCATGCAGATGATTCACTCCATGGGTGAGACTAGAAAGCAAACTGCTAATGATCTCTCTTTCACTTTTTTCTATATTATGCTAATTACTGACACGATGTTTCTTTTATCTTGTTAAATTGTAGGTACAAGGTTTTCATCAATCCTAGTGTTAGTGATGTCCTATGCACAGCAACCGCCGAGGCTCTTGCAATGGGGAAATTTGTTGTCTGTCCGGATCATCCATCAAATGATTTTTTCAAGTCTTTTCCCAACTGCTTGACATATAAAGCTCCAGAGGAATTTGTTGCCAAAGTGAAAGAGGCCATGGCTAGCGAACCTCAACCTCTGACCCCTGAGCAAAGATATAGTTTATCATGGGAGGCAGCAACCGAGAGATTTATGGAGTACTCGGAGCTTCACAAAGTTCTGAAAGATAGAAATGGTCATTGTGGACAGGGCGTAAAGAGAAACGGGATGAGGAAGATACCTTTACTTCCTAAATTGTCAGACATCGTGGATGGGGGTCTGGCATTTGCTCATTACTGCCTAACTGGCAATGAGATCCTCCGATTGGCGACAGGAGCAATTCCTGGTACACGTGACTATGATAAGCAGCAGTGCATGGATTTGAATCTCTTGCCTCCACAAAATCAACACCCTGTATATGGCTTGTGATGTGAATCTGGTTGCACTTAACCAATGTATAGTTGAAGGATTTTTCTCCTTAGGTATGTGCATACTATGTTATCCAGTTTCTGTACTGCTGACTAGTGACTAGAGAGTAGCTCTACAATTGTAAAGTCTTATTAGGTTTATCTTGTTTGTACTCTTTGCCTGTAATTATTTCCCTTCTGTTCTCCAAATAAGCAAGTTGCATAAAAATGGGTACTTTTACTGGCTTTGAATTTTGAATATTTATGTCTTCATCATCTGCCAATGGCATCTTTACTTGTTTTTCGGGAAAACGCAAAGACTTTGCGCTTCTTTTCATTGCATAGAAGAGTTTCTTACAAGCCTCAGAGGAGGCGGATCACAGAGACAATAAAACTGAGCTAATTAATGAACATCCCAGGTCCTATGGGTGATGGTACCAAGACCAGTCGCCCCTGCTCTAACCCACAAGGCGGCTTCCTCACGGATTCGCGCAACGAGCTGTGGTATGGATGGTGAGGCGCCATAAAAAACCCCAGAGTTGCGTTGCTTCCAGATCATCCACGCTATTAGCAGGGTTGCAGTGGCGAGGCCCTTGCGGAGGGGTTTGGGTGTGATCCGTTTTGCAGCTAGCCACCAGTGGTTGAGCGATGCCTCCCCATCAGGCGGCCTGCAAGGCATCTGGAGCCAGGCAAGCACCTCAAACCAGATTTGCCTCGAGAAGGGGCAGGTTAGGAGTAGATGATGCATGGTTTCGGGCTCCTGGTCGCAAAGGATGCATTTGTCGTGGTGCTGCAAGCCTCGCTTCTCCAATCTGTCGGCTGTCCAACATCTATTCTTGTTGGCGAGCCAGAGGAAGATCTTGACGCGAGGCGGCGCCCATGTTCGCCAGATCAGTTTCCAAGCGCTGCAAGTGGTGGCCCCTTGGAACAATGCTAGGTAGCAGGATTTCGCCGTGTAAATACCAGATGTGTTCCATCTCCAGATCAGCTGGTCCGGTTGATCAGTCAGGTTGACAAGCGCCAGGCGACGCCAGAGGGTGAGGTACTGTCCCAGCTCTGGGATGCCCACTACCCCCTGAATGTCTCTTGCCCAATTGTTTGCCAGTAGGCCTTCGGCAATTGTTACCCTGGCCCCAATTGTGGTGGTTTTTTGTAATTTACTCGTCGGCGTTTGGGGATGCAGCTATAGAGTTCAGGGGCAATTTCTTTCACTGAACGACCGTCAAGCCAGCGATCCGTCCAAAATTTGCCCGTACGCCCATCGCCGACAACCGGGTAAGTGGAGGTAAAGAATAACGCCTCCTCCTGGGCGGTGAACTGTAAGCCAAGGCCACTCCAGGCTCTGGAGGTGTCCGTTCTGCTGTACCATAGCCATCGAAGTCGCAAAGCTAGCCCAGCCTTTTCCATGTCCTGGATGCCAAGGCCCCCATGGGAAAGTGGTCGGCAAACATCTTGCCAATTGACATGGCAGCTGCCACCATTCGCCTCAGCACGTCCCTCCCATAGGAATCCACGCTCAATGCGCTGAAAGGATTTGATGATCTTTTTGGCGGGCGCCAGGACAAGTAGTTGATGTATCGGGATGGCCATTAGCACGGACTTGACTAGCGCGAGCCTTCCAGCCTTGTTCATGAGTCTGGATTTCCAGGTGGGAAGCATGCCCATGGCCCTGCTGACCAGAGGCTGCAATTGCGTGCTGGTAGGTTTCCTCACGGTTAGCGGGATGCCGAGGTAGGTGAGTGGTAAAGCAGCGGCTTGGCATCCCAGCGTGTTCACCACAAACGTGGCATCCGTGTCATTGCAATTGAGCATAGTGGCTGAGCTCTTGCTGTAGTTCACCAGCTCTGCCAAAAAGTTGCAGGATGGCCTGGATGGCGTTGATGTCACTGGGCGTTGGGTGGCAGAACATGGCGACGTCGTCGGCATAAAGCAAGATGGGCTGGATTGACCTTCGAGGGTGGAGTTGCTGGAGTATTTCGAGGCTGACAACACGCCTGACCAAGCGACCCAGCGAGTCCACAGCAAGGACAAAGAGTTGGGGCGATAAGGGGTCGCCCTGCCGCAGCCCGCGTTGATGCCAGATTGGTGGCCCGGCCTCGCCATTGATCAGGACGCGCGTGCTCGCTGACGGGAGCAGGATGGCCAGCAGGTCAAGGAACTTGTCGCCGAAGCCATATTGCCGCAGGGCCTCGAAGAGGAATGACCAGGAGATGGTGTCAAAGGCCTTGGCCAAGTCAAGCTTTAGCAGCACTCGGGGCGCCCGTAGCTGATGCAGGAGGCGCAGCGACTGTCGGACCAGCACGAAGTTGTCGTGCAGACTCCGACCACTGATGAAGGCGTTCTGGCTCTTGTTCACGAGCTTGTCCAGCTTGGGAGCTAAGCGCAGGGATAACACCTTTGCCACGACTTTCCCCACCAGGTGCACGAGGCTGATGGGGCGGTAATCACTGAAGCTGTGTGCATCTGGGCGTTTTGGCAACAATGTGAGCAGTGCTTGATTGAGCTTGTGGAATCCCTTGCCTCTGAGTATGAGGTCGTCTAGCTGCTGGAAGACAGCGAGAAAGTCCTGCTTCACCGTGTCCCAGCATGCGTGAAGGAATTCGGCGGTGAAGCCGTCTGGCCCTGGAGATTTGTGGGCAGGCAGACGTTTAATTGCTTCCCAGATCTCCTCTTCCAAAAATGGAGCGTCTAGTTCCAGGAGATCGTCCGCAGGGTCGATTAGCTCTTCAAAATTCAAGGTGCAGTCCCGCAAGGAATAAGTGCCAATGATACTGTCGAAATAGTTGAAGGCTGCTTCCGCCATCTCTTCGGGCTCCAAGAGCACGCGGCCCTCGACAGTGATGCTGTGGATTCTGTTCTTTTGTCGTCGGTAGGCGCATTGTCGGTGGAAGAATGTAGTATTCGCATCCCCGTCCTTGAGGCTGGCGATGCGCACACGCTGGCGCGATATGGTGCGCTCCAGTGAGGCGTATCCCAGGTACGTGATTTTGAGGCTCTTGTGTAGCCATCGCTCGTGGGGGGTGAGCTGCCGGTCCTCCTGAGCCTTATCAAATCTGAGGATAAGTTCACGGGACAGGGCAAGCTTCTGTTTGACGTTTCCCACAGATTTTGCGCTCCATCTAGTCAGTGCCTGAGCTGTGGCCCTCATGCGTGTGGCCATCCGCTGGAACGGGTCGATGTTGTTGACAGACAACCAGCCCTCCGTGACAGTTTCCTGGAAGCCCTCAAGCCGGAGCCAGTAATCCTCGAAGTGAAATCTACGGTGGGCGGGTGGCGTAGGAGAGCAGTCGAGCAGCAGAGGGCTGTGATCAGAAACAACAGACGCCAGGCAGCGCAGGTGGCAGTCTCCAACGATGTCCTCCCAATCAGATGTGCAAAGTACACGATCTAGGTGAACCAACGTCGGAGGCGATTGTCCGTTGGACTAGGTATAACGGCGCCCATTGAGGTAGATCTCTTTGAGGGCCAGGTCATCGATGCATTGTCTAAATCTGCCCATCATGCGCCTGTCCAGAGCGTCGTTGTTCTTGTCTGCCTCAAGATAGACCAGGTTGAAATCCCCACAAGATCATCCAGGGGCCGGGGCAAACAGCCCGGATGTTGCGAATCTCCTAGAGGAATTATATCTTGTCGTTGTCGAGTTGAGGCCCATAAACAACAGAGATCCACCATGATGGGCTACTGTCCGAAGAAATGAAGGCCGTGAGCGTGTTTTTTGTAAACATGGGACTAGTGATGGTCACCAGGCGGCTTTGCCATGCGAGTAAGATGCCGCCGCGGGTATCCTCTGCCGGTAGGAAGACGAACTCATCAAAGTCAGGCCCTAGCGCCTCGAGCACAATCGAAGGGGAGATCAGGTTCATCTTGGTTTCCTGGAGGCACACAATCGTGGCATTCGTGGTCGCCATTAAGGACCGGATAGCCGTGCGTCGCGCCCGTGCATTAAGCTCACGAACATTCCAAACGATAAACTTAATATTGTCTGACATAGAAATTATTCTCGTCCATATGTCACACAGCGCGCAGCTAAACCTCAACGAGGCAGCCAGCGGGCAACACCGTGCTGGGTGGCACCTCGGGATCGACCGGTAGCTCACGGTCAACCAGCGCGGCGATAGCGTTGAGGATATCGAAGGGGATAGGGGCGGCGAACACCCGATCGTATGCGCTCAAAGCCTCCGGGGAGATGGTCTCATTGACATCGATAACGCCCAGGGTACGCAGGATTTGGACCTGCGCACGTCGCTCTGCAGTAGGCGGGGCCACGGCAGCAGGTTTCTTCCTTGCTGAAGCGGATCGGCCTCGACGGGGAGAGAAGTTGAGGGTGCGCTGGCGCGTTCGTTTCCCTGGCGTTGGTAGAACAGGGCGCAGGTGTCGCGTGGCTGCTGTTAGGAAATCCCCTAGGGTCCAAGATGTGGCCACGGGTCGAGCTTGCGGTGGAGAGATGCGACGCAAAGTGATCGGCGGTGTTGCGAACTTATTCGGTGAGGTGAACTTGCTGGGCGTCACGCTAGCTTGGGGAGGCGCAGCAGCAGTGCCATCTTCATCGTCGGCCCTGGATCATAAATAATAATATAGAAAAACACAATATATTCAGTAGGCAGGGGAAAGGTGAATAGGGTATTTTAACTTGCTTCAACTAGCTGAAGTGATCATGTGAATTGAAATATTTATTAAGGACGTTATGGAACCATGACTTGTGTATATTTTCTGAGTCCCTCTTGTTTCTGTACTGACCTAATCATGTCAGAATTGAGATAGATTAAAGAGGTTATGGAACCATGAACTTGAGTAAGAGTCCCTCTTGTTTATTTATTAACCTAAGATAATTTTTCCATGCAAAATTGTACCTCTCTGCCTCAAATAAGTTAGCTTGACCTTACAACTTATTATATATAATATGCTTGTTAATCTGAGCATGGTTTTTAAGGCGTTAAGGCGGCCTAAGGCGATCTAGGGACGCTCTGACGCCTAGGCGCCTAAAGCGGCCATTTTTCAAAGCGGAGGAGGGACGCCTGGACGCCTAGGCGACACCTTTAAAACCATGAATCTGAGAAGTTTCTCTGACCATATATTAAGAAATAGATGTAGGGGCTCCTATATTCTTTCCTTTGCTACACCATATGGTATTTCTTTCGAGCTAAAACTGTCAGTGCTATTGCTTGAAATACTTACACTATATAATTACACATCAGAATTTAGGTATCGGTCATGGCCTCCTTTGTATACTTCATTTTAGACATACCAACCAAGGGCATGATAGTACCAAAACAGATTGTAGACAGGAGACGTGAAAGTAAAATTAATACGGGACTCCAGATGTATTTTGGATAATCGAGGGAAGGTAATTTATGTGAACGGATAATATTAGGTTGTGCTTCACTGCATTTGGCCTTCCCGCATTAGTATACTCCGTACTTCTTTTCAGAAGGAACCACGCTCCTGATATCATTAATGAAATCGCAGTTCAGGAACATTTGGGATTCACATACAAAACGAAACAAGGGGAGCCAGGCAAACAGCATGCCTAAAGCTCAGAAAAATGAACACCATCATTATAGTATTACATGACCAAATATTCAAACACCAGCCATGTTTTCTGCCACGAGCTTCAGCCCTGACCTGATACAAGATTCTGGACGTGATCAATATATCACATACTAAGATTCAGTGATAACCTTGGTAACTGCACTGAATTTTTAGAAGAATGTCCAGTTAGACAAATGAGCAAAAAGAAAATCTTGGGCAGCCTTAGTGAGTTTTGCTGGTAAGTTTTTTTAACAGATTGGTTTTTCTGTATCTCCAGTTTATCATGTACTTCGTGTTGATCTTTTGTGGGGCTTCAGCAATTTCAGAAAAACCATTAATACACCAATGCAACTTCTGAAGTGATGTTTTAAAAGTGTATAGTGAAACCATGATTGTTGGCCCCTTGGACAAACATCCCAAAAAAGGAAGATAGAAGGTTTAGGAGAAAAGTAGACATTAACATCTACTATGTAATAACTGTTGTTTGCAGCATGCCTGCTGGAAAGACTGCAGCGCTTTATTACCAAAATTTAGCATCATAATTACTTCTATAGCATCGAAGAATTAATCACATGCTGTGTACACAATATAGTACTGTACAATGTACACCGTCACCATACTAGTTGATCCCTCTTAGAATTGATGCTCCCATGGAATATTCTCAGGATAGAATAGCCATGTCGACATAAGTTTGCCTCTTTGTCAACTCTGAATGTTGATAACGACATCTTTCTGAGTTTTTTCTGGGTTCTTGAAATGGGCATGCCATGCTAGATTATCGATGGTTTCTGCAATTTTCACTATTATTGTAACCAGGTCTGAGAGAAGTGTTGCGGTAACAGCCACATGCATCACTTGCAACAGGGCTGCGTCCTCTGACAAGTCATTTCTGAGGCCTTTAGCAACTTTGATGGCTGCAGACATGGTAATGCTGGCTGGAGATGGTACAGTCATTGTTTGAATCGCCGTTGATAGCTCCCTCAGCGCCTTAGCAGAGTGCGAGCTCATTTCCCCACATGCCGTTCGGACCTTCAAGGTTAGCTCAGGATTGGCCTCAGGGTACTGTTGATCAGGAAATACTGTTGGTTAATAACTTGGGTTTGTAGTCTTTTGAGATCATGAGGTGGGAAGAATCTATTGATGTCGGAGGCCGAATTTACCATGGCCGGGCTGGAATTACCTGAGATTTTTGCAGCGTGATGACATAAGAAGCAAGAGCTTCCATTGAAGACACGCACTGGCGGCAAAGAGCTCCCAGCTTCTGGTATTGGCTCCATGGATGTCGGAAGCCGAATTTGCCATGGCCGGGCTCCCACTTGGCAAAATTGCTCTGCGATTTTCGAAATAACATTAAAAAACTGCTGGTCCATCTTTCTGATATTGTGTATCATCTGTAAAGGAAGCTTACGAGGGAGTCCTCAGTGGCCTTCGAATTGAGGACGCTCTTGTACACTTGGAGAAAGGGTTGGCCCTCCAAATTCTCACTAGAAGCCTTTTCTCCAAAGCATTCAGATTCCATTCCTGCATAGATGCGTTCAGTTTTCAGTCTCGCACTCTGGTGTCCATCCGAGGTCTACTGTCAATAGCTTAACTACAGGTAGTAGTTTTCTAGTTTTCTCTTTTCAAATGTTTTATTGGCAGAGTTGAACGGTGTCATTATATGCTAGTCTGTTGGCCTCCTATTTTATCCGTAAATTTCGTCAGCAAAATTGTTCCAGATTCCTTGTACAGTGTATCCACATAACCAAAAGTGCTAGTTGTCTGTATCAGAGAGGTTTTTTAGTGGGGAGAAGCAGAAATATAAAACAGAGTATGGCTGGTGACTCTAATCAGGAAGAGTCCACTATTTGGTACTCTCTTTTTTCCCGAGAACACAAGGTCTGGTCTTCCATCTGAGACTAATTCCAGATCAAGTTGTATTGTGTACTAGAACCAGAATGACAGAAAAGTGCAGGAATCTTTGTGACGGAATACGAGTATGACAAGCAATATGCATGGCCAGGAGACACATCGAATTTCGCGGGGCTTTGAATGGCCAGGAGTATTACCTTCAAGGAACATGGCCAGCTTATCGAGGTTGGCTGTGGCGAGCTTGTGCAGGTCCTCGCCTGCCCAGACGGGGAAGACGAAGATGGTGGTGCAGAGGCATGTGAGGACGCCGATGACGATGGTGGAGAAGCGCTGGTGCGCGAGCTGGATGAGCTCCTCGACGCGGTAGCTTGACACGGCCACCAGGCTGAAGGTGAGTATGAAGATGGTGACGCCGTAGTCGTACCTCGCCTTGATCTCCGGGATGAACCGCGAGAAGGTCGCCGCCGACGCTGCAATTATACGTGCACCATCAAGTTTAATTACCATCGGTGCTCGTAGTGAGTAGTATTACTAGTACTAGGAGTAGAGAACACATATATGGATGCATGCGTACCTAGCAGGAAGACGAAGATGGCGAGGAGAATGGGCTCCCCCTGCGCGCCGCAGCGGTTAGCCACCTGATGCGCTCCGACGGCGATGAAGCCAGCCACCAGCGTCGCGAAGGCTCGGTTCAAGCCTTTGCTCAGCGTGCCACCTGTTACATGCATGCACGTTTCAGTTCATACGTATACATACATGGCGTGACGCACAGAAGACACTACTGTCATAATTAAAACGTTGTTGTATACAGTTGTATACACACACGTTCAGTTCATACATGGCGTCACGCACTGACGAGATTATCTGCCATTTCGTCATCCGACAGTCCAACACGACTCAGATCGATCATACTAGTAGGTGGTTTACGTACCGACGGTGTACTCCATGACGACGACGACGGTGAGCACGGCCCAGAGCGTGGAGACGCCGAAGCCCTTGAAGAGCGGCGTGACGTAGTAGAGCACGGACACCAGCGTGAGCGCCAGCCCCACCTTGAGCGAGTGCGCCACCCGCCTCGGGTCCTCCCTCGCGATCCGCCCAACCTTCCCGGCGAACCCGGCGACCCAGCGCCACAGCTCCACGAGCACCGACCGGACCCGCCGCCAGCATCCCGCGAAGAAGCCGCCGACGACGACAGAGCCGTGTTCGCCGGTCGCCGTCGTCTCGCTGTCGACGACGCCGACGGTCGCTCTGGTAATCTGTTGATCCGCCTCCATGATGGTGGCGGATGTGTGTACGCAGTAAGGCGGTGGGGCTCCTAGCTAGCTAGCTTAATCGAAGATGTGGATATTGATAATGTGTACGCCGCTGTGTTTTGTTTTGCGAAGGGAGCAGCTAAGCTTGCTAGTGTGTGTGTGGCACGGCATGGCCATGGCTACGACGCGGGAGGGCCTTATATAGGCCAGCTGCACGCGGCGCCCTTTTGGATCAGGATTCTGTATGATGCGACAGACAGGCCAGGGAGGGGTCGATGATTCGATCGGTAGTGGGAGCAAAAGGCGTACCAGGCATTGCGCCATCGATCGGCTTTCCTCGGCGCGAGAATACGACTGGAGAGATCTTGCTCTTGGCGCTGCCGTGTTTGCTTTGGTCTCGTCTTCTCCGCGGCCCGCGTACACACCGGTATGCGTTGCTCTCGCCACTTGCTGTACACGATCGGTTGCCGCTGCTAGCTCTGCTCCCGCGGGGACTGCAGAAACGGTCGTTCCGTTCTGTTTTTAGCTGTACGCGCGTCATGCTTACAGCTTACAGCAGGGAGGATTTTTTTTTTTTTTGAGGAACACCAGGGAGGATTTCATGTTTAGCATGTGCTGTTTTCAGATTTTTGCGTACGTGTATACGTTTTGCATGGACGTTCTGTTGTTTGCAGATCGACACGTTGGCGTTACTAATTTGTTCTAGAAACTCTGGGCTGATCTAACTTGGCATTTGCATTCGTATCACCTTTCATGGTTCGTGTTATTATATGCCTGTGTGTTGCGCTCTTTCGTCAGATTTATGTACTCTTCCGTACACATATACTAGCTCGGGATCGATCGACAGAGCACTTGTAGTGGTAATTAGTTTAGATTATCTGCTTTTTGACTCTCATGTTCATGCAGACAGCATGCTTACTGTCGGATGAGGTAAAACGCAACTTGTTCTTGCCTTACAAAGTTAGTGCTAGGTACGAGTGACTTTAATTACCGCGGTGCTGACTATGCTGACCACGTGATCTGTAAGTGCTGCTATACCTCTGTTTTATTTTGTATAAACAGACATAAAGCCGAGAAACTCGCTAAATCTATTGGAGTATTTTCCATTCTTTCACGTTTTTATATGTATAAAGGAACTCGGTGCAAGTTGCCAAGAAAAAAAAAAGGAACTCGGTGGCTCATTTGAAAAACACAAAAGCAATTCGATGACTCGCCGTATACACTATTCCAAGCATGCCTCTACTACTCTCGGCTAGCTGGCCTGACTTATCATTCTATCCACTTTTCTGATTTTTTTTAGGTAGATCTCAACTACGGCTTATCACGTCTCGTTGAATCCCATGCATGCATGCGTGGAAGCTCTTGTCCTGGCCTGTTTCTCCAAGAATGCACGCACTTCTATATACGTCCTGGCTCACCGAAAATTTATGAGGTCCTGTACGTTCAGTGCATGTAGACAAATCTGTCGTCTTGTCCGCATCCTTCGTCAAACTCTTCTCTTTCCCTCCACCGCTCCGCCATGAAGACGACGGCGGCTACCGTACCACCGCTGTTTTTCGGTGTCTTTTGTGCACGTACATGATCTCTCCCGTGGACCTCTTGTACGGACCCAGCAGGTTTACCGGTCGCAGTCTCAGGTGAAAACTGATCCTCATCCGTAGATTGATGCCAATGGTTCAGATAAACTGTATATATACTCTGTGACAGTGAACAGCTCATAACGCGCACAGCTAGCACTGTTATCTGATTTGCATATGCAGTACAGCGGTTCTCTCTCTGGAGGATCGCTCGGTTCACGTCGATAGCTAGCCGCACGTCGTGCTTGCGTGCAGCTAGCTATACTGACACTAATCGATCGATGCAAGTGAACCAAAACTACAGCTGCACAGTTTGCTGAAATGCTAAATCTCAGGCTTCACCACTCGCGCGCGTGAAATGAACAGCTGACACGCACACCTGCACAGCCGCGCGCAGACTCGCTCTGAACCGCATGGAACGCTGGCCATCTGTTTCGCCTTTAATTCTCCTCTCACCGGCAGCATTCGCGCGCGTTATCCTGGCTAGCTCCTCATGTAACTTCAACTCGACGTCGTCTCACATCCAAGATCGATCGGAGCTAGAGACAAGGAAGAAGAGGGGAACATACGAACAAACTGTCTCATCAGGCAGCCCGGAGCCCTGGACGACCTAACATGGCACAATCATCCGAGAATATGTGCCCATATGCTTCCCAAAGATTCCACCCAAGTGCGTCTGCATCATCGTCGGGATCAAATAAACTGAGCCACTAAAACCAACCTAGCTATGTCTAAAGCAGAACCATCACCGCATTACGTACGCACTGATTATTCGAAATAAAAACCATTTAATTTGTTGTTTCAAGTAAAATCGCAGAGGGAAAGCGATATAAAGTTTCTGCATCGCATGTGCGATTGATCTAAGCTAGTGACCGACCTACAATTCATAGGCGCAATATATATACAAGAGAGGCATGATGGAATTATGGAAGGCGCCGCCAAGCCGGGGAAAAATATGTCCTTGGTGGATATATGCCTTTGTAGGCCGAAAAGGGGCTCCTTTTCTCCGACACGGATTAGTGTTGCTGTCTGACTAAAATCTTGGCCTTTATCGATGATGGACGGTGGGGTCTTCATTACAGTCATGGCCTTTGCATTTGCAACCGGAGGACGTACGCACCATGCGCGATCTCCGTACAGCTCTGTGAACCTGGCCGTACTTCTCGGGCGTGTGTCCCTTTCTGCCTGTCACGCACATACACCATCTTTCGCTCGGGTGCGAAATGGTGTACTCTAGCTAGCGAGAAAAAAATTGGGGATGTGCACCGTTGTGGAAAAAAGAACGGCCCCTGATCGGCTATGGCGGCTGCGCTACTTGTTAGGTCTGTCAGGCGCAAGCAAGCTAGCGGTGGTTTGTACATGGTGCAACGCACTTGGGAAGAAAACAAAAGAGATCTACTACTAGGAGAAATAGGAACTAGAGATGCCACGCCGCAACGACCTTTTTTTTTCCTTTTGGCCGATCGAGAACCGCCCGTCACCGCTCGCCGTCGATTTCTTTTACACAGAGAATCATCATCAAAGCACTGACAGGAACGAGAACCGTGCGTGGTACGGAACACCCACAACTTCACCACCAAGGGAAAAACGCTCGCGAGTTTCCCGACAAGCAGAACATGTGGTCAGGGTAGTACGGCTGCAAGAACTGGACCAAGAACTTGATCCACTTCCTTTCACGGCATCCGCCAACGTACACGGCCTTAAGTACGTGACAGTGTATCCGCATTTTATCTCAAATCCAGGGGATCGCGGAGTCACAGCTCACCTTTTAATCCTCTTCTTAAATCGTGGCTGTGAATGCAGGACGGGCTGTATAAATGCAGAGCAAGTTGAGCTTGTAACAGGGCTGGGGAGCCACAGACGTCGCGTCTTGGAGTACGTCTGGAACCGCGCATGCATGCACGAATACTGCTGGCTATACCTGGTGCAACTAGCGCGGGAGCTCGCTCGACTGGATTTAGTCCATGCAGGGCAAGGGATAGCGCACCCGTTGGGAATAAAGAGACGATCGATGAACTCCCACTTGTCACTTGTTACTAAATTGAATATATCTAGCATTAAAATATGTTTAAATAGATCCATTTTTACAACAAGTAATATGGATCGAAGGGAGTAAGTGTTATAGGAAGTGGGAACACACGATTGCTTTGAGCAAGTGGAAGGAGTTCGGCCGAGGGGATCGATTCCCGATTTCCCATCCTCCTATAGACACTAAATTCGCAGATTGTATACAAAGCTGTTCGGGTTGCTTATGTATTAGCAGAAGATCTGATTTTGCTTTTCAAGGATAAAGAGAGTTTCATTAATCAGCAAAATAGGAAATAGGGGATTACATTCTTGACGTAGCAGTTCATTAACCAACGAAATAGGGGATTAATTGGTCTATAAGGCAAGCATATTGTTCTGTTTTCATGCTCATGTGCGCGTTAATGATTACAATGTGTACTGGGTATGCTTATTTTGGGTTCTTTGTCTATGATCATGTTCTATTTTCAACATTTACCTTGCATTTGGGTTCTTTGTCTATGATCCTGTTCTATTTTCAACATTTACCTTGCATTTGGGTTCTTTGTCTATGATCCTGTTCTATTTTCAACATTTACCTTGCATTTGGGTTCTTTGTCTATGCTTATTTTGTATGAGTATGTCTGTTTACGGCTTGTGCACTGTTGGTACTGTTGCATTTGATTGTGTTTACATTGCATACCATGCATGTTATTATTTATGTAGGCTTTGCAGATTGGTACCCCCGTGGAGGTAGCTCACCAGGGCTTGAACAAGAGGCCTAAACGAAAAGGAATGTCGGCAAATGTTGGCCACTGGGATGACGAAATGTCCCCCAACCCACTTCTGCAAGGTATTGATAGCACCTAGGTTGGCAATGCTTCCTATGCCATATGCATTAAGGTATGAATTACCATTGTCGAGGATGTATGTAATAGCTAATACAAAAAATTGCGAGCACAAACCTTCTCGTGACAAACATTAGAAATAATCCAAAATCGAACCAAAGAAGTAAGATTTGAAATTTCATACCTAGAGAAATAGGATCTTACAACACCACTATTGACGTTAGGAATGAAACTCTCGTTGTCAAATGAAGGGCCGGAGAGCACTTATCTAAGAAGTTGTCGTCTTCATCGACATGAATGCTAATAAAAGACGACCACCAAACCCAAAACTAATCCTCTAAAAACTAATTTTTAATTGAAAAACTCTACTGAAATATGAGGTTCCATGTTCCTTCTGATGCTGACAAGGCCGGCTAGAGGAGGGGGAACGACGTATGGAGGAGTCAGAGTTGAAGTGGCTAGGGTTTTTCCAAAGATACGGGAAATATTCATGTGTGTCAAAGAAAAATCTCATAATTATTAGAAAGTAATATTTTTGTATTTTAAAGAGATGTTTGTCTATTTCCGGTCATGTGAAGAAATAGTTGGAAGGATAAAATACATAATTGAAATCTTCAAAAAAAGAACAAAGATGGAAATAGGAAGGTAGAAAAGTGAAATTCGAAACAAGAATATAAATTGCAAAAGAAATATATACTCCGTATATAAATTGCAAAAAAAAGGAATCGTCCATATTCATTGGGATTAGTCATACCGCTTGAGAGGGTACGCGAGCCTACGTATCTCCTGTTGGCAAGCCCATCCATAGTTAGGCCGTTGTATCAGGTCATGTAATTGTCGGCCCAACAGATAGTCCAGGTGCAATTGCCATGAACCCGAACAGTTTAATTTGCTTGGTATTATGGTATCCCCGTGGTCTAGATACTTGCATTTTTTTTTTGCCAGGGACACTTGTTAATTTACGCTTGTCTCAAAAAAAAAACTCGTTAATTTTGCGAGTTAAATTCATGATTAGTTACTAAACTTGCTTAGTAAGTCAATACGATCACCGTACACAATGAATACGATTTTAGGTTCACTGAACTCGCGTGAAAGCGTAAACCGTTGTCACTGAGCGATACGACAATATGACGCGCTGTATTGGACGACTAAGTGGTTAGTGGGATCCACTGTCAGTTGTTCAGACATGTAAGTTAGGGAAGAAGAAATCTAGGGAGGTCTTTTTTTACAAAATTGTGCATGTGTACTAGCATTCCGGTGTACCTTTTTCCCTGTCTTAGCGTGCACCGGCGTAGTTCTCGGGCCAGTACACATGCACGATTTTGCAAAAAAGCCTTTTCCTGGATTTCTCTTTCCCTAACTTACTCATCTGGACAACTGACAGCGGAACCCACTAACCGTCTAGTCATCTAATACAACGCGTTGTATCACTCAGTGACCACGGTTGATGCTCTCACGTGAGTTTAGTAACCGTAAACTCAGTATTCGCTGTATACTTTGACCATATTGATTTTATTAAGCAAGTTCAGTAACTAACATAGATTTAACTCTAATTTTACTATGCTAGAAAAACTTATCAATTAGGCAGTATCATTAGAGACCCCGGCACTGAATACGACACGATCCATTTGAAGTACTCCCTCTGTCCGCAAATAAGTGTACATCTAGCTTTTGCCTAAGTCAAACATAACTAAATTTGACCAATTTTATAGAGAAATATAGGAACATATATTAATCAAATTGACATATTATGAAACTAGATTTAAAAATAAATCTAATGATAATAATTTAGTGTCATAAATGTTGGTACGTTGTTCTAAAAAATTACTCAACCGTGCATTTCCTAAGTCCATCTCTACCGGGCAGACATATCAGGTCGTCTCAAATAGTTTATTTTTATTCGTTTGAATTGGATCACGGTCGATTTAGAAGGGGTTCTGGCTGATGCAGCGGTGCAACCCATCTGTCTGCATTTGGCCAGCGCTAACATTGGCGTATTTTCAGTGTTTTTCCGCCACCACGCCGTGTCCCGCCTCACTTTCCCACCTAGTTCTGGGCTTTTCCGCCGCGTCCAGGCGTATCCATAAATAGGGGAGGTCATCGATATCTTCGACCAGACACGCATCACTCACAGCACAAAAAATACCATGCCTGACCGCCGGAATCGACTCGACGAGCTTCGTGCTAACCCCGACGCCGGAAGAGAAGAGGTGCCCGAGCGGCCGTGGTGGTTGCCGAACCCGCCGGTGCCACGACGCTCTCACTACGACTATACAACATGACCACCGTCGAGCGTTTCTCGTTGGAGGTGATGAACTGCGTCTTTCTGCCAAAGCACTATCGGCGTCTAGCGCTCAGGGAAGTGCGTGACGACCTCCGCGAAGCATTGCGGGCCAATCCCGACGACGCGTACATGCGTGCCCGCCTCCCCCAAGCCTAAGAAGAGCTGCAAACACAGGAAGCGATCTACCGCTCTCTCAGCGTAGAATGGGGCCTTGCCGACCCGTAGGCGGCGCCTAGCTAGAATGGCAAATGCCGGCCGAACCTTAGGCGACCCGTTGTACTCTTGTTTTGTAATATATCTGTCGGTCGAATAAAGATTTTCATTGCAAATGGCCAATGCCTACATTGATACATCATACATGGCGCACAACCTTGCCTACTCGTCGGGGTCGGAGTGGTAGCAGCGACGACACATGGTGTGGTCGAAGACGCTGACGCCAAACTTTCCTTCACCGTCGTACTTGAAGGCGACGATGTTGCCCGCTTTGATCTGGTGTGAGCGGGCGAAGCATGAAGGGTTCACAGCATAGAAAACAAAAAATTCCTACGATAGGAACTAAGTACCAAGATCTATCTACTAGATACAGGCAACGGATGGATATACATCCATAGAATACATACCCTCGAAGACCGAATAACGTTAACGAGGTTGAACTCGTGGATGATGTAGTCAAACGCTTGCCGATCTCAAGATCGTGATGAAGTTCATCTGGTCCAACACCATCAAGTCCAGCACCGCAAAGCAGTGGTGCATCCGTGATCGCACACACGTCCGGTTACCCCGACAACCTCCGCACCCTCGCTCCAGCGAAGCAGCGGAAGCAACAAATCCTTCCAGAAAAAGCCACCGGAAACATGTATCTCGCTGATCCGAGGCCATGGGGAAATTCTAAAGGGGGGAGAGATCCTTCGCGAGGAGGTGTGCTTTGAGAGGATGAGAGGGGGGCCTTTTATAGGGAGAGGGGGGCACCCCAAGGGGCATGGTGCCCAGCCATGGTGGCTGCCCCCACCTCTTCCACATTCATGTGGGTGGAGCTCCTACTTAAAATGAAAAGCCTCCACTCCAATTAAAAAGCCTCCACTCAAAAATCCACTCACATGCATTAAATTTTCACCAAATTTAATGCAAGCTCTCATTTAAATAAAACTCTTAAATTTATTTATTCAGAATTTTGTTAATTACTTTAATTAACAAGCATTCACATAAAACCCCTTGCTAGTATTCAATTTCACATGCAGAACCAGTTTTAGCAATTTCAACCGAAACAATTTCGGTGTCTAGTAAAATAAATTCCTACGCTTTCCTTTTTTCTTTCTCTGGCATATTATTTGCTCCAAATAGTGTCGGTATCTCTTAAGTGTGTCACCCTACGGTTCGCGAATAATATAGACATGATCGAGACCCCTCTCCGATCAATAATCAGCAGCGGGACCTGGAGATCCGTACTGACTCCCGGATATTCAACGATGACTTCTGTGATCGTGTGAACCTTATACGCATGTAACTCAATACCTTTGTCTCGTGATATATTACATGTCCGAGATTCGATCATCGGGATGGATAAATTCCACTCTTGATCCATGAGCCTCAACATAACACATTTGTAGCACTGAACCCATCTTTATAGTCACTCTATTACGGTGTGACGTTTGATGTTATCAAGATACTCTTCCGGTGTTAGTGATTGACATGATCTCAGGGTCTAAGGACTAAGATTACTTTGTATGATGTTATAGCAATATAAACACAATGATCTTGATCGTAATGCTATACTTCAGATGAATGTTCATCACATCATTCCAACAATGTTGTGACCTTGTTATTAACAACATCCAATGTCCATGATTAGGAAACCTATAATCATCTTGTTAATCAACGAGCTAGTTTATAAAAGAGGCATAACTAGGAACTTCCTTTTTGTTTATTAAACACACATGTATTAACATTTCCGTATTAATACTATTATAGCATGAAAAATAAACATTTATCATAAATAAGAAATACGATAATAACCATTTTATTATTGCCTCTCGGGCATATTCCCTTCAGTATCCCACTTGCACTAGAGACAATAATCTAGTTTGAAAACTTTGCGTATTAAACATTTATGGCTTTCCGATGTTCTATATACGCGATTGCAAGTGGTTAACATAATCTACGGATCTGACACTTTCAGGTATGTGTGTATTTGCATGTCTTTGCGTCTTCACGCATCACTCATTCTTCAATGAGATGCCATTGTATAAATTTGGTCTTTTGGTGAGACCTTTAGTTCCTTGGGGTTAAATCATGTTGATCTTATTGTCATACAATATATCTTTAGTGTTAGACCGTTGCGAACCACACCTTAGTTTGATAACAAACTACTTCACACAAATGCCCTCCTTTGCTACTACTATAATAGTCATATACTTAGCCTTTTGTTATAGTATCCGTCATAATGTCTTAACTTTGGAATTCATCAAAATCCATCATGGAAACTTTCTTTACATTTCATTGTGCCACCCATAGTTTAAATTAAGATAAACTTAATTTGTATCTTGTGATAAAACTAGTATCAATGTAACTCTTTATATTGAACTATTTATAATTGTTTGTCACCTCTACACAAATATATTCTTAGTTCTTCCAAAAGATCATAAGAATATGCTTACTATCGTCCAATGAGAATTTTATGATTCATTCTGGTATATGCTCATAACACTTAGAGCATAGGACATATCTGGATGTGTACATATCATGGTATGATTGATCAAAACATTCTTGCGATTTCACTCATCAAATGTCAAAGCACTTGAATCTTGTTTCACTTATCAAGTGTCAATATACTTGAATCTTGATTCAATTCTTTTCCATGCGACAAGAAACCTTTCTCGTCGTTTATATATTGAACCCCTTCAATATCTCATATATGTACGTTTGGCACAACCATATTAGCGTCACAGTCTATCCATGTAGACATTCATGCTAAATATTCGGATTTTGCCTAAGTCTTTTATCAAAATGAAATTCTTAACCTTTGTCAATAAAAGATACATTATTTCCAATCAACAAGATGTCCTCCACATAATTTATTAAAAATATGTCTCAGCGCTCCTACTTAATTTCTTGCAAATGCAAGCATCTTCATCGTCTCCAGATGAAAACTTCTTTTTCGTCACAATGAAAATTCCAACTCCGCGATGCTTACTTCAACCTTTGAAGTTTGCATGCCCTTTTTAGCATCCTTTGAATTTAACAAAACCCTTTGAACCGTGTCTTGTGTTGAAAATATAAGCAATAATCCATATGATTTAATCCGAATAATAAACTGATAAAGCATGATCATACAAACAGTACTAAAACCAATCATGCAGATCAACAAAGTAGATGAACAGATTACATCTATACAAGATAAACCTATCACATCTACGCCAAACGCTAGAACTAGAAACTCTAGCATAATCCGAAAGAGAGAGATTGAGATCACATACGATGTAGTTGCGGCAGTAGCCGCACCAGAGATGTCGCCTATGTTGAGGTTGCCGAAGAGGTCGTTGACGTCCGGGAAGAAGTCGTCGTTCGGGAACTCCTCGTCGGACGACGTCGTGGTTGCCAGTAGTCGCACTTCAGCGCTCCCCAAAAACCCGATCGCCCCTCACCCATACAGGTTCACGAGAGGCGTGGTTCCGAAGGCCTACTATCCCGATCTGCGGTGCACGCCGCAAGCCGGGATGGGAAAATGAAGGCGGCGGCACAAGGTTATGGAGGTAGGCGCGTGTGTTGATTGATTCACCGATTAGGTTTAGTGCAGACGCTTATATAGTGCAGGTTAGGGAGATCGTGGGGCTCAGCCCACGTCCGAGTCGGTAACAGTCCACGTCCATAAAAACTGGAAACGGCTGTAATTAACGCATCCGTTAATGACTCATAATCAGTTTTCCCAACCAGCAAAATAAAGCTCGGCTCAAAGAGATTCCCGCAACCCGCGTCGTGACGAGGTGAGGCGAGGCGGGCGGCGTTGGAGGAGGAGTGCGCGAGGGCTTCTCTCCTTGTCACACCTTAGTGAGTGGTGCAACACTCTACTATATAAGGTGGTCCAACCCCCCTTCAACTAGCAATGTGGGAATAAACTTTAACACCACCAGCACAGCCATATGCTTCCATATACAAGTGGGTCAAAGAGAATTTCAGAATTTTTCTAATGGGCCAGCAACCCAAAACTCACTAAATTCCAACAATCCCCCACAAAGTCTCATTGGCACATCACATCACTTTTATTCCAGAAATTTTTTTTTATATACCAGTGTGTAGTGGAGATCGTTAAGTTGAACTTCCACGTTAAACTTCATGCTACACTAGCTAGCAACTTGAATTGTGGACTATGCCTTGAACTACAAGTTTTCTGCGTGCTAGTTTCACACAAAGTCTAGACCGGTACAGGGCTGCCGTCGGCTTCCCAATGGTTTGGAGCTTATGCGTCATACTCCAGGGCCTTTCATGAGTTTATTAGAGAGCACCCAACTCTCACGGACTACGATGTTTAACAGTCAGGCTCATATAAGTGTGTTCCTCAAGAGATGTTCTGCAGGACAACATCTCCGCTTATAAATGCCACTTGGAACACATTAAGATAAATATCAACCTGCCATGCAGATTAAGAGATTATTGCATCTTTATGGAGATGTAAATATAATATGGGGATACTCTCCTCTCAACTAACCAACAGCTTGTCTCCCAACCCTAATTCACGGGATCTCGGATCACATAGAGTGGGTTGCCACTAGGATCAACTCATAACGTGGGTCTCAAACCCATCTCCCTCGATGCATTATCTATCACATTGCGTGATAAACCCTTTGTGAAGGGATCTGCCAGATTTTTAGATGTTTGGATATAATCCAACGCAATAACTCCGGAGTTTCTCAGTTTCCTGACAGATTTCAATATCCTCTTCACATGCCTTGATGACTTCATATTATCCTTAGAACTGTTTACTTTGACGATCACAGTTTGATTATCACAGTTCATCGGGATGACATGTATTGGTTTTTCAACCACAGGTAAGTCCATCAAGACCTCACGAAGCCACTCTGCTTCAACAGTGGTTGTGTCTAATGTTGTGAGTTCTGCTTCCATTGTTGACCTCGTTAAGATGGTCTGCTTGCAAGACTTCTAGGAAACAGCGCCACCACCAAGTGTAAATAAATAACCACTTGTGGCCTTAATCTCATCAGCATCAGATATCCAATTTGAATCACTATAACCCTCAATTACCCGTGGATACCCAGTATAGTGAATACCATAACTCGCAGTGCCTTTCAAATAGCGCAAAACTCTTTCAAGAGCATGCCAATGATCATCTCCAGGATTTGACACAAATCGACTCAATTTGCTTACAGCAAAGGAGATGTCAGGTCTAGTAGCGCTGGCTAAATACATGAGTGAGCCAATGATTTGAGAATATCTCAATTGATCTTTAGCATTCCTTCGATTCTTTCGAAGTAGCACACTCGGATCATAAGACTCAATATATTTTCCACATACTGAGACTGAAGCAATGTAATCCCACCATTGTCATCCTTTAGTAGCTTGATGTTTAAGATTACATCAGCCACTCCCAAGTCCTTCATCTCAAAACAGCGAGATAGGAACTCTTTGACCTCCTCGATAACAGCGAGGTTGGTCCCGAATATCAATATGTCATCAACATAGAGACACATAATAACTCCCTCGCCCCCACCATGGCGATAGTACACACATTTGTCAGCTTCATTTACAAAAAAACCTTCAGCAGTTAAAGTTCTTTCAAACTTCTCGTGCCACTGCTTAGGAGGTTTCTTAAGACCATACAAAGACTTCACTAACTTACACACCTTTTCTTCTTGACCATCTACTACAAATCCGTCAGGCTGCTCCATATAAATTTCCTCATCTAGCTCTCCATTTAGAAAAGTTGTCTTAACGTCCATTTGATGAAAGAGAAGTCCATGTGAGGCATCCAAGGATAGTAGTACTCGAATAGTGGTCAATATGGCTACAGGTGAGTAGGTATCGAAGAAGTCTTCACCTTCTTTTTGGGTATAACCCTTGGCCACAAGACGTGCCTTGTACTTTTCAATAGTACCATCAGATCTAAGCTTTTCTTGAACACCCACTTACATCCTACAGGTTTGCACCCATAAGGAAGATCAATGACTTCCCAAGTACTATTAGCTAAGATGGAGTCCATCTACCTTCGGACAGCTTCCTTCTAGTAGTCAACATCTTGAGATGTATAAGCTTCTGAAATAGAAGTGGGAGTATCATCCACAAGGTACACAATGAAATCATCACCAAATGACTTTGCAGTCCTTTGTCTCTTGCTCCTTTTGGGAGCTTCATTGTCGTCCTCCACAGGATCTTCAGAGTGTTCTATCGGCATAGTGGGTTCAGGAATTATAACAAATTCCTGACTAGACGAACTAGTCATCTCCTGATTTGATGAGCTAGACATACCTTTCATATGAAAGATGTCCTCAAAGAAAGTCGCATCATTCGACTCCATAATTGTACCGACATGCATGTCGGATACCTCAGATTTTACTATCAAAAATCTATAGCCAATGCTATGAAAAGCATATCCCAAAAAAACACAATCAACAGTTTTTGGTCCAAGCTTTCGCTTCTTGGGTATTGGAATATTGACTTTCGCCAAACAACCCCAAGTTCGTAAGTAAGAGAGTTTAAGTATTTTATTTTCCCATTCCTCAAATAGAGTCATGGTTTTATCCTTTACAGGAACACGGTTTAGGACATGACACACAGTCATTAGCGCCTCCCCCCACCATTCCTTGGAAAGACCCGATGTATCTAACATGGCGTTAACCAAATCGGTTAGAGTGCGGTTCTTCCTTTCGGCCACCCCATTTGACTGAGGTGAGTAGGGAGGCATCCTATCATGTATAATACCATGTTCCATACAGAATAAATCCAATTCGTTTGAAAAGTACTCTCCACCATGATCCGACCTTAGCCGCTTGATTTTAAGATCAAGTTGGTTTTCTGCCTCAGCTTTATAGATTTTGAAGTGGTTCAAAGCTTCATCTTTAGATTTCAGAAGATAAACATAGCAGTATCTAGGGAGTCATTAATCAACGTCATGAAGTATCTTTTTCCACCTTTTGTCAGCACACCATTCATCTCACAAAGATCTGAATGTATAAGTTCTAGCGGTGCTAAGTTTCTCGGTTCCGCAGTCGTATGAGACTTGCAGGATTTCTTTGCTTGCACAAAAACTTGGCACTTAGAACCTTTGACAGTGGTAAATTTCGGAATTAAACTCATATTGGCTAGCCGCATCATGCAACCAAAGTTAATATGACAGAGTCGTGAATGCCAAACATTGGACTCATTATCATTGCAAATATGATTAATAACTTTAGTCCATGAGTCTGACAAAGACAAGCGGAACAGACCTCCGCACTCATAACTCTTTCCAACAAATTGTACATACTTAGAAATTACAACTTTATTGGACTCAAACACCAACTTAAAGCCATCTCGACATAAAAGCGAACGCTGACGAGATTCTTATTGATGGAGGGAACGTGCTGCACATTCTTCAGCTGTACGGTCTTCCCCGAAGTAAACTTCAGATCTACTGTACCAACACCATGAACAAAAGCACGTGAGCCATTTCCCATCAGCACGGAAGAAGTCCTTGAGACCTGATAAGAGGAAAACATGGAGATATCAGAACATACATGTGTTTTAGCACCCGTGTCTATCCACCAATCAGGAGAATGACATACTGAAAGGATAGTAGGTAAAATACCGTACCCAGCATCCTTCATCTCAGTATCGCTAATAACCACATTAGCGGCCTTGCTGCTATTCCCATGTGGATGCTTGTCAAAGCAATTAGGACAGCTAGGAGCCCAATGATCAGGATCACCGCAGACGTGGCAAGATCCTTTCATCTTATCATTTTTCTTCTTGAAGTTGGTTGAGTGCGTGGCCTTGTTCTTGCCATCAAACTTCCCCTTTCCTTCAGTTTTGTTCTTATTCTTGAACTTGTGGGATTGGAAGTTTTTTCTCTGCACCAAATTGGTAGTAGAACCTCCCTCAAATCCTAGAGCAGTTTTGTCCTTTGCTCTCGCCTTCTCTTCCACATGAAGAGACCCAATGAGATCCATAACGGAAAACTCTTATGTTTCAGAGAAGTAGCAAAGTTCCTCCACGAGGGAGGAAGCTTGGCAATAATGCCACCAGCCACAAATTTGTCCGGTAAGGAACACTTGAACTGCTTAAGTTCTTTGGCAAGTGATTGTATCTCATGAGCTTGCTCAACGATAGAGCGCTCATCAACCATCTTGTAATCATAGAATTTCTCCATGACATACAATTTAGTGCCAGCGTCTGAGACCCCAAACTTGTCCTCGAGTGCTTCCCACGCGTCCTTGCCATTATCAAATGACTTATACGGTTCAAAAATATTGTCCCCAAGAACACTGTACAAAGCCGCCATAAACATGGTATCGGCTTTCTTAAAGGCCGCTTTCTGCTCAGCAGAAAGATCTCCTTCAGGTTTGCCAAGAGTGGCGCTATCAGCAGTTTAGGTTTTCAAACCAGAGAACTGCTCTCTTGCGCCATCTCTTATAGTGCATGCCAAAAAGGAGGCGTCCTAGTAGCCGTGGCTACACCAGTAGAATTCGGTTGCCTATAATCAGGTTTTTGGATTGTTGAAAATATAAGAAATAATCCATATGATTTAATACGAATAATAAACTGATAAAGCATGATCATACAAATGGTACTAAAACAAATCATGCAGATCAACAAAGTAGATGAACAGATTACATCTATACAAGATAAACCTATCACATCTACGCCAAACGCTAGAACTAAAAACTCTAGTATAATCCGAAAGAGAGAGATTGAGATCACTTATGATATAGTTGCGGCAGTAGCCGCAGCAGAGCTGTTGCCCATGTTGAGGTTGCCGAATAGGCCGTTGACGTCCGGGAAGAAGTCGTCATTCGGGAACTCCTCGTCGGAGGACGTCGTGGTTGCTAGTAGTCGCGCTTGAGCGCTCCCCAAAAACGTGATCGCCCCTCACCCATACAGGTTCACGAGAGGCGGGGTTCCGGAGGCCTACTGTCCCGATCTGCGGTGCACGCCGCAAGCCGGGGTGGGGAAGATGAAGGCAGCGGCGCAAGGTTCTGGAGGTAGGCGTGTGTGTTGATTGATTCACCGATTAGGTTTAGCGCATACGCTTATATAGTGTAGGTTAGAGAGATCGTGGGGCTTAGCCCACGTCCGAGTCAGTAACAGTCCACTCCCATAAAAACTGGAAATGGCTGTAATTAACGCATCCGTTAATGACTCATAATCAGTTTTCCCAACCAGCAAAATAAAGCTCGGCTCGGCGAGATTCCCGCAACCCGCGGCACGCACGCGTCGTGACGAGGTGAGGCGAGGCCGGTGGCGTCGGAGGAGGAGTGCGCGAGGGCTTCTCTCCTTGTCACACATTAGTGAGTGGTGCAACACTCTACTATATAAGGTGGTCCAACTCCCCTTCAACTAGCAATGTGGGACTAAACTTTAGCACCACTAGCACAGCCATATGCTTCCATATACAAGTGGGCCAAAGAGAATTTCAGAATTTGTCTAATGGGCCAGCAACCCAAAACTCACCAAATTCCAACATCTTGTACACGTCCTAGGTAGCCATTCTATTAGAAGAACTTTATTTTATTTATTTATCTACCATATACCAAATTATATGTAGTGGTTGATATTTTAATCCGTCCAAACTAAATATCGCTATGAAAGATCAAATCTTATCATAGTCAACTCCTTGAACATTGTCGTAAAATACTTTACGACATGTCGACTATTTTATAGATGTGAAACATTTATTGTCTATTTTTTTATAGATCCAAATACGACCGATAGGTTATTACACCTTTCCGGAGGGTCTTCCAAGTTCAAAAAACTTGATTTCTCGTGTATGGAGCTATCACGGATTTCATGATTTCAAGCCATTTGACGGATTTATGACCCATCATCGCTTCTTTGCATATAGTCGGTTCATCATTGTCAAACAATAATGATTTATTCTCAAATCTTAGCATTTGATTGTTTATCCAACCTACTTGGTTCAATAAAAACTTAGATCTTCGTGACCACAACCTTTGAGGCACATAAGCTATGAGCATTATGGCTGCCTCCGGAACGATTTCCGGCCCTGCGCAACTCAGCACATTTAGCTAAGGTTCGTTAACCTTATCAAAGTTCTATTGTCCTCCCACTTAACTTTTACGAAAAAAAATCCTTTTTCAAGAAACTTCACGTTTCAAGCGACAAACCCTTTTGTCCTCGGTTTTATGTAGGAATACCCAATGGTTATTCGAAATAACCTACAAAGACATTCTCATCCGACTTTGGTTGTAAACATCTTACCTATGCTTAGCATACCAAAATTTAAGAAAGGACAATTTGGGTTTTACCCCAAACCATAACTCATATGATGTTATTTCAACGGATCAAGATGGATCTCTTTTCAGTATAAAAGCAGTAGTCTCTAAAGCTTTAATCTTTTAAAACATAATGGCAGTTTTATAAATAACACCTTTGATCCAACTATGTCAAACAAGGTTTCATTACAAATCCCAAACACTCCATATTCCTATGGTGTTTCGGGAGATGCAAATCTAGGTGTTTTTTCTAAACTGATAACTCAAATAAATCCCTTTATGATAAAATCATAAATTATTTATTTTCTTGTTACACTTGCAACTTAAATAAATCCCTTATGATAAAATTATAAATCATTTATTTTCTTGTTACAATGATTTTCCACTTCATCTTGTAAGTCTTTGAACGTTTTCAAATATTTCATACTTCTTTCTCATTAAGTGAATATTCACTCAAATTTCCGGAGAAAGCATATGAAGTTGAAATCCATCGCTTACGACTACACATAATGAACTACATGTATCAATATGTATAAATTCCAATAATTTAGTGGATCGTTCTTCTTTGGCCTTTGAACAAAGTTTTAATTATCCCGAGGAAAGTCTTACAAGCGTCACTTGATCAAATCAAAGACTCCAAAAATCCATGAATATGGAGATTCTTCATGTTTTCTTTCCAATATAATTTAAACAGCGATGTCACTTTGTAAATGATCTTTTAATCATTTGTCTTGCGACATTTTAGCATTAGTTTTTATAGATGTGATTTCTCCAACTAGATTTGTAGATCATCCATCTTATATGGAATACGGTAATTATTTGAACAAACTTTGTTCTCATAATATCTGATTTAAATAATTATTATTAAAACAAATCTTGAAGGCAAGATTTGATGTCAACGAGAAATACAAACAACGGTTTGTTTGTTTTTGATAAACATCATAACATATTCTCTTGCTAGTTACTTAGGCCATTGTGGTTCATGAATTGCGTCGTTCTGTATGAAATTTCATACCAACCAATTCGGTATTCAATACCCAAGAACCACATTGTTTAACAAGCAAAGAATGCAACCATAACATGTATATCATCCGTATACCTAAATGGGATATTTCCAATTTTTTATTTTCTGCCAAACATATTTTATAGATTCTCTTTCAGCATTTCCTTTTTCGTTTTAAAAGAATCTATCAACATCAACAGTGGCGCCATATACATGACACATAGTCCAAAGCGTGTATATTCAAATAATAATACCTTTGGAATTGCACTTTGAAGTATATCACCATCATCAAATGATCGGCGTTCTTTCAAAATACATTCTTTAGTAATCTTTTAGTGTAGTAAACACTTTACATACATCTTCTATTTATCCTTATCATGACGACTTTCATGATTAAGCTAATGTAGCTTATAAAGGCGAATCGTGAGTATAACATTACTTTTCAAAACCCTTTTGGATGATTAGGATGTCTAGCATCTTCAACCTTTGCAAATTCTCATCCAATATGAGAACATATATTATACTCTATCATATTGCAACCTAAACATTGTTTCAGATATTGTTATATCTGCCACACATGATGGTTTCTGAAACAATTCTTTCAGCTCCTAGATAATCTTGATATTTAAATCAAGAATCATGGAGGCAAACATGATACTTAAGATCCTAACACTAGAATTGTTACGTTTGATTTAATACCAATTATTAAATTTCACGGAGCAAACAGAGTTTGCTGAAAGTTTGCAATAGGACTTTAAACTTTAGATTGACACTCAATACAATACGATACCAGTTTGTAAAGTAAATATCTAGAATTTTATAGTTCTATTATCTCAATTACAATTATGCATAAGATGGTGAACGAATGCCAATGACTACAACAAATTATGCAAATTCACTTTGATTTAATTTATGATAAATTGAGTTCTACTAATCCAAATTAGAAATGAACTCCCACTCAAAAACGACATCCCTCGTGCCTTTTTGGTGATTACATGAACCAAATCCACTACACCAAGTCTGATCATCACGTGAGTCGGTGTAGCTTCAAATGCGAGCATCAAATGGGAATCATATCTTCCATATGACTCATGCTTAACCTTTCGGTCCGTGTTCCGAGGACATGTCTGTACATGCTAGGTTTGCCAAGTAAGAACCTTAGTATTCGTGTGTGTAACTGTCTTACACCCGAAATATGATCATGGATCCAAGAACACCCGATCATCACGTGATGTCTTGGGGCGACGAAACATAATCGGTGCATACTTAAGGGAGAACACATTTTTATCTTGATATCTAAATGAAGGATCATCTTATTATGCTAATGAAACGCCAAACAAGCAATATAAAATACACCAAACATGACATGTTAATAAGTGAAATGATATATTTCTTGCACTTGATCTCCATCATGTGTATCATGGTATGATCGCCATCATGTGTATCATGGTATGATCGCCATCTTACCTCTATGTGTAAGGCCAAGATCTATGAAACTTACACGTTATGTGTGTTGTAAGAGTATTAACTTATACTTCTACTTACAACATCACCATATCATGACACTAGCCCAGCAACAATCTAAACTTGACGCCTCTAATTTATCCATTGCAAGTTTTACATGGCGTAGGACTTTCGAAGAAAGAACCGTTCTTACCTACGAACATGAACCACAACGAGGATAACCAAATTATTTACAACTCGTTGCAAATTATATATTGACTATAGTAGGAGAGACAGACACCCGCTAGCCACTTATGCAAAACTAGTTACATGTCAAGCGTGGAACAGGTCTCATGTGCGAGGACATGTAAAGTTTGTCCGGGCTGCTTCGTCTCATATGCCACCAATATCCAAAGTACAACTAAGAAGTAATAAAATTATCATCATCGGCCACATATACATATGTGTACTACCCATGCAAAATATCTACGCATAGATCCGGCTCTGATACCACTGAAAGGTTCGCAGCATAGAAAACAATTCCTATGATGGGAACTAAGTACCAAGATCTATCTACTAGATACAAGCAACGGGTGGATATACATTCATAAAATACATACCCTCGAAGACCGAATAGTGTTAACGAGGTTGTACTCATGGATGATGTAGTCAAACGCTTGCCGATTTCAAGATCGTGATGAAGTTTATCTGGTCTAGCCGGTCCAGCACCATCAAGTCCAGCACTGCAAAGCAGTGGTGCATCCGTGATCGCACACACGTCCGGGTACCCCGACAACCTCCGCACCCTCGCTCCAGCGAAGCAGCGGAAGCAACAAATCCTTCCAGAAAAAGCCACCGGGAACATGTATCTCGCTGATCCGAGGCCATGGGGAAATTCTAAAGGGGGGGAGAGATCCTTCGCGAGGAGGTGTGCTATGAGAGGATGAGAGGGGGGCCTTTTATAGGGAGATGGGGCACCCCAAGGGGCATGGCGCCCGGCCATGGTGGCTGCCCCCACCTCTTCCACATTCATGTGGGTGGAGCTCCCACTCAAAATGAAAAGCCTTCACTCCCATTAAAAAGCCTCCACTCAAAAGTCCACTCACATGCATTAAATTTCCACCAAATTTAATGCAAGCTCTTATTTAAATAAAACTCTTTTATTTATTTATTTATTTATTCAGAATTTTGTTAATTACTTTAATTAACAAACATTCACATAAAACCCCTTGCTAGTATTCAATTTCACATGCAGAACCAGTTTCAGCAATTTCAACCGAAACAATTTCGGTGTCTAGTGAAATAAATTCCTGTGCTTTCCTTTTTCTTTTTCTGGTATATTATTTGCTCCAAATGGTGTCGGTATCCCTTAAGTGTGTCACTCTACGGTTCGTAAATAATATAGACATGATCGAGACCCCTCTCCGATCAATAATCAGCAGCGGGACCTGGAGATCCGTACTGACTCCCACATATTTAACGATGACTTCTGTGATCGTGTGAACCTTATACACATGTAACTCAATCCCTTTGTCTCGCAATATATTACATGTCCGAGATTCGATCATCAGTATCCCCATAACTAGTTTGATCTCGTTACCGACATGTACTCTTTTCTTGTTCCCGTGATATAACATTCTAGTGATCAAATCACTTGCTTGCAAGCTAACTAATGTGATATCACCGAGAGGACCCAGAGTATATATATCCGTCATCGGGATGGACACATTCCACTCTTGATCCATGAGCCTGAACATAACACCTTCGTAGCACTGAACCCATCTTTATAGTCACCCTGTTACGGTGTGACGTTTGATGTTATCAAGATACTCTTCTGGTATTAGTGATTGACATGATCTCATGGTCTAAGGACTAAGATTACTTTGTATGATGTTATAGCAATATAAACACAATGACCTTGATCGTAATGCTATACTTCGGATGAATGTTCATCACATCATTCCAACAATATTGTGACCTCGTTATTAACAACATCCAGTGTCCATGATCAGGAAACCTTTGATCATCTTGTTAATCAACGAGCTAGTTTATAAGAGAGGCATAACTAGAAACTTTCCTTTTGTTTATTAAATACACATGTATTAACGTTTTCATATTAATACAATTATAGCATGAAAAATAAACATTTATCATAAATAAGGAATACGATAATAACCACTTTATTATTGCCTCTCGGGCATATTCCCTTCAAAGCACTCCCAGCCGTTGTCGAGGTACATCTGACCGAGGTGGTCGAACTGCAGATCGACCGGGTACCTGCTGGTCCTGAAGTCGTTTGCCTGCAACATGACAAGCGGGGCGGCGCGTTGCTGATCAGTGTCACGAACCCGCGGGGCAGGAGCAACCTGTCATGTGGCATGCCGAGGTGGATGGCCATGCCGAACTGGGTGCCTGGGTTGAAATCTTCGGGTGACGACGGTGTTGAGGTAGAGTGTGGTGGCGCGGTGATTTAGCCGCGTCCTCCACACCTCCCTCAACGTCCACGGCGGACACTCGCTCCCCTCGATCCAGCGCCGTCGGCCATGACTAGCTATAGGTTGTGAAGAAAAAAAGGAGAGGATGATGTTCTGTGTGGGAGAATGGCCGCGGGTGGCCAGTTAAAAAGGACCAGCATCGGATGCCGACGCGGAGGCTGAAGAGAGGAGCATTGAAGTATCCAGTCAGGAGGGCATGCGTCGGGCGGCGCCTGCAGTGGCGGTGGAGAGCGTGTCGTCCAGTCAGTCAGCGTGTCGTCTCGTTGTCATTGATGGTGCAGGCTGCCGCCGGTCAGCCTTCCGCTAGCGTTCGCTGTCGCGGTTGCGTCTGAATCGGTGTCGTTACCCGCGTCTGAATCAACGTCGTGGTGGCTGACGGATGGGCCAGTGACGCCAATCGGCAGGACACGACCTATGCCCGCGCGCGTTCGGGCCGACACAACCGTTGTACAGACGCGTTTGTCCGAATGGATCGGACCGCTGGGGCACCGCTCACATCACGCGCGTCCACGTGGACGATTTCAGAATGCTCGGATGGAATGCGTCGACCCGATGCTAATGGTTCAATACTTCGTAGTTCACACAATCATCGGACGGATATGGATCCTTGTCGCCCCTAATTCACAATCACCTCCGCGCTCCCGGCGTTTACACAAGCTCCCCGATTACCATTTTGGTCGCCGCCATGCATCCGCCCAATCTGTACCCACCAGTTCACACACATTGCTGATGCCAGCAGCCTGCATCTGGACATGAAACTGAACTGGGCATGGGGGATGTGACTGTCGCGCTCAAGCGCGGCGGCGCTGCCTGCTAACCATATCTCGAGGCTTGGAGTGGCAACGACCGACGACTTCCCCGGCCGATCGGTCTTCCTCGAACCAACGCTTTTATCTGATCCCCTAATATGCTTGGCCACGCTAGCTCGACCGTGTCACGATCCCTCAACAAAAAAGAAGAAGACGGCTTGCCCCATAATGTTAGTATGGCGGCATGATACATGCATGTGGTACCACAATACCACAGCCGAGTTATTGTGGAACTAATCGGCTGCAACTTACTTACTATATTTACCGATTTAACTGAAGCGCCATGAATCTGTGTGTCGCCTGCGGTACAGATGCGTAGACGACCACACATGGCGGCGTTGCACTTGAATCTACTATATCACTGACAACTACTCCCTCCGTTTGGAAATATAAGATGTTTTAAGTTTGTGAAGGAGATGTATCTAGACATGTTTTAGTGTCTAGATGATGTTTTAGGTTTGTGAAGTAGATGTATCTAGCTTATATTTCTAAACGGAGAGAGTACTAGCTAGTACAGAAAAAGACGTGTTCCTTTCGCTTTCGTATACAACTGGAGTGCTATCTTCAAGAAGCAGCATGCAGAAGCAGGGACATCAATGTGAGATATTACTAGAAATGGAGACGTTTCAACCGTGTAATTAGTTGATATCAGCGTAGATGCAGTGTTAGAGTTGGAAAGAATATGAATCGTTGCAACTAATATGCTCACTTTTTTTTTCTCCTATTGACTTAATTTCTTGTGTTACAGTTGTAGTAAGTCTTTTTTTCGAGAAACACCAATAAAAACGAGTAGTAGCACACACATACACATAAAGACACATCTTAAAATTCTTTTTTTTCGCAGCAAACGGATCCTTTCAATCGACACACGCATGGCCTACCGATAATAAGATGATCTTTTTTCGAGACTTCCGCCACTACAGGACGCGTGCGCTATGCCGAGGAAAAAAAGCCGTTGGCGTAGGCTAAAATGCCCTCGGCGTATGGTACGCCGACGGCTGCCCTCGGCGTAGGCTCCTCGGCAAAAGGCTCCCTCGGCGGAGCACATAGAGGCCGTCGGCGTACGCTACGCCGGCGTAGTGGCCGTCAGCATAGCTTGTCGACAGGTAGAAAAAACATTTTAAAAAAATTATTTTTTCCTCACTTTTTGAATCTTTGAATTGTTTGACTTGTTAATCTCTCACTTTGAACATTTTTAATACTAATTACACTTAATATTTAATTAAATTGCAGTCTTGGTCAAACTTCCTGGCCGGTCACCCATCGTAATACTACTCTAGCTCCAGCACGTTTAACTTCCTCGTTCTTTCAGAATCTGTTTCCGCAAAGTAATTCATACATTGTTATCAATACCATGATATCAATCCTATTAACCCTTATATCAACATGTCACATGTTTGTATTTTTTGAAATTACAAACAATTATTTAAGTAAACATTAATAAATAAGTAAAAATCTTATTGAATTTAAATAAAAATATAATAATTTTACTTTTTTGTATTTTTCTATTTAATATGGAATAATTAATATCTTTAAATCTGTAAATCGGAATTTAACAAATAATATGTCTAAATTGATCAGAAAAATGAGAGGAATCCAAATATGATATCCATATCAACTAATCACAAACCCTCCGTTTTTGAATTATATATGGTGGTTGCTTTAGAAAATTCCCTTTTTGCGCTCGGATAATGAAAAATGGCTTTTTGGTGCGATAAAAAGGAAAACTTGCATTGAATCTTTAATAAAATAGCATATTGTGAACCTAAAAATGATTTTTGTAAAAAAACATGAGCATCGTATCATGT
Organism: Avena sativa; assembly: GCA_916181665.1. Classification (NCBI taxonomy): domain Eukaryota; kingdom Viridiplantae; phylum Streptophyta; class Magnoliopsida; order Poales; family Poaceae; genus Avena; species Avena sativa. The sequence goes on from OV702294.1 coordinate 513,774,191, forward strand.
ACCTGTAATTCATATCTGACCCACTTCCTACCGATTCGGCGGGAATTTGTCTTTTTAATAGAGGTGGACGGAAAGGTTTCGGATCCCCCTGTTGGGACATTGTCTATATAAGGTGGTATAGTATTTTTGTAAAATGTGGTGGTATCATTTTGAATTAGCCATTTGGTGGTTGCTTCACAAAACCGTCCATTTTTTGTGCTCAGAAATAGGAAATGGCTTTTTGGTGCGACGAAAAGGAAAACTTCATCCTGCAATATTGTTTACCATCCCATGATGCATGTGTATGCACAATATGGGCACATTATCATAAACTATGCCTTGATTCTAGCCATAACATTGGTCATTTGACCCGAAAGCCAAGAAACCTCGAATGAGATAGGTCATTTTGTGAAGGTTTTTTTGAAACATAATCAATATATCAAGTTTGATATTTTTACTTATAACTATGTCACATAATATGACACCACGCGAATGTTTTGCATTGTTTCGATCGTTTTTGAATTTTTTATGCCCGTTTTAAACTATCGTCAAACTTTGTCAAACGGTGGGCATGAAGATTCTTAGCTCGGGGCCGAGCCTCGCTAAACTTGCATTGGATCTTTGATAAAATAGCATATTTTGAACCTAAAAATGATTTTTGTAAAAAAACATGAGTATCGGATCATGTACCTGTAGTTCATATTTGACCCATTTCCTACCGATTCGGCAGGAATTTGTCTTTTTCACCAAAGGTGAACGAAAAGGTTTTGGATCCCCCTGTTTGTACATTCTCCATATAAGGTGGTATAGTATTTTTGTAAAATGTGGTGGTATCATTTTGAATTAGCCATTTGGTGGTTGCTTCACAAAACCGTCCGTTTCTTGTGCTCGAAAAATGGAAAATGGCTTTTTGGTACGACGAAAAGGAAAAATTCCTCCTGCAACATTGTTCGCCATCCCATGATGCATGTGTATGCACAATATGGACACATTATCACAAACTATGTCTTGATTCTAGCCATAACATTGGTCATTTGACCCGAAAGCCAAGAAACTTTGAATGAGATAGGTCATTTTGTGAAGGTTTTTTTGAGACATAATCAATATATCAAGTTTGATATTTTTACCTATAACTATGTCACATAATATGACACCACGCGAAGGTTTCGCATTGTTTCGATCGTTTTTGAATTTTTTATGCCCGTTTTAAACTATCGTCAAACTTTGTCGAACGGCGGGCATGAAGATTCTTAGCTCGGGGCCGAGTCTCGGAAAACTTGCATTGGATCTTTGATAAAATAGCATATTGTGAACCTAAAAATGATTTTTGTAAAAAAACATGAGCATCGGATCATGTACCTGTAGTTCATATCTGACCCACTTCCTACCGATTCGGCAGGAATTTGTCTTTTTCACCAAAGGTGGACGGAAAGGTTTTGGATCCCCCTGTTTGGACATTGTCCATATAAGGTGGTATAGTATTTTTGTAAAATGTGGTGGTAGCATTTTGAATTATCCATTTGGTGGTTGCTTCACAAAACCGTCCGTTTTTTGTGCTCGGAAAATGGGAAATGGCTTTTTGGTGCGACGAAAAGGAAACCTTCCTCCTGTAACATTGTTCGCCATCCCATGATGCATGTGTATGCACAATATGGGCATATTATCACAAACTATGTCTTGATTCTAGCCATAACATTGGTCATTTGACGCGAAAACCAAGAAACCTCGAATGAGATAGGTCATTTTGTAAAGGTTTTTTTGAGACATAATCAATATATCAAGTTTAATATTTTTACTTATAACTATGTCACATAATATGACACCACGCGAAGGTTTCGCATTGTTTCGATTATTTTTGAATTTTTTATGTCCGTTTTAAACTATCGTCAAACTTTATCGAACGGCGGGCATGAAGATTCTTAGCTCGGGGCCGAGCCTCGTTAAACTTGCATTGGATCTTTGATAAAATAGCATATTGTGAACCTAAAAATGATTTTTGTAAAAAACACATGAGCATCGGATCATGTACCTGTAGTTCATATCTGACCCACTTCCTACCGATTCGCCAGGAATTTATCTTTTTCACCAAAGGTGGACGGAAAGGTTTCGGATCCCCCTGTTGGGACATTGTCCATATAAGGTGCTCTATTATTTTTGTAAAATGTGGTGGTAGTATTTTGAATTAGCCATTTGGTGGTTGCTTTATAAAACCGTCCGTTTTTATGCTCGGAAAATAGAAAATGCCTTTTTGGTGCGACAAAAAGGAAAGCTTCCTCCTGCAACATTGTTCGCCATCCTATGATGCACATGTATGCACAATATAAGCATATTATCACAAACTATGCCTTGATTCTAGCCATAACATTGGTCATTTGACCCGAAAGCTGAGAAACCTCGAATAAGATAGGTCATTTTGTGAAGGTTTATTTGAGACATAATCAATATATCAAGTTTGATATTTTTCCTTCTAACTATGTCACATAATATAACACCGCGCGAAGGTTTCGCATTGTTTCGATCATTTTTGAATTTTTTATGCCCGTTTTAAACTATATATAATGTTTTATGTTTTACTTAATTTTTATTTACAAATGTGTAATATTTGAGTGTAGATAGATAGGTATTATTTTTCTGTAAATTTTGATATATTATTTGTATTTTTCCGAATTAGAATGATTTAGTTATGATTTTTCAAAGTTTAATGAGATAAAATAAAAAAATAGCTACGCCGAGGGCAGCCGTCAGCGTATGCTACGCCGAGGGCAGCCGTCGGCGTAGCATAGGATATGCCGAGGACAATTCTACGCCGACGGCTGCTTGGCAGAGCTGGCCTAGACGATGGCTACGCCGACGGCCCCAACGTTTGGCCATCGGCGTAGCTTCCCATTCCTATAGTGCGCAACATCAAACCTGATGTTTGACCTCTACTGCACATGCATGGATACAACCAAACTGCAATCCACCTATCCAATGGTTGGTTCTCATTTGTCTATACATGGAGCCAATTCCGGTAATACTTTTTACAATACTAAATAATCCAGTTTTCCCTCCCACCATCTTTGTAGAGATGATCTGTCGGCAAATTGCTTCCTTAATATGTTCCTTCAGACCTAAAACTTTACGATAATTGGGTCAAAAAAAACTTGACGATAAATGTATGATATTTAGTTTGTTGCTAACGATTTTTTATTTTATACTAATGATTACCTGCGAAAATTTGTATGTCCTCTATGCATGAACGTGTAAATAAACACAAAATAGAAAAAAAATGACACTCGTGAAGTGTAAAATAAAAGATTGCACAACATGAAAAATCTACAAGAACAATCCGTGAATAGAACATAGGAAAACAAAGATATTCCTACGGAACTAGGGCATTACATAGAATGTTGACACCAACCTAAGAACTAGAGTTTTTATATAGAAATTGCACCAAGAGAATATAATTCAACATAGAATTCCTACAACTTAAACAAAACCTTCAAATTAGATAGAATATGGTGCATATTTAAAATGCATCTTCTCACATGCATGCAGCCAGCACCTTAATCATGCATTCCAAAAGACTTATTAAAAGCTCAACCCTCCCTCTCTCCCTGTATATTCGTCGATATGGCCGTTGGTCAACAAAAAATATAAATTGAATCCAATCTGTATAAGTCATATCCCTCTACGATTAATGTACTAACATGATCACTAAAAAAATAATTTACAGTCACAACCTACGTAAACCAAGCATCTAGATAGCGCGTTCCTCGAAGATAAACTAATCAAAGAATCATCCACCGATGATGCACGCCATGTGTTATCTTCGAAATTCCAATTTCAATGTGCAGTTGAGGAAGTTCTCCCCAATTTTAGTAGAGAGCTAGATGTACATCAAATTTCCGGGCTGGTTGTAAGTTGCAACAATCAATACAATCTTCATCACACCAAAAATGGCCAACGAGGAAACCTAAAAACATATCTACCAAAGTGCCATGCATGCAGGACCAATCGCATGATAAGGCGAAGAAGATATATACTTGCATGTGATATCAAGAAGGGTAGGAAGCATTCAAGTGCTGCGAGAAGCACGGCGATCCCCTCCAGACCCTTGCGTGCATCTTAAGCATCTCTCTCGCCCTCTCCCTCGGCCGGTCGCCGGCGGCTCCGGCCTGCACCAGGAATAGCAACCTGCCGACCACCCCGACCGCCAGCATCTCTTGTAGCACCGCCGGTGTCGCTGAGTGCCTCGCTACAGCGTGCAGAGCGCGCACCGCGCTCTCCGTGCCGGCGGCAGACAGCCGTGTCACCGCCCTGGCCACCACTGCTAGACCCGCCGGGTGCGCCACAAGCTCTAAACGCCCCTCGGCGCAGCCACAGAGATGGTCCATCACGACGATGGCGAGCTCGCACGCCTGTTTGCTCCCGCCGCAGCACTCGGTGAGGAGCAGGTCCACTAGCGCCGCCACCGCGCCGGCCTCGACGGCCTTGACGCGGTTCCGGCCCCATAGGCAGAGCCGGCAGAGCACGTGGAGCGCGATCTTGACCGCCTTACTTGACAGCTTGTCCGTCACCACAGACACCACCCCTTGCACTAGGTCGGCGCTCGCCGAGGTCAGCTGCGCAGGCGGCATCTCGGAGACGGCCGCCTTCAGAAGCTGGATGCCGTACGTGCGCGAGAGGTAGCTCGGCCGCCTCAGCACGGACGCCATGGTGTCCAGGAAGTTGTCGCCGCGCTCCAGGACCCTCTTCCAGCTCTGCTCGGAGAGCTTAAGCGAATGCAGGATGCTCAGGGCCGCGTCCTCCGGCGAGCTCGCCTTCGGCGAACCCAGCACAGCACCGTACATCTGGTCCTCTTGCAATACTGAAGGCTTGGTCGTGTCCTCCTTGGCGTGCTTCTTGACGACGGACACGAGGAACGCGACGGCGCCAGGCGCGGCCTCGACGCAGCGGCGGTTGCAGTCGCTCTCGGCGACGATGTCCGCGAGCTCTTTGAGAGACGCAACGAGCAGGTCATGTCCCCGCCTGGCCGCGTCCACGATGGCCAGCACGCGCGCGGCGTCGACGGGCGCGCGCGGGGTGGGGAACCTCTCGACGGCGTGCACGGCGCACCAGCCCTGGATGAGGCGGCGGAGCGTGTGGTTGGGCGTGGGCTCCCGGTCGGCGACGCCCAGCTGCTGCTTGGTCATGGGGCACTCGCCGTGGCCGTCGGTGAAGACCCAGCGCTCGATGCTCTCCCGGTCGTAGGTGATCCCGGAGGAGAGCGTGACGGGGTCCCGCATGATCTCCATGGATATGGGGCACAGGAAGTAGGACGGGACGTCCACCTGCGCCGGCGATCCTTCCATTGATTCTTGATACTAGTACTATATGTATGTATTTGTCTAATCTAGCTATGTACACATGAAACTAGGAGCACGAAATGTCTCCGGTCGAAAACGAGCAAGCTTCTGGAGGTGAAGGAGACGGAAGGCCTTTTTATAGGGAGAGGAATTTTCGAGGGAGAGCGAGAGGCATCAAAGTCAGCGGTGAGAGGTTGAACGGTGGAAGTCATACTAGTTCGATAGATTCTACACGACCATCATGTAATATTTGCGTATATTAGTATTCCGAAACGTAGGCTGGCTGCTCGATCTCTCAGAAAAATAAAAACGAAATTAGAAAATGATGAACATGTTGGTTGGCTGGCTGGTGGCCTGGTGTGGAAGGGAAGGGGAGAAAACAAATGAGAAAATGGTGGGCGAGGCGAATTAATAAGTACAGTAGGGGCGATCGCCATTTCCTCGCGGTGGCAGATCGAGCAGCAGGAGTGAGGTGAGGTTGATCTCGATCGGGTCGGTACGGTCGTGGTTGCCGGACGGGCGGGCCAGGGCGGCACCGCGCGCTGACCACGAAACCTTCTCCGGCGCTGCTTTGACCCTCCCCTTTCTTTTCTTCTTCGATCGTGTTTAATTTCCTTCTTGTTTTATCGCTGCGGCCCCCTTTCGTCTCTTCTTCTTCTCCCATCCTCTTCTTCATCGTATGGCTCGAGTTGGCTTTGACAATTTCATGCCTCAGCTAGCTAGCTAGCAGCTCCATGGAGTAGATTTTTCAGCCTTCCGTAATTCACTTCTCTATCTCATCATCATTAGTTCCACTGTGCGCAGTACACCACTTGTGCTTGACTCATTTCGTGTGTACGACTTACGACGATTCCGTTCCGGTGGAGGTAATACATGCCTTTCTGTCTATGGGAATTGCTAGAATACAGCCGTGTGAATACTTTTCAAACTTTAGGGCTCGTTTGGCTCCCCTCATTTGGGGCCAAAAAACGTAGCAGACAATTCCATGATAGAATTGTTTGGTTGTCCCGGGTTTGGATCCGTCATTTTAATTGGAAATTCTAGAGAGTGGGTACTTGGAATTCAGTCGAGATTCCATATAAAACATGTTTGGCTATCACGGAATTGATAACATCATTTCATTTTGAAATTCCAACAGATGTGTACGATATGTTAAGTCAATTCTTGTTCCTAACGCAATCGTTTGTCTAGAAATCATTTCATTTCATAATTCCGTGCCGCTGCCAAACATGATTCTTAGATTGGAATTTCAAATTGGCCAAATGAAATGATGACAACAATGTGATTTTATTTCATTTCTGTCAGATGAAATAAAATGATGGCTTTCAAACGAGCCCTTGGTCATTTTTTAGTGGTGTTTAAGTGACTCTTGGTTTATTTTTAGTCACTCATGTGAAAATTCCGATACATACACAGCCGAGCTATCCTCCTGACCCCTCCCAACCCTAGCGCCGCCAGGCCCTCCCCGCCGTAGCCCCTGCCCCTCTCGGGGCGCTCGCGCGGCGGCGGCTCTAGAGGTCTACGGTTTCCTGCAAAATCTCCCAAGGTGAGGCGCCCCTGGCCGCTTCCACCGTCGGCGCCCGCGGTGATGCGGCGCCCAGCCGCCATACGGTGGAGGGCCAGGAGGCGCTCCCTGCCGAGCTTCTCCGTGTGAAGGTGACACGGCGAGGAATACGTGGCGGCGAACGGTCGTCGATGAACCCGGAGGACGGGTGAAGCGGTCGGGCGGAGTGGTGGCCGACCTAACGTTATGGCGGCACGACACCTGGCGCCCGACGCGGGCCTAATCTAGGTCCCACGGGCTCGACCTGATTCGTGGGTTGCATGCTAGACGCGATAGTTCTTCTGCTCGTGGGGGCGCATTGTGATGCGACTCTGTCATTTGCGTGTGTTTCTTCCTTCTGCGGTGGAGGTTGTCTCAACCTCCTTTATCACCGATGGGCAGAGGATGACGGCGTGGGGATGTTTATCTGCTTCGGAGAATAAAGGCGGCGGTCCTAGGGTCCCTTTCGTGCTAATACGGAGAACTTATGACTACCTGTCCTCATTGATCTGGCCTGGAGTGGCGTGTCTCGAAAGGCTCCACCAACGAACTCCCATGGGCACATCATGCCTGGAGTTTGCTGGATCGAAAGAAATTTGCTCGTGTGCACCCGTGTTTTTATGACCTTTTGGTTACATAGGGAGCATTGAGAACCTCTGTTATCTATTACCATCATGTGTCATATATTTGATGATCCATGGTGAAGTCAGATGCGAAGAATGTCATAAAATCATGGACGTGAGTGTTGGAATTATGCCCTAGAGGCAATAATAAAGATGTTATTATTATAATTCTTGTTCATGATAAAGTTTATATTCCATGCTAGAATTGTATTAAGCGGAAACATTAATACTTGTGTGGTTTGTGAACAACACCGTGTCCCTAGTACGCCTCTATGGACTAGCTCATGGATCAATGATGGTTAAGGTTTCCTAACCATAGACATGAGTTGTCAATTGATAATGAGATCATATCATTGGGAGAATGATATGATGGACAGACCCAAACTAAGCGAAGCAATTAGATCGTGTCATTGTGTTCATCTTTGCGAAGCTTTTCTTATGTCAAATATTGTATTCCTTAGACCATGAGATAATACAACTCCCTGGTATCGGAAGAAAGCTTTGAGGCCATCAAACGTCATCCTATGAGAGGGTGATCATAAAGGTGTCTCTCAGGTGATCGGAAAGTATCTGTTGGGTCGTATGTATCGAGATGGGATTTGTCCCTCCCAAGTCGGAGAGATATACTTCGGGCCCACTCGGTAATCGATATCAACACCGCTTGCAAGCATGTGGTTAAGGAGTTAATCACAAAGTGATATCGGATTACGGAACGAGTAAAGTACTTGCTGTGAACGAGATTGAACTAGGTATGACGATACCGACGATCGAATCTCGGGCAAGTAAAATATCGCGAGACGAAGGGAATATATATATGGGATTGATTGAATCCTGGCATCGTGGTTCATCCGATATGATCATCGATGAATGTGTGGGAGTCAATATGGGTGCCCAGACCCCGCTGTTGATTATTGATAGAAGATCATGTCTGCATATTCTCGAACCCGCAGGGTCACACACTTAACGTGTCTCGACGCTAGGATAGATTGGATACTTGGTTTATGAATTTTTTGTTCGGAGTCTCGGATGGGATCCGGGATATCACGAGAGGTTCCGGAATGGTCCGGAGAATAAGATTCATATAAGGCAGTGCAGTTTTTGGAGTTCGGAATTGTTCCGGGTTAATCGGTATTGTACCGGAAGCTTCTAGAACCTTCTGGAAGGGGGCCAACGTGGTCCCACCTTCCGGGAGGGGGCATGGGCCTATGAGGGAGTGTCCTGGCCGCATTGGGCCAGGGGCACAAGGCCCCATAGGGCCCAGCCGATCCTAGATAAGTTTAAACTCGTTTAAACTAGAGATAGGGTTTCTAGATAAGGGATAAGTTTAAATCGTTTAAACTAGAGATAGGCTTGGAGGATGGGCAAGGGCTGGCCGCACCCCCCCCTCTATATATAGAGGGCTGGTGCGCCCCCTCCCTCTCAACCTACACCTTCCTCCAAACCCTAGTTGCCCTGCTGCCCTCCTCTCTCCCTCCCGACTGTTTGTAGGCGAAGCCCTGCTGCAGAAATTCTCCGCCATATACACCACGCCGTCGTGTTGTAGATCCAATCTATCTCTCTACCCTACTTGCTGGTCCGAGGAAGGAGGAGACGTCGAGGTGCTGCACGTGTGCATCTCACGAAGGCACCGCCACTTGTGGTGCTAGATCGGATCGGATCGCGAGGAGGAGAAGCGAGTACGACTACATCACCCACGTTCCGACGAACGTTCCGCTGTGCGAATCTTCAAGGGTATGAAGATCTAATCCAATCTCTCTCGTTGTTTGCATCTCCTAGATTAGATCTTGGCTTTCCCTCTGTTCGCTTTCGTAGAAAATTTTGATTTACTATGCTGCGAAACCCTTAAGTGGTATCAGAGCTAGATCTATGCGTAGATGTGTTTCACGAGTAGAACGCAACATGGTTGTTGCGGGCATTGATGTTTTCTATTGCAAGCCTCTTGTTTGTGTTCTTCTTATGGCGTGGTATAGTGAGATTGAAGCGGTCCAGGCCAACCTTACGCGACGTCGTTCGTGAGACCGGCTCCGCACTTGAGTGTGGTTTGTACCATACATGCGGCTGGTGGATGTCAGTTTCTCTCACTATAGTTGTCATGGGATTAACACCAGAGTTTGGCAACCATAATATCACCGTTGTGGCTTTCCGTAGGTAAGAATCGTTCTTAGCATCTACTCCCATAAGCCACGTAAAACATGCAACAACAAAGTAGAGGCGTCTAACTTGTTTTTGCAGGGAGTGTTTTCTGTGATATGGTATGGCCCAAGATGTGATGTGTATAATGTATGCTATGATTATGTTTTGTAATATTTCACGACTTGCATGTCGATGAGTACACAACCGGCAGGAGCCATATGGTTGTCTTTATAATTGTGTATGACCTGCGAGTCAACTTCTTATACGCCATGTAATAACTTTACTTTATCGCTAAGTAGTTAGCAATAGTTGTAGTTGCTATTCGTGGTGGAGGCAATCATGGTGGAGTGATGGAGATCATGCCGGAACGCACAAGATGAAGATCATTGCGCGAAGATTGGCTATACCATGTCACATAAAGTTATATGCATGTGATGTTTATCCTTTTATGTATCTTATCATGCTTAGATCGCGACGGTAGCATTATAAGATGATTCCTCACTTAAAGATCAAGATAAAAATTGTGTTCTCCCCAAGTATGCACCGTTGCGAAAGTTCGTCGTGTCCAAGCATCACGTGATGATAGGGTGCTATAGACTCTACGCTCACATACAACGGGTGGAAGCCAGTTTTGCACACGCGGAAATACTTGGGTCTAACTTGACGAGCCTAGCATGTACAGACATGGCCTCGGAACACAAGAACCGAAAGGTTAAGCATGAGTCATATGAATGATATGATCGACACTTCGTTGTCCACCATTGAAACCACATCTCTTCTCGTGATGATCGGATTAGGTGTGGTGAATTTGGATCGTGGTCACTAAACAACTTGAGGGATGTTGAATTTAGTGGGAGTTCATCTAGTAATTTGATTAAGTTGAACTATTTATCATGAACATAGTCTAAATTGTACTTGCAAATACTGTAGATCACATGGCCAAGTCCAACTTCAACTTCAACGTTTTTGCTGAGATAGAAAATCTTAGAAACAATGGGTCTAACTTCACCAAATGGTTCAGCATTCTGAGAATCATTCTCGCTGGCGGACAAAAGGACTATGTCCTTGAGAAAGCGCTAGGTGACACCCCTGCTATAGATGCGTCGGCTGATGAAAAAGCTGTTTATCAGTCGCGCAAGGATGATTATGATTTGATTAAGATCGCCATGTTGTATGCTATGGAATCGGATCTTCAAAATCGTTTTGAGGAGTTCGCCGGGCCCTTTGAGATTCTCGAGGAGCTGAAAAACATGTTTCAGACTCAAGCCCGTTCTGAGAGATATGAGATCTCTAAGAAATTCTTTAACTACAAGATGGAGGAAGGGAGTTCCGTTAGTGAGCATGCCATTGAGATGACAGGCTACACTCAACGCCTCGAGCAACTGGACTGCAAGATTCCAGAGGAGCTCAAGATTGACACTTCTAGCTACAAAAGTTTTGTAGTTGATCACAATCAGATTGGTTCCACTGATATGATCACTGAGCTCTATGCTAAGATGAAAGTAGCGGAGGTGAACATCAAAAAGAATAATCATGTGTCATATATTTGATGATCCATGGTGAAGTCAGATGCGAAGAATGTCATAAAAGCATGGACGTGAGTGTTGGAATTATGCCCTAGAGGCAATAATAAAGATGTTATTATTATAATTCTTGTTCATGATAAAGTTTATATTCCATGCTAGAATTGTATTAAGCGGAAACATTAATACTTGTGTGGTTTGTGAACAACACCGTGTCCCTAGTACGCCTCTATGGACTAGCTCATTGATCAATGATGGTTAAGGTTTCCTAACCATAGACATGAGTTGTCAATTGATAATGAGATCATATCATTGGGAGAATGATATGATGGACAGACCCAAACTAAGCGAAGCAATTAGATCGTGTCATTGTGTTCATCTTTGCGAAGCTTTTCTTATGTCAAATATTGTATTCCTTAGACCATGAGATAATAAAACTCCCTGGTATCGGAAGAAAGCTTTGAGGCCATCAAACGTCATCCTATGAGAGGGTGATCATAAAGGTGTCTCTCAGGTGATCGGAAAGTATCTGTTGGGTCGTATGTATCGAGATGGGATTTGTCCCTCCCAAGTCGGAGAGATATACTTCGGGCCCACTCGGTAATCGATATCAACACCGCTTGCAAGCATGTGGTTAAGGAGTTAATCACAAAGTGATATCGGATTACGGAACGAGTAAAGTACTTGCTGTGAACGAGATTGAACTAGGTATGACGATACCGACGATCGAATCTCGGGCAAGTAAAATATCGCGAGACGAAGGGAATATATATATGGGATTGATTGAATCCTGGCATCGTGGTTCATCCGATATGATCATCGATGAATGTGTGGGAGTCAATATGGGTGCCCAGACCCCGCTGTTGATTATTGATAGAAGATCATGTCTGCATATTCTCGAACCCGCAAGGTCACACACTTAACGTGTCTCGACGCTAGGATAGATTGGATACTTGGTTTATGAATTTTTTGTTCGGAGTCTCGGATGGGATCCGGGATATCACGAGAGGTTCCGGAATGGTCCGGAGAATAAGATTCATATAAGGCAGTGCAGTTTTTGGAGTTCGGAATTGTTCCGGGTTAATCGGTATTGTACCGGAAGCTTCTAGAACCTTCCAGAAGGAGGCCAACGTGGTCCCACCTTCCGGGAGGGGGCATGGGCCTATGAGGGAGTGTCCTGGCCGCATTGGGCCAGGGGCACAAGGCCCCATAGGGCCCAGCCGATCCTAGATAAGTTTAAACTCGTTTAAACTAGAGATAGGGTTTCTAGATAAGGGATAAGTTTAAATCGTTTAAACTAGAGATAGGCTTGGAGGATGGGCAAGGGCTGGCCGCACCCCCCCCTCTATATATAGAGGGCTGGTGCGCCCCCTCCCTATCAACCTACACCTTCCTCCAAACCCTAGTTGCCCTGCTGCCCTCCTCTCTCCCTCCCGACTGTTTGTAGGCGAAGCCCTGCTGCAGAAATTCTCCGCCATATACACCACGGCGTCGTGTTGTAGATCCAATCTATCTCTCCACCCTACTTGCTGGTCCGAGGAAGGAGGAGACGTCGAGGTGCTGCACGTGTGCATCTCACGGAGGCACCACCACTTGTGGTGCTAGATCGGATCGGATCGCGAGGAGGAGAAGCGAGTACGACTACATCACCCACGTTCCGACGAACGTTCCGCTGTGCGAATCTTCAAGGGTATGAAGATCTAATCCAATCTCTCTCGTTGTTTGCATCTCCTAGATTAGATCTTGGCTTTCCCTCTGTTCGCTTCCGTAGAAAATTTTGATTTACTATGCTGCGAAACCCTTCAGTGAGGGCTAGTGATGGTGGTTTGAGTCTTTGTGGCGATAAGGAACTGACTTGGTGATCTATGACTCGCAGTAGTGACTGTTAGTGGGGACGACAACACAGGAGAAGTTCATAGTCTTACCTTTCAGGGTGAAAATCTAAGGTCTTGTTAATTTGGTGTGTCTGGCAATGGCCATGTTGAATGTAGTGTTTTGTGAATGAGGACTTTCTTCAGCATGAAAACCTATGATCTTCAATAGGGTGACGACGGCGCTTGTGCACTGTTTCCTTCTTGAAGGCGTCGCTATTGGAGAGATTGGACTTCTAGTGTTGTTTTAGTGGTGCTAGTGTCACTGCTACGAAGAATTTATTGCTGTAGCGAGACTTTTTTAAATTATTCTTTTTTATGGGTTGTCTGTATCCGTAAAATCGCTAAGGTAAGATTGTTGAACATACTTTTGTATCCTAAGACCATGGGGATATCAAAAAGTTTCATACTTGAAGAATTACTTTGATAATCATCAATTGTCTGTAACAAGATAGGTAATAAAGGTGACCGTTGGGTAATTCAGAAACTTATGAAGAGACATGATAGTACAAGAATGGGAGTTAGTCCTCTGACGAGAGAGGGATTCCCTTTGGCCTCTCTCGGTATTAATTATCCAATATCGTCTGATCAGACACAATATAATATGAATTATGGTGATACCAAAATAGGTAACGAGAAAAGAGAGCAAACTAGTAACAAGGATAACCAAGTATAGTGATAAATGTGATGATTCACAAGGATACTGCACGATCTCACCTTAGGTTTGTTATGTATATCAAAGCAATAGGAAACATATATAAGAACAACATGCTTGCTTGTATCACATTCATGTATATACGCAAATCAATATGGATGTCTAGATCCCGCTATTGATTATTGATCGGGAATGGATTTCTAGATCATGTCCTCATATTATCGAACCTACGGGCTGGGGTCACACCCTTAAGTCCCTTTTATCTTTTCAAAGTATGGTGTTTTCTTTATATGAGAAGATTATGCCGTAATATGTTTCGTATAATCGAGATGAGTTCCGAGTGAAATTGAAATTCGATTTAGAGTTTGGGAAAAGTACGAAAGTATTTGAGAGGGATATATGAAAAATCTATTTAATTAGGGAATTGATTATTTTACATGTTATTTATTATTTATCATAAATAATAAATGTTCTCATGTGAGGAGTCCACATGGGCCATGCGCCATATGAGGACAGCCCATACGCCCCCCCGCCCCCTCAATTTGGAGGGCAAGGAAGGTGGCGGGTAGGGTTGCTGACGACCCCCATGCCTTGGTCATCTAGGGGTCTGCACTAGGGCTCCGCTCCCTCTCCCCTACTCCTATATAAAGGGGGAGGTGCATCCCACCATGATCATACATTATGTGGCTACACCTTTCTTCTCCCTATCTTCGTGTCTCTCTCATATAATACGTACCGCGAGGCTGCGCATACACTTCGGGATCTTCAACCTGGACGGGCGAAATTCTGCAAGATTGAAGGAGATGTATGCATGCATGAACACCAATAGAGGAATCATATGTTGTATTCTAGACCGAGAACTCCATCAACCAATGCTTCTCTTCCACATCGTTATTAAGAACTAGATCATATCTATGGATGTATTCTCCATAGTTTGGATCTTGGCGATTTTTATAGGTCTCCCCGATGATTACCAACATGTCACGTCGCTTGTTTTCAAAAACTATAATTTGATTTTATCTGTTAAAGTGACATGCTTATAATAGATCGAACAAACTAAAATGAACATAGTCAACAAAAAATCCATGATATGAAACTAAAGTTACACCAAAGTCCATGTTAATCGACGTCCAAGCTTGTCCTTTGAAACTAGGTGGCTTTGCACGCTCCAATGGCTGAACTACAAAATACTACTCCCCATATTTCTAAATATAAGACATTTTGGTTGCCTAAACAGCGGTAGGAAACTTTATAAGTTAGATTAACCTTAAATTTAAACTTGCATGAGCTGCACACACCTAAGTGATAAGAACCTAATTCAATAAACAATACAATATTGTGAGGTAGGTCATACACCTTGTAGGATAGATAAAATTGTTTCATGATTGGACTACAATAGAAGAAGACCAAAAGTGTGAAAGAAAGCTATGAAGACTGCAAACCAAAATAAACTCGGCCACTTTAATCAACTAGTAATACTTACTTAGTTAAGATATATAAGATGACGAGGATTCATTCACCATTGCAAGGAAATCAGCTATTGTATTTATGATATACTAGCTTTATGCATTTGACATGTGCCCCGGTAAATTTAAATCATTTGATTGGATTAGTGTGTATTTTGTAGCTATATTTATTTTTAAATTATAATAATATGAGGTTTATATAACTCAAACAATGCAACAACAAACTTCCAAAACAGTGCACTAGCATCTAGCTAGTTAATGCAGAATTATCGAGTTACCATCTTTGGAACAAGATGCGGTGACCCAACATACAACTGCATCTTGTAGTATACTATAGTCGTTGACATAACACTGACGGAACACCGTTCCGCAAATATCACATCCTTCAAAGTGGTATAATAGAAACATTGCGGGTCCAAATTACAAACATACATACATTAATATTATAATACCAAGGATCGGTGCCTCCAAGTTGTTTAAACTTACAAACCATATACAACTTATTTAATATGTTTCAGTGGAAGAACGAAAGATCCAAACGGCATACCACAACCTGATCTCAACATCTTATTCTATAAGGTTTATACTGCTCGGATCAACTGAAGTACTAAGTACTAATATGACAACTACTCTGACTCGTTTCCTTATGCTCCATAGTGTATCTCATAATCCACCGCTTCAACTTCACTGAACAGGTTTGGATTCTCGTAGAAGATATCGTTATGGCCTTCAGTAGCATACATTGAAGTATCTTTTGCCTCCTCAGAGTCTAAGCAGGGGATTAAAGAAAAGAGTGAGTAACAGCATTACCCAGCAAGTTCATTATATATAAGGTGGGAAGTTTGACGCACTAACTACCACCTCATACTATAAGTCTTTGACACTATGCAGTTTTCAGAAAAATTCTTTAAAGGTTGCTTTTAATATAAAAAACTATGCCCATCAACCTTCACAGATTGACCAGAACTTCATGGAGTTCCTTTCCTATCACGTTCGTAGCTCCTTCCCAGAATAGGGAGTAGCACGTCACAATTCTTACACTCTACAGAGGTACGTTGCTTTATCCATAAGAGATCAAATCCTTATTGCATAACCGGGCGTACTTTTCCGTCCATAATTCCTTGAAGTGGGGCCTAGAGATTGATCCAAGCCCATCACTTCCCTTCTTCGTGGCCCCACATGCCCATCGGATTGCATGTCAGGCCTAGGATAAAACTTGTTTCCAATGGCAACTTAAGGTGTACAACCCTCATAGATACTAGATGTCGTGGGACGTTAAGCAATCCCACCCATGTGCTACCAACCCTCACCGAGGAGTTACAACCACTACTCGGTCATCTGTTGACATGCGAAAGTAAGAAGATCCAACTGACTTATCCGTCCCATTCCAGATCTCATGATAAACACATATTATATGGCGCTAGAATCACTCATGTCAGGGGTTATTAATTCCTATCTAGAACTGCAACTGGAATCCTAGATTCCATTGCTAATCTTAATATTCACCATCACTTAGGATGATAATAGCATGTTATATTCTTGAGAAAAATATTCTTTTTTGTCTCCTTTTTATAACATAGGTTATAACACACAAGTTGCAAATATTGTTGAAAAACACATCAAAGGACATGAACAAGTGATGAAATTGCCTTGTGACTGGAAGGTAGTAAAGTCGGATGCTTCCACTCGACCTTGAGATCCCGTTTCTACAAAACACCATTATTGCCCGATAAGGACAATATTTAAAGAAGTAATAATGAACATGCATAGTAATGTCATGCACTATTTTATGATTATTCTTCTTTGCGTGTTAAAGGTTAAAGTCTTTTTATAAATAAAAAGGAAGTTAATATTTTATAAATCTTAAAACCTTTTGAAATATTATATTTAATATATTTGTAGTAACATATATTCAATTAAGAGCTCCAAAGTAATTTTTACTTATATTTTATCTCTTACTCTTATTTTATTAAAATTCCATAAAGTTATAAGTGTTTAGAAATACACATTTTAATTTTATTGATTAAAAATACAAACTAGTATTTTTATTATATAAAGAATTTATTTAGAATCTTAAAAATGATTTTTTTCTTATTTTTAAGTATTAACTGTATTTTTATAAAATTCCTTAAATTATTTATTGCATTAAAACAATTAATTTAAGTTTTTTTAATAAAATACAACTTTGTATTTTTATTGGATATTTTATGTTTTTATGAACATTTAGACATATTATTTGTATTTTTAGGATTTATATTTATTTGTCTAGAGCTTAAATATCTTCAAGGGTATTTTTGTATTTTGGATATTATTTTATTTTAAAACATTTGCATGGCCCATTGGGCTGGCCTAGCCCGACTTGGCCTAGTGGGTTTGGGTCAAACCCACAACACTCCTCACTGGACCGGTCCATCGGCCTAGTGACTCTCCTCCCTCGCTCGCTCAATATCTCCCTTCTCATCTCTAGCGACCTGGTGTCGCTGCCGTGGTTGCCATTCGATTCCTGCCGGCCCCGCCTGTCGCTGTGGTACGAGACGACGCAGTCGACGATGCTATGTCGACTGGACCTATTCGATTTGTCGCTCAAGCCCTTCTCTAGCCAAGATGCCCCCTCTCTAGTGCCTAGGGTTTGCTACCTCCACTTGCGATGGTGTCCTCTGGCGATTCTTTTGTTTGAGGCGGTGATTGGATGACATAGATATTCCTGGCACCGCTATTATTTGTCGCTGTGGTTGTGGCCTGGCGCGGGTTGCAGGGTTCTCCCCGTGCTGTTGTGCCTTCGCCGTCGGCCAACCCGCGGCAAGTAATTGTCGTTCCTCTCGTCTCTCTGCTTTTCTTCGGGTTCCTCACTGTGTTGCCATATGCAACCCTAATTATGGATTGTGCCCTATTTTAGGTTTCTACCCTTTTCATTGTTAACTCTCATCTAGTAGATACTAGCTAATACATGTTGTGTTCGTGAACTGGTGGTAGATCATGTTAAACTTAGTTCTAATTATGGTATGAGCTGTGAATATGGTATTGTGTTCATCTGCTACTGCTGATGATACTTAACTTTGTATACTCAATACTGTTGGCTTAGAATCAGCGGAGGAGGCAGGAAAATTGTTTAAGGGGGGAGAACAAAGAAGACAACTCACAAATAACAAAAAATCCAAAGAAAGTGGGACGGAATCATGCCAAAATATATTATTTTCATTGATGATACCACCATTCATTGAATGTCTAGGATAAAAGGATGTGCAATCTCATATACTAAAAAGAAAAAATCTAGAAAACATTAGATAGAGAAACTAACACTTTTCAATTAAAGTCCACTCGACGTGGTGCTTCATCAAACTCATCAATAATTGCATCCTTCATTGTTCCAATAGCAATCTCCTTTTCAATGTATATCACCAAGCAATCTCTTAGGAATCTATCTTCCATTCTATTTCGAAGCCCTGTTGTCACAAGTTTCATGGCTGAGAATGCACGTTCAGTGGTCACCGGTTAAGACCAGTAAAGTAAGAACAAGGTGAATCAATCTGTTCAATAAAATGAGACACTGGGTTAGCATTTTTTAGTAATGATTAAATCAACTAGTATGGCAGCAAACAACAATAAATACCTATCAATCAAGTGATAATCATCATTGTTTCGGTTGCCGCAAGTTGTTGACAAAGTTCTGATACAATTGTAAAATTTTGAAACTTCAAATTTGTAGATATATCATGTGCATAGTGTTGCAACTAACATCTCAGATTCTCCATCTCTTATTCTTCAAAATCAGCAGCATAGAATTTTGAAGCTAGAGAACATACAATATCAATGTCAAATGAACTAAATGAGTTTCTAGGATCCAACAAAGTACACTTGATGAGAAGATATTTTACTTGTTTGTTCTGGTTTTGATTCTTGTTCTAAAGATTCTGGTTCTTGTTCTTCCAAAGGAAGGACTAGCAACCAAATTATTTTGTTCTAAACCATCATCAACTCTAGGCTCCTGATCAACTCTTCCTTTCTTCCCAAAATAAGGATGGATATTATGCACTAGTATGATCTTTGTTTTATTTTTATCCATGATTATCCTAAAAAATATTTAACAATGAAAACCATAATCAGCTGACCATAATAAGACAAAATAGATAAAATTGTAGAATGGGAGGGTGAAGATACAATCACACAAATTCATAGAACAAATTCATAGAACAAATAATAGAAACAAAAAATAGATCTAGAGAAGAATAGAGGCATCAGGAAATCTAAAATGATTTGCATCTCTCCCTAATTGAGCCAAAATCGGAGGGGATCGCAGGTTCAGAGGAGGGCTGAAGCGCTACTGAGCTGTTATTGCTTGTCTTCCAACCGATTCAGTCATTCAGAGAGAATTGGAGCCATCTTCCGCTATCGACCATGAAGAAAGAAGGGGAATAGAAGCAATGCTTCATAGAAGAACTGGCGACCGATGCGTGTGGACGCTTGGGTGCGCGATCATGCGTGGGTGTGGAAATATGCGTGCGTGAGTTGCTTACCTTATTGGGATGCCTCAGGGCCTTTTTTATTTTTTTATTTGAGAATAGGACCAAAGGAAGGTACAAGGAGGATAAAAATTCAATATTGTTAGGGCTATTAAAAAATGTCTTTGCATGTTGGGGTGGCCCGGGCCACTGCTCGTCTCCTGCTGTATCCGCTGTTTCTTAGAATGATCTTACTATTGGTGTTCTGGTTTTTATGATATTATGGATAACCTATGATCTCTGCTATCCTATGAATGATACTCTCCTGGATGAAATTCTAGTATGAGTTGTGGCTTTGCTATTTTATTGGCTGTTTATAAACCGATGGATGTTATACACATGATTCCTAGCCTTTTGGTTAGACATATGATATTGGCTTGATGTTCTATGAACCAAAGCTTGGGACAATGATTATACTATTATGGTCAGATTACCTTAATGTAACAACCACATGACAGATAACTTATACATATGATTCCTAATGCTTTTAGGAAGATGATTTGATTATCTCTCTTATGGATGCTTGTATCTGATACATCTTATTTGAGAAATGTTATAAAGTTGAGCTCCTACTAAGGTGCTACCATTCATTGGAATGTGCCTAGTACTAGTCCACTAATGGACCTGCTTTCATCTAGTTTTAAAACTAGTAAATACTAGTTTAGGTCAAGGATGCATAAGTTGAGACCTTTTATATAGTTTTGAAAAGATACTACTTGACCCTTTGAGATATTCAAAGATGAGTATACACCCCACTTGGGTGTATCGCTAAGAATTCAATTTAACCAACAAATCATGCTTATATAGATGATAAGAACAGATATAGAGCATGATTGTTTGTGGCTCACCAACTTGATGATGTTGGTGTTGCTGTTGTGATGCCTGATGTATACTCGTATTAGTGTTGTTCTTGCTGAACTCCTTCCTGGAACAGATGTGTTCTTCTCCTCCTTGATCACCTTCTTAATCTCCTCCTGGCTTTCCCTTGCCCAACACCTGATCCACCCCCTCCTCAAGTGACCATATTGGTTGCTGATCTGGCGGTTTACTATGGTGTATTATTGGTTTAATCTATGGATATGAGTGCTGGAACTTCCAGGCTCCTTTGATGTTCTTGGTTAGGCTATGTTGATTTGGTACATGCTTTAGAGAGAGCTCTCTCTGCTACGGCTGGGAAGTTATCCCCTGCCCTAGTTCCTCCTGTGCCGACAACACACATTTTGCATGTGTGTGAGTGAGCCGGTTCACTATTTGGTATGTGCTGAAGAAGTTTTTGACCGTTGATGTTTTCATCCTACCTTTCCACCTCACTCTTACCCTCTCTGGTGAAACTTGCCCCTCTTAGATAATGATGTGGTACCGAAGCTTTAAGATTAAAGGAACAAATATTACCTTTTGGTGAAACTTGCCCCATAGATTTATATTTGCTCAATGATGCAACTAAACAGTGCACCTCACTGTTCATAGCCGAGAGCAATAACACTAACACTAACATTTTCTTTATTTTGTTTGCTTATTTGTTTACAGCTACAAGATCATTCAAGGAAGAACAAGAAGATTAGACTAGGAATTAGTTTAGGGTTTTTCATTTTATCATTTTTTTAATCTTTTTTATTTTTCTTTTGTAAAAAACAATCTAGTATATTCATTATTCAATAAAGTTTACTTTTCTTAGTACATATAATTGTTTTAGTTGTATAACTTCTTTCTTATTCATTTCTTCTTATATTATAATTATGGAATAAAGAAAAGAATAATAATTTATAAGTATTTGTATATATCCAGTTGTTTATAATGTTTTTAATTTTGTTTTACTTGTATATTTATTCTTTAATATAACACTCAATTATTCACACTAATTATTTAAATATCCTCTTGAAAATAATAAAATGCTAAATGCTTTTAGTTTGAACCATTTCAAATGTAGTTTCAAATTTAATTGTAAATTTAAATTGCTACCCCAAAATTCATTTAAATTCCTATAGATCATGTCAAAATTTATAGCAATCTCTATAATGAGCCAAATCCTAACTCAATGTAGTGAAAGAAACTCTGATCTCTTCAGGGTTTTGGTATGCGAAAAATTTACCCCACTTTTACAGATGAATGCATGCAAATGCACATATTCCTATTTCTACCCTTTGTTGGTTCCTAAATGTTAGGATGTTACACAAGTATCCTTGGTTTCATAGCCTAGGGGTGTACTAAGTCAATTTATAATCTTTAACACCATCTTCAAATCTAACACATTATGCATGGCCGTGCCTAAGAGCATACTTGTTGAAATATATTCTTTGTTTCTCTTAAAAACTCTTTCCTGAATTGTACAAGCTTCTTCCAAAGCATACGACCCTCCAGATGTATATGCTGATCTCTAGAGATATGGGTCTTACATGAACCATATGATGAAGTACCACATGAGTGGGTATATAAGAATGGAATCTAAATATGTTGAATCGATCATGTTATGATCTTGTATATCCTAGGTCGCCAAAGTTCCGTCATCTGGCTTATGTTCTTCATGTAGCATCCATATCGAATGAGTTTATGAAAACCATTGCACGTGTTAGGTGTAGCTTGTGTATTCGGTGGTTCTTTATCTATGTTATTTCTAGTTAATATGCGTGCTTGGGATTCCTTGCAATTTGAATAAACTAAGATCTTACCATGACTGCAATTTTAGAGAGAAGCGAAAGTACAAGCATGTGAGGTCGCTTCTGCAACTGGTTAACTAGCATTGAAAATCGTCTCTACATCGAATTGTTCAGTGTTTTGTTGATCTCTCATTTATTGACCACAACTCTGTATTTATTATTGTCTTCATTGCTGCCCCTCGATTAGTAGATATTGATGGTACCCGTGAGCTAGTTCTTTTGGTGATGAATATAACAAAATTATTCAACATTTTGGTTATAATTGTGAATCACATTAAAAGAGAATTGCATATTTTTTAGATTATTATACACACTAACATTAAAGATACAATCTGGCAATCAAGGTCACCAAATAGCCTGAATAAGTCGTCTATTAACAAAAGGAGTATAGTTTCCTTTTAGTTTAGGCCCCACACATGTCGGCGTTGACCCACCTCTGGTTTCTATAGGCACGCGAGCATTTCCCAGTGGACTTTTGGGTCTGGTAGCAGTATAACTGTCACGTGGTATATTTGCAGTTAGTTCCAGTCCAACTTAGTTTTCATGACATCTACTCTTAACCTAAAGTGTCCAGGCCCGTGAGGTCTCAGTTAATTATTACAACTTATGTCCTCCGTGCTCATCGTCTCCAAATCAAGTGTTAAGAATTACCTGAACATCACAGCACGAGCTCGTATATCGTATGTATCAACAAAAGCCAAAGTCCATAATACTATAAAACGACGAGAGACCAGAAAGTTTCGGTGTAAACGGATGGCACTGCAATATATACGCACGTTGCAATTCAGGCGAACATTTTGATTTTTGAAGATGGAAGGCGCGGTGGGCGAAACCAGCCAACAAACCCACGTGTGTTTTGGCTCCATCCATCGTGCGAATCCCTTTCCGCCCAGACGCACGCACGCACGCACGTATAGTATATGCACATCGCATTCAGAGAATCGTACGTACGTGAGCGGGCAGAAAGTTTTAGTAGGAGTAGCTTCTGGTTGATCTTCTTCACTTGCTACATCTGTTCTGTTCTGTTCTGTGAGATCCAAGTCATATCATATGCCGGCGCAGTCAGCAACGGCGGCGTCCTTTGCCGGCGTTGCTTGCGACGACGACCCAGATGCGAACGAAATGAAGCTCCCGATCGGTGTTTAACAGGCATTTACGTCGTTGAGATCGTTACTACTTTCTCCTTTTGTTTTAGGTTTGTAAAAAAAAATTGTATCTATACATCTTTTAGTCTGATGTCTAGATACATTTTCTTTATAAACCTAAAATATCTTATATTTTAAGGGAGTGTCTAGATCTCAGGCGTCTGAGAACTACTTGTCTAAGTCGCTGATGTTATCCTAATATTTGTGTTAATTTAAGATTTATACTAATCTCAGTTACAACCTAATTGCAACTTATTAAATTCTTAGTTACATCCGAGTTACAACTCATGTGTAACTTTTATTTTACACGAATCACGAGGTAAATCGAATGGTAAAAAAGATGACTAAAACTTAACAAGTTCTCATACGCATAAGAACTAGCAAATTCGTATTTTAAAACGGAAGGAGTACTAGTCTACCATGCGTAACGTGGGGGTTCGTGGGAGGATCTCGATCAGCGATCACGCACGCAGTCGCGGACGAGGGAGGAATTGAATTAAGCTGCGACAGCGAGGCATATGACAGGATTGTAGGAAAGAAGTCGGCTGCGCGCGTCGGATTCGCTGGTTCGCGTCTGGTTTCGGCTTGGTGTGAGCTGTACGTGACCGTTCGATCGCGTGGTCGTCGCGTTGGTCGGTGATGGGAGGTGGTTTGGTTGACTTCAACAGTACAGCCTGACCTTAGTTAATCCGGTGACGCGATTTTTTGCGTGTGCATATGGCCAGGTTTCCAGTCTTACAATCGGAAATGGGCCAACGTACGAATCAAAATTATTGACCCTCACACTTGACTTTGGTGAATTCCACTAATCATACGGCCTAATAATGGCCTATGTACCATAATTATATTTTCCACATGGCGGCGTCAAACAAAGTAGATTTTATGTACTCCCTCCGACCCATCACATTTGTCTAGATTTGGATAAAGACACTATTTAATATATAGATTTATCTAAATTTTGACAAATCCAAGTCAACTAATATGAGTCGGAGAGAGTACTATATGCGTTGTGAATTTCAAATACTAGCCCAACAGACTTGTATGTACATGATGTGTATGTGTGTGTTATACATACCCGGTGTATTGAAAGAAAATACATCAGCCAAATTAGATAGTATTTTAAATAATCTTACCTTACCGCCTCCAAACCCTCTATATATTGCTTCTCACTTTAGCAAACGGGGGCAAAAAGGCATAAACCCTAGACAAATTCTACGCCGACGGTCCATTATTTTCGACGGGAACTACACCCTGGCCCTCGGCATATGGATGGTCGTCAGTATACTCATGTAAGCCGACGATTTTCCGTGGCCGACAGAAACAAAAACCCTCGGCACAAATAAGTGGCTTGTTCTCCGTTTGACCGTCGTTCGAGGAATGCCAACGGCCAGGCCCTTAGTGGAGCTATCGACTATGAGCCGCTAGACACCACCGTGTGTTTCCTAGGTGTCAAAGGTATCACCATTATCTTATAGTGTAATCTATGTCGAGGGCCTTACCGTCAGCATGCATCTATCTCTTGATACACTCTCCCAGCGGTCACCATGTGGTAATCTATGCTGAGGGCATTATTGTCGGCTTGCATCCCTCGACGCACTCTCCCAGTGATCACCACGTAATAATCAATGTTGAGGGTATTACCACCAGAAAGCAACACTCACTTTACTCTCCCAACGGCCGAGGGTACGGTTGTCGGCATACCTGGGGTTGTATTGCCGTTGGCATAGATCACCACGTTGCGGCCTCTGGGAACTTCTCGCGTCCTAGAACTTCTATATGCCGAGGGAAATACATGTTGGAACACCCCCTCCCGGCTGGCCGGTCCGGAGGCTGCTCCACACCCGAGGGAGAAGACTAGAGTCGAAAAGAACACAGATAACACAAGTAAATGACGCAAGGAACAAAGGGGAACTTTTATTGATCTTTCTCTCGGTAAATTCCCGTACAATGATTGTTCCTATATTTATAGACTAAGGAGGATACGATACCCACATGGGCCAACCCTAGCCTGGTAGAGGCCACACCGAGTGGGCCTCTACCGGCCCAGTTTCCCAACACTCCTCCTGGGTATCTTATCTGTATAACCATGGCTTAAAACTCCGAAAAATCCAGTGGGAAAATATGGAGAAATGCACATGGTATACTTCTTGCTATGTTTCACGAATTGCCTCATTAAAAACCTCATGTGAGAAACTTCATAAAAACTCACTAAGGAAAAAAGAGTACAATTCACTTAATTATAAAGTTAAGCACTCAATCATCGGGATCAAGATTTCAGCGATGAGTTTGTGAAGATTCTCCCCCTGAACCTTGCATCTCCCTAAGTCTCATCATGCCTATCCCACGGATACATCTCTCGAAAGAAGATGCTGGCAATGATTTAGTGAACAAATCAGCGAGATTTTCACACGACTTAGTATGCAAGACTTTCACTTCGTTCATCTTTTACAATTCATGTGCATAGAAGAACTTGGGGTTTATATGCTTTGTGAGATTACTCTTCACGTAACCTGTCTAGACTTGTGCAACACAAGCGGCATTATCTTCATAGATAATTGTTGGGGTTTGTACGGTGTTCAGTCCACATGACATCTGGATGTGGCCGACTACTCGTCGAAGCCATGCACATTCTCGTGACGCTTCATATAATGTTATGATTTCCGAGTGGTTCGTCGAAGTTGACACAAGAGTTTGCTTAGACGATTTCCACGAAATAGCTGTTCCACCACAAAGGAAAACATATCCAATCTGCGACTTGGATGTGTGCGGGTCCGAAAGGTACCCAACATCTGCATAGCCTACAACAGATAGGTCTTGGTTCTTTTGGTACAACAAGCCAAGGTCCTTTGTCCCTTGTATGTACCTAAAGATGTCCTTACCGCCTTTCCAATGCCTCTTGGTAGGCTCAGAACTGTACCTTGCAAGCAAATTGACGGCGAATGCAATATCCGGCTGTGTATAATTTGCGAGGTACATAAGTGCGCCAACTGTACTTAAGTAGGGGAATTCCGGTCCCAGAATTTCCTCCCCCTCTTCTTTAGGCCTGAACGGGGTCCTTGTCTTGCTGCAAAGATCTTCCGACCATCGGGGTCTTAGAAGGATATGCCTTTTCAAACCCAAATCGTTCCAACACCTTATGGGTGTAGGCCGACTGATGAACTAGAATCCTAGCAAGGGAATGCTCAAGTTGCAGACCCAGGCAGAACTTGGTTTTGCCTAAGTCTTTCATCTCGAATTCCGACATCAGGTAGGAACTCGCTTCCTCAATATCGTCAGGTGTACCGATTATATTCAAATCGTCCACGTACACCGAGATAATACAGAAACCATCATGGGATCTCCGTATAAAAACACATGGGCAATCTTCATTGCTCGCGTAGCCCTTCTGATGAAGGAAATCGCTTAAACGATTATACTGCATCCTACCCGACTATTTTAGTCCATACAATGACTTTTTAAGCTGAACACTGTATAAGCTTTTGTTTGCTCTATCCTGGTTCGGGACATGGATACCTTCTAGTACTTTCATGTATATGTCCGAATCCAAGTTACCATATAGGTAAGAGGTGACAACATCCATTAGTTTCATTTTTAAGTCCATGTTTACTGCCATTGAGATCAAGTATCTAAAGGCAATTCCATCCATGACTGGGGAGTAAGTTTCCTCAAAGTCGACACCTGGTCGCTGAGTGAAACCTTGAGCAACGAGCCTTGCTTTGTACCTTACTACTTCATTATTCTCGTTTCTCTTTCGAACAAAAACCCACTTATGGCCAACGGGGCGAATGTGGGGAGGTGTTAGACAAATAGGTCCAAATACCTCTCTTTTGTTTAACGATAATAATTCAGCAGTAATTGCCTTCTGCCAATCTTTCCAATCCGACCTTTTCTTGCAATCAGCAAGCGTGTTAGGCTCAGGGTCAAGATCTATGATTGAGGCAATTTTCTTGGCAAAATTAACGTCGACATTTGCCATGGCTCGGTTGTATGACTCGCCCGAATTAACATAGTTAATAGCCATTTCGTCATGGAGTGCATCAGGCACATCCTCTTGCTCCACCGGATTTCCCAATCCAGGAGCTAGGTCCTTTAGCTTTCCCGCCCCGATGTGTGCGCACACAACTTTGCTGGGTATTTCCGATATAGGAAAGTTCAAGTCCGGAATTTCGTGCACTGAAATATTCGTACTTGTGCCAGGTCTCAACTGGCTCCCCTCAACAGGGGCAGACTGTAATAAACCTCTCTTATCCTTTTTCTTCGGGCGTCCCCGGGTACTTGGGATTTGAGAAACCGGAATCCGCGTCCTCTTAGGCCTTGGAGCAGGAGCGGGTATACCATCATTTTTCTTTGGTATTTCAACCCTTTCCGGTGCATTGCATGCATGCACATGCGACTTTGTCACAGTCTTTAAATCACTAAAATGATCGGGCAGTTGATTCGCTAGGGAGTGCAAATCTAGTATTTTTTGGACTTCTCTATTAGTCTCAACAGTGCGCGGGTCATGAGCGTGGATCCCTGTGGCTTTCCACGTGATTTCTCGACTTTTTTTATCCATGGGTTGATTACCTCCCCCAAAGTCGGAAAAAGATCCTCGTCAAAAATGCAGTCAGCAAAACGGGCCGTGTGACAGTCACCTGTCAAGGGGTCCAAGAACCTGATTATGGACACAGTCTCATAACCAACGTATATCCCCGACTTACGGAGCGGTCCCATTGCTGATCGCTGGGGTGGTGGTATAGGTACATATACCTGGCAGCCGAACCTACGTAGGTGGGAAATTTTCGGTGCCGACCCTTGCGCAAGTTGGATAGGAGAGTGGATGTTGTAGGCCGATGGTCGGAAGTTGATGAGATTAGCGGCGTGTAACACCGCGTGTCCCCAACATGTAGTTGGTAAATTACAACCCTGAAGGAGTGGTCTAGCAATGAATTTAATCCTTTTAATCAATGCCTCCGCAAGTCTATTTTGAGTGTGGACATGCGGTACAGAGTGCTCAAGTTTGATTCCAGTTGCCATGCAATAATCATCGAATGCCTTTGAAGTAAATTCTCTGGCATTGTCCATTCGAATAGAATTTAAACGATAATCAGGGAATTTATTACTTATTTGTATGATCTGAGAGATCAACTTTGCAAAAGCATGGTTCCTTGTTGACAGCAGGCAAACGTTAGACCATTTAGAGGAAGCATCGATGAGCACCATGAAGTACCGAAACGGCCCGGAGAGGGGCTGAATTGGACCACATATATTCCCTTGAATACGTTCCAAGAACGCGGGGAGTTCATCCTTCACCTTTAGGGAGGACGGTCTAATGATCAATTTCCCCGTAGCGCATGTGGAGCACATGAAATCATCGGGATTCGGGAAATTTTTCACATTAACATTATGACCATTCGAGTTGTTAATTATATTTCTCATCATCCTAAGACCGGGGTGGCCTAACCTATCATGCCAAAGGCAGAATAGTTCGGAGCTTGTAAAGACAGTCTTAAGGGTAGTGTAAATAGGTGGTGCTACTATCTTAGTGTAGTACAGCCTAGTAGCTAATGAAGGAAGTCTTTCGACAACATGTTTACCATTTTCGTCACGCTTGGTAATGAGTAGGAACTCCTTTCCATTCTCATCATCATCGGTTTCTACATGGAAACCATTGGCGCGGATGTCTCTAAAACTCAAGAGAGTACGAGTCGACTCCGGATACAACAATGCCTCTTCAATGATCAGAGTTGTTCCATTTGGGAGTATGATAGTTGCTCTTCCGGAGCCAACTACATTCGGACCGCAGCCGGCGATCGCCATTATGTTACCGGGGTTTTTGGTAATGGACTCAAAATACTTTGTTTCTCTCAAGATGGTATTTGTGGTGCCGCTATCAGCAAGGCACGTTTTCTCCATTTGGGCGCGACACGCGTTCTAAAATATAGTGCCTAATTAATATAATGGAGCGAGGAAGATGCTACATCAAGTAAGTAAAACACATAAACATTTCAGAACATCACACAACCAAATAATGGAATAAATGAATTAAATAAATGTCATCCAATCGCCAAAAACAAATAAATGTTATGCTCTCATAGAGCTTACAACCATATCGAAAAATTGTATCTGATTATTGCGAAAAAAGGGAACCATCACAACAAAAAGGAGCTCAGGTGGATTCTGCAAAGAAACCATCAAGCTCAGCCTGTATCTCAAGGTCAGTGAGCTTCTCTTCGTTGGCTATCATCATCGAGGCAGCAGAGATATCTAGCTGAGGCGGGGGGCACAACGTGCTCAACCTCCATGGGCACAGCGGCGTTCGTGGGAACCGCCGGAGGTGCTGCCACTTGTGCTACGGCCTGCGCTACTACGGGCGCGACGTTCTGCTCAGGCGCCGCTCCGGGCGCCAGTGGTGCCTCAACCTGGACAAGGTGCGCCTCGCGCGCCTTCTTGTTGGCCTTGAACGCGTCCATGACATGCTTAGGGGCCAAACACTGCCTGGAGAAGTGAGTCTTGGAGCCACAGCGGAAGCAGTCCTGGGGCCTCGCCTCCCCCTTGCCCGTCTTGCGTTGCTTGGCCGGGTTGGAGGAGTTGGGGCCCTTCTTGCCCTTCTTGCCTCGCTTCTTGTGGATGGGCTTGCGCACCTTGTAGGCACCGGCATTAGCCTCATGACTTGGGCCCCCTGCGAAGGGTTGCGCGGAGAAGTTCTTTTTCAAAACATTATCCTGCGCCTCGGCCACCTGGAGAGCATCAATAAGCGCTGCATATTCCGTGAATCCTTCCTGGCGAAAGTTTCACGAGGACTGGATGTTGTCCGGATGGAATGTGGAGAGAGTTTTGTCTATCTTCTGCTGATCGGTGGTACTGGTCCCACACAGCTGAAGAATGGTACAAATCTGGTGCAACCTGGAGTTGTACTCTCCCACTGTCTTGAAGTCCGCAAACCTCAGACGAATCCAATCTGCCTCCGCCTGTGGCTGAATGGTGTACTTCAACCTAGAGAACCGCTTGTTGAGGGCGGTCCAAAGGGCAGAAGCAATCCGTTCTGCCATGTACTCGTTCTTGAGAGTCTCACACATGTGATGGCGGAGGAAGTGCAGGGCTTTAGCGTTATCCGCCGGGATGGTTTTGCTGGGGGCCGTCGGGTCCCCTCAATCAACGCATCCTTGATGCATCAACCCTCGAGGACGATCTCAACGTCCGAGGCCCAAGTCAGGTAGTTAAGCCCATCCTGGGTCAACTCCGGAAACTCGCGGCTGACGATTTCGGTCATCTGCAATTTATGCAAAGTGTGTAAGATTACAGCAGGTAATTGGTTGCATAAATGCGATAATTGATACAATAATTCAAATATGACGGCGTTCTAAAATTTGATGTAAAAACGGTACAAGCTAGCTATGAGGTACAAAGTATTAAAATCATGCGATAATTAATAACTGTAGTAAAACATAGTACAAAAGCTTGTGTAAAAAAAATGGGCCGAAAACAGGAAAAATTTGGGCCAACAGCCCAGTAACTGTGTGTGCACAGGGCGTCCACACCCCCTCTTTTTTTTGATTACCGCCTGGGCCGAAAAGGGCCCAACTGGGCCAGCCCACCCAGACTGTCCCAGCCCGCTAGCGGGAGGGGGGGACGGAGCATGTGCTCCCGACTGGGAGGGGTGGCGGCGGCTGTAGGCCGCGCCGACGGCGACGGGCAGGAGGCGGGTCGAGGGGGGTGGCCGTGGCCAGCGGGCGCTGCAGCGGCGGCGGCGCGCAGGGCGCAGCAGCCCGCGGGCAGCCGGCACGCAGCAGCGCAAGCGCGCGTCCGTCTTGGCCAGCAGGGCCACGACGCGGCCAGCGCGCGGGGCGCGGCGGCGTGGCGGCCTGCAGCGCGCGGACGCAGGCAGACGCACGCGGCGGGCGGCGCGCGGCAGCTGCGGCCAGCGGCACGGCACGACGCGGTCGGCTGCGCGACCAGCGGGGCCGGGCGGCGCGTGGCAGCGACGGCCTGCAGCGCGCGGACGCGGGCAGACGTGCGCAGGCGCGGCGGGCGGCGCGGCGGCAGCGGCGGCCAGCGGCACAGCGCGGTCGGCTGCGCGGCCAGCGGGGCCGGGCGGCGCGTGGCAGCGACGGCCTGCAGCACGCGGACGCGGGCAGATGTGCGCAGGCGCAGGCGCGGCGGGCGGCGCGCGGCAGCGGCGGCCAGCGGCACGGCACGGCGCCGTCGGCTGCGCGGCCAGCAGGGCCAGGCGGCGCGTGGCAGCGGCGGCCTGCAGCGCGCGGACGCGGCCCGGCCAGCGGGGCCAGGGGCGTGCGGCGGCAGCCCGGCCAGCGTGGCCTACGCAGGCGCGAGCGCGAGCTGAGTCTGTCAGCCGCCATGGCCTCTTCATGTTGCAAGCGCGAGCGTATGTTCGGTTACAAAAAAAATACATGCAAAAACTGTAGATAGATCGATCCGATCTACTTATTAAAAATAGACAAGATCAGTCCGATCTACTAATTAAAAGTCCAGATCGACACAGCAGGTGCACGCATCGACGATACAGTCAACAAAATTCTAATCCGGAAGTGATTAGATCGACATTGGTCGACGACAGCAGGTCAGCTCGACTCCCGGGAAGAAAAATCCGTACCTTAGATGAAATCTGATCTAAGATCTGAACGCAAATTTTGAAAGGAAATCGCGAGATGAATCAATTTTTGCGGTCAGATTTGGGTTACCTTCAACGAAAGCCTGCGTGATGCAGGCTTGACGGAGGCTCGACGGAGAGACACATGTTGATAATATGTTGGAACACCCCCTGCCGGCTGGCCGGTCCCGAGGCTGCTCCACACCCGAGGGAGAAGACTAGAGTCGAAAAGCACACAGATAACACAAGTAAATGACGCAGGGAACAAATGGGAACTTTTATTGATCTTTCTCTCGGTAAACTCCCGTACAATGATTGTTCCTCTATTTATAGACTAAGGGGAATACGATACCCATATGGGCCAACTCTAGCCTGGTAGAGGCCACACCGAGTGGGCTTCTACACCCAGTTCCCAACAATACATAAGGGATGCCCTATCCCGTGAGACCCGCTATCTACACCTATGACTCTTTCTACGAAAAGTGGTTAACCAATGGACCTTTCTCTTGGTTTTGTAGGTCTTAGGTGCAAGAAAATTTCAAATGATTACCTACGAATGGATCCTAAATGTGTGAATGGGATTTCCGGAGTTGCCAAATTCATGCAGGGTTATGTACTTCTTTTGTCTAGAAAATAGGTGTCACAGATTTAGCGTGTACATACATACGTATTTAGATAAATATGTGATACTTATTTTAACGAAGGAAATATGATTTAATACTTCACAGAGATATATATGCAGTACCATGTCAAAACACATGGGGGAAAATATTTGCGCAGATGATGACAACTGGAGCATGCACCTAGTCTCTATGGAAAGCATCTATGTCTTTCTTATGATGCCGCCAAATAAATTGTGCTACTATTGTCGATTTTGGTGATCTCAATTTACGTAGTACATGTTGATCATGTCAGTATTTATGGATATTAAAACCCTGTTTAGAACACATGATAGAAAAAACACATGAATAAAAAAATAAAGGAATTGACGTGTCATACTTCACCAATCCTGTAGGAACTTAAAACACATGAATTTAGAGGAGTTGCCATTTGGATTGCAAGAAAGAAAAAGTATAGAAAATATTTTGAGTTTGTAAATCAAGTGAGTTCCCTGAGCCTACGCTTCAAAAGGCAGAAAAGAAACAATCCCTCCAAAATTATGACATTCCTACATCAATCATGCGTTCCAACGACCCCTAAGCCTTTGTTTACGTCTAGGGTATTTTCATCCCCCCGGAGGTTTGGGGATGAGTAGGGAATTTGGCGAATCCCTCCCTTTACCCAATCCCCATATTTCCTCTCATTTTTCAAATTCCCAGTCGATAAAAAGATAAACTTTACACCCACATACTGATAATGGATGGTGGCTCAAGTAAAAATCAATTATTGGCATGAAGCTTTAACATCTCATCATATACTTCATAAACACACGTTTAAATATATGCTTGATGGACCGGAGCTCAAACATATGCATCATTATTTTACGAGAAGTATATTTTGATCAGGTATACAAATTCCACGCCCCTTCCAAAAATAGTTGATGGGATCATCTCCTTGTCCTGTTCCGCCAAATATTTTCATCAACATCAACCTGTTATACAAGACAACTAATACATAGGAGTTCCTTCGTTTTATGCCTCAACGGCTCAACTGGTATGCAAAATTAAGTATCGCACCATTGCTTAAGAAAAGATGACAAAACATAGTG
Organism: Avena sativa; assembly: GCA_916181665.1. Lineage (NCBI taxonomy): Eukaryota > Viridiplantae > Streptophyta > Magnoliopsida > Poales > Poaceae > Avena > Avena sativa. The sequence continues at coordinate 513,807,907 of OV702294.1, forward strand.
CAACCTGCCTGCATACACATGCTAACTTCTCATCACAGTAGGCTACAACAGTCGGCAAGTACACTAGCTATCTATCTAGAGTAAAGTATAGAAAACAGACTGGGCACTGACAACTCAATGTACACTCCAATCTCAATCATTTTTTCCAGAAAGTTTTATTTATATATAGGAGTGAATCTTGCTGTGAGTTGTTCACAGAATAACATCCGGTTCAGAAATGCATTCCAGTAATCCGTTCAGGAGAAAGGCAAGGTCATGTTCCCTGTGAATTGGTGCACTGTTCTGTGGCTTAAGTTTAACTTAGAACTTGTAATATTCAGGCTTACCACCACAGAACGCTAATTCCAAATTAGAAGTGAATATCTGGACAAGTACTTCAGAAAAAAAGCCCTTAGAGACACTTTCATAACCATTTGGTATATTATATGTAAATGTTAGCATTCTTACCTTTGTCCTAGATTCACTACTCAAATTAGAAGTGAATATTTGGACAAGTGTCCACAGAATAAACATGTACTTGAGGTTACATAAAATAGAACGGAAACTCAATGGCAAATGCTGGAACCGTTACTAATGCCTAACATATCAGGTAACTTTAGTACTACCATACCGAAGAAAGCATTGCTTCACCTAAGAAACTGCAGGGTAAGTGCACAAGCAAGTGACAGTCAAACAACATGGACAAGCTCCTTGGATACCCAATGAAAATAAAACTTTTTTTTAGAAATGGGATATACCCTGGCCTCTGCATCAATTGATGCACACGGCCCTTTTATTGCAATAAAAAAACTTTTTTTTTAGGCAACTACGGCGGGCATAAGCCGGCCTGAACCATTTTCATATAAAAATCGAACCGGATACAAACACAACGGCTACCACATGTAGCACACAACACTAACACAAAAACAGCGGAAAACAAAGACGAGAAATCGGACACGGACAAATCCTACAACACCACCATTACAACTTAGAACCCAAAAAACTTGGATTAGACCATGAAGAGCATGGAGGAGTGTCATTGGATCAATCGAAGGGATCTCGAAGTCGAGATTGCACCGAGAAACGAAACCCACCTGCCGAGCGATCACTCTACACCTTGAAGAACTAGGAGAGTCGCAACCATCGTCGAAGGGCATCCCCTTGTCGAGGTCACCACCGAAGGGCAAGGTTCCACCAAGACTACCACCGCACCTCTTGTTGGCCTCAACAACCATCAATAGATAAGCGAACCTAAGCACAAAGTGAGGTTGCGAGAAACTCAAACGCCACCGAAGGACCGCGATCACCAAGATCTCACCGCTGGCACGAAGATCCCATAGAGTAGGCAAACCAAAACTGCATGAAGTTCCAAAGAACATAGCTTGGCATGGAGACGGAGAGCATTGCACGAAGACCGGAGCTTGTCGAGAACACCCAAGGAAGAACCTCCGAAGCTAATCAAGGTATGGGAACCAAGATGACGCTTCCAGGGAAGTGAACGACGCCCTCGGTCGCCATCGTCACCGGTACTGACCAAAGTCAAGGCAGAGCTTTCGCTTGGTAGCCGAACATCCCCAAATAGCCGACCATAAGCAGAAGATAGATTCCTCCATGATGCCTCCAAGGAGAATAACAACGCCCGCAGGGGACGCCGTCGTTAGGCTTTCGCCTCGATACCCATCTCCACCTTGATCCAGGAGGCATAAAGCAACCCGACCACCCAGATCTACCATGGAGGTCGTCCAAGGACGGCAGCAGGCCGGAGGCAAGAGCTAGGTCCGGATCCCAGATCGAAGAAGCTATGAAGCTGAAGCGGCCGAGCCAAGCAGCAGAGCCGGCAGCGCTCAGGCTCCAGATCTAGAGAAGGCGCGCAACATGCGCGGTCTTGGGCAGAGGAGGCACACCAACGTCGAGAGGTTGGGAACAACCAGAAGCTGGCTGGGGGAGAAGAGGGACGACTGCGGCGTGCACGCCGGTGGCCAGCAACGGTGGTGGTGATTTGTGGACGAAGCAGGGCAAACGGGCCGAACCTTGAGGGGAAGAGATGACGGCGGACGGAAGGAGCAGGCGGCGCCACCACAGGCTAGGGGACGGACCCAAGAACCGCCGGCGACGGCCTCCGTTTCCTGGCACGGCGGTCTCCCTCCCTACCAGCGCGCAGGGACCCGAGAGGCAGTAGATTCCCGCCGCCCCCTTCACCGGCATTGCCAGGCTTAGACCAGCAGCGGCCTGGGGGGGGGGGGGGGGGGACGAGTGGAGGAAGGAGGGTGGGAGGTAGCAGCGGTCGAGCGGCTAGGGTTTCGCCCCCTGGTCGCCTGGGGGAGGCGGCCTGAGGAGCAAGCAAGGACCCCAACCTGTAGGAAAAAAAATTGGATAGCTAGTTTCCCTACAATCAATCTTTCTCTCACCCAAACATCATACAACACACACAAACAGTTTATCAGGGCCATATTTCTTAGCTGATAGTATATCATAGTAAGCAAAATAAAAAAACATCCTACTAGACTACTTCTAGATACCAGGAGCTAATACACAGGAGCTAGTACACAGGAGCTACATGAACAGACAGAGAGCTCAGCGAGTATATCTCAAATACTCCCAGTTTTTATTGACCAACCTAGCATTCTAGAACACGTTTTTGTATCGATAGACTACAAAATATATTGACTTGAGAAGAGCACCAGGCAACACTCTATGAAAGAGATTGATTTACATTACTGTACTCTATGAAAGCCGAATAAAGACTTGGGCTGCGTGATCAACGCCACAACCCTCCTCTCATATATGCTGGGAACCAAGGTGTACCGGTTATTTTACCAAGGATATGGGACACCAAGGTATCTGAGCATCATATTCATTTAAATTCTTACATACCTTATGATGTACGTACGTAAATTTTACATACCTAACTTATATATACCTAAGTTATATGTATCCTAGTTACAGTGGCGAATCCAAGACAAAAACGAAGGGTAGGCTCAAACCCTAAAGCAATAGGCTAAACAGAAAGAAAAACATGAGTATTCTAGGGTTGCTAAACATTAGGATCATATAATTCAAAACTCGAATGATATATATGTACATGTGAGATCGACGTTAGGAAAATATCCATTGCACTTTTTCATAGCATGTAAGTTTTTATGATTATTTTCATCAACAATACTTTTCACTTCTCAATCTATGAACAAATGAAATATTATATTGCATCAAGTTAGACTCTCTCCGTCTCAAAATAGGTGTCGCAGATTGTCAAAATTTGGATAAATTTAGACACTTTTAGTATAGATTCATCTAAATTTTAAGAGACCTGTGACATATATTTCAAGACGGAGTGTACATTAATTTCTTCATAACCATTGAAGAATGGGCGATCCATATACTACAAGCTTTGAAAGCAATCATCATTCATCAATTAGAAAAACTACCTTTGATTACCGTAGCAAAACAGAAACAGCGTGCGTCCCTGACCGTTTGCATCGCTCCCAACTGTAGTTCGTGCTCATATCTCCCTCGTGACCTGGTCGGCCGGCGGCGCGTGGTCCAAGCTAAACGCTGAGAAACCTGATTGATCAATCGCTGGTGTTTATTAGGCTTGACCCGATTTCCTCCCAAAGCCCAATTACTACAAGACCACTTGCTAGCTAGCCGGGCTGGGGCCCAAATGGCTGCTTTCATCCTCCTGTGACGCGATATAGCACTGATTCACGCTCAGAGGACGACTTTCTTCTTCTTTCTTGATCAGCCATGGACTGAGGCTTATGTAATCACAAAGATTTTGAAAAATTGGAGGGTAGGCTTCAGCCTATCAAAGCCTACCTGATAGATTCGTCCCTGCCTAGTTACATATACCCAAGGTATCACATACCTAAAGCATACGTACCCAAGTTACATATATATTCACGTATGCAGGATACGTATACATTAGATATGTGATACCTAGGTATATGTAAGTTAGGTATCTATATCTTAGGTATGTGATACCTAGGCATGTGTAACTTAGGTATGTATACGTTCAAATATATCTAATTTAAAGAGAATTTATACGTATCATGCCTGGGCACCAAGGTGTACCCAAGTTACACATTTTGCCTGTATATTCTCTCTTGGTATATATATATATATATATATATATATATATATATATATATATATATATATATATATATATATGCAAAATAGCCAGCTACACATAGGCATAGCTGCGCATAGCCTATTCACCATTGGTTCTCTCTCATTTTGATATAGGGAGCACATATTTCCAGACCCAAAACGTTGGATTCCCATTGAGGATAGCGTGACGCCGTTAGTTCATGGCATGCACAAGAACCTAGCAAATTAAGCTTATCAGATTTCATTCCTTTGAGAAACCCTAATGTACTATATGCGCAAAACCCTAACATAAATAAGCCTTATTCCGTTTTGCAACACTAAGCCTTATTCCGTTTTGACCCAATGTATCTTAGCCAAAGACATGCAAAAACCCTAATCAAACAAAGCTTATCAGATTTTGCGTTGGATAGCTATTGCATGTAGAACATAACATTTTTTTACCTTATCTTTTGTTTTACGAGCTGCTGGCCATAGCTTCACTTATTTATTCTCTCTTCAAATTGCCTTGCTCATGTACTAACCCGTCCGTACGAGCTGGATCGGACATATTTGTGGAAAAATAAAATGGTGTTGCTCCAACGATGTGCAGGAGGCCAGCAGTGGAAGGCTAGCTAGATGTACTGGCGTTAGATGTTTCTATAAGAGTGCCTTCTATCTTTATAGAGTAGCAGAGTAGAATGTGTAGCGCGGAAAAACACAAAAACTCCCACTAGGGCCGCGCAAAAATAAATTCTCTCCCGCCAAAAAATAAGACAGCGCACTATACAGCTGGAAAATAAGAGTTTGCGTACTAGCACAAGCACTTAATATGAAGCATTTGCATGCAAAACTCTTATAAGCCTTGTTCTCACTACCTTCCCATTTTAGATGCTAAAATTCTTTCGCCAAACAAGCACTAAAAAATTAGGGTTTATCCAAGACGCTGGTCAATGCATGCATTGCACAAAAACGGAATGCTACATCCACCGTTACACGCCGTTATCAATATGCGAGAGCCAGCCACTAGCATCTAAATTAGCCTTGTATGTGATCTCTATATCCAACGGTCCTAAGCCTATGCACAGCTACGCCTGTGTGTAGCAAATCCGTGTCGATATATATATATATATATATATATATATATAAAATATAAACCGTATCTAGGTAGGTAACTTGGAATGACCTCCAAGATGATCAGCAGAAGCCGTGTCCTTCTCTAACACGCCACCGCAGTCTAAACCAGGGAGAGCATCGACGTGAAGACTGGAGCGAAATTCTTTGAACAGTAGAGTGGGCAACCCCTTAGTGAAGATATCTGCATATTGTGACGATGATGGCACATGAAGAACACGGACATCACCAACGGCGACTTTCTCCCGAACAAAATGTATGTCAAGCTCGATGTGCTTGGTGCGCCGATGATGAACTGGATTAGCAGACAAGTAAACCGCACTCACATTATCACAGTAGACAATTGTAGCGGTGGCAATGGGACAGTGAAGCTCCTGCATGAGTTGCCAAACCCAGCATGACAGCCCTGTATTCTGCTTCAGCACTCGATCGCGAAACCGTCGTTTGGCGACGTGATGACCAGCTTATCAAGTTATCTCCAAAGTACATGCAAAAACCTGACATAGAGCATCTTGTATCCAGGCATCCCGCCCAATCAGCATCCGAATAGGCAACAAGAGAATGAGAGGTGGATTTGTGAAGGGTGAGACCATGCGAGAGAATACCCTTGAGATATCTAAGGATGCGTTTGATAAGAGAGAAGTGAGGTTCACGAGGGTCATGCATATGTAGACAAACTTGTTCGGCAATATAGGAGATGTCAGGGAGGGTGAGAGTAGCATACTGAAGAGCCCCAGCAAGGCTGCGGTAAAGAGTATGATCAGAAACAGTTTGGCCGATAGTAGAAGAAAGTTTAGATTGGTGTCAATAGGATTGCTGACAGGATGACAGTCATGCATGCCTGCGTGAGAAAGAACATCAATGATGTATTTATGTTGAGAGAGATGAATGCTAGTAGGTGAACGAGTGACCTGTATGCCAAGAAAATGATGAAGGGGTCCGAGATCCTTCATGGCAAACTCTCGACTGAGAGAGGTGGTGATGTTAGTGAGGAAGGTCGAGGAGGAGGCTATAAGGATGATGTCATCGACATATAATAGAAGATATGCAGTGTCTAAACCTCGGCGAAGGATAAACAGAGAGGCATCAGATTTGGACTCAAGAAATCCAATGGTGCGAGCAAAGGAGGAGAACAGCTGAAACCAAGCACGAGTGGCTTGTTTAAGACCGTAGAGGGATTTGAGAATACGACAAACATGAGTGGGAGTTTAGGGATTGACAAATCTGTAGGTTTGTTGGCTATAAACAACCTCGTCAAGATGACCATGGAGAAATGCGTTTTTCACATCGAGTTGGTGAATAGGCCAAGACTTAGAGAGAGCAAGAGAAAGAATAACACGAATAGTGGCTGGTTTGATGACAGGACTAAAGGTTTCATCAAAATCGACACCGGGCTGTTGGGAGAAGCCACGAACAACCCATCTTGCTTTATGGCGAGCAAGAGAGCCATCAGCATTATATTTATGACGGAAGATCCACTTCCCACTCACAATATTGGCACCAGGAGGAGGAGGAACTAAAGTCCAAGTTTGGTTTAGAGTGAGAGCATCAAACTCTTCTTGCATTGCATGGCGCCAATTGGGATCACGAAGGGCGATAAGATAGTTAGTTGGTAGAGGGGAGGAAACAATAGCTTAGAGGTTTAGTTTATTGGGTGGACCAGGGAGACGACCGGTGGTTGAGCGGGTGCGATGCACTACTGGGGTGGGAGGTCGCGGTGGACTCTCGAGAGGTGGTCCGGGTGCGGGAGGAGGACTGCCTACTGCGACAGGGGAAAGGGGCAGGCTGTTGCGGCACCGTGGAAGGTGAATTCTCTACTGCGGCACCGCGGTAGACGAATTCTCTGCTGCGGCACCACGGCAGCCGAATTCTCTGCCGCGGCAGAGTTCCCAGTCACAAAAACAGGAGGTATAGGGGGGTCGAATATCTCAGAAGTAGAATTATGATCAGTGGGTGGTGGGTTATCTGGGGCGTATGGAAACGTGTGCTCGTTGAAGATGACGTGTCAGGAGATTATAATGCGACGGGTGGCTAGATCAAGGCAACAATAGCCTTTGTGACGTGATGGGTACCCGAGAAAGACACATTTGGTGGAGCGAGGGGAAAGTTTGTTGGGGGATGTTGATAATGTGTTAGGATAGCAGAGACATCCAAAGACGTGTAGGGTGTGATATGGTGGAGTAGTGCCGAGAAGACACTCATAAGGCGTGGAGAGGGAAGTGGCTTTGGTTGGACGAATATTGATGAGAAAGGTGGCGGTGTGAAGAGCTTCGGCCCATAGGGAAGGAGGCATGGAGGCTTGAAATAGGAGGGTACAAATAACATTGTTGGTTGTGCGGATTGCTCGTTTCGGCCTTGTCGTTATGTTGTGACGTATGAGGGCAGGAGAAGCGGAAAAGAGTGCCATGTTGGGTGAAAAGGAGTTGACTCTATTGTTATCAAACTCGCGGCCATTGTCACATTGAATATCCAATACTGGTAGGTTGAATTGGGTGCGAGCATAGGCATGAAAGGCGGTGAAGGTCGCATATACATCATATTTTTTGCAAAGAGGAAAATTCCAAAAATAATGTGTATAATCATCCACAATAATAAGATAATAAGCAAAACCGGAGGTGCTAGGAATAGGAGATGACCATAAATCACAATGTAGTAATTGAAAAGGTTTAACACTAGTGGAATCCGAAGGATAAAAGGGTAATATAACATGGCGACCTAATTGAAAAGCGTGGCAGAGCGACGATGGTGGTTTGGTGCTTGGAATAAGTTGTTGTTGATGTAGGCGCTGCATGGTGGGATGGCTGGGGTGTCCAAGGCTGCGATGCCAAAGCTCGGATGAGGAGGTGGCGAGGAGTGTCTTGGCTTCATGTGGGCGACAGAGGGAGTAGAGAGGGCCAGGACTATTGCATCGAAGAATCACGGTCTTGGTAAGAAGATCCTTCACAGAAAATCTGAAGGGATCAAATTCAATAGGGCAAAGATTATCGATGGATAATTATTGAACAAAAATTAGGTTTTTGATTATATGGGGAACAACTAGAATATTGCGGAGAAAATGATTTTTCGAGTTGAGAGATAGGGTGTGAGAGACGATGTGGGTGACAGGAAGAGAAGCACCATTGCCGACTATGATTTTATGTGAGGTAAAAGGAACAAAGGAGGAGAGTATACCGTGATCGGATGCCATGTGAGACGAGGCGCCGGAGTCCATGACCCACTCCTGGCCGCCGGGTAGCTACATGTTCTGGAGAGCCGTGAGAAGAGTCGGGTCGATCTGTTGCTGTTGCTGCTGCTGCAGTTGAGGAACCATAATCATGTTGTTTGGTTGCTGCTGATAGCCCGTGGCGGTATAGGCTTGGTACGGAGGGAGTGCTGGACGGGAACCCAATACGCTAGGGTTCAGAGCGCGCCAGCAAGGCTGCCATGGAGAAGACAGCGAGGGTTGCTGCTGCTGTTGGTTGGCACGTGTCGGGAGTCCGGTCCATGGATTATACATCCACGGGCTGTTTCTATCACAGCCACGTCCACGTCCATGCCCGCGGCCACCGCCGCGGCCACCAGGACCACCACCCCGACCAGAGTTGTTGTAGGAGCCGGGTGTGAACGACGGAGGAGGGCGCGAATCAGTAGGTCCGCCACCATGAGCAATGGCTGTAGGATTGTGGTCGCCCCCGGCGTGCGATGTGTTGCCGCCGTGGGGAAGGACACTGTTGCCGCTGGCCCAGAGGGCGGCCGAAGCCGCTTTTTTGGCGTCGGTTTTCTTCTGTGCTTCTTCGAGGACCAGGGTAGACCGTGCGATGTGTTTTCTAAACCACCATTATTGTTTTCATCCAGACAGAAGAAGTATATCATTTATTATTAAAAAATGTTAGAAGTAACTAAGCAGAAGGCAAAGTACAAATAGAACTCCAGATCGACTTATATTATTTTCTACCAAATGTTTGCAATCCCTACCAAATAGGCATCACACAAGTACCTCCTCTTTGCATTCCCTACCAAATTTTTGCTAGTAATATACAACTAGTAAAATGTTTTCTACAGAGCATAGGAAGTTAAGCTGAGTTGTTTTCTACAAATCACATGAAGTTAAACAACCAATTTTCATAACCAGATTCTGTTACATTAGTGTGATATAGTGATGTCTACGCACTTCTATTCTTATAGACAGTTGTTGGGCCTCCAAGTGCAGAGATTGTAGAACAGCAGCAAGTTTCCCTTAAGTGGATCACCCAAGGTTTATCGAACTCAGGGAGGAAGTGGTCAAATGTATCCCTCTCAAGCAACCCTGCAATCAAGATACAAGAAGTCTCTTGTGTCCCCAACACACCCAATACACTTGTCAGGTGTATAGGTGCACTAGTTCGGCGAAGAGATAGTGAAATACAAGTGGTAACGGTGCCAGAAAAGTGTTGCAGATATGCCCAAGAGGCAATAATAAAGTGGTTATTATCATATCTTCATACTTATGATAAATGTTTACATACCATGCTATAATTGTATTAAACGGAAACATTAATACTTGTGTGATTTGTAAACATAAAAGAGTCCCTAGTAAAGCCTCTTGTTAAACTAGCTTGTTGGTTAATATATGATCATGGTTTCCTGATCATGAACATAGAGATGTTATTAAACAACAGGGTCATATCATTAGGAGAATGATGTGATGGACATACTCCTATAGTTAAGCGTAGCATAAAGATCAAGCCATTTAAATAGTTCATTTGCTATAAGCTTTCTGATACATAGTAACCTAATTCCTTCGACCATGAGATCATGCTTATCACCATCACCGGAAGGATGCTTTGATGACATCAAACACCACACCGTAACTGGGTGTCTATAAAGGTGGCATTGAGTGTTCGGAAAGTATGGGTTGAAACACATGGATCAAGAGTGGGATTTGTCCATCCATATGACAGATAGATATACTCTGGGCCCTCTCGGTGGAATGTCATCCAATTAGCTTGCAAGCATGTGACTGGCTCACAAGGGATCACATATCACGAGAACGAGAAAAGAGTACTTATCGGTAACGAGGTTGAACTAGGTATGCAGAGATACCGACGATCAAAACCTCGGATAAGTAAACTATCGTGAGACAAAGGGAAATTGGTATCGTATGTAAGTGGTTCATTCGATCACAAAGTAATCGTAGAAATATGTGGGAGCCATATGAATTTTCAGATTCCTCTATTGGTTATTGATCGGAGAAGTGTCTTGGTCATGTCCGCATAATTCACGAACCGTAGGGAGACACACTTGAGGATTCGATGTTGTTGAGTAGTTATGGAATGATGAGTAAGAGACTGAATGTTGTTCGGAATCTCGGATGGGATCCGGGATATCATGAGGAGATCCGGAATGGTTCGGAGAGTAAGATTCATATAAGGAAAGTCCTGTTTCGGGGTTGGAGAATGGTTCCGGTGTTTTCATCGAGAATGTTCTAGAAGGTTCCGGAATGTCCGGCACTCCGGAGGGGAAGGGTACATGAATGTGTCATAACAAGTTGGAATGGTTGCATCATGTACTAGGTGTCATCTCTGAGCAAAATAAAGGGATAAATCAAATCCTAGTTTGAAAAGTCAAACGCCAATTTGAAAAGTCAAACGACAAGTTTGCTTGATGGAGGGAGAGTAGGAAACCTACTTGGGGAGGAAGTCCCACTCCCTCCACCCGCCGGCCAAGGAGGAGGACTCCCTCCTCCTAGTCGCCTCTCTCCCACCTATAAACAAGGGGCAGGGGTGCCCCTCTTCAATACACCTCAAACCCTAGCTTTGGCGCCTCCACCTCCAAGTGCAGCCACCGCCGCCTAGGGTTTCCCCTCCAACTCGGCGAGTTGGGGCTCTCCCCAAGCCCTAGCCGCCGGCCAAGCATCCTCCCTTGGTGTCTCTAAACCCTAGATCACAAAGGCCTTTCTCATAGTCCACCATACTCGCTCCGGCTTAAGGCGAAGCCCTGCGAGATCTCCCCTCTACTTCCGGTACCACGCCGTCGTGCTGCCGGAATCACGAGGAGAGTGCTACGACCTCGCTGCCTGCTGGAACAAGGGAGAGGAAGGTCTTCATCGAGTACCGAACGTGTGACCGACTACGGAAGTGCTGCCAGAATGCAGCGCCGGAAGGATCGTCTACGCGATCTTGAGATCGGCAAGTGTACGACTACATCATCCACGAGAATCTGCTCTCGTTAACCGCTTTGGATCTTCGAGGGTTAGTATTCTATCGACTCGTTGCTACAATCTAGTAGATAGATCTTGGCTTGATCATAGATTAGATCTTGATTGTGTGTTCATGCGGTAGAAATTTTTTGTTTTCCATGCTACGAACCCCTACAGTGGTATCAGAGCCGTGTCTATATGTAGATCTGTTGCACGAGTAGAACACAATGGTCATTGTGGGCGTTGATGCTTTTGTTGTCAATTGCTTCTTGTGTACTTTGCATATTGAGGGATGGTGGGATGAAGCGGCCCGGGCTAACCTTACATGACATCGTTCATGAGACTTGCTCCACGCTTGACATGCAACTTGTATTGCATAAGTGGCTTTGCGGGTGCCTGTTTCTCCCAACATAGTTAAGATTCAATTTACAACGGGTGATTGACAATACTAGTATCAATGTTGTGGTTCTTGTTCGTAAGTTAGAATGACACTTATTGAAAGCCCCAAGCCACGTAAAACATGCAAAGAAAATTAGAGACGTCTAACTTTGTTTTGCAGGGGTGTGCTATGATGTGATATGGCCATGATTGTGATTATATATGATGTATGCAATGTTCCTTATTGTAAGTTGGCAACCGGCAGGAGCCATATGGTTGTTTTCCATTAAGTCCTTCGTGTCTATTATTCAAAGTAGTTGTAATAGTTGATGCTGGTGGAAGACAACCATGAAGCGACGCCATTGACCTTGACGCCACACCGGTGATGATGGAGATCATGTTCGTGCTTGAAGATGGAGATCGGAAGCATAAGAATAAAGTCCATATCATATCACATATTATGAATTGCATGTGATGTTAATCCTTTTATGCATCTTGTATTGCTTAGTTCATGATGGTAGCATTATAAGATGATCCCTCAAGCACACAAATTTCAAGTTTTAAAGTGTTCATCCTTAGTAAGCACCGTTGCTAAAGCTCGTTGTTTCGAAGCACCACGTGATGATTGGGTGTGTTAGATTCTGCGAGTGTATACAACGTGAGCAAGCCAGATTTGCTCATGCAGAAGCTAAGGTTTGATCTTGACGAGCCTAGCATGTATAGACATGGTCTCGGAACACGGATCACCGAAAGGTAAAGCATGAGTCATATAGTAGATATGATGAACATGATGATTGTTCGCCATTGAAGCTGCATCAACTCTCGTGATGATCGGTTTTGATGTGGTGGATTTGGTTCGTGTGATCACTAAAACAATGTGAGGGATATTGTTTTGAGTGGGAGTTCAACGGCAATGTAATTAAAAGTTGAACACTATTTATCATAAATTAAATCAAGTGAATTTGCACAATTGTTGTAGTCATTGGCATCCGTTTACCACCTTGCGCTTAGTTATAATTGAGATGATAGAACTATAGAATTATGGTTAGTTACTTTACGAACTGGTATCGTATTGTTTTTGAAGTGTTAATCTAAAGTTTAAAAGTCCCATTGCAAACTTTCAGTAAGTTCCGGTTACTCCATGAAGATTAATAATTGGTATTAAATCAAGAGTGACAATTCCAAGTGTTAGTGTATGAGTATCATGTTTGTCTCCATGATTCTTGATATTCAAAGGATTGTCTTAATATCAAGGTTATCTAAGATCTGAAAGAGTTGTTTCAGAAACCATGATGTGTGGAAGATATTATGATATCTGAAATGAAGTTTTGGTTGCAACATGATAGAGTATAATATGGCAAAAGTCATGTTCTCATATTTGATGAGAATTTGCAAAAGGTTGGAGACACTAGTTGTCCTAATCCTCCAAAAGGTTTTGGAGAGCAACATTATACTCGCGATTAACCATTATAAGCTAAAAGTATCTTGATCATGGATAAATCCATGATAAGGGTGAATATTTCATGTAGGTAAAAATTTTACTACACCAAGATATTACTAAAGAAAGGAATTTGAAAGAACACCAAACATTTGATGATGGTGATCTACTTCAAAGTGCAAGTCCAAAGACATTGGTATTTAACTATACATGCTTTGGACTATGTGTCATGTATGTGGCTCCACTATTGATATTGATAGATTCTTTCAAACAGAAAAGGAAATACTGAAAGAGAATCTCATAAATATATGGCAGAAAAGAAAAGACTAGAATTTTCAGCTTAAGTATATAGATGATATACATGTTATGGCTATCTTCTTTGCTTATTAAACAATGTGGTTCTTAAGTATTTGATACTGAATTTGTTGGTGTGAATCGTCATACGAAACAACACAATTCATGAACTACATGGCCTAAGTAACTAGCAAAAGAATATGTGATGATGTTCATCGAGAACAAATAAAGGGTTATTGTGCTGCTTGTTAAACATCAAAGCTTGCCTTCAAGATTTGTTTTATCAGGTATTATGAGAACAAAAGGGTTGTTCAAATAATTGCCGTAATCCATAAAAGATGGATGATTCACAAATCTCGTTGGAAAAATCACATCCATAAAACTAGTGCTAAAAATGTCGAAAGACAAATTGATTGAAAGATCACTTAGGAAGTGACATCGCCATTTGAATTATATTGGAAAGAAAACATGAAGAAACTCCATGTGGATGGGACTTTGGAATCTTTTGATTTTTGATCAAATGACTCTTGTGAAACCTTCCTGGAGATAATTAAAACTTCGTTCATAGGCCAAAAAGGGAACGAATGACTAGCTTATTGGAACTTGTACATATTGTTGTACGAAGTCCATTATATGTAGTCAAGAGCGATGGATTTCAACTTCATATGCTTTCTCCGAAAATTTGAGTGAATATATGAATATTTACTTAATAAGGATGAAGTATGAAACATTTGAAAAGTTCAAAGACTTTCAAGATGAAGTGCAAAATCATTATAACAAGAATATAAATAGTTTATGATAAGATCATAAAGGAAGATATTTGAGTTACAAGTTTAGCATGATACCTAAGATTTAAGGAATCGTTCCGTGGATTTGCATTTCTCGAAACACCATAAGAGTATGGAGCGTTCGAGATATGTAATTAAACCTTGTTTGACATGGTAAGATCAAAGGTGTAATTCATAAAACTGCCATTATATTTTAAAGATTAAAAGCTTGAGTGACTACCATTTTTCCACTGAAAAGAGCTTCATCATAATCCGTTGAAATGACACCATATAAAGTTATGGTTTGGGATAAAACCCAAGTAGTCCTTTCTTAAACATTGGTATGCTATGCATAAGAAAGATGTTTGTAACCGAAGTCAGATGAACCTGTCTTTGTATGTTATTTCGAATAACTGTTCCTCCACAACATCGAAGACAAAAGTGTTTGTCGCTTAGAACGTCAAGTTTCTTTGAGAAGGAATTTTCCGTGAAAAATTAAGTGGGAGGACAATAGAACTTTGATGAGGTTAAAAGAACCTTAGCTATATGTGCAAGGTTGCGCAGCACCGAAAAAGTGTTCCGGAGGCAGTAATAATGCTCATGGCTCACGTGCCTCAAAGGTTGCGGTCACAGAGGTCTAAGTTCCTATTGAAACAAGTAGGTCGGGTAAACAATCAAATACCAAGATTTGAGAGTTAAATCATTATTTTACAATACTGATCCGGCTACATGCAAAGAAGCGATGATGAGCCCTGACTCCGTCAAATGGCTTGAAGCCATAAAATCCGTGATAGTTCCATACACGAGAAATCAAGTTTTGAACTTGAAGGACTCTCGAGAAAGGTGTAAGACCTTACAGTTGTGTTTGGATCTGTAAAATAGACATGGATGTTTCACATCTATGAAATAGTCGACATGTTGGGAAAGAGTTCACAACAATGTTCAAAGGTTGACTATGACAAGGTTTGATCTTTCATAGCGATATTTAGTCTAGACGGATTAATGTAGCAACCACTACATATAATTTTGTTATGTGGTAGTTGAATAAACAAAACAAGTTCTTCTAATAGAATTGTTACCTAGGACATGTGCATAACACGGTCCATAGGGTTTTGTTAATTCAAAGGATGCTAAAAGCATATGCAAACTTCAATGGTTGAAGTGAGCATCGCGGAGTTGGAATCTTCACTATGATGAAACTATTAAAAGAGTTTAATTTCATCAGAGAAAATGAAGATGCTTGCATTTGCAAGAAATTAAGTGGGAGCGCTAAGACATGTTTCTAATACATTATGTGGAAGACATATTGTTGATTAGAAATGATGTATCTTTTATTAACACATATTAAGAACTTCATCCCGATGAAAGACTTAGGCAAAACCCAAATATTTGGCATCAATAGACGCTAATATGGTTGTGCCGAAAGTACATAGATGATGTATTGAATGAGTTCAATATAGAAACTGCAAGAAAGGTTCTTGTCGCACAGAAAGGATTGAATGAGTTCAATATTGATGATATATTAAAGTGTATTGACACTTGGTAAGTGAAACAAAGATTCAAGTATAGATTGATACTTGATGTATGAAATCACAAAGAGTATTTATATCAATCATACTGTGATATGTACAAATCCAGATATGTCCTATGCTCTAAATGTTATGAGCATATACCAGAATAATTCATAAGATGATCATTGGACGATAGTAAGGATATTCTTATGATATTTTGGAAGAACTAAGAGTATATTATTTTGTAGAAGTGGCAAAAAGATTGTTAGTTCATTGTAAAAGTATTACATTGATACTATTTTTGTCACAAAGTACAAATTAAGTTTATCTCAATCTAAACTAAGGGTGGCACAATATAATGGAAAGTAAGTTCCATAATGGATTTGGATAAGTTCCAAAGTTAAGACATTGTGACAGATACTACAACAAAAGGGCTAAGTATATGACTGCTATAATAGCAGCTAAAGAGGGCATTTGTGTTAAGTAGTTTGTTATCAAACTAGGTGTAGTTCACAGCGGGATAATACTATGAAGATATATTGTACGACAATATTATCAACATGTTTTAACCCCAAAGAACTAAAGGTCTCACCAAAGGACCAAAATTATACAAAGCCATCTCATTAGAGAATGAGTGATGCGTAGAGACGCAAAGACATACAATTACACATGGACTTGGAAGTGTCAGATCCGGAGATCAGTTGACCACTAGCAATCGTGTACATACGACACTAGAAATCCATAGGTGTTGAATACACAAAGGTTTGAAACTAGATTATTGACTCTAGTGCAAGTGGGAGACTGTTGGAGATATGCCCAAGAGGCAATAATAAAGTGGTTATTATCATATCTTCATACTTATGATAAATGTTTACATACCATGCTATAATTGTATTAAACGGAAACATTAATACTTGTGTGATTTGTAAACATAAAAGAGTCCCTAGTAAAGCCTCTTGTTAAACTAGCTTGTTGGTTAATATATGATCATGGTTTCCTGATCATGAACATAGAGATGTTATTAAACAACAGGGTCATATCATTAGGAGAATGATGTGATGGACATACTCCTATAGTTAAGCGTAGCATAAATATCAAGTCATTTAAATAGTTCATTTGCTATAAGCTTTTTGATACATAGTAACCTAATTCCTTCGACCATGAGATCATGCTTATCACCATCACCGGAAGGATGCTTTGATGACATCAAACACCACACCATAACTGGGTGGCTATAAAGGTGGCATTGAGTGTTCGGAAAGTATGGGTTGAAACACATGGATCAAGAGTGGGATTTGTCCATCCATATGACGGATAGATATACTCTGGGCCCTCTCGGTGGAATGTCATCCAATTAGCTTGCAAGCATGTGACTGGCTCACAAGGGATCACATATCACGGGAACGAGAAAAGAGTACTTATCGGTAACGAGGTTGAACTAGGTATGCAGAGATACTGACGATCAAAACCTCGGATAAGTAAACTATCGTGAGACAAAGGGAAATTGGTATCGTATGTAAGTGGTTCATTCGACCGCAAAGTAATCGTAGAAATATGTGGGAGCCATATGAATTTCCAGATTCCTCTATTGGTTATTGATCGGAGAAGTGTCTCGGTCATGTCCGCATAATTCACGAACCGTAGGGAGACACACTTAAGGATTCGATGTTGTTGAGTAGTTATGGAATGATGAGTAAGAGACCGAATGTTGTTCGGAGTCTCGGATGGGATCCGGGATATCACGAGGAGATCCGGAATGGTCCGGAGAATAAGATTCATATAAGGAAAGTCATGTTTCGGCGTTGGAGAATGGTTCCGGTGTTTTCATCGGGAATGTTCTAGAAGGTTCCGGAATGTCCGACACTCCGGAGGGGAAGGGTACATGAATGTGTCATAACAAGTTGGAATGGTTGCATCATGTACTAGGTGTCATCGCTGAGCAAAATAAAGGGATAAATCAAATCCTAGTTTGAAAAGTCAAACGCCAATTTGAAAAGTCAAACGGCAAGTTTGCTTGGTGGAGGGAGAGTAGGAAACCTACTTGGGGAGGAAGTCCCACTCCCTCCACCCGCCGGCCAAGGAGGAGGAGTTGGAGGAGGACTCCCTCCTCCTAGGCGCCTCCCTCCCACCTATAAAAGAAGGCGCAGAGGTGCCCCTCTTCAATACACCTCAAACCCTAGCTTTGGCGCCTCCACCTCCAAGTGCAACCGCCGCCTAGGGTTTCCCCTCCAACTCGGCGAGTTCGGGCTCTCCCCAAGCCCTAGCCGCCGTCCAAGCTTCCTCCCTTGGTGTCTCTAAACCCTAGATCACCAAGGCCTTTCTCATAGTCCACCATACTCGCTCTGGCTTAAGGCGAAGCCCTGCGAGATCTCCCCTCTACTTCCGGTACCACGATGTCGTGCTGCCGGAATCACGAGGAGAGTGCTACAACCTCCGCTGCCTGCTGGAACAAGGGAGAGGAAGGTCTTCATCGAGTACCGAACGTGTGACCGACTACGGAAGTGCTGCCAGAACGCAGCGCCGGAAGGATCGTCTACGCGATCTTGAGATCGGCAAGTGTACGACTACATAATCCACGAGAATCTGCTCTCTGACATGGTTATACCCTACGGGTACCCCGATGTTAGCCTACCTAGTCCATCCCGAAGGAAGGCCCACTCGAAGATCTGCCGAGGTCCATGACGCTCATGACGGTTCGGGTGGTACGAAGCCATGTAGACACGGACTCTCAAGCGTACAAGACAAGGAAATCTCAAGACTAGAGTTTGAATACAACTTGTAACCTACTCGTATTGGCACCCGAGACCTAGCCTCCCCATATATAAAGGCTAGGAGGGTCCAACGAGGAGGACACGTACACAATAGACAGATCTATAGATCTAGCCACAAAAACTCGACTCATACTTTCGCACACGCATCCACGCCAGATCGAATCTGCGCACCCTGTAACCTTCGGTTCCGCCGTAATCAAAGAGCAGACAAGCAGGAGTAGGGTTTTCCCTCCGGGGGCCTGAACCTGGGTAAATCTCGTGTCCCCTGGTTGCTTGTCTGTTAACCGTGCCACGATCTCCAGCATCCCCATCTTCTCCAAAACCCAAGTCCATAACAATGGGCATTGACGAGATTAAACCTCGTCAATTGGCGCCGTCCGTGGGAATTGGGGCTGCTGATTGTGCGGTCGTGACGGTTCCGACCCGATCGATCTACAACTCCGCGGCGACGGAGAATCACCTCCTCTTCGGCGCTTTCGACTTCACCGCCCACTCGCCGGATACCATGAAGGATTTCGAGCCCGTAGGCGACGGACTCGAAATTCTATTCGGGAGCTTCTGCTTCCAGGTGGGACAAACTGGCACCCTCCGCCTCCTTGAGCGGGTGCCCGTGCCGTCAATCAGGCCCGCTTCGTGGGCTCCACACCCCGTGCTACGCACGTCACCATCAACAGATGAGTTCTACGACAGCAGCAGCTGCAACTCCGATCTATGCGATCCACCTTCGGATGAAGGGACCTACGGTTCCGGATCCGAAAGCTGCGGCAGCAGCCAACCAATCTGCAGACGCTATCTGTGCGCCGCAGTCATCCAAACCGACGAGGAAACGCCTAACCCGCCGCCCAACCCCAACCCGCAGGACAGAAACGGCGAAAACGGTGGGAACGGCGAAAACGGGGAAAACAGGGGCCACCTCATCCAACTTAGCAAAGAAGGATGGGTCGAAGCACGCCGTGCCGTCGCAGGCGAAATAGTCCTACCTCTGGACTCCCCACGTGATCTGCTGAGGGCATACCACTACCTCCTCATCGAGGAGCACAAGAAGCAAGTCAAGATGCAGGAGACGCTCCATCCGCTCTGGTGACCCACTATGGCCTTCGGCTGCATCTTTCGGATGCGTCGACCCGATGCGATCTTTGATTGCCGCAACTGGCCGCATCGGCTTTAGCGATCACGACTCGGGGGCTCCCTCGACATCGGCGACCCAATGCGGTTTTCGGCTGCGATGACCCGATACATCCTTCGGATGTGGCGACCCAGTGCGGTCTTCGATCGCGACAATCTTTGGATGCGGAATTCGCTGCCGCCATCGACCCCAGGAACCCGTCGCTGCTATGACCGTGGTCCGCCGCGTCGACTACGTCCGCCGTGTGACCCGCTACCGCGTCGACTCCGTCCACGACAACTACCAATAAAGCTAAGTTTACCTCTACTGAGAGCTGATTTCCTTTTTTAACTCGCACTCGAAACACTCGGGGGCTGCGCCCTCTTCGAGTAACCTAATGTGCCATCGGCTCCACGCACTCGAGCACCTCGAACGCGATAGCCCGAGTAGCTGATTCTGCCTGATCGTCGAATCCTTGAACTCCGAGTGCCTCGGCAAGGTACTGAGACTAAGGGTAATCAGACTAACGAAAAGGCCTAGCATACAGTGCAAAAGTGTCGACTCGATCCGCACCAGAATCTTACTGTACAAGCCGACAGGCAAGTATTCTTTACAAGATACAAGTACTTCACAATTCTTTATGTTTTCTGCAGCTTACAAGGACATCGACCGCGTCGAGCTATTCTATTAGGTCCTCCAACAGGAGTCGACAAAAGAGCTGGCTACGCCATACAATCAAAACCCGAGTCGAGTCCCTCCTTGGATGGTTGCATCGCTTGATGCTACGAAGACACGACATTGGTCGCTCACCCGACAGAAGCAACGGTGTTGACTTCATCCGGAACGTCGAGTCCTTCCGGCTAAACGCCGCGCACTCCACTACATCGACTCTTGGCTCCTTATGCGTGAGATGCTGACTCGATGCACTTCCGGGTCAGTGGTTTCTTCTCGCATGAGTCTCCACTCGAGTCTGCGACTCGACTAGATACTCGGGGGCTACTCCTATCAGGAGCGCTAGTCGCGCACCCGATGTACCGGGTCAGCGATACGCCCACGAGATTGCCGACTACAACTCAACGATACAAGACGCGAGTCTCTGCCCGAGTCTACGACTCCACCAGACACTCGGGGGCTACTCCAAACTAGAGCGCTGGTCGCGCACACACAAGATCTTCGAGTCCTACGCCGAGTCTACGACTCCATTACGGAATCGGGGGCTACTCCCATAGGGAGGATTGATTCAAGCATCCGAAAAAAAATTGTGTCCTACGGACCTGAAGCAAACAACGGCTGAATTAAAGTCTCTACTCGAGTCTACGACTCGAACAGACACTCGGGGGCTACTCCCATAGGGAGCGCTGGTCGCGCACCCTATAGTTCATTGTGTTGACTACGTCCATGATGTCGATTCCTTTATAACAGCCGAACAAATTCAGCTGACCCGATGAACTTCTGGGTGAAGTGCTTCGCACTCGACACAACTTTCGACTCCGACATCCAAATACAAGGTTCAAGACAACTAAGTCTCCACCCGAATCTACGTTTCGGATGGACACTCGGGGGCTACTGACATGGTTATACCCTACGGGTACCCGATGTTAGCCTACCTAGTCCAGCCCGAAGGAAGGCCCACTCGACGATCTGCCGAGGTCCATGACGCTCATGACGGTTCGGGTGGTACAAAGCCATGTAGACACGGACTCTCAAGCGTACAATACAAGGAAATCTCAACACTAGAGTTTGAATACAACTTGTAACCTACTCGTATTGGCACCCGAGACCTAGCCTCCCCATATATAAAGGCTAGGAGGGTCCAACGAGGAGGACATGTACACAATAGACAGATCTACAGATCTAGCCACAAAAACTCGACTCATACTTTCGCACACGCATCCACGCCAGATCGAATCTGCGCACCCTGTAACCTTCGGTTCCGCCGTAATCAAAGAGCAGACAAGCAGGAGTAGGGTTTTCCCTCCGGGGGCCTAAACCTGGGTAAATCTCGTGTCCCCTGGTTGCTTGTCTGTTAACCGTGCCACGATCTCCAGCATCCCCATCTTCTCCAAAACCCAAGTCCATAACAATGGGCATTGACGAGATTAAACCTCGTCACTCTCATTAACTGCTTTGGATCTTCGAGGGTTAGTATTGTATCGACTCGTTGCTACAATCTAGTAGATAGATCTTGGCTTGATCATAGATTAGATCTTGATTGTGTGTTCATGCGGTAGAATTTTTTTGTTTTCCATGCTACGAACCCTTACAAAAAGAGCTTCTGACTATGAGGTAAAGGATGGAAGCAAGCAAACATGCAACGGATCTAGTATCAAGTGGTGTTTCAATGTTTAGAAACAAGGCCTAGGGATCATACTTTCACTAGAGAACACTCTCTCATATAAATATCCTCTCTTCATGATACTACTCTTAACTACTCTCCGGTTGGACACTCTAATCATTGGTAGGGCTATAACAGCAGTCCTCAAAGTCCGCCTTCCCCAATCTAGATAACCCCACACTGTCACCTTGGGCGCTAGATGGTTCCAACAAACACCACAATTTCATAGAGACATCCAACTCCAAATATAACTCATAACAAATATTCAATCTAGCCAAAGTGCCACACATGGTATGCACGCTGTCACTTTCACACACGTGGAGAAAAGCATAGATCTATTAAAGCATAAAGAGTATTTATGTAGACTCAAGCCTAAGTGCCATCATGGCATGCACGCTGTCACTTTCACACACATGGCGAGAGCAGAGATCTAATGAAGCACTTGAGTAGCAAGGTAGATCTACTTTATTACAAAGCTCATGATCACAATATGACCATGCATAGAGAGAGAGATGAACACATAGCTACCGGTAGAGCCCTTAGCCTAGAGGACGAACTACTCCCTCCTCATCATGGGAATCAGCAACAGTGATGAAGATGGCGATGGAGATCGATGGAGATGGCTTCGGGGGCACTTCCCCTTCCCGGCAGGGTGCCGGTGTTAGAGATATGCCCAAGAGGCAATAATAAAGTGGTTATTATCATATCTTCATGCTTATGATAAATGTTTACATACCATGCTAAAATTGTATTAACTGTAAACATTAATACTTGTGTGATTTATAAACATAAAAGAGTCCCTAGTAAAGCCTCTTGTTAAACTAGCTTGTTGGTTAATATATGATCATGGTTTCCTGATCATGAACATAGAGATGTTTTTAACAACAGGGTCATATCATTAGGAGAATGATGTGATGGACATACTCCTATAATTAAGCATAGCATAAAGATCAAGTCATTTAATATAGTTCATTTGCTATAAGATTTCTGATACATAGTAACCTAATTCCTTCGACCATGAGATCATGCTAATCACCATCACCGGAAGGATGCTTTGATGACATAAAACACCACACCGTAACTGGGTGGTTATAAAGGTGGCATTGAGTGTTTGAAAATTATGTGTTGAGGCACATGGATCAAGAGTGGGATTTGTCCATCCATATGACGGATAGATATACTCTGGGCCCTCTCGGTGGAATGTCATCCAATTATCTTGCAAGCATGTGACTGGCTCACAAGGGATCACATATCACCGGAACGAGAAAAGAGTACTTATCGGTAACAAGGTTGAACTAGGTATGCAGAGATACCGATGATCAAACCTCGCATAAGTAAACTATCGCGAGACAAAGGGACATTGGTATCGTATGTAAGTGGTTCATTCGATCACAAATTAATCGTAGAAATATGTGGGAGCCATATGAATTTCCAGATTCCTCTATTGGTTATTGATCAGAGAAGTGTCTCGGTCATGTCCGCATAATTCACGAACCGTAGGGAGACACACTTAAGGATTCGATGTTGTTTAGTAGATATGGAATGTAAGTAGGGATACCTAATGTTGTTCAGAGTCTTGGATGGGATCCGGGATATCACGAGGAGATCCGGAATGGTCCGGAGAATAAGATTCATATAAGGAAAGTCCGATTCCGGAGTTCAGAAAGATTCCGATGTTTTCATCGGAGAGGTTCTAGAAGGTTCTAGAAGGTTCACCGGACCGGAAGGGGAATGGTCCATGAATGTGTCATGGGTAAGTGGAATGATTGGATCATATCCTAGGTCACTTGGTTTGGGCATTTGCGAGAGAGTATTAAAGCTCTAAATTGAAAGTCAAACGATAGGTTTGAAAAGTCAAACTGGAACAATGGTTTCCCAGTGGAAGAAGAAAAGAGTCCTTCCTTCAATCCAACTTGGGTTTGGGTTTGGATTCAAACTCTGCCCTCCCAAGGCTGGCCCCCTCTCTCATAAATAGAGGGAGAGGGCTGCCCCAAACACCACAAGAGCCAGCCCTCCCACCCGTGTCGCGCCGTCGCCGCCAAGCAGCTGCCGCCTCACGGCACCGCCGGCCATCGCCGTCACCCTAGCCACTGCCGACTCCTCCTCCTCCTCTCCGGCCTTCTAAACCTAGATCGCTGGAAAACCCTAGATCCATCATAACTCGCACCGGCTTAGGTGAAGCCCTGCAGGATCTTCCCTCTACTTCTGACACCACGCTGTCGTGCTGCCGGAATCTTGAGGGGAGAACTACGACCTCCGCTTCCTACTGGAACAAGGGAGAGGAAGGTCTTCATCGAGTACCGAACGTGTGACCGAATGCGTAAGCGCTGCCGGAACGTAGCGCCGAAAGGATCGTCTATGCGATCTTGAGATCGACAAGTGTACGACTACATCACCCACGAGAATCTGCTCTCGTTAACCGCTTTGGAATCTTCGAGGGTGAGTACGCTAATCGACTCGTTGCTACAATTTGTAGATAGATCTTGTCTTGTTTGTGTGCATGCGGTAGAAATTTTTTGTTTTCCATGCTACGAACCCCTAGAGTGGCATCAGAGCCGTGTCTATATGTAGATCTGTTGCACGAGTAGAACACAATGGTCATTGTGGGCATTGATGCTTTTTTGTCGATTGCTTCTTGTGTACTTTGCATCTTGCGGGATGGTGGGATGAAGCGGCCTAGGCTAATCTTACATGACATTGTTCATGAGACTTGCTCCATGCTTGACATGCAACTAGTATTAGTATCAACGTTGTGGTTCTTGTTCGTAAGTTAGAACGACACTTATTGAAAGCCCCAAACCACGTAAAACATGCAAAGAAAATTAGAGGCGTCTAACTTTGTTTTGCAGGGGTGTGATATGATGTGATATGGCCATGATTGTGATTATATATGATGTATGCAATGTTCCTTATTGTAAGTCGGCAACCGGCAGGAGCCATATGGTTGTCTTTTAATTCCGTTAAGACATGCGTGTCTATTATTCAAAGTAGTTGTAATAGTTGATGCTGGTGGACGACAACCATGAAGCGGCGCCATTGACCTTGACGCCATGCCGGGGATGATGGAGATCATGTTCGTGCTTGAAGATGGAGATAGGAAGCACAAGAAGAAAGGCCATATAATATCACATATTTTGAATTGCATGTGATTTTAATCCTTTTATGTATATTGTACTGCTTAGATCGCGACGGTAGCATTATAAGATGATCCCTCTCACAAAATATCAAGTTATAAAGTGTTCATCCTTAGTAGGCACCGTTGCCAAAGCTCGTTGTTTCGAAGCACCACGTGATGATCGGGTGTGTTAGATTCTGCGAGTGCATACAACGGGAGCAAGCCAGATTTGCTCATGCGGAATCTAAGATTACATCTTGACGAGCCTAGCATGTACAGACATGGTCTCGGAACACGGAATACCGAAAGGTAGAGCATGAGTCATATAGATGATATGATGAACATGATGATTGTTCGTCTTTTAAACTATATCATGTCACATGATGATCGGACTTGGTGTAGTGAATTTGGTTTGTGTAATCACTAAAACAATGTGAGGGATATTGTTTTGAGTGGGAGTTCAACAAAAATATGATAAAAGTTGAACACTATTTATCATAAATTAAATCAAAGTGAATTTGCATAGTTGTTGTAGTCATTGGCATCTGTTTACCACCTTGCGCTTAGTTATAATTGAGATAATAGAACTATAGAATTCTGATTAGTTACTTTACGAACTGGTATCGTATTGTTTTAAAGTGTTAATATAAAGTTTAAAAGTCCTATTACTAACTTTTAGTAAGTTATGGTTACTCCATGAAGTTTAATAGTTGGTATTAAATCAAGAGTGACAATTCCAGTGTTAGTATATAAATATCATGTTTATCTCCATGATTCTTGATATTCAAAAGATTGTTTAATATCAAGGTTATCGGGGAGCTGAAAGAATTGTTTCAGAAACCATCATGTGTAAAAGTTATTGTGATATATGAAACAAAGTTTTGGTTGCAACATGATAGAGTATAATATGGCAAAATTCATGTTCTCATATTTGATGAGAATTTGCAAAAGGTTGGAGACGCTGGTCGTCTTAATCCTCCAAAAGGTTTTAGAGAGCAACATTATACTCGTAATTCACCGTTATAAGCTAAAGTAGCTTGATCATGAATAGTTCCATGATAAGGATGAATATTTGATGTAGGCAAAAAAATTACTACACTAAAAGATTACTAAAGAATGGAATTTGAAAGAACACCAAGTATTTGATGATGCTAATCTACTTCAAAGTGCAAGTCCAAAGACATTGGTATTTAACTATACATGCTTTGGACTATGTGTCATGTGTATGGATCCACTATTGATGTTAATAGATTCTTTCAAACAGAAAAGGAAATACTGAAACAGAATCTCATAAATATATGGTAGAAAAGAAAAGACTAGAATTGTTCAGCTTAGATATATAGAGGATATACGAGTTATGGCTGTATTTTTTGCTTGTTAAATAATATGGTTCTTAAGTATTGGATACTAAATTTTTTGGTATGAATCGTCATACGAAACAACACAATTCATGAACTATAATGGCCTAAGTAACTAGCAAAAGAATATGTGATGATGTTCATCGAGAACAAATAAAGGGTTGTTGTGTTGCTCGTTAACATTAAAGCTTGCCTTCAAGATTTTTTTATCAGGTATTATGAGAACAAAAGGGTTATTCAAATAATTGTCGTAATCCATGAAAGATGGATGATTTACAAATCTCGTTGGATAAATCACATCCATAAAACTATTGCTAAATATGTCGAAAGACAATTGATAAGAAAGATCACTTAGAAAGTGACATCGCCTTTTAAATTATATTGGAAAGAAAACATGAAGAAACTCCATGTGGATGGAATTTTGGAGTCTTTTGATTTTTGATCAAATGACGCTTGCGAAACTTTCCTAGAGATAATTAAAACTCCGTTCATAGGCCAAAAAGGAACGAATGACTAGATTATTGGAATTTGTACATATTTGATGTATGAAGTCCATTACGTGTAGTCAAGAGCGATGGATTTCAACTTCATATGCTTTCTTTGAAAATTTGAGTGAATATATGAATATTTACTTAATAATGATGAAGTGTGAAACATTTGAAAATGTTTGAAGACTTTCAAGATGAAGTGCAAAATCAATGTAACAAGAAAATAAAGAATTTATGATAGGATCATAAAGGAAGACATTTGAGTTACAAGTTTAGCATAATACCTTAGATTTGAGGAATCGTTCTGTGGCTTAGCATTTCCCGAAACACCATAAGAGTATGGAGCGTTCGAGATGTGTAATGAAACCTTGTTTGACATGGTAAGATCAAAGGTATAATTTATAAAACTGCGATTATATTTTAAAGATTAAAAGCTTTGGAGACTACCGCTTTTTCACTGAAAAGAGCTCCATCATGATCCGTTGAAATGACACCATATAAAGTTATGGTTTGGGATAAAACCCAAGTTGTCCTTTCTTAAACATTGGTATGCTATGCATAAGTGAGATGTTTACTACCAAAGTTGGATGAACATATCTTTGTATGTTATTTCAAATAATTGTTGAGTATTCCTCCATAACACCGAAGACAAAAATGTTTGTCGCTTAGAACGTCAAGTTTCTTTGAGAAGGAATTTTCCGTGAAAAGTTAAGTGGGAGGACAATAGAACTTTGATAAGGTTAAAAGAAACCTTAGCTATATGTGCAAAGTTGCGCAGCGCAAAAAAGTGTTCCGGAGGCAGCAACAATGCTCATGTCTCACGTGCCTCAAAGGTTGTGGTTACGGAGGTCTAAGTTCCTATTAAACCAAGTAGGTCGGGTAAACAATCAAATACCAAGATTTGAGAGTTAAATCATTATTTGACAATAATGATCTGACTAAATGCAAAGAAGCGATGATGGGCCCTGACTCCGTCAAATGGTTTAAAGCCATAAAATCCGTGATAGTTCCATATACGAGAGATCAAGCTTTGAACTTGAAAGACCCTCTAAAAAGGTGCAAGATCCTACAGCCGTATTTGGATCTATAAAGAAATAGATATGGATGTTTCACAACTATGAAATTATCGACATGTCGGGAAAGAGTTCATGACAATATTCAAATAGTTGACTATGACAAGATCTGATCTTTCATTAAGCGATATTTAATCTAGACGGATTAATGTAGCAACCACTACATATAATTTTGCTATGTGGTAGTTGAATAAACAAAACAAGTTCTTCTAATAGAATGTTTACCTAGTACGTGTGCATGACACGGTCCAAAGGGTTTTGTTAATTCAAAGTATGCTAAAAGCATATGCAAACTTCAATGGTTGAAGTAAGCATTGCGGAGTTAGAATCTTCACTATGATGAAACTGTTAAAAGAGTTTAATTTCATCGGAGACGATGAAGATGCTTGCATTTGCAAGAAATTAAGTGGGAGCGCTAAGTCAGGTTTCTAATATATTATGTGGAAGACATATTGTTGATTAGAAATGATGTATCTTTTTATTGACATAGGTTAAGAATTTCATATCGATGAAAGGCTTAGGCAGAACCCGAATATTTGGCATCAATATCTATATGGATAAAATGTGATGCCAATATGGTTGTGCGAGAAGTACATAGATGATATATTGAATGAGTTCAATATAGAAACTACAAGAAAGGTTCTTGTTGCACAGGAAGGAATGAATAAAGATTTAAGTATTTTTGATACTTGATAGATAAAATCACAAATAGTATTTTATCAATCATGTTGTGATGTGTACAAATCCAGATATGTCCTATGCTCTAAATGTTATGAGCGTATACTAGAATGATTCATAAGATGATTATTGGATGATAGTAAAGATATTCTTATGATCTTTTAGAAGAACAAAGAATATATTATTTTGTAGAAGTGACAAATAGATGGTTAGTTTTGTCACAAATTACAAATTAAGTTTATCTCAATCTAAAGTAAGGGTGGCACAATATGATGGAAAGTAAGTTCCATAATGGATTTGGATGAGTTCCAAAGTTAAGACATTGTGACAGATACTAAAACAAAAGGCTAAGTATATGACTGCTATTATAGCAGCAAAAGAGGGCATTTGTGTCGAGTAGTTTGTTATCAAACTAGGTGTGGTTCACAACGGGATAGTACTATGAAGATATATTGTATGAAAATATTATCAACATGTTTTAACCCCAAAGAACTAAAGGTCTCACCAAAGGACCAAATTTATACAAAGGCATCTCATTAGAGAATGAGTGATGCGTAGAGATGCAAAGACATGCAATTACACACGGACCTGAAAATGTCGGATCCGGAGATCAGTTGACCACTAGCAATCGTGTAAATACAACACCGGAAAGCCATAGGTGTTGAATGCACAAAGGTTTGAAACTAGATTATTGACTCTAGTGCAAGTGGGAGATTGTTGGAGATATGCCCAAGAGGCAAGAATAGAGTGGTTATTATCATATCTTCATGCTTATGATAAATGTTTACATACCATGCTATAATTGTATTAACCGGAAACATTAATACTTGTGTGATTTGTAAACATAAAAGAGTCCCTAGTAAAGCCTCTTGTTAAACTAGCTTGTTGGTTAATATATGATCATGGTTTCCTGATCATGAACATAGAGATGTTATTAACAACAGGGTCATATCATTAGGAGAATGATGTGATGGACATACTCCTATAATTAAGCGTAGCATAAAGATCAAGTCATTTAATATAGTTCATTTCCTATAAGCTTTCTGATACATAGTAACCTAATTCCTTCGACCATGAGATCATGCTAATCACCATCACCGGAAGGATGATTTGATGACATAAAACACCACACGGTAACTGGGTGGTTATAAAGGTGGCATTGAGTGTTCGGAAAGTATGTGTTGAGGCACATGGATCAAGAGTGGGATTTGTCCATCCATATGACAGATAGATATACTCTGGGCCCTCTCGGTGGAATGTCATCCAATTAGCTTGCAAGCATGTGACTAGCTCACAAGGGATCACATATCATCGGAACGAGAAAAGAGTACTTATCGGTAACAAGGTTGAACTAGGTATGCAGAGATACCGACGATCAAACCTCGGATAAGTAAACTATCACGAGACAAAGGGAAATTGGTATCGTATGTAAGTGGTTCATTCGATCGCAAAGTAATCGTATAAATATGTGGGAGCCATATGAATTTCCAGATTCCTCTATTGGTTATTGGTCGGAGAAGTGTCTCGGTCATGTCCGCATAATTCACGAACCGTAGGGAGACACACTTAATGATTCGATGTTGTTTAGTAGATATGGAATGTAAGTAGGGATACCGAATGTTGTTTGGGCTCTCGGATGGGATCCGGGATATCACGAGGAGATCCGGAATGGTTCGGAGAATAAGATTCATATAAGGAAAGTCCGATTCCGGAGTTCAGAAAGATTCCAATGTTTTCATCGGGGAGGTTCTAGAAGGTTCACCGGGCCGGAAGGGGAATGGTCCATGAATGTGTCATGGGTAAGTGGAATGATTGGATCATATCCTAGGTCACTTGGTTTGGGCATTTGCGAGAGAGTATTAAAGATCTAAATTGAAAGTCAAACGGGAGGTTTGAAAAGTCAAACTGGAACAATGGTTTCCTAGTGGAAGAAGGAAAGAGTCCTTCCTTCAATCCAACTTGGGTTTGGGTTTGGATTCAAACTCTCCCCTCCCAAGGCTGCCCCCTCTCTCATAAATAGAGGGGGAGGGCTGCCCCAAACACCACAAGAGCCAGCCCTCACACCCTTGTCACGCCGCCGCCAGCCCGTTGCCGTCGCCCTAGCTGCCGCCGACTCCTCCTCCTCCTCTCCGGCCTTCTAAACCTAGATCGACAGAAAACCCTAGATCTATCATAACTCGCACCGGCTTAGGCGAAGACCTGCGGGATCTTCCCTCTACTTCCGACACCACGCCGTCGTGCTGCCGGAATCGCAAGGGGAGAACTACAACCTCCGTTGCCTGCTGGAACAAGGAAGAGGAAGGTCTTCATCGAGTACTGAAAATGTGACCGACTGCGGAAGCGCTGCCGGAACCAGCGCCGGAAGGATCATCTATGCGATCTTGAGATCGGCAAGTGTACGACTACATCACCCACGAGAATCTGCTCTCGTTAACCGCTTTGGAATCTTCGAGGGTGTGTACTCTAATCGACTCGTTGCTACAATCTAGTAGATAGATCTTGGCTTGTTTATGTGCATGCGGTAGAATTTTTTTGCTTTCCATGCTACGAACCCCTACAGCCGGAACAGAGACTTTCTGTCCCTCGAATCTCCCCTTCGGTGGCGGCGGCGCTACAGAGGTTTTCGTGGATTTCTTCTGGATGCCCTAGGGTTTTTAGGTCGGAGGCTTCTTATAGGCGCAGGAATCAAGGTCGGTGGGGGTCCAGGGGGACACACCCCCTGTGGGCGCCTCCAGGGCTTGCCCGCGCCTAGGGGGGTGCGGCCACCCTGTGGCCCCCCTCCGGCTCTACTTCGTGGTTCCGTGTTGCTCCGAGAAAAATAATGACTTTGGCTTTTGTCTTGTCCAATTCCGAGAATATTGATTTTCTGCCTTTCTGGAACCAAAAACAGAAGAAAACAGACAACTGGCACTGTGGCATCTTGTTAATAGGTTAGTTCCAGAAAAGATATAAAAACACCTCAAAGTGTAGACAAAGCAAAAAAAAATAGATACTAAACAAGCATGGAGCATCAAAAATTATAGATACGTTTCCGACGTATCAGATAGAGAAATGTATTTTTTGTACCAAACAACCAAGTAAGCACCCTATACCACACTACTTCCAGATTCAGCACAAGCAAAACTGCATGAATTTATCATGTTACTAACAACACAAGTACATCATGCAATTGCTAGCAAGATCTTGGCCTCAAGATCTCGTGCTGCTCCAGCCCCAGGTCCCTCTCTCTCTCTCTGACTGACTGGGTACTCAACCAGACCACAGGCAAATAGGCATAACACAAGTACCTCCTCTTTGCATTCTCTACCAAATGTTTGCTAGTAACATACAATTAGTAAAATGTTTTCTACAGGGCATAGGAAGCTAAGCTGAGTTGTTTTCTACAAAGCACATGAAGTTAACCAACCAATTTTCATAACCAGTTTCAGTTACATTAGTGTGAGATAGAGAAATGTATTCTTTTTGCACCAAACAACCAAGTAAGCACCCTATACCACACTACTTTCAAATTCAGCATAAGCAAAAGACTACAGGAAAACTGCGCTACTCCAAGGGCCAGCTGCCCTGCCCTCGGCATAGCCCCGAAATGCTATCGGCACAGGCTACGCCGAGGGCCCCTCAGCATAGCAGCCTGTCGGCATAGAGTCTACGCCGACGGCCATCCTCGGCATAACCTGTGCTGACGGATTTCCCCTCGGCGTAGTCCCCTCGGCATAGGCTGTCGTCTGTTAGTATTTTTCAAAAAAAATAAAAAAATATTTTTTTCAAAATTTTGAATTGTCTGAATCTCTCTTACTTTTTAATTGTTCGAATCTCTCTCACTTGAGACATTTTAACACTAAGTACACTTAATCTTAGCTTAAATTGCAGTTTTGATCAAACTTTCAGATCGGTCACCCATCCGCACACTACTCCACTACCAGCACGCCTAACTTCTCGGTTCCCTTCATATGAGCTTCCATGAAACAAATTATACCGTGTGTTGTCAATACTACCATATCAATTCTCTTACTCTTATACCACTATGTCACACATCTTTATTTTTTGAAATTCCAAACAATTATTTAAGTAAATAGCAATGAATACATAATAATAATATTGAATTCCAATGAAAATAAAATAAGTACTAAAAATAATATTCTATTCATTTTTTGCCATTATTATCATATAATATAGCATAATTAATATATTTAAATCTGTAAATCGAATATCGACAAATAATATATCCATTATTATCAAAAAAATGTGAGGAATCCAAATATGAAATAATTAAAAAATTTAATAAAGAAATAATATTTAAAATAACTTTTTCCTTTTTGAATTTTGAAAATCTAAAATAATCCAAATTGATTAGAAAAATGAGAGGAATCCAAATATTACATCCATATGACATACCAAAATGAAGCTAGGGTGAAGTTTTTGAATTCTTTCATTTTCAAAACTCTAAAACCTCTACTAACTACTTTGAACTCTCTACATTTAAAACACTAAAACAACGGGTATGAAGATTCTTAACTAGGGGCTGAGCCTCGCTAAGCTTAAATTGGATCTTTGATGAAATAGCATATTATGAACCTAAAAATAATTTTTTAAAAAAATTATAAGCATCAGATCAGGTATATGTAATTCATATCTGACCCACTTCCTATCGATTTGGCAGGTATTTGTCTTTTTCACCAGAGGTGGAAAAAAAGGTTTGATATCTCCTGGTTGGGACATTGTCCATTTAAGTTGGTCTAGTATTTTTAAAAATGGGTGGTAACATTTTGAATTAGTCATCTGGTGGTTGCTTCACAAAACATCCTGTTTTTTGCGCTCGGAAAATGGAAAATGGCTTTTTGGTGCGACGAAAAGGAAAACTTCCTCCTGCAACATTGTTCGTCATCCCATAATACATATGCATGCAAAATATAGGTACATTATCACAAACTATGCCTTAATTCTAGCCATAATATTGGTTGTTTGAACCGAAAGTAAGAAAACCTCGAATGAGATAGGTCATTTTGTGAAGGGTTTTTTTGAGACATAATCAATATACCAAGTTTTTTATTTTTCCTTCTGACTATGTCCGATAATATGACACCACGCAAAGGTTTCCTATTGTTTGGATGTTTTTTAATTTTTTTATGTCTGTTTCAAACTATCGCCAAACTTTGTCGAACGACGGGTATGAAGATTCTTAGATCGAGGTTGAGCATCTCTAAACTTGTATTGGATCTTTGATGAAATAGCATATTTTTAACCTAAAAATAATTTATTTTAAAATCATGAGCATCAGATCATGTACCTGTAGTTCATATTTGACCCACTTCCTACCGATTCAGCAGATTCATCTTTTTCACCAGAGGTGGAAAAAGGTTTCAGATCTCCTCGTTGGGACATTGTCCATGTAAGGTGGTCTAGTATTTTTAAAAAAAAATGGGGTGGTAGCATTTTGAATTAGCCATTTGGTTGTTGCTTCAACAAACATCCTGTTTTTTGCGCTTAGAAAATGAAAAATATCTTTTTTGTGCGACGAAAAGGAAAAATTCCTCCTGCAAAATTGTTCGTCATATCATTATGCACATATATGCAAAATATGGGTACATTATCACAAACTATGCCTTGATTCTAGCCATAACATTGATCATTTGACCCGAAAGCTAGGAAACCTCGAATGAGATAGGTCATTTTGTGAAGGGTTTTTTGAGACATAATCAATATATCAAGTTTGATATTTTTCCTTTCAACTATGTCATCTAATATGACACCATGCGAAGGTTTCCATTGTTTGGATCGTTTTTTTATGCCCATTTCAAACTATCTTCAAACTTTGTCGAACGGTGGGCATGAAGATTCTTTGCTCGGGACTGAGGCTCACTAAACTTGCATTGGATCTGTAATGAAATAGCATATTGTAAACCTAAAAATGATTTTTGTAAATAATCATAAGCGTCAGATCATGTACCTGTAGTTCATATTTGACGCACTGCCTACCGATTCGGCAGGAATTGCTTTTTCACAAGGGGTAGATGGAAAGGTTTGAGATCTTCCGGTTGGGATATTATCCATGTAAGGTGGTATAGTATTCTTAATAAATGGCGTGGTAGCATTTTAAATTAGCCATTTGGTGGTTGCTCCCCAAAACTCCCCGGTTTTATGCTCGGAAAATAGAAAATGGCTTTTTGGTGCGACGAAAAGGAAAAATTCCTCCTGTAACATTGTTCGCCATTCTATGATGCACATGCATGCACAATATGGGCATATTATCATAAACTATGCGTTGATTCTAGCCATAACATTGGTCATTTGACCCGAAAGCTAGGAAACCTCGAATGAGATGGGTCATTTTGTGAATGTTTTTTGAGACATAATTAATATATACCAAGTTTGATATTTTTCCTTCCAACTATGTCACATAATATGACACCACACGAATGTTTCGTATTGTTTGGATCGTTTTTGAATTTCTTATGCCTGTTTTAAACTATATGTAATGTTTTTCTATTTTACTTAATTTTTATTCATAGATGTGTAATATTTGAGTGTAGATATATAGATTTTATTTTTTTGCAAATTTCGATATATTATTTGTATTTTTGTGAATTAGATTAATTTAGTTATGATTTTTTAAAGATTAATATGGTAAAATGAAAAATAGCTATGCCGAGGGCATTGCAGTCAGCATAGCTGTGAAACCTATACCGAGGGCAATGCAGTTGGCGTAGACTTAACGCCTTCGCACGCACGATATATATGCCGAGGGCCGTAGCTACGCCAAGGGCCGCCCTCGGGCCAGTAGGCTACGCCGACGACTTTCCTTTGCCGAGGGCCGGCCTCATAGCCTGGGCTAGGAAGGGGCCTACGCTAGGGCCACGATATTTGGCCGTCGATGCAGTGACCCAGACCACGGCGCCGTGGAGTTTTCCTGTAGTGAAACTGCCGGAACCAGGCAAAACGGCCAGGGTTAAACTCCATTATGGATGCTCTTAGAAGCTAGTTTGGCAATCACGGTACTATGACAAGCTTTCCTTTATAAAGAGAATATATTAATATTATAGAGATACTAATTATATTTGGTCTTTACAATAAAGGAATGTTCTAAATACACTATGGCAGCACACGGCCCTAAAACAAAAAGAAGAAGAATAAGAAAAAAAAAAGATTCCGCTATAGTGATAACACATTGTATCTGCAAGCAAACCACTGACAAGAAAACACTCAGAGTCCAAATTCTTCAAAAAAAAAGAGCCTCCAAGAATTTATGGTTCTCAACATATATGTAGTATGACGATGTACCTTAATTGTAATTTGCGCACGGGGGAACTAGCAGCTATTGTTTCTCCAATCCACCCGTACTTGAACACAGTGCCAGGGGATGGTCCGTAAACACATTTCTCACCTCTATTTGCTGCATTTTCGCATTGTGAGCTCGATTGCTCCGAAGCTGTACGCGCCTACTGATGCTTGGTCGACTCACCTGAGAAAAACAGTGAGGAACGGAAAAACAAAAGTGAGTCGGGTATTGACAGAAATCCAACAGCTGAGGCACAAATGACGATGCCGCTCGTCATGACTCCAAACCGCAGGTATGGGTGTTACAAATGCTATTCGCCACACATTAATCGCTATACTCTAAATACGGAGTACATCGTGGAGCAGCTGTTATCCTTTTGTTTGTCGACTTGCCGTTCTTGACCTTGATCTTCAGAATCGCATTGTACAAGCAAAGAGAACTGAGATTGATGGTCCTTCACAACTGTTGAGCAGTCGACCGTGATATTGCTGTTTCCACATTATTAATCTGGGTCGTGCCTTGATTCAGCTGAACGCAAGAGAGAGGGCGAGGCTTAGCACCGGCTTCTTCTCCAACAAGCTGAATTCAAGGTCATCCAGGAACTTACTTTTTTTTGTTGTTGTTGAGAAATTTAGTACTCCTTCTGACCCAAATTAGTTAACTTGCATTTGTCTAGATTTGGATGTATCTAGCACTAAAACATGTCTAGATACATCCGAATCTAGACAAATCCAAGTCAACTAATATTGGGGTCAGAGGGAGTATCTTATTATCATTGATTGATGAGAACCATCGTGGAGACTTGGGCTCTGCCGAACCTGTTATTGTCGGGCTGCAGATTGTCAGTTGCTTTTTTTCTTCTTGAAGATTGCAGATTGTCAGTTGCTAGCCCATGGGAGTTTGGAACTACAAACGGGCTTAAACCGAAAACAGTAGGTTAACAGAGAGGAAATGAATCTGGAACCCACCGCACCGTTATGCAACTGGAGCCCAAATCAGGGCGGCCTGCCTAAATTGATGTTCTAAGCAAAGACCCATGAAGTAAGATCCAATGGGCCTATTACTAATCCAGATTTGATAAAGCCCACGTTTTTTCCCATGCTATGTCTGCCAGTGCAACGAAGAAGCCTCACAAACAAAAGAAGCAAGCACAGTAGTGTGACAAGATCGAAGCAAAAAAGTTCTTTTCCATTCGTTGATGGTGACGCTGCAGCCAGATCCGTTCCCTTGTTGAACATGCAGTACTGGCCCTTCTCCGAAAAGCCTAGATGGGACGCAGACTAGAGACTACCCTGATTCACGCATCCAAGGACCAACATGACAAGCAGACAACGTTTCTTACCGTAACTAGCTAGATATCTTTTTCCTTTTTCTTGACAAAAGCCGAAGTAACTAGATATCTGTCTGCAGCTATAGGATAACACACTATTACGTTTCACAACACCATAATCGAATATGACTTGATGTATTTTTAAAACAATATAACATGAGCATCTCCATCGGCGCCCCAGAACCCGCATCCAATCGAGTTTGACGTCAAAGGCCAGAAAACGGTCCACACCGGAATCCCCAAGCCGGTGCCGACAGATTGGACCGCCCTCCAATCTGTCCAGCACACCCTTGCCGCCCCGTCAAACAGGGGCTAGGTTAGGGATGCCGACAATGCACGCCACGCTGGAAAGTCAGCGTCGAGCCTCTTGTCGGCCACACAAACCGTTCGTCCTTCACGGCTCGACGCCCACGACGGGAAAGAGTTCCGCCGCCACCGTTTTCCATTGCAATTTTCTCCTTCCCGTCGGTTTCGTCACCGTTTTTCGCCTTCTTTTCTTCACCCTGCGTTGCCTGCTATAAAAGGGGGCGAGCACGTGGAGAACTGCTGCACCACACAATGGCTGGCCACCTCCCACCACTTAGGCGAAGACCGCTCGTGTTATCAGTTGCCGAATAACACAACTCCTTCGGAATCTGCATACATTGGTTGTCCATGAATTTACGATCCATCATGCCACTATCGCTAAAGGGCGTGCTTATAAAAGTTAAAACGATCGAAAACCGCCAACCTGCACCACCATGCTATTTAGTCCGAGTAACCGTGTCGCAACCGTGCCATCAGACCGCTCATTTCCTCCCCAACTCTCTCTCTCTCCTTGATATTGTAGTCTCTCTCTTTAAGAGTTGTTCTTCTTGCGCCGGGCAAAGACGAAGTTGTCCTTGATAGCGGTGTCGCTTGGGGATGGCTGAGGTGCGACGTCGGCTTTTGTAGAGTAGGTTGTAGTCTATGTAGGATTCGCAACATGGAAAACAAAAAAAATTCTACCACAGGAACAAACAAAAGCTAAGATCTAATCTATGAGATCGGTGCAACGAGTTTGTAGAGAACTAACCCTCCTAGATCCAAAGTGTTTAACGAGATCAGATTCTCGTGGTTGACGTAGTCGATCACTTGCCGATCTCAAGGTCGTGTAGATGATCCTTCTGGCGTCACGTTCCGGCAGTGCTTCCGTAGTCGGTCACACGTATGGTAGTCTATAAAGACCTTCGTCTCCCTTGTTCCAGCAGGCAGCGGAGGTAGTAGATCTCCTCGGAATCCCAACATCACGACGGTATGGTGGTGGTGGAGGAGGAGAGATTTATGCAGGGATTCGCCTAAGCCGGAGAAGTGCGGTGGAGGAAAGAGAGGTAGGCGGTGGCTAGGGTTTAGGCGCCTAGGGTTTAGAGCGCAAGGGACTTGGGCGCCTTGGGGTGCGTCCCCACCCCTCCTTATATAGGTGGGGCGGCCAAGGGTGTTCCCAACCCAAGTTGATTCTCTTCCTAACTCGTCCTCCAAAAGACGAGGTTGAAACCTTTTCCACCAAGACTTCCCTCTTACCAAAAACTAGAGTTTGAATTTTCAAACTAGGATTTGACTATTCAAACTAGGGTTTGACCCTTTTACTAGTCTTCGCCAAATTGCCCCTTTAGGGTTTTGGTGTGGCCAACCCCTAGGGCATGCCACATCCCAAGTGACCCCCTCCGGGGTGGTGGACCTTCCAAAATATTCTATAAGCTTCCGGTCAAAACATCAAAAACATTTCTGAACCCCGGAAAAACACTTTCCTTATATGAATCTTATTCTCCAGACCATTTCGGATCTCCTCGTGATGTCTTGGGTCCAATCCGAGACTCCGAACAACATTCGGTATCCAACTCACATTCCATATCAACTTTAAACAACATCGAATCCTTAAGTGTGTCTTCCTACGGTTCGTGAACTATGCATACATGAACGAGACACCTCTCCGACCAATAACCATTAGTGGGATCTAGAAATCCATATTGGCTCCCACACATTTCTATGATGAATTCGTGATTGAATGAACCATTTACATACGATACTATAGGGGTTCGTAGCATGGAAAACAAAAAAATTCTACCGCATGAACACACACAAGACAAGATCTATCTACTAGATTGTAGCAACGAGTCGATAGAGTACTCACGCTCGAAGATTACAAAGCGGTTAACGAGAGCAGATTATCGTGGGTGATGTAGTCGTTTAATTGCCGATCTCAAGATCGCGTAAATGATCCTTCCGGCGCCGCGTTCCGGCAGCGCTCCCGCAGTCGGTCACACGTTCGGTACTCGATGAAGACCTTCCTCTCCCTTGTTCCAGTAGGCAACGGAGGTTGTAGCTCTCTCCTCGCGATTCTGGTAGCACGATGGCATGGTGTCGGAGTTTAGAGGGGAGATCCCACAGGGCTTCGCCTTAAGACGGAGTGGGTAGGTGGAGTAGAGGGGTTCCTCGGCAACTAGGGTTTAGAGGCCGAGGGGAGGAGGTGGGGCCGGCGGGGGCGCAGCGGTGGTGGCAGCGTCTTGGGTGACGGCGGGGCTAGGGGCTAGGGTTTGGTTGTCTGCTTGAGGGGCAGCCCCCTCCCCTCTATTTATGAGAGGGAGGGGAGGCTAGGGGAGGAGGAGGTCGAATCCTCACCCAACTCCCTCTCCTCCTTGGCCGGCGGTGGGGGAGAGGAGGTTTCCTCTCCTCCCTCCACTAGGAACCATTGTCACAGTTTGACTATTCAAACTTGCCTATTGACTTTCAATTTTGCAGTTTGATTTCTCTCTTTAAATTGCCCAGCCTAGTGTCCTAGGACATGATGCAACTGATGGCGCCCAGTACTTGTTGTGGGACGCTTCGTTGGAAACCCCAAGAGCAAGGTATGAAGCAGCACAGCAGCAAGTTTCCCTCAGTAAGAAACCGAGGTTATCGAACTAATAGGAGGAAGGAAACGTCACACAGGTGTTGCAAGCAACGCGGAGAGCTGCACAACACAAACTCAATACTTTTCCCCAACGAATCAGTGAGGTTGTCAAGCTCACCGGTTTACTGTAACAAAGGATTAAACGTATGATGTGGAAGGTAATGGTTTGCAGCAAGTAAACAAGTAGCAGTGGAAGATGTATCAATGGTAAAGATTGGACCGGGGTCCATAGTTCACTAGAGGTGCTCTCCTTAGATAAGAAACATGGCATGAAGGGTAAATAAATTACAGCGGGGCAATTGACGAGAACTGAGCAAGGCATAACAATGCAATTACTAGCCAGAAAGATCCTATGAGGTTGATTGGGCAATACAACAATATACATAGACCGTCATCCAACTGCATCTATGACTAGAAGTCCACCTTCAGGTTATCATCTGAACCCCCTCCAGTATTAAGTTGCAAGCAACAGACAACTGCTTTAAGCAAAGTGTGTAAGGTAAACAGTCCACATGTTCCATGAACAAGAGACTGTTGTTTTATCCCTAGTAGAAACATCGCATCTACAACCGAAGAGATTTCTGTCACTTCCCTTGGAAACTAGAGGCATGAACCCACTATCAAGCATAAATACCCCCTCTTGGACTCACTAACAACTACTTGGCCAAGATAACCACTAGCAACAGAGAGCATGCAAGATCACAAACAACACATACATGATAGAATCATAAAGATAAAACCATTAATCAAACCAACATATCCATCGG
Source organism: Avena sativa (assembly GCA_916181665.1). Classification (NCBI taxonomy): domain Eukaryota; kingdom Viridiplantae; phylum Streptophyta; class Magnoliopsida; order Poales; family Poaceae; genus Avena; species Avena sativa. The sequence continues at coordinate 513,848,855 of OV702294.1, forward strand.
ATCCCTGCAAACACAACATGCATGATTCCAAATAGATTAGATCTTGATCATGAACGGAGCTCACAAGATCTATACATGAAAGCACAAAGGAGGAGATACAACCATCTAGCTACTACATGGACCCATAGTCCAAGGTGGAACTACTCACGAATCATACCGGAGAGAAGGCCTCCGGGATGATCTCCCCTCCGGCAGGGTGCCGGGAAGAACTTCAGATCCCCCCCGATCTAGGGACGATGGTGGCGGTGGCTACAGACAGTTTTGTGGATTTCTGATCGGGTACTTAGGGTTTCTGCATCGGGGGATTCTTATAGGAGAAGGGGCGAGACCGTGAGGCGGCCAGGGCCACCAAACCCTAGCCAGGCGCGGGCCCACCTGCCCCCGCGCCTGGGGTGGGTCTGGCCCCCTGGCCGGCCCCTCCGCCTCTCCTCTGGACTTCTTATTCCCCACGGAAAGTAATTGACTTTGACGTTGTCCCGTCCAATTCCAAGAATATTTCTTTACTAACTTTTCTAAAACCAAAAACAGCAGAAAACAGGCATCTGTCACTGTTGCAACTTGTTAATAGGTTAGTACCAGAAAACATGTAAAAAGCACCTCAAAGTGTGGGCAAGTAAAGTAAAGTAGATACTAAACAAGCATGGAACATCAAAAATTATAGATACGTTTCCAAATTATCAGCATCCCCAAGTTTAACTCCTGCTCGTCCTTGAGTAGGTAAGTGATAAAAATAATAATTTTTTAGGTGACATGCACCCTCACAATAAAGATCCAACCATTTCCAAGCATTGAAAGCTAGGATCAAAGAACTCTAAACATGTGCATGAAAGATGGAGTTCTAACAATAGGACATAGTAACTATGCATTCAACATGACAAGCTACAAACAAATATCATGAATAACATGCATTGAAAAACGTTTGTTTGTTTCACATGCAAAAAACATAGCATAGTGGCAATCAACTTGCCTCATAGAGTAGCAATGTATTGCATAGGACACCTGCAAAGTTCACAAGGGTGACTAGAAACAAGTATCACAAGAGCAAGTAATAACACAATATGCATCAATTAATAAGCTTTGGAACACTGAACACAGAATGACAACTATGCTCTCTTAATGCTGCCTAAAGGTAGAAGGTGGAGACTCAATAATGGTGGAAGAAAGGCCTTTTTGTAAAGGAAGCAGGGATTACAAGTTTCAAAAAGAGCTTCAAAAAATTATGGTACTTGTTAGCTTTCAGCCCTCATTGCCCCTATCATAAGCATCTTGAAGTGGTTAAGGTTAAAAGCTGGAGTATATGCTTGACGAAGTATAAGTTGGCAATCTCATGCCCCTTGAATACGAGGGCCACACCTCATGCATACTCAACTTTGGGTACAGGTAAGTTCTTGTCACTATAAGTATTTGCATATCATTGAGAACCTCCAACGGGGTACCCCTTGCACATGGTACAAGAGCTTTCCCATAACCAAAATGACAAGGCAAGCAGACAATGAGCATCTCAGCAATTCTTCTTATATACCATGGGAATATGGTGCTTTTTCTCTCTTTCCTCTTTTCTCAATGTGTCTCTTTTTTTAATAAGAATGATTCATAGATGTCATTATGGTGATGCTGCAAGTTTCCACCATGATTAGGCATGGCTTAGGCTAGTGGCCCAGGCGTTTCTCTAACACAGGATACAGACTCCATGGACTTACAAGTTCCCTCTTTATTTCACACCGGTGACATCCATAGACAAAAGAACATGATATCAACTAAGTACAACAAGGTGCAAGTGCAATGTTGAAAACGTTCCCCGTGACAGCACGGTTCTGCTAATTCCAACATATAAGTGCAAGCATATACAAAAAATTTGTCACAATGGTTCAATTTTATTAGGGGCAAAAGAATAAAGTGTGCCATCAAGTTCTTCAGGGCTTTAATCACTAAGTTTTCACATAACAAAATAGTTTTTAATTGGAAGATAGATGAAAACAAGAATATACTTGGAATGGTGTAACACATCATGCATAGGAATTTATAGTGGACACTTTGGAATAACTTGGTTTCTTGGGAGTTAGAAGCATGAGTAGAGCTTACTCATACAAGTGGAGGCTAGCAAAAGACTAGGAGCAATCAACTAAGAGAGCAGTAATGGCCATAATTATGCAATGCAACAAAGCAAACTAATCAAAGCAAAGATTGGTACTACAAGTCAAGGACTAAATGATCATAGAGGCTAATGGTGACTTGTCATAGTCATAACATGGTGTGAGCATGTGCCAAGTCAACCCAAGCAAAACATCAAAGGAGAATACCACAATACTATGCTTTTGCATGCTAAAACAACGCATAATTTCTTCAAGGCACACTAAGCAATCCCAATTGTTTGGAACAAGACATGCTACAGCAATAATCACTAAGCATAATGCTAAAACAACACCTAGAATGTCATGCTAAAGTCTAAGTCACAGTCAATGCAAGCCCCTCTTGCACTTCAAGCAAGAACTTACTACTCCTTCCCAACACCAATCAAACTTATTTGCAAAACAACACAGCGAGAACGGGGGTCCAAACTACTTAAGCAAACTAAACAAACTAGGCAAAGCAAACGAAAACTAAGACGCTCCAAGAACAATACAATTGTGCATGAAACAATAAAAACAAAGTGTCTAGACAGACCTGAGCTTTTTATTGATGAAGAAGGGGATGCCTTGGGCATCCCCAAGCTTTGACACTTGTACCTCTTGGATATTTATTGGGGTGACACCATGGTGGTATCCCCAAGCTTGAGCTTTTTTTCATTCTTCATCACATTACATCATTCTCTCTCTACACCTGGAATTTTTCCTCCATACAAAACTTCACACAATCTTCATTAGCAACATTAGCTTATTCAAAAGATATTAGACCACTGGCAAAGCTTTTGAACAACAAGACTTTTCACTAAAAACACAAGCTACTATAGTAACTCCTTCAAAGAAACTCAATTTACCTGAAGAGAATTCAAAAGGAATCAATAAGAAGCAAATGCAAATAATGACAGAAATTTGTCAAAACAGACCAACAGGTAGAAACAAATTTTTTCGAACATCTTATGTTGCTCAAATCAAAAAGTGTTAAACTACCTAAAGTTAGATAACGTACTGGTGGATTTATTCATAAATTTTGAGCTTAATCCGAGTTACAGAGCCTCCTCACAAAAAATTTTTGTGGAGGAAAGAAATCTGTTTCGGGACAGCAACTCCCCAAATCTTACTTCCCTCTTATTAGAGGTCATTCTTGGCACAAAAAGTAAACAAAAATGATAAGGAGAGCTTATTAAAGAAGTAATAACTTCCAAGACTCAAGGAAACTTTTGGATTATTTCCCAACAAGTACTTTTCTTTAACGCCTTTAAGTTAGGCACAAGCAGCAAGAAGAATCAAGTATTTTCAAATGAGGAAGCATTAACATCAAATCTTGCTTTCAAAGGGGGAGCAAAAAGAAACTTATCTCTTATCATGGGGAAGTGTTCAATACCTTTCTTGAATGGAAAATGATATTTAATGGTGCCTTCTTTCATATCAATAATGGCACCAACTGTTTTAAGAAAAGGTCTTTCCAAAGTAATAGGACAAGAAGCATTGAATTCAACATCCAAAACATAGAAATCAACAGGGACATAAGCATTGTTAACCATGATGAGAACATCATTAATACTCCCCATGAGTTTTTTCTTAGCATTATCATTGAGTGGGACATCCAAATAACAATCTTCTAATGGTGGCAAATCAAGCATTTCATTAATCTTCCTAGGCATAATAGAGACACTAGAACCAAGATCACATGAAGCTTTGAGGTCAAAGTCATTCACTTGCATATTAATAATGGGTTCCCAACTATCTTCTACTTTCCTAGGAATAGAAGCTTTGTGTTTTAGCTTCTCTTCCTTAATTTTAACAAGAGCATATGTAATGTGTTTGGTAAGGCAACATGCATATCACTAGCATCAGGACTTCTATTAAGGTTTTGCAGGAACATAATCACTTCATAAATATTGCAACCATCAATATCAAAGTCAAACTTAGCATCACTAGTGGTAGGCATAGTAGGAGGAGGAATAGGGGTTACTTGTGGTTTAGTGGTGATAGTGCACACACTGTTGTTTCTATCAATTTCAGCTTCCCTTTCCCACTTAGCATGAAGTTGAGCTAACAGCCTAACATTTTCATCAATAGTAACTTGTATGGCATGAGCAGTAGCAAAGGTGTTTTCCATAGTTTCAGGTTTAGCAGCCATTTTATTAACCAAGGAAGTTTGAGCTTCAAACAAAGAGGATATATTTTTCTCAACAGTTAAAAGCTTTTCCTCTATAGTCTTATTTAAAGTGGTTTGTTTACTAATAAAGTCTTTGAGCATTACTTCAAGTTCAGAAGGGGTACTTCTAGCATTATTGTAAGAGCTTCCATAGGAGTTTCCATTATTAGGAGGATAAGGCCTATAATTGTTGTTGCTACCAAAATTATTCATGTAGGCATTGTTGTTGAAATTGTTGTTTCTAATGAAGTTCACATCAACTTGCTCTTCTTGAGCAACCAAAGAGGCTAAGGGAACACTATTAGGATCTAGAGGAGCTTTCCCATTAACAAGCATAGCCATAATGACATCAATCTTTTCACTCAAAGAGTAAGTTTCCTCAACAGAATTTACCTTCTTACCATGTGGAGCTCTCTCAACATGCCATTCAGAGTAGTTAACCATCATATTATCAAGGAGCCTTGTTGCAGCTCCCAAGGTGAGTCCCATAAAAGTACCTCCAGCAGCAGAATCCAGCAGGTTTCTTGAGGAGAAGTTCAAACCTGCATAAAAAGTTTGGATAATCATCCAAGCAGTGAGTCCATGAGTAGGGCAATTTTTAACCAAATATTTCATTCTTTCCCAAGCAGGAGCAACATGTTCACTATCAAGTTGTTTAAATTTCATGATGTCACTTCTGATAGAAATAATCTTAGCAGGAGGATAGTACTTTCCAATAAAAGCATCTTTGCACTTAGTCCAAGAATCAATACTATTTTTAGGCAAAGATAGCAACCATTCTTTAGCTTTTCCCCTCAAGGAGAAAGGAAAAAGCCCGAGCTTAATAATATCTCCATCTACATCCTTATACGTTTGCATCTCACAAAGTTCAACAAAGCTAATAAGATGGGCAGCAGGATCATTAGAACCAGCACTAGAAAATTGCTCTCTTGTCACAAGATTCAACAAAGCAGGCTTAATTTCATAAAAGGTAGCATCAGGAGCAGGTGGAGCAATAGGAGTGCTTAGGAAATCATTGTTGTTGGTGCTAGTGAAGTCACACAACTTGGTGTTCTCAGCAGAGTTCATTTTGGCAAAGGTGGGCAAGCCAGCAGCAGCTAGAGCAGGAACTAATTTTTTGTGTTTTTTGAAAAGAGGCAAACAAAACCAAGCGAAAGAAACAAAGCAAACAAAAAACAAAGTAAAGAGAAAAGAAGTGAAGGACTCCCCTAGTGAAGACGTCCTTAGCCTCCCCGGCAACAGCGCCAGAAAATAGCTTGATGGCGCCCAGTACTTGTCCTGGGACGCTTCGTTGGAAACCCCAAGAGCAAGGTATGAAGCAGCACAGCAGCAAGTTTCCCTCAGTAAGAAACCGAGGTTATCGAACCAGTAGGAGGAAGGAAACGTCACACATGTGTTGCAAGCAACACTGAGACCTGCACAACACAAACTCAAGACTTTGCCCCAACGAATCACTGAGGTTGTCAAGCTCACCGGTTTGCTATAACAAAGGATTAAACGTATGTTGTGGAAGGTAATGGTTTGCAGCAAGTAAACAAGTAGCAGTGGAAGATGTATCAATGGTAAGATTGGACCGGGGTCCATATTTCACTAGAGGTGCTCTCCTTAGATAAACAACATGGCATGAAGGGTAAACAAATTACAGCGGGGCAATTGACAGGAACTGAGCAAGGCATAACAATGAAATTACTAGCCAGAAAGATCCTATGAGGTTGATTGGGCAATACAACAATATACATTGACCGTCATCCAACTGCATTTATGACTAGAAGTCCACCTTCAGGTTATCATCTGAACCCCCTCTAGTATTAAGTTGCAAGCAACAGACAACTGCTTTAAGCAAAGTGTGTAAGGGAAACAATCCACTTGTTCCATGAACAAGAGACCGTTGTTTTCTCCCTAGTGGCAACAACACATCTACAACCTTAGAGATTTTTGTCACTTCCCTTGGAAACTAGAGGCAGGAACCCACTATCGAGCATAAATACCCCCTCTTGGACTCACTAGCAACTACTTGGCCAAGATAACCACTAGCAACGGAGAGCATGCAAGATCACAAACAACATAGACATGATAGAATCATAAAGATAAAACCATTAATCAAACCAACATAATAATCTCAATATCCGTCGGATCCTCGCAAACACAACATGCATGATTCCAAATAGATTAGATCTTGATCATGAATGGAGCTCACAAGATCTATACATGAAAGCACAAAGGAGGAGATACAACCATCTAGCTACTACATGGACCCATAGTCCAAGGTGGAACTACTCAAGAATCATACCAGAGAGAAGGCCTCCGGGATGATCTCCCCTCCGGCAGGGTGCCGGGAAAAACTTCAGATCCCCCCTCGATCTAGGGACGATGGTGGTGGCGGCTACAGAAGGTTTCGTGGATTTCTGATCGGGTACTCGGGGTTTCTGCATCGGGGGCTCATTATAGGCAAAGGGGCGAGACCGGGAGGCGGCCAGGGCCACCAAACCCTAGCCAGGCGCGGCGGGCAGGTGGGCAAAAATTATTTCTTTACTAACTTTTCTAAAACCAAAAACAGCAAACATCAGAAAACATGCAAAAAGCACCTGGTTATTTCTTTACTAACTTTTCTAAAACCAAAAACAGCAGAAAACAGGCATCTGGCACTGTTGCAACTTGTTAATAGGTTAGTACCAGAAAACATGCAAAAAGCACCTCAAAGTGTGGGCAAGTAAAGCAAAGTAGATACTAAATAAGCATGGAACATCAAAAATTATAGATACGTTTCCAAAATATCAGCAACCATTCCACTTTGTCATGAAACATTCATGTACCCTTCCCCTTCTGGATCGGTGAACCTTCTAGACCCTTCTAGATCATTCCGGTGAAAACACCGGAATCATTCCCGAACTCCAGAATTTGACTTCCCTTATATGAATCTTATTCTCCGGACCATTTCGGATCTCCTCGTGATATCCCAAATCCATTCTGAGACTCCGAACAACATTCAGTCTTCTTACTCACATTCCATATCTACTAAACAACATCGAATCCTTAAGTGTGTCTCCCTACGGTTCGTGGATTATGCAGACATGACCGAGACTCCTCTCCGATCAATAACCAGAGGAATCTGGAAATTCATATGGCTCCCACATATTTCTATGATTACTTTGTGATCGAATGAACCATTTACATATGATACCAATTTCCCTTTGTCTCGCGGTATTTTACTTATCCGAGGTCTGATCGTTGGTATCTCTGCATACCTAGTTCAACCTCGTTACTGACAAGTACTCTTTACTCGTTCCTGTGATATGTGATCCCTTGTGAGCCATTCACATGCTTGCAAGCTAATTGAATGACATTCCACCGAGAGGGCCCAGAGTATATATATCCGTCATATGGATGGACAAATCCCACTCTTGTTCCATGTGCCTCAACATACTTTCCGAATACGCAATGCCACCTATAACCACCCAGTTATAAAGTGGGGTTTGATGTCATCAAAGCATCCATCCGGTGATGGTGATTAGCATGATCTCATGGTCGAAGGAATTAGGTTACTATGTATCTGAAAGCTTATAGCAAACAAACTATTGAAATGACACGATCTTTATGCTACACTTATCTATAGGAGTATGTCCATCACACCATTCTCCTAATGATATGATCTTGTTGGTAATAACATCTCAATGTTCATGATTAGGAAAGCATGATCATCTATCAACCAACAAGCTAGTATTACAAAGAGGATTTACTAGGGACTCTAACAAGTCTACAAATCACACAAGTATTAATGTTTCCGGTTAATACAATTATAGCATGAATGTAAACATTTATTATAAACACAAAGATATAATAATAACTACTTTTATTATTGCCTCTAGGGCATATCTCTAATAGTCTCCCACTTGCAATAGAGTCAACTAATCTAGATTACATGGTGATATACCGAACACCCATGGCGGTTTGGTGCTGGTCATGTTTTGCCCTCGGGAGATGTTTAGTCAACGGATCTGCCACATTCAGATCTGTGTGTACTTTGCAAATCTTTATGTCACCATATTGGACATGCTCTCGAATAGCGTGAAAATGCAGCTTGATATGCTTCAGCTTCTTGTGTGACCTTGGCTCCTGCGCATTGTCTATGGCACCCATGTTATCACAATAGATAGACATTGGGTCCAGCACACTGGAATCACACCGATCTCTATAATGAACTCCTTCATCCATATCGCCTCTTCTGAAGCCTCCGAAGCAGCTATGTATTCCGATTCAGTTGAAGATATCGCTACAACGCTTTGCTTTGCACTCCTCCAGCTCACTATTGCACCATTCAAAGTAAATACGTATCCAGATTGAGATTTAGAATCATCCGGATTGGTGTTCCAACTAGCATCGGTGTAACCATTAACAACGAGTTGTTCATCACCTCCATAAGAAAGAACCATATCCTTAGTTCTTCTCAAGTACTTAAGGATGTTTTTGACCGCTGTCCAATGATCCACCCTTGGATCACTTTGATATCTACTAGTTAAACTAACAACATATGCAATGTCGGGTCTAGTATATAGCATGGCATACATGATAGATCCTATGGCTGAGGCATATGGAGTCTTACTCATTCTCTCTCTATCTTCTGCCGTAGCGGGATTTTGAGTTTTACTCAAGGTCGTATTGGGAAACATGGGCAAGAACCCTTTCTTGCTATCTTCCATTCCAAACCTCTTTAGAACTTTGTCCAAATATGTACTCTGTGAAAGCGATATTAGGCGTCTTGATCTATTTCTATAAATCTTTATGCCTAATATGTAAGCATCTTCGCCTAGATCCTTCATTAAAAAACTATTATTCAAATAATCTTTGAGACTTTTAAGAAGATCTATATCATTCCCAATCAACAATATGGCGTCCACATATAGTACTAGGAATGCTACAGAGCTCCCACTCACTTTCTTGTAAATACAAGCTTCTCCATAAGTTTGTACAAAAACAACACTTTTGATTATCTTATCAAAATGTTGATTTAACTTCAGGATGCTTGCTTCAATCCATAAATGGACCGTTGAAGTTTGCATACCTTGTTAGCATCTTTAGGATCGACAAAACCTTTGGGTTGTACCATATACAACTCTTCATCAATGTCTCCGTTGAGGAACGCCGTTTTGACATCCATGTGCCATATCTCATAATCATAATATGCAGCGATTGCTAACAAAATCCTCATAGACTTTAGCTTTGCTACCAGTGAGAAAGTCTCATCGTAGTCAACTCCTTGAATTTTTCGAAACCCTTTTGCGACAAGTCGAGCTTTATAGATGGTTACATTACCATCAACATCTGTTTTCTTCTTGAAAATCCATTTATTCTCGATAGCCTTCCGGCCATCCGATAAGTCCACCAAAGTCCATACTTGGTTTTCGTACATGGATCCAATCTTCGATTTCATGGCTTCTTGCCATTTATTGGAATCTGGGTTCATCATTGCTTCTTCATATGTCGCAGGGTCGTCAGTGTCATCCACCAACATGACACTCATAACGGGATAATACCAATCGGGAGTGGTACGAGTCCTCGTTGACCTGCGAGGTTTCGTAGTAACTTCGACCGAAGTTTCATGATCAACATCATTAACTTCCTCTCTTATTGGTGTAGGCACCACATGAACTTCTTCCGGTGTTGCGCTACCCTCAAATCCGAGAGAAGGTTCGACAACCTCGTCGAGTTCTACTTTCCTTCCAGTCACTTCTTTCGAGAGAAACTCCTTCTCTATAAAGGATCCATTCTTGGCAACGAAGATTTTGCCCTCAAATCTATGATATAAGGTATACCGAATAGTTTCCTTCGGGTATCCTATGAAGAAACATTTTTCGCTTTGGGTTCAAGCTTGTCGGGCTGTAACTTCTTTACATAAGCTTCGCAACCCCAAATTTTAAGGAACAACAATTTAGGTTTCTTCCCAAACCATAATTCATATGGTGTCGTTTCAACGGATTTAGATGGTGCCCTATTTAAAGTGAATGCAGTTGTTTCTAATGCATAACCCCAAAATGGCATAGGTAAATCTGTAAGTGACATCATAGAATGAACCATATCTAAGAGAGTTCGATTACGACGTTCGGACACACCATTACGTCGTGGTGTTCCCGGCGGTGTCAATTGTGAAAGTATTCCGCATTTCTTCAAATGCTCTCCAAACTTGTAACTTAGATACTCACCTCCATGATCAGATCATAGAAATTTAATATTCTTGTTATGTTGATTCTCTACTTCACTTTGAAATTCCTTAAACTTCTCGAAAGTTTTGGACTTATGTTTCATGAAATAGATATACCCATATCTACTCAAGTCATCCGTGAAAGTAAGAACATAATGATAACCACCACGCGATGCCACACTCATCGGGCCACACACATCAGTATGTATGATTTCCGATAAGTCCGTAGCTCGCTCCATCATACCAGAAAATGCAGTCTTAGTCATTGTACCCATCAGACATGCTTCGCATCTTTCAAGTGATTCGAAATCAAGCGATTCAAGAAGTCCATCAGAATGGAGTTTCTTCATACGCTTCACTCCAATATGACCAAGACGACAGTGCCACATAACTGTTGAGTTATCGCTTAATTTCAAACATTTAGCTTTTATATTATTAACATGTGTATTACTACAATCGGGATTCAACAAGAATAGACCATCTATCAAGGGTGCATGACCATAAAAGATATTACTCATATAAATCAAACAACCATTATTCTCAGACTTAAACAAGTAACCGTCTCGCAATAAACATGATCCAGATATAATGTGCATGCTCAACAGAGGCACCAAATAACAATTATTTAAGTATAAAACTAATCCCGATGGTAGATGAAGAGGTAGCGTGCCGACCGCGATCACATCAACATTTGATCCATTTCCAACACGCATCGTCGCTTCGTTCTTCGCTAGTTTCCGTCTATTCTGCAGCACCTGTTTCGAGTTACAAATGTGAGCAACTAAACTAGTATCAAATACCCAAGCACTACTACGACTACTAGTAAGATACACATCAATAACATGTATATCGGATATACCTTTCTTATTGATGTTGCTGTTCTTCAGATCCGCCAAGTACTTGGGGCAATTCCACTTCTAGTGACCTTCTCCCTTGCAATAAAAGCACTCAGTATCAGGCTTAGGCCCAGTCTTGGTCTTCGCGGGCGCGGTAGCTTTCTTATCGCCCTTATTGAAGTTTCCCTTTTTCTTAGACTTGACTTGCTTCTTGAAATTGGTGGTATTATTGACCATCAACACCTGGTGCTCTTTCTTGATCTCCACTTTCGCAGGCTTGAACATAGAGAAGAGTTCTGGCAACGTCTTATCCATGCGCTGCATATTGTAGTTCATCACAAAGTTCTTGTAACTTGGTGGTAGTGATTGGAGGACGCGGTGAATACCCAAAGCATTAGGAATTATTATTCCCAAGCTCTAGAGCTTATTGGCATGCCTAGACATCTTAAGCACATGCTCACTAACGGAGCTGTCCTCCTCCATATTGCAGTTAAAGAACTTTTCAGAAGCTTCATAACTCTCAACTGTCGCGTGAGCCTCAAATATCATTTTATGTTCACGAACAATATCATATGGGTCAAAGATCTCAACCTCTTTCGATGCTCCGATTTCAAACCATACAAGATAGCACACTGAACTATGGAGTACTGATTCTTCTAAGTACGGAAAACATTTTTCTCCTCCGCGATAGCATCATCTGCAGGTGGGTCACCCAGCGGTGCATCTAGCACATAGGTCAACTGACCATCATTGAGGACAATCCTCAAATTGTGTAACCAATCTGCGAAGTTGCTTCCATTGTTTTCAACTTTTCTTTCTCTAGGAACGCATTAAAATTGATGGTAGGGGCCACCATTGATCTACAACATATTTGCAATAGTTAAGACTAAGTTTATGACAAATTGAGTTCTAATTAATAATTAAATTAACCTAGGTGAACTCCCACTCAAAACAATATCCCTCACATTGTTTTAGTGATCACACGAACCAAATCCACTACATCAAGTCCGATCATCACGAAACATAATGTAGTTTCAAGGGCGAACAATCAACATGTTCATCATATCTACTATATGACTCATGTTTTACCTTTCGGTGATCCGTGTTCCGAGATCATGTTTGTACATGCTAGGATTGTCAAGATTAAACCTTAGTTTCTGCATGAGCAAATCTGGCTTGCTTCCGTTGTATACACTCGCAGAATCTAACACACCCGATCATCACGTGGTGCTTCAAAACAACGAGTCTTGGCAACGGTGCCTACTAAGGACGAACACTTTATAACTTGATATTTTGTGAGAGGGATCATCTTATAATGCTACTGTCGCGATCTAAGAAATACAAGATGCATAAAAGGATTAACATCACATGCAATTCAAAATATGTGATATGATATGGCCTTTCTCTTTATGCCTCTGATCTCCATCTTCAAGCACGAACATGATCTCCATCATCACCGGCGTGGCGTCAAGGTCAATGGCACCGCTCCATGGTTGTCGTCCACTAGTATCAACTATTACAACTACTTTGAATAATAGACACACAGGTCTTAACGAAATTAAAAGACAACCATAAGGCTCCTGCCGGTTGCCGACTTACAATAATGATCATTGCATACATCATATATAATCACAATCATGGCCATATCACATCACAGCACACCCCTGCAAAACAAAGTTAGACGCCTCTAATTTTCTTTGCACATTTTACGTGGTTTGTGATTTTCAATAAGTACCGTTCTAACTTACGGACAAGAACCACAACATTGATGCTTGAACTATCAGGTGCCTGTTGTAAATTGAATTATTACTATGATGGGAGAGGCAGACACCCGCAAAGCCACTTACGCAATACAAGTTGCATGTTGAGCGTGGAGCAAGTCTCATGAACAATGTCATGTAAGGTTAGCCCGGGCTGCTTCATCCCTCCATACTGCAAGATGCAAAGTACACAAGAAGCAATTGATAATAAAAGCACCACCATCCACAATGACCATTGTGTTCTACTAGTGCAACAGATCTACATATAAACACGGCTCTGGTACCACTGTAGGGATTCGTAGCATGGAAAACAAAAAAATTCTACCACATGAACACACACAAGCCAAGATCTATCTACTAGATTGTAGCAACGAGCCAATAGAGTACTCACCCTCAAAAATTCCAAAGCGGTTAACGAGAGCAGATTCTCGTGGGTGATGTAGTCGTTCACTTGCCGATCTCAAGATCGTGTAGATGATCCTTTCAGCGCCGCGTTCCGGCAGCACTCCCGCAGTCGGTCACACGTTCGGTACTCGATGAAGACCTTCTTCTACCTTGTTCCAGCAAGCAGCAAAGGTTGTTGCTCTCTCCTCGTGATTCCGGTAGCACGACGGCGTGGTGTCAGAGTTTAGAGGGGATATCCCGTAGGGATTTGCCTTAAACCGGAGCGGGTAGGTGGAGTAGAGGGGTTCCTCAGCAACTAGGGTTTAGAGTCCGAGGGGAGGAGGTGGGGCTGGCGGCGGCGGTGGCGCTAGGGGCTAGGGTTTGGTTGTATGCTTGAGGGGCAGACCCTCCTCTCTATTTATGAGAGGGAGGGGCGGCTAGGGGAGGGGGAGGTCGAATCCTCCCCCAACTCCCTCTCCTCCTTGGCCGGCGGTGGGGAAGAGGAGGTTTCCTCTCCTCCCTCCACCAGGAACCATTGTCCCAGTTTGACTATTCAAACTTGCCTTTTGACTTTCAATTTTGGAGTTTGATTTCTCTCTTTTAATTGCCCAGCCTAGTGTCCTAGGACATGATGCAACCATTCTAATTTGTCATGACACATTCATTTACCCTTCCCCTTTCGGATCTGTGGACCTTCTAGACCCATCTAGATCATTCCGGTGGAAACACCGGAATCATTCCTGAACTCCGGAATTGGACTTTCCTTTTATGAATCTTATTCTCCGGACCATTTCGAATCTCCTCATGATATCCTGAATCACATCCGAGACTCCAAACAACATTCGGTCTTCTTACTCACATTCCATATCTACTAAACAACATCGAATCCTTAAGTGTGTCTCCCTACAGTTCGTGAATTATGCAGACATGACCGAGACTTTTCTCCGATCAATAACCAGAGGAATCTGGAAATTCATATGGCTCCCACATATTTCTACGATTACTTTGTGATCAAATGAACCATTTACATATGATACCAATTTCCCATTGTCTCGCGATATTTTACTTAGCCGAGGTCTGATCGTCGTTATCTCTACATACCTAGTTCAACCTCGTTACCGACAAGTACTCTTTACTCGTTCCTGTGATATGTGATCCCTTGTGAGCCAGTCACATGCTTGCAAGCTAATTGGATGACATTCCACCGAGAGGGCCCAGAGTATATCTATCTGTCATATGTAATGACAAATCCCACTCTTGATCCATGTGCCTCAACACATACTTTCCGAACACTCAATGCCACCTTTATAACCACCCAATTACGACATGGTGTTTGATGTCATCAAAGTATCCATCTGGTGATGGTGATTAACGTGATTTGTAACCTAAATTAGAGTCCCTAGTAAAACCTCTTTATAATACTAGCTTGTTGGTTAATAGATGATAATGGTTTCTGGGTCATCAACATTGAGATGTTGTTAACAACAAGATCATATCATTAGGAGAATGGTATGATGGACATACTCCTATAGATAAGCGTAGCATAAAGATCAAGTCATTTCAATAGTTCATTTGCTATAAGCTTTCTGATACATAGTAACCTAATTACTTCGACCATGAGATCATGCTAATCACCATCACCGGAAGGATGCTTTGATGACATCAAACACCACACCTCAACTGGGTGGCTATAAAGGTGGCATTGAGTGTTCGGAAAGTATGGGTTGAGGCACATGGATCTAGAGTGGGATTTGTCCATCCATATGACGGATAGATATACTCTTGGCCCTGTCGAAGGAATGTCATCCAATTAGCTTGCAAGCATGTGAATAGCTCACAAGGGATCACATATCATGAGAACAAGAAAAGAGTACTTATTGGTAATGTGGTTGAACTAGGTATGCAGAGATACCGATGATCAGACCTCGGATAAGTAAACTATCGCGAGACAAAGGGAAATTGGTATCGTATGTAAGTGGTTCGTTTGATCGCAAAGTAATCATTGAAATATGTGGGAACCATATGAATTTACAGATTCCTCTATTGGTTATTGACGGGAGAAGAGTCTCGGTCATGTCTGCATAATTCACGAACCGTAGGGAGACACACTTAAGGATTCGATGTTGTTTAGTAGATATGGAATGTAAGTAGGGAGACCGAATTTGTTCGGAGTCTTGGATGGGATCCGGGATATCACGAGGAGATCCGGAATGGTCCGTAGAATAAGATTCATATAAGGAAAGTCCAATTCCAGAGTTCGGGAATGATTCCAGTGTTTTAACCAGAATGATCTAGAAGGGTCTAGAAGGTTCACCGGACCGAAATGGGAAGGGTACATGAATGAATGGAATGATTGAATCATGTCCTAGGTCACTTGGTTGGGCATTTGTAAGAAAGAAATTAAGCTCCAAATTGAAAGTCAAAAGGCAAGTTTGAAAAGTCAAACTGGGACAATGTATCCTAGTGGAGGAAGGAAATAATCCTTCTTTACCTCCACCACAAGCCAACAAGGAGAGGGAGTTGGGGAAGGAGTCAAACTCCCCTCTCCCAAGCTTCCCTCCCTCTCATAAATAGAGGGGAGGGGGTGCCCCAAGAGACACAACACTAGCCCCTCCCCACATAGCCGCCGCTTCCCCCCTCCAGCGCCGCTACGCCGCCGCCATTTTGTCGCCATCACCCTAGCCACCGCCGTCTCCACCACCTCCTCTCTGGCCCTCTAAACCCTAGATTGCCAGAAACCCTAATTCTCCACCATAACCTGCTCCGACTTAGGTGAAGCCCTGCAGGATCTTCCCTCTACTTCCGACACCACGCCGTCATGCTGCCGAAATTGCGAGGAGAGAACTACAACCTCCATTGCCTGCTGGAACAAGGGAGAGGAAGTTCATCGTCGAGTACCGAACGTGTGACTGACTATGGAAGCGCTGCTGAAACGCAGTGCCGGAAGGATCATTGATACGTCCAATTTGCATCACCATTCTATATCATAATTTGCCTCTATTCATTGATATATGTGTTATTATGAGGTATTACTTATGTCTTTTCCACTGTTTATGCATGTTGGATGATTCTTGGAGGATGAACTACCGGTGTCTGGATTCTGATGGAAAAGACGACGTTTTGATGCAATTTGCGAAGATCAGAAAAAATACCAGAAAATATGGGAAAATATTATTTTTCCAGAATATTGAGGAAGCCAGAAGGAGGAGCGAAGAAGGGCCGCAGGGGCCACACCCCCTAGGAGCGGGCCCACCTGACCCCGTGCCTAGGGCAGGTGTGGCCCACCTGCCCGGCTCCTGACTCCGCCCCTTCGCCTATATCTTCTCTATGGAACCCTAATACTAAGGGGGCAACCACAGATAGATTTCCACTGCCTCTGTGGGGCAGAAAACACCGAGAGAGAAATATCTCTCTAGCAGACAGATTTCTGCCGGGGAAATTCCTTCCCGGAGAGGGGAGATCGTCGCCATCAACACCGTCATCAAGCTAGGCTTCATCGAGATCATCATCTTCATCATCCACACCATCAACTCCACCAGCACCATCATCACTACTCCATCCTGCTGTAACAATTGTGTTGGATATTGCTTTAGTTCTTAGGGAAACTTTCCCGGTGTTAATTACTATTGTAGTTGATGCTTGTGAGTGGAACCATTGGATTATTGTTTATATTCAGATTGTAGTCCATTATCATATCATATTTGATCTTGATCCATATGATTCTCATGATTAGTTCGTCTAGTTCTTGAGGACATGGGAGAAGTCATGTTGTTATTAGTGGATCTGTATTGAGTTATTATTCAATGGTTTAGTATTTAAGTTGTGGTGCTATTCTTCTAGTGGTGTCATGTGAGCGTTGACTACATGATACTTCACCATTTATGGGCCTAGGGGAATGCATTGTGTATTTGGCTACTAATTGTGGGGTTGCCGGAGTGATAGAAACCTGAACCGCCCTTAGGACACCATTGCATAAGGGAGCGTAGGATCTCAGAGTTTAAGGTTGTGGTTAGGTTTATATCTTAATTACTTTCTTGTAGTTATGAATGTTTGCAGGGGGTTTAATCACAAGTATGTATTAGTCCAAGTAAGTGTGGTACATTAGCACAGGTTCACCCACACATCACTTACAACACCAAAGAAGAGTACTCAGCTATTTGAAGCGAAAGCACTTGACAGAATTCCCATGTGTCCTCAAGAACGTTTGGTCCTTATAAGTATTTCCACCGGCTTGTCCTTTACTAAGAAAGGATTGGGCCACTTGTTGCATTTGTTCTTTGTTACTTGCTCTTTGTTTTGTTGCCTTATCAAAAAACCACTAAAAATCTGTTTGCTAAGTATTTACAGAGATTTCCTGCTCCATACCACTAGTCAACACCTTATGCTCCTCGTTGGGATCGAAACTCCTATTTATCAAAAGTAATGCGATACACCCCCTATACTCGTGGGTCATCAAGACTATTTTCGGGCGCCGTTGCCGGGGAGTGAAGCGCTATTGAAGAGTAGAACTGGTAAAGGAAACTTCTACTGTGAGTATTGCTTTTTGTTACTGCATGTTACTTTGTTTCCAATATGGATAACCCACTTGGTTTTCTGTTTGGGAAAACTACTACCACTGCTAGGGTAGTATATGAACCACCACCTGTTGAGATAGATCCTTTTAAGATACCTACAAGTATTGTTGATCGTGTTATGAATAATTATTATTTTGGGGATGGAACTATCCATCCTGGTGATCATTTGTTTTTTATCCATGAATTATGCGGGTTGTTTAAGTGTGCAGGTATCACAAATGAACAGGTGAAGAAGAAGTTACTCTCCATATCCTTAAAAGGGAGAGCTGAAGAATGGTATAAGCTGCTGAAGAATGGACAATCCATGGAATGGGAGGAGATGTCATCTCTCTTTTATTCTAAATTCTATCCTCCCAGTAAGATTCATAAGGATATAATTCTGATATATAACTTTTGGCCTCGTGATGGAGAGAGTACAGCTCAAGCTTGGGGGAGATTGAAGTTACTAATGCTTAAATGTCCTATTCATGAACTCCCTAACAATATTATTATCAATAACTTTTATGCTAGGATTCTCTTCATGATAAAGATTTACTAGATGCTTCTTGTGTTGGATCATTCACACGTATGAAGGAAGAATCTAAATGGGATCTACTAGACCGTATTCAAGAGAGCACCGAAGCTTGGGAGAATGACAAAGGAAGAAAGTCAGGTACAAACTATGATTATGAATGCATTAAATCTTTTATGGGAACTGATGACTTTCGTGATATTAGTAATGAGTTTGGTCTTGATTCCCAAAGTATTGCCAACTGTTTTTAAGGACTTTGCCTCTTATATATAAATTCCCAAGAAAAAGTGGAATAAGTACCATGCACCTTATAAAGATGTTGTTAGTCATGTTCCTGTTAAAAGTACTCAAGTTTGTACTATTAATCATATTGTGCCTAAACCTTATGTTGAGAAAATACCTTTCCCATCTAAGGTAAAGGAGTATTCTATGATTATTAGTGCTAATAATAAAAGTGCAAAGAAAACTATAGAGCCTGATGAGCTCATTGATATTGAGCCTATGGTAGCTATTGTGAAAGATCCTGACGCTAGAAATATAGAGGATGAGCACATTGTCTTATGTGAAGACGATTTTAATATTATCTCTCATCCTAGTAAAGTTAGAAAATCTAGTGTTCCTGTGCTTTCTGTTAAAATTGGTGATCATTGCTACTATGGTTTATGTGATATTGGTGCTAGTTCTAGTGCTATTCCTTATGAGCTTTACAGGGAAATTATGCATGAAATTGGTCCTTGTGAGCTTGAGGACATTGATGTGGTTATTCACCTTGCAAATAAGGAAACCATTTGTATTGGTATTGTAAGAGATGTGGAGGTTCTTTGTGGTAAGATTAAATATCCTGCTGATTTTCCAGTGCTTAATTCAGCAGCTAGCAAAACTTGTCCTATCATTTTTGGTAGACCTTTCTTGAACACTTGTGGAGCTATTATAGATTGTAAGAAGGAGAAAGTTTTAACTAAGTTTGATGGAGATTCTTATGAGTTTAACTTTTCCAAATTTGCTAAAGCTCCTTGTGAAAATAGCTTGCCTAATAAAGATTTCAGGATGAAACAACTTGCTTCTATTGATCCGGTTTATGACCTTGGACCTCTTTTTGGTGACTGTAAGTATGCTCATCCTTGTGATAAAATTAATTCCTTTGATGGTTATATTGTCAACTTTATTCAAAGTGCTACTGAATGTTATTATGAGAGAGGGAAACATGGTTTTATGCTTCTCAATAATGTTAAGTTTCCCTGTTTTATGTTGAACACTTTGAAGTTGCATCTGTTTTGCCTTCCCATGATGGTGGATTTTTGTTTCAACAATTTGTTTTCTCATGATACCCCATTGCATAGGAAGTGGGTTAGACTCAATTGTGTTGGTTACTTGCTTCTTGATGCTCTCTTTCAGTCCAAATATACATCTCCTTTGTGAGCATCTTTGAAAGTTTCGAGCCTAACTTAAAGGCAATAAAGAAAAGTACTTGTTGGAAGATAACCCAAGAGTTTTGTCAAATCTTAGAAGTTATTACCTCTGTAATAACCACTCCTTATCCTTTTTGTTTTGGTTTTTGTGTCAAGTTCAACTACTTTTGAGAAGTGGAGGAGTTGTGAAAAGTGGCTGTCATGGGACATATTTTTGTGCTGCACCGTAAAAATTCGCGAGGGAGCTCATTACGTCGGATAGAGCTGTATTTTTCTGAGCTTGTTCTCCAAGTTGTTACCCAACTTTAATTAGTTCAGAACTTTTTGATTTGAGCAATAGAAGGTTTTCGAAAAAATCAATCTTTACCTGCTAGTCTGTTTTGACAGAATTTCTATTATCATTTGCATTTGCCTCTTATTGAAGCCTTTGTTTTAATGGATTTCAGTTGAAGTGTGTACCTAAAGGTTAATTGTTTTTGCTTACACTAATGTTGCCATTGAGGTTTGTGTATTGCCTTGAGAGAAAAGGAATTTCCAGGGGAAGGAGAAAAGGAGTCTGCAGAGTTCGTCTTTGAATAGGTAAAAGAGGTGAAAACAGAAGGTTCGTGAAACCCCAATCTTTTCATATTTTTGATGTTTTTAATACATAAGGGAAGTTACAAGACGGAACAGAGGAGGAGACAGAGTCCAGGGTGGACAAACCCACCCCAGGCGCAGGCCCCTGCCTGGCCGCGCCTGGAGGGGGTGTGCCACTCCTGAACTCTGACTCTACCTCGTTTTCGTGTCAAAACCTTCCTTATGCTTTGAAACTTCGTAATATATAACCCCCCGGATCCCGCGAGGTTCGTGCATCGTATTCTCGTCGTGTTTTTGTTTCGATCTGTTTCTGTCAGGAAAATTTCTCAAGTTTAGAGCACCATGGTCTCCGCCAACGACAAAGGCAAGAAGCCCGAGGAAGATGATCCTTGCAAACCCAAGGAGGAGGAGATTTTGGTAGGGTATGAAGGATACATGGAGGAGGAAAAGCAACCGGACACACGCGCTACCGTTGCGAGCATTGGAGTGGTGGCAAAACCTATCAAGCTCAATACGACAGCACGAATGTCCACAGGAGGAAAATCTCGACGTCATGCCCTCTCTCCACAGTCACCTCCTCCAAGTACCAAGAAACCCTTCCACACTCTTATACATGAGCGTCAATATCAACATGTGCCCAAAGGGAACTTGCCCTTGATGTGGGATATGCCTCGTTCTAACCATGCAGGGGAGGAACACACTAAGAAGGAAGAGTGGGGAAAGAATAGCAAGGACTGGAACTCTCGGTCCGATATGATCATGAACCACATTGAGAAAAACTCGGAGTTAATTCGTACTCTAACCTTCGATATTGAGGATTTGAAGAAACTGATTAAAGAGCTTATCAAGAGAACACCACCACCACCAAAGGAGTAATTCGTCATCAGGTTTGGCATCCCCTTGGCTTGTTCCAAGCTTGGGGGAGTGCCGCGGTATCACCACCATTATCTTTTATCTTTTACCATTTTAGTGGATTCATACATTTGGTAGAGAGGTTATCTTATTGTTTGGTTTGCATGTGGAAGTATCTCTCCTTTAGTTGATTATCTATATATCCCTTGGTGTGAGTGCCTTTATGGAATATTAATGAGAAGTTTCATCTTTTACTTTTTGCACTTCTTATTTTAGTTTGCAATCTCTATTATATGATGGATCTTGTTGATCAGTATTGGCATCACTTTGGGATCATCAAGTGGATCTAAATTGGTTTTGGCAAACCGAGTTCTGGTCAGTAGCAATACTTTTTGAGGTTTGAAAGAAAAAGAGAAAAGCTTACAGGTATTTTGTATCATTTGTTTTCTTTCTTGTTGGCTCATAAGCTTAGTATTCTTTATTTAAGATCTTTTTGTGTCTTCAAGGAAGATTGCATGTTTGGTTTTATTACTTGTATGTTTGCTTGTTTCTTTCAACTCTCTTGCTTGCCGCCCAGCCTTGCTAGCCCAAAACCTGTTTTGAGAAGGCATACTTCCAATCCCTTTGAACCAAAACCTTTGTCATTTGTGTCCTCCATATCTAGCTAGTAGCTTTTGCTATTCCAAGCAAATTCTCAAGCTTCATCTACCTTTCTAATTTAAAAGTATTTTGTTATGTGAAAACTAGTTAGTAAAGCTCTCATGAACTTGATGGCACACCTTATTTTCTTGCCCCTAATAGACTTGAACCATTGGGCCATCGAAGTTGTATATGATGACATCTATACGTTGGAATTAGCAGAACCGTGCTGTCACGGGGAACGTTTTCGACATTGCACTTGTACTCTATACACAGTTGATATCGTGCTCTTTTGTCTATGGA
Organism: Avena sativa; assembly: GCA_916181665.1. Taxonomy (NCBI): domain Eukaryota; kingdom Viridiplantae; phylum Streptophyta; class Magnoliopsida; order Poales; family Poaceae; genus Avena; species Avena sativa. The sequence goes on from OV702294.1 coordinate 513,871,176, forward strand.
TGTCAACGGTGTGAAATAAAGAGGGAACTTGTAAGTCCATGAAGTCTGTATTTTGTGTTAGAGAAACGACTGGGCCGCTAGCCTAAGCCATGCCTAATCATGGTGGAAACTTGCAGCATCACCATAGTGAGCTATCTATGAAGCAACCTCAATAAAAAACTATACACATGGTAAATAAAAAGATCGTTGAGATGATCATTGTCTGCTTGCCTTGTCATTTTGGTTATGGGAAAGCTCATGTACCATGTGCAAGGGGTACCTCGTTGGCGGTTCTCTATGATACACACGTACTTACAATGACAAGAACTTACCGTTGACTAAAGTTGAGTAGCACGAGGAGTGGCCCTCATATTCAAGGGACATGAGATTGCCAACTTATATTTCGTCAAGCATATACTCCATCTTTGTGCACTTTAACCTTAATCATCTCAAGATGCCTATGATAGGGGCAATGAGGGATCAAAGCTAGTAAGTACCATAATCTTTTGAAAGCTCTTTATGACTTGTAATCCCTGCTACCCTCTATAAAGGGACATTTCTCCTATTTACCAAGTTGAGTCAGCAAACCTACTTCCTCTCTATTTCCAGCAAGCATTTGAGTTGTTGCGTTTCAAGCATTCATATGGTGATTTATTCAATCATGTTCTTTATCTTCCTTGTTTGCACAAAACTCTTATCTATTGAGTATTAATTTGAAAGCTTTCGTTGTGAAAAACCTTTTTGAGCAAAGAGTGCTCCTGTTATAAAACTTCTACAAAAGCTTTTTGTGAAACCATTTGCTAGCTGTTCTCTGACCAGGAACAAGAGTTTGTCAATTCCAATTATGATTTTTCTTTATGCATCTCTGTTGTGACTCCTGTACTTGTTGCAAGCTAAGTTATATAATGGTGAGTTGCTTGCTTCTATAAGTTGTGTAATGGTAAATGTGATGCTTCTTGTTCGTATTCTTTTATCGACACTTCACTCCATAAACCTATGGACATGTTTACTGAGCTCAATTTTTGCTTGGGGACAAGCGAAGGTCTAAGCTTGGGGGGATTTGATACGTCCAATTTGCATCACCATTCTATATCATAATTTGCCTCTATTCATTGATATATGTCTTATTATGAGGTATTACTTATGTATTTTCCATTGTTTATGCATGTTGGATGATTCTTGGAGGATGAACTGCTGGATTCTGGATTCTAATTGAAAAGACGGTGTTTTGATGCAATTTCGCGAAGATCAGAAAAATATGGGAAAATATTATTTTTCCAGAAGATTAAGGAAGCCAGAAGGAGGAGCGAAGAAGGGTCGCAGGGGGCCCACACCCCCTAGGCGCGGGCCCACCTGACCCCGCGCCTAGGGCAGGTGTGTCCCACCTGTCCGGCTCCCGACTCCGCCCCTTCGCTTATATCTTCTCTATGGAACCCTAATACGAAGGGGCGACCACATATAGATTTCCGCCGCCTCTGCGGGGCGGAAAACACCGAGAGAGAAAGATCTCTTCGGCAGACAGATTTCTGCCAGGGAAATTCCTTCCCGGAGAGGAGAGATCATCGCCATCAACACCGTCATCAAGCTAGGCTTCATCGGGATCATCATCATCATCATCATCCACACCATCATCTTCACGAGCACCATCATCACCACTCCATCCCGCTATAACAATTATGTTGGATATTGCTTTAGTTCTTAGGGGAAACTTTCCCGGTATTAATTACTATTGTAGTTGATGCTTGTGAGTGGATCCATTGGATTATTGTTTATGTTCAGATTGTTATCCATTATCATATCATCTTTGATCTTGATCCATATGATGTCTTGTGAGTAGTTCGTCTAGTTTTTGAGGACATGGGAGAAGTCATGTTGTTATTAGTGGATCTGTGTTGAGTTATTATTCAATGGTTTAGTATTTAAGTTGTGGTGCTATTCTTCTAGTGGTGTCATGTGAACATCGACTACATGATACTTCACCATTTATGGGCCTAGGGGAATGCATTGTGTATTTGGATACTAATTGTGGGGTTGCCGGAGTGACAGAAACCTGAACCCCCGTTAGGACACCATTGCATAAGGGAGCGTAGGACCTCAGAGTTTAAGGCTGTGGTTAGGTTTATATCTTAATTACTTTCCTGTAGTTACGGATGTTTTCAGGGGGTTTAATCACAAGTATGTATTAGTCCAAGTAAGGTCGGTACATTAGCACAGGTTCACCCACACAACACTTACAACACCAAAGAAGAGTACTCAACTATTTGAAGCGAAAGCACTTGACAGAATTCCCATGTGTCCTCGAGAACATTTGGTCCTTATAAGTATTTCCACCGGCTTGTCCTTTGCTAAGAAAGGATTGGGACACTTGCAGTGTTTGTTCTTTGTTACCTGCTCTTTGATTTGTTGCCTTATCATAAAACCACTAAAAATCCGTTTGCTAAGTATTTACAGAGATTTCCTGCTCCATACCACTAGTCAACACCTTCTGCTCCTCGTTGAGATCGACACTCCTATTTATCGAAAGTACTGCAACACTCCTTGTGGGTCATCAATCGTCTACACGATATTGAGATCGGGAAGTGTACGACTATATCACCCACGAGAATCTGCTCTCGTTAACCGCTTTGGAATCTTCGAGGGTGAGTACTCTAATCGACTCGTTGCTACAATCTAGTAGATAAATCTTGGCTTGTTTCTGTGCATGCGGTAGAATTTTTTATATTCCATGCTACGAACCCCTACATTTATGCTATGCTAACTATAGAAGTGTGTCCATCACATCATTCTCCTAATGATATGACCTTGTTATTAATAACATACAATGTCCATGATCAGGAAACTATGATCATCTATTAATCAACAAGCTAGTTTAACAAGAGGCTTACTAGGGACTCTTTTATGTTTACAAAACACACAAGTATTAATGTTTCCATTTAATACAATTATAGCATATTATGCAAACATTTATCATAAACACAAAGATATAATAATAACTATTTTATTATTGCCTCTTGGGCGTATCTCCAACAGTCTAGGTTTTCTTACCATAGTGGAATCTTGGAGTAGAGGGCCTTTGGGCCAGATTTGGCTGTTCTTGATTTGGTTCTTCTTTTCCGGTGGCAGGAGGTGGAGCAAGTGGAGGAGCTCGGATCAGGTACCTGCGCGAATAATCCCACGTGGAGCTATGCTGCTCTGGTGCTTCGCCACGACACCATGTAGTTGTTGTCGATCCTTCTATCTCTCTCGACCAACCTTGGCAGCGAGGGACGAGACGGTAAGGGCTCTGCTGCGAGCTCAAGGTCTATGTGCAGCTGCCTTCTTCTTGATGGTTTTGAAGCCTCCTTCCTCCTCTTGGACGGTCGTTGACGAGGTTTAATCTCGTCAATGCCCATTGTTATGGACTTGGATTTTGGAGAAGATGGGGATGCTGGAGATCGTGACACGGTTAACAGACAAGCAACCAGGGGACATGAGATTTACCCAGGTTCAGGCCTCCGGAGGGAAAACCCTACTCCTGCTTGTCTGCTCTTTGATTACGGCGGAACCGAAGGTTACAGGGTGCGCAGATTCGATCTGGCGTGGATGCGTGTGCGAAAGTATGAGTCTGGTTCCTGTGGCTAGATCTGTAGATCTGTCTATTGTGTACGTGCGTGCGTAGTCGTAATCTCTCCTCCTCGTTGGACCCTCCTAGCCTTTATATATGGGGAGGCTAGGTCTCGGGTGCCAATACGAGTAGGTTACAAGTTGTATTCAAACTCTAGTCTTGAGGTATCCTTGTCTTGTGCGCTTTGGAGTCCGTGTCCATATGTGCTTCATGCAGCCGAAACGTCTTGGGCGTCCTGGACCCTGGCAGGTCATCGAGTGGGCCTTCCGTCGGGCTGGACCAAGTATGCTAACATCGGGTACCCGTAGGGCATATCCATGTCAGTAGCCCCCGAGTGTCCATCCGAAACATAGATTCGGGTGGAGACTTAGTTGTCTTGAACCTTGTATTTGGATGTCGGAGTCGAAAGTTGTGTCGAGTGCGAAGCACTTCACCCGGAAGTTCATCGGGTCAGCTGAATTTGTTCGGCTGTTGTAAAGGAATCGACATCATGGACGTAGTCAACACAATGGACTATAGGGTGCGCGACCAGCGCTCCCTATGGGAGTAGCTCCCGAGTGTCTGTTCGAGTCGTAGACTCGAGGAGAGACTCTAATTCAGCCGTTGTTTGCTTCAGGTCCGTAGGACACAATTTTTTTTTCGGATGCTTGAATCAATCCTCCCTATGGGAGTAGCCCCCGAGTCCGTAGTGGAGTCGTAGACTCGGCGTAGGACTCGAAGATCTTGTGTGTGCGCGATCAGCGCTCTAGTTTGGAGTAGCCTCCGAGTGTCTGGCGGAGTCGTAGACTCGGGCAGAGACTCGAGTCTTGTATCTTGTAGACGCAGTGGACAATCTCGCGGGCGTACCGCTGATCTGGAAGTACATCGGGTGCGCGACCAGCGCTCCTGATAGGAGTAGCCCCCGAGTGTCTAGTCGAGTCGCAGACTCGAGTGGAGACTCATGCGAGGACAAATCACTGACCCGGAAGTGCATCGAGTCAGCGTCTCATGCATAAGGAGCCAAGAATCGATGATGCAGTCGGAGTTGACGTGGCGGAGTCGTGCGGCGTTTAGCCGGAAGGACTCGATGTTGCGGATGAAGTCAACACCGTTGCTTCTGTCGGGTGAGCGACCAATGTCGTGTCTTCGTAGCATCAAGCGATGCAACCATCCAAGGAGGGACTCGACTCGGGTCTTGATTGTATGGCGTAGCCAGCTCTTTTGTCGACTCCTGTTGGAGGACCTAATAGAATAGCTCGACGCGGTCGATGTCCTTATAAGCTGCAGAAAACATAAAGAATTGTGAAGTACTTGTATCTTGTAAAGAATATTTGCCTGTCGGCTTGTACAGTAAGATTCTGGTGCCGATCGAGTCGACACTTTTGCACTGTATGCTAGGCCTTTTCGTTAGCCTGATTACCCTTAGTCTCAGTACCTTGCCGAGGCACTCGGAGTTCAAGGATTCGACGATCAGGCAGAATCAGCTACTCGGGCTATCGCGTTCGAGGTGCTCGAGTGCGTGGAGCCGATGGCACATTAGGTTACTCGAAGAGGGCGCAGCCCCCGAGTGTTTCGAGTGCGAGTTAAAAAAGGAAATCAGCTCTGAGTAGAGGGAAACTTAGCTTTATTGGTAGTTGTCGTGGACGGAGTCGACGCGGTAGCGGGTCACACGGCGGACGTAGTCGACGCAGTGGACCACGGTCATAGCAGCGACGGGTTCCTGGGGTCGATGGCGGCAGCGAATTCCGCATCGAAGATTGTCGCGGTCGAAGACCGCACGGGGTCGGCACATCCGAAGGATGTATCGAGTCATCGCAGCCGAAAACCGTATTGGATCGCCGATGTCGAGGGAGCCCCCGAGTCGTGGTCGCTGAAGCCGAAACAGCCAATTGCCGCAATCGAAGATCACGTCGGGTCGCCGCATCCGAAGGATGCAACGGAGAGCCCCTGAGTCGTTGGAGCCGAAGATCATATGACGGTTCGGATTCCCACGGACGGCGCCAATTGACGAGGTTTAATCTCCAGTTTCCCACAGACGGCGCCAATTGACGAGGTTTAATCTCCAGTTTCCCACAAACGGCGCCAATGCCCATTGTTATGGACTTGGGTTTTGGAGAAGATGGGGATGCTGGAGATCGTGGCACGGTTAACAGACAAGCAACCAGGGGACACGAGATTTACCCAGGTTCAAGCCCCCGAAGGGAAAACCCTACTCCTGCTTGTCTGCTCTTTGATTACGGCGGAACCGAAGGTTACAGGGTGCGCAGATTCGATCTGGCGTGGATGCGTGTGCGAAAGTATGAGTCTGGTTCCTGTGGCTAGATCTGTAGATCTGTCTATTGTATACGTGCGTGCGTAGTCGTAATCTCTCCTCCTCGTTGGACCCCCCTAGCCTTTATATATGGGGAGGCTAGGTCTCGGGTGCCAATACGAGTAGGTTACAAGTTGTATTCAAACTCTAGTCTTGAGGTATCCTTGTCTTGTGCGCTTTGGAGTCCGTGTCCATATGTGCTTCGTGCAGCCGAAACGTCTTGGGCGTCCTGGACCCTGGCAGGTCATCGAGTGGGCCTTCCGTCGGGCTGGACCAAGTATGCTAACATCAGGTACCCGTAGGGCATATCCATGTCAGTCGTGGTGGCGGAGGGGATGCTGGGGAGTTCTTCTTCGCCTTGGGATCAAGAAGGTGGTGGGATGGTCGAGTGCTATCACTAGTACAAACGCGTTACCTAGATATGGTTGTTGCCCATAGGCCTCATCCGGTTTCTCGTTCCAGCTCAAGCTCATAGCCTCTAAGAGCACACTGCTTGAGCCGGTTTTACTTTGCAGCTCTAAGATACACGACCTTGGACGGTGCAAACAACAAAATGCCTCTAAGATGTGCGAGCTGGAGACAACTAGTAGTCCCGACTGCTTGCAAGAACTCCTCAACCTCAGACGATCCCTAGTAGGGACCGTCTCCAATAGTCAGGCGACCTGAGTCGAATTCAAATAAAGACCATCTCCAGAACTAGGACGCCTTGAAGCGCCTGGTTAAAGTGACCGTCATAATGTCTATAAACCCTTTTAAATAGTATACATAACATGCTTATTCAAACTTAATCATAGCTAATATGACACATAATCATGATTCAGCAGCCAGATAGATAGATTAACTCAAGTACTTAGTAGCCAATAAAAAAGACCATTATATTAACAATTAACATTAGCCTGATAGTTGGGGAAATCCATACATATTTAGACATTACTTTATGGCAGTATATACAAAGTGGAGTTCATACATCAAACAAGCATAATTATTACTATCTAAGAACCAACATTGCATTTATAATGGGTCGCCAGGTGGAAGTTGCTGAACTAGAATATATAACTCTCCATTATTTTTTTCATGAAAGCAAAAAGGATAATACTATCCTGCTTTAAGTGGACGCTTCTCACAAATTTCTCTCATCCAGTCGTCAAGATTGCATTTGATCCACCAGCTTCCATCTTTACCGTAACCATCTTTGGATTCTTGTTGTTAATTTGCCAAACATGGACATAATTTGGTCACCTATCCTAGCACTACTCTATCCTTGGCACGCTTAACTTCTCTGTTCCATCAGGATGTCCTTGCACGAAGGATATTGTACCGTGTTGTCAAGACTACCATATCAATCCTATTATATGTCACATGTCTTTATTTCTCGAAATTACAAACAACTATTTAAATAAACAACAATAAATAAGCAATAATAATATTTTATTCCAATGAAAATTAAAAAAATATTAAAATAATATTTTATTTTATTTGTCATTTATTCATTTAATATGGCATAACTAATATCTTTAAATCTGTAAATCAAAATTTGACAAATAATATATCCATTATTATAAGAAAAATATGAGGAATCTAAATATGGCATAATTTTTTTGCTAACAACAAATTAATTTTTTAAATAACTTTTATTCCTTTTCAAATTTTAAAAATCTAAAAGTATCCAAAATGGCCTAAGGCGGCTGAAATCGAACTCAAAACTTTTTCCATATGTTTTGAGAGGTTGTACTTTTTTTCGACATTGTACGCAAAAGTTATAGTCATTTGAAGTTTTCATAATGTTTTTTGGCAAAATATGTCAAAATTAATGTTGTTAATTTTCGTAACAATTAAATCACTTAATATAACTACAGCTTAAAGGCTTTTATTTTTGAATTCTTTATAATTTTATGGCATGCTTTTAAAACTAGAAAAGGCGATCTCTCACGCGTATGTGTGGACAGAAATCTCGTGGTGTGGCAGAATTTTGCCTATTTTTCTACCATGGTAGAACCCGCCAATTTTTTGTCAGAATTTTTTAGTCCTGGTCGATGTCTCAAACTCGGACTAAAGGTTTATTTTTAGTTCAGTTTGAAAACACCAACCGAGACTAAAGGGACCGCTAAAGGGACCGAGAGTAAAGGTAGAGCTAGTTAGAAACATGAAGTGAGAATTTGTAGTATGTCGATTTGGATATCCATTCAGAGTCTCTCATCATCCCTTGATCCCGAAACATACAGTACATAATTGAACTTCTGCGGAGGCCCAGTGCAACGTGGTCCGTCGCATCGCATGAATAGTGGCGCATGGGCCGTCGGGGTGGCCGCCACATGTGTGATTTCTGCGGCAGGGGCTACGCATACGTCCCACGCGGCGTCGCAGTGGTTGATTGAGAAAACAGAGAACCGGTAGCCGATCTACGAAACTGAATAAATATTTGGCCGGACCAGCTGTCATCACACACCGATGAAGATGAAGCTCGGTACGGTTACTGCGAGGACAAACGAAACCTTTTCCGACGCCATCGGAACGACCAAACTTCCTTCTTCCACGTACTAGTACTTACTAGCAGTATGGTATGTACGGCATCCTGGATGTACTGGCAGCCAAAACCCCCTGCCGTACTTAGTTGTGCGCGGCCACCGATGGACCCGTTCAACCCAGGGCGCACCTCGCTCTCCCGTATTCCGGCAACGTCGCCGTCAACCCAATCCCGCAGCGAAAAAACAATCACCGGCGAGGTGAGGGGACGCGGAACGGCGCGAGCGTGCCGAGTCCACTGCCGTCTGCCGCCGCTGCCGTCCTGCCGCAACGAACCGGTCCGTTTCCTCCCGTGCCCGACACAGATCTCGACCGCGCGCGTAAACAAAACCAACCAACGCGCCGATCGCCTTGCCTACAAAGTACACAAACCCCTCCCCCGGACCGCACGTAGACGTAGAGATTCCACCTCCGTTTTGCCAAGGAAACACCCCCCGCACAGGCACAGGAGGCACAGCGCGGCGCAGGGCGGTTGATTGACTTTCCACTCCCGAATTGGCCCTGCCGAGCTCACACACCCACACACTCACATGTTGAACCATCCCCCCCACCCCCATTCCCATCCCCGTCACGGTCACGGCACCCTTTCCCCACTCCTCCGCCTCCTCTCCCGCGCCGTCGCCGGAGGCCCCTCGCCGCCGCTGCCCTCAGACCACGCCAGGGCCAGGCTCACGGCCCGACCAAGGATGGACCCGCCCTCCTCCTCGGGCCGACCCAGTCCCAGTCCAACCACGCCGCGCCGCCAGCTGCAGCTCCAGGGCCCGCGACCGCCGCGCCTCAACGTGCGCCCCGAGTCGCACGCCATCAAGAAGACCTCTGCGGGACCGCCCCCGCAGCCTCAGCCTCAGCCGCATGGCCACGGCCACATACGGCGGGAGGAGAAGCCGCGGGAGCCGGTGATCATCTACGACGCCTCGCCCAAGATCATCCACACCAAGCCCAGCGAGTTCATGGCGCTCGTACAGCGCCTCACCGGCCCCGGCTCCGTCTCCGGCGCGCTCCACTCCTCCTCCTCCTCCTACGAGGCACAGACCCAGACCCAGGACTGCCAGATGGACGACGAGGAGGACGCGCTGCTGCCGGGGCAGTCCATGTTCCTGCCCCCAGAGTTCCTCCTCTCGCCGTCCGCCGCGATGTCGCCGGCCGCGAGGCTGGCCACCATCGAGAGGTCCGTCCGGCCCACGCCCGCGCCGGCGCCGCCCGAGTACATGGACTTCTCCGACTACAGGTTCGACGACGGCGGCCTCGCGGCGGTCGTCAGCTCGGCCCGGCCCGGCATCCTCTCCCCTCTGCCGTCCTCGCTGCCGCCCGCCGCGGCCTCGGGCCAGTTCTCCCCGCTCCCGTTCGACCCGAGCTGCATCAGCTGGCTCAACGAGCTCAGCCCCATCCTCCGGACCGCATCCACGGGCGCCGCCTCGTCCGGCAGCGGCGGCGGCGGCAGCGGCGCCGCCCGTCCACCGCAGTCCTACTACTCCGACCCCTTCGTCCCCAGCCCCCGGAACCTGCTTGCCACGCCCACCGTGCCGTCGCCGAGAACCTTCGCGGAGCTCATGAGTAACCTGCCGGATCTTTAGGCGGCCCGGCCGGCTCCGGCGTCAAAGAGGCCGGAATTTTCTCTCCTTCTTCCTCATTCAATTTTGGAGCAGGGGCAACCCGGCGTGGTGGGCCCCCATACTGATGACAACTTAATTAGTGAGAATTTTTTCCTTTTGGTTTTATTAATTGTTCTTAGGCAACCACTAGTCCACTTGTAGGCAGTGAGGAAAGTGGGAGGAAGGAATTGAGAAAGCAATGCTATAGTCAGCACTAGTAGTACTACTCTCTTGTTTTAGAAGGATGAATTTAGAAGGATCGGGCATCGTCCCACTCTCTTGTTTCTTTGGATTTACATCTCTCGAGTAACCTGAAGAAATGATTGTCTGTTCGAGAGGTCATTTGTTTATTCTGTACACTAGTGCGGTATTCTTGGTTAGGTCATGCTGACTTTGCATGGGCGCGACACATTTTTAACCGTCTATGTGTCCGAAATGCTATTTTAGAGCATCTTAGCAGACACCCTAAAAGTGTAGACCAGAAAATGCGTTATCGGGTTGGGTTTCTCGTGTCTTTTCACGCCGCGCATAGCAGGACGAAACAGAAACCACGAACCCAAATCGTCGATTTAGATTTCGCCCGTCCCTTCGTCGTCTTCGTGTACAAATAGGAGGCGCCGACGTGTTCATTCCATCCATCCCCTCCCTCTTCAATCTCCACCGCGCCGTCATGAAATACATGGCGGCCAGCCCGTACTGGCCGGCACTGTTTAAGGAGTGGAAGACCAAAATAGGCAATCGCATCATTTACGGGCGCGTGGTGCACCCGGATCTCCGCAATCGAGAAGGGCGGAAGACGTTCTGGTCCATCCCTGGACGGACCAAGTACACCGTCATCGCTGTCGCTCGCCGCGAAGAGGTCCTCCGTCTCGCGAACAATACGGAAATCGTGGAGGTTCAGTCCGACGACGAGGAGGAAGTCGGCGGCTCGGAGGAGGAGGACGCGGAGGACAGCGACAATGAAAGTAAAATTGTTGACTAGTGGTTGAATCAATGAACTAGATTTATGTAGGATGTGAAATTATAGCTTTGTTTAGGAAGAACTCGTGGTTGAATCAATGAACTGCAACTATGTTTCTGTCTCGAGTTAGATCTCTGTCCCAGATCAATTTCTATCACAGCGAGGGTTGGGAATGTGACCGTCGAGTGGCGGAGGCCTTGTCGGCGGGCGGAATTTGTTTGCTGGGGCCTAAGTCGACGGCAGCGCCCGGCGGCGGTGACTGGTGGATGCGGAAGGGAGGGGGACACGCTAAAACTACCGTCCCGCCAAGCATCCCGTGGTTCCTAGGTCGGATCCGGGTCAGGCTCGAAACCTGGAGATTTGTGGTTCCGCGGGGATGTTATGTCGAGGGCCCTAAAAAATCGGTTCGTACGGTTTTGGTGCGTCTGTTCTGGTCAATTTTATCAAGCGAAATCGAATAGTGGCGGTTATTTTTCTGATTTCACCCTTTTATGGTGTCTGCTAGAGATGCTATTGGATACGCACGAAGGGGTAACCTTCAGGATACACTCTACTCTCAATAGATAAGAAGGGAATGCAGGTAGCTTAGTAAGGAATGGAATAAAATGGAAAAAAGAGAATGAAAGGAGAACTGAAGTTTGTATTTGGTAACTCTCATGTAGTTATGTTTAACTTTTAATGCAATTTATAGATTCGACAGCAATAGTCCCTCGGACTTGAAAAATAATAACGAAAATGGTTATTTTTAGTAAAAAAATGGACTGTACATTTTTCACAAATCATCAATTTTAACAAAACTAATTCATTTATTTAAACTAGACTAAAATAGAGCGTACCTATCTTCACGAACCGGTACGGGAAGCACAGGAGCAGGCGGTCGCGACACACAAAATCCATCAAGGATTTTGTCCCTCTTGCCGGCGATGTCATCCGTCCGCTCACCTCTGGTGGTCTTCGAGCCTTGTAGTAGGTATGGCGGACCATGGCCTCTCGCCGGTGGGAGATTTTTTTTTTTTTTTTCGTTTAGCCTGTTTTCAGTGTGTGTTTCGGGATGTTAAGGTGGCGGCTATGTATTGAAGTCAGAATAAGATCCTCCCCCACTCTATCCTCGTCCCCGTGGTGCATCTAGCGTCGGCGGAGGGCATGTGGAGTCGTGTGTCCGACGGATCTCACGGATCCAGTCCGTTTTCGTATTCGGTGGTGTATTTTGAGGTTAGTCTCTCCCGATCTGGTTGTCATCAATAGCGATGGTTGCTGCTCTGGTGTGCTGGTCCTTCGTGATCTTAGCTCGAGGACTTCCCGTCTGTCTGTTACAACTTACAACAAGCTCTATTACGACAAGCTTTGTCCGGCTTCGTTGATGGAGGGGCTGTTAAACATCATGTATAGTTTGTACGTGTATTGTTCTCTATTCCGGTTGTACAAGTCCTTTGCCTACACGGTAAGGCAATCTCCGGTTGTATAAGTCCTTAACCTACATGGTAAGGCAATCTCCTGTACGTATCCCAGCTCATATAAATAAACACCTCACGGGCCTAGGTTGGCACCGCTGCAATATTTGTTTTTCATGGTACCAGAGCCAATCTTCCTGATCACATCTGAGAAATCGCCATGAGCTTCCCCTCTTCCTCTTCAACGTCTACGATGGCGGGTGATCGCTCGGAGGGATCGTGACCGAAAAGCTGACGAGGGAGAACTATCTGATCTGGCAATCTCAGGTCTTGCCAGAGATTCGAGGTGCCCAACTCATGGGGTATCTGGACGGATCGGTGGCGGAACCGGCAAAGGAGATCAAGACGAAGGACAAGGATGGGGTCGAGGTGGCAATCCCAAATCCTGATTATGCACGATGGATCTCTCAGGATCAATTCGTGCTTTCTTACCTTCTCCGGAACATGACGAGAGAGGTGTTGACGCAGCTGGTAGGACTCACGAGTTCCGTTGCTGTGTGGAAGAAGGTGACAGAGATGTTCTCGTCACAATCAAAAGCTCGGATAGTGCACCTCCGCACTCAGCTTACTCAGACAAAGAGGGATAATTTCGCCTCGGGTGCGGCCTATTTGACCGCATAAAGTCTCTGACCGATGAGATGTCAAGTGCCGGCAAGCCCCAAGACGACGATGATGTCGCCTCCTATGTGCTCGCCGGTCTGGATGATGAGTACAATGGCTTTGTGGCAGCGATCACGGCCTTGATCAGGGCTCAGCAATCCGTGAGTCTCGGCGATCTATATTCACAATTTCTCTCATATGAATCTCGCCTTGATAGCCAAAACCCTAGCGGTGGTAATGGTGGTGATCCCTCCGCTAATGCTGCAACTCGTGGAAATTGGAACCGCAACAAGGGTGGTTGAGGTGGTGGGCGAGGAAACTTTGGTGGCAATGGTGGCCATGGACAAAACGGCGGTGGAAACCACTACTACGGTGGCAATAATCAAGCAAGGAGCGGCAACTACGGTGGCAGAAATTATGGAGGCTACCAGCAACAGCGTCAAGGTGGAGGCCGTCCCAATGGTCAACAGGGTCGTGATGTCACATGTCAAATTTGTGACAAGGAGGGACATCCTGCGTTTCGGTGTTGGAAAAGATTCAACAAGAATTTTCAGAGTCATCAACGCTCTGCTAATGCAGCTTCGGGGTCGTATGGTGTTGACCCTGCCTGGTACACTGATACGGGTGCCAGTAATCACATCACAGGAGAGTTGGAATTGACCATGCGTGAGAACTACAATGGTCAAGATCAGATTCATGGGCCAAACGGTAAAGGTATGGACATACATCACATTGGTCATTCGTTATATCATACCCCCAGTCATAATTTCCGTCTCAATAATATCTTACATGTTTCTAATACCACGGAAAGTCTTCTCTCTGTTCATCATCTTGCAAAAGATAATCATGCTTTCCTTGAGTATTGGCCTAACTTTTTCTCAATTAAGGACCAGGACACGAGGAAAATTCTTCTTCAAGGTAGATGTGCGGGGGGGGGTCTCTATCCTATGCCATCTCCATCCTGGTCATCGAGGAAGCAAGCTTTGGGGGTTCAATCTTCGTCGCATTGGCATAGACGTCTAGGTCATCCGTCTTCAATCGTTGTTCAACAAATTCTTCGAGATAATAATATTCCTTTTAGTGAGTCAAATAAAGAGTCAGTTTGTGATGCTTGTCGAAAGGCCAAGAGCCATCAGTTACCTTATCCTAAATCTTCTAGTGTATCTTCAGCTCCTTTAGAGCTTGTGTTTTCTGATGTATGGGGTCCCGCTACTCCCTCTATTGGTAGAAATAAATATTATGTCAGTTTTATTGATGATTATAGAAAGTTTACTTGGATAAATTTGCTTAAAAATAAGTCTGATGTGTTTCAGAAATTTTATGACTTTCAGCATCATGTAGAACGACTCTTTGATAAAAAGATTTTGGCTCTTCAATCTGATTGGGGTGGTGAGTACCACAAACTCAATTCCTTTTTTCAGCGTGTCGGTATCTCGCATCATGTATCTTGTCCCCATGCACATCAACAGAATGGTTCAACTGAGCGAAAGCATCGACACATTGTCGAGGTTGATCTCTCATTACTAGCTCATGCTTCTATGCCTCTTAAATTTTGGGATGAAGCGTTTCAAACGGCGTTTTTTTTTTTGATACATCGTCTTGTTAGTCGTGTCATTGATAATCGTACTCCTATTGAGCGCCTTTTCAAAAATAAGGGTGATTATTAGTTTTTACGAATTTTTGGGTGTGATTGTTGGCCCAATCTTCGCCCTTATAATTCTCGCAAGTTACAGTTTCGCTCTAAGCAATGTGCTTTTCTTGGATATAGTGGTCAACATAAAGGCTATCGATGTCTTGATATTTTCACTGGTCGTATCTATATCTCTCGTGATGTTGTTTACGATGAGTCTATTTTTCCTTTTGCCTCTCTTCATTCCAATGTCGGTGCTCAACTTCGTGCTGAAATCAGTCTTCTCCCTTCAAATCTTGGTCCTATGTTTTGGGGTATTGACGTACGAACTGATGATGATGCTAATCCTGCTAATTATCCGGTTGCCGAGTCGTTTGTGCAGGACACAGGTGATTTTTTGGGTGCTGACGCTTCTGGTTACAGTTCGGGAGACAGCCCGAGTATTTCATCGGGATCCTCAGACCGATCGGGTGCAAACGGGCCTCCTGGTTCCCGTCAAGTGGAGCATCCAAACCAGCCAGGAAGTTTTGATCAACCACTTCAGGCACGTACAGGTGCAAATGGGTCTTCTGCTGGTTCTCGTCGAGTGGAGCACCAGGACCTGCCCGGCGATTCTCCCGCGCGCGAGCAAGGACGTGTGACAGCGACAGAAGCCTCTCCCATGTTGGCATCGGGATCTTCTGCGGGCGTTACTCCCTCCACAGGTACGCACACAGGCACGCAGGGATCATGCGCGGCCGAGCCTTTTGCCTTTTCCCCTGGTAGCGCGGGATCCGGATCTTCTGCACTAGTAGCGCATGTGCAACCTGCTGTAGAGGGACGTCCACGTCCACGCACACGTTTACAACATGGAATTGTGCAGCCAAAAATTATCACTGACGGACGAATTCGGTATGACCATCTTCGCTTTACAAAATTTTGCTCTACTGGTGAACCAGAAACTGTCGAGGAGGCATTGGGTGATCCTAGTTGAAAGATAGCTATGGATGAAGAATATTCTGCTCTTATGCGTAATCATACGTGGCACTTGGTTCCTGCTGATTCTGGAGGAACATAATAGACTGTAAATGGGTCTATAAGGTAAAGCGCAAGGCTGATGGTACTATTGACAGGTACAAGGCCAGGCTTGTTGCCAAAGGATTTAAGCAACGATATGGTATTGACTACGAGGATACTTTTAGTTCGTTAGTTAAGGCTGCGACTATTCGACTGGTTCTGTCTTTGGCAGTGTCGAGGAATTGGAAGCTCACGCAACTTGATGTGAAGAACGCGTTCTTGCATGGTGTTCTGGAAGAAGAGGTCTTTATGCGACAACCTCCTGGTTATATTGATACTTCTCGTTCAGATTATATTTGTAAGCTTGATAAAACTCTCTATGGCCTAAAGCAGCCTCCTCGGGCGTGGTATTCTCGACTCAGCTCTAAACTTCAGCAACTTGGTTTTTCTGCATCACAGGCTGATACTTCGTTATTTATCTACAACAAAGGGGGAGTGACGATCTTTATGCTTATCTATGTTGATGATATTATTGTAGTCAGTTCCTCAGACACAGCTGTTGATGCTCTTCTTCATGATCTTGGTATGGCTTTTGCATTAAAGGATTTAGTAGAGCTGCACTTCTTCTTGGGAATAGAAGTTAAGAAGGTTCATGATGGTGTTATTTTATCTTAGGAAAAATATGCTAATGAATTACTTACACGTGTGAACATGAAGATGTGTAAACCTGTTGACACTCCTTTGTCAACTTCAGAGAAGTTGTCCTTGACTAGTGGTGAAGTGTTGAGTAGTGAAGATTCTACTCGATATAGAAGTATCATATGAGCATTGCAGTATATCACTTTAACTCGACCAGATATTGCCGATTCTGTCAATAAGGTTTGTCAGTTTTTGCATGCACCTACTACAGTTTATTGGACAGCGGTTAAGAGGATTTTGCGATATTTGCGTGGAACCATCTCTGTTGGCTTGCGGTTAAGTAAGTCTGAGTCTATTCTTGTTAGTGCATTCTCTGATGCTAATTGGGTAGGTTGCCCAGATGATCGAAGATCTACATGTGGTTTTGCTGTATTCTTTGGATCTAACTTAATCTCATGGAGTGCGAGAAAACAAGCTACAGTTTCTCGCTCAAGTACAGAAGCTGAGTATAAAGCTTTAGCAAATGCCACTGCTGAGGTAATTTGGATACAAACCTTGTTAAAGGAGCTGGGAGTACCACAGCCAAGAGCTGCATGTTTAATATTGGAGCTACGTATCTCTCCGAAAATCCTGTATTTCATGCAAGGACAAAACACATAGAGGTGGATTATCACTTTGTTCGTGAGAGAGTAGCTTAGAAGCTTTTGGACATACGGTTTATACCTTCAGGAGATCAACTAGCGGATGGTTTTACTAAGACACTCTCTACTAGTCTACTAAAAACTTTTAGACGCAATCTTAATTTAGATAAGTTATGATTGAGGGGGAGTGTTAAACATCATGTATAATTTGTACGTGTATTGTTCTCTATTCTGGTTGTACAAGTCCTTTAAGGCAATCTCATGTACGTATCCAGCTCATATAAATAAACACCTCACGGGCCTGGTTGGCACCGCTGCAATATTTGTTTTTCAGGGGCGAGGACGGCGGCGCGCTTTTGGCGCACTAGTGGTTATAATCACCACTAGGTGGTTTAAAGACCTTTTTAATTCTTTTACGTTTATACCTCTTTGTAATTATTTTTAATAGATCGGTAAAATTTCACAAAAGAAAATAGAACGTATCTTAAAGATTCTAAACTGCCATCTCTACTGTTGGATGAGGCCACGAACGCTGGACAGAAATTGATCACCGTTCGGCAGGCCAGGCCACTACGCGCAGCAGTCCGGACCTAAACGGCCTGAGTCTGAGTGCCCATTTTAGCCAGCGTTGACGAGTTGGCGTTTTGATATACATATCTCAACAAAACAAAGCAATAAATAAAATTATAGTAGTTCAGAACGTCAAAGTTTCCCACACACACTCAAACATGATTCACACATTATATTTTAAAAACTAAGGGTGTATTAAAAAATGAAAGGATTATCCTGAATGCCTAATATACTCAATCAAATCCGGTTGAAGCCGCTCACAAGGTCCCAATCACGGATCGTATGATGCACATAAACTATTTCTAAGATGTTGCCCTAGGCTGTGAGCCTATGACTCAACCATGGTACCCTCAAATTAACAGGTTTTGCCATAGAGGTTGTCATCACACTTGTCCTCAATGATTATGACATATGCTTCTTCAATGAGCCCCTACATCAAAATCTGGTTGTGCTCGTGCATCATGCTTGCAGCGGCCAACAAAATGTTGGTGTCACAGTCAGACTTGTCATCCAAAGATGATTCAATGAATTTCTTGCAGAAAAACTCAAATGCCTCGTCCATCTGCGCACACAGAAGCCGCTGGGCAGTTCATGGCCGCAATGCCAATGTTCATGTCTATGTCGGTGTTGTCCAAAATGTGTGTCCAATGTACATCAAATGCGGTCTGGCAATTGGACGAGCGGGTCCTAGGCGCATGGGCTAGCGATGTGACCTAGTGTATGGTCGGCAAAGTATAGGCATCGTGGCTAGCCTCGGGATGCGGACGCAGAAACCAGTGTTGCTAATGGTAGAAACACATGCGACGATAGCCGAGGACGGCAACAACCACCCCATGCGCCCTAGTGTTTGGTCGGCGAAGTATAGGCATCGTGGTCGGTCTTGGGATGCGGCCACAGAAATCAGTGTTGCTAATGGTAGAAACACATGCGACGACAGCCGAGGACGGCAACAACCACCCCATGCGCCCTAGTGTATGGTCGGCGAAGTATAGGCACCGTGGCCTGTAACACCCTCGGCTTCTTCAGACTGACGACTGTCACTTGTGGCAGCTCAATAGGATCTCTAGACTAACCCCACAAACCAACACTAGTCTTTTTTGCGCACTTTGTCCTCACTCGTGCGCACCCGGTACCCACTTCCCTGTCGGTCACCCATCCTATAACTGCTCTAGGCCAAGCACGCTTAACCTTAGAGTTCTTTTCGAATGAGTTTCCAGAAAATAAGTTGCAACTTGTTGGTATGGGTTTCCTATCAATCCTATTGCCATGCGCCAGGGTCCCACATACACCCACCCTTAGAAGATCGTCGATCAACCACAAGCCAGGAACGTTCCCTCTTGGCACACGTCTGTGCGTCCAGTGCCGGCACATTGCCATGCCGTGTCCACTCTGGGCCACACACGCCATGTTACACATGTTCGCCACTGACCCACACATGCCCATGTAACCGCGAGGGTCGGCTCTGATGCCACTTGTACACCCCCGATCTAACATCCCAAAAATATCAAACTTGGATCATCAAATTCTAATCATCAAATTTAGGGTTAACAAAAACTTTTCTATTTAAAAATATGAAAGCATCCATATGTGTGTATTGAAATTTAGATTCTTTTGAATTGCCATGATTATGTGTTTATTTGCTTGTAAAATGATTCTTAGGTGAAATAAACATCATCTAACCAATCCCCAAACTTTTCCCAAAGACAAACAAGTCAAAACAAACAAATTAAGTGAATGGTCACTTTGGCCAATTGAACTCCCATGCCTACTTTGGCTATCTCTAATTTTCAGAACTTAACAGAAACATGTATGGATCTTTGCACCCCTTGATAATACTCATAACAAAGTATCAAGGCACATTTTGTGATCATCCAAAAACATTTAAATGCTTAGTCTAAATGACAGTCTAAAATTGAATCTATCTCATATGGGAAGATCCCACTATTTCAAAAACCACTCAAACCAACTCAATTTTCAAAACCCAAGCATCCACAGACTCCCCAGTACATGCCTAGCACACCCACCAAAAATCTTTTCAAAATTCAAAACTTAAGTTCATGCGGCCATTTCATCAAACAGGTTGTAGATGCAAATCAAACAAAATTAAAACACTATGTTGAGCAGTGTTTTGGGCCTAACTTATTCCCTCTCTGGACACAACTAGCCTTAGTAGATCATCTAGCTCATTTAACTAACCTTAGCAGTACTGTAAGCAATGGTGAGCAGGCCGAGAGCACCATTGCCACCCCATGGTCGACAGCAAGCTACGAGCAACACTAGCCTCGCCAACCTTGTCTGGGAGCTAGCTAGCACCCCACCGCCACTCCCTGTCCCAGCCGCGAGCAATGCCAGCCACTGGACCACATGCCCAGGCCATGCCAACCTTTTCTGCAAGCATGCCGAGAGCGCGCCCGTGCGCCACCCTCGACACACGCCCACAGACCGCGCGCCGCCCTCGCCGCGTGCACGCGTGATCACCAACACCCCAGCAATCCCGCAGACACGTATGTTTGCCGCCGCGCGGACCACGCGCGCTGTGCGCCATCAAAACTTCCGTCGGACCAGCGCAGAGCACCGCAGCGTTCCGACCGATCAGCACCGCCCCACGCCTCGCCACCACGCCGTTGAGCTTCGCTAGGGAGCACAGCACCGCCCCCTACCGTCGCCCACGCCGATAGCCCTCTGTGCCGTCGACCACGACGAGCTCAGCTTGCGCCCGTCGGTCCCCTCTCGCCACTATAAATAGAGGCATCCCCCGCCCGAATTCTTAACACCATTCTACTCCCCTCTCACCCAGAACCACCCCACCTCATTCCCGGAGCAAGATGAGCAGCGCATCGCCGGAATTTCACCGGAGCCCGGCGCTGCTGGAGAAGAAGGAAGCTGTCGATTGGAGCCGCCCCGGGAGGAGCTGCCGGTACTAGGAGGATCGCCGTCATCGACTTTGTCGTTTGCCCACATCGCCGACCCTCGCCTGAGCCCCGGTGAGCCTCCCACGACCCCCACTGAGCCGCTAGGGTTCGAGCTCGCCGGTGACTTGTTCATCGTCGACGACGACCCTCAGCCGTCGATCTTCATTCTAATCCAACGCACCACATTGCCCCGTACCGCTTCGCGTTTAAAGAGCCACTGACCAGTAGACCCCCCTGTCAGCTGCACCCCGTGCTGCGGAGTGACACTGAGCCAGCCCAATAACCCTTCCCGCGCAACCCACTTGTTTGAATTTAGATTTTTCTATTTATATTCAAACTCAGTTCTATACCTAGTTTCAAAAATCAACCTAGCTCGATTCAGTGAACCAAATTGAATGAAACCAATTTTGTTAGAAAGATATTGAAATGCTTAATCCAAGGCCGTTGGATTCAAATCGTTTGGATCTATAGATAAACCTTGGTAAAAATAACAAGTCAGAAGCTTTTCTGCATTCAAACATTTTTCAAATTTCAACCATAATAGCTTTTGAGTTGATTCCAACTCTCAAAAATCACATTTGATCATACCTTTCATAATATATAAAAACATATGGGTTTCCTTACAGAAATAATGTTCAAGTAATAAAAGAATGCCACATAGGCATTTCTAGTCACTTTATTTAATTGAAATAAAAGGTTAAACCTTATTAAATTGTGACACCACTTTAAATCACATTCCCATGTACTGAAATATGTAGTGATGACATGTGTCAACATGATCCCATGTTTGGTTTGGAGAATATTAAATCTTAAGTAGTTTTTCAATGAGAAGAAATTACTTTTCTAAAAATAAATAAATAAGACAAATGCTTTATTCTTGTGATATTAGTGATGATGCTAGATCATCTATAGAACACCTTTGTGTGATGATTGAAAGTAGTTAAGTATTGTTTGATGATTGTGTACCTCGTATTTATTCATAGACGCTAGTACCGACCAAGGATATGAGGTGGAAGGAGGATACTACGAAAAAGAAGCCGAGGAGAACTTCAACCACTGCTTTGCACAAGTCAAGCCTTACTAACCAATTTGACCTATGCAAGCTAGCACTTGCAATTATGAAAGTTAGATAACCTATGCAATGCACTAAGCATACTTGGTTGGACACATTTGATGGTACCCAATCCCAGTTTTACTTGCAAGCTTTATACTTTATTCCTTGATCAAAGCTATTACTTAGAGTTTACTTGAGTAAATTGTAGATACTAGAAAGATAATTGAAGGTTGCATAAAGAGCATAAAATTTGGCCTAAGCTAGATAATCTTGATGTCACCCTAAGGCATGAGATTGTACTTAGTTGAAACTCCACTTGTTTACCACCCCTCATTAGTACTCAGTCCCTTTTGTAGATGCTAGTGCTAAGCATAAAACTTGATCAACTTTAGATGGGAATACTTGGTGAAAATGGTTATGAAAACCTTAGAATGATGAGTCATTCTACTGAGATGTTTTGACATGTGTTTCCGAACACCAGATAATTTTGATGATGAAAATGTTGAGGCATGAGCCTTAGCCCTTTATAAAACTGATGGTTGTCTGGATGCGATACCATTCCAATTTTATCGTACAACCACAATACCCGAGAATTGGGTAGGGCTTGACTGGAAACTTATACACCTTAGTATGGGTTCCCTCACGGCCAAGGTCTGAGCTGAGGCTACCTTGTGAAGATTGTCCACCTGTGCAGTACCCAAGATGACAGTTGGTCGTGGTTGGGAGGCCAAACTCACAGGACAGGTGCCTATACTAGGACATGTAATCGAAAGGTTAGGATTGATTATCCGCATACTGAGTATGGTGAATTCAGGATTTGTTCCTGATGGGTGTATCGAATGTTGTGGTGAAAGTGTACAATCTCTGCAGAGTGTCAAACTATTCGAATAGCCACGTCCGCGGTTATGGACAGTTGGAGTGGCCATACTATTTCCCCGTCAGATATTTCCAAAATGACTTGTGAAATGAATTGAGATTTTGACTTGACCACAACAGAGTTGTGATATGAAATTCAGGTTCCCACTTAGGTGTTATAAAATTTTAACTAGCTTTTCTTGCTTCTGAACTTAGTAGAAGTAAATCTGGCTTTTTTTGCAAAACAACCCTAGAGCTTAGTGTCCTATTATAAAAAACCCCTTCACTTGTCAGTATTAGTTTGCGAGTATTTAAATAGTACTCATGGCTTTGTCCCTGGCTATTCCCATGGCCAGACTATGAAGAGGAGTACCAGGACGAAGGACTCCGGGAAGGTTATGGCAACTAGGATCATCTCCCATCGTCAGCATTGCCTGTGACCCCGAAGATGGAGCTTCGCCTACGCTACCTTTATTATTACGTATTTTCGCTGCTTGAGTTGTATTAAGAACTGGATCATGAGATCCTTATTTGTGTAAGACCTTATGTATGGTTTGTAATGGATGATGTACTGTGGTATCCAAATCTGTTATGTCTCGCAAAAATGGTAATCCTGGGATTGTGATGTATGGCATAACAGGCATCTGGGTTTAAAAATCCGGGTGTTGACACCCGGTCTCTCCAGACCGACGGCTGTCACTTCTGGCAGCTCAATAAGATCTCTAGACTAACCCCACAGACCAACACTAATCTTTTCTGTGCACTTTGTCCTCACTCGTGCGCACCCGGTATCCACCCCCGGTCGGTCACCCATCCTAGAATTGCTCTAGGCCAAGCGCGCTTAACCTTAGAGTTCTTTTCGAATGAGCTTCCGGAAAAGAAGTTGCAACTTGTTGGTATGGGTTTCCTATCAATCCTATTGTGCCATACGCCAGGGTCTCACATGGCCGGTCTCGGGATGAGGCCGCAGAAACTAGTGTTGCTAATGGTAGAAACACATGCGATGACAGCCGAGGACGGCAACAACCACCCCATGCGCCCTAGTGTATGGTCGGCGAAGTATAGGCATCTAGGCTGGTCTTGGGATGCGGCCACAGAAACCAGTATTGCTAAGGCTGGCCATAGTGCTAAGTAACTTAGACTAGTAACATGCACATGTTACTAGTTCATGTTACTACCTTCATAGTGGGTACATGTTAATTAGGTTGTAGACTCATATGGTCTTGGTATGTGTGATGTTATGGTAACTAGCTAAGCTACTACTACCCTCTCTTTCTTCATTAAATATCATGCCATGTCACCAATTTGCTTACTTGGCATTGCATATACATGCATGTTACTACGAGTAAGTACAATAAGGTCCGGTCAGCAGGCTATAAGGATTAAACTAGTATATTTGTGCTTAGTTGGATAAGAGAGAAGAAGAGAGAGAAGAAGAGTGGGCTCTTAGTTAAGAGTCAGCTGCAACACGTGCTCCTAGGCATTATGTAAGAGTGTAAAGTGGGACATACATTGATAAATTAGTATATTTTTATATCTATCTATTGTACATGTTGGCTATTAGATTGACTTTTGATGACATGGACATGGCTTATAGCCAGTAGTTGACTCTACTATTGCCCTTCTCTACTAGCTAAGGCTGATCATAGTGGGGAGTAACTTAGAGTAGTAACATGCACATGTTACTAGTCTAAGTTACTACCTTTGCCTTATTAATACTGGGAAATAACTTAGGCGTGATAACATGCAATGCCATATTAATTAGGTTGTAGACACACTTTGCCTTGGTATATGTGATGTTACAGTAACATAGCTAGTTACTCAATCCATCTCTCTCTTCATTAAATCATTGCCACATAAGTAAAAATGCTGACTTGAACTCTTAGTTACTACTAAATTACCCCACTATGACCAGCCTAAGTTATTTCCAATATAACTATAATGATAGAGACACGTGCGACGATAGCCGATGACGACCACAACCACCCCATGCATCCTAGTTTATGGTCAGTGAAGTATAGATATCATGGCCGGTCTTGGGGATGCGGCCACGGAAACCAATATTGCTAATGGTAAACAATCGTGCGACGACGACGGTCGAGGACAGTAACAACCAGCGAGCTCTCTTGGCGCCAGCTAGCTAGTCTGCAAGAGACCGTGGATGGCGGGCGAGGGTTTGAGGTAGGAAGTGGCTAGTGTTCTGTGTTTCGGTAGAGTGAGGGCCCGGGATGAACAAGATGAGAACACGCGTGTGAGGCCAAACAACGACCGCTACCTAAATTTGATGGCCAAATGGATCAGTCCGCGCATGTTGATCCGTTTGAATCACGCTGTTAGACCGTGCCTGTCCTCGCGGATCAGATCAGACCAGTTCGGACCATTTGGATCGCTGTCCTGCATTTGGATCGCAGCGTCCGAAATGCCTTTATTTTCGGTGTCTCTTCTTCTTCAAATGCCAACGGCAGCATCTGGTGTTGTCATCAATAAAATTGTTTTCTTCTGCCGTGGTGATCGAATGGCCATGTCCTCGTGTGGACTGACTGTGTCAGTGATGGTGTTGCTGCGCCGGTCCTAGTTTTCTTTCCGGCGGAGAAGACGAGAGGGTGAAGAATGGCTCGCTCGATGGGTACGGATAATATAGGCGCTTGAATGCGAGAGCTTGCGAAAATTGGACGCTTCGTCCCGTCGCTCGCACGTGCCCTGGCAAGATTCGGTTTACAGGGGGGGAGGAACGTGGAGCTCTCACGCAGCAGTGTCTCACGCACACTTTTATTCCCCAATCGATTCCGTTGCTCATACTCGGACCAACCGCCGACATCGAGCTTGATTTGAGCAGTACTACTACTTCCAGGTCTCTGACCCCTCGCCAGTTGTCTACGGAAGGAAAGCAGGCAGGGAAAGATTTCCTTGGTCATGATTTGCTGGTTTCAGATTTTTCACCCCTTGAAAGTGGAGTAGATTGTATTGACACATTGCAAGCTCATGCATGTTCTGTTGCATACACATGGACGCCATGATGATGATGCTATAGTTCCGGCAACAGTAGCAAAGGTTCGCTTCATACAGTAAAGTTGTATTTCCTGGTGTTGCACGTGCTGGTTTCTATGCTGCACATATCGTGTTATTATTCTCAATCGTTTAATTTGTTGCAACCATTCGATATTTCTCACGTACATATGAAACTCACTGCATTGATTTGTTAGAAACATTACTTCATATTAAGTTTTTTCCCAGGTCGTAACATGTTCAACAGAGTGTGAGAAAAATGCCACGACGATGTCTCACTAATAGAGACGAGACATACAAAATTAATACGCAACAACAATGGGGCATGTTGTATATTGTGTTTTACTTGGGTCGGGCAACTTGGGAGTCCAGAACGTGACATCGGCGGAAACAGGAAAGATCTATTAGGGCCAGAGCAAAAATTACAACTAGTGTGGGAAGGGGGCGTAGTCAAAAAATACACAAGACTTCATCATAAGGAAGCAGAGACCTAGGTAGAAATATCGAATCATGAGAGGGTAGGGCCCTTGCTAGTATGGTCCCCGTTTCCGCCATTGCAAGCATCCGATTGAGGGCTTTCCCTTGCCTGGCCTAAACCTATCATGTGCCTTGGTTTTGTCAAACTATTTTTATGAAACGAAGGCAAAAGATTTACCTCTTTCATTAACATAAAAGAATAGTTCATAACACAAACATAAAAGGTCCGCAATACGGAGGAAACATGGTGGCCATCCAAGTGCTTTGCCCTAGTGGTGCGCCGCATCATCTATTTTTCTTCGATTCTTGTAATGATTAAGAAATGGGGTGAGGAAACATCACCTAAGACTCTTGCATTTATTTCCATATCAAATACACATAAACATCACATGTCGAGTGCAGTGAAATAGAAACCTCTCATGACTGGAAGCAACTGATGAGAGTTCCCCTCGGCATCTTGACTAACTTAAACTAGACTAAAGATGCAGCCAAAGCATGTAAACCTAAATGGGTCTAGTCCTCGTGGATGAAATATACAAAGGGATAACTGCCTAATCCATACCTAGTTTGTTTCGGCGATGACCAAGTTTGAGGGAGGAGTAAAACATGTGTTACTGTGAGGATGAAGAAGAGAAGTGCATATCACGACCCTAGAGTGGTCAACTTAGACCTCGTGGTGAACTAAAATAATCAGGCTTTGTACTAAACATTTATACTTTATAGATTTTTAGCATGCTAAAATATTAACGAGTATAATTTATTTTATTTGGCCAGCATAATTAATCACATGACATTGTGGGAAGCGATAGGGAGGACGGTGGCCCCTACACCGAGGTTTATATTTGAAATAATCAGAACACAAAAATGACGTCTACAAGGACTTGAACCTGGTGTGACTTTCTTCGATTCTTGTAATGATTAAGAAATGGGGTGAAGAAACATCACCTAAGACTCTTGCATTTATTTCCATATCAAATACACATAAACATCACATGTCGAGTGCAGTGAAATAGAAACCTCTCATGACTGGAAGCAACCGACGAGAGTTCCCCTCGGCATCTTGACTAACTTAAACTAGACTAAATATGCAGCCAAAGCATGTAAACCTAAATGGGTCTAGTCCTCGTGGATGAAATATACAAATTGATAACTGTCTAATCCATACCTAGTTTGTTTCGGCGATGACCAAGTTTGAGCTAGGAGTAAAACATGTGTTACTGTGAGGATGAAGAAGAGAAGTGCATATCACGACCCTAGAGTGGTCAACTTAGACCTCGTGGTGAACTAAAATAATCGAGCTTTGTACTAAACATTTATACTTTATAGATTTTTAGCATGCTAAAATATTAACGAGTATAATTTATTTTATTTGGTCAACGTAATTAATCACATGACATTGTGGGAAGATAGGGAGGACGGTGGCCCCTACACCGAGGTTTATATTTGAAATAATAAGAACACAAAAATGACGTCTACAAGGACTTGAACCTGGTGTGACTGGTTGTACATACATGCCCCTAACCCAGTGAGATAAGATCACTTCTTAACCAGATGGATATGTTTCTAAATTTTATTTTTCTTTCATTATATGGTTGGTAACGTATATCTTCAAATAAACTTGCGTGCCATAAATTTGAACTATTCAATTCATTTTTGACAATTACATAAACTTTTGTGTCCTAACTACATATTTATGGCAAAGATCTCTAAAGTGTACGACCTAATGAATACCTTATTTGTTCTAGTATATGGCACTGTAACCAAATTTATTGAAACTTCTAGAGTAAAATTGATCCGCTTCACACGACTCTTTACTAGGTTTTATCAACAACCCATACAAGTTATTATGGGTTCGATAATAAGTAGATGACGTGTACATGCTATATACTTGGCACTGAAATAACATCTTTCATAATAATCACCCATGAACAAAAAGGAGTATGGATTCTACTACATTTCCATACATACAATTCAATTATTTGTGAATGTTTACTCTATGTTAGTTGTAACTTGAATTCCTTTTCACGCAATGTTTTTTAAATAACTATTAGTCTTAGGTTGAGATGATCAAGTGTGCAAAATTAGATTGCAGTTTTTATTCTCTAGTCGTTCTGTTTTCTGGTTGTGTATCTTACCAATTGAAGACATTCAATGCACATGTTTGGTTAAATATTCTAGCCCTATAAATCACATGCAAAATAGATCGATGTTTTTTTTGCATGAATATATAAACCTTGTGTATGAATGACCTTCGTGTCTTGACGTGATCATGTTTCATGTAAGCAACATTAGTTATCCATCAAGTTCAATGACTTGTTTCATCTCTGACACCTTAGTGGCTCTACCGAGGTCTATGTAGTCTACCAGTGACATATAGGTGGACCGTGCTACCTATCGACTGATCTGTAAATTACAAAATCCGACGGATCCGACAAGAACGGTTTCAACCAGAGCGTTCTCCTAATTAATCATGAACTTAGTACAGTTTCCCTAATTAATCATTGACTTGGTGCATAAATAGCCTAAGTTAAGAATGATTTAGTCCGTAAACATAAAAGGAAAAAAACGTACGTGGGATTTAATATGAAATTCGAAAATTCAAAATGTCTTGTAGGTGAAACTGTTTATCTAATTTCTAATCCGTTTTTACTGTTAGACTAGTCGCGTCGAGAACTTCAAAACTAGATACCATGTTAATATGTTTCGATGAAAAAATAATTGGACCTAAAAGTTACCCACCGCTAAGATGAGAGTTATCCATGTCACGGTGTGTAAATTATCCACCTCGTAACACATAAGTTATCCACCCTATAAACGGCTTGGATGAATGTGTTTACACATATATTGACAAAACTTTTGACATCATCCACACTAATGAGAAATCTAAAAAATGGACGTTGCTACATGCGGGTGTTCTATCGATTGCAAGTACTAGCGGGTTCTCACAACCTCCGTCTAGACAAGACATAAGAAGAAGTCGCGACAACACCAAAGCAAATGAGTGTGAAGATTTTCAGAAGTAGATCCCTTGTTGATATGTTTCCATGATTTATTTTACCCAAAAGTTATCCACTAGTAACAAGAGAGTTATTCAGGTTTTGCCATGTGAGTTACCCACCCAATAACATATAAGTTATTCAACACTATAATTTTTTTTCACAGATAGTATACAAAAGTTATTCTAACGGCTCGGCTTCGTCGTCCGTCATCCTCTCGCAGCATACGGGCGACTCAACCTCGAAAGAAACCGCTCCAAACATCAAGCATAATTTATTTAAAGAATTTGAATTTAATCTTATTTTGCATACGATATAATAAATAGGATCTTATGCCCCATCTATCCACCATTCTAAGTCGTAGTGAACAAACGTAAAACACAACCACTAGTCTAGCGGCTCGGCGTACGGGTGAGAAGCCTCGAAGTTGTGTTAGGGTACCAATACTTCGTCGTCGTCGATGTGTTACCACGTCGCAATTAAACTAGCTAGTAGAAAAAATACAAAAGCTATCCACATGTTGGAAATATAAGCAATAATCCATATAATTTAATCCGATAATAAATTGATAAAGCATGATCATACAAACGGTACTAAAATCAATTATGCAGATCAACAAAGTAGATGAACAGATTACATCTATAGGAGATAAACCTATCACATCTACACCAAACGCTAGAACAAAAAACTCTAGCATAATTCAAAAAATACAGTTGAGTATCACGTACAGTGTAGGCTGAATAGCAGCCGCAGCAGCGTCGCCCATGTTGAGGTTGTCGAAGAGGTCGCTGACGTCCGGGAAAAAGTCGTCGTTCAGAAACTCGTCGTCGGACGATGTCGTGGTTGCCAGTAGTCGCGCTTGAGCGCTCCCCAAAAAACTGATCGCCCCTCACCCATATAGGTTCACGAGAGGCGGGGTTCCCGAGGCCTATTGTCCCGATCTATGGTGCACGCCGCAAGCCGGGATAGGGAAGACGAAAGCAGCGGCGCAAGGTTCTAGAGGTAGGCGCGTGTGTGGATTGATTCACCGATTAGGTTTAGCGTAAACGCTTATATAGTGCAGGTTAGGAAGATCGTGGGGCTTAACCCACGTCCGAGTCGGTAACAGTCCACGTCCATAAAAACTGGAAACAGCTATAATTAACGTGTCCGTTAATGGCTCATAATCAGTTTTCCCAACCAGTAAAATAAAGCTCGGCTCGGCGAGATTCCCGCAACCCGCGGCACGCGCGCATCGTGACGAGGCGAGGCAAGGCGGGCGGCGTCGGAGGATGAGTGCGCGAGGGCTACTCTTCTTGTCACACCTTAGTGAGTGGTACAACACTCTACTATATGTAACATCCCAAAAATATAACACAAAGATCATCAAACTCTAATCACTAAAATTAGGGTTAACAAAAACTTTGATTAATTTAAAATCATATGAATGCATGTGTGAATGAGATAATTTGATAAATGCATAAATGAACTTGTGTGATTAACCTAAATAGCAAAAAATGGTTTAAAGATGAAAATAATATCATGTAAAACATTTCCATGCAGAAACAAACAAGAGAAAATCAAAAACAAATAAAATAAAGCAAATGGTCATTTTTGCCAATCTTGCTCACTAGGTCACTTTGAGTGTTTCTAGTTCAAGATTTCAAACATAAACTTTTCTAACTCTTTTCACCCCTTGCTAAAACAAGTAAAAGTAAATCAAAGCCCAACTTTCAAACTTACAGAAACATTTGGCAACCTCATTCAAATCACAATTCAAAATTGAATCTTTATCATATGTGAAGATCACACATTTTCAAAACCCAACCAAACCAGTGCCCCTTGACTAATCCAACTAACCAGACACTCCCTAGTATGTGCCTAGCAAACCCACCAAGTTTGAATCCAAAATTCAAATTCAAAGTTCTTGCGGCCATTTCATCAAACACCTTGCAGATACAAATCAAACAAACATCAAACACTATAGTGTGCAGTAAAATTGGCCTAACTTGTTCCCTCTATAGCTCACTCTACACTCTCAGTAGATGATCAAAGTATTCTAACTAGCTTTAGCACCACTGTGAGCAAGCCTGGCCATTAATGGCAAGCATGCCGAGAGCACCATTACCACCCCATTGTCGCCATCGAGCTAGAGGCAGCACTAGCCTCGCCAACCTTGTCTAGGACATGCAGCACCATCCACCGCCACCCACTGTCCTAGCCCCGAGCGCAGATAGCCCCTGGACCACCCAGAACACCCATGCCAAACTCCTCTGCGGCAATGCCGAGAGTGCGCCACGCTCGACCAGCACCCACAGATCGCGCGCCGCCCTCACCGCTTGCAGGGATGATCACCAACACCCCAGCACCCCACCAGACATGCCCGTTCGCCGCCGCGCGGACCACGCGCGCTGTGCGACATTAAAATCGCCGTCTGGCCCGCTAAGAGCACCGCGACATTCTGACCGATCAGCACCGCCCCAAGCCGCAAGACCACGCCGTTGAGCTTCGCCAGGGAGCACCGCACCTCCCCCTACCATCGCCCATGCCAGTAGCACTCTGTACCGTCGACCACGACGAGCTCAGCCCGCGCCCGTCGGTCCCCTTCAGCCACTATAAATAGAGGCCTCCACCGCTTATTTTCTTCACACCAGTTCACTCCCCTCTCACTCAGAACCACTCCACCTCACTCCCGGAGCAAGGCGAGCAGCGCATCGCCGTAATTTGGCCGGAGCCCGCCGCTGCTGGAGGAGAAGGGATCCGTTGATTGGAGTCGTCCCAGGAGAAGCTGTCGGTACCAGGAGAACCGCCGTCGTCTACTTCGTCGTTCGCCCCCGTCGCCGACCCTCGCCTGAGCCCCGGTGAGCCTCCCACGACCCCACCTGCCGCGTTAGGGTTCTGTCTCGCCGACGCTGCTCGACGTGGACGATGAACCGTAGCCGTTCGATTAGAACTAGATCCCACGGTCCACATTGCCCCGTATCGTTTCGCCCCTCCCCGTCTCACTAACGCGTGGGGGCAGCCACTTAACCAGCCCGCGTACGCGCTGTGTGTAGTGGGCCGGCCCAGTAAAACATCTCACGCGACCCAACAATTCAAATTAAGCTTTATTCATGTAATTTTGAACATAGTTCTGTACCTAGATTCAAAAATCAACCCAGCTCAATTCACTGAACCAAAATACATGAAACCAATTTTGTTATAAAGGTACTGAAATGCTTAATCCAGGCCCATTAGATTCAAACCATTTGGAGCTATAGATCAACCATGGTAAAAATAACAAGGCAGAAGCTTTTCTACATTCAAACATTTTTCAAAATTCAAACATAAAAGCTTTTGAGTTGATTCCAACTCTCAAAAAACACATTTGATCATACCTTTCATAATATATAAAAACATATGGGTTTACTTGCAGAAATAATGTTCAAGTAATAAAAGGATGCCACATAGGCATTTCTAGTCACTTTATTTAATTAAAATAAAAAGGTTAAACCTTATTAAATTGTGACACCACTTTAAATCACATTCTCATGTACTGAAATATGTGGTGATGACATGTGTCAACATGATCCCATGTTTGAGTTGGAGAATATTAAATCTTAAGTAGTTTTTCAATGAGTAGAAATTACTTTTCTCAAATAAAAGAAATAAGACAAGTGCTTTAATCCTTGTGATAATAGTGATGATGCTAGATCATCTAGTGTGAACTTTTGTGTGATGATTAAAAATAGTTAAGTATTGTTTGGTGATTGTGTACCTCATATTTATTTATAGACGCTAGTATCGACCAAGGATACAAGGAGGAAGAAGGATACTACGAGGAAGAAGCCGAGGAGAACTTCAACCACTGCTCTGCACAAGGCAAGCTAACCCTTGCAACTATGAAAGTTAGAGAACCTATGCATTGCATTAAGCATGCTTGGTTAGATACATTTGATGATGCCCAATCCTAGTTTTACTTGCAAGCTTAAGTACTTTATTTTCTTTATCAAAGCTTTCTCTTAGAGTTTACATGGTGACTTGTAGATTCTAGAAAGATAACTAAAGGTAGCATAAAGAGCATAAAATTTGGCCTAAGTTAGATAATCTTGATGTCATCCTAAGGCATGAGATTGAACTTAGCAAATCCACACTTGTTTACCACCCCTCATTAGTATTTACCCCCACTTGTAGATGCTAGTGCTAAGCATAAAACTTGATCAACCTTAGATGGGAATACTTGGTGAAAATGGTTATAAAAACCTTAGAATGATGAGTCATTCTACTGAAATGTTTTGACATGTGTTCTTGAACACCAGATGATTTTTGATGATGAAAATGATGAGGCATGAGCCTTAGCCCTTTACAAACTGATGGTTGTCTGGATGCGATACCATTCTAATTTTACCGTACAACCACAATACCCAAAGTTTGGGTAGGACTTGACTGGAAATTTATATACCTTAGTATGGGTTCCCTTGCGGCCAAGGTCTGAGCTGAGGCTACCTTGTGAAGATTGTCCACCTGTGCAGTACCCAAGATGACAGTTGGTCATGGTTGGGAGGCCAAACTCACAGGAGAGGTGTCTATACTAGGGTGTGTAATTGAAAGGTTAGGATTGATTATCCGCATACTAAGTATGGTGAATTCAGGATTTATTCCTGATGGATGTATCGAATGTTGTGGTGAAAGTGTACAATCTCTGTAGAGTGTCAAACTATTCGAATAGCCGCGTCCGCGGTTATGGACAGTTGGAGTGGCCATACTGTTCCACCATCAGATGTTTTCAAAATGACTTGTGAAATGAATTGTGACTTTGACTTGACCACAACACAGTTGTGACATGAATTTAAGTTCCCATTTAGGATTATAAAACTTTCAACTAGTTTTTTTGCTTTTGAACTTAGTAGAGGTAAATCTGGCTTTTTGCAAAACAACCTTAGAGCCTAGTATCCTACTACAAAGACCCCCTTAACTTGTTAGTATTAGTTTGCGAGTACTTAAAGAGTACTCATGGCTTTGTCCCTGGCTATTCCCGTGGCCAGACTATGAAGAGGAGTATCAGGATGACGGACCGCAGAAAGGTTACGACAACTAGGATCATCTCCCATCGTCAGCATTGACTGTGACCCTGAAGATGGAGCTTCGCCCACGCTAACGTTACTATTACGTTATTCCGCTGCTTGAGTTGTATTAAGAACTGGATCATGAGATCCGTATTTGTGTAAGACCTTATGTATGGTTTGTAATGGATGATGTACTGTGATATCTAAATCTGTTATGTCTCGCAAAAATGGTAATCCTGGGATTGCGATGTATGGCATAACAGGCATCTGGGATTAAAAATCTGGGTGTTGACACTATATAAGGTGGTCCAACTCCCCTTCAACTAGCAATGTGGGACTAAACTTTATCACCACTAGCACAACCATATGCTGCCATATACAAGTGGCCCAAAGAGAATTTCAGAATTTGTCTCATAGCCCAACAGCCCAAAACTCACGAAATTCCAACAATCCCCCACAAAGTCTCATTGGCACATCACATCACTTTTATTCCAGAACATTGTTTTATATACCGGTGTGTAGTGGAGACTTTTAAGTTGAACTTCCACGTTAAAATTTATGTTACACTAGCTAGCAACTTGAATAGTGGACTATGTCTTGAACTACAAGTTTTCTGCGCGCTAGTTTCACATAAAATCTAGACCGGTACAGGGCTGCCGTCGGCTTCCCCGCGGTTTGGAGCTTATGCGTCATACTCTAGGGCCTTTCATGAGTTTATTAGAGAGCACCCAACTCTCATGGACTGCGACGTTTGACATTCAGACTCATATAGGTGTGTTCCTTAAGAGATGTTCTGCAGGACAACATCTCCGCTTATAAAAAGCCACTTGGAACACATTAAGATGAATATCAACCTGCCATGCAGATGAAGAGAGTATTGCATATTTATGGAGATGTAAATATAATATGGGAATACTCTCCTCTCAGCTGACCAACAGCTTGTCTTCCAGCTCTAATTCACGGGATCTCCGATCACATAGAGTGGGTTGCCACTGGGATCAACTCATAGCATGGGTCTCAAACCCATCTCTCTCGATGCATTATCTATCACATTGCGTGATAAACCCTTTGTGAAGGGATCTTCCAGATTCTTAGATGTTTGGATATAATCCAACACAATAACTCCGAAGTTTCTCAGTTTCCTGACAGATTTCAATCTCCTCTTCACATGCCTTGATGACTTCATATTATCCTTAGAACTGTTTATTTTGACAATCACAGTTTGATTATTACAGTTCATCGGGATGGCGGGTATTGATTTTTCAACCACAGGTAAGTCCATCAAGAGCTCACGAAGCCACTCTGCTTCAACAGTGGTTGTGTCTAATATTGTGAGTTCTGCTTCCATTGTTGACCTCGTTAAGATGGTCTGCTTGCAAGACTTCCAGGAAAAAGCGCCACCACCAAGTGTAAACAAATAACCACTTGTGGCCTTAATCTCATCAGCATTAGATATCTAGTTTGAATCACTATAACCCTCAAGTACCCGTGGATACCCAGTATAGTGAATACCATAACTCGCAATGCCTTTCAAATAGCGCAAAACTCTTTCAAGAGCATGCCAATGATCATCTCCAGGATTTGACACAAATCGACTCAGTTTGCTTACAGCAAAGGAGATGTCAGGTCTAGTAGCTCTGGCTAAATACATAAGTGAGCCAATGATTTGAGAATATCTCAACTGATCTTTAGCATTCCTTTGATTCTTTCGAAGTAGCACACTCAGATCATAAGGCGTTGGAGAAGAATTGTAGTCGCTATACCCGAAGCAACTCAATGTCTTTTCCACATAGTGAGACTGAAGCAGTGTAATCCCACCATTGTCATCCTTTAGTAGCTTGATGTTTAAAATTACATTAGCCACTCCCAAGTCCTTCATCTCAAAGCAGCGAGATAGGAACTCTTTGACCTCCTCGATAACAACGAGGTTGGTCCCAAAGATCAATATGTCATCAGCGTAGAGACACATAATAACTCCCTCGCCCCACCATGGCGATAGTACACACATTTGTCAGCTTCGTTTACAACAAATCCTTCAGCAGTTAAAGTTCTTTCAAAATTCTCGTGCCACTGCTTAGGAGCTTTCTTAAGATCATACAAAGACTTCACTAACTTACACACCTTTCCTTCTTGACCATCTACTACAAATCTGTCAAGCTGCTCCATATAAATTTCCTCATCTAGCTCTCCATTTATAAAAGTTGTCTTAACGTCCATTTGATGAACAAGAAGACCATGTGAGGCAACCAAGGAAAGTAGTACTCAAATGGTGGTCAATCTGGCTACAGGTGAGTAGGTATCGAAGAAGTCTTCACCTTCCTTTTGGGTATAACCCTTAGCCACAAGACGTGCCTTGTACTTTTCAATAGTACCATCAGGTCTAAGCTTTTTCCTGAACACCCACTTACATCCTACATGTTTGCACCCATAAGGACGATCAGTGACTTCCCAAGTACCATTAGCTAAGATGGAGTCCATCTCGCTTCAGACAGCTTCCTTCCAGTAGTCAACATCTTGAGATGCATAAGCTTCTGAAATAAAGTGGGAGTATCATCCACAAGGTACACAATGAAATCATCACCAAATGATTTTGTAGTCCTTTGTCTCTTGCTCCTTTTGGGAGCTTCATTATCGTCCTCCACAGGATCATCAGAGTGTTCTATCGGCATAGTGGGTTCAGGAATTATAACAAATTCCTGACTAGACGAACTAGTCATCTCCTGATTTGATGAGCTAGACATACCTTTCATAGGAAAGATGTCCTCAAAGAAAGTCACATCATTCGACTCCATAA
This sequence comes from Avena sativa, assembly GCA_916181665.1. NCBI lineage: Eukaryota > Viridiplantae > Streptophyta > Magnoliopsida > Poales > Poaceae > Avena > Avena sativa. The sequence goes on from OV702294.1 coordinate 513,907,770, forward strand.
TTGTACCAACATGCATGTCGGATACCTCAGATTTTACTATCAAAAATCTATAGCCAATGCTATGAAAAGCATATCCCAGAAAAACACAATCAACGGTTTTTGGTCCAAGCTTTCGCTTCTTGGGTATTGGAATATTGACTTTCGCCAAACAACCCCAAGTTCGTAAGTAAGAGAGTTTAAGACTTTTCTTTTCCCATTCCTCAAATGGAGTCATGGTTTTATCCTTTACAGGAACACGATTTAGGACATGACGCATAGTCATTAGCGCCTCCCCCCACCATTCCTTGAAAAGACCCGATGTATCTAACATGGCGTTAACCAAATCCGTTAGAGTGCGGTTCTTATTTTCGGCCACCCCATTTGACTGAGGTGAGTAGGAGGCGTCCTCTCATGTATAATACAATGTTCCATATAGAATAAATCAAATTCGTTTGAAAAGTACTCTCCACCACGATACGACCTTAGCCGCTTGATTTTAAGATCAAGTTGGTTTGCTGCCTCAGCTTTATAGATTTTGAAGTGGTTCAAAGCTTCATCTTTAGATTTCAGAAGATAAACATAGAAGTATCTAGTGGAGTCATCAATCAACGTCATGAAGTATCTTTTTCCACCTTTTGTCAACACACCATTCATCTCACAAAGATCTGAATGTATAAGTTCTAGCGGTGCTAAGTTTATCAGTTCCGCAGTCGTATGAGACTTGCGGGGTTGCTTTACTTGCACACAAACTTGGCACTTAGAACCTTTGACAGTGGTAAATTTCGGAATTAAACTCATATTGGCTATCCGCGTCATGCAACCTAAGTTAATATGACAGAGTCGTGAATGCCAAACATTGGACCCATTATAATTGCAAATATGATTTAACAACTTTAGTACATGAGTCTGACAAAGACAAGCGGAACAGACCTCCGCACTCATAACCATTTCCAACAAATTGTACATACTTAGAAATTACAACTTTATTGGACTCAAACACCAACTTAAAGCCATCTCGACATAAAAGCGAACCGCTGACGAGATTCTTATTGATGGAGGGAACATGCTGCACATTCTTCAGCTGTACGGTCTTCCCCGAAGTAAACTTCAGATTTACCGTACCAACACCATGAAAAGAAGCACGCGAGCTGTTTCCCATCAGCACGGAAGAGGTCCTTGAGACCTGATAAGAGGAAAACATGGAAATATCAGAACATACATGTGTATTAGCACCCGTGTCTATCCACCAATCAGGAGAATGACATACTGAAAGGATAGTAGGTAAAAGACCATACCCAGCATCCTTCATCTCAGTATCGCTAATAACAACATTAGCGGCCTTGCCGTTGTTCCCATGTGGACGCTTGTCAAAGCGATTAGGACAGCTAGGAGCCCAATGATCAGGATCACCACAGACGTGGCAAGATCCTTTCCTCTTATCATTTTTCTTCTTAAAGTTTGTTGAGTGCGTGGCCTTGTTCTTGCCATCAAACTTCCCATTTCCTCCAGTTTTGTTCTTATTCTTGAACTTGTGGGTGAAGGGTTTCGCGGCATAGTAAATCAAAATTTTCTACGGATGCGAACAGAGGGAAAGCCAAGATCTAATCTAGGAGATGCAAACAACGAGAGAGATTGGATTAGATCTTCATACCCTTGAAGATTCGCACAGCGAAACGTTCGTCGGAACGTGGGTGATGTAGTCGTACTCGCTTCTCCTCCTCACGATCCGATCCGATCTAGCACCACAAGTGGCGGTGCCTCCGTGAGATGCACACGTGCAGCACCTCGACGTCTCCTCCTTCCTCGGACCAGCAAGTATGGTGGAGAGATGGGTTGGATATACAACGCGACGGCGCGGTGCAATCGGTGGAGAATTTCTGCAGCAGGGCTTCGCCTACAAGCAGTCGGGAGGGAGACAGGAGGGCAGCAGGGCGGCTAGGGTTGGAGGGGAAGGTGTAGGGGGGTGGTGCGCCCCCAGCCCTCTATATATAGAGGGGTGGGCGCAGCCCTAGCACCCTCCCCCAAGCCAAACCGGCGGCCCCAAGGAGAAGGAGTGGGGGGCAAGGAAACCCCCCCATCTAGAAGGTCTATCTCGAGTTTAAACCTCTCTTGGCCGGCTGGGCCCTATGGGGCCTTGTGCCCCTGTCCCAATGCGGCCAGGGCACTCCCTCATAGGCCCAAGCCCCCTCCCGGAAGGTGGGGCCACGTTGGTCCCCTTCTGGAAGGTTCTAGAAGCTTCCGGTACAATACCGATTAACCCGGAACAATTCCGAACTCCAAAAACTGCACTGCCTTATATGAATCTTATTCTCCGAACCATTCCGGAACCTCTCGTGATGTCCCGGATCCCATCTGATACTCCGAACAAAAACTCATAAACCAATTATCCAATCTATCCTAGCGAAGAGACACGTTAAGTGTGTGACCCTGCGGGTTCGAGAATATGCAGACATGATCTTCTATCAATAATCAACAGCGGGGTCTGGAAACCCATATTGACTCCCACACATTCATCGATGATCATATCGGATGAACCACGATGCCAGGATTCAATCAATCCCATATATATATTCCCTTCGTCTCGCGATATTTTACTTGCCCGAGATTCGATCGTCGGTACCGTCATACCTAGTTCAATCTCGTTCACAGCAAGTACTTTACTCGTTCCATAATCCGATATCACTTTGTGATCAACTCCTTAACCACATGCTTGCAAGCGGTGTTGATATTGATTACCGAATGGGCCCGAAGTATATCTCTCCGACTTGGGAGGGACAAATCCCATCTCGATACATACAACCCAACGGATACTTTCCGATCACCTGAGAGACACCTTTATGATCACCCTCTCATAGGATGACGTTTGATGACATCAAAGCTTTCTTCCGATACCAGGGAGTTGTATTATCTCATGGTCCAAGGAATACAATATTTGACATAAGAAAAGCTTCGCAAAGACGAACACGATGACACGATCTAATTGCTTCGCTTAGTTTGGGTCTGTCCACCATATCATTCTCCCAATGATATGATCTCATTATTAATTGACAACTCATGTCCATGGTCAGGAAACCTTAACCATCATTAATCAATGAGCTAGTACATAGAGGCGTACTAGGGACACGGTGTTGTTCACAAACCACACAAGTATTAAAGTTTCCGTTTAATACAATTCTAGCATGGAATATAAACATTATCATGAACAAGAATTATAATAATAACATCTTTATTATTGCCTCTAGGGCATAATTCCAATGCACTTGGAACCACGCCAAGCTCAGTGATGAAGTTCCTGATCCAAACTCCTTCACTTGACGCTTCTGCAGCAGCCATGTATTCCGCTTCTACTGTAGATCCAGCGATCACGCTTTGCTTGCAGCTTCTCCAGCTCACAGCTCCTCCATTCAAAATATACACGTATCCTGTCTGAGATTTAGAATCATCCTTGTCGGTGTCGAAACTAGCGTCGACGTAACCTTTTACGACGAGCTGCTCATCACCCCCATAGACTAAGAACATTTCTTTAGTCCTATTTAGGTACTTTAGGATGTTCTTCACGGCTGTCCAGTGTTCCACTCCTGGATCACTTTGATATCTGCTCGTCAAACTAAGAGCATTGGACACATCCGGTCTAGTACACAGCATGGCATACATGATGGAACCTATGGCCGAGGCATAAGGCACTTTGCTCATAGCTTCCCTATCATTTACCGTAGCTGGACACTGAGCCTTGCTCAATATCTTACCTGACAACATAGGCACTGAACCTTTCTTTGCCTTATCCATTCTGAACCTTTTCAGAACTTTGTCTAGGTATGTACTCTGGCTTAAAGCTATCAGGCGTCTTTGTCTATCTCTATAGATTTTGATGCCCAATATATAAGCAGCTTCACCTAGGTCTTTCATTGAAAAACACTTGTTCAAATAACTCTTCACATCGTTAAGCATGTTGATGTCATTTCCAATAATCAATATGTCATCCACATATAGTACCAGAAACGTCACCGAGCTCCCACTCACTTTCTTGTAGATGCAAGCTTCGTAGCAATTTGGAACAAATCCAAAGCTCTTGATCACTTGATCAAAACGAAGGTTCCAACTCCGAGATGCTTGCTTCAGTCCATAAATGGAACGCTGAAGTTTGCATACTTTATCAGCGTCCTTAGGATCGACAAAACCTTCGGGTTGCATCATATACAACTCTTCATCAATGTTGCCATTGAGGAACGCAGTCTTGACATCCATCTGCCATATTTCATAATCATGAAACGCAGCAATTGCTAATAAAATCCGAATGGACTTAAACATCGCTACGGGAGAGAAAGTCTCATCGTAGTCAACACCTTGAAATTGTCGAAAACCTTTTGCGACAAGTCGTGCTTTATATACGGTAACATTACCATCCGCGTCCGTTTTCTTCTTGAAGATCAATTTGCACTCAACGGCCTTTCGGTCGCTAGGAGGGTCCACCAAAGTCCATACTTGGTTTTCGCTCATGGATCCCAATTCGGATTTCATGGATTCTAGCCATTTCTCAGAGTCTGGGCTCATCATCGCTTCCTCATAGCTCGTAGGTTCACTGTCTTCTACTAACAAGACAGTCAAGACAAGGTTGCCGTACCACTCAGGAGGGGCACGCGACCTTGTCGACCTGCGACGTTCAATAGCAGCATCGTCCGAAGCTTCATGATCCTTGTCATTAGCTTCCTCTATTGTTGGTGCAGGCGACACTGGAACAATTTCAGGTGCTGCGCTACTCTCCAATTCAAGAGAAGGTTCAATAACCTCGTCTAGCTCTACTTTCCTCCCACTCACTTCTTTCGAGAGAAACTCCTTCTCAAGAAAGGAACCGTTCTTTGCGACAAACACTTTGCCTTCGGTTCTGTGATAGAAGGTATACCCAATAGTTTCCTTAGGGTATCCTATGAAGACGCATTTCTCCGCTTTGGGTTCGAGCTTGTCCGGCATCAACTTCTTGACGTAAGCTTCGCATCCCCAAACTTTAAGAAACGACAACTTAGGTTTAGCACCAAACCACAGTTCATACGGTGTCGTCTCAACGGATTTAGATGGAGCCCTATTTAAAGTGAATGCAGCGGTTTCTAATGCATAACCCCAAAATGATAACGGCAAATCAGTAAGAGACATCATTGATCGGACCATATCTAATAGGGTTCGATTCCGGCGTTCAGACACACCATTGCACTGTGGTGTTCCGGGTGGCGTGAGTTGCGAAATGATTCCGCTTGCTTTAAGATGCGTGAGAAAATCATAACTCAAATATTCGCCCCCATGATCGGATCGTAGAAACTTAATCTTTCTGTTACGATGGTTCTCCACTTCATTCTGAAATTCCTTGAACTTTTCAAATGTTTCAGATTTATGTTTCATTAAATAGATATACCCATATCTACTCAAGTCATCGGTAAAAGTGAGAAAATAGCGATATCCACCGCGCGTCGAAATACTCATCGGTCCGCATACATCGGTATGTATGATTTCCAACAAGTCCGTTGCTCGCTCCATCATACCGGAGAACGGGGTTTTGATCATCTTGCCCATGAGGCATGGTTCGCATGTGTCAAATGATTCAAAATAAAGAGACTCCAAAAGTCCATCAGAATGGAGTTTCTTCATGCGCTTTACTCCAATATGACCTAGACGACAGTGCCACAAATAAGTAGTATTATCACTATCTACTTTGCATCTCTTAGCCTCAATGTAATGGATGTGTGTTTCATCCCTTTCGAGATTTAGAAGAAATAAACCATTCACAATAGGTGCATGACCATAAAAGATGTTACTCATATAAATAGAACAACCTTTATTCTCCGATGTAAATGAATAACCGTCTTGCAATAAACACGATCCAGAAATAATGTTCATGCTCAACGCAGGCACATAATAACACTTATTGAGGTTTAAAACTAATCCCGAAGGTAAAACTAAGGAGAGCGTGCCGACGGCCATCACATCAACTCTTGATCCGTTGCCAACGCGCATCGTCACCTCATCCCTCGCAAGCCGCCGTCTATTCCGTAGCTCCTGTTTCGAGTTACAAATATTAGCAACTGAATCGGTATCAAATACCCAGGCACTACAACGAGGGCTAGTAAGGAAAACATCAATAACATGTATATCAAATATACCTTTGATGGTGCCAGCCTTCTTGTCCGCTAAGTACTTTGGACAGTTGCGCTTCCAGTGACCCTTGTCCTTGCAATAGAAGCACTCAGTGTCCGGCTTAGGACCAGACTTGAGCTTCTTCTCAGCAGGGACAACGTGCTTGCCGCCGCCTTTCTTGAAGGGCTTCTTTGCACCCTTACCTTTCTTGAAGGTGGGGGGCTTGCTGACCATCAACATATGATTATTCTTTTTGATGTTCACCTCTGCTACTTTCATCTTAGCGAAGAGCTCAGTGATCATATCAGTGGAACCAATCTGATTGTGATCAACTACAAAACTTTTGTAGCTAGGAGTGTCAATCTTGAGCTCCTCTGGAATCTTGCAGTCCAGTTTCTCAAGGCGTTGAGTGTAGCCCGACATCTTAATGGCGTGCTCACTAATGGAACTCCCTTCCTCCATCTTGTAGTTAAAGAATTTCTTAGAGATCTCATATCTCTCAGAACGGGCTTGAGTCTAAAACATGTTTTTCAGCTCCTCGAGAATCTCAAAGGGCCCGGCGAACTCCTCAAAACGATTTTGAAGATCTGATTCCATAGCATACAACATGGCGATCTTAATCAAATCATAATCATCCTTGCGTGACTGATAAACAGCTTTCTCATCAGCCGGCACATCTACAGCAGGGGCGTCACCTAGCGCTTTCTCAAGGACATAGTCCTTTTGTCCGCCAGCGAGAATGATTCTAGAATACGGAACCATTTGGTGAAGTTAGACCCATTGTTTCTAAGCTTTTCTATCTCAGCAAAAACGTTGAAGTTCAAGTTGGACTTGGCCATGTGATCTACAGTATTTGCAAGTACAACTTAGACTATGTTCATGATAAATAGTTCAACTTAATCAAATTACTAGATGAACTCCCACTAAATTCAACATCCCTCAAGTTGTTTAGTGAACATGATCCAAATTCATCACACCTAATCCGATCATCATGAGAAGAGATGTGGCTTCAATGGTGGACAACGAAGTGTCGATCATATCATTCATATGACTCATGCTTAACCTTTCGGTTCATGTGTTCCGAGGCCATGTCAGTACATGCTAGGCTCGTCAAGTTAGACCCAAGTATTTCCGCGTGTGCAAAACTGGCTTGCACCCGTTGTATGTGAGCGTAGAGTCTATAGCACCCGATCATCACGTGATGCTTGGACACGACGAACTTTCGCAACGGTGCATACTTGGGGAGAACACAGTTTTTATCTTGATCTTTAATTGAGGAATCATCTTATAATGCTAGCGTCGCGATCTAAGCATAATAAGATACATAAAAGGATAAACATCACATGCATATAACTTTAATGTGACATGGTATAGCCAATTTTCGCGCAATGATCTCCATCTTGTGCGTTCCGGCATGATCTCCATCACTCCACCATGATTGCCTCCACCACGAATAGCAACTACAACTATTGCTAACTACTTAGCGATAAAGTGAAACTATTACATGGCGTATAAGAAGTTGACACACAGGTCATACACAATTATAAAGACAACCATATGGCTCCTGCCGGTTGTGTACTCATCGACATGCAAGTCGTGAAACATTACAAAACATGATCATCGCATACATTATACACATCACATCTTGGGCCATACCATATCACAGAAAACACTCCCTGCAAAAACAAGTTAGACGCCTCTACTTTGTTGTTGCATGTTTTACGTGGCTTATGGGAGTAGATGCTAAGAACGATTCTTACCTACGGAAAGCCACAACGGTGATATTATGGTTGCCAAACTCCGGTGTTAATCCCATGACAACTATAGTGAGAGAAACTGACATCCACCAGCCGCATGTGTGGAACAAGCCACACGTCAAGTGCGGAGCCGGTCTCGCGAACGACGTCGCGTAAGGTTGGCCTGGACCGCTTCAATCTCACTATACCGCGTCATAAGAAGAACACAAACAAGAGGCTTGCAACAGAAAACATCAACGCCCGCAACAACCATGTTGCGTTCTACTCGTGAAACACATCTACGCATAGATCTAGCTCTGATACCACTGAAGGGTTTCGCGGCATAGTAAATCAAAATTTTCTATGGATGCGAACAGAGGGAAAGCCAAGATCTAATCTAGGATATGCAAACAACGAGAGAGATTGGATTAGATCTTCATACCCTTGAAGATTCGCACAGTGGAACGTTCGTCGGAACGTGGGTGATGTAGTCGTACTCGCTTCTCCTCCTCGCGATCCGATCCGATCTAGCACCACAAGTGGCGGTGCCTCCGTGAGATGCACACTTGCAGCACCTCGACGTCTCCTCCTTCCTCGGACCAGAAAGTATGGTGGAGAGATGGGTTGGATCTACAACGCGACGGCGCGGTGCAATCGGTGGAGAATTTCTGCAGCAGGGCTTCGCCTACAAGCAGTCGGGAGGGAGAGAGGAGGGCAGCAGGGCGGCTAGGGTTGGAGGGGAAGGTGTAGGGGGGTGGTGCTCCCCCATCCCTCTATATATAGAGGGGTGGGCGCAGCCCTAGCCCCCTCCCCCAAGCCAAACCGGCGGCCCCAAGGAGAAGGAGTGGGGGGCAAGGAAACCCCCCCCTTCTAGAAGGTCTATCTTGAGTTTAAACCTCTCTTGGCCGGCTGGGCCCTATGGGGCCTTGTGCCCCTGGCCCAATGCGGCCAGGGCACTCCCTCATAGGCCCAAGCCCCCTCCCAGAAGGTGGGGCCACGTTGGTCCCCTTCCGGAAGGTTCTAGAAGCTTCCGGTACAATACCGATTAACCCGGAACAATTCCGAACTCCAAAAACTGCACTGCCTTATATGAATCTTATTCGCCGGACCATTCCGGAACCTCTCGTGATGTCCCGGATCCCATCCGAGACTCCGAACAAAAACTCATAAACCAATTATCCAATCTATCCTAGCGCCGAGACATGTTAAGTGTGTGACCTTGCGGGTTCGAGAATATGCATACTTGATCTTCTATCAATAATCAACAGCGGGGTCTGGAAACCCATATTGAATCCCACACATTCATCGATGATCATATCGGATGAACCACGATGCCAGGATTCAATCAATCCCATATATATATATTCCCTTCGTCTCGCGATATTTTACTTTCCCGAGATTCGATCGTCGATACCGTCATACCTAGTTCAATCTCGTTCACAGCAAGTACTTTACTCGTTCCGTAATCCGATATCACTTTGTGATCAACTCCTTAACCACATGCTTGCAAGCGGTGTTGATATCGATTACCGAGTGGGCCCGAAGTATATCTCTCCGACTTGGGAGGGACAAATCCCATTTCGATACATACAACCCAACGGATACTTTCCGATCACCTGAGAGACACCTTTATGATCACCCTCTCATAGGATGACGTTTGATGACCTCAAAGCTTTCTTCCGATACCAGGGAGTTGTATTATGTCATGGTCCAAGGAATACAATATTTGACATAAGAAAAGCTTCGCAAAGACGAACACGATGACACGATCTAATTGCTTCGCTTAGTTTGGGTCTGTCCACCATATCATTCTCCCAATGATATGATCTCATTATTAATTGACAACTCATGTCCATGGTCAGGAAACCTTAACCATCATTAATCAATGAGCTAGTCCATAGAGGCGTACTAGGGACACGGTGTTGTTCACAAACCACACAAGTATTAAAGTTTCCGCTTAATATAATTCTAGCATGGAATATAAACATTATCATGAACAAGAATTATAATAATAACATCTTTATTATTGCCTCTGGGGCATAATTCCAACAGTGGGATTGAAAGTTTTTACTCTGCACCAAATTGGCAGCAGAACCTCCCTCAAATCCTTAAGCAGTTTTGTCCTTTGCTCTCGCCTTTTCTTCCACATGAAGGGACCCAATGAGTTCCGTAACGGAAAACTCTTGTCTCTTATGTTTCAGAGAAGTAGCAAAGTTCCTCCACGAGGGAGGAAGCTTGGCAATAATACCACCGGCCACAAATTTGTCTGGTAAGGAACACTTGAACTGCTCAAGTTCTTTGGCAAGTGATTGTATCTCATGAGCTTGCCCAACAACGGAGCGCTCATCAACCATCTTGTAGTCATAGAATTACTCCATGACATACAACTCAATGCCAGCGTCCGAGACCCCAAACTTGGCCTCGAGCGCTTCCCACGCGTCCTTGCCATTATCAAATGACTTGGAAGTATAAGCAATAATCCATATGATTTAATCCGAATAATAAATTGATAAACCATGATCATACAAACGGTACTAAAACCAATTATGCAGATCAACAAAGTAGATGAACATATTACATCTATAGGAGATAAACCTATCACATCTACACCAAACGCTAGAACAAAGAACTCTAGCATAATCCGAAAAAGACAGTTGAGTATCACGTACAGTGTAGGCTGAATAGCAGCCGCAGCAGCGTCGCCCATGTTGAGGTTGTCGAAGAGGTCGCTGACGTCCGGGAAGAAGTCGTCGTTCGGAAACTCATCGTCGGACGACGTCGTGGTTGGCAGTAGTCGTGTTTGAGCGCTCCCCAAAAACCTGATCGCCCCTTACCCATACAGGTTCACGAGAGGCGGGGTTTCGGAGGCCTACTGTCTCGATCTGCGGTGCATGCCGCAAGCCGGGATGGGGAAGACAAAAGCGGCGGCGCAATGTTCTAAAGGTAGGCGCGTGCGTCGATTGATTCACCGATTAGGTTTAGCGCAGACGCTTATATAGTGCAGGTTAGGAAGATCGGTACAGTAGGCTGTAACAGTCCACGTCCATGAAAACTGGAAACGGCTGTAATTAACGCGTCCGTTAATGAATCATAATCAGATTTCCCAACCAGCAAAATAAAGCTCGGTTCAGCGAGATTCCCGCAACCCGTGGCGCGCGCGCGTCGTGACGAGGCGAGGCGAGGCGGGCAGCGTCGGAGAAAGAGTGCGCGAGGGCTACTCTTCTTGTCACACCTTAGTGAGTGGTATAACACTCTACTTGAAGGGTTTCGCAGCATAGTAAATCAAAATTTTCTACGGATGCGAACAGAGGGAAAGCCAAGATCTAATCTAGGAGATGCAAACAACGAGAGAGATTGGATTAGATCTTCATACCCTTGAAGATTCGCACAGCGGAACGTTCGTCGGAACGTGGGTGATGTAGTCGTACTCGCTTCTCCTCCTCGCGATCCGATCCGATCTAGCACCACAAGTGGCGGTGCCTCCGTGAGATGCACACATGCAGCACCTCGACGTCTCCTCCTTCCTCGGACCAGCAAGTATGGTGGAGAGATGGATTGGATCTACAACACGACGGCGTGGTGTATATGGTGGAGAATTTCTGCAGCAGGGCTTCGCCTACAAGCAGTCGGGAGGGAGAGAGGAGGGCAGCAGGGCAGCTAGGGTTGGAGGGGAAGGTGTGGGGGTTGGTGCGCCTCCACCCCTCTTTATATAGAGGGGGGCGCAGCCCTAGCCCATCCCCCAAGCCCAAACCGGCGGCCCCAAAGGATAAGGAGTGGGGGGCAAGGAAACCCCCCTTCTAGAAGCTCTATCTCGAGTTTAAACCCTCTTTGGCCGGCTGGGCCCTATGGGGCCTTGTGCCCCTGGCCCAATGCGGCCAGGGCACTCCCTCAAAGGCCCATGCCCCTCCCGGAAGGTGTGGCCACGTTGGCCCCCTTCCGGAAGGTTCTAGAAGCTTCCGGTACAATATCGATTAACCCGGAACAATTCCGAACTCCAAAAACTGCACTGCCTTATATGAATCTTATTCTCCGGACCACTCCGGAACCTCTCGTGATGTCCCGGATCCCATCCGAGACTCCGAACAAAAACTCATAAACCAATTATCCAATCTATCCTAGCGTCGAGACACGTTAAGTGTGTGACCCTGCGGGTTCGAGAATATGCAGACATGATCTTCTATCAATAATCAACAGCGGGGTCTGGAAACCCATATTGACTCCCACACATTCATCGATGATCATATTGGATGAACCACGATCCCAGGATTCAATCAATCCCATATATATATTCCCTTCGTCTCGCGATATTTTACTTGCCCGAGATTCGATCGTCGGTACAGTCATACCTAGTTCAATCTCGTTCACAGCAAGTACTTTACTCGTTCCGTAATCCGATATCACTTTGTGATTAACTCCTTAACCACATGTTTGCAAGCGGTGTTGATATCGATTACCGAGTGGGCCCGAAGTATATCTCTCCGACTTGGGAGGGACAAATCCCATCTCGATACATACAACCCAACAGATACTTTCCGATCACCTGAGAGACACCTTTATGATCACCCTCTCATAGGATGACGTTTGATGACCTCAAAGCTTTCTTCCGATACCAGGGAGTTGCATTATATCATGGTCTAAGGAATACAATATTTAACATAAGAAAAGCTTCGCAAAGAAGAACACGATGACACGATCTAATTGCTTCGCTTAGTTTGGGTCTGTCCATCATATCATTCTCCCAATGATATGATCTCGTCATCAATTGACAACTCATGTCTATGGTTAGGAAACCTTAACCATCATTGATCAATGAGCTAGTCCATAGAGGCGTACTAGGGACACGGTGTTGTTCACAAACCACACAAGTATTAAAGTTTCCGCTTAATACAATTCTAGCATGGAATATAAACATTATCATGAACAAGAATTATAATAATAACATCTTTATTATTGCCTCTAGGGCATAATTCCAACAGTCTCCCACTTGCACTAGAGTCAATAATCTAGTTTACATTTGGCAACAATCTCACACCCATGGCACTGAGGTGCTGATCATGTTTTGCACGCGGAAGAGGTTTAGTCAACGGATCTACGACATTCAGATCTGTATGTACTTTGCTAATCTTCAGATCTCCATTTGCTATATAATCTCGGATTATATGAAACTTGCGGTTGATATGCTTGGTCTTTGGATGATATCTTGGTTCCTTAGCGAGTGCTATGGCACCAGTGTTGTCACACAATATCTCCAGTGGGTCCAATGCACTTGGAACCACTCCAAGCTCAGTGATGAAGTTTCTGATCCAAACTCCTTCACTTGACGCTTCTGCAGCAGCCATGTATTCCGCTTCTACTGTAGATCCCGCGATCACGCTTTGCTTGCAGCTTATCCAGCTCACAGCTCCTCCATTCAAAATATACACGTATCCTGTCTGAGATTTAGAATCATCCTTGTCGGTGTCAAAACTAGCGTCGACGTAACCTTTTACGACAAGCTGTTCATCACCTCCATAGACTAAGAACATTTCTTTAGTCCTATTTAGGTACTTTAGGATGTTCTTCACGGCTGTCCAGTGTTCCACTCCTGGATCACTTTGATATTTGCTCGTCAAACTAAGAGCATTGGACACATCCGGTCTAGTACACAGCATGGCATACATGATGGAACCTATGGCCGAGGCATAAGGCACTTTGCTCATAGCTTCCCTATCATTTACCGTAGCTGGACACTGAGCCTTGCTCAATATCTTACCTGACAACATAGGCACTGAACCTTTCTTTGCCTTATCCATTCTGAACCTTTTCAGAACTTTGTCTAGGTATGTACTCTGGCTTAAAGCTATCAGGCGTCTTTGTCTATCTCTATAGATTTTGATGCCCAATATATAAGCATCTTCACCTAGGTCTTTCATTGAAAAACACTTGTTCAAATAACTCTTCACATCGTTAAGCATGTTGATGTCATTTCCGATAATCAATATGTCATCCACATATAGTACCAGAAACGTCACCGAGCCCCCACTCACTTTCTTGTAGATACAAGCTTCGTAGCAATTTGGAACAAATCCAAAGCTCTTGATCACTTGATCAAAACGAAGGTTCCAACTCCGAGATGCTTGCTTCAGTCCATAAATGGAACGCTGAAGTTTGCATACTTTATTAGCATCCTTAGGATCGACAAAACCTTCGGGTTGCATCATATACAACTCTTCATCAATGTTGCCATTGAGGAACGCAGTCTTGACATCCATCTGCCATATTTCATAATCATGAAACGCAGCAATTTCTAATAAAATCCGAATGGACTTAAACATCGCTACGGGAGAGAAAGTCTCATCGTAGTCAACACCTTGAACTTGTCGAAAACCTTTTGCGACAAGCTGTGCTTTATAGACGGTAACATTACCATCCGCGTCCGTTTTCTTCTTGAAAAGATCCATTTGCACTCAACGGCCTTTCGGTCGCTAGGAGGGTCCACCAAAGTCCATACTTGGTTTTCGCTCATGGATCCCAATTCGGATTTCATGGCTTCTAGCCATTTCTCAGAGTCTGGGATCATCATCGCTTCCTCATAGTTCGTAGGTTCACTGTCTTCTACTAACAAGACAGTCAAGACAGGGTTGCCGTACCACTCAGGAGGGGCACGCGACCTTGCCGACCTGCGATGTTCAGTAGCAGCATCGTCCGAAGCTTCATGATCCTTGTCATTAGCTTCCTCTATTGTTGGTGCAGGCGGCACTGGAACAATTTCAGGTGTTGCGCTACTCTCCAATTCAAGAGAAGGTTCAATAACCTCGTCAAGTTCTACTTTCCTCCCACTCACTTCTTTCGAGAGAAACTCCTTCTCAAGAAAGGAACCGTTCTTTGCGACAAACACTTTGCCTTCGGTTCTGTGATAGAAGGTATACCCAATAGTTTCCTTAGGGTATCCTATGAAGACGCATTTCTCCGTTTTGGGTTCGAGCTTGTCCGGCATCAACTTCTTGACGTAAGCTTCGCATCCCCAAACTTTAAGAAACGACAACTTAGGTTTAGCACCAAACCACAGTTCATACGGTGTCGTCTCAACGGATTTAGATGGAGCCCTATTTAAAGTGAATGCAGCGGTTTCTAATGCATAACCCCAAAATGATAACGGCAAATCAGTAAGAGACATCATCGATCGGACCATATCTAATAGGCTTCGATTCTGGCGTTCAGACACACCATTGCGCTGTGGTGTTCCGGGTGGCGTGAGTTGTGAAACGATTCCACTTCCTTTAAGATGCGTGAGAAAATCATAACTCAAATATTCACCTCCACGATCGGATCGTAGAAACTTAATCTTTCTGTTACCATGGTTCTCCACTTCATTCTGAAATTCCTTGAACTTTTCAAATGTTTCAGATTTATGTTTCATTAAATAGATATACCCATATCTACTTAAGTCATCGGTAAAAGTGAGAAAATAGCGATATCCACCGCGCGTCGAAACACTCATCGGTCCGCATACATCGGTATGTATGATTTCCAACAAGTCCGTTGCTCGCTCCATCATACCAGAGAACAGGGTTTTGATCATCTTGCCCATGAGGCATGGTTCGCATGTGTCAAATGATTCAAAATCAAGAGACTCCAAAAGTCCATCAGAATGGAGTTTCTTCATGCGCTTTACACCAATATGACCTAGACGACAGTGCCACAAATAAGTAGTATTATCACTATCTACTTTGCATCTCTTAGCCTCAATGTTATGGATGTGTGTTTCATCCCTTTCGAGATTTAGAAGAAATAAACCATTCACAAGAGGTGCATGACCATAAAAGATGTTACTCATATAAATAGAACAACCATTATTCTCCGATTTAAATGAATAATCGTCTTGCAGTAAACACGATCCAGAAATAATGTTCATGCTCAACGCAGGCACATAATAACATTTATTAAGGTTTAAAACTAATCCCGAAGGTAAAACTAAGGAGAGCGTGCCGACGGCCATCACATCAACTCTTGATCCGTTGCCAACGCGCATCGTCACCTCATCCCTCGCAAGCCGCTGTCTATTCCGTAGCTCCTGTTTCGAGTTACAAATATTAGCAACTGAACCGGTATCAAATACCCAGGCACTACAACGAGGGCTAGTAAGGAAAACATCAATAACATGTATATCAAATATACCGTTGATGGTGCCAGCCTTCTTGCCCGCTAAGTACTTCGGACAGTTGCGCTTCCAGTGACCCTTGTCCTTGTAATAGAAGCACTCAGTGTCCGGCTTGGGACCAGACCTGAGCTTCTTCTCAGCAGGGGCATTGCGCTTGCCGCCGCCCTTCTTGAAGGGCTTCTTTGCTCCCTTACCTTTCTTAAAGGTGGGCTTGTTGACCATCAACACATGATTATCCTTTTTGATGTCCACTTCCGCGGCCTTCAGCTTTGCGAAGAGCTCGGTGATCGTATCAGTGGAACCAATCTGATTGTGAGTCACTACAAAACTTTTGTAGCTGGGAGGGAGTGATTGCAGAACCCTGTTAATCTTGAGCTCCTCTGGAATCGTGCATTCCAGTTGCTCAAGGCGTTGAGTGTAGCCCGTCATCTTAATGGCATGCTCACTAACGGAACTCCCTTCCTCCATCTTGCAGTTAAAGAACTTTTCAGAGATCTCATATCTCTCAGAACGGGCCTGAGTCTGAAACATGGTTTTCAACTCTTCGAGAATCTCAAAGGGCCCGGGATAGTCTTCAAAACGATTTTGAAGTTCCGATTCCATAGCAAACAACATGGTGCTCTTAATCACACCATAATCATCTTTACGCGACTGATAGACAGCTTTCTCATCAGCCGGCGCAGTTGCAGCAGGGGGGTCACCTAACACTTTCCCAAGGACATAGTCCTTTTGTCCGCCAGATAGAATGATTCTTAGATTGCGGAACCAATTGGTGAAGTTAGACCCATTGTTTCTAAGCTTTTCCTTCTCAGCAAAAACGTTGAAGTTGAAGTTGGACTTGGCCATGTGATCTACAGTATTTGCAAGTACAATTTAGACTATGTTCATGATAAATAGTTCAACTTAATCAAATTACTAGATGAACTCCCACTAAATTCAACATCCCTCAAGTTGTTTAGTGAACACGATCCAAATTCACCACACCTAATCCGATCATCACGAGAAGAGATGTGGTTTCAATGGTGGACAACGAAGTGTCGATCATATCATTCATATGACTCATGCTTAACCTTTCGGTTCTTGTGTTCCGAGGCCATGTCTGTACATGCTAGGCTCGTCAAGTTAGACCTAAGTATTTCCGCGTGTGCAAAACTGGCTTGCACCCGTTGTATGTGAGCGTAGAGTCTATAGCACCCGATCATCACGTGATGCTTGGACACGACGAACTTTCGCAACGGTGCATACTTGGGGAGAACACAGTTTTATCTTGATCTTTAAGTGAGGAATCATCTTATAATGCTACCGTCGCGATCTAAGCATAATAAGATACATAAAAGGATAAACATCACATGCATATAACTTTATGTGATATGGTATAGCCAATCTTCGCGCAATGATCTCCATCTTGTGCGTTCCGGCATGATCTCCATCACTCCACCATGATTGCCTCCACCACAAATAGCAACTACAACTATTGCTAACTACTTAGCGATAAAGTAAAGCTATTACATGGCGTATAAGAAGTTGACTCGCAGGTCATACACAATTATAAAGACAACCATATGGCTCCTGCCGGTTGTGTACTCATCGACATGCAAGTCGTGAAACATTACAAAACATGATCATCGCATACAATATACACATCACATCTTGGGCCATACCATATCACAGAAAACACTCCCTGCAAAAACAAGTTAGACGCCTCTACTTTGTTGTTGCATGTTTTACGTGGCTTATGGGATTAGATGCTAAGAACGATTCTTACCTACGGAAAGCCACAACGGTGATATTATGGTTGCCAAACTCCGGTGTTAATCCCATGACAACTATAGTGAGAGAAACTGACATCCACCAGCCGCATGTGTGGAACAAGCCACACGTTAAGTGCGGAGCCGGTCTCGCGAACGACGTCGCGTAAGGTTGGCCTGGACCGCTTCAATCTCACTATCCCGCGTCATAAGAAGAACACAAACAATAGGCTTGCAACATAAAACATCAACGCCCACAACAACCATGTTGCGTTCTACTCGTGAAACACATCTACGCATAGATCTAGCTCTAATACCACTGAAGGGTTTCGCGGCATAGTAAATCAAAATTTTCTACGGATGCGAACAGAGGGAAAGCCAATATCTAATCTAGGAGATGCAAAAAACGAGAGAGATTGGATTAGATCTTCATACCCTTGAAGATTCGCACAGCGGAACGTTCGTCGGAACGTGGGTGATGTAGTCGTACTCGCTTCTCCTCCTCGCGATCCGATCCGATCTAGCACCACAAGTGGCGGTGCCTCCGTGAGATGCACACATGCAGCACCTCGAAGTCTCCTCCTTCCTCGGACCAGCAAGTATGGTGGAGAGATGGATTGGATCTACAACACGACGGCGTGGTGTATATGGTGGAGAATTTCTGCAGCAGGGCTTCGCCTACAAGCAGTCGGGAGGGAGAGAGGAGGGCAGCAGGGCGGCTAGGGTTGGAGGGGAAGGTGTGGGGGGTTGGTGCGCCCCCACCCCTCTTTATATAGAGGGGGGCGCAGCCCTAGCCCCTCCCCCAAGCCCAAACCGGCGGCCCCAAAGGATAAGGAGTGGGGGGCAAGGAAACCCCCCCTTCTAGAAGCTCTATCTCGAGTTTAAACCCTCTTTGGCCGGCTGGGCCCTATGGGGCCTTGTGCCCCTGGCCCAATGCGGCCAGGGCACTCCCTCAAAGGCCCATGCCCCTCCCGGAAGGTGTGGCCACGTTGGCCCCCTTTCGGAAGGTTCTAGAAGCTTCCGGTACAATACCGATTAACCCGGAACAATTCCGAACTCCAAAAACTGCACTGCCTTATATGAATCTTATTCTCCGGACCACTCCGGAACCTCTCGTGATGTCCCGGATCCCATCCGAGACTCCGAACAAAAACTCATAAACCAATTATCCAATCTATCCTAGCATCGAGACACGTTGAGTGTGTGACCCTGCGGGTTCGAGAATATGCAGACATGATCTTCTATCAATAATCAACAGCGGGGTCTGGAAACCCATATTGACTCCCACACATTCATCGATGATCATGTCGGATGAACCGCGATGCTAGGATTCAATCAATCCCATATATATTCCCTTCGTCTCGCGATATTTTGCATACCCGAGATTCGATCGTCGGTACCGTCATACCTAGTTCAATCTCGTTCACAGCAAGTACTTTACTCGTTCCGTAATCCGATATCACTTTGTGATTAACTCCTTAACCACATGCTTGCAAGCGGTGTTGATATCGATTACCGAGTGGGCCCGAAGTATATCTCTCCGACTTGGGAGGAACAAATCCCATCTCGATACATACAACCCAACAGATACTTTCTGATCACCTGAGAGACACCTTTATGATCACCCTCTCATAGGATGACGTTTGATGACCTCAAAGCTTTCTTCCGATACCAGGGAGTTGCATTATCTCATGGTCTAAGAAATACAATATTTAACATAAGAAAAGCTTCACAAAGACGAACACGATGACACGATCTAATTGCTTCGCTTAGTTTGGGTCTGTCCATCATATCATTCTCCCAATGATATGATCTCATCATCAATTGACAACTCATGTCTATGGTTAGGAAACCTTAACCATCATTGATCAATGAGCTAGTCCATAGAGGCGTACTAGGGACACGGTGTTGTTCACAAACCACAAAAGTATTAAAGTTTCCGCTTAATATAATTCTAGCATGGAATATAAACATTATCATGAACAAGAATTATAATAATAACATCTTTATTATTGCCTCTAGGGCATAATTCCAACACTACTATATAAGGTGGTCCAACTCCCCTTCAACTAGCAATGTAGGACTAAACTTTTGCACCACTAGCACAGCCATATGCTGCCATATACAAGTGGGCCAAAGAAATTTTCAGAATTTGTCTAATGGGCCAACAGCCCAAAACTCACCCAATTTCCAACACCACATAAAAAATGTGATAGCGTCTCTACCCAACCCATTTATATGGTGGGTAACTTATATGTTACAGGATGTATAACATGTATAATATGGATAACTTACGTGTTAGAGGTGGATAACTTTCTAGTCCGAATTTTTTATTGAAACATATCAATATGGGATCTAGTTTCGAAGATCTCGTCGCGACTAACTCAACGGTGAAAACGGATCCTAAATCGAACGAACGGTTTGACCTACAAAATATTTTGAATTTTCGGTTTGATCCTTAGCGGGCTCTGATTTATTTTGTCTTTCCGCTCTGCTTCACGCGTGCGTGTCAGACATGCATGTGCTTAACTTTTGTCTTTTTGTGTTTACTATACCAGCTCACCCATGTACGCGCGCATGCAGCGAGTCCGCCGAGTTTTGCAAATCTCAAACCGTTCTAAGAATATAATTTCCGTATAACTTTTGTTGTGTTGGCTTATATGTTTTTTTGTGTGGGTATGTTGGTCTATATGTTAGCAGCTCATATCACATTGCAAGTGCAGACGGTTTGCAGCATTGAATCTCTGCAACGTGTTCCCATGCTGTGATTTTTTATACTGCTCCTAGGTCGCAACCAAACAGCGAATTAGCACCTTAATTTGTTGAAAATATGAGAGGAAAACCCCCACAAGCATCGAATCTCTGCGCGTCACTCGCTGTTGGTCCTCCTGCGGTGTACGTGTGGAGCCTAGCAGCAGCATCTTGGGAACGTCTACGTCAGGAACGTGCAAGCTTGCGACTAAATTGGGTGGGCGCCAAGTGACGGCTGCGTCTGACGCCACCAAGATCGAAACGAAGGGCTCTCCCTCCTTCGTTGAGCTGGAGCTTTTCCTGCCACCAAACTGACCAAGCTGGATATGGACTAGACGCCCGCCCATTTCAGTAGCGCTTTCTAGGACTACACCGAGCGCACAGAGCCACCATAGCGACAGAACCACACATGTTCAAACAAGGTTACAAGGACCAGAATACCTGATCACGACCAGAAGAAACTGACAGGAGGTTCCCCTCACCATCTTGACTGACTTGAACTAGACTAATTAAAATGCAGCAAAAACATGAGGACCTGCATGGTCTTGGTCTCCGTGGAAGCAACCATGAAAGATACAAGGATAACAACTGACACCCAAAAAAAAAACTGATGTCTTCTCGAAAAAAAAGAATTGAGAGCTTATAGGCAAATCATCAGAAATGATTAATCAAGAAGTTTAGGACCCCCAAGGATCCGGCCTCGGGCCACTCTCTTGTTTTCTTTGGATTGTCTGTTCAAGAGCTCATTTGTTTATCCTGTACACTGGTGCCGTTTTTTTTTTTTTTTGACTTTAGTGGTGCCGTGTTTTTGATTAGGTCATTCTGACTTTGCATTATGTTCGTGTGTCTCTTCGTCCTCGGACTAAACATAGTGAAAGTACTCCCTCTGGTCCGTTTATTAGGCATACACTTATTTTAAAAACAACTTTGACCATTAATTTTTGTTAACAAATTTTACATAATATGTCACAAATATTATTTTTGTTAACAAATTTTACATAATATGTCACAAATATTATACCATTGGATTTATCTTTAAAAGTACTTTTCAATGGTATATTTTTAGACATCTATTGCATATTTTATTGGTCAAAATTGATGATTAAAGATTTTTTTAAAAAACTATGTGCGTGTCTAATAAACTGGACCGGATGGAGTATGGTATCATGAAGTCTCTCCCCTTTCCTCTTTGACCTGGCAATGGAGCCACTTCACCGGCTGCTGGACTTAGCCACGGAAGCGGGTGTGCTATCTAGGATCAAAGGGAAAAACTACAAATTCAGAGCCTCTCTCTATGCGGATGATGTTGCACATTTCCTAAATCCAACAGAGGGCGACACTCTTAGGAAATTCGCCCAAGCCACTGGACTGATCACAAACCTGACCAAAAGCTTAGTCACACCAATCAGCCTCGATGCGGCCGAAGTGGGGCGCCTCACCCAGAGTTTGGGCATCCCAATTGCCAACTTCCCATGTCTCTACCTAGGCATGCCATTGTCTTAAAAAAACTTACAAAGACAGATTGTCAGAGGCTTTTGGACAAAATGGACAAATACCTAGCGGTATGGAAGGCAAGATTAATGAGCAAGGCAGGGAGATTGGAGATGCTTAACTCGGTGCTAACATCCCTAGAGGTCTACCTGATGACAATAAATGATATGCCTGCCTGGGTTCGAAAGGAATTTGACAGGCGGCGGAGAGCTTGGCTTTGGGCAGGAGAGAACCAATGTAGCGGGGGAAATGCAGAGTGAACTGGAATATGGTTTGCAAGCCCAAGGAACTTAGAGGACTAGGTGTTCATCGTATTGACTTCTTTGGCAGAGCTCTGCGGTTGAGATGGCTATGGCAAAGATGGAAAGATCCGCAAAAGCCATCGGCGCAGATGGCCACACCATGTAATAAGCTGGAAAAAAATTTGTTTGCTGCAGCAACCAAGATAACCATTGGAAATGGCCAAACGGCTAATTTTTGGATTGATAGGTGGTTGGAGAATATGGCGCCTCGTGACATCGCGCCAGAGATTTATGCCATTTTAGTGCAGAAGAATAGATCAGTGAAAGAGGCTCTCACGCATGAAGTGGTTGCAAGACCTTAGGTTCCGCCTGGCCGAGGAACACATTCCTCGGCTCAGTCAACTCACTGAAATGTTGGACGGCGTCCAACTCTCGGAAAATGAGGATGTAATTTCTTGGTGCTTTGGAAAAGACGAAAAATACTCCTCTCGGTCCGCTTACAAAATGCAGTTTTTTAGGGCAATGCGCACAGACCACAGGAAGATTGTCTGGAGTGGATGGGCGCCGGCAAGATGCAAGTTCTTTATTTGGACGCTTAGAGCATCTCTAGTGGCTCGTCTATATGCCCGTCTAAAACAATTTGGACGACCGTGGATGAAAAAACCTTTCCAGTGGCTCGTCTAAACGGAGGTTTAAATTTAGACGTCCTTCCAAACCTGCTACCTATCGTCCATATATGGACGACGGTGCCACGGCCGTCCAAAGCAACTTCTCGCCTAGGAGCTCACTCCCGCACCCATCCGGAGCAGTTGGAGAGGTAGGACGCGGGCGGCACTCGCGGGTCGCCGTCCCTCTACTCGCCGGCTCCATGTACTCTCATTTTCCATGTATATTTGGTGAGAGGGAGAGAGAAATTAGACGGGAACGAGAGGGTACTCGACCATGGTGCCTAGACGCACGCTAGATCCGTCTGCCAACAACCAATTTTTGCTGGATCCGGCGTGGCCTCGTCTGGTCCTGTTGGGGACAGGCTCGGTCATGGAGGGGGCACGGGGTCGCGCGAGGCGTCCGGCATAGCGACGGACAGGGAAGAGAATGGGAAGGGGCATGGCAGCGGTTGGGGAGGAGCAGCGGCAGGGGCATGGTGGAGGGCTGCAGCTAATCCGACGATGTTGAAGAGAGGAGACTTGTCTAGTACTGAACTTGTTGCTGCTTGTGTATCGATACAAAATATAGAGATGGAGTGATGTACTACTGTATGTTACTGAACATTGCTTGTATCGCTGCATAATATACAAATATTTGCTTGTATTGATAATCATGTTGTTGTCTTGTTTGCTACTGAATATTGCTTCTAAATTTTGACAGTAGTTATAAAAAATTACTAAAATATTGGAGAGAGAATGTAGACATCCTACATATACACGTTCCGCTGAAAAACTAAGATCGTCTATATTCTCTTTCCTTTTAGACGGTCGTCTATATAGCCATATAGACGTCCAGATTTAGACGTTCACTAGAGATGCTCTTATGCTTGACAGAGTGCTAACTGCATACAAACTACTGTTGCGACAGTGGAAAAATAACTACGTTTTCCCTCTATGTTGGAGGAATCTTGAGACATCTCGTCATTTTCTCTCCGAGTGTCCATACAGCCGCCATGTGTGGACTGTTTTGGCTGCCTATTTCAAGATAAAATCCTTTGATGCACAAGCATGGCAAGCCAGAGATTTATCTACAAAGGATTGGTACAGAAGTCTAGTTGTCGGGGTGCCCGCGGCTAGTAGGAAGCTAGCACACACGGCGGCAAAGTTAATCTGCTGGGAAATTTGGAAAGAAAGAAATCGGAGGATCTTTCAAAAGCATGAGATAACGGCCTCTACGCTATGCGGAAGGATAAAAGAAGAGGCTACTACCTGGAGGCTAGCTGGGGCACCAATTCCATTAGTAATGCAGGATGGGGGTACACCTTTTGACCCTGGTTGAATGCATGTAAGGGGTTGATACGTCCAAAACGTATCTACTTTTCCGAACACTTTTGTTATTGTTTCTCCTATTAACTTGTGTGATTTGGATACAACTAACACGAACTGACGCTGTTTTCAGCAGAATTACCTTGGTGTCTAGTTTTTATGCAGAAAATCAACTATTCGGAAAAATCCCGAAAAATATGCCAAAAATTATATTTCACCAGAAGATCCACGGAGCCAGAAGACGAAACGGAGTGGAGGCCTAGGGGAGCCACACCCCTGCCACGCGCGGGTGGGCCCTGCCCGCGCCTAGGGGTGCGGCCACCCCAGGCACCCCCTCGGGCTCCCTTGGCACCTATAAGTTACCCCTTGACCTAAAAACTAAGGGGGGGTCGACGTTTTCCAGAGAAGAGTTCCGCTGCGTCGGCACCACCAGAGACAAGATTCGGAACCAGAAACTCCGTTCTGGCACCCTGCCGGGACGGGGAATTTGGAGAGGATCATCGCTATCGTCATCACCAACGCCTCTCCATCAACCATCAATGTTTCCTTCATCCATGAGTGAGTAATCCCCCGCTGTAGGCTATGGGGATGGTAGGGATTGGATGAGTTCTACCATGTAATCGAATAAGATTGTTAGGTCATAGTGCCTAGTATCTCTATTAGTGTTATTTGACTTTGTTGTAACTTTTTATGCGTAATAGTTGTCACTAGGGACCGAGTGCCATGATCTCAGATCTGAACTTATTATTGAATCATTATGATAGTATTGTTTATGATCTTATCTGCAAGTTGTGTACACATATCATTGTCCGGATCCAAAGGCCCCGAAGTGACAATAATTGGGATAATCGGAGGGGATGGCTGTGGTGTGAGGATCACATGTGTTCACGGAGTGTTAGTACTTTGCTTCGATGCTCTATTAAAAGGAGCACCTTAATTGCCAGTAGTTCCCTAGAGGCCCCGCTGCCACGGGCTGGCTGGACAGAAGATGTTGTGCAAGTTCTCATTGCGAGCACGTATGACTATATATGGAGCACGTGCCTAGGATTGTTTAGTACTTGGATGCTTATTATTATTTATCTGTAATGCCCTAGATCTTTAAGTTACGTGTTTAGACTCGTCCATGCAACGTCCGTCCATCCATCCCTATGCCTACCGCACTCGAATCCTACTGTTTACTGTTACTGTTACTATTGCTCCTATTTCACTGTTGTTGTTGCTTTGCTGTTACTACTACAAACTGTTGCTACTGATAAACTTATGTGAGCAAGAACTATTTCCAGGTGCAGCTGAACTGACAACTCAGTTGTTAAGGCTTGCAAGTATTCTTTGGCTCCCCTTGTGTCGAATCAATAAATTGGATAATACTACCCGCGAAGACTGTTGCGATCCCCTATACTTGTGGGTCATCAAGACTATTTTCTGGCGCCGTTGCCGGGGAGCATAGCTTTGTTTGTAAGTTCACTTGGATCTACTATTGTTCACTGTTACTCGTTTCATCATGGGGAGGTCTCGTGATGGAAAGTTCCCTATTTTACCATCCACTATAAGAAGAGGTACAATCCTAAACACCTCTGTTGCTCTTGATTCACCGTCTATTATAAGTAAGCTTGTTACACCACCACCACATACACATACACATGCTACACACACCGCTACTACTGCTGAGTTTGAAACTGCTTTTGATACTCATGATGTTACTTCTACTGTGCTTGATGCGAGTGGTTCATTAGGTCCTTTCCTAGATTCTACTATGGCTAGTCTAGGAAATACTGAAACTCCTAATGAAGACACTGTTACACCTGGTAGCTCACCTGAGTCTGGAGAGAGTTATGATATTAATGATGGTTGCACTGAGTTCATTGATGAATTTGTTGAAGAGTGCCGAAACACACATGGTACTAGTGCTATTAAGAGTCTCCTTGCTAGACGCACCATTATTCCTAAGTTGTCCTCTGATACTAAGTTTGTCACTTCTCCCATAGATATTAAAGATAAATATTATGATTTCTCTCTTGATTTATCCTATTTGGACATTGTTGAGAAAGAACATTTTTGTGGGAATGAAAATGAGAGTGTTGTAGCTCATATGAATGGGCTTTCTACTATGAGTGCTTTATTCTCTTATGATTTTAAGATGCGCAAGTACTTTGTTACTAAGATCTTCCCTTTTTCACTAAAAGGAGAAGCTAGTGCTTGGTTTAATAGATTACCTTCTGGTTCCATTGATAACCCTGATTGTTTGATTGTGTCTTTCTTCCAGAAATATTTTCCTCCTAGTGCTAGAAATGCTGCTTTGCAGAGACTCTTTGATTTTAAATAGGGATAAGAAGAGAAATTGCCTGAGGACAAGGTTCTGTGCCTTGATTCATCCACATCCTGGATGTCCATTACCTAAAAATGAGCTTGTTGATATTTATTATAATGGAGTAATTTATGATTGTAGGACATACCTAGATAGCTTTGCTGATTTTGTTTTCAGGAAAAGAACTCCTACAGATGCTGAAGAATTAATGGCTAAAATAAGCAAGAGTTATGATGATTGGACTTCAACTGAGCTGAATACACCTGAGCCTATTACTCCTGAACCAGTTGTGCCTGAACCAGTTCCAACACCAACACCAAAGAAGAGGGGAGTTATTGCATTAAATGATGAACTGATAAAGGAAGCTAAGAAATGTCTAAAGGAGAAAGGTATTAGAGCTGAAGATGTGAAGAATCTACCTCCTATAGAAGAATTATGTAAGACAATTCCCCATTCATCTACTATTGAGGTATATTCTCTCCAACACTTTGATGAAGGTGATATTCCTTATGGTAAGCCTCTTGATCAATGTTTAGAGGAACTTGACATTTTTATTGTTAAACAAGGTAATTTTAATAAACAAGTTCAGAATCATTTATTGGAAAACTCTAGAACTATTAAAGAGTTGAAAGATATTGTGAAAAGAACTTCTAATGATATTAAAATGCTTTGTAAATACTTTCAAATGGTCCAAACCCAACTTGATCAACTTGCTAAGTTACAAAAGGATATGCTAGTTAATGCCTCAGGAGATAAACATGCTTATGGAATTAGAACTAGGAGTGGTATAGCTACTCAAGATCCTTTATATCCTGAAGGACACCCTAAAAGAATTGAGCAGGATTCCCAACAAGGTGAGAGTAGTGGTAGTCCTCATAAGAGAAAGAAAAATAAATACAAAATAGTTGAGGAACCACTTGAACCTGCTGTAGATCCTAATAGTATATCTGTCTCTGATGCTAAAACTGAGAGTGGTAATGATAAAAATGATGCTCCTGATAAGGAGGAAGTTGAGTAAGAACCTGAGGAGCACACTAAGAACACTAGGTACACTAAGGAAGATTTTATTGCTAATAAACATTGTAAAGAGAGAGAACCTTGGGTGCAGAAACCTATGCCTTTTCCAGGTAAGAAACACAAGTCAAAGGAGGAAGAACACTACAACAAGTTTTGTGAGTGGATGAAACCTTTATTCTTGCAAATTCCTTTAACTGATGCTATTAAGTTGCCTCCGTATTCAAAGTATATGAAGGATATTGTCTCTAATAAAAGGAAGATTCCTAATGAGGAGATTTCTACTTTGCTTGCTAACTATTCCTTCAATGGTAAAGTTCCAAAGAAACTTGGTGATCCAGGTATACCAACTATTCCTTGATCTATTAAGAATAATTATGTTAAAATTGCTTTATGTGATTTGGGAGCTGGAGTTAGTGTTATGCCTTTTTCTCTCTACAAGAGACTCCAGCTAGAAAATTTGATACCAACTGATATTTCTTTGCAAATGGCTGATAAGTCAACTACTATTCCTGTTGGTATATGTGAGGATGTTCTTGTGCAAGTGGCTCATAATTCCTTGGTTCTAACTGATTTTGTTGTGCTCGAAATGCCTAAAGATGATAATATGTCTATTATTCTTGGGAGACCTTTTCTTAATACTGCAGGTGTTGTCATAAATTGTAACCAAGGAAAAGTAATATTCAATATTAATGACAGAGATCATATTGTTTATTTCCCCAAGAAGGTTGCTAAGAGCTATTGCCTGAATTCTATTGAAAATATTGAGAGCATCAAGGTTGTAGAAATATATTGTCCCATTCCACAAGAAAATTTTGAAACTATTATGATTGGGACCATTGCTATCAAGTATGAGGTAACATAACTATTTGTGGAATACAATGTTTTGTTTCATATAAGATTGTTTTGGTAACAAGACTTGATCAACCTTGTTAACAAAAGGATTTTAATGAACCAAATAATGTTTTCGTTGTGGTTATACTTGCTTTCTTTTACTTTTCTCCTTCCTAGTCTTTGCATTTGCTCTTGTTAGCTAGTTGTTTTCCTTTTAGAGTGTCTTAGAACTGTTGTAGTTTGGTTTTTGTTTGCTTTTGCTTCTTCTGAAAAAACTGTTTCTGCAAGAAAATCAATTTTCATACCCTAAAAATTGGCCAAAATAAAGTTTTCCGAAAAATCCCGGAAAATTCAAAATAATGTTTTCCTCGAAAAAGGGGCAGAGGGACACCTGGAGTGACCCAGGGGGGCCACCCCAGGTGCCCACACCACAGGTAGGCGCGGCCTGCCTATGGGTGGCGCCTAGGGGGGTCTGGCCCACCTGGGCCCCTCCAAGGTGCCCCCTCACAGTCATCCTCTTTCTCTCTCCCGAAAAATACTGGAAAACTTTCTCAAGCTCAAGTTATTGTTGTTCTTGCTCGCGATTTTCGATCTCCTTGCTCAGCCCATCTTTGCTGCTGATTTTTGGAGAGATTGCTCCTTGGTATGTGCCTCCTCCACTTGTCCAATTAGATTTGTGATTGGTAGATTGTATCTTGAGTATTTTGCTGCTATAGGTGTCAGGTTGTGTGAGCTTGCATACTTGTTCTAGGCTTAGAAATTTCATTTTGATGCATGTGTATCCCTCTAGCAAGTTCCTATAGTAGTTGCTCATTATTTATCAACTTGGAAATCACTTGGTTTGATGTTTGTCTAAAAATTTCAGCAAGGAATATGAGTGCATATCCACTGAATCAATATGACTTGATGGTACCTGAGCTAATGAAATTTCATCATGAGAAAGGAGTCTTCCATTCCATATATCCATGCGAGGAATTTATGAGAACCGTGGGAATCCTCCAGGATTTCCAAACTTTGATTGCCAATGCGGGGTTGGAACACTTTGTTGAAGATGAACCTTTTTAGTATGTCAAGCTAACCATGGCTTTTGTGCAGGACTTCTGGTTTACTTGGTCTTCATCTAATCCCATGGTCCATTACAAAATATACAATATACCTGTCGACCTGCTTTTGTTGATTTCTGTGCAGCAATTAGAGTACCTCAGTGGGGATCTTGTGAGAAGATCAAGGAGAGGCCCAAGTCGCTTATGGATTTATATGCTGAGATTTGCCAAGGTTTCGTTTTCTCAAAGGAAAGTGGTAAAATTCGTAACATTCAGTTCCCAACCATTAGATATTTTGCCTATTTCATTACCAAGTGTGTACTTGCTAGAAAGATTGGTAGGAAGTTATCTTCTTTTGATCTAGCTTTTATCGCAGCTGCTTTGAGTAGGAATAGATCTTATAACCTGGGTGCTTTGATAGCTTACCGTCTCACCACCAACCGTGAGAAGGGTGGAATTTGTGGAGGTCTCATTGCTTCTAGGTTGCTAGCTTTCCATGGTTTAGAGCCTCACCATTCAGATTATCAGTTCCCTATAGAAAGGCTTGATCTTGAATCCATGATTCATCATGGTTTTGTTTCCTTGGGGGCTAATGTGAGAAGTTTACTGTTTGAATTATCTTTTACCAAGTGATACGCCCAATTTGCATCACCATTCTATATCATAATTTACCTCTATTCATTGATATTTGTCTTATTATGAGGTATTACTTATGGATTTTCATCTGTTTATGCATGTTGGATGATTCTTGGAGGATGGACTGCCGGAGTATGGATTCTGATGGAAAAGAAGACGTTTCGGTGCAATTTCACGAAGATCAGAAAAATACCCGAAAAATATGGAAACATATTATTTTCCCAGAAGACGAAGGAAGCCAGAAGACGAAGGAACCCAGAGGCGCGGGTCCCCCCTGGGTCGCGCCTAGGGCAGGTGTGGCCCACCTGCCTGCCTCCCGACTCTGCCCCTTCGCCTATATCTTCCCTACGAAACCCTAAGCCTGGGAGAGCGACCACAGATAGATTTCCGCCGCCTCTGGGAGGCGGAAAACACCGAGAGAGAAAGATCTCTACGGCAGACAGATTTCTGCCGGGGGAATTCCTTCTCGGAGAGGGGAGACCGTCGCGATCAACACCATCGTCAAGCTAGGCTTCATCGGGATCATCATCATCATCATCCACATCATCATCTCCACCAGCACCATCATCACCACTCCGTCCCGCTGTAACAATTGTGTTGGATATTGCTTTAGTTCATTAGGGGAAACCTTCTCGGTGTTGATTACTATTGTAGTTGATGCTTGTGAGTGGAACCATTGGATTATTGTTTATGTTCAGATTGTTATCCATTACCATATCATCTTTGATCCATATGATGTCTTGTGAGTAGTTCGTTTAGTTCTTGAGGACATGGGAGAAGTCATGTTGTTAGTGGTGAATCTGTGTTGAGTTATTATGCAATGGTTTAGTATTTAACTTGTGGTGCTATTCTTATAGTGGTGTCATGTGAATGTCGGCTACATGATACTTCACCATTTATGGGCCTAGGGGAATGCATTGTGTATTTGGCTACTAATTGTGGGGTTGCCGGAGTGACAGAAACCTGAAACCCCGTTAGGACACCTTTGCACAAGGGAGTGTAGGATCTCAGAGTTTAAGGCTGTGGTTCGATTTATATCTTAATTACTTTCCTATAGTTACGTTGCAGGGGGTTTAATCACAAGTATGTATTAGTCCAAGTAAGGTCGGTACATTAGCACAGGTTCACCCACACAACACTTACAAACACCAGAGAAGAGTACTCAGCTATTTGAAGCGAAAGCATTTGAAAGAATTCCATGTGTCCTCGAGAACATTTGGTCCTTATAAGTATTTCCACCAGCTTGTCCTTTGCTAAGAAAGGATTGGGCCACTTGCTTCATTTGTTTGTTGTCTTTGTTACTTGCTCTTTGTTTTGTTGCTTTATCAGAAAACCACTAAAAATCCGTTTGCTAAGTATTCACAGGGATTTCCTGCTCCATACCACTGTTTAACACCTTCTGCTCCTCGTTGGGATCGACACTCCTATTTATCAAAAGTACTACGATACACCCATATACTTGTGGGTCATCAAGACTATTTTTTGGCGTCGTTGCCGGGGAGTGAAGCGCTATTGGAGAGTGGAACTGGTAAAGGAAACTTTTATTGTGAGTATTGCTTTTGTTACTGCTTGTTACTTTGTTTCCAATATGGATAACCCACTTGGTTTTCTTTTGGGAAAACTACTACCACTGCTAGGGTAGTAGATGAACCACCACCTGTTGAGATAGATCCTTTTAAGATACCTACAAGTATTGTTAATCATGTTATGGATAATTATTATTTAGGGGATGGAACAGTCCATCCTGGTGATCACTTGCTTTTTATCCATGAATTATGCGGGTTGTCTAAGTGTGCAGGTATCACAACTGAACGGGTGAAGAAGAAGTTACTCTCCATATCCTTGAAAGGGAGAGTTGAAGAATGGTATAAGCTGCTGAAGAATGGCAAATCCATGGAATGGGAGGAAATGACATCTCTCTTTTACTCTAATTATCCTCCCAGTGAAATTCATAAGGATAGAAAACTTATATATAACTTTTGGCCTCTTGATGGAGAGAGTACAGCTCAAGCTTGGGGAAGATTGAAGTTACTAATGCTTAAATGTCCTATTCATGAACTCTCTAACAATATTATTCTCAATAACTTTTATGCTAGGCTTTCTCTTCATGATAAAGATTTACTAGATGCTTCGTGTGCTGGATCATTCTCACGTATGAAGGAAGAAGCTAAATGGGATCTCTTAGACCGTATTCAAGATAACACCTAGGCTTGGGAGAATGACAAAGGAAGAAAGTCAGGTATATATTATGATTATGAATGCATTAAATCTTTTATGGGAACTAATGACTTCCGTGATATTAGCAATGAGTTTGGTCTTGATTCCCAAAGTATTTCCAACTGTTTTAAAGGCTTTGCCTCTTACATAGAAATTCCCAAAAAGAAGTGGAATAAGTACCATGCTCCCTATAAAGATGTTGTTAATCATGTTCCTGTCAGAAATGCTGAAGTTTGTACTACTAATCATATTGTGCCTGAACCTCATGTTGAGAAAATGCCTTTCCCAGCTAAGGTAAAGGAGTATTCTATGATTATTAGTGCAAATAACAAAGGTACAATGAAAATTGTGGAGCCTGATGAGCAATTGAATGATGAACCTGTGGTAGCTATTGTGAAAGACACGGTCACTAGAAATATAGAGGATGACCACATTGTCTTCTGTGAATACGCTTCTAATATTATCTCTCATCCTAGTAAGGCTAGAAAAGCTAGTTTTCCTGTGCTTTCTGTTAAAATTAGTGATCATTGCTACTATGGTTTATGTGATATTGGTGCTAGTTCTAGTGCTATTACTTATGAGCTTTACAGGGAAATTATGCATGAGATTGGTCCTTGTGATCTTGAGGACATTGATGTGGTTATCCACCTTTCTAATAAGGAAACCATTTGCTCCATTGGCATAGTAAGAGACGTGGAAGTTCTCTGCGGCAAGATTAAGTATCCTGCTGATTTTCTAGTGCTTAATTCAGCAGCTAGCAAAACTCGTCCTATCATTTTTGGTAGACCTTTCTTGAACACTTGCGGAGCTATTATTGATTGTAAGAAGGAATTTTTTTTAACAAAGTTTGATGGAGATTCTTATGAGTTTAACTTTTCCAAATTTGTTAAAGCTCCTTGTGAAAATAGCTTGCCTAACAAAGATTTCAGGATGGAACAACTTGCTTCTATTGATCCAGTCTATGACCTTGGACCACTTTTTGATGACTATAAGTATGCTTATTTTGATGATAAAGTTGTTTCCAGTGACAGTTATATTGTCAACTTTATTCAAAGTGCTACTGAAAGTTATTTTGAGAGAGAGAAACACGGTTTTATGCATCTCAATAATGTAAGTTTCCCCATTTTATGTTGAAAGCTTTGAAGTTGCATTTGTTTTGTCTTCCTATGCTTGTGGCTTTTTGTTTCAACAATTCGTTTTCTCATGCTACTTCCATGCATAGGAAGTGGGTTAGACTCAAATGTGTTGGTTATTTGCTTCTTGATGCTCTCTTTCACTTCAAATATATATATCCTACGTGAGCATCTTTGAAAGTTTCAAGCCTAACTTAAAGGCATTAAAGAAAAGTACTTGTTGGGAGATAACCCAAGAGTTTTGTCGAGTCTTGGAAGTTATTACCTCAGTAATAACCGCTCCTTATCCTTTTTTTTGGTTTTTGTGTCAAGTTCAACTACTTTTGTGAAGTAGAGGAGTTGTGAAAAGTGGCTGTCCTGGGACAGATTTTTGTGTTGCATTGTAAAAATTTGTGAGGAAGCTCAGTACTTCGGATGGAGCTGCATTATTTTGAGCTTGTTCTCCAATTTATTACCAACTTTCATCAGTTCTGCACTTTTTGATTTGAGCAACAGAAGGCTTTCAAAAAATCAATCTTTACCTGCTGGTCTGTTTTGACAGATTTCTGCCATCATTTGCATTTGCCTCTTATAGAAGCTTTTGTTTTGATGGGTTTTCAGTTGAAGTGTGTACCCCAAGGTTTATTGTTTTTCTTACCCTAATGTTGTCATTGAGTTTATGCAAGGGTTTTTGTGTGAAGGAAATTTTCAGGAAAAGGAGAAAAGGAAACTGCAGAGTTCGTCTTTGAATAGGTAAAAGTGGTGAAAACAGAAGGTTCGTGAAACTCCAATCTTTTTATATATTTGATGTTTTTAATACATAAGGGAAGTTACGAGATGGAACACAGGAGGAACCGGAGCCTGGGGTGGCCAAACCCACCCCAGGCACGACCCAGCCTAGCCGCGCCTGGAGGGGGTGTGCCACCCTCGAACTCTGTCTCCGCCTCGTTTCCGTGTCAGTACCTTCCTTATGCCTTGAAACTTTGTAATATATAACCCCCTAGATCCCCCTAGGTTCTTGCATCATGTTCTCGTCGTGTTTTCGTTTCGATCTGTTTCTGTCAGGAAAATTCTCAGATTTGGAGCCTCAATGTCTTCCTCTAGATCACCCACGGAGGATTCCTCTGCGGACGTCCTCAACCCTTACATGTATGAGTTGAGGATTCATCTAAAAGAGTTGACTCTCAAAGAGGGGAAGGTATAGATGAAATTAGTTCAAGGCCCTAAAGGAGAAGGCAGTCTGGAAGACAAGATGGAAGCATTGGAGCGGGAAGTTTTCAGGAACAAGAAGATGGCAGAACGCGAAGTGGATATTATTCACAAGATAAGTTCAGAACTCATCACCAAGCACGAGGGAGAAGTTGCTGAGATCCGAGAAGAGATATTCTCACTCCGCCAGACCACCAACCAATTGCAAGCACAACTCTATGACATACAGAACCAAAACTGTGAGTATGAAGCTAGATTTGTTCGCATAAGCTCTGCTGCTAGTTTCAGAATTGCGGAGACAAGGACATCCTTTCTGGATGGGGAACCATTGCCTTGGAATTTTTATGACGACAAGAGAACACCACCACCACCGAAGTAGTAATTCATCATCAGGTTTGGCATCCCCTTGGCTTGTTCCGAGCTTGTGGGAGTGTCGCGGTATCACCACCATTATCTTTTATCTTTTACCTTTTTAGTGGATTCATATTTTTGGTAGAGAGGTTATCATATAGTTTGGTTTGCATGTGGAAGTATCTCTCCTTTAGTTGATTATCTATCTATCCCTTGGTGTGAGTGCCTTTATTGAATATTAATGAGAAGTCTCATCTTTTACTTTTTGCACTTCTTATTTTAGTTTGCAATCTCTATTATATGATGGATCTTGTTGATCAGGATTGGCATCACTTTGGGATCATCAAGTGGATCTAAATTGGTTTTGGCAAACCGAGTTCTGGTCAGTAGCATTACTTTGAAAGAGAAAAAGAGAAAAAAAGCTTACAGGTATTTTGTATCATTTGTTTTCTTTCTTGTTGGCTCATAAGCTTAGTATTCTCTATTTAATATTCTTTTGTGTCTTCAAGGAAGATTAGATGTTTGGCTTTATTACTTGTATGTTTGCTTGTTTCTTTCAACTCTCTTGCTTGCTACCCAGCCTTGCTAGCCAAAAACCTGTTTTGAGAAGGCATACTTCTCATGTTTCCAATCCCTTTGAACCAAAACCTGTGCCACTTGTGTCCACCATATCTACCTAGTAGCTTTTGCTATTCCAAGCAAATTCTCAAGTTTCATCTATCTTTCAAATTAAAAAGTATTTTGATATCTGAAAACTAGTTAGTAAAGCTCTCGCGAACTTGATGGCACACTTTATTTTCTTTCCCCTAATAGACTTGAACCATTGTGCCATCGAAGTTGTATATGCTTGCATCCATACGTTGGAATTAGCAGAACCGTGTTGTCATAGGGAACATTTTCAACATTGCACTTGTACTCTGTACACAGTTGATATCGTGCTCTTTTGTCTATGGATGTCAATGGTGTGAAATAAAGAGGGAACTTGTAAGTCCATGGAGTTTGTATTTTGTGTTAGAGAAACGTCTGGGCCGCTAGCATAAGCCATGCCTAATCATGGTGGAAACTTGTAGCATCACCATAGTAAGCTATCTATGAAGCATCCTCAATAAAAAGCTATGCACATAGTAAATAAAAAGATCGCTGAGATGCTCATTGCCTGCTTGCCTTGTCATTTTGGTTATGGGAAAGCTCCTGTACCATGTGCAAGGGGTACCCCGTTGGCGGTTCTCTATGATACGCATGTACTTACAATGCCAAGAACTTACCTATGACCGAAGTTGAGTAGCATGAGGAGTGGCCCTCATATTCAAGGGACATGAGATTGCCAACTTATATTTCGTCAAGCATATACTCCATCTTTGTGCACTTTAACCTTAATTATCTCAAGATGCCTATGATAGGGGCAATGAGGGATCAAAGCTAGTAAGTACCATATTCTTTTTGAAGCTCTTTATGACTTGTAATCCTTACTTCCCTCTATAAAGGGACCTTTCTCCCACTTCCAAGTTGAGTCAGTAAACCTACTTCCTCTCTATCTCCAACAAGCATTTGAGTTGTTGTGTTTCAAGCATGCATATGGTGATTTATTCAATTATGTTCTTTATCTTCCTTGTTTGCACAAAACTCTTATCTATTGAGTATTACTTTGAAAGCCTTCACTTGTGCAAAACCTTTTTGAGCAAAGAGTGCTCCTGTTATAAAATTCTACAAAAATCTTTTGTGAAACTGTTTGCCAGGTGTTTTGTGACCAAGAACAAGTTTTCCAATTCCAATTATGATTTATCTTTATGCATCTCTATTGTGACTGCTGTACTTGGTTGCAAGCTAAGTTATATAATGGTGAGTTGTTTTCTTCTATGAGTTTTGCAATGGTAAGCGTGATGCTTCTTGTTCGTATTCTTTTATCGACACTTCACTCCATAAACCTGTGGACATGTTTACTAAGCTCACTTTTCGCTTGGGGACAAGCGAAGGTCTAATCTTGGGGGAGTTGATACGCCCAATTTGCATCACCTTTCTATATCATAATTTACCTCTATTCATTGATATTTGTCTTATTATGAGGTATTACTTATGTCTTTTCATCTGTTTATGCATGTTGGATGATTCTTGGAGGATGGACTGCTGGAGTCTGGATTCTGATGGAAAAGAAGGCGTTTCGGTGCAATTTCGCGAAGATCAGAAAAATGCCAGAAAAATATGGAAACATATTATTGTCCCAGAAGACGAAGGAAGCCAGAAGGAGGAGCAAAGAGGGGCCGCAGAGTCCCCACATCCCCTAGGTGCGGGTCCCCTAGGCCACGCCTAGGGCAGGTGTGGCCCACCTGCCCGGCTCCCGACTCCGCCCCTTCGCCTATATATTCCCTACGAAACCCTAAGCCTGGGAGAGAGACCACAGATAGATTTCCGCCGCCTCTGGGGGGCGAAAACACCGAGAGAGAAATATATCTTTGGCAGACAGATTTCTGCCGGGGGAATTCCTTCCTGGAGAGGGGAGACCATCTCCATCAACACCATCGTCAAGATAGGCTTCATCGGGATCGTCATCATCATCCACACCATCATCTCCACCAGCACCATCATCACCATGCTGTCCCGCTGTAACAATTGTGTTGGATATTGCTTTAGTTCATTAGGTTAAACCTTCCCGGTGTTGATTACTATTGTATTTGATGCTTGTGAGTGGAACCATTGGATTATTGTTTATGTTCAGATTGTTATCCATTACCATATCATCTTTGATCTTGATCCATATGATGTCTTGTGAGTAGTTCGTTTAGTTCTTGAGGACATGGGAGAAGTCATGTTGTTAGTAGTGAATCTATGTTGAGTTATTATTCAATGGTTTAGTATTTAAGTTGTGGTGCTATTCTTCTAGTGGTGTCATGTGAACGTAGACTATGTGATACTTCACCATTTATGGGCCTAGGGGAATGCATTGTGTATTTGGCTACTATTTGTGGGGTTGCCGGAGTGACAGAAACCTGAACCCCCGTTAGGACACCTTTGCACAAGGGAGTGTAGGATCTTAGAGTTTAAGGCTGTGGTTAGATTTATATCTTAATTACTTTCTTGTAGTTACGGATGTTTGCAGGGGGTTTAGTCACAAGTATGTATTAGTCAGAGTAAGGTCGTTACATTAGCACAGGTTCACCCACACAACACTTAAAAACACCAGAGAAGAGTACTCAGCTATTTGAAGCGAAAGCACTTGACAGAATTTCCATATGTCCTCGAGAACGTTTGGTCTTATAAGTATTTCCACCAGCTTGTCCTTTGCTAAGAAAGTATTGGGCCACTTGATCCGTTTGTTCGTTGTCTTTGTTACTTGCTCTTTGTTTTGTTGCTTTATCAAAAAAACACTAAAAATCTGTTAGCTAAGTATTCACAGAGATTTACTGCTCCATACCACTGTTCAGCACCTTCTGCTCCTCGTTGGGATCGACACTCCTATTTATCGAAACTACTATGATACTCCCCCCCTATACTTGTGGGTCATCACCAAGCATGGTTGGAGAGGGGGTAGGACTGAGAAAATAGTTTATTTGCCTGCACCTGCTTTATTTAACTTTGATAACAAGCAAGGATGGTCGCTCACGGAGGAGGAGGTTGACACATATGATTCGGTTTAGCCCTACAACTTGGGAGAATCTTCATACCAACAGCCCGCATTTGATTGGGGTGCGTCTTCTTCTTCATCGCAAGCGCCTGACAACGATCATTCCTATGATGACCCACCAGCTTGGAGTTACTACCCGTGCTATTGAGCCCCACTTAGGCCAAAAGCCTAAGATTGGGGGGAGGTACACCGACATCGCACTGATCTATATTTCATGTTCGATCGGTTCTTTGTATATCCATTGTTTCGCTTTCTTTTTAGTTTTTGTTGCTGATTTCTCAAAAACACAAAAACACCAAAAAATATTTTCGTTGTTTCTCTTGGTTTGTTTCTTTGTTTCTTTGCTTTAGTTTGCCTTAAAAGAAAAAAATCCAAAACGATTTTTGTTTGTTTGCTTCTTGTGTGGTTTGCCTTTTCTTTTGGTTGGTTTGTTTTTGCTTTGTTTGCTTTCTTTAAAAATCGAAAACACCAAAAATATTTGTTGTTCTTCTTATTCTTTGGTATTGTGAGTTTGACGAGGTTTCAACTCGTCAATGCCCATTGTTATAGACTTGGGTTTTGGAGAAGATGGGGATGCTGGAGATCGCGGAACGGTTAGCAAACAAGCAACACGGGGACATGAGGTTTACCCAGGTTCAGGCCCCCAGAGGGAAAACCCTACTCCTGCTTGTCTGCTCTTGATTACGGCGGAACCGGTGATTACAGGGGTACGCAGATGCTATCTGGCGTGGAGGTGTGTATGCGGAAGTATGAGTCGAGAGAGCTCTAGATCTATAGATCTATCATGGAGGTGGAGATCGTAGATCTATCTATTGGGGGTTATGGCGTCTGTAGGTCGTGCCCTCCTCGTTGGACCATCCTAGCCTTTATATATGGGTAGGCTAGGTCTCAGGTACCGATACGAGTTGGTTACAAGTTGTATTCAAACTCTAGTCTTGAGCTTTCCTTGTCTTGTGCGCTTGGGAGTCCATGTCCATATGGGCTTCATAGCAGCCGAACCGTCATAGACGTTATGGACCCTGGCAGGTCGTCGAGTGGGCCTTCCATCGGGCTAGACCAGGTATGCTAACATTGGGTACCCGTAGGGTATAACCATGTTAGTAGCCCCCGAGTGTTCAGTCGAATTGTAGATTCGGCTGAGGACTCTTCAATCTTTCGAGTGCAGCTATGTATTTCAAGAGTTCATGTGTAGGGATTGTTGATGCGTGTGCCTGACTCACCCGACGGATCAGGGTCAGTTAACTATCTTAGGACGAAACAACACGATCTTCTTCAGGTTCGAGTCCCTCAACTCGAACCTGGAACATATGCTGGCATAATTCGACTCAGGACGCAGAGGACTTACAAGAGTGGAATTCCAGTGAATTTAATTGATGTACCCAACGCGTCCGCCGGGATTTTTCATCGCGCCTGTTGGCACGGATTTATTCTAGCAGAGCGCAGTCATGTGTGTTACCAGGCCATCAGATGTTATCTGTAGGTCTTATCTTTGCGTCGCAGACGCAGCATCCGAATGTTTATCACCGCGGAGGTGTTTCGGGTGGCCAAGGAGAACGTTACTCACTTAGTGTTAATTGGGGCAGTGTTGCCGAAAAGTTTTGCATACTGATCCGAAGGATCGCACTCGAAGAATTCATAGGGTGCGCGACCAGCGCTCCCTATGGGAGTAGCCCCCGAGTGTCTGTTTGAGTCGTAGACTCGAGCAGAGACTTTAATTCAGCCGTTGTTCGGCTTCAGGTCCGTAGGACACAAATTTTTCGGATGCTTGAATCCATCCTCCCTATGGGAGTAGCCCCCGAGTCCGTAGTGGAGTCGCAGACTCGACGTAGGACTCGAAGAAATAGTTCAGTGTTGTAGTGATTTGTTCGTTTTTCGGGTGCGCGGCCAGCGCTCCTGATAGGAGTAGCCCCCGAGTAGTTGCTCGAATCGTAGATTCGAGTGAGTACTTTTAGCTGTCAGCCGAAGATTTTCTGTGTGTGCGACTAATGCTCCAGTTTGGAGTAGCCCCCGAGTGTCTGGCGGAGTCGTAGACTCGGGCAGATACTCGAGACTAGAATCGTGCAGACGAAGTCGGCAATCTCGTGGGCGTACCGCTGACCCGGAAGTACATCGGGTGCGCGACCAGCGCTCCTGATAGGAGTAGCCCCCAAGTGTCTAGTCGAGTTGTAGACTCGAGTGGAGACTCATGCGAGGAGAAACCACTGATCCGGAAGTGCATCGAGTCAGCGTCTCACACATAAGGAGCCAGGAGTCAACGTAGTAGAGTTATGCGGCATTTCACCCGGAAGGACTCGATGTTGCGGATGAAGTTGACGCCGTTTCTTCTGTCGGGTGCGTGGCCAACGCCACTTTTGTCGATGATTGATATGGTCATCCGAGGAATGCTTCGACTCGGGTCTTGGCGTATGTTGACGTGATTGGCGCTGGTCGACTCCATTGGAGGACCCGATAGAATAGCTCGGCGCATTTGACATTCTTGTAAGCTGCAGAAAAACGTGACGAATTGTGAAGTACTTGTATCTTGTAAAGAATATTTGCCTTTCGGCTTGTATAGTAAGATTCTGGTGCCGATCGGGTCAACACTGTTGCACTGTATGCTAGGACTTTTCGTTAGCCTGATTACCCTTAGTCTCAGTACCTTGCCGAGGCACTCGGAGTTCAAGGACTCGGCGATCAGGCAGGATCAGCTACTCGGGCTATCGCGTTCGAGGTGCTCGAGTGCGTGGAGCCGATGGCACATTAGGTTACTCGAAGAGGGCGCAGCCCCCGAGTGTTTCGAGTGCGAGTTAAAGTAAGAAAGAAAATCAACTCTGAATAGTGAACTTAGCTTTGTCTGTTGTCGACGAGGTGAATGGGTCGCGGGAGCCAACGCAACCGGCAGGTCATGGTCACGAGAGCCAATACGACCTGTGGGTCGCGGTCGCGGGAGTCGAAGGAGCCCCCGAGTCATGGTCGCTGAAGCCGATGCGGCCAGTTGCCGCAATCGAAGATCGCGTCGGGTCGCCGCATCCGAAAAGATGTAGAGGGCCACCGCAGCTGAAAGACGCATAGGGTTGCTGGAGCCGAAGGCCGCGGCTGGTCGCCGAAGCGGAGGGAGCCCCCGAGCCCTTGAGTCACTTGAGCCGAAGATCGTAGCGGATCGCCGGGCGTAGTCAGCGCAGCTGAAGACCATAGCAGGTTGCCGCATCCGAAGATCGCAGCGGGTCGCCGAAGTGGAGGGAGCCCTCGAGCCCCCAAGTCGTTGGAGCCGAGTACTGCAGCGGGTCGCGATATCGACACGAGAAGAGTAGCCAACGTGGCGGTTAAGAGTTGTATGGCGGACATGTCAACGCAACGGATCGGAGTCGCTAAGGTTAAAACCAAGGCGATGGCGGGTCATTCGGCGGACCGGGTCGAAGCGTGATAGCAGTGTTGAAGTCAAGATGTTCAAGTATTGGACCGTCATGGCCGGCAATGTTGTAATACCGTGTTGATTTGACCGATCTCAGCCGAAGACTGTGTACGCGTGTACGTATTTAGCTAGCTCCACCCATAACTTTTTGTATATCCTTGTTCACATGGTGACGTGAAATCTCTTATATAAAAGTTTTTTATAATCCTAACACGTCTTGGTCGAGTCTTGGATGTATGTTTGAGCTCTAGTAACGATTCAAACTGCACTTCACGTGAAGCTTCCGGAGACTGATCCAATCGATAATTTTCTTTTTTCTTTTCTTCAATCTCTGCATATCATCCGGGCTGTCGATTGCCCCTTTTATATATGAATTCCTGAGCGGTCGCACACGCCTGCTCCTTACGTGTTTTCTTGGATCCAACTTGACAGTCCAACCAAAAAAGGGAAAGTAGAGCTGATCCTTTGAAAGGCCGTGTCTCAATATGTCTCCGTTGTCCTTGGTTCCAGTGTAGCCTTCGATCTAGCACAGCCTCGCAAATCGGGTATTGATTGTCCATCTGATCCTTTTGCTGCGCGCGGGCTGTATCGATGTCAAGTCCCCGAGCTTCTGTTGGTGTCGATAAATTCAGCTATAGTTGAGATGTCGATGACGAAGATGTGCGCCTGCGCCGGTCGCGGATGAATCGACCAGATGTGATCTGGCTATTGTTGATGGTGCAAGATCTTGTTCGGCATACAAGTCGTAGATTGCAAAGGTTGGGACCGTCACGATTGCACAATCAGCGTCCCTAGTTCCCACAGACGGCGCCTATTGACGAGGTTTCGACTCGTCAATGCCCATTGTTATGGACTTGGGTTTTGGAGAAGATGGGGATGCTGGAGATCGTGGAACGGTTAGCAAACAAGCAACACGGGGACACGAGGTTTACCCAGGTTCAGGCTCTCGGAGGGAAAACCCTACTTCTGCTTGTCTGCTCTTGATTACGACGGAACCGGTGATTACAGGGATGCGCAGATGCAATCTGGCGTGGAGGTGTGTATGCGGAAGTATGAGTCGAGAGAGCTCTAGATCTGTAGATCTATCATGATGGTGGAGATCGTGGATCTATCTATTGGGGGTTATGGCGTCTGTAGGTCGTTCCCTTCTCGTTGGACCCTCCTAGCCTTTATATATGGGGAGGCTAGGTCTCAGGTATCGATACGAGTTGGTTACAAGTTGTATTCAAACTCTAGTCTTGAGCTTTCCTTGTCTTGTGCGCTTGGGAGTCCGTGTCCATATGGGCTTCATAGCAGCCGAACCGTCATAGGCGTTATGGACCCTGACAGGTCGTCGAGTGGGTCTTCCATCGGGCTAGACCAGGTATGCT
The DNA here is from genome assembly GCA_916181665.1 of Avena sativa. NCBI lineage: Eukaryota > Viridiplantae > Streptophyta > Magnoliopsida > Poales > Poaceae > Avena > Avena sativa. The sequence continues at coordinate 513,951,054 of OV702294.1, forward strand.
AACATTGGGTACCCGTAGGGTATAACCATGTCAGAGTTCTTTGCAGGGTTCAGCCGTCCTCGGTGGAGTTTTTTTTTCATGTTATTATTCAAGTCACAGAAGTGAAGGGCAATAATAAAGATTAAGACAACTTGAGGTGTGGTAAGAGGCTGGTAACGAACTTTATTTGTTTTCATTTTTGTACATATACTCATCATTGTGAGCATGCTTAGCATGTTCGTGTAAGGTGTATGTTATTATGGATGCTTAGTAGTTCTTGCTTGCTTGTGATTAGCTCCAGCTTGCTAATAGTTTGCAGCATGTCATATGAATGTTTGCTTGCATTGCTTTATTCATACTTTGGTATGATATTGTGGTATCCTCCCCTGAAAGTTTCATGTGAATTTACTTGGCACATGCTCACGCATGCATATGAGTAAACAATAGTCAGTAAGTCTCGATGATTTATTTTGCCTCAGAGTTCTTGTATCACTTTCATGCTATAATTAGTCATGTTTTGTTGCAAGCATGATTATGACCATTATCGCTCTCTCGTTTGTCTCTCCCTCTCTATTGCTAGCCTTCACTTGCACTGAGTTTGAGCTCTACCTATGCTTCCAACTCCCCAAAACCAATATTGCCAACTGTGTCCACCATACCTACCTATTAGCATCATTTGCTATTTCAGTGCATATTCTATATGCCTTGTTTTCTTCCAAATAAAATGTTTGTCTGCTTTGAGAAAGTTAGTTAGTAAATCTCTCACGAATTTGATGACACACTTTATTCCTTGCACTTAATAATCCCGAACCATTGTGACCTGTCCATGAAAGTTATATGCTTGCAAATTATATGTTGGGAGTCAGCAGAACCATGCTGTCACGGGGAACGCTTTCAACACTTCTTGGATACATATCCAGTTGATACCTTGCACTTTTATTTGCGGATGTCGTCGGTGTGAAATAAAAGGGGAGCTTGTGATTTCATGGAGTCTATACATTGTGTTAGAGAAACGCCTGGGCCGCTTGCCTAAGCCATGCCTAATCATGGTGGAAACTTGCAGCATCACCATAATGAGCATTTATGAAGCATCCTCAATAAAAAGCTATGCACATAGTAAATAAAAAGATCGCTGAGATGCTCATTGTCTGCTTGCCTTATCATTTTGATCACGGGATAGCTCCTGTATCATGTGCAAGGGGTACCCCGTTGGCGGTTCTCTATGATATGCATGTATTTACAATGACAAGAACTTATAGGTAACTAAAGTTGAGTAGCATGCAGAGCGGCCCTTGTACTCAAGGGACATGGGATTTCTATTTTATGGTCTGTCAAGCATATAACTCAGATTGGACCTCACTTTCACCTTAATCACATGAAGATGCCTATGATAGGGGCAATGAGAGCTCAAAGCTAATGAGTACCTTACTTTCAGCATTTAGAAGCCGTTCAAACTTTACAAAACCTTTTCACTTCCTTGTTGAGTCACCACTTATTCTTTGAGCACCTTCTTGAGAGCATAGTTGTTATTCTTGTGTTTGTTTCAAAACTTGGCTAATTATATCATGACTTTGAAGCTTGTATCTCTGATATCTTTATCTCTACTCTTCACTTGAACTTCAGAGGTGCCTTGGCATTTATATTGTGCTCTACAAACAAAGACAAGCGAGATACCACTCTATCATGCCTTATTATGAGCATTGTAATGTTGCTTATGTTTATGTTTCATGCTACTTATTATTATTGAGTTGGTTTTTCTTCATAGCTTGCAATGACTATTGAGTAGACTTAGTTTCATACTCTTTATTATGAATGGTTTAAGCATCTACTCCTGTGCTGAGAATATTTACATCATATGAAACAAATGTGTTCGTGAAAGTTCTTTTATCGTACTCATTTTTCAACTAAATTGCTTGAGGACAAGCAATAAGCTAAGCTTGGGGGAGTTGATATGTCCAAAACGTGTCTACTTTCCCGAACACTTTTGCTACTGTTTCTCCTCTAAACTTGTGTTATTTGGATACAACTAACACGGACTGATGTTGTTTTCAGAAGAATTGCCTTGATGTCTAGTTTTTGTGTAGAAAATCAACTATCATGAAAAATCCCGGAAAATATGCTAAAAATTATATTTCACCAGAAGATCCACGGAGCCAGAAGACGAAACGGAGTGGAGGCCTAGGAGGCCCACACTCGTGCCAGGCGTGGGTGGGCCCTGCCCGCGACTAGGGGGGTTGCGGCCACCCCAGGCACCCCCTCGGGCTCCCTCGGCGCCTATAAGTTACCCCTTGACCTAAAAACCAAGGGGGGTTCGACGTTTTCCAGAGAAGAGTTCCGATGCGCCGCTGCCACCAGAGACAAGATTCGGAACCAGAAACTCCGTTCTGGCACCCTGCCGGGACGAGGAATTTGGGGAGGATCATCGCCATCGTCCTCACCAACGCCTCTCCATCAACCATCAATGTTTCCCTCATCCATGAGTGAGTAATCCCCCGCTGTAGGCTATGGGGATGGTAGGGATTTAATGAGTTCTATCATGTAATCGAATAAGATTGTTAGGGAATAGTGCCTAGTATCTCTATTAGTGCTATTTGACTTTGTTGCAACTTGTTGTGCTTAATGCTTGTCACTAGGGCCTGAGTGCCACGATCTCAGATCTGAACTTATTATTGAATCATTATGATAGTATTTTTTGTGATCTTATCTGCAAGTTGTGTACATATATCATTGTCCGGATCCAAAGGCCCCGAAGTGAAAATAATTAGGATAACCGAAGGGGATGACTGTGGTGTGAGGATCACATGTGTTCACGGAGTGTTAATGCTTTGCTCCGGTGCTCTATTAAAAGGAACACCTTAATTGCCGGTAGTTCCCTAGAGGCCCCGCTGCCACGGGCTGGCTGGACAGAAGATGTTATGCAAGTTTTCATTGCGAGCACGTATGACTATATATGGAGCACATGCCTAGAATGGTTTAGTACTTGGATGCTTGTTATTATTTATCTGCAATGCCCTAGATCTTGAAGTTACGTGTATAGACTCGTCCATGCAACGCCCGTCCATCCATCCCTATGCCTACCGCACTCGAATCCCACTGTTTACTATTACTTTTACTATGGCTCCTATTTCACTGTTGCTGTTGCTATTACAAACTGTTGCTACTGATAAACTTTTGTGAGCAAGAACTATTTTCAGGTACAGCTGAACTGACAACTCAGTTGTTAAGGCTTGCAAGTATTTTTTGGCTCCCCTTGTGTTGAATCAATAAATTGGGTAATACTACCCGCGAAGACTGTTGCGATCCCCTATACTTGTGGGTCATCAAGAGTGTCCTTTTGTTTCTGCCAAATGGGCAGAGACTTAACTGTTTGTAAAAACTATTCCACTATCGCAATGAATATAGTAGTTCTCCTGCTGTTATTTAAAAAAATGTCATAAAAAATATGATCGTGACAATGTAATTAATGAAAAGATAGGTGATACTGATTTTTGTAATTTGGGGTATTTTGGTATTGGTCCTTTGGCCCATAATCAATACAAATCTTGAAATTGTCTTTGGCGCATTAGGTGAAACATCACATTGTTGTACTAGTAGTGTTAAAATTTAATCTTATATTGCTAGTGAAAGGTGTGTTGTACCACCACTCCTCATGCGTACTCCTCACGCCGTCCATATTTATTTTGCTCCGAAACATTCCAGAAAATATCCCTCCTTTTCTCTTGTTGTTTCTGTTCGGATTTTATGGGCTCTTCCTTGTTGCTTCATGTCCGGACTTCCTCGGCTCTTGTCCCCACGAAACTTCCTTGGGAAGTAAGATGCTTTTTTTCATAAACAGAGGCACACGAATACAGAGAATATACAAGACACATACACCCTTCCACTTCCAGTTCATTGAGTAGCCGCCTTCGTATTCTTCATCCTGGCCTGCGACGCCTCTGGAACCTTGCCTTCCGAGAACCTGTACGGATGAAGGGCGATCAGGTTTTTGGAAGCGCTTATCGCGACTACCGGCAACAATGACGCCGTCCAGTGATGAGTTCCCGACGACGACTTTTTCTCTGACATCAACATCATCTTCTATAACATGGCCGACAACACAAACATTGCTGCTCAGGCTGCATCGTGCGTGTCCCTAAGCTTCCTCTTTTAGATTCTGCTAGAATGTGTTGTTCGAGTGTTTGGAGTAGATCCATTGGATTTATCTTGTATAGATGCAATCTGTTTATTTACTCTGCTAGTTTGCATGATTAGTTTAATTAATGTTTTATTAATCATTTTTATCGATTAATATGGATTAAATCATAGTTTGAATTGTTGCTCATATTTTTAACACTTATATCATGTCATGATATATTATTAACTCGATAGCAAATAAATCTGCTACGTACATTTTTATTGAGATTTTACAAAACCAATTTCTATTAAGAGTATGATAATATGGTATTACTCTCTCCTTTTTAAAATATAAGATGTTTTAGGTTTGTGAATACGATCGTATGCACGGTAATAGTACTTGAACAGCCTCAGCTACAAGTGAATATGATAATATCGTATGCTCGTGTGTACATGTGGTATGTCCTTTCTAGGACTCTGTTTGCTGACAGCGGAGGTAGGACCGCTCAGTGGATGTGGCTCAAGGCACTAGCAAACTGGGATAGCAATATCAGCTGGGGTTCGGCGGCTCTTACCTACTTGTACCGGCAGGTAATCACCTATGCACTCTACATTCATTTGTATATGTCGAGTTCACACATATGCTATACTGACCTCGTTTTTGTTCACTTGCAGTTGGACAATGCCTGTCGTAGGGCAGGCGGAAATGCCGGAATAGGTGGTGCTATGGTTCTTCTCTCGATATGGAGCTGGGAACGCTTACCAGTTGGTCGTCCCAAAGAGGTGGGCCACCATCCTTGGCCAGCGTATAATAGAAACCCTCTACGCCTCCCGACTTGGGCTTACAAGTGGGACGTGGTATCGGAGATGACAAGCGATGTTGATGCCATGTACCTCAAGTACACGAACGAGTTTGATGCGATTACGCTCGAGCAGGTAGATGTTTATCTATACGTCGCTATCCATAATATTTACTTCACGAGTCAAAATCGATACCAAACATGTTCTTGTGATATGTTGCAGGTGGAGTGGGAGCCTTATGGTTGTGGGGACGAGTTTGGTATTGCTCCCGGGTTTGATATTAACCCGAAGTGCTTGGAGGAACAACCTCTCTGGCTCATGTGCTGCCCATTGATTTGCAATTGGGCGGTTGAGTTTCATATGCCACAACGGGTGATGAGGCAGTTCGGGTTGTTTCAGTGCAACCCTCCCGTGTGGAAGGACACAGCTTCATCGGTTAGTTAGCATGAGAACTTGTGCTCAATTGCTTTGGATGGTACTAACATGGTTCTTTGTTGTTGTTTAGGTTGGACAGAAAGAGGCAGAGGAAGATCAAGAATTGGGATCACCATCATAGGAGGCACGTCATGGAGTTTCTTATTTGTGTGGAGAATGCTCGACGAACGGAATGGAATAGTGGAAGAGCACATTGCCCAGTAGCATTTAACAACTACATCCATTGGTTTCTTGGTAGTACCCGTGTCTCCATTTTCCCGCCGTCCTATGAGGAAGAAATATTGGAGGAGCCAGTCCAGTTCTATGAACTTGCCTACACTCAGTACAACCGGCAGGTCAGGGGGGGACCGACATCCCGCTTTCTTCCTCACTCAACTTTGCGGTAAAGTTATCGTTGCCTTCGCATTACTTTCCTTGCACTCTCATCTCTTTCTTGCCTAACATGTTCTTGTTCTTGACTCTGTAGAGAACGGAGGTAAAGAAATATGCCGACGATGCCGAGGCGATTCTTTTTTCTGCCCCTAAGGGGAAAAAGGGAGAAGGCATGATACGAAACTTCCTTAAGGTATGGATGCGAGACTTCCTCAAGATAGGCATGTTCTTGGTTTGACTTATGTTGTTATTTGTTACAGCGCTCGACCCAAAAGATGCGTCGCTTATCTAACGTGCTAGGTTGTCGCGATCCCGAGTACACAACCCCATCCGGTTCTAGGTCCAAGTCGAGTACTGATCCGTCGGCCCATCTTCAGGATGATGTTGAGGATGACACCACTTCGGCGATTCGTTCGGAAGATGAGGTATGGGACAACCTTACATGCATTTAGTGCTTTCTGTTTCCCATGCATTTCTCATAGCCATACAATCTTACATGTAGCTGCCTCATATGGAGAATGAGACTGAGGAGGAGTACCGGATTCGTTCCGCATACCAGCTGAAGCCAAGGAAACAGTTCAATCGCTGGACGCCGGACGACTTCCGTAACAAGGGAAAGGTCAATGTTGTCGAGGACGAGCCGCCACGGAGGTCAAGAGCGACTAGGAGGACGAGAGGCCTACAGTATGATGATGAAGATGAGTCGCAAGAAGAGGAGGTGACAAAGAAGATATCTCCAAGGAGGGGCCGAGGCCCAAGGACGCGTGGACGGAAGTAGGTCATGTATGGCACAATGTTGATGATGATGCACTAGGTTTGAGACTATGTATGGGTTGATGTATGGCACTATGTTGATGTTGTTTAAGATTATGTTTATGTATGGCACTATGTTGATGTTGTTTGAGACTATGTTGATGTATGACAATTTGTTCATGTTGTTTGAGACTATGTTGATGTTATTTGAGTATATGTGCAGTTTGAGTATATGTTGTTTAAAACTAGTATAACAAGTGTTGTTTGAGTACATGTTGTTTGAAACTAGTGCAGTTCAGGAGTGGCTCGTCTGTCTGATAGGCGCTACACATCAGAGCATAGCGCCTAGCAGACAGGCGCTACACCCTGAGTTAGAGATTTCCTCCGCCAGCGAACTCTCGATTTGCTCTTAGTATGCTCCTGTTAGTTTTGGGGCAAATGAAATCTGCTAGTAGCCCCAAAACTAACAGGAGCATACTGAGAGCAAATCGAGAGTTCGCTGGCGGAGGAAATCTCTAAGTCAGGGTGTAGCGCCTGTCTGCTAGGCGCTACACATTGTAGCGCCTGTCTGATAGGCGCTACACATCAGATAGACGCTACACCCTGGGCATAGCGCCTGGGCGTTACTCGCCCCAGACATAGCGCCTGGGCGTCACACGGCCGGGTGGGGCCAGGGAGGGGCCAGGCGGTGCCACGCTGGCAGGGGGCATAGCGCCTAGCTGAAAGGCGCTACACCTGTTGGGTGCTACCCAAAGGGTTAGTCCAGAAAAATAGTTTTTTAGATGGGTCATTTTGTGAAATCCTTTTGAGTTTGGGTTATTTTTGTCCATTCTACCGAGGAACGGGAATGTGGGGCTCTCACGCACGCTTTTATTCCCCAATCGATTCCGTTGCTCATATTCGGGCCAACCGCCGACATCGAGCTTGATTCCGTCGCTACTTCGAGGTCTCTGACGACCCTTGCCAGTTGTCTACGGAAGGAAATCATTCCCGCTTTCCTTGGTCCGACCGACCGGTTCGGCCGGCCGCTGCTCGCTCGCACGAGTATGCTTTGCTTGCCCGGCGCCGCTGCGCGCTCGCGTGCGTGTACCCTGCTTGTCCCCGAGTTGCCCCCGTACGCTCTGCTCGCCTGGCCAGCACCACTCCGTCCAACCTCCCCACCACTATCACGGTGTTTCTTCCTCTGTTTTTCCTGCCCGTCGCTCACTCTCCATCATCCACCCCAGCTGTAAAAGCTTGGCTGGTTTCAGATTTTTTTTCCCCTTGAAAATTGATTGTATATTTGTATTGACACATTGCAAGCTTATGTATGTAGCTCATGCATGTTTTGTTGCATACACATAGCCGCCGCCATAATGATGCTATAGTTCCGGCAACAGTTGCCAAGGTTCGGATCATACAGTAAAGTTGTCTTTCGTGGTGTTGCATGCGCTGGTTTCTAAGCCGCGCATACTGTGTTAGTTTTTCTCAGTCATTTAATTTGTTGCAACCATTAGAGATTTTTTAGGTACGTATAAAATCACTGCATGGATTTGTTAGAAATGTTATTAAGTTCTTTCTCAGGTCGTAACATGTTGCGGCGATGTCTCACAAATAGAGATGAGACATGCAAAATTATTAGGCAACAACAATCGGGCATGATGTATCTTGGGTTCTACTCAGGTCGGGCAATTAAAATCTATGAGGGGTCAGGGCAAAAATTTAAAAATATTGGGAGGGGGGGAGGGAGGGAGAGAGGATTGGTGAGGGCAGAGCGAAAAAATGCATAGACTTTAGAATAAGGAAGGAGACACCTAGGTAGAAATATCGGATCATAGGGGGCACAACCCCTGCTGGTATGGTCCTCGCCTCCGCCCCCGCGAACGTTCGATTGAGGGTCTTCTCGTGCCTGGCCAAATCCTAGCATGTCCCTTGGTTTTGTCCAACCATTTTTATGAAACAAAGGAAAAAATGTTTACCTCTTTCATTAACATAAAAGAAGAGTTCGTCACACAAACCTAAAAGGCCCACAATACAGAGAAAACATGGTGGCAACCCAAGTGCTTTGCCCCAGGGGTGCGCCGCGTCATCCATTCTTCTTTGATTCTTGTAATGATTAAGAGATGGGGTAAGGAGACATCACGAAAGATTATTGCATTTATTTCTATAGCAAACACACATAGACACCACATGTTAAGTGCGGTGAAATATGGACTTGATCATGACTAGAAACAACTGATGATAGTTTCCCTCACCATATTGACTGACTTAAACTAGACTAAAGATGTAGCCAAAGCATATAAACTTGGATGGGACTAGTCCTCATTGAATCATGGATGAAATATACATATGGATAACAACTTGCATATAAAAACTGAGGTCTTCTCAAAAAACAAAACTTTGTTGTATATAAAAAACATCTCAACTTTATAAATTCTTTTTTTAACATAGATGTATAATCGATGCCTGGTTTCTCCGGTGATGACTAAGTTTGAGGGAGGAGTAAAACATATGTTATGGTAAGCATGAATAAGAGAATTGCATGATCAAGTCGGTGTAGCCCTCGGAGCAGCACAACTATCACATAGGTAAACTAAGACCTCGTGGTGAACTAAAATAATCGAGGTTTGTACTAAACATTCATACTTTATAGAAATTATTTTTAGCATGCTAAAATATAACGAGTATAATTTATTTTATTTATTTGGCATAATTAACCACATAACATTGTGGTAAGTGATAGGGAGGCCCCTATATCGATGTTTATTTTAAAAAATAACAACACAAAATCACGTCTACAAGGAATTGAACATGGTGTGCCTGGTTGTACATCCATGGCACCAAGTGAGGTAAGCTCACTTCTTAACCACATGGATATGTTTCTATATTTTATTTATCTTGTTATTCATTATATGGTTGGTAATGTATATCTTTAGATAAACATGTGTGCCCTTAATTTTTACTACCGAATTCATTTTTGAGAATTACATAAAGTTGTATGCCCTAAATACATATTTATGGAAAAGATACCTAAAGTCTTTGACCTAAAGAATACCCTAATAGTTATTCTAGTATATGGGAGTGTAACCAAATTTATTGAAACTTCTAGAGTAAAATTCAACCGGTTCACACGACCCTTTATTAGGTTTTTTCAATAACCCATACAAGTTATTATAGGTTCGATAATAAGTAGACGACGGGTACATGTTCTATACTTGGTGTTGAAATAACATAGTTCACATTAATCACCCATGAACAAAAAGGAATGTGGATTTTACTACATTTGCATACATACAATTCAATGATTTCGTGTCTCTCCTGTAATGCGCCTGTTACCATTTAGTATATACGAGTGCACCCGCGAGTTTCTACAATAAAGAAAATCTTGTAGAATATTAACATCAAAATCTACTTGACATAATTTTTAGTATGACCTAATTAAACTCCCCATCACTGATCAAAGTATCACATCAGGGCCTATTTTTTCTAGGTATTTCACTTGTATCTTGGGTGCATTAGAGAATAGTATATGTATACCCGAAGCGGTCACAGTATTTGGCCAACCTATGGGCCGACCATTATCTCCATCACGCCCCGTCGCCATCACCATTGCCATGGATGCCCCACTCACTACCCAAATGTTTACTCTGTGTTAGTTGTAACTTGAATTCCTTTTAGTGCAATGCTTGTTTAAACAACTCTTGGTCTTAGGTGAGATGATAATTACACAAAATCAGATTGTAGTTGTTGTTTCTAGTAGTTCTCTCTTGTTGTGTAGCTTACCAATTGAAGACATTTAATGCACATATTTGGTTAAAGACTATAGCCCTATAAATCACACACAAAATAGACGAATGATTTGCATGAATATATGAACCTTGTGTGTGAATGACCTTCATGTCTTGACGTGATCACGTTTCATGTAAGAAACATTAGTTAATAATGAAGTTTAGTGACTTGTTTCCGTATTTGTGACCTTAGTGACTTCGACAAGTATGTAGGCTGACTTAAATCGGAGACAACCGAGTCTCCTTTGCCAATTATACACTGGAGGTGACTACATTTGGGAGAATTCCCTTAATACTAGTGAAAGCAAGATCTCTCTTAATTATTGTGTTAGGTTTGAAAATTTGTGTTTGGTCTTTCGGTTATGTTTAGTCATTGTTTAGTTTTTGTCCTTGATCATCTATTTTCGAACTATGTTTAGGTGGTAATGTAGTTATGTTATGTGGTAAACGTGTTGGAGATATGCCCAAGAGGCAATAATAAAGTGATTATTATCATATCTCCGTACTTATGATAAATATTTACATACCATGCTATAATTGTATTAACCGGAAACATTAATACTTGTGTGGTTTGTAAACATAAAAGAGTCCTTAGTAAAGCCTCTTGTTAAACTATCTTGTTGGTTAATATATGATCATGGTTTCCTAATCATGAACATTGAGATGTTATTAACAACAAGGTCATATCATTAGGAGAATGATGTGATGGACATACTCTTATAGTTAAGCGTAGCATAAGATCAAGTCATTTAAATAGTTTACTTGTTATAAGCTTTCAAATACATAGTAACCTAAATCCTTCGACCATGAGATCATGTTAATCACCATCACCGGATGGATGCTTTGATGACATCAAACACCACTTTGTAACTGGATGGTTATAATGGTGGCACTGAGTGTTCGGAAAGTATGTGTCAAGGCACATGGATCAAGAGTGGGATTTGTCCATCCATATGACGAATAAATATACTCTAGGCCCTCTCGGTGGAATGTCATCCAATTGGCTTGCCAGCATGTGACTGTCTCATAGGGGATCACATATCACAGGCACGAGTAAAGAGTACTTATCGGTAACGAGGTTGAACTAGATACGCAGAGATACCGCCGATCAAACCTCGGATAAGTCAAGTATCGCGAGACAAAGGGAAATTGGTATCATATGTAAATGGTTTATTCGATCACGAAGTAATCATAGAAATATGTGGGAGTCATATGAATTTCCAGATTCCTCTATTGGTTATTGATCGGAGAAGAGTCTCAGTCATGTCTGCATAATTCACGAACCGTAGGTAGACACATTTAAGGATTCGATGTTGTTTAGTAGATATGGAATGTGAGTAAGAAGATAAAATGTTGTTCGGAGTCTCGGATGAGATCCGGGATATCACGAGCATATCTGGAATGGTCCGGAGAATAAAATTCATATAAGGAAAGTCCAATTCCGGAGTTCGGGAATGGTTTCAGTGTTTTCACTGAAATGTTCTAGAAGGATCTAGAAGGTCCACCGAACCAGAACGGAAAGGGTACATGGATGTGTCATGAAAAAGTGGAATAGTTGCATCATGTCCTAGGTTACTTGGCTGGACACTTGGAAGAGAGAAATCAAACTCTAATTTGAAAGTCAAAAAGGCAGTTTGAAAAAGTCAAATCCCAACATGGTTTCCGAGTTAGGGAGGGTTTCTGAGTTAATGAGGGTTTCACCTGGGCTAGGAACACCCTTGGACGCCCCCCCACCTATATAAGGAGGGGTGGGGGCGCACTCCAAGGTATTCCCCTTGCCCTAGGCGCCCAAGAACCAATGCCTAGGCCGCCGCTGCCCTAGATCCCCTCTAAACCGCCACTGCCGTCTAGCCTAAACCCTAGCCGTCGGCTGTCCTCTTCCCTCGGCATCTAAAACCTAGATCGTCGAGGCCCTCTTCTACTCCACCATACTCGCTCCAGCTTAGGCGAAGCCCTGCGGGATCTACCCTCTACTTCCGACATCATGCTGTCGTGCTGCCGGAATCGCGAGGAGAGAGCTACAACCTCTGCTGCCTGCTGGAACAAGGGAGAGGAAGGTCTTCATCGAGTACCGTACGTGTGACCAACTTCGGGAGAGCTGCCGGAACGCGGCGCCGAAAGGATCATCTACGTGGTCTTGATATCGGCAAGTGAACGACTACATCACCCACGAGAATCTGCTCTCGTTAACCGCTTCGGATCTTCGAGGGTTAGTAATCTATCGACTCGTTGCTACAATCTAGTTGATAGATCTTAACTTGTCTGTGTTCACGCGATAGAATTTTTTTATTTTCCATGCTACGAACCCCTACAAAACGTATTTTTCTAAAAGGTTGGAGCTGTCTTTTGACCCTATGATTCGATAAATTAGAACTATTATTTGGCTTGAAAGGTACTACAATGATCTGTTCACGTCCGGTCATCAGAAATTTCAGATCTTAGGTTTTCACTTGCTGGGTGGAAGGTTCATACGGGTTTTCTAAAACCTTTAAGATTACTCTAGCTTTTACAATTTCTAGGTCCTGCTAGTGTTTCTTAGCCTTATTAATGTACTTAGTTATCCCGGTCACAATCAAACAACTCAGGGTTGATTTAAAATGAGTTTGCGGAAACTTGGTGTTCAAGAAGTATTTTCACCATAAGTGTTGTATGGTGTGTGTGATTGAAAAGCTTGTGAGTTTCTCCTATATGCGACTAGTTTGCACTCAATTTCAAAGAAAATGTCCAGTCAATTTACTCCCCAAATTTGACTTACGCCTAATTTTAGAAGAAGCTTCTTACATTTTTTCCTTTGGCTACATACGTGTATCTGACGTAACTCCCGCACCCCTCCTCCTCTCGCACCCACGCGGCGGCGCCCCGCCGCGCCAGGCGGCCTCCCCTCCCGCCGAGCCCTCCTTCCCGTGTCCTCTCCTTCCTGCCGCCGCCGCCCGGATCGTCGTCAGGCAAAGACCTGGGCGCGTGGCGGCGGCGGCGTCCCTGATCGCGATCTGACGGAAGGCGGCGGCGTCCGTATCGGCTGGTTTGGCGGTGGTGTTGCGGCGAGCGGTGGCCGGTGATCCTCGGCCCAGATGGCGGCAGGCGGCGGCGGGGATCTGGGCCTAGCAACGATCTATTCCGTCCGTTGGCCTCGACGCCGGCGCCCAGGCGACCCGAGCCTTGTCCGCGACACTAGGGTGCTTGGGGCATCTGCCCCCGGCATGGTGGTGGTGGCCCCCTTCTTCGTCGGAATGGTCGGCCGGATGGTCTTGCCGTCTTGCGGCAGATCCTGCTAGTTTTCGGCGAGTGGCGTGGGGGCTGCTGGCTCGGTTTCAATAAAGGAGGTGGTCCTGGATCTCTCTCAAGCCAAGACGATGATCTGCCAGATGTTGGTCTCCATTGATCTGGTTTCTGTGTCGTGTTTTGGAAGGCTCTGCCGACGAATTCTATAAGTGCTATCATGCCGTGAGTTTGCTGGAAGGGTTGAATTCGGTCGTTCGCACCCATGTTTTACTCTAGCCATTTGGTTTCAGAGGGTGTGCTTTGAAGCTTTGTTGGATGTTATTATCATGGGGCATGTTTTCGTTCCATGGTGCTGACGGAGAAAGTCATGGAGACCGAGATCTGAGAACAGACAAAGGTGGTTTAAATCTGGATGATGATGAAGAATTGGCTAGGTGACTTGTGAATTGGAGCAGTGGCATGCAAATGGGGGCGACTCTGCACATGAGAGGTTCATGGTCCTACCTCTCAGGATGAAAACCCAGAGTCTGGCCTTAATTGGTTGTGCCTGACAATGGCCTTGTTAAAGGTATTGTTTTGAAAGCGCGGACTTTTTTCAGGATGAAAACCTAGATCTTTGATCGGGCGATGACAGTGTTGTGCACTGTTTCCTTTTTGGGCGTTGTTTTTGGAGAAGCTGAATTTCTGGTGCTGTCTTGGTGTGGTAGTACTATCGTTTGAATGAATGAGACACTGTAGCGAAACATTTCTTTTTTGTAACTTTTTTTTGGCTGTGTACATCCGCCGCTAGGCAATGCGTTTGCAGAGGATGGGTGTAATTAATATTCTCTGATATTAATATATGCTCCTTTAAAAAAACATACGTGTATCTAGGTTCAGCAACTAGGAATCCAGTGAAAGCATAGGGTTCAGAAGCAACAATCTATGACAGATTTCATGCAAATATACAATGATAACTTCTTCGTGTGCTCGGGACAACATGTCATTTATTCTTAACAGTAAATGATGGATAACTTTACACTTGGTTATTCACCACAGGAATAGATACAGATTCAATATAGTGCACGATCTACTAACCCACTCACTTGAGATCGTGGCTTAATGTTGCTAAATAAGTTCTCAACTAAGTCAAATACTAATTGAAACTAGTAAAATGAAAGCACGTCAATACATGTTTTTTTTTGCTCGCACCAATCTTACCATATTCAAGGCATAATAGTTGCATCCCACATCTTGAAGTTCGGTATAATCTTGGTTGAATTATAAAAACTAATTCTCCAGACTTGATGCGGCTAGCCCATGAGCCCCCGCAACATTTTCTAGTCCATGTGGCCCCTTCCGGGGTGGTGCGACTGTAAACTGGGTGGGAGCCTAGTGACGGATTTGTGCTTTTTTTGACACTGTAGTCCGCTCTTTATTCATAAGGTAAAAACAAGTTACAAGGTATGGACGAAACGACCTTACATAACTGTAAAGATAGGATAAACCTATGTAAAATATCAGCGTCTATCTTCCTCCTTCGACACCACCGAACGACCAACAAAGAGGCGAAAGACAGATTACCACAACAACCGAGCTTGACGCGGCTCCATCGCTGATCAATAGCTTTTTAGACTTCCAAAGTAGCTTGCCAAAGGCAAAACCATTATCGCTGAAAGAATCAGACTAGGGCAACATGTCCCCGAACATGCGATCAAACTCCAGAACTGACACCCCCGCACGACTACAACGTCGGGAGAGGAAATCAGAACTGCCAGCTTCCATCCACAAACCCAGCACATGATCAACCATCTTCAATCTGACACAAACGCAGACGACCGTCTGCGCGTACTCCTGGACAACACATCCTCCCTGCTCCACCATGACGTCGGAGCAAACGCCATAGTAACGGGGACAGAACAGGAGGGACACACCTGATGGGATCGCCGCCTCCGCCTCGACGACACCATCCAAGAACTCTAATGCCGCCAATCCGAGGAATCGACACACACACGATGCTATCAACTCCGAGACGCCGCCATGAGGAACATCGTCGGTGTGAGAGTGAAGTTGAGGTCGATTTATTCGTCCGGGCCCTGCTCCCACCACCCCAACGACGCTCCACGGCCTGCAAAACCAAACCCTAACTACAGAGCGGAGAGAGCGGACCCCCCCTCCCTCCCGCCGCCGGAGCAGCAGGCAGAGGGAGAGGGGACCAACAAGAACGCCGGTGGAGATCGGGCGGTAGAAACGTCGACTCCTTGGAGCCTCGCGGCTAGGTCAGGGGCGAAAGGTTTTTTCCTAGTACAGCGACGGCTGTGTGTGACGCCACCAAGATCGAAACGTACGGCTCTCCCCGCTGCGTTGAGCTGGAGCTTTTCCTGCCACCAACTCACCAAGCTGGAACTGGACGCCGTCCGTTCCCGTAGCGCTTTCTACTATGACTCCACCGAGACGACATAAGCCACCATAGCGACAGAACCACACATGTTCAAACAAGGTTACAAGGACCAGAATACCTGATCACGACCAGAAGAAACTGACAGGAGGTTCCCCTCACCATCTTGACTGACTTGAACTAGACTAGTAATTAAATTGCAGCAAAAACATGAGGACATGCATGGTCTTGGTCTCCGTGAAAGCAATCATGAAAGATACAGAGATAGCAACTGACACAGAAAAAAAATGATGCCTTCTCAGAAAAAAAAAAGAATTGAGACCTTATAGACAAATCATCAGACATGATTAATCAGGAAGTTTAGGACCCCCAAGGTACACATTCTCCACTTTTCTTGGTGATATACCAATCCCTCCTCCACCACACTCCTAACACTATTGACAAAAACCTCAAGGTCGTTACTCGTTAGTAGAGCTAATAATAACCAATCTTACAGTTCTTAGTAGCTTCTTCAGCACGCAGCCCAATCCAAGAATGCAATTCACAGCGTCACAGGCAAGCCGTAGTTGTGGAAGGACCGGATCACTCCACCATGGCTTGCAGTCACAATCACCATGTTCCAGGCGGCGGATATCGCCGAGAGACAGTCAGCCAGCCGGGGGCTATTCACAGGCTTCGTGGAGGAGAGCTTCTCCTCCGGCCATGTCATGGAGCCCCTGATACCGTCGGTGAAGAACCATGCCCCAGGAGAACGGGTTTCTCCATGGTGGCGCAGCAAACTGGGTGCGCTAACAGACTTCTCGGTCAAGCAGGATGGCTTAGCGTGCCTGTCTTGCCGCACTCCTGGCCATGGTACAGCCGTTGTCACGTCCTTGGAGAAGAACATTTCACAAGAACGAACTGATTTGGATTCGCTTTTACGTAACTTGCTGCTTGATTCAAAATTCCATATGTACACGTTGGAATCCTTGCCGGAAGATATAAGATATCTGCCATCTGATGTTAGAGACGGAGATGACAGAGACTTTGACCTCCAAGGCCCTGCAGCAGCGCAAGGTAGGAAGGGTGGTGGTGTTAATGATCACGAAGGCCGCGGAATGTTGGAAGATGGAATATGATAATTTGTAAGAAGGTTAAGGATGGAAAGTTCGGCAAAGATATACCTTTAAACTTTTGGACGATATCAACACCATCAGCAACCCGAATCTTTGAATCCGTTGACGTAACAAGAAATCTAGGGGAATCACTTGTACATAACTGCAGATGGCAATAACAAATTAGCACATTCCAATAACTGTTTCTCAAAGTACTAGTAGAGAAACACAAAACTACCAAGGCAGAAATCATACCTGCAGACTCTTGATCCGACTAGAGGCAGACTTTTTCTTCCCTTGCATAAACAATTCTTTGTCTAGTTGGATGTCTTCACCTATAAAAACAAGCTGCTAAGTTAAGAGAGAAACTTATACATAACTGAAATTTAGAGACCTCAAAGAGAACCACGTGGATGGTAAGTGACGATCTCTCTGTACCTGATTGATCGTAAAAGCGACATACCCCTGCAGTCGTGCCAACAACAAAACCCTGATTTACAAAACCATGAATTAGCATCCAATTATTATGCAAGATAACCTGCAATAACATTTTTATCAGATCCATACCTTTCCATCTGATTGATAACTAACAGCAGTGATGATATTCCGCGTATCAGCCCAGTTGGCTACCCGCTTGTCTAAAACATCCCAAATGCGAACTTTACCATCTATTGAACCACTGATGAAGTATCTCTCGTCAGTAGGATTGAATTGAACACACGTCACTGTTGACACAATTTCAAAGAAATGTCAAGTTCTTATCCCAGAAAATACTGAAATTGCAATTGCTCAAAGTTTGCACAACAACATAAGTAATCTTTGCCACTAGAACAAGACTAACAGAATATTGTAAGAAATCTACAATGTGCAGGGAACTGGGGCATCAAAGCACAAATAACAGTTCATTTATGATATCTTCGCTTACCGTAGTCTTTGTGTTTGAATACTCCAATACAACCATCAGAGCCAACTTTCCACAGGCGGACTGTCTTATCTTTTGAGGAAGTCAATAGACACTGCAGTGAAGCAAATTCAATGAAGATAAGCAAATGAAACAAACAAACAAAAAAGGAATCTACTTGCATGTTCATGATACATGAAAACATGTTAATAGATAATCATGACATTTCAGGTGAGTACATTGAATACAAACAATAGAAATAAGACAGCTTAAGAGAATCAAGAAATAAACTTACATCTGATTTTGACCATGTCATATCCAGGACATCACCTGTATGGCCACGGAATTCATGCAGTGGGCTCTCGGTAATGTGGAAACCCTTATTAGGCACTACTGCAAGTGTATGGCTCTGTCCTTCTGCTTGCTTCGGTCTAAGGATTTTAATTTTCTCTACATACTCGTGAGGGTGGTTCTCTCCACCATACATTTTAGAATATGCATCCACTTCAGTAATCTTCCAAATTCTGACAACACAGTCCTCACCCCCTGTAGCTAAATACCAGCCAGACGGACTAAACTTCATCACTCTGATTAAACCGTCGTGAGCTCGGATTTCTTGACCCATATAGACAGCAGAGAATTCAGCATTTTTTTTCTTCCGGTGCTGAACTTTTGTTCGGGATGGTACACTTGTTGTAGAGTTTTTCACATGGACATCAGACTTGCATATTCCACCAAAACTTCTCTTCTTCATGAAGTTTTTGCACAAGCTTTTGATATCCTTCTTCTTACTGTCAATAGCACCTTTTATCTCTACTGCAGGACTCTGAGAATATGCCCTTCGCAGTAACTTCTGAACAGATCGAGAAACACCAACCAAGCTCTCAAACTCCAGAAGAGATAACACCTTATCAGTTGCAACCTCCTTCAGGAAGCTAGTTAGTCCATCATGCCCACCATTATGAACTAGGTATCTCTTCCCACTATCCAGATCCCTTATGCAACAGTCGTCATCAAATGCCAAATCACTCTCAGGAATGGATGAATCCAAAGAAGAGATGTTGCTGACAGATCTTTCCTGCGAGTCAGCAGAAGAGCTAATGGTTGTTATTTCTTCTTGGCATTGAGAAAGATCCACTTTAGTAGCACCCAAGTCATCAAATCCCATTCCCTGCAGGAATCTTTGTCGCCTTTCTTGAACACTCATAGGCTCGCTAGCCCAAATATCATACTCAAATGCCCTCTGTGCTAACCCTTCACCACTCGTGCTACAATCATCTGAGGATGAAGGCTCCCTGGCTGGTCTGATATCATCAAATGCATCAAAGAAGATATCATCCCTATCCGAGTCGGATCTTGGCATATTGCTTCTATACTGAGAAAAACAATCGGCAGAGAGGTCTTCTCAACCACTGTGAAGGCTAAGTAGCTGTCAAAATGTCATCTGCAATTGAGAACACAAACGTCAGGCTCATGATATAGTGACTACAGCACAAAACCGAGAAAAACATGAAAAAACAAGAAGAAGTACAATTAAAATGAGTTGAAAGCAAGAGAAAGGAATGCGTGCCCGATATGGCAAGTGAATATCCACCTCGATTAATGACCAACTTTATCAGTTCTATTCTCGCCCAAAATGGCAGATTTTGTTTATACAAGGATAATGCGTGATAAACCAGGAGATAACGAGTTTGATAACTCCATGGCACTAGCGATCGTATAATCAATCAACTGTCCAGGCAAAAGAAACTGCAGATGAGTGGCAGTAAGAAGCGAACCAAATGTGATCATCAAGACGGACTCAGTATAAACGAACTGAACAATCAGCAAGGACCATCGCAGTCAGTCAACTAGCATTTCCATCAAGAAAGAAACGGCTTACCAGGTCCACAAACAAGCCTGATGAAAGAAAGACGAAGACAACCACAGCCGCACAGAGCTCTCCCTGTCCCTCTCTCTCTCTCCCACCTCCAACTAAAATCACCAGGCTCCTTCCTAAACCTGTCTGTCTGACGCCCCAAGGCTGACCAACAAGGCAACAACTCGCCAACACAGGGCCGCCAAACCGTAGTCCCGCGTTGGGCGCCCCGCCGGCTGCCAGAAGAAGAAGCAGGCGACCAACCCACACGGGCAGGCGGCCGGCGGAAGCAACAAGGCAGCATGGCGCGCAGCCGCGCAGATCCCGAGGAAACAGCTAGGAACAGCGCAGAAAAAGGCTAAAGAGACAAAAGTAAAAGATGGGTAGTACTTTCGTTTCAATTGATTTCGCTCGCATAGTAGTGGCAGGAGGACGGCACCGTAAAAACGGCTGCTCCTGCCCGCTACGCCGTAGCGCGTACTGTGGCTGCTGCCGCGTGCGATGCGAGAGCGGAGAAAGCACGGGCCCAGCGACGTGCGGTGCCGCCGAGCGCCGGCTAGCCTAGTGCCTCTAGGCCGACGGCCGGACAAAAGGCTCAGACGTAGGCGTGTGGTTGGCCATTAAAGCGGCGTCTTTATGCTGCCCATCATCATCCAAGGGTGAAAGATGGAGGAGCGATCTACTGTACCTGGTCAGAAACAAACAAGAGATTTCGCAAAGATTTGTAGCGAAGGGGAGCTTTTATTTTTCCAGCCTTTTTCTCGAAAATGAACTGGAATCGGGTACCGATGGTATTGAAGTGGAGCAGTACTCCCGAAATCCGGAAAGGATAGTAAATGCGATGTGAATGTAAACGGTTCGTCTGGCAGCGATCTCGACTTCACGGCGGCCATTCAAGGGAACAATCTGATCGCCAAATGGTACCGGCATCAGAAAAAGAGCAACCCTCTTCCGTTTCAGAAATGAAGAAAAAAAATGACAAATTTGATTTAGCCTTTTCTGGAAAAAGAAACAGACGTGCGAAGTTTTTGGCGTCGGGCGGTGGCTTTGATCTAGGGACGGCGGCGAGCTTACCGTTTCTACGGGACAAATTTCCAGTTGAATCTCGCGCAGCGCGAGCAAAACGAGGGCTAAAATCCAAAGAAAAAAAATGGAAGAGAACAGGGCGCGGTACCCCCGAAAAAAAGAGGCATGTCGCACCGCCCAAGAACTGTTCCATTGAAACAGGAACGCCCCGCAGAGGCGACGAACGGAAATGGCAAATCACTGTGCCATTCCCCCTCCGGGGAGGCACGGATCGGGCCCCGAAGGAAAGAATAGAAAAAAGAGGAGCGCGGGAATCGGAATCTCGTCACCTTCTCCGCGCGAGCGAGGACGGGCTGGGGCCGGCGAGAAGGATCGGTTCTCCACGGCTTCTTCTCGTCCACGCCTCCGGCCGCCGCCGACGCCGCCCGTGTCCGGCCCGCGCCCGAGCACGCGCGCGCGGCAGGGGGATCCCGAGCCCGGCGGAGGGTTCGAGGGGGGCGGGGGACAAGGGGAATGAGGAGGGCTCGGTCCGGTTCGAGCTCGGGATTGGGGGATGTTCTTGGAGTCTTCCACTCGCTCGCTCGCTCCCCTCACGCGCCTTTGTACCTTGTGGTCTTCGTTTCCTAGGCGTCCTTGTTGTTTCCTCCCTTGTAATCGAGCCGATCCCGACGCGGTCAGGCGCAGTCGCATTCTCCGGGCCGGGTCGTCATCGCCTTTTCCCCCTCTGCTAATTTGGACTGTTAATTTGCCGCAGCGTGTGAAACGGCGTGAAAACGTACGGAATTACCGGTGGAATTGCTACATTCCAGAACGAGTTTACGAATGTTCCTGCATTGATGTGCGGTTGTTTTTCGTCGCTCGACTTTTTTTTTCAAACTTAAGGACGGAACAAAGACCCCTGGGATGGGATGACGTGGACCCAACGTAGGTAATGCTGACATGGAACGTTGGCTTATTTGATTGGCTGAGGCCGGTCATAGTGAAAATATCATAATACTAGTATCATGCATATGATACTAGTGCATGATACTAGTGTATGATACTATGTCTTTAGTGTATTGTATCATGTGGTAGTATCATAGTATTGATATATTTATTGATTTGTAGAATCTCTATACAAAATGTGTGTATAAGATTTACTTGCTATTATGATTTTTAGTTTTTACGTGCTATGATACGGTATTTACATATGATAATCTAACCATCTCTTTCTTCATTAATTATGATGTCACATCAGATTTTTGCCAAGTTGGTATGTATGATACACCATTGGACGTTTCATTATCACCATTGGGCATTT
Organism: Avena sativa; assembly: GCA_916181665.1. NCBI lineage: Eukaryota > Viridiplantae > Streptophyta > Magnoliopsida > Poales > Poaceae > Avena > Avena sativa. The sequence continues at coordinate 513,973,052 of OV702294.1, forward strand.
TTAGGAGATACCACAAAACAGTTTTGCGGTTTACCGCATACAATTTTTGCGGTATGAAAATCGTCTAGAAAGAGCTGCTTGCTTGTCGCGGTGGCCTGGACAACATCGAGATGACTTCGCCGAGCTCTAGCATGCCTCCTGTCAACCGTATGGACTCCTTCGGCTAGTCGACGAGCACTAGGAGCGCAAATCAACCACGAAATAAAAAATCATTGGTGCGAATCAAGTTTCCATCGCCACGAAATCGATCGCCGGCGTGAGTGCCCACGCCGTCTTCTGGTCCGAGATTTGCATCCAGAAGCTTACGGTTTCCCTTAAAATTGAACCTCATGATCACATATATGAGGTGCCAGAGCCTCTTTTACTGTTTCCCGCAAAATATTGGGTGTAATGTAAAATCTATTTGATACTGTCTATTTTTTTTGCTTAAAACAGTAAAATTTGGGGCTTCTTTGCTGAAAACGGCTAGAGATGCTCTTTGAACACGTGCCAAGTCTTCCTCCGCATGCATCTATCTACGCGAACCTTTGTTTATCATCTTCACAAAAGTTCTTAGTTCACAACAAGTGCAATATCAACGGATAAAGGGGAAATGGGACAGTGATCCATGTGACTCGACTTGGAGGGCGAAATGGATGAAGCATTGAAGCTAACAGCTAGTGGCCTGGATTATACTATTCAGCATCATCATCCATCTATCCCCTCTCCCCCTCGATCCAATTGGAGGCTTTTCTCCAGAAGATAACCCACTCCAGCATACCACCTCTTCTTTCCAACGGAAGGACCGATGGATGATTCGACTTCTAGACCATCTTCCGATCGCAGAACGAGATCCACTTTTCTCTGGACCGCTCTCTCCCTTCCTTCCTGCTAACGGTCTCTCCGTGCGTGCGTTCACATGTCGGGGTACAGTACAAACATGTACCGCTACTAGTTCACGGCAGGGGAAGAAAATGGCTGGCCGGTGTCACTGATGTGGACGTGGTGTGCTTGGACCGGGTCCGGTTAGCGCAACGGTCGTGCAGGGCCTGCGTTGGTGGTGCTCATAAGCAAACGGTTTAGCAAAAAAAAAAACTGTTCCAGCACACGCGCTAACGGATCTAATCTCGCAAAGTTTAGCAGCTCGCATACATAATATACTACGGTTCATAATTTGTGTCTCCTTGCTGGACACACCTTCCTCTACTCCTGCTACAGGTTGCCATATGGCTGGCTGTACCGCTTTGGGGTATTCGCTCAAGGACGTCCTTGGCTGGGTACTTGTATTTCCTTTTTGACGACTACTAGGGTTGGAACAAGAAAAGTCGACGATGATAACCAGGGAAAATTAAAGCGCCAGATGCGGGACTTTTTCGGAGAGGAACGGAATATATATGGAGTGGTTTGGCTGGCTGGCTGGGCTGTCGAGTCTTGACAAGGAAGCGGTGCCAAAGCTCTCTCTGGCCGCAGGAATTAAGGCGTCGGTCGGTCGGTCGTCTCCTCAGTCGGAGCGTCAGAATGCACGCTCAAACAAAAAGAAAAAGAAGAGTCGTGGCAGAGAGTTATGCTACGCACGGCGTGCAGCTAGCTCTGAGGTCGAAAACGAGAAGGGGTCAGAAACAAACTGCTCTGAAAAGATACGTACTAGTATCACACAGGCTGACAGATCGGAGTAAAGAAGACGCTAAGCTTCCAATGCGCTTGGCCATGGCACAGTTACAAATAAGTACAGTAGTAATGGCCCTGCACAATGCACGGTTTGCATGGGGGAACGAGCACGCACCTAGTACGCTTTTTCCGGAGAAGGAACGGAGCAGCTGGTTGATCGATGAATTCCTCCGTAGTGTTTCAAGAGCAAGAAGCGATGCAGCTGCAGATACCAGTGCTCAGTGTTCAGGAGGATGGGTTCAGGCTCGGGACGGGCAGGGGTAATGCTTGACTGGGGCGTGCAGATCGGTTTAAGACAAGCTTAAGGAAGAAGAACAAGCAGGCATCTCCTTAATATAGCCACCTGTACAGTGTCTTGTAGGGTACCGACCCAAGGCCAGAAAGAAACAAAACACCACTAGACAAGTATACTAATAGTACTGTTAGCCGCGATCACCGATGCCAAAGCTTTTTCTCTAGTGTGTCAAGTCAAAAGCTGCCCTCCAAACAGCAGGGAGATCGATCGAGCACAAAGCTTGAGCATGTGGTGGCTCTCCGCCTGACCCGTCTAATCCAATCCCGGGCTTTGCTTAAGCTTAGATAACACCCCAGCGAGAGAAGATTCCAAAGCCTTGACATGGATCCGCCTCGCAATAACTCCCAAAAGTTTCCCGGTCGCGCGCTGGATGTTTTTGTTTAAGCGGCCGCGTGCTGCGGTGGTTGCTCCTATCGTATCGGCCCCGCGCGGGTCGCATGCGCCGCAAACACACACACACACAAAAATGTCGAGTTGGGTCACTTGCTGCGGAACGTACGGCTGCACCCACCACAATCGGGCGGTCACTGACTGTTAAATCTGTCTTAGGATCATCTAGGCTAGATCAATACGATAGCTGCTTTGTCTATGCATAATCTCGTCCAAAAACTTGAGAGAGAGGAGAGATCGGTGAAGAGGGAGAGACGGTACCTGCACCGGTGGAGCTCGAGGAGCCCGAGCCGGTTTCCATGGGGAGGGCGACGGCATGAGCGTGGGCAGTGGTGGCGGCGTCGGTGGCGCTTCCCATCACTCTACGCGAGCCCTCGATCGGAAGGGCGTGGGGAATGGCACACGATGAACCTCGTTAGTTGTGCCACCGGACCCTACCTCTTTATATATATGCGCAGGTGACAGGGGCCCACCAACCAGAGGGGTTGGGCGTCCCCGATCAGGACGTGGTCAAAGGTTCGGTCGAGCCGTTGGGCTCGATCGTGTGGAGATCAACCTTACATTCTCCCCCTTGATCTTAACTTTACTTTTAACTTTGTACTTTACTCGTTTTATCTTAGATCGATACATAGAGCATGTTTTATCGTCTCAGCTCAATTGCCGATAGAATCAGACAGCCACTGCATACTTTTCTATTTTGAAACAAATCATGTTACTTTTGGGCCTCGGTAGTCCAGGTATCATAGGCTTTCCATTAAACCCATGTCGGCTATGTGTTCCTTGAACACATTGGGTGGTAAGCCTTTCGTTAGCGGATCCGCAAGCATATCCTTTGTTCTTATATGCTCGAGTCTTATAGTTTGATCCTGGACTTTGTCCTTCACAACAAAATACTTTATATCTATAGACTTTGTAGCATTACTCGACTTGTTGTTGTGAGCATAGAATACTGCGGGCTTATTGTCACAGTACATCTTTAGTGGCCTGCTGATGCAGTCAACCACTTTCAAGTCGGGTAAGAATTTCTTTAACCATAACGCCTGTCCCATGGCCTCATAACATGCTATAAATTCTGCATACATCGTAGATGATGCAACTATCGACTGTTTGGCGCTTCTCCACGAAATAGCACCTCCTGCGAGAGTAAAGACATACCATGTCGTGGACTTTCGGTCGTCTTTATCTCCCGCAAAATCTGCATCTGAATACCCTTTTATCTCTAGGGAATCAGATCTTCTGTATGTTAGCATGAGGCCTTTTGTGCCTGCACATAGCGCAAAGCCTTCTTTACCATCTTCCAGTGCTCTATGCCTGGATTCTCTTGATATCTACCGAGTACCCCGGTGATAAATGCTAAGTCAGGGCGAGTGCACACTTGTGCATACTGTAAGCTTCCAACAGCCGAAGCATATGGTACTGACTTCATTTGATCGATCTCATATTGATTCTTTGGACATTGGGATTTCCCAAAACTGTCGCCCTTGACTATGGGAGCAGGTGTTAAATTACTCGCATGCATATTGTATTTCTTTAAAATCTTTTCACAATACGCTTTCTGCGACAGTCCTAACACTCCATTCTTTCTGTCTCGGTGAATTTCTATGCCCAAAACATAAGATGCTTTACCAAGATCTTTCATGTCAAAGTTTGATGACAAGAACTTCTTTATTTCTAGTAGTAGACTAACATCACTGCTAGCAAGCAGAATGTCATCCACATATAGAATTAGGAAAATATATTTCCCACTTTTGAACTTTGCATAAATACAGTTGTCCTCAATATTTTCTTTGAATCCAAATCTTTTAATGGTATCATTAAACTTTAAATACCACTGCCTAGAGGCTTGCTTTAACCCATAAATGGATTTCTTTAGGCGGCATCCCATATGTTCCTTCCCCTCCATGAAAAAACCCTTGGGTTGTTTCATGTAAATATTTTCTTCTAAATCTCCATTTAGAAATGCTGTCTTGACATCCATTTGATGTAACTCTAAATCAAAATGAGAAGCTAATGCCATGATGATTCTGAAGGAGTCCTTACATGAGACCGGAGAAAAAGTCTCATTGTAATCTACGCCTTCTCTTTGCGTAAAGCCTTCTTCTAAATCTCTATTTAGAAATGTCGTCTTGACATCCATTTGATGTAACTCTAAATCAAAATGAGCAGCTAATGCCATGATGATTCTGAAGGAGTCCTTACATGAGACCGGAGAAAAAGTCTCATTGTAATCTACGCCTTCTCTTTGCGTAAAGCCTTTTGCCACGAGTCTAGCTTTGTACTTTTCTACATTCCCGTTGGAGTCATACTTTGTTTTGTAGACCCACTTGCATCCTACTGTTTTGGCTCCTTTGGGAATTTCCTCTAAGTCCCAAACATTGTTGGAACTCATCGATTTCATTTCATCTTCCATTGCCTCCACCCACTTGGCTGAGTGAGGGCTACTCATGGCTTCTTCATATGAGGTAGGATCGCCCTCCATATGAACTACATTGTAAACTTTGTAGATGTCTTTGGAAATGGCTGGTCTTCGTTCTCTTTTAGACCGTCTGAGTTCATCAGACTCTTGCTCATTTCTTGCCTCGGGTTCAGGCACATTTACAGTAGGTGGTTGTTCTGGCTCCCTTTCGTGCTCAACAGTGGGTTCAGGTGGCTCCTGATGGATAGGTTCCGAACTTTCGCCCATTGTTGTCACGTGTGGAGTCACAACAGGTGCCGGCACCATAACCTCAGGGGTTGTAGATGGTGGCACAACAGGTAGCGAGAAAAATGACTCCTGAGTCATCGGATTAGGTGCATGCACCCTCTTCTCCTCAAGATCAATTTTCCTAGCTACCATGCTCCCCCTCATCAATTCGTCCTCCAAGAAGACTGCATGTCTCGTTTCTACAAACTTTGTGTATCTGTCAGGACAGTAGAAACGATAGCCTTTGGACTTATCTGGATAGCCAATAAAATGGCAAGATACTGTTTTGGGGTCTAACTTTGCAATGTTTGGATTGAAGACTTTTGCCTCAGCTGGGCTCCCCCAGACCCTCAAGTGGTGCAGAGAGGGGACTCTGCCTGTCCACAATTCATACGGTGTTTTGGGCACCGACTTACTTGGTACTCTGTTGAGAATATGAATGGCGGTTTTAAGCGCCTCCATCCACAATCCCAATGGGAGGGTGGAATAGCTCATCATGCTGCGCACCATATCCATAAGGGTACGGTTGCGCCTTTCAGCTACTCCGTTTTGCTGAGGTTCGCCCGGCATAGAATACTGGGCGACTATTCCATTTTCTTGCAGGAACCGTGCAAAGGGTCCTGGTACTTGAGTATGCCGACCGTAGTACTCCCCCCCCACGATCGGACCGAACTATTTTAATTCTTTTATCATGCTGATTTTCTACTTCAGCTTTGAAAATTTTAAATTTATCCAATGATTCAGATCTTTCTTTAATTGGATAAATATAACCATACCGGGAGTGATCATTCGTGAATGTTATGAATGAATCATAGCCATCCACACTTTTCACCGAAAACGGTCCACAAATATCCGTGTGGATTATTTCTAGTGTAGCTATGCTTCGATTTGCACCCTTTTTAATTTGTTTGACATACTTTCCTTTAATGCAATCTATGCATTGTTCTATGTCGGAGAACTCTAACGGAGGAAGAATGTCATTTTTAACGAGGATTTCTATTCTTCCCCTCAAAATATGGCCTAATCGACAGTGTCATAACTTTGAAGAGTCATGAGTTTGATTTCTTTTCTTTTGTTCACACAGGAAACACTTTTTCACATAGTGATACAAAATAAAGCTCATTGTGAAGCAAATCAACACCCACATAAGCATTATTAAAACCATATGGCATACTTGCCACATCACACTCATAGGTATCTTTGTCCACATGGGATACACATATCAAATTTCTGTGTAATGAAGGATTTTAGTCTTTTCTATGTCCCATTTTTCTGGGAACATGCTATAATTGACAACAGAGGTGTCAAACTGTTGAGGCAGTGAAGCCATCACCAAGTGAACAAGGAGTGTAGCCTTTAGCTCCAAATCAGCATCCATGGGGTTAGGCTTAGCTGCCATGTTGCTCATCCGGAGTCTCTTATGCCATGTGCACCTCCATTGTACCTTTCTGTCACCGGCTGTTTCAGCAGGTGGGGCATATGCCTTTTGAAGAACCAGTGAACTAGCTCTTTATCTTCTCTATAAACTCCCATGCGGAAGCTCATTTTGCAATTGAGCCCGCATTAGCGTTCTCAATTGTGTTCTTAAAAAAAATGCAACTTTTGTTAGTATTGAACATCTTTTGGTTCTCTAAGGTATATGCCATATCCAATAGAGCATGATCCTTTTCTTTTCATGCCATGCAACATCATCATCTTTTCTTCCTTTACACCACAATGATGTGTAATCTTAACAATAATTGCATGCAGTAATCCAACGTTGGTATAAATTAAAACATACAACTGTTTATGCAATTAAATCTATATCACCGTTGGGCAGATAATAGAGATAAATACATATATTATTGCAACAAAACATGATCATATTATTAATAACGTTGGTCATAAAATAACAGAACCATAATTGTTTCAATAATCACTTTAACATACCTTTTGAAATTTAATTCACTTTAAAACTTTAATTAACACTTTTAACTATTTGCATAGATAAATGCACCTTTTAACATAAAATGAAAAATCATGATCATGCTATTAATGACGTTGGTTATATAATAACATAATCATAATCACGTTTTAATATTACTTTATTGCATTTAAGCAATCACCTTTAACTATTTGCAGCGGAATATGAATATAAAATTCATGAACTTTTATACTTTACAGAATTTTTCCTGTTGCTTTTGAATTCTCTAAATAAATTTTCGTTGGAATAATTTGAGTAGAAAAAACTGTGTGAAATTTGCTCAAAAAACTGAACAAAAAACATTAAAACTTTGCTTAGGAAAAAATAAACAGACTGAAAAAAACTGAGCGGCCCGTCACGCCGGCGGCCCACAGCCCGCCAACGTGCTTCTCCTTGCGTGCAGCACGGGGCGGCAGATAGCGGACTGAACGGTGGCCCAGGCCCACGCACTGGCGCCGCACAGTGCAGCCCGCCTGCGGCCCAACAACCCGCCTATACCCGCCGCCGCCCAACCCTGGCCGTAGGATTTCATCGGACGGCTTCCCTTTCTTTTCGCTTGATCAAGAACAGCCCCGACCAGCCTCCCTTCGAAAACCCTAGCCTCACTCGCTCCCACCCGCGCACCTCTCCCCTCTGTCCCGCTCGTGGCGGCGGCTGGAGCCACCGAGCACTCGCGCCCGGTGCCCCGCCGGCGACGGCACGGAGGCGGCTGGCGCCGCTCTCCCTACCTCCCCTCTCTGTGTCTATCTCTCCCGCACGATGGCGGCGGCCTCTGGGAGGAGAAGCACCGGTGGCCGGCGTCTCGCCGGCGACGGTAGCACCTCACGGCGGTGCTCCTTTCCCTCCATCTTTCCCTGTGCTTTCCCCATCCACCAACACCACCTGCTGGCTCGAGAGGGAACAAGACCCGACGGTCCCTGCTTCGTCACTGCGTCGGCGACGACGTTGAATCTCGCCGGCAGATGCCATGGCGGTGGCGGTGCTGTCTTTGCCCTCGAAGGGAGCTCTTTCCTTTCGGTTGTGGCGGAGACGGTGCCCGCTTCCACTGCCCATGTTCTTCCTCCGACGGCTCGGCTTGCCGATGCCCGTCGGTTGGAGAGGAATGGCGCGGCCGGGATGGCGACGCACTTTGCCGTCGAGCCCGAGGCTGCTAGGTAAGTCATTGCCCTTCTCCCCTTCTCTCTGTTAGGGTTAGGGTTCCGAATTTTGGGGATTTTCTTTTGGGATTCCAATTTTTCTCTGGGAGCCTTTTGGGGATTTTTTTAATTTTTCGATTTTCTTTTCGGGGTTTGCAGAGGATGAACTAGGGTTTCTTTTTTGCTTCTTTTCTACCGAAACGATCTAGAACTAGCAGGCTCTGATACCAATGTTAAATCTGCCTTAGGATCATCTAGGCTAGATCAATACGATAGCTGCTTTGCCTATGCATAATCTCGTCCAAAAACTTGAGAGAGAGGAGAGATCGGTGAAGAGGGAGAGACAGTACCTGCATCGGTGGAGCTCGAGGAGCCCGAGCCGGTTTCCATGGGGAGGGCGACGGCATGAGCGTGGGCAGTGGTGGCGACGTCGGTGGCGCTTCCCATCACTCTACACGAGCCCTCGATCGGAAGGGCGTGGGGAATGGCACACGATGAACCTCGTTAGTTGTGCCACCGGAACCTACCTCTTTATATATATGCGCAGGTGACAGGGGCCCACCAACCAGAGGGGTTGGGCGTCCCCGATCAGGACGTGGTCAAAGGTTCGGTCGAGCCGTTGGGCTCGATCGTGTGGAGATCAACCTTACACTGACGTGTACTCGTAGGCGCCACCACTGGAGGAGTATGTTACAAGTGCAGGCCTAACTTTTCGGCCACCGTGTGAACTTGGACGTATGCGAACCTCTCCATCGTCCATTCTCGACTGTCTCGATGGTTCTGGATGTACGGTAGCAAGTGATGGGACATGCATAGATTATGTGCCATGACCGACCTTTACGGCCGGGCAAACCATGAGCACGTATGCGTTGTTTTTTTTTTTAGTTCTGCTGCAACTTGCAGGGGCTTGCAGCAAGTGGGCCGCGTTCGTTCCGGCTTACACGACGTCCACGGCCACCGCGGCGCCCGGTTGCACGCACATGGTGGGTGGTGGTGGACGTGGACCGCCGCAGCCAATGGGTTTCATCGTTCGAGCTGGACAAGCGATCACTTTTCGGGTACGTGTGATCATCGTGTGCGATCGTGCGAGCTGATGTCATGGCTCAGGTGGCCGGATTGATATACAAGGATGTGGTGGGCGAGATGGCCACGATCACACAGAGCATGTTCTCCGCCGCGAACTTTTCATCAGGAGGGGTGGCAATGATGCATGCGCCCCGCTTAAATCTCCTGGATTAATCTGGCACGAGGACGTATCAGCATTGGGATATGGTGGGATTGGGGGACAGGGGATCACGCGCGTTTGGCTGTCAGGATCGTTTCACCCAGATATCGATTGCGTTGATTAACTTCTTTTTATATATATATGATGATCTGCCAGTTCGTCGCGGCAGTGGTACTGAGAGCATGCGCGCGGGGGAGCATCAGAACTGTCAAAATCACGCTGGTTCCTTTGTAATCGTGGTTTGGTTGGTTTCACGTCACAAGGTATTCCATCGACGATCTTTCTGGACGTTCCCGATCGTGGCTCTTATGATGGCGATAGCCATTACGTCTGTCACATGGGGCGAGGGATCATTGGATGAGTTCCACGACTGTTTATTTTGGGATCGAATTGACTAGCTCAGCAAGTCAAGTCAGCAATGTGGGCCGAGGAACCGACGGACTGTGGCCTCGCCTAAAGAAACCCATATGGTCCGGCCTACGAATGAATGGGCCGTACTGCTTAGCCAGCCAACGGCCCAGCCCGAGGGCATGTTGCCAGGCCAACCTGTTGCAGTGGACCGAATCACCAAATTTTGGTAGGAAGCATTCTCATACGATACAACCTCCACAATTTATTTACGGACCAAGCTTCCAAACCTTGTACAATTCTAAACACTATATTTTTTTGGAAAATTATAAACACTGGTTGAATGCCCATACACGTTGTTGCGGGATATAAAAATTTAAGTACGTTGTTAGCAATATGTGAGGAACATAAGAATGTGGTTACCATTCATATAGCGGTTTAAATACAACAATATAGACGAATATGTCTGCTCAATGTTAGTTTTAAATTTTTCATAACAGTAGTATCATGAAAATCGCTCATAAGGTTATACGGCCATCAGCTTTTATGCCTGGAAGACATATATAAAGCGTGGTTGTTCTCCACGAGACAATCCACGAGCTTCACAAAAAGAAAATGGATGGTGTACTTTGTAAAATTGATTTTGAAAAGGCGTATGACAAATTAAGTGGTCTTTCTTACAACAAACTTTATGGATGAAGGGCTCTGCAACTTAATTAATAAATTTGTTCAACAAACTTTACAGTAGTGTTGGCATAAAAGTGAATGATGATATTGGGCATTACTTCCAAAAAAGAAAGGGTTTAAGGCAAGGTGATCCTATGTCTTCCATTCTTTTTAATATTATTGCGGATATGTTGGCCATTCTTATTACAAGGGCAAAAGCGGATGGTCAAGTGGGTGGCCTCATTCCTCATCTTGTTGAGGGTGGAGTTTCGATCATGCAATATGCTGATGACACTATTCTTTTCTTGAAACATGATCTAGAGAAAGCACTTAACATGAAATTGGTCTTGTTATTTTTGAACAACTTTCTGGTATTAAAATCAATTTTCATAAGAGTGAAATTTTCTGTTTTGGTAAAGCAAAAGATGACGAACAACAATACAAAGATATTTTTGGTTGTGAACCGGATCTTTGCCTTCTAGGTATCTTGGGATACCAATCCGTTATATAAAACTAAGAATTTTAGATTAGTACCCGGTAGAAACACGCTTTGAAGGAAAATTGGGATGCTAGAAAGGAAAGCTCTTATCCTATGGAGATAGACTTGTCCTCATTAACTTGGTTCTAACGAGTTTGCCTATGTTTATGTTATCGTTTCTAGAGATTCCGAAGGGAGTGAGAAAACGACTAGATTTTTATCGCTCAAGGTTCTTTTGGCAAAGCGATGAGAACAAAAGTAAATATAGGTTAACAAGGTGGAACATAATATGTAGACCGAATGCGGTGACTCAGCATATCACTGCATGTGTAGTACACTATAGTCATTGACATGACATTCACAAAACATCATTCCGTAAATATCACATCCCTCAGAGTGGTACAACAGAATCATTGCGGGTCCATATTATAAATATACACACATTATTATTATTACAACACCATAAGTTCGAAACTTCAAAAGATTAAAATTACAAACCAACTTAAAAATTTTCAGCGGAGGATTTAAAGTTTCAACTTATACTCTGAATTGAGCTCAACAACTTATTATATAAAGTTTCTACTGCTCGGCTCAATTGGTTACTAATAACTACATCAAATATTCTGACTCATTCTCCTCCACTCCATAACGGATTTCATAGTACACCCCTTCCACACCACCAGACAGATCGGGCTCCTCGTAGTAGACATCCTCTTGGCCTTCTGCTGCATACAACGAATTATCTTCTGGATCCTCAGAGTCTAAGCAGGGATCAAAGAAAAGGGTGAGTAACAACGTTACCCAGCAAGTTCATTATATGCAAGGTGGGAAGTTTGATGCTCTATCTACCACCTCGGACTATTAGTCCTTGGCACTATGCAGTTTTTGTAAACAATCCTTCAAAAATTGATTTTATTATAAAAAACTATGCCCATCAGCCTTCACAGGTTGACTAGAACTTTCATGGAGTTCCTTTACTGCCGCGTTTGTAGACCCTTCCCAGAAAAGGGAGTAACAAGTTACAGTTCTTGCACTCTATAGAGGTGTGTTACTTTATCCATGAGCGATCAACTCCTTGTTACACAACCGGGCGTATTTTCCCGTCCACAATTCCACGATGTGGGGCCCAGTTGACATGGTTATACCCTACGGGTACGTGACTTCGGCATACCTGATCCAGCCCAAGGAAGGCCCATAGCAGACATACGCTGGCCCATGAAGATTTTCGGGTGGCCAAGGCCCATGACGCCTTTGGATCCTTGGAGAGTAAGACTAGCATAGATAGGAAACTTAAAGGGGTAAAACCCTAGAACCTGTAACTGACTAGGACTATGCCCGGGACCTGCCTAAGTCTATATAAAGGCCAGGAGGGCACGTCCTATATCTCTCGACTCATACTCTCGCATACGCACCTCACGCCAGATCGAATCTGCGCACCCTTGTAACTTTCGGTTCCGCCGTAATCAAGAGCAGACAAGCAGGAGTAGGGTTTTCCCTCCGGGGCCTGAACCTGGGTAAATCTCGTGTCCCCTGGTTACTTGTCTGTTAACCGTTCCACGATCTCCAGCATCCCCATCTTCTCCAAAACCCAAGTCCATAACAATGGGCATTGATGAGATTAAACCTCGCCAATTGGCGCCGTCTGTGGGAATAGGGGCTGTTGATTGTGCGATCGTGACGGTCCCGACCCGATCGATCTACAACTCCGCGGCGACGGAGAATCACCTCCTCTTCGGCGCTTTCGACTTCACCGCCCACTCGCCGGCCATCATGAAGGATTTCGAGCCCGTAGGCGACGAACTCAAAATTTTGTTCGGGAGCTTCTGCTTCCAGGTGGGACAAACTAGCACCCTCCGCCTTCGTGAGCGGGTGCCCGTGCCATCAATCAGGCCCGCCTCATGGGCTCCACACCCCGTGCTGCACACATCACCATCGACAGATGAGTTCTACGACAGCAACAGCTGCAACTCCGATCTGTGCGATCCACCTTCGGATGAAGAGACCTACGGTTCCGGATCCGAAAGTTGTGGCAGCAGCGAACCGATCTACGAGTGCTACCAATGCACCGCAGTCATCCAGGAGCAGCAAACGCCTAACCCGCCGCCCAACACGAACCCCAACCCGCAGGACAGAAACGGCGAAAACGGCGAGAACAGAAAAAGCCAGTCCCCCACCCAACGGGGAAAACAACGGCCACCTCATCCAACTTAGCAAAGAAGGATGGGTCTAGGCACGCCGTGCCGTCGCAGGCGACATAGTCTTGCCTGTGGACTCCCCACGTGACCTACTGATGGCATACCACTACCTCCTCATCGAGGAGCATAAGAAGCAAGTCAAGATGCAGGAGACGCTCGACAAACGCAAGCAAGCAGCCTCTGAGTCCAGCGCGCGACGAGCCGCGCTCTCCGCCATGGCACCCGGCTCTAGCACAAACGGAAACCAGGGAAACAAACACCGCTCTCGGGTGGAGAACATGGATCCCAGGGAACGCCGTGATGTGACCCGAACTCTCTACACATCGTTCATGGATATGGATGCCGACGACAACATCATCCCGAAGACACCGCAAGCTGCGATCATGGCAGCCACTGCGTATCTCGCGGCCCACCCACCTCCGAAGGGGGACCCGAAAAGAGCCATGCATAAGTCCGCACTCACCGGACTCGGACTCGTCGGAGCTGCGCTCCATGAAGACGCTCCTGTGGAGCCGAAGAAGAAAGCTCCGGCCAGACGCGACCGGAGCCCCACCCCTTCATCCGAAGAGGAAGAGGAACACGACCTTCCTCGAAGGAAGAAGAGCTCGCATCTCCATAAACGCGACTACGACGCCAGAGACGCGCTTACACAGCGCAAAATCGACAAAGCACGAGCCAAACGTGCATGCTCGTCTGAATCCGAGATGGACGAAGACGAAGGAGAACTCTGCGGAGCTCGATGCTTCAGCAGATCTGTTCGGCGAACGCAGATGCCACACAATTTCAAGCTTCCTTCGGATACTACGAAGTTCAACGACACGCAAGATCCAAAATCCTGGCTCAGCGACCATCTGTCATCCGTCAAGCTGCACAGCGGTAACAAAGAAACCGCCATGCAATGCCTTCAGCTGCAGCTGACAGGCGCAGCGCGGGTTTGGCTCAGCAGTTTATTATCAGGGTCCATCCGAAGTTGGGAGGTGCTAGCTTACAGCTTCATCCGAAATTTCAAGGGCACCAGCAAGAGGCCCGCCTCAATCGAAGAGTTGCGAGCCTGCACTCAGAGAACGGGTGAATCTATTCGCTCGTACATACTACGCTAGTCTACCACCAAAAACTCCACAGCACACATCTCCGAAGAGAGAGCCATCGACGCCTTCAGGGACGGTGTTAAACACCAAGATTTCAAAGAGGAACTTGGGCGCGTCAAGCCCAAAACACTTGACCACCTCATGGACATCGCCAACAGGTGGGCTGACGGCGAAGATTGCATTCACCGAGCACAATCGGATGAAGAGGACGACTACGGCCGAAGACGGGAACGCCGCAGCAAGAGGAGATCGCGCGTCTACGAGGACCGCGACGGACCCGACATGGTCGCGGCTGGCTACGCCGACCGCCGCAATGACAACAACCGCAACAACGGAGGATACCGCGGAGGAAACTTCCGCGACAGCGGACGACCAGCACAGACGTGGCAACGCCGCGACTGCGACAACGGACCCTCAGCATTCGACAAACTTTCGGGTCCATGCACCATCCACTTCTACATCAACAAACAGGATGGCAAAAAAAAGCCAGCCACATGCTCAAGGACTGCCGCAAGTTCCAGAAACTCAGCGAAAGCATGGTGCAGATGAGGCAGCAAGCCCCAATCCCTGCGTTCGGAAACGCACCTGCGCCAGGTGAAATAGCACACGGAGCTCCTCCACCGCCGCCTATTGGAGGCCCAAACCAACCAGTCGCACCAGCGCAGAACAATGCCGGGATCGGGTACCCCCCACCAAAAGGAGCACTAAATATGATCCAGAAGGGACGCCCCACAAATAGGGTGCAGAAGAAAATCACCCGACAAATCAACTTGGCCGTGGCAACTCCGCCTGCAATCCCTGAGTACCTCAGCGGATCGGAGTCCTGCATCACATTCACTCGCGCGGATCACCCTTGCCAGATCCCTCGCCCAGGTCATGCTGCCCTGGTGCTGGAGGCGCAGATCGGAGGCTTCGAGATGAGTCGTGTCTTCATGGACGGCGGCAGCGGCATCAACCTAATGTTCGCAAGCACTCTAGCAGCAATGCGGATCCCGCAATGCAGCCTGGAATAATCAGACACAATGTTCCACGGCATTGTCCCAGGGAAGGGCATATTCCCCCTGGGCAAAAAATAGGGCTCGATGTCATCTTCGGGAAGCCGGACAACTTTCGGCAGGAGCGACTCGAATTCGAAGTGGTGGACTGGCCGTCGCAATACCACGCCATCCTGGGGCGTGTAGCATTCGCAAGGTTCCTGGCCGTCCCACACTACGCATACCTACTACTCAAGATGCCAGGACCAAGGGGCGTCATCAGAGTCCATGGGAGCTTCACTCGATCGGACCAATGCGACAAGGATTTCAACAAAATCTCCCAGTCTTTCGGCATGCAAGACAAGCTTGTAAGGCTCCGTGAGGTGACGGACAATGGGGCACCCCCAGTCACAAGGCAGAACGCACCTGACATGTCCTTCGACTCCACCGTCAACACCAAGAAAGTACAGGTCCATCCGACGGATGCCTCCAAGACGGCCTTGATCGCCAACGACCTTAGCTCCGCATTGGAAGGCACGCTCGTCGAATTCCTCCGTGAGCGCTGGGAAATCTTCCCCTGGTGTCCTGCGGACATGCCAGGAGTTCCCAGGGAATTCGCCGAGCACGCACTCAATGTCTTTCCAGACACCAAGCCAGTCAAGCAGTCCATCCGGAGACTGTCGGAGCCACGAGCCGAAGCTATTGGCAAGGAAATCAATAGACTGCTCGCTGCAGACTTTATCAGGGAAATCAAGGAAAGTGAGTGGCTGGCAAACACAGTGATGGTCCCAAAAAAGGACACGGACATCCTGCGGATGTGCGTGGATTTCACGTCACTAAACAAGCACTGCCCAAAGGACCACTTCCCTCTTCCTCGGATCGACCAGATCATCGATTCGACTGCAGGTTGCGAGAAACTCTCCTTCCTCAACACCTACTCAGGCTATAACCAGATTCGACTCAAGGTCGAAGATCAGGAGAAAACGGCGTTTATCACACCGTTCGGAGTATTCTGTTACAACACAATGCCCTTCGGGCTAAAGAACGCGGGTGCCACGTACTAGCGATGCATGCAGGCCTGCCTCAAGGACCAGATCGGTCGCAACGTCCAAGTCTATGTCGACGACATAGTAATAAAAACCAAGGAGGCAAAGACACTTATCGACGATCTCCGCGAGACGTTCGACAACCTTGATCACTACAGGATCAAGCTCAATCCCGAAAAGTGCGCCTTCGGCGTCCCATCGGGTCAGCTGCTCGGGTACTTCATCTCTCAACGAGGGATCGAGGCAAACCCGAAGAAAATCAGAGCCATCATGACGATGGAGAAGCCGAAAAACCTCAAAGGCGTCCAGCAGCTCGCAGGACGAGTAGCGGCGCTAAGCAGGTTCATCAGCCACATGGGCGAGAAGGCCCTACCATTCTACCAGCTGCTACGCAAAGCAGACAAATTCGAGTGGACGCCGGAAGCCAACGACGCATTCGAAAGCCTCAAGCGGCTTTTCTCCACCTCGCCTGTCCTGGTCACGCCAAAGGAGCGCGAGCCTCTGCTGCTGTACATAGCAGCCACACACCAGGTGGTCAACACCGTACTAGTGGTCGAACGACCCGAAGAAGGCAAGACCCACGGGGTCCAGCGCCCAATCTACTACCTCAGCGAGGTACTCACGCCAACAAAACAGAGGAGCACCAGGTGATGGTCGTCAACGAGGCACCCCTGAACAGCATCCTGAATAATCCAGAGGTCACAGGACGCGTGGCCCTGTGGGGCATCGAACTGTCACCCTTGGACATCGTCTACGAGAAGCGACTCGCAATCAAATCTCAAGTCCTTCCGGATTTCCTGGTACATTGGATGGAGCTGCAGCTGCCAGACACCCCAGACATGTCGCAGTCATGGACGATGCACTTTGACGGCTCCAAGCGTGAAGCCGGAGCAGGGGCAGGGGTCATACTGACCTCCCCGCAAGGCGACAAGATGAAGTACGTCCTCCGGATGAAATTCCGAGCCTCCAACAACGAGGCCGAATAGGAAGCCCTCATCCATGGCATGAGGATGGCAAAGATATGCGGCGCAACGCGCCTGGTCATCTACGGTGACTCCAACCTTGTCGTCCAGCAGACGATGAATGAGTGCGACGCACACGCCGAAAACATGATCGCGTACCGCGCACTCTACAACGTACTCGAAGGAGAATTCGACGGCTGCGAGCTTCGACACGTTGGAAGAGAAAGCAACGAGGAAGCCGACAGACTCGTCAACATCGGCTCCACTTGCGCAAAGGTGCCACCAAGTGTGTTCCTCGAATAGATCTGCGTACCATCCATCAAGCGGAAATTCCCCAAGGGATCACCCGAAGAAGCAGAACACTCGGGGGCTACGCTGCCCGAAGGACACGAAGGACCCGAAAAGCTGGACACAGAGGTAGCCATGGTCAACCTAATGTAGGTCATGGCAGTCGAAGAAACCTGGACGCACCCATACCTCTAGTTCTTGTTAAATGGAGAACTGCCTGACAGCCCGACAGATGCCCGACGCATATCTCGTCGGTCAAAAGCCTTCACCATCATCAACGGCGAGCTGTACAAGCGCAGTATTACCGGTGTACTACAAAGGTGCGTCACCATCGGTGACGGGAAAGCAATCCTCCAAGACATCCACGAGGGCATCTGCGGCCATCACGCATGCAGCCGCTCCCTTGTCGCCAAAGCTCTACGAGCAGGATTCTACTGGCCAACGGCCATGAGCAACGCAAAGGACATCGTCCGAAGATGCAACGGATGCCAACGGTTCGCCGACAAACCGCACGCACCTGGGTCCGAGCTCAGACCCATACCCATAGCTTGGCCTTTTGCTCAATGGGGCCTCGACATGATCGGCAAACTGTCAAAGTCCTCGAAAGGGGGACACGTTTACCTCCTGGTCGCAGTCGACAAGTTCACCAAGTGGATCGAGGCCATGCCAGTTACCAACCAGAAAGGCAAAACGGCCGTCAAGTTTTTCGAGACCATTGTCTACAGGTTCGGCGTACCGCATAGCATCATCACCGACAATGGATCGAACTTTATCTCCAAGGAATTCTAGGACTTCTGCGAAGGCCTCAGGATCAACATCACGTACGCCTCAGTGGCACACCCGCAAACGAACGGGCAAGTGGAAAAGTCCAACGGCCTAATCGGCGCGGGCATCAAGAAGCGCCTCATGAGTCCACTCGAACGGAAAGCAGGAGCCTGGACTAAAGAGCTACCATCCGTCCTATGGAGCTTACGGACCACGCCAAACAGCCCCACAGGCTACACACCGTTCTTCATGGTACACGGAGCCGAAGTCGTGCTGCCAGCCAAAGTACGCCACCAGGCCCCTCGGGTCGTCGCATACAATAAAGCCGAATCCACGGCTGCACTCGAAGATGCCGTCGATACACTCGACGAAGCAAGAGACGTAGCAGCAGCTCGATCAGCGGTGTACCAGCAGAGTCTCCGCAACTACCACAGCCGCCGGCTTCGCCCCAGGTCCTTTGTCGAAGGAGACCTCGTCTTGCGACTCAAGCAAGAGCGACCGACAAAATTCGAGTCACCATGGGAAGGAACATACGTCATCACCGAAGTCATCCCAGGTGGCGCATATCGCCTCAAGCATGTGGAGTCTGGAGTCGCATACTCCAACCCATGGAATATCTCGCACCTGCGACGATTCTATCCGTAGCAACCTACCCCCTTTACTTTCAATAAGGCTTTCAGCCAAGGCTATTCAGCCGAACAATGTACCTCCTCCATTACGATATAAATAAAGCTAAGTGTCTCGCCCCAAAACTTCAGTTCGCTATTTTGCAACTTTACTACATGCTACAAACGCACTCGGGGGCTCCCCCCACCTCACGATTTCATCGACTGAGGATCAAACGTGTACACCTGAGTAGCTGACAACGTCAGGCAAACGAAAAGGACACGTACTCAATCAAAGCACTGCGTGCTCACAACAAACAAACCTTTACAACAAAGGGCACAACACGCCCAGCCGAAATATACAAATTTTACATCTATATCTTTTCAGGTTCTACCTATTCCGAAGAATAACCTGAGCACGCTGCTCAAACAAATCTACGACCTGTTCGGCATACTGCCTTATAGCTGCGTAATGTGAACGCATGTCCCACTCACCACCATCAGGCTTAAGAGGTGGCCCAGCGGCCACAACAGTCAAATCTACGTCAGGCCGGTGCAGCCTCACAAGAGATAAAGCAGCCTTCACTCCTGCGACGAGCTGTTGCCGCACCAACTCCTTGACATTGCTCACGTTCCGAAACTTCGACAAAAGACCCGCAAGGCTTGTCGGTACGACATCCAAAGGGAACATGACGTGAAGCACCGAGGCAAGTGACGTCTGCACTTGGCGCAGCACTCGAGAAACCTGGTGCACACGATCCTGCACCGTCGCCAGAGCTATGGCACGGTCACGATCCATCCAGAAGAAGCCACCAGCCTCCATGTCCTGTTGAGTCAAGCAATTGACCCGAACAGCGACACGCTCCTTCTCTTCCCTCGGAGCAAGGTTCGCACCTGCGATAATGGAAAGAATAAGAGAAAAGGCCAGCAGGCTCACCCGAAGAATGGAGCTACAACTCGAAACAAGGAACAACTTACATTGAAGCTGCTCAGACAGCCGAATAAGTTCCGCCATCAAGTACTCCTCTCTGGCTGCACCACGATCCGCCTTGGACTTCCAAACATCGGCATGACCTCGCAACCCGAGCAGCTCCCTCTCCAGACTACGCACGCGATCCCGAAGAAAAGCGAGTTGAGAGGAAGCATCCAAAGATGGTCGCAACGGCATTGCGGAGGAAGTATCAACAGGGTCAGCACCCGAAGGAACCTAGAGCAGCAGAAAAAGAAAGGGACACAAACATTCAGACAATGATAGAGCACAACTCAGAAGAATTCATTAAACATATAAGGCCACTACGTGGCACAAGGATGGTGTTCTTCAAGATATTTACAACAAAAGCAGACTACAAACTACCCTAAGTCTACAACGCCTAAGATGCGGCACCCTGAGTCGCCTCGGAGCCGGACTGCCTAGCTTTGGCCCCGCCCTGCTGCCGCAGTGCATACTCAGACAACAAATCAATGAGCTTGGGCCCATATCGCTTGCAGCGAGCAGAGTAGGCAGCAAAGGCTACCTCGGATCCATCTGTAGTCGTCGGCATCCGGGAGGTGATCTGGGGAAGATCCAACTCCGCTCCAGCAGCCAAGGCCATCGCCAGCCCGATAGACGCGCCGATGCCCTTCTGCTTGCGCTTGTACGCCGCAGGCGCTTCGGCTGACAGAGCCTCCGCCAGAGCATCCACATCATCGAGGGCCACGCCCTTAGGAACAAGCTCCTTGTAGAAGCGGCCAAGGACCTCCTTCGCCTTGGCAAGGGAGCCGACGACGGTGCTGCAGAGGTCTTCGACCGCCACAGTAGCATCATCTAGAGCACTCCCGTGCTCTAGAGCACCGCGGTCAAACTCGATGCCTGCGGCATCTGAGACAAAAAATAAGAAGGAAGACATGAAGAAAAGCAGCACAGAAAAAGACACGAGGCATGAAGAAACAAGCACAAATCTAGCACTCACCCGAAATAGCCTTGGCAGTAGCCATGAGCTTCGCCGCCACCTCTCTTTCACGAGTAGCCGCAACGGTGGCCAGCTGCTCCTCACGATCCGCAACCTCCTGCTGCAGACGCTCCTTCGCTTCGGCTGCCTTAGTCAGCTCTAGCTCGAGGCGTTCTTTCGCGCCAATGGCGGCTTCGGCCTTCTGCTCCGATTGACCAAGGCTCTTCTTGAGAGCATCGACCTCACGGAGAGAAGTATTATGCTCCTCTGCATTCAAAACAAGAAACGTCAGAAAGCAGGACCGGAATAAACAAAACAAGCACCAAAAGGCGAATAGGTACCTTGAAGCTGCCGAAGGTTAGCCTCCAGCACCAGACGCTCCTGCACCAGTCGCTTGGCCTCCTGCACAAAAGGCTACAGAAAAAGAAATAGCAGTAAGAAAAGGACTTGGGGGCTACGCCCAACACAAAGGAGTAAAAACAAAATTCGCACACGAAGACACTCGGGGGCTCCCCCCGTGACGTGAAGCAGAGAAACTTACATGCTCTGATGGCGACTCCGAAGGCCCGCCTGCGAAATTCTGAGACACAACCACCTGCACCTCCTGCAACGAAGGATCCGGAGCCGCGCCACCCGAAGTCGCCACCGTCTGAGGAGGAGGAGACGCAATTTTCGACTCCCCCATCATCTCCCGCGCACCATCACTGGAGGAATCGTGGGAGGAATGCTTGCATACGAACCAATCAGCACAAGTGCAAAAATCATGAAGGAACAAGGACAATAGTACAACAAGAAACTTACGAGCCCAGTGATCTCAGGTCGAAGACAGGAGGAGTCCTTCGGGCCCTCTTCTCCTCTTTCTTCTCTTCCTTTTTCTCCTCCTTCTTTTCTTCCTTCTTCCGCTTCGCTGGCGGGTGCGGCGCTACAGCCCGCACAGGAATGGCAGGAATGGGAGAGGAAGAACCTCCATGACCGTCACTCTGACGCTCAAGGCCCAGAGGGTTTCTGGGAGTCGGAGGAATCGAGGCATCCGAAGACTCGCTGGAGCTCCGTGATCGTTTGCGCGTATGGTCCTCACTCGACTCGTCAGCATCCTCCGCCGGAGATCGCGCCGACGGCAGCTCGGACACGGACTCAACCACTTCATTATCCGGGGCATTCAGATACTTTTCGGGCAATGGCGGTACCATGCCCGGCACTTTGAAGCTTTGCAAAATCAGAAGGAACTTTGTTAGCAAACAAAGGAAATAAATACACAGCCGACAAAAAAGCACTACGTGCACAAATCTACACCTGCGGTACGACCAACGTCGAAGAAAATGGAGGGGTTAGCGACTTCCCCGGGATTTCTTCTCCGGCCTTGAACTTCAGCAGCGCGCGAAGGGCCCTGTCAAGATCCCCCTCGGAGATTTTCTCAGTCGAAACCCTCGTCGGATCACGGCGCCCAGAATAAAGAAACATCGGGTGTGCCCTCGCTTGGAGAGGCTGCACCCGACACTCAAGAAACGTCCGGATGATGTCCACACCGTTCACCTCCTTCTCCGGAATCAGCTGGAGATCCTCCACCCGACGATAAAGGGCCTCTATCTCCGCCACCTCACCGTCCAAGATTTGGATTTTCCAAGACCTTTTCTTCTCAATCATTTGGGAGGGGTCAAAGGGAACAAGACCAAAATCTTGCCCGGGCACTACGGAGTCGCGGATATAAAACCATCGCCTCCGCCAGTACTGGACAGATTCGGACATGGAAAAAGAAAATAAGAGAAGATTGGGACTAAGGGAGATGATGCAACCCCCAATGGGATACACACCATCCGAACCAGATTGCCTCTTCACGGAATAGAGCTTCCGGAAGAGGCCAAAGTGCGGCTCAATGCCAAGCCAGCACTCGCAAAAAGTGATAAAACAAGCAATGTGGAGAAGAGAATTGGGAGACAGATGATGAAGCTGAATCCCATAGAAGAAGAGCAGTTCACGGAGGAAGTTGTGGACTGGAAAAGAAAACCCACGCATAACAAAGGCGAGAAACATAGCCCGATACCCAGATGGGGGACGAGGGATTACCTCATTGCCGAGGAGTTTGACGGCCTCCCTATCCTGCGGGATCAGGCCCCGCTCGTGAAGCTTACGGAGATCGCTCTCCCGCGTCTCTGATCGCCGCCAGCCACCATCGGTGACACGGGTAGCGGTGGTGCTTTTCTTTCCTCTGGCGGCGCTGGTCCCGACTGCAGATGACGATTTCTTTGGTTTCCCCATTGCTCTACGGCGGCGCCGGCGGTGAAAACGCATAAACGACGACGGAAATGTGGAAGGAAATCCCAGCACTCAGCAAGAATCGCTAGAGCATAAGGAGGCAGTGAAAACAAGAACTGATGCGGTGAAAACAAACCGCGGCTTTCCCCAATGATTATAACAGCGAAGACGACGCACGGCAGCCGTCCATCCAGAAGACCTAACGCCAACGGCAGATCTGACCGTACACGTGTCAACATCACAACGAACCGTCGTTACCACGCCGTCCACTATGCGCGTAAATCGAGGAGATGCCGTAATTATCTCCACGCCGCGCGTGACCGGTCAATTCAAAGTCAGCAAGTGGGACCCACGTCCGTCCAGTCAAGTCATCTCTGGCGTAGCAGACGCTTGAGGTCATTGATCGTCAGCACTGATGTCATCAAAAGCTATACTAGCAGCAACTACAATTCCCCGGCTCCACAGCTAAGAGTACTCACTCGAATCTTCGATTCGACTAAATACTCGGGGGCTACTCCTATCAGGAGCGCTGGCCGCGCACCCGGAAGATGAATAAAGACAAAGTATTTCTTCGAGTCCTACGTCGAGTCTACGACTCCACTATAGACTCGGGGGCTACTCCCATAGGGAGGATGAATTTAAGCATCCGAAAATTTTCGTGTCCTACGGACTTAACAACTGAACAATGCTTGAACTAAAGTCTCTGCTCGAGTCTACGACTCGAACAGACACTCGGGGGCTACTCCCATAGGGAGCGCTGGTCGCGCACCCTATGAAATCTTCGACTGCGATCTTTCGGATCAGCACGCAAAAACTTTTTGGCAACTCTGCCCCAACAAAACGCTGAGTGAGCGACAATCTCCTTGGCCACCCGAAGCACCTCCGTGGTGACAAAAGTTCGGATGCTGCATCTGCGACGCAAAGATAAGACCTGCAGATATCATCTGATGGCCTGGCAACGTACACAACTGCGCTCTGCTAGTATAAATCCATGCCAACAGGCGTGATGAAAAATCCCGACGGACGCGTTGGGTACATCAATTAAAAACACTGGAATTCCACTCCTGTAAGTCCTCCGCGGCCTGAGTCGAATTTCGCCAGCATATGTTCCGGGTTCAAGTTAAGGGACTCGAACCTGATGAAGATCATGTTGTTTCGTCCTAAGACAGTTAACTAACCCTGATCCGTCGGGTGAGTCAGGCACATGTATCAACAATCCCTACACACATATATTGTTAACACCTAGTTGCACCTGAAGGATTGAAGAGTCCTCAGCCGAATCTACGATTTGACTGATCACTCGGGGGCTACTGACATGGTTATACCCTACGGGTACGTGACTTCGATATACCTGGTCCAGCCCAAGGAAGGCCCATAGCATACATACGCTGGCCCATGAAGATTTTCGGGTGGCCAAGGCCCATGACGCCTTCGGATCCTTGGAGAGTAAGACTAGCATAGATAGGAAACTTAAAGGGGTAAAACCCTAGAACCTGTAACCGACTAGGACTATGCCCGGGACCTGCCTAAATCTATATAAAGGCCAGGAGGGCACGTCCTAGATCTCTCGACTCATACTCTCTCATACGCACCTCACGCCAGATCGAATATGCGCACCCTTGTAACTTTCGATTCCGCCGTAATCAAGAGCAGACAAGCAGGAGTAGGGTTTTCCCTCCGGGGGCCTGAACCTGTGTAAATCTCGTGTCCCCTGGTTGCTTGTCTGTTAACCGTTTCACGATCTCCAGCATCCCCATCTTCTCCAAAACCCAAGTCCATAACAATGGGCATTGATGAGATTAAACCTCGTCACCAGTAGGTGATCCAAGCCAATCACTGCTCCCTTCGCGACCCCGCATGTCTCCTTGGTGTACGCCATGCCCACCCATAATTGAATTACGGCAATGGTTAGTACAGACCGTCAGATGCCAGAACTATCGTGGGACATTGAGGGTTCCCACCCATATGCTGCATATCCTCTACGAATTACCAATTAATGCACACTACAAGGATAATAGCCACGACCTACACATCCGGCTACATGCGAGAGGAAGAAAATATA
This sequence comes from Avena sativa, assembly GCA_916181665.1. Classification (NCBI taxonomy): domain Eukaryota; kingdom Viridiplantae; phylum Streptophyta; class Magnoliopsida; order Poales; family Poaceae; genus Avena; species Avena sativa. The sequence continues at coordinate 513,998,049 of OV702294.1, forward strand.
GCTGACTTCTTCGTCCCATTCCAAATCTCATGGTTAACGTGTGATATACAACGCTAGAATCACCGATATCATGGGTTGTTAAGTCCTAGGTGATTAATCTCATTGCAAATGGAAACCTAAGTTCCATTGATTACCTTATCCATATCACAGAAGGTGTTGGCAAATTGTTTGGATCAAGGATTCACTGTAAATACTAACAAATGGGTTTTTATGGGTTTTTGATAATGCAGATAAATAAAGTGCGAGCAAATAAATGACAATAATAATAATTGCAGCAAGTGGCCCAATCTTTCTTCAGCGAAGGACAAGTCGGTTGTATTACTTAAGATGAACAAACGTTCTCGAGGACACATGGAATATTGTGCTTTCGCTTTATATAATTGATTAATCTTCTTTGGTTGGATAAGTGTTGTGTGGGTGAACCTATGCTAATGTACCGACCTTACTTGGACTAATACATACTTATGATTATACCCCTTGCAAGCATCCGCAACTACAAGAAAGTAATTAAGATAAAAACCTAACCACAACATTAAACTCTGAGATCCTACACTCCCTTATGCAATGGTTTCCTAATGGGGGTTTAGGTTTCTGTCACTCCGACAACCCCATAATTAGTAGCCAAATACACAATGCATTCCCCTAGGCCCATAAAGGTGAAGTATCATGTAGTCGACGTTCACATGACACCACTAGAAGAATAACACCACAACTTAAATATCAAACCATTAAATATTACTCAACATGATTCCACTACTAACAACATGACTTCTCCCATGTCCTCAAGAACTAAACAAACTACTCACGAGACATCATATGGATCAAGATCAGAGATGAAATAATGATAAGTAACAATCTGAATATGAACAATAATCCAATGGTTCCACTCAATAGCATCAACTATAATAAGTAATCAACACCGGTAAAGTTTCCCCTAAGAACTATGCAAGATTCAACCCAATTGTGACAGCGGTATGGCATGGTGGTGATGGTGTGGTGAAGATGATGGTGAGGATGATGATGATCCCGATGAAGTCTAGCTTGATGACGGTGTTGATGGCGACGATCTCCCCTCTCCAGGAAGGAATTTCCCTAACAGATTTCTGCCTGCCGGAGAGCTCTTTCTCTCTCTGTAGTTTCCGCCCCGCAGAGGCGGCGAAATATTTCTGTGGTCGCTCCCCCCGTCTTAGGTTTTCGGGAGGAATAAATACGCGAAAGGGCGATGCCCAAGGTGGGCCAGGGTGGCCATACCACCTGGTGGTGCGGCCCAGGGGGACCCATGCCAGGGGGAGGTGTGGGCCCCCTGTGGCCCATATCCACTTATCTTTCTGTCTACCTTCCTCTTATGGAAAAATGGGAATTTCCGTATATTTTTTGGGATTTTCTGATCTTCGGAAATATTGCATCTGGACAACGCTTTTTCCATTAGAATCCTAACTCCGGCGGCTCATCCTCCAAAAGTCATCAAACATGCAAAATAGATGGAATAACATAAGTATCATTTCTTAATATGAAATATATCAATAATAATAGTAAATTATGATATAAAATAGTGATGCAAAACTGACGTATCAACTCCCCCCAAGCTTAGACCTCTCTTGTCCCCAAGCGAAAACTGAACTCAGTAAACATGACCACATGTTTATGGAGTGAAGTGTCAATAAAGAGAATACAGACAAGAAGCATCACATTTATCAATACACAAATCATAATAGAAAAAAATCACTCTTATATAACTTAACTTGCAATGAGTATGGAAGTCACAATAAACATGCCCAGAGAAAATCATAATTGGTGATGGCAAACTTTGTTCTTGGTCAGAGAACAATTAACAAATCATACTTAGTTTTAAGCAAAGCTTTTATAATGGAGTTTATATTGCAGGAGTCTCTTACTCAAACATAATGGTCTTTTCACCTACAAAGATAGCTCTCAAAGTCATATTCATTCAGATAAGAGCATTGTGCAAAAAAAGGAACATAAGAAACAAGATTGAATAAATCAACACATGGATGATTGAATCTCATCAACTCAAATGCTTGCTTGAGATAGAAAGGAATAAGTTGAATGACTAAACTTAAAAGTAAAAGATAGAACCTTCGCAGAGGGAAGTAGGGATTTCAAGTTTCATAAAGATCTTTCAAAAAATTATGGTACTTACTAGATTTGAGATCTCTATCATAAGCATCCTGAGTGATTAAGGTTAAAGTGAGACAAATATGAGGTATATGCTTGACAAATCATAGGTTGAAAATCTCATGTCCCTTGAGTACGAGGGCCATTCCTCATGCTACTCAACTTTAGTCACAAGCAAGTTCTTGTCATTGTAAGTGTATGTGTATCATAGAGAACCGCCAACGGGGTAACTCTTGCCCCATGACACAGGAGCTATCCCATGTCAAAATGACAAGGCAACATACAATTTGCATCTCAGCGATCTTTTTATTTACCATGAGTATGGTGCCTTTTTTCCTTTTTTTATATATTATTTTTCTAAAGATGCTTCATAGATTGCTCACTGTGGTTATGCTGCATGTTTCCAACATGATTAGGCATGCCTTAGACTAGCCGCCCAGGCGTTTCTCTAACACATCTACAATACTGCATGGACTTACAAGCTCCCATTTTATTTCACACCGCCGACATACATAAACAAAATATCATGATATCAATTGGATAGATATGTACAAGTGTTGAAAGCGTTCCCCATGACAACATGGTTCTCCTAACTCCCAACTTATAATTTGCAAGCATATAAGCAACATAGATGGGCACAATGGTTCAAGTTTATTAAGTGCAAGTGTGCCATCAAGTTCCTGAGGAATTTAATCACTAACTTTCACATAACAAAATTTTTTAATTTGGAAGATAGATAAAACTCGAGAATTTACTTGGAATACAAATAATGCCAATATGTAGATATGGTGGACACAGATGACATAGGTTTTAGTTCAAGGCTTGGATGCACGAGAAGCATTCCCTCTCAGTACAGGTTTTTTTGCTAGCAAGGCTGGGTAGAAAGCATAAGAGGTGAAGGAAACAAGCAAACATACAAGTGATAGAAACAATCATGCAGTCTTCCTTGGAAACACAAACGATATTAACTTGGGAATACTAAGCTTATGAGCCAATCAAGAAAGAAAGAAAATTAAATAATATATCTACAAGTACTTTTCTCTTTTCCACTCAATCCTCAAAGTAGTGTTGCTATTGACCAAAGCTAAGTTTGCCAAAACCAACTAAATTTACTTGATGCTCCCAAAGTGATACCAATACTAACAACAAGATCAATCATATAACAGTGGCAAACTTAGATTGGTGCGGGTTGCAGCGCCCTTCGGGTGCTCCCCATGCCTCCATGTGCTCGTCGGCCCCTCTGCTTCTCTTCTAATCAACAGCGAGGACCATTGGTGAGTATGTTCTTTCTTCTCCTCATGCTCTCCGTCCTCTGCCTCACTTGATCTCCTCTGTGTGCTTCTAATGGATTTCTCTAATTAGGATTCATGCTTTGATTAGGGTTTCACCCCTCTGTGTTGGTTATTGAGGATGATGAAATGACTTAGAAATATCTGTGATGATTAAACCATGTTGATTACTGTCTATAGTTGGTCTTGGAATTGCTAGTGGCTTTGTTAGACTGATTCCAATTGATTATTGGATACTGTTTAGATGATATTGCTACTGTGTTTAACTATTGCCTGTTGATTCTGGTGATTTGAGAATTCACTACTGTCATGATCCTTGTACTGACAGTAGTACTGTCAGTGATTGTTCACTATATTTATAAGTACTAGCTTGTGTGGATATATGCAGATTGAAGTTGATATATAACTCCAATGATGCACTGATTGTATATATGCAAATTTGTGAATGATTCCTGGTTGTTGATTCTAGGAAAAATATTAATTAGTTAATTGTAGGTTTACTGATGAAAGCTAAATATAGAATTTGCTTGGTTTAGAACACAGTCTTGTGACACTATCTTTGGAATGGCACACAAGTGTTTGTTCTAGTGCTAGGATTTATTATATCAGTGTTCTATAGTGGCTTGGTACTAAGATAAGCTGAAATCTTTTATTGGAAAGATTTGCATATGCTGCATGTGGTTTTCTTTGGCCCATGATGTTGGTCTGAGGCCTAGAAACTATGTTTCTAACTTGCTGTCCCTTACAGATGTGTTCTGGTATATAGTACCAGTTAATGATTCTTGAGGTCTCTGATAAAATGATTGGTATCCTTACTATTTACTATGGATCCTTAAGATCTGTGGATTTATGAGGTGCTACTCTTTTAAGAGATGTGCTTAGAAATCATGATCTTGGGATGCTGTGATATTGTATTGTGGAAATATAGATTTATACCCAGGATCTATGATGAATAGGCTGAGATCCTGGTTTTATTTGTAAAGATTAGTCATTGGATTTTATGCAAAAATCTTCTGTGATGGATTCACCCCACTTGGGTGATTTCTGAGAAGATATATGTAAAACAACACATGTTGGATATTCTAGATAAGATGATTGGATCATGTGATAGTTTTATATGTACTCACCACACCACTTGGTTGTTGGTGATGTTGTTGTCGTGCTGGTTGATCTGGTTGGCTTGATCTTGCTGGCTTGATCTTGTTCTACACCTCCTAGTGTTGCTCCTGCTCCTTAGAGTTCCTGTGATCTTGACCTTGATCTTGCTATCCACCTACTCCACTTCCTCCTTATGTCACCATCTGATAGATGGTTGAATGATCTGGTGTATAGCTTGGCTGGTGGTTTCGCTTGGCTTTGGGCAGGCTTGGTGTGTTCTTGGCCTTGTGCTTGAAAATGGAAATGAGCTACTAAGGCTGTGCTACGGCTGTGCACTTCCCTTTTGTTTGCATTTGCTGCAGCTGTTGTGTCGACAACACACAACATGCATTTTGTTGACTGTGCTGCCTGGCTGCTTGGTGCTATTTGTGGATCAGATCAGTGAGGTGTTTTCACCTTTTATACTTTTACAATCTACTATCCTGGTGAAACTTGCCCTATTTACTTTGATGTTGATAATATGTCTTTGAAGCTTATTTGATATAAAAGAACAGATACTTTCACATTGGTGAAACTTGCCCCTTTTACTATTACTCAATGAGGTACTATGAACAGTGCACTTCACTGTTCCCTACTGAGAGTAAATCTAACAAAATAATCTTTTGTTTTTATTTTGTTTGTTTTTGTATTTTGCAGGTACAAGATCTGGATACTCAAGATGTAGTATAGGATTAGATAAACTTATAGATCTCATTGTAATCTTTATTTTATTCTGTTGTAAGAATCTTGTAATGATTTATTTATATTACAATTTCATTTCTTGTAATTCTCTTACTGTAATTAATTACTATATTGGTTGTATGATTTCTACATTGTAAAATGTTTATGGAATAAAGATAATAATTCATTTCTTATTTGAATTTCTTTATCTTAAATTCTTATTATTTAATATATCTTTATTATAACAAATAATATTACTAAATGAACATTTTAAAATACCAACTTCTAAATTTTAAATAATTTCCAATTTATTCAAATTTCAAAGTTTGAATTCAAATTATTTTCCCCAAAACACACTAATTCATAAAGATCATGTCAAAGTTTATAACTATCACTTTCAAGAGCTATTCCTACCTCTAGAGAGTGAAAGAAACTCTGATCTCTTTAGGTTTTTGTTTGGCGCAAATTTTACCCACATTTTACAGATGAATGCATGCACATGCAAAAAATCCTATTTATACCCTTCGTTGGTTCCTAAATGCTGGGGTGTTACACTGAAGGACCAAGGAGACCTTGGTATTGAAGTTCTTGAGTTAAAAAATAGATGTTTGTTGAGTAAGTAGCTGTTCAAAATTCTTAATGGGGAGGTTTGTGGCAAGAGATACTGATACATCGGAAACGTATCTATAATTTTTGATGTTCCATGCTTGTTTAATATCTACTTTGCTTTTATTTGTCTACACTTTGAGGTGTTTTTATATCTTTTTTGGAACTAACCTATTAACAAGTTGCCATAGTGCCAGTTGCCTGTTTTCTTCTGTTTTTGGTTCCGGAAAGGCAGAAAATAAGTATTCTCGGAATTAGACGGGACAAAAGCCAAAGTCAATATTTTACCGTGGGCGACACGAAGCCAGAAGACGAGACAAAGAGGCGCCACAGGGACGAAAAATCCCCCTAGGCGCGGGTGGGACCACCCTGTGCCTAGGTAGGGTGTGTCCCCCCTGGTGGCCCTCCTGGATCGCCCCTTCGCCTATAAGAAGTCCCTGATGCAGAAACCCTAGGCACCTAATCAAAACTCCACGAAACCTTCTGTATCCGCCGCCACCATCGACCCTAGATCGGGGGAGGGGGATCTGAAGTTCTTCCCGGCACCCTGTCGGAGGGAAGATCATCCTGGAGGCCTTCTTCTTCATCATGCCAGCCTCCAGTATGAAGCGTGAGTAGTTCCACCTTGGACTACGGGTCCATGTAGTAGCTAGATGCTTGTATCTCCTCCTTGTGCTTTCATGTATAGATCTTGTGAGCTCCGTTCATGATCAAGATCTAATCTATTTGTAATCATGCATGTTGTGTTTGCGGGGATCCAATGGATATTGAGATTACTATGTCATATTGATTAGTGGTTTTGTCTATTTGATTCTATCATGTCTGTGTTATTTGTGATCTTGCATGCTCTCCGTTATTAGTAGCTATCTTGGCCAAGTAGTTGCTAGTGACTCCAAGAGGGGGTATTTATGCTCGATAGTGGGTTCATGCCTCTAGTTTCCAAGAGAAGTGACCGAAATCTCTTCGGTTGTAGATGTGCTGTTGCCACTGGGGAGAAAACAACACTCTCTTGTTCATGGAACAAGTGGATTGTTTACCTTACACACTTTGCTTAAAGAAGTTGTCTGTTGCTTGCAACTTAATACTGGAGGGGGTTCGGATGATAACCTGAAGGTGGACTTCTAGTCATAGATGCAGTTGGATGGCGGTCTATGTATATTGTTGTATTGCCCAATCGAATATGGTAGGATCTTTTTGTCTAGTATTGCATTATTATGCCTTGCTCAGTTCCTGTCAATTGCACTGCTGTAATTTGTTTACCCTTCATTCCATGTTGTTTATCTAAGGAGAGCACCTCTAGTGAACTATGGACCCTAGTACAGTTTTTACCATTGATACATCTTCCACTATTACTTGTTTACTTGCTGCAAACCATCACCTTCCACACCATACGTTTAATCCTTTGTTACATCAAACCGGTGAGCTTGACAACCTCACTGATTCGTTGGGGCAAAGTCTTGAGTTTGTGTTGTGCAGGTTTCCACGTTGCTTGCAACACCTTTGAGACGTTTCATTCCTCCTACTGGTTTGATAACCTCGGTTTCTTACTGAGGGAAAACTTGCTGCTGTGCTCATCACACCTTGATCTTGGGGTTTCCTGCGAAGCGTCCCACGACAGTGATGGGCGCCATCATCAAGCTTTTCTGGCGCCATTGCCGGGGAGGCTAAGGACGTCTTCACAATGGGAGTCCTCCTCAACCTTTCTCTTTACTTCGTTTTTTGTTTGCTTAGTTTATTTTGCTTGGTTTTGTTTGCCTTTTTTCATAAAAAAACTCCAAAAAATTACTTTAGTTTTGTTTGATTTCTCTTATTCAAAAACACACAAAAAATTGTTCCTGCTCTGCTGCTGTTTTTGGCTTGCTCCACTTTTGCCAAAATGAACTCTGCTGAGAACACCAAGTTGTGTGACTTCACTAGCACAAACAACAATGATTTCCTTAGCACTCCTATTGCTCCACCTGCTCCAGATGCTACCTTTTATGAAACTAGATGATACCCCGCGCGTTGCCGCGGAAATTTATAGGAGAAAGTCTAGGTATATTAGAAAATAGAACAAAAATAAGTGGAACAAAATTGTTAACCACGTATTATCGATGTAAAAGTAAAATAATTTCATTAGGTTGGATGATGTACGAATGTACAATAGGAATTACATGTGTATATACAACAAATATATAATAAAAATACATAAAACTAAATATGGGTGTGGTATAATAATCATAATTAAGTTTGCAATGAGAATAGCTCATGAATAATACTAATGGATGGAAGCGGCGGAAGTACAAATCCAATGACCAAAGGTGAGAGAAAAACACCACATTGCCAATGTAAATGTTGCTGCAAGTTCAGAATTTCCTTATATCGATCAATTTTTCTATGTACATGACTGCCCAGAATTTTTACAATCTGCGCAAAAATAAACTAATGAAATATAATGTCAGACATAATAAGGTAAGACCAATCATCAAGATAGAAAGCTCTGATTCTTAGCACAAGACCAAGATCGGTTCAAGCATTGAACTTGGCATGCCGTAGGAGATAATGCAATTTCCCCATTCGTTTCAAATTATTGTTGTACACCTGTTTCAAAGACAAATGGCATGTAAGTTGTGTAGAAAAACTATGACAATAAAGAGAGATAAGTAAAGATAATATTACCAATTTTGCGAAAAAAAACAATACTGTAATAAAAAGTGTAGATCAGAAGCAATTCTGAGCAATGATAACAGTTTGTAAAAAGAATTTTAAAGACGACATATTGCTTACATCTATAGATTTGAACTTTGGAAACTGAAGCACATTGCACATAGCAAATATAAAAACTACTAATGGAACTGACTTCCACTATAGCGTGAAGAAGAGATTAGAAAGTGTTGACTTTGCTGATTCCAAACCTGTACCTACTTAGCTTGTTCGGCAGTGTTCAATTTTCTGTTCAGAATAACGTCAACAGTAAGGTGTGCTTAGTCCATGCAACAACCAAGTACTATCTTGAGCACTTTGGCAGCGGATCGAGCTACATGTGCAGGTGTGAGATGGAACGTCCAGTGCGCAACATCGCAACAGACTCATTCAAGTTGTTATCTCAATGTTCTTTGATGTAATGCTTTAGAATAAGAAGAGAAACAATAGAACAGAAAAACTGCTAACTTCTACACTTGCAAAATCCCTTTTCCGTGTGTCTTCCTATGTGAGAAGGCACGGTGGTCGCCTCAAAGTTAATTTAGGTCTGCGGGTACATAAATAAGGAGTGGCCAATCCTCCTCATCAAAATTCAACACATAAACAATAACCTGTTTCATAAAATATTTTGAGGTCCATACCAATGGAAGGAAAAAATATGTTCACCTGGCTATTCACTGATCAATAGAGGTCTACACTATGGGCACTGCAAATTTGAAACTAACCTGCGAACAACAATATAATTCAACTGTTAATAGATACATTCAGCACACAACATTAGTGACAAATATAAGATGTATTCAATGATAGAGAAGATTATGGAAACACATACAGTCAGTGGGAATTTGTGGATGATAACATCACCTTCCTCATGGGGCTTCAGTAAACTGAATGATAAAATCCAATGTGTTCGTAGACGTAATCATCCAGAGCAAATCGGGTTAATGGATAGCAATTATGCAACCTTGATTGAAATTCCAATCAGATCGGGGTAGGAAATACGTCGAGAACTTTTGAGCGGGGAAGAAGCATGAAACATTGACAAACTTGCACGAGAGGATAAAAAACGGATAAAGGGAATCTGGTGCTGACAACTGCATGAATGTACACTGCTACCAAACACAGGCACCATGGATTTCCATGGCAACACGGGTAGCTATTTAAACATGGAGATGGCGACGGGTCAGTTCAATACTGTAGCTTTTTTGTGTATTTGATGGGAAATAATGGATGATGAATGATAGGAATCATGGGACGGCTTCACGATCATTTGTGGCGAGGAGAGCATTGGCCGCATTGGGAGGATTCACGACCATGAATTCATAGGTAACGGCGATGGGGAGAGATCCCATCGGGGAAGATGAACGGTGGCCAAGACTTTTTTACGAGAGGAAGTGCGAGCAACAGGTACGGGTGTCTCGTCCAGCCCACCTAGAGATGCCCAGGCCACGTACGAAGAAGCCCAAGTAGGGTATCCAGGACACGCACGAGTGGAAGCGACGCCTAGCCCTTGTTGACAAAAATCGACAGAGGGAGAGAACATACGGAATTAAGGGTGACGTGGAGGCACCAGAAGGCTAGAAAATCAGATAGTGGAGGACTCCTATTTAGATATAGAAGATTAATCCTGCTTTGTTGAATCTTGTGATGAGAGAGCAATTTTCTGGTGCTAGTTCTGATGCTGCTGCTGCCCATCTCAATAATTTTGTTGAACTTTGTGAGATGCAAAAGTATAAGGATGTAGATGGAGATATTATTAAGCTCAAGCTGTTTCCTTTCTCCTTGAGAGGAAAAGCTAAAGAATGGTTGCTATCCTTGCCTAAAAATAGTATTGATTCTTGGACTAAGTGCAAAGATGCTTTTATTGGAAAGTACTATCCTCCTACTAAGATTATATCTATGAGAAGTGACATTATGAAATTTAAACAACTTGATAATGAACATGTTGCTCAAGATTGGGAAAGAATGAAGTCTTTGGTTAAGAATTGTCCCACTCATGGACTCACTGCTTGGATGATTATCCAGACTTTTTATGCAGGTTTGAACGTCTCTTTAAGAAACCTGTTGGATTCATCCGCTAGAGATACCTTTATGGGCATCACTTTGGGTGCTGCAACAAAACTCCTTGATAATATGATGGTTAATTACTCTGAATGTCACACTGAGAGAGCTCCACATGGTAAGAAGCTAAATTCTGTTGAAGAAACCTCCTCTTTGAGTGATAAGATTGATGTTATTATAGCTATGCTTGTTAATGGGAAAGCTCCTTTAGATCCAAACAATGTTCCTTTAGCCTGTTTGGTTGCTCAAGAAGAACAAGTTGATGTGAACTTCATTAGAAACAACAATTTCAACAACAATGCCTATAGGAATAATTTTGGTGCTAACAACAATTATAGGCCTTATCCTCCTAATAATGGCAATACCTATGGAAACTCCTACAACAATGCTAGAAGTGCCCCCTCTGATCTTGAAGTCATGTTGTAACATCCCAGTATATAGGATCTAACGAACGGTAGATTTAGGAATTTGAATTGTTGCATGCATTCATTTGAGAAAATGTGAGTAAATTTTTTGCCAAATAAAAACCTTGAGTGATCAATGTTTCTTTCTTACATTGAGATTAGGTTTAGTCTTAAAGGAGGATTGCTATAAACTTTTGATATGATCTTAAAGGAATTATGTGTGTTTTGAAATGAGTTTGGATTTTAAAACTTAAGTGTTTTACAATTTAAATGATTTTGATATAAGATTTGAATCTTAAATTAATTAAGAGAAAAGTATTATAACTTAAATCTTATCTAAAAACAATATTGTATATGTAATTCATTTTATATACATAAACAAGTTACAAAGAATGAACTTACTGAAGTTATTCCAAACTTCACAATTTTCAAAAGAGTAAAGAATAAGAATATTCTTTATTAATAAATATTTAATCTTTATTACAAATGAACCAAATAAAGATTACAAGAATTATAAAAGAAAAATTACAGAAGAACAAGAAAATTACATTTGTATATCTACTAACTATCCTATATCTAAAACTACACCAAATCTTCATCCTTATCTTTGTACCTACAAAACAAAGATTAAATAGAAAACAAAATAAGATTAGTGTTAGTATATTTCTCTCAGATATGTTAGTGAGGTGCACTTGACAAACTCAGCATTGAGAAATGTTAAAAAGGGGCAAGTTTCACCAATATGAAAGATTTTATCTTTCATAAATTCAAAGCCAGAATGCAAATTACAGCCAAAAGGATCAATTCACCTGCCAGGTGAAAGTAAGCTGGTAATGGTAAGTTCAAAAATTCTGAACCTATCCACAAGTGCATAGCAGTCACACAAGTTGGACACACACCAGCATGCAAAGGGTGTGCTGTCGACCTCACAAGCACAATCAAATATCACAAAACCACAACACAACCGTGGGGAAAGCACTAGTGCATCACTCCACTATACATCACACAAGAACAGCAAGTGTAGACAGCAGCCAAACCAAGAACAGCAGTCAAACCAAACCACCCAGATCAACCCAAACATCACCTGGATGGTGACATAAGGAGGGGGATGAATCTGGTGGACAGCAAGGTCAAGCCCAGGAGCTAGGAGGAGTAGGCAAGCTCAAGAGCAAGCTCAGGAGCACAGCAAAAGCAGATCAAGATCAATATCAAGATCCAGATCAAGATCAAGATCATCATCAATCTACTACATCCACATCAGAATTTGTGGTGAGCCTCATAAAACCATCACATGATTTCATCATATTATCTAAGCAAAAGCATGTGTTGCTTTATGATATGATCTCTCAATAATCACCCAAGAGGAGTGCATCTATCCTAGAGATTTCAAGTATAAGGATAAGAAATCAAGCTCAACCACAAGCACTAAACCCTCAGACCAGAATCACTGGGTTCAGTGTTATTTTTGCAACTTAGATCATTTTCATTTGATCTTATCAGATCAGGGCACATCTCTCAGAGAGAGTAGCACCTCTAATCTTACAAGTTTCAAACAAACTAATACTCAACTAACTAGGAATAACATCCCAGAGCCTCAAACCAACATCATAGGCAGGAAAGTTAATAAAAGCTTCCATATCATCTTATCAGTTTTAATCACAAGCATTATCAAGCTAAGCCCAGAAATAAAACCCCAATCACTTGTGTGCCAGAATACAATGGTATCACAAGGACAAGTTCTTAATGAGCAAAAACCAATCTTTACTTAGTTTCCACAGATAAAAGGGAACAAACCAATAAATATCATTTTCCTGAAGCCAAGTGCCAGGAATCAACCTTAAATTCATCTATACATCCACAGAAATCATTACAGGTAATGATTTGATTCAGTGAGTAAATAATCTCATACAAGCCAATATTATAATTGCAGTAAGCAACTACTGAGAGAAACTACTGTCAGTATAAGCATTCTGATAGTAGAGTAAACTCTCAGATCAACAACATAATCCAATCAAGGATTTCATTGAAACACTAGCATGGATCATGGTGGATTACCACTAGAATAAATCTGACGGGCAACTAGCATCATCAAAGCCACTATCAATCATTAACCACATCAGACAATCATTTCCCTTGATCAGATATGATCAACACTAGATCTAAAGCATCATAGATATGATCAACATGGGGTTATGAACCCTAATCAGAGCAAGAATCCTAATCCAGAGATGAACCCAATCAGCACATAGTCACTCAGCATGAGAAGCCACTAGATACACACAAAGAGAATCATGGCAGTAGCATGGACAAACACCATAGAGACAACTTACCCGAGGTCCTCGCTGACGAATCGAAGAGGAAGCAGAGTGGCCGACGAACCGCAGCGGCACAACGATCACCCAGAGGGGCGCTGCAACCTGCACCTGCCACGGCGGCGGCCACAGCAGCGCACGAGCCCAGCACACCACCGCAGGCGGGATCGCGGCGGCGACGACAACACCTTTTCCGAACCCTAGGGTTTGGGAATGGGGTGGACCTGACCACGGGGAATCCCCTGAGTCAAACCCAAGTGGATAGAACGAAAGAGCATCATCGACAACCCCAACTCGCACCATGGCGGCATCGCCGACGACAGCAAGAATCGACGGTGGCGGCATCGCCGGCCACGGGGTCGAGTCAAAGGAGGAGAGGATAAGGTCGAGGGAGAGAAGGACGCAGAGAGAACGGGCTGGGTGGGCCAAAACCCTTCAGGGTGATCTTTTGACCCTGCCCTATTGGGCCACCCTGGCCCAATAAGCCCAAGGGGCCAGCCCAAGTTATTTAATAATTTTTTTTGATCAATTAGAAAAGACCAAAATGCCCCTGACCTCAATAAAATTATAGAAAATAAAATAAAAGTCCAAAAATTATAAATAAAATATTTTTGGATTCACAATAATCCACTCTGTCCAAATAAAATAAGATATAAAATTTTGGACATTTAAATTTTTATAATAATTTTATAATTTATATATTCCTTATGGAATTTTACAAATTATTGAAAGGTGATAAAAATAAATAAAAATCACTTTCATTATTTATTAATATTATAGTATTTTTGAAAAATACTAAATAAATATTTAGTAATAAATTTAATGTATAATTAATAATTCCTAAAAGAATTATTAAATCAATAAAAGTCAAATCAGAAGGGTAATGAAATAAAATAATTCAATATATGCAATAAATATTAAAAAATAATATTTATAAATGCTTTATTAAAAGGGAACCTTATATAGGGAAAATGCATATAGAATTAAATAATGCATTACATTACTTGCATAATCATTTTGCTTCTTTAAATATTGTCCTTACCGGACAATAATGATGTTTTTGTAGAACTAGAAGCTCAAGGTCTAGTGCAAGCATCAGACTTCACTACCTTGCCATCACAAGGCAAGTTCATCACTTGCTCATGTCCTTTGAAGAGTCTTTATCAAAGTATTTGCAAATTGTCTGTTATCATATATGCTATAAAAGAAAGAAAATATTATTTTCATAAATAAAGAAATCATAGATATCATCCTAAGTGGTGATATAATGGAGCAATAGAACTTAGAGTTCTAATTGCAACAATGATGATCAAGTAGGGACTTAATAATCCCTGACATCAGTGATTCTCGTGCCGTATATTACGCGTTATCCATGAGATTTGGAATGGGACAGAGAAGCCAGCTGTATCTTCTTCCTCTCACATGAAGCCAGATGTGCAGGTCGTGGTTGTTATCCTCGTAGCATGCATATTGATTGGTAATTCGTAGAGGATATGCAGCATATGGGTGGAAACCCTCATCGTCCCACGATAGTTCTGGCATCTAATGGTTTGTATTGCCGTAATTCATTATGTGGGCATGGTGTACACCAAGGAGGCATGCGGGGTCGCGAAGGGGGCAGTGATTGGCTTGGACCAACTACTGGGCCCCACATCATGGAATTGTGGACGGGAAAGTACGCCCGGTTGTGCAACAAGGAGTTGATCTCTCATGGGTAAAGTAACGCACCTCTGCAGAGTGTAAGAACTGTAACTTGTTACTCCCTGTTCCGGGAAGGAGCTACGAACGCGGCAGGAAAGGAACTCCATGAAAGTTCTGGTCAACCTGTGAAGGCTGATTGTCATAGTTTTTCGGAATAAAATCAACCTTTGAAGAAAGATTTACAAAAACTTCATAGTGCCAAGGATTTATAATCCGAGGTGGTAGTTAGAGCATCAAACTTCCCACCTTGCATATAATGAACTTGTTGGGTAACGCCGTTACTCATTCTTTCCTTTGATCCCTTGCTTAGACTCTGAGGATCCCGAAGACGTGCCAATGTATGCAGCCGAATGCCAAGAAGACATGTTCTACGAGGAACCTGATCTATCCGGAGGAGTTGAAGGCGTGGACTACGAGAACCGCTACGGTGTCGATGAGAACGAGTCCACTTAAGTGTCTAGTTAGTAGTAACTAACAGAGCCGAGCAGCATGAACTCTATAGAATAAGCTGTTGAGCCCCACTCCTAGTCGGAGTTGCTACTTTTAAATTTCCGCTGAACACTTTATATTTTGGTTTGTAAGTTGGATCTTTTGGAAGTCTTGAACTTCCGGTATTGTAATAATAATAATGTGTGTACTTTTGTAATATGGACCCCCAATGTTTCTGTTGTATCACTCTGAGGGATGTGATATTTACGGAACGGTGTTCTGTGGATGTCATGTCAATGATTATAGTGTACTACACATGCAGTGGTATGCTGGGTCACCGCACATGCTCAAAGAATTTATTAGTAAACAAACTGCTTTCAACAAGACTATGGAGGAAAAACTTTTAACAATTGAGAAGAATATTTCCTCTTTGTCTAAAGCATAGTCCTCCTTGATTAATAAAATGGCTGCTAAACCTGAAACCATGGAAAGTGCCTTTGCTGCTACTCATGCCATACAAGTTACTATTGATGAAAATGTTAGACTGTTAGCTCAACTTCATGCTAAGTGGGAAAGGGAAGCTGAAATTGATAGAAACAATAGTGTGTGCACCATCACTAGAATGGATACCACTAACTCACAAGAAGTCCCTATTTCTCCTCCTATAGTGCCTAAGCCTAATGAGTCTACTACTAGTGATGCTAAGCTTGATTTTGATATAGATGGTTGCAATATTTCTTAAGTGATTATGTTCTTGCAAAAGCTTGCTAGAAGTCCTGATGCTAGTGATATGCATGTTGCTTTCACCAAACACATTACAGATGCTCTTGTTAAGATTAAGGAAGATAAGTTAAAACACAAAGCTTCTATTCCTAGGAAACTAGAACATAGTTGGGAACCCATTATTAATATGCAAGTGAATGACTTTGATCTCAAAGCTTCATGTGATCTTGGTTCTAGTGTCTCTATTATGCCTAGGAAGATTTATGAAATGCTTGATTTGCCACCTTTGGAAGATTGTTATTTGGATGTTCCACTTGATGATAATGCTAAGAAGAAACTAATGGGGAGTATTAATGATGTTCTCGCCATGGTTAACAATGCTTATGTCCCTATTGATTTCTATGTTTTGGATGTTGAATACAATGCTTCTTGTCCTATTACTTTGGGAAGACCTTTTCTTAGAACTATTTGTGTCATCATTGATATGAAAGAAGGCACCATTAAATATCAATTTCCATTCAAGAAAGGTATTGAACACTTCCCTATGAGGAGAGAGAAGTTGCTTTTTATCCTCCTTTGAAAGCAAGGTTTCATGTTAATGCTTCCTCATTTGAAAATACTTGATTTCTTGCTTCTTATGCCTAACTTAAAAGCGTTAAAGAAAAGTACTTGTTGGGAGATAAATCAAGAGTTTCCTTGAGTCTTGGAAGTTATTACTTCAGTAATGACCTATACTTATCACTTTTGTTTGCTTTTTGTGCCAAGAATGACCTCTAATGAGAGGGAAGTAAGATTTGGAGAGTTGTTGTCCCGAAACAGATTTCTGTCCTCCACCATAAAAATTCGTGAGGAGTATATGTAAGTAGGATTGAGCTGAAAATTTACGAATAAATTTCTGAGTATGTTATCTAACTTTCTTTAGTTCAACTCGTTTTGAATTGAGCAACATAAGATTTTCACAAAAATTGGTTTCTAACTTCTGGTCTATTTTGACAGATTTCTGCCATTATTTGCATTTGCTTCTTATTAATTTCTTTTTAGGTTCTTTTTGGGAAATTGAGCTTTTTGAGGGAATTGCTACAGTAGATTGTGTTTTTAGTGAAAGTTTTGTTGTTCTAAAGCTAAACCCAAGTGTCTATTATCTTTTGAATACACTAATGTTGCTAATGAAGATTGTGTGAAGTTTTGTATGAAGGAAAAATTTCAGGTGTAGAGAGAAAATGATTTAATGAGATGAAGAATGGAAAAAAGCTCAAGCTTGGGTATTCCAACCCGGTGTCACCCCAATAAATATCCAAGAGGTACAAGCGTCAAAGTTTGGGGATGCCCAAGGCATCCCCTTTTTCATCAATAAAAAGCTCATGTCTTTCTAGACACTTTGTTTTTATTGTTTCATGTACTGTTGTGTTGTTTTTTGAGCGTCTTAGTTTTCATTTTCTTTGATTAGTTTGTTTAGTTTGCTTGAATAAAGTAGTTTGGACCCCCGTTCTCGCTGTGTTGTTTCAAATAAGTTGATTGGTGTTGGAAAGGAGTAGAAAGTTCTTGCTTGAGTAGTGCAAGAGGAGCTTGCTTTGACTGTGACTTAGACTTTAGCATGTCATGATAGGTGTTGTTTTAACCTTATTCTTAGTGACTATTGCTGTAGCATGACTTGTTCCAAACAATTGTATTGCTTAGTGTGCCTTAAAAAATCATGTGTTGTGTAGGCATGCAAAAGCATAGTATTATGGTATTCTCCTTTGATGCTTTGTTTGGGTTGACTTGGCACATGCTCACACCATGTTATGACTATGAACAAGTCCCATAGCCTCTATGATCATTTAGTACTTGACTTGTAGTACCACTCTATGCTTTGATTAGTAATGTTTTGTCGCTCTGCATGATTATGACCATTATTGCTCTCTTAGTTGGTCACTCCCAGTTTTTTGCTAGCCTCCACTTGTATGAGTAAGTTCTACTCATGCATCCAACTCCCAAGAAACCAAGTTATTCCAAAGTGTCCACTATAAATTCCTATGCATGGTGTGTTACACCTATTCCAAGTATATTCTTGTTTTCAGCTATCTTCCAATTAAAAAGTATTTTGTTATGTGAAAACTTAGTGATTAAAGTCCTCACAAACTTGATGGCACACTTTATATTCTTTGCCCCTAATAAGCTTGAACCATTGTGTCATCTATGTTGTATATGCTTGCACTTATACGTTGGAATTAGCAGAACCGTGCTATCACGGGGAACATTTTCAACATTGCACTTGTACTTTGTACACAGTTGATATCATGCTCTTTTGTCTATGGATGTAACCGGTGTGAAATAAAGAGGGAGCTTGTAAGTCCATGGAGTTATGTATTTTGTGTTAGAGAAACGCCTGGGCCGCTAGCCTAATCCATGCCTAATCATGGTGGAAACTTGCAGCATCACCATAATGAGCTATCCGTGAAGCATCCTCAATAAAAAGCTATGCACATAGTAAATAAAAAGATCGCTGAGATGCTCATTGTCTGCTTGCCTTGTCATTTTGGTTATGGGATAGCTCATGTACCATGTGCAAGGGGTACCCAGTTGGCGGTTCTCTATGATACGCATGTACTTACCATGACAAGAACTTACATGTGACTGAAGTTGAGTAGCATGAGGTGTGGCCCTCGTATTCAAGGGACTTGAGATTGCCAACGTATACTTTGTCAAGCATATACTCCATCTTTGTTCACTTTAACCTTAATCACTTCAAGACGCTTATGATAGGGGCAATAAGGGCTGAAAGGTAACAAGTACCATAATTTTTGGAAGCTCATTTTGAAACTTTAAATCCCTTCTTCCCTTTATGAAGGGCTTTTATTCCACTATTATTTGAGTCTCCACCTTCCACCTTTAGGCACCATTAAGAGAGCATAGTTGCCATTCTGTGTCCAGTGTCCCAAAACTTATTGATTGATGCATATTGTGATATTACTTGTTCTTGTGCTATTTGTATCTAGTCACTCTTATGAACTTTGAAGGTGTCCTATGCATCTATTTGCTACCCTCTGAGGGACAAGATGAATGCCACTATGCCATGTTTTTTGTATGTGAAACAAACAAACGTTTTTCAATGCATGTTATTCATGATCTTTGTTTGTAGCCTTTCATGTTGCATGCATAGTTACTTTGTATTATTGTTAGAAATCCATCTTTCATGCACATTTTTAAAGTTCTTTGATCCCAGATTTCAATGCTTGCAAATGGTTTGATCTTGGTTTTGATGGTACATGTCACCTCAAAAATTATTCTTTTATCACTTACCTACTCAAGGACGAGCACGAGTTAAGCTTGGGGATGATTGATACGTCGAAAACGTATCTATAATTTTTGATGCTCCATGCTTGTTTAGTATCTACTTTGCTTTGTCTACACTTTGAGGTGTTTTTATATCTTTTCTGGAACTAACCTATTAACAAGTTGCCATAGTACCAGTTGCCTATTTTCTTCTGTTTTTGGTTCCAGAAAGGCAGAAAATCAATATTCTCGGAATTGGACGGGACAAAAGCTAAAGTCAATATTTTACCGTGGGCGACACGAAGCCATAAGACGAGACGGAGAGGTGCCACAGGGCGGGCAACCCCCCCTTAGGCGTGGGTGGGCCCACCCCGCGCCTGGCTAGGGTGTGGCCCCATGGCGGCCCTCCTGGCTCGCCTTTTTGCCTATAAGAAGCCCCCGATGCAGAAACCCTAGACACCCGATCAAAACTCCACGAAACCTTCTGTAGCCGCCGCCACCATCGTCCCTATATCGGGGGGGGGATCTGAAGTTCTTCCCGACACCCTGCTTAAGGGGAGATCATCCCGGAGGCCTTCTTCTTTATCGTGCCAGCCTCCGGTATGAAGCATGAGTAGTTCCACCTTGGACTACGGGTCCATGTAGTAGCTAGATGGTTGTATCTCCTCCTTGTGCTTTCATGTATAGATCTTGTGAGCTCCGTTCATGATCAAGGTTTAATCTATTTGTAATCATGCATGTTGTGTTTGCGGGGATCCAATGGAAATTGAGATTACTATTTCAGATTGATTAGTGGTTTTGTCTATTTGATTCTATCATGTCTGTGTTGTTTGTGATCTTGCATGCTCTCCCTTGTTAGTAGCTATCTTGGCCAAGTAGTTGCTAGTGTCTCCAAGAGGGGGTATTTATGCTCGATAGTGGGTTCATGCCTCTAGTTTCCAAGGGAAGTGATAGAAATCTCTTCGGTTGTAGATATGGTGTTACCACTAGGGAGAAAACAATGGTATCTTGTTCATGGAACAAGTGGATTGTTTACCTTACACACTTTGCTTAAAGCAGCTTTCTATTGCTTGCAACTTAATACTAGAGGGGGTTCGGATGATAACCTGAAGGTGGACTTATAGTCATAGATGCAGTTGGATGGCGGTCTATGTATATTGTTGTATTGCCCAATCGAATCTCATAGGATATTTTTGTCTAGTACTGCATTATTATGCCTTGCTCAGTTCCTGTCAATTGCCCTGCTGTAATTTGTTTACCCTTCATGCGATGTTGTTTATCTAAGGAGAGCACCTCTAGTGAACTATGGACCCCAGTCCAATTTTTACCATTGATACATCTTCCACTGTTACTTGTTTACTTGCTGCAAACCATCACCTTCCACACCATACGTTTAATCCTTTGTTACATCAAACCGGTGAGCTTGACAACCTCACTGATTCGTTGGGGCAAAGTCTTGAGTTTGTGTTGTGTAGGTTTCCATGTTGCTTGCAACACCTTTGAGACGTTTCCTTCCTCCTACTGGTTCGATAACCTCGGTTTCTTACTGAGGGAAAACTTGCTGCTGTGCTCATCACACCTTGCTCTTGGGGTTTCCAATGACGCGTCCCACGAGAGTGCTGGGCGCCATCATCAGATACTACAAAAAAAATACCTTAAACACAAGGCTCTTTTTGAGGTTCAAGTGAAACCTATTGACTCTCCCTTTTGGAACGGGCTTATGTAACGAGTTTTTTTAGGGAATATGCCCGAGAGGCAATAATAAATTTGTTATTACCGTATTCCAAGTATATAATAGATGTTTATTTTGAATGCTATAATTGTATTAAAAGGAAATGTTAATACATGTCTATTTTATAAATAAATAAAGTGTTCCTAGTTATGCCTCTCATATAAACTAGCTCGTTGATTAACAAGATGATCAAGGTTTCATGATCATGGACATTGGATGTTGTTAATAACGAGGTCACATCTTTGGTGGAATGATGTGATGAACATTCATCCGAAGTATAGTAATACGATCAAAGCCATTATGTTTAGATTGCTATAACATCATTACAAAGTAACTTTAGTCCTTAAACCATGAAATCATGTCAATCACTAACACATGAAGAGTAGCTTGATAACATCAAACATCACACTGTAACAGAGTGACTATAAAGGTGGGTTTAGAAACTCCGATAATGTTATGTAGAGGATCATGGATCAAGAGTGTGATTTGTCCATCCAAATGACAGAGACATATACTCTGGGCCCTCTCGGTGATATCGCATTGATATAGCTTGCAAGCAAGTGATGGGGATCACTAGAATGTTATATCACGACAATGACAAAAGAGTACATGTCGGTAACAATATCAAACTAGGTATGGGGATACCAATGATCAAATCTTGGACATGTAAAATATCATGAGACAAAGGGATTTAGTTACAATGTTAAGGTTCACACAATCACAAGAAGTCATCATTGAATGTGTACGAGTCAGTACGGATCTCCAGGTCTCATTGCCGATTATTGATCGGAAAGGGGTATCGATCATGTCTGCATTATTCACGAACTGTAGGGTGACACACTTAAGGATACCGACACCATTTGGAGCAAATGAGATGCGAGAGAAAGAATATCAAAGCACTGGAATTATTTCAATGGACACCGGAATTGTTTCGGGTGAAATTGCTAAAATTGCTTCTGCATGTGAAATTGAAATGTAGTAAGGGGTTTTATGTGAATGTTTAATAATTAATGTAATTAACAAAATTCTGAATAAATGAATAAAAGAGTTTTATTAAGTGAGAGATTGTATTAAATTTGGTGGAAATTTAATGGATTTTGAGTGGAGAAAATGGAGGGGCATTTGTGTAAGTGGGAGCTCCACTCACATGAATGAGGGAAGAGGCAGGGGAACTCACATTGGCCGCTAGCCATGGCAAGGGGCTGCCCTCCCCTCCTATAAAAGGCACCCTCCTCTCACATCTCACACCTCCTCGTGAAGGATCTCTCTCCCTCTCTAGTACTATTTCCCCATGGTCTCGGCTTAGCGAGATACATGTTCTCGATGGGTTTTTCTGGAGCGAGGATTTGCTACTTCTGCTGCATTGCTGGAGCAAGTTTGCAGAGGTTGTTAGAGTACCGGACGTGTGTGCGATCACGAATGCTTCGCTAAGTTGCAGCGCTGGCGGACTTCTACTCGATCTTGAGATCGGAAAGCGAACGACTACATCATCCATGAGTCCAACCTCGTAAAGCTTTGTCGTTCTTCAAGGGTATCTAGATAGATGGATCATGGTGCTTAGTAGTTCCCATCGTAGAATTTTTTTGGTTTCTATGTTGCGAACCCAACAGTGGTATCAATGCTTTGCACGCGTAATACACATATGGTTATGTGGGCGCTGATGGTCACGTTATTTCTTCTCATGTGTATTTTGGATATTGGTGGCATAGTGAGATGAAGCGGTTCAGACAAACCTTATATGTCCTCGCACATGAGACCTGTTCCACGCTTGACATGCAACTAGTTTTGCATAAGTATCTTGCGGGTGTATGTCTCTCCTGCTATAGTCAATATCTGATTTACAACGAGTTGCCAATAATTTGATTATCATCGTTGTGGTTCCATGTTCGTAGGTAAGAACGATTCTATCTCCGAAAGCCCTCAGCCACGTAAAAAATGCAAAATATAAATTAGAGGCGTCTAGTTTTTTGGTTTTGCCGAGCAAATACTATGATATGGTAGTATTATAATATATAGTATGGATTGATACTATTGGAAATTATAATATTTCAAAGTATAAGTTCCATAAATTTAGCACAACCCCAATATCTAGACAATCTAGTTAGTGTATCGGCTAGATATGCATGTTATATTATGATATTACCAATCTCGCACTTTTATACTACTTCTATCTAGTGTTGCACGCTTTCTTCTCATTTCTTTTGTATAAAATAAATAAACTTTTTATTTTTCTATGTGTATTTTGTTCGATTATCCTTTTCCGATCTGAGTCTGCTCGGAATCCACACCATATCCGCAATCCGATATAACTCATTCGAATCCGCATCCGGCTATTATCCGCTCCGATCCAAATCCTCAAAAAAATATGGTAAAGGATATGATAATAGCAATATCTGATCCTATCCAATCCCTTTACATCCCTAATGATAATAGTAAAATATGGAAGGTGAAAATACCATTAAAGATAATCTTGTAAAACGAAATTGGTAAGGAAGTAAACAATGTGTCTTTTATCATCAGGACGAGACAATTAAACATTTATTCTTTCAATGTTACTTCGCCCATTCTATATGATCAATCATCCAATTAGCTTCTGATATATCTTCCCCCTACTATGCTGCCAATGTATTTGGTAATAGGTTATATGGAATTGTTGATAAATACATTATACTGTTTAGGGTGGGAGAGCTTGCCATTATTTGGTCACTATGATTATATAGAAATGACACAATTTTTAATGATAATTTTTCTTCTCAGTTGCTGGTTATCGACCAGGATACGACTACTCTCTGTTCATGGTCCTCTCTTCAATGTGTGGAGTTTCGAGACCTATTTATGGAAGTTTGTACACGCTTGAAGGACACGGCAGAGAATATTTTTCCTAACAAGGATGACAGTGTAATCTACGGATTGATCTTTCATCTACCCAGGTGTCTCATGTATCACGATTGTATACTTATCATTAGTTGTTTTTTTACTTTTGTCTTCCAATAGATGGTTATCGGTTGTGTGCATAATGTTATGTAGAGGCCGGGTGTACTATATGTAATAAAACGCCATTTCCAAAAAAGTATGTAATGTGTGTTGGCTTTGTTTCAATAAATGTGCGATGGCAATTGCAATGTACTACTCCTTAGTCTAGTGATTGCAAGTTTTTGATTAGTCATCTGCGGTGGATCGAGTGGGGTATTTCTTTCTCCTATTTTGTTCTCTCTTCACCTCCTCCCCTGAGAGTCGCCAGAGCTTCCCCGGCTCTTATCCCCCTCTTCTCTGTTGGCTTCACCGGCTGGAGGGGATGGGGGAGAGGAGACTGGCCTCGTGTAGATAGTGGTAGGAGTAGTAGTAGGTCTATGGTGAAGGGAATATGCCCGAGAGGCAATAATAAATTGGTTATTATCTTCTTGCTTGTTTATGATAAATGTTTATTTTGCATGCTATAATTGTATTAATACGGAAATGTTAATACGCGTGTTTAATAAACAAATAGAAGGTTCCTAGTTATGCCTCTCTTATAAACTAGCTCGTTGATTAACAAGATGATCAAAGGTTTCCTGATCATGGACAGTGGATGTTGTTAATAACGAGGTCACAACATTATTGGAATGGTGTGATGAACATTCATCCGAAATATAGCATTGCGATCAAAGTCATTGTGTTTAAATTGCTATAGCATAATACGAAGTAATCCTAGTCCTTAGACTATGAGATCATGTCAATCACTAACACTCAAAGAGTATCTTGATAACATCAAGCGTCACACCGTAACAGAGTGACTATAAAGGTGGGTTCAGTGCCATGAAGGTGTTATGTAGAGTCCCATGGATCAAGAGTAGAATTTATCCATCCCGATGACAGAGAGATATACTCTAGGCCCTCTCGGTGATATCACATTAGTTAGCTTGCAAGCAAGTGATGTGATCACTAGAATATTATATCACGGGAAAGAGAAAAGATTAGATGTCAGTAACAAGATCAAACTAGGTATGGAGATACCGATGATCGAATATCGTACAGGTAATATATTGCGAGACAAAGGGATTGAGTTACATGCGTATAAGGTTCACACTATCACAGAAGTCATCATTGAATGTGTGGGAGTCAGTATGGATCTCTAGGTCCCGCTGCTAATTATTGATCGGAGAGGGGTCTCGATCATGTATGCTTTATTCGCAAACCATAGGGTGACACACTTAAGGGATACCGACACCATTCGGAGCAAATAATATTCCAGAGAAAGAAAAAGAAAGCACAGGAATTTATTTCACTAGACACCGAAATTGTTTCGGTTGAAATTGCTGAAACTGGTTCTGCATATGAAATTGAAATGTTGTAAGGGGTTTTATGTGAATGTTTGTTAATTAAAGTAATTAAAAAAATTCTGAATAAATAAATAAAAGGGTTTTATTTAAATAAGATCTTGCATTAAATTTGGCGGAGATTTAATGCATGTGAGTGGAGCCATGTTTATGTGAGTGGAGGCTTTTCATTTTGAGTGGGAGCTCCACCCACATGAATGTGGAAGAGGTGGGGGCAGCCACCATGGCTATGTCTCCATGCCCCTTGGGTTCCCCCCTCTACCTATAAAAGGCCCCCCTCTCCTCCTCCACTCTTACACCTTCTCATGAAGGATCTCTCTCCCCCTTTTAGAATTTTGCCATGGTCTCGGATCAACGAGATACATGTTCCCGGTGGCTTTTTCTGGAAGGATTTGTTGCTTCCACTGCTTCACTGGAGCAAGGGAACAGAGGTTGTCGGGATACCCGAACGTGTGTGCGATCTCGGATGCACCACTGCTTTGCGGTGTTAGACTTGATGGTGCTGGACCTGCTGGACCGGATGGACTTTTTCTCTATCTTGAGATCGGCAAGCGTTCGACTACATCATCCATGAGTACAACCTTGTTAATTCTTTTCGGTCTTCGAGGTTGTGTATTATATGGATGTATATCCACCCGTTGCTTGTATCTCGTAGATAGATCTTGGTACTTAGTTGTTCCCATCGTAGGAATGTTTTGTTTTCTATGCTACGAACCATACAGTGGTATCAGAGCCGGATCTATGCGTAGATGCTTTGCATGGGTAGTACACATATAAGTATGTGGACAATGATGAACATGAAGCTACTTCTTGTTTGTACTTTGGATATTGGTGGCATAGTGGGATGAAGCGGCCCAGACAAACTTTACATGTCCTCGCACATGAGACCTGTTCCACGCTTGACATGCAACTAGTTTTGCATAAGTGGCTTGCGGGTGTCTGTCTCTCCTACTATAGTCAATATCTAATTTACAACGAGTTGTTAATAATTTGGTTATCCTTGTTGTGGTTCCATGTTCATAGGTAAGAACGATTATATCTTCAAAAGCCCTAAGCCACGTAAAACTTGCAATGGATAAATTATAAGCGTCTAGTTTAGATTGTTGCTGGGCTTGTGTCATAATATGATAATGTTGTAAGTAAATGTATAGTTGATACTGTTACAACACATCTAACATGTAAGTTCCATAGACCTTGGCCTTACACACAAAGGAATGATAGAGATCAAACCACGATGCACATGATGGTGATCAAGTGCAAGAACGATATCATTTCACTTTTCACATATGATGTTTGTTTGCATCTTATATTGCTTGTTTGGCATTTTATTAGCATTATAAGATGATCCCTCATTTAGATATCAAGATAAACATGTGTTATCCCTTAAGTATGCACCGACTATGTTTTGCCGCTTCAAGACATCACGTGATGATCGGGTGTACTTGAATCCACGAACATACATCGAGTGTAAGATAGTTCTACACACGCGAATACTAAGGTTCTTACTTGGCGAGCCTAGCATGTACAGACATGGACTCGGAACACGGAACGGAAGGTTAAGCATGAGTCATATGTTTGATATGATACCCATATAGATGCTCGCCTTTGAAGCTACACCGACTCACGTGATGATCAGACTTGGTGTAGTGGATTTGGTTCATGTAATCACCAAAAAGACATGAGGGATTTCATATTTGAGTGGGAGTTCATTTCTAATTTGGATTAGTAGAACTCAATTTATCATAAATTAAATCAAGGGATTTCTATTTTTGTGCCATTGGTTCGTTAGTTGTACTCACTTATCCCCAGCCGCTTAACTTTTCCTCACTTTCCCCCTCGCCATGTTAAGAAACTCTTGCAGGCGCTCGCAGGCGCTCGGACGGAGGGACACCGTCAGGTCAAAGGATTGACCGTTACATGATAACTGGTGGGACCGCGTTGGGGCGGTTCGGGCGCTGAGCATTACGTTATGAGGCCTCGACCGTTATATGCCTGACCGGTGGGGACGCGTTGGAACGGGTCCTTCATACGTGGTGAAGGGTGGGGCCGCGTTGGGACGGGTCTTGCAGACGTGGTGAAGAGTGGGGCCGCATGGAGACACGTCGGACCGGCCATTCTCGCTCACCCAAAGAATTCACTTCCCCCGAGCCTGGAACAACTCCCACACCGCCGCTCTGCTGCCCTGCCGTCGTGCCCTCCTACCTTATGTCATCCTCTGCCCCAGAGCCGCCCCTCCCCTAGCCATGGAGCCTACTACACCTTCGGCTCTGCTCCCTGATGCAGCGCTGAGTTGATGTAGGAGCGCTTCGTTGGGAACCCCAAGAGCAAGGTGTGAAGCAGCACAACAACAAGTTTTCCCTCAGTAAGAAACCGAGGTTATCGAACCAGTAGGAGGAAGGAAATGTCACATAGGTGTTGCAAGCAACGCGGAAACCTGCACAACACAAACTCAAGACCTTGTCCCAACAAATCAGTGAGGTTATCAAGCTCACCGGTTTGCTGTAACAAATGATTAAACGTATGGTGTGGAAGGTAATGGTGGTTTGCAACAAGTAAACAAGTAACAGTGGAAGATGTATCAATGATAAAGATTGGACTGGGGTCCATAGTTCACTAGAGTTGCTCTCCTTAGATAAACAACATGGCATGAAGGGTAAACAAATTACAGCATGGCAATTGACAGGACCTGAGCAAGGCATAACAATGCAATTACTAGTTAGAAAGATCCTATGAGATTCGATTGGTCAATACAACAAGATATATAGACCGCCATCCAACTACATCTATGACTAGAAGTCCACCTTCAGGTTATCATCCGAACCCCCTCCAGTATTAAGTTGCAAGCAATAGATAGCTGCTTTAAGCAAAGTGTGTAAGGTATATAGTCCACATGTTCCATGAACAAGAGACCGTTGTTTTATCCCTAGTAGAAACAACGCATCTACAACCGAAGAGATTATTGTCACTTCCCTTGGAAACTAGAGGCATGAACGCACTATCGAGCATAAATACCCCCTCTTGGATTCACTAGCAACTACTTGTCCAAGATAGCTACTCTCAACGGAGAGCATGCAAGATCACAAACAACACAGACATGATAGAATCATAAAGACAAAACCATTAATCAAACCAACATAATAATCTCAATATCCATCGGATCCCCGCAAACACAACATGCATGATTACAAATAGATTAGATCTTCATCATGAACGGAGCTCACAAGATCTATACATGAAAGCACAAGGAGGAGATACAACCATCTAGCTACTACATGGACCCATAGTCCAAGGTGGAACTACTCACACATCATACCGGAGAGAAGGCCTCTGGGATGATCTCCCCTCCGACAGGGTGCAGGAAGAACTTCAGATCCCCCCGATCTAGGGACGACGGTGGCGGCGGCTACAAAAGGTTTCATGGAGATTTAATTGGGTACTTAGGGTTTCTGCATCGGGAGATTCTTATAGGCGAAGGGTGAGGCCGAGGCTGTGGCCAGGGGCCCTACACCTTGCCTAGGCACGGGGCAGGGCCCACCCGCGCCTAGGGGGGGTGCGGCTGCCCTGGCATGCCTCTCCGTCTCCCCTCTGGACTTCTTGTTCCCCATGGAAATTTATTGACTTTGACGTTTGTCCCGTCCAATTCCAAGAATATTTCTGTACTAACTTTTCTGGAACCAAAAATAGCAGAAAACAGGCAACTGGCACTGTGGCGACTTGTTAATAGGTTAGTACCAGAAAACATGTAAAAATCACCTCAAAGTGTAGACAAAGCAAAGCAAAGTAGATACTAAACAAGCATGGAGCATCAAAAATTATAGATACGTTTCCAACGTATCACTCCCGCCCCTGCTAGATCTACCCCTTTCACGAAACAGTATGCAACGCCGGCTGCTGCACCGTCCATCCCCATCGAGCACGGAGAAGATTGGGTGGAATCGCAGGATCTAACAGATGGATTCCATCTAGGTAAGCATCGTTTCCCTTTTGTGGGTTGATTATTGCCAGTATTTGAACGCGAATCGCTGGTGCTCAACTAACTGCCTTGCTTTTCGAATAGTATTGATCTAGTGCTGGCGTAATTCGTGGTTGTGAACAATATATCTCTGGATTTTACTTCCCGGTGGTGGTTGCAACCTCCATAACTCTCAGAGATAGATAAAATATATTGTAAATTCCCCTGGAGCAATTGCGATTCAGTTGGTTTGCAAGAGTGTTTATAATTATGAAACTCTCGCGCGGTCTGAAACTATAATTGACACAACTCTCGCACGGCTAGCGATTCACTTTCAAATTAAAAAAATTATACAACTCTTAATGTACAAGAGTGTTTATAATTGACATAACTCTTGTACACTTTCAAATTAAAAAAATTATACAACTCTTAATGTAAAAGAATGTTTATAATTGACACAACTCTTGAACACTTTCAAATTTAAAAAAATCATACAACTCTTAATGTAAAAGAGTGTTTATAATTGACACAACTCTTGAACACTTTCAAATTGAAAAAAATATACAACTCTTAATGTAAAAGAGTGTTTATAATTGACACAACTCTTGAACACTTTCAAATTAAAAAAATCATACAACTCTTAATGTAAAAGAGTGTTTATAATTGACACAACTCTTGAAGACTTTCAAATTAAAAAAATCATACAACTCTTAATGTAAAAGAGTGTTTATAATTGACACTACTCTTGAACACATTCAAATTGAAAAAATTATACAACTCTTAATGTAAAAGAGTGTTTATAATTGACATAACTCTTGAACACTTTCAAATTTAAAAAATCATACAACTCTTAATGTAAAAGAGTGTTTATAATTACACAACTCTTGAAGACTTTCAAATTGAAAAAAATCATATAACTCTTAATGTAAAAGATTATTTATAATTGACACTACTCTTGAACACTTTCAAATTGAAAAAATTATACAACTCTTAATGTAAAAGTTTATAATTGACACTACTCTTGAACACTTTCAAATTTTAAAAAATATACAACTCTTAATCTAAAAGAGTGTTTATAACTGACACTACTCTTGAACACTTTCAAATTGAAAAATTATACAAATCTTAATGTAAAAGAGTGTTTATAATTGACACTACTCTTGAACACTTTCAAATTGAAAAATTATACAACTCTTAATGTAAAGGAAAAGGGTGTTTACCATTTTTATAGTGTGAAAAGTGATCCCTAAACTTGCGTATACGAAAATTATAAACCTTTGAACACTATGAAATCACACTTAATACGTGATAATGATGTGCTAAGAAAATCTTGAGAGATTATCATTTTCATAGAATGTAGGGATGTAATGCATAAACTTGCATATGGCAAAAATTATACACCTTTGAACTCTATGAAATCGCACTTAGGACATGGAGTGAAATATAATGCAAAAATTATACACCTTTGAACACTTTCCCTTCAAATTATATTCAAAATCATTTGTTTATGGAGTTAAAGCATCGGTAACAAACTCGTTATTTTGCATGGATAGAGGGTGCCCCCCCGACAGATACAGGGGTTATCCTATCCGCTAGATCACAGAGAATCAATCAGAGGATCAACGGTTGGTGGGTACGATCCGCGTGACAACTGTCTCGACCAATCAGAGCGTAGCAGCCAAGATGAGAACAAATGTGAGAGTTTGTCACTAAGAGGGAAGAGAAAACTGAGTAGAACTTAAAAACCAAGGTCAAAACTGATAAGGGGGTTCAAATAGAAAACAAAAAGAGATTTAAAAAAATGGAAAGTGCTTCTTTTATACAATAAAATACATATTGGCATACATCAAACTATTTGCAATTCAAATATACATCAGTTTGACGATTATTGCCTCATTTAGACAAATTATGTTTTGGGGAGGGATGTTTTGGGGAGAGGGTTGAGTAGAAAGCAATGAACCTTCATAGATAGTAGGTGATTTGAGAAGTGGTGATTTAGGTTAAAACTTGATATATATATATATATTTCTTATGGTGGCAGGTCACATAATAAGACTCCCTAGGTAGATAACACTATGTTTTAATCTTTTTGAATTTGCTGTGCATAAAATGACTCAATTAGCTAACTAAAACCCATTCGTTGACTCTCTGTTGACCAGCCACCGGAGGGTAAAAGTGAGTATATTGCACACGGTAGTGTTAGTACTGGAGGGAAAAACTGAGTACAACAAACTGCCAGTGATACAATCGAGGGTATAACTGAGCACAACTAAGTGGCCAAGGTTAGACACGAGGGGGAAGATGTGACACACGGTACGCATGTCGCGGTGCATGGGGCGGTAGCGGATGCGTGTGGTCGTGCACGGTGTAATAGCCACGCGGTTACGTGGTGCACGGTGGTGCAACGAAACGTCTCCTCCCTTCACCTTTATAGAGGCCTCCTCACTCTCACTCATCACTCATTCGCTCACCCACTCACACAACCATCTCCACTGTCCCATCACCTTCTGCAAACCCCCAAGAAAACCCCAACCACGCTGGCAATGGAGAAGAACGGTGCGGTGGCCATCATTGCCTCCAAGGCGGCCAACGAGGAGGCCCCCGTCCCCGTACTGTCCCCCGTCGAGGCATTGAAGGCATACGCCATCCCCATCCAGACCCCTGTCCACGCTTCCGCCGTAGCCGCCGGTGAGGAGGCCTCCGTCCCCGTACAGGCCCCCGCCGTTCTCCTACAGATCCCGCACGGCTGGGACCCCTATGGGGACAATGATTACATCAGGACAGAGAACCCCTTCGACACCAGCTTAGTCAACCCATGGTAGGAGGTAACTAGGATTTTCTCCCCTCCCTTTGTTCTTCCCCATTCCCATTGTCGGATGAAAGATCATGTGTTATTAGGGCTCGGTGATACGTCCGAAACGTATCTACAATTTTTGATCCTCCATGCTTGTTTAGTATCTACTTTGCTTTGTTTTGTCTACACTTTGAGGTGTTTTTATATGTTTTCTGGTACTAACCTATTAACAAGTTGCCACAGTGCCAGTTGCTTGTTTTCTGCTGTTTTTGGTTCCAGAAAATCTATTAAGGAAATATTCTCGGAATTGGATGGGACAAAAGCCAAAGTCAATATTTCACCGAGGAGAACACAGAGTCTAGAGGAGAGACGGAGGGGAGCCAAAGGGCGGCCGCACCCCCAGGCGCGGGCCCACCCTAGGCCGCACCTGGGTAGAGTGTGGGCCCCCTGGCTGCCTCCCTGCCTCGCCTCTTCGCCTATAAGAAGCCCCTGATACCTAAACCCTAAGTACCCGATCAATATTTCACGAAACCGTCTGTAGACGCCGCCACCATCGTCCCTAGATCAGGGGGAATCTGAAGCTCTTCTCGGCACCCTGCTGGAGGGGAGATCATCCGAGAGGCCTTCTTCTTCATCATGCCAGCCTCCGGTATGAAGCGTGAGTAGTTCCACCTTGGACTACGGGTCCATGTAGTAGCTAGATGGTTATATCTCCTCCTTTGTGCTTTCATGTCTAGATCTTGTGAGCTCCGTTCATGATCAAGATCTCATCTATTTGTAATCATGCATGTTGTGTTTGCAGGGATATGATGGATATTGAGATTACTATGTTAGATTGATCAATAGTTTTGTCTTATTGATTCTATCATGTCTGTGTTGTTTGTGATCTTGCATGCTCTCCGTTGTTAGTAGCTATCTTGTCCTAGTAGTTGCTAGTGACTCCAAGCGGGGGTATTTATGCTCGATAGTGGGTTCATGCCTCTATTTAATCTAAGGGAAGTGATATAAATCTCTAAGGTTGTAGATGTGCTGTTGCTACTAGGGAGAAAACAACGGTCTCTTGTTCATGGAACAAGTGGATTGTTTACCTTACACACTTTGCTTAAAGCAGTTGTCTATTGCTTGCAACTTAATACCGGAGGGGGTTCGGATGATAACCCAAAGGCGGACTTCTAGTCATACGTGCAGTTGGATGGCGGTCTATGTATCTTGTTGTATTGCCCAATCGAATCTTATAGGATCATGATGTCTAGTATTGCATTGTTATGCCTTTCTCAGTCCTGTCAATTGCCATGCTGTAATTTGTTTACCCAGCATGTCATGTTTGTTTCTCTAAGGAGAACACCTCTAGTGAACTATGGACCCTGGTACAATCTTTACCATTGATACATCTTCCACTGTTACTGTTTACTTTCTGCAAACCACCATCACCTTCCACACCATATAGTTAATCCTTTGTTACAGCAACCGATGAGATTGACAAACTCACTGTTCGTTGGGGCAAAGTCTTGAGTTTTTGTTGTGCAGGTTTCCAAGTTGCTTGCAACACCTTTGAGACGTTTCCTTCCTCCTACTGGTTCGATAACCTCGGTTTCTTACTGAGGGAAGACTTGATGTTGTGCTGCTTCACACCTTGCTCTTGGGGTTTCCCGACGAAGCGCTCCCACATCAACGAAGCGCCACCAACAAGTTTTTCTAGTGCCGTTGCCAGGGAGGCTAAGGACGTGTTCAGAAGGGGAGTCCTTCTCAACCTTTCTCTTTACTTTGTTTTTGGTTTGCTTGTTTTTGTTTGCCTCTTTTTATCAGCAACTCAAAAAAAATTAGTTTAGTTTGGTTTGCTTTCTCTTATCAAAAACACAAAAAAATTAGTCCCTGCTCTAGTTGCTGCTGCTGTTTTGGCTTGCTCCACTTTTTCCAAAATGAACTCTGATGAGAACACTAAGTTGTGTGACTTCACTAGCACAAACAACAATTATTTCCTTAACACTCCTATTGCTCCACCTGCTCCTGATGCTACCTTTTATGAAATTAAGCCTGCTTTGTTGAATCTTGTGGTGAGAGCAATTTTCTGGTGCTAGTTCTGATGATGCTGCTTCCCATCTCAATAACTTTGTTCAACTTTGTGAGATGCAAAAGTATAAGGATGTAGATGTTGGAGATATGCCCTAGAGGCAATAATAAATGTAGTTATTATTATATCTTTGTGTTTATGATAAATGTTTACATTCATGCTATAATAGTATTAACAAGGAAACATTAATACTTGTGTGATTTGTAAACTTAAATTGAAGTCCCTAGTAAAGCCTCTATACATCACTAGCTTGTTGGTTAATAAATGATTGTGGTTTCCCTATCATGAACATGGAGATGTTATTAACAACAAGATCATATCGTTAGGAGAATGATATGGTGGACATACTCCTATAGATAAGCGTAGCATAAAGATCAAGTCATTTTAATAGTTCAATTGCTATATGCTTTCTGATACATAGTAACCTAATTCCTTCGACCATGAGATCATGCATATCACCTTTACCGGATCGATGCTTTGATGACATCAAACACCACACCGTAACTGGGTGGCTATAAAGGTGGCATTGAGTGTTCGGAAAGTATTGGTTGAGACACATGGATCAAGAGTGGGATTTGTCCATCCATATGACGGATAGATATACTCTGGGCCCTCTCGGTGAAATGTCATCCAATTAGCTTGCAAGCATGTGACTGGCTCACAAGGGATCACATATCACGGGAACGAGAAAAGAGTACTTATTGGTAACGAGGTTGAACTAGGTATGCAGAGATACCGACGATCATAACCTCGGATAAGTAAACTATCATGAGACAAAGGGAAATTGGTATCATATGTAAGTGGTTCATTCGATCGCAAAGTAATCGTAGAAATATGTGGGAGCCATATGAATTTCCAGATTCCTCTATTGGTTATTGATCGGAGAAGTGTCTCGATCATGTCCGCATAATTCACGAACCATAGGAAGACACACTTAAGGATTCGACGTTGTTTGAGTAGTTATGGAATGATGAGTAAGAGACCGAATGTTGTTCGGAGTCTCGAATGGGATTCGGGATATCACGAGGAGATTCGGAATGATCCGGAGAATAAGATTCATATAAGGAAAGTCCTGTTTCGGAGTTGGGGAATGGTTCCGGTGTTTTCATCGGGAATGTTCTAGAAGGTTCCGGAATGTCCGGCACTCCGGAGGGGAAGGGTACATGAATGTGTTATATCAAGTTGGTATGATTGCATCATGTACTAGGTGTCATCACTGAACAAAATAAAGGGTTTAATCAAATCCTAGTTTGAAAAAGTCAAACGGCAATTTGAAAGTCAAACGGCTATTTTTGGGAAGTGGAGAGGGAGGTGGAAACCGAGTTGGGGAGGAGTTCCTCCCCTCCACCGTCGGCCCACCTCCAAGCCGAGTTGGGGAGGGACTCCCCTCCCCTTGGCCGGCCCCTCCACCTATAAAAGGAGGGGCATAGCTCCCCTCCTTGACACCCAACACCTCCACCTCTAAACCCTAGCCGCCGGCGCCGCCAACTCCACTGCCGCCGCCGCCTAGCTAACCCTAGCCGCCGGCTTGCCCCCTCCTCGGTGTGTTTAAACCCTAGATCGTTGAGGGCTCTCTCATAGTCCACCATACTCGCTCCGGCTTAAGGCGAAGCCCTGCGAGATCTCCCCTCTACTTCCGGTACCACGCCGTTGTTCTGCCGGAATCGCGAGGAGAGTTCTACAACCTCCGCTGCCTGCTGGAACAAGGGAGAGGAAGGTCTTCATCGAGTATCGAACGTGTGACCGACTGCGGGAGCGCTGCCGGAACGCAACGCCGGAAGGATTGTCTACGCGATCTTGAGATCGGGAAGAGTACGACTACATCACCCACGAGAATCCGCTCTCGTTAAACACTTTGGAATCTTCGAGGGTGAGTTATTCCATCGACTCGTTGCTACAATCTAGTAGATAGATCTTGGCTTGTTTGTTTGTATGCGATAGAAAATTTTGTTTTCCATGCTACGAAACCCTACAGTAGATGGATATGTTATTAAGCTCAAGTTTTTTCCTTTCTCCTTGAGAGGAAAATCTAAAGAATGG
This sequence comes from Avena sativa, assembly GCA_916181665.1. Taxonomy (NCBI): domain Eukaryota; kingdom Viridiplantae; phylum Streptophyta; class Magnoliopsida; order Poales; family Poaceae; genus Avena; species Avena sativa. The sequence goes on from OV702294.1 coordinate 514,034,370, forward strand.
TTGCTATCCTTGCCTAGAAATAGTATTGATTCTTGGATTAAGTGCAAAGATGCCTTTATTGGAAAATACTACCCTCATGCTAAGATTATATCTATGATAAGTGACATTATGAAATTTAAACAACTTGATAATGAACATGTTGCTCAAGCTTGGAAAAGAATGAAATCTTTGGTTAAGAATTGTCCCACTCATGGACTTACTCCTTGGATGATTATCCAGACTTTTTATCAGGTTTGAACTTCTCTTCAAGAAACCTGTTGGATTCAGCTGCTGGAGGTACTTTTATGACCATCACCTTGGGTGCTGCAACAAAACTCCTTGATAATATGATGGTTAACTATTCTGAATGGCACACTGAGAGAGCTCCACATGGTAAGAAGGTAAATTCTGTTGAAGAAGCCTCCTCTTTGAGTGATAAGATAGATGCTATTATGGCTATGCTTGTTAATGGGAAAGCTACTTTAGTTCCAAATAATGTTCCCTTAGCCTCTTTGGTTGCTCAAGAAGAGCAAGTTGATGTGAACTTCATTAGAAACAACAATGCCTATAGGAATAATTTTGGTAGTAACAACAATTATAGGCCTTATCCTCCTAATAATGGCAATACCTATGGAAACTCCTACAAAAATTTTAGAAGTGCCCCCTCTGAACTTGAAGTCATGCTCAAAGACTTTATTAGTAAACAAACCACTTTCAACAAGATTGTGGAGGAAAAGCTTTTGAATGTAGAGAAAAATATTTCCTCTTTGTCTGAAACACAGTCCTCTTTGATTAATAAAATGGCTGCTAAACCTGAAACCATGGAAAGTACCTTTGTTGCTAATCATGCTATACAAGTTACTATTGATGAAAATGTTAGACTATTAGCCCAACATCATGCTAAGTGGGAAAGGGAAGCTGAAATTGCTAGAAACAATAGTGTGTGCACCATCACCACCAATATGGATGTCACTAAACCGCAAGAGGTACCTATTCCTCCTCCTAAAATGCCTAAGGACAATGAGTCTACTATTAGTGATGCTAAGTTTGATTTTGATCTTGATGGTTGCAATATTTCTGAAGTGATTATGTTCCTCCAAAAGCTTGCTAGAAGTTCTGATGCTAGTGATATGCATGTTGCTTTCACCAAACACATTACAGATGCTCTTGTTAAAATTAAGGAAGAGAAGTTGAAACACAAAGCTTCTATTCCTAGGAAAGTAGAAGATAGTTGGGAACCCATTATTAATATGCAAGTGAATGACTATGATCTCAAAGCTTCATGTGATCTTGGTTCTAGTATCTCTATTATGCCTAGGAAGATTTATGAAATGCTTGATTTGCCACCTTTGGAAGATTGTTATTTGGATGTCCCACTTAATGATAATGCTAAGAAGAAACTCATGGGAAGTGTAAATGATGTTCTCATTATGGTTAACAATGCTTATGTCCCTGTTGATTTATATGTTTTGGATGTTGAATACAATGCTTCTTGTCCTATTACTTCGGGAAGACCTTTTCTTAGAACTGTTGGTGACATCATTGATATGAAAGAAGGCACCCTTAAATATCAATTTACATTCAAGAAAGGTATTGAACACTTCCCTATGAGGAGAGAGAAGTTGATTTTTTCTCCTCCTTTGAAAGCAAGGTTTGATATTAATGCTTCTTCATTTGAAAACACTTGATTTCTTGCTTCTTGTGCCTAACTTAAAGGCGTTAAAAAAGTACTTGTTGGGAGATAACCCAAGTGTTTTCTTGATACTTGGAAGTTATTACTTCAGTAATGACCTCTCCTTATCCTTTTTGTTTGCATATTGTGCCAAGAATGACCTCTAATGAGAGAGAAGTAAGATTTGGGGAGTTGTTGTCCTCAAACAGATTTTTGTGCTCCACCATAAAAATTCGTGAGGAGTCTCTGTAAGTCGGATTGAGCTGAAAATTTACTAATAAATCCCCCACTATGTTAGATAACTTTAGTTAGATCAACACTTTTTGATTTGAGCAACAGAAGGTCTTCGTAAAAATCGGTTTCTACCTGCTGGTCTGTTTTGACAGATTTCTGCCATTATTTGCATTTGCTTCTTATTAATTCCTTTTTAGGTTCATTTTGGGAAATTGAGATTTTTGAGGGAATTGCTACAGTAACTTGTGTTTTTAGTGAAAATTTTGCTGTTCTAAAGCTAAACCCAAGGGTCTATTATCTTTTGAATACACTAATGTTGCTAATGAAGATTGTGTGAAGTTTTATATGAAGGAAAAATTTCAGCTGTAGAGAGAGAATGATGTAATGAGATGAAGAATGGAAAAAAGCTCAAGCTTGGGGATGCCAACTCGGTGTCACCCCAATAAATATCCAAGAGGTACAAGCGTCAAAGCTTGGGGATGCCCAAGGAATCCCCTTTTTCATCAATAAAAAGCTCAGGTCTTTCTAGACACTTCGCTTTTATTGTTTCATGTACTGTTGTGTTGTTCTTGGGGCGTCTTAGTTTTTGTTTGCTTTGATTAGTTTGTTTAGTTTGCTTGAATAAAGTAGTTTGGACCCCCGTTCTCGTTGTGTTGTTTCAAATAAGTTGATTGGTGTTGGAAAGGAGTAGAAAGTTCTTGCTTGAGTAGTGCAAGAGGAGCTTGCTTTGACTGTGACATAGACTTTAGCATGTCATGTTAGGTGTTGTTTTAACCTTATTATTAGTGATTATTGTTGTAGCATGACTTGTTCCAAACAATTGGGATTGCTTAGTGTGCCTTAAAAAATCATGCGTTGTTTAGGCATGCAAAAGCATAGTATTGTGGTATTCTCCTTTGATGCTTTGTTTGGGTTGACTTGGCACATGCTCACACCATGTTATGACTATGAACAAGTCACCATAGCCTCTATGATCATTTAGTACTTGACTTGTAGTACCACTCTATGCTTTGATTAGTAATGTTTTGTCGCTCTGCATGATTATGGCCATTATTTCTCTCTTAGTTGGTCGCTCCCAGTATTTTGCTAGCCTCCACTTGTATGAGTAAGGTCTACTCATGCATCCAACTCCCAAGAAACCAATTTATTCCAAAGTGTCCACTATAAATTCCTATGCATGGTGTGTTATACCATTCCAAGTATATTCTTGTTTTCAGCTATCTTCCAATTAAAAAGTATTTTGTTATGAGAAAACTTAGTCATTAAATCTCTCACAAACTTGATGGAACACTTGATATTTCTTGCCCCTAATAAACTTGAACCATTGTGTCATATATTTTGTATATGCTTGCACTTATACATTGGAATTAGCAGAACCGTGCTGTCACGAGGAATGCTTTCAACATTACACTTGTATTTTGTACAAAGTTGATATCATGCCCTTTTGTCTGGATGTCGTCGGTGTGAAATAAAAGGGGAGCTTGTAAGTCCATGGAGTTATGTATGTGTGTTAGAGAAACGCCTGGGCCGCTAGCCTAAGCCATGCCTAATCATGGTGGAAACTTGCAGCATCACCATAATGAGTAATCTGTGAAGCATCCTCAATAAAAACCTATGCAAATAGCAAATAAAAAGATCGCTGAGATGCTCATTGTCTGCTTGCCTTGTCATTTTGGTTATGGGATAGCTCCTGTACCATGTGTAAGGGGTACCCCGTTGGCGGTTCTTTATGATACACATGTACTTACTATGACAAGAACTTACAGGTGACTAAAGTTAAGTAGCATGAGGAGCGGCCCTCATATTCAAGGGACATGAGATTTCCAACTTATATTTTGACAAGCATATACTCCATAGTTTGTTCACTTTAACCTTAATCACTTCAAGATGCTTATGATAGGGGCAATGAGGACTGAAAGCTAACAAGTACCATAATTTTTGGAAGCTCTTTTTGAGACTTGAAATCCCTGCTTCCCTTTATGAAGGTTCTTTCTTCTACTAGTATACTGAGTGTCCACCTTCTACCTTTAGGCACCATTTAAGAGAGCATAGTTGTCATTCTTAGTTCTTTATGCATTGTCCCAAAACTTATTGATTGATGCATATTGTTGGTATTAATTGTTCTTGTGCTATTTGTATCTAGTCACTCTTATGAACTTTGAAGGTGTCCTATGCATCTATTTGCTACCAATGAAGGACAAGCTGAGTGCCACTATGCTATGTTTTCTGTATGTGAAACAAACAAACGTTTTTCAATGCATGTTATTCATAATCTTTGTTTGTAGCCTTTCATGTTGCATGCATAGTTGATTTGTCTTACTGTTAGAACTCCATCTTTCATTCTCATGTTTAGAGTTCTTTGATCCCAGTTTTCATTGCTTACAAATGGTTTGATCTTGGTTTTGATGGTGCATGTCATCTAAAAAATTATTCTTTTTATCACTTACCTACTTGAGGACAAGCAGAAGTTAAGCTTGGGGATGCTTGATACGTCGGAAATGTATCTATAATTTTTTATGTTCCATGCTTGTTTAGTATCTACTTTGCTTCTCTTTCTCTACACTTTGAGGTGTTTTTATATGTTTTCTGGTACTAACCTATTAACAAGTTGCCACAACGCCAGTTGCCTATTTTCTGCTGTTTTTGGTTCCAGAAAAGCTAGTAAGGAAATATTCTCGGAATTGGACGAGACAAAAGCCAAAGTCAATATTTCACCGAGGAGAACACGGAGTCTAGAGGAGAGACGGAGGGGAGACACAGGGCGGCCGCACCCCCTAGGCACGGGCCCACCCTAGGCCGCACCTAGGTAGGGTGTGGGCCCCATGGACGCCTCCCTGCCTTGCCTCTTCGCCTATAAGAAGCCCCCGATGCCTAAACCGTAAGTACCCGATCAATATTCCATGAAACCGTCTATAGCCACCGCCACCATCGTCCCTAGATCAGGGGAATCTGAAGCTTTTCCCGGAACCCTGCCAGAGGGGAGATCATCCCGGAGGCCTTCTTCTTCATCATGCCAACATCCGGTATGAAGCGTGAGTAGTTCCACCTTGGACTACGGGTCCATGTAGTATCTAGATGGTTGTATCTCCTCCTTTCTGCTTTCATGTCTAGATCTTGTGAGCTCCATTCATGATCAAGATCTCATCTATTTGTAATCATGCATGTTGTGTTTGCCGTGATCCGATGGATATTGAGATTACTATGTCAGATTGATCAATAGTTTTGTCTTATTGATTCTGTCATGTCTGTGTTGTTTGTGATCTTGCATGCTCTCCGTTGTTAGTAGCTATCTTGGCCTAGTAGTTGCTAGTGACTCCAAGAGGGGGTATTTATGCTCGATAGTGGGTTCATGCCTCTATTTAATCTAAGGGAAGTGATAGAAATCTCTAAGGTTGTAGATGTGTTGTTGCTACTAGGGAGAAAACAACGGTCTCTTGTTCATGGAACAAGTGGATGTTTACCTTACACACTTTGCTTAAAGCAGTTTTCTGTTGCTTGCAACTTAATACTAGAGGGGGCTCAGATGATAACCCAAAGGTGGACTTCTAGTCATAGATACAGTTGGATGGCGGTCTATGTATATTGTTGTATTTCACAATCGAATCTCATAGGATCATGATGTCTAGTATTGCTATTGCATTTTTATGCCTTGCTCAGTCCTGTCAATTGCCCTGCTGTAATTTGTTTACCCAGCATGCCATGTTTGTTTATCTAAGGAGAACACCTCTAGTGAACTATGGACCCCGGTCCAATATTTACCATTGATACATCTTGCACTGTTACTGTTTAGTTTCTGCAAACCACCATCGCCTTCCACACCATACAGTTAATCCTTTGTTACAACAACTAGTGAGATTGACAACCTCACTGTTTGTTGGGGCAAAGTCTTGAGTTTGTGTTGTGTAGGTTTCCAAGTTGCTTGAAACACCTTTGAGACATTTCCTTCCTCCTACTGGTTTGATAACCTTGGTTTCTTACTAAGGGAAGACTTGCTGCTGTGCTGCTTCACACCTTGCTCTTGGGGTTTCCCGACGAAGCGCTCCCACATCAACGAAGTGCCACCAACACTCGGCTGTTCGTATTTTCAATTGGTGGATGCTAGGTATTTTTACAGTAGGTAATCCTCTCGTGTTAGCTCTCGTATTTCGATGAATGCCCCTAGTTGGGATCAGTACTAGCACCGATCTATAGTTGGGATCCGTACTAGCACCGATCTGTAGTTGGGATCAGTATTCGATTTGGTTTGAGATTTGGGGATTGGGGAATAATCAGGGGATCTCAATCGGTAATTTATGCAAGTAATCAATCCCGATAATCACGGTATCTCTATCATGTCCTTATTGCACGCTACTATTTTTTTGTAATAGGTGGATAGTAGCGACGTCTGCAGCGACGACGAGTCCATGGACACCAAGACTTGTCAGGTCCTGAGGAAGATGAAATCCGTCCAGTTCAATGGCTTCTTCGCCGGCGACGTCTACAGGTGCGCCTTCTGCGCCAGGAGCCTCACCACCGACCTGCAACTCCCTCGTGATGCATGCGGAGGACGTGAAGACTTGCGGACCATCAAAGAACGCCAACGCCTTCAGAGCCCAGCACAAGGGCTCAATTTTCACCTCCGCAACCTCCAGAAGATGGCCATCGAGGAGGGTCGCATGCCCCCGATCAAGCCCAATGCACCCAAGGTCAAGGTACTGGGCAGCAGGAAGTGGAGGAAGCGCCACATGGAGGAGGCGGAGACCCTCCTAGCGGAGGCCATGAGGGGCCACTGATCCTGCGCTGATGCTGCTGCTGCTGGTGTAAAGCAGCCTCTTTTGTTTTGTTGTCTTCGTTGAACTTGTAAGCTGCTGCTGAGCAGTCTAATTGTCGAACATCGTTTAAGTATCGTACTATATAATCCTTTATTAGCTGCTTTATCTACATCTGCTCTGTCCATCTATATATTTATGGTGCTGGTTAGATTTACTACCTGATTGGGAAAATACGAGGGCCAAAAGGAACCATGAATGAAGAGAGAAGCTGGTCTAGTTTCACTGCCTTTTTGGGCAAAAATAACAACTGTTGCGACATAAAGGGGAAAATGCGCTCTTAAAAAGGCCAATCATAAAAATAACAAAAAAGAAATCTTCCAATTTAGGCGACAGGGCACACGTAACTACCATACGCGCCCCACATGGTCCCACACCACATCCCCTAAAACGCGTTCCCAACAAGCCGACCCCACACCATGGGGGGGTTCCTACTACAGGACCTGACTGAACGTGGTCCCACCTGTCATCACGTAACGGGGGTGGATCCTACTTGTCAGCACGTAACAGCGAGGGTCCACTATGGGACCCACTTGAATGCGGCCCCACTTGTCAGCACGTAACGGCGAGGGTCCACTAACGGTACCCGACGGAGAGCGAGTTTTAGACCGATGTGAGAGTTCCATAATAGGAGTTGGACAAAAGTGATGAAAAACTAAGCGGCTGGGAAAAAGTGAGTACAGTTAACGAACTAGGGGCACGAAAATAGAAATCCCTTAAATTAAAGTGAATTTGCATAATTTATTGTAGTCATTGGTATTCGTTCACCACTTTATGCTTAGTTGTAATTGAGATAATAGATTTATAGAATTCTGGATATTTACTTTACAAACTGGTATCATATTGTTTTGAGTGTCAATCTAAAGTTTAAAGTAGTATTGCCATCTTTCAGCAAACTCTGCTTACTCATGAAATTTAATAATTAGTATTAAATCAAGAGTGACAATTCCAGTGTTAGTATCTAAAGTATCATGTTTGCCTCCATGATTCTTGATATTGAAAAGTTATTTGAAATATCGAGGTTATCTAGGAGCTGAAAGAATTATTTCAGAAACCAAAATGTGTGGTAGATATAACGATATCTAAAACAATGTTTTTGGTTGCAATATGATAGAGTATAATTTATGTTCTCATATTGGACAAGAATTTGCAAAGGTTGGAGATGTTGGACATCCTAATCATCCCAAAAGGATTTGGAAAGTAACATTATACTCACAATTCTCCTTTATAAGCTATATTAGCTTGATCTTGAAAGTTGACATGATAAGGATGAATAAAAGATGTAAGTAAAGTGTTTACTACACTAAAAGATTACTAAATAATTTTTTTTGAAAGAACGCCAAACATTTGATGATGGTGCTTCTTCAAAGTGCAAGTCTAAAGGTATTAGTATTTTACTATACACGCTTTGGACTATGTGTCATGTATATGGCGCCACTGTTGATGTTGATAGATTCTTTTAAAAGGAAAATGAAATGCTGAAAGAGAATCTATAAAATATATTTGGCAGAAAAGAAGAGACTGGAAATATCCAGTTTAGGTATATAGATGATATACATGTTATGGCTGTATTCTTTGCTTGTTAAACCATGTTGTTCTTGGGTATTGGATACCGAATTGGTTGGTATGAAATATCATACAAAACAACACAATTCATGAACTACAATGGCCTAAGTAACTAGCAAGAGAATATGTGATGATGTTCATCGAAAACAAACAAACGGTTGTTTGTATTTCTCGTTGACATCAAAGCTTGCCTTCAAGATTTGTTTTAATAATTGTTATTTAAATCAGGTATCATGAGAATAAATATTGTTCAAATATTTACCGTATTCCATATAAGATGGATGATTTACAAATTTAGTTGGAGAAATCACATCCATAAAACCTAATGCTAAAATGTCGCAAGACAAATGATTAAAAGATCACTTAAAAAGTGACATCACCGTCTAAATTATATTGGAAATAAAAACATGAAGAAACTCCATGTTAATGGATTTTTGGAGTCTTTGATTTGATCAAATGATGCTTGTGATACTTTCCTCGGGATAATTGAAACTTTGTTCAAAGGCCAAAGAAGAACGAAGGACTAAATTATTGGAATTTATACATGTTGATGTATGTAGTCCATTATGTGTAGTCGTAAGCGATGGATATCAACTTCATATGCTTTCTTCGGAAATTTGAGTGAGCATTCACTTAATGAGGAAGAAGTATGAAATATTTGAAAACGTTCAAAGACTTTCAAAATGAAGTGGAAAATCATTATAACAAGAAAATAAATAATTTATGATTTGATCATAAAAGGATTTATTTGATTTGCATGTTTAGCAAAACACCTAGATTTGCATCTCCCGAAACACCATACAAATATGGAGTGTTTGAGATATATAATGAAACCATGTTTGACATGGTAAAAATCAAAGATGTCATTTATAAAACTGCCATTATATTTTAAAAGATTAAAGCTTTAGAGACTACTGCTTTTACATTGAAAAGATCACCATCGTTATCCATTGAAATGACACCATAAAGGTTATGATTTGGGATAAAACCCAAGTTGTCCTTTCTTATCTTTTGGTATGATAAGAATAAGTAAGATGTTTACAACCAAAGTCCGATGGGCATGTCTTTGTAGGTTATTTCGAATAACCGTTGGGTATTCCTCCATAACACCAAAGACAAAAGAGTTTGTCGCTTTAAATGTCAAGTTTCTTGAGAAAGAATTTTTTGTAAAAGTTAAGTGGGAGGACAATAGAACTTTGATAAGGTTGATGAACCTTAACTAAATGTGTTGAGTTGCACAGCACCAGAAATCTTTCCAGAGGCAGCAATAATGCTCATAGCTTATGTGCCTTAAAGGTTTTGGTCATGGAGATCTAAGTTCCTATTGAACCAAGTAGGTCGGGTAAACAATCAAATACTAAGATTTGAGAGTAAATCATTGTTGTTTAACAATGATGAACCGACTACATGCAAAGAAGTGATGATGGGCCCTGACTTTGTAAAATGGCTTGAAGCCATAAAATCCGTGATAGTTCCATACATGAGAAATTAAGTTTTTTGAACTTGGAAGACCCTCCGAAAAGGTGTAAAAACCTATCGGTCGTATTTAGATCTATAAAAAATAGATATGGATGTTTCACATCTATGAAATAGTCGACATGTCGATAAAGATTTTACGACAATGTTCAAGGAGTTAACTATGACAAGATTTGATCTTTCATAGCGATATTTAGTCTAGACGGATTAATGTAGCAACCAGTATATATATTTTGGTATATGGTAGATGAATAAACAAAATAAAGTTCTTTTAATAGAATGGTTACCTAGGATGTGTACGTGATACGATCCAAAAGGTTTTGTTAATTCAAAGGATGCTAAAAGGGCATGCAGACTTCAATGCTTGAAGTAAGCATCACGGAGTTGGAATCTTCACCGTGATGAAACTGTTAAAGAAGTTTAATTTCATCAGGAGACGATCAAGATGCTTGCATTTGCAAGAAATTAAGTGGGAGCGTCGAGACACATTTCTAATACATTATGTGGAGGACATATTGTTGATTGGAAATAATGCATCTTTTATTGATAAATGTTAAGAATTTCATTTCGATGAAAGACTTAGGCAAAAAATCGAATATTAGGCATGAATGTCTATATGGTTAGATTGTGACGCCAATATGGGTGTGCCATACGTACATATATGAGATATTGAATGACTTTAATATGGAAACGACGAGAAAAAGTTCTTATCGCATGGAAAAGAATTGAATCAAGACTAAAGTGTATTAACACTTGATGAGTGAAACAAGATTCAAGTGCTTTGATACTTGATGAGTAAAATCACAAAAATATTTTGATCAATCATACCATGATATGTACACATCCAGATATGTACTGTGCTTTAAATGTTATGAGCATATACCAGAATGAATCATAAATATGATCATGGGACCATAGTAAGGATATTCTTATAATCTTTTGGAAAATTAAGAATATATTCTATTTGTATAAGAGACAAATATTTCATTGTAAAATGACACTAGTTCTGTCACAAGATACAAATTAAGTTTATCTCAATTTAAACTATGGGAGGCACAATGTAATGGACATAAGTTTTCATGACAGATTTGGATGAATTCCAAAGTTAAGACATTGTGATGGATACTACAACAAATGGTTAAGTATATGACTGCTATTGTAGCAGCAAAAGAGGGCATTTGTGTCAAGTAGTTTGTTATCAAACTAAGGTGTGATTCACAATGGGCTAACACTATAAAGATATATTGTGGCAATAGTATCGACATGATTTAACCCCAAGGAACTAAAGGTCTCACCAAAAGACCAAATTTATACAATGTCATATCATTAGAGAATGAGTGATGCGTGGAGATGCAAAGACATGCAAATAAACATGGACCTGAAAGTGTCAGATCCGGAGATTATGTTAACTACTAGCAATCGCGTATATGCAACACCAGAAAGCCATAGGTGTTCAATACGCAAATTTTTCAAACTAGATTATTGACTCTAGTGCAAGTGGGAGACTGAAGGGAATATGCCCAAGAGGCAATAATAAAGTGGTTACTATCTTATTCCTTGTTTATGATAAATGTTTATTTTGTATGCTATAATTGTATTAATACGAAAACATTAATACATGTGTGTTTAATAAACAAATAGAAAGTTCCTAGTTATGCCTCTCTTATAAACTAACTCGTTGATTAACAAGATGATCAAAGGTTTCCTGATCATGGACATTGCATGTTGTTAATAATGAGATCATAACATTATTGGAATGGTGTGATAAATATTCATCCGAAGTATAGCATTACGATCAAAGTCATTGTGTTTATATTGCTATAGCATCATACGAAGTAATACTAGTCCTTAGACCATGAGATCATGTCAATCACTAACACTGGAAGAGTATCTTGATAACATCAAACGTCACACCATAAAAGGGTGACTATAAAGGTGGGCTCAGTGCTACGAAGGTGTTATGTAGAGGCTCATGGATCAAGAGTGAAATTTGTCCATCCCGATGACAGAGAGATATACTCTGGGCCCTCTCGGTGATATCACATTAGTTAACTTGTAAGCAAGTGATTTGATCACTAGAATATTATATCATGGGAACGAGAAAAGAGTATATATCGGTAACAAGATCAAACTAGGTATGGAGATACCGATGATCGAATCTCGGACACGTAATATACCGCGAGACAAAGGGATTGAGTTACATGCGTATAAGGTTCACACGATCACAGAAGTCATCGTTGAATGTGTGGGAGTCAGTACGGATCTCTAGGTCCAGCTGCTGATTATTGATCGGAGAGAGGTATCTATCATATCTACATTATTCGCGAACCATAGGATGACACACTTAAGGGATACCGACAACATTCAGAGAAAATAATATGCTAGAGAAAGAAAAAGAAAGCGTAGGAATTTATTTCACTAGACACCGGAATTGTTTCGGTTAAAATTGTTGAAACTGGTTCTGCATGTGAAATTGAAATGTTGTAAGGGGTTTTATGTGAATGTTTGTTAATTAAAATAATTAACAAAATTCTGAATAAATAAATAAAAGAGTTTTATTTAAATGAGAGATTGCATTAAATTTGGTGGAAATTTAATGCATGTGAGTGGATTTTTGAGTGGAGCCATGTTTATGTGAGTGGAGGCTTTTCATTTTAAGTGGGAGCTCCACCCACATGAATGTGGAAGAGGTGGGGGCAGCCACCATGGCTGTGGCGCCATGCCCCTTGGGTGCCCCCTCTCCCTATAAAAGGCTCCCCTCTCCTCCTTCACTCTTACACCTCCTCGTGAAGGATCTCTCTCCCCATTTTAGAATTTCCCTATGGTCTCGGATTAGCAAGATACACGTTCCCGATGGATTTTTCTGGAATGATTTGTTGCTTCCGCTGCTTCTCTGGAGAGAGGGCGCGGAGGTTGTCAGAATACCCGAATGTGTGTGCGATCACGGATGCACCACTGCTTTGCGGTGCTGGACTTGATGGTGTTGGACCTGCTGGACCGGATGGACTTCTTCTCGATCTTGAGATCGGCAAGCTTTTGACTACATCATCCATGAGTACAACCTCGTTAACGCTTTTCGGTCTTCGAGGGTATGTATTCTATGAATGTATATCCACCCGTTGCTTGTATCTAGTAGATAAATCTTGGTACTTAGTTGTTCCCATCGTAGGAAATTTTTTGTTTTCTATGCTGCGAGCCCTACATATGATTTCTAGTTGTGTTGCCTACATGGCGTCTGGCGTCATGCCGTGGGGATTGCTCCTCCTGGTGCTCTCATGCGGTGCTGGATGGCTGATGGAGGCGGGCTCCGGCGGATCTTTGTGGTGGAGATCGAGTCCTATAGGAAAATCCACCAGGATCCTCTACAATAAGCACGGTGATGGTGATCCAGATCTAGCTGACGCGGTGCTGCTACCTCCTCTTTCTGTCCATCAAGGAGATGGGAGACGAGTATGGTTGTGTTCTTCATTTCGTGCTGGAAGTGGAGAGACGGGAATCAAGGCTATATCCATGATCTTTGGAAGTTCTCCATCAGCAATTCATCCTCGACGGTCGGAAGCCGTCCAACTGCTGAATCTAATGGCCGTTAGTTGGCCACTCCATCCCTAGTCACTGGCAGCAGGTGTGTCTAATCTTCAAGTTTCCTACCACCGAGAGGAGCTGTTCAACCTCCAGGCCTATGAGCCAAACCGGAGGCTCTCTCGCTCCGATGCGGTGTGCTACCGCTGCTACACCCCAAGTGGCCATGTCCCCGGTGGTGTTGCGGACGACCGTGGTCGGAAGCTTCGTCATAAGTTCGGTGAAGAAGGAGCTAGAAAAAGGCCTGGGCGAGATTGCTTTTTCTTTTTTTGCTCTAGGGTCTTCGGTGCATATGTAAAAAGGGCCAAGTTGTATTTATGTTTCTTTGCGTGGCCCTCTATGTAATTTGTGCTTCAAAGTTGCTGTCGGGGTCCTTCGATACCCCTCTCCCGTTAAAAACTTTCTTGGATCGGTCATTGGTACATTTCAGCTGCCCAGCTTACAAATACCGAAATGGTAGTGCAGTGCAGCTGGGCAAATATGCACAGACAGCAAGTCAGCGACACTCGTATTATACTTAAGAGCTTGTGTGATATTGTCCGTCTATCCTGGCCTACATACAGTCTGAAGGCGTAGGCTGCCTAGAATGGGAAGGGCTGCAAGGAAGAATTTATTTTGCAACCCACCACTGTTTGGTGGTATATGCTAGTTCGTCGTCTTTTCTATAATCTAAAGATCGTAAATGGGCAATACTACATTGCTCGGTAAAGAGAGCGCAAATACCACGAAAAATACTTTTGTTTTTCTTGAGGCGATAAGGGCGTGTAATTTGTGATGTTGTGCTCATAAAAATCAACTAAGTATAGTTGTGATCTGGAGTAGAAAAAAGAGAGTATGTGTTAGTTTATCTTTTCTATAATGTAAGGATATAATACTGTACTACAGTAAAAGAGAGAGCAGAAATACTGGGGAAAAACGTGTGGGTTTTCTTGAGGCCAAAAGGGCGTGTTATTTGTGATTTGTTCATAAAATCAACATAGTGAAGTTGTGATCTAGAAATCAGACTGACTAGTTAACAACTTGCAATCACTGGGCTAAAGAAACTTGCTGTTGCCATCGCATGTTTTCCTGAAACAAAGCCAGCACACATTATTACATACTTAGTTTGTCCAATCATAAGCTGAATACACTCGGTGGCAACCGATCGACTAAGTGTTGCTGAAGAAGAAGAACAAGAAAAAAAGGTGAACCGTCGGCACAGCTCCAGGCTGAACCGTTAGTCAAGACGGCCGTTGACTGACACGCGGGGCCCGCTGGAAGGCGCTATGCCGAGGGGGAGGTGCTGTGCCGACGGCCACGGAGCTGTGCGGACGAGGACATACGCCGAGGGGGCTACGCCGACGACCACCGTCGGCACAGCCTGTGCCGACGGCAATTTGGCGTTGTGCCGACGGCAGCCGGCCGTCGGCGTAGCAATTATTTCCTGTAGTGTTGCCCAGGACGCCGAAGCAGCCGAAGTGGCCCCTGGTCTTGACGAAGAGGAAGGAGAGATACCAGCCAAAATGGTAGGCGATGACCCTGGCAATGGACTTTTCTTGAGGCAAAGAGGGCGTGTCATTTGTGATGTTTTCTTGTGTCCATAAATTCAAGTCAGTAAATTATAGATGATGTGGAGAAAAACAAGCGAGAGCTGATGACTAGCAAGCGCTAGGCTAAAGAAGACATTGCAGTTGCAATTGCACATTTAATTTCATGAAACAAAAGCCAACACATATTACATATACTAGTACTTAGTTTGTCTGATCTTAAGATGATACACTCGGTGGCAATCGATCAACCAAAGTGTTGCCGGAAAGAAGAAGAACTCACAAGTTGAGAAAACAAAGACGAAAACTGAACACATAGATGCAACCGATCAGACCACGGCACCAGCACCAGGAAGTGAAACATCAATGTACATGTACATGTAAACAAAAGTGAAACTAAACAAATTGTACATGTAAAAAAAAGTGAAACATCAATGGATATGTCTCCAAGTGGACGGAACTGACAGCCATCAGGGGATGCCCTAACCTAGCATGTTCAGACATATCAGGTGTGCTATTGTCTTGTGTGTTGTGTGGGACCTTTGATCTCTGGATTGTATTCATAACTACTGTTTGTACACTGCCAATTGTGGCTTTATTAAGTTAAAGCCAGGCGAGCATACCGTATTAAACATCAACGGACAGCTTCGCTCTGTATTGTGTTGAGTCGACTGAAGACTGTATATATATTCAGAACGATACTCTACTTGCAAAGCATGGTGCAGCTACAATGCATGATGCAGCTCTGTTGAAATGCATGCAGACGCATGCGATGGCACAATGCTACAACCATAACTTAGGCAAAAACTGCAAGAGCGTCTCGTGGTTCAGCAAAGCACAAACGCGTCAAGTTTGCACGTAGTAACTCCGTAAAACAATTCAAAATTTACACAGTAAAAGGCGTTTAGATCGGAGTAACTGTGTACGACGCTAGGACTAGAGCACTGTGGTCCTCGGCGAAAACTTTCTTGGATCGGCCACTGGTACATTTCAGCTGCCCAGCTTTAGTGCAGTGCAGCCGGGCTTGTGTGATATTGTCCGTATTATATTTAAGAGCTTGTGTGATATTGTCCGTCTATCCTGGCCTACAGCTGAAGGCGTAGGCTGCCTAGAATGGAAAGGGCTGCAAGGAAGAATTTATTTTGCAACCCACCACTTGGTGGTATATGCTAGTTCATCTTTTCTACAATCTAAAGATCGTAAATGGGCAATACTACATTGCTAGGTAAAAGAGAGCGCAAATACCACAAAATACTTTTGTTTTCCTTGAGGCGATAAGGGCGTGTAATTTGTGATGTTGTGTTCATAAAATCAACCGGAGTAGAAAAAAAGAGAGTATATGTTAGTTTATCTTTTCTACAATCTAAGGATATAATACTGTACTACAGTACACTTAGTAAAAGAAAGAGCAGAAATACTGGGAAAAAACGTGTGGGTTTTCTTGAGGCCAAAAGGGCGTGTTATTTGTGATTTGTTCATAAAATCAACTTAGTAAAGTTGTGATCTAGAAATCAGACTGACTAGTTAACAACTTGCAATCACTAGGCTAAAGAAATGAAGCAGCACAAGGGCTGTGGAGGAACAACTCCACCTTGCTGCTATAATAAAGACAGCACAAATGTTGAAGGAACCACTCCAACGTGCTGGGCTAGATATCGCTCTAGGGGCGGTGTGCTAGATATCGCTCTAGGGGCGGGGCTGTCAAGAGTTTAATCCAAAACTCTCAACATACTAGATCTAATCCAAGATCTAAAACAAGAACACAATGTTCCATTTATTTGATAGTAGTGGGTACATAGTCCGAGTTCCATAGATAGAGGTGAGGACCTCTATTTATAGGCCTCATGAGCCTCCACTTCTTAGTTCTACTTATAGCTAGAAGGCTCTAGAGAATACTACTTAAAACTAGGAAGTAAACACAAACAACATGGTTACAACTTACAGTAGAACACTCCAGAAACTACTACAACACATATGACTAAAGGACCAAAGTACCTAGAATATAGTAGAAGTGTGTAGAAACTAGTACTGGATTTTATTTATTTTTTATTCTCATTACTGTCCCTCATCATCCTCCCCTGGTTGTTTAGAACTCGACCTCGAGTTATCTTCATAGAGTGCTTGTTATGGATGTTGAAGAGCTAAGTCTGCCACATGGAATGTGTTGGATCTTCACGCAGCGCTTGGCTCTGTTGTTCTGCAGCATCTATTCTCTTTTCCAATCCTTCCATTGTTGGCTGCAGCTTTGTCTCCAATAGAACACCAAGAACTGGAATGGATCAGCAAGGCTCTGATACCACCTGAAGCAGCACAAGGGTTGTGGATGAACAACTCCACCTTGCTGCTATAATAAAGGCAGCACAAATGTTGAAGGAACCACTCCAACGTGCTGGGCTAGATATCGCTCTAGAGGCGTGGGCTAGATATCGCTCTAGGGGCGGGGGCTGTCAAGAGTTTAATCCAAAACTCTCAACATACTAGATCTAATCCAAGATCTAAAACAAGAACACAAGGTTCCATTTATTTGATAGGTAGTGGGTACATAGTCCGAGTTCCATAGATAGAGGTGAGGACCTCTATTTATAGGCCTCATGAGCCTCCACTTCTTAGTTCTACTTATAGCTAGAAGGCTCTAGAGAATACTACTTAAAACTAGGAAGTAAACACAAACAACATGGTTACAACTCACAGTAGAACACTTCAGAAACTACTACAACACATATGACTAAAGGACCAAAGTACCTAGAATATAGTAGAAGTGTGTAGAAACTAGTACTGGATTTTATTTCTGTTTTATTCTCACTACTGTCCCTCATCAAGAAACTTGCAGTTGCCATCGCACGGTTTTCCTGAAACAAAGCCAGCACACATTACATACTTTCTCCGGCCCATATAGTTTCAAATTTGTCTAGATTTAAATGAATCTAGACACTATTTAGTATATATATTTGTACAAATTTTGATAAATCAAAGTCAATTAATATGGATCGGATGGAGTACTTAGTTTGTCCAATCATAATTAAGCTGAATACACTCGGTGGCGACCGATCCACTAAGTATTGCTGAAGAAGAAGAACACGAAAAAAGGTGAACCCACAAGTTCAGAAAACAAAGACGGAGGTGAAGTTGTGAACACACAGATGCAACTGTCGACAGTCGACACCACCACAGTCCACAGTACCTACTCCTCTGATCAGATATCAGAGCCACGACTAGCAGGTAGTAGCAATACAAAGGTGATTACTAGTACTAGCTTATTCTTGTTCATGGGTACCTCCATGGACGAAAATGTCTACTACTAGCTAGTACCCGGGGAAGACGGTGAGGAAGCAGTACAGGATGTTGATCCACATGGGCGCGAACAGGAGGACGGAGCCAACGACGATGGCGGCCTTGCCCAGGACGCCGAAGCAGCAGAAGTGGCCAATGGTCTTGATGTGGAGGAGGGAGCGGTACCAGCCAAAATGGTAGGCGATGACGACGTACAGTGCGAGGACCAGGAGGAAGAACTCCCGGCGGCAGAGGCGACGCCACACCTTGCCAGCCGTCACCATGAGCTCGGTGGCCACGATGGAGAGCAGCAAGTAGATCGGGTAGGCGCGCAGGGAAGCGGCCTCCGCGGCTGTGGCACACTGATCCTGGTGCAAAACCGAACGATCGTGTAAGCGATCATATCCAGAGAGAAAGGAAAGGAAGACTCTCCAAGAAGAAAGGGAAATCAGGAGAAGTTTTAGGTCTGACTTACCAGCTGTGCGTGTGGCAGCAGGAAGATCCAAGTGAGAAGGATCTGCCCAACGCACGCGACGACAGCAACGCGACGAGCGACTGAATCCACCAGCAGGGACGCCATCTCTGATTCTCTAAGATAGTTAGCTACAATCTATAGTAAAATGAGCGGAAGAATGGAACTGGCAGTATGTGCACACAAAACTCACCAGTACCTGCAGTGGATGGATCTACTGGGCTCCGGTCCTTCAGCTATGGAACGACGAACTACTCGAAACCAGGGCGCACACACTACCAGTCTAGCTGCTTCTCCGTTCTCTGCCCCCAGGGAAGTGCTACAAATATATAGCCAAGCACGGGTATGTACGACCACATGCGCGTGGGTAGGTTGTATTTTTTCATGCTACGGACTACGGAGAGGCATTTAGGCTGTATTTCTTCTTGATACTATACACGTAGCAAGTTAAGGTCTCCTTAATTAGCTAGATTCAAACGAATTTAGGAGGAATCATACTTTTTAGTATTTGTTTAGGTCATTTGATTCGTATGAACAAAATCATTAGGATTTTTTTTCCCAAGATTCATTTGCATTCTAGTATTTTGGAGGAAATTTCATTCACGCAAATCTCTTGCTACAATTACTTTGTTTTTCAGGTGATTCCTCGAGCCATATTGATTGGAATATACAAGCCATATCTATGACAATTAGTATATATCAGATTAACATTCCGTTTGATTCTATCTATTTCTTTCCATGATATATTTTAAACAAGCCTAAAAAGGGGTTCCTTTGAAAGAAAAATTAAATTGTACTGGATACAAAACACATTCAAACATAACGATGCCCAATAAAACTAGTTGCACCTTTAAATTGGACTCTAAAATAATTGCAAATATTTTCTAACTCTGATGAACCAAGTTTGAAACAGAGTGAAATAAGTTGTTTAAAGAAAATAATCAACAAGTATCAACAAGTTTTTCATCATATTCCAAAAGTTATCATAAATTATTTAATATTGGTTTTATTTTGAAGCTTTATTCACGGGGAAAACAAATATTCAAACTGTTCACAGAATTAAACTTTTAGTTCACAAGATCAAAAGATTCTTTAATCTAAATCAAGATGTGGAGGAAGAGAGAATCTAACTCAAATAAAATTATATAAAAAGAAGGAGAGAAAAGGTGGGCCCCCATGCATGGCAGCACTACGGGAAAATAAGGCTTTGCCGTGCGCGAGACTTTTGCCATGCGTCTGCACACGGCAAAAAAATATTTGCCGTATGTCCTCCTAAAAAACAGTTGGCAAAGAAAACACGCACGACAAAACTGCACAGGACACATGGTAAATAAAAACGTACGGCAAAATAGAGAACGACGCACGACAAAAAAAATACGCACGGCAAACAAAACAAGGAGAGCCCACATCTTTTCCCAGCTGACGGTGGCGACCTGACGGCAGGCCTTTGCCGTGTACCACCGTCGGACGTATGGTAATTTTTCGATTTTTTATTTTTCTTACGTGCGAGTTTTCTGCGTCATATAGAATTTTGAGTGCGTGAATTTATTCCGCGTGAAATTTTAAATAGCTTTGCCGTGTGTTTGGGGCCGAGGACACACGGCAATTAAGGTTAGGCACACAACAAAGAAAAGAGCTTTGCCGTGTGTTTTGGATAGTCACGCGGCAAAGGACATTTTTTATTTTTGGCCATTTTGTGAAGCAACCATCAAAGGGCCAATTCAAAATGCTATCATTATATTTTTGAAAAATTCTAGATCACCTTACATATAAAATTTCCCAACCGAAGGTTCTTAAACTTTTCTGTCCATCCCTGGTGAAAAAGACAACTTCTCGCCGAATCGGCAGGAAGTGTGACCGATTTGAACTACAGATACATTATCTGATGCTCATGATTTTTTACAAAATTATTTTTAGACTCACAATATGCAATGCAAGTTTAGCGAGGCTCATCCCCTAGCTAGGAACCTTCTGGCTCGCCGTTTTGACCATAGTTTGAAACGACATAAAAAATTTAAAACGGTCCGAACAATCTGAAAACTTCGCGTGGTGTCATATTATGTGACATAGTTGCAAAGAAAAATAACAACTTGGTAAATTGATTATGTCTCGAAAAAAACCTTCACAAAATGACCTATCATGTTCGAAATTTCCTGAATTTCGGGTCAAATGGCCAATATTGTGGCTAGAATTAGGGCATAGTTTATGATAATATACCCATATTGTGCACGCATGTGCATCATGAGATGGCGAACAATGTTGAAGAAGGAAGTTTTCCTGTTTGTCGCATGGAAAAGCCATTTTCCATTTTCCAACCGCCAAAACCGGAACGTTTTGTGAAGCAACTACCAAAGGGCCAATTCAAAATGCTACCATTCCATTTTTGAAAAGTACTAGACCACCTTACATGTAAAATTTCCCACCTGAAAGATCTCAAACCATGGCACACGTTTCTAGCCAACGCAAATTTTCCACCACGTGGTCTGCGCCCAGCATATTTTCAAGCACATGCGTGCGGCGGCCACTGCCGATCACCTTGGGGGCATCACGCTATCACCTCTAGACGAGATTATTAGCCCCGACCACACAGAAGACGAGCCCGAGTAGGAGTTGTTCATGTCGAGGTTGAGGCCCCCGTCACACGGCACCGTGATAGGCAAGAAGATAGCATTTGGATCAGGGGCTCTCGCCAATCTCAAGGGAGGAGAAGCGAGATTGCGATCATGGATCATGGCCACCGTGTCATAGCTCTTGTTAAAGTAGTCCGGTGATGACAGGGATGTGCTTTATGGTGGCGCTCCCTTAAATTCTTTCGGTGCCGACAGCGCTAGCGCCCTCGTACTCATACTCAATTGCCGCTGAGGCCACCTTACTCGGCACTGGATACATCATTTACTGCATGGCGGCCCCTACGGACTGGGAGTGCTGGCTATTCTATGGAGCATCCGAAATCGCCGATGCGATATGGGGGTGCGGGTGCGAGCTCAATTTATCACCGGTACCCCAATAGACCTATTGGGGCCCTATTGCTGCTGCCGAAGATGCTCTTACTTAGCCAAGAACTGCGAGGACATCTGGTATGTTCTCTAAAGCTAAAGCGCAAACGCACCGATGTTGCACGTAGTAACTCAAAAGCAAATAAATCAGAAATGCAAAAATAAGAGGCATTTACATGGAAGTAGTCTACGTCTCAACTAAAGGCTAAAGGGCATCTCGTAGCTAAGTTTACTAAGTTTATCTCAGCTAAAGCTAAATTGCTGAAATAGTGCTATAGTAGACCTAAAAGCATAGTGCGGTGGGCAGGCAACAATGAGGCAAACATGCAAGCCAGCGACGCGTATTTAAGCGTGATAGCGTCAGTCTATCCTGCCCTACAGCCTGAAGACTTAGCCTGACTAAAATGGGAAGGGGCGTCTTTATTCTGCAACCCACCACCGTTTTGACATATGTTGGTTTATCTTTTCCACTCTCTCTGTTTTAAAATATAATATATTTTAGTATCTATATACTAAAAGGTGTAGATACATTTGGTTCACAAAATTAAAATATCTTATATATTAAAACAAATGGAGAATTACGTACTATCTAAAGATCGGTATAATTCTACACTACTTAGAAGACGTGGCCTGCCTAGAATGGAAATGGACATAACTATTCTACAACGCGCCACTGTTTTGTGCAATAATATATAGTATTGGTTTATCTTTTTTATACAATCTAAAGATTGTAATAATTCTTTTTTCATAGAAAAAAAGTTCCTGTATATGAAGTACTTTCCCATAATCCTTTTAATATTTGGTTTAGGAGGAACTTGAATGGGACAAAATGGGATGCATGATTGCACCTCTATCAGAGATTAATGCAAGTTAACTTAACCAATGAGCCGGATGTGTTTAGATGGAAACTTACCACTTATGGGGTTTTCTCAGTGAAATCTATGTATGAGGATCTAATGAATGATCATCATAACCTACCTAAAATATGTATGAAAGTTAAAAATACCACTAAAAGTTAAGATCTTTATGTGGTTTTTGCATAAAAAAGAATTGCTAACTAAAGACAATCTATTGAAAATGAATTGGAAAGGATGCAATAAGTGTTGTTTCTGTGATGGAGATGAAACAGTTTATTTCATGCCCCTTTGCTAAAATTATTTGGCGCATTGTTTTCTTTACTTACAATCTTCCACCTCCGACCAATATTACTAATATGTTTGGGAATTGATTAAATGGAATGGATAAGGCTAATAAGGCTAGAATATGTATAGGGATATTGGCTTTATGTTAGTCTATTTGGAAATGTCGCAATGCTATTATTTTTAATAGGATCCGAGTTCATTTTTTTTGCAGGTTATTATCTTGGCGTCTCAATGGATCCAACTCTGGGGTTTTTTGCTCCCAGAGCAGCAATGCCACACGATGGTTCCTGGACGCAGTCGTTTGGTGATGGTTGCTCAGAACATCTATTATCAGACTACATGGCGTCATAATAGTAGATTGAGAGATGTTTAGCTTTTGTTCGCTTTTCATCTTCAGTTTTCTAGAATTTTTTAGTTGGTTGGTGTTTGTATCAACCATCTCAGGTTCTTGAATTGTAATTTTGACACTCTAGACTTTTGAGTAATAAAATGGTTGTGTGCATCATAGGATGCAGAGATCGGGATAGAACCCCATTTCGAAAAAAAAGTCGGAATAATTATACTACTCGCAAGACCTAGCCTAAGATCTCATAAAAAAATGTTGCCTGCCTGGAATGGAAAGGGGTGTCTTTATTTTACAACGCACCACTATTTTGTGCAATGTATCTTGATTTACCTTTTCTACGTGCAATCTGAAGATCGGAGTAACTCTACACTATACTTAGTATAGTACTTTCTCCGTCCAAAAATAAGTGACTTGGATTTATTTAGATTCATATTTATCCAAACGCTAAAACACGTCTAGATACTTGTGAACCTAGATAAATTTGAGTCATTTATTTATGGACGGAGGTAGCAAAAGAGAGAAGAAATACCACGAAACTTACAGCTGCTTTTTCACGAGGCAAAAATGGCGTGTTCTTTGTGATGTTCTGTTTGTAAAATAAACTTTTCAAGTTGCGATGGAGAAAAAGAAGGGAGAGTATTTAACAAATTGCACTAACTAGGCTAAAGAAAACATTGCAGTTGACATAGCACATTTTGCTGAAACAAAGCCATTACACGTTACATAGTTTGTCCAATCGATCGACTAACTGTTGCTGAAAAAGAAGAACAAAACGAAGCTCAACTCACAAGTTCAGAAAAGAAATATGAAGGTAAACACAGAGGTACAAATGTTCACACCACAACACATAAGAAAAGGTGTGCTAGACCCCGAGGAAGGCAGCTTGGAAGCCTACCAGGATGTTCCCACATATCGGCGCAAACCGGACGGCAGGGCCAATGATGATGACGGCCTTGCCCAGGACACCGAAACAGCTGAACCGGTCCCATGGTCTTGATGGAGTGGAGGGAGTGATAGAAATGGTGGTCGATGACGGCATATATTAGGAGAACAAGGAAGTAGGACGCCTGGTGGAGTTGCCCCAGGCCATCACCATGAACTCGGTGGCCATGACAGACAGGAACAAGTATTGCGAGTCCTGATGTTTTTACAGGAATTTTAGGGGATACATAATTTTGCAGTAGTACAAAACACAAGCCTCAACATATAGGTACGCATGAAGGTGATTTTTTTGCACGACCTAACCAAACACAAACAAAGATAAAAATACATTGGTCAATGATCGTTTGGAGAATTTCAGAGGGGTAGACTGCGTCGGGCCCATGGGTTAGGGTATCTCCCGAAACTGCGCTTCAGAGGGTTAGAGTCCCTCCAAAACTTGCACACGGCCCCTAACATATGCATATAAATATGGTAGAAGGTTGAAATAACCAAAACCGAACTCCCAAGCAAGTGTGACCCCTTCGGAAACATGCATTGTCAATTAGAAAAGTTTTGAACTTCAAGATGGAAACTCCCACTTAGAGTCCATTGGAAGAAATCTTGTGTGAACATGTGCCCAAACTTAGTTTTTCCATGTTGCTATATGACCTAAACTAACAAAAAGAGAAAGAAAACTTTATTGATCAACCGTTGTACAGAGAATTTCAGAGGAATAAATCTGGGTGTGCCATGAGTTAGGGTTTTGGGATAACTTAATGCATCTTGTATGATTGGTCACAGAGATCACAGGATGTCCATCTCAGTAGCCCATCTTAGAAATGCTGAAATGGTGCTGGACATGAGTAAAAGCTGGCAAGCAACAACAGGGTCATTTTTTGGGCGATTGAACAAGGCAACAGACGGTAGCTAGCTATACCCGTGACTTTATACACGCGGTGAGGCAAAGATGCACAGACAGCGAGTCAGCTGCATGTATTTAATCAAGCTTGTGATAGCGTCCATATAAACAGTCTCAAGAGTAAAGGCGTGACCTACCTAGAATGGGAAAGGCGCAAGGATGTCTTTATTATTGAGACGTACGCACCACCACACTGTGCTACGCCTACGTATATGTTTGAGACTTTAAGTTATCTTTTCTGTACAATCTAAATCTAACCATAGTAGTACTAGATTACTCAGTAGTAAAAGAGAGCAGAAATACCACCACATCACCTTCTCCTCTGATTAGAGTCCCGAGTAACAAGTAACGCAACAATGATTACTTATTCTTGTTCTTGGGCACCTCCATGAAAATGTGCACTAGCTAGTAGGATCTGAAATACCCGAGGAAGACAGTGACAAAGCAGTCCAGGATGTTCACGCACCTATACCTGAACATGACCAGGGAGCCAACAATGGTGGTGGCCTTGCACACGAAGCGGAGGAGGCAGGTGAAGAGGAGGGAATGATGTTAGATAATCACGTGTCCTACACGTATTGGAATTGCACTCCGAGTAGGTGTAGGTGTTCAGGTACTATACGTATATGTATTAGACTAGGTTTAGCTACCGAGTCGGTTGTCTAGTCTTGGCATATATATATGCGTGTATCCTGGCCTGTAAACAACACCGTGGAGTTGAGCAATACAAGAGAGAAAGCAAGGCTCGACAAGAGCCTTTGGCAATCAAAGTTGTTTTGCGTGTGCGTGCGTGAGTGTACTAGTTAGATCAAAAGAATCGATCGGCTAGCAGCACGTGCATCTCGGCGGAAGTTATCGGATACGTGCGTGTCGTCTCATCGGAATTTCCTCGTCGGTGTCGTCGGAAAGTACTCGGCGACAGGGGCTGTGCTAACAATTGGTATCAGAGCCAAGGTCGTCGTTCGTGATCTGCTGAAAGTACTAGGAGGTCATGGCGACGGTGAAGTTTGACGAGAGCTCGGCATCGGCACCAGTGTTTGAGACGGTGGGCACGGCTTTGTATCCGCGTCTGGATCGCAAGTACTACGGACTATGGGCATTGGTGATGCAGTGCGCCATGGAAGGTCAGGAGATTTGGGAGGCCATCGATCCAGGCGGTGATGAGTACGTCAAGGGAGGTGTGAAGCACCGAGAGGATTGCCAAGCGTTGACGGCGCTCTACTCGATCGTGCCGACAGACGTGCTGCAGCACCTCGTCGGAAAGAAATCGGCGAAGGATGCGTGGGAAGCGATCAAGGTAGTATGCGTAGGTATCGACGACACTAGTGTTCACGTTGGGCAGCAGGAGACTATCTTGAACAACGAGATGACATTGGTAGAACCGGAGGTGACCCCGGTTGGTTCGTCAAGTGTGGCGACCCCAAGTATGGCGACCAATGTGTCAAAAGAAGTCGGCGTGAACATATCAAATTCTGAGAAGGAGGAGTTCACCTCAAACTCGGAAGCGCAACCGGAGAGTACTCGGACTACCGACGTCGCTAGACACGACGTCCAGGATCGAGAAGACGTGGTGTTGCATGATGAAGGCAATGGCATGGCAGGATGGCCACCAGCAACAGTAGGCAGACGTGGCACATGTATTCTGCTCGGCATCCCAGGAGGAGGAGCTTCACGTGTGAAGCCCGGGCCAAGGGAAGGTCCAGGGGCTGGCGGCCCAGAAACGCCAGAAAGAGGAGCTTCACGTGTGGAGCCCGGGCCAAGGGAAGGTCCAGGGGCTGGCGACCCAGAAACGCCAGAAGGAGACGGGCTAAAAGAAGAAGGCCTGCCGGAAGGATCTCCGTCAGGAGGTCCAGGGGCGTCCATCCCAGAAGTTGGAGCAGAAAAAACAAAGAGACCAAACAGCGTGCGCGCTATAGCGCCACATAAAATTGACGGACCAAAAGAAGTAGGTCTAGTCAGGCCAGGGCTAGCCTGCCAGAAAACAGGCAAGAAGCTAGTTCAGGAGAAGGCTCTTTGATCAGAAGCAGCCATCAGTAGGAGGAGCTGCACGTGGAATTTCAGCAGTAGGAGGAACTGCATGTGGAAATCCAGGAGCATGTAGGTGGCCATGCAGGCCAGCGGGTCTAGATCCTGATCAGGAGGAATTTGCAGGTCCTGGACCGGACACTCGTAGCGACACGGACGGGATTTTCTCGTCACCAGAAGCTGATCAATTAGGAGGTTCGGCTGATGCGAGCGCAGGTTCAGCTGATCAGAAGGAAAATGTCATGGTGACTTCGGTGTCTCATCCGATAGTACCGGAAAGGAGACACGTGTTGGATTTATACCAACATGAGGTCCTTCGCACAAATAAACGTGGAGGAGGACAGTGTCGAGGATTGTATTTACTCGGCAAGGAGCCAGGAGGTTCAGTAACTGAAGGAACAAGCGCTATGTCGGGCGCGGAAGAGTATGTCGTGTCTCCTCCAAGAGTACAGGAGCCGAGACGACTACAATCGACACGAGCACGCATGCGAGGCGTGTTGGACTACTACCCGAAGGAGATACTTCGGATGGTAAAAAACTCAGTGACGATGAACTACAAAAGGCAATGGTTGTTCATCGAGGAACCGATGAGAAAGTACTTCACTGAACCAAGTATAATGTCTCAAGGCGCGGACAAAAAGGACAGTCGGCGTGAAGGCATGGAGAAGGGCGCGGACAAAAAGGGTTGTCGGCGTGAAGCCATAGAGAAGTCGACAAAAGCAAAGTCGGTGACATGGGTACTGAGTAAGGATGCGGCGAAAGCAATGCCGTGGATGACGCCCGCGAGGAACAGCTGGCGCATTTGGGACCCAGGTCGATGTAAAGAAGCACATCGTGATTAGGGGGTGATTGTTAGATAATCACGTGTCCTACACGTATTGGAATTGCAGTCCGAGTAGGTGTAGGTGTCCAGGTACTATACGTATATGTATTAGACTAGGTTTAGCTACCGAGTCGGTTGTCTAGTCTTGGCATATATATATGCGTGTATCCTGGCCTGTAAACAACACCGTGGAGTTGAGCAATACAAGAGAGAAAGCAAGGCTCGACAAGAGCCTTTGGCAATCAAAGTTGTTTTGCGTGTGCGTGCGTGAGTGTACTAGTTAGATCAAAAGAATCGATCGGCTAGCAGCACGTGCATCTCGGCGGAAGTTATCGGATATGTGCGTGTCGTTTTGTCGGAATTTCCTCGTCGGTGTCGTCGGAAAGTACTCGGCGACAGGGGCTATGCTAACAAATGATAGTACTAGCCCACCCCTCTCCCATGGCCTCACCTGCTCACCACGCCATCAGGCGACACCAGACCGAGCCCTAAGCACTGCTAGCAGTCTCCATCCTCTGGTCATCCCCCATACCTTCTTCTCCAGTTCGCAAGCACACGAGGCATCCGCCATTAAATCCCTTCGTGACATCATTGTACACCTACCAAACCCAATACTATGCGTCCAGGAGATCTGGTTCGTCGTACTCCTCCTCTCCAGGAATTGAAGCTGGGAGCTTTGAAGTTTCGGCATTTATCTCGTCTTTCTCACCTCTGGCCAAAGCTCACACATCTCCATTTGCTCTTCTCATGCTTCTCTATCCCGTACGACCATCCTTCCATCACCTGGGTGAGTTGATGGTTGTCTAGGACCCGAACTTTCCTCCCCACACGCTCTATAGCCACTTGTCGCCCGCCTTTCGCCTTGCTCCTCCCAGGTGCTCACTATCTCCATCCCCGACGAGCCTAGGGCCCCGCGCTCCAACCAATCACCATCCCAAGTCACGTTGTTCCAGATCCACTTATTGTCGCATAGTCAGGCAAGCTCTTGTGCAATTTCGGCGATCGACGAAGTCCACCACGAGCCCGACTAGTACTAAATGGCTGCTGAGTTGGTCGTATGGCCCTACTGTCATTCATTAAGGCTAGGCATCGGTGTAAAATTATTTCTAGCATTTTCTGAAATTTTAGAAAAGGTTTAAACTATTGAAATTGAGAACTGCTTATTCTCTATTTATTGCTGTTCAAAAAATTGGCCGATACGCTGATTAATAGGCCAATTTATTGGCACTCGGGGATCATCAATATGCCGATTTTCTGATTTATCGACTGATTCGTTGAAAATCATCAATTTTCAGTCGGTCGATAAATTACCGATAAGCGATATCCTGAACATTGCTATTTATTAGAATGACGTGCGTATTATATCAAAATGTCCAGAAAAATAATTCATGTCTATTTATATTGAAACCATGCATATTTACATAACTTAAAATTGCTTTTATATTAGAAGAACAAAATGACATTTTTTTTAACTATGGATTTGGTACAAATGCAATAATGAATGTATTTGGAGTGGTTTTAAATTTCCTTCATGTAATAGGGATATATTCGGTATTTCGTTTTCCATTTTTTTATATATTTTTAGTTTCTTTTGGTGGAATTCGAAACTAGGTCAAAACTTCCAGTTTGGCCATTCATCGCAGTGGTTTGAATTTTGTAAATTTCCTTTCAGATACTACATAGAACACTTCTAGGTCACCTTAAAATGATCTTTGCCAATCTTTTGATGTGGTGACCCAGCATACCACTGCATGATGTAGTACACTATAGTTGTTGACATAACACCAATGAAACACCGTTCACTAGTATTACATCCCTCGGAGTGGTATAACAGAAACACAGCAGGTCTAAGACATGACTATATGTTACAACTCATCTCTTTACACAAGATCCAGAGAACACTCTAGGTTAAAGAGAGAGAAAGAAATTTCTTACAAAGAAGAATCAGAAATAAACAACTCAAAAACTAGCATACTAATAAGACTAGTATCTAAACTATTGGAGCTTGCATTGCTGCTATTGCAATACTCTACAGAAGTAGGTTCTACGGCTAGATATTATATTTTTATCTAATCAGCAACTTCATCTTCACTTGAGTAGATGTATATGTTGATTTTCTTGACTTTATTGAAGAGCTTGACCTTTTGATGATAATTCCTGAAGCATAACTTGATGTAGACGTCGTCTTAATGGCTTCAAAATCTAGCAAGGGTTAAGAAGATACGTTGAGTACGAGCGTACTGAGCAAGTTCACTAGAAAAGGAGTATTTGATGCACTATATCAATAGCCACAGACCATAGGTCGTAGGCAATGCAAGTTTTTGTAAACATTTCTTCAAAGGTTGCTTTTATTCTGAAAATCTATGTGCGTCAACTTTCACGGGTTTACCAGAACTTTCATGGAGTTTCTTTCCCGCCGCGTTCGTAGCTCCTTCCTGGAACAGGGAGTAACACGTTACAGTTCTTATATTCTACAGAGGTGCGTCACTTTACCCATGAGAGATCTTAGCTTTGTTGCACATCCGAGTTATAGGCTCGTTCACACTTCCTTGGTGTGAGGCCCATACTAAGATCCAAGCCAATCACTGCCTTCTCCGCGACCCCGCATGTCTCCTTGGTGTACGTCGGCCCACCTATTGAATTACGGCAATTGGAAGTACAGACCGTTCATATGCCGAAACTATCGTGGGATGTTGAGGGTTCCCACCCATATGCTGCATATCCTCTATGAATTACCAATATATGCATGCTACAAGTGATAACAGCCATGACCCGCACATCCGGCTCCATGCGAGAGGGAAAAGATACAGCTGACTTCTCCGTCCCATTCCAAATCTCATGGTCAACGTGTAATATACGGCGCAAGAATCACTGACGACATTGGTTGTTAAGTCCTAGGTGATATAGTCATGTGCAGTGGTATTCCAACTGCCAGACTTAATAAATTATCTGATCACCCTGGACCACTAACCGATAGTTCACATTGTTATCAAAAATAGTGTTTTCTGACCTTTTTGAAATGCAGGTGATGAAAACACTGGATTTGCAAAATACTTTACAGAAAATAATCAAAGGACATGAGCAAGTGTGAACTTGCCTGCTGTGATTGAAATATTATGCACTCACGGTGTTCGAGACAATATAAGATCCAATATCTGAAAACATCATCATTGGTCCAGTAAGGACTAATGTTTAAAGAAGCAAAATGCTATTGTTCATAGTAATGTAATGCAATTTGATAAACTCGAATCCCCGAAATAATCGTTGGTCTAGGGTTTGGATACTGGGAATGGTTCCTTTAGAATGTGTTGTACTTTTAGATAAGTTTCACACTTGTGTTTCTTATTAAGGCTTGTGACTGTGTGTGAAACAACATGTAATTACAATAATATACACAAATGTGGAATGCTACTCAAAGACTACTTATATAATAATTGCCTTATCTTCAAATCTTACTTTACAAGTATAGGCATTTATAAGGAACTTAAGTATTAACAATCCTGATATACAAGTAAAGTTTAAAGCAATGTGATTATGACTAATTGTCATCTGTTGACTATGATGAAAGTATTTGAGTTTAGTTGTTAAGTGTTGGAGATATTATCGTAAGACTTGTTGTTTGAAGTGGCAAAAAGAATAACATTTTAAGAAAAGATTTCTTTTCTATGGTTTAAACAATCTTAGTGTTTAATCAAATGTGGTCGATGTTGTTTGTGCTTGCTTAAATAGTTTGGACTTGAGATGCTTTACGACTTAATTATAACAGATCAAAGTTAACTATAAAACACATAACAAGGTTTTAGCATTATATTTAAAGGCTTGTAGACTTAAAGTTAACTTTAAGAACATAGATGGGCTTCAGGTGTAATGCTTATGATATTTGTATCTTGTTTACTTTATATTGTTTTCCTGGGGTTAACTAAGATTGGTAACACTTTTACTTGGGTTATGTTTTCTTCAGAGTATGATTGAATAGAAGTATTTACCTTCTTATAAATGGGTGGTATTAATTTGTATCCAAGGAATAATATTACTTAACTACTTATTAATTCACTATAGTGTTTTGGTATGTTTATAAATTTGTGATTGAAACAATGGTAAAAGGTTCTATTTGGTTGAAAATATCATTCTTGAAGATTTTATAATTGATAAGGACGTTTTTAGAAAATGATCTAGACTTATGGTTGAATGATAATTCAATAAAATTGTATTCAAAATGTGTTGAACCATTTTGACTTCACATTATCAATATTTAAGACTAATACTATTTATTAGACTTTATTTGGCTAATTTTAGAAATATTAGCAATTTTATTTACCCTTATATGAATTATTAATTAAGGAAATTAGGTTTAAATTCAAGTTATTAGGGTATTAAGTTTTTATTTACCTCAAAAGTGGAATGTTATATTTTTTAACATGTAAATATTATTTTTGTGATCATTTTGGTATATTACATTTATTTTTGTGATTTATAGATATTAAGATATGATTTTTATAAGATTTATTACTATATAAGTACTTAATAAATAATAGATATTTCATTAAGTGAAATAATAATACATGATTATGGTATTAAGTTATAGTTCTTATTTTTCTAAGAATTTTGATATATTATTTATATTTTTAGCATTTACTATTGTTAAATTATGAATTCTCAAAGTTTTATTACTTATAAAACCTTTATTAAATAATATTTATTTAAATAATTAACATAATAATTTTTGATAATAGTTTTAAGTTGTACACTTTATTTTTCTAAAAAAATTCATATATTAAACAAATTTTTCTGAATTATGAAACAATAGTTATTGAGTTTATAAGGTTTAATCAATTTCTGAAAATTTTAATTAAACAAATAAATGGGTTTATGAGGTAATGCTGATGTCAGCATGAGGTGAGGGTTTTTCTCACCGGGGTTGGTTCTAGCCCCAATCACAGACTGGTGGGTCACATGCCACATGGGCATGGACCGGTCAACAGACACAGGCATGACGTTAGCATGACACCAAGCCTGGTCTCCACCACCAGAATGAGGTCTCCGGCGGTGAACTACTGTGCTCCAACGGGAAAGGTTGATGATGTCTGACAGAGGGGGCCAAGGCGAACCAATTGGTGATGACGCTGCTCTATTTTGGTCACTGGAGCTACTCCGGCAACCAACAACGGTGGTGGCCGACGGCGGTACATGACGGAACGGCGATACACAGCGAGAGGGAGAGATTAGAGAGGTCCATAGATACCGGTATCTCACCCTGATGCTGTTGAGGTGGTTGACTATGACGATGGTGCTCTGATACGACCTGATGTTTATGAACTACAACGATCACCGACGAAAGGGAACGACGAAATTAGATCCTTTCCGAGTTCCCCTTGGTACTGCGTTCTTCTCGGATGATCTACACGCGATGACGCTTCTCCTCGTCCACTCCATGGACTCTGGGTGGTATCTACCGGCGACGAGGCGTGGCTCCGGTGAGATAGGGTTTTGGTGTTCTATGCGCGAGAGAGATAGAGAGAACGAGAGAGAGTGATATGGGTACGAGTGGATAGAGGAAGGCGTGAGCGTTATTATCCTCATCCTCACCGGCGGCGCGCATCATAGCGCGTCGAAGATCGACGACGGCCGCGATGCCACACAACTGCTTCTGCCGGCGAGGAAGACGATGAGGAATAGAGGCTGAAGAGGTATGGGCTACTGGTGTCAACACCCGGATTTTTAATCCCAGATGCCTGTTATGCCATACATCGCAATCCCATACCATTTTTGCGAGACATAACAGATTTGAATATCATAGTACATCATCCATTAAAAACCATACATAAGGTCTTACACAAATAAGGATAACATGATCCAGTTTTTAACACAATTCAAGCAGCAGAATAACGTAATAATAACGATAACTTAGGCGAGACTCCATCTTCATGGTCACAGGCAATGCTGATGATGGGAGATGATCCTAGTTGTCATAACCTTCCTGCTCTCCGTCCTCCTGATAGTCCTCTTCATAGTCTGTCCACGGGAATAGCCAGGGACAAAGCCATGAGTACTCTTTAAGTACACGCAAACTAATACTAACAAGTGAAGTGGTTTGGAGAAGGGAGTACTAAGCTTTAGGTTGTTTTGCAAAAAGCCAGATTTATCTCTATGGAGTTTAGAAGCAAAAAAAGCTAGTTGAAAGTTTTATAACACCTAAGTGGGAACTTGAATTTCATATCACAACCCTGTTGTGGTCAAGTCAAGTCACGAATCATTTTATAAGTCATTTTGAAAACATCTGACGACGGGACAGTATGGCCACTCCAACTGTCCATAACCGCGGACGCGGCTATTCGAATAGTTTGACACTCTGCATAGGTGGTACACTTTCACCACAATATTCGATACATCCATCAGAAACAATCCCGATTCACCATACTTAGTATGCGGATAATCAATCCTAACCTTTCAATTACACGCCCTAGTATAGGCACCTCTCCTATGAGTTTGGCCTCCCAACCATGACCATTTGTCATCTTGGGAACTGCACAGGTGGACAATATTCACAAGGTAGCCTCAGCTCAAACCTTGGACGCAAGGGAACCCATACTAAGGTATATAAATTTGCAGTCAAGCCCTACCCAATTTTCGGGTATTGTGGTTGTACGGTAAAATTGGAATGGTATCGCATCCAGACATACATCAGTTTTATAAAGGGCTAAGGCTCATGCCTTA
Organism: Avena sativa; assembly: GCA_916181665.1. NCBI lineage: Eukaryota > Viridiplantae > Streptophyta > Magnoliopsida > Poales > Poaceae > Avena > Avena sativa. The sequence continues at coordinate 514,068,838 of OV702294.1, forward strand.
ACATTTTCATCATCAAAATCATCTGTTGTTTTCAAGAACACATGTCAAAACATTTCAGTAGAATGACTCATTATTCTAAGGTTTTCATAACCATTTTCACCAAGTATTTCCATCTAAAGTTGATCAAGTTTTATGCTAGCACTAGCATCTACAAGTGGGGGTAAACATTAATGATGGGTGAGAGTCAAGTGTATCCTATCTAAGTTCAATCTCATGCCTCAGGATGACATCAAGATTATCTAACTTAGGCCAAGTTTTATGCTCTTTATGCTACCTTTAAATATATGTCTAAAATCTACAAGTCACTAAGTAAACTTTGATAGAAAGCTTTGCTAAAGAAAATAAAATACTAAGCTTGCAAAATAAAACTAGGATTGGGTATCAAGTGGGGTAAGCTTGCAAGTAGAACTTGCATAGTTTAGCTTAGCTTGCTAAGATAGTAGTATAGGCTTGCATAATTGCAAGTATGAACTTGCTTAGATAGCTTGCCTTGTGTAAAGCAGTGGTTGAAGTTCTCCTCGGCTTCTTCCTCGCAGTATTCTCCTTCCTCCTCGTATCCTTGGTCGGTACTAGCGTCTATAAATAAATACGAGGTACACAATCACCAAACAATACTTAACTAGTTCTATTTATCACACCAAGGTTTTCACTAGATGATCTAGGATCATCACAATCATCACAAAGATTAGGGCAATAGTTTTATTCTCTTTTATTTTGGAAAAGTAATTTCTACTCATTGAAAAACTACTTAAGATTTAATATTCTCCAACTAAAACATGGGATCATGTTGACACATGTCATCACCACATATTTCAGTACATGGGAATGTGATTTAAAGTGGTGTCACAATTTAATAAAATTTAACCTTTTTATTTTAAATAATTAAAGTGACTAGAATGGCCTATGAGGCATTCTTTTATTGCTTAACAATTATTTTTGCAAGTAAACCTATATATTTTTATATATTCAGAAAGGTATAGTTAAATGTGATTTTTGAGATTTGGAATCAACTAAAAAGCTTTTGTGGTTGAATTTTGAAAAATGTTTGAATACAGAAAAGCTTCTGCCTTGTTATTTTTACTATAGGTGATCTACAATTCCAATTGGTTTGAATCAAACGGGCTTGGATTAAGAATTTCAGTACCTTTCTAGCAAAATTAGTTTCATGCAATTTGGTTCAGTGAATCAAGCTGGGTGGATTTTTGAATCTAGGTACATAACTGAGTTTGAAACTAAAAGAATAAACCTAAATTTGAATTACTGGACGCGGGATGCTAACTGGGGCGGCCCACGGTGCACAGCGCACGCACGAGTGGGTTTAAGTGAATGACCCCACCAGTCAGCGAGACAGGGGGTGCGAAGCGGTACGAGACATTCTAGGCCATGCAATCAAACTCTAATCCAACGACTAGGAGCTATCGTCTCCGTCGGGCAACACCGGCGAGACAGAACCCTAGTGCAGCCAGTGGGGGTCGTGGGAGGCTCATCGGGGCTCAGGCGAGGGTCGGCGATGGGGGTGAACGACGGCGAACCTCCTGGTACCGACGACTTCTCCTGGGGCGGCTCCAATCAACAACTCCTTTCTTCCTCCTCCGCGACAGACTCCGGCCAAATTCCGGCGATGTGCTGCTCGCCTTGCTCCGGGAGTGAGGTGGGGTGCTTCTGAGAGAGAGGGAGTGAGATGGTGTGCTGAGTTCGAACGGGGGTGGCCTCTATTTATAGTGCAAGAAGGGGACCGAAGGGAGCGGGCGGAGCTCGTCGTGGTCGTCGTCATAGCGAGCTAATGGCATGGGCAAAGGTAGGGGACGGTGCTGTGTTTCCTGGCGAAGCTCAACGACATGGTTACGTGGTGTGGGGCGGTGCGAGACAGTCGTAACACGTCGACGCTCTGGACGGGTCTGACGGAACTTTTTAATGGCGCACAGGTGATATGGGTCGCACGGCGGCGAACGAGCGTGTCTAGGGTGTTCCTGGGGTGGTGGCGATCCTTCTTGCACGCGGCGAGGGTGGTGCTTGGTCTATGGGCGTGTGTCGCGGATGGTGCTCTGGCGCGCTCTTGGCACACTCGCACAGAGATTGGGCGCACTTGGGTTGTGTGGTCCAGGGGCTGGCAATGCTCCGGGCTTGGACAGGGGGTGGCGGTGGGCGGTGGTGAGGGCCCCAGACAAGGTTGGCGAGGCTAGAGAAGCTTCTAGCTTGCTGGCTACATTGGGGTGGCAAGTGTGCTCTCGGCATGCTTTCCATTGATGGCATGGTCGGTTTTATAGTGAGCTAGAGGGGTTAAACAAGTTAGATGATTTACTGAGGGTGTAGTGTGAGCTAGATAGGGAACAAGTTAGGCAAAAAATTACTGCTCACTATAGTGTTTAATGTTTGTTTGTTTGGTGTTTGCAAGGTGTTTAATGAAATGGCCAAAAGAAATTCAAATTTGAATTTTTCATTCAAACTTTGTGGGTGTACTAGGTACATACTAAGGAGTCTCTGGTTGATTGGATTGGTCAAGGTGCACTGATTTGGTTGGGGTTTGAAAAGGGGTGATCTTCACATATGTTATAGATTCAATTTTGAAATGTCATTTGAATCAAGTTGCCAAATGTTTCTGTAAGTTTGAAAGGTGGGCTTGGGTTCACTTTTACTTGGTCTAGCAAGGGGTGAAAATAAATGGAAATGTTTCTGTTTGAAATCTTGGACTAGAAACACTCAAAGTGGCCTAGTGATCAAGATTGGCAAAAATGACCATTTGCTTTATTTGTTTTGTTTTTGATTTTTCCTTAATTTATTTCTGTTTCGAAATGTTTTAGATGATGTTGTTTTCATCTTTAAACCATTCCTTGCTATTTAGATCAATCACACAAGTCCATTCATGCATTCATACAATCATCACATACACACATGCATTCATTTGATTTTTATTTAACAAAAGTTTTTGTTAACCCTAATTTTGGTGATTAGAAAAAGATAATCATGATCAATATTTTTGGGATGTTACAAACCTTCCCTCCTTAAATAAAATCTCGTCCCGAGATTTGAGAAATAAGAAAAAATATTACCTAGGATTTAAAGAGATCGGAAAACTCCATCTTGATGTGATCTTCTTGTTCCCATGTAGCTTCTTCTTCAGTGCGGTTGCCCCACTGGATCTTGAGAAACTTGATACTTCCGGTCATGATGGTTCTGAAAGCTTCCTCCAAAATATGGATGGATACTTCGGCGTACGTCAGGTCAACGTTGATCTCTATGGTGTGGTGATCAATGTTCTTGAAAACTTCAGTCTTCTCCGGGACTTCAAGGCATTTGCGAAGTAACGATATATGGAACACATTGTGCACTGCTGACATCTCCTCTGGCAGTTCCAGTTGATACTGTCACATCCCAAGATTTTCCAAATCTTGTAATGTGAAAAATAAATGAATTAAATAAAACTTTGTTGATTTTCAGGGTGAGAAGAAACTTTTTGATTCCAATTGGAATCCTTCAAACCTTTTTGATCAAACAAATCCTAAAGGGATTTGAAAAATTAAACAATTAGTAAAGAAAATATTTTGATTAAGTGGAATTACTATTTTTGGATCATTAAATAAAAGATTTGGTTTTCAAATGAAAGGGAAGAAATATAAGGAATTATTTTATAGAGCCAAATTAAACCTTGCCCAAGCTTTTGAAATAAAATGTTTTGTTTTGATAAAAATAGTAAAGGTTTGTTTAAATAAAATAATAAGGATTTAATATCCAATTTTATTAAAGTAAAGGCTTTTCCCATTTTAAATAAACACTAAAACTTATTTATTTATTTTAAATAAGTTTTCCAAGTATTTTATATCCTCAAGTAAAACCTACTGAAGTGTTTTGGTTTTATTTTAGATTTCAAAATAAAGGTTTTAATAAAACAAATCCTATTTGATTTAATAACTAAGGTCCATTTTATTTAATGATTAATGGGCCCTAAAATAAAATGTTATTTGATTTTAAACAAGTTTTCCAAATATCTTCTATTTTCAAATAAAACCTACTGATTTGGTTTTGAAAATATTTAGATTTCAAATGGAGTTTTAAAATAAATTAAAACCCATTTGATTTATTAACTAGTGTCCATTTTATTTAATTATAAATGGACTCTAAAATAGAAATATTATTTTATTTTGAATTTTGGTTTATGTTGTTAAACAGAACCAAATTCAATTGCAAAGTGTGATGAATGTTTGAATTGTTGTTTGAATTTCCAAAACAGAAAATAGAATTGAAAAAGGAAAAGATTTCAGAACAAAAAAAAAACTTGCAAAGGACTCAACCCAACCAGCAGCCCAGCAAGGCCCAACTCGCAGCCCACCTTTCTTTCCCTCAGCGAAACGTTGTTCACTCGATCACGCACCCATACAGACGATGACAAGTGGACCCTGTCCCCTCACTCCCTTTCTCACTGACCAGCCGACCCCACCCTCTCCTGTTCATCGTCTACACCCACGACCTGTTCTTCCTCCCCTCGTCGCCGTTTCTGGCTTTGATTTCGCGGCTTGAATTCGTCTTAACGCGGCCACCATTACTCGCAGTGACCATGCACATTTAAACGCCAGCGACTCTCCTCCATTTCCCCTCTGTATCCTCCCCCAAGTGCGCCCCCAGGCTGTCGAATTTCGCCAGACACCGCCCACTGTCCGACGACACTCTGGCGACGATTCCGGCCATGTCCTGCCACCCCTTGCCTCCCCGACCAAGCTCACACCTTCCCCACTCCCAGGAGCATCTCCCTGTACCTCCCATTCAACCGCGGGCGCCCCATAACCTCGACTCCAACAACCACTGAGCGCCGCCGCGTCTGGTTCTTCTCCGACGACCTCCCCCCGGTAACACCGACCTCCCCTTCATCTCAGGATGATACTCCTACGCTCTACTCTCTCTTGCGCGTCTAACAGACCCCCTGTTTTGTCTTTCTGTGACCTGTATCCTCGCCAACTACGACGCCAGTGCGTGCCCGACGCTGTCCTAAACTCCGGCGAGCGATTGCCGTCCACCCCGAGCGCCCCTTCGACGGAGACGACCATGTTGAGCACTAGCATTCCACGGCGATCACTATGAGCATCTCCCCACCTTCCTTTGCTTCCTGTATCGCCGGCGCCGTCATCGTCTGGCCGCTCCGCCGCCAGCCACCGCCGTAGCGCCGCTAGTTTTAGGTCGAGCTTGCAGCAGCCGTCCGATCTCGATCTAGTGGCTAAGATAGAAGCTAGGCGAAAGAGTAAGTAGCATCTGCGCACCGCACGATCTGACTTGATCCAACGCACCAGAGTAGTCGATCCGAACGAAACGTTTTTGACCAATAGGATTGCACCACGTGGCCTGTAGTTGATTTAAAAGACAGATTTGATCTATTAGATTTCCAATTTTGTAAATTGCACAACTTTTAAACCACACGTCCAAATTTGGCAAACTTTATATCATTGGAATCAGTGGAACAAGCCCTAGCCAACCATGCCTTTTGTTTAGTAAAAAGCTTCTGGAAAAATGGTTGTTTTTGCAGAAACATTTGTATGCTTGTTAAGGATGTAAAAATTGTTTAAAAATGAATTTGGGGATAAAATCTTTTGCAATTGGATTGCTTTGAACCTACTGACCATAGGAAGCACTTTGTGGATTCAAAAATGTATTTGGTGAAGGAAAAGAATGATTCTTTGATTTAAAACCATTTCTAGTCAAATAAAAATATAGTTTATTTATTAAAAATGGTTTTGGAAGAAAACTTTTGGGAAATGTTTTGTTTCAAACTCTCTGACCCCAAACACCAAGTTTTATGGTTTGAAAACATATTTGGTGAACCCTATAGATTAATGCCTTAGTAAAAATATTTCTACACCACATAAAATAATACTTTGTTTTGAAAATGGTTTATGAAGTGAAACCTTTTGCAAATAACTTTGCCACTTTACAAAATGACCAATAGGTGTTATCAAATGTTTATGACCCATTAGGAACCACTTTTTCAAATAAAACAAAGCTTGGCATGTTTGCATGCATTACCTTGACTTTGTTATTTTATGTGATGTTTTGCTTGATTGGTAGATTGAGTCTGTGCCTTGTTTGATTGGATTGTAGTGACTTGAAGAGTGTGATTGTTGCAAGGACAAGGAGTGAACCCATACTCTACCAAAAAGGCAAGTGATGCTTCATACTTTTTGTCCCATTACTTTCACTATGCATTAGTGATTTTTCTAAGTAAAACTTGCATGGAAATTTTGCTAAGTATAAAACTTACTATAGGAAAAACCTAGTAGATGAAACCTTAGTAGAAACTTTCCTAAGTTAAGATTCCTACTACTATCAAGCTTAGCTTAGCTAATAGAAAACAAGGGTGGAATATACATTCATACTATGGAAAATTTCTAAGTCTGAGGACTTATGTTTTTCTTAATAAAACAACTAAGTCAATGAATCACCTGGGTGGAATGGGACTTGATTGGTGGTTTTTGGTTGAGTGGTTCACAAGGCCCATGTCTATGGTTGACCTTGTGTATCTCACTTGTGGATGCCCACCCAGGAACAAAGAGATTTGAGATGTCAAATGTTGAGAAGCTTCAAGTGCAGCCACTTGGCATTATGGGCTCTGCCTGGATCATATAGGTTGCAAGAACTTAGCCATATGGATAGTTGGTGGTAGAGTTTGATAGGTTGGAACGCGTCCATTTTGGTCTAAGGGAAGGCTTTTGAAAGATCTTGTCTTGGGAAACCAAGTCTTGTGGGGAAAGTGCACCACCTCTGCAGAGTGTAAAATCTAAGTACTTAGCCATGTCCCTGGTAAAGGATAATTTGAGCATCAAGACATGGAAGCAATCAAGAATCTCATCATTCAAATTTCTAAGTTAAAATCTTGTGGTTTGAACAAGGGTTAAAGGATTCTTCAATCTTTGATTGAGAAAAATGATTTTGTCAAGCAAAAACTTAGTGTTTTCAAAATGATAAGGAAAATCTATTTTGAGCAATGCTAGCCTCAACTCCACTTAGCCAAATGCATATAGATGATAGACTCCACTATACTACCATAGTATCACTTGCCAATACAATTTCAAATGTATTGAACCTTGTGGCTGTAACTTGTTATGTTGCAGGTTTGATTGATATGAGTAAAGTTGATTGATTAGGATTACAAGTCTACAACCAACATGTCTGCTTGTGGCACTTTGAAGATGAAGGACCCCATGCTTATAGATATTCTGCTGCAATGTAATGTAATAGCCAAATGAGCTATGTAAGATGTAATAAAATTATGTTATTCCTGGTTATAAAGTTGTATTATGACCTTTGTTTCTTGATATTACATCTTAACTGTGGATGCTAGCTATTGATCCAGGGACTAGCATTGTAAACACAGGGGACTCCACCTTATATTGTTTAAAGGTTGGGACACTTCCTCTACAGATGGTATCAGAGCATTGTGTTGCCTGTAGGATTTGTAAACCTAGGATTGGACAAAAACCCTTAGAAAAATAGGAGTTGTATTTGTTCCAAAATTTATCTACAAACAATCTTGTAAACTCTTTACTCAACCATTTTGGATTTGATTCTACATCTCTTCTATTTCAACTTGATGGAAAAACCTACCCCATGCCCAAAGACTTCACCATGTGCAAAGGACTTCATCAACTCTAATGACTTCAACATCTTCAACTCTAATGACTTCAACTTCTTCAACTCTAATGACTTCAACATCTTCAACTCTAATGACTTCAACATCTTCAGCATTTTCACCAAGGACTTCAATCTTGGATGTCACTAAGGACAAGTGAGACAAAGAAAGCTTGCTCAAGAATTGGAAACTAAGGAAACATAACTTAGAAGGAGCCATCAACACCTTTGAAGTTTTGTGACCAAGAGATTTTCCAAGGAAACCATGATCTCATGCAAGAAGAATCAACCAAGAAAGATGGAAAGATCACAAGTGAACCATATAGATGGACCACCATGTTTTAGATAATTCAAACACACCAACTTATGTGGTGTAACAAAAATATTTTTGGTTTCCTAAAAATATGCTTGGAAACTTTGTTGTTGAGTAGATTGTTTGTTTGTGATTGCATGCACATTGCTTGTGTGAATTATGATGTGTGTGATTAGAATTGATTCCTTAGAAATATCTTGCCTATTCTAATCCCAATCCAACCCAAACAGATGACTTCTCCAAGAAACTCCAACATCAAGGTTGATGACACCAACACCAACCAAGAGGACAACATGAGAGAACTCATAGCAACCCAAAACCAGTTGAGCCAAGAGACAACTCAGCTTTTAGCCAACAACAATGGACTAGACCCAGCCATACAAAGGATTTTGAAACTTCAATCCCAATTGTTGCAAGGATTGGTTACTCAAATGATCAACATGGGAGAAAATTTTCCCAAAGAGCTAAGGACAACAAGGATGACAAAGATGTTATTCTAGAAGGAACCCAAGCTAACAATACTTGTGGAGACAAGGATCATGCATCCAAGGAGAATGAAGATCAATGCCCTAATGGTAAAGAAGAAAGTCATATCTCTACTAACTGCCCCAAGAAGAGAGAAATATTTCCCACCTTTGAGGAACATGAACTAAAAGAACTCCTAACTTTGGAGAGACCCAAAAAGAAGAAGAAGAAGAAGAAGAAGAAGGATATTACTCAAGTGCAATGTTACAATTGCAAAGAGAAGGGACACTATGTCAATGAATGCCCAGAAAAGAAGAAGAACCAAGGAAATAAACAAGAAGAATTGTTACCCAAGGAAAAGAAAGATATTAGCCAAGTGTGGTGCAACAACTGCAAAGAGCTAGGACATTATGCAAGCAACTGTCCAGAAAAGATCAAGCACAAGATAAACAAGCCTATGAGGGATCTCAGCCTTGTCACATGTTTCAAATGCAAGGAGCTAGGCCACTATGCAAACTTCTGTCCAGGAAAGTTACACCAAGATCCCAAGCAAGATAAGATGTAATTTAGTTGGAAAATTTTAAGGGTGGTAGTACCCTAGTTGTTTTGAGCCTACTTGTAACCCTAGCTTTCCCAAATCTCGGGACGAGATTTATTTTAAGGGTGGTAGCCTGTCACATCCCAAGATTTTCCAAATCTTGTAATGTGAAAAATAAATTAATTAAATAAAACTTTGTTGATTTTCAGGGTGAGAAGAAACTTTTTGATTCCAATTGGAAACTTTCAAACGTTTTTGATCAAACAAATCCTAAAGGGATTTGAAAAATTAAACAATTAGTAAAGAAAATATTTTGATTAAGTGGAATTACTATTTTTGGATCTTTAAATAAAAGATTTGGTTTTCAAATGAAAGGGAAGAAATATAAGGAATTATTTTATAGAGCCAAATTAAAGGTTGGGACACTTCCTCTACAGATACGATACTTCTCCTCGATGATTCAGAATCTTGAAAGGTCTGATATATCTGGGGGCTAACTTTCCTTTGAGCTAGAAACGCTGCATTCCTTTCAAAGGCGACACTTTCAGATACACAAAGTCTCCGATATTGAAAGCGAGGTCTCGACGTCTCTTGTCGACATAACTCTTCTGTCTTGACTGGGCGGTGGTCTTGAGGTGCTCATGGATCTTGTGAACTTTCTCTTCTGCTTCTCGTAGGATGCCGGGTCCGAAAATCTGACTCTCTCCTACTTCCGACCAATTCAAAGGGGTACGACACTTCCTTCCATACATGAATTCAAATGGGGTCATTTGCAAACTGGCTTGATAACAGTTGTTGTACGAAAATTCTATGAAAGGCAGACAATCTTCCCATTTAGATCCATACTCTGGCACACATGCTCTCAACATATCTTCGAGTATTTGATTTACTTGCTCCGTTTGTCCATCTGTGTGAGGGTCATAAGCGCTGCTGAAATGTAGTCTTGTTCCCAATCCTTCTTGGACTTTCTTCTAGAATCTCGAGGTAAACTAAGTTCCTCGATCTGACACGATGTTCTTGGGGACTCTGTGCAAACTGATGATTCTAGCGATGTACAATTCCGCTAGCTTCGAACTCTGGTAAGTGGTCTTGATAGGTAAGAAATGGGATACCTTGGACAATCTGTCAACTATGACCCAAATAGAGTCATTTCCCCTACTAGAAGTAGGCAATCCGGTGATAAAATCCATTACAACCGAATCCCATTTCCATTCTGGAATATGCGGTGGTTGCAACAGTCCTGCGGGTCTCTGATGTCCCGCCTCGACTCTCTGACAAATGTCACACTTGGTGATGTAGCTTCCGATTTCTCTCTTCATCTTATGCCACCAAAATTGTTCCTTCAAATCCTGATACATCTTCGTTCTTCCGGGATGGATAGAATAAAGAATATCATGGGCCTCTTTCAAAATAAATTCCTTTAACTATGAATCTGCTGGTACACAGAGACGTCCTTTGTACCACAGAACTCCTTCTTCGTCTTCAGTGAATCTGGGTACTTTCCCTGTACCGATGCGACGTTTGATTCCGTCGATACTAGCATTTCCCTTCTACGCTTCCTTGATTTGACTGATCAAAGTGGGTTGAAGTTCTATGCTAGCCAAAAATCCTTCACTTACTAATTCCATTCTGAAATCTTCCATCTCCTTGTGAAAACTTGGTTGCTCCTTCAAAATCATGGAGTTCAAGCGGCACGACAATCTTCTAAGGGCATTTGCTACTACATTGGCTTTACCGAGGAGATAGTGAATGTCCAGATAATAATCCTTGATTAGCTCGATCCATCTTCTTTGCCTCATATTCAGCTCCTTCTTAGTGAATATATACTTCAGGCTCTTGTGATCCGAATAAATCTCACAACGGTTTCCCATCAGGTAATGCCTCCATGTCTTCAGGGCTAGAACTACGGCTGCTAGTTCAAGGTCATGGGTAGGATAGTTCTGCTCATGCTGCTTCAATTGTCGGGATAGGTAAGATATAAATTTGCCTTCTTGCATCAACACACATCTGAGACCGATCTTGGATGCGTCACAATACACATCAAAGGGCTTTGTGATATCCGACATGATCAAGATTGGGGTTGAAATCAATCTCCTCTTGAGTTCCTGAAAACTCTCTTCACATTTGTTCGTCCATTCAAACTTCGTATCCTTCTTCAATAATTGGTTCATGGGTCTGGCGATACTCGAGAATCCTTCTACGAACTTGCGGTAGTATCCCGCCAATCTGAGAAATGCACGAACTTGGGTTTGAGTAGTTGGGGCTTGCCAATCTTCAACATCCTTCACCTTTGCATGGTTAACGGCAATTCCTCCGGCTGATACGATATGCCTGAGAAATCCTACCTCCTATAACCAGAATTCACATTTGCTAAACTTGGCATACAACTGATGCTCCCTAAGGGTTCCAAGGATGGTCCTCAGGTGTAGCTCATGTTCTTCTTCTGATTTGGAATAGATCAGAATGTCATCGATGAAAACAACGACAAACTTATCCAGGAAGTTCATAAAAATCTTATTCATGAGGTTCATGAAATAAGCTGGGGCATTGGTTAATCCAAAGACATGACAGTATACTCATATAATCCATATCTGGTGGTAAAGGCAGTCTTTGGAATATCCTCTGCGCAAATCTTGAGTTGATGGTAACCAGTCCTAAGATTAATCTTAGAAAACACTTTGGCACCAGTCAACTGATCAAACGGGTCTTCTATCTTGGGAAGTGGGACTTGTTCTTGATGGTGACATCATTCAGCTTCCGATAATCCGTACACAAACGGTTACCTACATCTTTCTTGTCCACAAACAGCACTGGTGATCTCCATGGCGACGCACTTGGTTGGATCAATCCTATCTCCAGCATAGCATCCAGTTTCTTCTTCATCTCCTCTAATTCAGACGGGTTCATACTATATGGTCTCTAGGCTATGGGTCCGGTTCTAGGGATCAGTTCAATGATAAACTCGATATCCCGATCTGGGGGCATACCGGGCAAAACATCTGGAAATACATCGGGGTATTCACATACTATCCGGACTTGATCAATGGTGGGTTGGGCTAGACTATTGTTGCACTTGAATTGACGGGGCAAGGTTTCAGATACATGCTCGATTGATATTCCGGCTGTACTGATCATGGTTATGGCTTTCTTGGCATAGTCGATTAATCCTTTATGTTTTGACATCCAATCCATTCCTAGTACTACTTCCAAACCTTTTGTCCCAAATACTATTAGATTAGCATAAAAATCTATGCCATGGATTCGTATAGGTACATCTTTGCAAATTTGTCTAGCTTTGGTGATTGAACCAAGTATTTGAACTATCATAACATGCTTCAATTTGGTTGGTTGAATCTTACTAGTGCATGCAAATTCTTCAGTAACAAATGAGTGCGATGCTCCAGAATCAAACAACACTCTTGCAAGTACTGAGTTAACAGAAAACATACCCAGCACGACATCTGGCGCTTCTTGGGCTTCTTCAGCATGCATGAGAAAGAGATGGCCGTTGCGGTTGAGCGAGTTCCCTGGGGCAAACCTTCTTCCGGGATGAACACGACGCTGCTGCTGAGCTGGGGCATTTGCATTGGGGGCTGCGGCAATCTTTTTGGGACACTCATTGGAATAGTGACCTTTGGTTCCACATTCATAACAAGTCACCTAAGACTTGTCCTTTCCTGCAACAGGCACATCATTGCTTCCAGTCCTTGGGGCAGTGTTGGTGTTGGGGGCAACGTTGTTGTTGAACTTGGGAGGTGCACGGTTGAAATTGCTCGGGTTCCCGGGGTTGTTGTTGTGATTTCCTCCGGGCCTTGGGTTTCCTCCTCCACGGTTGGGGTAGGTCGGACGGTTCATCGGGGGTCGGTTGGTTCTTGTGGCAAATCCTGGAGATGGGTTGGGGCGATACTTTGGTGTATGATGGGTTCCTGGTTGATGCATCATGTGACGCTTGCAGTTCTCATTGGCTTGGATGATCTTGCCTTCCATCTAAATGGCAGAGTCCACTAAGGCTTCAATATCAGCAAAGGGGATATTGACTAACACTGTCTGCATTTCATCATGCAGACCATTCAGGAATCTCTCCTTCTTCTTGGCTTCGGTATCAATCTCGTCTGGTGCATACCTATCCAATGACAAAAATTTGTCACGGTACTCAACTATTGTTATCCTTCCTTGCTTCAGTTCCCTGAATTCATCTCTCATCCTCTTGATCAAACCCGGTGGCACATGGGTTCTGCTAAACTTGATTTTGAATTCCTCCCAAGTCATCATCTGACCTCCATTCAAGGCGCGAACACTGTTCCACCATGCTCTTGCATCTCCGGACAGATAGTGGGTGGCAAATAGAACTTTCTCATTGGCTTCCACTCCTGCAACTTCTAAGTTGTTCTTCATGTTTGCAGCCAATCATCGACATCGAGGGGATCTTCAGACTTAGTGAAAATGGGTGGATTGGTGTTTTGGAAGTTCTTGAGCTTGGATCCATGGTTATTCTGATTACCATGGCCTGGTTGTTGTTGGTCATCTGAGCGATGTGTTGGAGGGTAGCTAAGTTGGCTTGACGTTCGGCTCTTTCAGCTTCACGGTCCGAAACCAACATTTGCAAGATCCGCAACATCGGGTCCAGGGATGAACTGCTTCCTCCGCGAGGCATCTGAGGATTGAGATAGATCATGAGAAAAGATGGAAATTTCTAAGGTTCAGGGTTTTCAAAAAGTTTTTAAAGTTTGACTCAGATTTTTCTAGCAACTTGCTTTTCATTCATTCATCACACATCATACAACACACACCACAACAAAGGAAACAGATGGTTTTAAGAACCATTCTGGGAAACTATGATACAATGGGACCGGATACAACTCACTAATGCTAGTTCTCAAGTGCTACTACTCCTCAGAGTCGGTGTCCTCATCATCCTCATCATCATCATCATCATCATCATCAATGAAGGCGAAGTCATCCTCATCGGTGAAGAAATCCATGGCTTGATCCTCCAGAAAGTCAGCATCACTGAGATAGTAGTAGGGGTATCCACGAAGGTCTTCCCCAACATTCTCCCTCTCCTCTAGCTGCATATCCCTCTCGTGGATAGTCTCCTCCAAGTCTATGATCTTGTGGCGGAGACGGGCAATGATGCGCTCCTTTTTGTCGAGCTGACGGCGACGAGACTAGCGATCCTTCACCAGAATGGTGATGGTCTGATCCTTCTAAGAAGCAATGGCGAACTTGTGGTTGGAGTAGGAACGTGCATTGTCCAACTCCTTCTACCGGTCATACATCATGAAGCTGAGGTGATCCACTTGGTTCTTCAGCTCAGGGTGATATGGTGCCTCCAGTGGCTGTCCCATAGCATCACACCTTGGGCAGAACTCAAAGCGGGTACCCTTGATCTGATTGATACTCTGTCCACACACACACGGGCAAGAGCTTCCTGCATGGCCCTAGCAAGTCCATCTAGCCAGTTGTTCTCTCTGATGGTGAACTGAATTCCCTCTGTGGTGGGGACTTCAATCTTTCCTCGGAGACTTGCAACAATTAGCCATTGCAACTCCTCTCCTTCCTGATCGTTGAGCTGAGCTCTGAAGAACTCGGGGTGCGGATGCTCCAGCATATCCGACATCTGGTCCAAGTCACGCTCAAAGATGAGGTCTCCTCCATTCCCCAACTGATAGAACTTGATATACTCCACGTCCATCTATAAGAATATAGGATGAGTAAGTTAGTAGAGTGATCAAGTGTGTCAAATTTTAATATAAGTTTGCAAGAATTTTTGGGAGAACATGAATTTTCATGAAAGAGTCTAAGTGATAAGAATGAGAATAAGTTTTCATAAATACTCACTTCCTTGGTTTTGAAACTAAGTTTTTGATTCAAACATCCATTCTAAGCTAGGGTCTCCTATGGTCAGGATGGCTCTGATACCAACTTGTCAACACCCAGATTTTTAATCCCAGATGTCTGTTATGCCATACATCGCAATCCCAGGATTACCATTTCTGCGAGACATAACAGATTTGGATATCACAGTAGATCATCCATTACAAACCATACATAAGGTCTTACACAAATAAGGATCACATGATCCAGTTTTTAATACAATTCAAGCAGCAGAATAACGTAATAATAACGGTAGCATAGGCGAGACTCCATCTTCATGGTCACAGGCAAAACTGACGATGGGAGATGATCCTAGTTGTCGTAACCTTCCTGCTGTTCGTCCTCCTGATAGTCTTCTTCATAGTCTGGCCACGGGAATAGCCATGGACAAAGCCATGAGTACTCTTTAAGTACTCGCAAACTAATAAGTGAAGTGGTTTGGAGTAGGAAGTACTAAGCTCTAGGTTGTTTTGAAAAAAGCCAGATTTATCTATACTGAGTTTAGAAGCAAAGAAAGCTAGTTGAAATTTTTATAACACCTAAGTGGGAACTTGAATTTCATATCACAACCCTGTTGTGGTCAAGTCAAGTCACAAATCATTTCATAAGTCATTTTGAAAACATATAACGACGGAACAATATGGCCACTCCAACTGTCCATAACCACGGACGTGGCTATTCGAATAGTTTGACACTCTCCAGAGGTTGTACACTTTCACCACAATATTCGATACATCCGTCAGGAATAATCCTGATTCACCATACTTAGTATGCGGATAATCAATCCTAACCTTTCAATTACACACCTTAGTATAGGCACCTATCCTATGATTTTGGCCTCCCAACCATGACCATCTGTCATCTTGGGAACTACACAGGTGGACAATCTTCACAAGGTAGCCTCAGCTCAAACCTTGGCCGCAAGGGAACCCATACTAAGGTATATAAATTTCCACTCAAGCCCTACCCAATTTTCGGGTATTGTGGTTGTACAGTAAAATTGGAATGGTATCGCATCCAGACAACCATCAGTTTTATAAAGGGATAAGGCTCATGCCTTAACATTTTCATCATCAAAATCATCTGGTGTTTTCAAGAACACATGTCAAAACATATCAGTAGAATGACTCATCATTCTAAGGTTTTCATAACCATTTTCACCAATTATTTCCATCTAAAGTTGATCAAGTTTTATGCTTAGCACTAGCATCTACAAGAGGGGGTAAACATTAATGATGGGTGAGAATCAAGTGTATACTATCTAAGTTCAATCTCATACCTCGGGATGACATCAAGATTATATAACTTAGGCCAAGTTTTATGATCTTTATGCTACCTTTAAATATCTGTCTAAAATCTACAAGTAACTAAGTAAACTTTGATAGAAAGCTTTGCTAAAGAAAATAAAATACTAAGCTTGCAAAATAAAACTAGGATTGGGTATCAAGTGGGGTAAGCTTGCAAGTAGAACTTGCATAGTTTAGCTTAGCTAAGATAGTAGCTTGCTAAGATATTAGTATAGGCTTGCATAATTGCAAGTATAAACTTGCTTAGATAGCTTGCCTTGTGTGCAGAGTAGTGATTGAAGTTCTCCTCGGCTTCTTCCTCATAGTATTCTTCTTCCTCCTCGTATCCTTGGTCGGTACTAGCGTCTATAAATAAATATGAGGTGTACAATCACCAAACAATACTTAACTAGTTCTATTTATCACACCAAGGTTTTCACTAGATGATCATCACAAACATCACAAAGATTAAGGCAATATTTTTATTCTCTTTTGTTTTGGAAAAGTAATTTCTAATCATTGAAAAACTACTTAAGATTTAATATTCTCCAACTAAAACATGGGATCATGTTGACACATGTCATCACCATATATTTCAGTACATGGGAATGTGATTTAAAGTGGTGTCACAATTTAATAAAGTTTAACCTTTTTTATTTTAAATAATTAAAGTGACTAGAATGGCCTATGAGGCATTCTTTTATTGCTTAACCATTATTTCTGCAAGTAAACCTATATATTTTTATATATTCAGAAAGGTATAGTTAAATGTGATTTTTGAGAGTTGGAATCAACTGAAAAGCTTTTGTGGTTGAATTTTGAAAAATGTTTGAATACAGAAAAGCTTTTGCCTTGTTATTTTTACTATAGGTGATCTACAATTCCAATTGGTTTGAATCAAACGGGCTTGGATTAAGAATTCCAATACCTTTCTAGCAAAATTAGTTTCATGCAATTTGGTTTAGTGAATCGAGCTGGGTGGATTTTTGAATCTAGGTACATAACTGAGTTTGAAACTAAAAGAATAAACCTAAATTTGAATTACTGGACGCGGGATGCTAACTGGGCCGGCCCACGGTGCACAGCGCACGCGCGAGTGGGTTTAAGTGAATGACCCCACCAGTCAGCGAGACAGGGGGTGCGAAGCGGTACGAGACATTCTAGGCTGAAGGTACCGGCGGCTTCTCCTTGGGCGGCTCCAATCAACAGCTCATTTCTTCCTCCTCCGCGGCAGAGTCCGGCCAAATTCTGGCGATGTGCTACTTTCCTTGCTCCGGGAGTGAGGTGGGGTGCTTCTGAGAGAGAGGGGAGTGAGATGGTGTGCTGAGTTCGAACAGGGGTGGCCTCTATTTATAGTGCAAGAAGGGGACCGAAGGGCGCGGGCGGAGCTCGTCGTTGTCATCATCACAGCGAGCTACTGGCATGGGCGAAGGTAGGGGACTGTGCTGTGTTCCCTAGCGAAGCTCAACGGCATGGTTACACGGCGTGGGGTGGTGCGAGACGGTCGGAACACGTCGACGCTCTGGGTGGGTCCGACAGAAGTATTATTGGCGCACAGGTGATACAGGTCGCATGGCGGCGAACGGGCGTGTCTGGGGTGTTCCTGGGGTGGTGGCGATCCTGCTTTCACGCGGTGAGGGCGGCACGCGGTCTGTGGGCGTGTGTCGCGGGTGGCGCTCTGGCGCGCTCTCGGCACGCTCGGGCTGTGTGGTCCAGGGGATGGCAATGCTCGGGCCTTGGACAGTGGGTGGCGGAGGATGGTGGTGAGGGACCCAGACAAGGTTGGCGAGGCTATGAAAGCTTCTAGCTTGCTGGCGACATTGGGGTGGCAATTGTGCTCTCGGCATGCTTGCCATTGATGGCATGGTCGGTTTTACAGTGAGCTAGAGGGGTTAAACAAGTTAGATGGTCTACTGAGGGTGTAGTGTGAGCTAGATAGGGAACAAGTTAGGACAAAATTACTGCTCACTATAGTGTTTAATGTTTGTTGGTTTGGTGTTTGCAAGGTGTTTGATGAAATGGCCGAAAGAGATTCAAATTTGAATTTTTGATTCAAACGTTGTGGGTGTACTATGTACATACTAAGGAGTCTCTGGTTGATTGGATTGGTCAAGGTGCACTGATTTGGTTGGGTTTGAAAAGGGGTGATCTTCACATATGTTATAGATTCAATTTTGAAATGTCATTTGAATCAAGTTGCCAAATGTTTCTGTCAGTTTGAAAGGTGGGCTTGGGTTCATTTTTACTTGGTCTAGAAAGGGGTGAAAATAAATGGAAATGTTTCTGTTTGAAATCTTGGACTAGAAACAGTCAAAGTGGCCTAGTGACCAAGATTGGCAAAAATGACCATTTGCTTTATTTGTTTTATTTTTTATTTTTCCTTGATTTGTTTCTATTTGGAAATGTTTTAGATGATGTTGTTTTCATCTTTAAACAATTCCTTTCTATTTAGATCAATCACACAAGTCCATTCATGCATTCATACAATCATCACATACACACATGCATTCATTTGATTTTTATTTAACAAAAGTTTTTGTTAACCCTAATTTTGGTGATTAGAAAAAGATAATCATGATCAATATTTTTGGGATGTTACAACTGGTGGGATGGTGCTGGGCCTAAGTGGGATGTAGCCAGGTGAGCTGACGGCGGCTGCTGCTGCATGCGAGCGACGGTTAAGCCAGTGAGGGAGTGGGCCATGGGCCGTGTCTGCTATTTGTTTCTTTTTCCTTTGTACTTTTCTGTTTTCTGTTTTCTGTTTTTAGCTTTTGTATTTAAATAATTGTTTTGAATATTTCTTATAGAATTTTAAGCAGTTGTAGCAATACTGAATTGTATTTAATATCATTTTGTGGACTTTTATTATATAAGGTTTTTATATTTCCTTTATATAGGTCTTTTCTTTTTAATAATTTTGTAATGGCCTTTGTTATTAATTTTCTTTCCATAATAAACCATGGATTTATTATATGATATTTCCTTATTTATTTATAAAACTTAGTTCTAGTTAACTTGTAGTTTGGAGGGAAATTTTATATAATGATCCTATATCATTATTTGATGCATGATATATTAAGGAATTAATATGGTTAATATTATTCCCATGAATCTAGGAAATAGCAATGTATATATTTTATTATAACTAACATAGGAGTTAGGTTTTGAATTGTAAATGTTTACCATTAGTTTTTAGGAGACATAATATACTCATATTATTTTATAAATGTGGATAGAAATTAATGGTTAAGTCATGTTGTCTTCATACTTGTGTTCATGAATGGTATCACCATCCAGGATAAAATAATGGGGTTTTTCTTTTAGTCAATTAATGAGAAAGAGTTAATAATTGTGGTTTATAAACACAGGTGATTTTGTTGTTTGAAATTGAGAAGGATATGCTTAAGTGATTTGCTATAGGAAAATATTCCTATCAGCCATTGTGGAAATAAGATGATTGGTCAAACAGATGAGATAGATATTAAGTTTGATTCTAGATTTAAGGTTGAATGTTTATCAAGAATTTCTATCTTCCATACTTCATAATTCTTGTCTTCTACTTAATGAATTCCTTTCCTAGATATACTACTTCTTCTTATCCATCATCATGTGTTAACATGATGAGCTATACTACTTATACTTTTACTAAGAACTTCTCCTTCTAAATCCATTTGTAAATCCAATGAGCTTCACACTAAAGCTCTATATGATCTCCTTATATAGATAATTCTTATCTCTAGAATGCTTCTGATGGATCTAATTTCACTTGAATGATTACTCTCTTACTCCACAATTACTTTGTGATCTCACTTATAAATCTCAGAAGCTTGTCACTAAAGCTTTTCATAATCTTCTAATATCTATTCTTGGTTATATCATCTACTCCACTAATGATAACCTCTAATCCATTAAGTAGTTACTTCTAACTCCTTTCATATACTTCCTTTATCATCCAACACTAACATTACTCTAATAGATTCATATATCCAATTCTTCTCTCCTCAAAAGCTTACTATCCTTTAAGAGAAATAACACTACTTCAATAACTCCATACTACTCTAGATTCAGCTTAGCCATATTATCTTATATCTATTTTACTCCAGTATCTTATATTCAAACTTCACATCATATCATGGTAACTTATCATGGATAACCTAGGATAACATATCTATACTAATGCTTAATCATATTATATCCACCAATGTCACTTATACATGATATGATCATTCACTCTTAGTGACTTAGGCATGACCATTATAATCATTTGATCATTTATGGCTTAGGTTTCCAGTTGGCTAATCAAGGCCTTCATCAATACAACATTATAGTTGTATTATAATTATCTTATCAGTATCTCATACTGAATAGAAGATATTATTCATTGACAATAACTACTTGATCCAACAAGATTACTTCTTGGTAACTATCTTTAGAATTCATCCTTGTAATCTTCTTTGTTACTGATGAGTCTAGCAGCACTTCGTTGGGATACCCCAAGCGGAAAGTATGATGCAGTACATCAGACAAGTTTCCCTCAGTAAGAAACCGAGGATATCGAACCAGTAGGAGGAAGGAAATGTTCCAAAGGTGTTGCAAGAAAGGTGGGACATGCACAACACAAACTCAAGACTTTGCCCCAACTAACAGTGAGGTTTTCAATCTCACCGGTTGCTATAACAAAGGATTAACTGTATGGTGTGGAAGGTGATGATGGTTTGCAGCAAGTAAATAGTAACAGTGGAAGATGTATCAATAGTGAAGATTGGACCAGGGTCCATAGTTCACTACAGGTGCTCTCCTTAGATAAACAACATGGCATGAAGGGTAAACAAATTACAGCAGGGCAATTTACAGGAACTGAGCAAGGCATAACAATGCAATACAAGACAAAAATATCCTATAAGATTCGATTGGGCAATACAACAATATACATAGACCGCCATCCAACATCATCTATTACTAGAAGTCCACCTTCAGGTTATCATCCGAACCCCCTCCAGTATTAAGTTGCAAGCAACAGACAACTGCTTTAAGCAAAGTGTGTAAGGTAAACAATCCACTTGTTACATGAACAAGAGACTGTTGTTTTCTCCCTAGTGGCAACAGTACATCTACAACCGAAGAGATTTCTGTCACTTCCCTTGGAAACTAGAGGCATGAACCCACTATCGAGCATAAATACCCCCTCTTGGAGTCACTAGCAACTACTTGGCCAAGATAGATACTAACAACGGAGAGCATGCAAGATTAAAAACAACACAGATATGATAGAATCAAATAGACAAAACCATTAATCAATCTGACATAGTAATCTCAATATCCATCGGATCCCCGCAAACACAACATGCATGATTACAAATAGATTAGATCTTGATCATGAATGGAGCTCACAAGATCTATACATGAAAGCACAAGGAGGAGATACGACCATATAGCTACTACATGGACTCGTAGTCCAAGGTGGAACTACTCACGCTTCATACCAGAGGCTGGCATGATGAAGAAGAAGGCCTCCGGGATGATCTCCCCTCCGGCAGGGTGCCGGGAAGAACTTCAGATCTCCCCCCCCCGATCTAGGGAAGATGGTGGTGGCGGCTATAGAAGGTTTCGTGGAGTTTTGATCAGGTGTCTAGAGTTTCTGCATCGGGGGCTTCTTATAGCGAAGGGGCGAGCCAGAGGGACCACACCCTACCCAGGCACGGGGTGGGCCCACCCACTCCTAGGGGGGTCTGGCCGCCCTGTGGCGTCCCTCTGTCTCGTCTTCTCGCTTCGTCTCCCCCACGGTAAAATATTGACTTTGGCTTTTGTCCCGTCCAATTCCGAGAAAATATTGATTTTATGCCTTTCTGGAACCAAAAACAGAAGAAAACAGGCAACTGGCACTATGGAAACTTGTTAATAGGTTAGTTCTATAAAAGATATAAAAACACATCAAAGTGTAGACAAAGCAAAGCAAAGTAGATACTAAACAAGCATGGAGCATCCGAAATTATAGATATGTTTCCGAAGTATCAAGCATCCCCAAGCTTAAATCCTGCTCGTCCTCTAGTAGGTAAGTGATAAAAGAATAATTTTTGAGGTGACATGCACCATCAAAACCAAGATCAAACCATTTGCAAGCATTGAAAGATGGGATCAAAGAACTCTAAACATGTGCATGAAAGATGGAGTTCTAACAATAGGACATAGTAACTATGCATGCAACATGAAAGGCTACAAACAAAGATCATGAATAACATGCATTGAAAAACATTTGTTTGTTTCACATATAAAAAACATGGCATAGTGGAATTCAACTTGTCCCTCGTGGAGTAGCAAATAGATGCATTGGACACCTTCAAAGTTCATAAGAGTGACTAGATACAAGTAGCACAAGAACAAGCAATATCAACAATATGCATCAATCAATAATTTTTGGGACACTGCACATAGAACTAAGAATGACAACTATGCTCTCTTAATGGTGCCTAAAGGTAGAAGGTGGAGACTCAACAAAATAGTGGAAGAAAGGCCCTTCATAAAGGGAAGTAGGGATTTCAAGTTTCAAAAAGAGCTTCCAAAAATTATGGTACTTGTTAGCTTTCAGCCCTCATTGCCCCTATCATAAGCATCTTGAAGTGATTAAGGTTAAAGTGAACAAACTATGGAGTATATGCTTGACAAAGTATAAGTTGGCAATCTCAAGTCCCTTGAATACGAGGGCCACACCTAATGCTACTCAACTTCAGTCACCTGTAAGTTCTTTTCATAGTAAGTACATGCATATCATAGAGAACCGCCAACGGGGTACCCCTTGCACATGGTACAGGAGCTATCCTATAACCAAAATTACAAGGCAAGCAGACAATGAGCATCTCAGCGATCTTTTTATTTACTATGTGCATAGCTTTTATTGAGAATGCTTCACAGAATGCTCATTATGGTGATGTTGCAAGTTTCCACCATGATTAGGCATGGCTTAGGCTAGCGGCCCAGGCGTTTCTCTAACACAAAATACACAACTCCATGGACTTACAAGCTCCCTCTTTATTTCCCACCGGTGACATCCATAAACAAAAGAGCATGATATCAACTGTGTACAAAGTACAAGTGCAATATTGAAAATGTTCCCCGTGACAGCATGGTTCTGCTAATTCCAACGTATAAGTGCAAGCATATACAACATAGATGACAAAATGGTTCAAGTTTATTAGGGGCAAAGAATATAAAGTGTGCCATCAAGTTTGTGGGGGCTTTAGTCACTAAGTTTTCACATAACAAAATACTTTTTAGATGGAAGATAGATGAAAACAAGAATATACTTGGAATGGTGTAACACACCATGCATAGTAGTTTATAGTGGACACTTTGGAACAACTTGGTTTCTTGGGATTTGGAAGCATGAGTAGAGCTTACTCATACAAGTGGAGGCTAGCAAAAGACTGGGAGCAACCAACTAAGAGAGCAATAATGGCCATAATCATGCAGAGCGACAAAACATTACTAATCAAAGCATAGAGTGGTACTATAAGTCAAGGACTAAATGATCATAGAGGCTATGGTGACTTGTTCATAGTCATAACATGGTGTGAGCATGTGCCAAGTCAACCCAAACAAAGCATCAAAGGAGAATACCACAATATTATGCTTTTGTATGCTAAAACAACGCATGATTCTTTAAAGGCACACTAAGTAATCCCAGTTGTTTGGAACAAGACAAGCTACAACAATAATCACTAAGCATAAGGTCAAAACAACACCTAGCATGTCATTCTAAAGTCTAAGTCAGAGTCAATGGAAGCTCCTCTTGCACTTTCAAGCAAGAACTTTCTACTCCTTTCCAACACCAAGCAACTTATTTGAAACAACACAACGAGTACGGGGGTCCAAACTAATTTTATCAAGCAAACTAAACAAACTAATAAAACTAAACGAAAACTAAGACGCTCCAAGAACAACACAACGGTGCATGAAACAATAAAAACGAAGTGTCTAGACAGACCTGAGATTTTTATTGATGAAGAAGGGGATTCCTTGGGCATCCCCAAGCTTTGAAGCTTATACCTCTTGGATATTTCTTGGGGTGAAACCGGGGTGGCATCCCCAAGCTTGAGATTTTGTCCATTCTTCATCTCATTACATCACTCTCTCTCTACACCTGAAATTTTTCCTTCATACAAAACTTCACACAATCTTTATTAGCAACATTAGTGTATTCAAAAGATAATAGACCTTTGGGTTTAGCTTTAGAACAGAATTTTTTTTCACTAAAAACACAAGCTACTGTAGAAACTCCTTCAAAAACCTCAATTCCCCAAAAGAGAACTCAAAAAGGAATCAATAAGAAGCAAATGCTAATAATGGCAGAAATCTGTTAAAACAGACCAAAAGGTAGAAACCGATTTTTTCGAAAATCTTCTGTTTCTCAAATAAAAAAGTGTTGAGCTAACGAAAGTTAGCTAACATACTGGGGGATTTATTCGTAAATTTTAAGCTCAATCCGACTTACAAAGACTCCTCGCGAATTTTTATGGTGGAGGATATAAATCTGTTTCGGGATAGCAACTCCCCAAATCTTACTTCCCTCTCATTAGAGGTCATTCTTGGAACAAAAAGCAAACAAAAAGGATAATGAGAGGTTATTACTGAAGTAATAACTTCCAAGACTCAAGGAAACTCTTGGGTTATCTTCCAACAAGTACTTTACTTTAACGCCTTTAAGTTAGGCACAATAGTTTGAGAAGATGCTCACATAAGAAATATGAGTTGAAGTAAAAGAGAGAATCGATAAGAAAATTCAAAACAAATTTAAGTCTAACCTAGTTCCTATGTATAGCAATCTTGTATGCAAATAAATTCACAAGGAACAAAGTGACAGGCATAGGAAGATGAAGCAAGAGTAACTTCAAAACTTTCAGCACATAGAGAGGTGTTTTAGTACCATGAAAACTTCTACAACCATATTTTCCTCTCTCATAATAATTTTTAGTAGCCTCATCAATAAACTCAACAATATAGCTATCACATAAATCATTATTTTCATGATCCACAAACACATAATTTCTATCAAGCTCAAGAATGGTGGGATTAAAACCTTCACAGGTTTTACCCAAAGTAGAAATTTCAAAAGGATCCACAGGAACATAACATTCATCCACCTTCGGTAAGCATGGGGGACAATCAAATAATGTAAGAGGTAAAGAGTTAGTCTCGTTAGAAGGTAGGAATGGGTAGATCCATTCTTCCTCCCGTTGTTCATCACTCTCCTCCTCTTTTTTATCTAATGAGCTTCCAGTTTCAGCAATTTCTTCTTCCATAGGCTCCTGCAAAGCATTAGTCTCTTCCATGTGTGGAAAACATCTATTAAAATATTCAAGAATATATCCATTTGCTTCCTTGTAATTATCAAAGAAAAATTTAAGTATCTCATAAACCTCATATTCAAAAGGTGCATCATCAGTATTTTTCAAGCAAACTAGCAAGTTCAAATGCACCCTTGAAAGCAATAAATTCTTCAATTTGTTCCACATAATAAAAGTCATAATTTCCTTTAACATAAGAATATATGGAAACATTATCATTATACTCATATTGAAAAGGAAGGTGTTTATACCTCCTACAGCAAAAAGATTTATCAAAGCAATAAGTAATATTATAAGTAGAGCACAAGTCTCTAGCAATAGTATTCAACTTATAAATTTGTTCCCATAAGTGTCTCCCTTTTTGTGACAAATGGTGTTCCTTATAATAATACTTTTGTTCTTCTGTGAACCCACCTTGCCAATAAGAATTAGTTTCAAATAAACCATCCATTGATAGAAAGCATGATCAAGCAAGGCAAAAACAGACCAGCAACTAGAGTAGGAACTAATTTTTTGTGTTTTTGATAAGATAAAGCAAAACAAACTAGACTATTTTTTTGGAGTTTTTGATAAAAAAGAGGCAAACAAAACCAAGCAAAAGAAACTAAGCAAACTAAAAACAAAGTTAAGAAAAATGTTGAGGAGGACTCCCCTTGTGAAGACGTCCTTAGCCTCCCCGACAATGGCGCCAGAAAAAAGCCTTGATGAGTGCAGCAACACTTCGTTGGGAGACCCCAAGCGGAAGGTATGATGCAGTACAGCAGGAAAGTTTTCCTCAGTAAGAAACCGAGGTTATCGAACCAGTAGGAGGAAGGAAACGTCCCAAAGGTGCTGCAAACAACGTGGAGACCTGCACAACATAAACTCAAGACTTTGCCCCAACTAACAGTGAGGTTGTCAATCTCACCGGTTGCTGTAACAAAAGATTAACTATATGGTGTGGAAGGTGATGATGGTTTGCAGCAGGTAAACATAACTAGTGGAAGATGTATCAATGGTGAAGATTGGACCGGGGTCCATAGTTCACTAGAGGTGCTCTCCTTAGATAAACAACATTTTTATGTATGAAGGGTAAAAAAATTACAGCAGGGCAATTGACAGGAACTGAGCAAGGCATAACAATGCAATACTAGACAAAAAGATCCTATGAGATTCGATTGGGCAATACAACAATATATATAGACCGCCATCCAACTGCATCTATGAAGTTCACCTTCAGGTTATCATTCGAACCCCCTCCAGTATTAAGTTGCAAGCAACAGACAACTGCTTTAAGCAAAGTGTGTAAGGTAAACAATCCACTTGTTCCATGAACAAGAGACCGTTGTTTTCTCCCTAGTGGCAACAACACATCTACAATCGAAGAGATTTCTGTCACTTCCCTTGGAAACTAGAGGCATGAACCCACTATCGGGCATAAATAGCCCCTCTTGGAGTCACTAGCAACTACTTGACCAAGATATCTACTAACAACAGAGAGCATGCAAGATCACAAACAACAAAGACATGATATAATCAAATAGATAAAACATTAATCAATCCGACATAGTAATCTCAATATCCATCGGATCCCCGTAAACATAACATGCATGATTACAAATAGATTAGACCTTGATCATGAACGGAGCTCGCAAGATCTATACATGAAAGCACAAGGAGGATATACAACGATCTAGCTACTACATGGACCCGTAGTCCAAGGTGGAACTACTCACGCTTCATACCGGAGGCTGGCATGATGAAGAAGAAGGCCTCCGGGATGATCTCCCCTCCGGCAGGGTACCAGGAAGAACTTCAGATCCCCCAATCTAGGGACGATGGTGGTGGCTGCTACAGAAGGTTTCGTGGAGTTTTGATCAGGTGCCTAGGGTTTCTGCATCGGGGCTTCTTATAGGTGAAGGGGCGAGCCAGGGGGCCACCAGGGGGACCACACCCTGCCCAGGCGCGGGGTGGGCCCACCCGCGCCTAGGGGGTTTGGTCGCCCTGTGGCGCCCCTCCGTCTCGTCTTCTGGCTTCGTGTCCCCTACGGTAAAATATTGACTTTGGCTTTTCTGCCTTTCTGGAACCAAAAACAGAAGAAAACAGGCAACTGGCACTGTGGCAACTTGTTAATAGGTTAGTTCTAGAAAAGATATAAAAACACCTCAAAGTGTAGACAAAGCAAAGCAAAGCAAAGTAGATATTAAACAAGCATGGAGCATCAAAAATTATAGATACGTTTCTGACATATCAGTTACCATACAAATATATATTCCAGATAACTTTGCTATCATTTCAGGAGTGAGTGAACTCCATCAATTATCACATTGATCTTATTCTCTTCCAACATTCCCATCCTATAGATGATTTCTAAAACTAGCATTACCACTTACATGTTCTTACATCTTTCTCTAAATGCTTTAGAGTGAATGTTTTGATAAGGAAAAGAGTTAATAGATCAAGAATAGTTGATTACTCAACATTGATGGACAACAGATTAGGATAAAGTTCAATAGATGTTTTAATAAGGATTGATATGGAAGGAAAGATATATGGTAAATGGTCTTGACTTGGTTACCTTCCTACTCCATCTAACCAAAGAGTTAGAGTGAAGTATTACCATGATCCTCATGGTAGAAATAGATAAAGATAAAATAGGTCAAGAGTTAGTTATTACATTCTTGTTACTTGAATTATATCCATAGCTTGGTATTCATGGGTTCTTATAATGAATACTATAATATGATCAATTAAGGATCTGATGTTAATCATTAAACATTGTATTAGGGTTCAATTTTATTACATTTGATCTACTCTTAGATCAAATCTCCTTTACCCAAAATAAGGTTTTAGCAGAGGTCATATTGAAACTTATTGCGGTCAACTTGATGATCTACTTCACTTCCATCAAGTTGAGAGAAGCTTCAATCACTTTGACAAGTTTTGTTCAAAAATTCGAATTTTCTATGCATGAATGCAATGCACACATCTGGGTTCAGCTTATTTCTAAGATTTAATGTTGGGATGTTACATTTGACTAAGCCTAATGATGGTTGTAGTTCATATTTGGAAAACTTTCTGAATGTCGGAACTAGAAAAATCTAGACTTGGCAGCAAAGAGTAGAAACAACCATATGTTTGAATTTGACATCCCACTACCTACAGTATTTTTGAAAATTCTAGTGATGCGGGTTTTCAACGGAACGTTGGACGAAATTTAGAACCATGCGGAGCAACCTTATAAAAATTGGCCAAAATTTAGGACCAAGACTTACTATACCTATAGTTGAAGTTTGAAAAAAATCGATAGAAACTCAAAAACAATACCGAATATAGCTTTAGTTTGGGAAAATTAGATGTGTTCTTGGATTAGCCTATCAAAAAATCTTAGGTTTTTGTGAAAATTGCAATGCTGCCATATGGCACCTTGCTTTCGATACACGCTATACTAAAAAAACCACCTTTTTGACTTTTTTACAATAATGAAATGAAAGTCTTTTTTTTTGAAACAGAGTTCCAAACTTTAGTTGTGAATGTTTCTTGTCATGCCAAGATTTACATATGTGCATAGTTTGGGTAGGTTATAAGGAAGTATGCTTTGTATTTTGGCAAAACCATGGTCATATGTGTGTTAAGCCAAGTTAAGTCATACATGATAGCATTGTTTGTGAAGTTTTATTTAAATCATCATATTGTAATTTTGGTACATAAAAGGACCTCAGACACAAGTTTTGTAGTTTTTTATTTTCCTGGATCAAAACAACCAGCATCAGGAGAAGGATGTTGAATTTTAAATTTCGTCACGGATGCTACATAGCATCATCCTAATGAACCTTCAAAAAAAAATTGTCCAGAAATTTAGGACCAAGACCTACGATACCTACAGTTCAAAATTTACCAAAATTGAACGAAACTCAAAAACAAAATCACACACACGAACAATTCAAGAAAATTCAATGTGCTCTCATGGAGATGGCAAAATCTCCAGATTTCGTTTAATTTCCCCATCGCACCGCCTCCGAGACCCTCCCTATTTAACCCCCATGACCTCCAAATCTTACAGCCTCTGAAACCCTAAATTTTTTGCCGCTAGGATACCGAATTTTACAGCTACTGGAGATCGCCACCGCCATCGCCATTGAAGCTTGCAGATCGAGCTCGAGCTCGAGATTCCGAGCCACCCACGCTTTCCCTTCCACCCCAAACTCACACTCTCTATGTCCCGTGATGACCCACAAGTACAGGGGATCGCAACAGTCTTCGAGGGTAGTATTACCCAATTTATTGATTCTACACAAGGGGAGCCAAAGAATACTTGCAAGCCTTAACAACTGAGTTGTCAATTCAGCTGTACCTGAAAATAGTTCTTGCTCACAGAAGTTTATCAGTAGCAATAGTTTGTAGTAGAAACAGCAAAGCAACAACAACAGTAAAACATGAGCAATAGTAACAGTAGAAGCAAACAGTAGGATATGAGCGCGGTAGGCATAGGGATGGATGGACAGGCGTTGCATGGAAGAGTCTAAACATGTAACTTCAAGATCTAGGGCAATTGCAGATAAATAAGAATAACCATCCAAGTACTAAAAAATCGTAGGCATGTGCTCCATATATAGTCATGCGTACTTGCAATGAGAACTTGCAAAGCATCTTTTGTCCTGCCAGCCCTTGGCAGGCGGGCCTCAAGGGAACTACTGGAAATTAAGGTGCTCCTTTTAATAGCGCATCGGAGCAAAGCATTAACATTTTGTGAACACATGTGATCCTCACATCACAGCCATCCCCTTCGGTTGTCCCAATTTCTGTCACTTCGGGGCCTTTGGATCCGGACAATGATATGTGTACACAACTTGCAGATAAGATCACAAACAATACTATCATAATGATTCAATAATAATTTCATATCTGAGATCAAGGAACTCGATCCCTAGTGACAAGCATTAAGCACAACAAGTTGCAACAAAGTCAAATAGCACTAATAGAGATACTAGGCACCATGCCCTAACAATCTTATTCGATTACATGATAGAACTCATCCAATCCCTACCATCCCCATAGCCTACATCGGGGGATTACTCACTCATGGATGAGGGAAACATTGATGGTTGATGGAGAGGCGTTGGTGATGATGATGGTGATGATCCTCTCCAATTCCCCATCTCAGCAGGGTGCCAGAACAGAGTTTCTAATTCCGAATCGCGGTTTCTGGTGGTGGTGGCGCAGCGGAACTCTTTTTGTAAAAACGTTGAACCTCCCTCGGTTTTTAGGTCAAGAGGCATCTTATAGGTGAAGAGGGGGCCCGAGGGGGTGCCTGGGCTGGCCACACCCCCTCTAGACGCGGGCTGGGCCCACCCGCGCTGCAGGGGGTGTGGGCCCCCCAGGGCTCCACTCTGTCCCGTATTCTGGCTTCGTGGATCTTCTAGTGAAATAGAATTTTGGGCATATTTTCTAGGATTTTTCCTGATAGTTGATTTTCTGTACAAAAACTAGACACCAAGGTAATTTTTCTGAAAACAATCAGTACGTGTTAGTTGTATCCAAATCACATAAGTTTAGAGGAGAAACAATAGCAAAAGTGTTCAGGAAAGTAGATACGTTTTGGACGTATCAACTCCCCCAAGCTTAGCTTATTGCTTGTCCTCAAGCAATTCAGTTGAAACTGAGTGCGATAAGAGAACTTTCACGAACACATTTGCTTCATATGATGTATATATTCTTAGCACGGGAGTAGATACTTAAACTATTCATAATAAGAAGTATGCAACTAAGTCTACTCAATATTCATTGCAAGCTATGAAGAGAAACCAACTCAATAATAAGTAGCATGAAACATAAACATAAGCAACATTGCAATGCTCATAATAAGGTATAATAGAGTGGTATCTCGCTTGCCTTTGTTTATAGAGCACAATATGAATGCCAAGGCACCTCTGAAGTTCAAGTGAAGACTAGAAGTAAAGATATCAGAGGTACAAGTATCAAAGTCATGACATAATTAACCAAGTTTTGAGATAAACACAAGAATGAAAACTATGCTCTCAAGAAGGTGCTCATAGAATAAGTGGTGACTCAACAAGGAGGTGAAAAGTTTTTGAATGGTTTGAAAGGCTTCCAAATGCTGAAAATAAGGTACTCATTAGCTTTGAGCTCTCATTTCCCCTATCATAGGCGTCTTTATATGGTTAAGGTAAAAGTGAGGTCCAATATGAGTTATATGCTTGACGGTCCATAAACTAGAAATCTCATGTCCCTTGAGTGCAAGGTCCGATCCTCATGCTACTCAACTTTAGTTACCTGTAAGTTCTTGTCATCGTAAATACATGCGTATCATAGAGAACCGCCAATGGGTACCACTTGCCCATGATACGGGAGCTATCTCATGATCAAAATGACAAGGCAAGTAGACAATGAGCATCTCAGCAATCTTTTTATTTGCTATTTGCATAGGTTTTTATTGAGGATGCTTCACATATTGCTCATTATGGTTTGCTGCAAGTTTCCATCATGATTAAGCATGGCTTAGGCTAGTGGCCTAGACGTTTCTCTAACACACATATATATATAACTCCATGAACTGACAAGCTCCCTTTTTATTTCACACCGACGACATCTGCAAACAAAATAGCATGATATCAACTGGATATGTATCCATAAGTGTTGAAAGCGTTCTCCGTGACAGCATGGTTCTGCTAATCCCCAGCCTATAATTTGCAAGCATATAACTTTCATGGACAGTCACAATGGTTCAGGTTTATTAAGTGCAAGGAATAAAGTGTGCCATCAAGTTCGTGAGAGCTTTACTAACTAACTTTCTCAAAATAGTCAAACATTTTATTTGGAAGAAAACAAGGCATAATGAATATGCACTGAATAGCAAATGATGCTAATGGGTAGGTATGGTGGACACTATTGGCAATATTGGTTTTGGGGAGTTGGATGCACAAGTGGAGCTTATACTCAGTGAAAGTGAAGGCTAGCAATAGAGAGGGAGTGACAAACGAGAGAGCAATAACTGTCATAATCATGCTTGCAACAAAATAGGACCAATTATGGCATGAAAGTGATACAAGAACTCTGAGGAAAAATAAATCATTGAGGCTTACTAACTATTGTTCAGTCATATGAATGCGTGAATATGTGCCAAGTCGATTCACATGAAACATTCAAAGGAGGATACCACAATGTCATACAAAGTTATGAATAAAATAATGCAAGCAAACATTCATATGACATGCTACAAGCTATTAGCAAGCTGGAGCTAATCATAAGGGAGCAAGAACTACCAAGCATCCATAAATAACATATACCTTACATGAACATACTAAGCATGCTCACAGTGATGAGTATATGTACAAAAATGAAAACAAATAGAGTTCGTTACCAGCCTCTTACCACACCTCAAGTTGTCTTAATCTTCCTTATTGCCCTTAACTTGTGTGACTTGAATAATAACATGAAACCAAACTCCACTGAGGACTGCTGAACCCTGCAAAGATCTCACAAAACCAAGAAGAACAACAAATATTTTTGGTGTTTTCAATTTTTTAAAGCAAGCAAACAAAGCAAAAACAAACAAAGCAAAATATTTTTGGATTTTTTTCTTTAAGGCAAACCAAAGCCAAAAAGCAAAGAAACAAACCAAGAGAAACAACGAAAATATTTTTGGTATTTTTGCGTTTTAAGAAAGCAGAAACAAAAACCAAAAAGAAAGCGAAACAATGGATATACAAAGAATCGATGAAACATGATATATAGATGAGTGTGATGTCGGTATACCTCCCCCAAGATTAGGCTTTTGGCCTAAGTGGGGATCAATAGCGTGGGTAGTAACCCCAAGCTGGTGGGTCATCATAGGAATGATCATAGTCAGGCGCTTGTGATGAAAAAAAGATGCGCCCCAATCATAGGAGGGCTGCTGGTATGAAGACTCTCCCAAGTTGGAGGGCTGAACCGAATCATCTTTGGCATCCTCTCCAACATTCTCCTCTTGCTGGGAGAGATCTGCCACGTATGTGTCAAACTCCTCCTCCGTGAGTGACCATCCTTGCCTGTTATCAAAATTAAACAAAGCAGGTGCAGGCAAATAAACTACTTTCTCGGTCCTACCCCCTCTCTAACCACGCTTGAAAAAAGATAATTCATACTGTAAACTTCTCACAGTAGCCCTAGAAGAAACAAAATTATGTTGAACCATAGAATCAAGATCAAGCCTTTCTATGGGGAACAGATAATCTGAAATGGTGAGGCTCTAAACCATGGAAAGGTAGCAACCTAGAGGCGATGAGACCTCCACAAATTCCCCCCTTCTCGCGGTTAGTGGTGAGACGATAAGCTATCAAGGCACCCACGTTATAAGATCTATCCCTATTCAAAGCCATTGAGATAAAAGCTAGATCAAAAGAATATAACTTTCTAGCAATCTTTCTAGCAAGAACACACTTGGTAATGAAATAGGCAAAATATCTAATGGATGGGAACTGAATGTTCCAAATTTTACCACTTTCCTTCGAGAAGTCAAAACCTTGGAAAATTTCAGCATATAAATCCATAAGTGACTTAGGCCTCTCCTTGATCTTCTCACAGGATCCCCAATGAGGTACTCTAATTGCTGCACAGAAATCAGCAAAAGGCAGGTTGACAGCTATATTATAGATTTTATAATGGACCATGGGATTATATGAAGACCAAGTAAACCGGACTACACCACAGCCCTGGTTGGCTTAACATATTGAAAAGGTTCCCCTTCAACAAAGTGTTCCAACCCTGCATTGGTAATCATAGTTTGGAAATCTTGGAAGATACCCGCGGCTCTCATAAATTCAGGGCATGAATATATGGAAGGGAAGACTCCTTCCTCACGATGAACTTTCATTGGCTCAGGTGCCATCAAATCATATTGATTCAGTGGGTATGCACTCATCTTCCTTTCTGAAATTTTTAGACAAA
Source organism: Avena sativa (assembly GCA_916181665.1). Lineage (NCBI taxonomy): Eukaryota > Viridiplantae > Streptophyta > Magnoliopsida > Poales > Poaceae > Avena > Avena sativa. The sequence continues at coordinate 514,103,194 of OV702294.1, forward strand.
AATCAAACCAAGTGATTTCCAAGTTGATAAATGCTGAGAAACTACTATAGGAACTTGCTAGAGGGCTACACATGCATCAAAATGATATCTCGAAGCATAGAACCAGCATGAAAGCTCACACAACATGTCACCTATAGCAGCAAAATACTCAAGATACAATCTACCAATCACAAATCTAATTGGATAAGTAGAGGAGGCACATACCAAGGAGAAATCCCTCCAAAAATCAGCAGCAAAGATGGGCTGAGGAAGGAGATTGAAAATCGGGAGAAAGAACAACAAGAACTCGAGCTTGAGAAATATTTCCGGTGTTTTTGGGAGAGAGAAAGAAGATGGCTGGGAGGAGGCATCTTGGAGGGCCACAGGTGGGCCACACCCAGGCCAGGCGCCACCTGGGGCCGGCCGCGCCACCAGGGGGTGTGCTGGCATGGTGGGTCCCCTTGGGCCACTCCAGGTGTCCCTCTGCCCCTTTTTTCGAGGAAAAATTAAATATGAATTTTCTGGCATTTTTCGGGAAACTTTATTTTTGGCCAATTTTTAGGGTATGAAAATTGATTTTCTCATAGAAAAGATTTTTTAGATGAGACAAAAGCAAACCAAAACCACAGAAGTTCTAAGACACTCTAACAAGCAAGTAACTAGCAAAACCAAAGCTAACAAGAGAAAAAACAAAGACTAGGAAGGAGAAGAGTAAAAGTGAGCAAATATAACCACCTTTTGTTAACAAGGTTGATCAACTCTTGTTACCAAAACAATCTTATATGAAACAAAACTTTGCATTCCACAAAGAGATTATGTTACCTCAAACTTGATAGCAATAGTCCCAATCATAATAGTTTCAAAACTTGTTTGTGGAATGGGACAATATATTTCTCCAACCTTGATGCTCTCAATATCTTCAATGGAATTCAGGAAATAGCTCTTAGCAACCTTCTTGGGGAAATAGACAGTATGCTCTTTGTCATTAATATTAAAAGTTACTTTTCCTTGATTACAATTGATGACAGCACCTACAGTATTAAGAAAAGGTCTCCCCAGAATAATAGACATATTATAATCTTCAGGCATTTCAAGCACAACAAAATTAGTTAAAACCAAACAATTATGAGCCACCTGAACAGGAACATCCTCACATATACCAACAGGAATAGTAGTTGACTTATTAGCCATTTGCAAATATATATCAGTTGGTATCAACTTTTCTAGCTGGAGTCTCTTGTAGAGAGAAAAAGGCATAACACTAACTCCAGCTCCTAAATCACATAAAGCAGTTCTAACATAATTGTTCTTAATAGAGCAAGGAATAGTTGGTATACCTGGATCACTAAGTTTCTTTGGAACCTTACCATTGAAGGAATAATTAGCAAGGAGAGTAGAAATTTCCTCATTAGGAATCTTCCTTTTATTAGAGACAATATCCTTCATATACTTTGAATAAGGAGGCAACTTAATAGAATCAGTCAAAGGAATTTGCAAAAATAAAGGTTTCATCCACTCACAAAACTTGTTGTAGTGTTCTTCCTCCTTTGACTTGTGTTTCTTATTTGGAAAAGGCATAGGTTTCTGCACCCAAGGTTCTCTCTCACTACCATGTTTTTTAGCAATAAAATCCTCCTTAGTGTACCTAGTGTTCTTAGTGTGCCTCTTGAGTGGCTGCACCACCCTAGTTCTAATTCCATAAGCATGTCTATCTCCTGAGGCATTAACTAGCACATCCTTTTGTACCTTAGCAAGTTGATCAATTTGAGTTTGAACCATTTGAAAGTGTTTACAAAGCATTTTAATATCATTAGCAGTTCTTTCGACAATATCTTTCAACTCATTAATAGCTCTAGAGTTTTACAATAAATGATTCTGAACTTGTTTATTAAAATTACCTTGTTTAACAATAAATGTGTCAAGTTCCTCTAAGCGTTGATCAGGAGGCTTACCATAGGGAATATCACCTTCATCAAAGTGGAGAGAGTGTACCTCAATAGTATATGATTGGGAATTGACTTACATAATTCTTCTATAGGAGGTAGATTCTTCACATATTCAGCTCTAATACCTTTCTCCTTTAGACATTTCTTAGCTTCCTTCATCACTTCATCATTTAATGCAATTACTCCTCTCTTCTTTGGTGTTGGTATTGGAACTGGTCCAGGCACAACTGGTTCAGGAGTAATAGGCTCAGGTGTATTTAGCTCAGTTGAAGTCCAATCATCATAATTCTTGCTTATTTTATCCATTAATTCTTTAGCATCTGTAGGAGTTCTTTTCCTGAAAACACAATCAGCAAAGCTATCTAGGTATGTCCTAGAATCATTAGTTAGTCCATTATAATAAATATCAAGTAGCTCATTTTTAGGTAATGGAAATCCAGATGTGCATGAATCAAGGCACATAACCTTGTCCATGACTCAGGCAATTTCTCTTTTTCTCCCTATTTAAAATCAAAAAGTCTCTGCAAAGCAGCATGTCTAGCACTGGGAGGAAAATATTTCTAGAAGAAAGAAGCAACCAAGCAATCAGGGCTATCAATGGAACCAGGAGGTAATCTATTAAACCAAGCTTTAGCTTCTCCTTTTAGTGAAAAAGGGAAGATCTTAGTAACAAAGTACTTGCGCATCTTAAAATCATCAAAGAATAAAGCACTCATAGTGGAAAGCTCATTCATATGAGCCACCGCACTATCATTTTCAGTCACACAAAAAGGTTCTTTCTCAACAATGTCTAAATAGGATAAATCAAGAGAGAAATCATAATCTTTATCTTTAATATCTATGGGAGAGGTGGAAAACTTAGGATCAGAGGACAGTTTAGAAATAATGGTACGTCTCTCAAGGAGACTCTTAATAGCACTAGCACCATGCGTGTTTTGGCACTCCTCAACAAATTCATCAGTAAACTCAATGTAACCATCATTAATATCATATCTCTCTCTAGACTCAGGTGAGATAACAGGTGTAACAGTGTATTCACTAGGAGTTTTAGTATTTCTTAGACTAGCCATAGTAGCATCTAGGAAAGTACCTAATGAACCACCCGCATCAAGCATAGTAGAAGTAACATCATGAGTATCAGAAGCAATTTCAGATTCAACAGTAGTAGCAGTGTGTGTAGCATGAGTATGTGGTAGTGCTGTAACAAGCTTACTTATAATAGACGGTGAATCAAGAGCAGCAAAGGTGTTTAGGATTGTACCAATTCTTGTAGTGGATGGTAAAATAGGAAACTTTCCATAACGAGACTTACCCATGATGAACGGAGTAGAAGTGAACAATTGTAGATCCAAGTGAACTTACAAATAAAGCTATGCTCCCCGGCAACGGCGCCAGAAAATAGTATTGATGACCCACAAATATAGGGGATCGCAACAGTCTTCGAGGGTAGTATTACCCAATTTATTGATTCGACACAAGGGGAGCCAAAGAATACTTGCAAGCCTTAATGATTGAGTTGTCAATTCAGCTGCACCTGGAAATAGTTCCTGCTCACAGAAGTTTATCAGTAGCAATAGTTTGTAGTAGCAAAAGCAAAGCAACAGCAGCAGTAAAACAGGAGCAATAGTAACAGTAGCAGCAAATAGTAGGATATGAGCACGATAGGCATAGGGATGGATGGACGGGCGTTGCATGGACGAGTCTAAACATGTAACTCCGTGAACATACGTGATCCTCATATCACAGCCATCCCCTCCGGCTATCCCAATTTCTGTCACTTTGGGGCCTTTGGTTCCGGACAATGATATGTGTACACAACTTGTAGATAAGATCACAAAAATACTATCATCATGAATCAATAATAAATTCAGATCTGAGATCATGGCACTCGGGCCCTAGTGACAAGCATTAAGCACAACAAGTTGCAACAAATTCAAATAGCACTAATAAAGATACTAGGCACCATGCCCTAACAATCTTATTCGATTACATGATAGATCTCATCCAATCCCTACCATACCCGTAGCCTACATCGGGGGATTAATCACTCATGGATGAGGGAAACATTGATGGTTGATGGAGAGGCGTTGGTGATGATTATGGCGATGATCCTCTCTAAATTCCCCATCCCGGCAGGGTGCCAGAACGGAGTTTCTGGTTCCGAATCGTGATTTCTGGTGGTGGCGGTGAGCGGAACTCTTTCTGGAAAAACGTCGACCCCCCCTCGGTTTTTAGGTCAAGAGGCGTCTGATAGGCGAACAGGGAGCCCGAGGGGGTGCCTGGACTGGCCACACCCCCTCCAGGCGCGGGCTGGGCCCACCCACACCGCAGGGCGGGTGGGCCCCAGGGCTCCACCCCGTCCCGTATTCTGGCTCCGTGGATCTTCTGGTGAAATAGGATTTTTGGCATATTTTCCGGGATTTTTGCTGATAGTTGATTTTATGCATAAAAACTAGACACCAAGGTAATTCTGCTGAAAACAACGTCAGTCCGTGTTAGTTGTATCCAAATCACATAAGTTTAGAGGAGAAACAGTAGCAAAAGTGTTCGGGAAAGTAGATTCATACGTCGGAAACGTATCTATAATTTTTTATGCTCCATGCTTTTTTAGTATCTACTTTGCTTTGCTTTGTCTACACTTTGAGGCATTTTTATATCTTTTCTGGAACTAACCTATTAACAAGTTGCCACAGTTCCAGTTTCCTGTTTTCTTCTGTTTTTGGTTCTAGAAAGGCAGACAATCAATATTCTCGGAATTGGACGGGACAGAAGCCGAAGTCAATATTTTACCGTGGCGGACACGAAGCCAGAAGACGAGACGGAGAGGTGAACCAGGGCCGCCACCCCCTAGGCACGAGTGGGCCCACCCCACGCCTGGGTAGGGTGTGGGGCCCCTGGCCGCCTCCTAGCCTCGCCTCTTCGCCTATAAGAAGCCCCCGATGCAGAAACCCTAGGCAACCCGATCAAAACTACACGAAACCTTCTATAGCCACCGCCACCGTCATCCCTAGATCGGGGGGTCTAAAGTTCTTCCCGACACCCTGCCGGAGGGGAAATCATCCCAGAGGCCTTTTCTCCGGTATGAAGCATGAGTAGTTCCACATTGGACTATGGGTCCATGTAGTAGCTAGATGTATGTATCTCCTCCTTGTGCTTTCATGTATAGATCTTGTGAGCTCCATTCATGATCAAGATCTAATCTATTTGTAATCATGCATGTTGTGTTTGTGGGGATCCGATGGATATTGAGATTACTATGTCATATTGATTAATGGTTTTGTCTATTTGATACTATCATGTTTGTGTTGTTTGTGATCTTGCATGCTCTCCATTGTTAGTAGCTATCTTGGCCAAGTAGTTGCTAGTGACTCCAAGAGGGTGTATTTATGCTCGATAATGGGTTCATGCCTCTAGTTTCCAAGGGAAGTGACAGAAATCTCTTCGGTTGTAGATGTGATGTTACCACTAGGGAGAAAAAATGGTCTCTTGTTCATAGAACAAGTGGATTGTTTACCTTACACACTTTGCTTAAAGCAGTTGTCTGTTACTTGCAACTTAATACTGGAGGGGATTCGGATAATAACCTGAAGGTGGACTTCTAGTCATAGATGCAGTTGGATAGCGGTATATGTATATTGTTGTATTGCCCAATCGGATCTCATAGGATCTTTTTGTTTGGTATTGCATTGTTATGCCTTGCTCAGTTCCTGTCAATTGTCCTGCTGTAATTTGTTTACCCTTCATGCCATGTTGTTTATCTAAGGAGAGAACCTCTAGTGAACTATGGACCCCGGTCTAATCTTTACCATTGATACATCTTCCACTGTTACCTGTTTACTTGTTGCAAACCATTACCTTCCACACCATACGTTTAATCCTTTGTTACGGCAACCGATGAGATTGACAACCTCACTGTTAGTTGGGGCAAAGTCTTGAGTTTGTGTTGTCCAGGTCTCCGTATTGCTTGCAACACCTGTGTGTCGTTCCCTTTCTCCTACTGGTTCGATAACCTCGTATTTTTACTGAGGAAAAACTTGCTGTTGTGTTGTGTCACACCTTGCTCTTGGGGTTCCCAACAGTCTCCACGTCAAGCACCAAGTTCTCTGGCGTCACTAAGGAGTCATCATAGATACGTTTTGGACGTATCATCTCGCATCTCCTCACCATCTTCATCTTCTCGTAGGAGCATCGGAGCCCGCAGACCTCGTCACTAGAGACTACACATCAGAAAATACAAATTATATGTCAATGGATTCAGAAAAATGAGTATTTTTTGTGTCCATAATAAAAACCTAATTTTACATAAGCGATATTTGTTTCCAAATTTAAATGTATGTTATACTATTTTAGATCTATAAAAAGATTTGTAAACTATTTTAACGTGGCTCTAAATTTAAATGTCTATCAAGGAGTATTTTTGTCATGACTAAATTTGACGGTTTTAATAGAAGTTTAATTATTATGAGTTAATTCCTATTTAAATCGATCTAGTTAATAAATTAAATAGTTTTATGCATTAAATATTTTTCCATGTGCATTATCCGTTAATATAATGTCCAGAGGACACAACTACACTCATGTAACTTTTATTAAAATGCCATGCATGCGTTTTTTGCACATGTTTTGATTTCCATGTGTTGTTATTTATCTTGGAGTTATGGAATTGTGTAGTTTGTGAGGATTTGACTCCTACAACCAAGTAAAGTGGTTCTATATAAATGTCTTATCTATTTTTTCTATGCATTGTAGCTATATTTTTGTAGTTGTATGTGTAGGAATATTTACTATGCCATGCTATGTCCAATAATTGTTGTACTACTCCGTGTTAGGTGAACCATCATATGTTAGATGTGCTTAGATAAACTTACTTAGAAGAGGGTGAGTTCATATCATGATGAATGTTGTTTTGAAAGTATATATTTTTTGGAATTGAAAACAACTTAATTAATGAACTTTGGGTGGAATTGGATGATTTGTTTATGTTGAGTGGTTACCGGCCCATATATATGGTTTACCTGTGTATCACACTTTTGGATGGCCACCCAGGTTTCAAAAGGAACAATTAGTTTATTTATTTGGTGGCTTACATGTGCAACCATGTGTCAGTGAGTTAGGGGTCACTGGTTGGACTTAGTTGGTTGTGGTTTTGGGAAACTACTTCCCTAATTGTCTTACCTTGGACTTGAAGGGTTTCGCGGCAATGTAAATCAAAATTTTCTACGGATGTGAACAGAGGGAAAGCCAAGATCTAATCTAGGAGATACAAACAACGAGAGAGATTGGATTAGATCTTCATACCCTTGAAGATTCGCACAGCGGAACGTTCGTCGGAACGTGGGTGATGTAGTCGTACTCGCTTCTCCTCCTCGCGATCCGATCCGATCTAGCACCACACGTGGCGGTGCCTCCGTGAGATGCACACGTGCAGCACCTCGACGTCTCCTCCTTCCTTGGTCCAGCAAGTATGGTGGAGAGATGGGTTGGATCTACAACGCGACGGCGTGGTGCAATTGGTGGAGAATTTCTGCAGCAGGGCTTCGCCTACAAGCAGTCGGGAGGGAGAGAGGAGGGCAGCAGGGCGGCTAGGGTTGGAGGGGAAGGTGTGGGGGGTTGGTGCACCCCCATCCCTCTATATATAGAGGGGTGGGCGCAGCCCTAGCCCCTCCCCCAAGCCAAGGCCGGCGGCCCCAAGGAGGAAGAGTGGGGGGCAAGGAAACCCCCCTTCTAGAAGCTCTATCTAGAGTTTAAACCTCTCTTGGCCGGCTGGGCCCTATGGGGCCTTGTTCCCCTGGCCCAATGCGGCCAGGGCACTCCCTCATAGGCCCATGCCCCCTCCCGGAAGGTGTGGCCACGTTGGTCCCCTTCCGGAAGGTTCTAGAAGCTTCCGGTACAATACCGATTAACCCGGAACAATTCCGAACTCCAAAAACTGCACTGCCTTATATGAATCTTATTCTCCGGACCACTCCGGAACCTCTCGTGATGTCCCGGATCCCATCCGAGACTCAGAACAAAAACTCATAAACCAATTATCCAATCTATCCTAGCGCCGAGACACGTTAAGTGTGTGACCCTGCGGGTTCGAGAATATGCAGACATGATCTTCTATCAATAATCAACAGCGGGGTCTGGAAACCCATATTGACTCCCACACATTCATTGATGATCATATCGGATGAACCACGATGCCAGGATTCAATCAATACCATATATATATTCCCTTCGTCTCGCGATATTTTACTTGCCCGAGATTTGATCGTCGGTACCGTCATACCTAGTTCAATCTCGTTCACAGCAAGTACTTTACTCGTTCCGTAATCCGATATCACTTTGTGATTAACTCCTTAACCACATGCTTGCAAGCGGTGTTGATATCGATTACCGAGTGGGCCCAAAGTATATCTCTCCGACTTGGGAGGGACAAATCCCATCTCGATACATACAACCCAACAGATACTTTTCGATCACCTGAGAGACACCTTTATGATCACCCTCTCATAGGATGACGTTTGATGACCTCAAAGCTTTCTTCCGATACCAGGGAGTTGTATTATCTCATGGTCTAAGGAATACAATATTTGACATAAGAAAAGCTTCGCAAATATGAACACGATGACATGATCTAATTGCTTCGCTTAGTTTGGGTCTGTCCATCATATCATTCTCCCAATGATATGATCTCATTATCAATTGACAACTCATGTCTATGGTTAGGAAACCTTAACCATCATTGATCAATGAGCTAGTCCATAGAGGCGTACTAGGGACACGGTGTTGTTCACAAACCACACAAGTATTAAAGTTTCCGCTTAATACAATTCTAGCATGGAATATAAACATTATCATGAACAAGAATTATAATAATAACATCTTTATTATTGCCTCTAGGTCATAATTCCAACAGTCTCCCACTTGCACTAGAGTCAATAATCTAGTTCACATTTGGCAACAATCTCACACCCATGGCACTGAGGTGCTGATCATGTTTTGCACGCGGAAGAGGTTTAGTCAATGGATCTGCGACATTCAGATCTGTATGTACTTTGCTAATCTTCAGATCTCCATCTGCTATATAATCTCGGATTATATGAAACTTGCGGTTGATATGCTTGGTCTTTGGATGATATCTTGGTTCCTTAGCAAGTGCTATGGCGCCAGTGTTGTCACACAATATCTCCAGTGGGTCCAATGCGCTTGGAACCACGCCAAGCTCAGTGATGAAGTTCCTGATCCAAACTCCTTCACTTGGCGCTTCTGCAGCAGCCATGTATTCCGCTTCTACTGTAGATCCCGCGATCACGCTTTGCTTGCAGCTTCTCCAGCTCACAGCTCCTCCATTCAAAATATACACGTATCCTGTCTGAGATTTAGAATCATCCTTGTCGGTGTCAAAACTAGCGTCGACGTAACCTTTTACGACGAGCTGTTCATCACCCCCATAGACTAAGAACATTTATTTAGTCCTATTTATGTACTTTAGGATGTTCTTCACGGCTGTCCAGTGTTCCACCCTGGATCACATTGATATCTGCTCGTCAAACTAAGAGCATTGGACACATCCGGTCTAGTACACAGCATGGCATACATGATAGAACATATGGCCGAGGCATAAGGCACTTTGCTCATAGCTTCCCTATCATTTACCGTAGCTGGACACTGAGCCTTGCTCAATATCTTACCTGACAACATAGGCACTGAACCTTTCTTTGCCTTATCCATTCTGAACCTTTTCAAAACTTTGTCTAGGTATGTACTCTGGCTTAAAGCTATCAGGCGTCTTTGTCTATCTCTATAGATTTTGATGCCCAATATATAAGCAGCTTCACCTAGGTCTTTCATTGAAAAACACTGGTTCAAATAACTCTTCACTTTGTTAAGCATGTTGATGTCATTTCCAATAATCAATATGTCATCCACATATAGTACCAGAAATGTCACCGAGCTCCCACTCACTTTCTTGTAGATGCAAGCTTCGTAGCAATTTGGAACAAATCCAAAGCTCTTGATTACTTGATCAAAATGAAGGTTCCAACTTCGAGATGCTTGCTTCAGTCCATAAATGGAACGCTGAAGTTTGCATACTTTATCAGCATCCTTAGGATCGACAAAACCTTCGGGTTGCATCATATACAACTCTTCATCAATGTTGCCATTGAGGAAAGCAGTCTTGACATCCATCTGCCATATTTCATAATCATGAAACGCAGCAATTGCTAATAAAATCCAAATGGACTTAAACATCACTACGGGAGAGAAAGTCTCATCGTAGTAAACACCTTGAAGATCCACTTGCACTCAACGGCCTTTCGGTCGCTAGGAGGGTCCACCAAAGTCCATACTTGGTTTTCGCTCATGCATCCCAATTCGGATTTCATGGCTTCTAGCCATTTCTCAGAGTCTGGGCTCATCATCGCTTCCTCATAGTTCGTAGGTTCACTGTCTTCTACTAACAAGACAGTCAAGACAGGGTTGCCGTACCACTCAGGAGGGGCACGCGACCTTGTCGACCTGCGACGTTCAGTAGCAGCATCGTCTGAAGCTTCATGATCCTTGTCATTAGCTTCCTCTATTGTTGGTGCAGGCGGCACTGGAACAATTTCAGGTGCTGCGCTACTCTCCAATTCAAGAGAAGGTTCAATAACCTCGTCTAGCTCTACTTTCCTCCCACTCACTTCTTTCGAGAGAAACTCCTTCTCAAGAAAGGAACCGTTCTTTGCGACAAACACTTTGCCTTCAGTTCTGTGATAGAAGGTATACCCAATAGTTTCCTTAGGGTATCCTATGAAGACCCATTTCTCCGCTTTGGGTTCGAGCTTGTCCGGCATCAACTTCTTGACGTAAGCTTCGCATCCCCAAACTTTAAGAAACGACAACTTAGGTTTAGCACCAAACCACAGTTCATACGGTGTCGTCTCAACGGATTTAGATGGTGCCCTATTCAAAGTGAATGCAGCGGTTTCTAATGCATAACCCCAAAATGATAACGGCAAATCAGTAAGAGACATCATTGATCGGACCATATCTAATAGGGTTCGATTCCGGCGTTCAGACACACCATTGCGCTGTGGTGTTCCGGGTGGCGTGAGTTGCGAAACAATTCTGCTTGCTTTAAGATGCGTGAGAAAATCATAACTCAAATATTCGCCCCCCACGATCGGATCGTAGAAACTTAATCTTTCTGTTACGATGGTTCTCCACTTCATTCTGAAATTCCTTGAACTTTTCAAATGTTTCAGATTTATGTTTCATTAAATAGATATACCCATATCTACTTAAGTCATCGGTAAAAGTGAGAAAATAGCGATATCCACCGCACGTCAAAACACTCATCGGTTCGCATACATCGGTATGTATGATTTCCAACAAGTCCGTTGCTCGCTCCATCATACCGGAGAACGGTGTTTTGATCATCTTGCCCATGAGGCATGGCTCGCATGTGTCAAATGATTCAAAATCAAGAGACTCCAAAAGTCCATCAGAATGGAGTTTCTTCATGCGCTTTACACCAATATGACCTAGACGACAGTGCCACAAATAAGTAGTATTATCACTATCTACTTTGCATCTCTTAGCCTCAATGTTATGGATGTGTGTTTCATCCCTTTCGAGATTTAGAAGAAATAAACCATTCACAATAGGTGCATGACCATAAAAGATGTTACTCATATAAATAGAACAACCATTATTCTCCGATTTAAATGAATAACCGTTTTGCAATAAACAAGATCCAGAAATAATGTTCATGCTCAACGCAGGCACATAATAACATTTATTAAGGTTTAAAACTAATCCCGAAGGTAAAACTAAGGAGAGCGTGCCGACGGCCATCACATCAACTCTTGATCCGTTGCCAACGCGCATCTCACCTCATCCCTCGCAAGCCGCCGTCTATTTCGTAGCTCCTGTTTCGAGTTACAAATATTAGCAACTGAACCGGTATCAAATACCCAGGCACTACAACAAGGGCTAGTAAGGAAAACATCAATAACATGTATATCAAATATACCTTTGATGGTGCCAGCCTTCTTGTCCGCTAAGTACTTCGGACAGTTGCGCTTCCAGTGAACCTTATCCTTGCAATAGAAGCACTCAGTGTCCGGCTTAGGACCAGACCTGAGCTTCTTCTCAGCAGGGGCAACGCGCTTGCCGCCGCCTTTCTTGAAGGGCTTCCTTGCACCCTTACCTTTCTTGAAGGTGGGGGGCTTGTTGACCATCAACACATGATTATTCTTTTTGATGTTCACCTCCGCTACTTTCATCTTAGCGAAGAGCTCAGTGATCATATCAGTGGAACCAATCTGATTGTGATCAACTACAAAACTTTTGTAGCTAGGAGTGTCAATCTTGAGCTCCTCTGGAATCTTGCAGTCTAGTTGCTCAAGGCGTTGAGTGTAGCCCGACATCTTAATGGCATGCTCACTAACGGAACTCCCTTCCTCCATCTTGTAGTTAAAGAATTTCTTAGAGATCTCATATCTCTCAGAACGGGCTTGAGTCTGAAACATGTTTTTCAGCTCCTCGAGAATCTCAAAGGACCCGGCGAACTCCTCAAAACGATTTTGAAGATCCGATTCCATAGCATACAACATGGCGATCTTAATCAAATCATAATCATCCTTGCGCGACTGATAAACAGCTTTTTCATCAGCCGACGCATCTATAGCAGGGGCGTCACCTAGCGCTTTCTTAAGGACATAGTCCTTTTGTCCGCCAGCGAGAATGATTCTCAGAATGCGGAACCATTTGGTGAAGTTAGACCCATTGTTTCTAAGCTTTTCTATCTCAGCAAAAACGTTGAAGTTGAAGTTGGACTTGGCCATGTGATCTACAGTATTTGCAAGTACAATTTAGACTATGTTCATGATAACTAGTTCAACTTAATCAAATTACTAGATGAACTCCCACTAAATTCAACATCCCTCAAGTTGTTTAGTGAACACGATCCAAATTCACCACACCTAATCCGATCATCACGAGAAGAGATGTGGCTTCAATGGTGGACAACAAAGTGTCGATCATATCATTCATATGACTCATGCTTAACCTTTCGGTTCATTTGTTCCGAGGCCATGTCTGTACATGCTAGGCTCGTCAAGTTAGACCCAAGTATTTCCGCGTGTGCAAAACTAGCTTGCACCCATTGTATGTGAGCGTAGAGTCTATAGCACCCGATCATCATGTGATGCTTGGACACGACGAACTTTCGCAACGGTGCATACTTGGGGAGAACACAGGTTTTATCTTGATCTTTAAGTGAGGAATCATCTTATAATGCTACCGTCGCGATCTAAGCATGATAAGATACATAAAGGATAAACATCACATGCATATAACTTTAATGTGACATGGTATAGCCAATCTTCGCGCAATGATCTCCATCTTGTGCGTTCCGGCATGATCTCCATCACTCCACCATGATTTCCTCCACCACGAATAGCAACTACAACTATTGCTAACTACTTAGCGATAAAGTAAAGCTATTACATGGCGTATAAGAAGTTGACTCGCAGGTCATACACAATTATAAAGAAAACCATATGGCTCCTGCCGGTTGTGTACTCATCGACATGCAAGTCGTGAAACATTACAAAACATGATCATCGCATACATTATACACATCACATCTTGGGCCATACCATATCACAGAAAACACTCCCTGCAAAAACAAGTTAGACGCCTCTACTTTGTTGTTGCATGTTTTACGTGGCTTATGGGAGTAGATGCTAAGAACGATTCTTACCTACGGAAAGCCACAACGGTGATATTATGGTTGCCAAACTCCGGTGTTAATCCCATGACAACTATAGTGAGAGAAACTGACATCCACCAGCCGCATGTGTGGAACAAGCCACACGTCAAGTGCGGAGCCGGTCTCGCGAACGACGTCGCGTAAGGTTGGCCTGGACCTCTTCAATCTCACTATCCCGCGTCATAAGAAGAACACAAACAAGAGGCTTGCAACAGAAAACATCAACGCTCGCAACAACCATGTTGCGTTCTACTCGTGAAACACATCTACGCATAGATCTAGCTCTGATACCACTGAAGGGTTTCGCGGCATAGTAAATCAAAATTTTCTACGGATGCGAACAGAGGGAAAGCCAAGATCTAATCTAGGAGATGCAAACAACGAGAGAGATTGGATTAGATCTTCATACCCTTGAAGATTCGCACAGCGGAACATTCGTCGGAACGTGGGTGATGTAGTCGTACTCGCTTCTCCTCCTCGCGATCCGATCCGATCTAGCACCACAAGTGGCGGTGCCTCCGTGAGATGCACACGTGCAGCACCTCGACGTCTCCTCCTTCCTTGGTCCAGCAAGTATGGTGGAGAGATGGGTTGGATCTACAACGCGACGGCGCGGTGCAATTGGTGGAGAATTTCTGCAGCAGGGCTTCGCCTACAAGCAGTCGGGAGGGAGAGAGGAGGGCAGCTGGGCGGCTAGGGTTGGAAGGGAAGGTGTGGGGGGTTGGTGCGCCCCCATCCCTCTATATATAGAGGGGTGGGCTCAGCCCTAGCCCCTCCCCCAAACCAAGGTAGGCGGCCCCAAGGAGGAAGAGTGGGGGGCAAGGAAACCCCCCCCTTCTAGAAGCTCTATCTAGAGTTTAAACCTCTCTTGGCCGGCTGGGCCCTATGGGGCCTTGTGCCCCTGGCCCAATGCGGCCAGGGCACTCCCTCATAGGCCCATGCCCCCTCCTGGAAGGTGTGGCCACGTTGGTCCCCTTCCGGAAGGTTCTAGAAGCTTCCGGTACAATACCGATTAACCCGGAACAATTCCGAACTCCAAAAACTGCACTGCCTTATATGAATCTTATTCTCCGGACCACTCCGGAACCTCTCGTGATGTCCCGGATCCCATCCGAGACTCCGAACAAAAACTCATAAACCAATTATCCAATCTATCCTAGCGTCGAGACACGTTAAGTGTGTGACCCTGCGGGTTCGAGAATATGCAGACATGATCTTCTATCAATAATCAACAGCGGGGTCTGGAAACCCATATTGACTCCCACACATTCATCGATGATCATATCGATGAACCACGATGCCAGGATTCAATCAATCCCATATATATATTCCCTTCGTCTCGCGATATTTTACTTGCCCGAGATTTGATCGTCGGTACCGTCATACCTAGTTCAATCTCGTTCACAGCAAGTACTTTACTCGTTCCGTAATCCGATATCACTTTGTGATTAACTCCTTAACCACATGCTTGCAAGCGGTGTTGATATCGATTACCGAGTAGGCCCGAAGTATATCTCTCCGACTTGGGAGGGACAAATCCCATCTCGATACATACAACCCAACAGATACTTTCCGATCACCTGAGAGACACCTTTATGATCACCCTCTCATAGGATGACGTTTGATGACCTCAAAGCTTTCTTTCGATACCAGGGAGTTGTATTATCTCATGGTCTAAGGAATACAATATTTGACATAAGAAAAGCTTCGCAAAGATGAACACGATGACACGATCTAATTGCTTCGCTTAGTTTGGGTTTGTCCATCATATCATTCTCCCAATGATATGATCTCATTATCAATTGACAACTCATGTCTATGGTTAGGAAACCTTAACCATCATTGATCAATGAGCTAGTCCATAGAGGCGTACTAGGGACACGGTGTTGTTCACAAACCACACAAGTATTAAAGTTTCCGCTTAATACAATTCTAGCATGGAATATAAACATTATCATGAACAAGAATTATAATAATAACATCTTTATTATTGCCTCTAGGGCATAATTCCAACAGGACTTCTCCCGACCACGGCGCAAAATGAGTGTAGTGGTAAAAGGGGTTGATGAAGTCACATGAGTAAGGTGTACAAACCCTTGCAGTGTGTCAAACTAAATACTTATTCGTGTCCATGGTTATGGACAAACTGAATTGCTAGAGTTGGAGGCTATGGCATGTTCTCGCTCATTCCAATTTTATAATTTCCTTAAAACGTGTGAATGAACTTAATTGGGTTGTGGGTTGAAAAGTAATTTGACTAAAAATGTTAGACAAAATATTTGCAAATTCTGGATCATTTGTTGTAATAATGATACACTAAGTAATTTATGCTAAGTAACTTTATAATAAATGCAAATTTTGGATCATTTGTTATAATAATGATATGATGCTAATTCTTTGATGTCTTTCGATACTATGTATGCCGATGAACCGATCCAAAGATTCATACTATACATAGAGATACTACCCTCATGGATTTTATCGTTTTACACATGAATATACACTCATTTTAGTTTATAGATACATGAGAATCTAGATAAATCCGCGACATCCCTTTTCAGAAGGAGGGGTAGCATTTTTTCCAAGTGTTTTTATGAAATGACCATACTGCAAGTTTGGTATTTTCCAGAAAACTAGAACACATAAAGGACCCCATCACTGACTTTCCATTTTAATTTTTTTCATTTGGTTGAATCCAAAACTGGATCAAAATTGCTAGCACAAGGATTCATACAAGGGTGTAGAAAATTTGAAATTTGTCTATGGATCCCACATAGCACCATGCTAGGATCCCTAATAATTTTTTTTTGCCAAACTTTACAACCAAGAACTACGATATCTAAGGTTCAATTTTTAGCAAAATCGGGAGAAACTCAAGAAAATAAAATCAAATATGTCCGCAACACAAGAAAATTTGATGTGCTCATGAATTTGCCCATCACACAATCTTAGATTTGGTTGAACTAGCTAGGCACCATTTTCCCCATCGATAGCCCACCTTCTTCCTCTATTTCTCTTTTCCCCTCCAACTCTAACAGGTGGGTCCTTGCGTGTGAATCTACCAAATCTACTTTTGGTTTCATCATGGCCACCGAACTCATGGTGATGGTAGGCGTGGTGTGACGGCTTCGCAGGGCTTTCTTCTTCATCGTCCTTTTTATAGCCTACCACTTTGGCTAGTATCACTCCCTTCTCTTCACCTGCCTCCTCCGCTTCGTGTGCAAGGCCACCATGCATCATTGTTGACTCCCTGGTCATGTTCAGGTGTAGACGCGTGAACATCCTGGACTGCTTTGTTACTGTCTTCCTCGGGTATTTCAGATCCTACTAGCTAGTGCACATTTTCATATGGAGGTGCCCAAGAACAAGAATAAGTAATCATTGTTGTGTTACTGTTACTCGGGACTCTAATCAGAGGAGTAGGTGATGTGGTGGTATTTATGCTCTCTTTTACCGAGTACTCCATCCGTTTAGAAATATAAAATATTTTAGCTTTATGAAATGAACGTATGAGAGAGTATAATATAGTATTATTAGAATGGTTAGATTGTACAGAAAAGATAACACAAAGTCTCAAACATATACGTAGACGTAGCACAATGTGGTGCGTCGGAATAAAGACATCCTTGTGCCTTCCCATTCTAGGGAGGCCACGTCTTTGCTCTTGAGGCTGTTGGACAGCATATATGGATCGGACGCTATCACAAGCTTGATTAAATACATGCAGCTGACTCGCTGTGTCTGTACATCTTTGCCTCACCGCGTGTATAAAGTCACGCGCGGGTATAGCTAGCTACCGTGTGTTGCCTTGTTCAATCGCCCAAAAAACGACCCAGTTGTTGCTTGCCAGCTTTTACTCACGTTGAGCAGCACCATTTCAGCATTTCTAAGATGGGCTACTGAGATGG
This sequence comes from Avena sativa, assembly GCA_916181665.1. Taxonomy (NCBI): domain Eukaryota; kingdom Viridiplantae; phylum Streptophyta; class Magnoliopsida; order Poales; family Poaceae; genus Avena; species Avena sativa. The sequence continues at coordinate 514,120,776 of OV702294.1, forward strand.
ACATGTGATCTCTGTCACCAATCATACAAGATGCATTAAGTATGCTATGCCAGTTCGTCGCATCAGCGGTACGTACGAGGGCATCCGGCGGCCGGTGGAGCACTAAACTATTAAAATCACGCTGATCTTGTAATCGTGTTTGTGTTGTCCCTCTGATTTATCCCAAAACCCTAACTCATGGCACACGAAGATTTATCCCTCTGAAATTCTCTGTACAACGGCTGATCAATAAAGTTTTCTTTCTCTTTTTGTTAGTTTAGGTCATATAGCAACATGGAAAACTAAGTTGGAGCACATGTTCACACAAGATTTCTTCCAATGGACTCTAAGTGGAAGTTTCCATCTTGAAATTCAAAACCCTAATTGACAATGCATGTTGCATGTTTTCGAAGGGGGTCACACTTGGGAGTTCGATTTTGATTATTTCAACCTTCCACCATATTTATATGCATATGTTAGGGGCCATGTGCAAGTTTTGGAGGGACTCTAACCCTCTGAAGCACAGTTTCGAGAGATACCCTAACCCATGGGCCCGGCGCAGTCTACCTCTCTGACATTCTCCGAACGATCATTGACCAATTTTTTTTCTTTGTTTGTGTTTGGCTAGGTCGTGCGAAAAAAAAACATCTTCATGCGTACCTATATGTTGAGGCTTGTGTTTGACGACAACATTTTTGGGGTGTTCAACATGTGGCCTTGTATGCCAATGGCCTCGATAAAATCCGGCGGCAGAGATAATATCGTTGGCAACAAGGCGTTTTTCTATAGTGTTTTGTACTACTGCAAAATATGTATCCCCTAAAATTCCTGAAAAAAACCATGACTCGCAATACTTGTTCCTGTCTGTCATGGCCACCGAGTTCATGGTGATGGCGTGGGGACGCGCCTCCGCCAGGCATCCTCCTTCCTTGTTCTCCTAATCCATGTCGTCATCGCCCACCATTTCTACCGGTATCATTCCCTCCGGTCCATCAAGACCATGAGACCGGTTCAGCTGTTTCGGCATCCTACGCAAGGCCGCCATCGTCATTGGCCCTGCCGTCCGGTTTGCGCTGATATGCGGGAACATCCTGGTGTGCTTCCAAGCTGCGTTCCTCGGGGTCTAGCACACCTTTTCTTGTATTTGGTTTTCAAATCCTGACCGTTCTTTCTGTTTTTGGTTTTGAAATTTTGGGAGGAGGGAGAGGACACCGGAGCAAAAGTCTTTCTTGTTGTATGTGTTGTGGTGTGAACGGTTGTACCTCTGTGTTTACCTTCATCTTTCTTTTCTGAACTTGTGAGTTGGGCTTCGTTTTGTTCTTCTTTTTCAGCAACAGTTAGTCGATCGATTGGAGAAACTATGTAACGTGTAATGGCTTTGTTTCAGCAAAACGTGTTATGTCAACTGCAATGCTTTCTTTAGCCTAGTTAGTGAAAGTTGTAACTACTCTCTCTTCTTTTTCTCCATCGCAACTTGAAAAGTTTATTTTACAAAACAGAACATCACAAAGAACACGCCATTTTTGCCTCATGAAAAAGCAGCCGTGTAATTTTCGCGGTATTTCTTCTCTCTTCTACTCCCTCTGTTTTAAAATATAAGATGTTTTAGGTTTATAAAGAAAATGAATCTAGACTTCTTTTAGTGTGTAGATTCATCCCAAGGTTGAGTGAACCTACATACTAAAACAAGTCTAGATTCATCTTCTTCACAAACCTAAAACATCTTATATTTTGAAACGGAGGGAGTACTACCTTCGTCCAGAAAAAATGACTCAGACTTGAACCTAAATAAATCCGAGCCAATTATTTTTAAACGGAGAAAGTACTATACTGAAAGCACTATACTGAGTATAGTGTAGAATTATTCCGATCTTCAAATTGCGTAGAAAAGGCAAATCAACATATATTGCACAAAACAGTGGGCGTTGTAGAATAAAGACGCCCTTTCCATTCTAGGCAGGCAACGTTTTTTTTATGAGATCTCAGGCTACGTCTTCCGACCTTTTCCTGCAAAAAAGAATTATTATGATCTTTAATTTAGATTGTATAACAAAAAAGATAAACCCAATATATATTATTGCACAAAACAGTGGCGCGTTGCAGAATAATTATGTCCATTCCCATTATAGGCAGGCTAAGTCTTCAGGCTGTAGGCCAAGATAGACTGACGGTCTAACGCTATCACCAGCTTAAATACACGTCGCTGGCTTGCATGTTTGCCTCATTGTTGCATGCCCACCGCACTATGCTTTTAGGTCTATAGCACTATTTCAGCTATTTAGCTTTTGCAGAGATAAACTTAATGAACCTAGCTACGAGAAGCCATTTAGCCTTTAGTTGAGATGTAGACTGTTTCCATGTAAATACTTCTTATTGTTTGCATTTCTGATTTATTTGCTTTTGAGTTACTACGTGCAATATCGGTGCGTTTACGCTTTAGCTTTAGCGAACATACCAGATGCCCTGGCAGTTCTTGGTTAAGTAAGATCATCTTCGGCAGCAACAATAGGGCCCTAATAGGTCTACTGGGGGTGCCGGCGATAAAATGGGCTCACACCGGTACCCTCATATATCATTGGCGATTTCGGATGCTCCATAGAATAGCCAGCACTCCTATGCCGCTAAAAGATGATGCGTCGAATTTTTCCCAGGGGACCCCTTGGCAGCCAGACAGCCCAAACCCTACCTCTATTCCCTTCCTCCCTCACTTTTCCCTATCTACTCGATTCTCTCGCCTACCCGCGTGCCGCTCTAGTTTGTGTTCATACCACGGCTTTGCGTATACCGTCACCGTCGTCATGATGCCTCCCAAGCAGCCACACAAGAAGGTCACGATATAGCTGCAGGGGATGTAGGACGCCGCTTAGGCAGAGGAGATAGCTCTGCGGAAGTACGTCAAGGCTGGCCGTAGAGGCCACCGCGCAGTAAGAAATGTCGTCAATCCGAGCGAGGTGGCCTCAGTGCCAACAGAGTTCGTCTACGAGGGTACTAGCGCTGTCAGCACCGAAAGAATTCAAGGGAGCACCACCATGGAGCACATCCTTGTCATCACCGGAGTACTTTTTTTTTTGAATCTCTAACAGTAGGAAAGGCTCCTACTGTTTTTCCATTAAATAGAAATCCCAAAGGTCTTTTTTACATATTTTTACAATGGGCAATGCCCAACCGAATAAAGGTAAAAAGAAGATTACGGAGAGGAAATAATGTTTTGGATGTGAGGATGAAGATCCTCCTTAGTTCTATGGACTAAAAGATTCAAGTCTAATACTAGTCTAGTCTTCCAGGAATCTATAGTTGGTTGAATACCGTTGAATAGTAGATTATTCCTTTCTTTCCAGATGTTCCAGGCTCCTAGCAAAACAACTTCCATGTACAGTTTTTGGTTCCAGGAGGCCTTCCCTAGTTCAATTATCTGTAATCTTGTAGTTCCTGTAGCTCCTGAAGTCCAAATTATATGGAGAAGGTCCCAACAAGATTTGCTAAAGGGGCATTCAAAAAGCATATGTTCTATAGTTTCTTCTGGAGGATTGGCACACATTGGACAATCATAACCTGAACTTAGAGAGAAATTTCTCCTTCTTAGCATATTTCTGGGGTTAAGTCTGTCTGATAGGACTAGCCATCCAAAAAAATTAACTTTTGGGGTGCATCTGGATTTCCATAACCATTTAAGGGCGATGTGTGGCTCCAAGTCCTTGAAATAGAATTGATAGTATAGACTTGAGGAGAATTTGTCATTACCCCAAACGTATGACCATTTGTCTGAATTGTCTTGGGTCATCGTTACTTCCCTGCAGATATTCTGAATATCTTTTAATTCCTCCAGGGCTTCAGGAGAGAGAGGCAGGAAAAAGGTATTGTGTAACAAATTTGATGAAAGGAATTCTTGAAGAGACATGTCTTCTTTTCTGAGATAGGAGAAAATCCTGGGGTGGCTATCTTCAAACACCCCATGTTGCCAATTGTCCTTCCAAAATAAAGTCGAAGTGCCATTACCAATAGAGCTCAAAGCAATACCTCTAAAAATGTGAGATGGTTTAAAAACATCCTTCCACCAGAATGATCCTCTAGGAGATAGAGCATGGGGGATCTTATCAGTATAATAAGTATTCCAAATCAAAGTGACCCATGGAGTGTCAACTTTATTATAGAATTTATGCAAATATTTTAATAAGAGCCCATCATTTTGTACTCTAAGATTAAGAATTCCCAGTCCTCCTTTCTTCTTTGGTCTACAAATTTTGTCCCATGCTGCCAGTGAATAACATTTCTCTCTATCCTCTGTTTTTTTGTTCCATAGACAGTGTCTTTGAATTTTCTCCACATGATTTATGATTTTCTCTGGTAATTTAATTGAACACATTGCAAAAGTTGCAATGGAGGCCAATAAAGAATTTAGAAACCCTGCCACTATATGACATCATTAAAAACGAAGCTGAAACTTTCCTTTCAATCCTATCCACCAGAGGCATTAAATCATATACAGTAGGTTTGGTAGTTCCCAATGGCAGACCAAGATATGTAAAGGGCATAGAGGCCACAGTACAGCCAATTATATCTGCAATTTCCTTAGTCTTGATCTCTGACAGATTAATAGGTATCATGTTGGACTTTTGAAAATTGATTGTTAGTCCAGTAGAAGTGGCATATGTCTGAAGAATCTCCTTCATGACATGAACTTGATCAATGCAGGAAGGCATGATAATTAATGTATCATCAGCATATTGTACAATTGGGAAATCTTGTCCAAAGTCAGAAGAGAATGGAGCATGTAAAATATTTCCCCTGAAAGCTTTATTGATGGCAGACTGTAATAGGTCAGCAGCAAGAACAAAAATCAGAGGAGAAAGAGGATTTCCTTGTCTAACACCTCTAATACAGTGAAATTGTCTGCCAGGGACCCCATTCAATAAGATGGCTGATTTACCTGTCCCAAAAATAATTTCAATCCATTTCAACCATTTTTCATCAAATCCCATTTGTCTCATAATCTTGATCATAGCAGAGTGATCAATAGTGTCAAAGGCTTTGGCAAAGTCCAACTTTAATAACATGATTTCCTTTTTTGAAGTCTCACATTGGTAAATAAATTCAAAAGCCCAAGCCAAGCAATCTTGTATGTTTCTCCCTTTAAGAAACCCATATTGATTTTTGTGCACAATCTAAAGGACTACCTTCTGTAGTCTATTTGCCAGTATTTTGGTAATAAGTTTTAGTATACAGTTCAGAAGATTGATGGGCCTGTAATCATTAACAGTTTCACGGGAGCCAACCTTTGGAATTAGAGCAATGTGGCCCATGTTAATGCTTTCCAAGTTTAGATTTCCTTCATGGAATTGTAGACATAGTTCATAAATATCCCCTTTAATAATATGCCAGTAACTCTTGAGAAATTGGCCATTGAAACCATCAGGGCCAGGTGCTTTATCAGTTGGCATTTCCGGAACCACTTTATCAATTTCTTCTTTAGTAAAAGGAGCAGATAGTATATCAAGTCCAGGTGTAGGGGTAATAAGATTTTCTAAATCCAAAACCATAGCTGGCTGAGTTGCAGAGCCCAGTCTTTCTTTATATGTTTGATAGAAGATCTCCTCCTTGTCAACATGGTTTGTCACCAATGATCCATCAGAGAGTCTGATTGAGGCTATATTGTTCCTTCTATATCTTCCAGTGGCATAGTTATGAAAAAAAATTGTGTTCTCATCCCCAAATTTTGTCCATCTTACTGTACACCTCTTTTTCCAATATATATTCTGATATTCTAACAATCTGGCCAAGTGTACCTTTAAGATTTTCCTGAAATTCTTTTCATGATAAAAAAGACCTCTTCTGTCTTCAAGATTATCCAAATCAGCTAAAGCTTTATTTGTATTATCAATACAAATTGAAAGTTTAGAGATAGATTTACTCCAAAATTTCAAATCATACCTTAGTATTTTGAACTTAGCATTAATGTTGGCTGCACAATTCTTTTTGAAGGTTGGCTTCTCCCAACTTTTGGATACTGTTTCTAGGAAGCCAGGATGAGCAACCCAGTAATTTTCAAATCTAAAAGTTTTACTTCTAGGAATCTTTGCTTGAATTGTGACAATACATGGGGAGTGGTCTGATGTTGGCTTCCCTTGTGGAGTAACCACAGTATTTGGATAACTTGCAGTCCAATGGATAGAAGTGAAAAACCAATCTAGTTGCTCAAGAAGAGGATCATCCTGCATATTGCTCCAAGTGTATTGCCTTCCCTTAATAGGCAGTTCAGTCAGATTTTGCTCCCTTATGAAATCATTAAAAATTAACATGCCATTGACATTTCCTCCAGGTTTGTTTCTGTTATTAGGAGATCTAATAAAATTAAAATCCCCCATAATTATCCAGTCTTCATCATCAGGAATATTTAGCTGAAATAGCCATTTCACAAATTGGTCTCTCCTTTCTCTAGCACATGGTCCATACACATTAATTAATGTCCAGGTTTGAGTAGACTGTGTTGAGGTAAAATGAACAGAAATAGCAAATTGTTCACAGTGCATAACCATTTCAGAGAATAAAAAACTATTCCAAATAATGATTAAACCACCAGAAGCACCAGTTGAAGGAACATATACATAATCATCAAATCTTTTGGGACAACATGATTTAATGAAAGCCACATCAAAAGATTCCTTCTTTGTTTCTTGCAGGCATAACACAGAACAACCACTCTCATTTATAGCATTCATAAGGGCTAACTGTTTGTCCTTAGCATTTAAGCCCCTTATGTTCCAACACAAAATAACCCATTGTTTGAGAATCATAAATATTACAATAGATAATAAAAGATGACAGTTAAACACTGTCAGGGCTTTCTTCTTCCTGGAGAGGGGCCCAGAGCTTTTTTGGAGTTAACTCCTGAAGTGGGACACCACATAAACCAGCACCAATGGCTTGAATCATGGAGATAGTTGTAGGGTCAACTCCTTGCACCTGAAAGGGAGTAATCATCTGTTGCCCCTCTTCTTCTTTAGTAATCTTCACCCTAGGTACAGTTCTAGGCTTAACTTTTGATTTGGTTTTTTTCACATCCCCTGTAACAATAGGCTTGAAACCCCTGTACCTTGTTGCTCTTGAACTTCTTTTGACTAGACTAGTTGAGATAGGAGTTAGATTTTCAGACAATTTCCTTTTCTTACCTACTTCCCCCATGCAAGAAACAACAGAGTCTTTGTGAATGCAGAGTTTGAAAGAAGGTGTTTTGGGAGTAGACAAAATAGATATCTTCCTAGAGAGCTGCAATGCATTCCACTCTCCAAACAGTTCAAACTGCACAGCAACAGAAATTGGAACCTTGACATTGAAAAAGTGGTCCTCATTCACCAAACTTGGGAGCATACAATCCTTAAGAGCAGCTCTAGAAATTGTCATCATAGCCCAAACCTCAGAGTGGACAGAAGAGGCAGAGTCATGCAACATAACAGTATTCAGAGTTAAGTTTGTTTCCACCTGCATGTTATCAGAGTCTGAGGAAGTTTGCCCATCTGAAGTTGCAGAAAAACTTTCATGCCAAGCTTGCATTGGGCTGTCCACAATATTAGTGCTAGGTGGATGGACACCAGCATCAAAAGAAACCCCCTGATCTTGAAGAATAGCTTGAAAGTTAATAAGTGGGATATCCAAAGGTAAGTCAACTGCAGCATTGTTGTTTAAGAATGCAACATTTCCCTCTGCCTGCTCCAACACATTATCAAACAAAGCAGCAATTGCTTGGGCATGGATAAAATTCCCCTGATGAGCATGATTACCTTGTTGATTCTGCACCATAGGTGCAGCTCCACCACCTTGCTGATTCTGTTGTAGCAAAGTGCTAACTGCTGTTGATAAAGTTGCTCAGCAGTGGGCCCTTCTCCAAAGAAGGGGTGGGGATCATTGTTTGGTGGGTCCTCTGGAGGTGGGGTCACATTATGCACATGAGCATTCCAATCAGCCGACCTGAGAAGGACAATGGGCACAGTCCAGCTACATCTAGCACCTCTTAACTGATGCAAAACCAGACTCTTAGGCACAAACTTAGGATCTACTAACCAAACTTTGACTAAAACAAATTTGTCATTCCCCCTAGGCTCATGCCAGATTGAAAGAAGACCAAAATATTGTACAGCTCTTTTAATGATGTCCATTGTTTGATAATCAGAAGGGAAGCCTAGTAGTAACATCCACTGTTCACGACCAAAAGCAGTAAGACGCATGTTCCTGGCAGCATTATGTTTCACAAAAGTGATTTCAAGCCCTTCCTCAAAACCTTCATTTCCCCTACCATTAAGGTGGCCCCCATAGCAGTATCAGCCTGCAGTGTCTCAGCTAATCTGAAAATGCCCAACCCAAAGGGGTGATCATCAAAAGACCGTACCTCTAGATTGATCTCATGTAACATGCCTCTGACCACATGACGCAGGTGATGTCGATGATGAACTGGAACGAAGCAGTTGGTCTCAGCGATAATCATACGATCATTCTGCAGAGGTGGCACAGGTGGCACAACAAGATCAGTTCGAACTTCTCGGTCAGCTGGGCCAGGATCAACCATCATACCCTCGGGCAGGAATGCCAATGGGTTGACAGGAAAGGTGTCCATGGGGACAGGAGGAGCAGCAGTGGTGGCGCAGCCGGTGGCAGTGGTGCAGACGGCGGTGGTGGCTGCAGCAACAATGGAATTAGGGTTTACTGTAGCGGGGGTGGGAAGCGAAGAAGACGATGCGGCAGAATCCTCTATTCTAGCAACAAGAAAATCTTTATTTTCCTTAACTCTCTAGATTTTCCGACCACATAAACCGGTCAGTTCAGCAGATTTAATGCGCCAAATTTTTTTCAGTTTAGCACCACAAGAACGAGCCCAGTGTCCCAATTTCTTGCATCGCTTGCAACGCCAGCCCAAGAGGCAATCAGCAAAAGAGTGACCCGAGCCCAAACATTTAACACAAGTAGGCCCATTAGCACAAGAACAAATATTCTGATAGCAAATTTTGCACACCCCATTGCATGAACTAACCAAGTGATCATTAGAATTGCAACGTGAACATTTACCAAGAAATTCAAAGACAAATCTTCTCTGAGGGATAAATGGTAGATTTAAAGATTTCATCAAATCCTTGTTAGAATATTTATCCTGACGCAAATCTTCAAGTAATTCCAGCTTTGATGGGCCCAATTTTTCGCAAACTTTACGGTAGAAGTTTGGGCCCACAAATTTAAAACTTTCCTTTCCCTCCCGATCCACCAGAATCGGATCATTGAAACTACCAAACAATAGATCATCACCATTACGAATCTTGATCGGGTAGGACGGAATTGTACCTTGCTGATCTGTTGAAGGGATAAAAGTAACATCATTTTTCTTGGGGAGATTGAACCCAAATTTAGAGAATTCCAGAGCTGATGAATTTGAATTATCCCTTGCAGCACTTTCCTTGAGAAAAGTTAGATCAGAACAAATTCTCGTAGCACTCCTATGTGAAACCTCCACAATCTCTTCATGGGAACCCCAAATAGATTGATTAATAAACCCTGAGGAAACTGGATGAATTCCACGAAATAAAGTGAAGTGACAAACAAAGTCTGGCCAGATCCGATCCTTGAGTCCATAGATAAAATGACCCACTTTATTTGAAGCCACCGAGAACCGAAAATGTCGATCACTGAGTTGGAAAACCTTAAAACCTTTAGCCACCCCACCAATGCAGCATTGGAGTGCTAGTCCAACAGATTCTTCAGATAAAGCAAATGAGGCCGACGAAAAAGAGACCACAAGAAAGAATTCTTTGGCCCCGGAAGAGGGGGAGAAGTGAACCGTAGATCCAAACCTTGCACGAACCTGATCGGCCAGGGCTTGGCCAGGTGCGAAATCCCAGTGAATGAGAGACTCCATGGGGATGGGGATGTAGATCACAGAGAGTGGAGTAGATTGGTAGGATTGGAATAACTAATGGATGGCCGGAGAGGGAGATCGCCGGCAGTGGGTGGCTAGGGGGTGGGAGCGCCATCCATAGAAGCCACCTTCAGTCGTATCTACGCATAGATCTATCACCGGAGTACTTTAACAGGAGCTAGACACAGCGCCATGATCACAATCTCACTTCTCCTCCCTTGATACTCGGGCCTGTATTCTCTAGGTGGGGGCTAATAATACCATCTAGGGGTGATCGCGTGACGCCCCAAGGTGATGGGCAGTGGATGCATCGCATGCGCTACGAGGCTGATGTCGCAGAGATCTTAACCAGCATGATCAATGGTGATCACCATGCCGAGGACGTTCGAACTACGCAAAACGAAGATATTGTGGCATTTCTGATTTATTTTACTAAGTTACTACATGCAATATTGGCGTTTTTGTGCTTTAGCTTTAGTGAACCTCCGGGATGTCCCGGCGGCGGTTGTTGGCTAAGTAATGGTTGTAGCATTGAGTTGTGTAGGAGATAGAGTAGATTCTCCATGAACCGACCGGGTAGCTGCTTGCTTGCTGAAACTATAAAGAACTTTATTCTCGCGAATCATTTTATTTTTTTGCGAGCCATACACTCTTAAGTTCCCTCCACAGGACACGATACAAGGAAAGCCAAGCGGAAGTGGGGAGCCGAATCCACACGAAAGTTGAACTGAACCAAGTCGTGGCAGAACAAACAGAGCCATGTGTGTGTACTTTTTGCAGTGAGCTGCATCAATACTATGCACCGAGACAAACCACGTATAGATGTAACTGCCCCCAAGCCTTTTTTCCAGTTCGAGACATGTACAAGCTAGGTACACGTTTGACACCATTTATGAGAAATGCAACTCGATCTGCCATGCACGGGAGGCCCACCTTTTCTCTCCTTCTTTTTATATAATTTTATTTGAGTTAGATTCTGTCTTCCTCCGCATCTTGTTTTAGATTAAAAAACCTTCTGATCTTGTGAACTAAAAGTTTAATTTGTAAACCGTTTGAATATTTGTTTTCCTGGTGAATAAAGCTTTAAAATAAAACCAATATTGAATACTTTATGATAACTTTTGGAATATGATGAAAAACTTGTTGATACTTGGTGATTACTTTCTTTAAACGACTTATTTCACTCTGTTTCAAACTTGGTTCATCAGAGTTAGAAAATATTTTGCAATTATTTTAGAGTCCAATTTAAAGGTGCAACTAGTTTTATTGGGCATCGTTATGTTTGAATGTGTTTTGTATCCGGTACAATTTAATTTTCCTTTCAAACGAACCCCTTTTTAGGCTTGTTTAAAATATATCATGGAAAGAAATAGATAGAATCAAATGGAATGTTAATCTGATATATACTAGTTGTCATAGATATGGCTTGTATGTTCCAATAAACATGGCTCGAGGAATCACCTAAAAATCAAAGTAATTTTAGCAAGAGATTCGCGTGAATGAAACTTCCTCCAAAATACTAGAGTACAAATGAGTCTTGGGAAAAAATCCTAATGATTTTGATCATACGAATCAAATGACCTAAACAGAACAAATACTAAAAATATGATTCCTCCTAAATTCGTTTGAATCTAATTAAGGAGACCTTAACTTGCTACGTGTATAGTATCAAAAAGAAATACAGCCTAAATGCCTCTCCGTAGTCCGTAGCATGGAAAAATACAACCTACCCACGCGCATGTGGTCGTACATACCCGAGCTTGGCTATATATTTGTAGCACTTCTCTGGGGGGGCAGATCGGAGAAGCAGCTAGACTGGTAGTGTACGCGCCTGCCTGCCCCCGGTTTCAAGTAGTTCGTCGTTCCATAGCTGAAGGACGGACCGGAGCCCAGTAGATCCATCCACTGCAGGTTTTGTGTGCACATACTGCCACTTTCAATCTTCTGCTCATTTTGCTAGATTGTACTAACTATCTTAGAGGATCAGAGATGGCGTCCCTGCTGGTGGATTCAGTCGCTCGTCGCGCTGCTGTCGTCGCGTGGGTTGGGCAGATCCTTCTCACTTGGATCTTCCTGCTGCCACACGCACAGCTGGTGAGTCAGACCTAAAACTTTCCTGATTTCACTTTCTTCATTTTCTTTCTCTCTGGATATGATCGTTTACATGATCGTTCGGTTTTGCACGAGGATCAGTGTGCCACAGCCGCGGAGGCCGCTTCCCTGCACGACTACCCGATCTACTTGCTGCTATCCATCGTGGCCACCGAGCTCATGGTGACGGCTGGCAAGGTGTGGCGTCGCCACTGCCGCCGGGAGTTCTTCCTCCTGGTCCTCGCACTGTACGTCGTCATCGCCTACCATTTTGGCTGGTATCTCTCCTTCCTCTTCGTCAAGACCATGGGCCACTTCGGCTGCTTCGGCGTCCTGGGCAAGGCCGCCATCGTCCTTGGCTCCGTCGTCCTGTTCGCGCCGATGTGGATGAACATCCTGACATGCTTCCTCACCGTCTTCCCCGGGTACTAGCTAGTAGACATGCATTTTCGTCCATGGAGCGAGGTACCCAAGAACATGAATAAGCTAGAAATCACCTCTGTGTTGCTGCTACCTGCTAGCCAGGGCTCTGATGTTTGATCTGTGGCGTGGGCAGTTGCATCTGTGTGTTCACAACTTCACCTGCGTCTTTGTTTTCTGAACTTGTGGGTTCACCTTTTTTCTTGTTCTTGTTCTTCAGCAACACTTGGTCGATCGGTTGCCACCGAGTGTATTCAGCTTATGATTGGACAAACTAAGTATGTGATGTGTGCTGGCTTTGTTTCAGGAAAACCGTGCGATGGCAACTGCAAGTTTCTTTAGCCTAGTGATTGCAAGTTGTTAACTAGTCAGTCTGATTTCTAGATCACAACTTTACTAAGTTGATTTTATGAACAAATCACAAATAACACGCCCTTTTGGCCTCAAGAAAACCCACACGTTTTTTCCCAGTATTTCTGCTCTTTCTTTTACTAAGTGTACTGTAGTACAGTATTATATCCTTAGATTGTAGAAAAGATAAACTAACATATACTCTCTTTTTTTCTACTCCGGTTGATTTTATGAACACAACATCACAAATTACACGCCCTTATCGCCTCAAGGAAAACAAAAGTATTTTGTGGTATTTGCGCTCTCTTTTACCTAGCAATGTAGTATTGCCCATTTACGATCTTTAGATTGTAGAAAAGATGAACTAGCATATACCACCAAGTGGTGGGTTGCAAAATAAATTCTTCCTTGCAGCCCTTTCCATTCTAGGCAGCCTACGCCTTCAGCTGTAGGCCAGGATAGACGGACAATATCACACAAGCTCTTAAATATAATACGGACAATATCACACAAGCCCGGCTGCACTGCACTAAAGCTGGGCAGCTGAAATGTACCAGTGGCCGATCCAAGAAAGTTTTCGCCGAGGACCACAGTGCTCTAGTCCTAGCGTCGTACACAGTTACTCCGATCTAAACGCCTTTTACTGTGTAAATTTTGAATTGTTTTACGGAGTTACTACGTGCAAACTTGACGCGTTTGTGCTTTGCTGAACCACGAGACGCTCTTGCAGTTTTTGCCTAAGTTATGGTTGTAGCATTGTGCCATCGCATGCGTCTGCATGCATTTCAACAGAGCTGCATCATGCATTGTAGCTGCACCATGCTTTGCAAGTAGAGTATCGTTCTGAATATATATACAGTCTTCAGTCGACTCAACACAATACAGAGCGAAGCTGTCCGTTGATGTTTAATACGGTATGCTCGCCTGGCTTTAACTTAATAAAGCCACAATTGGCAGTGTACAAACAGTAGTTATGAATACAATCCAGAGATCAAAGGTCCCACACAACACACAAGACAATAGCACACCTGATATGTCTGAACATGCTAGGTTAGGGCATCCCCTGATGGCTGTCAGTTCCGTCCACTTGGAGACATATCCATTGATGTTTCACTTTTGTTTACATGTACATTTTGTTTAGCTTCACTTTTGTTTACATGTACATGTACATTGATGTTTCACTTCCTGGTGCTGGTGCCGTGCTGATCAGTTGCATCTATGTGTTCAGTTTTCGTCTTTGTTTTCTCAACTTGTGAGTTCTTCTTCTTTCCAGCAACACTTTGGTTGATCGATTGCCACCGAGTGTATCATCTTAAGATCAGACAAACTAAGTACTAGTATATGTAATATGTGTTGGCTTTTGTTTCATGAAATTAAATGTGCGATTGCAACTGCAATGTCTTCTTCAGCCTAGCGCTTGCTAGTCATCAGCTCTCGCTTGTTTTTCCTCCACATCATCTATAATTTACTGACTTGAATTTATGGACACAACAAAACATCACAAATGACACGCCCCTTTGCCTCAAGAAAAGTCCACACTGTTTTTGTGGTGCAAGGGGGCAGGGGCACTGTTTTATTACATGTGCTAGCACCATGGCGGCACTGGCGCGTTTGCATTCCGCAGAAGCCACGAGACGCCCTTGCAGTTTTTGGCTATGTGATGTTGAGCCATCACATGCGTCTGCCAGCTTGTACATTCAGCTAGCAATGGTGGTATTCCATACGTATTTGAACTCCTGTGGCTGTGCGTGGTAGCCCTCATCATGTTGCTATTTCTGGAAGAACACAATGCAGAACATTTCTGTCAGGTGAGCAAGCTAGCGCAGCTGTGTGCCGACTGCATAGAGGAATGTAGTCCCTTTTACATTACTGGTTCATAAATTGCTGGTGAACAAATTTTCTATTTAAAGAAGATGCATCCAGAGCACACATGTGCACCATCACAGAGGGCTGTAAAGTCGATGCCAAATGTATATGTTGTTTAGCTGCTATATGTACATTCTAGAACTGTAATAAACTGGAAAACTCTACGAGCCTTGCCCTTTTGCCTTTTCTTTTAGTATGGTTTGTAAGAACTTTGTTTCAATTCTCTAGTGGTTCCTTTATTGGAAATCGACCGAGAGACCATTTTCAATTTATTTCATTAAACCGACAGACAAAATATGTGTTATATGCACTACGGGAAACACGATTGTTGTTGAGCGTCGTATCTATGCGCTTGGCATAGATGAGTGCATACCGACGATCCCGTCAAAACGCTCGGCAACCAAGTTCGCCCGGCATATATATTGTATGCTGACCGCACATGGTATGCGACATTCGGCATACGTATGGAACATATGCCACGTGGCCGCGTGGACGGCCGTTGATGGCAGAGGTCACGAAGCAGGTCGTGGAAACATATGCTGAGGGTATACGCTTGGCATATACTATTTTTTATTTTTGAATAATCTAAATTGATATTTTGTATTGTTTATTTTTTGAATAATCTAAAAGGAAGATGCATCCGGAGCACACATGTGCACCATCACAGAGGACTGTAAAGTCAGTTCCAAATGTATATGTTGTTTAGCTGCTATATGTAGATTCTAGAACTGTAATAAACTGGAAAACTCTAGCAGCCTTGCCCTTTTGCCTTTTCTTTTAGGGTTTGTAAGAACTTTATTTCAATTCTAGTGCTCCTTTATTGGAAATCGACCGAGAAGCCCATTGTCAATTTATTTCATTAAACCGGCAGACAAAATATACGTTACTGAGCGTCGTATCTATGCGCTTGGCATATGTTAGATTATATTTACTTGCATATCAAGTTAGGGTTTAGGCCGGTGCGCTGCACCTCCTCTCCCCCCCTCTCCTATATAAACCATTGTATTTTCTCTCATTGTACAATCATCAATTATTATTATTATCACAAATTTACATGGTATCAGATTAAGGTTAGATTCTAGGGCATGGCTCCCACGCCTCCCACCCCGCCGCCGCCGCCCCCTCTGGGGTTCTTCGAGTGGCGCGCCGCCATGGCCGCCGTCGCGGCTGCCAAACCATCCA
The DNA here is from genome assembly GCA_916181665.1 of Avena sativa. Lineage (NCBI taxonomy): Eukaryota > Viridiplantae > Streptophyta > Magnoliopsida > Poales > Poaceae > Avena > Avena sativa. The sequence goes on from OV702294.1 coordinate 514,136,560, forward strand.
CCTCATCCGCCCCACCTCCTATCGCCACCACCATCAACTTCGCTGATACAATCTCCGACGTTACTCCATTGATTCCCATCACTTTAGATCTCCCCAAACACAACTACTACCATTGGAGGCATCTTTTTGAGGTGCACTTGGGCCGCTGCAACCTCATGGCGCACGTCGACCCCAACATCCCACCGTCTCCCTCGGATCCCCGTTGGGTCAAGGATGATCTCGCTGTAATACAGTGGATCTACCAGCGGGCGAGCACCGAGATTTTCAATCTCGTTTTCAGGGCTGCCACCAGCGCCGCCGCCCTTTGGGCAGCCCTCCGTCAGCTTTTTCAGGACAACGCTGACGCCCGTGTCAACACGTTTAACACGGAGCTTCGGAACACCGCCCAGGGCGTCTTGCCCGTAGGGGTATACTGCCAGCGCCTCCAGACCATCGCTGATGAACTCTGTGAACTCGGTGATCCCGTTGAGGACAAATAGCTCATCAAGATCCTCCTCGTCGGCCTCAATCAGCGCTTCGACAAGCAGCAGTCCTTCATCCCCATGATGCGGTCGTCTCCTTCCTTTGCAGAAGTCCGCTCCATGCTCTCCTGGGCGAACCGCGCCATGACCACTTAAGAGTCTCGCCCTCAGGCCTATGTTGCTGCTCCACGGCCTCCTGCACCGCCACCGCCTCCGGCGGCTCTTGCGCCTGTTCCACCGCCAGGTTGGCGCCCCAGCCCCAACTATAGGGGCACCCGGCCTATCTATCGGCCGCTTGCACCACGGCATCCTCCAACAGCACCGGCTCCTCCACCTGCCCCGGCACCACCACCGGCTCCACCTGCAACACCATCTTGGCGATCTTCTCAGGACCCTTGGACTAGCATGGTTCAGGCTTGGCCAATGCCCTGGACCGCGCCCTCTCCTGCTGGCGCGCCACCTGCCTACACTGGTTCGTGGCAGCCCGGCGTGCATCCTCATACAGGCTCACCTAGCCTCCTTGCACCACGGGTCCCTGCACAAGCTCATTACGCCTCTCCTTCACCGCCCATGTATGCTGCACCATCGCTGGCTCCCTATGCCTCGCCGATGCACCCGCCGATGCCCTTTGCTATGGGTCCTTATGGCTCTTCGGCACCGGTCACTTATAATCCTGGAGGCTACTACTCGCCATACTCCATGTACTCGACTCCTGCTGCACCGCCACCACCTGCGCCAGTACCTGCTCCGTCAACTGCACCGACTCCCTCTACTCCGAGCTGGGACCAAGCTGCGTTTCTACAGGCCATGAATAATTTGCTGCTCAAGGTAACTCAGGTACTGATTGGATTTTCGATTCTGGTGCTTCTAGTCACATGTCTTCATCGAATACTATGCTGTCAACTTGCATACCATCTCATTTTTCATCCATTACATTAGGCGATGGTTCCTCCATACCAATTTCATGTGTCGGTCATACAAACCTTGCATCTTCCACTTCCAAACCACTCCTACTTAAAGATGTCTTAGTTGCACCAGTCCTCATTAAAAATTTAATCTATGTTCGTCGTTTCACCAAAGACAACCATGTTTCCGTCGAATTTGACCCTTTTGGCTTGTCTGTGAAGGATTTCATGACCAAGGCGGAGATCGCTCGCTTCGATAGCTCTGGCGACCTCTACTCTGTTCATGGCGCTCCTGCGGCCTCGTCTCCATCATCCATGCTCGCCTCCGTAGATCTATGGCATAAACGCTTAGGCCATCCGAATAAAGCCACTTTATCCTCTCTACTTAGTGATTTTTCGATCCCTTGTAATAAAGAGGTTCATAATTCCTCCGTTTGTGAGTTTTTTCAACAAGGAAAACATGTTCGTTTACCATTTGCGCATTCTACTTCTCATAGTACTTATCCCTTTGAACTTTTGCACTGTGATCTATGGACCTCTCCAACCGTGAGTCTCTCCGGTTTCAAATACTACTTAGTTATTTTAGATGATTTTACACACTTCGTTTGGACTTTTCCACTTCGCAACAAATCTGATGTCCACTCACTTTTTATCAACTTTAAAACCTATGTCAACACACACTTCTTTTTACCCATAAAATTTATCCAATGTGACAATGGAAAAGAATTTAACAACTTTGCAAACCGTAATTTCTTTCTCCAACATGACATTCTCCTTCGTTTCTCTTGCCCTTACACTTCCCCACAAAATGGCAAGGCTGAGCGATCACTCCGCACCATCAATGACATAGTTCGCACACTCCTCATTCAATCATCTATGCCCTCCACGTTTTGGGCTGAAGCTCTTAGAACCGCAACCTATCTCCTCAATATTCGACCGTCTAGCACTAACCCAAACACCACACCTTCTATTCCCTTTTTCTCTCTCACCCAAACTACACTGAGCTTCGCGTTTATGGTTGCCTTTGCTTTCACAATGTCTATGCAACTTCCCCAAACAAACTCTCTCCTCGTTCCCTTCCTTGTGTCTTCCTAGGTTATTCAGATGAACACAAAGGCTACCGGTGTTTTGATCTTGTGACCGGTCACATCACATCTCTAGGCATGTCACTTTCGATGAAAACACCTTTCCTTTTGCCACTAGAACCCCTACATCTACTCCCACCACATCCACCCCTCGCTCAGCCAATTCCATAAAACCTCACTTTTTCGTTCCTAACCTACCCTACAACCCTGCCACGGCTGCCCCCTACCCTCCCTCGACCAATACCGCTCCCGATTCTCCTGCCACGGTACTCCCTAACCCTGCTCCGGCCGACTCGGCTGCCTCGACAGCCCCATCAGCACTCGTGTCTCAACCACCCATAACCCAGGTTTCCGCTCGCCGCCCCAAAACTCCTGCCCCCGACAATCCAACTACCCAATCCTCTGTCCCTCATGCTGCTGCGTCCTCCTCCTCCGCTGCGCCGGATGCAGCAGCTCCTCCTTCACATGCCGTTCCCATTATCGCACCTACCAACGACCATTCCATGCGCACACGTGCCAAGTCTGGTTTTCGACTTCCTCAAACACGTCTCAATCTTCATGCTTCTCCAACTCTCTCACCTCTTCCCAAAACATACAAATCTGCTCTTCTTGATCCGAACTAGTCCGCTGCCATGCGCGATGAGTTTCAAGCACTCCAATCCAATAACACATGGCAACTTGTTCCCCGACCTCCTAATGCAAATGTTGTTTCTGGAAAGTGGGTGTTCCGTCAAAAATTTCATTCTGATGGCACTCTCTCTCGGTATAAAGCGCGTTGGGTTTGTCGTGGGTTCTCTCAATAACACGGTGTCGATTACGACGAAACTTTCTCTCCAGTAGTTAAACCTAGCACCATCCGAACCATTCTTAGTCTTGTTGTTTCCTCTTCCTGGCCCATTCATCAACTCGATGTAAAAAATGCTTTCCTCCATGGTTCCTTAAACGAAGTCGTCTATTCTCAACAACCTTCCGGTTTCGAAGATTCTTCTTTTCCTGATCACGTTTGCCTTCTCCAAAAATCTCTCTATGGCCTCAAACAAGCACCCCGAGCCTGGTTTCAACGTTTTTCTACCTTATTCAAACTATAGGATTCATTCCCTCTCGTTCTGACTACTCTCTTTTTGTTTACCACTCTAACACCCAGGTTGCATATCTCCTACTTTATGTTGATGATATAGTTCTCACTGCCTCCTCCACAACTTTTCTCACTCATATTATTTCTCTCCTACAAACTGAATTCTCTATGACTGATCTAGGTTCCCTTCATCACTTCTTAGGTATAGCTGTCACTCGTGATTCTTCTGGTCTTTTTATCTCTCAACGTCAGTACTCTGTTGATCTCCTAACTAGGGCTGGAATGTTAGATTGTCAACCATCCCGTACACCTATAGATACTTCCTCTAAATTTTCCTCGGATGGTGATATTTTTCCTGATCCGACTCTATACCGTAGTTTAACTGGAGCCCTTCAGTATCTCACCATTACACGTCCAGAAATATCATATGCTGTCCAGAAAGCTTGTCTTTACATGCATGATCCAAGAGTCCCGCATTTTAACCATGTCAAACGCATACTTAGATATCTCAAAGGTACATTAGATCATAGTTTGAATATCAACCACTCATCACCCACATAATTGACAGCATATTCCGATGCAGACTGGGCTGGTTGTCCAGACACTCGTCGATCCTCTTCAGGATACTGTGTTTTTATTGGCAATAATTTAATTTCTTGGTCTTCGAAGCGTCAGCTTACGGTTTCTCGCTCGTCCGCAGAGGCTGAGTACCGTGCTGTTGCTCACGCAGTTGCTGAAACAGTTTGGTTGCGTTAGTTACTTGTTGAGTTACATCGACCTATTGGTCAGGCACAGTGGTATATTGTGATAACATTTCAGCTGTTTACATGTCTGGAAATTCAGTTCAGCATCGGCGGACAAAGCATATCGAGATTGACATCCATTTTGTTCGAGATAAGGTCGCTTTGCGAGAAGTGCGTGTTCTTCATGTGCCTTCTATGGCCCAGTTTGCAGATATTTTTACCAAAGGACTTTCTACTACACCATTTACAGAGATTCGTTTCAGTCTCAACGTTGTCGAGCCCACGGTTGAGACTGCGGGGGGATGTTAGATTATATTTACTTGCATATCAAGTTAGGGTTTAGGCCGGTGCGCTGCACCTCCTCCCCCCCCCTCTCCTATATAAACCATTGTATTCTCTCATTGTACAATCATCAATTATTATTATTATCACAAATTTACAGCATAGATGAGTGCATACCGACGATCCCGTCAAAAAGCTCGGCAACCAAGATCGCTCGGCATATATATTGTATGCTGGCCGCACATGGTATGCGATGTTCAGCAACAAGTAACATTCGACATACGTATGGAAACTATGCCACGTGGCCGCGTGGACGGCATTGATGGCAGAGGTCACGAAGCAGGTTGTGAAAACATATGCCGAGGGTATATGCTTGGCATATACTATTTTACTATCTTTTGAATGTAAATTGATATTTTGTATTTTTCATTACTTCATGTTTTCTGGGTTATATTTTATTTTTTATTTTCTTTATTTTCCTACCCCTTTATCCTTTGGTCATTGTACAACGTCCATATCTCCCCCGGCTTCGGTTGCACCAGAGGGAAACTTGTAAACCTCCAAGTTGTTGCTACATGTTCCTATTACTTAACCAAACAAAAATAAAAAATTCCATTGGTCAACCATGATTCGGAAAAAGTCAAAGGGAGTAGACCATCGAGGCCACAGGTTTAGGGTCTTGCGAGAAACCGCGCGTGGGAGCATCAGAATGCCTCCAAAACTCGCATGTGGCACTGATATATGTAGGCAGGTGGTGTGGTAGATTTAGAGAGCTAATATCCAGGTCCCAAGTGTAATCCACAAGCGATAACACTTACGAAGGTTCTCGACATATATATGGAATCCCCTGCTTCATTTGCACCGGAAGGAATCTTGTGTGAACTAGGGATCCAACTGCATATCCATGTTCCTATGACCTAACCAAATAAAAATAAATACAAAATTCCAATGGTCAGTCGTGATACGGAGATAGTCGAAGGGGTTAGACCATCGGGTCCCTCAAGTTAGGGTTTCACGGAAAAAGTGTGTGGCAGCACCAGAATGCCTCCAAAACTCGTGTGTGTCCCTGATATATGTATGTTGTCAAAGGTTGAGAGAGCCAATATCCAATTATCCAGTGTGACCCACCTCATAGACATGTGATAACACTTAGGGAGGTTCTCAACATATAGCTAGAATCCCCCGCTACGTTGCACCGGAGGGAATCTTTTGTGAACTTGGGCTCCAAGTGACTCTTATTCTTCCTATGTCCCAACAAAATAAAAACAAAGACAAAATTCCATTGGACAATCCGAGATAGTCAAAGGGGGTGGATCGCTAGGGCCCCCGGGTTAGCGTTGCATAGGAAACAATGGATGGGAGCACCGGAATGCCTCCCAAACTCGCATGTTGTCCTGATATATGTAGGAATGTGTTTTGGGAGGTTGAGAGAGCCAATATCCAGGTCCTAGGCACTTAAGGAAGGTTCTCGGCATATAGCAAGAATCCCTCGCTTCAGTTGCACTGGAGGGAATATTGTGTGAACTAGGGATCCAACTACCTCTCTGTGTTCCTATGACTTAACCAAACAAAAATAAATAAATAAAATCCATTAGTCGATCGTGATTCAGAGATAGTCAAAGGGGTAGATCGCCTAGGTCTCGGGTTAGGGTTTAACAAGAAATCGCACGTGGGAGCGTGAAAATGCCTCCAAAACTTGCATGTGGCCCTGTTATATGTAGGTAGGTGTTATGGGAGGTTGAGAGAGCCAGTATCCAGGTCTCGGGTATGACCCACCTCACAATCATGCAATACTAGTTCGTAAGGTTCTCAACGTATAGCTGGAATCCCCCGCTTTGGTTGCACCGGAGGGAATCTTGCATGAACTAGGGCCCAAATATGCCTCTCCATGCCCCCCCCAAAAAGATAAATGTATATTGGCCAACCATGATCCGGAGATAGTCAAAGGGGGTAGACTGTTGAGGGCCTCGAGTTAGGGTTTTGCGGGAAACCGCGCGCGCAGGATCGGAATGCCGTCAAAACTCACATGTTTCTCTAATATATGTAGGTAGGTGTTGTGGGAGGTTGAGAGAGCCAATATACAGGTCTCGGGTGTGGCCCACCTCACAAACATGCGACAACACTTAGGAAGGTTCTTGACGTATAGTTGGAATCCCTCGCTTTGGTTGTTCCGGAGGGAATCTTGTGTAAACTAGGTCTCCAAGATGCCTCTCCATGTTCCTATGACCCGACCAAATAAAAAATAAAGATAAAAGTTTATTGGTCAACCGTGATTCGGGGATAGTCAAAAGGGTAGACCATCGGGTGCCCGGGTTAGGGTTTCGCAGGAAACCACACTTGTGAGCATCAGAATGCCTCCAAAACTCGTATGTGACACTCATATATGTAAGTAGGTGTCGTGAGAGGTTGCGAGAGACAATATTTAGGTCCTTGGCGTGCCCACCGTGCACAGACATGTGATAACACTTAGAAAGGTTCTCGACATATAGCTAGTGGAATCGTCTGCTTCGGTTACACCAGAAGGAATTAACGTGTGTGAGTGTGAAGGCTCGACTGTGTCTAACCGGCGAAGAAGTAAAGCATTTTGAATTCCAAAAATCTAAGGAGAAAACGAGCCCTTCCTATTCTCTTGGAGCGCACATAAATATAAGTTGCCAGGTATTTTTCATTTTTCCATGACAATTTTGATTTCTTCTACTCCCTCTGATCCTAAATAAGTCTAATCAAAACCATGACACTTATTTAGAATCGGAAGGAATAGGTTTCTTGGTGTTTTTTCTTGCGCCCATGCGTGCGGCCGTGGCAACCCTCGTGTGCGCACAACACCGCGCGTACGTTCGCGGGCTAGCACACTTCTTTAAATTTGCAAAACAAAAGGTACAGTATAGCATTTCGCTAACTAGTGCACGTTTACCTAGCTGTAGTAAACAACTGCAGATTCGCAAAAAAAATGTAGTCAACAACTGAAGTGTTTCAGGCAAACGCACCAATGTTGCATGGAGTAACAGAGAAAACAAATAAAAAGCGCCATAGTAACTTAGTCTCGAATCAGGTTTTGGGCCCGCTATATTAATATAGTCAACCACACGATACAACGAGAATGTTGGGGCCATTGCACAACCAAGCCCAAAAGAAGAGAAAAGGAACAAAAGAGAAACAAAAGCCAACATTGGTGGCTCGACAAAATGAAGACGCCTCTCAACCACTGCGCCCCCTCCCTCCCCCCCCCCCCCCCCCCCCCCCAAAGTCCCACCACTCTCCTGGCATTTCGAACCGCCGTGTACCAAGCAACACCTCCGGCAAGGGATGCGGCGATGATGCCACTGCTGCCCGGACTAGTCCTAGGGTTTCTCCGGTACACGGAAGGGGATGGAAAGGGGGAACACGACGCCCTTCAGGAAGGGATGGTGACACCCACAGGCGTCACCGCGTCGGTGCCGGACGGGTCCGACAGGGATTTCGCCCACCCCCAAACAACCAACACCCCGAACAGTCTTGAAGCGCTCCACCACACCAACCGCCAACGGGCACACGCCACCATGGAAAAGGAGCCAACTTCATCATATCACTGAAGATATCGGCGCAAGGTCTCGAGGCACAAGCGAAGGTGGCAATGGTCAAATGGGGGTAGTAGCATCGCAGCCGCGCGGGTGGGGGGGGTGGGGGGGGGGAAGGGAGACTACATCCACCGCTATGACAAAAGCAGACCGGACGCGGCAAGACACAACGGGTCTCAGGCCCGACCGGTATGCAAGATTATAGACTATTCCATGTTAACTTAGCCTATATGCTATATGCTAGATTATAGCATATATGCTAGAGTATAGACTATTCCATATAGAGATTTTGCACGTTGTTATTTATTTAGAATTTGTTGAAACTTCAAAATATGAATTTTGTTTAAAAATATAGAGGTCTCTAGAGTTCGACCTTCATTTGAGGTTTCCGCGCAAGGTTGACCTTTATGGAACATGGCCCATGTGGAAACGTTTCAACAAAAGCACGCAGAACAAAATCCTGCTTCTTCTCAAACAAAAAGATCAAATTCTGCTAAGAAGAAGTGTACAGAACAAAATCTCATATTTATGTGTAGAACAAAGTACGATTTCGAAAGGGCTAAAGCACAACGTTCAAACAATTTTCATACAGAAACATGTCCACGTAGCTTATAATTTTTTTCCACAATATTCAGACAAGGAAGGCACCGTGAAGAACAGACAGCAATATATCTCAACGGTACTCCATCGACAGCTAGTTACTACTAGCACACTTAAAAACTTCTGAGTTTGCAGTCATGGCTACAACTAAGCATACTTATCCAATCTCATTCTCCACAGCAGTACCACTGATTAGATAGCGTGCAGCACTAATCCACCACTAAAGCTGCGCTGCGTGCACTAGTGCTCACGGCAGGAGGCGCGCTTAAGCAGGAAGGAGACCACGCCGCCCCAGAACAGAATGGCCGCTTGAGTGAAGAGGACGGCGAGGGCAGAAGCTACCTGGACGACGCCGCCGCTGAAGCAGCAGTGGGCGCCGAACAGGGAGGTGTAGACGAGGCGAATCGACTGCATCCCCGTTGCCACGGTGAAGCAGAGGGCGAGGAAGGAGGCCGCCCGGCGAAGCCTCCCCGTGGATGATGCCAGAGCCAGCGCCGCCAGCACCATCTGGACCACGGTGCAGAGCGTCATGGTCACGTGGAAGACGTGGTGGAAGAGGATGCTGCATACCTCCACCATGCTGAGCAGCAGGCATGCCTCCATGCACTGCCACGAGAAAACAAAACCAAACCGTAGTTGTTAGAACGTGTGCATGCTAATTCTTAGGTGATCAGATCTTGTAGTACAAGCAAACGTAATAAGATGACGCCGGTAATGCATGTAAACGGAATGAATAGGTGTAACTCGAAACTTGTTTGGTTGTCCGTTTCGTTTCGGGAAAAAAACTTGTTCGGTTATACAAGCATGCATGAATCCATAGCAATCTTCCAACATAACAGTAATGCAACCATGAAACTAGACTGCATAATGATTTCCGAGAACAAGTTGATAATTTGAAGAATTCAGATCTGGCAGATTTTTTTTTAACGGAGGCAAAAGATTTGCCTCATATATTAAATAAGGAGAGAGTGTCATGACATGACAAAAAAGGAAAAGGAGTGTTCAAAATACAAAAGGGATTACTCTCCCAAAAATACAACGCTCGAAATTTTTGCACCCGCGGTGACATCTGGCTGATTTTACATACCACTGAAATATGGGGAAGAACCCGAACAAGAATATATACATGAGGAACAATAAACAGATGTGTAGAGACGCTCTCGGGAGATTACAAAGCCATGAATCACACACGTCCTAGCTAGGTTGATTTAGCTTGCTCACCTGACAGATATGGTCAGCATTGTCTTGTTCCAGCACAAGGAACATGATGAGGGCTACCGCCCCATGGACCAAGGCGAAGCCAGCTACCAGTCGCACCATCTCCCGCTCCCGCTTCTCTCCTCCCGCTGTAGCCATCTCTCTCTCTCTCTCTCTCTCTCTCTCTCTCTCTCTCTCTCTCTCTCTCTCTCTCTCTCTCTCTCCCCCCTCCAAGCTTCGGCTGTAGCACAAGGAAGTTGCGTGGGAACTGGGAAGACACCTGAACGAGCGAGTTCCTGGTCTTTAAGAAGAGAGAACTGTGTTTCTCAACAAAAAAAAAGGAGAACTGGACAGGCCAGTTGCTACCACATAAGAACGAGTGAGCTCCCCGTGTCCAAGCAGATTATGTGATGGCTCAACACTGCGGCCATCCTTGATCGACATCACTTAGCCAAAAACTGCAAGCGCGTCTCGTGGCTTGCGTGGAACGCAAACGTGCCAGTCGGGCCACGGGCCCACGGTGCTATCTCATGTAAAACAGTGCGTCCATATGATGCGTGTTTCCTTTTTCTTTATCTCAAAAAGAGGAAAGAACCCGGTCTCAGCATCGGTTGATACACACAGTTTTTTATTTAAATCCATACTGCGTGAACAAACTCTGGAGAAATACCACGAAAAAGTGCAAGGGCATCCGAAGACACCACCGATCGATCTTGCTAGCTCGTGTAAAACACTTTTGCTTAGGGTTCCCTCTTCTTCAAACTTTAACAAACTGAAACTCGATACTGGTTCGTTTCGAAAATCATACTAACCCACATAAAGATCGTATGGTCCGCTTAGATCCAAGGTAATTAACTAGACCTCCTCTCTGTGAAAACTTTCTTGGAATCGGTCAAAGGTTCATTTCTCAGCTGCCCAGCTGAGAAATGCCGAAATGGTGCTACAAGTACAAGATGTACGTGAAGCGGGGCAGGCATCGCGGTGCTTTTCTTTAGCCAGTCCATCCATGACTTTATACACGCGACGAGGCAAACGTACATGCACAGACAGCGACACGATGTTTAAGCTTGTGATCGATGTAGGTAGCGTCTCTCTATATCCTGGCCTACAGCCTGAGCCCTCAAGGACTTGGCCTGCCTAGAATGGCAAGGTGGGTGTCTTTAATTTTAGTCACCTCACCAATGCTTTGTGCTAGTACATGTTACTTTCTCTTTTCTACTCCAATGTACCGTTTGTAATCGAATAATAATACGCTGCCCTAGAAGAGAACATTGTAAGCGCTGATGACTACTCTTAAGACCATCACAAGTTGTATTTCTCCGCACTAAGCCTCATCTGATTTTTTTTACAGGAATTTTAGAGGATACTCCCTCCGTCCACAGATAAGTGTACTTCTATCATTTGGCTTAAGTCAAACTTCATAAAATTTGACCAACTTTATAAAAAAACGTAGGAATATTTCATGACACTTAGTTATTACCATTAGATCTCGTTTAAAATGTAGATTCATAACATATCAATTTAATTTTATATATGTTGCTACATTTGTCTATAAATTAAAATCGGCAAAATTTTAAAAAATATTGACTGAAAGCAAAAGCTAGAAGTACACTTATTTGTGGACCGAGGGGAGTACATATTGTTGCCGTAGTTCAAAATCGAGTGTTAGATTAGGTTTATAGAGCCGGTTTTGGCACAAACAAAGTTGAGCCGACTCTAAATTGTTCAAAGAAAAAAAGAATCCAATATATAATAGCAATCCGTTTAAAATAAAAACTGACTCCAAAGCATTTAGATTCGGGACATATATTACCTGACCCCGATAATTATGTTAGAGTCAGTCTTTAAAAGAAACAGCTCCAAATATATAGAGTCGGGTTCTTAATTAAGCACACTTCCATCTAAATATTTTGGAGCCATTTTTTAAGGCTCCCCAACCTGCCCTATATATACAATAGACTTTGTGTTTAATGCCGATGTGATGATGCCCAATTGACGCTGGTCACAAAAAATCCAGAGGGTCTGGCACCGGTCTGAGTAGTCTAAATTTTTCAGAAAGTATGCATATTTTCTATTTTTTTCCTAAAACTGTCTGTTTAGGGCATGTCCAGACAATTTGAAATGCAGGAAATCTTTCCTAACAGTGTCGCTAACCCTAAGGGAATCTCCAAGAGCATCAGCAAATGGTATACGCCTGACGGGTGTCGGGCACATGGGTACCATGGAACCCAAAGGGAACCCCCTAAAGTGTCCTTACATGTGTCTGCTGTGTCCATTTTCGACCTTTTTCATTTTTGGTTTCTCCCAAACAATTCGCAGACATAGATGCATATTTCGAACACTCATTATTAATGCAACAACATAGTCCAAATAGACATAGATGATATGTTCAAACGTATGTTAAACATATCACTAGCTCTACTACATATTGTTGAAGTGTATATTTGAATTCTCTATCACTTTTTAATGACTTCAGACATTTGGTTGTGTCGACCAGTGCACAAAAATTGACATGGTAGCAGAGCCTCGAGGTCTCGCGTTCATGGTAGCTTTAGCTTTACCTGAACCAACGAGATGCCTTGGCATGCAGTTCTTCACTAAGTAATGACCGTAGCATTGAGCTGTGTAGAGGGCGCAGTAGACACTCCATGGACCGACCGGGTAGTTGCTTGCTGAAACTGTAAAGAACTTCATAATTCTGCGAATCAGCGAAGCGCTTTGTTTTTTTGCGAGCCACACTCTTTCGTCTCTCCAACGATCGACACGTACAATACAAGGGCAGCCAAAGCGGAAGTCGGGAGCGGCATCCATAGTAAAGTTAAAGTGAACCGAGTATGTAGCACGTTAAGTCTATTCAGTTCACATCATCAATAGTACTAGTTTGGACCAACAGACGACGCCGTGTACCTTCACCAAGCCTTTTTTTCAGTTCGAGTATGGTACAGTGGACTGAGGCATGTTGGACACTCGCTGTATTTGCACCACTCTGTGGACTGCGAGGACTGGTAGCCATTTCGTTCCTATCGTCTCTTCCCAGCCCCAGCCAAGCTAGCAGCTACCAACTTTCTTGTGCTGAAAATCTGTAACAATCCCTTCTTTTTATGGAACTGAACTTGTATTTCTTTTCTCAAGGATTGACGGATTGTCTGAAGTCCTTCGCAATTCAGCCAGCAGAGGGTTCTAGACCGAGGAATAATTCTAGCGTCACCAATCTAATATTTCATGACTCCATTTATTTTGTAACATTTTTTTTGATCATTTATTTTGTAACATTGTGTGCTTATTCATACGGTGGGACGGATAGAATAATACAACAATTGTTTTGATTCCAAAATTAGAAAACCCAGATAAGGCATCTCAGTCATCTACCAGTCAATGTAATAATGTTGTCTACGGGGTTATGCCATGACAATAGCCAACCGACGGAAAGATTTATTTGTCAGAGATCGTAAGTGACCAGCAAAGCACGTTTTTTTCGCGGGAGGATGATAACAAACAACATTCTGCTAGCATATAATGTGCACATGCTATGAAAAAGTAAAAAAGGGGAAGAATGGTCGGTGTGCTGTGAAACTAGATACGCATGGCCCTATCTGGAAAAAATTAAGTTGAAGATGGGTTTTGCAAGGAGATATCGGTCAATATGATTATGCCATGTATTTCTTTGGCGAGTTACATTGTTAGATTCAACTTGATGGAAAATGATAATTTTGCTCATTCGAGGGGATCAAGTAAAAAAGGAAAAAAAAAAGTAGTCACAAGTTGTATGGGTGGTCGGCGGCCGAAAGATCTGACATGCAAAATATTAACATCCCATGATATCCATTTTTACTTCTATGTGTGACCGGCAAAAAGATCGGACTCGTAGGTGTATAAAAGGATTTCCATTTTTACGTGTAGTTGCATCATCCCATAATATCGTGTTTCGCTTGCTTGTACTTTTTCTACGATAAGAAGAACGTACATTTATGTAAATTGAACACACAAATAAATTATACAATTAAAAAACAGAAATATTTGCATAATTAGAGTGATGTATCTTTTCATTGTACCATTTAAAGGACAACCAGCTTGCCTATGTCCTAGCTGTTGCTCAAACCGTTAGCGGAATTTTGATTTGTATATGCTTCTTTCATACGTTTCTACACAGGCCTTGTTGCATATGGCAAGCCCAACTCAGCCCAGTTATTCCAGTCACTATCTTAAGGCCCACAAAAACAACATACATTATACTAGAGAAAAAGAAGAAAAAAAAGTAGTCACAAGTTGTATGTGTGGTCGGCCGAAAGATCTAACATGCAAAATATTTACATCCCATGATATCCATTTTTACTTGTATGTGCGATCGGCCGAAAGAACAGACTCGTAGGTGTATAGAAGGATTTCCATTTTAACTTGTAGTTGCATCGTCCCATGATACCGTGTTTCGTTTGCTTCTACTTTTTCTACAACAAGAAGAACATACATTTATGTAAATTGAACGCACAAATAAATTATACAATAAAAAACACAAATATTTGTATAATTAGAGTGGTGTATCTTTTCTTTGTATCATTTAAAGGGCAACCAGCTTGCCTATGTCCTATAGCTGTTGCTCAAACCGTTGGCGGAATTTTGATTTGTATATGCTTTTGTTGATACGTTTCTACACAGGCCATGTTGCATATGGCCAGCCCAGTTCAGCCCGGTTATTCCAGTCTCTGTCTTCAGGCCCACAAAAGCAACATACAGTACAGTAGAGCACGATCTTCCCCTTCGTCTCGCTGCAATCCCCCCACCGCGGCCCGACACCGGCGATGGCCGCCGCCCTCCGCTCCTCTTCGGCCGCCGACGTGCGGCGCGCCCTCCGCATATCCCAGGCCGCCTTGTCAACGCTTACGTCGGCGTCACGCCCTTCCACGGTGGCGCCGTTCTCGCGCTTGGTCCCCGCCATCTCAGGTCGTCCTCGTATCGCATCTTGTTTGTTTTTTTTGCGCCAGTCTCTACTTGGCATTTCGTGCGGCTCGCTCGCTTGTTTAGCCTGTTCATAGATTTCTAATTGCGGCAGGATTTAAGTGGGATATATATAATTCGAAACCTATTGCTGAAGGATGCAATTGGGATACACTTGTGCTCTGCTGTGTGGAGTGGAGGCATCGCTAGAAAATATTAGTAGTCTGTACACAGGGGTTTACACTGGTAAGGTCGACGGTGTTTACAGTTTGCA
Source organism: Avena sativa (assembly GCA_916181665.1). Lineage (NCBI taxonomy): Eukaryota > Viridiplantae > Streptophyta > Magnoliopsida > Poales > Poaceae > Avena > Avena sativa. The sequence continues at coordinate 514,151,671 of OV702294.1, forward strand.
GCAGGTATAACATGCCAGCTGGCAATTCGGAGTGTCATCCTGAAGTGTTTTTACTGCTACTGATGCAACAAATGTTGAACATGCCACTTAATTGGGCAAAACAGATATATGTTTCTGATGTTGATTCAAGCTAGAAAGCTATTTTTTTTGGATTGTGAGATTTTGCATTTGGTTCTGAAGCAGAAACGATGCAAAATCTCTAGCCTTTGCCTAGAATATTATCTTGCAAAAACTAGCTCCGATAAACTATCGTGTGCTCATTAGAATATATCCTTAACACTTGTATACAAATCGTAAGGTGTCAATAATGCTTATCCTTATCAATCTTCATAGCGCTGCAATGCTAATACTGTAACTTAGTCAAACATACACTTTACCCATGTCTCCATATCACTGCGCTTATCGTTGATTAACTTTTGCATGCTATACAGGTGCCAACAATGCTTACTCGTGGAACTTCAGACGCTTGCTCAGTTCAAAGAAAAAAAAAACGCTTGCTCGGTTCAAATAAGAAACCTCCACTGTCTGCCCAAAACCCTGAAGACTTTCTCCAGGACTTGAGGGATTTGGAGTTGCTCGGTTCACATCAGATACATCTGCCTCTGCCTGCAATTTCTGATCCAGAAATTGAAACTGCTCTTAAGGATTTGATGGCTGCTAGCTGGGATGAACTTCCACATTCCCTTGTAGAAGAAGCAAAGAAAGCAGTATCCAAAGCTACTGATGATGTGGCGGGTCAAGAGGCTTTGAAAAATGTATTTCGTGCAGCTGAGGCATGCAAAGAATTTGGTGGAGTTTTAGTTACTCTTAGAGTGGCTCTTGATCGTTATTGCGGTCTAACAGGCTTGGTAGGCACTTAATTGTTCCTGTACTTTATGTTGAGTTTGAACTCTTACCAAGCATTACTTTTGCAGGTGAGTGGACCCATGCCTGGTTATGTAGAAGATGCTGTTAGATCCACATCGGATCGATACATGACATATCTGAAATCATTTCGCCCTGATGAAATTTATCTACTAAGGAAGGTGGAGACTGAGTTGAGGAAAAAAGTGATTCACCTTAGAATGAGATGCAGTTTCATAAGGCGCGAGTGGTTAGCGGTATGTTTCTCTCGAATATTACTTGTACCACCAGTATGGTTTGCTTCTACACCAGCTTCAGTTGTCGAACTTATATTTAATACATCCATGGTTTTCTAGGCCTTGTATGTGCTATGATGGGGCATCTTTTAGTTTCATTTAAGAAGCTATTGCTTTCTACTAAGCTGTTGGTGCATAATAGTAAATCCTATACTTGTAAAATATTTTGGCAATTTCTTGTATTCTCATGAAACAGTATAATTGAGTTGGTTATGTTTTTTGTTTTCTTGGGTGAACCAAATTGGTCTTATAAGTGTTACCTTTTCAAAGAAAGACACAGGATAGTTTGTAATGACTAAACACTTCAACCTTGTCTAACAAACACATATCTTTCAACTATGATCGTCATCTTCATTTGATTTGTAAAGCAAATAAAATATAAAAAAATTCAGGGCTAATTTGTAGTCATGTTAAATTCGGAACTGCAAACATGTCTCCCTTCCGCGTGTTTCACTATAAGCTAAATGAAACACAGCCATTTTCAGGCTGATTCCTGGCAAGTTGTTGTGTTCCCCCTACACGTTTTTCTGCGTATCCCGTTACCTCTCGAAACTGGCCATTACATGAACCTTAGCTCGTACTACTATATATGCATGGATTTTCAAACCACGTCAATGCAGAGTCAATACAGTTTTCGATGTTTTGGTCTCGTATTGATAACCCCCGCACCCAAACACCCACCCATGTATCCTGCTTAGCCTCAGAACGTGTGCAGCAGAATGATGTTTTTGCCTGTACAGCTGTGCTGATTGATTTGTATTTCCTGGACTGAAGATGGTTCACTTTACTTTCATTCGGTATACTCCTTCCTCCTAATGTGATTATTCTGCTTGCAGCTCACCTTGTATGGCATGCCACCAGATAGTTGAGGACGTGAGGAAAGTCGGCAGATAAGAGCCGTGGCAGAACATCCACGGGCTGAAGCGAAGCTGCATGTCAGAAGCAGGTGTTGGGTATTCTTTTCTTTTCCTGCGTAGCTAGCATGCCGCCAATAACTACGAAATCTTCAGACATATGTGCGCACTTTCATTAGTTAATTCTAGGTGCGCCAGGCAGAGTGCTGTAATAAGAAGGCATCGCTGGTTCATGTTCATTGTGCTCTACTCCTGGATGCATGCGCGTGAAAATCGTGTTTCTTCTGGCCATTCGTAGCATGAGTTGGGTTGTTCATGTTTCCACCCCTCTGAGATTGTACCACTCCTTGTATCCCTGTGTCTATACAACCCTAGAAAGCCTGAACTGGTGTTCATGTTCGAGAACCATGAAGTTATGCTGTGTTTCATTTCTCGGGGTCACGACGAGTAAGTGACAAACTGTTCGCATGCTAGTCAAGAACTCAAGTTTGTAAATACTTTCAGCCACGGTCACCTGATCCCAACCATGTGTGTGTGTAGCAGGCTGTCATACTGAATTGCGTGGAATCCGGCCGTTAGTTTGTTCTCCGTGCTCGTGGCGCACTGGCATCTGGCAGTGTTCTACGTGTAAGTGTTCATACATAAAAAACAGCCAAATGCATGAACCCCAATACGGGCAGCGTCATTCGTGTACGTGCACTGGTCGAGAACGACACCCAAGACAAATATGTCAGACGCTATACTTAAGCCCCATCCAAATCGTACTTTGTTCTATACATTTTATTTTCTTACTCCGTATATGTAAGTTATCTGATGAGTGCTAGAATTCTGTTCTGTCCCCGTAAAAAAAATTGAATTATGTTCTATATCCTTTTTTTTTAGTAGACTGTTCTATATCCTTTTGTTCAAACGTTTCTACACGGGCCATGTTCCATATCGCCAGCCCAATACAGCCCAGTTAATCCAGTCTCTGTCTTAAGGCCCACAGAAGCAACATACTTACGGTGCGGGCTTACTCAATAGAGCACGATCGTGTCCCTTTCTTCTCGCTGCAATCCCACCGAGTACAGACACCGGCGATGGCCGCCGCCCTCCGCTCCTCTTCCGTTGCCGTCGTGCGGCGCGCCCTCCGCATATCCCAGGCCGCCTTGTCAACTCTGCCTTCCGCGTCACGCCCTGCCGCGGTGGCGCCGTTCTCGCGCTCGATCGCCGCCATCTCAGGTCGTCCTCGCATCGCATCTTGTTGGTTGTTAGTCGAGAAGTACCACATGTTTGTCTATGGATTTGCGCCAATCTCTACTTAGAATTCCGTGCGGTTCGCTCGTTTGTTTAGCCTGTTCATAGATTTGTAATTCCGGTTGGATTTAAGTGGTACAGTACAGATATATCTTGAAAGTTATTGCTGAAGGATGCAATTGGGCTACGCTAGTACTTTGATGTGTGAGCGGATAAGGACTGGGGGCGGGGGTAGGCGAAGCTATTGCGAAGCGAGAAATTTTACAAAGCTGAATGAAAGGATAGAAGATAGTGATGCCCATGCTATCAGGCACTAGAAAATGTTAGCAGTCCTTATACAGGGGTTTGCAGTACTAGACTAGACAGTGTTTAGAAGGTGTTTACAGTTAGCAGCAGGTATAGCATGCCACCTGGCAGTCCAGATGTGCGGCTCTGAAGTGTTTTTGTGGCTACTGTTGCATCAAATATTGAATTTAGCACTTAATTGGACAAAAACCTATGCATGTTTCTGTTGTTGCTTCAAGCAAGAATTACTGGTTTTTTTTTGGCATGTGAGGTCTTACATTTGTTACTGAAGCAACAAGATGGAAAAACAATAGCCTTTGTCAAGAAGTCCAGATGTGCGGCTCTGAAGTGTTTTTGCGGCTGCTGTTACATCAATGTTGAATTTAGCTCTTAATTGGACAAAAACCTATGCATGTTTCTGACATTGCTTCAAGCAAGAATTACTGGTTTTTTTTAAAGCATGTAAGATCTTACATTTGTTACTGAAGCAACAAGATGGAAAAACAATAGCCTTTGTACAGAAGTCCAGATGTGCAGGTCTGAAGTGTTTTTGCAGCTACTGTTACATCAAATGTTAAATTTAGCTCTTAATTGGACAAAAACCTATGCATGTTTTTGACGTTGCTTCAAGCAAGAATTACTGGTTTTTTTTGGCATGTGAGATCTTTGCATTTGTTACTGGAGCAAGAAGATGGAAAAACAATAGCCTTTGTCAAGAATATGGTATTGCAAAAACTAGCACTGATAATTTAAAATATATCTGTAACACTTGTATAAATGTTTAATGTGTCAGTAATGCGTATTCTTATCAGTCTTCATGTCGCTGCAATGCAGATATTGTATCTTAGTCAAATATATATGTTACCAGTGTCATATTTTCTATGTGCTCATTATTGATAAACTTTTGCATTGTGTAAAGGTGCCAACAATGCTTTCTCATGGAACTTCAGACGCTTGTTCAGTTCAAATGAAAAGCATCTGCCTGCAATGTCTGATCCAGAAATTGAATCTGCTTTTAAGGATTTGATGGCTGCTAGCTGGAATGAACTTCCACAATCTCTTGTAGAAGAAGCTAAGAAAGCAGTATCCAAAGCTACCGATGATGCAGCGGGTCAAGAGGCTTTGAAAAATGTATTCCGTGCAGCTGAGGCATGCGAAGAGTTTGGTGGAGTTTTAGTTACCCTAAGAATGGCTCTTGATGATCTTTGTGGCCTAACAGGCGAGGTTGGTACTTAATTGTCTATCCCCTCGTTCATGTAGTGTGTGCTATGTTTGAACTCTTAGCAAGCCCAACTCTTGCAGAACGTGGGACCCTTGCCAGGTTATGTTGAAGATGCTGTTAAATCCACATATAGTCGATACATGGCATATCTGGAATCCTTTGGCCCTGATGAACATTATCTGCGAAAGAAGGTGGAGACTGAGTTGGGGACAAAAATGATTCACCTCAAAATGAGATGCAGTGGCATAGGGTCCGAGTGGGGAAAGGTATGTTTAGCTTAAATGTTACTGCTTGCAAGTATGGCTTACTTTTGTAGCACTTCCATAGCAGCTTTTGTTGTAAAGTTGACGGAGAATCTATTAGTTTCATTTTAGATGATGTTTAGTTGATGCTTTTTACTAAGCTTCTGATGGTATATACTAGTATTCACATACTTCTAAAGATTTTTTAGCTGAGTTAGCTGTTGGAGTTTCTTCTACTTTGTGTCATGAAACAGTATATTGGAGTTCCTCTGATTTTTGTTTGTTTGGTTGAACAAAATTGGTCGTACAAGAGGACAATTTATTGTTAATATTTGAAAAGGGATAACTTTTATAGTGACTAAACACTTCAACTTTGTTTAACAAACTCATATGTTTCAACTCTGACCATCGACTTCATTACTGTTTTATTTGATTTGAATAAATAAAAAAAGTCCACTAATCATGTAATTTCATTTGCCAAGTTTGTGACAAGTTACGCTTCACAGAAATATATTTTGTGTTTATAATTAGTTTATCCTACAGGGCTTTTATTTGTTCTCCTGGAATTTGAATTGAATACTTAACATCTAGATATTGCACTGATTACATGTGATATTTTATCAAGAAGGTTTCCTTTAACTGAAATGAGGTGACAATGCATAAATATAATCAGCTTTTGGGTTACCACCAGGGAACAGTTAATGCAAATCCTGTAGCGATTTTCAAATTCGAAACTTGTGATCTTTGGGGTGTAAATTATAGATTCATCTCTTGCTAGTTGCTACGGGACATATACACACACATGGGGGCCTATGTGCCTACGCACAAGCACACATATCCAGTACGTAGACAACCCAACAACTAACATGTCCCTGACTGAAGTTGTTGAATACACTTCTATTCAATATATACGCCTTACTCCTGGTGTGGTGATTTTTCCTGCAGATCACCCTGATTGGCACCTCTGGGATATCTGGCTCCTACGTTGAGCTCAGGGCATGAGGGAAGTCTGCAATTATGAACCGTGGCAAAACATCATCGATGGGCTGAAAGCAGAGCTGCATATCAGAAGCAGGTGTTCCGTATTATTATTATTATTTCCTGTGTAGCTAGCATATAGCATGCCAATAAACGATGGAATCATCAGACTTACGTGCACACCTCTATTGACTCTAGGTGCGCCAGACTGCTGTAATAATAACTCATGGGTGGTTGGTGTTAATTTTGTTCTACTCCTGGATGCGTTATTATTGTGCATGTTGTTGCTGTCAAGCTATTTGCACAATGAGTTTTTGGCCCATTAAACACCTCTAAAATTGTACTCTGTTCTCCCTTGTATGCGTCTACAGCCTGAGTTGGTGTGAAGATATGTTTTCTCGGGATGATGGGTTGACCGACGAAACTGGTTGTGCTAGTCAAGATTGTAACTACTCCCCTCCCTCCGTTTCATAATACAAGATATTTTAGTTTTTCTGAACCAAATGTTTTTAGACATCATTTGGTGTGTAATTCGGAGTGAACCATATACTAAAATGCCGTTTAACAAAAGCTAAAACGATCTTATATTTTAAAATGTACCGAGTACTACATCTGTTTGTGCTAGTCAAGATTGTAAATACAGTCGGCCATGGTCACCTATCGAGTTCTGACTCCAGCCATGTGAAACTAGCTGTCGTACTGAATTTGCATGGAAACCGGGCGTACTTTTTTGTCCATGCTCTTGGTGCACTGGCATTTGGCAACGTTTACGTGAAAGTTTGCCCGGTATGGCCGTTCCCCTAGAAAAAAATAGAGCAGCGGCAGCGTATCAGCGTATCACGTACGTGCGCCGAAGAAGGCCGAGAGAATGACACCCGAAACAAAACAAGTCAGACGTCCCTGCGCGTGCATGACCGTCCCGATCGATCGTCTACACGCGCCGACGGTGCGCGCGCACGCGGCATCGGCGTCTCCCTCGTTCACCATCCCCACGAATAGTCAACACAGCGAGCGACGTCGGCCTATGGACCTCTTCCGTCGTCAAGGCGGCCACATGGTGGACGAGAATTCTGTGCCACCGCCCCGGCCGTGCGCGCAGGTAGGGGTAGGCCTTGGCGGGACGCTTGCGCGCGCGCGTTCGGGACGCGTACATCGGGCGGTTGCGTGCGGTGCGGCACGATGGCTGCTTCCGCGCTCCGCGCTGCGCCGTGCGGCCGGCCGGCCACTGCCGGTGCCGGGTCCCCTCTGCTTCTGCATGCCGTTCGCTCGCTCGCATTTATTGGTCTCCCCGGCCGTTTGCCGCACGACGCATCACGCATGCCATGACAGGCCGAGTCGTCCCGTTCACCGCGCGCGCGTGTCAGACTGTCAGTGCAACTGTTGCGACGCACCGTACAAGCGCACTCTCTGCTTCCCAGCGCCGGCTGCTGGCTGCTGTAGCGGCTCTCAGCTCGCAACAGCGCTGGCTGCACGCACGTATACATGTCGCATGTCGCCCGGCCGGTCTTCGATGGAGTGAGGACCGGATCGACGTTGCTAGCTGTTCTCCTACAGGCGTTCCTTGCCCTTTTGTTCCCGGACGAACGACGCTAATGAAAGTTCCTGACGACGGATGATGCTACATTTTCTCTGCAGACACTGCAGTTGACAGTTGCAACTTGGAAGAGATATTTATTGGATTTGAATGAGGCACTCGGGTTTTATTTTATATTGTATATGCATGCATCTGTAGACGTCCTGCGAACATCTACAAGTGGATGGAAGTTCAACCGAGACAAAGATAGAGGGGTAGCGACTTGTAAGGGAATCCTTGGTACTTTTTAATTGACTGTCACACTTGTGGAATTTTGCTACCACGTCCCGGCACAAAAGCAATCGGCGAAGAGGAAGCAATATCCCACGGCCACTGGTTTTGCACCACCGACATGTACCAAGCAAGTACTCTACCATTAAGATCAGTGAAGGGGAATCCTTACTTTTATTTGACTGTTACACTTGTGGAATTTTGCTACCAAGTCACGGCACAAAGCAATGGTGGGAAAACTTTCCTATTTTCTTAGAAAAACAGAAAAGGAATGACTTTTAGTCGAAAAACGGAGGCGGAATGAAACATACGGAAATAGAAATAGAATTTTGCAATCGGCTAGCAAGTACTCCGTTTACGTACATGATTTTTTCAAGCATAGATCCTGAAAGACGTATCGTTTTCATAGAAGAAGGGTCAAGCGGTCAAGTTTTACAACGCACCGTTTACGTACCTGATGTGTGCATGCAATTCGTTTCGTTCTAGCTTTATCTCCCGTGAAGCGGTCAAAACCGTGTTTGTTGGTTTAGATGTCGCCCTTGCCGTGTACCCATCCCCATGCGTCGCTCGCTGAACCGGCGAGCACGTCAAAGATTCGGGGAAGCGATGATCAGAAGTCTACGCTCAAGAGGGCGAGGAAAAAAGGCAAAGCTACTATAGCTAGCATGACCCGAAGCGTCATGTCACGACTCCTCCCATTCTGATCCACACCTGCCCGATCTTTCCATCCATCTTTCACGAAATGTCACAGGCAAAAGCGCTGAGACCAACCACTCCCTCGCCCTGATCACTCGCCTGCACAAGAGGCTGCTTATCGACGACATGACATCCTAACATATAAATATTTAATCAGCGTACGTTCTAGTTTTGATCGTGTGCCAATTACACAGCGAGGCGATTTTTCTAGCTAATATGAATCGTTAGATGAACAAGTTGTACGTACTCGATCGATTAGAAAAATAAATTAATGTTCGTCAAAGAAAATGGACTAGTTGAAGGCAAGTCATGGATTTTTGGACATGGCCAACATTTTGTCAACACACTGGCCCAGTGCCCCTGCATTTCTTAGCTTTTCTGCCTCAATAGAAAAATAATTTATATTCGTAGAAGTAGTTAGAGACTGGGGAAGTCACCGATTGTTGGCCATGGCCAACATTTTGTCAACACTGGCCCCTGCATTTCTGCTCACACCAGGAAAGCCATTAGCGCACGGCTCTAGAGAGATAGAGAGATGGAGAGAAATACTGTAGCAGTACATATCATTCTTTAGCTTTACTAAAGAAGAAGAAGAGAGAGAGAGATTGCCTTTGCAAAAGAAGCAAGCCATCAACAGCAACTGAGCTCCAAAGGTAAGAAACGAAAGAACTCTCCTCCAAGAATAGTTGTTACACACGCCAAACCTACTACTCCTCACTGCCCATCTCTTTCCAAGCTATAGCTAGTAACCACTTCTCCACACTATGTACAGATTAATCTACGATTAACCAACCAACCAACAGTATGCGTATCTATGCATGACCTATTCCTATATTTTCTATCTGGCCGGCGACGCAACAAAACCTCACGGCTTCTCCAGCTGGCTGTCGAGGCCGACGGCGTTGTGCTGCTTCGACGGGCCGGAAGGCGGGATGGGGCCCCTCGGCAGGAACCCCAGGAAATGGTTGCTCGCCCCTCCCGCCAGCGGCCTCGCCCGGAAGGGCTGCATGCCCCTCGAAGCGTCGCAGCTCGTCGGCGTCAGCGCGAGGAGGAAGAGGAGAGCGAGCAGGACGACGAACCACCGGAGCTGCTGCCGCGTCGGAAGAGCCACCGTCCTCCTGCTTCTCGTTCGCCAGCAGCAGCAGAGCCCCATGGAGAGAGAAAGAGAGCTGGTGGCGCCCGCTGTGGGTGGAGGGTTTGTGGTTCGAGCCGTACCGCCCGTACGCGATGAACTGATGAAGTTTTCGGTGAGTGGAAATGGCGCCGGGGATATTTGGGGGAAGGAGGCGATGGTGGTGGTATGTATGCGCTTCGGCCTTGGGGAGAATGTGCGTGCGGGTCATCAAATTTATATACGAGCTCTCTCCCCTAGCGCTAAGCAGACTTCCCTGTCATGGACTTGTTCACGGCAAAGGAGGGGAAGAAAAAATTGCAACCCCACATGCATGATGTCATTCTCCGAGCATCTGTTAGGCTAAGCTGTATTTGCAATAAATCCCCGGCTGCCATGTGTTCCAATTTTATTTTATTTTATTTTGCTTTTACACCATACCCAGAACTAGATAACCAAATTTGTGTACGTGACAATGGCGTCTTGGGTCAACCTTGTTAAACGGAGTCGGTTAGGTTGGTGTACGATCCTTCTTCTCTCTGTAGCTAACCAATTGTAGTATTTAGATAGCTCTCTAGATGGTTAGATCTATGTAATGCTAACCACCTGTAAAACATGAACATTGTGATATATATATATATATATATATATATATATATATATATATATATATATATATATATAGAGAGAGAGAGAGAGAGAGAGAGAGAGAGAGAGAGAGAGAGAGAGAGAGAGCATCGCCAACCCTAGAGGTCATGGCAAAATCCAATCTACCTATCTTCATAAACTTGTTAGCCACAAATAGTCCTCTTCTTTCTCGCGCAGATCTACACCAGTGAGGTCGTCGAGGTAGGACTGGCCGTGGTGCTAGTCGTGCCTTCCAATCATGTAAGGATGACAATGGCGAGATGAGAGGGGACCTCTAGCACGACCATGGAAGCTGCACAAGAGGGGGCGGAGAGGGCGGCTACGGGCGCACAAGAGGGGGCGGCGCGTGCAGACCAGACAAGTCTTGGGAGGCTAGGGGTCACAACGAAGGTGATGGCGGCGCATTCTGACCGCCGAAGTCGGCATGGAAGACCAGCAGGTCGAGTGAAGTTTTTTAGTCTGGACATTTGGCCTCTCCCCCGCGAGCATTTGGGATATAGGTAAAATCCACCATATTTGGCATTTGGGAAGCCAAATATGGCTAGGTAGCCAAAAGAATATGGGTCTGTGACGTTTTCGGGTATGTTGTTGGAGATGCCTTTAGGCCAAAATATTGAACTTCAGTTTTACGCTGTCCGAGCTAAATATAGCTATGCTCTTGCAAATGCTCTAAGGTGTGAGTACACCGAATAATAATATTCTTTCCAAAAGAATCCATGCTTAGACTGAGCAGTGAGGGAAAAACAAAAGCAACAAACCAGCATGCACCGCTACCATTCCCTCCACCCCTAGTTAATTAGTGCCTATCAAGAACACAGTCAAGGACACGGTAGTATAGATCTTGGCTATTTTTTTTTTACAGAATTGATCGTAAGGATTATGTGTAGAAGCGAGACAAGTGGATTCCAGTTTTAGACCTCAACTCTAACTCTAAACTGAGTGAGATAAGTGGATAGGGATATATATATGTCAAATCATCACTCGTCACACTTTTACATCCCTAATTGATGGGGTCTTGAAAGTGGGTGTTGATTCTATAAATAAATGATACTCCACCAATGGTCTTGAAAGTCTTGAAAGTAGTAGTACTAGTGCAAGTTCAAATGGGGTGATTATAAATAAATGAGCACTGGTTCCAGGGGGGCGGAGGAGGGCGACCCCAAGCACTCCACCATGGCCTAGGATACACTTGAATCGGTGAGGGACATGGGCGGTGCGGGGGGTGCACGGTGGGGCTGAGCATGTTTGGGTAGGAGAGTAGTAGAGCATTAATAAGCTGGAGACGGCGCTCCCATCTGTGTACCGAGAAAAGGAAATGCAATGGAGAGAGAGAGATAGGCAGAAGAAAAGGACAAGGCAGGCAGGGAGCAGAGAAGGTTCGTTCGTGGACATGGGAGGAAAGGTGGCCTCTGTCTCGTCTCCTCTGAGTAGGTGCGTGGGGGGCCCACGCCGTATTCAATGGCCGGCTTAAGAAGCATCTGCATGCGGACGTAGAATCAAACACAGTTAAGAGCATGGTCGTCATTTGGTCAGTGGTTAACACTGCTCACGTAATAAAAGTATGTGTGCGTACAGTGCATGTTAAAGTATGGGAGCTACGAGGAATGAGAGCCAAATGTACTCCTTCGAATTTACAAGTGTACAGTGTGTCTGGAAGAAGAAACATCGAGTGCATTAAGTTTTAATTGATGAGTCAACAATAGCAGACGGCAGGAAGCAGTCTTGCGTGGAGGAATAAATCTGTAGAGTCTTCACTATGTGTGTCGACGCATACGCATTTACGCTTTCTGCGATCAGAAGGCTACACTTTGTCGGTGAAGAGCAGCGCTGCGATCTTCAGTTGTTACCGATGAACAACAGCGAAAACTCCCGAGTATTGGTTGGAGCTCTACTCCTGCAAGCAACTAAACTATGTAGTACTGTAAAGATTTGCTTCAATTCAATGGGAGTAAGGTTGTCATAAAAAAATGTGATGATGTGCCTCAGACAAACAGCCTAAAGGAACAACAGTCGTTCAGTATCAAACGAAAGAAGCGACAAGGCATCCAGTTATAAAGGCGACGTAATGCCCCCTAAAACCAGCATCATATAAACACTTGCTTGTACAGTAGCATAAAACTAACGAATCCAGGAGGCAAAACAGAAAGGTTGCTCCCTCGATGGGGAGAGACGCGGTGGCTTATGCCACCAATCCAGGGTTACGGTCTGCTAAACGACGGTGCATCCAAGGAAGAATTTGGCCCACTCTGCTTAACGTCCTGTACGTGCCTGGGCTTTTGGCAGTTGCCTGTGTGTTGTGTAACCAAGACTGAATACACAAGCCTCAAATCCTGCGTTACATGTTTTAGCTTCACCTAGTGACCTAGACACATTGTCAGGACACGACATCAACCTGAGCCATCTGTGCCAATGCATAAACAAACGTATGTATACATCCAACTCTCTACAGAGCGAATTAGCCTCGAGACTCAGATATTAACAATGCAATACTCACGAGAGATGTTTAGGGATGAGATAACAAATCATGACACGGGTCATGCAGGCAGGCAATCAGTTCGGGGAATAAACTTTTAGCACCGGCAGCAGATAGATTCGGAGAAGGTTCTTAACTCCTTGTAGTATTTCCTTCCGTCTATAATAAGTGTCGTTTATTTAATATAGTACTAGTTGATCACCGGCAGGGGTGTATCCACGATTATAGCTCAGGGGTCACAGGACACCGGATAAAAATAGATTTCTTTGATATATTTTACTTCCTCCATCCTAAAATAGATGTCTTAAATTTGTTAAAATTTGAATGAATCTAGACACTATTTAGTATATAGATTTATTCAAAATTTAAAAAATCTAAGACATCTTTGTAGTGTATGATACCCTAATTTTAGGTAAAAAAAAGTGTGACCTGGAAGTATGACACCGGATTATTTTCGCTCTAGGTACGCCCTGATCACCAGGACGTACGCCAGTGTAGCTACGTCGTGCCTCTTTCGTTTCACAATGACCAAACGTCGTGACCTTAATTAAATTGCGGCGACGCACGCCGGCGGGTGCTACAGTGCGGTTCGTGGATCCCATCGGCACGGACGCGATTGCGCTGGGGCATTTTGTGCTAGTGCACTGGTACGTACGGAGTATCATTTATGGGCGATGTTCTAAGACAGAACGAGAGCCAAGTAGCTAGACAGCACTAGTACAGTGTTACGTGCACGACAGTGTAGTGTACGAGACTACCAGTGAGTCACGCTCTCTTGTCGGTTTCATTTTATTTTATTTTATTTATTTTGGGGTGTACAACGAGTTCACCATTTGTAAGTGATGCACCTGAAAATGTTGATACTCCCTCCGCATCATAATAAGTGTCGCTTATTTATTGTAGGTTTTCTTAGCAAACATTTCGAAATTACTAATTAACTAAGCAGATTACATTAGATCGGCCAGCTAAATAAAACACAAAAAACAAAGGTTCCAGATAAAATTGAAAGTTGCATCAAGTTCTTTTAAACTCGTTCTTTTGTAGAACCACCCTTTGTATTACAGTATTCTCTTGTTTTCTTTAATAACCAATATTTTTCAATGGTGTTTCAATAAATGACACTCATAAAACATAAAGTGACAACATGGTCCTCTAAAGTATGATTTTACTGGATATTAAATACTATATACATTAGACTGAAATTTAATGGGAGAAAGCCCTCATAAAACAGTGAACAAAAAAGATCCTTCAAAGTTGCCGTCTATGACTTCAACTTTAGTGTGCATCTTGTCATTCTTCCATGCTTTCGTCGAAGAAATAACAGAAGACCATACATGCACCAGATGGATTACATTAGTTGACAATCTATTCTTGTTAAGCACATTGTGCAGGGGACACACGCCGCTTGCAAGCTAGGTCGTCGAACCACTGTTCATATCTTAACGTCAATAGGGAGGCTAAAAGCATAAAAGAGTGAAATAGAAAGTCATAACCCAAAATAAACTCAACATCACCATCATCAACGTCACCGCTAAGTAGGGTCCACGTCTCCGGTGACAATCTGTTGGATCGGAAATAGTCTATTTGGCAGGACCAAAATACAATAGACACTGATGACAGCCACGCCAAATGTTACAATTTAGCACTACACAAGAATATATTGGATTGCAAACTTCCTCTTTGATTCATAGTCAAAGGTTTGCAGGAAATTTAAAGTGAAAGAAGGAACTTTTTCATGAGATTCAAACCCATGCTAGAATTTCTGCTAAATTTATATAAAAGCATGCAAAATTCACAAAATGCCTCAATATCCAGAGTTTCTCCAGAATTCTAGAAACCGTAGGGGACTCAAATTAGCAAAAAAAAAACTTGATCAACATTAATTGTTAGGAGGGAAAGTTTGTCTTGCATGTTCGTAAAGCTTAATTGAGGCCCATTCATAGGCCCGTCAAGATTCAAGAGAGAGTCATGTTGGGCTTTCTCCTTTGAAATCAGTATTCAGAATGTTGAATGCTGGATCAAATTACTCGCAACCACCGAATCCCACTTTCGTCTTGAAGCCCCGTGGCCTGAATCTGTAATAAACTAGCTCAGCATGTTCTGTCTTTCTCGCGACGAAGACAGTATATATTCTTTAATTTCGACCAATCCATATGCAGAGATTTGCGTCTGCGGGGCACTGCGAATCTACTAGGCATGATTAGACAGTTCAAGGAGGTCGATATGTACTGTCAGTTTAAAGTCCTCCTGATATTCTGAGAAAAATGACCTATCTGATCAGTAGCTATTGGATGACTCCACTCCATCACCAAGATACAGATTGCAATAGTCATGGAGAAGCTACCCCCTCCCTGAACACGAAGACGGAACCCATCAATAAAAGCTACTCTCAAATATGATGTCTCAAGGATTGCAAATAAAATTCAAGCAATCAGGAAACGGCTATTCAATCAGAAAACATCTAGACACATATGTTTTTTCGTCGGGTCAAACTTAGTGAAGTTTAGTTAAAACAAATCTAGAACATCAATTATTTTTGAACAAAGGAGTTTTTGTAGCGAAACCTTTTGCAGTTGGCACGGAGCAACTCTAACAGATCCCGATTAATGGCCAAAATCATAAAATAACTGAAAAATACCGGCAACAACCATAGTTGTTGCGTGTATAAGAGATGAAATGGGAGTGTGTAATTTATGGATTTGACATGGCTTCTTTGGTCTCCCGGGCTCTCTCAATCACATATGTCTTGCAGAGGTCTCATCTTTTTGCTAGGCTAGCGAGTGAAAATGTACCGGCCCGCAATTACACGGTCGATGGTAGTGCCTACACAATAGACTACTATCTTGCAGATGGCATTTACCCTTCTTGGTCTACATTTTGTGAAGACCATCCCAAATCCGGCAACAAGGAAGCATGCTGAATTTTCCAAGGGACAAAGAGACATGTTGAAAGGACATTGAGAGAGCTCTCGGTGTTTTGTAAGCAAGATTTGCTATTGTTCGAGGTCTGGCTAGTTTTTGGATGAGAAAACTCTCAATAGGATCATGAAAGCATGTGTGATTCTCCACAACATGATCAATGGATGAAAGTGACTTGGACTTGGAGTTGTTCGATATTGGTAGCCGTGTGAAACCAACAAAAAAATCTCAACTGCATCCAAGTCTTTCTAGAGACCTACCTGCAGATATAAGATAGTGCCACTCATACCCGGTTTCAAGATGATCTCATTGAGCACTATTAGCAGTTGCACGGAGAGTAGCTCGCATTTCTTATTCATTTGATCTCTACTACATTCACGTATGTTTGAACTATTATTTGCATTCCGGGCCATTCTTTATTTGTTTAATTATTTAATTTGAACTATTGTTGTAATGAGGATAAATGTGGTATTGTGTGATGTTTGAAACAGTCGTAGTTTAGTTTATATCACTATCATATCTACATTTTTTATACATATGTGAAATGGTGAAGTGGTGAAATGCTACAAAAATGTAAATTTAAGGTGCCGCGCGGTGTTGGCGAACGGCACGAGCTAGCGTGGCACCATAAATGTTGTTTTACATCGTATTGTATACTTTTTAATTTTAGAAATAAGTAACATGGATTTATCTAAATTTACATGTATCTAAACATGCTTTAGTATATAGACGCATGTAGTTTTGGACAAACTCAAGTCACTCTGGACGGAGGGAGTACATGTTTTTAGAAGATTATCATACGGGATCTGCATAGCTGTGCTAACTCTACTCTTTCGATCGGATTACGCCTAATAAACTCCCGGTCCTAGCTTGGACTCGTCGGGCCACACCACACGCACTTGCGTCGCCGGCACGCGCTCGTGCGCGCGAAAGGCGTCACGTTCCTTCACTCCACGCAGCACTCACTAGTCACTACGGCCGAGGAGGGCTCACAGAATAGGCGTGGGCACGCACGTCCATCGCTTTCGTGTCGTGCCCATCCACTCCACTGAATCCGATTAATTAGGTCGCGTGTGTACGTCTACGACTCAAGGCTAATCGGCCGTTTCCGCTCTGGAGAAGCCTCAACTGTACTACGCGGGCGAGATTGGACCACGGGGTGGTGCCGACTGCTGAGCTGCTGGTACCAACCGTGCAGCTGTGTCAATTCCGGTACTGATTTAGTGAGGCTGGTGCGTGGTGATCTTTCCTATGTTCGTGCTGCTATAGTGTAGGCATGAGCATGGCCTGAAGCTTGTCTGGCATTTCCTATGTTTTGATCGGACTCGGGTCTAAGTTTTTAAGGTTGGTTTTTACTTGCATGGCCTCAAGCCCATCTAGGCCCGATATATGGCCAGGTATAGCCGCACTCCTCCAGCCTACAGGCGGCTCCGTGGAAAACCCTCGGTTTCCAAATCAAGATAGGTGATGAAAATATTGTTGGGAAACGCACTATGAAAAACAAAAAAATTCTAGCGTATAACCAAGATCCAATACAAGGGTGAGATAACGGAACATATCCTCGTTGATCGAACTAGCGAAAGTTTGTCGATGATGAGGTTGATCATGCGTCGATCCTTGCAACAAGCCTTAGCGAGTCGCGGGGAGATGTATTATCCCACACATGGCTCCGAAGAACTAGTGCTCCAGTTGTCGCACCTCCACTGGTATCCACACGTGCAACAAGGACGACACCACGTCGAGGCGAGATCAAGAACTCGTGGACGAGGCGGGAACGTGTCGATGAAGATCTAGCCGCATTCCGTCGTCCGTCAACATTAGATCTAGACAGGGTAGAAGAAGGAGCAGTTGCGAGCGTTGGTGAATTTCTCCTCCACGTGACGAATACGACAACGCGAAGACGAAGAAGGCGACCGGGCCGAGGCGGCGGTGCGGCGGCGGTGACTTGGGCTAGGGCGTGGATCGTTGTTTCTTGCCCTTGGCCCTCTCCCCTTAATATATAGGCGGATTCCCTCCTCCATAGAGGAGAGTGGGACTAGGATCCGTATTCTCTAAGGACTCCTCATTTTTCCTTTTTTCCACCAATTTGAGAGAGAGAGAGAGAGGAAGTCCAGTTCTTCCCAAAACCAACTTGGAGGGCAAGTTTGAGACCGGGAAGGAATCCTCCTTCCACACGACCTTACCCCACCCCTCCTCCTCCACCCGCTGACCATAGGGGAGGCATTGGCCGAATTGGCCAGGGTTCCCTCCCCCCGTGCGCGTGTGGCTGATGCAGCGCTAAGTTGATGTAGGAGCGCTTCGTTGGAAATTCCAAGAGCAAGGTGTGAAGCAGCACAGCAGCAAGTTTTCCTCAGTAAGAAACCGAGGTTATCGAACCAGTAGGAGGAATAAAACATCACACAGGTGTTGCAAGCAACGTGGAAACCTGCACAACACAAACTCAATACTTTGCCCCAACGAATCAGTGAGGTTGTCAAGCTCACCAGTTTGCTGTAACAAAGGATTAAACATATGGTGTGGAAGGTGATGATGGTTTGTAACAAGTAAACAAGTAACAGTGGAAGATGTATCAATGGTAAAGATTGGACGGGGTCCATAGTTCACTAGAGGTGCTCTCCTTAGATAAACAACATGGCATGAAGGGTAAACAAATTACAACAGGGCAATTGACAGGAACTGAGCTAGGCATAACAATGCAATACCAGACAAAAAGATCCTATGAGATTCGATTGGAAAATAGAACAATATACATAGACCGCCATCCAACTGCATCTATGACTAGAAGTTCACCTTCAGGTTATCATCTGACCCCCTCCAGTATTAAGTTGCAAGCAACAAACAACTACTTTAAGAAAAGTGTGTAAGGTACACAATCCACTTGTTCCATGAACAAGAGTCCATTGTTTTCTCCCTAGTAGCAACAACACATCTACAACCGAAGAGATTTCTGTCACTTTCCTTGGAAACTAGAGGCATGAACCCACTATCAAGCATAAGTACCCCCTCTTGGAGTCACTAGCAACTACTTGGACAAGATAGCTACTAACAACGAAGAGCATGCAAGATCACAAACAACATAGACATGATAGAATCATAAGACAAAACCATTAATCAATCTGACATAGTAACCTCAATATCCATCGGATCCCCGCAAACACAACATGCATGATTACAAATAGATTAGATCTTGATCATGAACAGAGCTCACAAGATCTATACATGAAAGCACAAGGAGGAGATACAACCATCTAGCTACTACATAGACCCATAGTCTAAGGTGGAACTACTCACGCTTCATACTGGAGAAGAAGGCCTCCGGGATGATCTCCCCTCCGGCAGGATGCCGGGAAGAACTTCAGACCCCCCCCCCCCCCCCCGATCTAGGGACGATGGTGGCGGCAGCTATAGAAGGTTTCTAGGAGTTTTGATCGGGTGTCTAGGGTTTCTGCATCGGGGGCTTCTTATAGGCGAAGAGGCGAGGCTGGGAGGCGACCAGGGGGGCCACACCCTGCCCAGGCGCGGACCCACCATGCCCACCCTTAGGGGGGTCTGGCCGCCCTGGCTCGCCTCTTCATCTCGTCTTCTGGATTCGTGTCACCCACGGTAAAATATTTACTTTGGCTTTTGTCTCGTCAAATTCGTGTCACCCACGGTAAATTTGATCGCTGCCCCTTCGAACCCCGCAGGGGGAGACCCCCTAGACCCCCCTTAATCGTAGCCCTTTTTGTATCTCGTTAAGGTAACTAGATGCTGCGATGTCACATGATCCGATAGAATGCGATTCTATGCATAACTTGTTTTTGCAGGATGTATGTGACCAGTATGGCCCATATATGTATGTGATGCATGTATGAAATTTTGCATGACCCGCGCGTCGTGAGTAGGGCAACACGGCTGGAGCCATATGTGTTGTCATTTATTGTAATGGCCTGCGTGCCAACTTGTGATGATCCAAATACTATGTAATTTTGATTACTAGTTGTTAGGAGTAATAGCTTGTATTAGTTCTTGGAGGACTCATCACTTGGAAGATGGCTCACATGGAACATGAAGATGGAGATCATCATGGTGGACAGGTTCTATGGCGATGGAGATCACCATGAGAAAATGGGCCATACTGTGTCACATCTATGTGAATGCTATTCTTATGTGTTTTACTACTATGCATGCTTAGATGATAGAAGTAGAACAATCCCTCAGAAAGTTTAAGTTAAAACATGCCCTCCCAACCAAACCTTGCACCATCCTATGCCCTGTACAATCGTTGGTGGGCCTATAAAATTAGGGTGCCGCGGTTTTCCTTGGCTGGATGGGTTTGTATCGGATACCTACACGCATAAGGGTTGGTGATCTTGACAAGGTCATCTTAACAGTTAAGGACCTTGGGGCATAAAGGTTGGGTGCCTAGTTTTGTCATAGAGATGTCACCCAACAACAAGAATCATATGTGATATGATTAGCAAGTGTTGCTTACCGATTTACCTTGTCTTCTAGCAGTGATGCTAAAGTTCACTAGTCGACTTGTTAATTGTGGATCTTGAATCACTTAGTATCAATAGAGGGATATTGATTTAAGTGGGAGTATATGCTATTAAATTGTTTAATATGTTTTACTCTTTCATGGTTACACGACTTAGTATTTTGCATGTTTTCTGTTGTAGATCAATGGCACCGAACACTACATCACCTTTCTCTTTGCGTTCGATTCTTGACAAAGATAAACTAAATGGAACAAACTATTCGGACTGGGTCCGTAACCTGAGAATTGTTCTCAGGTCTGATAAAAAGGAAACGGTTTTGGATACCCCAATCCCTGATGAACCTGCTGATAATGCATCTGCTGCCCTAAAGAACGCCTACAAGAGAGCATGTGATGATTCTCTTGAGGTTAGTTGTCTTATGCTTGCATGCATGGAACCTGAACTCCAAAAGAAGTTTGAGGATCAGGAAGCGTACGATATGATCGTAGCGCTTAAGGACATGTTCCAAGATCAGGCAAGGACTGAGAGGTACAATGTTGCCAAGTCTTTTGTCGAATGCAAGCTGGCAGAGGGAGCAGCTGTAGGCCCCCATGTGATAAAAATGGTTGGTTACAGACAGACTTTGGAAAAGCTTGGTTTTCCACTAGGCCAAGAGTTGGCCACTGACTTCATTTTCCCGTCTCTTCCATCCAGCTATGGGCAGTTCATTTCGAACTACCATATGCATGGGGTGGAGAAGGGCCTTAATGAATTATGTGGGATGCTTAAAACAGCAGAAAGTGACATGAAGAAGTGTGCAGGGCATAGCCATGTGATGGCTGTGCAGAACAAGCCTAGCTTCAAGAAAAAGGGCAAGGCTAAGGATACGATCCCTAAGTCTGCACCCAAGCAAAAGGCTAGACCTGTAGAAGACACTGAGTGCTTCTTTTATCATGAACATGGCCACTGGAAGACAAACTGCAGCAAGTACCAGGCTTCTTTGAAGAAGAGTGGAAGTAAGAGTACTTCCAACTCAGGTACGCTTGTTGTAAATGTTGTGGACATTCTTCTCGCTGATTCCTATGTTAACTCTTGGGTATTTGATACCGGATCGGTTGCTCATATTTGCAATTCGATGCAGGGGATAATAAGGACTAGAGAAGTGTAGAAAGGCGAAGTGGATTTTCGCGTCGGAAATAAAGCAAGGGTTGTTGCATTGTTCGTCGGCATCATGCAACTTAACCTTCCTTCAGGATTTATTATGGAGTTGAATAATTGTTATTACATTCCTAGTATGGGTCGAAACATTTTATCACCTTCATGTTTGATGAGGGATGGTTATTCATTCGCGAGTGCAAACAATGGTTGTGTAATCTCTAAGAATGCTATGTTTATGGCTAATGCTCCCATTGTGAATGGGTTATTTATTTTAAATCTTGATGATGCATCTATTTACAATGTTAGTGCTAAAAGGCTTCGGCCTAATGATTTGAGTCCTCCCTATTTATGGCATTGCCGTTTGGGGCATATAAGTGAAAAGCGCATGAAGAAACTCCATGGTGATGGTCTTCTAACTTCATTTGATTTTGAATCATACGAGACATGTCAGGCTTGTTTACTTGGAAAGATGACCAAGTCGCCTTTTTCGGGTTTACCTGAGAGAACGACAGAATTGTTGGAACTCATACATACTGATGTATGTGGGCCAATGAGCACGACAGCCAGACGAGGATATCACTACTTCATTACTTTCACTGATGATTTCAGTAGATATGGTTATGTCTACTTGATGAGGCATAAGTATGAAACTTTTGAAAAGTTCAAGGAGTTTCAGAGTGAAGTAGAGAATCAACGTGGCAAGAAAATAAAGGCCTTGCGATCTGATCATGGAGGTGAATATTTGAGTCACGAATTTAGCGATCATCTTAAGAGTTGCAGAATTGTTCCACAACTTACGCCGCCCGGAACGCCTCAAAGAAACGGGGTCACCGAACGGTGTAATCGAACTTTGTTGGACATGGTTCGATCTATGATGAGCCAGTCAGATTTACCATTGTCATTTTGGGGTTACGCTCTAGAAACGACAGCTTTCACACTTAATAGGGTACCATCTAAATTCGTAGTTAAGACACCATATGAGATGTGGACTGGAAAGAATCCCAGTTTGTATTTTCTAAAGATTTGGGATTGTGATGCATTTGTCAAGCGACTTCAGTCGGACAAGCTAACACCCAAATCGGATAAGTGCATTTTCGTGGGATATCCGAGGGAAACCTTAGGGTATTACTTCTACAACCGAGAGGAGGGAAAACTGTTTGTCGCTCGTAGCGGTGTTTTCCTAGAGAAAGAGTTTCTCACAAAGGTAACAAGTGGAAGGTCGGTGCGACTTGAAAAAGTTCAAGATGAGCCAGTTGGGGATGCTTCTACGAGTGATGCTATTGTAGCAGAACAAGTTGAGGAACCCGTGGCAACAGAAGCACCACAACCACGAAGGTCGGCGAGGCTCTGCGAAATGCGGGAATTATTATTGTTAGAAATGATGAGCCTACGACCTATGCAGAAGCGATGGTGGACCCAGACTCTGAGAAATGGCTGATCGCCATGAGATCCGAGATAGAGTCCATGGGGGACAATCAAGTTTGGAACTTGGTTGACCTACCTGATGGTTTTAAAGCCATCGAGTGCAAATGGATCTATAAGAAGAAGATTGATATGGATGGAAATGTTCACATCCATAAAGCTCGACTTGTTGCAAAAGGTTTTCGACAAGTTCAAGGAGTTAACTACGACGAGACTTTCTCGCCCGTAGCGATGCTTAAATCTATACGGATAATTCTAGCCATTGCTGCACATTTCGACTATGAAATATGGCACATGGATGTCAAGACGGCTTTCCTAAATGGAATCCTAACTGAGGACGTGTATATGATGCAGCCCGAAGGTTTTGTCGATCCAAACAATGCTGGAAAGGTATGCAAACTTCTGAGCTCCATTTATGGGCTGAAGCAAGCATCTCGGAGTTGGAATATTCGATTTAATGAAGTTGTAAAGGAGTTTGGCTTCATCAAAAACGAACAAGAACCTTGTGTTTACAAGAAGGAAAGTGGGAGAGCGCTGGTATTTCTAAGCTTATATGTAGATGACATATTGCTGATTGGAAATGACATTCCTATGCTCGAGTCTGTTAAGACCTCATTGAAAAATAGTTTTTCGATGAAGGACTTGGGAGAAGCGGCATATATTCTGGGCATCAAGATCTATAGAGATAGATCAAGGAGGCTAATTGGATTAAGCCAGAGTACATACATTGACAAAGCGTTGAAACAATTCAGCATGGAAGAGGCTAAGAAGGGGTTCTTGCCCATGTCTCACGGCATAAAACTCAGCAAGACTCAGTGTCCTTCGACTACTGATGAGCGTGAGCGCATGAGTAGGGTTCCATATGCTTTGGCTATTGGATCCATCATGTATGCAATGATATGTACTCACCCAGATGTTTCCTATGCTCTAAGTGTTACGAGCAGATACCAGGTTGATCTAGGTGAAGGTCACTAGACAGCGGTAAAGAACATCCTTAAGTACTTGAAAAGGACTAAGGATGTGTTCCTAGTTTATGGAGGTGAGGATGAAATCAGTGTAAGGGGTTACACAGATGCGAGTTACCTTAACGACTCAGATGATTCGAAATCGCAATCAGGTTATGTGTTTGTCATGAATGGTGGTGCTGTGAGCTGGAAAAGTTCCAAGCAAGATACAGTGACCTCCTCTTCAACAGAAGCTGAATATATTGCTGCCTCGGAGGTCGTAAAGGAAGCTGTTTGGATTAGGAATTTCCTGATCGCTCTCGGTGTGGTTCAGGGCGCGTCCAATCCATTAGATGTTTATTGTGACAACAATGGTGCTATTGCACAAGCCAAGGAACCTAGACAGCACCATAAGGACAAACATATTCGCATGCATTACCATCATATTCGAGAGTTTGTTAAGGATGGTAGTGTCATGATATGCAAAATACATACGGACTCAAATGTTGCTGATCCCTTGACTAAGCCTCTCCCACAGCCCGTGCATGAAGCGCACACAAGAGCATTGGTATTAGATACATTTTTGATTGACTCTAGTGCAAGTGGGAGACTGAAGGAAATATTCCCTAGAGGCAAACATAGAGATGATTATATTTCATATGTATCCATGAGTTATTGTAATGTTCCTTGAATATCCATATCGGGCAACTTGTATTGATTGGAAATTATGTGAATTGTTTGTGAAACTCTTTACTTGTATGGTTATTTTAGAGTTGTCCCTAGTCGGAGTTCATGTGAGGACAGACTAGCACATTGATTGGTTGATGACTATGTTTCGCAAGTCATAGACATGGAGATGTCAAACCAATGATGTTGACACATGTTATGAACATGGGGTTGGACTGACCCAACCTGAGACTGGCAATTAGTTGCAGCTCTCTCTCTACACATCGTGTATGTTTTGTCCTTAGACCTAAGATTGTCGCATGTACTTGAGATGTGGATCGACCTACTTTGGGGCTATCAAACACTGCACCGTAACTGGGTAGTTATAAAGATAGCTTTCTGGTTTGTCCTGAAGCATGCTGCAAGGCATGGTGAATCAAGATGGGATTTGCCCCTCTCTACTTGAGAGAGATATCTCTGGGCCCCTCGAGTGATCGAATCCAGAAATGCATGGCCGTGCTACATAAGGTTAAGAGTTAACCTAGTAAAGGAATTCCGAATCGCAGTATCGAGAAAGGGAGGTCAGCTTGGAGCTAGACCAAATATCGTGAGGGAAAGGGAAGACATGTACTAAACCTTGTGATGGTTCGTCCAATATGATCTTTGTATGCGTTTAGGAGTTGGCACGTCTTGCTAGAGGCCGCTATCAACTATTGACAGAATAAGTGTATTCGTGTCATGTCTATACGCATATGAACCTATAGGGTCACACACTTAAGAGGCTGGAAGCCTAATGAGGATTGGATCCGAATTAGACCAGGCTCAGGCTACTAATGGGCTGCTAATGTAGAAGCCCACTAGGGACGCCTATATAAGAGAGGGTGAGGCGAGCTGACCAGGGTTAGACCTCACATCATTCCTAGCCGCCACTCCTCACGCCCGTGTTGCACGCGTGGACCTAGCAGTCCGGCGTCTGACGCTTCCACCCTGTACGTGTGGATACCTCGGAGGCGCTGCATCTGTAGCGCTTGGACGAGCCGCGCAAGGGGAGCTGCTCGTGGGACGAGGACAAGGAGGAGACGTGGAACGTCTGCACTGCCTCGACGCACTTCATCAATTCCGCAACTGCGTGTCTAGTGGTAATCCCGTGATCTATGACAACAGTAATCCTGGTTTACGTGGTAGAAAATTTTGATTTGCGCTAGTGTAGCCTACCCGTATCGCTTCATGAAAGCTAACAAGTACCATAATTTTTGGAAGATCTTTTTGAAACTTGTAATCCCTGCTTCCTTTACAAAAAGGCCTTTCTTCCACCATTATTGAGTCTCCACCTTCTACCTTTAGGCACCATTAAGAGAGCATAGTTGTCATTCTGTGTGCAGTGTTCCAAAGGTTATTAATTGATCCATATTGTGTTATTACTTGTTCTTGTACTATTTGTTTCTAGTCACCCTTGTGAACTTTGCAGGTGTCATATGCATCTATTGCTACTCTATGAGGGACAAGCTGATTACCACTATGCTATGTTTTCTACATGTGAAACAAACAAATGTTTTTCAATGCATGTTATGCATGATCTTTGTTTGTGGCTTGTCATGTTGCATGCATAGTTACTATGTCCTATTGTTAGAACTCCATCTTTCATGCACATGTTTAGAGTTCTTTGATCCCAGCTTTCAATGCTTGCAAATGGTTGGATCTTTATTGTGAGGGTGCATGTCACCTCAAAAATTATTTTGTTTATCACTTACCTACTCGAGGACGAGCAGGAGTTAATCTTGGGGATGTTGATTCGTTGGAAACGTATCTATAATATTTGATGCTCCATGCTTGTTTAGTATCTACTTTGCTTTACTTGTCCACACTTTGAGGTGCTTTTTACATGTTTTCTAGTACTAACCTATTAACAAGTTGCAACAGTGTCAGATGCCTATTTTCTACTGTTTTTGGTTTCAGAAAATTTAGTAAAGAAATATTATCAGAATTGGACGGGATAAACGTCAAAGTAAATTACTTTCCATGGGGAACAAGAAGTCCAGAGGGGAGCCGGAGGGGCCAGCCAGGAGGGCCAGACCCACCCCAGGCGCGGGTGGGCCCTGCCCCATGCCTGGCTAGGGTTTGGCCGCCCTGGCCGCCGCCTCGGCCTCCCCATGAGTGCCCGATCAAATATCCACGAAACCGTCTGTAGCCGCCGTCACCATCGTCCCTAGATCGGGGGAGGGGGGTCTAAAGTTCTTCTCGGCACCCAGGGGAGATCATCCCGGAGGCCTTCTCTCCGGTATGATGCGTGAGTAGTTCCACCTTGGACTATGGGTCCATGTAGTAGCTAGATGGTTGTATCTCCTCCTTTGTGCTTTCATGTATAGATCTTGTGAGCTCCGTTCATGATCAAGATATAATCTATTTGTAATCTTGCATGTTGTGTTAGCGGGGATCCGATGGATATTGAGATTATTATGTTGGATTGATTAATGGTTTTGTCTTTATGATTCTATCATGTCTATGTTGTTTGTGATCTTGCATTCTCTCCGCTGTTAGTAACTATCTTGGCTAAGTAGTTGCTAGTGACTCCAAGAGGGGGTATTTATGCTCGATAGTGGGTTCATGCCTCTAGTTTCCAAGGGAAGTGACAATAATATCTTCGGTTGTAGATGTGTTGTTGCTACTAGGGAGAAAACAACGGTCTCTTGTTCATGGAACATGTGGACTGTTTACCTTACACACTTTGCTTAAAAAAGTTGTCTGTTGCTTGCAACTTAATACTAGAGGGGGTTCGGATGATAACCTGAAGGTGGATGTCTAGTCATAGATGCAGTGGGATGGTGGTCTATGTATCTTGTTGTATTGCCCAATCGAATCTCACAGGATCTTTCTAACTAGTAATTGCATTGTTATGCCTTGCTCAGTTCCTATCAATTGCCCTGCTGTATTTGTTTACCCTTCATGCCATGTTGTTTATCTAAGGAGAGCACCTCTAGTGAACTATGGACCCCGGTCCAATCTTTATCATTAATACATCTTCCACTGTTACTTGTTTATTTGCTGCAAACCATTACCTTCCACACCATACGTTTAATCCTTTGTTATAGCAAACCGGTGAGCTTGACAACCTCACTGATTCGTTGGGGCAAAGTCTTGAGTTTGTGTTGTGCAGGTCTCCTTGTTGCTTGCAACACATGTGTGATGTTTCCTTCCTCCTACTGGTTCGATAACCTCGATTTCTTACTGAGGGAAAACTTGCTGTTGTGCTGCTTCACACCTTGCTCTTGGGGTTCCCAACGAAGCGCTGCATCAGTTAGTTCCAGAAAAGATATACAAACACCTCAAACTATAGACAAAGAAAAGCAAAGTAGATACTAAACAAGCATGGAACATCAAAAATTACAGATACGTTTCCGACATATCAAGCATCCCCAAGCCCAACTCCTGCTCATCCTCGAGTAGGTAAGTGATAAAAGAATAATTTTTGAGGTGACATGCACCATCAAAACCAAGATCAAACCATTTGCAAGCAATGAAAGATGGGATCAAAGAATTCTAAACATGTGCATGAAAAATGGAGTTCTAACAATAAGACAAAGTAACTATGCATGCAACATGAAAGGCTACAAACAAAGATCATGAATAACATGCATTGAAAAACGTTTGTTTGTTTCACATACAGAAAACATGGCATAGTGGCATTCATCTTGTCCCTCATAGAGTAGCAAATAGATTCATAGGACACCTTCAAAGTTTATAAGAGTGACTAGATACAAATAGCACAAGAACAAGTAATATCAATAGTATGCATCAATCAATAAGTTTTGGGACACTGCACACAGAATGTCAACTATGCTCTCTTAATGGTGCCTAAAGGTAGAAGGTGGAGACTCAATAATAGTGGAAGAAAGGCCCTTCATAAAGGGAAGCAGGGATTTCAAGTTTCAAAAAGAGCTTCCAAAAATTATGGTACTTGTTAGCTTTCAGCCCTCATTGCCCCTATCATAAGCATCTGGAAGTGATTAAGGTTAAAGTGAACAAACTATGAAGTATATGCTTGACAAAGTATAAGTTGGCAATCTCAAGTCCCTTGAATATGAGGGCCACACCTCATGCTACTCAACTTCAGTCACCTGTAATTTCTTGTCATTGTAAGTACATGCGTATCATAGAGAACCGCCAACAGGGTACCCCTTGCACATGGTACAGGAGCTATCCCATAACCAAAATGACAAGGCAAGCAGACAACGAGCATCTCTGCGATCTTTTTATTTACTATGTGCATAGTTTTTTATTTAGGATGCTTCACAGAATGCTCATTATGGTGATGCTGCAAGTTCCCACCATGATTAGGCATGGCTTAGGCTAGAGGCCCAGGCGTTTCTCTAACACAAAATACATAACTCCATGGACTTACAAGCTCCCTCTTTATTTCACACCGGTGACATCCATAGACAAAAGAGCATGATATCAACTGTGTACAAAGTACAAGTGCAATGTTGAAAACGTTCCCCATGACATCATGGTTCTGCTAATTCCAACGTGTAAGTGCAAGCATATACAACATAGATGACACAATGGTTCAAGTTTATTAGGGGCAAAGAATATAAAGTGTGCCATCAAGTTTGTGAGGGCTTTAATCACTAAGTTTTCACATAACAAAATACTTTTTAATTGGAAGATAGCTAAAAACAAGAATATACTTGGAATGGTGTAACACACCATGCATAGGAATTTATAGTGGACACTTTGGAATAACTTGGTTTCTTGGGAGTTGGAAGCATGAGTAGAGATTACTCATACAAGTGGAGGCTAGCAAAAGACTGGGAGCAACCAACTAAGAGAGCGATAATGGCCATAATCATGCAGAGTGACAAAACATTACTAATCAAAGCATAGAGTGGTACTACAAGTCAAGGACTAAATGATCATAGAGGCTATGGTGACTTGTTCATAGTCATAACATGGTATGAGCATGTGCCAAGTCAACCCAAAGAAAGCATCAAAGGAGAATACCAAAAGACTATGCTTTTGCATGCTAAAACAACGCATAATTTCTTCAAGGCACACTAAGCAATCCCAATTGTTTGGAACAAGACATGCTATAGCAATAATCACTAAGCATAAGGTCAAAACAACACCTAGCATGTCATGCTAAAGTCTAAGTCATAGTCAATGCAAGCTCCTCTTGCACTTTCAAGCAGGAACTTCATACTCCTTTCCAACACCAATTGACTTATTTGAAACAACACAGTGAGAACGGGGGTCCAAACTACTTTATTCAAGCAAACTAAACAAACTAAGAAAAGCAAATGAAAACTAAGATGCTCCAAGAACAACACAACAGTGCATGAAACAATAAAAACGAAGTGTCTAGACAGACCTGAGCTTTTTATTGATGAAGAAGGGGATGCCTTGGGAATCCCCAAGCTTTGACGCTTGTACCTCTTGGATATTTATTGGGGTGACACCGGGGTGGCATCCCCAAGCTTGAGATTTTGTCCATTCTTCATCTCATTACATCATTCTCTCTCTACACCTGAAATTTTTCCTTCATACAAATCTTCACACAATCTTCATTAGCAACATTATTATATTCAAAAGATAATAGACCTTTAGGCTAAGCTTTGGAACATCAAAAAATTTCAAATGAAGGACAAAAATCCGACTTATAGAGACTCCTCACGATTTTTTATGGTGGAGGACAAAAATCTGTTTCGGGATAGCAACTCCCCAAATCTTACTTCCCTCTCATTAGAGGTCATTCTTGGCACAAAATGAAAACAAACATGATAAGGAGAGGTCATTACATAAGTAATAACTTCCAAGACTCAATAAAACTCTTGGGTTATCTCCCAAGAAGTACTTTTCTTTAACGCCTTTAAGTTAGGCACAAGAAGAAAGAAATCAAGTATTTTCAAATGAAGCATTAACTCTCTTGTTCTTTCCTTTCTTACCTTTTTTTTTATCTTTAGGGAAAATATGATTGCTTACCGGAGGAGCAAAATGCATAATCCCTTTTCCCACATCTATTATTGCTCCAAGGTTTCAGTAGGGATCTTCCAAGTGTGATCTGTCCTTTGCCTACACATTCAATAACAAGATAATCAGTAGACACCATTTTCCCTGAGATTTTTGTAAACACAGCTTCAGCTATTCCAATGGGTAATAAAGTGGCATTATTAGTAAGCGAGATTTCCTCTCCTCCTTCAGAAAGCCCCCAAAGACTCAAAGAATCATAAATATCTTTAGGCATAAGGCAAAATTCAGACATGATATCACAGCGAGCATCAAAAAGTGTAGTATTTATAGAGACTTTGATTGTGGGAAACCACTTTGAAGGCTCAGAATTTGTTGGAACATAATCATGGTACGCCCTAAGGGTGTGATATCAACTTTTCAAAGTAGCAGTACTCGACTCAAGAGTGTTCAGCCTAGCAAAAATATTTATAAAAGAGGAATCAGATTTGCCAATCATATTATAAATTATAATCAATTTCTTTATGGCAATAAAAGCCTCATCCTCAGTACATAGCAAAAAAATCTTTCTCCGCCACGGCATCCAAAGCATATCTATAACAAAGAGCAATACTGCGGTAGAAACTACTAATAACCAAGCTAAGAATCATCTTAGGCTCAGTTTCCCTTTGTAAAACAGAGATTCTAGACCAAGATTCTTTAAAACTCTCTTCACTTTTTTTCTTAAAAGTGGAGATCTCTTCCATAGGTGTCACAGATATTGGACCAAAACCAGACATGGTAGCAACTAGAGCAGGAACTATTTTTTTGTGTTTTTGAATAGGGAAAGCAAACCAAAATGAACTATTTTTTTGGAGTTTTTGAAAAGAGGCAAACAAAACCAAGCAAAAGAAATTAAGAAAACTAAAAACAAAGTAAAGAGAAAGGAAGTGGAGCACTCCCCTTGTGAAGACGTCCTTAGCCTCCCCGGCAACGACGTCAGAAAAGCTTGATGCAGCGCTGAGTTTATGTAGGAGCGCTTCATTGGAAACTCCAACAGTAAGGTGTGAAGCAACACAACAGAAAGTTTTCACTCATTAAGAAACCGAGGTTACCGAACCAGAAGGAGGAAGGAAACGTCACATAGGTGTTGCAAGCAACGTGGAAACCTGCACGACACAAACTTAAGAGTTTGCCCCAACGAATCAGTGAGGTTGTCAAGCTCACCGGTTTGCTGTAACAAATGATTAAACGTATGGTGTGGAAGGTGATGATGGTTTGCAACAAGTAAATAAGTAACAGTGGAAGATGTATCAATGGTAAAGATTGGACGGGGTCCATAGTTCACTAGAGGTGCTCTCGTTAGATAAAAAACATGACATGAAGGGTAAACAAATTACAGCAGGGCAATTGACAGGAACTGAGCTAGGCATAACAATGCAATACCAGACAAAAAGATCCTATGAGATTCGATTGGGCAATACAACAATATACATAGACCGCCATCCAACTGCATCTATGACTAGAAGTTCACCTTCAGGTTATCATCCGAACCCCCTCCAGTATTAAGTTGCAAGCAACAGACAACTGCTTTAAGCAAATTTTATAAGGCAAACAATCCACTTGTTCCATGAACAAGAGACCGTTGTTTTCTCCCTAGTAGCAACAACACATCTACAACCGAAGAGATTTATGTCACTTCCCTTGGAAACTAGAGGCATAAACCCACTATCGAGTATAAATACCCCCTCTTGGAGTCACTAGCAACTACTTGACCAAGATAGCTACTAACAACGGAGAGCATGCAAGATCACAAACAACACTGAACATGATAGAATCATAAGACAAAACCATTAATCAATCTAACATAGTAATGTCAATATCCATCGGATCCCCGCAAACACAACATGCATGATTACAAATAGATTAGATCTTAATCATGAACGGAGCTCACAAGATCTATACATGAAAGCACAAGGAGGATATACAACCATCTAGCTACTATATGGACCCGTAGTCCAAGGTGGAACTACTCACGCTTCATACCGGAGAAGAAGGCCTCCGGGATGATCTCCCCTTCGGCAGGGTGCCGGGAAGAACTTCAGATCCCCCCGATCTAGGAACGATGGTGGCAGGGGCTACAGAAGGTTTTGTGGAGTTTTGATCGGGTGCCTAGGGTTTCTGATTTGGGGGCTTTTTATAGGCGAAGAGACGAGGCTGGGAGGTGACCAGGGGGGCCACACCCTGCCTAGGTGCGGGCCCACCCTGGCCGCGCCTAGGGGGGGGGTTGGCCGCCCTGGCTCGCCTCTCTGTCTCGTCTTCTGGATTCGTGTCGTCCACGGTAAAATATTGACTTTGGCTTTTGTCTCGTCCAATTTCGAGAATATTGATTTTCTGCCTTTCTGGAACCAAAAATAGAAGAAAACACGCAACTGGCACTGTGGCAACTTGTTAATAGGTTAGTTCCTTAAAAGATATAAAAATACCTCAAAGTGTAGACAAAGCAAAGCAAAGTAGATACTAAACAAGCATGGAGCATCAAAAATTATAGATACGTTTCCGACGTATCAGTGGCCTAGTGATATTAATAAATAATAAATTTTTATTTATTATTAATGTGAATATTTATACCGAAGCTTTCCGAACTAACTTGCGGACACCTCCGAACTAATTTGAAACCTTCCTAAAATATTCCCGGCGTTCTCTTAATGCCTGAAACCATTCCGTACACTCTCGGTGATATCTCGAACTCCTCCGAAATATTCTGAGACGCTCTGAAATATCCTTTCGGAATTACTTTATCCAACTATCTCGTTCGCACTCACATTCTGAAATGCCGTAAACGTCTTAAGTGTGTGACCCGGTAGGTTTGGATATTTGCGGACATATCTGGAACTCATTTCGATGACAATGATTACTATCAGTGTCTTGATACAAGTAGCAATCCCCGCAAATCACACGAAGTTCTTTATCGTGTGAACCGTAGTATTGAGTCTGATACATATTGTATTAATTCGTCGATACTTTACATTCTTTATATGAAACATTAGGTTATTCTTGTTTCTCGGCATGTACTCTTTACTCATCCCATACTATCAGTGTTTCTGTGTTCAACAACTTGATCGAGTGTCTGACTAGACTATAACGAACATCACAGTACATGAGCGGGTTCAGAGTGTATCTCTCCATCGTTAGGAGTATCAATTCCCACAATCCCACCATGTGAATGATCGGCGAACCATCCGGTATGAAGAAGCATCAACTTTATAATCACTTTGTTAAGAGCAACGTTTGAAGAATCTTCCCACGTCCATATTGTTCTCAAGTTCACATGTGTCTCATGATCAAACGACTTCTAGTAAAGGAAATACAATGTCTTATGAGATTAAATCAATAACTATATTGACGATGCGTTTCACGGTATCTCATGTTTGGGTCCATCCATCGTCGTTGTTCTCCAACAACTTCGATCACATATGTCATTGGCAACATCACAATCACATTATCACCTAGCCCATAGTTAGAAAACAGAAACTATCGTCGACATACATACTAGTCATAAAGGCATAACCAGGGATATATTTATATGATGTTTATCATCCCACACCTGTATTATGGTTTTCCTCCAAATACACATTATTCGGAACTAATACAATTATAGCACACAACGATAAATTTAATTATGAAATAGAAATATGAATAGTAACACTTTTATTATTTCCTTTAGGGCATATTTTCATCAGTCTCCCACTTGAATTAGAGTCAATAATCTAGTTTGCATTTAGCATTCTAACACCTATGACATCTCGATGTTCTTCATGCTTTCCAAGCATGAGTAACTTTGTCAACAGATCTGCCACATTCATATCTATATGAATTTTGCACATCTTGATGTCACCATCATGCACGAACTGACATATGAGATGAAATCAACGTTGTACATATTTGTTCTTCTGGTGGGACCTTGGTTCCTTTGCTTGAGCGATGGCACTATTGTTATCACAATGAATCTCCGTTCGCTCTAGCGCACTTGGAACCACACCAAGCTCTGAGATAAAGTTATTCATCCAGACACCCTCCTTTGTAGCATCTAACGCTACTATGTACTCCATGTCTGTTGTAGAGTCCGCAACTGTATCTTGCTTAGAACTTTTCCAGCTCATCGCTTCCCGGTTCAAGGTGAACACATAACTATACTAAGAAATAAAATCATCAAGATCAGTGACAAAGCTTGCATCGGTGTAACCCCTTGCAACGAGCTCTTTATCACCTCCATATAAGAGAAGCATATCCTTAGTCATTCTTAAGTATCTAAGTATATTTTTACTGTTATCTAGTGATACACACATGGATCACTTTGGTATCTACTCGTAACACTTAGAGCATATGATACATCTGGTCTTGTATATGTCATGGCATACATGATTGAACCAATTGCTGATGCATATGAGACTTCACTCATGTCATTCCGCACAACATTTGTTGAAGGACATTGCTTCTTGCTTAGTGGTTTGCCATGTACCATTGGAAGTGATCCCTTCTTGGATTCTTCCATTTTGAATATCTTCAAAACTTTGTCTAGATATGTATCTTGAGTAAGCCCTATTAGGCGCCATGATATGCCTCTATAAATCCTTATGCCCAATATGTAAGCTGCTTCACCCAAATCTTTCATCGAAAAGCTTTTTTCAATGATTCCTTTATTGTATTAAGAAATGTTTTATCGTTTCCAATCAATAATATATTATCCACATATAGTATTAGAAACGCTATCGTGCTCCCAGATTCCTTATTGTATACACAAGACTCTTGTTCGTTCTTGATAAAGCCGTAACTCTTTACTACTTCCTCAAAACAAATATTCCAACCCTATGATGCTTGCTTCAGTCTATAGATGTATCTCTGAAGTTTGCACACATTTCCAATATCTTTAGGATCGACAAAACCCTCGTGTTGTATCATATACACATTCTCGGTTAGCTTCCCATTTAGGAACGCTATTTTGACATCCATCTGCCATATTTCGTAATCGTAATATACAGCTGTTGCTAGAAGAATCCGAACAGACTTAAGCATCGCTACAGGAGAGAAAGTCTCATCGTAGTCAACTCCTTGAATTTGTCAAAACCCTTTTGCGACAAGTCGAGCTTTATGAACGGTAACATTACCGTCCGCGTCTGTTTTCTTCTTATAGATCCATTTACATTCTATAGACTTTACGCCTTCAGGAGGGTCCATCAAGTTCGAAACTTGATTCTCGTACATGGATTTTATCTCGGATTTCATGGCTTCCTGCCATTTGACGGAGTCAGGCCCATCACAACTTTTCATTCCATAAGTATCCAAATCTAGGTGGTTGGATTGTACCTCCACTTCCATTTCCCCTAACCAACTGAACTATGATCACTTCTTAGAAGAAGTGGCTTAGTTGACTGGTTGCATTGATAAAGGGTAGTCAGACTAAGGTTGAGTTGGTTTGACCATTATCAAATGATCATACTGTATGTGCAAGAAAATGACGTGTTCCGAAGAATATAGACTTTCATGTATTGGAGAAGAAAAATCCCAAGTATACACAATCTGTACGAATAATAAACTTGCAAAATGTATGGATTGTTTTTGACTCAACATTCGTGTTATTGCATAATATCAGTATTTTTCTACACCTAAAGTGTAAGTCCACAACTCATCCCAAAATTTATACATAGGATTTTCCCCATTTTTTCAAAAATCATGTGAGTGTGTTTTTCATATTTCCACTATACATATGTCAAAGAAAAATAATGAAATTAAGCATATAGCAAGATCAAATTGAGCACAAATGAGGATCCTTTTGGTCTAAGTGCATAAAGATATACGAGCGAACTTTATACGAACTAAATGAGCTTTTGGTGGCGATTGGTGTTGGGTTGGATGATCTTTCTGGTCAAAGTGCGCATCAGAGCAGATCAGTGTGACCTGGCTAGAGCCGTAGCTGGGCTGTTTGCTTGGGGGACAAAAGATAGTTGGAGAAAAGCGTCGGGTGCAGCTCCTCAACCAAAAGTGGACTAACACACTATCTTCATTTCTTTCTCTTTTCGTAGACAGAGATCATTGAAATTACAAAAAGAAACATCAGCACGATGGTTCATTGATGCTTAACAATTAGTTAGCATTTTGCAAAAAATGCATGGGCACACCTGTTTGTGGCACCACTAAGGAGACGGGGGGCATATTTCTCATGATGGAAAATAGGATTCATCGGTCATTCGGTTAAACGCGATGATGATTGTTTGGATTTTTTGTATGGTGCTGATGGGCCTGCCATTATCCATTTAACAGAAAAATCGTTTTGCTCTTAACACTGTGGCCTTTGTCGTAAAGTAAACCGAGCATTATCCGTTTGCCAACTATCATTTCGGTCCCCAAATTGCATTTGTGTTAATCGCAGTAGTCAAGTGTTTGCTTCAAAAGCAATTGCAGGAATACAATTAAAGTGTACTCACTCCGTTTCAAAATATAAGATGTTTTAGTTTTATGAAGCAAATGTATTTAGACTTATTTTAGGATGTAGGTTCACTCAACTTTGAGGTGAATCTAACACTAAAGAAAGTCTAGATTCATCTTCACAAAGCTAAAACATCTTATATTTTAAAAGGGGGAGTACGTACAAATTATCGCTTGGTTTTCACACTGCATGTGGATACAGATAAAATAAACAAGGCAAAAGGAGGAATTCCACATGTCAAGTGGGAACTATAGAAGACTTGCTTTTCTATGCCGGCATCGCTAAGAATACATTCTCTATTATTGTAAACCTAATGTCGCTGGCGTGCTTTGACTAGTCATTAATATCAGACTCCAGCTTGGTTGGAGATCTTCACTGAGATCCCATGGAGCACGTTGCACGACTTGTAGGGATGTTGTAAGATATATACTCCTGCTTGACTACGAGTCATTGCCAAGTGGCCAACTTGCCATTCACACTCCCGTTCGTCCTATATATGATTTTCAGTTCGATGCAGACTTGCAGAGATCGACAAATCGTTTGATTATTGCATATTTGCAAATCCATTATTGCCACGAAATTATTAAAATTTAATTGGGAGCTAGGATTATAATACTACACCTTTTGCAAGAAAAAAAATCAAAATAGAATGTTGCGTTGGGTGTATTTGGGAGTCTGTGTGCAACTGGATTTTTTAAACGGGACAAAATATAAGAAGTTGGAAATTAGTCGGCAAGTCCACTTGGCTAGAGTCTGGAGAAAAAAGGAAACACGCCTACTCTCCCTGCATGATGCTTCCAAATGTTCTGGTCCTGCCAATCCCCACGTTGGTACGTCGCCTTTGATATATTTTGTGTGTATGGCTCGTGCATATCACGAAATACCATTACCAGTCAAAAATGAACGAATCGATTTGCATTTAAATGTTCAAAACTTGATTGATTAGCTTTCAAATGTTAAACTAGGTCATGGTGACCGAACTCGGTCCTAGTCAAAAGCTGGTTAGTACTTCATGCTAAAAAAAACATCAGTATATTTAATGGACATAGCATTGATGACATTTAAACAAAATCCTGATTAAATAACTAAAATATATAGTTATTATTCAATATTAGAAATACTTCTTGACATGGTAAAGACAACAATAGGGGTGTGTGACATTGTGGTTCTATATCTCGAGACATACTTTTGACCCGCTTTCATATCAATGACGCCTCTTAGTTTCTAGATATGTGCGGCACAGTTATCGTCGAGATCATACGATAGATGGCGGTGCTCCTTGGGGTGGGAAAGGGCAAACATTTCTTACATGGTGGATTCATGATCAAGAGCATCACGAAATTACAATTGGTTATGTTTTGATTTTTATAATTGAAGAGTTTTGGATCAAGAAGATGCAATTTGATAATAAACTTTTAAAAATGAATTTTTCTAACTTCTACAAACAAATTACTTTATAGTGATTCGGCGATCTCCTAATCATTTCGGTCTCTTATGGTGTACGAATAGATCTTAAATACTTATTTTCATATCACATGGGTAGAATTGGAATGAGAGTAAAGTAGACACTCATTTTATCTTGATTAGCTAGTTATTTTTAGTATCAAGTCAGTACATGCAAAGACACATTCAATCAATACAATCGAAACATAAACATAAATCACTTCGCTTGAAACAAATACATATCCAAAATCATAAATATACTATTGACTACCTTATTTGCTTGAAACAAATATCACTGAGGTTCGATCGAGCTGTTGACTACCGTATGTCGGGGGATCACCCTTGGGTAGGCTAACCGGACAAGATTCAGGGGCAATGCAGCTGCCAGCTGGCTGATCCCAGCCGGATGTAAAAACTCAAAAACAGGACAAAGAGAAAGACAGACCAAGGACGAGCCGGCAGAACCATCGGCCGAATAAGAAGACGCAGGCAGGGCACCTAGCCGGCTAGATCTCCCCGTCCAGACAAGGTAGCCGGCTAGAGCGTACCAGCCGGACAGGACAGCCGGCAGGATTGTACCAGCCGGACAGGGTTTACCAGGAAGGCAAGGGTGCTAGGATGACGGGTGCACAGTAACCCGCTGCCGCTAGCAGACAACGACAAGACAGGAAGATAGAGCCAGCGGCACGGACGCCGGAGAAGACGGCCCGTACCTGTGCCGGGCGGGAGCAGGAGCCGCCGCCCGTGTCGGCCCCGGTAGCCTCCACTGTTTCCGTGCCGGCCGGGGGCGCGACACTGTACTAGACGTCAGGGAGGCAGAATACTATACTGGAATAGTCGACTGGACCCACTTGTGGGACCCACCAGTCGGCAGTGTCATTGCACATACCGCGTCGGCCCTATATAAGGGGCGGCTAGGGCAACGTAACAAGGGTTGGTATTTCTTATTCTATCTAGGCACATCGATACAGCTCAAGGAGCCTTTGTAGTTCCTGGTGTTCATCGAGATAGTCAGATAGGCAGGAGTAGGGGTGTTACCTCACCAAGGGGGCCCCGAACCTGGGTACTTCTTGTGTCCCCGACGCATGCTTGCACCCAATCCCGCCTGCGGACGTCTCGCTCGCTTCCTTGCTCGCTCCCACACCTCAATCTAGCCTGCTCAGGCACTACCGTTTTCACACCGACGATAGTTGGCGCCCACCGTGGGGCAAAGATGGCGGCGACAAGAGTCACGTTCTGCACGGGACCCCGTACTTCATCTGGTGAGCGCGTGGCCTCCGGCCTTTTTCTCACTTTGGGCAAGTTCGACTGCGTCATCGACAACGCCCGCTGCTTCGCCAGCTCCAGCTTTCCGGCAGGCGGCTCCGTCCTACTGTTCGGCGACCTGCCAGTCTACGTTTCCACCGTGCCGGAGGATTTCCCTCGGGAGATCGTCTCCTTCACCGAGCCACTGCCCTCAACCGGCAGCGTGCTCGTCGCGCCTCACAGCATGGAGGTGTTGATGGCTGGCTCATGCCACCACCGCCGACCCGCCGATGAGTGCACCAGCGAAGCACGCGTCACGTCCACCCCCTTGCATGGAAAGGGCGTGGTCGAGGAAGTGATCGAGGAGATCCTCGCTCCGGTTGACCTGGGAGAGGATCCAGAGGAGGCGGTCGCAAAATCGAGGCGGCGCGAGAACACTTGCTTCACTAGGCTCAGGGCCTGGCCTCCACCAAGTACCAGATGGAGAGCAACATGCGCGAGTACCACCGCGCCCATGGCCTCACCCCGGCTAACCAAAATCCTAGCCGGCTGGGATCCGTGCAGCACCGCAGGAGAGAGATGGGGGCTCTCTTTGAGCAAGACGTCGAGCTAGGGCCTCACATGTACTTCCCGCCGCTAGTGTACGACACCACGATGAAGAATGTCCGGGTGGCGCGAGCCGTCGCGGAGGAGTTACCCCACCTGGAGGGGGAGGAAAGGATCCGACAGTTTCAGTGGGTGCAGCACCTGCTGCGAGTGGCTGACGAGCAGGCTAAGGCCGCTCGGGTCGCGTATGAGGCAGGAGCCGGCTCTAGAGGGAACTATCCGGCTGGAGGTAGCCGGGCAGCCCCCGCCAGACCGAGTACTCTACGTCTCCGGGCCAACCCCGTGCGCACACGCGTTCCAAGCATCGCCAATCCGGCAGCAGCAACCCCGCGGCGACTAAGGCGCCATGAGTCACCCATCGACTGCGGAACCACCACCGCCTCCGGCTGACCAGGGACACCCTCTACCCCCTTCCCCATCCCGCCTCACTGGCCGGGTGGGAGCGCCCAATTTGGTTGAGCCAGACGCGTGTGACAGAATCGACGTCCTGGCGTAAGCCCGCATCACAGAGGAGGAGGATGCAACCGGACCAGTATGCTTTGGGCCATGCATCCAGAAGGAACCATTCCCCAACAAGTTCTTCCTGCCACGGGACACCCCTAAGTACGATAGCAACATGAAGCCGGAATACTGGCTGTCCGACTACGCCACGGCAGTCGAAATCGCCCACGACAACAAGCGCGTGGCGGTACGCTATGTGCCTCTCATGTTGACCGGTTCGGCGAGAACCTGGCTCCACAGCCTCGTGCCCAACAGCATCAACGCTTGGCCCCACTTCGAAAAAGTCTTCATCCAGAACTTCAACGGCACCTACAAGCGCCCGGGTAGACCTCGTGATCTCTCTCTGTGCGCCCAAGGAGACCGCAAGTCGGATCGCGAGTAACACGCCCACTAGACTGAGCTGCGCAACTTCTGCAAAGGGGTTGTGGAGAACCAATCAATCGGTTTCTTCATCGAAGGGTGTCAAGAGGGCACAATGCTACGCCACCGGCTGCTACGCGACGAGCCCAAGATCATGGCGGAGCTGATGACCATCGTCAACCAGTACGCCACTGCGAACTCGACAATGAAGAAGCCCCTCCGGGTGAATGCGGAAGGTCTGTCGGTCTCACCAAGATGGCTCGAGGAAAGCAAGGCGGACAGGACGGAGACGCCGGATCGTCCAGGTGGCCCGGCGGCGACAACCGCTACCAGGGCAAGCGCCCGGTTGAGCAGCAAAGCCCTTGCTACCACCAGAGGCAAGTCAATGCGGTGTAAGGTACACTGAATGGCAACGACAAGAGGCAGAGCAACGCCTTCACCTTCGAGCAGATGTTTGACGGGCCATGCAAGTACCACAAGGGAGCCTTCAAGACGGCTAAGCACACCACTCGGTAGTACAGCTGGACCCCGTAGATCAAGGAGCAGGATGGCTTGACCCCTCTCCCCCACCCCCACCTAGTGGACCCCCACTGCCGGCTAGGGCAGCCGGGAACAACAACAACAACAACGGGGCCTACCCACAGCAGCACGAGAACTACCACATCTTTGAGGCCGAGTCGACTGATAGTCGCAGCCGGAAGCAGCACACTGTGGAGGTGAACGCTGTCGTTCCTCCAGTCCCCCACCTCAACTGGTCTAAGACTCCTATCACATGGGGCCAAGAGTACCATCCGGCACTGCTCCCGAATCCCAGGGGCTACGCGTTGGTGCTAGACCCTCTCCCTCATATCCAACACGCGCACCTGCTGATTCTCGTGCGTACTGGTGGATGGTGGGAGCAGCCTCGACCTGCTCTACCGTTCATCCATGGAGAAGCTGGGCATCCGGGAGCGCGACCTGCAAACCTCGAGCACTGTGTTTCATGGCGTTGCGCCTGGGCCATCGTGTGTGCCATTGGGCAAAATCCGGCTGGATGTCATATTTGGCTCGGAGGAGAACTTCTAGCGCGAGCCGATCTGGTTCGAGGTGGTGAACCTCGCCAGCATCTACCATGCTCTTCTTGGGCGCCCTGCCCTCGCAAAGTTCATGGCGGTCCCCCATTATGCATACCTCAAAATGAAGTTGCCGGGGACGAATGGTGTGATCACCATGTTCGGCTGCTACAAGCGGTCCTTGGCATGCACGGTGGAAGGCGCAAAGATAGCCGAGTCCCTGCTTATTGCCGAAGAGAAGCGCGAGATGATGCGCAACATTGCAATGATGCAGAAGTAGGTGCCGGCTGGCCTGAAGCCGGCAGTGGACAT
Organism: Avena sativa; assembly: GCA_916181665.1. Taxonomy (NCBI): domain Eukaryota; kingdom Viridiplantae; phylum Streptophyta; class Magnoliopsida; order Poales; family Poaceae; genus Avena; species Avena sativa. Next base: position 514,193,873 of record OV702294.1, read on the forward strand.
GGCGTTCCAGTCGTCCAAGGAGACCAGGCAGATCCCGCTTTACCTGGCTGACCCTCCAAGTGCGTTACCATCGGTGCCGGCTTGGACAGCAAATAGGAAAACACGCTTGTCGACTTCCTCCATGAGAATCGGGACATCTTCGCATGGTCCCCTAAGGACATGTCGGGTGTGCCGAGGGAGTACGCCGAGCACTCGCTTCATGTGCGGCCGGATGCCAAGCCGGTCAAGCAGCCCCTCCGTCGCTTCGCGGAGGACAAGAGGAAGGTCATCGGCGATGAGATTGACCGACTACTTGCTACCGGCTTCATCATGGAAGTGTACCACCCGGACTGGCTGGCCAACCCAGTCCTGGTGTTGAAGAAGAACAAGACCTGGCGCATGTGTATCGACTACACCAGCTTGAATAAGGCCTGCCCGAAAGACCCTTTTTCTTTGCCCCATATTGATCATGTCATTGACTCTACGACCGACTGTGATTTGCTCTCCTTCCTTGATTGTTATTTCGGTTACAATCAGATCCGACTAAATCCGGCTGATCAGTTGAAAACATCGTTGATCACCCCATATGGGTCTTACTGCTATGTAACCATGCCATTTGGCCTAAAGAATGTAGGTTCTACCTATCAGTGTTGCATGCAGAAATGCTTGCACTCGCAGATCGGCCTGAATGTGCACACTTACATGGACGAAGTCGGCATCAAGACGAAGGAGAAGCAGACCCTGCTGGAAGATCTGGGCGAGACGTTCGTGAATCTCCACCGGTACCAGATGAAGATGAATCTGGAGAAGTGCTATTCGGCGTGCCAGCCAGACAGCTCCTCGGTTTCCTCGTGTCATACTGAGGGATCGAGGCCAATCCGGAGAAGATCGCGGCCACCGAGAGGATGCAGCCGCCTAAGAGCCTTCTCGGCATCTAGAAGTTTACCGGATGCTTGGCCTCCCTCAGCCGATTCGTCAGCCGGCTTGGGGAGAAGGCACTTCCACTCTACCGGCTGATGAAGAAGACGGATAAGTTCACCTGGACTGCGCAGGCAGATGCCACATTCCACGACCTCAAGCGCATGCTATCCATAGCGCCGGTTCTCGCCATGCAGACTGAGAAGGATCCGATGTTGCTCTATATAGCCGCCACCAACCGGGCCATTAGCATCGTCATGTCGGTGGAGCGCCGCAAGGAAGGCAAGGCCCAGCCGACTCAGCGACCCGTCTACTACCTCAACAAAGTTCGCTCCCTCTCCAAGCAGAACTACCCCCATTACCAGAAGATGTGCTACGGTGTCTACCTAGCGTGCCAGAAGCTCAAACACTACTTCCAGGAGTATCCGCTCACGATGGTGTCCACCGCACCATTGGGGGAGATCTTCGGAAACAAGGACGCCACGGGCCGGGTGGCCAAATGGGGCATCGAGTTGGCTTCCTACTGCATCCGGTACGAGCCAAGAATCACCATCAAGTCTCAGGCGGTGGCAGATTTCTTCGTCGACTAGGTGGAGAACCAGTACCTGCCACCGGTTCTTGACTCCAACTAATGGAAGCTACACTTTGACGGCTCAAAGATGCGCGGGGGCTTGGGAGCCGGCATCGTGCTCACCTCGCCCAAGAGGGACCGGCTGGAGTACATGTTGTAGATCCACTTCATCGCCTCGAACAATGTCGCCGAGTACAAAGAGTAGGCACACGGGCTCCGGCTCGCGAAAGACATCGACATTCGCCGGATCCTCTGCTTTTGGGATTAAGATCTGGTGGTACAGCAAGTATCCGGACAGTGGGACGCCCAGGACGCCAACATGGCCCTATACCGGTTCCACATCCAGCTGCTCAGTGCTGGCTTCAAAGGGTGTGAGTTCCACCACGTCCCCCGTGCCAACAACGAGGCGGCCGACGCGCTCGCGCGAGTCAGATCCACCAGATCGTCCATACCACCCGCAGTTTCCTTGGAGCACCTCCGCAAGCCCAGCATCACCCCTCTTCGGAATCCGAGTCCATCATCTGGGTAGCAGACCCGGGGGCTGCCGGCTCGAAAGAGCCGGGCCTAGCTGTTGTGCCTCTCGGCTCGAAAGACCTCGGGGATGCCGTGTCGTCAAGCAAGGCACCGCCGGGTAAGCCAAAGAGCTCGGGGCTGCCGACTCGGGCATCCGACCCGGCCGACCCCCGGATGAGCTCCAGATCATGCCGGCCAGTGTCTTCACCATCCGAGAAGTTCCGTCCTGAGCACAGCCCTTCATGAACTACCTCCTCAACAACGAGCTTCTGAATGATGAGGTGGAGGCAAGGCAAATCTGGCGCCGCATGCACACGTACACCATCATCAACAAGGAAATTGACAAGCGCAGCGCCACGGGCATTTTTCAGCGGTGCGTCGATGCTAATACCGGCTACCGGCTGCTGAAGGAGATCCACCAGGGGGAATGCGTCCACCACGCCTCTTCTCATGCCCTAGTGGCAAAGGCAATGCTCCATGGTTTCTACTGGCCCACCACCTCGGAGGATGCGGACCAGTTGGTTCGCGTGTGCAATGGGTGCCTACGGTTCCGCCGGCTAAGGCACATGCCGACTTCGATTCTCAAGACCATACCAATCACGTGGCCCTCTGCTGTCTGATGGTCGTCCCCTTCAAGCGAGCCCGAGCCGACATGACCCACCTGTTGGTAGCGGTGGACAAGTTCACCAAATGGATTGAGGCAAAGCCGATCCGAAAGATGGACGGTGCCACGGTCATCACCTTATTCTAGGACATCATCATCCAGTTCGGATACCCCCATAGCATCATCATCGATAATGGCGCGAACTTTGCCAAGGGAGCCTTCACCCGGTATTGCCACAACAAGGGGATCCGACTAGACCTCGCGTTCGTCGCACACACGCAGTCCAACGGGCAGGTGGAGAGGGCAAACGGCTTGGTGCTAGCCAGAATCAAGCCCTAGCTAATCTAGCCACTGGAGCTCTCACCCGGCTGTTGGATCGAGGAACTCCCGGTTGTGCTGTGAAGCCTGCGCACTAACCCGAATCGATCAACCGGCTTCACTCCGTTCTTCCTCACCTACGGCTCGGAAGCGGTCCTCGCGGCAGACATCGAGTTCGACTCACCCTGCAAGGTCCTCTATACGGATAAGGAGAACTAGGAGGCGATGGAGGACAGCGTGGACCTCCTCGAGGAGGCCCGCGAGCTGGCCTTGTCTAGGTCGTCTATATACTGGCAAGGGTTGCACTGGTACCACTCCAGCCGGATCCGGACTATCGCATTTCGCGAAGGCGACCTCGTGCTCCGGCTGGTACAAGACACGAAGGGCATGCACAAGTTTTCCCCTCGATGGGAGGGCCCCTTCATCATCAGCAAGGCACTGCACAACAACTCCTACTACCTCATCGACACGCAACAGCCGCGCAAGAACAAGATGGACAACTTGGACGAGGAGACGGAGCGGCCATGGAATGCAGACCTGCTCCGTCCATTTTACACTTAATCAAAAATCAATGTATGTACCTATAACCCTTAATGAATGAAAGATGTGGAACCCCGGCTGACGCTCGGGGGCTCCTTGCCAGATATTTGGTTATTGTTCTTTTCCGATTAACCCTGCAATGTTTTCTCGGCTTCCGTCGACCCCTAACTGCGGGGGCTTGCCGGTTGGCCCGACCTGCCAATTCTATAAATCGACCGAGTAATGTGCGACGATGTCGGAGGCCCACTCTTCGTCTCAACTACAGACCGCAACCCGACTGTCCGGCTAGCAAGAGCAAAAGCCCGAGGCATCCCACATGAAAAAGGTTACAGATGTAGCAGATCGGACATTTCGGCCATGTGCCTAGTTGGTGCTTCCCGGCCGCTAAGCCTCTAGTACCATGCGCAATGTTTGTCAGCTCCCTTCGATTCCGCCTCGAGACCGTAGCCCGACTGCTCGGCAAGGACGCAGCGTAACCAGCAGAGCGCACGAGAAAGTGACTAAGTGTTTAGAAAAACACAAGCTAGCTTTCAAAAAAATGAAAAATGCTAGTCGAACATCAATAGATATATCGCACAACAAGTATGCTGATAAAAACCATTTTGTCTATTTTTTTTTGAAAAACCGCACCGAGTCGGATCTCAAGGGCAGATAAGATTCGAAGCACCTACCTAGTGTAGCCACTTCGAATCTCGGGGGCTACACCCAGTGGGCACGCTAGCGCCCCCCCACTGGAAGTATGTAGCTCCCAACTAGAAGATGTTCTAGCCAGTCGGAGAAAGACGAAGCTAGTCGGGAAGGCAAGACAACAAGTTAACCCGGGCCGAGATGTAGTCTCTCCTGTCCGGCTAAGTCCATCAGTTGGACACGCAAGGCACCGAAAAATCCCAAGAATTTTTGAAGATTCGAAGAACCTACCTGCCATAGCCACTCCGAATCTCCGAATCAAGTTCCCGGCTAAAAGATGTTCTAGCCGGTCAAGGCAAAGCAAGAGAGGTTCAGAAGGAAGATCGTACGGATAGAAAGAAAGAGAGAAAGATAGAAGCGGTAAGGAAAGTAATAGAGAAAAAGGCTCAAAGCACAGCCGGGCAGAGTAGCCGGGCCGGGATGCAGCTTCTCCCGTCTGGCTAAGCAAGTCGGATTCTAAGGGGTAAGAAAGAAGGCAATAATTTTTTGAAGATTCAAAGCACCTGCCTACTCCAGCTACTTCGAATCTCGGGGGATACACCTAGTGGGTGCGCTGACTCCCCCCCACTGGAAGTATGTAGTTCCCGGCTAAAAGATGTTCTAGCCGAGCAATGCAAGACGACAAGTTCCTACCAAGTCAAAAATGTGATGTCATGAAAGAAAGAAGACATAAGGAAAAAGGCCCACGGCCGGGTAAGGACGTAGGTTAGCCCTGGCTAAGATACAGTTCTTCCCACTCGGCTGAGTCAAAAACAGTTGGCACCCAAGAGAGCAAGGTAAAACCGACTGGAAAGGACCAGTCGGGATAAGGTAGTCGGATAGACACAATTAAATGCATACATATCAAGGCAAAAGTAACCGGATAATCATTAAACGGTGGGGGATGAAGCCCCCGCAGATCTAAAGTCTCAGAAGTGCCAAGTACGCAATACAATTTTTACAAATACACCTGGCACCCCGGGGATTTCTTCTTCAGGCCGTCGGCCCCTTGCCGTGAGGAGCATCTGTGTCGGCCTCGCCCGACTAGGAGGACGCCTCCGGCCCGCCTTCCGGCCTAACGCTCGCCTCCGTCTCCGTCAACACCTGATCGATGTCGGTGTAGCCAGCGATCTTGATGGCGGTAGCACGGAGTCCCGGATGGGCTTGGCGCACAGGGGCGTGGTCGGCGCCGGATCGAAAGCCTCCTGTCAGCTTCTCAGCGCGGGCATCCTTGTACAAGCTGAACATCAGTGCCAGGGCCATCTCGGACCCAGCACAGGCAGCTAGGTCACGGAGCCGGTCGATGGCATCCGACGCGTCGCCAAGCTTGATGGCCAGGGCACCCATCATCTCCGGCAGGAGGTCATACGGCTATAGGAGGTCGTGGACAGCGGCACCAGCCTTGCGAAGGTTGGCGGAGTCTTCCCCGAGCTTCGCCACCAGATCCTGGACACTGTGCTTCTCGCCCGGTGCAACCTGCTGCACCCGGTCGTAGGCCAAGGCATCTACTTGTGGATAGAAGCTTTTTGATCAGAAGCGGAAGTCAAAAGGCAAATCCGGCAGGACTAGTCTGACGGGCATAAGGACAAGGAGGGGCCGAAATCACCTTTGGCGACATGCCCGATCTTCATGAGGTCGTCCTGGAGGAAGGCCTCTTGCTCATTCAGCCGGGTGACCTCCTTATCCAGAAGGTCGAAGGCGGTGGCTCAGCTGGCGAGGGTCTCCTCGTGCTCCTTCGCGGCAACTTCCAGCCGGTTGACCTTCGCGTGGAAATCCTTGTTCTGCACGCGAAGCGCTGAGTTATCCTAGCTGAGGCGCGTGTTGGAGCGCGTTAGAAGGTCAATCTCGCGCTGCGCACAAACGAGAATGCCTGCAAAGCAGGACGAAGAAAAGGAAATAAGAATGAGGAACCAGTCAAGAAAAAAAAAGGCAAGGCGAAAGACTTACTCCGCGCGGTCCCCCGTGCTGTGGACTGCTGCTCTACTGTGGCCTTGTTGGCGCTTGCCAATGTCGCCTTCAGCTGCCGACACTCCTTCAGGCCGGCTTCCAGATTATTCTCCACGCCTTGGAGTGAAGGGCCTGCCTCCAGGGGCAACGACGCGAGATGGTCGGCTAGGGCAGTCGGAGCATCGCGGGCTGTGGTCAACCACTGCACCGTCGCCTCCTCGTCGGAGTCGACGTCCTCCACTACCACCATCTCCTTCCCGGCTCGTGAGCCCCCGTGCCGCCTGAAGAACCTCCGCCAGGGCCAGAGGCCACTTCCGGCTGATCCAGCTGGACCATAGTCTCCGGTTCCAGTGGAGGGGTTACTTTAGGCGGAGGCGGGAAGGACAGTCATGGAGGGGGCATCCTGGTGGACCGGGGGGTCGCGAGGCGGCGAGGCGGAGAGGTTGCAAGCCGGGCTCGTGGCGCCAAAGGAGACAACGGCACTGCGAAGGCATGAGCAAAAACAAAGTCAAGACAAGACAACAATGAAGATCAAGATGAAGGGAAAAGAGACTACTTACGACATGAGACTTACCCCTGCACCACCGACGCGCCGGTCCTCTTCCGGGTACCTCCGCCCTGGCTAGGGAACAGGGGGATGCCCACCCGGCTACGCTTGGCAGCCGGATCCTCGAGGGCAGTGGCGTGGCTCAAAATGCCCTCGCCGACCCTCTTACTGGTCGGTTCGGACGGTGCGACACCATCGCTCTCATCCAAAGCGAGGCCGTGCGGGTCCTCCACCACCTCGTCGGTCCGTTTGGGGAAGAAATCCTCCTCGCCATCTGAGCCCTCACCAGACCGCCACGCGCGTGGCTCGGGGAGGTCGGTAGTGAAGGATTGGAGGGGTGTCTCGTCCTCTTCCCGAATGATGCACGGGAAAGTCTGCCTGAAAGGAGAGAAAAACGAACTGGATCAAGAAGGGAATCCGGATGAGCAAAAGGCAAGAAGAGCTGACAAAGAAAACTTACCCAGGGCGCGGTTCTCACAGTGGTATAGGAAAGACCGAAGGACTAGTCGGTCTTGATCTTCTTCTTTGTGATCATCCAAACCCACTCGTAGAGGTTGACGAAGGGAGGATCATGGTGGGAGAGCCGGGTCGGGTCCAGCCGGCCGGAGTAGTAGCACATCTTATGTGCTCGTTGCTGCAACGGCATCATCAGCTGGGAGACCCAACTGAGGGTGACGTCGACGCCGGTCAAGCCGGCTATGACAAGTGCCCTCATTCGGTGCAGTAGCTCCTCTGCCTCAGTCTTGGAGCTGAAGTGCTTCTGATCCTAGTTCGCCCGGGTGGACTCCATGTCCTGGAAGGCCGGGAGGTTGATCTGGTCGACGGAGGACATGTTGCATACATAAAAGTACGTCTGCTTCCACAACTTCACAGTGTCGTGCAACCGGAACTTCGGGTAGTCGGTCTGCACGTGAGAATAGATGGAGGCGACGCCATAGGGCACGAGCAGGCCCTTGGCATACTGAACTTGGGGTCAGACTAGGAAGAGCCAACAGAAGAGCCCGAGATCCGGCTGGATCCTGAGGTAGCACTTGTAGAAGGCGACGAAGTGCGCGAGAATGCCGATGGCGTTGGGACCGAGATGGTGGAGGCGGAGATCGAAGTGGGCGAGGAAGGAGAGGAAGAAGGCGCTGGCCGGAAGGGCCAGGACGCGCGCCAGATGCGCCAGGAAGATCACGCGCTCGCCGGCTTGCGGATTCGGCGTCACCTTGCCGGCTGGCGCGAGGCGCTCCCTGACCTCGCCGACGGTCGGCAGCACACGGGCGTGGCGATACTTTTTGACCCGCTCCTCCATAATGGAGGAGCCGCACCAGGCCCCGCAGCTCTCTGCCATCTTAGCAAAGGTGGCCAACAACGGAGGAGAAGGGGGAGCGGGGGAGGAGAGATGGTGGACCGTCGCTCTGGTGAACAAGAAAGGGGCGGCGCCGGCAAGATGGATGCATGCAGGCTCGTCGGCAGCATCGAAGGCTTGGGCGTGGAAGGAGGCAACAAGGGCATAGAGGGGCGACGCGGCGACTCTAGCGCTAGAAGGGGCAAATGGCAGGGTGGGGGCGGCGGTGCGACCAGGCCCATGTTTATGGCTTAGGCAGGGCAACCGCCGGCTGGCGACGTGGCGGCACCGCGCGCTCCCAGCGGTTCCCGGATCGATTGCGCAGCCGGAGAATGCATAGAAGATCCTCGGAGCGGCACGCGAGGCGCTGGCGATGGTTCCCCAGGCGACGTTTGACACGACGCGTCACTGCGCGTGGCAGTAAAGGCATCATGGCCTCACGCGCGTGGCTGTCGTCCTGATGACGTAGCCGAGTAATCCAACCGCCATAACTCGGCCGGACAGGAATTCAAACTAGCTTTGGAGCCCGCGCACATTTCACCTAAGGGTGGAATCTACACACGCTCGGGGGATAGTGTCGGGGGGATCACCCGCGGGTAGGCTAAACGGACAAGATTCAGGGGCAATGCAACTGCCAGCCGACTGATCCCAGCCGGATGTAAAAACTCAAAAGCAGGACAAAGAAAAAGGCAACCAAGGACGAGCCGGCAGAACCATTGGCCGAATAAGAAGACGCAGGCAGGGCACCTAGCCGGCTGGATCTCCCCGGCCAGACAAGGTAGCCGGCTGGATCGTACCAGCCGGACATGGCAACCGGCAGGATCGTACCAGCTGGACAAGGTTTACCAGGGCAAGGGTGCTAGGGTGACGGGTGCACAGTAACCCACCGCCCCTAGTAGACAACGACAAGACAGGAAGACAGAGCCAGCGGCACGGACGCCGGAGAAGACGACCCGTACCCGTGCCGAGCGGGAGCAGGAGCCGCCGCCCGTGTCGACCGGGGCGTCCTCCACTGCTTCCGTGCTGGCCGGGGGGCGCGACACTATACTAGCCGTTAGGGAGGCATAATACTGTACTAGAATAGTCTGCTGGACCCGCTTGTGGGACCCGCCAGTCGGTAGTGTCGTTGCTCATACCGCCTCGACCCTATATAAGGGGCGGTTGGGGCAACGTAACAAGCGTTGGTCTCTCATCTTCTAGCTAGGCACATCGATACAGCTCAAGGAGCCTCTGTAGTTCCTGGTGTTCTTCGAGATAGTCAGATAGGCAGGAGTAGGGGTGTTACCTCACCACGAGGGCCCCGAACCTGGGTACTTCTTGTGTCCCCGACGCATGCTTGCGCCCAATCCCGACTGCGGACGCCGTCACTCGCTTCCATGCTCGCTCCCACACCTCAATCTAGTATGCTCAGACACTTCCATTTTCACACCAACAACACCGTAGTTACCCCATGATAGTTCTGCCTCGTGTAGTCCACCTAAGTGACATCTTCTCCAATTACACCAGGTGGTCCTACCATGTTCAGCTGCGCAACGTAATTGCCTGAGTTAATACGGGTGTGTATTAGCTCCGCGTATAACATTAACAAAATGTGCGTCTGAATCTTTCAGCGGGATCGGGTGGCTCTTATAGGGGTTGGGGCCAAAACCACGCGATGGCAAAGGCATATTAGCGATATACTAATATTTTATGACATCCATAGCGCACAAATTCGTGAGGAATATCACGGCCAGGAGTCGCCCCTGAGCACATGATCAAGATCCAACGTTGCAAGAAGAAATAAAAAACCGAACAAAGGTTGTCACATAAAGAAATTCCCTAGCAACTTATGTTCAGGGTCGCACTGAAGGGAATGTTTTGTCAATATAAAATCTGATATTTTAAGATAGGGAAATTTAATGACACTTTTTTTTTTCTAAAATAGTATCAAGACGAAAACTTAGCTGTCACCCAAGCCTTGGCCGCATTTCAGTTCAGCGATTTTACAACCATTTATATTCTCAGCTATCCATAAGAATACAAAAAAAGAGCCATCACCCGCCAAAAATAAAGGAGCCATCGGCACTCTGTACACGGTGACACACCGGCAGCGACAAGGCCGAGAGGTGGAGGCGGATGGAAGCAAAAAAAAACCGTGCGGTCGACACCACCACCGCTTGTGTCTGTGTGGGTCGATTTTCGGTTTGTTGTGAACGACCACGACATCTTTGACCATTGACCAGCGAACAAAATCCTCCAGCTTAGCCCAGAATGATTTTCCATCGGAAGCAGAGAGAGAGAGAGAGAGCGCGAGAGAGGCAGAAAAGAAAAGGAGAAAGCGACCCCTCACCCCGCGCTATACGTCACCTCTCATTTCTTCCTTTGACTAGCCCCACCATGTCTTTGAATGCCTCCCCTTTTCCTTGTGTTCCACACACTCCCTGCGATGCAAATAAGCACCCAACAAATGCTGAAATTGCATGCCAGCGAGTTGAGCACATGTGAAAGTGAAAACATCCGATGAGTTTTTGGACATCATTTTTACGCAACAAAAATTGATACAACTAACTTAGCGGCCAAGGACATGTCGAGAACACGATGGATGCAATAAAAACCCTAACACGAGAAAGTGTGAAATGACGGACATGGAACCGCGTTCTCGCACAATACCCGCGGAAACACTACATCTCTGTCGATGCATGCAAACGCCTCCCAACGTGCTTTAGAGTAGCGCGCGAGAGACCTTCCGGAAAAAGTGCCGAAGAGGTGACGGAAACTGCTCCACCATATTGACCTCACCGTTACTATCACGATGGCAAAGAGGTTAGGTCACGAGGAAACATGTCAGAGCATGCTAGCGTTACAATGTGTGAGAATAAACATTTTTAATACTGAGTATGCAAGAATGCAATTCAAGAAGCCAATAGGATATGTGTAATGTACTATAACTATTTTAATGTTTATGTGATCATTCACCCTATGGTAACAAGAAACCTTAGCATGCATTAATCTCATACCTCTAGTATCTTTTTTTGTGTTTCAACAATAGAGTAGGAGGCTCTCTAAACTTAGAATTTAGAAGAGGAACACTACTTAAGTAGAAATCTACAAATATTGAAGAGCAACCAACGACTTCCCACAAGTTTTACATGGCAAACGGCGCACATGAATCATTTAATCTCGCATTGACAAGTTTACACAACAATTGATACACACCTAACATTTCCAAAGCAGAACACAATAACTCAATATGTCACGTTGGCGGTAATGAATACCAAGGTTTGTAAATTATTTTTAGTCGCCATATTAGATTAATATATGTTTACCTCGTCCTTCTCATGTGTTCCACACACACAAGCACACTCCCTATGATGAAAATACTTACCTAACAAATGTTGATATTGCATGGGAATGGGATATAGCATAAATGAAAGCAATCATAAGTCTTTGAAAATCTATTTTTGGCAATAAATGAACGCTCTATGTACAACATACTTGACAGTTTAGGTACATGCTGACAACACGGTAGATGCAATAGGAAACACAAAAAAACATAATTCAACTTACATCCAACCATGTTCATGCTCTGCCAAAAATGTTCACATGGCACCAGCAGAAACACCGCACCCATGTCGGTAAAATAACACGCCTCCAGGAGGCTTTAGAGAAACATGGCAAACACCTTTTCCAAAAAGAAGTGCCGAAGAGATGACAAAACTGTCCGCTATCTAGCCATTCACACTACAAACACGAGGGGATAGAGCTAGGGCCGTAAGGGAAAAGGAACAAAACATGGTTTTACAATATGTTTGAATAAACAATTAAAGAAACAATGAGAAGTTATGTGAAAATGCGACCCTAGAAGCCAATAATTTCTATAATACTATACTACAACTAGTTTTTTTATGTGATTATTATTCACCCTTATGGCAACGTGAAATCTTGTCACAAACGAATCATGCACAACTAGTAATTTTTGTGTGGCCCCATAACAATAGAGGAGGCAAATATTCAAATTTAAACTTTAGAAGGAATGCAAAAATGTTGAAGAACAAGGAACAATGTGTGACGAGTTTTATGCAGCAAAGGGTGGACATGGACTATTTAATTTTACATTATTGACATGTTTAAACATCAAATCACTTATCATTTTCAAGATAGAATCCAACAACTCACTCTATCATGCTTGTGGTTGCCAAATGATTGAATGCCAAGGCTCATGAGACGGACTGATTTATCGTGCAATATTTAGTGGGTATGGATTGTGTGTTCAAGTTGGCAAAGAAAATTATTCTTATAAACACATAGTATTACATTTACCTTGTAAAAAATAAATATAGTAATATACCAAAGTGAAGGGTGCGATGTATATCCGTAGTAAATAAGGAAAAAAAATGAAGAATGCAAACGAAAAAATCACTTGTAAAACTTGGGACGGCAGGGAGCGTTTTGCACGAGCACCATAAATCAGGGACCTCGGCGCAAAGACCACCCGACCATCATTTCCATTCCATATAGCACCACCCCACCTTCCCCTCAAACCTCTCCCCCTTTCTGCCGCATTCCCTTCTCCGCACGGATCGCCAGGAACAGAGCAGCTCGCCATGGTGAGGAAGGAGACCACCACCAGCATGAGGCTCCCTCCGCAGCACCAGGGGCTGGAGGTCAAGATCCCCAGCTTCTTCCGCTGCCCAATCTCGCTGGACGTCATGCGGTCGCCGGTGAGCCTCTGCACCGGCGTCACGTACGACCGCGCCTCCATACAACGGTGGCTCGACTCCGGCAACACCACCTGTCCGGCCACCATGCTCCCTCTACCTTCGACGGACCTCGTGCCGAACCTCACCCTCCGCAGCCTCATCGCCCACTGGTCCAATTCCGCCGCCTCCTGCTCGCCCGTCGCCGGATCCGCGACGTTTTTCGCGGGTCCTTCCCCCACGGCGCTCGTCCGGAAGGTCGCCTCCTCGGGCGCTGATCCCTCCCCCGCGCTCCGCGAGCTGGCGGCCTATCTCTCGGACGACGACGTGGATGAGTTCGAGAAGAACGCGCTGGTGGGCGCCGGCAGCGCCGCGGAGACCGTCGCGTCCGTGCTCAGACGGAAAGGGGAGCAGATAAGCATCGAAGGTATGGAGGCGGCCGTTCGTGTTCTCGCCGCGATCATCTCGTTGGATGGCATCGATGAAGCGAACAAGAAGCGGGTGGCCACCGGCCTCGCCGTGGACGCAGCGGCCTCCGCCGCGTCACTGGCCCGCGTCCTGTGTGGCGGGAGCAGTCTGGAGGCGAGAATTGAAGCGGCCAGGCTCGTGGAGTTCTTGCTGGCCAATGCGGCCGCCGAGACGAAGGCGGCCGTGGCCCAATCGTCCGAGCTGGTGGCCGAGCTGATACGGCTCGTCGGGCCTGTCGACGAGAAGGGCAGCCTTGACAAGAAGGCCATGGACACCGGCATGTCCTGCCTTGCCACCATCACAAGGTCGCGGCGCGCGGCGCGGGACGAGATGGTGCGCCTCGGCGCTGTCCCGGCCGCGGTGCGCGCGCTCCATGCCACGACGGAACCTAGCTCGTCGGCCAAAGTCCTCCGGATCCTCGAGTCCGCCGTCGGCTGTGCCGAGGGCCGCGCCGCGCTGTGCAAGGATGCGGAGGTGACCGTCACTGCCGTCCTCGACAAGATGATGAAGTCCGGCCGCGACGGCGCCGAGGCCGCAGTGGCCGTGCTCTGGGCGGTGTGCTACAAGTACAAGGACCGCAGAGCCTCGGACGCCGCGGCGGCGTCAGAGGGCGGGCTGACGAGGCTGCTTCTGCTGCTGCAGAGCGGGTGCTCGCCGGCGGCGAGGCAGATGGCGCTGGAGCTGCTCAAGATTTACAGGGTGAACGCCAAGAGTTGCCTGGCCGGCTACGATTCCAAGACCACCCACATCATGCCGTTCTGACCAGAGCTAAACGAATGGCTTGCAAGCTCGGAACAGGGGATAATTCCTTCTTTTCTTCATGTTTTCTTTGTTTTTTTAAAATGTAAGTTGATAGAGAAAGAGAAAGAATTGATTCGTCAGGGCAGGAGAAGAAAGAAAAATAATCTGTAAATTGGTAGAGTTTTGACTGAAGCAGATGGAGATTGTTAACCAAAATTCTATATACTGGATCATGTTGCCAAATCATTTCAATTGCTTGCAAGAGTTCTGAGTTGATAATCTTCCTACTTCATGCGACAAGCATGCATATCCGAATTCATACTCTATCATCTCATCTCCTATATCATTTCTGATGAATCTTATCAGAATTTTCAGATGGACATATGAAACGAATTCAGATTTTCGAAAAAGAGAACGAACTTGTATTTCAATCTGGGCAATTATTCAATTGTACTCCAATTCCTAGTACTAACTATCAGAAGTGGGCCTATCAGGGAACAAGCTCCATCATGCTAATGATTCAAGATTGTCGTCTCCTGGAATACATTACTGATTACACACACCCGTAGCTTGAAAGCAACAAAAGTGCTCGTTATAGAGGATAAGCCTAACAAAACACCTCCATGTTGGCACTAGACCAAAGGAGTAAAGCCCCTTTCGATTTTGACCCATCCAGGATCATGTCTAGTTCACTCCACCCACATGCTAGATGCCTAGGAGAGGAGAAACGTCTCGTATGCTTGATTGAACAGACCGTGCACCCATGAAACAACTCGCATGGCATGTTCAGGAAATCATCAGCTCAGCCTCAGCACCTAAATTTCCGGAGTAAAAGCATCTCCCCAAACGACGGCCAAAGACCAATGGAACATGTTGGGTAGAAAAAAAGCGTCCAACATCGTCTACTATGAGCATCAAACACGGTAAAAGAGGGAACCAGAAAACATGTTTTTAGGTCGCGTTTCGTGGGTTTTTTCAGGTCACGAATGGTGGGGCGAAACAGAAACCAGAAATTCGAACCAGAAAAAGGAATATTCCCGTTTTCCTGTTTCGTGCATAGGGGTCTGTTCGCCACAACAAGGGTCGTCAATTTCACCACATATCTCGCATTTTCAAACAGAAATATGATAAAGAATACGGAATTATTAATTGTATATTACAACAATTATCCAATTACAACAATTATCCAAACAAATTGAATAAATAATAATCCAATTATAACAAATGAAATCAAATCAATAGTTCCGGATGCAAATAATATTTCACACGCATGAATGATAAAATATGGCAGCCTAGTTCCTCCCAAATAGCTGCCAGTGGTGCTCAATGAGGTCATGCTGCAGCTGGTAATGGGTGGTCATGTTCTCAATGTCTCGGTAGGTTTTAAGAAAGGCTTGGATGACATTTGGGTTTCTAGGTGGCTTCACACGGCTGCCAACATTGTCGTAGAAGATGTCCAAGTCTAGACCCCATCATCCTCAACAATCAGGTTGTGAAGAATGACACAACATGTCATTATGTCATTGAGAATTTTCTTGTCCTAAAAACGAGCTAGACCTTGCACAACTGCAAATTGAGCTTGCAAAACACCAACGGCTCTCTCAATGTCCTTTCGGGCACTCTCTTGAGCCTTTGCAAATTCAACATATTTTCTAGTTTGAGGATTCGAGATGGTCTTGACAAATGTATCCAACGAGGATAAATACCGTCAGCTAGATAATACCCCTTATCATAATTAGAACCATTGGCAATGTAGTTGCAAGCGGATGCTTCACCACTAGCTAGCTTTGTAAATAGAGAAGATCTATGGAGCACATTGATATCATTGAGGGTGCCAGACAAACTAAAGAAACGATGCCAAATCCACAAGTCCTCGGATGCAACGGCTTCTAGCACAATTGTTGTAGGGGTTCGTAGCATGGAAAATAAAAAATTTCTACCGCATGCATACAAACAAGCCAAGATCTATCTACTAGATTGAAGCAACGAGTCGATTAGAGTACTCACCCTCGAAGATTCCAAAGCGTTTAACGAGAGCAGATTCTCGTGGGTGATGTAGGCGTACACTTGTCGATCTCAAGATCGCGTAGACGATCCTTCCGGCGCTGCATTCAGGCAGTGCTTCCGCAGTCGGTCACACGTTCGGTACTCGATAAAGACCTTCCTCTCCCTTGTTCCAGCAAGCAGCGGAGGTTGTAGTTCTCCCTCGCGATTCCGGCAGCACGATGGCGTGGTGTCGGAAGTAGAGGGAAGATCCCGCGGGGCTTCGCCTAAGCCGGTGCGAGTCATGGTGGATCTAGGGTTTCTGGCGATCTAGGTTTAGAAGGATAGAGAGGAGGAGGTGGTGTCGGTGGCGGCTAGGGCGACGAGCCGGCGGCGGCGCGAGGCGGCGGCGTCTTGGCGATGGCGGCGCACGGGGTGGGGAGGGATGGCTCTTGAGTATCTCTTTGGGGCATCCCTCCTCCTCAATTTATGAGAGGGAGGGAGGCTTTGGGAGAGGGGAGTTTGAATCCATAACCAAACCCAAGTTGGATAGAAGGAAGGACTCTTTCCTTCTTCCACTAGGAAACCATTGTTCCAATTTGACTTTTCAAACCTCCCTTTTGACTTTCAATTTATAGCTTTATTTCTCTCTCGCAAATGCCCAAACAAAGTGACTTAGGACATGATCCAATCATTCCACTTACCCAATACACATTCATGGACCATTCCCCTTCCGGTCTGGTGAACCTTCTAGAATCTTCTAGAACCTCTCCGATGAAAACATCGAAATCATTCCCGAACTCTGGAATCAGACTTTCCTTATGTGAATCTTATTCTCCGGACCATTCCGGATCTCCTCGTGATATCCCGGATCCCATCCGAGACTCCGAACAACATTCGGTATCCCTACTTACATTCCATATCTACTAAACAACATCGAATCCTTAAGTGTGTCTCCCTACGGTTCATGAATTATGCGGACATGACCGAGACACTTCTCCGATCAATAACCAACAGAGGAATCTGGAAAATCATATGGCTCCCACATATTTCTACGATTACTTTGCGATCGAATGAACCACTTACATACGATACCAATTTCCCTTTGTCTCACGATAGTTTACTTATCTGAGGTTTGATCGTCGGTATCTCTGCATACCTAGTTCAACCTCGTTACCGATAAGTACTCTTTTCTTGTTCCCGTGATATGTGATCCCTTGTGAGCCAGTCACATGCTTGCAAGATAATTGGATGACATTCCACCGAGAGGGCCCAGAGTATATCTATCCATCATATGGATGGACAAATCCCATTCTTGATCCATGTGCCTCAACCCATACTTTCCGAACACTCAATGCCACCTTTATAACCACCCAGTTATGGTGTGGTGTTTGATGTCATCAAAGCATCCTTCTGGTGATGGTGATTAGCATGATCTCATGGTCGAAGGAATTAGGTTACTATGTATCAGAAAGCTTATAGCAAACGAACTATTGAAATGACTTAATCTTTATGCTACGCTTATCTATAGGTGTATGTCCATCATACCATTCTCCTAATGATATGACCTTGTTGTTAACAACATCTCAATGTTCATGATCGAGAAACCACGATCATCTATTAACCAACAAGCTAGTATTATAAAGAGGCTTTACCAGGGACTCTAATTTAGTTTACAAATTCACACAAGTATTAATGTTTCCAGTTAATACTATTATAGCATGAATGTAAACATTTATCATAAACACAAAGATACAATAATAACTACTTTTATTATTGCATCTAGGGCATATCTCCAACAGTGTCCCACTTGCACTAGAGTCAACTAATCTAGATTACAAATATACCGAACACCTATGGAGGTTTGGTGTTGGTCATGTTTTGCCCTCAGGAGAGGTTTAGTAAATGGATCCGCCACATTCAGATTTGTGTGTACTTTGCAAATCTTTATGTCACCATCTTGGACATGCTCTCGAATGGCGTGAAAATGTAGCTTGATATGCTTCAGCTTCTTGTGTGACCTTGGATTCTTGTGCATTGGCTATGGCTCCCATGTTATCACAATAGATAGACATTGGGTCCAACGCACTTGGAACCACACCGAGCTCTGTAATGAACTCCTTCATCCATATCGCCTCTTGTGAAGCCTCCGAAGTAGCTATGTATTCCGATTCAGTTGAAGATCTCGCCACAACGCTTTGCTTTGCACTCCTCCAGCTAATTGCTGCACCATTCAAAGTAAACACATATCCATATTGAGATTTAGAATCATCCGGATCGGTGTTCCAACTAGCATCGGTGTAACCATTAACAACGAGCTGTTCATCACCTCCATAAGAAAGAACCATATCCTTAGTTCTTCTCAAGTACTTAAGGATGTTTTTGACCGATGTCCAATGATCCGCTCCTGGATCACTTTGATATATGCTAGTCAAACTAACAACATATGCAATGTCGGGTCTAGTACATAGCATGTCATACATAAGAGATCCTATGGCTGAGGCATAGGGAGTCTTACTCATCCTTTCTGTATCTTCTGCCGTTGCAGGACTTTGAGTTTTACTCAAGGTCATATTGGGCAACATGGGCAAGAACCCTTTCTTGCTATCTTCCATTGCAAACCTCTTTAGAACTTTTTCCAAATATGTACTCTGTGACAATGATATTAGGCGTCTCGATCTATCTCTATAAATTTTTATGCTTAATATGTAAGCTGCTTCGCCAAGATCTTTCATTGAAAAACTATTATTCAAATAATCCTTGACACTATTAAGAAGGTCTACATCATTCCCAATCAACAATATGTCATCTACATATAGTATTAAGAATGCTACAGAGATCCCACTCACTTTCTTGTAAATACAAGCTTCTCCATAAGTTTGTATAAAACCAAAACTTTTGATTACCTTATCAAAACGTTGATTCCAACTCCGGGATGCTTGCTTCAATCCATAAATGGATCGTTGAAGTTTGCATACCTTGTTAGCATCTTTAGGATCGACAAAACCTTTGGGTTGTACCATATACAACTCTTCATCAATGTCTCCATTGAGGAACGCCGTTTTGACATCCATCTGCCATATCTCATAATCATAATATGCAGCGATTGCTAACAAAATCCTCACAGACTTTAGCTTTGCTACCGGTGAGAAAGTCTCATCGTAGTCACTTCCTTGAATTTGTCGAAACCCTTTTGCGACAAGTCGAGCTTTATAGACAGTAACATTTCCATCAACATCTATTTTCTTCTTGAAAATCCATTAGTTCTCGACAGCTTTCCCGCCATCTGGTAAGTCCACCAAAGTCCATACTTGGTTTTCATACATGCATCCAATCTCGGATTTCATGGCTTCTTGCCATTTATTGGAATCTGGGCTTATCATCGCTTCCTCATATGCCGCAGGGTCATCGGTGTTATCCACCAACATGACACTCATAACGGGATCATACCAATCAGGAGTGGTACGAGTTCTCGTTGACCTACGAGGTTCCATAGTTACTTCAACCAAAGTTTCATGATCAACATCATTAGCTTCCTCTCTTATTGGTGTAGGCGCCACATGAACTACTTCCGGTGCTGCGCTACTCTCAAGTTCGAGAGAAGGTTCAACAACCTCGTCGAGTTCTACTTTTCTTCCAGTCACTTCTTTCGAGAGAAACTCCTTCTCTATAAAGGATCCATTCTTGGCAACGAAGATTTTGCCCTCGGATCTATGATAGAAGGTATACCCAATAGTTTCCTTCGGGTATCCTATGAAGACGGATTTTTTCGCTTTGGGTTCAAGCTTGTTGGGCTGTAACTTCTTTACATAAGCTTCGCAACCCCAAACTTTAAGTAACGACAATTTAGGTTTCTTCCCAAACCATAATTCATACGGTGTCATTTCAACGGATTTCGATGGTTCCCTATTTAAAGTGAATGCGGTTGTTTCTAATGCATAACCCCAAAATGATAGCGGTAAATCTGTAAGTGACATCATAGAATGAACCATATATAAGAGAGTTCAATTACGATGTTCGTGTTGGAGATATGCCCTAGAGGCAATAAAAAAAGTAGTTATTATTATATCTTTGTGTTTATGATAAATGTTTACATTCATGCTATAATAGTATTAACCGGAAACATTAATACTTGTGTGATTTGTAAACTAAATTAAAGTCCCTGGTAAAGCCTCTTTATAATACTAGCTTGTTGGTTAATCGATGATCGTGGTTTCTCGATCATGAACATTGAGATGTTGTTAACAACAAGGTCATATCATTAGGAGAATGGTATGATGGACATACTCCTATAGATAAGCGTAGCATAAAGATCAAGTCATTTCAATAGTTCATTTGCTATAAGCTTTCTGATACATAGTACACTAATTCCTTCGACCATGATATCATGCTAATCACCATCACCGGAAGGATGCTTTGATGACATCAAACACCACACCATAACTGGGTGGCTATAAAGGTGGCATTGAGTGTTCGGAAAGTATGGGTTGAGGCACATGGATCAAGAGTGGGATTTGTCATCCATATGATGGATAGATATACTCTGGGCCCTCTTGGTGGAATGTCATCAAATTATCTTGCAAGCATGTGACTGGCTCACAAGGGATCACATATCACGGGAACGAGAAAATAGTACTTATCGGTAACGAGACTGAACTAGGTATGTAGAGATACCGACGATCAAACCTCGGATAAGTAAACTATCGCGAGACAAAGGGAAATTGGTATCGTATGTAAGTGGTTCATTCGATCGAAAAGTAATCATAGAAATATGTGGGAGCCATATGAATTTCCAGATTCCTCTATGTGTTATTGATCGGAGAATTGTCTCGGTCATGTCCGCATAATTCACGAACCGTAGGGAGACACACTTAAGGATTCGATGTTGTTTAGTAGATATGGAATGTAAGTAGGGATACCGAATGTTGTTCAGAGTCTCGGATGGGATCTGGGATATCATGAGGAGATCCGGAATGGTCTAGAGAATAAGATTCATATAAGGAAAGTCTGATTCCAGAGTTCAGGAATGATTTCGATGTTTCATCACAGATATTCTAGAAGGTTTTAGAAGGTTCACCGGACCGGAGGGGAATGGTCCATGAATGTGTCATGGGTAAGTGGAATGATTGTATCATATCCTAGGTCACTTGGTGTGAGCATTTGTGAGAGAGAATTAAAGCTCTAAATTGAAAGTCAAACGGGTGGTTTGAAAAGTCAAACTGGAACAATGGTTTCCTAGTGGAAGAAGGAAAGAGTCCTTCCAACTTGGTTTTGGAAGTGGATTTAAACTCCCCTCCCTCAAGGCTGCCCCCTCTCATAAATAGAGGGAGAGGGCTGCCCCAAACAACACAAGAGCCAGCCCTCCCCACCCGTCCGCCGCCGCCTCGTCGCCGTCACCCTAGTCGCCGCCGACACCTCCTCCACCTCCTCTCCGGCCTTCTAAACCTAGATCGCCGGAAACCCTAGATCCACCATAACTCGCACCGGCTTGGGCGAAGCCCTACGAGATCTTACCTCTACTTCAGACACCACGTCGTCGTGCTGCCGAAATCGCGAGGGGAGAACTACAACCTCCGCTGCCTGCTAGAACAAGGGAGAGGAAGGTCTTCATCGAGTATCGAACGTGTGACCGACTGCGGAAGCGCTGCCGGAACGCAGCGCTGGAAGGATCGTCTACGCGATCTTGAGATCGACAAGTGCATGACTACATCACCCACGAGAATCTACTCTCGTTAACCGCTTTGGAATCTTCAAGGGCGAGTGGTTCTATCGACTCATTGCTACAATCTAGTAGATAGATCTTGGCTTGTTTGTGTGCATGCGGTAGAATTTTTTTTCCATTCTACGAACCCCTATAGTGGTATCAGAGCCGTGTCTATATGTAGATCTGTTGCAGGAGTAGAACACAATGTTCATTGTGGGCGGTGGTGCTTTTATTATCAATTGCTTTTTGTGTACTTTGCATCTTGCAGTATGATGGGATGAAGCGGCCCGGGCAAACCTTACATGCCATCATTCATGAGACTTGCTCCACGCTTAACATGCAACTTGTATTGCATAAGTGGCTTTGCGGGTGTCTGTCTCTCCCATCATAGTATAGATTCCATTTACAACAGGCACTTGATAGTTCAAGCATCAACGTTGTGGTTCTTGTTCGTAATTTAGAACGACACTTATTGAAAGCCCAAAACCACGTAAAACATGCAAAGAAAATTAGAGGCGTCTAACTTTGTTTTGCAGGGGTGTGCTGTGATGTGATATGGCCATGATTGTGATTATATATATGATGTATGCAATGTTCCTTATTATAAGTCGGCAACCGACAGGAGCCATATGGTTGTCTTTTAAATTCCGTTAAGACCTGCATGTCTATTCAAAGTAGTTGTAATAGTTGATGTTGGTGGAAGACAACCATGAAGCGACGCCATTGACCTTGACACCATACCGGTGATGATGGAGATCATGTCCGTGCTTGAAGATGGAGATCGGAAGCACAAGAAGAAAGGCCATATCATATCACATATTATGAATTGCATGTGATGTTAATCTTTTTATGCATCTTGTATTGCTTAGTTCGCGATGGTAGCATTATAATATGATCCCTCACGCACAAAATTTCAAGTTATAAAGTGTTCAACCTTAGTTAGCACCATTGCTAAAGCTCATTGTTTCGAAGCACCACGTGATGATCAGGTGTGTTAGGTTCTACGAGTGTATACAACGGGAGCAAGCCAGATTTTCTCATGCGGAAGCTAAGGTTTGATCTTGATGATCCTAGCATGTACATACATGGTCCCGGAACACGGATCACCGAAAGGTAAAACATGAGTCATATAGTAGATATGATGAACATGTTGATTGTTCGCCATTGAAGCTACATCAACTCTCATGATGATCGGTTTGATGTGGTGGATTTGTTCGTGTGATCACTTAAACAATGTGAGGGATATTGTTTTGAGTGGGAGTTCACCTAGATTAATTTAAACATTAATTAGAACTCAATTTGTCATAAACTTAGTCTAAACTATTGCAAATATGTTGTAGATCAATGGTGGCCCCTACCATCAATTTTAATGCATTCCTAGAGAAAGGAAAGTTGAAAAACAATGGAAGCAACTTCGCGGATTGGTTCCGCAATTTGAGGATTGTCCTCAATGCTGGTAATTTGACCTATGTGCTGGATGCACCGCTGGGTGATCCACCTGCAGCTGATGCTACCGATGAGGTAAAGAATGTTTTCCTCGCTCGGAACAATCAGTACTCCACAGTTCAATGTGCTATCTTGTATGGTTTGGAATCGGAGATTCATAAAAGGTTTGAGAACCATGACCCACATGATATTGTCCGTGAACTCAAAATGATATTTGAGGCTCACGTGGCAGTTGAGAGTTATGAGGCTTCTGAAAAGTTCTTTAACTACAAGATGGAAGAGGGCAGCTCTGTTAGCGAGAACGTGCTTAAGATGTCTGGGCACGCAAGCAAGCTTCAAAGCTTCGGTATAGCGATTCCTAATGCTTTGGGGATTCACCGTGTCCTCCAATCACTACCACCAAGTTACAAGAACTTTGTGATGAACTACAATATGCAAAACATGGACAAGTCGTTGCCCGAACTCTTCTCCATGTTAAAGTCTGTGGAAGTGGAGATCAAGAAAGAGCACCAAGTGTTGATGGTCAATAAGACCACCAAATTCAGGAAGCAAGGCAAGTCTAATAAAAAGGGAAACTTGAAGAAGGGTGGTAAGAAAGTTACCGCGCCGGCGAAGAAGACCAAGGCTAGGCCTAAGCTTGATACTGGGTGCTTTTACTGCAAGGGAGAGGGTCACTGGAAGCGGAATTGCCCTAAGTACTTGGCAGATTTGAAGAACAACAACATCAAGAAGAAATGTATATCTGATATACATGTTATTGATGTGTATCTCAATAGTACTCGTAGTAGTGCCTGGGTATTTGATACTGCTTCGGTTGCTCATATTTGTAACTCGAAGCAGGTGCTGCAGAATAAACGGAAGCTAGCGAAGAACAAGGTGAAGATGCACGTTGGAAATGGATCAAAGGTTTATGTGATCGCGGTCGGCACGCTACCTCTTCATCTACCATTGGGATTAGTTTTATACTTAAATAATTGGTATTTGGTGCCTGCGTTGAGCATGAACGTTATATCTGGATCATGTTTATTGCGAGACGGTTACTTGTTTAAGTCCGACAATAATGGTTGTTCGATTTATATGAGTAATATGTTTTATGCACATGCACCTTTGATAGATGGTCTATTCTTATTGAATCTCGATTGTAGAAATACACACATTAATAACATTGAAGCTAAACGTTTGAAATTGAGCGATAACTCAACCTATATGTGGCACTGTCGTCTTGGTCATATTGGAGTGAAGCGTATGAAGAAACTCCATTCCGATGGACTTCTTGAATCAATTGATTTCGATTCACTTGAAAGATGCGAAGCATGTCTGATGGGCAAAATGACTAAGACTCCATTTTCTGGTATGATGGAGCGAGCTACGAACTTATTGGAAATCATACATACGAATGTGTGTGGCCCAATGAGTGTAGCATCGCGCGGTGGTTATCGTTATGTTCTTACCTTCACGGATGACTTGAGTAGATATGGGTATATCTATTTCATGAAACATAAGTCCGAAACTTTCGAGAAGTTTAAGGAATTTCAAATTGAAGTAGAGAATCAATGTAACAAGAAGATTAAATTTCTACGATCTGATCATGGAGGTGAATATCTAAGTTACGAGTTTGGCAAGCATTTAAAGAAATGCGGAATACTTTCACAATTGACACCGCTGGGAACACCACAGCGTAATAGTGTGTCCGAACATCGTAATCGAACTCTCTTAGATATGGTTCATTTTATGATGTCACTTACTGATTTACCGCTATCATTTTGGGGTTATGCATTCGAAACAGCTGCATTCACTTTAAATAGGGCACCACCTAAATCCGTTGAAATGTCACCGTATGAATTATGGTTTGGGAAGAAACCTAAATTATCGTTCCTTAAAGTTTGGGGTTGCGAAGCTTATGTAAAGAAGTTACAGCCCGGCAAGCTTGAACCCAAAGCGGAAAAATGCGTCTTCATAGGATACCCGAAGGAAACTATTGGGTATACCTTCTATCATAGATCCGAGGGCAAAATCTTCGTTGCCAAGAATGAATCCTTTCTAGAAAAGGAGTTTCTCTCGAAAGAAGTGACCGGAAGGAAAGTAGAACTCGACCAGTTTGTTGAACCTTCTCTCGAGCTTGCGAGTAGCGCAGCACCGGAAGTAGTTCCTATGGCGCCTATACCAATAAGAGAGGAAGCTAATGATGTTGATCATGAAACATCGGTTAAAGTTACTACGGAACCTCGTAGGTCAACGAGAACTCGTACCACTCCCGATTGGTGTGATCCCGTTATGAGTGTCATGTTGGTAGACAACACCGATGTCCCTGCGACATATGAGGAAGCGATGATGAGCCCAGATTCCAATAAATGGCAAGAAGCCATGAAATCCGAGATTGGATCCATGTACAAAAACCAAATATGGACTTTGGTGGACTTACCGGATGGCCGGAAGGCTGTCGAGAATAAATGGATTTTCAAGAAGAAAACAGATGATGATGGTAATGTTACTGTGTATAAGGCTCGACTTGTCGCAAAAGGGTTTCGACAAATTCAAGGAGTTGACTACGATGAGACTTTCTCACCAGTAGAGAAACTAAAGTCTGTGAGGATTTTATTAGCAATCGCTGCATATTATGATTATGAGATATGGCAGATGGATGTCAAAACGGCGTTCCTCAATGGAGACATTGATGAAGAGTTGTATATGGTACAACCCAAAGGTTTTGTCGATCCTAAAGATGCTAACAAGGTATGCAAACTTCAACGGTCCATATATGGATTGAAGCAAGCATCCCGCAGTTGGAATCAACGTTTTGATAAGGTGATCAGAAGTTTTGGTTTTATACAAACTTATGGAGAAGCTTGTATTTACAAGAAAGTGAGTGGTAGCTCTATAGCATTCTTAATACTATATGTAGATGCCATATTGTTGATTTTGGGAATGATGTAGACCTTCTTAATAATGTCAAGGATTATTTGAATACTAGTTTTTCAATGAAAGATCTTGGCGAAGCAGCTTACATTTTAGGCATAAATATTTATAGAGATAGATGAAGACGCCTAATATCATTGTCACAGAGTACATATTTGGACAAAGTGCTAAAAAGGTTTGGAATGGAAGATAGCAAGAAAGGGTTCTTTACCATGTTGCCCAATACAACCTTGAGTAAAAATCAAAGTCCTGCAACGACAGAAGATAGAGAAAGGATGAGTAAGACTCCCTATGCCTCAGCCATAGGATCTCTAATGTATGCCATGCTATGTACTAGACCCGACATTGCATATGCTGTTAGTTTGACTAGCAGATATCAAAGTGATCCAGGAGTGGATCATTGGACAGCGGTCAAAAACATCCTTAAGTACTTGAGAAGAACTAAGGATATGGTTCTTTCTTATGGAGGTGTTGAACAACGTTGTTAATGGTTACACCGATGCTAGTTGGAACACCGATCCGGATGATTCTAAATCTCAATCTGGATATGTATTTACTTTGAATGGTGCAGCAGTTAGCTAGAGGAGTGCAAAGCAAAGCGTTGTGGCGAGATCTTCAACTGAATCGGAATACATAGATGCTTCGGAGGCTTCACAAGAGGCGATATGGATGAAGGAGTTCATTATAGATCTCGGTGTGGTTCCAAGTGCACTGGACCCAATGTCTATCTATTGTGATAACATGGACGCCATAGCCAATGCGCAAGAACCAAGGTCACACAAGAAGCTGAAGCATATCAAGCTGCGTTTTCACGCTATTCGAGAGCATGTCCAAGATGGTGACATAAAGATCTGCAAAGTACACACAGATCTGAATGTGGCGGATCCGTTGACTAAACCTCTCCCGAGGGCAAAACATGACCAGCACCAAACCGCCATGGGTGTTTGGTATATTACCATGTAATCTAGATTAGTTGACTCTAGTGCAAGTGGGAGACTGTTGGAGATATGCCCTAGAGGCAATAATAAAAGTAGTTATTATTATATCGTTGTGTTTATGATAAATGTTTACATTCATGCTATAATAGTATTAACCAGAAACATTAATACTTGTGTGATTTGTAAAGTAAATTAAAGTCCCTGGTAAAGCCTCTTTATAATACTAGCTTGTTGGTTAATCGATGATCATGGTTTCTCGATCATGAACATTGAGATGTTGTTAACAACAAGGTCA
Organism: Avena sativa; assembly: GCA_916181665.1. Lineage (NCBI taxonomy): Eukaryota > Viridiplantae > Streptophyta > Magnoliopsida > Poales > Poaceae > Avena > Avena sativa. Next base: position 514,220,973 of record OV702294.1, read on the forward strand.
TATCATTAGGAGAATGGTATGATGGACATACTCCTATAGATAAGCGTAGCATAAAGATCAAGTCATTTCAATAGTTCGTTTGCTATAAGCTTTCTGATACATAGTAACCTAATTCCTTCGACCATGAGATCATGCTAATCACCATCACCGGAAGGATGCTTTGATGAAATCAAACACCACAACGTAACTGGGTGGCTATAAAGGTGGCATTGAGTGTTCGGAAAGTATGGGTTGAGGCACATGGATCAAGAGTGGTATTTGTCCATCCATATGACAGATAGATATACTCTGGGCCCTCTCGGTGGAATGTCATCCAATTATCTTGCAAGCATGTGACTGGCTCACAAGGGATCACATATCACGGGAACAAGAAAAGAGTACTTATCAGTAACGAGGCTGAACTAGGTATGCAGAGATACCGACGATCAAACCTCGGATAAGTAAACTATCGCGAGACAAAGTGAAATTGGTATTGTATGTAAGTGGTTCATTCGATCAAAAAGTAATCGTAGAAATATGTGGGAGCCATATGAATTTCCAGATTCCTCTATGTGTTATTGATCGGAGAAGTGTCTCGGTCATGTCAGCATAATTCACGAACCGTAGGGAGACACACTTAAGGATTCAATGTTGTTTAGTAGATATGGAATGCAATTAGGGAGACCGAATGTTGTCCGGAGAATAAGATTCATATAAGGAAAGTCCGATTCCAGAGTTCGGGAATGATTTCGATGTTTTCATCGGAGAGATTCTAGGAGTTTCTAGAAGGTTCACCGGACCGGAAGGGGAATGGTCCATTAATGTGTCATGGGTAAGTGGAATGATTGGATCATATCCTAGGTCACTTGGTGTGGGCATTTGTGAGAGAGAATTAAAGCTCTAAATTGAAAGTCAAACGGGAGGTTTGAAAAGTGAAACTGAAACAATGGTTTCCTAGTGGAAGAAGGAAAGAGTCCTTCCAACTTGGGTTTGGAAGTGGATTCAAACTCCCCTCCCTCAAGGCTGCCCCCCTCTCATAAATAGAGGGGGAGGGCTGCCCCAAACAACACAAGAGCCAGCCCTCCCCACCCCATCCGCCGTCGCCTCGTCATCGTCGCCCTAGCCGACGCCGACACCTCCTCCTCCTCTCCGGCCTTCTAAACCTAGATCGCCGGAAACCCTAGATCCACCATAACTCGCACCGGCTTAGGAAGGTCTTCATCGAGTACCGAACGTGTGACCGACTGCTGAAGCACTGCCGGAACACAGCGCTAGAAGGATCGTCTACGCGATCTTGAGATCGGCAAGTGTACGACTACATCACCCACGATAATCTGCTCTCGTTAACCGCTTTGGAATCTTCGAGGGTGAGTGCTTCTACCAACTCGTTACTACAATCTAGTAGATAGATCTTGGCTTGTTTGTGTGCATGCGGTAGAATTTTTTTGTTTTCCATGATACGAACCCCTACAGTTCGGACACACCATTATATTGTGGTGTTCCTGGTGGTGTCAATTATGAAAGTATTCCGCATTTCTTTAAATGCTCGCCAAACTCGTAACTAAGATATTCACCTCCACAATCAGATCATAGAAATTTAATCTTCTTGTTACGTTGATTCTGTACTTCACTTTGAAATTCCTTAAACTTCTCGAAAGTTTCGGACTTATGTTTCATGAAATAGATATACCCATATCTACTCAAGTCATCCGTGAAAGTAAGAACATAACGATAACCACCGCACGATGCAACACTCATTGGGCCACACACATAGGTATGTATAATTTCTAATAAGTCCGTAGCTCGCTCCATCATACCAGAAAATGGAGTCTTAGTCATTTTACCCATCAGACATGCTTCGCATCTTTCAAGTGATTCGAAATCAAGTGATTCAAGAAGTCCATCAGAATGGAGTTTCTTCATACGCTTCACTCCAATATGACCAAGACGACAGTGCCACATATAGGTCGAGTTATCGCTCAATTTCAAACGTTTAGCTTCAATGTTATTAATGTGTGTATTTCTAAAATCGATATTCAATAAGAATAGACCATCTATCAAAGGTGCATGTGCATAAAACATATTACTCATATAAATCGAACAACCATTATTCTCAGACTTAAACAAGTAACCCGTCTCGCAATAAAAATGATCCGGATATAATGTTCATGCTCAACGCAGGCACCAAATAACAATTATTTAAGTATAAAACTAATCCCGATGGTAGATGAAGAGGTAGCGTGCCGACCGCGATCACATCAACCTTTGATCCATTTCCAACGCGCATCGTCACCTCGTTCTTCACTAGCTTCCGTCTATTCTGCAGCACCTGTTTTGAGTTACAAATATGAGCAACCGAACCAGTATATCAAATACCCAGGCACTACTACGAGTACTAGTGAGATACACATCAATAACATGTATATCGGATATACCTTTCTTCTTGATGTTGCCGTTCTTCAAATCCGCCAAGTACTTAGGGGAATTCCTCTTCCAGTGACCCTCTCCCTTGCAGTAAAAGCACTCAGTATCAGGCTTAGGCCTAGCCTTGGTCTTCTTCGCTGACGCGGTAACTTTCTTACCGCCCTTCTTAAAGTTTCCCTTTTTCTTAGACTTTCCTTGCTTCTTGAATTTGGTGGTATTATTGACCATCAACGCTTGGTGCTCTTTCTTGATCTCTACTTCCGCAGACTTTAACATGGAGAAGAGTTCGGGCAACGACTTGTCCATGTTTTGCATATTGTAGTTCATCACAAAGTTCTTGTAACTTGGTGGTAGTGATTGGAGGACACAGTGAATCCCCAAAGCATTAGGAATCACTATACCCAAGCTTTGAAGCTTGCTTGCGTGCCTAGAAATCTTAAGCACGTGCTCACTGACTGAGCTGCCCTCTTCCATCTTGCAGTTAAAGAACTTTTCAGAAGCCTCATAAATCTCAACTGCCGCGTGAGCCTCAAATATCATTTTGAGTTCACGCACAATATTATGTGGGTCATGGTTCTCAAACCTTTTCTGAAGCTCCGATTCCAAACCATACAAGATAGCACACTGAACTGTGGAGTACTGATTCTTCTGAGCGAGGAAAACATTCTTTACCTCATCGATAACATTAGGTGCAGGTGGGTCACCCAGCGGTGCATCCAGCACATAGGTCAAATTACCAGCATTGAGGACAATCCTCAAATTGCGGAACCAATCCACAAAGTTGCTTCCATTTTTTTGACTTTTCTTTCTCTAGGAATGCATTAAAATTGATGGTAGGGACCGCCACTGATCTACAACATATTTGCAATAGTTTAGACTAAGTTTATGACAAAATGAGTTCTAATTAATGGTTAAATTAATCTAGGTGAACTCCCACTCAAAACAATATCCCTCATATTGTTTTAGTGATCACACGAACCAAATCCACCACATCAAAACTGATCATCACGAGAATTGATGTAGCTTCAATGGCGAACAATCAACATGTTCATCATATCTACTATATGACTCATGCTTTACCTTTCGGTGATCCGTGTTCTGAGACCATGTCTGTATATGCTAGGCTCGTCAAGATTAAACCTTAGCTTCTGCATGAGCAAATCTGTCTTGCTCCCGTTGTATACACTCGTAGAATCTAACACACCCGATCATCATGTGGTGCTTCGAAACAACGAGCTTTAGCAACGGTTCTTACTAAGGATGAACACTTTATAACTTGATATTTTGTGCTAGAGGGATCATCTTATAATGCTACCATCACAAACTAAGCAATACAAGATGCATAAAAGGATTAACATCACATGCAATTCATAATATGTGATATGATATGGCATATCTTCTTGTGCTTCCGATCTCCATCTTCAAGTACGAACATGATCTCCATCATCACCAGTATGGCGTCAAGGTCAATGGCGCCGCTTCATGGTTGTCGTCCACCAGCATCAACTATTACAACTACTTTGAATAGACACGCATGTCTTAACGGAATTAAAAGACAACCATATGGATCCTTCTGGTTGACGACTTACAATAAGGAACATTGCATACAGCATATATAATCACAATCATGGCCATATCACATCACAGCATACCCCTGCAAAACAAAGTTAGACGCCTTTAATTTTCTTTGCATGTTTTACGTGGTTTGGGGCTTTCAATAAGTGTCGTTCTAACTTACGAACAAGAACCACAATGTTGATGTTTGAACTATCAAGTTCCTGTTGTAAATTGAATCTATACTATGATGGGAGAGACAGACACCCGCAAAGCCACCTATGCAATACAAGTTGCATGTTGAGCGTGGAGCAAGTATCATGAACGATGTCATGTAAGGTTAGCCCGGACCGCTTCATCCCATCGTACGGTAAGATGCAAAGTACACAAGAAGCAGTTGATAATAAAAGCACCACCGCCCACAATGACCATTGTATTCTACTCGTGCAACAGATCTACATATAGACACGGCTCTGATACCACTGTAGGGGTTCGTAGCATGAAAAACAAAAAATTTCTACCGCATGCATACAAACAAGCCAAGATCTATCTACTAGATTGAAGCAACAAGTTGATTAGAGTACTCACCCTCAAAGATTCCAAAGCGGTTAACGAGAGCAGATTCTCGTGAGTGATGCAGTCGTACACTTGCCGATCTCAAGATCACGTAGACGATCCTTCCGGCACTGCGTTCCGGCAGTGCTTCCGCAGTCGGTCACATGTTCAGTACTCGATGAAGACCTTCCTCTCCCTTGTTCCAGCAGGCAGCGGAGGTTGTAGTTCTCCCTCGCGATTCCAGCAGCACGACGGCGTGGTGTCGGAAGTAGAGGGAAGATCCCGCAGGGCTTTGCCTAAGCCGGTGCAAGTTATGGTGGATCTAGGGTTTCCGGCGATTTAGGTTTGGAAGGCCGGAGAGGAGGAGGTGGTGTTAGCGGCGGCTAGGGCGATGGCGTCGAGCCAACGGCTGGCGGCGACGGCGTCTTGGCGGCAGCGGCGCACGGGGTGGGGAGGGCTGGCTCTTGTGTATCTCTTTGGGGCAGCTGTCCCCCTCTATTTATGAGAGGGAGGGAGGCTTTGGGAGAGGGGAGTTTGAATGCATACCCAAACCCAAGTTGGATAGAAGGAATGACTCTTTCCTTCTTCCACTAGGAAACCATTGTTCCAGTTTGACTTTTCAAACCTCCCTTTTGACTTTCAATTTAGAGCTTTATTTCTCTCTCGCAAATGCCCAAACAAAGTGACTTAGGACATGATCCAATCATTCCACTTACCCATGACACATTCATGGACCATTCGCCTTCCGGTCCGGTGAACCTTCTAGAACCTCTCCGATGAAAACATCCAAATCATTCCCGAACTCTGGAATCGGACTTTTCTTATATGAATCTTATTCTTCGGACTATTCCAGATCTCCTAGTTATATCCTGGATCCCATCCGAGACTCCGAACAACATTCGGTATCCCTACTTACATTCCATATCTACTAAACAACATCGAATCCTTAAGTGTGTCTCCCTACGGTTCGTGAATTATGCAGACATGACCGAGACACTTCTCCGATCAATAACCAATAGACGAATCTGGAAATTCATATGGCTCCCACATATTTCTACGATTACTTTGCGATCGAATGAACCACTTACATACGATACCAATTTCCCTTTGTCTCGCGATAGTTTACTTATCCGAGGTTTGATCGTCGGTATCTCTGCATACCTAGTTCAACCTCGTTACCGATAAGTACTCTTTTCTCGTTTCCGTGATATGTGATCCCTTGTGAGCCAGTCACATGCTTGCAAGCTAATTGGATGACATTCCACCGAGAGGGCCCAGAGTATATCTATCCGTCATATGGATGGACAAATCCCACTCTTGATCCATGTGTCTCAACCCATACTTTCCGAACACTCAATGCCACCTTTATAGCCACCCAGTTACGTTGTGGTGTTTGATTTCATCAAAGCATCCTTCCGGTGATGGTGATTAGCATGATCTCATGGTCGAAGGAATTAGGTTACTATGTATCAGAAAGCTTATAGCAAACAAACTATTGAAATGACTTGATATTTATGCTACGCTTATCTATAGGAGTATGTCCATCATACCATTCTCCTAATGATATGACCTTGTTGTTAACAACATCTCAATGTTCATGATCGAGAAACCATGATCATCTATTAACCAACAGGCTAGTATTATAAAGAGGCTTTACCAGGGACTCTTATTTGGTTTACAAATTCACACAGGTATTAATGTTTCCGGTTAATACTATTATAACATGAATGTAAACATTTATCATAAACACAAAGATATAATAAAAACTACTTTTATTATTGCCTCTAGGGCATATCTCCAACAATTCTTGCATCTCGGATTTTGCCACAATATTTCCCATTCCATGCCTTCGGGTAGTTTTTCCAAGTCCAATGCATATAATCTATGCTTCTTAGCATGCCCGGCCATCCTCTTTTCTCATTTATCGTCATCAACCTAATTGTGTCCTGCTCGTTAGGTGCTCACAGATACACCGGGTCAAAAATGTGAATAATCGCCTTGGAAAATCTACGAACACTCTCCATAGTCGTATCTTCGCCGATGCGAAGATACTTGTCGACATAATCGGCCGGGATCCCATATGTGAGCACTCTCATGGCCGTGGAGATTTTTTGGTATGGGCTGAATCCAAGTAGCCCCACGGCATTTCTTCGACGCTTGAAGTACCGCGTCTTGGCCTCACAAGATTTCACTATCTTCATGAACAACGAGCAGCGCAATCGATAGCCCGAAAGAGGTGAGGCGGGTATGTGGGCACCTCAGCGAACTAATCTCGCATGAGAATGTCATTGCCCAACTTGCGGTTGCAAGGGATGCAAAGGCAGCCGACCATGGAGCCTCACCGGCTCTTCCTCCTACCGACATCCTCCTCCTTGAGGGCGAGAACGACCACCATCATGTGTTGACGGTGGTTCCCGAGCAGCGTCTCCACATTCGAGTCATCGTCGGAGGACGAGCCGTCCAACAAAAATTGCTCGCAAGGGTCCAAGTCCATCTACAAATCATGGACGGTATCTACTTGCGGAGAGGAGATCTATGAGCTCGAACTCGAGCGTCGGTGGATTTTACCTTTGACGGGCGGCGGGAGGACGACGGCAGTGGGGCGCGACCGGATCTGCGTCGGGAGGAGTTTTTTGACCCACAGCGGCTGGGGAACGGGGTCGGCGGGCTCCGGCAGCCTTCTGCGCGCGAGGAATCGAGCAGGAGCGACATAAATCTATGGTGGCGGTTGGCGGCGGGTGGCGGCTGTGCGGGCGGAAGGGAGGGGAATGAGCTGAAACTCCCCCCCGCCAACGGAAATGGAGAATATGGTTCGCGTCCAGGTCGGGCTCGAAACCTGGGTTTTTCTGGTTCCGCGGGGGGTGTTTTCTCGGGGGGGGGGGGGGGGGGGGGGATAATTTTTTTTGGTTCCATTGATTTTGGGGCGTCTGTTTTGGCCACTTTTATCACGTGAAACCAAAAAGTGGCGGTTATTTTTATGGATTCTCCCTTTTATGGTATCTGCTAGAGATACTCTAAATCCGTCGTTTTTGGCTCGGCCCTGTCCAATATCGTGTCCAGCGCGCCGAGGAGAACCTGCTTGAGTTAATTGAAGCATCAACCGTAGTAATCATCTCGCTGTCAGCATGCAGGCATGTGCCCCATCGGCGCCACGACACACGTGTCATTGCGTGTCGTGGTGGGAAGCGCCGACACAACCCGTTCGCTTGTCGGAGATAAAAGGAGCGCGCCCATCATCCATCGCCGCACTCTCTCCTCGTCTCTATCTCGTGAAAACCCTAGCCTTTACTCGAGCACCACACCAGCGCTGCCGCAATCGGCTTCATGCCGCGTAGCCTCACCGTCAACCAGACATGGGCCTTGTACCGATCACGGTACTCATGCCCACCGAACTGCCGCCTCCTAAGCGGCGACCAGAGGATGGTGCCAAACGACATCAACATTTTGTCGGTGCCTAGGCCAAGCAACAAGGCATGGTGGGATCAGATCCGCTAGTACCGACGAAGGCTGTCGGAGGAGGAGCGCGTATCCCCCTTATGGGGCGCCATCGACACTGATAAGTGGTGACTCTACGTCTTCCAACACGGTGCACGAAGGGCATAGAGGACCTGACGGACTCATCAGGCCATTGAACTCCTTCAACGCGGAGGGGGCGCAACCGATTTTGGGACTGAGTGAGGCCGCACCCTGGATGGCGTCATCGAGCACATCAAAATCAGAAGCAATCGCATGCAGATGCCATCGCCATCGTGATCGCCACCACGAGCGGCCCAATGGCTTCCAAGGGCTTCGACGAGAACATCAGGATCCTCCTCGCGCTCATCGTCTTCCGGCGGGTCCTTGCTCCTCCAGTCAGTCCTCCTCGCGCGCCTCCCCTACCCCGCCCCCCAAAGGAAGGTGTAGGAGTTCACACCGCCGGCGAGGTGCAACCCGACGCGGGCACTCGTCATCGGCAAGCCTTGCCTCCCCAAGATGGAGCCGGAGGAAGAGGAGTCTACAATGGCCATGTACCTCCACCAATAGTGGCTCATGGCGACCGCCGCCGACCCTGCAGACACATTGGGCTAAGACACAATGTGGATGAACACTGTGAATGATCACAACGACTCGCAGGGGATGATCGAGTAGGTGATCGAGGCATCCATCCGTGAGGCTGTCCAGGAGCTCGTTGACCTCACGTGCGACGATGGCGATTTTCCTAGTGGTGTCGTCAAGGATGAGCCAGGGCCAACCCGTGTTCGTCAAGGACGGACCAAGCGAGGAGGACTACCGGATCTTCGACGAGTACAACTGCGGCAACCGCCGGCGCTGCCCCAACGGACGTTAGATTAGTTTATTAGTTAAATTTTGTTTTTAAGTTAAATTTCATTTGAACCTTGTAAAATATAACAAAGTTGGAATTAAATTTTAAATTTCAATTTATTTTTTATTTATTGAACATCCTGAACGCGGCACAGAACAACAGGGTCTTCCAAACACCCGATCCAGCGCTTCCTCCGGACATTGTTTGGAGATGCGACTGAAGATGCTCAGAAACTTGTTTACAGATTTTTCGGATGCAAGGAGGGAGAGAGATCGGGTGCCGTGGCGGTCGAGAAAGCGCGCCGGGAGGCGGAGGCAGGCAGCACTACTTGCCAAGTTGGCCGGCCATCGACATGCGCTGCCACTGAAGCACATACGCGGAGCAAATGGCCCAGCTAGCTTGCAGCAGGACAACGCGCTATCATCTTTTTCCTCCTCCTTTCGATCGCTTTAAACCCTACTGGACTAATTCGGCGAGACGCGCGATCGGGTAGGCAGACTAGCGCTACCCTTTGCAAAAGTTTTCCTATCCTATCTGTGCGTGTTCGCCGAGTCGTGACCGACCCCATCGGTCGGTCGGGCCACCGGGAGTCAATGCCGTGTTAATTCTTTACTACTAGCTCCACTCCGGCCAGATACGGACAGTCGGACAGTGGCAGCAGTTGACTCGCGAGGACGGAGGATCCTTTTTGGGGCTCCTTTTAATTGATTGATTGATCCGAGACGAAGGAAGAGATCCAGAAAGAAGAGCCCGCAAAGGAAGGTGCGGGAAGGTTGCCGGTGTTAATGCTCTGGATCGATTTTCTTTGACCACTCTAAAGATACTCCGACCTTTTTTTTAAGATCAACACCATATATTCCTATATTTATCATAACAAATAGTGTATGGCAAACATACATGACCTATATTCAACAATTATAAAATAAAATCTAAAAGAAACTATCAATACATCGAGGTCTTCAAACAATTTCTTCTTCCATGACACAACCTTCTACTTTTCTAAAAACATACGTATAAAAAAGACACAAAATCATACACATGTAAGTAGCAACAAGGATTCTTTCGTAATTTTTTGAGCCACGGAGCCAAGGTTTTGCGCACGTGCCACAACCATTAGAGTAATCGACCAAAATCGTAGTATTTTAGAAAGACGAACCGAACAGGCTGGTCGACGATATTGGGAGCCAAAAGTACGAATCACTATTGTCGAGGACATAGCAACTGAGATAGATTTTGGGAGAAAAATATCCTCGCGACAACCTAAAAACTATCCAAGATTGATCTGGTGAAGCAAGATCTGAAAGACTATACATACAAAAAATCGATCTTCCAACACCATAAGTGATGTACTTCCTCTGACTCATATTAATTATCGCAGAAATGAATATATGTAGATATATTTTAGTATTAGATACATCCAATTTAATGACAATTAATATAGATCGAAGGGAGTAGGAAAGAAACTAACGTCACTAAAAAAAGGTCCAAAGAAGACTTACTAAAGAAGTTGTTGTCTCCATCAGCATAAGGCCAAGAAGAAGACCACCAAATCTGACATTAAACCTCTGAAAACTAATATTTATTAAAAATCTACACCACCGGATCAGGTTCCTCGGCCTTCTCGACGTCAGAAATTCCGGTCGGAGGAAAGGTAACATATCACGAAGGTTCTGGAGGAGGTCGGTGTTGGGGATATGCTATATGGGTATCCTCATAGCATGTCCTCTATCCGGATAACCCGGGTGGCCCACAGTTGGTAGCATGGCCCATGGCCTACTGGGCGGCCCAATTAGATGGATCCAGAAGGGAGGCCCATGCCGGATAAAGGGAGGCTACGGAGGAGTCACCGACGTACCCGAAGCCTTGAAGTGCAAGACATGCTAGACTAGTTTAAGCAGTGTAGGACTCTGTAACCTGTTCGGCTAGGACTTTTCCCTATAACCCTAGGACCTGACGACTATATAAGTCGGGCCTATGAGAGCCTTTAGGGCACAACCTCAGACCAATCAACTCATACTCGCACATCGAACCAATCCCTATAACTCGGCGTATTGCCCTTATAGTGATTTATAGCAGGAGTAGGATTCCGCCACCGTTGTGGGATCTGAACCTGGGTAAGTTGTGTTACCTCGTACCTGTCAACCGTTCGCCTTCCCCCACGTCTCTAAACAGGCATTGTGAGGATCCCTCCATGGCGTACTCGTCGGCAATACCACGACAGTTGGCGCCCACCGTGGGACAAGAGGCGCTTCAGGATCTTCAGCGGGCGAGGACCAAGATCTTCGCGGGAATCGGCGAAATCGTAGCCATCGGTCGTGTTCTCTTCTCCGGCAACGTTCCGATCGTCCCTCCCGACGAGTTTTGGATCTTGGCGAAGACGAACCCTACGCGGTGCTCGATCGTCCCCATCGGAGATATTCACCTCTTCATCAGCGAAACCGACTCGGGCACTAGTTTCCTAGGAGTCGGAGGAGCATCAAGACCCGCACGGACCGCCTACGGGCAGGATACGTTCGCGGAAGGATCGATGTCGGATCTCTCCTCAGAGTTTGCTGGCAAAGATCGGAAAAATTCAAAGCCCACCCAAACCGCCCCGATGCAGGATATAACGGTGGAAGATCACTGCAAGTCCGTCGGCTTCGTCAGTGCGTCTGGACAACAGAGATCCAAGTTCGTCGGCGTGGTTACCATCTTCGATCTGGCGCGTTGCGTTCAGAGAGAGGGCAAAAACCCCCACGATTACCTTGCTAGGTGGATCAGTATACGGGCCGATCTGGCGCATTACCCCAATGATGATGCCATGTATCACTTTGTGGAAGGACTGAACCAAGGTACGCTTTTCCGGCATTATCTAAGGTGGCAGCAGGCTTCAGGACGTCTCACCTTCGAAAGCATGGTGAACACCGTCAACAAATACGCGGAGGCCGAGGGGGCAGCTCAAACAGCACTTGCGCTCCTTGACAGAGCCCCTCCGATTCAGCCACCTCCACCACCGCCTCCCGTCGCCATCGCCGCAGCTGCACCACCGCCTCCAGTCATCATCGCTGCTGCTGCACCTCCACCCCCCGTCATTGAGGAAGCCCCGACACCCTCTGACTCTGTGATTGACGCGCTCTATGCCGACTTCAGTGTAGACTCAGAGGAAATAGATTTCAGCCCGGAGGAGCTAGACTCTGCCATGCAGGAGATGGAGGAGGAGTACATGCGCGACGATCAGGCCAACAACGCCGTTATGTCCCGAGAGGTGTTCGTCACCATTGGGACGACGATGGATGAAGATCAACCCGGAAGAGCTCCGCCTACAGCGCTGGACAAAGGGAAGGGACCACCTGTTGTTGCCGACAATGATCGCGCAAAGGACATGCCCCCTCTTCCTAACCCAGTGCAACAGCCGCAGGAACTCGGCATCGGACCGAGCAACAACAACACCGCAAACCCTCCGCCTCCGGCATCTACGTCTTCTGCTTCCCAAGTTACTCCAGCCGATAGAGTAATGTACGACAATCTCCTCGTTGAACCTATGACCGTGGCTCATATTCGCAATGTAGTCCAGCTTGACGAGAAGCGCCAGAAGCTGCTGGAGGAAGCGCAGGCCATCGCGGAGCAAGGCGCAAAGATAGATAGAGATCCGGCCAACACGCATAAGTCAATAGAGAAAGCTAGAGCAATGGAGGCCGAGTACAAGACTCTGCTGCAGCAGCAGAAGGCCAAGAAAGCTCCGGCTCGCGTCATCAATGATCCTGGTGTGCGGTGAAACCTAGGATGGGCTCCCCCGAAGCCGGCACAAGCCAAGCCATACATTGACAGTGAAGGCAGGCAGGTGATGCCCACTCCTCTCCTCAACCTCGCCGTCGCCAAGACCATTCTGGAGCAGGATAGATCACCTGAAGCGGTGGACCAGGTCTATGACCTAGTGGCCAAGGCGGTGAAACAACAGGAAAATACCACCTCTCAGAGGCTTGAGTCTGACCCAGCGTTTTGCCAGTCTAGCCAGCATAAGCCGCCAAGGGACAAATCTCCCCTTGATGTCGGGTCTCAGACGGGTTCGTCAGAACAAAGACGGAGGGATGCACGCAACAGGAAGGATGCCATTCCCATATCCTCCGACCACGGAGGTAAGGCCCAACCTCGTGCCCATCGCCACCGCCCCGCTCACCCCGACATCGCGAAGACACCAAGGCTCACCGTTGTACGGATATGCCTCCGCCAAGGCAGAGTAGCATCGTCATCCGTGACAACACGGAGCAGACCCGTCATGACGGAGGGCGCAACCAAGGACACAAGAGCAGGTCGCACCATGACCCTCCGCGTCCGACAAGCAACCGCGACAAGCGTGAGGCATCGCAGGAGGGTAACAGCAAGAAAGCTAACCCACCGCCACCTCCGCCTCCGTTGCCACCTAGAAGCCACCATGGCAGAGGAGGCCTGCGTCGTTCACGCAGCCCATCCCCTGATGGCAAGAAGAACAAAATAAGCCCAGAGCCATACAATGCACGTTCGCGCCTGGACAAGATCCACGAGGCCCGGGAAGGACCATACCTGGGACCACGTGGCTTTGGACCTGTAATACGGTCCGCAACTTACCCCAAAGATTTCCGGATTGACAAGACCATCAAGACCTACGACGGCACCATCAAGCCAGCTACATGGTTGCAGGACTACGACAACGCGGTAGAGATCGCCGGGGGTAACCCCAACATTGCCATCAAGTACCTCCCATTGATGTTGGCGGGCACGACCCGTCAATGGATTGATGACTTGCCGAAAAGATCCATCTGCAATTGGTTGGACATGCAAGAAGCATTCACCAAGAACTTCGAGGGGATGTACAAACGTCCCTGCATTATTGGCGATCTACAGTGGTGCGTGCAAGAGAAAGACGAGACATCTCGTTCCTACCTCTCCCGCTGGCTGGATATGAAGAATTTCTGCGCAGGAGTGCACGCTCAAACCGCCATGGCCGCCTTCATCGATGGGTTGTAAAGGGGCACGTTGCTCCGACATAAGCTGAAGCGCTTGCAGGACAATCACCAGCTAGACTTGAACCAGATGATTCACTTGGCCAGTGAATTCGCAGCGGCCGACGACGATGCTCGCGGCTCTCTGCCGGCAACGGCCGTTCCAACCCAAGATCGGAGGAACAGCAGCACAAAGCGGAAATCCGCACCAGAAGAAAAGCAAACCCCCGACATGGTCACTATGACTTTTGCAGGACGAGGTGATGGCGGACAGCGTGGCCGAGGACGGGGAGCTGGCCGTGGGCAGCAGCGAGGAACTGAAACTACCTCGACAGCGCTTCATGTTCCCCAAACCTACGAGGAGTACCGTGATATGCCGTGCCTCGTACACCTCGATGCCAACGACAAGGCCACCTACACCAATCGCCACTACAAGTTCGTTAAGGACCTCAAGGAGGACCCAGAGTCCAGCTACAAGCGAAGTCGGAAGAACATACCGTGAGGAAAGGGCAAAGGGAAGAAGAAGGAGGAGGAGTCCAAGGATTCAAGTGACATGGATGAGGATGTTGACCCCAAGCACGCCGCCGAGAGTGACGGCAAGGGCAAGAACCCCTTCGAGAAGAAGGCGGCAGTTTTCCACACTTTCCTTGGCACCCCCACCGTCCGACAACAAAAGACCTCCATGAGGATACTGATGGCTACTCTACCCCCAGTTCCCCAATTCCCGTGCTGGTCAGAGATTCCAATTACTTGGGACAGGAAGGATCACCCAGACCTCATCCCTACGGAGAACCAATACGCCATGGTTATCAACCCCCTGATTGACGGTAATGAGTTCACCAAATGTATGGTGGATAGTGGAAGCAGCATCAACATCATGTACCTGGATACACTGCAGAAGATGAACTTGACGGAGGCAAACCTAAGGCGGACCAACACCATCTTCCACGGCGTAGTTCCTGGTCGGGAGGCTCGGTCCCTTAGGTGCATCACACTTCAGGTCGCTTTTGGTGATGTTAATAATTACCGCCAAGAACGCATGACCTTTGAGGTGGTCCCCTTCAAGAGCGTGTACCACGTCATATTCGTCTGCGACATATTCCACACCTTCATGGCCAAGCCATGCTTCGTCTACAACAAACTCAAGATACCCAGACCAAACAATGTCATCACCGTATCTGGAAGCTTTACCAAAGCAAGGGACTGCGAAATTGGAGAAGCAGCCTACGCAGAAGCTGTCCTCTACAGTGAAGAATTCAAGGATATCCAGAGCAAGGTCGATGCCTCAGAGATGCCCGCGTCAAAGAAGCAGATTTCTGACTCCGCCCCAGCATTCAAGGCCGCCATCGAGACCAAGCCGGTGGAACTTGTGGTAGGCGATGCCTCCAAGACCACCGCCATTGGGACGAACCTGGATCCCAAATAGGAAAGCGCACTTGTCGATTTCCTTCGTGAGAATAGGGACATCTTTGCCTGGCAACCTGCCGACATGAAAGGTGTACCTAGGGAACTTGCCGAGCACAGCTTGAATATTGATCTAAAATGTAAACCAGTGAAACAACCTCTACGACGCTTTGGAGATGAGAAGAGACGCGCCATAGGCAAAGAGATAGATAGGTTACTTAAGGCTAGTTTTATACGAGAAGTCCTTCACACCCAATGGGTGGCCAATCCTGTACTTGTCCCCAAAAAGGGAACCAAAGAATTAAGAATGTGCTTTGATTACACCGGCTTGAACAAAGCATGTCCCAAAGATCCGTTTACTTTGCCTCGCATTGACCAAGTCATTGACTCGACAGGTGGCTCGAAGCTTTTGTGTTTTCTCGATGCATACTCAGGATACCACCAAATCAAGATGAGGAAGTCAGACCAATTGGCCACTTCGTTCACTAAACCCTACGGCACGACCAAATTGGTCAGAAATTTCATGCCTATGTGGACGATATAGCGGTGATGTCTAAGAAAACAAATGATTTAATCTCCGACTTAAAAGAAGCCTTTGATAATCTCCGGAAATACAACATGATGCTCAACCCTAAGAAGTGCGTCTTTGGGGTTCCAGTCGGCAAATTGTTGGGCTTCATCGTTTCCCAGCGTGGAATCAAGGTAAACCCGGAGAAAATCAAGGCCATCTTAAACATAAATCGTCCGACATGCCTAAAGGACATACAACTACTAACAGGTTGTGTTGCAGCAGTTAGTCGGTTCGTCAGCCGACTTGGAGAGAAGGCTCTGTCGCTGTACAAGTTGCTGAAGAAGGCGGTCAAATTCACGTGGATGGACGAAGCAGATGCAGCATTGAAGCAGCTCAAGGAGATTGTTTCCTCAGCGCCTATCCTTGCAGCACCCGAGCCTGGAGAACCCATGTTAATTTACATGGCGGCCACCACCCGGGTAATCAGCATCGTTGTCGTCGTAGAGCGGAAGGAACCAGGGCATGAGTACGGAGTTCAATGACCAGTTTACTATGTAAGCGAGGTCTTGACGGAGTCCAAGCAGCGTTACCCGCACTACCAAAAGATAGCTTATGGAGTATTCCTTGCTTCTCGGAAGCTAAGGCACTATTTCCAGGAGCACCCCATCACAGTGGTGAGCAAGACTCCACTGTCCAACATTATCAACAACAGCGACGCTACAGGAAGGGTCGCGAAGTGGGGCATTGAACTTTCCGCCTTCGAGATCACCTACAAGAGACGCGACGCTATCAAATCTCAAGCCTTGGTGGATTTTATTGCAGATTGGACGGATATGCCAGATGCTACCCCAATGCCGGAGCCAGAATACTGGGTGATGCACTTTGATGGATCAAAGCTGCTCAACGGCTCGGGGGCTGGTGTACTGCTACAGTCACCAACTGGGGACAAGCTACACTATGTTCTGCAGATCCACTTCGAGGCTACGAACAACATGGCGGAGTATGAAGCACTCATTCACGGATTACGCGTAGCCAAAGATATTGGCATCAAGCGCATAGTTTGCTGTGGAGATTCTGACTTGGTTGCCCAGCAGGTGGCTGGCACCTGGAACGCGCGGAACCCTATGATGGCAGCATATCGAGACGAAGTGGAAGAGATAGCCAAAAGCTTCTTGGGCTACGAGGTCAAGTATGTACCTAGGGAGCAAAACGAGGCGGCCGATCTTCTATCTAAGCTTGGATCAAGGCGCAAACGAATTCCGCCTGGAGTTTTCCTGGAGCATCTACGGACACCATCCGTGAACGGAGCAGACATCGACAACCCGGACAGAGTTGAATCTTTCGTTCACTTGGTGACAAGGGTCCCTCCGGCTTGGACAAAACCATTCATGGAGTATCTAGAACACGGAACTTTGCCCGACGACGAAGTCGAAAGACGGCAAAAAGTACGTCGAGCAAAGGGCTATACCATAATCAATGGACAGCTCTACAAAAGAAGCACTACTGGTGTATACCTTAAATGTGTTTCCCAGCAAGAAGGTATTGAAATCCTACGCGAAATCCATCTCGGAGATTGCGGGCATCACGCCGCTCCCCGATCGTTGGTCGCTAAAGCTTTCCGGCAAGGATTCTACTGGCTGACCACGAAGGAGGACGCCGACAAGCTGGTTGATACATGCATGGGATGCCAGTACTATGCCCGACAACCACATGTTCCTGCTGAAGAATTGCGAATAATGCCAATAACTTGGCCGTTTTCAGTTTGGGGGCTGGACATGGTTGGTCCGTTGTAGTCGGCACCATGTGGGTTTACGCATCTGCTAATAGCAGTTGATAAATTCACCAAATGGATAGAAGCTAAACCCATTAGAAAGCTCGATGGGGCAATTGCCCTTGGCTTTGTCCAAGATCTAGTGGTGAGATTTGGTCTCCCACATAGCATTATCACTGATAATGGCAGCAACTTGTCACTCGGAGAAGTGGAAGCTTATTGTTGGGAAAAGGGCATCCGACTAGACCTTGCATCTGTGGCACATGGAGCTTGATCGGCCATGGAACATAGCACAGCTACGTCCTTTCTACACTTAGCATTTTTTATCTATTGTGTACCTCTTATATGATCAATGAAATAAAGCTCTCCGGTTCACTCATATTTTTGATTATTTTACCTCCTTTAGTGTTCATTTTTGGATCGTATAAAACCTTTATGCACAAGCTTTGCGATTTCACTTGTGAAAATTCCGCCTACGGGTGTTAGCTTAAGTTTTCTGGTCTACACGTTCTTTTTTGTTTTTATGTGGATTCTGGATTAGTGACTTTCGGCACTTATTGTCAGCAATTTTGTGCTTAGGTTCTTGACGGTGCCATTGGGCATCATCGCCTGAGCGCGTAGTTCCGACAACGAGTCTTCCGACTCACAAAAAGTCAAGCATAAAAACCAGAGTAATGGATAATCCAACACTTGCTTAAAAAATATATACATGCTGGAACCAGTTCTTGAGTAGCAGGAAATAACAACCATTGTTTTCCGCCTTAAGTTAACACGTAGTTTTTTCCGCATACACATTACAGAGGAAACAAATATTACATAATTTTTTTTCATTCCTCTGGCACATGCGACTTGGATGCATCATCGTCAGCAGCAGGAGAGTCACCTTTCTCGAAGTCGGCAGTGTTGAGGGACTCGAAGGAGCTTCAGTTGCCACCGTAAATGGTTTTCATGGGAACAAAGACGTTAGGATAGACCAACTCGGTGACTATGGTCTCAAAACCCGCGATCGACGCCAAGATAGCCTCGTGATCTATCTTTTGGCCTTCGTCGTCTGCGTTGGGGCTACCGGAGGTCACCGTGTCGATGTCGGCATCTTTGTAGTGTGCCTTGACCATTGACAGTGCCATCCTTGCGCCGACCCGTGTACATGAAGCTTTCCAGCTTGAGATACGCTCGGGGGCTCGGCGCAAGATCTTCGAGAACTTCGCCACAGAGTCCACCGCCTTGATGTTAATCTGGAGGGGCTTGGTTATCTCCTTGGTCTGCTTGATGGCGGTGTTGATAAAGTTGCCGGCAAGGACCATGCATTCCTTTGGCGGAGGAGGCGACCGGGTTAACCCCATAGGAGCTGCAAATTTTCAACAAAGGAACGCATGAGTTCAATAACACAAAAAAGTTCAGAGTAACTAGCTTACAAAAGTACAAGACGGAGAATCACTTACTGAAGATGCTAATCTCAGCCTGCTAGAGAGTTTCCGCCATGGATTCCCGTTCTTGTCGGAGGATCCTGTACGCGTCAGATGGCGCTGATTTTGCTCATCGGCAGCTTTCTTTTGATCTTTCAGGATCACGATTTCCTCCTTCAAGCGGTTCATCTCCTCGTTGGCGGAGTCCTGCAGGACTTTCATGGAATCCTCGTGCATCTTCAGCATATCCTTTCTCTCCCGTTTAAGGATCTTGTTTTCGCTATCCAGCTGCTGAATATGCTTGGATTGCTCAACAATATCCTTAGTCTTGGAAATGGCTTCTACAAGTCGGAGAAAGAATAGTGCACATTGAGAACTCGGAGAATGTTGGCACAAGACCAAGTCGGAATACAAAAAATAAAGGAAAAACAGGCGCTCGCTCTTGGTGATTTGTTCCTTCAAGAAGGCAGTTTTACCCTTTTCGGTTTCCAAGTCCGCGCACATCTTCTGGTACTTCTCGTTGGCCACGCCCCTCCGAGCATTCTCATTCTGTGGAAAGAAAAAGTTTAACGATGTTTAGTCTACTTGGAGCATCAAGCCGGATAAATATCCACCTAGAGGCTTGGGGGCTACAGTGAGAGTTTTTAACTTAGCAATATGCTTGGTCCTTCTTTAAGCATCTAGTCGGAACGGATTCAGTTTTCAACTAGAAGCTTGGGGGCTACAGTATAAAGTTTTAACTCAGCGATATGCGTAGTTTCTCTTTAAGCACCTAGTCGGAACTAATTCAGTTACAACTTGGAGCTTGGGGGCTACAGTATTGAAATTTTTAAACATTGTGTATGCTACTCTGAAAGCATTTAGTCAGAATAATTCAATAAAACTATATGCTTGGGGGCTACAGTGAGAAGTTTTCTAGCTTAGTCACTCTTAGAGCATTCAGATGCAAAGACCTATGGTTTTCCGTCTAAATCCTCGGGGGCTATAGTGGGATACTCATATGAAATGCAAAAGTCAAATAAAACTTACAAGTGCGATGATCTTGAGGTTTGTAGCACTCTCAGCAAGAAACTTGCCGAAGGATAAACTATTTCCTTGCAAGATTTCTGCTTGCCGGAGAAGCTCCTCAAGACCGCATGTCGGAGATGTCGGTGTCGCACCAGGAACCACATTGGAACTACCTAGCATAAGTACCGGGTAGACTATCTTCGGGAACTCTATGGCTTTCTTGGGTGCGGAGGCGCCGCCTTCGGTAGACGTACCACTCTCCACCACCGCCTTACCGCTACCGATGTCATCCTTAGCCAGAGCTTCAGCCATTTGGGTTGCGGCACTTTCTTGCGTCGCCTGTTCGCCGGCAACGGCAAGCTCCGTGGAGGCACCTGAGTCCACTTCCATGGCGGAAGGGCCAGATGCATCTTTGTCCTATGAGCTTGTCGGAGCGGACGTAGGCTAGACGCTAGGAGTGACGGGGCCAATGGCGGGAGATGCGTGGGGAGAAACGTCACGGTGCAACATATCCTTAATGTTTCTAGAAGCCCCCAAAGTTTTGGAGGTCTTCTTCAAACTGGTAGTGGCCTTCTTCCTGAAACGTGCGAAAAGTATAAGTACTGGAATAAGACAAGCAATGGACAATGTCGGAGAGAAAGAAGCTTACACAAGAGGGGGTGCTTTGGCAAAGGGGATCCCGGTAATATTTCTTTTCTCCGCCTCCAGGGTGGCGGTAGTCTTCTTGGAGGCTCCACCCTCCATCATCTTCTTGCCTCTGTCAGCAGCGTCAGAGGTGGAGCTCTTCCGCTTTCGCACCAACGGTACATCGTCGTCGGACATGACGGTGAATTCCTTCATCTTTGGATCATAGATTTGGACAGCCATGCTATCCTCCTCTAGATCGCTGAGCTGCTAAGTGAAAACCCATAGTGTTAGATGAGATGGTAATGGCTAGACGGAAGAACTGGAGTATATGTCATGCACGGAAAATAAACAGGTACCTTTGGGCACTTGCCCTCCTCGAACATGTCTTAGGTGATGGTGAAGCCTCTCTTCCTATCCTTCACCTTGACGATGTCCTTGAAGGAGGATCTTGACGGAGTCGCTGGAAAAGTTGTCCTCGGAGATGCGGAGGCTATCCTTTCTCTCCTTGGTATACTCATGCATCAACTTCAAGCGGTGCTGCAGAGGCTGGATCCGCTTGATGAACCAGCACATGGCCAGGTCCAATCTGGTCAGACCCGTCTCTACGAACCACTCTATCGGCCTTATAGCGCGGGAAGCGCGATGTCGGAGGGAAGGGAGGCCTGGGATCTCCATGTCGAGGCTTCGGCGGTAGCTCCATCGACGAAGTCCGGGTACGTCACTTCTCGGCCAGCCAGAGGGATATTTGGGACGTAGAAGTACGTCCGTTTCTAGTTCTTACAAGACTCATGGCCGACGATGTCGGGGAACCGTCGGCTAGGCCATATCTTAAAACTAATAGTACCACAGTTCCTGAGCTCGTCCTTGCCGGCTCCGGCTTCCTGCTTGACGGTGAAGAAGTAGATAAAGAGATCTAGCCTAGGCATAATCCCTAAGTAACCTTCATAAAGCGCAGCGTAGTTGCTAAGCGTGAGGATGCTATTGGGGGGAGAGGTTCTGAGGCTATACTCGGTAATGGTTGAGGACAACTAGGAAGAAATTGGAGATGGACAGGGAGACGCCACGTACCAGTTGGGCTTTGAGTTACACCTTTTCTCCGGCTTGGGGAGAAGGAGTGACCTTGCCGCCCGCCAGGCGAGCCCCTCCGTCGCAGGGAGGTAGCCCTCGATGATTAGCTCCTTGATGTCGTGGTCCGTGATATACTAACCGCGCCAGTCGCCCTTGTGGGAGTCGTATTCCTCCTCTAGAAGCTCCAGCGCCGCTAAGTTATGGTCGCCGTCGGTGGTTTCGACCACCACGGATTTGGGGATCACCAGGCCCTTTGGGGAACGATGACGGTGCTCGACGGCTTCGCCGCGGCATCGCCTGGTGCCGCCATGGAAGGGGAGGAACTGCTGCTGGCCATTGGGAGGTTATGGTGGTGATTGGGAAAGGTCGAGGAGCTAGGGTTTTTCCGTGGGGTGCACGGAGAGCTCGAGGAGGCGCTCACTGTAGGAAAAAGACGATGCAAAGGAGAATTAGGTGAAAAGTAAAATTTCCATCGCTGTTACAATTTATAACCTCTGGCATCAAGATTCGTCCAAAACGATCGAATGGTTGACGCATGGACGACGTGTGCGGAAGCGTGCGCAGAAAATTCGCCACATTGCCAACCGTCACCGCCAACGGGTCGTATCGCTCGCGCGGGAAAAACAGACATGATTGCGTTCTCTGCATGTGTGAGTTACTAAGCGTTGATGACCTATGTCTACGTCGCCCTAGCTGTCACTGGCAGATGAACCATCACATCGGATGATTCCAGCATGGACGGATCCAGTCCAGCTATAGAAGAGTAAGATGGAAGATTCAGCAATTCTCCGGCTTACAAGTTGAAGATGGAGAAAACCTTGCAGGGTTCTTTGGGAGGACTACAAGATATTGCTTGACGATTTGCCGACATCCATCTAGACGGAGCATTCAACGTGAAGAGGCAAGACGGCGCAAGATCTCGGAGTTCTCCGGGGGCTACTGTTGGAGATAAGCTATATGGGTATCCTCATAGCATGTCCTCTATCCGGATAACCCGGGTGGCCCACAGTTGTTAGCATGTCCCATGGCCTGCTGGGCGGCCCAGTTAGATGGATCCAGAAGGGAGGCCCATGCTGGATAAAGGGAGGCTACGGAGGAGTCACCGACGTACCCGGAGCCTTGAAGTGCAAGACACGCTAGACTAGTTGTAAGCAGTGTAGGACTCTGTAACCTGTCCGGCTAGGACTTTTCCCTATAACCCTAGGACCTGGCAATTATATAAGTCGGGCCTATGAGAGCCTTTAGGGCACAACCTCCGACCAATCAACTCATGCCTCGCACAGCGAACCAATCCTTGTAACTCGGCGTATTTCCCTTATAGTGATTTATAGCAGGAGAAGGATTCCGCCACCGTTGTGGGATCTGAACCTGGGTAAGCTGTGTTACCTCGTACCCGTCAACCGTCTGCCTTCCCCCATGTCTCTAAACATGCATTATGAGGACCCCTCCATGGCGTACTCGTAGGCAATACCATGACAGTCGGCGGCTAGCATTGTGGAGGTGGCCTATAATACCCCACAATTTGATGCTAAGATACTCCAACCTTAATCGTAAGGCCTTGTTTTGTAGGAGTGTTTTATAGGAATTAGCTAGGATAATCCCCACAGGGATTCGGTGAAACAACCCTCCTTACCTAATACACACAAAACCTCTCCTTGCTAATTCCTCTGAATCCCTCTCATCAAAATGCTGCTAGAGCGAGCTGGTTGTGTCATCGGGAGTCGCTACGAGCAGAGCTGTGAGTCCAAAACGCGAGGGGGAGGTCGCGTTTCTATTTACAAGACTATCCAAGTGTTTTCGAGTGGATTTTTGGGGCTAAGTCGCTTCAAACCCGTGCTAAAAAACAGGCAAGGGGTGATTTTTGAAGTTCTCAGGCGGCCTAGAAGAAACTCTTCTAGAAACAAAGAAAATACCGGCCTGCAAAACAAGGCCTAATCGAGATGCTCTACTTCTATCTACCATAAGAAAAATGCATACCAGCGTACTCCCGAGTATCCCTAAGGAGCTCTAAGATCCCTAGAAACAAAGAGCTCTGGTTAGTCCACGATGTAGAATCGAGTCAACCAAAGTACCTGGCCGTAGTCCCTAAAAAGTACCTTGAAGTGGAAAAAAGGAAATACTAGCATAAGTCGGTTGTCGCTCAGCAATCGCCCCATACCACCTCCAACCATCCCGTTTCCACTCGCAGGAGAATGAGACCCCATCAAAAGTTCCTCCTCCTCTCGCCTCAGCCACCGCCTAACTCTTCCATCTCACCTATGCTCCCACCCAGCGACCAACATACTCTATGCTTTTCTATTCGTGCCATTCGACCACACCTCCGTCCGGCTCCCTGTAGTCGCCTATGGTGGTATGCGACCAGACCCTAGGCAATCAACCCGCCGCCGCCGCGGGGTCCTGTGCTGAGCGGAAGGAAGGGGGGAGGTGGTTGCGCAGACGTAGTCACGACCGCCACCGAATCTGCTACACCATCCTCCTCAATAGCCTGTACCTCTCTCATAACGCCCGCCATCGCCCGCCATTAAGTGGACTTCCTACTGGAGCAATCAGTTTTGTACCCATAATGCCCAGCAACTATTCGATTGAATGAACATGTGACGCTATATGTGCATCTAACTTTGCAGCGAGTTCAACGAGAAAAACCAATCATTTGACCGTGCCAGTGATGCTGGTCACATGTCAGTTCCGCGCCTCCAGCAACCATAGTTCACAACACCGCCACTATCAGCATGTGTTCCAGCATGATTGTGCCACATGACGCTTAATACCAGGATCTGAAGGTACAAACTATGTCGAATCTGCCATGTCAATCAAAGAGATCCTGGTCATAGTACATTGTTAACCATTAAATTTTTTCCAGATGTAAACTAAAAATCTATACATTTGAAAGCTTGATAATACTATTTGTCAACACCCGGATTTTTAATCACAGATGCCTGTTATGCCATACATCACATCCCAGGATTACCATTTTTGCGAGACATAACAGATTGGATATCACAGTACATCATCCATTACAAACCATACATCAGGTCTTACACAAATAAGGATCTCATGATCCAGTTCTTAATACAATTCAAGCAGCGGAATAACGTAATAGTAATGATAGCGTGGGCGAAGCTCCATCTTCATGGTCACAGGCAATGCTGACGATGGGAGATGATCCTAATTGTCATAACCTTCTTGCTCTCCTTCTTCCTGATACTCCTCTTCATAATCTGGCCACGGGAATAGCCAGGGACAAAGCCATGAGTACTCTTTAAGTACTCGCAAACTAATACTAACAAGTGAAGTGGTTTGGAATAGGATATACTAAGCTCTAGGGTTGTTCTACAAAAATCCAGATTTACCTCTACTAAGTTCAGAAGCAAAGAAAGCTAGTGGAAAGTTTTATAACACCTAAGTGGGAACTTGAATTTCATATCACAACTCTGTTGTGGTCAAGTCAAAGTCATAAATCATTTCATAATTCATTTTGAAAACATCTGACGATGGAACAGTATGGCCACTCCAACTGTCCACAACCGCGGACGCGGCTATTCGAATAGTTTGACACTCAACAGAGATTGTACACTTTCACCACAACATTCTATACATCCGTCAGGAACAATCCTGAATTCACCATACTCAGTATGCGGATAATCAATCCTAACCTTTCAATTACACGCCCTAGTATAGGCACCTCTCCTGTGAGTTTGGCCTCCCAACCATGACCAACTGTCATCTTGCGTACTACACAGGTGGACAATCTTCACAAGGTAGCCTTACCTCAGACCTTGGATGCAAGGGAACCCATACTAAGGTATATAAATTTCCAGTCAAGCCCTACCCAATTTTCGGGTATTGTGGTTGTACGGTAAAATTGGAATGGTATCGCATCCAGACAACCATCAGTTTTATAAAGGGCTACGGCTCATGCCTTATCATTTTCATCATCAAAATAATCTGGTGTTCGGAAACACATGTCAAAACATTTCAGTAGAATGACTCATCATTCTAAGGTTTTCATAACCATTTTCACCAAGTATTCCCATCTAAAGTTGATCAAGTTTTATGCTTAGCACTAGCATCTATAAGTGGGAGTAAATACTAATGATGGGTAATAAACAAGTGTGTCTTATCTAAGTAAAATCTCATGCCTCAGGATAACATCAAGATTATCTAACTTAGGCCAAATTTTATGCTCTTTATGCTACCTTCAATTATCTTTCTAGAATCTACAAGTTTCTAAGTAAAATTTTGATAGACAGCTTTTAATAAAGAAAATAAAATACTAAGCTTGCAAGTAAAACTAGGATGGTGTGTCAAGTGGGTATAAGTTTGCAAGTAGAGCTTGCAAGTAGTAGCTTGCAAGTATTGGCTTGCTAAGATATCAGTATAAGCTTGCTAAGTTGCAAGTGTTAGCTTGCCTTGTGCAGAGCAGTGGTTGAAGTTCTCCTCGGCTTCTTCCTCGTAGTATCCTCCTTCCTCCTCGTATCCTTGGTCAGTACTAGTGTCTATAAATAAATACGAGGTACACAATCACCAAACAATACTTAACTATTTATAATATCACACAAAGGTTCACACTAGATGATCTATCACCATCACTAGCCTTACAAGGATTAAAACACTTGTCTCATTTATTTTATTTTACAGAAGTAATTTCTACTCATTGAAAAACTACTTAAGATTTAAAATTATCCAACTCAAACATGGGATCATGTTGACACATGTCATCACCACATATTTCAGCACATGGGAATGTGATTTAAAGTGGTGTCATAATTTAATAAGGTTTATCCTTTTTATTTTAATTAATTAAAGTGACTAGAAATGCCTATGTTGCATTCTTTTATTACTTGATCATTATTTCTATAAGTACTATATATCTTTATATATTCTGAAAGATATGGTTAAATGTGATTTTTGAGAGTTGGAATCAACTCAAAAGCTCTTATGGTTGAATTTTGAAAAATGTTTGAATGCAGAAAAGCTTCTGCCTTATTATTTTTACTATGGGTGATCTACAAATATAAATGGTTGGAATCCAGCGGGCTTGGATTCAGCATTCCAGTACCTTTCTAACAAAATTGGTTTCATGCATTTTGGTTCAGTGAATCGAGCTGGGTTGATTCTCCTGGTACCGGCAGCTTCTCCTGGGACGGCTCCAATCGACGGTGCCTCTCCTCCTCTACAGCGGCGAACTCCGGTGAAATTCCGGCCACCTGGTTCTCGCCTTGCTCAGGGAGTGAGTGGGTGTGATCAGTGAGAGGTGGGGAGTGAACTGGTGTGAATATAACAAGCGGGGGAGGCCTCCTTTTATAGTGGCTGAATGGGACCGAATGGCGCGGGTGGAGCTCGTCGGTTTCGATGGCACAGAGTGCTACTGGCATGGGCGACGATAGGGGGCGGTTCTATGCTCCCTGGCGAAGCTCAACGGCATGGTGGCGAGGTGTGGGGCGGTGCGAGATGGTTGAAACGTTGCAGCGCTCTAGGCGGGTCTAACGGCAATTTTAAGGGCGCACAGTGTGCATGGTCCGCGCGGCGGCGAACGAGGTTGTCTGGCGGGGTGCTGGGGTGCTGGCGATCACGTCTGCAAGCGGCGAGGGCGGCGCATGGTCTATGGGCTGGTGTCGCTGACGGCGCACTGGCGTGCTCTTGGCTCGCACGCAGAGAGACTGGGCGCATGCTTGGCGGGTGGTACAGTGGCTGGCTGCGCTCAGGGCTTTGACAGGGAGTGGCGGTGGATGGTGGCGTGCGTCCCAGACATGGTGGCTAGGCTTGGTGCTTGCTCTGGCTAGCTAGCCATGGTCGGCTGGCAAGGGTGCCTTCGGGTTGGCATGGAATGGCGCAATGGGTAGGGGCTAGGGGTGGTCAAGGCACTGGTTGGCACTGGGGAGACAAGTGTGATCAATGGTGAACAATGCTTAGCCAAATTACTGCTCCAAGTGTTTGATGAAATGGCCACAAGAAATTTAAATTTGAATTTTGGATTCAAACTTGGTGGGTTTTCTAGGCACATACTAGGGAGTATCTGGTTAGTTGGATTGGTCAATGGGTACTGGTTTGGTTGGGTTTTGAAAAGGTGTGATCTTCACATATGTTAAAGATTCTAGTTTGAATTGTAATTTGAATGGGGTTGCTAAATGTTTCTGCAAGTTTGAAAGGTGGGCTTTGATTCACTTTTACTTGGTCTTGCAAGGGGTGCAAAGAAATGGAAAAGTTTATGTTTGAAATCTTGGACTAGAAACACTCAAAATGACCTAGTGAGCAAGATTTGCAAAAATGACCATTTGCTTTATTTAATTTATTTTTGATTTTTTTCTTGACTTGTTTCAGCTTGGAAATGTTTTAGATGATGTTATTTTCATATTTAAACCATTCCTTGCTATTTAGGTTAATCACACAAGTCCATTCATGCATTTATCAAATCATCACATACACACATGCATTCATTTGATTTTTATTTAATCAAAGTTTTTGTTAACCCTAATTTTAGTGATTAGAGTTTGATGATCATTGTTTCATATTTTTGGGATGTTACAAACCTTCCCTCCTTGAACAAAATATAGTCCAGAGATTTGAGAAAGAAGAAACAAGATCGGGAAACTCCGTCCTAATGTGATCTTCTCGCTCCCAGGTAGCTTATTCTTCAGTGTGGTTGCTCCACTGAATCTTGAGAAACTTGATGCTTTGGGTTCTGGTGGTTCTGAAAGCTTCCTCCAAAATACGGATGGGTACTTCGGGATATGTCAGGTCATCGTTGATATCTATGGTGCGGTGATCAATGTTCTTGAAAACTTCAGTCTTCTCCGGAACTTCAAGGCATTTGCGAAGTAACGATATATGGAACACATTGTGCACTGCTGACATTTCCTGTGGCATTTCCAATTGATATGATACTTCTCCTCGATGATTCAGAATCTTGAAGGGTCCGATATATCTGGGGGCTAACTTTCCTTTGAGCTGGAAACGCTGCATTCCCTTCGAAGGCGACATGAATATTGTGAATTTTCTCGAATATTGTGAAAGCGAGGTCTCGACGTCTCTTGTCGGTGTAACTCTTCTGTCTTGACTAGGAGGTCTTGAGGTGCTCATGAATATTGTGAATTTTCTCTTCTGCTTCTCGTAGGATGTCGGGTCCGAAAATCTGACTCTCTCCCACATTCGACCAATTCAAAGGGGTGCGACACTTTATTCCATACATGAATTAAAGTGGGGCCATTTGTAGACTAGCTTGATAACTGTTGTTGTATGAAAATTCTGCGAAAGGCAGACAATCTTCCCATTTAGATCCATACTCTATCACACATTCTCTCAACATATCTTCAAGTATTTGATTTACTCGCTCCATTTGTCCATCGGTCTGAGGGTGATACGCTGTGCTGAAATCTAGTCGGGTTCCAAAACCTTCCTGGACTTTCTTCCAGAATCTTGAGGTAAACTGAGTTCCTCGATCTGATACTATGTCCTTGGGGACTCCGTGCAGACTGGCGATTCTAACGATGTACAACTCTGCTAGCTTCGAACTCTAGTAAGTGGTCTTGACTGGTAAGAAATGGGCGACTTTGGACAATCTGTCCACTATGACCCAGATAGAGTCATTTCCCCTACTAGAAGTAGGTAATCCGGTGATAAAGTCCATTCCAACTGAATCCCATTTCCATTTCGGAATCTGTAATGGTTGCAGCAGTCCTACGGGTCTTTGATGTCCCGCCTTGACTCTCTAGAAAATATCACACTTGGCGATATAGCTTCCGATTTCTCTCTTCATCTTATGCCACCAAAATTTCTCCTTCAAATCCTGATACATCTTCGTTCCTCCGGGGTGGATAGAATAAAGAATATCATGAGCTTCCTTCAAAATCATTTCTTTCAACTCTGAATATGCTGGTACACAAAGACGCCCTTTGTACCATAGAACTCCTTCTTCATCCTCGGTGAATCCAGGTACTTTGACTATACCGATACGATGTTTGATTCCGTCGATACTAGCATTTCCTTTCTGTTCCTCCTTGATCTGACTGATCATAGTGGGTTGAAGTTCTATGCTAGACAAAAATCCTTCACTCACTAATTCCATTCTAAAATCTTCCATCTCTTTGTGCAAACTTGGTTGCTCCTTCAAAATCATGGAGTTCAAGCGGCACGGCAATCTGCTAAGGGCATGTACTACCACATTGGCTTTACCGGGGTGATAGTGAATGTCCAGATCATAGTCCTTGATTATCTCAATCCATATTCTCATCCTCATATTCAGCTCCTTCTGAGTGAATATATACTTCAGGCTCTTGTGATCCGAATAAATCTCATAACGGTTTCCCATGAGATAATTCCTCCCTGTCTTCAGGGCTAGAACTACGGCTGCTAGTTCAAGGTCATGGGTTGCATAATTCTGTTCATGCTGCTTCAATTGTCGGGATAGATAAGATATAACTTTGCCTTCTTGCATTAGCACACATCCGAGACCGATCTTGGATGCGTCACAATACACATCAAAGGGCTTTGTGATAGCCGGCATGATCAATATTGGTGTTGAAATCATTCTCCTCTTGAGTTCTTGAAAACTCGCTTCACATTTGTCCGTCCATTAAAACTTCTTGTCCTTCTTCAATAATTGGGTCATGGGTCTTGCAATACTCGAGAATCCTTCTACAAACTTGCGGTAGTATCCTGCTAATCCGAGAAATGCATGAACTTGGGTTTGAGTGGTTGGGGCTTGCCAATCTTCAACATCCTTCACCTTCGCAGGGTCAACGGTAATTCCTCTGGCTGATACAATATGTCCAAGGAATCCTACCTCCTGTAACCAGAATTCACATTTGCTAAACTTGGCATATAAATGATGCTCTCTAAGGGTTCCAAGAATGGTCCTTAGGTGTAGCTCATGTTCGTCTTCTGATTTGGAATAAATCAGATTGTCATCGATGAAAACAACGACAAACTTATCTAGGAAGTCCATAAAAATCATATTCATGAGGTTCATGAAATAAGCGGGGGCATTGGTTAATCCAAAACACATGACAGTATACTCATATAATCCATATCGAGTGGTAAAGGCAGTCTTTGGAATATCCTCTGCGCGAATCTTGAGTTGATGATAGCCAGTTCTAAGATCAATCTTAGAAAACACTTTGGCACCAGCCAACTGGTGAAACAGGTCTTCTATTTTTGGCAACGGGTACTTGTTCTTGATGGTGACATCATTCAACTTCCGACAATCCGTACACAAACGGTTACCTCCATCTTTCTTGTCCACAAACAGAACAGGTGATCTCCATGGTGACACACTTGGTTGAATCAATCCAATTTCTAGCATGGCGTCCAGTTGCTTCTTTAGTTCCGCTAGTTCAGATGGGTTCGTACTATATGGTCCCTAGGCTATGGGTCCGATTCCAAGGATTTGTTCAATGAAAAACTCGATATCCCGATCTAGGGGCATACCGGGTAAAACATCTAGAAATACATTGGGGTAATCACAGACTATCCGGACTTGGTCAATGGTTGGCTGGGCTATACTCTTGTTGCACTTGAATTGATGGGGCAAGGTTTCAGATACATGATCGACTGATATTCCGGCTGTACTGGTCATGGTTATGGCTTTCTTGGCACAGTCAATTAATCCTTTGTGTTTTGACATCCAATCCATTCCTAGTACTACTTCCAAACCTTTAGTTCCGAGTACTATTAGATTATCATAAAAATCTATGCCATGGATTCGGATAGGCATGGCTTTGCAAATTTGTCTAGCTTTGGTGGTTGAACCAGGTATTTGAACAATCATAACATGCTTCAATTTGGTTGGTTGAATCTTACTAGTGCATGCAAATTCTTCAGTAATAAATGAGTGCGATGCTCCAGAATCAAACAACACTCTTGAAAGTAGTGAGTTAACAGAAAACATACCCAGCACGACATCTGGCGCTTCTTGGGCTTCTTCAGCATGCATGAGAAAGAGACGGCCGTTGCGGTTGAGCGAATTCCATGGGGCAAACCTTCTTCCGGGCTGAACACAACGCTGCTGCTGAGCTAGGGCATTTGCATTGGGGGCTGCGGCAATCTTCTTGGGGAACTCATTGGAATAGTGACCTTTGGTTCCACATTCATAACAAGTCACTTGCGACTTGTCCTTTGCTGCAATAGGTACAACATTGCTTCCAGTCCTTGGGGCAGTGTTGGTGTTGGTGGCGACATTGATGTTGTTGAACTTAGGTGGTGCACGGTTGAAAATGCTAGGTTGCCGGGGTTGTTGTGGCTTCCTCCGGGCTTGGGTTTCCACAGTTGGGATAGGTGGGACGGTTCATCGGGGGTCTGTTGGTTCTTGGGGCAAATCCTGGAGATGGATTGGGGCGATACTTTGGTGTATGGTGGGTTCCTAGTTGATGCATCATGCGACGCTTGCGGTTCTCATTAGCTTGGTTGATCTTTCCTTCCATCTAAATGGCACAGTCAACTAAGGCTTCAATATCTGCAAAGGGGATATTGACTAACATTGTCTGCATTTCGTCGTGCAGTCCATTCAGGAATCTCTCCTTCTTCTTGGCTTCAGTGTCTATCTCATCCGGGGCATACCTAGCCAATGACAAGAATTTGTCACGGTATTCCACTACTGTCATCCTTCCTTGCTTTAGTTCCCTGAATTCATCTCTCATCCTCTCGATCAAACCCGGTGGCACATGGGTTCTGCTGAAGTTGACTTTGAACTCTTCCCAAGTCATCAGCTGACCTCGAGCTCCTGTCAATGCGTGAACGCTGTTCCACCATGCTCTTGCATCTCCGTCCAGATAGTGGGTGGCAAACATGACTTTCTCGTTAGATTCCACTCCTGCAACTTCCAGATTGTTCTCCATGGTTTGCAACCAATCATCTGCATCTAGGGGCTCTTCCGACTTAGTGAAAATGGGTGGATTGGTGTTCTGGAAATTCTTGATCTTAGATCCATGGTTGTACTGATTTCCATGGCCTTGATTGTTGTTGGACATATGAGCTATCTGTTAAAGGGTGGCTAAGTTGGCTTGGCATTCGGCTCTTTCAGCTTCGCGGTCAAAAACCAACATTTGCAAGAGTTGCAACATCGGGTCTGGGGCTGAGTTGCTTCCTCCGCGAGGCATCTGAAGATTGAGGTAGATCATGAGAAAAGAGGGAGATTTCTAAGGTTCAGGGGTTTTGAAAAGTTTTCAAAGTTTGACTCAGATTTTTCTAGCAACTTGATTTTCATTCATTCATAGCACACGATACAAACACACACCACAACAAAGGAAAACAGATGGTTTTAAGAACCATTCTGGGAAACTACGATACAATGGGACCGAATACAACTCACTAACGCTAGTGCTCAAGTGCTACTACTCCTTGGAGTCAGTGTCATCCTCATCATCATCATCATCATCATCATCATCGATGAAGGCGAAGTCATCCTCATCGGTGAAGAAGTCCATGGCCTGGTCCTCCAGAAAGTCATCATCATCACTGAGATAGGAGTAGGGGTCTCCAAGAAGGTCTTCCCCTGCATTCTCCCTCTCCTCCAACTGCATGTCTCTCCCGTGGATGGTCTCCTCCAAATCCGTGATCCGGTGGCGAAGACGGGCAATGATGCGCTCCTTCTTGTCGAGCTGATGGCGAGGAGACTTGCGATCCTTCACTAGCATGGCGATGGTCTGATCCTTCTTGGCGGCGATGGTGTATTTGTGGTTGGCGTAGGAACGGGCATTGGCCAACTCCTTCTGACGGTCATACATCATGAAGATGAGGTGGTCCAATTGACTCTTCAGCTCGTGGTGGTATGGGGCCTCCAGTGGCTGTCCCATAGCATCACACCTTGGGTAGAACTCAAAGCGGGTACCCTTTATTTGATTGATACTCTACCCACACAGACGGGCAAGAGCTTCCTGCATGTGACAAGGTTTAATCTCATCAATGCCCATTGTTATGGACTTTGGATTTTGGAGAAGATGGGGATGCTGGAGATCGTGGAACGGTTAACAGACAAGCAACCAGGGGACACGAGATTTACCCAGGTTCAGGCCCCCGGAGGGAAAACCCTACTCCTGCTTGTCTGCTCTTGATTACGGTGGAACCGAAGATTACAGGATGCGCAGATTCGATCTGGCGTGGAGGTGCGTGTGCGAAAGTATGAGTCGAGAGATCTAGGACGTGCCCTCCTGGCCTTTATATAGACTTAGGCAGGTCCTGGGCATAGTCCTAGTCGGTTACAGGTTCTAGGGTTTTACCCCTTTGAATTTCCTATCTATGCTAGTCTTGCTCTCCAAGGATCCGAAGACGTCATGGGCCTTGGCCACCCGAAAATCTTCATGGGCCAGTGTATGTTTGCTGTGGGACTTCCTTGGGCTGGGCCAGGTATACTGAAGTTACATACCCGTAGGATATAACCATGTCAGTAGCCCCCGAGTGATCAGTCGAATCGTAGATTCGGCTGAGGACTCTTCAATCCTTCGGGTGCAACTATGTATAAACATTATATGTGTGTAGGGATTGTTGATACGTGTGCCTGACTCACCCGACGGATCAGGGTCAGTTAACTGTCTTAGGACGAAACAACACGATCTTCATCAGGTTCGAGTCCCTTAACTTGAACCCGGAACATATGTTGGCGTAATTCGACTCGGGCCGCGGAGGACTTACAGGAGTGGAATTCCAGTGGTTTTAATTGATGTACCCAACGCGTCCGTCGGGATTTTTCATCATGCCTGTTGGCACGGATTTATACTAGCAGAGCGCAGTCGTGTGCGTTGCCAGGCCATCAGATGATATCTGCAGGTCTTATCTTTGCGTTGCAAACACAGCATCCGAACATTTGTCACCACAGAGGTGCTTCGGGTGGCTAAGGAGATCGTTGCTCACTCAGCGTTTTGTCGGGGCAGAGTTGCCAAAAAGTTTTTTTTGCTTGCTGATCCGAAGGATCGCAGTCGAAGATTTCATAGGATGCACGACCAGCGCTCCCTATGGGAGTAGCCCCCAAGTGTCTGTTCGAGTCGTAGACTCGAGCAGAGAATTTAATTCAAGCATTGCTCAGTTGTTAAGTCCGTAGGACACAAAAAATTTCGGATGCTTAAATCCATCCTCCCTATGGGAGTAGCCCCCGAGTCCATAGTGGAGTCGTAGACTCGACGTAGGACTCGAAGATATATTTTGTCTTTATTTGTCTTTCGGGTGCGCGGCCAGCGCTCCTAATAGGAGTAGCCCCCGAGTATTTAGTCGAATCGTAGATTTGAGTGAGTACTCTTAGCTGTGGAGCCGAAGAATTGTAGTTGGTGCTAGTATATCTTTTGATGACATCATTGCTGACGATCGATGACCTCAAGCGTCTGCTACGCTAGAGATGACTTGACTGGACGAAACGTGGGTCCCACTTGCTGACCTTGAATTGACCGGTCACGCGCGGCGTGGAGATAATTACGGCGTCTCCTCGATTTCCGCGCGTAGTGGATGGCGTGGTGACGACGGTTCCTTGTGATGCTGACACGTGTACGGTCAGATCTGGTGTTGGGGTTAGGTCTTCTAGATGGCCGGCTGCCGTGCGTCGTCTTTGTTGTTATAATCATTGGGGAAAGCCGCGGTTTGTTTTCACCGCATCAGTTCTTGTTTTCACTGCCTCCTTGTGCTCTAGCGATTCTTGCTGCGCGCTGGGATTTCCTTCCACATTTCCATCTTCTTTTCTGCGCTTTCACCGCCGGCGCCGCCGTAGCGCAATGGGGAAACCGAAGAAATCGTCATCTGCGGTTGGGACCAGCGCCGCCGGAGGAAAGAAAGGCGCCACCGCTACCCGTGTCACCGATGGTGGTTGGCGGCGATCCGAGACGCGGCAGAGCGATCTCCGCAAGCTTCGCGAGCGGGGTCTGATCCCGCAAGATAGGGAGGCCGTCAAACTCCCCGGCAATGAGGTAATCCCCCGTCCCCCATCTGGGTATCGGGTTATGTTTCTCGCCTTCGTTATGCGTGGGTTTTCTTTTCCAGTCCACAACTTCCTCCATGGATTGCTCTTTTTCTATGGCATTCAGCTTCACCATCTGTCGCCCAATTCTCTTCTCCACATTTCTTGCTTCATCACTTTTTGCGAGTGCTGGCTTGGCATTGAGCCGCACTTTGGCCTCTTCCGGAAACTTTATTCCGTGAAGAGGCAGTCTGGTTCGGATGGTGTTTATCCCATTGGGGGTTGCATCATCTCCCTTAGTCCCAATCTTCTTTTCTTTTCCTTTTCCATGTCCAAATCTGTCCAGTACTGGCAGAGGCGATGGTTTTACATTTGAGACTCCGTAGTTCCTGGGCAAGATTTTGGTCTTGTTCCTTTTGACCCCTCCCAAATGATTGAGCCGAAAAGGTCCTGGAAAAACAAAATCTTGGATGGCGAGGACATCATCCGGACGTTTCTTGAGCGTCGGGTGCAGCCTCTCCAAGCGAGGGCGCACCCGATGTTTCTTTATTCTGGGCGCCGTGATCCGACGAGGGTTTCGGCTGAGAAAATACCCGAGGAGGATCTTGATAGGACCCTTCGCGCGCTGCTGAAGTTCAAGGCCGGAGAGAAAATCCCGGGGAAGTCGCTGACTCCGCCGTTTTCTTCGACGTTGGCTGTTCCACAGGTGTAGATTTGTGCGCGTAGCGCTTTTTTTGGTCGACTGCATATTTGTTTCATTTGTTTGCTAACAAAGTCCCTTCTGGTTTTTGCAGAGCTTCAAGGTGCCAGGCATGGTACCGCCATTGCCCGAAAAGTATCCGAATGCCCCGGATAATGAAGTGGTGGAGTCCGTGTCTGAACTGCCGTCGGCGCGGTCTCCGGCCGAAGATGCGGACGAGTCGAGTGAGGAACATACGCGCAAACGATCACAGAGCTCCAGCGAATCTTCGGATGCCTCGACTCCTCCGACTCCCAGAAACCCTCTATGCCTTGATCGTCATAGTGACGGGCATGGAGGTTCTTCCTCTCCCATTCCTGCCATTCCTGTGCGGGCTGTAGCACCGCACCCGCCAGCGAAGCGGAAGAAGGAAGAGAAGAAGGAAGAGAAAAAGGAGGAGAAGAAGGAGGAGAAGAGAGCCCGAAGGACTCCTCCTGTCTTCGACCTGAGCTCACTGGGCTCGTAAGTTTCTTGTTGTACTATTGTCCTTTTTCCTTCATGATTTTGCACCTGTGCTGATTGCTTCGTATGCAGGCATTCCTCCCACGGTTCCTCCAATGATGGTGCGCGGGAGATGATGGGGGAGTCAAAAATTGCGTCTCCTCCTCCTCAGACGGTGGCGACTTCGGGTGGCGCGGCTCCGGATCCTCCGTTGCAGGAGGTGCAGGTGGTTGCGCCTCAGAATTTCGCCAGCGAGCCTTCAGAGTCACCATCAGAGCATGTAAGTACCTTTTCTTCGTACCACGGGGGGAGCCCCGGGTGTCTGAAAAATTACTTGTCTTGTTCTTTTAGCGAATCTTCGGGGTGAAGCCCCCGAGTGTCTTCGCATTTGAGTGTGGCCTTTATTCCTTAATGCTGGGCGCAGCCCCCAAGTCCTTTTTCTTACTGGTGTTTCTTTTTCTGCAGCCTTTTGTACAGGAGGCCAAGCGACTGGTGCAGGAGTGCCTAGTGCTGGAGGCTAACCTTTGGCAGCTTCAAGGTACCTATTTGCCTTTTGGTGCTTTTTTCATTTATTCCGGTCTTGCTTTCTGACGTTTGCTTGTTTTGAATGCAGAGGAGCTTAATACTTCTCTCCGTGAGGTTGACGCTCTCAAGAAGAGCCTTGGTCAATCGGAGCAGAAGGCCGAGGCCGCCGTTGGCGCGAAGGAACGCCTCGATCTAGAGCTGACTAAGGCAGCCGAAGCGAAGGAGCGTCTGCAGCAGGAGGCCGCGGATCGTGAGGAGCAGCTGGCCACTGTTGCGGCTGCTCGTGAAAGAGAGGTGGCGGTGAAGCTCATGGCTGCTGCCAAGGCTATTTTGGGTAAGTGCTGGATTTGTGCTTGTTTCTTCGTGCTTCCTGTCTTCTTCTGTGCTGCTTTTCTTCATGTCTTCTCTCTTATTTTTTGTCTCAGATGCCGCAGGCATCGAGTTTGACCGCGGTGCTCTAGAGCACGGGAGTGCTCTAGATGATGCTACTGTGGCGGTCGAAGATCGCTGCAGCACCGTCGTCAGCTCCCTTGCCAAGGCGAAGGAGGTCCTTGGCCGCTTCTACAAGGAGCTTGTTCCTAAGGGCGTGGCCCTTGATGATGTGGATGCCCTGGCGGAGGCGTTATCAGCCGAAGCGCCTGCGGCGTATAAGCGCAAGCAGAAGGGCATCGACGCGTCCGTCGGGCTGGCGATGGCCTTGGCGGCTGGAGCGGAGCTGGATCTGCCCCAGATTACCTCTCAGATGCCGATGACTGCAGATGGATCCGAGGTAGCCTTTGTTGCCTACTCTGCTCGCTGCAAGCGATATGGGCCCAAGCTCATTGATTTGCTGTCTGAGTATGCACTACGGCAGTAGGGCAGGGCCAAAGCTAGGCAGTCTGGCTCCGAGGCGACTCAGGGTGCCGTGTCTTAGGCGTTGTAGACGTAGGATAGTTTGTAGTCTGTTTTTGTTGTAAATATTTTGAAGAACACAATCCTTGTGCCACGTAGTGGCCTTATATGTTTAATGAATTCTTCTGAGTTGTGCTCTACCATTGTCTGAATGTTTGTGTCCCTTTCTTTTTCTGATGCTATAGGTTCCTTCGGGTGCTGACCCTGTTGACACTTTGTCCGCAATGCCGATGCGGCCATATTTGGATGATTCCTCGCAACTCGCGTTTCTTCGGGATCGTGTGCGTAGTCTTGAGAGGGAGTTGCTTGGGTTGCGCGGTCACGCCGATGTGTGGAAGTCCAAGGCGGATCGTGGTGCAGCCAGAGAGGAGTACTTGATGGCGGAACTGGTTCGGCTGTCCGAACAGCTTCAATGTAAGTTTTTCTTTGGTTCGAGCTGTAGCTCAGTTCTTCGGATGAGCCTGCTGACCTTGCTCTTATTTTGTGCAATTGTCGCAGGTGCGAACCTTGCTCCGAGGGAAGAGAAGGAGCGTGTCGCTGTTCGGGTCAATTGTTTGACTCAACAGGACATGGAGGCCGGTGGCTTCTTCTGGATGGATCGTGACCGTGCCATGGCTCTGGCGACAGTGCAGGATCGTGTGCACCAAGTTTCGCGGGTGCTTCGTCAAGTGCAAATGTCGCTTTCCTCATTGTTGCACATCATTTTTCCTTTGGATTCTGTACCGACGAGCCTTGCGGGTCTTCTATCGAAGTTTCGAAGCGTGAGCAATGTCAAGGAGTTGGTGCGGCAACAGCTCGTCGCCGGAGTCAAGGCTGCATTGTCTCTTGTGAGGCTGCACCGGCCTGATGTAGATTTGGCTGTTGTGGCAGCTGGACCACCTCTTCGGCCGGATGGTGGTGAGTGGGACATGCGGCCACATTACGCAGCTGTAAGGCAGTATGCCGAATAGGTCGTAGATTTGTTTGAGCAGCGTGCTCGGATTATTCTTCAGAATAGGTAGTACCTGAAAAAAGAGATAGATGTAAATTTTGTATATTTCGGCTGGGCATGTTGTGCCCTTTGTTGTAAAGGTTTGTTTGTTGTGAGCACGCAGTGCTTTGATTGAGTATGTGTCCTTTTCGTTTGCCTGACGTTTTCAGCTACTCAGGTGTACACGTTTGATCCTTAGTCGATGAAATCGTGAGGTGGGGGGAGCCCCCGAGTGCGTTTGTAGCATGAAGTAAAGTTGCAAAATAGCGAACTGAAGTTTGGGGCGAGACACTTAGCTTTATTTATATCGTAATGGAGGAAGTACATTGTTCGGCTGAATAGCCTTGGCTGAAAGCCTTATTGAAAGTAAAGGGGGTAGGTTGCTAGGGATAGAATCGTCGCAGGTGCGAGATGTTCCATGGGTTGGAGTATGCGACTCCAGACTCCACGTGCTTGAGGCGGTAGGCGCCACCTGGGATGACTTCGGTGATGACATAGGGTCCTTCCCATGGTGACTCGAATTTCGCCGGTCGCTCTTGCTTGAGTCGCAAGACGAGGTCTCCTTCGACGAAGGACCTTGGGCGCAGCCGGCGGCTGTGATAGTTGTGGAGACTCTGCTGGTACACCGCTGATCGAGCTGCTGCTATGTCTCTTGCTTCATCGAGTGTGTCAACGGCATCTTCGAGTGCAGCCATGGATTCGGCTTCGCTGTAAGCGACGACCCGAGGGGCCTGGTGGCGTACTTCGGCTGGCAGCACGGCTTGGGCTCCGTGTACCATGAAGAATGGTGTGTAGCCTGTAGAGCTGTTTGGCGTGGTCCATAAGCTCCAAAGGACGGATGGTAGCTCTTTCGTCCAGGCTCCTGCTTTCCGTTCGAGTGGACTCATGAGGCGCTTCTTGATGCCCGCGCCGATTAGGCCGTTGGCCTTTTCCACTTCCCCGTTCGTTTGCGGGTGTGCCACTGAGGCGTACGTGATGTTGATCCCGAGGCCTTCGCAGAAGTGCTGGAAC
This sequence comes from Avena sativa, assembly GCA_916181665.1. Lineage (NCBI taxonomy): Eukaryota > Viridiplantae > Streptophyta > Magnoliopsida > Poales > Poaceae > Avena > Avena sativa. The sequence continues at coordinate 514,260,991 of OV702294.1, forward strand.
TCCTTGGAGATAAAGTTCGATCCATTGTCGGTGATGATGCTGTGCGGTATGCCGAATCTGTAGACAATGGACTCGAAGAACTTGACGGCAGTTTTTCCTTTCTGGTTGGTAACCGGCATGGCCTCGATCCACTTGGTGAACTTGTCGACTGCGACCAAGAGGTAAACGTGTCCCCCTTTCGAGGACTTTGGTAGTTTGCCGATCATGTCGAGGCCCTATTGAGCAAAGGGCCAAGCTATAGGTATGGGTCTGAGCTCTGACCCGGGTGCGTGCGGTTTGTCGGCGAACCGCTGGCATCCATTGCATCTTCGGACAATGTCCTTTGCGTCGCTCATGGCCGTTGGCCAGTAGAATCCGGCCCGCAGAGCTTTGGCGACTAGGGAGCGGCTGCCTGCGTGATGGCCGCAGATGCCCTCGTGGATGTCTTGGAGGATGGCCTTCCCGTCACCGATGGTGACGCACCTTTGCAGTACACCCGTAATACTACGCTTGTACAGCTCGCCATTGATGGTGGTGAAGGCTTTCGACCGACGAGATATGCGCCGGGCATCTGTCGGGTTGTCAGGCAGTTCTCTGTTTATCAAGAACTGTAGGTATGTTCGCGTCCAAGTTTCTTCGATTGCCATGACCTGCATTAGGTTGATCATGGCTACCTCTGTGTCCAGTTTTTCGGGTCCTTCATGTCCTTCAGGCAGCATAGCCCCCGAATGTTCTGCTTCTTCGGGTGATCCTTTAGGGAATTTCCGCTTGATGGATGGCACGCAGATCTATTCGAGGAACACACCTGGTGGCACCTTCGCGCAGGTGGAGCCGATGTTGGCGAGTCTGTCGGCCTCCTCGTTGCTTTCTCTTCCGACGTGCCGAAGCTCGCAGCTGTCGAATTCTCCTTCGAGTGCGTTGTAGAGCGCGCGGTACGCGATCATGTTTTCGGCGTGTGTGTCGCACTCATTCATCGTCTGCTGGAAATCGAGGTTGGAGTCACCGTAGATGACCAGGCGCGTTGCGCCGCATATCTTTGCCATCCTCATGCCGTGGATGAGGGCTTCGTATTCGGCCTTGTTATTAGAAGCTCGGAATTTCATCCGAAGGACGTACTTCATCGTGTCGCCTTGCGGGGAGGTCAGTATGACTCCTGCCCCTGCTCCAGCTTCTCGCTTAGAGCCGTCGAAGTGCATCGTCCATGACTGCGACATATCTGGGGTGTCTAGCAGCTGCAGCTCCATCCAATGTACCAGGAAGTCCGAAAGGACTTGAGATTTGATTGCGAGTCGCTTCTCGTAGACGATGTCCAAGGGTGACAGCTTGATGCCCCACAGGGCCACGCGTCCTGTGGCCTCTGGATTATTCAGGATGCTGTTCAGGGGTGCCTCGTTGACGACCATCACCTGGTGCTCCTGGAAGTAATGGCTCAGCCGTCGAGCCATCATGAACACGCCATAGGCGAGCTTCTGGTAGTGAGGGTACCTCTGCTTTGTTGGTGCCAGTACCTCGCTGAGGTAGTAAATTGGGCGCTGGACCCCGTGGGTCTTGCCTTCTTCGGGTCGCTCGACCACGAGTACGGTGCTGACCACTTGGTGTGTGGCTGCTATGTACAGCAGCAGAGGCTCGCGCTCCTTTGGCGTGACCAAGACGGGCGAGGTGGAGAGGAGCCGCTTGAGGCTTTCGAATGCATCGTTGGCTTCTGGTGTCCACTCGAACTTGTTTGCCTTGCGCAGCAGTTGGTAGAATGGCAGGGCCTTCTCGCCCATGCGGCTGATGAATCTGCTTAGCGCCGCCATTCGCCCTGCGAGCTGCTGGACGCCTTTGAGGTTTTTCGGCTTCTCCATTGCCATGATGGCTCTGATTTTCTTCGGGTTCGCCTCGATCCCTCGCTGAGAGATGAAGTACCCAAGCAGTGGACCCGATGGGACAACAAAGGCGCACTTTTCCGGGTTGAGCTTGATCCTGTAGCGATCAAGGTTGTCGAACGTCTCGCGGAGATCGTCGATAAGTGTTCTTCCTTCTTTGGTTTTTATCACTATGTCGTCAACATAGACTTGGACGTTGCGACCGATCTGGTCCTTGAGGCAGGCCTGCATGCATCGCTGGTACGTAGCACCTGCGTTCTTTAGCCCGAAGGGCATTGTGTCGTAGCAGAATACTCCGAACAGTGTGATAAACGCCGTTTTCTCCTGATCTTCGACCTCGAGTCGAATCTGGTTATAGCCTGAGTAGGCGTCGAGGAAGGAGAGTTTCTCACAACCTGCTGTCGAATCGATGATCTGATCAATCCGAGGAAGAGGGAAGTGGTCCTTTGGGCAATGCTTGTTTAGTGACGTGAAATCCACGCACATCCGCAGGATGTCCGTGTCCTTCTTTGGGACCATGACTGTGTTTGCCAGCCACTCGCTTTCCTTGATTTCCCTGATGAAGTCTGCAGCGAGTAATCTGTTGATTTCCTTGCCGATGGCTTTGGCTCGTGGTTCGGACAGTCTCCGGATGGACTGCTTGACTGGCTTGGTGTCTGGAAAGACGTTGAGTGCGTGCTCGGTGAATTCCCTGGGAACTCCTGGCATGTCCGCAGGACACCAGGCAAAGATTTCCCAGCGCTCACGGAGGAATTCGACGAGCGCGCCTTCCTATGCGGGGCTGAGGTCGTTGGCGATCAGCGCCGTCTTGGAGGTGTCAGTCGGATGGACCTGCACCTTCTTTGTGTTGACGGTGGAGTCGAAAGACATGTCGGGTGTGTTTTTCCTTGTGACTGGGGGTGCCCCGTTATCCGTCACCTCGCGAAGCCTTACGAGTTCGTCTTGCATGCCGAAAGACTGGGAGATTTTGTTGAAATCCCTGTCGCATTGGTCTGATCGGGTGAAGCTCCCGTGGACTGTGATGACGCCCCTTGGTCCTGGCATCTTGAGTAGTAGGTATGCGTAGTGTGGGACAGCCAGGAACCTTGCGAATGCTACACGCCCCAGGATGGCGTGGTATTGCGACGGCCAGTCCACCACTTCGAATTCGAGTCGCTCCTGCCGGAAGTTGTCCGGCTTTCCGAAGATGACGTCGAGCCCTATTTTGCCCAGGGGGAATATGCCCTTCCCTGGAACGATGTCGTGGAACGTTGTGTCTAACTGTTCCAGGCTGCATTGCGGGATCCGCATTGCCGCTAGAGTGCTTGCGAACATTAGGTTGATGCCGCTGCCGCCGTCCATGAAGACGCAACTCATCTTGAAGCCTCCGATCTGCGCCTCCAGCACCAGGGCAGCATGACCTGGGCGAGGTATCTGGCAAGGGTGATCCGCGCGAGTGAATGTGATGCAGGACTCCGATCCACTGAGGTACTCAGGGATTGCATGCGGAGTTGCCACGGCCAAGTTGATTTGTCGGGTGATTTTCTTCTGCACCCTATTCATGGGGCGTCCCTTCTGGATCATGTTTAGTGCTCCTTTCGATGGGGGGTACCCGTTCCCAGCGTTGTTCTGTGCTGGTGCGACTAGTTGGTTTGGGCCTCCAATAGGCGGCGGTGGAGGAGCTCCGAGCACTATTTCGCCTGGCGCAGGTGGGTTTCTGAACGCAGGTATTGGGGCTTGTTGCCTCATCTGCACCATGCTTTCGCTGAGTTTATGGAACTCGCGGCAGTCTTTGAGCATATGGCTGGCTTTTTTTGCCATCTTGCTTGTCGATGTAGAAGTGGATGGTGCATGGACCCAAAAGTTTGTCGTATGCTGAGGGTTCGTTGTCGCGGTCACGGCGTTGCCACGACTGTGCTGGGCGTCCGCTGTCACAGAAGTTTCTTCCACGGTATCCTCCGCTGTTGCGGCTGTTGTCCTTGCGGCGGTCAGCGTAGCCGGCCGCGACAATGTCGGGTCCGTCGCGGTCCTCGTAGACGCGCGATCTCCTCTTGCTGCGGCGTTCCCATCTTCGGCCGTAGTCGTCCTCTTCGTCCGATTGTGCTCGGTGAATGCAATCTTCGCTGTCCGCCCACCTGTTGGCGATGTCCATGAGATGGTCGAGTGTCTTGGGCTTGATGCGCCCAAGTTCCTCCTTGAAATCTTGGCGTTTAACGCCGTCCCTGAAGGCGTGGATGGCCCTCTCTTCAGAGATGTGTGCTGTGGAGTTCTTGGTGGTAGACCAGCATAGTATGTACGAGCGAATAGATTCACCCGTTCTCTGAGTGCAGGCTCGCAACTCTTCGATTGAGGCGGGCCTCTTGCTAGTGCCCTTGAAATTTCGGATGAAGCTGTAAGCTAGCTCCTCCCAACTTCGGATGGATCCTGATGATAGGCTGCTGAGCCAGACCCGCGCCGCGCCTGTCAGCTGCAGCTGAAGGCATTGCATGGCGGTTTCTTTGTTGCCGCCGTGTAGCTTGACGGATGACAGATGGTCACTGAGCCAGGATTTTGGATCTTGCGTGCCGTTGAACTTCGGAGTATCCGAAGGAAGCTTTAAATTGCGTGGCATCTGCGTTCGCCGAACAGATCTGCTGAAGCATCGAGCTCCGCAGAGTTCTCCTTCGTCTTCGTCCATCTCGGATTCAGACCAGCATGCACGTTTGGCTCGTGCTTTGTCGATTTTGCGCTGTGTAAGCGCGTCTCTAGCGTCGTAGTCGCGTTTATGGCGATGCGAGCTCTTCTTCCTTCGAGGAAGGTCGTGTTCCTCTTCCTCTTCGGATGAAGGGGTGGGGCTCCGGTCGCGCCTGGCCGGAGCTTTCTTCTTCGGCTCCACAGGAGCATCTTCGTGGAGCGCAGCTCCGACGAGTCCGAGTCCGGTGAGTGCGGACTTATGCATGGCTCTTTTCGGGTCCCGCTCCGGAGGTGGGTGGGCCGCGAGATACGCAGTGGCTGCCATGATCGCGGCTTGCGGTGTCTTCGGGATGATGTTGCCGTTGGCATCCATATCCATGAACGATGTGTGGAGAGTTCGGGTCACATCACGGCGTTCCCTGGGATCCATGTTCTCCACCCGAGAGCGGTGCTTGTTTCCCTGGTTTCCGTTTGTGCTAGAGCCGGGTGCCATGGCGGAGAGCACAGCTCGTCGCGCGCTGGACTCAGAGGCTGCTTGCTTGCGTTTGTCGAGCGTCTCCTGCATCTTGACTTGCTTCTTGTGCTCCTCGATGAAGAGGTAGTGGTATGCCATTAGTAGTTCACGTGGGGAGTCTACAGGCAGGACTATGTCGCCTGCTACGGCACGGCGTGCCTGGACCCATCCTTCTTTGCTAAGTTGGATGAGGTGGCCGTTGTTTTCCCCGTTGGGTGGGGGGACTGGCTTCTTCTGTTCCCGCCGTTTTTGCCGTTTCTGTCCTGCGGGTTGGGGTTCGTGTTGGGCGGCGGGTTAGGCGTTTGCTGTTCCTGGATGACTGTGGCGCATTGGTAGCGCTCGTAGATTGGTCCGCTGCTGCCGCAGCTTTCGGATCCGGAACCGTAGGTCCCTTCATCCGAAGGTGGATCGCACAGATTGGAGTTGCAGCTGTTGCTGTCGTAGGACTCATCTGTCGATGGTGATGTGTGTAGCACAGGGTGTGGAGCCCACAAGGCGGGCCTGATTGATGGTAGGGGCACCCGCTCAGGAAGGCGGAGGGTGCCAGTTTGCCCCACCTGGAAGCAGAAGCCCCCGAACAAGATTTCGAGTCCGTCGCCTACGGGCTCGAAGTCCTTCATGGTGGCCGGCGAGTGGGCCGTGAAGTCGAAAGCGCCGAAGAGGAGATGATTCTCCGTCGCTGCAGAGTTGTAGATCGATCGGGTCGGGACCGTCACGATCGCACAATCAGCAGCCCCATTTCCCACAGACGGCGCCAATTGACGAGGTTTAAACTCATCAATGCCCATTGTTATGGACTTTGGGTTTTGGAGAAGATGGGGATGCTAGAGATCGTGGAACGGTTAACAGACAAGCAACCAGGGGACACGAGATTTACCCAGGTTCAGGCCCCCAGAGGGAAAACCCTACTCCTGCTTGTCTGCTCTTGATTACGGCGGAACCGAAGATTACAGGGTGCACAGATTCGATCTGGCGTGGAGGTGCGTGTGCGAAAGTATGAGTCGAGAGATCTAGGACGTGCCCTCCTGGCCTTTATATAGACTTAGGCAGGTCCCGGGCATAGTCCTAGTCGGTTACAGGTTCTAGGGTTTTACCCCTTTGAATTTCCTATCTATGCTAGTCTTGCTCTCCAAGGATCCGAAGACGTCATGGGCCTTGGCCACCCGAAAATCTTCATGGGCCAGCGTATGTCTGCTGTGGGCCTTCCTTGGGCTGGGCCAGGTATACTGAAGTTACGTACCCGTAGGGTATAACCATTTCAGCATGGCCCTGGCAAGTCCATCGAGCCAGTTGTTCTCTCTTAAGGTGAACTGAATTTCCTCTGCAGTGGGGGGTTCAATCTTTCCACGTAGACTTGCAACAACTAACCATTATAGATCTTCTCCTTCTTGATCATTGAGCTGAGCTCCGAAGAACTCGGGGTGCGGATGCTCCAGCATCTCCGACAGCTAGTCCAAGTCACGCTCAAAGATGAGGTCTCCTCCATTCCCCAACTGATAAAACTTGCTGTACTTCACGTCCATCTATAAGAATATAGGATGAGTAAGTTAGTAGAGTGATCAAGTGTGTCAAATTTTATGTAAGTTTGCAAGATTTTTTGAGGAACATGAATTTTCAGGAAAGAATCCAAGTGATAAGAATGAGAATAAGTTTTTGTAAATACTCACTTCCTTTGGTTTTGAAACTAAGTTTTTGATTTAACCGTCCATTCTAACTAGGGTCTCCTATGGTCAGGATTGCTCTGATACCAACTTTTCAACACCCGAATTTTTAATCATAGATGCCTGTTATGCCATACATCGCAATCCCAGGATTACCATTTTTGCGAGACATAACAGATTGGATATCACAGTACATCATCCATTACAAACCATACATAAGGTCTTACACAAATAAGGATCTCATGATCCAGTTCTTAATACAATTCAAGCAGCGGAATAACGTAATAGTAACGATAGCGTGGGCGAAGCTCCATCTTCATGGTCATAGGCAATGCTGACGATGGGAGATGATCCTAGTTGTCATAACCTTCCTACTCTCCTTCTTCCTGATACTCCTCTTCATAGTCTGGCCACGGGAATATCCAGGGACAAAGCCATGAGTACTCTTTAAGTACTCGCAAACTAATACTAACAAGTGAAGTGGTTTGGAATAGGATATACTAAGCTCTAGGGTTGCTTTGTAAAAATCCAAATTTACCTCTACTAAGTTTAGAAGCAAAGAAAGCTAGTGGAAAGTTTTATAACACCTAAGTGGGAACTTGAATTTCATATCACAAATCTGTTGTGGTCAAGTCAAATTCATAAATCATTTCATAATTCATTTTGAAAACATCTGACGATGGAACAGTATGGCCACTCCAACTGTCCATAACCGCGGACGCGGCTATTCGAATAGTTTGACACTCTGCAGAGATTGTACACTTTCACCACAACATTCGATACATCCGTCATGAACAATCCTGAATTCACCATACTCAGTATGCGGATAATCAATCCTAACCTTTCAATTACATGCCCTAGTATAGGCACCTCTCCTGTGAGTTTGGCCTCCCAACCATGACCAACTGTCATCTTGGGTACTGCACAGGTGGACAATCTTTACAAGGTAGCCTCAGCTTAGACCTTGGCTGCAAGGGAACCCATACTAAGGTATATAAATTTCCAGTCAAGCCCTACCCAATTTTCGGGTATTGTGGTTGTACGGTAAAATTGGAAGGGTATCGCATCCAGACAACCATCAGTTTTATAAAGGGCTAAGGCTCATGCCTTATCATTTTCATCATCAAAATCATCTGGTGTTCGGAAACACATGTCAAAACATTTCAGTAGAATGACTCATCATTCTAAGGTTTTCATAACCATTTTCACCAAGTATTCCCATCTAAAGTTGATCAAGTTTTATGCTTAGCACTAGCATATATAAGTGGGGGTAAATACTAATGATGGGTAATAAACAAGTGTGTCTTATATAAGTAAAATCTCATGCCTCAGGATAACATCAAGATTATCTAACTTAGGCCAAATTTTATGCTCTTTATGCTACCTTCAATTATCTTTCTAAAATCTACAAGTTACTAAGTAAACTTTTGATAGACAGCTTTTAATAAAGAAAATAAAATACTAAGCTTGCAAGTAAAACTAGGATGGTGTGTCAAGTGGCTATAAGTTTGCAAGTAGAGCTTGCAAGTAGTAGCTTGCAAGTATTGGCTTGCTAAGATATCAGTATAAGCTTGCTAAGTTGCAAGTGTTAGCTTGCTTTGTGCAGAGCAGTGCTTGAAGTTCTCCTCGGCTTCTTCGTCGTAGTATCCTCCTTCCTCCTCGTATCCTTGGTCGGTACTAGTGTCTATAAATAAATACGAGGTACACAATCACTAAACAATACTTAACTATTTCTAATCATCACATAAAGGTTCACACTAGATGATCTATCATCATCACTAACCTTACAAGGATTGAAACACTTGTCTCATTTATTTTATTTTAAAAAAGTAATTTCTACTCATTGAAAAACTACTTAAGATTTAATATTCTCCAACTCAAACATGGGATCATGTTGACACATGTCATCACCACATATTTTAGCACATGGGAATGTGATTTAAAGTGGTGTCACAATTTAATAAGGTTTAACCTTTTTATTTTAATTAATTAAAGTGACTAGAAATTCCTATGTGGCATTCTTTTATTACTTGATCATTATTTCTGTAAGTAAATCTATATGTCTTTATATATTCTGAAAGATATGGTTAAATATGATTTTTGAGAGTTGGAATACTCTCAAAAGCTCTTATGATTGAATTTTGAAAAATGTTTGAATGCAGAAAAGCTTCTGCCTTATTATTTTTACCATGGGTGATCTACAAATCTAAATGGTTTGAATCCAACGGGCTTGTATTAAGCATTCCAGTACCTTTCTAACAAAATTGGTTTCATGCACTTTGGTTCAGTGAGTCGAGCGGGGTTAATTTTTGAATCTAGGTACAGAACTGGGTTTGAAATTAAATGAATAAATCTAAATTTGAATTAGTGGGTTGTGCGGGATGTTTAACTGGGCCGGCCCATTACGCACAGCACACGCGCGGGCTGGTTAAGTGAGCGACCCCACTCGTCAGTGAGTCAACGAGTGGAAAAGCGGTACGGGGCGATTAGGGCCGTGCGATCTAGCTCTAATTGAACGGTTGCGGTTCATCGTCCACGTTGAACAACGCCGGCGAGACAAAACCCTAGTGCGGCCGGTGGGGGTCGTGGGAGGCTCACCGGGGTTCAGTCGTTGGTCGGCGATGGGGGCGAATGACAAAGTCAGCGATGATGATTCTCCTGGTACCGGCAGCTTCTCCTAGGGCGGCTCCAATCGACGGCGCCTCTCCTCCTCTGCAGCTGCGAACTCTGGTGAAATTCCGGCGACCTGGTGCTCTCCTTGCTCCGGGAGTGAGTGGGTGTGATCAGTGAGAGGTGGGGAGTGATTTGGTGTGAATAAAACGAGCGGGGGAGGCTTCCTTTTATAGTGGCTGAAGGGGAATGAATGGAGCAGGCGGAGCTCGTCGGTGTCGACGGCACAAAGTTCTACCGGCATGGGCGACGATAGGGGTGGTGCTGTGCTCCCTGGTGAAGCTCAACGGTGTGGTGGCGAAGCGTGGGGCGATGCGAGATGGTCAGAACATCGTGGTGCTTTGGATGGGTCCGACGGCAATTTTAATGGCGCACAGCATGCATGGTCCGCGCGGCGGCGAACGAGGTTGTCTGGCGGGGTGGTAGGGTGCTGGCGATCACGTCTTCAAGCGGCGAGGGCGGCACGTGGTCTGTGGGCTGCTGTCGCTGACGACGCACTAGCGTGCTCTCGTCTCGTACGCAGAGAGACTGGGTGCGTGCTTGGCGGGTGGTCCAGTGGCTGGCTGCGCTCAGGGCTTGGACAGGGACTGGAGGTGGACGATGGCGTGCGTATCAGACATGTTGGCTAGGCTTGGTGCTTGCTCTAGCTAGCTAGCCATGGTCGGCTAGCAAGGGTGCCTTCGGGTTGGCATGGCATGGTGCAATGGGTAGGGGTCTAGGGGTGGTCAAGGCACTGGGGAGACAAGTGTGATCAATGGTGAACAATGCTTAGCCAAATTACTGCTCAAAACAGTGAAGTTTGGCCAGTTTGATTTTCTATCTCCAAGTGTTTGATGAAATGGCCGCAAGAAAATTGGATTTGAATTTTGGGTTCAAACTTGGTGGGTTTGCTAGGCACATACTAGGGAGTATCTGGTTAGTTGTATTGGTCAAGGGGCACTGGTTTGGTTGGGTTTTGAAAAGGTGTGATCTTCACATATGTTAAAGATTCAATTTTGAATTGTAATTTGAATGGGGTTGCTAAATGTTTCTGCAAGTTTGAAAGGTGGGATTTGATTCACTTTTACTTGGTCTTGCAAGGGGTGACAAGAAATGGAAAAGTTTCTGTTTGAAATCTTGGACTAGAAACACTCAAAGTGACCTAGTGAGCAAGATTTGCAAAAATGACCATTTGCTTTATTTAATTTATTTTTGATTTTTTTCTTGACTTAATTCTGCTTGGAAATATTTTAGATGATGTTATTTTCATCTTTAAACCATTCCTTGCTATTTAGGTTAATCACACAAGTTCATTCATGCATTTATCAAATCATCACATACACACATGCATTCATTTGGTTTTTATTTAATCAAACTTTTTGTTAACCCTAATTTTAGTGATTAGAGTTTGATGATCATTGTTTCATATTTTTGGGATGTTACACTATCTTGCTCTCCTCTTTTTTGTATGGTAACATCTAATGTCTTAGCAGGGGCGGAGCCAGGATTTGATGATAGGGGGACGAGGAGGACGACAACAACAAAACAGTATAAAATATATTTTTAGATGCGGTGATAAATAAGTATAACATCAATAGAGAATGATGATGTGAAAAATCGTTAGTGTTTAGTCAATTCTATGTATTTCTATTTATTTTTTGAAGCACAGTTTTTTACAAAAATTAAATTGTTCAATTCTTCTCTTGCATTTGTGTTTCAACTCCATGGTAGTGTACAAATTGATATATATTCCTATTCAATCTAAACAAAACGAAAACTAGCTAGTAGCATGCATGCATAATATTGATCTTCCCAAAAAAATGTAATTATATTCCTATTCAATCTAAACAAAACGAAAACTAGCTAGTAGCATGCATGCATAATATCGATCTTCGCAAAAAATTGTAATATTCATTCACACCGTACCTTAGGTATAAATATAGACATACAGAATAGCAATTGCACACCGATGTAGTTGTGCAGCGACGGAGCGGTTTGTGCCAGGTTGTATCCTTCTCTATTCTTGCATTGTGGTATATCGAGACGATGAGTGGCGGCCGGCGGCATGCACTGCCATAGAAGGTAGCAGCGGGATGTACAATTCATTAGTCATAGATCGATCTACTAATTCCCATCGGCAGAAACTGTATGGCTAGATGCAGATTGAGTGACTTCTGAAGTTCTGATCCTAAAAACATGGGCTAGACGGCTAGTGGGCTTTGTTCATTGGACTACATATGAATAAACTAAACGTGGGATAATTAATTTATGTTTGTCTATTACCGCACGTAGTATGCTAGCACCTGTAGCTAGATATTGAGGGGGGCGATCGATTAGGGGGGGTCTAGCCCCTGCTAGCCCCCCTTGGCTCCGCCCCTGTGTCTTAGGATAGATGCTATTTTACTATTTTTTTCTGTGGGGACTAGGATGTTTGCCCATAGCTTATGATTTGGTGTTTGCGATATACTTATTTTTCTTACTCATCTTATGATCTGATATACATGGATAACTGTGTTGAAATAAAAATTCCGTAGCTCAGGTTATGTTCCTTGGCTTAGATATATGAAACTATAATGAAGTTAGTGGTTGTTTTCACGCCAATCCTAATGTTTCCTGGCTTAAATATTAGAAAGTATGCTGAAAAGTTATTAGTTCTTTCGACACCCTGTTTGTTATTGAGGTTATCACACAATTATTTTCATTCTTTTATCTAATATATACTCTTGATGGTAAAAATTTAATGTCTTCATGCATGAGCTGAGAGAAATGACACATGTATCAAGAAGAATCTACAATCTGCTTACTTTTTCTGCCAAATGTTGAGGCGTTTAAGGGCATGTGTAATGAAGGGTTCTTCTACCCAAGTGCTTAGAACTAAGCACATGCTGAAATGTTGAGTTATCCATTACATATAAGTTTACGTAGGTGTTTAAGTTGCGGAGCCGTCTCACTAGCACCAGCTCAAGCATCTCTGATGTCCAACGCAAATCTACCTGCATGAAGTAGGAAATGTAGGAACAAGATTAGACACTGAGTGAAGCACCGTACAAAAAGGGCGCAATTAATTTCTGAGGCACCGAACAAGCATCGAAGCAAAAGGAGGCACTCTTGGCCCTTTGAAGCACCCGATGACCGTCACCTGGAAAGAAAAACACGGTTTTCCCCCAAAGCATTGATCTAGGCACCTGTGTTGTACATGCTCTAAGGTAAGAAATCACCACCTCCTATGCATTTATTGGTTTCTTTTAATAATAGTTTACCAAAATATTTTTCTTATCCTTAATTATCATGTTTTCTGTTTGTTAGATATATGTAACTTTTCCAAGTGTATTGAACGTCGTGTTTGGGTGATTCCAACTTTTGAAAGATCAGGTGGGTGCATATGGCTGATCACCTTCAGTATACTGTTTTATAGGTACAGTAATTATAAAGATGTACATCTCAGATTTTGGTTGAACAGTCTGTGTAGATGCAGTTCTATTTGTGCATGTTTGTAATGTTTGATTTGACAGGCCCTTGGTGAAATTTTAAGAATATTGTGGTTGAGAATAAATAAACGTTAATTTGTGCTTCAGTTTATATATTTTTCTAAACCTCACTCCATTCAACGTAAATAATTTATTAGTGATATTAACAATTTTTATGTTGAATAGCTTAATCTGATAAGTTAAGAAATGATTGCATTCCCTGTAACATGAAGTAGTGGCTTCAAAGATTCGTTCTACGCGATGTCTTAATCTTGGTATAACATCAATGTCTTAATTTTGGTATAACATCATTGTTCTGTTTTTGGTCGCCTGCAAACTATGTGTCCTCGCATAGAAGGAAAGTAATGGTAGTGCAATGTTTTCATAAATTCCATCATTCGTTTAAAATGATGAAGCATTTGCACAAACCAAAAACTGCATATATGGTTTATGATGAGGAGATATTTGACTTGTTTTTGCTTTAAGGTGTGAACTTTGGTTGGACATCATCTAGCACCAGTCTACTGACGGTTAGAATAGGACATATTACATAATGCACGGATAGAAGATCGTATGCGAGAATAAGAAAATCTGAATCAAAGAAAATTACAATTTCCAGTGTTAGGTAAAACATGATCTTGGCATTGACCTTCTAGCAGAAAATTTATATGATGTCAGACACAAAGAGGTATTGGTATCACATTTTCTTTTGTTACCTTGCGCATGTGTATGCTTCTTAGAATTAAGAGTTCCATAGCACTGAAAAGTAATTAACTACTGACATTCCTCTCATGTTCAAATAAAGTTAGAAGCCAGGGATTGAAATAGTTATAGTGGTTAATCTACGGGGTGGATCATGAATGCCAAGGTCGCTATTATATTCATCCAATGCAATACCACCTATTTATAATTTTTCTGTTCAAAGGGTAAAAATTGTTTGTTAAATTTGTAATTTCCTTGGAGGGATGCTAGATGTCAACTTTTTGGTGTCAGTTCTGTTTCTTCAAGGGGGAAGTTTCTGTCCTCAATAGTTATTGCTTTCTTGCTCTAGGGCCTTCATATCTTATCTTGACTCTTGATAGTGTTCAAATTCACTTAAGTATTGTTCAAGCTTATTTGCATTGAAAGGTTGTGCTTGCCGTTTTGAAGTTACTTTTGAGTCGTATAATGTTTCATCCCTTTTGCTAATTGTACACATGTTAGCTATATGTCATTTTGTTGGGCATCGTTTCTAGGTTATTTTTCATTATTGTTTCTTGTTTTTATGTGAAACTTGTACGATGAATCTTGGTAAATCCAGTGTAAATACGCCAAGAGATGGTCCCTCAAACACTAATACAAAACCTGCTAATTTTATGGTTTTGTGGCTTGGCTGTTGTGTAAGACTACCGCTAGTGGAGAGGGGAGTGTTATTGAAGCTGAAATTCTTATTTGTATCTACTAGCATTGCGTTGGACACCATTGGTGTCAAGACATATCCCTAAAGATCTCTAAGCTCCCTAGTTTTGAGATGCTATCCTTACTCCATCGTCCGCACCAATAAGAAGTCAACACGTAACTTAAGCCCAGTGGGTGAATATGCTACCTCGGACGCTTCGACAGAGCCTAGGTCGATCCAAGTAACTAACCCTAACATAGAGATTTAAAAAAAGTTGCAACCGATCCTAGCCTCTACCCAGAACCCAAGAGGGAGGCGACATGAGGCTGAGAGAGAGCTTCTCCTCGGTGTCGGTCGCCACCAGCACTGCCTAATCCGTGTTCATGGACAACCCCAGGCCCCAAATGCCAGTCAAAACTCCTCTCATAACCCTGCAATCAGTCCACGGCCCATCGAACCCATCCTCGCCTTTCCCGCGCTCTTGTGCCAGGCGCCTCTGTACCTCCACCTCCGCTGCAGCCCTGAGGCATATACGATGAAGAGATCGAGTATGCTATGGCCAATGCGCGAGATCAACACGAAGAAATTCGTCATAGTATGCCGCCCTCTGATACGTTGGAAACGTATCTATAATTTTTTATGCTCCATGCTTATTTAGTATCTACTTTGCTTTACTTGTCCACACTTTGAGGTGTTTTTTTACATGTTTTCTGGTACTAACCTACTGACAAGTTGTAACAGTGCCAGATGCCTATTTTTTGCTGTTTTTGGTTTTAGAAAAGTTAATATTCTCGGAATTTGACGGGACAAACGTCAAAGTCAATTACTTTTCGTGGGGAACAACAAGTCCAGAGGGGAGCCGGAGGGGCCAGCCAGGGGGGCCAGACCCACCCTAGGCACGGGTGGGCCCAGCCCCGCGCCTGGCTAGGGTTTGGGCACCCTGGCCACCTCTTCGGCCTTCCCCTTCGCCTATAAGAAGCCCCCGATGCAGAAACCCTGGGTACCCGATAAAATATCCAGGAAACCGTATGTAGCCGCCGCCACCATCGTCCCTAGATTGGGGGGGGGGGGGGGTTTCTGAAGTTCTTCCTGGCACCCTACCGGAGGGGGGATCATCCCGGAGGCCTTCTCTCCGGTATGATGCATGAGTAGTTCCACCTTGGACTATGGGTCCATGTAGTAGCTAGATGGTTGTATCTCCTCCTTTGTGCTTTCATGTATAGATCTTGTGAGCTCCGTTCATGATCAAGATCTAATATATTTGTAATCATGCATGTTGTGTTTGCGGGGGTCCGATAGATATTGAGATTATTATGTTGGGTTGATTAATGGTTTTGTCTTTATGATTGTATCATGTCTGTGTTGTTTGTGATCTTGCATGCTCTCCATTGTTAGTGGCTATCTTGGCCAAGTAGTTGCTAGTGACTCTAAGAGTGGGTATTTATGCTCGATAGTGGGTTCATGCCTCTAGTTTCCAAAGAAAGTGACAGAAATCTCTTCGGTTGTAGATGTGTTGTTGCCACTAGGGACAAAACAACGGTCTCTTCTTCATGAAACATGTGGACTGTTTACCTAACACACTTTGCTTAAAGCAGTTGTCTATTGCTTGCAACTTAATACTGGAGGGGGTTCGGATGATAACCTGAAGGTGGACTTCTAGTCATAGATGCAGTTGGATGACAGTCTATGTATCTTGTTGTATTGCCCAATCGAATCTCATAGGATCTTTCTAACTGTAATTGCATTGTTATGCCTTGCTTAGTTCCTGTCAATTGCCCTGCTGTAATTTGTTTACCCTTCATGCCATGTTGTTTATCTAAGGAGAGCACCTCTAGTGAACTATGGACCCCGGTACAATCTTTACCATTGATACATCTTCCACTGTTACTTGTTTACTTGCTACAAACAACCATTACCTTCCACACCATACGTTTAATCCTTTGTTACAATAAACCGGTGAGCTTGACAACCTCACTGATTCGTTGGGGCAAAGTCTTGAGTTTGTGTTGTGCAGGTCTCCGCGTTGCTTGCAACACCTGTGTGGCGTTTCCTTTCTCCTTGATAACCTCGGTCTCTACTGAGGAAAGACTTGCTACTGTGCTCATCACACCTTGCTCTTGGGGTTTTCAACGAAGTGCTCCACGTCAGCACCATCACCCTCTCAATTGGTGTCGTTGTTCCTGCTGCTGCACCAGGTGAGTCCTCTCCTTTCTTACTTGCAAGATCACGTGGTTGCTCGGATTACTTGTTTTGTGGTGTGGTATTGTCTTTTCTTGCGGAAGCGATATGTGCCTTCCTTTTGTATCAAATATCAATCCATGCTTAGTTGCTTGATCTGGTATAAATGTTGATCATAGGCATTACGGAGTTTTTTCTTAAGATCATAAGGTATTCGATGAATTGCCTAAGATGTTCTCACCAACATAATTTCCATGCATCTAATTATGGTAATAAAAGGAATAACCATA
The DNA here is from genome assembly GCA_916181665.1 of Avena sativa. Lineage (NCBI taxonomy): Eukaryota > Viridiplantae > Streptophyta > Magnoliopsida > Poales > Poaceae > Avena > Avena sativa. The sequence goes on from OV702294.1 coordinate 514,277,627, forward strand.
GACTATTAATACTCGATAACGTTCGTGCATCTGAATCAGATCTGTTGAATGCAATCGATCCCACACTCCAGTTCTTCTCCGAAGTCCGAAGTGAGGAGTCATCTTGCCAAATTGCAAGTATAAAATGTAAAACTATACAACTATTTTTTTTATGATAACAGTATAACTCAAGCATCACCTGATGCATTGTTGTCTACTGTAACTTTGCTTTTAGGGATTTTCCGAGCACAAGGATCAGCTTGGAGCTCTCCCTATACATGATATGGTAGCTAATTATAATAATGTATCTTTGAAGTTCATCATATGGTTGCATATAATCATGATTCACTTTTTATTTATTCATCCCCTTAGGTGTTATGATGACGAAGTTTGTTGATGAAGCACGTTGAATTTCAGAACTAGCAACATGCTCTTAAAGTATTTGTGAGTTTCCATACGACTCCCTCTGCCATGAAAGCTTCCACCTTTATTAATCACAGAAAGTGATGGTCAAGAAAGAACGATCACCGCAAAGGGACGGTGCTCATCAGGAGATCTGTCATATAAGGATGGGAGCTGAATCTTTGTGTCTTGAGGAATGCAGACACCACTGCACGAGCAACTACATCCATGAATTCATATGTAGCAATCAGGTATATTCATTCTTTTTTCGTCTATTGTTGTAGTTGCACTAATCATGCATCAACACTAATTGCTCATATGATGAACCTTTGCTTGCTTGAGTCTGGTAATTAAATTGAGCTCACTTCAATGGACTTTTTCTTCACCACATTGATGTTAGGTGATAAGGGTGACTCCAGTTTTTCAGAACTGCTACGTGTAGACAACATGATACATATGAGTATTATGTGCACGTGAAGTCTCACAAATTGCTCCCAATGAACTTAAAAGTGAATGGAATCTTGTGTGCCTTTTTCTTTGATCATGTAAAAGTACTGGAATTTCCCGTGCCTTTTATTTTATTCATGGATATGTGGGCATATTAGTAGCATGATGCAAATGCTGTACGGGTGACAAATAAAAGGAAACAAGATTTTAAGAAGAGCTAGATTCAAGAAATGCTAACCTACAAGACTACAAGAGCAGGTTCTTCCACAGCTTCTTCCACCCCCTGTGAAGATTCATATTCAGGCAGCATAAAAATCTCCTCAGTCTCATGAACATTTGGAAAGCCTGTATTATGTTCAAAATTTGCACCAAAACTACCGAAAGTTAGCCCATATTTTTCTGACTCTGTGTCCTGAAGGTGATCAGGGATAATGACATGCTGTTGTCAAACAATTTCATGAAATGCACTTACAACCACCCCAAATCCATGCTTTCATTCAAAATAGCTTATGATGCAGTGGGACAGTAATATCCCTCAGGATTCTACCATCAAATTATTTCTTACTGTCTATTGCAAAATAAATTATGCATCACCAGCTGAACTGGAAGTATCTTATTTGTCGGACTTCTCATTATTGCCAACCATCTAAGCATTCGGGATTTTACTTTTATGCCATATGGCTATCTGGTATATAAGCACTATTCATTTATTTTTATGTGTGGCTGTAATGTAGTTGGATAACAAGGTACTGCATTTAGACTGTTTTCAAATGACGACGGGCATTTTTTGTTCATGTATGTTCTGGAAGAGGATCAATATTATCTCAGAAATTCTAAAACAATATTAGTACTCCCTCCGACCCATATTAGTTGACTTGAATTTGGCTAGATTCGGATGTATCTAGCACTAAAATATGTCTAGATACATCCGAATTTAGACAAATCGAAGTCAAGTAATATGGGTCGGAGGGAGTATTTTCTAGAAGACTCGCTAGAAGAAACCACTGGATAAATTTTTGGGTAAAACTCTTTGCAAGTTTGCAACGAACTTAAGGTTGAGTGGTGCTTTTCATCATGGCCATTATGTAAATCATGTTGTCTCGAGATTAGTTATTGTTTCTACTAATACCTTGAGTTAGTTTTGGATCTCTGCATTGATAAATCATAGTTTCTGCTCCATATAAGCATAAGTCATGAAGTGTGTTTTATCTGACCGCCGAATACCAACTGTTGTTAAAGGTGTATCAGCCAAAATCATTGGTCTTAAAAATTTGATAGTATTTAAACGACAGTAGCAAAATTTGACGCGGCAACGCGCGCTAGGTCCATATAGTTTCAGTACATACCGAGCAACTTTCACAAAACACCTGTTACATTCCTAGTACTGCCTTGACTTCTCTGTTTTCTCGGTGTGCTATCAAAAGATTCTTCTACTTGTGGCTATCACCACTTCGCTAATTTTGGCCCACTATTCTGATCATGAGCAATCTAAGCATGCTTAATTGGCACATGGAGAACCGAAAAATGCTTTTGGAGCTCGAACTCACTGGAACCTTTTATTATTAAAATTCAAAAAAAAGTTTCAAATATATATATATATATATGTTTAAATAATGATATATACTTCAAGTGTGCAATATTTCAATTCGAAATACGTTGTATCATGGGATATACAAAAAAAACCTAACAAGATTTGAGGTGTACTATTCACAAATCTAGATATAAAATTTTGTCCTTTTTATGTAGCATAGCATACAACATATTTATGAATGAAACTTTGCACATTTTAAGTATATACCATGGCCTATATTTTTTAAAAAAATTAACACTTTGAAAATACAGTTTTGAACGTTAAAAATAAAGGGGCCCGGTGAGCCCGGGCCAAATCGATGCAGTCCATGGAGAACCCATTACCCATAGACCATGACGAGCTTGTGACGAACAGAGACATGGCAGAGAGATTCTAGAGTACGGAAGGTTCAAACTGGATAAAAATAAACCCTCGGGCAAAAGATATTTAAAAAATAAATTTATGACGAAATAATTTGGCAAAACCAACCCTTTTATGTAACGCATGTCTCAGAGGCTATGCTCCATAGTGTAGCGCCACCCTTGCCAGCATGGTGTGTGTGTGTGTGTGGGTGGTGGGGGGGGGGGGGGGGGTTTCCCAAAAGGCCCCCCTCGTGATAGTGTAGCTCCTTTGGCAATGGCTCTTTGAATAATTAACTTTCAAGGTCCCAAACTAACAAATTTCAAAACCAAACTTGCACATCCGATATTTGCTAAGTCATAGTGTAGCGTCATTTAGAAAAGCGTCACACTAGATAGTGTAGCGTCCCTCTACACTATTTAATTTCCGATGTCCCAAGATAAACAGGATCAAACCTTAGCTGGCCCCTCCCAAATATTTGCTAAGTACATGTGTAGCGCCATTGGGAAGGGCTTCACCGGTCAACAAGCGCAGTGATCGCAACAGGTTCATGTTCGATGTCGACTAGTTGACAAGCTGGCTGAATAGGAGAAGTCCTAGCTGCGTGATGTACGGAGTGTACCGCTCGTAGGGCATCTTGTTTGATGAGGACTCATGACGCCTCAGTTGCAGGGGTCCATTGAGCCTGATACGTTGAGTGCTCAAATTTTAAAGCATTTTATTTCCCTCAAACTATATCTTGTTGGCTACATTGGGGCCAAAACCTTCACTAATTTGGTGCTCTTTGTGTGAGGGAAGATATATGTTGAAATAGGGGATGATAAGGAGGATATGAGATGAACAAATAACAAATATATGAAAGGACAACTGGTTGCCTGGAGATCAGGGTATGCGTCCTTATGCATGTATCGAAGATGAGACCCCAAATTTGGTTTCTAAGTTGATATGTCCAGACACGAGGACATTGGATGACAGAGCTGAACTCTCAAGCTCACGTATCTAGCTAGCTCTCTCTCTCTTTTGTTGCCTCACACAACACATGGTATACTGTGGTTTGGCCTCGAGCTGTTTCACACAGCCAAACTTTTCTACTTTCTCTATTCTCTCTTAATCAAAACAACCTGAGTTACAAATATTAAATAGCTACTCCCTCTGTTTCAAAATATAAGATGTTTTAGATTTATGAAACAAATGTATCTAGACTACTTTTAGTATGTAGATTCACTCAACTTTAGAGTGAATCTACACCGAAATAAGTCTAGATACATTTTCTTCATAAATCTAAAACATCTTATATTTTAAAACGGAGAGAGTAATACGCAACGTCAAGGCAAACAACCTGCCCGCTCTGGTGCATGCACGCGACCTAATCCACTAATCAACTAACTACATGAGATATTTTTATGCCACTAAGCACACACATGCATTCTAGATTACTTGTGCAGTCCGTTGTCTTCAACCGCCGCGGCCGTCTCACACCTGCATGCCTCTTGGTTGATCCATCGGCACAACATACTGGCTACATGCAGTACCGAAACAAATATACAGATACAAAATATCAAGATTATACCCAACATTGGACAATGCGAAATTGGATAAGGATAAATTCCTTCTTCCCATGGATGTTGAGGTGGTGAAACAGATTCCAATCAGTTACGTGGCTCGGGCAGATTTTTGGGCATGGCATCATGATAAATCGAGAGTGTTCTCGGTAAGATCTTCTTATCGAATGATTATAGAAACAAAGCATAGGCGCGAGGGTTTTCTGGAAGGACGGTCCAAACCCTCGAGGATAGAGGAAGATGAGAAGAAGTAGAAAAGTGTTGGAAGGTAAAGGCTCCGTCTAAGCTCTGCATTTTTGCATGGCGATTGGCACGGTCTTCCCTACCTACGGGAGAACTAAGGGAGAAGAGGCAGGTGGCCACGTCGGTTGTCTGCCTTGTGTGCAATGCGGCAACGGATACCTGGAGACATTCCTTGCTCGAGTGTCACATGGCTGGGGCGGCCTGAGCTTTGAGAGATGATATCACATTGCCATTTTTGGCGATGAGATGCACGATCCTAAGCTATGGTTGTTTTCTCTAAGCCATACTCTCAGCCATGAGAATTTTATTGAGGTCTTAACTACACTTTGGGCCATATGGTGGGCACGGCTGAAGTTGATTAAATGAGGATGAGTGCCAATCCCCATTGTCTACACGTCTGTTTTAAAAATATAAAATATTTTAGCTTTGTGAAACAAATATATCTACACTTATTTTAGTATATAGGTTTAGTCAGGTTTAGAGTGAATCTACACATTAAAAGAAGTTTAGATACATTCTTCTCACAAAACTAAAATAATTTATATTTTAAAACGGAGGGAGCAGCAGCAGCCACCTTTGCACAATGGAGGTTTGACTGGTGGCAGCAGCAGCAGCCACCTTTGCACGATGAAGGTTCGTCGTGGCAGCACCAGCAACAGGAGCCTTGGGATCACCCTCCCATGTCAAACTACGGGTTTCGCCCACAGCCACAGCCACAGGGTACGCGTCTTACAAGAAAAGTGTCGATGCTCGGTTTATATCAAGTTCTTACATACTTCGTTTTCATGTGCAGGAGCATTCAGAGTGTAGGGGTCTATGTTTGGCTATCAGTCATCTATGTCCAGATCCGCATGGACTGATTAGGACGTTGATCAGAACACTCAGGATTTCATGACGCTGACCAGTTGGCTGAACATTTTTCAGACTCCTCCCCCGACCCTACACATGAGACTCAGTACGATGACTATGGGTCGGTGATTCCTCCCCGACAGGTTCGGCCGCCCCACAGGTTCGGTTGGACGACGCCTCCTAACCCACCACCCAAGCGTCGCGGCAGACGACATCGCTGATACGGTAGACATATCTATCTATCGGTATATGAGACATATATTTATCTATGTATAAGACATGTCTATCTGTGTATGAGACATCTTTCTATCTATGTATGAGACGTATATATATCTATGTACGAGACATCTTTCTATTATTTCGTAATTTTATTCGACAAACAATTCAACATAGCTTGCGACATAGTTTAACATAACTTGCGGTACATACATAAGAGCGCTCTCTATCCCTAGCACGATGCCTTTCCCTGCCCTTCGACGATGCCTCGCCCTTGCTCTTCTTGTCATTGCTCTTCTTGGTCTGTGCTTTCTTCTCCTCCTGCCTCTTGTACCACTCAGCTCTCGACTTGGTTCCAATGGATGGCGGCATGAAGATATCATCCTCATCTTCACTCTCTTCTATCCAGGCCCAAGGTGACTCAGCCTTCTCCATCATGTCAGCTTCACTCTCGAATTCTAGCGTGTCCCACCTAGCCTGGATCCTGATAAGCTCCTCTCATAGCTGATTTGGGGTCCTTAGTTCCCACCCTCTCCGATGAACTGCCTTACCAAGCTGAACTGCCTTACCAAGCTGAACGAGAGCATCATCACAAACGAGGAGGTCCTCCCATTGGGCTGGTTTATTGTCTATCATAACATTTTTGGCTAAATGGTAAAGGTCAATAGACATTTGTGGCTAACGCGTCCGTCATAGTGGAAAGCTTGCTAGCCCTACACTTTCCGTCCGAACGGGACGCACTCATGATGGAGAGGAGAGAGAAATGCGAGAGTAAGAGGAGAAATAGATGAACTGGGTGAAGAGATAACATCTCGTTTCCCGAATTTATAAAGGCACCGAGAAGAATAGGCGGGAAAAAAGGACGGGAAGCAGTGGCGGGTAAAAAAGGGCAGAAAGGAGTGGCGGGTAACATCTCGTTTCCCGAATTTATCATGGTATCAGAGCAGGAGGTCCTAGGATCAAATTCTGGCCAACGCAAACATTAAAAACAAATATTGCGGCTCCCCAAATATGCGTCACAATAGCCCAAAGGGCAAAGACGTATGGTGGGTGTTGAAATATATTGCCTAGCTCTTTCCATCAGTTCGGACTTTTGGTTGGTCTCACCAGGCTGGGTAGTCACCAGGCTCAAGCCTTTAGTTAATGGTGATAAAGGAAGTGTCGGCTCGGATAGAGCTCTTCCAAGATGTGACCTACATCCATGAATAGCGTGAAGCGGGAAAATAAACCGCCACGTGTGACCGTCGCGTGTCGCGTGCGTTGCGTGTGTGTGCGCGCGTGAGGTTGTGTTTATGTAGTTGATGTAGTTTCATGCGGTAGGGGCTATTTAGGGCTGTTGGAGCAGCCGAGTCAAACACGTATGTGCGCGTCGTGCGTACGACAGGGACGTGCAGATCGTGGATCGTGGGCAGGAGCGTCGTGTGTGTGCGCTCTGCCTATAAAGCTTTCCCTGGTAGTGCTTGTAACATAGCGCGTCAGTTCGAGCTGAAAGAGAAAAAGGCTGTTTGTGCAGCAGGCGATTCGTCGCTAGAAAAAATACTCTTGTGTCTTGTGTATTCAGCTTCTTCTTTCTCTGATCGTGAGTGTGTAAGAGAGAGCTAGCTAGTGCCAAAGGTCATCATTTGGTACCAGAGCCATGGCGTTGGTTCCGCACGGTGCCAGAGGGATCTCGGTGGCGCTGGCATTTCCGCAGCTGACACGGGCGAACTACACCGTCTGGCCTATCAAGGCAGAGGCGATCCTCGACGCCTCGGGCGTTTGGGAGGCGGTGGCTCCGACGCATGGCGTGGAGGTGAACGAGGCGAAGAACACGACGACGATGGCGCAGCTCCTCGGTGCGCTGTCGGAGGACATCCTAATGCAGGTGTCCTCGAAGAAAACGACGAAGAAGGTGTGGGAGAGCCTCAAGACGAGGTTCGTCGGCGCCGATCGCGTCAAGTCGGGGCGGCTCTCCACTCTCCGTGGCGAGTTCGACAAGCTAAACATGAAGGACATGGAGCAGCTGGACGACTTTGCCGGCAAGATCGGCGGCATGGCGGCGAGGTACGCCAGCCTTAGCTGGATGCTCGGCGACGCCTATATGGTGAAGAAGCTGCTCGACAGCGTGCCCGACTATAACATCCCAAAAATACTAAACTTGGATCATCAAACTCTAAGCATCAAATTTAGGGTTAACAAAAACTTTTCTAAATAAAAATATGAAAGCATGCATGTGTGTATGCATTCCACTTTTGATTTCTTTTGAACCACCTTGTTTGTGTGTTTCTTTGCTTGTAAATGGATTCTTAGGTGAAATAAACATCATCTAAACATTTCCCAAACTTTTCCCAAAGACAAATAAATCAAAACAAATAAAATAAGGGAATGGTCATTTTGACCAATTTAACTCCCGTGCCTACTTTGGCTGTCCCAAACTTTCAGAACTTAACAGAAACTTGTTTGGATCTTTGCACCCCTTGATTGGACTCATAACAAAGTATCAAGACCCACTTTATGATCATCCAGAAACTTTCAAATGCATAGTTTAAATGACAGTTCAAAATTAAATCTTTATCATATGAGAAGATCCCACTTTTTCAAAAACCACTCAAACAAGCTCAACTTTCAAAACCCAAGCATCTGCAGACTCACCAGCACCAACCTAGCACACCCACCAAAAATCTTTTCAAAATTCAAAACTTGAATTCTTGCGGCCATTTCATCAAACACTTTGCAGACACAAATCATCAAAATCTTAATCACTATTGTGAGCAGTGATTGAAGCCTAACTTGTCCCCTCTCTAGCTCACAACCATCTCATTAGATCATCTAGCAAGTTAAACCAAGCACTAGCCTCACTGTAAGCTGGGCAATGACATCAATGGTGAATAGCCGAAGCTCACCATGCCACCCCAGTGGAGACAGCAAGATAGAAGGAGATTTAGCCGTGCCAACCTTGTTTGGGAGGCAGCCCACCGTCCACCGCCACTCCCTGTCCCAGTCGTGAGCGTTGCCAAACCCTGGACCACACGCACGGACCGCGCCCAGCTCGCTAGCAACCATGCCGAGCATGCGCCAGAGCTCCACGCTCGACCGACGCCCACAGACCGCGCGCCGCCCTCGACGCGTGCATACATGATCGCCACCAACCCAGGAGACCGCCAGACATCCCCGTTCGCCGCCCCATGCCGCACAGCCACCGCTCGCCGTCGAAGACGCCGCCTCTGCCGCGCAGAGCATCGCGCGTTCCAGACCAAACCGCACCGCCCCTACGCGCGCATTAAAGCCGTAGAGCATCGCCAGGAGACCACCAAGCAATCGCCACCGCCGGCCATGCCTCTAGCCGCCCGTAGCCATGTCGCCACCATCGCCTGCCCATCCCGTTCGGTCTCGCCGTCGTGACTATAAATAGAGGCCACCCCCAGCCGAATTGAGCACACCATCTCACTTCCCTCTCTTCACTGATCGTGCCACCCCGTTCCCGAAGCAAGGCGAGTAGCACTTCGCCGGAATTTCGCCGGAGCCTGCCGCCTCTGGAGAAGAAGGGAGCCAGCGATTGGAGCCGCCCTAGGAGAAGCTGCCGGTACCAGCAGGTTCGTCGTCGTCGACTTCGTCGTTCGCCCGCCTCGCCGACCCTCGCCTGAGCCCCGGTGAGCCCCCAACGACCCCCACCTGCCGCGTTAGGTTTCTGTCTCGTCGGCGTTGCCCAACGTCGACGATGACCCTCAGCTGTTGGATTAGAACCAGATCGAACGCACCACATCGCCCCATACCGCTTCGCACCCCCCTGTCTCACTGACGCGTGGGGACAACAACTTAACCAGCCCGCGCAAGCGCTGTGCTTAGCAGGCCGGCCCAGTATCGCTTCCCGCGCAGCCCAGTTATTTGAATTTAACCTTTTTCATTTTATTTCAAACACACTTCTGTATCCAGTTTCAAAAATCAACCCAGGTCGATTCAGTAAACCAAATTGAATGAAACCAATTTTGTTAGAAAGGTCTGGGAATGCTGAATCCAAGCCCGTTGGATTCAAGTCATTTGGATCTATAGATCATCCATGGTAAAAATAACAAGGCAGAAGCTTTTCTGCATTCAAACATTTTTCAAATTTAAACCATAATAGCTTTTGAGTTGATTCCAACTCTCAAAAATCACATTTAACCATACCTTTCAGAATAAATAAAAATATATAGGTTTACTTACAGAAATAATGACCAAGTAATAAAAGAATGCGACATAGGCATTTCTAGCCACTTTAGTTAATTAAAATAAAAGGGTAAAATCTTATTAAATTGTGACACCACTTTAAATCACATTCCCATGGACTAAAATATGTGGTGATGACATGAGTCAACATGATCCCATGTTTGGTTTGGAGAATATTAAATCTTAAGTAGTTTTTCAATGAGTAGAAATTACTTTTCTAAAAATAAAAGGAATTAAACCAAGCTTTAATCTTGTAATGTTAGTGATGATGCTAGATCATCTATAGGACCCTTGTGTGTGATGAATGCAAGTAGTTAAGTATTGTTTGGTGATTGTGTACCTCGTATTTATTCATAGACGCTAGTACCGACCAAGGATACGAGGAGGAAGGAGGATACTACGAATAAGAAGCCGAGGAGAACTTGAACCACTGCTCTGCACAAGGAAAGCTAACACTTGCAAGATACTCTACTTTAGCAAGCCTTACTATAAAAGTTAGCCTTGCAAGTCTAATACTACTAGCTGAATGTGCAAGCTTGTACTTGCAATTGGGCAAGCTAATACCTACTTGCTACTATGTCAAGTATATGCCTTAAGCATATGTGATCATATCCACTTGATAAACCAATCCTAGTTTTATTTGCAATCCTTCTACTTTATTTCTTTATCAAAGCTTTAACTTAGAGTTGACTTAAGTGACTTGTAGATTCTAGAAAGATATATTGAAGGTTGCATAAAGAGCATAAAATTTGGCCTAAGCTAGAAAATCTTGATGTCATCCTAAGGAATAAGATTGGACTTAGTGGAAACTCCACTAGTTTACTATCCCCCATTAGTGCTTACCCCCACCTGTAGATGCTAGTGCTAAGCATAAAACTTGATCAAATTTAGATGGGAATACTTGGTGAAAATGGTTATGAAAACCTTAGAATGATGGATCATTCTACTGAGATGTTTTGACATGTGTTTCCGAACACCTGATGATTTTGGTGATAAAAATGTTGAGGCATGAGCCTTAGCCCTTTATAAAACTGATGGTTGTCTGGATGCGATACCATTCCAATTTTATCGTACAACCATAATACCCGAAGATTGGGTAGGGCTTGACTGGAAACTTATATACCTTAGTATTAGTTCCCTCACGGCCAAGGTCTGAGCTGAGGCTACCTTGTGAAGATTGTCCACCTGTGCACCCAAGATGATAGTTGGTCATGGTTGGGAGGCCAAACTCACAGGAGAGGTGCTTATACTAGGGAGTGTAATTGAAAGGTTAGGATTGATTATCCGCATACTGAGTATGGTGAATTCAGGATTTGTTCCTGACGGATGTATCGAATGTTGTGGTGAAAGTGTACAATCTCTGTAGAGTGTCAAACTATTCGAATGGCGCGTCCGCGGTTATGGACAGTTGGAGTGGCCATACTGTTCCCCCGTCAGATGTTTTCAAAAGACTTGTGAAATGAATTGAGACTTTGACTTGACTACAACAGGGTTGTGATATGAAATACAAGTTTCCTACTTAGGAGTTATAAAATTTTGACTAGCTTCTCTTGCTTCTCAGCTTAGTAGAGATAAATCTGTCTTTTGCAAAACAACCCTAGAGCCTAGTTTCCTATTATCAAAAAACCCTTTCACTTGTTAGTATTAGTTTGCGAGTACTTAAAGAGTACTCATGGATTTGTCCCTGGCTATTCCCATGGCCAGACTATGAAGAGGAGTACCTAGAGGATGGACCCCAGGAAGGTTACGACAACTAGGATCATCTCCCATCGTCAGCATTGCCTGTGACCCCGAAGATGGAGCTTCGCCTACGCTACCGTTATTATTACGTATTCCGCTGCTTGAAGTTGTATTAAGAACTGGATCATGAGATCCTTATTTGTGTAAGACCTTATGTATGGTTTGTAATGGATGATGTACTATGGTATCCAATTCTGTTATGTTTCACAAAAATGGTAATCCTGGGATTGCGATGTATGGCATAACATGCATCTGGGATTAAAAATCCGGGTGTTGACAAGTTGGTATCAGAGCCATCCTGACCATAGGAGACCCTAGTTAGACTGGACGTTTGAATCAAAAACTTAGTTTCAAAACCAAAGAAAACAAATATTTACAAAAACTTATTCTCATTCTTATCCCTTTGATTCTTTCATGAAAATTCATGTTCCTCAAAAAACTCTTGCAAAATACATAAAATTTTGACACACTTGATCACTCTACTAACCTACTCATCCTATATTCTTATAGATGGACGTGAAGTACAACAAGTTTTATCAGTTGGGGAATGGAGGAGACCTTATCTTTGAGAGGGATTTGGACCAGCTTTCGGAACTTCTGGAGCGTCCGCACCCCGAGTTCTTTGGAGCTCAGCTTAATGATCAAGGAGGAGAAGATCTGCAGTGGCTAATTGTTGCAAGTCTCCGAGGAAATATTGAACCTCCCACTGCTGAGGGAATTCAGTTTACCTTAAGAGAGAACAACTGGCTCGATGGACTTGCCAGGGCCATGCAGGAAGCTCTTTCCCGTCTGTGTGGGCAGAGCATCAATCAGATCAAGGGAACCCGCTTTGAGTTTTGCCCAAGGCGTGATGCTAATGGACAACCACTGGAAGCCCCATACCACCCTGAGCTGAAGACCCAATTGGACCACCTTAGCTTCATGATGTACGATCGTCAGCAGGAGTTGGATAACTGCCGTGACTACTCCAACCACAAGTCTGCCATCATCAAGACGAAGGATCAAACCATCGCCATGCTAGCAAAGGATCGCAAGTCTCGCCGCCGTCAGCTCGATAAGAAGGAGCGCATCATTGCCCGTATTCGCCACCGTATCTCATCTTTGGAGGAGACCATCCACGAGAGAGACATGCATTTGGAAGAAAGGGAGAATGCCGGAGAGGATCTTCGTGGAGACCCCTACTCCTATCTTAGCGATGATGATGATTTTCTGGAGGATCAGGCTATGGACTTCTTCACCGATGAGGATGATTTCGCCTTCATCGATGACAATGAAGATGACGAAGCCACCGATTCCGAGGAGTAGTAGCACTTGAGCACTAGCGTAGTGAGTAGTATTCGGTCCCACTGTATCGTAGTTTCCAGAATGGTTCTTAAAACCATCTGTTTTTCTTTGTTGTGGTGTGTGTTGTATCGTGTGCTATGAATGAATGAATGAAAAGAGAGTTGCTAGAAAAATCTGAGTCAAACTTTAAAAACTTTTCAAAATCCCAGAACCTTAGAAATTTCCCTCTTTTCTCATGATCTATCTCAATCTTCAGATGCCACGTAGAGGAAGTGGTTCATCCCCGGACCCGATGTTGCAGATTCTGCAAATGTTGACTTTTGACCGCGAAGCTGAAAGAGCGGAACGTCAAGCCAACCTAGCCACCCTCCAACAGATAACTCAGCTAGCCCACAACAATCAAGGCCACGAAAATCAGGACAAACATGGATCTAAGCTCAAGAATTTCCAGAACACCAACCCACCTATTTTCACTAAGTCGGAAGAGCCCTTAGACGCCGATGATTGGCTGCAAACCATGGAAAATAACCTAGAAGTCGCCGGAGTGGAAGCCAACGAGAAAGTTCTGTTCGCCACCCATTATCTAGCCGGAGATGCCAGGGAATGGTGGAACAATGTTCGCGCAATGACCGGAGGCCAGATGATGACCTGGGAGGAATTCAAAGTCAAGTTTAGCAGAACCCATGTGCCACCGGGTTTGATTAAGAGAATGAGAGACGAGTTCAGAGAACTGAAGCAAGGAAGGATGACCATAGTGGAATACCGTGACAAATTCTTGTCATTAGCTAGGTATGCCCCGGATGAGATCGACACCGAAGCCAAGAAGAAAGAGAGATTCCTGAATGGTCTGCACGATGAGATGCAAATAGTGTTAGTCAATATCCCCTTTGCTGATATTGAAGCCCTTGTCGACTCTACCATCCAGATGGAAGGAAAGATCAACCAAGCCAATGAGAACCGCAAGCGTCGCATGATGCATCAACCAGGAACCCATCAGACCCCAAAGTATCGCCCCAACCCATCTCCAGGATTTGCCCCGAGAACCAACAGACCCCCGATGAACCGTCCGACCTATCCCAACCGTGGAAACCCTAGGCCCGGAGGAAATCACAACAACCCTGGCAACCCTAACAATTTCAACCGTGCCCCACCCAAGTTCAACACCAACAATGCTGCCACCAACACCAACACTGCCCCGAGGACTGGAAGCAATGCTGTGCCTGTAGCAGCAAAGGACAAGTCACAAGTGACTTGTTATAACTGTGGAAATAAGGGTCACTACTCCAATGAGAAGAATGCCGCAGCACCCAATGCTAATGCCCCAGCTCAGCAGCAGCGTCGTGTTCAGCCCGGAAGAAGGTTTGCCCCAGGGAATTCGCTCAACCGCAATGGCCGTCTTTTTCTCATGCATGCTGAAGAAGCTCAGGAAGCACCAGACCTTGTGCTGGGTATGTTTTCTGTTCATTCAGTACTTGCAAGAGTGTTGTTTGATTCTGGTGCATCGCATTCATTTGTCACCGAAGAATTTACAGGCACTAGTAAAATTCAACCAACCAAACTGAAGCATGTCATGATCGTTCGAATTCCCGGATCAACCACCAAGGCTAGGCAAATTTGCAAAGCTGTCCCTATCCGAATCCATGGCATAGATTTTTATGCTAACCTGATAGTACTCGGAACTAAAGGTTTGGAAGTAGTACTAGGAATGGATTGGATGTCCAAACATAAAGGATTGATTGACTGTGCCAAGAAAGCCATAACCATGACCAGTACAGCCGGAATATCAGTCGAGCATATATCTGAAACCTTACCTTGTCAATTCAAGTGCAACAAGAGTATAGCCCAACCTACCATTGACCAAGTCCGGATAGTCTGTGAATACCCCGATGTATTTCCAGATGTTTTGCCCGGTATGCCCCCAGATCGGGATATCGAGTTTATCATTGAACTAATCCCCGGAACTGAACCCATAGCCCAGAGACCATATAGTATGAACCCGTCAGAACTAGAGGAACTGAAGAAGCAACTGGATTCCATGTTGGAAATTGGATTGATTCAACCAAGTGCGTCACGATGGAGGTCATCTATCTTGTTTGTGGACAAGAAGGATGTAGGTAACCGTTTGTGTACGGATTATCGGAAATTGAATGATGTCACCATCAAGAACAAGTACCCACTGCCCAAGATAGAAGATTTGTTTGATCAGTTGACCATTGCTAAGGTTTTTTCTAAGATTGATCTTAGAACTGGGTATCATCAACTCAAAATTCGTGCAGAGGATATTCCAAAGACTGCCTTTACCACCAGATATGGATTGTACGAGTATACAGTCATGTCTTTTGGATTAACCAATGCCCCCACTTATTTCATGAATAAGATTTTTATGGACTTCCTGGATAAGTTTGTCGTTGTTTTCATCGATGACATTCTGATTTATTCCAAATCAGAAGAAGAACATGAGCTACACCTAAGGACCATTCTTGGAACCCTTAGAGAGCATCAGTTGTATGCCAAGTTTAGCAAATGTGAATTCTAGTTACAGGAGGTAGGATTCCTCGGTCACATTGTATCAGCCGGAGGAATTGCCGTTGATCCCGCAAAGGTGAAAGATGTCAAAGATTGGCAAGCCCTAACCACTCAAACCCAAGTTCGTGCATTTCTCGGATTGGCGGGATATTACCGCAAGTTCGTAGAAGGATTCTCGAGTATCGCCAGACCCATGACCCAATTGCTGAAGAAGGACAAGAAGTTTGAATGGACCGACAAATGTGAAGCGAGTTTTCAAGAACTCAAGAGGAGATTGATTTCAGCCCCAATCTTGATCATGCCGGATATCACGAAGCCCTTCGATGTGTATTGTGACGCATCCAAGATCGGTCTCGGATGTGTGCTAATGCAAGAAGGGAAAGTTATATCTTATCTATGTCGACAACTGAAGCAACATGAGCAAAATTACCCAACCCATGACCTCGAACTCGCAGCCGTAGTTCTAGCCCTGAAGACATGGAGGCATTACCTCATGGGAAATCGTTGTGAGATTTACTCGGATCACAAGAGTCTGAAGTATATATTCACTCAGAAGGAGCTGAATATGAGACAGAGAAGATGGATTGAGCTAATCAAGGATTACGATCTGGACATTCACTATCACCCTGGTAAAGCCAATGTGGTAGCAGATGCCCTTAGCAGATTGCCGTGCCACTTGAACTCCATGATTTTGAAGGAGCAACCAAGTTTGCACAAAGATATGGAAGATTTTCGAATGGAATTAGTAAGTGAAGGATTTTTGGCTAGCATATAACTCCAGCCCACTTTGATCAGTCAGATTAAAGAGGCGCAGAAGGGAAATGCTAGTATCGATGGAATCAAGCGTCGTATCGGTATAGGCAAAGTACCCGGATTCACCGAAGACGAAGAAGGAGTTCTGTGGTACAAAGGACGCCTTTGTGTACTAGCAGATTCGGAGTTGAAAGAAGTTATTTTGAAAGAGGCTCATGATACTCTTTATTCTATCCACCCCGGAGGAACTAAGATGTATCAAGATTTGAAAGAGCAATTTTGGTGGCATAAGATGAAGAGAGAAATCGGAAGCTATATCGCTAAGTGTGATATATGTCAACGAGTCAAGGCAGGACATCAAAGATCCGCTAGATTGTTTCAACCATTGCAGATTCCGCAATGGAAATGGGATTCTGTTGGAATGGACTTTATCACTGGACTGCCTACTTCTAGTAGGGGAAATGACTCTATCTGGGTCATAGTGGACCGATTGTCCAAAGTCGCCCATTTCTTACCCATCAAGACCACATATCAGAGTTCGAAGCTAGCAGAGTTGTACATCGCTAGAATAGTTAGTTTGCATGGAGTCCCCAAGAACATCGTATCGGATCGAGGAACTCAGTTTACCTCGAGATTCTGGAAGAAAGTCGAGGAAGGTTTAGGAACCCACCTAGATTTCAGCACCGCGTATCACCCTCAGACCGATGGACAAACGGAGCGAGTAAATCAAATACTCGAAGATATGTTGAGAACATGTGTGTTAGAATATGGATCTAAGTGGGAAGATTGTCTGCCATTTGCAGAATTTTCATACAACAACAGTTATCAGGCTAGTTTGCAAATGGCCCCATTTGAATTTATGTACGGAAGGAAGTGTCGCACCCCTTTGAACTAGTCGGAAGTAGGAGAGAGTCAGATTTTCGGACCTGACATCCTACGAGAAGCAGAAGAGAAGGTTCACAAGATTCGTGAGCACCTCAAGACTTCCCAGTCTAGACAAAAAATTTACGCCGACAAGAGACGTCGAGACCTCGCCTTCAACATAGGAGATTTTGTATATCTAAAAGTGTCGCCATTGAAGGGAATGCAGCGTTTCCAACTCAAAGGAAAGTTAGCCCCCATATATATCGGACCTTTCAAGATTCTGAACCGTCGAGGAGAAGTATCGTATCAATTGGAACTACCTGAAGAGATGCCAGCCGTGCACAATGTGTTTCATATCTCGTTACTTCGCAAGTGTCTCGAAGTCCCAGAGAAGACTGAAGTGTTCAAGAATATCGATCACCGGACCATAGAAATCAACGATGACCTGACCTATCCCGAAGTACCCATCCGTATTTTGGAAGGATCTTTCAGAACTACCCGAACCCGAAGCATCAAGTTTCTCAAGATTCAGTGGAGCAACCACACCGAAGAGGAAGCTACCTGGAAGCGCGAAGATCACATCAGGACAGAGTTTCCCGATCTCTTCAAATCCTAGGTAATCTTTTTCGTCCTTTTTCAAATCTCGGGATGAGATTTTTTTTAAGGGGGGAAGGTTTGTAACATCCCAAAAATACTAAACTTGGATCATCAAACTCTAAGCATCAAATTTAGGGTTAACAAAAACTTTTCTAAATAAAAATATGAAAGCATGCATGTGTGTATGCATTCCAATTTTGATTTCTCTTGAACCACCTTGTTTGTGTGTTTCTTTGCTTGTAAATGGATTCTTAGGTGAAATAAACATCATCTAAACATTTTCCAAACTTTTCCCAAAGACAAATAAATCAAAACAAATAAAATAAGGGAATGGTCATTTTGACCAATTTAACTCCCATGCCTACTTTGGCTGTCCCAAACTTTCAGAACTTAACAGAAAATTGTTTGGATATTTGCACCCCTTGATTGGACTCATAACAAAGTATCAAGTCCCACTTTGTGATCATCCAGAAACTTTCAAATGCATAGTTTAAATGACAGTTCAAAATTGAATCTTTATCATATGAGAAGATCCCACTTTTTCAAAAACCACTCAAACAAGCTCAACTTTCAAAACCCAAGCATCTGCAGACTCACCAGCACCAACCTAGCACACCCACCAAAAATCTTTTCAAAATTCAGAACTTGAATTCTTGCGGCCATTTCATCAAACACTTTGCAGACACAAATCATCAAAATCTTAAACACTATTGTGAGTAGTGATTGAAGCCTATATTTTCCCCTCTCTAGCTCACAACCATCTCAGTAGATCATCTAGCAAGTTAAACCAAGCACTAGCCTCACTGTAAGCTGGGCAATGACATCAATGGTGAATAGCCGAAGCTCACCTTGCCACCCCAGTGGAGACAGCAAGCTAGAAGGAGATTTAGCCGTGCCAACCTTGTCTGGGAGCCAGCCCACCGTCCACCTCCACTCCCTGTCCCAGCTGCGAGGGTTGCCAAACCCTGGACCACATGCACGGACCGCGCCCAGCTCGCCAGCAACCATGCCGAGCATGCGCCAGAGCGCCACGCTCGACCGACGCCCACAGACCGCGCGCCGTCCTCGCCGCGTGCATACATGATCGCCACCAACCCAGGAGACCGCCAGACATCCCCGTTCGCCGCCCCATGCCGCACAACCACCGCTCGCCGTCGAAGACGCCGCCTCTGCCGCGCAGAGCATCGCACGTTCCAGACCAAACTGCACCGCCCCTACGCGCTCATTAAAGCCATAGAGCATCGCCAGGAGACCACCAAGCGATCACCACCTCCGACCATGCCTCTAGCCGCCCTGCCCATCCCGTTCGGTCTCGCCGTCACGACTATAAATAGAGGCCACCCCTAGCCAAATTGAGCACACCATCTCACTCCCCTCTCTTCACTGATCGTGCCACCCCGTTCCCGAAGCAAGGCGAGCAGCACTTCGCCGGAATTTCGCCGAAGCCTGCCGCCTGTAGAGAAGAAGGGAGCCAGCGATTGGAGCCGCCCCAGGAGAAGCTGCCGGTACCAGGAGGTTCGCTGTCGTCGACTTTGTCGTTCGCCCGCCTCGCTGACCCTCGTCTGAGCCCCGGTGAGCCCCCAACGACCCCCACCTGTCACGTCAGGTTTCTGTCTCGCCGGCGTTGCCCAACGTCGACGATGATCCTCAGCCGTTGGATTAGAACCAGATCGAACGCACCACATCGCCCCATACCGCTTCGCACCCCCTGTCTCACTGACGCATGGGGACAGCAACTTAACTAGCCCGCGTAAGCGCAGTGCTTAGCAGGCCGGCCCAGTATCGCTTCCCGCGCAGCCCAGTTATTTGAATTTAACCTTTTTCATTTTATTTCAAACACACTTCTGTACCCAGTTTCAAAAATCAACCCAGGTCGATTCAGTGAACCAAATTGAATGAAACCAATTTTGTTAGAAAGGTCTGGGAATGCTGAATCCAAGCCCGTTGGATTCAAGTCATTTGGATCTGTAGATCATCCATGGTAAAAATAACAAGGCAGAAGCTTTTCTGCATTCAAACATTTTTCAAATTTAAACCATAATAGCTTTTGAGTTGATTCCAACTCTCAAAAATCACATTTAACCATACCTTTCAGAATAAATAAAAATATATAGGTTTACTTACAGAAATAATGACCAAGTAATAAAAGAATGCCACATAGACATTTCTATCCACTTTAGTTAATTAAAATAAAAGGGTAAAATCTTATTAAATTGTGACACCACTTTAAATCACATTCCCATGGACTAAAATATGTGGTGATGACATGAGTCAACATGATCCCATGTTTGGTTTGGAGAATATTAAATCTTAAGTAGTTTTTCAATGAGTAGAAATTACTTTTCTAAAAATAAAAGGAATTAAACCAAGCTTTAATCTTGTAATGTTAGTGATGATGCTAGATCATATATAGGACCCTTGTGTGTGATGAATGCAAGTAGTTAAGTATTATTTGGTGATTGTGTACCTCGTATTTATTCATAGACGCTAGTACCGACCAAGGATACGAGGAGGAAGGAGGATACTACGAAGAAGAAGCCGAGGAGAACTTCAACCACTGCTCTGCACAAGGCAAGCTAACACTTGCAAGATACTCTACTTTAGCAAGCCTTACTATACAAGTTAGCCTTGCAAGTCTAATACTACTAGCTGGATGTGCAAGCTTATACTTGCAATTGGGCAAGCTAATACCTACTTGCTACTATGTCAACTATATGCCTTAAGCATATGTGATCATATCCACTTGATAAACCAATCCTAGTTTTATTTGCAAGCCCTCTACTTTATTTCTTTATCAAAGCTTTAACTTAGAGTTGACTTAAGTGACTTGTAGATTCTAGAAAGATATATTGAAGGTTGCATAAAGAGCATAAAATTTGGCCTAAGCTAGAAAATCTTGATGTCATCCTAAGGAATAAGATTGAACTTAGTGGAGACTCCACTAGTTTACTATCCCCCATTAGTGCTTACCCCCACTTGTAGATGCTAGTGCTAAGCATAAAACTTGATCAAATTTAGATGGGAATACTTGGTGAAAATGGTTATGAAAACCTTAGAATGATGGATCATTCTACTGAGATGTTTTGACATGTGTTTCCGAACACCTGATGATTTTGGTGATGAAAATGTTGAGGCATGAGCCTTAGCCCTTTATAAAACTGATGGTTGTCTGGATGCGATACCATTCCAATTTTATCGTACAACCACAATACGCGAAGATTGGGTAGGTCTTGACTGGAAACTTATATACCTTAGTATTAGTTCCCTCACGGCCAAGGTCTGAGCTGAGGCTACCTTGTGAAGATTGTCCACCTGTGCAGTACCCAAGATGACAGTTGGTCATGGTTGGGAGGCCAAACTCACAGGAGAGGTGCTTATACTAGGGCGTGTAATTGAAAGGTTAGGATTGATTATCCGCATACTGAGTATGGTGAATTCAGGATTTGTTCCTGACGGATGTATCGAATGTTGTGGTGAAAGTGTACAATCTCTTCAGAGTGTCAAACTATTCGAATAGCCGCGTCTGCGGTTATGGACAGTTGGAGTGGCCATACTGTTCCCCCGTCAGATGTTTTTAAAAGACTTGTGAAATGAATTGAGACTTTGACTTGACTACAACAGGGTTGTGATATGAAATACAAGTTTCCTACTTAGGAGTTATAAAATTTTGACTAGCTTCTCTTGCTTCTCAGCTTAGTAGAGATAAATCTGGCTTTTGCAAAACAACCCTAGATCCTAGTGTCCTATTATCAAAAACCCCTTTCACTTGTTAGTATTAGTTTGCGAGTACTTAAAGAGTACTCATGGCTTTGTCCCTGGCTATTCCCATGGCCAGACTATGAAGAGGAGTACCTGGAGGATGGACCCCAGGAAGGTTACGACAACTAGGATCATCTCCCATCGTCAGCATTGCCTGTGACCCCGAAGATGGAGCTTCGCCTACGCTACCGTTATTATTACGTATTCCGCTGCTTGAAGTTGTATTAAGAACTGGATCATGAGATCCCTATTTGTGTATGATCTTATGTATGGTTTGTAATGGACGATGTACTGTGGTATCCAATTCTGTTATGTCTCGCAAAAATGGTAATCCTGGGATTGCGATGTATGGCATAACATGCATCTGCGATTAAAAATCTGGGTGTTGACACCGACCGGCTGTACCAAGCGGCGGCAGGGTTCGAGCAGTTATACGAGCCGGAGAAGATGGCGTTCGAGGAGGCACTATGCAGGCTCAGGGCGTTCGATGAGCGCTCACCACGGCGAGTGCAGGCCGGCGTCGTCGAACGGAGCTACGGTCAGCTGCTTCTCACAGCTGCTCAGTTGGAGGCACGACGACGTCAGCGCGGTGACGACCACGACCATGACAACGACGACGGGAGCAGCACGGACTCGGGCGCGAAGGACCGGCGCGGCAAGTGCTACAACTATGGCGTTCGTGGCCCCTTCTCCCATGACTGCCCGGAGCTGAGGAAGGAGAAGGCATTGCTCGCCGACGTCGACGACGATCCGGCCCTTCTGTAGGTCACGGTTTAGGGGGAGATTGTTGGGACAATAAACCACGAGGTGTGTCTGTCGCCTGTCGCGTGCGTCGCGCGTGTGTGTGCGTGAGGTTGTGCTCATATTGTTTCTGTAGTTTCATGCAGTAGGGGCCGTTTAGAGCTGTTGGAGCAGCCGAGTCAAACGCGTATGTGTGCGTCGTGCGTACGGCCGGGACGTGCGGATCGTGGATCGTTGGCAGGAGCGTCGTGTGTGCGTGCTCTGCCTATAAAGCTCTCCCTGGTATTGCTTGTAACACGGCGCGTCAGTTCGGGCTGAAAGAGAAAAAGGTTGTTCGGGCTGAAAGAGAAAAAGGAGCAGGCGTTTGTCGCCAGAAAAAATACTCTTGTGTCTTGTGTATTCAGCTTCGTCTTTCTCTGATCGTGAGTGTGTAAGAGAGAGATAGATAGTGCCAAAGGCCATCATTTGGTATCAGAGCCATGGCGTTGGCTCCGCACGGTGCCGGAGGGAGCTCGGTGGCGCTGGCATTCCCGCAGCTAACACGGGCGAACTACACCGTCTGGGCTATCAAGGCGGAGGCGACCGTCGATGCCTCGGGCGTTTGGGAAGCGGTGGCTCCGGCGGATGGCATGGAAGTGAACAAGGCGAAGAACAAAACAGCGATGGCGCAGCTCCTTGGCGCGCTGTCGGAGGACATCCTCATGCAGGTGTCCTCAAAGAAGACGGCGAAGGAGGTGTGGGGGAGCCTCAAGACGATGTTCGTCGGCACCGATCGCGTCAATTCGGCGCGGCCCTCCACTCTCAGTGGCGAGTTCGTCAAGCTGAACATGAAGGACGGGGAGCAGCTGGACGACTTCGCCGGCAAGATCACCGGCATGGGCGGCAAGGTACGCCAGCCTTGGCTCGACGCTCGGCGATGCCGAGATGGTGAATAAGCTGCTCGACAGCGTCCCCGGACAACTGTACCAAGCGGTGGCCGGGATCGAGCAGTTCTGCGACCCGGAGAAGATGGCATTCGAGGAGGCGCTGGGCAGGCTCAAGGCGTTCGATGAGCGCTCACGGCGGCGAGTGCAGGCCGGCATAGGTGAACAGAGCGACGGTCAGCTGCTGCTCACGGCTGCTCAGTGGGAGGCACGACGACGTCAGCGCGGCGGCGGCCATGACCATGACAACGACGGCGGGAGCAGCATAGACTCGGGAAGGAAGGGCCGGCGTGGCAGGTGCTACAACTGTGGCGTTCGCGGCCACTTCTCCCGTGACTTCCCAAAGCCGAGGAAGGAGAAGGAGCTGCTCGCCGACATCGACAACGAGCTGGCCCTTCTGTAGGTCACAGTTTAGCGGGAGATTGTTGGGAAAATAAACCGCGGCGTGTGTCCGTCGCGTGTCGCGTGCATCGCGCGTGTGTGTGTGTGCGCGCGTGCGGTTGTGCTCATGTAGTTTCTGTAGTTTCATGCAGTAGGGTCCGTTTAGAGCTGTTGGAGCAGCCGAGTCAAACGCGTATGTGCGCTTCATGCGTACGGCCGGGACGTGCGGATCGTGGATCGTGGGAAGGAGCGTCGTGTGTGCGTGATCTTACTATAAAGCTCTCCTTGGTACTGCTTGTAACACAAGCGTGTCAGTTCGTGCAGCAGGCATTCGTCGCCAGAAAAAATACTCTTGTGTCTTATGTATTCAGCTTCTTCTTTCTCTTATCGTGAGTGTGTAATAGAAAGCTAGCTATTGCCAAAGGCCATCATTTGGTATCAGAGCCATGGCATTGGTTCCGCACGGTGCCGGAGGGAGCTCGGTGGCGCTGGCATTCCAGCAGCTGACACCGGCGAACTACACCGTCTGGGCTATCAAGGTGGAGGTGATCCTCGACGCCTCGAGCGTTTGGGAGGCGGTGGATCCGGCGGATGGCGTGGAGGTGAACGAGGCAAAGAACAAAATAGCGATGGCGCAGCTCCTCGGCGCGCTGTCGGAGGACATCCTCAAGCAGGTGTCCTCGAAGAAGACGACGAAGGAGGTGTGGGAGAGCCTCAAGACGAGGTTCGTCGGCGCCGATAGCGTCAAGTCGACGCGGCTCTCCACTCTCCGTGGCGAGTTCGACAAGCTGAACATGAAGGACGGAGAGAAGCTGGACAACTTCGCCGACAAGATCGGCGGCATGGAGGCAAGGTAAGCTAGCCTTGACTCGATGCTCGGCGACACCGAGATGGTGAAGAAGCTGCTCGACAGCGTGCCCGACCGGCTGTACCAAGCGGTGGCCGGGATCGAGCAGTTCTGCGACCCGGAGAAGATGGCGTTCGAGGAGGCACTGGGCAGGCTCAAGGCGTTCGATGAGCGCTCACCGCGGCGAGTGCAGGCCAGCGTCGGCGAACGGAGATACGGTCAGCTGCTGCTCATGCCTGCTCAGTGGGAGGCACATTGATGTCAGCGCGGAGACGGCCACGACCACGACAACGACGGCGGGAGCAGCACAGACTCGGGCGCGAAGGGCCGGCGTGGCAGGTGCTACAACTGTGGCGTTCAGGGCCACTTCTCCCCTGACTGCCCGGAGCCGAGGAAGGAGAAGGCGCTGCTCGCCGATGTCGACAACGAGCTGGCCCTTCTGTAGGTCACAGTTTAGGGGGAGATTGTTGGGAAACTAAACCGCGGCGTGTGTCCTTCTCATGTCGCGTGCGTCGCGCGTATGTGTGTGTGCGTGAGGTTGAGCTCATGTAGTTTCTGTAGTTTCATGCAGTAGGGGCCGTTTAGAGCTGTTGGAGCAGTCGAGTCAAACGTGTATGTGCGCGTCATGCGTATGGCCGGGACGTGCGGATCGTGGATCGTGGGCAGGAGCGTCATGTGTGCGTGATCTGCCTATAAAGCTCTCCTTGGTACTGCTTGTAACACAACGCGTCAGTTCAAGCTGAAAGAGAAAAAGGCTGTTCGTGCAGCAGGCGTTCGTCGCCAGAAAATATACTCTTGTGTCTTGTGTATTCAGCTTCTTCTTTCTATTATCGTGAGTGTGTAAGAGAAAGCTAGCTATTGCCAAAGGCCATCATTTGGTATCAGAGCCATGGCGTTGGTTCCGCACGGTGCCGGAGGGAGCTCGGTGGCGCTAGCATTCCCGCAGCTGACACCGGCGAACTACACCGTCTGGGCTATCAAGGCGGAGGCGATCCTCGACGCCTCGGGCGTTTGGGAGGCGGTGGATCTGGCGGATGGCATGGAGGTGAACGAGGCGAAGAACAAAAGGGTGATGGCGCAGCTCCTCGGCGCGCTGTCGGAGGACATCCTCATGCAGGTGTCCTCGAAGAAGACGGCGAAGGAGGTGTGGGAGAGCCTCAAGACGAGGTTCGTCGGCGCCGATCGCGTCAAGTCGGCGCGGCTATCCACTCTCCATGGCGAATTCGACAAGCTGAACATGAAGGACGGGGAGCAGCTGGATGACTTTGCCGGCAATATCAGCGGCATGGGCGGCGAGGTACGCCAGCCTTGGCTCGACGCTCGGCGACGCCGAGATGACGAAGAAGCTGCTTGACAGCGTGCCCGACTGGCTGTACCAAGCGGTGGCCGGGATCGAGCAGTTCTGTGACCCAAAGAAGATGGCGTTCGAGGAGGCGCTGGGTAGGCTCAAGGCGTTCGATGAGCGCTCACGGCGGCGAGTGCAAGCCGGCGTAGGAGAACGGATCGACGGTCAGCTGCTGCTCATGGCTGCTCAGTGGGAGGCACGTCGACGTCAGCGCGGCGGCGGCCACGACCACGACAACAACGGCGGGAGAAGCATGGACTCGGGCGCGAAGGGCCGAGGTGCTGCAACTGTGGCATTCGCGGCCACTTCTCCCGTGACTGCCCGGAGCCGAGGAAGGAGAAGGCGCTGCTCACCGACGTCGACGACGAGTCGGCCCTTCTGTAGGTCACGGTTTAGGAGGAGATTGTTGCAAAAATAAACCGCGGCGTGTGTCTTCCGTGTGTCGCGTGCGTCACGTGTGTGTGCGCGTGGTTGTGCTTATGTAGTTTCCGTAGTTTCATGCAGTAGGGGCCGTTTAGAGCAGTTGGAGCAGCCGAGTCAAACGTATATGTGCGCGTCATGCGTACGGCCGGGACGTGCGGATCGTGGATCGTGGGCAGGAGCATCGTGTGTGTGTGCTCTGCCTATAAAGCTCTCCCTGGTACTGCTTGTAACACAACGCATCAGTTCAAGCTAAAAGAGAAAAAGGGTGTTCGTGCAGCAGGCGTTCGTCGCCAGAAAAAAGTCTTGTGTCTTGTGTATTCAGCTTCTTCTTTCTCTGATCGTGGGTGTGTCAGAGAGAGCTAGCTAGTGCCAAAGGCCATCATTTGGTATAGAGCCATGGCGTTGGTTCCGCATGGTGCCGGAGGGAGCTCGGTGGCGCTGGCATTCCCGCAGCTGACACCGGCGAACTACACCGTCTGGGCTATCAAGGCGGAGGCGATCCTCGACGCCTTAGGCGTTTGGGAGGTGGTGGCTCCGGCAGATGGCGTGGAGGTGAACGAGGCGAAGAACAAGACAACAGGGCGGCAACTCCTTGGCGTGCTGTTAGAGGACATCCTCATACAAGTGTCCTCGAAGAAGACAGTGAAAGAGGTGTGGGAGAGCCTCAAGACGAGGTTCGTTAGCACCGATCGTGTCAAGTCGGCGCGGCTCTCCACTCTCTTTGACGAGTTTGACAAGATGAACATGAAGGACACGGAGTAGCTAGACGACTTCGCCGACAAGATCAGCGACATGGCGGCGAGGTACGCCAGCCTTGGCTCGACGCTCGGCGACGCTGAGATGGTGAAGAAGCTGCTCCACAGCGTGCTTGGCCGGCTGTACCAAGCGGTGGCCATGATCGAGCAGTTCTGCGACCCAGAGAATATGGCATTCGAGGATGCGCTGGGCAGGCTCAAGGTGTTCGATGAGCGCTCACGGCAGCGAGTGCAGGCCGGCGTAGGCGAACGGAGCGACGGTCAGCTGCTGCTCACGGCTGCTCAGTGGGAGGCATGTCGACGTCAGCGCGGAGGCGGCCATGACCACGACAACGATGGCGGGAGCAGCACGGACTCGGGCGCGAAGGGCTGGCGTGGCAGGTGCTACAACTGTGGCGTTCGCGGCCACTTCTCCCGTGACTGCCTGGAACCGAATGAAGGAGAAGGCTCTGCTCGCCGATGTCGACGACGAGCCGGCCCTTCTGTAGGTCGATGTTTAGGGGGAGATTGTTGGGAAAATAAACCGCGACGTGTGTCCATCGCGTGTCGCGTGTGTGTGTGCGTGAGGTTGTGCTCATGTAGTTTCTATAGTTTCATGCAGTAGGGGCCGTTTAGAGCTGTGTAAGCAGCCGAGTCAAACGCGTATGTGCGCGTCGTGCGTACGGCCGGGACATGCGGATCGTGGATCGTGGGCAGGAGCATCGTGTGTGCGTGCTCTTCCAATAAATCTCTCCCTGGTACTGCTTGTAACACAGCGCGTCAGTTTGAGCTGAAAGAGAAAACGGCTGTTCGTGCAGCAGGCGTTCGTCGCCAGAAAAAATAGTCTTGTGTATTCAGCTTCTTCTTTCGCTGATCGTGAGTGTGTAAGAGAGAGCTAGCTAGTGCCAAATGCCATCATTTGGTATCAGAGCCATGGCGTTGGTTCCGCATGGTGCCGGAGGGATCTCGGTGGCGCTGGCATTCCCGCAACTGACACCGGCGAACTACACCGTCTGGGCTATCAAGGCGGAGGCGATCCTCGATGCCTCGGGCGTTTGGGAGGCGGTGGCTCCGGCGGATGGCGTGGAGGTGAACGAGGCGAAGAACAAGATGGCGAGGGCGCAGCTCCTTGGCGCACTGTCGGAGGACATCCTCATGTAGGTGTCCTCGAAGAAGACAGCGAAGGAGGTGTGGGAGAGCCTCAAGACGAGTTTCGTCGGCACCCATCGCGTCAAGTCGGCGCGGCTCTCCACTCTCTATGGCGAGTTTGACAAGATGAACATGAAGGACAGGGAGCAGCTGGACGACTTCGCCGGCAAGATCACCGGCATGGGCGGCGAGGTACAGTCTTGGCTCGATGCTCGGCGACGCCGAGATGGTGAAGAAGCTGCTGGACAGCGTGCCCGGACGGCTGTACCAAGCGGTGGCCGGGATCGAGCAGTTTTGCGACCCGGAGAAGATGGCATTCGAGGAGGCGCTGGGCAGGCTCAAGGCGTTCAATGAGCGCTCACGGCGGCGAGTGCAGGCCGGCGTAGGCGAACGGAGCGACAGTCAGCTGCTGCTCACGGCTGCTCAGTGGGAGGCACGGCGACGTCAGCGCGGCGGCGGCCACGACCACGAAAACGACGGCGGGAGCAGCACGGACTCGGGCGCGAAGGGCTGGCGTGGCAGGTGCTACAAATGTGGCGTTCGCGGCCACTTCTCCCGTGACTGCCCGGAGCCAAGGAAGGAGAAGGCGCTGCTTGCCGACATCTACGACGAGCCGGCCCTTCTGTAGGTCATGGTTTAGGGGGAGATTGTTGGGAAAATAACCCGCGACATGTGTCCATCGCGTGTCGCGTGCATCGCGTGTGTGTGTGCGTGAGGTTGTGCTCATGTAGTTTCTGTAGTTTCATGCAATAGGGGCCATTTAGAGATGTTGAAGCAGCCGAGTCAAACGCGTATGTGCGTGTCGTGCGTATGGCCGGGACGTGCAGATCGTGGATCGTGGGCAAGAGCGTCGTGTGTGCGTGCTTTGCCTATAAAGCTCTCCCTGATGCTGCTTGTAACACAGCGCGTCAGTTCGAGCTGAAATAGAAAAAGGCTATCCGTGCAGCAGGCGTTCGTCGTCAGAAAAAAAATACCCTTGTGTCTTGTGTATTCAGCTTCTTCTGTCTCTGATCGTGAGTGTGTAAGAGAGAGCTAGCTAGTGCCAAAGGCCAGCTTGCTTGAGCGACAACTACGTTATCAATTGATAGGCATGTGTGGCTTATAAACCCGCCAGTCGAGCTGTGTATTTCTGTAAGCACTCTTTTAAGTGACTAATATGGTTTTGGCTACTATTCTCAGAAAAAAATCTCCTCAATTAATAGTCGGGTCAATCTAGGTTAAAGATTTAGGTTTTGTTTAGGGAATTTTAGCCATTGTTATATTTATTTATCTTTTAATGTAGCGGCTAGTGCGATCGTCAAGGCATCCTATTAGAATACCAATTTTTTTCATCTCCTTGAGACAATTGTGTAATTCAAATTATTCGTAATTTCAGATCGCACCTTGTATTTATTTCTGACAGAAACACGGTACAAATGCAGTTGCTCACAACATGCATATACACTCACTTGTATGAATGTATGCGTACCCTGTCCATATGTCCAAATTTGAGAGATGGAGATCGGATCTTGAGATTAGCAGTCACCATCGGTGTCTTGCAATCAACGGGAACGTCAACTCCCACCAAAATAATATTATACTTTTATTAGACACAAGTTTAAGAATGGGGATATAAATATCTTCTGAACCATCCAACCACAGGTTGATCCTCTCATCTGTTATTTTCTTTTGAGCAAACAGCAGGAGCTCTGCCTTTTCTATTAAAAGAAGAGAATTGGCCGGTTTGAAAGGAAAACCGGTCAAAACCTGATACAGACGTATCTACACACGGGTCCAGTTAAAAGGGGAACCAGACTAGAAAAATACCCCAAGCGGCACAGTTTTTCAGGAAAAACCGACAAAACCAAGACGAGGCCACGCTACCTAGCTCGACTAGGTCTGGAGCACCGCCGACAGACACCAGCACAACGGCAACAGCGGGCGCAACGAAGAGCCTGGTCCACGTCCCTGAAGAGGAAGTCAGAGCCGAAGGAAATGGCTAGGCCTCTCACGCTTCATGGCGAGAGGCAGACCGCAGCAAATTCGCCAGCGGCACGCGAGCGCCGACAGGACCCGAAGACATCAACACAACCGGTAGCACAAGCAACACCGAGAAAAGCTACCTATATTCCGAAAAATGATGCCTCCACAGAGGTGACGACGTCCAGGAGGCGCCGTCGTCATCCAATCTGGCAAGCCAGATTTGGGTTTTCACCCGGAGTGAGGAACAGAGGGGGTCGGGTCTCCATGGCAATGCCCTCAAGAGGGAAAACGGCGCCCACGGGCGCCACCGATGTCGGCACCGACCAAGTCGGGCAAGACTTTCGTCCGGAGACCTGCGACCACAACCTCCAATGGACAGTCACAAGGACAACCCATGTCGCTCGACAAGCACAGCCACCGGCAAGAGACGACGCCCACGCCAACGGTGGCTTGCCCCACCACCCACGCGGCCAGGGCAAGAAAACACACCACCTCGCTCTGGAGCCGCCGCTCCGGCCTCCTCCTATAGCAGGGTAGCTCCTCACGCCAGCCTGCCACCGATCGCGAGACGCCTAAATGAGCGTCTTGCCCACCAAAGCAGCACCGCCGCACCGCCGTCCAAAAACCATGGCACACCTCCACCACGGACCTGCACAACCGGCCAGGACCACCGCGCCCTAGCCCGCCTGCCACCCACGGCGACCCTCCACAGCCACCAAGACACCGACGGAGCTGGATGCCGCCCCCACGAGACCACCCCGCCGAGGCACCCCTAGACCTGCCGTCCTCCACGCCACCGCCGCGAGGCAAAATCTGGACGCCGACCAACCCCATGCCACCGTGTCCTCGAGGCCGCCGCCCCGGCATCCATGGCTCCAACAAGCAAGCGACGTCAGCGCCGAAGCAGCAGAATGACCTCCCCTGTCGCCTGCCCGCGGTCGGGGGCGCCGCCCCGTCCGGATCCACGCCCGAGCCCGCCGGCTCGGCATCCCTTGTGGCCACCATGGACACGGCCCTCCTGGCCCGACCATGGCCACCACCTCCACCAGTGCTGCCCCTGCCACCCCCCCCCCCCCGCAGCCAGGGAGCGAGCACGCACCGCCGTGACCCGGGGTCGCCGCCCCGACTCCCAAAACCAGCAGTCGCCGCCAAACAGAGAAGCAGCGCCAGAGAGGAGCAGCCTGCCGAGCCCATCTGAGCCCAGATCAGCCCCCCACCACTCCCGGCAACCGCAACAACACCAAGGGCCAACGCCCCTGCCGTCCTCCACCCCGACGTCGTCCACCGCCGCAAATCCCTGCCCGCCGTGCCCCCACACCGCCGGGCCGACGAGCGCAGCTGTCCTGCCTATTCGCGTCCACCACGGATCCCCTCCCCCAATAGCCTTTGGCGACAGGGGACGCCGCCACCACGGCGAGGCCTGCGGCAGCGGCGGGAGGAGAGGAGGCGGTCGGGTCGATCGGCGGTGGCGCTCGTGGGCTTCCCCCGAGTCGCCTGTGCGGGGATGACGCGAGGACTGGAGGTCACTCTAAGTCTGTCAGTCTCCTCATCTATTATTTGCAAGAAAAATGCATATGGTATTTATATTTTCTTTCTCTTTCTTCGATTCCCTGTAGAAACATACCTTCATGGTCAAGGTTGATTGAGCTAGGTGTGTTTTTTTGTGCTCGGATTTGATGTAGCAATCATATAGTCTTCCTGTCTCGTACAGGGTAGTCGGATCATCAATCTTACCTCCACCCAATCTATAGTTATCCATCTCACCGAAAGATTGGGACACCTGATTGGTATGATCCTATTATGAATGTCATGTTGGTGGACAACACCGATGACCCTGCGAAGTAATGATGAGACCATATTCCAACAAATGGCAAGAAGCCATGAAATCCGAGATTGGATCCATGTACGAAAACCAAGTGTGGACTTTGGTGGACTTACAAGATGGCCGGAAGGCTGTCAAGATCAAATGGATATTCAAGAAGAAAACATATG
The DNA here is from genome assembly GCA_916181665.1 of Avena sativa. Classification (NCBI taxonomy): domain Eukaryota; kingdom Viridiplantae; phylum Streptophyta; class Magnoliopsida; order Poales; family Poaceae; genus Avena; species Avena sativa. The sequence goes on from OV702294.1 coordinate 514,309,460, forward strand.
CTGATGGTAATGTAACCGTATATAAAGCTTGACTTGTCGTGAAAGGTTTCCAATAAATTCAAGGAGTCGAATACGATGAGACTTTCTCACCGGTAGTGAAGCTAAAGTCTGTGAAGATTTTGTTAGCAATCGCTGCATACAGATGGATGTTAAAACGGCATTCCTCAATGGTGACATTGAAGAAGAGTTATATATGGTACAACCCAAAGGTTTTGTCGATCCTAAAGATGCTAACAGGGTATGCAAACTTCAACGGTCCATTTATGTATTGAAGCAAGCATCTCGGAGCTTGAATCAATGTTTTGATAAGGTGATCAAAAGCTTCGGATTTATACAAACATATGGAGAAGATTGTGTTGGGGATATACTTTCCGGGTATACCCACATGCCTCACTGACCAGGGTGGCCCACCAACGGGTTAGAGATTTGCTTCACGGGCGGCCCAGTCAGAGAAAGAGTAGGAGTCACTTCCGGCTACGACAAGGCCCATAAAAGTTACTGACTTAGGCCTGCAGTATTACTTGTAGTCCGAGCTGTATCTAGTTACCAACTTTGTAACGTAGCCGGATAGGTCTCTCCTGTAAACGTAGGACCTGGTGACTATATAAAACGGACCTGAGGGAGCCTTTAGGGCACCAGATCATAGATCAACCACAACTTAGTCGCACAGGCGAATCTCTCTTGTAATCCGCTATAACATCTGGCTCTCGCCAATATATTACTGGGTTGCTAGAAGGAGTAGGATCTGATCACCGCAGTTGGATCTGAACATGGGTAAACTTGTGCTCACCGATCCCGGAACATCGTACGTCTCACACCCCATCTTCTCAACGCCTTCAGGACCCCCTATGGCGTACTTGTAAATAATTCGACGACAATTGGCGCCACCGTGGGGCAGGTGACCTTCGGAGCTTCGTTCCGGACGGAATCTGCGCGTGCAGGAATTGGCAAAACAATCACCATGGTTCGCGTGGTTTATGCTAGTGATGTCCTCCCGTTCTTCTCGATGAGACCTGGATTCAGGCTAAGGAACCCATGAAAACCTACACAATCATGTCCATCGGCGAGATTGACATCTACCTCGGCTTCGCTGATCCCGCCCAACCCACCCCTAAGGTGATGAACATGGCGGAAGAAAAGTCTGGATCTGCTCTGTCCGTAGAGGCGGAAGAGTTCAAGATCCCTAAAAAACCTGAACCCACCTAGCCCACTCCCGTAGTGGAAGAAGTGGTGGAATAAAAGTCCGGATCTGATCTCCTTGTTGAGATCAGATACACAGATGAGGAGTACATTCTCTTCGGATCCTACTTCGACGATGCCGAAGCAGGAAAATTGCTCTCAAGGCACATGACCAAGCAGATGACGAGACGCCCCCGCATTAGTTGCATGATAGAGGCGGAAGTCAACACCCTCCAGTAACTCAAGGCCATGAACAAGAAGAAGCATTGCTTCGTGTACCACATGGGCTCTGGATCCGCCTCTATCGATGCTGGAGCCGGAAACAATTCAGTCCTCGATGCGATCAAAGAAAGTGCCGACTTACGTGATTCACCTCAGGAGTCACTAATGTCGCAGGAGCTTCGAGACTCCGAGAAGGAGATGGAGCAGTATGAACAAGAATATGCCTCCAAGCCAGCGCAAGGTGAACCGGAGACCCCTCTAAATCCATATGATAACATGTAAGAAGATTACATCTTGCAAGATGACATGGACACCGGAGATTCGTCTGAGGTCCAGAAGCCAACTACAACGGAAAGTACCGATGAAAGGCTATCTCCCGGTACCAGACCGAAAGCCGTATTATCCACTGGTACACACGTTAAGGCTACTCGGAGGTCAAAGAAGAAGAACAACAAAAACCCAACACTGGCAGAGCCAACAGAGGAAGTAAATGACGAAGAGGTCGACAAAGAGATAGAGATGGAGAATCAGGACGGAGATCCGATTAATCCCACACCGGTCGATCCTCCTGTGGACGGTCACGTCGTCACCAAGGGTGCACGTGAGATCTACGGAGACGCTCTCACTATTCTAATCCCAATTGCTTAGAATCTTACTCCGGAGGAGCTGGAGAAAAGGGCTGAGGACCTGGAAAAGCATCGGTTGTTTTTGCTCGAAGAGGCTGCCCGCATCGTCGAGCTCAGGCAACAGATAGACAACAATCCTGCCTAGTACCAGTCAGAATTCAAGCGACTGCCAAACAAGACAAGGGGATGTCCTGTTCTTGCTAATAGGAACCTAGATGCCCACAGAGATTTATTCGAGGTAAAACTAGATAGAACATTCGAGTCTACAACACGCCAGTGGAGAACGTTGCGGCTGCTCGAGCCATCCTCGCCAATAATCCATCTCCAGGATAGGTCCGGCAGTGCGTAGCATTGCTCGACAAAGGATTGAAACAACAAAAGACAGCCGCGTCATTCAGTGGCAAGATGGCCTCAAGGTCATAATTTTTCCACACTAGCACAGGCCAAAGCACTGATGTAAGACCCCGTAGGGATATGGATAAACGCCATCGCCCTCGGGAAGAAGAAAATTCAAGGACTGGATCAAACGGTCATCCATGCGGGACTGGTCATGAGTTATTCCGGCTGCGTCTGAAGATGCCATCAGGGCATTGGTACCTCATCAGGGCCATCATCGACAGAATAATCGCCACAGAGAAGACCCAGAGGTGCGCTGCCAGCGAGAGCAAGATCGGTTAAGGATGCCACCCCTAGCCTTCCGGTTGGCAACGTCGGACGAAGAAATGACCCGGATCGTCCAGAGTCAAGTAGGGACGATGCCCGATGAAACCAACCTTGGAGTCAGCATAATGAGGCTCCAGGACCATGCCACTCAGCCAGAAATAACCCGCCAATGCCACCATCACCGTCCAGCAGTGACCTGATGGGTTTCGCAGCATAGTAAATCAAAAAAATTCTACAGATGCGAACGGGAAAGCCAAGATCTAATCTAGGAGATGCAAACAACGAGGGGGGGGATAAATGAGATCTTCATACCCTTGAAGATTCGCACAGCGGAACATTCAACGGAACATGGTTGATGTAGTCGTACTCGCTTCTCCTCCTCGCGATACGATCTGATCCAACACCGCAAGTGGCGATGCCTCCGAGAGTGCACACGTACGGCACCTCAATGTCTCCTCCTTCCTCGGTCCAGCAAGTGGGGTGGAGAGATAGATTGGATCTACAACACGGTGGCGTGGTGCAAAGGTGGAGAGTTTCTGCGGCAGGGCTTCGCCTACGCGCAGTCGGGAGAGAGAGAGATCTGGAGGGCAGCAGTATGGTGGCTAGGGTTGAAGGAGAGGGGGAGGAGGGCTGCGCCCCTGCCCTCTATATATAGGGGGCTGGCCGCCCCCCTTGGCCCATCCTCCAAGCCCTAGGGCGGCGGCCCCAAGGGTTGGAGTGGGGGTCAAGTTTTCCCCTCCTTCTAGAAGGTTTCCCTAGGGTTTTGGCCGGCTGGGCCTATGGGGCCTTGTGCCCCTGGCCCAATGCGGCCAGGGCACTCCCTCCCGACAAGTGGGGCCACGTTGGTCCCACTCCGGAAGGTTCTAGAAGCTTCCGGTACAATATCGAACATTCCGAAACAATTCCGAAATCCAAAAAAACTGCTTTCCCTTATATGAATCTTATTCTCCGGACCATTCGGAACCTCTCGTGACGTCCTGGATCTCATCTGAGACTCCGAACAAAAACTCATAAACCAATTATCCATTCTATCCTAGCGTCGAGACACGTTAAGTGTGTGACCCTACGGGTTCGAGAATATGCAGACATGATCTTCTATCAATAATCAACAGCGGGGTCTGGAAACCCATATTGACTCCCACATACTCATCGATGATCATATCGGATGAACCACGATGCCAGGATTCAATTAATCCCATATGTATATTCCCTTCATCACGCGATATTTTACTTGCCCGAGATTCGATCGTCGGTATCGGCATACCTAGTTCAATCTCGTTCACAGCAAGTACTTCGTTCCGTAATCCGATATCACTTTGTGATTAACTCCTTAACCACGTGCTTGCAAGCGGTGTTGATATCGATTACCGAGTGGGCCCGAAGTATATCTCTCCGACTTGGGAGGGACAAATCCCATCTCGATACATACAACCCAACAAGTACTTTCCGATCACCTGAGAGACACCTTTATGATCACCCTCTCATAGGATGACGTTTGATGACCTCAAAGCTTTCTTCCGATACCAGGGAGTTGCATTATCTCATGGTCTAAGGAATACAATATTTGACATAAGAAAAAGCTTCGCAAAAATGAACACAATGACACGATCTAATTGCTCTGCTTGATTTGGGTCTGTCCATCATATCATTCTCCCAATGATATGATCTCATTATTAATCGACAACTCATGTCTATGGTTAGGAAACCTTAACCATCATTAATCAATGAGCTAGTCCATAGAGGCGTACTAGGGACACGACGTTGTTCATAAACCACACAAGTATCAAAGTTTCCGCTTAATACAATTCTAGCATGAAATATAAACTTTATCATGAACTAGAATTATAATAATAACATCTTTATTATTGCCTCTAGGGCATAATTCCAACAGTCTCCCACTTGCACTAGAGTCAATAATCTAGTTTACATCTAGCAACAATCTAACACCCATGGCACTAAGGTGCTGATCATGTTTTGCTCGTAGAAGAGGTTTAGTCAACGGATCTGCGACATTCAGATCTGTATGTACTTTGCTAATCTTCATATCTCCATCTGTTATATAATCTCGAATTATATGAAACTTGCGGTTGATGTGCTTGGTCTTTGGATGATATCTTGGTTCCTTAGCCAGTTCTATGGCGCCAGTGTTGTCACACAATATCTCCAGTGGGTCCAAGGCACTTGGAACCACACCAAGCTCAGTGATGAAGTTCTTGATCCAAACTCCTTCACTTGATGCTTCTGCAGCAGCCATGTATTCCGCTTCTACTATAGATCCCGTGATCACGCTTTGCTTGCAGCTTCTCCAGCTCACAGCTCCTCCATTCAAAATATAAACGTATCCTGTCTGAGATTTAGAATCATCCTTGTCGGTGTCGAAACTAGCATCGACGTAACCTTTTACGACGAGCTGTTCATCACCTCCATAGACCAAGAACATTTCTTTAGTCCTATTTAGATACTTTAGGATGTTCTTTACGGCTGTCCAGTGTTCCACTCCTGGATCACTTTGGTATCTGCTCGTCAAACTAAGAGCATTGGACACATCCGGTCTAGTACATAGCATGGCATACATGATAGAACCTATGGCCGAGGCATAAGGCACTTTGCTCATAGCTTCTCTATCATTTACGTAGCTGGACACTGAGCCTTGCTCAATATCTTACCTGACAACATAGGAACTGAACCTTTCTTTGCCTTGTCCATTCTGAACCTTTTTAGAACCTTGTCTAGGTATGTACTTTGGCTTAAAGCTATCAGGCGTATTTGTCTATCTCTATAGATTTTGATGCCCAATATATAAGCAGCTTCCCCTAGGTCTTTCATTGAAAAACATTTGTTCAAATAACTCTTCACATCGTTAAGCATGTCAATGTCATTTCCAATAACCAATATGTCATCCACATATAGTACTAAAAATGTCATTGAGCTCCCACTCACTTTCTTGTAGATACAAGCTTTGTAGCAATTTGGAACAAATCCAAATATCTTGATCACTTGATCAAAACGAAGGTTCCAACTCCGAGATGCTTGCTTTAGTCCTTAAATGGAACGCTGAAGTTTGCACACCTTATCAGCATCCTTAGGATCGACAAAACCTTCGGGTTGCATCATATACAACTCTTCATCAATGTTGCCATTGAGGAACGCAGTCTTGACATCCATCTGCCATATTTCATAATAATGAAACGCAGCAATTGCTAATAAAATCCGAATGGACTTAAACATCGCTACGGGAGAGAAAGTCTCATCGTAGTCAACACCTTGAACTTGTCGAAAACCTTTCGCAACAAGCCGTGCTTTATAGACAGTAACATTACCATCCGCGTCCGTTTTCTTCTTGAAAATCCATTTGCACTCAACGGCCTTTCGGTCGCTAGGAGGGTCCACCAAAGTCCATACTTGGTTTTCGCTCATGGATCCCAATTCGGATTTCATGGCCTCTAGCCATTTCTCAGAGTCTGGGCTCATCATTGCTTCCTCATAGTTTGCAGGTTCACTGTTGTCTACTAACAAGACAGTTAAGACAGGGTTGCCGTACCACTCAAGAGGGGCACACGACCTTGTCGACCTGCGACGTTCAGTAGTAGCATCGTCCGAAGCTTCATGATCCTTGTCATTAGCTTCCTCTATTGTTGGTGCAGACGACACTGGAACAATTTCAGGTGCTGTGCTACTCTCCAACTCAAGAGAAGGTTCAATAACCTCGTCTAGCTCTACTTTCCTCCCACTCACTTCTTTCGAGAGAAACTCCTTCTCAAGAAAGGATCCGTTCTTTGCGACAAACACTTTGCCTTCGGATCTGTGATAGAAGGTATACCCAATCGTTTCCTTAGGGTATCCTATGAAGACGCATTTCTCCGCTTTGGGTTCGAGCTTGTCCGGCATCAACTTCTTGACGTAAGCTTCGCATCCCCAAACTTTACGAAACGACAACTTAGGTTTAGCACCAAACCATAGTTCATATGGTGTCGTCTCAACGGATTTAGATGGTGCCCTATTTAAAGTGAATGCAGCGGTTTCTAATGCATAACCCCAAAATGATAACGGCAAATCTGTAAGAGACATCATTGATCGCACCATATCTAATAGAGTTCGATTCCGGCATTCAGACACACCATTGCGCTGTGGTGTCCCGGGTGGTGTGAGTTGCGAAACGATTCCGCTTGCTTTAAGATGCGTGAGAAAATCATAACTCAAATACTCACCTCCACGATCGGATCGTAGAATTTTAATTTTCCTGTTACGATGGTTTTCCACTTCGTTCTGAAATTCTTTGAACTTTTCAAATGTTTCAGATTTATGTTTCATTAAATAGATATACCCATATCTACTTAAGTCATCAGTAAAAGTGAGAAAATAGCGATAACCGCCGCGAGTCGAAACACTCATTGGTTCGCATACATCGGTATGTATGATTTCCAACAAGTCCGTTGCTTGCTCCATTATTCCGGAGAACGGGGTTTTGATCATCTTGCCCATGAGGCATGGTTCGCACATGTCAAATGATTCAAAATCAAGAGACTCCAAAAGTCCATCAGAATGGATTTTCTTCATGCGTTTTACACCAATATGACCTAGACGACAGTGCCACAAATAAGTCGTATTATCACTATCTACCTTGCATCTCTTAGCCTCAATGTTATGGATGTGTGTTTCATTGCTTTCGAGATTCAGAAGAAATAAACCATTCATAGCAGGTGCATGGCCATAAAAGATGTTACTCATATAAATAGAACAACCATTATTCTCCGATTTAAATGAATAACCGTATTGCAATAAACATGATCCAGATATGATGTTCATGCTCAACGCAGGCACATAATAACATTTATTGAGGTTTAAAACTAATCCCGAAGGTAAAACTAAGGAGAGCGCGCCGACGGCCATCACATCAACTCTTGATCCGTTGCCAACGCGGAACGTCACCTCATCCCTCGCTAGTTGTCGTCTATTCCGTAGCTCCTATTTCAAGTTACAAATATTAGCAACTGAACCAGTATCAAATACCCAGGCACTACAACGAGGGCTAGTAAGAAAACATCAATAACATGTATATCAAATATACCTTTGATGGTGCCAGCCTTCTTGTCTGCTAATTACTTCGGACAGTTGCGCTTCCAGTGACCCTTGTCCTTGGAATAGAAGCACTCAGTGTCCGGCTTAGGTCTAGACTTGAGCTTCTTCTCTGCAGGGGCAACGCGCTTGCCGCTGCCCTTCTTGAAGGGCTTCTTTGCACCCTTACCTTTCTTAAAGCTGGGGGGCTTGTTGACCATCAACACATGATTATCTTTCTTGATGTCCACCTCCGCAGATTTCAGCTTAGCGAAGAGCTCAGTGATCGTATCAGTGGAACCAATCTGATTATGAGTAACTACAAAACCTTTGTAGCTAGGAGGGAGTGATTGCAGAACTCTGTCAATCTTGAGCTCCTCTGGAATCTTGCAGTCCAGTTGCTCAAGGCGTTGAGTGTAGCCCGACATCTTAATGGCGTGCTCACTAACGGAACTCCCTTCCTCCATCTTGCAGTTAAATAATTTCTCAGAGATCTCATATCTCTTAGAACGGGCCTGAGTCTGAAACATAGTTTTCAGTTCCTCAAGAATCTCAAAGGGCCCGGGGAACTCCTCAAAACGATTTTGAAGGTTCGATTCCATAGCAAACAACATGGTGCTCTTAATCACACCATAATCATCCTTGCGCGACTGATAAATAGCTTTCTCATCAGCCGGCGCATCTACAGCAGGGGCGTCACCTAGCGCTTTCTCAAGGACATAGTCCTTTTGTCCGCCAGAGAGAATGATTCTCAGATTGCGGAACCAGTTGGTGAAGTTAGACCCATTGTTCTTAAGCTTTTCTTTCTCAGCAAAAACGTTGAAGTTGAAGTTGGACTTAGCCATTTGATCTACAAAATTTGCAAGTACAATTTAGATTATGTTCATGATAACTAGTTCAACTTAATCAAATTACTAGATGAACTCCCACTAAATTCAACATCCCTCAAGTTGTTTAGTGAACATGATCCAAATTCACCACACCTAATCCGATCTTCACGAGAAGAGATGTGGTTTCAATGGTGGACAACAAAGTGTCGATCATATCATTCATATGACTCATGCTTAACCTTTCGGTTCGTGTGTTCCGAGGCCATGTCTATACATGCTAGGCTCGTTAAGTCAAACCCAAGTATTTCCGCGTGTGCAAAACTGGCTTGCACCCGTTGTATGTGAACGTAGAGTTTATAGCACCCGATCATCACGTGATGCTTGAACATGAAGAAGTTTCGCAACGGTGCATACATGGGGAGAACACAGTTTTATCTTGATCTTTAAGTGAGGAATCATCTTATAATGCTACTGTCACGATCTAAGCATAATAAGATACATAAAAGGATAAACATCACATGCATATAATTTTATGTGACATGGTATAGCCAATCTCCGCGCAATGATCTCCATCTTGTGCGTGCCAGCATGATCTCCATCACTCCACCATGATTGCCTCCACCACGAATAGCAACTACAACTACTGCTAACTACTTAGCGATAAAGTAAAGCTATTACATGGCGTATAAGAAGTTGACACACATGTCATACACAATTATAAATAAAACCATATGGCTCCTACCGGTTGTGTACTCATAGACATGCAAGTCGTGAAACATTACAAAACATGATCATTGCATACAACATACACATCACATCTTGGGCCATACCATATCACAGAAACACTCCCTGCAAAAACAAGTTAGACGCCTCTACTTTGTTGTTGCATGTTTTACGTGGCTTATGAGAGTAACAGGCTAATAACGATTCTTACCTACGGAAAGCCACAAGGTGATATTATAGTTGCCAACATCCGGTGTAAATCCCATGACAACTATAGTGAGAGAAACTGGCATCCACCAGCCGCACGTGTGGAACAAGCCACATGTCAAGTGCGGAGCCGGTCTCGCGAACGAGGTCACGTAAAGTTGGCCTGGACCGCTTCGATCTCACTATCCTGCGTCATAAGAAGTACATAAACAAGAGGCTTGCAATAGAAAACATCAAAGCCCGCAACAAGCATGTTGCGTTTTACTCGTGAAACACATCTACGCATAGATCTAGCTCTGATACCACTGATGGGTTTTGTAGCATAGTAAATAAAAAAAATTCTACGGATGCGAACGGGAAAGCCAAGATCTAATCTAGGAGATGCAAACAACGAGGGGGGATAGATGAGATCTTCATACCCTTGAAGATTCGCACAGCGGAACGTTCAACGGAACGTGGTTGATGTAGTCGTACTCGCTTCTCCTCCTCGCGATCCGATCAGATCCAACACCGCAAGTGGCGATGCCTCCGAGAGATGCACACGTACGGCACCTCGACGTCTCCTCCTTCCTCGGTCCAGCAAGTGGGGTGGAGAGATAGATTGGATCTACAACACGGCGGCATGGTGCAAAGGTGGAGAGTTTCTGCGGCAGGGCTTCGCCTACGCGCAGTCGGGAGAGAGAGAGATCTGGAGGGCAGCAGTATGGCGGCTAGGGTTGAAGGATTGGGGGAGGAGGTATGCGCCCCTGCCCTCTATATATAGGGGGCTGGCCGGCCCCCTTTTCCCCTCCTCCAAGCCCTAGGGCGGCGGCCCCAAGGGTTGGAGTGGGGGGCAAGTTTTCCCCCTCCTTCTAGAAGGTTTCCCTAGGGTTTCCATAGGGTTTTGGCCGGCTGGGCCTATGGAGCCTTGTGCCCCTGGCCCAATGCGGCCAGGGCACTTCCTCGTAGGCCCACGCCCCCTCCCGACAAGTGGGGCCACGTTTGTCCCACTCCGGAAGGTTCTAGAAGCTTCCGGTACAATACCGAACAGTCCGAAACAATTCCGAAATCCAAAAAAACTGCTTTCCCTTATATGAATCTTATTCTCCGGACCATTCCGGAACCTCTCGTGACGTCCCGGATCTCATCCGAGACTCCGAACAAAAACTCATAAACCAATTATCCATTCTATCCTAGCGTCGATACACGTTAAGTGTGTGACCCTACGGGTTCAAGAATATGTAGACATGATCTTCTATCAATAATCAACAGCGGGGTCTGAAAACCCATATTGACTCCCACATACTCATCGATGATCATATCGGATGAACCATGATGCCAGGATTCAATTAATCCCATATGTATATTCCCTTCGTCACGCGATATTTTACTTGCCCGAGATTCGATCGGCGGTATCGGCATACCTAGTTCAATCTCGTTCACAGCAAGTACTTTACTCGTTCCGTAATCCGATATCACTTTGTGATTAACTCCTTAACCACGTGCTTGCAAGCGGTGTTGATATCGATTACCGAGTGGGCCCGAAGTATATCTCTCCGACTTGGGAGGGACAAATCCCATCTCGATACATACAACCCAACAAGTACTTTCCGATCACCTTGATGGGTTTCGCGGCATAGTAAATCAAAATTTTCTACGGATGCGAACAGAGGGAAAGCCAAGATATAATCTAGGAGATGCAAACAACAAGAGATATTGGATTAGATCTTCATACCCTTGAAGATTCGCACAGCGGAACGTTCGTCGGAACGTGGGTGATGTAGTCGTACTCGCTTCTCCTCCTCGCGATCCGATCCGATCTAGCACCACAAGTGGCGGTGCCTCCGTGAGATGCACACGTGCAGCACCTCGACGTCTCCTCCTTCCTCGGACCAGCAAGTATGGTGGAGAGACGGATTGGATCTACAACACGACGGTGTGGTGTATATGGTGGAGAATTTCTGCAGCAGGGCTTCACCTTACAAGCAGTCGGGAGGGAGAGAGGAGGGCAGCAGGGCAGCTAGGGTTGGAGGGGAAGGTGTAGGGGGTGGTGTGCTCCCAGCCCTCTATATATAGAGGGGTGGGCGCAGCCCTAGCCCCTCCCCCAAGCCAAGGCCGGCGGCCCCAAGGAGAAGGAGTGGGGGGCAAGGAAACCCCCCTTCTAGAAGCTCTATCTCGAGTTTAAACCTCTCTTGGCTAGCTGGGCCCTATGGGGCCTTGTGCCCCTGGCCCAATGCGTCCAGGGCACTCCCTAATAGGCCCATGCCCCCTCTAGGAAGGTGGGGCCACGTTGGTCCCCTTCCGGAACGTTCTAGAAGCTTCCGGTACAATACCGATTAACCCGGAACAATTCCGAGCTCCAAAAACTGCACTGCCTTATATGAATCTTATTCTCCGGACCACTCCAGAACCTCTCGTGATATCCCGGATCCCATCCGAGACTTCGAACAAAAACTCATAAACCAATTATCCAATCTATCCTAGCGTCGAGACACGTTAAGTGTGTGACCCTGCGGGTTCGAGAATATGCAGACATGATCTTCTATCAATAATCAACAGCGGGGTCTGGAAACCCATATTGACTCCCACACATTAATCGATGATCATATCGGATGAACCACGATGCCAGGATTCAATCAATTCCATATATATATTCCCTTCGTCTCGCGATATTTTACTTGCCCGACATTCGATCGTCGGTACCTTCATACCTAGTTCAATCTCGTTCACAGCAAGTACTTTACTCGTTCCGTAATCCGATATCACTTTGTGATTAACTCCTTAACCACATGCTTGCAAGCGGTGTTGATATCGATTACTGAGTGGCCCGAAGTATATCTCTCCAACTTGGGAGGGACAAATCCCATCTTGATACATACAACCCAACAGATACTTTCTGATCACCTGAGAGACACCTTTATGATCACCCTCTCATAGGATGACGTTTGATGACCTCAAAGCTTTCTTCCGATACCAGGGAGTTGTATTATCTCATGGTCTAAGGAATACAATATTTGACATAAGAAAAGCTTCGCAAAGACGAACACGATGACACGATCTAATTGCTTCGCTTAGTTTGGGTCTGTCCACCATATCATTCTCCCAATGATATGATCTCATTATTAATTGACAACTCATGTCCATGGTTAGGAAACCTTAACCATCATTAATCAATGAGCTAGTCCTTAGAGGCGTACTAGGGACACGGTGTTGTTCACAAACCACACAAGTATTAAAGTTTCCGCTTAATACAATTCTAGCATGGAATATAAACATTATCATGAACAAGAATTATAATAATAACATCTTTATTATTGCCTCTAGGGCATAATTCCAACAGTCTCCCACTTGCACTAGAGTCAATAATCTAGTTTACATCTGGCAACAATCTCACACCCATGGCACTGAGGTGCTAATCATGTTTTACACGTGGAAGAGGTTTAGTCAATGGATCTGCGACATTCAGATCTGTATGTACTTTGCTAATTTTCAGATCTCCATCTGCTATATAATCTCGGATTATATGAAACTTGCGGTTGATATGCTTGGTCTTTGGATGATATCTTGGTTCCTTAGCGAGTGCTATGGCGCCAGTGTTGTCACACAATATCCCAAGTGGGTCCAATGCACTTGGAACCACGCCAAGCTCAGTGATGAAGTTCCTGATCCAAACTCCTTCACTTGACGCTTCTGCAGCAGCCATGTATTCCGCTTCTACTGTAGATCCCGCGATAACGCTTTGCTTGCAGCTTCTCCAGCTCACAGCTCCTCCATTCAAAATATAAACGTATCCTGTCTGAGATTTAGAATCATCCTTGTCGGTGTCGAAACTAGCATCGACGTAACCTTTTACGACAAGCTGTTCATCACCCCCATAGACTAAGACCATTTCTTTAGTCCTATTTAGGTACTTTAGGATGTTCTTCACGGCTGTCCAGTGTTCCACTCCTGGATCACTTTGATATCTGCTCGTCAAACTAAGAGCATTGGATACATCCGGTCTAGTACACAGCATGGCATACATGATCGAACCTATGGCCGAGGCATAAGGCACCTTGCTCATAGCTTCCCTATCATTTACTGTAGCTGGACACTGAGCCTTGCTCAATATCTTACCTGACAACATAGGCACTGAACCTTTCTTTGCCTTATCCATTCTGAATCTTTTCAGAACTTTGTCTAGGTATGTACTCTGGCTTAAAGCTATCAGGCGTCTTTGTCTATCTCTATAGATTTTGATGCCCAATATATAAGCAGCTTCACCTAGGTCTTTCATTGAAAAACACTTGTTCAAATAACTCTTCACATCGTTAAGCATGTTGATGTCATTTCCAATAATCAATATGTCATCCACATATAGTACCAGAAACGTCACCGAGCTCCCACTCACTTTCTTGTAGATGCAAGCTTCGTAGCAATTTGGAACAAATCCAAAGCTCTTGATCACTTGATCAAAACGAAGGTTCCAACTCCGAGATGCTTGCTTCAGTCCATAAATGAAACGCTGAAGTTTGCATACTTTATCAGCATCCTTAGGATCGACAAAACCTTCGGGTTGCATCATATACAACTCTTCATCAATGTTGCCATTGAGGAAAGCAGTCTTGACATCCATCTGCCATATTTCATAATCATTAAACACAGCAATTGCTAATAAAATCCGAATGGACTTAAACATCGCTACGGGAGAGAAAGTCTCATCGTAGTCAACACCTTGAACTTGTCGAAAACCTTTCGCAACAAGCCGTGCTTTATAGACGGTAACATTACCATCCGCGTCCGTTTTCTTCTTGAAGATCCATTTGCACTCAACGGCCTTTCGGTCGCTAGGAGGGTCCACCAAAGTCCATACTTGGTTTTCGCTCATGGATCCCAATTCGGATTTCATGGCTTCCAGCCATTTCTTAGAGTCTGGGCTCATCATCGCTTCCTCATAGTTCGTAGGTTCACTGTCTTCTACCAACAAGACAGTCAAGACAGGGTTGCCGTACCACTCAGGAGGGGCACGTGACCTTGTCGACCTGCGACGTTCAGTAGCAGCATCGTCCGAAGCTTCATGATCCTTGTCATTAGCTTCCTCTATTATTGGTGCAGGCGGCACTGGAACAATTTCAGGTGCTGCGCTACTCTCCAATTCAAGAGAAGGTTCAATAACCTCGTCTAGCTCTACTTTCCTCCCACTCACTTCTTTCGAGAGAAACTCCTTCTCAAGAAAGGAACCGTTCTTTGCGACAAACACTTTGCCTTCGGTTCTGTGATGGAAGGTATACCCAATAGTTTCCTTAGGGTATCCTATGAAGACACATTTCTCCGCTTTGGGTTCGAGCTTGTCCGGCATCAACTTCTTGACGTAAGCTTCGCATCCCCAAACTTTAAGAAACGACAACTTGGGTTTAGCACCAAACCATAGTTCATACGGTGTCGTCTCAACGGAATTAGATGGTGCCCTATTTAAAGTGAATGCAGCGGTTTCTAATGCATAACCCCAAAATGATAACGGCAAATCGGTAAGAGACATCATTGATCGGACCATATCTAATAAGGTTTGATTCCGGCGTTCAGACACACCATTGCGTTGTGGTGTTCCGGGTGGCGTGAGTTGCGAAACAATTCCGCTTGCTTTAAGATGCATGAGAAAATCATAACTCAAATATTCGCCCCCATGATCGGATCGTAGAAACTTAATCTTTCTGTTATGATGGTTCTCCACTTCATTCTGAAATTCTTTGAACTTTTCAAACGTTTCAGAATTATGTTTCATTAAATAGATATACCCATATCTACTTAAGTCATCGGTAAAAGTGAGAAAATAGTGATATCCACCGCGCGTCGAAACACTCATCGGTCCGCATACATCGGTATGTATGATTTCCAACAAGTCTGTTGCTCGCTCCATCATACCGGAGAACGGGGTTTTGGTCATCTTGCCCATGAGGCATGGTTCGCATGTGTCAAATGATTCAAAATCAAGAGACTCCAAAAGTCCATCAGAATGGAGTTTCTTCATGCGCTTTACACCAATATGACTTAGACGACAGTGCCACAAATAAGTAGTATTATCACTATCTACTTTGCATATCTTAGCCTCAATGTTATGGATGTGTGTTTCATCCCTTTCGAGATTTAGAAGAAATAAACCATTCACAAGAGGTGCATGACCATAAAAGATGTTTCTCATATAAATAGAACAACCATTATTCTCCGATTTAAATGAATAACCGTCTTGCAATAAACACGATCCAGAAATAATGTTCATGCTCAACGCAGGCACATAATAACATTTATTAAGGTTTAAAACTAATCCCGAAGGTAAAACTAAGGAGAGCGTGCCGACGGCCATCACATCAACTCTTGATCCGTTGCTAACGCGCATCGTCACCTCATCCCTCGCAAGCCGCCGTCTATTCCGTAGCTCCTGTTTCGAGTTACAAATATTAGCAACTGAACCGGTATCAAATACCCAGGCACTACAACGAGGGCTAGTAAGGAAAACATCAATAACACGTATATCAAATATACCTTTGATGGTGCCAGCCTTCTTGTCCGCTAAGTACTTCGGACAGTTGCGCTTCCAGTGACCCTTGTCCTTGTAATAGAAGCACTCAGTGTCCGGCTTAGGACCAGACTTGAGCTTCTTCTCAGCAGGGGCAACGCGCTTGCCGCCGCCTTTCTTGAAGGGCTTCTTTGCACCCTTACCTTTCTTAAAGGAGGGCTTGTTGACCATCAACACATGATTATCCTTCTTGATGTCCACCTCCGTAGCCTTCAGCTTTGCGAAGAGCTCGGTGATCGTATAAGTGGAACCAATCTGATTATGAGTCACTACAAAACTTTTGTAGCTGGAAGGGAGTGATTGCAGAACCCTGTCAATCTTGAGCTCCTCTGGAATCGTGCATTCCAGTTGCTCAAGGCGTTGAATGTAGCCCGTCATCTTAATGGCGTGCTCACTAACGGAACTCCCTTCCTCCATCTTGCAGTTAAAGAACTTCTCAGAGATCTCATATCTCTCAGAACGGGCCTGAGTCTGAAACATGGTTTTCAGCTCTTCGAGAATCTCAAAGGGCCCGGGATAGTCTTCAAAACGATTTTGAAGTTCCAGTTCCATAGCAAACAACACGGTGCTCTTAATCACACCATAATCATCTTTGCGCGACTGATAGACAGCTTTCTCATCAGCCGGCGCAGTTGCAGCAGGGGGGTCACCTAACGCTTTCCCAAGGACATAGTCCTTTTGACCGCCAGAGAGAATGATTCTTAGATTGCGGAACCAATTGGTGAAGTTAGACCCATTGTTCTTAAGCTTTTCTTTCTCAGCAAAAACGTTGAAGTTGAAGTTGGACTTAGCCATGTGATCTACAATATTTGCAAGCACAAATTAGACTATGTTCATGATAACTAGTTCAACTTTTAATCAAATTACTAGATGAACTCCCACTAAATTCAACATCCCTCAAGTTGTTTAGTGAACACGATCCAAATTCACCACACCTAATCCGATCTTCACGAGAAGGGATGTGGTTTCAATGGTGGACAACGAAGTGTCGATCATATCATTCATATGACTCATGCTTAACCTTTCGGTTCATGTGTTCCGAGGCCATGTCTGTACATGCTAGGCTCGTCAAGTTAGACCCAAGTATTTCCGCGTGTGCAAAACTGGCTTGCACCCGTTGTATGTGAGCGTAGAGTCTATAGCACCCGATCATCACGTGATGCTTGGACACGACGAACTTTCGCAATGGTGCATACTTGGGGAGAACACAGTTTTTATCTTGATCTTTAAGTGAGGAATCATCTTATAATGCTACCGTCACGATCTAAGCATAATAAGATACATAAAAGGATAAACATCACATGCATATAACTTTAATGTGACATGGTATAGCCAATCTTCGCGCAATGATCTCCATCTTGTGCGTTCCGGCATGATCTCCATCACTCCACCATGATTGCCTCCACCACGAATAGCAACTACAACTATTGCTAACTACTTAGCGATAAAGTAAAGCTATTACATGGCGTATAAGAAGTTGACTCGCAGGTCATACACAATTATAAAGACAACCATATGGCTCCTGCCGGTTGTGTACTCATCGACATGCAAGTCGTGAAACATTACAAAACATGATCATCACATACAATATACACATCACATCTTGGGCCATACCATATCACAGAAAACACTCCCTGCAAAAACAAGTTAGACGCCTCTACTTTGTTGTTGCATGTTTTACGTGGCTTATGGGAGTAGATGCTCAGAACGATTCTTACCTACGGAAAGCCACAATGGTGATATTATGGTTGCCAAACTCCGGTGTTAATCCCATGACGACTATAGTGAGAGAAACTGACATCCACCAGCCGCATGTGTGGAACAAGCCACACGTCAAGTGCGGAGCCGCTCTCGCGAACGACGTCGCATAAGGTTGGCCTGGACCGCTTCAATCTCACTATCCCGCGTCATAAGAAGAACACAAACAAGAGGCTTGCAACAGAAAACATCAACGCCCGCAACAACCATGTTGCGTTCTACTCGTGAAACACGTCTACGCATAGATCTAGCTCTGATACCACTGATGGGTTTCGCGGCATAGTAAATCAAAATTTTCTACGGATGCGAACAGAGGGAAAGCCAAGATCTAATCTAGGAGATGCAAACAACGAGAGAGATTGGATTAGATCTTCATACCCTTGAAGATTCGCACAGTGGAACGTTCGTCGGAACGTGGGTGATGTAGTCGTACTCGCTTCTCCTCCTCGCGATCCGATCCGATCTAGCACCACAAGTGGTGGTGCCTCCGTGAGATGCACACGTGCAGCACCTCGACGTATCCTCCTTCCTCGGACCAGCAAGTATGGTGGAGAGACGGATTGGATCTACAACATGACGGTGTGGTGTATATGGTGGAGAATTTCTGCAGCAGGGCTTCGCCTTACAAGCAGTCGGGAGGGAGAGAGGAGGGCAGCAGGGCAGCTAGGGTTGGAGGGGAAGGTGTAGGGGGGTGGTGCGCCCCCATCCCTAGCCCCTCCCCCAAGCCAAGGCCGGCGGCCCCAAGGAGAAGGAGTGGGGGGCAAGGAAACCCCCCCTTCTAGAAGCTCTATCTCGAGTTTAAACCTCTCTTGGCCGGCTGGGCCCTATGGGGCCTTGTGACGCTGTCCCAATGCGTCCAGGGCACTCCCTCATAGGCCCATGCCCCCTCCCGGAAGGTGGGGACACGTTGGTCCCCTTCCGGAAGGTTCTAGAAGCTTCCGGTACAATACCGATTAACCCGGAACAATTCCAAACTCCAAAAACTGCACTGCCTTATATGAATCTTATTCTCCGGACCACTCCGGAACCTCTCGTGATATCCCGGATCCCATCCGAGACTCCGAACAAAAACTCATAAACCAATTATCCAATCTATCCTAGCGTCGAGACACGTTAAGTGTGTGACCCTGCGGGTTCAAGAATATGCAGACATGATCTTCTATAAATAATCAACAGCGGGGTCTGGAAACCCATATTGATTCCCACACATTCATCGATGATCATATCGGATGAACCACGATGCTAGGATTCAATCAATCCCATATATATATTCCCTTTGTCTCGCGATATTTTACTTGCCCGACATTCGATCGTCGGTACCTTCATACCTAGTTCAATCTCGTTCACAGCAAGTACTTTACTCGTTCCGTAATCCGATATCACTTTGTGATTAACTCCTTAACCACATGCTTGCAAGCGGTGTTGATATCGATTACCGAGTGGGCCCGAAGTATATCTCTCCAACTTGGGAGGGACAAATCCCATCTCGATACATACAACCCAACAGATACTTTCCGATCACCTGAGAGACACCTTTATGATCACCCTCTCATAGGATGACGTTTGATGACCTCAAAGCTTTCTTCCGATACCAGGGAGTTGTATTATCTCATGGTCTAAGGAATACAATATTTGACATAAGAAAAGCTTCGCAAAGACGAACACGATGACACGATCTAATCGCTTCGCTTTGTTTGGGTCTGTCCACCATATCATTCTCCCAATGATATGATCTCATTATTAATTGACAACTCATGTCCATGGTTAGGAAACCTTAACCATCATTAATCAATGAGCTAGTCCTTAGAGGCGTACTAGGGACACGGTGTTGTTCACAAACCACACAAGTATTAAAGTTTCCGCTTAATACAATTCTAGCATGGAATATAAACATTATCATGAACAAGAATTATAATAATAACATCTTTATTATTTCCTCTAGGGCATAATTCCAACACACCTGAGAGACACCTTTATGATCACCCTCTCATAGGATGACGTTTGATGACCTCAAAGCTTTCTTCCGATACCAGGGAGTTGCATTATCTCATGGTGTAAGGAATACAATATTTGACATAAGAAAATGCTTCGCAAAGATGAACACGATGACACGATCTAATTGCTCTGCTTGATTTGGGTCTGTCCATCATATCATTCTCCCAATGATATGATCTCATTATTAATCAACAACTCATGTCTATGCTTAGGAAACCTTAACCATCATTAATCAATGAGCTAGTCCATAGAGGCATACTAGGGACACAACGTTGTTCATAAACCACACAAGTATCAAAGTTTCCGCTTAATACAATTCTAGCATGGAATATAAACTTTATCATGAACAAGAATTATAATAATAACATCTTTATTATTTCCTCTAGGGCATAATTCCAACATGACCATGAAGGATATCATCGTATCCATGGAAGACGCAGGGGTAGAGGCGGCGATGGTGGAAGAAGAATCAATAATTTGACTCCGCCACGCAGAAGCCGCGAGCCTCCAAGGCGTAGATCTCTATCGCCAAATGACGCTTGCCATCACATCGAATCCAACATTGCAGCGCGGCGGTATGAGGAAGAGGACGTGTACGTGGGACCCAAATGCTTTGGCCCACGTATCCGTAAAACCAAGTTTCCGGTTGACTTTGGCATTGCCAAACACATTCAACCCTACGACGGTGCGGCTCGGCTAGATACTTGGCTTCAAGATTTTTTCCAGGCTTGCTGCATCACCAAAGGAGGAAACAACATGGTTGCAGTTTGATATCTCCCACTCATGTTGCAAAAGACAGCTCGATCATGGCTCAACAAACTACCAGAGAACTCGATTCACAAATGGTATGGTATTCAAAGTGCGTTCTTTTCAAACTTCAAGAGAACATACATGAGGCCCTGCATAGTCGGAGACTTGTAGCAATGCACTCAAAGACCCAGTGAAACCTGTCGAGATTACCTCGGATGCTGGATCGATATGAAGAACTCTTGTGAGGGAGTAAACGAACAAACTGCGATTGAAGCTTTCATTGCAGGACTCCTAGTTGGACTTTTGCATCATATACTGAAGCGTGACCATGTCACAGACCTAGGAGATATGATAGAAACGACAAGAAAATATGCCGACGCTGATGATGATTCAGAAGGATGCTGAATATTCTGGCCAATCCAAATGTGGACAAGCAGCAGAAACAACAAACTCAAAAGCACAAGAACACCTCGAAATATAAACCGGCTCTTGACAACGCAGCTGTTAACGCAACATTTGGATCCAGAGGACGAGGAGGGCGCGGAGGCAGCCGGGGACGAGGTCGCGGAACTTCTCGGGTCCAAGGTAGAGGAGATCATTGACCCAGAAAATCATATTCCTAGGCCGACATCGCCAACAATCCTTGTGTTCATCACCTGGACGCGAATGGAGGTTCTACCCATACCAATGCTAAGTGTCGTTTCAATGATGACATCAAAAAAGACGAATCCGCTGACTACAAGGCCAAGCAACAAAAAGGAAAGAAAAATTCCGAGAAAGGCAAGGAGCCCAAGGAATATTCCGACATGGAAGAAGCGGACGCCGCTAGCCCAAGTCAGATGGAAATAAGGATTATCCCACAAAGAAAGGCGCATACATCTGCTTCCTTGGGACTCAGCCGGCTAAGGTCAAAAAGGCGGTTCTCCGTGAGCTCAACACCACGGTTCTAGCTATTCCCCAATTCTTGGATTGGTCGGATGTAACCATCACCTTTGACCGCACAGATCACCCGAGGAAAACACATCATCTGGGAAAGTACCCTCTGGTCGTCAATCCTCTTATTGATGGCTATGAGTTCTCTAAGACTCTCATGGGTGGTGGTAGAAACATCAACATCCTCTACATTGAAGCGCTTCACCGCATGAAGATCCACGAAAGTCAGTTAAGTTACAGCAGTGTAACTTTTCATGGCATTGTACCAGGGAGACAGACGGATTCTCTGGGTGAGATCACACTGGACATAACATTCGGAACCCGAGATAACTATCAGACCGAGCCACTCTCCTTTGAGGTGGTACCGTTCAAAAGTGCTTACCACGCCATTTTCGGGTGTCCGGCTTACTAGGCGTTCATGGCTCTCCCCTGCTACATTTACAACATGATCAAGCTTCCAAAGGGAGTTATCATCATCCGGGGAAACCCGAAGAAAGTGCGAGACTGCGAGGAAGGATCTGCCGCCTTTGCTAAAGCTGTGCTACATGCCCAGGAGTACAAGGATATCAAGAAAACCACTGACCCATTCGAGATGCCCGCTATGAAGAACGAGGTGCTGAAGCCAAGTCTGTAGTTCAAGGAATCGGAAGAGACGAAGAAGACATCGCTGAAGGAAGACGATCCCTCCAAGGAAACGCACATAGGGGTAGGTTTAGACCATGCATAGGAAAGCGTGCTCGTCAGGTTCCTCAAAGCAAATAGTGATATATTCGCATGGCAGCCTTCTGACATGACTGGAGTACCTAGGGAACTTTCCGAGCAATCTCTTAACGTGTACCCCGACGCTAAACCAATCAAATAGTCCATATGACGGTTTGGTGATGAAAAGCACAAAGCTATAGCTAAGGAATTAGCCCGACTAGAGTTAGCCGGATTTATCGCAGAGGTCATTCATGATGATTGGGTGGCAAATCCTGTACTCGTCCCCAAAAAGGACACTATTGAATTAAGGATGTGTGTTGATTATACCACTTTGAACAAGGCTTGCCCTAAAGATCTGTTTCCTCATCCTCCTCCGGAATCTCCTCCTCAGGTTGGTGTTGCTCAACCTACAAGTCATAAAGAACACGTCCTTCCTCGATAGAGAAAAGATAATTATGCAAAGGAGCGGGGTAGATACGCCTAGCTCCAGCAATATGCAGATAATAAACACCACCTCTCCTAGTGAGCATTCCACAAGCCATCAAAGTAGAGAAACCAACACATCACTCACCTAGTACCGGTTGTAACTAACCTAGGTTGATGCCTAGAACATTGGCGAGCACGGTGATGACGCCTCCACAAGTGATTGGTCCTTGGCTTTGTTGGGATTGGTACTCCAAGTAGCACACAAGTATTGCGCCCAAGTGAAGTGACAAGTTGTCATAGTTGAAAGCAGCTTTTGCGAGGAATAAGATGTCCTCCTCATTGAGTCTTGTAAACTCATTGCACGCCTGCAAGGTGTTAGCAATAACATAGAACAAATATCGAATAGCAGGATGTTGAATATTCTTCCCTCCGTTGACTCTAGAAGTAAAGCTCATTCTATTATAGCAGAGTTCTAGGGAAGGTTCCATGTTGGTAAAAGCTATGCGAGAGCATTAGGATCATTGTTGGGTAAACCAAAACAATTGCACCATTCATCAAGCGTTATAGAATAATTATTGTTCATGAGTCAGAAAGAAATCTTATCCTCCCCATGCCATGCCTTAACGGTGCTTTGAAAAGAGCTAAGAAATTCAATGGTTAACCGGCGATAGGTTGCTGCATCATGGAATACAAAGGTTTGCAGGCCAACTATATTTAAAAGTGAATTAAAGTCATCAGAAATACTGAGTTGGTTCAAAGTGATGGGGCAAGCCCACTTGGTTGCCTTGACTTCTCGGTTTTTGATCTTGTCGAAACGATCACTATGGGCTTTGTTCTTGAATCGAATCCCCATGCGTTCCTGAGCTGCAGCCCGAGAAGAACTAGTTGTGGCAAGAGCACGCGTATGGATCCTTGTGTTCATCTTCTAAAAACAAATAAAAGAGATAATTATAAAACTTTTTGATCCAACAGTAATAGTCATAGAATAATCATCATCATAGCACACTAAAGAATCTCCTCAACATATTAATCTAGGCAAGATAATCATGGCAAATAGTTCAAAACAAGTCTAACCCTAGATTGATAATGACAATAGATCAGAGATGAATTTGCAAAAAGTAATTGGAGGATCGGAGGAGAAACATATCATAGATCACTTGTGTGCGAGGAATTCGAACGAAATTGAGTAGGGGTTAAGATCCCTTGAGGTTTTGAGAGAGTTTGGAGGTAGAAAAGAGAAAAAGGATTGAGTTTTTGATGTTTTGGGTACCTCCCCGAGCATTTAAGTGGCCGGACGCAACTATACGGCGGGAACAAGGTGTTTCGGCCGTATAGTTGGTCTAATGGCAAAATTTTAGGGTTTCTGTCTGGCGGCTGTAACTATACGGCGACAACTATACGGCCAGAACTCTTGTTCCCGCCATATAGTTGGTCGTCAAACCTTCTGTATCCTAGGATGAATTTTTTTTGATGGGTAACATAACTATACGGCGGCAACTATATGGCGGGAATTTTTATTCCCGCTGTATAGTTGGTCGTTGACCTTTCTGTACATATCAAAAAATTTCTATTCCTTCGAGAATTACTTTTTAGACTGAAACTTTGCAAAACACCTTGTTTTGACAGAAAAATGACAGACTAAATTTTACCAACTATGGCATATATAAAACATGATTTTTAGTACCTCGGAATCTCTTCTTCTCACTGGAGTTTTCTAGCACTCTTTATTCTATATAAAACTTAAACTAAAACTTAAAAACTTAACTCAAACTTTATTTCACATGGGTTGCCTCCCATGCAGCGCTCTTTTATGGTCAATAGATTGACCTTGATATTGCTCACTTAGTCCATATGAGTGGAACACCCACCCCGAAGTAATTGGCCTTCAAAGTGATGGCCTCCTTATCGTCTTGCTTGGCTTTCTTTTTCCTGGGGAAATAAGTAACAAAAGGATCCCGCGAAGGCAATTTAAGCTTCACGTTCCCTTCATGCAAATTGATTAAAGCCTTAATATTTCTTAATAAAGGACGCCCTAATATGATAGGGGCAGTAGCATCTTCAGGCATGTCAACAATAACAAAATCAATAAGAGCAGGACAATCTTTAACGTAAACTAAAGTATTTTCCTTTATGCCTACTGCTTTTTTATAGGTAGAATCTGCTAGATGTAATTTTAGTTTGGTGATTTCAAAAGATCCAAGATTCAACTTGTTAAAAAGACTCTTTGGAATTGTTGAAACACTTGCACCTAGATCACATAGTGCAGCTATTTCATTAGTCCCAATTTTAATCTTAATGGTGGGCTCAAATATATCATCTAGCTTAACAGGAAATTTTTCAGCAATTTTCTTATATTCTTATTCAAGCTCACGTACCTTTATTGCTACCTAAGTAAAGAAGTGTTGATACATGGCTTCCTCATTTCCTTCACTTACCGAAATCTTGACATTGATCCTTTTTACAAGATCTTGAATTGTGTAATTTGGTGAAGGAGCATTGTTATAATCAAGTTCTTTGGGCTCCTCCCTTTGGATTCTTATCATCTTGAGGTCTTCAACTATATTGGGCTCAGATTTACCTGCAAATTTTTCTAGAATGAGAGTTTGACTCTCGGTTTTCTTACCTAGCTGTGCCTCAACGATCCTTGTTCTTTCTTGGAGGGCCTGCAAATCATTTCTCAAACTAACATCTTGGTTAGATATTTACCAAGCATAGCATCATGATTCTCCGTAATTTTGACTAGAATATTGTTTTGCTCATTTTGTGAGTCCATAAAAGCTTTAAGAGTTTCTCAGAGACTAGTATTGCGTGATGCCATATTATTATTAGAGTTGCCTGCTGGACTAGAGTAATGTTTCTGAAAGTTTGGATTATAATTCTTCTTCCAAGCAGGGTTATAATCATTACGAGCTATGAAGTCTACTTCTACAACAGTGGGTTCAAGAATAGCTCTTACCGGGGTTTCCTAACCTTTAATGGCTAATATGAGCTCATCCAACTTAGCATTGAGTTCTTCATTTTCTTGAGGTATAACGGAGTTCACCTTCTTTGTGTTTGATCTTTCCACATGCCACTGGGCGTGGTTGTCTTGCATATTATCTAGCATCTACTTTGCTTCGATAATTTGCTTACCCATAAATGTTCCTCCATCTGCAGTATCTAGCATAGACTTAGAAACAGGGTTAAGATCATTATAAAATAAATGGAGAATTAACCAATCTTCCATCCCATGGCCGGGACAGTTTCTCATGCATTCTTTCATTCTCTCACATGCAAGCGCTAGTGGCTCACGCTCTTCCTATCTAAAACCAGTAATATTAGATCTGAGTTGCATAGTCTTTGTAGGTGGAAAGAATTTTGTCATAAATAATGAAGTGCATTCCACCCATGATGCAATAGTATTTCTAGGCAAAGATACCAACCATTATTTTGCTCTTCCTCTAAGAGAGAAAGGAAATAAATGCAACTTGACCGCATCGGGGTCAACATCTTTACTGCACATCATATCACATATTTCAAGGAAAGTATTTAAATGCATACCTGCATCTTCAACACCAGAGCCTCCAAATTGATTCTATTGAACCAGACTTAAATAGTGGGGCTTAATTTCATAATCTCCAGCAGCTATTGCTGGCTGAGTACTAGGAGTACGCAAATAATCTTTATTAGGAGTTGCAAACTCCCCAAGCTTCTTTTCAACCATACTTATTATGTTTTTGTATTTTCTTAAACAAGTACTAATGATGATAAAGCAAGAATTAAAAGACTAACTATTTTTTTTTGGTTTTTGCCATAAGTTACTTGGGATTAATGGTGATATCACTATGCATATCATTAGTTCTCTTTCTTCTATGGATGAGACTAGTAGATTAATACTTGTCACGAAAGATGTTCTGTTTGACCTAAGGAGGTCGGTGTAAACTATATGTAGGCAACTATATGATGTCTACGCACTTCTATTCTTGTAGACAGTTGTTGGGCCTCCAAGTGTAGAGGTTTGTCGAACAATAACAAGTTTGCCTTAAGTGGATTACCCAAGGTTTATCGAACTCAGGGAGGAAGTGGTCAAAGGTATCCCTCTCAAGCAACCCTACAATCAAGATACAAGAAGTCAAAGGTGTCCCCCTCTCAAGCAAACATGTAACAGATCTAGTTGCAAATGGTGTTTCAATGCTTAGAAACAAGGCCTAGGGATCATACTTTCACTAGTGGACACTCTGATATAAATATCTTCTTGTCATGATACTACTCTGAACTACTCTCCGGTTGGACAACTCTAATCCATGGTAGGGCTATAACAGCACACCTCAAAGTTCGATTCCCCATCTAGACAACCCCACACTGTCACCTTGAACGCTAGATGGTTCCTTCAAACACCACAATTTCATAGATACATCCAACTCCAAATATAACTCATGACAAGTATTTATGTACTCTATAGCCTAAGTGCCACATGGTGTGCATGCTATCACTTTCACACACGTGGGGAGAGCCGAAGATTAATTAAAGAACTTGAGTAGCAGAGTAGATCTACTTGATTACAAAGCTCATGATCACAATATGATCATGCATAGAGAGAGAGAGATGAACACATAGAAACATGTAGAGCCCTTAGCCTTGAGGAAGAACTAGACCCTCCTCATCATGGCAGTCAGCAACGACGATGGAGATGGTGGTGGAGATTGATGGGGATGGCTCCAGGGCAATTCCCCGTCCCGGCAGGGTGCCGGAACAGAGACTTTTGTCCCTCGAATCTCCCCTTTGGTGGCGGCAGCGCTGTGGAGGTTTTCATGGTTTTCTCCCAGATGTTTTAGGGTTTCTGATTCAGGAGGCTTTTATAGGCGAAAGGGGGACGTCAATGGCTGCCAGGGTGGCCCACACCTGGTGGTTGCACGCCCAGGGGGCTCGCGCCACCCTAGGGTGTTCCCACCCTGGTGTCCCCCTCCGTCTCTGCTTCATGCTTCCGTATTGCTCCGGGAAAAATAGGCAGATTGGCTTTTGTCCCGTCCAATTCCGAGAATATTCATTTTTTAGCTCTTCTAAAACCAAAACAGCAGAAAACAGGCAACGGGCACTGCGGCATCTTGACAATATGTTAGTTCCAGAAAGTGTGTAAAAAATACCTCAAAGTGTAGACAAAACATAAGACAAATGATATAAAACAAGCATGGAGCATAAAAAATTATAGATATGTTTATGACGTATCAAGCATCCCCAAGCTTAACTCCTGCTCGTCCTCGAGTAGGTAAGTGATAAAAAAGAATAATTTTTGAGGTGACATGCACCATCACAATCATGATCAAACCATATGCAAAGCATTGAAAGCTGGGATCAAAGTACTCTAAAGATGAACATGAAAGATGAAGTTCTAACAATAAGACATAGCAACTATGTTGCAACATGAAAGGATACAAACAAACATCATGAATAATAATGCATTGAGAGACTTTTGCTCGTTTCACATATAGAAAACATAACATAGTGGCATTCAGCTTGTCCCTCATGGAGTAGCAAAACATAAATGCATAGGACACCTTCAAAGTTCATAAGGGTGACTAGATACAAATAGTTCAAGAACAAGCAATACCAACATTATGAATCAATAACTTTTGGGACAATGCACATAGAACTAAGAATGACAACTATGCTCTCTTAATTGGTGCCTAAGGATAGAAGGTGGAGATTCAATATAAAAGTGGAAGAAAGGGCCTTCAAAGGAAAGCAGGGATTTCAAGTTTCATAAAGAGCTTCCAAAAATTATGGTAATTGTTAGCTTTCAGCTCTCATTGCCCCTATCATAAGCATCTCGAAGTGATTAAGGTTGAAGTGAACAAAATATGGAGTATATGCTTGACAAATCATCAGTTGGCAATCTCATGTCCCTTGAGTACGAGGGCCGTTCCTCATGCTACTCAACTTTAGTCACAAGAAAGTTCTAGTCATTGTAAGCATATGTGTATCATAGAGAACCGCCAACGGGGTACCCCTTGCCCCATGACATAGGAGCTATCCCATATCAAAATGACAAGGCAACAGACAATGAGCATCTCAACAATCTTCTTATTTACCATGGGAAAATGGTGCTTTTTTCTCTTCTTTCCTCTTATTTTATTTTTCTCTTCTCTTTTTTCTATCTCTCTCTTTTTTATAAGAAGAATGCTTCATAGATTTCTCACTATGGTGATGCTGCAAGTTTCCACCATGATTAGGCATGGCTTAGGCTAGCGGCCCAGGCGTTTCTCTAACACATATACATAACTCCATGGACTTACAAGCTCCCCTTTTATTTCATACCGCCGACATCCATAAACAAAAGAGCATGATATCAAGTTGGTAGATATTTACAGGTGTTGAAAGCGTTCCCCATGAAAGCACAGTTCTGCTAATTCCCAACTTATAAGTGCAAGCATATACAACATAGATAACACAATGGTTCAAGTTTATTAGGGGCAAGAAAAATAAAGTGTGCCATCGAGTTTGTGAGAGCTTTAATCACTAATTTTCACATACCAAGTTTAATTTGGAAGATAGATAAAACAAGAATATACTTGGAATGGTGTAACACACCATGCATAGGAATTTATAGTGGACTCTTTGGAATAACTTGGTTTCTTGGTAGTTGGATGCACGAGTAGAGCATACTCAGTACAAGTGGAGGCTAGCAAAAGACTAGGAGCGACCAACTAAGAGAACAATAATGGTCATAATCATGCAAAGTGACAAAACATTATCAACTAAAGCATAAAGTGGTATCACAAGTCAAAAACTAAATGATCATAGAGGATAAGGTGACTGGTTCATAGTCTTAACATGGTGTAAGCATGTGCCAAGTCAACCCAAACAAAGCATCAAAGGAGAATACCACAATATTATGCTTTTGTATGCTAAAACAACACATGATTCTTTCAAGGCACATTAAGAAATCTCAATTGTTTGGAAAAATTCATGCAACCACAATAAGCACTAAGCATAAGGTCAAAACAACATCTAGCATGACATGATAAAGTCTAAGCCATAGTCAAAAACAAGCTCCCTTTTGTACCACTTAAGCATGAAACTTTCTACTCTTTTCCAACCCCAATCAACTTATTTGAAACAACTCACAAAGATAAGTGAGATTGTCTTGCAAATCCATAAAGAAGAACTAAAAAGTTTTAAGCTGAAAGCACAAGAAAATTAAGGCTAAACGCAGTGCTAGTAAAAGAGAACACTCACAAACATTAAGAGTGAAAACTAGAGTGTTCTAAACAATGAAATCAAAGTGTGTCACTCTCCAAAAGGTGTGCTGGGATCCAACCAACTTATTGTAGAAAACAAAGAAAAATAAAACTAAAAACAAAAACAAAGACGCTCCAAGAACAACACAAAAGTGCATGAAACAATAAAAATGAAGTGTCTAGAAAGAGACCTGAGATTTTTATTGATGAAGAAAGGGATGCCTTGGGCATCCCCAAGCTTTGACGCTTGTACCTCTTGAATATTTCTTGGGGTGACATGGGTGGTATCCACAAGCTTGAGCTTTTGTCCATTCTTCATCTCATCACATTGTTCTTTCCCTACACTTGAAAATTTTCTTCATACAAAACTTCATACTATCTTCATTAGCAACATTAGTGTATTCAAGATAATAAGGATTTGGGTTTAGTTTAAACTCAAGTAACTTCCATTAAAACACAAGCAATTGTATCAATTCCTTTTAAAAGCTCAAGTGATCAAAGAGAACTCAAAAGAAACCGATAAGAGGCAAATGCAAATAATGGCAGAAATCTGTCAAAACAGACCAACATGTAAAAACTGATTTTTTCAAAGACCTTTTGTTGCTCAAATCAAAAAGTGTTGAACTAACGAAATTAGATAACAACCTAGGGCATAAGATCAGAAAATTACAGCTCAATCCGAATACTAAGATTTTTCACGAATTTTTACAATGAAGCACAAAAATCTGTTTTGGGACAGCAACTTCCCCAAATCTTACTTCTCTCTCATTAGCGGTTATTCTTGGCACAAAAACCACACAAAAAGGATAAGAAGAGGTTATTACTGAGGCAATAACTTCAAGACTCAACAAAACAAAACAAAACTACTGAAATTTGGGTTATCTCCCAATTAGTACTTTTCTTTAACGCCTTTAAGATAGGCATGATAATTTCGATGATGCTCACATAAGAAATATGAATTGAAGTAAAAGAGAGCATCAAGAAGCAAATTCAAAACACATTTTATTCTAACCCACTTCCTATGCATAGGAATCTTGTAAAGAAACAAGTCATGAAAGCACAAAGCAAAAAGCATAGGAAAGCAAAACAAGTGCAACTTCAAAATTTTCAACATAAAGAGGGGAACTTAATATTGTTGAGATACATAATACCATCTTTACCTCTCTCATAATAACTTTCTATAGAAACATGAATAAAATTAATAGTATAACTATCACACAAAATATTCTTATCATGAGCCGCATGCATATAATAATTATTACTCTCCACATAAACATAGTCATTCTTATTAATTATAGTGGGAGCAAATTCAACAAAATAGCTATCGTTATTATTCTCATCACCATAATCATCAAATATAGGAGGCATATTGTAATCATAATTAATTTTCTCCTCAATAGTAGGTGGACTGAAAATACCATATTCATCATTGAAATCATTATATATTGGAGGTATAGTATCATTATAGAAAATTTTCTCCTCTAAAGCTGGTGGACTAAAAATCTCATATTCATCATTGTAATCATCATATATTGGATGTATAGTATAATCATAACAAATTTTCTCCTCTAAAGATGGGGAACTAAAAAGATCATTTTCATAAAAACTAGCTTTCCCAAGCTTAGACATTTCCACAGTATTAGCAATAATGGTGTTCAAAGAATTCATACTAATAACATTGCTATTAGCATGCAAATAAAGTTCCGAGGTAGTTTGGGGAATGCAGAGCGGCGCCGAGGTAGTTTCGCTTCCTCGCTGTTGCCCACGACCAGCTCCCCTTCCTCGGCCACGTTGTCCGCCATCACCTCGTCCTACAAAAGTCATGGCGACCATGTCGGTAGATTGCTTTTCTTCTGGAGCGGTTTTCCGCTTTGTACTGCTGTTCCTCCCAGCTTGAGTTGGAACGGCCGTTGCCGGCAAGGAGCCGCGAGCATCGTCGTCGGCAGCTGCGAACTCACTGGCCAACTGGATCATCTGATTCAAGTCGAGCTGGTGATTGTCCTACAAGCGCTTCAGCTTATGTCGGAGCAACGTGCCTCTTTCCAACCCATCGATGAAGGCAGCCATGGCGGTCTAAGCGTGCACTCCTGCACAGGAATTTTTCATGTCCAGCCAGCGGGAGAGGTAGGCGCGAGATGTCTCGTATTTCTCTTGCACGCACCGCTGTAGATCGCCAACAATACAGGGACGTTTGTATGTACCCTCAAAGTTCTTGGTGAATGCTTCTTGCATGTCCAACCAGTTGTTGATAGATTTCTCCGGCAAGTCGTCGATCCATTGACGGGCTGTGCCCGCCAACATTAATGGGAGGTACTTGACGGCGACGTTGGGGTTGCCTCCGGCAATCTCCACCGCGTTGCCATAGTCCTGCAACCATGTGGCTGCTTGGCGGTGTCGTCATAGGGCTTGATGGTCTTGTCGATCCGAAAACCTTTGGGGTAAGTTGCGGACCGTATTGCAGGTCCAAAACAACGTGGTCCTAGGTATGGTCCTTCCTGGGCCTCGTGGATCTTATCGATCCACGAACGTGCATCGTACGACTCCGGGTTCTTATTCTTCTTGTCAACAGGGGATGGGCTGCGTGAACGATGTGGGCCTCCTCCGCAATGGTGACTGCTTGGTGGTGACGGAGGCGGAGCTGGCAGTGGGTTAGCCTTCTTGCTGTTACCCTCCTGCGACGCCTCACGCCTGTCACGGTTGCTTGTCGGACGCGGAGGGTCATGGTGCGACCTGCTCCTGTGTCCTTGGTTGCGCTCTCCATCATGACGGGTCTGCTCCGTGGTGTCGCGGATGACGATGCAACACAGCTTTGGTGGGGGAATATCCGTACGATGGTGAGCCTTGTAATCTTCGCGATGTCGCGGGGACCGGGGCGGTGGCGATGGGCGACGAGGTCGGGCCTTTTCTCCGTGGTCGGAGGATATGTGGATGGCATCCTTCCTGTTGCGTGCATCCCTCCGTGTTTGTTTTGATGAACCCGTCTGGGACCCGACATCAAGAGGAGATCTGTCCCTTGGCGGCTTATACTGGCTAGACTGGCAAAGCGCTGGGTCGGACTCAAGCCTCTGAGAGGTGGTCTTTTCCTGCTGCTTCACCGCCTTGGCCACTAGGTCATATACCTGTTCCACTGCCTCTGGCGATCTATCCTGCTCCAGAAGGGTCTTGGCGACGTCGAGGTTAAGGAGTGGGGTGGGCATCACCTGCTTTCCTTCACTGTCAATGTATGGCTTGGCCTGTGCCGGCTTCGAGGGAGCCCATCCTAGGTTGCGCTGTATGCCAGGATCGTTGATGACGCGAGCCGGAGCTTTCTTGGCCTTCTACTGTTGCAGCAAAGTTTTGTACTTGGCCTCCATTGCTCTAGCTTTCTCTATGGACTTCTGCGCGTTGACCAGATCTCGATCTAGCTTAGCGCCTTGCTCCGCGATGGCCTGCGCTTCCTCCAGCAGCTGCTGGCGCTTCTCGTCAAGCTGGGTCACGTTCCGGATATGAGCAACGGTCAGTGGCTCGACGGGGAGATTGTCGTACATTACTTTATCAGCTGGAGTAACTTGGGCTGCTGCAGACGTAGATGCTGGAGGCGGCAAGTTTGCGGTGTTGTTGTTGCTCGGGCCGGTGCCGAGTTCCTGCGGCTGCTGCACTGGGTTAGGCGGAGGAGGCATGACCTTTGCGCGATATCACATCCCAAATTTTTGATTTGGTACTGCATATCATATATGTCATTGCATCATGATCTTCATTACAAAAAAATTCAGTTTAAAAGTGGTTTTGACAAAACAATTCACTTGCAGTGACATTTTGCAGTCATGAATTATTTGAATTGCAAAACACTATTTTTAAAGCCCTATTTGGAATCACCGAGATGCACCTACAAGGGAATATACTAGGGACTTGTAAATCCACTATTTGAAAACTAGCAGAAAAGATACAAAAGGATCGTATGTTGATCTTCTAAATTTTAGAAAAAAAAATTTACAAAGAAATTTCAACTCAATTAGAATTCGTATGAAAAAGATACAATAGAAATACTAAAACAGAAAAAAATAAAAGAAAAGAACAAAAAAACGAACTAACCTACCCCGGCCGAACCACCCTGGCCCGGCCCACCTAAACCCAGCCACCCCTGGCTAGCCGCCGCTCGCCCGCACCCCCCGTGAAGCGCGTAACCGCTGGGCCAGCCCGCGCGCGTCACAGCCGCTGACAGGCGGGGCCCGCCTGTCATCCCCGCCGCCGTGACCGACGCCGATTCCGCGCCGCCGCCGCATATCTCCCCCGATTCGGTCGCAAACCGTGCTACCCCCTCGCCCAAGGCTCGGGTCTCATATAAACCACCACCCCCGCTGCCTCCTGCTCTTTCCCCAACCCTCAAAACCCTAGCTCGAGGTCGATTCGAGCTTGAATTTTTCCGCCGCCGCCGCTCTCGCGGTAAGTCTCGCCGCCGATGTTCCGAGTCGCCCCCTTGCCCCTCTTTGCTCCTTGACGACCGCCTTGCTCCACCGATTCACCCCGTGCCCTTTTCCCCTTCCCTCTCGCAACGTAACGCCGCCGATTTCTCGCCGAAGTTCGTCGGAGCCGCGGAAGAACTATCGCTGTTTGTCGGCGCTCGGGAAAGAGACGGACGCCGAAAAGGCGATGAGGAGGACCGCCGCAAGGAGCTGAACGCCGTCGACCCTGCCGCGTTGCCAAGGATCATCGGAGCACCACCGCCGACCACCACCTGCGCCACCACCACCATCGACGCCGCCTCTCGCCGGTGAGTGACCGCGAACCATCCCCAGCCGTTGGATCCCGATCCGACGGAGCAGATTAGAAAACCGCCAAACTGGTATCGCCCTTTAGTATCACGCCACGTGGCAGCCCACTTAACCCAGTCAGCGCTGACTCAGCGCTGACGCAATAAAACTAGTATTTAGATAATTAAAATTTGCAGAAAATAGCTGAAACTAGTAAAATTCATAGAAATTAATCTATTGGGCCAAAAATTTCAAATAAAATATGTGTAGAATCAGTGTCTCGTGTAGAATATTGCTGTATAGTTTCTTTAGACTTTTACATCAAGGTTTTGCCTCAGTAAATTAAATGAGTTAATTCTCTTTTTAGAGTAATAAATCCATACAATAAGTTCTGTAACTCCAAGAATTGCAAATAAGATGTCCCTGGATTCAGTAGAACAAAAGGAACCCTTTATTGAATTAAAAGTTAGGCTGACAGTACTGGTTTTGGCAGAACCTAAGCAAAGACTTTCTGGAGTGTTTTAATTACCCAGGGCTTTATACAAAACCTTTTTGAGAAATTCCAATTGGTACTGACTCTATTTAGAGTTTCCTACACAGTAGAAATTTTCCAAAATTTTACAAACAGTATGTTAGTAGTGGCTAATTATTTAGTCTCTAGCTCTATTATTGAGCATTATAAATTGCATGTCTTATTTCTTTGGATTTAAAATATTTTCAGCATGCATACAGTAAGTATACTGAATAAGAATATGTGATGCTACTGTGGCGTTATTCAACTTGTCATGCATGCATCTTCAATCGTCATTGTTTGTATATGATTGTGGATGGTTTGTTTACATGATTGCAATTGTATCGTGTAGATTGTGACGAGTGCAACGCTTGCTCGTGTGTGGATTGTTCATCCGACCGCTACAGCCAAGGCAAGTAGATTCTACCTTGTTCATGATGTTGTCCTACTATTTTCAATGCATTGTCGTGTATTTTGTAGATGCATGTGTAGGATATTACTATCGCTATGCTATGTCCTATTATGTGGTAGGATTTTCCGGTAGATGAACCACCGTGGGTAGATGTGCTTAGCCATGCTATGATGAACGAGGGCTGGGTTACATCACTGAAAGTTGTTTCTAAATATGTTGGTTTGCAAAAACTAAAAACAACTTAATCAATGAATCCCCTGGGTGTGATGGGATTGATAATTTTTGGTGGTATCATTGCGGAAAGGCACCCAGGTATCAAGAGAAAATGATTGGCTTCTTTATTTTGTAGCTTATGTGTACAACCATGTGCCAATAATAAAATGGGCGGTTGGTTGGACTCAGTAGGTTGTGGTAACTCGAACCCACGTATCCAGAGATGTAGAATTTTGGTAGGTTGGACCGGTGCGTGTCGGGTTTGGGGAGCTACTTCGCGAACGGTCTCTTCTTGGACTTATCCCTATCATCACCCAAAATGAGAGTGGTGGTACGAGCTGGGATGGCCAAGTCACATGGGTAAAGTGTACTAACCCCTGCAGGGTGTGTAATCTAATCGATTAGCCGTGTCCCCGGTTATGGACGTCTGAGTTGCTTGATATTGATTTCATTACACGTTTCTCGCTCATTCCAATTTCCTAATTGCTTTAATGTTGATGGGTTAACTTAATTGGGATCTTTTCAAAGAAAATCAAAAACTTTTTATGAAAGTAGGACAAAGGATTTTGTAAATGCAAGCTAGCCACAACCCCACTTGCCAAATATGCATGTAGTTGTTAGCTCTATTGTCTCCTTTAATAGCTCTACTTGCCATACATTCCATGTATTGACCCTTCGGGGATGCTACGTTTCATGTTGCAGGATATTCCGATTCTGAGTAATCGATTTAGGCCACGGTACTCCACTCGGCACTTGTTCACTTGTGAGCAATTTGAAGAATGGAGGATTTTCTTTATTTATGTTGCTACTTGAATAATTTGAGCTAGCCTTGGGCTAAGCTTTTATTGTAATAATGATACTCTGGATCTTCGTTACTTATGATACACGGATATTTTGCTATGTTATTCATCTTATTCTATTGTGGGCCAATGAACCAATCCAGGGATTGGCATGTCACATAGAAGCTACGGTCTTTTCAGAACTGTAGTGTTACAAGATGGTATCAGAGCCCGTGTGTCGACTGTAGGATCATGACCTAGGTTTGGATTAGGAAGCCATAGAATTATTAAAGCTTATATTAACTCTGTCTTTCATCTTATTCCTTTCACTCTCGTAAATTCTTACCATATGCTATTCTCACACTTTCCTCTTTTAATTGATAGATGGGAGAAGTCAGGACTAAGTATGCGACAATGGAGTCACCAAGGCCCTTTGCAAGACAGTTGGCACAGCTTTCGCAGTCATTGGGATTGCCACTGCCCATGTTCAAGGGAAGAAGACTATACACCTATGGATATGGCGAGGATGCATGGGAGATCACCACTTTCATCTTCAGGGATGCCGCCTTGCCAAACCCTGTGCATCTGATCTACACCAAGACATACTGCAACTGGGGACTTGGAATAAACTTGGCCCTGTATGAAGCCATGTCACGCCAGTGCCATCTTGTCCGACACCTGCTGCCAGCAGACTCACCCTACCGTGACTACGGAAGGCGTGATGAGAATGGGAACGTTGTGGTTACCCCGGGCGACAGGAACAACATGCCGCCCCGTCGGAGGCACATAGAGGACATGGAAAGGGAGAATGGAGCTCTAGCTGAGAAAGTGATGATGGTAAAGGAGACAGCAGACTTTGCTAGCAACGGTATGGTGGTCCAGGGACATGAGATAGATACCTTGCATGAAGCTGTGGATGTTCTGAACAATGCACTGATAGGCAGGGATGCAACCATAGCTCAGCTTAATGGGACCATGCAGGAAAACAACCAATCCATACAACAACTGCAAGGTACCGTCCAGGAAAGGGACCAGACTATTGAAGATATGACAGCACAGATTGCAGCTCTCCAAGCACAGCTGAATCCACCCTCTGATGACAACAATGGATATGATAGGAACAATGATGACGATGATGACAGTGGGAACGATGATGATGATGAGGACGAGGATGATGATGATGGTGGAGGAGATGAAGTTGTTGCAGCCGCAGCAGAGAATGAAGGAGAAGAGGAGGATCCCGAAGAGGTGGAGTTTGAGATTTCAAGTGACGACTCAGGAGAGGTGTACACTCCGCCGCCATGGTTGGTTCGTGGACAGAAGCGCCAACGCATGAGTGCGAGGACCTACCGCAACCTCTTCAAGAAGTAGATAGAAGTCCACCAATTAGTCTTTGTTAGGTAAAATCGTTAGAATTAGTATCGATCGATGTAAAACTTAATTACTGTTAGTTTAAGAGTGTTTAGTTTCTCCTATGTGTACTCCAATATCCCAGGATTATTTGTCCGAATTTTATAGAAGAGTTATGTCAAGTTTGGTTGATATCTGAGTTTTTCCTGTTGTAGTTTTCTGCTGACACATCAGTACTGCATGAATTTTAATATTTTATTGGTATCTGGTAAAAATCTGAAAAAATAGGGATGGTTAGAAACTCTCTGTACTGTATACAAAAAAATCAGCAAAAATTCCTGACGAGTTTAAGTCAGGTAGAAAAATTCGTGAACACTGCTGGACTGTTCTGGCAGATTCCTGTTTTTAATGCTTTGTTGACCTTTTGTGTTGACAACTGTTGCCAACTCTTCTAAAAACTATTTCAGTAGACATATACTGCTAGGATAACCCCTGGGATGTTGCTAGATCATTTGTTTGCTGATGTGTTGCTTGCTTGAGATTGTCCGTGATTGTTTTGTTGTTGTTTGGTCATAATGCATGGGTAGAATCCTGTTTTCGTAATCGATATTTTCTAAGCTTACCTGTGCTGAACCGCAGATGCCTCCCTGTCGTCAACCTACTGAGTTGGAGCAGCTCATGGCAGCTCAGGCACAGCTGACCCAAGTTATGATCCAGTTCATGGAAGCTTAGAACAACAACAACAATGGGAACAACTAGTCTCAGGGAGATGCACTTACTAGGTTTCTGAGGCTAAGGCCAGCGAAGTTCTCCACTTCAACGGAGCCGATGGTTGCTCTCGACTGGTTGCATTCAGTCAACAAGGATCTGGTAACTGTTGGGTGCACAGATGCTGAGAAGGTGAGGTTTGCCGCTCACCTACTGGAGGGACCAGCCGCTTCGTGGTGGGACACTTTTCAGATCACCCACCCTCTGGACACTATGACTTGGGCAATGTTTGAGGAAGGTTTCAGGACCAACCACATATCTTCAGGAGTTCTGAGCCTAAAAAGAAAGGAATTTCGCAACTTGCGCCAAACCAACCGCACCGTGGCTGAGTATATTGAGGAGTTCAACAACCTGTCTCGTTATGCACCTGAGGATGTTGACACTGATGCAAAAAGGAGGGAGAGATTCCTGGATGGCCTCAGTGATGAGCTTTCAGTGCAGATGCTAGTGGTTTATTGTCCCACATTCCAGGAGCTTATGGACAAGGCCAGGATCTTGGAAGGGAAGCACAAGCAGGTGGAAAACCGCAAGAGAAAGAGCAGCAATCACCACTCTAGTTCTCACCATAAATCTCGCACTTCTTATGATGGATACTCCAAGCATGGGGGAAGTGACCATGGGCACCATGGAAGCCATGACCGCCACAACCATGGAGGCGATGGACATCGCCATGATAGCCACAAGAGCAACCGCCACAACCACAAGGGAGGACACACTCACCATTCTAGAGGATACAGTGGACATGACCGCAACCGTGATCGCAACTTTGTGAAGAAGGACCTGAGTGAGGTGACATGCTTCAAGTCTGGCCAGAAGGGACATTATGCAGACAACTATCCGGAGAAGAAGGGACTGAAGCCAAGCAACAACCAGAAGGCCACAGTGAACCACATGAATGTGGAGGAGATCCCAGATGAGCCTGATCTTGTGATTGGTAAGTTTCCAATCAACACTCACCCTGCACTTATACTTTTCAATACTGGTGCATCGCATTCATTCATATCAAGGGAATTTGTGGATAAGTATAAGTTACCTACAGAGTCTCTAAAAGGGTCTATTAGAGTAAGCTCACCTGGGGGGATATGATAGCTAGCGCGGGATGCCGCGACTTAACTGTGAGGATTGGAGCACACAATTTCATTGCACATCTGGTAGTTTTGGAGTCACAAGGTTTAGATGTAATTTTGGGCATGGATTGGATGTCTATGCATGGGGGACACATAGATTGTGCACAGCGAGCAGTTTCGCTCAAAACCCCGGATGGTAAGAGGATTAGGTTCAAGTCGGCTGTGCGACCGGGAAGGGGTAAGCTGAATTCTCTTAAGGGGGTTAGCATGGATATTGTGCCTGTGATTAAGGAATACCCCGACGTGTTTCCGGAAGAGCTACCAGGGATGCCACCTGACAGGGATGTGGAGTTTCTTCCACGAAGTGATACAAAGCGTTATCATCGGGGTAGTGGGCCAGATCGGTAATTGCGGGGGTTTTTGCCTTCTCTCTGAATGCATCGCGCCAGGTCGAAGATGGTAACCACTCCGACAAACTTGGATCTCTGCTATCCAGACGCACGGGCGAAGCCGGCGGATTTGCAGTGATCTTCCACCTTTATATCCTGCACAGGGGCGGTTTGGGTGGGCCTTGAATTTTTTCGATCTTTGCCGGCAAACTCCAAAGAGAGATCCGACATCGATCCTTCCGTGAACGTATACTGCCCGTAGGCGGTCTGTGCGGGCCTTGATGCTCCTCCGACTCCTAGGGAACTAGTGCCCGAGTCGGTTTCGTCGATGAAGAGGTGGATGTCTCCGATAAGAACGATCGAACACCGCGTAGGGTTCGTCTTCACCGGGATCCAGAACTCGTCGGGAGGGACGATCGGAACGTTGCCGGAGAAGAGAACGTGACCGATGGCTATGGTTTCGCCGATTCCCGTGAAGATCTTGGTCCTCGCCCGCCGAAGAGCCTGAAGTGCCTCTTGCCCCACGGTGGGCGCCAAGTGTCGTGGTATTTCCGACGAGTACGCCATGGAGGGGTCCTCACAGTGCGTGTTTAGAGACGTGGGAGAAGGCAGACGGTTGACGGGTACGAGGTAACACAACTTACCTAGGTTCAGATCCCACAACAGTGGCGGAATCCTACTCCTGCTATAAATCACTATAAGGGTAATACGCCGAGTTACAGGGATTGGTTCGTTGTGCGAGGTTGTATGAATCGATACTAGGTTGTGCCCTAAAGGCTCCCATAGGCCC
Source organism: Avena sativa (assembly GCA_916181665.1). NCBI lineage: Eukaryota > Viridiplantae > Streptophyta > Magnoliopsida > Poales > Poaceae > Avena > Avena sativa. The sequence goes on from OV702294.1 coordinate 514,350,287, forward strand.
TACTTATATAGTCGCCAGGTCCTAGGGTTACAGGGAAAGTCCTAGCCGGACAAGTTACAGAGTCCTACACCGTCTATTACTAGTATTGTGTATCTTGCACTCCAAGGCTCCGGGTATGTCGGTGACTCCAACCGTAGCCTTCCTTTATCCGGCATGGGCCTCCCTTCTGGATCCATCTAACTGGGCCACCCAGCAGGCCATAGGCCATGCTACCAACTGTGGGCCACCCGGGTTATCCGGATAGGAGACATGCTATGAGGATACCCATATAGCATATCCCCAACAATAGGTTTTTAATTTTCTCTTCAAACACTTCATGTCCTAACTCAAGATAAATACTATAAAGCTCTCTAATTTTGTTGTTGTTTTCCATTAATCCTAACTAGTGAAAACAAGAAACAAAAAGACAAAATTGCAGAATCTAAAGGAAATAACTTCGAGCATTCACACACCAAGAGGATGTGAGTACCTTTTACCTTACCTCCCTGGCAACGACGCCAGAAAAGAGCTTGATGTCTATGCACTTCTAATCTTGTAGACAGTTTTTGGGCCTCCAAGTGCAGAGGTTTGTAGAACAACATAAAGTTTCCCTTAAGTGGATTACCCAAGGTTTATCGAACTCAGGGAGGAAGTGGTCAAAGGTATCCCTCTCAAGCAACCCTGCAAATCAAGATACAAGAAGTCTCTTGTGTCCCCAACACACCCAATACACTTGTCAGGTGTATAGGTGCACTAGTTCGGCGAAGAGATAGTGAAATACAAGTAATATGTATGATTATAAGACAACACTGCCAGAAAAGAGCTTGACGGGGAGGAAGAGACTAAAGGCAATCTGAAATAAAGATAGAAGCAAGCAAACATGTAACAGATCTAGTTGCAAACGGTGTTTCAATGCTTAGAAACAAGGCCTGGGGATCATACTTTCACTAGTGAACACTCTCATATAAATATCTTCTCTTCATGATACTACTCTAAACTACTCTCCGGTTGGACAACTCTAATCCACGGTAGGGCTATAACAGCACACCTCAAAGTTCGCTTCCCCATCTAGATAACCACACACTGTCACCTTGAGCGCTAGATGGTTCCTTCAAACACCACAATTTCATAGAGACATCCAACTACAAATATAACTCATGACAAGTATTTATGTAATCTATAGCCTAAGTGCCACATGGTGCACACACTGTCACTTTCACACACGTGGGGAGAGCCGGAGATTAATTAAAGTACTTGAGTAGCAGAGTAGATCTACTTGATTACAAAGCATAGAGAGAGATGAACACATAGCTACTAGTAGAGCCATTAGCCTCGAGGAAGAACTACACTCCCTCCTCGTCATGGGAACAACGATGGAGATGGTGGTGGAGATTGATGGAGATGTCTCCGTGGGCAATTCCCCATCTCGGCAGGGTACCAGAATAGATATTTTTCTCCCCCAAATATCCCCTTCGGTGGCGGCGGTGCTGCAGAGGTTTTCGTGGCTTTCTCCTAGATGTTTTAGGGTTTCTGATTTGGGAGTCTTTTATAGGCGAAAGGGGGACGTCAGTGGCCACCAGGGTGTCCCACACCTGGTGGTGGCATGCCTAGGGGGCCCGCGCCACCCTGGTGTCCCCCTCCGTCTCTGCTTCGTGTTTTCGTATTGCTCCGGGAGAAATAGGCAGATTGGCTTTTGTCCCATCCAATTCCGAGAATATTCATTTTTTAGATTTTCTGAAACCAAAAATAGCAGAAAACAGGCAACTGGCACTGCAGCATCTTGTCAATAGGTTAGTTCCAGAAAGTGTATAAAAATACCTCAAAGTGTAGACAAAACATAAGACAAATGAAAACAAGCATGAAGCATAAAAAATTATAGATACGTTTATGACGTATCACTATACGGCGGCGGGCCGTATAGTTGGTCCTTAAGCTTGCAGTAGCCTCCTCACGGCTCCTGGTTTCTTTGTCGTGTTGGAATTCTCATATCTTTGGCATTTATGTAGTGATTCCCATCATAATACGTCATTATCTGCGTAGGCAAAAATAGCAAGAAAGGATTGCATACCCCTTTTGATCATTAGGCATTAGTGGTAGGAAATAGATAGATATTTTATCAAATATATGAATAATATCTAGTTTAAATGCAGGCGTGGATGGCTATAATTCACAGCCATCAGTCGTGTCCAACATGTTCATGCTTATGCCCAGTTTGTGCATCATATCTTTGTACATGATATTGATGCTTCTCCCATCATCAATTAGTACCTTAGAGAATCTCACGTTTATGTCTGTACCCATGAATTTCAGGTCTAACACCAAAGCATATGCTCCTGGGGTTGGCATAACCTTGGGGTGATCCTTAATGCTCCACGTAATTTCTTGATCTGACCAGTGCATGTACTTTGGCACAGCAGGCATTATGGCATTTACTTCCATCATTCAGTGATTCTGACTCTGCTTGTCATTCGGCTCAGTCACGAACACCACATAGCTTTGATGATGCTCTCTGTACTCATTGTGGTCCCTTTGGCTGACATTGGAGTTATTGTGCCCTTGATTGTGCACTTGATGCACAGCTTCTCTCCTGTCTGAGTTATCATATCTTGTCTGTTGATTTTCGTATCTCAGTTGTGCAACTACCATTTGGGAGTTAGCCCCAGTTAGTGGTGGAGGGGGTGGTGGAGGTACACGATTCATCGCTTCTCCTCTCTCGGCCTTTTGAAACCAATTGCACTGCCGAGTCGTATGATTCGCCGGCTTACTCGGACTAGGAGTATGGAACTTACAAGGCTGATCCAACATCATTTCGTATGTGTATTTTTGCCTGTCTTGCCACGACTTCTTTTGTTCATATGGCTTTTTGCCATCATTTTTTCATACCCAATGTTGTTGTTGTGGTCCACTACCTCTCTGCCGCTGGCTGTTGCCATCATCTATGGTATCTTGACTCACTGTAGTAACTTGGTTTGAGCCGTATAAAAAATCCGGCCTTTCCGCCTTTTTTCCCTCGGTAATCATTGTGATCACTTCGTCTATATGACCCAGCTCCGTCCCATGCAGGATTTTTTGCATTTGCGTCTGCCGACATAAGCAGTGGCTGCGTCCGGTCTCCCAATGCGTATGAGTTAGCGATTTTAATTGTCTCGGCTAGACTTCCTAGCATGTCTCTCTACAGCCTTTGCCACAACACACTTCCATGTCGGAAGCCTTGAAACCATGCAATGGCCTATGACTCTATTACTCCTTCGCAGGAGTTGCGCACAGTACACCATGTGGTAAGAAATTCCCTATCTATTTCATTTGTCCTTTGTTTGCACATGGCTAGCTATTATGGACGGTTAGGCCTCTTGTAGGTGCTTGTGAAGTTGCTAATGAAGGCTTCCTTGAAATCAACCCAACTATTGATACTTACAGGTGGTAAGTTGTTCAACCATACTCTCGCTGGTCCTTCCAACATCTGGGGAACGTATCTTACAGCCAATCTAAGGTTTCCTTGCGCTATGTTTACAACAGTGCCATAGTCTATCAACCAATACTCAGGCTTGGTGTTGTCGTCATATGTTTTGGTGCCTCTTGCCAGTTGAAAGTTTGGCACTGGTGTTTCTCTCATGATCCTTGTTCTGAAACATGCTGGACTCGGCGGACCTTGCGCTTCGACAAGTTATTCCATCTTTATCTTATCCAACCTCAACCTTGCATCATCCGGCTGAAGATTTATGTTCCCCAGCCGGGATCCCATTGTGTTGTATAGGTGATCCGGTATATGATACCCAACATTTATCATTGCCGAGTAACCATCATTATACATGTAGGAATTTGGGTCTACTTGTTTCCCTACATGCCTAGCACTTTGTTCCGGTCGAGGTTCTTGCACTTGTTCTTGTGGAGGTGGATTTCCTCTTCCTGCCGAGTGGTGGCTACGCCGAGGTTGTGGCGCATAGTTCTGGCCTACATTTCCGTGCCCCACATCTCGTTGTGAAACATTGCCTTGGTGCACGTTTCCTTGGCCGACATTATTTTTGGCGACTATTAACGCGTCTCAGTTGTAGAGGTTCATTGGGAGACCCCAAGAGGAAGGTATGATGAGGACAACAACAAATTTTCCCTCAGTTATGAAACCAAGGTTATCGAACCAGTAGGAGCAAGGAAACAACTCCAAGGTGTTGCTAGCAACTTGGAATCCTGCACAACACAAACTTAAGACTTTGCCCCAACTTACAGTGAGGTTGTCAATCTCACTGGTTTACTGAAAACAAAGGATTAAACGTATAGTGTAGAAGGTAATGGTTGCTTGCAGAAAGCAAACGGTAACACTAGATGATGCATAAATGGTAAAGATTGGACCGGGGTCCACAGTTCACTAGAGGTGTTCTCCTTAAGATAAATAACATAACATGCTGGGTGAACAAATTACAGCGGGGAAATTGACAGGACTGAGCAAGGCATAACAATGCAAATACAAGACATCATGATTCCTATGAGATTTGATTGGGCATTACAACAATATACATAGGCCGCCATCCAACTGCATCTATGACTAATAATCCACCTTAAGTTTATCATCCGAACCCCCTCCAGTATTAAGTTGCAAGCAACGGATAATTGCATTAAGAAATGTGTGTAAAGTAAATAATACAATTGTTCCATGAACAAAAGATTGTTGTTTTCTCCCTAGTGGCAACATCACATCTACAACCTTAGATATTCCTGTCACTTCCCCAGATTACTAGAGGCATGAACCCACTATCGAGCATAAATACTCCCTCTTGGAGTCACTACCATCTACTTGGCCAAGATAGCTACTAGCAACGGAGAGCATGCAAAATCACAAACAACACAGAAATGATAGAATCAATAATCAATAAGACATGATAGAATCAATAATCAATCTGACATAGTATCTCAATATCCATCGGATCCCCGCAAAAACAACATGTATGATTACAAATAGATGATCTTGATAATGAACGAAGCTCACAAGATCTAAACATGATAGCACAAAAGGAGGAGAAACAACCATTTAGCTACTGTATGGACCCATATTCTAAGGGTGAACTACTCACGCATCATATGGGAGGCTAGCATGGTGATGAAGAAGACCTCCGGGATGATCTCTCCCCTCTGGAAGGGTGCCGAGAAGAGCTTCAGATCCCCTGATCTAGGGACGATGGTGGTGGCGGCTATGGACTATTTCGTGGATATCTAATCGAGTGCTTAGGGTTTTGGCATCGGGGGGATTTTATAGGAGAAGAGGCGAGGCAGGAAAGCGGCCAAGGGGCCCACACCAGGTGGCGGCGCGCCCTAGGAGGGGGCGTGCGACACTAGGGTGTGGCTACCCTGTGGCGCCCCTTTGGCCGCCCTTCGGTCTCTGTGTTCGTTCCGGTAAAATATTGACTTTGGCATTTGTCCTGTCCAATTTCAAGAATATTTCCTTACTATCTTTTCTGAAATGAAAGACAGCAGAAAATAGGCAACTGGCACTGCGGCATCTTGTTAATAGGTTAGTCCCAGAAAATTTATAAAAATAACTCAAAGTGTAGACGAAGCATAACAAAGTTGATACTAAACATGCATGGAACATCAAACATTATAGATACGTTTACGACGTATCAACTATCCTCTGGCCGAGCAACTACCAGGTCATAGCTGACGATCTGCTTATTTCTCCCGGAGGTAGCACTTCCTTCTCTCCTTTGTCTCTGCGGTGCAGCATGCGGGAATGATGCGGCTTGGCTGACTGACTTTGCTGGCTCAAGTGATGCCAAATGGACCACCTGTGATCCACCAGTTGCATTCGGGTTTGCGCTGTAATAGTCCTCATTCAGCTCACCCGATGCACGCACCAGCTCATTTACCCTTGTTGTTTTCGCTTAACCTCACCCGTCAAATGAGGTAACTCGGCCATTGCTGCCTCGGAAGCTCTGAGGTTTGCTACTGCAGTGGGATACTTCGGCCTGATCGCGGTCATCTAGGTAGCCGAAGGACTTGATTTTGACCCAGCGTCTCTCACAATCTCGTTATTGAGATTTCTCCCTTTGATTCTTACACCTTCGAATCGGGTTCTATGTCCCTTGACTCGGTTTGACGAGTTATATTACCGGAGAGTTATATCCAGCTCTTTCTGAGCGCGAGCCACATCTTGAGATTTTTCGAGTAGTTTCTGCCGTGTTATCTCCAACTCAGTTTGAGCTTTAGCCGGGTCGACCACGGGAGCTACTGGATCTGCTAGTTTATCTATAGCCTCTTATAGCTCTTTTGCCCCGCTACTCATAACAATGTTTTTGGGTCTTTCTAGAGGCAACTTCATGGTTTTCACCGCCCTAGGTGTTATGTTCGGATCATCCTGATCCGCCGGCTCGTTTACCACTTGAACTACTGGAGGTGCAGTAGGTGGGTGAGATGCAGCGGCGCGGTCATCATCACCTCTACCGAGCCAGCGCGTTGCTGGCCTCTAGCGGCATGCATGAGAGGTGGATCTGCCATCACGATGACTCACTCTAGATATGCGCATTCGATGCATAACGCGATGTAGACTTGATGCTCGCCGAAGTTGATGAAGCGACCGCCCCTAGGGAGCGGCCTGGTGCCAAACCACCCAATGTTGTCGCTGACAAAGTTGAGCATGCCAAACCTCTGGATAAGGCTAGAGAGAATGCGCTCGCCCGATGAAGCGATGATGTTGCCCGTCCGGATGAACACTCTAGCAAGCGCCGCTGTTGGACCCATAGTGGGCGCCAACTGTCCTAGTGGTGTCACGGAAGATGCCATGGGTATGCTTCAGTTGGGTCCGTATGGACGCAAGAAGAATCCGAGGTGGGAGTGCGCGGTGTATCCGCACACGAAGAGTAGGGAGGAACCTCTGGAACATATTGAACCTTGATGAACTTGCTTTCTTATTCCTCTTCTTCTAGATTACAAGTGCTCATTGAGCTATTTTCTGTGAAGTTATTTCCTTCAGGAAGAAGAAGTGACAACCTTGGGGCTCTAGTTGCGCCTCTCCCTAACCCTAGATCTACCTCTCTTTATATAGTAGATGGGGGTAGCTTGTTTTACATTGTGTATCCTAGGTTTACTGTTTGGGCCTTGTCTTTACCCATTGGGACGGGTTATAGGGCTAGTCCTTGGCCCTAAACCCAGTCAGGAAAGCTTCCTCGCCAACGGTCCTCGAGTATGTGTGCGGCCCTTATTTTGGCGTCACACCTTGCTTTATGCGTCACTTGGTTCTTTAAGCGTCACCCGGCGCCTTTGGGCATCACCGGACGACGCTCTCCCCATCGCTTTGCTTTACTGACGTATAAAGCGAGGAGCGTACGCTGGAAAAACATTATCTCCTTTCTTGACCTGACCTCGCTTCTCTAGTCTCGGCATGGACGTACGTCTGAATAAGGAACACATGCATCACTTATGCCGACATATACTATATGCATGCCAAGCCCTGTCGTAATAACCCGGCCATTATCGACTCGACCTATGTCATCCAGACTCGGCTAAGACTAAGTCGGATTAACCTCAACTTTCACCTATTATGACCCTATGGGGGGTTATCCACCGACAAGTGGGCTAGTGGTTGGTGGGAGATTTTTTCGGATAAGGTTGAGAGAGAACTGTGTGTGGGCTAAAGGGGAAAACTATGAGGCTCAACTATGCCATCCTCTGCCTTATCAAATTTTTGGCAAGTGAAAATTGTCACATATTCCCAACATTTTGTTTTCTTAACATTAGTATTTATTAGCAAGCCACCTGACGAGGTTTAATCTCGTCAATGCCCATTGTTATGAGCTTGGGTTTTAGAGAAGATGGGGGTGCTGGAGATCGCGGAACGGTTAACAGACAAGCAACCAGGGGACACGAGATTTACCCAGGTTCAGGCCCCTAGAGGGAAAACCCTACTCCTACTTGTCTGTTCTTGATTACGGCGGAACCGAAGGTTACAGGGGTGCGCAGATGCAATCTGGCGTGAAGGTCTGTATGCGGTGAGGTGAGAGATTGGTCCTCCTCGCCGTGCCCTCCTAGCCTTTATATAGAGTTTAGGCAGGTCTCGGGCACAGATCGAGTTGGTTACAGGTTTAGGGTTTGCCCCTTTGAGTATTCTATCTTTTCTGGTCTTGCTCTCCAAGGATCCGAAGATGTCATGGGCTTGGGCCACCCAAAAATCTTCATGGGCCGCATATATTCTTGTAGGCCTTCCTTGGGCTGGACCAGGTATGATAATGTCGTGTACTCGTAGGGTATAACCATGTCACCACCATAAGAACACACCAAAATAAGGATATAAGTAATACCATATGCATATGGGGATATCAGTACACATGTACTTGTGCACGATCTATCGTGGCATTACACTGATCTCCAAAACTGAAGAAGCCACCAAAGCGACACTACATATTACTGTAATCTACTACATTAAATAGTACTAAATAGTACGAACTAGATACATCTAGCAGCAAGCCTCTCCAACCTATCTTTAAGATCCCGCACCCAGATTTCCAATCTAGCACACTGCTCCCTCATCGCTTCCACACGATATTTTTCCTGAGGGCACAATTCATTGATGGTAGCTTCCATCTGTTAGTTATACACCGCATGCCTCTCTTGCTCATGGTCTTCCATCTCACCACACCAGAGCTTGCGCATCACTTTCTAGATGTGCAGTGCGTGCTCTGGCTCAGCCCACTCGAACAAACGACATGAAAATTGTCTGTCACAATGGCACGCAAGGAATTTGCGCCTCGTGTGCTTTGTGAACTCCTTGTTGTAGGACATGAATCGATATGCTACGGGTTCCCTTGGCTTTGACAGGAGATGAACTAGTCGTGTTACCCATGCCACTGCAGGTCGCGGATATACGTACTGCGATACTCCATGAACGCCGAACTTGAAAGAAAAACAACAATGCACAGGGTGTGAGGTCAAGAAATCAAGAAATTGTTGGGGGGAAAACAGTTAAAGAAAAACCCCAAAATACGAAATCCAGTGCCAATGAAATCGAAAAAACAAACTATTGCACATACCAACATCCAAAGACTAAATGATGGATAGCGCTCGGCCTCTTGGAGAGAGGAAAACAGAGGTTGAAGAAAGATGAAGTGGGAGATGTTCGAAAGTACAGTCGTGGTGGTGGGGGGGTCGTTTTAATTTCCAGATGGAACCGCTAGGCTTCAGTGGGTCTCATCGGTCAGTGAGAGAAGCTTGACAAGCCACGCATGCCGGACCCATAGTAAGCGTCTAGTTTTTCCACGACGGTATTAATACTGTCGTGGTTCTTGTACCGAGGCATTTATGAATGTCGATACTACTAGACAGCTAGCGCGGCATAATTTAACACCGTGAATTAACATGGCGAATAAGAACTTTCCGAGGTACTTTTTGCTCGTGTCGCCCCAAAAACCTGCCAGGGATGGGGGTATTTTTGTAGAGTAATCTGTTGTGTTGCTTTTTGAATTTTTTTTGTCAAATTTTGATGATGTGAGTTCAAATGTGGTGTCTTGTGTTGTGATACTATCATGATAGTGTGATACTGTCGCTATTTTGAATTTATCTGATGTCATGTGTTGTGATACCGTCATGATGGTTGAGTTGAAATGCTGGAGTTTAGACTTATGCTTTGTTAATTATCTTGTTAGAAATGTTGCTGGGAAATTTTGGTTCGAGCGTCCTGTTTGAAAGGCCTCTAGTGGATCTAAAACAGGCCACAACCCAAACAATAGTATCGTACTGTACATTATGTATTTAAAATACAAGACCAAATTGGTTGAAACTAAAAAAGGAATGTACCCTAAGAAGGCCACGACCAAAAAATGATATGAACCCTCAAAGGCCATGGCCCAAAAAGAATTGTAGTGTAAAAGGCTAAGGCCTAGAGAAGAAAAAAGCAAAAAATGTTGGTCTTGGCGAATGTAAAGCACTGAACTGGACCAGTTGATTTCGATCTACGACCTTTTAAATTGGTCACGGATTTTCTACATAGGATCTAACGTGGACAGGGCAGATAGCTTATGATCAAAATTTTGGTCATATAATCTATGACCATCCATTTTGTTCATATACATCTATCACCAATTTAGAAAAAAATCATGGTGTTTAACTAGTCATACTCAGATTTTGACCAACTATATTTGGTCACTGAAAGGTCATAGGTTTCAATCTATGATCTTTCCGTGACCAATATGGGGGGTTATGTATCACCACATTTCTTGTAGTGACTAGATTCATTTTGAATTTAGTTTCATAATATATCGATTTGATGTTATATATGTTGTTACATTATCTACAAAGTTGGTTAAATTTTATAAAGTCCGACTTAAATAAAATCTAGAAGTTCACTTATTTGTGAACAGCGGAGTATATTGCAATATAATTCTCTGGTGTAGTGTGAAAGGATGAAAATAATGAAATTGGGAAACAAGAAAATTAGGAAGAAACTATGATACACTTTGGACATATCAACCAGCCAAATCATAGCTTATTGTTTATCTTGGAACAACTGAAGAAATTAATATAGTGGTAACAAACATATGTATGAGATTTTTTCTTCTCGTTACCTCTAGCTAGATTCAGAAGATTTATGAAATCATCTATCATTTGGTAGTTCGAACTCAATGTGATTTCATATCCAACTAGCATTGCAAGCTATCAAATCTAGCTACTTGTTGTAGGAAGTTGTAAATTCCTTAGTAGATAGGTAAACTAATTGAGTATGATAATTTTAATTTGAAGTTTTAGTGCACTTTCGTTGAGTTGGAATCTATGGCTAGAAAACAGCTGCATTTTGTAGGATGCAAGCTTCCCAACAGGAAATTTGAAAAGGAAAGGGGCCAAAGGGTGTTTTTGTGGGGCCCAACATGTGAAATGGGAGAAAAGGGAGTAATTAATGGACAGTTGTAGAAAAGGGTTGAGCAAATAAATAGTAAAGGAAGGAAATAAATGCTCCGATGGGAAATTTGAAAAGAAAAGGGGAGAAAGGGTGTTGTGGGGACCAACATGGGAAATGAGAGAAAGAGAGTAATTAATGGACCGCTATAAATAAGGTGTAAGCCAATAAATAGCGAAGGAAGAAAATAAATGTGGTTGGGACCACTCCATGTGGGTTTTTTCCATTTAGACGCTACCTCATACACTACAAGAGGACCACCCCTACAACAACGCATTTGTGCGTATCTAATTGCTCATATAAGCGTTGCAAGCGACAATACCAACGGATTAAAGTGCGTTGCGTTTTTGGGCGTTGCAAGGACATAATGCAACGGATATCCCTGCGTTGGTAACCATCGGGATAATCGTTGCAAAATAGCTACATATTTCAAGCAACAACTGTATGCGTTGGTAGAGAGATCCTACACGAATTGAAATTTCTATTTAAAAATACTATATTCATGACAAGGTTGTTTGACTTATAACATGTGGTAGATTTTCTTCACAGCGAGAGAACATAGTTAACATGTGTTGTACCACAGATCAGAAGTTGTAGAATATGAATGTATTGTACACCAAAGAACTCGATATTTATTAGGTGGGATCACCATCTCATACATGAATATTATTCGAAGAGTAAACACTTTACAAACGTGCACCAATATCAGATTTACCTAGTGCTATATATATAGAAGAGGGACAATTACAATCTTGCATCAAAACATGATAATCTACTAAGTCCTATATATCTATTCCAATATTTTTCCAACATGTTTAGAGCTGATAACCAAACGTATCAAGTGTTCCGGCTGTATGGGACCTGCAAATACAAAAAAAATATTTTTAGTGTCAAAGTGGCAAAACATAGTGTAGGGTATAGTGCACGAACGAATCAAAAGAATGGTCAATCATAGTATATCACAAAGCTTAAAAATTAATCATACAGGTATTAGAAAAATTCATATACACTGGCAGGATACCAAAGTTTGCAAGGGACGGACATCTAATAAAGTATGAATTCTTTTAAGACAGAAATATGTGTATTTAACAAAACAAAGAAACTATTAACATGTAGACTCCTGTCGCTTGAAAATTTATTGGTTGCCATACAGTGTGATTCTAATTCTGAGACAGACATATATCATGGAAAGCAAAAAAAAGAAATGAATTAAATCTCATCACTAGTGTGATTAATAGTCGTAGCTTACAGTAAGTTGTTATACAAGTACCCGCAAAAAAAAAGTTGTTGTACAAGTAACACGAGGGAATAATTAATAACAATAGGTCCTTTTTTGGTGAATAGTAGCTTATAGTAAGTCGTTGTACAACTAACCGGAGGGAAAGAAATAACTACAATTTAAAATATATTGTGTCATACGACAGATGTTGTATGTGGCATCCACCAAATTAAACCACCAACAGCTAGTCAGAATATTTCAGTACAAAATAGTCTGTGCTAGAGTACATAATTAGTCAGTACTAGATTACATAAATAGTCTGTGCTAGAGTACATAATTAGTCGGTATAAGATTACATAAATAGTTTGTCCAAAAGCACTCTGAAACTACCTCCAAAATAAAATTTAAAATAGGAACAGGAAAAGGTTCTGCTTGAATAATGAAAGCTTACCTTCAGTGAGATATAATAAATTCCCTTGGATGTAAATACAACATTAGCACAGGCCTTCGAAACTTTCTCAGCTCGCTCTTTTGTTATGCCAGATTCTATGTCAAGAAAATTCAGTATTAAGTAGACTACTGGAGACCATAATGATGTGGGGCCAGATAAACAAATTTTTAGAAAAGAAATGAGAAACAAAATGGATACTGGTACGTTCTAGAGATGACAGAAAAGAGAAATACGGAATTAGCAGAAAGAATGCACATATATCTTAATATGTGATAGATCTTCTCTGGTCCTCTCGAATCAGATACAAGGAACTGAATTTTGTTTGCATATTTCCTTTCAAAGGTTACAATAAAGCAAATTAGTTTTATCATGCATCTGTTTAGTAAGCATTCCTTGAGCTTCATGGCATGGATTAAACTCATACCTGTTCAGCAGGTAATTATTCTTGGCACTTTTACAATGAGCTGTAAAATATTAAGACTCTGCAGAAACAACAAACTGAACATTGCAAACTCAAAACGCATGATCTGGAGAAGTATTAGATGTGTGATACATAAAAACGACAAAACTGGGGGATTAACACATGCAAGTTGTCCGGCTGCTGGTTGTTGCTGCTGATGCATGCCCGCTTGAGGCTTCTTGGTGCGACTTATCTTGCAACTGCCGCCTGCCCTGTTGCCTATGCATCTAGGTCATCTGACTTGTCAAGGATCACAAAATTCCAAAAAAAACTGAGGACACGAGTTAAGCTAAGGGAAATTGTACCTACAGCATGAACCTCTATCCTGCCCTTGCGCCACGGAACCCCATTGTGCTCCGACTCTCCGCCGTGGCCCTTCAACGTCGACAAACCTCCGCGTAATAGCCTCCCAGATCAATCTTGGCAGAACAAGCGTTTCCTAGAGTTAGGGATCTCATGGTAGGAGACGACCTGCATCACCGGCCGCCACTAGTCACCGGCGAAGGAAGCCCTCCTACCCAACGACCGAGAGACACCTTGGAGATTTGGGGAAGCGGAGGAGGCGGCTAGGTCTGGGGAAGCAAAGAGTGGGATTGCAGGTGCGGGCGTGCGCTCCAGACTAATCGTGGTTGGTGGGTTAAGGAAGGGGTAATCGTGCTTAGTGGGCTGGGCTCATTTTCCTGTATGAGCAATACGTATACTAGACAACAAATCAGGCTTCCGCTCAAGAAAAAAGACAACAGATTAGGCTGCAACACATGCATATGTATCTATGATATTTTTTTGCAACCAATATTTACATCGTTGCAGAATATGTATTGCTATATGAGGGGTTTTCTTGTAGTGATAAAGGTAAGAACAAATATAAATTAGATGCACTTGCTCCAATGCCCATTTTTTCTTCTTAGTATGATCTGGAATAATTATTAGTTTAGGTGTCATTTGTCTTACTATACGCTCCCTAGCACCATGAACAACCTTTAGACACGCAATATATATATGCCATATCGAACCCCTGCCTCGGCAGTAAGGCATACATCTAAGTTTGGTGAGAAGTTCATACTATATTTTCATCCATCCATGGCTTCGACGGCTAGGGTCACAAGGATGGTGATACTGAAGTTTCTTCTCTTCGTTCATATCATCATCACATCGGCAACGACCCACAACGTTGGGCGGCAGTTTGTTTCTCGCGAACAGGTTCGCTATTCCATAGATCTACTAATTCAACAGTTGATGTTCATCTTATATTTCGTATTTACCAAATTCTCTATGGTAAGGATAGAATCCCGATCCAGATCAAAAGATAGATGTCGGGGTTTGAATTGCCTACAATAGACCTGGTTTATTTTTTCGATTCATAAAAAGTTAGCGAGCACAAAAGTGGAAACCACATGGTACATGGTAAATCAAGGTAAAGGAATCAAGTCCTTCATCTCTTGTTCACAAGGGACAGTCCTTTAATTCCGATAAGTACTCTAGTACTGTACTATCATCAAGTAGTACTAGACTCGGTGGCACTCTAGTAGATGAAGTTATCTTTTCCATGGGGAGAACAAGGTGACGAAGCTAGTTGAATAGGAAGATAGATACAATCCACCGTGACATAGAATCTAGGATGGTGAAGATAAGAGATGGCATTGTCTAAGTAGGGGTTAACATGGTGTTCGAGTCACGTTTTGTTGGCGCATGGGCAAGTAGATCTTCTAACTTTTATTTGGGAACGAATTGATGAGCATGTGCACTCTTGGTAACATAAGTAGTGGGCTGTCATGGGATAGGTCATCTAGCTTCTATATTTTCCTTATCTCCGAATTTTATTTTGTTTGTATTATGAAAGCGAAATCCATACTATCTCAATTCACGAACGGTATCACCAATTTGCGGATAGGATATGTACACCCTTAAATGTAACCAACTTTTATGAGATGGAAAATTTCATATCTTGAACTCAAAAAATCTCGTAATAATTTGGTAATTTTATTATGTATGCACTATCCTGCATGCCTTACATCATGGTGATGAAATAGTTCATACTTATAGTAATTATAATGTACAAGTTTTTTCCAGTCTATGCTTCTCTAGGATTTCATGCATCGTCCCTAGTTGGTTATCACCAACCAAGATTTGGAAAAACTTCGGCATAGTTCCAATGGTAGCGAGTAACTAAAATATTTGAGAATTTTAATCAACAAAACACAACTTCTCGTGTTAGCTACATTTAACCATTGCTGATGAGGTTATTTTCACTGAATTATATAAACCATCAATTTCTCCCCATTTGTGCTATGCAAAGTAAGAACTAGATCGATCCTCACCTTCTTTTAGTTTGGCCCAAGTCTCGACCTCAAGCATGACTTAGGTAAATTGTAAGGAAGAATGAGTTGTTGCTTGTTGTTTGTCTACAATTCCAAACGCTAGTGAAAATATGGATATTTTAGGCACAAATATACAACCAACATAAAATTAGTTGTTAAGTGTTTTTCACCTAAGAGGTTGGTTCTTGTCACTAATGTCCCAACATTATTGATGTTGTGCAATTTAATCAATTGTGGGTAAACTTATATTTTGCATATCCCAATTGTGTCAACAAACAAAGAAGATTCAAACAATACAGTTTGATGCCGAAGTAATGATGTGGTGTGTTACATGACATAGTTTGCAGTGTATTATATAAGTTTTATTCATTGACATGTCTATTCTGTCAATAAAGAACAACCAGATTTCAATCAATCTCTTAAAACAAAAATATTTTAACATGGCCGAGTATACTTGCTTAGACTAGAATAAAATACTTTCAAATATCACTCTTAGTATTTGTTTGAATATGGATAGTAAATTTGAAAATAGTACCCAAATTTTGTGTTAATTAACAAGTTAAATAAGTGCAATATAATTATATCTCTCAAGTAAACATCTCATAATGTATGCACAGATTCTTCACTATTGAAATGCCAACATTTCTACATCTATGGTTCTTGTCACCATTCATCACCCCCGAAAGTCAATAAATGAACACATTCTTGACATGAAATTTTTATGGGACCACTAATAAGTCACAAAGTAAACAAGGTATCTCACAAAAAAATAATAAACTATGGGTGCATTAATCGCAAGATAAAAATGATAGCTGGTCGAGAATTCTTATTATTTGGATTCAAATGAGAAAATAATAGTTCGACTTAATACGCATAGTCTACAATAAACATCTCAGTTTTTTTTGTGCTAGTCAGTTTGTTCATTTTGTTAAGACACAAATGCATTTCCTGGTTTGGATTTATAAAATTCTACCAAAAAATATCAAATCATAGGATAATAGTTATGCCTAGAGTCGGATATTTGTTAATTCCAATCATGACAAATCTATTCACATCTAAAATTAAATTGGTTAGTTTATCATGGGACCTATATAAAGCACATGTACAAGGTTCTTTTCACATGTTCTAGTTTACAAGTTTCTGGTTCTATTTGTTCCTAGTTTTATGCTTTAGTACATATGGTGAAATTTACTCAAAAGGTTGTTCAATACTCAACAATTCCATATAACTTTTTCATAGCGCCATTCTTACGTTATAAGTATTATTGGGACTGCCTATTCATAGGTCAGAAAATAAATAGTAGAAAATTTCAATGCGAATTGAGATATGTTTGTTATCATCTAAGAATTAAGATTTTTTTCTCAATTGAGGTCTAGAAACTCCATACAATTTTATAGAAACGGTGGTCCCAAACTTGGTCTCTCAAAACAAATAAAGTAGCCAAGAATTGCCTATATTAAAAGTATTGTAACTATTAAATTCCTAATATATACTGACCCAGGAAATTGTAAACTTCTTTGAAAAGAGAAGAAATAAGTTGTTCACTATAATTTTGAAGCCTAAACTACTCTTTTGATTTGAATTGTTGCGTAATATTGAATGCCTTGCTGACACAACTTGTTAGTATATGATCGCTTACCCTCCTTGCCTTTTTTGTTGTACCCTCGTGTATGCAGGGAGGAAATCTCAAAAGATCTCACGTGTTCATGCCCAAGCAAACAAAAAAAGCCAACTCAACAGACCAGTTTCGTAGAAAACTTCGACTCCCACACTTTGCTAAGCCAAGACACTATGAGATCCATCTATACCCGAACCTCATCTCTAGTACCTTCTCTGGGGTGGTGGAAATCACTGTCGAGATCTTAGATCACACCCATTTCCTTGTGTTCAATGTTGTGGACCTCACCATCGACCATGCTTCCATCCACTTCAAGGTATGCAATGTTGCAACGACATGTAAAGAGAAGATAAGCATCAATCATTTCCTCCTTCCTCACAACACATAAGAAACCTCATCTTCATCGGTGTCATGGTGCTTGATATTGCAGGATCAAGCACCTAACAAGGTGGTGTTCTTCAAGGATGACCAAATTATGGTGATACGGTTTGGTAAAGAGCTTCAACTAGGTGAGGGTGTGCTTTGCATGCAGTTCAACGGCACGCTAAATGATGACATGAGGGGATTTTACAGGAGGTATTATTTCTTGCATTTATATTTTTTATATTTTAGTATTAAAAGTATAAATGAATCACTCTAATCAAGCAACACGACTACACTCTAATCAAAATGAATCACTCTCTTGGCAGGAAACTATAGTGAGTTGTTTGCAGTAATATTCTGCTCCTACGAGGAGAACACCAATTTTACACATAGGACATATAAACTAGGCATGTGATACAATAGCAAGAATTTTAGAAAACTAGGAATTAATTTATAGAAAGTAGTACTCCCTCCGACCCATATTAGTTGACTCCAATTTAGATGTATCTAAACAAGTTTTTGTGATAGATACATCTAAATTGAAGTTAACTAATATGGGTTGGAGGGAGTAAAACATCCTTTCCATTTTTATTGTTCTAACTATTTTTCACAGTCCAGTGTTAATTGACCCACCGATGTCGGCGCATCTCTAGCCTACCCAACCTCCAATGCTCATCCCTCGCCTACTTTAGAACAAGCTCTTGCCCACAACCTTTATGCATTACCGAAGAGCCACCATATCATCTACAACCATCATGCGTATCCGCTGTTGCTATCTGATCCCTCTCCACACTGTGCGCAAAGCTCACACACGGCCAACATCCTCGTAACACACGCCTCACTCCCCAACTTTCTGTGTGACGAGAGGGCCCCACGCCATGTGCTTCCCTCCTAGCTTAATGGTGGGTCACTACTCTCCACTCCTTGTACACATTGTCGCCGGAGTTCCCTACATCTCGGCGGTGCCACATCTCCACCTTGTTGCTGCCATGCTCCAAGTCTCCTAAAAGAGGCTAAGGGCATCTTTACCGGGTCGATCTAACCCGTTCGAGCGCGTCCGAACGTGTCAGCGTGGGACGTACGCGGCGCTCCAGCGGCACGACCCATTCGGACAAACCACCGCAGATGGACTTATCCATGCATCAAATCTGGGCCTCACTTGGGTCAGCCCGGACAGTGCGTTTGTCCTCGCGCATCCTCACACTAATTCGCCCAGGCCCTCTCGCCAGTGGTACAACAGACACTCTCCTCCCCTAAACCCTCGCCCTCCATATCCCGTGACCACAACAGGCGTAGCCATTGCCATTTCCACTGCCGCTGCCCGCTGCCGGCGACGCCCCACGAATTCGAGCAACACCGTCGGCCACACGCGTTGCCGGAGTTGTCTGGACGCGCGGCAAGCAATCTCGCCGCCCCGGCCTCCGCCTGTCGACTGGACGCGCGACAGCCTCTGCGTGGCGCACAACCTGCTTGGTCGTTTGCCTGACCGCGGTTGAGTTACGTGCGCCGTCCTTTCTTGGCTATCAACGAAATTTGGTTGAGCATATATAGGCTCGTGTGAGAAACCTAAACATTTAATCCCTTAATTGTTTCTTGTAATTTGAATGTCGTCTGGTTGTTTTCTATCGAACCATGTGAGCGTGAACTATTTATATATAAGCACTATTTTAATTAGATTATCTAATCTAGTTTATTTGCTTATCAAAATTTATTTTGTGACAAAGTCTGCAAATATATAAAATTTCTGGCTAGCGCGACAAATGGGTAGCATCGCTGGGCGCAGTCGGCCAGACAGGCCAAACCCCGACCAAAAGCGACAACGGACCGATCCAAACGGATAGAAACGGACCATTTCGATCGACAGGATAGGTCGGTTCGGTGGAGATGCCCTAAGTTCTCGTTTGTTTGTGGCGGCATGAGATTCATCACATTGTTGATTTTCGTGTCTGATTCGGAACGATTCTTCCCAAGTGCTAAATTTGTCCATGTTTTTTCATTATTTTTATATTTTTATTTGATAAACACGTAATTGAAAATATTTCTTTATGATTGAACCAATATAAAATGCGCATAATATGAACATTAATTATTTTGGTCGAATAGTTCACTTCATCCCACATAGGAATTTAATATATTGGTGGAACGAGGGCTCAATTCGTTCGCACGATTTTACAAATTGTTTTGGTGAAAATTCTCCTTATTGGTCTGAGATGTTAAATTCGTATGACGAGGGAGTTCTCTTTTCGTTCTAAAATTTCACAAACCTTTAACTACTACATTTCACTACAAAACAACAATAAGTTCGCTCTGCAAGCTTTGAGAGTTCACAATATGAAAACATGATAAAAGTTAACTAGCATGAGCTGCGCAGCCCACGCGGCGCCCGTTGATGCCCCCTGCCCAGTGCACCGGCAAGAGAACCTGAAAACATACACACTACAAAAACGTACAAGGCTTGACACGTACAGTACTACCGGACGGTGTGGGGTGGGATTGGCTTTGACCTTGTTGGGACGGCTATAGTCGAAGATATGTGTGTTGGGGGGTTCATGCTTATTTCGTGGAACAAGGTTCACTCCTATCTTCGACTATAGCCGAGCCAACAAGGTCAAAGCCAATCCCCTGCACCAAGCTTCAGGAAACACTCAGGAAACCGCGGAACAAGGTTCACTCCTCGAACGGAACAGACTGGCTATCGACAAACGATCACGTGGCAAGCCGCGCAACAACGACCCCTCCACGGAATTAGCACAGACACTTCAACCCACAAATCTCATTTACAGGCGACCCAACCAAACCTCATACTACCTCCTTCACGGTTTGCAGGATGCCTAATCAAATTTGGGTTTTTTCAAAACTATAACGTTTCTAGGTGTATAAGAATTAATTGTTAATTAATGTGACACATTTCCTCCCAACTTCCTATGCATGCAATAGTCTCCCACCAATGCATGCGCATTAACCACTCACTAATAGGCTAATTTTCAGCCAATACGTTCACGCCTAGATCCGTGAGATTTTTGTAGAACGTCCTGCAAACCGTGAAGGAGGTAGTATGTAGAAATGAACCAGTAAGATACAAGAGGGTCCCAACCGCACAACATCCCATGGTATGTGGCACGCCAGGGTGGTGCTCCGCTGCACAGAGTGCGTGTCATTATCTAGTCCATGAAGGCCCAAACATACACGACCCTATCAAGCCTTCTATTATGCTCTTTTTCTTTAAAAATATAAGACATTTTAGCTTTATGAATTAGATGTATCTAGACGGCCTTTTCTATATAGATTTGTGTATAGATTCGTAGAGTGTATAAGTGAACATATACACTAAAATGCGTTTAGATACATTCAATTCGGTCAGTCACTCATCCTTAACACGCTTAACTTTGGAGTTCCTTCCAAATTAGCTTTCAAAATTATGCTTATAATTTTCTGCTATCAATTCTATTAATCTTAGACTTTGATAACACATGATTTTATTTTTTAAATTCCACGAGCTGCAGCGCAATACACAAAATCGAGCTCGCCTAGGCACCACGGCAGTTTGGTTTCAACCCAAAAGTACGAACCAGGTTCAATCCATGGATTGATGAACGGTTTAGTTTTGGTTTGGTTGGACAGAGCTTAAGGTTTGGTTCAGTTTTGGTTGTGCGGGACGATTCGCTTGTGTGGTTTAGTTTTGGTTGGTCTATATTTGGCTTAGCTAAGGAACTTTTGATAGGTGCATGCCGCATGTCATGCATCCTTAAAAAATGATAAAACATAGAGGCGCAACACGTCATTCGCCGACATGTCGTGTAGCATTATCACGGACGAAGTGCACATGACAAAATAGGTAGAATACATGAAAACATGACATCGAGGGTTGCACGGTAGCCTGACATCGAGGGTTGCACGATAGCCTCTCCCTATAATGCGCAACAATACAGATAACCGTCGAAAATAACATGCTAACTAAGAGCAAGTATAATAGGGTATAGTTAGCTGACTACAAGAGTATAATATAGTTTGGTGAGGTGGAGGAGAGAGAAGACGAGAGAAAGAAAATATAATCGGTCTACAAGTTAAGAGTCATCTCTAGCACGTTCTCCAATGCACTTTATAGTGGCACATGGGCCACATATTAATTATGTTACCTCAAGGAGGCAAGATCTACCTTCTGCTCCGGGTTCGCTAGCTAGAGGACAAGGCGGCGTCCCTGACCATGAAAACGACAAACTTGTCCATGATCTCCGTGAGACGTCTTCCCGGCCGATGGCCTTCCGCAGTTGCGCGTGATCGTCCTCGAGGAGGGAAACCCTAATCTCTAGAGCGACAACATGATATAACCTGGTGGTAAGTTTGGTTTCCAGGACGGAAACCTTCCTCACGACCTTCTCGACGTCCATCATCATCGTCCACGTCCCTGGTCCAGATAGCGAAGCGGTGCGTCGGCACAACTAATCACCGGAGCTCCTGCCTACTAAACCGAAAACATAGTCAATCGCCACCACACACGCCACGGGAATAAAAAATGATGCCCCCACCGTAGAAAGAAGAATACTGGAACTAACCGCCACCGCCCACGGCAATGGAATAATAAATGTCGTTCCCGTTGGCAGAACAAGAACGTCGGAACCACTTACCACCACCCAGGACTCCGGACCAAGAACGCTAGAACCAATCACCACCCCTCATTGACACAGGATACTGTCGTTCCTACTACTGAAACAAGAACACCGGAACTAGTCACCACCGCTCATGTCGTCCGAGAGTTTGCCCTGGGGGCCACGGTCGGAACATCTTTGCCCTCCTGGACGGGCCAGGTCCATGGAGACACAATAGGAGGAGGACAACAAGGGCGCGTTTGGTATCCTGCATCACAATTGGGGCTCACCGGGGCATTCCCACGGCTAGTAGTTTCACACACGTACAGGCGCTGAGCCATCTTTGGCATTCCGTTTGGTAGCATGAATGGAGAGTTTGTGCATGAGAATAGCAACAAATGTATGTTGTTTGTTTGCCTGCACATTGCACTTTTTGACCCTTATCATGCATTTTCCCCTTGTTTGGTTCACATGCAAGAGTTGTTGTGGTCATCTTGCATTTCCTTATGGTGAGGTTACCATCACCGGATGGAGAGAAAAACTATACACATGAGAGAAGAACACACAAACTGGAATCAGAAAGCATGATTCTCTCATAATCTGGAACAACAGAATGACAAGTATGATCCCATAACCATGATACTTAAAAAGCATGATCCCCGTAAGCATGGTCATCACACAAGCCCGAAGAACGCAGAACATGAACCTCACAAGCATGAAGAACACAAGAAAAATGGAATTACAGTTGACCATGAACAAATGAACACCCTTTGTAGAAACAACACAAATACGAAAATTAGTCTTAACACCCTTTGTCAAAGTGGGTGTCATCCTACCACCATCACCACCAGTTCACCGTCAGCAGTACAATCGGGTGCAACGACAAAGTCAACCATCACAGATTTTCTTGATCTTATTCAGCTTATCCTAGTTAGCGCCGTTGGCTTTAAACAGTTCGTATAACATGTACTCTAGTTTTTTCTTTCCTCATTGAATATCATCCGATCCTCATCCCATTGCTTCTACTTCTCTTGATTACATCAGCCTGGGATTTCTGCACGGTCTTCAGCATCACAAACTCATTCCTCAACGCTTCAGTCTACTTGGAAATTATCTCCTGAGATCTCTCATTGCTATCATTCAACCTAGACAAGTTCTCCTCCAACGCCTCTTCTTTGTTTCTTCGATGAAATTCTTCACATCAACCAGCTGAGTTGAGTATTTTTTGTCAAGCTTGTTCTTCTCATCAACCAGTTGCTTCACCAGCTTCACATTCTCAACCTTCTCGTCAGTTTTGCATTTCTTGTATCATCATACATCCCTCATAGCTTCACAAGTGCATTCTTCATAGTATCTGGCCATTTGTTGTCCAGCCAAGCAACAAACCCACAGTTTTGGACCTCCTGCAGGTTAGAAATTCGTCGGCACAGACCTACTTCTTGCTAGACAAGTGAATGGAGGTACAAGGAGCCAAGCACTTACGTTCTGAACTTGGATGAGGTAGAATTTGCGGCATGTGTTGGTTTCTTCAAATGCAACACGCCTAACAGACTCAGGTTTGTGGATGCGGTAGAGCTTGGGACAATCATTCACTATGTCGCAGAAGCTAGGATCTTCGTACGAGTCAGGAGCATAGTCCATGTTATCGTTTTTTCTCAGTGTTTTGATTTGGCGGTTCCCGTTTGTATGATCTTTGTAATGGCCTTTGTCAAACAATGTGGTTCTAATAATAAAGAAAGGTTGTGTGCATCGCTTGATATAGAGGCCGGGGCTCCGCTCCCTATTTTGAAAAAAGGAGCATAGTCCATGTCCTTGATTTCCTAGCACACCAAATCCAGTTCATATGACTATAAATCGAGAATTCCTAACTCGCTACCAAACCCTAACCCTATGAAATAATTAGGGTAAAGTGGACTTACCCCTAGATAGTACTCGCAGGAACTGTCGCCGTCATTCTAGCTCTACATGGTGCACGCCCTTCCGCTTTTCTCTTGCCAGGGGCATCATCGTTGTCGCTGTCGGTCGTCGGATTTTACCGGGGGAAGGAGAAGGGGGAAAGGTGGATCTGGTTTTGGCGGTGAGCGGGTAGGGTGTGTCTCAGCGGGAGGTGAGGGCAAGGATCCTGCCTGTTTTCCAGGCCAGCGGTACGACCCCGCCTGCGCCATCCTCGGCCAAGCTCATGCAGGGGAGCGTCGCTTTTGCAACCAGCGGGCGCACGACGAGGGTGGCTCGCTGGAAACAGCGAACGACTGATTAAAGCATATCACCTGGGCCTGGCTCCAGGCTGCTTTACGGTTCGCGCTGGTGCAGCCCAACGCCTCATGAAGGAAACCAAACGGCCCACTTTCATCTCCCGCCGGCCTGCCCGAAGGGTTTGCAGGCTACCAAACGCGCCCCAAGTGTTTAATGGGATGGAGATCCGGGCTGGCAGGGAGCAAGATATATAGGCACGAGTGAACCAACACGTAGCACCGATAACCAACACGCGGGAATAGGCAACGATGCGTAGATGCATGCAATGGAAGGAACGGCATGATGTCACCTTCTAGAAGGACAACTGGAATGAGGGCGCATGCACTCGAGTCGCCATGAGCGCGACACGTCACCTCCGTGATGCCACGCTGAGGAGGAGCAAACGTTAGTGATGACCCACAAGTATAGGGGGTGTATCGTAGTACTTTTGATAAATAGGAGTGTCGATCCCAACAAGGAGCAGAAGGTGTTGACTAGTGGTTTGGAGCAGGAAATCTCTGTAAATACTTAGCAGACGGATTTTAGGGATTTTTGATAATACAAGGAAATAAAGTGCAAGTAAATAAATACATCAAATAATTGCAGCAAGTGGCCCAATCCTTTCTTAGCAAAGGACAAGCCGGTGGTAATACTTATGAGGACCAAACATTCTCGAGGACACATGAGAATACTATCAAGTTCTTTCGTTTCATATAGCTGATTAATCTTCTTTGGTTTGATAAGTGTTGTGTGGATGAACCTGTGCTAATGTACTGACCTTACTAGGACTAATACATACTTGTGATTAAACCCCTTGCAAGTATCCGCAACTAAAAGAAAGTAATTAAGATAAAAACCTAACCACAGCCTTAAACTCTGAGATCCTATACTCCCTTGTGCAAAGGTTTCCTAATGGTGGTTCAGGTTTCTGTCACTCCGGCAACCCCACGATTAGTAGCTAAATACACAATGCATTCCCCTAGGCCCATAAATGGTGAAGTATCATGTAGTCGATGTTCACATGACACCAATAGAAGAATAGCACCACAATTTAAATATTAAACCATTGAATAATACCTCAAGACAATTCCACTACTAACAACATGACTTCTCCCATGTCCTCAAGAACTAAACGAACAACTCACGAGACATCATATTGATCAAGATCAGAGATGATATGATGGTGAATAACAATCTGAACATAAACAATAATTCAATGGTTCCACTCACAAGCATCAACTACAAAAGTAATTAACACCGGGAAAGTTTCTCCTAATAACTATGCAAGATTCAACACAATTATTACAGCGGGATGGAGTGGTGATGATGGTGATGTGGATGATGATGATGATGATCCCGATGAAGTATAGCTTGATGACGGTGTTGATGGCGATGATCTCCCCTCTTCGGGAAGGAATTCCCCCGGCAAAAATCTGTCTGTCGGAGATCTCTTTCTCTCTTTGTAGTTTCTGCCCCATAGAGGCGACAGAATCTTTCTATGGTTGCTCCCCGAACTTTAGGGTTTCGGGAGGAAGATATAGGCGAAAGGGCAGAGTAGGAGGTGGTCCAGGGTGGCCACACCCCCTTCATCATCTCCACATCAGAGTTTGGCTCTCACCGACCATCCCCATCGCTTCACCTCCAACCCACCCGCCAACCATAACCAAGAACCAGGAGAGGGAGCTCACCGCCGCACCAACCTCCTTCGAAATACCTGGAGAAGAGACCGGCGCCGGTGAGGATAAGATCCTGGCGCGCCGGCCAAGGAGCCTCCTCCACAACCAGCAACCCATAGCTATCGACCCCACACAGCATCATCGCCTCCGCTCGGGTGCCATGGAAGGGCCTTAGGGCGACCAAACAGGGACCTCGCCACTCCCTTTATCGATAGACATGCTTCACCAAAGGCAGCCTCTAGGACTGGTGAGGAGGGGAGGGTGTGGCGGCGGCAATCTAGGTTTTCCCCTGGTCGCCTGGAGGAGGGCGTGGAGGGCATCGGGAGAGAACGGGCCCATATGTATAGATATAGGAAAATAGTATAGTACTCCTAGGTGTAGGTCATCCAACGCATTGGGTTCCTCCCCACGAGTTGTGACCGGCTCCGCAAGAAGCTTGGAATTTATGTTTATAATTTTATTCCAACATGTCTCTGTACCCTACCTGAACATCCTACTCATTCCAATTTTAGACTGTTGCTGAACCGACAGCGACCATCTCTCGAGTATTCTATTTTATTTGATATTATCCTATACCATGTGGAATTTGGGAAAAAATGATGCATCTTTTACATCATTCTGGTAAGTGTTTGATATTTAAGTTCAAAAAGATATGAACGCAGAGAAGTTTGGATGTACTCCACCCGTTTCAAAATATAAGGTGTTTTAGCTTTGTAAAGAAAATGTATCTAGACTTCTTTTAGTGTCTAGGTTCACTCAACCTAGACACTAAAAGAAGTCTAGATACATTTTCTTTACAAACCTAAAACATCTTATATTTTAAAACGGAGGGAGTATGAATTTAGTTTATTTAAAACTTCTCCTAGACCGTAAGAAGTTTGGGCAACGTACTACGTAGAAAAGTTGCCTCTAAATCCTAGTTTTCCATGGTATATCATTTGCATCATTAATTCCTATAAGCATTTTGAAAATCAAGTCTAAAAAAAATATAAAAACATAGATGTATGAAAAACATTATTAGGTTAATTTTAGTTAGTTTTGGATAATCAATAGATTTCCAACAATATATAATTTGGGTCATTCGAACAAACATTGGAAAGTTAAGACAAGAAGAATGTACAAAAACAAAAGAGTTCTCATGAACACACATGAAGTTCATGTCTGTGTTATTGAACAGTTATTATACAGTTTATTTGTTGTTTGTTACCATGTATATTTGTAGTAGGTTATCATGCATAAAGATATACCATGTCGATCTGGAACAATGTATAGCTGAGATATGAAAAAAATCAAAGCACACATGCAACAATGTCTATATCATTCCCACAAAACGAGAGAGAATACAAAGTCACAATATGCTCAAAACTTGGTAGGACACCAAAGTCACAAGTAATTTAGAACAGGTCCCACCAATGTTGAAACTACAACGACCACTTGTATTATAGAAGTATGTTGCACAACTAATACTATTGGGTATGGATTTTCATGTTTTTGGTGTACTTTCAGTAAATATCAATATAAGGGGAAAATCATGGACATGGCCGTGACACAGTTTGAGGCTGTGAATGCGCGGCGCTGCTTTCCCTGCTGGGATGAGCCCGATTTCAAGGTAATTATCAAAAAGGGGTTAATAAGATATGTAACTTCTCTATATTCTTTATAGACTTCTGTTTTTTCCTCGATCGTCATTGCCCAGGTACATAAATAACTAGACCGTACATTTATTTTGTTACACAATTTTACTTCTTCAATGAATCTCTCAATGTTACAATCATATATTTGCACCAAGGACCCCAATAAGGTTTGTTATGTTTTCTAACATTTTTCTTATGTTATTTATAACACTCAGGCTAAGTTCAAGATAATATTAGTAATTCCATCCGAGTTGGAAGCATTGTCCAACATGCCCGTATCTAGTGAGATGGTGTCTGGTCCTATCAAGACTATCCAATTTGAGGAATCACCTCTCATGTCAACTTATTCAGTTGCGATGGTTGTTGGTATTTTTGACTTTGTAGAAGGTGTAACATCACAAGGTAGCATATCCTTTTCTTTCTTACTTCATTCTCAACATCCATTCAACCATCATTGGATTCACTATTTTTCTCACATCCATTGTATATAGGCACCAAAGTTCGTGTGTACACCGAAGTTGGTAAGAGTGGTCAAGGGAAGTTTGCATTGGATGTTGGAGTGAAGTTGTTGGATTTCTATAATGAGTAAGATCATAACATACCCTTGCCATTAATTAAACTAGTTTGAGAATAAGAACATAACCAATTTTAATGAGGTCTCTCAAGCTATGGATGTTATTTGATAGAATTACTAGCTAATCGGGTATTTGTTTTCTCAATGACTCAGTTACTTTGGTACGTCTTATGCACTCCCTAAGTTGGACATGATTGGTATCACCGACTTCTCTCCTATTGGCATGGAGAACTACGGATTGGTAACTTTCCATGTTCCGGATTTGCTTTTAGATGAGTCTTCTTCAACACCCAACAAACAACGGGAAGTACAACCCATAACTCACGAAGTCATTTTCCTATATTATTTTAATTATTTAATATTCAATACTTCAAAAAGTATATGTCGTTATCATACTTGATGGATGATAAAATTACATTATTTTACTAAATAATTATTATGTTTGACTCTTATACCTTTTGTTTGTGATGACTCAATGTTTGAAAGACACTATTTGTTTATTGATCTCAATATATGTATTATGTTTAGATTGTAGTTAATGTGGCTCATCAATGGTTTGGTGATCTTGTAACCATGGAGTGGTGGAATCACTTATGGCTAAATGAAGGATTTGCTACATGGGTGATTTGATGACTCAAAATTTCCAAAATTATTACCAAGCTACTTATCTATGCTGATTGCACTCAATTTTAACAGATGAGCTATTACGCAATAGATTATTTATTTCCTCAGTGGAATATCTGGATTGGGTTTATTGAGGGCACAATCTCTACTCTTAGATCAGATTCATTAGCTGGGTCTCATCCTATCGAGGTAATCACATTGTTTGTTGTTGTTTGATGGCATTATAACATGATTAAAAAAGTTATTTATTTCATAGGCCGTGCATTCATTACATATGCATATAGTCTATGGTCAAAACTAATGTTTCTGAAATATAAGAATCTTATGAATTTTAGTGTTGTGCAAATACTAGATGATAGTAACTTATTTAAATATAATACATCAATCTCACATCTCTAGGACATCTATGTTTGATCCATGATTGAATACTGAAAATCCCACGAAATATGAGGAAAATTCAAAACAATAATTATATAATAGATTTTTTGTTAAAAAATAGGCATATTGAACTTCTCGTTTCATAGAGCTAAAACATGAATGGCCATATCTATTTGAAATCTTCTTATGAATGTTGTCTTTACTAAATGGAATTCATCCACCAGTATTTACATCTAGAAGTCACACACTCAACTTCCCATGTATAAATCCAATCAAAAGACATTGTAGAAAAACACAACATTCAACCAAGCTTGGTCTAAATAGTCTGGATTCTACCTCCGTGGTAAGAACCTATAAGCACCAAAATAAATAACCTATGGAAGGGAGGCTTATTCGGGGATTCCCGCCTGCATCGATGCACTCCCAGAACCTAAGCGTGCACAAGATATTTTCTCCTTGTCTTCCTTAATCTCCTTCACCTAATCCCTTAATATTGACACAATCATGCTTCGATTCAAAATAAGCTCTACATATGAAATATCCATGACAATGATGTGATTCCATTCTGACAATTCAATTGTGAGTTTCACTAATTGCAAATCTTCAATTTCATTTTCATGTTTGGACATTTTAAACTATTTTTTCAAATCAATCATACACTGTCGACTGTTTGAAGTTTACTTTAACCACTAGTTTATTCATCTCGTCGTGTTGCTCAAATCTTGTGACTTAAGTTCTCCGTTTTGAAGATCATAGACAAATAGATCTGTATCTCCCTATTGTGTTGTACTTTAAACCATGTGTTCATATTTGTGTGTTTTGTTCAACCTCTCTGACCTACCTCTTGATTTGTCAGTCTGTCGTTACATCATGAGATCAACATGAAAATGATACAGATCAATGATGAGATTTCATTTTTGCAACTGACGGGTTTCATTAAACGTATGTCCTTAATTTCATGTTCAAGTTTGGACTTATTTTATATGAATCTCATCAAATTCACCCCCGCAAGGCCAATCCTTTGAAAATTACTTTGACCGCTAGCTTCATCCCGCTGTTCTCCACAACTCTCATGTTGTAAGGATTTTTAATTTTTAGCCCCATAGATGAACGTGAGATGTGTACTTCAATAATCTACCAAGTGTTATTTAAATGTTTATGTGCTATATTTGTAGTGTCTCTTTGTACTATTTTTTGTTGTGTCTCTCTTTTGGTCATTACTTTTGTTAATCCACTATTTCGTGATGAGGTATATATACACAAAAAACATGTACACCAACAATGTGATTCCCTTCCAGCAATCAATTCCATGTTTTGGTAACTAAACTCTTCGAATTTGTGTTCATTTTTTGGACCACTAGAATTTCCTTTGACTGGTAGTTTCATCTCATTGTTCTCCATCACTCATATATTGTATTTTTTTCGAGACTCATGAACGAAGTGGTTATGAGTTATCTGCAAGTGTGGTGGTGTAGGAGGCAATTCTACCATGTTGATAAGAGGTGAGAACAATGTCACTAACGCTAAAAAACATTGCATCACTAGAGGTCTTGCTTGGAACCAAACATAAGCCTCTTGTTCCTGCTACCATGCAATGCACTTCATCGGATAATGGAAAGAAAATGACCCAAACAATGCATATGGGGGGACATGCCCAAGTGAGGCATGACATGTTCTAGGGAAGTGAAAACGGTGGGTGCCTACCAATTACAATCTTGCTCAAAAATGTTTAGGGGCGATCCATTGGTGTCTAGGCAATGTTTGACCACCCCCTTTTCACCCTTGATCCATTGGTTCCAAGCTACCTAATACTCCCGGAAGTACCTAGGACAAACAAAAATGTGGGACATTGTGCTCGAGATGTTCTTCGGTGACCTGTAATTCTTGAGAGAGGGCTAGTTCTGCCCTAGAATAGGCTCCAATTTCCACAAGTTATACAAATTGGTCGCCTTCACTAGGTTGTGGCATGGGTGAATCTGGTATGTACGCATAGCATGTAGACCTTTTGTGGCCTCCCGTATGGTGGGAAAATATATTATTATAGTTACTAGATATGTCGACACTGGCACATTATCGCTTAAATGTGATGTGCCTATCCATGACTAATACTGAATCAAAGTGT
This sequence comes from Avena sativa, assembly GCA_916181665.1. Classification (NCBI taxonomy): domain Eukaryota; kingdom Viridiplantae; phylum Streptophyta; class Magnoliopsida; order Poales; family Poaceae; genus Avena; species Avena sativa. The sequence continues at coordinate 514,381,394 of OV702294.1, forward strand.
TTCCAAGAAAGAGGTTGTTGCTCTGGCACGTGGACTCTGGCCACACAATACTACTTCCATGTCGTCCACAAGTTAATTGAGCAAGTCACGATATATGGGTTTCTTATTTTCTATGATGGAGCAAGGTGTGTGCTAGTTCACCGAGAGCGCGATGAACCATTTGTTACATGTACGCCTCCTCCTCGGGTTTTGGAATAATGGCATCTGCTTTCTCCCCAAATTTGTTTTTTATGGGAATTCTTGGGAATTTCTAGGTCATCTTGAGATCATATGAGGGTCTATGGATGGAGGAGTAGACCAACATGATTGGGAAGATCATTGGGAGTAGGTGAGGGTACTGAGCTTGTGCTTCACTCTACTGGATGATAGTGTGTGTTGAGTGCCATATTGATCCCGTTACCGATCAACCATAAGCGATCATGCAATCCTTTCACAAGATAACATGGATAGACCATGCCTTATAAGTGGTGGCAAGGTCATTGAACACTATATAATCTAATAATGTGAGGTCCACATGGCTGGTCCAAGGATTTGAGGGATAAAAATTTGGAGACTTATTACTTCACGATTATATATATACATAATTTACTTGGTCACGAAGACGTCGAGATGACTATATGTTATGAGAGACTCGATTTTCCTTGGTTTGGGCCCGCTACCTTTGATTGTGTTACATGTGTATAGTACACATGGGAATACAATGATGTAGCTTGCCGAGTTCAGAAGATGTATTTGACGAGGTAATTTGTTGTTCGAAAAAGGACATAGTGCCCTTGATCATTCTTTTCTACTAGAGGAAGATGAAGATGACGATGGCATGCACTCTTAGATATCTTTCATTGGTCTTCTTGAGATCCAACTAGGTTTTCTTTATGTAGTATTTTATAGATTGGTGGATTCCTTCCATGTATGTTAAAGTCCTCGCATCACACAAATTGTAGTCCAATGTTTGTATGAGTATACCATTTGTTTTCCTTTCTTATTCCTCAAATAATCCATATTTTTAACCTATTAGTTCTTCTCGAAGGTCTTAGGGATCGATCTCCTAGAATCTTCAATATTGTTACTGTGCAGTCCTAGTGGCAGCAGGTTATAATTCATTGTACATTGAATTCCATGATAACAATATCATACACTTGGTGATAGTCTATATTGTTTTATCTCTCTTCTTCTCTTGTCCAATTGATTGGATAAAAGGATAAAAACGGGTCAACATTAAAAAAATGTGTTGTTCATAAAATTATCAATGGAGATTAATTATTTAGCAAGACTTGTCTACTAAGAGAATTCATAAGAACACCACACAAGGGTTCACTTGATTCTATACAATTAGGGGAGTTGGAGGGAATAAAGGTTCTGGTATTGTGGAACAATGTGGTGGCCAGTGGGTTGAGCAGTTTTCCAAGAGAGATAGTTGCGCAAAAGGGCATGAGGGGTAATAAGAAAAAATATTTTGGAAAATTAATATTTGATGCAATGGGGAGAGTTTAAACATCCATCTTTAGTGTACTGGATGGGTTCTTAAAGTGCTCACGAGGAATGTATTTTATTACAACATACGTTCCCAACTAATTGTATCAAAGTTGGATCTTCAAGACATTAGAAACATGCAGTCTAGGATGTTGTTGTATGTACAAGTGAAACACATATGTTGGTCGGGGTGAGAATATCCTAACAAAAGCATCCAACCCGGCACAAGGTGATGGGTTACTTTAATTTTGTTGCTTGGTATGTGATTTCTAAAATCATAGTATAGTTCACTTTGGTGATACATGTCATCCTTTGTATGTGTATTGTTGTGAAATTTAATATATGAAATATATTAATCACTCTGATCCATAATAATTATCACATATTTAGTACCACATTGTACTAAATATATGACACTTAGTATGGATCAGTGGGAGTATCTACATACTTTCATGTTCATCGAATTTTTCATCATCATATTTGGTAAAATACTGAGTTATGATTTTATTTAGAATTTGACTATTTGCTCATATGTATGATCAGGTTGAAATTCACCATATCAGTGAAATTGATGGGATTTTTGATGACATCATATATAATAAAGGTGGTACTATTTTGCGCATGCTACAAAGTTACCTTGGGACAGAGCGTTTTCAGGTCACGAGTTTGATATTGCCATTGTTGATATATTACACTTGAAAGTGTTACTTTAAAGTGCATGTAACCAGTCTTAACCAATTCCTTCATCATGTGGACCATGGCATTCTATTTTAATTTTTTATTGGAAATAATAAAAGTTTATATAAGACATGTTAATTCACACGCCATTGTATAATAGTAGTTATAGTCCACTAGTCTCATAGATTAAAGGTGAAAAATGTTATAAACAAACATATTGATGTAGAATATGAGAAGTGTGGGTTCACGTTATGCATTTTGTTAGCAACTATGCATACTTAAGAATGCGTAATGTTTCCCTAGCACATGACTTAAGTATGGTATTACTTATTAAACATTGGTTGTTGCATAATATTCTATCTCTCACACCCCTTCATGTTGTCTAGATCTACAAAACATTCACCTAGTGCATCATATTGTACTAAAAATGTGAAATTATTTCAGAAAGCATTGGCTGCATATATTAAAAAGTATGCCTACTCAAATGCAAATACGGAGGACCTATGGGCTGTGCTTGAAGCGGAAACTGGTGAACCATTAAAGGATTACATGAGTGCTTGGACCAAGAAACCGGGATATCCTGTTATTAATGTAAAACGTGAAGGGAAAGGCATCCACCTTGAGCAGGTAATTTATCCTTCATATACATTACGTTGTTCATTTGTCCAAATGCTGACCAAGAGTATCTACATGCATGGCTTGTTTATATCTTCTTATTTTAGTTTTTATGTATTGTTGTGTAGTTTGGGCGTGTCTTTAGAAATACTCTGTTAGTATACACACCTCTTATTACAAATGTGGATTTTTCCTTGCTTCGATTATATTATGATCCTTTGTAAAAAAGATATAAAGAAATGATCTGCTCATACATCTAAAAATGGAAATATCGACCAATGCCTATATGGGTATACCCAAACATACAATAGTTGGGAATAATATATATAGGAAATCTTGATGCGCAAACTTGGGAAAGCTAAGTCATTTTCCCTCAGTTATGTTATGTGTCTCCTATATACTAGTTTCCTATATATACACTCGACCAATCATATGGGAACAATAGAATAATAAGTGGTTTTGGCCGCCCTCCATAAAATGACTAGCCTTATGTTTGATTCCATGATCACCATTATAAGTTGGTATTTACCCATTTCTTTAGTCAATGTGGTATTGTTCCCACCAAAACCCACTTCTAACATATCATTCACAAGTGTCATGGAAAACTGTCATGGGGCATCCAAGTAATTCTGGTTAAATGGGTCTTTGACATATTTGAGCCACCTATTATGGAGAATTTTTTCAATGATATGCATTTCCAGTGTTTGGACACATTCCTTTTTGCAGGATAGTTTATACTAGGGAAATGTTAGAAATATGGTTTATGTTCTGTTTACTTTGGTTGAAAATAAGGTAAATGGAAATGTTAAAATTCTTACTCTAACCAACTGACTAATATTATTAACATTTTATTTTGCTTCATGTATGTGCTATTTATTTTTGTTGCAGGACCCATTTTCATTAGATGGATCCTCTCGATCTGGCTTATGGGATGTGCCAATAACTTTAAGTTGTGCTTCATCCACAAAAAAGTTTATTTTGAAACAGAAGTATTACAATCTAGACTCATGTGGTAAACAAGAGAAGGATGGAAACTTTCTGATTAAGTTGAACATAAATGAAACGGGCTTTTATCGTGTGAAGTATGATAAATAAATTGCAGCTAAACTCCAAAATGCATTAGAGACCAACATGTTTTCTTCATTGGAAAAAATTGGTAACCAATATATGTTTCACTACAAATGTCTCTTTGATTTTTTTAAATGTACTACAACATTATGTTTTCAGGCATTGTGGAGAACGCACTTAAGATTTCCGTGGCCCGCAAAGATACACTTTCCTCTTTGCTATATATGTTGTATGCTTATCGTGAAGAAGCTAACTACATTGTTCTGAAACATTTGATTGACGTATGTACATCTTGGTGGTCCAATTAGCTTGATTATACTCAGTTTTTATTTTTGAAAATAATTTGCTTCGTGCATTTTCTTTGTCTTTATAGATAATTTCAGTTGTTGCCAAAGTGTCGATCGATGCTACTCCTAACTTGGTTGGTGAAATAAAACAACTTCTCATCAAAGTTCTTCAGTCGCCTACTGTGTATGCCATGTCACATTTTAACTGTTTATGTTTACTATCATGTTTTTGTTAAATATGAGAAAAATCATACATGAAGTTTTCTCATTATTATTATATTATTTCTTTAACATTTTTATATGTTATACTTATCCAGAAAGTTAGGTTGGGATCCAATTAATGGTGAGGATGACCACGATGCCAGTCTTAGAGAAATGCTTTTGGTTTCTCTTGTTAAACTTGGACATAATAAGAGTATTAATGAAGGTGTTCGACGATTTTATGCCTTAATCCATGATCACAACACTTCAATCCTTTCTCCACATACTAGAAGGGTATAATACTTTCCCTTAATTCATGTTGTGATCCCATGCTTGTTTTTTCATTTGTGACATGCATTGTACTACAGGCTGCATACCTCTCTGTGATGCAAATAGTTAGTAGTACAAATAGATCTGGTTACAATGCACTTCGAGAAGTCTACAAGAATTCAACTGACATGGAGGAAAAGTTATGTGTCTTAGGTGTGTATGTGGCTATTTCTCTTTTCTACGTTAACAAATCTTCTTGGTGATTTTTATGGTTGTTCTCAAATAATTTTCTACTTTATTCTAGGTGTATTGTTGTCCTGTAGAGATAAGGATGTTCTTCTTGAGTCATTGAATCTAATTTTAACCAATGAGGTACCCTCTAAAATTGTTTCCTTGTCCATCGCTTACAATACAAGTTCAAACTAAACATGCAATTTCAGTTGCATTTAGAAGTCACTTATCTTTCCTTCTTGCAGATCCCTAATCAAGATGCAGTTCATGTTCTTGAATTTACTAGCATAGATGCACGTGAAACTACATGGAACTGGCTGAAGGTACGTTGTTGTGTACTGCAGATGGGGATCGTATTATTTATAATGATGAGACTTTTGATCATATGTTGGAAATTTTTGATTCTGCATGATATTTTACATAATTAAATACACACCTAGTTTATCTCATGTACCTCAAAAGTGCTCATCTAAAATAGTATTGTCTTAACTAGGCTTAATTCTAGTACACTGTTTTGACTATTTAGAAGATGTGGGAGTTTAAATGTAGCCATTATTAAATTGAAATTATTTGTGTTATAACCTAATAAGTATACATATTAGCATGAAATCCACAGGCACTAGTCAAGTCACACCTTAAAAACACATAATTTATTGTAAATTGTGTTTACGATAGCGTATCATTAGACACCTTACTTTTATAAGCGCAACCTTTAATCGTCCTCAAGTTGTGTGCGCCAATGACCAAATGTTTAGATTACTGTATATGACTACTGGTTTGTTTATATTGATTCACGAAAATGATAGGTAAATGCCCTTTGTTCACTTAATCTGCAAGGTAAGTGGCCAATTACCATTTACTAGACGAGTGTATATCACTTTTAGAGATGAAAACACTGGTAATCATGAGGTGCACCGTGGGAAATATTCCTTTACTAAAGAGCTCAACCATATTTTGAATTTCCATTTATAATTTATGTCCTCAAATATTAACTAAAGTGTGATCTTGTCTTATAAAACATATGTTTAAGACTTTATTTAGATATTTAGTATATGCTATAACTCCTCGTGATGTGGAAAATGCTTCATGCAGGAAAATTAATGTTCGTAAGCCATTAGATATCATTATTTTGGTCTCGCTCTATTTGCAGGAAAATTGGGATCGTGTCTTGGAGGTAGTTCCTCAGAGTGATCTATTATGGTGTATTGTCAACAACATTGTTCCATTGGTACAGTCACGTGAACTTCTCATCCACTGATTTGGCAAATTTCGTATTGTGATGACTCAGTTTCTCAGTTATCCACTGATTTAGCAAATTTCGTATTGTAATGATTTAATTTTTTAGGTAATGTCTGCAGTATACCACTTCTAATGTGCACCATTGATTTTTGTGCAGTTCACCTCCAATGATAAGGCAGAAGAGATCTCCAAGTTCTTTACGAACTACAAAGATCCGAAGTTTCAGACTGTGCTAAAAAGAAACCTTAATGATGTGCTCATAAGTATGAGATGGATTGACGGTATCCGTAGTGAGCCTGAACTTGCACAGACTGTGCATGAACTTCTTCACAAGGTCTAGTGTGACTTGATCTTGACAAAAATATAGCACCGACGTGGCAATGTAGTGGCCCCATAACGAGCTCATTGGTGAAGAAATGAGAGTGACCACTGATGATGTGAGTATAGTTTGAACACCCTTGTCTACACTGTTTCATTTTTCATCATTTGTGGAATCTGAGGCAACTTGTTAGAGGACAAGCGCTAATGATTCCCGATGGTGATGTGCAAGGACTACAAAGTTTGAATGGTGTGCCACTAAGTTTCGAATACAAAGTAAAATTATCTCCGCCATTTATAGAAGTTCCCAAATCATGTGGTATTTCTCTATCAACTTATGAATTTTATGTTCTCTTTCATATTTAGCTCATAATGTTTTTCATTGGCTTCATCCCTTTACTGGTGAGTATAACATGTGGAAATTGGAGGATGGCTATGAGGAGTATTTGGAGTTGCAAAACAAATCTCACACTATAAGATAAATTTCCATCCACAATGATTTGGTCAACCAAGCATTATAGAAGGTCTGCCTTCTGCCACGATTTAGTTTTTCCTTATGGTAGATGAAAAAAAATCGTTTTTGCGGTTCTCTTCTGCCACGAAATCATTATAAAACCTGGAAAAATCTCGTCAGGTGCATGGTAGATGTCAGATTTTCGGTCCTCATGAAATTTGACTCTGATCGATGCCACCTGGTATTTTGAAGCTTGTGGGGTCATGATGTTAGTATCTCTAGAAGACCTTGTGTTGCGTTTTAAACGGGACCGCACTCTCACAAGGACGGATCCTATTAATCGGATGGTGGAGTTGCCAATACGTTTGACCGACTCATGTATAAGGTCTTCTTCTGGTTACTAGGAAGAGAAATGGTGATGCACCTTAATGTGTTTTCAGGAGGCCGATCTTACAACGCGATACGCAAGACAATAAGCCGACGCTTTTATACCAGAAGCCCCGGTTTCTTGGGAGGGACCATATCTAAGATTCTGGCGGCTATTGGCTGAGTTAGTCCACCTAATCTCCCTAACTCGATTATCAATTCTTTGAAACACGGAGTCACCGAACAAATGGAAGAAGGTACAAGGGTTGAGGGTGTAAAAGTATGCCAAAAATTAAAGTATATTGAAGTTGTTGATTGTGCGCTTGATTCAATCGGTCGGCAACCCTCAAAATTTATATGAGGCGGCTGGTATTTCCATATAATTCTAAGAGACTACTACACAAATGCAATGTGGAAACTTTAGTAGGAAAATAACTCTAAACTAGGCAACTAATGCCGGCTTCGTACTAGATCCGGTCTCCAAGCGTCCGGGTAACCCCTTATAGAATCACTTTCCTTCCATGTTGGCATAGTCTCTATGGTCTTCGAGCTCCTTTCAGACTAAGTCATGGTTTCTTTTGGGCATAAGTAGGTTTTTGTCATTGGGCATGCTGATGCGAATTTGCCTACTATTTTGGCCAACTCCCAGATAGCCTTCAGATCTTCCTTCTGCGCCTGCTATCTTTAGCTTTAGTCAGAAGTTCTGTGCTGGATTATGATAATCGGCGCAAATGCATCCACAAACGACTCATCTCCTCCAATTAAAACCATTGTAATTTTAATCGGCCTAAAATGGGTGCTAATGGATACCCTTGTTTCCTAATAAAGCTTCCGTATCAGGAAATATCTCGTGTCATCTGATAAGGGCGATGGTTGATACGTCGGAAACGTATCTATAATTTTTGATGTTCCATACTTGTTTAGTATCTATTTTGCTTTGCTTTGTCCACACTTTGAGATGTTTTTATATGTTTTCTGGTACTAACCTATTAACAAGATGCCACAGTTTCAGTTGCATGTTTTCTTCTGTTTTTTGTTCCAGAAAGGCAGAAAATCAATATTCTCGGAATTGGACGGGACAAAAGCCAAAGTCAATATTTTGTCGTGAGGAACACGAAGCCGGAGTACGAGACGGAGGAGACCCACCAGGGGGCCACACCCCCTGCCTCGCCTCCTTGCCTATAAGAAGCCCCCGACGCCTAAACCCTAAGTACCCGATCAATATTCCACGAAACCATTTGTAGCCACCGCCACCATCGTCCCTATATCGGGAGGATCTGAAGATCTTCCTGGCACCCTGTCGGAGGGGAGATCATCCTGGAGGCCTTCTTCTTCATCATGCCAGCCTCCGGTATGAAGTGTGAGTAGTTCCACCTTGGACTACGGGTCCATGTAGTAGCTAGATGGTTGTATCTCCTCCTTTGTGCTTTCATGTCTAGATCTTGTGAGCTCCGTTCATGATCAAGACCTCATCTATTTGTAATCATGCATGTTGTGTTTGCGGGGATCCGATGGATATTGATATTACTATGTCAGATTGATTAATGGTTTTGTCTTATTGATTCTATCATGTCTGTGTTGTTTGTGATCTTGCATGATCTCCGTTGTTAGTAGCTATCTTGGTCAAGTAGTTGCTAGTGACTCCAAGAGGGGGTATTTATGCTCGATAGTGGGTTCCTGCCTCTAATTAATCAAGGGAAGTGACAGAAATCTCTACGGTTGTAGATGTGTTGTTGCCACTAGGGAGAAAACAACAGTCTCTTGTTCATGGAACAAGTGGATTGTTTACCTTACACACTTTGCTTAAAGCAGTTGTCTGTTGCTTGCAACTTAATACTGAAGGAGGTTCGGATGATAACCCAAAGGTGGACTTCTAGTCATAGATGCAGTTGGATGGCGGTCTATGTATCTTGTTGTATTGCTCAATCGAATCTCATAGGATCTTTATGTCTACTATTGCATTGTTATGCCTTGCTCAGTCATGTCAATTGCCCTGCTGTAATTTGTTTACCCAACATGCCATGTTTGTTTATCTAAGGAGAACACCTCTAGTGAACTATGGACCCCGGTCCAATCTTTACCATTGATACATCTTCCACTGTTACTGTTTACTTGCTGCAAACCATCATCACCTTCCACACCATACAGTTAATCCTTTATTACAGCAACCGGTGAGATTGACAACCTCACTGTTAGTTGGGGCAAAATCTTGAGTTTGTGCTGTGTAGGTTTCCACATTGCTTGCAACACCTTTAAGACGTTTCCTTCCTCCTACTGGTTCGATAACATCGGTTTCTTACTGAGGGAAAACTTGCTACTGTGCTGCATCATACCTTGCTCTTTGGGTTTCCCAACAGGGCGTCAACACGCATCAAGACTTTCTGGCGCCGTTGCCGGGGAGGCTAAGGACGTCTTCACAAGGGGAGTCCTCCTCAACCTTTCTCTTTACTTTGTTTTCAGTTTGCTTAGTTTTGTTTGCCTCTTTTTATCAAAAACTCCAAAAAAAATAGTTTAGTTTGGTTTGCTTTCTTCTATCAAAAACACAAAACAATTAGTTCCTACTCTAGTTGCCACCTTGCTCTATCTCACCATGTTTTTCCCCAAGTTCGCCCTGAAGGACCTTTCGATAGGGACTGGCTCCATAATTGGGAAAGATAATATTGAAAAATTATTTAATCATGTTAGCAAGCATGAGGATATTAAGGATAAATCTATAGCGGACCTTTCTCCTAATTATGAAATTGCCGCAGCTTCTTTAGTTTATATGTTGGAGGCTAGGTTTGTTAGCCTTAACCCCATGATGCAAATTTTGTTTCTAAAACTAAAAGAAGAAAAGAATGCTGAAAACAGAGAATTTGTCCTTGAAACTTTACTAAAAGAGTTCCATGATGTTGATAAGGAAGCCAAAAAGGTCTTTGACCGTTTTAATATGCTAGGCTCATGTGTAGATATTGTGGGTACTTCAGATAAAACCAATCCTAGAGAAGAATTTAAGATACCCATACCATTTAAGCTTGTTGGGATGCATGAGGCCTTTGAAAAGAATTTTGATTGGATTGTTTCTGAAAATCCTTTTGATGAAAGTAGTAAACCAAAGAGAGATGAGAAGGGATCCTCCAAAACTCATTTGGATGAGATACCTTTGATAGTTGAAGACTTTGCAAGTATTGATGTTAATGCTTCTTCATTTGAAAATACTTGATTTCTTGCTTCTTGTGCCTAACTTAAAGGCATTAAAGAAAAGTACTTATTGGGAGATAATCCAAGAGTTTTCTTGAGTCTTGGAAGTTATTACTTCAGTAATGACCTCTCCTTATCCTTTTTGTTTGATTTTTGTGCCAAGAATGACCTCTAATGAGAGGGAAGTAAGATTTGGGGAGTTGCTGTCCCGAAACAGATTTCTGTCCTCTACCATGAAAATTCGTGAGGAGTCTCTATAAGTCGTATTAAGCTGAAAATTTACAAATAAATCCCCCAGTATGTTAGATAACTTTCGTTAGTTCAACACTTTTTGATTTGAGCAACAGAAGGTCTTCGAAAAAATCGGTTTCTACCTGCTGGTCTGTTTGACAGATTTCTGTCATTATTTGCATTTGCTTCTTATTGATTCCTTTTTGGGTTCTTTTTGGGAAATTGAGCTTTTTGAAGGAGTTCATACAGTATATTGTGTTTTTAGTGAAAGTTTTGCTGTTCTTAAGCTAAACCCAAAGGTCTATTATCTTTTTAATACACTAATGTTGCTAATGAAGATTGTGTGAAGTTTTGTATGAAGGAAAAATTTCAGGTGTGGAGAGAGAATGATGTAATGATATGAAGAATGGACAAAAGCTCAAGCTTGGGGATGCCACCCCGGTGTCACCCCAAGAAATATCCAAGAGGTACAAGCGTCAAATCTTGGGGATGCCCAAGGCATCCCCTTCTTCATCAATAAAAAGCTCAGGTCTTTCTAGACACTTCATTTTTATTGTTTCATGCACTGTTGTGTTGTTCTTGGAGTGTCTTAGTTTTTGTTTGCTTCGTTTAGTTTGCTTGAATAAACTAGTTTGGACCCTGTTCTCGCTGTGTTGTTTCAAATAAGTTGATTGGTGTTGGAAAGGAGTAGAAAGTTCTTACTTGAAAGTGCAAGAGGAGCTTGCATTGACTGTGACTTAGACTTTAGCATGACATGTTAGGTGTTGTTTTGACCTTATGATTAGCGATTATTTCTATAGCATTACTTGTTCCAAACAATTGGGATTTCTTAGTGTGCCTTGAAAAAAATTATGCGTTGTTTTAGCATACAAAAGCATAGTATTATGGTATTCTCCTTTGATGCTTTGTTTGGGTTGACTTGGCACATTCTCACACCATGTTATGACTATTAACAAGTCACCATAGCCTCTATGATCATTTAGTTCTTGACTTGTAGTACCACTCTATGCTTTGATTATTAATGTTTTGTCGCTCTGCATGATTATGGCCATTATTGCTCTCTTAGTTGGTTGCTCCCAGTCTTTTTCTATCCTCCACTTGTATGAGTAAGCTCTACTCATGCTTCCAACTCCCAAGAAACCAATTTATTCCAGAATGTCCACTATAAATTCCTATGCATGGTGCGTTACACCATTCCAAGTATATTCTTCTTTTCAACTATCTTCCAATTAAAAAAAGTATTTTGTTATGTGAAAACTTAGTGATTAAAGCTCTCACGAACTTGATGGCACACTTTATATTCCTTGCCCCTAATAAACTTGAACCATTGTGTCATCTATGTTGTATATGCTTGCACTTATACATTGGAATTAGCAGAACCATGTTTTCAACATTGCACTTGTACTTTGTACACAGTTGATATCATGTTATTTTGTCTATGGATGTCGTCGGTGTGAAATAAAAAGGGAGCTTGTAAGTCCATGGAGTTACGTATTTTGTGTTAGAGAAACGCCTGGGCCGCTAGCCTAAGCCATGACTAATCATGGTGGAAACTTGCAGCATCACCATAATGAGCAATCTGTGAAGCATCCTCAATAAAAACATATGTAAATAGCAAATAAAAAGATCACTGAGATGCCCATTGTCTGTTTGCCTTGTCATTTTGGTTATGGGATAGCTCCTGTACCATGTGCAAGGGATACCCCGTTGGCGGTTCTCTATGATACACATATACTTACTATGACAAGAACTTACAGGTGACCAAAGTTGAGTAGCATGAGGTGCGGCCCTCGTATTCAAGGGACATGAGATTGCCAACTTATACTTTGTCAAGCATATACTCCATAGTTTGTTCACTTTAACTTTAATCACTTCAAGATGCTTATGATAGGGGCAATGAGAGCTGAAATCTAACAAGTACCCTAATTTTTGGAAGCTCTTTATGAGACTTGAAATCCCTACTTCCCTTTATGAAGGGCCTTTCTTCCACTATTATATTGAGTCTCCACCTTCTATCCTTAGGCACTAATTAAGAGAGCATAGTTGCCATTCTTAGTTCTATGTGCATTGTCCCAAAACTTATTGATTGATTCATATTATTGATATTTCTTGTTCTTGTGCTATTTGTATCTAGTCACTCTTATGAACTTTGAAGGTTTCCTATGCATCTATTTGCTACTCCATGAGGGACAAGCTGAATGCCACTATGCCATGTTTTCTGTATGTGAAACAAACAAACGTTTTTCAATGCTTGTTATTCATGATCTTTATTTGTAGCCTTGCATGTTGCATGCATAGTTACTTTGTCTTATTGTTAGAACTCCATCTTTCATGCACATGTTTAGAGTTCTTTGATCCCAGCTTTCAATGCTTGCAAATGGTTTGATCTTGGTTTTGATGGTGCATGTCACCTCAAAAATTATTCTTTTATCACTTACCTACTCGAGGACGAGTAGGAGTTAAGCTTGGGGATGTTTGATACGTCGAAAACGTATCTATAATTTTTGATGTTCCATGCTTGTTTAGTATCTACTTTGCTTTGCTTTGTCCACACTTTGAGGTGTTTTTATATGTTTTCTGGTACTTGATGACCCACAAGTGTAGGGGATCGCAATAGTCTCCGCGGGCAGTATTACCCAATTTATTGATTCAACACAAGGGGAGCCAAAGAATACTTGCAAGACTTAACAACTGAGTTGTCAATTCAGCTGCACCTAGAAATAGTTCTTGCTCACAGAAGTTTATCAGTAGCAACAGCAACAGCGATAGCAACAGTGAAAAAGGAGCAATAGTAACAGTAACGGTAATAGTAGGATTCGAGTGCGGTAGGCATAGGGATGGATGGACGGGCGTTGCATGGATGAGTCTAAAACTGTAATTTCAAGATCTAGGGCATTGCAGATAAATAATAACAAGCATCCAAGTACTAAACAATCCTAGGCATGTGCTCCAAATATAGTCATACGTGCTCGCAATGAGAACTTGCACAACATCTTCTATCCAGTCAGCCCGTGGCAGCGGGGCCTCTAGGGAAATACTGTCAATTAAGGTGCTCCTTTTAATAGAGCACCGGAGCAAAGCACTAACGCTCCGTGAACACATGTGATCCTCACACCACATGCATCCCCTCCGGTTGTCCCAATTATTTTCACTTTGGGGCCTTTGGATCCGGACAATGATATGTGTACACAACTTGTAGATAATATCACAAACAATACTATCATAATGATTCAATAATAAGTACATATCTGAGATCATGGCACTCGGGCCCTAGTGACAAGCATTAAGCACAACAAGTTGCAACAAAGTCAAAAAGCACTAATAGAGATACTAGGCACTACCCTAACAGATCTTATTCGATTACATGATAGAACTCATCCAATCCCTACCATCCCCAAGCCTACAGCGGGGGCTTACTCACTCATGGATGAGGGAAACATTGATGGTTGATGGAGATGCGTTGGTGATGACGATGGCGATGATCCTCTCCAAATTCCCGTCCCGGCAGGGTGCCAGAACGGAGTCTCTGGATCCGAATCTTGGTTTCTGGTGGTGGCGGCGGAGCGGAACTCTTTCTGGAAAACTATTGAACCCCCCTCTGTTTTTAGTTCGAAAGGCAACTTATAGGCGCAGAGGGAACCCAAGGGGGTGCCTGGGGTGGCTAGACCCCCTAGGCGTGGCCAGTGGTGGGCCCGCGCCTGGCAGGGGTGTGGGACCCTAGACCCCTTCTCCGTCTCATCTTCTGGCTCCGTGGATCTTCTGGTGAAATATAATTTTTGGCATATTTTCCGGGATTTTTCCTGATAGTTGATTTTTTGCTCAAAAACAAGACACCAAGGTAATTCTGCTGAAAACAGCGTCAGTCCGTGTTAGTTGTATCCAAATCACACAAGTTTAGAGGAGAAACAATAGAAAAAGTGTTCGGGAAAGTAGATACATTTTGGACGTATCAACTCCCCCCAAGCTTAGCTTATTGCTTGTCCTCAAGCAATTCAGTTGAAAAGTAAGTGCAATAAAAGAACTTTCACAAACAGATTTGCTTCATATGATGTATATATTCTTAGCGCAGGAATAGATTCTTAAACCATTCATAATAAGAAGTATGCAACTAAGTCTACTCAATAGTCATTGCAAGCTATGAAGAGAAACCAATTCAATAATAATAAGTAGCATGGAACATAAACATAAGCAACATTGCAATGCTCATAGTAAGGTATGATAGAGTGGTATCTCGCTTGCCTTTGTTTGTAGAGCACAATATAAATACCAAGGCACCTCTGAAGTTCAAGTGAAGACTAGAAGTAAAGATATTAGATATACAAGCATCAAAGTCATGACATAATTAACCAAGTTTTGGAACCAACACAAGAATGACAACTATGCTCTCAAGAAGGTGATCATAGAATAACTGGTTGTTGGAGATATGCCCAAGAGGCAATAATAAAGTGGTTATTATCATATCTTCATACTTATGATAAATGTTTACATACCATGCTATAATTCTATTAATCGGAAACATTAATACTTGTGTGATTTGTAAACATAAAAGAGTCCCTAGTAAAGCCTCTTGTTAAACTAGCTTGTTAGTTAATATATGATCATGGTTTCCTGATCATGAACATAGAGATGTTATTAACAACAGGGTCATATCATTAGGAGAATGATGTGATGGACATACTCCTATAGTTAAGCGTAGCATAAAGATCAAGTCATTTAATATAGTTCATTTTCTATAAGCTTTCCGATACATAGTAACATAATTCCTTTGACCATGAGATCATGCTTATCACCATCACCGGAAGGATGCTTTGATGACATCAAACACCACACCGTAACTAGGTGGCTATAAAGGTGGCATTGAGTGTTCGGAAAGTATGGGTTGAGACACATGGATCAAGAGTGGGATTTGTCCATCCATATGACGGATAGATATACTCTGGGCCCTCTCGGTGGAATGTCATCCAATTAGCTTGCAAGCATGTGACTGGTTCACAAGGGATCACATACCACGGGAACGAGAAAAGATTACTTATCGGTAACGAGGTTGAACTAGGTATGCAGAGATACCGACGATCAAAACCTCGGATAAGTAAACTATCGTGAGACAAAGGGAAATTGGTATCGTATGTAAGTGGTTCATTTGATCGCAAAGTAATCGTAGAAATATGTGGGAGCCATATGAATTTCCAGATTCCTCTATTGGTTATTGATCGGGGAAGTGTCTCGGTCATGTCTGCGTAATTCACGAACCGTAGGGAGACACACTTAAGGATTCGATGTTGTTGAGTAGTTATGGAATGATTAGTAAGATATCGAATGTTGTTCGGAGTCTCAGATGGGATCCAGGATATCACGAGGAGATCCGGAATGGTCCGGAGAATAAGATTCATATAAGGAAAGTCCTATTTCGGAGTTCGGGAAAGTTTCCGATGATTTCATCGGAGAGGTTCTAGAAGGGTCTAGAAGGTTCACCGGTCCGAAAGGAGAATGGTCCATGAATGTGTCATGGGTAAGTGGAATGATTGGATCATGTCCA
The DNA here is from genome assembly GCA_916181665.1 of Avena sativa. Classification (NCBI taxonomy): domain Eukaryota; kingdom Viridiplantae; phylum Streptophyta; class Magnoliopsida; order Poales; family Poaceae; genus Avena; species Avena sativa. The sequence continues at coordinate 514,397,538 of OV702294.1, forward strand.
AGGTCACTTGGTGTTGGCATATGCAAGAGAGAAATAAAGCTGTAAATTGAAAGTCAAATGAGAAGTTTGAGAAAGTCAAACTGGAATAATGGTTTCCTAGTGGGAGAAGAAACAAGTCCTTCTCTCAATCCAACTTGGGTTTGGGTTTGGATTCAAACCCCACCCCTCCCAAGGCTATCCCTCCCTCTCATAAATAGAAGGGGAGGGCTGCCCCAAACAACACAAGTTCCGAGCCCTCTCCACGAGCCGCCGCCGCCGCCCGCTGCCGCCGCCGCCGACACCTCCTCCTCCTCCCGGATCTCTAAACCCTAGTTTTCCGGGAAACCCTAATCCACCATACTCGCTTCGGCTTAAGGCGAAGCCCTGCGAGATCTCCCCTCTACTTCCTGTACCACGCCGTCGTGCTACCGAAATCGTGAGGAGAGTGCTACAACCTCCGCTGCCTGCTGGAACAAGGGAGAGGAAGGTCTTCATCGAGTACCGAACGTGTGACGGACTGCGGAAGCGCTGCCGTAACGCAGCGCCGGAAGGATCGTCTACGCGATCTTGAGATCGGCAAGTTTACAACTACATCACCCACGAGAATCTACTCTCGTTAACCGCTTTGGAATCTTCGAGGGTGAGTTCCTCTATCGACTCGTTGCTACAATCTAGTAGATAGATCTTGGCTTGTTTGTTTGCATGCGGTAGAATTTTTTTGTTTTCCATGCTACGAACCCCTACAGTGGTATCAGAGCCAGGTCTATATGTAGATCTATTGCATGAGTAGAACACAATGGTCATTATGGGCGTTGATTCTTTTGTTGTCGATTGCTTCTTGTGTACTTTGCATCTTGCGGGATGGTGGGTTGAAGCGGCCCGGGCTAACCTTACATGTCATCGTTCATGAGACTTGCTCCACGCTTGACATGCAACTTGTATTGCATAAGTGGCTTTGCGGGTGCCTGTTTCTCCCAGCATAGTTAAGATTCAATTTACAACGGATGATTGACAATACTAGTATCAATGTTGTGGTTCTTGTTTGTAAGTTAGAACGACACTTATTGAAAGCCCCAAACCACGTAAAACATGCAAAGAAAATTAGAGGCGTCTAACTTTGTTTTGCAGGGGTGTGATGTGATGTGATATGGCCATGATTGTGATTATATATGATGTATGCAATGTTCCTTATTGTAAGTTGGCAACCGGCAGGAGCCATATGGTTGTCTCTAAATTCTGTTAAGACCCGCGTGTCTATTCAAAGTAGTTGTAATAGTTGAAGCTGGTGGACGACAACCATGGAGCGGCGTCATTGACCTTGATGCAATGCCGGTGATGATGGAGATCATGTTCGTGCTTGAAGATGGAGATCGGAAGCACAAGAAGAAAGGCCATATCATATCACATATTATGAATTGCATGTGATGTTAATCCTTTTATGCATCTTGTATTGCTTAGTTCACGACGGTAGCATTATAAGATGATCCCTCAAGAACACAATTTCAAGTTTTAAAGTGTTCATCCTTAGTAAGCACCGTTGCTAAAGCTCGTTGTTTCAAAGCACCACGTGATGATCGGGTGTGTTAGATTCTGTGAGTGTATACAATGTGAGCAAGCCAGATTTTCTCATGCGAAATCTAAGGTTTGATCTTGACGAGCTTAGCATGTACAGACATGGTCTCGGAACACGGATCACCGAAAGGTAAAGCATGAGTCATATAGTAGATATGATGAACATGTTGATTGTTCGCCATTGAAGCTACATCAACTCTCGTGATGATCGGTTTTGATGTGGTGGATTTGGTTCGTGTGATCACTAAAACAATGTGAGGGATATTGTTTTGAGTGCGAGTTCAACGGCAATATGATTAAAAGTTGAACACTATTTATCATAAATTAAATCAAAGTGAATTTGCATAGTTGTTGTAGTCATTGGCATCCGTTTACCACCTTGCGCTTAGTTTTAATTGAGATGATAGAACTGTAGAATTCTGGTTAGTTACTTTACGAACTGGTATCATATTGTTTTGAAGTGTTAATCTAAAGTTTAAAAGTCCTATTGCAAACTTTCAGTAAGTTCCGGTTAATCCATAAAGTTTAAATAATTGGTATTAAAACAAGAGTGACAATTCCAAGAGTTAGTGTACGAGTATCATGTTTGTCTCCATGATTCTTGATATTCAAAGAATTGTCTTAATATCAAGGTTATCTAGGATCTGAAAGAGTTGTTTCAGAAACCATGATGTGTGGAAGATATTGTGATATCTGAAACGAAGTTTTGGTTGCAACATGATAGAGTATAATATGGCAAAAGTCATGTTCTCATATTTGATGAGAAGTTGCAAAGGGTTGGAGACACTAGTTGTCCTAATCCACCAAAAGGTTTTGGAGAGCAACATTATACTCGCGATTCATCTTTATAAGCTAAAAGCAGCTTGATCATGAATAATTCCATGATAAGGGTGAATATTTGATGTAGGTAAAATATTTACCACACCAAGAGATTACTAAAGAATGGAATTTGAAAGCACACCAAACATTTGATGATGGTGATCTACTTCAAAGTGCAAGTCCAAAGACATTGGTATTTAACTATACACGCTTTGGACTATGTGTCATGTGTATGGCTCCACTATTGATGTTGATAGATTCTTTCAAACAGAAAAAGAAATACTGAAAGAGAATCTCATAAATATATGGCAGAAAAGAAAAGACTAGAATTGTTCAGTTTAGGTATATAAAGGATATACGTGTTATGGCTATATTCTTTGCTTATTTAACAAAGTGGTTCTTAAGTATTTGATATTGAATTTGTTGGTATGAATCGTCATGCGAAACAACAAAATTCATGAACTACAATGGCCTAAGTAAATAGCAAAAGAATATGTGATGATGTTCATCGAGAACAAATAAAGGGTTATTGTGTTGCTCGTTAAACATCAAAGCTTGCCTTCAAGATTTGTTTTATCAGGTATTATGAGAACAAAAGGGTTGTTCAAATAATTGCCGTAATCCATAAAAGATGGATGATTCACAAATCTCGTTGGAGAAATCACATCCATAAAACTAGTGCTAAAAATGTCGAAAGACAAATTGATTGAAAGATCACTTAGGAAGTGACATCGCCGTTTAAATTATATTTGAAAGAAAACGTGAAGAAACTCCATGTGTATGGAATTTTGGAGTCTTTTGATTTTTGATCAAATGACGCTTATGAAACTTTCCTAGAGATAATTAAAACTTCGTTCATAGGCCAAAAGGGAACGAATGACTAGCTTATTGGAACTTGTACATATTGTTGTACGAAGTCCATTATGTGTAGTCAAGGGCGATGGATTTCAACTTCATATGCTTTCTGCGAAAATTTGAGTGAATATATGAATATTTACTTAATAAGGATGAAGTATGAAACATTTGAAAAGCTGAAAGACTTTCAAGATGAAGTGCAAAATCATTGTAATAAGAATATAAATAGTTTATGATAAGATCATAAAGGAAGATATTTGAGTTACAAGTTTAGCATAATACCTAAGATTTAAGGAATCGTTCCGTGGATTTGCATTTCCCGAAACACCATAAGAGTATGGAGCGTTCGAGATATGTGATTAAACCTTGTTTGACATGGTAAGATCAAAGGTGTAATTCATAAAACTGTCATTATATTTTAAAGATTAAAAGCTTTAGAGACTACCGGTTTTCCACTAAAAAGAGCTCCATCATAATCTGTTGAATTGACACCATATAAAGTTATGGTTTGGGATAAAACCCAAGTTGTCCTTTCTTAAATATTGGTATGCTATGCATAAGAAAGATGTTTGCAACCAAAATCGGATGAACATGTCTTTTTATGTTATTTTCGAATAACTGTTAAGAATTCCTCCATAAACACCAAGGACAAAAATGTTTGTCACTTAGAACGTCAAGTTTCTTTGAGAAGGAATTTTCCGTGAAAAGTTAAGTGGGAGGACAATAGAACTTTGACAAGGTTAAAAGAACCTTAGCTATATATGATCAAAGTTGCGCAGCACCGAAAAGTGTTCCGGAGGCAGCAACAATGCTCATGGCTCACGTGCCTCAAAGGTTGTGGTCATGGAGGTCTAAGTTCCTATTGAAACAAGAAGGTCGGGTAAACAATCAAATACCAAGATTTGAGGGTTGAATCATTATTTGAAAATAATGAACCGACTACATGCAAAGAAGCGATGATGGACCCTGACTCCGTAAAATGGCTTGAAGCCATAAAATCCGTGATAGTTCCATACACGAGAAATCAAGTTTTGAACTTGAAGGACCCTCGAGAAAGGTGTAAGACCTTACAGTTGTGTTTGGATCTATAAATAAATAGACATGGATGTTGCACATCTATGAAATAGTTGACATGTTGGGAAAGAGTTCACAACAATGTTCAAAGGTTGACTATGACAAGATTTGATCTTTCATAGCGATATTTAGTCTAGACGGATTAATGTAGCAACCACTACATATAATTTTGTTATGTGGTAATTGAATAAACAGAACAAGTTCTTCTAATAGAATTGTTACCTAGGACATGTGCATAACGCGGTCCATAGGGTTTTGTTAATTCAAAGGATGCTAAAAGCATATGCAAACTTCAATGGTTGAAGTAAGCATTGCGGAGTTGGAATCTTCACCATGATGAAACTGTTAAAGGAGTTTAAATTTGTCAGAGATGATGAAGATGCTTGCATTTGCAAGAAATTAAGTGGGAGCGCTAAGACATGTTTCTAAAACATTATGTGGAAGACATATTGTTGATTAGAAATGATGTATCTTTTCTTAACACATATTAAGAATTTCATCCTGATGAAAGACTTAGGCAAAACCCAAATATTTGGCATCAATAGACGCTAATATGGTTGTGCCGAAAGTACATAGATGATATATTGAATGAGTTCAATATAGAAACTACAAGAAAGGTTCTTGTCGCACAGAAAGGATTGAATGAGTTCAATATTGATGATATATTCAAGAGTATTGACACTTGGTAAGTGAAACAAAGATTCAAGTATAGATTGATACTTGATGTATGAAATCACAAAGAGTATTTATATCAATCATACTGTGATATGTACAAATCCAGATATGTCCTATGCTCTAAATGTTATGAGCATATACCAGAATGATTCATAAGATGATCATTGGACAATAGTAAGGATATTCTTATGATCTTTTGGAAGAACTAAGAGTATATTATTTATAGAAGTGACAAATAGATGGTTAGTTCATTGTAAAAGTACTACATTGATACTAGTTTTGTCACAAAGTACAAATTAAGTTTATCTCAATCTAAACTAATGGTGGCACAATATGATGGAAAGTAAGTTCCATAATGAATTTGGATGAATTCCAAAGTTAAGACATTGTGACAGATACTACAACAAAAGGCTAAGTATATGACTGCTATTATAGCAGCAAAAGAGGGCATTTGTGTCAAGTAGTTTGTTATCAAACTAGGTGTAGTTCACAGTGGGATAGTACTATGAAGATATATTGTATGACAATATTATCAACATGTTTTAACCCCAAAGAACAAAAGGTCACACCAAAGGACAAAATTTGTACGAAGCCATCTCATTAGAGAATGAGTGATGCGTAGAGACGCAAAGACATGCAATTACACACGGACCTGGAAGTGTCAGATCCGGAGATCAGTTGACCACTAGCAATCGTGTACATACGACACCAGAAAGCCATAGGTGTTGAATACACAAAGGTTTGAAACTAGATTATTGACTCTAGTGCAAGCGGGAGACTGTTGGAGATATGCCCAAGAGGCAATAATAAAGTGGTTATTATCATATCTTCATACTTATGATAAATGTTTACATACCATGCTATAATTCTATTAATCGGAAACATTAATACTTGTGTGATTTGTAAACATAAAAGAGTCCCTAGTAAAGCCTCTTGTTAAACTAGCTTGTTAGTTAATATATGATCATGGTTTCCTGATCATGAACATAGAGATGTTATTAACAACAGGGTCATATCATTAGGAGAATGATGTGATGGACATACTCCTATAGTTAAGCGTAGCATAAAGATCAAGTCATTTAATATAGTTCATTTTCTATAAGCTTTCCGATACATAGTAACATAATTCCTTTGACCATGAGATCATGCTTATCACCATCACCGGAAGGATGCTTTGATGACATCAAACACCACACCGTAACTAGGTGGCTATAAAGGTGGCATTGAGTGTTCGGAAAGTATGGGTTGAGACACATGGATCAAGAGTGGGATTTGTCCATCCATATGACGGATAGATATACTCTGGGCCCTCTCGGTGGAATGTCATCCAATTAGCTTGCAAGCATGTGACTGGTTCACAAGGGATCACATACCACGGGAACGAGAAAAGATTACTTATCGGTAACGAGGTTGAACTAGGTATGCAGAGATACCGACGATCAAAACCTCGGATAAGTAAACTATCGTGAGACAAAGGGAAATTGGTATCGTATGTAAGTGGTTCATTTGATCGCAAAGTAATCGTAGAAATATGTGGGAGCCATATGAATTTCCAGATTCCTCTATTGGTTATTGATCGGGGAAGTGTCTCGGTCATGTCTGCGTAATTCACGAACCGTAGGGAGACACACTTAAGGATTCGATGTTGTTGAGTAGTTATGGAATGATTAGTAAGATACCGAATGTTGTTCGGAGTCTCAGATGGGATCCAGGATATCACGAGGAGATCCGGAATGGTCCGGAGAATAAGATTCATATAAGGAAAGTCCTATTTCGGAGTTCGGGAAAGTTTCCGATGATTTCATCGGAGAGGTTCTAGAAGGGTCTAGAAGGTTCACCGGTCCGAAAGGAGAATGGTCCATGAATGTGTCATGGGTAAGTGGAATGATTGGATCATGTCCAAGGTCACTTGGTGTTGGCATATGCAAGAGAGAAATAAATCTCTAAATTGAAAGTCAAATGGGAAGTTTGAAAAAGTCAAACTGGAACAATGGTTTCCTAGTGGGAAAAGAAACAAGTCCTTCTCTCAATCCAACTTGGGTTTGGGTTTGGATTCAAACCCACCCCTCCCAAGGCTGCCCCTCCCTCTCATAAATAGAAGGGGAGGGCTTCCCCAAACAACACAAGTTCTGAGCCCTCTCCACGAGCCGCCGCCAGCGCCGCCGCCCGCTGCCGCCGCCGCTCATCGCCGGTCTGTCGCCGTCGCCTTAGCCGCCGCCGACACCTCCTCCTCCTCCCGGATCTCTAAACCCTAGTTTTCCGGGAAACCCTAATCCACCATACTCGCTTCGGCTTAAGGCGAAGCCCTACGAGATCTCCCCTCTACTTCCGGTACCACGCCGTCGTGCTACCGGAATCGCGAGGAGAGTGCTACAACCTCCGCTGCCTGCTGGAACAAGGGAGAGGAAGGTCTTCATCGAGTACCGAACGTGTGACCGACTGCGGAAGTGCTGCCGGAACGCAGCGCCGGAAGGATCGTCTACGCGATCTTGAGATCGGCAAGTGTACGACTACATCACCCACGAGAATCTGCTCTCGTTAACCGCTTTGGAATCTTCAAGGGTGAGTTCCTCTATCGACTCGTTGCTACAATCTAGTAGATAGATCTTGGCTTGTTTGTTTGCATGCGGTAGAAATTTTTTGTTTTCCATGCTACGAACCCCTACAGTGGTGACTCAACAAGGTTGTGAAAACGGTTTTGAAAAGTTTGAAAGGCTTCCTAATGCTGAAAGGAAGGTACTCATTAGCTTTGAGCTCTCATTGCCCCTATCATAGGCATATTCATGTGTTAAGGTGAAAGTGAGGTCCACTCTGAATCATATGCTTGACAGACCACAGACTGGAAATCCCAAGTCCCTTGAGTATGAGGGCCGCTCCGCATGCTACTCAACTTTGGTTACCTGTAAGTTTTTGTCATTGTAAATACATGCATATCATAGAGATCCGCCAACGGGGTACCCCTTGCACATGATACGGGAGCTATCCCATGATCAAAATGACAAGGCAAGCAGACAATGAGCATCTCAGCGATCTTTTTATTTACTATATATATAGCTTTTTTTAGGATGCTTCATAAATGCTCATTATGGTGATGCTGCAAGTTTCCACCATGATTAAGCATGGCTTAGGCTAGCGGCCCAGGCGTTTCTCTAACACAATGTATAAACTCGATGAACTCATAAGCTCCCCTTTTATTTCACATCATCGACATCCGTAAACAAAAGAGCAAAGTATCAACTGGATAGGATATACAAAAAGTTTTGAAAGCGTTCCCCATGATAGCACGGTTCTGCTGACTCCCAGCATATAATTTGCAAGCATATAACTTTCATGGACTAGTCACAATGGTTCAGGATTATTAAGTGCAAGAAATAAAGTGTGCCATCAAGTTCGTGAGAGATTTACTAACTAACTTTCTCAAAATAGACAAACATTTTATTTGGAAGAAAACAAGGCATATTGAATATGCACTGAAATAGAAAATGATGCTAATAGGTAGGTATGGTGGACACAGCTGGCAATGTTGGTTTTGCGGAGTTGGAAACACAGGTAGAGCTCATACTTAGTGCAAGTGAAGGCTAGAAAAAGAGAGGGAGCAACAAACGAGAGAGCAATAACTGTCATAATCATGCTTGCAACAAAACAGGACTAATTATAGCATGAAAGTGATACAAAAACTCTGAGATAAAATAAATCATCGAGGCTTACTGACTATTGATTAGTCATATGCATGCATGAGCATGTGCCAAGTTGATTCACATGAACAGTCAGAGGAGGATACCACAATATCATACCAAAATATGAATGAAACCATGCAAGCAAACATTCATATGACATGCTACAAACTATTAGCAAGCTGGAGCTAATCATAGACAAGCAAGAACTACTAAGCATCCATCAGTAACACACTCCTTACCATGAACAGACTAAGCATGCTCACAATGATGAGTATATGTACAAAAATGAAACAAATAGAGTTTGTTACCAGCCTCTTACAACTCATCAAGTTGTCTTAATCTTCATTATTGCCCTTCACTTGTGTTACTTGAATAATAACATGAAACCAAAATCTACTAAGGACGGCTGAACCCTGCAAAGAACTCACAAAACCAAAGAAGAACAACAAATTTTTTTGGTGTTTTCGATTTTTTAAAGAAAGCAAACAAAGCAAAACCAAGCAAAGCAAAAAAAACCAAACAAAGCAAAATATTTTTGGATTTTTTTCTTTTAAGGCAAACCAAAGCAAATAAACAAACAAATAGAAACAACGAAAATATTTTTGGTATTTTTGTGTTTTTGAGAAAGAAGCAACAAGAACCAAAAAGAAAGCAAAACAATGGATATACAAAGAACCGACCGAACATGATATATATATGAGTGTGGCGTCGGTATACCTCCCCCCAAGCTTAGGCTTTTGGCCTAAGTGGGGCTCAATAGCGCGGGTAGTAACCCCATGCTAGTGGGTCATCATAGGAATGATCATAGTCAAGCGCTTGCGATGAAGAAGAAGACGCGCCCCAATCAAATGAGGGCTGCTAGTATTAAGACTCTCCCAAGTTGGAGGGCTGAACCGAATTGTCTTCGGCATCCTCTTCAACATTCTCCTCTTGCTGGGAGAGATCCGCCATATCTGTGTCAACCTCCTCCTCCGTAAGTGACCATCCTTGCCTGTTATCAAAATTAAACAAAGCAGGTGCAAGCAAATAAACTATTTTCTCAGTCCTACCCTTTGTCCGACCTTGCTGGGCAAAAGATAATTCATACGGTAAACTTCTCACATTAGCCCCCAAGGAAACAAAACCATGCTGAATCATGGATTCAAGATCAAGCCTCTCTATGGGGAACTGATAATCTGAATAGTGAGGCTCTAAATAATGGAAATCTAGCAACCTAGAAGCAACAAGACCTCCACAAATTCCACCCTTCTCACGGTTGGTGGTGAGATGGTGAGCTATCAAAGCACCCAGGCTATAGGATCTACTCCTATTCAGAGAAGCTGCGATAAAAGCTAGATCAAACGAAGACAACTTTCTAGCAAGAACACACTTGGTGATGAAATAGGCAAAGTATCTACTGGGAATTGAATGTTCCGAATTTTACCACTTTCCTTTGAGAAGTCGAAACCTTGGCAAATATCGGCATATAAATCCATAAGTGACTTGGCCTCTCCTTGATCTTCTCACAAGATCCCCACTGAGGTACTCTAATTGCTGCACAGAAATCAGCAAAAGGCAGGTCAACAGGTATATTATATATTTTGTAATGGACCATGGGATTAGATGTAGACCAAGTGAACCGGAAGTCCTGCACCAAAGCCATGGTTAGCTTAACAAATTTAAATGGTTCACCTTCAACAAAGTGTTCCAATCCTGCATTGGTAATCAAGGTTTGGAAATCCTGGGAGATTCCCGCGGTTCTCATAAATTCATGGCAGGGGTTTACAGAAGGAAAAACTGCCTCCTCATGATAAACCTTCATTGGCTCAGACACCATCAAGTCATATTGATTCAGTGGATAGGTACTCATCTTCCTTGCTGAAATTTTTAGACAAACATCAAACCAAGTGATTTCCAAGTTGATAAATGATGAGTAACTACTATAGGACCTTGCAAGAGGACTACACATGCATCAAAATGAAATTTCTAAGCATAGAACAAGCATGCAAGCTCAAACAACCTGTCACCTATAGCAGCAAAATACTCAAGATACAATCTACCAATCACAAATCTAATTGGACAAGTGGAGGAGGCACATACGAAGGAGCAATCCTTCCAAAAATCAGCAGCAAAGATGGGTTGAGCAAGGAGATCTAAAATCGCGAGCAATAACAGCAAGAACTCGAGCTTGAGCAAGTTTTCCGGTGTTTTTTGGGAGAGAGAAAGATGGCTTTGAGGAGGAATCCTAGAGGAGCCCAGGTGGGCCAGACCCCCCCTAGGCGCCGCCCACAGGTAGGTCGCGCCTACCATGGGTGTGGTGGCCTGGGGTGGCCCCCTAGGTCACTTTAGGTGTCCCTCTGCCCCTTTTTTAGGAATATTTTTTTGAATTTTCTGGGATTTTTCGGGAAACTTTATTTTTGGCCAATTTTGAGGGTATGAAAATTGATTTTATCGCAGAAACATTTTTTTCAGAAGAAGCAAAAACAAACCAAAAGCCAAACTACATGAGCTCTAAGACAAACTAACAAGCAAACAACTAGCAAAACTAAATCTAGCAAAAGAAAGGCAAAGACTAGGAAGGAGAAAAGTAAAAGAAAGCAAGTATAACCACAGTAAAAACATTATTTTGTTCATTAAAATCCTTTTGTTAACAAGGTTGATCAAGTCTTGTTACCAAAACAATATTATATGAAACAAAACTTTGCATTCCACAAGGTGATTATGTTACCTCATACTTGATAACAATGGTCCCAATCATAATAGTTTCAAAATTTTCTTGTCGAATGGGACAATATATTTCTCTAACCTTGATGCTCTCAATATTTTCAATGGAATTCAGGCAATAGCTTCTAACAACCTTCTTGGGGAAATAAACAGTATGCTCTTTGTCATCAATATTGAATGTTACTTTTCCTTGATTACAATTAATGACAGCACCTGCAGTATTAACAAACGGTCTCCCAAGAATAATAGACATATTATCATGTTCAGACATTTCAAGCACAACAAAATCAGTTAGAACCAAGCAATTATGAGCTACTTGAACAGGAACATCCTCACATATACCAACAGGAATAGTAGTTGACTTATCAGCCATTTGCAAAGATATATCAGTTGGTATCAACTTTTCTAGCTGGAGTCTCTTATAGAGAGAAAAAAGCATAACACTAACTCCAGCTCTCAAATCACATAAAGCAGTTCTAACATAATTATTATTAATAGAGCAAGGAATAGTTGGTATACCTGGGTCACCAAGTTTCTTTGGAACCTTACCATTGAAGGAATAATTAGCAAGCATAGTAGAAATCTTCTCATTAGGAATCTTCCTTTTATTAGAGACAATATCCTTCATATACTTTGAATAAGGAGGCAATTTAATAGCATAAGTCAAAGGAATTTGCAAAAATAAAGGTTTCATCCACTCACAAAACTTGTTGTAGTGTTCTTCCTCCTTTTACTTGTGTTTCTTACCTGGAAAAGGCATAGGTTTATGCACCCAAGGTTCTCTCTCTTTACCATGTTTATTAGCAATGAAATCTTCCTTAGTGTACCTAGTGTTCTTAGTGTGCTTCTCAGGTTCTTCCTCAACCTCCTCCTTATTAGGAGCATCATTATTACCATTACCACTCTCAGTTTCAGCATCAGAGACAGATATAATATTAGGATCTATAGCAGGTTCAAGTGGTTCCTCAACTATTTTGTGTTTCTTTTTCTTTCTCTTATGAGGACTACCACTATTCTCACCTTGTTGATAATCCTGCTCAATTCTTTTAGGGTGTCCTTCAGGATATAAAGGATCTTGAGTAGCTATACCACTCCTAGTTCTAATTCCATAAGCATGTTTATCTCCTGAGGCATCAACTAGCATATCCTTTTGTACCTTAGCAAGTTGATGAAGTTGGGTTTGAACCATTTGAAAGTGTTTACAAAGCATTTTAATATCATTAGAAGTTCTTTCCATAATATCTTTCAACTCATGGATAGCTCTAGAGTTTTCCAATAAATGATTCTGAACTTGTTTATTAAAATTGCCTTGTTTAACAATAAATGTGTCAAGTTCCTCTAAGAATTGATCAGGAGGCTTACCATAGGGAATATCCCCTTCATTAAAGTGGAGAGAGTGCACCTCAATAGTAGATGAGTGGGGAATTGGCTTGCATAATTCTTCTATAGGAGGTAGATTCTTCACATCTTCAGCTCGAATACCTTTCTCCTTTAGACACTTCTTAGCTTCCTTCATCACTTCACCATTTAATGCAATAACTCCCCTCTTCTTTGGTGTTGGTGTTGGAACTGGTTTAGGCACATCTGGTTCAGGAGTAATAGGCTCAGGTGTATTTAGCTCAGTTGAAGTCCAATCATCATAATTCTTGCTTATCTTAGCCATTAATTCTTTATCATCTGTGGGAGTCCTTTTTCCTGAAAACACAATCAGGAAAACTATCTAGGTAGGTCCTAGAATCATCAGTTAGTCCATTATAATAAATATCAAGAATCTCATTCTTAGGTAATGGACATACATGATGTGCATGAATCAAGGCACAGAACCTTGTTCATGACTCAGGCAATTTCTCTTCTTCTCCCTGTTTAAAATCAAAAAGGCTATGCAAAGCAGCATGTCTAGCACTGGGAGGAAAATATTTCTGGAAGAAAGAAGCAATCAAGCAATCAGGGCTATCAATGGAACCAGGAGGTAGTCTATTAAACCAAGCCCTAGCTTCTCCTTTTAGTGAAAAAGGGAAGATCTTAGTAACAAAGTACTTGCGCATCTTAAAATCATCAGAGAATAAAGCACTCATAGTAGAAAGCTCATTCATATGAGCCACAACACTCTCATTTTCAGTCCCAGAGAAAGGTTCTTTCTCAACAATATCCAAGTAGGACAAATCAAGAGAGAAATCATAGTCTTCATCTTTAATATCTACGGGAGAGGTGGCAAACTTAGGATCAGAGGACAGTTTAGGCATAATTGTACGTCTAGCAAGGAGACTCTTAATATCACTAGTACCATATGTGTTTCGGCACTCTTCAACAAATTCATCAGTGAACTAAATGTAACCATCATTAATATCATAACTCTCTCTAGACTCAGGTGAGCTAACAGGTATAACAATGTCTTCACTAGGAGTTCCGGTATTTCCTAGACTAGCCATAGTAGCATCTAGGAAAGAACCTAATGAACCACTCGCATCAAGCACAGTAGAAGTAACATCATGAGCATCAAAAGAAGTTTCTGATTCAGCAGTAGTAGCATTGTGTGTAGCATGAGTATGTGGTGGTCGTGTGACAAGCTTACTTTTAATAGACGGTGAATCAAGAGCAACAGAGGTAGTTAGGACTGTACCTCTTCTTGTAGTGGACGGTAAAATAGGAAACTTTCCATCACGAGACTTCTCCATGATGAAAGGAGTAGCAGTGAACAATAGTAGATCCAAGTGAACTTACAAATAAAGCTATGCTCCCCGGCAACGGCGCCAGAAAATAGTCTTGATGACCCCCAAGTGTAGGGGATCGCAACAGTCTTTGCGGGTAGTATTACCCAATTTATTGATTCGACACAAGGGGAGCCAAAGAATACTTGCAAGCCTTAACAACTGAGTTGTCAATTCAGCTGCACCTGAAAATATTTCTTGCTCACAGAAGTTTATCAGTAGCAACAGTTTGTAGTAGCAACAGCAACAACGACAGCAACAGTGAAACTAGAGCAATAGTAACAGTAACGGTAATAGTAGGATTCGAGTGCGGTAGGCATAGGGATGGATGGACGAGCGTTGCATGGACAAGTCTAAACATGTAACTTCAAGATCTAGGGCATTGTAGATAAATAATAACAAGCATCCAAGTACTAAACAATCCTAGGAATGTGCTCCAAATATAGTCATACGTGTTCGCAATGAGAACTTGCACAACATCTTCTGTCCAGCCAGCCCGTGGCAGCGGGGCCTCTAGGAACTACTGGCAATTAAGGTGCTCCTTTTAATAGAGAACCGGAGCAAAGCATTAACACTCCATGAACACATGTGATCCTCACACCACAGCCATCCCCTTCGGTTGTCCCAATTATTGTCACTTTGGGGCCTTTGGATCCGGACAATGATATGTGTAAACAACTTGCAGATAAGATCACAAACAATACTATCATAATGATTCAATAATAAGTTCAGATCTGAGATCATGGCACTTGGGCCCTAGTGACAAGCATTAAGCACAACAAGTTGCAACAAAGTCAAATAGCACTAATAGAGATACTAGGCACTATGCCCTAACAGATATTATTCGATTACATGATAGAACTCATCCAATCCCTACCATCCCCAAGCCTACAGCGTGGGCTTACTCACTCATGGATGAGGGAAACATTGATGGTTGATGGAGATGCGTTGGTGATGATGATGGCGATGATCCTCTCCAAATTCCCCGTCCCGGCAGAGTGCCAGAACGGAGTTTCTGGATCCGAATCTTGGTTTCTGGTGGCGGCGGAGCGGAACTATTTCTGGAAAACTATTGAAACCCCCTCTGTTTTTAGGTCGAAAGGCAACTTATAGGCGCAGAGGGAACCCGAGGAGGTGCCTGGGGTGGCTGCACCCCCCTAAGCGCGGCCAGTGGTGGGCCCGCACCTGGCAGGGGTGTGGGCCCCCCAGGCCCCTTCTCCGTCGCGTCTTCTGGCACCATGGGTCTTCTGGTGAAATATAATTTTTGGCATATTTTCCGGGATTTTTCCTGATAGTTGATTTTCTACACAAAAACAAGACACCAAGGTAATTCTGTTGAAAACAGCGTCAGTCCGTGTTAGTTGTATCCAAATAACACAAGTTTAGAGGAGAAACAATAGCAAAAGTGTTTGGGAAAGTAGATATGTCTTGGACGTATCGATACTAACCTATTAACAAGATGCCACAGTGCCAGTTGCTTGTTTTCTTCTGTTTTGGTTCCAGAAAGGCAGAAAATCAATATTCTCATAATTGGACGGGACAAAATCCAAAGTCAATACTTTGCCGTGGGGAACACGAAGCCAGAGTACGATACAGAGGAGACCCACCAGGGGCCACACCCCTGGCCATGCGGGGGGGCCACCCCGCGCCTAGGGGGGTGCAGCCGCCCTGGTGGCCCCCCTGTCTCACCTCTTCTCCTATAAGAAGCCCCCAACGCCTAAACCCTAAGTACCTGATCAAAATTCCACGAAACCATCTGTAGCCGCCGCCACCATCGTCCCTAGATCCGAGGGGTCTGAAGCTCTTGCCGGCACCCTGCCAGAGGGGAGATCATCCTGGAGGCCTTCTTCTTCATCATGCCACCTCCGGTATGAAGTGTGAGTAGTTCTACCTTGGACTACGGGTCCATGTAGTAGCTAGATGATTGTATCTCCTCCTTTGTGCTTTCATGTCTAGATCTTGTGAGCTCCGTTCATGATCAAGATCTCATCTATTTATAATCATGCATGTTGTGTTTGCGGGGATCCGATGGATATTGAGATTACTATGTCAGATTGATTAATGGTTTTGTCTTATTGATTCTATCATGTCTGTGTTATTTGTGATCTTGCATGCTCTTCGTTGTTAGTAGCTATCTTGTCCAAGTAGTTGCTAGTGACTCCAAGAGGGGGTATTTATGCTCGATAGTGGGTTCATGCCTCTACTTAATCAAGGGAAGTGAGAGATATCTCTATGGTTGTAGATGTGTTGTTGCCACTAGGGAGAAAACAACGGTCTCTTTTTCATGGAACAAATGGATTGTTTACCTTACACACGTTGCTTAAAGCAGTTGTCTGTTGCTTGCAACTTAATACTGAAGGGGGTTCAGATGATAACCCAAAGGTGGACTTCTAGTCATAGATGAAGTTGGATGGCGGTCTATGTATCTTGTTGTATTGCCCAATCGAATCTCATAGGATCTTTATGTCTAGTATTGCATTGTTATGCCTTGCTCAGTCCTGTCAATTGCCCTACTGTAATTTGTTTACCCATCATGCCATGTTTGTTTATCTAAGGAGAACACCTCTAGTGAACTATGGACCCCGGTCCAATCTTTACCATTGATACATCTTCCATTGTTACTGTTTACTTGCTGCAAACCATCATCACCTTCCACACCATACATTTAATCCTTTGTTACAGCAACCGGTGAGATTGACAATCTCACTATTAGTTGTGGCAAAGTCTTGAGTTTGTGTTGTGCAGGTTTCCACATTGCTTGCAACACCTTTGAGATGTTTCCTTCCTCCTACTGGTTCGATAACCTTGGTTTCTTACTAAGGGAAAACTTGTTGTTGTGCTGCATCATACCTTGCTCTTGGGGTTTCCCAACGGGGCGCCATCACGCATCAATGGTGCAATCATCGGCCATTCTGTATAAGGGCGATATACTGATATCAGCCGCTTCGTAGCGAGCTTAGGCAGATTACCAAACGTTTGGGTTGAATTTCTTCAAGTATCATATGTTGAGCTCTCGAGGAAGTCGATATTCCTTCCATCGTTTCCACCAGATATAAGTTACCCAAAACCAGTCTCATGACTCGATAAGGACCTTCCCAACTTGGCAACCCTTTTCCAAACCTACGGCTACAAGATCCAACTGGTAGTATAACCTTCCAAACCAAGTCGCCGATTTCAAAATCATTTAGCCAGGCCCTTTTGTTGTAGACTTTGGATATACCTGTAACTTTTATCTCTCAATGCCTTTGAGTGCTTCTTCCTATTTGTCGGCCACTTCATCAAGGTCGTATAACATCAAGATGTAGCAGTCCTTTTTCAACAACTCTTTCTGTTTGGCAAACCTCAAATTAGCCATATCAGGATCTACAAGCAAAACGACTTCTTGTCCATATGTTAATTCAAAAGGAGTTACTTTAGTAGCACCATGCTTTGAGATCCTATGAGCATGCAGTGCTTTATGACAACACTTCATGCCATCGCCAAGGATAGTCCTAAATCTTTTTCTTTATAAAATTTATTAGGAATTTGTTAGTAGATTCGGGTTGTCCATTTGCTTGAGCATGGTAGGGAGAAGAATTGAGCATATTGATCTCCAATGATTCGGCAAATTGTTTGACCTCCTTTTCCATGAAATATGTACCTTGATCTATCACATGGAGAGATTGGTATATGCCAATGTGCTTAGTAATAAATTGAATTACCTCCCTATGGGTCATATTCTTGAGAGGTATTACTTCATACCACTTGGTTATATATTCGATAGCAACCAACACAAACCTATGCCCTTTTGATGATGCTGGATGAACCATACCACAAAGTCTAGCACTGATCCTCGAAAAGGCCATGGTTTATAATCGACTGCATCAGGGCAGCCGACACCAGTTGTAAATCTTTGAATTTTTGGCAGGCCTCACACCCTTTGTAGTACTTGAAGCGGTCTTGAATCATAGCGAGCCAATAAAAAACATCCCTTTTAAGCATCCACCTCATCTTGTGGGCCGACTGATGTGTGCCGCATAATTCATCATGAACCTCTCCCATGGCGATCCTAGCTTGACATTCTTCCAAGAACTTCAGAAGAAGACCGTCCAATGTTTGGCGATATAGATCATCATCGATTAGGCAATATTTCAAAGCTAGCCACTGAATAGTTCTTTATGTTTGCTGGTTTGGATTTTGCAAGTACTCCATAATCGTCTTTCTCCAATCCGTCTTACATTCTTATCCAACTCCTTCTTGGGAAGATTTATTGGAACAATCATCTCTAGTTAAGTTGGCCAAGCATAAGTCGACAGGGAGATACATTGGTTGTTATGCAATGTAGAACACTCCTAGGATAATATGATAACATGATGCATATTGTGCTACTCATTGGCCAACCAGTTGTGATGCCTCTTGTTGTGCTACTCATTGACCAACCAGTTGTCATACCTAGACACATGTGAGAGTTTAAATATTCTAAACTAGCTGGGTGGCCCGTGCAATTGTGCAGCTAGCAATGGGATTATTTGAATCTTTATATGTGATATATTTTGTTTTATGGGGCCCCCGGATTGACATTCTAGGAATCCCTGTTATGCATGTATCCATGTTGCCATGATCAGTGAGTCGTGGAACATAACTGACCAGTATCAATTGCAATCCATTACATATCGAGAACAAGACTTACATTGATGTCATTATGTCTATAAAAATCATCAGTAGAGGAACTTCATCATTCACAAAGCCCACGTCATGCCTCAACCTATAGGAAACTGACTGGGAAGATGGCCTAGCTCGCATAGACGTTAGGTCCTCCATCAATCCTCTTGTTTCTGAAAGTCTGGACAAGTAAATAGCCAGGAACAATGCCAGTGGATACTTTTGAATGTACTCTCAAACACCAAGATAAGGTAAACATGATAATGCAGTTTGGCTGTGGCGAGATGGATCTAGCTACGGTTGTTTTGAAAAGCCTAGTTTCTCTTGTAGATATGGTATCTCTATATCTTTGTTGAAAAATACTTTTGAAAACATGTCTCCTTTTTAAAATCTGGATATCTCCATATCTTTGTTGAAAACCTTTTTGAAGAAAAATTAGAGGAAAACCCTTTTTAAACATCTTTGACCATCCATGGTCAAAACAAAACCTCAACCTTAGGTCCTCTTATGACCTCCATGCTTTAATCCATCTTTACAAGATCCCACTTGGGTCTTCCTAGCAATCACATTTCCAACCGACCTTGACTGTGGACACGACTATTCGAATAGATTATACTCTACAGAATTTGTGCAGTTCCCCACAAGAATCAATACATCCACCAGGATTCATCCACGACCCTCCACGCCTTAAACGAGGGTTCGGATAATAAAATATAACCTCTAATTTGTCGACCCTAGAAAAGGCACCATTCCCTTTTGGGTTTGTCCTTCCCGGAAGCACGTATGTGGCTCTCTGTGCCATAATCCTCCCTTCTGTATAGGCCTATATCCAAACCTCTAGTTTGGGATATACCATAATTGAGTGATTCCACTTCCTTCCTTACTCCTAAATCATACTGTCTACAGGAGACACAATTGTTGCACTGTCCTTTGTCAGAGACATCCGCCAACCCAAGGTCTGTAGACCTTTACAGCGAAAAGCCCGGAATTCGGGGTATTACTATAATACCTCGTACACTACGCTCTAAGCAACAAGCCAGGATGAACCCAAAGTGCATAAGGTGTGCTACCGCGGAGGCCCAAGGGCCACACACGTGTAGGCCGTCTAAGCAGAGCAGGGCAGGCTACCGGCCAACCACCATATCCACTTTGCACGAATATCGTATCAAGTGTGAGCGGTTTAGTCAGCAGGCATGCGAATAAAACATACACAAATCTCTATGTCAGCGACATACAACAGTACATCAGAATCAGACCATCTAAAATAAATAGAAATATTCAACACCATACAACAAGGTATAAATATCCTAGATAGATATAATATTTTAGGATACATCCTCATCCATCACACATCAGAGTATCAAGCGGAAGCAGAAAACAAGGTCCGAGTATGAACAAGAAGGAAACTGGCATAAGATGCCCGGAAAATAAGCACATCCCGCCTATAGATCTCGCGGATCTCCATTCTCTGGAATCTCTACACCTGCTTTCATTGCCACCATCATCGGTCTCCTCGACCCAGTAGTCTTTCTCAGAGTATACATGTCCATATGAACAATATTTATCGTGTGAGACCCTAGGGGGCTCAGCAAGTCTTTATACATCTAAAGGGAACAACCTAAGGATGATGCAATTACAGCGAAAATAAAACCTTGCAGTTCTATAGAGACACGCTACAAGATCCGCCTAACCAAAGATAGACAAACGTTTATTAAATAAACAACAGTTAATTATCCAACAGACGTATATCAACATAAATAAACATCGCTCGCCCTCCTTCCCGTTGCCGAACGATAAGGCGGAAGAACATCTCATCTGTTGGCATTTTTATTAATCATTCCATGATTATTGCACTATTACTAGTCAACTTTAGTCAAACTTAAGATGGTGCTTTAATTATAGTTGTCTATGATCGAGCAACTATGCTCCAGGTAGTCCATAACCACGGACACTACTTTCAGAAAGATTTACCCTATAAGGGTGCATAATTAGCAACACACGCACGATCAACCTCGGAAAAACCAAATGAAATGCAATGAAGCATCACGACAAAGCACTCACAAGATTCATAAAAGATTTCAGGGTACCCCACTAAGCTACCCGCTACAAAGTCGGTCGGGCTCCGCGACGGCCTAGGAGTTTGCGACAATGGCTGTAAATGAATGGAAATCCGAAAGTGTGACTAGGCTTGTCGATACCGTGTAAACATTCCGCATTTGTTACAAAACTGTAAAGTGGTAAACGCTCCTCGAGCAACAGTAGTAAAGAATGACATAAGTACCGGATAGTAATAAAGCCCCAAACTACTTATGGCCCCAAGAAATAATATGTGAATCAAGCTCGAACTAAGGGAATTGATGGTCCTACATGTGGATAGTGCAATAGTCAAGGAACAAGAATCAAGTACTCGGGTCCTACGGGACACAAGTGAGCTTAAAGAACCAAATAGTAGATAATTCTCATTGGTGCCTCTTTCTTTAGTTATCCCATTACTACTCAATTCAGTTGTTTAGATAACTCGTTATCCAAAGACTCTCACAAACCCTACACATGCAGTTCTACGACACACATGGCTCAAAAAACTCCTGTACTAATGACTCCTAGGATTGAGGGAACAAGCTTCGGTGGGGTTTAAAAGTAAAGGCTATGCAGTACCTGAGATTGCAATTTAATTCGTGACGCGATTCATGATGCAAGAATAAAACAGATACACTAGGTACTATGTGTAGTGCAAACATAGGGAATTTCTTGCCTGGTAGCTCAGTTGCAGAATAGGTGGGATCCGGGTAATACTTCTAAGGCTCCTGATAGTTCCCTTGCTTGGTGTCTATCCGGATAAAAACCAAACACACAATAGGTCATAATAAATAAAGTGCGCAATCATATAAATCATATGCAACAAGCAAATCAAGCTATGCCATGATGAAATGATGCACAATTATATGGTATAACATAGCATGGCAAGGGTGAGGTGTGAGAACAAAAAATAAGCATTTTTATTATTTATTTAGTCACGTTTTAGTTGTATAAACCTTGTTGTCTCCTTTATATTTACTAGATGATACCCCGCGTGTTGCGGAGGATTCTTTGTAGCAATGTATAACATAAGAATTAATAATATATATAGTTTTATGAAATCTTGTTGTAAGGCAGCGTATTTCAATATTTGGAAGTTGATACTAAATTATTACATGATATGAGTATTTGATGAGTACATTTGTAACTATTTAGTGTCGTCGTAAATCATTTTGTCATGGGACATGATAGCCATGGCATGTCTCTTTCCATGTTTGATGTATTCAAATGTGAAAAACGTATGATCTGATCCATGTATGTTTGATGTATTCAAGTGTGAAAAACGTATGATCTGACTCTAACTCTGTATTCCTAAGTTGTATACGCGGGTGTCGCGTGCCTGTTATCTGGAGAAACAGAATGGTTTATTTCAGGAGCAACAATGGGTTGTGACTGACGGTGTGGGCGTCCTCGAGTGCATGTAACTGAATGACTATCATGACGGTTCTAGTATTTTGAGAACTTTCAGGATTATATCCATCGTTGCAAACCGAACACACACAAATTATGACGAAGCAGACCTTGTTTTGCTGGTCTCTAACAAATGTATTTGATGATAGATTCCAGGAAACGAAATTCTACAAACATATGCGAGCAGGAATAGTAAGAAAATAGAAGACACACGTGCTAATTAAATGTAAATTAAAAATTGAGTATAACCACGGAAAACAGAGTAAATTGCAAAAAACTACGACAATTGAGGATAGGGTTCCAAAAAACTACGACAATTCAGGCTTACTACAAAAAACTACAATTTTTTGGACTAATGATTTCAAAAAACTACAATTTTTATGTAATCGTTTAATTAGCGGGTTTAACAGCGATTCTAACAGGACGGGCCCACCGCGGAACATGATCGTGGCAGGCGGGATGGAGGAGATCAGCTCCAACCCCTTCTTCGTGCATTGACCAGACCTGAAGCCACTCGTGATTCCTCTCCAGCACGCAGAGCGGAGCTGCGATTCTGGCTAGGCTAGATTGCTCACGGGCGGAGCCCCTCCCCTACCGGCAGCTCGGCCGGCGGAGCTCCTCTCCTCCCTGCCGCAGGCTCGGCCGGCTGCTCACGGGTGGGGCGTCGAGCTCAGCGGACGGCGCGGCGCTCACCAGCGAGCCACGGGCTTCACGCGCGGGGCGGCACGGCGGCCGGCGAGCACGCGCTGGGTGGCGGCCGACGCGGTGGTGACCTGGGGGCTCCACGCGCGGAGGCCGGCGAGCGTGACGACGACCTACGGCCGGCGAGCTGTGTGCTTGATGCGCAGGGCGGCGACCCGCTGGCTTCACTCGCGGGGCGGCACGGCGGCCGGCGAGCACGCGTTGGGTGGCGAACATGGATGCCAACGCGGTGGTGACCTGGGGGCTCCACGCGCGGAGGCCGGTGAGCGTGACGGCTGGCGAGCTGTGGGCTTCACGCGTCGGGCGGCGACCCGCTGGCTTCAGACGCGGGGCGGCGAACACGACGGCTAGCGAGCACAGCGTCGAGCACGCGTCAGGTCGCGGACATGGCGGCCTTCACAGCCGACGCGGCGGTAACCTGGGGGCACCACGTGCGGAGGTCGACGAGCACGACGGCGACCTACGGCTGGTGAGCTGCAGGCTTCACGGCGGTGCGGCAACAGCCGACAAACGTGGCGGTCGAGCTGCTAACGTGCGGGACGGCGAGCACCGTGTCTGGCGATGGGTCGGCGAGCTGCGCGCGCGGCAGCTGGTGTCACGCCGGCGAGCACCGGGACAAGGGCGTGCGTCGAGTGGCGAGTGTGGCGGCCGTCGAGTTGCTCTCGCGCGGGGTGGCGAGCGCACCGGTGGACCGATGCGTTTAGTTCCTCCCGCACTGACTGCCATGTGGGTCCGAGCTTTCTGGTTAACGGGCCTTTAGGCGCGTCCGTCTCCCGTCTGCCACGTCACGATTCACGGTGGACCCGCCCTGTCAGAATTGCTATCAAACCAGCTAATTGAACGATACATAAAGTTGTAGTTTTTTGAAGTCGTTAGCCCGAAAAGTTATAGTTTTTTAAGCAAACCCCAAAAGTCGTAGTTTTTTGAAGACTTAGCTCTCATTGTCGTAGTTTTTTGCAATTTTCTCCGAAAAACAGCTAGTACTATTGTCCACTGTGATTGTACACGTGATGATCCTGCTTGTTTGAGCGAGCAGTACTCAGAATACAAAAGAAACCCAATGAAAGCAAGATGCTGAATCCAGGACGAATCCAACGAAAATCAATTGAAAATTTGAAATTGGTGCAGGCAAACCGTCAAGTAGCTTTCGAGCGGGTGAGCAACCTAACAAATAGACACACATGGGTGAGGGGGTAGAAAGAAAGGGAGGAGGAGAAGCTGGATTGTACAGCCGTACAGATAACAGGGTGGAGGCCGCTGCAAGAGCTTTAGGCAAGCAGGAGGGCGCAATGATAGCCCATGACAACATGGGGAGCATTTTAAACAGGAAGCGGTGCCTGTTCAGTTCAAGCTAGCAGTTTCTTCGACAATGATGGCTAGTGGATTCTGAGTAGGATGGGACAGTTTCAGGAGCAATTGTGTGCTGCTAAATGTTGAGTATTATGGGGCAGGGCATGCGACAACGGCTGTGGAGACTGGAGAGCACTATGGAAGAGGAACGATGGTTTTCTATTTTCTTTTGACGAGAAGGCGAGTGAGTCAAGCGGGCTTCTCGAGCCCAAGTAGCACACCCAAGGCCTGCGGGACACGGAGAGAGCGCCCCAATGATGGACCCAATCTCAACGCGGGGGGATGCCGGTCACGGAGAGAGCTGACAGCATGGGAGAGATGTCAACGCAAGGTAAATAGAGGTGACGTGGATGCACCACAATTCAGAGAAATCAGATAGTGGGGGTCTACTATTTAGATATATAAGATATGATGTATTCTTCAGTTCATATCATGGAATTTATAGTTAGAACGGTCTCGTCGTGCTGATCGATTTAGACATATCATTTATCGAATTCGGAATTACGGAATTAAAGTTATGCATTTATTAAGAAAATAACATTTAAATGGTACTATTATATATTAATTCGAAAATTTTAAATGCCTAGAATTGATTCAAAAACATATATTACTTGTATTATTTGAATTTATGAATTTAAAATAATATTAAATTCAAAATTACTCAAATAGGGTCAAAGTCAAAGGTTTGACTAGTTTGAATTTGTTAAACATTCAAAATAAAACATATTTCATATTATGGTTTTATTCAAATTCAAATTCAAATGCATTGGAAAGTTATGAATTGTTTGAGATATATTCATATTTGTGGATTTTATTTGAAATTCGAAAATAGTGAGAACTTTTGTTACCGTAGGCAATTCAACCCTCAGAGGCAGACATGTGGGGCCGAAGACCTCATAGGGCCACACGCGTGCGGGCGAGCCGGGCTGCGACATGTGTGCTGAATGTGGACTGTGGATGAGATTTCAAAAGGGAAAGGGGCCTTTTACAAAACCGTCAAGAGTGGTTTGATCCGGAGCCTGACGAACTGAAGTTGACTGCGCGAAAAGCTGCTAGCGAGCACGATCTTACGGAGACGATGGAGAGCAAACGGGTGAGTAAATGAAGGTTTCGTAAAATCAGAAAATGTAGATCAAGTGAAGGGATCAAACTTTTGTATCCACTGTTTCGCCGGAAGATGTCTCTATGCTCTGTAAAATCGTGATGAACAGAGGCAAAAATGAGGCTAAACTGTCGTCTGTCGGGCTGCAGTTCCGGCGACATAACAGCGATGTGATAGCGTAAATTTCGGGGACGATATCGAGCGCCTCCGGGCACGGATTGGGGCGTATGATAGCTCGAATTTAAGAGGGGACATCACTCTACAGATTGGCATGATTGGTTTGGTCGTAGGTGGTCTTTAGGCGAACTGAGCAAGCACGCAACTTCGGCCCATCCGCGGTGGTGCAGAGCATGTCCAGCTGCAGCGACCTTGCCGGAGGCGGCGTTCTCGGGAGGGTCTGGTTGCAAGGTTGGTGCAGGTGGTTGTGGGGAGTACATGTACTACTCCACAGGCATGCACGCGCACGCGGGGAGCCCGGCGGCGAGGTATCTGCGGGGCTACTGGTGCTCGCGATGGTGCATGGAGGCTGTTTGTCGGAAGGACGGCAAGCTAGGGAAGAAAAGAAGGAGGCGGGAATGTCTGGGGGATCGAGGCGCTCACGGCTCACCAGGAGCATGTCGGTGTAGGTGGCGGAGCCCGAGGCAGATGCGATCGGGGACAGATCTCGGGGACGGGGTCCTTCAGCTCCAGCGTTCATGGTGTCGGGGGGCTTTCTCCGGGAGGCTCTGGGTACATTCTCCGATACAGGGTGATGTATCTGGGCCTTGATCAGCAGTCCATCGTCTTGGCTTGCCTTAGGAAGCTCCAGGTCGCTAGGAAATAAAGATGGCCGAGTCTAGGGTTTGTGCGCCATGGCCGTGGCTTGGGAAATGAGGAGAAAGAGAAGATTTTTTTTCAAGACGTGCGCGAGCCTCGCTGTCTTCATTCGTTAAGATAGAAACAGAATACAAGTTTTATAAGAGTGTCGCAGCTCACTCAGGACCAACCCACTCCACTCACCCATTAGAAAAACCTACGTGATTCCTCGTTGTGGCTCGCTCACATCTAATTTGGCCGGCCTCCACAAGTCGAAATGATGTACTATGTCAGCGCAGATTGCGTGAGGCAGTGAGGCTTTCCTGTCAAAAACTCTGGCATTCCGTTCCAGCCACAGCGATCTCGCCACAAGTGATACCAACGCGTTGAGCTCCTTCTTGTTCTGAGCTTCCACTGCCACAACACTGGAAGGCCACCAGCTCCCTAACTCGTCGTCCTCGGAAGGTGTGAAACGCTGCACACCAAACCTCCCTGGCTAAAGGGCACTGAAGCGAATGGAACCAAACCTCCCTGGCTAAAGGGCACTGAAGAGTGAGATGTTCGGCCGTTTCTTGGTGCTGACAGCAAAGAATGCAATGATCTGGGTGTTGTAGACCTCTCTTCTGCAATATGTCTGTCGTCCATAGCCTGTTCCGCAGGAGGAGACACATATGCAACTTGATTTTAAGTGGTGCCATGGAGCACCAGACCTACCTGGCCCCAGGCAAAGCTTCCCTTCCGAGGAACTGCATCTCATACGCAGATTTTGCTGTGTATGTCCCGCTCGCTATCAATTTCCAAGTGAGACTATTGGGCTCATTGGTTACCACCGCAACCTCGCTTCGACTCTCCCAGAGTTGCACATATTCCACCAGCGCTGGAACCGACGGCGTTCTACTAAAGGAGCGAGCCCGAGCATGATCCGCTAGAGCAGTAGCAACAGAATCGCCAACCCTCGCTGGTTTCACAAATGAGAACAGATGAGGTGCTCTCATGCTTATGATCCTTCCGTCAAGCTAGTTGTCAGTCCAGAACCGGATGCGCTCCCCGTTGCCCAGCTCACACCTAGTCACTGATCTGAGCAGTTCCTCTGTCTCAACAGTTTGGCTAAAACTGGTTCCTTTCCAAGGCTTGTCCTCCTCCGATCGATCCAGCCATTGCCATCATACACGCAACACGCAATACATAATTCGTAAGTTTTTAACTCCCAGCCCTCCAATCATCTTGGCCTCACACGCCCTGCTCCAGGCCACAGCACACTGCCCCTCCTTGGCTCCGTCTTAGCTGACCAAAAGAAGCCTTTCTGAATCTTTTCCAGGTAACCGAATAGCCAAGCTGGCAGATCAAGTGAAAGCATTGGATAAACTGGAGCAGCATTCAAGGTAGAATTTAGTAGAACAAGCCTGCCGCTCTGCTGAAGAAGTCCAGCCTTCCACATCGGCAAGTAGTTAGCCACCTTATCCACCAGCAGCTGCAGCGCGCTCTTTGATAGGCGCAGCGGCAAGAGAGGCAACTCCAAGTACTATATGGGGAACGGCTTCACGGGACACTGTAGGACTGTCAAGACAGGTCCTAAATCGACCTCATTGCACCTGATCGGCGATGCCGAGCTTTTGTTCAGATTGCAGTTCAGCCCTGAGGCCTCCCCAAAAACTCCAAGCAGCTGCAGCGCCGCCTCCGCTTCCGCCGGCACCGGCTTAATGAATAGCACGACGTCCTCCGCAAAACTGACAGCCTGTGCTGGATGCCACTCAATCCAAATCCGCCAAAAAATCCCGCGATCCTCGACTAACTTGAAAATTGCATTCATGACGTCCATCATCGTGATGAAGAGAGTTGGTGAGATGGGTTCGCCTTGCCTTAATCCATGGCCGTGCCAGAATTTGGCTCTGGCGCTGCCGTTCAAGAGCACCCGCATGTTCGTTGTACAAAGAAGCGCAATCAATCGGTTGATCCACCGTACGTGGCCCGAACCCTCAATGGCGGAGTACCTGAACCAGGAACGGCCACGACACCGAATCAAACGCCTTGGCCATGTCCAATTTTAGCATAAGCGCCGGGATTTTCTTCTTATGAAGCGCGCGAACGGACTGCTGAACCATGAACAAATTATCTTGGATCGACCGCCCCATGACAAAAGCACTTTGATTTGGACCCACTAGGGTTGGTATCGCCTTGGCAAGCCTTAGCGACATTGCTTTTGAGATGATTTTGGCAATGCAATGAATCAGACTAATCGGCCGGTAATCCTGAACTTCCACTGCCCCTTCCTTCTTTGGCAATAGAGAGATGAATGCCTCATTAAGCCTCGCGAATTCAGGATGATCAGCAGTATCAAAACAAGAGATGGCCCTCATGACCGCATTCCTGGTCGTAGCCCAACAGCTCTGAAAAACCGTAGCGAGAAACCGTCAGGTCCAGGAGCTTTATTAGTAGGAAGCGCACGAACAGACTCTCAAATTTCCTTTTCCGTGAAGGGAAGCTCCAGTTCACTTCCGTCGATTGGCGTCAGATTCAGAGAGTTCAGGTTCAGAGTACACTCCCTATCCACCGGCTCGCCTAGCAGTTCCTCAAAATGTGCCGACGCCAATCTGCTCATCGCAGCAGGTTCCAAAACTGTTACATCCCCCTTCTTCAATCTGAATATGTGGTTCCTCCTTCTCCTAACGCTAGCATGGATATGGAAGAAGGCGGTGTTGGCGTCGCCTTCCTAAAGCCAGCCGATGCGCGAGCGCTGTCTGGCTATAGTCCGCTCTAGAGAAGCCAGCCCCAAGATCCGCTTCTTCAGATTCCCTCTAAGCCACAACTCATCCTATGATAGCCGGCGGAAGTCCATCGCTTTGTCCAACTGCAAGATTACCTCGTTGTCCAAAAGCATTTGCTCCTTGACGTTCCCAATCCTCCGCTTACTCCATCTTATCAACGCTCTGGCTGTGGATTTGAGCCTCCGCTGCAAATCGATGAAAGGATCCCTGTGCTACTCCTCCGCAAACCACCCTGCTGCCACCGCGTCAGAGAACCCAGCTAATTTGGGCCAAAAGGCCTGAAAGTGGAACCTTGATTTATGGTGGAAGGAAACATTCGTGAAAATCATAATTGGGCAGTGATTAGACATGGATGAGGACAGCGCTTGCAGCATGCAGCTTGGGTATCTGAGGTCCCAATCGACTGAGCAGAACCAACGATCAAGCTTTTCCATCGTAGCCTTGCGCCTCTCGTTGCTTTTCCAAACCAGGGTGTTGAATCTTCTCATGGGTTAGCTTTTTTATGCAACAGTGGACTGTATAAGGTTGTTCGGCCGAATCAGCTATTCTCACATGAACAATTGGTTGCACCTTTTGTCCTTCTGTATTTTGATGTTGACATAAGGAGACAATGTCCGAATTGTATAAGCCTTGATACAAAAAGCCTCTGTTCAATTGAAACCATAATGGAAATTTTGATACTAACATCATCATGTGAGTCCTTCTCTGTCTTTCTTCTATGGTGATGTTTTGCCACTTCAATTGGAGCACACAACAACTTTCACATGAATCACATATTAGATTGAGTCAGATGAACTATCTTACTTTTTGACCTATTGGTCAGGGGCTAATGGATGCCAGAAACTTTGTGAAAATATTTACTAAATCTTATTACCCTGCTGAATGGGAACGAACTTTTACTAGTGCTTGTTTTAGTGGCTGAGTCTAACTGACAAGTAAATGCACCTTGATCTTCTATTTCCCCTTAGTTGCTGCCACTTTAGAGGTTGCACTGAACTTGTTTTATTTGCTTGACTATTCTCTTCACCGGAAGAACTGTGGTAGTTGCTTGTTCAAAACTGTGTTGACAATCTATCTTTCTAATGCTTTCTTGTTGACCCTTTGCATCTTGACAATCTATCTTTGTAATGCTTTCTTGTAATTACTCAAATAAGCCAGCTAAGTGATGTTGCCATCGGCCAAATGCACCGCCTAGCATTAAGAAAATAACTCACTTAGTTTGGGAATGAAAAATGTTGGGACCTATAGCCATTCCATGATTAGTCAGTTCGGTTCCACATCAGTCCGTGTAAAATGCATTTCGTATGGAAATGCCTGTAGATGTAGCATTACTGATTTGGAATATCTCCTTTTGATTCTGAGATCGCTAGTGACTACTTCGACGAGTCCCCTACCTTATTCGATTGCAATGTCGTCGAAGTAGTACATACGTACACCTAATACCATGAGTAAAAAATCGGACGTGTGTCACTTGTTAGATTTTTTTTTCTAGAAACCTGTTAGATGTTTTTTTCTAGAAACCTGTTAGATGGATTCAGGCATGGAAAAATGCCATGTGAAAAGGAGCGACGTCACAGGCTATAGGTACCTGATGAAAAATCACTCAATTTTTTAAAAGGGGTAAAAGCTAACAAAAAATGCTAAATGGGGTAATATAGATAAAAATTGTTAAATTGGATAATTAATGTCAAAATAGTTAAACAACAGGGTAAAAAATGGAATTCACTCTATTCATTTCATACCTGACTAGATATGGAAAATTAAGCTGCTCAGTCTCATATGTTTGAACTAATATTAATTTCTAAAACATGTGGATTTTGATGACAATATCACCATTGAGAAGTTTTATTAAGGTAGGCTCTTGTTGTAGTTGTATTGATAAATCCTTAGAAAAAACATTTTATTGCTAGGTTGTCCAACTCTCTTGCCCTTGTTACAGCATTTGAGTGATCACGATCTCCTTTACTAGGATGCTAATTATAGGATAGCAAACCAAGCTGGAAAACATTTATTTCAAATATTTTGAGGGATCTTATGATATACTTTTTCATTAAAGCAATAGTAGTGAGACAGCTGTGGTCTTTTAATTGCCATTGTTTGTCTTGCCACGGGTTGGCATGGTACCTTGTTTTCCTATTCTGGTTAAACAATCACACAGTTCTGACTGTCATGCATTAGGGGTGGGCGTTCGGTCATGACCGATAATTCGGTCTTTGTATTTCGGTCTATTTTAAATTCAGTCCTTGAAAAAATAAAGACCGAATTATACTTGATAGTTTTACTACCCGAAAAATTCGGGTACCTACTAATTCGGGTTCGGGTTTGGTCATGACCGAATAACATGGTCAATATTGTCAATACAAAAGATAGACATTACTTATTACAAATATGACAATATTTCAACTATATTTTAAATATTTTAATACATATGTTATCATTTAGTGGAAGAAATAAACGTGCAATAATCCTAATAAAATGTAGCAACTCTACAATAGCACTTTGATGACCATTCAACAATGCCATAATTCATGCACATTACATAAATTTGGAGTTTTAGATAGTCTCATGTAAAATTCGGTCAGTTCGGTCTATTCGGTTACTTAGGAACTAAAGACCGAATAGACCAAATAAAATTCGATCTATAAAATTCACTACCCAATTTTCTTGTCGGTCTTTTCGGTTTCGGTCTATTCGGGTTCGGTCTCGGTCTTTTCGGTTTCGGTCTTCGGTTATCGGTTTTTATGCCCACCCCTATCATGCATGCATTGTAGACTGTGTATTTGTCTTCTGCATTTTTTAAACTCTATAATGCATGTTCGTGTTTTAAGTATTTACCTCATATATGAGTATTATTTTAAATAAACTAGTCATGAATCCATGCACCCACACTTTTTTTGCTGCATATATGTCTCTATATTTTTATTGCCGTTCCTCTGTTTAGATTTTTGCTTCATTCTTTGATTTGCACTAGAAAGTACACATATGGATCTATTTATCAATCTCCCTCTTCTCTGTCGTTTTTAGGTGGACATATCATCTAACTTTTTCTTTTCTGTTGCTTTCTAGATGTATATACTAACGCCTAAAAAAGGATGTATACAGTAACATACATTTCGTATATAGAGTTCTATGTTCATGTAATTTGTGTAATACTTCTATGCTTGTTTGTATTGAATTCAAACTATTAGAATAGATGGTCTCTGAAATTCTAATTGCAAAGGAGGTATAAACATGTACAAATACTTAGAAGATCCACATTATGTATGCGTGTTCTCTTTTTCAATTGTCTGAGCATCCAACTCACTAATCTCCATGACATATACGCTTGTTTATTCTTCTTCTCTCGCTGAACATCAACCTGGGAAGTAATAAAAGAAAGTAATAACTCTATTGCGTTCTTGTATGCCCTACCACTATCTGTATATAAACATTTGGTTAGGATTGATAAAATTGAATTTTTTGTCGTTGCTAGTATTCGTAAACAACAAGAATAACAGTGTACTAACTTTACATGTATCTCTCCATGATATATACAAGTTTATAAAGGTCAAAGGATGAGTCATATACTACTCCATATCAGCATTTTGTTGGCAAAATTCAAACTAGAGAGCTCAAACTGGTACCTATGAACTGTTATCTTCTTTTTGCATGATGTACTGGCATGGTATGTTCAATAGCTGAAACATAATTAATTCAAGTAGGCACTTAGGCCCAGTTCTTTTGGGGGCTTCTCCGAGAAGTCGTCCCCCTCCCCCTCAGCTTTCTAGAGAAGTCGGTCTAAAAAATTGCGAGGCTTTCAAAATAGTTAAGTCTAAAGAAATTTGGAAGGCTCGTAAATTTTTTGAACCGGCTTCCCCGGAAAGCTGGAGGTATGGCAACTTTTGGGAGAAGCCGCCAAAAGAACTGGGCCTTAGTCAGTTTAGTAAAGTACTTGGTGGTCCGAGGCACGCACGATCTCCATATCGTCGGCTTCGGCAGCCGCATGTGTTTTTTTAGCGTCGCCAGCTTCTCCATCAAGCATGCAGCTTCGACGACCAAGGTCACCTCCCAACCATCTCCCTCGAGCTGCTTAACAAACAAATGGTATTGGGACTCAGGATCGAGGATCGGCTTGGTGAGTGGCAGCCTGCCTTGTGGTGTCAACACCCGAATTTTTAACCCCAGATGCCTCTTATGCCATACATCGCAATCCCAGGATTGCCATTTTTGCGAGACATAACATATTTGGATATCACAGTACATCATCTATTATAAACCATACATAAGGTCTTACACAAATAAGGATCTCATGATCCAGTTCTTAATACAACTCAAGCAGCGGAATAACATAAAGATAACGATAGCGTAGGCGAAGCTCCATCTTCAGGGTCATAGGCAATGCTGACGATGGGAGATGATCCTAGTTGTCGTAACCTTCCTGCGGTCCGTCATCCTGATACTCCTCTTCATAGTCTGGCCACGGGAATAGCCAGGGACAAAGCCATGAGTACTCTTTAAGTACTCGCAAACTAATACTAACAAGTTAAAGGGGTTTTTGTAGTAGGATACTAAGCTCTAAGGTTGTTTTGAAAAAGCCAAATTTACCTCTACTAAGTTCAGAAGCAAAGAAAACTACTTGAAAGTTTTATAACCCTAAGGGGGAATTTGAATCTCATATCACAACTCTGTTGTGGTCAAGTCAAAGTCACAATTGATTTCACAAGTCATTTTGAAAACATCTGACAGGGGAACAATATGGCCACTCCAACTATCCATAACCGCGGACGCGGCTATTCGAATAGTTTGACACTCTGCAGAGGTTGTACACTTTCACCACAACATTCGATACATCCGTCAGAAATAATCCTGAATTCACCATACTCAGTATGCGGATACTCAACCTTAACCTTTCAATTACACGCCCTAGTATAGGCACCTCTCCTGTGAGTTTGGCCTCCCAACCATGACCAACTGTCATCTTAGGTACTGCACAGGTGGACAATCTTCACAAGGTAGCCTCAGCTCAAACCTTGGCTGCAAGGGAACCCATACTAAGGTATATAAATTTCCAGTCAAGCCCTACCCAAATTTTGGGTATTGTGGTTGTACAGTAAAATTGAAATGGTATCGCATCCAGACAACCATCAGTTTTATAAAGGGCTAAGGCTCATGCCTCAACATTTTCATCATCAAAATCATCTGGTTTTCAAGAACACATGTCAAAACATTTCAGTAGAATGACTCATCATTCTAAGGTTTTCATAACCATTTTCACCAAGTATTCCCATCTAAAGTTGATCATGTTTTATACTTAGCACTAGCATCTACAAGTGGTGGTTACTACTAATGAGGGGTGGTAAACAAGTGGGGATTTGCTAAGTTCAATCTCATGCCTTAGGATGACATCAAGATTATCTAACTTAGGCCAAATTTTATGCTCTTTATGATACCTTTAGTTATCTTTCTAGAATCTACAAGTCACCATGTAAACTCTAAGAGAAAACTTTGATAAAGAAAATAAAGTACTTAAGCTTGCAAGTAAAACTAGAATTGGGCATCATCAAATGTATCTGACCAAGCATGCTTAATACAACGCGTAGGTTTTCTAACTTTCATAGCTGCAAGGGTTAGCTTGCAAGTTTTCAAGTATTGGCTTGCCTTGAGAAGAGCAGTGGTTGAAGTTCTCCTCGGCTTCTTCCTTGTAGTATCCTCCTTCCTCCTTGTATCATTGGTCGGTACTAGCGTCTATAAATAAATACGAGGTACACAATCACCAAACAATACTTAACTATTTTTAATCATCACACAAAAATTCACACTAGATGATCTAGCATCATCACTAACATTACAAGGATTAAAGCACTTGTCTTATTTATTTTATTTGAGAAAAGTACTTTCTACTCATTGAAAAACTACTTAAGATTTAATATTCTCCAACTCAAACATGGGATCATGTTGACACATGTCATCACCACATATTTCAGTACATGAGAATGTGATTTAAAGTGGTGTCACCATTTAATAAGGTTTAACCTTTTTATTTTAATTAAATAAAGTGATTAGAAATGCCTATGTGGCATTCTTTTATTATTTGAACATTATTCCTGCAAGTAAACCCATATGTTTTTATATATTCTGAAAGGTATGATCAAATGTGATTTTTAAGAGTTGGAATCAACTAAAAAGCTTTTATGGTTGAATTTTGAAAAATGTTTGAATGCAGAAAAGCTTCTGTCTTGTTATTTTTACCATGGGTGATCTACAAATCTAAATGGTTTGAATCCAATGGGCTTGGATTAAGCATTTCAGTACCTTTCTAACAAAATTAGTTTCATGCATTTTGGTTCAGTGAATCGAGTTGGGTTAATTTTTGAATCTAGGTATAGAAGTGTGTTTGAAATTAAATGAATAAAACTAAATTTAAATTGTTGGGTCGCGCGGGATGTTTTACTGGGCCGACCCACTACACACAGCACGTACGCGAGCTGGTTAACTGGCTGTCCCCACGCGTCAGTGAGACGAGGAGGGGCGAAGCGGTACGGGGCAATGTGAACCGCACGATCTAACTCTAATCGAACGGCTACGGTTCATCGTCCACGTCAGACAGCGCCGGCGAGACAGAACCCTAACGCGGCAGGTGGGGATCGTGGGAGGCTCACCGAGGCTCAGGCGAGGGTCGGCAACGGGGGCGAATGACGAAGTCGACGATGGTGGTTCTCCTGGTACCGGCAGCTTCTCCTGGGCAGCTCCAATCGACGGTTCCCTTCTTCTCCAGCAGCGGTGGGCTCCGGCCAAATTCCGGCGATGCGCTGCTCGTCTTGCTCCAGGAGTGAGGTGGGGTGGTTCTGAGTGAGAGGGGAGTAAACTGGTGTGAAGAAAATCAGCGGTGGAGGCCTCTATTTATAGTGGCTGAAGGGACCGACGGGCGCGGGATGAGCTCGTCATGGTCGACGGCACAGAGGGCTACTGGCATGGGCGACGGTAGGGGGTGGTGCGGTTCTCCCTGGCGAAGCTCAATGGTGTGGTGGCGAGGCGTGGGGCGATGTTGATCGGTTGGAACGTCGCGGTGCTCTCAGTGGGTCCGGCGACGATTTTAATGTCGCACAGCGCGCGTGGTCCGCACGGCGGGGAATGGGCATGTCTGTCAGGGTGCTAGAGTGCTGGTGATCATCCTTGCAAGCAGCGAGAGCGACGTGCGGTCTGTGGGTGCTGGTCGAGCAGGGCGCTCTGGCGCGCTCTCGGCATGGTCGCAGAGGAACTGTGCGCGTGCATTCTGGGTGGTCCAGGGGATGGTAGTGCTCGAGGCTGGGACAGGGAGTGGCGGTGGACGGTGGAGTGCTTGCTAGACATGCTTGCTAGGATTAGTGTTGCTCGTAGCTTGCTGTCGACAATGGGGTGGCAATGTGATGCTCGGCACGCATGCCATTAATAGCTAGGCTTGCTCACAGTGGTGCTAAAGATTCTTAAAGAGGATAGATGATCTACTAAGAGCTGGTTGCAACCAGAGAGGGAACAAGGTTGGCCAATTTTACTGCTACAAATAGTGTTTGTTGTTTGTTTGTTTGTTTGATGCCACCAAGGTGTTTGATGAAATGGCCGCAAGAAGTTTAAATTTCAATTTTGGATTCAAAATTGGTGGGTTTCTAGGAACATACTAGGGAGTGTCTGGTTAGTTGGATTAGTCAAGAGGCACTAGTTTGGTTGGGTTTTGAAAATGGGTGATCTTCACATATGATAGAGATTCAATTTTGAATTGTGATTTAAATGCGGTTGCGAAATGTTTCTGCAAGTTTGAAAGGTGGGCTTTGATTTACTTTTACTTGTTCTAGCAAGGGGTGAAAAGAGTTGGAAAACTTTCTGTTTGAAATCTTGA
Organism: Avena sativa; assembly: GCA_916181665.1. Taxonomy (NCBI): domain Eukaryota; kingdom Viridiplantae; phylum Streptophyta; class Magnoliopsida; order Poales; family Poaceae; genus Avena; species Avena sativa. The sequence continues at coordinate 514,434,293 of OV702294.1, forward strand.
ACTAGAAACACTCAAAGTGACCTAGTGAGCAAGATTGGCAAAAATGACCATTTGCTTTATTTTATTTGTTTTTGATTTTCTCTTGTTTTGTTTCTGCATGGAAATGTTTTATATGATGTTATTTTCCTCTTTAAACCATTTCTTTTTATTTAGGTTAATCACACAATTTCATTCATGCATTTATCAAATCATCTCATTCAGACATGCATTCATATGATTTTAAATTAATCAAAGTTTTTGTTAACCCTAATTTTAGTGATTAGAGTTTGATGATCCTTGTGTTATATTTTTGGGATGTTACAAACCTTCCCCCCCTTAAATGAAATCTCGTCCCGAGATTTGAAAAGGGAATAAAAAGATTACCTAGGATTTAAAGAGATCGGGAAACTCCGTCCTGATTTGATCCTCGCGCTGCCAGGTAGCTTCTTCTTCGGTGTGGTTGCTCCACTGAATCTTGAGAAACTTGATGCTTCGGGTCCTGGTGGTTCTGAAAGCTTCTTCCAAAATACGGATGGGTACTTTGGGATAGGTCAGGTCATCGTTGATCTCTATGATCCGGTGATCAATGTTCTTGAAAACTTCGGTCTTCTCCGGAACTTCAAGGCATTTGCGAAGCAACGATATATGGAACACATTGTGCACTGCTGACATTTCCTCTGGCAGTTCCAATTGATTTGATACTTCTCCTCGATGATTCAGAATCTTGAAGGATCCGATATATCTGGGGGCTAACTTTCCTTTCAGCTGGAAACACTGCATTCCTTTCAACGACGACACTTTAAGGTACACAAAATCTCTGATATTGAAAGCGAGGTCTCGACGTCTTTTGTCGGCGTAACTCTTCTGTCTTTACTGGGCGGTCTTGAGGTGCTCACGAATCTTGTGAACTTTCTCTTCTGCTTCTCGTAGAATGCCGGGTCCGAAAATCTGACTCTCTCCTACTTCCGACCAATTCAAAGGGGTGCGACACTTCCTTCCATACATAAACTCAAATGGGGCCATTTGCAGACTAGCTTGATAACTGTTGTTGTAAGAAAATTCTGCGAAAGGCAGAAATTCTTCCCATTTAGATCCATACTCTAGCACACATGCTCTCAACATATATTCGAGTATTTGATTTACTCGTTCTGTTTGTCCATCGGTCTGAGGGTGATAAGTTGTGCTGAAATCTAGTCGAGTTCCTAAACCTTCTTGGACTTTCTTCCAGAATCTCGAGGTAAACTGAGTTCCTCGATCCGATAAGATGTTCTTGGAGACTCCGTGCAAACTGACGGTTCTAGCGATGTATAACTCCGCTAGCTTCGAACTCTGGTATGTGGTCTTGATGGGTAAGAAATGGGCTACTTTGGACAATCTGTCGACTATGACCCAGATAGAGTCATTTCCCCTACTAGAAGTAGGCAATCCGGTGATAAAGTCCATTCCAACGGAATCCCATTTCCATTCCGGAATCTGTAGCGGTTGCAACAGTCCTGCGGGTCTTTGATGTCTTGCCTTGACTCTCTAACATATATCACACTTGGCGATATAGCTTACGATTTGTCTCTTCATCTTATGCCACCAAAATTGTTTCTTCAAATCCTGATACATCTTTGTTCCTCCGGGGTGGATAGAATAAAGAGTATCATGGGCCTCTTTCAAAATCACTTCTTTCAATTCTGAATCTGCTGGTACACAAAGGCGTCCTTTGTACCACAGAACTCCTTCTTCGTCTTCTGTGAATCCGGGTACTTTGCATGTACCGATACAACGTTTAATTCCATCGATACTAGCATTTCCTTTCTGCGCCTCTTTGATCTGACTGATCAAAGTGGGTTGAAGTTCTATGCTAGCCAAAAATCCTTCACTTAACAACTACATTCTGAAATCTTCCATCTCTTTGCGCAAACTTGGTTGCTCCATTAGAATCATGGAGTTCAAGCGGCACGGCAATATGCTAGGGGCATCTGCTACCACATTGGCTTTAGCGAGGTGGTAGTGGATGTTCAGATCATAGTCCTTGATTAGCTCAATCCATCTTCTCTGTCTCATATTCATCTCCTTCTGAGTGAATATATACTTCAGGCTTGTGATCCGAATAAATCTCACAACGGTTTCCCATGAGATAATGCCTCCATGTCTTCAGGGCTAGAACTACGGCTGCTAGTTCAAGGTCATGGGTTGGGTAGTTCTGTTCATGCTGCTTCAGTTGTCGGGATAGATAAGATATTACTTTGCCTTCTTGCATTAGCACACATCCGAGACCGATCTTGGATGCGTCACAATACACGTCAAAGGGCTTGGTGATGTCCGGCATGATCAAGATTGGGGATGAAATCAATCTTCGCTTGAGTTCTTGAAAGCTCGCTTCACATTTGTCCGTCCATTCAAACTTCTTATCCTTCTTCAGCAATTGGGTCATGGGTCTGGCGATACTCGAGAATCCTTCTACGAACTTGCGGTAGTATCCCGCTAATCCGAGAAATGCATGAACTTGGGTTTGAGTGGTTGGGGCTTGCCAATATTCAACATCTTTCACCTTCGTAGGGTCAACGACAATTCCTCCGGATGATACAATATGTCTGAGGAATCCTACCTCCTGTAACCAGAATTCACATTTGCTAAACTTGGCATATAGCTAATGCTCTCTAAGGGTTCCAAGAATGGTCCTTAGGTGTAGCTCATGTTCTTCTTCTGATTTGGAATAAATAAGAATGTCATCGATGAAAACAACGACAAACTTATCCAGGAAGTCCATAAAAATCTTATTCATGAGGTTCATGAAATAAGCGAGGGCATTGGTCAATCCAAAAGACATGACGGTATACTCGTATAATCCATATCTGGTGGTGAAGGCAGTCTTTGGGATATCCTCTGCGCGAATCTTGAGTTGATGATAGCCAGTTCTAACATCAATCTTAGAAAACACTTTGGCACTAGTCAACTGGTCAAACAAATCTTCTATTTTTGGCAATGGGTACTTGTTATTGATGGTAACATCATTCAACTTCCGATAATCCGTACATAGACGGTTACCTCCATCTTTCTTGTCCACGAACAAAACAGGTGATCTCCAAGGTGACGCACTTGGTTGAATCAATCCAATTTCCAGCATGACATCCAGTTGCTTCTTCAGTTCTGCTAGTTCCGACGGGTTCATACTATATGGTCTCTGGGCTATGGGTCCAGTTCGAGGGATTAGTTCAATGATAAACTCGATATCCCGATCTAGGGGCATACCGGGCAAAACATCTGGAAATACATCGGGGTATTCACAGATTATCTGAACTTGGTCAATGGTAGGCTGGGCTATACTCTTGTTGCACTTGAATTGACGAGGCAAGGTTTCAGACACATGCTCGACTGATATTCCGGCTGTACTGGTCATGGTTATGGCTTTCTTGTCACAGTCAATTAATCCTTTGTGTTTGGACATCCAATCCATTCCTAGTACTACTTCCAAACCTTTAGTTCTGAGTACTATTAGATTAGCATAAAAATCTATGCCATGGATTCGGATAGGGACTGTTTTGCAAATTTTCCTAGCTTTGGTGGTTGAACCGGGTATTTGAACAATCATAACATGCTTCAATTTGGTTGGTTGAATCTTACTAGTGCATGCAAATAATTCAGTGACAAATGAGTGTGATGCTCCCGAATCAAACAACACTCTTGCAAGTACCGAGTTAACAGAAAACATACCCAACACTACATCTGGCGCTTCTTGGGCTTCTTCAGCATGCATGAGAAAGAGACGGCTGTTGCGGTTGAGCGAGTTCCCTGGGGCAAACCTTCTTCCGGGCTGAACACGACGCTGCTGCTGAGCTGGGGCATTTGCATTGGGGGATGCGGCAATCTTCTTGGGGCACTTATTGGAATAGTGACCCTTGGTTCCACATTCATAACAAGTCACTTGCGATTTATCCTTCGCTGCAACAGGCAAAACATTGCTTCCAGTCCTTGGGGAAGTGTTGGCATTGGTGGCGGCATCATTGTTGTTGAACTTGGGTGGTGCACGATTGAAATTTCTAGAGTTGTCGGGGTTGTTGTGGTTTCCTCCGGGCCTTGGGTTTCCATGGTTGGGATAGGTCGGACGGTTCAGCGGGGGTCTGTTGGTTCTCGAGGAAAATCCTGGAGATGGGTTGGGGCGATACTTTGGTGTCTGGTGGGTTCCTGGTTGATGCATCATGCGGCGCTTGCGGTTCTCATTGGCTTGGTTGATCTTTCCTTCCATCTTAATGGCAGAGTCGACTAGGGCTTCAATATCTTCAAAGGGGATACTGACTAACACCATCTGCATCTCATCGTGCAGACCATTCAGGAATCTCTCCTTTTTCTTGGCTTCAGTGTCGATCTTATCCGGGGCATACCTAGCTAATGCCAGGAATTTGTCACGGTATTCCACCACGGTCATCCTTCCTTGCTTCAGTTCTCTGAATTCATCTCTCATCCTCTTGATCAAACCCGGTGGCACATGGGTTCTGCTGAACTTGATCTTGAATTCCTCTCAAGTCATCATCTGACCTCCGGTCATTACACGAACGCTGTTCCACCATGCTCTTGCATCTTCGGCTAGATAGTGGGTGGCGAACAGAACTTTCTCGTTAGCTTCCACTCCTGCGACTTCCAGATTTCTCTCCATTGTTTGCAGCCAATCATCTGCATCTAGGGGTTCTTCTGACTTAGTGAAAATAGGCGGATTGGTATTCTGGAAATCCTTGAGCTTAGATCCATGGTTGTCCTGATTTCCATGGCCCTGATTGTTGTTGGCCATCTGGGCTATCTGTTGAAGGGTGGCTAGGTTGGCTTGACGTTCGACTCTTTCAGCTTCGCGGTCCGAAACCAACATTTGCAAGAGTTGCAACATCGGGTCCGGGGCTGAGCCACTTCCTCCGCGAGGCATCTTAAGATTGAGATAGATCATGAGAAAAGAGGAAAATTTCTAAGGTTCAGAGGTTGTTGAAAAGTTTTGAAAGTTTGAATCAGATTTTTCTAGCAACTTGCTTTTCACTCATTCATTCATAGCACACCATACAAACACACACCACAACAAAGAAAAACAGATGGTTTTAAGAACCATTCTGTGAAGCTACGATACAGTGGGACCGAATACAATTTACTAACGCTAGTGCTCAAGTGCTATTACTCCTTGGAGTCAGTGTCATCATCCTCATCATCATCATCATCATCATCGATGAAGGCGAAATCCTCCTCATCGGTGAAGAAGTCCATGGCCTGATCCTCCAGAAAGTCATCATCATCGCTGAGATAGGAGTAGGGGTCTCCACGAAGGTCTTCCCTGCATTCTCCCTCTCCTCCAACTGCATGTCTCTCTCGTGGATGGTCTCCTCCAAATCCGTGATCCGGTGGAGAAGACGGGCAATGATGCGCTCTTTCTTGTCGAGCTGATGGTGACGAGACTTGCGATCCTTTACTAGAATGGCGAGGTTCTGATCCTTCTTCTTGGCGATGGCGTACTTGTGGTTGGTGTAGGAACGGGCATTGTCCAACTCCTTCTGACGATCGTACATCATGAAGCTGAGGTGGCCCAATTGACTCTTCAGCTCGGGGTGATATGGGGCCTCCAGTGGTTGTCCCATAACATCACGCCCTGGGTAGAACTCAAAACGGGTACCCTTGATCTGATTGATACTCTTCCCACATAGACGGGCAAGAGCTTCCTGCATTGCCCTGGCCAGTCCATCGAGCCAGTTGTTCTCTCTTAAGGTGAACTAAATTCCCTCTGCAGTGGGAGGTTCAATCTTTCCTCGGAGACTTGCAACAACTAGCCACTGCATATCTTCTCCTTCTTGATCATTGAGCCGAGCTCTGAAGAAATCGGGGTGCGGACGCTCCAGAAGTTCGGAAAGCTGGTCCAAGTCACGCTCAAAGATGAGGTCTCCTCCATTCCCCAACTGATAAAACTTGTTGTATATCACGTCCATCTATAAGAATATAGGATGAGTAAGTTAGTAGACTGATCAAGTGTGTCAAATTTTATGTATTTTGCAAGAATTTTTGATGAACATGAATTGTCATGAAAGAATCCAAGTGATAAGAATGAGAATAAGTTTTTGTAAATACGCACTTCCATTGGTTTTGAAACTAAGTTTTTGATTCAAACGTCAATTCTAACTAGGGTATCTTATGGTCAGGATGGCTCTGATACCAACTTGTCAACACCCGGATTTTTAATCCCATATGGCTGTTATGCCATACATCGCAATTCCAGGATTACCATATTTGCGAGACATAACAGATTTGGATATCATAGTACATCATCCATTACAAACCATACATAAGGTCTTACACAAATAAGGATCTCATGATCCAGTTCTTAATACAACTCAAGCAGCGGAATAACGTAAAGATAATGATAGCATAGACGAAGCTCCATCTTCAGGGTCACATGCAATACTGATGATGGGATATGATCCTAATTGTCGTAACCTTCCTGCGGTCCGTCATCCTGATACTCCTATTCATAGTCTGGCCACGGGAATAGCCAGGGACAAAGCCATGAGTACTCTTTAAGTACTCGCAAACTAATACTAACAAGTTAAAGGGGTTTTTGTAGTAGGATACTAAGCTCTAAGGTTGTTTTGCAAAGAGACAGATTTACCTCTACTAAGTTCAGAAGAAAAGAAAACTAGTTGAAAGTTTTGTAACCCTAAGGGGGAATTTGAATCTCATATCACAACTCTGTTGTGTTCAAGTCAAAGTCACAATTGATTTCACAAGTCATTTTGAAAACATCTGACGGGGGAATAGCATGGCCACTCCAACTGTCCATAACCATGGACGCGGATATTCAAATAGTTTGACACTCTGCAGAGGTTGTACACTTTCACCACAACATTCGATACATCCGTCAGGAATAATCCTGAATTCACCATACTCAGTATGCGGATACTCAACCTTAACCTTTCAATTACACGCCCTAGTATAGGAACCTCTCCTGTGAGTTTGGCCTCCCAACCATGACCAACTATCATCTTGGGTACTGCACAGGTGGACAATCTTCACAAGGTAGCCTCAGCTCAGACCTTGGCCGCAAGGGAACCCATACTAAGGTATATAAATTTCCAGTCAAGCCCTACCCAAATTTCGGGTATTGTGGTTGTACGGTAAAATTGGAATGGTATCGCATCCAGACAACCATCAGTTTTATAAAGGGCTAAGGCTCATGCCTCAACATTTTCATCATCAAAATCATCTGGTTCAAGAACACATCTCAAAACATTTCAGTAGAATGACTCATCATTCTAAGGTTTTCATAACCATTTTCACCAAGTATTCCCATCTAAAGTTGATCATGTTTTATACTTAGCACTAGCATCTACAAGTGGTGTACTAATGAGGTGTGGTAAACAAGTAGGGATTTTCTAAGTTCAATCTCATGCCTTAGGATGACATCAAGATTATCTAACTTAGGCCAAATTTTATGCTCTTTATGCTACTTTTAGTTATCTTTCTAAAATCTACAAGTCACCATGTAAACTCTAAGAGAAAACTCTAATAAAGAAAATAAATTACTTAAGCTTGCAAGTAAAACTAGGATTGGGCATCATCAAATGTATCTGACCAAGCATGCTAAATGCAATGCATAGGTTTTCTAACTTTCATAGCTACAAGGGTTAGCTTGCAAGGTTTCAAGTATTGGCTTGCCTTGAGCAGAGCAGTGGTTGAAGTTCTCCTCGGCTTCTTCCTCGTAGTATCCTCCTTCCTCCTTGTATCCTTGGTCGGTACTAGCGTCTATAAATAAATACGAGGTACACAATCACCAAACAATACTTAATTATTTTTAATCATCACACAAAAAGTCACACTAGATGATCTAGCATCATCACTCACATTACAAGGATTAAAGCACTTGTCTTATTTATTTTATTTGAGAAAAGTACTTTCTACTCATTGAAAAACTACTTAAGATTTAATATTCTCCAACTCAAACATGGGATCATGTTGACACATGTCATCACCACATATTTCAGTACATGAGAATGTGATTTAAAGTGGTGTCACAATTTAATAAGGTTTAACCTTTTTATTTTAATTAAATAAAGTGATTAGAAATGCCTATGTGGCATTCTTTTATTATTTGAACATTATTCCTACAAGTAAACCCATATGTTTTTATATATTCTGAAAGGTATGATAAAATGTGATTTTTGAGAGTTGGAATCAACTCAAAAGCTTTTATGGTTGAATTTTGAAAAATGTTTGAATACAGAAAAGCTTCTGTTTTGCTATTTTTACGATGGGTGATCTACAAATCTAAATGGTTTGAATCCAACAGGCTTGGATTAAGAATTTTAGTACCTTTCTAACAAAATTGGTTTCATGCATTTTGGTTCAGTGAATCGAGCTGGGTTGATTTTTGAATCTAGGTACGGAACTTTGTTTGAAATTAAGTGAATAAAACTAAATTTGAATTGTCGGGTCGCGCGAGATGTTTTACTAGGCCGGCCCACTACACACAGCGCGTACGCGGGCTGGTTAAGTGGTTGTCCCCACGCGTCAGTGAGACGCGGAGGGGCGAAGCGGTACGGGGCAATGTGAACCGCACGATCTAACTCTAATCGAACGACTACGGTTCATCGTCCACGTCGGGTAGCGTCGGCGAGACAGAACCCTAACACGGCAGGTGGGGGTCGTGGGAGGCTCACCGGGGCTCAGGCGAGGGTCGGCGATGGGGACGAACGACGAAGTCGACGACGGCGGTTCTCCTGGTACCGGCAACTTCTCCTGGGGCGGATCCAATCGACGGCTCCCTTCTTCTCCAGCAGCGGTGGGCTCCGGCCAAATTCCGGCGATGCGCTGCTCGTCTTGCTCCGGGAGTGAGGTGGGGTGGTTCTGAGTGAGAGGGGAGTGAACTGGTGTGAAGAAAACAAGCGGTGGAGGCCTCTATTTATAGTGGCTGAAGAGGACCGACGGGCGCGGGTTGAGCTTGTCGTGGTCGACGGCACAGAGGGCTACTGGCATGGGCGACGGTAGGGGCTGGTGCGGTGCTCCCTAGCGAAGCTCAATGGTGTGGTGGCGAGGCGTGGGGCGGTGCTGATCGGTCGGAACGTCGCGGTGCTCTGAGCGGGCCCGACGGCGATTTTAATGTCGCACAGCGCGCGTGGTCTGCGCGGCGGCGAACGGGCATGTCTGGAGGGGTGCTAGGATGCTGGTGATCATCCCTACAAGCGGCGAGAGCGGCGCGCGGTCTGTGGGTGCTGGTCGAGCGGGGCGCTCTGGAGCGCTCTCGGCATGGTCGCAGAGGAACTGGGCGTGTGCATTCTCGGTGGTCCAGGGGCTGGTAGTGCTCGAGGCTGGGACAGGAAGTGGCGGTGGATGGTGGAGTGCTTGCTAGACATGCTTGTTAGGCTTAGTGTTGCTCGTAGCTTGTTGTCGACAATGGGGTGGCAATGTGATTCTTGGCATGCTTGCCATTAATGGCTAGGCTTGCTCACAGTGGTGCTAAAGATTGCTAAAGAGGCTAGATGATCTACTAAGAGTTGGTTGCAACCAGAGAGGGAACAAGGTTGGCCAATTTTACTTCTACAAATAGTGTTTGTTTGTTGGTTGCAACCAGAGAGGGAACAAGTGTTTGTTGTTTGTTTGTTTGTTTGATGCCAGCAAGGTGTTTGATGAAATGGCCGCAAGAAGTTTAAATTTGAATTTTGGATTTACCTCAAAATTGTAATATATAGTGCCTAAAAAACTCACTTCATAAGGCACTTTTGATATTAACTCAAAAAATATAGAGGCATTGTCAAATATGCCTACAAAACTACTTTATAAGGCACTATTGAATATGCCTAACATAAAAAAAAGGCATTATCAAATATACCTATAAAACTACTTTTATAAGACACTATTGGATATCCCTTACATAACAAAAAGAGCATTATCAAATGTGCGTACAAAACTACTTTACAAGACACTATTAGATATGCTTTATATAAGAAAAAAAGACATTATCAAATGTGCTTACAAAACTATTTTACAAGACACTATAGGATATGCCTTACATAAGAACATAAGAAAAAGAAGCATTATCAAATGTGCGTACAAAACTACTTTACAATACACTATTGGATATGTCTTATACAAGAAAAAGAGGCATTAGCAAATATATCTACAAAACTACTTCACAATGATATTTTTTAGGTATGCTTTCAAATATATTAACAACCTTAACGGATACGGGGCATTTTTTGTCTTAAAAAATAATTTAATGCAATTTATCTACTTTTAGAAGCACTTTTCAATGCCTTCTAGTATTTAAGAACATGAGGTAGTGAACGGTTGCTCGGGACTGAAGAACAGGATGAAGATGAGTCTCTGTAACAGTTCTCCAAATCCAAACAAGTCGAGTCACACCAAAAGACCATTGTGCTCCCTCTTGAGGCATACTCATCCAATTCACCAACTCCGCCGCTGGTCAGCACCTTCTTGTCCCATCGCTACAGCAGCATTGCGTCGATAATAGTAGTCAACTTGTCAAGATCTCCGGCTCTGCGCGGTCAGGTCGCACATGCTAATCCAGCTAGGCACACGTAGCGGCACGAAGGTGTGAAGTTGTTTTCCCGGACTGGATTCGGGCATGCTTACGGCGTCTCGACCGGCCGACATAAATTCTGTCCGTTTGGGTCATGCCTCGGATGATTTGGCTCCGTGATTCGAAATGTCCGATCGACCATACACAGCAGTGCGATTCAAATGAACGAAAACGGATAGACCAGTCCAAGAGAAAAGACCCATGTGTCTACATGGGTCAGTCTGCGTCTACGTACATCCGGACAAACCTATTTGTCACTCAGATTTGAGTTATAACTGGATCGGACGGACCAAAATAATCCGAATAGATTGTACCGCTGGGCTGGGCGTCGCGTATTCCGCGCGCACATATACGAACACTTGCAGACGGTTTGTGTCGCCCATACGTTGGGCCTTTTTCCTCCCTCGTCGCATATTCGCATGTGAACCCATGCTGAAACACTCGCGCGCACGATTAGTAAAAACCGAAAACGGGCCCTCGTCTCTTTTCGTCAATAGGAAAAGGACGAGCTCGTCCACGATCTCGAGACTACTAACACGAAAGCAGTGGAATCATTGCTAGTACTCGTTAAGCTGGGTGAGAGAACGTACGTGCGGATCATCCCGTTTCCCGCCATGCGTATGCGTGGTTCCTGAAAAGCATCCACGAAATCATGGCGCTCGTATGCCCTCTGCAAAGGAAGAGATTCTCGCTCGCCTATCATCTCATCCATGCACCTAGACATGCATGATGCAGCACAGTGAGAGTGAGCGACGCTATGAACACACTCCTCTGCAAAGGGCTAGTATTACTTTTTTGCACGGAGGAGCTACGGCCTAGAGGGATTACTACATGTACTACTACTACTAGTAGTACCATCTCGAAGGCGAGTTTTCTAGAAGTACGTGAGAATCTCTTCTACCCGGATGAAGAATCGCACCACTGCCAAGAAGGAACAGGGAGCGTGCATACCCGGGAACGGGAGGATGGGTTGAAATGTTTACTACTATGGCACACATTCAGTCTCAGTGAGCACGCGACTTCTGGATTTGCAGCTAAGAGATCTTACAACGTGCCTACTTCAGTCTAGTAGTATTCCCTTGATCGACATGATCAGTGTACCGGGGGTATCACCTCTATTTCGAAAACAAAAACATAATCAGTGAAGGCTGTTTGTTGTTGCAAGATGTTTCAGACTTGCGTATGCTGTATGAATACAGTTACCAAAGTGTGACACTACTGCCAAAAAGGAAAGAAAATCTAGTATTAGTACTGGCAAGTGTTTGCTATGCAATTACAGACAATTATACAGAGAAAGTGAGTGTTACTCTCATTATCAGGTGCATTGAGAGCATCCTATCAGTTCCACCACCATCCCTTGCCAAAACATACCGTATGCAGCAACATCATTTTTTTCAGACACAATGTGCCGAGGCAGCAGCAGCAGCAGCAAGTAGTGCACTCCAGACCTAGAAAGCAAGCTAGATGATCAGTGGTGAATCGCATGAAAACATCACATCCATTATTGCGTCCTGGCGATGGTGTCCGCGCCTTGTTCACATTACCTCTACTTCAGCATCCCTTCATCTGTCTGTAGCTAGCCAGCTCTGACTACGGTTCAGCATCTTTTCATTCAAAAACTGGTCAAAGCGTTCGCTCCAAAAGCAACATTACGACGGTCCTAGCTTAGATTTCCCTACACTACGTAACTATTATTGCGTAGCTAATTGGCCTTGTGTGTACCCAGATAACTCAGTTAATCGGCTAGCATGTTTTTTATAGCATGGTGTCATTCTAAGATCATGGATCATTTGTTTTTGTGTAGAAGTGGTACAACTAGTAGCAGACGATCGACGGTTTAATTCTCTTGTACGCGTTCACGCATCCTCCGTTGTTCTTGTGCGACTAAATTATTAGTATTTTGTATGCCGACCAATTGCAACGTCGATTCCACTATCGAGTGTTTCCCGTGGCAACAACGCTAAAAACGAAAACGGTGAGAGTCTCGATTTCTGGGGCAGAGCAATTATCCCTGTTTTTCTGCGAGCAAGCATGGTGGAGGAACGAAAGAAGACAATGGTCTCAGCCTTTCCAGGGACGTTCATGCTGACGAGCGCGCGCGTTTTTAACCTGCCATGCATTGTGGGAAGCATCGCCCCTGTTTCGTTCCTCAAAAGAGTGTATGTGCACGGTACTAGCATCCCATGATTTGGAAATAGTTTTTCGTCCGTTTTATAGAATAAAATCACATTGGCCTAATAATTACATCGGCCAAACAAATACAAAATGGAGGAAACAAATACAAAATGGAGGAAACAAATACAAAATGGAGGATAGACCCTTTTATAAAACAGATCAAAATAAACAAGAAATCCGCAGAAGACCTAAATCTGCCACCGAAGACAAAGAGCCGAGACCGGGAAGAACCGGGGATCCACGACGAGGACCCCAAATGGGTAACGACACACCGCGCCACCGCCGCCGAGACCAACGGTCAAGGGTTTTCACCCGGAGCCATGTCGAGAGGAAGGTAGCCGCATCGGCGCCCCCAAGAGGATAACAGTACCCGTAGGCATCGCCACAGAGCTTTCGCCCGAAAAACCTACGTACCGCTCTCGGTCTGCCGCCATGTCCATTGTCCCCAAGATAGGCCTCCGGCACACGATCTGAGAGCTGCCGAAGCCGAAGCGCCGCAAACACCAAAGCCTCCCAACGCCCTCTCCTCACCATTCACATGATCGAGGTTAGGAACCACCACCACCTCCACGTCGCTCGCCGAAGAGACGTCTGTGCAGTCCACCTCCCGACGACGCCACCCCGATATCCAAGATCCTGCACAAGCGTGGAAGACACCACCATGACACATTCCTAAGAGCGGGCGTGCGAGGGTAGTCCATCCAAACAGGACGTGGACAAATCAGAGTGCGAGAGCAGTCCAGCCAAACAGGCGGTCATCGGATCTAGGCCCGCTGGCCCTGATCCAGCACCTCAGTCACCTAGCCGAGGGGTGGGCTCCTAGGCCTACCGGGAGCCCTTGGAACAATCAGGGCAGTAGGGCCCACCCAGCCCAAATCAGGCCCATATAGGCCCCGATTTGGGCCTAGGGAAAGGGCTCCGCAGTTGGAGGTCAGCTCCGCCACGCACCATCCTGGCCTCGTTTCGGTTTGCCCCTCCAATACTCGATCGAAGAAGGGGTGCTGATGTCGCGTCAACTACCACCGCCGTCGAATATCCACGAGCTTAGGCCCCGGCCGCCACTGGACCACAGCATCCAAGCACACCACCACCCACCGCCTCGAGATGCAGGAAGTCGCCCCGTCGCGGCGCGCTCGCTGCCGCCACGTCGGACCCCGCCGGCCTCTGCCTAGTCGCACCACACGCTGGGGTTTCCTCCACCCTGCATAGGACACCTCGCGTCGCGTAAAGGAGTAGCCGTCGTCGCCGGCACCGCCCGGGCTTTGCCCGGCGGCTCACGCTGGCGACGGCGAAAGGGGGTGTTAGAGTTAATCTTAATTAAAGAGTCTAGTTCACATTTCTAACTAGTGTGTACGTGTCCTATTTTGGTTAGGACAATGTGTCCATGTGTGAGCGTGGTGTTCAGGTCATGTAGGTTTAGAAGTCCAACATCGTGGAGTCTGAGTAGTACTAGTTCATTTAGGAATTGGTGCCCTTGTCGGTTTAGATTAGACTATGAAGTTGTATCTGACTATGTGTTGGTCCTAGACAGGTGCGTGTGTATATATACACATGCCAGAAGGTTATAATTATCTAAACTGTGGATTTGAAAAGAAAATAAAGAAAAAGAACGGACACGTGCCCTTGGTCATAAGTTTTCGAGCATGCTTGTTTGTCTAGTTTGATGTAGTCAATATGTGGTCAAATTTCAACAATTGGTATCAGATTGGGGTTAAAGATTTGAAGTCGCGCTTGCCCCGAGGAGGCGGCCCGACTAGCGCCTTGGGACGGGCGACTGGGTGGAGACGGAGAGCATGTTGTCATCGGTAAGGCGATAGGCGATCGTCGTTCGCGGAGCGACATGGAGGAGGCGGCAAGGAGGTATCGTCAACAAGGTGGTGGATGGTCGTCGATGGGAGCGGTGGTGCTGAGGTGCGGTGTCGGAAGGCTCGTCAGGATCGTCATCTGGAGGAGTGCGAGTCAAGGAGTCAAGTGTGTGCACGTTTGCCCATGTGATCAGTGTTGTGTCGGCGTGTTGTGGTTGTGTCTGAGTGCTCATCTCCGTAAGGATCCATTGCAGCTAAAGCACGTCACAATTGAGAGGTGTGCATGGTGTTTCATGAGTTGTGTCGAGCCCCCTGGCTACGGTCAGCGTAGGTTCAATGCTGAAAGGATACAGATACCGTCTAGAGGGGGTGAATAGGCGGTTTAAACTTTTACGAGAGTGACTCAACAAAGACGGAATTAAACTAGTGTTTATTTTGTCAAGCACAAAACCTAAAACAACTAGGATTCACCTATGTGCACCAATAACTTATGCTAAGTAAGACAAGCAACTATGTGATAGAAAGATATATACTTCAAGCACGAAGGCTATCACAAAGTAAGGTGCATAATTAAGAGCTCGGATAGAGAGATAACCGAGGCAAGCAGAGACAACGATGATTTACCGAGTCCCTCCCAACATGGAGTACGTCTCGTTTGGAGAGGGGTGGTATCAAACCACCAACGCCACAAGAGGCCCCCTTTTTTCTCCTGTGAATCTCACCCCAACGTGATCGATCCATAATTCCACTATCGGTGCACTTGTCGGTGGCAATCAGGAACCTCTCACAAGGTTGGGGCAATTCTCCACAACTCAATTGGAGGATCCCAACAAACAAGTTTGGGGGAAAGCTCCACAACTTAATTGTATGCCCTAAGTAATCCGCAACTTGCAAAACAACCAAACCGTCTAGGGTTCCAAAAACCCAAGAGTAAAAAACTTCTTAGCTTTCACCCAATGGAATCCTCATCGAGAACTCAAACCGATGCACCAAATGCAATGGCAAGAACACAAGAAGTGCTCAGGTCCTTCTCTCTCAAATTCCACCAAAGCTACAAAAGCTTATGGCGGAATAAGAGAGGAAGAACAATGGAGGAAATCCACAAAGGACTCTAAGATCTATATCCCAATATGTTACCCTCACTTAGAGGAGAGATTGATTGGTGGAGTTGTAGATCTAGATCTCCTCTTTCAAATCCCTCAAGAATATGCAAGAATCATATGAGGGATTGAGGGGAGGAAAGATCAAGAAGGTCAACAATGGAGGGGAAGACTTGCAAAACTCGGGGAAGAACCATTGGGGGAAGAAGGGCCCCTTTTATAGGCCCACTCTCTTCCGACCGTTTTGTGTCCGTTGGGGAAATTCCACATTGGAGACTCCAGTCTGCATTCATCTTACACCGGAGATTCTGGTCTATCTCCGGTCTATCTCCAGACCCCCATACAGAATGTCATGGGCCTGGTCTTGATGCTCGCTCCGGAGATTTGGCAGGAACTCCGGACCTGAGCACACCGGAGAATCCGGACTTTTCACTCAGGAGATTCCGGTCGGTTAGTATACAACGGAGATTCCGGCCAAATATCCGGCCTAGGAACCATCGGTCCAGCAAGGGAGGAAAGAACCAAATAAGAGGCAAACTTCAAATACCGATATCTAGAGTTTGGAAACTTCGATTAACCCAAAACCAATTTTGTTGGAAAGAGGACAACAAGAGCTACCCAACAAAATATTGGATACCACCAAGTGAGAATATTTCATGTATTATAAATTGATATTCCTCCCTTGGTGAGAAACCGATAAACCTCCAAAATCAAAAATGCAATAAGATATAAAAGGGAAATCTGTTTTTGATGAACTAGAGATTGGTATGAATATTACCACAAGCTCTATAAACTCACATGGATAATATACAAACAACAAACAAGAAAGATGATGCTGAGTATGCAAAGGTCTGAGCTATCTCCGAAAGATATGATCGAGTTACTCACTTGAGAGCCCCTCTTGATAGTTCGGTTATCTATTATATAAACCGGTCTCTCCAACTAACACCATGAGACCGATAAGAAAGAAACCCTATCAAGATCGTACCTTTGCCTTGCACATATTCCACTTGATATTGATGATGACGATCTTGTATACCTCAAGATGGAGCACCTTTCTTGATTGCACTAGCTTGGTGAAGACTTCGAATTTACTCCTCCATACTCCACTATGGAAGAGCCTATATTTTAGGAATATCCTCAGATATCCATGATCACCATAAGGACGGCAAGCTTCAAGCATATGATCTCTTCGAGATGGCACATCTTGAACTTGCACTTCATTTCTTTTTTTTATTATGTTGGTGTCTTGAATGTACACATGAGATATCACACCATCTTGTTATTCAAGACACACTTGCCATAGGCTCAACTTCTACTTAACTAATCTCCAGATCATTTCTTGAATCCTTGATCAACACTTTATCTTCTTCACATTCTTCTTCTTTTATTCTACGTTGAATCCAACACATGCTCCAAACGATGTCCATGGACAATTACTACAAGTGCAACTTGATACAAGCATTAGTTCATAAGGATTGTCACTAATTACGAAAACCACATATGGGGCCCACATGCTCTTTCAGGTGCGATGCCGAGGACAGACGCTGCTAGGAGAAGGTACCGGAAAGCGGGGAGGTGTGCAACCAGTAGAAGGCTACTGCAAGCAAGTAAAAGAGGAGTATGGTGTGAATCGAGTGCGTGGATGGCAGCAATAGCGGTGACACATAGGTGCAAACCAAGTGTGGCAGGGGCCAAGCAATGGTGGTGGCACAACATGGCAGTGCAAGAGAGCTGCAATGCATGTTTCCTGCATGGTCATACTAACTGTACGGACATGACAATGAAAATGATGAAGAGATGACGCGAAGTTGCAATGACTCAAGAGAGGGGAAGCACGAGGATGACAAGTTCATGATTAGGAGAAAATTGTTAGAGTTAATCTTGATTAAAGAGTCTAGTTCACATTTCTAACTAGTGTGTATGTGTCCTAGTTTGGTTAGGACAATGTGTTCGTGTGTGAGCGTGGTGTTTAGGTCATGTAGGTTTAGGATTCCAACATTGTGGAGTCTAAGTAGTACTAGTTCATTTAGGAATTGGTGCCCTTATCGGTTTAGATTAGATCAAAAAGTTGTCTCCGACTATATGTTGGTTCTAGACAGGTGCGCGCGTGTATATATATACACGCCACAAGGTTGTAAGGATCTAAACCGTGGATTTGAGAAGAAATTAAAGAAAAAGAATGGGCTCGACACGTGCCCTTGACCATAAGATTTTTTGAGCATGCTTATTTTTCTAGTTTGATGTAGTCGATCTGTGGGCAAATCCCAACAAAGGGACGAGGATGGGATGGGAGAGGGGACTAGGGTCGACCGCCCACGGGGAGGGTGACACGAAGCGTGTGTCGGTCAGGACGTGAAATGCTCGACTTAGCATCTCACATCTCCTTGTCGATATATTTTAAAGCAGCAGATTTCTAGCCAAATGTGGATATAACAGACAGAGACCAAACATGGTAGTTAGAATAAAATTTGTATGATAAGTTTTGGAAATGCTGAATTTGAAATCCAATGTCCACTAGTACAAAACATGTCTCTAATTCCGGATGTGCATCCGGGACTACCGTATCAGAACTAAAGGTAGAACCTTTAGTCCTGGTTCTGATACAAATCGGGACTAGAGGATCTCCATGTGGCCTCGCATAGTGCGCTGGGCCAGAGGACAACACGAGACGGGACTAAAAGTGTTCCGCCACGAAAGCGTTTTGGGGTAAACGGCTGCCGCAGCGGGAGGTGGGGTTTTAGGGTTTTATTTTTTCTTTTTGTATACAATTATTTTTCATTTCATGTTTATATTTTAAATAAGTTTTCATATACATATTGTCACATCCCAAGATTTTGGAAATTGGGACTAGAAAAAAATTGCATTTGCATGACATGCATGAGCATTGCATTGCATATTTGCATCAAGAAAAATTCCTAAATAGAAATAAAGGACTTAAACCCTAAATAGTATATGCCACTTTGTTCCTAAAGGGAATTAAATTAGCTTTATAAAAACCCACTGTTGCTAAGGCAGCAATTATTGCTAAATTATAGCCTAAAAATATCCAATGAATATTACAAAATTTTAGAAACAAAATTGAGCTCATTTAGAGCTATTATGAAAAAGTTATAGAATAAATAAAAACAAATAAAGATATAAATAAAATGATATATAAAAGGATTTATAAATCCACTACTTGAAAACTAGTAAAAATATTACAAATATGATTCTACAAGGATCTATTCGATTTTAGAAAATTTAGAAACAAAAATCATATTATTTGAAGTTTGTATGCAAAAGATATATAGAAAATACTAAAATAGAAAAAGAAAAATAAAAAAAATTAAATGGGCCGGCCAAGCCAGCCGGCGGCCCACTCAACCGACCGACAAGATTATAGATTTGATTTTAGTTTGATTTTTAGAAAACAAAAACTATATAAATGATTTAAAACTCATTAAATACTTATTAAATCATACAAAAAGATCTATAACTCCGATTAGGGTGAATCCAATTCCTACCGGTTCATATTAATGACCTCTATCTAGTAAACCCCAGAAAAAATTTAATTGACAGTTAAGACACGAGTTATAACAGAACTATTAAAACTCCTAAATTGGCAACGAGGATTTAATAATAAATACTCCATTGCATTAATTGATCTCCTGCATGCATCATGTATTCTAACATTGATTAGAGAACTAAATACAACCATTGTGGCATATTAAATTGTCATGCATGCATTTGTGAATTTGTTTATGATTGTATGGTTGTTTATATTTTATGCAATTGTTTGATCGATAGATTGCGAGGAGTGCAACGTCTGTGATTGCAAAGAGTGTTTGAAAGACTCCAACAACTATCAAGGCAAGTAGATTCTAATTGTTCATGATCATTGTCCTACTATTTTTAATGCATTGTGGTGTATTTTGTAGATGCATGAACAGGAAATACTATCGCTATGTTATGTCCTATTATGTGGTAGGGATCTTCTGTAGTTGAGCCACCGTTGGTAGATGTGCTTAGCCGTGCTATGATAGACAAGGGCCGGGTTACATCACTTAGAAGTTGTTTCTAAAGTATTGGTTTACGAAAACTAAAAACAACTTAATCAATGAACCTCCTGGGTGTGATGGGATTGACATTCTTTGGTGGTATCATTGCGGAAAGGCACCCAGGTATCAAGAGAAAATGATTGGCTTCTTTATTTGGTAGCTTACGTGTACAACCATGTGTCAATAATGAAATGGGAAGTTGGTTGGACCTAGTAGGTTGTGGTAACTCGAACCCACGTAGCCAGAGATGTAGAATTTTGGTAGGTTGGTACGGTGCGTGTCGGGTTTAGGGAGCTACTTTCCGAACGGTCCCTTCTTGGACTTCTCCCTATCATCACCCAATATGAGAGTGGTGGTACGAGATGGGCTGGCCAAGTCACATGGGTAAAGTGTACTAACCCGTGCAGGGTGTATAATCTAATCGATTAGCCGTCCCTAGTTATGGACATCTGAGTTGCTTAATATTGAGTTCATGACATGTTTCTTGCTCATTCTAATTTCTGAATTGCTTTAATGTTGATGGGTTAATCTATTTGGAATCTTTTCAAAGAAAATCAAAAACTGTTTATGAAAGTAGGACAAAGGTATTTGCAAATGCAAGCTAACCACAACTCCATTTGCCAAATAAGCATGTAGATGCTTGGAATATTGTCTCATTATTTAGCTCTACTTTCCATACATTCTAAGTATTGACCCTTCGGGGTTGCTACGTTTTATGTTGCAGGATGTTATTCCGATTCAGAGTGATCGACTAGATTTCGATACTCCACTCAATAGTTGTTCGCCTGTGGCACAATTGAAGGTGGAGCCTATCAATTGTTTTTGCTTCCGTATGCTACTTGATATTTGAGCTAGCCTTGAGTTAAGCATGATGTAATAATTGCAAATTCTAGATCATTCGTTGTAATAATAAGGCACTGTTAAATTCTTTGGTATTCATCTGTACTGTGTGTGCCAGTGAACCAATCCAGGGATTGGTACTATACACATGAACTCAGCCTTATCAGACGAGGGTGTTGCAGGATGGTATAAGAGCAGTGCGTTGACTGTATGATCGTGACCTAGGTTTAGAATAGGAAAGCCATATGAAATTATAAAACCTATTTGATTCTATCTATTCTCTCCTTACACTTCTTTTTAGTATCTTCTTATCAATTCAATTCTCATAGTGTTCTCTTTTAAAATATAGAAGGCAGGCTCTCTTTAGCAATAAACTTATAATTTTGTACTTATTAGATTCTTGTAATACTTCATCTATCTTTTCTAATCACATCTTGTTCAAACTTGTTGATGACCACTTGAGCAAGAAAGTGCAAGATTTAGAATAGTTAGATGATGTCCACCACATAGTTATGATATGATTTTGTTTAGATATAGCAATCGATCATTGCAAGAACTTGTGTGGTAGTTGTTTATTACGTTTATTTTGTGCTATTAGATATCTTAAAGTTCTAGAATATTTTTGAGAGATTTCCAATTATATTAATGAAGGTTTTGATTAGAAATTCATGATATTTTCGCTGCAGTTTTCTGCCTGACAGATTTTACTGCACGATTTTTCATTTTAAATTATTAACTCCTATTTAGCTCATAATTTAGGATCTGGTCTGAAACATCCTAATCTACCAGCACAAAAATTGGCTAAAATTCCTTATGAGCTTAAGGTGCCTAGAAAAATTAGTGAACACTGCTGTAGTTTTAGGACAGCTTCTGTCCATTGCTTTTATGATTGTAGGTTGACCCCAAAATGAATATTAGTCAATGGAAAACTATTTTATGGATGGTATGCCACTAAAACAAAACTTCCAGAACATAAACAAAACTATTTTAGCTTGAGTGTTGTTCGTGTTGATTGTTTGCTTGTGTGCTAATTGCTTGATTCATATAGTTATGGGTAGTATTACTTCTCTAGTCTTTCTATCTATAACTCATCAATGCTACCCAAAACAAATGCCACCATTATACCATAAAGATTGGAACACATAGTTTTCCTACTAGATTATCTATATTGGATTCACAACATTTAGATGTAATAGTAGGCATAGACTGGATGGTTAACTAAGAAGCTCGGATACTTGGTGCACAACTTGATACTACACTCACATTCCTAGAGGGAGGAAGAACAAGATATAGTTTATCAACTAGCCTTGGCGATGCAAGTTTATTTTTCTTAAGGGGGTTAGCCTCGAGTATACCACCCACGCGTTGCTAGCCATTCCAAATCTCGAGGACGAGATTCATCTTAAGGGGTTTAGTCTGTCACATCCCAAGATTTTGGAAATTGGGACTTGATTTTTTTTTGCATTTGCATGACATTCATGAGAATTGCATTGCATATTTGCATCAAGAAAAATTCCTAAATATAAATAAAGGACTAAAACCCTAAATAGTATATACCACTTTGTTCATAAAGGGAATTAAATTAGCTTTATAAAAACCCACTGTTGCTAAGGCAGCAATTATTTCTAAATTATAGCCTAAAAAGATCCAATAAATATTACAAAATTTTAGAAACAAAATTAAGCTCATTTGGAGCTATTATGAAAAAGTTATAGAATAAATACAAACAAATAAAGATATAAATAAAATGAAATATACAACAATTTATCAATCCACTACATGAAAACTAGTAAAAATATTACAAATATGATCCTACAATGATCTATTCAATTTTAGAAAATTTTAGAAACAAAAATCATATTATTTGGTGTTTATATGCAAAAGATATAGAGAAAATATCAAAATAGAAAAAAAAGGAAAAAAAATAAATGGGCCGGCCAAGCCAGCCGGCGGCCCACTCAACCGACCGACCCGACCAGGGATGCGTGCACTGATCGATAACTCACGTGTATTAAAAAGCGTGCAAAATAGATTTTCTAGACCTATCTCTATTCAAACACTTATATCTTTTAATCTACAACTATGAATCGACTTCCATTTGTTCTACTTGTTCCCTATTCAAATACCTATCTCTCCACCGTCATAAACCTCCATATAAACCCGTGGAGCCACATCTCTATGAGTTTCCCTTCTCGAAATTCTAAATCTACACATGCCCGAAACTTATTTCATTTATTCACCCATCCAGACTTCATCGTTTGCTTTTGGAGAAAACATGAAAGTTGTAGATCTCATTGAAATCTTTCAATCCCGACAAACCTCACCTCTTTTCATCCACCACAGCAAGATAATTTCGCATCGCAATATTTCCGATATGACAGTATAAATCCAAGATCTAGTCGCGCTCGTTTCTTCATATCCAAATTCCTTTGGTGAAAAGGTAGCTCTAATGATTTTCTACAACTTTCATGTTGAAAGTTTTTCGATTTGATCTACGGACTTGTCTCTCTAATACAAATATCTTTCTTATCTATTATGAGCGAAAATCGAGCCGATCTTCTCTCCTAGCCATCGGATCTCATCCCGACGGCCAAGATTAGATCGTCTCGACGAAGGGGTACGAGCCAACCACATCTTGCCGCATCATCAACCAGGTCAGCACCCGTCCTGTCAGCGCTGACCCAACCAGTCAACGTTGATCCTCTCTTCCAAATAGAAAAAAAATCTAAAATTGCAAAAAATGCATTGAACTTGTAAAATTCATATTAAATAAAATACTTGTCCAACAATTGTGTATAATATATCAAATTGAAGATAATTGCATGTAGTTCAGATTAGATCTAAATTTTGAGCTATAGTTTCCTGGAAATAAATTAAATATATTTAATGGCGTTTTAGAGTATTAAATCCACAATAAATTATTTACGGGTCATAAAAATATGAATAATATGTCAAAAGAAAGCTACTCTAATGTAGATTAATAATCTCAGATTATACCTAATCTTTGCATTATGTATTTACCGTAATGATTTAATTAGGTTTAATGGCTTTAAAAATCATTAAAATTCATAGTAATATATTTGCTTATCAAAAAAATATAAATAATATACCGATGGAA
The DNA here is from genome assembly GCA_916181665.1 of Avena sativa. NCBI lineage: Eukaryota > Viridiplantae > Streptophyta > Magnoliopsida > Poales > Poaceae > Avena > Avena sativa. The sequence goes on from OV702294.1 coordinate 514,457,899, forward strand.
AGATAGTTCCAAGTAGATCATCAATATGCAATTGGTTCAGGCAAATAATGTAAGGTTCTGCTGTAGATATTTAAACAAGTTAATACCCTTTTTGGAGTAATAAATTCATAAGAAAATAAATAACGTTCAGAAAAATACAAGTAATATATCGCTGGAATAACAATCCCGTGAAGATTATAGATCTGATTTTAGTTTGATTTTTAGACAACAGAAACTATAAAAATTATTTAAAACTCGTTAAAGACTATTTAAATCATACAAAAAGATCTCTAACTCCAACTAGGGTGAATCCAATTCCTACTGGTTCGTATTAATGACCTCTATCCAGTAAACCCTAGAAACAAATTTAATTCGACAGTTAAGACACGAGTTATAATAGAACTATTAAAACTCCTAAATTGGCAACGAGGATTTAATAATAAATACTCCATTGCATTAATTGATCTCCTTCATGCATCATTTATTCTAACATTGATTAGGGAAGTAAATACAACCATTGTGGCATATTAAATTGTCATGCATGCATTTGGGCATTTGTTTATGATTGTATGGTTGTTTATGTTGTATGCAATTATTTGATCGATAGATTGCGAGGAGTGCAACGTCTGTGATTGCAACGAGTGTTTGAACGACTCCAACAACTATCAAGGCAAGTATATGCTAATTTTTCATGATCATTGTCCTACTATTTTTAATGCATTGTGGTGTATTTTGTAGATGCATGAACAAGAACTACTATCGCTATGTTATGTCCTATTATGTGGTACGGATCTCCTGTAGTTGAGCCACCATTGGTAGATGTGCTTAGCCGTGCTATAATAGACGAGGGCCGGGTTACATCACTTGAAAGTTGTTTCTAAAGTATTGGTTTGCAAAAACTAAAAACAACTTAATCAATGAACCTCCTGGTGTGATGGGATTGGCATTTTTTAGTGGTATCATTGCGGAAAGGCACGCAGTTATCAAGATAAAATAATTGGCTTCTTTATTTGGTAGCTTACGTGTATAACCATGTGACAATAATGAAATGGGCGATTGGTTGGACCTAGTAGGTTGTGGTAACTCGAACCCATGTAGCCAGAGATGTAGAATTTTTGATAGGTTGGTATGGTGCGTGTCGGTTTTGGGGAGCTACTTCCCGAATGGTCCCTTCTTGTACTTCTCCCTATCATCACCCAATATGAGAGTGGTAGTACGATCTAGGCTGGCCAAGTCACATGGGTAAAGTGTACTAACCCCTGCAGGGTGTATAATCTAATCGATTAGCCATCCCCAATTATGGACATCTGAGTTGCTTGATATTGAGTTCATGACATGTTTCTCGCTTATTCTAATTTCCGAATTGCTTTAATGTTGATGGGTTAATCTATTTGGGATCTTTTCAAAGAAAATCAAAAACTGTTTATGAAAGTAGGAAAAAGGTATTTGCAAATGCAAGCTATCCACAACTCCATTTGCCAAATAAGCATGTAGATGCTAGGAATATTGTCTCATTATTTAGCTCTACTTGCCATACATTCCAAGTATTGACCCTTCGGGGCTGCTACGTTTTATGTTGCAGGATGTTATTCCGGTTCAGAGTGATCGACTAGGTTTCGATACTCCACTCAACAGTTGTTCGCCTGTGGCACAATTGAAGATGGAGCCTATCAATTGTTTATGCTTCTGTATGCTACTTGATATTTGAGCTAGCCTTGAGCTAAGCATGATGTAGTAATTCCAAATGTTGGATCATTTATTGTAATAATGATGCATTGTTAAATTCTTTGGTATTCATCTTTACTGTGTGTGCCAGTGAACCGATCCAGGGATTGGCACTATACACATGAACTTAGCCTTATCAGGTGAGGGTATTACACATATTCTACATCACTGCATACTGTATGCGTTGATTCATATATAATATAATTTCTCTCATGATCATACAGACATATATACAACTTGGTATACGAGTCCCAACCGGGACTAGATCCTGTCTATTTTATTACATGAAAATCATTACATTACATTACATGGATGCTTTATTTACTATTACTCAAATTGTATTCTCCTTTTGGGTGTATGTCCTCCTTAAGCAAAAATCTCGACAATTCCTCTTGAATTGCTCGTAGTTGTTGCTGTGGTAAGAGCTTATCTCGCATCGCATCCAACTATATATAAAGAAGTAGATCATTATGAATGGAACTCAACACACATTATGGTATAAAATAAATTATGAATATATTGTTTACATATTTCAAGAAAGTTCGTGCCCTTCTCAATACACCCATAAATAAACTCGCATACGTAGTATACACATAAATTAGTCTCCCGCGGCTGCCTCGCACACTTTTCAAGAATATAATTCAATCAAATAATAATCGAACATGATAATTGTATTGAGACTAGAATTTGAGAAATGAGCGGACCTAGTTCACGTACTACTTAACGGGACCGGAATAAAAGTCAGCTCCATACTCCATTCACCCTCGCCTCCTTCGTGAAGTGTTTCAAACACTGCCCGACAAAAAACAAATGAATGAATGAGTTATTAATAACTTGACATCTCAGAGAATGAACGAAAGAGACAAATATAGTATGATAATGATTGAAATTACTTTTGGAGCATAGTAAGTATGTTGCGATAGTCTTCCATGCTTTTCTTTAACGAGTCTGAGATTTCAACTCTTGGATGGTCAACGTTAATGTTTACGAGAATCCAATAAAAGATGCGCACGTTTATATACATGGGTAACTCATCAATTACACTTAACATCGAGTAAGCAAAAAGTGAATGTGTACAAGACAGTAAGACTCTCACTCATAGTTGTAAGGAAATATTATTTGCGTACTGTAATGTTGTTCCTTTAAAAACATTAGCAAGTTAAGCTCCATTTCCTCGGACTTCGACCTTAGCGTATGTTCATTAACTCGATTTGGGTCAACGAACCCAATGGAATAGATTCTCTTTCTTCTACATTTCCGAATCTTCATTCTGCATAGTAGCGTACAAAAGGATATTGTCAACACCCGGATTTTTTCAATCCTAGATGCCTGTTATGCCATACATCGCAATCCCAGGATTACCATTTTTGCGAGACATAACAGAATTGGATACCATAGTACTTCATCCATTATAACGATACATAAGTTCTTACACAAATAGGGATCTCATGATCCAGTTCTTAATACAACATCAAGCAGCGGAATACGTAATAATAACGGTAGTGTAGGCGAAGCTCCATCTTCAGGGTCACAGGCAATGCTGACGATGGGAGATGATCCTAGTTGTCGTAACCTTCCTGGGGTCCATCTTCCAGGTAATCCTCTTCATAGTCTGGCCATGGGAATAGCCAGGGACAAAGCCATGAGTACTCTTTAAGTACTCGCAAACTAATACTAACAGGTAAGGGGTTTTTGGATAATAGGGCACTAGGCTCTAGGGTTGTTTTGCAAAAGCCAGATTTATCTCTACTAAGTTCTAAAGCTAGTCGCAAATTTATAAATCCTAAGTGGGATCTTGTAACTCAGGTCACAACTCTGTTGTGGTCAAGTCAAAGTCTCAATTCATTTCACAAGTTATTTTGAAAAGTCTGACGGGGGAACAGTATGGCCACTCCAACTGTCCATAACCGTGGACGCGGCTATTCGAATAGTTTGACACTCTGCAGAGATTGTACACTTTCACCACAACATTCGATACATCCGTCAGGAACAAATCCTGAATTCACCATACTTAGTATGCGGATAATCAATCCTAACCTTTCATTTACACGCCCTAGTATAAGAACCTCTCCTGTGAGTTTGGCCTCCCAACCATGACTCACTGTCATCTTGGGTACTGCACAGGTGGACAATCTTCACAAGGTAGCCTCAGCTCAGACCTTGGCCGTGAGGGAACTAATACTAAGGAATATAAGTTTCCAGTCAAGCCCTACCCAATATTCGGGTATTGTGGTTGTACGCTAAGATTGGAATGGTATCGCATCTAGACAACCATCATTTTTATAAAGGGCTAAGGCTCATGCCTCAACATTTTCTTCACCAAAAATCATCAAGTGTTTGGTAACACATGTCCAAAACATTTCAATAGAATGATCCATCATTCCAAGGTTTTCATAACCATTTTTCCACCAAGTATTCCCATCTAAAAGTTGATCAAGTTTTATGCTTAGCACTAGCATCTACAGGTGGGGGTAGTACTAATGAGGGGTGGTAACTAGTGGAGTTTCACTAAGTCCAACCTTATATCTTAGGCTGATATCAAGGTTTCTAGCTTAGACCAAATTTTATGCTCTTTATGCAACCTTCAGCACAACTGTCTAGTATCTACCAAACTCTTAGGTAGACTCTAAGTAAGCTTTGATAAAGAAATAAAGTAAGAAGCTTGCACATAAAACTAGGATTGGTTTATCAAGTGAGTATAATCACATATGCTTAAGGCATATAGTAGTCATATCACAAGTATGGGTTTGTGGCATCAGTAGGGTATCTGGCAAGGGTTAGCTTGCACATTCACTAGTAGTATTAGGCTTGCATCAGTGTCAATATAAGCTTGCATAGTTACTAGCTTGCCTTGTGTAGAGCAGTGGTTGAAGTTCTCCTCGGCTTCCTCTTCGTAGTATCCTCCTTCCTCCTCGTATCCTTGGTCGGTACTAACGTCTATGAATAAATACGAGGTACATAATCACCAAACGATACTTAACTACTTGCAATCATCACACACAAGGGTCCTATAGATGATCTAGCATCATCTCTAACATTACAAGGTTAAAGCTTGGTTTAAATCTTTTTATTTTTAGAAAAGTAATTTCTACTCATTGAAAAATTACTTAAGATTTAAAATTCTCCAAACTAAACATGGGATCATGTTGACACATGTCATCACCTCATATTGTAGTCCATGGGAATGTGATTTAAAGTGGTGTCACAATTTAATAAGGTTTTACCCTTTTATTTTAATTAATTAAAGTGGCTAGAAATGCTTATGTAGCATTCTTTTATTACTTGAACATTATTTCTGCCAGTAAACCTATATATTTTTATAGATTCCGAAAGGTATGGTTAAATGTGATTTTTGAGAGTTGGAATCAACTCAAAAGCTTTTATGGTTTAAATTTGAAAAATGTTTGAATGCAGAAAAGCTTCTGCCTTGTTATTTTTACTATGGGTGATCTACAGATCCAAATGACTTGAATCCAACGGGCTTGGATTAAGCATTCACAGACCTTTCCAACAAAATTGGTTTCATTCAAATTGGTGCAATGAATCGATCTGGGTTGATTTTTGAAGTTGGGTACAGAAGTGTGTTTGAATTTAAAAAGAAAAGGTTTAATTTGAGTTGCTGGGCTGCGTGGGAAATTCTAACGGGACGGCTTGCTAAGCGCAGTGCTCCCGCAGGCTGTGTAAGTGGTGTCCCCACGCGTCAGTGACATGGGGCTGGGCGAAGCGGTATGGGGCAACGTGGATCGTTCGATCTAGTTCTAATCCAACGGCTGTGGGTCATCGTCGACGCGAGACAGCTCTGGCGAGAACGAAACCTAGCGCGGCCAGTGAGGGGTGCTGGGGGATCACCGGGGTACTGGCGAGGGTCGGCGAGGCGGGCGAACGACGAAGTCGACGACGGCGAACCTCCTGGTACCGGTGGCTTCTCCTGGGGCGGCTCCAATCGCTGGCTCCCTTCTTCTCCAGAGGCGGCGGGCTCCGGTGAAATTCCGGCGAGGTGGTGCTCGCCTTGCTCTAAGAACGGTGTGGCACGGTCAGTGAGGAGAGGGAAGTGAGATGGTGTGAAGAAATCGTGCGGGGGTGGCCTCTATTTATAGTCGAGCGAGGGGACCGTCGGGGCGCACGGTAAGCTCGTCGGGGGCGACATTACAAGCGGCTAAAGGCATGGGCAATGGTAGGGGACGGTGCGGTGTCTCCTGGCGATGCTCAACGACATGGTCGCGAGGCATGGGGCGGTGTGGTTTGGTCTGGAACGGGCGATGCTCTGCACGGCAGAGGCGGCGTCTTCGACGGCGGGCGGTGGCTGTATGGCACCGGGCGGCAAACGGGGATGTCTGGCGGTCTCCTGGGTCGGTGGTGATCGTGTGTGCACGCGGTGAGGGCGGCGCGCGGTCTGTGGTTGATGGTCGAGGGTGGCACTCTGGCGCACGCTCGGCATGGTCTGGGCGCAGCTTGTGCGCGTGGTCCATGGCTTGGCAACGCTTGCGACTAGGACAGTGAGTGGCGGTGGACGGTGGGCTGCCTCCCAGACATGCTGGATAGGCTTGCTGCTGCTCCTAGCTTACTGTCCACAATGGGGTGACATGGGTGTGCTCGGCTGTTCACCATTAATGGCAATGGCAAGCTCATAGGGGTGCTAGTGTTGGGCTAAACTTTCTAGATGATCTACTGAGCTGTGTGTGAGCTAACTAGGGAACAAGTTAGGCCAAATTTACTGCACACTATAGTGTTTGAGGTTTTGTTTGATTTGTGTCTGCAACCTGTTTGATGAAATGGCCGCATGAAATCAAGTTTTGAATTTTGAAATGATTTTTGGTGGGTTTGCTAGATTGGTTCTGGTGAGTCTGCAGATGCTTGGGTTTTGAAAGTTGAGCTTGTTTGAGTGGGTTTTGAAAAAGTGGGATCTTCCCATATGAAGAAGATTCAATTTTGAAATGTCATTTAAACTATGCATTTGAAAGTTTCTGGATGATCACAAAGTGGGCCTTGATACTCTGTCATGAGTACATTCAAGGGGTGCTAAGATCCAGAAAAGTCTCTGTTAGGTTCTGAAAGTTTGAGGCAGCCAAAGTAGGCATGGGAGTTAAATTGGTCAAAATGACCATTCACTTAATATATTTGTTTTGATTTACTTGTCTTTAGGAAAAGTGTGGGAAATGTTTTAGATGATGTTCATTTCACCTAAGAAACATTTTACAAGCAATGGATCACACAAACAAGGTGGTTTTTAAAGAAATTCAAAATCCATGCATACACATATACATGCATTCATGAGTTTATTTAGAAAAGTTTTTGTTAACCCTAATCTTGATGATTAGTGTTTGATGATCTAAGTTTGGTATTTTTGGGATGTTACAAACCTTCCCCCCTTAAACAAAATCTCGTCCCGAGATTTGAAAAAGGACGAAAAGATTACCTAGGATTTGAAGAGATCGGGAAACTCCGTTCTGATGTGATCTTCGCGCTCCCAGGTAGCTTCCTCTTCCGTGTGGTTGCTCCACTGAATCTTGAGAAACTTGATGCTTCGGGTTCGGGTAGTTCGAAAGGCTTCTTCCAATATACGGATGGGTACTTCGGGATAGGTCAGGTCATCGTTGATCTCTATGGTCTGGTGATCGATATTCTTGAACACTTTGGTCTTCTTGGGGACTTCGAGACACTTGCGAAGTAACGAGATATGGAACACGTTGTGCATAGCTGACATCTCTTCAGGTAGTTCTAGTTGATAAGATACTTCTCCTCGACGGTTCAAAATTTTGAAAGGTCCGATATATCTGGGGGCTAACTTTCCCTTGAGTTGGGAACGCTGCATTCCCTTCAATGGCGACACTTTCAGATAAACAAAATCTCCGATGTTGAAGGCGAGGTCTCCTCACGAATCTTGTGAACCTTCTCTTCTGCTTATTGTAGGATGTTGGGTCCGAAGATCTGACTCTCTCCTACTTCCGATCAGTTCAAAGGGGTGCGACACTTTCTTCCGTACATGAATTCAAATGGGTCCACTTGCAAACTGGCTTGGTAACTATTGTTGTAAGAAAATTCTGCAAAAGGCAGACAGTCTTCCCATTTGGATCCATATTCTAACACACATGCTCTCAGCATATCTTCGAGTATTTGATTTACTCGCTCCGTTTGTCCATCGGTCTGAGGGTGATACGCGGTACTGAAATCTAGGCGGGTTCCTAAACCTTCTTGGACTTTCTTCCAGAATCTCGAGGTAAACTAAGTTCCTCGATCCGATACAATGTTCTTGGGGACTCCATGCAAACTAACGATTCTAGCGATGTACAACTCGGCTAGATTTGAACTCTGATAGGTGGTTTTGACTGGCAAGAAATGGGCGACTTTGGACAATCTGTCCACTATGACCCAAATAGAGTCATTTCCCCTACTAGAAGTAGGTAGTCCAGTGATAAAGTCCATTCCTACAGAATCCCATTTCCATTCCGGAATTTGCAAAGGTTGCAACAATCCAGCGGGTCTTTGATGTCCTGCCTTGACTCGCTGACATATATCACACTTGGCGATATAGCTTCCGATTTCTCTCTTCATCTTATGCCACCAAAATTGCTCTTTCAAATCTTGATACATCTTCGTTCCTCCGGGATGGATAGAATAAAGAGTATCATGAGCCTCCTTCAAGATAACTTCTTTCAACTCCGAATCTGATGGTACACAAAGGCGTCCTTTGTACCACAGAACTCCTTCTTCGTCTTCGGTGAATCCGGGTACTTTGCCTGTACCGATACGACGCTTGATTCCATCGATACTAGCATTTCCCTTCCGCGCTTCTTTAATCTGACTGATCAAAGTGGGCTGAAGTTCTATGCTAGCCAAAAATCCTTCACTTACTAATTCTATTCGAAAATCTTCCATCTCCTTGTGCAGACTTGGTTGCTCCTTCAAAATCATGGAGTTCAAGCGGCACGGCAATCTGCTAAGGGCATCGGCTACCACATTGGCTTTACCAGGGTGATAGTGAATGTCCAGGTCATAATCCTTGATTAGCTCAATCCATCTTATCTGCCTCATATTCAGCTCCTTCTGAGTGAATATATACTTTAGGCTCTTGTGATCCGAATAAATCTCACAACAATTTCCCATCAGGTAATGTCTCCATGTCTTTAGGGCTAGAACTACGGCTGCGAGTTCGAGGTCATGGGTTGGGTAGTTTTGCTCGTGTTGCTTCAATTGTCGAGATAGATAAGATATAACTTTTCCCTCTTGCATTAGCACACACCCGAGACCAATCTTGGATGCGTCACAATACACATCGAAGGGTTTCGTGATATCCGACATGATTACGATTGGGGCTGATATCAATCTCCTCTTGAGTTCTTGAAAACTCGCTTCACACTTGTCTGTCCATTCAAACTTCTTGTCCTTCTTCAGCAATTGGGTCATGGGTCGGGCGATACTCGAGAATCCTTCTACGAATTTGCGGTAATATCCCGCCAATCCAAGAAAAGCACGAACTTGGGTTTGAGTGGTTGGGGCTTGCCAATCTTCTACATCTTTCACTTTGGCAGGGTCAACGTCAATTCCTCCGGCTGATACAATGTGACCGAGGAATCCTACTTCCTGTAACCAGAATTCACATTTGCTAAACTTTGCATACAGCTGATGCTCTCTAAGGGTTCCAAGAATGGTCCTTAGGTGTAGCTCATGTTCTTCTTGTGATTTGGAATAAATCAGAATGTCATCGATGAAAACAATGACAAACTTATCCAGGAAGTCCATAAAAATCTTATTCATGAGATTCATGAAATAAGCGGGGGCATTGGTTAATCCAAAAGACATGACTGTATACTCGTACAATCCATATCTGGTGGTAAAGGCAGTCTTTGGAATATCCTCTGCACGAATTTTGAGTTGATGATAGCCAGTTCTAAGATCAATCTTAGAAAACACCTGGGCACCGGTTAACTGATGAAACAAATCTTCTATCTTGGGCAAGGGGTACTTGTTCTTGATGGTGACATCATTCAACTTCCGATAATCCGTACACAGACGGTTACCTCCATACTTCTTGTCCACAAACAAGACAGGTGATCTCCATGGGGACGCACTTGGTTGAATCAATCCGATTTCCAGCATGGAATCCAGTTGCTTCTTCAGTTCTTCTAGTTCTGACGGGTTCATACTATAGGGTCTCTGGGCTATGGGTCCTGTTCCAGGGATTAGTTCGATGATAAACTCGATATCCCGATCTGGGGGCATACCAGGCAAAACATCTGGAAACACATCGGGGTATTCACAGACTATCCGAACTTGGTCAATGGTAGGTTGGGCTAGACTCTTGTTACACTTGAATTGGCGAGGTAAGGTTTCCGATATATGCTCGACTGATATTCCGGTGGTACTGGTCATGGTGATGGCTTTCTTGGCATAGTCAATCAATCCCTTATGTTTGGACATCCAATCCATTCCTAGTACTACTTCCAAACCTTTAGTTCTGAGTACTATTAGGTTAGCATAAAAATCTATGCCATGGATTCGGATAGGGACGGCTTTGCAAATTTGCCTAGCCTTGGTGGTTGATCCGGGGATTTGTACAATCATCACATGCTTCAATTTGGTTGGTTGAATTTTACTAGTGCAGGCAAATTCTTTGGTGACAAATGAGTGCGATGCACCAGAATCAAACAACACTCTTGCAAGTACTGAATTAACAGAAAACATACCCAGCACGACGTCTGGCGCTTCCTGAGCTTCTTCAGCATGCATGAGAAAAAGACGGCCATTTCGGTTGAGTGAATTTCCTGGGGCAAATCTCCTTCCTGGCTGGACACGACGCTGCTGCTGAGCTGGGACATTGGTATTGGGTGCTGTAGCATTCTTCTTGTTGGGACACTCATTGGAATAGTGGCCTTTATTTCCATAGTCATAACAGGTCACTTGTGACTTGTCCTTGGCTGCGACAGGCACAACATTGCTTCCAGTCCTCGGGGCAGTGTTGGGATTGGCGGTAGCATTGTTGGTGTTGAACTTGGGTGGGGCACGGGTGAAATTGCTAGAGTTGCCGGGGTTAGTGTGATTTCCTCCGGGTCTAGGGTTTCCACGGTTGGGGTAGGTAGGACGGGTCATAGGGGGTCTATTGGTTCTTGGGGCAAATCCTGGAGATGGGTTGGGGCGATACTTTGGGGTCTGATGGGTTCCGGGTTGATGCATCATGCGACGCTTGCGGTTCTCATTGGCCTGGTTGATCTTTCCTTCCATCTGGATGGCTGAATCGACAAGCGCTTCAATATCGGCAAAGGGGATATTGACTAACACCGTCTGCATCTCGTCATGCAGACCATTCAGGAATCTTTCTTTCTTCTTGGCTTCGGTGTCTATCTCGTCCGGGGCATCCCTAGCTAATGACAAAAATTTGTCACGGTATTCCACTACGGTCATCCTTCCTTGCTTCAACTCTCTGAACTCGTCTCTCATTCTCTTGATGAAACCTGGTGGCACATGGGTTTTGCTAAACTTGACCTTGAATTCCTCCCAGGTCATCATCTGGCCTCCGGTCATGGCACGAACACTGTTCCACCATGCCCTGGCATCTCCGGCTAAATAATGGGTGGCGAACAGGACTTTCTCGTTGGCTTCCACTCCTGCGACTTCTAGGTTATTTTCCATGGTTTGCAGCCAATCATCGGCGTCTAGGGGTTCTTCTGACTTGGTGAAAACGGGTGGGTTGGTATTCTGGAAATTCTTGAGCTTAGATCCGTGGTGGTCCTGATTTCCATGGCCTTGGTTGGTGTGGGCTAGCTGGGCTATCTGTTGCAGAGTGGCTAGGTTGGCTTGACGTTCCGCTCTTTCAGCTTCGCGGTCAGAGGTCAACATTTGCAGAATCTGCAACATCGGATCCGGGGCTGAACCACTTCCTCCACGTGGCATCTGAAGATTTAGATAAACCGTGAGAAAAGAGGGAATTTTTCTAAGGTTTGGGGTCTTTGAAAAGTTTTTAAAGTTTTGACTCAGATTTCTCTAGCAACTTGCTTTTTCATTCATTCAATCACTCGATACAACGCACACCACATCAAGGGAAAACAGATGGTTTTAAGAACCATTCTGGAAACTACGATACAGTGGGACCGACTACTACTCACTACGCTAGTGCTCAGTGCTACTACTCCTCGGAGTTTGTGGCTTCATCATCTTCATTATCATCGATGAAGGCGAAATCATCCTCATCGGTGAAGAAGTCCATGGCCTGATCCTCTAGAAAATCATCGTCATCGCTGAGATAAGAGTAAGGGTCTCCACGAAGATCCTCTCCGGCATTCTCCCTTTCCTCTAACTGCATGTCTCTCTCGTGGATGGTCTCCTCCAGAGATGAGATGCGATGGCGAAGACGGGCAATAATGCGCTCCTTCTTGTCGAGTTGACGGCGACGAGACTTGCGGTCCTTTGCTAGCATGGCTATGGTCTGATCCTTCGTCTTGATGATGGCAGACTTGTGGTTGCAATAGTCACGGCAGTTGTCCAACTCCTGCTGACGATCATACATCATGAAGCTAAGGTGGTCCAATTGAGTCTTCAGCTCGGGGTGGTATGGGGCTTCCAAGGGTTGTCCATTTGCATCACGTCTTGGGAAAAACTCAAAGCGAGTACCCTTGATCTGATTGATGCTCTGCCCACACAGACGGAAGAGAGATTCTTGCATTGCTCTGGCAAGTCCATCGAGCCAGTTGTTCTCTCTCAAGGTAAACTGAATTCCCTCCACAGTGGGAGGTTCAATCTTTCCTCGGAGACTTGCAACAATTAGCCACTACAGATCTTCTCCTCCTTGATCATTGAGCTGAGCTCCGAAGAACTCGGGGTGTGGACGCTCAAGAAGTTCCGAAAGCTGATCCAGATCCCTCTCAAAGATAAGGTCTCCTCCATTCCCCAACTGATAAAACTTGCTGTACTTCACGTCCATCTATAAAAATAGAGGATGAGTAGATTAGCAGAGTGATCAAGTGTGTCAAAATTTTATGTATTTTGCAAGAGTTTTTGAGGAACATGAAGTTTTATGAAAGAATTAAAGAGATAAGAAAGAGAATAGGTTTTTGTAAATATTTGTTTTCTTTGGTTTTGAAACTAAGTTTTTGGTTCAACGTCCAACCTAACTAGGGTCTCCTATGGTCAGGATGGCTCTGATACCAACTTGTCAACACCCGGATTTTTCAATCCTAGATGCCTGTTATGCCATACATCGCAATCCCAGGATTACCATTTTTGCGAGACATAACAGAATTGGATACCATAGTACTTCATCCATTATAACGATACATAAGTTCTTACACAAATAGGGATCTCATGATCCAGTTCTTAATACAACATCAAGCAGCGGAATACGTAATAATAACGGTAGCGTAGGCGAAGCTCCATCTTCGGGGTCACAGGCAATGCTGACGATGGGAGATGATCCTAGTTGTCGTAACCTTCCTGGGGTCCATCTTCCAGGTACTCCTCTTCATAGTCTGGCCATGGGAATAGCCAGGGACAAAGCCATGAGTACTCTTTAAGTACTCGCAAACTAATACTAACAGGTAAGGGGTTTTTGGATAATAGGGCACTAGGCTCTAGGGTTGTTTTGCAAAAGCCAGATTTATCTCTACTAAGTTCTAAAGCTAGTCGCAAATTTATAAATCCTAAGTGGGATCTTGTAACTCAGGTCACAACTCTGTTGTGGTCAAGTCAAAGTCTCAATTCATTTCACAAGTCATTTTGAAAAGTCTGACGGGGGAACAGTATGGCCACTCCAACTGTCCATAACCGCGGACGCGGCTATTCGAATAGTTTGACACTCTGCAGAGATTGTACACTTTCACCACAACATTCGATACATCCGTCAGGAACAAATCCTGAATTCACCATACTCAGTATGCGGATAATCAATCCTAACCTTTCATTTACACGCCCTAGTATAAGCACCTCTCCTGTGAGTTTGGCCTCCCAACCATGACTCACTGTCATCTTGGGTACTTCACAGGTGGACAATCTTCACAAGGTAGCCTCAGCTCAGACCTTGGCCGTGAGGGAACTAATACTAAGGAATATAAGTTTCCAGTCAAGCCCTACCCAATATTCGGGTATTGTGGTTGTACGCTAAGATTGGAATGGTATCGCATCCAGACAACCATCATTTTTATAAAGGGCTAAGGCTCATGCCTCAACATTTTCTTCACCAAAAATCATCAAGTGTTTGGAAACACATGTCCAAAACATTTCAATAGAATGATCCATCATTCCAAGGTTTTCATAACAATTTTTCCACCAAGTATTCCCATCTAAAAGTTGATCAAGTTTTATGCTTAGCACTAGCATCTACAGGTGGGGGTAGTACTAATGAGGGGTGGTAACTAGTGGAGTTTCACTAAGTCCAACCTTATATCTTAGGCTGATATCAAGGTTTCTAGCTTAGGCCAAATTTTATGCTCTTTATGCAACCTTCAGCACAACTGTCTAGTATCTACCAAACTCTTAGGTAGACTCTAAGTAAGCTTTGATAAAGAAATAAAGTAAGAAGCTGGCACATAAAACTAGGATTGGTTTATCAAGTGAGTATAATCACATATTCTTAAGGCATATAGTAGTCATATCACAAGTATGGGTTTGTGGCATCAGTAGGGTATCTGGCAAGGGTTAGCTTGCACATTCACTAGTAGTATTAGGCTTGCATCAGTGTCAATATAAGCTTGCATAGTTACTAGCTTGCCTTGTGCAGAGCAGTGGTTGAAGTTCTCCTCGGCTTCCTCTTCGTAGTATCCTCCTTCCTCCTCGTATCCTTGGTCGGTACTAACGTCTATGAATAAATACGAGGTACACAATCACCAAACAATACTTAACTACTTGCAATCATCACACACAAGGGTCCTATAGATGATCTAGCATCATCTCTAACATTACAAGGTTAAAGCTTGGTTTAAATCTTTTTATTTTTAGAAAAGTAATTTCTACTCATTGAAAAATTACTTAAGATTTAATATTCTCCAAACTAAACATGGGATCATGTTGACACATGTCATCACCTCATATTGTAGTCCATGGGAATGTGATTTAAAGTGGTGTCACAATTTAATAAGGTTTTACCCTTTTATTTTAATTAATTAAAGTGGCTAGAAATGCTTATGTAGCATTCTTTTATTACTTGAACATTGTTTCTGCCAGTAAACCTATATATTTTTATAGATTCTGAAAGGTATGGTTAAATGTGATTTTTGAGAGTTGGAATCAACTCAAAAGCTTTTATGGTTTAAATTTGAAAAATGTTTGAATGCAGAAAAGCTTCTGCCTTGTTATTTTTACTATTGGTGATCTACAGATCCAAATGACTTGAATCCAACGGGCTTGGATTAAGCATTCACAGACCTTTCCAACAAAATTGGTTTCATTCAAATTGGTGCACTGAATCGATCTAGGTTGATTTTTGAAGTTGGGTACAGAAGTGTGTTTGAATTTAAAAAGAAAAGGTTTAATTTGAATTGCTGGGCTGCGCGGGAAATTCTAACGGGCCGGCCTGCTAAGAGCAGTGCTCCCGCGGGCTGTGTAAGTGTCCCCATGCGTCAGTGACACGGGGCTAGGCGAAGCGGTATGGGGCAACGTGGATCGTTCGATCTAGTTCTAATCCAACGGCTGTGGGTCATCGTCGATGCGAGACAGCTCCGGCGAGAACGAAACCTAGCGCGGACAGTGAGGGGTGCTGGGGGCTCACCGGGGTACTGGCGAGGGTCGGCGAGGCGGGCGAACGATGAAGTCGACGATGGTGAACCTCCTGGTACCGGTGGCTTCTCCTGGGGCGGCTCCAATCGCTGGTCCCTTCTTCTCTAGAGGCGGCGGGCTCCGGTGAAATTCCGGCGAGGTGGTGCTCGCCTTGCTCTGAGAACGGTGTGGCACGGTCAGTGAGGAGAGGGGAGTGAGATGGTATGAAGAAATCGTGCGGGGGTGGCCTCTATTTATAGTCGAGCGAGGGGACCATCGGGGCGCACGGTGAGCTCGTCGGGGGCGACGTTACAGGCGGCTAAAGGCATGGGCAAGGGTAGGGGACGGTGCGGTGTCTCCTGGCGATGCTCAACGACATGGTCACGAGGCATGGGGCAGTGTGGTTTGGTCTGGAACGGGCGATGCTCTGCGCGGCAGAGGCGGCGTCTTCGACGGCGGGCGGTGGCTGTATGGCACGGGGCGGCAAACGGGGATGTCTAGCGGTCTCCTGGGTCAGTGATGATCGTGTGTGCACGCGGTGAGGGCCGCGCGCGGTCTGTGGGTGATGGTCGAGGGTGGCGCTCTGGCGCACGCTCGGCATGGTCTGGGCGCGGCTTGTGCGCGTGGTCCATGGCTTGGCAACGCTTGCGGCTGGGACAGTGAGTGGCGGTGGACGGTGGGCTGCCTCCCAGACATGCTGGCTAGGCTTGCTGCTGCTCCTAGCTTGCTGTCCACAATGGGGTGACATGGGTGTGCTCGGCTGTTCACCATTAATGGCAATGGCAAGCTCACAGGGGTGCTAGTGTTGGGATAAACTTTCTAGATGATCTACTGAGCTGTGTGTGAGCTAACTAGGGAACAAGTTAGGCCAAATTTACTGCACACTATAGTGTTTGAGGTTTTGTTTGATTTGTGTCTGCAACCTGTTTGATGAAATGGCCACATGAAATCAAGTTTTGAATTTTGAAATGATTTTTGGTGGGTTTGCTAGATTGGTTCTGGTGAGTCTGCAGATGCTTGGGTTTTGAAAGTTGAGCTTGTTTGAGTGGGTTTTGAAAAAGTGGGATCTTCCCATATGAAGAAGATTCAATTTTGAAATGTCATTTAAACTATGCATTTGAAAGTTTCTGGATGATCACAAAGTGGGCCTTGATACTCTGTCATGAGTACATTCAAGGGGTGCAAAGATCCAGAAAAGTTTCTGTTAGGTTCTGAAAGTTTGAGGCAGCCAAAGTAGGCATGGGAGTTAAATTGGTCAAAATGACCATTCACTTAATATATTTGTTTTGATTTACTTGTCTTTAGGAAAAGTGTGGGAAATGTTTTAGATGATGTTCATTTCACCTAAGAAACATTTTACAAGCAATGGATCACACAAACAAGGTGGTTTTTAAAGAAATTCAAAATCCATGCATACACATATACATGCATTCATGAGTTTATTTAGAAAAGTTTTTGTTAACCCTAATCTTGACGATTAGTGTTTGATGATCTAAGTTTGGTATTTTTGGGATGTTACAGATATAGTGAGAATAATTATAGACAATAAATTGAACGAGCCGACATAGAGACTTAATTACTTACAGACAATAGCAGCTGACGAGGGACTTGTCAAGAGCTTCTTGGTTGAATAACTGAAATAATTCACAAAGTTCAATAGAGATCTCATTTGGACGGAAGTACTTATATCCAACTGTCGCTAAGAGAAATTGTAGCTCTTCCTTTGTGACTTTCAAGTATGTGTCATGCAAAATACGCATTTTTGTTGGCAGAAGCAGGAATGCCTCATTGCTGAGCAGTGGCTCGACATATTTCCGTGCTACTAGTGCCGTGGCAAATTCTCCGGCGCCTAGGAAATCTTCAAGACTCATTTGACACTCCTTGGATAATTGCTTAGCTTGTTCCATATTTATTGCACCTTGAGAGGGCTAGGTAACACCTTGAGCGAGGGGATCGATTGTTTTGCCTGTTTGCCGAGATGGGGAACTTCTCTTAAACTTCTCCCTCTTGCACTCCTGCTTGATGTCTTCTCATTCACTGTCTTCGTAAGACAGCGTGCATAGTAATTTTTCCTATATAACGCATGTTGGGGTGGTTGAGCAAGCATTTTCTGAAAGTGCTTCTTGACTTTCAGATTAATTTGCACCTTTGGATCGGGTTGTTTTGGTGCAAAATGGGACTTCACTTCGGCTTGGGAGATCCTCCTGTTTTCCTCATCAGTTCGGTGGTAACCTAACTTGGGAAGAGCCGGCGGTATGGAGGGGCTCTTGTAGTTTTCCGCGTCGATTATCCTTCGACGAAGAGGTGATATTCTTCCTCATTTGGCCCTTTGAGTTAGTGGGTGGAGGCAGAGGCGCCGGAGATGGAGATGGACCCGCGTAGTGATCTGTTGCTTCTCAGAGGAGACGGTGGCCACGAAGGTGATGGATTGCTTCTCGGAGGAGATGGTGGCCTCGGATGTGATGGATTGCTTCTCGAAGGATAAGATGGCCTTGGCACTCATCCTGGAAACATGATGTGCTCCTTTTTCCAAAGAATGGTGCCATTCTCCACTTCTCCTAGTGTTTTTCCCCTTCACCTACAGGGATGTCAAGCTCGAGTGAACGAAATGCCAGTACAACTTCATCCACACCGACACAAGCATAGCCAGCTAGAATCTGACGACCATGGTAGTTTTCTTCCGGTGGAAAAGGTAAAGCAAAGCCGAGAACCACCTTCATGAAAATGTTCCTCGGTGTCACATGTAGCTCACAAGTTGTCCTTGCCTCGACTTCATCTACGGGCAGCGAACCATCATTGTACCAGCCGTATCATCTATCACCGGTGTGCATTATTCTCGATCAGTAGTACATTATTAGCATGTACCTCCATGGAAGCCATGTTGCTTCTCCGCTGAGATGGGCCGACCGTACTGTTGAATGTAGGATCTTGTTGTCGGGCTAGTCCTCTAAGTTCATTAATCTGCTCCTGCTACAGCTTGAACATGCCTTAAAATTCCTCGTTCTTTTTTTCAAGTGCCTCCAACCGCAATGCCTCCTCCGCCTTCTATCGGTTCATTTTTCTCGATCGGCTTCTGTAAGTGTCAATGTCCCGAGGAAACCCAATCTTCCATGAAAAATATGATCCAAAGCCTTGTGTTCATCTGACCTTTTCAGGATTTCGAGGGCCTTTGTTAGCTCATCGTTCTCTCCTTCGGGAACAAACTTTCCCTCTTTAACCTCTTTTATCACTTTGATAAGTTCATTCTTGGGTGCAACAATTTCTTACTTTGCAACAACAATGTCCCATGTATCTTGGTCATACGATCCCCCATGCCCAAGTAACCAATTTCTTGACCTCAAGGGCCACTTATTTGTAGCTGGAATGATCCCTTTAGCACGCAAGTCAGCCTCAATTTATGCCCACTTAGGCATGGTACTCTTGTAGCCACCTGTCCCTAGATTATGGTGATATTTATTTTTGGCCGCATTTGTATGATTCTTTGCCGACCTTGACATAGCTTCATCCGATTCCTGGTACTCCACAAATGCCTTCCAGTTATCCTGCTGCTTATCTATTGCGCTAGTGAATGGTGGAGTCAGCGACTTCTTGACATAGTTGTGGTATAATATTTTCTTCCAGTCCTTGAATTGTGTATCCATCTTCTTAAGAGCCCACTCCTTGAATTTCAACCTCAATGCCGATGTGAGATCATTAGTGTCCAAGTCTGGTAGAGTTAAATGTGTCATGAGCGTATTCCAAAGACAATATTTGGCTCTTTCATCAATAAAACTTGCTCCAACTTGATCCCTTTTCTTTCCTGTCTTATTCCACTCTCGAGTGGTGATCGGGATGGTGTCCCTAACTATCACTCCGCATTGAAGTACAAATGCATTTGCGGCCTCTATCGGCTCCAATAGTTGGCCCGGCTTAGATACTATGTCAATTGTGAAACGCACACCATTGACCAACTTTTTGGTCGGGCCTCGTTTCCTTGCATAAGATTGGCCTGATGCGGAGGTATAAGAGAATAAATAGCCGTTAGTATATATATACAAATCAACTAATGCATCTACTAGTGATCAGCAAGGCTTTATATACCTCGTCGGACTTTGTTAAGTGTCTCCACCATCCTTTCCATCATCGTCTCCATCCTCGTCTCCACCATCCTCTCCACCGTCGTCTCCACCAAAGTCTCCACCATCGGCTCCATCAAAGTTGAGGTATTGGGGGCCATCATCATCATCTCCTCCACTGGCTACTCCATCGTAATAATAACCTCCTATACCCTCATCTATCATGTCGTATATGATCTCTTCATCGTCTCACCTTCCATACCTTAGCTAATACAGAAGAAAGATAAAACCATTTTGCTTAATGAAACAACGGAAGGAAGATAAAATAATTCAGATTAACAGAAAAGATAAAGTACCAATAAAACAATAATATATCTCGAATAATCCAGTTAATACAACAATAATAAAATATAATATATCGCTAATACATATCTAGCTCAACCAACTGGACGTCGATCCCCGACTCCTGAGCCACGGGAGGTGTATACCCAAAGAGAAGGAACCATTACAGGAGCATAGCTCGGGTTAGATCCCTGAAGAACCTGCCATGTATCGGATACCCTAACGTCCAACGCATACATATAACAACGGATGTGCTCGTCCTCCTCCTTGACATGATGCTATACCACCTCGTCGCGGGATGGCTCCCTTTGCATCGCGCCTGGACCACGCGACCGTCACCATAGAAGCTCCGGGTCGATGATGACACCCGGATTCCTCACCAAGCTACACCTCCCGGCAGGTACCACCTCCCAGTGCCAGCCCGGCGGAGCCTAGTCCTATGGATGCCCGGCGTCGGAGCCTCGTAGTCCTCCGCCGTTCTCGCCGAATCGACGATGAGGACGCGGCATAACCCTAAACACTAAATTAAACCTATACACTAGTTTAAACATGACGGCAGTAAATATTATCAACTAAAATAAACTAAATTAAACATGATGACAATACATATTATAAACTAAATTAAACACTAACTAAAATTTCTAAACTAAATTAAACCTAAACAAAAACACTACATACATATTAACCCTAAACTAAAATACATTAACTAAAATCTCCAAACACTAACTAACTAATATCTCTAATAAACACTAGCTAACTAAATTACACTAACTAATTAACTAAATTATAGACTAACTAGCTAAATTACACTAACTAATTAAATAAATTATACACTAACCAAAATTGCACTAAAACTAATTATACACTAATAGTGCGGGATCAGAGCTCACCTACTGGGGCGGCGCAGCCGGGTCGATGACGGGGGAAGGTAGTCGGGCCGGCATGGGAGGCGGCACGGAGCGCGACTCCTCCTCTCTCCTTCTCCACGGGCATGGGAAGCAGCGGCGATGAGCGTCGGGAAGATGAACAAATCGAGTTTCGGGTGGTTGCTCGAACCAGGGTGGAGGGGTGGGTATTTATACCCACCCCCCTTTAGCCCCGATTTGTAATACAAACCGGGAATAAAGGTGTTTTCGGCCGCCACGTTTCGCACGCGAGCCAAACCCCTCTAGTCCCGGGTTGACTTACAAACCGGGACTAAAAGGTACCCTCTACCCCCGGTTTGTATTTCAAACCGGGGCTAAGGGTTATTTCTGGCGCCAAAATGAAAATAAATACTTACAATTAACAAAATTATGTATTATATATCAAAATTTCAAGAAAAAGAAGATCTATAATTTAAATCTATTATCCTACTCTTTTATACAACTTAAATGAAATAACTTATTGTTTAACAAATATTCTATTAATCTGGGGAAAACATATTTTATTCATTAAAAATCAGAAAAATACATATAATATACCAAAATATTCACAACAAAATAATCTACCCATTAAAAATATAATATTTCATATATTGTTTCCTAAACTGCAATCTTTTGGAAATTTTAGAAGTGTTTGAATATGAATTTGATTAACTTTTGCATAATTTTTTAATATCATAAAACTTTCTACATGAAAAGTGTTTGAATTTAAATACATAATCTAAAACCATTTTCTATTTATAAAATAATTATTCTAACTATTTAAACTATTAACCATTTACCTTGCAGAAAAAACTATTAACCATTTTGCCATTTGGTCCCGGTTTATGGCTTAATCCAGGACTAAAGGTTATTTTTGGCACCAAAATGAAAATAAATACTAATAATTTTTCCATTTTTCTATTTTTTTGCACTGGTTTGTGGCTCAATACAGGACTAAAGGTGCACAATCTTTGGGGAGCTTCTCTAATTCATTTAATAGTGCACAATTTCCTTCTTTCTCATTTCTTGTGGTTTAAATGCTTATGGGGGGGCGAGGATTCCATATTTATGCATATTGTATTAAAATACAAGTATTCTAAACTTTGCACAAAGTTTGGGGAGCTTCTCTATTTTCATTTAAACTCTCTTTTTTGTTGTTGTTTCCATTTGATATCATTTGTTGGTTTTTCAATTGGTCCTTTTGGATCTTTTGGTTGCTCGCTTCATTTGTTGAAGCTTCTTTCTCTTTCTTTTCTTTTTGCTATATTTGGGTCCTCAATATAGTTTTACTTCCTTCCAAGTACTCATCATTTGACTTGTGCATATGCACACCTTTGGAGGAATTCTCACTATATTGGCCGTCTAGAACTTTTCACCCATTTTGGCAATCGATGCCAATGGGGAGAAGTTTTGGAGGGTTTAAGGGAAGTTGTCCTTTGCTTTGAGTGTGTTCTTAAGCATTTGCCTCTCATGCTCTTGCATATTTGTGGTTTCTTTGCATGTTGAATATAAAGAGGAAACTCAACCAACGGTAACGGTTGGCAATCTATGCAATGAAATTCAAGTTCATAACACATGCATAGATTGTGGGGGAGTTTGCTCTATATATATTGTGGTTGTACCAACATAACATACTTTTGTAGTATTTGATGTTGGGGAACCGCTTTGCTCATTTAATTCCATATTTAAACCCTCTCTAGAGATTGTCATCAATTACTAAAATGGGGGAGATTGAAAGGGCATGTATGCCAATCTCTATGGACTAATGTGTAAATTGAGTTTCACTTGTAGGTTTGTCCATTGACATCGCTTGGCCATGTGTTGGTCTCAAGTTTGAAAGATGAAGAAATGTCCAAGGGCTTTGTGCCAATTGGAATCATGAAGAAAGAAGGAGCTTGAAGGTTGATCAAGACAAGTGCAAAGAGTTGCATCAAGATGGATTAACCTCAAGAAGGAATGAAGAAGGCAAGGTCAAGATGCGGCATCTCTATAAGATCTCATTCTTGAAGCTTGCCATCCTCATGATCATGGAGTGATGAAGACAAGTTCAAAGAAGATGTTTTCCCATGGAGTATGGGGGAGAAATTTGCAAGTCTTCATCTTCATCAAGAAAGAGCAAGCAAGAGAAATCAAGAAACGTGTTCCCACTCTAGAAGAACAAGATGGTCTACATCAAGTTCAAGTGGAATTATCTAGGCAAAGGTATGTTCTTGATAGGGCTTCTCTTTTGCCGGTCTTGTGTTGTTAGTTGGGAGACCGGGTTTAGGATAGATAGCCATACTATCAAGAGGGGATCTCAAGCGGGTGTCTCGTTCGCATCATTCGGAGAGAGCTCAAACCTTTGCATGCATAACATCATCTTTCTTGGTTGTTATTTGGTTCTTGTCCATGAGAGGATCTAGAGATTGTGGTCATCATCATAACAAGCTCTAGTTCATCATCTAAGGATTTCCCTTGCATATCTTACTGCGGTTTGTGATCTTGCAAGTTTTCTTGCTCCACACCTTGGGAGATACCTCACATATATATTCATGGTATTTTCTCCCTAGGTGATACCTCACCTTGTTGGATTCTATTCGTTGTTATCTTTCTAACAAAATTTGTTTCATCTCGTTTGGAGTTCGGATGCGAAAGTTATTGCAGTTTTGGTTTCTGGAATTTCCGTGACCAGAAGTTCCGTCTACCCACCAGAAGTTCCGCTAGGGGATTTTGCCACCGTAAGTTCCGGTTCTTCTTCCTCTCACATACTGTATACTCTCTGTCTGGTTTGTTGTATTTGACGGAATTTGGGTTGGAAGTTTCGACGGTAATACCGCCCCCGCTAGAAGTTCTGGCCAGGAACCAGAAGTTCCGCTCAGGCCTAGTTGCCGCCGGAAGTTCTGGTTGAATATGCGGCTCTTGTTCCACTCATGTTCAGTAACCTCTTTGTTTTTGAGTACTCTATTTGATGGATCTTCGGTCAGAATTTCCATCGGTAGTTCTGCTCCCACCGGAAGTTCCGGTGGACCGGCAGAAGTTCCGACCAGGCTGCTTTTTTAGTTTCTCGCATCGCAGTTTTCTGACCATTGGCTGTGTGCCATCGGAAGTTTCGGCCAGGGTCGCGATTGCCCATAACGGGCAGATCTGGGAGCCCTTTAAAAGGGGCTCCTCTTCCCCTTCATGGGCACTAGCTCTTTTCTTGGTTCTTGGCTTTCTCTCTCTCCTCCATTATTGACCTTGAAAGAGCTTTCCCTCTCCCTGTCCCTTCCTATGATTCTTGCATCTTTTTGAGGGATTTGAGAGAGGATATCTAGATCTACAATCCCCCAAGCTAAATCCCTTCTTTGTGAATGAATCATTGGGATCTAGATCTTAGAGAGTTTTGTGTTCTCCTCTTTTGTTCTTCCTCCCTTATTCCCCCAAAAGCTTTTATAGCTTTGTTGGAATTTGGGAGTGAAGGACTTGCCCTTGTATTTGTTGCATAGGTTTGAGTTCTCCTCGGAATTCGGCGAGTACAAGCTTCACGGCCTATTACTCTTGGGTTCTGGGAACCCTAGACGGTTGTGTAGTTGGGTTGTTGACCTTTTGTGGTCTTGTAGCCTTTTGTGGATTTGTTGGCCTTTTGTGGCGTTGTAGCCTTTTTTGGCTTTGTTATTGGGAGCCTCCAATTGAGTTGTGGAGATAGCCCCAATCTTGTACGGTTCGATGACCGCCCTCAAGCATCCCATAGTGGAGCGAGTGCCCGCCTTTTGTCGTGCGCACTCGAGAGAATAGGGTGAGCATTTTGTGGCATCGGTGAGTTGTGTGCTTCCGCATCCGGGGTGAGGCCTTGTGTGGCTTTGGGTGAGCATCGAGCCACCACACCTCGAGGTGAGCCATTTGTGGAATTCGGAGAGCATTGCTCATCGCACCTCTCCAACAGAGACGTAGCTTCTTTGGAAGTGAACTTCGGGAAACAAATCTTCGTCTCTGCGTCCATCGGTTATCTCTCAACCGAGCCCTTTACTTATGCACTTTACTTTTGATAGCCATCGTGCTTGAAGTATTTATATCTTGCTATCACCTTGTTGCTTGTATTGCTTAGCAAAGGTTGTTGGTGCACTTAGGTGAACCTAGTGGTTAGGTTTTATGCTCAATAAATTAAATGTTAGTTTTATTCTGCATTTACTTGAGCCTAAACCGTAATATTTTTAAAAGCCTATTCACCCCCTCTAGGCGATGTCCATTGCACTTTCAATTGGTGCGGCCATCACGCATGCAGCCACCCCCTAGTCGCCAAAGCTCTACGAGCTGGGTTCTACTGGCCAACCGCAATGAATGACGCCAAGGAGAAGGTCCAGAGATACAACGCCTGTCAGAGGTACGCGGACAAGCCACATGCGCAAGGATCCGAAGTGAGTCCTATACCAGTGGTCTAGCCCTTCGCCCAGTGGGGCCTCGACATGATCGACAAACTTCCAAAGTCCTCGCCAGGAGGCCACGTCTTCCTCCTGGTCGCAGTCAACAAATTCTCCAAGTGGATCGAGGCCATGCCCATCACCAACTAAAGAGGCAAAACTGCCATCAAATTCTTCGAGTCCATTGTCTACAGGTTCGGCGTGCTTCATAGCATCATAACGGAAAACGGCTCAAACTTTATCTCGAAGGAATTCCGAGACTTATACGGGAACCTCGGAATTAACATATCATATGGCTCTGTGGCGCACCCGCAGACCAACGGACAGGTTGAAAAGGCCAATGGCCTCATAGGCAATGACATCAAGAAGCGCCTACTATGCCCACTCGAAAGGCTTGTGGGAACCTGGGCAGACGAGCTACCCTTCGTTCTCTGGAGCCTGCGCACAATGCCGAACAGCTCAACTCGCTATACACCTGAAAGGATAGAGATGTCGCCTAGAGGGGGTGAATAGGCAATTTCAAAACTATTACGGTTTTGGCTTGATAGAATGCGTAATTAAACTAACGTTTATTTTACAAGCACAAACCTAAATACACTAGGCTCAACTAAGTGCACCAACAGCAAATTAAGCTAAGCAAGATAGCACAAGATAAATATACCACAAGTGATAATCAAGATATAAGTACTTCAAGCTCGATGGCTATCACAAGGAAAGTAAGCTCGGATATAGAGATAACCGAGGCACGCGAAGATGAAGATGTATTCCCGTGTTCACCACCTTTGGGAAGGGGGCTACGTCACGTTGGAGAGGTGTGAGGTTCCACGAAGGATTCCTCATATGGCACAAAGGCTCACCTTCTTCTCTGAGTCTATCCCACGAAGGAATAGGCCCTTTCCTTATGGCTAGCTTTTCTTCCACTCCGGAGATGGCAAGCTCCACAACCACTTCACAAGCTCCACGAAGGAGAATCCCGGGTCTCTTCACAATCTTCCACGAAGAGAACACCATGGCACCAACCTCCAAGCCAACTAGGAGGTCACCCTCCAAGAGTAACAAGCTCACGGTCTCTCACTCGAACAAATCGAAATGGAGAGCTCAACACTTAGGCAAGAATGCAAAGCAAGAACACCAAAGGTGCTCAAATCCTCCACTATCAAATCCCACCAAAGCAACAAGTGCTAGGGAGGAATTAGGGAGGAAGAACAATGGTGGAAATCAACAAATGACTCCAAGATCTAGATCCAATGGGTTCCCCTCACTTAGAGGAGGGATTGATTGGTGGGGATTGTAGATCCAGATCTCCTCTTCCATATCCCTCAAAAATATGCAAGAATAATAGGAGGGAAGGGAGAGGAAGCAAGCTCAAAGGGGTCAACAATGTTGATAAAAACATGCTCAAGAGCCCTAAAACTTTGGGGAAGAAGCCCCCCTTTTATACCCCTTCAAGGGGATGACCGTTGGAGGCAAAACATGCTGGACGGACACGTTCCGGTGGCGAAACCGGCGCCGCCGGATCAGCCGCCGGAATTTCCGGTTAAAACCAGAAGTTTCGGCAAAAACCGAAACAGCATACTCGACCGTTTTTTGGCGATTTGCCGGAAATTTCCGGCGGTCACCGAAATCTTCGGCCACATGCCCGGTCCCGCCGGAATTCCCGCATGGCACACGAAAACGGCAATAACTTTTGCGTCCGGACTCCGATTTCGATGATCTTAGGCTTGTTTTGACGAGGACAACAAGCCCTACAAGATGGTGCAGAGAAACATCATAGTCCAGCAAAGAAGGATAGAACCAAATAAATAAAGGTAAGAAGCCTCCCTACACGAAGAACCGATAAAACCTTTAAACTCAAAAACGCCATAGAAGATGCATACGAATTCCGTTTTCGATGAACTTGAGCTTGTTGAAGAGCTAGCAACAAGCTCAAGAACCTAACATGGAGAAACACCAAGAAGCAACAAAATAGAAAGATGCAAAGTATGCAAAGGATTGAGCTTTCTATGATGATGTGATCAAGTTACCCAACTGAAAACCCCTCTTAATAGTGTGGCTATGTATCCTATAACCCAGTATCCCAACAACCACCTTGAGACCGGTAAAAGGAAAACCTAGCAAGGCCATACCTTTGCCTTGCACATCCCGCTTTATCTTGATGACAACACTTCAATCTCCATCCAAGTCAGAATGCATCACTTGATCTTTGTTGCTTCGTGAAGACTTCTAACTTGCTCCCCCATATACCACTATTGAATAGCTTCATTAATACATGTCTTCACATGTCCATTATCACCAATATGGACGGCGAGTTTCAAGCAAGTGATCTTCTCGAGATGCTTATCTTGAACTTGCCCTTCTCAACCATACCACAAGATCCATGTGGTACATTCTTTATGCTTCATGCGTTGACCAACTTGAAATCACTCTTCACTCTTTGTATAGGTCAACCATGTATCTTCTCATGCTCCATCTCAATATCTTGAGGTACATAAAGAACTCTTAATTTGATTACATGCTCTAAATCTTAGTCAAGCATAGCTCAACTAATGAGGCTATCATGACACCGTCTTAGAGCCATATCTTGAATTCTTCTATTGAAATCACACTCTCAAGATCTTGATCATATCATATTCTTCTCTTCAACTCGATAATATTGATGCCAATACTCAAAGTATATCTTTATCTTCATGGCATCCATACTTGAATCCAACATATAGACTACAAGCATGACCTATGGAATATTCCTTCATATAAAACTCAGTGAAAACATTAGTCCATAGGGATTGTCATTAATCACCAAAACCAAACATAGGGACAATTACTCTTTCAATACCCTTCTTCATGGTGCACGGAGACGAAGCCGTGCTACCTACTGAGGCACGCCACAAGGCCCCACGGGTCGTCTCTTATAGCGAGGCTGAATCATCGGCCGCACTCGAAGACGTCATCGACACGCTCGACGAGTCACGTGACATCACCACGGCTTGGTCAGCGGTTGATCAGTAGAGCCTCCGCAACTACCACAGCCGTCGGTTGCACCCAAGGTCCTTCGTTGAAGGCGACCTCGTCCTACGACTCAAGCAAGAAGGGCACAAGAAGCTCGAGTCACCTTGGGAAGGACCCTACATCGTTACTGAAGTCATCCCAGGTGGCGCCTACCGCCTCATGGACGTCGCATCCGGAGTCAAATACTACAACCCTTGGAATGCCGCACGACTGCGACGCTTCTACCCCTAGTTACCCTTTACTTTCAATAAGGCTATTCAGTCAGGCTACTCAGCCGAACAATATACCTCCTCGTTTACAATGAATAAAAGCTAAATTCCTTGGCCCAAATACCTTTTTCTCCTTGCATTATTATCTCTAAACACGCTCGGGGGATGTGCCTCACCCTACGACTTCTTCGACTGATAACAACACATACAACCTGAGTAGCTGACCACGTGAGGCTACGAAAAGGATATGCACATTACCTAATCACACAACGCACTACGTGCCAACACATACAAACTTTACAAAGGGCATTACAAGCCCACTCGAATAAATACATACTTTACACTATCTCGTTTTTCCTTTACAGGACTTAACCATGCTGCAGCAGAACGTTCGTTCACTCCTCAAACACATCTACAATCTCTTCGGCATACTATGCCACAGCTGCATAATATGGACGCATATCCCACGTCATGCCATCTCGAGGAGGAGGCGACCTAACCGCTATCTCCGCAAGATCAACATCACGACGATGCAGTCGAACAATAGATAGGGCTGCCTTCACGCCCGCAATCAGCAGATGGCGCATTAGCTCCTTCACGTGACATGCATCTCGAAACTTCCCGAGCAAGCCTAGAAAGCTAGAAGGTGTAGAGTCTAAAGGAAACATGGTGGCCCAAATGGCCGCAAGCGATGACCTCGACTGCTTCGGCACCCGAAGGACTTGGTGTACACGATCTTGCACCATCACAAGGACGATAGCTCGATCACGGTCCATCCAGAAGAAGCCGCCGACCTCCAAGTCTTGTTGCGTCAGGCAATTCATCCGAATTGCGATGCGTTCCTTCTCTTCCTTAGGAAGCAGATTCACAACTACAGAAAACATCAGGTGAGCTAGCATAAAAATAAGGCGCACTTGAGGAAGTAGCAGTTCA
Organism: Avena sativa; assembly: GCA_916181665.1. Classification (NCBI taxonomy): domain Eukaryota; kingdom Viridiplantae; phylum Streptophyta; class Magnoliopsida; order Poales; family Poaceae; genus Avena; species Avena sativa. The sequence continues at coordinate 514,487,109 of OV702294.1, forward strand.
CAAGGACTCACATTGGAGTTGCTCACCCGTCTGCCGAAATTCTTCAAGCAAGACCCCTTCCCTGGCAATAGCTCGCTCAGCCTTCGACTTCCACACATCCGCATGACCGCGGATGCTGAGGATGTCCTCCAAACATCAGACGCGGTCACGCAGGAAAAGCAACTGCGATGACTCGCTCAGCGACGGGCGAGGACTAGGTGCAGGAGAAGATGTGATCATTGGAGCCTCACCCGAAGGACCCTAAGGGTAAACAGGCAAACACAAACATCACAAACACTTTTGACAGCAGTTGAAAGACAGATTCATACATATACACAATCAACGCCATTTCATGGCAAAGTAAAGCTTGTTCACCCAAAAGGCGTTTACAGATGCAGCAACAGCTAGAAAACTAGATTAAGTACAATACAGAAGGACCTACGAGCCGGCACCTGGAGTAGCTTCGGAGCCAGAGTGTCTACTATTGGCTGCTCGCTGCTGCTCTGCCGAATAGTCGACCAGGAGATCAATGAGCTTAGGCCCGAAATGCTTGCAGCGGGAGGCAAAGGTGGCAAAAGCTACCTCAGATCCATCCGCCGCCATCGGCATCCCGGACGTGACCTGGGCCAGATCTAGCTCCGCTCCGGACGCCATTGCCATAGCCAACCCCATGGCAGCACCGAATCCCTTGTGCTTGCGTTTGTACTCTGCCGGAGCGTCGCCTGACAGAGCATCCGTGAGCGAGCTGACGTCCTCGAGGGCAACGCCCTTGGGGTTGACCTCCTTGTAAAAGGGAATAAGAACTTTCTTGGCCTCGTCAAGAGAGCCCGCAGCAGAAGTGCAGCGATCCTCGATCGCTACAACGACATCTACTAGAAGATCCCCGTGCTCCAGCGCTCCGCGGTCAAACGCGACGCCAGAAGCATCTGGCAAGAAAAGCAGGAAAAATTTGAATGAGGAACAAAAAAAGGCATCCCGAGATATGGAAGACACAAAAAGGAGACAAGGGCAGCTTACCAGAGATATCCTTGGTAGCAGCCATAAGCTTGTCAGCCATGGCCTTCTCCCGAGTGGCTGCAACGGCCGCGAGCTGCTGCTCACGATCTTCGGCCTCCTTCTGCTGGTGCTCAAGGGCCTCCGTGGTATCCGTTGCCTTCTTCTCTGCCTGACCGAGGCTCTTTTCGAGAGCGTATAGCCTACGGAGAGTAGCATTATTCTCATCTACATCATTGAGAAAAATTGGATGAATACAAAAACAAACTTTACACACTCGAAAAATAGGCAACAAGACACCTACGCACCTTGGAGCTGCTTGAGTTCACCTTCCAGAGACAGATGCTGTTGGATAAGGAGGTTGGCGCCGCGGACAAAAGGCTGCAAAAAAGACCAGCAGGTCTGATGAGTAAAGGACTTGGGGGGTCCCCCCACGCAGTGAAAGAGCAACACTTACATGGTATGGCGTGGACTCCGAAGGTTTACATATAATCTTCCGTGTCACGAGTGCATGAGCCTCTCGCCTCGCGGAGCTCGAATCCTCGTCCTCGGAGTTGGCCACCATCTTGGGAAATGAAGACGTCAGCTTCGATTCCATGATCACCTCCTCGGTGTCCTCATCAAAGGACTCTTGCAAATGATTACTGCTAGCAATTACCAAATCAACAACAAGCTAATACTTAGCACATGCATAAAGTAACAAGACTCGAACAGAACGACTTACGATGTTATGTCTGACAAATTAAAGATAGGAGGCTCCTTCTCCTTCATCATCTTCTTCTTGGTTGGAGGCTACGGGGCCACTGCCCGAATGGGCACGGCAGGAAAAGGTGCAGATGACGTACCCTCGTCCTCACCGTGCTGCTCAAGGAAGGACGGGTCCTTCGGTGTTGGTGGAATCGCCCCATCCGAGGTCTCGCTCCAGGACAGCTTTCGGGTCTGCCCTTCGTTCGGCTCAGGGGCTTCCACGGTGGGAGACTTCACCGGGGGAAGCTCGGATTCGGACTCCGCCGCTTCATGGTCCGACGCATCCGCATAGTTCTCAGGTAGAGGGGGCATCATCCCCGCTACCTTGAGATCCTAAAAATCAAAGACAAGAAGATGAAAAATTATCAGTATCAATAGCAAATAGCTAGCATTCGAAATAGCGCTGCGCGCAACTACAAGTTTTCACCTGGGGGACTACTTTCTTGGAACTGAAAGGGATGGTCAAAGATTTCCTCGGGAGGTCCTCGTCGACCTTGAACTTCAGCAGAGGCCGAAGAGCTTTATCAAGGTCACCCGAAGACAACTCCTCAGGCGAAACCCTTATTGGATCGTTGCGGCCAGCATAGAGAAACATTGGATGCGCCCTCGCTTGGAGCGGCTGCATCGGACGCTTGAGGAAGGTGCAGATGATGTCGACACCGTTGACCTCCTTACCGGCCACCAGTTGGAGTGCCTCCACCGGCTTGTAGAGATTCTCCACCTCTGCAGATTCACCCTTCAAGATATCGTTTCCCCATGACCTCTTTCGGATGATTTCTTCATCGGAGTCGAAGGGAGCAAGCCCATAATGCTGACCGTCCAGTTTAACGCCGCGGATGTAGAACCACTTCCGGCGCCACTACTGGACGAACTCGCAAAGAGAAAAAGAGAAAACTTGATAGTGGAGCAGATAGAGATTCCGCAGCCACCCAGTGGATAAACACCACCGGTGCCAGATTGCCTCTTTACGGAGTAAAGTCTCCGGAATAGGCCAAAGTGTGGCTCGATGCCGAGCCAGCATTCGTAGAGAGTAATGAAGCAAGCTATGTGAAGGAGAGAGTTGGGAGACAGATGATGCAACTGGATCCCGTAAAAGAAAAGAAGCCCACAAATAAATTCGTGGGCGGGCAAAGAAATACTACAGACGACAAAGGCGTAAAACATCACCCGAAAACCTTCGGGTGGGTGAGGGATTACCTCCTGATCGGGGAGGATGGCGTCATCCTTCTCCTTGGAGATCTTGCACAAATCCGAGTCGCGCATCTCCATGCGTCGCCACCCGTCGTCGGTTGTACGGCTTGGAGCAGCGGCCTTCTTCCCAGCGCCGACGATGCTCGACCCTGCTACGGCGGAGGATGCCTTCTTCGACTTGCCCATCTTTGAGCAGCGAGTGCGGCGGTGTGAGCGAAGGAAACAAGAAGGAAAAGTACGGACGACGCCCAGTGCACGATGGGAAAAGAAAGCTCAAGAAATGGTGGCAATGGCGATGAGGCGGAAGGAAATGGCAAGGGGTGAAAAATCACTATTTCCCCCTGATATAAAAGGACAAAGACGACGCAGCGGAGCCGTCGATTGGGAAGACCTAACGCGTGCCTCGTATCTCACCGTCCACGTGTTAGAACCAAACAGAACCGTCGCCAGCACGCCGTCCACTATGCATGGAAATCGAGGAGACGTCGTAACTTTCGCCACGTTCCGCCTGACTCGTCAAAATCAAGTGGGACCCACAGTTGTTATGTCGCATCGTCTCTGGTACCGCAGACGGTTGAGATCACTAGTCGTCATCAATGACGTCACCAAAGGAAAGCCAGCAACGGCTCGAAGATTTCGACTAATCATAGAAGTACTTACTCGAGTGTAGAGGTCCCAACCTTTAATAAGGTAGAGATCCCTGTGATTGCAATGCTAGTCCATGGATCAATAGCTAACATCTACAATTAAGATGTAATATCAAGAAACAAAGGTCATAATACAACTTTATAACCAGGAATAAAATAATTCATTACATCTTACATAACTCATTTGGCTATCTCATTACAATGCAGCAGAAATAACTATAGCATGGAGTCCTTCATCTTCAAAGTGCCACAGGCAATCATGTTGGTTGTAGACTTGTAATCCTAATCAACACACTTCACTAACCTCAAAAAAACCTAAAACATAATAAGTTACAGCCACAAGGGTCAATACATTTGAATTGTATTGGCAAGTGATACTATGGTAGTATAGTGGAGTCAATCATCTATATGCATTTGGCTAAGTGGAGCTTAGGCTTGCTTTGCTCAAAATGTATTTTTCCTTATCATTTGAAAATACTGAGTTTTTGCTTGTCAAAATCACCCAAGGCATCTACCAATAGACATTGGTGATTCCTTAACCCTTTGTTCAACCACAAGTTTTTAACTTAGAAATTGGGATGAGGAGATTCTTGATAGCTTCCATGTCTTGATACTCAAATTGTCCATTGCCGAGGACACGGCTAAGTACTTAGATTTTACTCTCTCAAGAGGTGGTGCACTTTCCCCACAAGACTCGACATGCATCGGGACAAGATCTTTCAGAAGCCTTCCCTTAGACCAAAATGGACGCGCTCCAAACCTATCATCCCCTACCACCAACTGTCCATCTGGCTAAGTTATTGCAACCTATATGATCCAGGCAGAACCCATAATGCCAAGTGGCTACACTTGAAGCTTCTCAACATTTGACATATCAAATCTCTTTGTTCCTGGGTGGCATTCCACAAGTGAGATACACAGGGTAAACCATTGAAAAATGGGCCCTGGTAACCACTCAACAAAAATCCAACCAAGCAATTACCATTCCACCCAGGTGTTTCATTCACTTAGTTGTTTTATTAAACAAAACATAAGTCCTTGACTTAGAAATATTCCATAGCATGAATATAATCCACCCTTGTTTTCTACTAGCTAAGATAAGCATGATAGTAGTAGGGATCTTAACCTAGGAAAATTCCACTAAGGTTTCATCTACTAGGATTTCCCATGGCATAGTTAACACTTAGAAAAGTCCATGCAAGTCCTACTTAGAAATATCACCGATGCATAGTGAAAATAATGGGACAAAAGTATGAAGCACCACTTGCCTTTTTGGTAGAGAATATAAGTTCACTCCTTGATCTTGCAATAGTCACACTCTTCAAATTTCACTACAATTAAATCAAGGCACAAAATTCAATCTACCATTCAAGCAATTCAACACATAAAATAATAAAAACAAAGCAATGCATGCAAGCATGCCAAAGATTTTTTTATTTGGAAAAGTGGTTTCTAATAGTTTGTAAACATTTTAAAACACATATTGTCCATTTATAAAAGTGGCAAAACCATTTGATATTAAGTTAGTGAAAATGGCCACTTTAATCATTTTTGTTTTGTTAGAAATGATTTAAATCAAAGCAATACTTTCTAGTGTTTGACAAATATATTTTTAAACACAAATGTTAGTGTTTTATGGTCAAGTGTTTATTATTAAAACCATTTGCAAAAGGTTTTACTTATAAACCATTTTTATACCAAAGCAATATTTTATTTGTTAGAAATGCCTTTAAACAAATTAATAATTTTTTCTAGGGTTCACCAAATATATTTTAAATCATAAAACTTGGTGTTTAGGGTCAGATAGTTTAATTCCAACCATTTTCAAAAGGTTTTACTCAAAAATCATTTCTAAAACATAATCAATATTTTTATTTAACTAGAAATGCTTTAATCCAAAGGAATAATTCCTAAGTATCACAAAATATATTTTTAAATCCAAAACTTGGTTTCTATGGTCTGTAGGTTCAAAACAAACCATTTACCAAAGATTTTACCCTAAAAACATTTCTAGAATAATTTTTATATTCAATTTAGGTCTACACAAGTTTCTGCAAAAACAACTAATTTACCAGAAGCAAATCATTAAACAAAGTGCATGGTTGGAAAGAATTCTTTTGCTGATTCCATTGATATAAAATTTGAAAAATTTGGACGTGTAGATTAAAAGTTATGAATTTTGCAAGTTTAAACATCTAATAGATATGTTTGTGTCTATTTAAATAAAACAGTGCCATGTGTCTTGATTCTACTGGTCGATACCGTTTCGCGTGGATCACGCTACGTGGAGCGTTGGATCTAATTAGATCTGAGCGGCTCAGATGGATTCGTACCCCTTCGGGTTAGTTCTAATCTCGCGCATCCGATCTAGATCTAACGGCCCATATCGCATAAACCAAAAACGGGTGGCGCTGGCGGCGGTGGCTGGCGACGGAGTGGTCGGACAAGGACGGAGTCGGGGTTACAGGAAGAGAGAGGGGGATATAAATAGCTCATCAGACTCACCGTGATGTGCTGGTTCTCGAGGTGGTCGCCGTTTGTGGAGGGGCGTACGTGGTCGTCAGGGATTGCTCGCCGGAGACGACGATGGCGTCGGGCGTCTCTGTTCGTCGACGGGGGCGAAGCTGCAGGTCACAAGAAGGCGAGTGAAGAGGGTCATTAGATGTGGAAGAGTTTGGTGAACACGTGTGTGTCATCAGGAGAGAGAGGGGAGGACGGGACTTACGGGGAGACGTCGCCGGAATAATGGCAGACGGTGGCGCTGCTCTGGAGAAGAAGTTGCCGAGCCTACCGTGCTCGTTCAGGAGAGTGGGTGGTACTAGGAGGTTCATAGGACGATGGGGATCACGTTCCTGTGAAGTGGGGATTGTGGGGGTGAGGGTGTTGGCCGGAATCGTCACGGCGGCTCGCCGGAGACAGGAGGTTTGGGGTGAGAAATTTGAACGGCCTGGAGGCCGAGAGAGCCGGGCGAGAGAGGGAAAATGGAGAGGGAAGACAGGCGTTTAGTAGGGCATGATCGCGGTGGGTAACGGCCTTGGCATTAAGGCGAATTAAGCCTGCGAAAATCAAGCCAGAAACTGATGAGGAGGGGAGAAATGGTCGCGCGCGGGTGAGAACGAAGGCTGTCAGGTGGGGTCACTTCGTCAGCGTTAGAGAGAGAGGAATGGTGGGGTCCGTGGTTCACTGACTGCGCGGGTTTACTTTCTGGTACGAATCGTTTTATGCGGGGGAAGAAAGAGATGGGCTAGCTGGGCTATTAGTTGGGCTTTGCTGGCTGGGCTAACTTCTTTCCCTTTTTTTATCCTGTTTCTTTTTCTTTTTCTGATTCTTTTATTCTGTTTTGAATTTGTTCAAACAATTCAAACAACCATTTGAATTCAAATCTTTGCCAAACTTTTAGTAAGTTTTAATGCTGTTTAAACATGTATTTTAAATACCATTTTAGGAATAACTCTGTTATTCTTTTATGGTTTATATTTTATTTAAAGTAGGCACTTGCCTTTATTCAAATAAGATTTTAACTATAATTTCAATTCTTATTTGAATTCAAATTTTCACTAAACCTTTTTCAGTAGGTTTTATTTATTTAATAGGGTGTTAAATAATTCATTTTGAATTATTTGAATTATTTTTATTATGACTTATCAATCATTTAATTTGGGCATTTGTATTTAATTAAATAAAATTTGATTATGGTTTTAATACCATATAAATTTTATTCAAATAATTCTTTTAAGTTAATTTGATAACTTTTTAATCCACTTTGATAAATTTCCATTTATTACTTTCTCATGATTTAATTAATCATTTCTATTAGGAATTTTATCTTTATCCATCTATAATTAGAATATGGTTTAATGCCATAAAATTTTATTGGAATAATATTTATCCCTTTATTTTATTTGGATTATCTTTATTTCATTTGCTTATGGATTAGATTTAATTTGGCTTTTAAATATTCCTTATTTATTTATTCCTTTCTTTATCTTATAAAATCCATATCTTTTATTTAAAGATTCAAAAGTGGTGATTCCAATTTGTATATTTTTATTTAATATTTATTTATCCTTGTAAATCTCTTTAGGATTATTGTGCTCACAATTTGGTATGGATTTTAGATAGGAGCTTTATTAGCTTTGGAAATTATATCCTTATCTTATTAAATTCATAAGTTTTTATCCATGGTTCTAAATTGAATGAAATCAATTTCTATGATTTTATAATATTTTTGGTTTGCCATTCTTGATCATTTTAAAATGATTATTGCTGAATTTTTATATGGATCAAATCTATAGTCTTAGAGAGATCTTGGAAATAATTTATTTCATTAGGGTTTTAGGGTTTTGGTTTATTTTTCCCAAGTTTAAATTTCAAGATACATTCATTGATGAATGCATTTCATTTGATTGAATTTTGTTGGATTCTATTTTCTTCAAAGTTTGTTCAAGATGGGTTTTGATGTTTCCATTTAGAATCAAAAAGTTTCTTTTCACCCAAAATTTCAAAAATTATTTATTTTGTTTATTTATTTTTTCACATTTCAAAATTTGGAAAATTTTGGGATGTGACATCGAGTCTACGACTCAACCAACTACTCGGGGGCTACACCTATCAGGAGCGCTGGCCGCTCACCTGAGAAATTACAAAGGTAATGTCACCTTGAACAAAAAGATATTTGAGTCCTACGTCGAGTCTGCGACTCCACTACGGACTCGGGGACTACTCCTATAGGAAGCACTGGTCGCGCATTCAAAAAATTGTATCCTTCAGACAAATAATGTAAACGACTAAACTAAAGTCTCGGCTCGAGTCTACGACTCGAACAGATACTCGAGGGCTACTCCCATAGGGAGCGCTAATCGCGCACCCTATGAATTATTCGAATGAGATCCTTCGGATCAAATACGACAAAAATATTTTGGCAACTTTTCCCAAATTAAAGCTAAGTGAGAAGCAATATCCTTGGCCACCCGAACACCTCTGCGGTGATAAAATTTCAGATGATGTATATATGACGCAAAGATAAGTACTACAGATACCATCTGATGGCCTGGTAACGCACCTGACTGCGCTCTGCCAGTAAAATCCCGTGTCAATAGGCACGATGAAATCCCGACGAACGCGTTGGGTACATCATTTGAAAAACACTAGGGTTCGACTCCTATAAGACCTTAGCAGCTTGAGTCGAATCATACCAGCATTCGTTTCGGATTCGATTCCAGGGACTCGAATCTGATGAAGATCATGTTGTTTTGTCCTATGACAGTTAACTGGCCCTGATCCATCGGGTGCGCCAGGCACACGCATCAACAATCCCTATAAACTAAACTTTCCTTCCTTAAATACAGGTTCAAATACCAAGCACCCGAAAGATTGTAGATTCTCTAGTCGAATCTGCGATTCGACTAAACACTCGGGGGCTACTGGCATGGATATACCCTACGGGTGCATAACATTGGTATACCCGGTCTAGCCCAAGGAAGGCCCACGCGAGGATTTGCAGCCAGGAGATTTCGGGTGGCCCAAGCCTATGGCGAATTCGACTCCTTGGAGGACAAGTCTAGATTAGATAGAATTTCAAAGGGTATCAACCCTAATCTGTAACCGACTCGACCTATCCCGGGACCTGGCCTATCTATATAAAGGACAGGAGGGTACGGCGAGAAGGACCTCAACACCTCATACACACACCTCAATGCCAGATTGCATCTGCGCACCCCTGTAACCTTCGGTTCCGCCGTAATCAAGAGCAGACAAGAAGGAGTAGGGTTTTTCCTCTGGGGGCCTGAACCTGGGTAAACCTCGTGTCCCCGTGTTGCTTGCCTGTTAACCGTTTCATGACTTCCAGCATCCCCATCTTCTGCAAAACCCAATTCCATAAAAATGGGCATTGACGAGTCAAACCCTTGTCAGTTTAGGGTCACCAATTGAAGGTTATCATTCAGGCAACTACCCTGGTCGCTGTGATTCGTCCATGGATGCTCCTAATACACAGAAGAGCGGCTGGTAGGACTAACATGGCGGCAATGGCATATGATCTCATGATGCAGCGCGACAGAGAGAGGATGACAAATCTAAACTACATTTACAACAACAATGATATAGAGTCTATCGCCATGCTCAGGATAAGAAGGCCCCCTTTTAACCATCTTGTGCAAACATTATGGTCTCGGGGTTTGCTTAAGGAAAACATCAACACCTCTATCGAAGAGCAAGTGGCTGTGTTTCTCCATGTTCTAGGACATAACCAGATATTCGAGTGATTCACATCACATGGAGAAGATCTACCCAGATGATTTCCCGGTATTTTCATTAGGTTATCTATGTTATTGGCAAGCTCAGGGGAGAGATGATCAAGCCACCTAGTTAACAATCCCCTCGAAGATACAAGGCAACGCTTGATGATTCCCCTTTTTCAAGGTGAGCAAATATAGCTTGTACTTTATGACATGGTTGTATCACAATGCCGCCTAACATTCTTGTAATCCTAGGAATGTATTGGAGAAATTGATGATACTCATGTGATGGCTAGAGTACTGAAATCCGAATAAGCTACATACAGGGGGAGAAAGCACCACGCTAGCTAGAATGTGCTTTGCGCTGTTGAATTCGACACGAAATACACATATGTGCTTGCTGGCTGAAAAGGATCTGCCAGTGATGCCACAATTCTCAATGACAGACTTGATAGACCTCATGGGCTCAAGCTTCCTGAAAGCAAGTTCTACCTAGCTGACATCGGCTGTGCTTGTCGGCCTAAAATTCTTTCACCCTTCAGGTCAACAAGGTATCATCTCAATGAGTTCCCTGCTAGAAACTATCCTAGAACCCAGGAGGATTTTTTTTTCAATCTCAGGCACTCTTGTCTTAGAGTCGCGGTTAAGAGGTTTTTGCTGCTATGAAGAACAGGTTTAAGATCCTTGATCAGAAGTCTTTCCATTCTTTTTACACCCGAGTTAAGCTTGTTCTAGCATATTGTATTTTGTACAGCTAGATCTTACAATATGGCGCAGATGAATACTTCCCGAAAGAGGAAGATGTCGTCCCTAACTACAATGAATTTTGGAAAAATAAGAACACTTGCTCAGTATAATTGTCAAAAAAAGACCATCTGCCAACATTATTATAAAAAAGGACCACCTTCCCCGTGGTAGCAAGCGTGGACAGGCGACACGTGGCCTGCCGCCACCGGCAGTGGCGGCACAACAGGGAGGCAACATGCCACCACTGCTAGTGGCGCCAAGACACGTGTCGCCTGGACACGCTTGCCGCCACGAGGAGGTGGTCCTTTTTGACAAAAAAATCGCAGGTGGTCTTTTTTGACAATTTTACTGGACAAGTGGTCTTATTTGTCAAAAAGTCGACGATAATGACACTAATGGTGGCCATGGCGTTGCATAGAACGATTGTGCTGCTTGAAGACAGGAGAATGCAGTCGACATGTGGGCGACAAGAGGGAACTATAGGATCTAAAGATGATGAAGTGTAGAAGGACTGATGGAGTGGTCTCCTTGTGTTGTATGAACAACCACTATTGTTGGTGTGAAAGAATCATTCGTAGTAGCTAGATAATATTATGCTGAACTATTATTTGCTAATAGCTAGTTAATATTATCATGAACTGATATTTGCTAGTAGATAGCTTCTAATTTGAACTGGTAGTTTAATTTGCTTCAATTTTTTTACTCTTATGTGATAACATCACCACCTATGAGAAGGGGTGGGCACAACACTAGGATAGGTACAACCAAACATGCATGTTTTTGGATCGAACGAGTCATAACCGGGTTTGTTGAAAAACAACTAGCCAGAATTCTAAAAAAACTAAATATAAGCTAATAAATAAAATGTCAAATTTGGCCTAAGTTAAATCTACCGTCCTATAACATCCAGCAAACCAAGTAGAAAAAACACGAATTATTGGGCGAGCAAAGAAACACGCCGCCCTAACCAGGGACGACAACCGAGAGCCAGCTCTTGTCAGACATTGACATATCATTCTTTAGACTGACACTGACTTGTGGTGTTATTAGTAAAGGTATTTAGTTTAGTCGTGTACGCAGGCTAATGTCCTGGTACGATTTGAGTAACCACACTAGAAAGAGACATACTATGTCAAATTGTCAGTCGCCAGCAAGGATCTAAACTTTCATGAGCATCTTTCTTTTGATGTCTTTGTTCTTTTTTACCACGAGAAAGGTGAACTTTGGTACTTTACCAACATGATACCAGCTTTCTCTTCAAAGCTAGCTGTAAAAGGAAAAGCATAAGACCACATGTAAATAGAAAGTAAAACGTAAACTGGGATTTTTAGAAAGTAACAGTGTTACTGGGCGCAGATGCTCTCGCCAATCAGGGCAAACGCCATCCCTCTGCCACTCTACTGTATTGGTATGGGCGTATGTGGCCTCGGTCACCGAGACATCCACTGCGGCACAGGCTCTCATCACATGACCCTAGCGCAATGTAAAAACATCGCCTGCTCCACCCGGGCCGGGCCCCGCCCCAGTAAACTACTACACGCTCGATTCCCGTTCGCTCGCGTACACACTGAACCAGTGAAACCCCTCCCCGGCTTCCCCCACAAGCCTATCCTCTCGCCCCACGGTGCGGCTCCATCACAAGCATCCAAGACTCCGCCGTGTATATAAACCGTGCCATGGGCACCCTTCTTCTCAGAACCACACGGAGCCAGCCAAGCAAAAGAGCTAGCAGTGAGTGAGAATGGTTGGCAAAGCCGCTATCCTGGTGGCCCTCCTGGCCGTGAGCCTGGTCCTCGAGACCCAGGCCGCCGGCGGGTACACCCCCACCCCGACGCCGGCTGCCCCAGCCCCCAAGCACGAGAAGCCACCCAAGGGGCACAAGCCGCCTCACCACCACCACCACGCCAAGCCACCCACCGCCGCCCACAAGCCACCATACGGCTTTTCTCCTCCCACCTACACGCCGCCGCCGCCACCCACCTACACTCCCACCCCGACGCCTCCCACTCCCACTCCCAAGCCCGCGCCTCCCACGTACAAACCGCCTACCCAGCCTAAGCCGTCACCCAAGCCCTACCCGCCGACGCAAAAGCCGGCGCCGAAGCCCTTACCTCCTACGTACAAGCCGGCGCCCAAGCCCACACCGACGCCAAAGCCGGTGCCGAAGCCAGCTCCGACGTACAAGCCCGCCCCGAAGCCCACTCCGACGCCCAAGCCGGTGCCGAAGCCAGCTCCTAGGTACAAGCCTGCCCCGAAGCCCACTCCGACGCCCAAGCCGGTGCCGAAGCCAGCTCCTACGTACAAGCCGGCCCCCAAGCCCACTCCGACGTACAAGCCCGCCCCGAAGCCCACTCCGACGCCCAAGCCGGTGCCGAAGCCAGCTCCGACGTACAAGCCGGCCCCCAAGCCCACTCCGACGTACAAGCCTGCCCCGAAGCCCACACCGACGCCCAAGCCGTCGCCGCCACCCTACACGCCGACGCCCAAGCCGTCGCCGCCACCCTACACGCCGACGCCCAAGCCGTCGCCGCCACCATACACTCCGACCCCCAAGCCGTCGCCGCCACCCCACACTCCGACCCCCAAGCCCTCGCCGCCACCATACACGCCGACTCCCAAGCCGTCGCCGCCACCCTACACTCCGACCCCCAAGCCGACTCCCCCGCCATACAAGCCCCCGACTCCCACCCCTCCGGCGTACAAGCCCCCCACTCCGAGCCCGCCACCGCCCTACCATCACTAAGATCCTCCACTAAGCCATGTTGGGAGCATATAGGTATGTAAAAGCACCACTTTACGCATTGCATCCGCATGAACTTTTTTATGCGAGCAAGGGCTAACCAAGAAAAACGTGAATATTCTTGTTTTGCAGAATGTGATCGAGAAGAAAAGTTGTGCGAGCTGGCCAAGGCGAGCCATGGCGCCTTTGATCCTCCTGCGTTGTGCCCCTGCCAACCTAGGGCTAATCTCAGAGGAGAGATCCAATAATATTGCAGATTGCTCCCCCCCTAGTAGTTTGTCTTTCAAGCTTTGTGTTCGTCCCGTCCTAGCATGTTGTGTCGTGAGGGTAATGTATTGCTAGTGCTGTTGTGTTACTGCAAAACCATTGATCCACTGCGGAAATGGAAGTGATAGTTGTTGGTCTTGTTGCATGTAATGGAAGTAATAGTACCCACGTTGTTCTTGGTTGCCTATGGCTGACGAGATGTGATGTTTGCATGTGAGAGCAGTAGACATCAAAGTATGTGACGTCGAGCACGCTGCTCGCACAGGATCAGCATGCCTGCAAGCCCAGAGCAGCGTTAGCAGCATGGCTCGGTACAGCGTTTTGCACGGCAACCAAGCCAGTTCCTGCAGGATGCCCATCGCCCATGCCACGCTTTAAACAAGTACCCACAGTCTATCCGTCTAGGTGCATCCTTCGCGCAATGAACATCTCTTTTCTGTCCCGTTAAAAAAAGCTTGAGTATTTTTTTTGTTGATTTAAAAATGCTCCAACGTTCCAGAGCAGCTGCATTGGATTGCAGTAAATACCAATGGTCAGTGTGAAACCTGAGCCACTGAGCCTTCCTGTGCAGCCATGATGCCTGCCGACCTCTCTGGTTCAACTTGATGAATTGGCGGGGAGCAAGTGAAAGAAGACAAGGACAGCAGTCAGCCGAGTAGTAAAATTAATCAGTTATTCTGGGGATGTGATGGAGTACTACGTACTCGTACATCTTTCTTTTGTTTCAGCTGAATATGGTAATGTGTGTCACGTCTTTTGTAGTACTGGGTATGACTCTGCTTCCATCTGCATTGTCTCGATTCACGTGCTAGCAACATTTTTGTTTCAGCCGAACCCATGATTTTAAACGGACGGATTATTAGGCGAGAAAAAGAACCCATCCTGCAGCGCTAAAATCAGTGTGCGCGGCAGATTTGAGGCGTTATAGTTGCGCGCGCTAAATCTTTTTCCGTGTGTCGTTTTTATGCGTTGAGCCAAGCTAAATCTTTTTCCGTGTGTCGTTTTTATGTGTTGATTCAAGCGCATGCTATCTCTGACTCGCATGTAAAACACTAACCATCGGCCGAAAAATCCCCCGCGCCCACACCCTCCATTCCCCTTCTTCTTCGCACGGTTGCCGATGACACTCCAACGATGGATGAATGGTACGGCAGTCCTCTGACCCTCCCTACGGTGTCCACCCCACATTCGACACTGACACTGTAGTTCCGCTGCCGCCCGCGCCAAACCCTAGCATCGTCGTTGCCACCGGTAGCTCACACACCAGCGCCTGTGTCCTCTTCCAGCCGCCATGGCCGAACTCGCGCAACCCAAGCCCCACGCCATCGCAGCCGACGGCCATGCCAAAGGGAAGGGCCGGAGCTCCCAAGCGCTCGACCTCCACGGCGGCATCCCAACGCATGCGCCAGCGAGCGCCACCATCCACAACCTAGTCGACGAAATGACCACATGGTAAAATTTTCCATTTTTGTTCTTTTAGGATGGATGGATGTACACAGTGATGTTCATATGTGTTCATTCAATTGAAATGTAGTGTCGATGATGAGACATTCTTCTCGCAAATGAATTTTGGCTCCTCTTTCTCACAAATGGACCGAGAAAATGGTGATGAAGAAGAGGAGTTTGTAGTGGATGAGCATGGTGAGGGTTTGATTGAACACCAAGAGGTAGGTTGGCTAATTACACCGTGGATGAGGATCGGTTTCTTTGCAAAACATGGTTGCATATTGGCATGGACCCGACGGTTGGCATTGACCAAACAAAAGACACATATTGGAAGAGAACGAAGAAATACTTTGATTCACACAACACAAGTGGCAATGAGTGCACCGAGCATTCTCTTTGGTCCCGTTAGTCAATCATTAACACCGATTGCACAATGTGGTCGTCGTCTTTGGCCGGCGTTGATAGGATCAATCCAAGTGGCACGAGTGACATGGATAGGGTAATTTCTTCTCTTATGTGCATATATGTGCATATGTTTGTTGTTATCCATGTGCATATGTGTGTTTGTTATTCATGACTTCTCTTATGTTCACAATGTAGTTGATCATTGCACAAAATTTGTTCAAAGATGTGGGAAGAAGGACCAAGTAGGGCAAGAAAATTCTTGGCAAGTTATTTGTGTTGCACCATTGCTATGACGAGATAAAGAATGAGGAGAAGTTGAAGAACTGTGATGGGTTGGATGTGCACAAAATAGGGATGGATGCAACTGTCGATGCCACTATTATCGATAGTGATGCATCAAGTGATGACAACAACAAGAGAAGATCCACTCCACATTCGGTTGCCAACAAAAAAATGCCCTTGCTTAGAAAAAAAGGACGCCAAAGAGATGAGGGGGAGAAAGGCCAGAGATGATGACATAGCAAAAGCTATGGAAAGGATGGCCAATATGCATGGTTGAAATACAACGACGATAGGAAGTTGGCAAGAAACTTAGAGGCTGATGCCGAGGCATGGAGGGTGGCGTAGGAGGAGAGGATTGCGGCCGCCGAGGAGAGGAGGTTGGCATTGGAGGAGAAGAAGTTAGCCAACGAATAGCAACAACGCCTAGTGGAAGAAGAGAGGAAGCTCTTTTACATGGACACTTACAACATGGATGAAAGACACATGGAATACGTAAATCTTTTCTCGCGATGAAGTGTTGGCCAAAAAGAAAATGATGGAAAGATTTGTGACAATAAGAGGGATGAATGCATCACTGATGAGCGGATTTGGAGGCATGGGTGGCTATGGAGTCTATGGATGCATGTGAGCACCACCGGGTGCATTTGGATGCATGGGAGCAGGCATGAGAGGGATGAGTGCACCGATGTGTCAAGTTGGAGGCATGGGATCACCACACGACGACATGAGAGGCATGAGAGAACCGCACGGCGGCATGAGTGGCATGGGAGCACCATCGAGGGGGATTCATGTACTCCTTGATGGATCCAACACCTTCTACCAAGACTACGGGTGGCACCCACCGGGTATGGAGGCGGGTTTGCGACCTCCATACCCGCCTCCGCCACCTCTCCCCGCCACCTTCACCCGCCTCCATACCCGCTGGCGGGTCCTAAACTCCACCAGACCCGCCCCGTGACGGGTACCCCGTGACCCGATGGGAACCCGTCAAGGTGAACGAGAACACACAAATTTGATAGTGAATCGTATATTATGTACACAATTTTGACAGCACCTTGTTGCATTTAACAAGTCCATCATAATTTAAAATAACAAGTACAAATATTACAATAACATGTACAAATATTACAATAATAAGTACTTGTCTAGCAAGTTCATCACAATTAAAAGGTCAACCAAGCACATGACAGGTGGGCTCTACCTGTCTGTGGTGGGTCTACGAGTTAACGGGTATGGGTTTCATAACTCCATACCGCCTCCGCTAGACCCGTTGGGTCAGAGATTTTACCATTAAGAGACCCATGGTTTTTTCCAACCAAACCCTCCTCCATTTGATGCGGGTACCCGACGGGTTAACGGGTGACGGGTACCCATTGTCATCCGGAACCAAGACCATCATCTAAGACTCCGAAGAAGATGAAGTACACAATGAAGATGGAAACGACAATGGCAATGACTATGATGATGTTGACAAATGATGTGTTTGTGTTTATTTGTGAAAAAATTGTGTTGAACTTGGTTGTGTGAAACTATGTCTTGGATTTGAACTATGTCATGGATTTGAACTATGCTATCTAGGTTGAGATTTGGAGATTTTAGAGCTATTTATTGTTGAATTATTTTGATTTGTTTGATCTTGTGGATTGATTATTGCTTCAGTATGTTTTTTCCGCCGGTGCCGCATGCTGCATTTTAGTGTGTGTGTGTGTGTGGGGGTGGGGGGAGGAGAGGGGCATTTTGGCAATACCGGCTCGCCCTACATTTTAGTGCGCCGGGTGAAGGAAAAGCTAGCGCTAAAAACCGATTTTAGCACGTGGCGCGATAGCGCAACTGCTGGAATTGCTCTTAAAAAAATCTATAGAAAACTTTAACAAATTAAATGGGTACAAAGTTTATGAAAATTAATTGTTAGATAAACTATTAATATCGATAATATACCAATTACACTTTGTATAGACATTACGGTTGCACACATCCTATTACAAAAACAACAAGAAAAAAGAAAATAAAGGATTCTGTTACGGTGATCAAGACATTGTAACTACAACACAAAACGGCATCTAGAGTCCACGCTCACAAAACAATATCTTTAACAATATCATTATGAGACACAATGAATTAAGATGCACACCTTATGATGGGGATATGCCTACCGGGGTATGCCCAACAGGACGTTTCCTATTGGCCCAAGCTGCCAGCGAGTGGGCCTGCAGGACGACGACTGGATCGAGACTTGACGAGGACTCAGGCGAGTGGAAGCTAGAGGCCCAGAAACATAGCTAGGCCCAGTCGGACTAGGTCAAAGACCCTCCGAATCCTTGACTAATTCGGTTGTAGATCTGTAAACCCTAGCGAGGGGAGCCTATAAAAACCTTCCTAGGGTACACATAGAGGATACATTCCATCATACACCCAAGCGACTCGTCGCCTAGTCGTCGAGCTCGCCCTTGTAATATCACCATAATACAATCTAGCACGAGTAGGTCTTTACCCTCCGGGGGGGCGAACCTGGGTAAATCCTTGTGTCTCGGCCCTCATCTTGCACCGCAGATGGCTGGCCGTCCTTGCCCCATGTTCTACTACTCGCTGCCGATTGCAGCATCTGCCATGGCCATTCCCACGACAGTGGCGCCCACTGTGGGGCCTGGCCGGTCAAGCCGGTGTTCTGCAGCGAGATCCAATCTGCCCATCAACAAGACGATCGCCACTGGCCGCATGATCGCGATCGGCGAGATCCTCCAGATCTTGCCGAGCAGCTACGTCCCGGCGGCATGCCCTGTCACGCATAGCGTGATCTTGCCGGTCGGCACGATCAACCTCTTCGTCGGCCTCACCGACGTCATCGTTTTGGAGGACTCGGCTCACATCCGCGAGTCGCTGCCACACGACCAGCTCTCTAAGAGCCAGGTCCGTACGATCCACCGCCTCGCCTCCGAGTACGGCTCAGCCCACAGCAACATGGCCGAAACCGCCATGGCAACGGACGACGCTGCCCTCAACGACGACGCCGACTCGGCGACCTCGGCGTCGGCTGCCGGATCCATCGTCGCCGCATCGCCCGCAGGCTCCATCACCTAGGTCTCCAACATGGGAGACTTCGAGGACCCTCCATCCTTGGGATCTTCGACTTCGACTCTGGGTCGAAGAACTCCGCCGACCTCCATGACGGGGCCAGTCGCCACGTCGCGACCTACATGGCGACTGGCGCCGACCCCCCCGCAAGACCCCTTCTCCACGCCGATCCCTCCAAACGCAATGGCAACGGAGGTCGAGGAACTCCGCCTTCGGCTGGAGGAGGCGGTCCGCAAAGAACAAGCCGAGCGCGAAAAATTTCGCCTCGAGCAGGTGACAGCGCAGGAGCTCTCGCGTTACCACCAACTCCGAATCAGGTCGCGCCTGAACCCCACCATTCAGGGGTATGCCTTGAACTTCAACGACGAGAACGACCCGGCTCGTGCAGCCGAGCGCGCGATCTGCGAGAACACGCCGCCAGGAGGGAGCTCCCGGCCCCCAGCAGGCGCGACGGCCAACAGTGCCCCACCACCCAACCGCGCGCCCCCAGGGACCAACCAAGAATCGTGGTCTCCTCGCGGGAGCGAGATGCAAATGGCCTCCCGCTGTTCTCCACTCCGATGGACAATGTCGTCGCAAGCTGAGCAGTGGTCGACAACATAAACGTAACCGGGGAAGGCGCCTTGTAGATCCAGTACGCCAAGGCTCTGCTCGCCAAGGCAGTCGAGCAACAAAACGCGGGCGCCGACTCACAGGGTCGGATGTACTCACGTTCATCAGGCAGCAGGGCGGCCTCGAGCGGCCGCCCAATGGTGGCAAACACCCTCAACTGCCCACCACCCGAGCCCCTGCAGCTCCAAAATTGACTCGCGCACGCGGCACTCTCCACCAACAACCCGCGGCCGGCGAACAACTTCGTCGCTGCCAACGGGCAGCCAGTCGTCGCACGTCCCCACATCATCAACAACCAGAGCTGGTGCGCACGCCAGCCCGACGACCTGCGGCATACCCTCACCAACCGCCGCGACAACGAACTAAGGGGATCGCTGAGTCGAGTCGGACCCCAGTGCTTCAGACCAATGATCCGAGGCGAAAAATACCCGTCGAACTTCAAAGCGTCGAAGGGGATCGAGAAGTACGATCCCTCTTACGACCCGTCCGTGTGGCTTGATACCTACCTCATGGCAATGGGGATCGCTGGCCACACCGACCTGCTTGCCGCACGCTACCTCCCCCTGATGATGGAGGTAGCGTGTAGACAATGGATCAACACCCTCCCTGCGGACAACATCGACTCCTGGGAGGAAATGCGCGACGCCTTCGTCAGGCACTTCGAGGGTTCCTATACCCGTGCCACCACCATCGAGGACCTGGAGCGATGCGTCCAGGGACCCCGCGAGTCGACCCACAGTTGGGTCCAACGGTGGCAAGACCTGTGGTATAACGCGGCCGAATCCACCCGGACACCGCGATCCACTACTTCAAGACCTCGTGCCGCTACAAGCCCCTGGTCGCCAAGATCAAGCGAGTGTACATAACACGACAACATACCGGACCTCTTGGAGATCACCAAGCGATACGCGGAGGAGGACCCAAACCAAGAAACCGACAACGAGTCGGGAGGGAATCGCCGCACGAGCGGCCACGACAACGGGAGGCAACCCGAGCTACGCTACAGCAACACTCGCCTCACCGGCAAGCGTCGCGGTGATGGGCGAGTCGACTTCATCGCCAACGCCGGATACGCGCCGCGCGAACCCAAGAGCTTCCGCCGCGACGGAGGTCAGCGTCGCGATGGCGGCAACTGCAAGGCGAAGCCAAGGTTCGACCGCACAACTCTCCTCAATCAACCCTGTGTGTTTCACAGCAGGGAGGGAAGCCCGCCACGCACACGACCGCCAACTGCCAATCCCTCAAGGAGATCGAGAAGGCACGATGCGCACGGGAAGACCCCGACAACAACCCGCCAAACGGCGGAAAATTCGGCAGCATCGCCGACTCGCTCCACAACTTCACAGGCTTCAACACGAAGCGCGAGAAGAAGGTCATCGCCCGCGCCGTCGCTGTCAACGCGGTGTCCCAGATAGACATCTCCCAGTGCCTCAACTGGTCCGAGCAACCAATCACCTAGAGCCGCGAGGACCACTCGCCATGGATCGAATATCCGGGCCGAGTCGCCTTAGTGGTCAAGCCCAAGGTGGGAGACTATTGGCTCCCCAAGACGCTGATGGACGGCGGTAGCTCCATCAACATCCTATACCTGGACACATTCAGGCGACCGCGCCTCTCGCAGTCGATGATCGAGACGACCTACACCACCTTCCACGGCATCGTCCCCGGTCGGAAGGCGTACCCAATCGGCAAGGTGATGCTGCCAGTCACCTTCGGCACACCGGCAAACTTCCGCACCGAGCGGATCATCTTTGAGCTGGTGCCATTCAACAACCCCTACCACTGCGTCCTGGTGCGCCAGGCGTTCGCCAAATTCATGGCAGCGCCCGACTATGCATACAACGCGATGAAGCTCCCCGGGCCATGTGGCATCATCACTGTCCACGGCGATCCCTACATGGCCGCAGAATGCAAGGCCAAAGGCGCCGAACTCGCTGACGTCGTCATCGCGACGGAGGCCAACCACGCCGAGGAGCTCGCCAAGTACGCAAGCAGGGTCAACAATGACGACCCCACCATACTCAAGAAGCCCAACTCGGAGGGTGGCAGCTCCACCGCCTTCGAGGCCACGACGCACACTCGCGCCGTCGAGCTGGTCCCTGGCGAGTCCAGCCAGACGGTGACGATCGGCACGGGCATGAGCCTAGCATAGGAAGGCATGCTCATCGAGTTCCTACGTGAGAATCGCGACATCTTCGCATGGAAGCCATCCGACATGACTGGTGTCCCGAGGGAACTCGCTGAGCACAAACTCAACACCGACCCCAAAGTGCGACCTGTCAAGCAGTCGCTGCGGCCCTTCAATGAAGAGCGCCGCCGAGCAATCGCCGAAGAGGTGCAGCGTCTACTCGCTGCAGGCTTCATCCGGCCAATCAAATACTCCAAATGGCTGGCAAACCCAGTCCTGGCCGAGAAGAAAAACGGGACCTGGAGAATGTGTATTGACTACACAAACCTCAACAGCGCCTGCCCCAAGGAGCAGTTCGTCCTCCCGCGGATCGACCAAATCATCGACTCAACCGCAGGTTCGGAGTCGCTATGCTTCCTTGATACCTACTCTGGATACAACCAGATCAAAATGGCAGTCGAGGACGAAGAGAAGATAGTGTTCATCATGCCATTTGAAGCCTTTTGCTACACCGCCATGACCTTCGGCCTCAAGAACGCCGGGGCGACTTACCAGAGGTGCATGCAGGAGTTCCTTGCGAGCCAAATTGGCCGCAACATCCACATCTACATCGACGACATGGTGGTAAAATCCACTCGTTAGGGCGATCTACTTGCCGACCTGGCGGAACCTTCGCCAACCTGCGGAGGTACAAGATAAATCTAAACCCAGGAAAGTGCACCTTCGGTGTACCTATTGGACAGCTGCTGGGATACGTCGTCTCCAAGTGCGGGATCGAGGCGAACCCCGCCAAGATCAACACGATCGCCCGGCTCTGCAGACCTGAGTGCCTGCGCGACATCCAGAAGTTGGCCGGGTGAGTCGCGGCTCTCAGTCGCTTCATCCCCCGGCTAGGCGAGAAGGCAATGCCCCTCTACCGCCTAATGCGCAAGAAACCCACCTTCCAGTGGGACAAGGAGGCAGACGACACGCTCCACGCTCTCAAGGAGGTGCTGCTCGCAGCACCGCTACTCGCCGCCCCGTCGACAAGGAGCCCATGCTGGTCTACGTCGCGGCTTCCGAGCGCGTCGTCAGCGCTGTCATGGTCGTCGAACGACCAGAAGAAGGCAAGTAGTGCCCGGTGCCGTGGCCCGTATACTACATCAGCGAAGTCCTCACCGAGTCGCGCCAGCGCTACCCGCAGTACCAAAAATTGGTATATGCGGTCTTCAGAGCATAGCGGCGATTGCCGCACTACTTCCAGGAGCACCCAATAACGATCGTCTCCTCCACACCGTTGCAGGACATCATCTGCAACCGCGAGGCGACCGAGCGAGTTCGCCAAGTGGGCCGTCGAGATCAGCGTCCACAACATCAGGTACGAGCCGCGCAAAGCGAGCAAGTCGCAGGCTCTCGCAGACTTCCTCGCCGACTGGGAAGAGGCCCAGCAGCCAGAGAAGCTGACATACCTCCATTACTGGAGCCTACACTTCGATGGCTCCAAGAACGCAGATGGTGCAGGAGCGGAGATCGTGCTAACATCTCCGAAGGGTGACAAGCTCCGCTACGTCTTCTATCTCGACTTCACCCCCTGCACCAACAACATGGCCGAGTACGAGGCGCTACTCCAGGACATGCGGGCAGCCAAGGAGATGAACATCAATCGCCTGCGCTGCTACGGAGACTCCGACCTCGTCGCCGGGCAAGTCGCCGGCACCTGTGACGCAGTCTCCCCCACCATGGCGGCATGCCATCAAGGAATGGACCAGCTGGGATGCCACTTCGTAGGCTACTCCGTCGAGTGGATCGACAGGCGGAAGAACGAGGAGGCCGACGCACTCTCTCGCATCGGCTCGTCTCGACTTGCCCCACCCGCCGACGTCTTTCTCGACACCATCACCAAGCCCTCTGTCTCCCCCCAAGGGAGATCGACGTCGGAATTCCACTGCAACCAGACGCAACCCTGGTCGCACTAATCGCCGAGCCGAGTGACTGGACCGCGCCATACGTCGCTTACCTGGAGGAAGGCACCCTACCCGCAGACGAAATGGAGGCCTAGATGATAGCACGCCGCTGCAAATCCTTCGTCATCATCAACGGCGAGCTCCACAAGCGCAGCGTGACCGGCGTGTTCCAACGTTGCGTCCAACCCGCTGAAGGACGCAAGATCCTCCAAGACATCCACTCCGGCGACTGCGGCCACCACGCCGGCGCCCGCTCTCTGGTCAGCAAGGCCATGCGACACGACTTCTACTGGCACCGCACACGCCAACACAGTCGACATCGTCCAGCGATGCATCGGGTGCTAGAAGTACGCCAACCAGACTCACGTACCGAGCTCAACGCTCTAGACAATCCCCATCACCTGGCCATTCGCCGTATGGGGCATGGATATGGTAGGCCCCTTCAAGAAGGCCCCCTCCGGCTTCACCCACCTCCTAGTCGCAGTCGACAAATTCACAAAATGGGCGGAGGCCAAGCTAGTCCGCAAATGCGACGGGAAGACAGCTACAAAATTCTTACGTGAGCTCATCTATCGCTATGGGTTCCCAAACAACATCATCATGGACAACGGCACCAACTTTGCCAAGGGAGCCATGGCCGAGTTCTGCGAGGAGCAAAACATCCGACTCGGCCTCGCCTCAGTCGCCCACCCGGAGTCCAATGGCCAGGCGGAACGCGCCAACCAGAGCATCCTCCACGGCCTGAAGCCACGGCTACAAGTCCCACTCGAGCGCACCGCCGGATGCTGGGTCGAAGAACTCCCCTCTGTCATCTGGGGCATCCGCACCTCCGTCAACAGGTCGACGGGGTTCACCCCCTTCTTCATGGTGTATAGTGTGGAGGCAGTCATGCCAACCGACCTCGAGCACGACTCACCTAGGGTGGTCAACTACACGGAGGCTGACAATGAGCTCGCATGCCAAGACGGAGTCAACCAGCTCGATGAAGCACGTGACCTAGCTCGCTCCCGCACCGCCATCTACCAGCAAGGGCTTCGCCGCTACCACAACCGACGAGTACGGACTCGCACTTTCCAGGAAGGCGACTTGGTACTGTGTCTAATCCAGGACAAGAAAGGCATGCACAAGCTCTCACCCCCTGGGAGGGACCATTCGCCATCGGGCGAGTCCTGGGCAACGACGCCTACTACCTCACCGACGTCCGAGGCGATGGAAAACTCGGCGTCAAGCGGCCATGGAATGTAAACCTCCTACGGAAGTTCTACTCTTAGAACTCCAGACATGTAGCCCCTACCCACTATGAAATAAAGCAGATTGATTCCCGCAAATTGCGTCTACTCTCCATGCCTTGTGACACTCGCACTCGTAATAACAGCGTTACACTATTCGCAGAAGTCAACCTTTGGTAACGCGACCGGCACGGCCAAGTAGTGCGGTACGAGGGCACTGGAAAAATTCAGGCCTCGTACCGTCCACGAAAAAAGCTAACCCGGAGCCCCATTGGAGTCGCCTAGCTCGACTGGATCCCCGATCCAAGACGAATGCACTCGCTTCCCACATCGACCAAGTCCTCCACATCCTCGGCGCAGCGACTCGAATGGCAAAGTACCACGCTCGGGGACTGACACCAGACCAAAGAAGAGCGGCTAGGAAAAAACGGCAAGTAAGAGAGCGCGCCCAGGACTCGCCATGCGACTGATCTTACGGATCAGGCGGAGTGACGCGCCTAATACAACGCGCTTAGTCCTCACCTACCTTGGGCATGCGACTAGAACGGCCAAGTACCACGCTCGGGGACTCGGCTACCCGATCCCGTTCGCGCTCGGGAAAATGGCCAAGTAAAGATCACCCCTGGGAGTCGCCACGTGACTGGCTTCCCGAGCCACGGGGAGTCGACCCTAACTCACTAACAGTTCACACAACATATAAAAACGAGGTTAACCCCATTAAAAGGGCAGACGCGCTCGGGGACTCGTACAACCAACATACAAATCACAAAAGCAATGACAAAATAACCCGCGCATTCCTTCATAGAAGCAAAATTTGTTTCGTGTACAAGGAGAATTACATGGTTATCTTATACTAACGCCGAATGGCACAACATCCCATTCCGCAGGCTTTGATGAAGAAGCGCCACCATCTTTGCGGCTACAGATAAAGGGCACCTAGGGATTCGACGGGTACGTCGTGAGCTCGCCCGCCATCGCCGCACGAAATGGTTGCTCCACCTTGAAGTCCCGGTGCTTCGGCTCAGGGTCATTGGGGGTGACGACCGTTTCCTGATAGGGAATAAGGTCGCCCATCGCCCAAACACGGTCGGAGTGTACCGCGGATCGGTCCGTCAGCTTTAACACCTCGGCAATCTCGACCGAGCCCGTTGACAAGCGGTACCCGCTCGTGACGTCATCAAGGTCGAAATCGTCAGGAAAATGCGCGAGCCCAAGGCTCAGCGCAGTCGCCGCTCCACGACGGAAGGCCGACCGCGTCATGCACTCCACGACCGACGGGTCCTTCTCCAAATAGCGCCATACCTCGACGAGGTCGCTGGGGATCACCTATGTGGGCAAAATCTCCTGAAGATACTCCCGGAGACAAGTCGCTGACAGCGCGGCTGAGTCGACCAGGGTGGTCACGCATTGTCGCGCGTCGTACGACTGCGCCTCTTCGGCGTTATCAATGATCCGGCCTGCAACACACAAGCAAACAGTGAGCAAAGCACCAAAACCACAATGGGGTACTGTAACATCCCAAAAATACCAAACTTAAATCATCAAACTCTAAGCATCAAAATTAGGGTTAACAAAAACTTTTCTAATTAACATTATGAAAGCATGCATATGTGTATGCATTTAATTTGAAATTCTTTTAAACCAACTTGTTTATGTGTTTCTTTGCTTGTAAAATGTTTCTTAGGTGAATTAAGCATCATCGAAAACATTTCCCACACTTTTCTCAAAGACAAATAAATCAAAACAAAAAAAATAAAGGAATGGTCACTTTGACCAATTTAACTCCCATGCCTACTTTGGCTGTCTCAAACTTTCAGAACCTAATAGAAACTTTTCTGGATCCTTGCACCCCTTGAATGTACTCATAACAAAGTATCAAGGCCCACTTTGTGATCATCCAAAAACTTTCAAATACATAGTTTAAATGACAATTCAAAATGGAATCTTTATCATATGGGAAGATCCCACTTTTTCAAAAACCACTCAAACAAGCTCAACTTTCAAAACCCAAGCATCTGCAGACTCACCATCACCAATCTAGCAAACCCACCAAAAATATTTTCAAAATTCAAAACTTGATTTCATGCGGCCATTTCATCAAACAGGTTGCAGACACAAATCATCAAAATCCTAAACACTATAGTGAGCAGTGTTTTGTGCCTAACTGGTTCCCTATCTAGCTCACAACCATCTCAGTAGATCATCTAGTAAGTTAAACCAAGCACTAACCTCACTGTAAGCTTGGCATTGTCATCAATGGTGAACAGCCGAGCACACCCATGCCACCCCAGTGGAGACAGCAAGCTAGGAGGAGAAACAAGCCTAGCCAGCATGTTTGGGAGGCAGCCCACCGTCCACCGCCACTCCCTGTCCAGCGCTCGAACCCTGCCAGCCACTGGACCACACGCACGGACCGCGCCCAGACCACCAGCGACCATGCCGAGCGTGCGCCAGAGCACCACCCTCGACCGAAGTCCATAGACCGCGCACCGCCCTCACCGCGTGCATACACGATCACCACCGATCCAGGAGACCTCCAGACATCCTCGTTCGCCGCCCCGTGCCGCACAGCCACTGCTCGCCGTCGAAGACGCCGCCTCTTCCGTGCAAAGCGTCGCGTGTTCCAGACCAAGCCGCACCGCCCCACGCCTCGAAACCATGTCGTTGAGCATCGCCAGGGAACACCACACCGTCCCACGCCTCAAAACCATGTTGTTGAACATCGCCAGGGAACACCGCACCGCCCCCTACCTTCGCCCATGCCAATAGCCGCCTGTACCATCGCCCCCGACGAGCTCACCGTGCGCCCCGTCGGTCCCCTCGCTCGACTATAAATAGAGGACTCCCCCGCTCGAATTCTTCACACCATTCTACTCCCCTCTCCCCACTGATCGTGCCACACCATTCCCGGAGCAAGGCGAGCAGCACATCGCCGGAATTTCACCGGAGCCCGCCACCTCTGGAGAAGAAGGGTGCCATCGATTTCGTCCACCCCAGGAGATGCCGCGACCACCCCTGAGTTCGCCGTCGTCGACTTCGTCGTTCGCCCGCCTCGCAGACCCCCGCCTGCACCCCGGTGAGCCCCCAGCAACCCCCACTGGCCACGCTAGGTTTCTTTCTCGCCGGCGTTGCTCAACGTCGACGATGACTCTGAGACGTTGGATTAGAATCAGATCGAACGCACCACGTTGCTCCGTACCGCTTCGCACCCCCTGTCTCACTGACGAGTGGGGACACCCACTTAAGCAGCCCGTGAAAGCGCTACGCATAGTAGGCCGGCCCGTTAACTTTTCCCGCGCAGCCCAGTTATTTGAATTAAACCTTTTCTATTTTGTTTCAAACTCACTTCTGTACCCAACTTCAAAAATCAACCCAGATCGATTCAGTGCATCAAATTGAATGAAACTAATTTTGTTAGAAAGGTCTGGGAATGCTGAATCCAAGCCCGTTGGATTCAAGTCATTTGGATCTATAGATCACCCATGGTAAAAATAACAAGGCAGAAGCTTTTCTGTATTCAAACATTTTTCAAATTTAAACCATAATAGATTTTGAGTTGATTCCAACTCTCAAAAATCACATTTAACCATACCTTTCAGAATATGTAAAAATATATAGGTTTAATGGCAGAAATAATGTTCAAGCAATAAAAGAATGCCACATAGGCATTTCTAGTCACTTTATTTAATTAAAATAAAAGGGTAAAACCTTATTAAATTGTGACACCACTTTAAATCATATTACCATGGACTAAAATATGTGGTGATGACATGTGTCAACATGATCCCATGTTTGGTTTGGGGAATATTAAATCTTAAGTAGTTTTTCGATAAGTAGAAATTACTTTTCTAAAAATAAAAGGAATTAAACCAAACTTTAATCTTGTAATGTTAGTGATGATGCTAGATCATCTATAGGACCCTTTTTGTGTGATGATTGCAAGTAGTTAAGTATTGTTTGGTGATTGTGTACATCGTATTTATTTATAGACGCTAGTACCGACCAAGGATACAAGGAGGAAGGAGGATTCTACGAAGAAGAAGCCGAGGAGAACTTCAACCACTGCTCTGCTCAAGGCAAGCCAGTAACCTTGCAAGCTAACACTTGCAATTTAGCAAGCTTATACTGATATTGTGCAAGCTAACCCTTGCAAGATACTCTACTGATGCCACAAACCACTATTTGTTACCATGCCAACTATATGCCTTAAGCATATGTGATCATACCCACTTGATAAACCAATCCTAGTTTTTACCTACAAGCTTTATACTTTATTTCTTTATCAAAGCTCTTACCTAGATTTTACCTAAGTGAATGGTAGATATTAGAAAGATATGTGAAGGTTGCATAAAGAGCATAAAATTTGGCCTAAGCTAGATAATATTGATGTCATCCTAAGGCATGAGATTGAACTTAGTTAAAACCCCACTAGTTTACCACCCATCATCAGTACTTACCCCCACCTGTAGATGCTAGTGCTAAGCATAAAACT
Source organism: Avena sativa (assembly GCA_916181665.1). Taxonomy (NCBI): domain Eukaryota; kingdom Viridiplantae; phylum Streptophyta; class Magnoliopsida; order Poales; family Poaceae; genus Avena; species Avena sativa. Next base: position 514,516,265 of record OV702294.1, read on the forward strand.
TGATCAACTTTAGATGGGAATACTTGGTGGAAAACTGGTTATGAAAACCTTGGAATGATGGATCATTCTATTGAAATGTTTTGGACATGTGTTTCCGAACACTTGATGATTTTGGTGATGAAAATGATGAGGCATGAGCCTTAGCCCTTTATAAAACTGATGGTTGTCTGGATGCGATACCATTCCAATTTTATCGTACAACCACAATACCCGAAGATTGGGTAGGGCTTTACTGGAAACTTATATACCTTAGTATTAGTTCCCTCACGGCCAAGGTTTGAGCTGAGGCTACCTTGTGAAGATTGTCCACCTGTGCAGTACCCAAGATGACAGATGGTCATGGTTGGGGGGCCAAACTCACAGGAGAGGTGCTTATACTAGGGCGTGTAATTGAAAGGTTAGGATTGATTATCCGCATACTGAGTATGGTGAATTCAGGATTTGTTCCTGACGGATGTATCGAATGTTGTGGTGAAAGTGTACAATCTCCGCAGAGTGTCAAACTATTCGAATAGCCGCGTCCGCGGTTATGGACAGTTGGAGTGGCCATACTGTTCCTCCGTCAGACTTTTCAAAATGACTTGTGACATGAATTGAGACTTTGACTTGACCACAACAGGGTTGTGATATGAAATACAAGATCCCACTTAGGAGTTATAAAATTGTGACTAGCTTTGGAACTTCGTAGAGATAAATCTGGCTTTTGCAAAACAACCCTAGAGCCTAGTGTCCTATTATCCAAAAAACCCTTTACTTGTTAGTACTAGTTTGCGAGTACTTAAAGAGTACTCATGGCTTTGTCCCTGGCTATTCCCATGGCTAGACTATGAAGAGGAGTACCTGGAGGATGGACCCCAGGAAGGTTACGACAACTAGGATCATCTCCCATCGTCAGCATTGCCTGTGACCCCGAAGATGGAGCTCCGCCTACGCTACCGTTATTATTACATATTCCGCTGCTTGATGTTGTATTAAGAACTGGATCATGAGATCCCTATTTGTGTAAGAACTTATGTACGGTTTGTAATGGATGATGTACTATGGTATCCAATTCTGTTATGTCTAGCAAAAATGGTAATCCTGAGATTGCGATGTATGGCATAACTGGCATCTGGGATTAAAAATCCGGGTGTTGACAAGTTGGTATCAGAGCCATCCTGACCATAGGAGACCCTAGTTAGATTGGATGTTTGAATCAAAAACTTAGTTTCGAAAACCAAAGAAAACAAATATTTACAAAAACTTATTCTCATTCTTATCCCTTTGATTCTTTCATGAAAATTCATGTTCCTCAAAAACTCTTGTAAATACATAAAATTTGGACACACTGGTTCACTCTACTAACTTACTCATCCTATATTATTATAGATGGACGTGAAGTACAACAAGTTTTACCAACTTGGGAATGGAGGAGACCTGATCTTTGAGAGGGATTTGGACCAGCTTTCGGAACTTCTGGAGCGTCCGCACCCCGAGTTCTTCGGATCTCAGCTCAATGATCACGGAGGAGAAGATCTGCAGTGGCTAATTGTTGCAAGTCTCTGAGGAAAGATTGAACCTCCCACTGCGGAAGGAATTCAGTTTACCTTAAGAGAGAACAACTGGCTCGATGGAATTGCCAGGGCCATGCAGGAAGCTCTTTCCCGTCTATGTGGGCAGAGCATCAATCAGATCAAGGGTACTCACTTTGAGTTTTGCCCAAGGCGTGATGCTAATGGACAACCACTGGAAGCCCCATACCACCCCGATCTGAATACCCAATTGGACCACCTTAGCTTCATGATGTACGATCGTCAACAGGAGTTGGACAACTGCCGTGACTACTGCAACCACAAGTCTGCCATCATCAAGACGAAGGACCAAACCATCGCCATGCTAGCAAAGGATCGCAAGTCCCGCCGCCGTCAGCTCGACAAGAAGGAGCGCATTATTGCCCGTCTTCGCCACCGCATCTCATCTCTGGAGGAGACCATCCACGAGAGAGACATGCAGTTGGAGGAAAGGGAGAATGCCGGAGAGGATCTTCGTGGAGACCCCTACTCCTATCTCAGCGATGACGACGATTTTCTGGAGGATCAGGCTATGGATTTCTTCACCGATGAGGATGATTTTGCCTTCATCGACGATGATGAGGCCACGTATTCCGAGGAGTAGGAGCACTTGAGCACTAGCGTAGTGAGTAGTATTCGGTCCCACTGTATCGTAGTTCTCAGAATGGTTCTTAAAACCATCTCTTTTTCTTTGTTTGTGTGTGTGTGTGTTGTACTGGGTGATCTGAATGAATGAATGAATGAAAAAGCAAGTTGCTAGAAAATCTGAGTCAAACTTTAAAAAAATTTCAAAGACCCAAAACCTTAGAAATTTCCCTCTTTTCTCATGATCTATCTCAATCTTCAGATGCCACGTGGAGGAAGTGGTTCAACCCCGGACCCGATGTTGCAGATTCTGCAAATGTTGACTTCTGACCGCGAAGCTGAAAGAGCCGAACGTCAAGCCAACTTAGCCACACTTCAGCAGATAGCCCAACTAGCCCACAACAACCAAGGCCACGGAAATCAGGACAACCATGGATCTAAGCTCAAGAACTTCCAGAATACCAACCCACCTGTTTTCACTAAGTCAGAAGAACCCCTAGACGCTGATGATTGGCTGCAAACCATGGAAAATAACCTAGAAGTAGCCGGAGTGGAAGCCAACGAGAAAGTTCTGTTTGCCACCCACTATCTAGCCGGAGATGCCAGAGCATGGTGGAATAGTGTTCGCGCAATGACCGGAGGCCAGATGATGACCTGGGAGGAATTCAAGGTCAAGTTTAGCAGAACCCATGTGCCACCAGGTTTGATCAAGAGAATGAGAGACGAGTTCAGAGAGCTGAAGAAAGGAAGGATGACTGTAGTGGAATACCGTGACAAATTCTTGTCATTAGCTAGGTATGCCCCGGATGAAATCGACACCGAAGCCAAGAAGAAAGAAAGATTCCTGAATGGTCTGCATGATGAGATGCAGACGGTGTTAGTCAATATCCCCTTTGCGGATATTGAAGCCCTTGTCGACTCTGATATCCAGATGGAAGGAAAGATCAACCAAGACAATGAGAACCGCAAGCGTCGCATGATGCAGCAACCAGGAACCCATCAGACCCCAAAGTATTGCCCCAACCCATCTCCAGGATTTGCCCCAAGAACCAACAAACCCCTAATGAACCGTCCGACCTATCCCAACCGTGGAAACCCTAGGCCCGGAGGAAATCACAACAACCCTGGCAACGCTAGCAATTTTAACCGTGCCCCACCCAAGTTCAACAACAACAATGCTACCCCCAACACCAATACTGCCCCGAGGACTAGAAGCAATGTTGTGCCTGTAGCAGCCAAGGACAAGTCGCAAGTGACTTGTTATGACTGTGGAAATAAAGGCCACTATTCCAACGAGTGCCCCAACAAAAAGAATGCTACAGCCCCCAATGCCAATGTCCTAGCTTAGCAGCAGCGTCGTGTTCATCCAGGAAGAAGATTTGCCCCAGGGAATTCACTCAACCGCAACGGCCGTGTTTTTCTCATGCATGCTGAAGAAGCCCAGGAAGCGCCAGACGTCGTGCTGGGTATGTTTTCTGTTAATTCAGTACTTGCACGAGTGTTGTTTGATTCTGGTGCATCGCACTCATTTGTCACCGAAGAATTTGCATGCACTAGTAAGATTCAACCAACCAAACTGAAGCATGTTATGATTGTTCAAATTCCCGGATCAACCACCAAGGCTAGGAAAATTTGCAAAGCCGTCCCTATCCAAATCCATGGCATAGATTTTTATGCAAATCTGATAGTACTCGGAACTAAAGGTTTGGAAGTAGTACTAGGAATGGATTGGATGTCCAAACATAAAGGATTGATTGACTGTGCCAAGAAAGCCATAACCATGATCAGTACAGCCGGAATATCAGTCGAGCATATATCTGAAACCTTACCTCGCCAATTCAAATGCAACAAGAGTATAGCCCAACCTACCATTGACCAAGTCCGGATAGTCTGTGAATACCCCAATGTATTTCCAGATGTTTTGCCCGGTATGCCCCCAAATCGGGATATCGAGTTTATCATTGAACTAATCCCCGGAACTGGACCCATAGCCTAGAGACCATATAGTATGAACCCGTCAGAGCTCGCAGAACTGAATAAGCAACTGGATTCCATGCTGGAAATAGGATTGATTCAACCAAGTGCGTCACCTTGGAGATCACCTCTCCTGTTTGTGGACAAGAAGGATGGAGGTAACCGTTTGTGTACGGATTATCGGGAGTTGAATGATGTCACCATGAAGAAAAAGTACCCCTTGCCCAATATAGAAGATTTGTTTGATCAGTTGACCGGTGCCAAAGTGTTTTCTAAGATTAATCTTAGAACTGGCTATCATCAACTCAAAATTCGTGCAGAGGATATTCCAAAGACTGCGTTTACCACCAGATATGGATTGTACGAGTATAAAGTCATGTCTTTCGGACTAACCAATGCCCCCGCTTATTTCATGAACCTTATGAATAAGATTTTTATGGACCTCCTGGATAAGTTTGTCGTTGTTTTCATCGATGACATTCTGATTTATTCCAAATCAGAAGAATAACATGAGCTACACCTAAGGACCATTCTTGGAACCCTTAGAGAGCATCAGCTGTATGCAAAGTTTAGCAAATGTGAATTCTGGTTACAGGAGGTAGGATTCCTCGGTCACATAGTATCAGCCGGAGGAATTGCCGTTGACCCTGCCAAAGTGAAAGATGTAGAAGATTGGCAAGCCCCAACCACTCAAACCCAAGTTCGTGCATTTCTCGGATTGGCGGGATATTACCGCAAATTCGTAGAAGGATTCTCTAGTATCGCCAGACCCATGACCCAATTGCTGAAGGAGGACAAGAAGTTTGAATGGACCGACAAATGTGAAGCGAGTTTTCAAGAACTCAAGAGGAGATTGATTTCAGCCCCAATCTTGATCATGCCGGATATCACGAAGCCCTTCGATGTGTATTGTGAGTCATCCAAGATTGGTCTCGGATGTGTGCTAATGCAGGAAGGCAAAGTTATATCTTATCTATCGCGACAACTGAAGCAACATGAGCAAAATTACCCAACCCATGACCTCGAACTCGCAGCCGTAGTTCTAGCCCTGAAAACATGGAGACATTACCTGATGGGAAACCGTTGTGAGATCTATATGGATCACAAGAGCCTAAAGTATATATTCACTCAGAAGGAGCTGAATATGAGGCAGAGAAGATGGATTGAGCTAATCAAGGATTACAATCTGGACATTCACTATCACCCCGGTAAAGCCAACGTGGTAGCAGATGCCCTTAGCAGATTGCCGTGCCGCTTAAACTCCATGATTTTGAAGAAGCAACCAAGTCTGCACAAAGAGCTGGAAGATTTTCGGATGGAATTAGTAAGTGAAGGATTTCTGGCTAGCATAGAACTCTAGCCCACTTTGATCAGTCAGATTAAAGAGGCGCAGAAGGGAAATGCTAGTATTGACGGAATCAAGCGTCGAATCGGTACAGGCAAAGTACCCGGATTCACCGAAGACAAAGAAGGAGTGTTGTGGTACAAAGGACGCCTTTGTGTACCAGCAGATTCTGAGTTGAAAGAAGTTATCTTGAAGGAGGCTCATGATACTCTTTATTCTATCCATCCCAGAGGAACTAAGATGTATCAAGATTTAAAGGAGCAATTTTGGTGACATAAGATGAAGAGAGAAATAGGAAGCTATATCGCCAAGTGTGATAGTTGTCAGCGAGTCAAGGCAGGACATCAAAGACCCGCTGGATTGTTGCAACCATTGCAGATTCCGGAATGGAAATGGGATTCTGTAGGAATGGACTTTATCACTGGACTACCTACTTCTAGTAGGGGAAATGACTCTATCTGGGTCATAGTGGACAGATTGTCCAAAGTCTCCCATTTCTTGCCCGTCAAAACCACATATGAGACTTCGAAACTAGCGGAGTTGTACATCGCTAGAATCGTCAGTTTGCACGGAGTCCCCAAGAACATCGTATCGGATCGAGGAAATCAGTTTACCTCAAGATTCTGGAAGAAAGTCCAAGAAGGTTTAGGAACCCGCCTAGATTTCAGTACCGCGTATCACCCTCAGACCGATGGACAAACGGCGCGAGTAAATCAAATACTCGAAGATATGCTGAGAGCATGTGTGTTAGAATATGGATCCAAGTGGGAAGACTGTCTACCGTTTGCAGAATTTTCCTACAACAACAGTTATCAAGCCAGTTTGCAAATGGCCCCATTTGAATTCATGTACGGAAGGAAGTGTCGCACCCCTTTGAACTGGTCAGAAGTAGGAGAGAGTCAGATCTTCGGACCCGACATCCTACGAGAAGCAGAAGAGAAGGTTCACAAGATTTGTGAGCACCTCAAGACCGCCCAATCCCGACAAAAGAGTTACGCCGACAAGAGACGTCGAGACCTCGCCTTCAACATAGGAGATTTTGTTTATCTGAAAGTGTCGCCATTGAAGGGAATGCAGCGTTTCCAACTCAAAGGAAAGTTAGCCCCCAGATATATCGTACCTTTCAAGATTTTGAACCATCGAGGAGAAGTGTCGTACCAATTGGAACTACCTGAAGAGATGTCAGCCGTGCACAATGTGTTCCATATCTCGTTACTTTGCAAGTGTCTCGAAGTCCCCGAGAAGATCGAAGTGTTCAAAAATATCGATCACCGGACCATAGAGATCAACGATGACCTGACCTATCCTGAAGTACCCATCCGTATTTTGGAAGAAGCTTTTCGAACTACCCGAACCCGAAGCATCAAGTTTCTCAAGATTCAGTGGAGCAACCACACAGAAGAGGAAGCTACCTAGGAGCGCGAAGATCACATCAGGACGGAGTTTCCCGATCTCTTCAAATCCTAGGTAATCTTTTCGTCCTTTTTCAAATCTTGGGACGAGATTTTGTTTAAGGGGGGAAGGTTTGTAACATCCCAAAAATACCAAACTTAAATCATCAAACTCTAAGCATCAAAAATAGGGTTAACAAAAACTTTTCTAATTAAAATTATGAAAGCATGCATATGTGTATGCATTTAATTTGAAATTCTTTTGAACCAACTTGTTTTTGTGTTTGTTTGCTTGTAAAATGTTTCTTAGGTGAATTAAGCATCATCTAAAATATTTCCCACACTTTTATCAAAGACAAATAAATCAAAACAAATAAAATAAAGGAATGGTCACTTTGACCAATTTAACTCCCATGCCTACTTTGGCTGTCTCAAACTTTCAGAACCTAACAGAAACTTTTCTGGATCCTTGCACCCCTTGAATGTACTCATAACAAAGTATCAAGGCCCACTTTGTGATCATCCAGAAACTTTCAAATACATAGTTTAAATGACAATTCAAAATGGAATCTTTATCATATGGGAAGACCCCACTTTTTCAAAAACCACTCAAACAAGCTCAACTTTCAAAACCCAAGCATCTGCAGACTTACCAGCACCAATCTAGCAAACCCACCAAAAATCTTTTCAAAATTCAAAACTTGATTTCATGCGGCCATTTCATCAAACAGGTTGCACACACAAATCATCAAAATCCTAAACACTATAGTGAGCAGTGTTTTGTGCCTAACTGGTTCCCTATCTAGCTCACAACCAACTCAGTAGATCATCTAGTAAGTTAAACCAAGCACTAGCCTCACTGTAAGCTTGGCATTGTCATCAATGGTGAATAGCCGAGCACACCCATGCCATCCCAGTGGAGACAGCAAGCTAGGAGGAGAAACAAGCCTAGCCAACATGTCTGGGAGGCAGCCCACCGTCCATCGCCACTCCCTGTCCAGCGCTCGAACCCTGCCAGCCACTGGACCACACGCACGGACCGCGCCCAGACCACGAGCGACCATGCCGAGCGTGCGCCAGAGCGCCACCCTTGACCGAAGCCCACAGACCGCGTGCCGTCCTCACCGCGTGCATACACGATCACCACCGACCCAGGAGACCGCCAGACATCCTCGTTCACCGCCCCGTGTCGCACAGCCACCGCTCGCCGTCGAAGACGCCGCCTCTGCCGTGCAGAGCGTCGCGTGTTCCAGACCAAGCCGCACCGCCCCACGCCTCGAAACCATGTCGTTGAGCATCGCCAGGGAACACCGCACCGCCCTACCTTCGCTCATGCCAATATCCGCCTGTACCATCGCCCCCGACGAGCTCACCGTGCGCACCGTCAGTCCCCTCGCTCGACTATAAATAGAGGACTCCACTTCTCGAATTCTTCACACCATTCTACTCCCCTCTCCCCACTGATCGTGCCACACCGTTCCCGGAGCAAGGCGAGCAGCACATCGCCGGAATTTCACCGGAGCCCGCCGCCTCTGGAGAAGAAGGGTGCCATCGATTTCGTCCACCCCAGGAGCTACCGTGACCACCCGTGAGTTCGCCGTCGTCGACTTCGTCGTTCGCCCGCCTCGCCGACCCTCGCCTGCACCCCGGTGAGCCCCAGCAACACCCACTGGCCGCGCTAGGTTTCTTTCTCGCCGGCGTTGCTCAACGTCGACGATGGCTCTCAGCCGTTGGATTAGAATCAGATCGAACACACCACGTTGCCCCGTACCGCTTCGCACCCCCTGTCTCACTGACGAGTGGGGACACCCACTTAAGCAGCCCGCGGAAGCGCTACGCTTAGTAGGCCGGCCCGTTAACTTTTCCCGCGCAGCCCAGTTATTTGAATTAAACCTTTTCTATTTTGTTTCAAACTCACTTCTATACCCAACTTCAAAAATCAACCCAGATTGATTCAGTGCATCAAATTGAATGAAACTAATTTTGTTAGAAAGGTCCGGGAATGCTGAATCCAAGCCCGTTGGATTCAAGTCATTTGGATCTATAGATCACCAATGGTAAAAATAACAAGGCAGAAGCTTTTCTGTATTCAAACATTTTTCAAATTTAAACCATAATAGCTTTTGAGTTGATCCCAACTCTCAAAAATCACATTTAACCATACCTTTTAGAATATATAAAAATATATAGGTTTGTTGGCAGAAATAATGTTCAAGAAATAAAAGAATGCCACATAGGCATTTCTAGTCACTTCATTTAATTAAAATAAAAGGGTAAAACCTTATTAAATTGTGACACCACTTTAAATCATATTCCCATGGACTAAAATATGTGGTGATGACATGTGTCAACATGATCCCATGTTTGGTTTGGAGAATATTAAATCTTAAGTAGTTTTTCAATGAGTAGAAATTACTTTTCTAAAAATAAAAGGAATTAAACCAAACTTTAATCTTGTAATGTTAGTGATGATGCTAGATCATCTATAGGACCCTTTTTGTGTGATGATTGCAAGTAGTTAAGTATTGTTTGGTGATTGTGTACATCGTATTTATTTATAGACGCTAGTACCGACCAAGGATACAAGGAGGAAGGAGGATTCTACGAAGAAGAAGCCGAGGAGAACTTCAACCACTGCTCTTCTCAAGGCAAGCCAGTAACCTTGCAAGTTAACACTTGCAATTTAGCAAGCTTATACTGATATTGTGCAAGCTAACCCTTGCAAGATACTCTACTGATGCCACAAACCACTATTTGTTACCATGCCAACTATATGCCTTAAGCATATGTGATCATACCCACTTGATAAACCAATCCTAATTTTTACCTACAAGCTTTATACTTTATTTCTTTATCAAAGCTCTTACCTAGATTTTACCTAAGTGAATGGTAGATATTAGAAAGATATGTGAAGGTTGCATAAAGAGCATAAAATTTGGCCTAAGCTAGATAATCTTGATGTCATCCTAAGGCATGAGATTGAACTTAGTTAAAACCCCACTAGTTTACCACCCCTCATCAGTACTTACCCCCACCTGTAGATGCTAGTGCTAAGCATAAAACTTGATCAACCTTAGATGGGAATACTTGGTGGAAAACTGGTTATGAAAACCTTGGAATGATGGATCATTCTATTGAAATGTTTTGGACATGTGTTTCCGAACACTTGATGATTTTGGTGATGAAAATGATGAGGCATGAGCCTTAGCCCTTTATAAAACTGATGGTTGTCTGGATGCGATACCATTCCAATTTTATCGTACAACCACAATACCCGAAGATTGGGTAGGGCTTTACTGGAAACTTATATACCTTAGTATTAGTTCCCTCACGGCCAAGGTTTGAGCTGAGGCTATCTTGTGAAGATTGTCCACCTGTGCAGTACCCAAGATGACAGATGGTCATGGTTGGGGGGCCAAACTCACAGGAGAGGTGCTTATACTAGGGCGTGTAATTGAAAGGTTAGGATTGATTATCCGCGTACTGAGTATGGTGAATTCAGGATTTGTTCCTGACGGATGTATCGAATGTTGTGGTTAAAGTGTACAATCTCTGCAGTGTCAAACTATTCGAATAGCCGCGTCCGCGGTTATGGACAGTTGGAGTGGCCATGCTGTTCCCCCGTCAGACTTTTCAAAATGACTTGTGACATGAATTGAGACTTTGACTTGACCACAACAGGGTTGTGATATGAAATACAAGATCTCACTTAGGAGTTATAAATTTGTGACTAGCTTTGGAACTTCGTAGAGATAAATCTGGCTTTTGCAAAACAACCCTAGAGCCTAGTGTCCTATTATCCAAAAACCCCTTTACTTGTTAGTACTAGTTTGCGAGTACTTAAAGTGTACTCATGGCTTTGTCTCTGGCTATTCCCATGGCCAGACTATGAAGAGGAGTACCTGGAGGATGGACCCCAGGAAGGTTACGACAACTAGGATCATCTCCCATCGTCAGCATTGCCTGTGACCCCGAAGATGGAGCTCCGCCTACGCTACCGTTATTATTACGTATTCCGCTGCTTGATGTTGTATTAAGAACTGGATCATGAGATCCCTATTTGTGTAAGAACTTATGTACGGTTTGTAATGAATGATGTACTGTGGTATCCAATTCAGTTATGTCTCGCAAAAATGGTAATCCTGGGATTGCGATGTATGGCATAACAGGCATCTGGGATTAAAAATCCGGGTGTTGACAGGTACACGCGCTCGGAAAGTGGCTGAAGGGAGACTCACCAATCAGCGGGCTCAGAGGTTCGTGATGAAATTCTGAAGAGCCGAGAGGTCATTCTGTAACCCAGCGACGAGTGCGTCCGACACCTTCCGCTCTTCAGCAGCAGATGTGACGGCTACCTTGGCTCGTCCTTCCGCCAAGCTCGCTTCCACCTTCGCCTCCTTGAGCTCACGCTCCAGTTCAGCGATTCGCTTCTCCGCTACGCTCAAAGCAGATTGAGCCGTCATCAACTCACCCGTCGGGACAAGGCCATGGCGAGCCTCCTTCACTGCAGCCACACTACTCTCTGTTTCCAAAACAAAATGATCAACACCGCAACAAATTCGCGACAAGCGCCAAACAAGCCAAACACTCACCCGCAGTCGCTCGAAGCTCCTCGTTCGTCTCCTGGACAGTGATAAGCTCCTTTTCCACGTGGCACTTGGCAGCAAGCCGCTCGGGCGACTCGCGCTGCAAGACCTGTGCAACAATCACAACGTCAACAATCAAAAATTCCTAAGTTCCCAGACGCTGAAATTCAGCGACTAGGCACTCGGGGACTGGATGACAAAAAATAGTAAGAATCCGACCACCGAAATTCAGTTGCCAGATCCTCGGGGACTGGACATACCTGGAAGGCGGCACCTAGCATGCCATGAAGCTCCATCGCGTCCACCGACGCAAGCACGAGCGGAGTGTGATCGCGAGGTTGTTTGACCTCCATGACGGCAGCCCCAGGGAGCTGGCTCGATGGCACCGAGGCACTCGCCGTGTCGGCTTTCGCCACGAAGAGAGGGAATGTCGCCACCGCAGCCCCCGGGCCACTCGAAGGCGGCCCGGTCGCCTCGATCGAAACCACGGGCATTGCATGCTGCAACCCTGCGTCCTCCTTGGCCTTCAAGGCTACGTCCACTGCGGTCGGGGGTTCGCTCGGGGCAGCCGCCGGCTCGTCAAAGATCGTGATGACGTCATCACCCTTTGTTCTTTTGGTGCCTTCAGCGGGAGCAACGACTTCGTCGCCCTTCCTCTTCTTCGAGGGATCAGCCGGCGCCTCCATGCCGACTGGTGGAACCTTGGCCTCCGAAGGGTGACCTATCTTCTTGACTCTGGTCCTGTGAAACAACTCTGTCAATAACACTCGCCGATCGAAACACGAAGCAAGCAAACGAATGAAAGTCCAAGGAACACTCACTTGGCGACTGGAATAAATCGCAGGCCGGTGCGGATGCTGGCCGGCTTCTCTAGTTCTGGCCCCAGTTTTCGACTCAGGCCCGTCTCGAATACACTTTGTGCCCAACACACTGACGGTATCTTCAAGGATGAGGCCGCGACAGGAGCCTCAGTGGCAATCGCTACGGGAGCTCCTCTCGGTGGCGAGGCCCCTGCGGCTGGAAAGGCCACCAACCCGGTGACTGGGGCGAACGGCGGCGGCAATGATGCCAGCGGCGCCTCATCCTCTACGACGGTCGCGCCAGTCGCTGTAGCCGCGTGCGTCGCTGTTTCTTCGGCCGCGCTGGTAGCATTGGAGCTACTCGCGGACCGAGGCGGAGACGCTGTCTTGGCCGGCTTCGCCTTCTTCTTGGGTGGCGGATGCTTCTTCTTCTTCGATGGTGTAGCCTCACGCTGTGAGGTATGCTCGGGGAGCTCGTCGTCATTGTCATCGTGGGCCTCGAGGCTTTTGCTCGCCTCGAGCTCGCATTGGTGCTGCCCGCGAGTCTTGCGGACCGTGGGGGAAGCAACCTCCATGGATTCGTCGTCGTCACTGTCGCCACCCCCGTCACTCCTAACATCGCCCTTGTCAGGCAACGACTCGCTCTCGTCCTTGGCGGACGAGTTCGAGTTCTCGTCATCCGCGGGTGGAAGCCAACCTTCCACCACTTGAAATAACTGCAACAATCAGACAACGTTAGCACAACCGCGAATGCACAAACTGCGACTATGAGTGCAAAGGAAATAACAACTCACCGTTGGAGCTGGACGCCTTGCAGTGTAAGGTGCGACCCCGGCCTTCGCGTCAAGATACACCGCCTGGGTGATCTTTTTCAGGGCCAGGGTGTAGTCATTGAGTATCCACTCGTCGTGGCAGGACTTCGTCGGGTCGTCCTTACCCGTGTACTCGTACATATAGTGGGCACGACTGGCCAGGGGCACGAGCCGTCGCCCGAGCCAGCAATTGTAGAGGTTGATGGTTTGGAGGCCTTTCTTCTTCAAGTTGCAGATGGTCTACAGCATCTCGCCGACGACCATCCGTTGTTCTAGCGGAAGTTTGGTAACTTGGAGCCGACGCGGCTCGGGCCGGTCGGCGGAGTACCTTGGAAGCGCCACCTCGTCACCCGGAGTCGACTCGGTCACGTAGAACCAGCTCTTCTTCCACTCGTTCGCTGCTTTGGCGGGCAGCATCAGATCGAAGAATGACGCCTTCGACTTCAGCTGGAAAGTCAAGCCGCCCGCGGCTAGCATTGGGCCGCCTGCCTCTTCGCGGCTGATCCTGCCATGGAATAGTTCTTGCCATAAGGGAAAGTATGGCCGACAGCCTAGGTAGCACTCGCAGAACGCCACGAAGATGGCGAGCCGCTCGATGCTATGCGGTCCCAGGTCCGACGGCTGAATGTCGTAGTAGGCGCAGAAGCGCCGGAAGAAGAGGGAAGTGGGGAATCCGAGCCCCCGCTCCAGGTGGCTGGTGAAGCAAACAAATTCCCCTTCGCGCGGATCTGGAATCACTTCTCTGGCCGCGGGGATGCACCATCTCCCGGCGCGGAGGACCCCCGCCTCCTCGAAAGATTTCAGCAACGCCTTTGTGCACTTGGATCTGCCCCATGGTTCTACAGGGGGAGCCATCGGTTGGGGAATTAGGAGTTGCGGATCGCTCTCGGTCGCTCTGGTCGCTGTGCGGAATGGGGGAACAAGATTGCGCGAGTTCGAAAGAAGTGAGGGAAGAATTTCCCCTCACCCATCACTCTCCTTATATAGTGGTTGTTACCCGCCATTTTCGGGAAGTCGTTATCACGCGGTAATTACGCCGATATTACCGTTGGATTACCCAACGGCTAGTTTGACCAAGCTGACGGTCCAACTTCATCCACTCGACTCGCTGCCTTCAGCGACTCGACGATTCGCCGACCCGATCACTATAACAGTGACTTGATTATTCACCGACCCGTTTGCCAAGCTGCGATTTGATTGGTCGCCGTTATTGCGACTAAAATGACTATTTATTTCCTTTGTTCAGGAGTCCACCGCCGATTCGACTGGGCGTCCGCATTGGACCCGCATACTCCGCCTGTCAACGAACACCTGCGATAAATCAACGACGGCCTCGAGGACTACTGATGGGGATATGCCTACCGGGGTATGCCTAGCTATTGGCCCAAGCTGCCAGCGAGTGGGCCTGCATGACGGCAACTGGATTGAGACTTGGCGAGGACTCAGGCGACTGGAAGCTGGAGGTCTAGAAGCGTAGCTAGGCCCAGTCTGACTAGGTCAAAGACCCTCCGAATCCTTAACTAATTCGGTTGTAGATCTGTAAACCCTAGCGAGGTGAGCCTATATAAACCTTCCTATGGTACACATAGAGGATACGTTCCATCATACACCCAAGCGACTCGCCGCCTAGTCGTGGAGCTCGCCCTTGTAATCTCACCATAATACAATCTAGCAGGAGTAGGTCTTTACCCTCCGGGGGGCTGAACCTGGGTAAATCCTTGTGTCTCCGCCCTCATCTCGCACCGCAGATGGCTGGCCGTCCTTGCCCCATGTTCTACTACTCGCTGCCGATTGCAGCATCTGCCGTGGCCATTCCCACGACACCTTAAATGTTCTCGTGGAGCAAGTCAAACCTCTTAAAACAATACCTTCAAACAAGGTTATTGCTAGGCACAACCAATTAAAATCATACCTTAGATTTTCAACCTAAAAGATAAAACAATGTATTTCTCCTGTGCTGCCACCCCATGGTCTCTCCTACAATTCAATAATCACCAAGCAAAGTCCTCATCGCCACGAAAACACAACCCACTATCACTAGTCTTAGACCTCAGCCGCCTGACATTCTTCGCCGATCTCCTCCATGAAAATCAAAGACCAACATGTCCCATAATGGCAACTAGCAGCAAGCTTCACGTCGCTTATTTGTGATACGGGATCACGAACGAATCTCATCCAATCCAGCAACCTGTAGCCAACTTGTGCACAAAATAGATCATCGGTGAAGCCTTTCAAAACTCGTCACGAGCCAAAAAAGAGAACCGACACCAAGCAGAACACCGTTCAAGCATGTGTTCTCCCTTTTGAAATCCTAAGGTTACTTCTATATGTGCTAGTGTTTCGTTTCATCTGGCCACCCACCGGTTAAGTTGATCAGTGTCAAAGAAACGTAGATTCAAATGAGGGAAGCAATTGCGACCGTATAGCCGTACATGTACTTTGTATGCTATAGGGAAATTTCTTTTAGAACCAACCTCATGAATATTTTCTACCGTTATAGTTAACTCAAAGCTGAACAGAGAAAGAGAGACTAGCATCAATGTGGTAAAGCTTGGATCAAAAGTGTTAAACAGCGGCGGAGCGCCATCAAATGGTACTAGCATGAATTCGGGTCACGGCCGGCCACCACCACCACCGGCGCCGTTGATGACGATAAAAGACACCGGGCAAGGACGGGAAGCCGCAGACGGAGAAGAAGGGGCACAGTGCTTTGACCGGGCGGGTGCGTGATGCATCGCATCGCATTTACGCCGACACCGCGGAAGACGTGGGTCGGAGATCAACGCAACGGCAAGACAACAAAAAAATGGACCCTGGGTAGCCGGGTAGGGCACATGTAATGCAGATGATGCAGGAGCAGTCAATTAATTAGGGGAGTGCGTGTGCGATGCGGCGAATGAAACAAGGCGAGATCGCGAGGATGGATGGCTACAACAAAGTACAGTACAGGGAGTTCGGACCGTGCCTCGGCTCCACGACGCAAATGGGCGCAAAGATGGCGAGAAGAGACTTCCGGCGACCGCACTGCATCTACGTGCCTACACGGCCTGCTTTATTTCTTCTTCCACCTGCGATGTTTTTTATTCTGAGATTGGTTACTCTTTCCACGTTCCGTCGTTTGCATCGCCGACCCGACAGGGGCTACGATGTTTGAGCAATGGATGGGCATGACTAGGAGCAGTGGCTCCGATGGGTAGGCCGGGGTGCTGCATGCCGACGAACCGGGATGCTTTCTCTAATTCACAGGCCACGTACGGCCACAAAACCAGGCCGTGTAGCGTGGCTTGTCGCTGGTGGCATGCTACTGGTACTGGTACCGGCTATGAGCCAATGGCCACATGCATGTAGCGTCACTAGAATCACTCGAGCTAGCTAGTAGTATTGCACTTGACAGATGGGCACGCAGGCAACATTATATTGTTCCCCGGAAACATGCATGGCTCCTCGCTCCCATCTAATGCATGCTGCCCTCTGACAGAGATCAGCACACACGCATCCATCGGTTAATTGATTCCACTGCAACCTGCCTACATGTGCCGTTTTGGGAGCGCAAGACGAAAACAAAATGTCTAACAGAGATCATCGGTCCGCACTCCACAGGACAGTATTCCTGCATGTATTTGGCCGGCCCTCTTCCGGACCTAGGCTGTGTTTGGTTGAGATTCTGGAGCGAGATTCACTACGTAAAAGCTGAAATCTGAACCAAAGGGGTTTCGGGCGGACGCAAATTCCTGGAACGCAGCAGATTTTCCAAGTGCAAAATGAAAGTTGGTTCCACCCCGGATTTCACTGCGTTGCGTCGAGCCAAAACTGATTATTTACACGCAATGCCACCGGCTAGTGAAAACTGACCGGTTTACTTCCTTCTTTCTCCAACCCCCGTACGCCTCTTTCTTCCCCACCATACGCCAAGGGAGCGCAGAGGCCAAGCTAGGTTGCCCTCGCCGGCCTATTTCGGTGGCCTCCGGCGGCGCTCCGACCGGGAATCGAGCCACACCAGCCCTCTGCTCCTCTTTCTATGCTAGATCGTCCTTTATGTCGACCCAACACCAAGCTCTAGACCCAGGCACCCAGCCCTCTGCCACCTCCGTAGCTTTGCCCATCGCACCACCACCTGCAGGAACGATGCCCAAGGCTGGTCGGCCAGAGATCGACTATGCCGACTTGAGGAATGGATTCCCCTTCCTATCTCTCATCCTCTCCCTCCGTTACATCTCCTTCCTCCATCCTCCGGTGCCATGTATGGCATGGAGATTTTTTCTTTTTTTCTACCATCGATTCCTTGCAATTTGTATGTACATTTGGTCTGCAAAATTGTTCGGTGCAATATAGCAGCGATTATTGTGTAGCTAGACTGTGCAATGGTCTAGATAGAACACTGTTTAAGTTTGCTTGCAAGGTGTTTGTAAAAATGCTTGTACGGAAATTACAAAATGTCTTTTGTGTTTAGTGCAAGAGCGAGCTAGCTAATGTTGTGTTTGGCGTGACAGCAAGCTAGGATAGTTATGTGGGTGGTAGTGTTTTTTGTATAAGGCATATGTCTTTTGATATAATTTTATGATACAACTTTCTATCAGTGTACGCCTATCAGCGTACAAATGAAAAAATTCTTTCCAAAATGGGCATTTGCACGCCTATCAGTGTATACATCTTTTTTAGCTATCAATTGACATATATAATCTCTCAGGATATCAGGGACATTACGGATATTTCCTATAAAATCTACAGTTCACCGTTGTTCCAATCAAACAACTTCTAGATTTCTCACAGTTGTCAGCTCACAGCTGATTTCTCACAGTTGATTCCCTACAGCTGATTTTCAGGAATCTACAGCTCAACCAAACACACCCTAGCTAATCCCATGAGCCGTCGCCGCCTCGTTCCCTTTCTCGCCGCTGCCGGTGGGGCCGGTGGGCAAAGCCCAGGCGCTCCAAGGAGAATGGCGGCGGGGATCTCTCTCTTCTGGCTGGTGGTGCGGCACTTGCCATTGTCAGGCTGCCGCCCGCGTGGCAGGCGTAGGTGGAGGCTAGTGGTGGGCGCCATGGCGGATGACTGCGTTTGGATGACCGGTGGTTGGTGTGGTCGTTTGGACCTTGGCCCAAATGCGTCCGTCCCCACATCCGATCTTTGGATTTCAGAGGATCTTTGCAGGTCTCTTTGCGCCAGGTTGCGGTCATGGCGGCCCGGGTTGCCTACTCCTCTACCGGCCTTGCTGGTGGGGAATTGGGCGGCCGGTCCCATGGGAAGCCGGCAAGTGGCGGCGCGCGGGGCCGATGATCTGCCTAATAAATGTGGCGGTCCTAAATCCCTCTCAAGCCAAGACGAAGATCTACCTGATGTTTCTCTACATTTATCTGGTTACTGTGTCATGTTTCGGAAGACTCCATCGGCGTACTCCATAAGTGTGATCATGCCGAGAGATTGCTGGATCGGATGAGATTCGGTCGTGCACATCCATGTTTTACTCTGACCGTTTGGTTTCAGATGGTGCACTTTGAAGCTTTGTTGGTTGTGAAGATCATGGGGCATGTTCTTGTTCCATGGTGCTGACAAAGAATATCATGGAGACCAAGATCTGTGGACTGACAATGGTGGTTCGCCGTCTAGATGGTGATAAGGAATTGGCTTGGTGATTCGCGACTTGGAGCAGTGGCATACAAGTGCGGGCGGATGCACATGAGAGGTTTACAGTCTTATCTTTTAGAGTGAAAACCCTCGCCTTAATTGGTTGTGTCTGGCAATGGCCTTGTTGAAGGCATTGTTTTGAGAGTGTGCACTTTCTTCGGGTGAAAACTTAAGATCTTTAACGGGCGATGATGGTGTTTGTGCATTGTTCCTTTTTGGAGGCGCCTTTTTAGAAAATCTGTATTTCTGATGCGGTCTTGGTGGTGGTAGTACTGTTGTTCCAATGAATAAGTCATTGTAGTGGGTTTATATATATATATATTTTTCTTTTTTGGCTGTGTGTATCTGTATGGCCGCTAGGGCAATGCGTTGTTACAGAAACTGAGTGTAATTAATATTACTTGATATTAATATATATGTTACTTTCTAAAAAAAACAATGAAGACGCTAGATTAGGGGCCGGGATCAGTCTAGCTTTAGCTAAGACACGTACTCATGCAAGGCTTACAAATTTAGTCCAGATCTCACTGTCGTGGAAATACAAGATCTACCTAAATCACCAGCAAGGTTGGCTTTTTTCCCGCTGACCGTACCAGCAACACGGTGCCTTTCATGAGGGCTTCTCCGGTTCGGCCTAACCTTAACCCGACATCTACTGCAGAGATCACATGCCATGAAGCACACCCACTAACAGTTGTACCTTTTTGACATTCTCAGCATTGCAATAGCTACCGATGATTTGAAAAAAAAGCTCATTCCAAGAGCAGCACTAGAAAAATTGTCTTGCAAAGAAATCAACCTCGGTGAATTTCTATCCAAAATTGCAGTGAAAAGTTTTGTACCTTCTAATCATAGTAACTGTAAGCGTGCTTACTACGTGATATGAGAATGAGACTTTGTACTCCGTAGCTATTCGTTCTTAGCGCATCTCTACTGGGCCGTTCTAAATGGACGACTCAAAACGCCAATTTCTGTCCGTTTGAGTCAGATCATTTGGGGATTTGGGTTGTGGTCCGGCCAACTGTGCCCATTAGCGTGACCCACCATGCTTGGCCAACTAGACCATGCCGATTTTCTTTTAAAGTTCAAACAAAGACAATAACACATTAAAACTGGCAAAGTTCGGCAAAGTTCATACATATTGATACATAATTTACATTCAAAATATAAAAGACGAAATCTAAACTAGCCCTAGCTATTGATCTTCGTCGTCGCATCTATCTAGGGATCGGGGTCGATGTACTCCAGCGGCGTTCAGAGGTTGGCCGGTGGCAGGGCCAGAGCAGGCGCGGGCGAGTCGATCACCTGCCCAGGCCACGCTACCGACGGCGCCATGCGGAGGTGGAGGTGCGCCAGCTCTATCCCCTCCTCTGGCACGATTAGTGGCGCCTACCTCTACAACGGTGGCGCCAAAGGCAGCTCCGCATTTGCCTGTGCCACTAGGCCGGTGAGCTGGATGACCTCTTGGAAGCCGCCCCACAAGGCGTCCTCGTCCTGCGCGCTGGCAGTAATGGCTTGCTCGGTGAAGGCGTCCTCGTTGTAGCCCCGCGCTAGGAGCTCCTGGTACTGGACAGTGCGTGGCGATGGCTACGACAGTGTCCACCTCCTCCTCTTTGACGACGATGTCGTTGTCGTTGATGCCGAGCTCGTTGTCGAAGTGGTTGACGGTGCCATTGTCGTCGGGGTTGAAGGCGGGGTCATCATAGCCCTCCCACGGCTGAAAATCGCCGTGGTAGTTGCTCACGCACCGCGTCATGAGCTCCCATGCCAGAAATTCTTTCTAGAAGTCCTGGCTCTGGTAGGTCCTATCCCACCGGATGGCCGGCGGGAGCTTGCTGATACGACGGCGGATCTTCTCCTCTTGCCCTTTGCCATCCTTGGGCACGAGCGGCACCAGGACCCATTGCCACTTGAGGTGCCATCCCGTGGGGAGAGAGTCATCGTGGTGGGCGATTACGGCTCCCCCCTCCATCGTCGCTCGCACTTCGCCAGGCGAAAGTAGCGGCGGTCGTGGCGGGGCTCCTCCACCTGGCGCACGACGGGGCGATGGGCGAAGTCCTGAGGCCGTGGAGGCGGCACGACGCCACGTAGAAGGCCAACATGCTAGTAGGGGCAGGAGCCGGATATGGTCGCCCCGTGGTCATTCTTGGCCTTCTTCAACCATCCCGGCGTCTTCATCGTTGGCGGTGGTGCGACACTGCTAGGGTTGTATATGGTGATGGCGAGAGGTGGAAAGTGTGGAAGCGACAGGCGTAGGGTTAAGTATCCCCTGCGCCCGCAAACGCACGCAGGTTCCCGCTCATTCGTCATTAATGTCTGTGCGGGAACTCAGGCGTCGTCCCGTCAGTCAGGGTGGCGTACCGTCGGTATTGATGGCATAGGATGACGCTGGTCAGGCTGTCGCCCACGCCTTTGAATCGTTGTCGCTGCGCGTCTGAATCACTGGTACGCTAAGCGGTCCCTGACGGTTGGGATACTGGCACGCGCGGGAGGACATGCCCTCGGTCCGCCCGTGTCCGCGTCCAACGCATCGACAACCCAAATTTGATGAGTCGATGCGCCAAGATGGATGCGTTTGTCCGAATAGATCGTGCCGCTGGAGAGACCGCACACGTCCGCACGAACACGTTAGGGTTGAGTCATGCCGGTGGAAATACCCTTAGGGCATCTCCACTTGGCCGACCCAAACGGTCACCCCAAACGGTCCGTTTGTGTCTATTTGGGTCGGGCCGCGATCAGTATGGGTAGGGGGTCTGGCCTGTCCGGCTAGCTGCGCCCAGCGGCATGACCCATTTGTCCGCGCTAGGCGAGGCAATTTTTTAGATTCAAACACAAACAATCCACACGAAAAATTGGAAAAGTTCTACTTAATTTACATTCAAAATAAAAAAACATATAAACTACTAGCCCTAGCTACCAATCTTCACGCGCCGGCGCCGCCTCGTCCATCTACGAGTCGAGGTCGATGTACTCCAGCGGCGTCCAGAGGTTGAGCGGCGGCAGGGAGCGGGAGCGGGCACAGGATTGCTAGCATTTAAGGTAAAGGCCCCTGTGATTGCAATGCTAGTCCCTGGATCGAATTGCTAGCATCCACAGTTTAAAATGAAGTACACAGATATAAAGATCATTATTACAACGTAATATCCACAGATACATAGTTCTTACAACTCTTTAGCCCAAGGCTAATACATAGAGTTCACAATACTTAACAAAATAAATAAAGTCTTCATCTTTATGTGCCACAGGAAAACATGTTGAGTGTAGACTCATAACCCTAGTCTCCATCAGAGTAATCTGCAACGCATAAGTTACAGCCACAGAGGATCAATATATTTGGAATTGTATTGGCAAGTGATACCATAGTAGTATAGTAACATCTAATAACTATATGAATTTTGATAAGTATAGTTCAGGCTGGCTTTGCTCAAAATAAGGTTTTCTTATTAGTTGAAAATCACTAAGTTTTTTTCGACAAAAACACCCAAGGAACCACCAATAGACATTGGTGAACCTTTACCCTTGTTCAACCACAAGTTTTAACTTAGAGAAATTGGGATAAGAAGATCCTTGATCACTTCAATGTCTTTGAGGCTCAAAATGTCTGTTACCGGGGACACGGCTAAGTACTTAGGTTTTAACCTCTCGAGAGGTGGTGCACTTTCCCCACAAGACTCGACATGCATCGAGGCGAGATATTTTAAAAGCATTCCCTTAGACCACCATGGACGCGTTCCATCCTATCAACCCTACCACCAACTGTTCATGTGGCTAAGTTCTTGCAACCTAGTTGGTCAAGGCAGAGCCCATATGCCATGTTGACATGGTTGTACCCTACGGGTGCGTGACCTCAGCATACCTAGTCCAGCCCAAGGAAGGCCCACGGCGGAAGTACGCCGGCCCATGAAGACTTTCAGGTGGCCCAGGCCCATAACGCCTTCGGATCCTTGGAGAGCAAGACTAGAGTAGATAGGAAATTCGAAGGGGGTAAAACCCTAGAACCTGTAACCGACTAGGACTATGCCCGGGACCTGCCTAAGTCTATATAAAGGCCAGGAGGGCACGTCCTAGATCGATCGACTCATACTTTCGCACACGCACCTCCACGCCAGATCGAATCTGCGCACCCTGTAACCTTCGGTTCCGCCGTAATGAAGAGCAGACAAGCAGGGGTAGGGTTTTCCCTCCGGGGGCCTGAACCTGGGTAAATCTCGTGTCCCCTGGTTGCTTGTCTATTAACCGTTCCACGATCTCCAACATCCCCATCTTCTCCAAAACCCAAGCCCATAACAATGGGCATTGATGAGATTAAACCTCGTCAATTGGCGCCGTCTGTGGGAAGCGGGGCTGCTGATTGTGCGATCGTGACGGTCCCGACCCGATCGATCTACAACTCTGCGGCGATGGAGAATCATCTCCTCTTCGGCGCTTTCGACTTCACCGCCCACTCGCCGGACACCATGAAGGACTTCGAGCCCGTAGGCGACGGACTCGGAATCTTGTTCGGGAGCTTCTGCTTCCAGGTGGGGCAAACTGGCACCCTCCGCCTTCCTGAGCGGGTGCCCCTACCATCAATCAGGCCCGCCTCGTGGGCTCCACACCCTGTGCTACGCACATCACCATCGACAGATGAGTCCTACGACAGCAACAGCTGTAACTCCGATCTGTGCGATCCACCTTCGGATGAAGGGACCTACGGTTCCGGATCCGAAAGCTGCGGCAGCAGCAGACCAATCTACGAGCGCTATCAATGCGCCGCAGTCATCCAGGAACAACAAACGCCTAACCCGCCGCCCAACACGAACCCCAACCCGCATGACAGAAACAGCGAAAACGGCGGGAACAGAAGAAGCCAGTCCCCCCACCCAACGGGGAAAACAACGGCCACCTCATCCAACTTAGCAAAGAAGGATGGGTCCAGGCACGCCGTGCCGTAGCAGGCGACATAGTCCTGCCTGTAGACTCCCCACGTGAGCTACTGATGGCATACCACTACCTCCTCATCGAGGAGCACAAGAAGCAAGTCAAGATGCAGGAGACGCTCAACAAACGCAAGCAAGCAGCCTCTGAGTCCAGCGCGCGACGAGCTGCGCTCTCCACCATGGCACCCGGCTCTAGCACAAACGGAAACCAGGGAAACAAGCACCGCTCTCGGGTGGAGAACATGGATCCCAGGGAACGCCGTGATGTGACCCGAACTCTCCACACATCGTTCATGGATATGGATGCCGACGGCAACATCATCCCGAAGACACCGCAAGCTGCGATCATGGTAGCCACTGCGTATCTCGCGGCCCACCCACCTCCGGAGGGGGACCCAAAAAGAGCCATGCATAAGTCCGCACTCACCGGACTCGGACTCGTCGGAGCTGCGCTCCACGAAGACGCTCCTGCGGAGCCGAAGAAGAAAGCTCCGGCCAGGCGCGACCGGAGCCCCACCCCTTCATTCGAAGAGGAAGAGGAACACAACCTTCCTGGAAGGAAGAAGAGCTCGCATCGCCATAAACGCGACTACGACGCCAGAGACGCGCTTACACAGCGCAAAATCGACAAAGCACGAGCCAAACGTGCATGCTCGTCTAAATCCGAGATGGACGAAGACGAAGGAGAACTCTGCGGAGCTCGATGCTTCAGCAGATCTGTTCGGCGAACGCAGATGCCACGCAATTTCAAGCTTCCTTCGGATACTCCGAAGTTCAACGGCACGCAAGATCCAAAATCCTGGCTCAGTGACCATCTGTTATCCGTCAAGCTGCACAGCGGCAACAAAGAAACCGCCATGCAATGCCTTCAGCTGCAGCTGACAGGCGCGGCGCGGGTCTGGCTCAGCAGCCTATCATCAGGATTCATCCAAAGTTGGGAGGAGCTAGCTTACAGCTTCATCCGAAATTTCAAGGGCACCAGCAAGAGGCCCGCCTCAATCGAAGAGTTGCGAGCCTGCACTCAGAGAACGGGTGAATCTATTCGCTCGTACATACTACGCTGGTCTACCACCAAGAACTCCGCAGCACACATCTCCGAAGAGAGGGCCATCGACGCCTTCAGGGACGGCGTCAAACGCCAAGATTTCAAGGAGGAACTTGGGCGCATCAAGCCCAAGACACTCGACCACCTCATGGACATCGCCAACAGGTCAGCGGACGGCGAAGATTGCATTCACCGAGCACAATCGGATGAAGAGGACGACTACGGCCGAAGACGGGAACGCCACAGCAAGAGGAGATTGCGCGTCTACGAGGACCGCGACGGACCCAACATGGTCGCGGCCGGCTACGCCGACCGCCGCAACGACAATAGCCGCAACAGCGGAGGATACCGCGGAGGAAACTTCCGCGATAGCGGACGCCCAGCACAGTCGTGGCAACGCCGCGACCGCGACAATGGACCCTCAGCATACGACAAACTTTCGGGTCCATGCACCATCCACTTCTACATCGACAAGCAAGATGTCAAAAAGAAAGCCAGCCATATGCTCAAAGACTGCCGCGAGTTCCAGAAACTCAGCGAAAGCATGGTGCAGATGAGGCAACAAGCCCCAATACCTGCGTTCGGAAACCCACCTGCGCCAGGCGAAATAGCGCTCGGAGCTCCTCCACCGCCGCCTATTGGAGGCCCAAACCAACCAGTCGCACCAGCACAGAACAACGCTGGGAACGGGTACCCCCCACCGAAAGGAGCACTAAACATGATCCAGAAGGGACACCCCACGAATAGGGTGCAGAATAAAATCACCCGACAAATCAACTTGGCCGTGGCAACTCCGCCTGCAATCCCTGAGTACCTCAGTGGATCGGAGTCCTGCATCACATTCACTCGCGCGGATCACCCTTGCCAGATCCCTCGCCCAGGTCATGCTGCCCTGGTGCTGGAGGCGCAGATCGGAGGCTTCGAGATGAGTCGCGTCTTCATGGACGGCGGCAGCGGCATCAACCTAATGTTCGCAAGCACTCTAGCGGCAATGCGGATCCCGCAATGCAGCCTGGAACAGTCGGACACAACGTTCCACGACATCGTTCCAGGGAAGGGCATATTCCCCCTGGGAAAAATAGGGCTCGACGTCATCTTCGGAAAGCCGGACAACTTCCGGCAGGAGTGACTCGAATTCTAAGTGGTGGACTGGCTGTCGCAATACCACGCCATCCTGGGGCGTGTAGCATTCGCAAGGTTCCTGGCTGTCCCACACTACGCATACCTACTACTCAAGATGCCAGGACCAAGGGGCGTCATCACAGTCCACGGGAGCTTCACCCGATCGGACCAATGCGACAGGGATTTCAACAAAATCTCCCAGTCTTTTGGCATGCAAGACGAACTCATAAGGCTCCGCGAGGTGACGGATAACGGGGCACCCCTAGTCACAAGGCAAAACGCACCCGACATGTCTTTCGACTCCACCATCAACACAAAGAAGGTGTAGGTCCATCCGACTGACGCCTCCAAGACGGCGCTGATCGCCAACGACCTCAGCCCCGCATAGGAAGGCGCGCTCGTCGAATTCCTCCGTGAGCGCTGGGAAATCTTCGCCTGGTGTCCTGCGGACATGCCAGGAGTTCCCAGGGAATTCGCCGAGCATGCACTCAATGTCTTTCCAGACACCAAGCCAGTCAAGCAGTCCATCCGGAGACTGTCCGAACCACGAGCCGAAGCCATCGGCAAGGAAATCAACAGACTTCATCAGGGAAATGAAGGAAAGCGAGTGGCTGGCAAACACAGTCATGGTCCCAAAGAAGGACACAGACATCCTGCGGATGTGCGTGGATTTCACGTCACTAAACAAGCATTGCCCAAAGGACCACTTCCCTCTTCCTCGGATCGATCAGATCATCGATTCGACTGCAGATTGTGAGAAACTCTCCTTCCTCGACACCTACTCAGGCTATAACCAGATTTGACTCAAGGTCGAAGATCAGGAGAAAACGGCGTTCATCACACCGTTCGGAGTATTCTGCTACAACACAATGCTCTTCGGGCTAAAGAACGCAAGTGCTACATACCAGCGATGCATGTAGGCCTGCCTCAAGGACCAGATCGGTCGCAAGGTCCAAGTCTATGTTGACGACATAGTGATAAAAACCAAAGAAGGAAGAACACTCATCAACGATCTCCGCGAGACGTTCGACAACCTTGATCGCTACAGGATCAAGCTCAACCCGGAAAAGTGCGCCTTCGGCGTCCCATCGGGTCAACTGCTTGGGTACTTCATCTCTCAGCGAGGGATCGAGGCGAACCCGAAGAAAATCAGAGCCATCATGGCAATGGAGAAGCCGAAAAACCTCAAAGGCGTCCAGCAGCTCGCAGGGCGAATAGCGGCGCTAAGCAGATTCATCAGCCGCATGGGCGAGAAGGCCCTGCCATTCTACCAACTGCTGCGCAAGGCAGACAAGTTCGAGTGGACACCAGAAGCCAACGATGCATTCGAAAGCCTCAAGCGGCTCCTCTCCACCTCGCCCGTCTTGGTCACGCCAAAGGAGCGCGAGCCTCTGCTGCTGTACATAGCAGCCACACACCAAGTGGTCAGCACCATACTCGTGGTCGAGCGACCCGAAGAAGGCAAGACCCACGGGGTCCAGCGCCCAATTTACTACCTCAGCGAGGTACTGACACCAACAAAGCAGAGGTACCCTCACTACCAGAAGCTCGCCTACGGCGTGTTCATGACGGCTCGACGGCTGATCCATTACTTCCAGGAGCACCAGGTGATGGTCATCAACGAGGCACCCCTGAACAGCATCCTGAATAATCCAGAGGCCACAGGACGCGTGGCCCTATGGGGCATCGAGCTGTCACCCTTGGACATCGTCTACGGGAAGCGACTCACAATCAAATCTCAAGTCCTTCCGGACTTCCTGGTACATTGGATGGAGCTGCAGCTGCCAGACATCCCAGATATGTCGCAGTCATGGACGATGCACTTCGACGGCTCCAAGCGAGAAGCTGGAGCAGGGGCAGGAGTCATACTGACCTCCCCGCAAGGCGACACGATGAAGTACGTCCTTCGGATGAAATTCCGAGCCTCTAATAACGAGGCCGAATACGAAGCCCTCATCCATGGCATGAGGATGGCAAAGATATGCGACGCAACGCGCCTGGTCATCTACGGTGACTCCAACCTCGTCGTCCAGCAGACGATGAATGAGTGCGACGCACACGCCGAAAACATGATCGCGTACCGCGTGCTCTACAACGCACTCGAAGGAGAATTCGACGGCTGCGAGCTTCAGCACGTCGGAAGAGAAATCAACGAGGAGGCCGACAGACTCTCCAACATCGGCTCCACCTGCACGAAGGTGCCACCAGGTGTGTTCCTCGAACAGATCTGCGTGCCATCCATCAAGCGGAAATTCCCCAAAGGATCACCCGAAGAAGCAAAACACTCGGGGGCTACGCTGCCTGAAGGACATGAAGGACCCGAAAAACTGGACACAGAGGTAGCCATGATCAACCTAATGCAGGTCATGGCAATCGAAGAAACTTGGACGCGACCATACCTACAGTTCTTGATAAACGGAGAACTGCCTGACAACCCGACAGATGCCCGGCGCCTATCTCGTCGGTCGAAAGCCTTCACCACCATCAATGGCGAGCTGTACAAGCGTAGTATTACGGGTGTACTGCAAAGGTGCGTCACCATCGGCGACGGGAAGGCCATCCTCCAAGACATCCACGAGGGCATCTGCGGCCATCACGCAGGCAGTCGCTCCCTAGTCGCCAAAGCTCTGCGGGCCGAATTCTACTGGCCAACGGCCATGAGCGACGCAAAGGACATCGTCCGAAGATGCAATGGATGCTAGCGGTTCGCCGACAAACCGCACGCACCCGGGTCAGAGCTCAGACCCATACATATAGCTTGGCCCTTTGCTCAATGGGGCCTCGACATGATCGGCAAACTACCAAAGTCCTCGAAAGGGGGACACGTTTACCTCCTGGTCGCAGTCGACAAGTTCACCAAGTGGATCCAGGCCATGCCGGTTACCAACCAGAAAGGCAAAACTGCCGTCAAGTTCTTCGAGTCCATTGTCTATAGATTCGGCGTACCGCACAGCATCATCACCGACAATGGATCGAACTTTATCTCCAAGGAGTTCCACGACTTCTGCGAAGGCCTCGGGATCAACATCACGTACGCCTCAGTGGCACACCCGCAAACGAACGGGCAAGTGGAAAAGGCCAACAGCCTAATCGGCGCTGGCATCAAGAAGCGCCTCATGAGTCCACTCGAACGGAAAGCAGGAGCTTGGACGAAAGAGCTACCATCCGTCCTATGGAGCTTACGAACCACGCCAAACAGCTCCACAGGCTACACACCGTTCTTCATGGTGCACGGAGCTGAAGCCGTGCTACCAGCCAAGGTACGCCACCAGGCCCCCCGGGTCGTCGCTTACAGCGAAGCTGAATCCACGGCTGCACTCGAAGATGCCGTCGATACACTCGACGAAGCAAGAGACATAGCAGCATCCCGATCAGCGGTGTACCAGCAGAGTCTCCGCAACTACCACAGCCGCCGGCTGCGCCCAAGGTCCTTCGTCGAAGGAGACCTCGTCTTGCGACTCAAGCAAGAGCGACCGACGAAATTCGAGTCACCATGGGAAGGACCCTACGTAATCACCGAAGTCATCCCAGGTCGTGCCTACCGCCTCAAGCACGTGGAGTCTGGAGTCGCATACTCCAACCCATGGAACATCTCGCACCTGCGACGATTCTATCCCTAGAAACCTACCCCCTTTACTTTCAATAAGGCTTTCAGCCAAGGCTATTCAGCCGAACAATGTACTTCCTCCATTACGATATAAATAAAGCTAAGTGTCTCGCCCCAAACTTCAGTTCGCTATCTTGTAACCTTACTTCATGCTACAAACGCACTCGGGGGCTCCCCCCACCTCACGATTTCATCGACTGAGGATCAAACATGTACACCTGAGTAGCTGACAACGTCAGGCAAACGAAAAGGATACGTACTTAATCAAAGCACTGCGTGCTCACAACAAACAAACCTTTACAACAAAGGGCACAACACGCCCAGCCGAAATATACAAAATTTACATCTATCTCTTTTTTCAGGTACTACCTATTCTGAAGAATAATCCGAGCACGCTGCTCAAACAAATCTACGACATGTTCGGCATATTGCCTTACAGCTGCGTAATGTGCACGCATGTCCCACTCATCACCATCCGGTCGAAGAGGTGGCCCAGCGGCCACAACAGCCAAATCTACATCAGGCCGGTGTAGCCTCACAAGAGACAAAGCAGCCTTCACTCCTGCGACGAGCTGCTGCCGCACCAACTCCTTGACAGTGCTCACATTCCGAAACTTCGACAGAAGACCCGCAAGGCTCGTCGGTACGGCATCCAAAGGAAACATGACGTGCAACACCGAGGAAAGCGACGTCTGCACTTGGCGAAGCACCCGCGAAACTTGGTGCACACGATCCTGCACCGTCGCCAGAGCCATGGCACGGTCACGATCCATCCAGAAGAAGCCACCGGCCTCCATGTCCTGTTGAGTCAAACAATTGACCCGAACAGTGACACGCTCCTTCTCTTCCCTCGGAGCAAGGTTCGCACCTGCGACAATTGCACAAAGTAAGAGCAAGGTCAGCAGGATCATCCGAAGAACTGAGCTACAGCTCGAACCAAAGAAAAACTTACATTGAAGCTGTTCGGACAGCCGAACCAGTTACGCCATCAAGTACTCCTCTCTGGCTGCACCACGATCCGCCTTGGACTTCCACACATCGGCGTGACCGCGCAACCCAAGCAACTCCCTCTCTAGACTACGCACACGATCCCGAAGAAAAGCGAGTTGCGAAGAATCATCCAAAGATGGCTGCAGCGGCATTGCGGACGAGGTGTCAACAGGGTCAGCACCCGAAGGAACCTAGAGCAGCAGAAAAAGAAAGGGACACAAACATTCAGACAATGGTAGAGCACAACTCAGAAGAATTCATTAAAGATATAAGGCCACAACGTGGCACAAGGACTGTGTTCTACAAAATATTTACAACAAAAACAGACTACAAACTATCTTACGTCTACAACGCCTAAGACGCGGCACCCTGAGTCGCCTCGGAGCCAGACTGCCTAGATTTGGCCCCGCCCTGCCGCCGCAGTGCATACTCAGACAACAAATCAATGAGCTTGGGCCCATATTGCTTGCAGCGAGAAGAGTAGGCAGCAAAGGCTACCTCGGATCCATCTGCAGTCGTCGGCATCTGGGAGGTGATCTGGGGCAGATCCAGCTCCGCTCCAGCCGCCAAGGCCATCGCCAGCCCGACGGACGCACCGATGCCCTTCTGCTTGCGCTTATACGCCGCAAGAGCTTCGGCTGATAACGCCTCCGCCAGGGCATCCACATCATCATGGGCCACGCCCTTAGGAACAAGCTCCTTGTAGAAGCGGCCAAGGACCTCCTTCGCCTTGGCAAGGGAGCTGACGACGGTGCTGCAGCGATCTTCGACCGCCACAGTAGCATCATCTAGAGCACTCCCGTGCTCTAGAGCACCGCGGTCAAACTCGATGCCTGCGCCATCTGAGACAAAAAATAAGAGAGAAGACATGAAGAAAGGCAGCACAGAAGAAGACACGAAGCACGAAGAAACAAGCACAAATCCAGCACTTACCCGAAATAGCCTTGGCGGCAGCCATGAGCTTCACCGCCACCTCTCTTTCACGAGCAGCCGCAACAGTGGCCAGCTGCTCCTCACCATCCGCGGCCTCCTGCTGCAGACGCTCCTTCGCTTCGGCTGCCTTAGTCAGCTCTAGCTCGAGGCGTTCCTTCGCACCAACGGCGGCCTCGGCCTTCTGCTCCGATTGACCAAGGCTCTTCTTGAGAGCGTCGACCTCACGGAGAGAAGTATTATGCTCCTCTGCATTCAAAACAAGCAAACGTCAAAAAGCAGGACCGGAATAAACGAAAAAAGCACCAAAAGGCAAATAGGTACCTTGAAGCTGCCGAAGGTTAGCCTCCAGCACTAGGCGCTCCTGCACCAGTCGCTTGGCCTCCTGTACAAAAGGCTGCAGAAAAAGAAACACCAGTAAGAAAAAGGACTTGGGGGCTGCGCCCAACATTAAGGAATAAAAGCAACACTCGAACGCGAAGACACTCGGGGGCTTCACCCCGAAGATTCGCAAAAAGAACAAGGCAAGTAATTTTTAGACACTCGGGGGCTCCCCCCGGGGTACGAAGAAGAGGTACTTACATGCTCGGATGGCGACTCCGAAGACCCGCTGGCGAAATTCTGAGGTGTAACCACCTACACCTCCTGCACAGGAGGATCCGGAGCAGCGCCCCCCGACGTCGCCACCGTTTGAGGAGGAGGAGACGCAATCTTCGACTCCCCCATCATCTCCCGCGCACTATCGCTGGAGGAGTCGTGGGAGGAATGCCTGCATACGAAGCAATCAGCACAAGTGCAACGTCAAGAAAAAAAGGACAGTAATATAACATGAAACTTACGAGCCCAACGAGCTCAGGTCGAAGACAGGAGGAGTCCTTCGGGCTCTCTTCTCCTCTTTCTTCTCTTCCTTCTTCTCCTCCTTTTTCTCTTCCTTCTTCCGCTTCGCTGGCGGGTGCGGTGCGGCAGCTCGCACAGGAACGGCAGGAATGGGAGAGGAAGAGCCCCCATGCCCGTCACTATGACGGTCAAGGCCCAGAGGGTTTCTGGGAGTCGGAGGAGTAGAGGCATCCGAAGACTCGCTGGAGCTCCGAGATCGTTTGCGCGTATAGTCCTCACTCGACTCGTCGGCATCCTCCGCCGGAGATCGCGCCGATGGCAGTTTGGACACGGACTCAACCACTTCATTATCCGGGGCATTCGGATACTTTTCGGGCAATGGCGGTACCATGCCCGGCACTTTGAAGCTCTGCAAAATCAGAAGAAACTTTGTTAGCAAACAAAGGAAATAAATACGCAGCCGACAAAAAGCACTACGTGCACAAATCTACACTTGTGGAACAGACAACACCGAAGAAAACGGCGGAGTCAGCGACTTCCCAGGGATTTCCTCTCCGGCCTTGAACTTCAGCAGCGAGCGAAGGGCCCTGTCAAGATCCCCCTCGGAGATTTTCTCAGCCGAAACCCTCGTCGAATCACGACGTCCAGAATAAAGAAACATCGGGTGCGCCCTCGCTTGGAGAGGCTGCACCCGACGTTCGAGAAACGTCCGGATGATTTCCACGCCGTTCACTTCCTTCTCCGGAATCAGTTGGAGATCCTCCACCCGACGGTAAAGGGCCTCTATCTCCGCCACCTCACCATCCAAGATTTGGTTTTTCCAAGACCTTTTCGGCTCAATCATTTGGGAGGGGTCAAAGGGAACAAGACCAAAATCTTGCCCGGGCACTACGGAATCGCGGATATAAAACCATCGCCTCCGCCAGTACTGGACAGATTCGGACATGGAAAAGGAAAAGAAAAGAAGATTGGGACTAAGGGAGATGATGCAACCCCCAATGGGATAAACACCATCCGAACCAGACTGCCTTTTCACGGAATAAAGTTTCCGGAAGAGGCCAAAGTGCGGCTCAATGCCAAGCCAACACTCGCAAAAAGTGATGAAGCAAGAAATGTGGAGAAGAGAGTTGGGCGACAGATGGTGAAGCTGAATGCCATAGAAAAAGAGCAATCCACGGAGGAAGTTGTGGACTGGAAAAGAAAACCCACGCATAACGAAGGCGAGAAACATAACCCGATACCCTGATGGGGGACGGGGGATTACCTCATTGCCGGGGAGTTTGACGGCCTCCCTATCTTGCGGGATCCGACCCCGCTCACGAAGCTTGCGGAGATCTCTCTCCCGCGTCTCTGATCGCCGCCAGCCACCGTCGGTGACACGGGTAGCGGCGGCGCCTTTCTTTCCTCCAGCGGCGCTAGTACCAACGGCCGGCGACGATTTCTTCGGTTTCCCCATTGCGCTACGGCGGCGCCGGCGGTGGAAGCGCAGAAGGGAAGATGGAAATGTGGAAGGAAATCCCAGCGCGCAGCAAGAATCGCTAGAGCACAAGGAGGCAGTGAAAACAAGAACTGATGCGTTGAAAACAAACCACGGCTTTCCCCAATGATTATAACAACGAAGACGACGCACGGCAGCCGTCCATCCAGAAGACCTAACGCCAACGCCAGATCTGACCGTACACGTGTCAGCATCACAACGAACCGTCGTCTCCACGCCATCCACTATGTGTGGAAATCGAGGAGACGCCGTAATTATCTCCACGCCGCGTGTGACCGGTCAATTCAAGGTCAGCAAGTGGGACCCACGTTTTCGTCCAGTCAAGTCATCTCTGGCGTAGCAGACGCTTGAGGTCATTGATCGTCAGCAATGATGTCATCAAAAGCTATACT
This sequence comes from Avena sativa, assembly GCA_916181665.1. NCBI lineage: Eukaryota > Viridiplantae > Streptophyta > Magnoliopsida > Poales > Poaceae > Avena > Avena sativa. The sequence continues at coordinate 514,550,273 of OV702294.1, forward strand.
AGCACCAACTACAATTTTTCGGCTCCACAGCTAAGAGTACTCACTCGAATCTACGATTCGACTAAATACTCGGGGGCTACTCCTATTAGGAGCGCTGGCCGCGCACCCGAAAGATAAGTAAAGACAAAATATATCTTCGAGTCCTACGTCGAGTCTACGACTCCACTATGGACTCGGGGGCTACTCCCATAGGGAGGATGGATTTAAGCATCCGAATTTTTTTGTGTCCTACAGACTTAACAACTGAGAAATGTTTGAACTAAAGTCTCCGCTCGAGTCTACGACTCGAACAGACACTCGGGGGCTACTCCCATAGGGAGCGCTGGTCGCGCACCCTATGAAATCTTCGACTGCGATCTTTCAAATCAGCATGCAAAAACTTTTTGGCAACTCTGCCCCAACAAAGCGCTGAGTGAGCAACGATCTCCTTGGCCACCCGAAACACCTCCGCGGTGACAAATGTTCGGATGCTGCGTCCGCGACGCAAAGATGAGACCTACAGATATAATCTGGTGGCCTGGCAACGCACCCGACTGCGCTCTGCTAGTATGAATCCGTGCCAACAGGTGCGACGAAAAATCCCGACGGACGCGTTGGGTACATCAATTAAATTCACTGGAATTCTACTTCTATAAGTCCTCTGCAGCCTGAGTCGAATTACGCCAGCACATGTTCCAGTTTCGAGTTGAGGGACTCGAAACTGAGGAAGATCGTGTTGCTTCGTCCTAAGATAGTTAACTGACCCTGATCCGTCGGGTGAGTCAGGCACACGCATCAATGATCCCTACACACATACTGTTAATACATAGTTGCATCCGAAGGATTAAAGAGTCCTCAGCCAAATCTACGATTCGACTGATCACTCGGGGGCTACTGACATGGTTGTACCCTACGGGTGCGTGACCTCAGCATACCTAGTCCAGCCCAAGGAAGGCCCACGGCGGAAGTACGCCGGCCCATGAAGACTTTCGGGTGGCCCAAGCCCATAACGCCTTCGGATCCTTGGAGAGCAAGACTAGAGTAGATAGGAAATTCGAAGGGGTAAAACCCTAGAACCTATAACCGACTAGGACTATGACTGGGACCTGCCTAAGTCTATATAAAGGCCAGGAGGGCACGTCCTAGATCGATCGACTCATACTTTCGCACACGCACCTCCACGCCAGATCGAATCTGCGCACCCTATAACCTTCGGTTCCGCCGTAATCAAGAGCAGACAAGCAGGAGTAGGGTTTTCCCTCCGGGGGCCTGAACCTGGGTAAATCTCGTGTCCCCTGGTTGCTTGTCTGTTAACCGTTCCACGATCTCCAGCATCCCCATCTTCTCCAAAACCCATGCCCATAACAATGGGCATTGATGAGATTAAACCTCGTCACATGTGGTTGCACTAGAAGCTTCTCAACACTAAACATCTCAAACCTCTTTGTTCCTGGGTGGCCATACATAAGTGTGATACACAAGGTAAACCATAGACATGGGCCTTGTGTAACCACTCAACACAAACCAAGCCTTCCATTCCACCCAGGTGATTCATTCACATGTTGTTTTATTAATCAAAAACATTGTCATAGACTTTACATAATATCATAGCATGAATATTCCACCCATGTTTTCTAATATCTAGGCTAAGCATACTATTATAACAAGTTTCTTAACTTAGGGAAAACTACTAAGACAATAACTATAGGATTTCCCAAGCATAGCATATACATAGAAAAATCTCCATCAAATCCTACTAAAAATATCACTAGTTCATAGATAAACTAGTAGGACAAAAATATAAAGCATCACTTGCCTTGGTAGTTGGGGGAATAGGAACAATCCTCACAATCACAATCTCCACAATCACCAAAATCTGCACATAAAATGATACCACCAAATTCACATTCAATATACCAACAAAAATATATATGAATGCATGAAAAATGCAAATGAATGATTTGTCAAAATTTTCCATACAAACTATACATTACTTAATACAAAGCAAACTTTCTAAGATCTAAATAAACCAAAATTTACTTTAAAATAATTTTCTAAACAATTTAAATAGCCAAAATAAGCCTAACAAATGGTTCTGCATAAAATCCTAATTTTTCTGAAGAAAATGGCCAAATCAAGGACATGGTTGTAAAGATTTCATTTTTCTGAATCCATTGATATATAATTTGAAATTTTTGGACAAACAGATCAAAAGTTATTAAATTTACAAGTTTGAATATCTAATAGATCGAAATTCAGATTTTAAAACAGAATCAGTGACACGCGGCATGCTCTGATTGGCGCGTACCGATTCGCGCGGATCACACACGTGCACCGTCAGATCTCAGTTAGATCGCACGGTCCAGACCACACGATACCCCTTCACTCTCTCTTCTAATCCTAGCCGCTGGATCTAGATCCAGCGGATCTGAGTGCATTGGCCAGCAACGGGCAACTCAAATAGAGAGCGCGGCGGCGCGTCTGACGACGGCGCTCCAGCAAGGCCAGGGGGTGTCTTAGGGGGTTACCAGAGTCATGGCAATGAGGTGAACGCAGTGGTGGTCGCTGGCGAAGGAGTGGTGCATTGGCGCGGCCGGAATCGCTCAACGGAGTTGAGTTCACCATCGGGTGCTCGCAATCGATGACGAGGCCGAGCCTACAGAGTGCCAAAATACAAGAAAAAAGCATTAGCGCGTGCGCACGAGGATAACGGTTGCAACGGTGCAAACCAGAGGCGAGGGCAGGGTCGAGGCTCACCGTAATTGTTCGTCGAAGCTCGTTAGAGCTGCCGTGACGCGAGAGGAAATATGCAGAGCCTGGCGGCGCTCAGGGCTTGTGGTGTGGGGGGAAATGGACCGGAGGCTGAGGGGATTATGTAGCCGGGGAGAGGGAGGGAGTCATGATCGGAGTTACTCGCAATCAAGCATGAATTCATTGGCTTTGATTTGGGGGAAACGGCCGCGGCGAGGTGGTCGTCGCGCGCAGTCTGGGGACGAAGGGATGAGGTGGCAGTGGGGCCTCCTGTCAGTGAGTGGGTGCGGTGCGCGCGGGTGAGAAATAGAGAGGAGAGGGGGAAACCCGGGTGGGCTTAGTGGGCCGCGAGGGGTTTGGGCTAGATAGGTTGCTGTTGTTATTTTTTACCTTTTTTCATTTTCCTTTTTTTATTTTCCAAAATGAATTTGAGTGGCTAAATCAAATCTGTTTGAATTCAAATAAACCATAGACTTTGTAATGTAGTCCTAGTGTCCAAATGTGTGTCAAACACATCAAAGCATTCAAAAACCATTTTGAGGTCATACAATAAAAATAAAACCATGCCCCATATATATAAAAGGGGTTTTAAATATGGTTCTATTAGGGTTTTTGTTTTGAATTTTTTTTGTGCAAGATGAAAATGCCATGATGAAATGAATGCAATAATATGATTTTGCATTTGATGAAATTTGGGATGTTACAATTTACTCGACCTATTTGGTTCAATAGGAATTTAGACCTTCGTGATCACAATCTTTGAGGCACGTGAGCCATGAGCATTGTTGCTACTTCCGGGACACTTTCTGGCATTGCGCAACTCCGCATATATAGCTATGGTTCAACAACCTTATCAAAGTTCTACTGTCCTTGCACTTAACTTTTCACGAAAAATTCCTTCTAAAGAAACTTGACGTTCTAAACGACAAATAATTTTGTCTTCGGTGTTATGGAGGAATACCCAATGATTCTTCGAAAGAACATACAAATACATGCTCATCCGTCTTTGGTTTACTTATGCCTGGCATACCAAAGTTTTAACAAAGGACAACTTGCGTTTTATCCCAAACCATAACTTATATCGTGTCATTTCAATGGATCATGATGGAGCGCTTTTTAGTGTAAAAGCGGTAGTCACTAAAGCTTTTAATCTTTAAAATACAATGGCAGTTCTAAAATTAACACGTTTGATCTGACCATGTCAAACAAGGTTTCATTACATATATCGAGCACTCCATACACTTATGTTGTTTCGGGAAATGCAAATCCACGGAACCGATTCCTCAAATCTTAGGTGTTATGCTAAACTTCTAACTCAAATATCTTCCTTTATGATCCAATCATAAACACTTTATTTTATTGTTACAATGATTTTCCACTTCATATTGAAAGTCTTTGAACCTTTTCAAATACTTCTTCCTCATTAAGTAAATATACACATATATTCACTCAAAGTTTCAAAGAAAGCATATGAAGTTGAAACCCATCGCTCATGACTACACATAATGGACTACATACATCAATATGTACAAATTTCAATAAATTAGTCATTTGTTCTTCTAGGCCTTTGAACGAAGTTTTAATTATCTCCAAGAAAGTCTCACAGGCATCATTTGGTCAAAATAAAAAACTCCAAAATTCCATCAACATGGAGTTTCTACATGTTTTCTTTCCAATATAATTTAAACGTCGATGTCACTTCTTAAGTGATCTTTCAATCATTTGTCTTACGATAATTTTAGCATTTTAGTTTTATCGATGTGATTTCTCCAACTAGATTTGTAAATCATCCATCTTTTATGGATTACGGCAATTATTTGAACAACCCTTTTGATCTTATAATACCTGATCAAAATAACAATTGTTGAAACAAATCTTAAAGGTAAGCTTTTATGTCAACGAGAAACACAACAACACTTTGTTTGTTTTTGATGAACATCATCACATATTATTTTGCTGGTTACTTAGGCCATTGCAGTTCATGAATTGTGTTGTCATGTATGACATTTCACACAAACCAAGTCGGTATCCAATACCTAAGAACCACATTGTTTAACAAGCAAAGAATACAACCATAACATGTATATCATTCATATACCTGAGCTGAACAATTCAAGTCTTTCCTTATTCTGCTAAATTTCCTTTAACATAAGAGGATATGGTAACATTATCATTATACTCACATTGGAAAGGGAGATGTTTGTAGCTCCTACAGCAACAAGCTTTATCAAAGCAATATGTAACATTATAAGTAGAGCACACCTCTCTAGCAATAGTATTCAACTTATCAATTTGTTCCCATAAGTGTTTCCCTTTTTATGAAAAACGGTGTTCCTTGTAATAATACTTTTGTTCTTCCGTGAACCCACCTTGTCAATAAGAACCAGTTTCAAAGAAACCATCCATTGATAGAAAGCATGACCAAGCAAGGCAATAACAGACCACCAACTAGAGTAGGAACTTTTTTTGTGTGTTTTTGAATAAAGCAAGCAAACCAAACTAGACTAATTTTTTGGGTTCTTTTTTCAAAAGAGGCAAACAAAACCAAGCAAAAGAAACGAATCAAACTAAAAACAAAGTAAAGAGAAAGGAAGTGAAGGACTCCCCTAGTGAAGACGTCCTTAGCCTCCCCAGCAACGGCGCCAAAAAACTTGTTGATGTTGCTGATGTGGAGCACTTCGTAGGGAAACCCTAAGAGCAAGGTGTCATGAGCACAGCAGCAAGTCTCCCCTCTATAGAGACCTAGGTTATCGAACCATAAGGAGGAAGGAAACATCACACAGGTGTTGCAAGCAACACGAAGACCTGCATAACACAAACTCAAGACTTTGCCCCAACGAATCAGTGAGGTTGTCAAGCTCACCGGTTTGCTGTAACAAAGGATTAAACGTATGGTGTGGAAGGTAATGGTTTGCAGGAAGTAAACAAGTAACATTGGAAGATGTATCAATGGTAAATATTGGACCGGGGTCCATAGTTCACTAGAGGTGCTCTCCTTAGATAAACAACATGGCATGAAGGGTATACAAATTATAGCAGGGCAATTGACAGGAACTGAGCAAGGCATAACAATGCAATTAGTAGTCAGAAAGATCCTATGAGATTCGATTGGGCAATACAACAAGATACATAGACCGCCATCCAACTTCATCTATGACTAGAAGTCCACCTTCAGGTTATCATCCGAACCCCCTCCAGTATGTAAGCAAAGTGTGTAAGGTAAGCAGTCTACATGTTCCATGAACAAGAGACCGTTGTTTTGTCCCTAGTGGCAACAACACATCTACAACCGAAGAGATTTCTGTCACTTCCCTTGGAAACTAGAGGCATGAACCCACTATCGAGCATAAATACCCCCTATTGGAGTCACTAGCAACTACTTGGCCAAGATAGCTACTAACAACGGAGAGCATGCAAGATCACAAACAACACAGACATGATAGAATCATAAAGACAAAACCATTAATCAAACCAACATAATAATCTCAATATCCATCGGATCCCCGCAAACACAACATGCATGATTACAAATAGATTAGATCTTAATCATGAACGGAGCTCACAAGATCTATACATGAAAGCACAAAGGAGGAGATACAACCATCTAGCTACTACATGGACCCATAGTCCAAGGTGGAACTACTCACGCATCATACCGGAGAGAAGGCCTCCGGGATGATCTCCCCTCCGGCAGGGTGCCAGGAAGAACTTGAGATCCCCCCGATCTAGGGACGATGGTGGCGGCAGATACAGACGGTTTCGTGGAGATTTGATCGGGTGCTTAGGGTTTCTGCATCGAGGGCTTCTTATAGGCGAAGGGGGAGGCCGAGGAGGCGACCAGGGGGCCAAACCCTAGCCAGGCACGGGCTTACCCCTGGCCGCGCCTGGGGGGGTCTGGCTGCCCTGTCCTGCTTCCTTGTCTCCCCTCTGGACTTCTTGTTCCCCACGGAAAGTAATTGACTTTGACATTTGTCCCGTCCAATTCCGAGAATATTTCTTTACTAAATTTTCTGAAACCAAAAACAGCAAAAAACAGGCATCTGACACTATTGCAACTTGTTAGTAGGTTAGTACCAGAAAACATGTAAAAAGCACCTCAAAGTGTAGACAAGCAAAGCAAAGTAGATACTAAAGAAGCATGGAGCATCCAAAATTATAGATACGTTTTAGACGTATCAGCCATACACATGACACATAGTCCAAAGCGTGTATAGTCAAATACTAATGTCTTTGGACTTTCACTTTGAAGTAGATCACCATCATCAAATGTTTGGCGTTCTTTTGAATTCCATTCTTTAGTAATCTTTTAGTGTAATAAACATTTTACCTACATCTTATATTCATACTTATCATGTTAATTTTCATGATCAAGCTATTTTAGCTTATAACGATGAATCGCGAGTATAATGTTGCTCTCCAAAACCTTTTGGAGGGTTAGGACGACCAGCATATCCAACCTTCGTAAATTCTCATCAAATATGAGAACATATATTTTTCTAAATTATACTCTATCATGTTGCAACCAAAACATTGCTTTAGATATCGCAATATCTTCCACACATGATGCTTTCTGAAATAATTCTTTTAGCTCCTAGATAACCTTGATATTAAAATAATCTTTTGAATATCAAGAATCATGGAGGTAAACATGACATTTTAGATACTAACACTGGAATTGTTACTCTTGATTTAATACTAATTATTAAACTTCACGGAGTAAACGAAGTTTGCTAAAAGTTTGCAATAGGACTTTTAAACTTTAGATTAACACTCAAAATAATACGATACCAGTTCATAAAGTAAATATCTATAATTCTATAGTTCTACTATCTCAATTAAAACTAAGCGTAAAGTGGTGAACGGATGCCAATGACTATAAAAAAGTATGCAAATTCACTTTGATTTAATTTATGATAAATTGAGTTCAACTTTAATCATATTACTAGGTGAACTCCCACTCAAAACAACATCCCTTGAGTTGTTTTGGTGATTACACGAACCAAATCCGATCATCACGAGAGATGATGTAGCTTCAAAGGTGAACAATCAACATGTTCATCATATCATCCATATGACTCATGCTTTACCTTTTGGTATTCCATGTTCTGAGACCATGTCTGTACATGCTAGACTCGTCAAGGTTAATCTTAGTATCTGCATGTGCAAATGGCTTGCACCCGTTGTATGCACACGTAGAATCTATCACACCCGGTCATCACGTGATGCTTCTAAACGACGAGTCTTAGCAACGGTGCCTACTAAGGACAAACACTTTATTACTTGATATTTAGTGAGAGGCATCATCTTATAATGCTACCGTCGTGATCTAAGCAATACAGGATGCATAAAAAGGATTAACATCACATGCAATTCATAATATGTGATATGTTATGGCCTTTCTTCTTGTGCCTTTGATCTCCGTCCCCAAAGCACGAACATGATCTCCATCATCACCGGCGTGGCGTCAAGGTCAATGGCGACGCTTCATGGTTGTCCTCCACCAGCAGCAACTATTACAACTACTTTGATGAATAGACTCGCAGGTCTTAAACGAAATTTTAAAGACAACCATAGGGCTCCTTCCGGTTACCAACTTATAATAAGGATCATTGCATACATCATATATAATCACAATCACATCAAGGCCATATCACATCACAACACAAGCCCTAAAAAACAAGTTATACGCATCTAATCTTCTTTGTAAGTTTTACGTGGCTGGGGCTTTCACATAAGAATCGTTCCAACTTATGAAAATGAACCACAACGTTGATACAAGTATTGTCAAGTGCCCATTATTAATTGAATCTTCATTATGGTGGGAGAGACAGACACCCACAAAGCCACTTGTGCAATGCAAGTTGCACGTTGAGCGTGGATCAAGTCTCATGTACGATGACATGTAAGGTTAGCCCGGGCCGCTTCATCCCACCATCCTGCAAGATGCAAAGTACACGAAAAGCAAGCGACAACAAGAGCATCAACACCCACAAAACCATTGTGTTCTAATCGTGCAATAGATCTACGCATAGACACGACTCTGATACCACTATAGGGGTTCATAGCATGGAAAACAAAAAATTCTATCGCGAGAACACACAAAAGCCAAGATCTAATCTACGGGATTGGTGCAACGAGTTTGTAGAGAACTAACCCTCGTAGATCCAAAGCATTTAACAAGATCAGATTCTCGTGGTTGATGTAGTCGATCACTTACCGATCTCAAGATCGCGTAGACGATCCTTCTGGCACCATGTTCCGGCAGCGCTTCCGCAGTCAGTCACACGCTCGGTACTCGATGAAGACCTTCTTCTCCCTTGTTTTAGCAGGCAACGGAGGTTGTAGATCTCCTCGTGATTCCAGCATCACGACGGTGTAGTGGTGGAGGTGGAGGACTAGATCCTGCAGGGCTTCGCCTAAGACGGAGCAGGTATGGTGGATTAGAGAGAGCCTCGACGGCTAGGGTTTAGACACTTAGGGAAGGAGGCGCTGGCGGCTAGAGCTAGAGCTAGGTGGCGTCTTGTAGGTAGGGTTTAGGGCGCGGGCAACTTGGGAGGGGCGGCGGCCTAGGGTTTGTTGGGTGAGGGCCAAGGGGCGCCCCACCCCCTCCTTTTATGGGCGGGAGAGGCGGCTAGGGGGAGGCCGAGTCCTCCCAAAACTCCTCTTGTTGGCCGACGGCAAGGAGGGAGAGGGAAACCTCTCCCCTCTAGGTTTCCTCTCCTCCCTCCACTAGGCTTTTGACTTTCAATGTCAGGATTTGACTTTTCAAACTGAAGTTTGACTATTCAAACTAGAGTTTGATTATTTCTCTTCCCATTGCCTAGCCAAGTGACTTAGGGTATGATGCAACCACTCCTTATTGGCATGGCACATTCCAAGTACCCACCCCCGGGGTGGTGGACCTTCCAAAACCTTCTAGAAGCTTTCGATGAAAACACCAAAAACATTTCCGAACCCCGGAATTGGACTTTCCTTATATGAATCTTATTCTCCGGACCATTCCAGATCTCCTCGTGATGTCCTAGATCCAATCCGAGAATTCGAACAACATTCGGTCTCCAACTCATATTCCATATCTACTAAACAACATCGAATCCTTAAGTGTGTCTCCCTATGGTTCATGAATTATGCAAACATGATCATGACACCTCTTCGATCAATAATCAATAGAGGAATCTGGATATACATATGGCTCGCACATATTTCTATGATTAATTCATGATCAAATGAACCATTTACATACGATACCGATTCCCTTTGTCATATGATACTTTACTTATCCGAGGTTTGATCGTCGGTATCTCCATACCTAGTTCAGCCTCGTTACAGATAAGTACTCTTTACTCGTTCCATGATATGACATCCCTCGTGACCTAGTCACATTCTTGCAAGCCAATTAGATGACATTCCACCTAGAGGGCCTAGAGTATATCTATCTATCATATGGATGGACAAATCCCACTCTTGATCCATGTGCCTCAACACATACTTTCAGAATACCTAATGCCACCTTTATAACCACCCAGTTATGGAAGTGATGTTTGATGTCATTAAAGCATTCATCAGGTGATGGTGATTAACATGATCTCATGGTCGAAGGATTAGGTTACTATGTATTTGAAAGCTTGTAGCAAACAAACTCTAAATGACTTGATCTTACTCTGCGCTTACTATATGAGTGTGTCCATCATATCATTCTCCTAATGACATGATCTTGTTATTAATAACATCTAATGTCCATGATCAGGAAACCATGATCATCTATTAATCAACAAGCTAGTTTCAACAAGAGGCTTACTAGGGACTTCTTTTATGTTTACAAAACACACAAGTATCAACTGTTAATACAATTATAGCATGAGATGTAAACATTTATCATAAACATAAAGATATAATAATAACCATATTATTATTGCCTCTTGGGCATATCTCCAACATTATGTGGGATAATATATGTGCAACGATCACGTTCTTTCGTTGCACACCATTAAACAAAGCTGGATATTGATGTGCTAAGGGGGTGTATCCCAACCATATATCCTCCCAGAACCTAACTTGTGAACCACCACCAATTATGAAATGCCCTCTAGTAAAGAATTCATTCTTTACCCCATGAGACCCTTCCAAAATGGCTGTGTCAATTTGTTTTCTTGGACTTTAGAGAGTGTTTTCTCTTTCAAATATTTTATTATGCAGTAATTCTTGCGAGACACCATTTTCCGTTAATAGTTTAAAAATCCACTTAATGAACATTTAATTTTTAATTCAAAAACTTTGATCCCAATACCACCCTGATCTTTGGGCCAACAAATTATATTCCATTTCGTTAATCTATACTTTATTTTATTCTCATCACTTTGCCAGAAAAAGCGCAATCTGTAAATATCCAATCGTTTTCGTACTCCCTTTGGAATTCCTAGAAAGGATAACATAAACATAGGTAAACTTGTCAAAATAAAATTGATTAGAACCAAGCGATCACCATACGATAATAACTTGCCTTTCCAGCAACTCAATTTCCCTTCGCATCGAGTTTCCACTAGATACCAATCTGAATTTTTAAGTTTTCTATAATGAATCGGCACCCCCAAGCACCTAAAAGTCAATTCCCGAGCCTCACAACCAAAATATTGTTTGTACCATTGTCCATCATCTTTAGCCCTACAAAACAAAATATCTCACTTTTTTGGAAATTTATTTTTAAACCTGAAACTTGCTCAAAGATACACAATATTAATTTCATATTCACGGCCTTTTGTAGGTCATTGTAGAGGTCCCAACCTTTAATAAGGTAGAGATCCCTGTGTTTACAATGCTAGTTCCTGGATCAATAGCTAGCATCCATAGTTAAGATGTAATATCAAGAAACAAAGGTCATAATACAACTTTATAACCAGGAATAAAATAATTCATTACATATTACATAGCTCCTATGGCTATCTCATTACAATGCAGCAGAAATAACTATAAAGCATGGAGTCCTTCATCTTCAAAGTGCCACAGGCAATCATGTTGGTTGTAGACTTGTAATCCTAATCAACACACTTCACTAACATCAAACAAACCTGCAACATAATAAGTTACAGCCACAAGGGTCAATACATTTGAATTGTATTGGCAAGTGATACTATGGTAGTATAGTGGAGTCAATCATCTGTATGCATTTGGCTAAGTGGAGCTTAGGCTTGCTTTGCTCAAAATGTATTTTTCCTTATCATTTGAAAACACTGAGTTTTTGCTTGTCAAAATCACCCAAGGCATCTACCAATAGACATTGGTGATTCCTTAACCCTTTGTTCAACCACAAGTTTTTAACTTAGAAATTGGGATGAGGAGATTCTTGATAGCTTCCATGTCTTGATGCTCAAATTGTCCATTACCGGGGACGCGGCTAAGTACTTAGATTTTACACTCTGCTGAGGTGGTGCACTTTCCCCACAAGACTCGACATGCATCGAGACAAGATCTTTCAGAAGACTTCCCTTAGACCAGAAATGATGCGCTCCAAACCTATCATCCCCTACCACCAACTGTCCATTTGGCTAAGTTATTGCAACCTATATGATCCAGGCAGAGCCCATAATGCCAAGTGGTTGCACTTGAAGCTTCTCAACATTTGACATCTCAAATCTCTTTGTTCCTGGGTGGCATTACACAAGTGAGATACACAGGGTAAACCATGAAAATGGGCCCTGGTAACCACTCAACCAAAAACCACCAAGCAATTACCAATCCACCCAGGTGTTTCATTCACTTAGTTGTTTTATTAAACAAAACACAAGTCCTTGACTTAGAAATATTCCATGGAATGAATATAATCCACCCTTGTTTTCTACTAGCTAAGATAAGCATGATAGTAGTAGGAGTCTTAACTTAAGAAAATTCTACTAAGGTTTCATCTACTAGGATTTCCCATGGCATAGCTTATACTTAGCAAAAATTCCATGCAAGTCCTACTCAAAACATCACTAATGCATGGTGAAAATAATAGGACAAAAGTATGAAGCACCACTTGCCTTTTTCATAGAGAATATAAGTTCACTCCTTGATCTTGCAATAGTCACACTCTTCAAATCTCACTACAATTCAATCAAGGCACAAATTCAATCTACCATTCAAGCAATTCATCACATAGCATAATACAAACAAAGCAATGCATGCAAGCATGCCAAAGACTGTTTTATTTGGAAAGGTGGTTTCTAATAGGTTATAAACATTTTGAAACACTTATTTGTCATTTATAAAAGTGGCAATGTCATTTATAAATGTGGTAAAGCCATTTGATATTAAGTTAGTGAAAATGGCCATTTTAAGTCATTTTTGTTTTGCTAGAAATGGTTCCAATCAAAGTAATATTTTCTAGTGTTTGACAAATACATTTTTAAACACAATTTTTAGTGTTTTATGGTCAAGTGTTTAATATTAAAACCATTTGCAAAAGGTTTCACCTATAACCCATTTTTATACCAAAGCAATATTTTATGTTGTTGGAAATGCCTTTTAGAAAAGTAATAATTTATAGGGTTCATCAAATATATTTTTGAATCCTAAAACTTGGTGTTTAGGGTTAGAGAGTTTAATTAAAATCATTTCACAAAGGCTTTACTCCAAAAGGAATTTTTAACATATAAACAATATTTTTATTTAACTACAAATGTTCTTATTCAAAGATTATTCTTTAGCTTCACAAAATACACTTTTAAATACATAGGTTGGTTTCTATGGTCATTAGGTTCAAAACAATCCATTTGACAAAGATTTTACCTTAAAAACATTTTTAGAATAAATTTTATGTTCAAAATATGCCTACACAAGTTTCTGCAAAAACAACCAATTTAACAGAAGCAATTTACTAAAAAAGTACATGGTTGGAAAGTATTTGTTTTGATGATTAGATTGATATAAAATTTGGACATGTAGAATTAAAGTTATGAATTTTACAAAATCACATATCTAATAGAAAAGTTTGTGGTTTTAAAACAAACTCTGAGCCAGGTGGTGTGTTCTGATTGGCCAAAAACGGTTCGTGCGGATCGGCTGCTGTGATGCGTTGGATTAAAACAGATCGAGCGGCACAGGATCACTCGTACCCCTTCGGGTTATGTTCTATAGTAGCCACGCGATCAAAATCCTACGACCTAAATCGAATAACCAGGAACGGGCGGCTCTGGTTGGCGGCTGCGCGGTCAGACGGTGGAGTTCCGGCTGATACAGGAGGCGAGAGAAGACGTGGGGTGGCTCACCAGGTTCGCAGTGTTGCTGAAGCTCAACGTGGCAGCCGTTTGTCGAGGGGCGCTCGGGGTTGATCTTAATCGCTCGCCGGAGTTGATGTCGCTGTCGGGTGCGCTCAGACATCGTTGAAGGCAAGGCTGCGGATCATGCCACGGCAACCAAATGGTGTCGTTAGATGCGCGGGAGAGTGGTGAGTACAGGAGAATCAATGAGAAGGGGAGGTGCGGTCGGGTGTTACCAGTAGAGGTCGCCGGAGTTGGAGCAGACGGCAACACTACTCGGTTGTTGTTGTTGCCGACACTATGGGTCAAGCACGGGCAAGCCAAGGTTACTGGGAGGTTCAGGGGGCAAGGGGGACGCGCTAGTGGGATCTGGGAGGCAAGGGGCGACGGTGGCTGGCCGAAATTTGAGAAAAGCTTCGCCGGAGTAGTGGGAGTTCTCGAGCAAAATCTGAGCGGCCTGGTGGCATAGGGTGGGTGGCTTCTGGCGCAGGTGTTTAATCGAGCGTGGTCACGGACGTTAATCACTGGGCCATTACCGCGAATTGAAGCATGCAATCAACGGAAGAAACAGCCAGGCGTGGTCGTCGCGGGGTGAGGAAGAAGGTCTGGCAGGTGGGGCTCAGCGGTCAGCGAGAGGGAGAGGGGGAAGGTGGGGTCCAGTCGTCAGTTGCTGTGCGGTGTGGCTTTCTGGTGAAAAAAGATTCGAGGGAGAAGGGGAAATGGGCTGTGTTGCTGGGCCACATAGGTTAGTTGGGCTGGGCTGGGTGCTTTTATTTTTTTTGTTCTGTTTCATTTTTCTTTTTCTATTTTCTTTTCCTCTTTTGATTTTATTCAAATGTTTTCAAACTCTTTTTCAGTTCCAAACTTTTCAGTATGTTTCTAATCTGTCTAAACATGTATTTTAAATACCATTTTAGGAATAATTCTTTATTCTTTTTATGATTTTATTCTTTATTAAAATAAGCATTTGCTTTTTATTCAAATAAGATTAAATATATTTTCAAATTCTTTATTTGAATTCTAATTTTCACTAAACCTTTTCAGTAGGTTTTATTTATTTATTTATTAGGGTGTTTAAATAACTCACTTTGAATTATTTAAAGTATTTTAATATGATTATTAATCATTTAATTTGGGCAAATGTCTTTATTCCAATGAAATCAAATATGGTTTTAATTCCATAAATTTTATTTAGATGATTTCTTTGATTCCATTTAAGTTAATTAAATAACTTTTATTCCACTTGGGTAAATTTCATTTATTGTTTTCCCATGATTTAATTAATCATTTCCATTAGGGATTTTGTCTTTATTCAAAGGGAATATAATTTGGTTAAGGCCATATAATTTTATTTCAATATTCTTTATCCTTCTATTTTATTTGGATTTGGATTATATTCATTCCATTTGCTTATGGATTAGCCCAAGATTTAATTTGTCTTTTAAATACTCCTTATTTATTATTTCTTCCTTTGTCTTATAAAATCCACATCTTTTATTTAAAGATCCAAACTTGGTGATTCCAATTTGTAAAATCTTATTTAATATTTGTTTATCCTTTTATATTTCTCTAGGATTAATTTGATCACAATTTGGTATGGATTTAGATAGGAGCTTTATTAGTTTTGGAAATTATTCCTTTACCTTATTAAATTCATAAAATTTTATCCATGGCTCCAAATTGAATGAAATCAATTTCTATGGTTTTATAATATTTTCATTTATCATTCTTGATCATTTTAAAATGATTATTGATCAATTTTATATGGATAAAATCCTTAGTCTTTGAGATATCTTGGAAATGATTTCATTCCATTAGAGTTTTAGGGTTTTGGTTTATTTTCCAAGTGTTTAAATTTCGAGATGCATTTATGAAGAATGCATTTCACTTGATTTGAATTTAGTTGGATTCAAAGTTTTTTCAAGAAGGGTTTTGATGTTTCCACTTTAAAACAAAAGTTTCTTTTCACCCTAAATTTCAATAATTATTTATTTTGTTTATTTATTTTTCACATTTCAAAATTTGGAAATTTTTGGGATGTGATAGTCATGCTCCATAAATAATATTGTATCATCCGCGTATTGTAGAATTGAGATTCCTCCCTCAACAAGATGTGGGATGAGACCATAATGGCTCAGTTGATGTGGAGCCTATTGGGAACCCCAAGAGCAAGGTGTGATGAGCACAACAACAAGTTTTTCCTCATTTATGGAACCAAGGTTATCGAGCCATTAGGAGAAAGAAACCACTTCCGAAGGTGTTGCTAGCAACGTGGAACCTGCACGCAACACAACCAAAATACTTTGCCCCAACTTATTAGTGAGGTTGTCAAGCTCACTGGTTTTGCTGAAAACAAAGGATTAAACGTATAGTGTGGAAGACAGTAATTGCTCGTAGTAATTGCAGAAAGTAAATAATAAAAAATAGATGGAATATTAGTGGTAAGGAATGGACCAGGGTCCACAGTTTACTAGAGGTGTTTCTCCATAAGATAAATAACATGCCGGGTGAACAAATTACATCTGGGAAATTGAAAAATAGAGAATGCATAACAATACATGTACATGACATGACGATCACTATGATATTTACTTGGGCATTACAACATGATACATAGACCGTAATCCAACTGCATCGATGACTAATAATCCACCTCCGGGATATCATCCGAACAACCCTCAGGTATTAAGTTGCAAGCAACAGATAATTGCATTAAGCAAAGGGTGTAATGTAAACAATACAATTTCCCTTGGACAAAGGATTGTTGTTTTCTACCTAGTAGCAACAACACATCTACATTCTTAGAAGTTTTTGTCACTCTCTGAGATTACTAGAGGCATGAACCTACTATTGGGCATAAATACTCCCTCTTGGAGTCACAAGAAAATACTTGGCCAGAGTAACTACTAGCAACAGAGAGCATGCAAGATCACAAATAACATAGACATGATAGAACAATAATCAATCTGACATAATACTCAATATTCGTCGGATCCTAGCAAACACAGCATGTAAGATTATAATAAGATGGTCTTGATCATGATAGGCATCTCACAATATCTAAACATGGTGGCACAAATAGGAGAAAAAACCATCTAGCTACTGCTATGGACCCGTAGTCCAAGGATGAACTACTCAGACATCACTCTGGAGGCAGGCACGGTGATGAAGAAGGCCTCCGGGATTATCTCCCCTCTCCGGCAGGGTGCCGGGAAGAGCTTCAGATCCTGCCTGATCTAGGGATGGCGATGGCGGCGGGTACAGATTTTTTCATGGAATTCTGATTGCGTACTTAGGGTTTTCATCTCGGGGGGATTATATAGGCGGAGAGGCAAGGTCGGTGGAGTCGCGAGGGGGCCACACCATAGGGAGGCGCACCCCCTGGCCGCGCCTGGCCTAGGTGTGGCCGCCCTGGGCTATGCCTCCCCTGGCCTCCAGAATCTATCTACGTCTCTGAAAAATAGGAAGGTTGGCTTTTGTTTCATCCAATTCCGAGAATATTTCTTTACTAGCTTTTCTGAAATACAAAAGCGACAGAAAACAGGAAACTGGCTCTGTGGCACTTGTTAATATCTTAGTTCCAGAAAATTCATAAAAATTCCACAAAGTGTAGACAAAAACATAAGATAATTGGTGCAAAACAAGCATGGAGCATAAAAAATTATAGATACGTTTGCAACGTATTAGCGTCCCCAAGCTTAAATCCTGCTCTTCCTCGAGTAGGTAAGTGATAAAAGAATAATTTTTGAGGTGACATGCACCAATACAATCTTGAAAGATCAATTGCAAAGCATTGAAAGCTGGGATCAGAGTACTCTAAACACAAGCATGAAAGATATATTTCTAACAATAAGACATAGCAACTATGTTGCAACATGAAAGGCAACACAAACAAAAGATCATGAATAATGCTTTGAAAGACATTTGTTTGTTTCACATAGAGAAAACATAGCAAGAGTGGTATTCAGCTTTTCCTTTATGGAATAGCAAAACATAAATGCATAGGACACCTTCAAAGTTCATAAGGGTGATTGGATACAAATAATTTAAGAACAAGCAATACCAGAATTATGAATCAATCAACAAGTTTTGGGACAATGCACATTGAACTCAGAATGACAAATATGCTCTCTTAGCGGGTGCATAAAGATAGAAGATGGAGACTCAACAAAAAGTAAAAGGAAGTCCCTTCATAGAGGGAAGTAGGGATTAAATGGTTTTATAAAGATTCCAAAAATTATGGTACTTATTAGTTTTGAGCTCTCATTACCCCTATCATAAGCATCTTGAAGTGATTAAGGTTAAAGTGAGGGAAAATTTGAGTTATATGCTTGACAAATCACAAGTTGAAAATTTCATGCCCCTTGAATACGAGTACCGAGGCCTCATGCTACTCAACTTTGGTCCCAGACAAGTTCTTGTCATTGTAAGTATATGTGTATCATAGAGAACCGCCAATGGGGTACCCCTTGCCCCATGACATAGGAGCTATCCCATATCAAAATGACAAGTCAACAGACAGTGAGCATCTCAGCAATCCCTTTTTTTTGCTATTCACATAGTTTTTATTGAGGATGCTTCATAGAATGCCACTATGGTTTTGCTGCAAGTTTCCACCATGATTAGGTATGGCTTAGGCTGGTCACCCAGGCGTTTCTCTAACACATATACAAACTCCATGGACCTGCAAGATCCCATCTCATTTCACACTAACGGAAACCATAAACAAAAGAACACAATATCAACTGAATAAATAAGTGCAATGTTGAAAGGGTGCCCCATGAAAGCATGGTTTTGCTAACTCCCAACTTAAAATTTGCAAGCATATTAGCATCATAAGATAGTCACAATGGTTCAGGTTTATTAAGTGCAAGAAATAAAATGTGCCTTCAAGTTCGTGAGAGCTTTAATCACTAATTTTCACATAACAAAAATTTAATTTGGAAGATAGATAAAAACATGAATATAATTGGAATGGTATAACACACCATGCATAGGAGTTTATAGTGGACTCTTTGGAATAACTTGGTTCCTTGGGAGTTGGATGCACAAGTAGAGCTCATACTCAGTACAGGTGGAGGCTAGCAAAAGACTAGGAGCGACCAACTAAGAGAGCAATAATGGCCATAATCATGTAGGGAAACAAAACATTATTAATCAAAGCATAAAGTGGTATCACAAGTCAAAAACTAAATGATCATACAGGCAAAGGTGACTAGTTCATAGTCATAATATGGTGTAAGCATGTGCCAAGTCAACCCAAATAAAGCATCAAAGGAGAATACCATAATATTATGCTTTTGTATGCTAAAACAACGCATGATTCTTTCATGGCACATTAAGCACTATAAATTGTTTGAAACAAGTCATGGTACAACAATAATCACTAAACATATGGTCAAAACAACATCTAACATGACATGATAAAGTCTAAGCCACAGTCAAAACAAGCTTCTTTTTGTATCACCATAAGCATGAAACTTTCTACTCTTTTCCAACACCAATCAACTTATTTGAAACAACTCACAAAGATAATAATCAATAAAGACCAAAGAGATTGTCTCACCTAACTACAAATAAGAAATAAAAAGTTCTAAGCAAAAATAAGAAAAAAACTAGAGCTAAACGCAGTGCTAGCAAAAGAGAACACTCGCAGAACTATAAGAGTGAAAACTAGAGCGTTCTAGGCAATGAAGAATGGGGTGTGACTTCTCCAAAAGAAGTGCGCTGGGATCCAACCAACTTATTGCAGAAAACAAAACAAAAGAAAAATAAATACAAAAACAAAGACTCTCCAAGAACAACACATAGTGCATGAAGCACTAAAAATATAATGTCTTGAAAGAAGACCTGAGATTTTTGTTGACGAAGAAGGGGATGCCTTGGGCATCCCCAAGCTTTGACGCTTGTACCTCTTGAATATTTCTTGGGGTAACATGGGTGGCATCCCCAATCTTGAGCTTTTGTCCATACTTCTTCTCATCACATCATTCTCTCCCTACACTTGAAAACTTCCTTCATACAAAACTTTACACAATCTTCATTAGCACCATTAGTGTATGCAGGATAATAAACCTTTGGGTTTAGTTTCAACTCAAGTAAAACATCCATTAAAACATAATCTGCTGTAGCAAATCCTTTTAAAATCTCAAGTAAAGAACTCAAAAAGAAATCGATTATGAGGCAAATGCAAATAATGGCAGAAATCTATCAAAACAGACCTGCAGGGAAAGACCGATTTTTTTGAAAATCTTATGTTGCTCAAACCAACAAGTGCAAAACTAACTAAAGTTGTGTAAATACTAGGGTCATGCGCACAAAAAATTTCATCTCAATCCCACATTCGGGCTAAGAGAATAAATTTTTACGGTAACAACATAGAATCAGTTTCAGAACAGTAACTTCCCCAAATATTACTTCCCTCTCATTAGAGGCTATTCTTGGCACAAAAACGAAACAAAAAGGATAAGGAGATGTTATTACAGAGGCAATAACTTCCAAGACTCAACAAAATAAAAACTTACTGAAATAAAAATTGGGTTATCTCCCAAGAGTGCTTTTCTTTAACGCCTTTCAGCTAGGCACAGAAAGCAAGAATCAAGTATTTTCGAATGAAGAAGCATTAAGATAAATACCATAAATATCTTCAACAAGGAAATATATCTTATCCAAATAAGTTCTAGATGATCCTCTCTCAATACTCTTGGGTTCACTATTTTCATCAAATGGGTTTTTAGGAATAATCCAATCAAAATTCTTTTTCAAGGCTTCATGCACTCCTACAAGTTTAAAAGGTATTGGTATTTTAATTTTCTCCCCATTTTTGGGTTTGGTTTTGTCCAACTTTTCTAGTGTACCAATAACATCTACACATGAGCGTAGCATATTAAAACGATCAAAGACCTTTCTAGCTTCTATAGCAACATCATTAAATTCTTTAAGCAAACTTTCCAGGATAAAATCTCTCTTTTCAGTGTCCTCAATATCATGAAGTTTAAGAAACATTAACTGCATCATGGGGTTAAGGTTAACAAACCTAACCTCCAACATGTGAACTAAATAATCCGCAATGGTTTCATAATTTGGAGCATATTTTGCTAATGATCTATCCTTAATATCTTTATGCTTACTAACATAATTAAAGAATTCTTCAATATTATCTTTCTCAATTATAGAACCACAACCTATTGTTAGGTCTTTCAGGGTGACCTTAGGGATCAACATAATGAGCTAAGAATAAGGTAACAAAATGACAACTAAAGAAGGAACTAATTTTTTGTGTTTTTGATAAAAAGAAGCAACCCAAACAAAGCAAAATAAACTAAGAAAAACAAAAACAAAAACAAAGTAAAGAGATTGGTAGTGAGAGACTCCCCTTTCAGAAATCTTCTTTCTCCCCGGCAACGGCGCCAGAAAAGCTTGTGATGGCTCAGTTGATGTGGATCCTGTTGGGAACCCCAAGAGCAAGGTATGATGAGCACAATAACAAGTTTTCCCTCAGTCGTGGAACCAAGGTTATTGAAATAGTAGGAGAAAGAAACCACTTCCGAAGGTGTTGCTAGCAACATGGAACCTGCACACAACACAACCAAAATACTTTGCCCCAACTTATTAGTGAGGTTTTCAAGCTCACTGGTTTTACTGAAAACAAAGGATTAAACGTATAGTGTGGAAGAAAGTAATTGCTCGTAGTAATTGCAGAAAGTAAACAGTAAACAGTAGATGGAATATCAATGGAAAGGAATGGACCAGGGTCCACAGTTCACTGGAGGTGTTTCTCCATAAGATAAATAACATGCTGGGTGAACAAATTACAGCTGGGCAATTGACAAATAGAGAAAACATAACAATGAATGTACATGACATGATGATCACTATGAGATTCACTTGGGCATTACAAAATGATACATAGACCGTAATCCAACTGCGTCTATGACTAATAATCCACCTTTGGCATATCCTCCGAACAACCCTCGGGTATTAAGTTGCAAGAAACAGATAATTGCATTAAGCAAAGTATGTAATGTAAAAAATACAACTGCCCTTGGAAAAAGGATTGTTGTTTTATCCTTAGTAGCAACAACACATCTATAATCTTAGAAGTTTCTGTCACTCTTCCAGATTACTAGAGGCATGAACCTACTATCGAGCATAAATACTCCCTCTTAGAGTCACATGAAAATACTTGGCCAGAGTAACTACTAGCAACGGAGAGCATGCAAGATCACAAATAACATAGAGATGATAGAACAATAATCAATCTGACATAATACTCAATATTCATCGGATCCTAGCAAACATAGCATGTATCATTACAATAAGATGATCTTGATCATGATAGGCAGCCCACAAGATCTAAACATGGTGGCACAAATAGGAGAAACAACCATCTAGCTACTGCTATGGACCCGTAGTCCAAGGATGAACTACTCACACATTACTCTGGAGGCAGGGATGGTGATGAAGAAGGCCTTCGGGATGATCTCCCCTCTCCGGCAGGGTGCCGGGAAGAGCTTCAGATCCCTCCCGATCTAGGGATGGCGATGGTGGCGGCTATAGACTTTTTCGTGGAATTCTGATCGGGTAATTAGGGTTTTCATCTCGGGGGATTATATAGGCGTAGAGGCAAGGTCGGTGGAGTCGTGAGAGGGCCACACCCTAGGGCGGTGCACCCCCTGGCCACGCCTGGCCTAGGTGTGGCCGCCTTGGGGTGCGCCTCCCCCTGGCCTACGGACTCCGTCTCCGTCTCTAAAAAATATGAAGGTTGGATTTTGTTTTGTCCAATTCCGAGAATATTTCTTTACTATCTTTTCTGAAATACAAAAACAGCAGAAAACAGGAAACTGGCTCTGTGGCACTTGTTAATATGTTAGTTCCAGAAAATTCATAAAAATTCCACAAAGTGTAGACAAAAACATAAAATAATTAGTGCAAAACAAACATGGAGCGTCAAAAATTATAGATATGTTTGCAACATAGCAGACCACCAACTTGACGACCCCCCTGCCCGTGCAATTAGAATAGCTAACATATCTACAAAAATGTTAACGAGCAACGGGGACAAGGGGTCGCTCTGTCTTGATATTTTTATAGTTTGAAAATAGTGTCCAATATCATCGGTTACCCGAATTCCTACACTCCCTCCTTGAACAAACTGCTCAATCAATTTGCACCACTGTGGTGCCAAACCCTTCAAGCGCAACGTTTGTTAAAGGAAAGACCATTTGACTTTATCATAAGCTTTTTCAAAATCTATTTAAAAAAGAATACCATCCATTTTCTTCCGATAAATTTCATGGATAGTCACATGTAAAATAACCACTCCTTCAAGGATATGTCTTCCGGGCATAAACGCTGATTATGTAGGTCTAATAACATTTGGGGCAATCCCCGTGATTCGATTATTCCCTACCTTAGTAAATATTTTGAAGCTCATGTTTAGTAATCATATTGGTCTACATTGTTGTATTTCTATCGCATTGTATTTTTAGGAAGTAAAGTGATGACACCAAAGTTCAGTTTAAAAAGAGGCAATTCCCCTATATGTAACTGGCTAAATAATGCCATCAAATCAATCTTAATTACTTCCCAAAATTTTTGATAAAATTCTGCAGGAAAACCATCTAGCCCTGATGCCTTGTTATGTTCCATTTGGGATATAGCTTCATATACCTCCTTTTCAGTAAAAGGTGCAGAAATAATACTATTCTCCTCCAATGAAATTTTTGGTATGACCCGCGTAACCCCCTCTATCATCGAAATGCTTGTTGGAGCTGGCTCCCCAAAGAGCTTTTTATAATATTCAGTGATGTAGACCTTTAAATTTTCTTCTTCCACTATGGTTCCTTTGTCTTGCTCAAGCTGGAAAATATTTTTGTTTCTGTGCTTACAATTTGCGATTAAATGGAAGTACTTGGTATTATTTTCCCCTTCTTGTATATGTTTTACTTTAGCCCTTTGAGCCCACTTAGTTTCCCCGTCTCTCCTAAGAGCAGCTGAAAGAACATGTGGGCCCCCATGTGTGGTTTTGGTAATTAATGACAATCTCTATGGACTAATGCTTGTATCAAGTTGTACTTGTAGGAATTGTCCATAGGCAATGCTTGAACCATATGTTGGCTTCATGGTTTGGAGAAGAAGTGAAGAGGATCATGTGGTGACCAAGGTGTTTAAAGAATGATCCATAGATTGGTCATGTGAGCGTTAAACTTATGGCAAGTATGTCTTGAAGAATAAAATGGAGTAATATCTCTGGTGTACCTTCAAGGCATCAACATAATGAAGAAAAGAAGAAATGATGTGCAAGATAAAGATGTGCAATATATAGAAGATCTCATGCTTAAATCTTGCCATCCTCGGTGATCATGGATCGATGAAGACAAGGTCAAAGTAAAGGTTTCCCCATGTTGTATGGGGGAGTAACTTGCAAGTCTTCATCAAGCAAGTGCGCACAAGAGCAATCAAGAAAGGTGTTCCATCTTGAGAAGGACAAGACCGTCTACATCATAATCAAGTGGAATATGCGCAAAGAAAAGGTATGATCTTGATAGGGTTTCCTTCTTACCTGTCTCGTGGTGTTAGTTGGGGAGACCGGTTTATAGGATAGATAACCATACTATCGAGAGGGGCTCTCAAGTGAGTAACTCGATCATATCTTTCTGAGAGAGCTCAAACATTTGCATAGTTAGCATCATCCTTTCTTGGTTGTTATTTGGATCTTATCCATGTGAGGTTCTAGAGCTTAGTAATATTCATAACAAGCTCTAGTTCATCAAAAACGGATTTCCCTTTTATATCATATTGCATTTTTGATCTTTGAGGTTTTTCGGTTTCTCACCAAGAGAGGTATCTCACTTTATATTACATGAAATGTTCTCTCTTGGTGGTATCCAATATTTCCAACAAAATTGGTTTCGGGTCAATCAGAGTTTCCAAACTCTGGATATCGCCATTTGAAGTTTGCCTCTTATTTGGTCCAGACCGGAGTCTCCGGTCTGCGTGGACCGGAGTTTCCGTAGGAGTCCCCGGAGGGGGCTCCAGAATTCAGCCTGGGACAGTCTAATAGGTGGTTCGGAGGCTTGTCCGGAGGTTGGGCCGGAATCTGCGGTGTAGACCGGAGTCTCCGGTCTGTACACCGGAGTCTCCGGTCTGGCAAGTCCACAACGGGCAGAAAACGGTCAGAAATCCGTGGGCCTATAAAAAGGGGCCCTTCTTCCCCAATGACCTAGCTCGAGTTTTACAGGCTTTCTCCTCCATTCTTGACCGTCTTGAGCTTGCTCCCCCTTCAATCCCTCACTTGATTCTTGCATATACTTTAGGGATTTGAAAGAGGAGATCTAGATCTACAATCCCACCAATCCATCTCTCCTCTAAGTGAGAGGAACATCTTGGGATCTAGATCTTGGAGTCTTGTGTGGATTTCCTCCATTGTTCTTCCTCTCTTATTCCCCCACAAGGTTTTGTAGCTTTAGTGGAATTTGGGAGAGAAGGATTTGAGCACTACTTGTGTTCTTTCCATTGCATTTGGTGCATCGGTTTGAGTTCTCCTTGGAGGATTTGGTTTGAGTTACTCATTGGAGCTTGTCCCTCTTGGGTTCTTGGAACCCTAGACGGTTTTGTGGCCTTGGTGGCGTTTGTTGGGAGCCTCCAATTAAGTTGTGGAGAAGTGCCCCAACCTTGTGAGAGTTTCTGGTTGCCACCGACAAGTGCACCGATAGTGGAAGCGTGGATCGATCCCGTTGGGGTGAGATTCACCGGAGAATAAGGGAGGCCTTTTGTGGCGTTGGTGGTTTGATACCACCCCCTCTCCAAACGAGACGTACTCCATGTTGGGAGGAACTCGGTAAAATATCGTCGTCCCTGCGTGCCTCGGTTATCTCTATACCCGAGCTCTTTACTTATGCACTTTACATTGTGATAGCCTTCACGCTTGAAGTAATCTATATCTTTCTATCACATGGTTGCTTGTATTGCTTAGCATAAGTTGTTGGTGCACATAGGTGAACCCTAGTTGTTCTATGTTGTGCTTAACAAAGTAAATACTAGTTTTATTCCGCCTTTGTTGAGCCACTCTAGGAAAAGTTTTAATCGCCTATTCACCCCCCTCTAGGCGACATCCGTATCCTTTCAGCAGCAATCCTCTCATTAGCACCCACTAACAACTTGCGCTCATCCACACTTAACATATTTTTTCAGCTTTCAAATCAAGTTCGTCTATTATAGAGTTCAATTTTCCTTTTCTTTCTTACATTTCCCATTTTGGTTTTTTGCCCATCCTTTTAGAAAGCGTCGAAGGTGGCGTATTTTATTTTACCATGGCTCCATAGGAGTATTTCCTTCATTAACCGCAATCAAAGGTGACTCCTCCAACTGAAGTCCTTGCTGCACTCAAGAAAGTAGATGGTTTGGGTGATTCCAATATCATAACAGCTTATACGAAGTTGACTGCCAATGAGCGCTCCTTCGAATCGTTCATGTCGCTCCCCGAGGACATGAAGAAGGCATATCTGTTGGCCTTACCTCGATGGTTCATATGATGATTGGTTGTCGAGAAGAACTGTTATGTCATGTACTTTGATTATGAACCGGGTCCTTTTGTGTTAATATGCGCTATATGTAAGACATAAACTATCCACTTGTGCTATTTGTGAGAGACAATATTATTATTCAAGTTGTGATATTTTAATGTTATTATGTGTAAAAAATTATAATATAAACATCAAATATACACAACTATTTATATACAAGTAGACATTCTTATTGCCAAAACTGAACAAAACTTTTAATTCCATGGCTTGGACATCCAAACAGGATTTAGATTTGGGTGCTACCCTTTGATTCCAAGCTCAAATTCCATATACATCCAAACAACCGGAATAGAATTGTAGCCCCTAGCGCAATTCAATTTTAAGCTAAAATTTATATATCCAAACTAGTGTTAATAAATTGGCCTTGATTGTCGAAAAAAACAGAATTTTCCGGCAAAAATGAGGGAGAAAAAGAAACAGAATTTCAAGAGTCAATCGCTGCCCACCCGATCTGTTTCCCCCGGTTGGTTTCGGCCAGACAACCGACTAGGCCTCGCGCTGTCCCACGTCCGGAAAATTCTTCAGTCCAAAGACCTACGAAGTCGAAGCCCACCCTTTGTGTTGGTTTGGTCTAAGCACACTGGAGCCGCAAAGACCAATACGCCTTCAAAGTCCAAGCCCACTAGCCTGACACTGTTAATAATACTTTTTTTTTGAAATAGACACAAGTACCAATACTAGTATAGACTGTATGGTGAGAACACATCAAATCGAACAAATCGGTTGAGATATGCACGATAATCGGGAATAGATGATCACCTGAAAGACAAATATTTCCAGCACTAAAGATTCTCTAATGTAATGTTCGAAGGTTTGGTTAGATGCCACGGCTAAACATGCTTTACAAGGTTTTGACCAGTTTATATACTTCACCCATCAAATACTAGCAGGTATGCTGCCAGTAATCGATTCAGTAGAAATTTGAACGGACAGTCTAACATAATATGAAGGTTAGGTTGGCTCTGTAACCTTACATTTTTCTTTGAGGAAATAGTCGCTACTTTGACTTTGTTAAACAGTAATAGTCACGGTATACAAAAATTGCCCGTCCTTTGGGCTAGCCAGACGTGGCGACCAAACTGATTATCTAGCAAGACCATGTGCCCTTTCCGGTTTGTCCAAAGTCCAAGCAGCAAGATAATGGGTTTGGTACCTGATGACAACGAGCAAACAAGCTAGACTTCCGATTCAAATGTCCACTATATAAGGCGCCAAATGGAAGAGCATCGGAGGCAAACCAAGTAGCCAAGAAGATGGCCACCAGCATGAACTTGAAGGGCATGGCCCTTCTCCTTGCTTTTGCAATTACAATGCTGTCCAGCTAAACTGCATCCTCGCTAACCTCCCTTACAGTTGCAGAGGCTCCGGCACCGGCTCCCTACGCTGATGGTGCGTCCCTGCCTTACGACACATTCCCGCTTGCCCCGGCTCCCTTTGCAGAGGCACCAATGATGGCGTACCATGCACCTGAGCATGGGAAGCATCAACAGCACGCGAAGTCGCCGGCCAAGCCACCAGCATACAACGAAGGATCTGAGCACGGGAAGCATGCGCCAGCAGAGGCTCCTGCATCGTACCACAGCAATGCAACTGAGCACAAGCACCATGGTCACCTGGGCCACGGCAATGTATCGCACCATGGTCATCTCGGCCACAACCACCAGCACCACGAAGCTCCACCAACTCCATCCCCTGCTCATCATGTGCCACCACCTCCACCTCCGGCTCACCACGCACCGCCACCTTACTTGCCGCCCCCTGCTCACCACACACCGCTGCCTCCTGCTCACCACTTGCCACCTCCTGCCCAACATTCACCGCCGCCCCCGACTCGCCACTTGCCACCCCCGCCTCCATCCCGTTACCCACCGCATGTCCTGACACCGCCGGCACATAAGTATCCACCGCCACCCCCAGCTCACCATGGTAAAGCACCGCCACCGCCGCCACGCCGCCATGGCAGATTCCCACCAGCATCTGGATCAGGGTATTCGGCCATAGCGCCATCGCCATCTCACTATGGTGCAGATGCGCCAACTAATTAAGCGACCTCCCTCGGCATCACAAAGTGCCCATCGGCATGCTACTAAGCCACGTCCAATCTGATCAGTATGGTAGCAGGGTCAAGATGACCACTTAAATTACCTAACTAAGCTCTACTAGGCCGTTAAGCTATTGTGAAAGTGATCTGATTTACATATATAGTGTTCCAAATTCCAAAGAGAAAGTTATACTGAATAAAGTGTGTATTTTGTTTGAAGTCATCGCGTTATGTAACATTGTTTCCGTGTTTTGAAAAGGTTATGTTTGTTCGGCTAGCTGGTAAGAGTGTGCTAACACGATCACACTTTGGCCTTGTTATTATGTTCCTTGCTGGTTTCCATATGTGTTGTGTCAAAACAAATGTTACAACCCTTCTAGCTTATTGATGATTATTGAGGTATACCGTATCCATAATGAATGAAAAACGATACTACTCCCCTGGGGGATAACGCCTCGCGATCCTCCGGGTCGCTGCCTCCTCGTTTGATTGCGTGCAACGTGGGTGGGACCCGGTACTTTCTCTCTTCCTTCTCCCTTCCAGATAGCTTCTATAAATAAATTGAACCTCTGTCTGGCCATGAACGCATCGCAGCTGGTCGTCTCTTCCGCCGCTGGAGCTCTTCGCGCGCTCAGTCGCTACCACCGCCGGTGCTCGCCGCGATCTCCGCCGCCTCCGCTGCCGGAGCTCACCGCGCGCCACTTGCAGCTGGTCGCTCTGCCTGCAACTAGTCGTAGCTTG
Organism: Avena sativa; assembly: GCA_916181665.1. Taxonomy (NCBI): domain Eukaryota; kingdom Viridiplantae; phylum Streptophyta; class Magnoliopsida; order Poales; family Poaceae; genus Avena; species Avena sativa. The sequence continues at coordinate 514,579,606 of OV702294.1, forward strand.
CCGCAGGTCGCCGCACGCATGCCGCCGGAGCTCGCCGCGCCCGCTCCTTGCCTCGCACTGCCGCGCTGCCGGAGCTCGCCACAAGCATGCCTTCGGAGCTCGCCGCGCCACCAGAGCTCACGGCCTTTCCATCTTGCCCAGCCAGAGCTCTCCACCCTACAAGCGGAGCACCGGGGGCAGCGAGATGGCGAACCTGCTCCCTTGCACGGGCTCGCATCCGGCAGGGCGTGGCCCCGCTGCTCCAATCTTTGTCGAGGAACAGTAGTTCGTGTGGCGCCCCGTGCATGCTACTACCTACCTAGGGAGATTTTGCTATAGACGGTCGATGTTTTAGCTACCGACAACCATCATTGTTGCTAACGACGGCCGACGGATTTGCTACAGACGGAATGGTGGATTTTTGTGTTGGAGATTTTTTGCTATGGCCGTGGGATTTGCTACATACATATATTATTTTTGCTCCAACCGTTATGTGTTTTTGCTACAATATTATAAAACTTTTGCATAGTCTCTGGGGAAGTCTTTTTGCTTGGTAGCAAATTTTTTGCTACAAGGTTTCCGGCAAAATCTGTTTTTTTGCTACATTAGCACATTCTGTTTGCTACCACCGTTTTGTGATGTTGCTACAATATTACTATTTTTTTTGCTACGAGGTCTCCGACGAGCTTTTTTTGGCGAGTCTCTGGTGATATTTTCCGGCGAAGTTGGTTTTGCTACATTAGTAAAAAAATTGCTACAAAATCTCCGGCGATTTCTCCGGCGAGCGTTGTCTTTTTTGTTCTGTTTTTACGCAACCGTTTTTTGCTACAGTGTAGCAAAACTGGGCATTATGTAGCAAAAGCAGAATTTAATATAGCAAAATCGAGTTTAAAAGGACACGTGTCAGCAGGAGGACCCGAGGGATTAGAAATTTTGATTCCGGGGAACGCATAGTACCACCCATAACGAATTGTCGTTTGACCATGTTTCCGTCCAACAACAACGCTGTCTTTGTAAACGCTGATAAACCTTCGACTAGTATGTAAGCTAGGAAACTAGAGCTCCTTTGTCTGGGTAAATAGAGATGGGCTATGGTTAAACACGGATAAATTTCTGTTTTGTTTTGTGAAATTTTCAACTATCTATTAATACTCATCCTGTTTTGACAATAGATAAAAATAAAACCCTACATTTCTCACCAAAAAGGAGTGTGGATTTCCCCAATATATGTTGACTTTGAGGGACTATCTTTAGAGCATCTCCAGCCGCAGTCTCCAAACGATGCAGCAAACGGCTATTGGGTGTGTCGGACAGAAAGCCACGCCCTAGTCGCAGTCTCTAAACGACGCCCCAAACGGCTATTGGGACTTTTTGGTCATAAAAATAGTTTTTCATGGGATGTTTCTTAAATTATCTGTGCTACTACCTTTGTACCATAATACAAGACATTTTGGTATGCTAAACTAGATGTAATAACCTAGAACATGCTGTATCATGTCAATTTTTTTTGTTGACATGATGAAATTACTAGCTACATTGTTCACCATTTTTTCCACTAATATGCTGCTGATGCAATGGATGTCACAAGGGAGATGTACATGCTAACTGCATGTAGCTTTTAGTTCCAAAAACTACCATGTGATCTGGGTTATTTATCTACAGGTACATCTTTCACTATGGCCTATGTAACTTTTAGACGGCATGTTCTTGTGATTTGGGAGGTGATGATAACTGCATGTACTCTCAGTTCCAAATTATAAGATGTAGTCTTTTTCTGAAACACATGTATCAAAACGTTTTTATCGTGTGGGTTCGGAGTAAACTTACTGAACCTACACACTAAAATTCGTTTAGATACACATGTTTCAGAATAAAATTAAAACATCTTATATTTTAAAACGGAGGAATTATCTTTTACTTCCCAAAACTATCTTCGTTGATTATCTACATATTCTAGTTGATACACGTTTTGTAGGGAAAAAGAAGGAGAATTACGTAGACCCAGCGACTCATTTGCGTTGGGAAGGAAAATTACACACGAAATCTCGTGGACATCGGGTTGCCATTTTTGGAACATACGGGATTGGATGGCTTTCCGAAAATAGAACACTAGTGGAAACATGGCCTCTAGTTTCGGGCAGTAAGGGTCTCTAGTCCCGATTTTGACACCAAGACTAACCAAGTGAGACTAGAGGCTCACCCACTAGTCCGGATCTAGTTACCAGCCGGGACTAATGGATGTCCAAGTGGCCACCGCGGCGCGCTTGGGGTGTACTCGAACTAGTCCCGGTTGGTGTTAAGAACCGAGCTAGTGGGTCTCTGCCGTAGCAGCATCTTGCGTATTTTATCTACCGCAGCAGAGCATTACCTTGGACTAGTGGTTCTCTGCCGCGGCAGCATTAAATGCCCTTTCTCTGCCGCGACAGAGAATTCATTTTGTATTGTTTTATTTATTTATTTTTCATTTTAAAATAGTTTTTGAATATTTCTGCGCCACCATATGTCGTACATGTTCGTGCATATATAAGATAACTTGTATTACGATATCGAGCATACAAATATATACAATTTTCATAGTTACATGGAGATCACAATTACCGGGGCTAGAGCCCGTCTATTCAATTACATGGAGATTATTAGCGCCTATTCACACTAAATTCTCCATCATTGTGTACCATCTTTTTAAAAATAAAACCCGCCAGCTCCTCCGTAATTGCTAGTACACGTTGCTCTGCTAGGACATTATCTCGCATTCTCTCGAACTATATAAGAAAAGGAGATCAATATGAATATCAATCATGATAACAAAAGTGACGGTAATAAAATTATGGTGTGAATGTATTGCTTACGTCGACTCTATAATCTTTGTGCTTGGTGGTAGCGTGCGAATGAACTCGCAAATGTAGAATCCACATTAATTCAACCCCTGTGGCTGTCTCGTGCACTTTACGAGAATATAATTCAATCAAAATAATAATCTAGCATCATTATTATATTGAAACTCGAAGTAAAGAGATGCACGGACATATCACGTGCTACTTACCGAGACCTCCTTAAACGCCAGCTTCTGACTAAAGGAACCCGTAACCTCACGCTTGAACCGGATCCAAACCCTGTCCGACGAAGAAAATGAATGAATGAGTCATTCATTACCTGATATCTCAGGAAATCAACGAAAGAGACCGATATAGCGAGAAAATTACTTTTGGAGCATGTCCTACATGCTGCGGAACGCTTCTAGCTTTCTCTTTGATGGGTCCATGACTTCAACTCTTCCCTTATCAAGTTGAATGTCTAGCAGAATCCAGTGGAAGCTGCAAATGTTTATATATATACATCAGTAACTCATCAATTACACTTAGCATCGAGTAATCAAAAGTAAATGTGTACAACAGAGTAAGACCCTTACTCGAAATTGTAAGGAAACAATATGTGGTCACGGAAATTTTGCTCCTTTAAAAACCTTAAAATATTTTTCTCCGTCTCCTCGAGGTTTTCTATTAGCGTCTTTATATGTACTTTATGTGGGTCAATGAACCCAACACTATAGATTCTTCTTATTTTACATTCATGGATCTTCATTCTGCATAATAATAGAGTACAAAAGGGTATAATGGGGATAATTACATGCAATAAACTAAACATGTAGACAACGAATTCAACAACTTATAGACAATAGCAGCCGAGGATAGATTTGTCGAGGGCGTTGAGATTGTATAACTGGAACAGTTCTGGAATCTCAACATGGACCTCGTCGCCGGGTCTGAAGTAGTACTCACGTGGGACTTTCGCTGTGATAAATATTCTCCCTTGCTTTGCAGCTGTCAAGTACCACTGATGAAGATTCCACAGTTGTGTTGGCAGTTCTTTCACCTTTTCTTTGCTGACCAAATCCTCACCTGCGACATATCTACGGGCTACATCAGCCTTGGGTAGAAGGTCTAGTTGGGGGCCTAAAAGTTCAGCAATACTAATTTCCATAATGGCCGCCAACTCCGCAGCTACTTCCATATCTAGTGGCTGTTGTGCGAGAAGGGGAACGTTTTTTGAAAGCACCTTGAGGGGTGCGATCGTTTGTTTGGCATGTTGTCCGAGAAGGGGAACATCTGATTTTTTACTGATTGTTGTTTTGCTCCCGCTTGTACCTGTACTTGTTGATTTTTTACCACTTGTACTTGATTTGCTCTTCGCCACTTCTTTCTGAAGTGTGCGTAGATAGTCATCTGACTTATGGTGCAACTCATATTGTGATTTTGTGTTTAGAAAATCAATTGCATATGCCTTTTTCTTCTCGGTGTATGCCGGAGCGGGTTCGTGTTTCTTCTTCTCAAAATGCGCCGCCACTTCGGCCTTTGCTATCACTGCAGTTTCCGCATCGGTACGATCGTAAGGTCTGATGGGAATATTCTTATGAGGAACTATTGGGAGGGCGGCATTTTCCGTTTTGGGCTGTCGCGTCCTTTAGTACTCACTGACGGAGCATGCTTCCTCTTATTGTCCTTAGCGGGCAGCAAAGACTGCTGAACCTGCGACAGAGATCGAGATGGACTCGCGATGTGGTGGTCGTAGTCATCATGGGGTGGGCTTCTTGGAGGTGATGGAGGTGAAGGAGGCATGTGACGACTCAGAGGCGGTGTTGGCCTTGGGGCCGAGCCTGGAAACCGCATGTTGTTCTTGTTCCATAAAATGATACCTCCCAGTACTTCTTCGAGTGTGAGTCACCTTCAGGTCTAGGGATGTCAAGCTCCATTGACTCCCATTCCTTTACAATTTGATCGACCACGACTTTAGCATAGCTAGGTGGAATCTCACGGCCATGCCAATGTGCGTCAGGAGGACAAGGTAAAGCAGATCCGACCGCCACCTTCACAGATATGTTCTTCAACTTATGATGGAGGTCACAAGATAGCTGCTCCTTAATTCCATCCACGGGGTAGCCGGGACCGCCATCTGTATAGAGTGCATCGTTAGACAGGACCTCGGATTCAGCCATGCTACTTCTCCGCCGAGATGGGTTGGCGGTAGTATTGAGTGGAGGAACTTGAAAGCGCGCTACTCCTCTAAGTTCGTCGATCTGCTGCTGATGCTTGTCAAGTCTTACTAGCAGCTGGTTGAACTTTTCTCCCTCCTCCTCCCATCGCTGCTTTGCTCTTGCTCGGCTTCTATAAGTACCTTGGTCCTTAGGAAACCCAGTCTCCCACGTGAAACTAGAGTCAAGGCCTCGGACTCGTCAGACGTGTCGGGATTCCCGAGGACGAAGGTCAGCAAGTCTTTCTCTCTATCGGGATGAAACTTTTTTATCCCATATTTAATCTCTTGCACCACTTTTAGCCATGAACTCCTAGGTACCTTTATACCGTCACTACAAACAAGGTCCCCTGTAAATTCGTCATACTTACTCCAATGGCCAAGAAACCAATTTCTTGCCCTCAAATCCCATTCTTCACGAATTGGTTCTAGAATGATCCCTTTAGCATTAAGCTCTTTCTCTTTTGCATCCCACTTAGGCATGGCAGCCGTGTAGCCCCTTGGCCCCATGTTATGGTGTATTTCTTCTTCACAACATTTATCTTGTTTTTTCTGACTTTTCCGTAGCAACTCCTGACTTCCTATACTCCATAAACACATCCTAGTAATGCTGCTGCTTCGCTAGATAGGCTTCGAATTTTGGAGTTTTCTTGTCCTTCTGATACTGTAGCCATAATTATTTCTTCCAGTTCTTGAATAGTTCGGCATCTTCTTAAGAGCAAACTACTTGACTTTCTTTCTCATTCCAGCCGTCTCGTCATCAGTCTCACATTCTGGCAGCTTGAAATGTGCCATGAGGTCATTAAAAAGTTCCTCTTTGTAACTATCATCGATATACAGATCACTCCTCCATTCTGCCGCTTTGGGCTTATTCAACTCTCGAACAGTGACCGGGACGCGATCTCTAGCAACAACTCCGCATTGTTGTATAAATGCTTGTTTTGATTTTTTCGGTTCGAATGGTTCGCCCTATGATGAGACCTCTGTAACGTCAAAAAAAGTACGGGCATCCAAGTTTTTGGCTGGCCGCGCTTGGTCTTTTTGCTCGATGTGGATGCCTAAGAGAAGAAACATTTGTCAATATAATATATATACAACTCGGTACATACAGCTACTCCCGGACATCTATTGATCATCAGACATCATATATATATACCTTGTCGGTCTTTGTTACGCGTCCAAGGGCTTCTCCATCATTGGAGTTGTCGGCTTCTTCCTCTCATTGGTTGATCCCCTCTCCCTTACTAGATGAGTTCAGATACCTCGAGGGAGATCCCTCACCGGATGGATCGGCATCGTGAATCATATCCTCGAGAAAGTGTTCTGAATCTAAGTCTCTGTGGATTGGACTAGGTGGATCCATAGTTTCTGCAAAATGCACACGATATTTATTTGAACATAACAAGAAATATTCTCATACAAAATATTACTATACACAAATATTTACATAAAAAATAATAGAAATAAACCCTAAACCCTAAACCCGGAGGTGCGGTGGCGGTGGCCGGTGATGGTGGCCGCGGGAGAGGCGGGCGACTATGGCTTCCCGTAAGAACCACCACCCTAACTTCGGTCACCACCGAGCACCAACACCCTAACCCTAACTCCGGTTACAAAGAGGGTCTTACGATATTACAATAAATATTACACTATTATATTGAAGGTATACGGGTAGGCTACACTATCGTAAATCAAAATTTTCTACCGGTGTCATAGATCATGGGATTACCACTAGACGCGTAGTTGCGGAACTTGATGAAGTGCGTCGAGGCAGTGCAGACGATCTACGTCTCCTCATTGTTCTCGTCCCACGAGCAGCTCCCCTTGCGCGGCTCGTCCAAGCGCTACAGATGTAGCTCCTCCGAGGTATCCACACGTATAGGGTGGAAGCGTCAGACGCCGGACTGCTAGGTCCGCGCCTGCAACACATGCATGAGGAGTGGAGGCTGGGTGGAAAAAATAGTCTAACCCTGGTCAACACGCCCCACCATCTCTTATATAGGCGTCCCTAATGGGCTTCTACATTAGCAGCCCATTAGTAGCCTAAGCCTGGTCTAATTCGGATCCAATCCTCATTAGGCTTCCATCCCCTTAAGTGTGTAACCCTATAGGTTCATATACGTATAGACATGACGATACGAATACACTTATTTTGTCAATAGTTGGTAGCGGCCTCTAGCAAGACGTGCCAACTCCTAAACACATACAAAGATCATATCAGACGAACCATCACAAGGTTTAGTACATGTCTTTCCCTTTGCCTCACGATATTTGGTCTAGCTCCAAGCTGACCTCCCTTTCTCGATACTGTGATTCAGAATCCCTTTACTAGGTTAACTCTTAACCATATGTAGGCCATGCATTTCTGGATCTGATCACTCGAGGGGCCTAGAGATATCTCTCTCAAGTAGAGAGGTGTAAATCCCATCTTGATTGACCATGCCTTGCAGCATTCTTCCAGACAAACCCGAAAGCTACCTTTATAACTACCCAGTTACGGAGTAGCGTCTGATAGCCCCAAAATATGTCGATCCACATCTCAAGTACAGGCGACAATCTCAGGTCTAAGGACAAAACGTACACGATGTGTAGAGAGAGAGCTGGAACTAATTGTTTGCCAGTCTCAAGTTGGGTCAGTCCAACCCCATATTCATAACATGTGTCCACATCATTGGTTTGACATCTCCATGTCTATGACTTGCGAAACATAGTCATCAACCAATCGATGTGCTAGTCTAATATTCACGTGTGTCCTCACATGAACTCCGACTAGGGACAACTCTTAAATAACCATACTAGTAAAGAGTTCCACAAACAATTCACATAATTGCCAATCAATACAAGTTGCCTGATATGGATAGTCAAGGAACATTACAATAGCTCATGGATACATAAGAAATATAATCATCTCTATGATTGCCTCTAGGGCATATTTCCTTTCAGTCTCCCACTTGCACTAGAGTCAATCTAGATTGTATCTAATCCCTATTGCTCTTGCGTGTGCCTCATGCGCAGGCTGCGGGAGTGGCTTTGTAAAAGGATCAGCAACATTTGAGTCCGTATGTATTTTGCATATCATGACACTACCATCCTCAACAAACTCTCGAATCTGTTGGTAACACATGCAAATATGTTTGTTCTTCTGGTGCTGTCTAGGTTCCTTGGCTTGTGCAATAGCACCATTGTTGTCACAATAAACGTCCATGGGATTGGACGCGCCCTGAACCACACCAAGAGCAATCAGGAAATTCCTAATCCAAACAGCTTCCTTTGCAGCCTCCGAGGCGGCAATATATTCAGCTTCTGTTGAAGAGGAGGCCACCGTATCTTGCTTCGAACTTTTCCAACTCACAGCACCACCATTCATGACAAACACATAACCAGATTGCGATCTGGAATCATCTGAGTCGTTAAGGTAACTCGCATATATGTAACCCCTTACAATGAGTTCATCCTCACCTCCATAAACTAGGAACACATCCTTAGTCTTTCTCAAGTACTTAAGGATATTCTTTACCGCTGTCTAGTGACCTTCACCTGGATCAGCCTGATATCTGCTCGTAACACTTAGAGCATAGGAAACATCTGATCGAGTACATATCATTACATACATGATGGATCGAATAGCCGAAGCATATGGAACCCTACTCATGCGCTCACGCTCATTAGTAGTCGAAGGACACCGAGTCTTGCTGAGTTTAATGCCGTGAGACATGGGCAAGAACCCCTTCTTAGCCTCTTCCATGCTGAACCATTTCAACACTTTGTGAATCTGGTTGCTTCAATGAGCCATCCAGATGTAGGTCAGGATCAAACAAGATAAGGAGGAGGAGAATATCAAGAAGGAGGCTAGTAGCAGATCAGGGAGGAGAAGGTCAACAACATCAAAATCACAGCATCAAGAAGAGCTACTCAAGCTCAAGTTAAGACATACCAAGCATCAGCATATACTGCTCAACATAAGGTTGCTATTCCTCTCTAAGACAGCCAAAATGTTTGATGCCAATGGATCTCCTATTTTCTTTTCACAAGATGGATTTAGGGTAATAGGAAGCTCTCAGTATAGTGTAGAAGTGCTACACTAATTTCATCCTAGAGCTGTTAAAAGCGAACAAGTATTTGTTCTTATTATACATCTGGCCTCAGAACCACATCATAGGCAAGGATTGGACTAAATCTTAGTTAAGGATATTTTAGCAGATCATATAGTCGATCTAGACAACTGTGCATCCTCCAAAGAGGTACCACAGCAGCTAGATCATCTATAAAGGCTACAAATCTTACATATAGGACATAGCCAATAAATCAAAGCACCAACTTTTTGAAATCTTAAGCAATCTAAATCATTTTCCTAGGTGAGAGTCACCAGGAATCATTCCATCCATTCAAAGATCTAGGTCTCAGCTTTATGCATCATTAACCAAGATCACATATTAAGCTTTAGCATCTAGATCATCCACACCAGAGGATATCATTTTTTCCACACTCTAGTTGGCAAGCTTAGCTTATACAGTAATGGAAATCACTGTGTTCCATCCTAAGGGAGGCATCACAGTGATATCATTAGTGAATCTACAAAAGCCACCAACATTGCTTACAAGACACATCCATACAAGATTAATCAGTTTCCTAGACAAAAGAATTCTAGGAATCATTCTTTAAATTATGATCTCTCTATCAACCTGGACAGGCAATAAGATCAATCCTGATCATCATTTTAACCTAAAACATATCGCATATTTACTGCCATATAAGCTTCAGCAAGTTAAGAATCAGGACGTTAAGATTGCAGTATACATTTAGAATCCAAGGAATTCTATCCAAACCATGTGTTTGAATCCAAATAGTGCCACTGTATAAATTTAAGTAGGAGCATTGTAGTTCCAGCTAAACTAACCACCATCAAAACATGGTGAACATCCTCTCAGTATCTTAAAAGGAAATCCAAACCACAAGTTGGCATACAGGATTGTAGGATATGAGTAACCATGCATGTTAGGGAATTTGTATAAGAAGAAAAGTTCCATATTGGCCCTTATCAAGACTACCAACATTAATAACAGTAGCCACAGTGAGGTTAAGTTCCCCACTACAGTATCAATGTTAAGCCATCATGATTAACCCAAATCATTTATCCATAGACAAACAATTGAAGATAATTGAAAGTATGTCATAGCCATAATACGAATATCTGATCATTTTCTTAAGGCAATACCACTAGAGATCATCTCTGTTTATTCAAAATAGAATTCCAACTACTCATAATATGCAAATCAGAGGCATAGTAGAATATTGTTTAACAACTCAATCATCAATAACCAACAAGGGGCATCCATCCATAACCATGCATATACACCAGCAAAATAATGTGACAGAGAGGTTTGAGAGAAAGGAAGAGGGGGAGGAAGATAAACATCTGGGCGTGTACCTGACGCTCGAGGCACAACCACCGTAGTGTGGAAAGGCAGGGCTCGCGCGACCACATCGGTGCACACACGGGGAGGACTTCACCGTACACAAACACCATCACCACATCCACATGCGGCACGGCGGCACGGAGATCGCCCTTGCTCTGCACTGTGCCAAGCCACACCGCTGGAATCTACAAACCAACACAACCGACACCATCATCTACATCATATCAAAGCCACCATGAACTAGGGGGCATCGGGGTTGCGGTTGAGCACCACCGTCCCACCGAATAGGGAGAGGGGTAATAAATAGATTCAGTAGAGAAGGAGAAAGGGGTGGAGCCATGCCGACAGAAGGAGCATCGAGGCAAATCTGCCACGGCCGGAGCTGGAATTGAGACCTAGGGTTAGCTAGGGCGTCGCGGTTGGGAACAGAGAGAGAGGGCGCTGGTGGGGATAGAGCATAGGAGGTGGTGGCGAGGTAGCGTCGGCGAGCGGCTGCGCCGGTTGCCACCAGCGACAGCCGGAGCGGCGACAGCGACGGCGACGACGTATGCGTGTGAGGCAGAGGAAGGGGAGAGGCAGAGAGGGGTCGCGTGTGTGTGCATTTGGTTGAGGCGGGTGTGAGTTGGGCCGAGGCTGGGGTTTGACCCCAAGCCTAATTGGGCCGGGTTGGATTAGATGGGCCAATGGGTCAAATTTAGTTTGTTTAGGAAATGCTAAAAAATAAAAATAAATAAGAATAAAAGAGTAAAGGAAATCACCAAAATACCCACTAAACATTTCAATTTCCAGAAAAAGGTAGAAAAATCCTAAAAATATATTTAATACCTCAAAATGTTTATTAAAATAATATCTACCTAAGAAAAATATAATACTACTTATTTAAGTGAAACAAAGTGCAACCAAATATTAACACCCTTAAATATCTAAATGAAAATTTAATAAATTTAGAGAAATTCCTAAAAATAAATAAAAATTCATTTTTAGGATTTCAAACATAAAATTTAAAAAAAATATTTAAAGATAAAATTTAAAACATATATTTAAAGATATTAAATAATTAATATTTTTTTAAAAAAATAAAGATAATGCCTAAAAATAAATAAAATTCATTTTTAGGATTTCAAACAAGTATATTTACTAGAAAAATACTAAGTATATTATTATAAAAACATTTTAAAGTTCCTAGATCATATAACTTCAATTATCTAAATTATTAAAATAAAATAGCTACTTTATTAATTATTTAACCTCTTTCCTAAGTAAGAAATGATCTTATTCAAAACATAATCTTTTGAATCTAACTAATCTAAATCATAATTATAATTTAAATATAAAATCTAGATGTAAACAATTAACTTTATAATAATCTTCTAAAATCTTTAACTAACTACAAGTCAAGAATTTACAAGTTATTCTTGGCAAATCCTAAACAATTCATGTATAATTATATTCAACAAACTTGGTATTCACTAAATATATCATAAAAGAAATTCACCTATTTTCTTTATATAAGAAAATCTTATAGTATAATCTATAAACATTAAATTTGCTACCTTTAAGTCTTTAATACTAAATTTCATTATGCTTAGGAAAAACCCTAGTTATTGTTAATACCATAAATGTTATATCCCCAAGTCCAATTATATCTTGATAATTAACCTTGGTCTGATATATCATAAGCTAGATATATAATGGCTCAGATCATTTAAACCTTATCAGAAACCATAACTTTAATCTTATTAATCTTCAGAATTGAATAACTTAACATAAAGAATATTTTCTTCAAATGTTATTCTTTTTTCCACTTCAAAAGAAACACTATACCATTTCTTTAAAGTCATGACAACTTAAAACATATATTTTGTAATAATTACCTATTATCATGAAACCATAGAATTATATTATAATTGTACTTTACTCTTCATATTTTATATATTTATCTTCCTTATGAAGTAAACTTAAACTAAAGCAAATCTTAAATAAATCATAAATATATCTCACTGGCAATGATTGAAGAATTACTTAGGATTTAGCATTATGCATCTCATTACTTATGCATAACAGCATATTGCTTCTTTAAACATTGTCCTTATCGGGCAATGATGATATTTTTGTAGAACCCGAGATCTAGGGTCAAGTCGAGACATTCGACTACAATACTCCGCTATATCAAGGCAAGTTCACACTTGCTCGTGTCCTTTGATTATTTTCTGTAAAGTATTTTGCAAATCCAGTATTGTCATCACCTGCATTTCAAAAAGGTCAAAAACCCTATTTTCATAATTAAAGTAAACTATTGGTTACTGATCCAGGGTGATCAGCTAATCTATTAAATCTGGCAGTTGGAATACCACTGCACAGGAATGTATCATCTAGGACTTAACAACCAATGTCGCCAGTGATTCTCTCGCCGTATATTATGCGTTAACCATGAGATTTGAAATGGGACGGAGAAGTCAGCTGGATCGGCTCCCTTTCGCATGCATTGGACATTGTTCTGGGCATTTGTGAGTTGCCGATCGTGGGTATAGCCATTTTATACGGGGAAAGGTCTACCGTGGATCTGGGCTTACAAAAGACAGATTACTAGTGTTAATGGTTGTTATGTGTATCCAACTAAGGTATAGCCGTTTTATATGGGGAAAGGTCTACCTTGAGTTTGGGCATACAACAATTGTGGTGTATGTGGGGTCGCAGAGAAGGACAATGATTGGCTTGGATCATCTACTAGGCCCCACACCATAGGAAGTGTGGACGGGAAAGATTCGCCCGGTTGTGCATCAAGGATTTAATCTCTCATGGGTAAAGTGACGCACCTCTGCAGAGTGTAAGAAATGTAACTTGTTACTCCCTGTTCCGGGAAGGAGCTGCGAACGCTGCAGGAAAGGAACTCCATGAAAGTTCTGGTAAACCTGTGAAGGCTGACAGACATAGTTTTTCAGAATAAAAGCAACCTTTGAAGAATTGTTTACGAAAACCTGCATTGCCTACGACTTATGGTCCGTGGCTATAGATATAGTGCATCAAACACTCCTTTTTAGTGAACTTGCTGAGTACGCTCGTACTCAACATATCTTCTTAACCCTTTCTAGATTCTGAAGACAATAACGGTCAAGAAGAGGAAATATTATATCCAATTGAAGACCAAGAAGAATTCCGCTATGAAGAACTAGAAGTATCCGGAAGCGTCGAAGGGACCAATTACGAAAACATCTATGGAATGGAGACCGACGTACCTGAAGTGTAGATGTAGCATATATAGAGATCTAGTCCAGTAGTATAGATTTCTATCCTCTATCTATAACTAAATCTCATATGAACCTTAGTTGCTTCTTTATTCTGTACTTCGAGTTATTATAGTTTAGCCTGAGTCATCGGGATACCTCTATGGACCTAGGAGGATCTCAAAGTCGTCATGTAATTTCTAGTTGTAATAATGATAATGTATGTTGTGGACCCGCTTTGTTTCTGTTGTACCACTCTGAGGATGTAATATTTGCGGAATGGTACTCCGTGAGTGTTATGTCCACGACTATAGTATACTAAAACATGCTGTTGTATGCTGGGTCACCGTAGCTGGTATCAGAGCAAAAGCTTTGACCTTAGGTTGGAAACCTATTAAATGGGTAGAACTTGTAGGAAGTATGCAGCAACGGTAAAGAGTTCTCTAGAAATATGATATGTATTCTCTTGAGAATTACATTGTCATGTTTCTAGTGCGATAATTCTTTATTATGATGCAATTTGGGGTAATAATAAGTTATAACCTGGTAGGACTAATTATAATCTATTATCTACAGTGAGGAATGACATCTCGGTACCCAAACCGGAATGTCCAAGTGATGTTCAAGTGATATATAGGATTATGTAGAGGATTAGATAGAATTTTTGATACAACTTTTATAGAATATGGAATTGCAAATCTCGACTTTTTGTCAAGGTTTACAGTTTCCAACACAGGAAAGTGTTAGTCAAGTACCGTATAGTGCATATCTTACCAAAAGAGTTGGGAATAAGAGAGGTAATGTCATCGGGGAAGATGAGATGTATGGCAGCGATGTATAAAATAGCAGTTCTAGAAGCAATAATTAGGCTTCGGAAAACAAGAATCCAAGGAAATTGGTAGGTAGTAATATTACTACTATACCTCAAGATTCTATAAATTCAGAACATAAGTTGGATCATACTGCAATTGTGTAAACTGAATCCACTTGAGCTGCCGAATACATAGGTCATAGAAGGACATTACTCAAGACCTATCATGACACACATTAGGTTCTAGTCCAGGAGTTGGATACAACCTTGAGGAGTATGTTGATCCTACTAAATAATTATAATGCAACAAGGAGTTAGATAGATAAGCTAGGCATTTTAGAACACTCTTCTCAAGAGAGGTGTATGAAGAGAATTAGTTTGAGGGACCATAGTATGAAACCTATACCTATTATTAGAATGGTCCTTAGAAACATGTAGACCATGGACAAGTATAAAACCAAACAGGAAATTTAGGAAACATCCAATCCAGGTATTCCAGTTTGGAATCCCGATGGATGGGGAGTAGAATCTTACACTGGAACCAGGGAGGATCCTGTACCCTATGATCCTAGTAAAGGAGTATAAACCAGTTATGTTTGCATGGAACCTATGATCCATATGGGGGTAGTACCAATCCTATTGACCTGGAAGAAGGCACTAACGGTTATTACATCTATATGTATAACTAAGTCAAGGAAAAAACAGAGAATACATCTTGCTTTGAAAGTGCATTTGAAGATGGACATGAGAATTCCATGGAACGTCACGCATTTTATAGTCATTTTTCAATGGCTAAAACCAATCTAAGTACTTCTAATCAAGAGTGCACACCCTCTGGATGTTTATATACTCCAGAAGGTAGTTGTCGGACTTCACGTCATCATGGAAGGAATTCCAGGAAGTACTAGAAATAGAGAGAAAAGTAAGAAGAGACAATCCATATAAGTAAAGGGCTTAAATGAGGTACATAACCAGTAAGGTACATCGTAGTGTTTGAGAGGCATAACTTAAGAAGTAAGAGCATGCTCATACGAGCAAGCAAATCCTTGTAACATACAAGTAATGTACCAAGTGAGAATCAAACCGTAGTTGTGAGGATTGTTTGTAATAGTTTATAAAAACCATGTATAATACATGGTATAGGTTTGGTTGTTATTTGGATTTGGTTCTTGATTTCCTTGTGTGACTAGCACTGTGCATAGAGTTGAACCCAGAAAACATATGCATGATGTAAGTATGAGTAATCGCTTTATGTAGCAAGACTAGAGAGGGTATGGATACGGGAGTAGAAGCTGGGTTTGAAGGACAACGTGTGGAACAAGAAGCTAAGCAGAGGGAAAGCAATATGGATGTAATTGCAACTGGACCATTAACTCGTCCATTGACAAAGGATAATTTCATGCAATACATGCAAATGATGCAAGAGTACTAGAATAAGTTCATGCAGGAAATACTCAAACGAATAGGACCCGGAGAGGAAAACAAATATATCAAAGTAAGTCTTTCGGATTTCCAAAATGCTAAACCAATTCCTTTTACATCTGCATCAAAACCTATGGATGCAGAGGATTGGATGATGGATATAGAAAGGAAACTTAAAACCATAGGATGCAATGATGAAGAGAAGTTACGATATGCAACATTTCTTCTATCCGGATCTGCCGCAAATTGGTGGGAGAATCAATTAGCTATGCACACACCAGAAGAGATATTAACTTGGGAAGAATTCAAGCAGAAGTTTCGTGAGTATCATGTTCCAGAGAGCATTATGGAATTTAAGAGGAGAGAATTCATGGACTTATGACAAAACAATGAAACCGTGATGAAATATATTAGCAAGTTTAGTCAATTATCTCGTTATGCAGTTGATGAGGTAAATACGGAGGAGAAGCGCAAGAAAAGGTTCTTGGAAGGACTAAACCCTAATATGAAGATGAAAATACGAGGGGCTACAACAAGATTTTTCCAAGAGCTGGTTGATGTAGCAATTACTTTTTAGGATGATTACATCACTACTAGGAAAATGGCTATAGGTAATCAACACATACGTGGCTCACATGGTTGAAGTGCCCCACGGCTAAAACAGGTGTGGCTCACCTATGGGCAGTGCCCTACTAGTAACTAGAACAACCGCGGCGTACATGACCATAGTGCACCACAGATATGTGTGGGCCAGGGCCCTATTGGCCGCACGCCAGACATCCGTAGCACATATAGGGTAGGTGCGCTACGCCTATTGGTTTTATCCGTGGCGCATGTTGGGGGGGTGCGCTACGCCTAAGCGCATGCCCCTCTGCTCTGTAAAACAGTCAGACACATCCGTGGCGCACTATGGCATGTGCGCCACGGATGTTACTAATCCCTGTGGTGCACTGGGGCCGAGTGCGCCACAGATGTGGCGTTTTTTTTCCAGCACCACTTTGTGCACATGTGTGATCATCCACCACCCCACACTTCACTTTCCCCTTCTTCTTCCTCCTTAGATCTAGTCTGGATCCTTATCCTTCCCACCTCAATTTCTCCACCCATTCACCATTTTTAGCATGTAGAACTTGCTTTGGATGTTACATAAGTAATAGAGGAAGCTCTCCAGTCTCTCATCTCCTTCTCCGGTCTCGCGCGCACCTCTCCTTTCCATCTTCTCACGATTGGTCTCTCATCTCGGTAAGTTGTCCATGTAAGGATGTGTTCATGTGTATATGGATGATATGCTCATATGTATGTAGATGATCGATGCTCATGATGTGTGTATGGAGAGGATCGATGGTCATATGTGTGTATATATGGAGAGTATCGATGATGCTCATGCATGTGTGTATGGAGAGGATAATGATATGTTCATGTGTGTATGGATCTCGGTATCTCTCTCTTGTGTTTGTATGTGAACAAGTTGCCATTTGTTTTGCCAAAATGTTGATTCATTTCCATTTTGGCAAGACTTTGGCATTTCGCAAAGGTCCTAATTTTAGGATAGGTCATGCTGAAATTTTCTATTGACCATTGCATGCATGCCTTCATTATGTGGTTCTAATAGACTTCTAATTGTACCGTGTACACCGTGCAGGCAAAAATGGTCCGCATAATGAGTGAAGGCATTGTGGCTAGATTTTCGAAATGTGCGACGGCCGACATGATACGAAATAACAAGACGGATATAAGATGTCCGTGTAGAAGATGCAAACTCAACTGGGTGATCGACCCAGATTCCGGGAATCTGCAGGCGCACCTGCTCCGCCATGGTTTCATGGATGGATACACTCGTTGGATAAGCGATGGCGGAGACGATGGAGACGGTGAAGGTGGGCAACATGACGATGATCATCATCACGGCGAGAATGGGCGAGATGATGAAGAGTCTCCTGGAGATGGTGAAGGTGCGGAAGCAGACCGGGATGATGATGATCTAGATGCCGGAGGAGCAGACGACGATGGAACAACGTCAGGCTGGGTGCGGGACCCTTATGTGCAAGAGCTGCTTCTCAAGCAGACGAGTAACACCAGGGCTTCCGCTAGAGAGAAAGCCAAGCTTGTGCAACTTGAGAAATACGCGGTTACTCCATTGTATGAAGGATGCAGGCCCGATGATACCCGGTTGAATGTAACGCTCAAGGCTATGGAGATGAAGGCAAAACACAAATTGAGCGACGCAAGCTTCGACGATATGATGGCATTCTGGCACGATCGTCTCCTGGAGGGGAACACATGTCCAACTAGTATCGAGGACGCCAAGAAAATCGTCTGTCCTCTCGATCTACCGCACGTTAGATATCACGTATGCATCAACGATTGCATCATTTATCGGGGCGAGGACGCGGAGAAAACCACATGTCCGGTGTGCAACGTGAGTCGATACAAGAAAGGGAAGAAAGCACCTCGAAAAGTGGTATGGTACTTTCCTATCACTCCTCGTCTACAGAGCTATTTCACGGACCCTAAGGAAGCGAAGCTCATGCGATGGCATGCGGAAAGGAAGAAGCCAGGAAATGACGATGATGACCCCAAAAAGGATGAGCTGCTGACGCACCCTTCAGATGCTAGCCAGTCGAAAACACTGGACCTCGAATTCCCAGAATTCGGTGGAGATTCGAGGAACATCAGGCTTGGTACGAGCACCGATGTACTCAATCCGTTCGGTAGCCAGAGCAGCACACACAACACTTGGCCCGTGTTTGTATGGATGTACAAGCTCCCTCCATGGTTGTGCATGAAGAAGAAGTACATACAAATGAGTATGCTAATTCAAGGGCCGAAACAACCTGGTACCGACATCAATCTGTATCTCGAGCTATTGAAAGAGGAGCTAGCCACGTTACGGGAATCTGGAGCTAATACTTACGACGCCGTCGCACAAGATTATTTCACTATGAGAGCCGCGTTGGTCACTACGGTGCAAGACTATCCAGGTTGCGGGTATATCTCGGGGTAGGTTATCCAAGGGTTCTGCCCATGCGTTAGGTGCATGGATAACACAAGCTATCTCCAACTAGAGAAAGATCCAGGGTCATCGAAAATCGTGTTCATGGCGCACCGGAGGTGGCTCAGCAAGAATGATCCATGGAGAAAACATGGAGAACTGTTCGATGGAAAATCCGAGACCCGAGGAATCCCATAGCGTAGGAGCAACAAAGAAGTGGAAGAGTTGCTGAAAAATTGGAAAGATTGTCCTAAGCCTGGAAAGAAGCGAAAGAGGCAGCAACAAGACAAGCCGCTGATGAAGGTATGGAAAACAAGGTCTGTTTTCTAGGAGTTTCCATACTAGAAGTTTCTCCGCACGCCTCATAGCCTCGACATCATGCATATCACGAAAAACGTGTGCGAGAGTCTGGTCGCCACCATAATCAACATGCCAGATAGGACGAAAGATGGTCCGAAAGCAAGGCACGACCTGATATGCTTGGGTATCCGGAAGGAGCTTCAAGGAGGACGCACTACTCCTGATGATCAGGAAGATGACGATGATCATGATTCGGAGACGACACAAGGTCGTCGGAAGGGTAAAAATTTCAAGAAGAACGAATATTACTGCCCTCCTTCTTGCTTCACTCTAAGCCAGGATGAGATCAAACAGTTTTTCAAGTGCCTTCTAGGAGTCAAATTTCCTTACGGCTACGCGGGTAAGGTAAGCAGATACCTAGATGAGGCGAAGCAGAGGTTCAGTGGCATGAAGTCTCACGACTGTGCCATGCTAATGACGCAGGTACTTCCGGTCGCACTAAGAGGGATAATGGACGAGCACGTCCGTGAAACGTTATTTGGCCTCTGCAAGTTTTTCGACGTCATCTCTAGGAAGTCGATTGGCGTGAATCAGCTCGGGAGTCTATAGGAGGAGATCGTGGTGATACTATGCGAGCTTGAGGTCTACTTCCCACCCGCATTCTTCGACATTATGGTGCATCTGCTGGTCCATGTCGTGGAGGACATCGTCCAACTCGGGCCGATGTTCCTCCGCAGCAAGATGGCGTTCGAAAGGATGAACGGACACATCAAAGGATATGTTCGCAACAGGTCCCGTCCAGATGGAAGCATAGCAGAGGGCTTTCTGGCCGAAGAGTGCATCTCTTTCTGCATGAATTATCTAGACATCGAGAACCCTGTCGGTCTTCCCGTCAATAGGCACCTTGGCAAGCTTGACGGATCTGGTCACCGAGAGGGTCGTCGCATAATGCATGCCAACTTCGATTTTCGACGCGCAGACTTTGATTGAGCAAACCTCATCGCGCTACAGCATTTAGAACTGGTCGATCCTTGGGTACAGAAGCACAAAAGGTTAATCGAGAAGAAGTACAGTGACCGGGGCATACAGAGGATGCATGGAGAAATAATCAAAGAGCACAACTCAGATTTCACGCGTTGGTTTAGGCAGACGCTCCTTGATAATCCCCCGCGATCGCATTCTTCTGACACGGAAAAGATCATATTCACCTTGTTGCAAGGACCGATGCAAAACCTGGTGACCTATCAGGCGTATGATATCAACGGCTACACATTCTACACGTAGGAAAAGGACAACAAGTGTGATTATCAGAACTCAGGCGTAACGTCGGAATTCTACACCGATGACAACATGAAGGAAAGATTCTACGGAAGAATCGAGGAGATTTGGGAGCTCGACTACTGTGGAGAAAAGGTGCCGATGTTCCGTGTCAGATGGGCAAAGAGCGTCGAAAGAGAAGACCGGTATTTCACAACCATGGTTATACCCGAAGCAGCCAAATCCAAGGCCGCCGGTGCGAACATGGCCACGAAAAATGAACCGTGGGTACTGGCTACCAAAGTGGACCAATGTTTTTTCATTACCGACCCAACAAAGCCTAGCCGTGTTATCGTGAGGAGAGGAAAAAGAAACATCATCGGAATGGATGGAGTCGCCAACGAGCAAGACTTCGACCAATACGGCGATCCAAAGATTAAAGATGACAACGACTACGATGCAACAACATACATCACAAGAAGAAAAAGGACAACCCTACCCAAAAAAGGTAGCCCGTTTGAAAGAAGAAACATTAAAGTGCCGGGGCTAAATTATTCAACCGCGACAAAGAAGGGAAAAAATATTGTAAAACGCTAGCTCAAAAAATATTGCAAAAAGCGTGGTCGAAAAAGATTGTAATATTCATGGACAAATTATTATGAAATTTAGTTATACTTTGAATCATATTTGTACCACTTTTATAACATATATTATCACTTTTGGGCATTTTTGAAACATTTAAAAGTATTTTAAAAACAAAAAAAAACTTTTATGGCATATATCACCACTTTTGGGGATTTTTGAAACATTTAAAAGTATTTTTAAAATAAAAATAAAAAAGTTGGGCACCAGGATTCGAACCTGATTGCTCACAGGTTTAGAATAGAGCAGTGGGCAGAACCATTGGGATAAGAAAGTGTAGTTATTAGAAGCAGTGCTGCAGTGTTATTATAGAGTGGCTAGAACCCCATAGTCGTAGCGCACTAGCCCGGAGTGCGCTATAGATATCCATAGCGCACCACGCCAGAGTGCGCTATGCCTATCTGTGTTTTCTCCACGTCATCGATCCCAATTTCATCCCTATCTCACATCTCATCCCCATCTCTCACACAGCCCGATCCCAACGATCCCCCCTGCCGCCGCGCTTGATCCACCTGCGACCACACTTGCGCCTGCCTGCAGCCACACGCGCGTCCAAGGAGGAGGAGGAGGACGTGGAGGAGTACGCCCGCGCACGCACCGCTCGATCTGTGGAGGAGGAGGGCCGTCGTCGCTCGAGGAGGAGGAGGTTGTGGAGGAGCGTGCCATTGTCTGCCTGCCGCTGTCCGCCCGCCATCATCATCCTCATCTCAGAGGCTAGGGTTGCCCCTCCCCTCTCTCCCTCCCTCCCTCTCTCTCCTATCTCCCTCATCTTAGGTTAGGGTTCAGAGTAGGAAGCTTCGGCTGTCACAGTAGCAAGCTTAGGGTCATCTGTCAGAGTAGCAAGTTCGTCAAGAATTGATCAACTCAACTCATCCATCAATGGATGAATCTTTTCTTTGTCTCCTGAAAAACACTACTAGCTGTAGTGAGTTCAGCCATCACTGTGAATGTTGATTTGAGTGTGCCTATGTACTGTTACTGCACCTGGAGGCTCTGAATGAGCTCGGTGAGCTGCTGAATATTTTTCTCTTGTGCCAATTGTATCTGTGGATGATACACAATCAGCTTAGCGGGTTTTGTATGAACGCGAAAAACATGAC
This sequence comes from Avena sativa, assembly GCA_916181665.1. NCBI lineage: Eukaryota > Viridiplantae > Streptophyta > Magnoliopsida > Poales > Poaceae > Avena > Avena sativa. The sequence goes on from OV702294.1 coordinate 514,601,778, forward strand.
CATGATAAAACAGCATAAGCACAGATATCAATGGCTAATATTATCTGTGGATGATACACAATCATCTTACCGGGTTTTATATGATAGCAGTCGACTTATCGAGTAATTCTACACTGGTATAAAAGAACAGAGACTAGTTTCTTGTGGCATAGCAGTACAAATTGCATTTTCAGGCTTTAGTTGGTGGCACATGTTTTTCTTTTCAAGTTAAATTTTGTTTGTTAAGCTCATTTGAACATGGTTCTGTATTGTGGTTAAATTGACAAGTGTTGTGCTCTAGATACAAAGGTAAATGGCTGAAGCATGCATGGATAGGTTACTATGATGGTTACTATCAGATAAGCATACTCATCCAGCAACTGATGATGCTTATCAGATACACATATAGTTTTTACTATGATGGTTGTAGGTAAGTAGTAGGTTAGAAGAGGTTTTTTGGAGATGAATATATTATGGATACTTTTATCTGTCAATATTGATGGTTTCTACTGTGATGTGTGTAGGTTTAGATGGTAGATACTCAATATCACTTTTACACAGTGTTAATATTATTTGATGGTTTATACTACTCAAAATGCTGGAGAACATAGTAGTACTGTATGTGCTGCTACTATATGTGCAAAGCTACTGTTTTGCAAAGCTACTGTTTTTGCAAAGCTATCTGGAGCTACTGCTTTTGCAAAGCTACTATATGTGTTGCTGGTTGCTACTACTATATGTGCTGCTGGATCTAGCCATTTATTTTTATATACCTAGTAATGATATTGTGCTTGTTGTGCTGGTAATGTGCTGGTAATGTACTGGCTGTGCTGGCTGTACTTGTGATGGCTGTACTTGTGCTTGTACGAAGCACTTTATTATGTCGTGTATGCAGGTTCTTGTATGAAATGAGTCCCTATTTTTGCTGGAATGTTGATTAACTTCCGTTTCGGCAGAAATCGGGCACTCCTAGTTTAAGAAAATTAGCAAAGGTCATGCCGGATTTTTCCGTGCATTTAACCAATTATTTGTTTTTTATTAGTGCAAAGATATGTGACAACAACGAGGCTGGATGTTCTAAGCGCATCAACGCTGAAGGAGAACTCGTACCTCCGAATAAACAATTGACATTCTGGGAGGCGGCCCAGCGGCTAGAAGACGATGAAGAATACCATCCTTCAGAGAGCGAGGATGATGAGATGGAAGACGCGGAGGAAGAATCCGAAGGAACGGCGGGTGATGAAACCACTGATGGCGGCGAGGGCACAGGGAGTGGTAGCAATCCTCCTAAGAAGAAGAAGAATCCAAAGGAACGGTGCCCGAACACGGTCGGCACCATCAGGGAGGAAATTACCGAAGTGAGCCCATCAGGGGTTCCTCTGGAGCCCGCCCTTGTCGTCAAAGGGTACGGTGGGCAAGTGGCGGCGATCACCCGGATAACCATCTCGATCAACACCGAGAATCTCCGGCATAAAGATAATGGCCACTTGCGCACACTCCTCTTCGAGAAGCTGCACACAAGATACAAGTTCCCTGCTAAGTATCAGAACACAAATTATCATGGGAACAAAGTAAACAAATCTGCCCTCACAAAGATGAGCACCGCCCTGGCCAGCTAGAGAACCCGGATAAAGAATAAGATCTATAAAGAAGGCAAAAGTCTCGAGTAGATCCAGAAGATTGACCCGCAGATCACCGAAGATCAGTTCTGGGAGTTCAAGGAGAGGTGTGAATCCGAAAGAGCCCTGGCCAATAGTAATCGGGGAAAGGTGCTGCAGGCGATGAATATAGGTCATCACCATCTCGGATCTGGTGGATACAGAACCGCGAAGGCCAAATGGAATAAGGAGGACGAATAGTATAGATCCAAGGGGATAGAAAACCCATTTGCGAAATTCGAACCCGGGAAGGTTCGAAACTTCATTAGGGCCCGTTACCATGTGGACCCAAAAACCAAACAACTCACCGCGGATCCTGCGGTGAAGGAATTCGAGGAAATTGTGGTAAGTAATTTAATTACCGTGGATCAACTCGATTGCAATCTAATCGATGATCTAAACGATTCACTGTTACTTCTTCTGCAGGAGGAGGAAATTGTTGCTAGTCATGGATCCCAGGGTTCCTCATCCCAGGGGTCGACGGCGGCCACCCATTGGGATAACCCTTTTAACAGGGCGATGAACCGGGCCAAGAAAATAGAGCCGGTTACGAAGAAGCCGTCGTCGGCTGGCCGTCTGGCCGGCCTCAGGGGTAAGAATTGGGTGGATCATTTTGGTCCACCGCCGAGGACGCATGTGGCGCCGTCGGGAAGGAGCGAGGAGGAAAACCGCGAGGTTCAAGAACTTAAGGAACAAGTGGCGTGGATCCTGCAGATCGTCCAAGACAACCTGGCAATCACCCTCACGTCCTTCCTGCCTACCTTGGTGGAGTCAATAGCGAACTGGAGTGCGGGTGGTCGAGTAGGGCCGTGCCCGATTCCAAGCATGGTCAGCAGCCACTCGAACAACGTGGCGCCGATGAATCAGGCGAACTACGTGTCCGTGACTCCGCCCGCTAGCACCGCAGCGCCGCAAGTGTTGGTGACTCCCCCTGCCATCACCGCGGCACCGGAGTACATGTTCGTGCCCCCTGCCATCATCGTGGCGGCACCGGAGCTCCAAGCACCCGTCGGTAGGGAGAATACACCGGCAGCTAGCACCACGCCATCAAGCAGCCCTTCCGTCTCTTGCACGCCCGTCGCCGTATGCGGTGCATCGACATTAGCCGATCTCGACGCCATCACGGTAAACAAATTGCTTTACCGCCTTTCACGCCATCTATTACTCTTATGGCATCTCTGACGACGCCGTACATGTTTTCCACAGACGGATGTTCCTTGCACTCTCTTATGCTACGTGAACAACGAGCTGAGGGATGTTGCCAAGGGTACCATCGTTCAACCCTTGCAGCGCACGTTCCACTCAAGGCCGATGCCAGATAGCGTGCACAGGGTTAAAATTAGTCGGGTGGTAAGGGGCTACGACAACCTAGAACCTCCCATTCAACCCCCAGGAGCGGATGAAGAAGAGCCGACTGTCCTCAGAACTTGCTTCAGCTTATTCTTGCAATGGCCAAAGAGCATGATCCGTTTGGGGACGGCGGGGTCCATCACGCCACAGACAAAGCACCGCCTGTCGTGCCAGCGACAAGCGGTGGCAAGGCCCCCTTACTGCCCTCGCCGTCACCTCCACGTGGTGGGTCGGATGATCATGTTGATGATATGCACATGGCGCAGGATCCGGCCGAGGACGACGAAGACTGGAATGATCACTTCTTCAACACTCAGTTTAGCAACGAAGACCTAGCTGGTGGCCCCACAGAGAAAGCCACTATCACCAAGCGTCTGTTTGGTTCTCAGGAGACGCCTCCATCTTGCGCCTTTACAGAGCCAGCTGATACAACCAACCGGCCCTTTATTCTAAGCCCTGACACACTACATAGGGCGGCCGGTGATCAGATTGCGGTGCCTGCCCGCTCTCCAAAAGGAGAAAAGGGCAGGAAAATAAAATCTAGCAGCTCGAGCCAGCCGGTGGTGTCAACAACTGCGAATCCGATCAGGTTTCGGGACGGGCCACCAAGACCCGAGGGTATTATGTGGAGGATTCATGTGGCGGGTGAGCCCATGCTACCTAAGAATTTGCGGAAGCTCGCCAGTTCGAAATCGCAGAGTGTGCATGACGGCGTGCTGACGATAGAGAGATGCCTTCTATCGGAGAAAGATCCCTCGCACCTGGTATTCGTGGTTAAGGTGCCACCAGGCTTGGGCTTCATCGACAATGCCCCTGCGGATCTTTTCTTCCTGCGGTTCCACGACATCTTCAATATGTTCCACCTATACCCGCTGCACTATACCATGGTCCGTCTGTTTTCTCTCAGCCTGGCCATGCAGATCATTAGAGAGAACACACCGGGCATCGCTATAGTGGACCCCTACTACATGCGTGACGGCTGCTTGGGTTCCCCTGCCGAACGACGTATCGTGGCCTCGTACCTAAAAAGAATCCTCGTGGCGAACAAGACAAAGGAATACATTCTCGTGCCTTACTTTCCCGAGTAAGTCGTTATTCACTCGCCACCGTCGATTGGCTTTATTAGATTATCATCATTCTTTTTCCAACACATTCCATTTGAATTTTTTGCGCAGAGATGAACACTGCACGCTCATATCCTTATCGCCGAAGCATTCCCATGCCACGTATTTCGACTCGGGGAGTCTAGAAAAGAAGAAAAACTACGACAAGATCAAGGAAGTTCTGGATGATGCTCTCACTGGCTTTGCCTCAACGGAAGGCACCACCTTCGTGCGTACGAAGGTCAAGTTCGGCAGGCACGTCTTCAACCACGTAACGGAGTTCCCCTGCGTGAAGTAGCTGGAAAATAGTAAGAAGGAAGCCTACTACGCACTCCATCACATGAGGGCGTTCCTACTTGACCAGCAGAATTCTACGCTGCCAGATCATCTCAAACAGTGGGCCGAAGCAAAGGCCAAGATCACTGATTCAGATATTAGACAAGAGATGTATCGCATCCAGCAGCAGTTTGGGGCAATCATCTTTCGTGATGTCATGACTTCGGGAGGGATCTTCTATGGAGGAAATATCCCGAATAACCGTGACATAGAAGATTGCCTAGAGATGCAGGGTGACTATAGGAAGTTCATGACGAGACAAGGCGTCCTCCCGTTCCCTAAGCCGAGCCAGAAGGCTTGATGTTGGCCTAGTTGTAGTTACAAACTATAGATGACCTTTGTGTGTGTGTGTGGACAAGTGTACATGCTACTATACTTATCTTATTAGGTTTATGAATCATCGCTTACTTCTTTTGCTTATTATTATTATTATTATATATAAATCAATGCTTGGTTTTTTGCTTACTCTTTGGTCCTTTGCTCACTTTGGTCCTTTTTTTCCTTACTTTATTAGTCTTTTTTCGAGAATAATGCCGATGATTGAAATGTCGTGGCACAATATATATGTGAATGTGCTACGACGGGATTGTGAGCCTTGTGATATGCACAAGTCCAGGTCTTGTGCATCCTACTTGGCTCACGGTTCCGTCGTAGCATATTCTTGTGTCCAACGACCTATATATATATGAGGCATTTTTTTGATTTACTTTGGTCTTTTTCGAGAATAATGCCGATGATTGAAATGTCGTGGCACAATATATATGTGAATGTGCTACGACGGGATTGTAAGCCTTGTGTTATGCACAAGTCTAGATGTTGTGCATCCTACTTGGCTTACGGTTCCATCGTAGCATATTCCTGTGTCCAACGACCTATGTATATATATGAGGCATTCTTTTTGATTTACTTTGGTCTTTTTCGAGAATAATGCCGATGATTGAAATGTCGTGGCACAATATATATGTGAATGTGCTACGACGGGATTGTGAGCCTTGTGATATGCACAAGTCCAGGTCTTGTGCATCGTACTTGGCTCACAGTTCTATCATAGCATATTCCTGTGTCCAACGACCTATGTATATATATATATGAGGCATTCTTTTCGAGTTTTGGTCTTTTTCGAGAATAATGCCGATGATTGAAATGCTGTGGCACACTATATGTGAATGTGTTGCGATGGGATTGTCCGCCTTGTGCTATGAACAGGTCCAGGTGTTGTGCATCCTACTTGGCGAATAGTTCCATCGTAGCATATTCCTGTGTCGAACAACCTAGTTATATATGAGGCATGCTTTTTGAGTTTGGTCTTTTTGATTTAGGAGTACTTTCTATAAGTGTATCTTCATATGCGACTTTAATTATATATGTTTTTTTAATCATCGGTTAATTATTATTGTCAACTTATAGATGACGTGGTACGTCGTGTACAAGGGACGGGTTCCCGGAGTCTACGATGATTGGGAAGACTGCCGGAGACAGGTGCACCATTTCAGCGGCAATAGCTACAAAGGGTACAACACTATGGCGGAGGCGGAAGCTAGATACACGCGCTATCTAGCGGGAGTTAGGACGAGGAACCGGATGAAGACGTACACCTTCGTCGCGGCGGTGATCATGATTATCTTCTTTGGTTGTTTATCCCGCGTTTGTGTCTAGCTAGTTTAGATGTCTAGGCGAGCTTCCGATCGAGCTCTAACTTTTTCGATCGACACATGTATTCGCATGTCACCAACTACTTTGTAACTTGATCGAAACAATGTATAACTTATGTATTCATGTATGAGACTTATCTATATGTATTTGTTTCAATCTTGTTTTGTGAATTGTGTATTTATATATATAACTGTATATCTTATATCTGTGTGTATATCTATGTGTATATCTGCCTATATAATCTGTATTGTATATCATCTGGCCCTGAAATTTTTAAAAAAAGACACCCGTGGCACACATGGCACAGCTTCTGTGGCGCACTGCAACTAAAGCGCACCTGCGCAGCTTAGTGGCGCACTGCAACGTGCGCCACAGAAGATCTAAGGCGTAGCGCACCTGCCAACATATCCGTGGCGCACTAGCAGGTGCGCTACGCCTATCTCCACATAACCGTGGCGCACCAGGCAGTGCGCCATGGCTAGGAGATAGCCGTAGCGCAAGGCCCGTGGCGCACCACTAGTGCGCCACGGATGGTCCTTTTAGGTGCGCCATAGACGACCAATTTCCTAGTAGTGCATGATGCTATTGGAAGAGAGGAAGAAATTGGCCAAGAAGAGAGCTAAAAGGGAACCGAAGAAGTTTCAATTTACTAAGACAACATCAAACTTAAGTTTCATACCTAGATTCATATCCACAAGTGGTACATCAAAGTATGAGGCATCAAAAAGAAAGAAAGAAATCATGTGTGGTAAGTGTGGAGCATCAGGTCATATAAGGAAGGATTGTAGGAAGACCGGAAAGGTGTGCTATAAGTGTGGTCTGGAAGGACATAGGAGATCTGAATGTCCCAACAAGATGGTTACTCGAGGAGTACAACCACCATCAAGAGGTGGACACTTTGGATGGAACCACGTTGACGAGGCTACAACAGGTATGTTTAGTATCAGTAATCCTTCGTCAATCAAGTTGTTCATGGTTAAAAGTAATCTCATGAAGCTTCGGGAGGAAATATAAATTAGCATTATGCATTAACAATAACCAAATCAAGGTTGAGAGTAAACTCAAGGAGTGCTGAGTTTATTAAAAACTTTACTTTAGAAAGACGAGAAACTGGGAGGAAAGAAGAAAACTCAGGACGAGACTATCGGAAAACCTTATTGAACAAGAAACCACAAACTTCGGGACGAAGTTTAATTTAAGGGGGGAAGTCTATAACATCCCAGCATTTAGGACTAAACGAAGGGTAGATTTAGGATTTTGTGCATCTGCATGCATGCATCTGAAAATCCGGGGAAATTTTTCGCCAAATTAAAAGACTAGGGTGATCAGAATTCTCACTCCGATGAATTAGGTTTAGTGACATCAGAAGGGGAGTGAGATGAATTTTGACATGACCTCTATTGTTTTCTGGAGTTGTGAGGGAAGAAATTTGACTTATAAATAATTATTCACAATAATACAAATACAAGTATTATAAATAAAAGTATAAAGATTATTAAAATCCAACATTACAATGTTCTTTTACAATAAAAGAATAAAGGAATATTACAATGAAACAAATAAGAGAATAATATATTGGAAAATGAATTACAATAATTAAACAAATAGAAGAATTCTTTATTAAAAGAATATATATTACATTATTCTTTTACAATAAAGGAATAATAAGAATGGTTACAATAATAAGATAAACCAATGTATTACAATGAATTTATATAATTTCTTGACAGAAAGGGAATTTACAAAAAAATGGATAAAAAGAAAACACCTAAAACTAAATTCCTATCTAGTGTTGATATTCCTGTACTTTTATTGGTACCTGCAAACAAATAGAAAAATAATACAAAAAGAAAGGGGTTAGTGTTTATTAGGGTGCTCTCAGTAGTAACAGTGTGATGCACTATTTTGTCACATCATTGAGCATATTAAAATGGGGCAAGTTTCACCAAATGAAATAGTATCTTTTCTTATTTCAAATCTGTCTCAGCACAACATCATTGACATAAATGGGGCAAGTTTCACCAATTTAGTAAAAGGTAAAAGTCAAAAAGTAGAACCATCAGCAAATATCAATATATTTTCACTTGATCTGATCCATATCATCACATCAAGCAACCACACAGCTCACACACACATGCAACTATGTGTGTTGTCAACACCACAAGAGAGCAGCAAATGGAGAGATAACACCAGCCGTAGCAAGGCTGCTAACATATCCATCCCACACATACCACTAGCCCATAGTCCTCCACTAGTTCTAGAGCACCACAAAGAACATCACATGTTCTTATTAGATTTCCCAACAACACACAGATCAAACCACCTCACTAGCAACCTAGTTTCAATCCTGTACTCCTAGCAATCTGGTTGCTTCAATGAGCCATCCATATGTAGGTCAGGATCAAACAAGATAAGGAGGAGGAGAATATCAAGAAGGAGGCTAGTACCAGATCAGGGAGGAGAAGGTCAACAAGATCAAAATCACAGCATCAAGAAGAGCTACTCAAGCTCAAGTTAATACATACCAAGCATCAACATATACTACTCAACATAAGGTTGCTATTCCTCTCTAAGACAGCCAAAATGTTTGATGCTAATGGATCTCCTATTTTCTTTTCCCAAGATGGATTTAGGGTAATAGGAATCTCTCGGTATAGTTTAGAAGTGCTACACTAATTTCATCCCAGAGTTGTTAAAAGCCAACAAGTATTTGTTCTTATTATACATCTGGCCTCAGAACCACATCATAGGCAAGGATTGGACTAAATCTTAGTTAAGGATATTTTAGCAGATCATATAGTTGATCTAGACAACTGTGCATCCTCCAGAGAGGTACCATAGCAGCTAGATCATCTGTAAAGTCTACAAATCTTACATATAGGACATAGCCAATAAATCAAAGCACCAACTTTATGAAATCTTAAGCAATCTAAATCATTTTCCTAGGTGAGAGTCACCAGGAATCATTCCATCCATTCAAAGATCTAGGTCTCAGCTTTATGCATCATTGACCAAGATCACATATTAAGCTTCAGCATCTAGATCATCCACACTAGAGGATATCATTTTTTCCACACTCTACTTGGCATGCTTAGCTTATACAGTAATGGAAATCACTATGTTCCATCCTAAGGGAGGCATCACAGTGATATCATTAGTGAATCTACAAAAGCCACCAACATTGCTTACAAGACACATCCATACAAGATTAATCACTTTCCTAGACAAAAGAATTCTAGGAATCATTCTTTAAATTCTGATCTCTCTGTCAACCTGGAAAGGCAATAAGATCAATCCTGATCATCATTTTAACCCGAAACATATCCCATATTTACTGCCATATCTAACAGATATAATGTTATAGAAAAACTACTTCCTGAAGCAAAGCTTCAGCAAGTTAAGAATCAGGACATTAAGATTGCAGTATACATTTAGAATCCAAGGAATTCTATCCAAACCATGTGTTTGAATCCAAATAGTGCCACTGTATAAATTTAAGCAGGAGCATTGTAGTTCTAGCTAAACTAACCACCATAAAAACATGGTGAACATCCTCTCAGTATCTTAAAAGGAAATCCAAACCACAAGTTGGTATACAGGATTGTAGGATATGAGTAACCATGCATGTTAGAGAATTTGTATAAGAATAAAAGTTCCATATTGGTCCTTATCAAGACTACCAACATTAATAACAGTAGCCACAGTGAGGTTAAGTTCCCCACTATTGTATCAATGTTAAGCCATCATGATTAACCCAAATCATGTATCCATAGACAAACAATTGAAGATAATTGAAAGTATATTTTAAGCAAATCTGTGAAAAATCCTTTTATCCCCACATGTCACTGTCATAGCCATAGCACGAATATCTGATCATTTTATTAAGGCAATACCACTAGAGATCATCTTTGTTTATTCAAAATAGAATTCCAACTACTGATAATATGCAAATCAGAGGCATAGTAGAATATTGTTTAACAACTCAATCATCAATAACCAACAAGGGGCATCCATCCATAACCATGAATATACACCAGCGCAAAATAATGTGATAGAGAGGTTTGAGAGAAAGGAAGAGGGGGAGGAATATAAACATCTGGGCGTGTACCTGACGCCCGAGGCACAACCACCGCAGTGTGGCAAGGCAGGGCTCGCGTGACCACAGCGGTGCACACACGGGGAGGACTTCACCATACACAAACACCATCACCACATCCACCTGTGGCACGACGGCACAAATATCGCCCTTGCTCTGCACTGCGCCAAGCCACACCGCTGGAATCTGCAAACCAACACAACCGACACCGTCATCTACATCATATCAAAGCCACCATGAACCAGGGGGGCATCGGGGTTACGGTTGAGCACCACCGTCCCACCGAATAGGGAGAGGGGTAATAGATGGATTCAGTAGAGAAGGAGAAAAAGGGCAGAGCCATGCCGACAGAAGGAGCATCGAGGAAGATCCGGCCGGAGCTGGAATTGAGACCTAGGGTTAGCTAGGGCGTCGCGGTTGGGAACAGAGAGAGAGGGCGCTGGTGGGGATAGAGCATAGGAGGTGGTGGCGAGGTAGCGCCGGCGAGCGGCTGCGCCGGTTGCCACCAGCGACAGCCGGAGTGGCGACGACGGCGTATGCGTGTGAGGCAGAGGAAGGGGAAAGGCAGAGAGGGGGCGCGTGTGTGTGCATTTGGTGGAGGATGGTGTGAGTTGGGCCGAGGCTGGGGTTTGACCCCAAGCCCAATTGGGTCGGGTTGGATTAGATGGGCCAATGGGTCAAATTTAGTTTGTTTAGGAAATGCTAAAAAAATAAAAATAAATAAGAATAAAAGAGTAAAGGAAATCACCAAAATACCCTCTAAACATTTCAATTTCCAGAAAAAGGTAGAAAAATCCTAAAAATACATTTAATACCTCAAAATGTTTATTAAAATAATATCTACCTAAGAAAAATATAATACTACTTATTTAAGTGAAACAAAGTGCAACCAAATATTAACACCCTTAAATATCTAAATGAAAATTTAATAAATTTAGAAAAATTCCTAAAAATAAATAAAAATCATATTTATAAATAAAAAGAAATCTCTTACCTCATAAAATACTAACTTAAATTTTTTACAAATAATATTTAAAACATATATTTAAAGATATTAAATAATTAATATTTTTTTTAAAAAATAAAGATAATGCCTAAAAATAAATAAAGTTCATTTTTAGGATTTCAAACAAGTATATTTACTAGAAAAATACTAAGTATATTATTATAAAAACATTTTAAAGTTCCTAGATCATATAACTTCAATTATCTAAATTATTAAAATAAAATAGCTACTTTATTAATTATTTAAACTCTTTCCTAAGTAAGAAATGATCTTATTCAAAACATAATCTTTTGAATCTAACTAATATAAATCATAATTATAATTTAAATATAAAATCTAGGTGTAAACAATTAACTTTATAATAATCTTCTAAAATCTTTAACAAACTATAAGTCAAGGATTTACAAGGTTATTCTTGGCAAATCCTTAACAATTCATGTATAATTATATTCAACAAACTTGGTATTCACTAAATATATCATAAAATAAATTCACCTATTTTCTTTATATAAGAAAATCTTATAGTATAATCTATAAACATTAAATATGCTACCTTTAAGTCTTTAATACTAAATTTCATTATGCTTAGGAAAAACCCTAGTTATTGTTAATACCATAAATGTTACATCCCCAAGTCCAATTATATCTTGATAATTAACCTTGGTCTAATATATCATAAGCTAGATATATAATGGCTCAGATCATTTAAACCTTATCAGAAACCATAACTTTAATCTTATTAATCTTCAGAATTGAATAACTTAACATAAAGAATATTTTCTTCAAATGTTATTCTTTTTTCCACTTCAAAAGAAACACTATACCATTTCTTTAAAGTCATGACAACTTAAAACATAAATTTTGTAATAATTACCTATTATCATGAAACCATAGAATTATATTATAATTGTACTTTACTCTTCATATTTTATATATTTATCTTCCTTATGAAGTAAACTTAAATCAAAGCAAATCTTAAATAAATCATAAATATATCTCACTGGCAATGATTGAAGAATTACTTAGGATTTTGCATTATGCATCTCATTACTTATGCATAACAGCATATTGCTTCTTTAAACATTGTCCTTATCGGGCAATGATGATATTTTTGTAGAACCAGAGGTCCAGGGTCAAGTCGAGACATTCGACTACAATACTCCGCTATATCAAGGCAAGTTCACACTTGCTCGTGTCCTTTGATTATTTTCTGTAAAGTATAATGCAAATCCAGTATTGTCATCACATGCATTTCAAAAAGGTCGAAAACCCTATTTTCATAATTAAAGTAAACTATTGGTTACTAATCCAGGGTGATCAGCTAATCTATTAAATCTGGCAGTTGGAATACCACTGCACAGGAATGTATCATCTAGGACTTAACAACCAATGTCGCTAGTGATTCTCTCGCCGTATATTATGCGTTAACCATGAGATTTGGAATGGGACGGAGAAGTCAGCTGGATCGGCTCCCTTTCGCATACATTGGACATTGTTCTGGGCATTTGTGAGTTGCCGATCATGGGTATAGCCGTTTTATACGGGGAAAGGTCTACCGTGGATCTGGGCTTACAAAAGACAGATTACTAGTGTTAATGGTTGTTATGTGTATCCAACTAAGGTATAGCCATTTTATACGGGGAAAGGTCTACCTTGAGTTTGGGCATACAACAATTGTGGTGTATGCGGGGTCGCAGAGAAGGACATTGATTGGCTTGGATCATCTACTGGGCCCCACACCATAGGAAGTGTGGACGGGAAAGATTCGCCCGGTTGTGCATCAAGGATTTGATCTCTCATGGGTAAAGTGATGCACCTCTGCAGAGTGTAAGAACTGTAACTTGTTACTCCCTGTTCCGGGAAGGAGCTGCGAACGCTGCAGGAAAGGAACTCCATGAAAGTTCTGGTAAACTTGTGAAGGCTGACGGACATAGTTTTTCAGAATAAAAGCAACCTTTGAAGAAATGTTTACGAAAACCTGCATGGCCTACGACTTATGGTCCGTGGCTATAGATATAGTGCATCAAACACTCCTTTTTAGTGAACTTGCTGAGTACGCTCCTTCTCAACGTATCTTCTTAACCCTTTCTAGATTCTGAAGACAATAACGGTCAAGAAGAGGAAATACTATATCCAATTGAAGACCAAGAAGAATTCCGCTATGAAGAACCAGAAGTATCTGGAAGCGTCGAAGGGACCAATTACGAAAACATCTATGGAATGGAGACCTATGTATCTGAAGTGTAGATGTAGCATATATAGAGATCTAGTCCAGTAGTATAGATTTCTATCCTCTATCTATAACTAAATCTCGTATGAACCTTAGTTGCTTCTTTATTCTGTTCTTCGAGTTATTATAGTTTAGCCTGAGTCATCAGGATACCTCTATGGACCTAGGAGGATCTCAAAGTCGTCATGTAATTTCTAGTTGTAATAATGATAATGTATGTTGTGGATCCGCTTTGTTTCTGTTGTACCACTCTGAGGATGTAATATTTGCGGAATGGTACTCCGTGAGTGTTATGTCCACGACTATAGTATACTACAACATGCAGTGGTATGCTGGGTCACCGCACTCACCATTGTCTAACAATAATAATTCCCGCGTTTCGTGGAGCCTCGCCGATCTTCGTGGTTGTGGTGCTTCTATTGCCACGGGTTCCTCAACTTGGTCTACTACAATAGCATCACTTGTAGAAGCATCCCCAACTGGCTCATCTTGAACTTCTTAAAGTCGCACCGACCTTCCACTCATTCCCTTTGTGAGAAACTCTTTCTCTAGGAAAACACCGCTACGAGCGACAAACACTTTGCCCTCTTCTCGGCTGTAGAAGTAATACCCTAAGGTTTCCCTCGGATATCCCAGGAAAATGCACTTATCCGATTTGGGTGTTATCTTGTCCGACTGAAGTCGCTTGACAAATGCATCACAACCCCAAATCTTTAGAAAAGACAAACTGGGATTCTTTCTAGTCCACATCTCATATGGTGTCTTAACTATAGATTTAGATGGTACCCTATTAAGTGTGAAAGCTACCGTTTCTAGAGTGTAACCCCAAAATGATAATGGTAAATCCGACTGGCTCAGCATCGATCGAACCATGTCCAACAAAGTTCGATTGCGTCATTTGGAGACCCTGTTTCTTTGAGGCGTTCCGGGCGGCGTGAGCTGTGGAACAATTCCGCAACTCTTTAGATGATTGCTAAATTCGTGACTCAAATATTTACCTCCGCGATCAGATCGCAAGGACTTTATTTTCTTGCCACGTTGATTCTCTACCTAATTCTAAAACACCTTGAACTTTTCAAAAGTTTCAGACTTATGCTTCATCAAATAGACATAACCATATCTACTGAAATCATCAATGAAAGTAATGAAGTAGTGATATCCTCCTCTGGCTTTCGTGCTCATTGGTCCACATACATCAGTATGTATGAGTTCCAACAAGTCTGTCGCTCTCTCGGGTAAACCCGAAAAAGGCGACTTGGTCACCTTTCCAAGTAAACAAGCCTGACATGTCTCGTATGATTCAAAATCAAATGAAGTTAGAAGACCATCATCATGGAGCTTCTTCATGCGCTTTTCACTTATATGCCCCAAATGACAATGCCATAAATAGGTAGGAATCAAATCATTAGGCCGAAGCCTTTTAGCACTAACATTGTAAGCAGATGCATCATCAAGATTTAAAATAAATAACCATTCACAATGGGAGCATCAGCCATAAACATATCATTCTTAGAGATTACACAACCATTGTTTGCACTTGCGAATGAATAACCATCCCTCATCAAACATGCAGGTGATAAAATGTTTGTACCCATACTAGAAATGTAATAAAAATTATTCAACTCCATAATAAATCCTGATGGAAGGTGAAGTTGCATGACACCGAGGAACAATGCAGCAACCCTTGCTTCATTTCCGACGCGAAAATCCGCTTCGCCTTTCTGCACTTCTCTAGTCCTTATTAGCCCCTGCATCGAATTGCAAATATGAGCAACCGATCCGGTATCAAATACCCAAGAGTTAACATAGGAATCAGCGAGAAGAATGTCCACAACATTTACAACAAGCGTACCTGAGTGGGAAGTATTCTTACTTCCACTCTTATTCAAAGAAGCCTGGTACTTGCTGCAGTTTCTCTTCTAGTGGCCATGTTCATGACAAAAGAAGCACTCAGTGTCATCTACATGTCCAGCCTTTTGCTTGGGTGCGGGCTTAGGGATCATATCATTAGCCTTGCCCTTCTTCTTCCAAGAAGTACCCTTTTTCTTGAAGCTAGGCTTGTTCTGCACAACCCTCACATGGCTATGGCCTGCACACTTCTTCATGTCACTTTCTGCTGTTTTTAGCATCCCGCGTAACTCATTAAGGCCCTTCTCCACCCCATGCATATGGTAGTTCGAAATGAACTGCCCATAGCTAGACGAAAGAGACGCCAAAATGATGTTAGTAGCCAACTCTTGTCCTAGTGGAAAACCAAGCTTTTCCAAAGTCTGACTGTAAGCAACCATTTTGATCACATGGGGGCCTACAACTGCTCCCTCTGTCAGCTTGCATTCCACAAAGGACTTGGCAACATTGTACCTCCCAGTCCTTGCCTGATCTTGGAACATGTCCTTAAGCGCCACGATCATATCATACCCATCCTGATCCTCAAACTTCTTTTGGAGTTCAGGTTCCATGCATGCAAGCATAAGGCAGCTAACCTTAAGAGAATCATCACATGCTCTCTTGTAGGCATTTTTAAGGGCAGCAGTTGCATTATTAGCAGGTTCATCGAGGATTGGGGTATCCAGAACCGTTTCCTTTTTATCAGACCTAAGAAAAATTCTCAGGTTACGGACCCAGTCCGTATAGTTTGTTCTGTTTAGTTTATCGTTGTCAAGAATCGAACGCAAAGAAAAAGGTGATGTAGTGTTTGGTGCCATTGATCTACAATAGAAAACATGCAAAATACTAAGCCATGTAACCATCAAAGAGTAAAACATATTAAACAATTTAATAGCTTATACTCCCACTTAAATCAATATCCCTCTATTGATACTAAGTGATTCAAGATCGACAATTAACAAATCGACTAGTGAGCTTTAGCATCACTGCTAGAAGACAAGGTAAATCGGTAAGCAACACTTGCTAATCATATCACATATGACTCTTGTTGTTGGGTGACATCTCTATGTCAAAACTAGGCGCCCAACCTTTATGCCCCAAGGTCCTTAACTGTTAAGATGACCTTATCAAGCTCACCAACCCTTATGTGTGTAGGTATCCGATACAAACCCATCCAGCCAAGGAAAACCACGGCACCCTAATTTCATAGGCCCACCAACGCTTGTATAGGGCATATGATGGTGCAAGGTTTGGTTGGGAGGGCATGGTTTAACTTAAACTTTGTGAGGGATCATTCTACTTCTATCATCTAAGCATGCATAGAGTAAAACACATAAGAATAACATTCACATAGTTGTGACACAGTATGGCCCATTTTCTCATGGTGATCTCTATCGCCATAGAACCTGTCCACCATGATGATCTCCATCTTCATGTTCCATGCGAGCCATCCTCCAAGTGATGAGTCCTCCAAGAACTAATACAAGCTATTACCCCTAACAGCTAGTAATCAAAATTACATAGAATTGGGATCATCACAAGTTGGCACGCAAGCCATTACAATAATTGACAACACACATGGCTCCAGCCGTGTTGCCCTATTCATGACACGCAGGTCATGATAAATTTCATACATGCATCACATACATATATGGGCCATACTGATCACATACATCCTGCAAAAACAAGTTATGCATAGAATCGCATTCTACCGGATCATGTGACATCGCAGCACCTAGTTACCTTAACGAGATACAAATGGGGCTACGACTAGGGGGGTCTAGGGGGTCTCCCCCTGCAGGGTTCGAAGGGGCCACGCCCCTCGAGGTATCTTACACAATTTTCTTGATCAACTTTACTATAAACCGGCTACTGTTCCAATTCAATCAAACTCCTTTGATCACGGTGCATCAATTTTAGATCTAGGTTCTGATTTGATCAATCATATTGATCTTCATGCAATTCAACAGGATTTATGTTTCACTGTCTACCCCGATGGCAGAAACCGATCTATAGGGGTAAGTCGTTTCACAACCTTAGAATCACGATCACGGAAAGCAAGATCATAGATCAATCCTGAACCACCGCAATACAAACGATCACATCATTCATATCACCATATGCAACCATCCTGAACCTATAACTTAACAGCATCGGCTCTGATACCACTGAAGGGATACAGGTAGGCTACACTAGCGCAAATCAAAATTTTCTATCGCTTAAACCAGGAATACTATTGTCATAGATCACGGGATTACCACTAGACGCACAGTTGTAGAACTTGATGAAGCGCGTCGAGGCAGTGCAGACGATCTACGTCTCCTCCTTGTTCTTGTCCCACGAGCAGCTCCCCTTGCGCAGCTCGTCCAAGCGCTACAGATGCATCGCCTCCGAGGTATCCACACGTACGGGGTGGAAGTGTCAGAAGCCGGACTGCTAGGTCCATGTAACATTCCAAAAATACTAAACTTGGATCATCAAACTCTAATCATCAAAATTAGGGTTAACAAAAACTTTTCCAATTAAAAATATGAAAGCATTCATATGTGTGTGTATTAAAATTTGGATTCTTTTGAACTGCCTTGGTTGTGTGTTTCTTTGCTTGTAAAATTATTATTAGGTGAAATAAACATCATAATAAACAATCCCCACACTTTCCCAAAGACAAACAGATTAAGTGAATGGTCACTTTGGCCAAATTAACTCCCATGCCTACTTTGGCTATCCCTAACTTTCAAAACTTAACAAAAACATGTATGGATCTTTGCACACCTTGATAGTACTCATAACAAAGTACCAAGGCCCACTTTGTGATCATCCAAAAACATTTAAATGCATAGTTTAAATAAAAGTTTAAAATTGAATCTATTTCATATGGAAAGATCCCACTTTTTCAAAAACCACTCAAACAAGCTCAATTTTCAAAACCCAAGCATCCACAGACTCACCAGCACATGCCTAGCACACCCACCAAAAATATTTTCAAAATTCAAAACTTGAGTTCATGCGGCCATTTCATCAAACACTTGGAGGCAACAAATCAATCTGGCTAAACTTCACTGTTTTGAGCAGTAATTTGGCTAAGCAATGTTCACCATTGATCACCCTTGTCTCCCCCAGTGCCAACCAGTGCTTGGACCAACCCTAGCCCCTACCCTTTTCCCCATGCCATGCCAACCCGAGCACCCCCTTGCCAGCCGACCATGGCAAGCTAGCAGGAGCGTTCTCCGCGCCTAGCCACCATGTCCAGGAGATAGCCCACCGTCCACCGCCACCCCTGTCCAGCGCTCGAACCCTGCCAGCCACTGGACCACACGCCCAAGCCATGCCAAGCTTCTCTGAGCGCATGCTGAGAGCTCCACCCTCGACACACGCCCACAGACTACGCACCGCCCTCGCCGCGTGCATACGTGATCACCACCGCCCCAGCAACCCCGCAGACACTCCCGTTCGCCGCCCCATGCCTCACAGCCACCGCTCGCCGTCGAAGACGCCGCCTCTGCCGCGTAGAGCACCGCACGTTCCCGACCGTTTTCCACCGCCCTTACACGCGCATTAAAGCCCTAGAGCATCACCAGGAGACCACCGACCGATCACCAACCCCAGCCATGCAGCTAGCTGCCCGTAGCCGTGTCGCCACCGTCGCCTGCCCATCCCGTTCGGTCTCACCGTCGGGCCTATAAAAGGAGGCCACCCCCAGCCGATTCAAGCACACCATCTCACCCCCTCACCTCACTGATCGTTCCACCCCTTAGCCGGAGCAAGGCGAGCAGCGCATCGCTGGAATTGCGCCGGAGCTCGCCGCTGCAGAGGAGAATAGGAGCCGTTGATTTCTTCCACCCCAGGAGCTACCGCGACCACCCCTGAGTTCTCCGTCGTCTACTTCGTCCTTTGCCCGCCTCGCCGTCATCGCTGGAGCCCCGGTATGAACCCTATGCACCCCGACTGAGCCGCTAGGGTTCGAGCTCGCCGGTGACCTGTTCATCATCGACGACGACCCTCAGCCGTAGATCTTCATTCTAATCCAACGCACCGCATCGCCCCGTACCGCTTCGCATTTAAAGAGCCACTGACCGGTGGAACCCCCTGTCAGCTGAGCCCCGCGCTGCGGAGTGAAACTGGGCCGGCCCATTACCCCTTCCCGCGCAGCCCACTCGTTTGAATTTAGCTTTTTCTATTTTCATTCAAACACAGTTCTGTACGTAGTTTCAAAAATCAACCCAGCTCGTTTCAGTGAACCAAATTGAATGAAACCAATTTTGTTAGAAAGGTACTGAAATGCTTAATCCAAGCCCGTTGGATTCAAATCATTTGGATCTATAGATCAACCTTGGTAAAAATAACAAGGCAGAAGCTTTTCTGCATTCAAACATTTTTCAAATTTAAACCATAATAGCTTTTGAGTTGATTCCAACTTTCAAAAATCATATTTGACCATACCTTTCAGAATATATAAAAATATATGGGTTTACTTACAGAAATAATGTCCAAGTAATAAAAGAATGCCACATAGGCATTTCTAGTCACTTTATTTAATTAAAATAAAAAGGTTAAACCTTATTAAATTGTGACACCGCTTTAAATCACATTCCCATGTACTGAAATATGTGGTGATGACATGTGTCAACATGATCCCAGTTTGGTTTGGAGAATATTAAATCTTAAGTAGTTTTTCAATGAGTAGAAATTACTTTTCTAAAAATAAAATCAATAAGACAAATGCTTTAGTCTTGTAATGTTAGTGATGATGGTAGATCATCTATAGAACCCCTTTGTGTGATGATTGAAAGTAGTTAAGTATTGTTTGGTGATTGTGTACCTCGTATTTACTTATAGACGCTAGTACCGACCAAGGATACGAGGAGGAAGGAGGATACTACGAAGAAGAAGCCGAGGAGAACTTCAATCACTGCTCTGCACAAGGCAAGCCTAATACTACTAGTTGAATGTGCAAGCTAACACTTGCAATTATGAAAGTAGATAACCTATGCAATGCACTAAGCATGCTTGGTTGGACACATTTGATGATACCCAATCCTAGTTTTACTTGCAATCTTTCTACTTTAGTTCTTTATCAAAGCTATTTCTTTAGAGTTTATTTAAGTGACTTGTAGATTCTAGGAAGATATTTGAAGGTTGCATAAAGAGCATTAAATTTGGCCTAAGCTAGATAATCTTGATGTCATCCCAAGGTAGGAGATGGTACTTAGTTAAAACTCCACTTGTTTACCACCCTTCATTAGTACTCACCCCACTTGTAGATGCTAGTGCTAAGCATAAAACTTGATCAACTTTAGATGGGAATACTTGGTGGAAAAATGATTATGAAAACCTTGGAATGATGGATCATTCTACTAAGATGTTTTGACATGTGTTTCCGAACACCAGATGATTTTGGATGATGAAAATATTAAGGCATGAGCCTTAGCCCTTTATAAAACTGATGGTTGTCTGGATGCGATACCATTCCAATTTTACCGTACAACCACAATACCCGATAATTGGGTAGGGATTGACTGGAAACTTATATACCTTAGTATGGGTTCCCTCACGGCCAAGGTCTGAGCTGAGGCTACCTTGTGAAGATTGTCCACCTGTGCAGTACCCAAGATGACAGTTGGTCATGGTTGGGAGGCCAAACTCACAGGAGAGGTGCTTATACTAGGGCGTGTAATTGAAAGGTTAGGATTGATTATCCGCATACTGAGTATGGTGAATTTAGGATTTGTTCCTCACAGATGTATCGAATGTTGTGGTGAAAGTGTACAATCTCTGCAGAGTGTCAAACTATTCGAATAGCCGCGTCCGCGGTTATGGACAGTTGGCGTGGCCATACTGTTCCCCCGTCAGATGTTTTCAAAATGACTTGTGAAATGAATTGAGATTTTGACTTGACCACAACAGAGTTGTGATATGAGATACAAGTTCCCACTTAGGTGTTATAAAATTTGACTAGCTTTCTTTTGCTTCTGAACTTAGTAGAGGTAAATCTGGCTTTTTGCAAAACAACCCTAGAGCCTAGTGTCCCATTACAAAAACCCCCTTCACTTGTTAGTATTCGTTTGTGAGTACTTAAATAGTACTCATGGCTTTGTCCTTGGCTATTCCCGTGGCCAGACTATGAAGAAGAGTACCAGGATGATGGACCCCAGGAAGGTTACGACAACTAGGATCATCTCCCATCGTCAGCATTGCCTGTGACCCCGAAGATGGAGCTTCGCCTACGCTACCCTTATTATTACGTATTTCCGCTGCTTGAGTTGTATTAAGAACTGGATCATGAGATCCTTATTTGTGTAAGACCTTATGTATGGTTTGTAATGGATGATGTACTGTGGTATCCAATTCTGTTTTGTCTCGCAAAAATGGCAATCCTGGGATTGCGATGTATGGCATAACAGGCATCTGGGATTAAAAATCTGGGTGTTGACAGTCCACGCGTGCAACACAAGCGTGAAGGGAGTGGTGGCTAGATGGAAAAATGGTCTAACCATGGTCAACACGCCCCACCCTCTCTTATATAGGCGTCCCTAGTGGGCTTCTATATTAGCAGTCCATTAGTAGCCTAAGCCTGGTCTAATTCGGATCCAATCCTCATTAGGCTTCCAACCCCTTAAGTATGTGACCCTATAGGTTCATATACGTATAGACATGACACGAATACACTTATTCTATCAATAGTTGGTAGCGGACTCTAGCAAGACGTTCCAACTCCTAAACACATACAAAGATCATATCGGACGAACCATCACAAGGTTTAGTACATGTCTTTCCCTTTGCCTCACGATATTTGGTCTAGCTCCAAGCTGACCTCCCTTTCTCGATACTGTGATTCGGAATCCCTTTACTAGGTTAACTCTTAACCATATGTAGCACGACCATGCATTTCTGGATCCGATCACTCGAGGGGCCCAGAGATATCCCTCTCAAGTAGAGAGGGGCAAATCCCATCTTGATTGACCATGCCTTGCAGCATGCTTCAGGACAAACCCGAAAGCTACCTTTATAACTACCTAGTTATGGAGTAGCATCTGATAGCCCCAAAGTATATCGATCCACATATCAAGTACATGCGACAATCTCAGGTCTAAGGACAAAATGTATACGATGTGTAGAGAGAGCTGCAACTAATTGCCAGTCTCAAGTTGGGTCAGTCCAACCCCATGTTCATAACATGTGTCCACATCATTGGTTTGACATCTCCATGTCTATGACTTGCGAAACATAGTCATCAACCAATCGATGTGCTAGTCTAATATTCACGTGTGTCCTCACATGAACTCCGACTAGGGACAACTATTAAATAACCATACAAGTAAAGAGTTTCAAAAACAATTCACATAATTGCCAATCAATACAAGTTGCATGATATGGATATTCAAGGAACATTACAATAGCTCATGGATACATAAGAAATATAATCATCTCTATGATTGCCTCTAGGGCATATTTCCTTCATATATTACAATAAAAAACTTACAATATTATAATATATCTCACAACCTAAAAATGATAGTCCTACACTATATAAAAAAATAATCCTACACTATATCATAATCCTACACTATATAATAATCCTACACTATATTCCTACACTATATAATAATCCTACACTATATAAAATATCCTACATAATCCTAAATAATATCATCCTATACACTAATCACAATAGCAAAAACACTAACAATATCATACTATACACTAACAAAATCTACATAATCCTAAATAATATCATCATATACACTAATCACACTAGCAAAAACACTAACAATATCATCCTATACACTAACAAAATCACCCTATACACTAACAATATCATCCTATACACTATAAACACTAACAATAATATCATCCTATACACTAATCACACTAGCTAATAACAAAATCCTAACTATACACTAATAAAATTATACCGGCGGCAGGCGGTGGCGTCAGTGGAGGGTGCGGGGGTGCGCCGGTGGAGATTCGTAGGGGCACGGAGGTGCGCCGGCGGGGGTGGGGCGGCAGGCACGGGCGCGGTGCGCGACGGGCTCGGCGATGGCGGCAGGCTGGCACGGGAGCGGCGGTGCTCTATTCGTCGGAGAGGCAGCCTGGCGGCGCTAATTCGTTGTATGGACTCCAATTCTCCCGGTGCATGGAACACACCGGGGGAGGAGTCCTGATACGTTGGAAACGTATCTATAATTTTTTATGCTCCATGCTTGTTTAGTACCTACTTTGCTTTACTTGTCTACACTTTGAGGTGCTTTTTACATGTTTTCTGGTACTAACCTATTAACAAGTTGCAATAGTGCCAGATGCCTGTTTTCTGCTGTTTTTGGTTTCAGAAAAGTTAGTAAAGAAATATTCTTGGAATTGGACGGGACGAAGGACAAAGTCAATAACTTTCCGTGGGGAACAAGAAGTCCAGACGGTAGCCCGGAAGGCCGGCCAGAGGGGCCAAACCCACCCAGGCACGACCATAGGTGGGCCCACGCTTGGCTAGGGTTTCTTGACCCTGGCCGCCTCCCGGTCTCATCCCTTCGCCTATAAGAAGCCCCCGATACAGAAACCCTGAGTACCCGATCAAAAATCCACGAAACCGTCTATAGCCGCCGCCACCATCGTCCCTAGATCCGGGGGGATCTGAAGCTCATCCCGGCACCCTGCCGGAGGGGAGATCATCCCGGAGGCCTACTCTCTAGTATGATTCGTGAGTAGTTCCACCTTGGACTATGGGTCCATGTAGTAGCTAGATGGTTGTATCTCCTCCTTTGTGCTTTCATGTATAGATCTTGTTAGCTCCGTTCATGATCAAGATATAATCTATTTGTAATCATGCATGTTGTGTTTGCGAGGATCTGATGGATATTGAGATTATTATGTTGGTTTGATTAATGGTTTTATCTTTATGATTCTATCATGTCTGTGTTGTTTGTGATCTTGCATGCTCTCTGTTGCTAGTAGTTATCTTGGCCAAGTAGTTGCTAGTGACTCCAAGAGGGAGTATTTATGCTTGATAGTGGGTTCACACCTCTAGTTTCCAAGGGAAGTGACAGAAATCTCTTCGGTTGTAGATGTGTTGTTGCTACTAGGGAGAAAACAACGGTCTCTTGTTCATGGAACATGTGGACTGTTTACCTTACACACTTTGCTTAAAGTAGTTGTCTGTTGCTTGCAACTTAATACTGGAGGGGGTTCGGATGATAACCTGAAGGTGGACTTCTAGTCATAGATGTAGTTGGATGACGGTCTATGTATATTGTTGTATTGCCCAATCAACCTCATAGGATCTTTCTGGCTAGTAATTGCATTGTTATGCCTTGCTTAGTTCCTGTCATTTCCCCGCTGTAATTTGTTCACCCTTCATGTCATGTTGTTTATCTAAGGAGAGCACCTCTAGTGAACTATGGACCCCGGTACAATCTTTACCATTGATACATTCTCTACTGTTACTTGTTTACTTGCTACAAACCATTACCTTCCACACCATACGTTTAATCCTTTGTTACAGCAAACCGGTGAGCTTGACAACCTCACTAATTCGTTGGGACAAAGTCTTGAGTTTGTGTTGTGTAGGTCTCCACGTTGCTTCCAACACCTGTGTGACGTTTCCTTCCTCCTTCTGGTTCGATAACCTCGGTCTCTACTGAGGGAAGACTTGCTGATGTGCTGCTTCACACCTTTCTCTTGGGGTTTCCAACGAAGCGCTCCTACATCAACTTAGGCGCTATCAAGGCCCCTTTCTATACCCCCTCTAGTCCCGGTGCGGGGCACCAGCCGGGACTAAAGGGGGGCCTCTAGTCCAGGATGGTGCCACACACCGGTACTAGAGGGGGGGCTTTTCGTGTTCGCGCGCTGGGACAAACCCTTTAGTCTCGGCTGGTTATTTCGGCCGGGACTAAAGGCCCAAAATTGCACGCTGGGCCAAAACCAGTGTGCGCTGTGCTTTTCTTTTTCAAATTTTTGAATATATCATTTAAAACATTTAAATTATACATATTTTGCATACTTATGAATTTGAGAAAACTTTCAACATGAAAAGTGCTTGAATTCGAATAAGTAATACAAATCCATTTTCTTTTTTATAAAATAATTATTTTAAATAGTCAAATTATTAACCAATTTTCCATTATCAAATTAAAAATGCATTAACTATTATTTTTTTGCATATTTTTGAATCTCACTAAAACCTTCAAAATGGAAAGTGCTTAAATTTGAATAAGTAATCCAAATCCATGTTCTGTATTACAAAAATAATTATTTTAACTAGTCCAATAATAACCATTTTGCCATTATCAATTTAAAAATGCATTAATTATATGTTGCATATTTTTGAATCTCACTAAACTTTCAAGGTGAAAAGTGCTCAAATTTGAATAAGTAATCCAAATCCATTTTCTGAATAAGCTTTAGTCCCAGTTGTATCCACTAACAGGGACTAAAGATATTTTCCGCCAATTCCCACCGCTTCCTGCCAAGTTTTCCCGCCCTTTCCCTCTGAACCGAGCTTTTAGTCCCGGTTGTAGCCACTAACCGGGACTAAAGATATTTCCCGCCATTTCCCACCGCTTCCCGCCATGTTTTCTTGCCCTTTTTATCTATAGATAGGCCGACCGCGCCATGGTTATGCACACATCCACACCATCCTCTCTCAGAACAATGGACAACGCCTACTGGGCCATTCTGACCCTCGAGGAGACCGAGGCACTGTGCGCCTCCAGCTACCCTTGCCCGACGGGCTACCGGCCGCCCGCCGGCTGGATGCTGAGCGCTAGAGGGGTTCCTGTCCTTCCTGTCCCTCCTGTCCCTCAAGGTTCCGCACGCCAGGTGGCCATCACGAACCACCTCTACCACGAGCTCACGCCGGAACAGCGGATGGATCCCAAGTGGGATCCCGACAACTATGACACCTGGAATGCCTTCTTTGCTAACAGGTGGGAAACGGAACTCGCCAGGTATGAGGGTGACGACCCCCCCTGTGAACCACAACGAAGCCGGCTGCCGCCTGTGGTGGGTAAACCGGACTATCATCAGCGTGATGCTCTATATCGCCCGGGGAGACCATCCTCGCCTGCAGTACCCGCAACCGTCACAGAGACATAAGAAGGGTGGCGGTGGTGAAGGTTGCGGGTGTAGCGGTGTCATCATCCGGGAGACCCCTTCCCCACGCGTCGTGAATCCGAGGCCGGAGTGGCAGGTGCCCACACAATATGCCATGGCTGGGCTAAGGATACAGCCGCGTGCGCCTAGCAATGACGATGATGATGACGACGATGACAAAGATGAAGACGACCCTGAAGCTGAGTACTATAGGGCTAGATATGAGCATGAATAAAGGGGGTCCTTATTCCCGATTCCATAGTCTCGGGTTTTTTATATTAATAAATGTATTGAGTGTTAGTCCTGGTTTATGGCTGGACAGGGACTGCATAGTGTTGTCCGCAAACCATCTTGAGTGTGTTAGTCCTGTTTTGTGGCTGGACCAGGACTAAAGGGGGGCCTTTAGTACCAATTCGTAGAACGACTTTCCTGAACTATGAATATGTTGTCCTGATTCGTACTTACCATTAAGATCTGATCTCCCAACGCGCGTGGTCACATATTAGGGAGTGCCTATATGACCAGTTTCTTGGAGATGCCAGAGGACTAGGCTCCGGCGGCATCTCCCTGAAACTGGCTGTAGTGGTGTCCCTGCTCTCACACACCATCTTGCAGCTTGTAAATTCTCTACCTAGATCAATACGACTGGGAGCTAACTAATTTCACATATTAGGGAGTTCCTCTATGGCCAGTTTGTTGGAGATGCCGGAGGACTGGGCTCCTCAGGCATCTCCCTCAAACTGGACGTAGTGGTGTCCCTGCTCTCGCACACCATCTTATAGCTTCCTTAAACTGACTGGAGGACTGGACTCACTCGGATGCCTATTTATAGTATAAGCAGCACGACATAGTGTCGACACTCACGACATAATGTCGACACTCACCCCTATTATTAGTGCTGACTCATGTTTTGTCCCGGTTGGTGTCTCCAACCGGGACTAAAGGTTCATCTTTAGTCCCGGTTGGCAACACCATCCGGGACAAGGTACAAGCTGCACGACATAATGTCGACACTCACCCCTATCATTAGTGCTGTCTGGCCCAGCCTGCCACAATCCCTTCAGTCGCGGTTGGTTTCTCCAACCGGGACTAAAGATGAACAATTTCCCTCTATTTATAGGCCTTTCCCTCTATTTGTAGGCTTCCCGATCTAGCCTTCCCGCCCTTTACCTCTATTTATAGGGCGACCGTCATGGCCACTCACACATACACACATTCCTCGCCGCCAACTTTAGGATGCCCATCCCGCATCCTTGTAGTCAACTCGGCAGAAACGATGGAGTACTGGGCTCCGACGGGCATGTTCGAGATACTGGGCTCTGCCGGGCTAGCACTGGATGGTGCTACCTTCCAGGATCATAGGTTGGTGAGGAATCCGGGTGTCGTTGTCGACCCGGAGCTTCTTTGGTGGAGGTCTCCTGGTCCAGGAAGGGTGCAGAGAGAGCCAGCCACCGAGGAGGTGGTACGACATCGTGTCAGGGAGGAGTGATACGTCCAAAACATATCTACTTTCCCGAACACTATTGCTATTGTTTCTCCTCTAAACTTGTGTGATTTGGATACAACTAACACAGACTGATGCTGCTTTTAGCAGAATTACCTTGGTGTCTAGTTTTTGTGCAGAAAATCAACTATCAGGAAAAATCCCGGAAAATATGCCAAAAATCCTATTTCACCAGAAGACTCACGGAGCCAGAAGACGAGACGCAGTGGGTCTCTGAGGGGCCAACACCCCCTGCCACGCGGGCTAGGCCTGGTCGCGCCTGGAGGTGGTGTGGCCGCCTCACACACCCCCTAGGCCTCCCTCTTCGCCTATAAGTTGACTTCTGACCTAAAAACTCAGGGGGGTTTGACATTTTTCTAGAAAGAGTTCCGCTGCGCCGCCACCACCAGAAACCGTGATTCGGAACAACAAACTCCATTCTGGCACCCTGCCGGGATGAGGAATTTGGAGAGGATCATCGCCATCATCATCACCGACGCCTCTCCATTAACCATCCATGTTTCCCCCATCCATGAGTGAGTAATCCCCTGCTGTAGGCTACGGGGATGGTAGGGATTGGATGAGTTCTATCATGTAATCGAATAAGATTGTTAGGGCATGTTGCCTAGTATCTCTATTAGTGCTATTTGACTTTGTTGCAACTTGTTGTGTTTAATGCTTGTCACTAGGGCCCGAGTGCCATGATCTCATATCTGAACTTATTATTGATTCATGATGATAGTATTGTTTGTGATCTTATCTGCAAGTTGTGTACACATATCATTGTCCAGATCCAAAGGCCCCGAAGTGACAGAAATTTGGACATCCGGAGGGGATGGCTGTGATGTGAGGATCACATGTGTTCATGGAGTGTTAATGCTTTGCTCCGGTGCTCTATTAAAAGGAGTACCTTAATTGCCAGTAGATTCCCTTGAGGCCCCGCTGCAACGGGCTGGCAGGACAAAATATGTTGTGCAAGTTCTCATTGCGAGCACGTATGACTATATATGGGACACATGCCTATGATTGTTTAGTACTTGGATGTTTTATCTTATTTATCTGCAATTTCCCTAGATCTTGAATTTACATGTTTAGACTTGTCAATGCAACGCCCGTCCATCCATCCCTATGCCTACCACACTCATATCCTACTGTTTGCTAATACTGTTACTATTGCTCTAGTTTTACCGCTGCTGTTACTTTGCTATTGCTACTACAAAATTGTTGCTACTGATAAACTGTTGTGAGCAAGACTATTTCCAGGTGCAGCTGAATTGACAACTCGGTTGTTAAGGCTTATAAGTATTCTTTGGCTCCCCTTGTGTCGAATTAATAAATTGGGTAATACTACCCTCGAAGACTGTTGCGATCCCCTATACTTTTGGGTCATCAAGACTATTTTCTAGCGCCGTTGCCGGGGAGCATAGCTTTATTTGTAATTTCACTTGGATCTATTACTATTCACTACTACTCCTTTCATCATGGTGAAGTCTCGTGATGGAAAGTTTCCTATTTTACCATCCACTACAACAAGAGGTACAGTCCTAAACACCTCTGCTGCTCTTGATTCACCGTCTGTTATAAGTAAGCTTGTTACACCACCACCACATACACATACTACACACACTTCTACTACTGCTGAATCTGAAATTTCTTCCGATACTCATGATGTTACTTCTACTGTGCTTGATGCAAGTGGTTCATTAGGTCCTTTCATAGATGATACAATTGCTAGAACTATTTTGGGAAACACCAAAACTCCTAGTGAAGACACTATTACACCTGTTATCTCACCCGAGTCTAGAGAGACATATGATATTAGTGATGGTTACATTGAAATGACTGATGAATTTATTGAAGAGTACCAAAACACACATGGTGTTAGTGCTATGAGAAGTCTCCTTGAGAGACGTACCATTATTCCTAAACTATCTTCTGATGCTAAGTTTGCTACTTCTCCCATAGATAGTAAAGATAAAGATTTATATTTCTCTCTTGATTTATCCTATATAAACATTGTTGAGAAAGAACTTTTTTGTGGGACAGAAAATGAAAGTGATTATATGAATGAGCTTTCCACTATGAGTGCCTTATTCTCTGATGATTTTTAGATGTGCAAGTACTTAGTTACAAAGATCTTCCCTTTTTCACTAAAAGGAGAAGCTAAAGCTTGGTTTAATAGATTACCTCATGGATCCATTGATAGTCCTGATTGTTTGATTTCTTCTTTCTTCCAAAAATATTTTCCTCCTAGTGCTAGACATGCTGCTTTGCAGAAACTTTTTGATTTTAAACAGGGAGAAGAATAAAAATTGCTCGAGTCATGGACAAGGTTCTGTGCCTTCATTCCTGCACATCCTAGATGTCCATTACCTAAAAATGAGTTTCTTGATATTTATTATAATGGACTAACTGATGATTCTAGGACATACCTAGATAGTTTTGCTAATTGTGTTTTCAGGAAAAGAACTCCTACAGATGCTGAAGAATTTATGGCTAAAATAAGCAAGAATTATGATGATTGGACTTCAACTGAGTTAATTACACCTAAGATTATTACTCCTGAACCAATTGTGCCTGAACCAGCTCCAATACCAACACCAAAGAAGAGGGGAGTGACTGCATTAGATGAAGTGATGAAAGAAGCTAAGAAATGTCTTAAGGAGAAAGGTATTAGATCTAAAGATGTGAATAATCTACCTCCTTAGAAGAATTATGTAAGCCAATTCCCCACTCATCCACTATTGAGGTACACTCTTCAACACTTTTATGAAGGTGGTATTCCCTATGGTAAACCTCCTGATCAATGCTTAGAGGAACTTGACATCTTTATTGTTAAACAAGGTAATTTTAATAAACAAGTTCAGAATCATTTACTGGAAAACTCTAGAGCTATTAATGAGTTGAAAGATATTGTGGAAAGAACTGCTAATGATGTTAAAATGCTTTGTAAACACTACCAAATGGTTCAAACTCAAATTGATCAACTTGCTAAGGTACAAAAAGATAAGCTAGTTAATGCCTCAGGAGATAAACATGCTTATGGAATTAGAACTAGGGGTGGTGCAGCCACTCAAGATCCTTTATATCCTGAAGGACACCCTAACAGAATTGACCAGGATTCTCAACAAGGTGAAAGTAGTGGTAGTCCTCATAAGAGAAAAAAATAATCACAAAATAGTTGAGGAACCACCTGAACCTCCTATAGATCCCAATAGTATATCTGTCTCTGCTGCTGAAACTAAGAGTGGTAATGATAAAAATGATGCTCCTGATAAGGAAGAAGTTGAGGAAGAACCTGAGAAGCACACTAAGAACACTAGGTACACTAAGGAAGATTTTATTGCTAATAAACATGGTAGTGAAAGAGAACCTTGGGTGCAGAAACCTATGCCTTTTCCCAATAAGAAACACAAATCAAAGGAGGAAGAACACTATAACAAGTTTTTTGAGTGGATGAAACCTTTATTTTTGGAAATTCCTTTGACTGATGCTATTAAGTTGCCTCCTTATTCAAAGTATATGAAGGATATTGTCTCTAATAAAAGGAAGATTCCTAATGAGGAAATTTCTACTTTGCTTGCTAATTATTCCTTCAATGGTAAGGTTCCAAAGAAACTTGGTGATCCAGGTATACCAACTATTCCTTGCTCTATTAAGAATAATTATGTTATAACTGTTGTATGTGATTTGGGAGCTGGAGTTAGTGTTATGCATTTTTATCTCTACAAGAGACTCCAGCTAGAAAAGTTGATACCAACTGATATATCTTTGCAAATGGCTAACAAGTCAACTACTATTCCTGTTGGTATATGTGAGGATGTTCCTGTTCAAGTAGCTCATAATTTCTTAGTTTTAACTGATTTTGTTGTGCTTGAGATGCATGAAGATGATAATATGTCCATTATTCTTGGGAGACCTTTTCTTAATACTGCAGGTGTTATCATTAATTGTAATCAAGGAAAAGTAACTTTTAATATTAATGACAAAGATAATACTGTCTATTTCCCCAAGAA
The DNA here is from genome assembly GCA_916181665.1 of Avena sativa. Classification (NCBI taxonomy): domain Eukaryota; kingdom Viridiplantae; phylum Streptophyta; class Magnoliopsida; order Poales; family Poaceae; genus Avena; species Avena sativa. The sequence continues at coordinate 514,633,657 of OV702294.1, forward strand.
GATTGATACGAGCTATTGCCTGAATTCCATTGAAAATATTGAGAGCATCAAAGTTGGAGATATATATTGTCCCATTCCACAAGAAAGTTTTGAAACTATTATGATTGGGACTATTTCTATCAAGTTTAAGGTAACATAATCATTTTGTGAAATGCAAAGCTTTTTTTTATTTTAAATTGTTTTGGTAACAAGACTTGATCAACCTTGTAAACAAAGGGATTTTAATGAACAAAACAATGCTTTCACAGTGGTTATACTTGCTCACTTTTATTTTTCTCCTTCCTAGTCTTTGCTCTTTCTCTTGTTAGCTTCAGTTTTGCTAGTTGTTTGCTTGTTAGAGTGTCTTAGAACTTCTGTAGTTTTGTTTTTTTTTGCTTTTGCTTCTTCTAAAAAATCTTTTTCAGTGAGAAAATCAATTTTCATAACCTGAAAATTGGTCAAAAATAAAGTTTGCCGAAAAATTCCAGAAAATTCATATTAAATTTTTCCTCAGAAAAAGGGGCAGAGGGACACCTGGAGTGGCCCAGGGGGACCCACCAGGCTAGAACACCCCATGGTGGCGCGGCCAGCCCCAGGGTACGCCTAGCCTGGGTGGGGCCCACCTGTGGCCCTCCAAGTTGTCTCCTTCTAGCCAATTCTTTCTCTCTCCCTAAAAACACCGGAAAACATTCTCAAGCTCGAGTTCCTGTTGTTCTTGCTCCTGATTTTCGATCTCCTTCCTTAGCCCATCTTTGCTGCTGATTTTTGGAGGGATTGCTCCTTGGTATGTGCCTCCTCTGCTTGTCCAATTAGATTTGTGATTGGTAGATTGTATCTTGGGTATTTTGCTGCTGTAGGTGACAGGTTGTGTGAGCTTGCATGCTTGTTCTATGCTTAGAGATTTCATTTTGATGCATGTTTAGCCCTCTAGCAAGTTCCTATAGTAGTTTCCCATCATTTATCAACTTGGAAATTACTTGGTTTGATGTTTGTCTAAAAATTTCAGAAAAAAGGGTCATGGACAACCACACCTTTGGAGAAGTGTTTTAGAGTGATGCACCTAGGAGGACAAGGCCTTCAAGATCATCCTCCCAAGCTAGGCCATCATACAACATCTCATTACACCGTGTTTTGGAAACGAGGGATATGAGGGGGATGCACACCCTTCTACCTTCCCTTGTTTTACCTTTTTGCAGGCTGCAAGGATTCTCAATGACTTCCTAACTCTTATTGGGAGGGTTGGTCTAACTAGTTATATGCAAGATGAGAGTGAGCAATATGCCGTGCTCACCAAAACTTTTGTGGAGAGTTGCTCTTTTTCTAATAACCCTATCAGGTCAGAGGTGTCTTTCAAAATCTATGATAGGCCTATCTCCATGAAATTCAAGAAATTTTGCGAAATTTTGGGTATTAGCATGGCTGGGACGATGAAGAAGATTCCAGCTCAACCCGCTGATTTGTTGGAGCTCTACCGCGGGGTAACTAATGATGATGACCGCAGAGCCCAGCATGGAAAGATAATAAATATTGAACTCCCAGCTATCAGATATTTTGCTTATTATCTTGCCACTAGTATTCTTGGTAGGGAGAACACTAGAAATATTTCCAACTATCATTTGGCCTTTCTAGCTGCTGCACTCAACAATGAAACCAGGTATAATCTTGGTTCTCCCATTGCTCGTCGCTTGGCTGCTAGAGGACCCATTTATGGGGGTATAATTGCTGCATGTGTAGTTGCTGCTTTAGAACTTTCTGTTGATCCAAATGATACAATTTTGGCTCCTCAAAGGATTGATCTTGCTGCCATGAAAGCGCATCACTTTGTCACTGCTAGCTCTACCATTGAGAGTTTGGTTTACATGATGACGTTTACTGATGGGGAAGAAAGGGAAATTCCTTTGCCACAAACCACTTGGTTCAGTATTTGCTAGGGACCTTGGTCACGCTCCAAGGAGGAGATGGACAAGAAGCTACGCATTCGTGATTTCCACAGACACTACCAGGCGGACACGCCCTCTTATGACCACTCCGTGCACTACACAGGGGCGCCCTCGAGCTCATACTAGGACAAAGGGGCCTCTTCGTCGTATTACGGATGTGCACCTTCTTGGTCACCATGGTATTGAGCCCCACTTAGGCCAAAAGCCTAAGCTTTGGGGGAGGTATACCGACATCACACTCATCTATATATCATGTTTCGTCGGTTCTTTGTATATCCATGTTTTGCTTTCTTTTGGTTTTTGTTTCTACTTTCCCAAAACACAAAAAGACCAAAAATATTTTTGTCATTTCTCTTGGTTTGTTTCTTTGCTTTTTAGCTTTGGTTAGATTTTTCTTTGTTTGTTTTTGCTTTGTGTGCTTGCTTTAAAAAATCAAAAACACCAAAATATTTGTTGTTCTTCTTTGGTTTTGTTAAGTTCTTTGCAGGGTTCAGCGATCCTTAGTGGAGTTTGGTTTCATGTTATTATTCAAGCCATACAAGTGAATGGCAATAATGAAGATTAAGACAACTTGAGGTATGGTAAGAGGCTGGTAACAAACTCTATTTGTTTTCATTTTTGTACATATACTCATCATTGTGGGCATACTTAGTCTATTCATGTAAGGTGTATGTTATTTATGGATGCTTAGTAGTTCTTGATCTCTTATGATTAGCTCCAGCTTGCTAATAGTTTGTAGCATGTCATATGAATGTTTGCTTGCATTGTTCTATTCATAACTTGGTATGATATTGTGGTATCCTCCTATGAATGTTTCATTTGAATCGACTTGGCACATGCTCATGCATGCATATGACTGAACCAAAGTCAGTTAAGCCTCGATGATTTATTTTGCCTCAGAGTTCTTGTATCACTTTCATGCCATAATTAGTCATGTTTTGTTGCAAGCATGATTATGACAATTATTGCTCTCTCGTTTGTCGCTCCTCCTCTATTGCTAGCCTTCACTTGCACTGAGTATGAGCTCTACTCGTGTTTCCAACTCCCCAAAACCAATATTGTCAAAAGTGTCCACCATACCTACCTACTAGCATCATTTGCTATTCCGTGCATATTCATTAGTTAGTAAATGTTTGCTTGTTATGAGAAAGTTAGTTAGTAAAGCTCTCACAAAGTTGATGGCACACTTTATTTCTTGCACTTAATAAACCTGAACCATTGTGATTGTCCATGAAAGTTGTATGCTTGCAAATTATAGGCTAGGAGTTAGCAGAACCGTGCTGTCACGGGGAACGCTTACAACACCTGTAAATATATACCCAGTTGATATCATGCTCTTTTGTTTACGGATGTCGTTGGTGTGAAATAAAAGGGGAGCTTATAAGTCCATGGAGTTATGTATATGTGTTAGAGAAACGCCTGGGCCGCTAGACTAAGCCATGCCTAATCATGGTGGAAACTTGCAGCATAACCATAGTGAGCAGTCTATGAATCATTCTTCTTATAAAAAGGAGATAGAGATTGAGAAAAAAGAAAAAAATAGACATATGAAGAGAGGAAAGAGAGAAAAAAGCGCCATTTTCCCATGGAAAATAAGAAGATTGTCGAGATGCTCACTGTCTTCTTGCTTTGTTATTTTGATTATGGGATAGATCCTGTATCATGTGCAAGGGGTACCCCGTTGGCGGTTCTCTATGATACACATGTATTTACTATGACAAGAACTTACCGGTAACTAAAGTTGAGTAGCATGAGGAGCGGCCCTCGTACTCAAGTGACATGAGATTTCCAGTTTATGGTCTATCAAGCATATAACTCATATTGGACCTCACTTTCACCTTAACCATCTAAAGATGCCTATGATAGGGGAAATGAGAGCTCAAAGCTAATGGGTACCTTACTTTCAGCATTTGGAAGCCTTTCAAACTTTTCAAAACCTTTTCACTTGCTTGTTGAGTCACCAGTTATTCTATGAGCACTTTCTTGAGAGCATAGTTGTCATTCTTAGTGTAATGTGCTTGTCACAAAACTTGGTTAATTATGTCATGACTTTGATGCTTGTATCTTTGATATCTTTACTTCTAGTCTTCACTTGAACTTCAGAGGTGCCTTGGCATTTATGTTTGCTTCACCATCAAAGGCAAGCAAGATACCACTCTATCATACCTTCTTATGAGCATTGCAATGTTGCTTATGTTTATGTTTCATGCTACTTATTATTATTGAGTTGGAATATCTTCATAGCTTGCAATGACTATTGAGTATATTTAGTTGCATACTCCTTACTATGAATTGTCTAAGTATCTACTCATGTGCTGAGAATATTTACATCATGTGAAGCAAATGTGTTCGTGAAAGTTCTTTTATCGCACTCAGTTTTCAACTGAATTGCTTGAGGACAAGCAATAAGCTAAGCTTGGGGGGGGGGGGGGGGGGGGGTTGATACGTCCAAAACGTATCTACTTTCCCGAACACTTTTTGTAAGGTTCCCAACCTTTAATAAGGTAGAGATCCCTGTGTTTACAATGCTAGTCCCTGGATCAATAGCTAGCATCCACAGTTAAGATGTAATATCACGAAACAAAGGTCATAATACAACTTTATAACCAGGAATAAAATAATTTATTACATCTTACATAGCTCATCTGGATATCACATTACATTGCAGCAGAAATCTATAAAGCATGGAGTCCTTCATCTTCAAAGTGCCACAGGCAAACATGTTGGTTGTAGACTTGTAATCCTATTCAACACACCTCACTAACATCAAACAAACCTGCAACATAATAAGTTGCAGCCACAAGGGTCAATACATTTGAATTGTATTGGCAAGTTTCACTACTATGTAGAAATAAGTGGATCCTATCATTACATGCATATTTGGCTAAGTAGGGTTTAAGCTCATTTGCAGAAAGTAATATCATTTTTTCCTATCTTTTGAAAATAGTTTTGATCTTTAGTCAAATCTTTCTGAACTTCTTGGAAAACTCCAAGTGCTTCAAACCCTTATTGTCACCATCAAGTTTTACTTTGAGAAATTGGAATGTCGAGATCTTCCATAGCTTCAGGCCTTAGTTGCTCAGTATTGTCCATAACCGGGGACACGGCTAAGTACTTAGAATTTGATCTTCTGCAGAAGTTGTACACTTTACCCACATGACATAATCTCATCTTGATGCCACTAGTGGCCTCTGGATAAGTACTCACCAAGATGGAGTACTGGCAGATTGAGAATGTGACAAAGTCTTTCCATAGGAGTCCTTCCAATACATAATGCTAGCTTGTCATCCAGGCACCAATGTAGGGTTTCAAGTTCCCTTACACAATTCTAGTTAACCTGAAGATGCCAATGCATGGGTCTTCCACTATGTATTTTACTAAGCCAGAGCCCATTTAGCATGTGGCTGTACACGGAAGCCACTGTACGAGAAACATGTTCAACCTCTAAGTCCCTGGGTGGTTTTCTTCTAGTGCACATACAAAAAGAGATGGCCATATAAACATGGTTCCTTTTGTTGCCACCTTGTCCAAAACTTGAGTATCCTTGTCCACCCAGGTGGTTCATTGAATACTTGTTTTATTATATAAAACATATATCTTTTCAATACTTCATATAGTCATAACATGTATCCCATCCCAAATGTATAGCCGGGCTAAGCATACTACAACTACATTGTTTCCACTAAGGGATATATAAGGGTATCCTATTAGGATTTAGCATAGCATAAAATATAGTAGTCCTTATCATGCATGTTACAAAAATCCACTAAGTGTAATGAAAATAGTACGACATGGATGATAGTGTCACTTGCCTTTTTAGTAGAGAATGTTGGTTCACTTCTTGATCTTGCAAATATCAAACTCTTCTAATTCCACTACAATTCAATCAAGCAAACACAAATTCAACTAGCATTCCAACCAATTTATCACACATAAAATAATAGAAACAAGGTCATGCATGCAAGCATGCAAAAGATAGTTTTACTTGCAAAAGTGGTTTCTACTAGGATCTAAACATTATAAAGTTCAAAAGTGGTCATTTACTAAAGTGGTAAAACTATTTGCAAAAGGTTTCATCTATAAACCATTTTTAAATCAAATCAATATTTTATGTGGTTGAAAATGCTTTTAGTAAAGCAATATCCTTTAAAGAGTTCACCAAATATATTTTAATTCTCAAAACTTGGTGTTTAGGGTCAGAAGGTTTGAATCAAATCATTTCCCAAAGGTTTTACTCAAAAATCATTTCTAAATCAAAAACAATATTTTTATTTGACTAGAAATGTTCTAATTCAAATATTTATTCCTAAACTTCACAAAATACATTTTTTAAATCCATAAGTTGGTTCCTATGGTCAGTAGGTTCACAACAATCGATTATGCAAAGATTTCATACTAAAATTATATCTAGAACAATTTTTATATTCAAAATAAGACTACACATGTTTCTGCAATTTCAACCAATTTTACAGAAGCAAATCATTAAACAAAGTGCATGGTTGTAAAGTACTTGTCTTGCTAAATCCATTGATATAAAATTTGCAAAATTTGGACGTGTAGAATTAAAGTTATGCATTTTACAAAATTTCATATCTAATAGATCATTTTCTGTTTTTAAAACAGAGTCAGTGCCACGCGGCGTGATTCTACTGGCCGGTACCGCTTCGTGCGGATCAAGCTCTCTGGACCGTAGGATTTAACTAAGATCGAGCGGCTCAGATGCACACATACCCCTTCGTCTAAGTTCTATTCTCAGCCAAAGGATTCAGATCCAACGGATGTTATGCGCTTGACCAAGAGTAGGCGGTGCTGGCGGCGGCGACTGGTGGCGCGCGGTCAGACGGTGGCGTCGTGGCGATTATAGGAAGCAAGGAAGACAGAGGAGGGGCTCACAGTGTTCGCAGGGTCCTGGTGAAGCTCGAGGTGCTGTCGGCTTGGCGAGGGGTGCGCTGGAGCAGAGGGGATTGCTCGTCGGAGACGGTGGCGGCGTCAGGCGACTCTGTTTGTCGTCGGGGGCGAGGTTGCAGATCGCCCTAAGGCAAGTGGAGCACATGGTTAGACGCGGGCGAGTGCGCAGATGATAGGAGCATCAACGGAGAGGCTCGGGGCGGTCTGCTCTTACCAGGGGAGCTCGATGGAGTTGAGACAGACGGCGGCGGTGCTCTGGTGAGGACGAAGTCGATGCTACGGGGCACGTGGGAGTGAGCTGGGGCTATGGGCAGGTGCGCCTGGCGATGGGGAATATGCCTGCGTGCAGAGGGAGTCGAGGCGCAGCTGGACGGCGTTGGAATTGGTCAGGGAACCTCGTTGGAGCAGAAGGTTTCGAGCTCAGAATTCCTGCAGCCTGGTGGCAGAGGGGAGGCGCTGTTTGGGGGAAAGAGAGAAGAGGCGTGGGCGCTTATCTACGCGTGATCACAACGAGGATTTACTCAGCCATTCACGCGTGTTGACGCCGGCAATAACTCGGCTGCAACGGCAGGGCGACGTGGTCGTGGGGAAGACGATGGCTGGCGATGTGGGGCCGTGCTGACAGTGAGAGAGAGAGGGCACGGGATCCACCTGTCTGTGACTCTGCGGGTGTGCTCGCGCGTAAGAAAATGCTTCTCTGTGGGGGAAAAAGTTGGGCTGCGAGTGGGCTTGCTGGGCTTCTTAGCTGGGCTAGGTTTGATTCATTTTTTTTATACAGGAAGCTTTTTCTTTTTCCATTTGGAATTTCTGTTTTGATTTTATTCAAACAATTCAAACACCCAAATGAATTAAAACCTTTGCCAAACTTTGTATTTATTTTAATTCTGTTTAACAACACAATCCAAGGTCCAAAACAAAATAATTTTTATTCTTTTTAGGATCCATTAAAAATTAAATAAATAGACCTTAGTCATTAATTCAAATAGGATTTTATTTATTTAAAAACTCTATTTGAAATCTAAATAATATCAAAACCATTTCAGTAGGTTTTTCTTTGAAAATATAAAACACTTGGAAATCTTATTTAAAATAAATTAACAAGTTTTAGTGTTTATTTAAAATGAAAAAGCCTTTACTTAAATAAAATTGCATATTAATAAATCCTTATTATTTTATTTAAATAAACCTTCACTCTTTTATCAAATATAAATATTTTATTTCAAAAGCTTGGCCAAGATTAATTTGGCTCTATAAAATAATCATTATTTATAAATCTACCTTTTCTTTTGAAAACCAAATCTTTTTATTAAAAATCCAAAAATAGTGATTCCAACTATTATAATTTTTATTTATTAATTGGTTATCTTTTTAAATCCCTTTAGGATTTTATTTGATCAAAATAGGTTTTGATGTTTCCAATTGGAATCAAAAAGTTTCTTCTCACCCGAAATTTCAACAAAAATTTATTTTGTTTATTTATTTTTCACATTTCAAAATTTAGAAAATTTTGGGATGTGACACTTTTGCTATTGTTTCTCCTCTAAACTTGTGTGATTTGGATACAACTAACACGGACTGACGCTGTTTTTAGCAGAATTACCTTGGTGTCTAGTTTTTGTGCAGAAAATCAACTATCAGGAAAAACTCGGAAAATATGCCAAAAATCCTATTTCACCAGAAGACTCATGGAGCCAGGAGACGATACGGAGTGGGGCTCTGAGGGGCCCACACCCCCTGCCACGCGGGGTGGGCCTGGCCGCGCCTGGAGGGGATGTGGCCGCCTCAGGCACCCCCTCGGCCTCCCTCTTCACCTATAAGTTGCCTTCTAACCTAAAAACTCAGGGGTGTTCGACGTTTTTCCAGAAAGAGTTCTTCTGCGCCGCCACCACCAGAAACCGCGATGAAGAACCAAAAACTCTGTTCTGGCACCCTGCCGGGACGGGAAATTTGGAGAGGATCATCGCCATCATCATCACCGACGCCTCTCCATCAACCATCCATGTTTCCCCCATCCATGAGTGAGTAATCCCCGCTGTAGGCTATGGGGACGGTAGGGACTGGATGAGTTCTATCATGTAATCGAATAAGATTGCTAGGGCATGGTGCCTAATATCTCTATTAGAGCTATTTGACTTTGTTGCAACTTGTTGTGCTTAATGCTTGTCACTAGGGCCTGAGTGCCATGATCTCAGATCTGAACTTATTATTGATTCATGATGATAGTATTGTTTGTGATCTTATCTGCAAGTTGTGAACACATATCATTGTCCGGATCCAAAGGCCCCGAAGTGACAAAAATTGGGACAGCCGGAGGGGATGGCTGTGATGTGAGGATCACATGTGTTCATGGAGTGTTAATGCTTTGCTTCGGTGCTCTATTAAAAGGAGTACCTTAATTGCCAGTAGATTCCCTTGAGGCCCCGCTACAACGGGCTGGCAGGACAAAATATGTTGCGCAAGTTCTCATGCGAGCACGTATGACTATATATGGGACACATGCCTATGATTGTTTAGTACTTGGATGCTTTATCTTATTTATCTGCAATTGCCCTAGATCTGGAAGTTACATATTTAGACTTGTCCATGTAACGCCCGTCCATCCATATCTATGCCTACCGCACTCATATCCTACCGTTTGCTACTACTGTTACTATTGCTCTTGTTTTACTACTGTTGTTACTTTGGTATTACTACTACAAAACTGTTGCTACTGATAAACTGCTGTGAGCAAGACTATTTCCAAGTGCAGCTGAATTGACAAGTCAGTTGTTAAGGCTTATAAGTATTCTTTGGCTCCCCTTGTGTCGAATCAATAAATTAGATAATATTACCCTCGAAGACTGTTGCGATCCCCTATACTTGTGGGCCATCAAGGAGGACGAGCACGTCCGTCTCTATATGGCTGTGTTGGACACCAGGGTCGACGATACCTCTCAGATTCTTCGGGGATCTCACCCGAGCTATGCTCTTGTGATGGTTCCGTCTCTGGGTTTTCACCTCCCGTGGCTTAGGCACCAGGAGTCGTCGTCTAGTTTTATTGAGCAAGATGTATTAGTTTCAAAATGACCAATGTTGCATGCATGTGGATCTGGGTAAAATGTTTGAATCACAATATGATTCACAATATGATTACATAAAAGGTTTAATATATTACATAGATCACCAACATCCCTATCTACTGTTGTGGTTTTCTTCTGCGCAGTAGCCATGGAGAATCTTCATCATTTAACAGGAGGCTTGGGTCAGTTTTCACTTTGAAGGGCGGGATTTCATGGAACTCATTATAATATTCCGACATATCTGTCTTGTCATCCACTCCCACGATGTTTCTTTTCCCTGAAAGAACTATGTGGCGCTTTTGCTCATCGGACGATGTATTCTTTTGCTTATTTATTTTTCTCAGTTTCGTAGACATGTACTTCACATAGAAAACTAGAGACACATCGTTGGCTAGGACGAATGGATCGTCCATGTATGCAAGATTGTTGAGATCCACTATTGTCATGCCATACTTTTCGTCTACATGTACCCCGCCTCCTGTCATCTTGACCCATTTGCACCGAAACAAAGGGACCTTAAAAGTAGGTCCATTCTCAAGTTCTCATATCTCCTCTATGTACCCATAATATGTGTCCTTCTGCCCATTGCCATTTGTTGCATCAAAGCGGACACCACTATTTTGGTTGGTGCTATTTTTATCTTGGGCGATCGTGTAATGTATTACGATTTATCTCGTACCCTTGGAAAGTACATATAATCAAAGATGGTAACCGTGCCAACAAGTACAGCTGATCTCCAACAGTGTTGTTATTCATGAGATGTGTCTGCAAACAACTGCCGAAAGTGGCCTCATGTTCCACTTTAATCCAGGAGTCAGTCTTCCCCGGGTTTTCCGAGCATAGAATAATCTTGTGTTTCTCGATATACGGAGCCACCAAGGTGGAATTGTGTAGAAACGTGTAGTGTGCTTTACTGAAAGAATCCCCGTCCATACATACCATTGCTTTCCTTCCTAGTGTGCCTATTCCAGTCAGCCTCCCCTCATACCGAGATTTAGGAACACCAATCAGCTTAAGGTCAGGAAGAAAGTCAACATAAAACTCAATGACCTCCTCTGTTCCATAGCCCTTGGAGATGCTTACTTCTGGACTAGCACGGTTATGAACATATTTCTTTAAGACTCCCATGAACCTCTCGAAGGGGAACATATTGTGCAGAAGGACCGAGAATTCTAATCTCTCCGACTAGGTGAACAAGGAGGTGCATCATAATATTGAAGAAAGATGGAGGGTACAACAACTCGAAGCTGACCAGACATTGGACCACATCAATCTGTAACCCTGATAGACTTTCTGGATCGATTACCTTCTGATAAATTGCATTGAGGAATGCACATACCTTCACAATGGCCAGTCGAACATTTTCTGGTAGAATCCCCCTCAATGCAACCGGAAGAAATTGCGTCATAAGCACATGTCAGTCATGGGAATTTAGGTTTTGGAATTTTTTCTCTTTCATATTTACTATTCCTTTTATGTTAGACAAGAAGCCATACGGGACCTTGATACTGAAAAGGACTTCAAAAAAGATTTCCTTCTCTTCCTTGGCAAGAGTGTAGCTGGCAGGCCCGTGAAACTTCCCTGGATGCTTGCCGTCTCATCCTTTATGACGTTGTTGGTCCTCCCGTGCTTCCGGTGTATATTTTGACTTCCCATACAAGCCTAGGAAGCCTACAATATTCACGTAAAGATTCTTCGTCAAGTGCATCATGTCGATTGCAGAGCGGACCTCATGGACTTCCCAATAGGGTAGCTCCCAAAATATAGATCTCTTCTTCCACATGGGTGTGTGTCCGTCGGCGTCTTTCGGAACAAGTTGTCCTCCAGGACCCTTTCCAAATACTACATTTAAATTTTGACCATACCAAATACATCAGCACCAGTACGGGGTCAGGCTTTTTCCGGTGATCTGCCTTGCTATCGAAATGCTTGCCATTTTTCCTTAAGTGATGTCTGAGCGGAAGAAAATGACGATTGTACGGGTACACATTCTTCATAGATTTATCTAGATATATACTTTTAGTCTCATCTAAACAGTGTGTGCATTCATTGTATCCCTTGTTCGTCTGTCCCGAGATGTTACTAAGAGCAGGCCAATCATTGATGGTTACGAACAGAAATGCTCGTAGGTCAAATGGCTCCTGTTTGTGCTCATCTCACACATGTAAACCTGGTTCAGATCACAACTGTGATACCCTGGCGCATGGCTCAATAGGATTGATAGGAAACCCATACCAATATCACATCCCAAGATTTTCCAAATCTTGTAATGTGAAAATTAAATGAATAAAATAAAACTTTGTTGATTTTCAGGGTGAAAAGGAACTTTTGAATCCAATTTGAAACTTTCAAAACCTATTTGGACCAAATAAAATCCTAAAGGGATTTAAAAAGTTAAATAAACAATAAACTTAAAAACATTTAAAATTCCTATTTTTGGATCTTTTAATAAAAGATTTGGTTTTCAAAAGAAAAGGTAGATTTATAAATAAGGATTATTTTATAGAGCCAAAGTAAACCTTGGCCAAAATTTTGAAACAAAAAGTTTTGCTTTGATTAAAAGAGTAAAGGTTTAAACAAAATAATGAGGATTTATTAATATCCAGTTTTATTAAAAATAAAGGCTTTTCCCATTTTAAATAAACACTAAAACTTATTAAATTATTTTAAATAAGTTTTCCAAGTATTTTATATTCTCAACTAAAACCTACTGAAGTGTTTTTGGTTTTATTTTAGATTTCAAAATAAATATTTTAATAAAACAAATCCTATTTGAATTATTAACTAAGGTCCATCTTATTTAATTATTAATGGACCCTAAAATAAAAATGTTATCTTATTTTAAACAAGTTTTCCAAATATCTTATATTTTCAAATAAAACCTACTGTTTTGGTTTTGATAATATTTAGTTTTCAAATAGAGATTTTATTAAATAAATCAAAACCTATTTGAATTATTAATTAAGGTCTATTTTATTTAATTATTAAATAGATCCTAAAAAGAATAAAATTATTATTTTATTTTTTTACTTTGATTTGTGTTGATAAACAGAGCTAAACCCAATATAAAGTTTAGTGGAAGTTTATTTGGTTTGGTTGTTTGATTTGTGATTTGAATTTCAAAATAGAAATTGAATTGGAAAAAGGAAAAAGAATTCAGAACAAAAAAAATTTGAAACGGCCCAGCCCAACTATCCTAGCCCACTAAGCCCAGCCAGCCCACCTCCTCTTACCCCCCCCCCCCCCCGAAGCGTTTTCTTTCACTCGAACTCACACCCGCTAAGTCGCTGACTACTGGACCCCGCTTCCCCTCTCTCTTCTTTGCTGACGAAGCGGACCCACGCAGCCAGCTCATCATCTTCTACCTCGCGGTGACCACGCCTCCAACACCTCCTCGCCGTTAAAGCTGGTGTAAATACACGTTATTGCCTCCATTAATCCCTCACTCGACCACGCCTTCTTAATCGCCTGCTTGCCCCCTCTCTTTTCCCCCAGACACCGCAGCACCGGAGCCACCAGGCTGCACGAATCGCAACCTCGAACGCCCTCTGCTCCGACGAGCTGTCCGGCCAATTCCAGCCAGTACCTGCCTCCCCTTGCCCCTTGGATGCTACGAGCTCGTTCACCATCACCGTGTGCTTCTTCCAGTACCTCCCACTTGTCTGCTCGTGCCCCACAGCCTCGCCTTCGTCTTCGTCTGGAAACCACCGCCGTCTGCACCAACTCTGGCGGGCTACTGTCGTCAACTCCGTGTGCCCCTTGCCCTATGGTGAGTTCCATTTCAACATGTACAAACTTGCACATCCTCCTGACCTGATCTCTTGCTCGCTTGCGCCCCAGACGCCCACCTCCGACAACATCTGACCGCACCCGAGGAGAAGTACAACTCCGGCGAGCGATTCAGGACTACCCTGTGCGCCCCTCGTCGAACCAACAACACGTTGAGCTTCCCCACGTCCTTGCGATCACGGTGAGCCTCTCCTCCTCTTCTCTCGCTTCCTAGAACGGCCAGACCACCTCGGACAGAGCGTGTGCCGCCAGTCATCGCCGCCGGCGCCGCCAGCTGAGGGTCAAACTCATCTGAGCCATTAGATCGTGATCCAGTGGACGCGATAGATTGACTTAAACCGAAACGGTACGTGTGATCTGAGCCGTGCGATGTTAGTTTAATCCTACGGCCTACAGCGCGTGATCCAGACGAAGCGGTATTAGCGAATAGAAACACGCCACGTGTCTCTGTTGAGTTGAATTAGAACAGAATTGATCTATTAGATTTGTGATTTTGTAAATTCACAACTTTCAAACCACACGTCCAAATTTTGCAAACTTTATATCAATGGAATCAGTGGAACAAGCCCTAGCCAACCATGCCATTTGTTTAGTAAAAAGTTTCTGTTAAATTGTTTGTTTTTGCAGAAACATTTGTATGCTTGTTTAGACTATAAAAATTATTCTAAAATGATTTTGGGGATAAAATCTTTGGCAATTGGATTGATTTGAACCTACTGACCATAGGAAACACTTTTTGGATTCAAAAATGTATTTGGTGAAGCAAAAGAATGATTCTTTGATTTAAAACCAATTCTAGTCAAATAAAAATGTGGTTTATTTATTAAAAATAGTTTTGGAGGAAAACCTTTGGGAAATGTTTTGTTTTAAACTCTCTGACCCTAAACACAAAGTTTTATGGTTTGAACACATATTTGGAGAACCCTATAGATTAATTCCTTAGTAAAAACATTTCTACACCACATAAAATGATACCTTGTTTTGAAAATGGTTTATGAAGTGAAATCTTTTGCAAATGACTTTGCCACTTTATAAAATGACCATTAGGTGTTTTCCAATGTTTATGTCCCATTAGGAACCACTTTTCCAAATAAAACAATCCTTGGCATGCTTGCATGCATTATCTTGGTTCTATGATTTTATGTGATGTTTTGCTTGATTGGTAGATTGAGTTTGTGCCTTGCTTGATTGAATTGTAGTGACTTGAAGAGTGTGATTGTTGCAAGGACAAGGAGTGAACTTATACCCTCTACCAAAAATGCAAGTGATGCTTCATACTTTTGTCCCATTACTTTCACTATGCATTAGTGATTTTTCTAAGTAAAACTTGCATGGAATTTTGCTAAGTATAAACCTTGCTATAGGAAAACCTAGTAGATGAAACCTTTGTAGAAATTTTCCTAAGTTAAGATTCCTACTACTATCAAGCTTAGCTTAGCTAATAGAAAACAAGGGTGGAATATATATCCATACTATGGAAAAATTTCTAAGTCTGAGGACTTGTGTTTTTGTTTAATAAAACAACTAAGTTAATGAATCACCTGGGTGGAATGGTAATTGCTTGGTGGTTTTTGGTTGAGTGGTTACACAAGGCCCATGTTTATGGTTAACCTTGTGTATCTCACTTGTGGATGGCCACCCAGGAACAAAGAGATTTGAGATGTCAAATATTGAGAAGCTTCAAGTGCAGCCACTTGGCATTATGGGCTCTGCCTGGATCATATAGGTTGCAAGAACTTAGCCATATGGACAGTTGGTGGTAGAGTTTGATAGGTTGGAACGCGTCCATTTTGGTCTAAGGGAAGGCTTCTGAAAGATCTTGTCTTGGTGAAACCAAGTCTTGTGGGGAAAGTGCACCACCTCTGCAGAGTGTAAAATCTAAGTACTTAGCCATGTCCCTGGTAAAGGACAATTTGAGCATCAAGACATGGAAGCAATCAAGAATCTCATCATCCAAATTTATAAGTTAAAAACTTGTGGTTGAACAAGGGTTAAAGGATCTCCAATCTTTGATTGGGAGATGCCTTGCGAAAGATTATTTTGTCAAGCAAAAACTTAGTGTTTTCAAATGTTAAGGAAAAATCTATTTTGAGCAATGCAAGCCCCAACTCCATATAGATGATAGACTCCACTATACTACCATAGTATCACTTGCCAATACAATTCAAATGTATTGACCCTTGTGGCTGTAACTTGTTATGTTGCAGGTTTGATTGATATTAGTAAAGTTGATTGATTAGGATTACAAGTCTACAACCAACATGTCTGCCTGTGGCACTTTGAAGATGAAGGACCCCATGCTTATAGATATTCTGTTGCAATGTAATGTAATAGCCAAATGAGCTATGTAAGATGTAATAAAATTATGTTATTCCTGGTTATAAAGTTGTATTATGACCTTTGTTTCTTGATATTACATCTTAACTGTGGATGCTAGCTATTGATCCAGGGACTAGCATTGTAAACACAGGGGACTCTACCTTATTAAAGGTTGGGAACCTTACAATCAACAAGTTGCAACTTCTTTTCCGGAAGCTCATTCGAAAAGAACTCTAAGGTTAAGCGTGCTTGGCGTAGAGAAATTCTAGGATGGGTGACCGACCGGGAAGTGGCTAACCGGGTGCGCATGAGTGAGGACAAAGTGCACGGAAAAGACTAGTGTTGGTCTGTGGGGATAGTCTAGAGATCCTACTGAGCTGGCAGAAGTGATAGCCATCGGTCCGGAGTGACCGGGGGTGTTATAACCTTGTGTATCTCACTTGTGGATGGCCACCCAGGAACAAAGAGATTCGAGATGTCAAATGTTGAGAAGCTTCAAGTGCAGCCACTTGGCATTATGGGCTCTGCCTGGATCATATAGGTTGCAATAACTTAGCCAAATGGACAGTTGGTGGTAGGGGATTGATAGGTTGGAACGCGTCCATTCTGGTCTAAGGGAAGGCTTGAAAGATCTTGTCTTGGTGAAACCAAGTCTTGTGGGGAAAGTGCACCACCTCTGCAGAGTGTAAAATCTAAGTACTTAGCCATGTCCCTGGTAAAGGACAATTTGAGCATCAAGACATGGAAGCTATCAAGAATCACCTCATCCAAATTTCTAAGTTAAAGCTTTGTGGTTTAACAAGGGATGAAGGATCACCAATTTCTATTGGGTGATGATTTTGTCAAGCAAAATCTTAGAGTTTTTCAAATGATAAGGAAAATCTATTTTGAGCAAATCAAGCCTAAGCTCCACTTAGCCAAATGCATATAGATGATAGATTCCACTATACTACCATAGTATCACTTGCCAATACAATTCAAATGTATTGACCCTTGTGGCTGTAACTTATTATGTTGTAGATTTGTTTGATGTTAGTGAAGTTTATTGATTAGGATTACAAGTCTACAACCAACATGACTGCCTGTGGCACTTTGAAGATGAAGGACCCCATGCTATTGTTATATTCTGCTGTATTGTAATGAGATAGCCAAATGATCTATGTAAGATGTAATAAATTATTTTATTCTTGGTTATAAAGTTGTATTATGACCTTTGTTTCTTGATATTACATCTTAACTGTGGATGCTAGCTTTTGATCCAGGGACTAGCATTGTAACACAGGCATATCTACCTTATTAAAGGTTGGGAACCTTACAACAACTGTAAAATTTCATCAACTAATAGCCTTCTACACATCAATGTCATTGCTGGGTTGCTTCGGGCCTTGGGTGAGCACTGGCATCATAATGAACTTCCGCTTCATGCACAACCAAGGAGGAAGGTTGTAGATACATAGAGTCACGGGTCAGGTGCTGTGACTACAGCTTTGCTCCCTAAAAGGATTCATGCCATCTGTACTTAGACCAAACCATAAGTTCCTTGCGTCACCAGCAAAATCCGGGAAGTCTCTCTCGATTTTTCTCCACTGCCGACCATCAGCGGGGTGCCTCAACATCCTGTCTTTCTTACGTTCTTCCATGTGCCAGTGAAACAACTTGGCATGCTCTTTGATTCTGAACAAACGTTTCAACCGTGGTATTATAGGAGCATACCACATCACCTTGGAAGGAACCCTCTTCCTGGGTGGCTTTTCGTCAACATCACCAGGGTCATCTTTTCTGATCGTATACCGCAATGTAGTACATACCGGGCATTTATCCATATTCTCGTACTTCTCACCGTGGTAGAGGATGCAGTCATTATGGCACGCATGTATTTTCTGCACATCTAATCCTAGAGGACAAACGAGCTTCTTTGCTTCGTACGTACTGGCGGACAATTCGTTATTTCTTGGAAGCAACTTCTTCATGAGTACCAGCAACTTCTCAAATCCCGAGTTAGTCACACCGGTCTCCGCCTCCCACTTCATCAATTTTAATGTGCTACCCAGCTTCTTCGGGCCATCTTCACAAGTTGGGTACAATAATTTGTTGTGGTCCTGTAACATCTGCTCGAACTGCAACCTCTCCTTTTCTGTGTTGTAGTCTCGCTTTGCATCAGAAATGACCCGACCAAGATCATCAGCGGGCTCATCTGGTTCCCATTCTTCACCTCCTTCTTCTTCATTGTCTTCCATTGTGGTATCAGCGTATTCAGGGAACATAGATCGGTAGTTGTCATCATCATTCTCTTCTTCATCGCCGTCTTCCATAGAAACCCCTATTTCTCCGTGCTTGGTCCAAACATTATAGCCGGACATAAAACTAGACAGAAGCAGGTGGCTCTGAATGACTCTTGCGGAAGTGTGATCCTTCTCCTTCCTACAGTCAACAAATGAACAACACATAAAACCATCCCGCCGCTTGTTCTCCTTGGCCACAAGACGAAAAGAACGCACGCCTTGTCTGAAAGCGGCAGAGTGTCGGTCACCATACATCCATGAATGTCTCATATGTATCATACAAATATATATCAAATGCAATCATGATGCTAAAATTAGTACCGTATGGTCTAAATGAGAAAATAGCTGCTAACCTTTTAGCACACTTCGAAACAAAGATGAGAAAACTTAAGTGCGGCTCGGACACCTCATATCATGTCTGTCTTGTGTGACCTAAAGTCGCATCGCTCTAATGGGCATTTCGCCGAACACCTCTAGTGCATATGAACAAGAAAAAATAGCACAAACCCACCACCTCTCCCACTAGAAAAAAATCAGTTGAGAGGGGGAGGGGCTGTGCCATATATATAGGGCCAGACCACTAGCCCCGGTTTGAGATACAAACCGAGACTAAAGGGGGTGCCCGCAGCGAGCGGCAGGCCCCAGACCCTTTAGTCCCGGTTTGCATCTCAAACCGGGACTAATGGTGTCTAACGCCGGGACCTATGGTTTGGGGGTGGCTTAGGCCGTCCGGTGCGAGCCATTAGTTCCGGCCCCAGCCATAGCCGGGACTAATGGCCCGGACGAAATGCCTGTTTTCTACTAGTGGAAATACATGCCTGTCGGAAGTGACCTCGGCCTATGCTAATACCAGGTCGACCTCGACCTAGTCGCACCCTTGATTCAAAAAGAATTTCCCATAGATTTTTAAAATGACAGAGGAGTAAGAGCAAGACCACAGTCTTTGCATATTAGTAGTTCAGCTTACAAAGTTATTACAAGATCGAGTATCACTTAAAGTTGATACATAAACCAACTACTCTGACCTAAATTAGTTGACTCAAATTTATCAAGATACGGATGTATCTAATACTAAATCATGTCTAGATACAATCGAATCTAGACAAATTCAAGTCAACTAATTTGGATCGGTGGAAGTAGTGAAAAAGAGGTCTGGTGGGCGGTAAGCCTGGTGTTGTCGAGGCCTCGTCCTCGTGGGTCTCCTATGCTTCGGATCATTCGGGGGGTGCGGATTTTGTTTCTCGGGAGAAATCCTTGTTTGCTTGCTTGACACCGACGCGGTGCCGCCTTCGGGTGGCACCTTTCCTTCCTGGAGGGCATCGTGGCTACCATCCGTCCACTTTCCTTAGTGTGCTGGGGGAAACCCCTAGGACTAGTGCGCTGGTTCGGGCAGTAGCGTCCGCATCCTTCTTGAAGGTGTTACTTGGTTCTTGATGTCTTGGAGCTAGGAGTGTGGTGGTACTTCTTCGGGGGGCGCATCGGTTGCGGGTTACCTTAGCTTAGTCGATCCGCCTCTCTCTCTTTTTTCTTTTTTTATTTTGGGTATGTGTTTTCTACTGCCCTAGCATTTCTTTTGGTTCGAGACTATCGTTGCTTTTATTGGGTATTTGCTATATTAATATAGCCGGGCGAAAGTCTATTTCGAGAGAAGTAGTAAAAAGGAGAAAAATGTGACTAGTATGTCTAGATACAAATGAGTCATTTATTTTGAAATGGAAGGAGTTGTTTTGTACCGAAGACTCTAGAACTTGAAAAGAATCTCATGTGTTTCATTTTGTTGCGAACGCTAATTTCTCTTTTGCCTCTCTTCTTTTGTCCCTAGGCAAGAAATGTATATTTTACTGCAATTTTTTGGTGGAGCATTCGAAACAAATATGTTACGTAATTCTTGTGTTTTTAGTACATCTGGTTCATATGGTCTTTATATTTTTACATTTTGTCATATCCTACACTCCAAACGGATCTACATATTAAAGAGAATATACTAATATCAAGTTGATATTAATTATACCTGACACGAGCCATTCTGAACACCAAGGATCCACCCAGCCGACAAATAAAAGAAGAGAAAACAAAAAAAGTCCCCACCAAGACAAACACAGTCTCGCAACATGAATACCACCACTGGTGTTGGCGGACGCCTCTACTCCAAAAAAAAAGCTTCTCCAAAACTATGGTTTCAGGAAGGTAACAATGCAGAAACATTGTCATCGTCTGGTCTAACCCTCATGATTAGATCCTGGGTTCTCACCTTGAAAAAAGTCATGTCTCCTAACAATTCCTTCAACAGGGAAGTGACTAGGGAATCACCATTGCAAAGTACAACCAACAAAGGTCAGACATAGGGTGTTCAACGGGGAAATTGAAACAAGGTTCTCAAAGAGCACCGACAAGAACGAAGTTTCTAGTGACTATCCCCACGACGAGAACAATGTTACAAAAATGACTCGTATACTTCTCCTAAATTGTTGCGAGTACTCCCCGAGATCTTTTAGACTCTGACATGACATTGCGGGTTCCTTGAGGGAATGAACCTTGGGTGGCCCGATCATCAGGATTTGGGGCGGGGAGTGAGGGGAAAGGCGATGAACGCGATGAACTCAACACAAATGGCAAGATAATGATACAAACACACGCAAACACACAAGATTTTGGTTGTCCTCGTTGGCCCAAACCACCAACCCGATAGAATCCTTGTGGATGAGACTGCTAGGTAGACATCCACGTAGGAAAGATCGATTAGGGGCTGCTAGAATCTACTCAGAAGAGATTGCAATCGATAGAGAGCTAAAGAGAGAGACCAACGCAATAGAGATCACGAGATAGAAAGAGCTCTCATACAGTGAGGGTCATGTACAACAAAGGTCTTGGTGTAGATCCTAGAGAGGTTCCCCTATGGGAAGATGGAGGCTAAGCCAAACCAACTCAATATTCATTCTAGGGTTTCTAGGAGGAGGTGGTGGCATATTTATAGGCCATCCACTTAAACAGGGGTATTCTAGGCATAAATAGGAAGTTATAGCAATATGGGGTGTTACATGGGCCATGCCTAGCTTCCAGGAAAGCATGCTTGCTCACTTAGGCCTGAGACTCCGGCGTCAGGAGCCGGAGGGGTGGACTCCGAGGTAGTCTTCGAAGTCACTCCAGGAACTCCTGGAAGCTGGTCTGGAGTCCTTGACGTCTCCAGGGTATGTTTTCGGGGTTCTCGCTGTAGGGTCTGGAGTCCTGGGCGAAGACTTTGGAGAGACAAGTCGAAGACTCCGGTCAGCTGGAGCAAAGAATCTGGTCCTTGGCAGCAGCATACGTCTTCTCTTCCATGCTTCTTGCTTGGGGGTCTTGGCTCCTGGGCATCCTTATATCCTCCTCTTGGCATCATGGTCATAGGCCTAGTCATACAATATGCACTTGGCTCAAGTAGGATGCCAGTCAAGTGATGACCAAAGGAGGACAAGAAATGGAAGTAATTCACCTTTGTAGGAGTGGTTGGAGTAGCATGATGTGGAAGAATGGTGATTGTAATATGTTAGGATGCATCATCTCTCCCCTCTTGAAAAAGAGTCGAACTCGAAGATATCGCATCATCATCATGTAAGGGAGTAGATGTACCCATTGTCTTGAGCTTGTAAACATTTGGATCTCTGGTGTCAAAGCCTTGTTCAAAGTTGTAGAAGATCTTTTAGTTATTCTTGCCTTCATTGAAAGGGCATGTGTGCCCCCATCTGTGGTTTTGGTAATTAATGACAAACTCTATGGTCTAATGTTTGCAGTGAGTTGCACTTGTAGGAATTATCCATTGGCATCGCTTGGACTATGTGTTGGTTTCAAGGTAGAAGCAATGAATAAGAAGCATTATCTAAGGGCTTTTGGCCTTTTGGAATCATGTAGAAGAAGAAGAATAAAGAAAACAATATCAAGTGTGTCTTGAAGAAGAAGATGGAATTTCTTGTGTGTATCTTCAAGACATCATCCAAATGAAGTTAGAAGAATTGTTGTGCAATTTCAAGACGCACCATCTCTAGAAGATCTCATCCGTGAAGCTTGCCATCCTCGTGATCAAGGATCAATGAAGTCAAGTTCTAAGCAAGAGTTTCCCATTTGTATGGGGGAACAATTCGTAAGTCTTCATCAAGAGAGCGCGAGCAAGAGCACTCAAGAAAGATGTTCCATCTTGAGGAGGATACAATTGTCTACATCCAGATCAAGTGGATTTCTCAAGGCAAAGGTATAATAATGATAGGTTTTTCCTTTTTACTGGTCTCATGTTGTTAGTTGGGATACCGGGTTTAGGATAGATTATCGTACTATCAAAAGGATTTGTCGAGTGAGTAACTCGATTGTATCTTTCGAAGAGAGCTCAAAACTTTGCATACTTAGCATTATATTTCTTGGTTGTTATTTGGACCCTATCCATGTGAGTTTCTAGAGCTTGTGTAATCTTTATAACAAGCTCTAGTTCATTAAAATGGTTTTCTTTTGTATCTCTTATTGCGATTTTCCTCTTGTGAGTTTTCCGGATCCACACTTTGGGAGATATGTCACATATATATGCTTGGTATTTTCTCCCTTGGTGATATCCAATATTTCCATTTTTTGGATGCTACGTGTTTGTATTTTTTCCAACAAAATTGGTTTCAACCTAATCAAAGTTTTCAAGGTCAAGTTATTGTATTTTGCATTTTGGAGGTTTTACCAGTTCCTCTCTTTTAGAGAGGTCTAACCTTTCATCTTGTGGTTTTTCTCTCCGTGATAGTATAATGATGTGTCTATGCATGATCTTGTAGGTCTTGTTGTCCTCTTCGAAACAAGCCCAAGATCATCGAAATCGAAGTCCGAATACAAAAATTATTGCCGTTTTCATACCAAGTGTCCGGGAGTTTTGAAAATCTGGTAGTACCAGGAAAAAGTCCGATAGTACCGGGATCTTGTGACTAGAATGCATTTGGGCAACCTGGGGAACCCAGGGACTCCGTTATTATCAGGATAAATTGTGGTAATACCGGGATTTCCCGGAAAAAGTGTGTTTGGGTACTTGCAATACCCGGTAGTACCGAGAATCGTGTATTTGGGCTGCAACGGTTGGATTTTGTAGGGACCTATTTAAAGGGCCTTATTCTCCAATGGTTTCCCAACTCTTTTTACAACTTTTCACCTCCATTGTTGACCTTTCCAAGCTTTCTTTCTCCCAATCCCTCCAATGATTCTTGCATCTTCTTAAGGGAAAAGAGACAGGATATCTAGATCTACATTTGCACCAATCAATCTCTCCTCTAAGTGAGGGGAACCCATTGGATCTAGATCTTGGAGCCTTTTATGGATTTCTTACTGTGTTTATAATCTCATATTCCCCCAATATATTTTATAGCTTTGGTGGAATTTGGGAGTGAAGGACTTTCCATTGCATTAGGTGCATTGTGTTGAGTTCTCCTCGAAGGATTTGGTTGGTGAAAACAAGAAGCTTGTTACCCTTTGGTTCTTGGAACCCTAGTTGGTGAAGTGGCCTTGGTGGTGATTTTTGGGAGCCTCCAATTAAGTTGTGGAGATTTCCCCAATCTTGTACGGGTTTGGTGACCACCCTCAAGTGTCCCATAGTGGATTGGGTGCTTGTCGTGCGGCGGTTGCTCAGGAGAATAGGGTGAGGCCTCTTGTGGCGATGGTGGTCTTAGTACCGTCCACCACTCCAACGAGACGTACTTCCTTGTAGGGAGGAAATCGGTAAAACATCATCGTCTCTGTGTTCCTCGATTATCTCTATACCCGAGCCTTTTCTTATGCACTTTACATTGTGATAGCCATCGTTCTTGAAGTAATCTATCTTGCTATCACCTTGTACCTTGTCTTTCTTAGCATAAGTTGTTGGTGCACATAGGTGAACCATAGTATATAATCTTTTTGCTTGACAAAGTAAATGCTAGTTTTATACTGCATTTATCAAGCCCATCTTGGAAAAGTTTTTGTAACATCCCAACATTAGAGCTTAGAAATAAGCTGAACACAAATGTGTGCATTGCATTCATGCACAGAAAATCCAAATAATTTTCGTGCTTTTGAACAAAACTTGTCAAAGTGATTGAAGCTTCTCTCATCTTGATGGAATTGAAGTAGATCATCAAGTTGACTGCGATAAGTTTCAATATGACCTTTGCTAAAACCTTATTTTGGGTAAATGAGATTTGATCTAAGGGTAGATCAAATGTAGTAGAAGTTTAACCCTAGTACATCACTTAATAATTTATATTTGATCCTTAAGTGATCATCTCCTAGTATTCATTACACAACTCATGAATACCAAGTTATAAATATAACTTAAGTAATAGGAATGTAACAACCAAATCTTAATCTCATCTACTTATACCATGAGTATCATGGTAATACCTAACCTTAATTCTTTAGTGAGATTGAGTAGGAAGGAAACCAAGTTAAGATCATTCACCATATATATTTCTTCCCATATCAATCCTTAACATCTCTATTGAACCTTGTTCTAATATCTGTTGTTCATCAAGGTTGAGTAATCAACTATTGATTCACCAATTCTTAACCTATCAATTCTTGATCTATCAACTCTTGTCCATATCATAGCATTCACTTAGGTCCTTAAGAGAAACAAGTAAGAAGAGGTAAGTGGTAATGCTAGTTTTAGATATCATCTATAGGATGGGAGTGTTGGAAGAGAATAAGATCATTGTGATAATTGATGGAGTTAACTCACTCCTAAAATGATAGAAGAGTTATTTGGAATATATAATTATATGGTAATAAAGAAGATTACAAGGATGAATCTTGAAGATAGTTACCAGGAGTAATCCTATTGGATCAAGTAGGTATAGACAATGAATAATATCTCTTAGTTCAATAGAGATAAACAGAAGATAATTATAATACCACTGTAATGTTGTATTGATGAAGGCCTTGATTAGCCAAATGGGAAACCTAAGTCATAAATGATCAAATAATTATAATGATCATGCTTTAGTCACCAAGATTGAATGCTTATATCATGTATAAGTGACCTTGGTGGATAGAACATGATTGAACCCTAGTATAGATATGTTATTCTAAGATAGCCATGACAAGTCACCATGACATGATGTGAAGTTTGAATATAAGATACTGAAGTTAAGTAGATATAAGCTAGTATGATTAAGCTGAAGCTAGAGTAGCATGGAGTTATTGAAGTAGTGTTATTCCTCTTAAAGAATAGTAAGGTTTTGAGGAAAGTAGTTTGATATATACATCTACTGGAGTAATATTAGTGGTGGATGATTAAGGAAGAGTATGAATAGAGTTAAAAGTAACTACTTGTTCGATTGGAGGTTATCAACAGTAGAGTAGTTGATATAACCAAGTATGGTTATGAGAAGATTATGAAAGCTTTAGTGCCAAGCTCATTGGATTTATAAATCGATTTAGAAGAATAAAAGGTGGATAAGAATATTCTTGTGAAGTAAAGCTCATCATGTTAGCACATGATGATGGATATGAAGGAGTAGTATATCTAGGAAAGGAATTCCTTAATTAGAAGTCTAGGATTGTGAATTATAGAAGATAGGAATTCTTGGTAAACACTCAACTTTAAATCTTTAACCAAACATAATATCTATTTCAAATGATTGATCTATCATCTTATTTCCATAATGCTTAATATGAATATTTTCCTATAACAAATCACTTAAGCACATCTTTGTCATTTCCAAATATCATAACCATATGTGCTTAGGAGTTATCTTTATCAATTCTTTTCCATAAGACATTCTAGAGAATAAATTTCTAGTTTAATGGGTGATATCATTAAAGATCACAAACATAAAGACAATATGTTTAACCATTAATCTTTACTCATATCAACAAAAGAATATAAGTATATTGGGTACCCTAAACCCTAGGGTAAGCATTTACAATTCAAACCCTAACTCCTAGGTTAGTTATAATAAAATATATACATTGCTATTTCCTAGATTCATGGGAATAATATTAATCATATTAGTTCCCTAGAACTTTATGTATCATATAATAAGAAAAGGATCACCATATATATATATATCCTCCAAACTATAATTTAACTAGAATTAAGTTCTAATATTAAATAAAGAAATATCATATAATAAATCCATGGTTTATTATATAAATAAAATTAATAACAAAGGCCCTTACAAAATATTACAAAGGAAGTATATAAAGAAAATAAAGAAATATAACATTATTTAGTAAAAGCTCACAAAATGTTACTAAAATACATTTTAGTATTACTACAATCATCCAACAAATAAATTCTATGAAGAACATTAAAATCAAATGTTAAAATACAAATCTAACAATAAAATAGAAAATAGAACAGAGAAAAGGAAAAGAGAAAAACAAGCAGTACCAGCCCACGACCCATTTCCTCTTCGCCCTATTTGTCACTCGTGAACCTCAACCAACTCTCTCCGCTCGCTCCGCAACGGCCCAGGCCCAAATACCGCTTCGTCGTCGTCTTCCTCGACGTCACAAGCAGCTCTCCGGAATGAGCGTCGTCGCCTAGATGAGACCAGATGAGACCACGGTGGAGACCGCCATGCTCCTCCCGTTCTTTTGCCCCAAATCGCACTAGATAGGGAGGCGTGGCTCAATCCAATTGCATCCTTGGTTCCCGACGTTGTTCGTAGACCTCACCGTTGTCTCCGACCTCGCCTCGCTTCATCGGCCACACCATCGCGTTCCTGGTGAGTTGCTGAACACGCTAGTGCCGTCCTTTTTCTGGATTGCTTCCGAAATCACCACCATAGTGGCCATCTGCCAGTGCCACTGCGGCACCTCGTCGCCGGTCATCCTCTGGTGACCATATACTAGCGGCGCCACCGCTATTAGCCTTCCCCGTAGTGCACTGGATCGAACCGTAGTCGTCACATTCGCTAGAAGCCACCAGATCATCACCGTCGTTCGCCGTCTGAGAGTCACCGGCGAGGTGATGTCATCATGACGTCGGGCTCATGTCGAGTCAAATAGTCAACTGCTTTGACCTAGTCTTGCCCATGTGGCATGTGACATGGCCTAGGGCCCATCTTTCAATGTCTCTGAGTAGGAACAAGCCTAGTAACAAAAATATTAGCTAAGCTGTGCGTGTCATGTGGCATGTGGCCCACTAGTTAGTGACTAGGGTAGGTTAAGTCTGGGTAAGAAAAGTAATTCCCTATTTGTAATATTATTTAGAATTTAATTAGAAAATGATTCAATCTTAAAAATTTAATAACTTTTGTTTTATAATTTAGAAAATATGTTTAATATATGAAATTTTTTAGAAAAATAAAATCTATAACATTAAACTGTTGTCAAACATTATTATGTCAACAATTTAAATAATTATTATTTCATAAAGTTCTATAAGTAATAATACTTTGATAATACATATTTTAATATTAGTAAAAGTTAAAAATATAAATAAAATTCTAAAAATCTTAGAAAAATAAGAACTATAATTTAAAACTATAATCATGCATTATTATTTCATTTAATTAAATATTTGTTATTTATTAATTAGTTATAAAGTAATAATTCTTATTATTTATAAATCACAAAAATAAATCTAATATTACCAAAATTATCACAAAAATAATACCTACATGTTAAAAATTTAATATTCCACTTTTGAAGTAAATAAAAAAACTTAATACTCTAATAACTTGAATTTAAACCTATTTCCTTAGTTAATAATTCATATAAGGGGTAAATAAAAATTTCTAATATTTCTAAAATTAGCCAATTAAGTCTAGTAAATAGTATTAGTCTTAAATATTGATATTATGAAGTCAAAATGGTTCAACACATTTTAAATATAATCTTGTTGAATTATCATTCAACTAGAAGTGTAGATCATTTTCTAAAAAGATTTTTATCAATTATAAAATCTTCAAGAATGATGCTTTCAACCAAATAAAACCTTTTATCATTGTTTCACTCACAATTTTATAATGGACTAAATCCAAAGATAATTCATAAGTAGTATATAATATTGTTTACTTATTCACAAAGCATAACCACACCCTTATAAGGAAATAAATCCTTTTATACATTTATAATGTAAAGAAACCACTACCCAAATAGAAGTAATGCCATTCTTAAACAACTTTAAGGAAATATTATAAGATGAGCAAGTACAATATCATAAGCATTACACCTTAAATCCATCCATGTCCTTAAAAATAACTTTAGTCCACAAGACTTTAGATATAATGCTAAAACTTTGTTATGTGTTTTATAGTTAACTTTGGTCTGTTATAATTAAGTCGTAAAGCATCTCAAGTCCAGACTATTCAAGCAAGCATAAACAACATCAACCACATTCTATCAATTATATTCAAAAAGCTATTAGGATTGTGTAAACCTTAGTAAAAAAATTCTTCAAATGTTATTCTTTTTTCCACTTCAGACAACAGATGCCAATATATAATAATCACATTACTTTATACTTTACTTGTATACTTAGGATTGATAACACTTAAGTTCTTTATAAGTGACATTACTTGTAAAGTAAAATTTGAAGATAAACAATTATTGTATAAGCAATCTTGAGTAGCATTCCACATTTGTGTAACTCATTGTTTTATGGTATTATAATTACATGTTGTTTTACACACACTCACAAGCCTCAATAAGAATCAAAAGTGTGAAACTTATCTAAAAGGATAACACATTCTAAAGTAATAATTTCCAGTATCCAAACCCTAGAACAACATTATCCCCGAGATTTGAGTTTACGAAATTGCATTACATTAATTATGTATAATAGAATCTTGCTTCTTTAAATATTAGTCCTTGCTGATTTCAGATATTGGATCTTATATTGTCTTAAAGACCTTGAGTGCATAATCTTGCAATCACAAAAGGCAAGTTCACACTTGCTCATGTCCTTTGAATATTTGCTGTAAAGTATTTTAAAAATCCAGTGTTGTCATCACCTGCATTTGAAAAAGGTCAGAAAACACTATTTTCATAAAAATATGATTATGGGTTATTTACCATGAGGTAATAACCTACTATAAAAGTTCCGGTGGTAAAGGAATATATTATCTAGTACTTAACAACCAATGTCGCCACTCATTCTTGCGCCGTATATCACATGTTAACCATGATATTTGGAATGGGACGGAGAAGTCAGCTGTATCTTCTTCCTCCCGCATGTAGCCGGATGTGGAGGTCATGGTTGTTATCACTTGTAGCGTGCATGAAAGTTCTGGTAAATCCATGAAGGCTGACTAACATAGCTTTTCAGAATAAAAGCAACCTTTGAAGAAATGTTTACGAAAACCTTCATTGCCTATGACCTATGGTCTCTGGCTGTAGATATAGTGCATCAAACACTCCTTTCTAGTGAACTTGCTGAGTATGCTCGTACTCAACGTATATTCTTAACCCTTGCTAGATTCTAAAGCCATTAAGTCATGCTCCAGGAATCACCATCAAAAGCCAAAGCTCTTCAATGAAGTCAAGAAAGTCAACATATATATCAACTCAAGTGAAGACGAAGTTACTGATTAGATAGGAATATAATCTCTAGCCGTAGAACCTATTTCTGTAGTGTATTGCAATAGCAGCAATGCCAGACCATTAGTTAAAATACTAGTCTTAAGAGTATGATAGTTTTTGAGTTGTTTATTTATGATTCTTCTTTGTAAGAAGTTTCTTTCTCTCTCTTTAACCTAGAGTGTTCTCTGGATCTTGTGTAAAGAGTTGAGTTGTAACCTATAGTCATGTCTTGGACCTGTTGTGTTTCTGTTGTACCACTCTGAGGGATGTAACACTAGTGAACGGTGTTTCATTGGTGTTATATCAATGACTATAGTGTACTACATCATGCAGTGGTATGCTGGGTCACCGCAGTTTTTAACCGCCTATCCACCTTCCTCTAGGCGGCATCTTTGTCCTTTCATTCATGTTGCAATTGGAGATCTTGTAGCATATGTCTTGAGGCGGTGGCCTATATTGGGTACCTTGCAAAACCGAGAATAGAGAGAGAGAGAGTTGTATGATGATTTTTTATCATGGGTTACATTCAAATCACTCTTCTCACTTTTGGTGGCATGCGACGTGGCACTCATGATTTTTACACTCATTTTAGGATTGTGGCTCTCATTCATGTGAAGGTGGTTCACTCTCTCACCTCTCATCTAACAAGGATTCTTTGCTTGTTGTATCTTGGGTAAATGTGTGACATTGGAGGCAATTATTTGGTTAGGTGACAGAGGTTGGAGAAATGAAGGTTTTGTTGTTACATGGGAAGGAGTATTGGTTGGTGATAGCAGCATGCTTGCGCACTCTGACAAAGTGTTGTGAATCGAAACCATTACGATGTGTCTACATGTGCTTTTTTGGAGATCAAGACGAAAAAAAGATTCTTTCCTACTCTATTCCGTCTCTAAATATAATTTAGAGCATCTCCAGCAGATGATGTATTGGAACTTTTTTAGGTTTTTACATCATCTACTTTTTCACTCAAAACTCCGATGATCTAAAATACATCGCCTCTTCTCTGAAGGTGCTCCAGCATATGATGTATTTTACATCACCACCTAGGCTATGTATATTTTAGGTTTACAAACATATGAATGAAACTCATATATAAACGATTTGAAAACAGAAATAAAATCGAAACATTACTAAATATTACATGACACAAATAGTTCATCATTATTACACAAATAGTTCATCATTAACTTGCACACAAATCAACTCACAAACACTCGAAGTTCATTGTCAAACACACATAGTTCATCACATAATTCAAATATGTCCACCACTTCTTTGTTTCCCCCACCATGTCCACCACTCCTCCATGAGATCCTTCTGGAGATTTTCATGGGTACCTTCATCATGGATCGCGTGGTAGCACTCAATGAAGCGGGCGACTCGGTCTCGCAGCCATCGCAACATCACCGGATGCCCCATCAACTCATAGTGATTCTCGTCCACATCTTGACCTTGCTCGTAATGATCATGTTATCCATGATCACACAAGACATCATTATGTACCAAAGGATCTCTTGCTTCTAGAACTTCGCCGGACCTCTCACAATAGCAAATTGGGCTTGCAAAATCCCAAATGCTCTCTCCACATCCTTCTTAGCAACCGCTTTTGTAGATTGAAAGTCTTGTTCTTTCTTATCTAAGGGGCTGATGAGAGGCTTCACAAATGTAGCCCACTTTCGATAGATGCCATCAGCAAGGTAGTAGACTTTGTGGTAGGTGCATCCGTTGGATACAAACTGCACCGACGCTGTCTCTTAATTGGCTAGCTTGGCAAAGAGGTGACCTCTAAAGAACATTGATGTCATTGCAAGATCCCGACATCCCAAAGAAAGCATGCCAAATCCACGTCTCCTTGTTGACAATGGCTTCAAGAATAATAGTGGGGTCCTTCTTGTGTCATTTGAATTATCCATACCAAGCCGCATGACAATACTTCCACCTCTAATGCATGCAATCAATGGAGCCAAGCATTCCAGAAAAACCACAGGAGGCGTTGATCGCTAGAAGTGTAGCCGTGTCTTGAGCATTGGGAGATCTCAAGTACTCCAGACCAAACACCTCGACAATAGAAACAACAAAGCGCCTGACATACAAAATGACTTGTCTCTCACCCATTCCCAAGTTGTCATCGACGAGATCCGTTAGGATACCATATGCCATCGTGCGCAATACGACTGTCATCTTATGAAATGTAGAGTATATTTCCATCACTATGTCCAAGTATTCCGGCTGCATTCCTCCTTTGCTTGAAGAAGGTGTCGTGCAACTTCACTGACTTCGCAATGTACCTAAAAAACTCCGTCCCCATCCAAAACTAGTGATTGAAGTAGAGCTCGGGATATATCAGTGACAGGAAAAATAGTTGCCTATCAACCGATGGTCGGAATCGTCCCTCTCTCTCTTGAATGTCTCCCGGTAGAGGACTAAAACGCCATGCTCGGGCCGCTTGTTCTTATACACGTGCATTGAAAGCACCATGGCGATGTCTTCTTTGTCTTCCATGTCAAACTCTTCGTCAGACGTGGTGTAGTCATAGGAGCCCCAATGCTTGCTCACTTTACTTAAGCGGTCTAGATGTCTTGACTAACGCATTTTCCTTCTACTTACCTATATTTTAGGACCCTAATATGAAGTACCTAAATCTTAAAGAGCGACTTCCCCTTACTTTTAATTCAATACCTCAGAAACTAGAATCCACTATTTGGTTGACACTTTCAGGAACCCAATTCCTGGATTATTGTGCTTCTATCAAGCAGGAGGAGCATCTCTCTCTGTCAATAGATTCCCTTGCGCATCCGTTTTCGAGCTAGGCTCAAATTGTATATTTCTTTCTTTACTTGACGCAAGAATAACCAGAGATGGCATTAATGAGATGGACAAAGCTTCATTTACAAGGGAGAAAACTAGGAAGGCTCCTAAAAGAACGAAAAGCGAAAAGTCTTATGTGTCAAACTATCTGTTGATTTGGGATTGCTATGCTTGTGAAAGTAAGCTTTATCGTTTTCGAGTTCTTGCTTGACAACGGATTGACTATATTTTTACCAAGCGGTAGTTGA
The DNA here is from genome assembly GCA_916181665.1 of Avena sativa. Taxonomy (NCBI): domain Eukaryota; kingdom Viridiplantae; phylum Streptophyta; class Magnoliopsida; order Poales; family Poaceae; genus Avena; species Avena sativa. The sequence continues at coordinate 514,666,491 of OV702294.1, forward strand.
ACAGGGCCCTTAGCTATTTAGATTGATCCTAAATGGCAGTTAGACTGCTGATACCCATTCTCTTTGCTCTGTTCTGCTCTTTTCTTCACTTTCTCTTTGCATGTGCGCGATTCCTCTCGCACGAAATAGGGGCCCCATCTGCTAGGCTCTCTACCCGGAAGACCAATAGCAAAGTATTCCCTTACGGGTTATGAAGGCATGTCAGTAAAGCAAGTGAAGACTTTTAGCATATAATGATCACAGAATTAGGGCTGTGATGAGTCAGATATCGATAAGCCGGCATTGTCCTTGAAGGGGGCGAATCTATACCGGAAGCATGCTCAAACTCATCTACATTTGCCAAATGATTGTATCAATTAACTAAAATATAATAAATAAAATTACAAACAAATTATTACAAGCACAAGAGACAAAACATTTACCTTTGAAAAAAGGGCAAACATCGGCTGTGCAACGCGGCGCTCCGCTCCGGCGGCAGTAAGTGGATGGGTCGATGGCGGGTGTGAGACCATGGCACATGGCTTAATAGGAATTGGTAGGATACCCATGCTAGCAAGTTGCAATTTTTTCCAGAAGCTCATCTAAAAAGAACTATGAGGTTAAGCGTGCTTGGCCTAGAGCAATCTAAGGATGGGTGATCGACCGGGAAGTGGGTCCCGGGTACGTACGAGTGAGGATAAAGTGTGCAGAAAATATAAGTGTTGGTCTGTGAGGCTAGTCTAGAGATCGTATTGAGCTTCCGGGAGTGATAGCCCGGGCACGGAGAGTCGGGGGGTGTTAGAAGTGGTATCATAGCCGATCCTCGCGGTTACACGGGCGTGTACGGGTCAGTGGGGGACATGTGAGGCATGTCGCGTGTGGTCCGGAGTGGACACAACATGGCACATGTGCCGACACTGGACGCACAAAAGTGTGCCAAGAGAGGACGTTCCTGGCTTGTGGTTGATCGACGAGGGCATCGAACTTCTAAGGGTGGGTGTATGTGAAACCCTGGCGCATGGCTTAATAGGGTTGCAACTTATTTCCGGAATCTCATATGAAAAGAACTCTAAGGTTAAGCGTGGTTTGCCTAGAGCAAGTTGAGGATGAGTGACCGACCCATAAGTGGGTCTCATGTGCACACGAGTAAGAATAAGGTGCATAGAAAAGAAAAGTGTTGGTCTGTGGGGCTAGTCTAGAGATTCTATTGAGCTTTCAGGAGTGACAACAGGGCACGGAGAGTCCGGGGTGTTACAACGGGGCAGAGGAGCTGGAGGCCGGCGATAATCTCAGTTACGCACCGAGGTACAGCAGCACCGACAAATGACAGGGTTACGTCGGATTCGTGCAAAGTGGAACCAGTCTCGGCCGGACTCGGCAGATCAAAGGTCACCGTGGATTTGTGGCCCCACAGACGTCCGACAATGGCGGCGGCGAGATGGAATCGGGTCGGCGGGCGATGGATTTTCACCGTGGTGACCACGTGTTTTCGGCCATCTCTAGCTGTGGGACGAGTCCGACGAGGCGGAGCGGGGGCCGGCGGGTGACGTGGGAGCGATGGCGGCTGGCCGGATTTGGGAGTGCAGAAACGACAAAACGGCAGTTGAAGCTCGTGCACGTCGATATCACCTGTGATGTATATTTGCATCCCGCTTGGTGCAAAATTTGCATCCCGGTGAAGGTTTCGGGGGCTTTTTTTTACATCTACATCATCCGTTCAAGCTATTATTTTGGACCAAAGTTATGTTATATGGTACTGTAGTAGTTATTTTACATCTACATCAACATTATCTGCTGGAGGTGCTCTTGTGACTAAGACGCTAGGTTAGGGCATCAGTTAGCTTTAGCTAAGACACGTCTCTCACTGTCATGGGAATACCAGATCTACCTTTTTTCTAGTTGTCCGCTCAAGCACGTTGCTGTTCATGAGGGTTTGTCCAGTTCGGCCTAACCTTAACGCGGCATCTACTACAGCTCACATGCCTTGAAGCATAGCCTCTAACAATGCATGTTTAAACCTTTTTTCACATTATCAGCACTGCAATGGCTATCAAAGATAGAACATATAACGTTATTGCAAGAGCTATGTGGGGCTTTGGCTTCTCTAGCTATGTTGGTCTTATGTAAAATTTGAAAACAGAGGAACCCCACGTTTTCCATTACAATGCATCGAAATCTTTCACGTTGGTTGAAAAAATGAAAAATGAAATGGTTATGTGAGGCCTTGCCGGGGCAAAGGCCTTGAGTAACGTTATGCCGTGAGAGTAGTCTTTGTGTTTGGTCTTGGCTTATTGCCAAGATTGGTTTGTAAGACTTTCTAAAAAAAATGTTAATCAATGAAAATAACAACTATTTTATCTTTTTTAAAGTATTATTGCAAGAGCGACAATAGAGAAATTGACTTGTAAAGAAACTGGATTTCGATCTGCGGTCCAAATATTTTGCAGTTAAAACTTCTCTGCCTAATATTGGCCAATTGCCAACAGAGGTTTGTTGAAAGAAACAGAATTACAAGAGTCAAAGTCACAGCTTTGTCCGCCCACCCCGATATGTTCTGCTCGGATTGGTTTCGGCCAGACTACCGACCAAGGCCTCCTGCTGTCTCGCATCCGGAAAATTCTTCAGTCCGAAGAACTACCTAAGCCCACCTTGTTTGGTTTGGTGCAAGCACATCAAAACGGCGATTCTACGTTGCACGGTATATAACGTGCACGGCCCCACCCCCTTTCTCTCCTCTGTTTCATTGATTTTGTGTCAGACTAATCCCTTCTCTTTCATATTGTTGTATAATTTAAAACGCTTATAGATTTTGAACCATAAGTCTAATTTAAAAACCGTTTGTACTTTTGAGATTCTAATAAAGAGAGCTTCAAAACAAGACTAATATTAAATATATTCTAATAATATTTGTAAATTGACTTTTTAAAGTTAATAAAATAATAAAAAACTGTACGAAATATGGTGGTTTTTTATTGTTAAAACAGACTGTTTCTTTGTGTTTCAAAGATTCGTAAATCATAGTTAAAAAATAATTGCCAAATTCCTTCGTGTTCAAACAAAAAAATATAGTAAGGAAAAAAAACAATAACACAATCTATTTCATTCAGAATCATGACACTTTATTGTGTTTCAAAATTTAAGTTTTCAATTTTATTAATTTTAGGCTTATTTAAAAGATTTAATCGAAATAAATATACAGGTTCAAACAGATTTTTTATTTGATAATTATTGCAATATTGGATTTGAGTCCAAAGCCTAACGGAAACACACGATGCTTGCGCGAGCGCAATTCGGAGACACAGTATTTTATATCTCATTTTATAGCGGTTTATTATGCATCATCATGTTTGAATATGTTTCAACATACTTCAGACTAGTATTAGAACTATTCAATAAATTTATCAATTAGAAAAATCATTTAATTTTTGTATTTTCTTTAATGTTATTTCAATGGGTTTCATAATCCATCATGACATTTTGTTGTGTATCAAAATCGAAATTTGATTTTTTTAAAAGTAAACCTTAATTGGGCTTGTTTAAAAGATATCGTCAAAAGAACTACACATGTTTAAACAAATTTTTAGTCTAATATTTATTTTGATACATGTAGCCTTTTCAATTCAAACACTAGAAATCACTCTGCAGAATAAGGTCGCAGTGAATAGCAAGATTCTTGCATGTGTGTCAGATCATGTAATATAAAATATAGATAAGCTATGAACACATAGTGGTAGAGATAGTGCCAGGTACCAATCTCAAATGAAATGGACGGATAGCACATACACGCTATCTCACGTGCACGCTAGAAAGACAATTCTGGCAAGCACACCCGCAGCCGCAAAGTCTTCAAAGTCCAAGCCCACTAGCATGACATTGCTTGACAGTATGATTTGCTATAGATGTTCAGCTGAGATATCAAGGAAATTTGCTATAGATGTTCAGCTGAAACAGAAAATTTTCCACTAGTAAAATGTCGAAAGGTATGGTTACAGGTCACAGATAAACATGCTTCACAAGTTACAAGGTTCGATTAGTCAAAATACTTCAACTATCTAATACCCCTTAGCAAAAAACCTATGAAATACTAGCTGGTATATGTTATCAGTAAGCGGTTCAGCAGCTATTTCAGTGGACAATAACAGAGTATGAAGGTGAGACATTTCTGAGTTGTTAAAAAAAGAGAGTAGCTAATTCCAGTAGCGATATCCAACAACAAGGAAATTGGGGGGCCGTGCAACACGGCCCAGTCAATGCTCCAAATTCTACGGATCGTCCATCCTAGTTGGTCCAAAGTCCAAGCATCAATTTAATGGGTTTGGTGAAGTGGTGACAACGAGCAAACAAAGCCAGACTTCCAATTCAAATGTGCAGTATATAAGGCGCCAAATGGAAGAGCATTTGGAGGCAAACCAAGCAAGCAAGAGTACATCACCATGGCCAACAGCACCAACATGAAGGGCACGGCCCTTCTCCTAGCTCTTGCACCGATGCTGCTGTCCTACTGTAGCGCCTCCTGGCTGGCCTCCCCGCCAGTTGAAGCAGCTATGGCACCAGCACCCTATGATGATGCTGCGTCCCCGCCTTACGACACCTTCCCGCTGGCCCTGGCTCCTGGTGCGGAGGCACCAATGACGGCGTACCACACAGCTGAACACGGGAAGCACCACCATCATGTGGAGTCGCCGGCAGAGGCACCAACACTCCGCAACGGATCTGAACAAGGGAATCAACGCCACCATGGGAATTCCCCGGCGGAGGCTCCTACAACACACCACAACAATGCATCTGAGCACAAGCACCATGGTCACTTTGGCCATGGCAATGTATCGCACCATGGTCACCTCAGCCACCAGCACCAGCACCACGAAGCTCCACCAATTCCATCCCCTGCTCATCATGCACCACCACCTCCACCTCCGGCTCACCATGCACCGCCGCCCTACTTGCCTCCCCCCACTCACCACACACCACCCCCGCCCGTTCACCATCCGCCACCCCCTGCTCACCAATCACCCCCGCCCCCAACTCACCACATGCCACCCCCGCCTCCATCCCGTTACCCACCGCATGTCCCGGCACCTCCGACGCATAAGTATCCACCACCACCCCCATCTCACCATGGTAAATCACCGCCACCACCCTCCGCTCACCATGGTAAAGCTCCGCCACCACCGCCACGTCGCCATGGTAAATTCCCACCACCATATGGATCAGGGTATTCGTCCATAGCGCCATCGCCATCTTACTATGGTGCGGATGCACCAACTAATTAAGGAGGACTCTCCCGGCCCTCTGTATCACAAAGTGCTCCTCATCATGCTTATAAGCCATGTCCGAATTGAGTATCTGCCTCTGTGGTATCTATACAGTGGCAGGGTCAAGATGAACACTTAAATTACCTAACTAAGCACCACTAGCTCGTTAAGCTAGATGTGATCTTATGATTTCCATATGTAGTATTTCCATCGTAATACTTTGTTTGCCAAGTTCCAAAGAGAAAGTTATACCGAATAAAGTGTGTATTTTCTTTGAAGTCATCGCTTTATGTAACATCGTTTCCTTGTTTTGAAAAGATTATGTTTGTTCTACCAGCTGATGAGAGTATGGTTAAAAACGAAACGGAAACGGATGAAAACATGCATTATTGTTTTCGTTTCCTTTTGTGTCGCCCAAATCGGAAACGAAACGGAGAACTCCGGAAACGAACACGGAATCGGAAATCATCAAAAACGAATATGGACGGATACGGGACGGATATGATACAAAAACGAACATTTGTCGGAATATAATATGAGACAATAGCCAAAATACCACTAGTAAAAACCGAACTTGCCAAAATACCACTAGTAAAAACCAACTTGCCAAAATAACACTTATTTCAGTTTTTCATAGCCAGAATACCACTAGTGACTAACTCAGACTAACATTATCTAACTGAGACATATATGCCTTTACCTTTTCATCACACTTGATAACATTTCAGCAAACATACTATCAGCATTTCAGTTGCACTTCAACAGCACAACTACACAACATTTCAGCACCAAATCGACAGCATTTCAGCACAAAATGACAACATTTCAGCAACACAACTAACAACATTTCAGCACAAAATAACAACATTACAGCAGCACAACTGACAACATTTCAGCAGCAAAGCTGGACAATATTTCAACACAATTGAACAATATTTCAGCAGTATTTTGGCTTCATTTCAAGCCAGTTTGACAATATTTCAACAATATCAACGGTACACATGGTTTCAGGCCACTACCATCCAAACAAAATATTATGGTTCACATGATTATCACAACCATAAGCAAAAGAGCATGGTTCTTGCAACCAAATGCACTAAACTCGCTGAAGAGGGCTAGGCGCAATATTTTTGCTTCTTGTACATGCACTAGGAGGTGAATTAGCAATTGCAATAGTTGTTGCCCTCTGCCTTGTCATTGGACTTGTAGGAGTACCTTGCTTAGTTGGTGTCCTAGGAGGAGTTGTCGCAATGCTTGCTTCAGTTTTTGTTTTTTTCCTACAACTCAATACACATTGTTAGCAACAATATGTAATACATTTATAAGCAAGTGGAAGAAATTTAAACTCGGAAAATAATTACCGTGGAGAAGGTGTAGCATCTCGGTCGGCATCACTTTCAATCTCTTTCTTCGTGCATGTCTTACGCATATGTCCTATTGCTCCACACCTTTTGCATTTATGTTTTCTACCGGTTCCACCCTCGGTGTAATTTTTTATCCTCCTAGTTCTTGGACGTCCAGCACTCTTGGTAAGTTTGGGAGGAACCATGTCAAACCCAGGATTTACCTTAGGCCATTGCGACCTGCCCCTAATTGGCACGAGAACTCCCTCATATGCCGCTCTAAATCTCGCCACCGAGAAGGACTCGTCAACATATTCCTCTAGCTTTGCTTGTTTGGAGAATATGAATCGAAGAGCATGTGTGCATGGCTTACCACAAATCTGCCATCTTCTACAAGAGCACTCTTTCTTCTCCAAGTTAATGGTGTGCCTCCAACCATTTCCTGAAATTTCAGCTAGATTTGGTGATGATCTTGCTTCCAAGTAATGCAGCCATTTGCTTTTCAAATTTAACTCCTTTATCACACTAGGTAGTATGTAACCTAGCAGCTTTTCCCCAATGGCTCGCCTTTTCTGTAGCAATATCATTATCATTTCCCTAAGCTTATCTAGAAGCTCAACAAGTGCAAGCTGCTTTATCTCCCTAATCCAATTATTGAAAACCTCTGCTAAATTATTGCTCACATACTCAACCTTCGCCATTGCTGAAAATTTGCTTCTTGTCCACACACGATTGTGGTGCATGTGCAAAAATGATATTGCTTCAGCGCTTTGTGCTTGTATTTCTGCAATTAGTGCATCATGCTTCTCTACTTCATATGTCCAAGATGCAGGCCACATATTATCTAGTATGTCACCTTTGAACTTTTTCTTGAAGTTAAGCATTAGATGCATCATGCATTCTCTATGTTCACAATTTGGGTAGACCATAGAAATGGCGCTCTCCAACCCCTTGCATGCATCTGTATGTATTGCAAGCCCTTGTGGCTCTCCAATGGCCAATTTCAATTGTTCCATGAACCACATCCAATTCTCTTTAGTTTCCTTCTAAAAAATACCAAATGCTACCGGAAACATCCAACTATGACCATCCACACCAATAGCTGCTGCCAATTGTCCAGTATATTTCCCACTAAGAAATGTTGCATCAACCCCCAAATATGGTCTACATCCTGCCAAAAACCCATCAATGCATGGCTTTAAGGCAATGAACAACCTATTGAAAACATGCACGCTATCACCTTTTTTGTTCTTAGTTGTTTTTATGTCTATCTCGAATATACTTCCAGGATTAGCCGCCAACAGTTCAGCCTTGAAGCTCCACAACAACTGAAAATTCTCCTTGTATGTGCCTTCCAATTGATCCTTTGCACGAGCTCTCCCTTTCCAAACATCAGTGTACTCAAGCATTCTCATTTGACCCATCATTCTCCTTCTGCAAATATGTGCTCTCCCCATCGCATCCAATCTGCTCATCATCCTCGTACTCCCCTGCATAGGCTTGTTTCGGCCAAGCAAAAAAGGATGCACGAACCGGCTGATCATCATCATCCTTGGCCATGACAGGAACATGAACATGTTCATTATGTTGTTGTTTGCTCTCAATGGTCACACCTAACCGTACTATTTTTGTGCCTGAACATGCATCAAACAATTCAGCAATCTCTGATTCAGAAATCAATGGGACTGTGGTATGTCCAGTTCCATACCAAATGGTCATTCTCTGATCATCAGACCATCTAAACTTCTCCTCGACAGCCACCTTAATGTGTGCCACAGACAAATTCCGACCGAACATAAAACCCCATGTTTTGCCCCTTGTGTAGATTCTCCTACCGTCTACAATTGTCAAGAAAGATTGAACAGCTATTTCTACCTTGAATTCATCCATCAGATCGACTCTGAAACAAATAAATACAAAAAAATCTAAATTTTAATGCCTTTTACAGTGGACAATAGCAGGAGCATCATGAAGAATAGCAGGGCTCACCACGGTCGGTCGAGCCACGGCCGGCAGAGGACGGAGCGGCAGACGAACAAGCCCCCGTGCACGGAGGCGGAGTGCGGTGGCCGGCAGAGTGCGGAGTGCGGTGGCCGGCGGCCGGCGAAGGGCGGGGGCCGATGAGAGCGGCAGCCGGCGAAGGGCGGAGGCCGACCACGTCCGGCCTAGCGAAGGACGGCTGAGAGAGGCGGACGGCGATAGAGGATCTAGAGGGAGGGGGAGCAGGGGGGAGGCACCAGCGGGAGTAGTGGTGAGGCACCATGGTTTCTCTTCTCTGTTTCTCACCACGGGAGGAGAAACGACGGGAGTTTGGGATAAGGGGTAGTTTGGGAAGTATGAAAAAAACTAACAGGTTGGCTCACGGCTTCTGTTTGACAACTGACGGAAGTGTTATTCTGGCTATAAAAACTGAGAGAGTGTTATTTTGGCAAGATGGTTTTTACTAGTGGTACTTTGGCAAGTTCGGTTTTTACTAGTGGTATTTTGGCTATTGTCTTATATAATATTGGTATAATATCATGGTCTTATACACCACAAAATATATAACAAACAAAGAATAGCTCACAATTTCGACAAGCGACAACTAAACATAAAGTAACACACATAATTCAACAGTTCAACAAGCACATAAGTTCACATAAATAGTTTCATATAAACTATGAGACACTTACTTCATTAGTATATAGATTGGGTCAGATATATATAGACCATGCATATATTCTATGGCCCCAAAAAGCAAAAGAAATCACTTACGCAAAGTATTATTTTGAGTTAATTCCAGCACTAATTACCCTATTTAGAAAATTTTCATTCTAATTACCCCATTTAGTAAAAGTTGTCCAATTTTTACCCCCTTTAAATTTTTGTGAGCGTTTTGAAAGGTAGATCCATGTTGTAAATACAGGTGGCTTAACACGTAAACTAGTTTTGGCGTGGCTGTTTTCTCTTGGCAGGTTTTTTCTTTCCAATCTCCTATCTCGCTATTGTGTTTCCCGAATCTGTGCTAATGAAGAACTAGCTGAGGTGGGTCTGGTGCAACGATAGTGCTGCTAGCTGCGGTTAAATAAGAACTAGAAGGGCTTCGTAACAGGCTCTTGTTTAGCAGATCAACCGATTAAGAATCGTATTAGCACTAGGATTTCTTTTGGCTTAAGAAAGACACTTTTTTTGTCGAGGGAAGACACGGTTTGAGGAATAGACAAGACCAGCGCATCCAAAAAACAATATGATTCAACTCATGATTAGACCGTTTCTAGCGAGAAATAAAAATCATAAAAAAGACGAAGTGGCATGCAACTTGTACTAGACACCCCTTGCCAAAACACTCATAAAATTTTACATGGGGTAAAAATTGGCACAACTTTTCCTAAATAGGGTAATTAGGATGAATATTTGCTAAATGGGATAATTAGTGTCAAATTTTTAAAATTAGGGGGTAAAAAGTGGAATTTACTCTATTATTTTATACATGGACCTGACTTATATTTTCGGAAAGTTTCCGAATCTGTTTATCCGGAATTTTTTTACTGTTTCTGTTTCCGCTGGAAATGGCTCCCTCGTTTTCTTTAATATTTCGTTTCCGTAAAATGTCTTTTTCATTTTCTTTTTACCTCCTCATTTCTATTTTCTTCGGAAACGGACGAAAAGTTATTTTCAATCATAGGTGAGAGTATACTATAGCCTAACACGACCATGCTTTGAACTTGTTAGGTTGCTTGCTGGTTTCCGTACGCTGTGTCAAATCATATGTTACATTGATTCCAGCTTATTGATGATTACGTAATATTGAGCTCTACCTTATCCATACTTTTTTAAACGATATCTATTCATAAGCCTCAACGGTAGTACAAGAAATCCCAAAATAATAAAAATACAAACAAATCCTTGGACCATCTAGCGACGATTACACACACCCGAGTGAGCCGAAGGCGTCGCCCCTCCCTCGGTAGAGACGGACAAAACTTGTAGTAGTAAATCTTGTTATGGTAGATAGACGAAAAGTTGTCGTGCTAAAACACTAAAGGACCGACGCACGAGAGAAGCAATCACCGCCTATGAAGAGAAGTGTAAATCTGAAGGAGCATCGACCAAATCAAGCAAGATCCATCGGAGACAAACCTCCATAGGCCCTTCGACGACACTATAGGCACCACTCAGATAGGCTAGACTACAGGATTTTATTCCATTTTCAAGAAACCGCTACCGCAACATCTTTTTAAATAAGACACAAACCCTAACAAACCATAAAACAAAACATCAAAAAACAGAGACCTCCCACCACGCCTCCATGACCGTAACTCCACTGGAGACACGGCAGGTCAGCGGTGGCGTCAATGGAAGGCAGGAACCGATCACCTCTTGGAGTTTTTCTTTGTTTCTTCAAATTAGTGTTTGAACTATATCTTATCCATATTGAATTGTTTTTCGACCATGTTTCCGTCTAGTCTGTCTTTGCAGACGCCGACAAACCTCGACTAGTATGCATGGTAGAAAACTCGAGATCCTTGCCAGCGAAACTAGAGAAGATGCATCGATGTTCTTGGGCTCTTGTTAAACACAAACAAATTCCTATTACAACGATAGAGAAATTTTTGCATAAAAAGATATCCACTTTGTTGGATAAAATTATAAGACAAGAGAGTGCTTTCTTATAGGGACCAAGGCAGGCAAAAGCGTTAGTCTAAACCATACACTATTGTAGTTGGGTCTTATGCTAAGGTCTAGCCTTAACTGGTTATGTCTGGCAATGGCCTTTTTAAAAGTATTATTTTGTGAGTGTGGACTTTCTCTAGGATAAAAATCTATGGTATTTAATCAAGGTGATGACGGTGCTTGAGCATTCTTTCCATCTTTGAGGCATCGTTTTTGGACTTGTTAGATTTCTGGTGCTGTTTTGGTGGTGTTTGATCCGCGATTTTAAGGAGCGATTTTAAGGAACTGATCACTATAGTGGGAGTTTTATTTTATGTATTTATTTTTTCTGTTTTTGCCTGTGTGCATCGGTAGGATATGTAGGCTACTACGTTATCACAGAGGCTGGATGTATTTGGTATCTCCGTGATATTAATATATTCCCTTTATAAAAAATGTGTCTAGCCATTTATTACTGAGTGCTTTGACTAGGCAATCGGCAAAAGCTGCTATATGTTTGGTGTTTTTTTAGGAAAGGGGAATAAGACTCCGAGCTCTGCATTAGTCGATGCACACTTTTTTGTTTTAGTAGTTCATCATGTAAATTTATTATATAACCATTGATCACTGAAAGTTGACACGTAAATCAACCAACAAAAAATAAATATCATATATTACTACTAAACATCATGTAGTCGCCTGATATGCTGCTATCCATCCTAACTGAAAATATTCCGAGTGACCATCTGCAGACCATAATATCCTGATATTCCTCCTAGTAGTAGGAATGCTCATAGCTATACAAAATGCACCACCGTATGAATAACCTGCTAAAAGTTAAAAGTTATGGCTTTGTTAGAAACTATATGGTTCCTGCATCTCCATATATACTAACATAGGGCTGAAACACCAAATGTGGATTCTAGCATTTAAAAAATTATTAATTTCATTCAACCAATTCCCAAACATATTTATGATGTTAGATGGAGAAGGTAAGTCATATGTAAAATTTACTCCGCGTCATATAAGACTAGCAAAAGGACTTGATATAAATCGGTGTTCAATTGTCTCTTGTGTCCCACAAAAGAAATATTTTGTACATCCAACCCAATTCCTTTTTGCTAAGTTATCTTTGGTTAATAGAACTTTCTTATTGACAAACCACATGAAAAAGTTATCTTTAGTGGGATTTTTAAATCACTAGATATATTCGAAAGGAAGACGTGTGACCATTCATAAGGTCTTCGTACATGGAATTCACTGAGAATATACCCAAAGGTGTTAATTTGCACATAAATTTATCCGGTTCGTCAAGTAACTATACCAATATTAGCCTTTGGCATAATTGCATCCAGGTTGTCCAATTGTTACTAGTGAGTACTGATACGTCGTAAACGTATCTATAATTTTTGATGCTCCATGCTTGTTTAGTATCAACTTTGCTATGTTTTGTCTACACTTTGAGGTATTTTTATACATTTTCTGAGACTAACCTATTAACAAGATGTCATAGTGTCAGTTGCCTGTTTTCTGCTATTTTTGGTTTCAGAAAAGCTAGTAAGGAAATATTCTCGGAATTGGACGGGACAAAAGACAAAGTCAATATTTTATAGGAGAGAAGACGAAGTCTAAAGAGCAGCCGAAGGGGGTCCACATGATGGACACACCCTAGGGCCGCGCGGCCCAAGGGGGGAGCCACCACCTGGTGTTGGCCCCTTGGCCGCCCTCCTACCTCGCCCCTTCGCTTATAAAAGCACCTCGATGCAGAAACCCTAAGTACTCGATCAAATCTCCACGAAACAGCTCGTAGTCGTTGCTACCATCGTCCCTAGATCGGGGGGATCAGAAGCTCTTCTCGGCACCCTGCCGGAGGGGAGAGATCATCCCAGAGGCCTTCTTCATCACCATGCCAGCCTCCGGTATGATGCGTGAGTAGTTCACCCTTGAGCAATGGGTCCATACAGTAGCTAGATGGTTGTTTCTCCTTCTTTGTGCTATCATGTTTAGATCTTATGAGCTCCGTTCATGATCAAGATCATCTATTTATAATCATACATGTTGTGTTTGCGGGGATCCAATGGATATTGAGATACTATGTCAGATTGATTATTGATTCTATCATGTCTGTATTATTTGTGATCTTGCATGCTCTCCGTTGCTAGTAGCTATCTTGGCCAAGTAGATGGTTGTGACTCCAAGAGGGAGTATTTATGCTTGATAGTGGGTTCATGCCTCTAGTAATCTGGCGAAGTGACAGGAATCTCTAAGGTTGTAGATGTGCTGTTGCTACTAGGGATAAAATAACAATCTTTTGTTCATAGAACAATTGTATTGTTTACTTTACACACATTGCTTAATGCAATTATCCGTTGCTTGCAACTTAATACTACAGGAGGTTCAGATGATAACCTGAAGGTGGATTATTAGTTATAGATGCAGTTGGATTACGGTCTATGTATATTGTTGTAATGCCCAATAAAATATCATAGGAGTCATCATGACTAGTATATGCATTGTTATGATTCCTCAATCTGTCAATTGCTCTGTTCTAATTTGTTCACCCAACATGTTATATATCTTAAGGAGAACACCTCTAGTGAACTGTGGACGTTGGTCCAATCTTTATCATTGATACATTATCTACCGTTACCGTTTAATTTCTACAAGCAACTACTATCTTCCACACTATACGTTTAATCCTTTATTTTCAGCAAACCAGTGAGATTGACAACATCACTGTAAGTTGGGCCAAAGTCTTGAGTTTGTGTTATTCAGGATTCCAAGTTGTTAGCAACACCTTAGAGTTGTTTCCTTATCCTACTGGTTTGATAACCTTGGTTTTATAACTGATGGAAAACTTACTGTTGTGCTCATCATAACTTCCTCTTGGGGTCTCCCAACGAAGCTTACAGTGATCTGAGCCATCAAGACGTTTTCTGGCGCCGTTGCCAGGGAGTTAAGGACAGTTTTAATCTCTTCCTCCTCATCATTCACCTTTTAGGGAGAAAGAAGATTCTCGCAAGGGGAGTCTCTCATAGCCATTCTCTTTACTTTGTTTTTGTTTTGCTTAGTTTCTTTTGCTTTGTTTTGCTTGTTTATTTTTATCAAAATTACAAAAAACTAGTTTTGTTTGGATTGCTTTTTCTTATAAAAAACACACAAAAAATTAGTTCCTACTATAGTTGTTGGTCTGTTATTGCCTTGCTTTGTCATGCTTTTTATCAATGGCTGGTTTCTTTGAAACTAGATCTTATTGGCAAGGTCGGTTCACAGAAAAACAAAAATATTATTATGAGGAACACTGTTTGTCACAAAAAGGGAAACACTTATGGAAACAAATTGATAAATTGAATACCATTGCTAGAAACGTGTGCTCTACTTATAATGTTACTTATTGCTTTGATAAATCTTGTTGTTGTAGGAGGTATAAACACCTCAATTTTTAATGTGAGTATAATGATAATGTTACCATATCTTCTTATGTTAAGGGAAATTATGACTCTTATGATGTGGAACAAATTAAATAATTTATTGCTTGGAAGGGTGCATTTGAACTTGCTAGTTTGCTTGAAAATACTGATGATGCACCTTATAAATATGAGGTGTATGATATACTTAAATTTTTCTTTGATAATTACAAGGAAGAAAATGGCTATATTCTTGAATATTATAATAGATGCTTTCCACCAACGGAAGAGACTAATTCCTTGCAAGAGCCTATGGAATTAGAAATTGCTAAAACTGGAAGCTCATTAGATGAAAAAGAGGAGGAGAGTGATGAAAAAAAGGAAGAAGAATATATTATCTACCCATGCCTACCTTCTAACGAGAGTAACTCTTTATCCCTTACATTATTTGATTGTCCCCCATGCTTACCAATGGAGGATGAATGTTATGTTCCTGTGGATTCTTTTGAAATATCTACTATGGGTAAAACTTGTGATAATAATTATGCTCTTGTTATCTATGATAATCCTTGCTATTTTGATAAATCTTATGATAATCTTTTATCTGTGCGTAACTTCGAAATGCATGGTACTAAAGAGTTTTGCTTAGAAAATGTTTATGATAAAGCCCTAGATGATGGTCATATATTGGTTGATAATATTAATTGTACTACTATTAAAAATGAGATTGGAGGGGTCTTGAGTTTATCTTGGAACCCCATGCCTCTTAAGAATGATCAGTCATCTTGTTATAAAATTGTTAAAAGTCGGTTTGCAGGTTTTAATCCCACTATTTTTAAGCTTGATAAAAATTATGTGTTTGTAGATCATGAAAAGCATGATTTATGTGATAGTTATATTGTTGAGTTTATTCATGAGGCTACTGAAAATTATTATGAGAGAGGAAAATACAGTTGTAGAAATTTTCATGGTACTGAAACACCTCTCTATGTGCTGAAAGTTTTGAAGTTACTCTTGTTTTATCTTCCTATGCTTACCACTTTGTTCTTTGTGAATTTATTTGCGTTCAATATTCCTATGCATAGGAAGTGGGTTAGACTTAAACTTGTTTTATATTTGCTTCTTGATGCTCTCTTTTACTTCAGTTCATATTTCTTATGTGACCATCTTCTCAAACTATCAAGCCTAACTTAAAGGCGTTAAAGAAAAGTACTTATTGGGAGATAGCCCAAATTTCGTTAGGATTTTGTTTTGTTGAGTCTTGGAAGTTTTTACTTCTGTAATAACCTCTCCTTATCCTTTTTGTGTGGTTTTTGTGCCAAGAATAACCTCTAATGAGAGAGAAGTAAGATTTGGGGAAGTTGCTGTCACGAAACAGATTTTTGTGCTTCCCTGTAAAAATTCATGAAAAATCCCTGTATGTCGGATTGAGCTGTAATTTTCTGAGCTTATGCCCCAAGTTGTTATCTATCTTTCATTAGTTCAAGACTTTTCGATTTGAGAAATAGAAGGTCTTCGAAAAATTACCTGCTGGTCTGTTTTGACAGATTTCTGTCATTATTTGCATTTGCCTCTTAATCGGTTTCTTTTTGAGTTCTCCTTGATCAATTGAGATTTTAAAAGGAATGGCTGCAGTATTTTGTGTTCTAATGAAAGTTTTTCTTGTTTTGAAACAAAACACAAAGGCCTATTATCTTGAATACACTAATGTTGCTAATGAAGATTGTGTGAAGTTTTGTATGAAGGAAATTTTCAAAGTGTCGGGGAAGAATGATGTAATAAGATGAAGAATGGAAAAAAGATCAAGCTTGCGGATGCCACCCATGTGTCATCCCAAGAAATACTCAAGAGGTACAAGCGTCAAAGCTTGGGGATGCCCAAGGCATCCCTTTCTTCATCAATAAAAATCTTAGATCTCTTTCTAGACAATTCGTTTTTATTGTTTCATGCACTATTGTGTTGTTCTTGGAGCATCTTAGTTGTTTTTTTTGTTTTTTTAGTTTGCTTGAATAAATTAGTTGGAACCCCGCTTTCGCATATGTTGTTTCAAATAAGTTGATTGGTGTTGGAAAAGAGTAGAGAGTTTCATGCTTTTAGTGATACAAAAGGGAGCTTGTTTTGACTGTGGCTTAGAATTTATCATGTCATGCTAGGTGTTGCTTTGACCTTATGCTTAGTGATTATTGTTGTAGCATTACTTGTTCCAAACAATTGAGATTGCTTAATGTGCCTTGCAAGAATCATGCGTTGTTTTAGCATACAAAAGCATAATATTATGGTATTCCCCTTTGATACTTTGTGTGGGTTGACTTGGCACATGCTCACACCATGTTATGACTATGAACCAGTCACCTTAGCCTCTATGATCATTTAGTTTTTGACTTGTGATACCACTTTATGCTTTGATTGATAATGTTTTGTCGCTCTGCATGATTATGTCCATTATTGCTCTCTTAGTTGGTCGCTCACAGTCTTTTGCTAGCCTCCACTTGTACTGAGTAAGCTCTACTCATGCATCCAACTCCCAAGAAACCAAGTTATTCCAAAGAGTCCACTATAAATTCCTATGCATGGTGTGTTACACCATTCCCAGTATGTTCATGTTTTATCTATCTTCCAAATTAAACTTGTTATGATAAAATTAGTGATTAAAGCTCACACAAACTTGATGGCACACTTTAATTTTTGCACCTAATAAGATTGAACCATTGTGTCATCTATGTTGTATATGCTTGCACTTATAAGTTGGAAATTAGCAGAACCATGTTGTCATGGGAACGCTTTCAACACCTGTACATATCTACCCAGTTGATATCATGATCTTTTGTTTGCAGATGTCGACGGTGTGAAATAAAAGGGGAGCTTGTAAGTCCATGGAGTTATGTATATGTGTTAGAGAAACGCCTGGGCGGCTAGCCTAAGCCATGCCTAATCATGGTGGAAACTTGCAGCATAACCATAGTGAGCAATTTGTTAAGCATCCTCAATAAAAACCTATGCAAATAGCAAATAAAAAGATCGTTGAGATGCTCATTGTCTATTGCCTTGTCATTTTGATATGGGATAACTCCTGTGTCATGGGGAAAGGGGTACCCCATTGGCGGTTCTCTATGATACACATATACTTACAATGACAAGAACTTACCGGTGACTAAAGTTGAGTAGCATGAGGAACGTCCCTCGTACTCAAGGGACATGAGATTGCCAACTTATGATTTGTCAAGCATATACTCCATATTTGTTTCACTTTAACCTTAATCACTTCAAGATGCTTATGATAGGGGCAATGAGAGATGAAAGCTAACAAGTACCATAATTTTTGGAAGCTATTTATGAAACTTGAAATTCATGCTTCCCTTTGTGAAGGGCCTTTTATGTGAGTCTCCACCTTCTATCTTTATGCACCAATTAGGATAGCATAGTTGTCATTCTTAGTTGTATGTGCATTGTCCCAAAACTTATTGATTGATTCATAATGTTGATATTTCTTGTTCTTGAACTATTTGTATCTAGTTACCATTATGAACTTTGAAGGTGTCCTATGCATTTATGTTTTGCTACTCCATGAGGGACAAGCTGAATACCACTATGCTATGTTTTCTATATGTGAAACAAACAAACGTCTTTCAATGCATTATTATTCATGATCCTTTGTTTGTATATTTTCATGTTACAATATAGTTACTATGTCTTATTGTTAGAACTACATCTTTCATGCTCATGTTTAGAGTACTTTGATACCATCTTTCAATGCTTTGCAAATGGTTTGATCAAGATTTTGATGGTGCATGTCACCTAAAAAATTATTCTTTTTATCACTTATCTATTCGAGGACGAGAAGGAGTTAAGCTTGGGGGGATGCTTGATACGTCGTAAACTTATCTATAATTTTTTATGCTCCATGCTTGTTTAGTATCAACTTTGCTATGTTTTGTCTACACTTTGAGGTATTTTTATACATTTTGTGGGACTAACCTATTAACAAGATGCCACAGTGCCAGTTGCCTGTTTTCTGCTGTTTTTGGTTTCAAAAAAACCAGTAAGGAAATATTCTCGAAATTGGACGGTACAAAAGCCAAAGTCAATATTTTACCGGAGAGAAGATGGAGTCCAAAGGGCAGCCGAAGGGGGGCCATAGGATGGCCACACCCTAGGACCGCGCGGCCCAAGGGGGGCGCCGCCACTTGGTGTGGGCCCCCTGGACGCCCTCCTGCCTCGCCCCTTCGCCTACAAAAGCACCCCGATGCAGAAACCCTAAGTACCCGATCAAATCTCCACGAAACAGTCTGTAGCCATCGTCACCATCATTCCTAGATCGGGGGGATCTAAAGATCTTCCTGGCACCCTGCCAAAGTGGAGAGATCATCTGGAGGCCTTCTCCATCACCATGCCAGCCTCCGGTATGATGCGTGAGTAGTTCACCCTTGGACTATGGGTCCATTCAATAGCTAGATGGTTGTTTCTCCTCCTTTTTGCTACCATGTTTAGATCTTGTGAGCTCCGTTCATGATCAAGATCATCTATTTGTAATCATACATGTTGCATTTGCAAGGATCCGATGAATATTGAGATACTAGGTCATATTGATTATTGATTCTATCATGTCTGTGTTATTTGTGATCTTGCATGCTCTCCGTTTCTAGTAGCTATCTTGGCCAAGTAGATGCTTGTGACTCCAAGAGGGAGTATTTATGCTCGATAGTGGGTTCATGTCTCTAGTAATCTGGGGAAGTGACAGGAATATCTAAGGTTGTAGATGTGTTGTTGTTGCTACTAGAGAGAAAACAACAATCTTTTATTCATGGAACAATTGTATTGTTTACTTTACACACATTGCTTAATGCAATTATCCGTTGCTTGCAACTTAATAATGGAGGGGGTTCGGATGATAACCTTAAGGTGGATTATTAGTCATAGATGCAGTTGGATTACGGTCTATGTATATTGTTGTAATGCCCAATCAAATATCATAGGAGTCATGATGACTAGTATATGCATTGTTATGCTTACTCAATCTGTCAATTGTCTCACTGTAATTTGTTCACCCAGCATGTTATCTATCTTAAGGAGAACACCTCTAGTGAACTATGGACCCTGGTACAATCTTTATCATTGATACATAATCTACCATTGCCTCTTACTTTATACAAGCAACTATTATCTTCCACACTATACGTTTAATCCTTTGTTTTTAGCAAACCAGTGACATTGGCAACCTCACTATAAGTTGGGGCAAAGTCTTGAGTTTTTATTGTGCAGAATTCCAAGTTGTTAGCAACACCTTGGAGTTGTTTCCTTACTCCTACTGGTTCGATAACCTTGGTTTCATAACTGAGTGGAAACTTACTGCTGTGCTCATCATACCTTCCTCTTGGGGTCTCCCAACGAAGCTCTACAGTGATCTGAGTCATCAAGTACTGTCCTAAAGCTAATATTCAGGGTTACATGAACTAAAACATCTACAAATTTCACATACTTCCTTTGCACAATGTCAGACAAGGATGGATATTTTTGTAATAAAAATGTGGCGCCCAGCCAAATGTCCTTCCAAAACCATGTATAAGAACCATCTCCAACTACAAAATGACCGCCGCTAAAAAAATCATCTTTCAATCTCATAAGCCCCTTCCAAAAGGGAGATTATGTTGGTTTCTCTTGGACTTGGGATAGTGTCTTGTGAGTTAGATACTTGTTGTGTAACAAGTTCTAAAAATCCTCTTCTCATTAAGAAATTTATAAAACCACTTGATCAATAAACATTTATCGGTTAATTGAACACCAATTCCATGTTCCATGATCGTACACCGAATCGATTGCTTTTACTTCGTTTGTTATTTTAGCAGGGACTTGAACCTTGTATGATGACATGCATGGTTTGTGCCAACTATGCAAAAACTTGCATAAGCCACTTGGATTGTTTCAACTCAACACTTCAGTATTCGTTGAACCAAAGGTCCATGTCCATCAAAAGTGAGGTTATTTGTACCTTAGCTGTAAAATGTGTCACCCTTGCTTTGTTCAAGCTTGGGGAGGTAGCCACTTCTCACACTCTCTTTTGATAACTATATTTTCTCCATTTTATGGTAATCTATTCAAGTTTGTTTCTTGCAAAAGTTCTATCTTGGGCAAGTTACTTCTGCATGTGTAGAGTCTTGTGCAATGTTCTTGTTCGATGAAATTTTTGTGTAATCATGTATCCCGCTGTTTTTAATGCTTGCTTAGGTAAGTTGTGTTTCATTTTATATAATGGATGCTTTTGTTAGGATTTATAAGAGTTGAGTTCGATCTTTGATTCACTATGTTAAAATCTTTATCTAGCTTGAGAAGAACTTTGTGATCCTCTAGAATACATTGCCATGATTTGTACACTTAAATCCTATGTCTCCCAATTTTGAACTTTGAATTGTTTATCTTAGTTGGTTGAGTTTTGAAGATGCCATGCTAGTTGGAGTACTTCAAAATAGTTAGAGTAAAGATTTTTATCTGAATGAATGATTATTAGTGGAAGCTTTTGCTCTAGTTCTTTAAGCTAACTGAGTCTTTCCTTGGAAATAATATTGCCAACCAAGTACAACAAGAAAGAGTCTGAAATTTTTATGACCTGTTTGATGAGTGATTGTTTTGAGAATTTACCTCTGAAGATACTTAACCTCGTATATGTTTTGATAGAATTGACGGCAATCTTGAAAATAGTTGTTTAATTGAAATGAAGTCTAGTGGTAATTGTGATACATGCCAAAGCTAACTTTGTGGATCAAACCATGATACTATTTTTAAAAAAGTTCTATGTATACCATGCACACCTTTGGATGCCAACAACTCTGCTATCTTTTGAACGATCTATGGTATAACCCCGGATTTTGGCTATGAGTTGATGACATGGGTGACATACATGTCACCGTATGGGCAAAAGTATTGGTACTGTTGAAGGTTTGCAAACCATTGTTTAAAAAAATTACTCAATGATTATTGTTGAGAAATATTCTTGAAAGAAAAAAGAGAAAGATGTAAAGATCCACGTAACAAGTCTTTGGCATGATCTTGTTACTACTCTTTGAATTTTCTTGAGAAGTAATGATTGGAATAGAATTGTTTTTGATAGTTTTGATTTACTGATGTGA
Source organism: Avena sativa (assembly GCA_916181665.1). Lineage (NCBI taxonomy): Eukaryota > Viridiplantae > Streptophyta > Magnoliopsida > Poales > Poaceae > Avena > Avena sativa. The sequence continues at coordinate 514,688,228 of OV702294.1, forward strand.
GTGTCAACAAGAGACTTCACAGTTATGCTACTTAGGACATGAACTCTCTTACTAATTTTTTCTATTAATTGGCAAGATGTAAGTTAACTAGAAGAATTGGATTGAATGTTACGCTTCTAGTTATTTATACTTATATTAAACTCTACTTTGATTGCCTTGATTTACCAAAGCTTGTATAGTGTTCTTGTCATCTTTGTACCTTTGATAAGCCCTTCAAATGGATGAAGTACTGAACGCATATGACTTCCAACCGTAAATGAATTCATATTCTCTTTGAAGCCCTTACTTTACAAAAGTGAGGAAATACAAAACATGGAAGGTTCAATAGGAGGATCACAAGTTTTCTTTCAAAGCTAGATTCACTTTTCACATGGAGCATTAAAATTTTAATTGATCTTTTATGGATTGACATAAATGAACTTTTGTTGTCTTGTATAGATGTGTTCTTTCTTACTTTGAGCTTGCGGGGTAAATAAGGATATAAGGCATCGATCTTCTACATCCAATATTATACTTTTGTTTCAATTTTTCCTCATTTATGCTATCGACTTGTGCCTCATGAACATAATGACCTTGTCCATAAGCCACCTTATTGCTTAGGGATGAGCAATAGTCTAGCTTAGGGAAGTTGATGAGTCCAAAATTGAAGCATATTTAAGTTTATAAATTATTCATACTATTGCCATGATGTTGATCCCCTCAATGTATGAGTAGTTTCCTTGTTCTTGGGGAGAGATGGAAAAACCCTAGCACTATTATAAACTTGCAATAAAGATGATCTATTCTTGTGTCCGTATGACTAGCTGATCTATGATAGATTTATAATTTGTTTTTGATATCTCTCTTTAGATGGTATGTGTAGTCGGCCACATATCATTTGCCCTCGGGACTAAAGAGAGGGAGAAATCCTTTGGACGTGTTTTGGATCGTGTCCGTAATAACTTCGTGATAATTGGCGTCGGCTCATAACCTACACGGTCAAAGGAGGATAAACAGAGACTCCCTAAGATAATTATGATATCCATAGGAAAACCATTAATTATGGTGGTTTGTATGGTGATTGCTCTCAGACATCGTAGTCGTTATTTAGAGGCGACCTTGCTCTTGGCTCAACGAAGTGGCTGCCTATGAGCTTTGTAGCGAACATCTTATTATGGTGTTCTCTCCACACATCTCATGACACAAGAAGTATATTATCTTAATTAATAATAATAATAATATCATGCTAGTGGTGTATCCTACATCCCGATAACATTTTAGCCCTATTGAATTCAACCAAACTTTCACACGACCTTGTTACTTGCTTTCTTTTACTCGTTTAATTTACTTTTTTGCAAACAATCAAAAACTTTTCAAACACCCCTATTTGAGATCAAAGACAGCTTATAAATATCCTTTGATTGATAGTAACGAGAGACATAAAGACCTTTATCGTGGATTCGATATTTTTACTTTAAAACTAGCTACAATTAATCTATGCACTTGCAGTCATCAGCTATCGAATTTGCCTTCTTCCGTTACAGTGGGTACAACGGTAGCGTGGTCACGACGCATTAACGATGCAAGTGGGATAGATATGGGATGACCGCTTCCTACCTGGTTTTTTCTACTGGGATTAAACGAGATAAATAGAAGATCATGTAATGGGATTCATTTGACTCATGGGAGCCCGTATAGCCGGTTTCTGCAGCAGCGGAAAAATGGCGAGGATGGCCGGTACATTCATATTTTCTACGGACTCTACATCGCTGCTCTCATCTGGTCAATCGGGATATTAACAGGATAAACATTCGTGAATTCGTATCCCACGGGAGCAAGGTGGGTTCCCTACAAACAAGTTAAGTGGGCTCAGCTGGCGGGATACCCAGGAACAAGCTGCGTGCCTGTCCAATATAAATGCGGCACTTGCAAGCTCTGATTTGCATGCAGGTACATGGTCAACAAGCTCGGTGGCTCCACCAATATCTTCATTGTGTTTTCCACTTGCCACATAGAGGACTACATCGTTCTAGACTTCAAGCCGTTTGACCTTTGTAGTTAAACGTATGTCAAAATTTGTATTTTAAATTATAACTAAATTTATATTTTTTTAAGAATATGTCCTAAGAGACGTATCGTTTTTATAAAAGGAGGCAAGAGGCCAGATTTACAACACGTTGTGGTACACATACTCGAGTGCAACCCAAGCTGACTTAGAGACAGCACGTATACACTAACGAACTACTCACTACTCACGACATCTTTACTTATCCACCTGACTTAAACAGTCACAAAACAACCGAACGGCTATCCACATACCTGCCTAAATTTACACTTCTACTTCGATAGTCGGTACACCCCCAGCTCAATTAAACTCAAAACATGTTGACTGCGGGTCTCGTCATACACCTTCGATCGTAACAAGAGGTACGATTATCATAATTAAAATTTTCAGGGCGCATTTAGAGCCCTACAAAAGCTAAAGCATGTACGACACGATTACATTTGTATGCATATATGGCGTACGTACTGAATATGACTAAATGTATGCTGATGTGTGAACCGTCCGTTTTATAAACACCACACTGGACACATCGCCTCCCCTCCCTTTCACTCCGCATGATTCACCCTCCAAATTGAGAAAGTCCTAGGTTTCTCTTGCGAACTTTGCTATAGGTCCTCGCTGCAAAACATTTATAACACCCCCAAAAATATTAATGAGAATCAATTTCTAGTTAATCAAGATTAGGGTTAACAAAAGCTTTTATTAATTAAATTCAAATCTTAATGCTTGTGTGTATGAATGCTTGCAATGCCATGTTTGATTATTGTAAATGATGAGAAATGGTTTAAAGATCAAAACTATATCATCTAGGTCATTTCCAAACCAGATCAAAACAAAAGAAATTCAAACTACGAAGCATAGGATATAATGGTTATTTTTGTCCAAGTTAACCACTAGCTCACTTTGAGAATCTCTAGCAACTAATCTCAAATAGAAACTTTTCCATTTCTTTTCTTTCTTTGCCAGACCTAGTGACACTAAACACAATGGAGCTTTCTAACCTTGCAGAAATATTTTTAAATTCTTTTGAGAGACAATTCAAAATTGAATCTATCTTATATACTAAGATAGTCATTTTTAGAAAGCCCCTCAACCCTTCACCACTTAGCAAACTATTGTACACAGAGACTACCAAGATTACTAGCAGAACACCCACTAAAAATCATTGGATTTGATGATGTTTTAGTTCTTGCGGCCATTAGATCGAACACCTGCTGATCACAGTACAAACTCAACCACTATACACTGTTTTGATCAAACCTTGGATCATCTTTGTGACCTCACCAAGATCACACGTAGTTCCCTTCACTAACTCAGTACACGCCCGTGCAAAGGAGCTCTCTCACTCGATCAAATGAGCAGTGCAAAAATCGTACTAGAGCTCACCTTGCCACCCCGACGTGGACATGCCGCCAGAGACCCCGCCGCCCTCGCCCGTGATGTCTAGGAGGTAGCTCGGACCTCACCGCCCCTGCCCGTGCACGCCCCAACAAAAGACCGCTCGAGGAGACGCCAGCACAGCATCACCCATTTAACACCAGACCATGCTAATCGCCGCGCCAGAGCGCCGAGCAATCTCGCGCGCACACGCCACGTCTCGCTCTCACCTTGCGCCATTATGTTCGCCATGACTCCAGCAAGTGCTCAGACATGCCTGTTTGACCGCGTGATCACCGTGACCACCGTTCGCAGTGAATGCCGACAGTACCGCCGCACAACCTGGATGATCTAGAACGATTGAGACCGCGCCTCGCCGTGCCACTGTGCGTATGACGATCGTCTTGAAGCACCACTATGACCTCTACCTTCGGCCACGCCTATATCTCACTTTAACTGCGTCGCCGACGAGCCCGAGCCATGCTGACGTGCCCCCGTCGCCGCAGTATAAATAGAGCTCTCCCCGGACCTCAAAAAGCATACCATTCCACTCCTCTCTCACCCAGCAACCTCTCTGAACCAACCCTAGAGCAAGACGAGCACCACCGCGCCGGAATTTCATTGGAGTTCGCCGCTGTAGTGGAAAAGGGGAACCAGCGCTAGAAGCCGCCCCAGGAGCTTCCGCGGCCACTGTTTGAACCGTCATCGTCGACTCATTCGTTCGCCCCCATCGCCTGACCTAGATGGAGCCCTGGTAAGCCCCCGACAACCCCCGCCGTAGCGCTAGGGTTCTGTCTCACGCGAGCCCTGTGATGGAGACGACGACGCCCAGCCATCGATCGGTCTCTAATCCTAAGGCCCAGATTAGCTGATACCGTTTCGCGTTTGATTAGCCGCTGACGTGTGGGACCAGCCCTAGAGCATCCCGCTGCACGCGTGCTGCGTAGTTGGGCTATCCCATTAGCATTCCTGCGTGTAGCCCATAAGTTCAAACTTAGCTTTTCCTTTTATTTGAAAATCTCATTTTATAGTTAACTTTAAAAATCATTTCAGAGAGATTCACTAAATCAAATTGAATAAATCCAATTTTGTAATCACTCCCATTGGATTCAGACAGTTTGAAATTATAGATCACCCTTGGTAAAAATAAAAATACAGTAGCTTTTACAACTTCAAACATTTTTCACAATTCAAACATAAGTGATTTTTAGTCGATTCCAACTCTCAAAAATCACATTGGACAAGACCTTTCTGAATATATAAAAATATACATACTTACATACAGTAGTCCTGGACCAAAATTAAAGAATTTCTTTATAGTCATTTCTAGTCCCTAAAATATTATTAAATAGTAGTGTTAAGCTTTGTAAATTAGGACAACCACTTTAAATCACATTCTCAAGTATTAAAATATGTGGTGACGACATGTGTCAATATGATCCCATATTTGAATTGGAGAATATTAAATCTTAAATAACTTTTAATGAGTAGAAATTACTTTTTTAAAAATAAGATAAATAAAATCTCGCCACCATTTTTCTTGTAATGATAGAGATGATGCTAGATCATCTCGTGTGAACCTTTGTGTGATAAATAGAAGTAGTTAAATATTGTTTGGTGATTGTGTATCTTGTATTTATTTATAGACGCTAGTGTCAATTCGGGCTACGAGGAGGAAGAGTTCTACGAAGACGAGGAAGAGAACTTCGACCACCTTACCAACCAAGGCAAGATATACTAAGCATGCTAGACCATGCAAGCCTTATTATGCATACCTTTAGGATACCAAGTTGAGTATACCATTTTTCTAATTTTACTTGCAAGCCGTGCCTTTCTTTCTTTTATTAAAGTTGTTAAAGTAATAATTAATTGGTGATCCATGGAAGATTAGGAAGGATGCCATCAAGAGCTTGGAACTTGGTGTAGATAGTTACGCTAGTTTGGTACCTTCAGATAGTGACACCCCCATTGATAGAAGCTAGTGCTAAATGGAACTTGGTCACTATAGATGGGAGCAAATGATTATGAAAACCTTAGAATGATGGATCATTCTATTGAAATGTTTTGACATGTGTTATGGACACAATGACTTGAAGATGATGACAAGTGAAGATTGTGAATTCACTTTGATAAAAAAATGATGGTTGGGTTCGGATGCGATACCATTCCAACTTTACCGTACAACCACAATACCTGAATATGGGTAGGGCTTAACTGGAAGTTTATGTGTCTTAGTATGGATTCCCTCACGGAACAAGGTGAGCTGAGGCTACCTTGTGAATGTGACTGTCTACCTATGCAGTTCCCAAGATGACATATGCTCATGGTTGGGAGGCCAAACTCATAGGGGAGGTGCCTATACTAGGGTGTGTAATTGAAAGGTTATGATTGATTATCCGCATACCCAGTATGATGATTCAGAATTATTCCTGACGGATGTATTTAATGTTATGGTGAAAGTGTACCACCTCTATAGAGTGTCAAACTATTTGAATAGCCGCGTCCACGGTTATGGACAGTTGGATGGCCATATTGTTCCGTTGTTAGATGTTTTCCAAAAGGACTCGTGACCTGAATGGTGATTTTGACTTGACCCCACAAGTGTGGAGATGAAGCTAGATTCCCACCTAAGTAATCTAGACAACTAAAATTAGGACTTTACTACTAAGTACTTGTGAAATAAAATTGGCTTGTGGCAAACAAACCTAGAGCTTATGATTCCTATTAGACTGGTCTTATTGCTTTAGCAATAGCTTGCGAGTACTTCAAAGTACTCATGGCTTGTCCCTAACTATTCCCATGGCCAGACTACGAAGGAGACTACGAGGAGGATGGAAAGCAGGACGCTTACGATAGGATCATCTCCCATCGTCAGCATTGCCTGTGACCCTAAAGATGGAGTCATATGAGAGTCATATGCTCATCAATTTTTTTGCAATCTTACATAAAATTTGGCACACTTGATCACTTATCTAACTTACTCCTCTCAATTGCTTAAAGATACACTGCACCTATAGCAAGTTTTATCAGTTGGGCAACAAAGAAACCTCATATTTGAGAGTGACCTAAGTCAGCTTGCTGAATTTCTGGAGCGCCCGCACCCGGAGTTTTATGGAGCTCAACTCCATGATCACCCCGAAGGGGAGCTGCAATGGCTGATAGTTGCAGATCTGCGAGGAAAATGGAGCCACCTACATTTGAGAAGATCCATTTCAGCATCCGGGAGAACAATTGGATAGATGGATTGGCAAGAGCAATGGAGGAAGCACTGGCCCGACTATGTGGGAAGAATATCAACAAGATCGTCGGCACCCACTTTGCTCATTTTGCCAGAAGTGACTCCAATGGACAACCCTTGGACCTGCCAGGCCACCCTGAGTTGAGGCACCATGTGGACCATTTTGCCTTCATGCTTCATGAGAATCAGAAAGAGCTGGACAATCCTCCTGCTGACGCCAACGAGAAGCAACTTGCTGCCACCAAGAAGGACCAGACCTTCGCCATTCTCGTGAAGGAGCACAAGTCACTTTGTCGTCTGCGTGACAAGAAGGATCACATCATTGCCCGCCTTCATCACAAAGTGTCATCATTGGAAGAGACCATCCATGAATGAGACATGCAACTTGAGGAGAGAGAGAACAAAGGGGAATATATTCGTGGAGATCCCTACTCGTACCTCAGTGATGATGATGACTACTTGGAGGACATGGGTCAAGAGTTCCACACTGATGACGAGGACCATGACTTCATTGATGATGAAAAGGCCACCAGTTCTGATGAGTAGTAGCACCAAAGCACTATCGTAGGTGTGACTTGTATCTGGTCCCACTGTACCGTAGCTTGGCAGAATGGTTCTTCAAACCATCTGCATAGTTGTTGTGATGTGTTGTTTGGAATGTGTGGTTTGTATGTGTGCTTGGAATAAATGAAAATGAGTTGTTGGCTTTCAAACCTTAGCATTACTCAGAGATTAAAAGCTTTAAAACCAAACCCATAAACCATAAAAAATTCCCTCTTGTCTTATGATCTATCTCAATCCTCGGATGAATCGCAGAGGAAGCAGCTCATCTCAAGACCCGATGGTCCAAATATTGCAAATGTTAGTAGCCGATCGAGAAGCCGATAGAACCGAGCGTCAAGCCAATCTAGCCACTCTGCAAATGGATCGCCCAACTAGCACATGATAACCAAGGCCATGGAAATCAGGATCATCATGGATCCAAACTTAAGAACTTCCAGAACACCAATCCTCTTATCTTTAGCAAGTCAAAAGAGCCCTTAGATGCCGATGACTAGGTGGAAACCATGGAGAACAACTTAGAAGTTATCGGAGTAGATGAGGCAGAGAAAGTACTGTTTGCGACCCACTATTTGGCAGGTTCTGCAAGAGCATGGTGGAATAGCACCTGTACCATGAATGGAGGACATATGATGACTTGGGATGAATTCAAACTCAAGTTCAGCCGAACCCATGTGCCACCAGGTTTGATTCTGAGGATGAGGGATGAATTCAAGGAGTTGAAGCAAGGAAGGATGACCGTGGTAGAGTATCGTGACAGATTTCTGTCTCTATCTAGGTATGCCCCTGATGAGATTGGTACTGAAGCCAAGAAGAAGGAGAGATGTCTGAATGGTCTGCATGATGAGATGCAGAAGGTGCTAGTCAATATCCCGTTTGCGGATCTAGAAGCTTTAGTGGATTCAGCAATCGAGATGGAAGGAAAGATCAACGAAGCTACTGAGAACCGTAAGCGTCGTATGATGCATCAACCTGGACCCCACCATACCCCAAAGTATCGCCCCAGTTCATCTGTTGGATTTGCACCAAGGAACAATAGGCCACCGATGTCTCGCCCAAACTTTACCAACTATAGCGGAGGAAACCTAAGGCTCGCAGGCAACAACCATTACCACAATGGCAGCCCCAATAACTTCAACCGTGCACCACCAAGGCCCACCAACACCAATAACAATACTGCCCCAAGGACTGGAAGTAATGTTGTGCCTGTTGCCGGGAAGGACAAGTCAATAATCACCTCTTTGAGTGTGGAGTGACGGGTCACTACTCCAATGAGTGCCCCAAGAATATTTCTGCAGCACCCAATGTTACTGTACCTGCCCAACAGCAGTGTCGTGTCCAACCTAGAAACAGATTCACCCTAGGCAATCCTAACAACCGTACCGGCCGTCAGTTCCACATGAATGCTGAAGAAGCCCAGGAAGCGCCAGATGTCGTGTTGGGTATGTTTTCTGTTAATTCGGTACTTGAAAGAGTGTTGTTTGATTCTGGAGCATCGCACTCGTTTGTTACGGAAGAATTTCCATGTACTAGTAAGATTCAACCAATAAATTTGAAGCATGTTATGATAGTTCAAATACCTGGGTCAACTACCAAAGCTAGAAAAATTTGCAAGGCCGTCCCTATCAGAATTCATGGAATAGATTTCTATGCCAATCTAATAGTACTCGGAACAAAAGGTTTGGAAGTAGTACTAGGAATGGATTGGATGTCGAAACATCAAGGACTCATAGACTGTGCCAAGAAAGCCATAACCATGACCAGTAGCACCGGAATATCAATTGAGCATGTGTCTAAGACACTGCCCCGTCAATTCAAGTGCAATAAGAGTTTAGCCCAACTAACCCTAGACCAAGTCAGAGTAGTCCGTGAATACCCCGATGTGTTCCCAAATGAATTGCCCAGTATGCCCCCAGATCGGGATATCGAGTTTATCATTGAACTAATCCCTGGAACAGGACCAATACATCAGAGACCCTATAGTATAAACCCTTCAGAATTAGTGGAGCTCAAGAAGCAACTTGATGACATGATTAGTGAAGATCTGATTCAACCAAGTGCATCGCCATGGAGATCACCTATCTTGTTTGTGGATAAGAAAGATGGTGCCACCGGTTTATGTACAGATTACCGGAAGTTGAATGATGTCACCATCAAGAACAAGTACCCATTGCCAAAGATAGAAGATTTGTTTGACCAGTTAACTGGTGCCAGAGTGTTTTATTAAGATTGATCTTAGAACTGGTTATCATCAACTAAAAATGCATGCACCGGATATACCAAAGACTGCCTTCACTACTCAATATGGATTATGTGAGTACAAGGTCATGTATTTTAGATTAACCAATGCCCTTGCTTATTTCATGAACCTCATGAATAAGATTTTTATGAACTTCTTGGATAAGTTTGTCGTTGTTTTCATCGACGACATTCTAATCTACTCCAAATCTGAAGAAGAACATGAAAAGCACCTAAGAACCATCCTTGGAACCCTTAGAGAGCATAGTTTGAATGCCAATTTTAGCAAGTGTAATGAATTCAATTAATCTAAATCTTGTAACATTTTCTAATCTATTTGATAGTCGCCAATTAAAAGGAGACATTTTGCAATTTTTGTGATAGCCCTTGCGGCGGCTGAGTCCGCTATTGGACTATCCATTCTTTCTGTCTCAGTAGAGTCTTTCAGTGGCATGTTCAGTCCTCTTCCCCATTACTTAGAAAAAGTGAGCCACCGGTTCAGGTACAAGATACTATCATTACCGCCTACTTTAGCTCTGCAATGCTTGGTACTCGCACCTCGGCTCGAGGCATTTTCTCTACCCCTTCTTACCCTGAAAAAGCAGGGTCACCTTGTGTCCTTAAACCTATCCAGCCGCACCTTCCAGTACGGCTACCTTGTTACAACTTCACTCCAGTCGCAAGCCTAGCCTTAGGCACCCCCTCCTTACGGTTAAGGGTAATGAATTCAAACATGGCCACTTTGCCATCTATTTTATTGAATTCTGGTTAAAGTAAGTAGGATTCCTAGGACATATCTTGTCAGCCAGAGGAGTTGCCATTGACCATGCCAAGATTAAGGATGTTGAAGAATGGAGAGCCCCAACCACTCAAACAGAAGTTCGTGCATTTCTTGGATTAGTGGGATATTACCGCAAGTTTTTTGAAGGATTTTCAAGCATCGCCAGGTCGATGACTCAATTATTAAAGAAAGACCAGAGGTTTGAATGGACGGACAAATGTGAAGCAAGTTTTCAAGAGCTCAAGAAGAGATTGATTTCAGCCCCAATTTTGATCATGCCAAATATTACGAAGCCCTTTGACGTGTATTGTGATGCATCCAAGATTGGTCTCGGATGTGTGTTGATGCAAGAAGGAAAAGTGATATCATATCTGTCCCGACAACTAAAGCAACATGAGCAGAATTACCTCACCCATGACTTAGAGTTAGCCACAGTAGTTTTAGCCTTGAAGACATGGCGTCATTATCTCATGGGTAATCGCTATGAGATTTATTTAGTTCACAAGATTTTGAAGTATATTTTTACTCAAAAGGAGTTAAATATGAGGCAAAGGAGATGGATAGAGTTAATCAAGGATTATGACCTTGACATTCACTATCACCCCGGCAAGGCCAATGTGGTAGCGGATGCTCTTAGTAGACTGCCGTGTAGATTGAACACCATGATTCTGAAAGAGCAACCAAGTTTGCATAAGGAGTTGGAGGATTTTAGAATGGAGCTAGTTAGCGAAGGATTCCTAGCTAGTATTGAACTTCAACCCACCTTGATAGATCAGATAAAGGAAGCTCGGAAAGGAAATGCTAGTTCCGACATAATTAAGCGTCGTATCGGTACAGGGAAAATACCTGGATTCACGGAGGATGAAGGAGTTCTGTGGTATAAAGGAAGAATCTGTGTGCCCGCAGATTCAGAGTTGAAACAAGATATTTTGCAAGAAGCCCATGATACTCTTTATTCTATCCATCTGGGAGGAACGAAGATGTATCAGGATTTGAAGGAGCAGTTTTGGTGGCATAAAATGAAGAGAGAAGTCGAAAGCTACATCGCCAAGTGTGATATCTGTCAGATTCAAAGCAGAACATCAGCGACCCGCAAGACTTTTGCAACCACTACAGATTCCAGAATGGAAATGGGATTCAGTTGGAATGGATTTCATCACCGGTTTGCCTACATCTAGTAGGGGAAATGATTCTATTTGGGTCATATTGGATAGACTTTCCAAAGTAGCTCATTTCCTACCAGTCAAGACCACTTATCAAAGCTCGAAGCTAGCAGAGTTGTACATTGCTAGGATAGTTAGTTTGCATGGAATCCCCAAGAACATTGTGTCGGATCGAGAAACCTAGTTTACCTCAAGATTTTGGAAGAAAGTCCAAGAAGGTTTAGGAACCAAACTGAACTTTAGCACAGCTTATCACCCTCAGACCGATGGACAAACGGAACGAGTAAACCAGATACTCGAAGATATTTTGAGAGATTGTGTATTGGAATATGGATCTAAATGGAAGGATTGCCTACCTTTCATAGAATTCTCATACAACAACAGTTATCAAGCTGGTTTGCAAATGGCCCCATTTGAATTTATGTATGGAAGGAAGTATCATACACCCCTGAATTGGTCACAAGTAGAGAGAGTCAGATCTTCGGACCAGACATCCTACGAGAAGCCGAAGATAAGGTTCACAAGATTTGTGAGCACCTCAAGACCGCTCAATCCAGACATAAGATTTATGCCGACAAGATACGTCAAGATCTAGCCTTCAATGTCGGAGATTTTGTCTATCTCAAAGTATCACCCTTGAAGGGAATGCAACGTTTCCAACTTAAAGGAAAGCTTGCACCCTAATACATTGGACCCTTCAAGATTCTAAGTCACCAAGGAGAGGTATCGTATCAGATAGAACTGCCTGAAGAGATGTCAGCCATGCATGATGTGTTTCATGTCTCGTTACTTCGGAATTTTTAGAAGTTCCAGAGACGACGGAAGTTTTCAAGAACATCGATCACAAAGACATTGAAATTAACCCGGACTTAACCTATTTTCAAGTACCCATTCGTATTTTGGAAGAAGCTTTCCGAACTACTCGGATCAGGAGCATCAAGTTTCTCAAGATCCAGTGGAGCAACCATACTAAATAAGAAGACACTTGGGAACGTGAAGATTACATGAGGACCGAGTTTCCCAATATCTTTAGTTCCTAGACTTTACTGAATCTCGGGATGAGATTTTGTTTAAGGGGGGGAAGGTTTGTAACACCCCAACAATATTAATGAGAATCAATTTCTAATTAACCAAGATTAGGGTTAACAAAAGCTTTTATTGATTAAATTGAAATCTTAATGCTTGTGTGTATGAATGCTTGCAATGCCATGTTTGATTGTTGTAAACGATGAGAAATGGTTTAAAGATCAAAACCATATCATCTAGGTCATTTCCAAACCAGACCAAAATAAAAGAAATTCAAACTATGAAGCATAGGACCTAATGGTCATTTTTGCCCAAGTTAACCACTAGCTAACTTTGAGCATCTCTAGCAACTAATCTCAAATAGAAACTTTTCCATTTCTTTTCTCCCCTTGCTAGACCTAGTGTCACTAAACACAATGGAGATTTCCAACCTTGCTGAAACATTTTCAAATCCTTTTGAGAGACAATTCAAAATTGAATCTATCTTATGTATTAAGATAGCCATTTTTGGAAAACCCCTCAAACCTTCACCACTTAGCAAACCATTGTACGCAGAGACTACCAAGATTACTACCAGAACACCCACAAAAAATCACTGGATTTGATGATGGTTTAGTTCTTGCGGCCATTAGATCGAACACCTGGTGATCACAGTACAAACTCAACCACTATACACCATTTTGATCAAACCTTGGATCATCTTTGTGACCTCACCAAGCTCACACGTCATGCCCTTAACTCACTCAGTACCTGCCCGTGAAAAGGATCTCTCTCACTCGATCAAATGAGCAGTTTAAAAATTGTACCCGAACTCACCTTGACACCCCGACACGAACACGCAGCCACAGACCGCGCCGCCCTCGCCCACGATGTCTAGGAGGTAGCCCTGACCTCACTTCCCCTGCCTGTGCACGCCCTGACCAAAGACCGCTCGAGGAGACGCCAGCACAACCTCACCCATTTAACACCATACCATGTCGATCGCTGCGCGAGAGCGCTGAGCAATCCCGCGCGCACACCCCGCGCCTCGCTCTCACCTTACGCCATTACGTTCGCCATGACTCCATCAAGCGCCCAGACATGCCCGTTTGACCGCGTGATCGCCGTGACTACCGTACGCCGTGACGAATGCCGATGGTACCGCCGTAGAGCATGGATGATCTAGAACGATTGAGACCGCGCCTCGCCGTGCCACTATGCGTATGATGATCGCCCTGAAGCACCGCGTCAACCTATACCTTCGGCCATGCCTATAGCTCACTATAACTGCGCCATGCCCCGTCTCCGCAGTATAAATAGAGCCTTCCTCCGACCTCAAAATGCACACCATTCCACTCCTCTCTCACCCAGCAACCTCTCTGACCCAACCCTGGAGCAAGGCGAGCACCACCGCGTCGGAATTTCACCGGAGTTCGCGGTGCAGTGGAGAAGGGGAACCAGCGCTAGGAGTTGCCCCAAGAGCTGCCGCGACCACCGTTCGAACCGCCGTCGTCGACTCGATCATTTGCCCCCATCGCCTGACCTAGCTAGAGCCCTAGTAAGGCCACGACGACCCCCGCCGTAGCGCTAGGGTTCTATCTCGCGCGAGCCCTGCGACGGAGACGACGATACCCAGCGTCGACCGTGCTCTAATCCTAAGGCACATATTAGCTGATACCGTTTCACGTTTGATTAGCCGCTGACATGTGGGACCAGCCCCGAAGCAGCCTGTTGCGCGTGCGTTGCGTAGTTGGGCCAGCCCATTAGCATTCCCGCGCGTAGCCCATAATTTCAAACTTAGCTTTTCCTTTTATTTGAAAATCTCATTCTATAGTTAAATTTAAAAATCATTTCAGAGAGATACACTAAACCAAATTGAATGAATCCAATTTTATTTGAAAGTAGATGAAAATCTCTAATCACTCCCGTTGGATTCAAGCAGTTTGAAATAATAGATCACCCTTAGTAAAAATAAAATAACAAGACAGTAGCTTTTGCAACTTCAAACATCTTTCAAAATTCAAACATAAGTGATTTTGAGTTGATTCCAACTCTCAAAAATCACATTGTACAAGACCTTTTTAAATATATAAAAATATACATACTTACATATAGTAGTCTTGGACCAAAATTAAAGAATGGCTTTATAGTCATTTCTAGTCCCTAATATATTATTAAATAATAGTGTTAAGCTTTGTAAATTAGGCCAACCACTTTAACTCACATTCTCAAGTATTAAAATATATGGTGATGAAATGTTTCAATATGATCCCATATTTGAATTGGAGAATATTAAATCTTAAGTAACTTTCAATGAGTAGAAATTAATTTTCTAAAAATAAGATAAATAAAATCTTTCCACCCTTTTTCTTGTAATGATAGAGATGATGCTAGATCATCTAGTGTGAACCTTTGTGTAATAAATATAAGTAGTTAAGTATTTTTGGTGATTGTATACCTTGTATTTATTTATATACGCTAGTGTCAATCCGGGCTATGAGGAGGAAGAATTCTACGAAGACGAGGAAGAGAACTTCGACCACCTTAACAACCAAAGCAAGCTATACTAAGCATGCTAACGATGCAAGCCTTATTATGCATACCTTTAGGATACCATGTTGAGTATACTATTTTTCCAGTTTTACTTGCAAGCCGTGCCTTTATTTCTTTTATTAAAGTCGTTCAAGTAGTAATTAATTGGTGATCCGTGGAAGATTAGGAAGGATGCCATCAAGATCTTGGAACTTGGTGTAGGTAGTTACGCTAGTTTGGTACCTTCAGATAGTGACACCCCCATTGATAGAAGCTAGTGCTAAGTGAAACTTGATCACTATAGATGGGAACAAATGATTACGAAAACCTTGGAATGATGGATCATTCTATTGAAATGTTTTGGCATGTGTTATGGCCACAATTACTTGAAGATAATGACAAGTGAAGATTGTGACTTGACTTTGATAAAAACTGATGGTTGGGTTCGAATGCGATACCATTCCAACTTTACGGTACAACCACAATACCCGAATTTGGGTAGGGCTTAACTGGAAGTTTATTTGTCTTAGTATGGATTCCCTCGCGGAACAAGGTGAGCTGAAGCTACCTTGTGAATGTGACTGTCCACCTATGCAATTCCCAAGATGACATATGGTCATGGTTGGCAGGCCAAACTCATAGGGGAGGTGCCTATACTAGGGTGTGTAATTGAAAGGTTAGGATTGATTATCCGCATACTCAGTATGATGATTCAGGATTATTCCTGACGGATGTATTTAATGTTGTGGTGAAAGTGTACCGCCTCTATAGTGTCAAACTATTCGAATAGCCTCGTCCGCGGTTATGGACAGTTGGATGTCCATATATAATGTTTGAATTTTTTTGTATGGTTAGGTACTTAGATTCTTGTGTATAGCAAACATGTTGGAAACCACTCCCATTGTTCTGGCCACCCCCATGGCATCAAGGAAGAATAGGATTATAGGGAGTGAAATCCAGATGAAGTACTGTAGGGTTCGCAACATAGAAAACAAAAAATTTCCTACGATGGGAACAACTATGTACCAAGATCTATTTACTAGATACAAACAACGGGTGGATGTATATCCGTAGAGAACATACCCTTGAAGACCGAAAAAGCTTAACGAGTCCAAACTCGTGGTTGATGTAGACGATCTCTTGCCGATCTCAAGATCAAGAGGAAGTACTAAGCACCGCAAATCAGCGGCGCATCCGTGCTCGCACACACGTCCGAGGCACCGAGCAACCTCCGCCTCCTCACTCCAGTGATGCAGCAGAAGAAAAACTCTTTTTTCCGAATAGCCACCGGGAACATGTATCTCGCTAGTCCGAGACCATGGGGGATAAATACTAGAGGGGAAGAGAGATCCTTCACGAGGAGGTGTGAGTGAGAGAGAGGAGAGGGGGCTCCTTTTATAGGAGGAGAGGGGGGCACCCAAGGGAGTGGCCGCCGGCCATGGGGCTGCCCCCTCCCCTCCTTTCATTCATGTGGGTGGACACTCCACTCACACGAATGCCTTTCAATTTCCTCCACTCAAATTCCCATTAAATTTCCACCAAATTTAATGCAAGCTCTCATTAAATAAAACTCCTTTTATTTATTAAGAATTTTTTCAATTACTTTAATGACAAACATTCAAATATAACCCCTTCTAGTATTTCATTTCACATGCAAAAACACTTTCTGCAATTTCACCCGAAAACTAGTTTCGGTATCTAGTGAAATAAATTCCTCCGCTTGTTATTCTTTCCGGCATGAAACTTTTGCTCCAAATGGATGTCGGTGTCTCTTAAGTGTGTCACCCTATGGTTCGCGAATAATGCGGACATGGTCGAGACCCCTCTCGGATCAATAATCAGAAGCGGGATCTGGAGACCCATACTGACTCCCACAAATTCAGCGATGACTTTCTTGTGATCGCGAGAACCTTTTACGCTAGTATCTTAATCCTTTTGTTTCATGATATACTACATGTCCGAGATTCGATCATTGGTATCTCCATACCTAGTTTGATCTCGTTACTGACATGCACTCTTTTCTTGTTCCCGTGATATAACATTCTAGTGATCAAATCACTTTCTTGCAAGCTAATCAATGTGATATCACCGAGAGGGCCCAGAGCATATCTATCCATCATCGGGATGAACAAATTCCACACTTGATCCATGGGCCTCAATATAACACTTTAGTAGTACTAAACCCATCTTTATAATCACCCTGTTACGGTGTGATGTTTGATGTTATCAAGATACTCTTCCGATGTTAGTGATTGACATGATCTCATGGTCTAAGGATTAGGATCACTTCGTATGATGTTATAGCAATATAAACTTAATGACTTTGATCATAATGCTATACTTCAGATGAATTTTCATCACACCATTACACTAATGTTGTGACCTCGTTATTAACAACATCCAATATTCATGATCAGGAAACCTTTGATCATCTTGTTAATCAACGAGGTAGTTTATAAGAGAGGCATAACTAAGAACTTCCTTTTGTTTATTAAACACACATGTATTAACGTTTTCGTATTAATACAATTATAGCATGCAAAATAAACATTTATCATAAATAAGGAATACAATAATAACCATTTTATTATTGCCTCTCGGGCATATTCCCTTCAAGCACCACATATACAAGGCTGAGAACCACTCTGAAGATCCGATGACCATGACTCCCCCCACAGGCTCCACCTCGGCCTCCATGGACAATGGAAAAGAACATGGGAGCAAGGAAACCCAACAACACAAATTGGGATTATTTGGGGTAAGAAATCTACTTATAAAACCTAAGCAAAAAAACAACATGTACATCTCCAGTCTCCCTCCCTCCCACCACCGACCACCTTGGCCGCCAAAGATGGGAAGGAGAAAGGCCATGATCTGGATCGGGAGGGGAGGAAAAGGGTCAATGGAGAGAAAGGAGAGGTATACCATCGACATGACACAATTGCTTTCTCCGGGAGGGGAGGCGGGAGACACGGTGTCCGGAGTCTTGGGCGGCCAGGGTTTGGCGAGGAAGGGTGGCGTGTGCTGGCTCGTAGGCGTGGTAGGAGGTGTCGGTCGAGGAGCCAGCTGCTGGCAGGGAAGTTGCAGAACACCGTCGCCTCCCTTCCTCGATCCCTGGCAACGCTCGACCCTTCCTCCCTCCTCTTGGTCAACAGTTAACCCAACCGATGGGTTGGACCCGTGGGAACACGAGCGAAGCCAAGGATCCCTGGGCCCACACGCCAGACTGACAGAGACACCAGATATGCAAGTGCCCTCATTGCTCTTGCATGTAACCATGCTTATAACATAGTATAATATCGAAGGAAATACCTCAAGATCGATAGTAAACTTATAGTAAAATTAGTAAAAAAAATCCCTCGGATAAATAATAAACTTGTGCATGAGTATACTCATGTCCAGAATATATATGTGAACAACCTAGCTAGTACAATTTTATTATATTTCTCACGAACTAAAATATTTGTTCTCTAGAATTAATTTTTATATAACTGTCTATTTATCCGTGGTTTAGTCCTGACCCGGACGTCGTCTTTATCTCTTCCATATCTTCCATATGCTCATCCAATTTAATAAATAAAGTACATCATGTGTAGGGGACGGCATCTATGCCTGATCCGATTAATCCATGCATGCAAGCAATTAAGTGAAATTAGATTATTGAGATAAAATATGCCGTGGTTTTTTTTTTGCTAGCTTGCCCCTTGATAGAGCCCGGACCGTAGGAACCTTATCTTGTGCTCCGTCGCATGATTATCCGTATCTCTAGATCAACTCCGTCTTGAACAACCTGATATAGAATATGGGACGGACTGGATGAGGCATTCCCATGGCCAATAGCATGATCGCGAGATATAATTTTGGTTAATGTTGTAAATACGCGATCACTATTATAAAATTCTCGGTGAATTCAAACCAGTATAATTTAGTATATGTAAAAGAATAAAGGAATCATTGTGCATAAAAAGAGGAAAAAGTGTACGTGCAAACTTGGCCAGAAAGTGCACCAAAATAGTTTGTTAGCCCTTCTTGAATAATAGAATACCAATGTATCGGATTTTCATTAGATAATTTTGGTCCTAGATATTGCCGAATATCACTTATTCAACTATAGAACATGGGGACACATCTCAATATCATGGCATTTAGCTATGCAGAATACAAAGAATAAACCTGGGTGGTTCGGTTACAATGTATAATTCTATAAAGGCTTAAGCGTGGTGATCGGTGGCTGTTTTCAGGGCACTTGCCGCGCACGGTGCGGCTCTACTCTATGCAGTGTCGCTGTGTGTGGACCTCCGAGAGGCAGGTGTACGCGTGGTGGAGAGCTGTTTTTCCTGGTCTCCTCCGCCGCTTTGACCGGAGGAAGCAATTATAATTTCTTCTCTTTTCTCCTCCGCTCCTCTCCATCTCGGTCCATCCCAGCCTTACCGCCGCCGCCTCCTCACAGCCACAACACCGCCGTATTGTCCTTCTCAACGCCCACCACAGCCGCTCCACCGTCATCTCCTGGCGTCTACACGGGCATCGAGGACCGCCCCCAGAGTCTACACCGAGTTTTCAAGGACCTCCTCCGCTGCCGCCCCAGTGTATACACTGGTGCCAAGAACCTCTGCTCGGCGCTGGACAAGGCAGGACCTAGAACCTCGATTCTAGGCGTGCGGGCGAAGCCCCCTCCCGGACCTGGCGGAAGGCAGGTACCATACCGCCGCAGATACATGGAAGAGCTGGTTTCTCTCCTCTGACGGCAACCATCTGCTGCTCACTGGTCTAGTCAAGAAGGGATCTCCCTTTGTCCCACGATCTGTTTTTTCCGCGAGAACTCTTCACCTGGATGACGCGCTAGACAACTAGCAGTGTCGCCGCTTGCTCTGAATTTGGGAGCGCACGGTCGTCTGGAAGCTGCCCACACCACCCAGACGACGACCAGCACACCCACAACGCTGTCGGCAAGGCGGGGTGCGAAGGACCGTGGCACCAGCGCACCCTGCGACCATGTCGTGTGACTATCCAATAGGACCAATCAACTCTATTCTAGAACGCCGTCGGGGCTGAACTAGTGTGTTTATGTATGTGTATCGTTGTGTTAGGACAATTCAAAGAATCTATGATGGTCAAAGAACGATAGACCAAGGTGATGTTGGGCCTGCGAACATCAATTCTGAAAGAAAGTAGAGCCACATCGTTATTTGCCTTTGCAGTGTTTTATGGTAGATGGTGGTAATTGTTATAGCCATATGTTCTTCTATGCATAGACACACTTAAAATCCGACGATCGTCCAGTTCAATATTTGCTCTTGATGATGATCTAATAGTTTCCGTTACCAATGATCAGGTAGCAAAGGGTGTTGTGACTCAAGGTTGATGCTGAATCCAGCCTTTTTTGGGAGATTTTCACCATAGTTTCATAGAACCTGTGCTATTCTTATTCATCTATCCAGTGACAAGCGCACTATTAGGTCGTCCTTCCATCCAAAACTTTAGATGTTCTATATCATGTATTTGGTATAGGCTGAGCTTCTTCTTTTCTTTTGCCGGAGAAACAATTCTATGCCATTCCTCATCGATCCAAAAACATACCTAATACTATAATTCCATTAGGCTGCTTGGTTCTGTTCCGTGGCTACCGTGCCTGCCATTCCTTAATTTTTATCAGGTATTTTCCTTCCTTTTTTGGTTAGTCCATGCTATTTTATTGCAGTTGTTTTTAATTTCTCCTTTCTTGAGTTGTTCGTCTTAGGCTCCGTCCTCTGGTGGTTTGACTGATGGATGCTGCAGGTGGCTCTGGTCATCGGCGTGTCGCCTCCCCTTCTTTTCTCGTGGTTTGTCGTTGGGATATACCGCATGTCCGGTCAGTCCGCTCCTTCTGCGACTAATCAACACCTGTTCGGTATACGGTGAGGTTCATCTCCATCCAGATTATGTGGTAGACCTTTGTTGGTGATTGTAAGTTCTGGTTCCAGTTTATGCATGTTTCTAGTCTTTTTATCTACATATGCTGACCGTTTGACTATCACTTGTCGCTGCGTGCTGAATTGATTGATTTGTTGAAGGTAAGGTTTCCAGATCAGTCATTACCAAGTGTTTTTAATTATGTCGTACTTCACATAATATGTTTTTTTTCAACTTACAAAATATTATTTAGCGTGAATGCAAGCAACTCAAATGTTGGAAGGTTCAGATCAACAATTGGGAAATTACAGTTGCATGTTTATCAAGGAAAACTACGTAGATTAATCATACAAAATACTTTTTAATCCAGAAGTAGGAATTGTATTTATACAATATATGATATATCTAATCGATTTGTTCATAATTTTGTTTAAGAATTCCCGGTAGAGAAATATTATGAATTAACAGTACAATGGCATTTGGGGCCTGGTTTCCTGATATGTTTATAGAACTGCATGTTGTGTAATCTCTGGTCAAGAATAACCTTCTCTAATGTTCATTCTTGTTATGGATCTTCTTACTAGCCTTTTAGTGGCTCTTAATGTATGTGCTCTATTCAAGCAACCTTCTTGCACACACTTCAAGTTTTGTTTAGGAATCATACTTCAAAGTACAGTGTTGCTGATGCCAAATGGATCGAACGAAGTAAAATCACGTCTACTTGAGGAGTTGGTGTCCTCATAATTCATTGAGGAAGAAAGGTTTGTGCAGCTAGGGGTGGGTGTTCCTGTCGTGGTATTGCCGACGAGTACGCCATGGAGGGGTCCTCACAGTGCGTGTTTAGAGACGGGGGGTAAGGGACGGTTGACGGGTACGAGGTAACACAGCTTACCCAGGTTCAGATCCCACAACGATGGCGGAATCCTACTCCTACTATAAATCACTATAATGGCAATACGCCGAGTTACAGAGATTAGGTTCGCTGTGCGAGGTGACTAGAGAGTCTAAGTTATCGTGCCCTAAAGGCTCCCATAGGCCCGACTTATATAGTCGTCAGGTCCTAGGGTTACAGGGAAAAGTCCTAGCCGGACAGGTTACAGAGTTTTACACCGTCTATTACTAGTCTTGTGTATCTTGCACTCCAAGGCTCCGGGTACGCTGGTGACTCCACCGTAGCCTTCCTTTACCCGGCATGGGCCTCCCTTCTGGATCCACCTAACTGGGCCGCCCAGTAGGCCACAGGCCATGCTACCGACTATGGGCCACCCGGGTTAGTCGGATAAGAGACATGCTATGAGGATATCCATATAGCATATCCCCAACAGTAGCCCCCGGAGAACTCCGAGATCTTGTGCCGTCTTGCCTCTTCTCGTGGAATGCTCCGTCTAGATGGATGTCGGCAAACTGTCAAGCAATATCTTGTAGTCCTCCCAAAAAACCCTGCAAAGGTTTCTCCGTCTTCTATGAGTAAGTCGGAGAAATGCTGAATCTTCCATCGTACGCTCCCGTTGTTGGATTAAATCCGTTCATGCCGGAATCTTCGATGGGACGGCTCATCTACCATGTCAGTTATGACGACGTAGGCTGTGGGTCAGCGACGCCTCGTAACTCAGACATGCAGAGAACGTAATCATATCCGATTTTCCCGTGCGAGCGATACGAACCGTTGGCGGCGACGGTTGGAGACGTGGCGAAATTACCGCACATGTTCAAGAACACATCGTCTACGCGGCAACCGTCCGATTAGCTGCACGAATCTTGACGCAGAGTAAGATAAATAGTAACCGTGGGACACCTGCCACTTGTTCACCCCATTCTCTCGCGTCATCGTCTTCTTCCTCCAGCCGCACGCCTCCTCGAGCTCTCCGCGGAAAACCTCGAGAAACCCTAGCCTCTCTATCTGCACCAGTCGCGTTCTCTCCCTCCTCCGTGGCTAGCAGCAGCTCATCCCCGTCAATGGCGGTGTCGAGCGAAGCCACGGCGAAGCCGGCGATCTCCGTCGTCGTGCCCCAGAGGGCCTGGTCATCCCCGCATCGGCGGTGATTGAAACCACCGGCGGCGACCACAATCTGGCGGCGCTGGAGCCCCTGGAAGAGGAGCCAGACTCGCACAAAGGCGACTGGCGCGGCTCGGACATCACCAGCCGCGACATCCAAGAGATGGTCGCTGAGGGTTACCTCCCCGCGACGGAGGGGCTCGCCTGGCGGGCGGCGCCGGCCGGCGAGGTGACCCCTTCTCCCCAAGCCGGAGAGAAAGTATACCTCAAGGCGCAATTGGTACGCGGCGTTTCTCTGCCCATCTCTCACTTCTTTCTGTCCGTCTTGAATCACTTCAAGGTCCAACCCCATAACCTCTCCCCCAATAGTATCTTAGTGCTTAGCAACTTCGCGGCACTTTGTGAGGGTTACCTAGGGATTAGGCCTAGGTTAGACTTGTTTGTATACTTCTTCACCGTCAAACGTGAAGCCGGACACAGTAAAGAGGAGCTTAGGAACTGCGGCACCATAACCTTCAAGATCCGTCCTGGCCGGCGGTTCCCCGACATCGTCGGCCACGAGTCGTGTAAAAACTGGCAGCGGACGTACTTCTACGGCCCCGACATTCCTTTGGCGGGCCGAGAAGTAACGTACCCGGACTTCGTGGATGGAGCCGCCGCCGAAGTCTCCACATGGCGGTCCCATGCCTCCCTTCCCTCCGACCTCGACGCTTCTCGCGCAATAAGGCGGATCGAGTGGTTCGTAGAGACGGGTCTAGCCGGCTTGGACCTAGCCATGTGCTGGTTCATCAGGCGGATCCAACCTCTGCAGCACCGCACGAAGTATATGCACGAGTACACCGGCGACCGAAGGGATACCCTCCGGATCTCCGAGGACAACTTCTCGAGCGATTCCGTCAAGTTCCGCCTTAAGGACATCGTCAAGGTGAAGGATAAGAAGCGTGGCTTCACCCTCACCTACGACATGTTCGTAGATGGAAAGTGCCCAAAGGTAGATATATATTTTCCGTGTATGACATTGCTCTAGTTTTTCCGTCTTGCCAATACCATCTTGTCTAACACGATGATTTCTCACTTAACAGCTTAGCGATCTAGAGGAGGGCAACCTGGCTGCCCAAATCTACGATCCCAAGATGAAGGAAGTCACGGCCGTGTCCGACGATGATGCCCCATTGGCGCGAAAGCGGAAGAGATCCACCTCTGACGCTGCCGACGGAGGCAAGAAAAATAAGACGGAGGGTGGAGCCTCCAAAAAGAGTACTGTCGCCCTAGAGGCGGAAAAGAAGAAAGCCACCGGGATGTTTGCCAAAGCGCCCCCCTAGTGTAAGCTTCTTATTCTCCGACATTGTATTATTTTATCTGTCTTATTCTTGTACTTATGCATTTTGCACGTTTCAGGAAAAAAGCCACAACCAGCCTCAAGAAGTCCTCCAAGACTCTTCTCCCGCCATCGCCCCTGCCACTCCTACCGTCAAGCCCTCCTCTGCTCCGACAAGCTCCCAAGTCCAGGAGGCACCAGGCCCTTCCGCCATGGAAGTGGACTCTGGCGCTTCTACCGAACTAGTTGTTGTCGGCGAGCAGGCGACGCAGGAGAGTGCTGCTCTTCAAATGTCTGAAGCTCCGGCTAAGGATGCCATCGGTAGCGGCAAGGCTATGGTGGGAGCTGGTACTTCTGCCGAAGGAGGCGCCCCTACTCCCCAGAAATCCTTCGAGTTTCCCAAGATAGTTTACCCGGCGCTCATGCCGAGTAACATATCTATGGTTCCTGGAGGAGTGTCGTCATCTCCGACGTGCGGTCTTGAGGAGCTACTCCGGCAAGCGGACATCTTGCGAGGAAACAGCATTGCCTTTGGCAAGCTGCTGGCCGAGAGCGCTACAAGCCTCAAGATCATCGCACTTGTAAGTTTTACTTTACCTTTTGCATTTTGTACGAGTATCCCACTGTAGCCCCCGAGGATGTAGACGGAAAACCATAGGTTTTGCATCTATATGCTCTAAGAGTGACTAAGTTAGAAAAAAACTCTCACTACAGCCTCCAAGCATTTAGATGGAATAAATTATTCCGACTAGATGCTTTCAAGAGTAACATACACAGTGTTCATAATTTTCAATGCTGTAGCCCCCAAGCATCTAGTTGTAACTAATATTAGCTCCGACTAGATGCTTTAAAGAAAAGCTAAGCATTTTCTGAGTAAAAACTTTATACTGTAGCCCCCAAGCCTCTAGTTGAGAATTGAATCAGCTCCGACTAGATGCTTAAAGAAAAGCTAAGCATATTGCTGAGTTAAAAACTCTCGCTGTAGCCCCCGAGCATCTAGGTGGAAAATTTCCGACTAGAAGCTCCAAGCAGACTAAACAACGACTTGACTTTGTATTTGTTTCCACAGAATGAGAATGCTCGGAGGGGCATGGCCAACGACAAGTACCAGAAAATGCGCGCAGATCTTGAAGCCGAAAAGGGTAAAACTGCCATCTTGAAGGAACAGATCATCAAAACAAGAGTCTGTTTTCTTTTTGCGCATTTCCGTCTTGCTTTTGTGCCCATAATGTCCGAGTACTCAATGTGTACTTTGTTTTCTCCGACTTGCAGAGCATGTCGCCAAGGCCAAGGATATTGTCGAGAAGTCCAAGCACATCCAGCAGCTGGACAGCGAGAACAAGATCCTTAAAAAGGAGAGGGAGGAGATGCTGAAGATGCACGAGGATTCCATGAAGGCCCTGCAGGAGTCCGCCTCCGCGGAAATCACTCGCTTGAAGGAGGAGCTTGCGATCCTAAAGGATCAGAAGCAAGCTGCTGATGAGCAAAATCTTCGCCATAGCGAGGCGTTTAAGCTCCTCCAACAAGAGAAGGAATCCTTGGCGGACACCGTCTGACAGGCTAAGGCCAGCATCTTCAGTAAGTGTCCTCCGCCTTGTAGCTCTGTAGTCTGGATACTTAGAACTTATTGGACTCATGCAATTCTTGTCGGAATTTTCAGCTCCTATGGGTTTAACCCGCTCGCCTCCTTCGGACAAGGAATGCATGATTCTTGCTGGCAACTTCATCAACACCGCCATCACCCAAGCCAAGGAGATTGCCAAGCCCTTCCAAATTTATATCAAGGCCTCTGACTCCGTGGTGAAGTACTCGGAGATTCTGCGCCGAGCCCCCGAGCGTGTCGCAAGCTGGAAAGCTTCATGCGCACGGGGTGGAGCAAGGATGGCGTTGTCCATGGTGAAGGCACACTATGAAGGTGCCGACATCGACACGGTGACATCTGGTATCCCCGACGTGGATGATGACGGCAAGGAGATTGATTACGAAGCCATCCTATCATCACTCGCGGGTTATGACACCAGGGTTGCCGAGTTGGTAGATGTCGACGTCTTCGTTCCCAGAAACTTTCTTGACAATGCCAACCCGGATTCCTCCGAGTCTCACCAAAGCGCCGACGCTGAGGGTGATTCTCTGGCTGGTGATGATGCGGCCTCCAAGTCCCCTGCACCCAAAGAGTGAAAAACACTTTGTAATTTCTGTTTCACCTCTGGAGTGTGCGCGGAAAAAACTTGATGATGTAACTTAAGGCGGAAAACAATGGTTGTTATTTCCTGCCACTTAAGAATTAAGTTTCAGCATGTATATATTTTTTAAGCAAGTGCTGGCTTATCCATTACTTTGGTTTTTATGCTTGACTTTTCGTGAGTCGGAAGACTCGTTGTCGGAACCATGCGCTTAGGTGATGATGCCCAATGGCACCGTCAATAACCTGAGCACAAAATCGCCGACAATAAGTGCCGAAAGTCACTACTTTAGAATCCACATAAAAACAACAAAGAACGTGTAGACCAGAAAACTTAAGCTAACGTCCGTAGGCGGAATTTTCACAAGTGCAATCGCAAGACTTGTGCATAAAAGTTTTATATGATCCAAAAATAAACACTAAAGGAGATAAAAGACTCAGCAATATGAGTGAACCAAAGAGCTTTATTTCATTGATCATATAAGAGGTACACGATTAGATAAAAAATGCTGAGTGTAGAAAGGACGTAGCTGTGCTATGTTCCATGGCCGATCAAGCTCCGGGTAGTCATTATCCGGGTCACGTCGCTTACGCTTATGATCCTCGTTGGGTCTATCCTTGAGTTCACGATTGTCGACAAGATAGTAAGACCCATTGAGCAGCGCCTTGCTTATGATGAACGATCCTTCCCATGGCGGGGATAGTTTGTGTGACTTCTTCTGCTTAAGTCGGAGCACTAAATCTCCCTCTTTAAACGAGCGATGCCGAACGTGGCGACTATGATAGCTGCGTAGCTTCTGCTGGTAGATGGCGGATCTTTGGCATGCCAAAACGCGCTCCTCCTCGAGAAGGTCCACATCTAGGCGTCTGGATTCTTTAGCGTCATCTTCGTTGTAGGCGGCAACTCTTGGTGCATCGTGGAGGATGTCGGACGGTAGGATGGCTTCTGCTCCATATACCATGAAATAAGGGGTGTAGCCGGTGGATCTGTTGGTCCGCCCATGCTCCAGCTGCTCTATGTAGCGGTGCCTCAAGACGTGGCTTGATTTCCTGCAGAATTAATCCATTGGCTCGCTCAGCTTGACCATTGGATTGTGGGTGTGCCACAGATGCAAGGTTAAGTCGGATGCCTTTGCCCCAGCAATAGGCCTCCATTTCTCCGAGTGACAAGTTGCTTCCGTTGTCGGTGATGATGCTATGTGGAAGACCAAATTTCACCACTAGATCCCGCACAAACCTGAGGGCAGTTGCCCCATCAAGCTTTCTAATGGGTTTAGCTTCTATCCATTTGGTGAATTTGTCAACTGCTACAAGCAGATGCGTAAATCCACACGGTGCCGTTTGTAACGGCCCCACCATGTCTAGCCCCCAGACTGCAAACGGCCAAGTTATTGGTATTGTTCGCAATTCTTCAGCAGGAACATGTGGTTGTCGGGCATAATACTGGCATCTTGTGCATGTCTCAACCAGCTTGTCGGCGTCCGCCTTCGTGGTCAGCCAGTAGAATCCTTGCCGGAAGGCTTTCGCGACCAACGATCGAGGAGCGGCGTGATGCTCGCAATCTCCGAGATGGATTTTGCGTAGGATTTCCATACCTTCTAGCTGGGAAACGCACTTTAGGTATACACCAGTAGTGCTCCTCTTGTAGAGTTGCCCATTGATTATGGTATAACCCTTTGCTCGTCGTACTATTTGCCGTCTTTCGACCTCGTCGTTGGGCAAGGTTCCGTGTTCGAGATATTCTATCCGGGTTGTCGATGTCGGCGCCCTTCACGGATGGTGTGCGTAGATGCTCTAGGAAAACTCCTGGCGGAATTCGCTTGCGCCCTGACCGAAGTTTAGACAGTAGATCAGCCGCCTCGTTTTGCTCCCTAGGCACATACTTGACTTCGTAGCCCAAGAATCTTTTAGCTATCTCGTCCACTTCGTCGCGATATGCCGCCATCATAGCGTTCCGCGCATTCTAGGTGCCAGCCACCTGCTGGGCAACCAAGTCGAAATCTCCACAGCAAACTATGCGCTTGATGCCAATATCCTTGGCTACACGCAGTCCGTGAATGAGTGCTTCATACTCCGCCATGTTGTTTGTAGCCTCGAAGTGGATCTGTAGAACGTAGTGCAGTTTGTCTCTTTTTGGTGACTGTAGTAGTACACCAGCCCCCGAGCCGTTGATCAATTTTGATCCGTCAAAGTGCATCACCCAGTACTCTGGTTCTGGCAGTGGAGTAGCATTCGGCATCTCCATCCAATCCGCAATAAAATCCGCCAAGGCTTGTGACTTGATAGCGTCGCGTCTTTTGTAGGTGATCTCGAAGGCGGCAAGTTCAATGCCCCATTTCGTGACCCTTCCTGTAGTGTCGCTGTTGTTGATAATGTCGGACAATGGAGTCTTGCTCACTACTGTGATTGGGTGCTCCTGAAAGTAATGCCTCAGCTTCCGCGAAGCGAGGAATACTCCATAAGCTATCTTTTGGTAGTGCGGGTAACGTTGCTTGGACTCCGTCAAGACTTCGCTTACATAGTAAACTGGTCGTTGAACTCCGTGCTCATAGCCTGGTTCCTTCCGCTCTACCACGACGACGATGTTGATAACCCGGTTGGTTGCCGCCATGTAAATTAACAGGAACTCACCAGGTTCGGGTGCTGCAAGGATAGGCGCTGAGGAAAGAATCTCCTGGAGCTGCTTCAATGCTGCATCTGCTTCGTCCGTCCATGTGAATTTGTCCGCCTTCTTCAGCAACTTATACAGCGGCAGAGCCTTCTCTCCAAGTCGGCTGACGAACCGACTAACTGCTGCAACACTACCTGTTAGTCGCTGGATGTCCTTTAGGCATGTCGGACGGTTTATGTTTAAGATGGCCTTGATTTTCTCCGGATTGACCTCGATTCCGCGCTAGGAAACGATGAAGCCCAACAGTTTGCCGGCTGGAACCCCGAAGACGCACTTCTTAGGGTTGAGCATCATATTGTATTTCCGGCGATTATCAAAGGTTTCTTTTATCCCGGATTTGCAGTGATCTTCCACCTTTATATCCTGCACAGGGGCGGTTTGGGTGGGTCTTGAATTTTTTCGATCTTTGCCGGCAAACTCCAAGGAGAGATCCGACATCGATCCTTCCGCGAACGTATCCTGCCCGTAGGCGGTCCGTGCGGGTCTTGACGCTCCTCCGACTCCCAGGGAACTAGTGCCCGAGTCGGTTTCGCCGATGAAGAGGTGGATGTCTCCGATAGGAACGATCAAACATCGCGTAGGATTCATCTTCGCCGGGATCCAGAACTCGTCGGGGAGGGGGGGGACGATCGGAACGTTGCCGAAGAAGAGAACGCGACCGATGGCTACGGTTTCGCCGATTCCGGCGAAGATCTTGGTCCTTGCCCGCTGAAGAGCCTGAAGCGCATCTGGCCTCACGGTGGGCGCCAACTGTCGTGGTATTGCCGACGAGTACGCCATGGAGGGGTCCTCACAGTGCGTGTTTAGAGACGTGGGGTAAGGCGGACGGTTGACGGGTACGAGGTAACACAGCTTACCCAGGTTCAGATCTGGTGGAATCCTACTCCTGCTATAAATCACTATAATGGCAATACGCCGAGTTACAGAGATTAGGTTCGCTGTGCGAGGTGACTAGAGAGTCTAAGTTATCGTGCCCTAGAGGCTCCCATATGCCCGGCTTATATAGTCGCCAGGTCCTAGGGTTACAGGGAAAAGTCCTAGCCGGACAGGTTACAGAGTTCTACACCGTCTATTACTAGTCTTGAGTATCTTGCACTCCAAGGCTCCGGGTACGCTGGTGACTCCACCGTAGCCTTCCTTTACCCGGCATGGGCCTCCCTTCTGGATCCACCTAACTGGGCCGTCCAGCAGGCCACAGGCCATGCTACCGACTATGGGCCAGCCGGGTTAGTCGGATAAGAGACATGCTATGAGGATACCCATATAGCATATCCCCAACAGTTCCTCTTCTCTTCCATTCAGTTTGTTTACCATTTTGTGTGCCCTGTTTAGGCTGAATTATGTGGTTGCTTTCATTGGGCTTTCTTTGTTTATCCAGTAAAATTATCATGCTCTCTGCCTTTAAGGATCGTGTTTCTTAGGTTTTCATTACAGTACCTCTTTCTGATTAGTGAATGTGTTTCATTTAAATTGCATGCCTGAAGTGGAAGGCTTGATGTGTGATGTAGTTTCCTGCAACACCATGTTAGCCGAATATTCAAAGTTCTTCTAATTTCATGTTGGAGAGTCTAATCTAATTGCTGAACGATATATGTTTATTGGCCATTTGTTCTTTATCGCCTTCAGAGAGGTCATCAATTCTTTATAGAGATTTTTCCTGTTTGTATTATCATTGAAAACATGCATTCTGTTTAGGTTTTACGATGTAATATGCTATTGTTTAGTCTGAATAAATTATCAAAACAACTATATACTATCGATGGTTTGGGTAGTTCATTCTTTCTAGACAGAGATACGTGGATATTTTGGTTCTAGGTTCAACCACTTACGACATGTGCTCCTGTAGGAAAGCGCCTCGTAGTTCCTATTTTATTGTTCTGATTTTCTAAATTTCTGTGATATAAAGGCATATACATATGTATATCATTGAGCATTACATTAAATGTTTTCAACTGGGTTCTCTTTAGCTGGATCATCTGGGTTTGCTCAGTCTTTTTTAGGGTACTTCTTTGCAGGTTGTATTAGGTTTGTTCTATCTGCATGTCTTTTGTTTCGGATTTTTTGGCTGTTTGTACGTCTTCTCTGTTTCTTCTAATTTTTTTATTTTTGTAAGTCTCCAAAAGCAGTGTCATGTTGGGTTCTGCTGGACGGTATCCTGATTCCAGTGCTCTTTTCCAATGACTGAAGTGTGGAGTTTCCCTACCAATCGGCTGTAATAAAATGCCAGGCTGAGATTTGTTTACTCTCTTTCCAAGAACACTACTTTTTTATTAGAACAAATGTGTAACCCAAAAAACAAAAGGACTCTAAGATGAACTTGATTTTTCACACCGATAATTTTTTCGTTGTGTACTTTGTCATCTATGCATCCGCAGAAGACACTTCTAATAATTCTAAATGTCAGGAAGTATTCGTGTTCGACGGGAAAAAAGAACTTCCTACAACATTATGAACGCTTATTATCCCTCATTGCATCATTGCTTTCTAATTCCTAAGCAGTGAGAAAGCTATAGACTGCAGGGACAATTGCGGGGGCAAGTAGTTCTCTTATTCTTTCTCTCAGTAATGCTCTATTAATCTCACAGAACTTGATTTAAAGGCCATGGCTGATGTTGGTTCCAGAGCTTGATTCAGACAAGACATTTAGTCTCAAATACTACTGATGATGTTGGTTCTATAAATTTCTAAGCTCACATAACAATTCATGGAGCCTTGGCATGGGAACACATACAGTACAACCTACATTTAGTTTCACCCTCTTGTGCATACATATTTCTGTATATTTGGTAAAATAGAAGAGTCAAATGTGGGCTAAGATTGTAGTCTATGGACATAGCCCATCTTTACTCGGAAAGTGCCACTTTATCTTTATCCTCTTGTGCATAGGTATTTCTGCATATTTGGTAAAATAGGAGAGTCAAATCTATGTTAAGATTGTAGTCTATGGACATAGCCCGTCTCTTTACTCGGGAAGTGCTTTTGGCTCCGGAGCACGAGTGCCCCCCCCCCCCCTAATTTAACAAAATTAAAAACTATATTTATAAGTTCTAAAAAAATTGAAACAAAATCCTAAACTTTGCTAAAAACACTTGCATTTACATGGAAATTCATGTGTGCGGATCAGGAAGCGAACTCTGAAAATCTTTATGTATCTTTCTAAGCATTTCAACAAAAAAAATTCTATGACCATCTTGCCAAGATTATTCCGCTGCTTGCCTTCACAAACCGAGCAAAAAAATTCTATGACCAGCTTGCCAAGATTTGGTCAGAACGACATGTGGTACTGCATTTCTTTTTGTACAAGCTTTCTATTTTGGTTGCAAGATGTTTTATTGTAGTCTAAGCATATTGCAGGTGCGAATAGATATACATGATTTTTTGCTCTGGTCAGTTTTTGTTCTGAGATTTTGCTCCATTTGTTAAAAGCAAATCGGTGTTATTAAAATTTGGTAATCTTGAATTAAAGGAGACAGGAAATAAGTGCAGTCAATCATATTGTCATGCTGACCATTCCAGGAATAAAGTGTGTTAGACAGTGTATCTCATAAGATTCACTTTCATTGTTTATTGTGGCTTTCAACATCAAAGATTTTATCTCTTATATAATTACATTGTTTGATTAAAAAATATTAAATGTAGAAATTAAGCATGTTCATAATATAGCTGGTATTTTCAGAAATAGAGAACATAAAGCTTAACATGATGTAGATAAGGTCATAATGTGTTCCCTCAGTATTTCCCATTACTTTTTAAGTAAATGGCTCAGAAATGATGATGTATACCTCCTTTATATAACAATAAGTCCTGTTTGTGTAGATATTTTACATTATTAGCAGCTTGATGTGCTTTTGTTCCTAGATAGATATGTCCATTCTTTCACTGTTTGTTCTAAAAAAAATGTTGTGATGGTCAATGGTAGCATTAAAAAATTTCATTTTATTTTCACCACTACAGGGAGGAGGATATATCGATATAAAAGTACAATGGATGGAACTATTAAATATCAGTATGTCAATCGTGGTGGTGTATTACAAAAGAATTATCTCAAGGTGTGCCACTTATGACCCGTGCATGGCATTCCGTCGGATGTTGCTCCGCGCTGATAAGTTTTATAGTTAACATTGTCCCCTATTTAACATAACGGAATTCTGGTTTATTATTATTATGTATATTTGATAAATTACTGACGCATATAAGAATCTTAGAAGTTCTATCTCATGTGATTGCGATCATACTTAGAGCTCCAATAGTTATGATAGTAATAATCTTTGTCTATTGTGTGATTATAATAGCATTCATTTTTCGAGCTTGGCGGGCTGTTAATTTATTTCCTCTAAAAATGTGGAAGTCGATTTCAGAATACTAAAAGTTTGCATGTCACATGTTTATTACTTCACAAACAGGTTAATCTTAAGAAAAACCGCAATTTTGAGAAATATCCCACGTATCTTCACTGTAATTAGGAATGATTAGCTCTCACATCCACGATGGCAGAGATTTCAAAGTTCTAGCCTATTCTTTTGGTATTACACCATGTGTTATGTCAGTAAGTTGTGTTGTATGAGGTATGGTCCAATCAATTAGGTTTCTGATGTATAGCCCTCTGGTACAACATCAACAAGGAGTCATACACGTGTTCATTGAATTTGGTATGCTTGATAGGAATAATTTCATAGGTCAAATATGTAACCTCACTCTGAAATTTATTTGCATGTATCTAAGAGAAAATAAACCAGGACAAACATCTATGTCTTAGAGCTAGAGTCCAAGTTACCAAAGTGTACTATCTAAAATGTATAATCTTACTCCACGGATAGGCAGCCGAATAAGGTTAATCTTTTTTATTGATATGCGTACATATATCCACTAATTATATGATTGTTGTCTACGATATATCAGAAAGTTAAATATCCGGTAAAGTAAATCATGCAGTGTTCTTATAGAAAATTAGATCATGTAGTGTTGTTGTGTTGCCATCTTGGCTTAGTAGGTCAATTTACTTATTTTGATTTTCATGAACATGCGTGAATTAAGTGACCCTAATTTTCATGTATTTAACTTTTGCTCGCCTTGTGCTTCCATGGGCTTGGCAATATGCCTTGATGGCCATCCGTGTGCCATATAAGTGATATTTCTTGGGCTTTCTCCTTTCTCATAGTTATCTTATGCCTCAAAGAAATTGAATAATCAAGAACTCTATTGCTTTCTTATTTTGTACCTTTCTAGAATAGATGTATGAAATTCCAAACGAGTGACTCTTTTCTATTTATAATCCTTCTCAGTGTTGCTTGCTACTCCGTTTCAAAATAACAACCTGGGATGCTCATTGTTGTAACCTTTGTTTAGTTACCCGTGACCTCCTTTTCTGGAGGCGTTTGTATTCTGACTCTGCTACCTATGCAATGAAATGAAATGTAACATTGTTGCATTTTCGTAGAAAAAGGGTTTCTTGCTTATAGTTCCACGATACTTATTTTGGAAATGGAGGGAGTACTTTGGTGAAAAAAACAAGTTATGCTTGGTAACCTATTTGCGTGTGCTATTTTTCCATATAAAATTCCTTGTTTAGAGTAGGAGACATGCATGACATACCATTAGCACATGTGGTGATAAGAAACAAAAGATAAGAAACAAAACAAAGAAGGTGCACTGTGAACAAGTTTTGCAATGCATCCCACTAAGACTATCATGTAGGATAGTTACTTAGCTACCTGTGCACCATGTAGTTGCATCCAAATGACAATATTTTGTTATAAACTAAAAGGACTGGGCATGCCTCTTAGAATTGCCATGATGTTGTATTTTGTCTCAGTTTTGTGTTTGTCTGCAACATATTCTGTTGCATGACTATGTATGTCAGAGCGATGCGCTCTATGTACCGAACCATATCTTAGTTATGGCCGTTAAAGAGTGAACGCTTTGGTTTTCTAGACCGTGGCCCTAAACCCTAGCACTGAACCTTGACGTACTAAATTCCTGTCTAACAACATTGAACTCCATCTTTGTTGTGTCCTAAATATGCTGTCAAATTAGCTATGATCATACCGATGTTTACTGATTATTGTTGTTGCTAAGTCTACTACATCGTTTATATTAGGGTTACCTGTCTATAAAATCCTATTTGCCTCGTGTAGTGTACCATCCTTTCGATAGTGTACACACAAACTTTGCTTTCCATACATGTGACCACCAAATGCTTGCTTTCCGCTAATGATCACCATTGTTCACCCAAAACATTTAGATGATATAATTTGCATGGTTCACTCATAAAATCTATAAGATCCGATTAGCATAGCTAATCCAAATAACCACACGCCGTGGCGCAAAACAAGTAAAAAATTTAAACAAAGTTGAAATGTTTATCACCGTCAAATGCATTGCAGCAGCCACGCTCTATGACAACGCCAAAGTTGAAATGTTTATCACCGTCAAAATGCATTGCAGCAGCCACGCTCTATGACAACGCCATGTAGGTGGCGAGGAGAAGCTCGCGTATCCGTCTAGTAAAGAATAAACAACAATGCGCCTGTTGCTTGTACCTTGACCGAGCAATGCTAGCTTCTGAAGTAGCCTGAGCTTGTCCAACTTCTCAGTTTTGGTGTCTTCGTCTGAACAATCATTACAGCTTTCCATGGATAGCATTAGGATTCTAGGCTTCTGAAAGTACATAATTATGATATAAACAAGAATGCAACAATCTTGTATATTTGTACAGATAGGTCATCCGATTAATCTAATCCTATACCCATAGAAAATCCTAGAAAATGCCAGGAAAAAATAACAACAATCTTTTATAATTAGGAATCCTAGAAGTAAGTAGTTGAACAGTAGTAGAAAGTTAAAAACAACAATAATTTTCACTGAGGTAGATTGGTGAAAACATAGCCAGTACATCTAATAAGTGCCGAGAACACTTCGGTACCTTGACACCCCAAGTTCATAGGGACATACACGCCCGTCATCACAATCTTCAAGAGGGACATATTGGAAGTTACAGAGAAGCAAATCATCTCACGGTCTTGATCGATTTGAGATTGCAGTTTTATGGCAGCCATTAACTATACGGATTGAAGGGCATTTGGCAATCAATGATAAACGTGGGTGCACTGATTTGATTGAAGGGGAACTGCAGAAAAAGAGCGAATAATCCATGACAAGGCAGGGGAGAGAAAGAGAGAGTCAAGATAGAGCCAAGGAAGATTGCTCTAGCAAAAGGGATCTGCGGCGATGCATGATCTGATTTCTTTGAGGGGATCGGGAATAACCTAATACCTTCGTAGGTATCCCCGGCAAGCTAGCGCTGCGTACATTTGCGTTGGCTGCCGCCTATGAACAGGGACGGTTACCTTTGGCTCTTTGAGCGGTGCCTTTTTTCCCATTGCCTTTCTCGGTCTGTGCAACGCCATGGCAAAGCTGACGTGGTCATAACTCCATTTTATAAACCTTACAGAAGAAAAGCAATGCTCCACAGCGAGGCAGACCCGCCTAGGCGGCAGAAGGATCAGGACCAGAATAGAGCAGCACCAACGAAGAACACCACCGCCGTCGCCAAGAAACCCTCCGTCACACCGAATGTCACATCCTAAAATTCTCTAAATTTTGAAATGTGAAAAATAATCAAATAAAATAAACAAATGTTGAAATTTAGGGTGAAAGGAAACTTTTTGCTTCTAAATGGAAACATCAAAACCATACTTGAACAAAATTTGAATAAGAAAGCAACAAACAAATATTCCAAGGATCAAATGCATTCATGCATGGAAAGAATCTTGAATTTAAAGCATTTGGGAAAAGTTAAACCAAAACCCTAAAACCCTAATGAAATAAATCATCTCCAAGATCACTCTAAGACTATGGCTTTATTCCATATAAAAATTCAGCAACAAACATTTCTAAATGAACAAAAATGGTAAAAAAAATATTATAAGACCATGAGAATTGATTTCATTAAAATTGGAGCCATGGATAAAAACTTATGATTTTAATAAAATAAAAGGAATTAATTTCCAAGGCTAATAAAGCTCCTCACTAAAATCGGCACTCAATTGTGAGCAAAATAATCCTAAAAGGATTTGAAAATATAAATAATTATTAAATAAAATTTTACAAATTGGAATCACCAATTTTGGAACTATAAATAAAAAGATATGAATTTTATAAGACAAAGAAAGAAAGAAAGAAATAAGAATTAATTTCAAAGACAATTTAAATCTTGGCCAAATCCATAAGTAAAAGGAATAAAAGTAATTCAATAAAATAAAATATTAAAGGATTATTTGAATAAAATTATATGGGTTGAACCATATTCAATTTTATTTAAATAAAGACAAAATGCCTAATTTAAATAAATATTAAATCATAAGAGAATGTTTGAAATATTCTAAAGTGGACTTGTAAACACACTAAATAACTGGTATAAAAACCTACTGAAAATTTGGAAAAGATTTGAAACCAAATGGAAGTTTAAATCAAATGTTTCAAATGAAAACAGAAAATAGAAATGGAAAAAGGAAAAAGAATCAGAAGAAAAAATAGAAAACAAACTCTACCTGCTAACTAGACCCAGCCCAGCAAACCCCAGGCCCAGAACAAGCCCACCCGGCTCACCCATCACTCCCCCGCGAATCTTTTCTCACCGGCGCACCCCCCCATCCCCCTCGCTGACTTCCTGGACCCACCCCACGTCATCACCTTCTTCCCCAACACGCTGACCTCGCCCTTCCTCCCTCTGCCGTTTCTGGACTGTTTTGATTCGCGTTAATTCATGTAATTGGCGCAGTAATTCGTCCCCGCGGACACGCTCTCTTAATCACCTACCTCTCATCTCCATTTCCCCTCAACCTTCCGCACCCGAGCGCCCCTAGGCTGCTTTGAATTGAGCTTGCACCGCCGCGGCCTCCGACATATTCCGGCGTCAATTCCGGTGAGAATCTACCGCCCCTCGCCCTTTGCTTTGCTCTGTGATGTTTTTCATTTCCGTGCGCATCTGCTGACCCCAATCACTTGCCTTCTTGTGCACCAGATGCTCGGCAACAACCTCGACTGCAAACGACCGACAACTGCCTCAACTTCGGTGAAGTTTCTCGGTGAGACCCGTGCGCGCCTCGATCTCTAACCTTCACTATCATGTTCGCCATCATTCCGTGAGTGTTCTGATGCTCATCGTTTACTTGCGCATGATCTATAGGCTCGTCCCTGACGACGCCTTGGCGTGCCCGACGCCAACGCGAATTCCGGCGAGAGATTGACGAAAACCTCGTGCGCCCCTTCGCCCGCCACTTCCACGTTGATCACCCCCTCGCCACGGAGATTCTGGTAACACCCTTCTTTCATATTCTCGCTTCCTAGAACCGCTGGATCGCCGTAGACAGAGCGTCGCCCCCATGCACCGTCGCCAGCGTCTCCCCTCTGTGGTCAAAGCGTTCTGGACCGTTGGATGCTGATCTAGTGACTAGGATTAGAGCTTCGAACGAAGCGATATCGTGTAATTTGCACCGTGTGATTTTATTTAGATCCTACAGCCCACATTGCTCGATCCACCCGAAGTGGTATGGGCCAGTTAGAATCAGACACGTAGCCAATCTGTTGATTTAAAAACAGAATTTGATCTATTAGATGTTTGAATTTGTAAAATCCATAACTTTTGATCAGTATATCCAAAAACTGCAAATTTTATATCAATAGATTCAGAAAAATGTAAAATTTACAACTATGTCCCTGTTTTGGTCATTTCTTCTGAAAAATTAGGTGTTTTTGCATAAACATTAATAGGATTATTTTGGATATAAGATTTGTTCTAAAAATGATTTTTGAGTGAAACCTTTTGCAAATGGATTTGTTTTGAAACCTCTGACCATAAACACTAACATATTGATTTAAAAATATTTTTTATTAACACTAGGAATTATTACTTTGAATAAAAGTATTTCTAGTAAAACAAAAATGATTTTAAATGATTTTCCCACTTTTATAAAATACGAGGAGGTGTTTTGAAATGTTTAGAGCCTTGTTAGAAACCATTCTCTATAAAACAACCTTTTTGCATGCTTGCATGCTTGCATGCATTTCTTAGTTTTTATTATTTTGTGTTGTGAATTGTTTGAGTGCTAGTTTTGAATATGTGCTTTGCTTGATTGAATTATAGTGAACCTTGAGAAGTGTGACAATTGCAAGATCAAGGAGAGTACCTAATTTCTCTACTAAAAAGGCAAGTGATACTTTGGTCCTCAAAAGTCCTATCTTTTCAATATTGCATTAGTGATATTTTTATAGTATGCATGATAGGACTATTTTTTTATATATTGCTATGCTATAGTAGATCCTATAGAATATATCTTGGTAGGAATCATCCTAAGTCAAGAGACAAGTTATGCTAGTATGCTTACTCTAGATATTAGAAATACAAGGGTGGAATATTCATGCTATGATATTATGCAAATTCTATGACTATGTTTTTGATTAATAAAACAACTATGTGAATGAAACACCTGGGTAATATGGTGATTGCTTGGATGGATTTTTGTTGAGTGGTTACCCAGGTGAAAGGATACAGATGTCGCCTAGAGGGGGGGGGTGAATAGGCGATTAAGGTTCACCTATGTGCACCAACAACTTATGCTAAGCAATACAAGCAACAAAGTGATAGCAAGATATATATTACTTCAAGCATGAAGGCTATCACAATGTAAAGTGCATCAGTAAAGAGCTCGGGTATAGAGATAACCGAGGCACGCGGGGACAACGATATTTTACCGAGTTCCTCCCAACATTGAGTACGTCACGTTTGGAGAGGGGTGGTATCAAACCACCAACTCCACAAAAGGCCTCCCTTATTCTCCGTTGAATCTCACCCCAATGGGATCGATCCATGCCTCCACTATCGGTGCACTTGTCGGTGGCAACCGGAACCACTCACAAGGTTGGGGCACTTCTCCACAACTTAATTAGAGGCTCCAAACAAACGCCACCAAGGCCACAACGCCACCAAGGCCACAAATCGTCTAGGGTTCCAAGAACCCAAGAGGGACAAGCTCCAATGAGTAACACTAACCGAATCCTCTGAGGAGAACTCAAACCGATGCACCGAATGCAAATGGCAAGAACACCACAAAGATGCTCCAATCCCTCACTCTCGAGTTCCAACAAAGCTACTAAAGCTATTGGGGGAATAAGAGAGGAGGAATCAAGGAGGGACACAAAATCCCCCAAAATCTAGATCCCCAAAGATACACTCACAAAGAGATGAATCGGTTAGGTCAAAACGTAGATCTAGATCTTCTCTCTCTTCCACTCAAATATGGGCAAGAATCATTGGAGGGGAAGAGATTAGGCAAGCTTCAAAATCTAGAGCAAGCGTGCACAAAGGTTAGCCTAATAAAAGAGGAAAAATCAACTAAACTCAAAACGGGCAAAGCCTTAAATAGGGGCTCCAAAAAAACTAGTCGTTTAGGGCATTTTTCGGTCAAGGCCGATAGTACCGGTTTTAACCGGTAATACCGGACAGAAAAACCACACAGCAAGCGAGCGCGGAAATTGGAGCGTGTCGGCGCGTGCCAGTGCAGGAAATCAAGCTAGCAGCAAGCGGCCGCTCGTGCGCGCGGGAATCGGAGCAGGCGAGGCAGAGCCAGCTAGCGCAGCGCGCGAGTGGCGGCACGGGGTCAACGCGCGAGCGAGCGCACGCACACAGCGAGGCAGCGCAGCAGTAGTGGGGCCCGCGCGCCAGCAGAGCGAGCAGCAGCAGCCAGAGCGCGCATGGGAGAAGGGCCAGTAGGGTCCACGCGGGGTCAGCGGGCGGCAGCGGGGTCCACGCGAGCGGGCGAGCGCGGGATCAGCGGCGCTGGTCAACACGCGCAAGCAAGCGAGCGGTAGCAACTAGGAGATGGGCTGGCACGATGTGGGCTGGCAAGCTGGAGCGGGGAGGCTAGCCAGATGGGCCGGCCGGTAGTACCGGCCCACCCGGGCAGTACTACCGGGCCGGTCCGGTAGTGCCGATACTAAGTACTGCCTGGGCCAGAAGGGAGGCGGGTTGGGTCAGGCGTGTCTGGTACTGGGCCCGGTAGTACCGGACAACCCAGAAAAATCTTTTTCTTTTCTTTTTAAAAGCAAATAACAGTCAATATTCAAACGGTCATAACTTTTAAACGGTAGCTCCGATTGACCCTGTTCCAATTGCGTTGGAAAATATTGGTTATCACCAAGTGAGAAAGTATCAAGTATAATAATGTGAGATACCTCACCTAGTGAGAAACCGGAAAACCGCCAAGATCAAAATCGCAATAAGATACAAATGAAAGATCCGATTTTGATGACCAAGAGCTTGTTATGGAGATTAACACAAGCTCTATATCCTCACATGGATAAGACCAAATAACAACCAAATACGATGATGCAAGTATGCAAAGTTTTGAGCTCTCTCCGAACGATGTGATCGAGTTACTCATTCGAGAGCGCCTCTTGATAGTACGGTTATCTATCCTAAACCCGGTCTCCCACTAACAATATGAGACCGGCAAAAGGGGAAACCTATCAAGATTATACCTTTGCCTTGAGCATTCCACTTGAGCTCGATGTAGACGATCTTGCCCTTCTCAAGATGGACACCTTTCTTGATTCCTCATCATAGATCCATGATCACCGAGGATGGCAAGCATCAAACATGAGATCTTCTATAGATGACGCATTTTGAGCTTGCACAACATATCTTCTTCTTCTTCATATTATCGACATTGGATCCAACACAAGCTCCAAGCGATGCCAATGGACAAATCCTACAAGTATAACTTAATACACACATTAGTCCATAAAGATTGTCATTAATTACCAAAACCACACATGGGGGCCTCACATGTTCTTTCACCAGGGCCCATTTCTATGGCTTACCCTGGTGTATCTCACTTGTGGATGGCCACCCAGGAACAAAGAGATTTGAGATGTTTTGTGTTGAGAAGCTTCCAGTGCAGCCACATGGCATATGGGCTGTGCCTTGACTACATAGGTTGCAAGAATTCAGACAGGCTGACAGCTGGTGGTAGTGATGATAGGATGGTACGCGTATGTGCTGATCTGAAGGATTGTTTCTGAAAAGTCTTGTCTCGATGCATGTCGAGTCTTGTGGGAAAAGTGCACCACCTCTCGAGAGGGTAAAACCTA
This sequence comes from Avena sativa, assembly GCA_916181665.1. Taxonomy (NCBI): domain Eukaryota; kingdom Viridiplantae; phylum Streptophyta; class Magnoliopsida; order Poales; family Poaceae; genus Avena; species Avena sativa. Next base: position 514,730,375 of record OV702294.1, read on the forward strand.
AGTACTTAGCCGTGTCCCCGATAATAGACATTTTGAGCATCAAAGACATTGAAGCCATCAAGGATCTCCTCATCCCAATTTCTCTAAGTTAAAACTTGTTGGGTGAACAAGGGAAGCATCTTGTGTGACTCTAATGTGCCATTGTGCGATGAAATGTTTTGAAAAAGAGAAAACTACTTTACAAAGGATAGGGAAAACTTATTTTGTGCAAAGGCCAGCCAAAACTCCACTTAGCCAAATATTCATGTAGATGCTTGATTCTTCATTTCAATATGATATCACTTGCCAATACAATTTAAATATATTGACCCTTGTGGCTGTAACTTATTATGTTGCAGGTTTGTTTGATGTTAGTGAAGTGTGTTGAGTAGGGATTACAAGTCTACAACTAACATGATTGCCTATGGCATATGAAGATGAAGGACTCCATGCTATATAATTATATCTGCTGCTTTGTAATAAGATAGCCATATGAGCTATGTAAGTTGTAATGAATTATTTTATTCCTGGTTATAAGCTGTAATATGACCCTTGTTTCTTGATATTACATCTTAAACTATGGGTCCTAGCTATTCGATGCAGGGACTAGCACTGTAAACACAGAGACTTGTACCTTATTGGGTTCAGACCACTACACCGAACTACCGCAAGAAAAACAAACACTCGACCGAGTTAAAGCTCCGGAGATACCAGATGAAATAATCCCCCACCCCCGCCAAGGAACACACAGAAAACCAAACCATCGAAATAACAATGTGAATGACAAACCGGGCCCCAAAATAGCGGCCCACCTGTCAGCCGTAAAGAAAACAAACGCCACACACACACAAACATTCCAGAATCGCGAGATAAATTCAATGGTGAAGAAGTTGACTAATACATAAGAAGTTCTGAGGCGCCCGAGAACTAGAAAATCCAAAGAAATAGATCATCCCGTACCATGTGTATGATCTAAGAAACATTCTTTGATCGAACCGAGAAACGCCCCAATATACCAAAATATATTCACACTTGGTCCTGGGAGGAGACGGCCCGCGAACAAGAGGAATAACACATGGGGGAGAAAGACGAGTAGTAGGAGAGGCACCTCTCCAAACCACCACCTCTAACCTTGCACTCCGTCGTTGATGCAACCTCAAACAATCAATGGGGAGTGGGGAGAAGACATCGACCAAGAAACCCCAATGACGGGGCCAGGAGCTCGCCCTTTCCTTCCAATGGGCTAGGATCGGCCGACCCAACATAGGTTATTCATAGATTTTTATTAAGTCAGTTTAAACGATCTAAGTATGTGTAGTTGTTTTGAAAAATTCCACCAAACAATTGATAACATCATCGGCGGTACAAAGAATCCAAAAATTAACGTGGAAATTACAAATAGACAATTGGACCATCTCTGATGACTACAAGCCCTCAAGCGAGTCAAAGATGCACCATCGTCCTCGACTCTCCCTCACTAGAGCGGTGCAAAGCTTGTCGTCGTAGACCTTATTGTGAGGACGACTATCGGGAGCACGCTCTTCAGAAAGCGCGCGTTTCGGTCGCAGCGCGCGTGTTTTTGGCCGCTCGACAGTTCGCGTATTTTTGGCCGCACCGACAGCCCGACACGTGGCGTGTAGAAGTTCACCCGCGCGTATTTCTGGCCGCTCCGCAGTGCGCGTATTTCCGGTTGCACAGAAGCCTGACACGTGGCATGTGGAAGTTCATCGTGTGTATTTTCGACCGCACGGCAGCTGCTCATGGAGTGCACACGACCAAAGGCAGTTCAATATGATGCAATAAGACAATGCACAAGCGGTGCAACTCGTGCACTGTCGATCAAAAGCAGTGGAATGCAGTACAATAAGGTAGTGCATGGACCGTGCACTGCCAGAACACCGCACAGTGCACTACGACCTTAGATAATGCAACACAGTACAATAAGACAGTGCATGAACGGTGCACTGCCTGGACAGTGCGTTGTGCACTGCCTGGACACTGTGCAATTCACTATGACCAACAACAGTGCAAGACAGTACAACGATGTAGTACACTGCCAGGATACCGCGTAATGCTCTACGAACTAAGGCAGTGCAACACGAAACAACAAGGCAGTACGTCGGCAGTGTATTGCCAGGACATCGCGCAGTGCACTACGATCGAAGGAAGTGCAAGATAGTACAACGAGATAGTACATTGCCAGGACACTGTGCAGTGCACAACGAACTAAGGAAGTACAACACAGAACAATAAGGAAGTGCGTCAACGGTGTACCGCCAGGACATCGTGCAGTGCACTGCGACTTAGGCAGTGCAGCCTATATAACAAGGCAGTGCGTGGATAGTATACTACGAGGACATCGCGTAGTGCATTACAGCCTTAGGCACTGCCACACAGTGCAACAAGGCAGTGCACTTCCAGGATACCGTGTCGTGCATTGCAACCGTAGACACCGTGCACTAGACCAAAAGCAGTGGAACCTACCCATCAAAGGCAGTACGAGAATAAAGTTTGTCGAAACATATCAACAATGGATCTAGTTTTAAAGATCTCGACGTGACTAGCAAGGCTGTAAAATGGATATCGATTTGGACTCTTCGTTTGAAAAATATCATAGTTTTCTTATTCAAATCTAAAAGAGAAAAGGAAAAAAGACCCGCGATCCTCTCCGCATCTACCACGTGTCGAATGGGAGAAGGCCATAACAATGCATGAGGCATTCCGCTCCCACCACGTACAGGCAACAGCAGCGACACGACCTCCCAGGAGAGCGCCCTTTTTCTAGTATTTTCGTCTTATTGTAGTAGACATGTGAGAAATCGTCGTGCTAAGGGCATCTCCATCGGGCCGACCCATCATGTCCTTGTGTGTCTGAACTCGTCAGAACGGACAAGCAAACATGTGTGCGGTGGCCCAGTGCGGTGATCCATCCGGACAAACGTGCGTGGACCGACCCATCCATGCACCAAATCTAGGTCATGGTTGGATCTAGGGGTGGGCATAAAAACCCAAAACCGAACACCGAAACGAATTAACCGGAACCAAAACCAAATACACCAAACACGAATTAGCCGATACTAATTTCGGTTGGTAAATATGATTAACCGAATTTATAAATATTAATTCGGTTTTGACTCTCTATTAAACAAAATAACCGTACAAACCAAAAATATACATGACAGAGCTAAATATATTTGTGATTTTGTCCCAGTCGTCCATTACTATACGTAGATACTGGCTCATGCGACAAAAGACATGCATGCAAAAGCTGCTAGGCAGACCATGCATGTACGTATGTCTCCAGCCACATGCACGTACATCTTCGTGGTTTAATTATCAATTGTGTGTATGAATTTTGTTGGAAGCCTTTCAATTGTTTTCCTGTTTCATATATAATCATGTATTTTTGCTGAACTCTCAACACATATAATTTATTAAATGTATACGATTTGTAAGATAGATATATTTTTTTGAACGAGCAAGATAGACATCATGCTTATTATGTTCTTTTTCTACACAATACACATGCGTTCAAGACATGAGCTAGCCATGTATTGCTTCAGCTCCTCGCCAACCTGGAGGTTGCTTCCGGTGCGCCGATGAGTGGTTTAGCTCGTATGGATCTGACATAAATTATGGCACAGTGTTGTTATTTCCAGAAGTTCGATTAAAACCCGAATTATTCACTAACCAAACTATCGATTAATTAGAAAACCGAAATAATTTCAGTGCCTATTTTGTAGAAACCGAATTATAGAAAAACCCGAAAAACCGAACCGAATTAACCGAAAAAACCGAATGGCCACCCCTAGTTGGGTCGGCCCGGACAGCGCGCTTGTCCTTGCACATCCTCCTTTTATCTTTGGCAGTCCCTCCATCCAGTGGAACAGAAACCACACCACTTCTCCCTCCAAAAAACCTCTCCCAGATTTTCACTAGCAGGAGCAGGAGGGAAGGCGATGGATCCTGCCGCCATTGTCGATGCTGCGCTCTCCGGCGTTCCCGCCACCAAGAAGTGCAGTTGGCCGAAGAAAATCGCAAAGGACATGACGTTGATCGAGCGTAAAGTTGAGTCGGGGAAGCACGCTGGCCGGTGGGTAGCGGCGAGAGCTCGAGCCGTTGCTGCCAGGCTCGAGAAGGGCGTCGGGATAAGAGCGAGCGCTTCTAGGCCAACCAGAACATGGTCGACGCCAACGAGATGGCAGTGAGTGCTGTCAAGCACGCCGTCCACATGATCAGGCAGGAGGCGATGTCCGCCGCTTACGATGGTGCCGTCTGTTTCGATGGATCGGTCGCTCTTCCCAGCACGTGCTCTACCAGCTCTGTCACTTCCACGCCTATCGGCCGGCCAGCAGCTCAGCCCAGGACGCCAGGGCTGCACACGACTCTCGTTTGGAGGCCAAGGTAGGAACACCCCGCTCTCCCGGTTCGACCTTCCCCGCACGACGTCGTCATAGGCGGGTGAGCTCACCATCGACTTGAACCGCACTCCAACCTTCACGGACGCAACCTCGGACGCGTCGATGAAGCGGCGGTCGATTCCTGCTGTGGATATGCTGACGCTAGTCAACCTGTTCACACAACTTAGAGATGCTTGATACGTCGTAAACGTATGTATAATTTATTATGTTCCATGCTTGTTTAGTATCAACTTTGCTTTGCTTTGTCTATACTTTGAGATATTTTTATATGTTTTCTGGGACTAACCTATTAACAAGATGTCGCAGTGCCAGTTGCCTATTTTTGTTGTTTTTGGTTCCAGAAAAGCCAGAAAATAAATATTCTCGGAATTGGACGAGACAAAAGTTAAAGTCAATATTTCACCGAGGAGAACACTGATGACCCACAAGTATAGGGGGTGTATCATAGTACTTTTTATAAATAGGAGTGTCAATCCCAACGAGGAGCAGAAGGTGTTGACTAGTGGTATGGAGTAGGAAATATCTGCAAATACTTAGCAAACAGAATTTTATGGGTTTTCTGATAAAGCAACAAAACAATGTGCAAGTAATAAAGACAACAAACAACTGCAGCAAGTGGCCCAATCCTTTCTTAGCAAAGGACAAGCCGGTGGAAATACTTATAAGGATCAAACGTTCTCGAGGACACATGGGAATTCTGTCAAGTGCTTTCGCTTCAAATAGCTGAGTAACCTTCTTTGGTGTTGTAAGTGTTGTGTGGGTGAACCTGTGCTAATGTACCGACCTTACTTGGACTAATACATACTTGTGGTTAAACCAATCCGCAACTACAAGAAAGTAATTAAGATATAAACCTAACCACAGCCTTAAATTCCGAGATCCTACGCTCCCTTATGTAATGGTGTCCAAACGGGGGTTCAGGTTTCTGTCACTCCGGCAACCCCACGATTAGTAGACAAATACACAATGCATTCCCCTAGGCCCATAAATGGTAAAGTATCATGTAGTCGACATTCACATGACACCACTAGAAGAATAGCACCACAACTTAAATACTAAACCATTGAATAATATCTCAACACAAATCCACTACTAACAACATGACTTCTCCCATGTCCTCAAGAACTAAACGAACTACTCACAAGACATCATATGGATCAAGATCAAAGATGATATGGTGATGAATAACAATCTAAACATAAACAATAATCCAATGGTTCCACTCACAAGCATCAACTACAATAGTAATCAACACCGGGAAAGTTTCCCCTAAGAACTATGCAAGTATTCAACACGATTGTTACAGCGGGACGGAGTGGTGATGATGGTGGTGGTGGAGATGATGGTGTGGATGATGATGATGATCACGATGCAGTCTAAAATGATGACGGTGTTGATGGCAACGATCTCCCCTCTCCGGGAAGGAATTTCCCAGGCAGAAATCTGTCTACCTGAGAGCTCTTTCTCTCTCGGTGTTTTCTGCTCCGCAGAGGTGGCATGATCTTTCTTTGGTCGCCCCCGATGTTTTAGGGTTCCGAGAGGAAGATATAGGTAAGAGGGCGGAGTCAGAGGACGGCCAGGTGGGCCACACCTCCTCCAGGAGCAGCCCAGGGGGACCCACGCCTAGGGGGTGTGGCCCTCCTATGGCCCAACTCCGCCTCCCATTCTAGCTTCCTTCGTCTTCTGAGAAAATATAATTTTCCAATATTTTTCTGGTATTTTTCTGATCTTCACGAAATTGCATCAAAACACCTCTTTTTCCATCAGAACCCTGACTCCGGCAGTCCATCCTCCAAGAATCATGAAACATGCAAAAACAGAGGGAAAGACATAAATGACACCTCATAATAAGAAATATATCAATGAATAGAGGCAAATTATGATATAGAATGGTGATGCAAATTGGACGTATCAACTCCCCCCAAGCTTAGACCTTTGCTTGTCCCCAAGCGAAAACTGAGCTCAGTAAACATGTCCACAGGTTTATGGAGTGAAGTGTCGATAAAAGAATACGGACAAGAAGCATCACACTTACCATTACACAACTCATAGAAGAAAGCAACTCACCATTATATAACTTAGCTTGCAACCAATACAGGAGTCACAATAGATATGAATAAAGATAAATCATAATTGGAATTGGCAAACTTTGTTCCTGGTCAGAGAACAGCTGGCAAACAGTTTCACAAAAAAAAATATTGGAAAATTATTTTTTCCTAGAAGACGAAGGAAGCCAAAAGGGGAGGCGTAGCTGGGCCACAGGGGTCCCACACCCCCCATAGACACGGGTACCCCCTGGGCAACGCCTAGGGAAGATGTGGCCCACCTGGCCGGCCTCCGACTCTTCCCTCTCGCCTATATCTTCCTCTCGGAATCCTAATACTGGGGGAGCGACCACAGAAAGATTTTCTCCGCCTCTACGGGACAGAAAACACCGAGAGAGAAAGAGCTCTCCGGTAGATAGATTTCTTCCAGGGAAATTCCTCCCCGGAGAGGGCATATCGTCGCCATCAACACCGTCATCAAGCTAGGATTCCTCGGGATCATCATCATCATCAACAACACCATCATATCCACCAGTACCATCATCACCACTCCATCCCGTTGTAACAATTGTGTTGGATCTTGCATTAGCTCTTAGGGGAAACTTTCCCGGTGTTGATTACTATTGTAGTTGATGCTTGTGAGTGGAACCATTGGATTATTGTTTATGTTTAGATTTTTATCCATTACCATATCATCTTTGATATTGATCCATATGATGTCTTGTGAGTAGTTCGTTTAGTTCTTGAGGACATGGGAGAAGTCATGTTGTTAGTAGTGGATTTGTGTTGAGTTATTATTCAATGGTTTAGTATTTAAGTTGTGGTTCTTCTAGTGGTGTCATGTGAACATCGACTACATGATACTTCACCATTTATTGGCCTAGGGGAATGCATTGTGTATTTGGCTACTAATTGTGGGCTTGCCGGAGTGACAGAAATCTGAACCCCCGTTAGGACACCTTTGCACAAGGGAGTGTAGGATCTCAGAGTTTAAGGCTGTGGTTAGGTTTATATCTTAATTGCTTTCCTGTAGTTGCAGATGCTTGCAGGGGGTTTAATCACAAGTATGTATTAGTCCAAGTAAGGTCAGTACATTAGCACAGGTTCACCCACACAACACTTACAACACCAAAGAAGAGTACTTATCTATATGAAGCGAAAGCACTTGACAGAATTCCCATGTGTCCTCGAGAACGTTTGGTCCTTATAAGTATTTCCACCGGCTTGTCCTTTGCTAAGAAAGGATTGGGCCACTTGCTGCGTTTGTTCGTCTTTATTACTTGCACTTTGTTTTGTTGCTTTATCAGAAAACCCCTAAAAATCTGTTTGCTAAGTACTTACAGAGATTTCCTGCTCCATACCACTAGTCAACACCTTCTGCTCCTCGTTGGGATTGACACTCCTATTTATCGAAAGTACTATGATACACCCCCTATGCTTATGGGTCATCACATACCTGCACACTTAAACAACCCGCATAATTCATGGATAAAGAGCAAGTGATCACCAGGATGGACAGTTCCATCCCCTAAATAATAATTATCCATAACATGATCGATAATACTTGTAGGTATCTTAAAAGGATCTATCTGAACAGGCGGTGGTTCATCTACTACCCAAACAGTGGTAGTAGTTTTCCCAAACAGAAAACCAAGTGGGTTATCCATATTGGAAACAAAGTAACAATCAGAAATAAAAAGCAACACTCACAGTAGAAGTTTCCTTTACCAGTTCCACTCTTCAATAGCGCTTCACTCCCCGACAACAGCCATAGAAAATAGTCTTGATGACCCACAAGTATAGGGATGTATAGTAGTACTCTCGATAAATAGGAGTGTGATGACCCACAAGTGTAGGGGATCGCAATAGTCTTCGCGGGTAGTATTACCCAATTTAATGATTCGACACAAGGGGAGCCAAAGAATACTTGCAAGCCTTAACAACTGAGGTGTTTGTTCAGCTGCACCTGGAAATAGTTCTTGCTCACAGAAGTTTATTAGTAGCAACAGTTTTGTAGTAGCAACAACAAAGCAACAGCAGCAGCAAAACAAGATAAATAGTAACAGTAATAGTAGGATTCGAGTGCGGTAGGCATAGGGATGGATGGACGGGCGTTGCATGTACAAGTCTAAACATGCAACTTCAAGATCTAGGGCATTGCAGATAAATAATAACAAGCATCCAAGTACTAAAGAATCTTAGGCATGTGCTCCAAATATAGTCATACGTGCTCGCAATGAGAACTTGCACAACGGCTTCTGTCCAGCCAGTCCGTGGCAGCGGGGCCTCTAGGAAACTACTGGCAATTAAGGTGCTCCTTTTAATAGAGCACCGGAGCAAAGCATTAACACTCCGTGAACACATGTGATCCTCACACCACAACCATCCCCTCCGGTAGTCCCAATTATTGTCACTTCGGGGCCTTTGGATCTGGACAATGATATGTGTACACAACTTGCAGATAAGATCACAAACAATACTATCATAATGATTAAATAATAAGTTCAGATCTAAGATCATGGCACTCGGGCCCTAGTGACAAGAATTAAGCACAACAAGTTGCAACAAAGTCAAATAGCACTAATAGAGATACTAGGCACTATGCCCTAACAGATCTTATTCGATTACATGATAGAACTCATCCAATCTCTACCATCCCCAAGCCTACAGCGGGGGATTATTCACTCATGGATGAGGGAAACATCGATGGTTGATGGAGATGCGTTGGTGATAACGATGGCGATGATCCTCTCCAAATTCCCTGTCCCGGTAGGGTGCCAGAACGGAGTTTCTGGATCCGAATCTTGGTTTCTAGTGGCGGTGGCGGAGCAGAACTCTTTCTGGCAAAATATCGAACCCCCCTTGATTTTTAGGTCGAAAGGCAACTTATAGGCGCAGAGGGAGGCCGAGGGGGTGCCTAGGGTGGCGGCACCCCTCCCTAGGCGCGGCCAGTGGTGGGCCCGCGCCTGGCAGGGGTGTGGGCCCCCCAGGCCCCTTCTCCGTCTCGTCTTTTGGCTCCGTGGATCTTCTGGTGAAATATAATGTTTGGCATATTTTCCGGGATTTTTCCTGATAGTTCATTTTCTGCACAAAAACAAAACACCAAGGTAATTCTGCTGAAAACAGTGTCAAACCGTGTTAGTTGTATCCAAATCACACAAGTTTAGAGGAGAAACAATAGCAAAATTGTTCGGGAAAGTAGATACGTTTTGGACGTATCAACTCCCCCAAGCTTAGCTTATTGCTTGTCCTCAAGCAATTCAGTTGAAAACTGAGTGCGATAAAAGAACTTTCACGAACACATTTGCTTCATATGATGTATATATTCTCAGCACATGAGTAGACACTTAAACCATTCATAATAAGAAGTATGCAACTAAGTATACTCAATAGTCATTGCAAGCTGCGAAGAGAAATCAACTCAATAATAATAAGTAGGATGAAACATAAACATAAGCAACATTGCAATGCTCATAGTAAGGTATGATAGAGTGGTATCTCGCTTGCCTTTGTTTGAAGAGCACAATATAAATGCCAAGACACCTCTGAAGTTCAAGTGAAGACTAGAGATAAAGATATCAGAGATACAAGCATCAAAGCCATAACATAATTAACCAAGTTTTGGAACAGACACAAGAATGACAACTATGCTCTCAAGATGGTGCTCATAGAATAAGTGGTGACTCAACAAGGTGCTGAAAAGGTTTTGAAAAGTTTGAAAGGCTTCCCAATGCTGAAAGGAAGGTACTCATTAGCTTTGAGCTCTTATTGCCCCTATCACAGGCATCTTCATGTGGTTAAGGTGAAAGTGAGGTCCACTCTGAATCATATGCTTGACAGACCATAAACTGGAAATCCCAAGTCGCTTGAGTACGAGGGCCGCTCCGCATGCTACTCAACTTTGGTTACCTGTAAGTTCTTGTCATTGTAAATAGAGGCATATCATAGAGAACCGCCAATGGGGTACCCCTTGCACGTGATACATGAGTTATCCCGTGATCAAAATGACAAGGCAAGCAGACAATGAGCATCTCAGTGATCTTTTTATTTACTATATGCATAGCTTTTTATTGAGGATGCTTCATAAATGCTCATTATGGTGATGCTGCAAGTTTCCACCATGATTAGGCATGGCTTAGGCTAGCGGCCCAGACGTTTCTCTAACACAATTTGTAAACTCCATGAACTCACAAGATCCCCTTTTATTTCACATCGTCAACAAACCTAAACAAAAGAGCAAAGTATCAGCTGGATAGGGTATCCAAAAAGTGTTGAAAGATTTCCCCGTGGTAGCACGGTTCTGCTGACTCCCAGCATATAATTTGCAAGCATATAACTTTCATGGACCAGTCACAATGGTTTAGGATTATTAAATTCAAGGAATAAAGAGTGCCATCAAGTTCGTGAGAGCTTTACTAACTAACTTTCTCAAAACAGACAAATATTTTATTTTGGAAGAAAACAAGGCATATTGAATATGCACTAAAGTAGCAAATGATGCTGATAGGTAGGTATGGTGGACACAGCTGCAATATTGGTTTTGGGGAGTTGGAAACATAGGTAGAGATAGTACTTAGTGCAAGTGAAGGCTAGCAAAAGAGAGGGAGCGACAAACGAGAGAGCAATAACTGTCATAATCATGCTTGCAACAAAACAGGACTAATTATGGCATTAAAGTGAGACAAGAACTCTGAGGCAAAATAAATCATCGAGGCTTACGGACTATTGTTTAGTCATATGCATGCGTGATCATGTGCCAAGTCGATTCACATGAAACATTCAGAGGAGGATACCACAATATCATACCAAAGTATGAATAAAACAATGCAAGCAAACATTCATATGACATGCCACAAACTATTAGCAAGCTGGAGCAAATCATAGACAAGCAAGAACTACTAAGCATCCATAATGACATACACCTTACACAAACAGGCTAATCATTCTCACAATGATGAGTATATGTACAAAAATGAAACAAATAGAGTTCATTACCAGCCTCCTACCACACCTTAAATTGTCTTAATCTTCATTATTGCCCTTCACTTGTGTGACTTGAATAATAACATGAAACCAAACTCCACTGAGGATGGCTGAACCCTGCAAAGAACTCACAAAACCGGAGAAGAACAACAAATATTTTTGGTGTTTTTGATTTTTAGAAACAAGCAAACAAAGAAAAGCAAACCAAACAAGAGGCAAACAAAGCAAAATCTTTTTGGATTTTTTCTTTTAAGGAAAACCAAAACAAAGAAACAAACCAAGAGAAACTACGAAATATTTTTGGTATTTTTTGGTTTTAAGAAAGAAGCAACAAGAACCAAAAAAAGGCGAAATAATGGATATACAAAGAACCGACCGAACATGATATATATATATATATATATATGAGTGTGATGTCGGTATACCTACCCCCAAGATTAGGCTTTTGGCCCAAGTAGATGCACCTCTGTAGTATGAAGAGGAGGATCCCTCGACCTGGTACGAGCTCGAGGACTCCCCCGTGTAGTGTACAACGGGGTCATATGAGGGCGCTTCCTCCTGATAGTGCCCATGGAAGTTAAGGGAGCGCAGCAACTCATCCATCTCCTCCTTGGAGCGTGACAAAGGTCCCTGAGAAATACTGAACAAAGTGGTTTGGGGAGAGGTATCTCTCTCTCTCTCTTCCCCGTCAATAAACAACATTCTATAAACCAAATTCTCAAGGGTAGAGCTTGTCGTGGTATTGCCGACGAGTACGCCATGGAGGGGTCCTCACAGTGCGTGTTTAGAGACGTGGGGGAAGGCGGACGGTTGACGAGTATGAGGTAACACAGCTTACCCAGGTTCATATCCCACAACAGTGGCAGAATCCTACTCCTGCTATAAATCACTATAAGGGCAATACGTCGAGTTACAGAGATAGGTTCGCTATGCGAGGTTGTCTGAATCGATGCCCTAAAGTCTCCCATAGGCCCGACTTATATAGTCGCCAAGTCCTAGGGTTACAGGGAAAAGTCCTAGACAGACAGGTCATAGAGTCCTACATCGTCTATTACTAGTCTTGTGTATCTCGCACTCCAAGGCTCCGGGTACGCTGGTGACTCCATCGTAGACTTCCTTTATCCGGCATGGGCCTCCCTTCTGGATCCACCTAACTAGGCCGCCCAGCAGGCCATAGGCCACGCTACCGACTATGGGCCACCTGGCTTAGTCGGATAAGAGACATGCTATGGGGATACCCATATAGCATATCCCCAACAGTAGCCCCCGGAGAACTCCGAGATCTTGCGCCGTCTTGCCTCTTCACGTGGAATGCTCCGTCTAGATGGATGTCGGCAAATCGTCAAGCAATATCTTGTAGTCCTCCCAAAGAACCCTGCAAGGTTTTCTCCGTCTTCGATTTGTAAGCCGGAGAAATGCTGAATCTTCCATCGTACTCTTCCGTAGTCGGATTAAATCCGTCCATGCCGGAATCTTCGATGTGACGGATCATCTACCCGTGTCATCTAGGACGACGTAGGCTTAGGTCAGCGACGCCTCGTAACTCACACATGCAGAGAACACAATCCTATCCGATTTTCCCACGCGAGCGATACGAACCGTTGGCGGCGACGGTTGGAAACGTGGCGAAATTTCTGCACACGTTCGCGAACACGTTGTCTACGCGGCAACCGTCCGATTAGCTGCACGAATCTTGATGCCGAGGATGATAAATAGTAACCGTGGGGAATTTTCCACTTTTTACCTCATTATTATCGCGTCATCGTCTTATTTCTCCAGCCGCACGCCTCCTCGAGCTCTCCGCGAGAAACCTCGAAAACCCTAGCTTCCATCTGCGTCAGCCGCATTCTTCCCACACTCCATGGCCAGCAGCAGATCCTCCCCATCGATGGCGGCGTCGAACGAAGCTGCGGCAAAGCCGGCGAGCTCCATCGTCGTGCCCCCAGAGGGCCTGGTTATCCCCGCATCGGCGGTGATCGAAACCATCGGCGGCGACCATAATCTGGCGGCGCTAGAGCCACTGGAAGAAGAGCCAGACTCGCACAAGGGTGACTGGCGCGGCTCGGACATCTCCGACCGTGACATCCAGGAGATGGTCGCTGAAGGCTACCTCCCCGCGATGGAGGGGCTCGCCTGGCGGGCGGCGCCGGCTGGCGAGGTGACACCTTCTCCCCAAGTCGGAGAAAATGTGTACCTCAAGGCTCAGCTGGTACGCGGCGTTTCCCTGCCCATCTCCCACTTCTTCCTCTCCGTCTTGAATCACTACAAGGTCCAACCCCATAACCTCTCCCCAATAGCATCTTAGTGCTTAGCAACTTCGCGGCACTTTGTGAGGGTTACCTAGGGATTAGTCCTAGGTTAGACTTGTTCGTGTACTTCTTCACTGTCAAACGTGAAGCCGGACATAGTAAGGAGGAGCTTAGGAACTGCGGCACCATAAGCTTCAAGATTCGACCTGGCCGGCGGTTACCCGACATCGTCGGCCACGAGTCCTGCAAAAACTGGCAGCGGACGTACTTCTATGGCCCCGACATTCCTTTGGCGGGCCGAGAAGTAACGTACCCGGACTTAGCGGATGGAGCCACCGCTGAAGTTTCCACATGGAGATCCCATGCCTCCCTTCCCTCCGACCTCGACGCTTCTCGCCCAATAAGGCGGATCGAATGGTTCGTAGAGACGGGTTTGACCGGCTTGGACCTAGCCATGTGCTGGTTCATCAGGCGAATCCAACCTTTGCAGCACCGCGTGAAGTTCATGCACGAGTATACCAGTGATCGAAGGGATACCCTCCGGATCTCCGTGGATAACTTCTCGAGCGACTCCGTCAAGCTCCGCCTGAAGGACATCGCCAAGGTGAAGGATAAGAAGTGTGGCTTCACCATCACCTACGACATGTTCGTAGACGGCAAGTGCCCAAAGGTAGATATTTATTTTCCGTGTACGACATATGCTCCAGTTTCTCCGTCTTGCCAACATGATCTTATCTAACACGGTGATTTCTTACTTAACAGCTTAGCAATCTAGATGAGTACAACCTGGCTGCCCAAATCTACGATCCAAAGATGAAGGAAGTCACAGTCGTGTTCGACGATGATGTTCCGTTGGCGCAAAAGCGGAAGAGCTCCACCTCTGACATTGCCGACGGAGGCAAGAAGAAGAAGACAGAGGGTGGAGCCTCCAAAAAGACTACCGCCGCCCTAGAGGCGGAAAAGAGAAAGGCCACTAGGATTTTTGCCAAAGCACCCCCCCTAGTGTAAGCTTCTCATTCTCCGACATTGTCTATCTGTCTGTTTTGTTCCTGTACTTATGCATTTTGCACGTATCAGGAAGAAAGCCACGACCAGCCTCAAGAAGACCTCCAAAACTTTGGGGGCTTCTAGAAATATCAAAGATATGCTGCATCGCGATGCCTCCCCCGCCATCGCCCCTGCTACTCCTGCCGTCAAGCCTTCGTCTTCCCCGACAAGCTCGCAGGCTCAGGAGGCACCAGGCCCTTCTGTCATGGAAGTGGATTCTGGCGCCTCTACCGAACTTGCTGTTGTCGGCGAGCAGGCGACGCAAGAGAGCACCGCTAAACAAATGGCTGAAGCTCCGGCTAAGGATGCCATCGGTAGCGGCAAGCCGGTAGTGGGAGCTGGTACCTCTGCCGAAGGCGGCGCCCCCGCTCCCCAGAAGCCCTTCGAGTTCCCAAAGATAGTTTACCCGGCGCTCACGCCGAATAACACAACTCTGGTTCCTGGAGGAGTGTCGTCATCTCCGACGTGTGGTATTGAGGAGCTTCTCCGACAAGCGGATATCTTGCGAGGAAATAGCATCTCCTTTGGCAATCTGCTAGCCGAGAGCGCTACAAACCTCAATATTATTGAACTTGTAAGTTTTACTTTGCCTTTTGCATTTCTGTAGCCCCCGAGGATGCCACAGGTCTTTGCATCTATATGCTCTAAGAGTGACTAAGTTAGAAAGAACTCTCACTGTAGCCCCCAAGCATTTAGATGGAACAAACTATTCCGACTAGATGCTTTAAGAGTAGCAAACGCAGTGTTTATAATTTTCAATATTGTAGCCCCCAAGCTTCTAGTTGTAACTGAATGAGTTCCGACTAGATGCTTAAAGAAAATCTAAGCATACATCCGAGTTAAAAACTTTATACCGTAGCCCCCAAGCTTCTAATCAAGAACTTAATTAGCTCCGACTAGATGCTTAAATAAAAGCTAAGCATATTGCTAAGTTTAAAAACTCTCGTTGTAGCCCCCGAGCGTCTTGGTGGAAAAATTCCGAGTAGATGCTCCAAGTAGACTAAACAACGGTTTAACTTTTTTCCTTTGTTCCACAGAACGAGAATGCTCGGAGGGGCATGGACAACGACAAGTACCAGAAGATGCGCGTAGATCTTAAAGCCGAAAAGGGTAAAACTGCCATCTTGAAGGAACAGATCATCAAAAACAAGAGTCTGTTTTCTTTTTTGCGCATTCCGTCTTGGTTTTATGGCTTCATTCTCCGAGTACTCACTTTGTACTTTGTTTTCTCCGAATTTGCAGAACATGTTGCCAAGGCCAAGGATATTGTCGAGCAGTCCAAGAACATCCAGCAGCTGGACAGCGAGAACAAGATCCTTAAAAAGGAGAGGGAAGAAATGTTGAAAATGCATGAGGATTCCATGAAGGCCCTGCAGGAATCCGCCTCCGCGGAAATCATTCGCTTGAAGGAGGATCTTGCGATCTTAAAATATCAGAAGCAAGCTGCTGATGAGCAAAACCATCACCACGGCGAGGCATATAAGCTCCTCCAGCAAGATAAAGAATCCCTGGCGGACACCCTCTGGTAGGCCAATGCCAGCATCTTCAGTAAGATTTCTCCACCTTGTATTTCTGCAGTCTGGATACTTGGAATTATTGAACTCATGTGATCCTTGTCGGAATTTGCAGCTCCTATGGGTTTAACCAGATCGCCTCCTCCGGCCAAGGAATGCATGGTTCTTGCCGGAAACTTTATCAACACCGCCATCACCCAAGCCAAAGAGATCTCCAAGCCCCTCCAGATACACATCAAGGCCTCGGACTCCGTGGTGAAGTACTCGGAGATTCTGCGCCAAGCCCCCGAGCGTATCACAAGCTGGAAAGCTTCATGTGCACGGGCTAGCGCAAGGATGGCGCTGTCTATGGTGAAGGCACACTACAAAGATGCCGACATCGACACAGTGACCTCTGGTATCCCCGGCGTTGACGATGACGACAAAGAAATTGATCACGAAGCTATCTTGTCATCACTCGCGGGTTATGACACCAGAGTTGCCGAGTTGGTGGATATCAACGTCTTCTTGCCCATGAACACCATCGACAGCGTCAACCAAGATTCCTCCGAGTCTTACCAAAGTGCCGATGCTGAGGGTGATTCTCCGGCTGATGACCATGCTGCTTCCAAGTCTCCTGCACCCAAAGAATAAAAAACACTTTGTAATATTTCTTTCCCCTTTGGTGTATGCGCGGAAAAAACTTGATGATGTAACTTAAGGCGGAAAACAATGGTTGTAATTTCCTGCTACTTAAGAACTTAGTTCCTAGCATGTATATATTTTTAAGCAAGTGTTGGCTTATCCATTACTTTGGTTCTTATGCTTAACATTTCGTGAGTCGGAGGACTCGTTGTCGGAACCATGCGCTTAGGTGATGATGCCCAATGGCACTGTCAATAACCTGAGCACAAAATCACCAACGATAAGTTCCGAAAGTCACTACTCCAGAATCCACATAAAAACAACAAAGAACGTGTAGACCAGAAAACTTAAGCTAACGCCCGTAGGCGGAATTTTCACAAGTGCAAATGCAAGACTTGTGCATAAAGGTTTTACATGATCCAAAAATGAACACTAAAGGAGGTAAAAGACTCAAAAATATGAGTGAACCAAAGAGCTTTATTTCATTGATCATATAAGAGGTATACAATTAGATAAAAATGCTAAGTGTAAAAAGGATGTTGCTGTGCTATGTTCCATGGCCGATCAAGCTTCGGGTAGTCATCATCCGGGTCACGTCGCTTACGCTTATGATCCTCATTGGGTCTATCATTTAGTTCACGATTGTCAACAAGGTAGTAAGACCCATTGAGCAGCGCCTTGCTTATGATGAACGGTCCTTCCCATGGTGGGGATAATTTGTGTGACTTCTTCTGCTTAAGTCGGAGCACCAAATACCCCTCTTTAAATGAGCGATGCCGAACGCAGCGACTATGGTAGCTGCATAGCTTCTGCTGGTAGATGGCGGATCTTTGGCATGCCAAAACGCGCTCCTCCTCGAGAAGGTCCACATCCAGGCGTCTGGATTCTTCAGCGCCATCCTCGTCGTAGGCGGCAACCCTTGGTGCATCGTGAAGGATGTCGGAAGGCAGGATGGCTTCTGCTCCATATACCATGAAATAAGGGGTGTAGCCGGTGGATCTGTTGGGTGTAGTTTGTAGACTCCACAGCACATATGGCAATTCTTCCGCCCAGGCTCCAGCTGCTCTATGTAGCGGTGCCTCAAGACGTGGCTTGATTCTCTGCAGAATTAATCCATTGGCCCGGTCAACCTGACCATTGGATTATGGGTGTGCCACGGATGCAAGGTCAAGTCGGATGACTTTCTCCCAGCAATATGCCTCCACTTCTCCGAGTGATAAATTGCTGCCATTATCGGTGATAATGCTATGTGGGAGACCAAATCTCACCACTAGATCCCGGACAAACCTGAGGGAAGTTGCCCCATCAAGCTTTCTAATGGGTTTAGCTTCTATCCATTTGGTGAATTTATCAAATGCTACAAGCAGATGCGTAAACCCACAAGGTGCCATCTGTAACGGTCCCACCATGTCTAGCCCCCAGACTACAAACGGCCAAGTTATTGGTATTGTTCGCAGTTCTTCAGCAGGAACATGTGGTTGTCGGGCATAATACTGGCATCCCATGCATGTCTCAACCAGCTTGTCGGCATCCGCCTTCGCGGTCAGCCAGTAGAATCCTTGCCGAAAGGCTTTCGTGACCAACGATCGAGGAGCGGCGTGGTGCCTGCAATCTCCGAGATGGATTTTGCGTAGGATTTCCATACCTTCTAACTAGGAAACACACTTTAGGTATACACCAGTAGTGCTCCTTTTGTAGAGTTGCCCATTGATTATGGTATAACCCTTTGCTCGTCATACTATTTGCCGTCTTTTGACTTCGTCGTCAGGCAAAATTCCGTGTTCGAGATATTACATGAACGGTTTTGTCCAAGCCGGAGGGACCTTAGTCACCATATGGATGAAAGAGTCAGCTCTATCCGGGTTGTCGATGTCGGATCCCTTCACGGATGGTGTGCGCACGTGCTCTAGAAAAACTCCTGGCGGAATTCGCTTGCGCCCTGATCCAAGCTTAGACAGAGAGATCAGCCGTCTCGTTTTGCTTCCTAGGCACATACTTGACTTCGTAGCCCAAGAAGCTCTTGGCTATCTCGTCCACTTCGTCTCGATATGCCGCCATCATAGGGTTCCGCGCATTTCAGGTGCCAGCCACCTGCTGGGCAACCAAGTCGGAATGTCCACAGCAAACTATGCGCTTGATGCTGATATCCTTGGCTACACGTAGTCCGTGAATGAGTGCTTCATACTCCGCCATGTTGTTTGTAGCCTCGAAGTGGATCTTTAGAACATAGTGTAGCTTGTCTCATGTTGGTGATTGTAGCAATACACCAGCCCCCGAGTCGTTGAGCAGCTTTGATCCGTCAAAGTGCATCACCCAGTACTCTGGTTCTGGCAACGGAGTAGCATCTGGCATCTCCGTCCAATCTGCAACAAAATCCGCCAAGGCTTGTGGCTTGATAGCGTCGCGTCTCTTGTAGGTGATCTCGAAGGCGGCAAGTTCAATGCCCCACTTCACGACCCTTCCTATAGCGTCGCTGTTATTGATGATGTCGGACAGTGGGGTCTTTCTCACCACTGTGATTGGGTGCTCCTAAAAGTAATGCCTCAGCTTCTGAGAAGCAAGGAATACCCCATAAGCTATCTTTTGGTAGTGTGGGTAACGCTGCTTGGACTCCTTCAAGACCTCGCTCACATAGTAAACTGGTCGTTGAACTCTGTGCTCATAGCCTGGTTCCTTCCGCTCTACCACGACGACGATGCTGATAACCCGGTTGGTTGCCGCCATGTAAATTAACAGGGGCTCTCCAGGCTCGGGTGATGCAAGGATGGGGGCTGAGGAAAGAATATCCTTGAGCTGCTTCAATGCTGCATCTGCTTCGTTCGTCCACGTGAATTTGTCCGCCTTCTTCAGCAAATTGTACAGTGGCAGAGCCTTCTCTCCAAGTCGGCTGACGAACCAACTAACTGCTGCAACACAACCTGTTAGTCGTTGAATGTCCTTTAGGCATGTCGGACGGTTTATGTTCAAGATGGCCTTGATTTTCTCTGGGTTGACCTCGATTCCATGCTGGGAAACGATGAAGCCCAACAATTTGCCGGCTGGAACCCCGAAGACGCACTTCTTAGGGTTAAGCATCATGTTGTATTTCCGGAGATTATCAAAGGTTTATTTTAAGTCGGAGATTAAGTCGTTTGACTTTTTGGACATCACCGCAATATCGTACACGTAGGCGTGAATGTTCCGACCAATTTGGTCGTGAAGGCAACGTTGCATTGTCCGCTGGTAGGTAGCACCTGCGTTTTTCAGCCCAAAGGGCATCGTGACATAGCAAAACGTGTCGTATGGTGTAGTGAACGAAGTGGCCAATTGGTCCGACTTCCTCATCTTGATCTGGTGGTATCCTGAATATGCATCGAGAAAACACAAAAGTTCCGAGCCATCCGTCGAGTCAATGACTTGGTCAATGCGAGGTAAAGCAAACGGATCTTTGGGACCTGCTTTTTTCAAGCCGGTGTAATCAACGCACATTACTAATTCATTGGTTCCCTTTTTGGGGACAAGTACAGGATTGGCCACCCATTGGGTATGAAGGACTTCTCGGATAAATCTAGCCTTAAGTAACCTAGCTATCTCTTTGCTAATGGCGCGTCTCTTCTCATCTCCAAAGCGTCGTAGAGGTTGTTTCACTGGTTTGCATTTTGGATCAATGTTTAAGCTGTGCTCGGCAAGTTCCCTAGGTACACCTTTCATGTCGGCAGGTTGCCAGGAAAAGATGTCCCTGTTCTCACGGAGGAACTCGACGAGCGCGCTTTCCTATTTGGGATCCAGGTTCGTCCCAATAGCGGTGACCTTGGAGGCGTCGCCTACCACAAGTTCCACCGGCTTGGTCTCGATGGCGGCCTTGAACGCAGGAGCAGAGTCGGAGATCTGCTTCTTCGACGCGGGCATCTCTGAGTCATCGACCTTGCTCTGGATCTCTTTGAATTCTTTGTTGTAGAGGACAGCTTCTGCAATGGATGCTTCGTTGATCTTGCAGTCCCTTGCCTTGGTAAAGCTTCCGGATACGGTGATGATGTCGTTTGGTCCGGGTATCTTGAGCTTGTTGTAGATGAAGCATGGCTTGGCCATGAACGTGTGGAATATGTCGCGGCCAAATATGACGTGGTACACGCTCTCTAAGGGGACCACCTCGAAGGTCATGCGCTCTTGACGGTAATTATTAACATCGCCAAAGGCAACCTGAAGTGTAATGCACCCAAGGGACCGAGCCTCCCGACCAGGAACTACGCCGTGGAAGATGGTGTTGGTCCGCCTTAGGTTTGCCTCTGTCAAGTTCATCTTTTGAAGTGTATCCAGGTACATGATGTTGATGCTGCTTCCACTATCCACCATACACTTGGTGAACTCCACGCTGTCAATCAAGGGGTTGATGACCATGGCGTACTGGTTCTCCATGGGTATAAGGTCTAGGTGGTCCGTCCTGTCCCAAGTGATTGCAACCTCCGACCAGCGCAGGTACTAGGGTACTGGGGCGAGAGTAGCCATCAGGATCCTCAGAGAGGTCTTCTGTTGTCGGACAGTGGGGGTGCCAAGGAAAGTGTGGTAGACTGGGGCCTTCTTTGCGAAGGGGTTCTTGCCCTTTTCGTCGCTCTTGGAGGTGTGCTTGGGGTCAACGTCCTCATCCATGTCACTTGAGTCCTTGGACTCCTCCTCCTTCTTCTTCCCCTTGCCCTTGCCTCGCGGTCTGTTCTTCCAACTTCGCTTGTAGCCGGACTCCGGGTCTTCCTTGAGGTCGTTGACGAACTTGAAGTGTCGATTGGTATGGGTGGCTTTTCCGTTGACGTCGAGGTGTACGAGGCATGGCATATCACGGTACTCCTCGTAGGTTTGGGGAACACGGAGCGGTGCCGAGGTGGTTTCACTTCCTCGTTGCTGCCCACGACCAGCTCCCCTTCCTCGGCCACGTTGTCCGCCCTCTCCTCGTCGTGCAAAAGTCATAGCAACAATGTAGGTAGATTGCTTTTCTTTTGGAGCAGTCTTCCGCTTTGTACTACTGTTCCTCCGAGCTTGAGTTGGAACGGCCGTTGCCGGCAAGGAGCCACGAGCATTGTCGTCGGCAGCTGCGAACTCACTAGCCAACTGAATCATCTGGTTCAAGTTGAGCTGGTGATTGTCCTGCAAGCGCTTCAGCTTATGTCGGAGCAATGTGCCCCTTTCCAACCCATTGATGAAGGCGGCCATGGCGGTCTGAGCGTGCACTCCTGCGCAGGAATTCTTCATGTCCAGCCAGCGGGAGATGTAGGCACAAAATGTCTCGTCTTTCTCTTGCACGCACCGCTGTAGATCGCCCACAATGCAGGGACGCTTATATGTACCCTCAAAGTTCTTGGTGAACGCTTCTTGCATGTCCAACCAGATGTAGATAGATTTCTCCGGCAAGTCGTCGATCCATTGACGGGCCGTACTCGCCAACTTAATGGGAGGTACTTGACGGCGACGTTGGGGTTGCCTCCGGCAATCTCCACCGCGTTGCCGTAGTCCTGCAACCATGTGGCTCGCTTGGCAGCGCCGTCATAGGGCTTGATGGTCTTGTCAATCCGGAAACCTTTGGGGTAAGTTGCGGACCGTATTGCAGGTCCAAAGCAACGTGGTCCCAGGTATGGTCCTTCCCGGGCCTCGTGGATCTTATCGATCCGCGAACGCGCATCGTATGGCTCCGGGTTCTTCTTCTTGTCAACAGGGGATGGGCTGCGTGAATGAGGCGGGCCTCCTCCACCATGGTGACTGCTTGGTGGTGACGGAGGCGGAGGTGGCGGTGGGTTAGCCTTCTTGCTGTTACCCTCCTGTGACGCCTCACGCCTGTCACGGTTGCTTGTCGGACACGGAGGGTCATGACGCGACCTGCTCTTATGTCCTTGGTTTTGCTCTCCGTCATGATGGGTCTGCTCCGCGTTGTCGCGGATGATGATGCCACACTGCTTTGGTGGGGGCATATCCGTACGATGGTGAGCTTTGTAATCTTCGCGATGTCGGGGAGATCGGGGCGGTGGTGATGGGCGATGAGGTCGGGCCTTTTCTCCGTGGTTGGAGGATATGGGAATGGCATCCTTCCTATTGCGTGCATCCCTCCGTCTTTGTTCTGATGAACCCGTATGGGACCCGACATCAAGAGGAGATCTGTCCCTTGGCGGCTTGTACTGGCTAGGCTGGCAGAGCGCTAGGTTAGACTCAAGCCTCTGAGAGGTGGCCTTTTCCTGCTGCTTCACCGCCTTGGCCACTAGGTCATAGACCTGTTCCACTACCTCAGGCGATCTATCCTGCTCCAGAAGGGTCTTGGCAACGGCGAGGTAAGGAGTGGGGTGGGCATCACCTGCTTGCCTTCACTGTCAATGTATGGCTTGGCCTGTGCCAGCTTAGATGGAGCCCATCCTAGGTTGCGCCGTACACCAGGATCGTTGATGACGCGAGCCGGGGCTTTCTTAGCCTTCTGCTGCTGTAGCAGAGTCTTGTACTCGGCCTCCATTGCTCTAGCTTTTTCTATGGACTTCTGCGTGTTGACCAGATCTCGATCTAGCTTAGCTCCTTGCTCCGCGATGGCTTGCGCCTCCTCCAGCAGCTGCTGGCGCTTCTCATCAAGCTGGGTCACGTTCTGGATATGAGCAACGGTCAGTGGCTTGACGAGGAGATTGCCGTACATCACTCTATCAGCTGGAGTAACTTGAGTTGTTGCAGACGTAGATGCTGGCGGCGGCAAGTTTGTGGTGTTGTTGTTGCTCGGGCCGGTGCCGAGTTCCTGCGGGTGCTGCACTGGGTTAGGCGGAGGAGGCATGACTTTTGCGCGATCATCGTCAGCAGCAATAAGTGGCCCCTTCCCCTTTTCCAGCGCCGTAGGCGGAGCTTGTCCAGGTCGATCTTCATCCATCGCCGTCCCAATGGTGACGAACACCTCTCGGGACGCGACGGTGTTGTTGGCTTGCTCATCGCGCGAGTACTCCTCCTCCATCTCCTGCATAGCGGAGTCTAGCTCTTCTGGGCTGAAGTCTATCTCCTCTGAATCTGCACTGAGATCAGCATAAAGCGCGTCAATGACAGAGTCGGAGGGTGCCAAGACTTCCTTGATGACGGGCGGTGGAGGTGCAACAGGCTCGACGATGACTGGAGGTGGTGGTGCTGCTACGACGATGGCGGCGGGAGGCGGTGGTGGCGGCTGCTGAATCGGAGGTTCTCCGTCTCTGAGCGCAATCTCCATCTGGGCTGCCGCATCAGCTGCCGCGTAGCTGTTGACGGTGCTCACCATCTCTTCGAGGGTAAGACGCCATGTTGCCTGCTGCCGTCTTAAGGAATGTCGGAGAAGCGTGCCGCGGTCCAGTCCTTCCACGAAGTGATACAGAGCGTTATCATCGGGGTAGTGGGCTAGGTCGGCTCGTATACGGATCCACTGGCTAGGTAGTCACGGGGGTTTTCGCCTTCTCTCTGAACGCGGCGCGCCAGATCGAAGATGGTAACCACGCCGACGAACTTGGATCTCTGCTGTCCAGACGCACGGACGAAGCCGGTGGATTTGCAGTGATCTTCCACCTTTATATCCTGCTTAGGGGCGGTTTGGGTGGGCCTTGAATTTTTCCGATCTTTGTCGGCAAACTCCGAAGAGAGATCCGACATTATTCCTTCCGCAAACGTATCCTGCCCGTAGGCGGTCCGTGCGGGTCTTGATGCTCCTCCGACTCCCAGGGAACTAGTGCCCGAGTCGGTTTCGCCGATGAAGAGGTGGATGTCTCCGATAGGAACGATCGAACACCGCGTAGGGTTCGTCTTCGCCGGGATCCAGAACTCGTTGGGAGGGACGATCGGAACGTTGCCGGAGAAGATAACGCGACCGATGGCTATGGTTTCGCTGATTCCCGCGAAGATTTTGGTCCTCGCCTGCTGAAGATCCTGAAGCGCCTCTTGTCCCACGGTGGGCGCCAACTGTCGTGGTATTGCCGACGAGTACGCCATGGAGGGGTCCTCACAGTGCGTATTTAGAGACGTGGGGGAAGGTGGACGGGTGACGTGTACGAGGTAACATAGCTTACCCAGGTTCAGATCCCACAACGGTGGCGGAATCCTACTCCTGCTATAAATCACTATAAGGGCAATACGCCGAGTTACAGAGATAGGTTCGTTGTGCGAGGTTGTCTGAATTGATGCCCTAAAGGCTCCCATAGGCCCGACTTATATAGTCGCCAAGTCCTAGGGTTACAGGGAAAAGTCCTAGCCGGACAGGTTACAGAGTCCTACACCGTCTATTACTAGTCTTGCGTATCTTGCACTCCAAGGCTCCGGGTACGCTAGTGACTCCACCGTAGCCTTCCTTTATCCGGCATGGGCCTCCCTTCTGGATCCACCTAACTGGGCCGCCCAGCAGGCCATAGGCCACGCTACCGACTATGGGCCACCCGGGTTAGTCGGATAAGAGACATGCTATGGGGATACCCATATAGCATATCCCCAACAGAGCTAGTGGTGACAAAGTGATGCGCCTTCATGGCAGCAAGATCAAGCCTCTCAGGAGCCAAGAATGTATCAACAGCAATGTCCAAGGCAGCAGCAACATGCGTAGCAATAATTCCCCCATAAATGGGTCCCTTAGCTGTTAGCGACAAGAAATGAGAGAACCAAGATTATACTTGGTATCATTGTTGAGTGCAGCAGCTAAGAAAGCCAAATGATAGCTGGAAATATTACTAGTGTTCTCCCTACCAAGAACACTAGTGGCAAGATAGTAAGCGAAGTACCTGATGGCTGGAAGATGAATGTTTCTTATCTTTCCCCGTTGAGATCTACGGCTATCATCATTGGTTATTCCTCGGTAAAGCTCCAACAAATCAGCGAGTTGAGCTGGGATCTTCTTTGCTAACCCAGCGGTACCAAGTCCAAGAGCCCCACAAAATTTCTTCAATGTCATATGGTAAGACCTGCCATAAACTTTGAAAGAAACATTTGTATGGAACACACTGTTAGTAAAGGAGAAACTCTCCACAAATGTTTTGGTGAGCCTAGAATTTTGCGTGCTCTCATCCTGCATAAGACTCGTTAGACCAGCCCTCCGAACCAAGGTCATAAAATCATCAAGGATCCCAGGAGCCCACAAGAAGGTTTGGCAAGGAAAGGTGGAGGGATGTGCATGCCCCTCATCTCCCTCGTCACCAAATCGCAGAGTGATGAGATCCTTGTTATATGAGGGCTGACACCGGTGGATGATCTTGGAAGCCTTGCTCTTCTAGGTGCATCACCCTCAAATATTACACCAAATGTGTGGTGGTCCATGACTTCCCTTTCCAAGGAACAATCTCTCCAAAAATCAGCAGCAAATATGGGCTGAACAAGGAGATCAAAAATCACGAGCAAGAACAACAAGAACTCGAGCTTGAGCAAGTTTTCTAGTGTTTTTTGGGAGAAAGAAGATGGCTTTGAGGAGGCAGCCTGGAGGGGCCTAGGTGGGCCAGACCCCCTAGGCGCCGCCCACAGGTAGGCCACGCCTACCATGGGTGTGGTGGCCTGGGGTGGCCCCTGGGTCACTTCAGGTGTCTCTCTGCCCCTTTTTTCGAGGAAAAAATTATTTTGAGTTTTCTGGGTTTTTCAGGAAACTTTATTTTTGGCCAATTTTCAGGGTATGAAAATTGATTTTCTCGCAGAAACAGGTTTTTTCAGAAGAAGCAAAAGCAAACCAAAAGCCAAACTACAGGAGCTCTAAGACAAACTAACAAGCAAACAACTAGCGAAACCAAAGCTAGCAAAAGAAAGGCAAAGACTAGGAAGGAGAAAAGAAAAAGAAAGCAAGTATAACCATAGTGAAAACATTATTTTGTTCATTAAAATCCTTTTGTTAATAGGGTTGATCAAGTCTCGTTACCAAAACAATATTATATGAGACAAAACTTTGCAATCCACAAGGTGATTATGTTACCTCATACTTGATAGCAATGGTCCCAATCATAATAATTTCCAAATTTTCTTGTGGAATGGGACAATATATTTCTCCAACCTTGATGCTCTCAGTATTTTCAATGGAATTCAGGCAATAGCTTCTAGCAACCTTCTTGGGGAAATAAACAGTATGCTCTTTGTCATGAATATTGAATGTTACTTTCCCTTGATTACAATTAATGACAGCACCTGCAGTATTAAGAAAAGATCTCCCAAGAATAATAGACATGTTATCATCTTCAGGCATTTCAAGCACAACAAAATCAGTCAAAACGAAGCAATTATGAGCCACTTGAATAGGAACATCCTCACATATACCAATAGGAATAGTAGTTGACTTATCAGCCATTTGCAAAGATATATCAGTTGGTATCAACTTTTCTAGCTGGAGTCTCTTGTAGAGAGAAAAAGGCATAACACTAACTCCAGCTCCCAAATCACATAAAGCAGTTCTAACATAATTATTCTTAATAGAGAAAGGAATAGTTGGTATACCTGGATCACCAAGTTTCTTTGGAACCTTACCATTGAAGGAGTAATTAGCAAGCAAAGTAGAAATCTCCTCATTAGGAATCTTCCTTTTATTAGAGACAATATCCTTCATATACTTTGAATAAGGAGACAATTTAATAGCATCAGTCAAAGGAATTTGCAAAAATAAAGGTTTCATCCACTCACAAAACTTGTTGTAGTGTTCTTCCTCCTTTGACTTGTGTTTCTTACCTGGAAAAGGCATAGGTTTCTGCACCCAAGGTTCTCTCTCTTTACCATGTTTATTAGCAATAAAATCTTCCTTTGTGTACCTAGTGTTCTTAGTGTGCTTCTCAGGTTCTTCCTCACCTTCCTCCTTATCAGGAGCATCATTTTTATCATTACCACTCTCAGTTTCAGCATCAGAGACAGATATACTATTAGGATCTACAGCAGGTTCAAGTGGTTCCTCAACTATTTTGTGTTTCTTTTTCTTTCTCTTACGAGGACTACCACTACTCTCACCTTGTCAAGAATCCTGCTCAATTCTTTTAGGGTGTCCTTCAGGATATAAAGGGTCTTGAGTAGCTATACCACTCCTAGTTCTAATTTCATAAGCATGATTATCTCCTAAAACATTAACTAGCATGTCCTTTTGTACCTTAGAAAGTTGATCAAGTTGAGTTTGAACAATTTTAAAGTGTTTACAAAGCATTTTAATATCATTAGAAGTTCTTTCCACAATATCTTTCAACTCATTGATAGCTCTAGAGTTTTCCAATAAATGATTCTGAACTTGTTTATTAAAATTACCTTGCTTAACAATAAAAATGTCAAGTTCCTCTAAACATTGATCAAGAGGCTTACCATAAGGAATATCACCTTCATCAAAGTGTTGGAGAGAGTGTACCTCAATAGTAGGTGAGTGGGGAATTGGCTTACATAATTCTTCTATAGGAGGTAGATTCTTCACATCTTCAGCTCTAATACCTTTCTCTCTTAGACACTTCTTAGCTTCCTTCATCACTTCATCATTTAATGCAATAACTCCCCTCTTATTTGGTGTTGGTGTTTGAACTGGTTCAGGCACAATTGGTTCAGGAGTAATAGGCTCAGGTGTATTTAGCTCAGTTGAAGTCCAATCATCATAATTCTTGCTTATTTTAGCCATTAATTCTTCAGCATCTGTAGGAGTCCTTTTCCTGAAAACATAATCAGCAAAGTTATCTAGGTAGGTCCTAGAATCATCAGTTAGTCCATTATAACAAATATCAAGAAGATCATTTTTAAGTAATGGACATCCAGGATGTGCATGAATCAAGGCATAGAGCCTTGTCCATGACTCAGGCAATTTGTCTTCTTCTCCCTGTTTAAAATCAAAAAGTCTCTGCAAAGAAGCATGTCTAGCACTAGAGGAAAATATTTCTGAAAGAAAGAAGCAACCAAAAAATCAGGGCTATCAATGGAACCAGGAGGTAATCTATTAAACCAAGACCTAGCTTCTCCTTTTAGTGAAAAAGGGAAGATCTTAGTAACAAAGTACTTGCGCATCTTAAAATTATCAGAGAACAAAGCACTCATAGTAGAAAGCTCATTCATATGAGCGATAACACTCTCATTTTCAGTCCCACAAAAAGATTCTTTCTCAACAATATCTAAATAAGATAAATCAAGAGATAAATCATAGTCTTCATCTTTAATATCTATGGGAGAGGTGGCAAACTTAGGATTAGAGGATAGTTTAGGCATAATAGTACGTCTAGCAAGGAGACTCTTAATAGCACTAGTACCATGTGTGTTTCGGCACTCTTCAACAAATTCATCAGTGAACTCAATGTAACTATCATTAATATCATAACCCTCACTAGAATCGGGTGAGCTAACAGGTGTAATAGTTTCTTCACTAGGAGTTTCGGTATTTTCTAGACTAGCCATAGTAGCATATAGGAAAGGACCTAATGAACCACTCGCATCAAGCACAATAGAAGTAACATCATGAGCATCAAAAGCAGTTTCAGACTCAGCAGTAGTAGAAGTATGTGTAGCATGAGTATGTGGTGGTGGTGTAACAAGCTTACTTATAACAGACGGTGAATCAAGAGCAGCAGAGGTGTTTAGGACTGTTCCTCTTCTTGTAGTGGATGGTAAAATAGGGAACTTTCCATCACGAGACTTCCGCATGATGAAAGGAGTAGCAGTGAACAATAATAGATCCAAGTGAACTTACAAATAAAGCTATGCTCCCTAGCAATGGCGCCAGAAAATAGTCTTGATGACCCACAAGTGTAGGGGATCGCAACAGTCTTCGCGGGTAGTATTACCCAATTTATTGATTCGACACAAGGGGAGACAAAGAATACTTGCAAGCCTTAAAAACTGAGTTGTCAGTTCAGCTGCACCTGGAAATAGTTCTTGCTCACAGAAGTTTATCAGTAGCAACTGTTTGTAGTAGCAACAACAAAACAAAATCAGCAGCAAAACAAGAGCAATAGTAACAGTAACAGTAGGATTCGAGTGTGGTAGGCATAGGGATTGATGGACGGGCGTTGCATGGACAAGTCTAAACATGTAACTTCAAGATCTAGGGCATTGCGGATAAACATGTGCTCCAAATATAGTCATACGTGCTCGCAATGAGAACTTGCACAACATCTTCTGTCCAGCCAGCCCGTGGCAGCGGGGCCTCTAGGGAACTACTGGCAATTGAGGTGCTCCTTTTAATAGAGCACCGGAGCAAAGCATTAACACTCCATGAACACATGTGATCCTCACACCACAGCCATCCCCTCCAGTTGTCCCAATTATTGTTACTTCGGGGCCTTTGGATCCGGGCAATGATATGTGTACACAACTTGTAGATAAGATCACAAACAATACTATGATAATGATTCAATAATAAGTTCAGATCTGAGATCATGGCACTCAGGCCTTATTGACAAGCATTAAGCACAATAAGTTGCAACAAAGTCAAATAGCACTAATAGAGATACTAGGCACTATGCTCTAACAGATCTTATTCGATTATATGATATAACTCATCCAATCCCTACCATCCCCAAGCCTACAGCGGGGGATTACTCACTCATGGATGAGGGAAACATCGATGGTTGATGGAGATGCGTTGGTGATGACGATGGCGATGATCCTCTCCAAATTCCCCGTCCCGGGAGGGTGCCAGAACGGAGTTTCTGGATCCGATTCTTGGTTTCTGGTGGTGGCGGCGGAGCGGAACTCTTTCTGGAAAACTATCAAACCCCCCTTGGTTTTTAGGTCGAAAGGCAACTTATAGGCATAGAGGGAGGCCGAGGGGGTGCCTAGGGTGGATGCACCCCCCTAGGCGCGGCCAGTGGTGGGCCCGCGCCTGGCAGGGGTGTGGGCCCCCCAGGCCCCTCCTCAGTCTCGTCTTCTCGCTCCATGGATCTTCTAGTGAAATATAATGTTTGGCCTATTTTCCGGGATTTTTCCTGATAGTTCATTTTCTGCACAAAAACAAGACACCAAGGTAATTCTGCTGAAAACGGCATCATTCCGTGTTAGTTGTATCCAAATCACACAAGTTTAGAGGAGAAACAATAGCAAAGGACATTTTGGACGTATCAGAGTGTCAATCCCAACGAGGAGCAGAAGGTGTTGACTAGTGGTATGGAGCAAGAAATATCTATAAATACTTAGCAAACGGATTTTTAGGGGTTTTCTGATAAAGCAACAAAACAAAGTGAAAGTAATAAAGACAACGAACAACTGCAGGAAGTGGCCCAATCCTTTCTTAGCAAAGGACAAGCCGGTGGAAATACTTATAAGGACAAACGTTCTTGAGGACACATGGGAATTTTGTCAAGTGCTCGCTTCAAATAGCTGAGTACCCTTCTTTGGTGTTGTAAGTGTTGTGTGGGTGAACCTGTGCTAATGTACCGACCTTACTCGGACTAATGCATACTTGTGGTTAAACCCCCTGCAAGAATCCGCAACTACAGGAAAGTAATTAAGATATAAAACTAACCACATCCTTAAACTCTGAGATCCTAAGCTCCCTTATGCAATGGTGTCCTAACGGGGGTTCAGGTTTCTGTCACTCCGGCAACCCCACGATTAGTAGCCAAATACACAATGCATTCCCCTAGGCCCATAAATGGTGAAGTATCATGTAGTCGTCGTTCACATGACACCACTAGAAGAATAGCACCACAACTTAAATACTAAACCATTGAATAATATCTCAACACAAATCCACTTCTCTAGTATCAAACCTTGCCTGTGCCCATTCACATATGCTGTTTGGCCAAAAACATGACATGCAAATATACTGCTAAAGCACTAACAACATGACTTCTCCCATGTCCTCAAGAACTAAACGAATTACTCACAAGACATCATATGGATCAAGATCAAAGATGATATGGTGATGAATAACAATCTAAACATAAACAATAATCCAATGGTTCCACTCACAAGCATCAACTACAATAGTAATCAACACAGGGAAAGCTTCCCCTAAGAACTATGCAAGTATTCAACACGATTGTTACAGCGGGACGGAGTGGTGATGATGGTGCTAGTGGAGATGATGGTGTGGATGATGATGATCCCGATGAAGTCTAGCTTGATGACGGTGTTGATGGCGACGATCTCCCCTCAACGGGAAGGAATTTCCCTGGAAGAAATCTGTCTGCCAGAGAGCTCTTTCTCTCTCGGTGTTTTCCGCCCCACAGAGGCGGCGGAATCTTTCTATGGTCGCCCCCCATGTTTTAGAGTTCCGAGAGGAAGATATAGGCGAGATGGCAGAGTTGAAGGCCGGCTAGGTGGGCCGCACCTCCTCCAGGCGCGGCCTAGGGGGACCTGTGCCTGGGAGGGTGTGGGCCCCCTGTGGCCCAACTTCGCCTCCCCTTCTGGCTTCCTTCATCTTCTGAGAAAATATTATTTTCCATGATTTTTCTGGTATTTTTCTGATCTTCGTGGAATTGCATAGAAACACCTCTTTTTCCATCAAAATCCTGACTCTGTCAGTCCATCCTCCAAGAATCATCCAACATGCAAAAACCGATGAAAAGACATAAGTAACACCTCATAATAAGACACATATCAATGAAAAGAGGCAAATTATGATATAGAATGGTGATGCAAATTGGACGTATCAAACACGAAGCTAGAAGACGAGACAGAGGAGGGCCAGGAGGGGCCCACACCCCCTAGCCCACGCCTGGGGGTGCGGCTGCCTTGGGCACCCCCTCGGTCTCCCCTTTGCCTATAAGATGCCCCCGATACCTAAACCCTAAGTACCCGATCAGATCTCCATGAAACAGTCACTAGCCGCCGCCACCATCGTCCCTAGATCGGGGGGATCTGAAGCTCTTCCTGGCACCCTATCGGAGGGGAGATATCATCCTAGAGGCCTTCTTCATCACCATGCCAGCCTCTGGTGTGATGCGTGAGTAGTTCCACCTTGGACGGTCCATACAGTAGCTAGATGGTTGTTTCTCCTCCTTTGTGCTACCATGTTTAGATCTTGTGAGCTCCATTCATGATCAAGATCATCTATTTGTAATCATCCATGTTGTGTTTACGGGGATCCGATGGATATTGAGATTACTATGTCAGATTAATTAATGGTTCTATTTTATTGATTCTATCATGTCTGTGTTGTTTGAGATCTTGCATGCTCTCCGTTTCTAGTAACTATCTTGGCCAAGTAGATGCTGGTGACTCCAAGAGAGGGTATTTATGCTCGATAGTGGGTTCATGCCTCTATTGAATTTGGGAAAGTGACAGAAATCTCTAAGGTTGTAGATGTGATGCTGCTACTAGGGAGAAAACCACGATATTTTGTTCATGGAACAATTGTATTGTTTACTTTACACACCTTGCTTAAAGCAGTTATCTGTTGCTTGCAACTTAATACTGGAGGAGGTTCGGATGATAACTTGAAGGTGGCTTACTAGTCATAGATGCAGTTGGATGGCGGTCTATATATATTGTTGTAATGCCCAATCGAATCTCATAGGATCATGAATGTCTAGTATTGCATTGTTGTGCCTTGCTCTGTCATGTCAATTGCCCCGCTATAATTTGTTTACCTAGCATGTTGTGTTGTTTATCTTAAGGAGAACACCTCTAGTGAACTGTGGACCCCGTTCGAATCTTTACCATTGATACATCTTCCACTGTTACTATTTACTTTCTCCAAGCCACCATTACCTTCCACACCATACGTTTAATCCTTTGTTTTCAGCAAACCGGTGAGATTGACAACCTCACTGTTCATTGGGGCAAAGTCATGAGTTTATGTTGTGCAGGTTTCCAAGTTGCTAGCAAAACCTTTGAGTCATTTCCTTCCTCCTACGGGTTCGATAACCTTGGTTTCTTTCTGAGGGAAGACTTGCTGCTGTGCTCATCATACCTTCCTCTTGGGGTTTCCCAACGAAGCTCTACAGTGATCTAAGCCGCATCAGCAGGTTCTTCCATGAGCACAAGAAATTAGGAAGGACACCTTATTTAGCGATCGAAACGATCTCTCCCTCTCCAAGCGGTGGGGCACCATCCATGCCGAGTGTAGAAAGTTCCAAGGCTCCTATGAGATGGCGACGAAAAGGAAAATAAGCGGCATGCAACCGGTTGACATGGTATAACCTCTTCCTCTCTATGTTGATGTCTTGCATTTTCATTGAGCCATTGTTGGCATCCATATGTGTAGGTCTTGAAAGCAATGGAGCACTTCAAGACGGTGAATGATAACAAGGCATTATCGTTGGGCCATTGTTGGATGTTGATCAAGGACACGAAAAAATAGGAGACTAGCTATGCCCTTTGCAGAGAAATGAACAACAAGAATAAGGGGAAGGTCAATGCTTCAACGGGAGGTGTCGTCGACCTAGATGACGATATTGACGAATGCTTTGTCACCTCTGCAAGCGACTGGATTGCAGGTCGTGCTCGCCATCCTGGTGGCCACAAGGCCACGAAGGCGGACCTCGCCCGCCAGGCTGGTTCCTTGGCGTTCCAGGAGACCTTGAAGAAGATCCTGGAGAAAAATGAAGTGGTCATCACCGAGAGGGAGGAGAGGCGGCGCAAAAAGAAAGAGGCTACCGCTAAGACCTTTGTCGAGCTGCAGACGAGGTCTATCGAGGTGGAGGAGGCTAATTCCAAGGCTAGGCTAATGGAGATCGAGGCCAAGGCAAAGACGATGGAGGCCAAAGCCAAGGCCAAGGAGGCCGAGGCAAAGGCCAAGAAGGTCGAAGCCAAGATCATGGCCGAGGAGAACACCATCATGCTCACCGACCTGGATAGCATTGTCGACCCTGATCGCAAGGCTTGGATCGCGAA
Organism: Avena sativa; assembly: GCA_916181665.1. Taxonomy (NCBI): domain Eukaryota; kingdom Viridiplantae; phylum Streptophyta; class Magnoliopsida; order Poales; family Poaceae; genus Avena; species Avena sativa. Next base: position 514,764,934 of record OV702294.1, read on the forward strand.
CATGCAGTAGACCATCAGGGCTCACGATGCCTAAAGGGCAATGGCGACAGCGGATGCAACTTTTGGCAGAGAAGCTGCATTTTTTTGAAATTGTGTATGATATTGACCCTTTTGCACATTTAGATCCACTATCCACTTGGTGGCATGCCCAAAGGGCGATGACACATTCCTGCCATGTTGTTTGATATTCAATCTGTGTGTTTCTGCCTTGTCAATTTGACATTTTTAACTGATTGGCATCCCTTGCTCAGCGATGCCGCCAACGAACGATAGCACAAACGAATGGGTCGCGCCACTGGGCACAGTCAGCCGGATAGGCTGGACCCTGATCCAAAAGCAAACGTGGACCGACCCTGTAACATCCCAGCATTAGAGCTTAGAAATAAGCTGAACCCAGATATGTGCATTGCATTCATGCATAGAAAATCCGAATAATTTTCGCGCTTTTGAACAAAACTTGTCAAAGTGATTGAAGCTTCTCTCAACTTGATGGAATTGAAGTAGATCATCAAGTTTACTGCGATAAGTTTCAACATGACCTTTGCTAAAACCTTATTTTGGGAAAGGAAGATTTTATCTAAGGGTAGATCAAATGTAATAAAATTAAACCATAATACATTGCTTAATGATTAATATCTGATCCTTAAGAGATCATATCATGGTATTTATTACCATCACTCATGAATACCAAGTTATGAATATAACCCAAGTAATCAGAATCCAATAACTAAGTCTTGACCTATATCATTCTCATATATTCTTTCCATGAGTATCATGGTAATACCTAACCTTAACTCTTAATAAGATTGAGTAGGAAAGAATCCAAGTCAAGATCATTCACCATATACCTTTCTTTCCATATCAATCCTTATCATCTCTATTGAATCTTATTCTAATATCTATTGTTCATCAATGTTGAGCAATCAACTATTGATTCACCAATTCTGGATCTATTAACCCTTGTCCTTATCATAACAATCACTCTAAGTCCTTTAGAGAATGAAGTAAGAAGAGGTAGATGATAATGCTAGTCTTAGATATCATCTATAGGATGGAAGAGTTTGAAGAGAATGAAATCATTATGATAATTGATGGAGTTAACTCACTCCTGAATGGATAGAAGAGTTATCTAGAAGATATAATTCTATGTGGTAACAAAGAGGATTATAAGGATGAGTTCTGAAGATAGTTACCAAGGAGTAATCCTATTGGGTCAAGTAGGTATAGTCAATGAGTAATATCTCATAGTCAGGAAGAGATACTAAGAAGATAATTATAATACAACTGTAATGTTGTATGGATGAAATCCTTGATTAGCCAACTGGAAACCTAAACCATAAATGATTAAATGATTATAATGATCATGCTTTAGTCACCAAGATTGAATGCTTATATCATGTATAAGTGACATTGGTGGATAGAACATGATTAAACCCTAGTATAGATAAGTTATCCTAGAGTAGTCATTACAAGTCACATTAATATAATGTGAGGTTCGAGTATGAGTTACTAGAGTAAAGTAAATATAAGATAGTATGATTAAGCTAAATCTAGTGCAGTATGGAGTTATTGAAGTAGTGTTATTCCTCTTAAAGGATAGTAAGGTTTTGAGGATAGTAGTTTGATATATACATCTACTGGAGAATTATTAGTGGTGGATGATTAAGGAAGTGTGAATGGAGTTAACAGTAACCACGTGTTGGATTGAAGGTTACCATTATTAATTTGATATAACCCAGAAAAGTTATGAGAAGATGATGAAAAGCTTTAGTGTCAAGTTCATTGGATTTATAAATGGATTTAGAAGAATAAAAGGTGGATAAGAATATTCTTGTGAAGCAAAGCTCATCATGTGAACACATGATGATGGATATGAAGAAGTAGAATATCTAGGAAAGGAATTCCTTAATTAGAAGTCCAGGATTGTGAATTATGGAAGATAGGAATTCTTGGTAAACACTAAACCCTAAATCTATAATCAAGCTTAACATCCATCTCATCTATTGGATAAATCATTTTATGTCCACAATGCTTTATAGGAATATTTTCCTATAACAAATCACTTAAGCACATTTTTGACATTTCCAACTATGTTAACCATGTGTGCTTAGGAGTTGACTTTATCCATTCTTTTCCATCAGACATTCCAGATAATAAGTTTCTATTTTAAAGGGTGATATCATTAAAGATCACAAACATAAAGACAATATGTTTAGCCATTAATCTTTATTCACATCAACAAAAGAATATAAGTGTATTAAGTATCCTAAACCCTAGGGTAAGCATTTATAATTTAAAACCCTAACTATTATGTTAGTTATAACAAAATATATACATTGCTATTTCCTCGATTCATGGGAATAATATTAGCCATATTAATTCTCTAGTATATCATGCATCAAATAATGATATAGGATCATAATATAAAAATTTCCTCCAAACTATAAATTAACTAGAACTAAGTTTTATCAATAAATAAGGAAATATCATATAAATAATCCATGGTTTATTATAGAAAGAAAATTACTAACAAAGGCCTTTCCAAAATTTCAAAAAGGGTTCATATAAAGAAAATAAAGAAACATAACAATATATAATAAAAGTTCAATAAATGATACTAAACACATTTCAATATTGCTACAATTATTTAGCAAATAAATTCTGTAAAGAAAGATTCCAAAACAAATGAAAAATACAAATATGAAAAATGAAACTGAAAAATAGAAAACAAACAGAAAGAAAAATAGAGGAATCACTGGCCTAAGGCCCATTTCCCTCTCTCTTACTCGTCGCCCGCAAACAGCCCAACAACAACCCGCTTCGGCCCAGCACCAGCCCATCAGTAGCCCATACCGCTTCGGCCTTCTGTTTCTCGTCGTCTTCCTCACCGGCAGAAGCAGTTGTGTGGCGTCGCGGCCGTCGTCGATCTTTGACTCACTACGATGCGCGCCGCCGCTGGTGAGGATGCGGATGCGGATAAGAACGCCCACGCCTTCCTCTATCCACTCGTACACGTATCACTCTCTCTCTTGCTCTCTCCCAAAGTTCCCCAACCATGCTGAAACCCTAGCTCGTCGGTGTTCGTCGTTCCGGTCATGTCCGACCACCTCGTGCCTCGCCAAAGCCACCGTTGGAAGCTCCATCGTGGACTCGTTAGCTTAGGACCAAGAACGGGAGCTGGCACGCCGGGAATCAAGCGGAATCGAGCGTTCCCTTTTGACGCCACTGTGGCCATCGTCGTCGATTCGTTGTCTGCACGCCTCCTCTCACTTTCCCAAGCACTCCATCACAATCAGGGTGAGCTCCTCTATCTTCCAATAGTCTTCTTTGATTCTATTGCATCCTATATCGAGGTCTCGCCGTGCGCCGTCGTGCACCGCCGTCAGTCACCACCGTGGACAGCTCTCGGGTGACCATTTAGGGGCGGCGCGACCACAGCCAGACTCCCCGTGCTCTGCTTTCTCCAAATAACACAACCACGGCCCTGCGTGCATACAAGATTCACCAATTGATCATCAACCTGAGAGAATCAAACATGAGTGATGTCAGCGTGACATCATGGTGGTGTCATATTCCTATTTTTCTCATTTTAAAAATTGTGTTAGTGTTTTCTGTAATAAATCAAAACATTAGATATGACATGGCATAGACCCCACTAATCAGTGTCTGGGGGTAAGAATATACCTGGTGAGAAAAACCTTTCACCCCGTGCTGACATCAGCATTACATCATGAAATATTTAGTTATTAATTTTAGAAATTAAATAAAATGATTCAATCTTATAAAATCAAGAACTTTTGTTTTATAATTCAGAAAAATATGATTAATATATGAAAAATTTCAGAAAAATAAAATCTAAAACTTAAAACTATTATCAAATATTATTATGTTAATTATTTAAATAAATATTATTTAATAAAGGTTTCATAAGTAATAACACTTTGATAATTCATATTTTAATAATTGGTAAATGTTAAAACTATAAATAAAATAACAAAAATCTTAGAAAAATAAGAACTATAATTTAAAACTATAATCATGCATTATTATTTCACTTAATTAAATATTTATTATTTATTAAGTATTTATAAGGTAATAAATTTTATAAAAATCATATCTTATTATTTGTAAATCATAAAAATAAATGTAATATACCAAATTGATCATAAAAATAATACTTACATGTTAAAAATATGACATTCCACTTTTGAGGTAAATAAAAAATTTAAAACACTTTAACAACTTGAATTTAAACATATTTCCTTAATTGATAATTAAGATAAGGGTAAATAAAAATTGCTAATATTTCTAAAATTAGTTAATTGAGTCTAATAAATAGTATTAGTCCTAAATATTGATATTATAAAGTCAAAATGGTTCAACACATTTTAAATACAATTTTATTGAATTATCATTCAACCATATGTGTAGTTTATTTTCTAAAAAGATCTATATAAAGTATAAAATCTTGAAGGATAATTTGGGATTAAATAAAACCTTTTTACTTACCTCAACCACAAGTTTATAAACAAATCAAAACCTTATAGTGAAACCATAAGTAGTTAAGTAATGTTATTTCCCTAATTACAAATTATAATCATTCATTCACAAAATGATAAATGATTCTATTCCATTATAATATTGGAAAAACCACTACTCCAATAAAGGTTGTACCATCCCTAGTTAACTTTAAATAAACCCTATGAAGTGAACAAAGAACAATTATCATAATCATTACATCTTAAATCCATATATGTTCTTAAAGTTAACTTTAGTCGACAAGACTTTAAGTTTTATACTAAAGACCTTGTTATGAGTTTTATAGTTAACTTTGGTCTATTTTACTTAAGACCTAAAGCATCTCAAGTCCAGACTATTCAAGCAAGCATAAACAACATCAATCACATTCGATCAACTATATTCTAAAAACTATCAGATTGTTTAAACCTTAAGAAAGAAATCTTTTCTTCAAATGTTATTCTTTTTGCCACTTCAGACGACAGATGACAATTAATAATAATCACATTACTTTATAATTTACTTGTATACTTAGGATTGTTAATACTTAAGCTCCATATAAGTGCCAATACTTGTAAAGTAAAACTTGAAGATAAGATAATTCTCATATAAGCAGTCTTTGAGTAGCGTACCTCAATAGTATATCTTATTGTTGTATGCCATTATGTTTACATGTTGTTTCACACACACACACACTCGCAAGCCTTAATAAGAAGCACAAGTGTGAAGCTTATCTAAAAGTATAACACATTCTGAAGGAACCATTTCTAGTTTCCAAATCCTAGATCAATGTTATCCCCGGGATTTGCGTTTATCAATTGCGTTACATTAGTTATGCATAATAGCATCTTGCTTCTTTAAACATTAGTCCTTACCGGACCAATGATGCTGATTTTAGATATTGGACCTTATATTGTCTTGAAGACCGTGAGTGCATAATCTTGCAATCACAAAAAGGCAAGTTCACACTTGCTCATGTCCTTTGATTATTTTCTGTAAAGTATTTTACAAATCTAGTGTTGTCATCACCTGCATTTGAAAAAGGTCAGAAAACACTATTTTCATAATAATATGATTATAGGTTATTTACCATGAGGTAATAACTTACTATGAAAGTTCCGGTGGTAAAGGAACATATTATCTAAGACTTAACAACCAATGTCGCCGGTAATTCTTGCGTCATATATTACGCGTTAACCATGAGATTTGGAATGGGACGGAGAAGTCAGCTGTATCATTTTCCCTTCGTATGGAGGCAAGACGACCTTAACATGACGTTGTGATTCCTTGTGCGGATCCAACATATGGGTGGGCACCTTTATGCCCCACTCTTATGGTGTCTAGATTATCTATGAATGGTTTTTAGTGGTAAAGTCCATTTAATATGGAACTTGTCAGGGCATCACCAGGGCATAGAGTCTTCGGGAACTCATCAGGGTTTTAGCCTGCCCGAAAGGGGGCTTAACGGAGGTGAGCCGGCCCCGAAGGATCGTGCAGACATATGGGGTCACAGAGAGGGTAGTTATTGGCTTGGATCTTAGTCTCTACCTCACACCAAGGAAGTGTGAACGAGCCTATAACTCAGATGTGCAACAAAGCTAAGATCTCTCACGGGTAAAGTAACACACCTCTGCAGAGTGTAAGAACTGTAACTTGTTACTCCCTATTCTGGGAAGGAGCTGCGAACGCGGTGGGAAAGGAATTCCATGAAAGTTCTGGTAAACCCATGAAGGCTGACGGACATAGCTTTTTAGCATAAAAGCAACCTTTGAAGAAATGTTTACGAAAACTTGCATTGCCTACGACCTCCGGTCTGTTGCTGTAGATATAGTGCATCAAACACTCATTTTCTAGTGAACTTGCTGAGTACACTCGTACTCAACGTATCTTCTTAACCCTTGCTAGATTCTGAAACCATTAAGACGATGTCTACATCAAGTTATTCTCCAGTAATCATCATCAAAAGCTCGATCTCTTCAATGAAGTCAAAGAAGTCAACATATACATCAATTAAACTGAAGACGAAGTTGCTGATTAGATAGAAATATAATATCTAGCCATAGAACCTACATCTGTAGAGTATTGCAATAGCAGCAATACAAGCCCCAATAGTTCAGATACTAGTCTATTAGTAAGTTGGTTATGAGTTATTTATTTCTGATTCTTCTTTGTAAGAAGTTTCTTTCTCTCTCTTTAACCTAGAGTGTTCTCTAGATCTTGTGTAAAGAGTTGAGTTGTAACCTATAGTCATGTCTTGGACCTGCTGTGTTTCTGTTGTACCACTCTTTGGGATGTAATACTAGTGAACGGTGTTTCATTGGTGTTATGTCAACGATTATAGTGTACTACATCATGCAGTGGTATGCTGGGTCACCGCAACTGGTATCAGAGCATACGCTTTGACCTTAGGATTAAAACCCTTTTAGGAAGATCTGTAGGTTGGATAGTGACTATAGGAGCCATCTTATCTAAACCAAATATTCTTATGACTTGTGATAAGTATCCACTTGAGGATAATTTTGTCACCAGATACTTAAGTCATTCTTTCTTAGGAGTAATCATTTATCTTTTCTCAGTATAGTGATATTTAGTGTCTTCCAAAGGATATATAATCCACCCAAAATACTGTAGAAAAGCCAATTGGTCACAGTAGATTAGGATCAAGTGTAAAATATCAATTGAAGTAGTCTTAATGGTGTAGCCTAACCCTAGAATTCATGTAAGACAGTGGAATCTTATGGTTAGTTGATAACCAAAGACAACATGATGAATATAATTAGGATAAATGTTGATGTTATGAGCAGTAAATCATGTGGGATTCACTTGAGGATTCTACGTGATGAAGTGAAATTATGTTAAGATTTAATAAAAGTGTAATGAGAAGTAAAGTTATCATGGTGAGATTAGCTCCTGAATCATGTAAATAGGTAAAACATAACAAGATCATGGTGAGATTAGCTCCGAAACTATGATGTAGGTGTAAGTATGACAGATAATTAGTAAATTATCCTGAAGCATAATTAAGGAAATAACATGGTAGAACTATGATAGAAGTCATAGGTGCTAGAAAATTCCCCTAATCCATAGTTTAAGTTAGTAAATAGAATTTGATTAGTCATTTGGAGTGATCATGTGAGGATAGTTACTAAATAAGTAAGATTGGTTATAATTAATCATTCTAAAAGTGAGACAGAAGTTTAGTAACAAAATTGAGACCACTTTGCTTAAGATTATCCTATTGCACTTGAGCAATTTGGGTAAATATTGAGATAAAGAATAATTTGAACCTATGTGCTAAGTATCACGATGTAAACCTATATGAGGAGGTGTCATATACTACACAACTAAGCTTGAATTCTAGAGATGTTATACTCAACTACTATATTCCGGGCTTAGAATATTGTGTGTTATATGTACCACATTTGGATTCATTTGTTTTTATTGGATCTTCTTGATTGACTAGATCTATACATGAATTTTGACTTGGTGTGCAAATGCATGTTGCAATATCCAGTTACTACTTGATGTTATAGACCTAGATAGGAATGGGAATTCGTGCAAGGGAGTGACGATTTTCAAAGACCAAGATGAAGACTTACATGAAGAATGAAGCAAAGTATAAGGAGTATCAAAACAATTTGAAGGGTGAATCAAGTTCAGATCATTGTTAGTCAGCTATAAGCAGGAAGATTAATGTAGGGAATACATGGAGCAATAAGAAGTAATAAACTTAAAGTTCACCCAAAATAGGTGATGTTGCTAAGAAGTAAATGAAGTAGTTGTACCAAGTTCATGGAAGTATCATGAATAAGTGCAAAGAAGAAGTTTTGGAACCAAAATGCTATTCAAGCTCTGGAAATTCAGAGAGAATACCAATAATATGTCAGAAACCGTAGGGTCATTCTTACACCCTAGGATGTTCCGTAGCTGGTATTTGTCCACAGCTGGTATTTGGTTGACTTAGTCAACCAGATCATCTTAATATTGCATAAAGAGCATAAAACTTGGCCTAAGTTAAAGAAGACATAAAGGAGTAGAAACATTAAAACGATCATCTTTTGAGACACCTCGCGAAGTCAGGTCTATCAAAGAGAGAATGTCCAAACAACTAGTAATACAAATAATGTTGGAAGATTCATTTCGGGAATCCACAACTGTGTGGGTATACCGTAAGTTCTTTCATGAGACCTTAAACAGGTAAAGTGTAAGCTGAACAGACACCAATATCCTAGTTGCAGAGCCAATGATTGCTTTATACGCACTTTAGAGACCATTAGTAAACCCTAAGGGGGAGAGTAAACAGTAAACGGAAGTACTGTTATCCAAATTCCAAGTAAAGGTTGGAAAAGAAGTACTAACCTATAACAAAGTTAAGCCTTATTTTCATAAGGTCAAAAGAAGACTATTATAAAAGTACTTTCAGAAGTATGTCTAGATGAAAGATCGAAGTGTACTTCAAAGTAGTAGTACTCAAACCTTAAGGTAATTCATAAATGAAAGTTGAAGAAGTACTACAGGTAATAACAAAATATTGTCTAAAAGCATGACAAGGTAAAATCTTGAAGGTGGTAGAATAGATTAATTCTAAAATATTAATTTTAGAGGAAACAACTCTTAAGTGATCCTTAAGAGAGAATAAAGCACAACCAATTAGATAGGTATAGAGAATATGAAATTACGATGGGTATGGACTAAATGTGTTCAACACCAATCTTCGGAAGGACTACCAATACAACTCATACAATAATAAATCAAAGATTAGCCTTTTGGCCACCACTATTGACTAATAAAATTTAAAATATAATTTAGTGAGACTTCCTAGACGTTACACAGTATAGTAAGAAAGTTCGATGATTAAATAAAAGGAGTTGGATTAGGATACATAATTAGGTTAAGGAACTAAAGAAGATACCCCAAATTAAGGAGTTTATAATAAGGACATATCCCTAAAGTAGGATAGTAAAAGAAACTTTGGAGTATTAAAGACAACAAGTTGGATATTATTCCCATTAAGGTTACCATGGAGTTGAGACATATCGTAATCAATGCAAGACAATTCCTTACTCCGAAACATGAGAGTATATGAACTTCAAGGATGAAGTTTATTTTAAGGGGGAGAGTCTGTAACATCCCAGCATTAGAACTTAGAAATAAGCTGAACCCAGATGTGTGCATTGCATTCATGCATAGAAAATCCAAATAATTTTCGCGCTTTTGAACAAAACTTGTCAAAGTGATTGAAGCTTCTCTCAACTTGATGGAATTGAAGTAGATCATCAAGTTGACTGCGATAAGTTTCAACATGACCTTTGCTAAAACCTTATTATGGGAAAGGAAGATTTTATCTAAGGGTAGATAAAATGTAATAAAATTAAACCATAATACATTGCTTAATGATTAATATCTGATCCTTAAGAGATCATATCATGGTATTTATTACCATCACTCATGAATACCAAGTTATGAATATAACCCAAGTAATCAGAATCCAATAACTAAGTCTTGACCTATATCATTCTCATATATTCTTACCATGAGTATCATGGTAATACCTAACCTTAACTCTTAATAAGATTGGGTAGGAAAGAAGCCAAGTCAAGATCATTCACCATATACCTTTCTTTCCATATCAATCCTTATCATCTCTATTGAATCTTATTCTAATATCTGTTGTTCATCAATGTTGAGTAATCAACTATTGATTCACCAATTCTTAACCTATCAATTCTGGATCTATTAACCCTTGTCCTTATCATAACAATCACTCTAAGTCCTTTAGAGAATGAAGTAAGAAGAGGTAGATGATAATGCTAGTCTTAGATATCATCTATAGGATGTAAGAGTTTGAAGAGAATGAAATCATTATGATAATTGATAGAGTTAACTCACTCCTGAATGGATAGAAGAGTTATCTAGAAGATATAATTCTATGTGGTAACAAAGAGGATTATAAGGATGAATTCTGAAGATAGTTACCAAGGAGTAATCCTATTGGGTAAAGTAGGTATAGCCAATGAGTAATATCTCATAGTCAGGTAGAGATACTAAGAAGATAATTATAATACGACTGTAATGTTGTATGGATGAAATCCTTGATTAGCCAACTGGAAACCTAAACCATAAATTATCAAAGGATTATAATGATCATGATTTAGTCACCAAGGTTGAATGCTTATATCATGTATAACTGACATTGGTGGATAGAACATGATCAAACCTTAGTATAGATAAGTCATCCTAAAGTAGTCATTACAAGTCACATTAATATAATGTGAGGTTGGAGTATGAGTTACTAGAGTAAAGTAAATATAAGATAGTATGATTAAGCTAAAGCTAGTGTAGTATGGAGTTATTGAAGTAGTGTTATTCCTCTTAAAGGATAGTAAGGTTTTGAGGAGAGTAGTTTGATATATACATCTACTAGAGAACTATTAGTGGTGGATGATTAAGGAAGTGTGAATGGAGTTAACAGTAACCACTTGTTGGATTAAAGGTTACCATTATTAATTTGATATAACCAAGAAAAGTTATGAGAAGATGATGAAAAGATTTAGTGTCAAGTTCATTGGATTTCTAAATGGATTTAGAAGAATAAAAGGTGGATAAGAATATTCTTATGAAGCAAAACTCATCATGTGAACACATGATGATGGATATGAAGAAGTACAATATCTAGGAAAGGAATTCCTTAATTAGAAGTCCAGGATTGTGAATTATGGAAGATAGGAATTCTTGGTAAACACTAAACCCTAAATCTATAATCAAGCTTAACATCCATCTCATCTGTTGGATAAATCATTTTATTTCCACAATGCTTTATAGGAATATTTTCCTACAACAAATCACTTAAGCCCATTTTTGACATTTCCAACTATCTTAACAATATGTGCTTAGGATTTAACTTTATCAATTATTTTCCATCAGACATTCCAGATAATAAGTTTCTATTTTAAAGGGTGATATCATTAAAGATCACAAACATAAAGACAACATGTTTAGCCATTAATATTTGTTCACATCAACAAAAGAATATAAGTGTATTAAATATCCTAAACCCAAGGGTAAGCATTTATAATTTCAAACCCTAATTACTATGTTAGTTATAATAAATTATATACATTGCTATTTCCTATATTCATGGGAATAATATTAACCATATTAATTCTCTAGTATATCATGCATCAAATAATGATATAGGATCATAATATAAAAATTTCCTCCAAACTATAAATTAACTAGAACTAAGTTTTATAAATTAATAAGGAAATATCATATAAATAATCCATGGTTTATTATAGAAAGAAAATTACTAACAAAAGCCTTTCCAAAATATCAAAAAGGGTTCATATAAAGAAAATAAAGAAACATAACAATATATAATAAAAGTTCAATAAATGATACTAAACACATTTCAATATTGCTACAATTATTTAGAAAATAAATTATGTAAAGAAAGATTCCAAAACAAATGAAAAATACAAATATGAAAAATGAAACTGAAAATAGAAAACAAACAGAAAGAAAAAATAGATGAATCAGTTCTGGCCTGAGGCCCATTTCCCTCTCTCTTACTCGTCGCCCGCAAACAGCCCAACAGCAACCCGCTTCGGCCCAGCACCATCCCATCAGTAGCCCGTACCGCTTCGGCCTTCTGTTTCTCGTCGTCTTCCTCACCGGCAGAAGCAGCTGCGTGGCGTCGCGATCGTCGTCGATCTTCGACGCGCTACAATGCGCGCCGTCGCCGGTGAGAAGGATAATAACGCCCACGCCTTCCTCTATCCACTCATACCCGTATCACTCTCTCTCCCAAAGTTCCCCAACCATGCTGAAACCATAGCTCGTCGGTGTTAGTCGTTCCGGTCATGTCCGACTACCCCGTGCCTCGCCAAAGCCACCGTTGGAAGCTCCATCGTGGACTCGTTCCCTTAGGACCAAGAATGGGAGCTGGAGCGCCGGGAATCAAGTGGAATCGAGTGTTCCCTTTTGACGGCCATCGTGGCCATCGTCGTCGATTCGTTGCCTGCACGTCTCCTTTCACTTTCCCAAGCACTCCATCACAACCAGGGTGAGCTCCTCTATCTTCCAATAGTCTTCGTTGATTCTATTGCATCCTGTATCGAGGTCTCGCTGTGCGCCGTCGTGCACCGCCGCCAGTCACCACCGTGGACAGGTCTCGAGTGACCATTTAGGGGCGGCGCGACCAACCAGACTCCACGTGCTCTTCTTTCTCCAAATAACACAACCATAGCCCCGCGCGCATACGAGATTCACTGATTGATCATCAACCTGAGAGAATCAAACACGAGTGATGTCAGCATGACATCACGCCGGTGTCATATTCCTATTTTTCTCATTTTAAAAATTGTGTTAGTGTTTTCTGTAATAAATCAAAACATTAGATATGACATGGCATAGACCCCACTAGTTAGTGACTGGGGGTATGAATATACCTGGTGAGAAAAACCTTTCACCCCATGCTGACATCAGCATTACATCATAAACTATTTAGTTATTAATTCTAGAAATTAAATAAAATGATTCAATCTTATAAAATCAATAACTTTTGTTTTATAACTCAAAAAATATGTTTAATATATGAAAATTTTCAGAAAAATAAATTCTACAACATAAAACTATTATAAAATATTATTCTGTTAATTATTTAAATAAATATTATTTAATAAAGGTTTCATAAGTAATAACACTTTGATAATTTATATTTTAATAATTCGTAAATGTTAAAAATATAAATAAAATAACAAAAATCTTAGAAAAATAAGAACTATAGTTTAAAACTATAATCATGCATTATTATTTCACTTAATTAAATATTTATTATTTATTAAGTATTTATATAGTAATAAATTTTATAAAAATCATACCTTATTATTTAAAAATCATAAAAATAAATTTAATATACCAAATTGATCATAAAAATAATACTTACATGTTAAAAATATAACATTCCACTCTTGAGGTAAATAAAAAATTTAAAACACTTTAACAACTTGAATTTAAACATATTTCCTTAATTGATAATTAAGATAAGGGTAAATAAAAATTGCTAATATTTCTAAAATTAGTCAATTAAGTCTAATAAATAGTATTAGTCCTAAATATTGATATTATAAAGTCAAAATGGTTCAACACATTTTAAATACAATTTTATTGAATTATCATTCAACCATATGGGTAGTTTATTTTCTAAAAAGATCTGTATAAAGTATAAAATCTTCAAGAATAATTTGGGATTAAATAAAACCTTTTTACTTATCTCAACCATAAGTTTATAAACAAATCAAAACCCTATAGTGAAACCATAAGTAGTTAAGTAATGTTATTTCCCTGATTACAAATTATAATAATTCATTCACAAAAATATAAATGATTCTATTCCATTATAATATTGGAAAAACCACTACTCAAATATAGGTAGTACCATCCATAGTTAACTTTAAAGAAACCCTATGAAGTGAACAAAGAACAATTATCATAATCATTACATCTTAAATCCATATATGTTCTTAAAGTTAACTTTAGTCGACAAGACTTTAAGTTTTATACTAAAGACCTTGTTATGAGTTTTATAGTTAACTTTGGTCTATTTTAGTTAAGACCTAAAGCTTCTCAAGTACAGACTATTCAAGCAAGCATAAACAACATCAATCACATTCTATCAACTATATTCTAAAAACTATCAGGATTGTTTAAACCTTAATAAAGAAATCTTTTCTTCAAATATTATTCTTTTTGCCACTTTAGAGGACAGATGAAAATTAATAATAATCACATCACTTTATACTTTACTTGTATACTTAGGATTGTTAATACTTAAGCTCCTTATAAGTGCCAATACTTGTAAAGTAAAACTTGAAGATAAGATAATTCTCATATAAGCAGTCTTTGAGTAGCGTACCTCAATAGTATATCTTATTGTTGTATGCCATTATGTTTACATGTTGTTTCACACACACACACACACTCACAAGCCTGAATAAGAAGCACAAGTGTGAAGCTTATCTAAAAGTACAACACATTCTGAAGGAACCATTTCCAGTTTCCAAACCCTAGATCAACGTTATCCCTGGGATTCGCGTTTATCAATTGCATTACATTAATTATGCATAATAGCATCTTGCTTCTTTAAACATTAGTCCTTACCGGACCAATGATGCTGATTTTAGATATTGGACCTTATATTGTCTTGAAGACCGTGAGTGCATAATCTTGCAATCACAAAAAGGCAAGTTCACACTTGCTCATGTCCTTTGATTATTTTCTGTAAAGTATTTTACAAATCTAGTGTTGTCATCACCTGCATTTGAAAAAGGTCAGAAAACACTATTTTCATAATAATATGATTATAGGTTATTTACCATGAGGTAATAACTTACTATGAAAGTTCCGGTGGTAAAGGAACATATTATCTAAGACTTAACAACCAATGTCGCCGGTAATTCTTGCGTCGTATATTACGCGTTAACCATGAGATTTGGAATGGGACGGAGAAGTCAGCTGTATCATTTTCCCTTCGTATGGAGGCAAGACGACCTTAACATGACGTTGTGATTCCTTGTGCGGAACCAACATATGGGTGGGCACCCTTATGCCCCACACTTTTGGTGTCTAGATTATCTGAGTGGTTTTTAGTGGTATAGTCCATTTAATATGGAACTTGCCAGGGCATCACCAGCTCATAGAGTCTTCGGGAAATATTAGGGTTTTAGCCTGCCCGAAAGGAGGCTTAACGGAGGTGAGTCAGCCTTGAAGGATCGTGCAGACATATGGGGTCGCGGAGAGGGCAGTGATTGGCTTGGATCTAAGTCTGGGCCTCACACCAAGGAAGTGTGAACGAGCCTATAACTCGGATGTGCAACAAAGCTAAGATCTCTCACGGATAAAGTAACACACCTCTCCAGAGTGTAAGAACTGTAACTTGTTACTCCCTGTTCCGGAAAGGAGCTGCGGACGTGGCGGGAAAGGAACTTCATGAAAGTTCTGGTAAACCCGTGAAGGCTGACGGACATAGCTTTTCAGAATAAAAGCAACATTTGAAGAAATGTTTATGAAAACTTGCTTTGCCTACGACCTCCGGTCTGTGGTTGTAGAGATAGTGCATCAAACACTCCTTTTCTAGTGAACTCGCTAAGTATGCTCGTACTCAACGTATCTTCTTAACCCTTGCTAGATTCTAAAGCCATTAAGATGATGTCTACATCAAGTTATGCTTCAGGAATTATCATCAAAAGCTCGAGCTCTTCAATGAAGTCAACATATACATCAATTAAACCGAAGACGAAGTTGCTGATTAGATAGAAATATAATCTCTAGCCATAGAACCTACTTCTGTAGAGTATTGCAATAGCAGCAATACAAGCCCCAATAGTTCAGATACTAGTCTATTAGTAAGTTTGTTATGAGTTGTTTATTTCTGATTCTTCTTTATAATAAGTTTCTTTCTCTCTCTTTAACCTAGAGTGTTCTCTGGATCTTGTGTAAAGAGTGATTTATAACCTTTAGCCATGTATTGGACCCGTTGTGTTTCTGTTGGATGCTCTAAGACCCCATAGAACCAACACTCGAGAATAATAACCATCGTCAATGATGAGAACCATAGATTAAAAGAGACAGACTTGTAACGTCACCTGCAAAAACGAAAACTGATTAACCAGATCACAAAATATCCGTTGAACATATAACTCCACGCACCCTCCGTCGATGTTAGACGCACCGTCGAAATGATATAGTGGAAAGGTCATTATTCGCTTCAGAGTGTTGTCGCGCCGTGTTGCCGCGTCGCTTCACCATTTCGAAGATGACACTGAAACTTCCAAGAAAGAATTGCAACCACGTCGAGCCACTTTCAAGCTAGAAATTCTGACCGTTTTAGAAGTTGAATACAAAGAAGTGCCAGCCGATATGATTATCTATACTATTAAAAAGATTGAGACCGTTCGTTATCTTGTAGAAAATTTCCGTCTGCGTTAAAAAGACGGTTGCCCTTGACGATTTGGAGATATAACTAGCACTGCCACTGCTAAGTCAACCTACCTTGAGCCCTTATCTCGCGATCCCCTTCTGCCTCCTGTCCACTGCCGCCCCTTGCTAGCGCGCGCCACGGTGTCCCTGTTGCCAAGCTCTGCTGCCAACAGCTCTCCCTGCCCATCCCCTGCATCCCGCGCAGATGTTGGGGACGGTGAACCGCTTTAGGGGTCGAGTACGACGGCCGGCCAGGGACTACAACAGGGAAGAGGAGGTCGGGGTGGTAATGGGATGGAGCGGTGGATTTGTGCTTTCGATTTCAGATTTGATAGATTGTGGCCTCCCTCGTCAATTCCCCACCTCCAAAACAGAATAGGATGGCCTAGCTACTCCGCCGCTGCAAGCGACTGCGCCGCCCACCTCTTGTGTGCCGCCATGCCGGCCGGCCCCATTGCGTCTCTCGCCGGTGACCTCCTTCTCCTGCGCGCCTCCAGCAGCAACCACCGGGGGTTCTTCCTAATCCTGGGTGAGCGGCGATGGCCTGGCTGGATGGGGTGCGCACGACTGGTGTCGAGGGGGTGTGCACGACTGGGTGAGCGGCGATGGCGATGACTGAGGTCCGACCGGAAGGCTTGTGTTGTAACGGGAGGCGACGTTGCCAGAATTGGTG
The DNA here is from genome assembly GCA_916181665.1 of Avena sativa. NCBI lineage: Eukaryota > Viridiplantae > Streptophyta > Magnoliopsida > Poales > Poaceae > Avena > Avena sativa. The sequence continues at coordinate 514,782,104 of OV702294.1, forward strand.
TTGGAGGCGAGGATCTCCACCGCGTGTGGCACCACCAGTTGACTGTCCCATTTACATACCCGCTAATGTGGTTGTTACCTGCTAACTGCAAATTAACATGGGTGGTCTGGACTGCCGCAGATGCTCGAGTCGCTGGTCCTGGGTGCCACTCCGTGAGATGTTTTAACTCAGTACAGGAACTCAACTCAAATAGCTTTGCTGAATTTTATTCTCCTAGAGAATATTGTTCCTGTTGTATTAGTGATTTTGATGTACACAGCATGGACAAAATGTTATGGTCTTTGCAGTATTAATTTCCCAATTTGGTGAATTAGATTAGATAACTCAGCTTTGATCACTTGGAGTTATGCTAACAATCAATCATGATCATAATTCGGCGAATTTGCAAATCCCATGTCAAAAAGAAGTGCAAATCTAATCAAGCATCAGCGAGGTCACCGAGGAGGTGATGCCTCTTGATCGGAAAAAATGATTTCCAGTAAAACTGGAAACTTAATATTTTATTTAATTTTTTTTATCAAAACTCTTAACATTTATCGGCCTGTTGCAATGTATATAATTTAATAAAAATAAATATAGCGAGAAAATATGCAAGAAGGGTTTTTTAGTTTGCATACATGCTATGCGTATGGAGTGCGGGTGTGCGCGCTATGTTGGGTCAGGTGGTTAGTGATTTGCTGGCTGGATCTTTGAGCATTCCGACATAGTACGAGCATGGTGAAGTTGTCATGTAGGAGGCGGTGACATGCAACATCTAGGTGAGGTAGCATGACGAACCACCTAGTTTAACGACCGTGGCAACGCACAACATTCAGCTAGTGATCATATAATAATGACAGGGTATGACAAACTGCTCACAAATCTTCCGTGCTACTTGTGTGCAGTCCTGATGTATCCAAAACAGAACCATTCTACCGTGACATCCTTGAGAATGAGGCGCGCTAAATTAGGCTGCGGGACCTCCCTCCATTTCAAAATATAAGATGTTTTAGATTTTTGAAAAAATGTATCTAGACTTGTTTTAGTGTCTAGATTCACTCCACAACTGGGTGAACCTAATACTAAAAGAAGTCTGGATACATTTGCTTCACAAAGCTAAAACATCTTATATTTTAAAACGAATGGAGTACTAGTATAGAGTTTTTTATTTGAACTAGCACAGTGGGGAGTGGCCCTCGCAAATGCGAGGCATCATTCTTAGTGTGCCGAATATATTTTTTAAAAATAACTTTGGTTACATGAATATTTGAATTATGTGACTTTAATAATTTGATTCGACACCCACTTTTTATGCTAGATAGAATATCATATTGAATGAGAAAATGATTATTTATATACTTGTTTTGTTAGTATGAAAACATTAGAATATTCAACAATGTATGGATTGAAAAGAAAGTCAAAGAAATAAAAATTGAAAAATTGATGAGAAGTTCAGGTATGTTAGCATGTCACACTACTAGGAAAAAGCTCATCGGGTGACGCACCATTTTTCAACTTCTGTGGCCCATATGAGATGCGCCACTGTTATCACGCCACTAAAGTATAGTTCTGTGGCATATATTATATTGGAAATATGCGCCACGGATTTTTTTTTCAAATTTCAAAAAAAAACCGTCCAGATCTAGCCGGAGGTGGGGTTCGGCGGAGGTGGAGGTCACTAGAGGAGGAAAAGGAGGCCGATGGTGGCCAGAGGAGGAGGAGGAGGAGGCCGCCGGTGGAGGAGAGGAGGAGGCCGCCAGTGGAGGAGGGTCTCGCCGAAGGAGGTGGAGGTCACCGGTGAAGGAGAAGAGGAGGCCGTCGAAGGAGGAGGTCACTGGAGGAGGAGCTCATCGGGATGGAGGAGGGAGGAGGCGGAGCTCACCGGGGTGGAGGAGGAGGGAGGAGGGAGGTGGGAGGAGGAGGAGCTCACCGGGGTGGAGGAGGGAGGAGGAGGAGCTCACCGGGGTAGAGGAGAGTGAAGGGAGGAAGAGGAGCTCACCAGGGTGAAGGAGGAGGGAGGAGGAGGAGAAGGTGGGGAAGAAGGGGAGGGGAAGGAGAGATGAAGTGAAGATGAGAATGGTGGGGAAGGAGAAGGGTGGAGGAGTGGAAGAGGATAAGAGAGGGAGAAGGGGCGGCGGGATTCAAATTTTGAATCCCGCACAAGACTTCTCTGGCGCATATGGGACAAATGTGTCACATGAGTTTCTTCCCCTTTTTTATTTTTTTGCAGAAAAAAACGATCTTTTGACCATAACTTTTTACTCTTTTTGAATTTTGAAAATATAAAAAATCGTCAAACGACCAGAGTTCATTGCGAGCGGATGTGAAATCTCGTTCTCGTCATTTTGGTATATTAAACGTTTTTTCTACATCGTATGCAAAAGTTATGGTGGTTTTACCATGTCATGACCTTTTTTTTTGCAAAATACATCGAAATTCATCTTTTTCAATTTTGTATACAACTATACCCCAAAATATAACTACATCTTAAAGGGATTATTTTTTAATTTTTTAATCATTTTCGTTTATTTTTTACAAAAGTTAAAAGGCGATCCCAAGGGGATCTGTTTTTCCTACTCGAATTCTATGACGCATATGGTCATGCACAAAATCATCACTTCTGTGGCACATATGTTCATATGCGCTACAGAATGTTGGTCATAGTGCGGTCAACGAGATTCTGTGGTAAGGCCAACCCGGGATTTCTGTGACGCATATGGTCATATGCATCGCAGAAGTTTCAACTTCCGTGGCGCATATGGATATATGTGTCACAAAAAGCCCGGGTGCCCAACCCCGGTGGTGGGTCCCGCCAAACTTCTATGGCGCACCTCAAGGGATACGGGTAGGCTACACTAGCGCAAATTAAAATTTTCTACCGCGTAAACCAGGATTACTGTTGTCATAGATCACGGGATTACCACTAGACGTGCAGTTGCGGAACTTGATGAAGCGCGTCGAGGCAGTGTAGACGATCTACGTCTCCTCCTTGTTCTCGTCCCACGATCAGCTCCCCTCGCGCGGCTTGTCCAAGCGCTACAGATGCAGCACTCCAAGGTATCCACACGTACAAGGTGGAAGCGTCAAACGCCGGACTGCTAGGTCAACACGTGCAACACAGGCGTGAGGAGTGGCGGCTGGTTGGAATGGTCTAACCCTGGTCAGCACGCCCCACCCTATCTTATATAGGCGTCGCTAGTGAACTTTTACATTAGCAGCCCATTAGTAGCCTAAGCCTCGTCTAATTCGGATCCAATTATCATTAGGCTTTCAGTCCCTTAAGTGTGTGACCCTATAGGTTCATATACGTATAGACATGACACGAATACACTTATTCTGTCAATAGTTGGTAGCGGCCTCTAGCAAGACGTGCCAACTCCTAAACGCATAGAAAGATCATATCGGACGAACCATCACAAGGTTTAGTACATGTCTTTCCCTTTGTCTCGCGATATTTGGTCTAGCTTCAAGCTGACCTCCCTTTCTCGATACTGTGATTCGGAATCCCTTTACTAGGTTAACTCTTAACCATATGTAGCACGGCCATGTATTTCTAGATCTGATCACTCGAGGGGCCCAGAGATATATCTCTCAAGTAGAGAGGGGCAAATCCCATTTTGATTGACCATGCCTTGCAGCATGTTTCAGGACATACCCGAAAGCTACCTTTATAACTACCCAGTTACGGAGCAGCTTTTGATAACCCCAAAGTAGGTCGATCCACATCTCAAGTACATGCGACAATCTCAGGTCTAAGGACAAAACATACACGATGTGTAAGGAGAGCTGCAACTAATTGTCAGTCTCAAGTTGGGTTAGTCCAACCCCATATTCATAACATGTGTCCACATCATTGGTTTGACATCTCCATGTCTATGACTTGCGAAATATAGTCATCAACCAACCGATGTGCTAGTCTAATATTCACATGTGTCCTCACATGAACTCCTCCGACTAGGGACAACTATTAAATAACCATACAAGTAAAGAATTTCACAAACAATTCACATAATTGTCAATCAATACAAGTTGTCTGATATGGATATTCAAGGAACATTACAATAACTCATGGATACATAAGAAATATAATCATCTCTATGATGTCCTCTCGGGCATATTCCCTTCAGCATCGTCCCTGTCCATGCGCCACAGAACAGTGAAGGTTTCTGTGGCGCATTTGCTATAATGCGTCACTGTTGGTTTTCTATGGCGCATAGCAAAACATATGTGCCACAGAAGTCTTGTCTATCTATAGCTATTTTCCTAGTAGTGTCATTGTGAATTTAATAACAAATAAAGCCAAATTATGTTCATATTTATGTCCCCAAAAATTGCATATCTATGTAGCTATATATAAGATATATTCCTAGTAGGACAACTATTAAATAACCATACAAGTAAAGAATTTCACAAAAAATTCATATAATTGCCAATCAATACAAGTTGCCTGATATGTATATTCAAGAAACATTACAATAACTCATGGATACATAAGAAATATAATCATCTCTATGATTGCCTCTAGGGCATATTTTCTTCGGTCTCCCACTTGCCCTAGAGTCAATCTAGATTGTATCTAATACCTATTGTTCTTGCGTGCGCCTCATGCGCAGGCTGCGGGAGTGGCTTTGTAAAAGGATCAGCAACATTTGAGTCCGTATGTATTTTGCATATCATGACACTACCATCCTCAACGAACTCACGAATCTGATGGTAACGCATGCGAATATGTTTGTTCTTCTGGTGATGTCTAGGTTCCTTGGCTTGTGCAATAGCACCATTGTTGTCACAATAAACGTCCATGGGATTGGACGCGCCCTGAACCACACCAAGAGCGATCAAGAAATTCATAATCCAGACAGCTTCCTTTGCAGCCTCCAAGGCGGCAATATATTCAACTTCTGTTGAAGAGGAGGCCACCGTATCTTGCTTGAAACTTTTCCAACTCACAGCACCACCATTCATGACAAATACATAACCAGATTGCGATCTGGAATCATCTGAGTCGTTAAGGTAACTCACATCTGTGTAACCCCTTACACTGAGTTCATCCTCACCTCCATAAACTAGGAACACATCCTTAGTCCTTATAAGGTACTTAAGGATATTCTTTACCGCTGTCCAGTGACCTTCACCTGGATCAGCCTGATATCTGCTCGTAACACTTAGAACATAGGAAACATCTGGGCGAGTACATATCATTGCATACATTATGGATCCAATAGCAGAAGCATATGGAATCCTGCTCATGCGCTCACGCTCATCAGTAGTCGAAGGACACTGAGTCTTGCTGAGTTTTATGCCGTGAGACATGGGCAAGAACCCTTTCTTAGCCTCTTCCATGCTAAACTATTTCAACACTTTGTCAATGTATGTACTCTGGCTTAATCCAATTAGCCTCCTTGATCTATCTCTATAGATCTTGATGCCCAGAATATATGCCGCTTCTCCTAAGTCCTTCATCGAAAAACTATTTTTCAACGAGGTCTTAACAGACTCGAGCATAGGAATGTCATTTCCAATCAGTAATATGTCATCTATATATAAGATTAGAAATACCAGCGCTCTCCCACTTTCCTTCTTGTAAACACGAGGTTCTTGTTCGTTTTTGATGAAGCCAAACTCCTTTACAACTTCATCAAATCGAATGTTCCAACTCCGAGATGCTTGTTTCAGCCCATAAATGGACTTCAGAAGTTTGCATACCTTTCCAGCATTGTTTGGATCGACAAAACCTTTGGGCTGCATCATATACACGTCCTCAGTAAGGATTCCATTTAGGAAAGTCTTCTTGACATCCATATGCCATATTTCATAGTTGAAATGTGCAGCAATGGCTAGAATGATCCGTATAGATTTAAGCATCGCTACGGGCAAGTAAGTCTCTTCACAGTCAACTCCTTGAACTTGTCGAAAACCTTTTGCAATAAGTCAAACTTTATGGATGTGAACATTTCCATCCATATCAATCTTCTTCTTATTGATCCATTTGCACTCGATGGCTTTAAAACCATCAGGCAGGTCAACCAAGTTCCAAACTTGATTGTCTCCCATGGACTCTATCTCGGATCTCATGGCGATCAGCCATTTCTCAGAGTCTGGTCCACCATCGCTTCTGCATAGGTCGCAGGCTCATCATTGTCTAACAATAATAATTCCCATGTTTCGCGGAGCCTCGCCGACCTTCGTGGTTGTGGTGCTTCTATTGCCACGGGTTTCTCAACTTGTTCTGCTACAATAGCATCACTTGTAGAAGCATTCCCAACTGGCTCATCTTGAACTTCTTCAAGTCGCACCGACCTTCCACTCGTTCCCTTTGTGAGAAACTCCTTCTCTAGGAAAACACCGCTGCGAGTGACAAACACTTTGCCCTCTTCTCGGTTGTAGAAGTAATACCCTAAGGTTTTCCTCAGATATCCCACGAAAATGCACTTATCCGACTTGGGTGTTAGCTTGTCCGACTGAAGTCGCTTGACAAATGCATCACAACCCCAAATCTTTAGAAAAGACAAACTGGGATTCTTTCCAGTCCACATCTCATATGGTGTCTTAACTACAGATTTAGATGGTACCCTGTTAAATGTGAAAGCTGCCGTTTCTAGAGCGTAACCCCAAAATGATATTGGTAAATCCGATTGGCTCATTATCGATCGAACCATGTCCAACAAAGTTCGATTGCGTCATTCGGAGACCCCGTTTCTTTGAGGCGTTCCGGGCGACGTGAGATGTAGAACAATTCCGCAACTCTTAAGATGATTGCTAAATTCATGACTCAAATATTCACCCCCGCGATCAGATCGCAAGGCCTTTATTTTCTTGCCACGTTGATTCTCTACCTCATTCTGAAACTCCTTGAACTTTTCAAAAGTTTCAGACTTATGCTTCATCAATAGACATAACCATATCTACTGAAATCATCAGTGAAAGTAATGAAGTAGTGATATCCTCCTCTGTCTGTCGTGCTTATTGGTACACACACATCATTATGTATGAGTTCCAACAAGTCTGTCGCTCTCTCGGGTAAACCCGAAAAAAGGCGATTTGGTCATCTTTCCAAGTAAACAAGCCTGGCATGTCTTGTATGATTCAAAATCAAACGAAGTTAGAAGACCATCACCATGGAGCTTCTTCATGCGATTTTCACTTATATGCCCCAAACGACAATGCCATAAATAGTTAGGACTCAAATCATTAGGCCGAAGCCTTTTAGCACTAACATTGTAAACAGATGCATCATCAAGATTTAAAATAAATAACCCATTCACAATGGGAGCATCAGCCATAAACATATCATTCTTAGAGATTACACAACCATTGTTTGCACTCGCGAATGAATAACCATCTCTCATCAAACATGAAGGTGATAAAATGTTTCGACCCATACTTGGAATGTAATAACAATTATTCAACTCCATAATAAATCCTGATGGAAGGTGAAGTTGCATGACGCCGACGAACAATGCAGCAACCCTTGCTTTATTTCCGACGCGAAAACCCACTTCGCCTTTCTGCACTTCTCTAGTCCTTATTAGCCCCTGCATCGAATTGCAAATATGAGCAACCGATCCGGTATCAAATACCCAAGAGTCAACATAGGAATCAGCGATAAGAATGTCCACAACATTTATAACAAGCGTACCTGAGTGGGAAGTACTCTTACTTCCACTCTTCTTCAAAGAAGCCTGGTACTTGCTGCAATTTCTCTTCAAGTGGCCATGTTCATGACAAAATAAGCACTCAGTGTCTTCTACAGGTCTAGCCTTTTGCTTGGGTGCAGGCTTAGGGATCGTATCCTTATCCTTGCCCTTCTTCTTCCAAGAAGTACCCTTTTTCTTGAAGCTAGGCTTGTTCTGCACAGCCATCACATGGCTATGCCCTGCACACTTATTCATGCCACTTTCTGCTGTTTTCAGCATCCCACATTACTCATTAAGGCCCTTCTCCACCCCATGCATATGGTAGTTCGAAATGAACTGTCCATAGCTGGATGGAAGAGACGCCAAAATGAAGTCAGTGGCCAACTCTTGGCCTAGTGAAAAACCAAGTTTTTCCAAAGTCTGACTGTAACCAACCATTTTGGTCATATGGGGGCCTACAGCTGCTCCCTCTGCTAGCTTGCATTCGACAAAGGACTTGGCAACATTGTACCTCTTAGTCCTTGCCTGATCTTGTAACATGTCCTTAAGCGCGACGATCATATCGTACGCATCCTGATCCTCAAACTTCTTTTAGAGTTCACGTTCCATGCATGCAAGCATAAGGCAACTAACCTCAAGAGAACCATCACATGCTCTCTTGTAGGCGTTCTTTAGGATAGCAGATGCATTATCAACAGGTTCATCGGCGATTGGGGTATCCAGAACCGTTTCCTTTTTATCAGACCTAAGAATAATTCTTAGGTTACGTATCCAGTCCGAATAGTTTGTTCCATTTAGTTTATCTTTTTTAAGAATCGAACGCAAAGAAAAAAGGTGATGCAGTGTTCGGTGCCATTGATCTACAATAGAAAACATGCAAAATAGTAAGCCATGTAACCATGAAAAAGTAAAACATATTAAACAATTTAATAGCATATACTCCCACTTAAATCAATATCTCTCTATTGATACTAAGTGATTCAAGATCCATAATTAACAAATCGACCAGTGAGCTTTAGCATCACTGCTAGAAGACAAGGTAAATCGGTAAGCAACACTTTCTAATCATATCACATATGACTCTTGTTGTTGGGTGACATCTCTATGTCAAAACTAGGCTCCCAATCTTTATGCCCCAAGGTCCTTAACTGTTAAGATGACCTTGTCAAGCTCACCAACCCTTATGCGTGTAGGTATCCGATACAAATCTGTGAAAAATGAGAGATCAAATCTACACAATTTTCTTTAAGGATTTTGATCGGCAAATCAAATTTACCATAAACCGTCTGTTGTTCCGATCTGATCAAACTCCTTTGATCGCGGTACATTGATTTTAGATCTAAGTTCCGATTTGATCAATCATATTGATCTTCGCGTGATTCAACATGATTTATGTGTCACTGTCTACCCCGATGGCGGAAACCGAACGGTAGGGATAAGTCGTTCGACTACCTCAGAATCACGATCACGGAAAGCAAGATCATAGATCAATCCTGAACCACCGCAATATAAACGATCACATCATTCATATCAATCTGCATATCATCATATGCAAACATCCCGAATCTATAACTGAACAGCATCGACTCTGATACCACTCAAGGGATACGGGTAGGCTACACTAGCGCAAATCAAAATTTTCTACCGCGTAAACTAGGATTACTATTGTCATAGATCATGAGATTACCACTAGACGCGCAGTTGCGGAACTTGATGAAGCGCATCGAGGCAGTGCAGACAATCTACGTCTCCTCTTTGTTCTCGTCCCACGATCAACTCCCCTCGCACGGCTCGTCCAAGCGCTACAGATGCAGCACCTCCAAGGTATCCACACGTATAGGGTGGAAGCGTCAGACGTCGGACTGCTAGGTCCGCGCGTGCAACACATGCGTGAGGAGTGGCGGCTGATTGGAATGGTCTAACCCTGATCAGCACGCCCCACCCTCTCTTATATAGGCGTCCCTAGTGGGCTTCTACATTAGCAGCCCATTAGTAGCCTAAGCCTCGTCTAATTCGGATCCAATCCTCATTAGGCTTCCAGCCCCTTAAGTATGTGACCCTATGGTTCATATACGTATAGACATGACACGAATACACTTATTCTGTCAATAGTTGGTAGTGTCCTCTAGCAAGACGTGCCAACTCCTAAACGCATAGAAAGATCATATCGGACGAGCCATCACAAGGTTTAGTACATGTCTTTCCCTTTGTCTCGCGATATTTGGTCTAGCTCCAAGCTGACCTCCCTTTCTCGATACTGTGATTCGGAATCCCTTTACTAGGTTAACTCTTAACCATATGTAGCACGGCCATGAATTTCTGGATCCGATCACTCGAGGGGCCCAGAGATATCTCTCTCAAGTAGATAGGGGCAAATCCCGTCTTGATTGACCATGCCTTGCAGCATGCTTCAGGACATACCCGAAAGCTACCTTTATAACTACCCAGTTACGGAGCAACGTTTGATAACCCCAAAGTAGGTTGATCCACATCTCAAGTACATGCGACAATCTCAGGTCTAAGGACAAAACATACACGATGTGTAAGGAGAGCTGCAACTAATTGCCAGTCTCAAGTTGGGTCAGTCCAACCCCATGTTCATAACATGTGTCCACATCATTGGTTTGCATCTCCATGTCTATGACTTGCGAAACATAGTTATCGACCAACCGATGTGCTAGTCTAATATTCACATGTGTCATCACATGAACTCCTCCGACTAGGGACAACTATTAAATAACCATACAAGTAAAGAATTTCACAAACAATTCACATAATTGTCAATCAATACAAGTTGCCTGATATGGATATTCAAGGAACATTACAATAACTCATGGATACATAAGAAATATAATCATCTCTATGATTTCCTCTCGGGCATATTTCCTTCAGCACCATCCCTGTCCATGCGCCACAGAACAGTGAAGGTTTCTGTGGCGCATTTGCTATAATGCGTCACTGTTGGTTTTCTATGGCGCATAGCAAAACATATGCGCCACAGAAGTCTTGTCTATCTATAGCTATTTTCCTAGTAGTGTCATTGTGAATTTAATAACAAAGAAAGCCAAATTATGTTCATATTTATGTCCCCAAAAATTGCATATCTACGTAGCTATATATAATATATATTTAGATGCCCTAGTTTTTTTAGTAACTTATCTTGCTCGTCTAAACCTAATACAGGCTCATATGCACTAAAAAATATTATGGGCAAAACAAACTATTACATATCTAGTAGTAATCAACCCGTAGTGAATTGTCACATGTAAAAACATAATTTAGAAATAAGTGAATGAGATAAAAATCAAGGAAAAAATAAATAACAATGGTAAATTAAGTTTCTAGATAACGCCTTTGTATATGATACTGTTTGTAATATATAGTTGTTTGTGCAATAGTCGTCATAAGTAACTGTTGTCTGTTTTAACTTGTACAATTAATTATGTGTAAAATCGAGTCGATAAAAAATTAGTGGCTTGCATATGGGAATAAAATTATAATTACTTCTTGCAAGAAAAATATATGAGAGAAATATTAACGGCTAGATGCGAGAAGCACTATTCAATAGAAATTTTGGAACGTGATGTACTGGCATCTTACAGGGAATTTGCAATCATGAACCTAGTCAACTATCAACTTTGTCATCTTGTAAGAACATTTTTTAGATTAATCTAGAAGTACTAAACTGTGTGGGAAGGACATGTTGTTTTCCATCTGACCATATCTATGGAGAGCATTTACGAAGAAATCACAAAAGAATGTAATATTTGTTCTAGACACTATCTAATAGGAGAAAATATGATTTTATTTCATCAAATATTTACTAACTGATGTGCAAAATGAGTAATGTTAATAATGAATGTCAGTTCAATTTACCACAAACATAAAACGCAATACAATATATAGTAAAATAAGTATTCCGTTCATTCTTTAACAAATACCATCTCATACATGGGCATAATCTTAAGAATAACACTATTTTTGGATGGATATATGAATATAATTACTATTTTTTGCTAACAAAAAAATATGTGCACCGAGAAATCTAATGATTATGTTTACATCAGGCTAATGTAAGACTATGATTACTTATAATTTTAAAAGTTTGGCTTGCAACTTGTAAGGTGCCATCTATATACGAAAGAATATAACCGTAAAAATAGTAGAGAGGTCTGGACTGTTAAGTTCTAGACATCTTCACAAGAACATGTCAAGTTCACCCTTCTCGCCCAGTTAGTAATGTGCATATACCCATGCGTGCAGTGCACCTGGTGCATCCGAGCTCCAAAACACCTCCAGAAATATTAAAATAACATAAAGTAAATGGTTAGATAAATATTCATCTATAGTGTAACGTACGATTATTGTTTATATTTGACCCACAACTTGAGAATGAAATAATTCATGCAATGAGTAATAATTAAGAATGGGTTGTTACCGAGACTACTAACACAATAATAGGTGATTTGAGTTGTTATATAGGTGAATATAACACGGGATGTATAATACTTATGATACTAAGCAATAAGAAATTAATCAATATTTAGCATCTTCAAGTTTGAAGCTTGAACTATGGACAGGGCCATCAAAGCATGTGTTTATCTGTGATTGTATGATCACCTAATGGATAAGCTATAGCTTTTGCAATGACCACGTCAAGTTTGCAAAAAGTATAAATGAATACACTTCTTCTACACATGCATCATGGTATGCTAGACAGTATGAATACATTCCTATAAACCATTGCATGTACATTGAATAGTATAAAGAAGCTTAATTCTAAATTTGAAGTAAGTACCTCTTGTCCTGTTGTTAGAAAAGGCAACATCATGCCCTCTTTTCTTCTAGAGAACTCATCCAATCAAAGGAGCTTTCTATTAACAATATATGAAGATATATAGAGAAATAATAGTAAAAAAAGCTTGTAGTGACCAACATCCATATGAATAATTTTATTCCCTCAACATACAAATTGCTTGTTTTGTGGTTACCCATCTCCTTTCTTAGCCTTTTCTTCTACTAATGTCGATGCACCTCCGATTCATAAAAGTTCAGATCAAAAATACTGCTACTACCAGCATATTTTGTCAAAACCAACCCATGGTCCACATTGTGAGGAACTAATTGCTACTATTTTTGCAAAATAAATATTGTATTTTATCAATATAAACTTGCAATCCATCTCTTCTCTCATCTAAGTTTTTTCAAGTTTGGCATAGTTTCATTAAGCTTCAGATATGCAAATCATCTAAGTTTCACATGTAAATCTTGTAATTTATCAAATAAAATCACAAATTTCACTTCATCTTCCATAAATTCTTATATAAATAAAATGTTGTCACGTTTTATCTAGAATCTTCAAAAAAGGAATTGTTCATCTTGTTTTGATATTTAATAATATTACCGTAGTAGAGTATTAAGTACAAATGAGAATACTACTAATCAGAATCTAGATAGGACTAGTGTATGTAGAATAGTGAGAAGTAATACTATATAAAAGAAACATCTATTTTAGAACTATTATGGCGGGAAGGGGTAGAGAAAATGCCTCAGGCCGAGGTTCATGTACCAAGCGCTACAATGCTGAAGTATGAGCTCTGTGGACTAGCGATTCCTAGGCTTGTACCAAATGTCTACAGCGTTGAAGTATGAAATTGATGCCATACTACAATAAAATGTAGAATGACATTAAACAAAAAGGTACTCCCTCTGTTCGGGATTATAGGTCCTACGCGCATACCTAGGTTGTTAATTTAACCAATAAAATAAAACTTATATATTACAAAAGTTATATCATTAGAAAATATAACCTCTAAAGTTTCTAATGGTATAATTTTTATGCTATAATATTTATATTTTATTGTTCAAAATAGCAACCTAGTTATCCGCGCGGGACTTATAGTCCCAAACGGAGGGAGTATTTGTATCTAAAACTCATATAGTTGGGTAGGTCAAGAATATATAGGGGCATGAGACAACTCTCTATAAGACACTTAGATGAATTTTACCAGTTTCCACAAGTTTCATATATGAAGCTCGAACATAATTATCTGAAAGTTGATGAAATGCTACACGATGGGTTTCATTAAAAATACGGATGGTTCTTTCTGCATTATAACAACAATTACCACATCATGACCGTGTAGCGTTGAGGGTCACGTGGAGTGGAGGATGTTCGGGTGGTGGGGCCTAGAGAGTTGTGTTAGTGGATAGTACAAGGTGTATGGAAGGAGATGGCGAGATGGAAGTATCAGGAAGTTGTGGCCCTCAAAGTATCGGATGTTGCGGGGTTCTAGATGCATGCTTCTTGTTTGGCGGATAGCCAGCCCGCCTCTCCTATAGGGCCAACTACGCTTGCAACCCATTTGCGACTTCACTTGAATCCATTTTGTTGGCCTCCTCGGTGTGTCTATGATCCCGTACCCGGCGCAGGGGCACATCACGCCGATGCTGCAGCTGGCCAAGCTACTCCACACCAGGGGCTTCCACGTCACCTTCGTCAACAACGAGTTCAACCACCGCCGCCTGCTGCGCTCGCAGGGCGCGGACACTCTGGTCGGTGTGCCGGGGTTCCGGTTCGCCGCCATTGCCGACGGCCTCCCGCCGTCCGACCGCGAGGCCACGCAGGACATCCCCGCGCTGTGCTACTCCACCATGACCACCTCCCTCCCCAGGTTAAAGGAAGGAGCTCGTCGCGAAGCTCAACGAGGAGGCTGAGACCTCTCGCGGCGCGCTGCCGCCGGTCACGTGCGTGGTGGCCGATAGCATCATGACCTTCGCCCTCCGCGCCGCGCGGGAGCTCGGCCTCCGCTGCGTCACGTTCTGGACTGCCAGCGCGTGTGGCTTTATGTGCTACTACCACTACAAGGATCTATGCGACCGTGGGATCATCATCCCTCTCAAAGGTACCACTATGTGTCTATGTCTCTACAGTCTTTATATATCCATATATACACAAAAGCTGTTTTCTTCAATTAGCAAGTAACACATGTAGTGTAGTCTCTTGATTTGTCACTTTTTTACTCTGTTTGTCCCCAAAAGAAAATACTACTCTGCTTTCCAAGTTCGTTGTTAATTTGCTATCTGGCTGTGTGGAGTAGTTAGTAGAAATTTAATCGGAGGTTGCTGTTGCAGACGAGGCGCAGTTAAGCAATGGATACTTGGACGACACGACCATCGACTGGATACCGGCGGTACCCAAGGACCTGCGTTTGCGCGACCTCCCGAGTTTCGTGCGCACCACGGACCCGGACGACATCATGTTCAACTTCTTCATCCACGAGACGGCCGCCATGTCGCAGGCATCGGCGGTGATCATCAACACCTTCGACGAGCTCGACGCGCCCCTGCTTGAAGCCATGTCTCGGCTCCTGCCGCCCATCTACACCGCGGGGCCGCTCCACCTGACCGTCCGCAACAATGTGCCGGACGAAAGCCCTGCCGCTGCCCTCGGCTCCAGCCTGTGGAAGGAGCAGGACGCGCCGCTCCGCTGGTTCGACGGCCGTCCCCGGCGCTCCGTGGTGTACGTCAACTTTGGGAGCATCACGGTGATGTCGAACGAACAGCTGCTGGAGTTCGCGTGGGGGCTGGCCAACACCGGCTATGCCTTCCTGTGGAATGTGCGCCCCGACCTCGTGAAGGGCGACGAGGCAACGCTCCCTCCGGAGTTCTCCGCGGAGACGGAGGGGTGGAGCATGCTGTCGACGTGGTGCCCGCAGGCGAAGGTGCTGGAGCATGAGGCGGTGGGGGTGTTCCTCACGCACTCTGGGTGGAACTCGTCGCTTGAGAGCATCTGCGGCGGCGTGCCGATGGTGTGCTGGCCCTTCTTCGCGGAGCAACAGACCAACTGTCGGTACAAGTGCACTGAATGGGGCATTGGGATGGAGATCGGGGACGATGTGAGGAGGGCCCAGGTGGAGGGGCTGATACAGGAGGCCATGGAGGGGGAGAAAGGGCGAGAGATGTGCCGCCGCGTATTGGAGCTCCGGGACAACGCGGTGGCGTCCGGGCGGCGTGATGGACAGTCACTACAGGAAAAATGTTCGCTTCCGTCGACCCAGCTCTTTGCCGTGTGCCAAAAGGCCCGAAACACGGCAAAGATTAATCTTTGCCGTGTGTAAATCAAGAGGAACACGGCAAAGAACAGGTGCACGGCAAACTGCAGAAAAAGAACACGGCAATGGACAGACGAGAACACACGGCAAAGAAAATCAGCACGACAAAGTCAATGAAGACACACGACAAAGATATATTCACGGCAAAGAAGTGGGCCCGTGGCCTCGCAGGATCACCCACCGGCAGGGGCTGACGGCAGAATCTTTGCCGTGTGCCCCCGCCGTCAGGTACACGGCAAAGATAATCTTTGCCGTGTGTATTCTTCTGTATACACGACAAAACATTTCTTTTTACCTTTTTCTTTTCTTTAATTAGCAAGGCCTTTATTACATATATGTTAGGTGATATTATTTCATAGGATCATGAGAACACACATATGATCATAGGTTATTGTGGTCTTGATCACTATATACATGCACCCCCTGATTCCGACGTTCTCGTGGACTTCCTTCGGCGAAACCCTGATGATCTGCGGGCCTCAGATCGTCTACCCCCTAGACATTCTTCTGACAGGGGTAGCCCGGCGTAGCTCTCTCTTATTTTGTGTTTGATTATGTCATGGGATGATGTGAAACCATGTTGGTTCACAAGTTGGGGCACTATACGGTCCGGTTTCACCGTAACGGGGAGATTCCCCCTTATACAGGTCCAGAACCTCCGCTTCTAGGTTAGAGCGCATGCATGCGAGGGGGGACACATGCAAGCACATATACCAACCTGACACCACACTCACACACATTTGCTAGGGACACTAGCAAGTTTTCATCTGATTTCGACGTTCTCGTGGTCTTCCTCCGGCGAAACCCTCATCTGCGGGCCTGGGATCGTCTACCCCCCTAGACATTCTTCTAACAAGGGTAGCCCGGCGTAGCTCTCTCTTGTTTTGTGTTTGACTAGGTCATAGGATGATGTAAAACCATGTTGGTTCACAAGTTGGGGCACTATACGGTCTGGTTTCACCGTAACGGGGAGATTCCCCCTTATATAGGTCCAGAACCTTCGCTTCTAGGTTAGAGCGCATGCATGCGAGGGGGGACACATGCAAGCACATATACCAACCTTGCACCACACTCACACACATATGCTAGGGACACATGCAAGTTTTTATCTGATTCCGACGTTCTCGTGGTCTTCCTCTGGCGAAATCCTGATCTGCGGGCCTCGGATCGTCTACCCCCCTAGACATTCTTCTGACAGGGGTAGCCCGGCGTAGATCTCTCTTGTTTTGTGTTTGACTAGTTCATAGGATGATGTAAAACCATGTTGGTTCACAAGTTGGGGCACTATACGGTCTGGTTTCACCGTAATGGGGAGATTCCCCCTTATACAGGTTCAGAACCTTCGCTTCTAGGTTAGTGCGAGGGGGGACACATGCAAGCACATATACCAACCTTTCACCACAGTCACACACATATGCTATGGACACATGCAAGTTTTCAGATGATTCCGACGTTCTCGTGGTCTTCCTCCGGCGAAACCCTGATGATCTGCGGGCCTCAGATCGTCTACCTAATAGAAATGAAGTTCAGCATCCTCTAGAACCTTATGGTCTATTGCAAAGTTAGTGTTTCCATGGTCTGAATACTAACAAATAGCCTACAAAAAGTTAACTAAAAACTTTAAATAAATACAATTGAAATAAAAAATAAAAATAAAATTAGAAAATACATAAATGCACACGGCAAAGGACAAAACACACGGCAAAGGGGTCCTTTGCCGTGTGCCTGTCGCCGTCAAACACACGGCAAAGGTCCTTTGCCATGTGTCTCTCGCCGTCAGACACACGGTAAAGAATTTTTTTCACCTTTTTCTTTTCTTTAATTAGCAAGGCTTTTATTACATATATGTTAGGTGATATTATTTCATAGGATCATGAGAGCACACATATGATCATAGGTTATTGTGGTCTTGATCACTATATACATGCACCCCCTGATTCCGACGTTCTCGTGGACTTCCTCCGGCGAAACCCTGATGATCTGCGGGCTCGGATCGTCTACCCCTAGACATTCTTCTGACAGGGGTAGCCCGGCGTAGCTCTCTCTTGTTTTGTGTTTGATTATGTCATGAGATGATGTGAAACCATGTTGGTTCACAATTTGGGGCAATATACAGCCCGGTTTCACAGTAACATGTAGATTCCCCCTTATACAGGTCCAGAACCTTCGCTTCTAGGTTAGAGCGCATGCATGCGAGGGGGGACACATGCAAGCACATATACCAACCTTGCACCACACTCACACACATTTTCTAGGGACACATGCAAGTTTTCATCTGATTCCGACGTTCTTGTGGTCTTCCTCCGACGAAACCCTGATCTGCGGGCCTCGGATCGTCTACCCCCTAGACATTCTTCTGACAGGGGTAGCCCGGCGTAGCTCTCTCTTGTTTTGTGTTTGAATAGGTCATGGGATGATGTAAAACCATGTTGGTTCACAAGTTGGGGCACTATACGGTCCGGTTTCACCGTAACAGGGAGATTCCCCCTTATACAGGTTCAGAACCTTTCGCTTCGAGGTTAGAGCGCATGCATGCGAGGGGGACACATGCAATCACCTATACCAACCTTGCACCACACTCACACACATATGCTAGGGACACATGCAAGTTTTCAGATGATTCCGGCGTTCTCGTGATCTTCCTCTGGCGAAACCCTAATCTACGGGGCTCGAATCGTCTACCCCCCTAGACATTCTTCTGACAGGGGTAGCCCGACGTAGCTCTCTCTTGTTTTTTGTTTGATTATGTCATGGGATGATGTGAAACCATGTTGGTTCACAAGTTGGGGCACTATACGGTCCGGTTTCACCGTAACAGGGAGATTCCCCCTTATAGAGGTCCAGAACCTTCGCTTCTAGGTTAGAGTGCATGCATGCGAGGGGGGACACATGCAATCACCCGCAGACTAGTAGTTAATTTTTGTATGTTCCAACATAGCACCACACTTTTCATGCATGTGCTCGGGCACATGCATGCATGTCATTGAGGTACTCAAAATTGAGAACAATCTATAAAGGATGTCAAACAACAAATTTCAGACTTTGTCATGAAATCCTCTCATCTTGGTCTTTTGATTGACCCAAAGAGTGACCTTGAAAGATTCAAAAGTAGTCCAACAGCTTGCTTGGTTTTGTTGGTCAGCTCTACCTTGAGGGGAAATTCTACTCTTGACGATTGGTTGAGGATTGTTTCTCAAAGTTTGTGACTAGGCACCCACCTAATGGAAATGAAGTTCAGCATCCTCCAGAAGCTTATGGTCTAGTGCAAAGTTCATATTTCCATGGTCTCAATCCTTATGAAGAGTTGGTACATGCTATATCTACAAGAGAAACTATCGTCCGCTCCTCAAGAGGGTTGACAGAACCAGTGGCGGGAGTTTCCACGTATATATCAAGGATTTTACTAAGTATTAACGCATGCATGTCTACAAAGGGGGTCACACTTGGGACTTACACATGGGACCTACCAACCTTGCACCACACTCACACACATATGCTAGGGACACATGCAAGTTTTCATCTGATTCCGACGTTCTCGTGGTCTTCCTCCGGCGAAACCCTGATGATCTACGGGCCTCGGATCGTCTACCCCCTAGACATTCTTCTGACAGGGGTAGCCCGGCATAGATCTCTCTTGTTTTGTGTTTGACTAGGTCATAGGATGATGTAAAACCATGTTGGTTCACAAGTTGGGGCACTATACGGTCTGGTTTCACCGTAATGGGGAGATTCCCCCTTATACAGGTCCAGAACCTTCGCTTCTAGGTTAGTGCGAGGGGGGACACATGCAAGCACATATACCAACCTTGCACCACACTCACACACATATGCTATGGACACATGCAAGTTTTCATATGATTCCGACGTTCTCGTGGTCTTCCTCCGGCGAAACCCTGATGATCTGCGGGCCTCGGATCGTCTACCTAATGGAAATGAAGTTCAGCATCCTCTAGAACCCTATGGTCTATTGCAAAGTTAGTGTTTCCATGGTCTGAATACTAACAAATAGCCTACAAAAAGTTAACTAAAAACTTTAAATAAATACAATTGAAAGAAAAAATAAAAAGAAAATTATAAAATACGTAAATGCACACGGCAAAGGACAAATACACGACAAAGAGGTCCTTTGCCGTGTGCCTATCGCCGTCAAACACACGGCAAAGGTCCTTTGCCATGTGTCTCTCGCCGTCACCTTTGCCGTGTGTTTGACGGCGATAGGCACACGGCAAAGAGGTCCTTTGCCGTGTGTTTTTGTGCGGCACACGACAAAGACGCGGTTAGATATTTGTCCCGCGCGGGCCCAAGCGAGCCTTATCCACTCGCCCACCCCGCGCGCCTCGACCCCCAACTCCCTGCCCTTCCCCTGCCGTCGCTGGCCCCTCCCCCGCCCCACCCAACCGTTGCCGGCCCTCCCCGCCCCGCTCGGCCCCACCTAGCCCCACATCGCCGCCCCCGCCGCCCCTCCTTCCTTCCCTCGTCCTCCCCCGCCCCGCCCCACACGCCCGAGAGGAGCTCCGGCCGGCTCGGGAGGAGCTCCGGCCGGCTGCTCCCCTCCTCTACCGAGCGGCGTGGCCGCTTCCCTCCTTCACCTCGTCGCCCCCATCTACACCGAGCCGGCGGCAGTGCAAGGTAAGTTCTTTTTTCTTATTTTTTATTTGTTTTCCCTATATTACTATTATGTTTAAATTAGGATAGGTTAGTTGTAGATATTAGGATAGTGTTTAGATTTAGTAGTAGTTCTAGTGTTTAGATTTAGTAGTAGTTCTAGTTGTAGACATTACTATTATGTTTAGATTTAGTAGTAGTTCTAGTGTTGTAGATATTAGGATAGTACATTAGGTTAGTACATTAGGTTAGTACATTAGTTGTAGATATGTTAGTTGTAGATATATTAGTTGTGTATATCTATTATGTTTAAATTTTGGCATGTGTATATGCAGGATATGTGTCGAGTCTGAGGGTGGGGTTGTCGACGGCGTAGGTCATTTTGCGGGAGGGTCGCTGATCTTCTTCACCTCTCGATCACGCTTCAAGGGTAAAAATCTATTCTCCTATCTTGCAAATACCTAGGGTTATTTTCGTGTGTAGAGCACCAAGTCTGTCGCGTTACCTAGGCGTCTCTTCCCGGCCGTAAGGGTTACGCGGATAAATATGCATTAGTGGTCTCGTATATTATGAAGCGTAACTCTTACGACATTTATCGGGACAGCCGGCGGATGCGTAGTTGGGTATGTTTTCCTTGTTCTACTCCAGTCCGAGATACGATTTCGGCAGCGCCTCCCTGTTGTTCTCCGGATGCACATCCCTCCTGGCTTTTTGCCGAGACGTGTATCGGGAGAGCAGCGGGGAGGTGCTGTCGAAATTCTGTGTCGGATCGGGGTAGAGCAGGGAGAACATACTCAATCCACGGATCCGGCGGTTGATAGGACCCTCTTTACCTATTAGAGAGATAAGTGGATATATGTATGGCGTAAAATATATGTTTGCTAAAATTAACCGAACTAATACCAGATTTATTTATATGGCATGATTAATTGAAAGCATTATATATGTCGTTTTTGGTACTGATTAGAGGATGGAGAATCGTGACTGGATGTATGATGGCTATGTCAGTAAGTGGGACTTTACCTCAGAATGGCAAGAAAAGGCCGAGGACTTTGTGAACCGGGCATTTGCCGTCCCCAGCAGACCCAGAAGAATTTTCTGCCCCTGTGCAAGATGCAAGAACCTGAATACACATTCGAAGGATGATGTGAGTACTCACCTGCTCAATTACGGGTTCACACCATCCTACAAGACTTGGACATTCCATGGTGAAAAGTTAGCGAAACGTGCTAGGAGGGAGTCACGGCAGGGTCAGCAGCAGAGGCAGCCAAGGGGAGAATTTGATGCTGGTTTTGATAGGTGCATAGAAAACTTTGTGAATGCTAATGCGCCTGAAAACCCTCATCTAGAGGCGGAGACACCTCAGGAGGCGGAGACAAGTGAGGAGCCGGAGGAAAACACGGCAAAGTACTACGAGACTTTGTTTGCCTCACAGAGACCTCTTCATGCACATACAGATGTTACCCAACTGGATGCCATAGCTCGCCTTTTGGCCTTCAAGAGCCACAGGAACTTGACCAGAGAGGACTTTGATGATATGCTTGCCGTCGTTGGCAGCATTCTGCCGAAAGGGCACCTCTTGCCGGAGAACTTCTACTATTCGACCAAACTCCTCCGTGACCTTAATATGTCATATGAGCCGATACACGCTTGTCCGAAGGGATGCATGCTATTCACAAAGGAGCATGCTAAGACAAATTATTGTATCCGCTGCAAATCCTCTAGGTACTTTGAGGTCGATCCCAATGGTGATGGTGAGAAGAGGCAGACCAGGGTTGCCCAAAACATTCTTCGGTATCTTCCAATCATACTGAGGCTCCAGCGACTCTTCATGACCGAGGATACTGCCCAGCAGATGCAGTGGGCAGTAGAAGGGAACAGATACCTCGACAAGATGATACATCCGTCGGATGGTAGTGCATGGAAGAACTTTGTCAAGAAATATCCTGATAAAGCCGGTGATAAGAGGATCGTAGCAGTTGCCATATCAACCGATGGGTTCAATCCATATGGCATGTCGGCTTCAGTATATAGTTGCTGGCCAGTGTTTGTTATTCCCCTGAACCTCCCCCTGGCGTCTGCATGAGATCAGAGAACATGTTTGTCTCGATGATAATCCCAGGGCCGAAATACCTGGGTAAGAACATGAATGTGTATCTAGAACCGCTGGTGGATGACTTGCTTCGTGGCTGGGAAGGTCCGGGGATCCGAACATTTGACACTTAAACAACGAGCACTTCGATATGTATGTCTGGTACCATACCTCTCTGCATGACCTACCAGCACGTGCGTTGTTCTGCGGCTGGTGTACACATGGGAAGTGGCCTTGCCCAGTGTGCATGCAATCTCTGACTTTCTTCTGGCTGTCGAAGGGAGGCAAGTATTCCTTCTTTGATGAACATCGACAGTGTCTTGAGCCGAATCATCCATATAGGAGTGACAAAAAGAGGTTCAAGAAAGGCCGTGTTGTCCATGATCCAAAGCCACGTCTAAAGACCGGAAAGGAAATCAAGGCTGAGTTAGAAGCTCTCCAGCCAAACTCCGATGTGAACGGTTTCGTGGGATACGGGGATACGCACCAGTGGACCCACATTCCGTGCTTATGGAAGCTCCCTTACTTTGAGGATCTTGAGCTCCCGCATAACATTGATGTAATGCACACCGAAAAGAATATTGGTGAGGCCCTTTGGAGCACCATAATGCAAACCGAGAAGACGAAAGATAACATCAAGGCTCGAATTGATCAAGAAGCATTGTGCGATAGGCCAAAGTTGAACATGCAGCCACCCGGAGCCAAAGGCAGAAAAAGGTGGTCTAAGCCAAAGGCATCTCATACCCATGCTATATGGATCATGGAAGTATTTCTCTTCTTTCATCTTTGCCGATACGAATATAGATTAGCTAGCGTGACTTAAATGGAATAGATTAGATAGCCCTAAAGTCGAAAGGAAAGACATTACTTCACTATTCGTATAGCATGGGCGACATTGTTATATGAATCGTGAAATGGTTTCTTTCCTTTCGACTTTGGAGAAACACAAGGAAGGCTTCATCTCGTAGCCCCAAAGTCGAGAGAGGACAGGTATTTTCGAGATTCATATAGCATGGGGATGTGACGGTGGCAAGCCCAGGAAAGGATTCTCGATCCACGACAATGATTCCTTTCGAGGAGTCGTTGCCGTGGAGACCGAATCCTTTCCTTGGCTTGCCGCGTCTCATACCCATGCTAATGGATCATGGAAGTATTTCTCTTCTTTCGTCTTTGCTGATACGAATATAGTGTGTGTTTAAAACTTGAGTATTATTGTACTGTTATGAATCTTGTGTCACTGATGTGTACTAATAAACTACTATTTTCACTCTGTTTTGCAGGTGATTGAAAGATGCCGGGGGGAAAGGGAGTTACAAGAAAGCTGAAAAGCTTGGCAAAACTTGTGACTGGTGGTTCAAAAGATGCCAGGGGGAAGCAGCCTACTAGTGCTACTGCTAGTGCTCCACCGCGCACTTCACAGCGGCGGGGGCATGGGAGGCGTGCGAGGACTCCTAGTCCCCCTCCGGTCTTCGAGGAGGACGAGCAGGAGCAGGAGCAGGAGCAGGAGGGGGAGGACGAGGAGGAGGAGGAGGAGCCAGTTCGGCGTCAGGAGGATGAGGGGACGCACTCGGATTCTGACGAGGAGGAGCAGGAGCAGCAGCATGAGGAGGATGATGAGGGGTTGGGTTCTTTACCCTACGAGGTTGACACGTCCTTGAGGTGGGCGTCTCCGGAGGATGAGACGCAGTACCTTGAGGAGTACGCGACCATGGACCCGAGCCTGGTGCCGCGGGAGAAGGCTCCATATCGGCGTGGGGTTTCGAGACTCCCCGACCTACCTTATCCCTATGCGGACAAGGTACTCGTGCCCGCTGGGTCAAGGTACATGATTTGACCCTAAACCATACATTGTAATTTTTATCACATACTGACCTTGTCTTTTCATTTTGCAGTGCCTTTCTATATGAGGATGGGATCAAGCCATATCTTGGCTACTCAAGCATCCTTGGAGCCTTGGTTAGAAAGTATTTTCCTGGGATTGTCACTCTCCCAAATGGTTCAAAGGATGTGGCTTGGACTTGGAAACATTACCACTATGCCGAAGATCCCGAAAAAAGTACACCACCATCGCGGAGAAGGTTCGGGTTTTGTTCTGGGTAAGTTTGTTTCGCTTGTCATAATTCAATCGCCTTGAGGATGAAATATACTTGAACTTGTGGCTTTGACCCCCCTTTTTTCCCTACGTGCATACTTGTAGAAGTTCTTCTACATGGACAGGACGCGCAAAAGGGAGTGTTTGATGATTGTTCACGATCTTGCCAAGAGGAAGGTGCAAGACATGCACTACGAGGCACGCGTGAACTATGTCCGCAACTGGTTCGACGATCGCAAGATTTGGATGAACAAGAGCCAAGCCCGGGAGATGCTCTTCGAGCCGTGGCAGTACCTACAGGTAGTTGCATTTTTGTTTTATTGATTTCTTGACCTTATTCTATTTTCTATTGTACTAATACGTGTGTCTTGTGGATGTAGAACCCTCCTCAGTTCGTGGGTAATGACGAGCGGTGCTTCACGGCAATGGTAGCGTGGTGGACATACCCCAATTACCTCCAGAAACACGCCGATGCAAAGAAGCGGCGAGAGGAGATGGGGGGTGGATCACACCGCCAAGGCAGCATCCCCCTCGCCCTTCTTAGGCAAAAAGAGGTGAGAAAAGGCTTTATTTGTTCTTGCTTGTAATTTTATTATTTACTTCGCCCTTTGGAGTCCCCCTTCACTTAACTTCGTGCTCTTTTGTGCAGAAAATAAAGACAGGTCAAGAGCCATCCGTGTTTGCCGTTTGGAAGAAGACACGCACGTTGGACGAGCCTAGGAATGGGAGCCTATGGATGAACGAGGGAGCCAGGCTCCGGGGTGAGAAGTACCCTGAGAAGTACAAGGAGGCGCATGGGGAAGATTCTAACCCTGAGACCGCCCACTTCGACCCCGAGGTCGCCGTGCTGGCGGGAGAAGGCCAGAAGAATGGTCGCCTATGGATCGGTCATGGGTCCGTCGACCCTAAGACCATTCCATCTATGCGCCAGGTCCGGCGTGGTAGGACGAGCGACCAGCCTGCTATAGAGACCCGCCCACGGCCTTCGGTTGTAGCTCTCGAGTAGTTACGGGTATGTTCTTCCTCGGTCATCTATGTTTTACTACATGTTTTGTGTTGCAATGTTCATCTAATCGTGGCGACATGACGTAGGAGGAGATGACCGCTGATAGGGCACGCAGAGAGGCGACCGAGGAGAGGCAGCAGCAGCTGGAGCAGTAGATGGCCCATCAGCAGGGGTTGCTGGAGCAACAGGTGCAGATGATGCGGTGGATGACACAGCAAATGCTCATCAATTCTCAACCAGGGACTCTTCCCACTCCTCCTTTTGCCTTCTCGTGGGTAAGTGATCAAGTGTCTTATTGTCCAATGCTGCAGATGGACGATGCGATGCCTCCTCCTGGTGGGTCCGCGGGTGGATCGAACAACCAGGCGCCGCCGTCTTTCACCGTCAATAATCCGTCAGTCGTCCGGAGGCTGAATCAGAGTCCTCCAGGTTTGTTTTCTTATACTTGTCAAATTTAGCCATGCCATCGCATTTGTAGAAATGTTAGCCATGATATGACACTTGTAGAAATTTTAGCCTTGGCATGATACTTATAGAAAATTTAGCAATTCCACAACACTTGTAGGAAATTTAGCCTTGCCATGATACTTATAGCAAATTTAGCAATTCCATGACACTTGTAGATAATTCTATGCTATTGTCAAAATTTTAGCCATGCTATGACACTTGTAGAAATTTTAGCCTTGCCATGACACTTATAGAAATTCTAGCCTTGCCATGTGACTTGTAGATATTCGTGATTTTACTTGTCATATTGATGTAATTTGCCATGAGACTCGTCAAAATCCCATGTTATTGCCATTTCCATCAACTTGCCTAGAAACTTGTACATATTGATGATTTTACTTGTCATATTTATGTACTTGTCTTCAACTTGTAGGATCTCACGATGGAGCATGAGCTTGAGGAGCACTCAGAGTTGATGGTCTTGTGGGTGGCAAGAATAAACTTGTAATATTTGTATAGTTTAGGGATTGTGCACCTGTTGGTTATGCACTTGTGTAATAAACTTGGTCTTGTGTGATATTTGGTAGTGTTTGTGATGATATTATGATCATACTTGTGATATTTTGGTGTTGGCGATGCATTTTGGTGTTGGTGATGCTTATATTATTGTTGTTTGATGTAATTTGGTGTTGCTGATGATCTGTATGATCATATATATATATTCTATGTTTTGAATTGCAGGAAATGAATGAAAACATTTTTTTTTGAAAAAACAGGGCTGCTTTGCCGTGTGTATAAACACGGCAAAGTGCCAAATGGTCACTTTGCCGTGTGTATACACACGACAAAGAAGCCACGTGTAGCCCACCTGTGTGCTGCTGAGGTTATACACAGGGTCTTTGCCGTGTGCGCTATGCCAAAGGCACACGGCAAAGGATGAACTTTGCCGTGTGTCACCAGTGAGAGGCACACGACAAAGGGGAAGACACAGCAAAGGACAATACACACGGCAAAAACCAAAGCACACGGCAAAGAACACACACACGGCGAAGGCAAGACACACGGCGAAGGTAGGACACACGGCAAAGATCAAAGACACACGGCAAAAATCATACACGGCACCGATCTGTTGGCTCCGTCAGTTGGACGGAACCGTCAACTACTTTAGTGTGCCGTGTGTGATCAGAAAACACACGGTAAAGTCTTTGCCGTGTTTCGGGCGTCAAGACACACGGCAAAGGCTCTTTGCTGTCCCGATCGTTGCCGTGTTGCTTTTGCCGTGTGTAAGCACACGGCAAAGGGTTTGCCGTGTTCCGGGGGGCCTTTGCCGTGTGGATACACCCACATGGCAAAGAACCTTTCTCCCGTAGTGAGTCTATGCGCAATGTTGACAAGTTCATCCATGAGGTGCCGCTGGCTCGAAACACCTGTGTTGCTACTACTCCTTCGATGTTTTAGTCTTGCGAGTAAATATATTTATTTCATAAAGCTAAAATATTTTATATTTATGAACCGAAAGTATAACCAGTCCCTCTTTATTTTAAATTTCAGGCATAGCAATCTGAGGTTACATGTGTTAAAAAATACAAAAACTGCATATAAAAAATATGTAGTGATCAATTGTTGGCTCTCTCACTTGCTTCGGTCGTTTTCTCTCCTTAATCTCCTTGTAATAAGTAAAGCAACCTTTTCTCCTTGACCACCCTTTCATTACCTTCATTAACCTTATCTCTGATATCGCCATCTTTCAAAACTTTGTCATCTTTTCTTACCAGCATAGCCATCTTTTTTAAACTTAAATATCTTATGTACGAATCTAGAAATCAAATTACAAATTATGAAAATGCACGTGCTAGTGGGAATGGTTGCACTATTACAGAAACACCTATCAGTGTCGCATGCCCTATGCTATTCGTGGCGCACGGCCGTGCACCGCTGTTATCATGCCAATGATATTTTTGTACACAAAAATCACAGGAAATGTGTCAGTGTGTCATGCTAGATGCACAAGATATGTATTTGTGCATATCACAAGGCTCGCTGACACCGCCCCTAGGAGTACAACATTCGAAATCGAGGCATACGTATATAGTGGAGCCCTAACATTTTAATCATCGGCCGTTGGGACAAGTAAGAACCAAAAATATAAACATCAAGTACTAGGGCCTCGTACTTATGTTGGACACAAAAATCACAGGGATAGTGTAAGCGAGTCAAGTAGGATACACAACATATGCATTTGTGCATATCATAAGGCTCACTCACACCACCACAGTATCATATCTGAAATGAAGGCACACCTGTATAGTGGCACCCTAGCATTTTAATCATCGGTCGTTGCAACAAATAAGAACCAAAAATACAAACATAATGTACTAAGGGCCTCATACTTATGTTGACACAAACATACCATCGATCACAATTATATAAGTAAGTCTAACGACCGTCAAAACAATGTATATAGAGAGCTAGGCGCATCGTCGATCACAATAATTAAGTTCAGCGACCATACTATTTCGAGCTAGGCAAGTTATTAATCAGTTTATAAATGCAAACATCAAGACTTCTGACTCGGCGCATGGAACGGTAGTACTCCGTCTTTCGTCATGAACTTCCTATTGTCGCCATGCATTTCGAGGTGTTCTTCTATCTCGCGATTTGGAAGTTTAATGTCGGTGTAGTGCAAGACCCCCCACTTGTGCAGACATCAAACCGAGTCTGTTTACGAAAGAATTGTTCTCTGATATCGTCATCTGCGATGGTTGCCAAATTTTGGACCCACTTCCAGAGAAGTGATGGCAGCTTAAGTAGCTGTTGATCCCGAACGAACCCGGTTATGTGATAGAGGACGCATAAGTCCTCATTTTACTATCTGTCTACTGCTTGACGCAAAGGAATTCCGTTACATGGGTAAACACGTGTTTGCCTTCCCTGACATTTTCCGCCCCCTTGCCAAAGTAGCCTCCATCTAAGGCGTAGGTGTTGAGAGCATCATCTAGAACACTATTTACATTGCCGTAGTCTTTCTTTTTTGTCAAACTTCCCGAGTAAAAACACGTGGATTGCGAAAGCTTCAGGAAAATGTTGATGAGTGTGCAGTATTTTTCTCTGCGCAAAACAATTCAAACAGAAATATATTGGAAACGAACAATGCAAATCTAAGAAAACATGTTACGGGTGTCTTGAGAGTAAGTACCGTACTTACTCAGGAAAGAAAGACACGATAAGGTAATCCTTCTTTTTGTTCTTCAGTATGAAGTCTTTGAGGAAATTCTGCATGAGTGACCGGTCCCCAGGGTTCAACAAGATCCTTTCAGGCATGTAGTAGGGGTCCTCTATCGCGATGCGCTGGGTTCTCTCTCTCTCTCTGTGTGTGTGTGTCTCTCTCCCTTCATCGCCATGTTGAGCGAGTATACGCATACTAGACTATAGTCCAGCCATTTCGAGTGAAACAAATTGAAGATGTCTTTGAACCACAAGAAGAACAAATCCGTGGGGGGTGTATCGACGGAGCCCTTTCCCTCTAGCACCTTGACCATGAAAACAGGGTACACCGGATTTTTTCTTTCAGAAGGAGCTTCTCTTGAAACAAAATACTATCATGCAGACTCTACATAGATGGACTTGCTGTTTTGAGCATCCACAATTCGAGTATCGGATTACCTACTATATGCATTTTCCACAAGACATCCTTGGGTTCATATGGCACGCCGTCTTGAGCCCAGATAGTCTTTGCCACCTTCGGAGCCAGGTGGCTCGCAGCCTTCTGCTTCTTACTTATTTCCCACCCTTCTTCTGTTGAGTAGGGACCGCTAACTCCTCACCGACCACATGGTGTAGTGTGGTAGGGCTTAAAAAATTTCAACGATTGGCTTGTGGAGCATCGGTGATAGCTGGATGCGTCTCTTAAGAACTGCCAAAGACCAGACGCTGCGTGCACGTAATGAGACCTACTACATCATTGCGAGCGCGGTCGAAGGGTTCAATAGAAGGCATGAAAATTACATTATTAGCGCCAGTGTTGAGGATTGCATCGATTTTTCATTATCGTTGTCGTCGTGTGGAATATCCACTTGTGGTGGTGGCGGGAATGGTCATGCGACGGCCTTGCCATGGCTTATGCTGGTGGCGATGACTGGTGGTGGTGGAGGTGTGTGTTGGAGATATGCCCTAGAGGCAATAATAAAACTAGTTATTATTATATCTTTGTGTTCATGATAAATGTTTACATTCATGCTATAATTGTATTAACAGGAAATATTAATACTTGTGTGATTTGTAAACTTGTTAGAGTCCCTAGTGAAGCCTCTTTGTAACACTAGCTTGTTGATTAATAGATGATCATGGTTTCCTGATAATGAACATTGAGATGTTATTAACAACAAGATCATATAATTAGGAGAATGGTATGATGGACATACTCCTACAGATAAGCGTAACATAAAGATCAAGTCATTTTAATAGTTCGTTTGCTATGAGCTTTCTGATACATAGTAACCCAATTCCTTCGACCATGAGATCATGCTAATCACCGTCACCGAATGGATGCTTTGGTGACATCAAACACCACTTCGTAACTGGGTGGTTATAAAGGTGGCATTGAGTTTTCGAAAAGTATGTGTTGAGGCACATGGATCAAGAGTGGGATTTGTCCATCCATATGACAGATAGATATACTCTGGGCCCTCTCGGTGAAATTTCATCCAATTAGCTTGCAAGCATGTGACTGTCTCACAAGGGATCACATATCACGGGAACAAGAAAAGAGTACTTATCAGTAAATAGGTTGAACTAGGTATGCAGAGATACCAACGATCATACCTCGGATAAGTAAAATATCGCGAGACAAAGAGGAAATTGGTATCGTGTGTAAATGGTTCATTGGATCGCAAATTAATCCTAGAAATATGTGGGAGCCATATGAATTTCCAGATTTCTCTATTAGTTATTGATCGGAGAAGAGTCTCGGTCATGTCTACATAATTCACGAACCGTATGGAGACACACTTAAGGATTCAATGTTGTTTAGTAGTTATGGAATATGAGTAAGAAGACCAAATGTTATTCGGAGTCTCGGATGAGATTCGGGATATCACGAGGAGATCCGGAATTGTCCGGAGAATAGGATTCATATAAGGAAAGTCCAATTCCGGAGTTCGGGAATGATTCCGGTGTTCTCACCGAAATGATTTAGAAGGGTCTAGAAGGTTTACCGAACAGGAGGGGAAGGGTGCATGAATGTGTCATGACAAAGTGTAATGGTTGCATCATGTCCTAGGTCAAAGGGCTGTGTAAATAAAAGAGAGAAATCAAACTCCAAAATTGAAATTCAAAAGGCAAGTTTGAAAGTCAAACTGGGACAATGTATCCTAGTGGAGGGAGGAGACAAAATCTCCTTTCCCTCCACCACACGCAAAGGAGGAGAGGAAGTTGGGGGAGGATTCGACCTCCCCCTCCCCAAGCTGCCCCTCCCTCTCATAAATAGAGGGGAGGGGGCTGCCCTCTAACACACCTCTCCAAGCCCCACCCCAAGCCGCCACCGCCGCCAGCCGCCGCTGCCGCCTTGCGCCTCTGCCACACCAAATCGCCGCCGCCCTAGCCGCCGTCGACCTCCTCCTCCTCCTCCCTCGACCTCTAAACCCTAGATCACCGAGGAACCCTTCTACTCCATCTTCTCGCACAGGCTTAAGGCGAAGCCCTACGGGATCTCCCCTCTACTTCTGTCACCATGCCGTCGTGCTGCCGGAATCATGAGGAGAGAGCTACAACCTCTGCTGCCTGTTGGAACAAGGGAGAGGAAGGTCTTCATCGAGTACCGAACGTGTGACCGACTGCGGGAGCGCTGCCGGAACGCGGCGCTGGATGGATCGTCTACGCGATCTTGAGATCAGCAAGTGTATGTCTACATCACCCACGAGAATCTGCTCTCGTTAACCGCTTTGGAATCTTCGAGGGTGAGTACTCTAATTGACTCATTGCTACAATCTAGTAGATAGATCTTGGCTTGTGTGTGTTTATGCGGTAGAATTTTTTGTTTTCCATGCTACGAACCCCTAAAGTGGTATCAGAGCCGTGTCTATATGTAGATTTGTTCCACGAGTAGAACACAATGGTCATTGTGGGCGGTGGTGCTTTTATTATTAATTGCTTCTTGTGTACTTTGCATCTTGCGGTATGATGGGATGAAGCGCACCGAGCTAACCTTACATGACAATGTTCATGAGACTTGCTCCACGCTCAACATGCAACTTGTATTGCATAAGTGGATTTACGGGTGTTTGTCTCTCCCATCATAGTAAAGATTCAATTTACAACGGGAACTTGATAGTTCAAGCATCAACGTTGTGGTTCTTGTTCATAAGTTAGAATGGTACTTTTTGAAAGCCCCAAACCACGTAAAATATGCAAAGAAAATTAGAGGCATCTAACTTTGTTATGCAGGGGTGTGTTGTGATGTGATATGGCCATGATTGTAATTATATATGATGTATGCAATGTTCCTTATTGTAAGTCGGCAACCGGCAGGAGCCTTATGGTTGTCTTTTAATTTCGTTAAGACCTGCATGTCTATTATTCAAAGTAGTTGTAATAGTTGATGCTAGTGGACGAAACCATGGAGCGGTGAGATTGACCTTGACACCACGCCAGTGATGATGGAGATCATGGTCGTGCTTGAAGATGGAGATCGGAAGCACAAGAAGAAACACCATATCATATCACATATATTTTGAATTGCATGTGATGTTAATCCTTTTATGCATCTTGTATTTATTAGATTGCGACGGTAGCATTATAGGATGATCCCTCTCATAAATTATCAATTAAAGTGTTCACCCTTAGTTAGCACCGTTACCAAGACTCATCGTTTCGAAGCACCACGTGATGATCGGGTGTGATAGAAGCAACATGTGCATACAACTGGAGCAAGCCAGATTTTCTCATCCAGAAACTAAGATTAATCTTGACGAGCCTAGCATGTACATACATGGCCTCGGAACACGGATCACTGAAAGGTAAAGCATGAGTCATGTAGTAGATATGATGAACATGTTGATTGTTCGCCTTTGAAACTACATCATCTCTCGTGATGATCGGTTTTGATGTAGTGCATTTGGTTCGTGTGATCACTAAAACAATGTGAGGAATATTGTTTTGAGTGGGAGTTCACCTAGATTAATTTAACTATTAATTAGAACTCAATTTGTCATAAACTTAGTCTAAACATTTGCAAATATGTTGTAGATCAATGGCGGCCCCTACCATCAATTTTAATGCGTTTCTAGAGAAAGAAAAGTTTAAAAACAATGGAAGCAACTTCGCAGATTGGTTCCGGAATTTGAGGATTGTCCTCAATGCTGGTCAGCTGACCTATGTGCTGGATGCATCGCTGGGTGACCCACCTG
Organism: Avena sativa; assembly: GCA_916181665.1. Classification (NCBI taxonomy): domain Eukaryota; kingdom Viridiplantae; phylum Streptophyta; class Magnoliopsida; order Poales; family Poaceae; genus Avena; species Avena sativa. The sequence continues at coordinate 514,815,479 of OV702294.1, forward strand.
CAGAAGATGCTACCGATGATGAGAAAAATGTTTTCCGTACTCGAGAGAATCAGTACTCCACGGTTCAGTGTGCTATCTTGTATGGTTTCAAATCGGAGCTTCAAAAGAGGTTTGAGAACTTTGATCCACATGATATTGTCCTCAAACTCAAAATGATATTTGAGGCTCACGCGGCAGTTGAGAGTTATGAAGCTTCTGAAAAGTTCTTTACCTGCAAGATGGAAGAGGGCTGCTCCGTCAGTGTGAATGTGCTTAAGATGTCTAGGCATGCTAATAATATCCAGAGCTTGGGCATAATAATTCCTAATGCGTTGGGGATTCATCGTGTCCTCCAATCACTACCACCAAGTTACAAGAACTTTGTGATGAACTACAACATGCAACGCATGGACAAGTCGTTACCTAAACTCTTCTCTATGTTGAAGTCTGCGGAAGTGGAGATCAAGAAAGAGCACCAAGTGTTGATGGTCAATAAGACCACCAATTTCAAGAAGCAAGGAAATCCTAAGAAAAAGTGAAACTTTAAGAAGGGCGGTAAGAAAGCTACCGCGCCGATGAAGAGGCTAGGCCTAAGCCTGATACTGAGTGCTGCAAGGGAGAAGGTCACTGGAAGCGGAATTGCCCCCAAGTAATTGGCGTATCTGAAGAACGGCAACATCAAGAAGAAAGGTATACCCGATATACATTTTATTGATATGTATCTTTCTAGTAATCGTAGTAGTGCCTGGGTATTTGATACTGGTTCGGTTGCTCATATTTGTAACTTGAAACAGGTGCTGCAGAATAGACGGAGACTAGCGAAAGACAAGGTGACGATGCGCATTGGAAACGTATCAAAGGTTGATGTGGTTGCGATCGGCACGCTCCCTCTTCATCTACCATCGGGATTAGTTTTATACTTAAATAATTGTTATTTGGTGCCTGCGTTGAGCATGAACATTATATCCGGATCATGTTTATTGCAAGACGGTTACTTGTTTAAGTACGAGAATAATGGTTGTTTGATTTATATGAGAAATATATTTTATGGTCATGCACCATTGATAGATGGTCTATTTTTATTGAATCTCGATAGTAGTGATACACATGTTCATAATATAGAAGCTAAACTTTTGAAATTAAATGATAATTCTACATACATGTGGCACTGTCATCTTGGTCACATTGGAGTGAAGCATATGAAGAAACTCCATTCCGATGGACTTCTTGAATCACTTGAAAGATGCGAAGCATGTCTGATGGGAAAAATGACTAAGACTCCATTTTATGGTATAATGCAGCGAGCTACAGACTTATTGGAAATCATACATACCGATGTATGTGGCCCGATGAGTGTATCATCGCGCGGTGGTTATTGTTATGTTCTTACTTTCACAGATGACTTGAGTAGATATGGGTATATCTATTTTATGAAACATAAGTCCGAAACTTTCGAGAAGTTTAAGGAATTTCAAAGTGAAGTGGAGAATCAACATAACAAGAAGATTAAGTTTCTATGATCTGATCGTGGAGGTAAATATCTAAGTTACGAGTTTGGCGAGCATTTGAATAAATGCGGAATACTTTTACAATTGACACCACCGGGAATACCACAACGTAATGGTGTGTCCGAACATCATAATCGAACTCTCTTAGATATGGTTCATTCTATGGTGTCACTTACAGATTTACCTTTGTCGTTTTGGGGTTATGCATTAGAAACAGCCGCATTCACTTTAAATAGGACACCATCCAAATCCGTTGAAATAACACCGTATGAATTATGGTTTGGGAAGAAATCTAAATTGTTGTTCCTTAAAATTTGGGGTTGCGAAGCTGATGTAAAGAAGTTATAGTCCGACAAGCTTGAATCCAAAGCAGAAAAATACATCTTCATAGGATACCCAAAGAAAACTATTGGGTATACCTAATATCATAGATCTAAAGGCAAAATCTTTGTTGCCAAGAATGGATCCTTTCTAGAGAATGAGTTTCTCTCGAAAGAAGTGACTGGAAGGAAAGTAGAACTCGACGAGGTTGTCGAACCTTCTCTCGGATTTGAGAGTAGCGCAGCACCGGAAGAACTTCCTATGGCGCCTACACTAATAGGAGAGGAAGCTAACTATAAAGATCATGAAACTTCAGTCGAAGTTATTACGGAACCTCGCAGGTCGACGAGAACTCGTACCACTCCTGCTTGGTATGATCCCGTTATGAGTGTCATGTTGGTGGACAACACCGACGACCCTACGATATATGAGGAGGCAATGATGAGCCCAGATTCCAATAAATGGCAAGAAGCCATGAAATCCGGGATTGGATCCATGTACGAAAACCAAGTATGGACTTTGGTGGACTTACCGGATGGTCGAAAGGCTGTCGAGAACAAATGGATTTTCAAGAAGAAAACAAATGCTAATGGTAATGTGACCGTCTATAAAGCTAGACTTGTCACAAAAGGGTTTCGACAAATTGAAGGAGTTGACTACGATGAGACTTTCTCACAGGTAGCGAAGCTAAAGTCTGTGAGGATTTTGTTAGCAATCGCTGCATATTACGATTATGAGATATGGCAGATGGATGTCAAAACGACATTCCTCAATGGAGACATCGATGAAGAGTTGTATATGCTACAACCCAAAGGTTTTGTCGATCCTAAAGATGCTAACAAGGTATGCAAACTTCAACGGTCCATTTATGGATTGAAGCAAGCATCCCGAAGTTGGAATCAACATTTTTATAAGGTGATCAAAAGGTTTGGTTTTATACAAACTTATGGAGAAGCTTGTTGACATGGTTATACCCTACGGGTACCCGATGTTAGCATACCTGGTCCAGTCCGACGGAAGGCCCACTCGACGACCTGCCAGGATCCATGACGCCTATGACGGTTCGGCTGCTATGAAGCCCATATGGACACGGACTCCCAAGCGCACAAGACAAGGAAAGCTCAAGACTAGAGTTTGAATACAACTTGTAACCTACTCATATCGATACCTGAGACCTAGCCTCCCCATATATAAAGGCTAGGAGGGTCCAACAAGGAGGGAACGTACGCAATAGACAGATCTAGAGATCTCTCTCATACCACCGCATACACACCTCCACGCCAGATTGCATCTGCGCACCCTTATAACTTTCGGTTCCGCCGTAATCAAGAGCAGTCAAGCAGGAGTAGGGTTTTCTCTCCGGTGGCCTGAGCCTGGGTAAATCTTGTGTCCCCTGGTTGCTTGTCTGTTAACCGTTCCGTGATCTCTAGCACCCCTATCTTCTCCAAAAACCATGCTCATAACAATGGGCATTCACGAGATTAAACCTCGTCAATTGGCGCCGTCTGTAGGAATCGAGGGCGTTGATTATGCGGTCGTGACGGTTCCATCACCCTACAATCTACGATTTGTCAGCATCCAAGAAGTAGATCCACCTTGAAGTCGCGATTCAGATGGGATCCCTCAAATTCGTCATCAACATCTACTACAATGGTGACTAGGCAATTCAGATGCCTAGATCTATTCGTCGGTGTTCGCCTTCCAACCTTTACTGTTTTCTACACGTCGAAGTGCCAGGCTCCAAGCAAAGGAGAAGTGATGATCGTCCCGTCTACCTCACATGGCCCAAGTTTCAAGGAGAGCTTCTGATCAACTGGCAACACGTGCTACGATCAAACCAAGTGAATTGCATGCATAAGTACCAATCAATCAACTGCCACTTCACGTGAAGATGCAAAGGAAAAAAAATCAAAAATAAAGAAAAGAAGGAAATCAACGATAGTTTTGGAAAGATACACGAGAAAGCAGGAATCAATTTGAAGTTCTTCCATCTACCAAGCTACAAGACCAGGTGAATCCAAAGAACAAAAAAAAGGGATCGTTGGAACTTTCCAAAGATTGCTCAGGCACTTGCTTGTATGCGTGTGTGCGGAAATCTACACTGCGCGTCTCCGAGGGTTAACCATGTGTTCTCCACGCGACTCCGTCGACCTTGACCACAGGTCCACCCCGACGACTCCATCGATCATGCTGGATCTACACCCGAGGGATCCTTCGACTCCATCGTGTGACCCACTACCATCATCTGCTTCGGCAATCCGCTACGGTCTTTGGCTACGGCGACCCGCTGCCACATTGAATCCGTACACTTTGAGGCTCTATGTCCGCCGTGTCGATTCCATCCACCGCGAGACTCCGCCGACATCGACCACAACCCGCAGGTTACTTCGACTCCTGCGAGACCCGCTATGGCCTTCGGCTACGATGACCCACTGCATCCTTCGGATGCAGCAACCCGACGCGGTATTCGACTATTGTGACCCGTTACAGGCTTGTCACCACCACACAACTCCGGTTCGTCGCGTCGACTACATCCCCCCTGGTTGGTTGCCATGTCAGCTACATGTCCGCCGCACAACTCTCGATCGCCATGTTGACTACTCGTCTGACATCTACCTCGCGACATGTTGGAGTCTTCGACTCCAGCGATCCTCTACGATCTTCGGCTCCAACGACTCGGGGACTCGGGGGCTCCCTCCACTTTGACCACCAGCCGCGGCCTTCGGCTCCAGCAACCCGATGTGATCTTCGGCTCCAGCGAATTGTGTGGCCTTCGGCTACGATGACCCGCTGCATTCTTCGGATGTGACGACCCAGTGTGGTCTTCGATTACGACAATATTCGGATGCAGAATTCACTGCCGCCATCGATCCCAGGAACTCATTGCTGCTATGGCTATGGTCTGTTGCATTGACTACGTCCGCCGCGTGACCCGCTACCACGTCAACTTCGCCACGACAACCAACAAAGCTAAGTTTTCCTCTACTTAGAGCCGATTTCTTTTTTAACTCGCACTCGAAACATTCAGGGGTTGCGCCCTCTTCGAGTAACTTAATGTGCCATCGGCTCCATGCACTCGAGAACCTCGAACACGACAGCCCGAGTAGCTGATTCTGCCTGACCGTCGAATCCTTGAACTCCGAGTGCCTCGGCAAGGTACTGAGACTAAGGGTAATCAGACTAACAAAAAGGCCTAGCATACAGTGCAAACATGTCGACTCGATCGGCACCAGAATCTTACTACACAAGCCGAAAGGCAAATATTCCTTACAAGATACAAGTACTTTACAATTCTTTATGTTTTCTGCAGCTTACAAGGATGTCAAATGCACTGAGCTATTCTATCGGGTCCTCCAACGGAGTCGACCAGCACTAGTCACGTTAACAGACGCCAAGACCCTAGTCGAAGCATTCCTCGGTTGACCACATCAATCATCGACAAAAGCGGCGCTGGCCGCGCACCCGACAGAAGAAATGGCATCGACTTCATCCGCAACATCGAGTCCTTCCAACTAAAATGCCGCATCACTCCGCTATGTTGACTCCTGGATCCTTATGTGTGAGACGCTGACTCGAAGCACTTCCGGGTCAGTAGTTTCTCCTTGCATGAGTCTCCACTCGAGTCTGCGACTCGACTAGACACTTAGGGGCTACTCCTATCAGGAGCGCTGGTCGCGCACCCGATGTACTTCCGGGTCAGCGGTACGCCCACGATATTGACAAATACAACTGCATGATACAAGACTCGAGTCTCTGCCCGAGTATACGACTCTGCCAGACACTCGAGGGCTACTCCAAACTGGAGCGCTGGTCGTGCACACAGAAGATCTTCGAGTGGCATGCTTCAATTCCTCACTCAAATCAACGATTCGATTGTGGACTCGGGGGCTACTCCCATAGGGATCGCTGGTCGCACACCCAAGACATGATTAAGGTAGCATACCAATGTTGATTCTTCGAGTCCTACGTCGAGTCTGTGACTCCACTACGGACTGGGGGGCTACTCCCATAGGGAGGATTGATTCAAGCATCCGAAAAATTGTGTCCTATGGACCTGAAGACAACAACGGCTAAATTAAAGTCTCTACTCGAGTCTACGACTCGAACAGACACTCAGGGGCTACTCCCATAGGGAGAGCTAGTCGCACACCCTATGAATTCTTCGACTGTGATCCTTCGAATCAAAATGCAAAAACTTTTTGGAAACTTTGCCCCGACCAAAGCTAAGTGAGTAACATCCTCCTTGGCCACCCGAAACACCTCCGCGGTGATAAAATTTTGGATGCTTGTCTGTGATGCAAAGATAAGACCTACAGATACCGTCTGATGGCCTGGTAACGCACCTGACTACGCTCTACTAGTAAAAGTCCGTGCCAACAGAAACAGCTGCACCCGAAAGATTGAAGAGTCCTCAGCCGAATCTACGATTCAACTGAACACTCGGGGGCTACTGACATGGTTATACCCTACGGGTACCCGATGTTAGCATACCTGGTCCAGCCCGACGGAAGGCCCACTCGACGACCTGCCAGGATCCATGACGCCTATGATAGTTCGGCTGCTATGAAGCCCATATGGACACGGGCTCCCAAGCGCACAAGACAAGGAAAGCACAAGACTATAGTTTGAATACAACTTGTAACCTACTCGTATTGGTACCTGAGACCTAGCCTCCTGTAAGAGTCCAAACCTTTAATAAGGTAGAGATTCCGGTGTTTACAATGCTAGTCCCTGGATCAATAGCTAGCATTCACAGTTAAGATGTAATATCAAGAAACAAAGGTCATGATACAACTTTATAACCAGGAATAAAATAATTCGTTACATCTTACATAGCTCATTTGGCTATCACATTACAATGCAGCAGTAATCTATATAGCATGGAGTCCTTCATCTTCAAAGTGCCACAGGCAATCATGTTGGTTGTAGACTTGTAATCCTATTCAACACACTTCACTAACATCAAACAAACCTGCAACATAATAAGTTACAGCCACAAGGGTCAATACATTTGAATTGTATTGGCAAGTTTCACTACTATGTAGAAGTAAGTGGATCCTATCATTACATGCATATTTGGCTAGGTAGGGTTTAGACTCTTTTGCATAAAGCAATGTAGTTTTATCCTATCTTTTCAAAATAGTTTTGATCTTTTGTCAAATCTTTCTGAACTCCTTGGAAAACTCCAAGTGCTTTTAATCCCTTGTTGTCACCATCAAGTTTTACTTGAGAAATTGGAATGTCGAGATCTTTCATAGCTTCAGGCCTTAGTTGCTTAGAGTTGTCCATAACCGGGGACACGGCTAAGTACTTAGAATTTGATCTTCTGCAGAAGTTGTACACTTTACCCACATGACACAATCTCATCTTGATGCCACCAGTGGCTGCTGGATAAATACTCACCAAAATGGAGTAATGGCAGATCGAGAATATGACAAAGTCTTTCCATAGAAGTCCTCCCAATGCACAATGCTAGCTTGTCTACCAGGCACCAATGTAGGGATATATTTCCCATACACAATTCTAGTTAACCTGAAGATGCCAATGCAAGGGTCTTCCACTATGCAGTTGACTAAGCCAGAGTCATTTAGCATGTGGCTGTACACGGAAGCCACTCTACGAGAAACATGTTCAATCTCTAAGTCCCTGGGTGGTTTTCTTCTAGTGCACATACAAAAAGATAGCCATATAAACTTGGTTCCCTTTGTTGCCACCTTGTCCAAAACTTGAGTATCCTCTTTCCACCCAGGTGGTTCATTGATTACTTGTTTTGTTACATAAAACATATATTTTTCCAACACTTCATGTAACCATAACATGTATCCCATCCCAAATATATAGCAGGGCTAAGCATACTACAACTACAATGTTTTCACTAAGGAAGATATAAAGATAACCTAATAGGATTTAGCATAGCATAAAATATAGTAATCCTATCATACATGTTACAAAAATCCACTAAGTGTAATGAAAATAATAGTACTTGGATGATAGTGTTACTTTCCTTTTTAGTAGAGAATGTTGGTTCACTTCTTGATCTTGCAAATATCACACTCTTCTAACTTCACTATAATTCAATCAAGGAAAACACATACTCAACTGGCATTCAAACCAATTTTACCACACATAAAATAATAGAAACAAGGTAATGCATGCAAGCATGCAAAATATGGTTTTATTGAGAAAAGTGGTATTTACTAGGTTCTAAACATTTTAAAGCTCATCTTGGTCATTTACAAAAGTGGTAAAACCATTTGCAAAAGGTTTCACCCCATACACCAAATATTATACCAAAGTGTTATTTTATGTTGTTGGAAATGTATTTTGCAAAGCAATAACTTTATAGGATTCAGCAAATATGTTTTTAAATCTCAAAACTTGGTGTTTAGGGTCAGAAGGTTTGAATCACACCACTTCCCAAAGGTTTTACTCAAAAAATCATTTCTAAACCATAATCAATAATTTTATTTAGCTAGAAATGGTTTAAATCAAGGATTTATTCCTTAGTCTCGCAAAATATGTTTCTAAGCCCAAACGTTGGTTTCTATGGTTTAGTAGGTTCAAAAAAAAACCACTTAGAAAAGATTTCACCTTAAAAATATTTCTAGAACAATTTTTATATTCAAATTATGCCTACACAAGTTTCTGCAAATTAAACCAATTTTCCAGAAGCAAAACATTAAACAAAGTGCATGGTCGCAAAGTACTTGTCTTGATGATTCTAGTGATATAAAATTTGCAAAATTTGGACGTGTAGATTGAAAGTTATGAATTTTGCAAGTTTGCAAATCTAATAGATCCTAATTTCTGTTTTAAATCAAACCCTGTCTACGTGGCTCATTCCTACTGGCTGAAAACGGTTCGTGCGGATCGATCAACCCTGGCCGCAGGATCTCACTTAAATCGCACGGTACAGATGGACGCGTACCCCTTCGTTAAAATTCTAATCTGATCCTTTCGATCTAGATCCGACGGACCACAGCGCATCGACCATGGTTTGGCGACGCTGGCGGTGGCTGGCGGCGGTGCACGCTCGGACGAAGATGTTGCCGAGGGACTAGGTCATGCGGGGGAGGGAGAGAATTCTCACCGTGCTCGTAGGAGTGCGGCGAAGCTCAAGGTGTAGTCAGCTTGTCGAGGGGCGTTCTGGAGAAGCGACGATTGCTCGTCAGAGTCAGTGGTGGCACCAGGTGCTTCTGGTTGTCATCGGAGGCGAGGCTGCAGGCCACCCGAAGTCAAGATAAATGTATGGTTAGACGCGGATGAGTGCGTAGATCATAGGAGCATCAACGGAAGGGACAGGGGCGGTCTATGCTCACCGGGGGATCTCGCCGGAGTCAAGGCAGGAGGCGGCGCTCTCGGGTCTTGGTTGTTGCCGAGCCTTGGGAACGCGCGTGGGTGAGTGGGACACACTGGCAGATGCGCACGGGAGAGGGGAGTAAGCTCGTGGTGGCTAGAGGCAGTGGGGTGGTTGCGGTTCGCCGCAATCGGCCGAAGAAGCTCGTCGGGGAAGAGGGGTTCGGGCTCGAAATTGGGGCAGCCTGGAGGCAGAGAGGAGGTAGTGTCTGGGGGGAAAGAAGGAGGAGAGCAAGGCGTTTAAGTGTGCGTGGTCACGGCAAAGATTTACTGCGGCGTTGATGCGAATTAACGCGGCGAAATCAAAGAAGAAACGGCAGTGCGCGAGGGGAAGAACGGTCGAGCGAGGTTGATGACGATGAGGTGGCTGTGGGACCGTGTTGTCTGCGAGAGAGAGAGAGAGAGAGAGAGAGAGAGAGAGAGAGAGAGAGAGAGAGAGAGAGTAGGGTCCACTGATCAGCGACGGGGCGGGTGCGCGGTTGAGTGGAAAACGCTTCGCTGCGGGGAGGGGAAGCTGGGCTAGTTGCTAGGCCTGCTGGGCTGGGCCAGATGGGTTGGGTTAGTTTCATTTTTTTATACTGAATGCTTTTCCTTTTTCTATTTTGAATTTCTGTTTTGATTTTAATTCAAACAATTCAAACTCCATTTGAATTCAAACCACCACAAAACTTTGTGTAAATTTTAATACTGTTTAACAATACAATCTAAAGTCAAATTTGAACAATATTTTTATTCTTTTTAGGGTATATTAATTATTTAAAGTAGGCCCTTGTTTTAAATCCAATTACGATGAAATATATTTTCATCCCTTATTTAAGTTTCAATTTTTCACAAAACCTTTTAGTAGGTTTTATTTATTTATTAGGGTGTCAATTATTCACTTTGAATTATTTGGAATATTCTTAATATGATTTATCAACCATTTAAATTGGGTATTTGTCTTTATTCCAATGAAATTAAATATGGTTTTAATTCCATAATTTTACTTGGAAGATTTATTTGATCCCATTATTTCATTTGGATTTGGATTAAACTCAATCCATTTATGGATTTGGCTAAGATTTAATTTGGCCTTTAAATATTCCTCATTTAATATTTCTTTCTTTACCTTATAAAATCCATAACTTTTTATTTATAAATCCAAACTTGGTGATTCCAATTTGTAGAATCTTATTTAATAATTGTTTATACTTTTAAATGTCTTTAGGATTATTTGCTCTCCATTTGGTATGGATTTTCAGTTAGGTGCTTTATTAGTTTTGGAAATTCATTTTCCTTATCTTATTAAATTCATAAGATTTTATCTATGGCTCCAAATTAAGTGAAACCAATTCATATAGTTTTATATTATTTCTATTTGTCATTCTTGATCATTTATAAATGTTTGTTGACAAAATTTTTATATGGATCAAATCTTTAGTCTTTGAGATAACTTGGAAATGTTTTTCTTCCAATAGATATTTAGGGTTTTGGTTTATTTTCCAAGTGTTTAAATTTCAAGATGCATTTATGAAGAATGCATTCCACTTGATTTGAATTTAGTTGGATTCAAACATTAACCAAAGTTTGTTCAAGATGGGATTTTAAGTTTCCATTTAGAAACAAAGTTTCTTTTCAGCCTAAATTTCAACAATTATTTATTTTGTTTATTTATTTTTCACATTTCAAAATTTGGAAAAATTTGGGATGTGACACCTCCCCATATATAAAGGCTAGGAGGGTCCAACGAGGAGGGCACGTACGCAATAGACATATCTAGAGATCTCTCTCATACCACCGCATACACACCTCCATGCCAGATTGCATCTGCGCACCCTTGTAACTTTCGGTTCCGCCGTAATCAAGAGCAGACAAGCAGGAGTAGGGTTTTCCCTCTGGGGGCCTGAACCTGGGTAAATCTCGTGTCCCCTGGTTACTTGTCTGTTAACCGTTTCACGATCTCCAGCACCCCCATCTTCTCCAAAACCCAAGCTCATAAAAATGGGCATTGACGAGATTAAACCTCGTCACTTGTATTTACAAGAAAGTCAGTGGAAGCTCTGTAGCATTCCTAGTACTATATGTGGACGACATATTGTTGAGTGGGAATGATGTAGACCTTCTTAATAGTGTCAAAGATTATTTGAATAATATTTTTTTAAATGAAGGATCTTGGCGAAGCTGCTTACATATTAGGCATAAAGATTTATAGAGATAGACCGAGACACCTAATATCGTTGTCACATAGTACATATTTGGACAAAGTTCTATAGAGGTTTGGAATGGAAGATAGAAAGAAAGGGTTATTGCCCATGTTGCCCAATACGACCTTGAGTAAAACTCAAAGTCCAGCTATGACAGAAGATAGAGAAAGGATGAGTAAGACTCCCTATGCCTCAGCCATAGGATCTATCATGTATGCCATGCTATGTACTAGACCCGACATTGCATATGTTGTTAGTCTGACTAGCGGATATCAAAGTGATCCAGGGGTGGATTATTGGACAGTGGTCAAAAACATCCTTAAGTACTTGGGAAGAACTAAGGATATGGTTCTTTCTTATGGAGGTGATGAATAGCTCGTTGTTAATGGTTACACCAATGCTAGTTGGAACACCGATCTGGATGATTCTAAATCTCAATCTAGATACGTGTTTACTTTCAATGGTGCAGCAGTGAGCTGGAGAAGTGCAAAGCAAAGCATTGTGGCGAGATCTTCAACCGAATCAGAATACATAGCTGCTTCGGAGGCTTCACAAGAGGCAATATGGATGAAGGAGTTTATTATGGAGCTCGATGTGGTTCCTAGTGCGCTAGACCCAATGTCTATCTACTGTGATAACATGGGTGCCATAGCTAATGCGCAAGAACCAAGGTCACACAAGAAGATGAAGCACATCAGGCTATGTTTTCATGCTATTCGAGAGGATGTCCAAGATGGTGACATAAAGATTTGCAAAGTACACACAAAACTGAATGCGGTGGATCCGTTGACTAAACCTCTCCTGTGGGCAAAACATGACCAGCACCAAACCGCCATGGGTGTTCTGTATATTACCATGTAATCTAGATTAGTTGACTCTAGTGCAAGTGGGATACTATTGGAAGTATGCCCTAGAGGCAGTAATAAAAGTATTTATTATTAAATCTTTATGTTTATGATAAATGTTTACATTCATGCTATAATTGTATTAACAGGAAACATTAATACTTGTGTGATTTGTAAACTTGTTAGAGTCCCTAGTGAAGCCTCTTTGTAACACTAGCTTGTTAGTTAATAGATGATCATGGTTTTCTGATCATGAACATTGAGATGTTATTAACAACAAGATCATATCATTAGGAGAATGGTATGATGGACATACTCCTATAGATAAGCGTAGCATAAAGATCAAGTCATTTCAATAATTCGTTTGCTATAAGCTTTCTGATACATTGTTCAGAAAGTATGTATTGAGGCACATGGATTAAGAGTGGGATTTGTCCATCCATATGACAGATAGATATTCTCTGGGCCCTCTCGGTGAAATGTCATCCAATTAGCTTGCAAGCATGTGACTGGCTCACAAGGGATCACATATCACGGGAACAAGAAAAGATTACTTATCAGTAACGAGGTTGAAATAGGTATGCAGAGATACCGACGACCAGACCTCGGATAAGTAAAATATCATGAGACAAAGGGAAATTGGTATCATGTGTAAATGGTTCATTTGATCGCAAAGTAATCGTAGAAATATGTGGTAGCCATATGAATTTCCAGACTCCTCTATCGGTTATTGATTGGAGAAGAGTCTCGGCCAGGTCTAAATAATTCACGAACCATAGGGAGACACACTTAAGGATTCAATGTTGTTTAGTAGTTATGGAATGTTAGTAAGAAGATAGAATGTTATTCGGAGTCTCGTATGGGATCCGCGATATCACGAGGATATCCGGAATGGTCCGGAGAATAAGATTCATATAAGGAAAGTCCAATTCTAGAGTTCGGGAATGAATCCGGTGTTTTCACCGGAATGTTCTAGAAGGGTCTAGAAGGTTTACCGAACCGGAAGGGGAAGGGTGCATGAATGTGTCATGACGAAGTGGAATGGTTGCATCATGTCCTAGGTCAAAGGGATGTGCAAATAAAATATAGAAATCAAACTCCAAAATTGAAAGTCAAAAGGCAAGTTTGAAAGTCAAACTGGAACAATGTATCCTGGTGGAGGGAGGAGAGGAAATCTCCTCTCCCTCCACCACGCGCCAAGGAGGAGAGGTAGTTGCGGGAGGATTCAACCTCCCCCTCCCCTAGCCGCCCCTCCCTCTCATAAATAGAGGTTAGTGGGCTGCCCTCCAACACACCTCTCCAAGCCCCACCCCAAGTCGTCTCCGCCGCCCTAGCCGCCGCCGACCACCTCCTCCTCCCTCGGCCTCTAAACTCTAGATCACCGGGGAACCCTTATACTCCATCTTCTCGCACCTACTTAAGGCGAAGCCCTACAGGATCTCCCCTCTACTTCCGTCACCACGCTGTCGTGCTGTCGGAATAACGAGGAGAGAGCTACAACCTCCGCTACCTACTGGAACAAGGAAGAGTAAGGTCTTCATCGAGTACCAAACATGTGACCGACTGCGGGAGCGCTGTCGGAAGGCGGCATCGGAAGGATCATCTACGTGATATTGAGATTGGCAAATGTATGTCTACATCACCCACGATAATCTGCTCTCGTTAACCGCTTTGGAATCTTCGAGGGTGAGTACTCTAATCGACTTGTTGCTATAATCTAGTAGATAGATCTTGGCTTGTGTGTGTTCATGTGGTAGAATTTTTTTGTTTTTCCATGCTACGAACCCCTACAGTGTTCTCCTTGGGGTGGTGTCTCCCCTCGAAACGAATCTTAGTCTTTGGCCATACCAAGGGCCAGCCGTAGCATCCTACGAGGTTCAATTGTTCATCAGCTCCTCCGGGTTGAATGGGGGGTCAGCGTCGTTGCAACTTGACAACACCCAAGCCATGGCAACCCTAAACATCCATCAGACATGGGATTGTTGTGTAACTTGTGTTTTTTCTGTTGAATGATATTACCCTTGGCAACATCCTTCAACTCGCCATCCACATACTGTAGGAGGGTGCAAGCAACATCCTAGGAAGAAACATGTTTGGCATCAGAGGTATGTCCGTCATCAAAGGGAAAAGGTGATGAAGCCATCGGCTGAGCCTCCAATACGCTTAGTTACCTTGGTGATGGTGTTGAGCTTCACTAATGTGAGCCACCGACGGTGGTGGCGGACGAGCAAGAGACGGAGGGGCCGCTTGCATCCATGGTTCCATCTTGCGTATGCTCTGTCTCTAGCTCGGGTGCATTAGGAAGAGGCACCAGCTGCGCCGCGGTGTTGTTGGAAAGCGTCGTCACCAGTGTGACCGGTTGCGACGCATTGTTCGTGGCCGAGGCCATCACCGCCGCGAAGGCCGTCTACTCCGTGGTGTCCACTAGCGGGGTCACCATTGCGAACCGCGCCGGTATCTGGTTGGTGTGTTGCTACCGGTCAAGATGGGCAGAGGTATCAGCCCATGTCGACCTGCCAGGTTCCAAGCATCAAGCACATCCAACAAAGAAGGAACAATCTCTATCATCTTCTATCCCACAAGGTCATCGATTAGCTCTGGCATTTATCCATTCTTCTCTTTAGCTCTCCAAGATCGCGTCGTCCCTCGGCCTCCTTCTAGATCTTTTTCTCCCTTCTAGCCTTGGCATCCTGTTTGTAGTAGTACCTCATTTTCATGGTCGTGCTAAGGCCGGACACGACCACCTGACTTTGGAGGATTCCACTTCTCCTGCTTCTTGAAAAGGTTCATCGCCCTATTGAAAGGACCGTCCTGTAGCTCTGTCAACCCCTTGGAGGAGCCCATAGCTGCCAATAATTCATCTTTATACAGCAGGAAGAGATCGACCTATTTATAAATTTGGCTTCATTCTTAATTATAACTTGAGATCCACGGAAGGTATTCCTTACCAGATTTTTCTTGAATTTCTTCACATCCTCATCGCTGGTAACGTATTCCTTCAAACTGGGTGCAAATAGTCTCAGGACCAGACAAAGTTCCTTGTCTACCGGTCCGTGAATTTGTCCCATGGGTTTTCTTTACCCAAACATCGAAGCTCGGCATCCTCCTTTTCCCAAATGGGCTTTACTCCTCTGTAACCGCCACTTACTGAATGATGGTTGCCTATGTTATGTTCCCGCATCTTCTTCCCCCACGCAGTCTACCATATGGCTAAAGTATACACCACCTTCTCCTTGAAAAGGTTAAACTCTTATTCATCGACCCTCGTCTCGTGATTCATGACCTCCTTTTAGCTTTCACCATTGTTAATCTGTGTATTCACCCAGGTTCTCTAGCTGCTCAAGGAGGTCTAACTGGTTTGTCTTATTACCTTTGAGATTTATGTTGTCGGATGGATCTTGGAACTTGTATCGTTGGTGAGTTCTGGATGAGGAGATTAGCCAGATGTTGTTGCTCATGTGCTCTTATCTTTACCGTGTTGATCGAGATGGTGTCCTGGAGGATGCACCCGATTTGTATGTCGTACCCTTTGGCAAGATCTTCAGGCACCAAGGGTATGCCAGTAGCGGTCACTATGATAAAATCCTCCCAAACAGTGTCGAGCATTGGCGGCTCTAGATCCTTCCTTTGCTTCTTGGCTTTATTAGGTTGGCTACGGCCATATGTGCATTCATCAGCAGTGGTCTCACCCTCGGCGCCATTAGCAGTGGTGGCATCATCCTGGCCACCTCCACTATCAGTGGTTTTTTCATGAGCATCCCCATCCTGTTCTGAGTCATACATCTCGGTGTCTCCCTTGTTGTCCTGACATGCTGCCCTTTCTATCTCTGCCTGCTCTGCGTCCTGGTTAAACTGCCAGAACTCCTTGTTACTCTCCGGGGCTTCTTATAAGACGTTTCTAGGCCAATACTTGTCGGCTAGGTCGTTGTTGTGTCTTGTCGACATGATAGGGCTACATAGAAATATGCAACTAGTTAGTGCAAAAATTCATGGGAATCCGACATGATCTTTGCTAATTTATTGACCTAGTAATGCCCATGTCTCGCTGAAACAGAAATGAATCAACATTTCGGTGAAAATGAGAAACTCAAATAAATTCCTTGAACACAAAAAATGCCTACATAGGCAAAATACATCCTTGTGACAAGGCTCACACCATCCTTGTGGGTCACCATCATATCTTACAATAACATACACCACTATATGTATCACATTAGCAACATTTAGAAAATAGATCACTAGTATGTAGCAACAATATTAAGACATTTTGTAGCTGCATATGTAGCAATAGTATTCAGACATTTTGTAGCAGCATATGTAGCAACAGTATTCAGACATTTTGTAGCAGCAAATATAACACTTCATGAACATACAACATCCTCAAACTATCATATATTCCCATTATTTTCCCTAACTATGACTTTAGGGTTCGTAGGTTCAACACTATAATAGGAAATACACTTTGTAGATAGATACCAAACTCATATATATGATGTGGCAATAAAATTCAGTACTGAAATCATGTCACTCAGGCCCTAGCAAAAAGCATTAAATATTGCAAAGGTGTGCCAACACTCATACAAGAATATCCTCAAGATAAACACCTCAAATCTCGATACATATGGATGATATGATTAATATCATCCAAACACATCCACCTCATATGCCTACAGAGGACTACTCACACATGATATTGGAGAGTGACCACATGGTTGTTGGTGATGATGGTGGTGGAAAAGACCTCGAAATACCCCTCTACGGCATGGAGAGAAGGACCAATCTAACCCCAAAAATGAAGATCGTGGATGTGGCGGCGTTCTGTTTCACAAAAGGGTACGTCCTCCTAGATACATAGGTTTCTTAGGTATATATGAGGGTATGCCAAGGAGAGGCCAAGACGACGCTCTAGGGCCGAAAGAGCCTAGGTGGCGTGCCTAGCAAGGGAGGGCGTTTCACCTATGCTCTTTCAGGCCTCGTGGATCCCCTTGTGTGATTACAAATCCCAGACTGCTTATCTAGGTGAAAAACTTATTAGTTATTTTTTTAGGCATCCAGAAGGTCCCTGAAATAGGAAAATACGAAAAAGGAGGTTTTCTGTCTCCTAGAAATTAAATACCAATGAAAAAGACTTTGTAGGAAAGTCCCAGAAATCAACTAAAATGCATAAATAATGATAGAACATGGCAAATATTATTCAAAACAGATCATATAAGTCACTATATTGATAATGTAAAATGCTCCTATCAATATGGCATAAGAAAGATTTTCAAAAGTTATCCAAACTAATGCATGTCATTTGGCATGGCAACTAGTACACACAAGATAAAGTCGTGCACAATACTACCTTTTTTGTTATTTCTTTATTTTATAGGATTTTTTGAACTCGATGGAATTTGTCGGTTGACATGTAAATTCTTTGCAAGTTGAATCTTTCAAACCTCTTTCACCATTAGCAGCATTATTGTTCACCATGCCAAGAAGCACTGATGTAAAAAATATGGGAATACCACCATGCCAAGTTCTTGCATAGTTAATAACTTGAAATTTTTAGAATTCTCGGCGGTTTTGCTATACTAAATTCCGAGTTTACTTCAAAAGGTTTTTGGAATTTTTTCAAAGAAATCTATCGCATTTACTTGTACTTATCTAGTTAAAATTCTACATGGATGGTGGGAGTATATTTTACATTGAGGACCTAAAAAGGGAAAATTACATCGAGATCCATACATTTAGCATGAAGCACCCTAAAACAAAGTAAGGAAAACAGCCGGGTCTAGATCCTTCTCGAGGGAGAAGCTTATCGAGCCATACTCTTCATACTACTTCCTCTTTGATTGTTTTAAAAATATGGCCAAATTTGCCAGCATACAAATTATTGGATACGGGATCATCAGCATAAAGTATGTTGTAGATATTGTTCGGATTCAAGGGAAAAAACAAAAAAAATCCGATGACCGAAACCCTAATGTCAGGATCTATCTATTAGTAATGAAGTAACGAGAGAAGATATAGTATTCATACCTTTGAAGACAGAACATGGTTAACATACCACGGGGAATATGGTTGATGAAGTCATACCGACGCCGACCTCGAGGTATCGAAATCCAACCACTCCGACAACTTGTAGCTCCGAAAGCACGACACCGCCCGAGGAGTCACACACGTACAGTGTTTGATGATGACTCCCCTTCTCTCCAATCCAGCCGAGATTGCGGAAGTAGATCTCCCGGCTCCTAATCCCACAACACGATGGTGCTCCATGGTGAATAACTCCTCGTTTGCACATCCCAAACAAGGGGGCCACGGTCATGAGAGAGAGATAGAGGGAGGAAACTGGAGGCATTTATTTATTTTCTGGTGATTTAATTGCCTCCTATGACTCTTATTATGTAGGGGAAAAGTGGGCGCAGGGATCTGTTGGAGATATGCCCAAGAGGCAATAATAAAGTGGTTATTATCATATCTTCATGCTTATATAAATGTTTACATATTAACCAGAAACATTAATACGTGTGTGATTTGTAAACATAAAAGATTCCCTAGTAAAGCCTCTTGTTAAACTAGCTTGCTGGTTAATATATGATCATGGTTTCCTGATCATGAACATTGAGATGTTATTAACAACAAGATCATATCATTAGGAGAATGGTGTGATGGACATACTCCTATAGTTAAGCGTAGCATAAAAATCAAGTTATTTCAATAGTTCATTTGCCATAAGCTTTCTGATACATAGTAACCTAATTACTTCGACCATGAGATCATGCTAATCACCATCACCAGTTGGATGCTTTGATGACATAAAACACCACACCATAACTGGGTGGCTATAAAGGTGGCATTGAGTGTTTGGAAAGTATGTGTTAAGGCACATGGATCAAGAGTGGGATTTGTCCATCCATATGACAGATAGATATACTCTGGGCCCTCTCAGTGGAATGTCATCCAATTAGCTTGCAAGCATGTGACTGGCTCACAAGGGATCACATATCATGGGAACGAGAAAAGAGTACTTATCAGTAACGAGGTTGACTAGGTATGCAGAGATACCGACGATCAGACCTCGGATAAGTAAACTATCACGAGACAAAGGGAAATTGGTATCATATGTAAGTGGTTCATTTGATCGCAAATTAATCATAGAAATATGTGGGAGCCATATGAATTTCGAGATTCCTCTATTGGTTATTGATCGAAGAAGTGTCTCGGTCATGGCCGCATAATTCACGAACCGTAGGGAGACACACTTAAGGATTCGATGTTGTTTGGTAGATATGGAATGTAAGTAGGATCCGGGATATCACGAGGAGACCCAGAATGGTCCGGAGAATAAGATTCATATAAGGAAAGTCCAATTCCGGAGTTCGGGAATGATTCCGGTGTTTTCACCGGCATGATCTAGAAGGGTCTAGAAGATTCACCGGACCGGAAGGGGAAGGGTGCATGAATGTGTCATGGCTAAGTGGAATGATTGTGTCATGTCCACATGGTTGGGTGTTTGTAAGAATGAAATTAAGCTCCAAATTGATACTCAAAAGGCAAGTTTGAAAAGTCAAACTAGGACAATGTATCCTGGTGGAGGAAGGAAAGAATCCTTCTTTCCCTCCACCACAAGCCAACAAGGAGAGGGAGTTGGGGAAGGATTCAATCTCCCCTCTCCCAATCTGCCCTCGCTCTCATAAATAGAGGGGAGGGTATGCCCCAAGAGACACACAACACCAGCCCCTCCCTACATAGCCGCCGCGCCGCCGCCGGTTCATCGCCGTCGCCCTAGTTGTCGGCCACACCTCCTCCTCTCCGGCCCTCTAAACCCTAGATCACCAGAAACCCTAGATATCCACCATAACCTGCTCCGGCTTAGGCGAAACCCTGCAGGATCTTCCCTCTACTTCCGACACCACGCCGTCGTGTTGCCAGAATCGCGAGGGGAGAACTACAACCTCCGCTGCATTCTGGAACAAGGGAGAGGAAGGTCTTCATCGAGTACTGAACATGTGACCGACTGCGGAAGTGCTACCGGAACGCAGCGCCGGAAGGATCATCTATGCGATCTTGAGATCGGCAAGTGTATGACTACATCACCTACGGGAATCTTCTCTCGTTAACCGCTTTGGAATATTCAAGGGTGAGTACTCTAATCAACTCGTTGCTACAAGCTAGTAGATAGATCTTGGCTTGTTTGTGTACATGCGATAGAATTTTTTTGTTTTCCATGCTACGAACCCCTAAAGTGGTATCAGAGCCGTGTCTATATGTAGATTTGTTGCACGAGTAGAACCCAATGGTCATTGTGGGCATTGATGCTTTTGTTGTCGATTGCTTCTTATGTATTTTGCATCTTGCAGGATGGTGGGATGAAGAGGCCCGGGCTAACCTTACATGACATCGTTCATGAGACTTGCTCCACGCTTGACATGCAACTTGTATTGCATAAGTGGCTTTGCGGGTGCCTGTGATGATGTTGATCAAATTGTATTGCATAAGTGGCTTTCCCACAGACGGCGCCAATTGACGAGGTTTAATCTCGTCAATGCCCATTGTTATGAGCTTGGGTTTTGGAGAAGATGGGGGTGCTGGAGATCATGGAACGATTAACATACAAGCAACCAGGCGACACGAGATTTACCCAGGTTCAGGCCCCCGGAGGGAAAACCCTACTCCTGCTTGTCTGCTCTTGATTACGGCGGAACCGAAAGTTACAAGGGTGCATAGATGCAATCTGGCGTGGAGGTGTGTATGCGATGGTATGAGAGAGATAGATCCTCCTCGTCGTACCCTCCTAGCCTTTATATAGAGGTAGGCAGGTCCCGGGCACAGATCGAGTCGGTTACAGGTTTTAGGGTTTTCCCCTTTGAATATTCTATCTGTCCTAGTCTTGTTCTCCAAGGATCCGAAGACTTCATGGGCTTGGGCCACCCGAAAATCTTCATGGGACGCATATATTCTCGTGGGCCTTCCTTGGGCTGGACCAGGTATGCTAAAGTCGTGTACCCGTAGGGTATAACCATGTCAGCCTGTTTCTCCCAACATAGTGAAGATTCAATTTACAACTAGTGATTGACAATACTAGTATCGACGTTGTGGTTCTTGTTCGTAAGTTAGAACGACACTTATTGAAAGCCCCAAACCATGTAAAACATGCAAAGAAAATTAGAGGCGTGTAACTTTGTTTTGCAGGGGTGTGCTGTGATGTGATATTGCCATGATTGTGATTATATATGATGTATGCAATGATCCTTATTGTAAGTCGGCAACCGGCAGGAGCCTTATGGTTGTCTTTTTAATTTCGTTAAGACATTCGTGTCTATTATTCAAAGTAGTTGTAATAGTTGATGCTGGTGGATGACAACCATGGAGCAGCGCCATTGACCTTGACGCCACGCCGGTGATGATGCAGATCATGTTCGTGCTTGAAGTTGGAGATCGGAAGCACAATAAGAAAGGCCATATCATATCACATATTATGAATTGCATGTGATGTTAATCATTTTATGCATCTTGTATTGCTTAGATCGTGACGGTACATTATAAGATGATCCCTCTCACAAAATATCAAGTTATAAAGTGTTTATCCTTAGTAGGCACCGTTGCCAAGACTCGTTGTTTCGAAGCACCACGTGATGATCGGGTGTGTTAGATTCTGCGAGTGTATACAACGGGAGCAAGCCAGATTTTCTCATGCGGAAGCTAAAGTTTGATCTTGACGAGCCTAGCATGTAGAAACATGGTCTCAGAACACGAAACACCGAAAGGTAAAGCATGAGTCATATAGATGATATGATGAACATGATGATTGTTCGCCTTTGAAACTACATCATGTCACGTGATGATCGGACTTGGTGTAGTGGATTTGGTTCATGTAATCACTAAAACAATGTGAGGGATATTGTTTTGAGTGGGAGTTCAATAGTAATATGGTTAAAAGTTGACCACTATTTATCATAAATTTGTCACATCCCAAGATTTTCCAAATCTTGTAATGTGAAAAATAAATGAATAAAATAAAACTTTGTTGATTTTCAGGGCCAGAAGAAACTTTTTGAATACAATTGGAAACCTTCAAACCCTTTGATCAAACAAATCCTAAAGGGATTTGAAAAGTTAAACAATTAATAAAGAAAATATTTTGAATAAGTGAAATTACTATTTTGGATCTTTTAATGAAAAGATTTGGTTTTCAAATGAAAAAGAAAAAGGTGGTTTTATAAATAAAGATTACTTTATCAAGCCAAAATTAAACCTTGGCCAATGTTTTGAATTAAAAACATTTTGTTTTGATAAAAATAGTAAAGGTTTATTTAAATAAAATAATAAGGATTTAATATCCAATTTTATTTCAGTAAAGGCTTTTCCCATTTTAAACAAGCACTAAAACTTATTTATTTTTTTAAATAAGTTTTCTAAGTATTTTATTTTTCTTAAATAAAACCTACTGAAGTGTTTTGGTTTTATTTTAGATTTCAAAATAATATATAATAAAACAAATCCTATTTGATTTAATAACTAAGGTCCATTTTATAGTTATTAATGGAACCTAAAATTAAAATGTTATTTTGTTTTAAACAAGTTTTCCAAGTATTCTCTATTTTCAAATAAAACAAATCCTATTTGATTAAATAACTAAAGGTCCATTTTATTTAATTAATGAATGGATCCTAAAAAGAATAAAAATATTATTTTATTTTGGGATTTGGTTTATGTTGATAAACAGAACCAAATTCAAAGTTACAAAGTGTGGTGATTGTTTGATTTGTTTTGAATGTTGTTTGCTTGTTTGAAATTTAAAACAGGAAATAGAAATAGAAAAGGATAAAACAAACAGACAGAAAAAAATGTGAATTGGACCTGACCCAACTAAGCTAAAGCCCATCCCAGCCCAGTACCAGCCCAGCTCCCCCTCCCCGAAGCGTTTTCTTCTCCACTCAGAACCGCACCCACACAGAAGCTGACTGGTGGCCCCAAACCCCTCACTCTCCCCCTCACTGCCAGGTAGGCCCCACAAACACTGTCGTCGTCCTCACCCGCAGCGACCTGTTCTTCCTCCCCTCGACACCGTTCCTGCAGTTGATTCCGCGGCCTTAATTCGTCTTAATGCTACCACCGTTACTCGCTTTGATCACGCAAGCTTAAACGCGTACCTCTCCTCTTCACTTCCCCTCTGTCGCCCCATCTCGGCACGCCCCCAGGCCGCCCCAATTTATCCCCGAGCAGCTCCGTCTCCGACGACCCTCCTTGTCGATTCCGGCCGAGCCTGACCACTCCTTACCTCCCCGACCAAGCTCACACCTTCTCCACCTCCTGACGCATCTGTCCGTGCCCCTCGTTCGACCGCGGGGGTCCCTAAGCGTCGACTCCGACAAAGCTCTGAGCGTCGCGTCTGTCTTCTTCTCCGGCGAGCTCCCCAGGTAGAATCCGACCGCCCCTCTTCTTCTCCTTCACGCACACAGCATATCCTTGATCGTACGCGTCTAACCATGCTTCTGGTTTGCCTTCTCGTGACCCGTAGCATCGTCCTCGACCTCGACCGCGTGCATCCGTCGCCAGACCCAACTCCGGTGAGGAATCCCGCCTGTCCTCATGCGCCCCTTCACCAACCAGTACCACGTTGAGCATTAGCATCATTCAGCAAACCAGGTGAGCACCCTCTCCCTCCTTCTCGCTTCCTGCATCGCCGGCGCCGCCACCGTCTGGCCGCTCCGCCGCCAGCCACCGCCGCAGCGCCGCTCGTTTAAGGTCGAGCTCACAACAGCCGTCTGATCCCGATCTGGTGGATAGGATAGAATCACTTAACCGCGAAGGGGTACGCGTTCTGGGCCACGCGATCTGTTTAGATCCAACGGCTGCAGCTGTGCGATCCAGACGAACCGGTATCGACCAGTGGTTGAGCGACGCGTGGCCAGTTTCTGTTTAAAACAGATTTTGAAATCAGAATTTGATGCAGTTTTGAAAACCCTGTAACTTTCAAACCACACGTCCAAAAATTACAAATTTTATACCAATGGAATCAGCAAGACAATCCCTAGCCAACCATGCCTTTTGTTTAGCAAAAAGCTTCTGGAAAAATGGTTGTTTTTGCAGAAACATTTGTATGCTTGCTAAGGATGTAAAAATTGTTTAAAAATGAATTTGGGGATAAAATCTTTGGCAAATGGTGTGATTTGAACCTACTAACATTGGGAAACACTTTGTGGATTCAAAAATGTATTTGGTGAAACAATAAAATGATTCTTTGATTTAAAACCATTTCTAGTCAAATAGAAATGTGGTTTATTTATTAAAAATGGTTTTGGAAGGAAACCTTTGGAAAATGTTTTGTTTTAAACTCTCTGACCCCAAACACCAAGTTTTATGGTTTGAAAACTTATTTGGTGAACCCTATAGATTAATGCCCTAGTAAAAAAATATTTCTACACCACATAAAATGATACTTTGTTTTGAAAATGGTTCTTGAGGTGAAACCTTTAGCAAATGACTTTGCCACTTTACAAAATGACCATTAGGTGTTTTCAAATGTTTAAGACCCATTAGGAACCACTTTTCCAAATAAAACAAAGCTTGACATGCTTGCATGCATTTCCTAGACTTTATGATTTTATGTGATGTTTTGCTTGATTGGTAGATTAAGTTTGTGCCTTGCTTGATTGATTTGTAGTGACTTGAAGAGTGTGATTATTGCAAGGACAAGGAGTGAACCCATACTCTACCAAAAAGGCAAGTGATGCTTCATACTTTTTGTCCCATTACTTTCACTATGCATTAGTGATTTTGCTAAGTAAAACTTGCATGGAATTTTGCTATGTATAAACCTTGCTATAGAAAAACCTAGTAGATGAAACCTTAGAGGAAATCTTCCTAAGTTAAGAATCCTATTACTATCAAGCTTAGCCTAGCTAATAGAAAAGAAGGGTGGAAATATATTCACACTATGGAAAGTTTCTAAGTCTGAGGACTTATTTTTTGTTTAATAAAACAACTAAGTTAATGAATCACCTGGGTGGAATGGGACTTGCTTGGTGGATTTTGGTTGAGTGGTTCACAAGGCCCATGTCTATGGTTTACCTTGTGTATCTCACTTGTGGATTGCCACCCAGGAACAAAGAGATTTTTAAGATGTCAAATGTTGAGAAGCTTCAAGTGCAGCCACTTGGCATTATGGGCTCTGCCTGGATCACATAGGTTGCTAGAACTTAGCCATTTGGACAGTTGGTGGTAGTGGGATGATAGGTTGGAACGCGTCCATTTGGTCTAAGGAAAGGATTCTGAAAGATCTTGTCTTGGGAAACCAAGTCTTGTGGGGAAAGTGCACAACCTCTGCAGAGAGTAAAATCTAAGTACTTAGCCATGTCCCTGGTAAAGGACAATTTGAGCATCAAGACATGGAAGCAATCAAGAATCCCATCATTCAAATTTCTAAGTTAAAATCTTGTGGTTGAACAAGGGTTTTTGAAATCTTCAATCTTTGATTGAGAGTTGTCTTGGAAAAGATTTTGTCAAACCAAAAACTTAGTGTTTTCAAAAGTTAAGGAAAAATATATTTTGAGCAATGCATGCCTCAGCTCCACTTAGCCAAATGCATATAGATGATAGACTCCACTATACTACCATAGTATCACTTGCCAATACAATTCAAATGTATTGATCCTTGTGGCTGTAACTTGTATGTTGCAGGTTTGATTGATTTAGTGAAGTGTGTTGATTAGGATTACAAAGTCTACAACCAACATTTTCCTGTGGCACTTTGAAGATGAAGGACCCCATGCTTATAGATATTCTGCTGCAATGTATTGTAATAGCCAAATGAGCTATGTAAAGATGTAATAATTTATTTTATTCCTGGTTATAAAGTTGTATTATGACCTTTGTTTCTTGATATTACATCTTAACTGTGGATGCTAGCTATTGATCCAGGGACTAGCATTGTAAACACAGGGGACACCACCTTATATTGTTTAAAGGTTGGTACACTCCCTCTACAGATGGTATCAGAGCATTGTGTTGCCTGTAGGATTTGTAAACCCTAGGATTGGACAAAAACCCTTAGAAAAATAGGAGTTGCACTTGTTCCAAAAACTTATTTACAAAAACACTTGTAAACTCTTTCCTCAACCATTCTTTGATTTCAACTCTACATCTCTTCTATTTTCAACTTGATGGAAAAACCTACCCCATGGCCAAAGACTACACCATGTGCAAAGGACTTCTTCAACACTTTCAACTCTAATGACTTCAACTTCTTCAACTCTAATGACTTCAACATCTTCAGCATGATCACCAAGGACTTCCAACTTGGATACCACTAAGGATTACAAGTGAAACAAGGAAATCTTGCTCAAGATTTAGAGACTGAGGGAATGCAAAAGTTAGAAGGAGCCCACATCACTTGAAGTTTAGTGACCAAGGAGTTTTTCCCAAGGAAACCATGATCTCATGTAAGAAGAAGCAACCAAGAATGATGGAAAGATCACAAGTGAACCATATAGATGGACCACCATATTTTAATTAAGTCAAACACACCAACTTATGTGGTGTAACAAAAATATTTTGTTGCCTAAAGTATGTGCTTGAACTTTGTGTTTGAGTGAAATGTTTTGTTTGTGATTGCATGCACATTGCTTGTGTGAATTGTGATGTGTGTGATTAGAATTGATTCCTTAGAAAAATCTTTTGCCTATTCTAATCTCGTCCAAACCAAACAGATGACTTCTCCAAGAGACACCAACATCAAGGTTGATGACAACAACAACAACCAAGAGGACAACATGAGAGAACTTATAGCAACCCAAAACCAGTTGAGCCAAGAGACAACCCAGCTTTTAGCCAACAACAATGGACTAGACCCAGCCATACAAAGGATTTTGAAACTTCAATCCCAATTGTTGCAAGGATTGGTTACTCAAATGATCAACATGGGAGAAAACTTTTCCCAAAGAGCTAATGACAACAAGGATGACAAGGATGTTATTTTTGAAGGAACCAAGGCTTGCAATACTTGTGAAGACAAGGATCATGCATCCAAAGAACATGAAGATCAATGCCCCAAGAAGAGAGAAAGATCTCCCACCTATGAAGAACATGAACTAGAAGAACTCCTAGCTTTGGAGAGACCCAAAAAGAAGAAGAAGAAGAAATGCCCCAACCCTAACAAAGAGGATATTACTCAAGTGCAATGTTACAATTGCAAAGAGATGGGACATTATGCCAATGAATGCCCAGAAAAGAAGAAGAACCAAAGAAACAAACAAGAGGCAATGATACCAAAGGAAAAGAAAGATATCAGCCAAGTGATGTGTTTCAAATGCAAGGAACTAGGCCACTATGTAAACAATTGTCCAGAAAAGATGATAAGCAAGTTGAACAAGCCAATGGAGAAACTCAACCTTGGCCCATGAGTCAAGTGTGGAAACAAAGGACACTATGCAGAAGGTTGCCCAGAGAAGTTTCCCCCAGGATCCCAAGAAGGCCAACATGTAATTTAGTTTGAAAATTTTTAAGGGTGGTAGTACCCTAGTTGTTTTTAGCCTACTTGTAACCCTAGCCTCCCCAAATCTCGGGACAAGATTTATTTTAAGGGTGGTAGCCTGTCACATCCCAAGATTTTCCAAATCTTGTAATGTGAAAAATAAATGAATAAAATAAAACTTTGTTGATTTTCAGGGCCAGAAGAAACTTTTTGAATACAATTGGAAACCTTCAAACCCTTTGATCAAACAAATCCTAAAGGGATTTGAAAAGTTAAACAATTAATAAAGAAAATATTTTGAATAAGTGAAATTACTATTTTGGATCTTTTAATGAAAAGATATGGTTTTCAAATGAAAAAGAAAAAGGTGGTTTTATAAATAAAGATTACTTTATCAAGCCAAAATTAAACCTTGGCCAATGTTTTGAATTAAAAACATTTTGTTTTGATAAAAATAGTAAAGGTTTATTTAAATAAAATAATAAGGATTTAATATCCAATTTTATTTAAGTAAAGGCTTTTCCCATTTTAAACAAGCACTAAAACTTATTTATTTATTTTAAATAAGTTTTCTAAGTATTTTATTTTTCTTAAATAAAACCTACTGAAGTGTTTTGGTTTTATTTTAGATTTCAAAATAAATATTTTAATAAAACAAATCCTATTTGATTTAATAACTAAGGTCCATTTTATAATTATTAATGGAACCTAAAATTAAAATGTTATTTTGTTTTAAACAAGTTTTCCAAGTATTCTCTATTTTCAAATAAAACAAATCCTATTTGATTAAATAACTAAAGGTCCATTTTATTTAATTAATGAATGGATCCTAAAAAGAATAAAAATATTATTTTATTTTGGGATTTGGTTTATGTTGATAAACAGAACCAAATTCAAAGTTACAAAGTGTGGTGATTGTTTGATTTGTTTTGAATGTTGTTTGCTTGTTTGAAATTTAAAATAGGAAATAGAAATAGAAAAGGATAAAACAAACAGACAGAAAAAATGTGAATTGGACCTGACCCAACTAAGCTAAAGCCCATCCCAGCCCAGTACCAGCCTAGCTCCCCCTCCCCGAAGCGTTTTCTTCTCCACTCAGAACCACACCCACACAGAAGCTGACTGGTGGCCCCAAACCCCTCACTCTCCCCCTCACTGCCAGGTAGGCCCCACAAACACTGTCGTCGTCCTCACCCGCAGCGACCTGTTCTTCCTTCCCTCGACACCGTTCCTGCAGTTGATTCTGCGGCCTTAATTCGTCTTAATGCTACCACCGTTACTCGCTTTGATCACGCAAGCTTAAACGCATACCTCTCCTCTTCACTTCCCCTCTGTCGCCCCATCTCGACACGCCCCCAGGCCGCCCCAATTTCTCCCCGAGCAGCTCCGTCTCCGACGACCCTCCTTGTCGATTCCGGTCGAGCCTGACCACTCCTTACCTCCCCGACCAAGCTCACACCTTCTCCACCTCCTGACGCATCTGTCCGTGCCCCTCGTTCGACCGCGGGGGTCCCTAAGCGTCGACTCCGACAAAGCTCTGAGCGTCGCGTCTGTCTTCTTCTCCGGCGAGCTCCCTAGGTAGAATCCGACTGCCCCTCTTCTTCTCCTTCACGCACACAACATCTCCTTGATTGTACGCGTCTAACCATGCTTCTGGTTTGCCTTCTCGTGACCCGTAGCATCATCCTCGACCTCGACCGCGTGCATCCGTCGCCAGACCCAACTCCGGTGAGGAATCCCGCCTGTCCTCGTGCGCCCCTTCACCAACCAGTACCACGTTGAGCATCAGCATCATTCAGCGAACCAGGTGAGCACCCTCTCCCTCCTTCTCGCTTCCTGCATCGCCGGCGCCGCCACCGTCTGGCCGCTCCGCCGCCAGCCACCGCCGCAGCGCCGCTCGTTTAAGGTCGAGCTCACAGCAGCCGTCCGATCCCGATCTGGTGGATAGGATAGAATCACTTAACCGCGAAGGGGTACGCATTCTGGGCCACGCGATCTGTTTAGATCCAATGGCTGCAGCTGTGCGATCCAGACGAACCGGTATCGACCAGTGGTTGAGCGACGCGTGGCCAGTTTCTGTTTAAAACAGATTTTGAAATCAGAATTTGATGCAATTTTGAAAACCCTGTAACTTTCAAACCACATGTCCAAAAATTACAAATTTTATACCAATGGAATCAGCAAGACAAGCCCTAGCCAACCATGCCTTTTGTTTAGCAAAAAGCTTCTGGAAAAATGGTTGTTTTTGCAGAAACATTTGTATGCTTGCTAAGGATGTAAAAATTGTTTAAAAATGAATTTGCGGATAAAATCTTTGGCAAATGGTGTGATTTGAACCTACTAACATTGGGAAACACTTTGTGGATTCAAAAATGTATTTGGTGAAACAATAAAATGATTCTTTGATTTAAAACCATTTCTAGTCAAATAGAAATGTGGTTTATTTATTAAAAATGGTTTTGGAAGGAAACCTTTGGAAAATGTTTTGTTTTAAACTCTCTGACCCTAAACACCAAGTTTTATGGTTTGAAAACTTATTTGGTGAACCCTATAGATTAATGCCCTAGTAAAAAAATATTTCTACACCACATAAAATGATACTTTGTTTTGAAAATGGTTCTTGAGGTGAAACCTTTAGCAAATGACTTTGCCACTTTACAAAATGACCATTAGGTGTTTTCAAATGTTTAAGACCCATTAGGAACCACTTTTCCAAATAAAACAAAGCTTGACATGCTTGCATGCATTTCCTAGACTTTATGATTTTATGTGATGTTTTGCTTGATTGGTAGATTAAGTTTGTGCCTTGCTTGATTGATTTGTAGTGACTTGAAGAGTGTGATTGTTGCAAGGACAAGGAGTGAACCCATACTCTACCAAAAAGGCAAGTGATGCTTCATACTTTTTGTCCCATTACTTTCACTATGCATTAGTGATTTTGCTAAGTAAAACTTGCATGGAATTTTGCTAAGTATAAACCTTACTATAGAAAAACCTTGTAGATGAAACCTTAGTGGAAATCTTCCTAAGTTAATAATCCTATTACTATCAAGCTTAGCCTAGCTAATAGAAAAGAAGGGTGGAAATATATTCACACTATGGAAAATTTCTAAGTCTGAGGACTTATATTTTTGTTTAATAAAACAACTAAGTTAATGAATCACCTGGGTGGAATGGGACTTTCTTGGTGGATTTTGGTTGAGTGGTTCACAAGGCCCATGTCTATGGTTTACCTTGTGTATCTCACTTGTGGATTGCCACCCAGGAACAAAGAGATTTGAGATGTCAAATGTTGAGAAGCTTCAAGTGCAGCCACTTGGCATTATGGGCTCTGCCTGGATCACATAGGTTTAACACCTTGCGCTTAGTTGTTGTAGTCATTGGCATCCGTTTACCACCTTGCGCTTAGTTATAATTGAGATAATAGAACTATAGAATTCTGGTTAGTTACTTTACGAACTGGTATCATATTGTTTTGAAGTGTTAATCTAAAGTTTAAACGTCCTATTGCAAACTTTCAGTAAGTTCCGGTTACTCCATGAAGTTTAATAATAGGTATTAAATCAAGAGTAACAATTCCAGTGTTAGTATATAAGTATTATGTTTATCTCCATGATTCTTGATATTCAAAAGATTTTTTAATATCAAGGTTATCTAGGAACATCATATGTGGAAGATATTGCGATATCTAAAACGATGTTTTGATTACAACATGATAGAGTAAAATATGGCAAAGTTTATGTTCTCATATTTGATGGGAATTTTCAAAAGGTTGGAGACGCTAGTCGTCCTAATCCTCCAAAAGGTTTTGTAGAGCAACATTATACTTCCAATTCACCGTTATAAGCTAAAGTCGCTTGATCATGAATAGTTCCATGACAAGGATGAATATTTGATGTAGGTAAAATGTTTACTACACTAAAAGATTACTAAAGAATGGAATTTGAAATAACACCAAACATTTGATGATGGTGATCTACTTCAAAGTGTAAGTCCAAAGACATTGGTATTTAACTGTACATGCTTTGGACTATGTGTCATGTGTATGGCTCCACTATTGATGTTGATAGATTCTTTCAAACAGAAAAGGAAGTACTGAAAGAGAATCTCAGAAATATATGGCAGAAAAGAAAAGACAAATTGTTTAGCTTAGGTATATAGAGGACATACATGTTATGGCTATATCCTTTGCTTATTAAACAATGTGGTTATTAAGTATTGGATACTGAATTTTTTGGTGTAAATCGTCATACGAAATAACACAATTCATGAACTACAATGGCCTTAGTAACTAGCAAGAGAATATGTGATGATGTTCATTGAGAGCAAATAAAGTGTTGATGTGTTTCTCGTTGACATCAAAGCTTTCCTTCAAGATTTGTTTTATCAGGTATTATGAGAACAAAAGGGTTGTTCAAATAATTGTCGTAATCCATAAAATATGGATGATTTACAAATATTGTTGGATAAATCACATCCATAAAACAAGTTCTAAAAATGTCGAAAGACAATTGATTAAAAGATCACTTAGGAAGTGACATTGCTGTTTAAATTATATTGGAAAGAAAACATGAAGAAACTCCATGTGGATGGAATTTTGGAGTCTTTTGATTTCGATCAAATGACGCTTGTGAAACTTTCCTAGAGATAATTAAAACTTCATTCATAGGACAAAAGTGAACTAATTACTAGCTTATTGGAACTTATACATATAAATGTATGAAGCCCATTATGTGTAGTCGAGAGCGATGGATTTCAACTTCATATGCTTTCTCTGAAAATTTGAGTGAATATATGAATATTTACTTAATGAGGATGTAGTGTGAAACATTTGAAAAGTTCAAAGACTTTCAAGATGAAATGCAAAATCAATGTAACAAGAAAATAAATAATTTATGATAGGATCATAAATGAAGATATTTGAGTTACAAGTTTAGCATAACACCTAAGATTTGAGGAATCATTCCATGGATTTGCGTTTCCCGAAACACCATATGAGTATAGAATAATCGAGATATGCAATGAAACCTTGTTTGACATGGTAAGATCAAAGGTGTAATTCATAAAACTGCCATTATATTTTAAAGATTAAAAGATTTAGTGACTACCGCTTTTTCACTAAAAAAGAGCTCCATCATGATCCATTGAAATGACACCATATAAAGTTATGGTTTGGGATAAAACCCAAGTTGTCATTTCTTAAACATTGGTATGCTATGCATAAGTAAGATGTTTACAACCAAAGTCGGATGAGCGAGTCTTTGTAGGTTATTTCGAATAATCATTGAGTATTCCTCCATAACACCAGAGACAAAAGTGTTTGTCGCTTAGAATGTCAAGTTTTTTTAAGAAGAAATTTTTTGTGAAAAGGTTAAGTGGGAGGACAATATAACTTTAATAAAGGTTAAGAGAACCTTAGCTATATGTGCAAAGTTGGCAGCACCGGAAAGCGTGCCGAAGGCAGCAACAACGCTCATGGCTCACGTGCCTCAAAGGTTGTGGTCACGGAGGTCTAAGTTCCTATTGAACAAAGTAGGTCGGGTAAACAATCAAATACCAAGATTTGAGAGTTGAATCATTATTTGATAATAATGAACCGACTGCATGCAAAGAAGCGATGATGGGCCCTGAATCCGTCAAATGGCTTGAAGCCATAGAATCCATGATAGTTCCATACACGAGAAATCAAGCTTTGAACTTGAAAGACCCTCTGAAAAGGTGTAAGACCTTACAGTAGTGTTTGGATATATAAAGAAATAGACATGGATGTTTCACATCTATGAAATAGTCGACATGTTGGGAAAGAGTTCACACCAATGCTCAATGGTTGACTATGACAAATATTTGATCTTTCATAGCGATATTTAGTCTAGACGGATTAATGTAGCAAACACTACATATATTGGTATATGATAGTTGAATAAACAAAACAAACTTCTTCTAATAGAATTGTTACCTAGGACGTGTGTGTAACATCCCAAAAATACTCAACTTGGATCATCAAACTCTAATCATCAAAATTAGGGTTAACAAGAACTTTTCCAATTAAAAATATGAAGGCATGCATATGTGTAAGCATTACAACTTGGATTCTTTTGAATTGCCATGCTTGTGTGTTTCTTTGCTTGTAAAATGATTCTTAGGTGAAATAAACATCATCTAAACAATCCCCACACTTTTCCCAAAGACAAACAAATCAAAACAAACAAAATGAGTGAATGGTCACTTTGGCCAAATTAACTCCCATGCCTACTTTGGCTATCCCTAACTTTCAGAACCTAACAGAAACATGTTTGGATCTTTGCACCCCTTGATAGTACTCATAACAAAGTACCAAGGCCCACTTTGTGATCATCCAAAATCATTCAAATGCATAGTTTACATGACAGTTTAAAATTGAATCTATTTCATATGGGAAGAACCCACTTTTCAAAAACCACTCAAACAAGCTCAACTTTCAAAACCCAAGCATCCACAGACTCACCAGCACATGCCTAGCACACCCACCAAAAATCTTTTCAAAATTCAAAACTTGAATTCATGCGGCCATTTCATCAAACACCTTGCAGATACAAATCAAACAAAATCAAAACACTATAGTGTGCAGTGATTCTGGCCTAACTGGTTCCCTCTCTAGCTCACAACACCCTTAGTAGATCATCTAGCAACCTTAACTAAGCTCTATCCCTACTATAAGCTTGCCAATATCATCAATGGTGAACAGGACGAGAGCACCCATGTCACCCCAGTGTGGACAACAAGCTAGGGGAAGAACTAGCCGTGCCAACCTTGTCTGGGAGGTAGCCCATGTCTCACCGCCCCCTCTCGACCAGCCCTGCCTCGCAGACAGCAACCAGAACCGCCAGGAACGCCGCGCCCGTGCCGCTGTCGACCATGCCGACCCGCGCCACAGAGCACGCGCCGTTCCCACTCAACCCGACCACCTCGAGCCCTCGCCGCCCGCAAGCATGCTTCCCACCGTCCCAGGAGACCGCCAGACATGCCCATTTCACCGCCCGTACCCCGTAGCCACCGCTCGCCGTCAAATACGCCGCCTCTGCCTCGTAGAGCACCGTGCGTTTCCGACCGTTTACCACCGCCCCTACACGCGCATTAAAGCCCTAGAGCATCGCCAGGAGACCACCGATCGATCGCCACCTTTGTCCATGCCTCTAGCAGCCCGTAGCCGTGTCGCCACCGTCGCCTGCCCATCCCGTTCGGTCTCGCCGTCGAGCCTATAAAAGGAGGCCACCCCCAGCCGATTGAAGCACACCATTTCACTCCCCTCACCTCACTGATCATTCCACCTCGTAGCCGGAGCAAGGCGAGCAGCGCATCGTCGGAATTGCGCCGGAGCAGGCCGCCTCTGGAGAAGAAGGGCGTCGTCGATTTCGTCCACCCCAGGAGCTCCGCGACCACCCCTGAGTTCGCCGTCGTCGACTTTATCGTTCGCCCACATCGCCAACCTTCACCTGAGCCCCGGTGAGCCTCCCACGACCCCCACCTACCGCGTTAGGGTTCTGTCTCGCCGGCTCTACTCGACGTGGAGGATGAACCAAAGCCGTTAGATGAGAACTAGATCTCACGGTACATGTTGCCCCGTACCGCTTCGCACCTCCCCGTCTCACTGACGCGTGGGGAAAACCACTTAACCAGCCCGCGTAAGCGCTGTGCGTAGCGGGCCGGCCCATTATCGTCTCCCGCGCAGCCCAGTCGTTTGAATTTAGATTTTTCAATTTAGATTCAAACTTAGTTTTGTACCTAGTTTCAAAAATCAACCCAGCTCGATTTGGTGAACCAAATTGAATGAAACCAATTTTGTTAGAAAGGTCTTGAAATGCTTAATCCAAGCCCGTTGGATTCAAATCATTTGGATCCGTAGACCATCCTTGGTAAAAATAACAAGGCAGAAGCTTTTCTGCATTCAAACATTTTTCAAATTTAAACCATAATAGCTTTTGAGTTGATTCCAACTCTCAAAAATCACATTTGACCATACCTTTAAGAATATATAAAAATATATGGGTTTACTTACAGAAATAATGTCCAAGTAATAAAAGAATGTCACATAGGCATTTCTAGTCACTTTATTTAATTAAAATAAAACGTTAAACCTTAATTAAAATAAAAGGTTTGGAGAATATTAAATCTTAAGTAGTTTTTCAGTGAGTAGAAATTACTTTTATAAAAATAAAATCAATAAGACAAATGCTTTAGTCTTTTAATGTTAGTGATGATGCTAGATCATCTATAGAACCCTTGTGTGTGATGATTGAAAGTAGTTAAGTATTGTTTGGTAATTGTGTACCTCGTATTTATTTATAGACACTTGTACCGACCAAGGATACGAGGAGGAAGGAGGATACTACGAAGAAGAAGCCGAGGACAACTTCAACCACTGCTCTGCACAAGGCAAGCCAATACTTGCAAGCTATTAACTTAGCAAGCTTATACTGATACTTGTGCAAGCCTTACTAATCAAGTTGACCTCTGCAAGCTAATACGTGTTTGTTACCATGCCAACCATATGCCTTAAGCATATGTGATCATACCCACTTGACAACCCAATCCTAGTTCTACTTGCAAACTTTCTACTTTATTTTTTTTCTTTATCAAAGCTTTTACTTAGAGTTTACTTAAGTGACTTGTAGATTCTAGAAAGATAACTAAAGGTTGCATAAAGAGCATAAAATTTGGCCTAAGCTAGATAATATTGATGTCATCCTAAGGCATGAGATTGAACTTAGTTCAAACTCCCCTAGTTTATCACCCCTCATTAGTAGATGCTAGTGCTAAGCATAAAACTTGATCAACTTTAGATGGGAGTACTTGGTGAAAATGGTTATGAAAACCATGGAATGATGGATCATTCTACTGAGATGTTTTGACATGTGTTTCCAAACACCAGATGATTTTGGTGATGAAAATGTTGAGGCATGAGCCTTAGCCCTTTATAAAACTGATGGTTGTCTGGATGCGATACCATTCCAATTTTACCGTACAGCCACAATACCCGAAGATTGGGTAGGGCTTGACTGGAAACTTATATACCTTAGTATTGGTTCCCTCATGGCCAAGGTCTGAGCTGAGGCTACCTTGTGAAGATTGTCCACCTGTGCAGTACCCAAGATGACAGTTGGTCATGGTTGGGAGGCCAAACTCACAGGAGAGGTGCCTATACTAGGGCGTGTAATTGAAAGGTTAGGATTGATTATCCGCATACTGAGTATGGTGAATTCAGGATTTGTTCCTGACGGATGTATCAAATGTTGTGGTGAAAGTGTACAATCACTGTAGAGTGTCAAACTATTCGAATAGCCGCTTCCGCAGTTATGGACAGTTGGAGTGGCCATACTGTTTCCCCGTCAGATGTTTTCAAAATGACTTGTGAATGAATTGAGATTTTGACTTGACCACAACAGAGTTGCGACATGAAATTCAAGTTCCCACTTAGGTGTTATAAAATTTGACTAGCTTTCTCTTGCTTCTGAACTTAGTAGAGGTAAATCTGGATTTTTGCAAAACAACCCTAGAGTTTAGTGTCCTACTACAAAAAAAACCCTTAACTGTTAGTATTAGTTTGCGAGTACTTAAAGAGTACTCATGGCTTTGTCCCTGGCTATTCCCGTGGCCATACTATGAAGAGGAGTACCAGGATAATGGACCCCAGGAAGGTTACGACAACTAGGATCATCTCCCATCGTCAGCATTGCCTATGACCCCGAAGATGGAGCTTCACCTACGCTACCGTTATTATTACGTATTTCCGCTGCTTGAGTTGTATTAAGAACTGGATCATGAGATCCTTATTTGTGTAAGACCTTATGTATGGTTTGTAATGGATGATGTACTGTGGTATCCAATTCTTTTATGTCTCGCAAAAATGGTAATCCTGGGATTGCGATGTATGGCATAATAGGCATCTGGGATTAAAAATCTGGGTGTTGACAGTGTGCATGACATGGTCCAAAGGGTTTTGTTAATTCGAAGGATGCTAAAAGCATATGAAAACTTCAATGGTTGAAGTAAGCATCGCGGAGTTGGAATCTTCACCATGATGAAACTGTTAAAAAAGATTAATTTCATCGGAAATGATGAAGATGCTTGCATTTGCAAGAAATTAAGTGGGAGCGCTAAGACATATTTCTCATAAATTATGTGGAAGACATATTGTTGATTGGAAATGATGTATCTTTTATTGACACTGGTTAAGAATTTCATTTCGATGAAAGGATTAGGCAAAACCCGAATATTTGGCATCAATATCTATATAGATAGATTGAGACGCTAATATGGTTGTGCTAAATGTACATATATGAGATTTGAATGAGTTCAATATGGAAATGACAAGAAAGGTTCTTTTCACACATAAAGGATTAAATAGAAATTCAAGTGTATTGACACTTGGTAAGTGAAACAAAGATTCATGTATTTTATCAATCATGCTGTGATATGTACAAATCCATATATGTCCTATGCTCTAAACTTTATAAGAATATACCATAAGGATTCATAATATGATCATTAGACGATAGTAAGGATATTCTTATGATCTTTTGGAAGAACTAAGAATATATTATTTTGTAGAAGTGACAAATAGATGGTTAGTTCATTGTAAAAGTAGTACATTGATACTAGTTTTGTCACAAAGTAAAAAATAAGTTATATCGATCTAAACTAAGGGTTGCACAATATGATGGAAAGTAAGTTCCATAATGAATTTGGATGAGTTCCAAAGTTAAGACATTGTGACAAATACTACAACAACAGGCTAAGTATATGACTGCTATTATAGCAACAAAAGAGGGCATTTGTGTCAAGTAGTTTATTATCAAACTAGGTGTGTCTCACAGAGGGATAGTACTATGAAGATATATTGTGTGACAATATTATCAACATGTTCAACCCCAAGGAACTAAAGGTCTCACCAAAGGACCAAATTTATACAAAGCCATCTCATTAGAGAATGAGTGATGCGTAGAGACGCAAAGACATAAAATTATACACGGACCTGAAAGAGTCGGATCCGAAGATCAGTTGACCACTAGCAATAGTGTACATACACCACTGGAAAGCCATAGGTGTTGAATACACGAATATTTGAAACTAGATTATTGTCTCTAGTGCAAGTGGGAGACTATTGGAGATATGACCAAGAGGCAATAATAAAGTGGTTATTATCATATCTTCATTCTTATGATAAATGTTTACATACCATGCTATAATTGTATTATAGGAAACTGTCACATCCCAAGATTTTCCAAATCTTGTAATGTGAAAAATAAATGAATAAAATAAAACTTTGTTGATTTTCAGGGTGAGAAGAAACTTTTTGATTCCAATTGGAAACTTTCAAACCTATTTTGATCAAATAAAATCCTAAAGGGATTTAAAAAGATAAATAAAACAATAAAGTTAAAAATATTTGGAATTACTATTTTTGAAATCTTTTAATAAAAGATTTAGTTTTCAAATGAAAAGGAAGAAATTTAAATAAGGATTATTTTATAAGCCAAATTAAAACTTGGCCATGCCTTTGAAATAAAATATTTCTATTTGATAAAAATAGTAAAGGTTTATTTAAATAAAATAAAAAGGATTTAATATCCAAGTTTATTAAAAATAAAGATTTTACTATTTCAATTAAACATCAAAACTTATTTATTTATTTTTAAACAAGCTTTCCAAGTATTCTTTATTTCCAAATAAAACTTACTGATTTGGTTTTGAAATTATTTAAATTTCAAATGGAGATTTTAAATAAAACAAATCCTATTTTGATTTAATAACTAAGGTCCATTTTATTTAATTATAAATGGACCCTAAAATAAAAATATTATTTTTTGGACTTTGGTTTTTGTTGTTAAACAGAACCAAAAACTCAAGGCAAAGTTTGAAGAAATTTTGAATTGATTTGAATGTTTGAATTGTTGTTTGAATAGCAAAACAGAAAATAGAAATAGAAAAAGATAAAAGCATTTGAAAAAAAAAATAGAGTTAGACTCGACCCAACTAAGCCTGGCCCAGAAGCCCAGTACCAGCCCAGCTATTCCCCCACGCGCGAAGCGTTTTCCACCTGAACCCGCACCCGCAGAGCGACTGACCGGTGGCCCCTCTTTCCCCCACTCTCCCTCGCTGACAGGCAGGCCCCACGCTACTGTTCGTCGTCTCCACCACGACCTTGTCGCCCCTGCCGTTGCAGCCAGTAACGCCGGAGTTGATTATGCATTGATGGAAGCGTTGATTCCTCCCAGTTATCGCACACATTTAACCGCCCGTGACCTCCCTCTCATTTTCCCCAGGAAGCTCCCACTCTCTGCCTCTAGGCTGCCTCAATTCGAGCCCACACCACCACTGCTCCGGCGAGTCTCACCGAGCGATTCCATCCAGTAGACACCGCCCCTCGCCTCCTTGACCAAGCTCACACACTCCCCAGCCCCTGGCGCTTCTGCATGTGCCTTCCGTTCAACCGCGGGCGCCCCAGAACCTCGGCTTCGACAACCTTTGAGCGCCGCCGCGTCTGCTACTATCTCCGACGACCTTCCCCTGGTAAGACAGACCGCCCCACGTCCTCTCGTTCATGCTCCTGCACTCACCACACTCGGCTACATCTAACTGTGCCCTTGTTTTCCCTCGGGGCAAACCGCAGCACCTCCCTCGACGACCACCAGACGAACCTGATGCCGCTTCAAGCTCCGACGAGCGATTAATCCCACTCCAGTGCGCCCCTCGCCAGACCAGCACCATCTCGACCTTCACCACGACCCTTCGAGCACGGTGAGACCTTCCTCTGCCTTCTTTGCTTCCTGTAACCGCCGTTAGCTCATTGTCCGACCGTGCGCCGCCGTTCACCGCCGTCAGCGCCGCACCGTTAGATTTCCATCTGGCGGCCACGATAGATTCATTTAACGAAAAGGTACGGGCTAGTCTGAGCCGCACGATCTATTTAGATCCAATGCCCCGCAGAGGCCGATCCGTGCGAACCGGTACCGCCCAATAATATCACGCCGCGTGGCACTGGATGATTTAAAACAAAATTTTGAAATCAGATTTAGATGCAAACTTGTAAACCTTGTAACTTTGGATCCACACGTCCAAAATTTGCAAACTTTATATCAATGGAATCAGTGGAACAAGCCCTAGCCAACCATGCAATTTTTTTAGTAAAAAGCCTCTGGTAAAATGTTTGTTTTTGCAGAAACATTTGTATGCTTGTTTAGGTTATAAAAATTATTCCAAAATGATTTTGAGGTTGAAATCTTTGCAAATTGGTTTGTGGTGAACTTACTGACCCTAGGAACCAAGTTTTGAGAATTAACAACTTATTTGGTGAACAACATAAAGTTTTTGCTTTGATAAAAATATTTTTCACCACATAAAATAATGGATGGATTTAAAAATGGTTTATAGACAAAACCCTTTTGCAAATGACTTTGCCACTTTGGAAAATGACCACTTTG
The DNA here is from genome assembly GCA_916181665.1 of Avena sativa. NCBI lineage: Eukaryota > Viridiplantae > Streptophyta > Magnoliopsida > Poales > Poaceae > Avena > Avena sativa. Next base: position 514,856,591 of record OV702294.1, read on the forward strand.
ATCCTCACAATGTATAAGCCTAGTAGAAACCCTCTTTACAAATAAGACTATCTTTTGCATGCTTGCATGCATGACTTAGTTCCTATTATTTTAAGTGTGGTGTTTTGTTTGATTGGTTATTGGATGGAATGCTAGTTGATATTGTGTTTGCTTGATTGATTGTAGTGAAGTTAGAAAAGTGTGAAACTAGCAAGATCAATAAGTAAACCAACATTCCCTACCAAAAAAGGCAAGTGACGCTATCATCTAAAGTCCTACTATTTTCATTATACTTAGTGGATTTTGAAACATGCATGAAAAGAATTTCTATACTTATGCTATTCTAAACCCTAATAGGATACCTTATATATATTCCTTAGTGAAAACAATGTAGTTGTAAAATGCTTAGCCATGCTATATATTTTGAGAAGAGATACATGTTGAGATTTTATGAAGTTGAGAAAAGACTTATGTTTTACATAATAAAACAAGTACTCAATGAACCACCTAGGTGGACAAGGATACTCAAGTTTTGAACAAGGTGGCAACAAAAGGAACCATGTCTATGGCAATCTCTTTTGTTGTGCACCAAAAGAAAACCACCTAGGGACTTAGAGATTGAACATGTTTCTCCAATTGTGGCTTTCGTGTACAGCCACATGCTACATATGGCTCTGGCTTAGTCAACTACATTGGGAAGACCCATGCATTGTCTTCAGGTTACTGAAAATGAGGGAACTCGAAACCCTACATGGGTGCCTGAAGACAAGCTAGCAATGGTGTATGGGAGGACCCTTTGGAAAGACTTCGTCACATTCTCAATCTGTCAGTACTCCATCTTGGTGAGTACTTATCCAGCGGCCACTGGTGGCAACAAGATGAGAGTGTATCATGTGGGTAGAGTGTACAACTTCTGCAGAAGATAATAAAATCTAAGTACTTAGCCGTGTCCCCGGTTATGGACAATACTGAGCAACTAAAGCTTGAATCTATGGGAAATCTCGACATTCCAATTTCTAAAAGAAAAACTTTAAAGTGACAACAAAAGACTTGAAGCACTTGGGGGTACCAAGGAGCTCAAGAGATTTTGATGAAAACTTGAAGCACTTGGGGATTTACCAAGGAGCTCAAGAGATTTTGATGAAAACTTGAAGCACTTGGGGATTTACCAAGGAGCTCAAGAGATTTTGACAAAGACTTGAAACACTTGGGGATTTACCAAGGAGTTCAGAAAGATTTGACAAAAGATCAAAACCATTTTTAAAAGATAGGATAAATTATTGCTTTCTGCAAATGAGCCTAAAACCCTACTTAGCCAAATATGCATGTATTAATAGGTCCACTTATATTCTACATAGTAGTGAAACTTGCCAATACAATTCAAATGTATTGACCCTTGTGGCTGTAACTTGTTATGTTGCAGGTTTTGTTTGATATTAGTGAAGTCGATTGAATAGGATTACAAGTCTACAACCAACATGTTTGCCTGTGGCACTATGAAGATGAAGGACCCCATGCTTATAGATATTCTGCTGCAATGTAATGTAATAGCCAAATGAGCTATGTAAGATGTAATAAAATTATGTTATTCCTGGTTATAAAGTTATATTATGACCTTTGTTTCTTGATATTACATCTTAACTGTGGATGCTAGCTATTGATCCAGGGACTAGCATTGTAAACACAGGGATCTCTACCTTATTAAAGGTTAGGACCTCTTACAGAAACATTAATACTTGTGTGATTTGTAAACATAAAAGATTCCCTAGTAAAGCCTCTTGTTAAACTAGCTTGTTGGTTAATATATGATCATGGTTTCTTGATCATGAACATTGAGATGTTATTAACAACAAGATCATATCATTAGGAGAATGGTGTGATGGACATACTCCTATAGTTAAGCGTAGCATAAAATGTAGGGTTCGCAGCATAGAAAACAAAAAATTTCCTATGATGGGAACAACTATGTACCAAGATCTATTTACTAGATACAAGAAACAGGCGGATATACATCCGTAGAGAACATACCCTTGAAGACCGACAAAGCTTAACGAGGTTGAACTCGTGGTTGATGTAGACGATCTCTTGCCTCTCTCAAGATCGAGAGGAAGTCCTAGCGCCACAAATCAGCGGCGCATCCGTGCTCGCACACACGTCCGAGGCACCGAGCAATCTCCGCCTCCTCGCTCCAGCAATGCAGCGGAGGCACAACTCTTTCTTGCCGAAAAGCCACTGGGAACATGTATCTCGCTAGTCCGAGACCATGGGGGATAAATACTAGAGGGGGAGAGATATCCTTCACGAGGAGGTGTGAGTGAGAAGTGAGGAGAGGGGGGCAGCCCAAGGGGGCATGTCCACCATCCATGGAGGGTGCCCCCACCTCTCCCTCATTCATGTGGGTGGAAGCTCCACTCACAAAATGCCCCTTCAATTTTCTCCACTCAAAATCCCACTCAAATTCCCATTAAATTTCCACCAAATTTAATGCAAACTCTCATTAAATAAAACTCCCTTTATTTATTCATCATTTTGTCAATTACTTTAATGACAAACATTCACATATAACCCCTTGCTAGTATTTCATTTCACATGCAGAAACAAGTTCTGCAATTTCACCCAAAACCTGTTTCGGTATCTAGTGAAATAAATTCCTGCGCTTGTTATTCTTTTCAGCATGAAACTATTTGCTCCAAATGGTGTCGGTGTCTCTTAAGTGTGTCACCCTATGGTTCGCGAATAATGCGGACATGATCGAGACCCTTCTCAGATTAATAATAGAAGCGGGACCTAGAGATCCATACTGACTCCCACACATTCAACGATGACTTTCTTGTGATCGTGAGAACCTTTTACGCTAATATCTTAATCCCTTTGTATCACCATATATTACATGTCCGAGATTTGATCATCGGTATGTCCATACCTAGTTTGATCTTGTTACTGACATGTACTCTTTTCTTGTTCCCGTGATATAACATTCTAGTGATCAAATCACTTGCTTGGAAGCTAATCAATGTGATATCACCGAGAGGGCCCAGAGCATATCTATCCGTCATCGGGATGAACAAATTTCACTCTCAATCCATGGGCCTCAACATAACACTTTAGTAGTACTGAACCCATATTTATAATCACCCTTTTGTGGTGTGACGTTTGATGTTATCAAGATACTCTTCCAGTGTTAGTGATTGACATGATCTCATGGTCTAAGGATTAGGATCACTTCGTATGCTGTTATAGCAATATAAACTCAATGACTTTGATCATAATCCTATACTTAGGATGAATGTTCATCACACCATTCCAATAATGTTGTGACCTTGTTATTAACAACATCCAATGACCATGATCAGAAAACCTTGATTATCTTGTTAATCAATGAGCTAGTTTATGAGAGAGGCATAACTAGGAACTTTCTATTTGTTTATTTAACACACATGTATTAACGTTTCCATATTAATACAATTATAGCATGCAAAATAAACATTTATCATAAATAAGGAATACGATAATAACCACTTTATTATTGCCTCTCGGGTATATTCCCTTCAGTCTCCCACTTAAACTAGAGACAATAATCTAGTTAGAAAACTTTGCGTATTGAACACCTATGGGTTTCTGGTGTTCCATATACGCGATTGCAAGTGGTTAACATAATCTACGGGTCTGACGCTTTTAGGTCTGTGTGTATATGCATGTCTTTGCGTCTTCACGCATCACTCATTCTCCAATGAGATGGCATTGTATAAATTTGGTCTTTTGGTGAGACCTTTAGTTCCTTGGGGTTAAATCATGTCGTTACTATTGTCATACAATATATCTTTAGTGTTAGCCCATTGCGAACCACACCTTAGTTTGATAACAAACTACTTGACACAAATGCCCTCCTTTGCTGCTACTGTAGCAGTCATATACTTAGCCTTTTGTTGTAATATCCGTCACAATGTATTAACTTTGGAATTCATCCAAATCCATCATGGAAACTTTCTTTCCATTTCATTGTTCCAACCATAGTTTAAATTGAGATAAACTTAATTTGTATCTTGTGACGAAACTAGTATCATTTTTCAATGAACTATTTGTCTCTTATGCAAATGGAATATATTCTTAATTCTTCCAAAAGATTATAAGAATATCCTTACTATCGTCTAATGATCATTTTATGATTCATTCTGGTATATGCTCATAACACATAGAGCATAGGACATATCTGGATGTGTACATATCACGGTATGATTGATCAAAATATTCTTGTGATTGTACTCATCAAGTGTCAAAGCACTTGAATCTTGTTTCACTTATCAAGTTTCGATACACTTGAATCTTTATTCAATTCTATTCCATGCGACAAGATCCTTTTCTCGTCGTTTCTATATTGAACTCCTTTAATATCTGATATATGTATGTTTGGCACAACTATATTAGCGTCATAGTCTATCCATGTAGACATTCATGCTAAATATTCGGGTTTTGCCTAAGTCTTTCATCGAAATGAAATTCTTAACCTTTGTCAAAAAAAGATACATCATTTCCAATCAACAAGATGTCCCCCACATAATATATTAGAAATATGTCTCAGTGCTCCCAATTAATTTCTTGCAAATGCAAGCATCTTCATCGTCTCCTGATGAAAACTACTTTAACAGTTTCATCACGGCGAAGATTCCAACTCCGTGATGCTTACTTTAACCATTGAAGTTTGCATGCCCTTTTTAGCATCCTTTGAATTTAACAAAACCCTTTGGACCGTGTCATGTACACGTCCTAAGTAACCATTCTATTATAAGAACTTTGTTTTGTTTATTCAACTACCATATACCAAATTATATGTAGTGGTTGCTATATTAATCCGTCCAGACTAAATATCGCTATGAAAGATCAAATCTTGTCATAGTCAACTCCTTGAACGTTGTCGTTAAATAATTTACGACATGTCGACTATTTCATAGATGTGAAACATCCATGTCTGTTTCTTTATAGATCTAAATATGGCCGATAGATTTTTACACCTCTCCAGAGGGTCTTCCAAGTTCAAAAAACTTGATTTCTGGTATATGGAACTATCACGAATTTTATGGCTTCAAGCCATTTGACGGAGTCAGTTCCCATCATTGCTTATTTGCATGTAGTCGTTTCATCATTGTCAAACAATAATGATTTACTCTCAAATCTTAGCATTTGATTGTTTATCCGACCTACTTGGTTCAATAGGAACTTGGACCTCCGTGATCACAACCTTTGAGGAACATGAGCCATGAGCATTATGGCTACCTCCGGAAAGTTTTCTGGTGCTACGCAACTCAGCACATATAGCTAAGGTTCGTTAACCTTATCAAAGTTCTATTGGCCTCCCACTTAACTTTTGCGAAAAATTCCTTTTTCAAGAAACTTCACATATCAAGCAATAAACCCTTTTTTCCTCGGTGTTATGGAGGAATAACCAATGGTTATTCAAAATAACCTATAAATACATGCTCATCTGACTTTGGTTGTAAACATCTTACTTATGCTTAGGATACCAAAATTTAAGAAAGGACAACTTGGGTTTTACCCCAAACCATAACTTAGATGGTATCATTTCAATGGATCAATGTGGAGCTCTTTTCAGTGTAAAAGCGGTAGTCTCTAAAGCTTTAATCTGTTAAAATATAATGGCAGTTTTATAAATAACACCTTTGATCCAACCATGTCAAACAAGGTTTCATTACAAATCTCAAACACTCCATATTCCTATGGTGTTTTGGGAGATGTAAATCTAGGTGTTTTTCTAAACTTGCAACTCAAATAAATCCCTTTATGATAAAATCATAAATCATTTATTTTATTGTTACACTTGCAACTCAAATAAATCCCTTTATGATAAAATCATAAATCATTTATTTTCTTGTTACAATGATTTTCCACTTCATCTTGAAAGTATTTGAAACGTTTTCAAATATTTCATACTTCTTTCTCATTAAGTGAATATTCACGCAAATTTCTGGAGAAAGCATATGAATTTGAAATCCATCGCTTATGACTACACATAATGGACTACATACATCGATATGTATAAATTCCAATAATTTAGTCGATCGTTCTTCTTTGGCCTTTTGAACGAAGTTTTAATTATCCCGAGGAAAGTCTCACAAGCGTCACTTGATCAAATCAAAGACTCCAAAAATCCATTAATATGGAGATTCTTCATGTTTTATTTCCAATATAATTTAAAAGGTGATGTCACTTCGTAAGTGATCTTTCAATCATTTGTCTTGCAACATTTTAGCATTAGTTTTTATGGATGTGATTTCTCCAAATAGATTTGTAAATCATCCATCTTATATGGAATACAGTAATTATTTGAACAATCTTTGTTCTCATAATACCTGATTTAAATAACGATTATTAAAACAAATCTTGAAGGCAAGCTTTAATGTCAACGAGGAATACAAACAACGGTTTGTTTGTTTTCGATGAACATCATCACATATTCTCTTGCTAGTTACTTAGGCCATTGTGGTTCATGAATTGCGTCATTCTGTATGAAATTTCATACCAACCAATTCGGTATCCAATACCCAAGAACCACATTGTTTAACAAGCAAAGAATACAACCATAACATGTATATCATCTATATACCTAAACTAGATATTTCTAGTATTTTCTTTTCTTTTCTGCCAAATATATTTTATAGATTCTCTTTCAGCATTTCCTTTTACTTTTAAAAGAATCTTTCAACATCAATAGTGGCGCCATATACATGACACATAGTCCAAAGCGTGTATATTAAAATAGTAATACCTTTGGACTTGCACTTTGAAGTAGATCACCATCATCAAATGATCGGCGTTCTTTCAAAATCCATTCTTTTGTAATATTTTAGTGTAGTAAACGCTTTACATACATCTTCTATTCATCCTTATCATGACGACTTTCATGATCAAGCTAATGTAGCTTATAAAGGCGAATCGTGAGTATAACATTACTTTCCAAAACCCTTTTGGATGATTAGGATGTCTAGCATCTCCAACCTTTGCAAATTCTCATCCAATATGAGAACATATATTATACTCTATCATATTGCAACCTAAACATTGTTTCAGATATCGTTATATCCGCCACACATGATGGTTTCTGAAACAATTCTTTCAGCTCCTAGATAATCCTGATATTTAAATCAAGAATCATGGAGGCAAACATGATACTTAAGATACTAACACTAGAATTGTTACTCTCGATTTAATACTAATTATTAAACTTCATGGAGTAAACAGAGTTTGCTGAAGATTGCAATAGGACTCTGAACATTAGATTGACACTCAACACAATATGATACCAGTTCGTAAAGTAAATATCCAGACTTCTATAGTTCTATTATCTCAATTATAACTAAGCATAAAGTGGTGAACGAATGCCAATGACTACAACATATTATGAAAATTCACTTTGATATAATTTATGATAAATTGAGTTCTACTAATCCAAATTAGAAATGAACTCCCACTCAAAAGCGACATCCCTTGTGTCTTTTTGGTGATTACATGAACCAAATCCACTACACCAAGTTCGATCATCACGTGAGTCGTTGTAGCTTCAAAGGCGAGCATCCATATGGTCATCATATCAAAACATATGACTCATGCTTAACCTTTCGGTCCGTGTTCCGAGGCCATGTCTATACATGCTAGGCTCACCAAGTAAGAACCTTAGTATTCGCGTGTGTAAAACTGTCTTACACCCGAGATAAGCTCATGGATTAAAAGTACACCCCATCATAACGTGATGTCTTGAAGCAACGAAACATTGTCGGTGCATACTTAAGGAAGAACACATTTTTATCTTGATATCTAAATGAGGGATCATATTATTATGCTAATAAAACGCGAAACTAGCAATGTAAGATGCGACAAACATCACTTGTTAATAAGTGAAATGATATGGTTCTTGCACTTGATATCCATCATGTGCATCGTTGTATGATCCTCATCATTCCTTTATGTGTAAGGCCAAGGTCTGTGGAACTGTAGTTATGTGTGTTGTAAGAGTATCGACTTATACTTTTACTTACAACATCACCATATCATGACACTAGCCCAGCAACAATCTAAACTAGACGCCTCTAACCATTGCAAGTTTTACGTGGCTTAGGGCTTTCGAAGATAGAACCGTTATTACCTACGAACATGAACCACAATGAGGATAACCAAATTGTTGACAACTCGTTTCAAATTAGATATTGACTATTGTAGGAGAGACAGACACCCGCTAGCCACTTATGCAAAACTAGTTGCATGTCAAGCGTGGAACAGGTCTCATGTGCGAGGACATGTAAAGTTTGTCCGGGCCGCTTCATCCCACTATGCCACCAATATCCAAAGTACAACTAAGAAGCAATAACATGATCATCATCGCCCACATACTCATATGTGTACTACCCATGCAAAGCATCTACGCATAGATCCGGCTGTGATACCACTGTAGGGTTCACAACATAGAAAACAAAAAAATTCCTATAATGGGAACAACTATGTACCAAGATCTATCTACTAGATACAAGCAACGGGCGGATATACATCCGTAGAGAACATACCCTTTAAGACTTACACATCTTAACGAAGTTGAAATCTTGGTTGATGTAGATGATCTCTTGCCGATCTCAAGATCGAGAGAAAGTCCTAGCGCCGCAAATCAGCGGCGCATCCGTGCTTGCACACACGTCCGAGGCACCGAGCAACCTCTGCCTCCTCGCTCCAGCGATGCAGCGGAAGCATAACTCTTTCTTGCCAAAAAGCCACCGGGAACATGTATCTCGCTAGTTCGAGACCATGGGGGATAAATACTAGAGGGGGAGAGAGATCCTTCACGAGGAGGTGTGAGTGAGAAGTGAGGAGAGTGGCTCCTTATATAGGGGAGGGGGCAGCCCAAGGGGGCATGTCCACCGGCCATGGAGGGTTCCCCCACCTCTCCCTCATTCACGTGGGTGGAAGCTCCACTCACAAAATGCACCTTCAATTTTCTCCACTCAAAATACCACTCAAACTCCCATTAAATTTCCACCAAATTTAATGCAAACTCTCATTAAATAAAACTCCTTTTATTTATTCAGAATTTTGTCAATTACTTTAATGACAAACATTCACATATAACCCCTTGCCAGTATTTCATTTCACATGCAAAAACACTTTCTGCAATTTCACCCGAAACCAGTTTCGGTATCTAGTGAAGTAAATTCCTGCGCTTGTGTCACATCCCAAAATTTTCCAAAATTTGAAATGTGAAAAATAAATAAACAAAATAAATAATTGATGAAATTTAGGGTGAAAAGAAACTTTTTGTTTCAAAATGGAAACATCAAAAAACTCTTCTTGAACAAATTTGAATAAAAGGGAATCCAATCAAATTGAAATCAAGTGAAATGCATTCATCAATGAATGTATCTTAAAATTTAAACTTGGGAAAATAAACCAAAACCCTAGAACCCTAATGGAAGGAAATCATTTCCAAAATTTCTCTAAGACCATGGATTTGATCCATATAAAATTCAACAATAATCATTTTAAATGATCAAAATTGATAAACAAAAATATTATAAAATCATTGAAATTGGTTTCATTTAATTTGGAGCCATAGATAAAAACTTTTGAGTTTAATATGGCAAAAGTAAATAATTTCCAAAGCTAATAAAGATCCTATCTAAAATCCATACCAAAATGTGAGCAAAATAATCCTAAAAGGATTTAAATGGATAAACAAATATTAAATAAAATTCTACAAATTGGTATCACCAAGTTTGGATCCATTAATAAAAAGATATGGATTATTATAAGACAAAGAAAGAAATGAATAAATAGGGAATATTTAAAAGCCAAATTAAATCTTGGCCAAATCCATAAACAAATGGAAGTTACTAAATAATAAAAAGAAATAAAAATATTATTTAAATAAAACTATATGGGCTCTGAACCATATTCCATTTTATTTAAATAATGACAAATTGCCTAAACTAAATAATAAATCCCAAGAAATTATTTAGAAGACAAATTAAAACCTTGAGTTAAATCCATAAACAAATGGAATCAAGATAATCCAAATAAAATAAAGGGATAAGAAATATTCAAATAAAATTATATGGCATTGATCAAATTCAACTCTATTTGAATAAAGACAAAATCCCTAAGGTAAATGATTAATTAAATCATGATAAAATAATAAATGGAAATTTACCAAAGTGGATTAAAAGGTTATCTAATTAACTTAAAAGAATTATCTGAATAAAAATTTAAATGGGATTAAAAACCATATTTGATTTTATTTGAATAAAGACAAATGCCCAATTTAAATGATTAATAAATCATATTAAAATATTTTAAATAATTCAAAATGAATTATTTGCACTAATGAATAAATAAAACCTAAAGAAAAAGGTTTGGTAAAAATTAAGATTCAAATAAGAGTTTGAAAATATAAATAAAATCTTATTTGAATAAAAGACAAGTGCCTATTTTAAATAAATAATAAACCATAAAAGAATAAAATAATTATTCTAAAATGGACTTTAAAATGCATTGATAAACAACATTAAAACTTACTGAAAGTTTGGTAAAGCTCTAAATGCAAATGGCTGTTTGAATTGTTTGAACAAATTCAAAACAGAAGATGAAAACAGAAAAAGAAAAAGAAACAGAATAAAAAAAGGGAAAGAACCAGCCTAGCCCAACCTGGCCTAACAAAGCCCATCTAGCCCACTCTCTCCTCCCCCAAATCGTTTTCCTTCACCCGCGTCTGAACCCACTCAGCCACTGATGTGTAAACCCCATCGTACCCCCACCACACTCGCTGACGCCAGGCCCCACCGCCAGCTCATCTTCTTCCTCACCCGCCGCTGACCACGCCCCTCTCTGGCCGTTTTACTATCGTTGAATGCCGACGTGAATACACATCAATGCCGCGCTAAATCCTCTCCATGACCACGCGTGTTAAATCTCCTCCCTCTTCTCTACCTTTCCCCCAGACGTCACACACCCGCTGCCCATAGGCTGCTCGAATTTCTAGCGGCAAGCACCACTGCTCCGACGAACTGTTTTCCCCGATTCCGGCGAGCACAATCACCCTACCATACCTAACCTCCACGAGCCTACTCCCTAGCCTCTTGCGCATCTCCTAGTAACACCCACTCGTCCACGCAATCCCAGAGACTCGACAACCTCGACGACAGAGCGTCGCCACCGTCTGCCTCAACTCCAGCGACCCTTCCCCGGTAACCCTGACCTCGCCTCTCCCTCTCAATGATGCTCACGTGTTCGCCACACTTGCCTGCGTCTAACAAACCCTCTACCTCGCTCTCTGATGCCTTGTAGCCGTGCCCCCGTCAACAACAGGACGAGCCCGATGACAGAAGCTTCTCCGGCGAGGAATTATCAACGTCCCCGTGCGCCCCTTCGCCAGCTACGGCCACCTTATGCATCACCGTGACACTGCGAACCCGGTAAGCCCTTCCTACCCTTATATCGCCTGCTAGAATGGCCTGACCACCGCAGACAGAGCGCCGCCGCACGCCACCATCGAGCGCCGCTAGATTATGGTTAGAGTGCTTGGAACCATAGGATGCCGATCTGACGGATACGATAGATTCACTAATCGAAGAGGTAAGATTGATCCTGTGGCGTGTGATGCAACTTAGATCTAACGGCCCTTATCGATCGATCCACACGAAGCGGCATCGCCTAGTTAGAAGCAGACACGTGGCTCAGGATTTGATTTAAAAACAGAAACTATCCTATTATATGTTTGAATTTGTAAATTCCATAACTTTAAATCTACATTTCCAAAATTTTCAAACATTATATCAATGGAATCAGCAAAAAGAATACTTTCCAACCATGTCCTTTGTTTAGTGTTTTGCTTCTGGAAAATTTGTTGTTTTTGCAGAAACATGTTTAGGCATATTTTGAGTATAAAAATTATTCTAAAAATGATCTCAGGGTAAAATCTTTTGCAAATGGATTGTTTTGAATCTACTGACCATAAAAACCAACTTGTAAATTTAAAAATATATTTTCTAATGCTAAGGAATAAATCTTTGAATAAAAGCATTTCTAGTTAAATAAAAATGTTGTTTATGTTTTAAAAATGCTTTTTGAGTAAAACCTTTGGAAAATGATTTGAATTAAACTCTCTGACCCTAAACAATAAGTTTTGGATTTAAAAATGTATTTGATTAACCCTAGTAAAATTATTACTTTGACTAAAAGCATTTCTAGAAAAATAAAGTGTTGCTTTGATTAAAAAATGGTTTAAGTGAAACATTTTGTGAATGGAATTGTTTTAAAACACTTTGACCATAAACACTAACATGTTGTGTTTAAAAATATATTTGACGAACACTAGAGATTATCACTTTGATTTAAATCATCTCTAGCAAAATAAAAATGATTTAAATGGCCATTTTCACTAACTTGTTTTCAAATGACCTTGCCACTTTTACAAATGACCAATATGTGTTTTAAAATGTTTATAGCCCATTATAAACCACCTTTCCAATTAAAACAATATTTTTGCATGCTTTCATGCATTGCCTTGTTTTTATCATTTTGTGTGATTAATTGTTTGAATGCTAGATTGAAATTATGCCTTGATTGAATTGTAGTGAAATTTGAAGAGTGTGACTATTGCAAGATCAAGGAGTGAACTTATATTCTCTACCAAAAAGGAAAGTGGTGCTTCATACTTTTGTCCCATTATTTTCACTATGCATTAGTGATATTTCTAAGTAGGACTTGCATGGAATTTTTACTAACTATGCTATGCCATGGGAAATCCTAGTAGATGATGCCTTAGTAGAATTTTCCTAAGTTAAGATCCCTACTACTATCATGCTTAGCTTAGATAGTAGAAAACAAGGGTGGATTATATTCATGCTATGAAATACTTCTGAGTCTATGACTTGTGTTTTGTTTAATAAAACAACTATGTGAATGAATCACCTGGGTAGAATGGTTGAGAATGGATTATGTTGAGTGGTTACATAGGGACCCATATCTATGGCCTACCCTAGTGTATCTCACTTGTGGAATGCCACCCAGGAACAAAGAGATTTGAGATGCCATATGTTAGGAAGCTTATAGTGCATCCACATGGCATTATGGGCTCTGCCTGGATCACATAGGTTGCAATAACTTAGCCAAATGGACAGTTGGTGGTAGGGGGTGATAGGTTTGGAACGCGTCCATTTTTGTCTAAGGCTTCTAAAATATCTTGTCTCGATGCATGTCGAGTCTTGTGCGGAAAGTGCACCACCTCTCAAGAGAGTAAAATCTAAGTACTTAGCCGTGTCCCCGGCAATGGACAATTTGAGCATCAAGACATGGAATATATCAAGGATCTCCTCATCCCAATTTCTAAGTTAAAAACTTGTGGTTGAACAAGGGTAAAGGTTAACCAATATTCATTGGTTGTTCCTTGGGTGATTTTGACAAACAAAATCTTAGTGTTTTCAAATGATAAGGAAAATCTATTTTGAGCAAAGCAAGCCTAAGCTCCACTTAGCCAAATGCATATAGATGATAGATACCACTATTCTACCATAGTATCACTTGCCAATACAAATCAAATGTATTGACCCTTGTGGTTGTAACTTATTATGTTGCAGGTTTGTTTGATGTTAGTGAAGTGTGTTGATTAGGATTACAAGTCTACAACCAACATGATTGCCTGTGGCACTTTGAAGATGAAGGACTCCATGCTATAGTTATTTATGCTGCATTGTAATGAGATAGCCAAATGAGCTATGTAAGATGTAAAGAATTATTTTATTCCTGGTTATAAAGTTGTATTATGACCTTTGTTTCTTGATATTACATCTTAAACTGTGGATGCTAGCTATAGATCCAGAGACTAGCATTGTAAACACAGGGATCTCTACCTTATCAGGTTGGGACCTCTACAGCTTGTTATTCTTTTCAGCATGAAACTATTTGCTCCAAATGGTGTCGGTGTCTCTTAAGTGTGTCACCCTATGGTTCGCGAATAATGCGGACATGATCGAGACCCTTCTCAGATTAATAATAGAAGCGGGACCTAGAGATCCATACTGACTCCCACACATTCAACGATGACTTTCTTGTGATCGTGAGAACCTTTTACGCTAATATCTTAATCCCTTTGTATCACCATATATTACATGTCCGAGATTCGATCATCGGTATGTCCATACCTAGTTTGATCTTGTTACTGACATGTACTCTTTTCTTGTTCCCGTGATATAACATTCTAGTGATCAAATCACTTGCTTGGAAGCTAATCAATGTGATATCACCGAGAGGGCCCAGAGCATATCTATCCGTCATCGGGATGAACAAATTTCACTCTCGATCCATGGGCCTCAACATAACACTTTAGTAGTACTGAACCCATATTTATAATCACCCTTTTGTGGTGTGACGTTTGATGTTATCAAGATACTCTTCCAGTGTTAGTGATTGACATGATCTCATGGTCTAAGGATTAGGATCACTTCGTATGATGTTATAGCAATATAAACTCAATGACTTTGATCATAATCCTATACTTAGGATGAATGTTCATCACACCATTCCAATAATGTTGTGACCTTGTTATTAACAACATCCAATGACCATGATCAGAAAACCTTGATTATCTTGTTAATCAACGAGCTAGTTTATGAGAGAGGCATAACTAGGAACTTTCTATTTGTTTATTAAACCCACATGTATTAACCTTTTTGTATTAATACAATTATAGCATGTGAAATAAACATTTATCATAAATAAGGAATACGATAATAACCACTTTATTATTGCCTCTCGGGCATATTCCCTTCATAAAGATCAAGTCATTTCAATAGTTCGTTTGCTATAAGCTTTCTAATACATAGTAACCTATTTACTTTGACCATGAGATCATGCTAATCACCATCACTAGATGGATGCTTTGATGACATCAAACACCACACTTTAATTGGGTGGATATAAAGGTGGCATTGAGTGTTTGGAAAGTATGTGTTGAGGCACATGGATCAAGAGTTGGATTTGTCCATCCTTAGGACAGATAGATATACTCTCGGCCCTCTTGGTGGAATGTCATCCAATTAGCTTGCAATCAAGTGACTAGCTCACAAGAGATCACATATCACGGGAACAAGAAAAGAGTACTTATCGGTAATGAGGTTGAACTAGGTATGTAGAGATACCGACGATCAGACCTCGGATAAGTAAACTATCGTGAGACAAAGGGAAATTTGTATCGTATGTAAGTGGTTCATTTGATCGCAAAGTAATTGTAGAAATATGTGGGATCCATATGAATTTCCAGATTCCTCTATTAGTTATTGATCAGAGAAGTGTCTCGGTCATGTCTACATATTTCACGAACCGTAGAGAAACACACTTAAGGATTCAATGTTGTTTGGTAGATATGGAATGTAAGTATGGAGACTGAATGTTATTCGGAGTGTCATATAGGATCCGGGATATCACGAGGAGACCCAAAATTGTCCGGAGAATAAGATTCATATAAGGAAAGTCCAATTTTGGAGTTCGGGAATGATTCCGGTGTTTTCACCAGAATGATCTAGAAGGGTCTAGAAGGTTCACCGGACCGGAAGGGGAAGGGTGCATGAATGTGTCATGAATAAGTGGAATGATTGTGTCATATACTAAGTCACATGGTTGGGTGTTTGTAAGAAAGAAATTAAGCTCCAAATTAAAAGTCAAAAGGCAAGTTTGAAAAGTCAAACTGGGACAATGTATCCTGGTGGAGGAAGGAAAGAATCCTTCTTTCCCTCCACCACAAGCCAACAAGGAGAGGGAGTTGGGGAAGGATTCAAACTCCCCTATCCCAAGATGCCCTCCCTCTCATAAATAAAGGGAAGGGGGTTCCCAAAGAGACACACAACACCAGCCCCTCTCCACATAGCCTTCGCGGCGCCGCCCTCCCCAGCGCTGCCGTCGCCACAGCGCCGCTGCCGGTTCGTCGCCGCCACCCTAGCTGCCGGCCACGCCTCCTCCTCTCTGGCCCTCTAAACCCTAGATCACCGAAAACCCTAATTCTCCACCATAACCTGCTCCGTCTTAGGCGAAGCCCTGCAGGATCTTCCCTCTACTTCCAACACCACGCCGTCGTGCTACCGGAATCGCGAGAGGAGAACTACAACCTCCGCTGCCTGCTGGAACAAGGGAGAGGAAGGTCTTCATTGAGTCGGTCAACGCAGCGCCGCGGAAGGATCATCTACGCGATCTTGAGATCGGCAAGTGTACGACTACATCACTCATGAGAATCTTCTCTCGTTAACTGCTTTGGAATCTTCAAGGGTGAGTACTCTAATCGACTCGTTGCTACAATCTAGTAGATAGATCTTGGCTTGTTTGTGTTCATGCGGTAGATATTTTTTGTTTTCCATGCTACGAACCCCTACAGGATCCTTCCCTAAGCCATGTGGGACTAAATAAGAGGGCAAGGGAGGGAGACGGGGGTGGCATCGACTAAGCCCTCATGGGCCACGCCGGTGGGTGGCTGGGGCCCATGCGCCCCCCTTTCCTCCTTTTGTCGTTTTCCCTCATGGGCCTTTTCTACTATGGAAATTGGACCAATAGGGATTTTATTCCTTTTATTTTATTAAATAAATATAAATAAATGATAAAATAATTATTTAACATTTAATTACATATTATTTAATTCTCGTGGTTATGGATCACCTTCCATGCCACTCCGAACCTTCCCAGAACCCTGCCGGTTTCTACCTCTCTTTTCTTTAGTGATTCTGAATATACCAATAACAATCTCCAAGCTTCGTCAAACCCTAAAGCATGATACCCAACGGTTCAGGGACACTCCAGACATGGTCAATACCCCTCTCACACCAATGATCATCAGTGGGACCTGGATGCCCATAATGACCACATGTGCATTCACCAAACTTGTCGATTGAACCATCAACATTATGTCTTTATTCCTTTTGTCTATTTGATACTTGTATTGTCCATGGTTTGATAAATGAAATCAGCATGTCATGTTCAACCTTGTTACCGACAATAGCTACTTTACTTGATCCGATAACTTATATCCCGTGACCTAGTCACATCATGCGTAGCTTATGGATATAACTTATCTGAGTGGGCCTAGAGTATCTTCCGTTATGCAGATGGACAAATCCCGCTCTTGACACCTACGCCTCAACCTGCCCCTTTGAGTACTCAATCACACCCTTATGATCATAGTTCCACCGAGTGACGTTAGATACTCTCAAAGAACTCTCCGAAGATAGTGATTAGATATGGTCTCACGGTCTGAGGAAACAAGTCACTATGTTTCTTTATATTGAACTCTATGACATGATCGTGTTACGATGCTTAGATAGGGTATGTTCATCATTTCATTCTCCAATGAGGTGACTCCACTATCAATTGGTGCCGAGACACCAACATGATTAGGAAACCTTGATCATCCGTTGACCAATGAACCAGTGACTAGAGTTTCACTAGAAACTACTGGTTGTTTGTATATCACACGTGTATTGAAATTTCCATTCAGTATAGTTATATCATGATATAAAACCTAATTCACAAACTTCATGAAATATGATAATAATCTATATTATTATTGGGATTTCTATTTTCGTGCCCGTGGTTCGTTAGTTGTACTCATTTTTCCCAAGCCGCTTAACTTTTCCTCACTTTTCCCCTCGCCATGTTAAGAAAGCCTTGCAGGCGCTCAGACGGAGGGATGCCATTAGGTCAAAGGCTTGACCATTACATGGTTACTGGTGGGACCGTGTTGGGATGGGTCGGGCATTGAGCATTACGTTACAAGTCCTCGACCGTTACATGCCTGACCGGTGGGGCCATGTGTGGGTCAGGTCCTGCATACGTGGTGAAGGGTGGGGCCGCGTTGGGACGGGTCTTGCATACGTGGTGAAGGGTGGGGCTGGGAGACACGTAGGACCGGCCATTCTCGCTCACCCAAAGCATTCGCTTCCCCCCGAGCCTGGAACAGCTCCCACACCGCCCCTCCGCTGCCCCACCGCCGTGCCCTCCTACCTTATGTCATCCTCGGCCCAGAGTCACCCCCTCCCCCTATCCATGGAGCCTACTCCACCTCCGGCTCCGCTCCCGCCCCACGCTAGATCTACCCCTTTTGCGGAACAGTATGCAACACCGGCTGGTGCACCGTCCATCCGCGTCGAGCAAGGAAAAGATTGGGTGGAATCGCAGGGATCTAACGCATGGATTCCATTTGGTTAAGCATCGTTTCCATTTTGTGGGTTGATTATTGGCAGTATTTTAGCGCGAATCGCTGGTGATCAACTAACTGCCTTGCTTTTCGAATAGGATTGATCCAGTGCTGGCTGGCGATTAGACTGGACACTAGTGTAATTCGTGGTTGTGAATAATATCTCTCGGGATTTTACTTCCCAGCGGTGGTTGCAACCTCCATAACTTGCAGAGATTTGATAGATAAAATCTATTGTACATTCCCCTAGAGCAGTGGGGATTCAGTTGATTTGCAATATTTCAACATTAGCGAGCAAAGATTGCTCCCACTAACTAGCAAAGATGACCTAGCATTGCTTTTCTCTTTGAATGTTGCCGAACGTTTTGGTCAAATTCTTCTCCATGTGCAACCTAAATTTGAGCACACGGGAAAGAGTTTTAAATCACCATCTGGTGGTCACGCATCATCAGGTGGTCGGGCATCATGTGTCTCTGTGATACGTCGGAAACGTATCTATAATTTTTGATGCTCCATGCTTGTTTACTATCTACATTTCTTTGCTTTGTCTACACTTTGAGGTGTTTTTATATCTTTTCTAGAACTAACCTATTAACAAGCTGCCACAGTGCCAGTTTCCTGTTTTCTTCTGTTTTTGGTTCTAGAAAGGCAGAAAATCAATATTCTCGGAATTGGACGGGACAAAAGCCAAAGTCAATATTTTACCGTGGGCGTCACGAAGTCTAGAGGGGATACGGAGAGGTGGCACAGGGCCACCACACCCCCTAGGCATGGGTGGGCCCACCCCGCGCTTGGGTAGGGTGTGGGCCCTCCGGCCGCCTCCCAGCCTTACCTCTTTGCCTATAAGAAGCCCCCGATGCAGAAACCATAGGCACCCGATCAAAACTCCACGAAAACTTCTGTAGCCGCCGCCACCGTCGTCCCTAGATCGGGGGGATCTGAAGTTCTTCCCGGCACCCTGTCGGACGGGAGATCATCCTGGAGGCCTTCTTCTCCGGTATGATGCGTGAGTAGTTCCACCTTGTACTATGGGTCCATGTAGTAGCTAGATGGTTGTATCTCCTTCTCATACTTTCATGTATAGATCTTGTGAGCTCCATTCATGATCAAGATCTAATCTATTTGTAATCATGCATGTTGTGTTTGCGGGGATCCGATGGATATTGAGATTACTATGTCAGATTGATTAATGGTTTTGTCTATTTGATACTATCATGTCTGTGTTGTTTGTAATCTTCCATGCTCTCCGTTGTTAGTAGCTATCTTGTCCAAGTAGTTGCTAGTGACTCCAAGAGGGGGTATTTATGCTTTATAGTGGGTTCATGCCTCTAGTTTTCAAGGGAAGTGACATAAATATCTTCGGTTGTAGATGTGTTATTGCTACTAGGGAGAAAACAACAGTCTCTTGTTCATAGAACAAGTGGATTGTTTACTTTACACACTTTGCTTAAAGCAGTTGTCTGTTGCTTGCAACTTAATACCGGAGGGGGTTCGGATGATAACCTGAAGGTGGACTTATAGTCATAGATGCAGTTGGATGGCGGTCTATGTATATTGTTGTATTGCCCAACTGAATCTCATAGGATATTTTTGTCTGGTATTGCATTGTTATGCCTTGCTCAGTTCCTGTCAATTGCCTTGCTGTAATTTGTTTACCCTTCATGCCATGTTGTTTATCTAAGGAGAGCACCTCTAGTGAACTATGGACCCCGGTCCAATCTTTACCATTGATACATATTCCACTGTTACTTGTTTACTTGTTGCAAACCATTACCTTCCACACCATAGGATTAATCCTTTGTTACAGCAAACCGATGAGTTTGACAACCTCACTGATTCGTTAGGCAAAGTCTTGAGTTTGTGTTGTGCAGGTCTCCGCGTTGCTTACAACACCTGTGTGACGTTTCCTTCCTCCTACTGGTTAGATAACCTCGGTTTCTTACTAAGGGAAAACTTGCTGATGTGCTGCTTCACAACTTGCTCTTAGGGTTTCCCGACGAAGCGCTCCTACATCAACTCAGCGCTGCATCACTCTGTTGTCTCTGCTAATAGTGTGCACCCCGGCGATCCTTGTAGGTCCACAACAGTACCATCTGTTCACACAGCGAGTGTAAGCCAAACCGCTTGTGTGGCCGATGTGGAGGACAAGGCAGAGCCTGACGAGGGAGTGCCTCCACTAGATGATGAGGATGATTTGATGTTTCTTGAATTTGTAGATAGATTTAGTAAACATGCACTAGAGGATCAATACACGGATGGACTTTCCTAGGGTGCTAGATTTGATGATACGGATGACGAAGAGAACGACAAGAACGATGACAGCCTTGTTTTAGCCGAGTACGATGGTGAGGACTTGCTAGTAATTGAGTGGAATAGGGACGATCCTAAGATTTCAGAAGGCGCCATATTTGAAACAATGCGGGATTGTCGTAAGGACCTTACTACATATTGCATTCACACCAATAATGCTTATGATGTTATTAAGAGAGAGCCAACATGGTTCACCGTGAAGTGCCCATACAAGAGGTGTAGGTGGAGGATGCATGCATCCACTATGCTCAGGAGCAGTTTGGTTCAGGTATTACAACCACTTGTGTATTTTAGATCACTGTGTAGAGTTTGTTAGCTGTACCTGACATTTTAATTATGTTTCAGATAAAAATTAACCGGTTCGAACATTCTTGGCCACCTTAAGGGGGAAAACCAAAGGACAAAACAAAACTAGGAAAGACTAGGTGGTTGGCAGATGCAATCATGGATAGGATGAGAGCGAACCCATCAATTGGTGCAACATCGCTCATAAAATAAGTTTCTAAAAAGTTTACTATTATAGTACCCTACATGAGGATGTTCTATGCAAAGGAAATGGCTCTTGAGAGGATCAATGGTCCATAGAATGAAAGTTTCCAATTGCTTTACAACTTCAAAGATGAAGTGGAGATGGCTATCCAGGTAGTGTTGTATAGATAGACATGCATAAAGTTCAGTACAAAATAAGAGGGAAGACAATGGAGAAGGAGTTCTTTAGAAGGGATTTTGTTTGTTTCAAAGCTTGCTGGCAAGGGTTTCTGGATGGTTGCAGTCCTTATTTGGTCGTGGATGCAACATCTCTTCAGGCCTTATTTTGTATGAAGCGTGAGTAGTTCCACCTTGGACTACGGGTCCATGTAGTAGCTAAATGGTTGTATCTCCTCCTTGTGCTTTCATGTATAGATCTTGTGAGCTTCGTTCATGATCAACATCTAATCTATTTGTAATCATGCATGTTGTGTTTGCGGGGATCCAATGGATATTGAGATTACTATGTCAGATTGATTAATGGTTTTGTCTATTTGATTCTATCATGTTTGTGTTGTTTGTGATCTTGCATGCTCTCCTTTGTTAGTATCTATCTTGGACAAGTAGTTGCTATTGACTCCAAGAGGGGGTATTTACGCTCGATAGTGGGTTCATGCCTCTACTTATCAAGAGAAGTGACAGAAATCTCTTCGGTAGTAGATGTGTTGTTGCCACTAGGGAGAAAACAATGGTCTCTTGTTCATGGAACAAGTGGATTGTTTACCTTATACACTTTGCTTAAATCAGTTGTTTGTTGCTTGCAACTTAATACTGGAGGGGGTTCGGATGATAACCTGAAGGTGGACTTCTAGTCATAGATGCATTTGGATGGCGGTCTATGTATACTGTTGTATTGCCCAATCGAATCTCATAGGATCTTTATGTCTAGTATTGCACTGTTATGCCTTGCTTAGTCCTGTCAATTGCCCTGCTGTAATTTGTTTACCCAACATGCCATGTTTGTTTATCTAAGGAGAACACCTCTAGTGAACTATGGACCCTGGTCCAATCTTTACCATTTGTAACATCCCAAAAATATTAAACTTGCATCATCAAACTCTAATCATCAAAATTAGGGTTAACAAAATCTTTCCCAACTAAAAATATGAAAGCATTCATATGTGTGTGTATTCAAAATTTGGATTCTTTTGAATTGCCATGGTTCTGTATTTCTTTACTTGTAAAATGATTCTTAGGTGAAATAAACATCATCTAAACAATCCCCAAACTTTTCCCAAAGACAAACAACTCAAAATGAATAAATTAAGTGAATGGTCACTTTGGCCAAATTAACTCCCATGCCTACTTTGGCTATCTCTAATTTTCAAAACTCAACAGAAACATGTATGGATCTTTGCACCCCTTGTTAGTACTCATAATAAGATACCAAGGCCCACTTTGTGATCATCCAAAACATTCAAATGCTAAGTTTAAATGATAGTTTAAAATTGAATCTATCTCATATGGGAAGATCCCACTATTTCAAAAACCACTCAAACAAGCTCAATTTTCAAAACCCAAGCACCCACGGAATCCTCAACACATGCCTAGCAGACCCACCAAAAATCTTTTCAAAATTCAAAAATAAATTTCCTGCGGCCATTTCATCAAACACTTGGAGACAGAAAATCAAATTGGCCAAACTTCACTGTTTTGAGCAGTATTTGGCTAAGAATTGTTCACCATTGATCACACTTGTCTCCCCTAGTGCCAACCAGTGCCTTGGCCACCCCTAGCCCCTACCCATTGCACCATGCCATGCCAACCCAAAGGAACCGTTGGCAGCCAACCATGGCTAGCTAGCCAGAGAAAGCACCAAGCCTAAACACCATGTCTAGGACGCACGCCACCGTCCATCGCCACCCCCTGTCCAGCGCTTGAGCCCTGCCAGCCACTGGAACACACGGAGCGCTCATGCCAAACTTCTCTGAGAGCATGCCGAGAGCACGCCAGAGCGCCACCCTCGACACACGCCCATAGACCGCGTGCCGCCCTCGCCGCGTGCACGCGTGAGCACCACCACCCTAGCAACCCCGTAGACACGCTCGTTCGCTGCCACACGGACCACGCATGCTGTGCTCCATCAAAACCTCCGTCGGACCCGCTCAGAGCGTCGAAGCGTTCCGACCGATCAGCACCGCCCCACGCCTCGCCACCACGCCGTTGAGCTTTGCCAGGGAGCACAGCACCGCCCCCTACCGTCGCCCATGCCAGTAGCCTTCTGTGCCTTCGACCACGACGAGCTCAGCCCGCGCCCGTCGGTCCCCTCTCGCTACTATAAATAGAGGCCTCCCCCGCTCGATTTCTTCACACCAGTTTGTTCCCTTCTCTCAGAAACATCCCACACCCTTCCCCAGAGCAAGGCGAGCACCAGGTGGCCAGAATTGCACCGGAGTTCGCCGCTGCAGAGGAGGAGAGGCGCCGTCGATTGGAGCCGCCCCAGGAGGAGCTGCTGGTGCCAGGAGAATCGTCGTCGATGACTTCGTCGTTCGCCCCCATCGCCGACCCTCGCTTGAGCCCCGGTGAGCCTCCCACGACCCCCACTGAGCCGCTAGGGTTCGAGCTCGCCGGTGACATGTTCATCGTCGACGACGACGCTTAGCCGTCGATCACCCTTCTAATCCAACAAACCACACAGCCCCGTACCGCTTCGCGTGTTATGAGCCACTAACGGGTGGAACCCCCTGTCAGCTGCGCCCCGCGCTGCGGAGTGACACTGGGCCGGCCCATTAGCATCTCCCGCGCAGCCCAACCGTTTGAATTTAGATTTTTCTATTTTCATTCAAACTCAGTTCTATACCTAGTTTCAAAAATCAACCTAGCTCGATTCATTGAACCAAATTGCATTAAAACAATTTTGTTAGAAAGGTACTGAAATGCTTAATCCAAGCCGTTGGATTCAAATCATTTGGATCTGTAGATCAACCTTGGTAAAAATATCAAGTCAGAAGATTTTTTGCATTCAAACATTTTTCAAATTTCAATCATAATAGCTTTTGAGTTGATTCCAACTCTCAAAAATCACATTTGATCATACCTTTCAGAATATATAAAAACATTTGGGTTTACTTACAGAAATAATGTTCAAGCAACAAAAGAATGCCACATAGACATTTCTAGTCACTTTATTTAATTATAATAAAAATGTTAAACCTTATTAAATTGTGACGCCACTTTAAATCACATTCCCATATACTGAAATATGTGGTGATGACATGTGCCAACATGATCCCATGTTTGAGTTGGAGAATATTAAATCTTAAGTAGTTTTTCAATGAGTAGAAATTACGTTTCTAAAAATAAAATAAATAAGACAAAGGCTTTAATCTTGTAATGTTAGTGATGATGCTAGATCATCTATAGTACCCTTTTGTGTGATGATTGAAAATAGTTAAGTATTGTTTGGTGATTGTGTACCTCGTACTTATTTATAGACGCTAGTACCGACCAAGGATACGAGGAGGAAGGAGGATACTACGAAGAAGAAGCCGAGGATAACTTCAACCACTGCTCTGCACAAGGCAAGCCTTACTAACCAAGTTGACCTATGCAAGCTAACACTTGCAACTTAACAAGCTTATTCCACTTGATAACCCAATCCTAATTTCACTTGTAAGCTTTATGCTTTATTTCTTTATCAAAGCTTTCTGTTAGAGTTTACTTAAATAACTTGTAGATTCTAGGAAGATAATTGAAGGTTGCATAAAGAGCATTAAATTTCCCCTAAGCTAGATAATCTTGATGTCATCCTAAGGCATGAGATTGAACTTAGTTAAACTCAACTTGTTTACCACCCCTCATTAGTACTTATCACCACCTGTAGATGTTAGTGCTAAGCATAAAACTTGATCAAATTTAGATGGGAACACTTGGTGAAAATGGTTATGAAAACCTTGGAATGATGAGTCATTCTACTCAAATGTTTTGACATGTGTTTCCGAACACCAGATGATTTTGATGATGAAAATGTTGAGGCATGAGCCTTTAGCCCTTTATAAAACTGATGGTTGTCTGGATGCGATACCATTCCAATTTTACCGTACAACCACAATACTCAAAAATTGGGTAGGGCTTGACTGGAAACTTATATACCTTAGTATGGGTTCCCTCGCGGCCAAGGTCTGAGCTGAGGCTACCTTGTGAAGATTGTCCACCTGTGCAGTACCCAAGATGATAGTTGGTCATGGTTGGGAGGCCAAACTCACAGGAGAGGTGCCTATACTAGGGCGTGTAATTGAAAGGTTAGGATTGATTATCCGCATACTGAGTATGGTGAATTCAGGATTTTTTCCTGACGGATGTATCGAATGTTGTGGTGAAAGTGTACAATCTCTGCAGAGTGTCAAACTATTCAAATAGCCGCGTCCTCGGTTATGGACAGTTAGAGTGGCCATACTGTTCCCTCGTCAGATGTTTTCAAAATGACTTGTGAAATGAATTGAGACTTTGACTTGACCACAACAGAGTTGTGATATGAAATTCAAGTTCCCACTTAGGTGTTATAAAACTTCAACTAGTTTCTTGCTTCTGAACTTAGTAGAGGTAAATCTGGCTTTTTGCAAAACAATCCTAGAGCTTAGTGTCCTACTACAAACCCCCCCCCCCCTTAACTTGTTAGTATTAGTTTGCGAGTACTTAAAGAGTACTCATGGCTTTGTCCCTGGCTATTTCCGTGGCCAGACTATGAAAAGGAGTAATGGGATGATGGACCGCAGGAAGGTTACGATAACTAGGATCATCTCCCATCGGCAGCATTGCCTGTGACCCCGAAGATGGAGCTTCATCTACGCTACCTTTATTATTACGTATTTCCGCTGCTTGAATTGTACTAAGAACTGGATCATGAGATCCTTATTTGTGTAAGACCTTATGTATGGTTTGTAATGGATGATGTACTATGATATCCAAATCTGTTATGTCGTGGTGGTGGCACGGCAGATGCCATGGGTAGGCTAAAGTATGGAGCCAATGGATGCTAGAGGGATCCGGCGAGGGAAGATGTAGTGATTTCTACACTCAATAATTTTACAAGTAAATCTCTATTCCTCTTCTCGATGAATACAAGTGCTCCTAGAGCTAGCTCATAGAGAAGAACACTAGTACACCATTGATACATCTTCCACTGTTACTTGTTTACTTGCTGCAAACCATCATCACCTTCCACACCATACAGTTAATCCTTTGTTACAACAACCTGTGAGATTGACAACCTCACTGTTCGTTGGGGCAAAGTCTTGAGTTTGTGTTGTGCAGGTTTCCACGTTGCTTGCAACACCTTTGAGACGTTTCATTCCTGCTAATGGTTCGATAACCTTGGTTTCTTACTGAGGGGAGACTTGCTTCTGTGCTGCTTCACACCTTGCTCTTGGGGTTTCATGACGAAGTGCTCCACATCAATAAGGAGTCATCAACAAGTTTTCTGGCGCCGTTGCCGGGGAGGCCAATGACTTCTTCACAAGGGAGTCCTCCTCAACCTTTCTCTTTACTTTGTTTTTAGTTTTCTTAGTTTCTTTTGCTTGGTTTTGTTTGCCTCTTTTTATCAAAAACTCCAAAAATAGTCTAGTTTGGTTTGCTTTTTCTTATAAAAAAATAGTTCCTACTCTAGTTGCTGGTATGTTATTGCCTTGCTTGTTCATGCTTTCTATGAATGGATGGTTTCTTTGAAACTAGTTCTTATTGCAAGGTGGGTTCACAAAAGAAGAAAAGTATTATTATAAGGAACACCGTTTATCTTAAAAAGGGAAACAGTTACAGGCACAAATTGATAAATTGAATACTATTGCTAGAGAGTGTGCTCTACTTATAATGCTACTTATTGCTTTGATAAAGCTTTTTGCTGTAGAAGGTATAAACACCTCCCTTTTCAATGTGAGTATAACGATCATGTTACCATATCCTCTTATGTTAAAGGAAATTATGACTTTTATGATGTGGAACAAATTGAAGAAGTTATTGCCTTCAAGGGTGATTTTGAACTTGCCAGTTTGCTTGAAAATACTGATGATGCACCTTATGAATATGAGGTTTATGAGATACTTAAATTTTTCTTTCATAATTACAAGGAAGAAAATGCTTATATTCTTGAAGATTTTAATAGATGATTTACACAAATGGAAGAGACTTATGCCTTGCAGGAGCCTATGGATGAAGAAATTGTTGAAAATGGAAGCTCATTAGATGAAAAAGAGGAAGAGAGTGATGAACAAAAGGAGGAAGAATGGATTATCTACCCATGCCCACCTTCTAATGAGAGTAACTCTTTATTCCTTACATTATTTGATTGTCCCCCATGCTTACCAAAGGAGGATGAATGTTATGTTCCTGTGGATCCTTTCGAAATATCTACTTTGGGTAAAACATGTGAAGGTTTTAATCCCACTATTTTTGAGCTTGATAGAAATTATGTGTTTGTAGATCATGAAAAGCATGCTTTATGTGATAGCTATATTGTTGAGTTTATTCATGAGGCTACTGAAAATTATTATGAGAGAGGAAAATATGGTTGTAGAAGTTTTCATGGTAGTGAAACACCTCTCTATGTGCTGAAAGTTTTGAAGTTACTCTTGTTTCATCTTCCTATTCCTGTCACTTTGTTCTTTGTGAATTTATTTGCATACAAGATTCCTATGCATAGGAAGTGGGTTAGACTTAAATGTTTTTTGAATTTGCTTCTTGATGCTCTCTTTTACTTCAATTCATATTTCTTATGTGAGCATCTTCTCAATCTATGGTGCCTAACTTAAAGGCGTTAAAGAAAAGTACTTGTTGGGAGATAACTCAAGAGTTTCCTTGAGTCTTGGAAGTTATTACTTCAGTAACGACCTCTCCTTATCCGTTTTGTTTGATTTTTGTGCCAAGAATCACTACAAGAAATCCGTTATTCTATGACCTTCTAATAGTGACCCTAGACAAAATCGTCATATACTTATGACGATTCTACATGAGATGGTCGTAAGCCATTCTCGAGGGTGAAAACCTTATTGAAATATGACGATTTCGTTCAAAAACGTCGTAATTTTATCAAATAAAATCGTCATAACCTATGTGATGCAACTTAGGAGACAATTTGTAGTCAATTATGACTAATTTAGATCGTCATGGCATCTAATCTAGAATATAATGATATGACTCATCAACCACATCAGCAAATTACGCATATTGGTAATGTCTATTTGTTAGTCCACGTGTCAGTAGTCGCTTAGCCACATACCACTGACATGTGAGACCCACTTTCCACATGGCTAGGATAGAACAGCTGGGCTAACAGATGGACCCACGCAGGCCCCACTCATGGGAATTTAAATGTTTTTCTGCAGATGGGACCCCTCCACATGTCTGAGATTAAATATCAGAAATCCCAGCAAAAATAGGGACACCGGGTGGTCGAACCCGCGACCCAGCATACAGAACCGTACCGCGGACCTAACCACCACACCACCTTGCATTTTGTGTATAAATCCCACTTCGATTCTATTAGAGTGGTTGCAACCGGCGTCGTGGCTGCTTGGGCTACTCCAAGGGCAGGCCTTGGGCTGACGACAGAGTGCAAGGCTAGCTGGTTTGGGCCATTGGGATGGCACGTTTGCTCGGACGGGTGGCTCTAGTTTTTTTAATTCTTCTATTCTTTTCTGAATTCTGTTGTATCTTTTTATTTATAACTCCAAATTGATTCAAATAAAAATTGGAGAACTTGTAGAAATGGCGAGCATGATTTTTTTGAATTTTTATGCATGATTTATGGTTTGGATCACGCGGAGGATTTGCGTTGATCGGACCGTTTTTTAATTTTTTATGCCCGCTTCAAACTATGGTCAAAACGGCGGCCATGAAGGTTTCTTAGCTAGGGGATGAGCCTCGCTAAACTTTCATTGGATCTCTGAAAAAATAGCATGAGTCTAAAAATGATTTTTTCAAAAAATAATGGGCATCACATCATGTACATGTAGTTCAAATCGGACCCACTTCCTACCGATTCAGCAGGAATTTGTCTTTTTGAGATACCCTGGTTGGGACATTTGTACATGTAAGTTGGCCTATTATTTTTGAAAAATGGAATGGTAGCAGTTGGAAACTTTCATTTGGTGGTTGCTTCACAAAATGGCCTGTTTTTTGCGCTCAGAAAATGAAAAATGAGTTTTTTGTGCGACAAAAAGGAAAACTTCCTCCTGGAACATTGTTTGCCATCCCACGATATATATGGGTGCACAATATGGACACATTATCACAAACTATGCCCCGATTCTGGCCATATCATTGGTCGTTTGGCCCGAAAGCCATGAAACCTCGAACATGATAGGTCATTTCTGAGAAGGGTTTTTCGAGACACTTGTAAAATACCAAGTTTGGTATTTTTCCTTGCAAATATGTCATATAATAAGACACCATGTGAAGGATTTGCATTGATCGCACCGTTTTTAATTTTTTATGCCCGTTTCAAACTATGGTCAAAACGACCGGCATGAAGGTTGTTAGCTCGAGGCTGAGCCTCGCAAAACTTGCATTGGATCTATGAAGAAACATCATATTATGAGTCTAAAAATAATTTTTTCAAAAAATAATGGCCATCGGATCATGTACCTGTAGTTCAAATCGGACCCACTTCCTACCGATTTGGCAGGAATTTGTCTTTTTCGCCAGGGGTGGACGGAAAAGGTTTGAGATACCCCAGTTGGGACATTTGTACATGTAAGTTGGCCTATTATTTTTGAAAAAATGGGATGGTAGCAATTGGAAACTTTCATTTGGTGGTTGGTTCACAAAATGGCCTGTTTTTTGCGCTCGGAAAATGAAAAATGAGTTTTTTGTGCGACGAAAAGGAAAACTTCCTCCTGCAACATTGTTTGCCATCCCAGGATACATATGGGTGCACAATATGAACACATTATCACAAACTATGCCACGATTCTATCCTTATCATTGGTCGTTTGGCCCGAAAGCCATGAAACCTCGAACATGATAGGTCATTTCTGAGAAGGGTTTTTCGAGACACTTGCAAAATACCAAGTTTGGTATTTTTCCTTGAAACTATGCCACATAATAAGACACCACGCAAAGTATTTGCATTAATCGGACCGTTTTTAATTTTTATCCCCGTTTCAAACTATGGTCAAAACGGCGGGCATGAAGGTTGTTAGCTCGAGGCTGAGCCTCGCAAAACTTGCATTGGATATCTAAAGAAACATCATATTGTGAGTTTAAAAATATTTTTTTCAA
This sequence comes from Avena sativa, assembly GCA_916181665.1. Classification (NCBI taxonomy): domain Eukaryota; kingdom Viridiplantae; phylum Streptophyta; class Magnoliopsida; order Poales; family Poaceae; genus Avena; species Avena sativa. The sequence continues at coordinate 514,886,847 of OV702294.1, forward strand.
AAAATAATGGCCATCGGATCATGTACCTGTAGTTCAAATCAGACCCACTTCCTATAGATTCGGCAGTAATTTGTCTTTTTCGCCAGGGGTGGACAGAAAGGTTTGAGATACCCCAGTTGGGACATTTGTACATGTAAGTTGGCCTATTATTTTAGAAAAATGGGATGGTAGCAGTTGGAAACTTTCATTTGGTGGTTGCTTCACAAACCGCCCCGTTTTTTGCGCTTAGAAAATGAAAAATGAGTTTTTTGTGCGACGAAAAGGAAAACTTCCTCCTGCAACACTATTTGCCATCCCACGATACATATGGGTGGACAATATGGACACATTATCACAAACTATGCTGCGATTTTGGCCATATCATTGGTCGTTTGGCCCGAAAGCCATGAAACCTCGAACATGATAGGTCATTTGTGCGATTCTAGCCATATCATTGGTCGTTTGGTGGGACATTGTTTGCCATTCCAAGATACACATGTATGCAACGTATCATGTCTATGCGACGGTTTTCAGTGTGCAATGTGGAGTGAGCAACCCTTTGATATCATCTACAACCAATCAAATTACATGAAACAACCACCCGTGGATTGCCCATCTCAGCCTAATCTGGACCGTTTAAGCACATCCAACAACCAACAAAGAAGCACACATATCCCACCAAACTACCTCCACCTCCCCCATCCACCACATCCCACCAACTCCTAGTCCCCAACTCCCCATTCTCTCCCACAGCCGCATCGCCCTCTCCCGAAACCCTAGCGGCGCCTAATCCCTAGGGTGCGCCGAGCCAGATCCGTCGCCAGCCATGCCCCTCCCTCCATTCTTCGTCATTCTCGGCCCGTCCCCATCCCTCTCGAAATCCAACCAGGCTCCACTCGCGTCCCCTGCTCCCCTTCGTGCGATGGCTCCAAACCGCTGCGATCCAGGTAAACTCCGTCCGATCCTCTAGGTCTCTTGGCCGAATCCGTCCCCTCTGCTATTCAAATCGATCTACTCCTTTGTGCCCCGTGACTAATTTGGTGGTTCTTTCGAGGGTCATTGGAACGCGTCGACCTCCGATGAGATTTAGATGCGAACCGATCCGCACCCCGGCGCCAAGCCCCCTCGGTTCCGTTTGGCGTCCCGCACCACTGAGCCGCCACACCCAAGACAGAGGAGGACAAGGATCCTTCACAGCATGCCCTGTATCAGGACAACGCGCTGACCAGGTGCCGGGCCCCGCGGGGTTCCAAGGCGATGACCACACATGCGAAGGTGAGACCTCTGTTGTTACCTTCCTGAAACCGATATTGCAAGAGATGATCAAGAGCCGAGTTGCTGATAACGGCTTGTTTATGGTGGTGCTTTAGATCTGGACGAGTGCAAGGAGAAGTTGGCATGCACCTGCCCCGACTGCCGCTGCAAGAACACCTGGGAAAGCTACGAGTGCAGCTGCGGCAAGGGCAACCAGATGTTTTGCATAGGTAACTAACACACTACTAGCCTGCAACTCTACATCCTACCAGTTTCATTTGACAGCCATGATGAGATCATGGAGAAATAGAACACTTCATCATCCCCTTGACTCTCTGCCTAACGGATGCAGCTAGCTACTAGTGATATAGAAAAGAAAACGATGGTTTGTGCAAATCCATAGGGGTGAGCTTTAGATATAATTATCTAGGTAGGCATTTATGCTCCCCTAGTGGAATGGAAACATTGCAGGCAGATTACTTTGGCAAATTGAAAAATATATATAGGGATGCACAAACCAATACCAGGACAGACAGGTCAGAACTTGCTAGTTTTCTATACATAGGTACTCTCTGGAATTGAAGTACTAATGTTTTTATTTTTCCCTTGTGTGTTTGTACTAGTAGCTACTAGATATTACTCTTAATGTATGTGCCTTTGAAATGAAAACATGTTAATAAGATAGCATTCACTAGATAGCTTCATTGCTAAATATTTTAGTTCAGTATTATGTATTTCATTTCTTAGATAACTTGGAGCTTCATACTATAGTTAGTAGCTAACTTTTGGCCTTTGCTGCTGCTACATACTAGTACTAGATACTCCATACTTATAGATAACCTGAAGTTAGTTGTAACATCCCAGTCTTAGTAAATCCATAATTAGGTTTTGATTGTGCATCATTAGCATCATTCTTAAAAATGCATGCAAAGAGAAATACACAAAAAACCTAAACCCTACTTTTCCCCCCTCTATTTGAAATCAATTCAAAATGGTTTAGTATTTGAAAAACTACCAAAAATGTTGGAGCCCAGCTTGTTAAAAGGGCGCCATAATGTTTTATATACTTTATACAAATTCCTGGTATTTTTGGAATGCTTAAAACAGTACTTGAAATGAAAATACAAAACAGAAGTTGAAAACAGAAAAAGAAAAAAAATAGAGCCAGACCGTCCTAGGCCGAGCAGCCCAGTTAGCCCACCTTCCTCTCCTCCCCTCCCGGTCGTCAGCGTGCAGGAACCAGCAGCTCACCCCAGGCCCAAACCAGCCCACCACCGGCCCATACCTCTTCACTTATTTTCACTTTCTACTTCCTCCCGTCGACGGAAGCAGCTGCCTGGCAGCGCCTCCATCATCGATCTCCGCCGCGCAGCGATTCCCGTCGCCGTTCTGGACACATGGATAAGAATGGCCATCTCCTCCTCTCTCTCCCCATACCCATTTCTTTCCATCTCGTGCTTCCTCGCGGTTTTCCCTCTCTGGCCGGAACCCTACCATGCAGGTGTCGTGTTGCCCCGCCGTACCAGGCTACCCCGTGCCAAGCAGATGCTCTCCGGAGCTCCACCTCATCTCCATGACCTCCCTCGCTAGAGGAATCGGCCGCGAACGACCCCAGTCAAGCTCCCCGTCCACTTCTTCTCCGACAATGGTCGTCTTCGTTGCCGTCGATTCAAGCCACGCCTCGCCTCACCGACCATCCTACCGCGTTCCTGGTGAGCTCAGGAGCACGCTCATGCTCTCCATCCTCTCTCTCGTTTCCTGGTTTGGCCGCGCGTCGTGCGCCTCCACCGTTCGCCACAGATGCTTGTCGCCAGCAAGCTTCCGATGGTCAATCCACAGCGGTGCCGCCACTTTATGGTTGCCCGTGTTGCCCTGGTTCCAGCGCACCTTTCCTCGCTTGCACGCATGCTCGAAATCGCCCAGACCAGCGCCAATCTGAAGGATTCCCCATTGCTGATGTCACGTTGACATCAGCATGAGGCAATATATCCCTTTTATTTTATTTAAACTCATTTATGTAATTCCTTTTTGGAAATAATATTAATATTCCACGGGGCCCAGTCGTCAGTGACTGAGGGTAGCCTCAGCCCCAGTGAGAAATGCCCCAGACCCTATGGTGACGTCAGCCTGAGGTCATAAATGTTTTAAAATTTATTTAAAAAAATCTAGAAATGATTTAATATTGTAAATTCAATAACCTTTAATCTGTAATTCAGAAAAATACAAATAATATATCAAAATGTTCAGAAAAATGAGCTCTACCTAAATAAGCTATAATCATGCATTTTTAATCAACTTTAATGACAAGTTTAATTAGAAGAACAAATGCACCCCTCTCATATGTTCCAGAGTTTCACCGAGTTAGGGTTTTCACCCCTCGGAACCCCGATTAAGTTGTCGAGCATGCCTTAGGGTTACATTTCAAAGAAAATTAACCTGTCATATAATCATACTTGCTTGAGCATTGCATCGATGCCATATGTTGATTGTTTTCCCTCTCTTTTCGGTGTTTGGTTCTTCCCGGTCGAGATCGAGATCGAAGCCCGAGGTCAACACCATCGAAGATCGACGAACAATACTTGACCAATTATAACAAGTCAAGTACAAGGCTCCCGAAGATCTGCTTATCTGCTATCAACTGGCAAAGGCAAGCATAGCCCCACCATGATATAATCGTATGATTTCGAATGCATTTCAATTCTTGCCATGATGCATACGATTCTACTATGGTATTTTATCGATAGATAGACTATCCTATCTATTGCATACTCCCTTTGAGCTTATATTACCTGATCCATTTCTCCTAGCATAACTAGGTTTGGCGTGTGTGCACTGCTGGAGCTTATATCTGTGTCTTGCTTAGCCATGCTTAGCTCTTGAGTCTGGTTCATCCAGATGATGTATCAGATGCAGAAAATCTAGTATGAAAGGAAAACGTCATATGAGATTAAATATGCTAAGTCTTGTATGGGAGGCCATGGTGGGATGTGGTTTTTCCAGTCCCATGCTCGCCACCCTTAGGACCCTAGGTTCTTACCTCTTGAACCAAGACGAGCGTACAACCACACGGGGTAAATGGGGACCCCATGATTGACTAACTTGCCTAGTAGATTCCATGAGTCACATAGTTCGGGCGTTCCATTCGGCAAACACATTGAATACGTTTTCGAAAAAAGGGGGTGAAGGAGGTGCATTCATACAGGTAGGGAAGCGTGGACCGGGTTGCTTGGGGTTGAGAGCGCCCCTGGTAAACCAACCTCGCCTCACATCTTTAAGTACAGACTTCGAGATTTGACCCGTTACGGCCGAACAATACTTATTGCGTGACTCATGGTCTCGGCGAAAGCAAGGTAAAGGTCGTGTCCAACCACACCCTCTGTCAGCACACCAAGGAAGTGTGTCAAGTGGCAATAATAGTCGGTTGGTACGTGTGGGTAAAGTTGTACACCCCTGTAGGGTAATAATCTTTCGGAAAGCCATGTCCACGGTTATGGACGACATGGGAACGAATGGGAGATCATAGAGAACATGAACCTAATCATAAAACTTGGCAACTAATGTTTGTTAAGGATGCTTCCTCATGGGTACGAGGGGTGATCCTAGTTCAGATGATGATGATTCGGTGGATATCAAAAGATGATGATCAATATTTCAGAGATGTCGCTCTCTTATCCCCTTTTAAAATACTCTGAATAGACGAGCTTCTTCTCCCTCTTGTTTTATAAACAAAAGATGGCTTTATGCAAAACAACTCCACCAGCCATAAGTCTTGCGGAGTACACCCTATACTCACCCTTGCTTTGTTGATACTTTTGGCAGAGTAAGTGTTCCTAGAAGATCAGTTTGGTACTACATCGACATCGACGAGTAGCTTGGGGTTCCCGGCCGGCAGCCTGGAATCTATGGGCTGGGACGTCATCGTTATGCTTCAGGCCTCTTAGGCCATTTGTTAAGTTTGCTATACTTAATAGCATAATTTTCCTTCCGTTGTTTGATGTTTGTGGTCAGTGACCTCTGCTTGTAATATTTTGGTTCTCTGCTCCGTTATGAGCTTGCTGTAATAATTTTTGTGTTGTAGGGTCACTGTTGTGTTACCGAATCTTCACTGGATATTCTCGAGCTCAAGGTTAATCTTATGTCAGAAAGAGGTCTGGGATTTGTTTAGCCCTGATCCCGGGGGTGTCATAGTTCTTGGTATCAGAGCAGTACCGACCGTAAGAAAACCTTGCTATTGGTCAATGTTGAGTCTAGTGTTTGTGAAAACTATTTTAAATATGAAAATTATTTGTGAAAAATCTAGTATGCTTCTTTTACTACTTATCCAGTTCCGCTCTAACTCTGGGTTACCTTATCTGGTGTTGATTTTGGAAAAGTTTTGATATCTCTTCTAGTCTTTCAAAACTTAAGTGCCTTCTTGGCATGACGTTTCTCAGCCAGTTGACCTAGTGTTGAGTTCTCTAGAGTTGTGTGTGTTGTGAATTCCTTGTTTCCCTTTGCTCTTGTTCATCTGAGAGATCCATTTCTATCATGATCTCCCTATCCTTCGGATCCACAATATTATATTATTGGGTCTGCAGTATTATGTTCTGGGCTTCGAGGTTTCCTTTCACCTCGTGTGCCTCCTTTTTGTTTGTTTGGGTACTTCGGAAGTTTTATATTCTTTTGGAAGCTACCTCGTGATTACTACCTTGCGGTGTACGCTAAGTCACTCAAGTAGTAGTTATTCTTTTCCCGGGTTTTAACCCTTGGACTTGAACCTAACATCCCTGATTGTGCTGGATTCTGGTGTTGAGAATCTTGTACATGAAGATGATCTTTAAACCAAGGTCCATTCTGTTTACCCCGGTTGTCAATGTTAACACGTTACATCAGTATGGCTGGTACTACAATTCTAGCCTTCAAGCTTGTGGTCTTTGTCGCTATTAAATTGTGACAATTAAGGACTTCCCCTACCACATGCTATGGCAGATGTTCTTTAATGGAACCAAAAAGATCACAACAAGAGTACTCCTCGAGAGTCTCGCATCTATATTCGTGACTCTGCCACACCTTACCCTTCTATGCATTGGTTTTTGGAAGATTATCTACTTATGCATCCACATCTTGGGATTCTATCCTGAGCATGTTTCTTCCCCCTTGTTGTGTTCTGACCTTTGCCTACCAGTTGGTAGCCAAGTAGTAAATGTGCATTGGTGTCTTCCAATGTAAGATACTCTTGTGGTCCATCAAGACAAACCATTTCGGGATGTTAGGAGAAACAAACTCCAATACCTCGTCATATCTAGGACCGGGTCAAAGTGTTGTAATCCGCAGGTCAAGAGGCATTGATTGTCTTCCATCTGTTCTACCTTAAAGTATCACATTCTTTTATACTAAGAGGTCGTGTCGAGTTTCATGACCCCTTAATGAAGTGATGCTCCTACACATATTTACCCACCCTCCCTCGATCTTTCACGCTCGTGAGTAATGCGTGTGCGTAACAATGTGGCCATCTGAGATTCTTAGCAATTATCATTGTTTTTAACTCTAAGGACATTTGTATCATTCTTAGCGTGATCGGTTAACCCCGTCAATAAGCAAAGGATGATTGTGCTACCAAGTATGTTATTCTGGTACACTCCCCCCGATCAAAGAGTTAGGCTTGTGCCGAAGCTCTGAGGCTATGTCTGCTTGCCTTAGCAAACAAGTTTCCTCTCGAACTAAGTGACATATCGGTGGTTCGTGATATTCTAGATGTCTACTAGAAGTATCACCATGTTGCCACATGACCGTGTTATCAAGTTCTTGAGCAAGCAAGTTCTCTGAACTGCTATTTTCTCCAAGGATCCATAATTGGATATCCCTGAACTAGTTGGTTGAGCTTAAACAACAACTTGGAGAGTTGTAAGACAAAAGTTATATCCGACTTTGTTCCTTCTTACGGGGTTGTCTAGTTTTGTTCGTTTTGAAGAAAGATAGTATTTCCTTTGTGGATATGTTATCTTCCCCCACCTTTGATTTGATTTGGGGGTTATCGTCAAATCAAACTTAGTTCCAAGGACTATATTGATGACGTTTCTTCTTGTGATGTTTCACTTGAGTACATTTTCATGTCTTTGGTCTGACCAATATTGTTACCTCGTTCAAGCAACATATGAGTCCATCTTCTTGGAGTGTTTCGATAAGTTTGTTGTTGAGCCCATCGATGACATTCTTATCTTCTCCATGCTAGACATAATTCATATGGAACATTTGGCATTAATGTTGGAAACTTCTGAGAACCATCTTCGAGTCATCTCAAAGTATGTGTTCTGGATGTTAGAAGTAACCTTCTTTGGTTCACGTGCAATTATTAAAAGATGTCACCGTGGATTCGAGTAGTGTTAACTCTGTTACTTAAGGACACATGTGTGTTTTGTTGTTAGCACCTTATGTGTGTGCAGTTGTCTCTCGACAAGTTGTAAATACATGGGTCTAGTAATCTAGCTCGTACTCTGGAGCTTAACACCATAGTCCGTGTCTTGAGAATCTAGTAACTTTACCTTTGTGGTAAATGTTGCAAACTTTCTATTCGGACATGTGAGTCTGAAGTATCATTCCGCCTACCCAAAGCTGAATCTCAAGCAGCAATGATGGTTGGTGTTCCTCAAGGTTTTGACATAGGTCTCATTGCAAGTATGGCAAAAATGATGTAATGGTTGACATACTTAGCCGGAAAGACCCTTCATCATAATCTCTTGATTCAGCAATTTCAACCACTCTTCATGAAGCTTCTTCTATGATTTATTATAGGAGTTGTGCTTATGGTTTCCTTGTGTCCGAAGTCCGACCTTTACTTGATGCTTCATGTCTCGAACATCAAGGAGAACATTTAAAGTAGTGTTGCTAAATGTCTCTCGGTCAATCCTCCAGACCCTTTATGTTGGCAAGCGTTATGTTGTGCCAAGTAATTGAAGTCAGGGAATGAAGTTTCTTTCTTCTCGTGTCATCAGGAATCTTCTTAACTATTCATCTTGGTGGTGTAAAGGGATATCATAATCTTTGGCAAGGATTCTAATAAACCTGGATGAATAAAGAGTTTCCTTCGTTCTCTCAAACATGTTTTAATAATGACTATGATTTTGGTAATCAGAAGTTTTCTTGCTACATGTTTCTTGTGACTTTTATGAGTCCTCTCCACCAAAATACCTTTCTATCTTGGCCTTCTGTTGAATGAAAAAGTGACTCTTCTGTTTCAAAAGTAGTTCAACATCTTGGTTTTGTTGATCCATATCTTTGCAACCTAAAATCTCTACTTAAGCTGTTTAGTAGAGGTTCCCTATCGAAGTTTGTGGTCAAGTTCTTTCTGTTGGGAGCTTTCTTCTTCAGAAGCTTCAAAAACCTCCTGTAAGTTCCATGGTCTCAATCCTTATGAAGACCATCTATCTAACAACTTGAAACCATCTCCTTCTGCTTCCTCCTTTACCTTGATGTGTTTCATGTTGTCACCTCAGAGTTGTTTCTAAACACTCCATCCATGAGTTCACCATGAGATACTTCGTGTGTTGTTTAGTGTTTTTCCCTCTTACCTTTAGGGTGACCTTTTTTCTTTCTGTCTGTCTCTCTTCCTACCTTTGGAATCTCGGGTCGAGATTATCGTAAGGGGGATAGATCTGTAACATCCCAGTCTTAGTAAATCCATAATTAGGTTTTGATTGTGCATCATTAGCATCATTCTTAAAAATGCATGCAAAGATAAATACACAAAAAAAACTAAACCCTACTTTTTCCCGCTCTATTTGAAATCAATTCAAAATGGTTTAGTATTTGAAAAACTACCAAAAATGTTGGAGACCAACTTGTTAAAAGGGCCCCATATGTTTTATATACCTTATACAAATTCCTGGTATTTTTGGAATGCTTAAAACAGTACTTGAAATGAAAATACAAAACAGAAGTTGAAAACAGAAAAAGAAAAAAAATAGAGCCTGACCGTCCTAGGCCGAGCAGCCTAGTTAGCCCACCTTCCTCTCCTCCCCTCCCTGTCGCCAGCGTGCAGGAACCAGCAGCCCAACCCGGGCCCAAACCAGCCCGCCACCGGCCCATACCTCTTCACTTCTTTTCTCTTTCTTCTTCCTCTCGTCGACGCAAGCAGCTGCCTGGCATAGCCTCCATCGTCAATCTCCACAACGCAGCGATTCCCGCCGCCGCCCTGGACACATGGATAAGAATGGCCATCTCCTCCTCTCTCTCCCCATACCCATTTCTTTCCATCTCGTGCTTCCTCGCGGTTTTCCCTCTCTGGCCGGAACCCTACCACGCAGGTGCCGTGTTGCCCTTCCGTACCAGGATTCCCCATGCCAAGAAGATGCTCCCCGGAGCTCCACCTCATCGCCATGACCTCCCTCGCCAGAGGAATCGGCCGCGGACGACCCCAGTCAAGCTCCCCGTCCGCTTCTTCTCCAACAACGGTCGTCGTCGTTGCCGTCGATTCAAGCCGCGCCTCGCCTCACCGACCATCCTACCGCATTCCTGGTGAGCTCATGAGCACGCTCATGCTCTCCATCCTCTCTCTCGTTTCCTGGTTCGGCCGCGCGTCGTGCGCCTCCATTGTTCACCGCAGATGCTTGTCGCCGGCAAGCTTCCGATGGTCAATCCACAGCGGCGCCGCCACTTTATGGTTGCCCGCGTTGCCCTGGTTCCAGCGCACCTTTCCTCGCTTGCACGCGTGCTCGAAATCGCCCAGACCAGCGCTGATCTGAAGGATTCCCCATTGCTGATGTCATGCTGACATCAGCATGAGGCAATATATCCCTTTTATTTTATTTAAACTCATTTCTGTAATTCCTTTCTATAAATAACATTAATATTCCACGGGGCCCAGTTATCAGTGACTGAGGGTAGCCTCAGCGCCGGTGAGAAAAGCCCCAGACCCTATGGTGACGTCAGCCTGAGGTCATAAACATTTTAAAATTGATTAAATAAATTCCAGAAAATGATTTAATATTGTAAATTCATTAACTTTTAATCTGTAATTAATAAAAATACAAATAATATATCAAAATGTTCAGAAAAATGAGCTCTACCTAAATAAGATATAATCATGCATTGTTAATCAACTTTCATGACAAGTTTAATTATAAGAACAAATGCACCCCTCTCATATGTTCCGGAGTTTTTCCGAGTTAGGGTTTTCACCCCTCGGAACCCCGATTAAGTTGTCGAGCATGCCTTAGGGTTACATTTTAAAGAAAATTAACCTGTCATATAATCATACTTGCTTGAGCATTGCATCGATGCCATGTGTTGATTGTTTTCCCTCTCTTTCTGGTGTTTAGTTCTTCCCGGTCGAGATCGAGATCGAAACCCGAGGTCAACACCATCGAAGATCGAAGATCAACGAACAATACTTGACCAATTATAACAAGTCAAGTACAAGGCTCCCAAAGATCTGCTTATCTGCTATCAACTAGCAAAGGAAAGCATAGTCCCACCATGATATAATCCTATGATTTCGAAAGCATTTTAATTCTTGCCATGATGCATACGATTATACTGTGGTGTTTTATCGATAGATAGAGTATCCTATCTATTGCATACTCCCTTTAAGCTTATATTACCTGATCCACTGCTCGTAGCATAACTAGGTTTGGCATGGGTGCACTGCTAGAGCTGATATCTATGTCTTGCTTACCATGCTTAGCTATTAAGTCTGGTTCATCCAGATGATGTATCAGATGCAGAGAATCTAGTATGACAGGAAAAAATCATATGAGATTAAATATGCTAAGGCTTGTATGGGAGGCCACGGTGGGATGTGGTTTTTCTAGTCCCATGCTCGCCACCCTTAGGACCCTAGGTTCTTACCTCTTGAACCAAGACGAGCGTACAACCACACGGGGTAAATGGGGACCCCATGATTGACTAACTTTCCTAGTAGATTCCATGAGTCACATAGTTCGGGCTTTCCATTCGACATACGCATTGAAAACATTTTCGAAAGAAGTTGGTGAAGAAGGTGCATTCATATAGGTAGGGAAGCGTGGAACGGGTTGCTTGGGGTTGATGGCGCCCCTGGTAAACCAACCTCGCCTCACATATTTAAGTAACGACTTCGGGATTTTACCCGTTACAGCGGAACAATACTGATTGCGTGACTCATGGTCTCGGCGAAAGCAAGGTAAAGGTCGTGTCCAACCACACCCTGTGTCAACACACCAAGGAAGTGTGTCAAGTGGCAATAAGAGTCGGTTGGTACGTGTGGGTAAAGTTTTACACCCCTGCAGGGTAATAATCTTTCGGAAAGTCGTGTCCACAGTTATGGACGACTTGGGAACGGATGGGAGATCATAGAGAACATGAACCTAATCGTAAAACTTGGAACTAATGTTTGTTAAGGATGCTTCCTCATGGGTACGAGGGGGTGATCCTAGTTCAGATGATGATGATTCGGTGGATATCAAAAGATGATGATCAATATTTCAGAGATGTCGCTCTCTTATCCCCTTTTAAAATACTCTGAATAGACGAGCTTCTTCTCCCTCTTGTTTTATAAACAAAAGATGGCTTTATGCAAAACAACTCCACCAGCCATAAGTCTTGCGGAGTACACCCTGTACTCACCCTTGCTTTGTTGATACTTTTGGCAGAGTAAGTGTTCCTGGAAGATCAGTTTGGTACTACATCGACATCGACGAGTAGCTTGGGGTTCCCGGCCGGCAGCTTGGAATCTATGGGCTAGGACGTCATCGTTATGCTTCAGGCCTCTTAGGCCATTTGTTAAGTTTGCTATACTTAATAGAATAATTTGCCTTCCGTTGTTTGATGTTTGGGGTTAGTGACCTCTGCTTGTAATATTTTGGTTCTCTACTCAGTTATGAGCTTGCTGTAATAAATTTTGTGTTGTAGGGTCACTGCCGTGTTACCGAATCTTCACTGGATATTCTCGAGCTCAAGGTTAAGCTTATGTCAGACGGTGGTCTGGGATTTGTTTAGCCCTGATCCCGGGGGTGTCACATTAACTACATCATGTACCTGCATATGCATGTCCTTACATTATTGCCTTTGCTGCTACATATTTTTATCCGTGCTACATGTTAGAATTTTGAGCATTAATAGAATAGGAACAGAGAACATTCATTAAGTAATTAATTTTGTACTTGCAGATCTATACTCTTCTTGACTAAATTTTTTTCTACATAATATGGAAGATTGGCAGCAAGCATTACAATGGTGAACCTTCTTACATACCAAGAATATGAGAAATGTTTGTCAGCTCTGTTTGCATGCCGGTGAGATGGTGTCGTGGTATTGCCGACGAGTACGCCATGGAGGGGTCCTCACAGTGCGTGTTTAGAGACGTGGGGTAAGGCAGACGGTTGACGGGTACGAGGTAACACAGCTTACCCAGGTTCGGATCCCACAATGGTGGCAGAATCCTACTCCTGCTATAAATCACTATAATGGCAATACGCCGAGTTACAGAGATAGGTTCACTGTGCGAGGTGACTAGAGAGTCTAAGTTATCGTGCCCTAAAGGCTCCCATAGGCCCAACTTATATAGTCGTCAGATCCTAGGGTTACAGGGAAAAGTCCTAGCCGACAGGTTATAGAGTCCTACACCGTCTATCACTAGTCTTGTGTATCTTGTACTCCAAGGCTCCGGGTACGCTGGTGACTCCACCGTAGCCTTCCTTTATCCGGCATGGGTCTCCCTTCTAGATCCACCTAACTGGGCCGCCCAGCAGGCCACAGGCCATGCTACCGACTATGGGCCACCCGGGTTAGTCGAATAAGAGACATGCTATGAGGATACTCATATAGCATATCCCCAACAGTAGCCCTCGGAGAACTCCGAGATCTTGCGCCATCTTGCCTCTTCTCGTGGAATGCTCCGTCTAGAGGGATGTCGGCAAATCGTCAAGCAATATCTTGTAGTCCTCCCAAAGAACCCTGCAAAGGTTTCTCCGTCTTCTATGAGTAAGTCAGAGAAATGCTGAATCTTCCATCGTACGCTCCCGTTGTCGGATTAAATCCATCCATGCCAGAATCTTCGATGGGACGGCTCATCTACCATGTCAGTTATGACGATGTAGGCTGTAGGTCAGCGACGCCTCGTAACTCACACATGCGGAGAACGCAATCATATCCGATTTTCCCGCGCGAGCGATGCGAACCGTTGGCGGCGGCGGTTGGAGACGTGGCGAAATTACCACGCATGTTCACGAACACGTCGTCTACGCGGCAACCGTCCGATTAGCTGCACGAATCTTGATGCAGAGTAAGATAAATAGTAATTGTGGGACACTTGACACTTTTTCACCCCATTCTCTCACGTCATCGTCTTCTTCCTCCAGCCGCACGCCTCCTCAATCTCTCAGAGGAAAACCTCGAGAAACCCTAGCCTCTCTCTGCACCAGTCGCTTCCTTCCTTTCCTTCCATGGCTAGCAGCAGCTCCTCCCCATCGATGGCGGCAACGAGCGAAGCCACGGCGAAGCCGGCGAGCTCTATCATCGTGCCCCCAGAGGGCCTGGTCATCCCCGCATCGGCGATGATTGAAACCACCAGCAGCGACCACAATCTGGCGGTGCTGGAGCCCCTGGAAGAGGAGCCAGACTCGCACAAAGGCGACTGGCGCGGCTCGGACATCACCGAGCGCGACATCCAACAGATGGTCGTCGAAGGCTACCTCCCCGCGACGGAGGGGCTCGCCTGGCGGGCGGCGCAGGCCGGCGAGGTGACGCCTTCTCCCCAAGCCGGAGAGAAAGTGTACCTTAAGGCGCAATTGGTACGCGGCGTTTCTCTGCCCATCTCCCACTTCTTTCTGTCCGTCTTGAATCACTTCAAGGTCCAACCCCATAACCTCTCCCTCAATAGTATCTTAGTGCTTAGCAACTTCGCGACACTTTGTGAGGGTTACCTAGGGATTAGGCCTAGGTTAGATTTGTTTGTGTATTTCTTCACCGTCAAACGTGAAGCCGGACACAGTAGGGAGGAGCTTAGGAACTGCGGCACCATAAGCTTCAATATCTGACCTAGTCGGCGGTTCCCCGACATAGTCGGCCACGAGTCATGCAAAAACTGGCAGCGGACGTACTTCTACGGCCCCAACATTCCTTTGGCGGGCCGAGAAGTAACGTACCCGGACTTCGTGGATGGAGCTGCCGCTGAAGTCTACACATGGCGGTCCCATGCCTCCCTTCCCTCCGACCTCGACACTTCTCACGCAATAAGGCGGATCGAGTGGTTCGTAGAGACGGGTCTAACCGGCTTGGACCTAGCCATGTGTTGGTTCATTAGGAGGATCCAACCTCTGCAGCACCGCACGAAGTATATGCATGAGTACACCGGCGACCGAAGGGATACCCTCCGGATCTCCGAGGACAACTTCTCGAGCGACTCCGTCAAGTTCCGCCTCAAGGACATCATCAAGGTGAAGGATAAGAAGCGTGGCTTCACCCTCACCTACAAGATGTTCATAGACAGAAAGTGCCCAAAGGTAGATATTTATTTCCCGTGTATGACATTGCTCCAGTTTCTCCGTCTTGCCAATACCATCCTGTCTAACACGATGATTTCTTACTTAACAGCTTAGCGATCTAGAGGAGGGCAACCTAGCTGCACAATCTACGATCCCAAGATGAAGGAAGTCACGGTCGTGTCCGACGATGATGCCCCGTTGGCGCGAAAGCGGAAGAGCTCCACCTCTGACGCTGCTGACGGAGCTAAGAAGAAGAAGACAGAGGGTGGAGCCTCCAAAAAGAGTACTGCCGCCCTGGAGGCGGAAAAGAAGAAAGCCACCGGGATGTTTGCCAAAGCACCCCCTAGTGTAAGCAACTCATTCTCCGACATCGTCTCATTTATCTGTGTTATTCCTGTACTTATGCATTGTGCATGTTTCAGGAAGAAAGCCACAACCATCCTCAAGAAGTCCTCCAAGACTCTTGGGGATTCTAGAAATATTAAAGATATGTTGCATCGCGACTCCTCTCCTGCCATCGCCCCTGCCACTCCTGACGTCAAGCCCTCCTCCGTCCCGACAAGCTCTCAAGTCCAGGAGGCACCAGGCCCTTCCACCATGGAAGTGGACTCTGGCGCCTCAACCGAGCTTGCTGTTGTCGGCGAGCAGGCGACGCAAGAGAGTGCTGCTCTTCAAATGGCTGAAGCTCCGGCTAAGGATGCCATCGGTAGCGGCAAGGCAGTGATGGGAGCTGGTACCTCTGCCGAAGGCGGCGCCCCTACTCCTCAGAAACCCTTCGAGTTCCCAAAGATTGTTTACCCGGCACTCATGCCGAGTAACACAACTATGGTTCCTGGAGGAGTGCCGTCATCTCCGACGTGCGGTCTTGAGGAGCTACTCCGGCAAGCAGACATCTTGCAAGGAAACAGCATTGCCTTTGGCAAGCTATTTTCCGAGAGCGCTACAAGCCTCAAGATCATCGCACTTGTAAGTTTCACTTTACCTTTTCTATTTCGTATGAGTATCCCACTGTAGCCCCCGAGGATGTAGACGGAAAACCATAGGTTTTGCATCTATATGCTCTAAGAGTGACTAAGTTAGAAAGAACTCTCACTGTAGCCCCCAAGCATTTAGATGGAAGAAATTATTCCGTCTAGATGCTTTAAGAGTAGCATACACAGTGTTTATATTTTTCAGTGTCATAGCCCCCCAAGCTTCTAGTTGTACCTGAATTAGTTCCGACTAGATGCTTTAAAGAAAAGCTAAGCATTTTCTGAGTTAAAAACTTTATACTGTAGCCCCCAAGCCTGTAGTCGAGAACTGAATTAGCTCCGACTAGATGCTTAAAGAAAAGCTAAGCATATTGCTAAGTTAAAAACTCTCGCTGTAGCCCCCGAGCATCTAGGTGGAAAATCTTCGACTAGAAGCTCCAAGCAGACTAAACAACAATTTGACTTTGCATTTGTTTCCACAGAACGAGAATGCTCGGAGGGGCATGGCCAATGACAAGTACCAGAAGATGCATGCAGACCTTGAAGCTAAAAAGGGTAAAACTGCCATCTTGAAGGAACAGGTCATCAAAAACAAGAGTCTGTTTTCTTATGACGCATTTCCGTGTTATGTTTGTGCCATAATATCCGAGTACTCAATGTGTACTTTGTTTTCTCCGACTTGCAGAGCATGTCGCCAAGGCCAAGGACATTGTCGAGCAGTCCAAGCGCATCCAGCAGCTGGACAGCGTGAACAAGATCCTTAAGAAGGAGAGGGAAGAAATGCTGAAGATGCACGAGGATTCCATGAAAGCCCTGCAGGACTCCGCCTCCGCGGAGATCAATCGCTTGAAGGAGGAGCTTGCGATCCTAAAGGATCAGAAGCAAGCTGCCGATGATCAAAACCTTTGCCATAGCGAGCCATTTAAGCTCCTCCAACAAGAGAAGGAATCCTTGGCGGACGTCGTCTGGCAGGCTAAGGCCAGCATCTTTAGTAAGTAACCTCCGCCTTGTAGTTCTGTAGTCTGGATACTTAGAATTTTTTGAACTCATGCAATAATTGTCGGAATTTTCAGCGCCCATGGGTTTAACCCGCTCACCTCCTTCGGACAAGGAATCCATGATTCTTTCCGGCAACTTCATCAACACCGCCATCGCCCAAGCCAAGGAGATTGCCAAGCCCCTCTAGATTTATATCAAGGCCTCGGACTCCGTGGTGAAGTACTCGGAGATTCTGCGCCGAGCCCCCCAGCGTGTCGCAAGATGGAAAGCTTCATGCACACGGGCTGGCGCAAGGATGGCGCTGTCTATGGTGAAGGCACACTATGAAGATGCCGACATCGACACGGTGACCTCTGGCATCCCCGACGTAGATGATGACGGCAAGGAGATCGATCACGAAGCCATCCTGTCATCACTCGTGGGTTATGACACTAGGGTTGCCGAGTTGGTAGATGTTGACGTCTTCGTGCCTAGGAACTTCCTCGATAACGCCAACCCGGAATCCTCCGAGTCTCACCATAGCGCCGATGCTGAGGGTGATTCTCTGGCTGATGATGATGCGGCCTCCAAGTCTCCTGCACCCAAAGAGTGAAAAACACTTTGTAATTTCTGTTTCACCTCTAGAGTGTGCGCGGGAAAAACTTTGTTGATGTAATCTTAAGGCGGAAAACAATGGTTATCGTATCCTTCTACTTAAGAATTAAGTTTCAGCATGTATAGTTTTTAAGCAAGTGCTGGCTTATCCATTACTCTGGTTCTTATGCTTGACTTTTCGTGAGTCGGAGACTCGTTGTCGGAACCATGCGCTTAGGTGATGATGCCCAATGGCATCGTCAATAACCTGAGCACAAAATCGCCGACAATAAGTGCCAAAAGTCACTACTCCAGAATCCACATAAAAACAACAAAGAATGTGTAGACCAGAAAACTTAAGCTAACACCCGTAGGTGGAATTTTCTCAAGTGAAATCGCAAGGCTTGTGCATAAAGGTTTATATGATCCAAAAATGAACACTAAAGGAGGTAGAAGACTCAGCAAAATGAGTGAACCAAAGAGCTTTATTTCATTGATCATATAAGAGGTACATAATTAGATAAAAAAATGCTAAGTGTAAAAAGGACGTAGCTGTGGCCGATCAAGCTCCGGGTAGTCATCATCCGGGTCACGTCGCTTACGCTTATGATCCTCGTTGGGTCTATCCTTGAGTTCACGATTGTCGACAAGGTAGTAAGACCCATTGAGTAGGGCCTTGCTTATGATGAACGGTTCTTCCCATGGCGGGGATAATTTGTGTGACTTCTTCTGCTTAAGTCAGAGCACCAAATCCCCCTCTTTAAACGAGCGATGCCGAACGCAGCGACTATGGTAGCTGCGTAGCTTCTGCTGGTAGATGGCGGATCTTTGGCATGCCAAAACACGCTCCTCCTCGAGAAGGTCCACATCTAGGCGTCTAGATTCTTCAGCGTTATCTTCGTCGTAGGCGGCAACTCTTGGTGCATCATGGAGGATGTCGGAAGGTAGGATGGCTTCTGCTCCATATACCATGAAGTAAGGGGTGTAGCCGGTGGATCTGTTGGGTGTAGTTCGTAAACTCCACAGCACAGATGGCAATTCTTCTGCCCAGGCTCCAGCTGCTCTATGTAGCGGTACCTCAAGACGTGGCTTGATTCCCTGTAGAATTAATCCATTGGCTCCCTCAACTTGACCATTGGATTGTGGATGTGCCACATATGAAATAGGCCTCCACTTCTCCGAGTGACAAGTTGCTTCCATTGTCGGTGATGATGCTATGTGGAGACCAAATCTCACCACTAGATCCCGGACAAACCTGAGGGCAGTTTCCCCATCAAGCTTTCTAATGGGTTTAGCTTCTATCCATTTGGTGAATTTGTCAACTGCTACAAGCAGATGCGTAAACCCACACGGTGCCATTTGTAACGGCCCCACCATGTCTAGCCCCTAGACTGCAAACGGCCAAGTTATTGGTATTGTTCGCAATTCTTCAGCAGGAACATGTGGTTGTCGGGCATAATACTGGCATCCCATGCATGTCTCAACCAGCTTGTCGGCGTCCGCCTTTGCGGTTAGCCAGTAGAATCCTTGTCGGAAGGCTTTCGCGACCAACGATCGAGGAGCGGCGTGATGCCCGCAATCTCCGAGATGGATTTCGCGTAGGATTTCCATACCTTCTAGCTGGGAAACACACTTTAGGTATACACCAGTAGTGCTCCTTTTGTAGAGTTACCCATTGATTATGGTATAACCCTTAGCTCGTCATACTATTTGCTGTCGTTCGACTTCATCGTCGAACAAAGTTCCGTGTTCGAGATATTCCATGAACGGTTTTGTCCAAGCCGGAGAGATCTTTGTCACCATGTTGACGAAAGAGTCAGCTCTATCCGGGTTGTCGATGTCGGCGCCCTTCACGGATGGTGTGCGTAGATGCTCGAGGAAAACTCCTGGCGGGATTTGCTTGCACCCTGATCCAAGTTTAGACAGTAGATCAGCCGCCTCGTTTTGCTCCCTAGGCACATACTTGACTTCGTAGCCCAAGAAGCTCTTGGCTATCTCGTCCAATTCGTCGCGATATGCCGCCATCATAGGGTTCCGCGCATTCCAGGTGCCAGCCACCTGCTGGGCAACCAAGTCGGAATCTCCACAGCAAACTATGCACTTGATGCCAATATCCTTGGCTACACGTAATTCATGAATGAGTGCTTCATACTCCTCCATGTTGTTTGTAGCCTCGAAGTGGATCTGCAGAACGTAGTGTAGCTTGTCTCCTTTTGGTGACTATAGCAATACATCAGCCCCCGAGCCATTGAGCAGCTTTGATCCGTCAAAGTGCATCACCCAGTACTCTGGTTCTGGCAACGGAGTGGCATCTGGCATCTTCGTCCAATCTGCAATAAAATCCGCCAAGGCTTGTGACTTGATAGCGTTGCGTCTCTTGTAGGTGATCTCGAAGGCGACAAGTTCAATGCCCCACTTCGTGACCCTTCCTGTAGCGTCGCTGTTGTTGGTAATGTCGGACAGTGGAGTCTTGCTCACTATGTGATTGGGTGCTCCTGAAAGTAATGCCTCAGCTTCCGCGAAGCGAGGAATACTACATAAGCTTATTTTTGGTAGTGCGGGTAACGCTGCTTGGACTCCGTCAAGACTTCGCTTACATAGTAAACTAGTCGTTGAACTCCGTGCTCGTAGCCTGTTTCCTTCCGCTCTACCACGACGACGATGCTGATAACCCGGTTGGTTGCCGCCATGTAAATTAACAGGGGCTCACCAGGCTCAGGTGCTGCAAGGATGGGCGCTGAGGAAAGAATCTCCTTGAGCTGCTTCAATGCTGCATCTGCCTCGTTTTTCCATGTAAATTTGTCTGCCTTCTTTAGTAACTTGTACAGCGACAGAGCCTTCTCTCCAAGTCGGCTGACAAACCGACTAACTGCTGCAACACAACCTGTTAGTCGTTGGATTTCCTTTAGGCATGTCGGACGATTTATGTTTAATATGTCCTTGATTTTCTCCGGGTTGACCTTGATTCCGCGCTGGGAAACGATGAAGTCCAACAATTTTCCGGCTGGGACCCCGAAGACGCACTTCCTAGGGTTGAGCATCATGTTGTATTTCCGGAGATTATCAAAGGTTTCTTTTAAGTCGGAGATTAAGTCGTTTGAATTTTTAGACATCACCGCGATATCGTCCACATAGGCGTGAACGTTCCGACCAATTTGGTCGTGAAGGCAATGTTGCATTGTCCGCTAGTAGGTAGCACCTGTGTTTTTTAGCCCAAAGGGCATTGTGACATAGATAAACGTGCCGTACGGGGTAGTGAACGAAGTGGCCAATTGGTCCGACTTCCTCATCTTGATCTGGTGGTATCCTGAGTATGCATCGAGAAAACACAAAAGTTCCGAGCCATCTGTCGAGTCAATGACTTGGTCAATGCGAGGCAAAGCAAACGGATCTTTGGGACACGCTTTGTTCAAGCCGGTGTAATCAATGCACATTCTTAATTCAGTAGTTCCCTTTTTGGGGACAAGTACAGGATTGGCCACCCATCGGGTGTGAAGGACTTCTCGGATAAACCCAGCCTTAAGTAACCTAGCTATCTCTTTGCCAATGGCGCGTCTCTTCTCATCTCCGAAGCGTCGTAGAGGTTGTTTCACTGGTTTACATTTTGGATCTATGTTTAAGCTGTGCTCGGCAAGTTCCCTAGGTACACCTTTAATGTCGGCAGGTTGCCAGGAAAAGATGTCTCTATTCTCACGGAGGAATCGACGAGCGCGCTTTCCTATTTGGGATCCAGGTTCGTCCCAATGGCGACGGTCTTGGAGGCATCGCCTACCACAAGTTCCACCGGCTTGGTCTCGATGGCGGCCTTGAACGCAGGAGCGGAGTCGGAGATCTGCTTCTTCAACGCGGGCATCTCTGAGTCATTTACCTTGCTCTGGATCTCTTTGAATTCTTCGTTGTAGAGGACAGCTTCTGCAACGGATGCTTCATTGATCTCGCAGTCCCTTGCCTTGGTAAAGCTTCCGGATACGGTGATGACACCATTTGGTCTGGGTATCTTGAGCTTGTTGTAGACGAAGCATGTCTTGTCCATGAACGTGTGGAATATGTCGCGGCCGAATATGACGTGGTACACGCTCTTGAAGGGGACCACCTCAAAGGTCATGCTCTCTTGGCCGTAATTATTAACGTCACCAAAGGCTACCTGAAGTGTGATGCACCCAAGGGACCGAGCCTCCCGACAAGGCACTACGCCATGGAACACGGTGTTGGTCCGCCTTAGGTTTGCCTCCGTCAAGTTCATCTTCTGCAGTGTATCCAGGTACATGATGCTGATGTTGCTTCCACTATGCACCATGCACTTGGTGAACTCCATGCCGTCAATCAATGGGTTGATGACCATGGCGTACTGGTTCTCCGTGGGCACAAGGTCTGGGTGGTCTGTCCTGTCCCAAGTTATTGGAACTTCCGACCAGCGCAGGTATTGGGGGACTGGGGGGAGAGTTGCCATCAGGATCCTTAGAGAGGTCTTCTATTGTCGGACGGTGGGGGTGCCAAGGAAAGTGTGGTAGACTGGGGCCTTCTTTGCGAAGGGGTTCTTGCCCTTGTCATCGCTCTTGGCGGCGTGCTTGGGGTCAACATCCTCATCCATGTCACTTGAATCCTTGGACTCCTCCTTCTTCTTCTTCCCCTTGCCCTTGCCTCGCGGTCTGTTCTTTCGACTTTGCTTATAGCCGGACTCCGGGTCTTCCTTGAGGTCGTTGACGAACTTGCAGTGTCGATTGGTATGGGTGGCCTTGCCGTTGGCGTCGAGGTGTACGAGGCACGGCATATCGTGGTACTCTTCGTAGGTTTGGGGAACGCGGAGCGGCGCCGAGTTGGTTTCACTTCCTTGTTGCTGCCCGCGGCCTGCTCCCCTTCCTCGGCCACGTTGTCCGCCTTCTCCTCGTCCTGCAAAAGTCATAGCGACCATGTCGGTAGATTGCTTTTCTTCTGGAGCGGTTTTCCGCTTTGTACTGCTGTTCCTCCGAGCTTGAGTTGGAACGGCCGTTGCCGGCAAAGAGCCACAAGCATCGTTGTCGGCAGCTGTGAACTCACTAGCTAACTTAATCATCTGATTCAAGTCAAGCTGATGATTGTCCTGCAAGCGCTTCAGCTTATGTCGGAGCAACATGCCCCTTTCCAACCCATCGATGAAGGCGGCCATGGCAGTCTGGGCGTGCACTCCTGAGCAGGAATTCTTCATATCCAGCCAGCGGGAGAGGTAGGCGCGAGATGTCTCGTCTTTCTCCTGCACGCACCGCTGTAGATCGCCCACAGTGCAGGGACGCTTATATGTACCCTCAAAGTTCTTGGTGAATGCTTCTTGCATGTCCAGCCAGTTGTAGATAGATCTCTCCGGCAAGTCGTCAATCCATTGACGGGCCATGCCTACCAACATTAACGGGAGGTACTTGACGGCGACATTGGGGTTGCCTCCGGCAATCTCCACCGCGTTGCCGTAGTCCTGCAACCATGTGGCGGGCTTGGCGGTGCCGTCATAGGGCTTGATGGTCTTGTCAATCCGGAAACCTTTGGGGTAAGTTGCGGACCATATTGTAGGTCCAAAGAAATGTGGTCCCAGGTATGGTCCTTCCCGGGCCTCGTGGATCTTATCGATTCGCGAACGTGCATCGTATGGCTCCGGGTTCTTCTTCTTGTTATCAACAGGGGACGGGCTGCGTGAACGACGTGGGCCCCTTCCACCATGGTGACTGCTTGGCGGCGACGGAGGCGGATGTGGCGGTGGGTTAGCCTTCTTGTTGTTACCCTTCTGCGACGCCCCACGCCTGTCGCGGTTGCTTGTCGGACGGGGAGGGTCGTGGTGTGACCTGCTCTTATGTCCTTGGGCGGCCCAGCAGGCCACAGGCCATGCTACCGACTATGGGCCACCCGGGTTAGTCGGATACGAGACATGCTATGAGTATACCCATATAGCATATCCCCAACAGATGGCGCCTCTCCGTCCAACCCTATCACAATACGGAGATCAGACGCAACCTCGTCGAGAGCACCTCCGGTAGCAGGGATCTCTAGATGGTAACGTGTTCTTGTTCTGAACCTTCACTTGAAAGGTTTACTACCTGGTGTGATTTACTGCTAAATTTGCATGCCTTGTTCTCTTTTGGGAACAAGGGTCCTGCCTTTAGCCTGTAGATTTGATATGTGGGACAGTAGTTGTAGTTTGGATATGTGGGACTGAAAAAATGTGAAGTGAGTAGCAATTTGGACAGGTGGATGATCTGGTGCATGTAGAATGCCATGTCATTATCATTTCTAAATATATTTTGTAATTGTATCCTATAATTGGATTGAGCTAATGTGAGTCATTTAGCAATTTTCGTAGGTGGGTGTGGTATGATACATTCAGAATGCTTGGCATTATTTATCTCTGTGTTGAGTAACCATGGCAAAAGTGGTTATTGTTTATCTGCCATCAATTTGGATTTTAGTATTTCCCTCAAGTGCTGATCTGTGAGTTCCTACAGCATTGAAGGCTATAGACTTGAAAACTGCTTGATGAATTAGCATTTAAACTAGTTAGCATTTAAACTAGTTTGCATTTAAATTACTGTATTGATGTTCATTGTGGGTATCCATATATTATAATGCCATGCGTACTATTGTATACTTCATAGTTAAATGTCAGCCATGTCAGCCGCATCAAAGATCAGGTGCATGCTTATATATTCATCACCTAATCATGGTCCTGATTGTTGATTGACTGTTACTGATTACTCCTCATATGCGTTGAGTGTAGCATTGAGAACATTGAGAATACTGGGAATGAAGTTTAACCAGCAACCAGTGCTCTAGCTTGAAGAAGTGAAGAAGTGGTAAGTCCTACTGAACAAAGACTTTTTAATTATATTGTACTGTGATTGTACTATGATTGATTGTTCATTTTTGTGTGATGAACCATGTAATTGTTGTAATAGACCAATTTCTTTGATATTTGAAAATTTCCTCGTGGTATTAGTTTTGATTGAAATACTAGTTGCTTTGTTTCAAAATGTGGAAACTGGAATTTGACAAGTGGGTCTAGTGGTGAAATAAAAAATAAAAACAATGTTGAAACTTATGAAGAAATGACTGCAAAAAGGCTTGAGGCCCATAAAATGCAATGAGTCGTAGGATGGAATAGCCCAAAATAAATGTAAGGTAATAGGCCAAGGCCTAGAGAAGAAAGCAGAAGCCCAAAGAAATTGCACACTAAAAGGACAGGCCTAAAGAAGAAAATGGCCGGAATTGTTGGGCTTGGCCTGTTTAGACCACCGAAATGGACTGGGCTAGTTTCAATTTAAGACGATTTAATTTCGTCACAATTTTGCCACGTAGGATCGGCCACGTAGGATATGACTTGGCTAGGCTAGATGGCCCGTGACGATATTGGATCGTCATAGACGTTATGATGATCCAATATCGTCATAGACGGTTATGACGATTTTACCAAAAACGTCGTTATAGTTCATTTGCGACGCCCAGCTTTCGACGATCTCAAAATCGTCATAGAATCGTCATAAACGGACTATTATGACGATTCCGTGATGAAAATGGAGGGTCATATATAGCCAGATTCCTTGTAGTGAATGACCTCTAATGAGAGGGAAGTAAGATTTGGGGAGTTGCTGTCCCGAAACAGATTTCTGTCCTCCACCATAAAAATTCATGAGGAGTCTCTGTAAGTTGGATTGAGCTGAAACTTTACTAATAAATCCCCCAGTATGTTAGCTAACTTTCATTAGTTCAATACTTTTTGATTTGAGCAACAGAAGGTCTTCGAAAAAATCGTTTTCTACCTGCTGGTCTGTTTTGACAGATTTCTTCCATTATTTGCATTTGCTTCTTATTGATTTCTTTTTGGGTTCTTTTTGGGAAATTGAACTTTTTTAAAGGAGTTGCTACAGTAGCTTGTGTTTTAGTGAAAATTTTGCTACTATAAAGCTAAACCCATGGGTATGTAATCTTTTGAATACACTAATGTTGCTAATGAAGATTGTGTGAAGTTTTATATGAAGGAAAATTTTAGGTGTAGAGAGAGAATGATGCAATGAGATGAATAATGGACAAAATCTCAATCTTGGGGATGCCACCCTGGTTTCACCCCAAGAAATATCCAAGAGGTACAAGCGTCAAAGCTTGGGGATGCCCAAGGCATCCCCTTCTTCAGCAATAAAAAGCTCAGGTCCTTCTAGACGCTTCGTTTTTATTGTTTCTTGCACTCTTGTGTTTTTCTTGGAGCGTCTTAGTTTTTGTTTGCTTTGCTTAGTTTTTTAGTTTTCTTGAATAAAGTAGTTTGGACCCCCGTTCTCAATGTGTTGTGTCAAATAAGTCGATTGGTGTTGGAAAGGAGAAGAAAGTTCTTGCTTGAAAGTGCAAGAGGAGCTTGCATTGATTGTGACTTAGACTTTAGCATGACATGCTAGGAGTTATTTTGACCTTATGCTTAGTGATTATTGTTGTACCATGTCTTGTTCCAAATAATTGGGATTGCTTAGTGTGCCTTGACAGAATCATGCGTTGTTTTAGCATACAAAAGCATAGTATTGTGGTATTCTCCTTCGATGTTTTGTTTGGGTTGACTTGGCACATGCTCACACCATGTTATGACTATGAACAATTCACCATAGCCTCGATGATCATTTAGTCCTTGACTTGTAGTACCACTCTATGCTTTGATTAGTAATGTTTTGTCGCTCTGCATGATTATGGCCATTATTGCTCTCTTAGTTGGTTGCTCCCAGTCTTTTGCTAGCCTCCACTTGTATGAGTAAGATCTACTCATGTTTCCAACTCCCAAGAAGCCAAGTTATTCAAAAGTGTCCACTATAAATTCCTATGCATGATGTGTTACACCATTCCAAGTAGATTCTTGTTTTCATCTATCTTCCAATTAAAAAGTATTTTGTTATGTGAAAAATTAGTGATTAAAGCCCTCACAAACTTGATGGCACACTTTATATTCCTTGCCTCTAATAAACTTGAACCATTGTGTCATCTATGTTGTATATTCTTGCACTTATACGTTGGAATTAGTAGAACCATGCTGTCATGGGGAACGTTTTCAATATTGCACTTGTACTTTGTACACAATTGATATCATGCTCTTTTGTCTATGCATGTCGCCGTTGTGAAATAAAGAGGGAGCTTGTAAGTCCATGGAGTTATGTATTTTGTGTTAGAGAAATGCCTGGGCCGCTAGCCTAAGCCATGCCTAATCATGGTTGAAACTTGCAGCATCACCATAATGAGCATTCTGTGAAGCATCCTCAATAAAAACCTATGCACATAGTAAATAAAAAGATCGCTGAGATGCTCATTGTCTGCTTGCCTTGTCATTTTGGTTATGGGATAGCTCCTTTACCATGTGCAAGGGGTACCCTGTTGGTTGTTCACTATGATACACATGTACTTACTATGACAAGAACTTACAGGTGACTGAAGTTGAGTAGCATGAGGTGTGGCCTTCGTATTCAAGGGACATGAGATTTCCAACTTACACTTTGTCAAGCATATACTCCATAGTTTGTTAACTTTAACCTTAATGACTTCAAGATGCTTATGATAGGGGCAATGAGGGCTAAAAGCTAACAAGTACCATAATTTTTGTAAGCTCTTTTTGAAACTTGAAATCCATGTTTCCCTTTATGAAGGGCCTTTCTTCCACTATTATATTGAGTCTCCACCTTATATCCTTTAGGCACCATTAATAGAGCATAGTTGTCATTCTTAGTTCTATGTGCAGTGTCCCAAAACTTATTTATTGATGCATATTGTTGATATTGCTTGTTCTTGTGCTATTTATATCTAGTCACTCTTATGAACTTTGAAGGTGTCCTATGCATTTATTGCTACTCCATGAGGGACAGACTGAATGCCAATATGATAAGTTTTCTATATGTGAAACAAACAAACGCCTTTCAATGCATTGTTATTCATGATCTTTGTTTGTATCCTTTCATTTTACATGCATAGATACTTTTTCCTATTGTTAGAACTTCTTCTTTCATGCTCATATTTAGAGAACTTTGATCCTAGCTTTCAATGCTTGCAAATGCTTTGATCTTGGTTTTGATGGTGCATGTCACCTTAAAAATTATTCTTTTATCACTTACCTACTCGAGGACGAGCAGGAGTTAAGCTTGGGGATGCTTGATACGTCGGAAACATATCTATAATTTTTTATGTTCCATGCTTGTTTAGTATCTACTTTGCTTAGCTTTGTCTACACTTTGAGGTGTTTTTATATGTTTTCTGGAACTAACCTATAAATAAGTTGCCACTGTGCCAGTTGCCTGTTTTCTTCTGTTTTTGGTTCCAGAAAGGCAGAAAATCAATATTCTCGGAATTAGACGGGACAAAAGACAAAGTCAATATTTTACCGTGGGCAACACGAAGCCAAAATACGAGACGAAGGAGGCTCACCAGGGGGCCACACCCCCTGGATGCACGGGTGGTCCCACCCCGTGCCTGGGGGGTGCAACCCCCCTGGTGGCCCCCCTGCCTCGCCTCTTCGCCTATAAAGTCCCCCCGATGCCAAAACCCTAAATACCCGATCAAAACTCCACGAAACCGTCTATAGCCGCCGCCACCATCGTCCCTAGATCGGGGGATCTGAAGCTCTTCCCGGCACCCTGCCGGAGGGGAGATCATCCCGGAGGCCTTCTTCTTCATCATGCCAGCCTCCGGTATGAAGCATGCGTAGTTCCACCTTGGACTAAGGGTCCATGTAGTAGCTAGATGGTTGTATCTCTGCCTTGTGATTTCATGTATAGATCTTGTGAGCTCCGTTCATGATCAAGATCTAATCTATTTTTAATCATGCATGTTGTGTTTGCGGGGATCCGATGGATATTGTGATTACTATGTCAGATTGATTAATGGTTTTGTATATTTGATTCAATCATGTCTGTGTTGTTTGTGATCTTGCATGCTCTCCGTTGTTAGTAGCTATCTTGGCCAAGTAGTTGCTAGTGACTCCAAGAGGGGGTATTTATGCTCGATAGTGGGTTCATGCCTCTATTTACCAAGGGAAGTGACAGAAATATCTTAGATGGTAGATGTGCTACTGCCACTAAGTTGAAAACAACAGTCTCTTGTTCATGGAACAAGTGGATTGCTTACCTTACACACTTTGCTTAAAGCAGTTGTCTGTTGCTTGCAACTTAATACTGGAGGGGGTTCGGATGATAACCTGAAGGTGGACTTCTAGTCATAGATGCAGTTGGATGGCGGTCTATGTATATTGGTTTATTTCCCAATCGAATCTAATAGGATCTTTGTGTATAGTATTGCATTGTTATGCCTTGCTCAGTCCTGTCAATTGCCCTGCTGTAATTTGTTTACCCAGCATGCGATGTTTGTTTATCTGAGAACACCTCTAGTGAACTATGGACCCCGGTTCAATCTTTACCATTGATACATCTTCCACCGTTACCTTTTTACTTGCTGCAAACCATCATCACCTTCCACACCATACAGTTAATCCTTTGTTACAGCAACCGGTGAGATTGACAACCTCACTGTTCGTTGGGGCAAAGTCTTGAGTTTGTGTTGTGTAGGTTTCCATGTTGCTTGCCACACCTTTGAGACGTTTCCTTCCTCCTACTGGTTCAATAACCTTGGTTTCTTACTGAGGGAAGACTTGCTGTTGTACTGCTTCACACCTTGCTCTTGGGGTTTTCCGATGAAGTGCTCCACGTCAACAAGGAGTCATCAAGCCACCAGGGGGCCACACCCCCTGGTCGCGCGGCTAACCCTAGCCCGTGCCTGCGGGGGTGCGGCTGCCCCTGCCTCGCCTCTTCGCCTATAAAGACCCCCCATACCAAAAACCTAAGTACCCGATCAATATTCCACGAAACAGTCTGTAGCCGTCGCCACCATCGTCCCTAGATCGGGGGATATGAAGCTCTTCCTGGCACCCTGCCGGAGGGAAGATCATCCCGGAGGCCTTCTTCTTCATCATGCCAGCCTCCGGTATGAAGTGTGAGTAGTTCCACCTTGGACTACGGGTCCATGTAGTAGCTAGATAGTTGTATCTCCTCCTTTGTGCTACCATGTTTAGATCTTGTGAGCTTCGTTCATGATCAAGATCATCTATTTGTAATCATGCATGTTGTGTTTGTGGGGATCCAATGGATATTGAGATTAATATGTCAGATTGATTAATGGTTTTGTCTTATTGATTCTATCATGTCTGTGTTGTTTGAGATCTTGCATGCTCTCCATTTCTAGTAGCTATATTGGCCAAGTAGTTGCTAGTGACTCCAAGAGGGGGTATTTATGCTCGATAGTGGGTTCATGCCTCTATTTACCAAGGGAAGTGACAGAAATCTCTTAGATGGTAGATGTGCTACTGCCACTAAGTTGAAAACAACAGTCTCTTGTTCATGGAACAAGTGGATTGCTTACCTTACACACTTTGCTTAAAGCAGTTGTCTGTTGCTTGCAACTTAATACTGGAGGAGGTTCGGATGATAACCTGAAGGTGGATTACTAGTCATAGATGCAGTTGGATGGCGGTCTATGTATCTTGTTGTATTGCCCAATTGAATCTCATAGGATCATGAATGTCCAGTATTGCATTGTTATGCCTTGCTCAGTCCTGTCAATTTCCCAGCTGTAATTTGTTTACCCAGCATGCCATGTTTGTTTATCTTAAGGAGAACACCTCTAGTGAACTATGGACCCCGGTCCAATCTTTACCATTGATACATCTTCCACTGTTACGGTTTACTTTCTACAAACCACTACTACCTTCCACACCATACAGCTAATCCTTTGTTTTTAGTAAACCGGTGAGATTGACAGCCTCACTGTTTGTTGGCGCAAAGTCTTGAGTTTGTATTGTGCAGGTTTCCAAGTTGCTAGCAACACCTCTGAGTCGTTTCCTTCCTCCTACTAGTTCGATAACCTTGGTTTCTTACTAAGGGAAAACTTGCTGCTGTTAATGCTCATCACACCTTCTTCTTGGGGTCTCCCAAAGAAGCTCTACCGTGATCTGAGCACATCAAAGACTTTCCCGACGCCGTTGCCGAGGAGGCTAAGGACGGCTTCATAAGGGGAGTCCTTCACAACCTTTCTCTTTACTTTGTTTTTGGTTTGCTTAGTTTATTTTGCTTGGTTTTGTTTTCCTATTTTTATTAAAAACTCCAAAAAAAATTAGTTTAGTTTGTTTTGCTTTTCTTATCAAAAACACAAAAAAATTAGTTCCTGCTCTAGTTGCTGCTGCTGTTGGCTTGCTCCACTTTTGCCAAAATGAACTCTGCTAAGAATACGAAGTTGTGTGACTTCACTAGCACAAACAACAATGATTTCCATAGTGCTCCTATTGCTCCACCTGCTCCTGATGCTACCTTTTATGAAATTAAGCCTGCTTTGTTGAATCTTGTGATGAGAGAGAAATTTTCTGGTGCTAGTTCTGATGATGCTGCTGCCCACCTCAATAACTTTGTTGAACTTTGTGGATGCAAAAATATAAGGATGTAGATGGATATATTATTAAGCTCAAGTTGTTTCCTTTATCCTTGAGAGGAAAAGCTAAAGAATGGTTGCTATCCTTGCCTAAAAATAGTATTGATTCTTGGATTAAATGCAAAGATGCTTTTATTGGAAAATACTATCCTCCTGATAATATTATATCTATGAGAAGTGAAATAATGAAATTTAAACAACTTGATAATGAACATGTTGCTCAAGCTTGGGAAAGAATGAAATCTTTGGTTAAGAATTGTCCCACTCATGGACTTACTGCTTGGATGATTATCCAGACTTTTTATGCAGGTTTGAACTTCTCTTTAAGAAACCTGTTGGATTCAGCTGCTGGAGGTACCTTTATGACCATTACCTTGGGTTCTTCAACAAAGCTCCTTGATAATATGATGGTTAATTATTCTGAATGGCACACTAAGAGAGCTCCACATGGTAAGAAGGTAAATTATGTTGAATAAACCTCCTCTTTGAGTGATAAGATTGATGGTATCATGGTTATGCTTGTTAATGGAAAAGCTCATATAGATCCAAATAATTTTCCCTTAGCCTCTTTGGTTGCTCAAGAAGAGCAGGTTGATGTGAACTTCATTAGAAACAACAATTTCAACAATAATGCCTATAGGAATAATTTTGGTAGTAACAACAATTATAGGCCTTATCCTCCTAATGATGGCAATACCTATGGAATCTCCTACAATAATACTATAAGTTCTCCCTCTGAACTTGAAGTCATGCTCAAGGACTTTATTAGTAAACAAACCACTTTCAACAAGACTATGGAGGAAAAACTTTTGAATGTTGAGAACAATATTTCCTCTCAAGGAGAAAGGAAACAACTTCTGAAGCACAGTCCTCTTTGATTAATAAAATGGCAGCTAAACCTGAAACTTTGGAAAGTACCTTTGCTGCTACTCATGCCATACAAGTTACTATTGATGAAAATGTTAGACTGTTTGCCCAACTACATGCTAAGTGGGAAAGAGAAGCTGAAATTGCTAGAAACAATAGTGTGTGCACTATCACCACCACCAATATGGATGCCACTAAACCACAAGAAGTCCCTATTCCTCCTACCACAATGCCTAAACCCAATGAGCCTACTACTAGTGATGCTAAGTTTGATTTTGATCTTGATGGTTGCAATATTTCTGAAGTGATTATGTTCCTACAAAATCTTGCTAGAAGTCCTGATGCTAGTGATATGAATGTAGCTTTCACCAAACACATTATATATGCTCTCGTTAAAATTAAGGAAGAAAAGTTGAAACACAAAGCCTCTATTCATAGGAAAGTAGAAGTTAGTTGGGTAACCATCATTAATATGCAAGTGAATGCCTTTGATCTCGAAGCTTCATGTGACCTTGGTTCTAGTGTCTTTATTATGCCTGGAAAGATTTATGAAATGCTTGATTTGCCACCTTTGGAAGATTGCTATTTGGATGTCCCACTTAAGGATAATTGTAAGGTTCCCAACCTTTAATAAGGTAGAGTCCCCTGTGTTTACAATGCTAGTCCTTGGATCAATAGCTAGCATCCACAGTTAAGATGTAATATCAAGAAACAAAGGTCATAATACAACTTTATAACCAGGAATAAAATAATTTATTACATCTTTCATAGCTCATTTGGATATTACATTACATTGCAGCAGAATATCTATAAGCATGGGGTCCTTCATCTTCAAAGTGCCACAGGCAGACATGTTGGTTGTAGACTTTGTAATCCTAATCAACACACTTCACTAAATCAATCACACCTGCAACATAACAAGTTACAGCCACAAGGGTCAATACATTTGAATTGTATTGGCAAGTGATACTATGGTAGTATAGTGGAGTCTATCATCTATATGCTTTTGGCTAAGTGGAGTTGAGGCTTGCATTTCTCAAAAATAGATTTTTCCTTATCATTTGAAAACACTAAGTTTTTGCTTGACAAAAATCACCCAAGGCATCTACCAATCAAAGATTGAAGATCCTTTAACCCTTGTTCAACCTCAAGTTTTTAACTTAGAAATTTGGATGATGAGATTCTTGATAGCTTCCATGTCTTGATGCTCAAATTGTCCTTTACCAGGGACATGGCTAAGTACTTAGATTTTACACTCTGCAGAGGTGGTGCACTTTTCCCACAAGACTTGGTTTCCCAAGACAAGATCTTTCAGAAGCCTTGCCTTAGACCAAATGGACGCGCTCCAACCTATCATTCCCACTACCACCAACTGTCCAGATGGCTAAGTTCTAGCAACCTATATGATCCAGGCAGAGCCCATAATGCCAAGTGGTTGCACTTGAAGCTTCTCAACATTTTGACATCTCAAATCTCTTTGTTCCTGGGTGGCAATCCACAAGTGTGATACACAAGGTAAACCATATCCATGGGCCTTGTGTAACCACTCAACCAAAAACCACCAAGCAAGTCCCTTTCCACCCAGGTGATTCATTAACTTAGTTGTTTTATTAAACAAAAACCCAAGTCCTCAGACCTAGAAATTTTTCCATAGTATGAATGTATATATTCCACCCTTGTTTTCTATTAGCTAAGATAAGCATGATAGTAGTAGGAAACTTAACTTAGGAAATTCTACTAAGGTTTCATCTACTAGGGTTTCCCATAGCAAGGTTTATACTTAGCAAAATTCCATGCAAGTCTTACTTAGAAATATCACTAATGCATAGTGAAAATAATGGGACAAAAGTATGAAGCATCACTTGCCTTTTTGGTAGAGGGTATAAGTTCACTCCTTGATCTTTGCAATGTTCACACACTTCAAGTCACTACAATTCAATCAAGCAAACAATATTTCAATCTACCATTCAAGCATTTCATCACATAAGATAATAAACAAAACAATACATGCAAGCATGCAAAAAGGGTTGTTTTATTTGTAAAAGTGGTTTCTAATGGGTCATATACATTTGGATACACCTAATGGTCATTTTATAAAGTGGCAAAGTCATTTGCAAAAGGTTTCACTTTATAAACCATTTTCTAAACCAAGTCATTATTTTATGTGGTTTGAAAATGTCTTTAGTAAATTAGTAGTTCTATAGGGTTCACCAAATACATTTTCAAATCATAAAACTTGGTGTTTGGGGTCAGAGAGTTTGAAACAAAACATTTCCCAAAGGTTTTCTTCCAAAACCATTTTTAATAAATAAACCATATTTTTATTTGACTAGAATTGGTTTTAAATCCAAGATTCATTCTTTTGCATCACCAAATATATTTTTGAAATCACAAAGTTATTCCTAGGGTCAGTAGGTTCAAATCAAACCATTTGCCAATGATTTTTATCCCCAAAATCATTTTTGAACAATTTTTACATCCTAAACAAGCATACATATGTTTCTGTAAAAACAAACATTTTACCAGAAGCTTTTTACTAAACAAAGTGCATGGTTGGCTAGATTTTGCTTTTCTGAATCCATTGATATAAAATTTGCAAATTTTGGACGTGTAGATTAAAAGTTATGCAATTTACAAAATCACATATCTAATAGATCAATTCTGTTCTAATTCAAATCGACAGAGACACTGGCGTGTTTTAATTCGCTGATACCGCTTCGTCTGGATCACGCGCTGTAGGCCGTTGGATCTAACTGACATCGCATGGCGCAGGTTCATTCTTACCCCTTCGGTTAGTCAATCTATCCAAGCCATCAGATGCAGATCTAACGATTCCTATCGCTTTGACCAAATAGCAGCGGCGCTGGCGACAGCTGTGCGGCGGCGGCGCTCTGGCGGCGAGGTTGCCAGCGATACAGGAAGCAAGGTGGATGGGGAATAAGCTCACCGGGTTCGCTGGTTCGTGTTGATGCTCAACGTAGTCTTCACAAGGTCAGGGGCGCACGGGGGTGAGGACAATGGCTCGCCGGAGTTGCTCCTGGCGACGGGTATGCTCGGGCGTCGTCGAGGACGTTGCTACAACGCACGCTAGGACAAATGGGAGACAGGGTCAGATGCGCACAGTCCTGGCGATGATGAGTGTGTGAAGGAGAATGAGAGGCGCGGTCAGGTTCTTACCAGAAGCTTCGCCGGAGTTGGAGCAGGAGGCGGTGGTGTTCTGGTGTTGACGTTGTCGACGCTAGGGGGCACGCGCGAGTGAGGGGAAGGCACTGGCAGGTGCAGGGGATGATGGCAAGTGAGCTCGTGTGCTCTGGAAGCAGTGGGGCTGGCGGTGGTGGCCGAAATTTGAATGTGAGCTCGCCGGAGACAGTAGGGTTTGGGCTTGCGATTCGAGCAGCCTGGTGGCGATGAGGAGTTGGCGTTTGAGGGGAAAGGTAGAGGAGACTGAGGCGATTAAATGGGTATGGTCACAGTGAGGATTCATTGAGCCATTTACGCGTATTGATTCGAGCAATCAACGGCAGAAAACGGCCGGCATGGTCATCGCGGGGAAGACGACGCTGAGCTGGCGTGGGGCCGCGCTGTCTGCGAGAGAGGGAAAGAGGGAGTGAGGTCCACCGGTCAGTGACTGCGCGAGTTGGCTTTTCGGTGGAAAACGTTTCGCAGAGAGAGGGGGAAACTGGGCTGCGACTGGGCTGTTAGGCCTATTGGGTTGGACTGAGTTCGATTTCCCTTTTTTTTTGTTCAGTAATCTTTTTCCTTTTCCTAATTGATTTTCCTGTTTTGAATTCAACCAAACAATTCAAACAACAAATGGATTTCAAAACCTTGCTAACTTTGTATTGGGTTTTAGTTCTGTTTAACAACACAAAACAATGTCCAAAATTGAGTAATATTTTTATTCTTTTTAGGGTCCATTTAATAATAAAAATAGACCTTAGTTATTACATCAAATAGGGTTTGATTTGTTTATATTTAAAACTCTATTTGAAATCTAAAATAGTACCAAAACCATTCAGTAGGTTTTATTTGAAAATAATAAACACTTGGAAAACTAATTTAAAATAATTTAATAAGTTTTAGTGTTTATTTAAAATGGGAAAAGCCTTTACTTTAATAAATTTGGTTTATTAATAAACACTCATTATTTTATTTAAATAAAACTTTACTCTCTTTATCAAATAGAAATATTTTATTTCAAAATCTTGGCTAAGTTGTCATTTGGCTTTATAAAATAATCCTTATTTATAATTCTACCTTTGTTTTATAAAACCAATCTTTTTATTAAAAGATCCAAAATAGTGATTCCAAATATTTAAAACTTTCTTCATTAAATTGTTTATCTTTTTAAATCCTTTTAGGATTTATTTGATCAAAATAGGTTTGAAGGTTTCCAATTGGAATCAAAAAGTTTCTTCTTACCCTGAAATTCAACAAAGTTTTATTTTATTCAATTATTTTTCACATAACAAGATTTGGAAAATCTTGGGATGTGACAATAATGCTAAAACGAAACTCATGGGGAGTGTTAATGATGTGCTTGTTATGGTTAACAATGCTTATGTTCATGTTGATTTCTATGTTTTGGATGTTGAATACAATGCTTCTTGTCCTATTACTTTGGGAAGACCTTTTCTTAGAACTGTTGGTGCCATCATTGATATGAAATAAGGCACCATTAAATATCAATTTCCATTCAAGAAAGGTATTGAACACTTCCCTATGAGTAGAGAGAAGTTGTTTTTTACTCCTCCTTTGAAAGCAAGGTTTGATGTTAATGCTTCTTCATTTGAAAATACTTGATTCTTGCTTCTTGTGCCTAACTTAAAGGCGTTAAAGAAAAGTACTTATTGGAAGATAACCCAAAAGTTTTATTGAGTCTTGGAAGTTGTTACTTCAGTAATTACCTCTCCTTATCATTTTTTTTTTTGCTTTTAGTGCCAAGAATAACGTCTAATGAGAGGGAAGTAAGATTTGGGGAGTTGCCGTCCCGAAATAGATTTTTGTGCTCCACCGTAAAAAATCATGTCAAATCTATGTAAGTCGGATTGAGTTGATATTTTTTGAATAAATCCCCCAGTATGTTAGCTAACTTTCATTAGTTCAACACTTTTTGATTTGAGCAAAAGAAGGTCTTCGAACAAATCGGTTTCTACCTACTGGTCTGTTTTGACAGATTTCTGCCATTATTTGCATTTGCTTCTTATTGATTCCTTTTTGGGTTCTTTTTGGGAAATTGAGCTTTTTGAGGGAATTGCTACAGTAGTTTGTGTTTTTAGTGAAAGTTTTGTTGTTCTAAATCTAAACCCAAGGGTCTATTATCTTTTGAATGCACTAATGTTGCTAATGAAGATTGTGTGAAGTTTTGTATGAAGGAAAATTTTCAAGTGTAGAGAAAGAATGATGTAATGAGATGGAGAATGGACAAAAGCTCAATCTTGGGGATTCCACCCCATGTCACCCCAAGAAATATTCAAGAGGTACAAGCGTCAAAGCTTGGGGATGCCCAAGGCATTCCCTTCTTCATTAATAAAAATCTCAGGTCTTTCTAGACACTTCGTTTTTATTGTTTCATGCACTGTTGTGTTGTTCTTGGAGCGTCTTAGTTTTCATTTTCGTTTGTTTAGTTTGCTTGAATAAAGTAGTTTGGACCCCCGTTCTCACTGTATTGTTTCAAATAAGTTGATTGGTGTTGGAGATGAGTAGAAAGTTCTTGCTTGAATAGTGCAAGAGGTGCTTGCTCTGCCTGTGACTTAGACTTTATCATGTCATGATAGATGTTGTTTTGACCTTATGCTCTGTAGCATGACTTGTTCCAAACAATTAGGATTTCTTAATGTGTCTTGAAGGAATCATGCGTTGTTATAGCATACAAAAGGATAGTATTGTGGTATTATCCTTTGATGCGTTGTTTGGGTTTACTTGGCACATGCTCACACCATGTTATGACTATGAACAAGTCACCATAACCTCTATGATCATTTAGTCCTTGACTTGTGGTACCACTTTACGCTTTGATTAGTAATGTTTTATCGCTCTGCGTGATTATGGCCATTATTGCTCTCTTAGTTGGTCGCCCCCAGTCTTTTGCTAGCCTCCACTTGTATGAGTAAGCTCTACTCATGCCTCCAACTCCCAAGAAACCAAGTTATTCCAAAGTGTCCACTATAAATTCCTATGTATGGTGTGTTACACCATTCCAAGTATATTCTTGTTTTCATCTACCTTCCAATTAAAAAGTCTTTTTGTTATGTGAAAACTTATTGATTAAACCTCTCATGAACTTGATGGCACACTTTATTTTTCTTGCCCCTAATAAAAATGAACCATTTGTGTCATCTATGTTGTATATGCTTACACTTATACGTTGGAATTAGCAGAACCGTGCTGTCACGCGGAACGCTTTCAACATTGCACTTGTACATTGTACAAAGTTGATAGCATGCTCTTTTGTTTATGGATGTCGTCGGTGTGAAATAAAAGGGGAGCTTGTAAGTCCATGGAGTTATGTATGTGTGTTAGAGAAACGCATGGGCCGCTAGCCTAAGCCATGCCTAATCATGGTGGAAACTTGCAGCATCACCATAGTGAGCAATCTATGAAGCTTTCTTCTTATAAAAAAAGAGACATATTGAAAAGAGGAAAGAGAGAAAAAAGCACCATTTTCCCATGGTAAATAAGAAGATCGCTGAGATGATCATTGTCTGCTTGCCTTGTCATTTTGATTATGGGATAGCTCATGTATCATGTGCAAGGGGTACCCCGTTGGCGGTTCTTTACGATACACATGTACTTACTATGACAAGAACTTACAGGTGACTAAAGTTGAGTAGCATGAGGAGCGGTCCTCGTATTCAAGGGACATGAGATTGCCAACTTATACTTTGTCAAGCATATACTCCATCATTTGTTCACTTTAACCTTAATCACTTCAAGATGCTTATGATAGGGGCAATGAGGGCTGAAAGAGAACATGTACCATAATTTTTGGAAGCTCTTTTTGAGACTTGAAATCCCTACTTCCCTTTTATGTAGGGCCTTTCTTCCACTATTATATTGAGTATTCACCTTCTATCCATAGGCACCAATTAAGAGAGCATAGTTGCCATTCTTAGTTCTATGTGCATTGTCCCAAAACTTATTGATTGATGCATATTGTCGATATTACTTGTTCTTGTGTTATTTGTATCTAGTCACTCTTATGAACTTTGAAGGTGTCCTATGCATCTATTTGCTACTCCATGAGGGACAAGCTGAGTGCCACTATGCTATGTTTTCTATATGTGAAACAAATAAATGTTTTTCAATGCATGTTATTCATGAATCTTTGTTTGTAACCTTTCATGTTGCTTGCTTAGTTACTTTGTCTTACTGTTAGAACTCCATCTTTCATGGTCATGTTTAGAGTTCTTTGATCCCAACTTTCCATGCTTGCAAATGGTTTGATCTTGATTTTGATGGTGCATGTCACCTCAAAATTATTATTTTTATCACTTACCTACTCGAGGACGAGCAGGAGTTAAGCTTGGGATGCTTGATATGTTGTAAACGTATCTATAATTTTTGATGTTCCATGCTTTTTTAGTATCTACTTTGCTTTGCTTTGTCTACACTTTGAGGTGTTTTATATGTTTACATGGACTAACCTATTAACAAGATGCCACAGTGCAGTTGCCTATTTTCTTCTGTTTTTGGTTCCAGAAAAGGCATAAAATCAATATTCTCTGAATTGGACGGGACAAAAGCCAAAGTCAATATTTTACCATAGGGAACATGGAGCCAGAGTACGAGACGGAGGGGAGCCACCGGGGCCACACCCCTGGCCGCGTGGCTAACCCTAGCCCGCGCCTGGGGGTGCGGCCACCCTGGCTGCCCCCTGCCTCGCCTCTTCGCCTATAAAGACCCCTCGATACCAAAACCCTAAGTACCCGATTAATATTCCACGAAACAGTCCGTAGCCTCCGCCATCATCGTCCCTAGATTAGGGGGTCTGAAGCTCTTCCCGGCAACCTGCCGGAGGGGAGATCATCCCGGAGGCCTTCTTCTTCATAATGCCAGCCTCCGGTATGAAGTGTGAGTAGTTCCACCTTGGACTACGGGTCCATGTAGTATCTATATGGTTGTATCTCCTCCTTTGTGCTACCATGTTTACATCTTGTGAGCTTCGTTCATGATCAAGATCATCTATTTGTAATCATGCATGTTATGTTTGTGGGGATCCAATGGATATTGAGATTACTATGTCAGATTGATTAATGCTTTTGTCTTATTGATTCTATCATGTCTGTGTTGTTTGAGATCTTGCATGCTCTCCGTTTCTAGTAGCTATCTTGGCCAAGTAGATGCTAGTGACTCCAAGAGGGAGTATTTATGCTTGATAGTGGGTTCATTCCTCTATTTAATCTAAGGGAAGTGATATAAATCTCTAAGGTTGTAGACGTGTTGTTGCTACTAGGGAGAAAACAACGATCTCTTGTTCATGGAACAAGTGGATTGTTTACCTTACACACTTTTCTTAAAGTAGTTATCCGTTGCTTGCAACTTAATACCGTAGGGGGTTCGGATGATAACCTGAAGGTGTATTACTAGTCATAGATGCAGTTGGATGCCGGTTTATGTATCTTGTTGTATTTCCCAATTGAATCTCATAGGATCATGAATGTCTAGTATTGCATTGTTATGCCTTGCTCAGTCCTATCAATTGCCCTGCTGTAATTTGTTTACCCAGCATGCCATGTTTGTTTATCTTAAGGAGAACACCTCTAGTGAACTATGGACCCCGGTCCAATCTTTACCATTGATATATCTTCCACTGTTACTGTTTACTTTCTGCAAACCACTATTACCTTCCACACCATACAGTTAATCCTTTGTTTTTAGCAAACCGGTGAGATTGAAAACCTCACTGTTCTTTGGGGCAAAGTCTTGAGTTTGTGTTGTGCAGGTTTCCAAGTTGCTAGCAACACCTTTGAGTCGTTTCCTTCCTCCTACTGGTTCGATAACCTTGGTTTCTTATTGAGGGGAAACTTGTTGTTGTGCTCATCACACCTTCCTCTTG
Organism: Avena sativa; assembly: GCA_916181665.1. Lineage (NCBI taxonomy): Eukaryota > Viridiplantae > Streptophyta > Magnoliopsida > Poales > Poaceae > Avena > Avena sativa. The sequence goes on from OV702294.1 coordinate 514,927,439, forward strand.
GGGTCTCCCAACAAAGCTCTACAGTGATCTAAGCGCATCAAAGTATTTCTCCGTTGCCAAATTTAGGGCAGCATATGCTCAGAATGTTCCAGCCTTGTTGGGAAAAGACCAATGGATGGAAGTGGATCCAAGCTTCAAGCTATACCCTCCAGTTTTTACTAGACCAGCAGGTAGGCCAAGGAAGAATAGGATAAGAGCTAGTGCAGAGGCTGGTGCACCACCTCGACGATGTAAGTGCAAACGTTGTGGGATCCTAGGGCACATTGCTAGGATTTGTAAAAATGCAGTGGACCTAGCTTATGGAATGGATGATCAGGCGGGAGCAGCAAATGCAGATGAGAATGAAGCATTTGAACGAGAGGAGAATGAAGCAATGGACACATTACAGATTGAACCAATGGATCCAGAGGATATTGAACCAAATGCAGGGGAGATTGAACCAATGGATCGAGAGGAGATTGAACCAAATGCAGGGGAGATTGAACCAGTCGATCGAGAGGAGATTGAACCAAATGCAGGGGAGATTGAACCAGTAGATCACGAGGAGATTGAACCAAATGCAGGGGAGATTGAACCAGTCTATCGAGAGGAGATTGAAGCAGAGTTCAACCATAAAGGAATTACACCAGCGGATATGGCAGAAATGGGGAGAATGCTTTTTCAACTGTATGAACCAGCAGATCGAAACGTGATTGAACCAATTGTACGACAGACTGAAGCGCTTGATTCATTGGATGCAGAGAAAAGAACAAAGGGAAAAACGGAAGAAGCTGATGGTGGACTCCGAGAATATTCCAGCTAGGATCACCAGGAGCAAGTTGGTGAACCTAGCAAAAAACACTAGGAGCAAGAAAAAAATTGATTTGAATTATTAATTTGAATTTGTATGCTAATTTTTAACTACTGTCAATGTTTGTATTTAATTCGAACTAGTGTAACGCTCCCAAGTTTGTATGTTGGTTAATCCCATAATATATGTGTTATTGCAAGTTTCTATGGTCATGCACCTAGTTGCTTAGCACTGCTCAGTTTTGCCCTCTACATGTGGTCAACACATGGAGTTTAGCTAGTTCATGGCTTAAACGTTGACCAATTGATCCAAAATTTGGCACACTTGTGTATCTTGGATTGATTTACCATATGAAATTTGAAATGTTGGATTAACTTGTAATCAGCCACATTTTTATTTTTCTAAGTGATTAAATTCAAAAAAATGGTTTTAGGGTTAGTTTAGTTCAAAAAAGTTAAAACATAGTGCAACCTTCAAATGGAGTCTTGTTATGTTGCCTATAACCTAGCATGAATAATAAAGGAAAAGGAAATAAAGAGAAATGGACTTATCCCCTAAACCACTTCTTAAACCCTTGTTGGAATGAGCTACTAGCTATGAAGATGCATGGCTTTCTACTCGATCAACCTCCAAAATAACCCATCCCAAAACATACTTTGTCTAAATAAGGCCAAATTTGGAACACTTGTGTATATATGAGTTACAAAGAATATAATGTCAGCCAAGATGAATTATTTTGTTCAAATAACACATTTTACCATTTTTATGCCAAAAGCTTGAATTTCCCTTCCTTATTTTTTATCCGAGTCCCTTGTTTTCGTTAGCTCTACTCAGTTTTCCCCTCCCTCTAAAGTTTTCCTCACTTTTCCCCTCCCGCTAAAGTTTTCCTCACTTTTCCCCTCTCTCCTGACTCAAACCCGCACAACAGTTGCTGTGCTCTGATTGGTCGAGATGTATGACACACGAATCTTGGCTAACTACCGTGGGATACAACATGATCTGTCAGGCTGGAGGTCTCTCTCTCCCGATGGGCGCACCTACCTTGTACGGAGAGGAGAGCCTAACAGGCTGGAGGTCTCTCTCTCTCGATGGGCGCACCTACCTTATACGGAGAGGAGAGCCCAACGGTCTGGATGTCTCTCCCTCCCTTTCCCTGTAGCACGTATACCAGCCGCATCTTCCTCCCCTCCTATCGACGTATGGCGGCGCGGTTCTAGCGTGGTGGTCTGAATGGTGTGCGGCGGTGCGGACCTAAGCCTGGCGGTCTGAATGGTGTGCGGTGGCACGGACCTAAGCGTGGGGGTCAGAACGGCGTGCGGCAGCGCAGATCTAATCCTGGCAGTCAGAAAGGCGTGCGGCGACGCGGACTTAAGCGTGGGGGTCGGAACGGCTTGCGGCGGCGTGGATCCAAGTGTGGCGGCTGGAACGGCATGCGGCTGTGAGGATCTAAGCGTCTGAAATTTCTGTCTCTGTCCGTCTCACTCATGTTTACCTCCTCAGATCCATTGCTGATTAAAGACACCGAGGCGGCAGCAGTGCTGACAGTGGTCATCGATACGACAACGATTGAATCCATCATCCGCAACATCACCGCGACGACGTAGATCAAGCCCCCGTGAACCGATTTGAATAAATTCGATACTCCCCCCGACCCATATTAGTTGACTTGGATTCATCTAGATATGAAACGTATCTAGTCAAGGTTTACTGCTAATATGGGTCGGAGGGAGTATGTATTTGAGCCGTGAGACCGGTGGATATGCTGATTCATAAGTAGCAATACTTGCTTTGACAATCTCTGGTGGGCTTGTATTAGTTGATTTAGGTTTTTCTAGATTCAATTGTACCTAAACATGAATTAGTATTAGATTCATCTGTATCTTGACGAATTTGAGTCAACTAAATTGGATCAGAGGGAGTAGTACTTTCTTTGACAGATCGCCTCTCTAGAGAAGAAGAATGGGGCATCAGGAAGAATGGGGAATGGGTGTTACCGTCAATGCTGCAAGTCTACATGGCATTTGGCACGCCAACCATGGACAACTAGATCCAAAGGCAAGCAACTCGGGCCCCACAATGCATTCTCATGACAACTTTGGGACCGCAAAGTGACTAAATTTTTAGGAACTCACAACCATCCATTGAATAACAATTCTACCATATAAATTAGATATCAATTCAACTAATCATTACATGTGCCACCTTCACCGCAACCCCATAGTGTAACTGTTAGGACGGGGATGACAACTACTAAAAATGCCCACATGAATCTACTATTCTCTTCCCCCTTCACTTGAATTCCATGTTTTATATTTTCTACCACTTGATCAGATACGGCAAGATTAGCCTCAAGTGCAACTTCTCTTTGCGAATAATCTCTGAGTTCTTATTTTCTTCCTCGACAGTATGCATCAGCTCTAATATCAACAGGTTTTTACGTGACAATTCATCATCTAAATTGGCAACCATCTCCTCCAAATCCATCCTCTGGCTAGACCACTGGGTTGATTCATCTTGGTATGCTATGTACCATGGATCATCCGCCTGCATAGCAAACTATAACAATCCCAAAACAAACCAAATTAAAATCAGTCTGACAAGCCATGGTGGCACTTCAAATTCAATGGTAGTACAAAGAGAAGGAACTACCTGCACTTCCGACATGGTAGGAGAAGGAGAACGTGGCCACGACATGATCGAATCCCTACCCTCGCCGGTGTAACCTCTATGACCAGACAATGAATACTAATTTACCCCTGCAATGTCGAAGAAATTACGGGAACCGAATCTATTAGGGTGCGTGGAATAGGAGCGAAGGTCTTACCAAGCACTAGTAGCAATTGCTATGACCGTGCGTCGAGCTATGGCGGCGGAACAAAATCCTGGTCGTCGTGGGCTACGGACCTGCCTGCGGTCGGTACTGCCTCAACGTACAATGTGTGCGGACGAAGCAGGTGCAGGAGTCGTGGTTGAGGTGCAGTGCGGCAGTTCGTCCGACGCCACCGTAGGATGGAGCCGCCGACGCGCCAACGATGGCTGCTCTGACCGCCGGTGGGGTAGGAGCTTCTCAGGGCTAGGGGATGGGAGCGGATGAGAGAGAGGGAGAGAGAGAGAGCCGACCTCACGTGTGTTATACATGACCCCACATGTCAATGATTGGGAGAGTAGCTGCTTCGGGATTTTTGCATATTTGCCAATTTTGCATATATGCCAAACTTTTTCTTTGAAATTTGCATATTTGCCACATGACCACCACATGTCAGCGACACACAAAATGGCAAATATGCAAGTTGCAATCTAAGACGTGGCAAATATGCATAACCCCCCTCCAGCCACACATCACGGCCCCATCGGTCATTGGCTTCGACGACCCCATCGGTCATTGGCTTCGATGGCCCCACGGGACGAACCTTTTCTTTGAAATTTGCATATTTTCCACATGACCACCACATGTCAGCGACACACAAAATGGCAAATATGCAATCTAAAACGTGGCAAATATGCAAAGCCCCCCTCCAGCCACACATCATGGACCCATCGGCCATTGGATTCGACGGTCCCACATGACGGCCCCATCGTTCATTGGCTTCGATGGCCCCATAGGACGAACCTTTTCTTTGAAATTCGTATATTTGCCACATGACCACCACATGTCAGAGACACACAAAATGGAAAATACGCAAGTTGCAATATAAAACATGGCAAATATGCAAAGCCCCCCTCCAGCCACACATCACGGCCCCATCGGCCATTGGCTTCCACGACGCCACATGACGGCCCCATCGTTCATTGGCTTCGATGGCCCCACAGAACGAACCATTTCTTTTAAACTTACATATTTGCCACATGAACACCACATGTCAGCGACACACAAAATGGCAAATATGCAAGTTGCAATCTAAAACGTGGAAAATATGCAAATCCTCCCTCCAGCCACACATCACGGCCCCATCGGTCATTGGCTTTGACGTCCCCACATGACGGCACCATCTTTCATTGCCTTTGATGGCCCCACGGAACGAACATTTTCTTTCAAATTTGCATATTTTCCACATGACCACCACATGTTAGGGACACACAAAATGGCAAATATGCAAGTTGCAACGTAAAACGTGGCGAATATGCAAATCCCCCTCCAGCCCCACATCACGGCCCCATCGGTTATTGGCTTCGACCACATGACGGCCCCATCATTCATTGGCTTAGATGGCCCCATAGAACGAACCTTTTATTTGAAATTTGTATATTTGCAACATGACCACCACATGTCAGCGATACACAAAATGGAAAATATGCAAGTTGCAATGTAAAATGTGGCGAATATGCAAATCCCCCCTCTAGCGGCACATCACTGCCCCATCAGTCATTGTCTTTGAGGCCCCACCCCACATGATGGCCCCATCATTCATTGGCTTCGATGGCCCCACGGAACGAACATTTTCTTTCAAATTTGCATATTTTCCACATGACCACCACATGTCAGCGACACACAAAAATGGCAAATATGCAAGTTGCAACGTAAAACATGGCAAATATGCAAATCCCCCCTCCAGCCCCACATCACGGCCCCATCAGTCATTGCCTTTGACAGCCCCACATGACGGCCCCATCGTTCATTGGCTTTGATGGCCCCATGGAACGGCCCTATTTGTCATTGCCTACACAGGCCAACCAATTAGGAAAAAAGAGGCCCACAAGGCAGCTTGAGAAGGATGGCGGGTCCGACGTGTATCCTGGCCCCCACCTGTCAGCACGTATCGACCACGGTAGGACTTGCACCAAAGCGGCCCCACCGGTCAGGCATGTAACGGTCGAGGCCTCGTAACATAACGCTCAACGCCCGACCCGCCCCAACGCAGTCCCACAAGTCAACATGTAACGGTCAAGCCTTTGACTTGATGCCATCCCTCCGTCCGAGCGACTGCGAGCGCCCGTGAGAGTTTCTTATCATGGCGAGGGAAAAGTGAGAAAAATTAAGCGGCTGGGGAAAAGTGAGTACAACTAACAAACCAAGGGCACGAAAATAGAAATCCCATTATTATTTGTCTCTAGGGCATATTTCCTTTAGTCTCCCACTTGCACTAGAGTACAAATGAACTAGCTGCATTTTTTATTCAATCATCAGTACCAGACAACTTGGCACTTCTGATCATGCTTGCTTATGGAAGATGTTGAGTATAGGGAATGTATTTTACATACCCTTGTGTCGTTTGAAACTTTATTAATGTTATCTCAAATGACATCAATACTTTTATCATCAGTATGATAACATCTTGTGTATGTATAATAGTTTTGGCAATACAGCGAGGTCTCTGGTTCCAGATACCAGTAGTGACGTTAGATCGGTCTCATAGACTTTCTCATGGTAAATAAGTACCGAAACACGCTCTATGAGAAGTTTTCCCTAAGCCTTTACAGTATACATACCACCAAGTAGTATCCATATACTTAACTTTTAAATGTAGATATTAAAGTCGGAATGCACTATGTGCTACTTTGATGATTTACCATGCTCCTGTTGTTTTAGGGGAATCCTTTAATGAACATATTTCTAGTCCTCTAAGGTTAACATGTATCCTTCTAGTATAACCCTTTATACTTCAAGCATGTCATCCTTCACAAATCCAGAAACATATCTACAGTTATCACCAGACACTATGGACAATATTAATTCATTTTTCAGTGATTTACACTTAATCATTTTTGAACTTGTTCTTCTTACTAAGAACTTGGATCATATTATGTTGAGTATTCATCATGGTATTTAAGATATAAATTATGTCATAATATAGTAGATGTTGCGCGTCCTATTCTTTGTTTTTAACCATCAATGTTATACTTAATGGTTTTCCTAATTTGAATGATTTAGGGATGTTCCTTAATCAATTCCTATTCTGAACTCTTCATAATATCCTTTAGAAATACATTCCAACATAATGTTATATGACATTTATCCTAAGATTTCAATGTCCAATATACTTTAAATTTTAACCCTTACAAGTCAATATTTATTGGCTCTTCGGTCCTTATTCTTAATGTGTCATACACACATACGAATTATGTCAACCTCCCACTCAAAATATGTCACCTACATATATGAGTTCAAAACTTTACATTGCTCCCACTCAAAAAAATGTCATCCACATATTAATTTAAGGAACACTCTCTACATCCCACTCAATTTTATGCAAATTGCATATCTTCTCAATATTTCGAACATCTTCGAAATCTCTAGATAAACTATCAAATTGAGAATTTCTTTACAAGCCTCTAGTACTTTAGAAGAATTAGATCCGTCAGATTTATGCGCTTCTGAATCAAATTCATTTGAATTCGTCCAAGACATCTTTGGCGAATGGCGCTTTGTATTTTAAGACTCTCACTTATTTCCTCTAACCTTCTAGTCCTTCGAAAATATCAATAAATTCCTTTTCTTGACAAGATTCAGTAACAATTTTACTTTCTAATCTCAAGTGAATTTTTAATTCTAGGATTTCATTTCTTGTAGCTTCATTTTACCACCAATCCCTTGTAGTTCGTAGGTATGCCTTGTTCTAAAATCATGACAAGTAATTCACAAATATCTCCACACTAGCTATAGGGCATATTTGTGAATCCTACTTCTTTATATAAAAGCATAGTTGAAATACACAATGATCACAATCATTGATCTCTTTCTTTAACGTGAAGAGTCATGTTCTGGAGCATGTTCCGTTGTGCTTCTCAACACTTTGATGCAGGGTAGTAGACCTTCATTGTGCTCTTACTTTATTCCATTAACAACATCGTCAAGAAACACACTTTCTCGAGAATACACCAAACTTTCAGCAATACTAGTTTTGAATTATTTTGGTTTTAGTCATGGACTTTGTATTTAAAAATTTCCAATGAAATACTCTACAAGGACTTGTTTGCCATTGTTTTGGTTTTATCAAATAAATCCAAAACTATCACAAATTCTAGATGGTTGACCTTATTATAAATGAGTGTTCATTATTTATATTCAATGATTTATACTAACACTATATTTGTCTATTTGGTTTGGTGCCACCTATTTCCCACTCAATTCCAAGCACATAACTTCGAATTTCGTTAATATTGATCAAATCGTAGTAACTTGATTCTCTATTATTTTAAATACCATTTTGATGCTAAATTTTTTGATCAAATCAAATAGTTTCTCGCTCATGTTTCATTTTTTAACTCTTTTACTAAAATCAACAATTACTAAATGATAATCACCAATCTTGGTAATGTATAAAGCTCGAACTAGTTTGTGGCCCCCGGTACAGTACTTTAAAATCAGGTAATAAGCTGATAGGGGTTGTATAAGCTCGAACTAGCTCTTGTCTCGGAACAAGTGTCGGGAACTCGGGTCCTAGGTGGACACAAGTGGGAGGGATAATAACTAGATCTCAACTATTGCCCACCGATGCCTCTTCATTATATCTACTTCCAGCATTGTAATTATCAAGTTATAAGTGAAACCATGGTCATATCCACCATTAATCATGTTCCAAACCCCCAACAACGATGGATCTCGATGAATTGCACTAACACCTAAGCAAGCAACTACGACTCGCAAGGCCAACTGTCTACCAAACAACAGGCGATAGGAGGTGTCCAAGGCAATATAGAGGCTGCAAGGAATATAAATGGTGATGAAACTAAAGCATTGCAACATGGATAGCAATAGATCAATAGGAGGAAGTAAACACTATAAATAAAAAATAGGTACAAAGGGGGAGAATGCTCGCCTGGAAACACTGCCGAAGATACCCTTAGCCGAAGGACTTGCTGACACTCGCAAAAACTCAACGGCCGAATCCATGGAGAAGCAAAGCACTAAAAGAAACATCGGATGCACTATTTAATACTATGGTAGAAGACCGGGCATGTTCATGATATGATGCATGACATGGCAAGAGTGTAATGCAACAAGGCAATATTAAGTGGAATCGGGATCTTGACAATTAATGTCGTGGTGGTGGCACGGCAGATTCCATGGGTAGGCTAAAGTATGGGGCCAATGGATGCTAGAGGGATCTGGGGAGGGAAGATGTAGTGATTTCTACACTCAAATGCTCAACAAATAAATCTTTATTCCTCTTCTCAACGAATACAAGTGCTCCAAGAGTTGTCTCGTAGAGAGGAAGAACACTACAACATGAGCCTTACGGCGTAGAATGAATCGATCCCCTTATCAGGAGCCAGCGTCCCCCCTTATAAAGGGGTGCCTTGGTTCCTTCTAGGGCTAACGTGGCAAGCATATCCTTGGAATATGCTCGTCCCAATATGGTAACTCGGCGGCCTTCTTTCTGTGTCGCCCTTCTATCGGCGGCAATGTTCTAGAGAGTTTCACATGCGCGCCTCGGGCTTCCTTACTGTCAACTCCGTGACGTTCTTCTGCCCTTCTGCAGCTCTGCTCCTTGTCCTTTGTGCTTGGCTCTGTCTAGATTCCTCCTAGCTAGTGACTAGGGTTTGACTATAGGCACCTCCTTCTCCTGCAAGCTTCATGTTATTCGGCCTTGTCTCGCATAACTCGGCTCGGCCTACACCTGCATTCAAGTTAGTCAGACTCATTCGGCCGACTTAACTCATATGTCAGCCGGATAAGGTGTTACTCATTCTACACTTGCCATGGATCTGCTTATCTCGGCCGACTCTTATATGACCCAGCCGACACAAACAGTAACTCGGCTCACGACAAGGGAGATTCCTTTCGTCTTTCCCTGTCTTGACCCTATCCGGGGTCACCTCCCCAACATTAGTCCCCAAAGCTGGTGTGGTCCTGCCTGAAACCTCGGCCGGGCCACATCAATTTCCCAACATACTTCTCTCTTTCTTTCCGAGTTACTTCTTTTTGTTCGAGGTATCCGTGCAGCTTCCTGAGCACGCCTCGTCCTACGTGTACCACTCATCATTGTTCTTCTAGTTTTTTGTTCCTCTATAGTGTCCACTGACAAGCTACAGTGATTACTGCGCCCGTCACGTTGGCGCGGTGATGCCTCGAGGACCGCATCGGTCAGGAGGCCCAATCCCCTCCTGCGCCATGTGGTCTTTGGTGTGGCTCCACTAGTTGCGAGCGGTTCCGCCACGCTCCCACAACCGCCAATACTGCGCGGTTATAAAGAGGGGAGCGGGGCTAGACGATTTTACTTTGCCCCTTCGTTTGCCCTTCTTCTTCCTCCTCGCGCCGGCACCTCCGTTCGTGCGCTAGCGGCCGCGCCATCGTTGACCTCCTCGACGGTCACACTGCCGTTCTCCTGCTCTGACGACATCACCGCCGTGCCCTTCTCCGCTGCCTTCGCCGGTGAGTTATCCTATGGCACCGCTGCTAGATTTCCGCCCTAGGCAATCCCTCTGTTTCCCAGATTCCTCGTGGCGGTTCTTCTTGGTTGCGCCGCCGCGCTCGTTAGAATCATGACGGGGCCCTGCACTTCTAGGCCTCCCCCCGCCGCTAGTTTCTCCTCCGTTGATTCCTCCGGTGAGCCCATGTCTAGCTCTGCCAGAGGAGCCCTCGTCGAGGAGGATTATTTTATGTCCGGTCCAGAACGGGGTTCTTGGCAGGGTTCCACTATCACTCGCCGTGAGGTAGAGTGGCTAATCAAGACGCGCCGGATCCCTGCCGAGGTAAGCTGTCGCTTGCCCGGCAATGAATCCTCTCCAGTGCTCAACGAGGGAGAGTACGTAGTATTCATGTCCCATTTCGCTCGTGGGTTTGGCCTCCCCCTTAGCGATTTTGCTAGGGAATTCCTCGATTACTTCGTCCTCCAGCCACATCATCTGTTGGCCAATGCTATCACCTCTTTGTCAGCTTTCATCTCGGCCTCAGAGGGGTACTTCGGCCTCTGGCCCTCTGTACCTGTCTGGTCTAAATTCTTCCAAATCCGATCTAATGTCGTACCGGACAAATCTCTTCGTCCTTCCGAGAAATCCCTTACCCAATGCAGGGCTGCGTCCATTACACCTCGGAGAAACTCTGAGTTCCCTCGTGTCGCCGGCCTCGAGTCTTGCAAGAAATGGCATAGATCATTTTTCTATGTCAAAAACACTGGGAAAGAAGATAAGATTCGGCTCCCCGCTTTTTCTATTGGCCCCCCTTCCAAGAATAATTGGAACTACAACCCTAGGAAAAGCCATGCTCTGGCCGAGGCATTTGAGATTCGGCTCAAGGAGTTGATCCGCGCCAGGCTCCGTGGTGAGGATCTGATGACCGCATTCATCAGCAGCCGAATCTACCCTTTTCAGCTTCGCTCTCACAAGCTTTGTTACATGAGTGGTCCTCTCGATCCCAACCGAGTTTCGACGATTGAGCTCGACGACTATCACATTTATAAGTGTGTCCGAGCTATCTTCAAGATCGATATGCCGGAGGATTGGGCATGGGGACTGAAGGCGTTCACTCGCGGGAATCCCCCTCCTCAGGTAAATTTATGCATTGGTGTTTGCTTCCGAGTCGCCTTTGTGACTGTTCTTTTTCTAATCCTACTTTGTTTCTTCTATCGCAGAGGTTTGCGGAGCAAAAGGCCGAGGATGCCGACGTTCAGGCTCTTCCGTGGAATGCAGATCGGAATACCCCGGACAGCGGGAACCTGACTCGGAAGAGTTTGTCCCTAAGTCGGATGTTGCTCCGGCTCGCGCCCGTGGCAAGACCTCGGCCCACGGGGATGAAAGTGACTCGGACGACGTCCAAATTCTTGAGGTAGTGGCCGCGATGCCTATCTCTTACGCATTTCTGGCTCCTACTTTCCCAGCTAATCCAGCCGGTCGGGTGCACGACGCCGAGCCTCTTGCTTCTCAAGCTCCTGCTACCTCGAAGAAGCGCACCGCTCCGGCAGATCCCTCTGACGCTGCTCCCAAGAGGCTAGTGAAGAAGTTTTCCTAGCATATTCCGAGGCGTAAGACCATGCCTAGGGTTACTGGGTGAGTTTATTTTCATTTGTACTTCTTGTTTCTCTCTTTCTATCTTTTGATTCGACTCTTTGTACCTTGCAGAGCTCCTCTCTCTGCGAAGCCAAGCGGATCGAGTATGACAAGCCATGCTACTCAGCAGCCTTCTCCTCCGCCCTCGGAAGATACTCGGGCTCCCAGTCCCTCTCGTGTTGACTCTCCTCCTACACCGACCCATGCATCGCCTTAGCGAGACGTACCCACTGCTCCCACCATTAATGCCGACATAACGCCACCACCAGATCATCCTGTTGAACCTGTTGCCCCTCTTCAGACCGCCGAGGTTTCCCCCAACGACCCTTTGATCACCACGATCCCAGCTGCTACTCCCGCTCCAGCCAAAGATATCACCATCTCGGTCCCCTTGGAAATCATAGTTCCTCCTGCTCCTTAGGACGTGATTCCTAATGCCGAGGTTGTTGCCCCTGCCGAAGCCTCTCCTAAAAGTAGGAAGGTTGTTCTTACCAAACCTTCAGCATCTCAGAAGGGGCCGGCTAGTTCTTCTCAGCCCAACATAGCTGATGCACTTCGCAAGGGTGCTTCCTCTGCTAAGCCTGGTGTCACCCCGGGCGCCGACACTCAACTTACTCTTCACAAGAGTCCTGCGATGGCGGTAGTTACACAACGGGCCCGAGGTAAAGTGTTGACCCACACTGAGAGCAGAAACAGCCTTGGCTCTTTGGTGGAGTATGCCATTAACTGGAATGCCGCCGATCAACTTGAAGGCAATCCGAGTAGCCAACCATTTCAGCTTTCCGACATCAGCAGTCGCTGCATATGGCTGCTAAGATTGTTCTTGATAGCGACAAGATGAATGAGGTAAGTGCTTTCGTTGATACTTTGTCTGTTATTCAAGTGGTACGATATAAGCACTAGTCCCCGAAGCTTGCAACCGGATAACTTGTTGTTCGTTTGGAAGCTTTATTAGGCTTCAATTGCATTTCTTGCTAACTTAACCCTTTTGCGATTCGGATTAGCCGTGGTCCATGCATATCCGAGTCAAGTTTTATTTGATTCGGATCTGCCTGAACTTTGAGTATCCAACCACCTAGATCCGAGTTAAGTTTTACTTGATTCAGATATGTTTTAGCTTTAAATATCCAGCCACTTAGATCCGGGTCAAGTTTTACTTGATTCGGATCCGCTTTAACTTTGAATATCCAGCCACCTAGATCCGGGTCAAGTTTTACTTGATTCGGATCTGCTTTAACTTTGAATATCGCCACCTAGATCTGGGTCAATTTTTGCTTGATTCGGATCTACTTTAACTTTGAATATCCAGCCACCTAGATCCGATTCAAGTTTTGCTTGATTCGGATCTACTTTAACTTTGAATATCCAGCCACCTAGATCCGAGTCACGTTTTACTTGATTCGGATCTGCTTTAACTTTGAATATCCAGTCTTTTAACCTTCCATTATATCTAGGTTGCCCAAGATCGGTGGACAGCCGAATTTCAAAGGTTGCTCTTCGCCCACAAGAAACTGCAAGAAAAGTATGAGAAGGTTGTTCCTGTGGTGAAAAAGACTGGTAATTTAACTAATCCGTGTACTGTTCCTTAAGTTCATAATACTTTTGGCTTGTCGTGCTAATTCACTCCTTGCTGGCGTGCAGCTAGTATCAACAATCTAAATACCCGCCTTATCAAGAAGGTTACCGCTCTTGAAGGTTGGTTCCTCTTTGGTTTTTAACCTATTAATTTTTGTCCGAGATAAATATTGGGTCTCTTACAACCTTCCGGCTTTGGTATAGCCGAGCTACAAATACTTGCAGCATTGCATGAAGAATCCATACCTATGCCTGATAAGATGCTGCATTTTTTAGAACAAGATGCTGCTCATTCGATGCAACTCCAAGAAAAGGACGATGAGATAACTCGGTTACGCGCCGAGGTTGAGTCTCTCAAGCTTTTCCAGAAGTCTGAACTGGAAAAGGTTGATCAGGAATTTTCTGAGGAAAAGAATCGACTGAGCCTGCAATTGCAGAAAGATAAGGAACTTCTTGAGGCTGTCGAGCTAAAAAAATCGGGCGATGAGTGAGGAAATCACTCGTTTTGAGAAAAGCGGGGCCGATTGGTCCCTGGATCTCCAGAAAATGTTGAGTTACATTCATCGTAAGTTTCCGCCCGTGGCCGAGTTATTTTATTCTCTTTCTTATTTTTAACTGATATGTTTTCCTTTCGTGTAGATCATTTTCCGGAAGCGAAACCAGTGAGCTCTAAGGCAGTAATTTCTGCTCGTCGGCGCCGAGGTGTCCCCGCTGACTCGAGTCCAGAATACTCGATGGAAGACTTCCTGATTGCCATCGGTGTTGCTATTGGACCAATGAAGATTATGGGAAGAGATCTGGTGCAAGCAGCCATTCGGGCCTACCATGTTCTTTGGTCGAATACCTTTGGAACGCCTGATATTGATGAAGTTAAAGTGCTCGTGGCGAGGTTAATGGCATCTCAGACCCAGTTAAATCTCTGGAGGGAATCTGCTGGGAGGGTTGGTGCTGATATTGCACTTACAGCCGTTTTGTCTTGGTACGAGGATATCTCACTCGATACTCTGATGAATTTGCGCACTGGCTCTCGTTGGGTTGAGGATCCAGAGTTCGTCGCTCGCCGCCAAGCTCGTGCCTTCCAGCTTATTGAGTATGCTGACGTGCATAATTGGATCGAAGGGACGAGTTTTCTTCCCAATCCGGCGGATGATGTCGAAGCTGAAGATGCATCAGGTGATGACTCGGCCGATCAGGATGAATCGGAGGGTGATTCGGATAACTCCCGTGATTCAAACGACAACTCGAGCGAGGATGGCGACGCGCGATCATCCTCTAAAGGGACTGAAAACTCTCGAGCTCAAACTGATGTCCGTCAGCAGCCGGAGCTTGCGCCCGAGGTTACTATGGCTTCCGTTGAAGCCGAGGTAACGTCGGCTGATGTGCCAGCTACTTCGGAGCGCCTAATTGCTGAAGATACCCTCCTGAAGGAGACTGAGGTCCCTCCTCCATCGTCCAAGATACCCATGTCCAATGCTCCTGACCATGGTACTGCTCATTAAGGGTTGTTTGGCCTCTTCTAGTGTTTGGGCTTGAAAAAACTTCAATTTGCTTTAAGTCCCCGGCATGTCGGGCGTATGACGTTTGTGAAACAATTGTCCGTCTTTTGGTGTTGTGCGAACCTTTTTGCCTTGCGCCGCTGAGGCGTTGGTGACGGTAACTATTGTTATTTCGTCTAAGTTAAGCTATTTGTTTCATATCTTTGCCTTGCCCAACTTTAATTTCGTAAGGCCAGATCGTATTCTCCCATGTACTTGATCTTCGTCCGACATTTATCGTGCTTGCCCTTTGTAAATTTGGTTGTATAGTTGTTGTTTTCGCGATTTCTACTTGAAGTATAATGCTCCAACCTCATATGTATGCTTATCATACTTCGACTTACTGAGGTTGTTATCTCTAGAAATCGTTAATTATTTTATCCTTGTTGTTCCTTTGTCGATCGAGGCATGCTTATGTTGCATCTTATGAATTATGAGCAGCAGATTGGGGTAGTCCCCGAGTTTCTGCTGAAGCTATCGAGCTCTTATATGAATGGAAGAAATCAATGAGTGGTGTAAGTCATTCCCGAGTTATCCCTTTGGTCGCTGAAGTTTTATATCTGTTCAGATAATATCGAATAACACGAAACAGTCCCCGAGTTACAAACTGGGTTGCCGAAATATAATTCATAGCTCAAAGAAGAGAATACCACGGGTAGTCCCCGAGTCATTGCTCGAGGTGCCGAGGTTTAATACATATTTCGGAACAAGAAACAATCATTAGATGTTCAATCTTGCATGCATAACGGTATCAGCCAATCAGACATCGTCGGGTGGCTAGGATTTAAATTTAAAATCTGGAATTAGATCTATTAGATGTTCAATCTTGCAAAATTCATAACTTTTGATCCACACGTTCAAATTTTGCAAATTTTATATCATTGGAATCAGGAGAGAAAATCCTATCTGTTTATGCAATGTGTTTAATGTTTTGCCTCTGTAAAATTGGTTGTTTTTGCAGAAACATTTGTAGGCTTAATTTGAGTATAGAAATTATTTGAAAAATGTTTTAAAGATCAAATAAAGTTTATTTTGAGTATCTTTGACTTGTTTTTGTTTCAGTACTGTACACTTGTCTTGTTTGGTGTAGAAAAACCATCAAATGGCATTTGCATGCATTCATATATTTTTTGTTTGTATATTTTGTTATGTGATTTTGGTGCCATTATTTTATGTGTAGATTTTGGTGCTAATAGTGATTGTGGTTGTGAAGATTGTTGCTACTCCCCAAACTACCAAGGCAAGTGGTGCTTCATGTTTTTATCCCTATATTTTCACCTATGCACTAGAAATATTTTGTATAGGAATTGCATGAATATTTTGATAAGTATCTATATGCTATGCTTGGGAAATCCTAGTAGTGGTAGAATTGTTAGAAATTTCTCTAAGTTAAGATGCTTACTATTGCCATGCTTAGCCTAGCTAGTAGCAACCAAGGGTGGTTATATATTCATGCTATGTGAAATGTGTCTAAGTCTTTGACTTGTGTTTTTGCTTAATAAAACAACTAAGTGAATGAAACACCTGGGTGGAATGGAAAGAATGGTTTGTGTTGAGCGGTTACACAAGGCCCATTTCTATGGTTTACCTTGTGTATCTCACATGTGGAAAGCCACCTAGGAACAAAGGGATTTGAGATGCCAAATGTTAAGAAGCTTCTAGTGCATCAAGACATGGAAGCTATCAAGAATCTCCTCATCCCAATTTCTAAGTTAAAACTTGTGGTTGAACAAGGGTGAAGGTACACCAATTTATATTGGTGTTTCCTTGGGAAAGTTTTGTCAAAGAAAAACTTAGTGTTTTCAACTGATAGGTAAAAACCTATTTTTAGCAAAGCAAGCCTAAGCTACACTTAGCCAAATGCATGTAGTATCTGGATGTTAATATTCTACTAAGGTATCACTTGCCAATACTATTCCAAATGTATTGACCCATTGTGGCTGTAACTTGTGATGTTGCAGGATATTCTGATGATGATTAGGGGTTATGAGTCTACACTCAACATGCTTGCCTATGGCACATGAAGATGAAGACTTATTTATACTATTCTGTATTTGAACTCTTGTATTAGGCCTGTGGCCATGGAGTTGTAAAAGACTATGTTTATCTCTGGAATGATATGTAATAATGACCTTTGTATCTGTGTACTTCATCTTAAACTATGGATGCTAGCATTGATCCAGGGACTAGCATTGCAATCATAGGGATCTTTACCTTTATAAAGGTGGGATCTTACAGATGGTATCAGAGCACTGTGTTGCCTGTAGGATTATGACCCTAGGATTGGATTAGAAACCACTAAGGAAAAAAATTCAACAATTTCCACACTTGTTTTTTTATTCTCGTAAACTTCTCTAATTCTTCTTTCTCATCTATATTTGTATATGAACTCCATCAACGAAGTTGTAAGGAAGGGACCACTCATGACCATGACCCTAGAGTGTGAGACTGAATTTCCAAAGGCCCTCAAGAATATTATGGTTACCATGGGGATACATGGGGCAGCTGTATACAAAGGTTTTCCTGTGATGGATGGAGGAGAAGAATATTGGTGGGTGAAACTTCACTTGTACAAAAACAAGGAAGACAACCACAAAGAATCAGGATTCTGCATGGTCACCAACTCAGTGATGCACACCACATTCTTTGATTCTGCAAGGGATGCGGCTTGGAAGGCCATCAAAGACCTTGGTGAAAGACTCAAGTGCAGAATGATCAACACCCAAAATGACCTTAGGGAAGAAATGATTCATACCCAAGAGTTGGAAACTACCAACCAGCAACTAAGGGAAGACATCATAGACTTGATTTGGGAATCTTGTGAACAAGATAGGTAGATGGCGACTAAGGATGCTTTGATAGCCATTTTGTCTAGTGAGTGAGAGTTGTAACGTACTTCGTTAGTTGGACCACCACAATTATCATTCTATTTCCAAAATTCTGTCTAAGTTATGTTGAACATTGGATGCTTGTAATAAATTTATGCCATGACTTGTGTGTTTGGTTTGCAATTGATATGTTTGTGCTACTTCGTCTTGTGTATTTCTGTTGATGTTGTTTCTAACTTTTCTCTCTTATAAAATAGATGCCTAATGTTACTATCAGCACGGCTGAAGAGTTCAAGGGAACTCGTTTTGGCACTCGTCTTATTGATCTCACTAGTGTGCTCAATCTTCCGCTTCCTAGCATCATGATGCTTCCCCTCACCAAGTTCGAGAGGAAGGACCTTTGGGGATTCAAGGTTACTCAGCCAGGATGCTAGACTGAGCTAGCCACGGAGGCTATCACCTTCAAGCTTATGCATGATGACAAGGAGAGAGGCCTAGAGGTAGTCATGCAGGATTTACTTGGGCGTTTGCTAGGGAAACACTCTCGGGAGATTAGAGGTACTCACTTCCACGCCTTCGGCAGACATGACGAGGATGGTGAGGCTATTGAGTTCGAGGATACTGCTAGAGAGACGGCAGAGCCGATTCGTCTGTACCTCCAGGACCTAGAGGTTCTTCTTAGACACCTAGATACTGATAGGACCAACGTCATGCTTAGCAATGACGAACTCCAGGTGCAGCTTCATGAGAAGGACAAGCTCTTTGCGGGGCAAGATGAGATAGTCAAGGAAATGGAGGCCAAGTTTGAAAGTCGGGATAGAAAGTTCAAGAGTCAAGAGAAAAGAGTCCAAGATAGGAACAAGAGGATTCGAGAGATGACTGCAGAACTAGAGGCCAAGGACTTCGAGCTCGAGCATCAACAGGGTGTGATTGAGAGGCTTTGTTCACATAAGAGGGCTCTCAAAGCCAAAGTAGAGGCCTTGACTACCAATGTCGAGGAATACAAGACCGCTATGGAGAATGTAGGTCTTACACTTGTTGATGAGGAGGTTGATGCAGAGGAGTAATGATGGTTACTCATTGACCTTTTATTTACCATGCTTTTGATTATTGAGTCGCAATGACCATCCAACATGTGGATGGCTTGCTATTGGTGTGTTTGCTTTTCAAAAACTTGATATCTATGTTGTTGAACTTTTATTATTTTGTTGTTTGCTTGATGATTGTCTATATGATGTATTGTGCATGTTAAGCATCTACGGGTATCTCATTCTTATCCTTATGAAAACCACAGATGCCTCTCCGCCGTGCCAACCCCAACCCGAACAACAACAATGTTACCCCAGAGATGCAGCAGCTGATGACATCTCAGACACAGCTGATGCAGATGATGACCACCTTTATGCAGAATCAGAACAACAACAACAACAACAACAACAACAACAACAACAACAACAACAACAACAACAACAACAACAACAACAACAACAACAACAACAACAACAACAACAACAACAACAACAACAACAACAACAACAACAACAACAACAACAACAACAACAACAACAACAAAAACAACAACAACAACAACAACAGCAACAGCAGCAGCAGCACCAGCAGCAGCACCAGCAGCAGCAACAACAGCAGCAGCAACAACAACAACAACAACAACAACAACAACAACAACAACAACAACAACAACAACAACAACAACAACAACAACAACAACAACAACAACAACAACAATCAGAACAATCCACCAGGTTTTGACATGCTCACCAGATTCCTAAGACTGAGGCATGCAAAGTTCTCAGGAACTACTGATCCCATGGTGGCCAATGATTGGCTATTCTCAGTGAACAAGGATTTGGTAACTATTGGCTATACTGATGAGGAGAAAGTCAGGTTTGCAGCACACTTGTTGGAAGGACCAGTAGCTACATGGTGGGATAACTTCCAGATCACCACTCCCATTGAGGATGTGACATGGGCTATCTTTGAAGATGGTTTTCGTACATTTCACATCTCATCCGGAGTGATGAGTTTGAAGAAGAAGGAAATTTCATAACTTGAAGCAGCGCCACCGCAGCGTGGCTGAATATATTGAGGAGTTCAACAATCTGGCGCGTTATGCACCGAATGAAGTTGACACTGATGCCAAGAGGAAGGAGAAGTTCACTACTAGGAAAACGCCTGTTCGTGGCGCGCCTGAAAAGGCCATCCGTGGCGCACTAGCAGTGCGCCACGGGCCTCGCGCTACGGCTATCTCCTAGTGGTGGCGCACTACCTGGTGCGCCACGGTTGTGTCGAGATAGGCGTGGCGCACATGCCAGTGCGCCACGGAAAGTAGTCCAGATGCGCCACGCGTATGAAACGATAACCGTGGCGCACTAGGTGTTGTGCGCCACGGATATAAATTTCAAAATTCAAAAAAAAGCAGCATATCTGGATCTCGTCGTCAGTGTCATCGCGCGTCGGTGCAGGTCGCCGTCGTAGCCTCCTCGTCATCACCTCGTCGTCGTCGTCGGAACTGCAAGGAGGAGGAGGAGAATAGGAGGAAGAGGAGGAGAAGAAGAGGAGGAAGAGAATAAGAAGAGGAGGAAGAGGAGGAAGAGGAGGAAGAGGAGGAGAAGAAGAGAAGGAAGAGGAGGAGAAGAAGAAGAGGAGGCCTCATCGTCGTCGGAACTACAAGGAGGAGGAGGAAGAGGAGGAGAAGGAGCCTGCCGTCTCGTCGTCGGAACTGCAAGGAGGAGGCCGCCGTCACCATCTTCATTGCAAGGAGGAGGAAGAGGAGGAGAAGGAGAAGGAGAAGGAGAAAGAGAAAGAGAAGGAGAAGGAGGAGCAGGAGGAAAATGAGAAGGAGAAAGAGAAGGAGGAGAAGGAAAATGAGAAGGAGAAGGAGGAGAAGAAGGAAATGAGAAAGGAGGAAAAGGAGAGAAGGGGAGGGAAAAGAAAAGGGGTAGGTGGGCGGGGTGAGGATTCGAAATTTGAATCCCTCCCAAGCTTATCCATGGCGCACTAGGTGGTGGTGCGCTACGGGTAAGTCGCCCTCTATTTTTTCTGCAAGAAAAAACGGTCTTTTGACCATAACTTTTTACTCTTTTCGAATTTTGAAAATCTAAAAAATCACTAAACGACCAAAGGTCGTTGCGAGCGGATGCGAAATCTCGTTCTCGTCATTTTGGTATATTATACGATTTTTTTCAATATCGTATGCAAAAGTTACGGCCTTTTTACCGTGGCATGACTTTTTTTTGCAGATAAAGTCGAAACTCATGTTTGTTAATTTTACTAGAAGCTATACCACATTACCTACCTAAATATGAAAGGATTTAATTTTTTGAAGTGTTTATCATTTTCTTTTATTTTTTTGCAAAGCCTAAAAAGGCGATCCACGGGGGGGGGGGGGTGGAGTTGGTGCAGGATACTTAGGCGTAGGGCACTAGGGCAAGGTGCCCTACTACTAAGTTTATACATCCATGGCGCACATGCCATAGTGCGCCACGGATGTGTCTGGCCGTTTCACAGCAGAGAGGGGCATGCGCTTAGGCGTAGCGCAACCCCTCCATGTGCGCCACGATTGACACTAACAACCGTAGCGCACCTACCCTATGTGCGCTACGGATGTTTGGCGTGCGGCCAACAGGGCCCTGGCCCACACATATCTGTGGTGCACTATGGTCATGTGTGCCACGGTTGTTCTAGTTACTAGTAGGGCACTGCCCATAGGTGAGTCACGCCTGTTTTAGCCGTGGGGCACTTCAACCATGTGAGCCACGGATGTGCTGATTACCTATAGCCATTTTCCTAGTAGTGGTTCCTCGAAAGGTTGAACGATGAACTGAACCTGCAGCTATCTGTGGCCTATGTCCCCACCTATCAATCTCTTTGTGACAAGGCTGCCATCTTGGAGAGCAAGATGAAACAGGTTGAAAGCAGAAAGAGGAAACACAACTCTGATAAGCACAACTCAGGATTGTCTCACAAGCGTTCCCATTATGATGATAGTGGGAATTATGGATCCCACAATCATGGAAAGTACAACAGCCATCACAACCAAAACCGTCATCATGACAACAAGCATCACTGTAGTCATGACAATGAAAAGTACAAGAATCACAAGAGTGGATACAAAAGCCACCACAATGGAAGTGGTAGTGGAAGCCAGCCTGTCAAGAAGGATCTTAGCCAGGTTGAATGTTTCAAGTGCAAGAAGATGGGGCATTATGAAAATGAATGCCCAGAAAAGAAAGTTGAAGGACCCAACAAGCCCAACCCTTTCCAGAAGGGACAAGTGAACCACATCAATGTGGAAGAAATCTATGAAGAGTCTGATGCTGTGGCTGGTAAGTTCAAACTCAATTCTATTCCAGCACTTGTTCTTTTTGATACTGGTGCATCACATTCATTCATATCAAAAGCATTTGTTGATAGAAATGGGTTTCCAACTGAAAACATTGGGTGTCCAATAAAAGTAAGTTCTCCCGATGGAGATATGATAGTGAGTCTTGGATGCCGTGATCTAGTGATAGAGTTTGGAAAGCATAAGTTTCCAGTGAGTCTGATAATCCTAGATTCCCAAGGACTGGATGTAATTTTGGGAATGGACTGGATGACCAAGTATGAAGGAGTACTAGATTGTGCCAATCGTACTGTCGCACTCACAACCGCGGAAAAGAAACGGATAAGATTCAAATCTAACTTTGAATCAAAAGGAAATAAGCTAAATTCTCTTAAGGGGGTTAGCATAGACAGTGTGCCAATTGTGAGTGAATATCCGGATGTGTTTCCGGAAGAATTGTCGGGAATGCCACCAGATAGAGATGTGGAATTTCTGATTGATTTGCTACCAGGATCTGGACCAATAGCAAAGAGACCATACAAGATGTCAGTTGATGAGTTGAAAGAACTCAAGAAACAACTCGGAGAACAGTTGCAGAAAGGATTTATTCAACCAAGTTCTTCGTCTTGGGGAGCACCAGTTTTGTTTGTGGAGAAGAAAGATAGAAGTCAAAGGTTATGCATAGATTATCGTTCACTCAATGAGGTGACTATCAAGAATAAATACCCTTTGCCTAGAATCAATGACTTGTTTGATCAGTTAGAGGGAGCTTGTGTGTTCTCAAAGATTGATCTCTGGTCAGGTTATTTCCAGCTCAAGATAAGGGAACAAGACATACCTAAGACAGCTTTCACCACTAGTTATGGATTGTATGAGTACACCGTGATGCCATTTGGTTTGACCAATGCACCAACTTACTTCATGAATATGATGAACAAGGTGTTCATGGAGTTCCTTGACAAGTTTGTTGTCGTTTTCATCGATGACATTTTGATTTACTCCAAGAGCAAAGAAGAGCATGAAGGAGATTTGCGTTTGATACTTGAGAAGCTTAGAGAGCATAAACTGTATGCCAAATTCAGCAAGTGTGAATTTTGTTTAAATGAAGTTGGATTTCTTGGACATGTTGTGTCAGGAGATGGTGTAGCAGTTGATCCTACTAAAGTGTCAGCTGTAACTGAATGGGAATCTCCTAAGTAATTAAAAGAGGTTCGTAGTTTCCTTGGCTTAGCAGGATACTACAGAAGATATAGCATTTATAAAATAGGGGATCGGAAAGAGCTCACACATTAGGGTCAAAGATCTTGGGGCTCGGAGGTTTTAACGGGGTTAGGGTTTGGCAGTATCGGTGTTCGGGAGATCTTGTTGGCCTTTTCAGAGATCTTGGCATCACTCAAACTTGGAAAGGTCCTTGTTTCACTCGTCAAACATGACCATCATAAAGTCTCGAGCGACCAAAGCACATCTTGTCACAGAGAAACAAGGGGAACACGGATGTTTGCCTTGGTGTCTAGCATCCGCCGAGAGAAACGAGGCACTGCATGGTCATCACCACAACATCAACACGCCATATCATCATCTCACCGGAGGACCCAAAATACCAGGAACCTGGAAGAATAGAGGAACACGCAGGGCGATCTCGGGGCCACGACTGAGGAAGGCAAGGACATGAAATTTTTGCCTACCAGAGGGTCAAACTCAGATGGCGTCGAGGTGGGGCATGAGGGCGAGCAGGAATCGTGGGAGGAATACGGGGTCAAGGGCGGTGTCGGGGGGATCACCCTCAAGTAGGCTAACCGGACAAGGTGTAGAGGAAATGTAACTGCCAGCCGGCTGACCTAGCCGGATGTAAAAACACAATAGCAGGTCAGGAAGAAGACCAGACGCAGAGCAAGCTAGCAAACCAATCAGCCGGATAAGGAGCACTCCTAAAGGCGTCCAGACGGCTAGATCACACCAGCCGGACAGAGCAAGAAAAGCCAAGGACGAACCGGCAAAACCATCAGCCGAATAAGATAGCGAAGGCCAGACACCTTTTCAAATAGACCGGAACAAAGCATTAATACTTCATGAACACACAATATCCTCAAACTATCATATATTCCAATTGTTTTCCCTAATTGTCACATTAGGGTTCGTAAGTTCAACATAATAATAGGTAATACACTTTGCAAATACATACCAAACTCAAATATATGATTGGGAAATAAAAGTTCAGTACTGAAATCATGTCACTCGGGCACTAGCAATAAGCATTAAACATAGCAAAAGTATACCAACACTTATACAAGAATGTCTACAAGATAAACACCTCAAATCTCGATACATATGGATGATTACATGATGGACCTCATCCAATCCCCATCCACCTCACATGCCCGTAGGAAATTACTCACACATGATGATGGGGGATGAACTCATGGTTGTTGGTGATCATGTTTATGATGGTGGTGGTGGAGAAGACCTCGAAATCCCACTCTTCAGGGTGGAGAGGAGGACCAATCTGACCCCTGAAATGAAGATCGTGGCTCTGGTGGCACTCTGTTTTGCAAAAAATTCCGTCCTTTTGGAGAACTAAGTTTTCTAGGTATATAAGGAGGTACGCCAAAGGATAGGCCGAGACGACGCTCCATGGCCAAACAGGCCTAGGTGGCGCACCCACCCTTACTAGGCACGCCACCTGGTCCCTTTTGGGCCTCGTGGCTCCATTTTCTTGATTCCAAGACCCCAGGCTTCATTATTTGGTGAAAAATGATGTGATATTTTTCCTCGATTTTATTTCCTATAAAAACTGACAAAAATAATACTTTTGCTAAAATACAACGTTAGATTCAGAAGTTTTATCCAAGTATGAGAAGATTACGGATCAAATCATCAAGCAAAGTACTTGGAAAAGTAGATACACTTGGGATGTATTAGCTTCCTAAGCTTAGCTTGTTTTTTCTCCTCAAACAACTCAAACGCAGTGTAGAAGCGATAAAAGACTTTGAAAAGAACTTTGCTATATTCATGCATAACACTTTAACATGGAAAATATTTGGAACATAGCTTTATCAATGAATAGCAAAGTAATAATGAGAGCCTAATATGCTGGTGTACAGATGATTATAGATGGTACAAAGGAGATAATATATGGCAACACATTTTGAGCATGATTACCTAATAGTTGTAATGAACAACGTTCTCACATCGCATTTGATTGAATCATATGTAAGGTTTTTGAGGTCTTTGATTCTTTCAATTGTTGACAAATAGTTCATCATGCTTGCATCACAAACTAAATACTTTGGGGACGTTGTATCCTTCTAGTATTTCAACATTTAAACACTCATAGAAGACCCATACATGAGTAAGTAACTAGCATCTTTAGTTGACAATAGCTGGAGTCGAATAGGATAGGTGCTTTTTTGGTATGTTTCTCTCACCTTTGCATGAGTGGCAGGAGTTTTTGGTTGCCACTTTTTGGGCTTGCAAGTCTTTCTTCATTTAGCTTTGAGTGGATTTTTGTATCCATAGTGCATCAACATTTTGATTATAAGCTTTGAACGAATAAGCATCTCTTGATTTTTGCCTTGCTTGGTGGGAACTTCTTAGTTTCAGCCCATTTTCTTTCATAGAAGAGCCAACTCATTAGGATATTTTTTCCAGGATAGAGGTTTAAAGTATGGGTTCCCACCAACACAATGATGGCCATGTTGGTGGAATTGGTTTAAAGGCTAGCAGAAAGGCTTAGTTGTCAACTAAAGATACTATCAACTCACTAACATATGATTCTATGGTGAGATTCACAATTTTAAAGACTAGACTATCATACAAGCCTCAACCTCCATATTTCAAAGACACATAGGAATATAAATATTCATCATTGAATATGTGCCACGCCCACGTCAACAAGCATAATGGGATGCATAGACTTTTGTTTAGAGCTACTATCATGCAATCAAGTTAAAATAATGTTCCCTAATAGCATCTCATTTGCCTCATTATATAGCCAAAAGGACACAAGCAAAGTAACTGTTCATTACCACTTCCCTAAGTATTGATGAAACTCTAAGCATTTGCTAATGTTAACTTGCATGCATAAGTATAGAAAAGGAGTCACACCTCTTTAATCAATTCATACACATTGATTCATCATTGTTGTTCTTCCTCTCCCATTTTGAACTGCACAATATGCTCATATATGTTGAAATAAAGCAGATAGATATAGCTTGATTCATTCCGGACTTCATTTTCATCAATTTCAAAAACATTACTGCAAGCTTTTCCATCAATCACTTCTCATAAACATGGTGGTTTATAGTGTCTGTGATCCATATTTTATCATAGAATTTAATTAGGGATCATTTACAAGTCAACTAGCCACTTTTAGTGTTAAAAATTGAAATGCGCCAGCAAATTACTGTAGTGATGCAGCACAATATTTCCCTACTTAAACATTCCAGGATTTTTTTTGCAATTTTTGTGTGTGGGGGATGAAAAGTTACAGTTGTTGTATAAACTAGTATGGTGGCCCTCGCAAATTCGAGGGCACGAACTTTAGTTGTTTTTATAGAATCCAGAAGTGCGTAGTATTTTGTATGTCAAAAATGGTAAGAAAATATCTCCACATTTGTGGACTCAATATTATCTGATTGAAAGTAAGACATTATATAGCCATCATTTGTACTATTCGCAAAAAATAGCCTTCATCGATACATGTATGCTAAATAGATGTCACGTGCATAGAAGAGATCTTTAATCATATTTCATTTATAGTTCAATGTTTATTTGAATATTTTGTATACACTACATTAGTGAATATTTTGGAGTATATGTTAAGTTTGTGTGTGAGATTAAATTTGTATATGCATTTGGAGTGTAAACCATGGGGTAGATGGTTATGGGGAGAAACATTCAGATTGTTAAATAGTTAGACTTTAATTAAGTAATGAACCCTGATATTTAGACCATTTGGACGGAACAGAAAATATATATTTTTATCCCTCATTTATATATAGGTCGACTAAACATTAATAATTTTAATTCTACTTTTACATGATCTTTTTACCTATTGTCCCTTCATTTGTCGTAAAAATACACGATATTGTCATGTTATTCTGATATACATGACGTCTTAGAAATGTTCATCTAATAAATACAACTTTGACGTGTTATTAAAAAATAATGAAAACTTTTAAAAATATGTTTTGCATACCAATAACAATAGCATATCTTTTATTTTCCAATGGATATCATATTATTTTTAACTCTCTCTATTAGTCCCACTATTATTCAATCAAGTCATTCAGCCCACTCTTACATATATTTGTCTTGTCATGTAACATGGCTATACTATCATGGATGATATAGTCATGGCATCTTAATCAATAACCATTTGTTCTACATGATTGCAAATTCCCGTGATGTGCTAAATAAATTTTAAGGATAAGAAACTACATAAACGCCCTCATCACTTTTTAAATTATGTATTTAATCACGTACATCATATGAAAACTATGACAACAAATTATGTATAAATAATTTCTGAATATTTTCCAGGTGACGTTGATTTATACATATACTTTATAAGAATTGAGATCCTCAGAAATAAACAATTTGAAATTTGTACAACGATTTGAAATTATCTTGAAAAAATACAGCATAAATATATTGTATTCTAGAGCACATATTATCAATGAAATCTCTTGACAACAACCTAATTTTTCGGTATTGATACTTATGTAGTGGTATCATTGCTCTACCTCAAGAAACCACATTCTTAGTAACCTACCACCGATTGTACACCATATATCATTTTAACCTCACACCATTATGTTTCTCTTACTCTAGCCGTGCCAATATTTTATTGTTTACTCTATCCTATGCACATGTACAGTTAGGGAACTCAAATCTAGTTCACCATTCGACACTAAACTGTAAGGTTATATAGTCAAATACACTTTTTCACTATGTCATACGCCTAAGGTAAGGTGGCACTCACACTTCTACTTGCATATATATACTCCATAAGGGAGTGTACACATTTTGATTTAATAATAAAATACTTTTTTAGATTTAGTAATCAAACTATAATATCCTTGAATGACGCTTATGTATGACATCTAAGTAAAAGACAATATCTTTGGATTCTAGGATATTTATTTTTAACTATTAAGAACTTGATACACTTTAGGAATATCTATTGTTAATTGTTAAAACTTGATGTAGTTTAGGAACACCTATTGGTTGTGATATGTCCAGGTGAAATTATGATTATCTATTGACATTAATTTGTTATTAACTATGATTTGGTTTAAATAAAATTATGATAAGATGTTGTTTTGATATTTTCTACACATAGTACCATTTATTATTTATGATCTATTAATAAAATAGGGTTTACTTGTTTGACCTGAATGTTTTGCTTCTGCTAGAACTTCTAGCACGTGTCTTTATCTACCATATTGTACTTTGTATGTCATTTTGTATGGTAAAGTAGTCTTCCTTCGAGGCGTGGATAGTTAAAATTATGAATGATGCAGTAACGATCACATATTTGAGTGCACTAATGAATATATGTATAGGTTGGTTCATATAACTTTTTATATTGTATTGTGCTTTGATTGTGTCACTGAAAGTGGGAGTATTTATTGATCATGAAAGATTGCCATGAAGGAAGTTTAGATGTTTTCTGTAACAATAATCATTGCATTGAGTATGTGATTATACAGATCAATAACAAATATAAGTTTCCACGAGTTTTTATTCTTATTGGAGTGTGTGAGTATGTTATTTTTCTTATGTTAGTGCCAAAGTTTCATGCCTTGTATTGTCAAAATAAGTTGTACGGCTACATAAGTCATCCAGAAATGAGCCTTTTTTTCAAAATGGGGTAATCCTAGACCTCTTATAAGAAAAATGAGTCTAGACACTTCTTTGACTATGAAATTAGCTTCACCTCAAACCTTCATTCTCCATTTTCACTGAAAATAACTCATTTGAATCCCCCACCTCCATTTACTTTCAACAGCTGATTAAGGTTCTGGGATATGAGAGAAGCACTAATCATTTTCTAGATTGTAGTTTATGTATGTTTTCTTGATGCTTTTTGTGACAATGCCTTGGTGGTTGATACAACGTTGTACTTAAGAAAGGTATATTGACTTTATTTAAATTTTGGTATTTCTATATAGATCGTATTTTATGGTGCAGTACTTCGTGGAACCGGTGGTTCTCATGGCTTGTCTTTTCAACTTTTTTCATCGTAGTTTGGCAATTCGGCGATAGAGTGATTAGACAGTCTGTCTTGCAAGGATCATGTCTCTCGAATAACCATGCTTCGGATGACTTAGGTCCTACTCTCGAAAGTCAATCACATTTTCAATACATGTGAGGCTAATTAAATTCTTAAAAACCAGGGTTTTTAACTTTATATGTATTTGGTGCTATATGTATATATTTATGATAAATAATCAAATCTTGTACCCTCTTACATTTTTGTTGCCAGGCTTGCAATAGAACTCCTGCTATATCGGAACACATGGACGTGTAGCCTAAATAAATCTTTTTTTGAAACAGGGATAATCTATTTTGGAGTTAAGCTAGCTCATTGATTACAGTCTGATCAGTCTGGTCACCAAGCTATAGCTAGCTAGTAAGATGGACCGATCATAGCACGTGGTCTTTGACTTTTCTTATATAGCAACATGGATGGACACGTACGCACCAATGCTTCCCTGTGTTTTTTTTTTGAAATGTCTCCGTGAGTTAAATGTCTTCCTATCAACCGCACACGCATTATATTACACAACATGACCGGCCTGTCACGACTAATGTGTTATGTAATCTATAACTTTGAATAAATCATAACCATATATTATACATCTAACGATTTAAATAATTTTAATGATGTGGATCAACGTGGTGTCTCGAAAAACACCCTTATATTGCTTTTAGTATATAATAGATTTCAGCCTAATCGGAGTTACACATAAAAAATAAAAAATAAAACAGTGAACAACATCATGCAGATTTCTGCAACTCCTTCTACGTGCGATTTCAAAAATGAAAATCTTTTTATGGTTTTAAGTTTTAGATAAAAAAATAAATCAACTAATGGAAAGACAACTACATAAACAAGCAAAATCTTTTTGGGTATTGGGATTTACTGAAAGTAAACAACATGCATAAGCCTAAAAAGTCAAATCTTTTTTTTTTCGAGTTTTGCTAAAATGAAACTACAACTCACATAACTTAGACAATTCTAGCATGGCATATACAATGAAAAGGAAGGGAGGAAATCATACTCCCCCAAGATTTTGTGAAAGCTAGTAGCCTGGATAGTTGGGATCGTGCCCCCAACTGTATTGTCCATCTCCATAATATGGTGGCTGCTGCTCCCATGACGGCCACTGCGGCGGTGCGTCCTTGTTCTACTGTTGAGAAGAGGAACCTTCTCTGGCATGATAATCAGGTGCTGCAGGTATGCCACCCCATGTGGTATGTGCTGGAGTTTGAGGATAATCCTCCCATATTGCTAGTGAAGGCGGTTCAGCAGCCTCCCCCCATGCATACTCGTTGACAGGGGTTGTCCACTTTCCTCTCAAACTATCAAAATTGTCAATATGAGGAAGCAAAATGGATTCCAACCTACCACGGTTAACCATATATTGATACATCATGTGACCTATGCCATATTCCCTTAATATCCCCATGCGAACCAACATATTAATGTCCAAAATAATAGGTCCCAAAACCGGAGTTCCCATGTATTCAAATTTCCTTTCATTCTTAAGGTATTCAAAAACTAATGTGGCTATTGCTCCAGCATGAAGAGGTTTGGTGCTATTATGTTTTACAGCATATGACAAGGTTCTAGCAATAATCACACCCAAGTTATATACAGGAGATACACCCTCCTTAGCACATTTCAATAAATAAATTATGGGGCCAGTGCATCCTGTTGAATTCTTCCTAGCAAGAAATCCTCTAACAAGAAACAATGCAAAATATCTTAATGCGGAGTGCTGAATATGAGTGAACTTTCCTCTATGGATATCCTTTGGCACATCTACACTTATACTCCTCCAAAATGAACGGAGGCTCTCATCAGAATCAGAAGGAATGGCTTCCCATTTTCCCTCATTTGGGACATGTATGGCCTTACAAAATTCCTCTAAGGGCATGATCAACCTTTGACCCTTCATGACAAATCTCACATCAAAAGTGCTGGGAGTTTCTTTACCTCGCATGCTTACCTTCCCTTTGGTTTGTAAAAACCTGAAGGTGGCTAATAAATCACTACTCATCTCATAGTAGGTCGGCTGAGGATGTCCTGCAAATTCCTCCAGCTTGGTTTTCTGCAAAAAAATAAGTAAAATCTTCTTCCATGGATAATGCCTTCAGCACATTGAGGTCAGGTCATTTGGTGGCCTTCACCTTTAAGGCCTCCGCCTTAAAGATCATCTCATCTACCCATTATTTGCTCTTC
This sequence comes from Avena sativa, assembly GCA_916181665.1. Lineage (NCBI taxonomy): Eukaryota > Viridiplantae > Streptophyta > Magnoliopsida > Poales > Poaceae > Avena > Avena sativa. The sequence continues at coordinate 514,958,907 of OV702294.1, forward strand.
ATCATAATTGGGTAAGGCTCTTGAGCCTCTCCTTGGTCTTAACCTCCTCATGAGGCTTTTGCCCTTGTTCATGGTGGATGAGACCTTGCAGCACAAAGAACAAAAATCACAAAAAATTGATCTATCAAGTTTTAATCATTTAGAGATACTCCAAAAAGTTTCTACCAAGCATTACTATAAATCATTTTCACTAGAAAGCTTCAAATCCATGGATTTTCATGCATGAGATGTAGCACCAAGAGCGGTATTTTCAATATAAAGCATCATATAAAAAATAACTTGGATGAGTGGAGGAGTCACATACCAATGAGCAATCCCTCCAAAGGAATTTTAAAATGGCTATAAAAATTGGAGATCGAGTAATGGGCATCAAGGGAGCAGGAAAAAAACTTGAGTGGTACCTTATCAGGTTCTGAGAGGAAATGAAGAACCTAGGAGGTTGGAGGCCACCTAAATCCACTTGGGGCCCACAAGGGAAGGGGGTGTGCCCACCCTTACTGGGCGCGCCACCTGGTCTTTCTTGGCCCCTGTTAACTTTCTGGCAGTGTCCTTTGTCAGGGTGGATCCTCCATGCAGAAAATGGCTTGGGAATTTTTTTCGTAATTTTTGAAAAATGTTTTCTATGTAAAACTTCCCTGGACTAAAAAATTGTAAAAAACAGACATAAAATAATTAAAGTAACTAATTTTTAAATGAAGGAATTCAAGTAAACTATAATACTACTGTAGAAATAATTAAATGACAATCATCATCTCATCATTATCATGTTAAAAATGACGTTGATCAAGTCTCATTAATATTATGATAATGATATAAACAATGGTTCATTTTATTGTTTTTTAGAAGAAAGAAAATTTAAGGTACCTCACAATGCATTGGAATTGTTCCAAACATTATTACTTCATACTTAGGCTTGGGAGGAGGAATAGGAATTTCAAAACTTCCAATTATAAGAACTTTTGGTTCAATGGCATTAACACTTCTCTTAGGTAACTCAATAGAATTCTTCTTTAGAAAATATATAGTGTTCTCCTTCCCTTTCACATTAAATGTTACCTTGCTTTTAGTACAATTAATCACATCCCCTGTAGTATTTAGAAAAGGTCTTCCAAGAATAATAGATAAATTATTATCTTCAGGCATTTCTAATATAACAAAGTCTATGGGAATCTTCACATTAGCAATCACAATAGGAACATCCTCACATATACCAATAGGAATAGCAGTAGATTTATCAGCTATTTGAAGTGAAACTTCAGTAGGTACTAATTTATTTAAGTTAAGTTTCTTATAAAGAGAGAAATACATGACACTCACTCCATATCGAAGATCACATAAGGCATATTTAACATGAGTATTTTAATGGTGCATGTAATAGTTTTTATACCTGGATCCCCTCTCTTTCCAGGTATTTTTCCCTTAAAAGAATAGTCATCAAGCATGGCAGTAATAGATTCATTTGGTATCTTTCTCTTATTAGTGACAATATCTTTCATATATTTGGAATATGTAGGTACTTAAATAGCATCAACTAAGGAAATTTGTAAGTATAATTTTTTTATCAATTCAATAAACTTCTCAAACCTTGCATCATCCAAAATTTTCATTATCTCTTGGGGATAGGGTATAGGTCTTTGTCCCATGGATCCCTTTCTTTGCATTTTGGTTGTGGTGGAGGCTTCTTCTTGTTTTTATCCCTTGATGATTGAGGGTCCTCTCTTACAATAGGTTCAGATTCTTCATTACTCTCCTCTTCTTGTGATTCTTCATTTGGTTGGGACATTTCCACTTCATCTTCTTCATTATTATTATCCTCAGTTTCAGCATCAGAAATAGATATATCATTTTCTTGATCTTCAGAATTCCCATTATCTTTATTTTCATTGGGAAATTTTCCTACAATTGACTTCTTCTTAAGAGCCTCTTGCTCTTTCCTTTTTGGATGTTCATCAGGATAATCAGGATCCTGAGTGCTAGAGCATCCCCTTGTATTAACTCCACAAATTTGCTTCTTCTCATTAGAAGCTTTTCATACAACTTATTTTGAAGAGAAATCATTTGTTCAACTTGATTATTCATCATTTAGCAATTCTTAATAGTAATCTTAATTGAGTCAACACAAGAGCCTACTCTTTTATGAAGAACATTTATCTTATGAGAATTCTCCATTATTTCCCTTTCAATATTGTGATCATATGTTTCTTGATGAGGAACAAAGTTGATAGAATGATCAACATAATATATTTCAGTAGGACGTGATACCTTTCCATCGATTTTAGAATAACATATAGCATGAACTTGAATAGGGAAGCATGGTTTATCAATAGGGAATTTAAAACCCTTATCAAAAAATTCCTTTAAATGAGAAGTTTAATACCCATTTCCTCCATTTTTTATGAGCTTCTTCCATATATCCATTATATAATATGAGACCACCTCTCTTGTTATGAGTCTCCTCACTTTTCTCTTCTTCTTCAATATGCCAATCATGATAATTCGGAGTAATAGTATTCAATAATTCCTTAGCTTCCTCAACGGTGTTGTCCCTGAAAATATTTCCTACAACACTGTCTACATAGGTTCTAGAACTTCCAGTTAGTCCATTATAAAATGAATCTAGTCATTTATTATCCTTAAAACCATGTTCAGGACATCTCCTTCCAGTGCCACAAAATCTCCCCCAAGCTTGGGGAATACTTTCTTCTTCATTTTGTGTAAAGTTACTAATTTCAACTCTCATAGCATGTATTTTACTATTAGAAATATACTTATGGAAAAACAAATACAAGCATGCTTCCTTACTAGTAATGGACTTAGGAGCTAATGATTCACACCAAGTTTTTGCATCTCCTCCTAAAGAGAAGGGGAATAGTTTTAAGAATAATAGTGTTGCTGCATCTCCTCCTAAATAGGCAAGTAGTATCTTCTAAATTTATTAAATGCTCATAGGGAAATTCTTCTTTACCATAGAACTTAGATGCTTCAACTATTTCTATTATTTCAGGGTTAACTTCAAAATCATAATCCTTAGTTTTAATGAATATTGCAGGTTCTTTGCATTTACTAGCAATAGGAAATAGTTTTCCTAGAGAAAAGGTACTCAGAGTTTCTTCAAATTTATCCAAGTCATCTAGATCAAGACTCATAAAAGCTTTAGTGAAATAAATATCTTCTTCACTAGGTGTTTCTTTAGAAATAGTGGAACTATCTTTTTCATTAACATGTTCATATTTATCATATTCATATTCCATATCATCATTGGATAAGGACTTAGATAAATCAGGCATCCCCTCTTTATCTTGGACCTCATCCAACAAATATTTTTTAATACTAGTAGACATCCTAGACAATGGTGAACTTGCTAGGATAGTAGTTTTTTTAATAGCGGGAGTAGTAACAACATTGGGTGAAAAGTTTGGCCTAGAGGGCAAATCCGTAACTCTTCTTATAGTAGAAGCCGTAATATCCTTCTTAGCAGCATCCTTACGCTTTCACATGATGAGAAACAAGTAAGTATAGCAAGTAAATGATAACAGATAGTCTTACCAATAAATCTAGGATCCCCGGCAATGGCGCCAGAAAATGTCTTGATGCCCACAAGTATAGGGGATCGCTGAAATCTTCGATGGGAAGTATTACCCAAATTTATAGTTCAACTCAAGTGCAACACAAGAATACCAATAAGACTTTAGCAATTGAGGCATAACTCCCAATCACACCTTTATATCAATGAACTTGCAAAGGAAGTGGTGATTTATGGCAGTTGATTCAAAGGAGTAAAACAAAACAGTAAATAAAGCAGCAGATTTCTAGTTTTCACTGAAAGTAATGTTGTGAAACTTTCGGTGGCTAAAATGCAGGCATGAGGTGATAGCGGGGTGTTGCATGAATGATATCCACTATATAATGTATCATATTTAACATGACATTTATCTCTAATTTAGTTGTGTGTAGTCTTGTGCTCTAAACATAATCATGCATGTAAGTTTGCATAATATCTTTTGTTCTGCCTGCCCATTTTACCGGGGCCAACTTGGTACTATAGGCAATTAAGATCTACCTTTTCAAATAGACCGTAATAAAGCATTAACACTTCATGAACTCACAATATCCTCAAACTATCATATATTTCCATTTTTTTCCTAACTGTCACCTTAGGGTTCATAGGTTCAACATAATAATAGGTAATACACTTTGCAAATACATACCAAACTCAAATATATGATTGGACAATAAAAGTTCAGTATTGAAATCATGTCACTCGGGACCTATCAACAAGCATTAAACATAGCAAAAGTGTATCAACACTCATACAAGAATGTCTACAAGATAAACACCTCAAATCACGATACATATGGATGATTACATGGTGGATCTCATCCAATCCCCATCGACCTCACATGCCCACAGGGAATTACTCACACATGATGATGGGGGATGAACTCATGGTCATTGGTGATGATGTTGATGATGATGGTGGTGGAGAAGACCTTGAAATCCCACTCTCCAGGGTGGAGAGCGGGACCAATATTACCCCTGAAACGAAGATCATGACTCTGGCGGCGCTCTGTTTTGTGATTTTTTTCCTTATGGGGAACTAGGTTTTTTGGTTATATAAGGGGTACGCCAAAGGATAGGCTGAGACGACGCTCCATGGCTAAAAGGGCCTGGGGTGGTGCGCCACCTGGTCCCTTTTGGGACTCGTGGCTCCATTTGCTTGATTCGAAGGCCCCGAGCTTCATTATTTGGTGAAAATGATGTGGTATTTTTCCTCGATTTATTTCCTACGAAAACTGATAGAAAAAATACTTTTGCTAAAAACAACGTTAAATTCAGCAGTTTTATCCAAGTATGGGAAGATTCCAGATCAAATCATCGAGCAAAGTACTTGGAAAAGTAGATACATTTGGGATGTATCACTTTGCCATGTCATATATCATGCATGCATCATGCCCGATCTTCTGCCCTAGTATTAAATAGTGCGACCAGTGTTTCTTTTAGTGCTTTGCTTCTTCATGGATTAGGCCGATGAGTTGATGCGAGTTTTGACCCGATCTTCGGATGAACCTTCGGTAGTGTTTCCCAGGCGAGCAATCTCCCCCTTTCTACCTATTTTACATTATAGTATTTACTTCCTCCTGTTGATCTATTGCTACCTGTGTTGTGATGCTTTAGTCTTTTCGTACCCGTTATATCCCTTGCAACCTATATTGCCCTGGACACCTCCTATTACATGTTGTTTGATAGATAGTTGGCCTTGCGAGCCATAGTTTCTTGCTCAGGTGTTGCTTCGCATCATCAAGTTCCACCGTTGTTGGGTGGTTGGCACATACTTAATGGTGGAGAAAATCATGATTTTACTTACAACTTGTTAAATTAAATGTTGGGGGTAGATATAACTAATGTAGAGGCACCTGTGGGTAATAGTCAATATTTGGTTTTAACCGCCCACTTGTGTCCACCTAGGACCCAAGTTCTTGACACCTTTTCCGAGATCGAGCGCGCTAACCATGGGTGGGGTGTGTGGGCACCCCTATCAATTTAGTACCTGATTTGAAAGTAATATTCTAGGGGCCACTAACTAGTTTGGGGTGTTATTACTATCCTGTACGTATGCCTTGCTTTACTGCTTTATTTAATACTATTGCTCGATGAGCGTTTACTACTGTACTGTTTAGGAACCAATGTGGAATGTTTTCGTGGTATCGACAAGCCCAGTCACAGTTTCGGGCTCCCAGTCGTTTACAACCATTGTCACAAACCCTGGATCCATCTCGGAGCCGGCCGACTTCGTTGCGGGTAGCTTAGTGGGGTGCATGTCCCCATGTACTTGCTTTGGATCTGGAAAACGTCGTGTCCAAAACCCCGTCGACATATTGTTGGGTATATGTTTTATGATCTTGTACCTACATGATCTGACAACAAGGGTGTAGGTGCGTGTGGAAACTTTGGTGCACCCCTACAGGGTTAAATCTTTTGAAAAGCCATGTCCGTGGTTACGGACGACTTGGAGCATAGTTTCTCGATCATAGACAACTATAACTAAAGTTTACTGTTATAATTTGACTTGTATCTGATATGACTAGTAAGTTAGATAACCACCATGAAAAGAATGAATAAAACTTCCAACCATTTGAGTTTCCTCGGTAGGACTTCCTCGTTTGGTCTCGAGGGGGAAATACCAAGATGGGTATGATTGGTGGTAGTACCAGGTTGGTTTTGAATAGGTCTTTCTTATCCCTCTCTGATAGCCGATAGTTGTATTGAGTCTCTATAGGTTGTTTAGCGCATGCTTCGTTTCTGCTTCAGTCCATCATACCTATGTAGGCGAGAGCCGCCGAATTCTAAGTCTCGTCATGTACTGGCCTCAGTACTGACCGCTCTATTTTTTCCCTTGCCCTTTGTCGGCACCCCTTTTGTTTTAGCAGGTTTGGGATCAAAGTCGTTAACAGGGTTACCCTTCCGGCTTGGCCTGGGCAGGGTTATGGACGTCATTGGTTATTCTTCAGGGCTATTAGCCCCATTTGCATCTTATCCGTACTCGGATGTGTATCGTTTTCAAAGTGATTTGGATCTTCGTACTGTATATCTGTATTCTTGACTCATTGAATCGTTGTTGTATATATATATTTCTGTGGGTTCCATCGTGAACTATTTTATAATGATATTACTTCATTTCCCATCCGCACGCAAGTTCCCGGTGGACATCTTTGAATTGTTTCTTACGGGTTTGGCGAGCATCGTTAAAACTTTCATAGGTACATTAGAGAGAGACATAGTAAATTGATACTCTTATATTAATATAGGAGAGAGAGTGTGGGAGTGATAGGTAGAGAGGAGGAAGAAGGCCGCCTTTTAAAGGGGCTCCAAATTCTAGCCATTTAAGCTCTATCTTGTATACCGGGTACTACCACCAACCAACTTCCAACGTCTCAAAACAAGTGGACCGAGGGGGTAGTGCCGTGTCGGTACTACTGCTAGCCAATTTCTAGCGGCTCAAAACAAGTGGAGCGAGGATATAATGCCGTGTCGGTACTACCGCCAAAGCTAGGGTGGTACCAAGCGTCGGTACTACCGCCACACTCTAGTAATAAAACTAAGCCATACAGAGGGGTGACTGGGCGGTTGACACGTCCCACACTTCTATGGATACAACACATTCAAACACATAAGCAGCGGATTTACGAATCTCCGTAACATTCTCAGCCGAAGTAATCAAGGATTCCACGAGGCTCATGGTTGGATGAGATCTATCCTCAGCTTCGGGATGAATTCCTTAAAGCCATGAGTTGAGAAGTTGGAAGTTTGGAATTTGGAAGTCTCGGGAGCTTTCTGCAATCTTATCTCGTGTCTTTTTGCCGACTTCGTAAAATGTAATCGCTTTGTTCCTTTTCTGGACGTTTTTAGCCAGGTTTTTGTTGGGTTAATTGGATAAACTCTACTACAACTTCTAGCTATTTGAGAAACGCCATTATAACTTTCAAATTTTGAGAAACGCCATTCCAATTCACTATACATTTTATATATGCCTATTTTAATACATATATCACGTAGTATACACTCGTATTTCCGTAGTACATTGGTATACATGGTGGCGCCCACCCTGATCAGCTTAGCGTGTATTTGGTTGTTGGCTATTAACAGAGCAGTTAACATGTAACTAACGAGATCTCGGATCCTTTTCTTTTCTCGGTGGAGTATGGAGTGAACTGGAGCTATATAATGAGTACCATGTCAATTTTATCCATGTTGTCACGAATCCTTCTTTTGGACCGTGTCCAAGCTGATTCTGGTATCTGGTAGGGCCCTAGTGTATACGTACAAGAATACGGACGTATATTGTGCGATATGTGTGTTAAAATAGGCATAATGGTATCTATGGAATGTAGAGAGAATTAGAGTGGCGTTTCTCAAAAGTTAAAAGTTGTAGTGGCGTTTCTCAAATAGACAGAAATTGTAATGACATTTATCCAATTAACCCTTTTTGTTGTAGAGATAGATGCTTGGTACGACCCTGTGAACCTGATCCTAGTTTCACACTTCCACTCAGCTCTCCCTTTTTTTCTACAAGAAAGTAGGGCGCAGTGGCTGAGAGTAGGAATGTAAATGGCACTTAAAAGTAGGGTGTGCCGCTTACATCCCTAGCTTGAGAGCTACCGGACGGGGAGGTTTTTCTAACCCACAGGCCACGGCTACGAACTAGGCCGTGGAACGTGCTGCTGGTAGCATGCTAGTGTGTGACTGGAGCATGAACCGGACATGTGTGAAGCGACTCCGACCACTTGATCTGTTGCACTTGCAGAATGAGAATGGCATTGTTGCCTGGAAAGTTGAGTCTAATCTAGGCATCTAGTAATGCTGCACTACGCTTTGACAGGATCTACATCCATCACTTAAGTGATTCCGGAGTGGGTTACGCATAAGCAACCGGTACAGCCCGGGGTCACCAGCTAGCAGTATACAAGATGAAGAAACAGGGCAAAAAAGAACAATGTCTCCAAGATTACAAAGCACGGGTTGCCTATAAGGTCTAGCTATCCAAGACACATTCCCATGCAAAGCTTACAAAATTGGTCCAGATCTCACTGTCGTGAGCAGACCAGATCTGTCTAAATGGTCACCTTTCTCGATTGACCACACCAGCAGATGATGCCGGTCATGAGGGTTTGTCCAGTGCGGCATAACTTCTTAACCTGACATCTACTGCAGCTGAAATGCCTAGAACCATAGGCACTAACAATGCAGAATTAAACTTTTTGACATGGACACCATTGCAAGTGGAACACCAGAAAACTTGACTTGTAAAAGAAGCCATCCTCGGTGGATTTCCAAGGCTGTGAAGTTCTAATTGCCAAATCAAAATCCACAGAATTGGCAGTTTGCTTCCCCTTGGAAAGAGGCGATTTTCCAGGCAAACTGACAATAACTTGATTCGGCAACTTTATATGAAACCTGCCATAGCAAACCTGCGGATAGTGAGACTCATGGAAAATAAACAAAGTAGTTACAACTTTTTTTCTTTTCGAAATGGGGTAGTACCCGGCCTCAAGTAGTTACAACTTACAACTGACAGATGTAGATATTATCTTTAACTTCCTAAGGTTATAACCAAACGACTCTGAGAAAGAACCAACGAAATTAAGTAACTTTGGTCATCTTTCAAGTATGAGTGTGTGCACATGTTTGCGTTGTACTCGGTGTTTCTAACAAAATCAGCAGAACTACAGAAGCCAAATACAACTTATGTCTATCTCTTTTGCACAGATTGGTTTCGTCCAGACTACAACAAAGGCCTTCTGCTGCCAGGCATCTGCAAAATTCTACGGTCTAAAGACCTAACAAGTCGAAGCCCACTCTGTGTAGTTTGGTCTATGCATACACACAATCGCAAAGATAATAGGTCCTTAAAGGTCTAAGCCCATTAGAATGTACGTAGTAATTGACAGACAGGAGTGCTGCTCATTCGTTAAGTGAAATACGACTTTAAATCCATACTTGTATGAGCACTTGCTAAGAGCAAACGGAAGACAAGTGCATAACAAAAGGTTATACTAAACTATGGAACACTTACAGCTAGAATCTTTTATTGGAATAAAAAAATCAAGAACCAACATTTGCCAAAGCTAAACAATTGAAAGCAACCTCCATCAGCTACATTTGTCTTTGTTGGAAAAGGTTGAGTCCTCTCATTTCAAACGTTCCACGGGGTGTATATGATAACTCTACTGCATTTTCTATGGCGGTCTTCTTTAATAGCTCTGATTTGCAACTCCCACCACGAGTAATGAAGGAGGGTCAAGGTTGAGTTTACATCACCACTTTCACCACTTGACGTAAGGAGGAGAGAACACATATTTGGGTAGCAAATGCACAATTCAAAGACAAATATTTCCAGTACTAATTAAGATTCTAATGTGATTTTTTGGAGGTCTCAGCCTCTGGTGATGGTTAAGGTCAGGTTAGTACTATGCAGAGTATCAAGGTCAGGTTGGTTTAGCCATTTAGATGAGGCAACCTCACAAACTGATTCTTAAAATACCCTTACTAATTGCTACATGAAAGAAATGGAGCAATTGCTAATTTGCGATATGCAATCGAGTTAGAAACTTCTTACAGTAAGTATCTAGTTCGAATTTCGAGGTCCAACAGCATAGAAATCAGAGCTCCTTGCAACACGGCCCAGGCAGTGCTCCCACTTTCTACAAATGGTCCAAGTCCATGCACTAAGATAATGGGTTTGGTAAGTAGTGACAACGAGTAAACAAGCCAGACCTCTGATTCAAATGACGTCCACTATATAAGGAGGCCAAATGGTGGAGCATTGCAGGCAAACCAAGCAGCCAAGAGTAGCAGATGGCCGCAAGAACCAACATGAAAGGCATGGCCCTTCTCCTTGCTCTTGCAGCGATGCTGCTGTCCTACTGCACTGCATCATCCTCGCCTAACTACACCTCCCATTCAGTTGCATCACCATCTCGGGGTCAGCACGTACCACCGCCTCATTTACCATCCTGTGATCAACATACGCCACCGCCTCCACCTCACCAAGCATCACCTCCTCAGTTGCCATCCCCTGACCACCAGTCACCACCATATCCATCTCAACACGTACCACCGCCCCACTTACCATCTCCTCGTCATCACACACCACTTCCTCACTTGCCATCCCCTCCTCACCACTCACCGCCACCCCCAGCTTACTATGCACCACCACCTCACTTTCCCTCCCCGCCACCACCTCGTGCTCGGCACACACCGCCGCCTCATTTACCACCCCCACCTTCGGCTCAACACGCACCACCACCTCACTTACCACCCCCTGTTCATCACGCACCACCACCTCCGTCTCATCACATACCACCACCTCAATTGCCACCCCCTGCTCAATACTCACCACCGCCACCAGCTTACTACGTGCCACCACCTCACGTTCCGTCCCTGCCACCGCCTCCCGCTCAACACACACCACCGCCTCAGTTACCATCCCCTGCTCATCAAGCGCCACCACCTCCATCTCAACATGTATCACCTCCTCGCTTGCCATCCCCTGCTCACTGCTCACCATCGCCCCCAACCTACTACACACCACCGCCTCCGACTCAACATGCACCACCGCCTCACTTACCGTCCCCAGCTCACCCCGTGCCACCACCTCCTCACTTGCCATCCCCTGCTCATCACTCACCCCCAGCTTACTACCCACCACCGCCTCACTTTCCGTCACCGTCCCCGCCACCGCCTTCGACTCAGCACACACCACCACCTCCGGCTCAATACGCAGCACCGCCTAACCTACCACCCCTTGTTCATCAAGCACCACCACCTCCGTGTCACCACGCACCACCTCCTCAGTTGCCACTCCCTGCTCACCAGTCACCACCGCCCACATCCCATGATGCGCCGCCGCCTCATTTTCCGTCCCACGCTCATCAAGGGCCACCAACTCCAGCTCACCGTGCACCACTACCACACTTACCATCCCCAGCTCACGACTTGCCACCTCCACCTCCAACCCATTATCTACCACATGCTCCAACACCTCCAGCATATAATCCCCGGGCTCATTATGGCAAGACACCACCACTGCCACGGGGCCATCGAAAATTTCCGCCATCACCTCAATCGGGTATTCTATAGTAGCACCATCGCGGACGCACCATCTAATTAAGCAAGCTCCCAAGCATTGAAAACACGTCCAAGAAGGGATCACTACTACGGTATCTATAGTGGCAAGGACAAGATAAACTCATAATTTCTTAAGCTCGAGATTGTTAAACTTCTGTGCAAGTGATCAGAAGCCTTCAGAGGGCATCATTGCTTTTCCTCGTACTTCGTTTTCCAAGTCTCAAAGAGAAAGTCAATAAAGTATGTATTTCCTAAAGTCATATAGTTGTTCTAATAGTTATCTTATTTGAATGTCTGAAAATAAATGTTTGTTTGTGAGATAATGAGCCATGAGTGTGATATGCTTTGTCCTTGGCATGCTCCTTGCTGATTTCCCTGTGCTATCTCAAAACATACGTTTGAATTTTTCTTAGCTTATTGATGATTAATGAGGTTTACATATTGAACTTGTAGTTCTAGCAGGCTTCTGTCAAACAACAACTCCGCCTTTAGTGATGTTAGGACAGACACTAATTAACCTACATGGTAGGAAACTAGAGTTTCTTGCCAGGAAATTATAGAAGAGGACATTGAGGCTCTATAGCAGACTATATGGTCAAACACATAGGAGCCTCACTATTTCCATAACATAAAAAGTAACTATAAATTTCTAATGAAAAATGATATGAACCGCATAGGACAAAACCTACTATCCAGAAATAATGTCAGTGTGGAGGAAGAAATGAAGTAAAATGTAAGAGGCAGACTCACACAACACATTAAACAAGTCATGAATCTGGAGACATTTAACTTGAGAAAGAACTAAAAAACAAATGAAAACCTCAATAAAAACTACATCCTAGTTATAAGCTATAAAATTCAAAGAAGTAAGGGTTACAATTGTTGGATTAAATTACAAATGGCAAGCAATGGTAGTTCCCTCATATCCATCATTGCTCATGCGATCTGTGTATCCATCTATAACAAACGGGTCTAGAAACTCATTGATATTGGATATACTCGACCCGTGATCCAAGTTAGGGAACTAATCACTTAATTGGAATATTCCACGTACATTATCCTTGTTCCATTGGTTTGGAGTATAAACAAAGATTTATAAAGAAATAGATATCCTTGGGCGTTGGATTCATCTTATCTACCAATATTTTGATCTAACTATCTTCTATCAATCTATTTTCTATAAAAATATACTAGAAAAACATAACTAATTGATTACCTGGAGAAATCATCACATGTTTTCTTCAGAGGGACGACTTAGGGCACACATTGTTGTAGGTCGATCAGTGTGTAGATTTTGAAACGGAGGGCACACTTAGGGCACACGTTGTTCCTCGGCTGCCCGCCATATCTCTCTGCTCCGTGTTTTCCATTTCTTCAATATCATATGTTGGTATCATATATCTCAACTTTTTCTGATAAAAATCATTAGCATTAATTGGTACTACCTCCATTTCAAAATATAAGATGGTTTAGCCTTTTTCTGAAACACATTCATTTAGACGCATTTTAGTGTGTAGATTCACTTATTTTGCTCCGACCATACACACAAAAAGTCGTCTAGATACATGTGTTTTAGAAAAAATGCTAAAACTCTTATATTTTGAAACGGAGGGAGTAGATGCTATTAATCACTAGGAAGAGAGAACGTGTGTGAGCCACCTGTTGGCAGATTGAATTAGCAGATAATTCCCAAGGCTCAGAAGACTAAATCTGCCAAAAAAACAGAGAATGATCAGTCAAAAGACTGATGAGATCTTTAAATGGTAAAATCATATGAGCTCAAATAATGGGATACATTTTGCAGAAATAGTTTATGACAATAACATATGCACCAAGGTTGCCGCAAATACAACTTTGCTGATACAAACCATAGTTGCCAGAAAGCCGGGTCATCCGGGTCAAGGAACGAGATCGTAGTACTGATGGATAAGTCTATGTACTGTTGGTCTTTGTGGGGTCGCAGCACACATGGTCTTTGTGTCATGGACTGACAGTTAGGACGGAGCATCAAGGACTGGCTGTTAGGATAGCATCCTTGACTGCTGCTTTAGGATAGCATCTTAGACTAGCATCTAGCATATGCTTGGCTGGTTAGCAGCCTATAAATATGTATCCCTAACACCTTAGATTGGCATGGCATTTGTGTGAGTTTGTGTGAGAAATAAAACCAAAAAATTGCCCCAACTCCTAATGTCATCCTCTTCTTCAATGAGAGTAAATTTAGAGATCCTGGTATCACAGTGAGGTTGTCTTGTAGGCCGAGTGTTTCCTGCTCATCCCCTTCACCGGGTGTGGAGCAGCCCCAGCGGGCAAGTGCAGCAGCTCAAGATGCCCCTGGTTGCCTCGCTCCTTTCGTGCAGTCGAGCAGCAGCTCGTCGGCAAAAGCTCTCCCTCCACACAACAGCCCCCCAGCGGCTAGCCATGTCCACAGGTCGCTCTCAGCACTCGGCTACCTCGAGTGTGCGGCGTCGTCAGGAGGCCGAGCTCGCCGTGGCAGAGGAACGTGAGCGGGTGGCGGCAGCAAGGGCGTCAAGGCTGGCAGCGGCGGAACTGGCAACAGCCAGAGCAGAGGCAGAAGCAACAGCAGCGGTGGAAGCAACCCGTACGATAGCGGCGGAGCTCCAGGCTCTGCGCGGCAGCATCAACGGCTCCGTTTTAGGCGACAACAGCGTCGACGCAAACCACGATGACGCAGCCCACAAGCGGACGGCGGTGGCGCTCCTGGAGGAGGCGCGCACGGCGACGGCAGCTGAAACGATCAAGACTGCGACCTCCACGGGGTCCGGACTGTGGTCAGGGATGTTGGTCCCGGTGTTGGGTGGCCTACCCTCACCAAAACCAACTACGTCGAATGGGCCACGGCCATGAGGGTCCGGATCAAGGTGCGGCACATGTGGGTGGTAGTCCATGTTGCCAACTTCGACCACCATGACGATCGACGGCCGCTGGACGCCCTCATCACCGCAGTCCCGCCCGAGATGCAGTTCTCGCTTTCCAACAAGCAGACTGCCAAGGAGGCCTGGGACGCCATCGCTGCAACGCGCATCGGCAGCGACCGTGCTCGCAAGTCCACACTACAGGCACTTCGCTAGGAGTGGGATAACCTAGCCTTCAAGCCTAGTGAGGACGTCGATGACTTTGCTCTCCGTCTCAACACTTTGCTGTAGAAGATGGTGCAGTTCGGCGATGTCACCTACAATGAGGAAAGAGCTGTCGAGAAGCTCTTCCGCTGCGTCCCCGTGAAGTACAAGCAGATGGCTCGCTTGATCGAATCCCTGCTGGACCTCAGCACGATGTCGATCGAGGAGGCAATAGGTCGCCTCAAGGTCGTCGACGCCGACGAGCCACAACTTCTCTCGGGGCCCATCACCACAGATGGGAAGTTGCTCCTCACTCGGGAGCAATGTGATGCTGGCCACGACGACAGGAAGAAGGGGGAGTCCTCTTCCGTGACAGGCGGCCGTAGGTGCCCGCGGAGGCGCCCGGGGAGGTGCCGCCGATAGGCCCAAGACGACACAAGATGACGCCTGCCACAACTGTGGTCGGCTTGGCCATTGAGCCAAGGAGTGTCGACAACCACGACGCGGCCATGCCCCGTCGCACAGGCGGGGGAGGAGGAGCCGGCTTTGTTCATGCCGCATGTGAGCATCGAGCTACGTTGCGGCACCGAACGCAAGGGCTCCCCTCCACCTCAACGAGCCAAAGAAACACGCCCTTCTCGGCGATAGCTCTGGCACCGACAAGAATGGCGGGGGATGCCTCGACACTCACCACATGACCAGACGTCAGGAGTTCTTCGTCGATCTCGACACCGACGGGCGAGGCTACGTCAAGTTTGGAGATGCCTCCGCCGTGGAGATTCAGGGTGTCGGATCCATCATCTTCACCGCCAAGACTGGAGATCACCGGATGCTCACCGGTGTCTACTTCGTCCCCGCACTGAGGAACTCAATCATTAGCTCAGGACAGCTGAATGAGAACGGCTCGCACGTGCTGATCAAGCATGGGATCCTGCGCATCTGGGATCGCCATCGTCGCCTTCTTGCCAAGGTAACCAGAGGCGCAAATCGGCTCTATGTCCTCGATGTGTAGGTGGCACAACCCCTCTGCCTCACCGCTCGTCGGGACGACGAGGCGTGGCAGTGGCACGAGTGCTTCGAGCATCTTAACTTCGAGGCCCTAAAGCGACTCAGCACCAAGGAGATGGTGCGAGGCCTGTCGTGCCTTGAACACGTGGAGCAATTCTGCGATGTCTGCGTGGTGACAAAGCAGAGGCGACTCTCCTTCCCACAGCAGGAGAGCTTTAGAGCCAAGGAGAAGCTCGAGCTCGTGCACGGGGACTTGTGCGGCCCGATGACTCTGGTCACACCGGGAGGACGACGCTACTTCATGCTGCTCGTCAACGACTTCTCCCGCTACATGCGGGTGGTGCTTCTCGGCAGCAAGGGAGAAGCAGCGGACGCCATCAGGCGCATGCAGGTTGCTGCGGAGGCGGAGTGCAGCCACAAGCTGCGTGTGCTGCACACCGACAACGGCGGCGAATTCACAGCCACTGAATTCGTGTCGTACTGCGCTGATGAACGGCGTCGTCTAGTGGCACAACCAGACGGTTGTGAGGATGGCTCGGGCCCTCCTTAGGCAAAGAGGGATGTCGACTATTTTCTGGGGAGAGGCGGTGCTGACAGCCGTCTACATCCTCAACCGCTCACCTACTAAGGCACTCGATGACAAGACGCCGTACGAGGCTTGGCATGGGCGCAAGCCGGCGGTCTCCCACTTGCGGGTATTCGGCTGCCTCGCGTTCGCCAAGGAGCTCGGCCACATCGGAAAGCTTGACGATAGGAGCACTCCAGGAGTGTTCATCGGCTACGCGGAGGGCTCAAAGGCCTACCACATGTTAGAATAAACCACACGATCCCCAGCGTGTACGTGTCTAAGTCTAGGTGCATGAGTTCGTGCTTGTGTATGTCGTTGTTTGGGTCTGGTTGTGTTGGTCGGTTTGTAGCTAGGACTTCGATCGTATGGCGACGGAAGACGCAGCTGGCGCAGCGGAGGAAGCCCAGGTCTTGAGATGAGTAGCGATGGTTCACATTTGAAGAGGACTGGGTCGCGAGGACTTTGCACGTGGTGAGCGCTCTGTGCGGCAGGGTGTGCGCGTGATGGATTGCGTGCATGGGTGCTGCGTTACCATGGCTATAAAACTGGCTGTAATCGTAGTTTGTTAGGATTGTGGATTTCAGTTAGAGCTGAATAGAAAGCTAGCTGTTCGTGCAGCGAGGCGCTTGTTGCCAGAGAAAATATCCTCGTGTATCTTGTTTTTCCTCTACTTCCTCCTTCGTTCGTGTGTGTGTGAGAGAGAGATTGTCTGGGGTAGCACCATCAATTGGTATCAGAGCCATGTCGTTGGTTCCGCACGGTGCCGGGGGGAGCTCGGTGGCGCTGGCCTTCCCGCAGCTCACGCCGACGAACTACACCATCTGGGCTATCAAGGCGGAGGCGATCCTCGATGCCTTAGGCGTTTGGGAGGCGATGGCTCCTGTGGATGGTGCGGAGGTGAACAAGGCGAAGGACAAGACGGCAAGGGTGCAGATCCTTGGCGCGCTCTTGGAGGACATCCTCATGCATGTATCATTGAAGAAGACGGCGAAGGAGGTGTGGGACAGTATCAAGACAAGGTTTGTCGGCGCCGATCACGTCAAGTCGGCGCGGCTCTCCACTCTTCGAGGGGAGTTCTGTTGGAATTATGCCCTAGAGGCAATAATAAAGATGTTATTATTATAATTCTTGTTCATGATAAAGTTTATATTCCATGCTAGAATTGTATTAAGCGGAAACTTTAATACTTGTGTGGTTTGTGAACAACACCGTGTCCCTAGTATGCCTCTATGGACTAGCTCATGGATTAATGATGGTTAAGGTTTCCTAACCATAGACATGAGTTGTCGATTAATAATGAGATCATATCATTGGAAGAATGATATGATGGACAGACCCAAACTAAGCGGAGCAATTAGATCGTGTTCATCTTTGCGAAGCTTTTCCTATGTCAAATATTGTATTCCTTAGACCATGAGATAATACAACTCCCTGGTATCGGAAGAAAGCTTTGAGGTCATCAAACGTCATCCTATGAGAGGGTGATCATAAAGGTGTCTCTCAGGTGATCGGAAAGTACCAACTTGGCCCCACCTGCCGGGAGGGGGCATGGGCCTATGAGGGAGTGCCCTGGCCGCATTGGGCCAGGGGCACAAGGCCCCATAGGGCCCAGCCGGCCAAACACCTAGGAAACCCTAGGGGGCTTCTAGAAGGGAGGGGGGAAACTTGCCCCCCACTCCTCCCTCCTTGGCCGCCGACCTAGGGCTTGGGGGAGGGGCTAGGGCTGGCCGCCCACCCCTCTATATAAAGAGGGCTGGGGCGCACCCCTCCTCTACACCTCCTCCTCAACCCTAACCGCCCTGCTGCCCCTCCTCTCTCTCTCCCTCCCGACTGCGTGTAGGCGAAGCCCTGCTGCAGAAACTCTCCACCGCTTGCACCACGCCGTCGCGTTGTAGATCCAATCCATCTCTCCACCCCACTTGCTGGACCGAGGAAGGAGGAGACGTTGAGGTGCCGCACGTGTGCATCTCTCAGAGGCATCGCCACTTGCGGTGTTAGATCGGATCGGATCGCGAGGAGGAGAAGCGAGTATGACTACATCACCCACGTTCCATCGAACGTTCCGCTGTGCGAATCTTCAAGGGTATGAAGATCTCATCTATTCCCCCTCGTTGTTTGCATCTCCTAGATTAGATCTTGGCTTTTCCGTTCGCATCCGTAGAATTTTTTTGATTTACTATGCTGCGAAACCCTTCGGTGGTATCAGAGCTAGATCTATGCGTAGATGTGTTTCACGAGTAGAACGCAACATGGTTGTTGCGGGCGTTGATGTTTTCTGTTGCAAGCCTCTTGTTTGTGTACTTCTTATGGCGCGGGATAGTGAGATCGAAGCGGTCCAGGCCAACCTTACGCGACATCGTTCGCGAGACCGGCTCCGCACTTGACGTGTGGCTTGTTCCACACATGTGGCTGGTGGATGCCAGTTTCTCTCACTATAGTTGTCATGGGATTTACACCGGAGTTTGGCAACCATAATATCACCGTTGTGGCTTTCCGTAGGTAAGAATCGTTCTTAGCTTGCTACTCACATGAGCCACGTAAAACATGCAACAACAAAGTAGAGGCGTCTAACTTGTTTTTGCAGGGAGTGTTTTCTGTGATATGGTATGGCCCAAGATGTGATGTGTATGTTGTATGCAATGATCATGTTTTGTAATGTTTCACGACTTGCATGTCGATGAGTACACAACCCGCAGGAGCCATATGGTTGTCTTAATAACTGTGTATGACCTGTGTGTCAACTTCTTATACGCCATGTAATAGCTTTACTTTATCGCTAAGTAGTTAGCAATAGTTGTAGTTGCTATTCGTGGTGGAGGCAATCATGGTGGAGTGATGGAGATCATGCCGACACGCACAAGATGGAGATCATTGCGCGAAGATTGGCTATACCATGTCAGATAAAGTTATATGCATGTGATGTTTATCCTTTTATGTATCTTATTATGCTTAGATCGTGATGGTAGCATTATAAGATGATTCCTCACTTAAAGATCAAGATAAAACTGTGTTCTCCCCATGTATGCACCGTTGCGAAAGTTCGTCGTGTTCAAGCATCACGTGATGATCGGGTGCTATAAACTCTACGTTCACATACAACAGGTGCAAGCCAGTTTTGCACACGCGGAAATACTTGGGTTTGACTTGACGAGCCTAACATGTACAGACATGGCCTCGGAACACATGAACCGAAAGGTTAAGCATGAGTCATATGAATGATATGATCGACACTTCGTTGTCCACCATTGAAACCACATCTCTTCTCGTGAAGATCGGATTAGGTGTGGTGAATGTGGATCATGTTCACTAAACAACTTGAGGGATGTTGAATTTAGTGGGAGTTCATCTAGTAATTTGATTAAGTTGAACTAGTTATCATGAACATAGTCTAAATTGTACTTGCAAATTTTATAGATCAAATGGCTAAGTCCAACTTCAACTTCAACGTTTTTGCTGAGAAAGAAAAGCTTAGAAACAATGGGTGTAACTTCACCAACTGGTTCCGCAATCTGAGAATCATTCTCGCTGGCGGACAAAAGGACTATGTCCTTGAGAATGCGCTAGGTGACGCCCCTGCTGTAGATGCGCCGGCTGATCAAAAAGCTGTTTATCAGTCGCGCAAAGATGATTATGGTGTGATTAAGAGCACCATGTTGTTTGCTATGGAATCGGACCTTCAAAATCGTTTTGAAGATTATCCCGGGCCCTTTGAGATTCTTAAGGAGCTAAAAACTATGTTTCAGACTCAGGCCCATTCTGAGAGATATGAGATCTCTGAGAAATTCTTTAACTGCAAGATGGAGGAAGGGAGTTCCGTTAGTGAGCACGCCATAAAGATGTCGGGCTACACTCAACGCCTTGAGCAACTGGACTGCAAGATTCCAGAGGAGCTCAAGATTGACAGGGTTCTGCAATCACTCCCTCCTAGCTACAAAAGTTTTGTAGTGACTCATAATCAGATTGGTTCCACTGATACGATCACCGAGCTCTTCGCTAAGCTGATAGCTGCGGAGGTGGACATCAAAAAGGATAATCATGTGTTGATGGTCAACAAGCCCCCCAACTTTAAGAAAGGTAAGGGTGCAAAGAAGCCCTTCAAGAAAGGCGGCGGCAGGCGCGTTGCCCCTGCTGAGAAGAAGCTCAAGTCTGGACCTAAGCCGGACACTGAGTGCTTCTATTGCAAGGACAAGGGTCACTGGAAGCGCAACTGTCCGAAGTACTTAGCGGACAAGAAGGCTGGCACCATCAAAGATATATTTGATATACATGTTATTCATGTTTTCCTTACTAGCCCTCGTTGTAGTGCCTAGGTATTTGATACTGGTTCAGTTGCTAATATTTGTAACTCGAAACAGGAGCTTCGGAATAGACGGCGGCTTGCGAGAGATGAGGTGACGATGCGCGTTGGCAACGGATCAAGAGTTGATGTAATGGCCGTCGGCACGCTCTCCTTAGTTTTACCTTCGGGATTAGTTTTAAACCTCAATAAGTGTTATTATGTGCCTGCGTTGAGCATGAACATCATATCTGGATCGTGTTTATTGCAAGACGGTTATTCATTTAAATCTGAGAATAATGGTTGTTCCATTTATATGAGTAACATCTTTTATGGTCATGCACCTGCTGTGAATGGTTTAGTTCTTCTGAATCTCGAAAGGGATGCAACACACATCCATAACATTGAGGCTAAGAGATGCAAGGTAGATAGTGATAATACTACTTATTTGTGGCACTGTCGTCTAGGTCATATTGGTGTAAAACGCATGAAGAAACTCCATTCTGATGGACTTTTGGAGTCTCTTGATTTTGAATCATTTGACACATGCAAACCATGCCTCATGGGCAAGATGATCAAAACCCCGTTCTCCGGAATGATGGAGCGAGCAACGGACTTGTTGGAAATCATACATACCGATGTATGCGGACCGATGAGTGTTTCGACGCGCGGTGGATATCGCTACTTTCTCACTTTTATCGATGACTTAAGTAGATATGGGTATATCTATTTGATGAAACATAAATCTGAAACATTTGAAAAGTTCAAGGAATTTCAGAATGAAGTGGAGAACCATCGTAATAGAAAAATTAAGTTTCTACGATCCGATTGTGGAGGTGAATATTTGAGTTATAATTTTCTCACGCATCTTAAAGCAAGCGGAATCGTTTCGCAACTCACGCCACCCGGAACACCATAGCGCAATGGTGTGTCTGAACGCCGGAATCGAACTCTATTAGATATGGTCCGATCAATAATCTCTCTTACTGATTTGACGTTATCATTTTGGGGTTATGCATTAGAAACTGCTGCATTCACTTTAAATAGGGCACCATCTAAATCCGTTGAGACGACACCGTATGAACTGTGGTTTGGTGCTAAACCTAAGTTGTCGTTTCTTAAAGTTTGGGGATGCGAAGCTTACGTCAAGAAGTTGATGCCGGACAAGCTCGAACCCAAAGCGGAGAAATGCGTCTTCATAGGATACCCTAAGAAAACTATTGGGTATACCTTCTATCACAGAACTGAAGGCAAAGTGTTTGTCGCAAAGAACGGATCCTTTCTTGAGTAGGAGTTTCTCTCGAAAGAAGTGAGTGGGAGGAAAGTAGAGCTAGACGAGGTTGTTGAACCTTTTCTTGAGTTGGAGAGTAGCGCAGCACCAGAAATTGTTCCAGTGCCGCCTGCACCAACAATAGAGGAAGCTAATGACAAGGATCATGAAGCTTCGGACGATGCTACTACTGAACATCGCAGGTCGACAATGTCGCGTGCCCCCCCTGAGTGGTACGGCAACCCTGTCTTAACTGTCTTGTTAGTAGACGACAGTGAACCTGCGAACTATGAGGAAGCGATGATGATCCCAGACTCTAAGAAATGGCTAGAGGCCATGAAATCCGAATTGGGATCCATGAGCGAAAACCAAATATGGACTTTGGTGGACCCTCCTAGCGACCGAAAGGACGTTGAGTGCAAATGGATCTTCAAGAGGAAAACGGACGCGGATGGTAATGTTACCGTCTATAAAGTACGACTTGTCGCGAAAGGTTTTCGACAAGTTCAAGATGTTGACTACGATGAGACTTTCTCTCCCGTAGCAATGTTTAAGTCCATTCGGATTTTATTAGCAATTGCTGCATTTCATGATTATGAAATATGGCAGATGGATGTTAAGACTGCGTTCCTCAATGGCAACATTGATGAAGAGTTGTATATGATGCAACCGAAGGTTTTGTCGATCCTAAGGATGCTGATAAAGTATGCAAACTTTAGCGTTCCATTTATGGACTGAAGCAAGCATCTCGGAGTTGGAACCTTCGTTTTGATCAAGTGATCAAGAGCTTTGGATTTGTTCCAAATTGCTACGAAGCTTGTCTCTACAAGAAAGTGAGTAGGAGCTCAGTGACATTCCTGGTACTATATGTGGATGACATATTGATTATTGGAAATGACATTAACATGCTTAACGATGTGAAGAGTTATTTGAACAAATGTTTTTCAATGAAAGACCTAGGGGAAGCTGCTTATATATTGGGCATCAAAATCTATAGAGATAGACAAAGACGCCTGATAGCTTTAAGCTAGAGTATATACCTAGACAAAGTTCTCAAAAGGTTCAGAATGGATAAGGCAAAGAAAGGTTCAGTGCCTATGTTGTCAGGTAAGATATTGAGCAAGGCTCAGTGTCCAGCTACGGTAAATGATAGAGAAGCTATGAGCAAAGTGCCTTATGCCTCGGCCATAGGTTCTATCATGTATGCCATGCTGTGTACTAGACCGGATGTGTCCAATGCTCTTAGTTTGACGAGCAGATACCAAAGTGATCCAGGAGTGGAACACTGGACAGCCGTGAAGAACATCCTAAAGTACCTAAATAGGACTAAAGAAATGTTTTTAGTCTATGGAGGTGATGAACAGCTCGTCGTAAAGGGTTACGTCGACGCTAGTTTCGACACCGACAAGGATGATTCTAAATCTCAGACAGGATACCTTTATATTTTGAATGGAGGAGCTGTGAGCTGGAGAAGCTGCAAGCAAAGCGTGATCGCGGGATCTACAGTAGAAGCGGAATACATGGCTGATGCAGAAGCGTCGAGTGAAGGAGTTTGGATCAGAAACTTCGTCACTGAGCTTGGCGTGGTTCCAAGTGCCTTGGACCCACTGGAGATATTGTGTGACAACACTGGCGCCATAGCACTAGCTAAGGAACCAAGATATCATCCAAAGACCAAGCATATCAACCGCAAGTTTCATATAATCCGAGATTATATAGCAGATGGAGATCTGAAGATTAGCAAAGTACATACAGATCTGAATGTCGCAGATCCATTGACTAAACCTCTTTCACGTACAAAACATGATCACCACCTTAGTGCCATGGGTGTTAGATTGTTGCCAGATGTAAACTAGATTATTGACTCTAGTGCAAGTGAGAGACTGTTGGAATTATGCCCTAGAGGCAATAATAAAGATGTTATTATTATAATTCTTGTTCATGATAAAGTTTATATTCCATGCTAGAATTGTATTAAGCGGAAACTTTAATACTTGTGTGGTTTGTGAACAACACCGTGTCCCTAGTATGCCTCTATGGACTAGCTCATTGATTAATGATGGTTAAGGTTTTAACCATAGACATGAGTTGTCGATTAATAATGAGATCATATCATTGGAAGAATGATATGATGGACAGACCCAAACTAAGCGGAGCAATTAGATCGTGTCATCGTGTTCATCTTTGCGAAGATTTTCCTATGTCAACTATTGTATTCCTTAGACCATGAGATAATACAACTCCCTGGTATCGGAAGAAAGCTTTGAGGTCATCAAACGTCATCCTATGAGAGGGTGATCATAAAGGTGTATCTCAGGTGATCGGAAAGTACTTGTTGGGTTGTATGTATCGAGATGGGATTTATCCCTCCCAAGTTGGAGAGATATACTTCGGGCCCACTCGGTAATCGATATCAACACCGCTTGCAAGCATGTGGTTAAGGAGTTAATCACAAAGTGATATCGGATTACGGAACGAGTAAAGTACTTGCTGTGAACGAGATTGAACTAGGTATGACGATACCGACGATCAAATCTCGGGCAAGTAAAATATCGCGAGACGAAGGGAATATATATGGGATTGATTGAATCCTGGCATCGTGGTTCATCCGATATGATCATCGATGAATGTGTGGGAGTCAATATGGGTTTCTAGACCCCGCTGTGGATTATTGATATAAGATCATGTCTGCATATTCTCGAAACCGAAGGGTCATACACTTAACGTGTCTCGACGCTAGGATAAATTGGATAATTGGTTTATGAGTTTTCGTTCGGAGTCTTGGATGGGATCCGGGACATCGCGAGAGGTTCCGGAATGGTCCGGAGAATAAGATTCATATAAGGCAATGCAGTTTTTGGAGTTAGGAATTGTTTCGGGTTAATCGGTATTGTACCGGAAGCTTCTAGAACCTTCCGGAGGGGGACCAACGTGGCCCCACCTTCCGGGAGGGGGCATGGGTCTGGTTGTGTCGATCGGTTTGTAGCTAGGACTTCGATTGTATGGCGAGGGAGGACGCAGCTGGCGCAGCGGAGGAAGCCCAGGTCTTGCAGATGAGTAGCGATGGCTCACGTTTGAAGAGGACTAGGTCGCGAGGACTTTGCGCGTGGTGAGCGCATTGTGCGGCACGGCGTGCACGTGATGGTCTGCATGCGTGCGTGGGTGTTGCGTTACCATGGGATATAAAACTGGCTGTAATTGTAGTTTGTTAGGATGGTGGATTTCAGTTAGAGCTGAATAGAAAGCTAGCTGTTCGTGCAGCGAGGCGTTTGTCGTCAGAGAAAATATCCTCGTGTCTCTTGTTTTTCCTCTTCCTCCTCCTTCGTTCGTGTGAGAGAGAGCTAGTCTGGGCTAGCACCTTCACCGCATCCTCGACCCGAAGACACAGCGTGTGCGCACGGCGTGAGACATTGTGTTCAACGAAGGGCGAGGATGGGCGTGGGACAAGGCGGTGGACGACGGCTAGACTCCGACATACGACGACTTCATTGTCGAGTACGTCCACTTCGAGGAAGCCGGGGGAGCAGGCAACTCCTCGCCGAGCACTTCCACCTCATATCCCGAGTCTCCATCGATCCCGGTGGCTCCTATACCGACTGCACCATAGCCGCCGATGCCATGTGCTCCAGCACCAGCGGTCACACCTCCGGGCATGTCTACACTAGCACCAGCTCACACCGAGCACAGTCCGGTGGAGTTCGCTTCCCCGCTGCCTCATGACGAGGAGCGCATCGACGCATATCATGACGACAAGCCACTGCGGTATCGTACGATGGAGAACCTACTCGGCGACCAGCAGGTGTTGGAACTGGATGGATGCGGTCGAGAAGAACCGCACCTGGGAGCTCGCTGACCTCCCTCGTGGTCACCGGGCGATCACCCTTAAGTGGGTGTTTAAGCTGAAGAGGGATAAAGCCGGCGTCATCGTCAAGCACAAGGCTTGCTTGGTGGCCCGAGGTTTATTGCAGCAGGAGGGGGTCGACTTCGACGATGCTTTTGCTCCCGTGGCATGGATGGAATCCGTGCGACTACTTGCACTAGCCGCCCAGGAGGGCCGGCGAGTCCATCACATGGATGTCAAGTCTGCCTTCCTCAACGGCAACTTGAAGGAGGAGGTCTACGTGCAACAGCCGCCGGGATTTGCGATTCCTGGCTAGGAGGGCAAGGTACTTCGTCTGCGCAAGGCCCTCTATGGCTTGCGGCAGGCACCAAGGGCATGGAACGCCAAGCTGGATTCCACGCTCAAGACGATGGGCTTCGGGCAAAGCCCGCACGAGGCTGCCGTCTACCGACGGGGCAATGGAGGAAATTCCCTGTTGGTAGGTATGTCCGTTGACGACTTGGTCATCACCGACACCAAGGATGTAGCGGTGGCGGCGTTCAAGGAAGAGATGAAGGCTGCCTTCCAGATGTGTGATATGGGGTTCTTCCCCTTCTACCTAGGGATCGAGGTGCACCAGGACCACTCCGGGATCATGCTTCGACAGACCGCCTAGCGTGTCATTGAGCTAGCCGGGCTCACCGACTGGAACCCAGCTCTCACTCCAATGGAGGAGAGGCTAAAGCTGAGCCGCGACAGCACGACGGAGGAGGTGGACGCTACACAGTACCGATGCCTCGTGGGGAGCCTTCGCTACCTCGCCCACACACGGCCGGACTTGGCATTCTCCGTCGGCTACGTTAGTCGGTTCATGCAGCGACGGACGACGGAGCACTAGTAAGCTATGAAGAGGATCATCCGCTACGTTGCGGGGACTCTCGGCCATGGCCTCTACTACCCTAGGTGCCCTGGGGCGGCACACTTTGTCGGGTACAGCGATAGCGACCATGCCGGTGACATCAACACCAGCAAGAGAACAAGTGGGATCCTCTTCTTCCTCGGCAAGTGCCTCGTGAGCTGGCAGTCGGTCAAGCAGCAGGTGGTGGCCATGTCCACCTGCGAGGTCGAGTACATAGCGTCCTCCACCGCCTGCACTCAGGCTCTCTGGCTTGCTCGATTGCTTGGTGATCTCCTCGGTCGAGACACCAACGCAGTGCAGCTCATGGTGGACAGTAAGTCCGCTCTGGCCCTGGCGAAGAACCCTGTAACACCCTCAGAATCGGCCCTATGCAAGTTTCAGCGATCCCCGCCAAACCCGCATAGAAACGATTCAAAGGTGCCCACCAGGCACTTTCGTGCGGGTGGAAAACGAAGTAATAACATTACACAACAGTCCTCGATGGGACCCACAGAACAGGTATATATACAGCAGCGACTCAAAGAGTCAAGAATACAGATATACAATACAAAGATCCAAATCACCTGTAAAACGATACAGCGTCCGACTACGGACAAGATGCAAATGGGGCTAAGAGCCCTGAAGAATAACCAATGGCGTCCATAACCCTGCCCAGGCCAAGCCGGAAGGGTAACCCTGCTAACAACGTCGATCTCAAAACCTGCTCAAACAAAAGGGGTGCCGACAAAGGGCAAAGGAAAAAGAGGAGCGTCAGTACTGAGGCTAGTACACGGCGAGGCTAGAATTCGGCAGTCCTCGCCTACATAGGTATGGTGGACTAAAGCGGCAGCGCACCATGCACTAAACAACCTATAGAGACTCGGTACAACTGACGGCTATCAGAGAGGGATAAGAATGACCTATCCGGATCCAACCTGAAGCTAACACCAAACATACCCATCCTGGCATTTCCCCCTCGAGACCAAACGAGGAAGTCAACCGAGGAACTCACACAGTTGGCAATTTTATTTATTCAGTTATCGTTGCAGCGATTACTAGTCAGGTATAGATAGTCATCCTGATAAAATAAGCAGTGGGCAGTTTTATTTAACCATTCCGTTGTAGTTGCGACACTTACTAGTCAAATACAATTAGAATGAGGTATCCCAAACCCAGCAGTTGTTGGTACTTTTATTTAGTCATTCCATTGCAGTTGAGCTGATCACTAGTCACACCGGATACAAGTCAATTTATAACAGTAAGCTTTAGTTATAGTTGTCTATGATCGAGAACTGTGCTCCAAGTCGTCCATAACCGCGGACACGGCTTTTCGAAACGATTTAACCCTGCAGGGGTGCACCAAAGTATCCACACGCGATTAGCATGAGATATCCACACGCACTTCGACCCTTTTTGCCAGATCAATTAACATACACCCATCGGTATGTCGGCGGGGCCTAAGTCATGACGTTTCCCAGACCCAAAGCAAGTACGGGGGGCCACCCCACTAAGTCAAACCCGCAACGAAGTCGGCCGGTCTCCGAGACGGACTTAGGGTTTGTGGAGCCGGCTATAAACGACTGGGAACCCGAAACTCTCGGGCTTGTCGATACAGCGAAAACGGGTCACGATCCTAAACAGTACAGTGTGCTATCCATCGCACAATTTAAATAAAGCAGTAAAGCATGGCATAAGTACAGGATAGTAAAAATACCTCAAACTAGTTGTGGCCCCCAGTACAATACTTGGAATCAGGTACTAAATCGATGGGGTGCCCACACATCCCACATGTGATTAGCGCGCTCGATCTCGGAACAGGTGTCAAGAACTCGGGGTCCTACGGGACACCAGTGAGCGGTCGGAAACCAAATATTGTCTATCACCCACCGGTGCCTCTGCATTTACCTACTTCAATTTTAGTTATTAAACAGTAATTAAAACCATGATCATCTCCATCATAAAGCATGCGGCCGAACTCCAACAACTGTGGTACTTGACGACACGCAACAGCACTTGAGCAAGGGACTACGACGCGCAAGTCCAACTATCTACCAATCAACAGGTAATAGGATGTGTCCAAGGCAATATAAGGCTGCACGGGATATCACGGGTACGAAAACTAGAGCATCGCAACACGGATAGCAATAGATCAACAGGAGGGAATAAATACTAAAAAAGTAAGATAGGTAGAAAGGGGGAGATGCTCGCCTGAAAACATTGCTGAAGGTTCATCCGAAGATCGGGGCGAAGCTCACATCAACTCAACGGCCTTATCCGCGAAGAAGCAAAACACTAGAAGAAACACCGGATGCACTATTTAATACTACGGCAAAAGATCGAGCATGATGCATGCATGATGTATGGCATGGCAAGGGGCGATGCAATTAGGCAATATTAAGCGGAACCGGGGGTCCCGACAATTAATTATTAGGTCCAAGTTGTTTAACTACCCCGCAAATTAAATGTTGTTTGAGCAAGGCAAAATATATCACCGATTCGCTACACAAATTTAAATGAGGCCAATATAAGACTAGATTTGCCCGCATATGGGCCCCATATTTAATTATGCAGTGAATCGACATAAGGCCCCCAAACCACATGACAATATGCATGCGAGTATGACAATTTAATATGCAACCAATTATATAGATGGCATTTATAAAAATAGGGGCTCGGATCAGGGTCACACATTAGGGTTCGGCAGATCTTGGGGTTCCGGGGGTTCGGGGTCGGGTCTCGGGGTCCGGATCTGGGGTTCGGTCTCGGCGGGATCGTTCTCGGATAACTGAGGTAGGTCTTGTCGCATCCGGGAGGAAGACTTGGTTCGGTGTCGATCTTGTCGTCGCGAAGATCTTGTCGTGTCCCCGTATCGGGTCGGTCTTGGCGTCTGAGGTGAAGCACTCGGCGTCCTCGAGGAAGTACTTGTCGCACATGTGGTCTTCGGGTTCTATGACGATGACCTTGTCGTTTCGATGTCGGGGTCTCGAAATCCGTGAAGAGGCCTTGTCGCCCTTGGGTGAAGAACATGTCGTCCCGTGGGTCCGTGTAGAAGTGCTCGAGGATCCATGACGGAGGTCTCCGGGTTCGGCTTCGAGTCCATGAAAGAGATCTTGGGGTTTTCTACGTCGACGACCTTGGGTACCATCTTGTTCACCGGTGGCGAGCTTGGGATCTGCGTCAGGGCCTTCGCTTTCCACCTAGTACATTCTTCTAATCCAACAGCATCGAGCCGATCTTGTCGACAAGGGGAACTTGACGCCTTATCCTTGCCCTCCATGTTCGATTGTTTGTCCTGGTATAGAGCGCCACCGAGGAGAACGGAGGCGGTGCCTGGCATCCACGCGAGGACGCCGAGCTCCGCTGCGGGGAGGGGCCAACGGGCTCCAGGGCGGCGAGGGTGGTTGCTGGCGGGGCTCGTCGGGCGGGGCGGCGGACGTCGGGACCGGCGCGGGAGGCGGCCGACTCGAGCACGCGGAGGGGCGGCGCCGGAGAGGTTGAAGGGCGGGGCGAGCGCGGCCAGAGGCGGGGCGAGGCCGGCGGCAAGGATGGGAGGCAGGTGCGTCGGGGTGGGGCCGGGGGCGACGAGCGCGGACGGCCGCTCGGCCTGAAGGCGCGCGCAGGAGAGGTTGAAGGGCGCAGGCGGCGGACGGGACCCGCACGGCGAGGCTCGAGGCGGAGGAGGCGGCGAGCGCGGCTCGACGGAGGCGAGGCCGACGAGGGCGGCGCGCGGGAGGACGAGGTGGGCGGGAGGAGGAGGGAGCGGCGAGGCGGTCGCGGGCCGGAGGGGAGAAGGGGGCGGGCGCGTCGGTGGGAGGTGGAAGAGGACGGGGGAGAGAGAGGAGAAAGGAGAGAGAGCGAGGTCGCGGGGCCAGGGTGGGGCCGCGGGCCAGGGGGTGGGCCAGGGAGGAGAGAGGGATGTGGGGGACAGGGCAGACGGTGGGGCCGGGGGTGTAGGGGTTCGTAGCATGGAAAACAAAAATTTTCTATCGCATACAAACAAACAAGCCAAGATCTATCTATTAGATTGTAGCAACGAGTCGATGGAATAACTCACCCTCGAAGATTCCAAAGCGTTTAACGAGAGCAGATTCTCGTGGGTGATGTAGTCGTACTCTTTCCGATCTCAAGATCGCGTAGACGATCCTTCCGGCGCCGCGTTCCCGCAGCGCTCCCGCAGTCGGTCACACGTTCGGTACTCGACGAAGACCTTCCTCTCCCTTGTTCCAGCAGGCAGCGGAGGTTGTAGCACTCTCCTCGCGATTCCGGCAGCACAACGGCGTGGTACCGGAGGTAGAGGGGAAATCCCGCAGGGCTTCGCCTTAAGCCAGTGCGAGTATGGTGGAGCTTATGAGAGAGGCTATTAGTGGTCTAGTAATTAGACACACCAATTAGAGGGCTCTAAACCAATTAGAAGGCTCTAAACCGAATAGCTCTAAACCGGGGTCTAGATCTAGGGTTTAGTTTAGAGGATAGGAAACTTGTGTGTAGGAGGGGAGCCCTGCCCCTCCTTATATAGGTGGGAGGGGGTGGGCGCGCCAGGGGAGGGAGGGAGTCCCTCCCCAACTCGGCCTAGGCTGGCCGCCGGCTTGGAGGAGAGAAACTCCTCCTCCAAGTCGACTCCAACTCCTCTTGCTTGTTTCCCACAGTTTCTTGTTTTTGGCAGTTTGACTTTCAAACTGGACATTTGACTTTTCTGTTTTAGGATTCAATTTAATCCTATATTTGGGACAGCAAGAACACTTAGTACATGATGCAATCATTCCAATATGTAATGACACATTCATGTACCCCTTCCCCCCCGGAGTGCCGGACAATCCGGAACCTTCTAGAATATCCCCGATGAAAACACCGGAATCATTCCCGAACTCCGAAACGGGACTTTCCTTATATGAATCTTATTCTCCGGACCATTCCGGATCTCCTCGTGATATCCCGGATCCCATCCGAGACTCCGAACAACATTCGGTCTCTTTCTCATAATACCATAACTACTCAAACAACGTCGAATCCTTAAGTGTGTCTCCCTACGGTTCGTGAATTATGCGGACATGATCGAGACACTTCTCCGAACAATAACCAATAGAGTAATCTGGAAATTCATATGGCTCCCACATATTTCTACGATTACTTTGCGATCGAATGAACCACTTACATACGATACCAATTTCCCTTTGTCTCACGATATGTTACTTATCCGAGGTTATGATCGTCGGTATCTCTGCATACCTAGTTCATCCTCGTTACTGATAAGTACTCTTTTCTCGTTCCCGTGATATGTGATCCCTTGTGACCAAGTCACATGCTTGCAAGCTAATTGAATGACATTTCACCGAGAGGGCCCAGAGAATATCTATCCGTCATGTGGATGGACAAATCCCACTCTTGATCCATGTGTTTCAACCAATACTTTCCGAACACTCAATGCCACCTTTATAGCCACCCTGTTACGGTGTGGTGTTTGATGACATCAAAGCATCCATCCAGTAAAGGTGATATGCATGATCTCATGGTCGAAGGAATTAGGTTACTATGTATCAGAAAGCATATAGCAATTGAACTATTGAAATGACTTGATCTTTATGCTACGCTTGTCTATAGGAGTATGTCCACCATATCATTCTCCTAACGATATGATCTTGTTGTTGATAACATCTCAATGTTCATGACAAAGAAACCACATCATCAATCAACCAACAAGCTAGTGAAGTATAGAGGCTATACTAGGGACTTCAAATTAAGTTTACAAATCACACAAGTATTAATGGTTTCCTTGTTAATACTATTATAGCATGAATGCAAACATTTATCATAAACACAAAGATATATAATAATAACTATATTTATTATTGCCTCTAGGGCATATCTCCAACAGTCTCCCACTTGCACTAGAGTCATCTAATCTAGATTACATGGTAATATACCGAACACCCATGGCAGTTTGGTGTTGGTCATGTTTTGCCCTCGGGAGAGGTTTAGTCAACGGATCCGCCACATTCAGATCTGTGTGTACTTTGCAAATCTTTATATCCCCATCCTGGATATGTTCTCGAATAGCGTGAAAACGTAGCTTGATATGCTTCAGCTTCTTGTGTGACCTTGGTTCTTGCGCATTGGCTATGGCGCCCATGTTATCACAGTAGATAGACATTGGGTCCAGCACACTAGGAACCACACCCAGCTCTGTAATGAACTCTTTCATCCATATTGCTTCTTGTGAAGCCTCCGAAGCAGCCATGTATTCCGATTCAGTCGAAGATCTCGCCACAACGCTTTGCTTTGCACTCCTCCAGCTAACTGCTGCACCATTCAAAATAAATACGTATCCAGATTGTGATTTAGAATCATCTGGATCGGTGTTCCAACTAGCATCGGTGTAACCATTAACAACGAGCTGTTCATCACCTCCATAAGAAAGAACCATATCCTTAGTTCTTCTCAAGTACTTAAGGATGTTTTTGACCGCTGTCCAATGATCCACTCCTGGATCACTTTGATATCTGCTAGTTAAACTAACAGCATATGCGATGTCGGGTCTAGTACATAGCATGGCATACATTAGAGATCCTATGGCTGAGGCATAGGGAGTCTTACTCATCCTTTCTCTATCTTCTGCCGATGTCGGACTTTGAGTTTTACTCAAGGTCGTATTGGGCAACATGGGCAAGAACCCTTTCTTGCTATCTTCCATTCCAAACCTCTTTAGAACTTTGTCCAAATATGTACTTTGTGACAATGATATTTGGCGTTTCGATCTATCTCTATAAATCTTTATGCCTAATATGTAAGCTGCTTCGCCAAGATCCTTCATTGAAAAACTATTATTCAAATATTCCTTGACACTATTAAGAAGGTCTACATCATTCCCAATCAACAATATGTCATCCACATACAGTATTAAGAATGCTACAGAGCTCCCACTCACTTTCTTGTAAATACAAGCTTCTCCATAAGTTTGTATAAAACCAAAACTTTTGATTACCTTATCAAAACGTTGATTCCAACTTCGGGATGCTTGCTTCAATCCATAGATGGACCGTTGAAGCTTGCATACCTTGTTAGCATCTTTAGGATCGACAAAACCTTTGGGTTGTATCATATACAACTCTTCATCAATGTCTCCATTGAGGAATGCTGTTTTGACATCCATCTGCCATATCTCATAATCATAATATGCAGCGATTGCTAACATAATCCTTACAGACTTTAGCTTCGCTACCGGTGAGAAAGTCTCATCGTAGTCAACTCCTTGAATTTGTCGAAACCCTTTTGCGACAAGTCGAGCTTTATAGACAGTAACATTACCATCAGCATCTGTTTTCTTCTTGAAAATCCATTTGTTCTCGACAGCCTTCCGGCCATCCGGTAAGTCCACCAAAGTCCATACTTGGTTTTCGTACATGGATCCAATCTCGGATTTCATGGCTTCTTGCCATTTATTGGAATCTGGGCTCATCATCGCTTCCTCATATGTCTCGGGGTCATCGGTGTTGTCCACCAACATGACATTCATAACGGAATCATACCAATCTGGAGTGGTACGAGTTCTCGTTGACCTCCGAGGCTCTGTAGCAACTTCAACCGAAGTTTCATGATCACTATCATTAGCTTCCTCTCTTATTGGTGCAGGCACCACAGGAACTTCTTCCGGTGCTGCGCTACTCGCAATTTCGAGAGAAGGTTCGACAACCTCGTCGAGTTCTACTTTCCTTCCAGTCACTTCTTTCGAGAGAAATTCCTTCTCTAGAAAGGATCCATTCTTGGCAACAAAGATTTTGCCTTCGGATCTATGATAGAAGGTATACCCAATAGTTTCCTTCGGGTATCCTATGAAGACGCATTTTTCCGCTTTGGGTTCAAGCTTGTCCGGCTGTAACTTCTTTACATAGGCTTCGCATCCCCAAACTTTAAGGAACGACAATTTAGGTTTCTTCCCAAACCATAATTCATACGGTGTCGTTTCAACGGATTTAGATGGTGCCCTATTTAAAGTGAATGCGGCTGTTTCTAATGCATAACCCCAAAATGATAGCGGTAAATCTGTAAGTGACATCATAGAACGAACCATATCTAAGAGAGTTCGATTACGACGTTCAGACACACCATTACGCTGTGGTGTTCCCGGCGGTGTCAATTGTGAAAGTATTCCGCACTTCTTTAAATGCTCGCCAAACTCGTAACTTAGATATTCACCTCCACGATCAGAACGTAGAAATTTAATCTTCTTGTTACGTTGATTCTCTACCTCACTTTGAAACTCCTTAAACTTCTCGAAAGTTTCGGACTTATGTTTCATGAAATAGATATACCCATATCTACTCAAGTCATCCGTGAAGGTAAGAACATAACGATAACCACTGCGCGATGCTACACTCATTGGACCACACACATCGGTATGTATGATTTCCAGTAAGTCCGTAGCTCGCTCCATTATACCAGAAAATGGAGTCTTAGTCATTTTACCCATCAGACATGCTTCGCATCTTTCAAGTGATTCAAAATCAAGTGATTCAAGAAGTCCATCGGAATGGAGTTTCTTCATACGTTTCACTCCAATGTGACCAAGACGACAGTGCCACATATAGGTCAAATTATCGCTTGATTTCAAACGTTTAGCCTCAATGTTATTAATATGTGTATTTCTACTATCGAGATTCAATATGAATAGACCATCTATCAAAGGTGCATGTGCATAAAACACATTACTCATATAAATCGAACAACCATTATTCTCGGATTTAAACAAGTAACTGTCTCGCAATAAACAAGATCCTGATATAATGTTCATGCTTAATGCAGGCACCAAATAACAATTATTTAAGTATAAAACTAATCCCGATGGTAGATGAAGAGGTAGCGTGCCGACCGCGATCACATCAACCTTTGATCCGTTTCCTACGCGCATCGTCACCTCGTTCTTCACTAGCTTCCGTTTATTCTGCAGCTCCTGTTTCGAGTTACAAATATGAGCAACCGAACCAGTATCAAATACCCAGGCACTACTACGAGTACTAGTGAGATACACATCAATAACATGTATATCAGATATACCTTTCTTCTTGATGTTGCCGTTCTTCAAATCCGCCAAGTACCTTGGGCAATTCCGCTTCCAGTGACCTTCTCCCTTGCAGTAAAAGCACTCAGTTTCAGGTTTAGGTCCAGCCTTGGTCTTCTTCGTCGGCGTGGTAACTTTCTTACCACCCTTCTTGAAGTGTCCCTTTTGCTTAGACTTGCCTTTCTTGAATTTGGTGGTCTTATTGACCATCAACACTTGGTGCTCTTTCTTGATCTCCACTTCTGCAGATTTTAACATAGCAAATAGTTCTGGCAACTCTTTGTTCATGTTCTGCATGTTGTAGTTCATCACAAAGTTCTTGTAACTTGGTGGTAGTGATTGGAGGATGCGGTAAACTCCCAAAGTATTAGGAATCACTATACCCAAACTTTGAAGTTTATTTGCGTGCCCAGACATCTTAAGCACATGCTCACTGACGGAGCTACCCTCTTCCATCTTGCAGTTAAAGAACTTTTCAGAAGCTTCATAACTTTCAATTGCCGCATGAGTCTCAAAGATTAATTTGAGATCCTCGACAATATCATATGGATCTGACTCTTCAAACCTTTTCTGAAGCTCCGATTCTAAACCATATAAGATAGCACACTGAACTATGGAGTACTGATTCTTCCGAGCAAGGTAAACATTCTTTACTTCATCGGTAGCATCAGCTGCAGGTGGGTCACCTAGCGGTGCATCCAGCACATAGGTCAAATTACCAGCTGTGAGGACAATCCTCAAATTGCGGAACCAATCCGCGAAGTTGCTTCCATTGTTTTTCAACTTTTCTTTCTCTAGGAACGCATTAAAATTGATGGTAGGGGCTGCCATTGATCTACAACATATTTGCAATAGTTTAGACTAAGTTTATGACAAATTGAGTTCAAATTAATTAATGAAATTAAACTAGGTGAACTCCCACTCAAAACAACATCCCTCACATTGTTTTAGTGATCACATGAACCAAATCCACTACATCAACACCGATCATCACGAGAGCTGATATAGTTTTAATGGCGAACATCATCATGTTCATCATATCTACTATATGATTCATGCTTTGCCTTTCGGCGATCCGTGTTCCTGAGGCCATGTCTGTACATGCTAGGCTCGTCAAGATCAAACCTTAGTTTCCGCATAAGCAAATCTGGCTTGCTTACGTTGTATTCACCCGCGGAATCAAAGACACCCGATCATCACGTGGTGCTTCGAAGCAGCAAGCTTTGGCAACGGTGCATACTAAGGGTGAACACTTTAGAACTTGAAATTTATGTGCATGAGGGATCATCTTATAATGCTACCGTCGTCTACTAAGCAATACAAGATGCATAAAGGATTAACATCACATGCAATTCATAATATGTGATATGATATGGCCTTTCTTCTTTGTGCTTCCGATCTCCATCTTCAAGCACGAATATGATCTCCATCATCACCGACATAGCATCAAGGTCAATGACGCTTCTCCATGGTTGTCGTCCACCAGCTTCAACTATTACAACTATTTTGAATAGACACGCAGGTCTTAACAGAAATTAAAGACAACCATATGGCTCCTGCCGGTTGCCAACTTACAATAAGGAACATTGCATACATCAAATATAATCACAATCATGGCCATATCACATCACTGCACACCCCTGCAAAACAAAGTTAGACGCTTCTACTTTCTTTGCATATTTTACGTGGTTTGGGGCTTTCCATAAGTGTCGTTCTAACTTACGAACAAGAACCACAACATTGATACTAGCATTGTTGATCACCCGTTGTAAATTGGATCTTTACTATGCTAGGAGAAACAGGCACCCGCAAAGCCACTTATGCAAAACGAGTTGCATGTCAAGCGTGGAGCAAGTCTCATGAACGATGTCATGTAAGGTTAGCCCGGGCCGCTTCATCCCAACATACCGCAAGATGCAAAGTACACAAAAGCAATCTACAATAAAAGCATCAACGCCCACAATGACCATTGTGTTCTACTCGTGCAACAGATCTACATATAGACACGGCTCTGATACCACTGTAGGGGTTCGTAGCATGGAAAACAAAAATTTTCTATCGCATACAAACAAACAAACCAAGATCTATCTATTAGATTGTAGCAACGAGTCGATGGAATAACTCACCCTCGAAGATTCCAAAGCGTTTAACGAGAGCAGATTCTCGTGGGTGATGTAGTCGTACTCTTTCCGATCTCAAGATCGCGTAGACGATCCTTCCGGCGCCGCGTTCCCGCAGCGCTCCCGCAGTCGGTCACACGTTCGGTACTCGACGAAGACCTTCCTCTCCCTTGTTCCAGCAGGCAGCGGAGGTTGTAGCACTCTCCTCGCGATTCCGGCAGCACAACGGCGTGGTACCGGAGGTAGAGGGGAAATCCCGCAGGGCTTCGCCTTAAGCCAGTGCGAGTATGGTGGAGCTTATGAGAGAGGCTATTAGTGGTCTAGTAATTAGACACACCAATTAGAGGGCTCTAAACCAATTAGAAGGCTCTAAACCGAATAGCTCTAAACCGGGGTCTAGATCTAGGGTTTAGTTTAGAGGATAGGAAACTTGTGTGTAGGAGGGGAGCCCTGCCCCTCCTTATATAGGTGGGAGGGGGTGGGCGCGCCAGGGGAGGGAGGGAGTCCCTCCCCAACTCGGCCTAGGCTGTCCGCCGGCTTGGAGGAGAGAAACTCCTCCTCCAAGTCGACTCCAACTCCTCTTGCTTGTTTCCCACAGTTTCTTGTTTTTGGCAGTTTGACTTTCAAACTGGACATTTGACTTTTCTGTTTTAGGATTCAATTTAATCCTATATTTGGGACAGCAAGAACACTTAGTACATGATGCAATCATTCCAATATGTAATGACACATTCATGTACCCCTTCCCCCCCGGAGTGCCGGACAATCCGGAACCTTCTAGAATATCCCCGATGAAAACACCGGAATCATTCCCGAACTCCGAAACGGGACTTTCCTTATATGAATCTTATTCTCCGGACCATTCCGGATCTCCTCGTGATATCCCGGATCCCATCCGAGACTCCGAACAACATTCGGTCTCTTTCTCATAATACCATAACTACTCAAACAACGTCGAATCCTTAAGTGTGTCTCCCTACGGTTCGTGAATTATGCGGACATGATCGAGACACTTCTCCGAACAATAACCAATAGAGGAATCTGGAAATTCATATGGCTCCCACATATTTCTACGATTACTTTGCGATCGAATGAACCACTTACATACGATACCAATTTCCCTTTGTCTCACGATATGTTACTTATCCGAGGTTATGATCGTCGGTATCTCTGCATACCTAGTTCATCCTCGTTACTGATAAGTACTCTTTTCTCGTTCCCGTGATATGTGATCCCTTGTGACCAAGTCACATGCTTGCAAGCTAATTGAATGACATTTCACCGAGAGGGCCCAGAGAATATCTATCCGTCATGTGGATGGACAAATCCCACTCTTGATCCATGTGTTTCAACCAATACTTTCCGAACACTCAATGCCACCTTTATAGCCACCCTGTTACGGTGTGGTGTTTGATGACATCAAAGCATCCATCCAGTAAAGGTGATATGCATGATCTCATGGTCGAAGGAATTAGGTTACTATGTATCAGAAAGCATATAGCAATTGAACTATTGAAATGACTTGATCTTTATGCTACGCTTGTCTATAGGAGTATGTCCACCATATCATTCTCCTAACGATATGATCTTGTTGTTGATAACATCTCAATGTTCATGACAAAGAAACCACATCATCAATCAACCAACAAGCTAGTGAAGTATAGAGGCTATACTAGGGACTTCAAATTAAGTTTACAAATCACACAAGTATTAATGGTTTCCTTGTTAATACTATTATAGCATGAATGCAAACATTTATCATAAACACAAAGATATATAATAATAACTATATTTATTATTGCCTCTAGGGCATATCTCCAACAGGGGTGGGTCCCGCGGGACAGGGGGGTGTGTGGCCGTGCGGGTCTGCAGGTGGGACCCAGGGGCGGTGGGGTCAGGGTGTAAGGGAGAGGGGGTAGAAGGGGCGGTGTGAGAGAGGGAGAGGGGCTGGTGGATTGATGAGGTGGCGGTGGCTGTGATGAGGTGGAGGGAAGGTGAGGTGGAGGGAGGGGATTGGTGGGTAGACTAGGATTGGGTGGGAATAGGATTTAGAGTTTGGGTGGACCGATTTTATTCTGGGGGTGGTCGACTGGGTCGAATCGGCCCGTTCGACTGCCCCCTAAAAATAATTAAATATTTTATTTATTTCAAACAGGGCTTTTGCAAACCGATAGCAGACAAAACAAAATAATCCGGAGACCCGGGTTTTGTGTTTGAACAAAGACGGGGCGTTTAGAAAACAAGAACAGGTTTTTCGAAAATAGTTTTATGCGAACAAATGCAAGATGACATGACGATGCTCAAATGCAATGCGGCATGATGACATGAGCATGCGGTCATGATGATGCAATGCACAAAAACAACGCGATTTTCTAGTAGTGGTTTTTGCGGGATGCCACAATTCGACACCACTAACAATGGATCTCGCCCTCGAGATCCGCCTCATGGTACGGGAAAGAAGACCGTTGGTCTGAATCTTCTCGCTTCGTGTAAATCCTCGCGACACCACTAACAAGAGGCCGTTGTCCGAGATCGTCGAGAGAACACTCCGGGAAACAAAGGAGTAGGTAGAGGTATCAACCAATAAAGCCATCTCTAGCTTCCGTGGACGGAGTAAAATTGCTGGATCCACTGATTCGATGTATAAGAGCGAATGATAAGAGTAGTCGGATGGTGATCAGTCCATCGCGCACCCAAACCATTACTCTGCACACGAATAGGCGACTTATGCAACCAACTCTCGGAATTCAGACTGAAGATCTCGACAAACGAGGTTCAAAAACAAAGGAGTGATGCAGACTCTGCATCGGATCTGGCGTAGATGATGTCGTCACGTCGGAAAACACTGGAAGGCACGAGAAGGAACAAAGAGAAGTCCACCAGACGAAGGATTCCTCGGATAGCATGAAGACCAGATGTAGCAACACCGTTACCAAAGGAGGAAGCGAAACCCTGAAGGTACGACGGAAACCCAACCACGAGAATTCCTGGACTCGAAGAAAGAGAAAAGAGCGGATTCAAAACACATAGAGGTAAGAGGAGAATAGCAGAGGGGTAAGGAGTAAAATTAGACCTAATCAGAACTATCCAACCGATTTTGCAAAAATAGTTTTGACACTCTACTTCGGCCGTTAGCTAGGTTATCCTACAGGCTGGACTTGTGGGGTATCGCAACTGCTGAGCTCTGATACCACTCTGTAACACCCTCAGAATCGGCCCTATGCAAGTTTCAGCGATCCCCGCCAAACCCGCATAGAAACGATTCAAAGGTGCCCACCAGGCACTTTCGTGCGGGTGGAAAACGAAGTAATAACATTACACAATAGTCCTCGATGGGACCCACAAAACAGGTATATATACAGCAGCGACTCAAAGAGTCAAGAATACAGATATACAATACAAAGATCCAAATCACCTGTAAAACGATACAGCGTCTGACTACGGACAAGATGCAAATGGGGCTAAGAGCCCTGAAGAATAACCAATGGCGTCCATAACCCTGCCCAGGCCAAGCCGGAAGGGTAACCCTGCTAACGACGTCGATCTCAAAACCTGCTCAAACAAAAGGGGTGCCGACAAAGGGCAAAGGAAAAAGAGGAGCGTCAGTACTGAGGCCAGTACACGGCGAGGCTAGAATTCGGCGGTCCTCGCCAACATAGGTGTGGTGGACTGAAGCGGCAGCGCAACATGCACTAAACAACCTATAGAGACTCGGTACAACTGACGGCTATCAGAGAGGGATAAGAATGACCTATCCGGATCCAACCTGAAGCTAACACCAAACATACCCATCCTGGCATTTCCCCCTCGAGACCAAACGAGGAAGTCAACCGAGGAACTCACACAGTTGGCAGTTTTATTTATTCAGTTATCGTTGCAGCGATTACTAGTCAGGTATAGATAGTCATCCTGATAAAATAAGCAGTGGGCAGTTTTATTTAACCATTCCGTTTGTAGTTGCGACACTTACTAGTCAAATACAATTAGAATGAGGTATCCCAAACCCAGCAGTTGTTGGTACTTTTATTTAGTCATTCCATTGCAGTTGAGCTGATCACTAGTCACACCGGATACAAGTCAATTTATAATAGTAAGCTTTAGTTCTAGTTGTCTATGATCGAGAACTGTGCTCCAAGTCGTCCATAACCGCGGACACGGCTTTTCGAAAAGATTTAACCCTGCAGGGGTGCACCAAAGTATCCACACGCGATTAGCATGAGATATCCACACGCACTTCGACCCTTTTTGCCAGATCAATTAACATACACCCATCGGTATGTCGGCGGGGCCTAAGTCATGACGTTTCCCAGACCCAAAGCAAGTACGGGGGGCCACCCCACTAAGTCGAACCCGCAACGAAGTCGGCCGGTCTCCGAGACGGACTTAGGGTTTGTGGAGCCGGCTGTAAACGACTGGGAACCCGAAACTCTCGGGCTTGTCGATACAGCGAAAACGGGTCACGGTCCTAAACAGTACAGTGTGCTATCCATCGCACAATTTAAATAAAGCAGTAAAGCATGGCATAAGTACAGGATAGTAAAAATACCTCAAACTAGTTGTGGCCCCC
The DNA here is from genome assembly GCA_916181665.1 of Avena sativa. Lineage (NCBI taxonomy): Eukaryota > Viridiplantae > Streptophyta > Magnoliopsida > Poales > Poaceae > Avena > Avena sativa. The sequence goes on from OV702294.1 coordinate 515,001,191, forward strand.
AGTACAATACTTGGAATCAGGTACTAAATCGATGGGGTGCCCACACATCCCACATGTGATTAGCGCGCTCGATCTCGGAACAGGTGTCAAGAACTCGGGGTCCTACGGGACACCAGTGAGCGGTCGGAAACCAAATATTGTCTATCACCCACCGGTGCCTCTGCATTTACCTACTTCAATTTTAGTTATTAAACAGTAATTAAAACCATGATCATCTCCATCATAAAGCATGCGGCCGAACTCCAACAACTGTGGTACTTGACGACACGCAACAGCACTTGAGCAAGGGACTACGACGCGCAAGTCCAACTATCTACCAATCAACAGGTAATAGGATGTGTCCAAGGCATTATAAGGCTGCACGGGATATCACGGGTACGAAAACTAGAGCATCGCAACACGGATAGCAATAGATCAACAGGAGGGAATAAATACTAAAAAAGTAAGATAGGTAGAAAGGGGGAGATGCTCGCCTAAAAACATTGCTGAAGGTTCATCTGAAGATCGGGGCGAAGCTCACATCAACTCAACGGCCTTATCCGCGAAGAAGCAAAACACTAGAAACACCGGATGCACTATTTAATACTACGGCAAAAGATCGAGCATGATGCATGCATGATGTATGGCATGGCAAGGGGCGATGCAATTAGGCAATATTAAGCGGAACCGGGGGTCCCGACAATTAATTATTAGGTCCAAGTTGTTTAACTACCCCGCAAATTAAATGTTGTTTGAGCAAGGCAAAATATATCACCGATTCGCTACACAAATTTAAATGAGGCCAATATAAGACTAGATTTGCCCGCATATGGGCCCCATATTTAATTATGCAGTGAATCGGCATAAGGCCCCCAAACCACATGACAATATGCATGCGAGTATGACAATTTAATATGCAACCAATTATATAGATGGCATTTATAAAAATAGGGGCTCGGATCAGGGTCACACATTAGGGTTTGGCAGATCTTGGGGTTCCGGGGGTTCGGGGTCGGGTCTCGGGGTCCGGATCTGGGGTTCGGTCTCGGCGGGATCGTTCTCGGATAACTGAGGTAGGTCTTGTCGCATCCGGGAGGAAGACTTGGTTCGGTGTCGATCTTGTCGTCGCGAAGATCTTGTCGTGTCCCCGTATCGGGTCGGTCTTGGCGTCTGAGGTGAAGCACTCGGCGTCCTCGAGGAAGTACTTGTCGCACATGTGGTCTTCGGGTTCTATGACGATGACCTTGTCGTTTCGATGTCGGGGTCTCGAAATCCGTGAAGAGGCCTTGTCGCCCTTGGGTGAAGAACATGTCGTCCCGTGGGTCCGTGTAGAAGTGCTCGAGGATCCATGACGGAGGTCTCCGGGTTCGGCTTCGAGTCCATGAAAGAGATCTTGGGGTTTTCTACGTCGACGACCTTGGGTACCATCTTGTTCACCGGTGGCGAGCTTGGGATCTGCGTCAGGGCCTTCGCTTTCCACCTAGTACATTCTTCTAATCCAACAGCATCGAGCCGATCTTGTCGACAAGGGGAACTTGACGCCTTATCCTTGCCCTCCATGTTCGATTGTTTGTCCTGGTATAGAGCGCCACCGAGGAGAACGGAGGCGGTGCCTGGCATCCACGCGAGGACGCCGAGCTCCGCTGCGGGGAGGGGCCAACGGGCTCCAGGGCGGCGAGGGTGGTTGCTGGCGGGGCTCGTCGGGCGGGGCGGCGGACGTCGGGACCGGCGCGGGAGGCGGCCGGCTCGAGCACGCGGAGGGGCGGCGCCGGAGAGGTTGAAGGGCGGGGCGAGCGCGGCCAGAGGCGGGGCGAGGCCGGCGGCGAGGATGGGAGGCAGGAGCGTCGGGGTGGGGCCGGGGGCGACGAGCGCGGACGGCCGCTCGGCCGGAGGGCGCGCGCAGGAGAGGTTGAAGGGCGCAGGCGGCGGACGGAACCCGCGCGGCGAGGCTCGAGGCGGAGGAGGCGGCGAGCACGGCTCGACGGAGGCGAGGCCGACGAGGGCGGCGCGCGGGAGGACGAGGTGGGCGGGAGGAGGAGGGAGCGGCGAGGCGGTCGCGGGCCGGAGGGGAGAAGGGGGCGGGCGCGTCGGTGGGAGGTGGAAGAGGACGGGAGAGAGAGAGGAGAAAGGAGAGAGAGCGAGGTCGCGGGGCCAGGGTGGGGCCGCGGGCCAGGGGGTGGGCCAGGGAGGAGAGAGGGAGGTGGGGGACAGGGCAGACGGTGGGGCCGGGGGTGGGTCCCGCGGGACAGGGGGGTGTGTGGCCGTGCGGGTCTGCAGGTGGGACCCAGGGGCGGTGGGGTCAGGGTGTAAGGGAGAGGGGGTAGAAGGGGCGGTGTGAGAGAGGGAGAGGGGCTGGTGGATTGATGAGGTGGCGGTGGCTGTGATGAGGTGGAGGGAAGGTGAGGTGGAGGGAGGGGATTGGTGGGTAGACTAGGATTGGGTGGGAATAGGATTTAGAGTTTGGGTGGACCGATTTTATTCTGGGGGTGGTCGACTGGGTCGAATCGGCCCGTTCGACTGCCCCCTAAAAATAATTAAATATTTTATTTATTTCAAACAGGGCTTTTGCAAACCGATAGCAGACAAAACAAAATAATCCGGAGACCCGGGTTTTGTGTTTGAACAAAGACGGGGCGTTTAGAAAACAAGAACAGGTTTTTCGAAAATAGTTTTATGCGAACAAATGCAAGATGACATGACGATGCTCAAATGCAATGCGGCATGATGACATGAGCATGCGGTCATGATGATGCAATGCACAAAAACAACGCGATTTTCTAGTAGTGGTTTTTGCGGGATGCCACAAACCCCGTGTTCCACGAACGGAGCAAACACCTCCGGGTGAGGTACCACTTCATTCGACGCTGTTTGGATGAAGGGAGTATCACGGCAAGCTACATCAACACCAAGGATCAGCTTGTGGACCTGCTCACCAAGCCTCTTGGCCGGATCACATTCCTTGGACTCTGCTCCAGGATTGGATGGTCCAGCCTTGCCAGAAGACAATGCACAAGACATAGGGGAGAATGATGGATAAGTCTTTATACTGTTGGTCTTTGTGGGATTGCAGCACACATGGCCCTTGTGTCAAGGACTGTCAGTTAGAACAGAGCATCAAGTACTGGCTGTTAGGATAGCATCTTTAACTGCTGCTTTAGAATTGCATCTTAGACTAGCATCTAGCATATGCTTGACTGGTTAGCAGCCTATAAATATGTATCCCCAACCCCTCAGGTTGGCATGGTATTTATGTGAGTTTGTGTGAGAAATAAAACCAGAAAATTGGCCCAACTCCTAGTGTCATCCTCTTTTTCAGTGAGAGTAAATTTAGAGATCCTATCAAGTACGTGGTACGCTGCCTCTTCGAACAAGGATCGACGCAGGGTACTCTTCTTTGGTATGATAATTTGGGACGTAGGTCGTGACCCGGATTAATCTGTGTCGATAAGCACTTCGTATGTACAACTTTTAACATATTCTATCTGTCAAGTAAATAAAACAGTAGCCTTAATAGCCCATAACACCCAGATCGGGTCGCACGAGGTTGTTTCGAATCACGTATCGCACGAGGTAGGAGACCTGCTCACAAAATATAATCCTCTCCTTCTAATATCCCAGGATAGTACGTCGCATCCCGGGCGTCGACCCCCCCATCTTGTTCCCGACCCTCGATCGACCCCGGGTCGTGGAACACGGCATCCATCCCGTTCCTGGCTACTTACAAACGTAGATAGAAAGGCGTAACTCAAAAGTAATCAAGTTACAAATGAAAACAAGGCATACGTCCACCATTAACCAGAGTTTTGTTTCCTTTCATAGTGTTGTTGTTCTAAACATGTTGTGATAAGCAGAACGAACACTGTCAATTTGATGAGTCCCCCAACCTCCCCTTTTCTATCCCCTTATAAACAGATTAGAAACATGATACATCCAACAGAGACCGGTTTGATCCCCCACAGGAGAGAATAGCTAAACTGAGTTTCTCACTTCTTAATAAAATGCCGAGGGGTCCTTCCCCTCTGGCCTAGTTTTTTGAGAAACCTGATACATCGGTGTTAGGTTGACTTTCACCCAAAGCACAATCACATGTTCATACTCCCAACAAAATTCTAAAAATTGGCTGGTGACAACACAAACGGAACAATGTTACTCGCTCCAAGAACTTCAGACACTATATGCAACAAGAGATCAAATTCACAAAATCTCTCAACGGTAAATTCCCAATTATCTACAGTAAGCGACAATGCTTGTTTTCTGAATTCAGTAGTCTGTCGGCTTATTTTGTACCAATCGGGGATATGGACAGCTAAGCCAAAAGCATAAGACAGAACATGCGGATATTGTGATTCGACGCACAAATTGCAGACGAAAACCCTAGCGATACCCAGCGACTTAGCCAGCATTTCTGTTCTGCAAACAAGTCCTAGTGCCAGAGATAATAACGAGAAGCAATCAAACCAATCTGCGAGCTCAAATTTTACCTTTACCCATTACGCGATTTAGAGGTGCTTGCAGCGTGCGTCCGCCGCCGAGGTAGCCAGAAGTGAGACCGGCGGCCGCATGCCATCTGCTTCGGCTGGATCAAACCCGATGATGAGAGCCGGGAGGAACGCGGTGGTGGATAGTCTATTATTTCTGGGCCCTACGGGGCCGAATGAGGCCCGAGAGACAGAAGGCTCATGAGTTGTACTGGGCTTTGGAGATCTGGGTCACGGCCCGACCTACTAGGCCATAATCTTCCCTCAAGAAAAAAAAGAATATCCACTAAAAAAAAGAATACTAGACCATGATCAGAGCTGGCTCAAAAAAAAAAGGCCCCCGTTGATCAGAGAATCAACCAGGCATCTCCACGAGATCCTGGAATCTCCGGCCCCGCCTCCGCCAAAGCCCTTGAGAATGAGTCCACAATCCTCACACTCCCTTCGATAGCCCCCGCGCGGATTTCGCTGAGGCAGACGCAATCACGCGGCCATGGCGGGCAGAGTCGGCAATGGCCTTGCGCCGGAGCTAGGCGAGCCGGGGCTCCACGAAACGGCCGCGGCCGCGGAGCCGCTGCCCGAGGAGCTGGCACCGGAGGCAGCGGAGGGGGTAAGGGAAATCGTGCTGGGGAGGAACGTGCACGCGTCGTGCTTCGCGGTGAAGGAGCCTGATGCCGACGACGAGGACACCGGCGAGCGCGAGGCCACTATGGCCGCCGTCCTCGCGCGGTACCGCCGATCCCTCATCGAGCGCACCAAGCACCATCTCGGTAATGCGGGACTCTGCTCTTCGCTTCGTCGATTTTTCGTTTCTGGAACCTGTTTTACTGCAGTCCTTATTGCTCTACACAGTATAGTGAAGTGATCCTGTCATCCTAGTGCAGATTTATAGTATTTTTACTCACCGTGCGTTCAGTCATCAAATTATCCAAATTAATTGCTGTCTAATCGGGATTGTTCAGAGCATTATTATATAATAATCTGCTGAACAAGCGAAATGCAGGAGGAGGACAAGTAGAGAACAGTTTTTCACTGTTGCTGTCTAGTTTTGTCAGTCCTCATAATTCTGACACCTAAATTTTGCCACGGCTAATGGGCACGTACTATGGTTTTTCACACTCTGTTTGAACAAGAACTGAATGAATGTACTAACTAGCATCACAGCATCTTCTGTTCTTAGATATTCTGTGCTGTCTTACTATGATTAATAGTCAAATGGTATTTGGAAATCGTTGTTGATAAAGTTATTCTCTCATGAAAAATAATAGTGAGTATATACCCCTGACCCAACGTGCTAGCTAGACTCCACTGTTTAGCTTCAGCTTTGATCTGATCTATTAGAATGTTGATAGGCTTGTAAACTTTTTCAAACACTAGCATTTCTCTCGCACCATATCGACCAGGCAACCAAAATCACAACGGACTTTAGCTTAGTGCGACCAGCCCTGTCCAAAGTGTCTCTTGCTTGTTGCCACCATTCCTTCAACGAACGGTTCATGAGTGGCACAACCTGATGTGCCTCGTAACCACGCTGCGGTGGGGATCTTCTTACCCTGCCATTTGCCAGTGGCGTAGCTTGGATGCTTCTCATGGCCAGACAGATCTTGATCATGGTGGGATCAGTACTGGAGTTGGGCTTGCTGCAGAGGTGTGAAGTGCACTGTAGGTTGAACGTGGGCACATGTTTGTTTCCGGTAGGCAATGTAGGTTGGAAACCTGTTTGGTGTTAGTTGTTCAATCAGTGTGGTTGTGGTGCGTGTCTATGGAGTCTGTCACTTCATTGACCGGAAGGGGCTCTATCTTGTGTTCTTTGTTTCTGGTTTTCGTCCGATTTCCTTAATTAGCTGGGCACTTTTTCCTTCTGTAGTGGATTGCAGGAACTCCCTGCCCTTTCGAGTTTTAGAAGAAAAAAAAGGTATTTCTGTGTGGGTTTCCATGCAGTTATGTCAAACTAGTGGTTTCTGTGCATATATAAATGGTTGACTATTGTTTCTATTTTATGCTCTTTTTATTTGGCATTCCCTAAAAGAAATGAGTAAACGGTCGTTCTAGCTGCTAAGTTATTGTGCCAACAGTTCTTGTATAGAGTCGGTCTAGTTCCTTTAGGTGCCAATTCATCAATTGACTCCAGCTGACTGTGGCTCCGCTACTACAAATGATTTTCGACATCCATCTACTTTCATTCTCACAACTCATTTGTTTGCTTCTAGGCTATCCATACAATCTGGATTTCGATTATGGTGCTCTTGCCCAGCTGCAGCACTTCTCCATTAACAACCTAGGTGACCCATTCATTGAGAGCAACTATGGTGTCCACTCGAGGCAGTTTGAAGTGGGTGTGCTAGATTGGTTTGCATGTTTGTGGGACCTGGAAAAGGACGAATATTGGGGTTACATTACAAACTGTGGCACTGAAGGAAATCTGCATGGCATTCTCGTCGGGTCAGTACTTGCAATGCATATAGAGGCATCGCTCTTCTTTGTAAAATCTTGTTTACATCTACAACTTTTTTACAGAAGAGAAGTTTTCCCTGATGGAATCTTGTATGCCTCTCGTGAGTCCCACTACTCAGTATTCAAAGCAGCGAGAATGTACAGGATGGATTGCGTTAAAGTGGATACTCTTGTCACTGGAGAAATAGATTGTGCAGATTTTGGAAGAAAGCTATTTGAAAACAAAGATAAACCTGCTATTATTAATGTTAACATCGGTGAGCTAGACTCGTTATTTCACTTGCAAATCCACATATTCATGACCAGGCTGTAAACTCAACTGTTCTTTCATGTAGGAACAACTGTCAAGGGAGCAGTTGATGATCTTGACTTGGTTATCGAAACACTTGAAAAACTTGGGTTTGAGAATCGGTTTTATATACACTGTGATGGTGCTCTATTTGGGCTGATGATGCCATTTGTTAAGCTGGTATTTCTATTTCTCCTAACGCCGTATTAATTGTTCTTTTTGAAAAATTCCTTTATTTTAATTGATTTTAATTTATTTATTGTTGTTCATTAGGCACCTAAGGTGTCCTTTAAGAAGCCTATTGGGAGTGTCAGTGTGTCTGGTCACAAGTTTGTTGGATGCCCCATGCCCTGTGGTGTCCAGATAACAAGGCTGAAGCACATAAAAGCCCTTGCTAGCAATGTTGAGTATCTAGCTTCAAGAGATGCTACAATCATGGGAAGCAGGAATGGTCATGCTCCCATCTTTCTGTGGTACACCCTGAACAGGAAAGGCTATAGAGGCTTTCAGAAGGAAGTTCAGAAGTGCTTAAGAAATGCGCATTACCTGAAAGGTCGGCTCAAGGATGCTGGAATCAGTGCGATGCTTAACGAGCTCAGTAGTACAGTAGTATTCGAGAGGCCAAAGGATGAAGAGTTTGTGCGGCGGTGGCAGCTTGCTTGTGAGGGAAATATATCTCATGTCGTGGTAATGCCCAGTGTCACCATAAATAAGCTGGATAGTTTCTTAAATGAATTGGTGGAGAAGCGGGTTACCTGGTACCCAGAAGGAATATGCCAATCTCCTTGCATTGCAGAAGATGTAGGACAGGAGAACTGTCTATGTAGTTTGCACAGGTTGTGAGTTTGTCGGGGAACACTCTGTGAGTTCAGATGATGAATACTTGGATATTTACATTCTTTCGTGTTGTATTTATCACCTTGCGATCTTGCATCCTTTTATTGTTGCTTGTTGTCATGCAACAATTTAAATTAAGTCAATGAATCAAGCTTATATCACCTTACTTCCTCGTCCTCTATGTTTTCATGCCAGATTTTACCAGTGTAGCGTGCTGAACTTTATATGGTTGGAATATGCATTGATTGTATTTTTTCACCAATTATTCAAATATAGTTATATCAAAATAGCATATGCAAGCAAAGTGACTGGTGGCTGGTGCTGTATCATCCTGTCATGTCCATAACAGAACTTGTTTTGTTTACAGAAAAAAAGCAAAATATTATCATTCCTTTTGCAGGCATGAACTGGCTAACATATGATTAGAACTAGAGTCAGTAAACTGAGGAAGATATAAATATTTTTAATTTGTATTGAGAGACAGTCAGAAACCAAAATAGTCTTAACAAAAACATCCTTTGCACATAATATAGTAAAAATTAGCTATCTAAAGTGCATTCTGTTAGAGTATATAGTCTCTCTTTATATTTGCCCATTGTATAAGGGCCCTTTGGCATATTTGCCTTTTCCACACCTGTATATGTATTGGCCTTTGGCCCTCTATGAATACTGAGTTGCATATTCCCCAATTCACAACATGGTATCAGAGCAGTATCAGCAAACACCAGATCAGACAAGGGCTGGACTAGATCGAGCAGATCAGAGATGGGTCAAACCAGATCGTGGGCAGGATCACAGCTCAAGCAGACCAGCTTGAGACTACAGCAGCGCAACAACCTTGGGCAGTAGCACACGCAGAAGGGGGAAAACCAAGAGGGAGAGCAGCACCGATGGCCGGCACGAACGGCGGCGGCGGAGCACGGAGTTGCAGCGTGAGTAGGCAAGACCTAGCCTAGCTCTGTACATCCCCATGGGTCTTGGATTCTGGAGCTTCTTTCCATATGTCTTATGACTCTTCTGTCTTGTCATCTCTTTGTCCTGTCGATTCTGCTGTTCATGTTCTCACCGCTGATGGCACCTCTCTTTCTATTGCTAGTTGAGACACGCTTTCCACTCCTTGCTTTTCTGTCCCTGGTGTTTCTCATGTTTCGTGTCTTACCATGAATCTTTTTTCCGCTGCTCAACTAACTGATTCTGGTTGTCGCATTATTCTTGACGCTGATTCTTGCTCTATCCAGGATCGTCGCACCAAGGTTCTGGTTGGGGCTGGCCCTCGACGCCGTGATTCTCAGGGTCTTTGGGAGCTCGACTGGCTTCGTGTTCCCTCTACTTCCACCAGCTCTTGTGCTCTTGCTGCTTCCGCCGCATCTTTTCAACAATGGCATCACCGTCTCGGTCATCTATGTGGTTCTCGTTTGTCATCTTTAGTTCACCGAGGTCTTTTGGGGCATGTCTCAAGAGATGTCTCTTTACCGTGTCAACGTTATAGACTTGGCAAGCAGACTCAGTTACCTTATCCTACTAGTGAGTCAGTGTCTCAGCGCCCCTTTGACGTAATTCGTTCTGATGTATGGGGTCCTTCTCCCTTTGCTTCGAAGGGGGGGTCATCGCTACTATGTTATTTTTATTGATGACTTTTCTCGCTACACTTGGATTTACTTTATGACTTCTCGTAGAGAGGTTCTCTCTATCTTTAAACGTTTTGCTGCCATGGTTCACACTTAGTTCTCCACTCCTATTCGTGTTTTTCGTGCTGATTAGGCCGGTGAGTACATTTCTCAAATGTTGCGTGGTTTTCTCGCTGAGCAGGGCACTCTTGCTCAATTCTCTTGCCCTGGTGTTCATGCACAGAATGGCATCGCTGAATGCAAACATCATCACCTTCTAGAGACAGCGCGTGCGCTGATGATCGCCGCCTCTCTTCTGCCCCATTTCTGGGCTGAGGCTGACTCCACCTCTGCCTATCTCATCAACATTCAGCCATCGGCTGCCTTACAGGGTGGTATTCCTCAGGAGCATCTTTCTGATCGTTCTCCTGATTATTCTATGCTTCGGTTGTTTGGGTGTGTTTGCTATGTCCTTCTTGCTCGTCGTGAATGCACCAAACTCACTGCTCAGTCCGTTGAGTGTGTTTTTCTAGGATATAGTGATGAGCATAAGGGTTATCGGTGTTGGGATCCTCTTGCTCATCGGATGCGCATTTCTCAGGATGTGACCTTCGATGAGTCTCGTCCTTTCTATCCACAACCATCTTCCTCGAGTTTCTCTATGGAGGACATCTCTTTTCTTGCCTTCCCTGGTACACCTCCCCCTGTGCCTCAAGCTCCTACTCCTCCGAGTCCCATTGCTTCTGATTCTACGCCTTCTTCTCCCGCAGCTTCTTCTCCACCTTTGTCAGCTTCTCCCTCGTTGCCTGATTCTCCACCTTCCTCCCTAATATCCACCATGTCTTCACCTTCTCTAGTGTTTTTGTCTCATCCATCTTTTCCTTTCTACTATTCTCGTCATCCACGAGTTCTCGACGATTCTACTGCTGGGCCATCAACCTCTGATGTGCCGTCTGCCTCCTCTTAGCCGACTTGTGATCTTCATGCTCGGCCCCGTCCCCCACTTGATCGCTATTCTCCTGACCGTTTTGCCCTTTCTGCTGTCCTTGAGCCGACCTCTTATCGAGATGTTGTTGCCTACCCCGAGTGGCAACTTGCGCTGGCCGAGGAGATTGCTGCGCTTGAGCGCACTGGCACGTGGGATTTGGTTTCTTCCCCTCCCCATGTTCGTCCCATCACGTGCAAGTGGGTTTATAAGGTTAAGACTCGCTCTGATGGTTCTCTTGAGCGCTATAAAGCGCGTCTTGTAGCTCATGGCTTTCAGCAGGAGCAGGGCCACGACTATGAGACTTTCGCCCCTGTGGCTCACATGACCACTATTCGCACTCTTCTCGTCGTGGCCTCTGTTCGCCACTGGTCTGTGTCTCAGCTTGATGTGCAGAATGCTTTCCTCAATGGCGAGCTGCGTGAGGAGATTTATATGCAGCCACCTCCTGGGTACTCTGTCCCTGACGGCATGGTTTGTCGTATTCAGCGCTCTCTCTATGGCCTTAAGAAAGCCCCTTGCGCCTGGTTTGAGCGTTTCGCCTACGTGGTCACTACTGCGGGTTTTTCGCCCAGCGCCCATGACCCTGCTTTGTTTGTCCACACTTCTCCTTGTGGACGGACTCTTCTTCTTCTATATGTTGATGACATGATCATTACTGGCGACGCCTCTGAGTACATTGCCTTTGTTAAGGCTCGTCTCCGTGAGTAGTTCCTTATGTCTGATCTTGGCCCTCTTCGCTACTTTCTTGGGATCGAGGTTTCCTCCACCTCTGATGGTTTCTATATCTCCCAGGAAAGGTATATTCAGGATCTGCTTGCTCGTGCTTCCCTTAGCGATGAGCGCACTGCTGAGACTCCTATGGAGCTCGATGTTCACCTCCGTGCCTCTAATGGTGATCCCTTGACTGATCCCGCACGCTATCATCATCTGGTTGGGAGCCTTGTCTACCTTGCCGTCACTCGTCCAGATATCTCCTACCTTGTCCATATTCTGAGTCAATTCGTCTCTGCTCCCACTTTAGTCCACTACAGTCACCTTCGTGTTTTACGATATCTTCGTGGAACGATCTCTCACTGTCTTTTCTTCCCTCACTCCAGCACCCTTCAGCTCCAGCCCTATTCGGATGCTACGTGGGCGAGTGATCCATTGGATCGCCGCTCACTCTCTGCTTACTGTGTGTTTCTTTGTGGTTCTCTCATTGATTGGAAGACGAAGAAACATACAACAGTTTCCCGCTCGAGTGCAGAGGCTGAGTTGCGAGCTATGGCTCTTTTGACCGCGGAGGTGATATGGTTACGTTGGTTACTGGAGGATTTTGGTGTTTCTGTCTCTACACCGACTCCTCTCCTGTGAGACAGTACAGGTACTATCAGCATTGCGCATGACCCGGTGAAGCATGATCTCACCAAGAACATCGGTGTGGATGCCTCTTTTGTGCGTGCTGCTGTGCAGGATCAGGTTCTCGCTCTTGAGTATGTGCCTTCCAAGCTACAGTTGGAAGATTTCTTCATGAAGGCCCAGACTAGAGCACAACATGGTTTTATCCTCTCCAAACTCAGTGTTGTTGACCCACCATGAGTTTGAGGGGGGGTGGGGGTGGGGTGGGGTGTTAGAGTATATAATCTCTCTTTATATTTGCCCATTGTATAAGGGCCCTTTGGCATATTTGCCTTTTCCACACCTGTACATGTATTGGCCTTTGGCCCCCTGTGAATGAGTTGCATATTCCCCAATTCACAACACATTCAACCTAGCTAACTTAAGAATCTTTTTAGTTCTTACATATGTGTTCTTGCAAATTGTAGTGTAGATGCAGGTTATTATAAGTACGAATGCTACTTTTAGGCCTACCACTAGCATCAAAAGGATAATCAAGGTCAGAACCTCTTGGTCGACTAAATGCTGTATTTATTTATTTATATCTGGATTCAAGCTTTTTCTGTTAGCTACTAACTGATCAGCAAAAATAAAGGGATTTATTGATATGGTGATTATTCGAATGTTGGTTCACATGGGATAATTATCATATAGAGGATTGCCAGACTGGATGGCTGAAGTTGAAAGAGGTTAGGGCGTTGCAAAGGGGGGTGACAGAAATTGATTTGGAATTATAATGAGAGAACTAGAATGGTTGGGAAATAGCATTCTTGCCTCTTGGCCCTTAAGACTTGTACCCTGACTTGGAAACTAACTCACTCATATTCTATCTCTTTCCCTCTACTGGATAAACTAACATATGAACTATATTCTTACCTCTAACAGCAAGCTTTGCTGATAAACAATCGACTCCTAGATCATCTAAATGCATCATCTGCTGCCGGTTTCCACAATACGGAGTCCACAAGATAACATCAAGTAGACTACCTTTATCGGTATTTTTTAAGTTCACAGACGATAAACAATTTACAGCTTATGTGGACGGTGGACCTGATATATAGGAAGATAAGTCCAAATCCCTGTGGCAAAGTCTTAAAGCAGCGGTTTCATAGTTAATATTCACGATAACTAAGCTCGGAATTCACCATGTAAGTGATGACATTCTGCCTTAGTAGGGGCATAATACACAAGCACCTTTTGTTTCAAGTGATCGATCTCATTTGCTGATAGCCTGTTATTTATTTATTTGCTGTGTATGCGGGTTCGTGCTCATCTTAGCCAAGGTGATGATCAGCTTTCACCACAAAGTGCTCTGAGCCTATTGTACTTTGTTCTCCTTTTGACTGTTAGCCGCACCTGATTATTTAAATTATACACCTTAGTTGTTCTATGGCTGACGCTTTTGCTGTTCTGATAGTTCTTACAAGTTAGATAATGATGGCATTGATTCTTATGTTTCTTAATCTTATTTTGCTTTCCTATCTAGAGTCTTATCTTCAGAAATTCAGACTTCTTTGGAGCAAACTAAAAACAATGGATGAAAAGGTAACATCTAGATCTACAATCAGTGTAAGCCATATATTGAAATTACCAAATGGAAAAAAGAAGGTAAAGCACTGCACATAAAGGCCAATTTCACCTCACTTTTTTCTTACTATTCTTCTGCACTGGCCAAATAAAATCTGGTGGATATGCTCCAGATGTGGTGGTAGCAGTGTTCTAAGTATGGCTGGGTTGCCAGATTTGGGGTTAAAACGTTTTATTACAGAAGGATAGATTCCCTTTTGTCTCACACACGTTCTCTATCAAGTGTCATCTCATTCTCATCCTATCTGTTCTGAACAAGGTTGCTGTAAACCCCATCATCTGGGTCTATCCTCTTCATCCTGTCTAGTGCAGCTGCCTTTCCCTGTTGCAGCAGAAGGAAAGATGCTGAGTTGCAACAAGCAAATAAATGAATCTTCCACTTTTTCCTATCAAACCATTCATATATATATGCTCCACTGGCCTTTTATGTTTCATATTATTTCCAGGAACTTTGTGCATGCTAATACACATATAAAGAAAATTGTGGAAAAGTTACTCAAACTTTGTGGCTTTATGCATCCTGTGCCTAATCTAACATAGTTGACTAACCTATTCATCATCTATCTGCTAACCTGATATGGTACAAGAGTGTGGACAAGGGCTCACCGCATTCAGGAAGTTGTGACGTGATCTTTCCCACAGCGAGTTATCTTGAGTACCATTCATCAGTATTCCGTACTTTTATTCTAGTTTACCTTTCTTATCATGGGTTACCTTTTGTTCTTTTTTCTGTACCTGGATGGAGGCTATTTTCCTGCTGAGTAACCTATGGATTCAAGGCATTGTGCTCTTCTTGTAACTTGAGTGGTTAAATATACTAAGACTAAAAAGCGCAAAGTGACTTAAGATATGGTTAAATTTGGGACAGCTTGGAACGATCACATGATTTACACGTAGATGTCTACAACTTCAACACTGAAGATGATAGTGCATTGGTTAGAGCTTGTGGCACATGATTTCTGCCTATATTGGAAATCAAAAGGTTGGAACAATTGGTGTGTGCGTTTGTTGACATTTTACAAGAGTCTCATAGGATAGCTTTGCTCTTTACAGATATGCATACTTAGAAACTAAAAACACCGGCTTGTGGGTAGTAACAGGCTGTTGATTATCCTAGTGAGGTAATCCTGCTGACCTGCATGATGTCTTTGTCAGTACTATTGCCTGATCTTTTCTTGTTAGATGCCACCCCCCTAAATATGCTCACTGTTTTATGATTTTGGACATTTTCTCATCTACAATTGCCACAATCAAACAGCGGATCTTTTGTCATCCTATGGGATCATCTAAAGCAACAGAAGTCCTTTATTCACGTGATTACTTCTTCATGCCAACACAAGCATATTCATGAAACATCCTTCTTCATGCCTTCATTGTTAATCACCGCAAGCGGGAACTCTGAATTATGTATAGAAGTATTACTAAAGTAGTTATTTTCATACTATCACCGATATAAAAAATAACTGGATGTAGCTGACTTGGATACCACAGAAAATATTAGACATTAAGCTTGTAACTGTCAGCAACGTGTGGAAAAAACATACAGCTTTACGGAGGAAGTAGCACTCACGGTTTGTACGGTGCTTCGTTACGCAGCATATTTAACTTTTCAATTTTGGTGCCGAAATTGCTTTGTTGTTGACTAATCACTCATTTAGCAGGTGCTTTACCCACTAGGATTGCTGTTGATGGCCGAAGTAGCTCTTATGTCACAAATCACCCTCCAGTTTGCTAGGTGGCTGATTCTGGTGGAGGGGCAGGGCCGCAGGGGTGGTCAGAACGGGGTAAGAAACAAAAATAAATAATGATTCTGTTTTTTTCCTTCTTATTTGGTGCAATCCTTATCGCCCCTGCAGCAATATAATTTACGCTACCAAGTTGCAGTCGTCTCTCCACGGATATGTCCATGCCGGAATAGTGTGCTTTCACGATCCATAGGGTTGTTTACATTGACTAACTTATCCAACATTTACTTCTCCTGCAGTTAGGACTGTTGTTTCATAAACTGCAAGAAACGGCAGTAAATTTAAGGTGTGATACGCTCACTGTTGCTCTCTCACTGGTATAGTTTACGAGTTTATGCAATTAATCCAGAGGGACTTCTCAAAAGTCACGGAAATGAGAGTAGACATAAACCTCTCCAGGAAGTGCCTACTGAGTAGTCCCTAGTCATAACGGTGTGTTCTACATCGATCAGTGTTGACTCAGGTCTAGCAAACTCATTAACCCACTCATAAAGGTCAAATAAATAGAGCACCTTAAAGTCAGAATGTTCTAAACTACCTTGGATGACCGTATGACTTGTTTGAAAAGGTTGCAACTACACAAATAACTCTTCTTTTCAAATATATATCCTTGTTTGCTCGAACCAGACAAATCCTCAACCCAATTTATGCAATTTTAATCTCCTTGCTTGCATATGTATTTCTGTGTAGCATTATTAGGCAGACAAAAGATGGTGGTCTGTATGGCCCTCTGATTCCCTGAAAACGCACTGAAATGCAGCCCACTTGCCACAAGTTGTGACATAGCATTGATAAAGCATTTGTCTCTATTTTTTCGATAAAGCATTTGTCTCTATTGGTTGGTAAGGACCAAACCGTCAGCCTGCAGTACGAAATAAAATAATTCATGCCATATTGTTGCAGCCTTAAAGAGGCTATAAATACTTCAACACAACCGCAGCTTGTGATTCTACCTGAGGCAAATCACATAGCAATACAGACCTACGAAACTGAACTGATCACGTATTTGCAGTTGCAGGATTCTGAAGAAAGATTTAGCCAGATACTACCAACAGTGAGCATGTATTCAAGAAGGGCACTGCTTCACGCTGCATTCCCTGGGCAGCCCTCTGGTCCAAGCCAGCCAGAGGCTGGAACCACGGCCACTGGAAGCAGCTTCGACGCAAACGTTGTCATGATCCTGGCTGTTCTTCTTTGTGCGTTGATCTGCGCACTCGGGATCAACTCGATAGCCCGGTGTGCACTGCGGTGCTCAAGCCGGGCTGTCGTGGATGCCGAGCAAAACCGTGTGACCCGTCTGGCAAAGGGTGGGCTGAGGAGGAAGGCCCTCCGAACCATGCCGATCCTGGTCTACTCCTCTGGGCTGAAGCTCAGTACTGCCTGCCCGACGTGCGCGATCTGCCTCTCGGACTTTGAGGCCGGAGAGCATGTAAAGGTCCTGCCCAAGTGCAACCATGGTTTCCATGTCAGATGCATTGACCGGTGGCTCCTGGCAAGGTCGACGTGCCCAACATGCCGGCAGTGCTTGTTCGGGGAGCCACAGAAGACGTCAGGCTGCTCCGAGGTGAGCCAGCAGGCCGACCCAGCACGAGTCCACACAGTCCTTGTGCCACTCAGACCTGAAGGTTTGATCACTACATATGATTCTTAGTCTTCAGTTGCTTCGAGTTGTTAAACATGAAGGATAGAAGAGGGAGGCACTATAAAACAACTAGAACGTTGTGTTCACGATGTTACCGCCAAACTGGCATGTAGTCCTGTTACTCATGTACACTGTAGTCTTTAGTCGAAGAAGTTGTACATTTCCTCGCATGTTTTAGTTCATGTGTTGATACCAATTATTTCTGGAGATTTGTGTCATGGCAAATAGAGTACTAGGTTCGATGGGGCTTTGCGAATCACATTTCAATGTCACTTCAGAAAGGAAAAAATGGGGGAAGATTGCAGGTCCAATCATATGGCAGTGCTGCACCATCATGATGGTAACTGGTGATTAAGCTTTCGAGTAGTTGCTAAGGTTCAAGTTTCAGTCAGTGGGAGCAGCATATTCTCCGGCCATTACCAAGAGATCAGGTCTTGTAATCTGCTTCGTGGCTAAGTCTTAGTGTTCAGATTTATGCCCCCATGATTGACAGCTCGGTCCACGCTCCACATAGCATGCCCCACTTTGGCTATTTGTGTGATCTGATGCTTGTCTACTTAGAGGTAGTTGGGCAATGCTAAAAAGCTCAGGTCATGTGTATTGCATAACTGTTTTCCCTTATATTCCTCTTGGCAAAGGTTGATGCCTTTCAGTGAGAATCCGCTAAATTAGCTGTAGCTTAGTACAAGGGATTGTGCTCACTGAAAACGAGAACCACCAGGATGCCCACTGAATGGAAGGGTGGGGTCTTACGGAGCTTATTATGCGGTTCCGTTGGATAAGACACTTCAGTGTCACAATGATTATGAGAATGTTCGCTGTAAAGAATATGATTATGAGAATGTTGTAACCACCGCAGTTTTATGAAGAACTTAGTAATCGTTTCCTAGCATTCTTCTTTCTGATAATTTGTTATGCTCATATGATTTGCTACCCCACATGTTTTTGTTATTTAAGCACTTATATTGCCTATTGGCCCTTGCACAAGGGGTGCAACATTAACCATGTCATGCTTAGAACCAAAAAAGGATTAAGGGCCGTTGTATTTGAAAGCTAGATCTATTTTCCTTGGTTATATCGGATCAATACAAAGGTAAACATTGTTCCAATTTGTAACAAAAAAATCATTGCTCTTTTTTATTTGGGGTGAAACTGTATTTCAAAAATGTTGAAATTGAGTTATGTACCCCTACACTTCTCTGAAAAACCCTTGTGTATCGATATCTCAACCACATGCTTATGAGATAGACATATGTGGCATTGTTGTAGACATGTCTATTCATGGTTGTTAGTTTCTTATAAATAGAGTCATCAATGTTTTTATGTCCCATTAACTAAAAGAAAGTATCCCAACTAATTCAAAAACAGGGTGCAAACTAATACAAACAAGATGAAGCCCGTGCGACTACCGAAAACACCTAGGGAGAAGCCTAGTAGGCCATCGAAAACACTTTGGGATAAGACTCTCACCGATGGCACGATGAGTTCAACAAAAAACACCAAGTATACATAAACATAGTAAATGTGGAAACCACTCCTTCCAAAACTAGCCGACCTCCCCGTGGAAGTAGCTGGATTTTTATGAGAGGCGTAGATGTGGGAAGCTCTTGCAAAGGAAAGGAAGCATACATACCACATGATCATGTTCCAATTGTGATGCCAGACACACCAATAAAAACGTTGACCCCGGAGAATGATCCCTCGCGGGCTATACGTTGTTAGGTAGATGAGAGCTCTCCGACAACGAATTATACGCGCTCGGATAAAACCCCATTTAATTCAATCCTCATGGGGACTTAAACCCGGATGGACTGGCTGCGTACTCGCTAGCCTTGTCACCAAACCAGCGCTCACCAATAACCGACATCAAGGTCAACCTTGCCGCCCGTGACATGACATCGGCGTTGTCAATGATAAAAGAATTTTTGGGTCATCGTGCCCAACTTCCAGCTGTTGCCATGCCCCTTGTTGAGTCAATTTATCTCAGATTCACCTATTAAATAGTCTTCTGTTTGCTTCCTTGTTTTTATGTTTTGGATGGTATTTAGCGATTATCGAAGACAATTTCCGATTAAAAGGCAGGAGAAACATTACTACACCTTGTATTTGGAATATTACTGGATGTGTCACCAAGATAATCTCTAATGAATATGGGATAAGCCCTTGCCACTAAACACGGGTCAAGGGACACGATCGTCTTCAACAACGAGTTGTCTTCGGTGGTCTTTTTAGTCGACACAATTAAAGTGGACGCAAGATCATGGACGGATACAAAAACATGAGGGCTAAGTCAATTACTCCGTTAGACTAGTTTTTGGGTTGAGTTGTATGGCGGGGAATTTGCCCACTTCAGACTTGTAACACAACGTCTTCTTTTATCAAGAACCGAAACGCAAAGTTTTTTACGATTTCGTAAAAAACATGGGTTAAGGTAAGAACACGATAAACTTCCATGAACCTTAAGGCGACTCATGGTTACTATTAACGATATTAAATTTGCATCTTGCGGATTGAATGGAATCACAAAGGTGCGTAATTTTTCTAATAGGTTCTTCCACCACCGCAAGATATCATATTCTCTGGACAAGACAGTGCCTGATGCACTTATCATTGGCGCGGTTGAGCAGCACAAAGACATAACCTAGTCCACAAATGTCAAGTTTAAGGCGAATCTGGCCAATAGAAACAAATCGTTTAAAACCAAATGGTTCCCATTCGCTAGATTGGTTTGGACTTTGGAGTATCATGTCACGAATGGCGATCAGTTTAATGCTCGCTGAGCAGCAGGCCTCATCTGTGCCTTTGCGATTTGACGCTGACGCGGCCGCGAGCGTGCCAAAACGGGAGAGCCATCGGGCGAGACTGCGTGCGTGTACGACACGTCACCTGCGGCTCGAGCAGCCTCTCGCGACGAACGTCAATTGAGACAGTTGTTTTTTAAGAGTAGCGAGAGACTGTTGTGTTGAACGGGAAACGTCAGATGAAAATTGCTCTCCATGGCGCCCTCAATTAATGAATATTGTATTATGTCCAAATTTACATAGAGGACCTTAAGGCCTAGTTTGGCAATGACGTTTTCTTGAAACTGAAGTATTCTAAAACTATATTATTTAAGTGCCTGGGCTAGTAATACTTTAGTTTCCGAAAAAAATAGGTCTTAGGGTTGTTTTTTCAATACTTCAAAAATAGCATGTTTTGAGAGGTATTAAAGTATTAATACTATAGTTTTTAGTTATAGCCAAACACGTCAACGTATTTAAAACTGTGGTATTTTTGAGAAACTATAGTATTGTTAAAATACTTTAAAAATACTTTCTACCAAACACAGCCTAAGTATTACGAGAAATACACTCCCGTTCTCAAATTTTACAAGAAATACCCTAGATGGAAAACTGAAAAGCAATCCGGTCCTTCTCCATCACTTCTTAGACGCGATCTCGAGCCACGGCTGCTGGCAACAATGTCGGGAACTAAGCCATTGGGTCGTCGTCAAGATGAGTCGCCGTGACGAGGTCGAAGATCCTCCATGTCGGCGCTACGACCTAGAGGAAGATAAAACTCCTTAGAACCACTGCTCTCGAGGTGCGGAGCGCCCCCTGACCACGGATAGTGGCGACACTCCTCGATGTCGCTTGGAATCTTCTGCAACCTAGGCTTCATGGGATCCCACTGACGCTGAGGCCCCGCTTCTAGCACGAGCTCCCAATTCCAACTCCTCCTCCCGTCGCCACCACAGTTGTCTAGAGAACAAAGAAGGAAGGGGTGATGCAAGCCGGCAATAGTGCCAGCTGCCTTCTTTCTTGTCGGTTCAGGGCACGAGTAGTTGCAGCGCCATCTCTGCTTGCCTCCTTGGTCGGCCAGACATGGTAGCGCAGCACCATCAGCCCTCACCGGTGCAGCGCCCTCCGTGCATCTCCACCACCCCCACCTCCATGGCCGGCCAGAGGGGAAAGCACAATAGAACAAATCCACACCTATAGGAAGACGCGAACGGTGGCTTTATTCCATGGTGTGGTCGTCGTCTTCACCGTCTCCATCTCCGGCCAGAGGAGCTCGAGCAGGGAAAGGACGAATCCTACATCCATATCTTGTCATAACAACCTGAAGCCCAAACACCTACGGGAAATAAGTCCACTACCGACATAAAGACACTACACCTAACCATATCTACTTCGGCATCCCTACACCACCACCTCCCATGCCGGCTATTTCGGCTAGAAGGGCTTGGAAGAGACAAGGTCTCCTGAGCATGACTCTCAAAGCAAGAGGATAGAGAGGCAGAGCATATCACTACCCAATTATTCGAATTAATATTATACAAGTTGAAAGAGCATTCAAGAAGACAATCATGTGTTTCGTGCTCCATTTCCTCATGCAACCGAAACATTGTGCTAGTTAAAGAAAGACTGAAGGGTGTCAATTCATGCAATAAAGATAGGGCACCGCTAGGAATCAGCGTCTGATCAGTGGCTTCCCATCAGACCAGTCCTAGGCCTTAAGATTGGAAGCAAAGGGATCGTCCGATCTGTTGCCAAGGCGCACGGTTGTTTGCTTCGTTAGTTGATTGCTTCCTAATAAATGCTCCCGTTAACTACTCATGTAATATTGTCATTGGTTTTCTTTGTTAGTTGATTGTCTCCTAATAATTTCTTCCGTAACTACTCCCGTAATACCTGTCCGAATAAATCTCTATTATCTCCTGCCTTTTTTCTTTCACATCGGAGCAGTTTCCTCTCAAGAACAAGGGAAGATGACATCGGATTGAGTTCCATGCAAAGGCTCTCTGAAGCACAAATTTTACGGTGATAAGCATGGCATTATAACGCCAGTAGCTTTGAAATTTTGGATCATCCAATTATTTAAGCTTTGGAAGCAATTAAATTAGTAAAAGGAAGCACATGCGACGCTAGTAGAATACAAGTCTGACACGTTGGACTCTCTGAAGCACACTCCTTGATAGATAATTTGTGCTTCCAATAGTTGTAAGATATGCTTCTGACGGAATCAAAATTTTCTTTTGACAGAATCAATAGCTGCTTTGATCTTAAAAATAATAGTAATGTTTTGTTTCAAACATATCGAAATTATGCTTCTACCCATCAAATCATTTCCTTTCTTCGTTACTAAATTTTTTTTCAGTTGTTGTGCTTCCAAGGAAATAAAATTTGCTACTATTGAATGATTAATTTGCTCCCGAGTAAACATACGTCTCAACTGGAAATTTCACGTGTCTTTTATTATTTGAAATAGGTGCTTCCTACTCTCTCGGTTTCAAAATATGAGATGTTTTAGCTTTGTGAAGCAATGTATCTAGACTTGTTTTAGTGTCTAGATTCACTCCAAACACGAGTGAATCTAGACACTAAAACAAGTCTAGGTACATTCTCTTCACAAATCTAAAGCATCTTATATTTTGAAACAGAGGGAGTACATGCAAACTAGAACTTCAGATCCATTGTACGGTTGCAAGCACATGTTGTCGATTGTTTCTCTCCAACTCCATCCACACGCCGCGTCAATTTTTGCGCTTTGCTAATACAGCTCAGACACAAGCATGTCGCGTATTGTATCCTTTATGGAGCATGGAGCCATGGAGTCTCCCGCTCGTAGCACTGTCGAAGTAGTGAAGTGCGCCTATGGTCGCAGTCGGGAACCTTGTGGACCTCAATGCTAGCTGTGCATGTTCATGACCTTCCTGTAAACAAGATATAAGATTAAAACTACAATACTGCTCGAGAACATCAAACAACCTACAAGATTCTTGCGATTCGTAAGATTATGATTCGCTGCTCGAACATGTAAATCATGGCGGTAGAAAGCAGCGGCGGCAGCGGGAAGAGAAAGCAATGGCGGCAGCGATGCTGCGGTGCGGTTGAAAAAGCAGTCGCGGCAGCGGGTCGGGAGCATGCATCGGGGAGATGCGATTTGAGGAAGAAGTAACAAGAGACATAACTAGTGGCTATAATTATGGAATAGGATGGCACTGTGCGGGGTTAACAGACTCGTTTTTTGTTGGACGTGAGAAGCAATCGTAGCCCATGGAATGCAATATAAATCTAACGCAGCCGATCAGTCCGATGATTTGATTCTCATCGGATCATGATAGATAGTATTTACCATAAATATAAGCTAATCATAGTGGAAGATTTATAGGTTACATCCTCTGCTTTATGATACAGTATATTTTTACAAATAGTGTGCTAAAATATACTCTCTCCGTCATCTCGATAAATCTGTGTCATCTTTTTTGTATTGAAGGAGTATTACACTATGAAACAAAGGGAGTAGAAGGTATCATGGCGACGTATCCATCCAGATGACTGATTTGGCACTCATTGTTAAAAAAGATAATGTACCATTTACCATACCATATAGGCATAGAGTAGTAATCTATCCAATATGGACTCCTGTACATGCAACCACGGGGGTTCTTCCCATGCCTACAACAGGCATCCTCCGCCCCCTCCCCTAAACAGGGGTATCGTTCTCCCTACGACAACATGGTATCAAGAGCCTCCCTCTTCCCTTCTATCAGCCGCCTTAGGTTTTGATCCAATCTCACCCTGACCTTGATCTCGCAATCCCCACAAACCTCTATCCCTTGATCGATCTACAAATCCTAAAAAACCTCCCTTCCCTCCCCAAGGATCTGATGGTGTCATCCTCGGCTTCATCCGCGGTGGGAACAATTGGTGTGTCGCCGAGAACAAAACTCATGAGGAAGAACTTGAAGGAGATATGTCATAGAGGCAAATAATAAAGATGTTCTATTGTCATATCTCAAATGTTTATAATAGTTTTATACCATGCTATAACTGTGTTAAGAGGAAACATTAATACTCGTGTAGTATGTAAACAAACCAGGTCCCTAGTAGATTCTATTAAACTAGCTCATTGGTCGACCGATGATCGAGATTTCCCGGTCATGGATATTTATGTGAATTAACAATGGGGTCATGTCATTAGATGAATGATGTGATATACACACACCCAACCATAATATTGCAATGAGATCCTATCATGAAGTTCAACATTTCGATAACTAGTAAAACATAGTAACCCATTCCTTTGACCGTGAGATCATATCTAATCACTATCATCGAAGGCTGCTTTGATTGCATCAACCATCACTCCGTAACCGAGTGATCATAAAGGTGTCTCTAAAGTATTCCAATGGGGTAGGTTGAGGCATATGCATGGAGATCGGGATTTGCCATTCGAGTGATGGAAAGATACTCTAGGCCCACTCGGTGAGATTACATCTATGAAGCTTGAAGCACGTGGCTAGGTCACGGGATGTAATATCACATGAACGAGTAAACATGTTTTTTGGTAACAAGATCGAACTAGGTATCGAAATACCAAAGATCAGATCCTAGACAAACCAGGTATCGAAGAGCAAAGGGAATGAGACTCGACGCTAGGTTCAAGCGATCAAGTAATTCATGGAATGCATGGGGGCCATCATGGGTTTCTAGATCCTGAGGTTAGTCATTGATCAGAGATGTGTCTCGATCATGTATGTGTATTCCTGAACCGTAGGGTGGCACGCTTAAGGGTAGATAATATTTAGGGAATGATCTGAGATAGATGGAGAAAAGAGAAGGTAGAACCGGAAGCGTTCCGGGAGAATCCGAAAGTTGTTCGGGTAAGTCTGAAGATAGTTCGGAGTGATTCAAAATGAGTTTTGGATCATGGGGAGTTATTAAAAATTATTTTAATATTAATTGGTTGAATTAATGATTAAAAATCTAATTTAAATTTAATTTCGTGCATACCTCCTTATTGGGCCACTTTCCTTCTGGAATGGAACATGTGGGAGGGCCAGCTTCCCCAAGGGGCAAGGGAGCCAGCTGGCCAAGGGAGCATGGCGCGCGGGTTGGGGCCTACCCGTTGCACCTCTCCTTTAGTCCCACCCCGGAAACTCCTTGGTGGTGGTACCCCCTTTTTGAAGGGTTCACGTCATAGAAAACAAAAAATTCCTACGACAAGAACGCCAAACAAGCTAAGATCTAATCTAGTATATGCAAGTAACAATAGGTGACCCATAAAGACTCACCCGCAAAGACCAAAAAGCTTTAAGCGAGATCTGATCTCGTGGATGATGTAGACGATCGCTTACCGATCTCAAGACCGAGTAGATGAGCGCTGCAACCTAGCAATGCCTTCGTTCTCGGTCACACTTACAGCTTGAGGACGAATCCCATAACCTTGATCTAACGGGGTAGCAGAATAAGAAGATCCGTTAGAGAAAACTACTTAGTCATTGCTTGCGCTAATCTGAAATCTAGTGGGAGGGGGAAGAGAGATTGTACTTGAATGTGTTTGAGAGGGTGTGAGAGATCCACTATATATAGGAGGAGGGGGATGCCTCCCCAAGGGGTGAGCACGCCCGAAGAGGTGCCCCCACCTCTTCCCTCATCATGTTTGTGGAGTTCCAACTTACCTCCACTCATGCCTCCTAATTTTAGTGGACTTCCACTCAAAATCCAAGAGTTTCTCTCCCACTAATGAATAAACAATTTTATTTCTGAATTTAAATAGTTTCAATTATTTTAATCAACAAACATTAACAATCACCTCACTACATTACTCCATTATCATCCGAAACAATTCCGCGGTATCACCCAAAAAAATTCGGTGTTTATCAAAATAATATCTTTGCTTACAAAATTTTCTCCAACATACATTATCTTTTAAAATGCGTCTATGAGACATCAGTGTGTCACCCTACGCTTCGTGAATAATGTATACATGATCAAGATACATCTCTGATCAATAGTCAATAGCGGGACCTGAAGATCCGTAATGACTCTCACATATTCAAGGATGAATCTTGTGATCGCATGAACCATTAAAGTTGTATATAGTTCCTTTTATCTTGTGATATTTTACCTTTCCTAGATCCGATCATACGTATCAACCATATCTGGTTCGATCTCGTTACTGACAAGTACTCTTTACTCGTTCCGTGATATGACATCTATGTGACCTAGTAACATGTTTTCAAGCGGTATTGATGTGATATCACCGAGTGGGACTAGAGTATATCTCTCCGTCATCTGGATGGAAAAAATCTCATTCTTGATCCATGAGACTCGACTAATACTTTCAGAGTACCCAACAACACCTTTATAGTCACCCTGTTATGGTGTGACATTTTATGCTATCTAATCACTCCTCCGGTGTTAGTGATTGATATGATCTCATGGTCTGAGGATTAGGGTTACTTCATATGTGTTTAATATAACAATGTAAACTTAATGACATGATTGTATTGCTATACTTACTTTGGGTGCATGTTCATCACATTACTCTCCTAATGACGTGATCCCGTTTTTAACAACATCCAATGTTCATGACCAGGAAACCTTGATCATCAGTTAATCAACAAGCTAGTTAAATGAGAGGCATTACTGGGAACTCTTGTTTGTTTATTAGACACACATGTATTAATATTTCTGTTTAATATAATTCTAACATGATAAATAAAGATTTATCATAAACATGGAATACGATAATAACCATTTTATTATTTCTGATTGTGGCACTAGACGCTTGGATGCCTTCTTTGAAAGGAATATGCCCGAGAGGCAATAATAAAGTGGTTATTATCGTATTCCATGTTTATGATAAATGTTTATTTATCATGCTATAATTGTGCTAATAGGAAACAATAACACATGTGTGATTTATAAACAGAAAAGGTTCCTGATTAAAGGTTTATGATAAAGCCTCTATTTATACTAGCCTATTGATTAACAGATGATTAAAGGTTTCCTGATCATAACATTGGATGTTGTTAATAACAAGGTCATATCATTGGAGAATGATATGATGAACCTTCACCCATAGTAGATGTAGCAACACGATCATGTCATCAAGTTTAAATTGCTATCATATTTGTAGTAACTCAATGTCCTTAGACCATGAGATCATATCAATCACTTTCACAGAAAGAGTATTTTGCTTACATCAAATGTCACACCGTAACAGGGTGATTATAAAGGTGTCATTAGGTATTTGGAAAGTGTTAGCTGAGGCTTGTGGATCAGAGTGGGATTTGTCCATCCGGATGAAGGAGAGATATACTATGGGCACTCTCAGTGATATCACATTGACATAGCTTGCAAGCAAGTAATTTGATTACTAGAATGTCATATCACAGGAACGAGAAAAAGTGTACTTGTCAGGAACGATATTAAACAAGGTCTGGTTGAAACCAAGTCATGTGATCTCGGACAAGTAAAATATCGCGAGACAAAAGGAATTTGATTACAATGAAAGAGGTTCAGACGATCATGAGATCTTCGTGGAACTAGTGGGAGTCATTATGGATCTCCAGGCCCCGCTAATGATTATTGATCAGAGAAAGTATCGATCATGTGTACATAGTTCTTGAACACGTATGGAGACACACTTAAGGTAAACCGACACATTTGAGCGTATAGGAAACACATGGGAAGTCAATGGACATCGTAGAAAATTGTTCTGCCATAGAAAATTGTTCCGCTGAATGTGCCGAAATAGTTTCGGTGTATCAAAACAAAGCAAGGAGATAAAATGTTAATGTGTTCATTAAATGAAGTGTTCATTAAATTAAGTACTCATTAAATAGTGTTTATTAAATTGATTTGCATTAAACCAAGAGAATTAAAGTGCTTTAATAGAAAGACCTTTGATTTTTGAGTAGGAATTAAATGGAATTATGGTGACCCTTTGGTTTGTGTGAGTGGAGACTCCACCACCATCAAGAGGGGAGATGTGGGGACACCACTAGGGGATGGTTTATGCCTCTTGGGCGCAGCCCCCTCTCCTATAAAAGGAGGAGGTGGAGACCCCCTCTAGACACATCATTCCATCACTCTCACTTGCCCCTCTCATATGCCCTTTGGTTGGCATCTTGTCCCCCTTGATTGCCTTGTCCATTGCCACTAGAAAAGGTTCTCGGCGAAACCCTTCTCTAATCCTTTCCCTCCACCACCACTACCATTGTGTAGCATTGTTGGAGTTCCCAAGGATCCGCTACTTCCTCTGCCCGGCTGGAGCGAGGGTTCAGGAGTCGTTGGCGCACCGTATGTGTGACCGATTACGGAGGCGCTGATCATCTACACGTCCTGTAGGACGATCATGTACATCTACATCAACCACATTTGTTAGTATCACCGAGATATGATCTTGGCAGTTGCAACCGTAGGGAATTTTTTGTTTTCTACGCAACGAACCCCATCAGTGGTATTAGAGCTATGTCTATGTGTAGATGCTTTGTACGATTAGAACACATGGAGATGTGGGTGTTGATAGTCTTGTTATTGCAAATCTTTTGTATTTCAGATATTGGTGGAATAGTGGGATGAAGCGGTCCAGACAATCTTTACACGTCCTCGCACATGAGACATGTTCCACGGTTGACATGCAACTCATTTTGCATAAGTAGCTAGCGGGTGTCTATCTCTACCACTATAGTTGATAACTGATTTACAACGGTCTACTTAATAACTTGGTTATCACCATTGTGGCTAAAGTTCGTAGGTAGAACAGTTCTATCCTAGAAATCCCACAGCCGCATAAAATATGCAAAAGATAAATTAGAGACGTCTCGATTTATTTTTGTTGGGCTTATGTCATGATATGGTAATGTTATAATTTGTAGTATGGATTGATACTATTGGAAATTATAATATGCCAAAGTGTATGCGCCATAGACCTTGGCATGACAGAAATGCAATGATAGAGATCATACCATGATGCACAAGATAGTGATCAAGTGTAAGAACCATATCATGTCACTCTTACATATGATGTTTGTTTGCATCTTATTTATGTATGTCTAGATTAGAACTTGGCGGTAGCATTATAAGATGATCCCTCCTACTGAATATAAAGATAATAATATGTTCTTTATTAGTATGCACCATTAAGAAAGTCTGTCCTTTCGAAGCACCACGTGATGATCGGGTGTGATAAACTCTACGTTTGCATACAACGGGTGTAAGATAGTTTTACACACGTGAATACTAAGGTTCTTACTTTGCGAGCCTAGCATGTACAGACATGGCCTCGGAACATGAACCGAAAGGTAAAGCACGAGTCATATGGATATATGATGACCCATACGATGCTCACCATTGGAGCTGCGCTGCCACTCGTGATGATCGGTCGTGGCAGAGTGAATTTGGTTCGTGTAATAACAAAAATGACTAGAGGGATGTCGTTTTGAGTGGGAGTTCAAATAGTAATATGATTAAAGTTGAACTCAATTTATCATAAACTAAATCAAAGTGAATTTGCATAGTTTGTTGTAGTTACTAGCATTCGTTTACTACCTTGTGTTTAGCTATGATTGAGATAATATAACTATGGAATTCTAGATTTTTACCTTACGAACTAGTATCGTATTGTTTTATGAGTGTCAATCTAAAGTTTTAAGCACTATTGCAAACTTATAGCAAAACCTCACTTACTCGGTGAAATTCAATAAGTAGTATTGAATCAAGAGTAATAGTTCCATCGTTAGTATCCAAGTATCATGCTTGCCTCCATGATCTTTGATATTCGAAAGTTGTTTCAGTATCAAGGTTATCTAGGAGCTGAAAAGAATTGTTTTCAGAAACCATCATGCGTGAAAGATATTGTAATATCTGAAACAATGTTTGGTTGCAATATGATAGAATATAATTTTAGTAAGATACATGTTCTCATATAGTATGAGAATTTGCGAAGGTTGGAGATGCTAGGTGTCCTGATCTTCCAAAAAGGTTTTGGGAACTAACATTATATTCATGATTAATCCTAATAATCTATGGTAGCTTGATCATGAAAGTTGTCATGATAAGGATGGATAAAATATGTAGGTAAAAAGTTTACTACATTAAAAGGATTACTAAAAGGAAGAATGGCAAACATTTTATGATGGTGATCAACTTCAAAGTGCAAGTCCAAAAGTGTTAGTATTTGACTATAAACGCTTTGGACTATGTGTCAAAAGTATGGCACCACTATTGCTGTTGATAGCTTCTTTTAAAAAGGAAAGGTAATGCTGAAAGAGAATCTGGTAAATATTTGGCAAAAAGGAAAAAAGACTGGAAATGTCCAGCTTAGATATATATGATATACACATTATGTGTCGTGGTATTGCCGACGAGTATTCCATGGAGGGGTCCTCACAGTGTGTGTTTAGAGATGTGGGGAAGGCGGCAAGTTGCGGGTACGAGGTAACACAGCTTACCCAGGTTCAGGTCCCACAACGGCGGAACCCTACTTCTGCTATAAATCACTATAAGAGCAATACACTGAGTTATAGGGATTGGTTCGCTATGCGAGGTGTCGAGTTGAATGATCTAGGTTATGTATGATTGTGACCTAAAGGCTCCTAGAGGTCCAACTTATATAGACGCCAGATCCTAGAGTTACAGGGAAAAGTCCTAGTCGGACAGGTTATATAGTCCTACACTAGTAGTAACTAGTCTTCGTGTCTTGCACTCCAAGGCTCTGAGTATGTCGGTGACTTCATCGTAGCCTTACTTTATCTGGCATGGTCCTCCCTTCTGGATCCATCTAATTGGGCCGCCCAGCAGGCCATTGACCTTGCTACTAACTGTGGGCCACCCGGGTTATTCGGATGAGAGACATGCCATGGTGATATCCATGTAGCATATCCCCAACAGTAGCCCCCGGAGAACTCCTAGATCTTGCATCGTCTTGCCTCTTTAGATTGAATGCTCCGTCTAGGTGATGTCAGCAAATCGTCAAGAAATATCTTGTAGTCCTCCAATGAACCGTGCAATATTCTCCGTCTTCAATACGTAAGTCAGATAATCACTGAGTCTTCCATCGTATTCTTCTCGTAGCCGGACAAGATCCGTCCATGCCAGAATCTTCAGATGGGACTGTTCGTCTGCACATGTCAGTGAGATGACGTAAACCATAGTTTAGCGACGCCTCGTAAATCACACATGCATAAACATAATCATACTGAGTTTCCCACGCGAGAAATCCGAAACGTCGAGCGGCGGCAGTGGGAATGTGGAGAAATCTCCACGCATGTTTTCGCACGTGATGTCCATGCGTCGACCGTTAGATCATCTTGCACGAATCTTGATGTTAGGGGTATATATTTTAACTGCGGTGGTCAATTTATTTTTCACCCTCATTCTCTCCCACATTGTCTTCTTCCTCCAGCCCAAATCCTCCTCGATCCCATCGCGCACATAAAAAGAAAACCCTAACCCCTCCCCAACTTTCAGTCCACCTCCTCCTCATCAATGGAGAGCAGCAGCAATCCATTGAAGGCGGCGTTTGGCGAGGCGTCGGCCAAGCCTTCTAGCACGGTCCATGTCCCACCGGAGGGAGTGGTGGTGCCATGCTCCGCGGTGGTGGAATCCACCGGCGGCGACCATATCCGAGCGGCGCTCGAGTTGCTGGAAGAGGAGGCTGACTCCCACAAGGGGGAGAGCCACGGCTCAGACATCTCCGATGGCGACATCAAAGCGATGATCATCGAGGGGTACCTTCCTGCGATAGAGGGTCTGGTCTGGCGGGCGGCGCCGGCCGGCGAGGTCGTCCCTTCTCCCCAACCTAGAGAAAAGGTATACCTCAAGTCCTTGTCGTTATCTGACTTCTGCATCCAAGTCCTCCAACACTTCCGGGTTCAACCTCAGAACCTATCCCCCAAGCATCCTCACACTTAGTAGTTACGAGGATCTGTGCGAGGGATACCTAAGGATTAGGCCTTGGTTAGACCTGTTTATATACTTCTTCACCATCAAGAGGGAAGCTGGAGTGAGATAGGAGGAGCTCAGGAACTGTGGGACCATCAGCTTCAAGATCCGGCCTGGTCGGTGGTTCCCTGACATTGTAGGACATGAGTCCTGCAAGAACTGGCAGCATACATACTTCTACGGCCCAGATATCCCTCTAGTTGGCCGAGAAGAATCGTACCTGGACTTCTTTGACGAGGCCGCCGCCGAAGCCTCCACATGGAGATCGCAAGCCCTCATCCCCTCCTACGACGAAGCCTCCTGCACCATAAGGCAGATTGAGTGGCTCGTAGAGACGGGTTTTACCGGCTTGGACCTGGCCATGTGCTGGTTCATCAGGCGGATCCAGCCTCTGCATCATTGCGAGAAGCTGATGTTGTTGGTACACATAGAGATTAAAACAAAACTTTTCCTCTAACGTGGTGATCCCAAGAACCAGCTAAGGTAGAAGGCCACGAGGATTACCACTAGACGCACGGTTGTGGATTATTGATGAAGCGCGTCAGTTGATGCAGTGAAGTCCTTACGATCCCGATCCAATCAATGATCGTCCAAGCGCTGATCGTGCAGCACCTCTACTGGTGTCCACACGTACGAGGAGGAGCGCCATCGGTGAACTTCTAGGTTCGTTACAGCGACATGACTGCTATGGAGCTAGGGTTTCCAATGCATGGAATGACCTAACCGTTAAACCTCCTAGGTTACAGTGCCCCACTATATATAGGGAGTGAAAGTGGGCTCCACTCACTCATGGACCATTCACTAAAGCCCATATTAGTCACCGTGAGTCCGACTCACTAACTCAGTCCAAATTTGGCTCGGGTCCAACCCAACCAGATTTCCGGTTCAGATCCAATCCGAACTTGCTCCTGCTCTTAAGTGTGTGACCCCGCAGGCTCATGGTAACTTGTACATGATTGGAGTTCGGCTCTCAATCGATCAGTCAGTAATGGATCCTAGAAGAACATGCCGACTCCCAAGTACCAAAGAGTCATGACGACATGCCTTTCCAATGCAGCTTGCGTCCGAGTCCCTTTTGCCTCACGATATACCTTGTTAGACTATAGTCGAATAATCGTCATCCCTTAAATAGTACGACTCTCTTCTCGATCCAAGAAAAGTGATTCATCCGAGTAACTCTTAGTCGATTGCCTCGGTTGACACTTAACCAAGTTGTGCATGGCCATGCTTTCCGAATCATATCATCCAAGAGGGCCCATAGAATATCTCTCCAAGTGGAGGGGCAAAATCCCATCTTGGCTATTCATATCACGTAGCTTGATTCTCAGTCGACCTGAACTCTGCCTTTTATAACTGCCCAGTTACAGATCAACATTTGATAGAACCTAAGTCGGTGATACTCAACTCGGACTATACAACAACCTCAGGTCTAAGGATTACATTGATTGAGATATACAAATGATGACTTGTTCGTTGTACCTCAATATGGGTCAATACGACTCGCTAAACTCTTTAGTAGAATCTGTGTAAGTCGGAATAGCATCTCCATGCCCATGACAAGTGGAACCGAGTCATATGCCGACTTTCACATTGTTCTAAGTTGTGTGTCCAACACAACCTCAATGAAGAAGGATATTTAGTATGAATAACATGATTGTATAGTTCCACAACCGAATCACATATTCAATGATATACATGAGATGTTCAAGATGGGACAACTTAATATCTTTATGAATACAATGGGAATCGCATCATACATGATTGCCTCTAGGGCATATTCCCAACAGATGTGTCAGTACACCAAGGGCATAAAAGATAGCCTCTGGATTTCTGAGGATAACTTTTGTAGTGACTCCATCAAGCTCTGCTTCAAGAACATCATCAAGGTGAAGGACCGCAAGCGTGGATTCTCCATCACCTATGACATGTTTGAGGACGACAAGTGCCCATAGGTAACTTTCACTTATTTACATTGTTTTGATATATACTCCAGTTCTTCCGACTTAAACATGTCCTTCCGTCTAACACGTTGGTTTCACTTAACTGCTGGGGGACTTGGAGGAGACCTGCATGGCTCCCAAGTCTATGGCCCCAAGATGAAGGAAGTCACTGTCGTATCCGATGACGAAGTCCCACTGGCGCGGAAGCAGAAGAGCTCCACCTCTGACGCTGCCGGTGGTGGCAAGGAGAAAAAAATGGAGAGTGAAGTCTATGACTCGAAATGCTACACTCTAGTTTTAGATAGAGTGGATGACCATGCTCTTACTCGCGATTCCCAAGTTTCTTGAGTTTTCAAGCTTCTTATTTTTTGCGAAACCTCACCCACTTAAATTACTCAATTTATTAAGATAACCAATTTTCTAAGTGACAAGAATGTTTTTAATTTATAGGAGCAGGAAAAAAATTCAATTTTATAAGTGACAAACTCAGGCTTCGAAAAAATTGAATGTAAAAAAAATTCAATTTGTATCTAGAAAATTTTGACCTTGATTCGAAATCAATAAAAAAAATGAAAAAACATCGCACGACGTCCTATGACTTGTACTTATTGCCGTGAAAGATGATAATCATGAGAATTCACAACTTTTGAAAAAATAAACTCCTTAAAAATATGTCCTTCCATGTATGAACATTATCGGGCTTCAGGCCGAATGATAAGGGTAAATGGCCATACTCTGTGGTAATGTTCGATCCCATACTTTGTAGGTAGGTGCATCTTGGCATAGTGAAAAAATGGTGCTAAATAATGGGAATTTCCATGTTTTATGAACAAAAAAACCATTTTGGATTTTAGAAATGAAAATAATTAATGTTTTTCCTTTAAATTAAAGAAAGTCATATCTACATCATATACTTTATGTTGATGATCTCATATCCAAGAAATTTATGCCGCCAAATTTTGCCATATGTTGAAAACAATCAAAGAGGAAGTAGTATGAAGAGTATGGCTCGATTAGTTGCATGCTCTCTCGCGAAGGAGACGAACCCGACTGTTTGCCCTGCTTAATTTTAGGGTGCTTCGTGCTAAATGTACGAACCTCGATGTGATTTTCCCCTTTTTAGGTCCTTGATGTAAAACATACTCCCATCATCTGTGTAAAATTCGAACCTAAAAGTAAGTGGTAAATTTTAAAAAAATTTAAGCTTTAGTTGTTACAATGAGTGTGGACATTCTAGGATTTCAAGCTGAATGAGCTGGGTCATGGCATTATCTACATCATAATTTATGTTGATTATCCCATATCGAAGAATTTGCATGCTGCCAAATTTGGCCATATTTTGAAAACTATAAAAGAGGAAGTAGTATGAAGGTGGCTCGATCAACCTCTCTCTCGAGAATGTGCCGAACCCGATTGTTTTCTTTGCTTAATTTTAGGGTTCTTCGTGCTAAAAGTATGGACCTTGATGTAATTTTCCATTTTTAGGTGTTTGATGTAAGATTTACTCCCATCGTCCGTGTAACATTTGAACCAAAAACTAAGTGGTTAAATTTAAACAAAATTAAGCTTAGTTGTCAATTAGTATGAACATTCTTGGGTTTCAAGCAGAATGACCAAGTATATGGCCATATCTACATAATACTTTATGTTGATGATCTCATATCCAAGAATATGCATGCCGCCAAATTTGTACATATTTTGAAAACAATTGCAGAGGAAGTAGTATGAAGAGTATGGCTCGATTAACTGCTATCTCGAGAAGGAGTCGATCCAACTATTTTCCTTGCTTAATTTTAGGGTGCTTCATGCGAAATGTATGGACATCGATGTAATTTTTCATTTTTAGGAACTTGATATAAAATGTACTCATACTGTCTAGTAAGTGGTAAAATTTAAACGACTTTAAGCAGAATTATCAATGAGTATGAACATTCTTCGATTTCCAACCAAACGACCAAGGTCATGGCTATATCTACATCATAGTTTATGTTGATGACCCCATATCCAAGAATGTGCATGCCACCAAATTTGGCCATATTTTGGAAATAATTGAAGAGGAAGTAGTATGAAGAGTATGGCTCGATCAGCTCCTCTCTCGCGAAGGAGCCGAACCCGACTGTTTTCCTTGCTTAATTGGAGGGTCCTTTGTGCTAAATGTATGGACCTTGATGTGATTTTCCCTTGTTTTATGTCCTTGATGTAAAATGCACTCCCACAACCAGTGTAAAATTTTAACTAGAGGAGTACAAGTAAATGCGATAGATTGATCTTAAAATTTTCCAAAAATATTTTTAAGCTAACTAGGAATTCAGTACATCAAAAGCATCGAGAGTTTCTGAAAAATTCAAGTTCTTAGTTATGCAAGAACTTGGCGTGGTGGAGTTATCATACTTGGTAGAAGTACATGGGTGCCTCTTGTCATGGTGAACAATATTGCCACTAATTTCCTCAAGAAAAAAACAATATTGCCACTAGGAATTCCCCTATTTAAAAATAAACTAGGAACGAGAAGAGACGGAGAGCACACAGGAGGCAGCGCGAGAGCAGCGAGGAGGAGAATTTTGAAGTCTGTGTGATGTCATAGCAAAGCTGCAATTGGTTCCTCACACGAGGTACATGGTAAGATTAGTAGTAAAATTTAGGACCTTTACTATACATGCACGCAAAACAAATTGTGTTTTCTAGTGTCGGGCACTTCGAACTTTTTTCCGGCACGGTGTCATTTGCCTTGCGATTGTGCCCTAGCTACCGACAGGAAAAAACATTAGCCCCTCAAACATGGGGCTAGCATTGCGGGCCAGAGCGTTTAACAAATAGATCTAATTTTTTGTTATTATTATTCCTTTTTGCATAAGTGTTTAGGTTAACTTCCGCGTTTGACATGCCTTGTCACGGGGATGGAGGAGTCGATTTGACAACCACAGGAGAACCGCTGGCAGCCCACCCCATCTTTTTTTGGTGAGAAACCGCCCGCCCCTCATCGTCTTCCTCTCCCGCTCGGTCGCTTGTGTATGATCGTAGCCCTTCTCCAACCTTGCAGAAATGTAGAAACTGCCAACCATGCCCACAAATCTTCTGCAGTTCTCTTCCTCGGAATGACATCCGGTAGTGTTTGTTCGTCTCAAGTGATAAATCATATACAAGGACAACTTAATATCTTTATGAATACAGTGGGAAATATCATCATACATGATTGCCTCTAGGGCATATTCCCAACAATACTGTTAGCTCAACTACATGCTAAGTGGGAAAGAGAAGCTAAAATTGCTAGAAACAATAGTGTTTGCACTATCACCACCACCAATATGGATGCCACTAAACCACAAGAATTCCATATTTCTCCTACCACAATGCCTAAACCCAATGAGTCTACTACTAGTGATGCTAAGTTTGATTTTGATTTTGATGGTTGCAATATTTCTGAAGTGATTATGTTCCTATAAAAGCTTGCTAGAAGTCCTAATGCTAGTGATAGGAATGTGGTTTTCACCAATGTCATGGTGTGGAACACGGTAGAGCCATCGGGGATGGAAAAGAAGGGACACATAGATGCATACGGTGGCTCACGCAACGGGTTGGGCACGGTGCACTGCAAACACAGGAACATACCCAGGTTCGGGGCCCTCTTGGTGAGGTAACACCCCTACTCCTGCAAGATGCACTATGTATGGGAGATTGATGCTCAGTACAGGTGCTCCTTGAGCTGTTTCCTTAGCTACTATTGATGGCTAGAGGAAGATGGGAGCAAGATGCTAACACTTCCATCCTTCTATTGTTGCCTACCTAGAACCCTGTCTCTGCCCTCCCTTATATACTGGTCTGGGTGGCAGATTACAGATCGGGTCCTAGGGTTTACTGTTTGGATATGGGTTTACAGGGAAGGGCCGGCTACAGGGCCCAGCCGGTGGGCCAGGACCTAGTCTGCCCTTCTTTTAGTGTCACCCTTCTCTTTAGTGGTCACCCGAGCTTCCTTTGGGGCGTTACCCCTTGCTTTAACGGTCACCCGGACCGCTTTCGCCAGTCCATCCGACCGTCTTGCTTTATCTTCATCTGGTAGCACTAGTCATGACGACATGCCAGCTTCCTTGGTGATGAGGGAGGGACAGAAGCATACCCCGCACGGAGCATCAGTCCTTCCATGCTCTCCATAGAATCCGAGGTGAGCTGGGTGGGAACGGCCACCCGGCCGGTTCTTCTGGCCACCGGCTAGACGGGCTAGTCAGGAAGGTTATAAGCCCAGCGAGGCTTGCTTGCCAGATGGCTAGAGTTGTAATTCCTGGAGGCCAGGCGACCTGCATCTTCTGGAGCCGGCCTACTTATGCCTGGCTTTCCCCACACAGGGGTCATCCCCCCGACACTAGTCCCCGAGCACGTATGGGCTTGGCCGGTGGGCAAGATCTTTCGTGCTCCTTCCTGTCCTAAGAGGGTTGCTTTATTTTCTCCGGCTGTGGCTTTTGCTTTTGCTTTCATGATGGAGTTAACCGGCTGCGGAATCGATGGCCGTCCACTGGGTGTAAAAAGCGAAGGCAGGTACCGGCTGGCGGAGTTGAAGATGAAACGTTTGGCTAGATGACGTCGTTGATGTCATCACCCACGACTATGGCTCTGGCGCACGTCGCATCAGTTTGACTTCCGCGTCGCTGCGTCAGTTTTTGGCAACTGCACACGCAAACTAGCCGTAGCGTTTCCTCGGGGCAAGTGCGCACACCTCGTCTCCTGCTGAATCCCGGGGATCTTCTGTGGCATTCACGACGGCGCAAAGGATCTGGAGCCGAAGCGTCGCGTGACTATGGCACCGTGACGCCACGCGTCGTGCAGAAGCCGAAGGGGCGACGCTGCCGCTTGCGGGGATAAATAGGGCTTTGAGGGGGATCGGTTCCCACACTTGTCCATCCTCCGGCTCATCTTCTCCTCGTGCTCCAGTGTTCCTTGTTCTTGCGCGCCCTCTCCTTGTCGCCGCCAGGAACCTTCTTTCCGCCTGCCATGGCCTCCTCCTCTTCCGAGATGCTGCCGGAGCAGCGGTGGCTGGTGCAGGTCCTTCGTGACTGACGAGCTCATAAACAAGTATCGGCGGGGGAGGTTTCTTCCTTCGTCGATTCTTGTGAAGCACCGCTTGCGTCGGAGGGGAAGCGGGTGCCGAACCCTCGGCCGGGGGAGCGCGTCATCTTCCTCGCGCACTTCGTGCGCGGCTTCAGCCTCCCCGTCAGCTCGTTCCTCGTCTAGCTCTTCCTCTTCTTCGACCTTCAGCTTCATCACCTGGTCGCCAATGGCATGG
Source organism: Avena sativa (assembly GCA_916181665.1). Classification (NCBI taxonomy): domain Eukaryota; kingdom Viridiplantae; phylum Streptophyta; class Magnoliopsida; order Poales; family Poaceae; genus Avena; species Avena sativa. The sequence goes on from OV702294.1 coordinate 515,040,109, forward strand.
CGCAACTTTCGCACTTTGCGGCCTGCTGCGAGTCATATCTTGGGGTGTGGCCCGAGGTGGCGAACTTTCTCAAGTTCTTCCACTTCAAGGCCCAGAACATCACCAAGGGTGGCTCGCTGACGCGGACGGGCTGCTACGCCGTCTACCCGCGGTCCTCCTCGCCGATGCCGCGGTTCGAGCTCCCCGACACCGTCAAGCTGTGGTAGCACACATATTTCTATGTGAGAAATGCCACGGAGATTGACTGGATCTGCCTTCCGCCCTTTGCTGACATGCCCTCGATGCAGAAGGTCTGGACGATGAAGGGCATGGGCGCGGTGGCAGACCTTGACCGGATGGCCGCCCGGGTGGAGACGGAGAGGCTCACCGCCCGGGACATCACCTTGTCATGGATGGTGCGTCACGTGCTTCCGCTGCAGAAGCGGTCGCACAAGATGTGCCATATTTCGACCGCCAACGATCCGACGAGGACGTCGTGGAAGGATGTGCCCTACCAGGACCTGCGGAACTAGATCTCCATGATCTCCAAGTTCTGCATTGAGGCCAACTGGGCATACTCCTGCCCCCCCGTACCATCACGGTCGCCTGCCGCCGTCGGTAAGTTTTTCTCTGGTTGTTTTGCGTCTCGCTTCTTGTATTTGCTAGCGTTCCTTGGGTGCCTTATGCCCCCCTTTTTGATTAGTTGTTCACGGCGCAGCTGGCTGAGGATGGCATGGGTGACTTCCTACTTCCGTCCTTCTTGGAGGACAGGAAGCCAAAGAAGTACCCCCAGACGGAACCCAAAGGGTTTCCCGTCCGGGCGGACGACGGCCCCTCGGATCCTCATGGTAGGTTGCTGACCGCAGCTTTTTCTTTCCCCTTTGTTCTTGAGGTTATGGTCTTTATTCTTTGCTTGTGCCGTAGTCGATGTCACCGACGAGGAGGGTGGCCGAGAAAAACCCGCGGCGAGAGCCCGGGGAAAGAGGGCGGCACTTGTTGCCGCTCCCGCTGAAGGGATACAGGTAGGCTACACTAGCGCAAATCAAAATTTTCTACCGCGTAAACCAGGAATACTGTTGTCATAGATCACATGATTACCACTAGACGCGCAGTTGCGGAATTGATGAAGTGCGTTGAGGCAGTGCAGACGTTCCACGTCTCCTCCTTGTTCTCGTCCCACGAGCAAGTCCCCTTGCGCGGCTCTTCCAAGTGCCACAGATGCAGCACCTCCGAGGTATCCACATGTGCGGGATGGAAGCGTCAGACGCCGGTCTGCTAGGTCCGCGCGTGCAACATAGGCGTGAGGTGTAGCGGCTGGGGGGAATGGTCCAACCCTGGTCAGCTCGCCCCACCCTCTCTTATATAGGCGTACCTAGTGGGCTTCTACATTAGCAGCCCATTAGTAGCCTAAGCCTGGTCTAATTCGGATCCAATCCTCATTAGGCTTCCAGCCCCTTAAGTGTGTGACCCTATAGGGTCATATACATATAGACATGACACAAATACACTTATTCTGCCAATAGTTTGTAGCGTCCTCTAGCAAGACATGCCAACTCCTAAACGCATACAAAGATCATATCAGACGAACCATCACAAGGTTTAGTACATGTCTTTCCCTTTGCCTCACGATATTTGGTCTAGCTCCAAGCTGACCTCCCTTTCTCGATACTGTGATTCGGAATCCCTTTACTAGGTTAACTCTTAACCTTATTTAGCACGACCATGCATTTCTGGATCCGATCACTCGAGGGGCCCAGAGATATCTCTCTCAAGTAGAGAGGGGAAAATCCCATCTTGATTGACCATGCCTTATAGCATGTTTCAGGACAAACCCGAAAGCTACCTTTATAACTACCCAGTTACGGAGTAGCGTCTGATAGCCCCAAAGTAGGTCGATCCACATCTCAAGTACATGCGACAATCTCAGGTCTAAGGACAAAACGTACACGATGTGTAGAGAGAGATCTGCAACTAATTGCCAGTCTCAAGTTGGGTCAGTCCAACCCCATGTTCATAATAAGTGTCCACATCATTGGTTTGACATCTCCATGTCTATGACTTGCGAAACATAGTCATCAACCAATCGATGTGCTAGTCTAATATTCACGTGTGTCCTCACATGAACTCCAACTAGGGAAAACTATTAAATAACCATACAAGTAAAGAGTTTCACAAACAATTCACATAATTGCCAATCAATACAAGTTTCCTAATATGGATATTCAAGGAACAATACAATAACTCATGGATACATAAGAAATATAATCATCTCTATGATTACCTTTAGGGCATATTTCCTTCACCCGCTCCAGTTGAGACAAAAAAGACGCGCCGAGGGCATCAGGTTGTTGCTCCACCATCCGTCGCCGGGTTAGTATCTCTCTTGCCCTTGCTTGCCACTTTGCGGTTCTGCTGGTTTCTCCTTTGACTCTTTGTTCCGTGTAGAGAGGCCATGGTGCTTGGCGATGGAGGTGCCGCCGTCATGCCTCCTCTCCCTCCTCCGCCGGTTCAAGAGGTGGCGAGGTTGCCGCCTGTGCCTGCGCCGGCTGCGGCCAGCCCGACTGCGTCAGTTGTGCCATCTCCGCCCAGGGCGCCTGAGGGCCCTCCGACCACGGGGCTGCTACACCAAGCGCCTGCTGCCTCGCGGTTGGGCCAGCTGTTTGCGGCTGCGCAGGACCCGGAGACCCCCCTCGCTTGTCCCGGGGCTGGCGTGAACCCAGCTTGGAGCGATGCTCCAAGCAGCTCCGCCAGGCCCGTCATTAAGGAGGTTATGGAGGGAGCGGGGGCCGCGCAGGCGGCTACGGCGGATGCCGGCCAGCCGGATGGTGGTTAACCGGATGAGAGGGAGTTGGTGGTGGTTGCGCCTTCGGGTATAGCTGCCGATTATGACAAGGTTATCGTCACCGGCTCGAGGCCAGCTCCGGCTGTGCTGACGCCAGCTGTGATCCTTGCCCAGCTCTCCGGCTCGGCGCCCGTCGCACTCAGCTAGGTTCGCCACCTGGTTGAGGGAATGGAAAGTGGCCTTGGCGAGGCCAAAAAATTGTCTGTTTTGATGGAGGTAAGTCGTTGTCCTTCACACGTCTTCTGTTTTTTTCATCCGGCTTGCTTCTCTATTGCTCATTTGCTTTCTTGCTTGCAGAAAGCGTTTATGGAGTCTGTGAAGAACACTCAGGACCTTGGCCGTAAGATTGCTTCTTCAGATCTGTCTTGGCGGTTGGCTCCCTTTTCCCGTTTTTTGTTGACCATCGGGTATCCTCCTACAGCCATGATCCAGGACAAGGAGAAGGAGGTGGAATGCCTCAAAGCTAAAGTTGCCCGGCTAGAGGAATCGAACAAAGTGCGGTAGGCGCAGTTCGATCAACTTGCCGCGGCCAAGCACCAGCTTGAGGTTAGTATGGAGCGGGGCAAGAATACGGCTGGCATCCGGGCGGAGGCGCTGAAGAACTTTGAGATGATATCCACCTAGCAGGAGGAGACAATCCAAGTTCTTCGCCGCGGGGAGGAGGAGCTTAATCAGCACCTTCAGAACGTCTCGGAGATGGTCATCAGTAAGTTCTTCCGCTTCCTTCTTCCGTTGTGTCGTGACTTCCTCGATCTTGTCCGTTTATTCTGCTTTGCGCCTGGCTGTAGATCATTAACCTGAGGCGACCGAGATGGCCATGGAGAAGTTGTCGATGGAAGAGGTTGGTCGTGACCTGACTGCCCTCGACTTGGTCAAGGTGGTGGCGGAGGAGAGCAATGGCTTGCGCGCCGTTGGCAATGATCTCTTCCACTATATCTGACCAGACACAAGCGATGTGCACGACATGGCCAACCTAGCTGTGGTGCTGTCCAAGGGCATCGACGTGCTGGACGTGCACAAAGAGTGGGCTGCTCGAGGCAGAGTGGAGATGGCGCTTGCTCTGGTGAAGTCGTGGTACCCTGGTGTCGACCTGAGCATGCTCACCCGCGGCTTCTGCCTTGGGACGACTTACGATGGTCTTCGCGCCAGCATTCCTGCGCTCCAGGCCTGCGGGGTGAAGATTGGCACCTACGTGGACTTGGAGCGTGACTTCAGCGCCCCTAGAGAGCCACGGCCGTTCCACTAGGACCCGATGCCTTGGAATCCCCTTGACGTAGCCTCCAGCAGCCAGCCTCCTTCCACTGACGCTGGTGTCGCCCCTGTTGATCCAGCTCTTGCTCCTTCTACTTCGCAAGCTCCTGACTCTTGATCCCCGAGATGCCGGGTGTATTTGTGAAAGTTGCTACTTTGCTGTGCTACACTTCGGCTGACTTCTGTCGCCGAATTTTGAATCTGCGCGGAGCCTTCGTGCTCCGCTTTATGGCTTGTGCCTTTCGCTTATCTTTGTTTGTGTCTCCGTCATTTGCGGTCTTTTATGCTCGCGCCGGCTGGGATAGCCACCCGGGTTCGAGCTCTTTTGCCTTCCTGACTTGATCTTGTGGGTGCGCGGGAGCGCGTCCACTGGGTGTAGTCCCCGAGGTTCGGGCCGACTAGGGCAGCCAGCCGGGGCGAAGCTCTTTTGGCTACCTTGACTTGAGTTTGTGGGTGCGCGGGAGCACGTCCACTAGGTGTAGTCCCCGAGGTTCGGGCCGGCTGGGGTAGCCAGCCGGGGCGAAGCTCTTTTGGCTACCTTCACTTGAGTTTGCGGGTGCGTGGGAGCGCGTCCACTGGGTGTAGTCCCCGAGGTTCGGGCCGACTGGGGTAGCCAGCCGGGGCGAAGCTCTTTTAGCTACCTTGACTTGAGTTTGTGGGTGCGCGGGAGCGCGTCCACTAGGTGTAGTCCCCGAGGTTCGGGCCGGCTGGGGTAGCTAGCCGGTGCAAAGCTCTTTTGTCTACCTTGATTTGAGTTTGTGGGTGCACGGGAGCGCGTCCACTGGGTGTAGTCCCCGAGGTTCGGGCCGGCTGGGGTAGCCAGCCGGTGTGAAGCTCTTTTGGATACCTTGACTTGAGTTTGTGGGTGCGCGGGAGTGCGTCCAGTGGGTGTAGTCCCCGAGGTTCCGGCCGGCTGGGGTAGCTAGCCGGTGCGAGGCTCTCTTTCCACCTTGTTTCCTGCCAACTTGTGACTCGGGTCGTGCAAGACAAAGTGTTGCTTTGGGTTAGTTTTGTTGTGCATATGCTCATGCGTTAGTTTGTAATTATCGTAGGAGGAAAATGGACATGCTCCCCTTCGAGTTAGGCCGCTAGCAACTCCCCTTTTCTCAGCGAGTATTGGCCCTTCGAGCATTTTTCCTTGCCGGCCGTCAGCCGGGTTGCGGTCTGCAGCCGGAACCGAAGGACTTGCTATGTTGGCGTGCCTCGCGATACTTCGGTTCGGTGTTGTTGGCTTAACTTTTGTAGGGCGCAACCGGTTCGCCTGGACGCCCTTGTTTTCTACACCGGCATCTTCTTGTCACGTGTGCTTTGAGTTTTTGCTCTTGCCGGGTCGATAGCCGTCGTGCGTACTGAATCTAGAATCGAAGAGGTTACTCTAGGCGCCGCGTGCGATATTATGCCGTCTATAGAAATCGTGGGGCCTAGGCCAGCTGGTACGAAAATGCAGATGGTGCGTGGAGTTTGGACGAAGTCCTTAGCGCTGCGCCAAGGCTCTCAATCTTGTTTACTTGTTACAAAAATGGGAAGATACATACACTTTTCTAAGTGTAAAATGGGTGGAGCGGGCTGACATTCCATGGGTGCTCCGTCTCCTCGTCTGAGCGATCTGCCTTGTTCTTCGTCGGCTGCTGTGCGTTGATCATATAGTACGAATTGTTGTGGAGTGCTCGGCTGACGATGAATGGTCCCTCCCATGGCGGGGACAGCTTGTGCATTCCTTTGGTGCTCTGGACCAGGCGCAGCACCAGGTCTCCTTCGCGAAAAGAGGTGGGCCGGATCCGGCTGGCGTGGTATCGGTGCAAGTCTTGTTGGTAAATTGCTGATCTGGACAGAGCCAACTCGCGTGCCTCCTCGAGCAAGTCCACACTGTCCTCCCTTGCCTCCTTGGATTCCTTCTCCGTGTAGAGCTTCTTGCGAGGTGCGTCGAACTGGATGTCTGTGGGGAGAATGGCTTCTGCCCCATAGACGAGGAAGAACGGCGTGAAGCCGGTTGAGCAATTGGGTGTGGTGCGTAGGCTCCAGAGCACTGCTGGCAGCTCCTCTATCCAGCATCCGGGTGACCTGACGAGCGGTTCGATGAGCCTCGGCTTGATTCTAGCTAGCACCAAACTATTAGCGCGCTCGCATTGTCCGTTGGACTATGGGTGTGCGACCGATGCCAGATCCAGGCGGATCCCTTTTTCCCCACAGAAGCGGGCGAAGACTCCTTTCGCAAAGTTGGTTCCATTGTCAGTAATGATGTTGTGCGGGTAGCCGAACCGGATGATGATGTCTGTGAAGAACTTGATCACCGTCGCTCCATCCAGCTTCTTGATTGGCTTCGCCTCGATCCACTTGGTGAACTTGTCCATGGCCACGAGTAGGTGCGTCATGCCGGATCGAGCTGTCTTGAATGTCCCAACCATGTCCAGGCCCCAGACCGCGAATGGCCAGGTGATCGGTATTGTCTTGAGCGCCGCAGACAGCGTGTGCTTTAGCTGGCTGAATCGCTGGTAGCCGCTGCATGTCTAGACTATTTCTTTGGCGTCCTTCAGTGCCGTAGGCCAATAGAAACCATGCAGAAGGGCCTTGGCTGCTATCGCCCTTGACGAGGCATGGTGTCCACACTCGCACTGGTGTATGTATGTTAGAAGCTTGGCTCCTTCCTCCCAACTGACGCATCGCTGGTAGATGCCTACGACGCTGCGCTTGTACAGCTCGTTGTTGATGATGGTGTAGGCGCTTGCCCTTCGTCGCACTTGTCGTGCTGCCACCTCTTCTGTTGGCAGTTCACCCTTGGCCAAGAAATCCATGAACAGCTTTGCCCAGTCGGGCGCCTCCCGTATGGTGTGCATCGTTTGTATGATGAGCTTGATCTCCTCGCGGACGGTCGACTCCAGAGCGTCTGGAGGTCTGCTGGGTGGGAGGGTGTTGATGTCGACCGCGGGCTGCGTCGAGGTAGTTTCCGTATGCGGCAAGGCAGTCCCCGGGTGCGGCATGACAGTCCCCGGGTGCGGTGTAGCATTCCCCGGGTGCGGCGCAGCACCGGCTGTTCTTGGATCCGCGTCGAGTACGATGGAGTCGGACTCTGGTGAGGGAGTGATGGAAGGCTTGCGCATGTGCTCGAGGGAGACTCCGGGCGGTATGGCTTGTCTTGTTGACCCGACCCTGGCCAAAGCGTCAGCGGCTTCATTGTTGGCTCTGGGTACAAGGTGAAACTCACATCCTTCAAAGCAGGCGCACAACTGCTGGACGAAGAAGCGGTAAAGGGCCATGTTCGCGTCCCTGGCGTCCCATTCGCCGGATACTTGTTGTACCACCAAGTCCAAGTCTCCGAAACACAGCACCCTCTGAATGCCTATCTGCTTGGCCATTTTGAGTCCATGGATGAGTGCCTCGTACTCGGCGACGTTGTTGGAAGCTTTGAAGTGGATCTGGAGAACGTATTCCAGCCGGTCGCCTTTGGGTGAGGTTATCACGATTTCGGCTCCGAGTCCTCCCCTCATTTTCGACCCGTCGAAGTGTAGCTTCCAGTAAGTTGAGTCCGGCACTGGGGGCATGTATTGTGTCTCCGCCCAATCGACGATGAAATCATCCAATGCTTGCGACTTGATTGCTGTGCGTGGCTCATACTAGATGTTATGCGCAGCGAGCTCGATGGCCCATTTCGCCACGCGGCCAGTGGCGCCTTTGTTGCCGTTGATCTCCGCGAGTGGGGCCAATGCTACCACCCAGATGCAATGCTCCTGGAAGTAGTGCTTGAGTTTCTTGGCGGCCATGTACACGCCGTACACCAGCTTCTGGTAGTGAGGATAGTTCTGCTTGGATAGCGAGAGCACCTCACTCAGGTAGTATACGGGGCGCTGGTCCATCTGAGCCTTTCCTTCCTCTGGTCGCTCCACGACCAGTACCACGCTGACCACTCTGTTTGTGGCAGCGATGTACATCAGCATGGGCTCCTTTGCGGCTGGCGCCGCCAGGACGGGTGGCGAGGCGAGCATGCGCTTGAGGTCTCGGAAAGCTTCATCCGCCTGAGCTGTCCAGACAAATTTGTATGTCTTCTTCATCGGCTGGTACAGGGGGAGAGCCTTCTCTCCCAGCCGGCTAACAAACCGGCTGAGTGAAGCGAGGCACCCGGTGAACTTCTGTATGTCGTGCAGGTTCTGTGGCAGCTCCATGCGCTCGATGGCTCCGATCTTCTCCTGGTTCGCCTCGATTCCACGCTCGGAGACGAGAAAGCCTAGGAGCTTGCTGGCTGGGATGCTGAACACGCACTTTTCTGGGTTCAGCTTGATCTGGAAATGGCGGAGGTTGTCGAACGTTTCCTTCAAATCCTCAAGGAGCGTGCGCCGTTCCTTGGTCTCGATGACGATGTCGTCGATGTAGGCGTGTACGTTCTTTCCAATCTGCGTCTGCAGGCATTTCTGCATGCAGCGCTGATAGGTTGCGCCTGCGTTCTTCAATACGAAAGGCACGGTGGTGTAGCAGTATGCTCCATACAGGGTTATGAACGATGTCTTTATTTGATCGGTTACATTGATCTTGATCTGGTGGTAGCCCGAGTAAGCGTCCAAAAAAGACAACAAATCGCACCCGGCAGTGGAGTCGATGACCTGATCAATTCGCAGCAGGGCGAAAGGATCTTTGGGACAAGCCTTGTTGATACTGGTATAGTCGACGCACATGCGCCATGTCTTGTTCTTCTTCAGCACCAGCACCGGGTGGAAAACTTCCATGATGAAGCCGGCCGCGAGCAACCGGGTGATCTCCTCACCAATGGTTCTTCTTTTTTCTTCTACGAAGCGGCGTAAAGATTGTTTGACCGGCTTCGTGTCCGGTCGAACTTGAAGGGAGTGCTCAGCGAGTTCCCTCGGGACACCTGGCATGTCTTTGGGGGCACCATGCGAAAATGTCCCGAATCTCACGGAGGAAATCTACGAGTGTGCTTTCCTATTTGCTGTCCAGGCCGTCTCTGACCAGGACAATCTTGCTTGAGTCATCCTCGTTCAGCAGGATCTTCCTTGTCCCCTACGAGGGCTTGAACTGCGATTCTCCAGCCGGTTTGGGCTCTCCAAGCGGCATGTCCTTCTGCAGAGCCGCCATGTTCTGCATTATGACGCGCTTCTCTTCAACAATGATCATTGCTTCGTCCAACTTAGAGCCATCTGAAGCGCATTCGATTGAACGCTTGTAGCATCCATCAATGGTGATCACTCCCTTTGGGCCCGACAGCTTCATCTTGAGGTACGCGTAGTGCGGTACTCCCATGAACTTGGTCAGAGCTGGGCGCCCTAGTATGGCGTGGTAGGCGCTGGAGAGATTCACGACCTCGAACCAAAATGGCTCGCGGCGGAAGTTGTTCTCGCTGCCGAAGATGACCTCCAGCCGGATCTTGCCGATTGGGGAGTGCGACGGCCCTGGTACTACTCCGTGGAATGAAGTGCTTGAGGGTACTAGCTGGGATTCACTGATGCGCAGCCTCTCGAGGATGCTCCGGTAAAGGAGGTTGATGATGCTCCCTCCATCGATCAGTACCCGAGAGAAACGGCATGAATGCTTCTTGGAGATGATGATGGGGTCCAGGACCAACGCGTAGCTGCCAGGGCTTGGTAACATGGCCGGCTGATCCTCCTTGCTCCAGGTGATCGCTTGATCGGACCAGTGCAGGTACTGAGGGACGAGTGGGACGATTGCGTTCATCTCCCCCTCAGGTCTCCGCTTGGCGTTCTTCGTTTCCGGCTCCGCCAGGAATATGTGGTAGTTACCCACCTGCCACGGGTAACGATCCTTGTCATCCTCACGGCGGTTGTGTCGTTCCCTGTTATCTGGTGAGCCTCCGGCTAGCGGTGGAGGTGGTGGTGGGAGTCCACCAGCTTCGACCATTTTCTTTGTCCAGCTGCATTGGCGCGTCGTGTGGTTTGCGGGCTTGTTGCCGCCGCTGTGAAACTTGCACGGCCCGTCGAGCATGGACTCCATGGTGTACTTAGGCCAAGGCGGCCTGTCGTCCGGCCTCTGCCTCCGACTTCCCCCTGCAGCCGGGTCCTCATGCACCGCGGCTACCTGTTTGGTACCGTACCGGCTATCCGGCTGGTCGTATTTTCTCTTGCCATGGCGATTGTCGTGACCGTGTCGCCTGGGATGATGGTCGCCCGGCTGGCATCGCTCTGCCTGCTCATCCGTGATGATTTGGCCCTGGTCGTCCACCACGATGGGCTTCTTCATTGCCGCGTCTGCGATGGCATACTTGTCTGCGATGGCCATGACCTGAGCCATGGTTTGCGGGTCTGCCCGGCTGAGTTTATTCTTCAGAATGGTGCCGTCTCGGCAGCCGTTGGTGAAGAAGTCTATCACCTGGTGCTCACGCACCCCTTCACACGAATTGTGCATGCTGGCCCACCGGGTGAGGTAGGCGCGATCTGACTTGTCCTTGCCTTGTACGCAGAGGGCGAGCTCACGAGGTCGACCTGGCCGCTTGTATGTTCTGGTGAAGTTGTGGATGAACGCCTCTTCGAAGTCCAGCCACGCGTTGATGCTGTTGTCGGGGAGGCTGTTGGGCCACGTCCTCACCGAGTCGACGATCATGAGGGGGACTTAGCGGACGGCCAAGCGAAGGTTGCCATTGGAGATTCCCACCGCGGTGGTGTAATCGACCAACCAATCCTCAGGCTTGACGGTTCCGTTGTACTTTGGCGTGTCTCTTGGGAGCGAAAATCCTTTCAGAAATGGCTCGTTCCGGATGCGCGGGCCGAAACCCTTTGGGCCAGCCGGACTTTCCTCCTCCAAGGTTCATGACTGCACCAGGAGGTCGATGCGCTCCTGCGCATCAGCTGGTTCTCGGGGACCGAGACGGCCCTTCAAACGTCACACAGGCGGGTCCTTGTTCGCGTCTGCTTCCTCTTCCGATGCTCGCGTCTTTTTCCCCTGGGAGGCTCCGCCTGCGCGACTAATGCTAGAGGCAGCGGCATCACGGTTGTGGCGACCGCGGTTGCCAGATTAGCCACGCGGGCGGTTGTTTTGCCCGACCCCTCCTAGAGAAGAGGCCTGTTGATGTTTGCTTCCTCCATGCACCGTCTGGTCTGCGCCTTTGTGGACGACGATGTCGCGGGAGTTGCCCACCTGGCTGGGGACACCCTTGGCCTACTGCTTGTTAGCAGTGGCCACGGGGAGCTGCACATGCTCCTGCTGGCGACGAAGTTCCTCGCCCTCTAGGTGTTTTATCTCCACGGACGCCGCCTCGGCTGCCCTCATGTTCTTGGCGGGAGTGCTATAGACGGGTCGCGCCACACCTGCATGTGAGTCGGCGGCACGGTCCAGTTCCGACGCCAGGTTGCGCCCTCGGTCCTGGATCTTCTTGACGAAGCCATGAGCTGTGTTGTACTCGTGCACGGTGGCGTTCAGTCGACGCTGGTTAGCCGCGACCTTGGTGGCTTCCTCCAGGAGCTTTTGGCATGTAGCTTCGAGCGTTGCCGCCGCAGCCGCTGGATCCGTCTCGACGACGACCGGAGCGCGCAGGTGTTGGATGGAGGCGGTGAGCGGGTCTTGCTCTTGCTCGAGCACGGGGTTTTCTCCTCCTGCCCGACGTTCTTGAGGCTGCCGATGGTTTTCGCGAGCGTTCACCATCATGACTTCGACGCAAACCCTCCCTGCGGCTGGGACACGGGAGAGGGGCACATCGAGGACGGGGGTGACCACGCCGGGAAAACCCTCAGCGACAGTGGCGACGTAGACGCGGACATCTCCAAAATGCATGATGGAGCCGCCGGCGGGGAAGGTGTTCCCAGCAAAACATGCTGCGTCGTCGATGACACAGTCGAAGGCACCGAGCGTGAGAACGAGGCCAGAGGCCACGCGATGACCCACGGTGGGCGCCAACTGTCGTGGTGGGGAACACGGCAGAGCCATCGGGGATGGCAAAGAAGGGACACACGTATGCATTCTGTGGCTCACGCAACGGGTTGGGCACGGTGCACTGCAAACACAGGAACGTACCCAGGTTCAGGGCCCTCTTGGCGAGGTAACACCCCTACTCCTGCAAGATGAACTATGTATGGGAGCTTGATGCTCAGTACATGTGCTCCTTGAGCTGTTTCCTTAGCTACTATCGATGGCTAGAGGAAGATGGGAGCAAGATGCTAACACTTCTATCCTTCTATTGTTGCCTACCTAGAACCTTGGCTCTGCCCTCCCTTATATACTGGTCTGGGGGGCAGATTACAGATTGGGACCTAGGGTTTACTGTTTGGATATGGGTTTACAGGGCAGGGCCGGCTGCAGGGCCCAGCCAGTGGGCCAGGACCTAGTCCGCCCTTCTTTTAGCGTCACCCTTCTCTTTAGTGGTCACCCGGGCTTCCTTTGGGGCATCACCCTTGCTTTAACGGTCACCCGGACCGCTTTCACCAGTCCAGCCGACCGTCTTGCTTTATCTTCGTCTGGTAGCACTGGTCATGACGGCATACCAGCTTCCTTGATGACGAGGGAGGGCCAGAAGCGTACCCCGCACGGAGCGTCAGTCCTTCCATTCTCTCCATCGAATCCGAGGTGAGCCGGGTGGGAACAGCCACCCGACCGGTTCTTTTGGCCACCGGCTAGACGGGCCAGCCGGGAAGGTTATAAGCCCAGCCGGGCTTGCTTGCCAGACGGCTAGAGTTGTAATTCATGGAGGCCATGCGACTTGCATCTTCTAGAGCCGGCCTACTTATGCCTGGCTTTCCCCACCCGGGGGTCATCCCCCGACAACCAAACACATTACAGATGCTCTTATTAAAATTAAGGACGAAAAGTTGAAACACAAAGCCTCTATTCCTAGGAAAGTAGAAGATTGTTGGGAACCCATCATTAATATGCAAGTGAATGACTTTGATCTCAAATCTTCATGTGACCTTGGTTCTAGTGTCTTCTAGTGTCTCTATTATGCCTAGAAAGATCTATGAAATCCTTGATTTGCCACCTTTGGAAGATTGCTATTTGGATGTCCCACTTGATGATAATGCTAAAAAGAAACTCATGGGGAGTGTTAATGATGTTCTTATTATGGTTAACAATGCTTATGTCCCTGTTGATCTCTATGTTTTGGATGTTGAATACAATTCTTCTTGTCCTATTACTTTGGGAAGACCTTTTCTTAGAACTATTGGTGCCATCATTGATATGAAAGAAGGAACCATTAAATCTCAATTTCCTTTCAACAAAGGTATTGAACACTTCCCTAGGAGGAGAGAGAACTTGCCTTTTTCTCCTCCTTTGAAAGCAAGGTTTGATGTTAATGCTTCTTCATTTGAAAATACTTGATTCTTGCTTCTTATGCCTAACTTAAAGGTGTTAAAGAAAAGTACTTCTTAGGAGATAACCCAATAGTTTTCTTTAGTCTTGGAAGTTATTACTTATGCAATTACCTCTCCTTATCCTTTTTATTTGATTTTTGTGCCAAGAGTAACCTCTAATGAAAGTGAAGTAAGATTTGGGGAGTTGCTATCCCGAAACAGATTTTTGTTCTCCACTGTAAAAACTCATGTAAAATCTCTGTAAGTCGGATTGAGCTGTAATTTTCTGAATAAACCCCCCAGGTTGTTAGATAACTTTCATTAGTTCAACACTTTTTGATTTGAGCAATAGAAGGTCTTCGAAAAAATCGGTTTCTACCTGCTGGTTTGTTTTGACAGATTTCTGCCATTATTTGCATTTGCTTCTTATTGATTCCTTTTGGGGTTCTTTTTGGGAAATTGAGCTTTTTGAGGGAATTGCTATAGTAGATTATGTATTTAGTGAAAGTTTTTCTGTTTTAAAACTAAAACCGAAAGGTCTATTATCTTTTGAATGCCCTAATGTTGCTAATGAAGATTGTGTGAAGTTTTGTATGAAGGGAAATTTTCAGGTGTAGAGAAAGAATGATGTAATGGGATGAAGAATGGACAAAATCTCAAGCTTGGGGATGCCATCCTGTGTCACCCCAAGAAATATTCAGGAGGTACAAGTGTCAAATCTTGGGGATGCCCAAGGCATACCCTTCTTTATCAATAAAAATCTTAGGTCTTTCTAGACACTTTGTTTTTTATTATTTCATGCACAATTGTGTTGTTCTTGGAGCGTCTTAGTTTTCGTTTTTGTTTTTGGTTTGCTTTGTTTGCTTGAATAAAGTAGTTGGACCCCCGTTTTTGCTGTGTTGTTTCAAATAAGTTGATTGGTGCTGGAGAGAAGTAGAAAGTTCTTGCTTTAGTAGTACAAGAGGAGCTTGGTTTGACTGTGACTTAGACTTTATCATGTCATGCTAGATGTTGTTTTGACCTTATGCTTAGTGATAATTGCTGTAGCATGACTTGTTCAAAACAATTAGGATTGCTTAATGTGCCTTGAAAGAATCATGCATTGTTTTAGCATACAAAATCATAGTATTGTGGTATTCTCCTTTGATGCTTTGTTTGGGTTGACTTGGCACATGATCACACCATGTTATGACTATGAACCAGTCATCCTAGCCTCTATGATCATTTAGTTTTTTAATTGTAGTACCACTTTATGCTTTGATTAGTAATGTTTTGTCGCTCTGCATGATTATGGCCATTATTGCTCTCTTAGTTGGTCGCTCCCAGTCTTTTGCTAGCCTCCACTTGTATGAGTAAGATCTACTCATGCATCCAACTCCCAAGAAACCAATTTATTCCCAAGTGTCCACTGTAAATTCCTATGCATGGTGTGTTACACCATTCTAAGTATATTCTTGTTTTATCTATCTTCCAAATTAAACTTGTTATGTGAAACTTAGTGATTAAAGATCTCACAAACTTGATGGCACACTTTATTTTTCTTGCCCCTAAATAAACTTGAACCATTGTGTCATATATGTTGTATATGCTTGCACTTATACGTTGGAATTAGCATAACCATGCTGTCATGGGGAACGCTTTCAACATTGCACTTGTACATTGTACCCAGTTGATATCATGCTCTTTTGTTTGCGGATGTCGTCGGTGTGAAATAAAAGGGGAGCTTGTAAGTCCATGGAGTTATGTATGTGTGTTAGAGAAACGCCTAGGCCGCTAGCCTAAGCCATGCCTAATCATGGTGGAAACTTGCGGCATCACCATAGTGAGCAATCTCTGAAGCTTTCTTCTTATAAAAAAGAGACATATTGAAAAGAGGAAAGAGAGAAAAAAGCACCATTTTCCCATGGTAAATAAGAAGATCGCTGAGATGCTCATTGTCTGCTTGCCTTGTCATTTTGATATGGGATAGCTCCTGTATCATGTGCAAGGGATACCCCGTTGGCGGTTCTCTATGATACACATGTACTTACTATGACAAGAACTTACCGGTGACTAAAGTTGAGTAGCATGAGGAGGGCCCTCGTACTCAAGGGACATGAGATTTCCAATTTATACTTTGTCAAGCATATACTCCATAGTTTGTTCACTTTAACCTTAATCACTTCAAGATGCTTATGATAGGTAAATTAGAGCTCAAAGCTAACAAGTACCATAATGTTTGGAAGCTCTTTATGAGACTTGAAATCCCTGCTTCCCTTTTATGAAGGGCCTTTCTTCTGATGACCCACAAGTATAGGGGGTGTATCGTAGTACTTTTGATAAATAGGAGTGTCGATCCCAACGAGGAGCAGAAGGTGTCGACTAGTGGTATGGAGCAGGAAATCTCTGTAAATACTTAGCAAACATATTTTTAGGGGTTTTCTGATAAAGGAAGGAAATAAAGTGCGATTAATAAAGACAACAAACAATTGCAGCAAGTGGCCCAATCCTTTCTTAGCAAAGGATAAGCCGGTGGAAATACTAGTGAGGACCAATCGTTCTCGAGGACACATGGGAATATTGTCAAGTGCTTTTGCTTCAAATAGCTGACTAGTCTTCTTTGGTTTGATAAGTGTTGTGTGGGTGAACCTGTGCTAATGTACCGAACTTACTTGGACTAATACATACTTATTATTAAACCCCTTGCAAGCATCCGCAACTACAAGAAAGCAATTAAGGCATAAACCTAACCACAGCCTTAAACTCTAAGATCCTACACTCCCTTGTGCAATGGTGTCCTAACGGGGGTTCAGGTTTCTGTCACTCCTGCAACCCCACAATTAGTAGCCAAATACACAATGCATTCCCCTAGGCCCATAAATGGTGAAGTATCATTGTAAGATCCCTCCCTTTATAAAGGTAAGGACCCCTGTGATTGCAATGCTAGTCCCTGGATCAATGCTATCAGCCACAGTTTAAGATGAAGTACACATAAACAAAGGTCATTATTACATATCATTCTAGAGACAAACATAGTCTTTTACAAACTCCATGGCCATAGGCCTAATACAAGAGTTCAAATATAGAATAAGATAAATAAGTCTTCATCTTCATGTGCCATAGGCAAGCATGTTGAGTGTAGACTCATAACCCCTAATCATCATCAGAATAACCTGCAACATCACAAGTTACAGCCACAGTGGGTCAATACATTGGAATAGTATTGGCAAGTGATACCTTAGTAAATTATTAGCATCTAGTTACTACATGAATTTGGCTAAGTATAGCTTAGGCTTGCTTTGGTCAAAATAGGTTTTACCTATTAGTTGAAATCACTAAGTTTTTCTTTGACAAAAACTTTCCCAAGGAATCACCAATAGAAATTGTTGAGCCTTCACCCTTGTTCAACCACAAGTTTTAACTTAGAAATTGGGATGAGGAGATTCTTGATAGCTTCCATGTCTTGATGCTCAAGTTGTCCAATACCAGGGACATGGCTAAGTACTTAGATTCTTCCATCTGCAGAGGTTGTGCACTTTCCCCACAAGACTTGATTTTCACCAAGACAGGACCTTTCAGAAGCCTTCCCTTAGACCAAATGGACGTGTTCCAACCTATCATCCCACTACCACCAACTGTCCAAATGGCTAAGTTATTGCAACCTATATGATCCATGTAGAGCCCATATTGCCATGTGGCTGCACTAGAAGCTTCTTAACATATGGCATCTCAAATCCCTTTGTTCCTGGGTGGCTTTACACAAGTGAGATACACAAGGTAAGCCATATAAATGGGCCTTGTGTAACCACTCACCACAAACCAATCTTTCCATTCCACCCAGGTGTTTCATTCACTTAGTTGTTTTATTAAGCAAAACTTAAGTCCAAAGACTTAGAAATATTTCTCATAGCATGAATATATAACCACCCTTGGTTGCTACTAGCTAGGGTAAGCATGGCAATGGGAAGCATCTTAACTTAGTGAAATTTCTAATAATTCTACAACTACTAGGATTTCCCAAGCATATCATATAGATACTTATCCAAAATATTCATGCAAGTCCTATACAAAATATTTCTAGTGCATAGTTGAAAAATATGGGAATAAAATCATGAAGCACCACTTGCCTTGGTAGTTTGGGGAGTTGCAACAATCTTCACAACCACAATCACTATTAGCACCAAAATCTACACATAAAAATAAGGCACCAAAATCACATAACAAAATATATACAAACAAAAATATATGAATGCATGCAAATGCCATGTGATGATTTTTCTACACCAAACAACACAAGTGTACAGTACTAAAACATAAACAAGTCCATGATACTCAAAATAGACTTTATTTGATCTTTAAAACATTTTTCAAATCATTTATATAACCAAAATAAGCCTACACAAGTTTCTGCAAAAACAACCATTTTTGCAGAAGCAAAACATTAAACACATTGCATAAACAGATAGGATTTTCTCTCCTGATTCCAATGATATAAAGTTTGCAAAATTTGAACGTGGGAATCAAAAGTTATGAATTTTACAAGTTTGGTTAACTAATAGATCAAATTTCTGTTTTAAATTTAAACTCAGGTCAAGCGGCGCTCTCTGATTCGTCGGTACCGCTTCACACGGATCGACCAGTGTGGACCGCACGATCTAAATGAAATCGCACGGCCAGATCTGACTCGTACCCCTTTGTTAAGTGATTCTATCTCACGCGTTAGATCTAGATCCAAGGGCTCGCGATCAAACGACCAAGGATCAGCGGCGCTGGCGACGGTGGCGCGGTGGCGGCGCTCTGTCAGCGACGCTCCGGCGAATACAGGAGGGGCTGGGGTGTGTGGCATGGCTTACCAGGCTCGCAAGGTTACGAGGAAGCTCAACGTGGCAGTAGTTTGTCGAGGGGCGCACGGACGCCGCGGCAGGACCTCGTCGGAGTTGTGCGCGGCGTCGGGTGCTTGCAGATGGTGTTGTTGCCAATGATGGAGACCGCCCTAGCACGAACCAGTGGGGTCATAGGATGCACAAGGTCATGGCGAACAAGACAGGGTCAGAGAGGATGCAAGGGGCGCTCGGACTTTACCGGTATTCCTCGTCGAAGTTGAGCGGCGGCGCTGTTGCTTGCAGGGGTGGACGGGAACGGCTGCCTGGGTCAAGCGCGGCCAAACGAGAGGGGTCAGGAGGTGCACAAGGTTGCAAGGAACACACTCGTTTGAATTAGAAGGTAAGGGGTGGTCTGGCTCACCGGAATTTCGTCGCTGGAGTTGGTTCTATCTGCGGCGTTGCAACGCGGAATTGAGGCAGTCCGGTGGTGGAGCGAGCGAGTGGTGTGAGGGGAAATGGTCATGGTGCAGAGGAGATTAAATAGCCAGGAGCGGGGCGGCGATTACGCGCTGCATCAATGGGAATTAAGCGGGCAGTGACTGCGGCGAGGTAACGGCGGAGCGACTCGGCCGCGCGTTGATTGAGGACGAAGCTGACGGGGCACGGTGGGGTCAAGCTGTCAGCGGGTGGGTGCACGCAGCTGCGGTGAGAAACAGAGGGAAACGAAAATCCCGGGTGGGCTTCTTTGTCTATTGGGCTGAAAAGCTGGCGCCAGGCCCGGTTCTGTTTTCTAATTCCTTTTCTTTTTCTAAATTGATTTTTAGGAAACTATTTCAAATGAATTTAAAAGCATTTGAATTCCAAACTTTTCTGGACTTTTGTAAAATGCAACCTTCACATTTTTGGGCATAAAACCATGCTGCCTTGCTGGACTAGTTTGATTCCTTTTGAGAATTCAAAATAAACAGTGCCTTAGTACGAGATTTAATGAAGATATATAAATGGTTTAAAACCATATTTTGTTGTTGGAAATTTTTGTTCAAGCTTTGAAACTCATCAAACAATCCTATGACCAGACAACAATGGTTTTAAAACAATTATTATCTCACTAGAGAGTAACATTGGATCAAAGCTTGTTCACATGAAATAATAGCACCCAAAGTTTCTGTTTCATTCAAAGGAGTTTGAAATTGAACCCTATATGAATATGCATGCATGGATGATATGTAAAGCTTTGAAAACATGATTTTAGGGATGTTACAAATCTAACCCCCTTAAGGTGAATCTCGCCCACGAGATTCGGATTGGCTAGCAAATAGGTGAGGGTGGTCTTTCCGAAGATCATCTTCTCTTTCCCATGTTGCTTCTTCTTCGGAATGATGGTTCCATTGAACTTTGCAGAATTTGATAGTCTTAGTCCGATTAAATCTTTCTGCAGTCTTAAGAATTTTGATAGATTTTTCCTCATAAGTGAGATCACTTTCCAACTGAACCTCCTCCAAAGGTATAGTATCCTTCAAAGATGTCTCCTCCCTCTCTGGATGGCATTTCTTTAGCTGGCTCACATGAAACACATTGTGAACGGCAGACAATGATTCTGGCAATTCAATCTCATAAGCTACTTCTCCTTTACGACTCAGAATCTTGAATGGTCCAACATATCTTGGGGCCAATTTTCCTTTGACTCCAAATCTCTTCACTCCACGAAGTGGTGACACTCTAAGATAAGCTCTATCACCCACTTCATAGGTGACCCCTCTATGCTTAGGATCTGCGTAGCTTTTCTGTCGGGACCGTGCTATCTTCAATCTGTCCTTAACTAGCTTGACTTTCTCTTCTGCTTCTTTGATTAGTTCTGGTCCGAACAGATTTCTTTCTCCCACACCATTCCATAACAATGGGGTGGTACACTTTCTCCCATAGAGAAATTCAAATGGTGCCGTCTCAATACTGGCTTGATAGCTGTTATTGTAAGAGAATTCTGCGTAAGGTAGACTTTCATCCCAACTAGCTCCATAGTCTAGAGCACAGGCTCTCATCAACATATCTTCAAGAATCTGGTTGGTCCTTTCTATTTGTCCATCAGTTTGAGGATGAAAAGCAGTGCTGAATTCCAACCTCGTTCCCAATTACTCATGCAATTGCCTCCAAAAATGAGAAGTGAATTGAGTTCCCCTATCAGACACAATGCTTTTGGGTACTCTATGCAGACACACAATCCTACTCATATAGATCTTGGCTATCTTAGCACTTGTGTAGGTTGTCTTTACGGGTATGAAATGAGCCACTTTAGTTAGGCGATCCACTACTACCCAAATAGAATCATATCCTGACCTGGTCCTTGGCAGTCCAGTGATGAAGTCCATGCCAATCTTGTCCCACTTCCAATCAGGAATAGGTAGTGGTTGTAGCAATCCTGCTGGTTTCTGATGTTCCGCTTTCACTCTACTACATACATCACACAAAGCAATATATTCAGCGATGTCCTTCTTGAGGTTATTCCACCAAAATCTTTCCTTCATATCCATGTATATTTTGGTGTTACCCGGATGAATGGAATATGGTGAGTTGTGTGCTTCTTGTAAAATCAGTTTCCAAAGCTCCGGATCTTGCGGAACGCAGATATGTTTTCCATACCATAAAGTACCCTGTTCATCTTCATGGAATCCTTTGGCTTTTCCTTTACCAATCTTTTCCTTAATCTCTTCAATTTCCTTATCTGTCTTTTGGGCTTCTTTGATTTTGTCCAACAAAGTGGGTTGAACGTCCAATGACATGAGATGTCCTCCAGGCACAATCTCCAATCTGAGATCTCTAAATTGGGAACACAGATCATCTGGTAACTCTCCCTTAGTAAGGCCATTCACAAATACCTTACGGCTTAGAGCATCCGCTACAAAATTTGCTTTACCGGGGTGGTATTGCAAACTCAAATCATAGTCCTTGATGAGTTCTAGCCATCTTCTTTGTCTCATATTGATTTCTTTCTGGGTGAAGATATACTTCAAACTTTTGTGATCCGTGAACACTTCACATCATTTTCCCAAAAGATAGCGTCTCCATGTTTTGAGTGCATGGACAACAGAGGCTAACTCTAAATCATGAGTTGGGTAATTTACCTCATGAGTTTTGAGTTGTCTCGAGGCATAAGCCACAACTTTCCCTTCTTGCATTAGTACTGCACCTAATCCATGATGAGATGCATCACAATACACTTGGAAGTTTTTCTCCAAATCTGGCAGACATAAGACTGGTGCTGTCACTAGTCTCTTCTTCAATTCTTGGAAACTGAGTTCACATCCTTCAAACCAAGCAAATTTCTTGTCTTTCTTTAGCAACTCTGTCATTGGCTTAGCTATCTTGGAGAAATTCTCAATGAACCTTCTGTAGTATCCTGCCAAGCCAAGGAAACTACGAACCTCTTTCACTGACTTAGGAGATTCCCACCCAGTTACAACTGACACTTTTGCGGGATCAACTGCTACACCATCTCCTGACACAACGTGTCCAAGAAATCCAACTTCATTCAACCAAAATTCACACTTGCTGAATTTGGCATACAACTTATGCTCTCTAAGCTTCTCAAGTATCAAACGCAAATGTCCTTCATGCTCTTCTTTGCTCTTAGAGTAGATCAAAATGTCATCGATGAAAACGACAACAAACTTGTCAAGGAACTCCATGAACACCTTGTTCATCATATTCATGAAGTATGCTGGTGCATTAGTCAAACCAAATGGCATCACGGTATACTCATACAATCCATACCTAGTGGTAAAAGTTGTCTTAGGTATGTCTTGTTCTCTTATCTTGAGCTGGAAATAACCTGACTAGAGATCAATCTTTGAGAACACACAGGCTCCTTCTAGCTAATCAAACAAGTCATTGATTCTAGGCAAAGGGTATTTGTTCTTAATAGTTACCTCATTGAGTGAACGGTAATCTATGCATAACCTTTGACTTCTATCTTTCTTTTCCATAAACAAAACTGGTGCTCCCCAGGATGAAGAACTAGGTTGAATAAATCCTTTATGTAACTGTTCTCCAAGTTGTTTCTTGAGTTCTTTCAACTCATCAACTGACATCTTGTAAGGTCTCTTTGCTATTGGTCCAGATCCTGGTAGCAAATCAATCAGAAATTCCACATCTCTATCTGGTGGCACTCCTGGCAATTCTTCCGGAAACACATCCGGATATTCACTCACAATAGGCACACTGTCTATGCTAACCCCCTTAAGAGAATTTAGCTTACTCCCTTTCGGTTCAAAGTTAGTCTTGAATCTAATCCTTTTGTTTTCTGGAGTTGTGAGTGTGACAGTATGGTTGGCACAATCTAGCACTCCCTTGTGCTTGGTCATCCAATCCATTCCCAAAATGACATCCAATCCTTGGGAATTTAGGATTATCAGATTAACTGGAAACTTATACTTCCTGAACTCTATGACTAGATCATGACATCCTGAGTTCACTATCATTTCTCCGCTAGGAGAACTTACTTTTATAGGACACCCAATAGTTTCTACCGGTAATTCATTTCTTTCAACAAATGCTCTTGATATGAATGAATGAGATGCACCAGTATCAAAGAGAACAAATGCTGGAACAGAATTGAGTTTGAACTTACCAGCAACAACATCAGGTTCCTCATAGATCTCTTCCACATTGATGTGGTTCACCTGTCCCTTCTAGAAAGGATTGGGCTTGTTGGGTCCTTCAACTTTCTTTTCTGGGCACTCATTTGCATAATGCCCCATATTCTTGCACTTAAAACATTCAACCTGACTAAGATCCTTCTTGACAGGCTGGCTTCCACTACCACTTCCACTTCCATTGTGGTGGCTTTTGTATCCACACTTGTGATTCTTGTACTTATCATTGTCATGACTACGGTGATGCTTGTTGTCATGATGACGGTTGTGGTTGTGGTAGTTGTTGTACTTTCCATGCTTGTGGGATCATCATAATGGGAACTCTTGTGAGACGATCCCGAGCTGTGCTTGTCAGAGTGCTTCCTTTTCCTGCTTTCAACCTGTTTCATCTTGCTCTCCAAGATGGCAGCCTTGTCACAAAGAGATTGATAAGTGGGGACATAGGCCACAAATAACTGCAGGTTCAGTTTGTCGTTCAGTCCTTCGAGGAACTTCTCTTTCCTCTTGGCATCAGTGTCAACTTCATCCGGTGCATAACGCGCCAGATTGTTGAACTCCTCGATATATTCAGCCACGCTGCGGTGGCGCTGCTTCAGATTATGGAATTCTTTTTTCTTCAAGCTCATCATTCCAGATGAGATGTGAGTTGTACGGAAAACATCTTCAAAGATAGCCCATGTCACATCCTCAATGGGAGTGGTGATCTGGAAGTTATCCCACCAAGTAGCTGCTGGTCCTTCCAACAAGTGTGCTACAAACCTGACTTTATCCTCATCAGTACAGCAACCAGTTACCAAATCCTTGTTCACTGAGCGTAGCCAATCACTGGCCACCATGGGATCAGTAGTTCCTGAGAACTTTGCTGGCCTTAGTCTTAAGAATCTGGTGAGCATGTCAAAACCTGGTGGATTGTTCTGATTGTTGTTGTTATTGTTGTTGTTCTGATTCTGCATGAAAGTTGTCATCATTTGCATCAGCTGTGCTTGTGCTGTCATCAGCTGCTACATCTCTGGGGTGACATTGTTGTTGTTCGGGTTGGGGTTGGCACGTTGAGGAGGCATCTGTGGTTTCATAAGGATAAGAATGAGATACCCATATATGCTTAACATGCACAATACATCACATAAACAATCACTAAACAAGCAATCAAAAGTCATAAAGTTCAATGACATAACAACAAGTTTGAAAAGTAAACACACCAATAGCAAGCCATCCACATGTTGGATGGTCATTGCGACTCAATAATCATAAGCATGGTAAATGATAGGTAAATGAGTAGTCATCACTACTCCTCTGCATCAACCTCCTCATCAACACGTGTAAGACCTGCATTCTCCATAGAGGTCTTGTATTCCTGGACATTGGTAGTCAAGGCCTCTATCTTGGACTTGAGAGCCCTCTTCTGTGAACGAAGTCTCTCAATCACACCCTGCTGATGCTCGAGCTCGAAGTCCTTGGCCTCTAGTTCTGTAGTCATCTCTCGAATCCTCTTGTTCCTTTCTTGGACTCTTTTCTCTTGACTCTTGAACTTGGTATCCCGACTCTCGAACTTGGCCTCCATTTCCTTGACTATCTCATCTTGCTCCGCGAAGAGCTTGTCCTTCTCACGAAGCTGCACCTGGAGCTCGTCATTGCTAAGCATGATGTTGGTCCTATCAGTATCTAGGTGCCTAAAAAGAACCTCTAGGTCCTGGAGGTATAGACGAATCGGCTCTGCCGTCTCCCTAGCAGCATCCTCGAACTCAATAGCCTCACCATCCTCATCGCGTCTTCCGAAGGCGTGGAAGTGAGTACCTCTAATCTCCCGAGAGTGTCTCCCTAATAGACGCGCAAGTAAATCCTGCATGACTACCTTTAGGCCTCTCTCCCTATCGTCATGCATAAACTTGAAGATGATTGCCTCCGTAGTAGGCTTAGTCTGGCGTCCTGGCTGATTAACCTTGAAGCCCGAAAGGTCTTTCCTCTCAAACTTGGTGAGGGGAAGCACCATGATGCTAGGAAGCGGAAGATTGAGCAAACCAGTGAGCTCAATAAGACGAGTGCCAAATCGAGTTCCCTTGAACTCTTCAGCCGCGCTGATAGTAACATTAGGCATCTATTTTATAAGATAGAAAAAGTTAGAATCAACACAATTAAAGATAAATCACAAGACAAGGAATCACATGCATATCTTTGGCAATCATAACACACAAGTCATGGCATACATAAATCCATTACGATCATCCAAGGTTTAACTTATTTTAAACAACATTTTTGGGAAATAAAATGATAAGTGTGGTGGTCCAACTAACGAAGTACATTACAATCCCATCTCACTTTCCAAGTTGGCTAACAGGGCATCCCTAGAGGCAATCTGTCGATCCTGATCACATGACTCCATTGCTAAGTCTATGATGTCCTCTCTTAAACGTTGGTTGGTAGCCTCTAACTCTTGGGTATGCTTGTTTTCTTCCCTAAGGTCATTTTGGGTGTTTAGCATTCTGCACTTGAGTCTATCACCAAGCTCCTTGATGGCCTTCCAAGCCGCATCTCTTGCAGAGTTAAAGAATGTGGTGTGCATCACTGAGTTGGTGACCATGCAAAATCCTGATTCCTTGTGGTTGTCTTCCTTGTTTTTATACAAGTGAAGTTGCACCCACCAGTACTCAACTCCTTCATCCATCACGGGAAAACCTTTGTACACAGCTGCACCATGTATTCCCATGGCAACCATGAGGTCGTTGAGAGCCTTGGGGAATTCTGTCTCACACTCCAAAGTCATAGTCATGAGTGGTCCCTTCCTCACGGCTTCGTTGATGGAGTTCATCTACAAATAGAGATGAGAAAGAAGATTAGAAAAGCTTACGAGAAGAAAAAGACAAGTGTAGAAGTTGTTGAAATTTTTTCCTTAGTGGTTTCCAATCCTAGGGTTATAATCCTACAGGCAACACAGTGCTCTGATACCATCTGTAAGATCCCTCCCTTTATAAAGGTAAGGACCCCTGTGATTGCAATGCTAGTCCCTGGATCAATGCTAGCATCCACAGTTTAAGATGAAGTACACAAAACAAAGGTCATTATTACATATCATTCCAGAGACAAACATAGTATTTTACAAACTCCATGGCCATAGGCCTAATACAAGAGTTCAAATATATAATAAGATAAATAAGTATTCATCTTCATGTGCCATAGGCAAGCATGTTGAGTGTAGACTCATAACCCCTAATCATCATCAGAATAACCTGCAACATCACAAGTTACAGCCACAGTGGGTCAATACATTGGAATAGTATTGGCAAGTTATACCTTAGTAAATTATTAGCATCTAGTTACTACATGAATTTGGCTAAGTGTATCTTAGGCTTGCTTTGCTCAAAATAGGTTTTACCTATTAGTTGAAATCACTAAGTTTTCCTTTGACAAAAACTTTCCCAAGGAATCACCAATATAAATTGGTGAGCCTTCAACCTTGTTCAACCAAAAGTTTTAACTTAGAAATTGGGATGAGGAGATTCTTGATAGCTTCCATGTCTTGATGCTCAAGTTGTCCAGTACCAGGGACATGGCTAAGTACTTAGATTCTTCCATCTGCAGAGGTTGTGTACTTTCCCCACAAGACTTGATTTTCACCAAGACAGGACCTTTCAGAAGCCTTCCCTTAGATCAAATGGACGCGTTCCAACCTATCATCCCACTACCACCAACTGTCCAAATGGCTAAGTTATTGCAACCTATATGATCCAGGCAGAGCCCATATTGCCATGTGGCTGCACTAGAAGCTTCTTAACATATGGAATCTCAAATCCCTTTGTTCCTGGGTGGCTTTCCACAAGTGAGATACACAAGGTAAACCATAGAAATGGGCCTTGTGTAACCACTCAACACAAACCAATCTTTCCATTCCACCTAGGTGTTTCATTCACTTAGTTGTTTTATTAAGCAAAACTTAAGTCCAAAGACTTAGAAATATTTCTCATAGCATGAATATATAACCACCCTTGGTTGCTACTAGCTAGGCTAAGCATGGCAATGGTAAGCATCTTAACTTAGAGAAATTTCTAACAATTCTACAACTACTAGGATTTCCCAAGCATAACATATAGATACTTATCCAAAATATTCATGCAAGCCCTATACAAAATATTTCTAGTGCATAGTTGAAAAATATGGGAATAAAATAATGAATCACCACTTGACTTGGTAGTTTGGGGAGTTGCAACAATCTTCACAACCACAATCACTATTAGCACCAAAATCTACACATAAAAATAAGGCACCAAAATCACATAACAAAATATATACAAACAAAAATATATGAATGCATGCAAATGCCATGTGATGATTTTTCTACACCAAACAAGACAAGTGTACAGTACTAAAACATAAACAAGTCCATGATACTCAAAATAGACTTTATTTGATCTTTAAAACATTTTTCAAATCATTTATATAACCAAAATAAGCCTACAAAACAACCATTTTTTACAGAAGCAAAACATTAAACACATTGCATAAACAGATAGGATTTTCTCTCCTGATTCCAATGATATAAAGTTTGCAAAATTTGAACATGGGAATCAAAAGTTATGAATTTTACAAGTTTGGTTAACTAATAGATCAAATTTCTGTTTTAAATTTAAACTCAGGTCACGTGGCGCTCTATGATTTGTCGGTACCGCTTCGCATGGATCGACCAGTGTGGACCGCACGATCTAAATGAAATCGCACAGCCAGATCTGACTCGTACCCCTTCGTTAAGTGATTCTATCTCACGCGTTAGATCTAGATCGAACGGCTTGCGATCAAACGACCAAGGATCGGCGGCGCTAGCGATGGTGGCTCGGCGACGGCGCTCTATCAGCGACGCTGCAGCGAATACAGGAGGGTCTGGGGTGTGTGGCGTGGCTTACCAGACTCACAAGTTCACGAGAAAGCTCAACGTGGCACTAGTTTGTCGAGGGGCGCACGGATGCAGCGGCAGGACCTCGTCGGAGTTGTGCGCGGCGTCGGGTGCTTGCAGATGGTGTTTTTGCCGATGACGGAGACCTCCCTAGCACAAAATAGTGGGGTCAGAGGATGCACAAGGTCGTGGCGAACAAGACAGGGTCAGAGAGGATGCAAGGGGCGCTCGGACTTTACCGGTATTCCTCGTCGAAGTTGAGAGGCGGTGCTGTTGCTTGCAGGGGTGGACGGGAACGGCTGCCTGGGTCAAGCGCGGCCAAACGAGAGGGGTCAGGAGGTGCACAAGGTTGCAAGGAACACGCTCGTTTGAATTAGAAGGGAAGGGGTGGTCTGGCTCACCGGAATTTCGTCGCCGGAGTTGGTTCTGTCTGCGGTGTTGCAACGCGGAATTGAGGCAGCCCGGTGGCGGAGCGAGCGAGTGGTGTGAGGGGAAATGGTCGTGGTGCAGAGGAGATTAAATAGCCAGGAGAGGGGCGGCGATTACGCCCTGCATCAATGGGAATTAAGCGGGCAGTGACTGCGGCGAGGTAACGGCGGAGCGACTCGGCCGCGCGTTGATTAAGGACGAAGTTGACGGGGCACAGTGGGGTCAAGCTGTTAGCGGGTGGGTGCACGCGGCTGCGGTGAGAAACAGAGGGAAACGAAAATCCCGGGTGGGTTGCTTTGTCTGTTGGGCTAAAAAGCTGGTGCCAGACCCAGTTCTATTTTCTAATTCCTTTTCTTTTTCTAAATTGATTTTTAGGAAACTATTTCAAATGAATTTAAAAGCATTTGAATTGCAAACTTTTCTGGACTTTTGTAAAATGCAAGCTTCACATTTTTGGGCATAAAACCATGCTGCCTTGCTGGACTAGTTTGATTGCTTTTGAGAATTCAAAATAAACAGTGCCTTAGTACAAGATTTAATGAAGATATATAAATGGTTTAAAACCATATTTTGTTTTTGGAAATTTTTGTTCAAGCTTTGAAACTCATCAAACAATCCTATGACCAGAAAACAATGGTTTTAAAACAATTATTCTCTCACTAGAGAGTAACATTGGATCAAAGCTTGTTCACATGAAATAATTGCACCCAAAGTTTCTATTTCATTCAAAGGAGTTTGAAATTGAATCCTATATGAATATGCATGCATGGATGATATGCAAAGCTTTGAAAACATGATTTTAGGGATTTTACAATCATGTAGTCGATGTTCACATGACACCACTAGCATAATAACACCACAACTTAAATATTAAACCATTGAATAATATCTCAACATAAATCCACTACTAACAACATGACTTCTCCCATGTCCTCAAGAACTAAACGAACTACTCACAAGACATCATATGAATCTAGATCAAAGATGATATGGTGATGGATAACAATCTGAACATAAACAATAATCCAATGGTTCCACTCACAAGCATCAACTATAATAGTAATCAACACCGGGAAAGTTTCCCCTAAGAACTATGCAAGATTCAACACAATTGTTACAACGGGATGGAGTGATGATGATGGTGCTGGTGGATATGATGGTGTGGATGATGATGATCCCAATGAAGTCTAGCTTGATGATGGTGTTGATGGCGATGATCTCCCCTCTCCAGGAAGGAATTTCCCCGGCAGAAATCTGTCTGCCGGAGAGATCTTTCTCTCTCGGTGTTTTCTGCCCCGCAGAGGCGGCATAATCTTTCAATGGTCGCCCCCCATGTATTTGGGTTTCGAGGAGGATATATAGGCGCGAGGGCGGAGCCATAGGTGGGCCACACCCCTTGTAGGAACAACCTAGGGGTGGCCCGTGCCTAGGGGGTGTGGCCCCCCTATGGCCCATCTCCGCCTCCCCTTCTGGCATTCTTCTTCTTCTTCTCGGAAAACAGGATTTTCCGTAGTTTTTCTGGTATTTTTCTGATCTTCGCGAAATTGCATCAAAACACCGCTTTTTCCATCAGAATCCTAACTCCGGCAGTTCATCCTCCAAGAATCATCCAACATGCCAAAACAGATGAAAAGACATAAGTCACACCTCTTAATATGAAATATATCAATGAATAGAGGCAAATTATGATATAGATTGGTGATGCAAATTGGACGTATCAACTCCCCCAAGCTTAGACCTTCGCTTGTCCCCAAGCGAAAACTAATCTCAGTAAACATGTGCACATGTTTATGGAGTGAAGTGTCGATAAAAAGAATACGGACAAGAAGCATCACACTTACCAATACACAACTCATAGAAGAAAGTAACTCACCATTATATAACCTAGCTTGCAACAAGTATAGGAGTCACAATAGAGATGCATAAAGATAAATCATAATTGGGATAGGCAAACTTTGTTCTTGGTCAGAGAACAGTTGGCAAACAGTTTAGAAAAATAAAGCTTTTGTAGAAGTTTTACAACAAGAGTACTCTTTGCTCTAACATAAAAGGTTTTTCACAATGATGGCTTTCAAAATAATACTCATTAGATAAGAGTCTTGTGCAAACAAGGAAGATAAAGAACATGATTGAATAAATCATCATATGAATGCTTGAATCACAACAAGTCAAATGCTTGCTGGAGATAGAGAGGAATAGGTTTATTGACTCAACTTAGAAGTAGAAGAAATGCCCTTCATATAGGGAAATAGGGATTTCAAGTTCATAAAGAGCTTCCAAAAGATTATGGTACTTACTAGCTTTGAGCTCTCATTGCCCTATCATAAGAATCTTGAGGTGATTAAGGTGAAAGTGAACAAGGATGGAGTATATGCTTGACGAAATATAAGTTGGCAATCTCATGTCCCTTGAGTACGAGGGCCGTTCCTCATGCTACTCAACTTTAGTTACCGGTAAGTTCTTGTCATTGTAAGTACATGCGTATCATAGAGAAGCATCAACGGGGTACCCCTTGCACATGATACAGGAGCTATCCCATAATCAAAATGACAAGGCAATTTGTCATTTGGATAAAAGGATCATTTAGGTGACTGAAAGATTGCCGTATATGAGGATGATGTGGTATGGCTATTGATGACATTGGAATAAGGGGATTTGTAAACATGTTTCTTTCATTTGAATTTTGAGGTCTTGAAATGTATGATGATCTTGCTGGATGATGCTTGCTGATTTATTTTGTAAATTTGAGTGTAATTCACCATAATACATTGGTACAAACTAGATGTGATTTCATTACAATGGTTTGCTATTTGTGTACCACAAATTTGTCGCGTTTCTGGTTGGATGACGACTGTCTATGCGAAATTCGTATACCCCATGTAAAACCATTTCATTATATGAGATTTCTATTTGTAATGAATTAGAATGTTTTTATTGCTATTTAATTTTAGTAAAAGATGAAGATATTTTCAAAAATTCTATAGACACTATTAGAGTACATATAACTTCGTAATATAAAGGACTTATTTAGTGCATATATTTGCACTAATTGAGACGTGCGTGCACATGCGAGCTTACTATGATTGACAATAATTAAATACGGTTGGGCATTGCGACTGTTGATTGTGTCCTTGCTAGTGAAAGAAAAAAATAAACCCCTATGAGAACAAAAAAGGATAGAGACTATGCTCTAGTGGTGCACCTTGCTTGGCCTTGCATCACATGATATGACATGTGACTTTCTAAAAGATCTAGGCAGAGTCCTAATGCCTACTAGCGGGAAGTGGTGTCGTGTACGGAAATGAACTCTCGCAATTTTGATCACAAAATTAGTTCTTTTTATACTTGCCAACATTTAGAACATCGGGGAGTTGCTTATACAGTGTCTTTGCTAGGATGACTTAATATGAAAAATCCCATATTTTAAGCTAAAACAATATTTTTAGTTTCAAAAGTATATGCTTGGATATGCCTATTCCGTAACTCTTAATTGTCCTAATACGACATCACATTTTTTAACTTAACGAGATTCTCAACTAAGCTTAGTGCTTTGAGCCCATCCTAGTTGTAAATTCATAAAAATAAGAATTTGAAGAATTTCATGTTGACACATAGGTCATGTGTGCTACGAAAAATGGTGATCTACATATGCAATGATTTAAGTTTTTCACTTTACACCTATAAGGGAGCTTGTAACACTATGTATTACACATGATTATATGTTACAGTCTGCCTCTAAAGTTGTAACACATTCTCAGTAACAAATAAGTATATGTTACCATGTCAATATTTTTGTAACACACATAACCACACATATTTATATGTTGTGATGTCAATATATCTGTAACATATTTCTAGATAAAATATATTATGTGTTACTAGTTAAAGTTGTAACACAAATGATGAGTTACTGTAATTTTAGTTGTAACAGAATTGTCTGTGTGTTACATGATTGTGTTACCAAAGCTTTGTCATGTTGTAGTGCAAGCATACAGTGAGCATCTCAGCGATCTTTTTATTTGCTATTTGCATAGGTTTTTATTAAGGATGCTTCACAGATTTCTCACTATGGTTATGCTGCAAGTTTCCACCATGATTAGGCATGGCTTAGGCTAGCGGCTCAGGCGTTTCTCTAACACACATACATAACTCCATGGACTTACAAGCTCCCCTTTTATTTCACACCGATGACATCCACAAACAAAAGAGCATGATATCAACTAGATATGTATCCATAAGTGTTGAAAGCATTCCCCGTGACAGCACGGTTCTGCTAATCCCAATGTATAGATGCAAGCATATACAACTTCAATGACACAATGGTTCAAGTTTATTAGGGGCAAGAAAATAAGGTGTGCCATCAAGTTTGTGAGAGCTTTACTAACTAGTTTTCACATAACAAAATAATTTTTAATTTGAAAGATAGATGAAGCTTGAGAATTTGCTTGGAATAGCAATAATGCTAATAGGTAGATATGGTGGACACAAATGGGACAGGTTTTTGGTTTAAGGGATTGGATGCATGAGAAGTATGCCCTCTCAAAACAGGTTTTTGGCTAGCAAGGATGGGTAGCAAGCAAAAGAGCTGAAAGAAACAAGCAAACATACAAGTAATAAAGCCAAACATGCAATCTTATTTGAAGACACAAAAGATATTAAATAAATAATACTAATCTTATGATCCAATCAAAAAAGAAAATAAATGATACAAAATACCTGTAAGCTTTTTCTCTTTTCATTTCAAACCTCAAAAATTGTTGCTACTGACTAGAGCTCGATTTGCCAAAACCAATTTAGATCTACTTGATGCTCCCAAAGTGATGCCAATACTGATCAACAAGATCAATCATATAATAGATATTGCAAACTAAAATAAGAAGTGCAAAAAGTAAAAGATGAAACTTCTCATTAATATTCCATAAAGGCACCCACACCAAGGGATACATAGATAATCAGCTAAAAGAGAGATACTTCCATAGTGCAAACCAACCTATAAGATAATTTCTCTACCAAAGATAAGAATCTACTAAAAAGGTAAAAGATAAAAGTAATGATGTGATACCACGGCACTCCCCCAAGGTTGGAACAAGCCAAGGGGATGCCAAACCTGATGACGAATTACTCCTTCGGTGGTGGTGGTGGTGTTCTCTTGATAGCTCTTCAATCAGTTCCCTCAAATCCTCAATCTCGAAGGTTAGAGTACGAATCAAATCCAAATTATGCTTAATGCGGTTCATGATCATGTCGGACCAAGAATCCTAGTCCTTGTTATTCTTTCCCCACTATTCCTTCTTAGTGTGTTCCTTCCCTGTATGGTTAGAACGAGGCAGATCCCAAATAGAGGGAAAATTCCCTTTGGGCACCTTTTGATAATGTCGCTCAATTAAGAGGGTATGGAATGGGTTCTTGGTACGTGATGAAGTGACCGTGGAGCGAGGACATGACGTGGGGTTTTCCCTCCTGTAGACATCTGTGTTGTCCTCCTAAGCTTGGTAGGGTTTGCCACCACTCTAATGCTTGCAACGGTAGCGCGGGTGTCCGGATGCTTGTCCTCCTCAACATCTTCTTCATCCTCAACCAAGATCTCCTCCTCCTTGGGGTTTTGAGGATCATCTTCCACAAGCTTCTTGCCTTTGTCGTTGGCGGAGACCATGGTGCTCCAAACTTAGGAAGATTTCCTGACTGAAACAGATCGAAACAAAAACACGATATACGAACCTTGGGGGATCCGGGGGGGTTATATATTACGAAGTTTCAATACATAAGGAAGGTACTATGCGAAAACGAGGAGGAGACGGAGTTCAGGGGGCTCACACCCCCTGTAGGCGCGGCCAGCTAGGGCCCGTGCCTAGGGTGGGTGTAGCCACCCTGGCCTCCGTTTCCTCCTCTATTTCGTCTTGTAACCTTCCGTATGTAATAAAAACATCAAAAATATAAAAAGATAGGGTTTTCATGAACCTTCAGTTTGCAACACTTTTACCTACTCAAAGACGAACTCTGTAGATTCCTTTTCTCCATCTTCTGAAAATTCCTTTCATACAAGGCCTTACAAAAACCTCAATGGCAACATTAGTGTATGCAAAAACAAAAAACCTTTAGGTTCAAACTTCAACTGAAATCCATCAAAACAAAATCTACTGTAGAAACTCCTTTTCGTAAGCCCAAAAAGAATCTGAAAGGGAATCAATATAAGAGGCAAATGAAAATGATGGCAAAAATATGTCAAAACAGACCAACAGGTAAAGATTGATTTTTTCAAAAAACTTCTGTTGCTCAAATCAAAAAGTTCAAAACTAATGAAAGTTGGATAACAAATTGGAGAACAGGAACAGAAAATACAGTTCCATCTGTTATACTGAGCTCCTTCACGAATTTTTACAATGGAGCACAAAAATCCGTCCTAGGACAACCACTTTTCCCAACTCCTCTACTTCTCAAAAGTAGTTGATCTTGGCACAAAAACCAAAACAAAAAAGATAAGGAGCAGTTGTTACTAAGGTAATAACTTCCGAGACTCGACAAAACTATTGGGTTATCTCCCAAGAAGTACTTTTCTTTAATGCCTTTAAGTTAGGCTTGATAATTTCAAAGATGATCACATAGGAGATATATATTTGAAGTGAAAGAGAGCATCAAGAAGCAAATATCCAACACATTTGAGTCTAACCCACTTCCTATGCAAGGAAGTATCATGAGAAAACAAATTATTGAAACAAAAGGCCACTAGCATAGGAAGACAAAACAGATGCAACTTCAAGGCTTTCAGCATAAGACGGGGAAACTTAATATTATTGAGATGCATAAAACCATTTTTCCCTCTCTCATAATAACTTTCAGTAGCACTTTGAATAAATTTGACAACATAACTGTCACAGGAAACAACTTTATCATCAGAATGAGCATACTTACAATCATCAAAAAGAGGTCCAAGGTCATAAACTGGATCAATAGAAGCAAGTTGTTCAACCCTGAAATCTTTATTAGGCAAGCTATTTTCGTAAGGAGCTTTAGCAAATTTGGAAAAGTTAAACTCATAAGAATCTCCATCAAACTTAGTTAAAACTTTCTCCTTTTTACAATCTATAATAGCTCCACAAGTGTTCAAGAAAGGTCTACCAAAGATGATAGGACAAGTTTTACTTGCTGCTGAACCAAGCACTAGAAAATCAGCAGGATATTTAATCTTACCACAAAGGACTTCCACATCTCTTACAATACCAATAGGGAAAATGGTTTCCTTATTAGCAAGGTGAATAACCACATCAATGTCCTCAAGCTCACAAGGACCAATTTCATGCATAATTTCTCTCTAAAGCTCATAAGGAATAGCACTAGAACTAGCACCAATATCACATAAACCATAATAGCAATGATCACCAATTTTAACGGAAAGCACAGGGACACTAGCTTTTCTAGCTTTACTAGGATGAGAGATAATATTAGAAGCATCTTCACAAAAGATAATGTGCTCATCCTCTATATTTTTAGTGAGAAGATCTTTCACAATAGCTACCACAGATTCATTATCTATTTGCTCATCAGGTTCCATAGCTTTCTTTGTACCTTTTTTATTCGTACTAATTATCATAGAATACTCCTTTACCTTAGCTGGGAAATGTGTTTTCTCAACATAAGGTTCAGGCAAAATATGATCAAAATAGTACAAACTTCGGTGTTTGTAGCAGGAACATGACTAACAACATCTTTATAAGGTGCATGGTACTTATTCCACTTATTTTTGGGAATATCTATGTAAGAGGCAAAGGCCTTAAAATAATTGGCAATACTTTGAGAATCAATACCATACTCAGTACTAATATCATGAAAGTCATCAGTTCCCATAAATGATTGAATGCATTCATAATCATAGTTTATACCTGACTTTCTTCCTTTATCACTCTCCCATGCTTTAGTGTTCTCTTGAATACGGTCTAGGAGATCCTATTTAGCTTCTTCCTTCATACGTGTGAATGATCCAGCACAAGAAGCATCTAGTAAATATTTATCATGAAGATAAAGCCTTGCATAAAAGTTATTGATAATAATATTGTTAGGGAGTTCATGAATAGGACATTTAAGCATTAGTAACTTCAATATACCCCAAGCTTGAGTTGTACTCTCTCCATCATGAGGCCAAAAGTTATATATCAGATTCATATCCTTATGAATCTCACTGGGAGGATAGAATTTAGAATAAAAGAGAGGTACTATTTCCTCCCATTCCATGGATTGTCCATTCTTTAGCAGCTTATACCATTCTTCAGCTCTTCCTTTCAATGATATAGAGAGTAACTTATTCTTCACCTGTTCAGCTGTGATACCTACACACTTAAACAACCCGCATAATTCATGGATAAAGCAACTGATCACAAGGATGGACAGTTCCATCCCCTCAATAATATTATCCATAACACGATCAACAATACTTGTAGGTATCTTAAAAGGATCTATCTCAACAGGTGGTGGTTCATCTACTACCCTAACAGTGGTAGTAGTTTTCCCAAACAGAAAACCAAGTGTTATCCATATTGCAAACAAAGTAACAAACAAAAATAAAAGCAATACTCACAGTAGAAGTTTCCTTTACTAGTTCCACTCTTCAATAGCGCTTCACTCCCCGGCAACGGCGCCAGAAAATAGTCTTGATGACCCATAAGTATAGGGGGTGTATCGTAGTACTTCCGATAAATAGGAGTGTCGATCCCAACGAGGAGCGGAAGGTGTTGACTAGTGGTATGGAGAAGGAAATCTCTGTAAATACTTAGCAAACGGATTTTTAGGGGTTTTCTGATAAAGCAAGGAAATAAAGTGCGAGT
The DNA here is from genome assembly GCA_916181665.1 of Avena sativa. Classification (NCBI taxonomy): domain Eukaryota; kingdom Viridiplantae; phylum Streptophyta; class Magnoliopsida; order Poales; family Poaceae; genus Avena; species Avena sativa. The sequence goes on from OV702294.1 coordinate 515,076,998, forward strand.
AATAAAGACAACGAACAATTGCAGCAAGTGGCCAAATTCTTTCTTAGCAAAGGATAAGCCGGTGGAAATACTAATGAGGACCAAACATTCTCGAGGACACATGGGAATATTGTCAAGTGCTTTCGCTTCAAATAGCTGAGTAGTCTTCTTTGGTTTGATAAGTGTTGTATGGGTGAACCTGTGCTAATGTACCGACCTTACTTGGACTAATACATACTTGTGATTAAACCCCTTGCAAGCATCCGCAACTACCGAAGGCATAAACCACAGCCTTAAACTCTAAGATCCCACACTCCCTTGTGCAATGCTGTCCTAACGGGGGTTCAGGTTTCTGTCACTCCGGCAACCCCACAATTAGTAGCCAAATACACAATGCATTCACCTAGGCCCATAAATGGTGAAGTATCATGTAGTCGATGTTCACATGACACCACTAGAAGAATAGCACCACAACTTAAATACGAAACCATTGAATAATATCTCAACACAAATCCACGACTAACAACATGACTTCTCTCATGTCCTCAAGAACTAAACGAACTACTCACAAGACATCATATGGATAAAGATCAAAGATGATATGGTGATGGATAACAATCTAAACATAAACAATAATCCAATGGTTCCAGTCACAAGCATCAACAATAATAGTAATCAACACCGGGAAAGTTTCCCCTAAGAACTATGCAAGATTCAACACAATTGTTACAACGGGATGGAGTGATGATGACGGTGATGGTGGAGATGATGGTGTGGGTGATGATGATGATGATGATCCCGATGAAGTCTAGCTTGATGATGGTGTTGATGGCGACGATCTCCCCTCTGCGTGAAGTAATTTCCCCGGCAGAAATCTGTCCACCGGAGATCTCTTTATCTCTCGGTGTTTTTCACCCCGCAGAGGTGACGGAATCTTTCTATGGTTGCCCCCCGTGTATTAGGGTTTCGAGGTGAAGGTATAGGCGAGAGGGCAGAGCCAGAGGTGGGACACACCCTCTATAGGCGTGGCCTAGGGGTGGCCCATGCCTGGGGGGTGGGCCCCTTGTGGCCCATCTCCGCCTCCCCTTCTGGCATTCTTCTACTTCTGGTAAAATATGGTTTTCCATTGTTTTTCTGGTATTTTTTTGATCTTCGCGAAATTGCATCAAAACACCGCTTTTTCCATCAGAATCCTGTCTTCGGCAGTTCATCCTCCAAGAATCATCCAACATGCAAAAACAGATGAAAAGACATAGGTAACACCTCTTAATATGAAATATATCAATGAATAGAGGCAAATTATGATATAGAATGATGATGCAAATTGGACGTATCATCTTCCACCATTATATTGAGTCTCCACCTTCTATCCTTAGGCACCAATTAAGAGAGCATAGTTTCCATTCTTAGTTCTACGTGCATTGTCCCAAAACTTATTGATTGATGCATATTGTTGATATTACTTGTTCATAAACTATTTGTATCTAGTCACTCTTATGAACTTTGAATGTGTTCTATGCATTTATTTGCTACTCCATGAGGGACAAGCTGAATGCCACTATGCTACATTTCCTATATGTAAAAAAACAAAAAAATGTCCTTCAATGCATTATTATTCATGATCTTTGTTTGTACCCTTTCAGGTTGCAACATAGTTACTTTGTCTCATTAATAGAACTTCTTATTTCATGATCATGTTTAGAGTTCTTTGATCCCAGCTTTCAATGCTTGCAAATGGTTTGATCTTGATTTTGATGGTGCATGTCACCTCAAAAATTATTCTTTTTATCACTTACCTACTCGAGGATGAGCAGGAGTTAAGCTTGGGGATGCTTGATACGTTGTAAACGTATCTATTATTTTTGATGTTCTGTGCTTGTTTAGTATCTACTTTGCTTTTCTTTGTCTTCTCTTTGAGGTATTTTTATATGTTTTCTAGGAATAACCTATTCACAAGATGCCACAATGCTAGTTGCCTGTTTTTTGTTGTTTCTGGTTCCAGAAAAGTCAGAAAATGAATATTCTTGAAATTGGACGGGAAAAAAGCCAAAGTCAATATTTTACCATGGGGAACACGGAGCCAGAAGATGAGACGGAGGAGGGCCTCGAGGGGGCCACACCCCCTGGCCGCGTGGCCAGGCCTGGCCCGCGCCTAGGGGGTGCAGCTGCCTCAGGCACCCCCTCGGCCTCCCTCTTCTCCTATAAGAAGCCTCCTATACCTAAACCCTAATTACCTGATCAATCTTCCACGAAACAGTCCGTAGCCGCTGCCACCATCGTCCCTAGATCGGGGGATCTGAAGCTCTTCCCGGCACCCTGCCGGAGGGGAGAGATCATCCTGGAGGCCTTCTTCATCACCATGCCATCCTTCGGTATGAATCATGTGTAGTTCCACCTTGGACTACGGGTCCATGTAGTAGCTAGATGGTTTTTTATCCTCCTTTGTGCTACCATGTTTAGATCTTGTGAGCTTTGTTCATGATCAAGATCATCTATTTTGTAATCATGCATGTTGTGTTTGCGAGGATCCGATAGATATTGAGATTACTATGTCAGATTGGTTAATGATTATATCTTATTGATTCTATCATGTCTTTGTTGTTTGAGATCTTGCATGCTCTCCGTTTCTAGTAGCTATCTTGTCCAAGTAGATCCTAGTGACTCCAAGAGGGAGTATTTATGCTCGATAGTGGGTTCATGCCTCTATTTAATCTAGGGAAGTGATAGAAATCTCTAAGGTTGTAGATGTGTTGTTGTTACTAGGAAGAAAACAACGATCTCTTGTTCATGGAACAAGTGGATTGTTTACTTTACACACCTTGCTTAAAGCAGTTATCCATTGATTACTAGTCATAGATGCATTTGGATGGCAGTCTATGTATCTTGTTGTATTGTCCAATCAAATCTCATAGGATCATGAATGTCTAGTATTGCATTGTTATGCCTTGCTCTGTCCTGTCAATTGCCCCGATGTAATTAGTTTACCCAGCATGCCATGTTGTTTATCTTAAGGAGAACACATCTAGTGAACTATGGACCCTGGTCCAATATTTACCATTGATACATCTTCCACTGTTATTGTTTACTTTCTGCAAACCACCATTACCTTCCACACCATATAGTTAATCCTTTGTTTTAAGCAAACCGGTGAGATTGACAACCTCACTGTTTGTTGGGGCAACATCTTGAGTTTGTGTTGTGCAGGTTTCCAAGTTGCTAGCAACACCTTTGAGTCGTTTCCTTCCTCCTACTGGTTCGATAACCTTGGTTTTTTACTGAGGGAAAACTTGTTGCTGTGCTCATCATACCTTCCTCTTGGGGTCTCCCAACGAAGCTCTACAGTGATTGTCGTGGTGGTGTCACGACAGATGCCATGGGTAGGCTTAAGTTGGGGGCCAAATGGACGCTTGAGGAAACTGGGGAGGGAGTGCATGGTCTAGCCGCGTACGAAGTACACGAACAACTCTCCACACTTAGGATTTTTATTCCTCCAAGAAGTTTACAAGTGCTCCTAGAGCAGATTGGGCAAAGCCTTGGGGCACTAGTTTCCTACTTGGTCCAACCTCCCTAAACCCTAGCTATGCCCCTCCTTATATAGGCGATGGCCATCTAGGTTACAACTTTGGGTCCAAGGGTTACTATTTGGATCTTCGTCCTTACTACGCGGGCCGGGTCATGGGCTAACCCTGAGCCCTGACCCAGTCCACAAAGCTATACATCCAACGGTCTTCCCGTACATAGGCGCCAGCTCTTGGGCGTCATGCGGTGCCTTTGTACGCCAGACCTTGCTTTTGGCGTCACTCCACTCCTTTTATGTCACCTGGTGTCGCAATTCTCTTTTTACCATGATTTACCATGGTCCCTCCTGAATCTCACTCAGAAATCTGCCACGCGTCCTTTCTGACTCGCCCTTCCCTCATGAGACCTGGCTCGTCGCTTCCTACAAGGTAAACAGATTTGTCCTATGTGGGCCGACATAGTTCTTATGTTGGCCACACATAAGCTTCGTGTCCCAGCCGCTAAGATCCGGCTAGAGATTTCTTTGACTCGGCATAAGCCAAGTTAGGTAATGTTTAACCCCTTATGACCGTACCGGGCGTTATCCCCCCGACATTAGTCCCCGAAGCTATTGAGGCCTAGCAGTTTTTGTTGTTAGGCGTCTCCAAGTTCCTTTAACGTATTTGGAACTTGTCTTTTCTCTTTGCATTCCTTATGCAGGACGCTCTATTTGGCGTAATCCTAATCTTTGCCGAGTATGTTTTGTTCTTTCCGAGTCTCATCTTTGATTTTATGTGCCACCCTTGCCTCGTACCGAGTTAGTTTTGATGTTGCCGAGTCATTTTGGGCTTGCCTTAGTCACTCACAGGCTGTAATCATGATTGCTTGCCTCAAATTCTGTCTCAAATCCTGACTGTACAGTGACGGCGGCGCAGTTACTCCCATCACTGTGGCAGTCCCATCACTCATCTCCTCGTCTCCTAAGAAGCGTGACGTGGTTCGGGATTTTCCGTGTATCGCGTACACGTGGTGCTTGCTGATGCGCTTACTCGGCCAAGTACACGGCAACACCGTGGCCACACATCACAGAGGGATCCCACTCCGGGGTTTTTTACTCCCCTTAAGTAGGGGCGCGGGGAACTTAACTGGCCCTGCTGGTTCAGTTTCCCCCTTTGCCTTCTTCTTCCTCGTGCCTCCTAATCTACAACTTCCCCCTTGTTGTTCCTCTTTCTTGATTCACAGCTCCAACGATTCTCTGCTCCTTCTTCCAATTCCCTGACGGGTCCATGCCTTTCTAGGCCTCCCCCTTGCTGTTCCTCATCGACGCACGTGACGACGGCGAGGAGGTGGAGGAGCACGAGACCGCCGGCGAGCGCGCCGGTTGGGAAGGCTCTGAGGTCACCGCAGAGGAACTCGAGTGGCTGCGCTCCAGTAGGCGCATTCCACTTGAGGTCGATGGCCGCATCCCCGTCGGTGAGATTGCTCCTAAACCTGTGCCAAATGAGCGGGTGGTTTTCCTTTCTCATTTTGAGCACGACTTTGCTCTTCCCATCAGCGATTTTTTCAAGTCTTTTCTTTCTACTTTTCACCTGCAAACTCATCATCTTCCTGCCAATGCTATTTTCTCTCTTTCGTGTTTCATCCCAGCCTGTGAAGGCTATCTCGATGTTGGGCCCACTGTCCTTCTTTGGGCCAAGTATTTCAATTTCTGAATCCAAGTTGTCCCCGACCCCGGCGTTCCTCGTGCTGAGAAGAGGCCTACTAGGTGCGGTGCTGCAAGCATCACACCCCGGAGGGATTCTGTCTTTCCCCGGGTCACCGACATCGATTCTTGTAAGAAATGTCATAGAACCTTCTTCTACGTCAAAAATAGCGGGTCCAATGACTATATTCACCTTCCCCCTTCAAGGACCGGGTTCCCAGCAAGGAGCTTTGGAAGCTTGACCCGCGAGACAAGAACCGAGTGGTGAATGAGGCTCATAAAATCCTTGAGAGGTTGCTTGACCCGGAGGAAGACTTCCATCTGACTGAAGAAAACCTCATGTGCACCTTCATCTCCCGTCGAATCAGTCCCATTCAAGCCAGAAGCCACAAAATGTGCTTCATTAGCGGTCCCCGCGATCCTACTCAGCACTCCATCCTCAAGCTCTCTAGCGATTCTATGGCCCGCCGAGTTAGCTCTATCTTCAAGCTGAACTTGGCGGAGGACTGGGCCTGGAGTTGTCCTCCTTTCTGCCGATATAGGCCTGTCCTGTGGGTAAGTATCCGAGTAACTAAATGCTGCCTACATACTTCATCTGGCACTTACTCGCCGTTCTGTTCTTTTACTGATTTCATTCTCTTTGTCCTTCATAGAATCTTGTGCATCAGGTCAATGATAGCACTGTCTGTCCTGGCAGTTATTTCGATGATCGATCGAATGAAGATGAGGTCGAGTATGACTTGGAGTGTTTTATGCCGATCCCGCATGCTGCCGCTATTCCTGCTCCGGGTAAGAACTTTACTTGAAATACTTTGTGGGATTGGTCAGATGATGATGATGACGATGACGATTGTGAGGTCCTGGAGGTACTTATTCTCTGTCCTAATCTTTTGGCTTGGCCCATTGAGCTTTGCATTTACTGATGCAGCTAGCTAGGTACACGAGGATCCTCGTCTTGCTACCAGTGGGTATGGCAAGATCCCTGCTGCCAAGCCGAGTAAGCAACGCGGGACTTCCTGCAGCACCCAGCCTTACAAGAAGAGCCGGGTCGACCCTACTGCTGCTCCTAAAGCCACATCTTCCCAGCCTCGTAAGACTACTACACATCGGGTCCTCCATGATGCTCCGCGCGACCCCACCATCTCCGTGTAACTTTCGCTGCCTGTCACCTTATGTTTTTCTTTTCTATGCATGTTTCCTTATAGACTTCTGTTTTTATTTTCAACGCTGCTATGTCTGCTAACCAAGCAGCTCCCACCATGACCTCCGCCATTACAAAACCTGTTTATCATCCCCGTGAAGATACAGTATTGCAGAGCCCCGTTCTGCTAACCAACGCTGCTTTGACACTTGATGAGTGAAATCACAAAAATGTTTTGATCAATCATACCATGATATGTACACATCCAGATATGTCCTATGCTCTAAGTGTTATGAGCATATACCAAAATGAATCATAAAATTATCATTGGACTATAGTGAGGATATTATTATGATCTTTTGGAAGAACTAAGAATATATTTGTGTAGAGGTGACAAACAATTACAAATAGTTCATTGTAAAGCGTTACATTGATACTAATTTTGTCACAAGATACAAATTAAGTTTATCTCAATTTAAAATATGGGTGGCACAATTTAATGGAAAGGAGATTCCATGATGGATTTGGATGAATTCCAAAGTTAAGACATTATGACGGATACTACAACAAAAGGCTAAGTGTATGACTGCTATAGTAGCAGCAAAGGAGGGAATTTGTGTCAAGTAGTTTGTTATCAAACTAAGGTGTGGTTCACAATGGGCTAACACTAAAGTTATATTGTACAACAATAGTATCGACATGATTTAACCCCAAGGAACTAAAGGTCTCACCAAAAGACCAAATTTATATAATGCCATCTCATTTGAAAATGAGTGATGCATGCAGACACAAAAACATGCAAATACACACGGACCTGAAAGCGCCAGATCCGTAGATTATGTTAACCACTTGCAATCGCGTATATCGAACACCAAAAAGCCATAGGTGTTTAATACGCAAAGTTTTCAAACTAGATAATTGTCTCTAGTGCAAGTGGGAGAATGAAGGCAATATGCCCGAGAGGCAATAATAAAGTGGTTATTATCGTATTCCTTATTTATGATAAATGTTTATTTTTCATGCTATAATTGTATTAATACGGAAACGTTAATACATGTGTGTTTAATAAACAAAAAGGAAGTTCCTAGTTATGCCTCTCTTATAAACTAGCTCGTTGATTAACAAGATGATCAAAGGTTTCCTAATCATGGACATTGGATATTGTTAATAACAAGGTCCCAACATTATTCGAATGATGTGATGAACATTCATCCGAAGTATAGCATTACGATCAAGGTCATTTTGTTTATATTGCTATAACATCATACGAAATAATCTTAGTCCTTAGACCATGAGATCATGTCAATCACTAACACCAGAAGAGTATCTTGATAACATCAAACGTCACACCGTAACAGGGTGACTATAAAGATGGGTTCAGTTCTACGAAGGTGCTATGTTGAGGCTCATGGATCAAGAGTGGAATTTGTCCATCCCGATGACTAAGAGATATACTCTGGGCCCCCTCGGTGATATAACATTAGTTAGCTTGCAATCAAGTGATTTTTATCACTAGAATGTTATATCACGGGAACAAGAAAAGAGTACATGTTGGTAACAAGATCAAACTAGGTATGGAGATACCGATGATCGAATCTCGGACATGTAATATATTGCGAGACAAAGGGATTGAGTTACATGTGTATAAGGTTCACACTATCACAGAAGTCATCGTTGAATGTGTGGGAGTCAGTACGGATCTCCAGGTCCCGCTGCTGATTATTGATCGGAGAGGGGTCTCGATCATGTCTACATTATTCATGAACCTTAGGGTGACACACTTAAGGGATACCGACACCATTTGGAACAAATAATATACATGATAAATAAAAAGGAAAGCGCGGGGATTTATTTTACTAGACACCGGAACTGTTTCAGTTGAAATTGCTGAAACTGGTTTTGCATGTGAAATTGAAATGTTGTAAGGGGTTTTATGTGAATATTTGTTAATTAAAGTAATTAACAAAATTCTGAATAAATAAATAAAAGAGTTTTATTTAATGAGAGATTGCATTAAATTTGGTGGAAATTTAATGGAGGTGAGTAGAATTTTGAGTGGGTGGCTATTTATGTGAGTAGGAGCTCCACCCACATGAATGTGGAAGAGGTGGGGGCACCTCCATCGCTTCTACTCCATGGGAGGGGGCTGCCCCCCTCTCCCTATAAAAGGAACCCCACTCCCTCCTCTCATCTCACACCTCCTCGTGAAGGATCTCTCTCCCCCCTTTAGAATTTCCCCATGGTCTTGGATCAGCGAGATACATGTTCCCGGTGGCTTTTTATGGAAGTATTTGTTGCTTCCGCTGCTTCGCTGAAGAGAGGGCGCGGAGGTTGTCGGGGTACTCGGACATGTGTGCGATCACGGATGCACCACTACTTTGCGGTGCTGCACTAGATGGTGTTGGACCAGATGGACTTCTTCTCGATCTTGAGATCGGCAAGCGTTCGACTACATCATCCACGAGTACAACCTCGTTAACACTATTCGGTCTTCGAGGGTATATATTCTATGGATGTATATCCATGTGTTGCTTGTATCTAGTAGATAGATCTTGGTACATAGTTGTTCCCATCGTAGGAAATTTTTTGTTTTCTATGCTGCGAACCCTACAGTAGGGGTTCTCCGGCCTGATGTAATCGTTCTCCTCATAGGGGCCCCAGCCGTGCGGGATCTGCCGGAGACCAGCGAGGGCCTCCTTGTCGGCGGCTATAGCGGAAGCGGGGATGGGGGGCTGGATGGGGACGACAGCTGCCTTCGATGCCTTGATAGGGGCCTGTATGGAGATGGGGGCCTCCTTGCCGGCGGCTATAGCGGAAGCGGGGACGGGGATCTGTATGGGGACGCCGGTGGTCTTGGAGGCGATGATGGCCACTGCACCATTCTTCTCCATCGCTGGCGTGGTTGGGGTTTGCTTGGGGGTTTGCAGAAGGCTTGCGTACCATGTGTCACATTTTCCCCCTCGTGTCTAACCTTGGCCACTTAGTTCTGCTCATTTATACCCTCGATTGTAACACTGGCAGTTTGTTGTACTTAGTTTTGCCCTCATACTCACTTTTATCCTCTGATGGCTGGTCAACAGAATGTCAACAAATGGGTTTTAGCTAGCTAATTGAGTCATTTTATGCACAACAAATTCAAAAAGATCAAAACATAGTGGCATCTACCCAAGGAGTCTTGTTATGTGACCTGCAACCATAAGAAATGTATATAAATCAAGTTTTAACCCAAATCACCTACTATCTATGAAGGTTCATGGTTTTCTACTTAAGCCTCTTCCCAAAACATCCCTCCCCAAAACATAATTTGTCTGAATGAGGCAATAATTGTCAAACTGATATATATTTGAATTGCAAATAGTTTGATGTATGCCAAGATGTATTTTATTGTAGAAAAGAAGCATTTACCATTTTTTAAATCTCTTTCTATTTTCTATTTGAACCCCTTTATTAGTTTTGCCCTTGGTTTTTAAGTTCTACTCAGTTTTCCCCTCTCTCTTAGTCACAAACTCTCACACATGTGCTCATCTTGGCTGCTATGCTCTAATTGGTCGAGACAGTTGTCACGCGGATCGTACCCACCAACAGTTGATCCTCTGATTGATCCTCTCTGATCTAGCGGACAAGATAACCCCTATATCTATCGGGGTGCATCCTCTATCCATGCAAAATAATGAGTTTTCCGCCGATACTTTAACTCCATAAACAAATGATTTTGAATATAATTTGAAGGGAAAGTGTTCAAAGGTGTATAATTTTTTCATTATATTTCACTCCATGAAAATGATAAACAATCAAGATTTTATTAGCACAACATTATCATGACCTAAGTGCGATTTCAAAGAGTTCAAAGGTGTATAATTTTGCCATATGCAAATTTATGCATTAAATTCTATGAAAATGATAATCTCTCAAGATTTTCTTAGTAAACCATTATCACGTATTAAGTGCGATTTCAAAGTGTTCAATGGTTTATAATATTCGTATACGCAAGTTTAGGGATCACTTTTCACGCTCTCAAAATGGTAAACTCTCAAGATTTTCTTAGGAAACTATAATTTTGAAGTGTTCAAGAGTTGTGTCAATTATAAACAATATTTTACATTAAGAGTTTTATAATTTTTTCAATTTGAAAGTGTTCAAGATTTGTGTCTATTATAAACACTCTTTTACATTAAGAGTTGTATATTTTTTTTATTTTGAAAGTGTTCAAGAGTTGTGTCAATTATAAACACTCTTTTACATGAAGAGTTATATAATTTTTTTCATTTGAAAGTGTTCAAGAGTTGTGTCAATTATAAACACTCTTTTACATTAAGAGTTATATAATTTTTTTAACTTGAAAGTGTTCCAGAGTTGTGTCAATTATAAACACTCTTTTACATTAAGAGTTGTATAATTTTTTTAATTTGAAAGTGTTCAAAAGTTGTGTCAATTATAAATGCTCTTATACATTAAGAGTTATATAATTTTTTAAATTTGAAAGTGTTTAAGAGTTGTGTCAATTATAAACACTCTTGTATATTAAGAGTTATATAATTTTTTTTAATTTGAAAGTGTTTAAGAGTTGTGTCATTTTATTATTTATTATACATCCATCTCCCTATTTTTTAATTATAAACACTCTTTCACTTGATTGCAACCGAGAAATTAACTCGATAAACCAATTAAATCATCAGAACGGCTCGCTGACCACATTCTCCATAGCACTGTGGGTAGCCTGTTGATCGATTCGGGGTTGTTCTTAAGCTCCGTAGCACTGAGGGTAGTTCCTCTATCCAAAAACCAGGCGATATCTGGAGTGGTTCTATTAGGCGGGGTTTTATCCCGGATAGGACTAAGTCGTTAGCTCGTTTAACTTGTCCATTTGATTCTAGGTGAGCGGCTGACGTTACATCAAGTCTGGGGCAGCCACACCCCCTCTAGGCGCGGCCTAGGCCCACCCGCGCGGCAGTGGGTGTGGGCCCCTCAGGCCTCCCCTCCATCTCGTACTCTGGCTCTGTGAGTGTTCTGGTGAAATAGGATTTTTGGCATATTTTCCGGGATTTTTCCTGATAGTTGGTTTTCTGCATAAAAACTAGACGCCAAGGTAATTCTGCTGAAAACAGCGTTAGTCCATGTGAGTTGTATCCAAATCACACAAGTTTAGAGGAGAAACAATATCAAAAGTGTTCGGGAAAGTAGATACATTTTGGACATATCAACCATTGAAACGCTACACAAGCAAATTAGTGATGGTGAAAGTAAGTCCTTTCTCCTTATGAATCTTGTAATTGCCTTGCATTTGTGTTTCCTTATTTTCCATTTCTATCTCGGCGAGGCCGAGATACTTTGCTGTTATTAACGGAACATACGTTCCGAATAAGAAAGTCAGCACCAAGTCGAGTTCCAGAAAGAGTGAGATGAGGTGACTCGACTAAAACAGCAAATGGAGGAAATGGAACAGAAGCATAAGTCCGAATTGGAGGTCTGTGCCAAGAGATCGCCGAGAAAGATGGGCAATACGCCATCGGATCTGAGAAAAGCAATCAGTTGCTCAAGGAGGCCAAGTCAGCAGTGGAGTCAGCTCACCAATACTTGGATGTTGTTTAGGCCAAGGCAAAGATCTGGCAAACCAAGCTCAGCATGATCAACTCTTTCCTCAGTAGTGAGTTCTTACCCTTTTTTACTATGTTGTTGTTCTTACTTTCATCTTTTTTGGTGTTTTTGATGATCCTTCTCTTTTTTGAAGAGAACTTTCCTAAGGCCGATATGTTCGCCTTGAGAGCTATGAAGAAAGTGCGAGCCGAGTCTGGGGCCCCAGCAGTTGGCGAAGTCACCATCGACGAGCAACTTGATGCCCTCTCAGAGCGTGTGACCACCTTGAAGTCATGTGGTGTCGACTTACTCAAGTCGGTTATCCATGCATTCAGGATGCTCTGGCCGGTTGAAGATGCGCCTACGCTCGTTGAGCCTCTTACTTCTAAGCTGCTACTCACTAAGTAAAGGCTTGATCAATGGCGTGAGTCAGCTGGCCATGTCGCGGTGGACAAGGCCCTTTCCTTCGTGCTCTCATGGTATGAGTATATCAATCTTGATGTTCTCCAGCATATGAGGGCTGAAGGCAAGTGGATCCATGATCCTGATCTCATCAAGAAGTGCCAAGAGCGAGTCTACACAATGGTGGAGTACGCCCTAGTGCATGCCTGGTGCGACGGGCCCAGCTTCCTTGATCTCGCAGAGCCCCTTGTAGATATTGCTGATGTTGATGGTGCTGACAGCAAGGCCACCGAGTCAGTCATGGCAGACTCGGCCAATGCGCATGACTCGGCAGATCCTGATGATGCTCCTAGCTCCAACCCCGCCGATGCTCCTTCGAGTCCAGCTGCCTCTTAGGCTGGTTTAGTAAAAAACACTTAATTCTCATGAGATCCCCAGTATGCCAGGTGCAGATGTAAGAAATACTGCCGTTCTTTTGGTTATGTGACTTTGTGAATGCTTAAACTTTATTTTGCTTAAATATGAATCATCCAGGGGCAAGTCCCCGAGTTTCATTTACCGTTTTCCTTATCCTTGAATTTGGCTCTTGTCTACCTTTTTTGGCATTCGACATTAGAGTCTCAAAGTTCTAAGGATTAAGTTAGCGGATATGAAACTAGAAAACTTGAGCTAGGATCATTCGACATACAAGCCGACATATCCTGCAATGGGTTAGTTATAGCCATAGACAGGGCCGACTCGTGTTCATTCCCTTACTTATCTGTTGTTCATGTTTACCCGTCCTTGGTCTTTTTCTCTTGCTTACCATGAAGCCGTGTTTTCGGACAACAGCATAGTCGAAAAGTTGACCTCATACGAGTAAACATTACTTATTTCGAGATAAGTTTAAGTGTCAATGCCAGCTGACATGAAATATGTAAGAGTAAACATGAGGGGTAGTCCCCGAGTGAGTTTTTCGAGTCATACCATTTTATTATCAGCACATAGCCGGCATAAGTGTCCGACATATGAGAGTTCGAGAGATACATACATTGCTTCTCCTAAGTGTAGAAAGGACGGAGCAATGCCACATCCCATGGCCTTTTGGTCTCATCATCAGATCTGTCCGCCTTGTTCTTTTGTGCTTCACGAGCATCTATCAGATAATATGAATCATTGTGCAACGCTTTGCTTACAATGATTGGTCCTTCCCATGGGGGTGATAATTTGTGCATTCCAGCTGTGCGTAGCACTAATCTGAGCACCAAATCCCCTTCTCGGAAAACACGAGGTTGGACTTTTCTGCTATGATAGCGTCGGAGATTTTGTTGGTATATGGCGGATCTGGACAATGTCAGTTATCTTGCTTCTTTGAGTAAATCAACTCCATCTTCTCGGGGATCTTTTACCCGGCTTCCGAGTATTGCCTTACTCTTAGCGAGTCATGTTCTATGTCAGCAGGCAAAACTACTTCTGCCCCATACACAAGGAAGAATGGTGTGTAGCATGTTGATCGATTCAGGGTTGTTCTTATGCTCCATAGCACTGAGGGTAGTTCATCTATCCAACAACCAGGCGATCTCTGGAGTGGTTCCATTAGGCAGGGTTTTATCCCGGATAGAACTAAGTCGTTAGCTCGTTCAACTTGTCTATTTGATTCTGGGTGAGCGACTGACGTTACATCAAGTCTTATTCGGCTTTCCCTTCAAAATCGAGCTAAAGCTCCCTCGGCAAAGTTTGTGCCATTGTTTGTGATCACGCTATGCGGGTGACCGTATCTTAAGATTATATCCTTTAGGAATGTGACAGCTGTTTTTACCATCAAGTGTTTTGATGGGCATCACTTCTATCCACTTGGTAAACTTGTCAACCATTACTAGTATATGAGTCATGCTGCCCCGTGCTGGTTTGAATGGTCCCACCATATCCAGGCACCATACCGCAAATGGCCAAGTGATTGGTATACTCTTTAATTCAGATGCAGGTAAGTGTGACTTTGATGTGTAGTGTTGGCACCCATTGCATTTTATCACCAGGTCTTGTGCTTCCATCAGTGCACTTGGCCAATAGAAACCATGTCGGAATGCCTTGGCTACTAATGCTCTTGACGGGGCATGATGCCCACATTCTCCTTGGTGAATATCCAACAGTATCTCTTGGCCTTGTTCTGAACTTATGCAACACACTTGTCACACACCTCTTGTATAGTTCCTTGTTAATTATCGTGTATGCTTTTGCTCATCTTTCTGTTTGTCTGGCCAATATCTCATCGTCAGGCAAAGTTCCATGTCTTAAGTAATTAAATATTGGATGTGCCCATACTGGTATTATTGGTGCTGGATCTGTTTCTCCATCAATTTCCATTGGCTCAGCCGACATAGTTTCTGCCGACATAAGCTGAGGAGTCCCCAAGTGTGATTCAGCAACCCCTGTGTTAGACGGAACAATTCCCAAGTTACTCGATGGCTTGCCGGGATGAATATTGACTCAGATTCGGGTGATGTCTTGATTGAAGGTTTTTTGAGATGTTACAATGCTACTCCTGGCGGGATTGCTTGCCGAGATGAGCCTAACTTGGATAACACGTCAGCTGCCTCATTTTAAGCTTTGGGTATGTGTAACATCCCAAAAATATTAAACTAGAATCATCAAACTCTATGCATCAAAATTAGGGTTACCAAAAACTTTTGTAAATAAAAATATGAAAGCATGCATGTGTGTATGCATCCCATTTTGAATTCTTTTGAATTGCCTTGTTTATGTGTTTCTTTGCTTGTAAAAGGATTCTTAGGTGAAATAAACATCATCTAGACAATCCCCACACTTTTCCCAAAGACAAATAAATCAAAACAAACAAAATAAGGGAATGGTCATTTTGACCAATTTAACTCCCATGCCTACTTTGGTTGTCTCTAACTTTCAGAACTTAACAGAAACTTGTTTGGATCTTTGCACCCCTTGATAGTACTCATAACAAATTATCAAGGCCCATCTTGTGATCATCCAGAAACATTCAAATGCATAGTTTGAATGACAGTTTAAAATTGAATCTTTATCATATGGGAAGATCCCACTTTTTCAAAAACCACTCAAACAAGCTCAACTTTCAAAACCCAAGCATCTACAGACTCACCAGCACCTACCTAGCACACCCACCAAAAATATTTTCAAAATTCGAAACTTGAATTCATGCGGCCATTTCATCAAACACCTTGCAGATGCAAATCAAATAAAATCCAAACACTATTTGGAGCAGTGATTTGAGCCTAAATTGTTCCCTCTCTGGTTGCAACTAGGCTTTAGTAGATCATCTAGCTCATTTGTAAACATCTAGCACCACTGTAAGCTTGGCAATGTCATTAATGGTGAACAGCCGAAGCCACCCATGCCACCCCAATGTAGACAGCAAGCAAGGAGAGGAACTAGCCGTGCCAACCTTGTCTGGGAGATCACCCATGCCTCACCGCCCCCTCTCGAACAACCAGGCCTCGAAGACATCGACCAGAGCACCCAGGAATGCCGCGCCTGTGCCTCTGTCAACCATGCCGAACGTGCACCAGAGTGCCACCCTCGACACACGCCCACAGACCGCGCGCCGCCCTCTCCATGTGCATACGCGATCACCACCGTCCCAGGAGACCGCCAGACATCCCCGTTCACCGCCCCATGCCTCACAGCCACTGCTCGACGTCGAAGACACCGCCTCTGCCGCGCAGAGCATCACATGTTCCAGACCTTTTGCCCCCGCCCCTACATGTGCATTAAAGCCATAGAGAATCGCCAGGAGATCACCGATCGATCGCCACCACCGGCCATGCCTCTAGAATCCTGTAGCCATGTCGCCACCGTCGCCTTCCCATTCCGTTCGGTCTCGTCGTCGAGACTATAAATAGAGGCCTCCCCCGCTCAAACTCTTCACACCATCTCACTCCCCTCTCCTCACTGATCGTTCCACCCTGTTCCCGGAGTAAGGAAAGCAGCGCATCGCTAGAATTTGGCCGGAGCAGGCCGCCTCTGGAGAAGAAGGGCGTCGTCGATTTCGTCCACCCCAGGAGAAGCTCCCGGTACCAGGAGGTTCGGCGTTGTCGACTTCGTCGTTCACCCGCCTCGCTGACCCTCGCCTGAGCCCCGGTGAGTCCCTGACCACCCCCACCTGCCACGTTAGGTTTCTGTCTCGCCGGCGCCGCCCGACGTGGACGATGAGTAGCAGCTGTTCGATTAGACTTAGATCGTGCGGATGAGATTGCCCCGTACCGCTTCGCGTTTAAAGAGCCACTGACTGGTGGAACCCCCCTGTCAGTTGAGCCCCGCGCCGCGGAGTGACACCGGGCCTGCCCATTATCGTTTCCCGCGCAGCCCAGTCATTTGAATTTAACTTTTTCCATTTTAATTCAAACACATTTCTGTACCTAGTTTCAAAAATCAACCTAGCTCGATTCAGTGCACCAAATTGAATGAAACCAATTTTGTTAGAAAGATATTGAAATGCTTAATGCAAGCCCGTTGGATTCAAATCATTTGAATCTATTGATCAACCTTGGTAAAAATAACAAGGCAGAACCTTTTCTGCATTCAAACATTTTTCAAATTTAAACCATTATAGCTTTTGAATTGATTCCAACTCTCAAAAATCACATTTGATCATACCTTTTAGAATATATAAAAACAGTTGGGTTTTCTTACAGAAATAATGTTCAAGTAATAAAAGAATGCCACATAGGCATTTCTAGCCACTTTATTTAAGTAAAATAAAAGGTTAAACCTTATTAAATTGTGACACCACTTTAAATCAAATTCCCATATACTGAAATGTGTGGTGATGACATGTGTCAACATGATCCCATGTTTGGTTTGGAGAATATTAAATCTTAAGTAGTTTTTCAATGAGTAGAAATTACTTTTCTAAAAATAAAAGAAATTAAACCAAGCTTTAATCTTGTAATGTTAGTGATAATGCCAGATCATCTATAGGACCCTTTTGTGTGATGATGCCAGAAATTACTTTTCTAAAGTAGTTAAGTATTGTTTGGTGATTGTGTACCTCGTATTTATTCTTAGACGCTAGTACCGACCAAGGATACGAAGAGGAAGGGGGATACTACGAAAAAGAAGACGAGGAGAACTTCAACCACTGCTCTGCACAAGGCAAGCTTATACTGATACTTGTGCAAGATAACACTTGCAAGACACTATAACTATGCAAGCAAAAACTTGCTTGTTACCATGCCAACTATATGCCTTAAGCATATATGATCATAACCACTTGATAAACCAGTCCTAGTTTTAATTACAAGCTTTATACTTTATTTCTTTATCAAAGCTATTACTTAGAGTTTACTTAAGTGAATTGTAGATACTAGAAAGATAATTGAAGGTTGCATAAAGAGCATAAAATTTGGCCTAAGCTAGATAATCTTTATGTCATCCTAAGGCATGAGATTGAACTTAGTTAAACTCCACTAGTTTACCACCCCTCATTAGTACTTACCCCCACTTGTAGATGCTAGTTCTAAGCATAAAATTTGATCAACTTAGATGGGAATACTTGGTGGAAAAATGGTTATGAAAACCTTGGAATGATGGATCATTCTATTGAAATGTTTTGGACATGTGTTTCAGAACACCAGATGATTTATGGTGATGAAAATGTTGAGGCATGAGCCTTAGCCCCTTATAAAACTGATGGTTGTCTGTATGTGATACCATTCCAATTTTACCGTACAACCAGAATACCCGAGAATTGGGTAGGGCTTGACTGGAAGCTTATATACCTTAGTATTGGTTCCCTCATGGCCAAGGTCTGAGCTGAGGCTACCTTGTGAAGATTGTCCACCTGTGTAGTACCCAAGATGACAGTTGATCATGGTTGGGATGCCAAACTCATAGGAGAGGTGCTTATACTAGGGTGTGTAATTGAAAGGTTAGGATTGATTATCCGCACACTGAGTATGGTGAATTTAGGATTTGTTCCTGACGGATTTATCGAATGTTGTGGTGAAAGTGTACAATCACTACAGAGTGTCAAACTATTCGAATAGCCGAGGCCACGGTTATGGACAGTTGGAGTGGCCATACTGTTCCCCCGTCAGATGTTTTCAAAATGACTTTTGAAACAAACTGAGACTTTGACTTGACCACAACAGAGTTGTGATATGAAATACAAGTTCCCACTTAGGTGTTATAAAACTTCAACTAGTTTTCTTCATTTCTAACTTAGTAGAAGTAAATCTGGCTTTTTGCAAAACAACCCTTGATCTTAGTGTCCTACTACCAAAAACCCCTTTAATTGTTAGTATTAGTCGCGAGTACTTAAAGAGTACTCATGGCTTTGTCCCTGGCTATTCCCGTGGCCAGACTATGAAGAGGAGTACCTGGAGGATGGACCCCAGGAAGGTTACGACAAATAGGATCATCTCCCATCGTCAGCATTGCCTATGACCCCGAAGATGGAGCTTCGCCTACGCTACCATTATTATTACGTATTTCCGCTGCTTGAGTTGTATTAAGAACTGGATCATGAGACCCTTATTTGTGTAAGACCTTATGTATGGTTCGTAATGGATGATGTACTATGGTATCCAATTCTGTTATGTCTCGCAAAAATGGTAATCCTGGGATTGCGATGTATGGCATAACAGGCATCTGGGATTAAAAATCCGGGTGTTGACAAGTTGGTATCAGAGCCATCCTGACCATAGGAGACCCTAGTTAGACTGGACGTTTGGAATCAAAAACTTAGTTTCAAAAGCAAAGAAAGCAAATATTTACAAAAACTTATTCCCATTCTTATCACTTTGATTCTTTCATGAAAATTCATGTTCCTCAAAAACTCTTGCAAAATACATAAAATTTGACACACTTGATCACTCTACTAACTTACTCATCTTATATTCTTTTAGATGGACGTGAAGTACAACAAGTTTTACCAGTTGGGAAATGGAGGAGACCTTATCTTTGAGAGGGATTTGGACCAGCTTTCGGAACTTCTGGAGCGTCCGCACCCCGAGTTCTTCGGAGCTTAGCTCAATGATCAAGGAGGAGAAGATCTGCAGTGGCTAATTGCTGTAAGTCTCCGAGGAAAGATTGAACCTCCCACTGCTGAGGGAATTCAGTTTACCTTAAGAGAGAACAACTGGCTCGATGGACTTGCCAGGGCCATGCAGGAAGCTCTTGCCCGTCTGTGTGGGCAGAGTATCAACCAGATCAAGGGTACTCGCTTTGAGTTTTGCCCAAGGCGTGATGCTATGGGACAGCCACTGGAAGCCCCATACCACCACGAGCTGAAGACTCAGTTGGACCACCTTAGCTTCATGATGTACGATCGACAGCAGGAGTTGGATAATTGCCGTGACTACTCCAACCACAAGTCCGCCATTATCAAGACGAAGGATCAGACCATTGCCATGCTAGCGAAGGATCGCAAGTCTCGCCACCGTCAGCTCGACAAGAAGGAGCGCATCATTGCCCGTCTTCGCCACCGTATATTGTCTTTGGAGGAGACCATCCACAAGAGAGACATGCAGTTGGAGGAAAGGGAGAATGCCGGAGAGGATCTTCATGGAGACCCCTACTCCAATCTCAGCGATGATGATTTTCTGGAGGATCAGGCTATGGATTTCTTCACCGATGAGGAGGATTTTGCCTTCATCAATGACGACGATGATGATGAGGATGACGACTACACTGAATCCGAGGAGTAGTAGCACTTGAGCACTAACGTAGTGAGTAGTATTTGGTCCCACTGTATCGTAGTTTCCAGAATGGTTCCTAAAACCATCGGTTTACCTTGTTGTGGTGTGTGTTTGTATCGTGTGCTATGAATGAATGAATGAAAAGCAAGTTGTTAGAAAATCTGAGTCAAACTTTAAAAACTTTTCCAATCCCCGAACCTTAGAAATTTCCCTATTTTCTCATGATCTATCTCAATCTTCAGATGCCATGCGGAGGAAGTGGTTCATCCCCGGACCCGATGTTGCAGATCCTGCAAATGTTGGTTTCTGACCGTGAAGCTGAAAGAGCAGAACGTCAAGCCAACCTAGACACCCTTCAACAGATAGCTCAGCTAGCCCACAACAATCAAGGCCACGAAAACCAGGACAACCATGGATCTAAGCTCAAGAATTTCTAGAACACCAACCCACATGTTTTCACTAAGTCGGAAGAGCCCTTAGACGCCGATGATTGGCTGCAAACCATGGAAAATAACCTAGAAGTCGCCGGAGTGGAAGCTAACGAGAAATTTCTGTTCGCCATCCACTATCTAGCCGAAGATGCCAGAGCATGGTGGAATAGTGTTCGTGCAATGACCGGAGGACAGATGATGACTTGGGAGGAATTCAAAGTCAAGTTCAGCAGAACCCATGTGCCACCAGGTTTGATCAAGAGAATGAGAGACGAATTCAGAGAACTAAGGCAAGGAAGGATGACCGTAGTGGAATACCGTGACAAATTTTTGTCATTACCTAGGTATGCCCCGGATAAGATCGACACCGAAGCCAAGAAGAAAGAAAGATTCCTGAATGGTCTGCACGATGAGATGCAGACTGTGTTAGTCAATATCCCCTTTGCGAATATCGAAGCCCTTGTCGACTCTGCCATCCAGATGAAAGGAAAGATCAACCAAGCCAATGAGAACCGCAAGCGTCGCATGATGCATCAACCAGGAACCCATCAGACCCCAAAGTACCGCCCCAACCCATCTCCAGGATTTGCCCCGAGAACCAATAGACCCCCAATGAACCGTTCGACCAATCCCAACCGTGGAAACCCTAGGCCCGGAGGAAATCACAACAACCCCCGCAACTCTAGCAATTTCAACCGTGCCCCACCCAAGTTCAATAAAAACAATGCTACCGCCAACCCCAACACTGCCCCGAGGACTGGAAGCAATGTTGTGCCTGTTACATCAAAGGACAAGTCGCAAGTGACTTGTTATGACTGTGGAAATAAGGGTCACTACTCCAACGAGTGCCCCAACAAGAAGAATGCTGCAGCCCCCAATTCAAATGCCCCAGCTCAGCAGCAGCGTCGTGTTCAACCAGGAAGAAGGTTTGCCCCAGGGAATTCGCTCAACTGCAACGGGGCGTCTTTTTCTCATGCATGCTGAAGAAGCTCAGGAAGCGCTAGACGTCGTGCTGGGTATGTTTTCTGTTAATTCAGTACTTGCAAGAGTGTTGTTTGATTCTGGTGCATCGCATTCATTTGTCACCGAAGAATTTGCTTGCACTAGTAAGATTCAACCAACAAAATTGAAGCATGTTATGATCGTTCAAATTCCTGGTTCAACCACCAAGGCTAGGCAAATTTGCAAACCCGTCCCTATCCGAATCCATGGCATAGATTTTTATGCTAACCTGATAGTACTCGGAACTAACGGTTTGGAAGTAGTACTAGGAATGGATTGGATGTCCAAACATAAAGGATTGATTCACTGTGCCAAGAAAGCCATCACCATGACCAGTACAGCCGGAATATCAGTCGAGCATATATCTAAAACCTTACCTCGTCAATTCAAGTGCAACAAGAGTACAGCCCAACCTACCATTAACCAAGTCCGGATAGTCTGTGAATACCCCGATGTATTTCCAGATGTTTTGCCCGGTATGCCCCCAGATCAAGATATCGAGTTTATCATCGAACTAATCCCTGGAACAGGACCCATAGCCCAGAGACCATATAGTATGAACTCGTCTGAACTAGCAGAACTGAAGAAGCAACTGGATGCCATGCTGGAAATTGGATTGATTCAACCAAGTGCGTCACCATGGAGATCACCTGTTTTGTTTGTGGACAAGAAAGATGGAGGTAACCATTTGTGTACGGATTATCGAAAGTTGAATGATGTCACCATAAAAAACAAGTACCCATTGGCCAAGATAGAAGATTTGTTTGATCAGTTGACCGGTGCCAAAGTGTTTTCTAAGATTGATCTTAGGACTGGCTATCATCAACTCAAAATTCGGCCAGAGGATATTCCCAAGACTTCCTTTACCACCAGATATGGATTATATGAGTATACTGTCATGTCTTTTGGATTAACCAATGCCCCCGCTTATTTCATGAATCTCATGAATAAGATTTTTATGGACTTCCTGGATAAGTTTGTCGTTGTTTTCATTGATGACATTCTGATTTATTGCAAATCGGAAGAAGAACATGAGCTACACCTAAGGACCATTCTTGGAACCCTTAGAGAGAATCAGCTGTATGCCAAGTTTAGCAAATGTGAATTCTGGTTACAGGAGGTAGGATTCCTCGGCCACATTGTATCAGCTGGAGGGATTGCCGTTGACCCTGCAAAGGTGAAAGATGTCGAAGATTGGCAAGCCCCAACCACTCAAACACAAGTTCGTGCATTTCTCGGATTGGCGGGATACTACCGCAAGTTCGTAGAAGGATTCTCGAGTATCGCCAGACCCATGACCCAATTGCTGAAGAAGGACAAGAAGTTTGAATGGACAGACAAATGTGAAGCGAGTTTTCAAGAACTCAAGAGGAGATTGATTTCAGCCCCAATCTTAATCATGCCGGATATCACGAAGCCCTTCGACGTGTATTGTGATGCATCCAGGATCGGTCTCGGATGTGTGCTAATGAAAGAAGGCAAAGTTATATCTTATCTATCTCGACAACTAAAACAACATGAGCAAAATTACCCAACCCATGACCTCGAACTCGCAGCCGTAGTTCTAGCCCTGAAGACATGGAGGCATTACCTGATGGGAAACCGTTGTGAGATTTATTCGGATCACAAGAGCCTGAAGTATATATTCACTCAGAAGGAGCTGAATATGAGACAGAGAAGATGGATTGAGCTAATCAAGGATTACGACCTAGAGATTCACTATCACCCCGGTAAAGCCAACGTGGTAGCAGATGCCCTTAGTAGATTGCCGTGCCGCTTGAACTCCATGATTTTAAAGAAGCAACCAAGTTTGCACAAACAGATGGAAGATTTCGGAATGGAATTAGTGAGTGAAGGATTTTTGGCTAGCATAGAACTTCAACCCACTTCGATCAGTCAGATCAAAGAGGCGCAAAAGGGAAATGCTAGTATCGACGGAATCAAGCGTCGTATTGGTACAGGCAAAGTACCCGGATTCACCGAAGACGAAGAAGGAGTTCTGTGGTACAAAGGACGCCTTTGTGTACCAGCAAATTCTGAGTTGAAAGAAGTGATTCTAAAGGAAGCTCATGATACTCTTTATTCTATCCACCCCGGAGGAACTAAGATGTGTCAAGATTTGAAGGAGCAATTTTGGTGGCATAAGATGAAGAGAGAAATCGGAAGCTATATCGCCAAGTGTGATATATGTCAGCGAGTCAAGGCAGGACATCAAAGACCCGCTGGACTGTTGCAACCATTGCATACTCCGGAATGGAAATGGGATTCCGTTGGAATGGACTTTATCACCGGATTGCCTACTTCTAGTAGGGGAAATGACTCTATCTGGGTCATAGTGGACAGATTGTCCAAAGTCGCCCATTTCTTACCCGTCAAGACCACATATCAGAGTTTGAAGCTAGCGGAGTTATACATCGCTAGAATCGTCAGTTTGCATGGAGTCCCCAAGAACATCGTACCGGATCGAGGAACTTAGTCTACCTCGAGATTCTGGAAGAAAGTTCAAGAAGGTTTAGGAACCCGCCTAGATTTCAGCACCGCGTATCACCCTCAGACCGATGGACAAACGGAGCGAGTAAATCAAATACTCGAAGATATGCTGAGAGCATTTGTGTTAGAATATGGATCTAAGTGGGAAGACTGTCTGCCGTTTGCAGAATTTTCGTACAACAACAGTTATCAAGCTAGTTTGCAAATGGCCCCATTTGAATTCATGTACGGAAGGAAGTGTCGCACCCCTTTGAACTGGTCGGAAGTAGGAGAGAGTCAGATTTTCGGACCCGATATTCTACAAGAATCAGAAGAGAAGGTTCACAAGATTCGTGAGAACCTCAAGATAGCCCAGTCCAAACAGAAGAGTTACGCCGACAAGAGACGTCGAGACCTCGCCTTCAACATAGGAGATTTTGTATATGTGAAAGTGTCTCCATTGAAGGGAATGCAGCGTTTCCAACTGAAAGGAAAGTTAGCCCCCAGATATATCGGACCTTTCAAAATTCTAAACCGTCGAGGAGAAGTGTCGTATCAATTGGAACTACCCGAAGAGATGTCATTCGTGCACAATGTGTTCCATATCTCATTACTTAGCAAGTGCCTCGAAGTTTTGGAGAAGACAGAAGTGTTCAAGAATATCGATCACCGGACCATAGAGATCAATGATGACCTGATCTATCCCGAAGTACCCATCCGTATTTTGGAAGAAGCTTTCCGAACCACCAGAACCCGAAGCATCAAGTTTCTCAAAATTCAGTGGAGCAACCACACAGAAGAGGAAGCTACCTGGGAGCGCGAAGATCACATCAGGACGGAGTTTCCCGTTCTCTTCAAATCCTAGGTAATCTTTTCGTCCTTTTTCAAATCTCGGACGAGATTTTGTTTAAGGGGGGAAGGTTTGTAACATCCCAAAAATATTAAACTAGAATCATCAAACTCTATGCATCAAAATTAGGGTTAACAAAAACTTTTCTAAATAAAAATATGAAAGCATGCATGTGTGTATGCATCCCATTTTGAATTCTTTTGAATTTCCTTTTTATGTGTTTCTTTGCTTGTAAAAGGATTCTTAGGTGAAATAAACATCATCTAGACAATCCCCACACTTTTCCCAAAGACAAATAAATCAAAACAAACAAAATAAGGGAATGGTCATTTTGACCAATTTAACTCCCATGCCTACTTTGGCTGTCTCTAACTTTCAGAACTTAACAGAAAATTGTTTGGATCTTTGCACCCCTTGATAGTACTCATAACAAAGTATCAAGGCCCACCTTGTGATCATCTAGAAACATTCAAATGCATAGTTTAAATGACAGTTTAAAATTGAATCTTTATCATACGGGAAGATCCCACTTTTTCAAAAACCACTCAAACAAGCTCAACTTTCAAAACCCAAGCATCTACAGACTCACCAGCACCTACCTAGCACACCCACCAAAAATCTTTTCAAAATTCAAAACTTGAATTCATGCGGCCATTTCATCAAACACCTTGCAGATGCAAATAAAATAAAATCCAAACACTATTTGGAGCAGTGATTTGAGCCTAAATTCTTTCCTCTCTGGTTGCAACTAGGCTTTAGTAGATCATCTAGCTCATTTGAAAACATCTAGTACCACTGTAAGCTTGGTAATGTCATCAATGTTGAACAGCCGAAGCCACCCATGCCACCCCAATGTAGACAGCAAGCTAGGAGAGGAACTAGCCATGCCAATCTTGTCTGGGAGATCACCCATGCCTCACCGCCCCCTCTCGACCAGCCCTGCCTCGAAGGCATCGACCAGAGCACCCAGGAACGCCGCACCCGTGCCTCTGTCAACCATGGCGAACATGCGCCAGAGCGCCACCCTCGACACACGCCCACAGACCGCGCGTCACACTCGCCGCGTGCTTACGCGATCACCACCGTCCTAGGAGACCGCCAGTCATCCCCGTTCGCCGCCCCATGCCTCACAGCCACCGCTCGCCGTCGAAGAAGGCACCTCTGCCACGCAGAGCATCACATGTTCCAGACCGTTTGCCACCGCCCCTACACGCGCATTAAAGCCATAGAGCATCGCCAGGATACCACCGATCGATCGCCACCGCCGGCCATGCCTCTAGCAGCCCATAGCCATGTCGCCACCGTCGCCTGCCCATTTTGTTCGGTCTCATCGTCGAGACTATAAATAGAGGCCTCCCCCGCAGAAACTCTTCACACCATCTCACTCCCCTCTCCTCACTGATTGTTCCACCCTGTTCCCGGAGCAAGGCGAGCAGCGCATTGCCGGAATTTGGCCGGAGCAGGCCGCCTCTAGAGAAGAAGGGCGTCGTCGATTTCGTCCACCCCAGGAGAAGCTTCCGGTACCAGGAGGTTCGCCGTCGTCGACTTTGTCGTTCGCCCGCCTCGCCGACCCTCGCCTGAGCCCCGGTGAGCCCCCGACCACCCCCACCTGCCGCGTTAGGTTTCTGTCTCGCTGGCGCCTCCCGACGTGGACGATGAGTAGCAGCTGTTTGATTAGACTTAGATCGTGTGGATGAGATTGCCCCGTGTCGCTTCGCGTTTAAAGATCCACTAACTGGTGGAACCCCCTATCAGTTGAGCCCCGCGCCGCGGAGTGACACCGGGCCGGCCGATTATCGTTTCCCGCGCAGCCCAGTCGTTTGAATTTAACTTTTTCCATTTTAATTCAAACATAGTTCTGTACCTAGTTTCAAAAATCAACCCAGCTCAATTCAGTGCACCAAATTGAATGAAACCAATTTTGTTAGAAAGATATTGAAATGCTTAATCCAAGCCCGTTGGATTCAAATCATTTGAATCTATAGATCAACCTTGGTAAAAATAACAAGTCAGAAACTTTTCTGCATTCAAACATTTTTCAAATTTAAACCATAATAGCTTTTGAGTTGATTCCAACTCTCAAAAATCACATTTGATCATACATTTTAGAATATATAAAAACATTTGGGTTTACTTACAGAAATAATGTTCAAGTAATAAAAGGATGCCACATAGGCATTTCTAGCCACTTTATTGAAGTAAAATAAAAGGTTAAACCTTATTAAATTGTGACACCACTTTATATCAAATTCCCATATACTGAAATGTGTGGTGATGACATGTGTCAACATGATCCCATGTTTGGTTTGGAGAATATTAAATCTTAAGTAGTTTTTCAATGAGTAGAAATTACTTTTCTAAAAATAAAAGAAATTAAACCAAGCTTTAATCTTGTAATGTTAGTGATGATGCTAGATCATCTATAGAACCCTTTTGCGTGATGATTGGAAGTAGTTAAGTATTTTTTGGTGATTGTGTACCTCGTATTTATTCATAGACGCTAGTACCGACCAAGGATACGAAGAGGAACGGGGATACTACGAAGAAGAAGCCGAGGAGAACTTCAACCACTGCTCTGCACAAGGCAAGCTTATACTGATACTTGTGCAATCTAACACTTGCAAGATACTATACCTATGCAAGCAAATACTTGCTTGTTACCATGCCAACTATATGCCTTAAGCATATATGATCATAACCACTTGATAAACCAATCCTAGTTTTACTTACAAGCTTTATACTTTATTTCTTTATCAAAGCTATTACTTAGAGTTTACTTAAGTGAATTTTAGGTACTAGAAAGATAATTGAAGGTTGCATAAAGAGCATAAAATTTGGCCTAATCTAGATATCTTTATGTCATCCTAAGGCATGAGATTGAACTTAGTTAAACTCCACTAGTTTACCACCCCTCATTAGTACTTACCCCCACTTGTAGATGCTAGTGCTAAGCATAAAACTTGATCAACTTAGATGGGAATACTTGTTGAAAAAATGGTTATGAAAACCTTGGAATGATGGATCATTCTATTGAAATGTTTTGGACATGTGTTTCCAAACACCAGATGATTTATGGTGATGAAAATGTTGAGGCATGAGCCTTAGCCCCTTATAAAACTGATGGTTGTCTGGATGCGATACCATTCCAATTTTACCGTACAACCACAATACCCGAGAATTGGGTAGGGCTTGACTGTAAGCTTATATACCTTAGTATTGGTTCCCTGATGGCCAAGGTCTGAGCTGAGGCTACCTTGTGAAGATTGTCCACCTGTGCAGTACCCAAGATGACAGTTGGTCATGGTTGGGAGGCCAAACTCACAGGAGAGGTGCTTATACTAGGGTGTGTAATTGAAAGGTTAGGATTGATTATCCGCATACTGAGTATGGTGAATTCAGGATTTGTCCCTGACGGATGTATCGAATATTGTGGTGAAAGTGTACAATCTCTGCAGAGTGTCAAACTATTCGAATAGCCGAGTCCACGTTTATGGATAGTTGGAGTGGCCATACTGTTCCCCCGTCAGATGTTTTCAAAATGACTTTTGAAACGAACTGAGACTTTGACTTGACCACAACAGAGTTGTGATATGAAATACAAGTTCCCACTTAGGTGTTATAAAACCTCAACTAGTTTTCTTCATTTCTGAACTTAGTAGAGGTAAATCTGGCTTTTTGCAAAATAACCCTAGAGCTTAGTGTCCTACTACCAAAACCCCCTTTAATTGTTAGTATTAGTTGCGAGTACTTAAAGAGTACTCATGGCTTTGTCCCTGGATATTCCCGTGGCCAGACTATGAAGAGGAGTACCTGGAGGATGGACCCTAGGAAGGTTACGACAACTAGGATCATCTCCCATCATCAGCATTGCCTATGACCCCGAAAATGGAGCTTCGCCTACGCTACCGTTATTATTACGTATTTCCGCTGCTTGAGTTGTATTAAGAACTGGATCATGAGATCCTTATTTGTGTAAGACCTTATGTATGGTTTGTAATGGATGATGTATTGTGGTATCCAATTCTGTTATGTCTCGCAAAAATGGTAATCCTGGGATTGTGATGTATGTCATAACAGGCATCTGGGATTAAAAATCCGGGTGTTGACAGTATGTGTTGAAATTCACAGCCATCAAAGTATCCCGAAATCTTCTACACATGGAAACGATAAAGAGCCATATTTGCATCTAGCGCGTCCCAATGCCCAGATACTTGCTGAATAACCAAATCTGAGTCACCAAAACATATGATTGGTTTGATGCCAATTTCTTTGGCCACTTTTATCCCATGGACAAGTGCTTCATGCTCGGCAACATTATTGGATGCGTCGAAGTGGATTTGCAACACATATTTGAGCTAGTCCTTCTTAGGTGAAGTAAGAACTATCCCGGCACCCAGGCCCATTTTTGTTTTGGACCCGTCAAAGTGCATTCTCCAGTAATTCGGGTCTAGCAAGGGTGGTTCATATTGCATTTCCATCCAGTCCACGAAAAAATCCGCCACATCTTGAGATTTAGGTGCATCTCGCCTGTCGTATTGTGGAGTATATGGTGCTAGCTCTATGGACAATTTTGCCACTCGGCCGATGGCATCTTTACTGCCCAGTATGTCCGAGATAGGTTCCTTGCATATTACCCAAATTGGGTGTTCTTGAAAATAATGCTTATATACGCCCCATATGTCATTTTTTGATAGTGAGGGTAGTTTTATTTTTATGTGGAGAGCACTTCGCTGAGGTAATAGACTGGTCTTTGGACTGATTTGCCCTCTTCTCCATGCTCTACCACTATCAGCTCACTGACAACTCTATTGGTTTGCTGCGACATAGAGCATCATTGGCTCTTTGGATAGTGGTAAGGATAGTATTGGTGCCATTGCCAACATCTTTTTGATTTCATGGAAAGCGCTATCAGCTTGATGTGTCCATGTAAATTTGTCTGATTTTTTCATCAGTTGATATAATGGTAAGGCTTTTTCGCCTAGTCGACTTACAAACCCAACAAGGCCAGGCATCCTATAAACTTCTGGACATCATTGAGTTTTTACGACAATTCCATTCTTTTGATGGCTCTAATCTTTGTCGGGTTAGCTTTAATTCCCTGGCTAGATACAAGGAATCCGAGTAACTTTCCATTCGGGAGACCAAAGGTGCATTTTTCCATGTTAAGTTTCATCCAGAATCTTTGGTATGTTTGACGCAAGTCCTCTATGAGAGTATAACTTTGTTTGGTTTTTATTACCATGTCATCGACGTATACTTGAACATTTTTGTCAAGTTGATCTTGCAAGAATTTGTCAAGTCAATACACATGTGCCATACCACTTCCACGTTCGGGTCATCCTTCTTCTTCTCGACCAAGACTGGATTCAACAACCAATCTGGATGCAGTACTTCCATGATAAACCTGACAACCAAGAGCTTGGCTATCTTGGTGGCTATCACTTTCCTCCTATCTTCGGCGAAGCAGAGGAGGGGTTGCTTCACCGGCTTTGCATCTGGCCTTACATCGAGAGACTGCTCAGCCAACTCCCTCGGAACTTCCTGCAAATCCTGTGTGGAACATGCAAAGATATCCCAATTCTCATGGAGGAAGTTGGTGAGCTCGCTTTCCTATTTGTCAGATAACCCGGCGCCAATAGTTACTGTGCTCTCTAGGAAAGCCTCATCAACTTGTATCTTCTTTGTTTCCTTGGTGGCTTGAAAGGACACATTGCCATGTGGGTTAGTGAGTGTCGGCATAGATATCTGTGCTGCTTGGCTAATGCTGCAACTTCCATCATTTGCTTTTTTTCCTGCGTTATCACCAGTGACTCGGCCAGTGAAGATCCGGCTAAGGCGCATGCGATATATCGCTTGTAGTCACCCTCAACTGTGATAACTCCACATGGACCTGGTGGTTTCATCTTTAAGTAGGCAATGTGAGGAGTGGCCATGAATTTTGCCATAACTGGCCTACTGAGTAAAGCATGGTATGAACTGACAAGGTCTACCACCTTGAACTCTATGGCCTCAGTGCGAGAGTTCTCCCTGTTGCCGAATAATACATCAACCCCAGATTTTCCCAATTGGCTCGCATGACAATCCCGGCACAATGCCATGGAAGGTAGTCTTAGTCGGCTCCAACATGTTCATGGTGATGCCTAACTTGAGCATGGTATCCTTGTACATGATTTTGATGCTACTGCCATCGTCTATCAGTACTTTGGAAAACTTCACATTGATATCTGGGCCCATGAAGGTTGGATCCAATACCAGAGCGTACCCTCCCGGTGTCGGCATGATCTTTGGGTGATCCTTTATGCTCCAAGTTATCTCCTACTCAGACTAGTGCATGTATTTTGGTATTGCTTGCATTGTCGCATTCACTTCCATCATCCGTCTCTGTTGACTTTTCTTGTCATTTGGCTCTGTAACAAACACGACATAGCTCTGGTGATTCTCTCTATACTCGTTTCTGGTCCCATGGTCGACATGAGAGCCATCACTTCTTGGGTCATGCACTTGATGTACAGCCTCTCTTCTTTCTTGGTTATGATATCTCGGTTGACGGTTCTCATATCTATGCTCAGTCCCAACAACTTGAGCATTTCCACCTATGAGCGATGGGGAGGGAGGTGGTGGTAGCTGCTGAGTTGGCGAGTCTACTCTGTCACCTTTCTGAAACCAAGTGCATTGTATAGTTGTGTGATTCGTCGGCTTACTTGGACTCGGTGTGTGAAACTTGCACGGCTGATCCAACATAATCTCATAAGTATACTTCGGCCTCTCTTGCTATGGCTTTCTCTGTTCATATGGCTTTTTACCATCATTTTTTGGTATCCATTATTGTTTCCCACTTGTTCTTTGACGATGTCTGCTTCTAGCATCTGAATGATCTTGACTTACGGCTATGACTTGATTCGAACTGTACCTGTAATCTGGCCTCTCATCTTGTATTTTGCTTCTGTACTTGGCCCTTTCCTGGCGCCTTTGCAACCCGAATGCGTCGTAGATTTGAGTCTCATTCATCCCGTCTGCCGACATGAGCAGAGGCTGAGTCGGATCTCCTAACGCATATGAGTCGGCAATTCTTATCGTTTCGGCTAAGCTTGCCAGCATATCTCTCACTAACCTTTGCCATAACACACTTTCGTGCCTGCATCCTTGTGCAAACCACACAATGGTCTGGGACTCGATGACTCCTTCACAAGAGTTGCGCATAGTGCACCATCTAGTGAGAAACTCCCTCTCTGTTTCATTCAGTCTTTGATTGCACATAGCCAGTTGTTGTGGGCAATTTGGCCTCTTGTAGGTGCTTGTGAAATTGCTCACAAAAGCTTCTTGGAAACCAATCTAGCTATTGATGCTTCCTGGTGGCAAATTATTGAGGCACACCCGCGCTGGTCCTTCTAGCATTTGCGGTACATACCGCACTGCCCATCTCAAGTTTCCCTGTGCAATTTTTACCGCAGTTCCATAATCGATGAGCCAATCCTCTGGTTTCATGCTTCCATCATAGGTCTTTGTTCCTCTTGCCAGCTGAAAATTTGGCACTGGCGATTCTCTCATGATCCTTGGGCCAAAACATGGTGGACCCTGTGGACCTTGTGTCGATAAGCTCTGCCATCTTTATTCGGTCAAGCTTTAGCCTTGCATCATCTGGCTGGAGATTTCTTCCTCTGAGTCTAGATCCCATAGCTTGATACACGTGATATGGCAATTCATACCCGTCATTTACCATTGCCGAGTAACCATCATTGTATCTGTTGGAGTTCGAGTATGCAGGTTGTTGCATTTATTTTCCCGCACTTTGCTGTCTCTTTTCGGGTTGGGCTGGTGGAGGATTCGGAGCTGGGTTTCGTCCTCCTGCCGAGTGAGTCCCACGCCTAGGCTGAGGTGCAAAGTTCTGGCCTCCATTGTCATTTCTTTGTCCTGCTTGCCTTTCTCGGCCAACATTTTCTTGGTTCTCATTTCCTTGAGCGGCATTTCTTCTTGTACCCTGGGCACGGGCCGGTTTCCCTTGAGCCACTGCTGGATCATAGGCAACCATCTGCTTGTTTCTTCCTGAATCCACACTTTTTTCTTTTCTCTGTCTCGGCGCTGGTCCTGGCGAGGAGGCCGTATGCCTTGCTGACCTTGCCAGGATTTCAATTGCTGAGTGAACGAGTTGTGACCTTCCAGCTATACCCAGATTTGACCTATAGTAAGCTTCATTCAACATCTCTGCTGCTCTCACCAACTCTTTCACTTGTTCCTGTTGCTTTTTCTTTGCCTCACCCGTCAGATGGGGTAACTCGGCCATTGTCTCCTCTGCGGCTCTCAAGTTTGTTGCTGTTGTGTTGTATGTCGGCTGCATGGCTGTTTTGTTGCTGGACTCTGGTATTATTTTGGATGTAGCATCCGCCAGCTCTGCATTGAGGCTCCTTCCTCTCATCCTTGTTGCATCAAGCCAGGTCTTAGCGCCCTTGACTCGATTTGCCGAGTTATACTCTCGGATCATGATATCCATATCCAGCTACATCTGGGCTAATTCCTTTGCTGAGTTAGCTGCTGGTGCCACTGGCTTTGCTAATTTTTCTATTTCTTCCTGCAACTCTTTGGCTCTTTTACTCCTAGCTATGTTCTCTGGCTTCTCTAGTGCCGCTTTCGCAGTTCTTGTTGCCCTTGGCGTTGCGTCTAGGTTTTCTCCCTCAGCATTCTCATTCACTACAGGAGATACTGGAGGTGCTGGGGACGCGATGGATCTGGATCTATCATCATTACCTCGGTGGAGACGAGCTGATGAAGCTTTCCCGTGGCACGAACCGCAGGTGGATCCGGCGCCAGGATGACGTGCTTTGGGTATGCACGCTCCACGCGCACCGCGACGTAGACTTGGTGCTCTCCGAACTTGATGAAGCGACCGCCCCTTGGGAACGGCTTGGTCCTGAAGCAGCCGGCGTTTTCGCTGATGAAGTTGAGTGCCCCAAACTTCTAGATGAGGCCGGAGTAGACGTGCACGCTCGTTGTGGCGATGATGTTGCCCGTACGGATGAAAACTCCAGCAAGCGCCTGCTTCTGCCCCACAGTGGGCGCCAAGTGTCATGGCGGTGTCACGGCGGATGCCATGGGTAGGCTTAAGTGGGGGTCTGAATGGATGCTTGAGGCAACCGGGGAGGGAGTGCATGGTCTAGACGTGCATGAAGAACACAAAGAACTCTCCACACTTAGGAATTTTATTCCTCCAAGAAGTTTACAAGTGCTCCTAGAGCAGTTTTGGCAAAGCCTTGGGGCACTAGTTTCCTACTTGGTCCAACCTCCCTAAACCCTAGCTATGCCCCTCCTTATATAGGCGATGGCTAGCTAGGTTACAACTTTGGGTCCTAGGTTTACTGTTTCAGTCTTCGTCCTTACTATGCGGGCCGAGTCATGGGCTAGCCCTGAGCCCCTGATGCAGTCCACAAAGATATATAGCCAATGGTCTTCCCATACGTAGGCGCCAGCTCTTCGGCATCATGCGGTGCCTTTGTACATCTGACCTTGCTTTTGGCGTCCCTCGGTTCCTTTTATGTCACCCGGTGTCGCACTTCTCTTTTGACCATGCTTTACCATGGTCCCTCCTAAATCTCACTCGGAAAGCTGCCACGAGTCCTTTCTGACTCGGTCGTCCCTTGTGAGACCCGGCTCGTTGCTTCTTGCAAGGTAAACGGATTTGTCCTATGTGGGCTGACATAGTTCTTATGTCGGCCACCCATAAGCTTCGTATCCCGGCAGCTAAGACCCGGGCAGAGATTTATTTGACTCGACATAAGCCAAGCTGGGTAATGTTTTACCCCTTATGACCCTATCGGGGGTTATCCCCCCGACAATGATCTGAGCTACACATCATCACAGGTCTCCACGATCAGCAAAAGGTCCAGGAGGACCGCCTCCTTATGGAGAAGAAAGCCTCAATGGAGGCGAGGGAGAAGCTGGAAGCAGATCTTCAAAGTGCCTAAGCTGACCTTAAGAGAGCAACGGTGGCGCGGGTCCAGGTATCCAGCAAGATGGATTTGCTCTAGGCTGAGCTCAACAACGTCATTGAGGAAGAATGCTGCCAACTTCTAGGCCTAGCTGGTAAGCGCATCTTCAGTAATCTCCTTCACCTTAATGCCAAGCTCGATCTTTCTGCCATGCTCAAACCTGTGGATCCTAGCATGGCCGATGCGCTTTTGACGGCAACTCAGAACCACGTGGACTCCCTCTTGAAGCTCTACCAACACAAGGTGACCAACAACAAGGCCTTTGATATTTATGTCGAGGAGTTCCTTTATATGGAGCTAAGCAAGGTGATAGGCAAGATCGCGGAGGGTCACGCCTTGTGGGAGTAGGCTCTTAGAGCGCATGGTCCGAGAGGGACCAGCCTTTATTCTATGATGTATGTAACAAACATGTGCTTGTTAAGACACCGCCCTTGTGGGATCATTAGTGTAATACATGTGTTTTTATGTTCCACCCATTCTTGGTCCTTTGCTCTTAACTCTAGACCTTCACGAAGCGTGGGACGAGAGAAAAGAGAGGAGAGTGACGCAAAGTTCATTATGCTTAGCTTCAACAAGGAGTTGTTCCTGTGAGCTAGGCCTTGTTGACGGCACCTTGAGGGCCCTGGCAGTTGCCTCTCGCAAGGCTTTGGACAAAGGTCTCTTAGGATACTTAGGCGAGGACACCATGTGGGCCTCAACAAGGATGTCACATCCCAAAAATTTCCAAATTTTGAAATGTGAAAAATAAATGAACAAAATAAATAATTGTTGAAATTTAGGGTGAAAAGAAACTTTTTGATTCTAAATGGAAACATCAAAACCCTTCTTGAACAAAACTTTGAATAAAAGGAACCCCACAAATTTCAATCAAGTGAAATGCATTCATCAATGAATGTATCTTGAAATTCAAACTTGGGAAAAATAAACCAAAACCTAAAAAACCCTAATGGAAGAAAATCATTCCAAATATTTCTCAAAGACTATGGATGTGATCCGTATAAATTTTTTATCAAAAAACATTTATAAATGATCAAAACGATAAATAAAAATATTATAAAACAATAGAAATTGGTTTCATTCAATTTGGAGCCATAGATAAAATCTTATGAATTTAATAAGTTAAAAGGAATTAATTTCCAAAGCAAATAAAGATCCTATCTAAAATCCATACCAAATTGTTAGCAAAATAGTCCTAAAGAGATATAAAAGGATAAACAAATATTAAATAAAAATATACAAATTGGAATCACCAATTTTGGATCTATAAATAAAAAGATATGGATTTTATAAGATAAGGAAAGGAATAAATAAAATAAGGAATATTTAAAAGCCAAATTAAAACTTGGCCTAATCCATAAACAAATGGAATAAATATAATCCAAATCCAAATAAAATAAAGGGATAAATAATATTCAAATAAAATAAAATGGCCTTAACCAAATTCAATTCCATTTGAATGAAGACAAAATCCCTAATGTAAATGAATAATTAAATCATGATAAAACAATAAATAGAAATTCCCAAGGTGGATATAAAAGTTATTTAATTAACTTAAATGGAATAAAAAAATCATTTGAATTAAATATATATGGAATTAAAACCATAATTGATTTTGTTTAATTAAAGACAATTGCTCAATTAAATGATTAATAAATCATATTAAAATACTTTAAATAATTAAAATTGAATTATTTACACTAATGAATAAATAAAACCTACTGAAAAGGGTTTGATAAAAATTAGAATTCAAATAAGGGTTTGAAAATATAATTAAAATCTTATTTGAATAAAAACAAGTGCCTAATTTAAATAAAATATAAACCATAAAAGAATTAATCTAAAATGGACTTTAAATACCTATTTAAAATAGTATAGAAACATACTGAACAGTTAGAAAGGATTTGAAAAACAAATCTGAATTCAAATGGTAGTTTGAAATACAAAACAGAAAATCTAAATAGAAAAAGAAAAGGGAAACAAAATAAAAAAATGAAAGAAACGACCCAACCCACCTGGCCCAACCCTTGGCCCAACTCCCAGCCCACCCGGGCCACTCACTTCCCTCCCCCAGATCTTTTCTCACCGCGGCCTTTCCCCCTCA
The DNA here is from genome assembly GCA_916181665.1 of Avena sativa. NCBI lineage: Eukaryota > Viridiplantae > Streptophyta > Magnoliopsida > Poales > Poaceae > Avena > Avena sativa. The sequence goes on from OV702294.1 coordinate 515,113,797, forward strand.
CCCCACTGACCATTGGGACCCACTGCCACGCAGGCATTGTCTTCAACCCCGTGTGACCCGTTCCCCTCATTTCCTCTGTCGTTTCCTGCGTTTAAATCCTCGGCTTCAATTCGATTGATTATGCACGTGATTCCTGCCTCTGACCATTCTCGATTAAACATCCACCTCTCCTCTCCATTTTCCCCTAGTCACCACCCCCCGAGAGCCCCTAGGCTGCTCCAATTCTTCGCTCGAACCCCACTGCTCCGACGAGATCTAGCTCGAATTCCAGCCAGCTTCGACCACGCCCCTTGCCCTGGCTCACACGAGCTTGTTCACCATCACCATACGCATCCACTGGCACCCTCCGTTTTCCCGCGCGCACCCCAGACGCTCGGCAACGACCACGTCTGAGCACCACCATCGTCTGCTTCGACTCCGGCGAGTTTCCCGGTGATTTCTGACCGCCCCTCTCCCTCTCGACGATGCTCTCACACTCTCCTCTCTCGCGTGCATCTAACACACCTCCCCTTTTGTATTCGCGTGCCTCGTTGACGAGGTTTAATCTCGTCAATGCCCATTGTTATGGACTTGGGTTTTGGAGAAGATGGGGATGCTGGAGATCGTGGCACGGTTAACAGACAAGCAACCAGGGGACACGAGATTTACCCAGGTTCAGGCCCCCAGAGGGAAACCCTACTCCTGCTTGTCTGCTCTTTGATTACGGCGGAACCGAAGGTTACAGGGTGCGCAGATTCGATCTGGCGTGGATGCGTGTGCGAAAGTATGAGTCAAGTTCTCTAGATCTGTAGATCTGTCTATTGTGTACGTAGTCGTGCCCTCCTCGTTGGACCCTCCTAGCCTTTATATATGGGGAGGCTAGGTCTCAGGTATCGATACGAGTAGGTTACAAGTTGTATTCAAACTCTAGTCTAGAGGTATCCTTGTCTTGTGCGCTTTGGAGTCCGTGTCCATATGTGCTTCGTGCAGCCGAAACGTCTTGGGCGTCCTGGACCCTGGCAGGTCGTCGAGTGGGCCTTCCGTCGGGCTGGACCAAGTATGCTAACATCGGGTACCCGTAGGGCATATCCATGTCAGTAGCCCCCGAGTGTCCATCCGAAACGTAGATTCGGGTGGAGACTTAGTTGTATTGAACTTTGTATTTGGATGTCGGAGTCGAAAGTTGTGTCGAGTGCGAAGCACTTCACCCGGAAGTTCATCGGGTCAGCTGAATTTGTTCGGCTATTGTAAAGGAATCGACATCATGGACGTAGTCAACACAATGGACTATAGGGTGCGCGACCAGCGCTCCTTATGGGAGTAGCCCCCGAGTGTCTGTTCGAGTCGTAGACTCGAGCAGAGACTTTAATTCAGCCATTGTTTGCTTCAGGTCCGTAGGACACAATTTTTTTTCGGATGCTTGAATCAATCCTCCTTATGGGAGTAGCCCCCGAGTCCGTAGTGGAGTCATAGACTCGGCGTAGGACTCGAAGATCTTGTGTGTTCGCGACCAGCGCTCCAGTTTGGAGCAGCCCCGAGTGTCTGGCGGAGTCGTAGACTCGGGCAGAGACTCGAGTCTTGTATCGTTGAGTTGTAGTCAGCAATCTCGTGGGCGTATCGCTGACCCGGTACATCGGGTGCGCGACCAGCGCTCTTGATAGGAGTAGCCCCCGAGTATCTAGTCGAGTCGCAGACTCGAGTGGAGACTCATGCGAGGAGAAACCACTGACTCGAAAGTGCATCGAGTCAGCGTCTCACGCATAAGGAGCCAAGAGTCGATGTAGTGGAGTGCGCGGCGTTTAGCCGGAAGGACTCGACGTTCCGGATGAAGTCGACACCGTTGCTTCTGTCGGGTGCGCGACCACTGTCGTATCAGTCGGGTGCGTGGCCAACATCACGTCTTTGTAAGCTGCATAAAACATAAAGAATTGTGAAGTACTTGTATCTTGTAAGGAATATTTGTCTTTCGGCTTGTTTAGTAAGATTCTGGTGCCGATCGATTCGACACTTTTGCACTGTATGCTAGGCCTTTTCGTTAGCCTGATTACCCTTAGTCTCAGTACCTTGCCGAGGCACTCGGAGTTCAAGGATTCGACGATCAGGTAGAATCAGCTACTCGGGCTGTCGCGTTCGAGGTGCTCGAGTGCGTGGAGCCGATGGCACATTAGGTTACTCGAAGAGGGCGCAGCCCCCGAGTGTTTCGAGTGCGAGTTAAAAAGGAAATCAACTCTAAGTAGAGAGAAACTTAGCATTGTTGGTGGTTGTCGTGGACGGAGTTGACGCGGGTAGCGGGCCACGCGGCGGACCGCAATCATAGCAGCGACGGGTTTCCGAAGTTGATGGTGGTAGAGAGCTCCGCATCCGAAGATTGTCGCGGTCGAAGACTGCACCGGGTCGCCACATCCGAAGGATGTATCGGGTCATTGCAGCCGAAAGCCGCATTGGGTCGCCGATGTCGAGGGAGAGATCTGTAGATCTGTCTATTCCCACAGACGGCGCCAATTGACGAGGTTTAATCTCGTCAATGCCCATTGTTATGGACTTGGGTTTTGGAGAAGATGGGGATGCTGGAGATCGTGGCACGGTTAACAGACAAGCAACCAGGGGACACGAGATTTACCCAGGTTCAGGCCCCCGGAGGGAAAACCCTACTCCTGCTTGTCTGCTCTTTGATTACGGCGGAACCGAAGGTTACAGGGTGCGCAGATTCGATCTGGCGTGGATGCGTGTGCGAAAGTATGAGTCGAGTTCTCTAGATCTGTAGATCTATCTATTGTGTACGTAGTCGTGCCCCCCTCGTTGGACCCTCCTAGCCTTTATATATGGGGAGGCTAGGTCTCAGGTACCGATACGAGTAGGTTACAAGTTGTATTCAAACTCTAGTCTTGAGGTATCCTTGTCTTGTGTGCTTTGGAGTCCGTGTCCATATGTGCTTCGTGCAGCCGAAACGTCTTGGGCGTCCTGGACCCTGGCAGGTCGTCGAGTGGGCCTTCCGTCAGGCTGGACCAAGTATGCTAACATCGGGTACCCATAGGGCATATCCATGTCACTCGTAGCTTAGCCCGAGACGACGACAGAGCATGCCCGACGGTGACAGCGACTCCGGCGAGCAATCGATAGCAACCTCGTGCACCCCTGGCCTTCCCACGACCACCTCGAGCATCCCCATGCCACGGCGACTCCGGTAATTCCCCGCAGCCTCTCCTTTGCTTCCTGGAACCATCGGAACGCCGCTTACAGAGCGCCGCCACCGCCCATCGATAGCCAGCGCCGCCAGTTAGTGGCCAGCTGCTCTGGACCGTTAGATGCAGATCCAATGAATAGGATAGATTGACTTAACGAAGCGGTACGAATCAATCTGTGCCATGCGATTCTAATTAGATCCTGCAGCCATGTTGCTCAATCCTTCCGAAACGGTATGGACCAATAGAAACATGAGGCGTGGCCTAGCTGTTGTTTTAAAAACCAGATTGGATCTATTAGTGGTTTGATTTTGTAAAATCTATAACTTTTGTTCTGCTTGGCCAAAAATTACAAATTTTATATCAATGGAATCAGGAAAAAGATTTCTATCCAATCATGCCCTTTGTTTAGTGATTTGCTTCTGGAAAATTTGTTGTTTTTGCAGAAACTTGTTTAGGCATATTTTGAATATAAAAATTATTCTAGAAATGTTTTAAGAATAAAATCTTCTGTAAATGGTTTATTCTGAACCTACTGACCATAGAAACCAACTTGTAGATTTAAAAGTATATTTTGTGATGCTAAGGAATAAATCTTTGAATAAAGGAATTTCTAGAAAAATAAAATGTTGCTTTGATTTAAAAATGGTTTTTAGATGAAACCTTTGGCAAATGATTTAATATTAAACACTTTGACCATAATAACTAACATTTGTGTTTAAAAATATATTTGGCTAACACTAGAAATTATTCTTTGAATAAAATAAATTCTAGCAAAACAAAATGACTTAAAGTGGCCATTTTCACTAACTTGACTTAAAATGGTTTTGCCACTTTTATAAATGACCAATAGAGGTTTTATAATGTTTATAACCTATTAGAAACCACTTTTCCAAATAAAACAATCTTTGGCATGCTTGCATGCATTGCTTTGTTTTTATTATTCTATGTGATGAATTTCTTGAATGGTAGATTGAATTTGTGCCTTGATTGAATTGTAGTGAAATTTGAAGAGTGTGACTATTGCAAGATCAAGGAGTGAACTTATATTATCTACCAAAAATGCAAGTGGTGCTTCATACTTTTGTCCTATTATTTTCATTATGCATTAGTGATATTTCTAAGTAGGACTTGCATGGAATTTTCTAAGTATAAACTATGCCATGGGAAATCCTAGTAGATGAAACCTTAGTAGAATTTTCCTAAGTTAAGATTCCTACTACTATCATGCTTAGCTTAGCTAGTAGAAAACAAGGGTGGATTATATTCATGCTATGAAATATTTCTAAGTCAAGGACTTGTGTCTTGTTTAATAAAAGAACTATGTGAATGAATCACCTGGGTGGAATGGGACTTGCATGGATGGATTTTTGTTGAGTGGTTACCAGGGCCCATTTTTCAATGGCCTACCCTGTGTATCTCACTCGTGGAATGCCACCCAGGAACAAAGAGATTTGAGATGTCAAATGTTGAGAAGCTTCAAGTGTAGCCACTTGGCATTGTGGGCTCTGCCTGGATCATATAGGTTGCAATAACTTAGCCAAATGGACAGTTGGTGGTAGGGGATGATAGGTTTGGGAATGCGTCCATTCTGGTCTAAGGGAAGGCTTCTGAAAGATCTTTTATCGATGCATGTCGAGTCTTGTGGGGAAAGTGCACCACCTCTCGAGAGAGTAAAATCTAAGTACTTAGTCGTGTCCCTAGCAATGGACAATTTGAGCATCAAGACATGGAATCTATCAAGAATCTCCTCATACCAATTTCTAAGTTAAAAACTTGTGGTTGAACAAGGGTTAAAGGATCTTCAATCCTTGATTGGTAGATGCCTTGGGTGCTTTTTGACAAACAAAAACTTAGTGTTTTCAAATGATAGGGAAAATCTATTTTGAGAAAAGCAAGCCTAAGCTCCACTTAGCAAAATGCATATAGATGATAGTTACAACTATAATACCATAGTATCACTTGCCAATACAATTCAAATATATTGACCCTTGCGGCTGTAACTTATTATGTTGCAGGTTTGTTTGATGTTAGTGAAGTGTGTTGATTAGGATTACAAGTCTACAACCAATATGAATGCCTATGGCACTTTAAAGATGAAGGACTCCATGCTATATAGTTATTTCTGCTGCATTGTAATAAGATAGCCAAATGAGCTATGTAAGATGTAATGAATTATTTTATTCCTGGTTATAAAGTTGTATTATGACCTTTGTTTCTTGATATTACATCTTAATTGTTGATGATAGCTATTGATCCAGGGACTAGCATTGTAAACAAAGGGATCTCTACCTTATTAAAGGTTGGGACCTCTACAAAGGACCCCCCATGAGGCCTCGCGGAGGACACCCCATGGTGGCCTCCTTGGAGGACTTGATTCTGCTCTGTTTTGCTAACATAGGCAAGTCCTTGGTGAGGGCACCTTGTGAGCCTCTGGAGTTACCTCTCGTGACGCTTTGGAAAAAGGTCGCTTATGAGACACGGGCGAGGACACCTTGTGGAGTGCATATCGTGTTGGCCTCCCTAGAGATAAGTCTCTTTTGAGACCTAGGCAAGGGCACCTTGCGGGCCTTGGCGAGGCTCCCTCATGAGGATTTGTGGAGCAAACCTCGTTGTGCCCCACTGAGGACTTGCATCTGCTTTGTTATGCTAACGTAGGCAAGCCCTCGATGAGGACACCTTGTGGGCCTCAGAAGGAACCTCATGTGAGGACCTTAGCTACATCCTTGCATAGTAGGACTAAGTTTGCGGTCTACTTAGGATTATGTTTGCGGTCTGCTTTATGGGCATCGTAATCCCAACAGGTTTGCAAACAGGATGAATGTATGCGATTTTTTGGTTCAAGAATGTGTGTTACACGAGGAGTTCAAGCGCCAAGGACCTTGGCGAGGTGACGTGTGCGGGGTGATCAGTCGTTTGGGCTTTGTTGATGAGGCAGACCCAAGAATGCACTACAAGAAAAGTTGGATTTTACAACAGAAGGTTCTCGTGGTTGAAGGCCTGTTTTTCATGGTTAAAAGTCTTCTATGGTAGATGGTTTCATTTGTAAAATCCTCCTCATGAAATAATCTACCACGGTTTTTTCGTGACCGTGGCAGATCACACCCTTCAGCCATGGAAACTCATGCGATCGTAGATCTGTTCGCCAGCCCCTTGAATGCTAATGTCATGCAAACGTCCACATGGAAAACTCCATTAAAGGCCAGTTACCGCCGTTAACAGTAAAAAACCATGGTAGAAGCCTGGCCCAATCGAGGCCTTATAATTTGTGGGTCGACCCATTAGGAGATCCCAATAAGAAGATGGTGCATTACTGTTTTGGCCTACCGGAGGCCTCCACTATTTGAAATGGGACTATCACTTTGCAGACTAACTAGGGCCTATTAACTTTCTGGTCTGTTACAATTTTGGCCTACATAAGGCCCATCTTGGTCCAATATTGTGTGGCCCATTAGCGGCCTGCACCAAGTAGGTCTGATGTACCTATATGCCATGCAATTATAGATGGCATATTAAGAAAATATGTGTATCAAGATAACTAATGTGTGGTTGGTCTGAAATATATTAGGTGCGTTATATACTTAATTAGTCATTGATATCAATATTTTCCATATTAATAATACGTTTTCCTATCATATCTAAAACTAATGCCATAATAACATATGGTAGATCAAATGCCATCCACCCATTGTTGATAGCAGAACAATTTATTTTAATCATGTTTTATTATGTAGCTACACCGACATGTCATGACAAATACGTATATATGCAGTGATCTTCAATGTATATATCTTTGAGAAATTTATGGACACATAAAAAATATATGAATCATTAATCAAAAAAGATATGGCGAGTATATCAATATTAGTCCCCCTTTTTATCTTGGCGTGAAGCGGTGGAGATATATGCATGTGTGACTCAAGGTGATTTTCCACCGGACGGCAAATATCGACTGGTCATGGATACACCCCTCCTCTTGGTTCCCTATAAATGTCTGAGCATAGAGGGGGTACAAGGCACACAACACCAAGCCTTAATCAACAAGAGGAGAAAGAGAGCAACATCTTACTGTGTCTCTTCCATAAGCTCTAGCTAGCTTTAAGGTCCTTATTCATTCCTTTTTTCTCCCTTATTTATCATTACAAGAGATTGTTATATGTGTTATATGTGTGTATGATGAACTAGTGTGTTTTATCTATATACCATGCGGCACAAAAAATTTGTTGTTATGTTTTTGGAAATTGTCAACCATGTATATGAATTTATATATACATGTTTCCACTTTCTATTTTATTTACTATGTTGAGGTTATCGTCAGGCAAAGTTGGGGCCATGGCTCCCCATGCTATAATTTTTTGTAAAACCCCTTTGATATTATGTGATATTTTTTAGATAGAAGCCTAGAGTAACCTATATACCCCTTTCAAGTTGCACACTTCTCAATTTCCCTGTATCATAGTCCTAGCTCGTACGACCTCATTATAATTTTGTAGAAAACGATACGGGAAATTATTTCATTTGTAGGAAACACTTCTTTGTGATTTCTTCACCATTGTATTGTTCTTGTTATCCTCTTACATCCAAATAAAATATGTCTTCTTTTTCTTGTCATGGTAAGTACTAAGAAAGTGCGCACGCCTCCTACAATAGCAACATATGATGTTTTCAGTTTATTGTCCGATATGGCATATTTTTATCAGCTAGGATATATATGAAGTGCATGCTTATATTCGAGATTTTTTATAACTAGTATTTCTTATCATTTTGCAACTACAGGATATTTTTTAGATACATAGACATGGTTGCGGTTTGCTAATTGACTTTATGATATTTTTGTTTATTCTCATTGAGAATAGTTGTTAACAATCACCCTGAATTTATAAGAAATGGATTGGAAATAACCACTCTCTTTATTTTGGTAGTTCGTTTAGCTGATCATGGCATCCCCCGTGAAGGTTCTTCTTGTTGAAGATACCCGAGTTGATGCCATGGTTCTCTCCGCGATGCTTCGCAAGTTACACTGTGAAATTACTATGGCTATGAATGGGAAAGAATCTGTGGATCTATTCATTGAAGGGAGGAAGTTTGACATTGTTTTTTGTGATAAGGACATGCCCATAATGAGTGGACCTGAGGTACGTTTGTTATTCTGACATTCCTTTTTTGCATGAAAAGTACTTATTTCATTTTGCTTGAGTATTTGTAGCTTGAAAAATTAATTGTTGTGTTACTTGATAGGCAGTTGAGAAGATTCGTGCTATGGGAGAAAGTGATGTGAAGATTGTTGGGATATCAGCTAATAATAATGCCCAAGACGTCTTCATGAATGCCGGTGCTGATGTGTTTGTGCCCAAACCAATGAAGTTTGATGTTCTCAAGGCTATGATCCAGGAGGTCATCAACAAGAAGAACAACACCATGGTCTGAGCATGACCCAGCTTCCTTGAGCGATGTAGGGAATAAGATATTGACCTCATATATGTTTATGTCTGTCTACATTATCTGTCTGTTTAATTTTATCGGATTGTTGTTTAATTCCAAGGTTCATATTAAAGGTCGTCCTTAGCAATAAGGGCATCAGAGATTATGAAAAATCATATGGGATCCATGCAATATGTCTCCTTCAATTTAAATCCATTACTTCCCTTCAATTCATGCTTCCTGGTGTGAGATACTTATATTATTGAACTACCAATCTTTAACAAAATTTTAATAGTTTGGATTACTTGTTATGGTGGTAGTGTAACTAATGTCTACTGTGACACGTCTGAGGCAAGAACAACGATAAAAATGTTTTCCTAGCTCTAATGCGGCACCGGCAAGATTTAGCGAAAGAAAGAGTCTATAGGTCTTACCCCTAAACACATGGTTGTGAAACCTTGATGAAGCGCGTCGGGGCACTGCAGTGCTTGTTTCGGTCTATCGGGCTTCAACGAAGTATTCTCCAGCATCATCTTCCTTGATGTAGGCCGCGATGAAGCGAATGGATCTAGCGCGGAGATCGCCGGAGTTCTTCCAACCGGAGTCGGATTCAAACATCTCGAGGATGGAGGAATCCTCGAAGTCCCTAGTGTTGGATACTCGCGCGATGGAGTCTTCCGGTGATGCAGCGGTTATGGATCCAGCGACCGAGGCAGGGGCCGCCAAGTCGGTGTTGTCATGGACGGCCGCTTCATCTGCGGCCATGTCGGTCCCAGCTGCATTGTTGGTGGCCGAGTCATAGTCAGAGGTGAGGTGGTGGACGGTGCGGATTTGGCCTTCTGAGAGCAGATCGCGTGGCGGTGATCCGCCGATGATCGCTGTTTCCTCGAAGATGATGGCGTCCGTGAAGCCTACAAAGAGGTTTATGGTGCCGACTAGCATTATGGCGTTGTGCGTGACCGGGTGCGATGCCGGGACGTAGTTGCTAGGCAAGATCTGGAGGATCTCGCCGCACACGATCATGCGGCCGGTGGTAATCAACCGGTTGATTGGCAAGTAGGGTCTCGCCGCAGAACTCAGATAGGACCGGCCAGGCCCCATGGTTGGCGCCACTGTCGTGGGAATGGCCACGACAGATGCTACGATTGGCAGCGAGTAGCAAGAAGAAGGGCAAGGGCGGCCAGCCATCTATGATGCGAGATGAGGGCAGAGACACAAGGGTTTACCCAGGTTTGGCCCCCTGGAGGGTAAAGACCTACTCCTGCTAGATTGTATTATCGAGTGGTTACAAGGGTGCCGAGCTTGGCGGGTAGGCAGCGAGTCGATGGGGTGTATGATGGAACGTGCGTATAGAGAGTACCCTAGGGAGGTTTATATAGGGGTACCTCGCTAGGGTTTATAGATTTACAACCGAGTCAGTTAGGGACTCAGAGTACTTGACCTAATTCGACTGGGCCTAGCTACGCTTCTAGGCCTCCAGCTTCCCGTCGCCAGGCTCCTTCTTGAATCATGATCCAATCACCGTCCTGCAGGCCCACTCGCTAGGAGCTTGATCCAGTAGGAAACGTTCTGCTGTGCATACCACATTCGACATATCCCCATCAGTATAATCTGGAGATGGAGCATCGCTATAGTCTAGCTCTTGAGGCTTCTCATCTTTGTTTTCAATCCTCATCATCTTGAGGTATTTGACAGGATTTCGCTCGGTCTTTCCTGCAAATATTGCTAGCAGGAGAGTTTGACTCTCCTCTATTTTCACTACAAGAAAAGTTGGGTTTTACAATGGATGGTTTTTGTGGTTGAAGGCCCATTTTTCGTGGTTAAAAAATCTTCTATGATGGATGTCTTTCGTGGTAAAAGCCCCATTACCAAAGAATCTACCACGGTTTTTTTACGAACATGGTGGATTGCATCCTTTAGCCATGGAAACTCGTGCCATCATAGATCTCTTCGCCAGCCCCATTGACTGCTGGCGCCATGCAAACTGCCATATGGCAAACACCATTAATGGCCAGTTACCATCGTTAATGGTCAAAAAAAGTCTAGAAACTAGGCCTAGACAAGGCCCTCTAATTATTTATGTGGTTCGATCCATTAGGGGAGCCCAATAAAAAAATGACATATTACTGTTTTTCCCCGCTAGAGACCTACACTATTAGAAATGGGCCCATCACTTTGTAACCTAGCTACGGCCTATTAACTTTATGATTCGTTACTATTTCGTCCTACATAAGGCCCATCTTAGTCCAATATTTTGCGGCTAGGAAGATATATGTGCAACGCTCTAATAACTTTTTATGGGATTTCTATTTTCGTGCCCCTGGTTCGTTAGCTACACTCACTTTTTCCTAGCCGCTTAAATTTTCCTCACATTTACCCATATCCTTGTCCGAAACTCTCGCATCATTCTGGAACTCGCTGTCCGTCGGATCCCGTTAGTGGACCCTCGCCATTACGTGCTAACAAGTGGGGCCGCATTCAGTCGGGTCCTAGACCCTTGCCATTACGTGCTGACAAGTAGGACCCCCCGTTACGTGCTGACAAGTGGGGCCATGTTCAGTCGGGTCCCGTAGTAGGACCCGCCATGTTGGACTACGTGTGGCCGACTTGTTCGGAACGCGTTTTGGGGGATGTGATGTGGGACCATGTGGGGTGCGTTTGGTAGTTACATGCATCCTGTCGCCTAAATTGAAAGATTTATTTTTGTTATTTTTATGATTGGCCTTTTTAAGAGTGCATTTTCCCCTTTATGTCGCTAACAGTTGTATTATTTTTTCCCAATAAGGTAGCGAATCTAGAGAAGCTTCTCTCTTCATTCATGGTTCCTTTTGGCCCTCGCATTTTCCCAATCTGGTAGCAAATCTAGAGCAATAAATCTAACAAGCACCATAAATACATTCAGTAAACAGGGCAGATGTAGATAAAGCATCTAATATAGGATATAGTACAATACTTAAACGAGGTTCGACAATTAGGCTGCTCAGCAGCAACAGACAAGTTCAACACAGACAACAAAATGAAAGAAGTTGCTTTACAACAGCAGCATCAGCACAAGATCAGTGGCCCCTCATGGCCTCCGCTATGAGAGCCTCCGCCTCCTCCCTCTGGAATTCCTCCACTTCTTGCTGCCTAGTCCCTTGACCTTGAGCCCCTTGGGCTTGATTGGGGGCATGAGACCCTCCTCGATGGCCACCTTCTGGAGACTGCGGAGGTGAAAACCAAGCGCCTGGTGCTTGGCTCTGAAGGCTTGGATGTTCTTTGAAAAGCCGCAGGTCTTCACGTCTGCAGCATGCCTCATGAGGGAGTTGAAGTCATTGGCGAGGATCCTGGTGCATAAGGGGCACCAATAGATGTCATGGGCGAAGAAGTTATCATACTGGCCGAACTTCATCTTCCTCAGCACCTGACGAGTCTTGGTGTCCGTGGACTCGTCGTCGCTGCTAGCCACCTGTTGGAAAAAATAGTAGAGTGCAATAAGGACATGATTGATATACCTTGATTATCTAGATTGATTACTTGCATAAATTAACCGATAGAGATCCCCTGATTATTCCCCAATCCCCAAATCTCTAACCAAATTGAATACTCATCCCAACTATAGACCGGTGCTAGTACTAACTAGGGAATTCATCAAAATACGAGATCTAACACAAGAGGACTAGATACTGTAAAAATACCTAGCATCCAGCGATTGAAAAAATGAACAGTCGAGCCCTAATAACACACGATCTAGCATCCAACAATGAGATTGGGGGGACAACAAAGGAAGGGAAGAAAACCCTAGTTACCTCCGACCATGAATCATCTAAGTTGGTATCATAGGTGAAGGGAATATGCCCGAGAGGCAATAATAAAGAGGTGATTATTGTATTCCTTATTTATGATAAATGTTTATTTTGCATGCTATAATTGTATTAATACGAACATGTTAATACATGTGTGTTTAATAAACAAAAAGGAAGTTCCTAGTTATGCCTCTCTTATAAACTAGCTCGTTGATTAACAAGATGATCAAAGGTTTCCTGATCATGGACATTGGATGTTGTTAATAACGAGGTCACAACATTATTAGAATGATGTGATGAACATTTATCTGAAGTATAGCATTAGGATCAAGGTCATTGTGTTTATATTTCTATAACATCATACGAAGTAATCTTAGTCCTTAGACCATGAGATCATGTCAATCACTAACACCGGAAGAGTATCTTGATAACATCAAACATCACACCGTAACAGGGTGACTATAAAGATGGGTTCAGTGCTACGAAGGTGTTATATTGAGGCTCATGGATCAAGAGTGGAATTTTTCCATCCCGATGATGGAGAGATATACTCTGGGCCCTCTCGGTGATATAACATTAGTTAGCTTGCAAGCAAGTGATTTTTATCACTAGAATGTTATATCACGGGCACGAGAAAAGAGTACATGTCGGTAAAGAGATGAAACTAGGTATGAAAATACTGATGATCGAATCTCGGACATGTAATATATCGCGAGACGAAGGGATTGAGTTACATGCGTATAAGGTTCACACGATCACAGAAGTCATCGTTGAATGTGTGGGAGTCAGTACGGATCTCCGGGTCCCACTGGTGATTATTGACCGGAGAGGGGTCTCGATCATGTATACATTATTCGTGAACCTTAGGGTGACACATTTAAGGGATACCGACACCATTTTCAGCAAATAATATACCAGAGAAAGAAAAAGGAAAGCGCATGAATTTATTTCACTAGACACTGGAACTGTTTCGGTTGAAATTGCTGAAACTGGTTCTGCATGTGAAATTGAAATGTTGTAAGGGGTTTTATGTGAATGTTTGTTAATTAAATTAATTAACAAAATTCTGAATAAATAAATAAAAGAGTTTTATTTAATGAGATATTGCATTAAATTTGGTGGAAATTTAATGGAGGTGAGTGGAATTTTGAGTGGGTGGCTATTTATGTGAGTGCGAGCTCCACCCACATGAATTTGGAAGAGGTGGGGGAACCTCCATGGCTGACACGTCATGGGAGGAGGCTGCCCCCTCTCCCTATAAAAGGCACCCCACTCCCTCCTCTCATCTCACACCTCCTCACGAAGGATCTATCTCCCCCCTTTAGAATTTCCCCATGGTCTCGGATCAGCGAGATACATTTCCCGAAGGCTTTTTTTGGAAGGATTTGTTGCTTCCGCTACTTCGCTAGAGCGAGGGCGCGGAGGTTGTCGGGGTACCAGGACGTGTGTGCGATCATGGATGCACCACTGCTTTGCGGTGCTGGACTAGATGGTGATGGACCTGCTGGACCGGATGGACTTTTTCTCGATCTTGAGATGGGTAAGCGTTCGACTACATCATCCGCGAGTACAACCTCGTTAACTCTATTCGGTCTTCGAGGGTATATATTCTATGGATGTATATCCACCTGTTGATTGTATCTAGTAGATAGATCTTGGTACATAGTTGTTCCCATCGTAGGAAAAAATTTGTTTTCTATGCTACGAACCCTATAGTGGTATCAGAGCCTGATCTATGTGTAGATGCTTTTCATGGGTAGTACACGTATGTATATGTGGGCGATGATGATCATTTTATTGCTTCTTAGTTATACTTTGGATATTGGTGGCATAGTGGGATGAAGCGGCCCGGACAAACTTTACATGTCCTCGCACATGAGACCTGTTCCACGTTTGACATGCAACTAGTTTTGCATAAGTGGCTAGCGGGTGTCTGTCTCTCCTACTATAGTCAATATCTAATTTGCAACGAGTTGTCAACAATTTGGTTATCCTAATTGTGGTTCATGTTCGTAGGTAAGAATGGTTCTATCTTCGAAAGCCCTAAGCCACATAAAACTTGCAATGGATAAATTAGAGGCGTCTAGTTTAGATTGTTGCTGGGCTAGTGTCATCCTATGGTGATGTTGTAAGTATAAGTATAAGTTGATACTCTTACAACACATATAACGTGTAAGTTTCATAGACCGTGGCCTTGCACATAGAGGTATGATAGTGATCATACCACGATGCACATGATGGAGATCGAACCATATCATTCCACTTATAAACATGTGATGTTTGTTGCATCTTATTTTGCTTGTTTGACGTTTTATTAGCATAATAAGATGATCCCTCATTTATAGATCAAGATAAGAATGTGTTCTTCCTTAAGTATGCACTGATTATGTTTCGTCGCTCCAAGACATCACGTGATGACCGGGTGTTCTTGGATCCACAATCATATTTCGGGTCTAAGACAGTTACACACGCGAATACTAAGGTTCTTAATTGGCGAGCCTAGAATGTACAGACATGGCCTCGGAACACGGACCGAAAGGTTAAGCATGAGTCATATGGATAATATGATGCCCATTTGATGCTCGCCTTTGAAGCTACACTGACTCACGTGATGATCGGACTTGGTGTAGTGGATTTGGTTCATGTAATCACCAAAAAGACACGAGGGATGTCGTTTTTGAGTGGGAGTTCATTTCTAATTTGGATTAGTAGAACACAATTTATTATAAATTAAATCAAAGTGAATTTGCATAATTTGTTGTAGTCATTGGCATTCGTTCACCATTTTATGCTTAGTTGTAATTGAGATAATAGAACTATAGAATTCTGGATATTTACTTTACAAACTGGGATCGTATTGTGTTGAGTGTCAATCTAAAGTTTAAACTCCTATTGCAAACTTTTAGCAAACTCTGTTTACTCTGTGAAATTTAATAATTGGTATTAAATTGAGAGTAACAATTCCAGTGTTAGTATCTTAAGTATCATGTTTGCCTCCATGATTCTTGATTGTTTTTAATATCAAGTTTACCTAGGAGCTAAAAGAATTGTTTCAGAAACCATCATGTGTGGCAGATATAACGATATCTAAAACAATGTTTTGGTTGCAATATGATATAGTATAATGTATGTTTTCTTATTGGATGAGAATTTGCAAAGGTTGGAGATGCTAGACATCCTAATCATCCAAAAGGGTTTTGGAAAGTAACATTATACTCACGATTCGTCTTTATAAGCTACATTAGCTTGATCATGAAAGTCGTCATGATAAGGATGAATAGAATATGTGTGTAAAGTGTTTACTACACTAAAAGATTACTAAAGAATGGATTTTGAAAGAACGCCGATCATTTGATTATGGTGATCTACTTCAAAGTGCAAGTCCAAAGGTATTATTATTTGAATATACACGCTTTGGACTATGTGTCATGTATATGGAGCCACTGTTGATGTTGATAGATTCTTTTAAAATGGAAAAGGAAATGCTGAAAGGGAATCTATAAAATATATTTGGCAGAAAAGAAAAAGACTGGAAATATCCAGTTTAGGTATATATACGATATACATGTTATGGTTGTATTCTTTGCTTGTTAAACAATGTAGTTCTTGGGTATTGGATAGCGAATTGGTTGGTATGAAATTTCATATAGAACGACACAATTCATGAACCACAATGGCATATGTAACTAGCAAGAGAATATGTGATGATGTTCATTGAAAACAAATAAACCGTTGTTTGTATTTCTCGTTGACATCAAAGCTTGCCTTCAAGATTTGTTTTAATAATAGTTATTTAAATCAGGTATTGTGAGAACAATGATTGTTCAAATAATTACCGTATTCCATATAAGATGGATGATTTACAAATCTAGTTGGAGAAATCACATCCATAAAAATAATGCTAAAATGTCGCAAGACAAATGATTGGAAGATCACTTACGAAGTGACATTGCCGTTTAAATTATATTGGAAATAAAACATGAAGAATCTCCATATTCATGGATTTTTGGAGTCTTTGATTTGATCAAGTGACGCTTGTGAGACTTTCCTCGGGATAATTAAAACTTCGTTCAAAGGCCAAAGAAGAACGAATGACTAAAATATTGGAATTTATACATATCGATGTATGTAGTCCATTATGTGTAGTCGTAAGCGATAGATTTCAACTTCATATGCTTTCTCCAGAAATTTGAGTGAATATTCACTTAATGATTTTATCATAAGGGATTTATTTGACTAGCAAGGGTAACAAGAAAATAAATAATTTATGATTTTATCATAAAGGGATTTATTTGAGTTACAAGTTTAGCAAAAACACCTAGATTTGCATCTCCAGAAACACCATAGGAATATGGAGTATTTGAGATTTGTAATGAAACCTTGTTTGACATGGTTGGATCAAAGGTGTTATTTATAAAACTGCCATTATGTTTTAAAAGATTAAAGCTTTAGAGACTACCGCTTTTACACTGAAAAGAGCTCCATCTTGATCCGTTGAAATGACACCATGTAAGTTATGGTTTGGGGTAAAACCCAAGTTGTCATTTCTTAAATTTTGGTAAGCATAAGTAAGATGTTTACAACCAAAGTCGGATGAGCATGTCTTTGTAGGTTATTTCGAATAACCATTGGGTATTCCTCCATAACACCAAGGACAAAAGGGTTTGTCGCTTGAAATGTCAAGTTTCTTGAAAAAGGATTTTTTCGCAAAAGTTAAGTGGGAGGACAATAGAACTTTGATAAGATTAATGAACCTTAGCTATATGTGCTGAGTTGTGCAGCGCCGAAAAATGTTCCGAAGGCAACCACAATGCTCATGTCTCACGTGCCTCAAAGGTTGTGGTCATGGAGGTCTATGTTCCTATTGAACCAAGTAGGTCGGATAAACAATCAAATGCCAAGATTTGAGAGTAAAACATTGTTGTTTGACAATGATGAACCCACTACATGCAAAGAAGCGATGATGGTCCCTGACTTCGTCAAATGGCTTAAAGCCATAAAATCTGTGATAGTTCCATATACGAGAAATTAAGTTTTGAACTTGGAAGACCCTCCGGAAAGGTGTAAAAACCTATCGATCGTATTTCGATCTATAAAGAAATAGACATGGATGTTTCACATCTATGAAATAGTCGACATGTCGGTAAAGTTTTTACAACAATGTTCAAGGAGTTGACTATGACAAGATTGAATATTTCATAGCGATATTTTGTCTGGACGGATTAAAGTAGCGACCACTACATATAATTTGGTATATGGTAGATGAATAAAACAAAACAAAGTTCTTCTAATAGAATGGTTACCTAGGACGTGTGCATGACACGATCCAAAGGGTTTTGTTAATTCAAAGGATGCTAAAGGGCATGCAAACTTAAATGGTTGATGTAAGCATCGGGGAGTTGGAATCTTCACCGTGATGAAACTATTAAAGAAGTTTAATTTCATTAGGAGACGATGAAGATGCTTGCATTTGCAAGAATTAAGTGGGATCGCTGAGACATATTTCTAATAAATTATGTGGAGGACATCTTGTTGATTGGAAATTATGTATCTTTTATTCACAAAGGTTAAGAATTTCATTTTGATGAAATAATTAGGCAAAACCCGAATATTTAGCATGAATATCTACATAGATAGATTGCGACGCTAATATGGTTATGCCAAACATACATATATGAGATATTGAAGGAGTTCAATATAGAAACGACAAGAAAAGGTTCTTGTCGCATGTAAAAGAATTGAATCAAGATTCAAGTGTATTGACATTTCATAAGTGAAACAAGATTCAAGTGCTTTGACACTTGATGAGTGAAATCATAAGAATGTTTTGATCAATCATACCATGATATGTACACATCCAGATATGTCCTATGCTCTAAGTATTATGACCATATAACAGAATGAATCATAAAATGATCATTGGACGATAGTGAGGATATTCTTATGATCTTTTGGAAGAACTAAGAATATATTTGTGTAGAGGTGACAAACAATTGCAAATAGTTCAATGTAAAGCATCACATTGATACTAGTTTTGTCACAAGATACAAATTAAGTTTATCTCAATTTAAACTATGGGTGGCACAATTTAATGGAAAGTATATTCCATGATGGATTTGGATGAATTCCAAAGTTAAGACATTATGATGAATACTACAACAAAAGGCTAAGTGTATGACTGCTATAGTAGCAGCAAAGGAGGGAATTTGTGTCAAGTAGTTTGTTATCGAACTAAGGTGTGGTTCGCAATGGGCTAACACTAAAGTTATATTGTACAACAATAGTATCGACATGATTTAACCCCAAGGAACTAAAGGTCTCACCAAAAGACCAAATTTATATAATGCCATCTCATTTGAAAATGAGTGATGCATGCAGATGCAAAAACATGCAAATACACACGGACCTGAAAGCGTCAGATCCGTAGATTATGTTAACCACTTGCAATCGCGTATATCAAACACCAAAAAGCCATAGGTGTTCAATACGCAAAGTTTTCAAACTAGATTATTGTATCTAGTGCAAGTGGGAGAATGAAGGCAATATGCCCGAGAGGCAATAATAAAGTTGTTATTATCGTATTCCTTATTTATGATAAATGTTTATTTTTCATGCTATAATTGTATTAATACGGAAACGTTAATACATGTGTGTTTAATAAACAAAAAGGAAGTTCCTAGTTATGCCTCTCTTATAAACTAGCTCATTGATTAACAAGATGATCATGTGTGTTTAATAAACAAAAAGGAAGTTCCTAGTTATGCCTCTCTTATAAACTAGCTCATTGATTAACAAGATGATCAAAGGTTTCCTAATCATGGACATTGGATGTTGTTAATAATGAGGTCCCAACATTATTCGAATGATGTGATGAACATTCATCCGAAGTATAGCATTACGATCAAGGTCATTGTGTTTATATTGCTAGAACATCATACGAAATAATCTTAGTCCTTAGACCATGAGTTCATGTCAATCACTAACACCAGAAGAGTATCTTGATAACATCAAACGTCACACCGTAACAGGGTGACTATAAAGATGGGTTCAGTTCTACGAAGGTGCTATGTTGAGGCTCATGGATCAAGAGTGGAATTTGTCCATCCCGGTGACTGAGAGATATACTCTGGGCCCCCTCGGTGATATAACATTAGTTAGCTTGCAATCAAGTGATTTTTATCACTAGAATGTTATATCATGGGAACGAGAAAAGAGTACATGTTGGTAATAAGATCAAACTAGGTATGGAGATACCGATGATCGAATCTCGGACATGTAATATATCGCGAGACAAAGGGATTGAGTTACATGTGTATAAGGTTCACACTATCACAGAAGTCATCGTTGAATGTGTGGGAGTCAGTACGAATCTCCAGGTCCCGCTGCTGATTATTGATCGAAGAGGGGTCTCGATCCTGTCTATGTTATTCATGAACCGTAGGGGTGACACACTTAAGGGATGCCGACACCATTTGGAACAAATAATATACATGAGAAATAAAAAGGAAAGCGCAGGAATTTATTTCACTAGACACCGGAACTGTTTCGGTTGAAATTGCTGAAACTGGTTCTGCATGTGAAATTGAAATTATGTAAGGGGTTCTATGTGAATGTTTGTAATTAAAGTAATTAACAAAATTCTGAATAAATAAATAAAAGAGTTTTATTTAGTGGTAGATTGCATTAAATTTGGTGGAAATTTAATGGAGGTGAGTGGAATTTTGAGTGGGTGGCTATTTATGTGAGTTGGAGCTCCACCCACATGAATGTAGAAGAGGTGGGGGAACCTCCATGGCTTCCACGCCATGGGAGGGGGATGCCCCCCTCTCCCTATAAAATTCACCCCACTCCCTCCTCTCATCTCACACCTCCTCGCGAAGGATCTCTCTCCCCCTTTAGAATTTCCCCATGGTCTCGGATCAGCGAGATACATGTTCCTGGTGGCTTTTTCTGGAAGGATTTGTTGCTTCCACTGCTTCACTAGAGAGAGGGCGCGGAGGTTTTCGGGGTACCCGGACGTGTGTGCGATCACGGATGCACCACTGCTTGCGGTGCTAGACTAGATGGTGCTGGACCTGCTGGACCGGATGGACTTCTTCTCGATCTTGAGATCGGGAAGCGTTCAACTACATCATCAACGAGTATAACCTCGTTAACGCTATTTGGTCTTCGAGGGTATGTATTCTATGGATGTATATCCACCTGTTGCTTGTAGTAGATAGATCTTGGTACATAGTTGTTCCCATCGTAGGAAATTTTTTGTTTTCTATGCTGCGAACCCTATAGTAGGGGTTCTCTGGCCTGATGTAATCGTTCTCCTCATAGGGGTCCTAGCCATGCGGGATCTTCCAGAGACCGGCGGGGGGCTCCTCGTTGGCGGCTATAGAGGAAGCGGAGATGGGGGTCTGGATGGAGACGGCAGCTGCCTTCGATGCCTCGACGGGGGCCTATATGGAGATGGGG
Organism: Avena sativa; assembly: GCA_916181665.1. Classification (NCBI taxonomy): domain Eukaryota; kingdom Viridiplantae; phylum Streptophyta; class Magnoliopsida; order Poales; family Poaceae; genus Avena; species Avena sativa. Next base: position 515,134,627 of record OV702294.1, read on the forward strand.
GCCTCCTTGCCTGCGGCTATGGCGAAAGCGGGGATGGGGGTCTAGATGGGGACGGCGGCTACCTTAGATGCCTCGATGGGGGCCTCTACGGGGATGGGGGCATCCTTGCTGGCGGTCTTGGATGCGATGATGGCCACTGCGCCGTTCTTCTCCATCGCTGCCATGGTTGGGGTTTGCAGAAGGTGATGAGATAGTGGAGATTGTTGCGTGAGTGAGCGAGTGATGAGTGAGAGTGAGGAGGCCTCTATAAAGGTGAAGGGAGGAGATGTGTCGTTGCACCACTGAACCATGCACAACCACACACGTCCGTTACCGCCTCGTCCACCGCAACATGCGTACCGTGTGTCACATTTCCCCCCTCGTGTCTAACCTTGGCCACATAGTTGTGCTCAGTTATACCCGCGATTGTAACACTGGCAGTTTGTTATACTTAGTTTTGCCCTCCAGTACTAACACTGCCGTGTGCGATATACTCACTTTTATCCTTCGATGGTTGGTCAACAGAATGTCAACGAATGGGTTTTAGCTAGCTAATTGAGTTATTTTATGCACAACAAATTCAAAAAGATCAAAATATAGTGGAATATACCCAGGGAGTCTTGTTATGTGACCTGCAACCATAAGAAATGTATATAAATCAAGTTTTAACCCAAATCACCACTTATCAAATCACCTACTATCTATGAAGGTTCATGGTTTTCTACTTAAGCCTCTTCCGAAAACATCCCTCCCCAAAACATAATTTGTCTGAATGAGGCAATAATTGTCAAACTGATATATATTTGAATTGCAAATAGTTTAATGTATGCCAGGATGTATTTTATTGTATAAAAGAAGCATTTACCATTTTTTAAATCTCTTTGTATTTTCTATTTGAACCCCTTTATCAGCTTTGCCCTTGGTTTTTAAGTTCTACCTAGTTTTCCCCTCTCTCTTAGTCAAAAGTCTCACACATGTGCTCATCTTGGCTGCTATGCTCTGAATGGTCGAGACAGTTATCACGCGGATCGTACCCACCAACAGTTGATCCTTTGATTGATCCTCTGTGATCTAGAGGACAGGATAACCCCTGTATCTATCGGGGGGCATCCTCTATCCATGCAAAATAATGCGTTTGCCACTGATACTTTAACTCCGTAAACAAATGATTTTGAATATAATTTAAGGGAAAGTGTTCAAAGGTGTATAATTTTTGCATTATATTTCCCTCCATGAAAATGATAAACGATCAAGACTTTATTAGCACAACATTATCATGACCTAAGTGCGATTTCAAAGAGTTCAAAGGTGTATAATTTTGCCATATGCAAATTTATGCATTACATTCTATGAAAATGATAATCTCTCAAGATTTTCTTAGTACACCATTATCACATATTAAGTGCGATTTCAACGTGTTCAAAGGTTTATAATATTCGTATACGCAAGTTTAGGGATCACTTTTCACGCTCTAAAAATGGTAAACTCTCAAGATTTTCTTAGGACGCTAGAATTTGAAAGTGTTCAAGAGTTGTGTCAATTATAAACACTCTTTTACATTAAGAGTTGTATAATTTTTTCAATTTGAAAGTGTTCAAGGTTTGTGTCAATTATAAACACTCTTTTACATAGCGAGTTGTATAATTTTATTTATTTTGAAAGTGTTCAAGAGTTGTGTCAATTATAAACACTCTTTTACATTATGAGTTATATAATTTTTTTATTTGAAAGTGTTCAAGAGTTGTGTCAATTATAAACACTCTTTTACATTAAGAGTTATATAATTTTTTTAACTTGAAAGTGTTCCAGAGTTGTGTCAATTATAAACACTCTTTTACATTAAGAGTTGTATAATTTTTTTAATTTGAAAATGTTCAAACGTTGTATCAATTATAAACACTCTTATACATTAAGAGTTATATAATTTTTTAAATTTGAAAGTCTTCAAGAGTTGTGTCATTTTATTATATATTATACATACATCTCCCTATTTTTTAATTATAAACACTCTTTCACTTGATTGCAGCTGAGAAATTAACTCGATAAACCAATTAAATCATCAGACGGCTCGCCGACCACATTCTCCATGGCACTGAGGGCAGCCTGTTGATCGATTCGGGGTTGTTCTTAAGCTCCATAGCACTGAGGTTAGTTCCTCTATCCAACAACCAGGCGATCTCTGGAGTGGTTTTCCATTAGGCAGGGTTTTATCCCGGATAGAACTAAGTCGTTAGCTCGTTCAACTTGTCCATTTGATTCTGGGTGAGCGACTAACGTTACATCAAGTCTGAGGCAGCCACACCCCCTCTAGGTGCGGCCTAGGCCCACCCGTGCGGAAGTGGGTGTGGGCCCCTCAGGCCTCCCCTCCATCTCGTACTCTGGCTCCGTGAGTCTTCTGGTGAAATAGGATTTTTGGCAAATTTTTTGGGATTTTTTCTGATAGTTGCTTTTCTGCACAAAAACTAGACACCAAGGTAATTCTGCTGAAAATAGCGTCAGTCCATGTTAGTTGTATCCAAATCACACAAGTTTAGAGGAGAAACAATAGCAAAAGTGTCCGGGAAAGTAGATACGTTTTGGACATATCAACCATTGCCACGCTACACAAGCACATTAGTGATGCTGAAAGTAAGGCCTTTCTCCTTATGAATCTTGTAGTTGCCTTGCATTTGTGTTTCCTTATTTTCCATTTCTATCTGAGTGAGGCCGAGATAATTTGTTGTTATTAATGGAACATACATTCCGAATAAGCAAGTCAGCACCAAGTCGAGCTCCAGAAAGAGTGAGATGAGGTGACTCGACTAGAACAGCAAATGGCGGAAATGGAACAGAAGCATAAGTATGAATTGGAGGGTCTGCGCCAAGAGCTGGCCGAGAAAGATGGGCAATACGCCATCAGAGCTAAGAAAACCAATCAGTTGCTCAAGGAGGCCGAGTCAGCAGTGGAGTTAGCTCACCAAGACTTGGATGCTCTTCAGGCCAAGGCAAAGATCTGGCAGACCATGCTCGGCATGATCAACTCTTTCCTCGGTAGTGAGTTCTTACCCTTTTTTACTATGTTGTTGTTCTTACTTTCATCTTTTTTGGTGTTTTTGATGATCCTTCTCTTTTTTGCAGAGAACTTTCCTAAGGCCGATATGTTCGCCTTGAGAGCTATGAAGAAAGTGCGAGCCGAGTCTGGGGCCCCAACAGTTGGCGAAGTCACCATCGACGAGCACCTTGCTGCCCTCTCAGAGCGCGTGACCACCTTGAATTCATGCAGTGTCGACTTACTCAAGTCGGCTATCCATGCATTCAGGATGCTCTGGCCGGATGAAGATGCGCCTACGCTCGTTGAGCCTCTTGCTGCTAAGATGTTACTCACCGAGGAAAGGCTTGATCAATAGCGTGAGTCGGCTGGCCGTGTCGCGGCGGACAAGGCCCTTGCCTTCATGCTCTCATGGTATGAGGATATCAATCTTGATGTTCTCCAGCATATGAGGGCCGAAGGCAAGTGGATCCATGATCCTGATCTCATCAAGAAGCGCCAAGAGTGAGCCTACAAAATGGTGGAGTATGCCCTGGTGCATGCCTGGTGTGACGGGCCCAGCTTCCTTGATCTCGCCGAGCCCCTTGCCGATATTTCCGATGATGATGGTGCTAATAGAAAGGACAGAGTCCGACGTGGCAGACTCGGCCAATGCGCATGACTCGGCAGATCCTGATGATGCTCCTAGCTCCAACCCCGTTGATGCTCCTTCGAGTCCAGCTGCCTCTTAGGCTGGTTTAGGAAAAAACACTTAATTCTCATGAGATCCCCGGTATGTCGGGTGCAGATGTAAGAAATACTGCCGTCTTTTGGTTGTGTGCCGTTGTGAAGGCTTAAAATTTATTTTACTTAAATGTGAATCATCCAGGGGCAAGTCCCCGAGTTTCATTTGTCATTTTCCTTATCCTTGAATTTGGCTCTTTTCTACCTTTTTTGGCGTTCGACATTAGAGTCTCAAAGTTCTAAGGATTAAGTTAGCGGATATGAAACTAGACAACTTGACCTAGGTTCATTCGACATACAAGCCGACATATCCTGCAATGGGTTAGTTATAGCCATAGACAGGGCCGAATCACGTTTCTTCCCTTACTTATCCGCTATTCATGTTTACCCGTCCTTGGTCGTTTTCTCTTGCTTGCCATGAAGTCGTGTTTTAAGACAACAGCATAGTCGAAGAGTTGACCTCATACGAGTAAAAATTACTTATTTCGAGATAAGTTTAAGTGTCAACGCCAGCCGACATGAAATATGTAAGAGTAAACATGAGGGGCAGTCCCCGAGTCAGTTTTTCGAGTCATACCATTTTATTATCAGCACATAGCCGACATAAGTGTCCGTCATATGTGAATTCGAGAGATACATACATTGCTTCTCCTAAGTGTAGAAAGGACAGAGGAATGCCACATTCCATGGCCTTTTGGTCTCATCATCAGATTTGTCCACCTTGTTCTTTTGTGCTTCACGAGCATCTATCAGATAATATGAATCATTGTGCAACGATTTGCTTACAATGAATGGTCCTTCCTATGGGGTGATAATTTGTGCATTCCAGCTATGTGTTGCACTAATCTGTGCACCAAATCCCCTTCTCGAAAAACACAAGGTTAGACTTTCCGGCTATGATAGCGTCGAAGATTTTGTTGGTATATACTGCAGAATAGGCTATCAGTGACAAAGGCTCATTGGTGACAGGCATAGTGCACGTCACTGATAAGTGACAGACATTTACGCGTGTCCGTCACTAATATGTGTATACTAGTGACAGTCACATTATCATGCGTGTCACTATTTTGAATTTTGGTACCAAAAATATTAAATGCATTTTCCACAAAATTTCCAGGTAACATAATAAGGTATTATAAAAAAAATGCATTTTCCATGAATATTTCAGATAGCATGATAAGATGTTGCACCAATGATACATTTACATAACTGAATATGACATGATATTTGCACAACCGAATATGACATAATATTCGCACGGATAATATAATGGCACAAGAACTTGCAATCTATGGTAGATACAAAGTTCGCATAGCAACCCCTGAATGTAAAATCAGAAGCTCGGAATAGGCCATGTGGTTCTTCATGAGATCAAGATCTTCTGGAGTTCTGATTCCAGCAACCATATCCTTACCCTGAATAAGAAAAACTCTTCAGTTATGTACAACCTATGGATGCTACTATCGTACTCGCTTAATATAATTTTTTACCATAGTGGTCAACATGTACTTCTTTAATGTTATTTGACCAAAGACGGCAGCACTATGCTCATAAGTGTGCATACAACATTACACACTAGCTATATCTTAGGGATATTGCCGAACCATTAAAGTTCAGTCGACATGTAGGGCAATCATCGAAGCAGCATACACCAACTTCATGGACATCCTAATACTAGAAGCTGGATGTACCTCGCAGAGCTTCCATTAGGCACAATTCGTTTGATTAGAATTGCTAATAATATGTATTTAATAGGTCAGTTCATCCTTCTTTTTCACATTTTATATTAGGGTTTCTAGTACTTATGCAGCACCAAGTGTCTTGGTTGGTGTGGATCTGAATTTGATCGAGAGTTAGTTTGCATATCCAGAAAAATATTGATGCACCAAGTGTCCAATACCTCACGTGACACTCTAGAAACAATTAAGTTACGTGAAGGGGATTCGTCTACCAAATAATGATAGACAGCTCTTCTACTTTTAGTTTGAGTAAGACCGTAAGACAAAGTTTCAACTAACTAGCCAGCTAACTTGAATGTAAGTGTACTTTACCTCCCAAACTTGCATGTCTTCTGAACAAGTGTTTCACATCAAAATTTATTTACATCATTCCCTAACAATCTAATCTCCTAACAGAAGGGCACGACAACAGGCGCCTACATGATCTAGTTACACTATTACAGTACTTCAACGGAAATTTATTTATAAAGCAAAAACAATCACCGATGTGTTGATAATCAAACAACTTAAACATGATAGAAGGAGCAGAATCTGCGTATGAAAAAATAGATAGAAAGGTAGAGAATCTACACACTTGAAGTGATGTGCCACCAGTATCACAAAATTCAACTTGTGTAGTCATTACTGCTTTGGTCGGAGAAGAGGTCTGCTTATTCTTCAGTCGTTCGGCGTCGTCCTAGAGTTCCTGCTACCGCATCCTAATATGCACCTTGATCATCCTCTGCTCCTCCTGCTGACAAATTCCTGGGTCAACCAAATTGGTAAAACTAAAATGGAAGAAAACATGATAGACTAAACAGATTTCCCTACACGGTAACTCATAATCTGCCCGACAACCTTGTCATCCTTGGTCTTGACGCCATGGTATTCCGCCACGTACTTCAGCATCTTACACTATAAGCATTGTTCAAAGTTAAGGTACATCGAAACGACAATTGTGCAGATACGATAGCAGGCCTCGATAAAACCTACTATCCTAGGAAGAAACAATGAGAAGTTGAGTAGGATACTAGGTCGGCCGGCAGGAGGTGGGTGACTTCATCCGGAGGAAACATGCTGCACGCAGAGAGGAGATTAAGTCAAACACCATGAAATCATGGCAGCGTGAGAATTAGTCCCATCTCAAAATTCTCAAACAACCAGTGCAAATCCCCTTGGCGCTGTACTTGGGACAGGTTCAGGCTAAGGATAAAACTTCAATCGCATAGGAGAGAAAACAAATGAGCGGTCAGAATTTTCGGATCAATCTATCCGTCTATCCATTGTGGCGTGCAGCAACCGCATCGAGAACAGATGCGGGTGGGCGTCGTTGGACACACTATACTCTGTGTCGCCGCCTCCCAACAGCTTCCTCACGTCGGAGGCACTCCAAGAGACCGCGCCTCTGCATCGTGGGTCCCGTAGCCCCGCTGCTCTCCTGGCTCCAGCCCTGCGCCTGAAGCCGCGCAAATCCCTGCCACTAGCGCTTCCCAGTACAGCGACCGGCGCCGCCTCCGGCAGCCACCGTCCATGCCCATGGTCGCACCGCTTATCCTCTTGCCGCTCAACGGCGGCGAGGCAGAGGCCTCAGTAGACTCGCCTGATCGCGCCACGCCGCCGGAGACATACGAGCAAACGAGGGACGATACTAGCAACGTGATTAGAAGGAGGTCCAGTGGTTAGGGGCGATGGCGGCGGCATGGTGGTCGAGCTCGACCAGGTCACGCTCCTCCAGATACCCACCGCCACGGGATCCCATTGCCGATCTAGTCGCCGCTGGAATCGCGGATGCAGGGGAGGAGGGAAATGGTGTGGTGGTGTGCTGCGAGGAGATTCGTGTGTGTGGTGGTCTATGGTAGGAGAGAGGAGAAGTGGGGGTAGGCGGCGAGAGATGGACGACCCAGCGGAGGAGGCCCGGCATGGGCGTCTATAATTCGGCTAGAAAAAAAGGTTCCTGTTATCGGTGACCAAAAAATTTATCTTTTCATTCGGTCACTTGAAAACAAAATTAATGACTTGAATATTATGTGTCTGTTACTAATAGTTTTATTAGTGACAAACAATTATGCATGTCTATCACTAAGTATTTTTTCCACTTAGCTGGTCTACACAAAAAATACTAGTGACAGTCATTTTTATATGCTTGTCACTAGTGTTTTGTATTAGTGATAGGCTTATTCTTGTGTGTCGCTGATAATACTTACTAGCGACGGGCACAGTTTTGCTTGTCGCTAACCACCAGGTGGCTATAAGCCTTTCTGCAGTATAGCGGATCTGGACAATGCCAATTCTCTAGCTTCTTCGAGTAAATCAACTCCATCTTCTCGGGCATCTTTTACCTCGGCTTCTGAGTATTGCCTTACTCTTGGCGAGTCATGTTCTATGTCGGCAGGCAAAACTGCTTCTGCCCCATACACAAGGAAGAATGGTGTGTAGCCTGTTGATCGATTTGGGGGTTGTTCTTAAGCTCCATAGCACTGAGGGTAGTTCCTCTATCCAACAACCAGGCGATCTTTGGAGTGGTTCTATTAGGCGGGGTTTTTATCCCGGATAGAACTAAGTCGTTAGCTCGTTCAACTTGTCCATTTGATTCTGGGTGAGCGACTGACGTTACATTAAGTCTTATTCGGCTTTCCCTAATAAATCGAGCAAAAGCTCCCTCGGCAAAGTTTGTGCCATTGTCTGTGATCACGCTATGCGGGTGCGGTGACCCAGCATACCACTACATGATGTAGTACACTATAGTCGTTGACATAACACCAATGAAACATCGTTCACTAGTATTACATCCCTCAGAGTGATAAAACAGAAACACAGCAGGCCCAAGACATGACTATAGGTTACAACTCGACTCTTTACATAAGATCCAGAGAACACTCTAGGTTAAAAAAAGAGAAAGAAATTTCTTACAAAGGAGAATCAGAAATAAACAATTCAAAAACTATCCTACTATTAAGACTAGTATCTTAATTAATGGTCTGGCATTGCTGCTATTACAATACACTACAGAAATAGGTTCTATGGCTAGGGATTATATTCCTAGCTAATCAATAACTTCATCTTCACTTGAATTAATGTATATGTTGACTTTCTTGACTTCATTGAAGAACTTTAGATTCTGGTGATAATTCCTAGAGCATAACTTGATGTAGACATCGTCTGTACTGGCTTTAGAACCTAGCAAGGGTTAAGAAGATACGTTGAGTATGAGCGTACTCAGCAAGTTCACTAGAAAAGGAGTGTTCGATGCACTATATCTATAGCCATAGACCATAGGTCGTAGGCAATGCAGGTTTTCGTAAACATTTCTTCAAAGGTTGCTTTTATTCTGAAAAACTATGTCCGTCAGCCTTCATGGGTTTACCAGAACTTTCATGGAGTTCCTTTCCCTCGCAGCTCCTTCCCGGAACAGGGAGTAACAAGTTACAATTCTTACACTCTGCAGAGGTGCGTTACTTTATCCATGAGAGATCAAATCCTTGTTGTGTGGGGCCCAGAAGATGATCCAAGCCAATCACTGCCCCCTTTGTGACCTCGCATGCCTCCTTGGTGTACACCATGCCCACATATTGAATTACGGCAATGTTTTGTACAGACCGTTATATGCCAGAACTATCGTAGGACGTTGAGTGTTCCCACCCATATGCTGCATATCCTCTACGAATTACCAATTAATATGCACACTACGAGTGATAACAGCCACGACCTGCACATCCGGCTACATGCGAGAGGAAGAATATACAACTGACTTCTCTGTCCCATTCCAAATCTCATGGTCAACACGTAATACACGGCGCAAGAATCACTGGCGACATTGGTCATTAAATCCTCGGTGATATAGTCCTGAACAGTGGTATTCCAACTACCAGATTTAATAGATTAGCTGATCACCCTGGATCGGTAACCAATAGTTCACATTATTATCAAAAATAGTGTTTTCTGACCTTTTTCAAATGCAGGTGATGTCAACACTGGATTTGCAAAATACTTTACAGAAAATAATCAAAGGACATGAGCAAGTGTGAACTTGCCTTTTATGATTGCAAGATTATGCACTCACGATTTTCGAGACAATATAAGATCCAATATCTGAAATCAGCATCATTGGTCCGGTAAGGACTAATGTTTAAAGAAGCAAGATGCAATTATGCATAAGTAATGATATGCATTTTGTAAAACTCCCAAAGTGAATCCCCAATGCTTTGAGTAAAGTGAATTTAGGTGATTATTTTAAGAGTTGGTTTATCTTCAAATTTTACCTTATAAGTAATGACATTTATGAGTAACTTAAGTGATAACAATTCTAAATATATAGGTAAAGTATAAAGTAATGTGATTATGATTAATTGTCATTTGGTGACTAAGATAAAAGTCCTTGGTTTTTTAATTGTTAAGAGTTGAAGAATTTATTATGAGATTATTGTTTGAAGTGGCAAAAAGAATAACATTTGAAGAAAAGATTTCCTTCCTAAGGTTTAAACAACCCTGATAGCTTTTAGAATATGATTGATATAATGTGATTGATGTTGATTATGCTTGATTGAATAGTCTGGACTTGAGATGCTTTATGTCTTAATTGAAATAGACCAAAGTTAACTACAATAACATAAGTAGTTTCTTAGACATAATGTTTATAATCCTTGAGACTAAAGTTAACTTTAAAATGGTAAAAAAACTTAAGGTGTAATTTGTTTTAATTATTCTCAAGTTTTGGATTCATGACAAGTATGATTAAAGTGTAGGATTATTCACTTTACATTCAAGTGAATGATTAGATTAAATTTGTTTTGCTATTATGAAAATAACATGCAACTGCCAAAGAAAGTATAATTTGGATGGTGTTATTAAGGTGTTATTTTAAAGTCATGTTAATTATGATTTAGATGTTAAGATCATTCCCTCTTCATATAAGTGAATGATATATAAAATTATCTTAAAGATTGTGGTTTTGAATTTTGGTTTAGGGTTTAAAAGAGTATTATAAAGGTAATGATTTATGTTTAAGTTTTATTATAAATCTTAGTTATGGTTTAGAACTTTAGTTATTAGATTTTAAGGTTTTGATGTTTCTAAAGAAATATAATTATTTCTTATTTAATAAATGTTTTTAAACAATTTTCAAAATAGATAATAGACAAGGATTTATTATTTTAAAATATTAAAAACTTTTCTAATATTATATTTAATAATTTTCTAGTGTAATATATTTTTTAAGACTTTAAAAATGATTTTTATTTATTTTTAGGATTTTCCTTATTTTATGAAATTTTACTTAGGATGTAATGTTTTTAATATTTATTTATATTTTATCTATCTTAAACAAGTAATATTATATTTTTACTAGGTAGATATTATTTTTGTGGTTATTTTGATATATCATATATATTTTTAGGATTTTTCTATATTTTTCTAGAGGTGAAACAATCTTTGGGGTGTTTTGGTAATTTTTATTTTTAAATAAAACCCTGGACACACTGGTCAGTCTGGCCCATGGTTGGGCTAGACTAACCCGAGCGATGGACCGAGCTGGTTAAACCGGCCCGCTCGATCCAGTTCGTCTTGCCCCCTCTTGACCAGCCTCTCCCTGGCGCCTGTGCTAGCTCGCCGCTGGTGCTGCTCGATTCCAGCGAGCTCGACCGCCCTGACTGCTGCTACGGTGTTTATCAGAGTGGTTTTGGATGGTGATTCTCGGGGTCCGTCTCGATTTGAAAGCCGCCTCTTCCCTAGGCCGTCCCCTTCCTTGCTGAGTGCTAGGGTTTCGGTCATCTTGACCTCACCACTCTGGTGATCTGTTGATGCCCGCTGGAAGGTGGAGGATGGCTAGGATTGGCATGGTGATGTCGCGGTTGTTGCTGCTGGTTGAGACTAGGCGTAGGTGTAGCACCCCGTGCCCCTGTGCCATCGTGTCGTGGCCTCCCTCGCTCACTACTTCACTGCCGTATTCTTCTTCCTCTCCGGCAAGTTGTAGCACTCTATAGGTAGGTGTTTATCTCTCTGCCTCTATTCTCTCTACTCTACTATCTTAATCCTCGGATTATCATAACTTATCTGATCTATTCGGTTGAGCATGCTGTTATCAGATTCTTGGTTCCTTCATGACCCTTATTAGTTCCCATTGCTATTGGGTAAATTTATGGTACTTCTGAATAATTATCAGTGCTTGCTAGTGTAATTGTTCTACTACTTCTTCCTTTGACTGATTGGGATTCAATAATCAATCTTCTACTTTCAATTAGTTCCTGGTAGCTATCTTGTGTTCTTGTTGTGCAATATTATATGCTCTAATGGATGCAGATGGGTAGATCATATGCAAGTAGGACATGTACACACACAAATGATTCCTAGTAAGTGGTATCTAGGAAAATGATCTAAAATTTATTTGAAAGTGAGGTTTGGTAACCATGTATGCTTGCTGTCAACATGACAGTAATTAACCACATGATTCCTAAATTTGGATGAGCAAGTGCTCTAGTGGAACTAATTTGGGTTAGTGGTTCTGCTGCTAGTGTTGGTGAGTGCTAAACTGTTGCTCAAGTTGGTAACTCTAGGCCCTAATGTGATTCTTCTATGCTTGTCTGGATCTTTGATTCAGTAAAATGATTATCATGTATAGGTACTGATTCATAGGAATACTACCTATGAATATGATGTAATTCTGTTTGGAATGATTTTTCTCTAGTTTTACTTACTGAATATGGGAGGACAACATGTCAGTGAATCATTTGCACAACTTTTTAAACCTTTGGTTGGAAATAAATGATTCAGTGGTTCTAAAGAGTGATTTTGGTCGCTTTTGTTTGCTGTAGAACCCTACTGTGGTGCCTCTAGTGAGTGTGCACAGTAGTCATGTATAGCAACATGATCTGCTGCTTGATTTTACTCACCAAAGAAAAATGAAACTTTGGCTGACAATGATGCAAAGGCTGAGGCCAGATTACAATTAGGAACAGATACTACTTTGTGTCTTTTTCTTCTCTATGATGAGCCTTGCATAGCAACTCTATGCAAGACTGAGAGAAATATTACTCCTCATCCTCCTAGACTAGATCTAGTTGAAGGATAATTGTAATTATCTATTTTGGATGTTGTTCCCCCTTGTCTACCCATGATCCAGGTGATCCAGGCTATTAAGAATAGATGCTACATGATTTGGTGATATTTTGCTGTACCTTGCTACTTGATGTAGATTGTGTACTGTATCTTGGCTTCTTCATCTACTTATTGTTAACTTGATGATCTACTAGTGTGTAACTGCTCCATCTAGTACTGTTGTCTTTCCTTGTGATGGATCTTGATTGGTTTATGTCCAATCTGTTGGAGATTATTCTTGCCTTGGTACAACTGGCCTCCCCTTCCTCCTCTTTCCACTATCCAGCTCCTACTGCTATAGTCTGGTCTTATTTTCCTGGAGCTGCAGCCTGGCCTTGATTTCCCCTTGTCTTAGCTCTAGGATGGCTCCTGGGAGCAACCAGAGCTAAGGTGTGATGGTTTGGTGGAAGGATTTGATGTTCTTGTTGATGAAGCTGGACAGATCAATGATAATCTGATACTGGGCTGTGGTGTTCTTGAGATGGTACTATGGTTAAGTTCTGATGTTGAGAAGTTGAAGTGTGTAGGTGCAGCTGTGGTGAAACTGGTGAAGTGCTTGGTGGTGCTACGGTTGGCTGCTGCTTTTAGCTATCTGATCTAGTCCCTGCTGTGTTGACAACACAACACTTGCATGTGTTGTGTGAGCTGCTGTCCAGTGGCCCTTCTCTGGTTCAAGTTTCTATGTCTGTGACTCCTCCTTAGAGATGAGATCAAGTAAAACTAGATATTTTCCTAATGCTTTACCATTTGCCTTTTATCTAGCTTTGGTGAAACTTTCCCCATAAGTCCTATGATGGTGCTCTGAGGCCTATTATTATTTTAAAGATAAGAATTGATTACTATTTTGCCCCTTTTGAATTACTCTATGATGATATTGGCAGTAGCACTTCTCTGCCTAAACTGAGAGTTCATTTCCCCAACATTATTCCTTTTGGCTTTTATTTTTGACTAGCTTTTTCTTGTTTGCTTATCTCATTTGCAGGGATCCAATAGAGGAGAAAAGATCAGGAAGATGAAGAATTCTCCTTAAAGTTTAGTATAGGATTTCATTTGTTCTTATGTAAAGAAATATTGTATTGTTTATTTTATTCAATAAAGTGTACTAGTTTTCTTTTTCTTCTATAATGCGTTTGCAAAGACAATGTAATATTTATATCTTCTTGTAATAGAGAGAAATCTTTTTAGTTATTTATTTATGTAATTCAATTTTGTATTTATTTGTTTTATAGTAGTGTACTTTTATTCTTTTATTCTATTATTCTTTATTCTAATCATTCATTTGTTTGGAACTTAATAAAAATAGTGTAATGTTTGTATTATTGTAATAAAATGATTCCTCTCTATTTCAGTATCTTATTATCCCTTTGGTTCATAATTGTAAATATAATATAATAATGTGTAATGTAAATAAGATTATTCTTTATCAATTCTTTTTTAATATTTCTTTATTGTAATATCATATTACATTACTCATTTACTCATTTCATTTTATTTAAATTTCCACTATGTTTCTATTTGAATAAAAGATTATACCTTGTTTATAAATAAGAGTTCACCTCTTATTTTCTATTACAATTTAGTTTCCAATTATTATTCCATTTCAAATTATTTTAGAATTCAAATTTGAATTTTCTTTCCCTCAAACACAAAGTACAATAGAGGTCATGTCGAAATCTATCGCACCTACCCTGATGTTTTCATCAGAGCAAGAGAGATCTCGATCCCCCTATAGCTTATTTAGTTTTACGCGAAAATTCTCTAGATTTTCTGATGCATGAATGCAATGCACACATCTGGGCTCAACTTATTTCTAAGCTCTAATGCTGGGATGTTATAGACTCTCCCCCTTAAAATAAACTTTGTCCTCGAAGTTTGTACACTCTTTCTTTTTTGAATGAGGAATTGTCTTGTATTGGTTACTGTATTTCTCAACTTCATGGTAACCTCAAATGGGAATAATTGTAGTATCCCATATCCGAATATTTTTCTTGAATTCTTACTATTCTTGGAAATCCCAACTTGTTGTCTTCAATACCCCAAAGTTCCTTTTACTTTCCTCCTTTAGAGATATGTCCTTATTATAACTACATAAATTTGTGGTCTCTTCTTTAGTTCCTTATTCTGATTAGGTATCCTAATCCAATTCTTTTACTTGATCATAAAACTTCCTTGCTATACTATATAAGGTCTAGGAACTCTTAATAAATTAGGGTTTTAACTCTATTAAATAATAGTTATGGTCAAAAGACTAACTTTTGATTTGTGATGGTATGGTTTATACTGGTAGTCCTTCTGAAGATTGGATTTGAACTCATTTAGTCCATACCCATTGGAATTTCTTATTTCTCTATCCATGACCAATTGAATGTGTTTTATTCCCTCTCAAGGATCACTTAAGAGTTGTTTCCTTTAGAATTAGTCTGTTAGGACTATTCTATTTTATTACTTCAAGCTTTTACCTTATCAAGCTTTTTTTTAAAATTCACTTGTTATTGCCTTAAGCACTTCTTCAACTTTCTCTTACTAATTATATTAAGGTTTGATTCCTAATAACTTGAGGTAAACTTTGATCTTTCATCTAGACATACTTCCAAGAGTACTGTTATAAAGATGACTTCGTTTGACCTTATGAAAATAAGGCTTAATGTTGTCATAGTTTAGTACTTGTTCTCCAGCCTTTCCTTGAATAATCAAATAATGATACTTTCATTTCTAATGTTTTACTCTCCCCCTTAGGGTTTACTAATAGTCTTCAAACTGCCTATATAGTAACCATTGGCTCTATAATTAGAATATTGGTCTCTATCCAGCTTATACTCTACCTAGTTAGGTTCTTATGAAATATTGTACGGTGTATCCACACAATTGTGGATCTCCGAAGTGAATCTTTCAGTCTTACTTGTCTTACTTATTGTTTAGACACTTTCGCTTTGATAGGTATGACTTCGCAAAGCGCCTCGAAAGACGGTCGCTTTAATATTTATACTCCTTCATGTCTTTCTTAACTTAGGCCAAGTTTTATGCTCTTTATGCAACTTTTAATAAGATCTGGTTAACTAAATTAACCAAATACTGGCTGCGAACAAGGTACTAGCTGCGGACCATCTTAGGGTGTGTGGATTACCCTGCGGTTCCCGACATACTACTAGCATTCTCTCTGAATTGTCAGAACTTGAATACCACTTTGGTTCCAAAGCTACTTCTTTGTACTTATTCATGATACTTCCATGAACTTGGTACTACTACACCATTCCTTCTTAGCAATATTACCTATTCTAGGTGAAATTAATTTCTTCACTCCTTGTTGCTCCTTATATTTCCTACACTAATGTTCCTTCTTATTGTTGGCTAGTAATGATCTGAGCTTGATCCATCCTTCAAATTGCGTTGATACTCCTTATACTTGCTTCATTCTTCATGTAAATCTTTGTCTTGATCTTTAGAACTCATCACTCCCTTACATGAATTCCCTTACATCAAGTAGTAACTGGATGTTGCAACATGCATTTGCACACCAAGTCAAACTTCATGTACAGATCTAGTCAATCAAGAAGATCCAAGAAAAATCAAGAAATCCAAATGTGGTACATATAACACACAGTATTCTAAGCCTGGAATATAGAGTAATTGAGTATAATATCTCTAGAATTTAGGCTTAGTTGTGTAGTATATGACACCTCCTCATATAGGTTTATATTGTGATACTTAGCACATAGGGTTAAACTATTCTTTGTCTCGACATTTACCCAAATTTCTCAATTGCAACAGGATAATTTTTAAGCAAAGTGGTCTCAATTTGGTTTTGACTATCCTTTTGTCTCACTTTTGGAATGACTATTATGACCAACCTTTCTTTATTAGTAAGTTAATCTCACATGATCTCTCCAAATGACTAACTAGGTTTTCTTACTATCTTAAACCAAAGCTTATTTGAAGTTTCTAATACCTATGAATTCTATCATAGTTCTACTATGTTATTTCCTTACTCTTCTTCAAGATAATTTACTAAGTTTTTGTCATATTTATACTTATAACATGGTTTCGGAGCTAATATCACCATGATCTTGTTATGTTTTACCCATTCATCATGATTTAAGAGTTAATCTAGCCATGATGACTTTGTTTCACATTACTCTATCATTAAATCCTAACATAATTCCACTCCATCACGTAGAATTCTCAAGTGAATCCCACATGATTACTACTCATTACATCAACATTTATCCTAATGATATTCATCATTCTGTCTTTGGTTACCAACTAACAGTAAGATTCCACTATGCTACTTGAATTCTAGGGTTAAGCTACACAATTTAAACTACTTCAATTGATGTCTTAAACTTGATCCTTATCCACTATGACCAATTGGTTTTCTTAAAGTATCTTGGTGGGTTATGTCTCCTTTGGAAGACACTAAATAACACTATACTGAGGAAAGATAAAATAATTACTCCTAATAAAGACTGACTTAAGCATCTGACTTAGGTGTGACAAGGTTATCCTCAAGGGGATACTCATCACAAGTCATAAGAATTTTTTGTTTAGATAAGATGGCTCCTATAGTCACTATCCAACCTACAGATCTTCCTAAAAGGGTTTTAATCCTAAGGTCAAAGCATATGCTCTAATACCAACTGCGGTGACCCAGCATACCATTGCATGATGTAGTACACTATAGTCGTTGACATAACACCAATGAAACATCATTCACTAGTATTACATCCCTCAGAGTGGTACAACAGAAACACAGCACGCCCAAGACATGACTATAGGTTACAACTCGACTCTTTACATAAGATCCAGAGAACACTCTAGGTTAAAGAGAGAGAAAGAAACTTCTTACAAAGGAGAATCAGAAATAAACAATTCAAAAACTATCCTACTATTAAGACTAGTATCTTAATTAATGGTTTGGCATTGCTGCTATTGCAATACACTACAGAAATAGGTTCTATGGCTAGGGATTATATTCCTAGCTAATCAATAACTTCGTCTTCACTTGAGTTGATGTATATGTTGACTTTCTTGACTTCATTGAAGAACTTTATATTCTGGTGATAATTCCTAGAGCATAACTTGATGTAGACATCGTCTGTACTAGCTTTAGAACCTAGCAAGGGTTAAGAAGATACGTTGAGTACGAGCATACTCAGCAAGTTCACTATAAAAGGAGTGTTCGATGCACTATATCTACAGCCACAGACCATAGGTCGTAGGCAATGCAGGTTTTCGTAAACATTTTTTCAAAGGTTGCTTTTATTCTGAAAAACTATGTCCGTTAGCCTTCACGGGTTTACCAGAACTTTCATGGAGTTCCTTTCCCGCCGCGTTCGCAGCTTGTTCCCGGAACAGGGAGTAACAAGTTACAATTCTTACACTCTGCAGAGATGCTGTCAACACCCGGATTTTTAATCCCAGATGCCTGTTATGCCATACATCGCAATCCCAGGATTTCCATTTTTGCGAGACATAACAGAATTGGATACCACACTACATCATCCATTACAACCGTACATAAGGTCTTACACAAATAAGGATCTCATGATCCAGTTCTTAATACAACATCAAGCAGCGGAATACGTAATAATAACAGTAGCGTAGGCGAAGCTCCATCTTCGGGGTCACAGGCAATGCTGACGATGGGAGATGATCCTAGTTGTCGTAACCTTCCTGGGGTCCATCTTCCAGGTACTCCTCTTCATAGTCTGGCCATGGGAATAGCCAAGGACAAAGCCATGAGTACTCTTTAAGTACTCGCAAACTAATACTAGCAGGTAAAGGGGGTTTTTGGATAATAGGACACTAGGCTCTAGGGTTGTTTTGCAACGGCCAGATTTATCTCTACTACTTTTTATGAAAGCCCTAATGCTATTTGAAGTTTTATAACACCTAAAGGGGAACTTGTATTTCATATCACAACCCTGTTGTGGTCAAGTCAAAGTCTCACTTCATTTCACAAGTTATTTTGAAAAGTCTGACAGGGGGAACAGTATGGCCACTCCAACTGTCCATAACCGCGGACACGGCTATTCGAATAGTTTGATACTCTGCAGAGATTGTACACTTTCACCACAACACTCGATACATCCGTCAGGAACAAATCCTGAATTCACCATACTCAGTATGCGGATAATCAATCCTAACCTTTCAATTACACGCCCTAGTATAAGCACCTCTCCTGTGAGTTTGGCCTCCCAACCATGACCAACTATCATCTTGGGTACTGCATAGGTGGACAATCTTCACAAGGTAGCCTCAGCTCAGACCTTGGCCGTGAGGGAACTAATACTAAGGTACATAAGTTTCCAGTCAAGCCCTACCCAATATTCGGGTATTGTGGTTGTACGATAAAATTGGAATGGTATTGCATCTAGACAACCATCAGTTTTATAAAGGGCCAAGGCTCATGCCTCAACATTTTCATCACCAAAATCATCCGGTGTTCGGAAACACATGTCCAAAACATTTCAATAGAATGATCCATCATTCCAAGGTTTTCATAACCATTTTTCCTCCAAGTATTCCCATCTAAAGTTGATCAAGTTTTATGCTTAGCACTAGCATCTACAGGTGGGGGTAAGCACTAATGAGGGTTGGTAGACTAGTGGAGTTTCAACTAAGCTCAATCTCATGCCTTGGGATGACACCAAGATTATCTAGCTTAGGCCAAATTTTATGCTCTTTAGGCAACCTTCACATATCTTTCTAGTATCTACCATTCACTTAAGTAAGCTCTAAGTACTATCTTTGATAAAGAAATAAAGTAATCAAGCTTGTAAGTAATACTAGGATTGGTTTATCAAGTGGATATGACCACATATGCTTAAGGCATATAGTGGGCATAGTAACAAGTAGTGGTTTGTGGCATCAGTAGGGTATCTTGCAAGGGTGAGCTTGCATTGGTTCACTTAGTTAAGAAAGCTTGCTAGATTGCAAGTGTTAGCTTGCAAGGTTACTAGCTTGCATAGGTATAGTATCAGCTTGCCTTGTGCAGGGAAGTGGTTGAAGTTCTCCTCGGCTTCTTCTTCGTAGAATCCTCCTTCCTCCTCGTATCCTTGGTCGGTACTAGCGTCTATAAATAAATACGAGGTACACAATCACCAAACAATACTTAACTACTTGCAATCATCACACACAAGGGTCCTATAGATGATCTAGCATCATCACTAACCTTACAAGATTTGGGTTTGGTTTAATTCTTTTTATTTTTAGAAAAGTAATTTCTACTCATTGAAAAACTACTTAAGATTTAATATTCTCCAAACCAAACATGGGATCATGTTGACACATGTCATCACCACATATTTTAGTTCATGGGAATGTGATTTAAAGTGGTTTCACAATTTAATAAGGTTTTACCCTTTTATTTTAATTAATTAAAATGGCTAGAAATGCCTATGGGGCATTCTTTTATTACTTGAATAATATTTATGTAAGTAACCCTATATATTTTTATATATTCTGAAAGGCATGGTTAAATGTGATTTTTGAGAGTTGGAATCAACTCAAAATCTATTATGGTTTAAATTTGAAAAATGTTTGAATGCAGAAAAGTTTCTGCCTTGTTATTTTTACCATGGGTGATCTGTAGATCCAAATGACTTGAATCCAACGGGCTTGGATTCAGCATTCACAGACCTTTCCAAGAAAATTAGTTTCATTCAAATTGGTGCACTGAGTCGACCTGGGTTGAATTTTTAAAATGGGTACAGAAGTGTGTTTGAATTAAAAAGAAAAAGGTTTAATTTGAATAACTGGGCTGCGCGGGAAAAGTTACTGGCCGTCCTGCTAAGCGCAGTGCTCCCGCGGGCTGTTTAAGTAGGTGTCCCCACTCGTCAGTGACACAGGGGGGTGCGAAGCGGTATGGGGCGATGTGGGACGTTCGATCTGGTTCTAATCCAACGGCTGGGAGTCATCGTCGACGTTGGGCAATGCCGGCGAGAAAGAAACCTAGCGTGGCAGGTGGGAGTCGCTGGGGGCTCACCGGGGTGCTGGCAAGGGTCGGCGAGGCGGGCGACCGACGAAGTCGATGACGGCGAATCTCCTGGTACCGGTGGCTTCTCCTGGGGCGGCTCCAATCGCTGGCTCCCTTCTTCTCCAGAGGCGGCGGGCTCCGGTGAAATTCCGACGAGGTGGTGATCGCCTTGCTCCGGGAACGGTGTGGAACGATCAGTGAGGAGAGGGGAGTAGAATGGTGTGAAGAATTCGACTGGGGGTGGCCTCTATTTATAGTCGAGCGAGAGGACCAACGGGGCGCATGGTGAGCTTGTCGGGGGCGGTGGTACAGACGGCTATCGGCATGGGCGAAGGTAGGGGACGGTGCGGTGCTCCCTGGCGATGCTTAACGACGTGGTTTCGAGGCGTGGGGCGGTGCGGCTTGGTAGGAACGGGGTGATGCTCTGCTAGTCCATGTGATTGCAATTCTAGTCCCTGGATCAATGCTAGCATCCATAGTTTAAGATGAAGTACACAGAAACAAAGGTCATTATTACAATCATTCCAGAGACAACATAGTCTTTACAACTCCATGGCCACATGCCTATTACAAGAGTTTGAATAAGTAAATAAATAAAAATCTTCATCTTCATGTGCCACAGGAAAACATGTTGAGTGTAGACTCATGACTCCTAATCCTCATCAGAATATCCTGCAACATCACAAGTTACAGCCACAGTGGGCCAATACATTGGAATAGTATTGGCAAGTGATACCTTAGTATAATTTTTGGTGGACTAGTTACTATATGCAATTTGGCTAAGTGTAGCTTAGGCTTGCTTTGCTCAAAATAGGTTTTGCCTATTAGTTGAAAACACTAAGTTTTTCTTTGTCAAAACTTTTCCCAAGGAACCACCAATAGACATTGAAGTCCTTCATCCTTGTTCACCCACAAGTTTTACTTAGAAATTGGGATGAGGAGATTTCTTGATAGCTTCCATGTCTTGATGCTCAAGTTGTCCTTTTCCAGGGACATGGCTAAGTACTTAGATTCTTCCATCTGCAGAGGTTGTGAACTTTCCCCACCAGACTTGATTTTCACCAAGACAGGACCTTTCAGAAGCTTTCCCTTAGACCAAATGGACGCGTTCCAACCTATCATCCCACTACCACCAACTGTCCAAATGGCTAAGTTCTAGCAACCTATGTGATCCATGCAGAGCCCATATTGCCAAGTGGCTGCACTAGAAGCTTCTTAACATTTGTCCTCTAAAATCTCTTTGTTCCTGGGTGGATTTCCACAAGTGAGATACACAAGGTAAACCATAGAAATGGGCCTTGTGTAACCACTCAATATAAACCATTCCTTCCATTCCACCCAGGTGTTTCATTTACTTAGTTGTTATATTAGGCAAAACACAAGTCCAAAGACTTAGAAATATTTTATCATAGATAAGCATCTTAACTTAGAAATTTCCTAGCAATCTACAACTACTAGTATTTCCCATCATGGCATATAAGAAAAATATAACATGCAAGACTAGCAAAAATAATTCTAATGCTTAGTAGAAAACATTGGGATAAAAAGACCATGAAGCACCACTTGCCTTGGTAGTTTGGAGAGTAGCTACACTCCTCACAATCACAATCACTATTGGCACCAAAATCTACACATAAAATCATAGCAACAATCACATACAAAATATATACAAACAAAAATATATGAATGCATGCAATATGATAGGTGATGGTTTTTAAAACTCTACAAAGCAAGTGTACTGTACTGGTTCATAAACAAGTTCAAATCTTGCCAAACATCATTTATTTAAACCTTAAAATATTTCTCAAACAATTCATATACTCAAAATAGCCCTACACATGTTTCTGTAAATAAAACCATTTTAACAGAAACAAAACATTAAACACATTGCATATTTAGAAAGGTCTTGTTCTCCTGATTCCATCGATATAAAATTTGTCAAATTTGAACGTGGGGATCAAAAGTTATAGCTAAAACAAATTCAAACATTTAATAGATTCAAATTCTGTTTTAAATCTATTCTCTAGCCACGCGTCACGCTCTGATTGGCGCGTACCGGTTCGCGTCGGATCACGCTTCTGAGCCGCTGGATCTAACTTAATCGCGCGGCCCAGATCCAATCTTACCTCTTCGCCCAGGTTCTATCGTATCCGCAGGATCTAGATCTAACGATCCTAAGCAGCCTGACCATCCAGTGGCGGCGCTAGCGGCGGCGACAGGCGGCGGCGCCTCTATCAGAGTTGCTACCGGCGTTCTAGGTCACGCGGGAGAGGGGGAAGGGGCTTACCAGACTCGCCGTGTGCTGCTGATGCTCAAGGTGGCGGTGGTTTGGCAAGGGGCGCACGGAGATGGTCGCTGGAGCTCGTCGAAGTTGCGGGCGGCATCAGTTGCTTGCTGTCGAAGACGTTGCCAGGGTTCTGCGTCAACCTAGCAAGAGCCAGATGGTTTAGGAGATGCGCAAGGGTCTAGCGATCAAGACTGCATCAAAGAGGAGGCAAGGGGCGGTCTCATTTTACCTGAATCGCACGTCGGAGTCGAGCGGCGGCTCAGGTGCTCGCGGGTGAGAACGAAGACGTCGCTCTGGGTCATGAGAAAACAAACAGAGGGCATTAGCGAACACGCAAGGTCATGCTGGTCATGGTGGTTTCAACTAGAGGTAGGGGGCGGTCTGTACTCACCGATATTCGTCGCTGGAGCGCGTCTGTCTGCGGCGGTGCAAGGGCGATTGCGGGCAGCCTGGTGGCGGAGAGGTGGCGCTAGGTGAGGGGAAATGGCCGCGGTGCAGAGGGGTTTATGTAGGCAGAAGGAGAGCGGCGATTAAGCGTGGAATCAAGGGAAATTAAGCCCACAGTGAATGTGGCGAGTAACGGCGGAGTGAGCGTCGCGGCCGCGCGTGATTGACGACGACGACGACGTCGTCGCAGGGTCCACTCGTCGGCGAGTTAAACAGAGAGGAGGTGGGGTCCTGGTGTCAGTCACTCAGTGGGTGTGTCTGCGAGTGAGAGAGAGAGAGGGGGAACCCGGGTGGGCTTAATGGGCTGGATTCGTAGTTGGGCCAGATAGGTGGCGCTGGCCTTTTTCCATTTCTTTTCTCCTTTTCTTTTTCTGTTTTGATTTTCTGAAATGATTTTCAATTTCAAATCAAATGAGTTTGAATTCAAATCTTTTCTAGGTTTTTATTCAGCAAACCTTGCACTCAAATGTGTGTCAAACACTACTGTTTACTGAAAACACTTTGATTCAATGAAAAATAAAAATAAAACCAAGCCTTTATGATATATATACAATAGGCATAATATTGGTTTTATTTACTCATTTTGTTTTGAAACTTTGTTCAAACTTTTGATGGTGCCTAAGTTCGAATTTCAAACCTTACTGAACCAAAACAAGTACTCTTCTCATTGGAAGATAGCACTAAGGCTAGAGCAAACTTACATGAAATAATAAGCATATTTGCTTCTGTTTTGAAATGATTTGTTTGAAATGTAACTTATATGATCATGGATGCATGGATGATATGCATGAGTTTGAAACATGATTTTAGGGATGTTACAAATCTAACCCCCTTAAGGTGAATCTCGCCCTCGAGATTCAGATTGGCTAGCAAATAGGTGAGGGTGGTCTTTCCGAAGATCATCTTCTCTTTCCCATGTTGCTTCCTCTTCGGAATGATGGTTCCACTGCACTTTGCAAAAATTGATAGTCTTAGTCCGTGTGACTCTTTCTGCAGTCTCAAGAATCTTGATAGGCTTATCCTCATAAGTGAGATCACTTTCCAACTGTACCTCCTCCAAAGGTATAGTATCCTTCAAAGAAGTTTCTTCCATTTCTAGATGACATTTCTTAAGCTGACTCACATGAAACACATTATGGACAGCTGGCAAAGACTCTGGCAATTCAATTTCATAAGCAACTTCTCCTTTACGACTCAGAATCTTGAATGGTCCAACATATCTTGGGGACAACATTCCTTTGACTCTGAACCTCTTCACTCCACGAAGTGGTGACACTCTAAGATAAGCTCTATCACCAACTTCGTAGGTGACTTCTCTACGCTTAGGATCTGCGTAGCTTTTTTGTCGGGACTGTGCTATCTTCAATCTGTCCTTAACCAACTTGGCCTTTTCTTCGGCTTCTTTGATAAGTTCTGGTCTCCCACACCATTCCATAACAATGGGGTGGTACATTTTCTCCCGTAGAGAAACTCAAATGGTGCCATCTCAATGCTGGCTTAGTAGCTATTGTTATAAGAAAATTCTGAGTAAGGCAGACTTTCATCCCAGCTGGCTCCATAGTCTAGGGCACATGCCCTCAACATGTCTTCAAGAATCTGATTAGTCCTTTCTGTTTGTCCATCAGTTTGAGGATGAAAAGCTGTACTGAATTCCAACCTCGTTCCCAATGACTCATGTAGCTGTCTCCAAAAATGGGAAGTGAATTGAGTTCCCCTATCAGACACGATACTCTTGGGCACTCCATATAGACACGCAATTCTACTCATATAGATCTTGGCCAACTTAGCACTTGTATAGGTTGTCTTCATGGGTATGAAATGAGCCACTTTAGTTAGGCGATCCACTACTACCCAAATAGAATCGTATATTGACCGGGTCCTTGGTAATCCGGTAATGAAATCCATACGAATCTTGTCCCACTTCCAATCAGGGATAGGTAATGGTTGAAGAAAACCTGCTGGTTTCTGATGTTCCGCTTTCACTCTACTACACACATCACACAAAGCAATATGTTCGGCGATGTCCTTCTTGAGATTATTCCACCAAAATCTTTCCGTCATGTCCATGTACATTTTGGTGTTACCCGGATGAATGGAATACGGAGAGTTGTGTGCTTCTTGCAAAATCAGTTTCCAAAGCTCCGGATCTTGTGGAACACAGATACGTTTCCCATGCCATAAAGTACCCTGTTCATCTTCATGGAATCCTTTGGCTTTTCCTTTGCCAATCTTTTCCTTAATTTCTTCAATTTCCTTATCAATCTTCTGGGCTTCTTTGATCTTGTCCAACAAAGTGTGTTGAACATCCAAAGACATGAGATGTCCTTCAGGTACAATCTCCAATCTGAGATCTCTAAATTGGGCACACAAATCATCTGGCAATTCTCCTTTAGTAAGGCCATTCACAAAAATCTTACGGCTTAGAGCATCTGCTACAACATTTGCTTTACCGGGGTGGTATTGCAAACTTAAGTCATAGTCCTTGATGAGTTCTAGCCATCTTATTTGTCTCATGTTAATTTCTTTATGGGTGAAGATATACTTCAAACTCTTGTGATCGGTGAACACTTCACAATGCTTTCCCAAAAGATAATGTCTCCATGTTTTGAGTGCATGGACAACAGAGGCTAACTCTAAATCATGAGTAGGATAGTTCACTTCATGAGTTTTGAGTTGTCTCGAGGCATAAGCCACAACTTTTCCGTCTTGCATAAGTACTGCACCCAAACCATGATGAGATGCATCACAATATACTTGGAAATCTTTTTCCAAGTCTGGCAAACACAGGACTGGTGCTGTCAACGGTCTCTTCTTCAGTTCCTAAAAGCTGAGTTCACAACCTTCAGACCAAGCAAATTTCTTGTCTTTCTTTAGCAATTCTGTCATAGGCTTAGCTACCTTGGATAAATTCTCAATGAACCTTCTGTAGTAACCTGCTAAGCCAAGGAAACTACGAACTTCTTTCACTGAATTGGGAGATTCCCATTCAGTTACAGCTGAAACTTTAGCAGGATCAACTGCTACACCATCTCCTGACACAACGTGTCCAAGAAATCCAACTTCATTTAGCCAAAATTCACACTTGCTGAATTTGGCATACAGTTTATGTTCTCTAAGCTTCTCAAGTATCAAACGCAAATGTCCTTCATGCTCTTATTTGCTCTTGGAGTAGACTAAAATGTCATCGATGAAAACGACAACAAACTTATCAAGGAATTCCATGAACACCTTGTTCATCATATTCATAAAGTCTGCTGGTGCATTGGTTAAACCAAATGGCATCACGGTATATTCATACAATCCATACCTTGTAGTGAAAGCTGTTTTAGGTATGTCTTGTTCTCTTATCTTGATCTGAAAATAACCTGACCGGAGATCAATCTTTGAGAACACACAAGCTCCTTCTAGCTGATCAAACAAGTCACTGATTCTTGGCAAAGGGTATTTGTTCTTGATAGTCACCTCATTGAGTGAACGGTAATCTATGCATAACCTTTGAATTCTATCCTTCTTTTCCACAAACAAAACTGGTGCTCCCCAAGATGAAGAACTTGGTTGAATAAATCCTTTCTGCAACTTCTCTCCAAGTTGTTTCTTGAGTTCTTTCAGTTCATCAACTGACATCTTGTACGGTCTCTTTGCTATAGGTCCAGATCCTGGTAGCAAATCAATAAGGCACTCCACATCTCTGTCTGGTGGCATTCCCGGCAAATCTTCCGGAAACACATCCGGATATTCACTCACAATTGGCACATTGTCTATGCTAACCCCCTTAAGAGAATTTAGCATACTCCTTGCTTCAAAGTTGGTCTTGAATCTGATCCTTTTATTTTCTGGAGTTGTGAGTGAGACAGTATGGTTGGCACAATCTATCACTCCCTTGTGCTTAGTCATCCAATCGATTCCCAAAATGACATCCAATCCTTGGGAATTTAGGATTATCAAGTTAATGGGAAACTTATACTTCCCAAACTCTATGACTAGATCATGACACCCTGAATTCACTATCATTTCTTCGCCAAGAGAACTTACTTTTATAGGACACCCAATAGTTTCTACCGGTAGTTCATTTCTTTCAACAAATGCTCTTGATATGAATGAATGAGATGCACCAGTATCAAAGAGAACAAATGCTGGAACAGAATTGAGCTTGAACTTACCAGCAACAGCATCAGGGTCCTCATAGATTTCCTCCACATTGATGTGGTTAACTTGCCCTTTCTGAAAAGGGTTGGGCTTGTTGGGTCCTTCAACTTTCTTTTCCGGGCATTCATTTGCATAATGCCCCATCTTCTTACACTTGAAGCACTCAACCTGACTAATGTCCTTCTTGACAGGCTGGCTTCCACTGCCACTTCCACTACCACTGTGGTGGCTCTTATATCCACCCTTGTGGTTCTTATACTTGTCATTGTCATGACTATGGTGATGTTTGTTGTCATGATGACGGTTATGGTTGTGGTGTTTGTTGAATTTCCCATGCTTGTGGGATCCTGAGCTTCCACTATCATCATAATGGGAACGTTTGTGAGACGATCCCGAGCTGTGCTTGTCTGAGTGCTTTCTTTTCCTGCTTTCAACTTGCTTCATTTTGTTCTCCAAAATAGCAGCCTTATCACAAAGAGACTGGTATGTGGGAACATATGCCATAGCTAACTGCAGGTTCAGTTCATCATTCAACCCTTCAAGGAACTTTTCCTTCCTCTTAGCATCAGTGTCAACTTCATCCGGTGCATAACGCGCCAGATTGTTGAACTCTTCAACATATTCTGCCACGCTACGGTGGCGCTGCTTCAAGTTATGGAATTCTTTCTTCTTCAGACTCATCACTCCAGACGAGATATGAGCAGTACGAAAGCCATCCTCAAAGATATCCCATGTCACATCTTCTATGGGAGTGGTGATCTGGAAGTTATCCCACCAAGTGGCGGCTGGTCCTTCCAGCAAATGTGCTGCAAATCTGACCTTTTCTGCATCAGTACATCCCACAGTTACCAAGTCCTTGTTCACATAGCGTAGCCAATCATTGGCCACCATGGGATCAGTTGTTCCTGAGAACTTTGCTGGCCTCAATCTCAAGAACCTGGTAAGCATGTCAAAACCCGGTGGGTTGTTGTTGTTGTTATTGTTGTTATTGTTGTTGTTGTTCTTGTTATTGTTGTTGTTGTTGTTGTTGTTTTGGTTCTGAATGAACGTAGTCATCATTTGCGTCAGCTGAGTGTGAGCTGTCATCATTTGTTGCATCTCTGGAGTGATGTTGTTGTTGTTGGGGTTGGGATTGGCACGATGGGGAGGCATCTGTGGTTTGTCCAATAGAGATAAGAATGAGATACCCATAGATGCTTTCATGCACAATACATCACATAAACAATCACAAAACATGCATCATAATAAAAATAGTTCAACAACAAAAATGACAAGTTTGCAAAGTAAACACACCAATAACAAGCCATCCACATGTTGGATGGTCATTGTGACACAAATAAAGTATGATAAATAAATGATAAATGAGTAGTCAACTCTACTCCTCGGCATCAACCTCCTCCTCAACAAAGGTAAGACCTGCATTCTCCATAGCGGTCTTGTATTCCTCGACATTGGCGGTCAAGGTCTCTACTTTGGCTTTGAGAGCCCTCTTCTGAGAACGAAGCCTCTCAATCACCGTCTGCTGATGCTCGAGCTCGAAGTCCTTGGCCTACAGTTCTTCAGTCATGTCCTGAATCCATTTGTTCCTATCCTAGACTCGCTTCTCCTGACTCTTGAACTTTCTGTCCTGGCTCTCGAACTTTGCCTCCATCTCCTTGACTATCTCATCTTGCTCCGCGAAGAGCTTGTCCTTCTCACGAAGCTGCACCTGGAGTTCGTCATTGTTGAGCATGACCTTGGTCCTATCAGTGTCCACGTGCCTAATGAGAGCCTCTAAGTCCTGGAGGTATAGACGAATCGGCTCCGCTATCTCCCTCGAAGTGTCCTCGAAGTCGATGGCCTCTCCATCCTCATCACGTCTACCGAAGATGTGGAAGTGAGTACCTCTAACCTGTCGAGAGTGTCTCCCTAGCAGACATCCAATCAAGTCCTGCATAACTACCTCTAGGCCTCTCTCCTTGTCATCGTGCATGAGCTTGAAGATAATAGCCTCCGTGGTAGGCTCAGTCTGGCGTCCGGGCTGATTGACCTTGAAACCCCAAAGGTCTTTCCTCTCAAATTTGGTGAGGGGAAGCACCATGATGGTAGGAAGAGGGAGATTGAGAAAAGTGGTGAGCTCAATAATACGAGGACCAAAGCGAGTTCCCTGGAACTCCTCAACAGTGCTGATGGTAACATTAGGCATCTATTTATAAGATAGAAAAAGTTAGAACAACACAATTTTAAGATAAAACACAAGGCAAAGCATCATAGGCATATCTTTGGAAATCAAAACACACAAGTCATGGCATACATGAATCCATTACAACATCCAAGGTTCAACTTATTTTAAGCAACATTTGGAAAATAAGGTGATAAGTGGTGGTCCAACTAACGGAGTATGTTTACAATCCTAGCTCACTGGATCTGTTGGCTAACATAATGTTTCTAGAAGCAATCAGTCTATCTTGATCACATGACTCCATCACTAAGTCTTTAATGTCTCCTCTTAAGGTTTGGTTGGTAGCTTCCAACTCTTGGGTATGTTTCTTCTCTTCCTTTAGGTCATTTTGGAGGTTGAGCATTCTGCACTTGACTCTATCACCAAGTTCTTTGATGGTCCTCCAAGCTGCATCCCTTGCTGAATCAAAGAATGTAGTGTGCACCACTGGATTGGTGAACATGCAGAATCCTGATTCCTTGTGGTTGTCTTCCTTGTTTTTATACAAGTGAAGTTGCACCCACCAGTACTCAGCTCCTTCATCCATCACAGGAAAACCTTTGTACACAGCTGCACCATGTATTTCCATTGCAATCATGAGGTCCTTGAGAGCCTTGGGAAATTCTGTCTCACACTCTAAAGTCATTGTCATGAGTGGTCCTTTCCTTACGGCTTCGTTGATGGAGTTCGTCTACAAATAGAGATGTAGAAAAGTTTACGAGAAGAATAGACAAGTGTAGAAGTTGTTAAAAATTTTCCTTAGTGGTTTCCAATCCTAGGGTCATAATCCTACAGGAAACACAGTCCTCTGATACCATCTGTAAGATCCCTCCTTTATAAAGGAAAAGGATCCCTGTGATTGCAATGCTAGTCCCTGGATCAATGCTAGCATCCACAGTTTAAGATGAAGTACATAGAAACAAAGGTCATTATTACAGTCATTCTAGAGACAACATAGTCTTTACAACTCCATGGCCATAGACCTATTACAAGAGTTTGAATAAGTAAATAAATAAAAGTCTTCATATTCATGTGCCATAGGCAAACATGTTGAGTGTAGACTCATGACTCCTAATCCTCATCAGAATATCCTGCAACATCACAAGTTACAGCCACAGTGGGTCAATACATTGGAATAGTATTGGCAAGTGATACCTTAGTATAATTTTTGGTGGACTAGTTACTATATGCAATTTGGCTAAGTGTAGCTTAGGCTTGCTTTTCTCAAAATAGGTTTTTCCTATAAGATTAGTTGAAAACACTAAGTTTTTCTTTGTCAAAATTTTTCCCAAGGAACCACCAATAGACATTGAGGTCCTTCACCCTTGTTCACCCACAAGTTTTACTTAGAAATTGGGATGAGGAGATTTCTTGATAGCTTCCATGTCTTGATGCTCAAGTTGTCCTTTTCCAGGGACATGGCTAAGTACTTAGATTCTTCCATCTGCAGAGGTTGTGCACTTTCCCCACCAGACTTGATTTTCACCAAGACAGGACCTTTCAGAAGCTTTCCCTTAGACCAAATGGACGCGTTCCAACCTATCATCCCACTACCACCAACTATCCAAATGGCTAAGTTCTAGCAACCTATGTGATCCAGGCAGAGCCCATATTGCCAAGTGGCTGCACTAGAAGCTTCTTAACATTTGGCCTCTAAAATCTCTTTTGTTCCTGGGTGGCTTTCGACATGTGAGATACACAAGGTAAACCATAGAAATGGGCCTTGTGTAACCACTCAACATAAACCATTCCTTCCATTCCACCCAGGTGTTTCATTTACTTAGTTGTTTTATTAGGCAAAACACAAGTCCAAAGACTTAGAAATATTTTATCATAGCATGTATATTTCACCACCCTTGGTTGCTACTAGCTAGGCTAAGCATGGCATAGATAAGCATCTTAACTTAGAAATTTCCTAGCAATTCTACAACTACTAGGATTTCCCATCATGGCATATAAGCAAAATATAACATGCAAGACTAGCAAAAATAATTCTAATGCTTAGTATAAAACATAGGGATAAAAACATCATGAAGCACCACTTGACTTGGTAGTTTGGAGAGTAGCTACACTCCTCACAATCACAATCACTATTGGCACCAAAATCTACACATAAAATCATAGCAACAATCACATACAAAATATACACAAACAAAAATATAAGAATGCATGCAATATTAAATGTGATGGTTTTTAAAACTCTAAAAAGCAAGTGTACTATACTGGTTCATAAACAAGTTCAAATCTTGCCAAACATCATTTATTTAAACCTTAAAATATTTCTCAAACAATTCATATACTCAAAATAGCCCTACACATGTTTCTGTAAATAAAACCATTTTAACAGAAACAAAACATTAAACACATTGCATATTTAGAAAGGGCTTGTTCTCCTGATTCCATCGATATAAAATTTGTCAAATTTGAACGTGGGGATCAAAAGTTATAGCTAAAACAAATTCAAACATTTAATAGATTCAAATTCTGTTTTAAATCTATTCTCTAGCCACGCGTCACGCTCTGATTGGCGCGTACTGGTTCGCGTCGGATCACGCTTCTGAGCCACTGGATATAACTTAATCGCGCGGCCCAGATCCAATCTTACCTCTTCGCCCAGGTTCTATCGTATTCGCAGGATCTAGATCTAACGATCCTAAGCAGCCTGACCATCCAGTGGCGGCGCTAGCGGCGGCGATAGGCGGCGGCGCCTTTGTCAGAGTTGCTACCGGCGTAATAGGTCGTACAGGAGAGGGGGAAGGGGCTTACCAGACTCGCCGTGTGCTGCTGATGCTCAAGGTGGCGGTGGTTTGGCAAGGGGCGCACGGAGATGGTCGCTGGAGCTCGTCGAAGTTGCGGGCGGCGTCAGTTGCTTGCTGTCGAAGACGTTGTCGGGGTTCTGCGTCAACCTAGCAAGAGCCAGATGGTTTAGGAGATGCGCAAGGGTCTAGCGATCAAGACTGTATCAAAGAGGAGGCAAGGGGCGGTCTCATTTTACCTGAATCGCACGTCGGAGTCGAGCGGTGGCTCAGGTGCTCGCGGGTGAGAACGAAGACGTCGCTCTATGTCATGAGAAAATAAACGGAGGGCATTAGCGAACATGCAAGGTCATGCTGGTCACGGTGGTTTGAACTAGAGGCAGGGGGCGGTCTGTACTCACCGAGATTCGTTGCTGGAGTGCGTCTGTCTGCGGCGGCGCAAGGGCGATTGCGGGCAGCCTGGTGGCGGAGAGGTGGCGCTAGGTGAGGGGAAATGGCCACGGTGCAGAGGGGTTTATGTAGGCAGAAGGAGAGCGGCGATTAAGCGCGGAATCAAGGGCAATTAAGCCCGCTGTGAATGCGGCGAGTAATAGCGGAGCGAGCGTCGCGGCCGCGCGTGATTGACGACAACGACGACGTCGTCGCAGGGTCCACTCGTCAGCGAGTTAAACAGAGAGGAGGTGGGGTCCTGGTGTCAGTCACTCAGTGGGTGTGTCTGCGAGTGAGAGAGAGAGAGAGGGGGAACCCGGGTGGGCTTAATGGGCTGGATTCGTAGTTGGGCCAGATAGGTGGTGCTGGCCTTTTTCCATTTCTTTTCTCCTTTTCTTTTTCTGTTTTGATTTTCTGAAATGATTTTCAATTTCAAATCAAATGAGTTTGAATTCAAATCTTTTCTAGGTTTTTATTCAGCAAACCTTGCACTCAAATGTGTGTCAAACACTACTGTTTACTGAAAACACTTTGATTCAATGAAAAATAAAAATAAAACCAAGCCTTTATGATATATATACAATAGGCATAATATTGGTTTTATTTACTCATTTTGTTTTGAAACTTTGTTCAAACTTTTGATGGTGCCTAAGTTCGAATTTCAAACCTTACTGAACCAAAACAAGTACTCTTCTCATTGGAATATAGCACTAAGGCTAGAGCAAACTTACATGAAATAATAAGCATATTTGCTTCTGTTTTGAAATGATTTTTTTGAAATGTAACTTATATGATCATGGATGCATGGATGATATGCATGAGTTTGAAACATGATTTTAGGGATGTTACAAATCTAACCCCTTAAGGTGAATCTCGCCCTCGAGATTCGGATTGGCTAGCAAATAGGTGAGGGTGGTCTTTCCGAAGATCATCTTCTCTTTCCCATGTTTCTTCCTCTTCGGAATGATTCCACTGCACTTTTCAAAACTTGATAGTCTTAGGCCATGTGACTCTTTCTGCAGTCTCGATAATCTTGATAGGCTTCTCCTCATAAGTGAGATCACTTTCCAACTGTACCTCCTCCAAAGGTATAGTATCCTTCAAAGAAGTTTCTTCCATTTCTGGATGACATTTCTTAAGCTGACTCACATGAAACACATTATGGACAGCTGGCAAAGACTCTGGCAATTCAATTTCATAAACAACTTCTCCTTTACGACTCAGAATCTTGAATGGTCCAACATACTTGGGCCAACTTTCCTTTGACTCCGAACCTCTTCACTCCACGAAGTGGTGACACTCTAAGATAAGCTCTATCACCAACTTCGTAGGTGACTTATCTACGCTTAGGATCTGCGTAGCTTTTCTGTTGGGACTATGCTATCTTCAATCTGTCCTTAACCAACTTGACCTTTTCTTCGGCTTCTTTGATAATTTCTGGTCCGAACAAACTTCTTTCTCCCACACCATTCCATAGCAATGGGGTGGTACATTTTCTCCCGTAGAGAAACTCAAATGGTGCCATCTCAATGCTGGCTTGGTAGCTGTTGTTATAAGAAAATTCTGCGTAAGGCAGACTTTCATCCCAGCTGGCTCCATAGTCTAGGGCACATGCCCTCAACATGTCTTCAAGAATCTGATTAGTCCTTTCTGTTTGTCCATCAGTTTGAGGATGAAAATCAGTACTGAATTCCAACCTCGTTCCCAATGACTCATGTAGCTGTCTCCAAAAATGGGAAGTGAATTGAGTTCCCCTATCAGACACGATACTCTTGGGCACTCCATGTAGACACGCAATTCTACTCATATAGATCTTGGCCAACTTAGCACTTGTATAGGTTGTCTTCACGGGTATAAAATGAGCCACTTTAGTTAGGCGATCCACTACTACCCAAATAGAATCGTATCCTGACCGGGTCCTTGGTAATCCGGTAATGAAATCCATACCAATCTTGTCCTACTTCCAATCAGGAATAGGTAGTGGTTGAAGCAAACCTGCTGGTTTCTGATGTTCCGCTTTCACTCTACTACACACATCACACAAAGCAATATGTTCGGCGATGTCCTTCTTGAGATTATTCCACCAAAATCTTTCCTTCATGTCCATGTACATTTTGGTGTTACCCGGATGAATGGAATATAGAGAGTTGTGTGCTTCTTGCAAAATCAGTTTCCAAAGCTCCGGATCTGGTGGAACACAGATACGTTTCCCATGCCATAAAGTACCATGTTCATCTTCATGGAATCCTTTGGCTTTTCCTTTGCCAATCTTTTCCTTAATTTCTTCAATTTCCTTATCAATCTTCTGGGCTTCTTTGATCTTGTCCAACAAAGTGGGTTGAACATCCAAAGACATGAGATGTCCTTCAGATACAATCTCCAATCTGAGATCTCTAAATTGGGCACACAAATCATCTAGCAATTCTCCTTTAGTAAGGCCATTAACAAAAACCTTACGGCTTAGAGCATCTTCTACAACATTTGCTTTTCCGGGGTGGTATTGCAAACTTAAGTCATAGTCCTTGATGAGTTCTAGCCATCTTCTTTGTCTCATGTTAATTTCTTTCTGGGTGAAGATATACTTCAAACTCTTGTGATCGGTGAACACTTCACAACGCTTTCCCAAAAGATAATGTCTCCATGTTTTGAGTACATGGACAACAGAGGCTAACTCTAAATCATGAGTAGGATAGTTCACTTCATGAGTTTTGAGTTGTCTCGAGGCATCAGCCACAACTTTTCCGTCTTGCATAAGTATTGCACCCAAACCATGATGAGATGCATCACAATATACTTGGAAATCTTTTTCCAAGTCTGGCAAACACAGGACTGGTGCTGTCACAAGTCTCTTCTTCAGTTCCTGAAAGCTGATTTCAGAACCTTTAGACCAAGCAAATTTCTTGTCTTTATTTAGGAATTCTGTCATAGCTTAGCTACCTTGGAGAAATTCTCAATGAACCTTCTGTAGTAACCTGCTAAGCCAAGGAAACAGCTGAGTCTGAGCTGTCATCATTTGTTGCATCTCTGGAGTGATGTTGTTGTTGTTGGGGTTGGGATTGGCACGACGGGGAGGCATCTGTGGTTTGTCCAATAGAGATAAGAATGAGATACCCATAGATGCTTTCATGCACAATACATCACATAAAAAATCACAAAACATGCACCCTAATAAAAATAGTTCAACAACAAAAACGACAAGTTTGCAAAGTAAACACACCAATAACAAGCCATCCACATGTTGGATGGTCATTGTGACACAAATAAAGTATGATAAATAAATGATAAATGAGTAGTCAACTCTACTCCTCGGCATCAACCTCCTCCTCAACAAAGGTAAGACCTGCAATCTCCATAGCGGTCTTGTATTCCTCGACATTGGCTGTCAAGGTCTCTACTTTGGCTTTGAGAGCCCTCTTTTGAGAACGAAGCCTCTCAATCACCGTCTGCTGATGCTCGAGCTCGAAGTCCTTGGCCTGCAGTTCTTCAGTCATGTCCCAAATCCTTTTGTTCCTATCCTGGACTCACTTCCCCTGACTCTTGAACTTTCTGTCCTGGCTCTCGAACTTTGCCTCCATCTCCTTGACTATCTCATCTTGCTCCGCGAAGAGCTTGTCCTTCTCACGAAGCTGCACCTGGAGTTCGTCATTGTTGAGCATGACCTTGGTCCTATCAGTGTCCACGTGCCTAATGAGAGCCTCTAAGTCCTGGAGGTATAGACGAATCGGCTCCGCTGTCTCCCTCGAAGTGTCCTCGAAGTCGATGGCCTCTCCATCCTCATCACGTCTACCGAAGACGTGGAAGTGAGTACCTCTAACCTGTCGATAGTGTCTCCCTAGCAGACGTCCAATCAAGTCCTGCATAACTACCTCTAGGCCTCTATCCTTGTCATCGTGCATGAGCTTGAAGATGATAACCTCCATGGTAGGCTCAGTCTGGCGTCCGGGCTGATTGACCTTGAAACCCCAAAGGTCTTTCCTCTCAAACTTGGTGAGGGGAAGCACCATGATGGTAGGAAGAGGGAGATTGAGCAAAGTGGTGAGCTCAATAATACGAGGACCAAAGCGAGTTCCCTGGAACTCCTCAACAGTGCTGATGGTAACATTAGGCATCTATTTATAAGATAGAAAAAGTTAGAACAACACAATTTTAAGATAAAACACAAGGCAAAGCATCACATGGATATCTTTGGAAATCAAAACACACAAGTCATGGCATACATGAATCCATCACAACATCCAAGGTTCAACTTATTTTAAGCAACATTTGGAAAATAAGGTGATAAGTGGTGGTCCAACTAACGAAGTACGTTTACAATCCTATCTCACTGGATCTGTTGGCTAACATAATGTTTCTATAAGCAATCAGTCTATCTTGATCACATGACTCCATCACTAAGTCTATAATGTCTCCTCTTAAGGTTTGGTTGGTAGCTTCCAACTCTTGGGTATGTTTCTTCTCTTCCTTTAGGTCATTTTGGAGGTTGATCATTCTGCACTTGACTCTATCACCAAGTTCTTTGATGGTACTCCAAGCTGCATCCCTTGCTGAATCAAAGAATGTAGTGTGCACCACTATATTGGTGAACATGCAGAATCCTGATTCCTTGTGGTTGTCTTCCTTGTTTTTATACAAGTGAAGTTGCACCCACCAGTACTCAGCTCCTTCATCCATCACAGGAAAACCTTTGTACATATCTGCACCATGTATTTCCATTGCAACCATGTTGTCCTTGAGAGCCTTGGGAAATTCTGTCTCACACTCTAAAGTCATTGTCATGAGTGGTCCTTTCCTTATGGCTTCGTTGATGGAGTTCATCTACAAATAGAGATGAGAAAGAAGATTAGAAAAGTTTACGAGAAGAATAGACAAGTGTAGAAGTTGTTAAAAATTTTCCTTAGTGGTTTCCAATCCTAGGGTCATAATCCTACAGGCAATATAGTGCTCGGATACCATCTGTATGATCCCTCCTTTATAAAGGAAAAGGATCCCTGTGATTGCAATGCTAGTCCCTGGAACAATGCTAGCATCCACAGTTTAAGATGAAGTACATAGAAACAAAGGTCATTATTACAGTCATTCCAGAGACAACATAGTCTTTACAACTCCATGGCCACAGGCCTATTACAAGAGTTTGAATAAGTAAATAAATAAAAGTCTTCATATTCATGTGACACATGCAAACATGTTGAGTGTAGACTCATGACTCCTAATCCTCATCAGAATATCCTGCAACATCACAAGTTACAGCCACAGTGGGTCAATACATTGGAATAGTATTGGCAAGTGATATCTTAGTATAATTTTTGGTGGACTAGTTACTATATGCAATTTGGCTAAGTGTAGCTTATGCTTGCTTTGCTCAAAATAGGTTTTGCCTATAAGATTAGTTGAAAACACTAAGTTTTTCTTTGTCAAAACTTTTCCCAAGGAACCACCAATAGACATTGAGGTCCTTCACCCTTGTTCACCCACAAGTTTTACTTAGAAATTGGGATGAGGAGATTTCTTGATAGCTTCCATGTCTTGATGCTCAAGTTGTCCTTTTCCAGGGACATGGCTAAGTACTTAGATTCTTCCATCTGCAGAGGTTGTGAACTTTCCCCACCAGACTTGATTTTCACCAAGACAGGACCTTTCAGAAGCTTTCCCTTAGACCAAATGGACGCGTTCCAACCTATCATCCCACTACCACCAACTGTCCAAATGGCTAAGTTCTAGCAACCTATGTGATCCAGGCAGAGCCCATATTGCCAAGTGGCTGCACTAGAAGCTTCTTAACATTTGGCCTCTAAAATCTCTTTGTTGCTGGGTGGCTTTCCACAAGTGAGATACACAAGGTAAACCATAGAAATGGGCCTTGTGTAACCACTCAACATAAACCATTCCTTCCATTCCACCCAGGTGTTTCATTTACTTAGTTGTTTTATTAGGCAAAACACAAGTCCAAAGACTTAGAAATATTTTATCATAGCATGTATATTTCACCACCCTTGGTTGCTACTATCTAGGCTAAGCATGGCAT
The DNA here is from genome assembly GCA_916181665.1 of Avena sativa. Taxonomy (NCBI): domain Eukaryota; kingdom Viridiplantae; phylum Streptophyta; class Magnoliopsida; order Poales; family Poaceae; genus Avena; species Avena sativa. The sequence goes on from OV702294.1 coordinate 515,173,426, forward strand.
AGATAAGCATCTTAACATAGAAATTTCCTAGCAATTCTACAACTACTAGGATTTCCCATCATGGCATATAAGCAAAATATAACATGCAAGACTAGCAAAAATAATTCTAATGCTTAGTAGAAAACATAGGGATAAAAATATCATGAAGCACCACTTGCCTTGGTAGTTTGGAGAGTAGCTACACTCCTCACAATCACAATCACTATTGGCACCAAAATCTACACATTAAATCATAGCAACAATCACATACAAAATATATAGAAACAAAAATATATGAATGCATGCAATATGATATGTGATGGTTTTTAAAACTCTACAAAGCAAGTGTACTGTACTGGTTCATAAACATGTTATTTAAACCTTAAAATATTTCTCAAACAATTCATATACTCAAAATAGCCCTACACATGTTTCTGTAAATAAAACCATTTTGACAGAAACAAAACATTAAACACATTGAATATTTAGAAAGGACTTGTTCTCCTGATTCCATTGATATAAACTTTGTCAAATTTGAACGTGGGGATCAAAAGTTATAGCTCAAACAAATTCAAACATTTAATAGATTCAAATTCTGTTTTAAATCTATTCTCTAGCCACGCGTCACGCTTTGATTGGCGCGTACCGGTTCGCATCGGATCACGCTTCTGAGCCGCTGGATCTAACTTAATCGCGCGGCCTAGATCCAATCTTACCTCTTCGCCCAGGTTCTATCGTATCCGCAGGATCTAGATCTAACGATCTTAAGCAGCCTGACCATCTAGTGGCGGCGCTAGCGGCGGCGACAGGCGGCGACGCCTCTGTCAGAGTTGCTACCTGCGTTCTAGGTCGCGCGGGAGAGGGGGAAGGGGCTTACCAGACTCGCCGTGTGCTGCTGATGCTCAAGGTGGCGGTGGTTTGGCAAGGGGTGCACGGAGATGGTCGCTGGAGCTCGTCGAAGTTGCGGGCGGCGTCAGTTGCTTGCTGTCGAAGACGTTGTCGGGGTTCTGCGTCGACCTAGCAAGAGCTAGATGGTTTAGGAGATGCGCAAGGGTCTGGCGATCAAGACTGTATCAAAGAGGAGGCAAGGGGCGGTCTCATTTTACCTGAATCGCACGTCGGAGTCGAGCGGCGGCTCCGGTGCTCGCGGGTGAGAACGAAGACGTCGCTCTGGGTCATGAGAAAACAAACGGAGGGCATTAGCGAACGCGCAAGGTCATGCTAGTCATGGTGGTTTGAACTAGAGGCAGTGGGCGGTCTGTACTCACCGAGATTCGTCGCCGGAGTGCGTCTGTCTGCGGCGGCGCAAGGGCGATTGCGGGCAGCCTGGTGGCGGAGAGGTGGCGCTAGGTGAGGGGAAATGGCCGCGGTGCAGAGGGGTTTATGTAGGCAGAAGGAGAGCGGTGATTAAGCGCGGAATCAAGGGCAATTAAGCCCGCAGTGACTGCGGCGAGTAACGGCGGAGCGAGCGTCGCGGCCGCGCGTGATTGACGACGACGTCGTCGCAGGGTCCACTCGTCAGCGAGTTAAACAGAGAGGAGGTGGGGTCCTGGTGTCAGTCACTCAGTGGGTGTGTCTGCGAGTGAGAGAGAGAGAGGAGGAACCCGAGTGGGCTTAATGGGCTGGATTCGTAGTTGGGCCAGATAGGTGGCGCTGGCCTTTTTCCATTTCTTTTCTCCTTTTCTTTTTCTGTTTTGATTTTCTGAAATGATTTTCAATTTCAAATCAAATGAGTTTGAATTCAAATCTTTTCTAGGTTTTTATTCAGCAAACCTTGCACTCAAATGTGTGTCAAACACTGCTGTTTACTGAAAACACTTTGATTCAATGAAAAAAAAACCAAGACTTTATGATATATATACAATAGGCATAATATTGGTTTTATTTACTCATTTTGTTTTGAAACTTTGTTCAAACTTTTGATGGTGCCTAAGTTCGAATTTCAAACCTTACTGAACCAAAACAAGTACTCTTCTCATTGGAAGATAGCACTAAGGCTAGAGCAAACTTACATGAAATAATAAGCATATTTGCTTCTGTTTTGAAATGATTTGTTTGATATGTAACTTATATGATCATGGATGCATGGATGATATGCATGAGTTTGAAACATGATTTTAGGGATGTTACAGCGACGAGGGCGGCGCGCGGTCTGTGGGCGTCAATCGAGCGTGGAGCACGGAGCGTCCTCTCGGCATGGTTGCTGGCGAGGTTGGCATGGTTCTTGCGCGTGGTCCAGTGGCTGGCAGCGTTCGAGCGGTGGACAGGGAGTGGCGGTGGGGTGTTGGCTTGCTCCCAGGCATGCTGGCTAGGCTTGTTTCTCCTCCTAGCTTGCTGTCTCCACTAGGGTGGCATGGTTAGCTTCGTCTGTTCACCATTGATGACAATGCCAAGCTTATAGTGGTGCTAGTGCTTAGTTTAGCTTGCTAGATGATCTACTGAGATGGTTGTGAGCTAAAGAGGGAACAAGTTAGGCTCCAATCACTGCTCACTATAGTGTTTAGCTTTTGTTTGATTTGTGTCTGCAACCTGTTTGATGAAATGGCCGCAAGAACTCAAGTTTTGAATTTTGAAAAGATTTTTGGTGGGTGTGCTAGGTTGGTGCTGGTGAGTCTGCAGATGCTTGGGTTTTGAAAGTTGAGCTTGTTTGAGTGGTTTTTGAAAAAGTGGGATCTTCCCATATGATATAGATTCAATTTTGAATTGCCATTTAAACTATGCATTTGAAAGTTTCTGGATGATTACAAAGTGGTCCTTGGTACTTTGTTATGAGTACATTCAAGGGGTGCAAAGATCCAGAAAATTTTCTGTTAGGTTTTGAAAGTTTGAGACAGCCAAAGTAGGCATGGGAGTTAAATTGGTCAAAATGACCATTCCCTTAATATATTTGTTTTGATTTACTTGTTTTTATGAAAAGTGTGGGAAATGTTTTAGATGATGTTTATTTCACCTAAGAAACATTTTACAAGCAATGAAACAATCAAACAAGGTGGTTCCAAAGAATTTCAAAATCCATGCATACACATATGCATGCCTTCATAATTTTATTTAGCAAAGTTTTTGTTAACCCTAAATGTTGATGACTAGTGTTTGATGATCCAAGCTTAGTATTTTTGGGATGTTACAAACCTTCCCCCCTTAAAGAAAATCTCGTCCCGAGATTTTCAAAAGGACGAAAAGATTACGTAGGATTTGAAGAGATCGGGAAACTCCGTCCTGATGTGATCTTCGCGCTCCCAGGTAGCTTCCTATTCTGTGTGGTTGCTCCACTGAATCTTGAGAAACTTGATGCTTCGGGTTCGGGTAGTTCGAAAAGCTTCTTCCAAAATGCGGATGGGTACTTCGGGATAGGTCAGGTCATCATTGATCTCTATAGTCCGGTGGTCGATATTTTTGAACACTTCCGTCTTCTCTGGAACTTCGAGACACTTGCGAAGTAACGAGATATGGAACACGTTGTGGATGGCTTACATTTCTTCGGGTAGTTCCAATTGATATGCCACTTCTCCTCGACAGTTCAGAATCTTGAAAGGTCCGATATATCTGGGGGCTAACTTTCCTTTGAGTTGGAAACGCTGCATTCCCTTCAATGGCGACACTTTCAGATAAACAAAATCTCCTATGTTGAAGGCGAGGTCTCGACGTCTCTTGTCGGTGTAACTCTTCTGTCTGGATTGGGCGGTCTTGAGGTGCTCACGAATCTTGTGAACCTTCTCTTCTTATTCTCGTAGGATGTCCGGTCCGAAAATCTGACTCTCTCCTACTTCCGACCAGTTCAAAGGGGTGCGACACTTTCTTCCGTACATGAATTCAAATGGGGCCATTTGCAAGCTGGCTTGGTAACTATTATTATAGGAAAATTCTCAAACGGCAGACAGTCTTCCCACTTGGATCCATATTCTAACACACATGCTCTAAGCATATCTTCGAGTATTTGATTTACTCGCTCCGTTTGTCCATCGGTCTGAGGGTGATACGCGGTACTGAAATCTAGGCGTGTTCCTAAACCTTCTTGAACTTTCTTCCAGAATCTCGAGGTAAACTGCGTTCCTCGATCCGATACAATGTTCTTGGGGACTCCATGCAAACTAACGATTCTAGCGATGTACAACTCTGCTAGATTCGAACTCTGATAGGTGGTTTTGACGGGCAAGAAATGGGCGACTTTGGACAATCTGTCCACTATGACCCAAATAGAGTCATTTCCCTTACTAGAAGTAGGAAGTCCAGTGATAAAGTCCATTCCTATAGAATCCCATTTCCATTCCGGAATCTGCAATGGTTGCAACAATCCAGCGGGTCTTTAATGTCCTGCCTTGACTCGCTGACATATATCACACTTGGCGATATAGCTTCCGATTTCTCTCTTAATCTTATGCCACCAAAATTGCTCTTTCAAATCTTGATACATCTTAGTTCCTCCGGGATGGATAGAATAAAGATTATCATGAGCCTCCTTCAAAATAACTTCTTTCAACTCAGAATCTGCTGGTACACAAAGGCGTCCTTTGTACCACAGAACTCCTTCTTCGTCTTCGGTGAATCCAGGTACTTTGCCTGTACCGATAGGACGCTTGATTCCGTCGATACTAGCATTTCCTTTCTGTGCCTCTTTGATCTGGCTGATCAAAGTGGGCTGAAGTTCTATACTAGCCAAAAATCCTTCCCTTACTAATTCCATTCGAAAATCTTCCATCTCTTTGTGCAGACTTGGTTGCTCCTTCAAAATCATGGAGTTCAAGCGGCACGGCAATCTGCTAAGGGCATCGGCTACCACATTGGCTTTACCAGGGTGATAGTGAATGTCCTGATTGTAATCCTTGATTAGCTCAATCCATCTCCTCTGTCTCATATTCAGCTCCTTCTGAGTGAATATATACTTCAGACTCTTGTGATCCGTATAAATCTCACAACGATTTCCCATTAGGTAATGTCTCCATGTTTTCAGGGCTAGAACTACGGCTGCGAGTTCGAGGTCATGGGTTGGGTAATTTTACTCATGTTGCTTCAGGTGTCGGGATAGATAAGATATAACTTTGCCTTCTTGCATTAGCACACATCCGAGACCGATCTTGGATGCGTCACAATACACATCGAAGGGCTTCGTGATATCTGGCATGATCAAGATTGGGGCTGAAATCAATCTCCTCTTGAGTTCTTGAAAACTCGCTTCACACTTGTCGGTCCATTCAAACTTCTTGTCCTTCTTCAGCAATTGGGTCATGGATCTGGCGATACTCGAGAATCCTTCTACGAACTTGCGGTAATATCCCGCCAATCCGAGAAATGCACGAACTTGGCTTTGAGTAGTCGGGGCTTGCCAATCTTCTACATCTTTCACTTTGGCAGGGTCAACGGCAATTCCTCCGGCTGATACAATGTTACCGAGGAATCCTACCTCCTGTAACCAGAATTCACATTTGCTGAACTTGGCATAGAACTTATGCTCTCTAAGGGTTCCAAGAATGATCCTTAGGTGTAGCTCATGTTCTTCTTCTGATTTGGAATAAATCAGAATGTCATCGATGAAAACAACGACAAACTTATCCACGAAGTCCATAAAAATCTTATTCATGAGGTTCATGAAATAAGCGGGGGCATTGGTTAGTCCAAAAGACATGATATTATACTCGTATAATCCATATCTGGTGGTAAAGGCAGTCTTTGGAATATCCTCTGCACGAATCTTGAGTTGATGATAACCAGTTCTAAGATCATTCTTAGAAAACACTTTGGCACCGGTCAACTGATCAAACAAATCTTCTATCTTGGGCAAGGGGTACTTGTTCTTGATGGTGACATCATTCAACTTCTGATAATCCGTACACAAACGGTTACCTCCATCCTTCTTGTCCACAAACAAGACAGGTGATCTCCATGGTGACGCACTTGGTTGAATCAATCCAATTTCCAGCATGGCATCCAGTTGCTTCTTTCAGTTCTTCTAACTCCGATGGGTTCATACTATAGGGTCTCTGGGCTATAGGTCCTGTTCCGGGGATTAGTTCGATGATAAACTCGATATCTCGATCTGGGGGCATACCGGGCAAAACATCTGGGAATACGTCAGGGTATTCACAGACTATCCGGACTTGGTCAATGGTAGGTTGGGCTATACTCTTTTTGCATTTGAATTGACGAGGTAAGGTTTCAGATATATGCTCGACTGATATTCCGGCTGTACTGGTCATGGTGATGGCTTTCTTGGCACAGTCAATCAATCCTTTATGTCTAGACATCCAATCCATTCCTAGTACTACTTCCAAACCTTTAGTTCCGAGTACTATCAGATTAGCATAAAAATCTATGCCATGGATTCGGATAGGGACGGCTTTGCAAATTTGCCTAGCCTTGGTGGTTGATCCGGAATTTGCACAATCATTACATGCTTCATTTTGGTTGGTTGAATTTTACTAGTGCATGCAAATTCTTCGGTGACAAATGAATGCGATGCACCAGAATCAAACAACACTCTTGCAAGTACTGAATTAATAGAAAACATACCCAGCACGACGTCTGGCGCTTCCTGAGCTTCTTCAGCATGCATGAGAAAAAGACGGCCATTGCGGTTGAGTGAATTCCCTGGGGCAAACCTTCTTCCTGGCTGAACACGACACTGCTGCTGAGCTGGGACATTGGCATTGGGTGTTGTAGCATTCTTCTTGTTGGCACACTCGTTGGAATAGTGGCCTTTATTTCCACATTCATAACAAGTCACTTGCGACTTGTCCTTGGCTGCGACAGGCACAGCATTGCTTCCAGTCCTCGGGGCAGTGTTGGTGTTGGTGGCAGCATTGTTGGTGTTGAACTTGGGTGGGGCACGGGTGAAATTTCTAGAGTTGCCGGGGTTGTTGTGATTTCCTCCGGGTCTAGGCTTTCCACGGTTGGGATAGGTGGGACGGGTCATCGGGGGTCTGTTGGTTCTTGGGGCAAATCCTGGAGATGGGTTGGGGCGATACTTTGGGGTCTGATGGGTTCCTGGCTGATGCATCATACGACGCTTGCGGTTCTCATTGGCTTGGTTGATCTTTCCTTCCATCTGAATGGAAGAGTCCACAAGGGCTTCAATATAAGAAAAGGGGATATTGACTAATACTGTCTGCATCTCATCATGCAGACCATTCAGGAATCTCTCTTTCTTCTTGGCTTCGGTGTCGATCTCATCCGGGGCATACCTAGCTAATGACAAAAATTTGTCACGGTATTCCACTACAGTCATCCTTCCTTGCTTCAGCTCTCTGATCTCGTCTCTCATTCTCTTGATCAAACCCGGTGGCACATGGGTTCTGCTGAACTTGACATTGAATTCCTCCCAGGTCATCATCTGGCCTCCGGTCATTGCACGAACACTGTTCCACCATGCCCTGGCATCTCCGGCTAGATAGTGGGTGGCGAACAAGACTTTCTCGTTGGCTTCCACTCCGGCTACTTATAAGTTATTTTCCATGGTTTGCAGCCAATCATCGGCGTCTAGGGGCTCTTCTGACCTAGTGAAAACAGGTGGGTTGGTATTCTGGAAATTCTTGAGCTTAGGTCCATGGTTATCTTGATTTCTGTGGTCTTGGTTGTTGTGGGCCATCTCGGCTATCGGTTGCAGAGTGGCTAGGTTGGCTTGACGTTCCGCTCTTTCAGCTTCGCGGTCAGAAGTCATCATTTGCAGGATCTGCAACATCAGGTCCTGGGATGAACCACTTCCTCCGTGTGGCATCTGAAGATTGAGATAGATCATGAGATAAGAGGGAAATTTCTAAGGTTCTGGGACTTTGAAAAGTTTTTAAAGTTTGACTCAGATTTTTCTAGCAACTTTCTTTTTCATTCATTCATTCACACGATACAACACACACCACATCAAGGAAAAACGGATGGTTTGAAGAACCATTCTGCAATCTACGATACAGTGGGACCGAATACTACTCACTACACTAGTGCTCAAGTGCTACTACTCCTCGGAATCTGTGGCTTCATCATCTTCATCATCATCGATGAAGGCGAAATCATCCTCATCGGTGAAGAAGTCCATGGCCCGATCCTCCAAAAAATCATCATCATCGCTGAGATAGGAGTAGGGGTCTCCACGAAGATCCTCTCCGGCATTCTCCCTTTCCTCCAACTACATGTCTCTCTCGTGGATGGTCTCTTCCAAAGATGAGATACGGTGGCGGAGACGGGTAATAATGCGCTCCTTATTGTCGAGCTGACGGCGGCGAGACTTGCGATCCTTTGCTAGCATGGCGATGGTCTGGTCCTTCATCTTGATGATGGCAGACTTGTGGTTGCAGTAGTCACGGCAGTTGTCCAACTCCTGCTGACGATCGTACATCATGAAGCTAAGGTGGTCCAATTGAGTCTTCAGCTCGGGGTGGTATGGGGCTTCCAATGGTTGTTCATTTGCATCACGCCTTGGGCCAAACTCAAAGCGAGTACCCTTGATCTGATTGATGCTCTGCCGACACAGACGGGAAAGAGCTTCCTGCATGGCCCTGGCAAGTCCATCGAGCCCGTTGTTCTCTCTCAAGGTAAACTGAATTCCCTCAGCAGTGGGAGGTTCAATATTTCCTCGGAGACTTGCAACAATTAGCCACTGCAGATCTTCTCCTCCTTGATCATTGAGCTGAGCTCCGAAGAACTCGGGGTGCGGACGCTCCAGAAGTTCCGAAAGCTGGTCCAAATCCCTCTCAAAGATAATGTCTCCTCCATTCCCCAACTGATAAAACTTGCTGTACTTCACGTCCATCTATAAGAATAGAGGATGAGTAGGTTAGCAGAGTGATCAAGTGTGTCAAAATTTTATGTATTTTGCAAGAGTTTTTGAGGAACATGATTTTTTATGAAAGAATCAAAGAGATAAGAATGAGAATAAGTTTTTGTAAATATTTGTTTTCTTTGGTTTTGAAACTAAGTTTTTGGTTCAAACGTCCAGTCTAACTAGGGTATCCTATGGTCAGGATGGCTCTGATACCAACTTGTCAACACCCGGATTTTTAATCCCAAATGCCTGTTATGCCATACATCGCAATCCCAGGATTACCATTTTTGCGAGACATAACAGAATTGGATACCACAGTACATCATCCATTACAACCGTACATAAGGTCTTACACAAATAAGGATCTCATGATCCAGTTCTTAATACAACATCAAGCAGCGGAATACGTAATAATAACGGTAGCGTAGGCGAACCTCCATCTTCGGGGTCACAGGCAATGCTGACGATGGGAGATGATCCTAGTTGTCGTAACCTTCCTGGGGTCCATCTTCCAGGTACTCCTCTTCATAGTCTGGCCATGGGAATAGCCAGGGACAAAGCCATGAGTACTCTTTAAGTACTCGCAAACTAATACTAGCAGGTAAAGGGTTTTTTTGGATAATAGGACACTAGGCTCTAGGGTTGTTTTGCAAAGGCCAGATTTATCTCTACTACTTTTTATGAAAGCCCTAATGCTAGTTGAAGTTTTATAACACCTAAACGGGAACTTGTATTTCATATCACAACCCTGTTGTGGTCAAGTCAAAGTCTCACTTCATTTCACAAGTCATTTTGAAAAGTCTGACGGGGGAACAGTATGGCCACTCCAACTGTCCATAACCGCGGACGCGGCTATTCGTATAGTTTGACACTCTGCAGAGATTGTACACTTTCACCACAACATTCGATACATCCGTCAGGAACAAATCCTGAATTCACCATACTCAGTATGCGGATAATCAATCCTAACCTTTCAATTACACGCCCTAGTATAAGCACCTCTCCTGTGAGTTTGGCCTCCCAACCATGACCAACTGTCATCTTGGGTACTGCACAGGTGGACAACCTTCACAAGGTAGCCTCAGCTCAGACCTTGGCCGTGAGGGAACTAATACTAAGGTACATAAGTTTCCAGTCAAGCCCTACCCAATCTTCGGGTATTGTGGTTGTACGATAAAATTGGAATGGTATCGCATCCAGACAACCATCAGTTTTATAAAGGGCCAAGGCTCATGCCTCAACATTTTCATCACCAAAATCATCCGGTGTTCGGAAACACATGTCCAAAACATTTCAATAGAATGATCCATCATTCCAAGGTTTTCATAACCATTTTTCCTCCAAGTATTCCCATCTAAAGTTGATCAAGTTTTATGCTTAGCACTAGCATCTACAGATGGGGGTAAGCACTAATGAGGGGTGGTAGACTAGTGGAGTTTCAACTAAGCTCAATCTCATGCCTTGGGATGACACCAAGATTATCTAGCTTAGGCCAAATTTTATGCTCTTTAGGCAACCTTCACATATCTTTCTAGTATCTACCATTCACTTAAGTAAGCTCTAAGTACTAGCTTTGATAAAGAAATAAAGTAATCAAGCTTGTAAGTAAAACTAGGATTGGTTTATCAAGTGGATATGATCACATATGCTTAAGGCATATAGTGGGCATAGTAACAAGTAGTGGTTTGTGGCATCAGTAGGGTATCTTGCAAGGGTGAGCTTGCATTGGTTCACTTAGTTAAGAAAGCTTGCTAGATTCCAAGTGTTAGCTTGCAAGGTTACTAGCTTGCATAGGTATAGTATCAGCTTGCCTTGTGCAGGGAAGTGGTTGAAGTTCTCCTCGGCTTCTTCTTCGTAGAATCCTCCTTCCTCCTCGTATCCTTGGTCGGTACTAGCGTCTATAAATAAATATGAGGTACAAAATCACCAAACAATACTTAACTACTTGAAATAATCACACAAAAGGGTCCTATAGATGATCTAGCATCATCACTAACCTTACAAGATTTGGGTTTGGTTTAATTCTTTTTATTTTTAGAAAAGTAATTTCTACTCATTGAAAAACTACTTAAGATTTAATATTCTCCAAACCAAACATGGGATCATGTTGACACATGTCATCACCACATATTTTAGTTCATGAGAATGTGATTTAAAGTGGTGTCACAATTTAATAAGGTTTTACCCTTTTATTTTAATTAATTAAAATGGCTAGAAATGCCTATGGGGCATTCTTTTATTACTTGAACAATATTTCTGTAAGTAACCCTATATATTTTTATATATTCTGAAAGGCATGGTTAAATGTGATTTTTGAGAGTTGGAATCAACTCAAAAGCTATTATGGTTTAAATTTGAAAAATGTTTGAATGCAGAAAAGTTTCTGCCTTGTTATTTTTACCATGGGTGATCTGTAGATACAAATGACTTGAATCCAACGGGCTTGGATTCAGCATTCACAGACCTTTCCAACAAAATTAGTTTCATTCAAATTGGTGCACTGAGTCGACCTGGGTTGAATTTTGAAAATGGGTACAGAAGTGTGTTTAAATTAAAAAGAAAAAGGTTTAATTTGAATAACTGGGCTGCGTGGGAAAAGTTACTGGGCCGGCCTGCTAAGCGCAGTGCTCCCGCGGGCTGTTTAAGTAGGTGTCCCCACTCGTCAGTGACACAGGGGGGTGCGAAGCGGTATGGGGCGACGTGGGACGTTCGATCTGGTTCTAATCCAACGGCTGGGAGTCATCGTCGACGTTGGGCAACGCCAGCGAGAAAGAAACCTAGCGCGGCAGGTGGGGGTCGCTGGGGGCTCACCGGGGTGCTGGCGAGGGCCGGCGAGGCTGGCGAACGACGAAGTCGATGACGGCGAATCTCCTGGTACCGGTCGCTTCTCCTGGGGCGGCTCCAATCGCTGGCTCCCTTCTTCTCCAGAGGCGGCGGGCTCCGGTGAAATTCCGACGAGGTGGTGCTCTCCTTGCTCTGGGAACGGTGTGGCACGATCAGTGAGGAGAGGGGAGTAGAATGGTGTGAAGAATTCGACTGGGGGTGGCCTCTATTTATAGTCGAGCGAGGGGACCGACGGGGCGCATGGTGAGCTCGTCGGGGGCGGTGGTACAGACGGCTATCGGCATGGGCGAAGGTAGGGGACGGTGCGGTGCTCCCTGGCGATGCTCAACGACATAGTTTCGAGGCGTGGAGCGGTGCGGCTTGGTCAGAACGGGGCGGTGCTCTATGCGTGCCCGACGGAGATTTTAATGGCGCACAGCGCGCGTGGTCCGCGCGGCGGCGAACGAGCGTGTTTGCGGGGTTGCTGGGACGGTGGTGATCAAGTATGCACGCGGCGAGGGCGGCGCGCGGTTTGTGGGCATCGGTCGAGCGTGGCGCACGGGGCGTGCTCTCGGCATGGTTGCTGGCGAGGTTGGCATGGTTCTTGCGCGTGGTCCAGTGGCTGGCAGCATTCGAGCAGTGGACATGGAGTGGCAGTGGGGTGTTGGCTTGCTCCCAGACATGCTGGCTAAGCTTGTTTCTCCTCCTAGCTTGCTGTCTCCACTGGGGTGGCATGGTTAGCTTCGGCTGTTCACCATTGATGACAATGCCAAGCTTACAGTGGTGCTAGTGCTTAGTTTAGCTTGCTAGATGATCTACTAAGATGGTTGTGAGCTAAAGAGGGAACAATTTAGGCTCCAATCACTGCTCACTATAGCGTTTAGATTTTGTTTGATTTGTGTCTGCAACCTGTTTGATGAAATGGCCGCAAGAACTCAAGTTTTGAATTTTGAAAAGATTTTTGGTGGGTGTGCTAGGTTGGTGCTGGTGAGTCTGCAGATGCTTGGGTTTTGAAAGTTGAGCTTGTTTGAGTGGTTTTTGAAAAAGTGGGATCTTCCCATATGATATAGATTCAATTTTGAATTGCCATTTAAACTATGCATTTGAAAGTTTCTGGATGATTACAAAGTGGGCCTTGGTACTTTGTTATGAGTACATTCAAGGGGTGCAAAGATCCAGAAAAGTTTCTGTTAGGTTTTGAAAGTTTGAGACAACTAAAGTAGGCATGGGAGTTAAATTGGTCAAAATGACCATTCCCTTAATATATTTGATTTGATTTACTTGTCTTTATGAAAAGTGTGGGAAATGTTTTAGATGATGTTTATTTCACCTAAGAAACATTTTAACAAGCAATGAAACAATCAAACAAGGTGGTTCCAAAGAATTTCAAAATCCATGCATACACATATGCATGCCTTCATAATTTTATTTAGCAAAGTTTTTGTTAACCCTAAATGTTGATGACTAGTGTTTGATGATCCAAGCTTAGTATTTTTGGGATGTTACAGGTGCGTTACTTTACCCATGAGAGATCAAATCCTTGTTGCACAACCGGGCGATCTTTCCCGTCCACACTTCCTATGGTGTGGGGCCCAGAAGATGATCCAAGCCAATCACTGCCCCCTTCGCAACCTCGCATGCCTCCTTGGTGTACACCATGCCCACATATTGAATTACGGCAATGGTTTGTACAAACCGTTAGATGCTAGAACTATCATGGGACGTTGAGTGTTCCCACCCATATGCTGCATATCCTCTACGAATTACCAATTAATATGCATGCTACGAGTGATAACTGCCACGACCTGCACATCCGGCTACATGCGAGAGGAAGAAGATACAGCTGACTTCTCTGTCCCATTCCAAATCTCATGGTCAATGCGTAATATACGGCCCAAGAATCACTAACGACATTGGTTATTAAATCCTAGGTGATATAGTCCTGAATAGTGGTATTCCAACTACCAGATTTAATAGATTAGCTGATCACCCTGGATCGGTAACCAATAGTTCACATTATTATCAAAAATAGTGTTTTCTGACCTTTTTCAAATGAAGTTGATGTCAACACTGGATTTGCAAAATACTTTACAAAAAATAATCAAAGGACATGAGCAAGTGTGAACTTGCCTTTTGTGATTGCAAGATTATGCACTCACGGTCTTCAAGACAATATAAGATCCAATATCTGAAATCAGCATCATTGGTCTGGTAAGGACTAATGTGTAAAGAAGCAAGATGCAATTATGCATAAGTAACGATATGCATTTTATAAAACTCCCAAAGTGAATCCCCAATGCTTTGAGTGAAGTGAATTTAGGTGATTCTTTTAAGAGTTGGTTTATCTTCAAATTTTACCTTATAAGTAATGACATTTATAAGGAACTTAAGTGATAACAATTCTAAATATATAGGTAAAGTATAAAGTAATGTGATTATGATTAATTGTCGTTTGGTGACTAAGATAAAAGTCCTTGTTTTTTTATTTGTTAAGAGTTGAAGAATTTATTATGAGATTATTGTTTGAAGTGGCAAAAAGAATAACATTTAAAGAAAATATTTCCTTCCTAAGGTTTAAACAACCCTGATAGCTTTTAGGATATGATTGATATAATGTGATTGATGTTGATTATATTTGTTGAATAGTCTGGACTTGAGATGCTTTATGTCTTAATTGAAATAGACCAAAGTTAACTACAAAAACATAAGTGGTTTCTTAGACATAATGTTTATAATCGAGACTAAAGTTAACTTTAAAAGGGTAAATAAACTTAAGGTGTAATTTGTTTTAATTATTCTCAAGTTTTGGATTTATGATAAGTATGACTAAAGTGTGGGATTATTCACTTTACATTCAAGTAAACGATTAGATTAAATTTGTTTTGATATTATGAAAATAACATGCAACTATCAAAGAAAGTATAATTTGGATGGTGTTGTTAAGGTGTTAGTTTTAAAGTCATGTTAATTATGATTTAGATGTTAAGATCATTCCCTCTTCATATAAGTGAATGATATATAAAATTATCTTAAAGATTGTGGTTTTGAATTTTGGTTTAGGGTTTAAAAGAGTATTATAAAGTGAATGATTTATGTTTAAGTTTTATTATAAATCTTAGTTATGGTTTAGAACTTTAGTTATTAGATTTTAAGGTTTTTGATATTTCTAAAGAAATATAATTATTTCTTATTTAAGAAATGTTTTTAAAGAATTTTCAAAATAGATAATAGACAAGGATTTATTATTTTAAAATATTTAAAACTTTTCTAATATTATATTTAATAATTATCTAGTGTACTATATTTTTTTAAGACTTTAAAAATGATTTTTATTTATTTTTAAGTATTATTCTTATGTTTATAAAATTCCATCAAGGATTAAATGTCTTTGAATTTTTACTTTATATTTTATTTATAAAAAATTAGGCTAGTATTTTTATAAAATAGTATATTTATTGTTATACACAAAAATGATTTTTATTCATTTTTAGGTTTTTTCCTTATTTTATGAAATTTTACTTAGGATGTAATGTTGTTAATATTTATTTATATTTTATCCATCTTAAAAAAGTAATATTATCTTTTTACTAGGTAGATATCATTTTGTGGTTATTTTGATATATCATATGTATTATTAGGATTTTTATATATTTTTCTATAGGTAAAACAATCTTTGGGGTGTTTTGGTAATTTTTATTTTTAAATAAAACCCTGGATCCACTGGTTAGTCTGGCCCATGGTTGGGCTAGACCAACCCGAGAGGTGGACCGAGCTGGTCAAACTGACCCGCTCGATCCAGTTCGTCTTACCCCCTCTCGACCAGCCTCTCCCTGGCGCCTGTGCTAGCTCGCAGCTGGTGCTGCTCGATTTCGGTGAGCTCGACTGCCCTGACTGCTGATACGGTGTTTATCAGAGTGGTTTTGGATGGTGATTCTCGGGGTCCGTCTAGATTTGAAATCCACCTCTTCCCTAGGTCGTCCCCTTCCTTGCTGAGTGCTAGGGTTTCGGTCATCTTGACCTCACCACTCTGGTGATCTGTTGATGCCTGCTGGAAGGTGGAGGATGCTAGGATTGGCATGGTGATGTCACGGTTGTTGCTGCTGGTTGCGACTAGGCACAGATGCAGCACCCCGTGCCCCTATGCCGTCATGCCGTGGCCTCCCTCGCTCACTGATTCACCGCCGTATTCTTCTTCCTCTCCGGCAAGTTGTAGCTCGCTATAGGTAGGTGTTTATCTCTCTTCCTCTATTCTCTCTACTCTACTGTATTAATCCTCGGATGCTCATAACTTATCTGACTACTCGGTTGAGCATGCTATTATCAGATTCTTGGTTCCTTCATGACCCTTATTAGTTCCCATTGTAATTGGGTAAATGTATGGTATTGCTGAATAATTATCAGTGCTTGCTAGTGTAATTGTTCTACTACTTCTTCCTTTGACTGATTGGGATTCAATAATCAATATTATATGCTCTAATGGATGAAGATGGGTAGATCAGATGCAAGTAGGACATGTACACACACAAATGATTCCTAGCAAGTGGCAGCTTGGAAAATGATCTAAAATTTATTTGAAAGTGAGGTTTGGTAACCATGTATTCTTGCTATCAACATGACATTAATTGACCACATGATTCCTAAATTTGGATGAGCAAGTTCTCTAGTGGTACTAATTTGGGTTAGTGCTTCTGCTGCTAGTGTTGGTGAGTGCTAAAATGTTTCTCAAGTTGGTAACTCCAGGCCCTAATGTGATTCTTCTATGCTTGTCTAGATCTTTGATTCAGCAAAATGATTATCATGTATAGATACTGATTCATAGGAATACTACCTACGAATATGATGTAATTCTGTTTGGAATGATTTTTCTCTAGTTTTGCTTACTGAATATGGGAGGACAACATGTCAGTGAATCATTTGCACAACTTTTTAAACCTTTGGTTGGAAATAAATGATTCAGTGGTTCTAAGGAGTGATTTTGGTCGCTTCTGTTTGTTGTAGAACCCTACTGTGGTGCCTCTAGTGAGTGTGCACAGTAGTCATGTATAACAACATGATCTGCTGCTTGATTTTACTCACCAAAGAAAAATGAAACTTTGGCTGCCAATGATGCAAAGGCTGAGGCCAGATTACAATTAGGAACAGATACTACTTTGTGTCTTTTTCTTCTCTATGATGAGACTTGCATAGCAACTCTATGCAAGACTGAGAGAAATATTACTCCTCATCCTCCTAGACTAGATCTAGTTGAAGGATAATTGTAAATTATCTATTTTGGATGTTGTTCCCCCTTGTCTACCCATGATCAGGTGATGCAGGCTATTAAGAATAGATGCTACATGATTTGGTGATATTTTGCTGTACCTTGCTACTTGATGTAGATTGTGTACTGTATCTTGGCTTCTTCATCTACTTATTGTTAACTTGATGATCTACTAATGTGTAACTGCTCCATCTAGTACTGTTGTCTTGCCCTTGTGATGGATCTTGATTGGTTTATTTCCAATCTGTTGGATATTATTCTTGCCTTGGTACAACTGGCCTCCCCTTCCTCCTCTTTCCACTATCCAGCTCCTACTGGTGTAGCCTGGTCTTATTTTCCTGGAGCTGCAGCCTGGCCTTGATTTCCCCTTGTCTTAGCTCTAGGATGGCTCCTGGGAGCAACCAGAGCTAAGGTGTGATGGTTTGGTGGAAGGATTTTTTGTTCTTGTTGATGAAGCTGGACAGATCAATGATAATCTGATACTGGGGTGTGGTGTTCTTGAGATGGTACTATGGTTAAGTTCTGATGTTGAGAAGTTGAAGTGTGTAGGTGCAGCTGTGGTGAAACTGGTGAAGTGCTTGGTGGTGCTACGGTTGGCTGCTGCTTTTAGCTATCTGATCCAGTCCTTGCTGTGTTGACAACACAACACTTGCATGTGTTGTGTGAGCTGCTGTCCAGTGGCCCCTCTCTGGTTCAAGTTTCTATGTATGTGACTCCTCCTTAGAGATGAGATCAAGTAAAACTAGATATTTTCCTGATGCTTTACCATTTGCCTTTTATCTAGCTTTGGTGAAACTTGCCCCATAAGGCGTATGATGGTGCTCCGAGGCCTATTATTATTTTTAAGATAAGAACAGATTACTATTTTGCCCCTTTTGAATTACTCTATGATGATATTGGCAGTAGCACTTCTGTGCGTAACCTGAGAACATTATTCCTTTTGGCTTTTATTTTCGACTAGCCTTTTCTTGTTTGCTTATCTCATTTGTAGGGATCCAATAGAGGAGAAAAGATTAGGAAGATGAAGAAATCTCCTTAAAGTTTAGTATAGGATTTCATTTGTTCTTATGTAAAGAAATATTGTATTGTTTATTTTATCCAATAAAGTGTAGTAGTTTTTTTTTTCTTCTATAATGCATTTGCAAAGACAATGTAATATTTATATCTGCTTGTAATCAAAATCTTTTTAGTTATTTATTTATGTAATTCAATTTTGTATTTATTTGTTTTATAGTAGTGTACTTTTATTCTTTTATTCTATTATTCTTTATTGTAATCCTTCATTTGTTTGGAACTTAATAAAAATAGTGTAATGTTTGTATTTGTAGAGGTCCCAACCTTTAATAAGGTAGAGATCCCTGTGTTTACAATGCTAGTCCCTCGATCAATAGCTAGCATCCATAGTTAGGATGTAATATCAAGAAACAAAGGTCATAATACAACTTTATAACAAGGAATAAAATAATTCATTACATCTTACATAGCTCATTTGGCTATCTCATTACAATGCAGCAGAAATAACTATATAGAATGGAGTCCTTCATCTTCAAAGTGACACAGGCAATCATGTTGGTTGTAGACTTGTAATCCTAATCAACACACTTCACTAACATCAAACAAACCTGCAACATAATAAGTTACAGCCACAAGGGTCAATACATTTGAATTATATTGGCAAGTGATACTATGGTAGTATAGTGGTAACTATCATCTATATGCATTTGTCTAAGTGGAGCTTAGGCTTGCTTTGCTCAAAATAGATTTTCCTTATCATTTGAAAACACTAAGTTTTTGTTTGTCAAAATCACCCAAGGAATCTACCAATCAAAGATTGAAGATCCTTTAACCCTTGTTCAACCACAAGTTTTTAACTTAGAAATTGGGATGAGGAGATTCTTGATAGCTTCCATGTCTTGATGCTCAAATTGTCCATTGTTAGGGACACGACTAAGTACTTAGTTTCTTCCTTCTGCAGAGGTGGTGCAGTTTCCCCACAAGACTTGATTTTCACCAAGACAGGACCTTTTAGAAGCATTCCCTTAGAACAAAATGGACGCATTCCAAACCTATCACCCACTACCAACAACTGTCCATTTGGCTAAGTTATTGCAACCTATATGATCCAGGCAGAGCCCATAATGCCAAGTGGCCGCACTAGAAGCTTCTTAACATTTGGCATCTCAAATCCCTTTGTTCCTAGGTGGCATTCCACAAGTGATATACATAGGGTAGACCATTGGAAAATGGGCCCTAGTAACCACTCAACCAAAAACCACCAAGCAATTACCATTCCACCTAGGTGTTTCATTCACTTAGTTGTTTTATTAAGAAAAAACATAAGTCAAAGACTTACCAATATTTTTGCATAGCATGAATATATTCTACCCTTGGTTGCTACTAGCTAGGCTAAGCATGATAGTAGTAGGAATCTTACTTAGGGAAAATTGTACTAAGGTTTCTTCTACTAGGATTTCCCATGGCATAGTTTATACTTAGCAAAAATTCCATGCAAGTCCTACTTAGAAATAACACTAATGCATAGTGAAAATAATGGGACAAAATTATGAAGCACCACTTGACTTTTTGGTAGAGAATATAAATTCACTCCTTGATATTGCAATAGTCACACTCTTCAATTTTCACTACAATTCAATCAAGGCACAAATTCAATCTACCATTCAAGCAATTCATCGCACAGAATAATAAAATCACAGCAATGCATGCAAGGATGCCAAAGATTGTTTTATTTGGAAAAGTGGTTTCTAATAGGTTATAAGCATTTTAAAACACCTATTCGTCATTTATAAAAGTGTCAAAACCATTTGATATTAAGTTAGTGAAAATGGCCATTTAAATCATTCTTGTTTTGCTAGAAATGATTTAAATCAAGTATTATTTTCTAGTGTTTGACAAATACATTTTTAAACACAAATGTTAGTGTTTTATGGTCAAGTGTTTATTATTAAAAGCATTTGCAAAAGATTTTACCTACAAACCATTTTTATACCAAAGCAATATTTTATGTTGTTGGAAATGCCTTTTAGCAAAGTAATAATTTTATAGGGTTCATCAAATATATTTTTCTAAATCCTAAAACTTGGTGTTTAGGGTCAGAGAGTTTAATTCAAATCATTTCCCAAAGGTTTTACTCAAAAATCATTTTAAAACATAAACAATGTTTTTTATTTTTAACTAGAAATGCTTTAATTCAAAGATTTATTCCGTAGCCTCACAAAATATGTTTTTAAAACCAAAAGTTGGTTTCTATGGTCAGTAGGTTCAAAACAATCCAATTACAACAGATTTTACCCTAAAATATTTTTAGAATGAATTTATACACAAATTATGCCTACACATGTTTCTGCAAAAACAACTAAGTTTACAGAAGCAAATCATTAAAAAAAGGGCATGGTTGGATAGAATTCTTCTTGATGATTCCATTGATATAAAATTTCAAAATTAAAAGTGTAGATTAAAAGTTATAAATTTTACAAAATCAAACATCTAATAGAACCTTTTCTGTTTTTATAACAATACTCTGGCCACGTGGTGTGTTCTGATTGGACCATACCATTTCGTTCGGATCAAGCAATGTGGACCGCAGGATTTAAAGGGCATCGCACCGATCTGATTGAACGATACCTCTTCGATTAAATAACCTATCGCATCCACTAGATCTTCATCCAACGGTTCACAACACACCAACCATAGATTGGCGGCGCTGGCGGCGGCGAGTGGCGGCGGCGTGTCTGGTGGCGGTGGTTCGGTGAATCTAGGAAACGAGAATAGGAATAGAGGGGCTCACCAGGTTCACAGGGTCGCAGTGATGCTCAAGGTGGCCGCAGGATGGACAGGGGCGCACGGAGTCGATGCTGATTGCTCACCGCGGATGCTCCTGGCGTCGGGCACGCTCTAGCGTCGTCGGGGGCGAGGTTGTGGTGCATGCTAAGACAAACCAGGGGTGCGGTTAGATGCGTGCGAGAGAGGGGGTTGTAGGAGTAGCAACCAGTGAGGAGGGGGAGGTCAAGTCTCACCGTGGGGGGTCGCCGGAATGGAAGCAGACGACGACGGTGCTCGGGTGTGGTCGTTGTCGAGCCTAGGGAACGCGCACGGGCAAGGGGAAGGTGTTGGCCGATGCACACGAGGTCGACGAATAAGTCTGAGTGATCTAGGGCAAGGGGCGGTCTGGGCTCGCCGGAATTCGTCGGTGAGCTCGTCGGAGCAGAGGGGGTCTCGAGCAAATTCCGAGTAGCCTGGAGGCCGAACGGAGTTGGCGACCGAGGGGAAAAGAAGGGGATACGTGGGCGGTTAAATGGGCGTGGTCAGGGGGCAAGAATCACGCGGCATTGATGCGAATTAACTCGAGGTTTGATTGACAGGAAACGGCAACGGGGAAAGGAAGAACAGGTCGCGGCGGGTTGAAGAGATGACTGACAGTGTGGGGTCGCACTGACAGCGAGAGAGAGGGAGTGCGCGAGGGGGCCAGGTGTCAGTGACTTTGCGGGTTAAAGCTTTGGTGCGAAACGTTCTCCTGCGGGGAGAAGGTAATGGGCTTGCTGGGCTGGGTCCTTTCCATTTTTTTCTTCTTTGTTTATTTTTCTTTTTCTGTTTCTTTTATTCTGTTTTGAATTTTTCAAACAATTCCAACAACCTTTTGAATTCAAATCTTTACCAAACTTTCAGTAATTTTATATTCTGTTCAAACATGTATTTTAAAGATAATTTTGGAATATTTCTTTTATTCCCACATGGTTTAATTATTTATTTAAAATGGTCCTTTTGTCTTTATTTAAATAGGATTTTATGTTTTCCAATTTCTATTTTTAAATTCCAAATTTTACCAAATCCTTTTCAGTAGGTTTTATTTATTTATTAGGGTGTCAAATAATACACTTTGAATTATTTGAAATATTTTTAATATGATTTATTAATCATTTAAATTGGGTTTGTCTTTATTCAAATAAAATCAAATATGGTTTTAATTCCATAAATGTTTCTTTTATTTCATTTAAGTTAATTAAATAACTTTTATTCCACTTGGGCAAATTCCATTTATTATTTTCCCATGATTTAATTAATCTTTTCTATTAGAGATTTTGTATTTGTTTAATAGAATGGAATTTGGTTAATGCCATATAATTTTATTTGAATATTATTTATCCATTTATTTTATTTGGATTTGGATTATATTTATTCCATTTTTTTATGGATTAGGCCAAGTTTTAATTTGACTTTAAATATTCCTTATTTATTTATTTCTTTCTCTGTCTTACCAAATCCATATCTTTTAATTTATAGATCCAAAATTGGTGAATCTAATTTGTATAATTTTCTTTAATATTTGTTTATCCCTTTAAATCTCTTTAGTCTTATTTTGCTCTCAATTTGGTATGGACTTTAGATAGGAGCTTTATTAGCTTTGGAAATTATTTATTTTTAACTTATTAAATTCATTAGTTTTTATCCATGGTTCCAAATTGAATAGAATCAATTCTATGGTTTTATAATATTTATATTTGTCATTCTTGATAATTTAATGCTTGCTAACAAATTTTTATATGGATAAAATCCATAGGCTTAGAGTAATCTTGGAAATGATTTTCTTCCATTAGGGTTTTAGGGTTTTGGTTTACTTTTCCAAATGTTTAAATTTCAAGGTGCATTTATGAAGAATGCATTTCACTTGATTTGATTTTAGGTGGATTCCCTTTTATTCAAAGTTTTTTCAAGATGGGTTTTTAAGTTTCCATTTAGAAATAAAAAGTTTCTTTTTACCCTAAATTTCAACAAAAATTTTTATATTTCATATTTCAAAATTTTGAAAATTTTGGGATGTGACAGGCTACCACCCTTAAAAGAAATCTCGTCCCAAGATTTGGGAAAGCTAAAGGTTACAAGTTGGATTCAAAACAACTAGGGTACTACCACCCTTAAAAAGGTTTCCAACTAGATTACATCTTGGCTTGCTTGGGATCTTGATGAAACTTCTCTGGGCAGACATCTGCATAGTGTCCTTTGTTTCCACACTTGAAACATGTGACAAGGCTGAGATCCCTCATTGGCTTGCTTGTCTTGTACTTCATCTTTTCTGGACAATTGCTTGCATAATGTCCTTGGTCACCACAATTGTAACATGTGACAAGGTTGGGTTCTTCATGTATCTTCTGTGGACAAGTTGATATATAATGGCCTAGCTCTTTGCAGTTGTTGCACCACACTTGGCTAATTTCCTTATTCTTCTTCTTCTTGGGTTTCTCCAAAGCTAGGAGTTCTTCTAGTTCATGTTCTTCATATCTAACCTCAAAGGTGGGAAAGTCTCCTCGGTTCCTTAATCGATTCCTTGGATAATACCTATGTTTCCTCTTTTTTCCATCAAGGTGATCCCTAGTGTATGGAGGTGCAATCTAAGATTTGCCTTTGCTTTCATCCTTCTTGATAGAAGTTGTTTTGTCGGGGGGATAACCCCCGGTAGGGTGAGGAGTGGGGAAACATAGCGCATCTGGGTTGGCTCCGAGTAAAGAAAGAACCAGGCCGGGTAAGAATGGTCGGGTAAGATAAGCATGAAAGCCGACATACAAACTATGTCGGCCCGCATAGGACAAAGTTGTAACCCTTGCAGGAACCAACGAGCCGAGTCAACCGAGGAAGGGCCGAGTCAAGAAGGACGCGTGGCACCTTTCCGAGTAAGGTTCAGAAGGGACCATGGTAAAGCATGGTCAAAAGAGAAGGGCGACGCCGGGTGACACAAACGGAGCCAGGTGACGCCCAAAGCATGCGCTGACGTACAAAGTAACAACGTGACACCAAAAAGAACAAGAAGCAGCGTACCAGAAGACCGTTAGCTGTCAAGCTTTATGGACCGGGCCTCTGGGCTTAGGGCAAGCCCATGACATTGATATTGATCATAACAAAGTATCAAGGCCCACCTTGTGATCATCCAGAAACATTCAAATGCATAGTTTAAATGACAGTTTAAAATTGAATCTATATCATATGGGAAGATCCCACTTTTTCAAAAACCACTCAAACAAGCTCAGCTTTCAAAACCCAAGCATCTACAGACTCACCAGCACATGCCTAGCACACCCACCAAAAATCTTTTCAAAATTTAAAACTTGAATTCGTGCGGCCATTTCATCAAACACCTTGTAGATTAAAATCAACAAAATCACAAACACTATAGTGTGCAGTGTTTTGGGCCAAACTTGTTCCATCTCTGGACACCACTAGCCTCAGTAGATCATCTAGCAAACTTAACAAATCACTAGCCCCACTTTAAGCTTGATAATGTCATCAATGGTGAACAACCCGAGAGCACCATGGTCACCCCAGTGTGGACAGCAAGCTACAAGCAGCACTAGCCTTGCCAACCTTGTCTGGGAGCAACCTAGCACCCCACCACCACTCCCTGTCCCAGCCGCGAGCGATGCCAGCCCCTGGACCACACGCACAGACCATGCCAAGCTGCTCTGCAACCATGACGAGAGCGCGCCCCATGCGCCATGCTTGACAGACGCCCATAGACCGCGCGCCGCCCTCGCTGTGTGCATACGTGATCACCACCCTCCCAGCAACCCCGTAGACACGCTCGTTCGCCGCCGCGCGGACCACCGCAACATTCTGACCAATCCGCACCGCCCCACACCTCGCCACCATGTCGTTGAGCTTCGCCAGGGAGCACAACACTGCCCCCTACCGTCACCCATGCCGATAGCCCTCTGTGCCGTCGACCACGACGAGCTTAGCTTGCGCCCGTCGGTGCCCTCTCGCCACTATAAATAGAGGCCACCCCCAGCCGAATTGATCACACCATCTCACTCCCCTCTCCTCACTGATCGTTCCACACCATTCCTGGAGCAAGGCGAGCAGCGCATCGCTAGAATTTGGTCGGAGCCCGTCGTTGCTGGAGAAGAAGGGAGCCAGCGATTGGAGCCTCCCCAGGAGAAGCTGCCGGTACCAGGAGGTTCGACGTCGTCGACTTTGTCGTTCGCCCGCCTCGCCAACCCTTGCCTGAGCCCCGGTGAGCCTCCCACGACCCCCACCTGCCGCGTTAGGGTTCTGTCTCGCCGGCGCTGCCCGACGTGGATGATGAACTAGAGCCGTTGGATTAGAACTAGATCCAACGCACCACGTTGCCCCGTACCGCTTCGCACCCCCCGTCTCACTGACGCATGGGGACAGTCACTTAACCAGCCCACGTAAGAGTTGTGCATAGCAAGCCGGCCCATTATCGTTTCCCGCGCAGCCCACTCGTTTGAATTTAACTTTTTCCATTTTAATTCCAACACAGTTCTGTACCTAGTTTCAAAAATCAACCCAGCTCGATTCAGTGAACCCAATTGAATAAAACCAATTTTGTTAGAAAGGTCTGGAAATGCTGAATACAAGCCCGTTGGATTCAAATCATTTTAATCTATAGATCACCCTTGGTAAAAATAACAAGGCAGAAGTTTTTCTGCATTCAAACATTTTTCAAATTTAAACCATAATGTCTTTTGAGTTGATTCCAACTCTCAAAAATCATATTTGATCATACCTTTCAAAATATATACAAATATATGGGTTTACTTACAGAAATAATGTCCAAGTAATAAAAGGATGCCACATAGGAATTTCTAGTCACTTTATTTAATTAAAATAAAAGGTTAAACCTTATTAAATTATGACACCACTTTAAATCACATTCCCATGTACTAAAATGTGTGGTGATGACATGTGTCCACATGATCCCATGTTTGGATTGGAGAATATTAAATCTTAAGTAGTTTTTCAATGAGTACAAATTACTTTTCTAAAAATAAAAGAAATTAAACCAAGCTTTAATCTTGTAATGTTAGTGATGATGCTAGATCATCTATAGGACCCTTTTTGTGCGATGATTGAAAGTAGTTAAGTATTGTTTGGTGATTGTGTACCTCATATTTATTTATAGACGCTAGTATCGACCAAGGATACGAGGAGGAAGGAGGATAATACGAAGAAGAAGCCGAGGAGAACTTCAACCACTGCTCTGCACAAGGCAAGCCAATACTTGCAAGCTAACACTTGCAATTTAGCAAGCTTATACTGAAACTAATGCAAGCCTAATACTACTAGTTGAATGTGCAAGCTAACTCTTGCAACTTAGCAAGCTAACAATTGCAATTATGAGAGTTAAATAACCTATGCAATGCACTAAGCATGCTTGGCTAGATACATTTGAAGATACCCAATCCTAGTTTTACTTACAAGCTTTATACTTTATTTCTTTATCAAAGCTCTTATTTAGAGCTTACTTAAGTGAATTGTAGATACTAGAAAGATAACTGAAGGTTGCATAAAGAGCATAAAACTTGTCCTAAGCTAGATAATCTTTATGTCATCCTAAGGCATGAGATTGAACTTAGTTAAACTCCACTAGTTTACCACCCCTCATTAGTACTTACCCTCACTTGTAGATGCTAGTGCTAAGCATAAAACTTGATCAACTTAGATGGGAATACTTGGTGAAATGGTTATGAAAACCTTGGAATGATGGATCATTCTATTGAAATGTTTTGGACATGTGTTTCCAAACACCAGATGATTTTGATGATGAAAATGTTGAGGCATGAGCCTTAGCCCTTTATAAAACTGATGGTTGTCTGGATGCGATACCATTCCAATTTTACCGTACAACCACAATACCCGAAGATTTGGTAGGGCTTGATTGGAAACTTATATACCTTAGTATTGGTTCCCTCATGGCCAAGGTCTGAGCTGAGGCTACCTTGTGAAGATTGTCCACCTATGTAGTACCCAAGATGACAGTTTGTCATGGTTGGGAGGCCAAACTCACAGGAGAGGTTCTTATACTAGGGCGTGTAATTGAAAGGTTAGGATTGATTATCCTCATACTGAGTATGGTGAATTCAGGATTTGTTCCTGACGGATGTATCGAATGTTGTGGTGAAAGTGTACAATCTCTGCAGAGTGTCAAACTATTCGAATAGCCGCGTCCACGGTTATGGACAGTTGGAGTGGCCATACTGTTCCCCCGTCAGATGTTTTCAAAATGGCTTGTGAAATGAATTGAGATTTTGACTTGCCCACAACAGGGTTGTGATATGGAATCCAAGTCCCCACTTAGGTGTTATAAAATTCAACTATCTTTTCTTGCTTCTGAAATTAGTAGAGGTAAATCTGGCTTTTTGCAAAACAACCCTAGAGATTAGTGTCCTACTACAAAAAACCCCTTCACTTGTTAGTAGTAGTTTGCGAGTACTTAAAGAGTACTCATGGCTTTGTCCCTGGCTATTCCCGTGGCCAGACTATGAAGAGGAGTACCAGTATGATGGACCCAGGAAGGTTACGACAACTAGGATCATCTCCCATCGTCAGCATTGCCTATGACCCCGAAGATGGAGCTTCGCCTACGCTACCTTTATCATTACGTATTTCCGCTGCTTGAGTTGTATTAAGAACTGGATCATGAGATCCTTATTTGTGTAAGACCTTATGTATGGTTTGTAATGGATGATGTACTGTGGTATCCAATTCTGTTATATCTCGCAAAAATGGTAATCCTGGGATTGCGATGTATGGCATAACATGCATCTGGGATTAAAAATCCGGGTGTTGACAGCCTATATAAGGGAGGGCATAGCAGTAGTAGAAGGAGGTTGGACCATGTAGGGAACGAGTGCTGTGAAGTCTAGCCTAAACAGCTCAAGGAGCACTTGTAATCTTTCGGAAATCAATCGAATTGCCAAGTCTAGAGAGTTCTTCTTGTTCTTCGTGCATGGATCGACCGTGTACTCCCTCCCCGGTGACCACAAGCACCCATTCAGCCCCCAACTTAAGCCTACCCATGGCATCGTCCGTGCCACCACCACGACAGTTGGCGCCCACCGTGGGGCAGAAGCAGGTGCTTGATGGAGTCTTCATCCGGACGGGCAACATCATCGCCAAGACCGGCGAGCGCGTCTACTCAGGCCTCATCCAGAGGTTTGGAGCGCTCAACTTCGCCAGCGACAACGCGGGCTGCTTCGGGACCAAGCCGTTCCCTAGGGGTGGTTGCTTCATCAAGTTCGGCGAGCACCAGTTCTATGTCACGGTGCACGTGGAGCGCGCATATCCTGAGCGCGTCGTCCTGGCGCCGGATCCTCTGACGGCTCCTGTCGCGGGAAGACCACGTCAACTTGTCTCCATGGAGGTAATGATGACAACCCCGAACCCCACAGCTCCTCCAGTAGTTCCAGTGGTGAATGAGAACGCAGAGGGAGGAAATCATGAGGAAACGCCAAGGGCTACAAGAACAGCAAATGCGCTGCTGGAAAAACCAGAGAACATAGCTATGAGCAAGAGGGCCAAGGAGCTGTAGGAAGTGATAGACAAGTTGGCAGAGCCGGTGGCACATGCAACTGACCCGACGCGTGTGCAAGATGAGTTGGAGGAAGCTAGGATAAAAGTCCTGGAGAACGCCAAAGAGCTAGCACAGTTACAGCAGGACGTGGATATCACCATCCGAGAGCTTAACTCGGAAAATCGAGTCAAGGGCGCGAAGACCCGGCTTGATGCAACGAGATTGAGAGGAAGTAACCTCAACGAAGAGCTGGCAGATGCGACATCGAAGATAACACCGGAGAACAGCAATGAGACGGCCATGCGTCCAACGTACAACACAACAGCAGCTAATCTGCGAGCAGTAGAAGCAGCAATGGCAGAACTACCCCACTTGGAGGGAGAAGCAAAGAAAAGGAAGCAAGTACGAGGCAATGAGTTAGTGAAAGCAGCCAGCATGCTGAATGTGGCGTACTATAGAGCAAATCCGGGTATACCAGGGAGGTAACAGCTGGTTCACTCGGCGACTCCTGTCCCGGCAAGATCGGTTGGCACACAGCATCCTCACCCGGAGCGGCGCCTAGGCCGAGGAAAGAAAAACGTGTGGATTCTGGAAGAAACAAGCAGATGGTCGCCTATGATCTGGCAGTGGTTCAAGGAAACCCGACGCATGCGCAAGGGGCAAATAGAAATAATTCCCAAGAAAATGAAAACCAGGAAAAAAATGGGCAGAGAAATGACAACGGAGGGCAAAATTTTGCGCCTCATGCTAGGCGCGGAACTCACTTGGCAGGAGGAGGAAATCGAGCTCCAAATAACGCACCAGCTCAGCCGAAAAGAAGACAGCAAAGCGCGGGAAAATCAGTTCAACAACCTGCTGACCCGAACGCGAATAAGTATAATGATGGTTACTCGGCTGTGGTAAATGACGGGTATGAACTGCCGGATCATGCATATCAAGTAATGGGAGCAAGATTTGGAGGCAGGAACCTTCAGTCGGATGATGTAAGGCTGAAGCTTGACCGCATAAAGATGGCATAGATAATTGAATCGCAAGGTCCGTAGGGTCTAAAGTGCTTTGGCCCAAGGATCATGAAGGAGCCACCGGTGCCAAATTTCCAGCTGGCCAGAGGGACAAAAACGTATGATGGAGGCACAAGCCAGAGGACTGGCTCATAGATTATGGAACTGCTGTGAATATCATGCAGGGAAACTTGAGATGGGTAGTACGTTACGTGCTGCAGATGCTGGAAGGACCAGCTCGGGTATGGTTGAACAATTTGCCACCCGGAAGCATCAACAGTTGCATCGACTTTCATGACGCTTTCTAGAGAAATTTCACGAGCACTTACAAGAGGCCGAATGGCCCACAACAACTAGCAATGTGCAAGCAAAGACTAAATGAGGCAGACAGGGAATTCCTCACAAGGTGGTGTACAATGCGTAACTCTTGTGAAGGGGTAATCGAGTCACAAGCAATCGCATGGTTTGCACAAGGATGTAGACATGGAAGTGTGTTGTGGCAAAGGCTACAAAGAGATATGCCGGCAAGCCTGGCAGAGATGATAAGAATCGCCGACTCGTATGCGTTAGGAGATCCGACTCAGCCGCTGCTCATGTCGGCAGACGG
The DNA here is from genome assembly GCA_916181665.1 of Avena sativa. Taxonomy (NCBI): domain Eukaryota; kingdom Viridiplantae; phylum Streptophyta; class Magnoliopsida; order Poales; family Poaceae; genus Avena; species Avena sativa. Next base: position 515,203,165 of record OV702294.1, read on the forward strand.
GATGACTGAGACTCAGATCTATGACGCTGCCGGGTCGCAAAGGCGCCAGGAAAGATCCGAATACAGAAGCAAGAGAAGAGACGAAAGACTAGATTACAGATATGGTTCGACTCAGGTTGAAGATGTGAGTGAGGATCATCCAGATGCTGGAAGAAGTCAGCGTCAAAGGATAAATGGTTAACAACAATGGGTGCCAAAGAATGACGGCAAAAGGCCATACGATCATAGGAAGCAGTATCAGGACCGACAAAAATACACCTATGAGATGATGCTGGATCAGCCATGTAAGTTTCACACACCTAATCCGAGTAAACCAGCCAATCACACGACGAGGCAATGCACTTGGTTTCAGAAAGGAGATAGAGTGGACACGCCGAATAAGCATCTTCCACCACATCCCCCTCCACCACTTACAGGAGGAAATGCTCAAGCAGTAGGAGCATATAACAGATATGAAAACAGGAAGCCGAGGTATCAGAATCAAGAAATAAGAGAAGCTGTGCACCAGGTGCACAATCCAAGAGGTGACGACGCTCATGTCGGCCACGGAACCAGAAATGAGTACAGAGAACATCACCAGAGCTATGTTGTCTTTGTCACAGAGCCAAATGACAAGAAGAGCCAGCAGCGACGAATGATGGAAGTGAATGCCACGATGCCGGCAATTCCCAAGTACATGCATTGGTTTGAGCAAGAGATAACTTGGAGTATAAAAGATCACCCCAAGATCATGCCAACCCCTGGAGGATATGCTCTGGTTTTGGATCCAACATTCATGGGGCCAGATATCAATGTGAAATTTTCAAAGGTATTGATCGATGATGGCAGTAACTTCAACATCATGTACAAGGATACCATGCTCAAATTAGGCATTACGATGAACATGCTGGAGCCGACTAAGACAACTTTCCACGGTATTGTGCCGGGACTGTCCTGAACATTCTGGGTCGACGTCTTATTCGGCAACAGAGAAAATTTTCGCACTGAAGCTATAGAGTTCGAGGTGGTAGATTTGGTCAGCTCATATCATGCCTTACTCGGCAGGCCGGCTATGGCAAAGTTCATGGCTACTCCTCACATCGCTTACTTAAAGATGAAGCTGCCATGCCCATGTGGGGTGATCACAGTTGAAGGAGATTACAAAAGATCTATTGCTTGTGCCTCAGCCGGATCTTCACTGGCCGAGTCACTCGTCATAGCACAAGAGAAAAGTCAGATGTTGGAAGTGGCAGCATTGGCCAAAGCAGCACAAATGTCCATGCCGACACTCACCAACCCGCATGGCAGTGTGTCATTTCAAGCTACCAAGGAAACCAAGAAGGTGCAGGTGGATGAAACTTTCCCAGAGCGCACAGTTACCATTGGGGCTGGACTTACAGACAAATAGGAAAACGAGCTCACCAGCTTCCTTCGTGAGAATCGGGACATCTTTGCATGGTCCACTCAAGATCTGCAAGGAGTTCCGAGGGAGCTGGCTGAGCACTCTCTTCATGTAAGACCAGATGCAAAGTCGGTGAAGCAACCCCTCCGCCGCTTCGTCGAAGATAGGAGGAAAGTAATAGCTTCCGAGATTGCAAGACTTTTAGCTGCTGGATTCATCATGGAAGTACTGCACCTGGACTGGTTGTCAAATCCAGTCTTGGTCGAGAAGAAAAAAGATGACCCGAATGTGGCAGTGGTATGGCGCATGTGTATTGATTACACGAACCTCAATAAGGCGTGTCCAAAAGATCCATTTCCTCTGCCTCGGATCGATCAACTCATAGATTCTACTGCTAGATGTGAGTTGTTGTCGTTGTAGATGCGTATTCAGGATTCCATCAGATACCACTGAATCCAAATGATCAAATAAAGACAGCTTTTATCACCCCGTACGGGGCTTATTGCTATCGCACCATGCCATTCGGATTGAGAAATGCAGGCGCAACATATCAAAGATGCATGCAAAAATGCTTGCAAGATCAATTGGAAAAAAATGTTCAAGTATACGTCGATGACGTGGTAATTAAAACCAAACAAAGTCATACTCTAATTGAGGACTTACGTCAAACATTCGCAAACTTGAGAAGATTCCGGATGAAGCTTAACCCAGAAAAAATGTACATTTGGTGTCCTGGCTGGCAATTTACTCGGATTCCTTGTATCCAGTCGAGGAATCAAAGCTAACCCGACAAAGATCAGGGCCATCGAAAGAATGGAATTGCCAAAAACCCTCAATGATGTCCAGAAATTTACTGGATGCCTGGCCTCGTTGAGCAGGTTTGTTAGTCGGCTAGGTGAAAAAGCCCTACCACTATATCAGCTGATGAAGAAATCAGACAAATTCACATGGACACACCAAGCTGATAGCGCTTTCCATGAATTGAAGAAAATGTTGGCAATAGCACCAATATTAGCGTCACCATTATCCAAGGAGCCAATGTTGCTCTATGTCGCCACAACCAACAAAGTTGTAAGTGCAGTAATAGTGGTTGAACGTGAAGAAGGGGGCAAATCAGTCCAAAGACCGGTGTATTACTTGAGCGAAGTGCTCTCTGTCTCGAAACAGAATTACCCGCATTATCAGAAGATGACATATGTGGTATATATGGCAGCAAAGAAGCTGAAACATTATTTTAAAGAACACCCAATCCGGGTAATATGCGAGGCACCTATCGCGGATATATTGGGAAGCAAAGATGCCAGTGGCCGAGTCGCCAAATGGGCCATCGAACTAGCACCATACACTCTACAATATGATAGGCGATATGCAATAAAATCTCAAGCTATCGCAGATTTCTTTGTAGAATGGATGGAAATGCAGTACGAACCACCACTGCTAGATGCGAATTACTGGAAAATGCATTTTGACGGGTCCAAGACGAAAATGGGTCTGGGCGCCGGGATAGTGCTCACATCTCCAAAGAGGGACCAACTGAGGTATGTGTTTCAGATTCATTTTGCTGCTTCTAACAACGTTGCCGAGTATGAAGCACTTGTCCATGGCATTAAGTAGCCAAGGAAATTGGAATCAAAAGGATCATGTATTTTGGCGATTCGGATTTGGTGATTCAGCAAGTGTCTGGACATTGGGATGCGCTGGACGCAAACATGGCATTATATCATTTCCACGTACAACAAATTTCAGGATATTTTGACGGTTGTGAATTTCATCACATTCCTACAGCAGAAAATGAGGCAGCAGATGTACTATCCAAACTAGGATCATCTAGGCAAGCAATACCACCAGGGGTAGCGTTGGAGCATCTTAGGAAGCCATCGATCAAGCCGTCACCGGAGTCCGAATCAATCAGGGTCATCCCGGCGAGTCAGGAATTAGAGGCAGTGCTAATGGGCATCGACTCAGGGGTAGGTTTGAGTCACTCGGGGACTGATCCGTTCAATTCAGGGATCGCCGAATCACACTCGGGGACTCCTTAGGTTATGTCGGTAGAGCATATGTCGGCGGAACCAATGGACATTGATGTTGAAGCAGACCCGGAACCACTAATACCAATGTGGGCACAACCAATATTCAGCTATTTGAAAGATGGGACCTTGCCGAGCCTCCAAACATTGGCAAGGCAAACAACACGAAGAGCAAAAGCGTACACCAGAATCAACAAGGAACTCTACAAGCGAAGTGTGACAAGTGTACTGTAGCGTTGTATCAGCTCAGAGAAAGGCCAGGAGATCTTATTGGATATCCATCAAGGAGAGTGCGGGCACCATGTGTCATCAAGAGCATTGGTAGCCAAGGCATTCCGACATGGAATCTACTGGCCAAGCGCATTGGCACAAGCGCAAGAGTTAGTCGGAAGATGCAGTGGTTGTCAACACTATGCGTCCAAGTCGCATTTACCAGCGTCTGAATTGAACACTATACCAATTACTTGGCCTTTTGCAGTATGGTGCCTAGATATGGTAGGACCATTCAAACTAGCAAGAGGAGGTATGACTCATATCTTGGTCATGATTGATAAGTTCACCAAGTGGATAGAAGTGAAACCAATCAAGAAATTGGACGGTAAAACAACTGTCACATTCTTACGGGATATAATCCTCAGATACGGTTACCCACACAGTGTGATCACTAACAATGGCATGAACTTTGTCGAAGGAGCTTTTGCTTGCTTCTGTGGGAAACACCGAATAAGACTCGATGTAGCATCAGTCGCCCATCCAGAATCAAATGGACAAGTTGAACGGGCTAATGGCTTAGTTCTGTCCGGGATAAAACCCCGCTTAATGGAACCACTCCAGAGATCGCCTGGTTGTTGGATAGAGGAACTACCCTCAGTACTGTGGAGCCTAAGAACAACTCCGAATCGGTCAACTGGTTATACGCCATTTTTCATCGTATATGGGGCGGAAGCGGTTTTGCCTGCCGACATAGAATATGACTCGCCAAGGATAAGGAAATACTCGGAAGCCAAGGTAAAAGAGGCCCGAGAAGATGGAGTAGACTTACTCGAAGAAGCAAGGGAACTGGCATTCTCCAAATCCGCTATATATCAAAAAAATCTCGGACGCTACCATAGCCGGAAAGTGCAACCTCGTGTTTTTCGAGAAGGAGATATGGTGCTAAGGCTGGTGCAGCGCACAGCAGGAATGCATAAATTATCACCTCCACGGGAAGGTCCATTCATTGTAAGCAAAGCATTGCACAATGATTCCTACTATCTCATAGACACTCGTGAAGCCAAAAGAACAAGGCGGACAGGTCAGGAGATGAAACCAAAAGGCCATGGAATGTTGCACTGCTTTGTCCCTTCTATACTTAGGAGAAGCAGTGCATGTATCACTCGAACTCTCATATGTCAGACATGTTTTCCGGCTATGTGCTAATAATAAAATGGTATGATTCGAAAATCTGACTCGGGGACTACCCCTTAAGTTTTGCATTTCAATTATCTTACATCGGCTGGCGTGATACCCAAAATTTATCTCGGAACAAGTAGTGTTTACTCGGAAGAAATCAACTCTTCGACTATGCTGTTGTCCGAAAACACGGCTTCATGGCAAGCAAGAGAAAAAGATGTAAGACGGGTAAACACGAACACTGGATAAGTACAAAGGAGAAACGCGAGTCGGCTTTAGTTTTTTCCTAACTCTTTGCAGGTCGTGTTATAGTACGTGTCGAGTAATGTCGGCAAAGTTATCCAAGTTTCATACTCGCTAACTATATCCTTCGTACTTTGAGACCCTAATGTCGAACGCCGAAAAAGGTAGACAAGGGACAAATGCAAGGAAAGGTGACACGGCAAAATGAAACTCGGGGACTTGCCTTGAATGATTCGCACTGAGAACATAATGCAAACATATAAAGATTATCAAAAGGCACATAATCAAACTTAGAAGTGCAATGTATGTTACATAAAATATGTACCCGACATACCGGGGATCTTATCAAAGTTCGAGTGTTGGTTAGCCTAGGGAGCAGAAGAACTCGGAGGAGCATTCTCGAAGCCAGGAGTGGTGCTTGGAGCATTGGCCGGGTGAGGGGCATCTGTGGCCGGGTCATCTGGATCATCTGACTTGGTTGCTTCGCTGTCGCCACCCTCTTCATTAGCAACTTCGACGAGCGGGTCGCCAAGGTCGAGGAAGCTAGGCCCTTCACACCAAGCGTGCACCATGGTGTACTCGATCATGGCATAAGCTTGCTCCTGGCGCTTATTGATCAGCTCTGGGTCATTCAGCCATTTTCCACCCACCCCTTATGCGAGCAAGAACATCAAGGTTGATGTCCTCGTACCATGAAAGCACGAAGGAGAGAGCCTTGTCCGCGACAGCTCGGCCAGCCGACTCATGCCATTGATCCAGCCGGTCTTCAGTAAGGAGTAATCTGTCGGCAAGTGGCTCGATGAGTTCGGGTGGGTCTTCATCCGGCCAGAGCATGCGAAACGCATGGATAGCCGACTTGAGTAAGTCCACACCGCAAGACCTGAGGGTCTTGACCCGTTCAGACACTGCTGCGAGGAGCTCCTCCATGGACACCTCGCCGTCAGTAGGAGCACCAGCTTCGGCTCTCACTTTCTTCATGGCTCGGACGACAAACATGTTGGCCTTAGGAAAATTCTCTTCAAGAAAAAAGAGAAAGTTAGCAGATAACAAGGGCAGATGGAAGAAGTCTAGAAGGACTTATACGGTGCGTAAAGAGTAAGAACTCACTACCGAGAAAGAAGTTGATGGCGGCGAGTTTGCTATGCCAAGTCTTGGCCTTGGCTTGAAGGGCATCCGAGTTCAGATTTGCCGACTCGACCGATGATTCGGCCTTGTCGAGCAGCCTCTTGGTCTTCTCGGTGCTGGCGGCCTGCTGCTCATTCTTCTCAACAAGTTCTTCCTTCGGCCCTTTCACCTCGGCCAAGTGCTTCTGCTCCGTCTCGGCCATCAGTTTCTTCAGCCGAGTCACCTCTCGCGCTACTTTTGGAGTTCGGCTTGGTGCATCTCTGCTTATTCAGGACAAATATTTGTCAGTACCAACAGAAATCTTTCAGCTATTGGCTTAGGGAGGCAAGAAATTTACTCTCGGCCTCGCTGATTTGCGAGTGAAGATCATTGATGGTAGACTGAGCAGTGGATGTGGAACAAGAGCCAGAGAAAAAAATGAGAATATGAACCAAGGAAAATTACATCGAATAGAAAAAAAAGGAAGAGCAAAGATATTACCTTGGCCGTGGGTGTCAGTCTGTAGCTTCTCATACACAAGTTCGAGCTTGCGATGTGCAAGGACGAGAGCTTGGTGCACTTTGGTGCTCTCGTTATGCGTGAGCTAATCAAAGAAGACAGACAATAAGGAAGAGTCAATTCAGGCAACCTGCCGAATAAAAAAGATTAAGAGTTTACAGCCGAGTAAGTTCCTTACTCGACAGTAACCTCGAGGGCTAGGGATTGAAGCTCTAACATGAGTTTGGCATAAAGAAATCAAAAAGCTTAAGAGTTTATAGCCGAGTAAGTTCCTTACTCGACAGTAACCTCGAGGGATAGGGATTGAAGCTCTAACATGCAAGCTTGGGATTCAAAGATTAAAGTGATTGGTGAGAGCTTACGGCCGAGTAAGTGCCTTACTCAATCGTAACCTCGGGGACTAGGTGATATGTATAAAGGACTCAACAGTAAAAAAGAGTAAGAATTTACTTTACCTCGTTTACTTCGTCGGCATAGGCCATCAGAGTAATGGCCTGCTGGGTCATGTCGGAGACGGCCTTGGGGCCCAGCTTCAGCTTCTTGCCGGCATGAGTGCTGACCTCCTGCTCGCCTACTGCATTCCATGCCATGGCGTAAGGCTCAGCCGAACCAAGGCTTTTGCCACTGAGCGTCCGAGTGAGAACTGGACCCATTTTTAGGGCGGTTCCCACAATGGCATGGGTCGCAGCAGCAGAAGTATGGAGGGTAATAGCCCTGGAGCCATCATCTGACCCGGCAGCCGCAGATTCGTCCCCCTTACCCGTTGAAGCGATCATTGTCGCCGACATCGGAGGCCGGATCTGAGGAGCAGAACCCGGAGCGCAGACTAGCATATTTTGCTTGGAAGAGGTGGATTTTCCAGATGAGGGGCGAGTAGAGCCAGAAGCCTTGGGCTGGGTCTGGCCCTTTGACAAAATTGGAGAGCGAGCAGAAGGATTTGGAGAAGAACACGGAGCCGCCTAACTGGGCTCAACAGTTTTGCTGGCTCCAAGATCAGGAAGTTGTTCATTCACATCAGCTTTAGGGCTGATGCCAGAGGAACTGGTGGCAGAAGGTTTCTCGGCGCCAGATTCACGGGCACCAAGATCAGGAAGTTTTTCCTGGCCAGCACCAGGGGCGCTAGCCGAATGACCCACCGGGTCTGACTGACACTGAGAAGCGTGAGCCTCAACAGTGCGAGCCTCAACCCGGACGGGACTCGGCACCGCCGAGTCAACTGGAGGAGGTGCAGGCCTAAGAGGCGAGGCAATGCTAGAAGCAGCCTGATTCGCCGTCAAAGGTGCGACACTGAAAACAACGAGACATATATAACAGAACATCAGCAAGAAAAGAATGGAGCAAGCAGAGTACAAAAAGCTTACCGGTGACAACCAGGTCACGGACGACTCGGCGTGTGACTCGGCGCCCAGCAGCTTGGCAAGTCTCACCCAGGCTAGCAGCAGCAGGGGCAGCAGGAGCTACTGGAGTGGGCTTGTTCTTCTTGGCCGACTGAGTGCTGGAGGAGGCTCCGCGTCGCTTCGGCTTGGCGACGGGGATCTTGCCAACTCCACCCATGGCGAGAGGAGGAGTGTCATGTACCTAGCCAGCTGCATAAGTAAATAACGGGATTACTCGGATAAGCAAGGAGATTAAGGTCACAAGGCATATACCTCCAAAAGCGTACAATCATCATCCTCATCATCGTCAGACCAATCTTGTAAGGGATTGCGAGATTGACTCTTACCTGAAGCTGAAGCAGCCGCAACGTGCGGGATGGGCATGAAGCACTCCAGGTCATAATCGACCTCATCCGAGTCGGAGCGGTCCCCATGATAACCAACAGGAGGGACAGTACTGTCATCAACCTGGTGAAGGAGATTCTGCGGAGGACAAATAGAGTGAGAAATTAAAAACTAAACTAAGAGTGGCAAAAGAGCTAAAGCCTACTCGGCAAGAAAGTGATTCGGAAAACTTACCTAGGGGACAGGCCTGATCGGGCTAAACGGTGGGAAGCTCCAAGCCCAATCATCCGCCAAGTTCAATTTAAAGATTGAGCTTACTCGGCGGGCAATGGAGTCATGGGTGAGCTCCTTAGTGGAGTGCCAAGTGGGATCGTGAGAGCCACTCATGAAGCACATCTTGTGGCTCCTCGCTTGGATGGGGCTAACCTGGCGTGAGACGAAGGTGCACATGAGGTCAGAGTCGGTGAGATGAAAGTTCTCATCCGGCGATAGCAACCTTTCCAAGATTGCGTTAGCCTTGTTTACCGCAGCGTCTTGGTCGCGCGGGTCAAGATGCCAGTGTTTCTTATTGGGGACCTCATCCGAGAAAGGGAGAATCCGGATGTTATCAGTGGACCCGCTGTTTTTGACATAGAAAAAGGTTCTATGCCACTTCTTGAAGGATTCAATACCAGTAACCCGAGGAAAGATAGAATCTATCCTGGGCGTGATGCTAGCAGCACCGCACCGGGTCGGCCTCTTCTAGGATCGAGGAGCACCATGCTGGGGAACAACCTGAACCTTAAAGACAAAATATTTGGCCCACAAAGGAACTGTAGGCCAAATTCCAAGGTAGGCCTCGCAAGCGGAGATGAAACAACAAAGAGAGCCAATCGCATTGGCAGGGAGATGGTGGGTCTGCAGATGGAAGATAGAAAGAAACGACGAGAAGAAGGTGCTCATAGGAAGAGCGAAACTGCGTTCAAAATGGGAAAGGAAAACCACCCGCTCGCCAGCTTGGGGCTTAGGAGAGATCTCACCGGAAGGGAGACGACAATCCACCTGTAGCGGAATGCGTCTGGTGGAGAGGAGCCACTCCACCTCCTCGATGGAGACCTCCGAGCCTTCCCAGCCTCCACGCTCGTCGACGGGAATCTCCTGCTCCTCAGCACCATCAGCGCCGTCGCGAGCGTCCATGAGATCAGCAGAGTCCGTCTCCTCCATGGTAGGAAGAGGCTTGGAACAACGTGGACTCGTCCTAGAATGGAAAGAAGACAGGGGAAATCGCAACGCAAGAGCAGGAGGAAGAAGGAACCGCAAAGGGGGCAGTTCGATTTTGCGGGCGCGAGGAAGAAGAAAGGCAAAGGGAAAACTGAAAGGGCATGGGGAAGTGGAAACCCCTAACCCCTACTTAAGGGAAGTAAAAACCCCGATCGTGGGATCTATTTGTGCCGTGCGGCCAGCGTGTGGCCGTGTACTAGGCCCGGAAAGCCAGTCAGCAAGCGCCACGTAGCCAAGGATACACGAAAAATCCTGTGCCACGTCACGACTAGAAGGACAAGAGGCGCAGGTCGATGGGACTGCCACAGTGACGGGGAATAACTGTGCAGCCGTCACTGTGTCGCCAGGGCTTGGAACAAAAATTGAGGCAAGTAATCATGATTACTAGCTGTCAGTGATTGAAGCGCGCAGAAAATGACTCGGAATTGGCCAAAGTAACTCGGCTCGAGGCAAGAATGAGCCAAGATTCAAAGAGTTGACCCGAAATTGTCAGACTAACCCGACAAGGTGCGAAGTTGCGACAGATAAAGACAAAAACTAAGTTCCATTCACACAAAAGGAACCTGGAGACGCCTAACAGCTTGAACTGCTAGACCTCACCAGCTTCGAGGACTAATGTCGGGGGGATAACCCCTGGTAGGGTCACGGGAGGGGAAACATAGCGCAGCTGGGTTGGCTCCGAGTAAAGAAAGAACCAGGCCAGGTAAGAACGGCCGGGTAAGATAAGCATGAAAGCCGACATACAAACTATGTCGGCCAGCATAGGACAAAGTTGTAACCCTTGCAGGAACCAACGAGCCGAGTCAACCGAGGAAGGGCCGAGTCAAGAAGGACGCGTGGCACCTTTCCGAGTAAGGTTCAGAAGGGACCATGGTAAAGCATGGTCAAAAGAGAAGGTTGACGCCGGCTGACACAAAAGGAGTCGGGTGACGCCCAAAGCATGTGCTGATGTACAAAGTAACAACGTGACGCCAAAAAGAACAAGAAGCAGCGTACCAGAAGACCGTTAGCTTTCAAGCTTTATGGAACAGGCCCCTGCGATTAGGGCAAGCCCATGACCAGGCCCACATTGTAGGGACCAAGATCCAAATAGTAAACCCTAGAACCCAAAGGGGTATTAGCTAGCTAGCACTTCCTATATAAGGGAGGGCATAGCAGTAGTAGAAGGAGGTTGGACCAAGTAGGGAACGAGTGATGTGAACTCTAGCCTAAACAGCTCAAGGAGAACCTGTAATCTTTGGGAAATCAATCGAATTTCCAAGTCTGGAGAGTTCTTATTGTTCTTCGTGCATGGCTCGACCGTGTACTCCCTCCCTGGTGACCACAAGCACCCATTCGGCCCCCAACTTAAGCCTACCCATGGCATCTGTCGTGCCACCACCACCACATGTTTCCTCATGGGGGTTTCCATACTTTTGACGCATTCCACCTTGTTTCCTTTGTTGAACTATAGGATAGATGGGGCATTGGATATGGACATGATTATTTCCTTCACATAGGAAACAAGTAGCTTGTGATGTGGGGCATTGTTTAGTTGAATGTTTCTCTTCACAATTAGGGCATTGATCCACATGCTCTTTGGAAGTGTGATCCATGTCTCCACAAATATTGCAAGCTTGAGTTCCTTCTATAATATCATCCTTGACATCATTGTTGTCACAAACTCCTTGGGAATGGTTGTCTTTCATGTTGATCATTTGAGTGGTCATCCCTTGCAACAATTAGGATTGGATTTCCAAAAACTTTTGCATGGTTGGGTCTAACTCATTGGGGTTGGCTAAAAACTGAGTTGTCACTTGATGGAACTGGGCTTGGGTTGCTAAAAGCATCTCTTGGTTGTTGTTGTCACCATTCTTGATGTTGCAATCTCTTGGGGAAGTCATCTGTTTGGGTTGGATTGGGATTAGAATAGGCAGAAGATTTCTAAGGAAGAAGTCTAATCACACACAACAATTCACACAAGTAATGTGCAAGCAATCACAAACAACATTCCACTCAAGAAACAAAGTTCAAGCACATTTTTAGGCAACAAAATATTTTTGCTACACCACATAAGTTGGTGGGTTTAAACTAATTATTAGTATCGTGGTCCAACTATATGGTTCACTTGAGATCATCCCATTGTTCTTAGGTGTTTCTTCTTGAATGACATCATGGTTTCCTTGGAACAATTCTTGTGTCTTGGTCACAAAACTTCAAAGGTGATGATGGTTCCTTCTAAGTTGTGTTTCCTTAGTCTTCAAGTCTTGAGTAATATTTCATGTCTCACTTGTAGTCCTTAGTGATGTCCAAGTTGAAATCCTTGTTGAAACTAAAGTTGAAGTCATTTGAGTTGGTGAAGTCCTTTGCTCATGTTGAAGTCTTTGCTTATGGTGGAGGCTTTGTCCATCAAGTTTGAAAAGGAAGAGATGTAGAATCAAAACCAAAATGGTTGAGGAAAGAGTTTACCAGATTGTTTGTAAATAAGTTTTGGAACAAATACAACTCCTATTTTTCTAAGGGGTTTTGTCCAATCCTAGGGTTACAATCCTACAGGCAACACAGTGCTCTGATACCATCTGTACAGGTCCCAACCTTTAATAAGGTAGAGATCCCTGTGTTTACAATGCTAGTCCATGGATCAATAGCTAGCATCCACAGTTAAGATGGAATATCAAGAAACAAAGGTCATAATACAACTTTATAACCAGGAATAAAATAATTCATTACATCTTACATAGCTCATTTGGCTATCTCATTATGCAGCAGAAATAACTATATAGCATGCAGTCCTTCATCTTCAAAGTGCCACATGCAATCATGTTGGTTGTAGACTTGTAATCCTAATCAACACACTTCACTAACATCAAACAAACCTGCAACATAATAAGTTATAGCCACAAGGGTCAATACATTTGAATTGTATTGGCAAGTGATACTATGGTAGTATAGTGGTAACTATCATCTATATGCATTTGGCTAAGTGTAGCTTAGGCTTGCTTTGCTCAAAATAGATTTTCCTTATCATTTGAAAACACTAAGTTTTTTTTGTCAAAATCACCCAAGGCATCTACCAATCAAAGATTGAAGATCCTTTAACCCTTGTTCAACGACAAGTTTTTAACTTAGAAATTAGGATGAGGAGATTCTTGATAGCTTCCATGTCTTGATGCTCAAATTGTCCATTGCCGGGGACACGGCTAAGTACTTAGTTTCTTCCTTCTGCAGAGGTGGTGCACTTTCCCCACAAGACTTGATTTTCACCAAGACATGACCTTTCAGAAGCCTTCCCTTAGACCAAAATGGACGCGTTCCAAACCTATCACCCACTACCACCAACTGTCCATTTGGCTAAGTAAATGCAACCTATATGATCCAGGCCGAGCCCATAATGCCAAGTGGCTGCACTAGAAGCTTCTTAACATTTGGCATCTCAAATCCCTTTGTTCTTGGGTGGCATTCCACAAGTGAGATACACAGGGTAGACCATTGGAAAATGGGCCCTGGTAACCACTCAACCAAAAACCACCAAGCAATTACCATTCCGCACAGGTGTTTCATTCACTTAGTTGTTTTATTAAGCAAAAACATAAGTCAAAGACTTAGCAATATTTTTCCATAGCATGAATATATTCCACCCTTGGTTGCTACTAGGTAGGCTAAGCATGATAGTAGTAGGAATCTTACTTAGGGAAAATTCTACTAAGGTTTCTTCTACTAGGATTTCCCATGGCATAGTTTATACCTAGCAAAAATTCCATGCAAGTCCTACTTAAAAATAATACTAATGCATAGTGAAAATAATGGGACAAAAGTATGAAGCACTACTTTCCTTTTTGGTAGAGAATATAATTTCACTCCTTGATCCCTCAATAGTCACACTCTTCAATTTTCACTACAATTTAATCAAGGCACAAATTCAATCTACCATTCAAGCAATTCATCACATAGAATAATAAAATCAAAGCAATGCATGCAAGCATGCCAAAGATTGATTTATTTGGAAAAGTGGTTTCTAATAGGTTATAAACATTTTAAAACACCTATTGGTCATTTATAAAAGTGGCAAAACCATTTGATATTAAGTTAGTGAAAATGGCCATTTAAATCATTCTTGTTTTGCTAGAAATGATTTAAATCAAGTATTATTTTCTAGTGTTTGACAAATACATCTTTAAACACAAATGTTAGTGTTTGATGGTCAAGTGTTTATTATTAAAACCATTTGCAAAAGGTTTTACCTATAAACCATTTTAATACCAAAGCAATATTTTATATTGTTGGAAATGCATTTTAGCAAAGTAATAATTTTATAGGGTTCATCAAATATATTTTTAAAATCCTAAAACCCGGTGTTTAGGGTTAGAGAGTTTAATTCAAATCATTTCCCAAAGGTTTTACTCAAAAAGCATTTTAAAACATAAACAATGTTTTTTATTTTAACTAGAAATGCTTTAATTCAAAGATTTATTACTTAGACTCACAAAATATGTTTTTAAAACCAAACGTTGGTTTCTATGGTCAGTAGGTTCAAAACAATCCAATTACAAAAGATTTTACCCTAAAATTTTTTTTAGAATGAATTTATACACAAATTATGCCTACACATGTTTCTGCAAAACAACTAAGTTTATAGAAGCAAATCATTAAACAAAGGGCATGGTTGGATAGAATTCTTCTTGCTGATTCCATTGATATAAAATTTGCAAAATTTGGACATGTAGATTAAAAGTTATAAATTTTATAAAATCAAACATCTACTAGAACCTTTTCTGTTTTTAAAACAATACTCTGGCCATGTGGTGTGTTCTGATTGGACCATACTGTTTCGTTCGGATCAAGCAATGTGGACCGCAGGATTTAAAGGGCATCACACGGATCTGATTGAACGATACCTCTTCGATTAAATAACCTATCACATCCACTGGATCTTCATCCAACGGTTCACAGCACACCAACCATAGATTGGCGGTGCTGGCGGCGGCGAGTGGCGGCGGCGTGTCTGGTGGCGGTGGTTCGGTGAATCTAGAAAGCGAGAATAGGAATAGAGGGGCTCACCAGGTTCACGGGGTCGCGGTGATGCTTAAGGTGGCCGCAGGATGGACATGGGCGCACGGAGTCGATGTTGATTGCTCGCCAGAGATGCTCCTGGCGTCGGGCACGCTCTGGCATCATCGAGGGCGAGGTTGTGGTGCGCGCTAAGACAAACCAGGGATGCGGTTAGATGCGTGCGAGAGAGGGGATGTAGGAGTAGCAACCAGTGAGGAGGGGGCGGTCAGGTCTCACCGTGGGGGTTCGCCGGAGTGGAAGCAGACGACCGCGGTGCTCGAGTATGGTTGTTGTCGAGCCTAGGTAACTCGCATGGGCAAGAGGAAGGTGTTGGCAGATGCGCACGAGGTCGGCGAATAAGTCTGCGTGATCTAGGGAAAGGGGCGTGGTCTGGGCTCGCCGGAATTCATCGGTGAGATCGTCGGAGTAGAGGGGGTCTCGAGCAAATTCCGAGCAGCCTAGAGGCAGAGGGGAGTTGGCGACCGAGGGGAAAAGAAGGGGATACATGGGCGGTTAAATGGGCGTGGTCAGGGGCAAGATTCACGCGGCATTGATGCGAATTAACTTGAGGTTTGATTGACAGGAAATGGCGACGGGGAAATGAAGAACAGGTCGCGGCGGGTTGAAGAGATGACTGACAGTGTGGGGTCGCGCTGACAGCAAGAGAGAGGGAGTGCGCGAGGGGGGCAGGCGTCAGCGACTTTGCGGGTTAAAGCTTTGGTGCGAAACATTCTCCTCCGGGGAGAAGGAAATGGGCTTGCTGGGCCTGGTTTGCTGGGCAAGGTCCTTTCCATTTTTTTCTTCTCTTTTTATTTTTCTTTTTCTATTTCTTTTATTCTGTTTTGAATTTGTTCAAACAATTCCAACAACCTTTTGAATTCAAATCTTTACCAAACTTTCAGTAATTTTCTATTCCGTTCAAACTTTGGAATATTTCTTTTATTCCCATATGGTTTAATTATTCATTTAAAATGGTCCTTTTGTCTTTATTTAGATAGGATTTTATGTTTTCCAATTTATATTTTTAAATTTCAAATTTTACCAAATCCTTTTCAGTAGGTTTTATTTATTTATTAGGGTGTCAAATAATACACTTTGAATTATTTGAAATATTTTTAATATGATTTATTAATCACTGAAATTGGGCTTCTCTTTATTCAAATAAAATCAATTATGGTTTTAATTCCATATAATTTTATTTAAATGTTACTTTTATTTCGTTTAAGTTAATTAAATAACTTTTATTCCACTTGGGCAAATTCCATTTATTATTTTCCCATGATTTAATTAATCATTTCTATTAGAGATTTTGTAGTTATTTAATAGAATGGAATTTGGTTAATGCCATATAATTTTATTTGAATATTCTTTATCCATTTATTTTATTTGGATTTGGATTATATTTATTCCATTTGTTTATGGATTAGGCAAAGTTTTAATTTGACTTTAAATATTCCTTATTTATTTATTTATTTATTTCTCTGTCTTACCAAATCCATATCTTTTTTATTTATAGATCCAAAATTGGTGAATCCAATTTGTATAATTTTCTTTAATATTTTTTTATCCCTTTAAATCTCTTTAGGATTATTTTTCTCTCAATTTGGTATGGACTTTAGATAGGAGCTTTATTAGCTTTGGAAATTATTTCTTTTTAACTTATTAAATTCATAAGTTTTTATCCATGGTTCCAAATTGAATAGAATCAATTTCTATGGTTTTATAATATTTCTATTTGTCATTATTGATCATTTATAAATGCTTGCTGACAAATTTTTATATGGATCAAATCCATAGGCTTAGAGTAATCTTGGAAATGATTTTCTTCCATTAGGGTTTTAGGGTCTTGGTTTACGTTTCCAAATGTTTAAATTTCAAGGTGTATTTATGAAGAATGCATTTCACTTGATTTGATTTTAGGTGGATTCCCTTTTATTCAAAGTTTGTTCAAGATGGGTTTTTAAGTTTCCATTTGGAAATAAAAAGTTTCTTTTTACCCTTAAATTTCAACAATTATTTTTTTTATTTTTCACATTTCAAAATTTGGAAAATTTTGGGATGTGACAGTATTATTGTAATAAAATGATTCCTCTCTATTTCATTATCTTATTATCCCTTTGGTTCATAATTGTAAAGATAATATAATAATGTGTAATGTAAATAAGATTATTCTTTATTAATTCTTGTTTATTATTTCATTATTGTAATATCATATTACATTACTCATTTACTCATTTCATTTTATTTAAATTTCCACTATCTTTCTATTTGAATAAAAGATTATACCTTGTTTATAAATAAGAGTTCACCTCTTATTTTCTATTACAATTTAGTTTCCAATTATTATTCCATTTCAAATTCTTTTAAAATTCAAATTCAAATTTTCTTTCCCTCAAACACAAAGTACAATAGAGGTCATGTCGAAATCTATCGCACCTACCCTGATGTTTTCATCAGAGCAAGAGAGATCTCGATCCCCCTATAGCTTCTTTAGTTTTGCGAGAAAATTCTCCGGATTTTCTGATGCATGAATGCAATGCACACATCTAGGTTCAACTTATTTTTAAGCTCTAATGCTGGGATGTTACAGCGGATGACCATATCTTAAGATTATATCCTTTAGGAATGTGACAGCTATTTTTCCATCAAGTTTTTTGATGGGCTTCACTTCTATCCACTTGGTAAACTTGTCAACCATTACTAGTATATGAGTCATGTGTCCCCGTGCTGGTTTGAATGGTCCCACCATATCCAGGCAGCATAGCGCAAATGGCCAAGTGATTGGTATAGTCTTTAATTCGGATGCAGGTAAGTGTGACTTTGATGTGTAGTGTTGGAACCCGTTGCATTTTCTCACTAGGTCTTGTGCTTCCATCAGTGCACTTGGCCAATAGAATCCATGTCGGAATGCCTTGGCTACTAATGCTCTTGACGAGGCATGATTCCCACATTCTCCTTGGTGAATATCCAACAGTATCTCTTGGCCTTGTTCTGAACTTATGCAACGTTGCAACACACTTGTCACACTCCTCTTGTATAGTTCCTTGTTAATTATCGTGTATGCTTTTGCTTGTCTTTCTGTTTGTCTGGCCAATATATCATCGTCAGGCAAAGTTCCATCTCTTAAGTAATTGAATATTGGTTGTGCCTAGGCTGGTATTACTGGTGTTGGATCTGTTTCCTCATCAATTTCAATTGGCTCAGCCGACATAGTTTCTGCCGACATAACCTGAGGAGTCCTCGAGTGTGATTCGGCAACCCCTGGGTTAGACGGAACAATTCCCAAGTTACTTTATGGCTTGCCAGGATGAATATTGACTCGGATTCAGGTGACGGCTTGATTGATGGTTTTCTGAGATGTTCCAATGCTACTCCTGGCGGGATTGCTTGTCGAGATGAGCCTAACTTGGATAAAACGCTAGCTGCCTCATTTTAAGCTATGGGTATGTGATGAAATTCACAGCCATCAAAGTATCCCGAAATCTACTACACATGGAAACGATAAAGTGACATATTTGCATCTAGCGCGTCCCAATGCCCAGATACTTGCTAAATAACCGAATCTGAGTCACCGAAACATATGATCCTTTTGATGCCAATTTCTTTGGCCACTTTTATGCCATGGACACGTGGTTCATACTCGGCAACATTATTGGATGTGGCGAAGTGGATTTGCAACACATATTTGAGCTGGTCCTTCTTAGGTGAAGTAAGAACTATCCCGGCACCCAGGCCCATTTTCGTTTTGGACCCATCAAAGTGCATTCTCCAGTAATTCGGGTCTGGCAAGGGTGGTTCATAGTGCATTTCCATCCAGTCCATGAAAAAATCCGCCACAGCTTGAGATTTAATTGCATCTCGCCTATCATATTGTGGAGTATATGGTGCTAGCTCTATGGCCCATTTTGCCACTCGGCCGATGGCATCTTTACTGCCCAGTATGTCCGGGATTGGTGCCTTGCATATTACCCGAATTGGGTGTTCTTGAAAATAATGCTTCAGCTTCTTTGCTGCCATATACACCCCATATGTCATTTTGTGATAGTGAGGGTAGTTTTGTTTTGATGTAGAGAGCACTTCGCTCAGGTAATAGATTGGTTTTTGGACTGATTTTCCCTCTTCTTCACGCTCTACCACTATTACCGCACTGACAACTCTATTGGTTGCTATGACATAGAGCAGCATTGGATCTTTGGATAGTGGTGAGGCTAGTATTGGTGCCATTGCCAACATCTTTTTGATTTCATGGAAAGCGCTATCAACTTGCTATGTCCATGTAAATTTGTCTCATTTTTTCATCAGTTGATACAATGGTAAGGCTTTTTCTCCTAGTCGACTTACAAACCTACTCAACGAGGCTAACCATCCTGTAAACTTCTGGACATCGTTGAGTGTTTACGGCAATTCCATTCTTTCGATGGCTCTGATATTTGTCAGGTTAGCTTCACTTCTCCGGCTAGATACAAGGAATCTGATTAACTTTCCAGCCGGGACACCAAAGGTGCATTTTTCCAGGTTAAGTTTCATCCGGAATCTTATTAAGTTTGCGAATGTTTGACGCAAGTCCTCGATTAGAGTATGACTTTGTTTGTTTTTTATTACCATGTCATCGACGTATACTTGAACATTTTTGTCAAGTTGATCTTGCAAGCATTTTAGCATGCATCTTTGGTAAGTTGACTCTGCATTTCTCAACCGGAATGACATAATACGATAGCAATAAGCCCCTTACGGGGTGATAAAAGCTATCTTTATTTGATCACCGGATTTAGTGGTATCTGGTGGAAACCAGAGTACGCATCGACAACTGACAACAACTCACACTCGGCAGTGGAGTCGATGACTTGATCGATCCATGGCGGTGGAAATGGATGTTTTGGACACGCCTTATTAAGGTTCGTGTAGTCAATACACATGTGCCACACCACTGCCACGTTTGGGTCATCCTTCTTCTCATCGACCAAGACTGGATTCGACAACCAATCTGGATGCAGTACTTCCATGATAAACCCGACAACCAAGAGCCTGGCTATCTCGGCGGCTTTCACTTTCCTCCTATCTTCGGCGAAGCGGAGGAGGGGTTGCTTCACCGGCTTGGCATCTGGCCTTACATGGAGATAGTTCTCAGCCAACTCCCTCGGAACTCCCAGCAAATCCTATGTGGAACATGCAAAGATATCCCGATTCTCACGGAGGAAGTTGGTGAGCTCGCTTTCCTATTTGTCAGATAACCCGGCGCCAATAGTCATGATGCTCTCTAGGAAAGCCTCATCAACCTGTATCTTCTTTGTTTCCTTGGTGGCTTGAAAGGACGCATTGCCATGTGGGTTAGTGTGTGTCAGCATAGATATCTATGCTGCCTTGGCTAATGCTACAACTTCCATCATTTGCTGTTTTTCCTACGTTATCACCAGTGACTCGGTCAGTCAAGATCCGGCTGAGGCGCATGCAATAGATTGCTTGTAGTCACCCTCAACTATGATAACTCCACATGGACCTGGCAGTTTCATCTTTAAGTAGGCAATGTGAGGAGTGTCCATGAATTTTGCCATAGCTGGCCTACCGAGTAAAGCATGGTATGAACTAATAAGGTCTACCACCTCGAACTCTATGGCCTCAGTGCTACAGTTCTCCATGTTGCCAAATAAGACATCAACCCAGATCTTCCCAATTGGCTCGCATGACAATCCTGACACAATGCCATGGAACGTCGTCTTAGTCGGCTCCAACATGTTCATGGTGAGGCCTAACTTGAGCATGGTATCCTTGTACATGATGTTGATGCTACTGCCATCGTCTATCAGTACTTTGGAAAACTTCATATTGATATCTGAGCCCATGAAGGTTGGATCCAATACTAGAGCGTCCCCTCCCGGTGTCGGCATAATCTTTGGGTGATCCTTTATGCTGCAAGTTATCTCCTGCTTAGACCAGTGCATGTATTTTGGTATTGCTGGCATTGTCGCATTCACTTCCATCATCCATCTCTGTTGACTTTTCTTGTCATTTGGCTCTATAACAAACGCGACATAGCTCTAGTGATGCTCTCTATACTCGTTTCTGGTCCCATGGCCGACATGAGCGCCATCACCTCTTGGGTCATGCACTTTATGTACAGCCTCTCTTCTTTCTTGGTTATGATATCTCGACTACCGGTTCTCATATCTATGCTAAGTCCCAACAGCTTGAGCATTTCCACCTGTGAGCGGTGGTGGGGTAGGTGGTGGTAGCTGCTGAGTTGGCGAGTCTACTCTGTCACCTTTCTAGAACCAAGTGCATTGTCTAGTTGTGTGATTCGCCGGCTTACTTGGACCCGGTGTGTGAAACTTGCACGGCTGATCCAACATTATCTCATAAGTATACTTCTGGCTCTCTTGATATGGCTTTCTATGTTCATATGGCTTTTTTCCATCATTTTTTGGTATCCATTGTTGTTTCCCACTTGTTCTTTGACGATGGCTGCTTCCAGCATCTGGATGATATTGACTTATGACTGTGACTTAATTCAAACCGTACCTGTAATCTGGCCTCTCATCTCATATTTTGCTTCTGTACTTGGCCCTTTCCCGGCGCCTTTGCGACCCGGCTACGTTGTAGATTTGAGTCTTAGTCATCCCGTCTGCCGACATGAGCAGAGGCTGAGTCGGATCTCCTAGCGCATACGAGTTAGCAATTCTTATCATTTCGGCTAAGCTTGCCAGCATATCTCTTTGGAACCTTTGCCATAACACACTTCCGTGCCTGCATCCTTGTGCAAACCACGCAATGGCCTAGGACTTGATGACTCCTTCACAAGAGTTGCGCATAGTGCACCATCTAGTGAGAAACTCCCTGTATGTTACATTCGGTCTTTGATTGCACATAGCCAGTTGTTGTGGGCGATTTGGCCTCTTGTAGGTGCTTGTGAAGTTGCTCACAAAAGCTTCTTGGAAATCAATCCAGCTATTGATGCTTCCTGGTGGCAAATTATTGAGCCACACCCGCGCTGGTCCTTCTAGCATTTGCGGTACATACCGCACTGCCCATCTCAAGTTTCCCTATGCGATTTTTACCGCAGTTCCATAATCGATGAGCCCTCCTTCAGTTTCGTGCTTCCATCATAGGTATTTGTTCCTCTTGGCAGCTGAAAATTTGGCACTGGCGGTTCTCTCATGATCCTTGGGCCAAAACATGGTGGACCCTGTGGACCTTGTGATTCGATAAGCTCTGCCATCTTTATTCGGTCAAGCTTTAGGCTTGCATCATCCGGTTGGAGATTTCTGCCTCCGAGTCTGGATCCCACAGCTTGATACACGTGATCTGGCAATTCATACATGTAATTTACCATTGCTGCGTAACCACCATTGTATCTGTTGGCTTTCGGGTCTGCGGCTTGTTGCATTGCTTTTCCCGCACTTTGCTGTCTCTTTTTGGGTTGGGCCGGTGGAGGATTCGGAGCTGGGTTTCCTCCTCCTGCCGAGTGAGTCCCACGCCTAGGCTGAGGTGCAAAGTTCTAGCTTGCGTTGTCATTTCTTTGTCCTGCTTGCTTTTCTCGGCCAACATTTTCTTGGTTCTAATTTCCTTGAGCGGCATTTTTTCTTGTACCCTGGGCACAGGCCGGGTTCCCTTGAGCCACTGCTGGATCATAGGCAACCATCTGCTTGTTTCTTCCTGAATCCACACTATTTTCTTTTCTCTGTCTCGGCGCTGCTCTTGGCAAGGAGGCCGTATGCCTTGCTGACCTTGCCAGGATTTTAGTTGCCGAGTGAATGAGTTGTGACCTTCCAGCTATACCCAGATTTGCCCTGTAGTAAGCTTCATTCAGCATCTCTGCTGCTCTCACCAACTCTTTTACTCATTCTTGTTGCTTTTTCTTTGCCTCACCCGTCAGATGGGGTAACTCGGCCATTATCTCCTCTGCGGCTCTCAAGTTTGTTGATGCCGTGTTGTATGTCGGCTGCATGGCTGTTTCATTGCTGGACTCTGGTGTTATTTTGGATGTAGAATCCGCCATATCTTCATTGAGGCTCCCTCCTCTCATCCTTGTTGCATCAAGTCGGGTCTTAGCTCCCTTGACTCGATTTGTCGAGTTATACTCTCAAATCGTGATATCCATATCCTGCTGCATCTGGGCTAATTCCTTTGCCTTTTCCAGCACTTTTTCCTGGTTTCCTCTAACTCGGCTTGTATGCGCGCCGAGTCAGCTGCTGGTGCCACTAGCTCTGATAATTTTTCTATTTCTTCCTACAACTCTTTAGCTCTTTTACTCCTAGCTATGTTCTCTGACTTCTCTAGTGGCGCTTTCGCAGTTCTTGTTGCCCTTGGCGTTGCGTCTAGGTTTTCTCCCTCAGCATTCTCATTCACTACAGGAGATACTGGAGGTGCTGGGGGACGCGATGGATCTGGAGCTGTCATCATTAGCTCGGTGGAGACGAGCTGATGAAGCTTTCCCGTGGCGCGAACCGCAGGTGGATCCGGCGCCAGGATGACGTGCTCTAGGTATGCACGCTCCATGCCCACCACGACATAGACTTGGTGCTCACCGAACTTGATGAAGCGACCGCCCCTTGGGAACGGATTGGTCCCGAAGCAGCCGGCGTTGTCACTGACGAAGTTGAGTGCCCCAAACTTCTGGATGAGGCCGGAGTAGACGCGCTCGCCTATTGTGGCGATGATGTTGCCCGTCCAGATGAAAACTCCAGCAAGCGCATGCTTCTGCCCCACGGTGGGCGCCAACTGTCATGGTGGTGTCACGGCAGATGCCATGGGTAGGCTTAAGTTGGGGTCCGAATGGACGCTTGAGGCAACCGGGGAGGGAGTGCATGGTCTAGCCGCGCACGAAGAACACGAAGAACTCTCCACACTTAGCATTTTTATTCCTCCAAGAAGTTTACAAGTGCTCCTAGAGCAGTTTGGGCAAAGCCTTGGGGCACTAGTTTCCTACTTGGTCCAACCTCCCAAAACCCTAGCTATGCCCCTCCATATATAGGCGATGGCCAGCTAGGTTACAACTTTGGTTCCTAGGGTTACTGTTTCTATCTTCGTCCTTACTGTGCAGTCCGGGTCATGGGCTAGCCCTGAGCCCCTGACCCAATCCACAAAGATATACAACTAACAGTCTTTCCGTACGTAGGCGCCAGCTCTTGGGCATCATGTGGTGCCTTTGTACATCATACCTTGCTTTTGGCGTCACTCGGTTCCTTTTATGTCACACGGTGTCGCACTTCTTTTTTGACCATGCTTTACCATGGTCCCTCCTAAATCTCACTCGGAAAGCTGCCATGCGTCCTTTCTGACTCGGTCGTCCCTTGTGAGACCCGGCTCGTTGCTTCCTGCAAGGTAAACGGATTTTTCCTATGCGGGCTGACATAGTTCTTATGTCATCCACACATAAGCTTCGTATCCCGGCCGCTAAGACCCGGGCAGAGATTTCTTTGACTCGACATAAGCCAAGCTGGGCAATGTTTTACCCCTTATGACCCTACCAGGGGTTATCCTCCCGACAATGATCTGAGCTACACATCATCACAGGTCTCCACGATCAGCAAAAGGTCCAGGAGAACCGCCTCCTTGTGGAGCAGAAAGCCTCAATGGAGGTGAGGGAGAAGCTGGAAGCAGATCTTCAAAGTGCCCAAGCTGACCTTAAGAGAGCAACGGTGGCACGAGTCTAGGTATCCAGCTAGATGGATTTGCTCTAGGCTGAGATCAACAACGTCATTGAGGAAGAATGCTGACAACTTCTAGGCCTAGCTGGTAAGCGCATCGTCAGTAATCTCCTTCACCTTAATGCCAAGCTCGATCTTTCTGCCATGCTCAAACCCGTGGATCCTAGCATGGCCGGTGCACTTTTGACGGCAACTCAGAAGCACGTGGACTCCCTCTTAAGCTCTATCAACACAAGGTGACCAACAACGAGGCCTTTGATCTTTATGTCGAGGAGGTCCTTTACATGGAGATAAGCAAGGTGATAGGCAAGATCGCGGAGGGTCGCGCCTCGCGGGAGTAGGCTCTGAGAGCACATGGTCCGAGAGGGACCAACCTGTATTCTACGATGTATGTAACAAACATGTGCTTGTTAAGACACCACCCTTGTGGGCTCATTAGTGTAATACATGTGTTTTTTATGTTCCACCCATTCTTGGTCCTTTTCTCTTAACTCCGGACCTTCACGAAGCATGGGACGAGAGAAAAGAGAGGAGAGTGACGCAAAGTAGATTATGCTTAGCTTCAACAAGGAGTTGTTCCTGCGAGCTAGGCCTTGTTGAGGGCACCTTTAGGGCCCTGGGAGTTGCCTCTCACAAGGATTTGGACAAAGGTATCTTAGGAGACTTAGGCGAGGACACCATGTGGGCCTCAGCAAGGCCCCCCCATGAGGCCTCGCAGAGCACACCCCATGGTTGCCTCCTTGGAGGACTTGATTCTGCTCTATTTTTCTAACATAGGCAAGTCCTCGGTGAGGGCACCTTGTGGGCCTCTAGAGTTACCTCTTATGAAGCTTTGGAAAAAGGTCTCTTGTGAGACACGGGCGAGGACACCTTGTGGAGTGCATATCGTGATGGCCTCCCTAGAGATAAGTCTCTTTTGAGACCTAGGCGAGGGCACCTTGTGGGCCTTGGCGAGGCTCCCTCATGAGGCTTTGTGGAGCACACCTCGTGGTGCCCCCTGAGGACTTGCATCTGCTCTGTTATGCTAACATAGGCAAGCCCTCGATGAGGACACCTTGTGGGCCTCATAAGGAACCTCATATGAGGACCTTAGCTACATCTTTGCAGAGTAGGACTAAGTTTGCGGTCTGCTTAGGATTATGTTTGCGGTCTGCTTTATGGGCATCGTAATGCCAACAGGTTTGCAAATAGGATGAATGTATGCGATTTTGTGGTTCAAGAATGTGTGTTACACGAGGAGTTCAAGCGCCAAGGACCTTGGCGAGGTGACATGCGCGGGGTGATCAGTCACTTGGGCTTTGCTAATGAGGCAGACCCAAGAATGCACTACAAGAAAAGTTGGATTTTACAACGGAGGGTTCTCGTGGTTGAAGGCCCGTTTTTCATGGTTAAAAGTCTTCTACGATAGATGGTTTCATTTGTAAAAGCCTCCTCACAAAATAATCTACCACGGTTTTTTCGTGACCATGGCAGATCGCACCCTTCAGCCATGGAAACTCGTGTGATCGTATATCTGTTCGCCAACCCCTTGACTGCTAATGTCATGCAAATTTCCACATGGAAAACGCCATTAACGGCCAGTTACCGCCGTTAACAGTCAAAAACCGATGGTAGAAGCTTGGCCCAATCGATTCCTTATAATTATTAAGTGGGTCGACCCATTAGGAGAGCCCAATAAGAAAATGACACATTACTGTTTTGGTCTACTGGAATCCTCCAGTATTTGAAATGGGCCCATCACTTTGCAGTCCAACTGGGGCTTGTTAACTTTCCGGTCTGTTACTATTTTGGCCTACATAAGACCCATCTTGGTCCAATATTGTGTGGCCTATTAGCGGCCTGCACCACGTCGGTCTGATGTACCTATATGTCATGCAATTATAGATGGCATATTAAGAAAATATGTGTATCAAGATAACTAATATGTGGTTGGTCTGAAATATATTAGGTGCGATATATACTTAATTAGTCATTGATTTCAATATTGTCCACATTAATAATATGTTTTCCTATCGTATCTAAAACTAATGCCATAATAACATATGGTAGATCAAACGCCATCCACCCATTGTTGATGGCAGAATAATTTATTTTAATCATGTATTATTATCTAGCTACACCGACATGTCACGACAAATACGTATATATGCAGTGATATTCAATGTATATATCTTTGAGAAATTTGTGGAAACATAAAAAATATATGAATCATTAATCAAAAAAGATATGGCGAGTATATCAATATTAGTCCCCCTTTTTATCTTGGCGTGAAGCGGTGGAGATATATGCATGTGTGACTCTAGGTGATTTTCTACCGAACGACAAATATCGACTGGCCATGGATACACCCCTCCTCTTGGTTCCCTATAAATGTCTGAGCATAGAGGGGGTACAAGGAACACAACACCAAGCCTTAATCAACAAGAGGAGAAAGAGAGCAACATCTTACTGTGTCTCTTCCATAAGCTCTAGTTAGCTTTAAGGTCCTTATTCATTCCTTTTTTTCTCCCTTATTTATCATTACAAGAGATTGTTACATGTGTTATATGTGTGTATGATGAACTAGTGTGTTTTATCTATATACCATGCGGCACAAAAAATTTGTTGTTGTGATTTTGGAAATTGTCAACCATCTATATGAATTTATATATACATGTTTCCACTTTCTATTTTATTTACTATGTTGAGGTTATCGTCAGGCAAAGTTGGGGCCATGGTTCCCCCATGCTATAATTTTTTGTAAAACCCCTTTAATATTATGTGATATTTTTTAGATATGAGCCTAGAGTAACCTATATACCCCCTCCAAGTTGCACACTTCTCGATTTCCCCGTATCATATTCCTAGCTCGTACGACCTCATTATAATTTTGTAGAAAATGATACGGGAAATTATTTCATTTGTAGGAAACAGTTCTTTGTGATTTCTTCACCATTATAATGTTCTTGTTATCCTCTTACATCCAAATATAATATGTCTTCTTTTTCTTGTCATGGTAAGTACTAAGAAAGTGCATACGCCTCCTACAATAGCAACATATGATGTTTTCAGTTTATTGTCCGATATGGCATATTTTTATCAGCTAGGATATATATGAAGTGCATGCTTATATTCGAGATTTTTTATAACTAGTATTTCTTATGATTTTGTAACTACAGAATATTTTTTGGATACATAGACATGGTTGCGGTTTGCTAATTGACTTTATGATTTTTTTTATTCTCATTGAGAATAGTTGTTAACAATCACCTTGAATTTATAAGAAATGGATTGGAAATAACCACTCTGTTTATTTTGGTAGTTCATTTAGCTGATCATGGGATCCCTCGTGAAGGTTCTTCTTGTTGAAGATACCCGAGTTGATGCCATGGTTCTCTCCGCGATGCTTCGCAAGTTACACTGTGAAATTACTATGGCTATGAATGGAAAAGAATTTGTGGATCTATTCATTGAAGGGAGGAAGTTTGACATTGTTTTTTGTGATAAGGACATGCCCATAATGAGTGGACCTGAGGTATTCCTTTTTTGCATGAAAAATACTTATTTCATTTTGCTTGAGTATTTGTAGCCTGAAAAATTAATTGTTGTGTTCCTTGATAGGCAGTTGAGAAGATTCGTGCTATGGGAGAAAGTGATGTGAAGATTGTTGGGATATCAGCTAATAATAATGCCCAAGAGGTCTTCATGAGTGCCGGTGCTGATGTGTTTGTGCCCAAACCAATAAAGTTTGATGTTCTCGAGGCTATGATCCAGGAGGTCATCAACAAGAAGAACAACACCATGGTCTGAGCATGACCCAACTTCCTTGAGAGATGTAGGGAATAAGATATTGACCTCATATATGTTTATGTCGGTCTACATTATCATTTTTGTTTAATTTTAATTCCAAGGTTCATATTAAAGGTTGTTTAATTCGAAGGTTCATATTAAAGGTCGTCCTTAGCAATAAGGGCATCAGAGATTATGAATAATCATATGGGATCCATGCAATATGTCTCCTTCAATTTAAATCCATTACTTCCCTTCAATTCATGCTTCCTGGTGTGAGATATTTATATTATTGAACTACCAATCTTTAACAAAATTTTAATAGTTTGGATTACTTGTGATAGTGGTAGTGTAAGTAATGTCTACTGTCATACGTCTGAGGCAAGAACAACAATAAAAATGTTTTCCTAGCTCTAATGCGGCACCGGCAAGATTTAGCGAAAGAAAGTGTCTATAGGTATTACCCCTAAACGCATGGTTGCGGAAACTTGATGAAGCGCGTCGGGGCACTGTAGTGCTTGTACTGCAAATCTCCCAAATCGGGCTTCAGCGAAGTATTCTCCAGCATCATCTTCCTTGATGTAGGTCGCGATGAAGCGAATGGATCTGGCGTGGAGATCGCCGGAGTTCTCCAAACCGGAGTCGGATTTGAAGATCTCGAGGATGGAGGAATCCTCAAAGTCCTCCGCGTTGGATACTCGCGCGATCGAGCCTTCCGGTGACGCGGCGGTTATGGATCCAGCGACCGAGGCAGGGGCCGCCGAGTCGGCGTCGTCGTGGAGGGCCGCTTCATCCGCGGCCGCGTCGGTCCCAGCTGAATTGTTGGTGGCCGAGTCATACTCAGAGGCGAGGAGGTGGACGGTGCGGATTTGGCCTTTTGACAACAGATCACGCTGGGGTGATCCGCCGATGATCATTGTTTCCTCGAAGACGATGGTGTCCGTGAAGCCGACAAAGAGGTTTATGGTGCCGACCAGCATTATGGCGCTGTGCGTGACCGAGCGCGATGCTGGGACGTAGTTGCTGGGTAAGATTTGGAGGATCTCGCCGCACACGATCATGCGGCCGGTGGCGATCAACCGGTTGATTGGCAAGTAGGGTCTCGCCGCAGAACTCAGACAGAACCAGCCAGGACCCATGGTGGGTGCCACTGTCATGGGAATGTCCACGATAGATGCTACGATTGGCAGCGAGTAGTAAGAAGAAGGGCAAGGGTGGCCAGCCATCTGCGATGCGAGATGAGGGCAGAGACACAAGGGTTTACCCAGGTTTAGCCCCCGGAGGGTAAAGACCTATTCCTGCTACATTGTATTATCGAGTGGTTACAAGGGTGCCGAGCTCGGAGGCTAGGCAGCGAGTCAATGGGGTGTATGATGGAACGTGCATACAGAGAGTAACCTAGGGAGGTTTATATAGGGGTACCTCACT
Source organism: Avena sativa (assembly GCA_916181665.1). Lineage (NCBI taxonomy): Eukaryota > Viridiplantae > Streptophyta > Magnoliopsida > Poales > Poaceae > Avena > Avena sativa. Next base: position 515,232,680 of record OV702294.1, read on the forward strand.
AGGGTTTACAGATTTACAACCGAGTCAGTTAGGGACTCAGAGTACTTAACCTAATTCGACTGGGCCTAGCTACGCTTCTGGGCCTCTAGCTTCCAGTCGCCAGGCTCCTTCTTGAATCATGATCCAATTTCCGTCCTACAGGCCCACTCGCTAGGAGCTTGATCCAGTAGGAAATGTCCTTCTGTGCATACCACATTCGGCATATCCCCATCAGTATAATCTGGAGATGGAGCATTGCTATAGTCTAGATCTTGAGGCTTCTCATCTTTGTTTTCAATCCTCATCATCTTGAGGTATTCGGCCAGATTTCGCTCGGGCTTTCGTGCACATCTTGCTAGCACGAGAGTTTGACTCTCCTCTATTTTCACTACAAGAAAAGTTGGGTTTTACAACAGATGGTTTTTGTGGTTGAAGGACCATTTTTCGTGGTTAAAAAATCTTCTATGATGGATGGATTCCATGGAAAAAGCCCCATTACCAAAGAATCTACCACGTTTTTTTCCACGGACATGGTGGATCGCACCCTTTAGCCACGGAAACTCGTGCCATCATAGATCTCTTTGCCAGCCCCATTGACTGCTGACGCCATGCAAACTGCCATATGGCAAACACTGTTAATGGCCAGTTACCATCGTTAATGGTCAAAAAACAAGGCTAGAAGCCAGGGCTAGACAAGGCCCTCTAATTATTTAAGTGGGCCGATCCATTAGGGGAGCCCAATAAGAAAATGACATATTACTGTTTTTCCCCGCTAGAGACCTACACTATTAGAAATGGGACCATCACTTTGTAACCTAGCTACGACCTATTAACTTTATGATCCGTTACTATTTCGTCCTACATAAGGCCCATCTTAGTCCAATATTTTCCGGCTAGGAAGATATATGTGCAGCGCTCTAATAATTTTTTATGGGATTTCTCTTTTCGTGCCCCTGGTTCGTTAGCTACACTCACTTTTTCCTAGCCGCTTATCTTTTCCTCACTTTTTCCCATCTCCTTGTCCAAAACTCTCGCATCAGTCTGGAACTCGCTGTCCGTCGGATCCCGTTAGTAGACCCTCGCCGTTACGTGCTGACAAGTGGGGCCGCATTCAGTCGGGTCCTGGACCCTCGCCATTACGTGCTGACAAGTAGGACTCACCGTTACATGCTGACAAGTGGGGCCATGTTCAGTCGGGCCCCGTAGTAGGACCCCCCATGTTGGACTGCGCGTGGCCGGTTTTTTGGGAACGCGTTTTGGGGGATGTGATGTGGGACCATGTGGGGTGTGTTTGGTAGTTACATGCGCCCTGTCGCCTAAATTGGAAGATTTCTTTTTGTTATTTTTATGATTGGCCTTTTTAAGAGCGCATTTTCCCCTTTATGTCGCTAATAGTTGTATTAATTTTTTCCCAATAAGGTAGGGAATATAGAGCAGCTTCTCTCTTCATTCATGGTTCCTTTTGGCCCTCGTATTTTCCCAATCTGGTAGCAAATCTAGAGCAATAAATCTAACAAGCACCATAAATACATTCAGTAAATAGAGCAGATGTAGATAAAGCAACTAATATAGGATATATAGTACAATACTTAAACGAGGTTCGACAATTAGGCTGCTCAGCATCAACGGACAAGTTCAACACAAACAAAAAAATGAAAGAAGCTTCTTTACAACAGCAGCAGCATCAGCACAAGATCAGTGGCACCTCATGGCCTCTGCTAGGAGGGCCTAGGCCTCCTTCCTATGGTGCTTCCTCCACTTCTTGTTGCCTAGTCCCTTGACCTTGGGCGCCTTGGGATTGATTTGGGGCATGAGACCCTCCTCGATGGCCACCTTCTGGAGATTGCGAAGGTGAAAACCGAGTGCCTGGTGCTTGGATCTGAAGGACTGGCCGTTCTTTGACAAGCTGCAGGTCTTCACGTCCTCAGCATGCCTCATGAGGGAGTTGAAGTCGTTGGTGAGGCTCCTGGTGCATAAGGGGCACCGATAGATGTCGTGGGCGAAGAAGTTATCATACTGGCCGGACTTCAGCTTCCTCAGCACCTGACGAATCTTGGTGTCCGTGGACTCATCGTTGCTGCTATCCACCTGTTGGAAAAAATAGTAGAGTGCAATAAGGACATGATTGATATACCTTGATTATCTAGATTTATTACTTGCATAAATTAACCGATTGAGATCCCCTGATTATTCCACAATCCCCAAATCTCTAACCAAATCGAATACTGATCCCAACTATAGATCGGTGCTAGTACTAACTAGGGAATTCATCAAAATACGAGATCTAACACAAGAGGACTAGATACTGTAAAATACCTAACATCCAACGATTAAAAAAACGAACAGTCGAGCCCTAATAACACACGATCTAGCATCCAACAATGAGAATGGGGGAAGAACAAAGGAAGGGGAGAAAACCCTAGTTACCTCCGACCATGAATCATCTAAGTTGGTATCGTAGGTGAAGGGAATATGCCCGAGAGGCAATAATAAGGTGGTTATTATCGTATTCCTTATTTATGATAAATGTTTATTTTGCATGCTATAATTGTATTAATACTGAAACGTTAATACATGTGTGTTTAATAAACAAAAAGGAAGTTCCTTGTTATGCCTCTCTTATAAACTAGCTCGTTCATTAACAAGATGATCAAAGGTTTCCAGATCATGGACATTGGATGTTGTTAATAACGAGGTCACAACATTATTGGAATGATGTGATGAATATTCATCTGAAATATAGCATTACGATCAAGGTCATTGTGTTTATATTTCTATAACATCATACGCAGTAATCTTAGTCCTTAGACCATGAGATCATGTCAAGCACTAACACCGGAAGAGTATCTTGATAACATCAAACATCACACCATAACAGGGTGACTATAAAGATGGGTTCAGTGCTACGAAGGTGTTATGTTGAGGCTCATGGATCAAGAGTGGAATTTGTCCATCCCGATGACGGAGAGATATACTCTGGGCCCTCTTGGTGATATAACATTAGTTAGCTTGCAAGCAAGTGATTTTATCACTAGAATGTTATATCATGGGAACAAGAACAGAGTACATGTCGGTAACGAGATCAAACTAGGTATGGAGATATCAATGATCGAATCTCGGACATGCAATATATCACGAGACAAAGGGACCGAGTTACATGCGTATAAGGTTCACACGATCACAGTAGTCATCGTTGAATGTGGGGGAGTCAGTACGGATCTCCAGGTCCCGCTGCTGATTATTGATCGGAGAGGGGTCTCGATCATGTCTACATTATTCGCGAACCATAGGGTGACACACTTAAGGGATACCGACACTATTTGGAGAAAATAATATTCCAGGGAAAGAAAAAGAAAAGCGCGAGAATTTATTTCACTAGACACCGAAACTGTTTCGATTGAAATTGCTGAAACTGGTTCTGCATGCGAAATTGAAATGTTGTAAGGGGTTTTATGTGAATGTTTGTTAATTAAAGTAATTAACAAAATTCTGAATAAATAAATAAAAGAGTTTTATTTAATGAAAGATTGCATTAAATTTGGTGGAAATTTAATGGAGGTGAGTGGAATTTTGAGTGGGTGGCTATTTATGGGAGTGGGAGCTCCACCCACATGAATGTGGAAGAGGTGGGGGCACCTCCATGGCTGCCACACCATGGGAGGGGGCTGCCCCCCTCTCCCTATAAAATGCACCCCACTCCCTCCTCTCATCTCACACCTCCTCGCGAAGGATCTCTCTCTCCCCCCTTTAGAATTTCCCCATGGTCTCGGATCAACGAGATACATGTTCCCGGTGGCTTTTTCTAGAAGGATTTGTTGCTTCCGCTACTTCGCTGGAGTGAGGGCGCTGAGGTTGTCGAGGTACCCGGACGTGTGTGTGCGATCACGGATGCACCACTGCTTTGCGGTGCTGGACTAGATGGTGATGGACCTGCTGGACCGGATGGACTTCTTCTCGATCTTGAGATCGGCAAGCGTTCGACTACATCATCCACGAGTACAACCTCGTTAACGCTATTCGGTCTTCGAGAGTATGTATCCTATGGATTTATATCCACCCGTTTCTTGTATCTAGTAGATAGATCTTGGTACATAGTTGTTCCCATCGTAGGAAATTTTTTGTTTTCTATGCTGCGAACCCTACAGTTGTATCAGAGCCAGATATATGCGTAGATGCTTTGCACGTGTAGTACACATATGTATATGTGGGCATTGATGATCATTTTATTGCTTCTTAGTTGTACTTTGGATATTGGTGGCATAGTAGGATGAAGCGGTCGGAACAAACTTTACATGTCCTCGCACATGAGACCTGTTCCACGCTTGACATGCAACTAGTTTTGCATAAGTGGATAGTGGGTGTCTGTCTCTCCTACTATAGTCAATATCTAATTTGAAACGAGTTGTCAATAATTTGGTTATCCTCGTTGTGGTTCATGTTCGTAGGTAAGAATGGTTCTATCTTCGAAAGCCCTAAGCCACATAAAACTTGCAATGGATAAATTAGAGGCGTCTAGTTTAGATTGTTGCTGGGCTAGTGTCATCATATGGTGATGTTGTTAGTAGAAGTATAAGTTTATACTCTTACAACACACATAACGTGTAAGTTCCATAGACCTTGGCCTTACACATAGAGGTATGATAGTGATCATACCACGATGCACATGATGGAGATCGAACCATATCATTCCACTTATAAAACATGTGATGTTTGTTGCATCTTATATTGCTTGTTTGGCATTTTATTAGCATAATAAGATGATCCCTCATTTAGATATCAAGATAAGAATGTTTTCTTCCTTAAGTATGCACCGATTATGTTTTGTCGCTCCAAGACATCACGTGATGATCGGGTGTTCTTAGATCCACGATCGTATTTCGGGTGTAAGACAGTTACACGCGCGAATACTAAGGTTCTTACTTGGCGTGCCTAGCATGTATAGACATGGCCTCGGAACACGGACCAAAAGGTTAATCATGAGTCATATATATGGAAGATATTATGCCCATTTGATGCTCGCCTTTGAAGCTACACCAACTCACGTGATGATCGGACTTGGTGTAGTGGATTTGGTTCATGTAATCACCAAAAAGACACGAGAGATGTCGTTTTTGAGTTCGAGTTTATTTCTAATTTGGATTAGTAGAACTTAATTCATCATAAATTAAATCGAAGTGAATTTGAATAATTTGTTTTAGTCATTGGCATTCGTTCACCACTTTATGCTTATTTGCAATTGAGATAGTAGAACTATAGAATTCTGGATATTTAATTTACAAACTGGCATCGTATTGTGTTGAGTGTCAATCTAAAGTTTAAAGTCCTATTACAAACTTTTAGCGAACTCTTTTTACTCCGTGAAATTTAATAATTGGTATTAAACTGAGAGTAACAATTCCAGTTATAGTATCTTAAGTATCATGTTTGCCTCCATGTTTCTTGATTGTTTTTAATATCAAGTTTATCTAGGAGCTGAAAGAATTGTTTCAGAAACCATCATGTGTGGCAGATATAACGTTATCTAAAACAATGTTTTGGTTGCAATATGATAGATTATAATGTATGTTTTCATATTGGACGAGAATTTGCAAAGGTTGGAGATGCTAGACATCCTAATCATCCAAAAGGGCTTTGGAAAGTAACATTATACTCACGATTCATCTTTATAAGCTACATCATCTTGATCATGAAAGTCGTCATGATAAGGATGAATAGCAGATGTATGTAAAGTGTTTACTACACTAAAATATTACTAAAGAATGGATTTTGAAAGAACGCTAATCATTTGATGATGGTGATCTACTTTAAAGTGCAAGTCCAAAGGTATTATTATTTGAATATACACGCTTTGGACTATGTGTCATGTATATGGCGCCACTGTTGATGTTGATAGATTCTTTTAAAAAGGAAAAGGAAATTATAAAAGAGAATCTATAAAATATATTTGGCATAAAATAAAAAGACTGGAAATATCCAGTTTAGGTATATAGACGATATACATGTTATGGTTGTATTCTTTGTTTGTTAAACAATGTGGTTCTTGGGTATTGGATACCAAATTGGTTGGTATGAAATTTTATACAGAACGACGCAATTCATGAACCACAATAGCCTAAGTAACTAGCAAGAGAATATGTGATGATGTTCATTGAAAACAAACAAACCATTGTTTGTTTTTCTCGTTGAAATCAAAGCTTGCCTTCAAGATTTGTTTTAATAATAGTTATTTAAATCATGTATTATGAGAACAAAGTTTGTTAAAATAATTACCGTATTCCATATAAGATGGATGATTTACAAACCTAGTTGGAGAAATCACATCCATAAAACTAATGCTAAAATATTGCAAGAAAAATGATTGGAAGATCACTTACAAAGTGACATCACCGTTTAAATTATATTGGAAATAAAACATGAAGAATCTCCATATTCACGGATTTTTGGAGTCTTTGATTTGATCAAGTGACGCTTGTGAGACTTTCCTCGGGATAATTAAAACTTCGTTCAAAGGCCAAGGAAGAACGAACGACTAAAATATTGGAATTTATACATATCGATGTATGTAGTCCATTATGTGTAGTCGTAAGCGATGGATTTCAACTTCATATGCTTTCTCCGGAAATTTGAGTGAATATTCACTTAATGATTTTATCATAAGGGATTTATTTTACTGGCAAGGGTAACAAGAAAATAAATAATTTATGATTTTATCATAAAGGGATTTATTTGAGTTACAAGTTTAGCAAAAACACCTAGATTTGCATCTCCCAAAACACCATAGGAATATGGAGTGTTTGAGATTTGTGATGTAACCTTGTTTAACATGGTTGGGTCAAAGGTGTTATTTATAAAACTGCCATTATGTTTAAAAGATTAAAGCTTTAGAGACTACCGCTTTTACACTGAAAAGAGCTCCATATTGATCTGTTGAAATGACACCATGTAAGTTATGGTTTGGGGTAAAACCCAAGTTGTCATTTCTTAAATTTTCGTATGATAAGCATAAGTAAGATGTTTATAACCAAAGTCGGATGAGCATGTCTTTGTAGGTTATTTCAAATAACCATTGGGTATTCCTCCATAACACCGAGGACAGAAGGGTTTGTCGCTTGAAACGTCAAGTTTCTTGAAAAAGGAATTTTTTGCAAAAGTTAAGTGGGAGGAACTTTGATAAGGTTAATGAACCTTAGCTATATGTGCTGAGTTGCGCAGCGCCGGAAAATATTCCAAAGGCAACCACAATGCTCATGGCTCACGTGCCTCAAAGGTTGTGGTCACGGAGGTCTAAGTTCCTATTGAACCAAGTAGGTCGGATAAACAATCAAATGCCAAGATTTGAGAGTAAATCATTGTTGTTTTACAATGATGAACCGACTACATGCAAAGAAGCGATGATGGGACCTGACTCCGTCAAATGGCTTAAAGCCATAAAATCCGTGATAGTTCCATATACGAGAAATTAAGTTTTGAACTTGGAAGACCCTCCGGAAAGGTGTAAAAACCTATCGGTCATATTTGGATCTATAAAGAAACATACATGGATGTTTCACATCTATGAAATAGTCGACATGTCGGTAAAGTTTTTACGACAATGTTCAAGGAGTTGACTATGACAAGGTTTGATATTTCATAGCGATATTTGGTCTGGACGGATTAAAGTAGCAACCACTACATATAATTTGGTATATGGTAGATGAATAAAACAAAACAAAGTTCTTCTAACAGAATGGTTACCTAGGACGTGTGCATGACATGATCCAAAGGGTTTTGTTAATTCAAAGGATTCTAAAAAGGGCATGAAAACTTCAATGGTTGAAGTAAGCATCGCGGAGTTGGAATGTTCACCGTGATGAAACTGGTAAAGAAGTTTAATTTCATCAGGAGACGATGAAGATGCTTGCATTTGCAAGAAATTAAGTGGGAGCGCTGAGACATATTTCTAATACATTATGTGGAGGACATCTTGTTGATTGGAAATGATGTATCTTTTATTCACAAAGGTTAAGAATTTCATTTCGATGAAAGACTTAGGCAAAACCCGAATATTTATCATGAATGTCTACATAGATAGACTGTGACGCTAATATGGTTATGTCAAACGTAGATATATGAGATATTGAAGGAGTTCAATATAGAAATGACAAGAAAAGGTTCTTGTCGCATGGAAAAGAATTGAATCAAGATTCAAGTGTATTGACATTTGATAAGTGAAACAAGATTCAAGTGCTTTGACACTTCATGAGTGAAATCACAAGAATGTTTTGATCAACCATACCATGATATGTATACATCCAGATATGTCCTATTCTCTAAGTGTTATGACCATATACCATAATGAATCATAAAATGATCATTGGAAGATAGTGAGGATATTCTTATGATCTTTTGGAAGAACTAAGAATATATTTGTGTAGAGGTGACAAACAATTAGAAATAGTTCATTGTAAAGCGTTACATTGATACTAGTTTTGTCACAAGATACAAATTAAGTTTATATCAATTTAAACTATGGGTGGCACAATTTAATGGAAAGGAGATTCCATGATGGATTTGGATGAATTCCAAAGTTAAGACATTATGACGGATACTACAACAAAAGGCTAAGTGTATGACTACTATAGTAGTAGAAAAGAAGGGAAGTGTGTCAAGTATTTTGTTATCAAACTAAGGTGTGGTTCGCAACGGGCTAACACTAAAGATATATTGTACGACAATAGTATCGACATGATTTAACCTTAAGGAACTAAAGGTCTCAGCAAAATACCAAATTTATATAATGCCATCTCATTGGAAAATGAGTGATGCGTGCAGACGCAAAGACATGCAAATACACATGGACCTGAAAGCGTCAGATCCATAGGTTATGTTAACCACTTGCAATCGCGTATATGGAACACCGGAAAGCCATAGGTGTTCAATACTCAAAGTTTTCAAACTAGATTATTATCTCTAGTGCAAGTGAGAGACTGAAGGGAATATGCCCGAGAGGCAATAATAAAGTGGTTATTATCGTATTCCTTATTTATAATAAATTTTTATTTTGCATGCTATAATTGTATTAATACGGAAACGTTAATACATGTGTGTTTAATAAACAAAAAGGAAGTTCCTAGTTATGCCTCTCTTATAAACTAGCTCATGATTAACAATATGATCAAAGGTTTCCTGATCATGGACATTGGATGTTGTTAATAATGAGGTCACAACATTATTGGAATGATGTGATGAACATTCATCCGAAGTATAGCATTACGATCAAGCTCATTGAGTTTATATTGCTATAACATCATACAAAGTAATCTTAGTCCTTAGACCATAAGATCATGTCAATCACTAACACCGGAAGAGTATCTTGATAACATCAAACGTCACACCGTAACAGGGTGACTATAAAGACGGGTTCAGTGCTACGAAGGTGTTATGTTGAGGCTCATGGATCAAGAGTGGAATTTTTCCATCCCGATGACGGAGAGATATACTCTGGGCCCTCTCGGTGATATAACATTAGTTAGGTTGCAAGCAAGTGATTTTTATCACTAGAATGTTATATCACGGGAACAAGAAAAGAGTACATGTCGGTAATGAGATCAAACTAGGTATGGAGATACCGATGATGAAATCTCGGACATGTAATATATCGCGAGACAAAGGGATTTAGTTAGATGCATATAAGGCTCACACGATCACAGAAGTCATCGTTGAATGTGTGGGAGTCAGTACGGATCTCCAGGTCCCTCTGCTGATTATTGATCGGAGAGGGGTCTAGATCATGTCTACATAATTCACGAACCGTAGGGTGACACACTTAAGGGACACCGACACCATTTGGAACAAATAATATACTAGAGAAAGAAAAAGGAAAGCGCATGAATTTATTTCACTAGACACCAGAACTGTTTCGGTTGAAATTGTTGAAACTGGTTCTGCATATGAAATTGAAATGTTGTAAGGGGTTTTATGTGAATGTTTGTTAATTAAAGTAATTAACAAAATTCTGAATAAATAAATAAAAGAGTTTTATTTAATGAGAGATTGCATTAAATTTGGTGGAAATTTAATGGACGTGAGTGGAATTTTGAGTGGGTGGCTATTTTATGTGAGTGGGAGCTCCACCCACATGAATGTGGAAGAGGTGGGGGCACCTCCATGGCTTCCACGCCATGGGAGGGGGCTGCCCCCCTCTCCCTATAAAAGGCACCCACTCCCTCCTCTCATATCGCACCTCCTCGCGAAGGATCTCTCTCCCCCTTTAGAATTTCCTCATGGTCTCGGATCAGCGAGATACATGTTCCCGATGGCTTTTTCTGGAAGGATTTGTTGCTTCTCCTGCTTCGCTGGAGAGAGGGTGCGGAGGTTGTCGGGGTACCCGGACGTTTGTGCGATCACGGATGCACCACTGCTTTGTGGTGCTGGACTAGATGGTGCTAGACCTGCTGGACCGGATGGACTTTGTCACATCCCAAAAATTTCCAAATTTTGTAATGTGAAAAATAAATAAACAAAATAACTAATTGTTGAAATTTAGAGTGAAAAGAAACTTTTTGTATTTAAATGGAAACTTAAAATCCCATCTTGAACAAACTTTGGTTAATGTTTGAATCTAACTGAATTCAAATCAAGTGAAATGCATTCATCAATGAATGTATCTTGAAATTTAAACACTTGGAAAATAAACCAAAACCCTCAAACCCTAATGGAAGAAAAACATTTCCAGGTTATCTCTAAGCCTATGGATTTGATCCATATAAAAATTTGTCAACAAACATTTATAAATGATCAAGAATGGCGAATAGAAATATTATAAAACCATATGAATTGGTTTCACTTAATTTGGAGCCATATATAAAATCCTATGAATTTAATAAGATAAGGGAATTGAATTTCCAAAGCTAATAAAGCACCTATCTAAAACTCCATACCAAATCGTGAGCAATTAATCCTAAAGGTATTTAAAAGGATAAATAAATATTAAATAAGATTATACAAATTGGAATCACCAAGTTTGGATCTTTAAATAAAAAGATATGGATTCTATAAGATAAAGAAAGAAATAATAAATAAGGAGTATTTTTAAAATCCAAATTTGGCCAAGACCATAAACAAATGGAATAAACATAATCCAAGTTCAAATTAATTAAATAAATAAATATTATGGAATTAAAATAATATGGCCTTAACCAAATTCTATTCCATTGGATTAAGACAAATTCCCTAACAAGAATGATTAATTAAATCATGGGAAAATGGTATTGGAATTTACTTAAGTGGAATAAAAGTTGTTTAACTAACTTAAATGGGATCAAAGAAATCAACTAAATAAAATTTATGGAATTAAACCCATAATTAATTTCATTGGAATAAATATAAATACCCAATTTAAAATGACTAATAGATCATATTAAAAATATTCCAAATAATTCAAGGTGAGTTATTTGACACCCTAATAAATAAATAAAACCTACTGAAAAGATTTTGGTGAAAAATTGGAATGTAAATAAAGGTTTGAAAATATATTCAAATCTTATTTGAATAAATGCATATGCTTATTTTAATAAGGAATAAAACATAAGTAAAATAAAATAACAATTCCTAAAATAAGTATTTAAAATACATGTTTAAACAGTATGGTAATATACTGAACTTTTGGAAAAGGATTGAATTCAAACTAAGTTTGAAATCATTTAATCAAAATCAAAACAGATAAATAGAAAAAGAAAAAGGAAAAACAACCTGTACAAAAAAAATGAAACAAAGTCAGCCCAGCCAGCAGGCCCAACCCAGCCCAGCAGCGCAACCCATTTCTTTCCCTCCCCCGAACCGTTTTCCACTCAGAAGCTTACCCGCGCAGTGGATGACATATGGACCCCACCTCACCCCTCTCTCTCTCACTGCCGCCAGACCCCACCTGCCAGCTCCCCTTCTTCCCCACCACAATTAGTTCATCCCTAACCACCGCTGCCGTTTGTTGCACTGATTCTCTGCTTGAATCCTCTTCAATGCACGCTTAACTCGCCCAGTGATCACCCCTGATAAAATGCCTCCCTTCCCTCTCCATTTTCCCCAGACACCACACCCCGAGAGCCACCAGGCTGCCACAATTTGAGCTCGCGCCCTCACTGCTCCGACGAACTCACCGGCGAATTCCGGCCAGCCGCCGTCGCCCCTCGCCTCCTCGACCACACGAGCGCACTCCCCATCACCTTGCGAACCTCTCCATAGCCTCCACTCACCCGCGCGCGCTCCACATCATCGGCAACGACCAAAGAACCGAGCGCCACCGACGACCGCATCCACTCCGGCGACGTTTCCCCGTAAGCCCTGTCCTCCCCTCTCTCTCCCGATGATGCTCCCATGCTCGTGCCTCCGTCGTCAAGCAGATGAACCCGACGTCGCCGCTAGCTCCGGTGAGCAATCCACGTCGAACCAGAGCGCCCCTTCGCCAACCAAGGATACGACAAGCATCATCAAGACCATGCGATTCTGGTGAGCTACTCCACTCCTCTTCTCTCCCCCTGTATCACGGGCAACCTCACTTGCCGAGCGCGCCGCCGCCAGTCGCCGCCGCCAGCGCTGCTAGTAAATGGCCAGTGCTTGTGCGCCGTAGGATTTAGATCCAATGCACACGATAGAACATAAGCGAAGAGGTACGTTTCACTGTATGTTGCAGCTTAGATCCAACACCTCGCATCGCTTGATCCGCCCGAACCGGTATGGCCCAATGAGAAACAGACACGTAGCCTAGAATTTGTTTTTAAAACAGAAACTTGTCTATTAGTTATTTGGTTTTGTAAAATTCATAACTTTCAAATCACATGTCCAAATTTTGCAAATTTTATATCAATGGAATCAGCAGAACAAGTACTATCCAACCATGTACTTTGTTTAATGGATTGCTTCTGGTAAAATGGTTGTTTTTGCAGAAACTTATGTATGCATTTTTTGAATATAAAATTCATTCTAATATTGTTTTTGTGATAAAATCTTTGGCAAATGAATTGTTTTGAACCTACTGACCATATAAACCAAATTGTGGATTCAAAAACATATTTTGTGAAGCAAAGGAATAAATCTTTGATTTAGAACATTTCTAGTCAAATAAAAATGTGGTTTATATGTTAATAATGCTTTTGGAAGAAACCCTTTGGGAAATGTTTTGATTTAAACTCTCTGACCCTAAACACAAAGATTTGTGATTTGAAAATATATTTTGTGAACCCTATAAAAATTATTACTTTACTAAAGGCATTTTCAACCACATAAAATATTGATTTGGTTTAAAAATGGTTTATGGGTAAAATCTTTTGCAAATGGTTTTGCCACTTTTATAATAGGATCAATAGGTGTTTTAGAGTGTTTATAACCTATTAGAAACCACTTTTTCAAATAAAACAATCTTTGGCATGCTTGCATGCATAGTTTTGTTTCTATCATTTTATGTGATGTTGCTTGAATAGTGGATTGAATATTGCTTGCTTGATTGAATTGTAGTGATTTGAATAGTGCGAGTATTGCAAGATTAAGGAGTGAACTTATATTCTCTACCAAAAAGGCAAGTGATGCTTCATACTTTTGTCCCATTATTTTCACTATGCATTAGTGATATTTCTAAGTAGGACTTGCATGGAATTTTTGCTAAGTATAAACTATGCCATGGGAAATACTAGTAGACAAAACATTAGTATAAATTTCCTAAGTTAAGATTCCTACTACTATCATGCTTAGGTTAGCTAGTAGAAAACAAGGGTGGATTATATTCATGCTATGGAATATTTTTAAGTCAAGGACTTGTGTTTTGTTTAATAAAACAACTAAGTGAATGAAACACCTGGGTGGAATGGAAGGAATGGTTTGTGTTGAGTGGTCATACAACGACCATTTCTATGGTTTACCTTGTGTATCTCACTTGTGGAATGCCACCCAGGAACAAAGAGATTTGAGATGTCAAATGTTGAGAAGCTTCAAGTGCAGCCACATGGCATTATGGGCTCTGCCTGGATCATATAGGTTGCAATAACTTAGCCAAATGGACAGTTGGTGGTAGGGGATTGATAGGTTGGAGCGCGTCCATTCTTCTCTAAGGGAAGGCTTCTGAAAGATCTTGTCTTGGTGAAACCAAGTCTTGTGGGGAAAGTGCACCACCTCTGCAGAGTGTAAAATCTAAGTACTTAGCAATGTCCCTGGTAAAGGACAATTTGAGCATCAAGACATGGAAGATATCAAGAATCTCCTCATCCCAATTTCTAAGTTAAAATTTTGTGGTTGAACAAGGGTTGAAGGATCACCAATTTCTATTGGGAGATGCCTTGGGTGATTTTTGACAAACAAAATCTTAGTGTTTTTCAAAGGATAAGAAAAATCTATTTTGAGCAAAGCAAGCCTAAGCTCCACTTAGCCAAATGCATATAGATGATAGACTCTACTATACTACCATAGTATCACTTGCCAATATAATTCAAATGTATTGACCCTTGTGGCTGTAACTTATTATGTTGCAGGTTTGTTTGATGTTAGTGAGATGTGTTGATTAGGATTACAAGTCTACAACCAACATGTTTGCCTGTGACACTTTAAAGATGAAGGACCCCATGCAATAGTTATTTCTGCTGCATTGTAATGAGATAGCCAAATGAGCTATGTAAGATGTAATAAGTTATTTTATTCCTGGTTATAAAGTTGTATTATGACCTTTGTTTCTAGATATTACATCTTAACTGTGGATGCTAGCTATTAATCCAGGGACTAGCATTCTAAACACAGGGATCTCTACCTTATTAAAGGTTGGGACCTCTATAGACTTCTTCTCGATCTTGAGATCGGCAAAAGTTCGACTACATCATCCACGAGTATAACCTCGTTAATGCTATTCGGTCTTTGAGGGTATGTATTCTATGGATGTATATCCACATGTTGCTTGTATCTAGTAGATAGATCTTGGTACATAGTTGTTCCCATCGTAGGAAATTTTTTTGTTTTCTATGTTGCGAACCCTACAGTAGGGGTTCTCTGGCCTGCTGTAATCGTTCTCCTCATAGGGGTCCCAGCCGTGCGGGATCTGCCGGAGACCAGCGGGGGCCTCCTCGTCGGCGGCTATAGCGGAAGCGAGGATGGGGGTCTGGATGGGGACGGCAGCTGCCTTCGATGCCTTGATGGGGGCCTGTATGGAGATGGGAGCCTCCTTGTCAGCGGCTACGACGGAAGTGGGGACGGGGGTCTAGACAGGGACGATGGCTGCCTTCGATGCCTCGATGGGGGCCTCTACGGGGACGGGGGCATCCTTGCCGGCGGTCTTGGAGGCGATGATGGCCACTATTCTATTCTTCTCCATCACTGGCATGGTTGGGCTTTGCTTGGGGGTTTGCAGAAGGTGATGAGACAATGGAGATGGTTGCGTGAGTGAGTGAGTGATGAGTGAGAGTGAGGAGGCCTCTATAAAGGTGAAGGGAGGAGACGTTTCGTTGCACCACTGTGCACCGCATAACCACGTATGCTACTGCACCGTGCACAGCCGCACGCGTCCTCTACCGCCCCGTGCACCGCAACATGCGTACCGTGTGTCACATTTCCCCCTCATGTCTAACCTTGGCCACTTATATGTGCTCAGTTATACCCTCGATTGTAACACTGGCAGTTTGTTGTACTTAGTTTTGCGCTCCAGTACTAACACTGCCGTGTGCAATATACTCACTTTTATCCTCCGATGGCTGGTCAATAGAATGTCAACGAATGGGTTTTAGCTAGCTAATAGAGTCATTTTATGCACAACTGATGGGGATATGCCTACCGGGGTATACCCAGCAGGACGTTTCCGACTGGCCCAGGAACTGGCGAGTGGGCTTGCAAGACGGCGTCTGGATCAAGGCCCGATGTGGATCCAAGCGACTGGAAGCTGAAGGCCTAGGCGAGTAGATAGGCCCAGTCGAATTAGGTTAAACGATTACCGAAGCCTTAACTGATTCGGTTGAGATATGTAAACCCTAGGGGAGGTGAGTCTATATAAACCTCCCTACAGGGCGTGTAGAGATACGTTCCATCATACACCCAAGCGACTCGCCGCCTAGCCGCCGAGCTTGCCCATTGTACCTCCACCATAATACAATCTAGCAGGAGTAGGTCTTTACCCTCCGGGGGGGCGAACCTAGGTAAAACCTTGTGTCTCCGCCCTCATCACGCACCGCAGATGGCTGGCCGCCCTTGCCCCTCGTTATACTACTCGCTGCCGATAGCAGCATCTGCCGTGACCATTCCCACGACAGTGGCGCCCACCATGGGGCCTGGCCGGTGTTCTGCGGCGAGATCCAATCTGCCCATCAATGAGACGGTCGCCACCGGCCGCATGATAGTGATCGGCGAGATGCTCTAGATCTTGCCGAGCAGCTACATCCCGGCGGCGCGACCCGTCACGCACAGCATGATCCTGCCGGTCGGCACGATCAGCCTCTTCGTCGGCCTCACCGACGTCATCGTCTCGGAGGATTCGGATCACATCCGCGAGTCGCCGCCACGTGATCGACTCTCCGAGAGCCAGGTCTGCATGATCCATCGCCTCGCCTCCGGGTACAACTAGAGCCCACAGCAACGTGGCCGAAAACTCCGCGGCCGCGGAAGACGACGCCCTCAACGACGACGCCGACTCGGCGACCCCGGCGTCACTCGCCGGATCCATCACCGCGGCTTCACCCGTGGGCTCCATCACCCAGGTCTCCAACGTGGGAGACTTCGAGGATCCCTCCATCCTTGAGATCTTCGACTTCGACTCCGGGTCGGAAAATTCCGCCGACCTCCGTGACGGGACCGGTCGCCACGCCGCGACCTACATGGCGACCGACACCGATCCTCCGGAGGATCCCTTCTCCACCCCGATCCCTCCTAACTCCATGGTGACGGAGGTCGAGGAACTCCGCCTGAAGCTGGCGGAGGCGGTCCGCAAGGAACAAGCCGAGCGCGAAAAATTTCGCCTCGAGCAGGTGACGGCGCAGGAGCTGTCGCGCTACCACCAGCAGCGAATCAGGTCGCGCCTGAACCCCACCGTCCAGGGGCACGCCCTGAACTTCGACGACGAAAACGACCTGGCCCGCGCGGCCGAGCGCGCAATCTGCGAGAACGCACCACCAGGAGGAAGCGCCCGGCCCCCGCCAGGGTCGAAGGCGATGGGCGCCCCACCTCCACCCAAACGCACACCCTCCAGGGATCAGCCGCGGATAGTAGTCTCCTCACGGGAGCGAGACGCAAACGGCCTCCCACTATTCTCCACCCCGATGGACAACCTCGTGGTGGGACGAGCAGCAGCCGACAACATCACGGCCACCGGCGACAGCGCCCTACAGATCCAGTATGTCAGGGCCCTGCTTGCAAAGGCCGTCGAGCAGAAAAACGCAGGCGCCAACTCGCAGGGTCGAGTGTACTCGCGTTCTTCGGGAAGCAGAGCGGCCTCAAGTGGCCGCCCAATGGCAGCAAACACCCTCAACTGCCCGCCACCAGAGCCATTGCAGCTCCAACACCGACCTGCGAACACGGCACTCTCCACCAATGACCCCAGGCCAGCGACCAACTTCGTCACCGCCAACGGTCAACCCATCGACGCCCGCACCCACATTATCAACAACCAAAGCTGGCGCGCACGCCAGCCCGACGACCTGCGACACACCCTAACCAACCGCCGCGATGGCGAGCCGATGGGGTCGATAAGTCGACTCGGCCCCAAGTGCTTCGGACCGATGATCCGAGGCGAGAAGTACCCGCCGAACTTCAAGGTGCCGAAGGAGATAGAAAAGTACGACCCTTCGTACGACCCCTCCATGTGGCTCGATACATACCTCATGGCGATGGGGATCGCAGGCCACACCGACCTGCTAGCCGCCCGTTACCTCCCCCTGATGATGGAGGGGACGTGCAGGCAGTGGATCAACACACTCCCCCAGGGTAGTATCGACTCCTGGGAGGAGATGCGCGACGCCTTCGTCAGGCACTTCAAGTGCTCCTACACCCGCGCCACCACCATCGAGGACCTGGAGCAATCCGTCCAGGGACCCCGCGAGTCGACCCGCAACTGGGTCCAGCGGTGGCAAGAACTCTGGTACAACGCGGTCGGCATCCACCCGGACACCGCGATCCATTGGTTCAAGACCTCGTGCCGCTACGAGCCCTTGGTCGCCAAGCTCAAGCGACACTCTCGCACACTCGACAACATACCGGACCTCCTCGAGATCGCCAAACGGTACGCGGAGGAAGATCCAAACCAGGAAACCGACGACGAGTCGGGAGGCCAACGCCGCACGAGCGGCAACAACAACGGACGACGGTCCGACCTACGCTACAGCAACACTCGCCTCACTGGCAAGCGCCACAGTGACGGGCGAGTCGACTTCGTCGCCAACGTCGGGCACGCACAACGCGAGCCCAAAAGCTTCCGCCGCGACGGGGGACAACACCGCGACGGCGGCAACTACCAGGCCAAGCCAAGGTTCGACCCCGCGGCCCTCCTTAACCAACCTTGTGCGTTTCATAGCAGGGAAGGCAAGCCCGCAACACACACGACCGCCGACTGCCACACCCTCAGGGAGATTGAGAAGGTCTGGCGAGCACGGGAGGATCCCGACAACAACCCGCCAAACGGCGGAAAATTTGGCAACGTGGCCGGCTCGCTCCATACCTTCACAGGCTTCAACACGAAGCGCGAGAAGAAGGTCATCACCCGCGCCGTCGCCGTCAACGCGGTGGCCCAGGTGGACGTTCCCCAGTTCCTCAACTGGTCGGAGCAGCCCATCACCTGGAGCTGCCAGGACCACTCGCCGCGCATCGAGTACCCAGGCCGAGTCGCCCTGGTGGTCAAGCCAAAGGTGGGCGACTACTGGCTACCCAAGACATTGATGGACGGCGACAGCTCCATCAACATCCTGTACCTGGACACCTTCAGGCGGCTGCGGCTCCCGCAGTCGATGATCGAGACGACCCACACCACGTTCCACGGCATCGTCCCCGGTCGGAAGGCATACCCGATCGGCAAGGTCACGCTGCCAGTCACCTTTGGCACACCAGCAAACTTCCGCACCGAGCGGATCGTCTTCGAGCTGGTACCCTTCGACAGCCCCTACCACTGCGTCCTAGGGCGCCAGGCGTTCGCCAAATTCATGGCAGCACCACACTACGTGTACAACACGATGAAGCTCCCCGGGCCGTGCGGCGTCATCACCATCAACGGCGACCCCGACATGGCCGCCGAGTGCGAGTCCAAAGGAGCCGAACTCGCTGATGCCGTCATCGCGGCAGAGGCCAACCACGCTGACGAGCTCGCCAAGTACGCGAGCAGGGTGAACAATGATGACCCCACCATAGTCAAGAAGCCCAATTCGGAGGGCGCAAACACCTCAGCCTTTGAGGCAACGACGCACACCCGCACCGTCGAGCTGGTCCCAGGCGACTCCAGCCAGACGGTGACGATCGGAACAGGAATGAGCCCAGCCTAGGAAGGCGCGCTCATCGAGTTCCTCCATGAGAACAGGGACATCTTCGCATAGAAGCCCTCTGACATGCCTGGTGTCCCTAGGGAGCTCGCTGAGCACAAACTAAACGCCGACCCCAAAGTGCGACCCGTCAAACAGTCGCTGCGGCCCTTCAATGAAGAGCTCCGCAGAGCCATCGCCGAGGAGGTGCAGCGTCTACTCGTTGCAGGCTTCATCCGGCCAATCAAGTACTCCAAGTGGCTGGCAAACCCAGTCGTGGTCGAGAAGAAGAACGGGACTTGGAGGATGTGTATCGACTACACAAACTTGAACAACGCCTGCCCGAAGGAGCAGTTCGTCCTCCCGCGGATCGACCAAATAATCGACTCCACCGCGGGCTCGGAGTCGCTATGTTTCCTCAACGCCTACTCTGGATACAACCAGATCAAAATGGCTATCGAGGACGAGGAGAATATGGCGTTCATCACGCCATTCGGAGCCTTCTTCTACACCGCCATGACCTTCGGCCTCAAGAACGCTGGGGCGACCTACCAGCGGTGCATGCAAGAGTGCCTCGCGAGCCAAATTGGCCGCAACATCCACGTCTACATAGATGACGTGGTCGTAAAATCCGCTCGCCAGGGTGATCTACTCGCCGACCTGGCAGAAACATTCGCCAACTTGCGAAAATACAAGATAAATCTTAACCCAGGCAAATGCACCTTCGGTGTACCAGCAGGACAACTACTGGGGTACGTCGTCTCCAAACGAGGGATCGAGGCGAACCCCACCATGATCGACATGATCGCCCGACTCGGCAAACCCGAGTGCCTGCGCGATGTCCAGAAGCTGGCCGGGCGAGTAGCGGCCCTCAGTCGCTTCATCCCCCGCCTGGGCGAAAAGGCGATGCCCCTATACCGTCTGATGTGCAAGAACCCCACCTTCCAGTGGGACAAGGAGGCGGACGACGCGCTCTGCAACCTCAAGAAGGTGCTACTCGCAGCACCGCTACTCGCCGCCCCCGCCGACAAAGAACCCATGCTGGTCCACGTCGCGGCTTCCGAGCGCGTCGTCAGCGCCGTCATGGTCGTCGAACGGACGGAGGAAGGAAAGGAGCGCCCAGTACAGCGACCAGTGTACTACATCAGCGAGGTCCTCACCGAGTCGCGCCAACGATACCCACAGTACCAGAAACTGGTATACGCGGTCTTCAGAGCACAGCGGCGCCTGCCGCACTACTTCCAGGAGCACCCGATCACGGTCGTCTCCTCAGCACCGTTGCAGGACATTATCCGCAACCGTGAGGCGACTGGCGAGTCGCTAAGTGGGCCGTCGAAATCGGCGTCCATAATATCAAGTACAAGCCACGAAAAGCGATCAAGTCGCAGGCTCTAGCGGACTTCATCGCCGACTGGGAAGAGGCCCAGCAACCAGAAAAACTGCCATACCTCCATTACTGGAGCCTGCACTTCGACGGCTCCAAGAACGCGGACGGCGCAGGAGCAGGGATCGTGCTGACTTCACCGAAGGGCGACAAGCTCCGCTACGTCCTCTACCTCGACTTCACCCCCTGCACCAACAACATGGCCGAGTACGAGGCACTACTCCACGGCATGCGAGCTGCCAAGGAGATGAACGTCAACCGCCTACGCTGCTACGGAGACTCCAACCTCGTCGCTGGGCAAGTCGCTGGCACCTGCGACGCCGTCTCCCCCACCATGGCAGCATACCGCCAAGAAGTGGATAAGCTGGGCGGACACTTCGCAGGCTACTCCATCGAGTGGATTGACAGGCAGAAGAACGAGGAGGCGATGCACTCTCTCCCATCGGGTCGGCTCGACTTGCACCACCCGCCGGCGTCTTCTTCGACACGATCACCAAGCCATCAGTCTCTCCCCCAAGGGAGATCGACATCGGAGTCCCCCTGCAGCTAGAGGCAGCCCTGGTCGCACTCGTCACCGAGCCAGACGACTGGACCAAGCCCTACGTCGCCTACCTGGAGGCCGGCACCATGCCGACAGACGAGACGGACGCCCGGATGATCGCACGCCGATGTAAATCCTTCACCAACATCGACGGCGAGCTCCACAAACGCAGCGTCACCGGCGTGTTCCAACGCTGCGTCCAACCCGCCGAAGGACGCAAGATCCTCCACGACATCCACTCCGGCGACTGCGGCCACCACGCCGTCGCCCGCTCTCTGGTCGCCAAGGCTATGCGGCATGGCTTCTACTGGCCCACCGCACACGCCGATGCCGTCGACATTGTCCAGCGGTGCGCCGGATGCCAGAAGTACGCCAACCAGACGCACGTGCCGAGCTCAGCGCTCAAGACAATCCCCATCACCTGGCCATTCGCCGTGTGGGGTATGGACATGGTAGGCCCCTTCAAAAAGTCTCCCTCTGGGTACACCCACCTCCTGGTCGCGGTCGACAAATTCGCAAAGTGGGTGGAGGCCAAACCAGTCCGGAAATGCGACGGGAAGACCGCCACTAAATTCCTACGCGAGCTCATATATCGCTACGGGTTCCCAAACAGCATCATCACGGACAACGGCACCAACTTCGCCAAAGGAGCCATGGCCGAGTTCTGTGAAGAACACTACATCCGGCTCGACCTCGCGTTAGTCGCCCACCCGGAATCCAACGGCCAGGCGGAACGGGCCAATCAAAGCATCCTCCACTGCCTGAAGCCGCGACTCCAAGTACCACTCGAGCGCACCGCCGGGTGCTGGGTCGAGGAGCTACCCTCCGTCATCTGGGGCATCCGCACCTCGGTCAATAGGTCGACAGGGTTCACCCCCTTCTTCATGGTGTACGGCGCTGAGGCAGTCATGCCCACCGACCTCGAGCACGACTCACCACGGGTCGTCCACTACATGGAGTCTGCAAACGAACTCGCCCGCCAGGATGGACTCGATCAACTCGACGAGGCACGTGACCTCGCTCGATCATGCACCGCCATCTACCATCAAGGACTCCGCCGCTATCACAGCCGGCGGGTGAAAACTCGCACCTTCCAAGAAGGCGACCTGGTGCTGCGCCTCATCCAGGACAAGAAGGGCATGCACAAGCTTTCCCCTCCGTGGGAGGGACCATTCGCCATCGGGCGCGTACTCGGCAACGACGCCTACTACCTCATCGACGTCCGTGGGGACGGCAAACTCGACGTCAAGCGACTGTGGAATGTAAACCTCCTACGGAAGTTCTACTCCTAGAACCCCACATATGTACCCTCCAGTCGCTATGAAATAAAAAGAATTGGTTACCGCAAATTGCGCCTACTCTCCGTGTCTTGTGCCACTCGCACTTGTAATAACAGCGCCAAGCTAACCGCAGAAGTCAACCTTTGGTACAGCGATCGGCACGGCCAAGTAGTGCGTTACAAGGGCACTGGGTCACCCCAGGTCTTGCAACGTCCACGAAAAACGCCTACCAAGAGCCCCATTGGAGTCGCCTAGCCCGACTGGCTCTACGAGCCAAGACAACTGCCTCCGCTTCTCACAGCGACCATGATCCTCAGCATCCTCGACATAGCGACTCGAACGGCCAAGTACCACGCCCGGGGACTGGCGACCAGTTCAGCGCGAGCGGCTAGGGAAAACGCCAAGTACGAGAGCATGCCCAGGACTCGCCATGCGACCGACCCAACGGGCCAGGCAGGAGTGACGCGCTCAAACTAACGCGCCAAGTCCTCACCCACCCTCGAGTTGCGCCTAGAACAACCAAGTACCACGCTCGGGGACTCGGCCACCCGACCTCGTTCGCGCAAGGGAAAATGGTGAAGTGCAGAGCGCTCAAGGGAGTCGCCTCGCGACTGGCTCTCCGAGCCCGGGCGAGTCGACCACAATAACAAAACATTCAAAAAACCGCAAACACATAACAAACAAGGTAAACCCCATAAAAAGGGCGGACGCGCTCGGGGACTCGTTCAACCCCCAATCGAAAAACACATGTCAAATCACAAAACAAACACGATATCTTGTTAATAGCATTTTGCAATCGTCTCAAAATACAAAATATGCCCAAGCGGCAGATCTGCTACTAACGCCCCAGGGCAAGCTATCCTACTCTGCAGGCTTCGAAGACGACTCGCTAGCACCCTTGTGACTGCGAATGAAGGGCGTGTACGGGTTTGACGGGTACGTCGTCAGCTCACCCGCCATCGCCGCACGGAAGGGTTGCTCGACCTTGAAGTCCCGGTGCTGCGGCTCGGGGTCGTTAGGTGCGACGACTGTCTCCTGGTAAGGAAGGAGGTCGCCCATTGCCCAGACGCGCTCGGAGTACACCGCGGCACGATCCGTCAACTTGAGCACCTTAGAGATCTCCACCGAGCCAGTCGACGACGGGTAGCCACTCGTCACGTCGTCCAGGTCGAAGTCCTCCGGGAAGTGGGCGAGCCCAAGGCTAAGCACCGTCGCCGCTCCACGTCGGAAGGCCGATCGCGTCATAAACTCGACGACCGACGGTGCCTTCTTCAAGTACCGCCACATCTCCACGAGGTCGCTGGGAATTACTTCCGTGGGCGACATCTCCTGGAGGTAGGCCCGGATGCATGTCGCCGACAACGTCGCCGAGTCGACGAGCGTGGCCACATATTGCCGCGCGTCGAACGAGCTCGCCTCCTCCGCGCTATCAAGGATGCGACCTGCGGATAGAAGATAACAGTGAGTACATCGGATATTACAAAAAGGCACATGCAATAGGCGGGGGCAGACACACTCACCAATCAAGGGACGGGAGAGATCCGTGATGAAGCTCTGAAGAGAAGTGTAATCATCCTGAAGCCCAGCAACAAGGGCGTCAGAAACTTTACGTTCTCCCGTGGCGGCCGTAACGGCGGCCTTGGCTCGACCATCCGCTGAACTCGCTTCCTCTTTCGCCTCCCTCAGCTCGCGCTCGAGGTCGGCGATCCGCTTCTCAGCCAAGCTCAACGCCGATTGAGCTGCTGCCAACTCACTCGCTGGGACAAGTCCCTGGCGGGCCTCCTCTGCCTTCGCGGCAATTGCTTGAAGCCCCTTATTCGCCTCTTGGAAGGCGGCCAGTTCCTTCTCCGCGCGGCGTGTCGCAGCAAGCCGGTCAGCTGACTCACGTTGCAGACCCTACACACAATTCAAACAGTTAACCAAAGCGGAATCCAAAGTGCCCACCCGCTGAAATTCAGCGAGTGCGCACTCGGGGACTGGCAATCAAAAAATCCTAAGTGCCCACCCGCTGAAATTCAGCGAGTGCGCACTCGGGGACTGGCAATCAAAAAATCCTAAGTGCCCACCTGCTGAAATTCCGCGAGTGCGCACTCGGGGACTAGCAATCAAAAAATCCTAAGTGACCACCCGCTGAAATTCAGCGAGTGCGCACTCGGGGACTGGCAACCAAAAAAATCCTAAGTGCCCACCCGCTGAAATTTAGCGAGCGCGCACTCGGGGACTGGACGCGAAAAATAAAAACACGACATTAAAAGAATCAGACCGCTTCAACACACCGGCCTGATCCTCGGGGACTGGACATACCTGGATGGCTGCGCCAAGCATGCCATGCAGTTGTATCGCATCCACGGACGTGAGGAGAGCCGGCGTGTGCCCGCGACGCTTCTCAACCTCCGTATCGGCAACCCCAGGCGCATGGCTCAAGGGCGAGGTACCACTTGTTGTAGCCGCCTTGGCCATGAAGCGCGGGAACATTGCGATGGAGGCACCAGCACCAAAGGAGGCCGGTTCGGCCACCCCAGGCGAGGGAGCACCCTCCTTCACGGGTAAGGTCGCCTCCGGTACGGGTTCACTCGGCGCGATCGCCGTGTCGTCGGAGACCGTGATGACTTCGTCGCCCTTGGCCCTCTTGGCGCTATCCGCGGGGACGACGACTTCGTCCGCCTTCCTCTTCTGGGAGGGATCCTCCTCGCTGACGACGGGTGGCACCTTAGCCACGGTCGGATGGCCTATCTTCTTCGCTCCGGTCCTACAAATTGATTGCGTGAGCAAGATAATCCAAGTACAATGAAATACAAAAGTAGGTGAGCAAACTCACTTGGCGGCTGGAATGAAGCGTATCCCCATGCGGATGCCGGCCGGCTTCTCCAGTTCGGGGCCCAGTCGGCGACTGATGCCCATCTCCAGGACGTCGCGTGCCCAAGACACGGACGGTTTCTTCGTTGTCGAGGCTGCGGCTGGAGCCTCCAAAACATCTTCGGCAGGAGCACCCTTGGGCGGCGAAGCTACCGCGACTGGAGCGGTCCCCGACCCAGAGATTGGGGCGAACGGCGAAGGCATCGAGGTCAGAGGCACCTCGTTCAGGAAGGCTGTGGTGTCTGGTGCCGTCGCCACCTGTGGGGCTTCGCCCCCGGCCAGGCTGGTGGCGTCAGAGCTACTTGGCGAGTGAAGCGGAGACGCCTGTTTTGCTGGCTTCGTTTTCTTCTT
Organism: Avena sativa; assembly: GCA_916181665.1. Classification (NCBI taxonomy): domain Eukaryota; kingdom Viridiplantae; phylum Streptophyta; class Magnoliopsida; order Poales; family Poaceae; genus Avena; species Avena sativa. Next base: position 515,258,510 of record OV702294.1, read on the forward strand.
TGGAGGGGCTTTAACCTCCTTCTCCTTCTTATTCTTCTTCTTCTTCTTTGATGGAGTGGCCTCGCGACACGAGGTGTGCTCGGGGAGCTCGTCGTCATCATCGTCATGACGCTCGAGGCTTCTGCTCGCCTCAAGCTCACGTTGTCGCTGCCCGCGCGTTTTCCGGACTAGCGAGGCGACCTCTTCTTTGGATTCGTCGTTGTCGCCACTCTCGTCGCTCTCGACGCCTCCCCTCGCTGGAGGCGACTCACCCACCTCCCGGACGGACGAACTCTAATTCTCGTCGTCCGCGGGCGGGAGCCACCCTTCAACTACTTGAAATAGCTGCAATAGGCATAAACAACATTAGTATGACCGCGACTGCATTTAACTGCGACTGCGAATGACGAAAGGATGACTTACCGTTGGGGCTGGATGCTTCGCGGTGTAGGGGGCGACCCCGGTCTTTGCGTCGAGGTACGTCGCCTGGGTGATCTTCTTCAACGCCAGGAGGTAATCCTCGAGCTGCCATTCATCGAGGCAGGACTTCGTCGAGTCCTCCCGGCCCGCGTACTCGTACATATAGTGGTCCCGGCGGGCCAGGGGGACGAGCCGCCGCCCGAGCCAACAGTTGTACAGGTTGATGGGCAGGAGACCCCGCTTCTTCGGGCCGCGAATGGTCTGAAGCATTTTGTCCACGACCATTCGCTGGTCTGTTGGGAGCTTGCCGACTTGAAGTCGGCGTGGTTCAGGCCGGTCGGCGGAGTATCTTGGGATCGCCACCTCGCCGTCTGGAGTCGCCTCGGTGACGTAGAACCAAGAATTCTTCCATTGGCTCGCCGCCTTGGCGGGTAGCATCAGATCGAAGAAGGAAGCCTTCGATTTCAGCTGGAACGTCAGGTCGCCCGCGGCGAGCATTGGGCCACCCGCTTCCTCGCGACTGATCCATCCATGGAATAGATCTTGCCACAGGGGGAAGTAGGGCCTGTAGCCCAGGTAGCACTCGTAGAACGCCACGAAAATGGCGAGCTGCTCGATGCTGTGCGGGCCCAGGTCCGACGGTTGGATCCCGTAGAAGGCGCAGAAGCGCCGGAAGAAGAGAGATGTTGGGATTCCCAGCCCCCGTTCTAGGTGGCTGGTGAAACAGATGAACTCTCCCTCGCGCGGGTTCGGGGTCACCTCTCCGGCCATAGGGATGCGCCACCTGCCGGCGTGCAGGATCCCGGCCTCCTCGAGGGATGCTAGTTGCGCTCTCGTACACTTAGATCTACCCCAAGGCTCGGTGGAGGGGGCCATTGGCGGAAGGATTCGTGGAGGGTCGGAGGATTTCGGGTCGGCTGGATCGCGATGCGGAGGAAGGCGAAAGCGCGTGCAATCGGAGGAAATGACGAGGAGGTGGTTCTCCGATCGCCTGACATTCCCCTTATATAGCGGTTGTTACCCGCCAAATCAGGGAGCCGTTACTACGCGGTGATTACGCCAAAAGTTACCGTTGGATTACCCCAACGGCTAGTTTGACCACGTTTAACGGTCCAACTTCAGCCACTCGGCTCGCCGACCCGATCACTACGACAGTGACTAAGCATTTCGCCGACTCGACTCGCCAAAGCTACGATCAGAATGACTAGTTTTTTCCTTTATTCAGGAGCGCGCCGACGATTCGACTGGATGTCTGCTTTGAAGCCGTATACTCCGACTGCCAACAACCACCTGCGCCCAATCAACGGCAGCCTCGGGGACTACTGATGGGGATATGCCTACCAGGGTATACCCAGCAGGACGTTTCCGACTGGCCCAGGAACTGGCGAGTGGGCTTGCAAGACGGCGTCTGGATCAAGGCCCGGTGTGGATCCAAGAGACTGGAAGCTGAAGGCCCAGGTGAGTAGATAGGCCCAGTCGAGTTAGGTTAAACGATTACCGAAGCCTTAACGGATTCGGTTGAGATATGTAAACCCTAGAGGAGTGAGTCTATATAAACCTCCCTACAGGGCGTGTAGATATACCTTCCATCATACACCCAAGCGACTCGCCGCCTAGCCGCCGAGCTCGCCCATTGTACCTCCACCATAATACAATCTAGCAGGAGTAGGTATTTACCCTCCGGGGGGCCGAACCTGGGTAAAACCTTGTGTCTCCGCCCTCATCTCGCACCGCAGATGGCTGGCCGCCCTTGCCCCTTGTTCTACTACTCGCTACCGATAGCAGCATCTGCCGTGACCATTCCCACGACAACAACAAATTCAAAATGATCAAAACATAGTGGCATCTACCCAAGGAGTCTTGATATGTGACCTTCAACCATAAGAAATGTATATAAATCAAGTTTTAACCCAAATCACCAACTCTCAAATCACCTACTATCTATGAAGGTTCATGGTTTTCTACTTAAGCCTCTTCCCAAAACATCCCTCCCCAAAACATAATTTGTTTGAATGAGGCAATAATTGTCAAACTGATATATATTTGAACTGCAAATAGTTTGATGTATGCCAAGATGAATTTTATTTTATAAAAGATGCATTTTCCATTTTTAAATCTCTTTCTATTTTCTATTTGAACCCCTTCATCAGTTTTGCCCTTGGTTTTTAAGTTCTACTTAGTTTTCCCCTCTCTCTTAGTCACAAACTCTCACACATGTGCTCATCTTGGCTGCTATGCTCTGATTGGTCGAGACAGTTGTCACGCAGATCGTACCCACCAACAGTTGATCCTCTGATTGATCATCTATGATATAGCGGACAGGATAACCCCTGTATCTGTCTGGGGGGCATCCTCTATCCATGAAAAATAATAAGTTTTCCACCGATACTTTAACTCCATAAACAAATGATTTTCAATATAATTTGAAGGGAAAGTTTTCAAAGCTATATAATATTTGCATTATATTTCACTCCATGAAAATGATAAACGATCAAGATTTTATTAGCACAACATTATCATGACCTAAGTGCAATTTCAAAGAGTTCAAAGGTTTATAATTTTGCCATATGCAAATTTATGCATTACATTCTATGAAAATGATAATCTCTCAAGACTTTCTTAGTACACCATTATCACGTATTAAGTGCGATTTCAAAGTGTTCAAAGGTTTATAATATTCGTATACGCAAGTTTAGGGATCACTTTTCACGCTCTCAAAATGGTAAACTCTCTAGATTTTCTTAGGACACTATAATTTGAAAGTGTTCAAGAGTTGTGTCTATTATAAACACTCTTTTACATTAAGAGTTGTATAATTTTTTCAATTTGAAAGTGTTCAAGATTTTTGTCAATTATAAACACTCTTTTACATTAAGAGTTATATAATTTTTTCATTTGAAAGTTTTCAAGAGTTGTGTCAATTATAAACACTCTTTTACATTAAGAGTTATATAATTTTTTTAACTTGAAAGTGTTCCAGAGTTGTGTCAATTATAAACACTCTTTTACATTAAGAGTTGTATAATTTTTTTAATTTCAAAGTGTTCAAAAGTTTTGTCAATTATAAACACTCTTATACATTAAGAGTTGTATATTTTTTTTAAATTTGAAAGTGTTCAAGAGTTGTGTCAATTATAAACACTCTTGTACATTAAGAGTTATATATATTTTTTAATTTGAAAGTGTTCTAGAGTTGTGTTATTTTCTTATTTATTATACATCCATCTCCCTATTTTTTAATTATAAACACTCTTTCACTTGATTGCAGCCGAGAAATTAACTCGATAAACCAATTAAATCATCAGAACGGCTCACCAACCACATTCTCCATAGCACTAAGGGTAACCTATTGATCGATTTGGGGTTGTTCTTAAGCTCCATAGCACTGAGGGTAGTTCCTCTATCCAACAACCAGGTGATCTCTGGAGTGGTTCCATTAGGCGGGGTTTTATCCCGGACAGAACTAAGTCGTTAGCTCGTTCAACTTGTCCATTTGATTCTGGGTGAGCGAATGAGATTACATCAAGTCTGGGGCAGCCACACCCCCTCCATGCACAGCCTAGGACCACCTGCGCGGAAGTGGGTGTGGGCCCCCTAGGCCTCCCCTCTGTCTCGTACGCTGGCTCCGTGAGTCTTATGGTGAAATAGGATTTTTGGCATATTTTTCGGGATTTTTCCTAATAGTTGGTTTTCTGCACAAAAACTAGACACCAAGGTAATTCTGCTGAAAACAGCGTCAGTCCATGTTAGTTGTATCTAAATCACACAAGTTTAGAGGAGCAACAATAGCAAAAGTGTTCGGGAAAGTAGATACGTTTTAGACATATCAACCATTGACACGCTACACAAGCAAATTAGTGATGCTGAAAGTAATGCCTTTCTCCTTATGAATCTTGTAATTGCCTTGCATTTGTGTTTCCTTATTTTCCATTTCTATCTCGGCGAGGACGAGATACGTTGCTGTTATTAACGGAACATACATTCGGAATAAGCAAGTCAGCACCAAGTCGAGATCCAGAAAGAGTGAGATGAGGTGACTCGACTAAAACAACAAATGGCGGAAATGGAATAGAAGCATAAGTCCGAATTGGAGGGTCTGCACCAAGAGATTGCCGAGAAAGATGGGTAATACGCCATCATAGCTGAGAAAACCAATCAGTTGCTCAAGGGGGCCAAGTCAGCAGTGGAGTCATCTCACCAAGACTTGGCTGCTCTTCAGGCCAAGGCAAAAATCTGGCAGACCAAGCTCGCCTTGATCAACTCTTTCCTCAGTGGCGAGTTCTTACCCTTTTTTTACTATGCTCTTGTTCTTAATTTCATATTTTTTGGTGTTTTTGATGATCCTTCTCTTTTTTGCAGAGAACTTTCCTAAGTCCGATATGTTCGCCTTGAGAGCTATGAAGAAAGTGCGAGCCGAGTCTGGGGCCCCAGCAATTGGCGAAGTCAACATCGACGAGCACCTTGCTTACCTCTCGGAGCGCATGACCACCTTGAATTCATGCGGTGTGGACTTACTCAAGTCGGCTATCCATGCATTCAGGATGCTCTGGCCGGATGAAGATGCGCCTACGCTCATTGAGCCTCTTGCTGCTAAGTTGTTACTCACCGAGGAAAGGCTTGATCAATGGCGTGAGTCGGCTAGCCGTGTCGCAGCGAACAAGGCCCTTTCCTTCGTGCTCTCGCTCTCATGGTATGAGGATATCAATCTTGATGTTCTCCAGCATATGAGGGTCGAAGGAAAGTGGATCCATGATCCTGATCTCATCAAGAAGCGCCAAGAGCGAGCCTACACAATGGTGGAGTACGCCCTGGTGCATGCCTGGTGCGATGGGCCTAGCTTCGTTGATATCGCTGAGCCCCTTGCCGATATTGCCGATGATGATGGTGCTAACAGCAAGGCCACCAAGTCAGATATGGCAGACTCGGCCAATGCGCATGACTTGGCAGATCCTGATGATGCTCCTAAATCCAACCCCGCCGATGCTCCTTCGAGTCCAGCTGCCTCTTAGGCTGGTTTAGGAAAAACACTTAATTCTCATGAGATCCCCGGTATGCCGGGTGCAGATGTAAGAAATATTGCCGATCTTTTGGTTGTGTGCCTTTGTGAAGGCTTAAACTTTATTTTGCTTAAATGTGAATCATCCAGGGGCAAGTCCTCGAGTTTCATTTGTCGTTTTCCTTATCCTTGAATTTGGATCTTGTCTACCTTTTTTGGCGTTCGACATTAGAGTCTCAAAGTTCTAAGGATTAAGTTAGCGGATATGAAACTAGACAACTTGACCTAGGGTCATTCGACATACAAGCCGACATATCCTGCAATGGGTTAGTTATAGCCATAGACAGGGCCAACTCGCGTTTCTTCCCTTACTTATCCGTTGTTCATGTTTACCCATCCTTGGTCTTTTTCTCTTGCTTGCCATGAAGCCCTATTTTCGGACAATAGCATATTCGAAGAATTGACCTCATACGAGTAAACATTACTTATTTCGAGATAAGTTTAAGTGTCAACTCCAGCCGACATGAAATATGTAAGAGTAAACATGAGGGGCAGTCCCCGAGTCAGTTTTTCGAGTCATAGCATTTCATTATCAGCACATAGCCGGCATAAGTGTCCGACATATGATAGTTCGAGAGATACATACATTGTTTCTCCTAAGTGTAGAAAGGACGGAGCAATGCCACATTCGATGGACTTTTGGTCTCATCATCAGATCTGTCCGCCTTGTTCTTTTGTGCTTCACGAGCATCTATCAGATAATATGAATCATTGTGCAACGCTCTTCTTACAATGAATGGTCCTTCCCATGGGGGTGATAATTTGTGCATTCCAGCTGTGCGTTGCACTATTCTGAGCACCAAATCCCCTTCTCGGAAAACACGAGGTTGGACTTTCTGGCTATGATAGCTTCAGAGATTTTGTTGGTATATGGCGGATCTGGAGAATGCCAATTCTCTTGCTTCTTCGAGTAAATCAACTCCATCTTCTCGGGCCTCTTTTACCTCGGCTTCAGAGTATTGCCTTACTCTTGTCGAGTCATGTTCTATGTCGGAAGGCAAAACTGCTTCTGCCCCATACATAAGGAAGAATGGTGTGTAGCCTGTTGATCGAATCGGGGTTGTTCTTAAGCTCCAAAGCACTGAGGGTAGTTCCTCTATCCAACAACCAGGCGATCTCTGGAGTGGTTCCATTAGGCGGGGTTTTATCTCGGATTCTGGGTGAGCGACTGACGTTACATCAAGTCTTATTCGGCTTTCCCTACAAAATCGAGCAAAAGCTCCCTCAACAAAGTTTGTGCCATTGTCTGTGATCACGCTATGCAGGTGACCATATCTTAAGATTATATCCTTTAGGAATGTGACAGCTATTTTTTGATCAATTTTTTTGATGGGCTTCACTTCTATCCACTTGGTAAACTTGTCAACCATTACTAGTATATGAGTCATGCCGCCTCGTGCTGGTTTGAATGGTCCCACCATATCCATGCACCATACCGCAAATGACCAAGTGATTGGTATAGTATTTAATTCGGATGCAGGTAAGTGTGACTTTGATGCGTAGCATTGGCACCTGTTGCATTTTCTCACAAGGTCTTGTGCTTCCATCAGTGCACTTGGCCAATAGAATCCATGTTGGAATGCCTTGGCTACTAATCCTCTTGACGAGGCATGATGCCCACATTCTCCTTGGTGAATATCCAACAGTATCTCTTGGCCTTGTTCTGAACTTATGCAACGTTGCAACACACTTGTCACACTCCTCTTGTATAGTTCCTTGTTAATTATCATGTATGCTTTTGCTCGTCTTTCTGTTTGTCTAGCCAATATCTCATCGTCAGGCAAAGTTCCATCTTTTAAGTAATTGAATATTGGTTGTGCCCAGACTGGTATTACTGGTGTTGGATCTAATTTTCCATCAATTTCCATTGGCTCAGCCGACATAGTTTCTGCCGACATAACCTGAGGAGTCCCCGAGTGTGATTCGGCAACCCCTGGGTTAGACAGAACAATTCCCAAGTTACTCGATGCCTTGCCGGGATGAATATTGACTCGGATTCGGGTGATGGCTTGATTGATGGTTTTATGAGATGTTCCAATGCTACTCCTAGAGGGATTGCTTGCCGAGATGAGCCTAACTTGGATAACACGTCAGCTGCCTCATTTTAAGCTTTGGGTATGTGATGAAATTCACAGCCATCAAAGTGTCACATCCCAGGATTTTCCAAATCTTGTAATGTGAAAAATAAATGAATAAAATAAAACTTTGTTTGATTTTCAAGGCCAGAAGAAACTTTTTGAATTCAAATAGAACTTCAAACCTATTTGGATTAAATAAAATCCTAAAGGGATTTAAAAGGTTAAACTTTTATAAAAGGATTTTTAAATAAGAAATTATTTTATAGAGCCAAATTAAACCTTGGCCAAGCATTTTGAAATAAAAACATTTTGTTTTGATAAAAATAGTAAAAGTTTATTTAATAAAATCAATAAGGATTTAATATCCAAGTCTTATTAATAAAAGTTCTATTATTTTATTTAACCATCAAAACTTGTTTATTCAATTTAAATAAGTTTTCCAAATGTTTTTATATTCCCAAATAAAACCTACTGAATTGGTTTTGAAAATATTTGGATTTCAAATAGAAATTTTATTAAATAAATCAAAACCCTAATTGAATAATAAACCATGGTCCATTTTATTTAAATAATGAATGAAACCTAAAAATATTTAAAATATTATTTCATTTTGGACTTTGGATTATGTATTAAACAGAACCAAATTCAAATGAAAAGTTTGATGAATGTTTTGATTTGCTTTGTTTGATTTGTTGTTTGGTCTTCAAAACAGAAATTGGAATTAGAAAAAGAAAAAAGATTGCAGAAAGAAAAAAATAGGATCTGGACTCGGCCCAACCCAGCAGCCAGAAAGGCCTAGAACCAACCCAGCACTCCCTCTCGCGCGAAACGTTTTTCTACCTAAACGCAAACCCGCAGAGAGACTGACTGATGGACCCTCCGCTCACTTCTTTTCTCACTGCCAGGTAGACCCCACTCTTCCCTGTTCATCCCCCTCACCCGCGCGACTCCTTCTCCCTCCCCTTGACACCGTTCCTGCCGATGATTTCGCGGCCTTAATTCGCCTTAACGCGACCACCGTTACCCGCTTTGATCATGCAGGCTTAAATGCTCATGTCTCCTCTCCATTTCCCCTCTGTCGCCCCATCTCAACGCACTCCTAGACGCCCCAATTCTTCCCCAAGCTCCTCTGTCTCCGACGACCTTCCGCGTCGAAATCCAGCCAAGCTTCGCCGCCCCTTGCCTCCCTGAGCACGCTAGCAGATTCTCCACTCCCAGACACATCTCCCTGTGCTCTTCATTCTACCGCGGGCGCCCCAGAGCAACGTCTGCAACGAGCTCTGAACGACGCCGCCGTCCGCTCCAACTCCGACGAGCCCCACAGGTAGATTCCGGCCGCCCCTCTTCTTCTCGTTCACGCACACAGCATCTCCGTGATCTCCTGCGTCTAACCATACCCTCAGTTGTTCTTCTCGTGACCTGTAGCAACGACTCCGACCACGACCAGGACCACCCGACGTTGTTCTCTACTCCGGCGAGCAATCGCATCTGTACCAGAGCGCCCCTTGCCCCGTCGACCACACGACGAACTTCCCCAGCCTCCTGCGAATCTGGTGAGCCTAATCCCTCCCTCTCTCACTTCCTGTTTCGCCAGCGCCGCCACTGTCTGACCGTCGCCGCCGCTAGCCACCGCCGGCGCCGCTCGCATATGGTTAAACACGCTAGCACCGTAGGATCACGATCCGACGCTTGCGATAGATCACTTAAGCCGTGAAGGGGTACGTTCTCTGGACCGCACGATTTATTAGATCCAACGCACCGCAACACCGATCCGGCCCAACCGGTACCGTCCAAACAGAACGCGACGCGTGTCGCCAGTCTGTTTAAAACAGAATTTGGAAATCAGATTTAAGTTGCAATTTCAAACCTTTGTAACTTTCGATCCACACGTCCAAAATTTACAAATTTGATACTGTTGGAATCAGTGGAACAAATCCTAACCAACCATGCCCTTGGTTTAGCAAATAGTATCCATTAGAGTGATTGTTTTTGCAGAAACTTTTGTGTGCTTGTTTAGAGTAGAAAAATGATTCAAAAATGTCTATAAGGTTAAAACCTTTGCAAATTGTTTTGATGTGAACTTACTGACCCTAGGAACCAACCCATGGTCTTGGAAATGGATTTGGTAAAATTTAAGATGGAGTATTTGACTTAGCCATTTCTAGCCAAATGAAAATAATGGTTTTATTTTAAAAATGTTTTTGGAGTAAAAACTTTGGGAAAATAATTTGAAACAAACCTACTGACCATAATCACCAAGTTTTGCAATAGAAACTCATTTGGTGAACAACTTAAAGTTGTTACCTTGATAAAAATATTTTCCACTACATAAAATGATGATTGGATTTAAAAATGGATTTTGGACCCAACCCTTTTGCAAATGACTTTGCCACTTTGGAAAATGACCAAATTGGAACATACAAAGTTTAGAAGCCTAGTGGAGACCATCTTTGCAAATAGAACCATCTCTTGCATGCTTACATGCATGACTTAGATCCCATTGTTTTATGTGTGTGAATTGTTGAATGATTAATGGTTTGGAATGCTACTTGATACTATGCTTGCTTGATTGATTGTAGTGAAATTAGAGAAGTGTGAGACTAGCAAGATCAAGGAGTGAACCATCATTTCCCTACCAAAAAGGCAAGTTACACTATCATCTAAAGTCCTACTATTTTCATTATACTTAGTGGATTTTGAAACATGCATGAAAAGAATTTCTATACTTATGCTATGCTAAATCCTATTAGGATACCTTATACATTCCTTAGAGAAAACAATGTAGTTGATACATGCTTAGCCATGCTATATTTTGAAGAGAGATACATGTTGAGATTTTACAAAGGTTGAGAAAAGAACTTGTGTTTTACATAATAAAACAAGGACTCAATGAACCACCTAGGTGGAGGATACTTTAAGTTTTGGAGAGGGTGGCAACAAAAGGAACCATGTCTATGGGAATCACTTTGTGTTGTGCTTCAAAAGAAAACCACCTAGGAAACTTAGAGATTGAACATGTTTCTCCAATTGTGGCTTTCGTGTGCAACCACATGCTATTATGGCTCTGGCTTAGTCAACTACATAGGGAAGACCCATGCACTGTCTTCAGTTAACCGGACATGGGGACCTGGAATCCTACATGGGTGCTGAAGGCAAGCTAGCAATGGTGTATGGGAGGACCCTTTGGAAAGACTTCGTCACATTCTCAATCTGCCAGTACTCCATCTTGGTGAGCACTAATCCAGTAGGCCACTGGTGGCAACAAGATGGGATTGTGACATGTGGGTAAAGTGTACTCCTTCTGCAGAAGATAATAAAATCTAAGTACTTAGCCGTGTCCCCGGTTATGGACAATACTGAGCAACTAAAGTTTGAACTATGGGAGATCTCGACATTCCAACTTCTTTAATAAAAACTTGATGCACTTGAGTGTCTACCAAGGAATTCAAAGAGATTTTTGTTAAGCTTGATGCACTTGGGGTTACCAAGGAGCTCAAGGGATTTTAACAAGGACTTGAACACTTGAGTGTCTACCAAGGAGTTTAAGGGATTCTTGGAAAAGAGATTTGACAAAGGACCAAAACCATTTTGAAAAGATAGGATAAAATATTGCTTTGTGCAAATGAACCTTAAACTCTACTTAGCCAAATGTGCATGTAATAATAGGATCCACTCATATTCAACCAAATAGTGAAACTTGCCAATACAATTCAAATGTATTGACCCTTGTGGCTGTAACTTGTAATGTTGCAGGTTTGATTGATTTTAGCGAAGATTAATTGATTAGGATTACAAAGTCTACAACCAGCATTTTCCTGTGGCACTATGAAGATGAAGGACCCCGTGACTATAGTTATTCCGCTGCAATGTAATGCAATAGCCAAATGAGCTATGTATGATGTAATAAAATTATGTTATTACTGGTTATAAAGTTATTTTATGACCTTTGTTTCTTGATATGACATCTAAACTGTGGATGCTAGCTATTGATCCAGGGACTAGCATTGTAAACACAGGGGACACCACCTTATGTTAATAAGGGTTGGAGCACTCCCTCTACACAAAGTATCCCGAAATCTGTTGTACCTGGAAATGATAAATAGCCATATTTGCATCTAGCGCGTCCCAATGCCCAGATACTTGCTGAATAACCAAATCCGAGTCACCGAAACATATGATCCTTTTTATGCCAATTTATTTGGCCACATTTATCCCATGGACAAGTGCTTCATACTCGACAACATTATTGGATGCGGCGAAATGGATTTGCAACACATATTTGAGCTGGTACTTCTTAGGTGAAGTAAGAACTATCCCGGCACCCAGGCCCATTTTCATTTTGGACCCATCAAAGTGCATTCTCCAGTAATTCGGGTATGGCAAGGGTGGTTCATATTGCATTTCCATCTAGTCCACAAAAAAATCCGCCACAGCTTGAGATTTAGTTGCATCTTGCCTATCGTATTGTGGAGTATATGGTGCTAGCTCTATGGCCCATTTTTCCACTCGGCCGATGGCATATTTATTGCGAAGTATGTCCGAGATAGGTGCCTTGCATATTACCTGAATTGGGTGTTCTTAAAAATAATGCTTCAGCTTCTTTGCTGCCATATACACCCCATATGTCATTTTTTGATTGTGAGGGTACTTTTGTTTTGATGTAGAGAGCACTTCACTCAGGTAATAGACTAGTTTTTGGACTGATTTGCCCTCTTCTTCACGCTCTACCACTATTACTGCACTGACAACTCTATTGGTTGCTACGACATAGAGCAGCATTGGCTCTTTGGACAGTGGTGAGGCTTGTATTGGTGTCGTTGCCAACATCTTTTTGATTTCATGGAAAGATCTATCAGCTTGCTATGTCCATGTAAATTTCTCTGATTTTTTCATCAGTTGATATAATGGTAAGGCTTTTTCACCTAGTCGACTTACAAACCTACTAATGAGGCCAGGCATCCTATAAATTTTTGGACATCATTGAGTATTTACGGAAATTCCATTATTTCGATGGCTCTGATCTTTGTTCGGTTAGCTTCAATTCCCCGGCTAGATACAAGGAATCCGATTAACTTTCCAGCCGGGACACCAAAGGTGCATTTTTTCAGGTTAAGTTTCATCCAGAATCTTATTAAGTTTGCGAATGTTTGACGCAAGTCCTCGCTTAGAGTATGACTTTGTTTGTTTTTTATTACCATGTCATCGACGTATACTTGAAAATTTTTGTCAAGTTGATCTTGCAAGCATTTTTGCATGCATCTTTGGTATGTTGCCCTTGCATTTCTCAACCCGAACGACATAGTATGATAGCAATAAGCCCCATACGGGGTGATCAAAGCTGTCTTTATTTGATCATCCGGATTCAGTGGTATCTGGTGGAAACCAGAGTACGCATCGACAAATGAAAACAACTCACACCCGGCAGTAGAGTCGATGACTTGATCGATCCGTGGCGGTGGAAATGGATGTTTTGGACACGCCTTATTAAGGTTCCTGTAGTCAATACACATGTGCCACACCACTACCATGTTTGGGTCATACTTCTTCTTCTCGACCAAGACTGGATTCGACAACCAATTTGGATGCAGTACTTCCATGATAAACCCGACAGCCAAGAGCCTTGCTATCTCTGCGGCTATCACTTTCCTCCTATCTTTGTTGAAGCAGAGGAGGGGTTGCTTCATCGGCTTGGCATCTGGCCTTACATGGAGAGAGTTCTCAGCCAACTCCCTCGGAACTCCCTATAAATCCTGTGTGGAACATCCAAAGATATTGTAAGATCCCACCCTTATAAAGGTAAGGATCCCTGTGATTGCAATGCTAGTCCCTGGATCAATTGCTAGCATCCACAGTTTAAGATGAAGTACACAGAAACAAAGGTCATTATTACAATGTCATTCCAGAGATAACATAGTCTTTTACAACTCCATAGCCATAGGCTAGTACAAGAGTTTAACTTAATAATATAAAATAGATGTCTTCATCTTCATGTGCTACAGGCAAGCATGTTGAGTGTAGACTCATAACCCCTAATCATCATCAGAGTAACCTACAACATCACAAGTTATAGCCACAGTGGGTCAATACATTGGAATAGTATTGGAAAGTGATACCTTAGTAGAATATTAACATCTAGTTACTACATGAATTTGGCTAAGTGTAGCTTAGGCTTGCTTTGATTAAAATATGTTTTACCTATCAGTTGAAAACACTAAGTTTTTCTTTGACAAAACATTCCCAAGGAACCACCAATAGAAATTAGTGAACCTTCACCCTTGTTCAACCACAAGTTTTAACTTAGAAAATTGGGATGAGGAGATTCTTGATAGCTTCCATGTCTTGATGCTCAAGTTGTCCATTACCGGGGACACGGCTAAGTACTTAGTTTCTTCCATCTGCAGAGGTTGTGCACTTTCCCCACAAGACTTGATTTTCACCAACACAGGACGTTTCAAAAGCCTTCCCTTAGACCAAATGAACGCGTTCCAACCTATCATCCCACTACCACCAACTGTACAAATGGCTAAGTTATTGCAACCTATATGATCCAGGCATAGCCCATAATGCCATGTGGCTGCACTAGAAGCTTCTTAACATTTGGCATCTCAAATCCCTTTGTTCCTGGGTGGCAATCCACAAGTGAGATACACAAGGTAAACCATAGAAATGGGCCTTGTGTAACCACTCAACACAAACCATTCTTTCCATTCCACCTAGTTGTTTCATTCACTTAGTTGTTTTATTAAGCAAAACATAAGTCAAGGACTTAGAAATATTTCTCATAGCATGTATATATAATCCACCCTTGGTTATTACTAGCTAGGCTAAGCTTGGAAATAGCAAGTATCTTAACTTAGAGGAAATTCTAACAATTCTACCACTACTAGGATTTCCCAAGCATAGCATTTAGATACTTAGCAAAATTATTCATGCAAGCCCTATGCAAAAATATTTCTAATGCATAGTCAAAATATTGGGACAAAAATATGAAGCACCACTTGCCTTGGTAGTTGGGGGAGTAGCAACAATCTTCACTACTAGCACCAAAATCTACACATAAAATGATAGCACCAAAATCACATATCAAAAAAATATAAGCAAAAATATATGAATGCATGTAAATGCCATGTGATGATTTTTCTAAATCAAACAAGACAAGTGAAACAGTACTGAATCATAAAAAAACAATTATACACTAAATAAAATTGATTTGGCCCTTAGAACATTTTCTATATAATTTTTATATACAAAATAAGCTTAGAAATGTCTCTGCAAAAACAACCCATTTTACAGATGAAATTTACTAAACAAAGTGCATAATTGGATATAATTCTTTCTCCTGATTCCAATGATATAAAATTTGCAAAATTTGAATGCATGGATCAAAAGTTATGAATTTTGCAAGTTTGAACAAGTAATAGATCTAATTCCATATTTTAAATTTAAAACCTAGCCACGCGGCGTGTTCTGATTGGCTGATACCGTTTCGGCTGGATCGATCAACGAGAGCCACAGGATTTAAATGAAATCGCACGGTCCAGATCTACTCGTACCCCTTCATTAAGTGATCTAATCCTACGCGCTAGATCCACATCCAACGGCTATCGAGCATGCGACCATGGATGGGCGGCGCTAGCGACGATGGCGCACCGGCGGCGCACTGCCAGCGGTGTTCCGGTGGCTACGGAGGGGGCTGGGGTTGGCAGAGACGCTTACCAGACTCGCGAGGTCGCGCTGATGCTCAACGACTCGCTGGTGTGGACGGGGGCGTGCTGTGTTGGCCGGAGAAGCTCGTCGGAAAGCTTGCAGACATCGGGTGCACAGTGACGAAGACGATGGCAACGCTCTGGAGCACCCTAGCACAAACCAATTGTATCAGGAGGTGCGCAAAGTCATGGCGAACACGACAGGGTCAAAGAGGGGACAAGGGGCGCTCGAAGGTTACCAGTATTTCTTGACGGAGTTGGGCGGCGGCTCTGTTGTTTGCAGAGGTGGACGGAGGCGACGTCCTGGTGCATTACAGAGCAAACGGATGGCATGAGATGATGCATAGGAACTAGGCGAACACACTCGCATGGACCAGAGGTGAAGGGGGGCGCTGTACTCACCGGAATGCGTCACCGGAGACGCTCGGTACTGCGGCGGTGCAAATGGGATTGTGGGCAGCCTAGTGGCGGAAAGGGGCGCTGAGTGAGGGGAAAGATGTAGAGGAGAGGGGGTTAAATAGCCGGTGAGGGGCGAGGGGATTACGCGGCATTGATCGGCAATTAAGCCCGCTTCAATCGCGGCAGTGATGGTGGTAACGGCGGCAACGACGGGGTCGGGGGGTGTGGGATTTGGGGACGATGATTGCGTGGCATTTGGGTCCACCGGTCAGCGAGCGCGGGGTAAGCTTGCGTCGTGTGAGAGAGAGAGAGAGGAAAGGCCCGGGTGGGCTTGCTGGGCTGATTTTGCTGTTGGGCCGAAAGGCTGGCGCATGCCTTTCTGTTTTCTTTTATCCTTTTCTATTTCTATTTTGAATTTCTGAAATCCTTTTCATATGTTTACCAAATGAGTTTGAATTCAAACCTTCTCTAGATTTTTGTAGAATGATTCAAGCATATATTTGTGTATAAAACATTGATGTTTGATCACAAACACTTTGGTCCATTAAAATAGAATTAAAACCATGCCTTGAATGATTATTTGTAATAGGCATACAAATGGTTTTAAACTTTTGATTCTTGTTTGAAACTTTGAACAAGATTTAGAAAATATCAATAAATCTTAGGATTAATTCTCTACTGATCAAAACAAGGTTTTCCTTCTTATAACGTAGCAATAAGGCTAATGCCTTTCTTTACATAAAATGATAGATCACAAGTTTCTGATTTTTGAAGAAATGATCCTAAAATGAGTATGAATGCATGAATGATGTGCAACTTTGAAAATATGATTTTAGGGATGTTACAATTCTAACCCTCTTAAGGTGAATCTCGCCCTCGAGATTCGGATTGGCTAGCAAATAGGTGAGGGTAGTCTTTCCGAAGGTCATCTTCTCTTTCCCATGTTGCCTCTTCTTCGGAATGATGGTTCCACTGAACTTTGCAGAATTTGATGGTCTTTGTCCGTGTAACCCTTTCTGTAGTCTCCAGAATCTTGATAGGTTTTTCCTCATAAGTGAGATCACTTTCCAATTGGACCTTCTCCAAAGGTATGGTATCCTTCAAAGAAGTCTCTTCCATCTCTGGATGGCATTTCTTTAGCTGACTCACATGAAACACATTGTGAATGGCAGACAATGATTCTGGCAATTCAATCTCATAAGCTACTTTTCCCTTACGACTCAGAATCTTGAATGGTCCAACATATCTTGGGGCCAATTTTCCTTTGACTCTGAATCTCTTCACTCCACGAAGTGGTGACACTCTAAGATAAGCCCTATCACCCACCTCATAGGTGACTTCTCTACGCTTAGGATCTGCGTAGCTCTTCTATCGGGACTGTGCTATCTTCAATCTGTCCTTTACTAGCTTGACTTTCTCTTCAGCCTCTTTGATTAGTTCTGGCCCGAACAAGTTTCTTTCTCTCACACCATTCCATAGTAATGGGGTAGTACACTTTCTCCCATAGAGAAATTCGAACGGTGCCATCTCAATACTGGCTTGATAGCTGTTGTTATAAGAGAATTCTGTGTAAGGCAGACTTTCATCCCAACTAGCTCCATATTCTAGGGCACATGCCCTCAACATATCCTCTAGAATCTGGTTGGTCCTTTCTGTCTGTCCATCGGTCTGGGATGAAAAGCAGTACTGAATTCCAATCTCGTTCCCAATGATTCATGTAGTTGCCTCCAAAAATGAGAAGTGAATTGGGTTCCCCTATCAGACACAATAATCTTGGGTACTCCATGCAGACACACAATCCTATTCATATAGATCTTGGCCAATATAGCACTTGTATAGGTTGTCTTCACGGGTATGAAATGAGACACTTTAGTGAGGCGATCCACTACTACCCAAATAGAGTCATATCCTGACCTGGTCCTTAGCAATCCGGTGATGAAGTCCATGCCAATCTTGTCCCACTTCCAATCAGGAATAGGTAGTGGTTGTAGCAACCCTGCTGGTTTCTGATGTTCCGCTTTCACTCTACTACATACATCACACAAAGCAATATGTTCGGCAATGTCTTTCTTGAGATTATTCCACCAAAATCTTTCCTTCATATCCATGTACATTTTTGTGTTACCCGGATGAATGGAATATGGTGAGTTGTGTGCTTCTTGTAAAATCAGTTTCCAAAGCTCCGGATCTTGCGGAACGCAGATACGTTTTCCATACCATAAAGTACCCTGTTCGTCTTCATGGAATCATTTGGCTTTTCCCTTACCAATCTTTTCCCTTATCTCTTATATTTCCTTGTCCGTCTTTTGGGCTTCCTTGATTTTGTCCAACAAGGTGGGTTGAACATCCAATGACATGAGATGTCCTTCAGGCACAATCTCTAATCTGAGGTCTCTAAATTAGGCACACAGATCATCCGGCAACTCTCCCTTAGTAAGGCCATTCACAAATACCTTACGTCTTAGTGCATCCGCTACAATATTTGCTTTACCGGGATGGTATTGCAAACTCAAGTCATAGTCCTTGATGAGTTCTAGCCATGTTCTTTGTCTCATGTTGATTTCTTTCTAAGTGAAGATATACTTCAAACTTTTGTGATCTGTGAACACTTCACATCGCTTTCCCAAAAGATAATGTCTCCATGTTTTAAGTGCATGGACAACAGAGGCTAACTCCAAATCATGAGTAGGGTAATTTACTTCATGAGTTTTGAGTTGTCTCGAGGCATAAGCCACAACTTTCCCTTCTTGCATCAGAACTGCACCTAATCCATGATGAGATGCATCACAATAAACTTGGAAATCCTTCTCCAAATCTGGCAGACATAAGACTGGTGCTGTCACTAGTCTCTTCTTCAATTCTTGGAAGCTGAGTTCACATCCTTTAGTCCAAGCAAATTTCTTGTCTTTCTTTAGTAACTCCGTCATTGGCTTAGCTACCTTGGAGAAATTCTCAATGAATCTTCTATAGTATCCTGCCAAGCCAAGGAAACTATGAACTTCCTTCACTAACTTAGGATATTCCCATTCAGTTACAGCTGACACTTTTGCGGGATCAACTGCTACACCATCTCCTGACACAGTGTGTCCAAGGAATCCAACTTCATTCAACCAGAATTCACACTTGCTGAATTTAGCATACAGCTTATGCTCTCTAAGCTTCTGAAGTATTAAACGCAAATGTCCTTCATGCTCTTCTTTCCTCTTGGAGTAGATCAAAATGTCATCGATGAAAACGACAACAAACTTGTCAAGAAACTCCATGAACACCTTGTTCATCTGTTATCGCCATATTTTGGCCAAAGAAGGAGTTGGGCCGTGATCAAGATGGGCTTGGAAGATGCGTATATTCAACGTGTTGTTGGATCGGCCTAGTGCGTGGATTTGGGCTAAATTGCCCGTGTATCTTGTATCATAGCAGGTGTCGTGTTAGTTTAGGTTCCGTTTCAGTTTAAGTAAAGATAGAGTTGTAGAGTTATTCCAAAAGTAGAGAGTCTCCGGACTATAAATATGTACCTAAGGTTATCGAGAAAAGAGGACAATCACGTTCACAACAAACACAATCTCGGCGCATCGCCACCCCTTGTTTCTAGGGTTTTTCTCGGGTAAGTGCCATGCTGCCTAGATCGCATCTTGCGACCTAGGCAGTATCTACTTATGCGTTATCTGGTGTTACTCGTACTAAAGCCTTGTTGATGGCGAGTAACACCATTATCATAGATTTGTCTGGGTTAGCATCAGTACTTTTTGCTACGATTGTTTCAGTTATGCTGCCTATACTTATATCGCCGCCTTTGCACCTTCTCCCGGGTGTGAGGGTGGCATCTTGCTTGATCTTTATTTCAGTCGATTTGATCTGTTATAGTTGTGCCTTGTTCTCCAAGGTTTAGTTTGATATCTACATGATCAGGCCTTGCAAACGGGTTGAACGATCCAGTAATATGTAAGATATGGTTTGCCAATCCAAGAGGAGTTGTTCCGGGAATTGACTTTATGTTGGTTTTTAGGCCTTCTCTAGGGTTAGTTTTCCATCATCTTTTATATCTACCAGGCTCAATTACGTGTAGGACGTTCCAATTATGTAGTGAAAACGTTAAACTATCGTAGATCGATTTAACTTGTATTGATGAAGCAAAACCCCATGTTATCGTAGATCTAATGCAGAACCATGGGTTAATCGGCTCTAGGAGCCGATTCACAGGGAAACCTGGGAGCCGGTCACGGCTCGAATTTTACGTGTACTTGTTTACCATGCAGGAAACCAATCGGAGCAATTCATCACCTTCCTGATCAGGTATAGGTCAGGTGGCACGCCCTCGAACCAAGCCAGGACGTGTGCCGGAGTTTTGCGGGCCGTTGCCCGAGGGACCAGGGCCCACCAGCAGTTCTGGGAGCCTCCCGGCTCTTCGTGTTGCTCGTCGCTGCTCGCCGGTGAGTTTTGGCAGGCAACACATTCTGGCACGCTCGGTGGGACATCCAACAACATCTACATCAACATCCGACGATGAGATGGGGGACAGACCAGTCACGTATGACGAGCTGCCTGACGAGCACAAGGCCAAGTATGACGAGATCAAAACTCTCTTCGAAGCCGACCTCATCGGCTCTTTTGAGAGGACCCGTAAGCATGGCATCAAGTGGAGGGGATTCTCGCCCGAGGGTGCTCTTGATGAGGTGGATCTGTCTGTTCCTTCAGAGGAGCGCACCAGAGCTCTGCGACAGGAGGTCAACTACATGGTGGCTCATTCTCTTCACCGCCATTCTGAGAGCCTGGTGAACGCTTTTGAGCGAATCGCGGTTCGCGTAGTTCAGGAGATCATGAAACATCAGTATTCTCCGACGGGGCCTACTCTGGGGACTCACCAGGGAGAAAGACCGCTCCAGACCAGGCCACAGCTGCCATTCACACTTGCAGCTCCAGAGCCGCCAGGAGCAGCGGCTTATGTCGTCTACAAGGCTGCAGGCGACCCAGGCGATTGCCAATTCCTGTTTGAGCCACCTAAGGAAATCCCACACAGATATATATGCACCTACGTGCCGGACTGCAATAACCTGACACGCACCAAACAGATTGCAACCGCAGGAGTTTCTGCGGCAGGGGTTCCTGGGGCAGGATCTTCAGGGGCAGGCGTGTCTGGAGCAGCGATGTCTGGGATGGACGCTGACAAACAGGCGTGGCTAGCCAAGTATGCCACTGGAACAAGTCATGAGAATCTAGCCCCTGCAGCTCAAACAGTAGAGCAAATCGGTACCATCCTGAGGGACCAGTTCGGCTTCGTGCCGAAGAGAAGGACAATCGGCTATTCAAAGCCGTACCCCAACGAGTTTGATCTGATTCCGCTGCCACCCAAGTATCGGCTCCCTGAGTTCTCAAGGTTCAGCGGGTCGGAAGGGTCAAGCTCGATCGAGCACATAAGCCGATACCTGGCACAGCTAGGCATGATTTCGGCATCGGATCAGATGCGCGTAAGATTTTTTGCGCAATCTCTGACAGGACCAGCCTTTGGGTGGTACACCTCGCTGCCACCTGATTCAATTCATACCTGGAAGCAACTGGAAGAGCAGTTCCACATCCAGTACCATTCAGAGGCTACTGAGGCTGGCATTGCAGACCTGGCGCAGGTGCGGCAGAAGCGGGGAGAAACTGTAGCCGAATACATCCAGCTCTTCAGGACCGTCAAGAACCGATGTTACTCAGCTTGTTTAACTGAGAAGGAAGCAGTCGAGCTGGCAGTGTTGGGTCTCTTAGCACCCATCAAGGATCTGGCTTTCCAAGTGGAGTACAACTCATTGGCGCACATGGCCCAGAAACTGACGATGTATGAACAGCGCCACCCTGAGTTGTACCAAGACAAATTCAAACGTCCGATAGGCCTGGTCGATGCAGAAGAAGATGATCCTACACAAGACCAGGAAGTGGCCGTAGCCGAATGGGCTCGAGGGGCAGATCCTGTGTCCTGCAAATGGGTGAAACAGCAAGGGCCTGCAAAAGGGTTCGACTTCGATGTGAGCAAAGCCGAGTAGATATTCGATTTACTGCTGAAGGAGAAGCAGCTGAGGTTACCCGAAGGCCACAAAATCCCTACGGCTCAGGAAATGCACGGGAGACCATACTGCAAGTGGCATCATTCGTTCACCCACACCACCAATGATTGCAAAGAGCTACGTCGCCAAATCCAAACGGCGATAGAACAAGGCCGTCTGATCCTTGGGCAGGTCGCCATGAAAGTGGACACAAACCCATTTCCCGGCGTCAACATGGTAGAGCTCAGTCGCTCCGCGAGGCGTCAGTTGGATTTCTCGTTCGGCGTTAATATGGCAGGGTCTGGGTACCACCATTACTACAAGGAGGAGGGTGGTCGCTCTCGGGGCAAAGAAAGAGAGAAGGCTAGTCCACGCGACCGGCCCAGCCACAATGACAGGCGGTACTTAACAGAGGAACAAGTGAGGAGAGTGCGATATCAGAAGCCACATTCCATGCATCTCCTTAACAAGTATGAGCGTCAGTATGACCAACGCCGCCGGCGCGACAGAAAAGACGAAGGATATGAGCACCTCGCTAGGGGACCGTCAAAAGAAAAGGAAGGCGCAGACAAACATTGGGATTGTCCTTTCTTCAAGTATTGCTGGGACGCGGGAATGAGCCGATTGCCTACAGTCGACAACTGCCCGGAATGTGGTCAGCAGAGGGACGACACGGAGCCAGTTTCGGTGTTCCAACGTCTAGGGCCCCTCCCACCTCAGAGCCGTTACAAGGAATCCGCTCGAGCAAACGTCCTCGAGAAGCCAAGGGACGACAAAGAAGAAGACAGGTATCACCGTCCAAGGTGGTGTCCCGACGGACTCAGACACACCCAAAAGCGCAGAGTGCAGCGGCTACGTAACTTGGAGGAAGCCGAAGCGCAGTATCTCCACGCTTTAAAGAAAGCACGGCCTGATCTGGCCGTCAAAGTAAGGCAGACTTTGGAAACGGAAGATCACCCGAGAAGGAAGGAGTGGCGCCCCAAACCGGTAAAAGCCGATGCAAAGACATCGGCTGGCACAAACATGGTGTTCATACTTCCGTCAGAATTCTGCGCACCAAGAACCAACGAGCTACCAGTGGCACAGTTCGACTGCGGCCCACGGCCGGTTATTTTTGAGAAGCCGCGTGAAAAGGGTTACAAGCATCTGAAAGCCCTGTACCTACGAGGTTACATCAATGGGCAACCTGTCACCAAGATGTTGGTGGATACCGGAGCGGCAGTCAATATCATGCCATACTCCATGCTACGGCGTTTGGGACGCTCCACCGCAGATTTGATCAAAACCAACGTCACGTTAAGCGACTTCAACGGTCAGACTTCGGAAACGCAAGGCGTACTGAACGTGGATCTGACCGTGGGCAGAAAAACCATCCCCACGTCATTCTTCGTCGTGGACAGCAAAAGCACTTACACTGTCTTGCTAGGAAGGGATTGGATTCACGCTAATTGCTGCATTCTGTCCACAATGCACCAGTGCCTAATCCAGTGGGATGGAGATGAAGTGGAGGTCATCCACGCAGATGAGTCTATCGAGATCTCCATAGCTAGCATGAACGTCTGGGAAGCAGAAGACCAAGAGCCGATCTCTGGAATCAGTCTAGACGGCTGTGAGCGTATTGAGGCTACAAAAAACGGGGTGAGGCTGGTCTTATCCACCGGCCTGACAGAGTATCAAAGTCCACGACGGTGCGTGGTACGGCCGATCCCTGCGATCGGCCACAAAAAACAAAAAGCAGCAATCTGACGACGAGCAGATCGAGCAGTCGTAGCAGGGAGGTTCCCAGCCATTTTAAAACCATAACGTGTAAACCGTCCTTGACTAATGCAATAAAAGAGGGGGCCGATTCAGGCAATCGGCCCAAATTATTTTTATTAACCTCACCTTCTGTTTACCCTGTGCATAGCATCGATTTGACAGGTGACGGAAAGCTAGGGTATGGATTTACATCTGCTGATGAACTAGAAGAAATCGACATTGGTCCTGGGGATAAGCCACGACCAACTTTTATCAGCAAAAGGTTGGACCCAAGTATGCGGGGTCCAATGATAGCCCTGTTGAAAAAATATCCAGACTGCTTCGCCTGGGACTATACAGAGATGCCCGGATTAGACAGGAGCATCATTGAGCACCGCCTCCCGCTTAAAAAAGGATTTCGGCCATTCCAGCAGCGGGCACGACAGATGAAGGCTGAAATTCTGGAAGAAGTCAAGAAGGAGATCGAGAAAATGTTGGCAGCCGATTTAATCAGGCCATGCAGGTATGCAGAATGGATTTCTAGTATCGTACCTGTGGAGAAAAAGGATGGCCGTTGGCGTGTCGCCATAGATTTTCGGGACCTCAATAGAGCTACCCCAAAGGATGAGTACCCAATGCCGGTGGTAGAAACGTTAATCAACGCAGAGGCTGACCATAAGATCTTGAGCTTTATGGATGGAAATGCCGGTTACAACCAAATTTTTATGGCTCCAGAAGACATACACAAGACTGCGTTCAGAGTACCGGGCTCGGTGGGGTTGTTTGAATACGTGGTCATGACGTTTGGACTGAAAAATGCCGGTGCCACGTACCAAAGAGCCATGAACTACATTTTCCATGATCTGATCGGCAAGCTGGTGGAAATTTATATCGATGACGTAGTGGTCAAGTCTGCCTCAGTAGAAGGACACTTGGGCGATCTGCAACGCGTCCTGGACCGAACGAGAAAATTTGGACTACGGATGAACCCAAAGAAGTGCGCCTTCGGGGTAACGGCCGGTCAGTTCTTGGGCTTCTTGGTCCATGAACGCGGGATTGAGATCGGCCTGAAAAGTCAAGAGGCCGTACGAACAATGAAGCCACCTACCACGAAGAAAGAGCTACAGTCTCTCATCGGCAAGATCAACTTCGTCAGAAGATTCATCTCCAATCTGTCGGGAAGGATAGAGCCGTTCATGGGATTAGTAAAAATTAAATCTGACGAGGAATTCCGCTGGGGGGCAGAACAACAACGAGCCTTTGACGAGATCAAAGAATATCTGACGAAGCCGCCAGTGTTGGTTCCACCCCAACCGGACAGACCGTTCTACATTTACCTGTCAGTAGCTGACACGTCCATCGCCTCGGTGGTGGTGCAAGTTTATGATGGGCTGGAGCGAGTCGTATTTTACATAAGCAGGAGGATGCTGGACGCAGAGACAAGGTATCCTGATATTGAGAAGTTATGCCTCTGCCTGTTTTTCACCTGCACTAAGCTGCGCCACATTTTGCTGTCAGCAGAGATCATCATCATATGCAAAGCAGACGTCATAAAGAACATGCTGTCGGCTCCTATGTTAAAAGGCCGACTGGGCAAATGGATGTTTGCATTATCAGAGTTTGACATCCGGTATCAACCCGCGAAAGCAGTTAAGGGACAGGCGTTGGCCGATCTTATTGCTGAAAGGATCAACACCAACATAGCAGCACTGTCCATAAGAGCGTGGGCTATGTTTTTCGACGGATCAGTTTGTGACGATGGCTGCGGCATCGGCATTTTACTCGTGTCGCCCCGGGGGGCAACATTTTCCTTCTCCATTAGATTGTCTACCTCTCGCACCAACAATGTAGCCGAGTATGAGGCGATACGCCAGGGAATGGAGTTGCTCATCGAAGCTGGAGCGGAAGCAGTAGAAATTTTTGGAGACTCCAAGCTGGTAATTTCTCAACTCACGGAGGAATATAAGTGTGAGAGTGAGTCGCTCTTCCCATTATGGATGCACTGCCGTGAGCTGATGGCGCAGTTCCGGTACATAAACTTCACCTGGATCCCACGGTCGCAGAATACAGAGGCAAATGATCTTGCACAAATGGCTTAAGGCTACAAGGATGTAGCAGAAGGAGCCGATGTTCAGGTACAGTTCCTGGAAGCTGACGACTGGAGAGCCGATATCTTCAATTACTTGAAGGATTCAGCTCGGGGGGCACCTAAACGGATAAGATACAAGGCCATGAAGTATGTGCTCATTGGGGACGACATGTTTTACAGGACTCTTGAGGGGTTATTGCTCAAATGTCTGGGGACAGCCGAGGCCAATCGGCTCCTACACGAGGTACACGAAGGCGCCTGTGGAACTCACCAATCGGCTCACAAGATGAAATGGTTGATCAGGTGATCAGGGTTTTATTGGCCCACCATGCTTGAGGACTGTTTCAAGTACTACAAAGGGTGTCAAGCATGTCAGAGATTTGGAAAAATTCAGATGGTACCCGCGTCAGCAATGAATCCCATCATCAAGCCTTGGCCATTCCGAGGTTGGGGCATGGATATGATCGGCAAGATCAATCCTCCGTCAAGCAAGGGCCACATGTGGGTTTTGGCCATCACGGATTATTTCACCAAGTGGGTGGAAGCCGTCCCTATGAAGTCAGTAAGTTCAAAGGATGTTGTCGATTTTGTGAAAGAGCACGTCATTCATAGGTTCGGGATTCCCCAGACTATCACGACCGATGGAGGTTCGGTTTTCACTTCTCACGAGTTCGGAAAGTTCTGTGAGGACACAGGGATTAAGCTGATTCGGTCATCTCTGTACTATGCTCAAGCAAATGGGCAAGCTGAAGCGTCCAACCAGAGCCTTATCAAGCTGATCAAGAGGAAAATCGATGAGCACCCTAGGCGTTGGCATGAGGTTTTATCAGAGGCTTTATGGGCTTACCGCATGTCATGTCATGGAGCGATAAAAACCTCGCCGTACCATCTGGTCTATGGACAAGAAGCCGTATTGCCTTGGGAAATTACGGCTGGATCGAGACGCGTCACCTTTCAGAACGATCTAACGGCTGAAGAATATGCAGCTTTGATGAGTGACAGTGTTGAAGATGTGACTGAGCTTAGGCTGTGGTCGCTTGAGAAAATCAAAGAGAACAAGGCCAAAGTAGCTCGTGCATACAACAAGAAGGTGAGACCTAAGGAGTTCCACGTTGGCGATCTGGTATGGGAAGCGGTGCTGCCGTTAGGGACTAAGGATGCAGCATATGGTAAATGGTCTCCAAATTGGCACGGGCCATACAGGGTCGATCAGGTTTTAAGAGGGAACGCGTACATGCTGGAAGAGCTGGACGGTGTAAAATTCCCAGTGGCGGTCAACGGCCAACATCTCAAGAAATATTTCCCAAGCATGTGGGACGATGGACAGTAAAATGTGAAGGCCGATACATGAAATCGGCCGAACAAAAAGAAAAATATAGCCGATGCACGGTCATCGACTCTAGAGGTCCACACACATCACAAACAGATGCCAGGTTACACATACGAACTACTGAAGAAATGCCTCGAAGGCGTGGAAGGCGTCAGTACAGACACGATCCACCTCGGCGACCTCGGCTTCGTCATCTTCATCCTTGCCCGTCACTAGCTGCTTGCTCAGGGCACGTATGTCTGCCAGATCGGTCTTCAGTTGAGCTTTGAGGCCTTCCGCCTCGTTTTGGGAACGGGCTATGGATTCTTCCTTGTCGCGAATGAGCTGTTTAGTCACCCGGACCTTCTCCTCAAGGTCTTCCAGCTCCTTTTTCAAGGATGCGAGCTCGGCGGTACCGACGGAGGTGTCGGTTTTAGCATCCAGAGACGCCTTTTTCTCATTAAGCTGCTGACATCTTTCTGCAATATCGGCTTTCAGTGGAAGTTGGGCAAGACGCAGGTTGATCCTTTCACGAGCTAACTTCACCCGTGGCCCGAAGAAGGACAGATTTGCAACTGTCCAAAGCTTCACTTGCAATGCTACTGGAAGATGGTCCTAGATTTCGGCAAGAACGCTCTTCACTTCTTCAGAACCCTCGATCAACTCCTCGATCGGGTAGGACAGCAAGGTTTTAAGACGCTGGAATTGAGGTAGAGCAACCCTGGCCTATGGTTCAGCGTGGGCAACAGAGGGAGTTGGATCGATGGATTCAGGGTCGAACGACAGCAAACCTGAAAGATCACAACTCTGACAGCCAGAAAGGCGTCAGTATACATCCAAACAGGTTGGGATGAGCCGGAGGAACCTAAACGTACCTCTCCTAAGATTGAAGGGATAGCCGATGAGGAGGCAATCGGTTTGCGTGTGGTCGCTGGAGGCCTAGCCAGAGTGGTAGCCGTCTCATCTGCACCTTCGGGGATTCCCAGATCCGGCGTCGGCACTGCCCCGGCTTCCCCACTAAAAACGTCCGTCGTCTGCATGAAAGGTGCTCTAAGCTCAGTCGGCAGACAAAGCAAACAAGTGGTAAGAGTATGTAGGGTGGCGATTTGCGAGACCTCCTGGCTCGACGAAGAAGTTTGTGGTCTTTTGCGAGCTCTCTTGGGACCCGCAGTTGGCCCCGCCTCAACTGGTGCTCGGGGGGCAGCAGGTTCAGGAGCCGACCTTTTCCTGGAAGCCGATGGTGGCACATCTGGCTGGCTCGGGGT
This sequence comes from Avena sativa, assembly GCA_916181665.1. NCBI lineage: Eukaryota > Viridiplantae > Streptophyta > Magnoliopsida > Poales > Poaceae > Avena > Avena sativa. The sequence goes on from OV702294.1 coordinate 515,286,571, forward strand.
GATGGTCCTCTCAGAATCCGTTGGGCTCGATTCTCCTTCATCGGGTTGTTCGTCCTCGTGAGAAGAATCTTCAATGGGAGCCTGCAAAAGAAGGAAGGATGTTAGACATGAGTGCGTCTGCAATAATGAATGAATAAGGAGAGTCGACCAAGAAATGGGTCAGCCTACATGCGAGCTTTCTGGAGAAGGGCTCCGGTGCCTCAAGGTCTTCCTAACAGCTGCATTCCTCGTAGTCGTTCTTGTCTTAGTTGGAACTCGGGGGGCAGCTGGTGTTGAAGTTCCTTGCTTCTTAGAAGCCGATTGAGGTGTTATCGGCTGTTTCTGCATTATGACCTTTTTCAAAGGCGGTGAGTTTTTGCAGAAAAGAACCACAGGAGCTGGTGGAATAAACTCGAAGGGGGAGCCATCACTGTGTGTAGGCTCAGGGCCATCTTGTTGCTGCAAAGAGAAAGAATGGATTAGTAAAAGGATCAATTGCAAGCTGCATCAAGAAAATTTGCAAGTAGTGGTACCTGTTCCACGGGGATGTCATAGTCAGCATTGAGCTGTTTCAACAACGGTCCCAGAGCCCTCCTGAAGGCGTGAGTTTTCCACATCATCCACCAGTCTTCGAAGCCGTCAGTTGATGAAGCGAAGGTGAGGTCATTTGGAATAGGGATGGTCAGAGCATCAAAGAAGGAGTAACTCCTCTGACTGGTGAGAGGATCGGGCAGGTCGGCTCTGCACTCCGTAAGATGATGGAGAAAGAGATGGGGAGGTACTTGCCCAAGGCCAAATTGCCGGGCCACTATGACCGGCTGGTAGAATTCATACCCAGGTTTGATAATTCTGTTGGATGTGCTCATGCCAACTGGAAGGAAACAGGGACGAATCACAGTGGAAAAGAGCTGCCGAGTGCTAGTGTCATCGGCAAAATTGTCCAGCCTGAAGGAGAGTGGATTTTCAAAGTGTTCCGATTCCTCCATATAAGGGAAGAAGGTAGGGTTGTCCAGGCCCTGGAAGAAAGTGCTGAACCACTTGGATGCTTCCTGAGGGGATAGTTTGCTGCCTGGCAGCCTATACAAAGCTTGGCCGTAACTAGTGCATCGGATCTGTTTCCCTTTGACATCTGGGAAGGTGCAACTCGCCAAAAGGGGGAAGTTTGGGATGTGATTTTGGAAATATAGCTGAGCCCATAGCTGAATAAACCACCAAGGACCACCTGTTTTGACTGCTATGCCCGAAAACAGTTTGACAGACATCAACTGGAGGTATCGATAGACTTCTCCCAGAAACAGTTTGCCAAGGCCAAGTTGGGTACCTTTGGCCAGTTCGTGGGCTAAGGAAAGATAGTTTTTGGTTGGAGCAAGGGAAGGGCCACAGAATATGAAATGCTCCAGCCAGAAGTTGAGAAAGGCTGTATGTTCTTTTTCTGAAACAGGGCCCTTTGTTTTCATGTGGCGTTGGAGGTAGGCACCCTAGTTTGTGCAGTCTGTTTTAGAAGACAGCTTGTAAGGGACTTTGGTCAGTTTAAAGGCAGAGGGGCTGGGTGATGTAACATCCAGGCCAGTGATCATCACCACATCTAATAAAGTTGGTGACATAGGGCCATGACCGAACATGAAGCAGTTCAGAGCGTCAGACCAGAAATAGCCGATGGTTTTGAGAAGATTCTCGTGTTTCTCGAGAGGAGACAATGATAGATGCAAGGCATCGGCTATTCCCGTAGTTTCCCATTGGGATTGGTAAGCTCTAGCTACCCTACTGAACCAAGAAACCCAATGATCGGGGGGATTAGGCCAGGCTCGCAAGCAGTCGGCCCAAGAGTTCAGATCTAGATCTTGGCTTACGAAGGGGATTCTATTTGCTTCGCAAGAAATCAGATGGGCAGGACTAGAATTTGTACGAGGGCCAAGACAAAGGGAATTTGGGAGAGAAGGATGTGGCAGCAGGATGTCTGAAACCTAGAAAGTTTAATGGTAGAATAAAAGCATTAATTCAGGTGCTCGCCATTAAATTCTAACATCACGTTCAGACTACGAAGAGTAGGCGTACCTTCAGGACGAAGACCTCTGGATTGGTATTGGATGATTCCGCCATCTAGTTGCCGGCGGAGATGGATCTATGCAAGTTGAGGATTGGGGGTTCTCGTTGCTATGAGCTCGATCTGGTCGAGTGGGAGATTGCAGATCTAGGTCACCCTTTTTTGAAGAAGGTCGCAGGTTACCGTTTGAAACTGGAAAGCAGCCGCTTAGGTTTGCCTAAATATGCGACCAAGTTTTGACCTTGTCAACGCTTTTGGGAAAGCCGATGTCCATCGGTTCTTTGAGCTTTGATTTAGTTAACGAAACAAGTGCAGTATGGTGAAAGCCGATATAACATTATCGGCTCCTGGAGCATCGATTTATTTTTGTTATCGACAAAATTGGGGCGACAGAAGCAAATCTTTGAGAAACGGATTTGCATTCATTCAAAAGCTGATTGCTTACAAAAGGCTGATTGATTACAAAAAGGAGCATACTACTACTACTATTACTACTGGCTCCTAATCTAGGCCGAGGTCGTCATCGCTGCTGTCGCCGCCGTCTTGTTCGCTGTCCTCAGCGCTGCTGCCGGCGTCGTCTTCGTTGCTGCTGCTGAAGAAGCCAGCAGGGGCCTCCTCGTCCTCGTCATCGTCTTCGGTGTCCTCGGACCCGGCGCGGAAGTACTTCACCGGCTGGTACTCCTCGGAGGAGGTGTCCTCCTCTTCCTCCTCTTCGTCGGAGGAATCGACGCCGTCCCAGGACATGGCGTCGTCGGTGCTGTCCGCCTCCAGTTCCCCATCGGCGAGGAACTGCAGGTCCTCCTCGCCGTCGGTCATGGACGCGTCGTCCTCCGACCAGGCGGCGAAGTCCCAATCCCTCTCATCCCACCATTGTGGGGCGAGAGTGTTGTACGCCGCCATCGGCGGGTGTTCTGGCGTCGGCTCTCGGTCGCTCATCGAGTTGGAGGCTTGGAAGGACAGGCCAGATGAAGCGGAGGAGGCCATGGCGGAGAAAGAGGGTTTTTTCGGTGGAGGAGGAAGAAGGGTTTTCTCTTTGCTACTAGAGGAAGATGGGGACTGCGAACTGCTCAGGCGAATTTAAATAAGGGGAATATTGGAGAGACGGTTCAATGCCATAGCGGTTCCCCAGATTGTGCTACCAAAATCGTCAAATCATGCAGTGCGAAGGAGGAGAGAAGACAGGGCATCATGATGAAGGGGTAGCGTGACGATTCTGTTCTGCCACGCATTCTGTCAACGCGCAACCCGATACAAAAAAAAACACAGAGTGGTTTTGGAATTATTATTGCCAAAACCAGGGGGGCATGTGTTATCGCCATATTTTGGCCAAAGAAGGAGTTGGGCCGTGATCAAGATGGGCTTGGAAGATGCGTATATTCAACGTGTTGTTGGATCGGCCTAGTGCGTGGATTTGGGCTAAATTGCTCGTGTATCTTGTATCATAGCAGGTGTCGTGTTAGTTTAGGTTCCGTTTCAGTTTAAGTAAAGATAGAGTTGTAGAGTTATTCCAAAAGTAGAGAGTCTCCGGACTATAAATATGTACCTAAGGTTATCGAGAAAAGAGGACAATCACGTTCACAACAAACACAATCTCGGCGCATCGCCACCCCTTGTTTCTAGGGTTTTTCTCGGGTAAGTGCCATGCTACCTAGATCGCGTCTTGCGATCTAGGCAGTATCTACTTATGCGTTATCTGGTGTTACTCGTACTGAAGCCTTGTTGATGGCGAGTAACACCATTATCATAGATTTGTCTGGGTTAGCATCAGTACTTTTCGCTACGATTGTTTCAGTTATGCTGCCTATACTTATATCGCCGCCTTTGCACCTTCTCCCGGGTGTGAGGGTGGCATCTTGCTTGATCTTTATTTAAGTCGATTTGATCTGTTATAGTTGTGCCTTGTTCTCCAAGGTTTAGTTTGATATCTACATGATCAGGCCTTGCAAACGGGTTGAACGATCCAGTAATATGTAAGATATGGTTTGCCAATCCAAGAGGAGTTGTTCCGGGAATTGACTTTATGTAGGTTTTTAGGCCTTCTCTAGGGTTAGTTTTCCATCATCTTTTATATCTACCAGGCTCAATTACGTGTAGGACGTTCCAATTATGTAGTGAAAACGTTAAACTATCGTAGATCGATTTAACTTGTATTGATGAAGCAAAACCCCATGTTATCGTAGATCTAATGCAGAACCATGGGTTAATCGGCTCTAGGAGCCGATTCACAGGGAAACCTGGGAGCCGGTCACGGCTCGAATTTTACGTGTACTTGTTTACCATGCAGGAAACCAATCGGAGCAATTCATCACCTTCCTGATCAGATATAGGTCAGGTGGCACGCCCTCGAACCAAGCCAGGACGTGTGCCGGAGTTTTGCGGGCCGTTGCCCGAGGGACCAGGGCCCACCAGCAGTTCTGGGAGCCTCCCGGCTCTTCGTGTTGCTCGTCGCTGCTCGCCGGTGAGTTTTGGCAGGCAACATCATCATATTCATGAAGTAAGCTGGTGCATTGGTCAAACCGAATGGCATCACGGTGTACTCATACAATCCATACCTAGCGGTGAAAGCCGTCTTAGGTATGTCTTGTTCCCTTATCTTAAGCTGAAAATAACCTGACCGGAGATCAATCTTTGAGAACACACAGGGTCCTTCTAGCTGATCAAAAAAGTCATTGATTCTGGGCAAAGGTTTTTATTTTTGATAGTCACCTCATTGAGTGAATGATAATCGATGCATAACCTTTTACTTCTATCTTTCTTTTCTACAAACAAGACTGGTGCTCCCCAAGATGAAGAACTTGGTTGAATAAATCCTTTATGCAACTATTCTCCAAGTTGTTTATTGAGTTCTTTCAACTCATCAACTGACATCTTGTAAGGTCTCTTTGCTATTGGTCATGATCCTGGCAACAAGTCAATCAGAAATTCCACATCCCTATCTGGAGGCATTCCTGGCAATTCTTCCGGAAACACATCCGAATAATCTCTCACAGTTGGCACATTGTCTATACTAATCCCCTTAAGAGAATTTAGCTTACTCCCTTTTGCTTCAAAGTTAGTCTTGAATCTAATCCTTTTATTATCCGGGTTTGTGAGTGTGACAGTATGATTGGCACAATCTAGCACTCCCTTGTACTTAGTCATTCAGTCCATTCCCAAAATGACATCCAATCCTTGGGAATTTAGAATTATAAAATTAGTGGGAAACTTATACTTCCCAAACTCTATGACTAGGTCATGACATCCTAAGTTCACTATCATTTCTCCACCAGGAGAACTTACTTTTATAGGACACCCAATAGTTTCAACTGGAAGTTCATTTCTATCAACAAATGCTCTTGATATGAATGAATGCGATGCGCCAGTATCAAAAAGAACAAGTGCTGGAACAGAATTGAGTTTGAACTTACCAGCCATAGCATCAGGTTCCTCATAAATTTCTTCCACATTGATGTGGTTTACTTGTCCCTTGTGGAAAGGGTTGGGCTTGGTGGCTCCTTCAACTTTCTTCTCTAGGCACTCATTTGCATAATGCCCCAGCTTCTTACACTTGAAACATTCAACCTGACTGATATCTCTCTTTGCAGGCTGACTGCCACTTCCACTTCCACCTCCACTGTGGTGACTCTTGTGTCCACTCTTGTGGTTCTTGTACTTGTCATTATCATGACTACGGTGATGCTTGTTGTCATGATGGAGGTTGTGGCTGTGGCGGTTGTTGTACTTTCCATGTTTGTGGGATCCAGAACTCCCACTATCATCATGATGGGAACGCTTGTGAGATGATCCCGAGCTGTGCTTGTCAGAGCTGTGCTTCCTCTTTCTGCTTTCAACCTATTTCATCTTGTTCTCCAAGGTTGGGACATAGGCAACCGATAGCTGCAGATTTAGTTCATCGTTCAGTCCTTCGAGGAATTTCTCTTTCCTCTTGGCATCAGTATCAACTTCATCCGGTGCATATCGCGCCAGATTGTTGAACTCCTCAATATATTCAGCCACACTGCGGTGACGCTGTTTCAGGTTATGGAACTCCTTCTTGTTCAAACTCATCACCCCGGATGAGATGTGAGATGTACGGAATCCATCTTCAAAGATAGCCCAGGTCACATCCTCAATGGGAGTGGTGATCTGGAAGTTATCCCACCAAGTTGTTGCTGGTCCTTCTAACAGATGTGCTACAAACCTGACCTTCTCCTCGTCGGTGCAGCCGACAGTTACCAAATCCTTGTTCACCGAACGTAGCCAATCATTGGCCACCATGGGATCAGTAGTTCCTGAGAACTTTGCAGGCCTCAGTCTTAGGAATCTGGTGAGCATGTCAAATCCTGGTGGATTGTTCGGATTGTTGTTGTTGTTATTGGTGTTGTTGTTGTTATTCTGATTCTGCATAAAAGTGGTCATCATCTGCATCATCTATGCCTGTGCTGTCATCAGCTGCTGCAGCTCGGGGGTGACATTGTTTTTGTTTGGGTTGGGGTTGGCACGTCGAGGAGGCATCTGTGGTTTTCATAAAGATAAGAATGAGATACCCATAGATGCTTAACATGCACAATACATCACATAGACAATCACAAAACAAGTATCAAAATAATCTTAAGGTTCAACGACATAAACAACAAGTTTGAAAAAGTAAACACACCATAGCAAGTCACCCACATGTTGGATGGTCATTGCGACTCGATAATCATAATCACGGTAATTGAAAGATAAATGAGTAGTCATCACTACTCCTCTGCATCAACCTCCTCATCAACAAGTGTAAGACCTGCATTCTCCATAGCGGTCATGTATTCCTCGACATTGGTAGTCAAGGCCTCTATCTTGGCCCTAAGAGCCCTCTTCTGTGAGTGAAGTCTCTCAATCACTCCCTGCTGATGCTCGAGCTCGAAGTCCTTGGCCTCCAGTTTTTCCTTCATCTCCCGGATCTTCTTGTTCCGGTCTTGGACTCTCTTCTCCCGACTCTTGAATTTCCTTTCCTGGCTCTCAAACTTGGCCTCCATTTCCTTGATTATCTCGTCTTGCTCCGCGAAGAGCTTGTCCTTCTCACGAAGCTGCACCTGGAGCTCGTCATTGCTGAGCATGACGTTGGTCCTATCAGTATCTAGGTGCCTAATAAGAACCTCTAGGTCCTGAAGGTACAGACGAATCAGCTCCACCGTCTCTCTAGCAACATCCTCGAACTCAATAGCCTCTCCCTCCTCGTCGCATCTCCTGAAGGGGTGAAAGTAAATACCTCTAAGCTCTCTGGAGTGTCTCCCTACCAGACTCCCAAGTAACTCCTGCATAACTATATCCAAGCCCTTCTCCTTGTCGTCATGCATCAACTTGAAGGTGATGGTCTCCTTGGTCGGCTCTGTCTAGCGTCCGGGCTGAGTGACTCTGAAGCCCCAAAGGTCCTTCCTCTCAAACTTGGTGAGGGGAAGCGTCATGATGCTAGGGACCGGAAGATTGAGCACGCTAGTGGGCTCAATAAGACGAGTGCAAAAACAAGTTCCCTTGAACTCTTCGGCCGTGTTGATAATAACATCAGGCATCTATTTTTTATAAGATAGAGAAAAGTTAGAATCAATCATCAATAGAGAAAAATCACAAGACAAAGTATCACAAGAATATCTTCGGCAACAATCACACAAGTCATGGCATACACAAATCCATTACAAGCATCAAAGATTCAACATAACTTAGATACATTTTTTGGAAATAAAATGATAAGTGTGGTGGTCAAACTAACGAAGTACATTACAATCCCATCTCACTTGCCAAGTTGGCTAACAGGGCATCCCTAGAGGCAATCTGTCGATCCTGATCACATGACTCCTTTGATAAGTCTATGATGTCCTCTATTAAACGTTGGTTGGTAGCCTCTAACTCTTGGGTATGCTTATTTTCTTCCCTAAGGTCATTTTGAGTGTTGAGCATTCTGCACTTGAGTCTATCACCAAGCTCCTTGATAGCATTCCATGCTGCATTTCTTGCAGAGTCATAGAATGTCGTATGCATCACTGAGTTGGCACTACTAGGAAACTAGCTATAGATAGACAGACCTTCTGTGGCGCATGGTTTTGACCATGCGCCACAAAAGTTGTCCAGTGGCGCATTTCATCAAATGCGCCACAGAAGTCTTCCAACTTCTGCGGCGCATATAGGAAAAATGCGCCACAGAAGTTGGAACTTCTGTGGCGCATATGTCCACATGCGCCACAGAAGTTCCAACTTCTGTGGCGCATATGGACATATGCGCCACAGAAAGTTCGGGTGGACCCTACCATAGAATTCATTGACTGTACTCTGACCAACATTCTGTGGCGCATACGACTATATGCACCACAGAAGTTTATCTTCTGTGGCACATATAGAGGCATGCGCGACAAAAGTTTCTGTAGGAAAAACAGATTCTGCCCCCCTGTGGATCGCCTTTTTAGCCTTGTAAAAAATAATAGAAAATGAAAAACACTTCAGAAAATAAGATCCTTTCACATAGTGATAGGTAATATGGTCTAGTTTGTAGGAAAATTAACAAACATGCATTTCGACTTTTTATACAAAAAAAGTTTATGCCACGGTAAAACAGCCGTAACTTTTGCATACGATGTCGAAAAAATACGTATAATATACCAAAATGACGAGAACGAGATTTCGCATCCGCTCGCAACCACCTATGGTCGTTTAGCGATTATTTAGATTTTCAAAATTCGAAATGAGTAAAAAGTTATGGCCAAAAGATCGTTTTTTCCTGCAAAAAATAAAAAATGAGGACAAACTTCCGTGGCGCATTTCTTCCATATGCGCCACAGAAGTTTTGGGAGGGATTTGAATTTTGAATCCCTCCCCCCTTCTCCCTCTCTTATACTCTTCCACTCCTCCATCCTTCTTCTCCTCCACTTATTCTCTCATTCTCCTCACCTTCTCCTCCTTCGTCTTCTTATCCTCCACCCCGGTGAGCTTCTCCTCCTCCTCCTCCACCACCACCCCGGTGAGCTCCTCCCTCCTCCACCCCGGTGATCTCCTACTCCTCCCACCTCCCTCCTCCTCCACCCCGGCGATCTCCTCCTCCTCCCACCTCCCTCCTCCATCCCGGCGAGCTCCTCCTCCGGCGACCTTCTCCTCCTCCGGCGACCTTCTCCTCCTCCGGTGACCTTCTCCTCCTCCTCCTCCTCCGGCAGCCACCTCCTCCTCCGGTGGCCTCCTCCTCTCCTCCACCGGCGACCTCCACCTCATCCACCAGCGACCTTCTTCTCTCCTCCATCGGCGACCCCCACCTCCGGCGAGCACCACCTCCGGCCAGATCTGGCCGGTGTTTTTTTTTGAAATTTGAAAAAGACTTCTGTGGCGCATATTGGCCAAATGCGCCACAGAAGTTTGAGATCTGGTTCGGGACTTCTGTGGCGCATTTTGACCATATGCGCCACAGAAGTTTTTCAGACTTCTGTGGCGCATTTCAATATGCGCCACAGAACTAAACTTTAGTGGCGAGATAACAATGGCGTATCCCATATGCGCCACAGAAGTCCCAAAATGGTGCGCCACTGATGGGCCTTTTCCTAGTAGTGTGGTGACCATGCAGAATCTTGATTCCTTGTGGTTATCTTCCTTGTTTTTGTACAAGTGAAGTTGCACCCACCACTACTCTACTCCTTCATCCATCACGGGGAATCCTTTGTACACAGCTGCACCATGTATCCCCATGGCAACCATGAGGTCCTTGAGGGCCTTGGGGAATTCTATCTCACACTCCAAGGTCATGGTCATGAGTGGTCCCTTCCTCACGGCTTCGTTAATGGAGTTCATCTACAAATAGAGATGAGAAAGAAGATTAGAAAAGTTTACGAGAAGAAAAAGACAAGTGTGGAAATGGTTAAAAAAAATTCCTTAGTGGTTTCTAATCCAATCCTAGGGTCATAATCCTACAGGCAACACAGTGCAATGATACCATCTGTAAGATCCCACCCTTACAAAGGTAAGGATCCCCATGATTGCAATGCTAGTCCCTAGATCAATTGCTAGCATCCACAGTTTAAGATGAAGTACACAGAAACAAAGGTCATTATTACAACGTCATTTCACAGATAACATAGTCTTTTACAACTCCATAGCCATAGGCTAGTACAAGAGTATAACTTAACAATATAAAATAGATGTCTTCATCTTCATGTGCCACAGGAAAGCATGTTGAGTGTACACTCATAACCCCTAATCATCATCAGAGTAACCTGCAACATCACAAGTTACAGCCACAGTGGGTCAATACATTGGAATAGTATTGGAAAGTGATACCTTAGTAGAATATTAACATCTAGTTACTACATGAATTTGGCTAAGTGTAGCTTAGGCTTGCATTGCTCAAAATAGGTTTTACCTATCAGTTGAAAACACTAAGTTTTTCTTTGACAAAACTTTCCCAAGGAACCACCAATAGAAATTGGTGAACCTTCACCCTTGTTCAACTACAAGTTTTAACTTAGAAAATTGGGATGAGGAGATTCTTGATAGATTCCATGTCTTGATGCTCAAGTTGTCCATTACCGGGGACACGGCTAAGTACTTAGTTTCTTCCATCTACAGAGGTTGTGCACTTTCCCCACAAGACTTGATTTTCACCAAGACAGGACCTTTCATAAGCCTTCCCTTAGACCAAATGGACGCGTTCCAACCTATCATCCCACTACCACCAACTGTCCAAATGGCTAAGTTATTGCAACCTATATGATCCAGGCAGAGCCCATAATTCCATGTGGCTGCACTAGAAGCTTCTTAACATTTGGCATCTCAAATCCCTTTGTTCCTGGGTGGCAATCCACAAGTGAGATACACAAGGTAAACCATAGAAATGGGCCTTGTGTAACCACTCAACACAAACCATTCTTTCCATTCCACCTAGGTGTTTCATTCACTTAGTTGTTTTATTAAGCAAAACATAAGTCAAGGACTTAGAAATATTTCTCATAGCTTGTATATATAATCCACCCTTAGTTACTACTATCTAGGCTAAGCATGGCAATAGCAAGTATCTTAACTTAGAGGAAATTCTAACAATTCTACCACTACTAGGATTTCGCAAGCATGCATTTAGATACTTAGCAAAATTATTCATGCAAGCCCTATGCAAAAATATTTCTAATGCAGAGTCAAAATATTGGGACAAAAATATGAAGCACCACTTGCCTTGGTAGTTGGGGGAGTAGCAACAATCTTCACAACCACAATCACTACTAGCACCAAAATCTACACATAAAATGATAGCACCAAAATCACATATCAAAAAAATACAAGAAAATATATATGAATGCATGCAAATGCCATGTGATGATTTTTGTAAATCAAACAAGACAAGTGAAACAGTACTGAATCAGAAAAAACAATTATACACTAAATAAAATTGATTTGGCCCTTAGAACATTTTCTATATAATTTTAATATACAAAATAAGCTTAGAAATGTCTCTGCAAAAACAACCCATTTGACAGATGCAATTTATTAAACACAGTGCATAATTGGATATAATTCTTTGTCCTGATTCCAATGATATAAAATTTGCAAAATTTGAACCTGTGGATCAAAAGTTATGAATTTTTCAAGTTTGAACAACTAATAGATATAATTCCAAATTTTAAATTTAAACCCTAGCCACGTGGCGTGTTCTGATTGGCTGATACCATTTTGGCTGGATTGATCAATGAGAGCCGCAGGATTTAAATGAAATCGCACGGTCCAGATCTACTCGTACCCCTTCGTTAAGTGATCTAATCCTAAGCGCTAGATCCAGATCCAACGGCTGTCGAGCATGCAACCATGGATGGGCGGCGCTAGCGACGGAGGCACGGCGGCGGCGCACTTCCAGCGGTGTTCCGGTGGCTACGTAGGGGGCTAGGGTTGGCAGAGACGCTTACCAGACTCGCGAGGTCGCGCTGATGCTCAACGACTCGCTGGTGTGGACGGGGGCGTGCTGTGTTGGCCGGAGAAGCTCGTCGGAAAGCTTGCAGACGTCGGGTACACGGTGAAGAAGACGATGGTGATGCTCTGGAGCGCCCTAGCACAAACCAATTGTATCAGGAGGTGCGCAAAGTCATGGAGAACACGACAGGGTAAAAGAGGGGACAAGGGGCGCTCGAAGGTTACCAGTATTTCTCGACGAAGTTGGGCGGCGGCTCTGTTGTTTGCAGAGGTGGACAGAGGCGATGTCCTGGTGCATTACAGAGCAAACGTATGGCATGAGATGATGCGCATGAACTAGGCGAATACACTCGCATGGACCAGAGGTGAAGGGGGGCACTGTACTCACCGGAATGTGTCGCCGGAGACGCTCGGTACTGCGGCAGTGCAAATGGGATTGTGGGCAGCCTGGTGGCGGAGAAGGGGCGCTGAGTGAGGGGAAAGATGCAGAGAGGAAAGGGGGTTAAATAGCCGGTGAGGGGCGAGGGGATTACGCGGCATTGATCTACAATTAAGCCCGCTTCAATCGCGACAGTGATGGTGGTAACGGCTGCGACGACAGGGTCGAGGTGGGGGGTGCAGGGTTTGGGGACGATGATTGCGTGGCGTTTGGGTCCACCGGTCAGCGAGCGCGTGGTAATCTTGCGTCGCGTGAGAGAGAGAGAGAGAGGGGGAAGTCCCGGGTGGGCTTGCTAGGCTGATTTTGCTGTTGGGCCGAAAGGCTGGCGCAGGCCTTTCTGTTTTCTTTTATCCTTTTCTATTTCTAGTTTGAATTTCTGAAATCCTTTTCAAATGTTTACCAAATGAGTTTGAACTCAAACCTTCTCTAGATTTTTGTAGAATGATTCAAGCATATATTTGTGTATAAAACATTGCTGTTTGATCACAAAAACTTTGGTCCATTAAAATAGAATTCAAACCATGCCTTAAATGATTATTTGTAATAGGCATACAAATGGTTTTAAACTTTTGATTCTTGTTTGAAACTTTGAACAAGGTTTAGAAAATATCAATAAATCTTAGGATCACTTCTCTACTGATCAAAACAAGGTTTTCCTTCTTATAAGGTAGCAATAAGGATAATGCCTTACTTTACATAAAATGATAGATCACAAGTTTCTGATTTTTGAGGAAATGATCCTAAAATGAGTATGAATGCATGAATGATGTGCAACTTTGAAAATATGATTTTAGGAATGTTACAGATATCCCGATTCTCACGGAGGAAGTTGGTGAGCTCGCTTTCCTATTTGTCAGATAACCCGGTGCCAATAGTCACTATGCGCTCTAAGAAAGCCTCATCAACCTGTATCTTCTTTGTTTCCTTGGTGGCTTGAAAGGACACATTGCCATGTGGGTTAGTGAGTGTCGGCATTGATATCTGTGCTGCCTTGTCTAATGCTGCAACTTCCATCATTTGTTGTTTTTCCTGCGTTATCACCAGTGACTCGGCCAGTGAAGATCCAGCTGAGACGCATGCGATAGATCGCTTGTAGTCACCCTCAAATGTGATAACTCCACATGGACATGGAAGTTTCATCTTTAAGTAGGAAATGTGAGGAGTGGCCATGAATTTCTCGATAGCTGGCCTGCCGAGTAAAGCATGGTATGAACTAACAAGGTCTACCACCTCGAACTCTATCGACTCAGTGCGACAGTTCTCCCTGTTGCCAAATAAGACATCAACCCAGATCTTCCCAATTGGCTCACGTGACAATCCCGGCACAATGCCATTGATGGTCGTCTTAGTCGGCTCCAACATGTTCATGGTGATGCCTAACTTGAGCATGGTATCCTCGTACATGATGTTGATGCTACTGCCATCGTCTATTAGTACTTTGGAAAACTTCATATTGATATCTGGGCCCATGAAGGTTGGATCCAATACTAGAGTGTACCCTCCCGGTGTCGGCATGATCTTTGGTTGATCCTTTATGCTCCAAGTTATCTCCTGCTCAGACCAGTGCATGTATTTTCGTATTGCTGGCATTGTCGCATTCACTTCCATCATCCGTCTCTGTTGACTTTTCTTGTCATTTGGCTCTATAACAAACACGACATAGCTCAGGTGATGCTCTCTATACTCGTTTCTGGTCCCATGGCCGACATGAGCGCCATCACCTCTTGGGTAATGCACTTGATGTAGATCCTCTCTTCTTTCTTGGTTATGATATCTTGGCTGTCAGTTCTCATATCTATGCTCAGTCCCAACAACTTGAGCATTTCCACCTATGAGCGGTGGTGGGGGAGGTGGTGGTAGCTGCTGAGTTGGCGAGTCTACTCTGTCACCTTTTTGGAACCAAGTGCATTGTCTAGTTATGTGATTCGCCGGATTACATGGACCCGGTGTGTGAAACTTGCACGGCTGATCCAACATCATCTCATAAGTATAGTTCTGGCTCTCTTGATATGGCTTTCTCTGTTCATATGGCTTTTTTCCATCATTTTTTGGTATACATTGTTGTTTCCCACTTGTTCTTTGACGATGGCTGCTTCCAGCATCTGGATGATCTGTACTTACGGCTGTGACTTGATTCGAACCATACCTGTAATCTGGCCTCTCATCTCGTATTTTGATTCTATACTCGGCCCTTTCCTGGCAGCTTTGTGACCCAGCTGCGTCGAAGATTTGAGTCTCAGTCATCCCATCTGCCGACATGAGCAGAGGCTGAGTCGGATCTCCTAATGCATACGAGTCGGCAATTCTTATCGTTTGGGCTAAGCTTTCCAGCATATCTCTCTGTAACCTTTGCCATAACCCACTTTCGTGCCTGCATCCTTGTGCAAACCACGCAATGGCATGGGACTCGATGACTCCTTCACAATAGTTGCGCATAGTGCACCATCTAGTGAGAAACTCCCTGTCTGTTTCATTCAGTCTTTGATTGCACATAGCCAGTTGATGTGGGAGATTGGGCCTCTTGTAGGTGCTTGTGAAGTTGCTCACAAAAGCTTATTGGAAATTAATCTAGCTATTGATGCTTCCTGGTGGCAAATTTTTGAGCCACACCCGCGCTGGTCCTTCTAACATTTGCGGTACATACCACACTGCCCATCTCAAGTTTCATTGTGCTATTTTTACCGCAGTTCCGTAATCGATGAGCCAATCCTTTAGTTTTGTCCTTCCATCATTGGTCTTTGTTCCTCTTGGCAGCTGAAATTTTGGCACTAGCGGTTCTCTCATGATCCTTGGGCCAAAACATGGTGGATCCTGTGGACCTTGTGATTCAATAAGCTCTGCCATCTTTATTCTGTCAAGCTTTAGCCTTGCATCATCCGGCTGGAGATTTCTGCCTCCGAGTCTGGATCCCATAGCTTGATACATGTCATCTGGCAATTCATACCCGTCATTTACCATTGCCGACTAACCATCATTGTATCTATTGGCATTCGGGTCTGCGGGTTGTTGCATTGCTTTTCCCGCACTTTGCAGTCTCTTTTCAGATTCGGCCGATGGAGGATTCAGAGTTGGGTTCCCTCCTCCTTCCGAGTGAGTCCCACGCCTAGGCTAAGGTGAAAAGTTCTGGCCTCCATTGTCATTTCTTTGTCCTGCTTGCCTTTCTCGGCCAACATTTTCTTGGTTCTCATTTCCTTGAGCGGAATTTCTTCTTGTACCCTGGGCATGGTCCGGGTTCCCTTCAGCCACTGTTGGATCATAGGCAACCATCTGCTTGTTTCTTCCTGTATCCACACTTTTTTGTTTTCTCTATCTTGGCGCTGCTCCTGGCGAGGAGGCCGTATGCCCTGCTAACCTTGCCGGGATTGGAGTTCCTGAGTGAACGAGTTGTGACCTTCCAGCTATACCCAGATTTGCCCTGTAGTAAGCTTCATTCAGCATCTCTGCTTCTCTCACCAACTCTTTTACTCATTCTTGTTTCTTTTTCTTTGCCTCACTCATCAGATGGGGTAACTCGGCCATTGTCTCGTCTGCGGCTCTCAAGTTTGCTACTGTCGTGTTGTATGTCGGCTGCATGGATGTTTTGTTGCTACACTTTGGTGTTATTTTGGATGTAGCATCCGCCAGCTCTTCATTGAGGCTCCTTCCTCTCATCCTTGTTGCATCAAGCCGGGTCTTAGCGCCCTTGACTCGATTTGCCGAGTTATACTCTCGGATCGTTATATCCATATCCTGCTGCATCTGGGCTAATTCCTTTGCCTTTTCCAGCACTTTTTTCCTGGTTTCCTCTAACTCGGCTTGTATGCGCACCGGGTCAGTTGCTGGTGCCACTGGCTCTGCTAATTTTTCTATTTCTTCCTGCAACTCTTTGGCTCTTTTACTCCTAGCTATGTTCTCTGGCTTCTCTAGTGGCGCTTTCGCAGTTCTTGTTGCCCTTGGCGTTGCGTCTAGGTTTTCTCCCTCAACATTCTCATTCACTACAGGAGATACTAGAGGTGCTGGGGGACGCGATGGATCTGGAGCTGTCATCATTAGCTAGGTGGAGACGAGCTGATGAAGCTTTCCCGCGGTGTGAACCACAGGTGGATCCGGTGCCAGGATGACGCGCTTTGGGTATGCATGCTCCACGCGCACCACGACGTAGACTTGGTGCTCTCCGAAATTGATGAAGTGATCGCCCCGTGGGAACGGCTTGGTCCCGAAGCAGCCGACGTTGCGCTGACGAAGTTGAGTGCCCCAAACTTCTGGATGAGGACAGAGTAGACCCGCTCGCCTGTTGTGGCGATGATGTTGCCCGTCCAGATGAAAACTCCAGCAAATGCCTGCTTCTGCCCCGCGGTGGGCGCTAACTGTCATGGTGGTGTCACAGAAGATGCCATGGGTAGGCTTAAGTTGGGGGCCGAATGGACGCTTGAGGCAACCGGGGAGGGAGTGCATGGTCTAGCCATGCACGAAGAACACGAAGAACTCTCCACACTTAGGAATTTTATTCCTCCAAGAAGTTTACAAGTGATCCTAGAGAAGTTTGGGCAAAGCCTTGGGGGGGGCACTAGTTTCCTACTTGGTCCAACCTCCCTAAACCCTAGCTATCCCCTCCTTAGATAGGCGATGGACAGCTAGGTTACAACTTTGGGTGGTTACTGTTTCGATCTTCGTCCTTACTGTGTGGGCCGGGTCATGGGATAGCCCTGAGCCCCTGACCTAGTCCACAAACATATACAGCCAACGGTCTTCCCGTATGTAGGCGCCAGCTCTTGGGCGTCATGATGTGCCTTTCTACATGACCTTGCTTTTGGCGTCATTCGGCTCCTTTTATGTCACCCTACGTCGCACTTCTCTTTTGACCATGCATCCTTTCTGAGTCGGACGTCCCTCGTGAGACCCGGCTCGTCGCTTCCTACAAGGTAAACGGAATTGTCCTATGCAGGCTGACATACTTCTTATGTCGGCCACACATAAGCTTCGTATCCCGGCCGCTAAGACCCAGCCAGAGATTTCTTTGACTCGACATAAGCCAAGATGGGTAATGTTTTACCCCTTATGACTCTACCGGGGGTTAGCCCCCCTCCCCACCCCCCGACAATGATCTGAGCTACACATCATCACATGTCTCTATGATCAGCAAAAGGTCCAGGAGGACCGCCTCCTTGTGGAGCAGAAAGCCTCAATGGAGGCGAGGTAGAAGCTGGAAGAAGATCTTCAAAGTACCCAAGCTGACCTTAAGAAAGTAACGGTGGCACGGGTCCAGGTATCTAGCAAGATAGATTTGCTCTAGGCTGAGCTCAACAACGTCATTGAGGAAGAATGCTGCCAACTTCTAGGACTAGCTGGTAAGCGCATCTTCAGTAATCTCCTTCACCTCAATGCCAAGCTCGATCTTTCTGCCATGCTCAAACCCGTGGATCCTAGCATTGCCGACGCGCTTTTGACGGCAACTCAGAAGCACGTGGACTCCCTCTTGAAGCTCTACCAATGCAAGGTGACCAACGACGAGGGATTTGATCTTTATGTTGAGGAGGTCCTTTACATGGAGCTAAGCAAGGTGATAGGCAAGATCGCGAAGGGTCGCGCCTCGCGGGACTAGGCTCTTTGATCGCATGTTCCGAGAGGGACCAACCTGTATTCTATGATGTACGTAACAAACATGTGCTTTTTAAGACACCGCCCTTGTGGGTTCATTAGTGTAATACATGTTTTTTTCATGTGCCACCCATTCTCAGTCCTTTGCTCTTAACTCTAGACCTTCACGAAGCGTGGGACGAGAGAAAAGAGAGGATAGTGACGCGAATTAGATTATGCTTAGCTTCAACAAGGAGTTATTCCTGCGAGCTAGGCCTTGTTGAGGGCACCTTGAGGGCCCTGGGATTTGCCTCTCGCAAGGCTTTGTACAAAGGTGTCTTAGGAGACTTAGGCGAGGACACCATGTGGGCCTCAGCAAGGACCCCCCCATGAGGCCTCGTGGAGCACACCCCGTGGTGGCCTCCTTGGAGGACTTGATTCTGCTCTGTTTTGCTAATATAGGCAAGTCCTCGGTGAGGGCACCTTGTGGGCCTCTGGAGTTACCTATCATGACGCTTTGGAAAAAGGTCTCTTGTGAGACACGGGCGAGGACACCTTGTGGAGTGCATATCGTGATGGCCTCCCTAGAGATAAGTCTCTTTTGAGACCTAGGCGAGGGCACCTTGTGGGACTTGGCGACGCTCCCTCATGAGCCTTTGGGGAGCACACCTCATGGTGCCCCCCTTGAGGATTTGCATCTGGTCTATTATGCTAACATAGGCAAGCCCTCGATGAGGACACCTTGTGGGCCTCAAATGGAACCTCATGTGAGGACCTTAGCTACATCCTTGTGGAGTAGGACTAAGTTTGCGGTCTGCTTAGGTTTATGTTTGCGGTCTGCTTTATGGGCATCATAATGCCAACGGGTTTGCAAACATGATGAATGTATGCGATTTTGTAGTTCAAGAATGTGTGTTACACGAGGAGGTCAAGCGCCAAGGATCTTGGCAAGGTGATGAGGCAGACCCAAGAATGCACTACAAGAAAAGTTGGATTTTACGTTGGAGTGTTCTCGTGGTTGAAGGCCCGTTTTTAATGGTTAAAAGTCTTCTACGGTAGATGGTTTCATTTGTAAAAGCCTCCTCACGAAAGAATCTACCACGATTTTTTCGTGACCGTGGCAGATCGCACCCTTCAGCCATGGAAACTCGTGCGATCGTAGATTTGTTCGCCATCCCCATGACTGCTAATGTCATGCAAATTTCCACATGGAAAACGCCATTAATGGCCAGTTACTGCCGTTAATAATCAAAAACCCATGGTAGAAGCCTGGCCCAATCGAGGCCTTATAATTATTAAGTTTGTCGACCCATTAGGTGAGCCCAATAAGAAGATGGTGCATTACTGTTTTGGCCTACTGGAGGCCTCCACTATTTGAAATGGGCCCATCACTTTGTAGCCCAACTGGGGCCTATTAATTTGGTATATTACTATTTTGGCCTACATAAGACCCATCTTGGTCTAATATTGTGTGGACCATTAGCGGCCCGCACCACGTCGGTCTGATGTACCTATATGCCATGCAATTATAGATGGCATATTAAGAAAATATGTGTATCAAGATAACTAATGTGTGGTTGGTCTGAAATATATTAGGTGCGATATATACTTAATTAGTCATTGATATCAATATTGTCCACATTAATAATATGTTATCCTATCATAGCTAAAACTAATGCCATAATAACATATGGTATATCAAATGCCATCCACCCATTGTTGATGGCAGATCAATTTATTTTAATATGTTTTATTATCTAGCTACACCGACATGTCATGACAAATACATATATATGCAGTGATCTTCAATGTATATATCTTTGAGAAATTTGTGGAAACATAAAAAATATATGAATCATTAATAAAAAAAGATATGGCGAGTATATCAATATTAGTTCCCCTTTTTATCTTGACGTGAAGCAGTGGAGATATATGCATGTGTGACTCCAGGTGATTTTCTATCGGGCGGCAAATATTGACTGGCCATGGATACACTCCTCCTCTTGGTTCCCTATAAATGTCTGAGCATAGAGGGGGTACAAGGCACACAACACCAAGCCTTAATCAACAAGAGGAGAAAGAAAGCAACATCTTACTGTGTCTCTTCCAGAAGCTCTAGCTAGCTTTAAAGTCCTTATTCATTCCTTTGTTTCTCCCTTATTTATCATTACAAGAGACTGTTACATGTGTTATATGTGTGTATGATGAACTGGTATGTTTTATCTATATACTATGCGGCACAAAAAATTTGTTGTTGTGTTTTTGGAAATTGTCAACCATGTAACCTCTTTGAATTTTGTTGTTGTGTTTTTGTTGTTGTGTTTTTGGAAATTGTCAACTATATGTATATGCATTTATATATACATGGTTTCCCCCATGCTATAAATTTTTGTAAAACCTCTTTGATACTATCTGATATTTTTTATATATGAGCCTAGAGTAACCTATATACCCCCTCCAAGTTGCACACTTATCGATTTCCCCGTATCATATTCCTATCTTGTACGACCTCATTATAATTTTGTAGAAAACAACACGGGAAATTATTTCATTTGTAGAAAACACTTCTTTGTGATTTCTTCACCATTGTAATGTTCTTGTTATCCTCTTACATCCAAATATAATATGTCTTCTTTTTCTTGTCGTGGTAAGTACTAAGAAAGTGCGCACGCCTCCTACTATAGCAACATATGATGTTTTCAGTCTATTGTCTGATATGGCATATTTTTATTAGCTGGGATATATATGAAGTGCATGCTTATATTCGAGATATTTTATAACTAGTATTTCTTATGATTTTGCAACTGCAGAATATTTTTTGGATAGATAGACATGGTTGCGGTTTGCTAATTGACTTTATGATATTTATGTTTATTCTCATTGAGAATAGTTGTTAAAAATCACCTTGAATTTATAAGAAATGGATTGGAAATAACCACTCTCTTTATTTTGGTAGTTCGTTTAGCTGATCATGGCATCCCCGTGAAGGTTCTTCTTGTTGAAGATACCCGAGTTGATGCCATGGTTCTCTCTGCGATGCTTCGCAAGTTACACTGTGAAATTACTATGGCTATGAATGGGAAAGAATCTGTGGATCTATTCATTGAAGGGAGGAAGTTTGACATTGTTTTTTGTGATAAGGACATGCCCATAATGAGTGTACCTGAGGTATGTTTATTATTCTGACATTCCTTTTTTGCATGAAAAATACTGATTTCATTTTGCTTGAGTATTTGTAGCCTGAAAAATTAATGGTTGTGTTACTTGATAGGCAATTGAGAAGATTCGTGCTATGGGAGAAAGTGATGTGAAGATTGTTGGGATATCAGCTAATAATAATGCTCAAGAGGTCTTCATGAGTGCCGGTGCTGATGTGTTTGTGCCCAAACCAATGAAGTTTGATGTTCTCGAGGGTATGATCCATGAGGTCATCAACAAGAAGAACAACATCATGGTTTGAGCATGACCCAGCTTCCTTGAGCGATGTAGGTAATAAGATATTGACCTCATATATGTTTATGTCGGTCTACATTATCATGTTTGTTTAATTTTATCAGATTGTTATTTAATTCCAAGGTTTATATTAAAGGTCGTCCTTAGCAATAAGCGCATCAAAGATTATGAAAAATCATAGGGGATCCATGCAATATGTCTCCTTCAATTTAAATCCATTACTTACCTTCAATTCATGCTTCCTGGTGTGAGATACTTATATTATTGAACTACCAATCTTTAACAAAATTTTAATAGTTTCGATTACTTGTTATAGTGGTAGTGTAACTAATGTCTAGTGTAACACGTCTGAGGCAAGAACAACAATAATTTTTTTTCCTAGCTCTAATGTGGCACCGACAACATTTAGCGAAAGAAAGAGTCTATAGGTCTTACCCCTAAACGCATGGTTGCGGAACCTTGATGAAGAGTCTATAGGGCATTGCAGTGCTTATACTGCCCATCTCCCAAATCGGGCTTCAGTGAAGTATTCTCCAGCATCATCTTCCTTGATGTAGGTCGCGATGAAGCGACTCGATCTGGCATGGAGATCACCGGAGTTCTCCGAACCGGACACTACTAGAGAAAACCTTATGCGAGGCGCACCTAAAAGCATATGCGAGGCGCATATCGTATGCGCCTCTAGCTTTGAGCCTCGCCTATTTTTTATGCGAGGCGCATATCATATGCGTCTCCTATACTTCACATATGCGAGGCTATAGGAGGCCTATAGCCTCGCATATGTGAAGTATAGGAGACGCATATGATATGCGCCTCGCATACGTTTCACAATGCGCCTCGTATATTTATAGTATATGCGCCTCTTATAGTGTCCTATATGCGCCTCCTATAATATTTTTAAAATTCAAGTTTTATATATCACTATAAATAATAGTATACGAATATTTGAATATACAATATAGTCCAGAATACAGTATAAACAACACATAATTTTTCAGAAACTTGCAATTGGCCAAAGCATAATAGAACCAACATGAATACAATACATTACACATCAATCGCAACATACGAGTTCATACATCAAGTAGAATCAACAAGTACCAAGTTTTCACACAACATCACGTGTTTGTCCTGCAAGTTCACACCTCTGAGTACAAGTTCACAATCACATTATCCAAGTACAAGTTCACAATCACATTACAACTCCGACGACGGAGCTCTAGCTAGATGAAGTAGAGCACATAACCTACCATCAAGAGCAACAATGTGGTGATCACGAGGAAGTTCCTCCACTTCTTCCTTCCGTGCCTCCTCCACTTCTCTTCCGCCACCTCTCTACTCTCGTAGCATTGGTAGTTGTTGCCCGAGAAGTTGTTCACTTGCTTCTGGCAGTCTTTCCACTTCTCGTACACACCTAGAACCCGACCGATGTACACGACATAGCACTTCTTCGCTATCTCCTACACATAAGAAAGATGATATTCGTTATGTCAACGAATGAAAAGCAACAAACACTTAAAATAGTTCATAACACAAATAACTAGCTAGTGTCGCTCACAATTAAGTTCAACAGTTGATGAAACATACTCTAGAGGTTTTGCTAGGAAAGTTTAACATAGTGATAAAAGGTTACAACACGAGTTCGGAACTAACAGCTAGGTACCCAGGCAATGCAATCATCAAGACTTCTATAGCAATCATCTTGATGATCTTAATGCAATCATCAAGATCATGCAGAAAGATTCGTGTCTTGCGCGGCAAAGTAAACTAGCATGTCTGTGGGAAGCAATTCTAGTTCAATATGGTTAACTGAACCACTAGTCGGCACCTCGGTGGCATGGAAACCTGCGATTTTCCCCCAACAACAACACACGCGACACCACTCTTCGTCAGATCAATCCGTATCGAATCAGCAAGGGGAAACCAAATATTCTTCGGCACTGAATAGCCGGTAGATCTCAGGAACGACGCGAGATGAGATCTCGTGGCCGTCGCGAGTAGGTACGTACGAGAGGCGGGGGACGGGAACGGGGGCGGGGTTTTACCTCTCGATGAGGATGTTGCCTTCGGAGTTGGCGAAGAGCACAGCGAGTATCATCTTCCTTCTCCCTCTCCGATCCCAGCGATTCCCTCCCCTTTTTTTTGCTCTATGCGTGTGGAATCGATGGAAGCCGAAGGAAGAAGAGGGCCTACTCGTCTGTGACTATTTACTGGGCCAAGTCGGCTTGTCCTAGTTACAACACGGGCTAGCCTACCGTGGCAGACCCATATACAAAACGTTATTTTTTGTTTGGAAAATGCTTCGTACATGACAGGGGGATCAGGGGAGTGCCGGACATGACGTACGTGGACGAGAGGAACATGGCGTACGTGAACGGACATATACGAATGTTCAGATGCTGGTTGCGAGCTCTAGCTTCGAGAGCTTGTCTTTGTCTCTTCCTTCCCTGTTTTGAAAATATACAAAGATTTCCATCTTAATTGAGTGGACTGTTTCAATGAACTTTCTTTGTATGTAGTAGAGAAAATAGTTGGAAGATGTTTTATTACAAATTTTTGTATTTTAGTTTTTTTTAATTGCGAATGAGAATTCTAGTGTGTTCGTGCCAGGTTATAGGAGGCGCATATTGCACAATATGTGCCTCCTATAATTCAAACTATAGGAGGCGCATCTAGCAATATGCGCCTCGTCTATGCGGCCACCTACCTCCACCCGAGCCCGCAGGAGTTACTTGAGGCACATATGATCATATGCGCCTCGCATATTATCAAATATAGGAGGCGCATATGTGCCTCGCATATTCAAGCACCTACTAACACGCGGGCCCACACAATTATGCGAGGCGCATTCTGCCGATATGTGCCTTGCCTATCTGATATATAGGAGGCGCATATGACTAGAATGCGCCTCGCATAATCTGGGGCTGCTTGATTTCGTCCGTACAGGAATTATAGGAGGCGCATTCTTATCATATGTGTCTCGCCTATTTTTATAATAGAGGCGCATGGAGAAGGAGTGCGCCTCGCCTATTTTACAGGAGGCGCATATGGTCTAAATGTGCCTCCTATAAGCATGTCTCCTATAGCCTTTTCTCTAGTAGTGGGAGTCGGATTCAAAGATCTCGAGGATGGAGGAATGTTCGAAGTCCCCAGCGCCGGATACTCGCGTGATGGAGACTTCCGGTGACACGGCGGTTATGGATCCAGCGACCGAGGCAGGGGCCGCCGAGTCGGCGTCGTCATGGAGGGCCTCTTCATCCGCGGCCGCATCGGTCCTAGCTGCATTGTTGGTGGCCGAGTCATACTCAGAGGCGAGGTGGTGGACGGTGCGGATTTGTCCTTCTAAGAGAAGATCGCGTGGATCGCCGTTTCCTCCAAGACCATGGTGTCCGTGAAGCCGACAAAGAGGTTTATGGTGCCGACCAGCATTATGGCGCTGTGCATGACCGGGCGCAATGTCGGGACGTAGTTGTTGGGAAAGATCTCGAGGATCTCGCCGCACGCGATCATGCGGCCGGTGGCGATCAACCGGTTGATTGGCAAGTAGGGTCTCGCCACAGAACTCAGACAGGACCGGCCAGGCCCCATGGTGGGCGCCACTGTCGTGGGAATAGCCACGACAGATGCTACGATTGGCAGCGAGTAGTAAGAAGAAGGGCAAGGGCGACCAGCCATCCGCGATGCGAGATGAGGGCAGAGCCACCAGGGTTTACCCAGGTTCGGCCCCTCTGAGGGTAAAGACCTACTCCTGCTAGATTGTATTATCAAGTGGTTACAAGAGTGGCGAGCTCGGCGGCTAGGCAGCGAGTCGAAGGGGTGTATGATGGAACATGCCTATAGAGAGTACCCTAGGGAGGTTTATATAGGGGTACCTCGCTAGGGTTTACAGATTTACAATCGAGTCAGTTAGGGACTCGGAGTACTTGACCTAATCCGACTGGGCCTAGCTATGCTTCTGGGCCTCCAGCTTCCAGTTCCTAGGCTCCTTCTTGAATCATGATCCAATCGCCGTCCTGCAGGCCCACTCGCTAGGAGTTTGATCCAGTACAAAACGTCCTGCTGTGCATACCACATTTGGCATATCCCCATTAGTATAATTTGGAGATGGAGCATTGCTATAGTCTAGCTCTTGAGGCTTCTCATCTTTGTTTTCAGTCCTCATCATCTTGAGGTTTTCTACCGGATTTCGCTCGGGCTTTCCTACAAATCTTGCTAGCACGAGAGTTTGACTCTCCCT
The DNA here is from genome assembly GCA_916181665.1 of Avena sativa. Taxonomy (NCBI): domain Eukaryota; kingdom Viridiplantae; phylum Streptophyta; class Magnoliopsida; order Poales; family Poaceae; genus Avena; species Avena sativa. The sequence continues at coordinate 515,312,167 of OV702294.1, forward strand.
TATTTTCACTACAAGAAAAGTTGGGATTTACAACCGATGGTTTTTGTGGTTGAAGGCCCATTTTTCGTGGTTAAAAAATCTTCTACGATGGATGGCTTCCATGCTAAAAGCTCTATTACCAAAGAATCTACCACAGTTTTTTTCACGAACATGGTGGATCGCACCCTTTAGCCACGGAAACTCGTGCCATCATAGATCTCTTCGCCAGCCCCATTGACTACTAACGCCATGCAAACTGCCACATGGCAAACACCATTAACGGCCAGTTACTATTGTTAATGGTCAAAAAACCCGTGCTAGAAGCTAGGACTAGCCTAGGCCCTCTAATTATTTAAGTGGGCCAATCCATTAGGGGAGCCCAATAAGAAAATGACATGTTACTGTTTTTCCCGCTAGAGACCTACACTATTAGAAATGGGCCCATCACTTTGTAACCTAGCTACGGCCTGTTAACTTTATGATCCATTACTATTTTGTCCTACATAAGGCCCATCTTAGTTCAATATTGTGCGGCTAGGAAGATATATGTGCAGCGCTCTAATAATTTTTTTATGGGATTTCTATTTTCATGCCCCTGGTTCGTTAGCTACACTCAATTTTTCCTAGACGCTTAACTTTTCCTCACTTTTGCCTATCTCCTTGCCCGAAACTCTCGCATCGGTCTGGAACTCGCTGTCCATCGGATCCTGTTAGTGGACCCTCGCTGTTACGTGCTGATAAGTGGGGCCGCATTCAGTCGGGTCCTAGACCCATGCCATTACGTGCTGACAAGTAGGTTCTCCCGTTACGTGCTGACAAGTGGGGCCATGTTCAGTCGGGTCCCGTAGTAGGACCCCCATGTTGGACTGCGTGTGGCCGGCTTGTTGGGAACGCGTTTTGGGAGATGTGATGTGGGACCATGTGGGGTGCGTTTGGTAGTTACATGCGTCCTGTGGGATGCGTTTGGTAGTTACATGCGCCCTGTGGGATGCGTTTGGTAGTTACATGTGCCCTGTCGCCTAAATTGGAAGATTTCTTTTTGTTATTTTTATGATTGGCCTTTTTAAGCGCATTTTCCCCTTTTTGTTGCTAACAGTTGTATTAATTTTTTTCCAATAAGGTAGCGAATCTAGAGCAGCTTCTCTCTTTATTCATGGTTCCTTTTGGCCCTCGTACTTTGCCAATCTGGTAGCAAATCTAGATCAACAAATCTAACAAGCACCATAAATATATTCAGTAAATAGAGCAGATGTAGATAAAGCATCTAATATAGGATATATATATATAGTACAATACTTAAACGAGGTTCAACAATTAGGCTGCTCAGCAGCAACGTACAAGTTCAACACAAACAACAAAATGAAAGAAGTTGCTTTACAACATCAGCATCAGCACTAGATCAGTGGCCCCTCATGACCTCCGCTGGGATGGCCTCCGCCTCCTAACTTAGGCGCTTCCTCCACTTCTTGCTACCTAGTCCCTTGACCTTGGGTGCCTTGGGCTTGATTGGGGGCATGAGACACACCTCGATGGCCACCTTCTGGAGATTGCAGAGGTGAAAACTGAGCGTCTGGTGCTTGGCTTTGAAGGCCTGGACGTTCTTTGATAGGCCATAGGTCTTCACGTCCTCAGTATACCTCATGAGGGAGTTGAAGTCGTTGGCGAGGCTCCTAGTGCATAAGGGGAACCTATAGATGTCGTCAGCGAAGAAGTTATCATACTGGCTGGACTTCAACTTCCTCAGCACCTGACGAGTCTTAGTGTCCGTGGACTCGTCGTCGCTGCTATCCACCTGTTGGAAAAAAACAGTAGAGTGCAATAAGGAAATGATTGATATACCTTGATTATCTGGATTGATTACTCGCATAACTTAACCGATTGAGATACCTTTATTATTCCCCAATCCCCAAATCTATAACCAAATCGAATACTGATCCCAACTATAGATCGGTCCTAGTACTAACTAGGGAATTCATCAAAATACGAGATCTAACACAAGAGGACTAGATACTATAAAAATACCTAGCATCCAACGATTGAAAAAATGAATAGTCGAGCCCTAATAACATACGATCTAGCATCCAACATTGAGAATGTGGGAAGAACAAAGGAAGGGGAGAAAACCCTAGTTACCTCCGACCATGAATCATCTAAGCTGGTATCATGGTAAAGGGAATGTGCCCGAGAGGCAATAATTAAGTTGTTATTATCGTATTCCTTATTTATGATAAATGTTTATTTTGCATGCTATAATTTTATTAATACAGAAACTTTAATACATTTGTGTTTAATAAGCAAAAAGGAAGTTCCTAGTTATGCCTCTCTTATAAACTAGCTCGTTGATTAACAAGATGATCGAAGGTTTCCTGATCATGGACATTGGATATTGTTAATACCGAGGTCACAACATTATTCGAATGATGTGATGAACATTCATCCAAAGTATAGCATTACGATCAAGGTCATTGTGTTTATATTTCTATAACATCATACATAGTAATCTTAGTCCTTAGACCATGAGATTATGTCAATCACTAACAGCGAAAGAGTATCTTGATAACATCAAATGTCACACCGTAACAGGGTGACTATAAAGATGGGTTCAGTGCTACGAAGGTGTTATGTTGAGGCTCATGGATCAAGATTGGAATTTTTCCATCCCGATGACGGATAGATATACTTGTAGGGGTTCGTACCATGGAAAACAAAAAATTTCTACCGCATGCACACAAACAAGCCAAGATCTATCTACTAGATTGTAGCAACGAGTCGATAGAATCACTCACCCTTGAAGATTATAAAGCGGTTAACGATAGAAGATTCTCGTGGGTGATGTAGTCGTACAATTTCAGATCTCAAGATCGCGTAGACGATCCTTCCGGCACAGCGTTCCGGCAGCGCTTCCGCAGTCGGTCACATGTTCGGTACTGGATGAAGACCTTCCTCTCCCTTGTTCCAGCAGGCAGCGGAGGTTGTAGTTCTCCCCTCGCGATTCTAGCAGCACGACAGCATGGTGTCGGAAGTAGAGGGAAGATCCCGCAGGGCTTCGCCTAAGCCGGTGCGAGTTATGGTGGATTAGGGTTTCCCGGAGATCTAGGGTTTAGATGACCGGGAGGAGGAGGAGGTGTCGGCGGCGAAGAACGGCGGCGGCGGCGGCTCGGGTGCGCGGAGAGTGGCTAGGGCTTGTGTGCTTTGGGGCAGCCCTCCCCCTTTATTTATGAGAGGGGGCAGCCTTGGGAGGGGTGGGTTTGAATCCAAACCCAAACCCAAGTTGGATTGAGAGAAGGACTTGTTTCTTCTCCCACTAGAAAACCATTGTTCCAGTTTGACTTTTCAAACTCCCGTTTGACTTTCAATTTAGAGCTTTAATTCTTCTTACAAATGCACACACCATGTGACCTAGGATATGATCCAATCATTCCACTTACCCATGACACATTCATGGACCATTCTCCTTCTGGACCGGTGAACCTTCTAGACCCTTCTAGAACCTCTTCGATGCAAACATCAGAAACTTTCTCGAACTCCGAAATAGGACTTTCCTTATATTAATCTTATTCTCCAGACCATTCCGGATCTCCTTGTGATATCCCGGATCCAATCCGAGACTCCGAACAAAATTCGGTATCCCTACTAACATTCCATATCTACTAAACAACATCGAATACTTAAGTGTATCTCCCTACGGTTCATGAATTATGCGGACATGATCGAGACACTTCTCCAATCAATAACCAATAGAGGAATCTGGAAATTCATATGGCTCCCACATGTTTCTACGATTACTTTGCGATCAAATGAACCACTTACATACGATACCAATTTCCCTTTGTCTCACATAGTTTACTTATTTGATCATCGGTATCTCTGCATACCTAGTTCAACCTTGTTACCGATAAGTACTCTTTTCTCGTTCTCGTGATATGTGATCCCTTGTGAACTAGTCACATGCTTGCAAGCTAATTGGATGACATTCCACCGAGAGGTCCCAGAGTATATCTATCCGTCATATGGATGGACAAATCCCACTCTTGATCCATGTGCCTCAACCCATACTTTCAGAACACTCAATGCTACCTTTATAGCCACCCAGTTACGGTGTGGTGTTTGATGTCATCAAAGCATCCTTCCGGTGATTGTGATTAACATGATCTCATGGTCGAAGGAATTAGGTTACTATGTATCAGAAAGCTTATAGCAAACAAACTATTGAAATGACTTTATCTTAATGTTACGCTTATCTATAGGAGTATGTCCATCATACCATTCTCCTAATGATATGATCTTGTTATTAATAATATCTCAATGTTCATGATCGAGAAACCATGATCATCTATTAATCAACAAGCTAGTATTATAAAGAGGCTTTACCAGGGACTCTAATCTAGTTTACAATTCACACAAGTATTAATGTTTTCGGTTAATACTATTAAAGCATGAATGTAAACATTTATCATAAACACAAAGATATAATAATAACCACTTTTATTATTGCCTCTAGGGCATATCTCCAACAGTCTCCCACTTGCCCTAGAGTCAACTAATCTAGATTACATGGTAATATACAGAACACCCATGGCGGTTTGGTGGTGGTCATGTTTTGCCCTCGGGAGAGGTTTAGTCAACGGATCCGCCACATTCAGATCTGTGTGTACTTTGCAAATCTTTATGTCACCATATTGGACATGCTCTTGAATAGCGTGAAAACGTAGCTTGATGTGCTTCAGCTTCTTGTGTGACCTTGGTTCTTGCGCATTGGCTATGGCGCCCATGTTATCACAATACATAGACATTGGGTCCAGCGCACTTGGAACCACACCGAGCTCTGTAATGAACTCCTTCATCCATATCGCCTCTTGTGAAGCCTCCGAAGCAGCTATGTATTCCGATTCAGTTGAAGATCTCGCCACAATGCTATGCTTTGCACTTCTCCAGCTAACTGATGCACCATTCAAAGTAAATACGTATCCAGATTGAGATTTAGAATCATCCGGATCGGTGTTCCAACTAGCATCGGTGTAACCGTTAACAACGAGTTGTTCATCACCTCCGTAAGAAAGAACCATATCCTTAGTTCTTCTCAAGTACTTAAGGATGCTTTTGACCGCTGTCCAATGATCAACTCCTGGATCACTTTGATATCTGCTAGTCAAACTAACAGCATATGCAATGTCGGGTCTAGTACATAGCATGGCATACATTAGAGATCATATGACTGAGGCATAGGGAGTCTTACTCATCCTTTCTCTATCTTCTGCCGTTGCAGGACTTTGAGTTTTACTCAAGGTCGTATTTGGGCAACATGGGCAAGAACCCTTTCTTGCTATATCCCATTCCAAACCTCTTTAGAACTTTGTCCAAATATGTACTTTGTCACAATGATATTAGGCATCTCGATCTATCTCTATAAATCTTTATGCCTAATATGTAAGCTGCTTCGCCAAGGTCTTTCATTGAAAAACTATTATTCAAATAATCCTTGACACTATTAAGAAGGTCTACATCATTCCCAATCAACAATATGTCATCTACATATAGTATTAAGAATGCTCCAGAGCTCCCACTCACTTTCTTGTAAATACAAGCTTCTCCATAAGTTTGTATAAAACCAAAACTTTTGATTACCTTATCAAAACATTGATTCCAACTTCGGGATGCTTGCTTCAATCCATATATGGACCGTTGAAGTTTGCATACCTTGTTAGCATCTTTAGGATCGACAAAACCTTTGGGTTGCATCATATACAACTCTTCATCAATGTCTCCATTGAGGAACGCCGTTTTGACATCCATCTGCCATATCTCATAATCATAATATGCAGTGAATGCTAACATAATCCTCACAGACTTTAGCTTCGCTACTAGTGAGAAAGTCTCATCGTAGTCAACTCGTTGAATTTGTCGAAACCCTTTTGCGACAAGTCGAGATTTATAGACAGTAACATTACCATCAGCATTTGTTTTCTTCTTGAAAATCCATTTGTTCTCGACAGCCTTCCGGCCATCCGGTAAGTCCACCAAAGTCCATAATTGGTTTTCGTACATGGATCCAATATCGGATTTCATGGCTTCTTGCCATTTATTGGAATATGGGCTCATCATCGCTTCCTCATATGTCGCAGGGTTATCGGTGTTGTCCACCAATATGACACTCATAACGGGATCATACCAATCAAGATTGGTACGAGTTCTCGTTGACCTGCGAGGTTCCGTAGTAACTTCAACCGAAGCTTCATGATCAACATCATTAGCTTCCTCTCTTATTGGTGCAGGCGTCACAGGAACTACTTTCGGTGCTGCGCTACTCACAATTTCGAGAGAAGGTTCAACAACCTCGTCAAGTTCTACTTTCCTTCTAGTCACTTCTTTCGAGAGAAACTCCTTCTCTAGAAAGGATCCATTCTTGGCAACGAAGATCTTGCCCTCGGATCTATGATAGAAGGTATACCCAATAGTTTCCTTTGGGTATTCTATGGAGACGCATTTTTCCGCTTTGGGTCCAAGCTTGTCTGGCTGTAACTTCTTTACATAAGCTTCGCAACCCCAAACTTTAAGAAATGACAATTTAGATTTCTTCCCAAACCACAATTCATACGGTGTCGTTTCAACGGATTTAGATGGTGCCCTATTTAAAGTGAATGCGGCTGTTTCTAATGCATAACCCCAAAACGATAGCGGTAAATCTATAAGTGACATCATAGAACAAACCATATCTAGGAGAGTTCGATTACGACGTTCAGACACACATTACGCTGTGGTGTTCCCGGCGGTGTCAATTGTGAAAGTATTCCGCATTTCTTCAAATGCTCGCCAAACTCGTAACTTAGATATTCACCTCCATGATCAGATTATAGAAATTTAATCTTCTTGTTACGTTGATTCTCTACCTCAATCTAGAATTCCTTAAACTTCTCAAAAGTTTCGGACTTATGTTTCATGAAATAGATATACCCATATCTACTCAAGTCATCCGTGAAGGTGAGAACATAACGATAACCACCGCGAGATGCTACACTCATTGGGCCACACACATCGTTATGTATGATTTCCAATAAGTCCGTAGCTCGCTCCATAATACCAGAAAATGGAGTCTTGGTCATTTTACCCATCAGACATGCTTCGCATCTTTCAAGTGATTCAATAAGTCCATCGGAATGGAGTTTCTTCATACGCTTAACTCCAATATGACCAAGACGACAGTGCCACATATAGGTCGAGTTATCGCTCAATTTCAAACGTTTAGCTTCAATGTTATTAATGTGTGTATTTCCACAATAGAGATTCAATAAAAATAGACCATCTATCAAAGATGCATGTGCATAAAACATATTACTCATATAAATCGAACACCCATTATTCTCGGACTTAAACAAGTAACCGTCTCACAATAAACATGATCCGGATATAATGTTCATGCTCAACGCAGGCACCAAATAACAATTATTTAAGTATAAAACTAATCCCAATGGTAGATGAAGATGTAGCGTGCCGACCGTGATCACATCAACCTTTGATCCATTTCCAACGCGCATCGTCACCTCGTTCTTCGCTAGCTTCCGTTTATTCTGCAGTACCTGTTTCGAGTTACAAATATGAGCAATCGAACTAGTATCAAATACACAGGCACTACTACGAGTACTAGTGAGATACACATCAATAACATGTATATCAGATATACCTTTCTTCTTGATGCTGTCGTTCTTCAAATCCGCCAAGTACTTTGGGCAATTCCGCTTCCAGTGACCTTCTCCCTTGCAGTAAAAGCACTCAGTATCAGGCTTAGGCCCAGCCTTGGTCTTCCTCGCCGGCGCGGTAACTTTCTTACCGCCCTTCTTGAAGTTTCCCTTTTTCTTAGACTTGCCTTGCTTCTTGAATTTGATGGTCTTACTGACCAACAACACTTGGTGCTCTTTCTTGATCTCCACTTCTGCAGACTTTAACATGGAGAAGAGTTCGGGCAATGACTTGTCCATGTTTTGCATATTGTAGTTTATCACAAAGTTCTTGTAAATTGGTGGTAGTGATTGGAGTACACGGTGAATCCCCAAAGCATTAGGAATCACTATTCGTAATCTTTGAAGCTTTCTTGCGTGCCCAGACATCCTAAGCACGTGCGCACTGACGGAGCTGCCCTCTTCCATCTTGCAGTTAAAGAACTTTTCAGAAGCCTCATAACTCTCAACTGCCGCGTGAGCCTCAAATATCATTTTGAGTTCACGGACAATATCATGTGGGTCATGATTCTTAAACCTTTTCTGAAGCTCCGATTCTAAACCATACAAGATAGCACACTGAACTGTGGAGTACTGATTCTTCTGAGCGAGGAAAACATTCTTTACCTCATCGGTAGCATTAGCTACAAGCGGGTCACCCAGCGGTGCATCCAGCACATAGGTCAAATTACCAGCATTGAGGACAATCCTCAAATTGCAGAACCAATCCGCGAAGTTGCTTCCATTATTTTTCAACTTTTCTTTCTCTAGGAACGCATTAAAATTGATGGTAGGGGCCGGCATTGATCCTTGAACATATTTTCAATAGTTTAGACTAAGTTTATGACAAATTGAGTTCTAATTAATAGTTAAATTAATCTAGTTGTACACCCACTCAAAACAATATCCCTCAAATTGTTTTAGTGATCACACGAACCAAATCCACCACATCAAAACCGATCATCACGAGAGTTGTTGTAGCTTCAATGGCGAACATTCAACATGTTCATCATATCTACTATATGATTCATGCTTTACCTTTCGGTGATCCGTGTTCCGAGACCATGTCTGTACATGCTAGGCTCGTCAAGATCAAACCTTGGCTTCCGCATGAGAAAATCTGGCTTGCTCACGTTGTATAGACTCGCAGAATCTAACACACGCGATCATCACGTGGTGCTTCGAAACAACGAGCTTTAGCAACGGTGCTTACAAAGGATGAACACTTTAAAACTTGAAATTTTTGGGCTTGAGGGATCATCTTATAATGCTACCGTCGTGAACTAAGCAATACAAGATGCATAAAAGGATTAACATCACATGCAATTCATAATATGTGATATGATATGGCCTTTCTTCTTGTGCTTCCGATCTCCATCTTCAAGCACGAACATGATCTCCATCATCACCGGTATGGCGTCAAGGTCAATGGCGCCGTTTCATGGTTGTCGTCCACTAGCTTCAACTATTACAACTACTTTGGATAGACACGCATGTCTTAACTGAATTTAAAAGACAACCATATGGCTCCTGCCGGTTGCCAACTTACAATAAGGAAGATTGCATACATCATATATAATCACAATCATGGCCATATCACATCACAGCACAGCCCTGCAAAACAAAGTTAGACGCCTCTAATTTTCTTTGCATATTTTAAGTGGTTTGGGGCTTTCAATAAGTGTTGTTCTAACTTACAAACAAGAACCACAACATTGATGTTTGAACTATCAAGTGCCCGTTGTAAATTGAATCTATACTATGATGGGAGAGACAGACACCCGCAAAGCCACTTATGCAATACAAGTTGCATGTTGAGCGTGGAGCAAGTCTCATGAACGATGTCATGTAAGGTTAGCCCAGGCCGCTTCATCCCATCATACCACAAGATGCAAAGTACACAAAAAGCAATTGATAATAAAAGCACCACCGCCCACAATGACCATTGTGTTCTACTCGTGCAATAGATCTACATATAGACACGGCTCTGATACCACTGTAGGGGTTCGTAGCATGGAAAACAAAAAAATTCTACCGCATGCACACAAACAAGCCAAGATCTATCTACTAGATTGTAGCAACGAGTCGATAGAATCACTCACCCTTGAAGATTCCAAAGCGGTTAACGAGAGCAGATTCTCGTGGGTGATGTAGTCGTACACTTGTCAATCTCAAGATCGCGTAGACGATCCTTCCGCGGCTGCGTTCTGGAAGCGCTTCCGTAGTCTGTCACACGTTCGGTACTCGATGAATACCTTCCTCTCCCTTGTTCTAGCAGGCAGCAGAGGTTGTAGTTCTCCCATCGTGATTCCGGCAGCACGACGGCGTGGTGTCGGAAGTAGAGGGAAGATCCCGCAGGGCTTCGCCTAAGCCGGTGCTAGTTATGGTGGATTAGGGTTTCCTGGAGATCTAGGGTTTAGATAACCGGGAGGAGGAGGTGTCGGCGGCAGCGCGGTGGCGCGGGGAGGCGGCAGCGCGCGGGCGGCTGCCACAGCAAGCGGCAGCGGGGCTGCGGCGGTGGCTCGGTGCGGGGAGAGGGGCTAGGGCTTGTGTGCTTTGGGGCAGACCTCCCCCTCTATTTATGAGAGGGGGGGCAGCCTTCGGAGGGGTGGGTTTGAATCCAAACCCAAACCCAAGTTGGATTGAGAGAAGGACTTGTTTCTTCTCCCACTAGGAAACCATTGTTCCAGTTTGACTTTTCAAACTCCCGTTTGACTTTCAATTTAGAGCTTTAATTCTCTCTTACAAATGCACACACCATGTGACCTAGGATATGATCCAATCGTTTTACTTACCCATGACACATTCATGCACCATTCTCCTTCCGGACCGGTGAACCTTCTAGACCCTTCTAGAACCTCTCCTATGAAAACATCGGAAACTTTCCCGAACTCCGAAATAGGACTTTCCTTATATGAATCTTATTCTCCAGACCATTCCGGATCTCCTCGTGATATCCTGGATCCAATCCGAGACTCCGAATAACATTCGGTATCCCTACTAACATTCCATATCTACTAAACAACATTGAATCCTTAAGTGTGTCTCCCTACGGTTCATGAATTATGCGGACATGATCGAGACACTTCCCCAATCAATAACCAATAGAGGAATCGGGAAATTCATATGGCTCCCACATATTTCTATGATTACTTTGCGATCGAATGAACCACTTACATATGTTACCAATTTCGCTTTGTCTCACGATAGTTTACTTATCCAAGGTTTTGATCATCGGTATCTCTGCGCACCTAGTTCAACCTCGTTACCGATAAGTACTCTTTTCTCATTCCCGTGATATGTGATCCCTTGTGAGCCATTCACATGCTTGCAAGCTAATTGGATGACATTCCACCGAGAGGGCCCAGAGTATATCTATCCGTCATATGGATGGACAAATCCCACTCTTGATCCATGTGCCTCAACCCATACTTTCTGAACACTCAATGCCACCTTTATAGACACCTAGTTACGGTGTGGTGTTTGATGCCATCAAAGCATCCTTCCGGTGATGGTGATTAACATGATCTCATGGTCGAAGGAATTAGGTTACTATGTATTAGAAAGCTTATAGCAAACGAACTATTGAAATGACTTGATCTTAATGCTACGCTTATCTATAGGAGTATGTGCATCATACCATTCTCCTAATGATATGATCTTGTTATTAATAACATCTCAATGTTCATGATCGAGAAACCACGATCATCTATTAATCAACAAGCTAGTATTATAAAGAGGCTTTACTAGGGACTCTAATTTAGTTTACAATTCAGACAAGTATTAATGTTTCCGGTTAATACTATTATAGCATGAATGTAAACATTTATCATAAAAACAAAGATATAATAATAACCACTTTTATTATTGCCTCTAGGGCATATCTCCAACAATACTCTAGGCCCTCTCGGTGATAAAACATTAGTTAGCTTGCAAGCAAGTGATTTTTATGACTAGAATGTTATATCACGAGAACAAGAAAAGAGTACATGTCGGTAACAAGATTAAACTAGGTATGGAGATACCGATGATCGAATCTTGGACATGTAATATATCGCGAGACAAAGGGATTGAGTTACATGCGTATAAGGTTCACACGATCACAGAAGTCCTCGTTGAATGTGTGGGAGTCAGTACGAATCTCCAGGTCCCGCTGCTGATTATTGATCGGAGAGGGGTCTCGATCATGTCTACATTATTCGCGAACCATAGGGTGACACACTTAAGGGATACCGACACCATTTGGAGCAAATAATATGCCAGAGAAAGAAAAAGGAAAGCGTAGGAATTTATTTCACTAGACACTGGAACTGTTTCGGTTAAAATTGCTGAAACTGGTTCTGCATGTGAAACTGAAATGTTGTAAGGGGTTTTATGTGAATGTTTGTTAATTAAAGTAATTAACAAAATTATGAATAAATAAATAAAAGAGTTTTATTTAATGAGAGATTGCATTAAATTTGGTGAAAATTTAATGGAGGTGAGTGGAATTTTGAGTGGGTGGCTATTTATGTGAGTGGGATCTCCACCCACATGAATGTGGAAGAGGGGAGGGCACCTCCATGGCTGCCACGCCATGGGACGGGGCTGCCCCCCTCTCCCTATAAAAGGCACCCCCACTCCCTCCTCTCATCTCACACCTCCTCGCGAAGGATCTCTCTCCCCCCTTTAGAATTTCCCCATGGTCTCGGATCAGCGAGATACATGTTCCCGGTGGCTGTTTCTGGAAGGATTTATTGCTTCCGCTGCTTCGCTGGAGCGAGGGCGTGGAGGTTGTCGGGGTACCCTGACGTGTGTGCGATCACGGATGCACCACTGCTTTGCGGTGCTGGACTAGATGGTGCTAGACCTGCTGGACCGGATGGACTTCTTCTTGATCTTGAGATCGGCAAGCATTCGACTACATCATCCACGAGTACAACCTCGTTAACACTATTCGGTCTTTGAGGGTATGTATTCTATGGATGTATATCCACCTGTTGCTTGTATCTAGTAGATAGATCGTGGTATATAGTTATTCCCATCGTAGGAAATTTTTTGTTTTCTATGATGCGAACCCTATAGTAGGGGTTCTCCGGCCAGATGTAATTGTTCTCCTCATAGGGGTCCAAGCCGTGTGGGATCTGCCAGAGACCAGCGTGGGCCTCCTCGTCGGCGGCTACAGCGGAAGCGGGGATGGGGGTCTGGATGGGGACGACAGCTGCCTTCGATGCCTCGACGGGGACCTGTATGGAGATAGGGTCCTCCTCACTGGCGGCTAAGGCGGAAGCGGGGACGGGGGTCTGGACGGGGACGGCGGCTGCCTTCGATGCCTCGATGGGGGCCTCTATGGGGACGGGGGCATCCTTGTTGGCGGTCTTGGAGGCGATGATGGCCACTGCGCCGTTCTTCTCCATCGCTGGCGTGGTTGGGGTTTTCTTGGGGATTTGCAGAAGGTGATGAGACAGTGGAGATGGTTGCGTGAGTGAGTGAGCGAGTGATGAGTGAGAGTGAGGAGGCCTCTATAAAGGTGAAGGGAGGAGACGTTTCGTTGCACCACTGTGCACCGCGTAACCGCTTATGCTACTGCACCGTGCACAGCCACACGCGTCCGCTACCGCCCCGTGCACCGCGACATGCGTATCGTGTGTCACATTTTCCCCCTCGTGTCTAACCTTGGCCACTTAGTTGTGCTCAATTATACCCTCGATTGTAACACTAGTAGTTTGGTTGTACTTAGACTACCATGTGCAATATACTCACTTTTATCCTCCGATGGCTGGTCAACAGAATGTCAACGAATGGGTTTTAGCTAGCTAATTGAGTTATTTTATGCACAACAAATTCAAAAATATCAAAACATAGTGGCATCTACCCAGGGAGTCTTATTATGTGACCTACCACCATAAGAAATGTATATAAATCAAGTTTTAACCCAAATCACCACTTCTCAAATCACCTACTATCTATGAAGGTTCTTGATTTTCTACTTAAGCCTCTTCCCAAAACATCCCTCCCCAAAACCTAATTTGTCTAAATGAGGCAATAATTGTCAAACTGATATATATTTTAATTGCAAATAGTTTGATGTATTCCAAGATGTATTTTATTGTATAAAAGAAGCATTTTCCATTTTTTTAATCTCTTCCTATTTTCTATTTGAACACCTTTATCAGTTTTGCCCTTGGTTTTTAAGTTCTACTAAGTTTTTCCCTCTCTCTTAGTCACAAACTCTCACACATGTGCTCATCTTGGTTGCTATGCTCTGATTAGTCGAGACAGTTGTCACGCGGATCATACCCACCAACAGTTGATCCTCTGATTGATCCTCCGTGATCTAGCGGACAGGATAACCCCTGTATCTGTCGGGGGGCATCCTCTATCCATGCAAAATAATGAGTTTTCCACCGATACTTTAACTCTATAAACAAATGATTTTGAATATAATTTGAAGGGAAAGTTTTTAAAGGTGTATAATTTTTGCATTATATTTCACTCCATGAAAATGATAAACGATCAAGATTTTATTAGCACAACATTATCATGATCTAAGTGCGATTTCAATGAGTTCAAAGGTGTATAATTTTGCCATATGAAAATTTATGCATTACATTCTATGAAAATGATAATCTATCAAGATTTTCTTAGTACACCATCATCACGTATTAAGTGTGATTTCAAAGTGTTCAAAGGTTTATAATATTCGTATACGCAAGTTTAGGGATCACTTTTCATGCTCTAAAAATGGTAAACTCTCAATATTTTCTTAGGACGCTATAATTTGAAAGTGTTCAAGAGTTGTGTCAATTATAAACACTCTTTTACATTAAGAATTGTATAATTTTTTCAATTTCATAGTGTTCAATAGTTGTGTCAATTATAAACACTCTTTTACATTAAGAGTTGTATAATTTTTTTTATTTTGAAAGTGTTCAATAGTTGTGTCAATTAAAAACACTCTTTTACATGAAGATTTATATAATTTTCTTCATTTGAAAGTGTTCAACAGTTGTGTCAATTATAAACACTCTTTTATATTAAGAGTTATATAATTTTTTAACTTGAAAGTGTTCTAGAGTTGTGTCAATTATAAACACTGTTTTACATTAAGAGTTGTATAATTTTTTAATTTGAAAGTGTTCAACAGTTGTGTCAATTATAAACAGTCTTATACATTAAGAGTTGTATAATTTTTTAAATTTGAATATGTTCAAGAGTTGTGTCAATTATAAACACTCTTGTACATTAAGAGTTATATAAATTTTTTAATTTGAAAGTGTTCACGGGTTGTATCATTTTGTTATTTATTATACATCCATCTCACTATTTTTTAATTATAAACACTCTTTCACTTTATTGCAGCCAAGACATTAACTCGATAAACCAATTAAATCATCAAAACGGCTCGCCGGCCACATTCTTCATAGTAAGCGCCCCTGTCTAATCAGAACATTTTGGTGCGAGATCTAACCTTCTTGCGCACGGTTGCCATTGCCATCCTTCATACAAGTCAACGAGATGGCACCATACCGCGGCCAGGACGAACGGGGGCCGAAGTGAAGCTCGAAAAGGGTCGCCATCGCTGAAGAAGGGCCGCCATCACCGGATAAGAAGAAGAAGAAGAAAGGGGAGGAAACGGCATGGGCACAGGCGCGGGGCTGGCTCAATTCGTAGAAGATTATATTATAATTTAAACATGTGTCCATAAAAATAAAATAAACTCTTGCATGTGAACCAATTTGCACTTAGCACCCTCAATCGTAGTACATATACAATTGGGTCCAATTCTTCTACATATTTTCCCGTTAAGTCATCAAATCAATTAGTCAACTATATTAGGCACATGTACCTATATGCCATGCATTTATAGATGGCATCTTAAGAAAATATGTGTATCAAGTTAACTAATGTGTCGTTGGTCTAAAATATATTAGGTGAGATATGTACTTAATTAGTTATTGATATCAATATTGTCCACATTAATAATATGGTTTCCTATCATAGCTAAAACTAATGCCATAATAACATATGGTAGATCAAATGCCATCCATCCATTGTTGGTGGCAGAAGAATTTATTTTAATCATGTTTTGGTATCTAGATAAACCGACATGTCACGACAAATACGTATATATGCATTGATCTTCAATGTATATATCTTTGAGAAATTTGTGGAAACATAAAAAATATATGAATCATTAATCACAAAATATATTGCGAGTATATCAATATTAGTCACCCTTTTTTATATTGGTGTGAAGCGGTGGAGATATATGCATGTGTGACTCCAGGTGATTTTCTATCGGACGGCAAATATCGACTGGCCATAGACACATCCCTCCTCTTGGTTCCCCATAAATGTCTGAGCATAGAGGGGGTACAAGGCACACAACACCAATCCTTAATCAACAATAGGAGAAATAGAGCAACATCTTATTGTGTCTCTTCCATAAGCTCTAGCTAGCTTGAAGGTCCTTATTTATTCCTTTGTTTCTCCCTTATTTATCATTACAAGAGACTATTACATGTGTTATATGTGTGTATGATGAACTAGTGTGTTTTATCTATATACCATGGGGCACACAAATTTCGTTGTTGTGTTTTTGGAAATTGTCAACCATGTATATGCATTTATATATACATGTTTCCACTTTCTATTTTATTTACTATGTTGAGGTTATGGTCAGACAAAGCTGGGCCATGGCGCTCCGATGCTATATTTTTTTGTAAAACCCCTTTTATATTATGTGATACTTTTTATATATGAGCCTAGAGTAACCTATATACCCCCTCCATGTTGCACACTTCTCAATTTCCCGGTATCATATTCCTAGCTCGTACGACCTCATGATAATTTTGTAGAAAACGACACGGGAAATTATTTCATTTATAGGAAACAATTCTTTGTCATTTCTTCACCATTGTAATGTTCTTGTTATCCTCTTACATATAAATATAATATGTCTTCTTTTTCTTGTCATGATAAGTACTAAGAAAGTGTGCACGCCTACAATAGTAACATATGATGTTTTCAGTTTATTGTCCGATATGGCATATTTTTATCAGCTATGATATATATGAAGTATATGCTTATATTCGAGATTTTTTATAACTAGTATTCCTTATGATTTTGCAACTACATAATATTTTTTGGATACATAGACATGGTTGCGGTTTGCTAATTGACTTTATGATATTTTTGTTTATTCTCATTGAGAATAGTTTTTAACAATCACCTTGAATTTATAAGAAATAGATTGGAAATAACCACTCTCTTTAACATTCCTTTTTTGCATGAAAAATACTTATTTCATTTTGCTTGAGTATTTGTAGCCTAAAAAATTAATTGTTGTGTTACTTGATAGGCAGTTGAGAAGATTCGTGCTATGGGAGAAAGTGATGTGAAGATTGTTGGGCTATCAGCTAATAATAATGCCCAAGAAGTCTTCATGAGTGCAGGTGCTGATGTGTTTGTGCCCAAACCAGTGAAGTTTGATGTTCTCGAGGCTATGATCCAGGAGGTCATCAACAAGAAAAACAACACCATGGTCGGAGTATGACCGAGCTTCCTTGAGCGATGTAGGGAATAAGATATTGAGCTCATATATGTTTGTGTCGGGCTATATTATCATGTTTGTTTAATTTTATCTGATTGTTGTTTCATTTCAAGGTTCATATGAAAGTTCGTCCTTAGAAATAAGGGCATGAGAGGTTATGAATAATCATATGGGATCCATGCAATATGTTTCCTTCAATTTAAAACCATTTCTTCCCTTCTATTCATGCTTCCTGGTGTGAGATACTTAAATTATTGAAATACCAATCTTTAACAAAATTTTAATAGTTTGGATTACTTATTATCATGTGGTAGTGTAACTAATGTCTGTTGTGACAGGTCTGAGGCAAGAACAAGAATAAAAATGTTTTCCTAGCTCTAATGCGGCACCGACAAGATCTAGGGAAAGACAGTGTCCATAGGTCTTACCCTTAAACGCACGGTTACAAAACTTTGATGAAGGGTGTCAGGGCATTGCAGTACTTGTACTGCCCATCTCCCAAGTCCAGCTTCAGCGAAGTCTTCTCCAGCGTCATCTTCCTCTCCGACTCCGACAACGACAACTCCACTACCTCAAGCACCCCAAACGTGGTGCATCTGCTCGTTCTCACACATAGAAGGTGGAACGACAATAGGGAATTGCTAATCTCGGTTCCACTACTCTTGGGACAAAAGCTGTTGGTGTGGCACTAACGTGCTGGTTAAGAATACCGCATGTTCACCACTAACCCACCCATATAAATATAGGAAGTAGGTGAGGTGACACATCCCATTGTGTCCCTAAGTCGACATCCCTAACCCTAGTGAAAGTGGGTGCTACCAATTCATTGGTCTCTATCTATGTAAGTCTCACTTAGATGGCTCATTTACGACGGATAACATCTGCCTGCCTCCACTCTCTTAAGTGTGTAAACCGCTAGCTCACGGGTAATAGTCACACTCATATGGATAAGGCTACAATGGCTTCTAGCAAAGCATGCAAGCCAGTTCCTAGATACCGATGAGTAGCCCTCAGTGTGACGTTATGTCTAGGTCCCTTTTCTTCACGAAATTGGTGGCAAGCCACAGGTAAGTTCATCTCGTCCAAGTGTCGCCTTAACTCCCTTTTCTTGTCTACATGATATGTGATTCCTCTGGCAAACTCCTTAGCCGCAGTACCTTGGTTAACACTTAACCAAGTAGAGCATCCCTTAGATATGGAGGGGAAATCCCGTCTTAGTGCATCCACACCATGTAATTGCTTCTTAGTAATACCAAGCACCGCCTTTATAACACCAAGCACATAATTGCTTCTAAATTGGCTAATCCACCACCCATATCATGTGTTCACATCAGTTTAAGGATTACATTGCATGATTGGGATCATAATATGGCTTACTCACGCTGGCTCAACCTTTGGCCAGTCCAGCTAGCCTAGCTATTTTGCATAGCCGGTATAATTTAGATAGAATCTCTATGCCAATGATAGCGGGAATTATCCATCTTCCTCCTTTCACATTAGTCTCAGTAGTGTGTGTATAGCACACCCTCAAATGACTAAGGATGAAACTTTCATAAACTAGATTAAGTACAAGGTTCCACAATCGAATCATGAATTCGATGGAAGTACAAACAGTTCATACATAGACATCTTATGAATACACACAGATAGTGACGCCTCTAAGGCATGAATCCTAACAATGTCCCCTATAAATTTCAATGTCACTAATTTTATAGAAATATCATTGACACCACTACTGATATTTATGTATGAAGGGGTTGGTAGTAGAAAACAATAATTTTTCATTGCAACACTAATGCCAAGATCTATCTATGAGTTATTATAATACTGGAGAGAGGTTTTGATGACATACCCTTGTAGAACAAAGGTTTAACGTTCGCGGTGAACGTGGATGATTTAGTCATACGGATAGCCAACCTCAAGGCCGCATTGCTTCTTGTACGAAAATCCAGGTGCCACAGCTAGCAGCACCCCTGTGGTTTCCCACACGTATGATGCTCAATGACGACTACTGTTCTCCTTGATCTAGCTGAGATTGCAGAAGTAGATCTTCTAGAACCGGGATTAAGGAACGCGATGACATGCCTAAGAAACCGTCATCTCCCACTTGCATAGTTCTTCTTGGGACCACAACCACGAGAGCAAAAGAGATAGAGAGAAATTCCCGAAGGAAAATTCCTTAGGAAATATTGTGTTGTTTTGTGCCCTTTCCCTCCCATATGCCCCTTCTTATACAGGGGAAAAGGAGGGACTCCCACCAGCCAACAAGGAATGTGGGGCTAAAGGGAGGAGGAGGCGCCAAGGGGGAGGTCGTGGCCAGGGTGGGCCCCGCGCACCTACCCATGTAAAAACATATTTTACAAATCCTCATACTCCAAAACTCATTTTTGAATCACTCTGAACTACTTCAGATCCTTCCCGGAATGATTCTGGTTCTCTCTTCTCTTTCTTCCAGTGATCTGGATGATTCCAAAACAATCTCCAAGCATCATTGAACACTTAAGTTTGTAACCCTACGATTCAGGAACATCAGAAACATGATCGCGATAGTTCTTAGATCAATAATGATCACCGGGATCTGGATACCCATAATGACCCCTGTGCATTTCGTGATATCAATGTTGTTTGAACCATAAATTTTGAGTCCAACTCCCTTTGTTACTTCGATACATGAATTTTCCGAGATCTGATCATTGGTATCACCATATCTAGTTTGATCTTGTTACCGATAAGTGCTTGCTTAACTCGTTCTCATGATATTCCATCACATGACTTAGTCATAAGATGCACAGCTTTATAACCATAATCCCACCGAGTGGGCCCAATGTATCTTCCTGTCACATGGGAGAAAAAATCTCGATCTCAATACATACGCCTCAACCTATCCCTTTGAAATACCTGACATACAACTTTTTGATCACCCAATTATGATTGATGCAATTAAAGAAACCTTGGGTGATAGTGATTAAGTATGATCTCACGGTCTAAGGAGTAGGATACTTCATTTGTAATTATTGCATCGATGAACTATGTGACTGATTGTGTTGCAATACTTATGTTGGGTACTGTCGGAGATTTCTCCGTGTGAATAAACAGGGGTATCTCTCTAAGTACGATGAAATCGAACACAAGGGACTAAACATAACCTCCACAAGACTCTCGGCAACCTTAGTGAGAAAAAGTGCAGAAAACACGACAGGGGGACACAGAGAGTTTACCTAGGTTCAGGCTGTGCGGTGTAAAATTCTACCCTTGCATGTTTGGATTGCTTATACTGTTTATCAAGGTTTACATTACAAGGTGGTGATCAGACGATCAAGTCTAGGGTTCCTAGCTAGGAGAAGGCTAGGGTTCATGAGGTAGAAAAATATGGGTCCTCCTATGTTGCCGCACTGTCACTCTTATAGGTGTCCTTGTCCTTTTCCCGAATATCTTAGCAGGAAGGGTTGCCACATGGCGACTAGAGAGTGGGAAGGTAGGCTAAAGTTACTATTGGTCGTAGGCACGGTCCATGGCCTGGTGCCGTTGACGTCCTCCTTTCTGCCTCCTTCACGTTCTTCACACACCAGCGATAGAGAGGTGGTAGGCATGGTCCACGGCTGTCGAGCACTCTTGGCTTGACGAAGGGGAAGGTGCCTTCCTTGCGCAACAGGTGCAAACCAGGACAGCTGTCCTTGCCGCCGCCATTGCTGTCTTCTTATTCATTCTTTGTGTGGGCCCGCGCAGCATCTAGGACTTAGTGTTGCGGCACTGCTGAGCATTTCATTGATCCCCGAAAAGGGGTACCTCACTGACTAATACTCCTCCTCGTGAAGGGATCCAGGAAGAGGTACCTCAAGAGGGCTGCCTTGCAAAGAGTACCCCTTGAGGCTTGACAAGGGCAACCTCTCATGAAGCGCATGTTTTTTTGAGGGAGTCTCCTTGAGGCATTGTAAATGTCCCGCTGCTAGAGCCCAACAAAAGATGGGTCGTGGTACCCTAGTTGCCACTGGCCCGACAGTAGTGCCCGGGCGCCTCGGCCATGGGTGTCTTGGAAACGAAGGGACAGGGGCCCTGAAGATGCTAGGCATGCTTGATTGTGTGCAACGGTTGTGCCTGCGGTGATCCATCAGCACCATGGAGACCAAACGGCAGGGGAGCCCAAGGACGTTGGATCTAGGAACCGCCACACTCATGGATTCTTCTCGGTAACTGCTGGGGTGATTCAAAAGAAGAGCCTATGGTCATGGGGTTTTATCTTCTCATCCTCTCTGCCACCAGTTCCCCTCATAAAGCTAGTTCTCCATCTGCCTCCCGCACTAGCACATTTCCTTTCTTCTTGTTTCCCTTGAGAAATGGCTCCCAAGAAAGGAAAATGTCCCTAGGAGGTTGAGGATACTGAGGAGACCTCCACGAGTCCTTCTCCCACACTCAACGATTCACGGATCAAAGACCCAGTGGACCTAATTAAGTACCATCATTTGCTGGCCAGGAAGTTCAATGAGTGGGAAGCAACCATGATCCAGCATGGTCCTATGAATACCCGGGAAATTTTGGCAACCCTGACCCCTCTCTTCAAGCACACCCTCTATGCTGGGCTAATTCCTTCCTTCTCCGCTTTCCTCATTGCCCTCCCGAATGTTGGGCCACATAGAGATAAAAAAACGTTTTCCTACACGGAGATCCCAAGATCTAGTTGAGGTAGAAGGCTCGAGGATTACCACTAGATGCACAGTTGCAGAATATTGATGAAACATATCAGTTGATGCAGTGTAGTCCTCATGATCCGATCCAATCCCACAATCGTCAAAGTGCTAAACGTACAACACCTCTGCCGGTATCCACACGTACGAGGAGGAGCTCTAACGATGGAGTGGTCTAACCGTGCCCTTTGGGAATGCTGCGCCCCAGTATATATAGGGAGTGAAAGTGGACTCCACTCACTTGTGTCCCATACACTAAAGCATATACGAATCACTGCGATTCCAACTCACTAACTCGTTCTGTGTCCGATTTGGGTCCAACCCAAATGACTTGCTCCTTCTCTTAAGTGTGTGACCTCGTAGGCTCATGACAACTTGGACACGATTGGATTCTGACTCACAATCGATCAATCTGTAGCGGCTCCTTGCAGAACGTCCTGATTCCCATGTACCAAAGAGTCATGATGACATACATTCCAATATGACTTACGTACAAGTCCCTTTTGCCTCACAATATACCTTGTCAAACTATAGGCGAATAAACATCATCACTTAAATAGTCCGACTCTCTTCTCGATCTACGATATGTGATTCATATGACTAACTCTTAGTCGATCGCCTTGTTTAACACTTTAATCGAGTCATGCATGGCCATGCTTTCAGGATCATATCACACGAGAGGGCCTAGATAATATCTCTCCAGTTAGAGGGTAAAAATCCCATCTTGGTTATCCACATCATGTAGCTTGATTCTTAGTCAACCGGAATTCTACCTGTATAACTGTCCTATGACGAACAACGTTTGACAGAACCTAAGTCGGTGATCCACAACTCAGATTGTGCAATAACCTCAGGTCTAAGGATTACATTGATTGAGAAATACAAATGACGACTTGTTCGTTTTGTCTCAATATGGGTCAATCCGACTCGCTAAACTCTTTAGTCAAATCTATGTAAGTCGGAATAGGATCGCCATGTCCATGACAAGTGGAACTAAGTCATCAACCGACTTTTACATTAGTCTAAGTTGTGTGTCCAGCACAACCTCAATGACCAAGGATATTTAGTATGAAAAACATGAATATATAGTTCCATAACTGAATCACATATTCAAATATATACGTTAGAAGTTTATGCAAGGACAACTAAATAACTTTATGAACACACTGGGAATTACATCATACATGATTGCCATTAGGGAATATCCCAACACTAAAGCACTACTAGATTCATCTCCTGCATTTGCAACCCAATTTCGTCACCACCATCGCCATCTTCGCCTACTTATGCAAGTCCTTCCTCGAGATCAAACCCTTGGTGCAATTTTTTTGCCATTTCTATAGCATGTACCTCACCGCAAAGAAGTGGTGCTCTGGGTGTGTAACTTTCTCTACATAATACAACCATATTTTCGCGGAATGGTCAAAGAAGGTGGAGGCTTTCTGATCCCACTGGGTGTGGGTAGACACTCGTGATGAGAATCAATTGTTCGTGATTCCATTGGCACCAATGATAAAGATACCTGAATGGAGTAACAAGCCCTTCACCAACAGGGTCATAGAGATAATCGTAGAGTGAATCGGGGTCCTCTACGAGGGAGGCTTGATGGAGCAGAAGGTCGCCCGAGAGTATGTTTGGCAGTGAATCGTGCCCCTTTAGGCCCATCAGCATGAAATGTGGGCCCACTCTAGAGATGCTGATAATATGAGGCTTCAATAAGGACTCCTCCTGGAGTCCTCTGTTGATAGGGCGATGAAGGCTCTCTTCATTGAGCCGGGGGTGAAGTATCCCCAGGCGAGTGCCCCTCCATTGTACTACTGGCGGCCAGAGGAAAGGAGCGAGGTCCTCGAGGGTATTCCAAGCTTCCACACCAAGGGGATACTTGAAGAGAACCGAAAGGTGGAGGACCCTGTGGGCCAAAGATATCCCGGTCTCGAATCGAGCCCTGTGGGGGAGGCGCCACCACGGTTAGGGGGAGCCCCCGGGATGCTAACGGAGCTTGTGTAAGAGGGATCATACCTCGTCGAGCGACAAGGAGGATGTCGGGGAGTTACATGTGGAGCCTCTGCACCTTGTCCTTGAGGACGAGGACTTCGACGATCTTGTCAGGGAAGAAAAACTTCGCGAGGGGTCCGCCATGGAGCCTCGTTAAGAAGGGGACCTCTACAAGGAGGAGGGCCTCCACCGGAAAGGATAACCCATGTCCCACGAGGGGTGTGAAGCGGGGATCTTGGGCGCCCTGCAATTAGTAAGTCCGCTTTGCATAAAGGATCTCCTTACATCTTCCTTGACACCATTATGACATTTGTGGCAGCTTGCAGGGAGTCCCCGAAGGCGAAGAAGAAGAGGATGACAAAATACAGGGTCACGAGCCCTTCTAAGGAAGTAACGCCCACCAAGCCACACCCTTCTATTGGGGCCGGGAACATGGAAGACACTACGTGCCGCGAGGTTCCCGTGGAAGAGGAGACAACGTTGATGGCACATGAGGCGGGCATCGCTGACGTAGAGATGGAACTGATTGCCAAATTAGGAGGTCATAGGTGGTTGTAGGTGGGGATGACAATCATGATGCAAAGGGAGACACTCCAGTCTCTTTGTTACCTCTATGTCCTGAGGGGCCCATTAAGGTCGAAGGCCCAGAGGTCGTGCAAGCCGAGGAGGTTGCTCACATTGCGAGAGCCACCAGATCTACGGAAGAGGCCCCTTCCGTTGAAGCTGCGTCGGCAGCTAATGAGACTTGTGCTATCGGAGAGGCCGCACAGGATGCCCTGAGGTCCAAGATGCTAAAGTGGCAGACTGCACTATGGGTGAAGTTCTTGCTTCTCAAGCCGATCGTGAACATGGTGCCACCCCGGAAACACCCGCCCCGGACCAAGCAACATAACTCTTAAGGATGTAAGGAGGCCCTTTCGAATTTGTAGGATCTGTCACTGCCGCCGCACGGATTGCCACCGCCAGCCTCGCCTGGGTAGGTGAGGATTTGCACCAAGCGGAGGAGGATCTAGAGGCCGAGAGTGCTCATCTCGATGAGGCATGTCCTCGGATCTTCGATGTTGGAGAGGCCGCGTGCAAAGATGAGTAAGTGACGCTCCTTCATCACGAGGAGGCCACGAAGATTCTCAGGGGAGTCAAGGAATGCGAGGAATCCCTTATTTTCCATGATAAATCTGTCGTTTGCCACGATAAGGAAGTCCTCACTGCCTGCGAGGAGGTGAAGTCTAGGCAATAGGAGCTGCTGTAGCGTGAGGATGATTTGGGAACTAGGAAGCAGGAGCTTCTCGAGCGGGATCAGGTCACTGCCTCCCTCGCAATCAACCTAGAGGCCAAGGAGGTGGAGCTAGGTATGGAGAACAATCACCTTGGCGAGATGAAGACCCAGCTGGCGGAGAGCCAGCAGGAGCTAGGCGCATGCAGGTCTCCACGATCAGCAAAAGGTCCAGGAGGACCGCCTCCTTGTGGAGCAGAAAGCCTCAATGGAGGCGAGGGAGAAGCTGGAAGCAGATCTTCAAAGTGTCCAAGCTGACCTTAAGAGAGCAACGGTGGCGTGGGTCCAGGAATCCAGCAAGATGGATTTTCTCTAGGCTAAGCTCAACTACATCATTGAGGAAGAATGCTGCCAACTTCTAGGCCTAGCTGGTAAGCGTATCTTCAGTAATCTCCTTCACCCCAATACCAAGCTCGATCTTTCTGCCATGCTCAAACCCGTGGATCCTAGCGTGGTCGGTGCGCTTTTGACGGCAACTCACAAGCACGTGGACTCCCTCTTGAAGCTCTACCAACGCAAGGTGGCCAACGACGAGGCCTTCGATATTTATGTCGAGGAGGTCCTTTGCATGGAGTTAAGCAAGGTGATAGGCATGATCGCGGAGGGTCGTGCCTCGCGTGAGTAGGCTCTTAGAGCGCATGGACCAAGAGGGACCAACATGTATTCTGTGATGTATGTAACAAACATGTGCTTGTTAAGACACCGCCCTTGTGGGCTCATTAGTGTAATATATGTGTTTTTCATGTGCCACCCATTCTCGGTCCTTTGCTCTTAACTCTGGACCTTCACGAACCTTGGGACGAGATAAAAGAGAGGAGAGTGACGCAAAGCAGATTATGCTTAGATTCAACAAGGAGTTGTTCCTGCGAGCTAGGCCTTGTTGAGGGCACCTTTAGGACCCCGGGAGTTTCCTCTCGCAAGGCCTTCGTGATATCAATGTTGTTTGAACCATAAATGTCGAGTCCAACTCCCTTTAATTTGTTACTTCGATACATGACTTGTCCGAGATCTGATCATTGGTATAACCATACCTAGTTCGATCTTGTTACCGACAAGTGCTTCCTTAACTTGTTCTCATGATATTCCATCCCATGACTTAGTGGGCCCAATGTATCTTCCTCTCACATGGGATAAAAAATCTCGATCTCGATACATACGCCTCAACCTATCCCTTTGGAATACCTGACATTCAACTTTATGATCACCCTATTACGATATTACGATTGATGCAATCAAAGCAACCTTGGGTGATAGTCATTAAGTATGATCTCACGATCTAAGGAGTAGGATACTTCATTTGTAATTATTGCAACGATGAACTATGTGACTGATTGTGTTGCAATACTTATGTTGGGTACTATCAGAGATTTTTCTGTGCGAATAAACGGGGGTATCTCTCTCTAAGTAGGATGAAATCAAACACAAGGGGCTAAACACAATCTACACAAGACTCTCGGCAACCTTAGTGAGAAAAACTGCGGAAAACACGATAGGGGGACACATAGAGTTTACCTAGATTCAGGCCGTGCGGTTTAAAAATTCTACTCTTATGCGCAAGGTTTACATTACAAGGTGGTGATCAGACGATCAGTTCTAGGGTTCCTAGCTAGGACAGGGATAGGATTCCTGAGGTAGAAGAATATGGGTCCTCCTATGTTGCCGCACTGCCACTCTTATAGGTGTCCTTGTCCTTTTCCCGAATATCTTAGCAGGAAGGGTTGCCACATGGCGACTAGAGAGTGTGAAGGTAGGCTAAAGTTACTATTGGTCGTAGGAATGGTCCATGGCCTGGTGCCGTTGACGTCCTCCTTTCTGCCTCTTTGATGTAGCGCTGAGTTAATGTAGGAGCGCTTCATCGGGAAACCCCAAGAGTAAGGTGTGAAGCAGCACAGCAGCAAGTTTTCCCTCAGTAAGAAACCGAGGTTATCGAACCAGTATGAGGAAGGAAACGTCACACAGGTGTTGTAAGCAACGCGTATACCTGCACAACACAAACTCAAGACTTTGCCCCACCGAATCAGTGAGGTTGTCAAGCTCATGGGTTTGCTGTAACGAAGGATTAAACGTATGGTGTGGAAGGTAATGGTTTGCAGCAAATAAACAGGTAACAGTGGAAGATGTTTCAATGGTAAAGATTGGACCGGGGTCCATAGTTCACTAGAGGTTCTATCCTTAGATAAACAACATGGCATGAAGGTTAAACAAATTACAGCAGGGCAATTGACAGGAACTGAGCAAGGCATAACAATGCAATACCAGACAAAAAGATCCTATGAGATTCGATTGGGCAATACAACAATCACTACAAGAAATATGTTTACTTGTGACCTTGTTATAGTGACGGGGAATGAAATCGTCATAAATCTATGACGATTTCACGCAAGATGGTCGTAGACCGTTTATAGAGGTCAAAACCCTATAGAATTATGACGATTTGTGTCAAAATCGTCGTAATTTATTCATGTGAAATAGTCATAACCTACATAACATAGCTGAGAGACTTATTTATAGTCGATTATGACCATTTTAAATCGTTGTATTGTTTAAAATATCATATATTAAGTTGACTAGTCATCCACATCAGCTATTACGTCTATGTGGCATGTCTATGTGTCAACTACTACCTCCGTCTCAAGTGAAAGGGCGTAAAAAAATTCACGTTTTCCCCAAAGAACAGGGCGCAGGGTGCCTACGATTCTTCCAAACGTGCCCTTTACTCCGTTGCCTTTCTCCTCTTTTTATGCGATGCAGTTAAGCCAAAGCGCTGCTCTTTTTTATTGCACGCGTCTTGAACTAACCAACGGCTCCATGCATGCAAATTCAATTTGGCTGGCATATGCATGCAAGGCTGAACAACACGAACCAAAATTAATGCCGGCGAATAACGAAGAGGCACAACAATTTACGAGGGACAAAGTCATCCAAAACTCACGCATCTAACTTCTTAATCCTTGTGTTGGGAATGCTTAAAAAAGGTAGGCGTGAGGGATCGAACCCAGGCACCAACCCACCCATAGAACCAACACTACCACCGCACTACATACTCGTTCATGTCATACTTCAGTAGTACTTTTATTTATCCCAATATCCATTTTGTCAACAAAAAGATCCAACAAATAAAAATCGGCAAAATAATGGCGGACCGGGATTCAAACCCGGGACCTTGCCCTCCTCACCAACCAGGGCAACCACTAGACCACCAATGTGTTCACGTCCATAATAGAAGTAGTTAGCTATTAATCGTATCGCTGGACAAAGACCTTCGGCCGGATGGGCAAATGATGGGCCAAAGACCTATTTTTCCATTGATTTCCTGCTGCAACAATGGACTGCCATGGGCTTTGTTGTCCAACCCATCGACGGGCCACACAGTACCAGCTCGTGGGAGGGCCGATTGCGGCCCAAGACTGATTTGAAAAAAAAAATTCTTTTTAGAATAGTAAATTAGTAATTCCATCATACAATTTGCATACTATCTCGGATTAAGATGACACACAAACCAATTTGGTTTATCTCGATGATATAAAAAACTTTCTTGTGGTTGAATTCTTATTTGCATGTTTAAAATTCAAAATACATTTGCATGTTTAAAATTCAAAATTCGCTTTCGGATGGTTTTGAATATCAAAAAACGGCGGGGGTGACTGTTCTTATCTAGGGGTGGAATCTTGCTAAACTCTTAGTGGATCTCTGATAAAACCACATGTTGTGAACCTAAAAATCATTTTTTTCAAAAAATCATGGGCTTTAGATCATGTACCTGTAGTTCAAACCGGACCCACTTTCTACCGATTCAGCAGGAATTTATCTTTTTTGCCAGGGGTGTAAGGAAAGGTTTGAGATGCCCCGGTTGGGACATTTGTCCATGTAAGGTGGTCTAATATTTTTACAAAATGTGGCGGTACCATTCTAAAACTGTCATTTGGTGGTTGCTTCACAAAATGCCCCATTTTTTGCGCTCGGAAAATGGAAAATGGATTCTCCGTGCGTCGAAAAGGAAAACTTCCTCCTACAACATTGTTATCCATCACAATATGAACATGCATGCACAATACGGACACATTTATCACAAACTATGCCATAATTCTGGCCATAACACTGGTGGTTTGGCCCGAAAGCCATAAAACCTCATACATGATAGGTCATTTCTAAGAAGGTTTTTTCGAGACACTTGCAATATATCAAGTTTGGTATTTTTCCTTGCAACTACGTCACATAATAAGACGCCACGCGAAGGATTTGTGTTGATCGGACCGTTTTTTTAATTTTTTATGCCTGTTTTAAACTATGGTCAAAATAGCGGACACGAAGGTTCTTAGCTAGGGGATGAGCCTCGCTAAACTTGCATTGGATATCTGATGAAACATCATATTGTGAGTATAAAAATTATTTTTTCCAAAAATCATGAGCATCGGATCATGTACCTGTAGTTCAAACCGGACCCACTTCCTACCGATTCGGCAGGAATTTGCCTTTTTCGCCAGGGGTGTAAGGAAAGGTTTAACATTCCCCGGTTGGGACAAATTTCCATGTAAGGTGGTATAATATTTTTACAAAATGTGGTGGTACCATTATAAAACTTTCATTTGGTGGTTGCTTCACAAAACGCCCCGTTTTTTGCGCTCGAAAAATGGATTCTTCGTGCGTCGAAAAGGAAAACTTCCTCCTGCAACATTGTTATCCATCACAATATACACATGCATGCACAATACGGGCACATTTATCACAAACTATGCCATGATTCTAGCCATAACATTGGTGGTTTGGCCCGAAAGCCATGAAACCTCATACATGATAGGTCATTTCTAAGAAGGTTTTTTCGAGACACTTGCAATTACCAAGTTTGGTATTTTTCCTTGCAACTATGTCACATAATAAGATGCCACGCGAAGGATTTGCGTTGATCGGACCGTTTTTAAATTTTTTATGCCCGTTTTAAACTATGGTCAAAACGACGGACACGAAGGTTCTTAGCTAGGGGATGAGCCTCGCTAAACTTGCATTGGATCGCTGATGAAACATCATATTGTGAGTATAAAAATGATTTTTGCCAAAAATCATGAGCATCGGATCATGTACCTATAGTTCAAACCGGACCCACTTCCTACCGATTCGGCAGGAATTTGTCTTTTTCACCAGGGGTGAACGGAAAGGTTTCAAATACCCCGGTTGGGACATTGTCCATTTATGGTGGTCTAATATTTTTTTCAAAATGTGGTGGTACCATTCTAAAACTGTCATTTGGTGGTTGCTTCATAAAACGCCTCGTTTTTTGCTCTCGAAAAATGGAAAATGGATTTTCCATGCGTCGAAAAGGAAAACTTTCTCCTACAAAATTGTTCGCCATCCCATGATACATATGTGTGCACAATATGGGCACATTATTACAAACTATGTCCTGATTCTAGCCATAACATTGGTCGTTTGGTCCGAAAGCCATGAAACCTCGGACATCATAGGTCATTTATGAGAAGATTTTTTTGAGACACTTGCAATATACCAAGTTTGGTATTTTTTCTTGCAACTATGTCACATAATACGATGTGACACAAAGATTTTATGTTATTCGAACCGTTTTTTAATTTTTTACACCCTTTTTATTGGTCGTTTATCCTGCAGAAAATAGAGCTAGCCAATCAGAGAACACCATTAGATTACCCACGGATTACCCTGCCATCGATCTCAACCATCCACACGGTCTCATCCAACATACGAAACCACTACCCTCAAATTTTGGACATGGGCACCAAAGAAGAAAAAGACCTAAACGCCCCACTAAAAGAGAAAAAGAAAGGGGCAGTTTGGACAAACCAACCCCATCCCTCCCTTCTGCTAGGTCACCCTATCCCTCCCTCCCAGATCCCATCCCAGCCTCACCAACTCTATCACCGCCACCACCCGTGCCCCCTCTCTCGATCTTTATGCAGAGAGCCTACCCAGCCACCTCGCCGGATCCCCACGCCACCCAGCCAGTGCCGCCTCCTCGCCGGATCCCCACGCCACCAAGCCAGTGCCGCCTACCCAGATCCCCATGCGCCCACCCTAGTTCCACCCCACCCCACCATCACCAGTCCAGAACCGATCTAGAGAACCACCGTAACCCACCATCGCCCATCTCCACTGCCTCGCCCCTCCACAGCTGCTTCCACCTCCACCGCCTCTCCAGATCTCTCCCTTCCTACCGCCCCATCTCCCTCACCCTCGAGCCCCATCTCCCTCACCCTCTCGATATTTCTCCCATCTAGATCAAGGGAGAACCCTTGCCGTCCTAACCCTTCTCGTCGATGCCCTGCTGGGCGTCGCTCGGCGTCGGCGAAGGTGAGGACGGCGCGAGCGGTGCCAGCGAAGGATAATCAGGGGACGAAGCGGGAAATGGTTGTTGCTTCGAGAAAGTTGGAAAGGTCGCGGTAGGCTGGAGCAGCGACAGCTCGTCCCTGAGGTGTTACTTGGAGATGTCATTGAGGTGCGGCGGGGAGGCCCAGTAGGCGTCGCCGTCTGCTCCGCCAAGGCCATGATATCTCCCTCACAAGTAGTTCTGCTTCTGCCTCCACCAGTTTTTCATGTCCAGGTCTGCAGCACCTCTCTCCCGGAATTTTCCTTTAGCGACATAATCGTGTTTTAACTTTGTTGTTATGCCACCTGCACTCTTTTCATCTTGGATTGCTGAAACATTCTCTAGTTTGATTTTTTTATCAGATGCAAAATATATAAATAGGTTGCTTCATTGTATCACAGTTCACGTATATTTGATGTAGCTTGAGGAGCTCTTGCATAAAGTATCCTGAAATCATCTGAATGCTAAAATCTTACTCAAATTAGTGACAATGTAGTCTCACGTGCGAATTCTAGATTGCCCTACTGGTCAGCAGTTTCAACTTGACACTGTAATTTCTCATGGCGTTGGATGATTGAAGATATTAAGCTTGCCCTTCTTTTTCAAGTACCTTGTGGAACTATTGTATGCATGTGCAATAGTAGCACTACTGTCTATGAGTGACATTTATTAGTTAGTCCTGATTGCTGAGTTAGTTTTCCATACTAGCAGAACATTACGATTTATTGTAGTAGAAACTTGTAGAATTTGTAGCAGAGCATTTCCCTTTGTTTTAAGTTGCATCTAATTCTGGACCATTGGCCTGCTTATATAGAGTAGCTATCTTGTATGATTCTGGTTACTTTTCTTCATCAACGTTGTTCAGTTTTGGCTGTTGTATTTATGGTTTGCAATGTTTCAATCTTACACAACCGACCCGATGGCCTCCGCCGTCCAGGAGGCTGGCCACACCAACGACGAAGAGAAAGCGGTGGTCCTGCTCGTGGACACCAGGGTCGTGCCTGACGTCACCACACCGCGGCCCAGGCATCCTCTGCTGTCGCACTACCTCTCGCTCGACGACATCAGATCCCAATCTCCATTGTGTAGGCAATTCCTTGGTTCCTCCCTTTTCTGCTCTATTTGTTATGTAAGACATGACTGTAATGTGTGCCATTGTGCCAAAGAACTGGTCTGATATCATTGAAATTTTTGCAAGGACATGTTGAATACTTGAGGTACTATTTGGGTCTATTTGAAATGGATAGTTCACACGTATACCTCCTATGTTGATGGAAATTCAGAATAAATGGCGTTCACAATTTAAGTACCTTTGTGTTTTAGCATCTCAATATTCTACTGCAGGGATTAACTAAAAACATCCTAGCTAGCCTCTTGTTGTTTCAGTCCCACCCCGGCCCAAAGAAGAAAAGAGAGGAAAAGCTTCTTTGGTTGCTTCCTTTTTTGTTTTCTCTTTCGTATATTCAGATTGATTGTTACTACTAGCAGTACATAGTGTTCTTCAAGTGGATGTCAAGGTGATTTAATATTGGTTCTTGAGGCTGGTCTCTAGATTACATTTTAAAGCTGTACTTAAGCTGCCATCTATAGCATGCTCTAATTCTTAGTTACTGTAAAAATGGTTATATTTACAGTTTTCTTTGATAATAAACTTGCTCTTTTACCTCTGAAATGAGTACAACTTTTAAAAATGTTTGAAAAGAAACTTGCTCTTTTACCTCTAAAATGCGTAGCATGAGTAAGTTAGAGTCTGAAATTTTACAGAATAAGAAAAATGGTTTAAATTCAATGCTACTCTATCCATATTGAGCATTCAAATCGATTATATTATCATGGTTGTATTGTGATATCTTTGTTCTATCTTTCTTTTGCTACTGGTTGTAGGTCTGAACATGTATTAATGTTGTTGTCTTTCATTCTTCTCCACATGTCTCGCAGATCTCCCAGAACAACTATGCTAGTGACCGCAGGCTCGGCGTGCACATCCAGACCATCACCACTGATTTTAAGAGGGTGTCCAAGATCCACGGAAAGCTCTGCATCGTCTTGTCTTGCTTGCCACCGATGCCCATACTTTGTGACTCACTGCCCTTCACACTCAGCTGTGTTTGCGTCTGATATCCCATGGCGGGTTCTTATACACAAGATGGAAGAGTGAAAATGCAAAAGATACTCCCCGTGTATGTCGAGGTCCCAACCTTTAATAAGGTAGAGAACCATGTGTTTACAATTCTAGTACCTGGATCAATAGCTAGCATCCACAGTTAAGATCTAATATCAAGAAACAAAGGTCATAATACAACTTTATACTAGGAATAAAATAATTTATTACATCTTACATAGATCATTTGGCTATCTCATTACAATGCAGCAGAAATAACTATAGCATGGAGTCCTTCATCTTCAAAGTGCCACAGGCAATCATGTTGGTTGTAGACTTGTAATCCTATTCAACACACTTCACTAACATCAAACAAACCTGCAACATAATAAGTTGCAGCCACAAGGGTCAATACATTTGAATTGTATTGGCAAGTTTCACTACTATGTAGAAATAAGTGGATCCTATCATTACATGCATATTTGGCTAAGTAGGGTTTAGGCTCATTTGCAGAAAGCAATTTAGTTTTATCCTATCTTTTCCAAATAGTTTTGATCTTTTGAAAATCTTTCTGAACTCCTTGGAAAACTCCAAGTGCTTCTAATCCCTTGTTGTCACCATCAAGTTTTACTTTGAGAAATTGGAATGTCGAGATCTTCCATAGCTTCAGGCCTTAGTTGCTAAGAGTTGTCCATAACCGGGAACACAACTAAGTACTTAGAATTTGATCTTCTGCAGAAGTTGTACACTTTACCCACATGACACAATCTCGTCTTGACGCCACCAGTGGCCGTTGGATAAGTACTCACCAAATGGAGTACCGGAAGATCGAGAATGTGACAAAGTCTTTCCATAGAAGTCCCCCCAATACACAATGCTAGCTTGTCTACCAGGCACCAATGTAGGGATATATTTCCATACACAATTCTAGTTAACCTGAAGATGCCAATGCATGGGTCTTCCACTATGTAGTTGACCAAGCCAGAGCCCATTTAGCATGTGGCTGTACACGGAAGCCACTGTACGAGAAACATGTTCAATCTCTAAGTCCCTAGGTAGTTTTCTTCTAGTGCACATACAAAAAGATAGCCATATAAACATGGTTCCCTTTGTTGCCACCTTGTCCAAAACTTGAGTATCCTCTTTCCACCCAGGTGGTTCATTGAGTACTTGTTTTATTATATAAAACATATATTTTTCCAACACTTCATATAATCATATCATGTATCCCATCCCATATATGTAGCAGGGC
This sequence comes from Avena sativa, assembly GCA_916181665.1. NCBI lineage: Eukaryota > Viridiplantae > Streptophyta > Magnoliopsida > Poales > Poaceae > Avena > Avena sativa. Next base: position 515,347,030 of record OV702294.1, read on the forward strand.
TAAGCATACTACAACTACAATGCTTTTACTAAGGAAGATATAAGGATATCCTAATAGGATATAGCATAGCATAGAAATATAGTAGTCCTATCATGCATGCTACAAAAATCCACTAAGTGTAATGAAAATAGTAGGACATGGATGATAGTGTCACTTGCCTTTTTAGTAGGGAATATTGGTTCACTTCTTGATCTTGCAAATATCACACTCTTCTAATTTCACTACAATTCAATCAAGCAAACATATATTCAACTAGCATTCAAACTATTCACCACATAAAATAACAAAAACAAGGCAATGCATGCAAGCATGCAAAAGATGGTTTTATTTGGTAAAGTGGTTTCTAGTAGGCTCTAAACATTTTAAAGCTCCCATTGCTCATTACAAAAGTGGTAAAACCATTTAAATTAAAGTTGGTGAAAATGGCCACTTAAATCATTTTGTTTTGCTAGAAATGGTTTAAATCAAAGTAATAATTTGTAGGGTTATCCAAATATATTCTTTAGACACAAATGTTAGGGTTTATGATTTAAATGGTTTAATATTAACTCATTTGCAAAAAGGTTCCACCTAAATTCCATTTATAAATCAAACAATATTCTTATTTGCTAGAAATATTCTTAACAAGTAATAATTTACTAAGTCCCAAAACTTGGTGTTTAGGGTCAGAGAGATTTTACTCAAAAAGTATTTTTAACACATAAACAATATTTTTATTTGACTAGAAATGCTCTTATTCAAAGAATTATTCTTTAACTTCACAAAATACATTTTTAAATCCATAAGTTGGTTTCCACGGTCAGTAGGTTTAAAACAAACCACTTAGCAAAGATTTCACCTTAAAAATATTTCTAGAACAATTTTTATATTCAAATTATGCCTACCCAAGTTTCTGCAAAACAACTATTTTACTAGAATAAATTTATTTAAAAAAAGTGCATGGTTGGAAAGTACTTTTTTGCTGATTCCATTGATATAAAATTTGCAAAATTAGGACGTGTGGATAAAAGTTATGAATTTTGCAAGTTTGCATATCTAATAGATCAAAATTTCTATTTTAAATCAAACTCTGACCACGTGGCGCTTTCTTACTGGACGGTAACGGTTCGTGCTGATCGATCGTCACTGGTCGTCAGATCTAACTAACAACGCACGGTGCAGATGTCAACTTACCCCTTCGTCTAACTAATCTATCCTAGCCAACGGATCAAGATCCAACGGATCACAGCAGCTCGACCACAGATTGGCGGCGCTGGCGGCGGTGGACGGCGGCGTATGCTCAGACGGGGAGGTTGCCGAGGAACTAGGTCACGCGGGAGAGGGAGAGGATGCTCACCAGACTCGCAGTGACGCGGTGGTGCTCAAGGTGGTCACCGTTGGGCAGGGGGCGCTTGGGTGTGGCTGCAATTTCTCGCCGGAGAAGTTTTTGGCGGCGGTGTGCTCGGGTGTCGTCGTTGGCGAGGTTTCAGACCGCGCTAAGACAAGACAAGGGTTGCATTAGCTGCACACGAGGTCGGCGATCATGCGTGCATCAACGAGAGGAAGTGGGGCAGTCAGTACTCACCGGGGGGACTCGCCGGAGTCGAGGCAGGAGGCGGCGACGCTCTAATGTTGATGTTGTCGAGCCTCTGGTGAACGCGCGGGCTAGTGGTTGGTGCTGGGAGGTGCACAGGAGTCTAGGGATCAGCCTCGTGTCAAGCAGGGGTCGAGGGGGTGGCTATCCTCGCCAGAATCAACGAAGGACCTCGTCGGAGCAGAGGGAGTTCGAGCTCGCGATTGCGGCAGCCAGGTGGCAGAGAGGAGATGGCGCCTGGGGTAAGAGAGAGAGGAGGAGTGGGCGTTTAGTAGGGCGTGATCATGGTGGGTAACGGCCTCGGCATTAAGGCAAATTAAGCCTGTGAAATCAAGCCAAAAACCGGCGAAGAGGGGAGAAATGGTCGCGTGCGGGTGAGAACGAAGGTCTGGCAGGTGGGGTCTAGTTGTCTGCGAGAGGGAGAGAGAGCGTGTGGGGGCCAGCGTCAGTGACTGCACGGGTGTGCTCGTGGGTGAAAAACGTTTCGCGAGGGAGAGGAGTGGGCTGCGTTTGCTGGGCTGGACTGGGCCTGATTCTGGGCTGGGTTCGTTTCCCTTTTTTTATTCAGAATCTTTTTCTTTTTCTATTTTGAATTTCTGTTTTGATTTCTATTCAAATAATTCAAACACTATTTGAATTCAAACCTTTTCCAAACTTTGTGTATATTCTAATACTGTTTATTAACATATTCTAAAATAGGCTCTTGTTTTAATTCAAATAATATTTTATTAATGTTTGAAACTCTATTTTAATTCTAAATTTTACCAAATCTTTTCAGTAGGCACTTTGAATTATTATTTAAAATACTTTATTAAGTTTTAATGTTCATTCAAAACAGGAAATGTCTTTACTTAAAAATTGGATATTAATAAATCCTTATGATTTTATTTAAATAATCCTTTACTCTTTTTATTAAACAAAAATATTTCATTTTTATTTGTTTGGCCAAGATTTAATTTGGCTCTTTAAAATAGTCCTGATTTATTATTTCTTCCTTTGGTTATAAAAACCATATCTTTTTAGTTAAAGATCCAAAAATGGTGATTCCAACTATTATAACTTTATTTATTATTTGTTTAAAATGGGTTTTGATGTTTTCATTTGGAATCAAAAGTTTCTTTTCACCCTAAATTTCACAATTATTTATTTTGTTTATTTTATTTTTCACATTTCTAAATTTGGAAAATTTTGGGATGTGACAGTATATTGATTGATGATGAAAGAATCTACACCTGGTATATTGCAATAGTAATATGTTGTTGTTGGTGTCATGCAGTAGTAATAGGATTACTTGAATATTTATCAGTGCTTGGGCGATAAACAAATTGTGTCACAATCACTATATTACACACAGAACTTTTATTAGTGCAGATGCTCCATTAGTGAACTTGTAGCAGAAGTAGAATCTTGCAAGATTGGATGTGACACTGTATGTGGCGCCCCGCAAAACCACTACTAGAAAATCGCGTTGTTTTTGTGCATTGCATCGTCATGACCGCATGCTCATGTCATCATGCCACATTGCATTTGAGCATCGTCATCATCATGCATTTGTTTGTCTGAAACTATTTTTCGAAAAACATATTTTGTTTTCTAAATACCCCGCCTTTATTTCAAATCCAAAAGTCGGGTCTCCGGAATATTTTGTTTGACTACCAACGGTTTTCAAAAGCCCCATTTTAAATATTAAAATATTTATTTTATTTTTAGGGGCAGCCGTACCGGGCCGATCCGACCCAGTCGGCCACCCCAGTACAAAACCGAGCTATCTAAACCTTTTCCTACCCAATCCTAATCTACCCAGCCCCCCTCCACCTCATCCCCTCCAATCCCATGTCGACACCTCACCTCTCCCTTCCCCCCCATCCAATCCTAGCCCGCCACCTCAGCTGGCCGCCCCTCCCCCTGGCCAGCCTGGCCATCCCTGCCCCCGCCGCCACCTGGGCGCGCGCCCCCACGTGACCCCGCCACCTGCCGCACCCACCCTGGCCCCGCTCCTGGCCCACCTCGCACGCACGCCCCCGCTCATATCTCCTTCCTCTCTCTCTCTCCCGAACCGCCTCCGCACCAACCCCTCCGGCCGATGCGCCTCGCCGCCCTTCTCCCTCGTCCCCGCGTTCGCCACCGGCTTCCCCTCCCCGGAGCTACCCCGCCCCGCGTCGATCCCCCACCTCCTCGTCACCATCCTGTCGCCTCCCTCGCCGCGCTCGACCCCCACCCCGCGCCCAGGAACCGCTTCTCCCCTCTCGGCTCGATCTGCCGCCGCCAGCGCGGGCCTCACCTCTAGCGTCGGCCGCCACCAACCTCCCCTAGTGCTCCGCCTCCGCCTCCCTCCGCTTCTCCCAGTGCAGCGACGCCACCCCCTCTTCCTTCCGCGGGCAGAGCCGTGTCGCCCGCCGCCGCGCTCGGCTCCGGCCGGCCTCGCCGCCTCGCCTCGCCCGCATCCGGCTGTGCCGTGCCTTGCAGCGTTTCCCCATCGGCCTTCTCCGCCAACCCCGCAACCCTGCGCCGTCTCCAGCGGGCTCTGGCCCGAGCTCTGCCTCCTGTCACCGTCCCGCCTCCTAGCAACCGCTGCCTCCCCTTGGCCCCTGCAACCACCGCCGTCGAGCCGCCCCGTCGCCTCCACCACCGACCTGCTCCCTGCCGGCCGTCGCGCCACCCCGCAGAGAACCGCCGACACCGCCCTCCCCTCGTGTCAAGTCCGGCCGTCCTTTTCCTAGCCGCGTGTGTGCCCTGGTGCTTTTAGCTATTCAGTGCAGATCCTGTGCGAGTATTGTTGTGTGGTGGTACTCTGGAGACAAGAATACGGTGTGGGGCTAAAGACAAGATCGACCAAGAACAAGTTGTAAGGACTACCGACAAGTTCTCCTTCCGGGTACCATGACCCCGAACCGTCGACGAGGAACCGCGAATCGAACCCGGAGATCTCCGTCACGGAACCACAAGACCTTTGGGGGTGGAACCGACAAGATCTACCTCTCGGAGCACCAAGAACTCCTTCCTGGCACAGAAGACCGATCCCGACACGCCAAGTTCTTCCTCTCGGATCCGAAGACGCCGAGACCTGGGACACCAAGATCTCCGCCGTGAAACGACAAGACCGACGACACGACCCGACGACCACGGATGCGACAAGATCGTCTCTCGGACGCCAAGTTCTTCTTCCCGAATGCCAAGACCGATCTCATCGAACCGAACCTTGCCTTCCCGTCGAACCCTGAGACCGATCCATCGAACCCCAAGCTCGCCGAACCCTAATGTGTGACCCCTTTCTCGAGCCCTATTTTTATAAATGTAATATCAAACTGTTGCATATTTAATTGTCATACTCGCATACATAATGTGGTTGTTGGGGGCATTTAGGCGATTCACCTAAATTAAATATGGAGTGTTTATGCGGGATATCTATGTCTCATTCCGAACTCCATTTAAATTGGTGTAGCGAACCGATGCCATGTTTTGTCCTGTTAAGACAACAATTAAATTGCGGGGTAGTTAAATAACTTGAACCATCTGAATAATTGTCGGGACCCTGGTTCCGCTTAATGTGGCCTAGTTGCATCGCACATTTGCCATGTCATGCATCATACATGCATCATGCCCGATTTTCTACCGTAGTATTAAATAGTGCATCCGGTGTTTGTGCTAGTGTTTTGCTTCGTCACGGACTAGGCCGATGAGTTGACGCGAGTGTCGACCCAATCTTCGGATGAACCTTCCGCAATGTTTTTCAGGCGAGCACCTCCCCCTTTCTACCTATCTTACTTTTATAGTATTTATTCCCCTCTGTTGATCTATTGCTACCTGTGTTGCGATGCTCTAGTTTTCGTACCCGTGATATCCCTTGCAGCCTTATATTGCCTTGGACACATCCTATTACCTGTTGTTTGGTAGATAGTTGGACTTGCGTGTCGTAGTCGCTTGCTCAAGTGCTGTTGTGTGTTGTCAAGTACCACAGTTGTTGGAGTAATGCCGCATGTTTAATGTTGGAGATGATCATGGCTTTAATTATTGTTTAATAACTAAAATTGAAGTAGGTAAATAATGCAGAGGCACAGGTGGGCAATAGATGTTAATTGGTTGTTAACCGTCCACTTGTGTCCCGTAGGACCCCGAGTTCTTGACACCTGTTCCGAGATCGAGCGCGCTAACCACAGGTGGGGTGTGTGGGCACCCCCATCGATTAGTACCTGATTTCAAAGTATTGTACTGGGGGCCACAAACTAGTTTGAGGTTTTATTTACTATCCTGTACTTATGCCATGCTTTACTGCGTTATTTAAAATTGTGCGAGGTACTGCACCTGTACTGTTTAGGATTGCGGAGTGTTTTCGCAGTATCGACAAGCCCAGTCACACTTTCGGGTTCCCAGTCGTTTACAGCCACTGACGCAAACCCTGAGTCCGTCTCGGAGACCGGCCGCCTTCGTTGCGGGTAGCTTAGTGGGGTGGCCCCAATGTACTTGCTTTGGATCTGGGAAACGTCATGTCTTAGGCCCCGCCGACATACCGATGGGTGTATGTTAACTGATCTGGCAAAAAGGGTCGAAGTGCGTGTGGATACTTTGGTGCACCCCTGCAGGGTTAAATCTTTTCGAAAAGCCGTGTCCGCGGTTATGGACGACTTGGAGCACAGTTCTCGATCATAGACAACTATAACTAAAGTTTACTGTTATAATTTGACTTGTATCCGATATGACTAGTAAACAGCTCCACTACAACGGAATGGCTAAATAAAAGTACCAACAACTGCTGGGTTTTGGGATATCTCATGTTAATTGTATCTGACTAGTAAGTGTTGCAACTACAACGGAATGGTTAACTAAATCTGCCCACTGCTTATTATATCAGGATGACTCATGCTATCTATATTTGACTAGTAATTACCGCAACTATAACGGAATAAATAAAACTGCCAACTGTGTGAGTTCCTCGGTTGACTTCCTCGTTTGGTATCGAGGGGGGAAATACTAGGATGGGTATGCTTGGTGATAGTATTAGGGTGGTTCCGAATAGGTCTTTCTTATCCCTCTATGATAGCCGACAGTTATATCGAGTCTCTATAGGTTGTTCAGTGCATACTGCGCTGCCGCTGCAGTCCACCATACCTATGTAGGCGAGGACCGCCGAATTCTAGTCTCGCCGTGTACTGGCCTCAGTACTGACCGCTCTCTCTTTTTCCTTTGCCCTTTGTCGGCACCCCTTTTGTTTAAGCAGGTTTTGAGATCGACGACGTTAGCAGGGTTGCCCTTCCGGTTTGTCCTGGGCAGGGTTATGGACGCCATTGGTTATTCTTCAGGGCTCTTAGCTCAATTTGCATCTTGTCCGTACTCGGACGCTGTATCGTTATCAAGGTGATTTGGATCTTTGTATTGTATATCTGTATTCTTGACTCTTTGAGTCGTTGTTATATATATATATATATGTTCTGTGGGTTCCATCGTGGACTATTGTGTAATGATATTACTTCGTTTTCCACCCGCACGAAAGTGCCTAGTGGGAACCTTTGAATCGTTTCTATGCGGGTTGTGGCGGGAAGCGCTGAAACTTGCATAGGGCCGATTCTGAGGGTGTTACAGAGTGGTATCAGAGCTCAGCAGTTGCGATACCCCACAAGTCCAGCCTGTAGGATAACCTAGCTAACGGCCGAAGTAGAGTGTCAAAACTATTTTTGAAAAATCGGTTGGATAGTTCTGATTAGGTCTGATTTTACTCCTTACCCCTCTGCTGCTCTCCTCTCACCTCTGCGTGTTTTGAATCCGCTCTTTTCTCTCTCCTCGAGTCCAGGATTTCTCGTGGTTGGGTTCCATCGTACCTTCAGGGTTTCGCTTCCTCCTTTGGTAACGGTGTTGCTACATCTGATCTTCATGCTATCCGAGGAATCCTTCATCTGGTGGACTTCTCTTTGTTCCTTCTCGTGCCTTCCGGTGTTTTCCGACGCGACGACATCATCTACGCCAGATCCAATGCAGAGTCTGCATCACTCCTTTGTTTCTGAACCTCGATTGTCGAGATCTTCAGTCTGATTCCGAGAATGGTTGCACGCTTTTCTACTGATTGTGTGGAGTAATAGTTTGGGTGCATGATGGATTGGCCCCCATGCCGACTACCCCTTCTATTCGCTTTTGTACATTGAAGTGGATGAGAATGCATCGGTTCCCTCTTTCTATCGAAGCTAGAGGTGGCTTTATTTGTTGATACCTCTACCTTCGACCTTATGTTCCCGGAGTGTTCTCTCGACGATCTCGGGCAACGACCTATTGTTAGTGGTGTCGCGAGGACCTACACGAAGCGAGAAGACGCAGATCGCCGACCTTCCTTCTGGTACCATGAGGCGGATCTCGAGGGCGAGATCCATTGTTAGTGGTGTCGAATTGTGGCGCCCCGCAAAACCACTACTAGAAAATCGCGTTGTTTTTGTGCATTGCATCGTCATGACCGCATGCTCATGTCATCATGCCACATTGCATTTGAGCATCGTCATCATCATGCATTTGTTTGTCTAAAACTATTTTTCGAAAAACATATTTTGTTTTCTAAATACCCCGCCTTTATTTCAAATCCAAAAGCTGGGTCTCCGGAATATTTTGTTTGTCTACCAACGGTTTTCAAAAGCCCCATTTTAAATATTAAAATATTTATTTTATTTTTAGGGGCAGTCGTACCGGGCCGATCCGACCCAGTCGGCCACCCCAGTACAAAACCGAGCTATCTAAACCTTTTCCTACCCAATCCTAATCTACCCAGCCCCCCTCCACCTCACCCCCTCCAATCCCATGTCGACACCTCACCTCTCCCTTCCCCCCATCCAATCCCAGCCCGCCACCTCAGCTGGCCGCCCCTCCCCCTGGCCAGCCTGGCCATCCCCGCCCCCGCCGCCACCTGGGCGCGCGCCCCCACGTGACCCCGCCACCTGCCGCACCCACCCCGGCCCCGCTCCTGGCCCACCTCGCACGCACGCCCCCGCTCATCTCTCCTTCCTCTCTCTCTCTCCCAAACCGCCTCCGCACCAACCCCTCCGGCCGATGCGCCTCGCCGCCCTTCTCCCTCGTCCCCGCGTCCGCCACCGGCTTCCCTTCCCCGGAGCTACCCCGCCCCGCGTCGATACCCCACCTCCTCGTCACCATCCTGTCGCCTCCCTCGCCGCGCTCGACCCCCACCCCGCTCCCAGGAACCGCTTCTCCCCTCTCGGCTCGATCCGCCGCCGCCAGCGCGGGCCTCACCTCCAGTGTCGGCCACCACCAACCTCCCCTAGTGCTCCGCCTCCGCCTCCCTCCGCTTCTCCCAGTGCAGCGACGCCACCCCCTCTTCCTTTCGCGGGCAGAGCCGCGTCGCCCGCCGCCGTGCTCGGCTCCGGCCGGCCTCGCCGCCTCGCCTCGCCCGCATCCGGCTGTGCCGTGCCTTGCAACGCTGCCCCATCGGCCTTCTCCGCCAACCCCGCGACCCTGCGCCGTCTCCAGCGGGCTCTGGCCTGAGCTCTGCCTCCGGTCACCGTCCCGCCTCCTAGCAACCGCTGCCTCCCCTTGGCCCCTGCAACCACCGCCGTCGAGCCGCCCCGTCGCCTCCACCACCGACCTGCTCCCTGCCGGCCGTCGCGCCACCCCGCAGAGAACCGCCGACACCGCCCTCCCCTCGTGTCAAGTCCGGCCGTCCTTTTCCTAGCCGCGTGTGTGCCCTGGTGCTTTTAGCTATTCAGTGCAGTTCCTGTGCGAGTATTGTTGTGTGGTGGTACTCTAGAGACAAGAATACGGTGTGGGGCTAAAGACAAGATCGACCAAGAACAAGTTGTAAGGACTACCGACAAGATCTCCTTCCGGGTACCATGACCCCGAACCGTCGACGAGGAACCGCGAATCGAACCCGGAGATCTCCGTCATGGAACCACAAGACCTTTGGGGGTGGAACCGACAAGATCTACCTCTCGGAGCACCAAGAACTCCTTCCTGGCACAGAAGACCGATCCCGACACGCCAAGTTCTTCCTCTCGGATCCGAAGACGCCGAGACCCGGGACACCAAGATCTCCGCCGTGAAACGACAAGACCGACGACACGACCCGACGATCGCGGATGCGACAAGATCGTCTCTCGGACGCCAAGTTCTTCTTCCCGAATGCCAAGACCGATCTCATCGAACCGAACCTTGCCTTCCCGTCGAACCCTGAGACCGATCCATCGAACCCCAAGCTCGCCGAACCCTAATGTGTGACCCCTTTCTCGAGCCCTATTTTTATAAATGTCATATCAAATTGTTGCATATTTAATTGTCATACTCGCATACATAATGTGGTTGTTGGGGGCATTTAGGCGATTCACCTAAATTAAATATGGAGTGTTTATGCGGGATATCTGCGTCTCATTCCGAACTCCATTTAAATTGGTGTAGCGAACTGATGCCATGTTTTGTCCTGTTAAGACAACAATTAAATTGCGGGGTAGTTAAATAACTTGAACCATCTGAATAATTGTCGGGACCCTGGTTCCGCTTAATGTGGCCTAGTTGCATCGCACATTTGCCATGTCATGCATTATACATCCATCATGCCCGATTTTCTACCATAGTATTAAATAGTGCATCCGGTGTTTGTGCTAGTGTTTTGCTTCGTCACGGACTAGGCCGATGAGTTGACGCGAGTGTCGACCCGATCTTCGGATGAACCTTCCGCAATGTTTTTCAGGCGAGCACCTCCCCCTTTCTACCTATCTTACTTTTATAGTATTTGTTCCCCTCTGTTGATCTATTGCTATCTGTGTTGCGATGCTCTAGTTTTCGTACCCGTGATATCCCTTGCAGCCTTATATTGCCTTGGACACATCCTATTACCTGTTGTTTGGTAGATAGTTGGACTTGCGTGTCGTAGTCGCTTGCTCAAGTGCTGTTGTGTGTCGTCAAGTACCACAGTTGTTGGAGTAATGCCGCATGTTTAATGTTGGAGATGATCATGGCTTTAATTATTGTTTAATAACTAAAATTGAAGTAGGTAAATAATGCAGAGGCATAGGTGGGCAATAGATGTTATTTGGTTGTTAACCGTCCACTTGTGTCCCGTAGGACCCCGAGTTCTTGACACCTGTTCCGAGATCGAGCGCGCTAACCACAGGTGGGGTGTGTGGGCACCCCCATCGATTAGTACCTGATTTCAAAGTATTGTACTGGGGGCCACAAACTAGTTTGAGGTTTTATTTACTATCCTGTACTTATGCCATGCTTTACTGCATTATTTAAAATTGTGCGAGGTACTGCACCTGTACTGTTTAGGATTGCGGAGTGTTTTCGCGGTATCGACAAGCCCAGTCACACTTTCGGGTTCCCAGTCGTTTACAGCCACTGACGCAAACCCTGAGTCCGTCTCGGAGACCGGCCGCCTTCGTTGCGGGTAGCTTAGTGGGGTGGCCCCCATGTACTTGCTTTGGATCTGGGAAACGTTATGTCTTAGGCCCCGCCGACATACCGATGGGTGTATGTTAACTGATCTGGCAAAAAGGGTCGAAGTGCGTGTGGATACTTTGGTGCACCCCTGCAGGGTTAAATCTTTTTGAAAAGTCGTGTCCGCGGTTATGGACGACTTGGAGCACAGTTCTCGATCATAGACAACTATAACTAAAGTTTACTGTTATAATTTGACTTGTATCCGATATGAGTAGTAAACAGCTCCACTGCAACGGAATGGCTAAATAAAAGTACCAACAACTGCTGGGTTTTGGGATATCTCATGTTAATTGTATCTGACTAGTTAGTGTTGCAACTACAACGGAATGGTTAACTAAATCTGCCCACTGCTTATTATATCAGGATGACTCATGCTATCTATATTTGACTAGTAATTACCGCAACTATAACGGAATAAATAAAACTGCCAACTGTGTGAGTTCCTCGGTTGACTTCCTCGTTTGGTATCGAGGGGGGAAATACCAGGATGGGTATGCTTGGTGATAGTATTAGGGTGGTTCCGAATAGGTCTTTCTTATCCCTCTCTGATAGTCGACAGTTATATCGAGTCTCTATAGGTTGTTCAGTGCATACTGCGCTGCCGCTGCAGTCCACCATACCTATGTAGGCGAGGACCGCCGAATTCTAGTCTCGCCATGTACTGGCCTTAGTACTGACCGCTCTCTCTTTTTCCTTTGCCCTTTGTCGGCACCCCTTTTGTTTAAGCGGGTTTTGAGATCGACGACGTTAGCAGGGTTGCCCTTTCGGTTTGGCCTGGGCAGGGTAATGGACGCCATTGGTTATTCTTCAGGGCTCTTAGCTCAATTTGCATCTTGTCCGTACTCGGACGCTGTATCGTTATCAAGGTGATTTGGATCTTTGTATTGTATATCTGTATTCTTGACTCTTTGAGTCGTTGTTATATATATATGTTCTGTGGGTTCCATCGTGGACTATTGTGTAATGATATTACTTAGTTTTCCACCCGCACGAAAGTGCCTAGTGGGCACCTTTGAATCGTTTCTATGCGGGTTGTGGCGGGAAGCGCTGAAACTTGCATAGGGCCGATTCTGAGGGTGTTACACTGTATTACACCACTTCCTTATTTACAAGGAGTATAGTACTCTAGTATATGTATTATGTGAAATTATATTACTTCACTGCCTTATTTACAAAGAGTGCAGCACTGTATTACTTGTATTAATCTGTTTTGTTTAATAACTTGCAGGCATTGGATTTCATTTGCCTGCAAGTGTTGTTCTGTCACATTTTTACAAGGGCTCTAGGATGAATTCTACCGGAAGAAGCTGGAACCGGCAACTAACAAAGATTTCTAGCTCATTAGACTTGGTTTTACTTTCGTAGCTAGTTAATAGATCATTAGAGTTGGTTTTACTTTTGTATCTAGTTAATAGATGTTCTGGTATAGTTAGTTATCTGGATACCTAATGTTAATGCATGGTTGTAATATATGCTGTTATCTGTAATATTATTTGTAAATTTTCTCTGTTTCAATCAAAAGAGCTATATACCGTATCTGTTCTAATTAAATTATTAATTGTTTAAATACTAGGACAAGAGTGAAAATGAATACCGACATGTGGGACAGTAGGCTTTGACAACTTGACCCATTTGACTAGTGGGACCGTCCAAACTAAAAAGGCTGAAAGTTGAATGGAAGTTCAATGTAAAAAGGCCAAGGCCCAAAAAACAAAGAGTCAAAAATGTTGGGTGTGGCCCATGTAGATGACTAGAATGGATAGGAGAAAAAGATAAACAAGCCAGAATTGTTGGGTTAGGCCCATATAGAACCTAGAAATGGACCGGGCTAAATTTGCACCACGACGATTTTGTTTCGTCACAATTTTGCCTCGTCAGACTAGCCACGTAGGATCTGACGTGGCTAGGCTAGACTACTAGTGATGATATTGGATCGTCATAGAGATTATTATGATCCAATATTGTCATAGACGTCCATGACGTTTACATAGAAAACGTCGTTGTGTGCAATTATCGACGCTCGGTTTTTGACGATCTGTTTTTCGTCATAAGATCGTCATATATTGTAGACAATGGCGATTCAGTGACGAAAATGGAGGGTCATGTATCAGAAGATTCCTTGTAGTGAATATACATAGACCGCCATCCAACTGCATCTATGACTAGAAGTCCACCTTCAAGTTATCATTCGAACCCCCTCTAGTATTAAGTTACAAGCAACAGACAACTTCTTTAAGCAAAGTGTGTAAGGTAAACAATCCACTTGTTCCGTGAACAAGAGACCGTTGTTTTCTCCCTAGTGGCAACAACACATCTACAACCGAAGAGATTTTTGTCACTTCCCTTGGAAACTAGAGGCATGAACCCACTATCGAACATAAATACCCCCTCTTGGAGTCACTAGCAACTACTTGGACAAGATAGCTACTAACAACGGAGAGCATGCAAGATCACAAACAACAAAGACATGATAGTATCAAATAGACAAAACCATTAATCAATCTGACATAGTAATCTCAATATCCATCGGATCCCCACAACACATCATCCATGATTACAAATAGATTAGATCTTGATCATGAACAGAGCTCACAAGATCTATACATGAAAGCACAAGGAGGAGATACAACCATCTAGCTAATACATGGACCCATAGTCCAAGGTGGAACTACTCATGCATCATACCGAAGAAGAAGGCCTCCAAGATGATCTCCCCTCTGGCAGGGTGCCGGGAAGAACTTCAGATCCCCCCGATCTAGGGATGATGGTGGCGGTGGCTATAGAAGGTTTCGTGGAGTTTTGATTAGGTGCCTAGGGTTTCTTCTTATAGGCGAAGAGGCGAGGCTGGGAGGCGGCCAGGTGCCCCACATCTACAACCCTAGTAGAAAGAACACATCTACACCCTAGGCGCGGGTGGGTAACACATCTGCCTTTCTGGAACCAAAAACAGAAGAAAATAGGCAACTGGCACTATGGCAACTTGTTAATAGGTTAGTTCCAGAAAAGATATAAAAACACCTCAAAGTGTAGAAAAAGCAAAGCAAAGTAGATAGTAAACAAGCATGGAGCATCAAAAATTATAGATACATTTCTGACATATCAAGCATCCCCAAGCTTAACTCCTGCTCGTCCTCAAGTAGGTAAGTGATAAAAGAATAATTTTTTAGGTGACATGCACCATCAAAACCAAGATAAAACCATTTGCAAGCATTGAAATCTAGGATCAAAGAACTCTAAACATGTGCATGAAAGATGGAGTTCTAAAATAGGACAAAGTAACTATGCATGCAACATGAAAGGCTACAAACAAAGATCATGAATAACATGCATTGAAAAACTTTTGTTTGTTGCACATACAGAAAACATGGCATAGTGGCAATTAGCTTGTCCCTCACAAAGTAGCAAATAGATGCATAGGACACCTTCAAAGTTCATAAGGGTGACTAGAAACAAGTAACATGAGAACAAGTAATATCACAATATGCATCAATCAATATGTTTTGGGACACTGCACATAGAATGGCAACTATGCTCTCTTAATGGTGTCTAAAGGTAGGAGGTGGAGACTCAATAATATAGTGGAAGAAAGGTCTTTCATAAAGGAATCAGGGATTTCAAGTTTCAAAAAGAGCTTCCAAAAATTATGGTACTTGTTAGCTTTCAGCCCTCATTTCCCCTATCATAATCATCTTGAAGTGGTTAAGGTTAAAGTGAACAAAATATGGAGTATATGCTTGACAAAGTATAAGTTGGCAATCTCAAGTCCCTTGAATACGAGGGCCACACCTCATGCTACTAAACTTCAGTCACCTGTAAGTTCTTGTCATTGTAAGTACATGCGTATCATAGAGAACCGCCAATGGGTACCCCTTGCACATGGTACAGGAGCTATCCCGTAACCAAAATGACAAGGCAAGCAGACAATGAGCATCTGAGCGATCTTTTTATTTACTATATGCATAGCTTTTTATTGAGGATGCTTCATAGATAGCTCACTATGGTGATGTTGCAAGTTTCCACCATGATTAGGCATGGATTAGTCTAGCGGCCCAGGTAGTTCTCTAACACAAAATACATACTCCTTGGACTTACAAGTTCCCTCTTTATTTCACACCGGTGACATCCATAGACAAAAGAGCATGATATCAACTGAGTACAAAGTATAAGTGCAATGTTGAAAACGTTCCCCATGACAGCATGGTTCTGCTAATTCCAACGTATAAGTGCAAGCATATACAACATAGATGACACAATGGTTCAATTTTATTAGGGGCAAAAAATATAAAGTGTGCCATCAAGTTCGTGAGAGCTTTAATCACTAAGTTTTCACATAACAAAATACTTTTCAATTGGAAGATAGCTGAAAACAAGAATGTACTTGGAATGGTGTAACACACCATGCATAGGTATTTATAGTGGACACTTTGGAATAACTTGGTTTCTTGGGAGTTGGAAGCATGAGTAGAACTTACTCATACAAGTGGAGTCTAGCAAAGGACTGGGAGCAACCAACTAAGAGAGCAATAATGGCCCTAATCATGCAGAGCAACAAAACATTACTAATCAAAGGATAGAGTGGTACTAAAAGTCAAGGTATAAATGATCATAGAGTATGGTGACTTGTTCATAGTCATAAAATGGTGTGAGCATGTAACAAGTCAACCCAAACAAAGCATCAAAGGAGAATACAAAAATACTATGATTTTGCATGCTAAAACAACACATAATTTCTTCAAGGCACACTAAGCAATCCCAATTGTTTGTAACAAGACATGCTACAACAATAATCACTTAGCATAAGGTCAAAACAACACCTAGCATGTAATGCTAAAGTCTAAGTCACAGTCAGCAAGCTCCTCTTGCACTTTCAAGCAGGAACTTCCTACTCCTTTCCAACACCAAGCAACTTGTTTGCAAATAACACAACAAGAACGGGGGTCCAAACTACTTTATTCAAGCAAACTAAACAACTAAACAAACCAAATGAAAACTAAGACGCTCTAAGAACAACACAACTGTGCATGAAACAATAAAAACGAAGTGTCTAGACAGACCTGAGCTTTTTATTGATGAAGAAGGGGATACCTTGGGCATCCCCAAGCTTTGACGCTTGTACCTCTTGGATATTTCTTGGGGTGACACCAGGGTGGCATCCCCAAGCTTGAGATTTTGTCCATTCTTCATCTCATTACATCATTCTCTCTCTACACCTGAAATTTTTCCTTCATACAAAACCTCACACAATCTTCATTAGCAACATTAGTGTATTCAAAAGATAATAGACCTTTAGGTAAAGCTTTGGAACAGCAAGACTTTTCACTAAAATCACAAGATACTGTAGTAACTCCTTCAAAAAGCTCAATTCACCTAAAGAGAACTCAAAAAGGAATCAATAAGAAGCAAAAGCATATAATGGCAGAAATCTGTCAAAACAGACCAGTAGGTAGAAACCTATTTTTTCTAAAATCTTCTGTTGGTCAAATCAAAAAGTGTTGAACTAACAAAAGTTATCTAACATACTGGGGGATTTATTCGTAACTTTTCAGCTCAATCCGAGTTACAAAGACTCCTCAAAAAAATTTATGGTGGAGGGCAGAAATCTGTTTTGGGACAGCAACTCCCCAAATCTTACTTCCCTCTCATTAGAGGTCAATCTTGGCACAAAAAGCAAACAAAAAGGATAAGGAGAGGTCATTACAGAAGTAATAACTTCCAAGACTCAAGGAAACTCTTGGGTTATCTCCCAACAAGTACTTTTCTTTAACGCCTTTAAGTTGGGCACAAGAAGCAAGAAGAATCAAGTATTTTCAAATGAAGAAGCATTAACATCAAACCTTGCTTTCAAAGGAGGAGAGAAAAGCAACTTATCTTCTCATAGAGAAGTGTTCAATACCTTTCTTGAATGGAAAATAATATTTAATGGTGCCTTCTTTCATATCAATGATGTCACCAAGAGTTCTAAGAAAAGGTCTTCCCAGAGTAATAGGACAAGAAGCATTGTATTCAACATCCAAAACATAGAAATCCACAGGGACATAAGCATTTTTAACCATAATGAGAACATCATTAATACTCCCCATGAGTTTCTTTTTAGAATTATCATTGAGTGGGACATCCAAATAGCAATCTTCCAAAGGTGGCAAATCAAGCATTTCATAAATCTTCCTAGGCATAATAGAGACACTGGAACCAAGATCACATGAAGCTTTGAGATCAAAGTCATTCACTTTCATATTAATAATGGGTTCCCAACTATCTTCTACTTTGCTAGGAATAGAAGCATTGTGTTTTAGCTTCTCTTCCTTAATCTTAACGAGAGCATCTGTAATGTGATTGGTTAAAGCAACATGCATATCACTAGCATTAGGACTTCTAGCAAGATTTTGCAGGAACAGAATCACTTCAGAAATATTGCAACCATCTATATCAAAATCAAACTTAGCATCACTAGTAGTATACTCATTAGGCTTAGGCATTGTAGGAGGAGGAATAGGTGCTTCTTGTGGTTTAGTGGTCTCCATTCTAGTGATGGTGCACACACTATTGTTTCTATCAATTTCAGCTTCCCTCTCCCACTTCGCATGACGTTGGGATAACAGTATAATATTTTCATTAATAGTAACTTGTATGGCATGAGTAGCAACAAAGGTACTTTCCATGGTTTCAGGTTTAGCAGCAATTTTATTAATCAAGGAGGACTGTGCTTCAGACAAAGAGGATATATTTTTCTCAACAGTTAAAAGCTTTTCCTCCATAGTCTTGTTGAAAGCAGTTTGTTTACTAATAAAGTCTTTGAGCATGACTTCAAGTTCAGACGGGGCACTTCTAGCATTGTTGTAGGAGTTTCCATAGGAATTGCCATTATTAGGAGGATAAGGCCTATAATTGTTGTTACCACCAAAATTATTCCTATAGGCATTGTTGTTGAAATTGTTGTTTCTAACGAAGTTCACATCAACTTGCTCTTCTTGAGCAACCGAAGAGGCCAAGGGAACAATTTGGATCTAAAGGAGCTTTCCCATTAACAAGCATAGCCATAATAACATCAATCTTATCACTAAAAGAGGAGGTTTCTTCAACAGATTTTACCTTCTTACCATGTGGAGCTCTCTCAGTGTGCCATTCAGAGTAATTAACCATCATATTATCAAGGAGTTTTGTTGAAGCACCCAAAGTGATGCTCATAAAGGTACCTCCAGCAGTTGAATCCAACAATTTTCTTGAAGAGAAGTTCAAACCTGCATAAAAAGTCTAGATAATCATCCAAGCAGTGAGTCCATGAGTGGGACAATTCTTAACCAAAGACTTCATTCTTTCCCAAGCTTGAGCAACATGTTCGTTATCAAGTTGTTTAAATTTCATAATATCACTGCTCATAGATATAATCTTAGCAGGAGGATAGTACTTTACAATAAAAGCATCTTTGCACTTAGTCCAAGAATCAGTACTACTTCTAGGAAAGGATAGCAACCATTCTTTAGCTTTTCCTCTCAAGGAGAAAGGAAACAGCTTAAGCTTAATAATATCTCCATCTACATCCTTATACTTTTACATCTCACAAAGTTCAACAAAGTTATTGAGATGGGCAGCAGCATCATCAGAACTAGCACCAGAAAATTGCTCTCTCATCACAAGATTCAATAAAGCAGGCTTAATTTCATAAATGGTAGTGTCACATCCCAAGATTTTCCAAATCTTGTTATGTGAAAAATAAATGAATAAAATAAAACTTTGTTGATTTTCAGGGTGAGAAGAAACTTTTTGATTCTAATTGGAAACCTTCAAACCTATTTGATCAAACAAATCCTAAAGGGATTTGAAAAGATAAACAATTAATAAAGAAAATATTAAATGTGTGAAATTACTATTTTTGGATCTTTAATAAAAAGATATGGTTTTTATAAAGCAAAGGTAGAAATAGAAATAAGGATTATTTTATAAGCCAAATTAAATCTTGGCCAAGCGTTTGAAATAAAAATATTTCTATTTAATAAAAAGAGTAAATGTTTATTTAAATAAAATAATGAGGATTTATTAATATCCAAATTTATTAAAGTAAAGGCTTTGCCATTTTAATTAAACATCAAAACTTGTTAAATTATTTTAAACAAGTTTTCCAAGTATTTTATATTTTCAAATAAAACCTACTGATTTGGTTTTGATAATATTTAGATTTCAAATGGAGATTTTGATAAATCAAAACCTATTTGAATTAATAACTAAGGACCATTTTATTTAATTATTAAATAGAACCTAAAAGAATAAAAGTATTATTTTATATTGGACCTTGGTTTGTGTTGTTAAACAGAACTAAAAATTGTTCAAAGTTTGGTGGTGGTTTGATTTGTTTTTGATGTTTGAATTGATTGTTTGAAAATCAAAACATGAAAATCAAATAGAAAAAGAAAAAGATTACTGAACAAAAAAAAAGAGAAACAAACAGTAGCCCAACCATCTGGCCCAGCAAGCCCAGCTCCAGCCCAACTTCTCTCCCCCATGCGCGAATCGTTTTCCACTCATTCTCGCACCCACGCAGTCACAGACAAGTGGCCCCCTCTTTCCCTCTCTTCCTCACTGACAGGCAGGCCCACGCCAGCGTGTCGTCGTCTTCAACCCGCGGCAATTCCTCCCTGCCGTTGCAGCTGAATAACTCCGGCGTTGATTCGCGTTGATAGCGGCTTTAACTCCCCCGGCGACCACGCGTGCATAAAAGCCTCCCTCCCCTCTCTCTTTTCCCCAGACAGCTCCTCCTCTCTGCCTCTAGGTTGCCCCAATTCGCCCCTACACCGCCACTGCTCCGACGAGCTTCTCCAGTGAATTCCGGCGCTGTCCAGCCTCGCCTCGCCTTCCCGAGCACGCGAGCTTGCTCCTCAGACCAGCGCGCACCTGCCAGTGCCTCCCGTTCGCCCGCGCTCGCCCCAGAGCCTCGGCTTCTACAACATCTGAGCGCCACCGCCGTTTGCTGACACTTCGGCGAAGTATCTCCGTACGAAACGTCCACCCCTCTCCTTCCTGATGATACTCCCGCACTCGCCACACTATCCCGAGTCTAACCGTGTCCTTGTTTTTCCTCGGGGTGAACCGCAACGTCGCCCTCGACGACCTCCAGAGCCACCTGACGCCGCCACCTACTCCGGCGAAGAATCACCGTCGCGTTTGAGCGCCCCTTGCCAAGCCGACCACGCGTTGAGCATCACCTCGACCTCGCGAGCACGGTGAGCACCCCCGTTTCCTCCTTTGCTTCTTGTAGCCGCCACAACGCCACCGCCTGACAGCGCGCCGCCGTCAGCCACCGCCAGCGCCGCCGGTTCCTGGTCGAGCTGCTATGGACCGTAGGATTTAGATCCAAGCGTTGCGATAGATTGACTAATCGAAGGGGTATCGTATGCTCAGAGCCGCACGATGTTATTTAGATCCAACAAACCACAGAGTGCAATCCACATGAACCGGTACGCGCCAGTAGGAATAAGACACGTGTCCAGAGACTGATTTAAAAAACAGAAATTTGATCTATTAGATTTGCAAACTTGTAAAATCCATAACTTTCAAACCACACGTCCAAATTTTGCAAATTTTATATCAATGGATTCAGAAAAAAAGCCCTAGCCAACCATGTACTTTGTTTAGTAAAAAGCTTCTGGTAAAATGCTTGTTTTTGCAGAAACTTGTATATGCTTGTTTAGGATATAAAATTTATTCCAAAATGATTTTGGGGTTGAAATCTTTGCAAAATGGTTTGTTGTGAACCTACTGACCCTAGGAACCAACTCATGGATTTAAAAATGTATTTTGTGAAGTTTGGGAATAAATACTTGAGTTAGCTCATCTCTAGTCAAATAAAACATTGATTTTGATATGGAAAGGATTTTTGAGCAAAACCTTTGGAAAATGTTTTGATTCAAACCTACTGACCCAAAACACCAAGTTTTGTGAATTAACAACTTATTTGGTGAACAATATAAAATTATTGCTTTGCTAAAAACATTTTCCACCACATGAAATAATGATTTAATCTAAAAATGGTTTATAGATAATACCCTTTTGCAAATGGTTTTGCCAGTTTAGAAAATGACCACTTCGAACCTTACAATGTATAGAGTCTAGTAGAAACCACCTTTGCAAATAAAATTATCTTTTACATGCTTGCATGCATGACTTAGTTTCTATTATTTTATGTGTGTTATTTGTTTGATTATTGGTTGGAATGCTAGTTGAATCTATGTTTGCTTGATTGATTTGTAGTGAAGTTAGAAGAGTGTGGTATTAGAAAGATCAATAAGTGAACCAACATTCCCCACCAAAAAGGCAAGTGACACTATCATCCAAGTCCTACTATTTTCATTACACTTAGTGGATTTTGAAACATGCATGATAAGGACTACTATATTTTGCTATGCTAAATCCTAATAGGATACCCTTATACATTCCTTAGTGAAAACAATGTAGTTGTAATATGCTTAGCCCTGCTATATATATTGAGATGAGATACATGTTGAGATTATATGAAGTTGGGAAAAGACTTGTGTTTTATATAATAAAACAAGTACTCAATGAACCACCTGGGTGGACAAGGATACTCAAGTTTTGGACAAGGTGGCAACAAGAGGGACCATGTTTATATGGAAATCTCTTTTTGTTGTGCACTAGAAGAAAACCACACAGGGACTTAGAGATTGAACATGTTTCTCGTACAGTGGCTTCCGTGTACAGCCACATGCTAAATGGGCACTGGCTTAGTCAACTACATAGTGGAAGACCCATGCATTGGCCTCTTCAGGTTAACTGGAATGAGGGAACTAGGAACCCTACATTGGTGCCTGAAGACAAGCTAGCATTGTGTAATGGGAGGACCCTATGGAAAGACTTCGTCACATTCTTAATCTGCCAGTACTCCATCTTGGTGAGTACTTATCCAGCGGCCACTGGTGGCAACAAGATGAGATTGTGTCATGTGGGTAAAGTGTACAACTTCTGCAGAAGATAAAAATCTAAGTACTTATCCGTGTCCCCGGTTATGGACAATACTGAGCAACTAAGGCCTGAAGCCATGGGAAATCTCGACATTCCAATTTCTAAAAGTAAAATTTGAAAGTGACAACAAGAGACTTGAAGCACTTGGTGGATTCCAAGGAGTTCAGAAAGATTTGACAAAATATCAAATTATTTTGAAAAGATAGGATAAAATATGCTGCTTTCTGCAAATGAGCCTAAAATCCTACTTAGCCAAATATGCATGTAATGTTAGGATCCACTTATTTCTACATAGTAGTGAAACTTGCCAATACAATTCAAATGTATTGACCCTTGTGGCTGCAACTTATTATGTTGCAGGTTTGTTTGATGTAAGTGTGTTGATTAGGATTACAAGTCTACAACCAACATGGCTGCCTGTGGCACTTTGAAGATGAAGGACCCCATGCTTATAGATACTCTGCTGCAATGTAATGTAATAGCCAAATGAGCTATGTAAGATGTAATAAATTATGTTATTCCTGGTTATAAATCTGTATTATGACCTTTGTTTCTTGATATTACATCTTAACTGTGGATGCTAGCTATTGATCCAGGGACTAGCATTGTAAACACAGGGATCTCTACCTTATTAAAGGTTGGGACCTCTACAGGTAGCATCAGGAGCAGGTGGAGCAATAGGTGTGATAAGGAAATCAGTGTTGTTTGTGCTAGTGAAGTCACACAACTTGGTGTTCTCAGCGGACTTCATTTTGGCAAAGGTGGGCAAGCCAAAAACAGCAGCAGCAACAGCTAGAGAAGGAACTATTTTTTTTTGTGTTTTTAAATAAAGAAAGCAAACCAAACCAAGCAAAACAAACTAATCAAACTAAAAACAAAGTAAATATAAAGGAAGTGGAGGACTCCCCTTGTGAAGACGTCCTTAGTCTCCCCGGCAACAGCGCCAGAAAAAGGCTTGATGCAGCGCTGAGTTAATGTAGGAGCGCTTTGTCAGGAAACCCCAAGAGGAAGTTGTGAAGCAGCATAGCAGCAAGTTTTCCCTCAGTAAGAAACCGAGGTTATCGAACCAGTAGGAGGAAGGAAACGTCACATAGGTGTTGTAAGCAACACGGAGACCTACACAACACAAACTCAAGACTTTGCCCCAACGAATCAGTGAGGTTATCAAGCTCACCGGTTTGCTGTAACAAAGGATTAAACGTATGGTGTGGAAGGTAATGGTTTGCAGCAAGTAAACAGGTAACGGTGGAAGATGTATCAATGGTAAAGATTGGACCGGGGTCCATAGTTCACTAGAGGTGCTCTCCTTAGATAAACAACATGACATGAAGGGTAAAGAAATTACAGTAGGGCAATTGAGAGGAACTGAGCAAGGCATAACAATGCAATACCAATGAAAAAGATCATATGAGATTCGACTGGGCAATACAACAATATACATAGACCGCCATCCAACTGCATCTATGACTAGAAGTCCACCTTCAGGTTATCATCTGAACCCCCTCCAGTATTAAGTTGCGAGCAATAGACAACTGCTTTAAGAAAAGTGTGTAAGGTAAACAATCCACTTGTTCCATGAATAAGAGACCATTGTTTTCTCCCTAGTGGCAATAGCACATCTACAACCGAAGAGATTTATGTCACTTCCCTTGGAAACCAGAGGCATGAACCCACTATCGAGCATAAATACCCCCTCTTGGAGTCACTAGCAACTACTTGGCCAAGATAGCTACTAACAATGGAGAGCATGCAAGATCACAAACAACACAGACATGATAGTATCAAATAGACAAAACCATTAATCAATCTGACATAGTTATTTCAATATCCATCGGATCCCCGCAAACACAACATGCATGATTACAAATAGATTAGATCTTGATCATGAACGGAGCTCACAAGATCTATACATGAAAGCACAAGGAGGAGATACAACCATCTAGCTATTACACGGACCCATAGTCCAAGGTGGAACTACTCACGCATCATACCGGAGAAGAAGGCCTCTGAGATGATCTCCCTTCCGGCAGGGTGCCGGGAAGAACTTCAGATCCCCCGATCTAGGGACGACGGTGGCGGCGGATACAGAAGGTTTCGTTGAGTTTTGATTGGGTGCCTAGGGTTTATGCATCAGGGGCTTCTTATAGGCGAAGAGGCGAGGCTAGGAGGCGGCCAGGGGGCCTGCACCCTGCCCAGGCACGGGGTGGGCCCACCCGCGCCTAGGGGGTGTGGCGGCCCTAGTTCGCCTCTCCGTCTCCCCTCTGGACTTCGTGACGCCCACGGTAAAATATTGACTTTGGCTTTTGTCTCATCCAATTCCGAGAATATTGATTTTTTGCCTTTCTGGAACCAAAAACAGAAGAAAACAGGCAACTGGCACTGTGGCAACTTTTTAATAGGTTAGGTCTAGAAAATATATAAAAACACCTCAAAGTGTATACAAATCAAAGCAAAGTAGATAGTAAACAAGCATGGGGCATCAAAAATTATAGATATGTTTCTGATGTATCACTCCTTCACGTTCTTCACAAACCAGTGATGGAGAGGTAGTCCCCTCCTGGTGGCAGCGGCTGTCGGGCACTCTTGGCTTGACGAAGGGGAAGGTGCCTTCCTTGCAGAAGGGGAAGATGCCTTCCTTGCGCAACAGGTGCAAATCAGGACAGCTCTCCTTGTCGCCGCCATCGCTGTCTTCGTATTCATTCTGTGTGTGGGACCAGCAGCATCCAGGACTTAGTGTTGCAGCACTAGTGTGCATTGAATGGATCCCTGACAAAGGGTTCCTCACCGACGAATACTCCTCCTCGTGAAGGGATCCAGGAAGCACTGACTCAAGAGGGGATCCTTGCGAAGAGTGCCCCTTGAGGCTTGACGAGGGCCACCTCTCGTGAAGTGCATGTTTTCGTGAGGGAGTCTCTCTGAGGCATTGTAAATGTCCTGCTTCTAGGGCCCAGCAACAGATGGGCCGTGATACCCTAGTTGCCACTGGCCTAACAGTTGCGCCCGGGCACCTCGTCCATGATTTTCTTGGAAACGAAGGGACATGGTCCCTAAAAGATGCTAGGCATGCTTGATTATGTGCAATGGTTGTGCCTGCGGTGATCCATCAGCACCATGGAGACCAAACGACAGGGGAGCCCAAGGACGTTGGATCTAGGAACCGCCACACTGATGGATTCTTCTCGGTAACTGCTCGGGGGTGACTCAAAATAAGAGCCTATGGTCATGGGGTTTTCTCTTCTCATCCTCTATGCCACCAGTTCCCCTCATAAAGCTAGTTCTCCATCTGCCTCCTGATCTAGCACATTTCCTTTCTTCTCCCCCCTTGATAAATAGCTCCCGAGAATGGAAAATCTCCCCAGGAGGTTTAGGATACTGAGGAGACCTCCACGCGTCCTTCTCCTGCACTCAACGATTCACGGATCAAAGACCCATGGGACCTCATTAAGTACTAGCATTTGCTGCCAAGAAGTTCAATGAGTGGGAAGCAACCACGATCCGGCATGGTGCTATGAATACCCGTGAAATTTCGGCAACCATGACCCCTCCGTTCAAGCACACCATCTATGTTGGGCTAATTCCTCCCTTCTCCACTTTCCTCATTGCCCTCCTGAATGTTGGGACACATAGAGATAAAAAAGTTTTTCCCTACACGGAGATCCCAAGATCTAGATGAGGTAGAAGGCCACGAGGATTACCACTAGATTCACCGTTGCAGAATATTGATAAAGCACGTCAGTTGATGCAGTGCAGTCCTCATGATCTGATCCAATCCCACAATCATCGAAGTGATGAGCATACAACACCTATGCCGGTATCCACACGTACAAGGAGGAGCTCTGTCGATGGAGTGGTCTAACCGTGCCCTTTGGGCATGCTGCCCCTAGTATATATAGGGAGTGAAAGTGGAATCCACTCACTTGTGTCCCATCCACTAAATCATATACAAATCACTGCGAGTCCAACTCACTAACTCATTCCATGTCTGATTTGGGTCCAATCCAAACAACTTGCTCCTTCTCTTAAGTGTGTGACCTCGTAGGCTCATGACAACTTGGACACGATTGGATTATGACTCACAATCGATACATCGGTAGCGGCTCCTAGCAGAACATGCTGATCCCCAACTACCAAAGAGTCATGATGACATACATTCCAATGTGACCTACGTCTAAGTCCCTTTTGCCTCACAATATACCTTGTCATACTATAGGCGAATAAACATCATCACTTAAATAGTCTGACTCTCTTCTCGATCTGTGATATGTGATTCATATGACTAACTCTTAGTCGATTGCCTTGTTTAACACTTTAACCGAGTCATGCATGGCCATTCTTACTAGATCATATCACATGAGAGGGCCCAGATAATATCTCTCTAGTTGGAGGGTAAAAATCCCATCTTGGTTATCCACATCACATAGCTTGATTCTTAGTCGACCCGAACTCTACCTTTATAACTGCCCTATATGACGGAACAACGTTTGACAGAACCTATGTCGGTGATCCACAATTCGTATTGTGAAATAACCTCATGTCCAAGGATTACATTGATTGAGACATACAAATGACGACTTGTTCGTTTTGTCTCAGTATGGGTCAATCCGACTTGCTAAACACTTTAGCTGAATATGTATAAGTCAGAATAACATCACCATGTCCATGACAAGTGGAACTAAGTCATCAGCTGACTTGCGCATTAATCTAAGTTGTGTGTCCAACACAACCTCATTGACCAAGGATAGTTATTAAGAACAACATGAATATATAGTTCCATAACTGAATCACATATTTAATGATATACGTATGATGTTCATGCAAGGACAACTTAATAACTTTATGAATACACTGGGAATTACATCATACATGATTGCCATTAGGGAATATTCCCAACACTAAAGCACTACCAGATTCATCTGCTGCATTTGCAACCCAATTCCGTCACCACCATCGCCATCTTCGCCTACTTATGCAAGGCCTTCCTCGAGATCAAACCCTTGGTGCAATTTTTTTGCCATTTCTATAGCATGTACCTCACCGCAAATAAGTGGTGCTCTGGTTGTGTCACTTTCTCTATAGAGTACGGCCATATTTTCGCGGAATGGTCAAATAAGGTGGAGGCTTTCTGCTCCCACTGGTGTGGGTAGACACTCGTGATGAGTATCAATTGTTCGCGATTCCATTGACACCAATGTTAAAGATTCCTGAATGGAGTAACAAGCCCTTCACCAACATGGTCATAGAGATAATCGTAGAGCGAATCGGGGTCCTCTACGAGGAAGGCTTGATGGAGCAGAAGGTTGCCCGAGAGTATGTTTGACAGTGAATCGAGCCCCTTTAGGCCCATCAGCGTGAAATGTGGGACCACTCTAGATATGCTGATAATATGAGGCTTCAATAAGGACTCCTCGTGGAGTCCTCTGTTGACAGGGCGATGAAGGATCTCTTCATTGAGCCAGGGGTGAAGTATCCCCAGACGAGTGCCCCTCCGTTGTACTACTGGCGGCCTAAGGAAAGGAGCGAGGTCCTCGTGGGAATTCCACGCTTCCACGCCAAGGGGCTACTTGAAGAGAATCGGAAGGTGGAGGACCCTGCGGACCAAAGATATCCCGCTCTCGAATCGAGCCCTGTGGGAGAGGCTGCCACCACGGTAGGGGGAGCCCCCAGGATGCAAATGGAGCTTGCGTAAGAGGGACCGTACCTCGTCGGGCGACAAGGGGGATGTCGGGGAGTTACATGTGTAGCCTTCCCACTGTGTCCTTGAGGATGAGGACTTTGATGAGCTTGTCAGGGAAGAAAACCTTCACGGGGGGTCTGCCATGGAGCCTCGTTAAGAAGGGGACCTCTGCAAGGAGGAGGGCCTCCGCCAGGAAGGACATCCCGTGTCCCGCGAGGGGTGTGAAGCGGGAGTCTTGGGTGCCCTGCAATAAGTAAGTCCGCTTTGCATCAAGGATCTCCTTACGTCTTCCTTGGCGCCATTCTGACATTTGTGGCAGCTTGCAGGGAGTCCCTGAAGGCAAAGAAGAAGTGGATGACCAAATGCAGGGTCACGAGCCCTTCTAAGGAAGTAACGCCCACCATGCCATGCCCTTCTATTGGGATAGGGAATGTGGAAGACACTACGTGCAACGAGGTGCCCACGGAAGAGGAGACAATGTTGATGGAACCTGAGGCGGGCGTCGCTAACATGGAGATGGAACTGACGGCCAAAAAAGGAGGTCATAGGTGGTTGACGATGGGGATGACAATCATGATGCAAAGGGAGACTTTCCAGTCTCTTCGTTACCTCTATGTCCCGAGGGGCCTGTTAAGGTTGAGGGCCCAGAGGTAGTGTAAGCCGAGGAGGTTGCTCGCGTTGCGAGAGCCACCAAATCTACGGAAGAGGCCCCTTCCATTGAAGATGCGTTGGTAGCTAATGAGACTAGTGCTGCTAGAGAGGCCACACATGACGCCCCTGAGGTCCAAGATGCTGAAGTGGCAGACTGCACTATGGGTGAAGTGCTTGCTGCTCAAGACGATCGTGAACATGGTTCCACCCCGGAAACACCCGCCCTGGACTAGGAAACATAACTCTTAAGGATGTAAGGAGGCCCTTTCGACTTTGTAGGATCTGTCCCTACCACCGCTCAGACTGCCACCACCATCCTCGCCCGGGTAGGTGAGGATTTGCGCCAAGCGAAGGAGGAGATAGAGGCTGAGCGTGCTCGTATCGATGAGGCATGGCCTCGGCTCTTCGATGCCGGAGAGGCCGCGTGCAAATATGAGGAAGCGACGCTCCTCCATCACGAGGAGGCCACAAAGATTCTCAAGGGAGTCAAGGAATGCGAGGAATCCCTTGTTGCCCATGAGAAATCTGTCGTGTGCCGCGAGAAGGAAGTCCTCACCGCCTGGGAGGAGGTGAAGTCTAGGCAATAGGAGCTGCTGTAGCGTGAAGATGATTTGGGCACTAGGAAGAAGGAGCTTATCGAGCGGGATCAGTTCACTACCTCCCTCGCAATCAACCTAGAGGCCAAGGAGGTGGAGCTGGGTGCAGATCACAGTCGCCTTGGCGAGATGAAGACCCAGCAGGCGGAGAGACAGCAAGAGCTAGGCGCATGCAGGTCTCCACGATCAGCAAAAGGACCAGGAGGACCACCTCCTTGTGGAGAAGAAAGCCTCAATGGAGGCGAGGGATAAGCTAGAAGAAGATCTTCAAAGTGCCCAAGCTGACCTTAAGAGAGCAATGCTGGCGCAGGTCCAGGAATCTAGCAAGATGGATTTTCTCTAGGCTAAGCTCAACAACGTCATTGAGGAAGAATGCTGCCAACTCCTAGGCCTAGCTGGTAAGCGCATCTTCAGCAATCTCCTTCACCTAAATGCCAAGCTCGATCTTTCTGCCATGCTCAAAACCCGTGGATCCTAGAGTGGCCGGCGCGCTTTTGACGGCAACTCAGAAGCACATGGACTCCCTCTTGAAGCTCTACCAATGCAAGGTGGCCAACAACAGGGCCTTTGATCTTTATGTCGAGTAGGTCCTTGACATGGAGCTAAGCAAGGTGATAGGCAAGATCACGGAGGGTCGCGCCTCGCGGGAGTAGGCTCTTATAGTGCATGGCCCGAGAGGGACCAACCTGTATTCTGTGATGTATGTAACAAACATGTGCTTGTTAAGACATCGCCCTTGTGGGCTCATTAGTGTGATATATTTGTTTCGCATGTGCCACCCATTCGCGGTCCTTTGCTCTTAACTACGGACCTTCGCGAAGCGTGGGACAAGAGAAAAGAGAGGAGAGTGACGCAAAGTAGATTATGCTTAGCTTCAACAAGGAGTTGTTCCTGCGAGCTAGGCCTTGTGGAGGGTACCTTGAGGGCCCCGAGAGTTGCCTCTCGCAAGGCTTTAGACAAAGGGATCTTAGGATACTTAGGCGAGGACACCATGTGGGCCTCAGCATGGACCCCCCATGAGGCCTCGCGGAGCACACCCCATGGTGGCCTCCTTGGAGGACTTGATTATGCTCTATTTTGCTAACATAGGCAAGTCCTCGGTGAGGGCACCTTGTGGGCCTCTGGAGTTACCTCTCGTGACGCTTTGGAAAAAGGTCTCTTGTGAGACACGGGCGAGGACACCTTGTGGAGTGCATATTTTGATGTCCTCCCTAGAGATAAGTTTCCTTTGAGACCTAGGCGAGGGCACCTTGTGGGCCTTAGCGAGGCTCCCTCATGAGGATTTGTGGAGCACACCTCGTGGTGCCCCCTCTAAGGACTTGCATCTACTCTATTATGCTAACACAAGAAATCCCTCGATGAGGACACCTTGTGGGCCTCAAAAGGAACCTCGTGTGAGGACCTTAGCTACATCCTTCCGGAGTAGGATTACGTTTGCGGTCTGCTTAGCATTATGTTTGCGGTCTGGTTTATGGGCAATGTAATGGCAACAAGTTTGCAAACGGGATGAATGTATGCGATTTTGTGGTTCAAGAATGTGTGTTACACGAGGAGGTCAAGCGCCAAGGACCTTGGCGAGGTGATGTGCGCAGGGTGATCAGTCACTTGGGCTTTGCTGATGAGGCAGACCCAAGCATGCACTACAAGAAAAGTTGGAATTTACAACGGAGTGTTTTTGTGGTTGAAGGCTTGTTTTTCATGGTTAAAAGTCTTCTACGATAGATGGTTTTGTTTGTAAAAGCCTCCTCGCTAAAGAATCTACCACAATTTTTTCGTGTCCATGGCAGATCGCACCCTTCAGCCACGGAAACTCGTGCGATCGTAGATCTGTTCGCCAGCCCTTGACTGTTAATGTCATGCAAACTTCCACATGGAAAACGCCATTAACGGACAGTTACCACCGTTAACAGTCAAAAAACCATGGTAGAAGCCATGCCCAATCGAGGCCTTCTAATTATTAAGTGGGTCGAACCATTAGGAGATCCCAGTAAGAAGTTGGCCCGTTACTTTTTTGGCCTACTGGAGGACGCCACTGTTTGAAATGGGCCCATCACTTTGCAGCCCAATTGTGGCTTGTTAACTTTTTGGTTTGTTACTATTTTGGCCTACATAAGCCCCAGATTGGTCCAATATTGTGTGTCCCATTAGCGGCCTGCACTACACCGGTCTGGTACTATTAAGGCCTATGTTAGGCCCGTCACTGTTCTTAAAGCCCATCGTGGGCCTCCCACTAAGGACCCTTTTGTGAGAAGGTACATTACTGTTCTGGCATGTTACTGTCCTGGCATGTTAATACTCAGGCATGTTACTGTTCTGGCATGTTACTATTATGTCCTGTTATGGTGCTGGCATGTTTCTGTTCAGGTCTTACACTGTTTAGGCTCATATGCATTTTGGCCTTTTGCAGTTTATGCGCCTTGCTATGACTCTGGCATGTTACTTTTCTAGCCTTTTATTGTTCATGGAGCCCGTCTATGGGTCGGCCCATTGTTGTTATGGTCTTTTATAGTTTTTGAGTTTCTCAGGCCCATGCCAATCACAAGGATAAAAAAAGGTGCATAATCTGTGATCATCTTTTACTTTCATCGTAGACCTAATACAGGATGAACCAATACCAAATCCCAATAGTGTTCCCTAATAGACCTAGTTGGCCCAGTTATGGTGCCGCCTACCGCCAGGTGGGGACAGCGTCAACTAAATGCCTACATGGCCTATGCGATTTACCTAGGTATTACATCAGCTACAAACTTCTTAAAATTATTACATATTATCAACAAAGTCATGGTAAGAAAATTCAGCATTTCAGTTGACAATGGAGATCTAGCCCATGGAGAGAAGAGTCCTCAATTTCTTTCTCAATCTATCAACTGCATCTCCCTTTGAGTGTGCAAGCTACATTGGAAAACCACCTTGAGATATGATCTTGAAGCTCCCTCTTTGGTGGTGATAGCAGTAACTGTAGTCTGAAACTAAGTAATAACAAGTTAATACATCAAACAAGGAAAATAAGCAACCATCTTCATTATCAAAGAATTTGAAACTACTCATTTGACTTATATGCCAAGAGCTATAAAATGGAGTTTACTACTGGTCCATGGTTCAATTATTGACCAACACGTCAACCAAACAGCTCAAGCAAGCAATAAACAAGTGTGTGCCGACCGTGAAACGGGCAATCAAAAAATGTCTGTATGCCTTAGAATTTCAGCAAATATAAACTAGCCATGTCATTTTAACAAATATATTTGGAAGCATTTGTATATCCTGGAATGGAAGAGACGTTGCGTGACTCGGAATTTGCGGTGAACTACATAATGGCATGCAGTTACTATCATAGAAAAGAATGAACACGATAGAAATTACAAATGCATCACACGTGAACTTGTAGAGAAGGAATGCAAACCACGAATGTACTATACACTAGAGGATAGTTATGTTGTTGCTTAGGACATACCAGAACTAGATACGCAATATAATGGCATCTCTTATGAACTTGTACAATAGGAGAAGTAAGCATTAAACAAGTGTGCCTCCAATGAAATCAGCAATCAAACAAAGTGTTTCTTAGAAATTTAGAAAATATTAACTAGCCAAGTCATTTCAACAAATATATATGGAAGCAGTTGTGTATCCTGGAATGTAAGAGACGTTGGGTGACTTGAAATTTGTGGTGATCTATGCAATGGCATATGGTAACTATGATAGCTAAGAATGAAGTAGATATTCAAAAAAAAATGAAGTAGATAGAAATTATAATGGTGTCATACGAGAACTTGTAGAGCATGAATGCAAACCATGAATGAACTAGACAATAGAGGATAGTTATTTCATTGCTTAGGAAGAACCAGCACCAGATACAGAATATAAATGGCATCACTTGTGAACCTATAGAAGAGGCTATGCAAAACAACATGTCCAGCGTTCCAATTTGAGCTCTATGCGAAAAAAAAGAAAATAGTTAGTGTTGCTAATTTTGAAGAACCAGATGACAACAACAAAATTATTATTGAATTAGTATGAAGAGTTTAAACGGATTCTACAGGATAGCAGAATGATGCCAAGGAGTAAATAATAGCAGGAACTTAGCTCAGGACGAACCAAAAATAGATTCAGTAACTATAGAGTAGGATTCCACACTAATATTTTCCACTGAATTTAGATTTTGGAAGAACTACACAATAGTAGGCAGTTACTATTATAAGGAGTAGCTAAGAACATGTGCATGAAAAATAACAAATGTGTGCATGACTTGAAATTCCTAGAGCAACGCATGCAAACCAACATGTTAGTGACCTTGTATGTAGCACAAAGAATATGTGTGCCCAATGACTTGTATGTACTAGCATGATTACAAAAATGTAGTTCACTACGACAGGCTTGAACCTGCTACACTATGGAACAAACAAAAATTGGTTGGATATTTGGTTACCTTGGTCAGAGAGGCGTCCAATAATCGTCAGTACCGTATGGGTGATGTCCAAGTTATAGAGGGAGAGGCGGTTGTGGTGGCTGTTGGTGTCGAGGAAGCACATCTTGGGCGGTTGATGCAGGCTTGAGCATGGTGGTTGAGAGTGTTGCTGAGGCAGATCTGATGCAGTGAACGGTGATGCCCATGTAGCTGGTCTAGAGCGGTGGACATGCAAATCGTTGAACTAGATTTTGTCCGGTGGACATCGGTGAAGCGGCTCCGATACGGTTGGTTAGCTATCGGTGGAAGGAAGGAGAGCTTGGCCGGTCAATGATGCCATCGACGCGGTCAACAATACCATAGCTCCAGTGTTGTAGAAGATAGATGCGGTGAACTAGATCCGGTGTGGTGGGCGTCGGTGAAGCGGTTTCGGGGCGGTGCATGAGACCATAGACCAAGCGGCTCCTGCCGTCATGGAATTTCTTCCGGCTGGTGGGTGCGGTGGCTGTGGAGGTGAGAGGGGATCTTGGGATTTTTGGGAGGGCCAGTGGGAAATACTGCACGAATCGGGACTATAGAGGTGAACATAAAAATAATTATGATCATTCCCCTAAGCTACTGACTTTAGCATGCGTATTTGTCGTCTAAAAAATGGTCTCGATTCATGCAGTATTTCCCCCTTGGGAATTCTAAAGTCAAAAGTTTTTGAAATGGAGAGGCCCAAAATGCTTCAATGTCATTGTGTGATTTTTTCGCTCGATTGAGATTTTTAATTTGGCTAGCGTCCATCTACTAATAATATAAAAATGATACTCCCTCGGTGGGATATTTTGCCTCAAATTTTTGAAAATGGAGTGGCGCGCAATTCTTCAAAGTCGATGGGTGATTTTGCCGCTCAGTTGAGATTCCGAATTTGGCTAGCGTCCATCTATCTACAAATGGAAAATGGTACTCACAGGTGGGAGATTTTGTCTCAATGCTTTTGAAACGGTGAGTTGGCAAATGCTTTAAGATTGGTAGGTGATTTAGCCGCTTGATTGATATTTTGAATTTGGTGGGTGATTTGTCCGCTATCTATCCAAAAATTCAAGGACGAGAGTCACATCAACTGATCATTCATAACCAGATTTTTGCATATAAAATTGAATAACTTTGATTCACACAACGTAGGTGGTAATTTTTACCGGTTGACTAATATTTTAAATTTGGCTAGCGTCCAAGTAATAATAGAAAAAAGATACTCCCTTGGTGGGAGATTTTGCCTCAAAATTTTTGAAAAATGGGGAGGCATGAAATACTTCAGGAACAGTGGTCGATTTTACCGCTCGATTATAATTTTGAATTTGACTGTCGGTCCAGTAGTTACAATAGAAAGAAGATCGGATAGATTGCATGCCATCTAGTCAAGAATTTAAGGTGAGGGTCCATTAACTGATCATCCATAATGTAAATTGGATGCCTCTTATTGAAACAGGTTAGGCGATAGGGTTTAGCAATCAACTGAGATTTTGAATTTGGAGATTGTCCAAAGAATAATTTAAAAATAGGCCATTCTACCTCTATTTCAGGAATCCAAGTCAGGGAGAGTGATCATCTACCACGTGTATGAAAATGTAGAACTTTGATACAAGAATGTTTGTTTTACATAACAAACAAATATCTGAAGTAGCTTTGATTCAAGAATATAGTTCAGTTTATCACAACACATGTGAACATGGTGTTCAACCAAAGTCTACTAATTATTTAGGTGTCGGCACAGACTCTTCTGCATGAAGCAATAACTAAAAGGTAGTACTAATTCAGATCAAATAAAAAACCTGCTATAAAACAAATACTATTGCATATTATCAAAACATAAACACTAACTACAAGTGTATGTGGATCAGATAAAACATGTGTCATCACGCATACATTACTATATATAGAGAACATCATTTCATCACATAAAACAATGTTTAATTAGACGACTCTAACGTTCTAGCCCCTGCCGCTATGACTGTAGCAAAAATAAAGGTGTAGACACAGTTCCATCAACTATCAAGACAAAGAAACATCAGACTGCAGCTCTAAATAACACAACCTAGGCTAATACATGCTTGCCCAAACAAGCCTTTCTTGTTCATCCTAGTGTTATTTTCTTCTCCTAGATGTCGGAGTCTAAATCAGCTAGGTTGCTGACGGGACTTCCTTTTGTTTCTTTGATTTAGCACTCTGAATCATGTCGTGCCGAAGGAAATGAATGAAATGAATAACAAAAACATAGGTGTACAAAAATGAAAGGGTTACACATGAATGACTGCACTAACCAGTTATGTAAGACCCCACCTTTATAAGGTAAAGGTCGCTGTGATTGCAATGCTAGTCCCTGGATCAAATGCTAGCATCCACAGTTTAAGATGAAGTACACAGATACAAAGGTCATTATTACATCGTCATTCCACAGATAACATAGTATTTTACAACTCATTAGCCAAAGGCTAGTACAAGAGTTCATATCATAAGTAAATAAAGTAAAGTCTTCATCTTCATGTGCCACAGGCAAGCATGTTGAGTGTAGACTCACAACCCTAATCCTCATCAGAGTAACCTGCAACAACATAATTTACAGCTATAGTGGGTCAATACATTTGGAATTGTATTGGCAAGTGATACCATTGTATAGTAGTAGATTCTAACATCTATATGAATTTGGCTAAGTGTATCTTAGGCCTGCTTTGATCAAAATAGGGTTTTCCCTATGAGTTGAAAACACTAAGTTTTTGTTTGTCAAAACTCCCAAGAAACCACCAATAGACATTGGTGAACCTTTACCCTTGTTCAACCACAAGTTTTTAACTTAGTAATTGGGATGAGGAGGTCCTTGATAGCTTCAATGTCTTTGATGCTCAAATTGTCCGTTGCCGGGGACACAGCTAAGTACTTAGGTTTTACGTTCTCAAGAGGTGGTGCACTTTCCCCACAAGACTTGACATGCATCGAGACGAGACCTTTTAGAAGACTTAACTTAGAGAAAACTCTACCAAGACTACAACTACTAGGATTTCCCAAGTAATAGCATATATATCCTTAGCAAAAATTCCATGCAAACCCTATTCAAAATATCACTAGTGCATAGTCAAAATAATAGGACAATATAAATTGGTAGTTTGGGGAGTAGCAACAATCCTCACACTCAATATCACCACTAGCACCAAAATCTACATCTAAAATGATAACTTCAAATTCATATTCAAATTTTCAAGCAAAAATATTATGAATGCATGCAAATGCAATGAAATAACTTTTCTATAATAAAAAAGTCAACTCAACAGTACTGAACACAAAGCAATCTATTTAAAGTCTAAACAAACTTAAATTTTCCTCAAAAAAAATTTATAAACATTTTATATAGTCAAAATAAGCCTATAAAGTGTTCTGAAAATAAACCCATTTTTCTAGAAGCAAAATACAAATTCAATCCCACAGTAATGTAGGGCTCATTTTTCTGAATTCAATTATTTATTATTTGCATTTTTTGGATAAACATAACAAAAGATATGAATTTTACAAGTTTGGAATTCTAATAGATACAACAACAGATTTTAAATCTAAAATCCAGACACGTGGGCGCTTTTGATTGGCCCATACCGCTTTGCACGGATCAATCAATGTGGGCCGTAGGATTTAAGTCAGATCATGTGGCTCAGATCTGGCGATACCGATTCGTTAAGTGAATCTATCCATAGCGTCAGATCTAGATCTAACGGCTCTAACACACGCGACCAAAGACGGGTGGCACACGTGGATACTGCGGCGGCGGCGCTACTTGCGGCGATGCTCCGGCGATTCCAGAGGGGGCTAGGGGTGGTGTAGTAGCTTACCAGCGTCGCACGGGTGCGAGGATGCTCAAGGTGGCTTCGGCTTGGACGGGGGCGAGCTGTTGCTTCCGTGGGGGCTCGTCGGAGTTGTGAACAGCACCGGGTTGATGCGAACGGTGACAGAAGCGACGACCTGGATCACCCCAGTGCAAACAAAGTGCATCGGGTCATACGCAAGGAAAAGGCGCACAGGTTGGCTTGGTTTAGAGGTCAAGGGGCGGTCGATTCATACCAGGATTGCTCGCCGGAGTTGGTGGTTTCCTCGGGTGCTCGCAGTGCTTGACGGAGTCGACGACCTAGGCCAGTACAGGACAAACTAGTGGTGTCAGAAGAAGTGCAAGGATAAGAGGAAGAACACCATATGAACGAGGGGCAAGGGGGTGCTCGAGGCTCACAGGAATAGCTCGTCGGAGACGCTCGGGCAGCGGCGACGCAAGCACGAATACGGCCAGCCTGGGGGCGCTCTGGTGATGGTGGTTGGGGGAAATGGACGCGGTGGTGTGGGGGTTAAGTAGCAGGTGTCGGGGCGGGGATTAGCAGGCATTGATCGTCAATTAAGCGTGAATCAATGCGGCAGAGATGGAGTTAACGGCGGCGACGATGGGGTCTGGGCACGGGATTTGGGGAAGAAGGAGCTGAGCTGGCCTGGGCCCAGTGGCAGTGTCAGCGGGGTAGGGTTTGCGCGCGTGAGAGAGAGGCAGAGGGGGAAATGACCCAGGTGGGCTAGATGGGATGGATCTGGTGCTAGGCTCAAAGTGCAGCGCTTGTTTTATTTTTTTATTTTTACCTTTTCTTTTTCTGTTTGATTTTTTAGGAATGGTTTAAAAACCTTTTTCAAACTTTTTTGAATTCAAATCTTTTATAGATTTTTGTAAAGTTATTCTTGTACTCAAAAGTGTGTCAAACATATCTGTTTACACAAACAAACTTTGGTCCTTTGAAAATAAGAACAAAACCATGCCTCATATGAATAGTAAAATGGGCATATAAATGGTTTTGTTTGATTTCAAACTTTGAAATTTTTTGTGCCAACCCTAAATGCTATGACAATATGAATTTTACAATTCATGATTTTTGGGATGTTACAAATCTAACCCCCTTAAGATGAATCTCGCACTCGAGATTTGAATTGGCTAGCAAATAGGTGAGGGTGATCTTTCCGAGGGTCATCTTCTCTTTCCCAAGTTGCTTCTTCTTCAGAATGGTGGTTCCACTGAACTTTGCAGAATTTTATAGTCTTAGTCTGAGTAACTATTTCTGCAGTCTCGAGGATTTTCATAGGTTTCTCCTCATATGTGAGATCACTCTCCAACTGAACCTCTTCCAAAGGTATAGTATCCTTCAAAGAAGTTTCTTCCATCTCCGGATGGCATTTCTTCAACTAACTCACATGAAACACATTGTGAACTACTGACAGTGATTCAGGTAATTCAATCTCATAAGCCACTTCTCCTTTGCGGCTCAAAATCTTGAATGGTCCAACATACCTTGGTGCCAATTTTCCTTTGACTCCAAATCTCTTCACACCACGAAGTGGTGAGACTCTAAGATAAGCTCTATAACCTACCTCATAGGTGACTTCTCTACGCTTTGGATCTGTGTAGCTCTTTTGTCGGGATTGTGCTATTTTCAACCTTTCCTTTACCAATTTAACTTTCTCTTCATCTTCCTTAATCAGTTCTGGTCTGAACAAATTTCTTTCTCCAAAACCACTCCATAGCAATGGTGTAGTATACTTCCTTCCATAGAGAAATTCAAATGGTGCCATCTCAATGCTGGCTTGATAGCTGTTATTGTAAGAGAATTCTACGTAAGGCAGACTTTCATCCCGACTAGCACCATAGTCTAGGGTACATGCCCTCAACATATCCTCCAAAATCTGATTAGTTCTTTATATCTGTCCATCAGTCTGGGGGTGAAAAGCTGTGCTGAACTCCAACCTTGTTCCCACTGATTCATGCAGTTGTCGCCAAAAATGCGAAGTGAACCGAGTTCCTCTATCAGACACAATACTCTTAGGTACTCCATGCAAACATACAATCCTATTCATATAGATCTTAGATAACTTAGAACTTGTATAGGTAGTATTCACGGGTATGGAATGTGCCACTTTAGTTAGGCGATCTACAATAACCCAAATACAATCATATCCGGATCTAGTCCTTGGCAGTCCAGTGATAAAATCCATACCAATCTTATCCCACTTCCAATCGGGAATAGGTAGTGGTTGTAATAACCCTGCCGGTTTCTGATGTTCCGCTTTCACTCGGCTACACATGTCACATAAGGAAATATGTTCCACAATATCCTTCTTGAGATTGTTCCACCAAAATCTTTCCTTCACATCCATGTACATTTTGGTGTTACCTGGATGAATAGAATATGGTGAATTGTGTACTTCCTGCGGAATCAACTTCCAAAGTTCTGGATCTTGTGGAATGTAGATACCCTTTCTGTACCACAAAGTACCTTATTCATCTTCATGGAATCCTTTAGCATTTGATAATTTTACTTTTAATATCTTCAATTTCTTTGTCCAATTTTGGGCTTCTTTGATCTTGTCCAACAATGTGGGTTGAACATACAATCACATGAGATATCCTTCGGGCACTACCTCCAATCTGAGATATTTGAATTGAGCACATAGATCATCTGGCAATTCTCCTTTGGTAAGGCCATTCACATAAACCTTACGGCTTAAAGCATTCGCTACAACATTTGCTTTATCGAGATGGTATTGCAAACTCAAGTCATAGTCCTTGATGAGCTCTAGCCATCTTCTTTGTCTCATATTGATATCCTTATGAGTGAAGATATACTTCAAAATCTTGTGATCTGTGAACACTTCACAACATTTTCCCAAAAGATAATGTCTCCATGTTTTGAGTTCATGGACAACAGAGGCTAACTCCAAATCATGAGTAGGATAATTCACTTCATGAGTTTTGAGTTGTCTCGAGGCATAAGCCACAACTTTCCCTTCTTGCATCAAAACTCCACCCAATCCTTGGTGAGATGCATCACAATAGACTTGGAAATCCTTCTCCAAATCTGGCAGACATAAGACTGGTGCTGACACTAGTCTCTTCTTGAATTCCTGAAAACTGACTTCACAACCTTCGGTCCAGTCAAACTTCTTATCTTTCTGAAGTAATTCCGTCATTGGCTTGGCTACCTTTGAGAAATTCTCAATGAACCTTCTATAGTATCCTGCCAAGCCTAGTAAACTGCAAACTTCTTTCACTGACTTGGGAGATTCCCACTCAGTTTTGCGGTATCTACAGCTATACCATCTCCCGACACAATATGTCCGAGAAATCCAACCTCGTTCAACCAGAATTCACACTTACTGAACTTGGCATACAGTTTGTGCTCCCTGAGCTTCTCAAGTATCAAACGCAAATGTTCTTCATGCTCTTCTTTGCTCTTGGAATAGATCAAAATTTCGTCGATGAATACGATAACAAACTTGTCAAGAAACTCCATGAACACCTCGTCATCATATTCATGAAGTAAGATGGTGCATTTGTCAATCCAAATGGCATCATAGTATACTCATATAACCCATACATAGTGGTAAAAGCAGTCTTAGGTATGTCTTGCTCCCTAATATTTAGCTGAAAATAGTCTCATCGTAGATCAATCTTTGAGAGCACTTGGGCTCCTTCTAGCTGATCAAATAAATCATTGATTCTAGGAAAAGGGTACTTGTTATTTATAGTCACCTCATTGAGTGAACAGTAATCTATGCATAACCTTTGACTTCTAACCTTCTTTTCAACAAACAGAACTGGTGCACCCCAAGACGAAGAACTTGGTTGAATAAATCCTTTCTGCAACTGTTCTCCAAGTTGTTTCTTGAGTTCTTTCAACTCATCAACTGACATCTTGTAGGGTCTCTTGCTATTGGTCCAGATCCTGGTAACAAGTCAATCATAAACTCTACATCTATATCTGGTGGCATTCCTGGAAATTCCTCTAGAAACACATCCGGATATTCCTTCACAACTGGAACACTGTCTATGCTAACCCCCTTAAGAGAATTTAGCTTACTCCCTTTAGATTCAAAGTTAGACTTGAACCTAATTTGTTTCTTATCCTGGGTTGTGAGTGTAACAGTACGATTGGCACAATCTAACAATCCTCCATACTTAGCCATCCAATCCATGCACTACTAGGAAAACGGCCTTTAGTGGCGCACCTGAAAACATCATCTGTGGCGCACTAGAAGTGCGCCACGTGTCTTGCGCTACAGCTAACTCTCAGCCGTGGCGCACTGCCTAGTGCGCCACGGTTGTATAGAGACAGGCGTAGCGTACCTGCTAGTGCGCCACAGATGTTTGGGCAGGTGCGCTACCCCTAGGATCTTCTGTGTCGCACTACCTAGTGCGCCACTAAGCTTCTATAGTGCGCTTTAAGTGTAGTGCGCCACAGAAGGTAGATCATGTGCGCCACAAATTTGTTTTTTGTTTTTTTTAATTTCCAAGCCAGATTATATACAATACAGATTATATACAATATTACAGCAGATATACACACACAGATACAAGATATACAATTATATATATAAATACACAATATGAAAAACAAGATTGAAACAAATACATATAGATAAGTCTCATACATGAATACATAGTATAAGTTACATTGTTTCGATCAAGTTACAAAGTAGTAGTTGGTGACATGCGAATACATGTGTCGATCGAACAAGTTAGAGCTCGGAAGCTCGCCTAGACATCTAAACTAGCTAGACACAAACGCGGGATAAACAACCAAAGAAGATAAGCATGATCACCGCCGCGACGAAGGTGTAGGTCTTCATCCGGTTCCTTGTCCTAACTCCCGCTAGATAGCGCGTGTATCTAGCTTCCGCCTCCGCCATAGTGTTGTACCCTTTGTAGCTATTGCCGCTGAAACGGTGCACCTGTCTCCGGCAGTCTTCCCAATCATCGTAGACTCCGGGAACCCGTCCCTTGTACACGACGTACCACGTCATCTATAAGTTGACAATAATAATTAACCGGTGATTGAAAAAACATATATAATTAAAGTTGCATATGAAGATACACTTATAGAAAGTACTCCTAAATCAAAAAGACCAAACTCAAAAAGCATGCCTCATATATAACTAGGTTGTTCGACACAGGAATATGCTACGATGGAACTGTTCGCCAAGTAGGATGCACAACACCTGGACCTGTGCATAGCACAAGGCGAACAATCCCATCGCAGCACATTCACATATAGTGTGCCACGATATTTCAATCATCGGCATTATTCTCAAAAAAGACCAAAGTAACTCAAAAAGCATGCCTCACATATATACATAGGTCGTTGGACACAGGAATATGCTACGATGGAACCGTACGCCAAGTAGGATGCACAACACCTGGACTTGTGCATAGCACAAGGCGTACAATCCCATCGTAGCACATTCACATATATAGTGTGCCATGACATTTCAATCATCGGCATTATTCTCGAAAAAGACCAAAATAGCTCGAAAAGAATGCCTCATATATAACTAGCTAGGTCGTTGGACACAGGAATATGCTATGACGGAACAGCTAGCCAAGTAGGATGCATAATTCCTGGACTTGTGCATATCATAAGGCTAACTATCCCGTCATAGCACATTCACATATATATTGTGCCATGACATTTCAATCATCGGCATATTCTCGAAAAAGACAAAAATAACTCGAAAAGAATGCCTCATATATATACATAGGTCGTTGGACACAGGAATATGCTACGACGGAACAGTCAGCCAAGTAGGATGCACAATTCCTGGACTTGTGCATATCACAAGGCTAACTATCCCGTCATAGCACATTCACATATATATTGTGCCACGACATTTCAATCATCGGCATTATTCTCGAAAAAGACAAAAATAACTCGAAAAGAATGCCTCATATATATACATAGGTCGTTGGACACAGGAATATGCTACGATGGAACGGTGAGCCAAGTAGGATGCACAAGACCTGGACTTGTGCATATCACAAGGCTCACAATCCCATCGTAGCACATTCACATATATAGTGTGCCACGACATTTCAATCATCGGCATTATTCTCGAAAAAAGAGTAAGGAAAAAAGACGGACCAAAGTGAGCAAAGGACCAAAGAGTAAGCAAAAAAACCAAGCATTGATTGATATATAATAATAATAAGAAAAATAAGTAAGCGATGATTCATAAACCTAATAAGATAAGTACACTTGTCCACACACACACAAATGTCATCTATAGTTTGTAACTACAACTAGTCCAACATCAAGCCTTCTGGCTCGGCTTAGGGAACGGGAGGACGCCTTGTCTCGTCATGAACTTCCTATAGTCACCCTGCATCTCTAGGCGATCTTCTATGTCACGGTTATTCGAGATATTTCCTCCGTAGAAGATCCCCCCCGAAGTCATGATATCATGAAAGGTGATTGCCCCAAACTGCTGCTGGATGCGATACATCTCTTGTCTAATATCTGAATCATTGATCTTGGCCTTTGCTTCGGCCCACTGTTTGAGATGATCTGGCAGCGTAGAATTCTGCTGGTCAAGTAGGAACGCCCTCATGTGATGGAGTGCGTAGTAGGCTTCCTTCTTACTGTTTTCCGGCTGCTTCACGCAGGGGAACTCCGCAGGGGAACTCCGTTAT
Source organism: Avena sativa (assembly GCA_916181665.1). Taxonomy (NCBI): domain Eukaryota; kingdom Viridiplantae; phylum Streptophyta; class Magnoliopsida; order Poales; family Poaceae; genus Avena; species Avena sativa. The sequence continues at coordinate 515,390,845 of OV702294.1, forward strand.
GAAGGTGGTGCCTTTCGTTGAGGCAAAGCCAGTGAGAGCATCATCCAGAACTTCCTTGATCTTGTCATAGTTTTTCTTCTTTTCTAGACTCCCCGAGTCGAAATACGTGGCGTGGGAATGCTTCGGCGATAAGGATATGAGCGTGCAGTGTTCATCTCTGCACAAAAAATTCAAATGGAATGTGTTGGAAAAATAATGATGATGATCTAATAAATCCAATCGACGGTGGCGAGTGAATAACGACTTACTCGGGAAAGTAAGGCACGAGAATGTATTCCTTTGTCTTGTTCGCCACGAATATTCTTTTTAGGTACGAGGCCACGATACATCGTTCGGCGGGGGAACCCAAGCAGCCATCACGCATGTAGTAGGGGTCCACTATAGCGATGCCCGGTGTGTTCTCTCTAATGATCTGCATGGCCAGGCTAAGAGAAAAGAGACGGACCATGGTATAGTGCAGCGGGTATAGGTGGAACATATTGAAGATGTCGTCGAACCGCAGGAAGAACAGATCCGCAGGGGCATTGTCGACGAAGCCCAAGCCTGGTGGCACCTTAACCACGAATACTGGGTGCGAGGGATCTTTCTCCGATAGAAGGCGTCTCTCTATCGTCAGCACGCTGTCATGCACACTCTGCAGTTCCGAACTGGCGAGCTTCCGCAAATTCTTAAGTAGCATGGGCTCACCCGCCACATGAATCCTCCACATAATACCCTCGGGTCTTGGTGGCCCGTCCCGAAACCTGATCGGATTCGCAGTTGTTGACGCCACCGGCTGGCTCGAGCTGCTAGATTTTCTTTTCCTGCCCTTTTTTCCTTTTGGAGAGCGGGCAGGCACCGCAATCTGAGCACCGGTCGCCCTATGTAGTGTGTCAGGGCTTAGAATAAAGGGCCGGTTGGTTGTATCAGCTGGCTCTGTAAAGGCGCAAGCTGGAGGCGTCTCCTGAGAACCAAACAGACGCTTGGTGATAGTGGCTTTATCTGTGGGGCCACCAGCTAGGTCTTCTTCGTTGCCAAACTGAGTGCTGAAGAAGTGATCATTCCAGTCTTCGTCGTCCTCGGCCGGATCCTGCGCCATGTGCATATCATCAACATAATCATCCGACCCACCGCGTGGAGGTGACGGCGAGGGCGGTAAGGGGGCCTTGCCACCGCTTGTCGCTGGCATGACAGGCGGTGCTGTTGTCTATGGCATGATGGCCCCCGCCGTCCCCAAACGGATCATGCTCTTTGGCCATAGCAAGAATAAGCCGAAGCAAGTTCTGAGGACAGACGGCTCTTCTTCATCCGCTCCTGGGGGTTGAATGGGAGGTTCCAGGTCGTCGCAGCCCCTTAGCACCCGACTAATTTTAACCCTGTGCACGCTATCTGACATCGGCCTTGAGTGGACCGTGCGCTGCAAGGTTGAACGATGGTACCCTTTGCAACATCCCTCAGCTCGTTGTTCACGTAGCATAAGAGAGTGCAAGGAACATCCGTTTGCGGAAAACAGGTACGGCATCGTCAGAGATGCCATAAGAGTAATAGATGGCATGAAAGGCGGTAATTAAAGCAATTTGTTTACCATGATGGCGTCGACATCGGCTAATGTCGACGCACCGCATACGGCGACAGGCGTGCAAGAGACGGAAGGGCTGCTTGATGGCGCGGTGCTGGCCGCCGGTGTATTCTCCCTACCGACGGGTGCTTGGAGCTCCGGTGCCGCCGCGATGATGGCAGGGGGGCACCAACATGTACTCCGGCGCCGCGGTGATGGAAGGGGGAGTCACCAACACTTGCGGCGCGCGGTGCTAGCGAGCAGAGTCACGAACACGTAGTTCGCCTGATTCGTCGGCGCCGCTTTGTTCGAGTGGCTGCTGACCATGCTTGGAATCGGGCATGGCCCTACTCGACCACCCGCACTCCAGTTCGCTATTGACTCCACCAAGGTAGGCAGGAAGGACGTGAGGGTGATTGCCAGGTTGTCTTGGACGATCTGCGGGATCCGCGCCACTTGTGCCTTAAGTTCTTGAACCTCGCGGTTTTCCTCCTCGCTCCTTCCCGACGGCGCCACATGCATCCTCGGCGATGGACCAAAATGATCCACCCAATTCTTACCCCCGAGGCCGGCCAGACGGCCAGCCGACGACGGCTTCTTCGTAACCGGCTCTATTTTCTTGGCCCGGTTCATCGCCCTGTTAAAAGGGTTATCCCACCGGGTGGCCGCCGTCGACCCCTGGGATGAGGAACCCTGGGATCCATGACTAGCAACAATTTCCTCCTCCTGCAGAAGAAGTAATAGTGAATCGTTTAGATCATCGATTAGATTGCAATCGAGTTGATCCGCGGTAATTAGATTATACTTACCACAATTTCCTCGAATTCCTTCACCGCAGGATCCGTGGTGAGTTGTTTGGTTTTTGGGTCCACATGGTAACGGGCCCTGATGAAGTTTCGAACCTGCCCGGGTTCGAATTTAGCAAAGGGGTTTTCTATCCCCTTGGATCTATACTCTTCGTCCTCCTTATTCCATTTGGCCTCCGTGGTTCTGTATCCACCAGATCCGAGATGGTGATGACCTATATTCATTGCCTGCAGCACCTTTCCCCGACTACTATTGGCCAGGGCTCTTTCGGATTCACACCTCTCCTTGAACTCCCAGAACTGATCTTCGGTGATCTGCGAGTCAATCTTCTGGATCTCCTCGAGACTTTTGCCTTCTTTATAGATCTTCTTATTTATCCGGGTTCTCCAGCTGGCCAGGGCGGTGCTCATCTTTGTGAGGGCGGATTTGTTTACTTTGTTCCCATGATAATTTGTGTTCTGATACTTAGCGGGGAACTTGTATCTTGCGTGCAGCTTCTCGAAGAGGAGTGTGCGCAAGTGGCCATTATCTTTATGCCGGAGATTCTCGGTGTTGATCGAGATGGTTGTCCGGGTAATCGACGCCACTTGCCCACCGTACCCTTTGACGACAAGGGTGGGCTCCAAAGGAACCCCTGATGGGCTCACTTCGGTAATTTCCTCCCTGACCGTGCCGACCGTGTTCGGGCGCCGGTCCTTCGGCTTCTTCTTCTTCTTAGGAGGATTGCTACCAATAGCCGATCAATGGTTTCATCATCCGCCGTTCCTTCGGCTTCTTCCTCCGCGTCTTCCATCTCATCATCCTCGCTCTCCGAAGTATGGTATTCTTCATCGTCTTCTAGCCGCTGGGCCGCCTCCCAGAATGTCAATTGTTTATTCGGAGGTCTGAGTTCTCCTTCAGCGCTGATGCTCTTAGAACATCCAGCCTCGTCGTTGTCACACATCTTCGCACTAATAAAAAACATATAATTGGTTAAATGCACGGAAAAATCCGGCATGACCTTTGCTAATTTTCTTAAACTAGGAGTGCCCGATTTCTGCCGAAACGGAAGTTAATCAACATTCCGGCAAAAATCGGGACTCATTTCATACAAGAACCTGCATACACACATAATAAAGTGCTTCATATACAAGCACAAGCACAATTTCAAGGTGCTATTGTCCCATCACAGATAGTAGCAAAACCAACACTACTCTATTTTCCCTTCCAAACCATTTCACAACCACATCCATCCAGTCCCAGCATAGTGCCACAACCATATATACTTTCGTTATCAATTTAAGCATAGCCATATTGCTGTCATTTGTATTATTTTAGTTCTGTGAACAAATGACAACAAATGACCAAGTGACAGCAAGAAAATGAGAATACAACAAATGACCAAGTTCTATACTAGAAGATCATTATAGCAAGTGACAACAAGCAAATGACCAAGTGATGACAGCAAGCAAATCAACACATATAGACTATTCAAAAAGAACAAGTTCCATTCCTGGTTTTCCATAAGGACCAAACAAAAGAAGCGAATGGCTTTGTGTTATTTATTGCTATTCTAATGTTGATCAAGTTAGTCAGTCGACCTATCTTTGCATATTTGTTAGCAAGCAAGCTGTGCATGTATGTCTCCAGTCACCAAGTCTTTTGAGTTACACATTGGTATTCAGTTTTAAGTAGCAAGTTGCCGAGTTCTCACTTACTGCATTTGAAATAACCACACCTGTAACTAAAAACCATTCCTTGCATGATCATATGTTCCTTTTTACTGTTCTGAATTTGTGATGTTGATCAAGTTCCTGTGAGATGTAACTACTTTTGCATATTTTTCTCACTTGTGAGATAATAACTTCTGAACATAAGTACACGGGCATTATATGTACACAAACCCCTCTCCTTTCTAGTAAGAATATAAGTGCATTGCGTGCCATACATACCTGTTTCATACTCTTCATCTAACAGTTTCACTATATATAAGCATTGCCATGACTTGCCCATTTTTTGTATTGAGATATAAACACTAACACTAGTTGATGGGGTTGATCTGGATGCTTCAGATTTAGAGGGACTTGAAGCAGTAGGATCCTTCCATATGACCCTCAAATCCCTCTTAAACCTGAATCAACCAAACCTCGTTAGAATTCATGTGCTAAGTCTTCACATCTTAACAACCAAAGTCTGGATATTTTGTTTTCATATACCATCGAGTTGCTTATATTAAGACTGTTATATTCCCATTGATTATTTTCTTGGCCTCTTCATATCTTGATCTTATTTGTGCTTGAAGATTGACTTCTATTTGTATCGTGCATTGTGTTCTGGCTAGGTCAAGCGAGATCATAGTAGCTATTGGCTACTGGATTATTGTGTTGTTTTCTCTTATGCACTGAATGCTGAACACCATTGAGCTGCTTATTATATTCAAAAAAATTGTATGGTTTCATGCTGACATAGTTGTTTTCTTCTGTGTTGATATTTGCACATGGTTCTAAAATGATGGAATATTATCAGTTTACCATGCCTTTCACTAGCTGCTTGTTAAGGTGCTTACTAGCAGGTCCAGTATGTTACTGGAAGATATGAGAGAGATAGTGAAGCATCAGATTGATGTGCAACAAGCTGGGAACCATTTTAGCAGGCTAGCAGTGGTAGATCAAAGGTCCAAATCTCTCATCTAAACATGAAACCATGCTGAACACGAGTGCAGGGACAGAGGGAGAGAGAGGGACAGAGGGAGAGAGAGGGAGAGAGAGGGAGAGAGAGGGAGAGACAGGGGAGGGGCGACGCTCACCTCTAACGGGCGGACGATGGGAGGACGACGACGGGCGGACGACGGCGGCCTCCACCTCCTCGAGCGGCGTGAGATCCTCCTCCTCCACAAGCGGCGCGGGCCTCCTCCTCCTCGAGAGCGCAGCGCGGTGGTGGCAGATCGAGAGAAAGCAGCGGCGGTGGCGGATCGAGAGAAAGCAGCAGCAGTGGCGGTGTGGTGCTGTGAGATGGGGATGAGAGAGGCGGACGTGGCACGCGCGGTTGACTTGTCCAACCCACATAGGCGTAGCGCACCCTGGCCAAGTGCGCTACGGATAACCTTAGCGCACTTGGCCAGGGTGCGCTACGCCTATGTGGGTTGGACTATCAGATAAGAGGGCGGCCACCCCACTAGTTAACACTAGTACTGTCTTATCCCACTGGTTCTGCCCACTACTCTATTCTAAACTATGACCACCCAGGTTTGAATCCTGGTGCCCCACTTTTTTATTTTTATTTTAAAAATACTTTTAAATGTTCCAAAAAATGCCCAAAAGTGGTGACTTATGCCATACAAGTTTTGTTTTGTTTTTAAAATACTTTTAAATATTCCAAAAATGCCCAAAAGTGATAATATATGTCATAAAAGTGTTACAAATATGATTCAAAGTATAACTAAATTTCATAATAATTTGTCCATGAATATTTTGAGCTAGCGTTTTACAATCTTTTTTCCTTTCTTTGTCGCGGTTGAATAATTTAGCCGCGGCACTTTAATGTTTCTTCTTTCGAACGGGCTACCTTTTTTGGGTAGGGTTGTCCTTTTTCTTCTTGTGATGTATGTTGCTGCATCGTAGTCGTCGTCATCTTCAATCTTTGGATCGCCGTACTGGTCGAAGTCTTGCTCGTTGGCGACTCCATCCATTCCGATGATGTTTCTTTTTCCTCTCCTCACGACAACACGGCTAGGATTTGTCGGGTCGGTAATGAAAAAACATTGGTCCACTTTGGTAGCCAGTACCCACGGTTCATTTTTTGCGACCACGTTTGCACCGGCAGCCTTGCATTTGGCTGCTTCGGGTATAACCATGGTTGTGAAATACCGGTCTTCTCTTTCGACGCTCTTTGCCCATCTGACACGGAACATCGGCACCTTTTCTCCATAGTAGTCGAGCTCCCAGATCTCCTCGATTCTTCCGTAGAATCTTTCCTTCATGTTGTCATTGGTGTAGAATTCCGACGTTACGCCTGAGTTCTGATAATCATACTTGTTGTCCTTTTCCTCCGTGTAGAATGTGTAGCCGTTGATATCATACGCCTGATAGGTCACCAGGTTTTCATCGGTCCCTGTGACAAGGTGAATATGATCTTTTCTATGTCAGAAGAATGCGATCACGGGGATTATCAAGGAGCGTCTGCCTAAACCAACGCGTGAAATCTGAGTTGTGCTCTTTGATTGTTTCTCCCTGCGTCCTCTGTATGCCCCGGTCACTGTACTTCTTCTCGATTAACCTTTTGTGCTTCTGTACCCAAGGATCGACCAGTTCTAAATGCTGTAGCGCGACGAGGTTTGCTCGATCAAAGTCTGCGCATCGAAAATCGAAGTCTGCATGCAGTATATGACGACCCTCTCGGTGACCAGATCCGTCGAGCTTGCCAAGGTGCCTGTTGACAGGAAGACCGACAGGGTTCTCGATGTCTAGATAATTCGTGCAGAAAGAGATGCACTCTTCGGCCAGAAAGCCCTTGGCTATGATTCCATGTGGACGGGACCTGTTGCGAACGTATCCTTTGATGTGTCTGTTCATCCTTTTGAACGCCATCATGCTGCGGAGGAACATCGGCCTGAGTTGTACGATGTCCTCCATGACATGGACCAGCAGATGCACCATAATGTCGAAGAATGCGGGTGGGAAGTAGACCTCAAGCTCACATAGTATCACCACGATCTCCTCCTGTAGCCTCCCGAGCTGATTCACGCCAATCGACTTCCTAGAGATGACGTCGAAAAACTTGCATAGGCCAAATAACGTTTCACGGACATGCTCGTCCATTATCCCTCTTAGTTCGACCGGAAGTACCTGCATCATTAGCACGGGCACAGTCGTGAGACTTCATGCCACTGAACCCCTGCTTCGCCTCGTCTAGGTATCTGCTTATCTTGCCCGCGTAGCCGTAAGGAAATTTGACTCCTAGAAGGCACTTGAAAAACTGTTTGATCTCATCCTGGCTTAGAGTGAAGCAAGAAGGAGGGAAGTAATATTTGTTCTTCTTGAACTTTTTACCCTTCCGACGACCTTGTGTCGTCTCCGACTCATGATCATCGTCATCTTCCTGATCATCAGGAGTAGTGCGTCCTCCGTGAAGCTCCTTCCGGATACCCAAGCATATCAGGTCGTGCCTTGCTTTCGGACCATCTTTTGTCCTATCTGGCATGTTGATTATGGTGGCGACCAGACTCTCGCACATGTTTTTTGTGATATGCATGATGTCGAGGCTATGAGGCGTGTGGAGAAACTTCCAGTATGGCAACTCCCAGAAAATAGACCTTGTTTTCCATACCTTCATCAGCGGCTTGTCTTGTTGCTGCCTCTTTCGCTTCTTTCCAATCTTAGGACAATCTTTCCAGTTTTTCAGCAACTCTTCCACTTCTTCGCTGCTCCTACGCTCTGGGATTCCTCGGGTCTCTGATTTGCACAACCATGGAGGGAGGTTGTACATCCATACAAACACGGGCCAAGTGCTGTGCGTGCTGCTCTGGCTACCGAACGGATTGAGTCCATCGGTGCTCGCACCAAGCCTGATGTTCCTCGAATCTCCACCGAATTCTGGGAATTCAAGGTCCAATGCTTTCCACTGTCTAGCATCTGAAGGGTGCTGTCAGCAGCTCATCCTTTTCGGGGTCATCATCATCATCTCCTGGCTTCTTCCTTTCCGCATGCCATCGCATGAGCTTCTCTTCCTTAGGGTCCGCGAAATAGCGCTGCAGACGAGGAGTGATAGGAAAGTACCATACCACTTTTCGAGGTGCTTTCTTTCCTTTCTTGTATCGACTCACGCCGCACACCGGACATGTGGTTTTCTCCGTGTCCTCGCCCCGATAAATGATGCAATCGTTGATGCATACATGATATCTAACGTGCGGTAGATCGAGAGGATAGACGATTTTCTTGGCATCCTCGATACTAGTTGGACATGTGTTCCCCTCCGGGAGACGATCGTGCCAGAATGCAATCATATCGTCGAAGCTTGCATCGCTCAATTTGTGTTTTGCCTTCATCTCCATAGCCTTGAGCGTTACATTCAACCGGGTATCATCGGGCCTGCATCCTTCATACGATGGAGTAACCGCGTCTTTCTCAAGTTGCGCAAGCTTCGCTTTCTCCCTAGCGGCAGCCCTGGTGTTACTCGTCTGCTTGAGAAGCAGCTCTTGCACATAAGGGTCCCGCACCTAGCCTGACGTTGTTCCATCGTCGTCTGCTCCTCCGGCATCTAGATCATCATCATCCCGGTCTGCTTCCGCACCTTCACCATCTCCAGGAGACTCTTCATCATCTCGCCCGTTCTCACCGTGATGATGATCATCGTCATGTTGGCCACCTTCACTGTCTCCATCGTCTACGTCATCGCTTATCCAACGAGTGTATCCATCCATGAAACCATGGCGGAGCAGGTGCGCCTGCAGATTCCCGGAATCTGGGTCGATCACCTAGTTGAGTTTGCATCTTCTGCACGAACATCTTATATCCGTCTTGTTATTTCGTATCATGTCGGCCGTCGCACATTTCAAAAATCTAGCCACAATGCCTTCTCTCGTTATGTGGACCATTTTTTCCTGCACGGTGTACACGGTACAATTAGAAGTCTATTAAAACCACATAATGAATGCATGCATGCAATGGTCGATAGAAAATTTCGGCATGACCTATCCTAAAATTAGGACCTTTGCGAAATGCCAAAGTCTTGCCAAAATGGAAATGAATCAACATTTTGGCAAAACAAATTGCAACTTGTTCACATACAAACACAAGAGAGAGAGAGACCGATCCATACACACATGCATGAGCATCATCGATACTCTCCATATACACACACATATGACCATCGATCGATCCTCTCCATACACACATCATGAGCATCGATCATCTACATACATATGAGCATATCATCCATATACACATGAACACATCCTTACATGGACAACTTACCGAGATGAGAGACCGATCCCGAGAAAGATGGAAAGGAGAGGTGCGCGGGTCGACCGGAGAAGGAGATGAGAGACCGGAGACCTTCCTCTATTACTTATGTAACATCCAAAACAAGTTCTACATGCTAAAAATGGTGAATGGGTGGAGAAATTGAGGTGGGAAGGAGAAGATCCTGACTAGATCTAAGGAGGAAGAAGAAGGGGAAAGTGAAGTGTGGGGTGGTGGATGTGGTCACACACGTGCGCATAAAGTGTTGTCAAAAAAAATCGACACATCTGTGGCGCACTCTGCCCTAGTGCGCCATAGGGAGTAAGAACATCCGTGGCGCACTATGCCATGTGCGCCACGGATGTTCCTACTCCCTGTGGCGCACTAGGCAGAATGCGCCACAGATGTTTCTGGACGTTTCACAGCAGAGGGGGCATGCGCTTAGGCGTAGCGCACCCTCCCATGTGCGCCACGGTTGACACTAACAACCGTGGCGCACATGACTATAGTGCGCGACAGATGTTTGGCGTGCGGCCAACAGGGCCCTGGCCCACACATATCTGTGGCGCACTATAGTCATGTGCGCCACGGTTGTTCTAGTTACTAGTAAGGCACTGCCCATAGGTGAGCCACGCCTGTTTTAGCCGTGGGGCACTTCAACCATGTGAGCCACGGATGTGCTGATTACCTATAGCCATTTTCCTAGTAGTGATGCCCAAAATTACATCCAATCCTTGGGATCTAGGATTATCAGACTAACTGGAAACTTATACTTTCCAAATTATATCACTAGATCATGACATCCAAAATTCACTATCATATCTCCACCGGGAGAGCGTACTTTAATAAGACACCCAATAGTTTCAGTTGGAACTCCATTTTTATCAACAAATGCTCTTGATATGAATGAATGTGATGCGCCGGTATCAAAAAGAGCAAGTGATGGAAAAGAATTAAGCTTTAACTTACCAGCCACAACATCAGACTCTTCATAAATTTCTTCCACATTGATGTGGTTCGCTTGTCCCTTCTAAAAGGGATTGGGCTTGTTGGCTCCTTCAAATTTCTTTTCTTGGCATTCATTTGCATAGTGCCTAGTTTTCTTGCATTTGAAACACTCAACCTAACTGATATCTCTTTTAGCAGGCTGACTTCCATTGCCATTCCCACTGTGGTGGCTCTTGTGTCCACTCTTGTGGTTCTTATACTTATCATTGTCATGGCTTCGGTGGTGCTTGTTGTCATGGTGACGGTTACTATTGTGGTGGCTGTTATACATCCCATGCTTGTGGGATCCAGAACCTCCACTATCATCACCATGGGAACATTTATGAGACGATCCCGAGTTGTGCTTGTGAAAGTGATGCTTCCTCTTCCTGTTCTCAACCTTCTTCATCTTGCTTTCCAAGATGGTGGCCTTGTCACCAAGTGATTGATATGTTGGGACATAGGCAACAGATAGCTGCAGGTTCATCTCATCATTCAATCCCTCGAGGAACTTCTCCTTCCTCTTGGCATTAGTATCAACTTCATCCGGTGCATAGCACGCCAGATTGTTGAACTCATCAATGTATTCTGCCACACTGCGGTGACGCTGTTTTAGATTGTGGAACTCCTTCTTCTTCAAGTTCACCACTCCCGATGAGATATGGGCAGTTCGGAAAGCATCCTCAAAAATGGCCCATGTCACATCCTCAATAGGAGTGGTGACCTGAAAGTTATCCCACCATGTTTCTGCTGGTTATTCAAGCAGATGTGCTGCAAACCTGACCTTTTCCTCATCAGTGCAGCCAACAGTGACCAAGTATTTATTCACAGAGCGTAGACAGTCATTGGCTACCAAGGGATCAGTAGTTCCCGAGAACATGGCTGGCCTCAACCACAAAAACCTTGTAAGCATGTCAAAGGATGGTGGGTTGTTGGGATTGTTGTTGTTGTTGTTGTTGTTGTTATTGTTCTGGTTCTAATTCTGGTTTTGATTTGCCATGAAATGGGTCATCATTTGCATCAGTTGATTTTGAGTTGTCATCAACTGCTGCATCTCGGGATTGACGTTATTGTTGTTTTTGTTTGGGTTGGGATTGGCACGACGGGGAGGCATCTGTGGTTTCAATAAGGATAAGTAATCAGATATAGCCCATATATGCCATGCACAATACATCGCATAGCAATAAACACAATAAAAAATAACAAGAAAACGTAGAGTTTAAACAATGTAAACAACAAGTTTTGGAAAAGTAAACATAATAGCAAGCCATCCACATGTTGGATGATCATTGCGACACAATAAATCAAAGGGTGATAGATAAATAGATAGCTGAATAATCAACTCTACTCCTCCAGTCGACCTCCATGTACACAAGAGTAAGTCCGGCTGTCTCTGACATGGTTATACCCTACGGGTACGTAACTTCAGCATACCTAGTCCAGCCCAAGGAAGGCCCACGGCAGACATACGCTGGCCCATGAAGATTTTCGGGTGGCCAAGGCCCATGACGTCTTCGGATCCTTGGAGAGCAAGACTAGAGGAGATAGGAAATTCAAAGGGGTAAAACCCTAGAACTTGTAACCGACTAGGACTACGCCCGGGACCTGCCTAAGTCTATATAAAGGCCAGGATGGCACGTCCTAGGGCAACTCGACTCATACTTTCGCACACGCATCCACGCCAGATCGAATCTGCGCACCCTGTAACCTTCGGTTCCGCCGTAATCAAAGAGCAGACAAGCAGGAGTAGGGTTTTCCCTCCGGGGGCCTGAACCTGGGTAAATCTCGTGTCCCCTGGTTGCTTGTCTGTTAACCATGCCACGATCTCCAGCATCCCCATCTTCTCCAAAACCCAAGTCCATATCAATGGGCATTGACGAGATTAAACCTCGTCAATTGGCGCCGTCTGTGGGAATTGGGGCTGCTGATTGTGCGGTCGTGACGGTTCCGACCCGATCGATCTACAACTCCGTGGTGACGGAGAATCACCTCCTCTTCGGCGCTTTCGACTTCACCGCCCACTCGACGGATACCACGAAGGATTTCGAGCCCGTAGGCGACGGACTCGAAATCTTGTTCGGGAGCTTCTGCTTCCAGGTGGGACAAACTGGCACCCTCCGCCTCCCTGAGCGGGTGCCCGTGCCGTCAATCAGGCCCGCTTCATGGGCTCCACACCCCGTGCTACGCACGTCACCATCAATAGATGAGTTCTACAGCAGCAGCAGCTGCAACTCCGATCTGTGCGATCCACCTTCGGATGAAGGGACCTACGGTTCCGGATCCTAAAGCTGCGGCAGCAGCCAACCAATCTGCAGGCGCTATCTGTGCGCCGCAGTCATCCAAACCGATGAGGAAACGCCTAACCCGCCGCCCAACCCCAACCCGCAGGACAGAAACGGCGAAAACGGTGGAAACTGAGAAAACGGGGAAAACAGGGGCCACCTCATCCAACTTAGCAAAGAAGGATGGGTCGAAGCACGCCGCGCCGTCGCAGGCGAAATAGTCCTACCTCTGGACTCCTCACATGACCTACTGATGGCATACCACTACCTCCTCATCGAGGAGCACAAGAAACAAGTCAAGATGCAGGAGACGCTCGACAAACGCAAGCAAGCAGCCTCCGATTCCAGCGCGCGACGAGCTGCGCTCTCCGCCATGGCACCCGGCTCTAGCACAAACAGAAACCAGGGAAACAAGCACCGCTCTCGGGTGGAAAACATGGACCCGAAGGAGCGGCGTGACGAGACCCGAACTCTCCATACATCGTTCATGGATATGGACGCCGACGGCAACATCATCCCGAAGACGCCACAAGCTGCGATCATGGCAGCCACTGCGTATCTCGCGGCTCACCCACCTCCGGAGGGGGACCCGAAAAGGGCCATGCATAGGTCCGCACTCACCGGACTAGGACTAATCGGAGCTGCGCTCCACGAAGACGCTCCTACGGAGCCGAAGAAGAAAGCTCCGGCCAGGCGCGACTGGAGCCCCACTCCCTCATCCGAAGATGAAGAGGAACACGATCTTCCTCGAAGGAAGAAGAGCTATAACCGCCATAAACATGACTACGACGCCAGAGACAAGCTTACACAGCGCAAGATCGACAACGCACGCGCTAAACGCGCATGCTCGTCTGAATCTGAGATGGATAAAGACGAAGGAGAACTCTGTGGGGCTCGATGCTTCAGCAGATCCGTTCGGCGAACACAGATGCCACGCAACTTCAAGCTTCCTTCGGATACTCCGAAGTTCAACGGCACGCAAGATCCAAAGTCCTGGCTCAGTGACCATCTGTCATCCGTCAAGCTTCACAGAGGCAACAAAGAAACCGCCATGCAATGCCTTCAGCTGCAGCTGACAGGCGCGGCGCGGGTCTGGCTTAGCAGCCTATCATCAGGATCCATCCGAAGCTGGGAGGAGCTCGCTTATAGCTTCATCCAAAATTTCAAAGGCACCAGCAAGAGGCCCGCCTCAATCGAAGAGTTGCGAGCCTGCACTCAGAGAACGGGTGAATCTATTCGCTCGTACATACTACGCTGGTCTACAACCAAGAACTCCGCAGCACACATCTCCGAAGAAAGGGCCATCGACGCCTTCAGGGACGGCGTTAAGCGCCCAGACTTCAAGGAGGAACTTGGGCGCGTAAAGCCCAAGACACTCGACCACCTCATGGAAATCGCCAACAGTTGGGCAGACGGCGAAGATTGCATCCAGCGGGCGCAATCAGATGAAGAGGACGACTACGGCCGAAGACGCGAACGCCGCAGCAAGAGGAGATCGCGCGTCTACAAGGACCGCGACGGACCCGACATGGTCGCAGCCGGCTACGCCGATCGCCGTAACGATAACAGCCGCAACAGCGGAGGATACCGCAGCGGAAACTTCCGCGACAACGGACGACCAACGAAGTCGTGGCAACGCCGCGACCGCGACAACGGACCCTCAGCATTCAACAAACTTTCGGGTCCATGCACCATCCACTTCTACATCGATAAACAAGATGGCAAAAATAAAGCTAGCCACATGCTCAAGGACTACCGCGAGTTCCAGAAACTCAGCGAAGGCATGATGCAGATGAGGCAACAAGCTCCAATTCCTGCGTTCGGAAACGCACCTGCGCCAGGTGAAATAGCACACGGAGCTCCTCCACCGCCGCCTATTGGAGGCCCAAATCAACCAGTCGCACCAGAGCAAAACAACGCCGGGGTCGCATACCCCCCACCAAAGGGAGCGCTAAATATGATCCAGAAGGGATGCCCCACCAACAGGGTGCAGAAGAAAATCACCCGACAAATCAACTTGGCCGTGGCAACTCCGCCTGCAATCCTTGAGTACCTCAGCGGATCGGAGTCCTGCATCACATTCACTCGCGCGGATCACCCTTGCCAGATCCCTCGCCTAGGTCATGCTGCCCTGGTGCTGGAGGCGCAGATCGGAGGCTTCGAGATGAGTCGCGTCTTCATGGACGGCGGCAGCGGCATCAACCTAATGTTCGCAAGCACTCTAGCAGCTATGCGGATCCCGCAATGCAGCCTGGAACAATCAGACACAACGTTCCACGGCATTGTCCCAGGGAAGGGCATCCAAAATAGGGCTCGACGTCATCTTCGGGAAGCCGGACAACTTTCGGCAGGAGCGCCTAGAATTCGAAGTGGTGGACTGGCCGTCCCAATACCATGCCATCCTGGGACGTGTAGCATTCGCAAGGTTCCTGGCCGTCCCACACTACGCATACCTACTACTAAAGATGCCAGGACCGAGGGGCGTCATCACAGTCCACGGGAGCTTCACCCGATCGGACCAATGCGACAGGGATTTCAACAAAATCTCCCAGTCTTTCGACATGCAAGACGAGCTTGTAAGGCTTCGCGAGGTGACGGACAATGGGCTACCCCCAGTCACAAAGCAGAGCGCACCTGACATGTCTTTCGACTCCACCATCAACACCAAGAAAGTGCAGGTCCATCCAACGGATGCCTCCAAGACGGCGCTGATCGCCAACGACCTCAGCACCGCATAGGAAGGCGCGCTCGTCGAATTCCTCCGTGAGCGCTGGGAAATCTTCGCCTGGTGTCCTGCGGACATGCCAAGAGTTCCCAGGGAATTCACCGAGCACGCACTCAATGTCTTCCCAGACACCAAGCCAGTCAAGCAGTCCATCTGAAGACTATCGGAGCCACGAGCCGAAGCTATCGGCTAGGAGATCAACAGACTACTCGCAGCAGACTTCATCCGGGAAATCAAGGAAAGCGAGTGGCTGGCAAACACAGTGATGGTCCCGAAGAAGGACACGGACATCCTGCGGATGTGCGCGGACTTCACGTCACTAAATAAACACTGCCCTAAGGACTACTTCCCTCTTCCTCGGATCGACCAGATCATCGATTCGCCTGCAGGTTGTGAGAAACTCTCCTTCCTTGACGCCTACTCAGGCTATAACCAGATTTGACTCAAGATCGAAGATCAAGAGAAAACGGCGTTCATCACACCGTTCGGAGTATACTGCTACAACACAATGCCCTTCGGGCTAAAGAACGCGGGTGCCACGTACCAGCGATGCATGCAGGCCTGCCTCAAGGACCAGATCGGTCGCAACGTCCAAGTCTATGTCGATGACATAGTCATAAAAACCAAGGAGGCAAGAACACTTATCAACGATCTCCGCGAGACGTTCGACAACCTTGATCGCTACAGGATCAAGCTCAATCCAGAAAAGTGCGCCTTCGGCGTCCCCTCGGGTCAGCTGCTCGGGTACTTCATCTCTCAACGAGGGATCGAAGCGAACCCGAAGAAAATCAAAGCTATCATGACAATGGAGAAGCCGAAAAACCTCAAGGGCGTTCAGCAGCTCGCAGGGCGAGTAGCGGCACTAAGCAGGTTCATCAGCCGCATGGGCGAGAAGGCCCTACCATTTTACCAGCTGCTGCGCAAGGCAGACAAGTTCGAGTGGACACCAGAAGCCAACGACGCATTCGAAAGCCTCAAGCGGCTCCTCTCCACCTCGCCAGTTTTGGTCACGCCAAAAGAGCGCGAGCCCCTGTTGCTGTACATAGCAGCCACACACCATGTGGTCAGCACAGTACTCGTGGTCGAACGACCCGAAGAAGGCAAGACCCACGGGGTACAACGCCCAATTTACTACCTCAACGAGGTTCTCACTCCAACAAAACAGCGGTACCCGCACTACCAGAAGCTGGCCTACGGTGTGTTCATGACGGCTCGACGACTGAGCCACTACTTCCAGGAGCATCAGGTGATGGTCGTCAACGAGGCACCCCTAAGCAGCATCCTGAATAACCCAGAGGCCACAGGACGCGTGGCCCTGTGGGGCATTGAACTATCACCCCTGGACATCACCTACGAGAAGCGACACGCAATCAAATCTCAAGTCCTTTCGGACTTCCTGGTGCACTGGATGGAGCTGCAGCTGCCTGACACCCCAGACATCTCGCAGTCCTGGACAATGCATTTTGACGGCTCCAAACGCGAAGCCGGAGCAGGGGCAGGAGTCATACTAACCTCCCCGCAAGGTGACAGGATGAAGTACGTCCTTCGGATGAAATTCAGAGCCTCCAACAACGAGGCCGAATACGAAGCCCTCATCCATGGCATGAAGATGGCAAAAATATGTGGCGCAACGCGCCTGGTCATCTACGGTGACTCCAACCTTGTCGTACAGCAGACGATGAATGAGTGCGACGCACACGCCGAAAACATGATCGCGTACCGCACGCTATACAACGCACTCGAAGAAGAATTCGACGGCTGCGAACTTCGACACGTTGGAAGAGAGAGCAACGAGGAGGCCGATAGACTCGCCAACATCGGCTCCACTTGTGCAAAGGTACCACCAGGTGTGTTCCTTGAACAGATCTGCGTGCCATCCATCAAGCGAAAATTCCCCAAAGGATCACCCGAAGAAGTAGAACACTCGGGGGCTACGCTACCCGAAGGTCATGAAGGACCCAAAAAGTTGGATACCGAAGTTGCCATGGTCAACCTGATGTAGGTCATGGCAGTCGAAGAAACTTGGACACGTCCATACCTCCAGTTCCTGATAAACGGAGAATTGCCAGACAGCCCGACAGATGCCCGGCGCGTATCTCGTCGGTCAAAAGCCTTCACCATCATCAACGGCGAGCTGTACAAACGCAGCATTACGGGCGTACTACAACTGTGCGTCACCATCAATGACGGCAAGGCCATACTCCAAGATATCCACGAGGGCATATGCGGCCACCACGCAGGTAGCCGCTCCCTCGTCGCCAAAGCTCTGCGAGCAGGATTGTACTGGCAAATGGCCATGAGCGACGCGAAAGACATCGTCCGAAGATGCAACGGGTGCCAACGGTTCGCCGACAAACCGCACGCACCTGGGTCCGAACTTCGACCCATACCCATAGCCTGGCCTTTTGCCCAATGGGGCCTTGACATGATCGGCAAACTGCCAAAATCCTCGAAGGGAGGACATGTCTTCCTCCTGGTCGCAGTCGACAAATTCACCAAGTGTATCGAAGCCATGCCAGTCACCAACCAGAAGGGAAAAACCGCCGTCAAATTCTTCGAATCCATTGTCTACAGGTTTGGCGTACCGCACAGCATCATCACCGACAACGGATCGAACTTCATCTCCGAAGAATTCCAGGACTTCTGCGAAGGCCTCGGGATCAATATCACGTATGCCTCAGTGGCACACCCGCAAACAAACGGGCAAGTGGAAAAGGCCAACGGCCTAATCGGCGCCGGCATCAAGAAGCGCCTCATGAGCTCACTCATGCACAAAGCTGGAAACTGGACGAAAGAGCTACCGTCTGTCCTGTGGAGCTAACGGACAACGCCAAACAGCTCCACCGGCTACACACCGTTCTTCATGGTACACGGAGCCGAGGTAGTGCTACCAACCGAAGTACGCCATCAGGCTCCACGAGTCGTCGCATACAGCGAAGCCGAATCCACGGCTGCACTCGAAGACGCCGTCGACACACTCGATGAAGCGTGAGATATAGCAGCCGCTCGATCAGCGGTGTATCAGCAGAGTCTCCGCAACTATCACAGCCGCCGGCTACGCCCAAGGTCCTTCGTCGAAGGAGACCTCGTCTTGCGACTCAAGCAAAAGCGACCGAACAAATTCGATTCACCATGGGAAGGACCATATGTCATCACCGAAGTCATCCCAGGTGGCGCCTATCGCCTCAAGCACGTGGAGTCTGGAGTCGCATACTCCAACCCGTGGAACGTCTCGCACCTGCGACGATTCTACCCGTAGCAACCTACCCCTATTTTTACTTTCAATAAGGCTTCCAGCCAAGGCTACTCAACCGAATCATGTACCTCCTCCATTACGATATAAATAAAGCTAAGTACCTCGCCCCCAACCCTCGGTTGACTATTTTCTGCAACTTTACTACATGCTACATACGCACTCGGGGGCTCCCCCCACCTCACGATTTCATCGACTGGGGACAAAACGTGTACACCTGAGTAGCTGACCATGTCAGGCAAACGAAAAGGGCACGTACTAAATCAAAGCACTGCGTGCTCGCAAACAAGCAAACCTTTACAACAAAGGGCACATACATGCCCAGCCGCAATATACAAATTTTACATCTATCTGTTTATTTTCAGGTCCTACCTATTCTGAAGAATAACCTGAGCACGCTGTTCAAACAAATCTACAATCTGTTCGGCATACTGCCTTATAGCCGCGTAATGCGGACGCATATTCCACTCACCACCATCTGGTCGAGGAGGTGGCCCAGTCGCCACATCAGCCAAATCTACGTCAGGGCGGTGCACCCTCACAAGAGACAAGACAGCCTTCACCCCTGTGATGAGCTGCTGCCGCACCAGCTCCTTGACATTGCTGGCACTCCGAAACTTCGTCAGAAGACCTGCAAGGGTCGTTGGCACGACATCCAACAGAAACATGACGTGAAGCACCGAGGAAAGCGATGTCTGCACCTGGCGGAGCACCCGCGAAACCTGGTAGACACGATCCTGCACCGTCGCCAGAACTATGGCGCGATCACGATCCATCCAAAAGAAGCCGCCAGCCTCCATGTCCTGTTGAGTCAAGCAATTGACTCGAGCAGCAATACGCTCCTTTTCTTCCCTCGGAGCAAGATTGACACCTGCGACAACCGCACAAAACAAGAGTAAGGCCAGCAGGCTCACCCGAAGAACTGAGCTACATCCCGAAAGAAGGATCAACTTACATTGCAGCTGCTCGGACAGCCGACCCAGCTCCGCCATCAAATACTCATCTCTGGCTGCACCATGGTCTGCTTTGGATTTCCAAACGTCAGCGCGACCGCGTAACCCAAGCAAATCTCTCTCCAAGCTGCGCACGCGATCTCGAAGAAACGCGAGCTGCGAGGAATCATCCAATGATGCTCGCAAGGGCCTTTCGGATGAAGTGTCAACTGGGTCAGCACCCGAAGGAACCTATAGCAGCAGAAAAAAGAAGGCACACAGACATTCAGCCAAGGATAGAGCACAACTCGGAGGAATTCATTAAAGTATATAAGGCCACTACGTGGCACAAGGATGATACTACAAAAGATATTTACAACAAAAATAGACTACAAACTACCCTACGTCTACTATGCCTAAGGCGGAGGACACTGAGTCGCCTCAGAACCAGACTGCCTAGCTTTGGCCTCGCCCTGCTGCCGCAATGCGTACTCAGACAGCAAGTCAATGAGCTTGGGCCCATATCGTCTGCAGCGAGCGGAGTAGGCGGCGAAGGCTACCTCGGATCCATCTGCAGCCGTCGGCATCCGTGAAGTAATCTGGGGCAGGTCCAGCTCTGTCCCAGACGCCATGGCCATCGCCAGCCCGACGGACGCGCCGATGCCCTTCTGCTTGCGCTTGTACGCTGCAGGCGCTTCGGCTGACAGAGCCTCTACCAGGGCATCCACGTCTTCAAGGGATGCGCCCTTCGGGAAGAGCTCCTGGTAGAAGCGACCAAGGACCTCTTTCGCCTTGGCAAGGGAGTTGACGACGGTGCTGCAGCGGTCTTCGACCGCTACAGTGGCATCATCTAGAGCACTCCCGTGCTCCAGAGCACCACGGTCAAACTCGATGCCTGCGGCATCTGAGACAAAAAAGAAGAAAACATGAAGAAAGGCAACATAGAAGAAGATCCGTAGAAAAAGAAGCAAGTACAAAAGCTAGCGCTCACCCGAAATAGCCTTGGCAGCAGCCATGAGTTTCTCCGCCACCCGTTTTTCACGAGCAGCCGCAACGGTGGCCAGCTGCTCCTCACGATCTGCAGCCTCCTGCTGCAGACGCTCTTTCGCTTCGGCTGCCTTCGTCAGCTCCAGCTCAAGGCGCTCTCTCGCCCCAGCGGCAGCTTCGGCCTTCTGCTCCGATTGGCCAAGGCTCTTCTTCAGAGCATCGACCTCACGGAGAGAGTCGTTATGCTCCTCTGCATTTACAACAAGCAAGTGTCAAAGAACAGGACCAGGATAAGCAAGAGAAGTACTACAAGGCAGACGAATACCTTGAAGCTGCCGCAGTTTTGCCTCCAGCGTCAGGCGTTCCTCCACCAGCCGCTTGGCCTCTTGGACAAAAGGCTGCAGCAACAGGCAATAGTAGTAAGAGCAGGACTTGGGGGCTACGCCCAACACAAAGAAGCATAAACAACATCAGCATACGAAGACACTCGGGGGCTCCCCCCGTAACATCAAGCAGAAAAACTTACGTGCTCCGAAGGCGAACCCGCAGGCCCGCCTGCGAAATTCTGAGGCGCAACCACCAGCCTCTCCTGCACAGGAGGAACTGGCGCAGCATCACCAGAATTTGCCACCATCTGAGGAGGAGGCGACGCAATGTTCGACTCCCCCATCATCTCGCGCGCCCCATCACTAGAGCCGTCGGAGGATTGCCTGCATACGAACCAATCAACACAGGTGCAAAAATAACAAGGGAACAAAGGACAACAGTGGCAACAAGAAAACTTACGAGCCCAACACGCTCAGGTCGAAGATAGGAGAAGCCCTTCGGGCCCTCTTCTCCTCCTTCTTTTCTTCCTTCTTCTCCTCCTTCTTCTCTTCCTTCTTCCGCTTTGCTGGCGGGTGCGGAGCAACAGCCCGCACAGGAATGGCAGGAAGGGGAGAGGAAGAACCCCCATGAACATCATCATGACGCTCAAGGCCCAGAGGATTTCTGGGAGTCGGAGGAGTCGAGGCATCTGACGACTCGCCAGAGCTCCGTGATCGCTTGCGCGAATGGTCCTCACTCGATTCGTCGGCATCCTCCGCTGGGGATCGCGCTGACGGTAGCTCGGACACGGAATCCACCACTTCATTATCCGGGGCATTCGGATACCTCTCGGGCAGCGGTGGTGCCATGCCCGGCACTTTGAAGCTCTGCAAAAGGAAAAGGAACTTTGTTAGCAAACAAAGGAAAAAGTACACAGCTGACAAAAAAAAGGGAAGCACTACGTGCGCAAATCTATACCTTCGGTACGACCAACATCGAAGAAAAGGGAGGAGTCAGCGACTTCCCCGGGATTTCTTCGTTGGCCTTGAACTTCAACAACGCGCGAAGAGCCTTGTCAAGTTCCACCTCGGAGATTTTCTCACTCGAAACCCTCATCGGATCACGGAGCCCAGAGTAAAGAAACATCGGATGCACCCTCGCTTGGAGAGGCTGCACCCGACACTCAAGAAACGTCCGGATGATGTCGACACCGTTCACCTCCTTCTCAGGAATCAATTGGAGATCCCCCACCCGACGATACAGGGCCTCTATCTCCGCCACTTCACCGTCTAAGATTTGGTTTTTCCAGGATCTTTTCTTCTCAATCAATTGGGAGGGGTCAAAAGGAACGAGACCAAAATCTTGCCCAGGCAGTACGGAGTCACGGATGTAAAACCATTTCCTCCACCAGTACTGGACAGATTCGGACATGGAAAAGGAAAAGAATTGCACATTGGGACTGAGGGAGATGATGAAACCCCCAATGGGATACACACCATCCGAACCAGACTGCCTCTTCACAGAATAAATCTTCCGGAAGAGGCCAAAGTGCGGCTCAATGCCAAGCCAACACTCGCAAAGCATGATAAAACACGCAATGTGGAGAAGGGAGTTGGGAGACAGATGATGGAGTTGAACCCCATAGAAAAAGAGCAGACCACGAAGGAAGTCATGGACTGGAAAAGAAAACCCACAAATCATGAAGGCAACAAACATAACCCGATACCCAGATGGGGGACGGGGGATTACTTCATTGCCGGGGAGTCTCACGGTCGTCGTGTCTTGCGGGATCAGGCTCCGCTCACGCAGTTTGTGGAGATCACTCTCCCGCGTTTCTGATCGCTGCCAGCCACCGTCGGTGACGCGAGCGGTGGCGGTGCCCTTCTTGCCTCCGGCGGCGCTGGTCCCAACTGCAGATGAGGACTTCTTTGATTTCCCCATGGCGCTACGGCGGTGGTGGCGTTGCCAACAAAGAAAGACAAAGGAAATGTGGAGGAAACTCTCAGCGCGCAGCAAGAATAGCTCAAGAACGAGGGGGCAGTGAATAGATGAACTGCTGCGGTGAAAAACAAACCATGATTTCACCAGGGATTATAACAGCGAAGACGACGCACGCTGGCCGTCCATCGAGAAGACCTAACGCCAACGGTAGATCTGGCCGTACACGTGTCAGCACCAAAACGAACCGTCGTTACCACGCCGTCCACTACGTGCGGAAATCGAGGAGACGCCGTAATCATCTCCACGCCGCGCGTGACCGGTCAATTCAAAGTTAGCAAGTGGGACCCACGCTTCGTCCAGTCAAGTCATCTCTGGCGTAGCAGACGCTTGAGGTCATCGATCGTAAGCACTGACATCATCAAAAGCTATACTAGCACCACTTCGGCTCCACAGCTAAAAGTACTCACTATCAGGAGCACTGGCCGCGCACCCGACAGACGAATGAGGACAAAATTATTTCTCTGAGTCCTACGTCGAGTTTACGACTCCACTATGGATTCGGGGGCTACTCCCATAGGGAGGATGGATTTAAGCATCTGAAAATTTTCGATTCCTGCGGACCTAATGATTGAAACAATGCTTGAACTAAAAGTCTTCGTTCGAGTCTACGACTCGAACAGACACTTGGGGGCTACTCCCATAGGGAGCGCTGGTCGCGCACCCTATGAAATCTTCGACTGCGATCTTTCGGATCAGCACGCAAAACTTTTTGGCAACTCTGCCCCAACAAAACGCTGAGTGAGCGACAATCTCCTTGGCCACCCGAAGCACCTCCGAGGTGATAAATGTTCGGATGCTGCGTCTGCGACGCAAAGATAAGACCTACAGATATCATCTGATGGCCTGGAAACGCACCTGACTGCGCTCTGCTAGTATGAATCCGTACCAACAGGTACGATGAAAAATCCCGACGGACGCCTTGGGTACACCAATTAAAATCACTGGAATTCCACTCCTATAAGTCCTCCGCGGCCTGAGTTGAATTACGCCAGCATATGTTCCAGGCCTGGGTTAAGGGACCCAAACCTGAAGAAGATCGTGTTGTTTCGTCCTAAGACAGTTAACTGACCCTGATCCGTCGGGTGAGTCAGGCACACGCATCAACAATCCCTACACACATATACTATTAACATATAACTGCTCCCGAAGGATGGAAGAGTCCTCAGCCGAATCTACGATTCGACTGATCACTCGGGGGCTACTGACATGGTTATACCCTACGGGTACGTAACTTCAGCATACCTAGTCCAGCCCAAGGAAGGCCCACGGCAGACATACGCTGGCCCATGAAGATTTTCGGGTGGCCAAGTCCCATGACGTCTTCGGATCCTTGGAGAGCAAGACTAGAGGAGATAGGAAATTCAAAGGGGTAAAACCCTAGAACTTGTAACCGACTAGGACTACGCCCGGGACCTGCCTAAGTCTATATAAAGGCCAGGAGGGCATGTCCTAGGGCAACTCGACTCATACTTTCGCACACGCATCCACGCCAGATCGAATCTGTGCACCCTGTAACCTTCGGTTCCGCCGTAATCAAAGAGCAGACAAGCAGGAGTAGGGTTTTCCTTCTGGGGGCCTGAACCTGGGTAAATCTCGTGTCCCCTGGTTGCTTGTCTATTAACTGTGCCATGATCTCCAGCATCCCCATCTTCTCCAAAACCCAAGTCCATAACAATGGGCATTGACGAGATTAAACCTCGTCAGTCTCCATAGCTGACTTGTACTCCTCCACACTGGTGGTCAAGGCCTCAATCTTCGCACGAAGGGCTCTCTTCTGCGAGCGAAGCCTCTCTATCACTCCCTACTGAGTCTCTAACTCAAAGTCATTGGCCTCTATCTCGGCCCTCATGTCCTTGATATTATTGTTTCTGTCCTGAACTCTCTTCTTCTAATTCTTGAACTTATTGTCCTGGCTCTCGAATCTGGCCTCCATCTCCTTGACGATCTCGTCTTGCTCCGTGAAGAGCTTGTCCTTCTCCCTCAACTGAACCTGGAGCTCGTCATTGCTAAGCATGACGTGGGTCCTATCTTTGTCGAGGTTCCTAACGAGACTCTCTAAGTCTTGGAGGTAGAGACATACATGCTCAATCGTCTCTCTAGCAGCGTCAGCATACACTATAGCCTCATCCTGCTCGTCATGTCTCCCGAACGGGTGAAAGTAGAGGCCCCGGAGCTTGGTGGAGTGTCGTTCGCAGAGGCATCCAAGTAACTCCTGCATGACTACATCTAGTCCCTTCTCCTTGTCATCATGCATCAGCTTGAAGGTGATCTCCTCCGTGAGTGGCTCCGTCTGGAGTCCCGGCTGTAAGAATCTAAATCCCAAAAGATCCTTCCTCTCAAACTTGGTGAGTTGAAGTGCCTTAATACTAGGAAGTGGGAGGTTGAGCACACTAGTGAGCTCCACAAGACGAGAACCGAAACGAGTTCTCTTGAACCCCTCGGCAGTGTTGATAACAATGATAGGCATCTATTGCATAAGATAGAGAAAGGTTATAAACAATACAAGTAGAGAGAGTTCACAAGATAACAAAAGAACAATGAACATTTTCAACAATAAAAACATACAAGTCATGGCATACAAAAATCCATTACAAACACTATGGTTCAAACATAACTTAGATAGTCTTTTGCAATAAAACAACAAGTGTGGTGGTCCAACTAGCGGAGTACGTCACAATTCTCACTCATATGCTAAGTCTATGATATCTTCCCTTAGATGTTTTATGGCGGCCTCTAAGTCTTGGGTATACTTCTTCTCCTCCTTAAGGTCATTTTGGGTGTTGAGCATTCTACACTTGAGTCTTTCACCAAGCTCCTTGATGGCATTCCAAGCTGCAATTCTTGTAGAGTCAAAGAATGTCGTATACATTTCTGAGTTGGTGCCCATGTAGAATCCCGACTCTTTGTGGTTGTCCCCCTTGTTTTTGTACAAGTGGAGTTGCACCCACCAATATTCTTCTCCTTCATCCATAACTGGAAATCCTTTGTACATGGTGTCACCATGTATCCCCAAGCTAACCATAAGGGTTTTGAGTGCTTTGGGAAACTCCGTCTCACATTCTAAAGTCATGGTCATGAGTGGTCCCTTCTTGACGGCATCGTTGATGGTGGCCATCTACAAATAGAGATGAGAAAGAAGATTAGAAGAGGTTTACGAGAAGAAAAAAAAGACAAGTGTGGAATTTTCAAAGAATTGCATTTTTCCTTAGTGGTTTCCTTAGTCTAATCCAACTTAGAGTCATAATCCTATAGGCAAGACAGTGCTCTGATACCATCTATAAGACCCCACCTTTATAAGCTAAAGGTCCATGTGATTGCAATGCTAGTCCCTAGATCAAATGCTAGCATCCACAGTTTAAGATGAAGTACACAAATACAAAGGTCGTTATTACATCGTCATTCCAGATATAACATAGTCTTTTACAACTCATTAGCCAAAGGCTAGTACAAGAGTTCATATCATAAGTAAATAAAGTAAAGTATTCATCTTCATGTGCCACAGGAAAGCATGTTAAGTGTAGAGTCACAACCCTAATTCTCATCAAACTAACCTGCAACATCATAAGTTACATCCACAATGGGTCAATACATTTGGAATTGTATTGTCAAGTGATACCATAGTAGAGTAGTAGTATCTAACATCTTTATGAATTTGGATAAGTGTAGCTTAGGCCTGCTTTGCTCAGAATAGGGTTTTCCCTATCAGTTGAAAACACTAAGTTTTTGTTTGTCAAAACTCCCAAGGAACCACTAATAGACATTGGTGAACCTTTACCCTTCTTCAACCACAAGTTTTTAACTTTGAAATTGGGATGACGAGATCCTTGATAGGTTCAATGTCTTTGATGCTCAAATTTTCCATTGCCGGGGACATGTCTAAGTACTTAGGTTTTACCCTCTCGACAGGTGGTGCACTTTCCCCCCAAGACTCAACATGCATCGAGACGAGATCTTTCAGAAGCCTTCCCTTAGACCACCATGGATGTGTTCCATCCTATCACCCTACCACCAACTGTCCATCTGGCTAAGTTATTGCAACCTATATGATCAAGGCAGAGCCCATATGCCATGTGGTTGCACTAGAAGCTTCTCAACACTAAATATCTGAAATCCCTTTGTTCTCGGGTGGCTTTCCACAAGTGAGATACACAAGGTAAACCATATACATGGGCCTTGTGTAACCACATAACATAAACCATCATACCATTTCACCCAGGTGATTCATTCACTAAGTTGTTTTATTAAGCAAAACACAAGTCAAAGACTTAGCAAAAATTCCATAGCATGAATATATTCCACCCTTGTTTGCTACTAGCTAGGCTAAGCATGATAACATAACAAGTATCTTAACTTAGATAAAACTCTACCAAGACTACAACTACTAGGATTTCCCAAGGCATAGCATATATATACTTAGCAAAAATTCCATGCAAGCCCTATTCAAAATATCACTAGTGCATAGTAAAAATAATAGGACAATATATATGAAGCACCACTTTCCTTGGTAGTTTGGGGAGTAGCAACAACCCTCACACTCACTATCACCACTACCACCAAAATCTACACATAAAATAATAACACCAAATTCATATTCAAATTTTTAAGAAAAAATAGTATGAATGCATGCAAATGCAATGAAATGACTTTTATATACTAAACAAGTCAACTAAATAGTACTAAACACAAATCCATATATTTAAAGTCTAAACAAACTTAAATTTTCCTCAAAACAATTTTATAAACATTTTATATAGTCAAAATAATCCTATACAGTGTTCTGCAAATAAACCCACTTTTCCAGAAGTAAAATACAATTTCAAGTCCACAGTAATGTAGGTCTCATTTTTCTAAATCCAATGATATATTATTTGCATTTTTTGATAAACAGAACAAAACATATGAATTTTACAAGTTTGCAATTCTAATAGATTCAAAACAGATTTTAAATCTAAAATCCAGACACGTGGGCGCTTGTGATTGACCCGTACAGCTTCGCGCAGATCGATCAACATGAGCCGTAGGATTTAAGTCAGATCCTGTGGCTCAGATCTGGCGATACCGATTCGTTAAGTGAATCTATCCACAGCGCCAGATCTAGATATAACGGCTCTAACGCATGCGACCAAAGACGGACGGCGCGCATGGCTACTACGGCGGCGGCACTACTGGCGGCAATGCTCCGGAGATTCCAGAGGGGGCTAGGGGCAGCGCAGTAGCTTACCAGCGTCGCATGGGTGCGAGGATGCTCAAGGTGGCTTCGGCTTGGACGGGGGCAAGCTGTTGCAGCCGTGGGGGCTCGTCGGAGTTGCGAACAGCGCCGGGTTGATGCGAACAGCGACGAAGGCGACGACCTGGACCACCCCAGTGCAAACAAAGTGCATCAGCTCACGCGCAAGGACAAGGCACACAGGTTGGCTTGGTTTAGAGGTCAAGGGGCGGGCGATTCATACCAGGATTGCTCACTGAAGTTGGTGGTTGCCTCGGGTGCTCGCAGTGCTTGACGGAGTCAACGACCTAGGCCAGTACGGGACAAACTAGTGGTGTTAGAAGAAGCGCAAGGAGCAGAGGAACAACACCGTATGAACGAGGGGCAAGGGGTCGCTCGAGGCTCACAGGAATAGCTCGTCGGAGACGCTCAGGCAGTGGCGACGCAAGCGCGAATACGGCCAGCCTGGGGGCGCTCTGGTGATAGTGGTTGGGGGAAATGGCCGTGGTGGTGTGGGGGTTAAGTACTAGGTGTCAGGGGCGGGGATTACGCAGGCATTGATCGTCAATTAAGCGCGAATCAACGTGGCAGTGATGGAGGTAATGGCGGCGACGATGGGGTCTGGGTGCGGGATTTGGGGAAAGAGATGAGCTGGCCTAGGCCCAGTGGCAGTGTCAGCGGGGTAGGGGTTGCACATGTGAGAGAGAGGCAGAGGGGGAAACAACCCGAGTGGGCTAGATGGGTTGGATCTGGTGCTAGGCTCAAAGTGCAGCTCCTGTTTTCTTTTTTTCTTTTTACCTTTTCTTTTTCTGTTTGATTTTTCAGGAATGGTTTTCAAACCTTTTTCAAACTTGTTTGAATTCAAATCTTTTCTAGATTTTTGTAAAGTGATTCTTGTACTCAAAAGTGTGTCAAACATATCTGTTTACACAAACACACTTTGGTCCTTTGAAAATAAGAACAAAACCATGCCTCATATGAATAGTAAAATGGGCATATAAATGGTTTCGTTTGACTTCAAACTTTGAAAATTTCTGTGCCAACCCTAAATGCTATGACAATATGATTGCAATGCATGCTTTTACAATTCATGATTTTTGGGATGTTACACATTAAGTAGGGATGTAAAGTACACCAATGTTTAGGAGATCTAAACTTCTTACACTTTATGATATTGTGATCTAATTCTTCCTCCTTCGCCCATATAACCACCATTTATCTGCCCCTTAGTGATGAGAAGATTGCGTGTGGAAATATCATGTGTCTCATGTGGGAACTCAATATAACACAGAGTTTTTATCACATTGTCGAAGGGTTCAATGTTGAGTTCATCAAGTGTTCTTGTGTTCATCGTAGTCCTTCATGTGCGGATTCACTGCACTCTCCGCCCCCGGATTCCTCTTGTGTCCATACGGCCCCAACCTAAATCATCCCATGGCATCTGCCATGACACCACCACGACAGTTGGAGCCCATGGTGGGCGCCAACTGTCTTGGTGGTGTCATGGAAGATGCCATGGGATGGCTGAAGTTGGGGTCGTATGGAGGCAAGAGGAATCCGGGGAGGCAGAGTGAGGGAATCTCGGAAGCAATACATCTCACTGACTAAGGCACTATCACGGAAGAAAGAAAGAGATAAATAGGGAATACAAGAATACAAATGTTGGTCAAGGGAACTTACCCGTCAACAGAAGGAGTATGGTATTACCCTCCTCATGACTTTGTGCTTTTTAGAGGGCTTGGCCGACTCTGCCTCAGCTGTTGTCGTTGCCGCAATGCCTTGCTTCTTGGAGGACTTAGTCGGATCAACCTTAGTACCGCAGCTGCTGCAGTGCCCCATTTCTTGGACGGCTTAGTTTTAACCCGGGCCCCCACGGAAAGGGGCGCATCCTCATACACCTGACCGGCTACATCAGCAGATGCAGAGCCAGCGGGATAACCAAAATATATAGGGCAAGGGTCAAATACCTCTAAAATATGACACTCGTCATCATCATCATTCGGCCACTCCCTCATAGTTACTTGGGTAGGAGTCTTACCCGGAGATGTCCTGATGCTGGCATGCGACATCAGCATAAAGTCCTCTGAATCAAATTCTTCTTCATTAGAGGCATCACGATCCTCGTCGAAAGCAGGGGCGGGTCGGCACTGTCATCTGGTTGTTAAGTAAAATTATGTAAAAGAGTGAACAATTCGGGTTAACGGACGAAAACCGATTAAAAGAAAACTCGCCAAGTAAAATGACTCGGAATCTTATCCAAGGTACGAGGTTATCTCGGTCTTAGGGGATAATGCCCCATTCCTAGTAAGGCGCCTTCGTCTGCTTGAAGATAGAGCTGACTTGGTAGGCAACCTAGTCCTTAGATAGATCAAAGGTCGAGTGGTGTGTTTGGTCAAAGCAACCTCAATATTCACACCATTCTACTCCTCTCTCACTCAGAAACACCCCTGACCTGCTCCCGGAGCAAGCCGAGCACCGTGTCGCCGGAATTTGATCGGAGTCCGCCGCTGCCGTGAGGGAAATGCGTTGTCGATTGGAGCCACCCTAGGAGCTGTCATGACCGCCTTCGACTCACTGTCATCGACAAGCTTGTTCGCCCACACCGCCGATGCTAGCTAGAGCCCTAGTAAGCCCACAGCCACTCTCACCATGCCGCTAGGTCAGAATCTCGCCGGAGCGCCATGACGTAGACGATGAACCTAGACCATAGATCGTGTTGAAATCGTAGGGCTAATATTGATCGATACCACTTCGCGTTAGATGACCCGCTGATGCGTGGGACCAGCCTGAGTGAGCCTGACCCGCTGATGCGTTGAAATTAGATGAAAATCTCTAATCACTCTCGTTGGATTCAAACAGTTTGAAACTATGGATCACCCTCAGTAAAAATAACAAGCCAGAAGCTTTTGCAATTTTAACCATTTTTCTAAAATCAACCATAAGTGATTTTGAGTTGATTCAACTCTCAAAAATCACATTTTACAAGACCCTTCTGAATATGTAAAAATCTACAAACTTACATATAGTAGTCCTAGATTAAAACTAAAGAATGACTTTCTAGTCATTTTTAGCCACTTAAATATTATTAAATAATAATGTTAAACTTTATAAATTAGGCCAACCTTTTTAAATCACATTCCCAAGTATTAGAGTATGTGGTGATGACATGTGTCAATATGATCCCATATTTTTAATTTGGAGAATATTAAATCTTAAACAACTTTTCAATGAGTAGAAATTACCTTCCTAAAAATAAGATAAATAAAATCCTATCATCCTTTCTTGTAATAATAGAGATGATCTTTGATCATCTAGTGTGATCCTTGTGTGATAAATAGAAGTAGTTAAGTATTGTTTGGTGATTGTGTACCCGGGCTACAACAAGGAGGAATTCTACAAAGACGAGGAAGAGAACTTCGACCAACTTACCAACCAAGGCAAGCTATATTATGCAAGATATTCTATCTAAGTCAGCAAGCTAAGCTAAACCATGCAAGTCTCACTTACAAGCCTTATTATACATACCCTAATGATACCCTTTTGAGTAAACCAAATCCCAGTTTTATTTGCAAGCGTTACCTTTCGCAAAGTTTTTCAGTAGTTAATAAATTGGATGATTAGTGGAAAAGGATAAAGTGTTCCCAAGAGCTTGGAACATGTTTAAGATAGATACACCAGCTTAGTACCCTACAAATAGTGACACACACCCCTTTTTTATAGATGCTAGTGCTAATGTAAACTTGATCACTAGATGGGAACAAATGATTATGAAAACCTTGGAATGATGAGTCATTATTGAAATTCTTTGACATGTGTTATGGACACAATGATTTGAAGGTGATGGTGAATGAAGGATGTGACTTGACTTTGATAAAAACTGATAGTTGGGTTCGGATGCGATACCATTCCAACATTTACCATACAACCACAATACCAGATTTTGGGTAGGGCTTGACTGGAAGTTATTATGTCTTAGTATGGGTTCCCTCGCGAAACAAGGTGAGCTGAGGCTACCTTGTGAATGTGACTGTCCACCTATGTAATGCCTAAGATGACAGATGGTCATGGTTGGGAGGCCAAACTCATAGGGGAGGTGCCTATACTAGGTTGTGTAATTGAAAGGTTAGGATTGATTATCCGCATACTAAGTATGATGATTCAGGATTGTTCCTGACGGATGTATCGAATGTTGTGGTGAAAGTGTACCACCTCTACAGAGTGTCAAACTATTCGAATAGTCGTGTCCGTGGTTATGGACAGTTGGATGGCCATACTGTTCTGTTGTCAGACATTTTCCGAAATGACCGTGACTTGAAAGATGACCTCGACTTGAACCCATAGGTTGTGGAAATGAAGTTAGGTGCCCGCCTAAGTAACCTAGACAACTAAAGTTAGACTTTTGTTACTAGTTACTAGTTGAAATAAAATTGGCTTGTGGCAAACAAACCTAGAGCTTAAGAATCCTATAGAATGGCCTTACTGCTTTAGTGAAAGTTTGCGAGTACTTCAACATACTCATGGCTTTGTCCCTGGATATTCCCATGGTCAGACTATGAAGGGGAATACGAGGAAGATGAATAGCAGGACGCTTACAATAACTAGGATCATCTCCCATCGTTAGCATTGCCTGTGACCCTGAAGATGGAGCCTCGACCACACTACCTTTATGCGTTGATTGTAATCAGACTTGATCATGAGATCAACTATTTGTAAGACTGTTATGGTTTTTAATGGATGATGAACTATGGTACCAATCTGTTATGTCTCGCAAAAATGGTAATCCTGGGATTGCGATGTACGGCATAATAGGCATCTGGGATTAAAAAATCCGTGTGTTGACAAGTTGGTATCGGAGCCATCCTGACCATAGGAGACCCTAGATAGAATGGATGTCATAAAAACTTAATTTCCATAGAAAGTGAATATCTTTGAAATCCTATTCTCACTCTTACCCTTGAAATCCTTTCCAGAATGAGAGTCAGAAGTTCCTTAAAATGTTTTCAACCTTGCCTAAAAATTGGTACACTTGATCACTTTTCTAACTTACTCCTCTCAAATTGCTTATATAAGGATTACGCCTACAACAAGTTCTACCAGCTGGGAAATGGAGGGAATCTCATCTTTGAGAACGACCTGAGCAAGCTGGCTGAATTTCTGGAGCGCCTGCATCCGGAATTCTATGGAGCTCAACTCCATGATCACCCCGGAGGGGAGTTGCAATGGCTAATAGTTGTCGATCTTCACAGAAAGATGGAGCCACCTACCTTAGAGAAGATTCATTTCACCATCAGAGAGAACAACTGGATCTATGGACTGGACAGAGCTATGCAGGAAGCACTTACCCGATTATGTGGGCAGAATATCAACAAGATCATCGGCTGTGACTTCCCCAGAATTAAGGCTAGACAAATCCCAGACCTTCGTCTGAACATAAGCCTAACCTAATATCAAAAGTGTATAGAGAGAAAATTGGTAACACAAAAGTGACCCTACGACACAAAATGTATTACAACAAGCTCATAATTGAGCGAAGAAACAAAATATTACAAGCAGAGGTCACTGACCAAAAACATCAAACGACGGATAGAAAATTATGCTATTAAGTATAGAAAACTTAACAAATGACCTAAGAGGCCTGAAGCATAACGATGACGTCCAATCCATAGATCCCAGACTGCCGACTGGGAAATCCAAACTAATCGTCGATGTTGATGCCGTGAAGAACTCATCTTCTATGGTAACACTTACTCAGCTGCAAAGGTATCAACGAAGCAAGGGTGAGTACATTGTGTACTCTGCAAGACTTATGGTTGGTGGAGTTATTTTGCATAAAGCGGTCTTTGTTTTGTAAACAAGAGGAGAAGAATCTCGACTAATCAGAATATTTTAAAAGGGGATAAGAGAGCGATATCTCAAACTTTTGATATCCGCCGAATAATCATCAGCTGAACCTAACTAGGATCACCCCCTCATACCCATGAGGAAGCATCCTTAAGCACACATTGATCAACTTGCCAAGTTTTACGATTAGGTTTAAGTTCTCTATAATCTTTGAATCTGGTTTCCAAGTCGTCCATAACCGTGGACACGGCTTTTCAAAAAGATTTAACCCTGCAGGGGTGTACAACTTTACCCACATGTACCAACCGATTCTTAATGCCAAGCTATAAGCCCTCTTCCTTGGAAGGCCGGCATAGAGTGGTTGACCATGACCTTTACCTTGGTTTCACCGAGACCATGAGTCACGCACTAGGGAGATGCCACCGTAACAGGTCGAGTCCTGAAGTCGGTCCCTAATGATGTGAAAAGGGTTTGAGATTACGGATGCCGGGCATCTCCCATTCCCTGCCACGCTTACCTACCTGTATGAATGCACCTCCTTCACCTCCATTCAAGAACATCCAAGATGCGTATGTTGAATGGAAAGCCCGAACTATGTGACTCATGGAATCTACTCGACAAGTTAGTTGGTCGAGGGGGTTTCCAGGCCCCCGTGTGGCTATACGCTCGTCTTGGTCCATAGCAAAAAATCAGGTCCTAGTAGTGGCAAGTATGGGACCGCAAAAACCATAACCCACCGTGGCCTCCCATACAAGCATTAGCATGTTTAACTTTCATCTCTTATGATACCACGTCATCTTGTCATACTTGGTTCATTCGCAGCTCTGATTCATCAACCGGATGGACCAGCGGTAACAGCTAAGCATGGCTAAGCACAACAGATGTAACAGCTCTAGCAACACTTCACAAGCCAAACCCTAGTTATGCTAGGAGCAGTGGATCAAGGAATATAGTCTTCAAAGGTAACATGCATCATATAGGGTTACTCTACTTATCGATAAAATACTTTTGAATCGTATGCAGATGGCAAGAATGAAATACTTTGAAAGCATAGGATTCATATGTATGTGCGGGGCTTCGCTTGCCTTTGCCAGTTGATATCCAGAAAGCAGAGCTTCAGACATCTGGTACTTGACTTGATTATACTTGGTCAAGTATTGGTCTTCGAGCTTCGACGGTGTTGATCTTGACCTTCGATCTTGATTCTGATATCGTATTCTACCGGAGAAGAACCAAAAACCAAAAAGAAAGGAAACAATCAACACATGGCCTCGATGCAATTCTCAATCAATAATGATGATATGACAAGTTATAAGTTGTTGGATTGTAACCCTAAACATGCTCGACCATTTTAAACAGGGTTCAAGAGGTGCAAACCCTAGAACAGGGGGATCCTTGGAATCACCTGCGGGGTTCAATTGGTTCTTCTAATTAAACTTGCAATTGAAGTTTCTTATCAATGCATGATGATAACTTAAATAGGTAGGTCTCATTTTTCTGAACATTTTGATATATTATTTGTATTTTTCTAATTTAAAATGAATTAGTTATGATTTTTCCCAATTTTTATTCATTTTAAATCATTTTTGGAATATTATAAATAATTTACATTTTGGAATTACTTTTAGCATTTTATTTAATCAGAAAAATTTCTGAAATTATGTTTATCTCGCTTACATCTGGACCCCACCTGTCAGGTATTTACTAATTACAGAAAACAATTACAGAAAACAATTACAGAAAACATTTATTCATGTAGAGGTCCCAACCTTTAATAAGGTAGAGATCCCTGTGTTAACAATGCTAGTCCCTGGATCAATAGGTAGCATCCATAGTTAAGATGTAATATCAAGAAAAAAAGGTCATACTACAACTTTATAACCAGGAATAAAATAATTCATTACATCTTACATAGCTCATTTGGCTATCTCATTACAATGCAGCAGAAATAGCTATATAGCATGGAGTCCTTCATCTTCAAAGTGCCACCGGCAATCATGTTGGTTGTAGACTTGTAATCCTATTCAACACACTTCTCTAACATCAAGAAAACCTGCAACATTATAAGTTGCGGCCACAAGGGTCAACACATTTGAATTGTATTGGCAAGTTTCACTACTACGTAGAAATAAGAGGAACCTTTCAATATATGCATATTGGGCTAAGTAGGGGTTAGGCTCATTTGCAGAAAGCAATATAGTTTTATCCTATCTTTTCAAAATAGTTTTGATCTTTTGACAATCTTTGTGAACTCCTTGGAAAACTTCAAGTGCTTCTAATCCCTTGTTGACACCATCAAGTTTTACTTTGAGAAATTGGAATGTCGAGATCTTCCATAGCTTTAGGCCTTAGTTGCTCAGTGTTATCCGTAACCGGGGACACGGCTAAGTACTTAGAATTTGATCTTCTGCAAAAGTTGTACACTTTACCCACATGACACAATCTCGTCTTGACGCCACCAGTGGCCACTGGATAAGTACACACCAAATGGAGTACCAGCAGATCGAGAATGTGACAAAGTCTTTCCATAGAAGTCCTCCGAATACACAATGCTAGCCTGTCTACCAGGCACCATTGTAAGGATATATTTTCAATACACGAATCTAGTTTACCTGAGTAGGTGCCAATGCAAGGGTCTTCCACTATGTAGTTGACTAAGCCAGAGCCCATTTAGCATGTGGCCGTACACGGAAGCCACTGTACGAGAAACATGTTCAATCTCTAAGTCCCTGGGTCATTTTCTTCTAGTGCACATACAAAAAGATAGCCATATAAACATGGTTCCCTTTGTTTCCACCTTGTCCAAAATTGAGTATCCTCATTCCACCCAGGTGGTTCATTGAGTACTTGTTTTATTATATAAAACATATATTTTTCCAATACTTCATATATTCATAACATGCTATTCCATCCCAAGTCTATAGCAGGGCTAAGCATACTACAACTATGATGTTTTCACTAAGGAAGGTATAAAGGATTTCCTAATAGGACATAGCATAGCATAGTAACATAGTAGCCCTATCGTGCATACTACAAAAATACCACTAAGTGTAGTGAAAATAGTAGGACATGGATGATAGTGTCACTTTACTTTTTAGTAGATAATATTGGTTCACTCCTTGATCTTGCAAATATCACACTCTTCAAATTTCACTACAATTCATTCAAGCAAGCAGATATTCAAACTAGCATTCAAACAATTCACCACATAAAACAATAAAATCAAGAAATGCATGCAAGCATGCAAAAGATTGTTTTATTTGGAAAAGTGGTTTCTATTAGGCTCTAAACATTTTAAAGCTCCTATTGGTCATTTACGAAAGTGGTAAAACCATTAAATTCAAGTTGGTGAAAATGGCCATTTAAATCATTTTTGTTTTGCTAAAAATTATTTAAATCAAAGTAATATTTTGTAGTTTAGTCAAATATATTCTTTAAACACAAATGTTAGTGTTTATGGTTAAAGGGTTTTAATATTAATCCATTTGCAAAAGGTTTCACCTAAATTCCATTTTTTTAAATCAAAACAATATTATTATTTGCTAGAAATGCCCTTAGCAAGGTAATAATTTACTAGGGTTCATCAAATATATTTTCAAATCCTAAAACTTGGTGTTTGGGGTCAGAGAGTTTAAATCAAATCATTTCCCAAAGGTTTTACTCAAAAAGAATTTTCGAACCATAATAACATTTTTATTTAACTAGAAATGCTTTTATTCAAATATTTATTCCCTAGTATCACAAAATATACTTTTAAATCTACAAGTTGGTTTTTATGGTCAGTAGGTTCAAAACAATCCATTTACAAAATATTTTACCCTAAAAAAAATTTTAGAATAAATTTTATACCAAAATAGGCCTAACCAATTTTCTGCAAAAACAATCAATTTTACAGAACCAAAATACTAAACAAAGTCCATGGTTGTAAAGTTCACATTTTTCTGAATCCAGTGATATAAAATTTGTAAAATTTGGAAGTGTGGATTAAAAGTTATGAATTTTATAAAATCAAACATCTAATAGAACATTTCTGTTTTTAAATCAACACCTAGGGCCACGTGTCTTAACCTCATTGGGCAATGCTAGGATCGACTGATGCGGTGCGTTAGATCTAAATTAAATCGTATGGTGCAGATTGTTTTGTACCCCTTCGTTAAGTGAGTCTATCGTGTCTCTTGGATCTAAATCCAATGGCTCACAATACGCCAACCATAGATGGGCGACGCTGGCGCTCTGTCAGTGGCACTCCGGTGAAGATAGTAAGCGAGAGAGGGGAAGGGTTTTACCATACTTGCCGTGGCGTGGGGAAGCTCAACGTAGTCGTAGGAGGTCAGGGGGCGTACGGGTTCGACAACGATTGCTCGCTGGAGTCGTTCCTGGCGGCGGCACGTTCTGATGTTGTCGGGGTCGACCTTGTAGGCCACACGCGGACTATTGGAGAGCACCTAGAGATGCACAGGACGCAGGCGATCTAGATGGTGTGAGTCACAAGTCAAGGCGCGCACGAGGTTAAGAGCTAAGACTCACCGGACTTGCGGTAGAGGACGATGACATTCGGATTGGTCGTTGCTAACGCTCTGGGGAACGCGCGGACGGCTGAAGGTACTGGCAGATGTGCCTGGTGTTGACCAACAGACCCGTGGAAGCTAGGAGGAAGGAGGGGGTCTAGGTTGGCCGGAATGGGCCGAAGTAGCTCGTCGGGGACAGTGGGTTCATGCGAGAAATTCGTGCAGCCTGGTGGCGAAAGGGAAGGGGAGACTGAGGGGCAAGGTAGAGGGGAGGAAGGCACCTTTATCTCGCGTGATGGCTGGGAGAATTATTCCTGTATCAATGCGAATTTCAAGCTGCAAATTAACGCCAGAAACGGCAGAGAGGGAGAGAGGCGTGGTCGTCGCGGGATAGACGATGATGACGGGGTAGGTGGGGTCCATTGGTCAGCGACATAGGGGGAGTGCGCGTGGGGTACAATCGTCAGCGACTGTGCAAGTATGCTTGCGTGTGAAAGAAAAACGGTTCGGACAAGATATGGGCTACGAGTTGGGCTGGACTGTGCCTTGTTTTTGGGCTGGGTTTGTTTCCCTTTTTTTCTACTGAATCTTTTTCCTTTTCTATTTTTCTGTTTTGATTTTTGTTCAAATAATTAAAACACCATTTGAATTCAAACCTCTACCAAACTTTCATCAAGCTTTTAATACCGTTTTAAACTCCATTTTAGGATAATTAATTTATTCCTTCATGGTTTATTAGTTATTTAAATAGACATTTGTCTTTGTTTTGAATAGGGTTTAAATATGTTTTTAAACTTTATTTGAATTCCAATTTTTACAAAACCTTTTTCAGTAGGTTTTATTTATTTAATTGTGAAAATAATTTACTTTGAATTATTATTTAAAATACTTCAATTTTATTTAATGATCATTTTAAATTGGGAATTGTCTTTATTTAAATAAAACTGGATATTAATCAATCCTTATGATTTTATTTATATATTCTTTACTCTTTTTATAAATCAATAATCTTTCATTTCATTTGTTTGGCCAAGATTTAATTTGGCTTTTAAATATTCCTTATTTATTTATTTCTTCCTTTGCCTTATAAAATCCATATCTTTTTATTCAAAGATCCAAAATTGGTGATTTCAATTTGCATAATTTTATTTAATATTTGTTTATCCTTTTAAATCTCTTTAGGGTTTATTTGCTCAAGATTTGGCATGGATTTTAGATAGGGCTTTATTAGCTTTGGAAATTAATTCCTTTTATCTTAATAAATTCATAAGTTTTTATGTATGACTTCAATTTGAGTGAAACCAATTTCTATGGTTTTATAATATTTTACTTTATCATTCTTGATCATTTATAAATGTTTGTTGACAAAATTTTATATGGATCAAATCTATAGTCTTAGAGAGATCTTGGAAATGTATTATTCCATTAGGGTTTTAGGGTTTTGGTTTAACTTTTCCAAGTGTTTAAATTTCAATATACATTATTGATGAATGCATTTCACTTGTTTGATTCCCTTTTCATTCAAAGTTTTTTCAAGATGGGTTTTGATATTTCCATTTGGAATCAAAAAGTTCCTTTCACCCTAAATTTCAACAATCATTTCTTTTATTTATTTATTTTTCACATTTCAAAATTTGGAAAATTTTGGGATGTGACAATTCAAAAGATTAAAAGAATTATGGCGTCATGCTGATGTCACCCTAGCATCAGCATGGCCCTGCTACAGATCGAGCGCGGCCACGGCGATTCCGAGGGCATGTGACAACGCTGAGGCGCGCGTGGGAACGAGGAGATCAAGGGGAGGCAGATGGTTGCTGCGCCGCCCGGTTTTTGTCACCAGAGGGC
The DNA here is from genome assembly GCA_916181665.1 of Avena sativa. Taxonomy (NCBI): domain Eukaryota; kingdom Viridiplantae; phylum Streptophyta; class Magnoliopsida; order Poales; family Poaceae; genus Avena; species Avena sativa. The sequence continues at coordinate 515,431,000 of OV702294.1, forward strand.
AGCCGAGGACGAGCTACTGCGGCGGCGGCCTCGGATGGACGGTGGGAGAGAGATACAGAGAGGGAGGAAGCCGATTGGGAGGTGATGGAGCACCCGCGGCTCACTAGGACCCTGATGGAGGGCTCGGAAGGGCACGGGGAGGCCGGAATCAGTGGCACACACGGTGGCCGGAGCGCGGGAGGGAGCTTTCAATTGCAGCGTCTAGGGCTTCTCCGTCTTGTTGGTTGGACGAGGTGAACGAGGACTTCACGGCGGTCACGACGGTGGCCTTAGAACGACGAGGGGTGGTCGGAAACTGTGGGGCGCCGGCGATGTCTGGGCTAGGGTTCTTCGGTCGGAGAGAAATTGGGGATAAGAGGGGATCTAGGGTTCGTCCAAAGGCGTGAGGGGGTCTTATAGATGCTCAGGGAGGCGGTAGCGCGCATCTTGGTGCCGGCGGGGATCCTGGCGTGGCTGAACGGCGACAACAAAGAAACGCATCATCTTCTGCTCGATGTCCTTCTGGCTGGAGGTTGAAGAAAAGGAAAAGAAACTCGAGGGGGTACCGGGCCAGGGAATTGGGCCAGGTGGGCTAGGTAGTCTTCCCGGTTGGGCCAAGCCAGAGGGAGGGAAAGAGGGCTGCGTCCTCATTAGGATAGAAACCCTATTTTTTGCCCAGGTATTTTTCTATTTTCTATTTTCAATTTCTCTTTTGTATTTTCAATTTTCAAATCTGTTTTAATTATTTTCAAAATACAAAAACTTTTCCAAACATTTAAAATACTATGGAGACCCTTATAACCATTTGGGTTTCCATAAGTTTTGCACTTTTCAAAATTTCAACACCATTTGAAATGTTTCAAATAGAGAGGGAAAAAGCTAGGGTTTAGGGTTTTTCTTTAATTTTTCTTAGTTTCATTTTTTAAATATGATGCTCATGCTATGCACATACAAACCCTAATTAACATCTAATAAAACTAGGGTTGTTACATCAGCACCCGCTTTGCTTACTATGTCAGAAGTGACTCCAACGGATAACCCCTGGATCTGCCAGGCCACCCTGAGTTGAGGCACCACGTAGACCATCTTGCCTTCATGCTTAGTGAGAGTCAAAAGGAACTAGACAATGCTTGTGCTAACGCCAATGTGAAGCAACTTGCTACCGCCAAGAAGGACCAGACCTTCGCCATTCTCGTGAAGGAGCGCAAGTGCGGTGACCCAGCATACCACTACATGTGTAGTACACTATAGTCGTTGACATGACATCCACAGAACACCATTTCGTAAATATCACATCCCTCAGAGTGGTACAACATAAACATTGCGGATCCATATTACAAAGGTACACACATTATTATTATTACAATACCGGAAGTTCAAGACTTCCAAAAGATCCAACTTACAAACCAAAATATAAGATGTTCAGCGGAAATTTAAAAGTAACAACTCCGACTAAGAGTGGGGATCAACAGCTTATTTTATAGAGCTCATGCTGCTCGGCTCCATTAGTTACTACTAACTAGACCCTTAAGTGGACTAGTTCTCATCGACACCGTAGCGGATCTCGTAGTCCATGCCTTCAACTCCTCCGGATAGATCAGGTTCCTTGTAGAACACGTCTTCTTGGCATTCGACTGCATACATTGGCACGTCTTCGAAATCCTCAGAGTCTAAGCAAGGGATCAAAGGAAAGAATGAGTAACAGCGTTACCCAACAAGTTCATTATATGCAAGGTGGGAACTTTGATGCTCTAACTACCACCTCGGATTATAAATCCTTGGCACTATGTAGTTTTTGTAAATCTTTCTTCAAAGATTGATTTTATTCTGAAATACTATGAAAATCAGCCTTCACAGGTTGACTAGAACTTTCATGGAGTTCCTTTCATGCTGCGTTCGTAGCTCCTTCCCGGAACAGGGAGTAACAAGTTACAATTCTTACACTCTGCAGAGGTGCGTTACTTTACCCATGAGAGATCAACTCCTTGTTGCACAACCGGGCGTACTTTCCCGTCCACAATTCCATGATGTGGGCCCAGTAGTTGGTCCAAGCCAATCACTGCCCCCTTCGCGACCCCGCATGCCTCCTTGGTGTACACCATGCCCACATAATGAATTACGGCAATGGCTTGTACAAACCGTTAGATGCCAGAACTATCGTAGGACGTTGAGGGTTCCCACCCATATGCTCCATATCCTCTACGAATTACCAATTAATATGCATGCTACGAGGATAATAGCCACAACCTGCACATCCGGCTTCATGCGAGAGGAAGAAGATACAGCTGACTTCTCTGTCCCATTCCAAATCTCATGGCTAACGCGTATTATACGGCGCTAGAATCACTGATGTCAGGGGTTATTAAGTCCCTACTTGATCATCATTGTTGCAATTAGAACTCTAAGTTCTATTGCTCCATCATATCACCACTTAGGATGATATCTATAATTTCTTTATTTGTGAAAATAATATTTTCTTTCTTTATAGCATATATGATAACACACAATTTGCAAATAACTTGATAAAGACCCTTCAAAGGACATGAGCAAGTGATGGACTTGCCTTGTGATGGCAAGGTAGTGAAGTCTGATGCTTGCACTGGACCTTGAGCTTCTAGTTCTACAAAAACATCATTATTGCCCGGTAAGGACAATATTTAAAGAAGCAAAATGATTATACAAGTAATGTCATGCATTATTTAATTTTTATATGCATTTACCCCAAAAAGTCCCTTTTAGTAATAAACAATTTATAAATATTATTTTTTAATATTTTATAAAATATATTAAATTATTTTATTTTATTTCCCTTTTATTTGATTTTTATTGATTTAATAATCCTTTTAGGAATTATCAATTATACATTAAAAATGGTGATTAAATATTTATTTAGTATTTTTCTAAAATACTACCATATTAATACATAATGAAAGTGAATTTTAATTAATTTTGTAACCTTTCAATAATTTTGTAAAATTCCATAAGGAATATATAATTTACAAAATTCCTAATAAAATTTAAATGTCTAAAATTTTATACTTTTAATTTATTTGGGTAGTTTGGATTTTTGTGAATCCAAAAATATTTTATTTATAACTTTTGGATTTCGATTTTATTTTCTAGAATTTTATTAAGTCCAGGGGTATTTTGGTCCTTTTCTTTTTATTAAAACAGGCCTGAAATTGTTTCTAGGCTGGTTATTCTTATTGGGCCCTGTTGGCCCACTAGTACTAGACAAAAGAGCCACCCCGAAGGGTCTGGCCCAGCTCGGCCCACTCCTCACTGCCTCTCTCTCTCGAGTTCATCTTCTCCTCCTCTGACCCAGACCTGTGGCCAGCGATGCCGCCACCGGCGATTCCTGCCGTCGTCGGCCGTTCTGGTCGCCGCCGTGGTGTATTAGGGGGTTGTCGATGACGCCCGTTTGTTCTATCCAATTGGATTCGAGCCTAGGGCTCTCCTGCGATGGATCGATGTCGTCCCGAACCCTAGGATTTGGGGATTGGCATGTATTCAAGTGCGACCGTGGTCGCCGTGCATTGAGGTGATGCTCTGCCCTTGCAGGCGTGATCAGGGTCATTGCCGTGGCACTGTGCGGGTTGCAGCGCCCCCTCTGGGGTGCTCCCCATGCCGCCATGGCCGTCGGCCCCCTTCTTCCTCTTCTATATATCCTTCAGCGAGTACCTACGGTGAGTTTGATTCCCCTCTCCTGGTGCTCTCTGTGTTTGCTGATTCGATACTAGATGTTAGCAGTGTCCTCTCTGGCTACTATCTGATTCAGATTAGGATGATTATCCCTTTTGGGTTCCTGTGATGTGCTTGTTCATGTACTGGATGAATTGATTCATGTTTAGATGATCTGTACACATGCTAAATGCTTATTGGTCTAAGGATTGTTGCTTAAAATGATATATGATGTTTCTGGTGGCTTACTAGATGATTTGATGCTTGGATTGCATCTGATTCAGATGATGTGGTTGTATGTGAAACATGCTTGGTAAAGCCAATGATTTGATAGCTTTCTACTGTTTATTGGATTCATGGTCCTGATTATGGTAGGATACAGCTACTTTCCTAGTGCTGTTAGTTTGGGAATTAACATGTGGTCTGAGATCATCATGATCTCAAACAGTGAAGTGTAACATAAAAATATCCTAATTATGATTCCTGTGTTAACACGAAAATGATTAGTTAGTTGATTGTCTGAATCTATGATGATTTACTGTCTTTCCTGATTCATAATGGATTGTTCTTGTGACACCATCATGTGTGGCACACAAGTTTGATTCTAAACCATGGATTTGGTTAGTTTATGTTTAAAATAATCTTGGCTTTGAAACATAAATAGAGATGCTCTTCTCTGAATTCCCTATGACCAATGATGTTGGTCTGAGGCTTAGGGATTCAAATCTTATCTAATTGGTTCATCTAGATAGTCTTGGTAGTGGTACCAGCTATTCTTTATTGAATCATAGCTTGGAAAAATGATAGTGAGCTTGATCAATCTATGGATCCCAAAGATTTGTTTCTAAGGTGCTACCCTTATTTTAGGGATGTGCCTAGAAATAGATCATAGGTATATGTATGACTGAATTGTAGAATATTGTTTGACAACCAAAGAAAGGATGTTGATCTGAGCTCTGGTTGGATTCTAGTGCTTTGCTGTTTGCCTTTAGATTTTCAGAAATCCCTATGATGGATTCAACCCACTTGGGTGTCTTCTGAGGGTTTGTTTTGTAAAACAACACATGCCTTTCTCTAAATAAGATGATTAGATCATGTGAAGGTTTTATGAAACTCACCACAAAAGCTGATATTTGTGGAGTAAGTTGGTGATGATCTTGATCTGGTTTTGCTAGACTCCTGTGCTTGATCTGGAGCTAGTCTGCTCCTCCTAGCTCCTGGGCTTGGCCTTGCTGTCCACCTGGTTCATCCCCCTCCTTATGTCACCATCCTGGTGGTGTTTGGGTTAATCTGGTGGTTGGTTTGGCTGTTGTTCTTGGTTTACTTGCTGTTCACCCTGGCTGTGCTGTGGTGTGGTGTGGTGTTGCACTGAGGTGCTTCCCCACGGCTGTGCTCTGGTTTTGTTTGATCTATCTATGCTTGTGAAGTCGACAGCACACCCTTTGCATGCTTGTGTGTGTGCAGCCTGTGTGCCTGCTCTGCACATATGGATAGGTTCAGAAAATTTGAACTTACTATTACCAATCTACTTTTACCTTGGCTAGTGAATTTGTCCCTTTTTGGCTGTCATTTGTATTCTGGCTGGGAATTTATGAAAGATGAAATCTTTCATATTGTTGAAACTTGCCCCTCCTTAACATTTCTCAATGATGAGATTGTCAAGTGCACCTCACTGACATATCTGAGAGAAATATCTACTAACACTAATCTTGTTTTTATTTCTGTTTAATATTTGTTTTGCAGGTTCAAAGATAAAGATGAAGACGTAGTTTAGGTTTTAGATATATGATAGTTAGTAGATGTAATTTCTTAGTCCTTTGTAATTTTATTATAGTTCTTGTAATCTTTATTTTAGTCAATTGTAATAAAGATTATATTATTATTAATAAAGAATATCCTTATTATTTATTCTGTTGTAATTTTTTTATGTCTTCATAATATGAAAATGAATTTCATAATTTATATTGTTTTGAGATTTAAGTTATACTACCTATATCTTAATTAATTTAAGATTCAAATCTTATATCTAAATCTTTTAAATTATTATTCAAACACGTAAGTTTTTTAAATTCAAACCCATTTCAAAACACACATACTTCTTTAAGATCACATCAAAGTTTATAACAATCCTCCTTTAAGTCTAAATCTAATCTTAAAGTAAGAAAGAAACATTGATCACTTAAAGTTTTATTTGGCAAAAATTTTACCCACATTTTCACAAATAGATGCATGCAACAATACATAATCCGAAATCTACCCTTCGTTAGGTTCTAAATGCTGGGATGTTACAGACTTCCGCCCTTAAATTAAACTTCGTCCCGAAGTTTGTTAGAGATGTACCTGAATAATTCTAGATAAGTCTTTCTTAAATCCTCTTCCTTCTCCCATGTGGCTTCCCTTTCAAGGTGATGTTCCCATTGTACCTTGCAATATTTGATTGCCCTATTCCTCAATCTTTTCCAATTTTCTTCCAGAATCTTGTAGGGCTTTTCAATATAAGTCAGGTCTGCTTGTAGTTCTATCTCTTGATGTGTTATTGCATCCTCTGGAACTTTCAAACATTTGCGAAGTTGTGACACATGAAAAACATTATGCACTTGAGCCAGTCTTGATGGTAATTCTAAAGCATAAGCTATAGTTCTGTTTTGACTCAGTATCTTGAATGGTCCGATATATCTTGGACTTAATTTTCCTTTTACTCCAAACCTTTTTACTCCTTTCATTGGACTTACTTTCAAATAGACCATATCCCCTACTTCTAGATGCCATGATCTTCGGCTTTGATCCGCATAACTTTTCTGCCTGCTCTGGGCTATTTTCAGTCTATCCCTGATCTTATCAATGATGTCTTGTCTCTCCTTGATATAATCTGGCACAAAATCTTTGCTGCTTCCAGGTTCATACCAACATATTGGTGATCTACACTTCCTTCCATACAGAACCTCATATGGAGCTGCCTTCAGACTACTCTGATAGCTATTGTTATAAGAAAATTCTACCAATGGTAAGTGATCCTCCCATGTTCCTCCAAAATCTAGTTCACAAGCCCTCATCATGTCTTCTAGTATTTGATTTGTTCTTTCAGTTTGACCTCCTGTCTCAGGATGATATGTCGTGCTGAAATCTAACTTTGAACCAAGTGCTTCATGCAATTGCTTCCAAAATGTTGAAGTAAACACTGATCCTCTATCAGTTACGATCTTCTTGGGTACTCCATGCTTACTTACTATCTCTTTAACATATACTTCAACTAACTTCTCAGCATTATCCTTTTGATTCACTGGAATAAAATGTGCACTCTCAGTGAGTCTGTCCACTATTACCCATATCATATCCTTCTTTTTTGGTGTCATAGGTAATCCTGTGATAAAATCCATGCCTATTTCCTCCAATTTCCATTCAGGAATTTCTAAGGGTTGTAATGGTCCTGCTGGATTTTGATTGTCACATCCCAAGATTTTCAAAATCTTGTAATGTGAAAAACAAATAAACAAAATAAATAATTGATGAAATTTAGGGTGAAAAGAAACTTTTGTTTCTAAATGGAAACTTAAAATCCCATCTTGAACAAACATTGGTTAATGTTTGAATCCAAACTATATTCGAATCAAGTGAAATGCATTCTTCATAAATGCATCTGGAAATTTAAACACTTGGAAAATAAACCAAAAACCTAAAACCCTAATGGAATAAAATCATTTCCAAGATATCTCTAAGACTATGGATTTGATCCATATAAAAATTTTGTCAACAAACATTTACAAATGATCAAGAATGACAAATAGAAATATTATAAAACCATAGAAATTGGTTTCACTTAATTTGGAGCCTGTAACATCCCAAAAATACTAAACTTGGATCATCAAACTCTAATCATCAAAATTAGGGTTAACAAAAACTTTTCTAATTAAAATTATGAAAGCATGCATATGAGTATGCCTTGAAATTGAAATTCTTTTGAACCAACTTGTTTGTGTGTTCCTTTGCTTGTAAAATGTTTCTTAGGTGAAATAAACATCATCTAAAACATTTCCCAAACTTTTCCTAAAGACAAGAAAATCAAAACAAATAAAATAAAGGAATGGTCATTTTGACCAATTTAACTCCCATGCCTACTTTGGTTGTCTCAAACTTTCAGAACCTAATAGAAACTTTTCTGGATCTTTGCACCCCTTGAATGTACTCATAACAAAGTATCAAGGCCCACTTTGTGATCATCCAGAAACTTTCAAATGGATAGTTTAATTGACAATTCAAAATTGAATCTTTATCATATGGGAAGATCCCACTTTTTCAAAAACCACTCAAACAAGATCAACTTTCAAAACCCAAGCATCTACAGACTCACCAGCACCAATCTAGCACACCCACCAAAAATCTTTTCAAAATTCAAAACTTGAATTCATGCGGCCATTTCATCAAACACTTGGTAGACACAAATCAAATAAAATCAAAACACTGTTGTGAGTAGTGATTCTTGCCTAACTGGTTCCCTATCCAGCTCACAACCAGCTCAGTAGATCATCTAGCAAGATTAACCAAGCACTAGCACCACTGTGAGCTTGGCATTGTCATCAATGGTGAACAGCCGAAGCCACCCTTGTCACCCCCATGTCGACAACAAGCTAGGAGTAGAAACAAGCCTAGCCAGCATGTCTGGGAGCAAGCCAACACTCCACCGCCACTCCCTGTCCACCGCTCGAACCCTGCCAGCCACTGGACCACGCGCACGGACCATGCCAACCTCGCCAGCAACCATGCCGAGAGCACGCCCCGTGTGCCACGCTCGACCAACGCCCACAGACCGCGTGCCGCCCTCTTTGCATGCATACGTGATCACCACCTTCCCAGAAACCCCGCAGACACGCTCGTTCACCGCCGCGCGGACCACGTGTGCTGTGCGCCATTAAATTCTCCGTCGGGCACGCGCAGAGCACCGTCGTGTTCCGACCGAACCGCACTGCCCCACGTCTCGCCACCGTACCATTGAGCATCACCAGGGAACACCGCACCGTCCCCTACCTTCGCCCATGCCAATAGCTGTTTGTACCATCGCCCCCGACGAGATCACCTTGCACCCCGTCGGTCCCCTCGCTCGACTATAAATAGAGGCCACCCCCAGCCAAATTGAGCACACCATTCTACTCCCCTCTCATCACTGACCGTGCTACACCGTTCCCGGAGCAAGGCGAGCATGACCTCGTCGGAATTTCACCGGAGCCCGCCGCCTCTGGAGAAGAAGGGAGCCAGCGATTGGAGCCGCCCAAAGAGGAGCCACCGGTACCAGGAGATTCGCCGTTGTCGACTTTGTCGTTCGCCCGCCTCGCCGACCCTCGCCTGCACCCCGGTGAGCCCCCAGCACCCCCCACGTCGATGATGACTCCCAGTCGTTGGATTAGAACCAGATCGAACGACCCATGTTGCCCCATACCGCTTCACACCCCCTGTCTCACTGACGAGTGGGGACAGCCACTTAAGCAGCCCGCGGAAGCAATACGCTTAGCAGGCCGGCCCGTTAACTTTTCCCGCGCAGCCCAGTTATTTGAATTAAACCTTTTCCATTTTATTTCAAACTCACTTCTGTACCCAGTTTCAAAAATCAACCCAGGTCGATCCAGTGCACCAAATTGAATGAAACCAATTTTGTTAGAAAGGTCTGGGAGTGCTGAATCCAAGCCCGTTGGATTCAAGTCATTTGGATCTATAGATCACCCATGGTAAAAATAACAAGGAAGAAGCTTTTCTGCATTCAAACATTTTTCAAATTTAAACCATGATAGCTTTTGAGTTGATCCAACTCTCAAAAATCACATTTAACCATACCTTTCAGAATATATAAAAATATATAGGTTTACTTATAGAAATAATGTTCAAGTAATAAAAGAATGCCCCATAGGCATTTTTAGCCACTTTAATTAATTAAAATAAAAGGGTAAAACCTTATTAAATTGTGACACCACTTTAAATCACATTCCCATGGACTAAAATATGTGGTGATGACATGTGTCAACATGATCCCATGTTTGGTTTGGAGAATATTAAATCTTAAGTAGTTTTTCAATGAGTAGAAATTACTTTTCTAAAAATAAAAGGAATTAAACCAAGCTTTAATCTTGTAATGTTAGTGATGATGCTAGATCATCTATAGGACCCTTTTTGTGTGATGATTGTAAGTAGTTAAGTATTGTTTGGTGATTGTGTACCTCGTATTTATTCATAGACGCTAGTACCGACCAAGGATACTAGGAGGAAGGAGGATTCTACGAAGAAGAAGCCGAGGAGAACTTCAACCACTTCTCTGCACAAGGCAAGCTGATACTATACCTATGCAAGCCAATACTTGCAAGCTATTAACCTTGCAAGCTAACACTTGCAATTTAGCAAGCTTATATTGACACTAATGGAAGCCTAATACTATTAGTGAATGTGCAAGCTAACACTTGCAAGATACTCTACTGATGCAACAAACCACTACTTGTTACCATGACCACTATATGCCTTAAGAATATGTGATCATATACACTTGATAAACCAATCCTAGTTTTACGTACAAGCTTCTTACTTTATTTCTTTATCAAAGCTCTTACTTAGAGTTTACTTAAGAGAATGGTAGATACTAGAAAGATATGTGAAGGTTGCATAAAGAGCATAAAATTTGGCCTAAGAGATAATCTTGATGTCATCCTAAGGCATGAGATTGAACTTAGTTATAACTCCACTAGTTTACCACCCTTCATTAGTGCTTACCCCCACTTGTACATGCTAGTGCTAAGCATAAAACTTGATCAACTTTAGATGGGAATACTTGGTGAAAATGGTTATGAAAACCTTGGAATGATGGATCATTCTACTAAGATGTTTTGACATGTGTTTTCGAACAATTGATGATCTTGGTGATGAAAATGATGAGGCATGAGCCTTAGCCCTTTATAAAACTGATGGTTGTCTGGATGCGATACCATTCCAATTTTATCGTACAACCACAATACCCGAAGATTGGGTAGGGCTTGACTGGAAACTTATATACCTTAGTATTAGTTCCCTCACGGCCAAGGTCTGAGCTGAGGCTACCTTGTGAAGATTGTCCACCTGTGCAGTACCCAAGATGACAGTTGGTCATGGTTGGGAGGCCAAACTCACAGGAGAGGTGCTTATACTAGGGCGTGTAATTGAAAGGTTAGGATTGAGTATCCGCATACTGAGTATGGTGAATTCAGGATTTGTTCCTGACGGATGTATCGAATGTTGTGGTGAAAGTGTACAATCTCTGTAGAGTGTCAAACTATTCGAATAGCCGCGTCCGCGGTTATGGACAGTTGGAGTGGCCATACTGTTCCCCCGTCAGACTTTTCAAAATGACTTGTGAAATGGATTGAGACTTTGACTTGACCACAACAGGGTTGTGATATGAAATACAAGTTCCCACTTAGGTGTTATAAAACTTCAACTAGCATTCTTTGCTTCTGAACTTAGTAGAGGTAAATCTGGCTTTTGCAAAATAACCCTAGAGCCTAGTGACCTATTATCAAAACCCCCTTTTTCTGTTAGTATTAGTTTGCGAGTACTTAAAGAGTACTCATGGCTTTGTCCCTGGCTATTCCCATGGCCAGACTATGAAGAGGAGTATCTGGAGGATGGACCCCAGGAAGGTTACGACAACTAGGATCATCTCCCATCGTCAGCATTGCCTATGACCCCGAAGATGGAGCTTCGCCTACGCTATCGTTATTATTACGTATTCCGCTGCTTGATGTTGTATTAAGAACTGGATCATGAGATCCCTATTTGTGTAAGAACTTATGTACGATTTGTAATGGATGATGTACTATGGTATCCAATTCTGTTATGTCTCGCAAAAATGGTAATCCTAGGATTGCGATGTATGGCATAACAGGCATCTGGGATTAAAAATCCGGGTGTTGACAGAGCCATAAATAAAATCTTATGAATTAATAAGATAAGGGAATTGAATTCCCAAAGCTAATAAAGCACTTATCTAAAGTCCATACCAAATGGTGAGAAAATAATCCTAAGGAGATTTAAAAGGATAAACAAATATTAAATAAGATTTTACAAATTGGAATCACCAAGTTTGGATCTTTAAATAAAAAGATATGGATTTTATAAGTTAGAGAAAGAAATATTAAATAAAGAATATTTAAAGACCAAATTAAATCTTGGCCAAATACATAAGCAAATGGAATAAATATAATCCAAATCAAAATAAAATAAATAGATAAAGAATTTTCCAAATAAAATAAAGTGGCATTAACCAAATTCTATTTCTATTTTGGAATAAAGACAAAATCCCTATTAAGAAAAGATTAAATAAATCATGGGAAAATAGAAATTGGAATTTACCCAAGTGGAATAAAAGTTATTTAATTAACTCAAGTAAGATCAAAGAAATCTTCCAAATAAAATTTATGGAATTAAAAACTATATTTCATTTCATTGGAATAAAGACAAATACCCAATTTTTAATGATTAACAAATCATATTAAAAGTATTCCAAATAATTCAAAGTGCATTATTTGACACCCTATTAAATGAATAAAACTTACTGAAAAGGTTTTGTGAAAAATTGAAATCAAATAAGGACTAAAAATATAATTGATATTAATTGAATTCAAAGCAAAGGCCTTGTTTTAAATAATTATTATACCCTAAAAAGAATGAATAAATTATTCTAAATTTGACTCTAAAATGAACTATTAAATAGTATTTGAATATACATAAAGTTTGGTTGAAGTTTGAAATTCAAAAGATGTTTAAATTGATTAATCAAAATCAAAACCGAATAAAAGAAATGGAAAAAGAAAAATAATCAGATCAAAAAATGGAATGGGAGCAGCCCAGCCCAGTCCAGGCCCAGCAGCCCACTCTCACTTCCCCCCGAAGCGTTTTCTTTTACTCGCGAACTAACCTGCTAGGTCGCTGACGGTTGGACCCCACCCCCACACTCTCTCACTCGCTGACTAACCAGGCCCACGACCACATCATCGTTGTCTTCACCCGCCGCTGATCGCGCCCTCCTCTCTGGCCATTACTGCCGATTGAAAGCCGGCGTGAATTCGCGTTAACTACGCCATGAAACAGCCTCGCGACCTTGCCCTCTTAAGAGCCTCTCCCTCCTCTTCTTTTCCCCTCAGATCCCACTCGACCGGAGCCACTAGGCTGCCCAAATTACAACCTCGACTGACCCTGTCTTCGACGAACTCCCTGACAAATTATGGCCACACCTCACCGCCCCTCGCCCCATCGACCACACGAGCATGATCCCCAGCCTCTGGCGCACCTCCCTATGCCTCCCATTCATCCGTGCGAACACCAGAGCGTCGGCAACGACAACAACCAGCAGCACCACCGTCTGCTCCAACTCCGACGAGCTCTACTGGTAACATCCGACCGCGCCGCCCCCTCTCTTTGATGCTCCCGTACTCCCTACTCTCCTACGCGTCTAACAACACCCTCTGTTCCCTCTCCCGTGCCCTGTTGCAACGTCCCCGACGACGCCAGTGTGAGCCCGACGCCAGGCAGAACTCCGGCGAGCAATACCCGCCAGTACCGTGGGCCCCTCAGTCGACAACAGCCACCTTGAGCATCCCCACGCCACGGCAAACTCGGTGAGCTTCTCCCCTTGTTCCGTCGCTTCCTGTAGCTTCCGCAGCACCGCTAGCAGAGCGCCGCTGCCGCGCGCCACCGTCGTCGCGCCGCTAAATCTTGGCAATGTGTTGGTAGCTGTCCGATCTGGATCGGAGTGACGCGATAGAATCTAGGCGAAGGGGTACGCTTGCTCCTGAGCCGCACGATCTGTTTAAAATCTAACGCCCCTCATTGCACGATCCGCATGAAGCGGTACAGACGAATAGCAACACGCCACGTGGCCCTGTCTGTTTGAATAAAAACCAGAAATGATCTATTTGATGTTCCAATTTGAAAAATTCATAACTTTCAAACCACACGTCCAAATTTTGCAAATTTTATATCAATGGAATCAGCAATACAAGTACTTTCTGACCATGCCTTTTGTTTAGTGAATTTCTTCTGATAGAAGGATTGTTTTTGCAGAAACTTGTGTAGGCATGTTTGGAATATAAAATTCATTCTAAAATTATTTTAGGGATAAAATCTTTGGAAAATAGTTTGTTTTGAACCTACTGACCATAGAAATCAATTTGTGGTTTCAAAAATATATTTGGTGAAGCAAAAGAATAAATCTTTGAATAAAAGCATTTCTAGCCAAATAAAAATGTTGATTATGGTTTAAAAATGATTTTGGAGGAAAACCTTTGGGAAATGTTTTGATTTAAACTCTCTAACCCCAAACACCAAGTTTTATGATTTAAAAATGTATTTGGTGAACCCTATAAAGATTGTTACTTTGATAAGGGCATTTTCAACCACATAAAATATTGATTTGGTATTAAAATGGTTTATAAGTAAAATCTTTTGCAAATAGTTTTGCCACTTTATAAAATTACCAATAAGTGTTTTAGAATGTTTATAACCTATTAGAAACCACTTTTGTAAATAAAAGAATGTTTGGCATGCTTGCATGCATTGGTTTGTTTCTATTATTTTATGTGATGTTGCTTGAATGGTAGATTGAAATATTGCTTGCTTGATTGAATTATAGTGGAATTTGATGAGTGTGAACATTGCAAGATCAAGGAGTGAACTTATATTCTCTACCAAAAAGGCAAGTGATGCTTCATTCTTTTGTCCCATTATTTTCACTATGCATTAGTGATGTTTCTAAGTAGAACTTGCATGGAATTTTGCTAAGTATAAAATATGCCATGGGAAATCCTAGTAGATGAAACCTTAGTAGAAATTTCCTAAGTTAAGATTCCTACTACTATCATGCTTAGCTTAGCTAGTAGAAAACAAGGGTGGAATATATATTCATACTATGGTATATTTCTAAGTCAAGGACTTGTATTTTGCTTAATAAAACAACTAAGTGAATGAATCACCTAGGTGGAATGGAAGGAATGGTTTGTGTTGAGTGGTTCACAAGGCCCATTTTTATGGTTTACCTTGTGTATCTCACTTGTGGATGGCCACCCAGGAACAAAGAGATTTAAGATGTCAAATGTTGAGAAGCTTCAAGTGCAGCCACTTGGCATTATGGGCTCTGCCTGGATCATATAGGTTGCAATAACTTAGCCAAATGGACAGTTGGTGGTAGGGGATGATAGGTTGGAACGCGTCCATTCTGGTCTAAGGGAAGGCTTCTGAAAGATCTTGTCTTGGTGAAACCAAGTCTTGTGGGGAAAGTGCACCACCTCTGCAGAGTGTAAAATCTAAGTACTTAGCCATGTCCCTGGTGAAGGACAATTTGAGCATCAAGACATGGAAGCTATCAAGAATCTCCTCATCCAAATTTCTAAGTTAAAAACTTGTGGTTGAACAAGGGTTAAAGGATCACCAATTTCTATTGGGAGATGCCTTGGGTGATTTTGTCAAGCAAAAACTTAGTGTTTCCAAATGATAAGGAAAATCTATTTTGAGCAAAGCAAGCCTAAGCTCCACTTAGCCAAATGCATATAGTATCTACTCTACCAATATTCTACTAAGGTATCACTTGCCAATACAATTCAAATGTATTGACCCTTGTGGCTGTAACCTATTATGTTGCAGGTTTGTTTGATGTTAGTGAAGTTTATTGATTAGGATTACAAGTCTACAACCAACATGTTTGCCTGTGGCATTTTGAAGATGAAGGACTCCATGCTATAGTTATTTCTGCTGCAATGTAATGAGATAGGCAAATGAGCTATGTAAGATGTAATGAATTATTTTATTCCTGGTTATAAAGTTGTATTATGACCTTTGTTTCTTGATATTACATCTTAACTGTGGATGCTAGCTATTGATCCAGGGACTAGCATTGTAAACACATGGATCTCTACCTTATTAAAGGTTGGGAACCTTACAGATGGTATCAGAGCACTGTGTTTCCTGTAGGATTGTAACCCTAGGATTGGACAAAAACCCCTTAGAAAAATAGGAGTTATATTTGTTACAAAACTTATTTACAAACAATCTTGTAAACTCTTTCCTCAACCTTTTGGTTTGAACTCTACATCTCTTCTATTTCAACTTTATGGATAAAGCCTTCTCCATGACCAAAGACTTCAACCTTAGTTTCAACAAGGACTTCAACTTGGATATCACTAAGGACTACATGTGAGACAAGAAATATTACTCAAGAATTGAAGTCTAGGGAAACACAACTTAGAAGGAACCATCATCACTTTAAAGTTTTGTGACCAAGAATTTTCCCAAGGAAACCATGATCTCATTCAAGAAGAATCCACCAAGAAGGATAGAATGATTTCAAGTGAACCATATAGTTGGACCACCATATTTAGATCAAACCAAATTCACCAACTTATGTGGTGTAACAAAATATTTTGTTGCCTATAAGTGTGCTTGAAACTTGTTGTTTGAGTGGAATGTTTGTTTGTGATTGCTGCTCATTGCTTGTGTGAATTGAGATATGAGTGATTAGAATTATTTCCTTAGAAATCTTTTGCCTATTCTAATCCCAATCCAACCCAAACAGATGACTACTCCAAGAAACTCCAACATCAAGGATGGTGATAACAATAACAACCAAGAGATCAACATGAGGGAACTCATAGTAACCCAAACCCAGTTGAACCAAGTGACAACTCAATTTTTAGCCAACACCAGTGAGTTAGATCCAACCATGCAAAGGTTTTTGGAAACCCAAACCCAATTGTTGCATAAGGTGACAGATCAAATGATCAACATGGGAGGCAACTCTTCCTAAGGAGTTTGTGGCAACAAGGATGTCAAGGATGATATTCTAGAAGGAACCCAAGCTTGCAATATTTGTGGAGACTAGGATCAGACTTCCAAAGAGCATGAAGATCAATGCCCTAATTGTGAAGAGAAACATCCAACAAATCAATTCCCCACATCTCAAGCTACTTGTTTCCTATGTGAAGGAAATAATCATGTCCCTATCCAATGCCCCATCTATTCCATAGTTCAACAAAGGAAACAAGGTGGAGTGCAACAACTGATTGCAGACTACCATGAGAGAACAACTTCTACCAAGAAGGATGAAGACAAAGGAAAATCTCAGCTTGCACCTCCATGCAATATGACTCAATTTGAAGGACCAAAGAGGAGACATATGTATTATCCAAGGAAAAGGTCAAGGAGACCAGGAAATTTTCCCACCTTTGAGATAAGATATGAAGAGCATGAACTAGAAGAACTCCTAGCTTTGGTGAAACCCAAGAAGAAGAAGGACAAAATCCAAGTGCAATGTTTCCATTGCAAAGAGATGGGACACTATGCCAATGAATGTCCAGAGAAGAAGAAAAAGTATAAGGATATTATCCAAGTATGGTGCAACAACTGCAAAGAGTTAGGCCATTATGTGTCAACTTGTCCATAGAAGATACGTGAAGAACTCAATCTTATCACATGTTGCAATTGTGGTAACCAAAGGCATTATGCAAGAAATTGTCTAGAAAATATGAAGCACAAGATAAAGCCTATGAAGGATCTCAGCCTTGTCACATGTTTCAAGTGTGGAAATAAAGGACACTATGCAGATGTTTGCCCAGAGAAGTATCATCAAAACCCCAAGCAAGCCAAGATGTAATCTAGTTGGACAATTTTTAAGGGTGGTAGTACCCTAGTTGCTTTGAGCCAACTTGTAACCCCTAGCCTCCCCAAATCTCGGGACGAGATTTATTTTAAGGGTGCTAGCCTGTCACATCCCAAGATTTTCCAAATCTTGTAATATGAAAAACAAATAAACAAAATAAATAATTGCTGAAATTTAGGGTGAAAAGAAACTTTTGTTTCTAAATGGAAATTTAAAATCCCATATTGAACAAACATTGGTTAATGTTTGAATCCAAACTATATTCAAATCAAGTGAAATGCATTCTTCATAAATGCATCTAGAAATTTAAACACTTGGAAAATAAACCAAAACCCTAAAATCCTAATGGAATAAAATCATTTCCAAGATATCTCTAAGAATATGGATTTGATCCATATAAAAATTTGTCAACAAACATTTACAAATGATCAAGAATGACAAATAGAAATATTATAAAACCATAGAAATTGGTTTCACTTAATTTGGAGCCATAAATAAAATCTTATGAATTTAATAAGATAAGAGAATTGAATTCCCAAAGCTAATAAAGCACTTATCTAAAGTCCATATCAAATGGTGAGAAAATAATCCCAAGGAGATTCAAAAGGATAAACAAATATTAAATAAGATTTTACAAATTGGAATCACCAAGTTTGGATCTTTAAATAAAAAGATATAGATTTTATATGTTAGAGAAAGAAATATTAAATAAATAATATTTAAAGACCAAATTAAATCTTGGCCAAATCGACAAGCAAATGGAATAAATATAATCCAAATCAAAATAAAATAAATAGATAAAGAATTTTCCAAATAAAATAAAGTGGCATTAACCAAATTCTATTTCTATTTTGGAATAAAGACAAAATCCCTATTAAGAAAAGATTAAATAAATCATGGGAAAATAGAAATTGGAATTTACCCAAGTGGAATAAAAGTTATTTAATTAACTCAAGTAAGACCAAAGAAATCTTCCAAATAAATTTTATGGAATTAAAAACTGTATTTCATTTCATTGGAATAAAGACAAATTCCCAATTTTTAATGATTAACAAATCATATTAAAAATATTCCAAATAATTCAAAGTGCATTATTTGACACCCTATTAAATGAATAAAACTTACTGAATAGGTTTTGTGAAAACTTGAAATCAAATAAGGACTAAAAATATAATTGATATTAATTGAATTCAAAGCAAAGGCCTTGTTTTAAATAATTATTATACCCTAAAAAGAATGAATAAATTATTCTAAATTTGACTCTAAAATGAACTATTAAACAGTATTTGAATATACATAAAGTTTGGTTGAAGTTTGAAATTCAAAAGATGTTTAAATTGATTAATCAAAATCAAAATAGAATAAAAGAAATGGAAAAAAGAAAAAGAATCAGATCAAAAAAATGGAATGGGAGCAGCCCAGCCCAGTCCAGGCCCAGCAGCCCACTCTCACTTCCCCCCGAAGCGTTTTCTTTTACTCGCGAACGAACCCGCTAGGTCGCTGACGGTTGGACCCCACCCCCACACTCTCTCACTCGCTGACTAACCAGGCCCACGGCCACGTCGTCGTCCTCACCCGCCGCCGACCGCGCCCCCCTCTCTGGCCATTACTGCCGATTGAAAGCCGGCATGAATTCACGTTAACTACGCCATGAAACAGCCTCGCGACCTCGCCCTCTTAAGCGCCTCTCCCTCCTCTTCTTTTCCCCTCAGATCCCACTCGACCGGAGCCACTAGGCTGCCCAAATTACAACCTCGACTACCCCTGTCTCCGACGAACTCCGTGACAAATTCCAGCCACACCTCACCGCCCCTCGCCCCATCAACCACACGAGCATGATCCCCAGCCTCTGGCGCACCTCCCTGTGCCTCCCATTCATCCGCGCGAACACCAGAGCGTCGGCAACGACAACAACCAGCAGCACCACCGTCTGCTCCAACTCCGACGAGCTCTACTGGTAACATCCGACCGTGCTGCCCCCTCTATTTGATTCTCCCATACTCCCTACTCTCCTACGCGTCTAACAGCACCCTCTGTTCCCTCTCCCGTGCCTTGTAGCAACGTCCCCGACGACGCCAGTGCGAGCCCGACGCTAGGCAGAACTCCGACGAGCAATACCCGCCAGTACCGTGCGCCCCTCAGTCGACAACAACCACCTTGAGCATCCCCACACCACGGCGAACTCGGTGAGCTTCTCCCCTCGTTCCCTCGCTTCATGTAGCCTCCGCAGCACCGCTAGCAGAGTGCCGCCGCCGCGCGCCGCCGTCGTCGCGCTGCCAGATCTTGGCAATGTGTTGGTAGCCGTCCGATCTGGATCGGAGTGACGCGATAGAATCTAGGCGAAGGGATACGCTTGCTCCTGAGCCGCACGTTCTGTTTAAAATCTAACGCCCCTCGTTGCACGATCTGCACGAAGCGGTACAGACGAATAGCAACACGCCACGTGGCCCTGTCTGATTGAATAAAAACCAGAAATGATCTATTTGATGTTCCAATTTGAAAAATTCATAACTTTGAAACCACACGTCCAAATTTTGCAGATTTTATATCAATGGAATCAGCAATACAAGTACTTTCTGACCATGCCCTTTATTTAGTGAATTGCTTCTGATAAAAGGATTGTTTTTGCAGAAACATGTGTAGGCATGTTTGGAATATAAAATTCATTCTAAAATTATTTTAGGGATAAAATCTTTGGCAAATAGTTTGTTTTGAACCTACTGACCATAGAAATCAATTTGTGGTTTCAAAAATATATTTGGTGAAGCAAAAGAATAAATATTTGAATAAAAGCATTTCTAGCCAAATAAAAATGTTGATTATGGTTTAAAAATGATTTTGGAGGAAAACCTTTGGGAAATGTTTTGATTTAAACTCTCTAACCCCAAACACCAAGTTTTATGATTTAAAAATGTATTTGGTGAACCCTATAAAGATTGTTACTTTGATAAGGGCATTTTCAACCACATAAAATATTGATTTGGTATTAAAATGGTTTATAAGTAAAATATTTTGCAAATAGTTTTGCCACTTTATAAAATGACCAATAAGTGTTTTAGAATGTTTATAACCTATTAGAAACCACTTTTGTAAATAAAATAATGTTTGGCATGCTTGCATGCATTGGTTTGTTTCTATTATTTTATGTGATGTTGCTTGAATGGTAGATTGAAATATTGCTTGCTTGATTGAATTATAGTGGAATTTGATGAGTGTGAACATTGCAAGATCAAGGAGTGAACTTATATTCTCTACCAAAAAGGCAAGTGATGCTTCATACTTTTGTCCCATTATTTTCGCTATGCATTAGTGATGTTTCTAAGTAGGACTTGCATGGAATTTTGCTAAGTATAAACTATGCCATGGGAAATCCTAGTAGATGAAACCTTAGTAGAAATTTCCTAAGTTAAGATTCCTACTACTATCATGCTTAGATTAGCTAGTAGAAAACAAGGGTGGAATATATATTCATACTATGGTATATTTCTAAGTCAAGGACTTGTGTTTTGCTTAATAAAACAACTAAGTGAATGAATCACCAAGGTGGAATGGAAGGAATGGTTTGTGTTGAGTGGTTCACAAGGCCCGTTTTTATGGTTTACCTTGTGTATCTCACTTGTGGATGGCCACCCAGGAACAAAGAGATTTAAGATGTCAAATGTTGAGAAGCTTCAAGTGCAGCCACTTGGCATTATGGGCTCTGCCTGGATCATATAGGTTGCAATAACTTAGCCAAATGGACAGTTGGTGGTAGGGGATGATAGGTTGGAATGCGTCCATTCTGGTCTAAGGGAAGGCTTCTGAAAGATCTTGTCTTGGTGAAACCAAGTCTTGTGGGGAAAGTGCACCACCTCTGCAGAGTGTAAAATCTAAGTACTTAGCCATGTCCCTGGTGAAGGACGATTTGAGCATCAAGACATGGAAGCTATCAAGAATCCCCTCATCCAAATTTCTAAGTTAAAAACTTGTGGTTGAACAAGGGTTAAAGGATCACCAATTTCTATTGGGAGATGCCTTGGGTGATTTTGTCAAGCAAAAACTTAGTGTTTTCAAATGATAAGGAAAATCTATTTTGAGCAAAGCAAGCCTAAGCTCCACTTAGCCAAATGCATATAGTATCTACTCTACCAATATTCTACTAAGGTATCACTTGCCAATACAATTCATATGTATTGACCCTTGTGGCTGTAACCTATTATGTTGCAGGTTTGTTTGATGTTAGTGAAGTTTATTGATTAGGATTACAAGTCTACAACCAACATGTTTGCCTGTGGCATTTTGAAGATGAAGGACTCCATGCTATAGTTATTTCTGCTGCAATGTAATGAGATAGCCAAATGAGCTATGTAAGATGTAATGAATTATTTTATTCCTGGTTATAAAGTTGTATTATGACCTTTGTTTCTTGATATTACATCTTAACTATGGAAGCTAGCTATTGATCCAGGGACTAGCATTGTAAACACAGGGATCTGTACCTTATTAAAGGTTGGGAACCTTACATTGATGTTCACCTTTCACTCTTTGAAAAGTATGGCATTCAGATACATATTTAGCAATATCTCTTTTCATGTTATTCCACCACAATAGTTCCTTTAAATCCATATACATCTTAGTACTCCCTGGATGTATAGAATATGGGGTAGCATGTGCTTCTTTGAGTATGACATTTCTGATCTCAGTCACATCTGGAACACATAAACGATCTTGGAACCATAAAGATCCATAATCTCCAAGGCGAAAAACTGATTTTTTCCCTTGATATATCCTCCGAATTTCCTCCGCAATAAAAGGGTCTTCTTCTTGACGTCTAAAAATTTCTTTCCTAAGATCACTGTCATGCTTTGCAACTACCTGCATAGTCGCTAATCCTCCAAGAACCTCTGTTCTGATGAATTGGAGTTCTAATCATTCCAAGTCCATTTTTAACTCCTTTGGTAACTCTCTGTTGCTAGGCTGAATATCTGCACTCTTTCTGCTTAAAGCATCTGCTAAAATATTTGCTTTTCCGAGGTTGTAATTGATTGTTAGATCATAATCTTTGATTAATTCCAACCAACGATTCTGTCTCATGTTCAATTCCTTTTGAGTGAAGAAATATTTGAGACTTTTATGTCAGTGTATAACTCACATCTGGCTCCATAAAGAAAATGCCTCCATCCTTTCAGTGCAAAAACTACTGCTGCTAACTCTAAATCATGAGTTGGATAGTTGACTTCATGTGGTTTCAATTGTCTTGAACCATAAGCAATTACTTTCCGATCTTGCATTAATACACAACCCAAACCTTCTTTAGATGCATCACAGTATAAGGTGAAATCCTTCCCTGTTTCAGGAACTGCTAAGATTGGAGTTGTGGTTAATCTTGTTTTCAACTCTTGGAAACTTGCTTCACACTTCTCATCCCACTTAAATGGTGTATTTTTCCTTAATAATTTGGTCATTGGTCCGGCTATTTTGGAGAAACCTTCAATGAATCTCCGATAGTAACAAGCCATTCCTAGGAAACCTCGAATTTGTTTCACATTGGTTGGCGCAGTCCACTCTAGTACCGACTGAACTTTAGATGGATTCACAGCAAATCCCATCTTTACTGATTACATGACCGAGGAATTCTACCTCATCTAAGCAGAAATCACACTTACTGAACTTAGCATAAAGCTTATGTTCTCTTAAAGTCTGCAATGCTATTCTCAAATGGTCAGCATGCTCTTCCTTATCCTTGGAATATATCAGAATATCATCAATAAATATGACGACAAACTTATCCAAATATGGCATGAAGATCTTGTTCATCAGATTCATGAATATTGTCGGTGCATTGGTCAAACCAAATGGTACCACCAGATACTCATGGTGTCCATATCTTGAGACAAATGTTGTTTTTGGAACATCTTATGGCTTGATTTTTATTTGATGGTATCCAGATCTTAAATCGATCTTTGAAAATACTCCAGCTCCTTTCACTTGATCAAACAAATCTTGAATTCGTGGTAAAGGATACTTGTTTTTGATCGTCACGTTGTTCAGATTTCTATAATCACCACACATTTGTCTTCCACCATCTCTCTTATCCACAAAAATTATTGGTGTTCCCCATGGAGATACATTTTCCTGAATAAATCCTTTTCTTGCTAACTCATCAATTTGCTCCTTGAGTTCTTTCAACTCCTTGGGTCCCATTTTATATGGTGCCTGAGCTATTGGTGCTGTACTAGGTATTAGGTCAATGGTGAACACTATCTCCCGGTCTGGTGGCATTCCTGGTAATTCCGTTGGGAAAACATCTTGGAATTCATTAACTATAGGAACTTCTTCTAATTTAACTTCCTTCATTGAATTCAACTGCAGATCCACCATGATATGACTGTGTTTATCTGTCTGGTAAACTATCCTTGCTCCACTTGGAGTTTTGATTAAGACAGTTTTCTCCTCACAATTAATCTGTCTAGTAAACCATCCCCAACACTACTGCAATTCCCTTCAAAGGAATCACATAAAGGTCTGCGAAATATGTACAACCATAGATCGAGATAACCTAATCTTGTTTTATGTGGCGTACAATCACATTCCCTCCTGTCGTAACTACGGTCATAGGACGTTCTAATGTTGCCCTTCTAATACCGAACTTATCACAGAATTCTTCAGAAATGAATGAAGTAGTTGCACCAGTATCAAATAGAACTTTGCCGTGATTGGTAAGGATATTGAGCGTACCTCTTACTGCATGCTCCGAATTATCCACCTCCTCGAGGGTTGCACAGTTCAGTTTTCCGGTAGGTCGATTTCTCTTGCCATTATTGTTCTTGCCATTGTTTCCTCCTTTATTGGGCTGTCCATTTCCTCCACTGGCTTGTCCTCCTCCCTTGGTAGGCCATCCTCCCGGTGGTTTGCTCGGATAATCCGTCTTGATATGCCCCTTCTGACCACAACCGTAACAGATCACTACAGGCTTTTTGCACTCCCTCTAGAAATGCCCTGGAATTCCACAGTTGTTACAGATAACATTCCTTCTCGGATTAGATTGATTTCCACCACTGCCCTTGTTATTGTTATTGTTGTTGTTGCCATAATTCCTATTCCGGGGTTTGAACTCTAGGTTAGGTTTAGGTTTGCTTGCCTGAATTCTCTTGGTTTCCTTCTTGGCTCTCTTCCTCCGGTCCTCTTGGACATTCTTGTAATCATCCTCAAAAGTAATGGCTGCATCCAACAACTGCAGATAAGTTTGCTTATTGGCTAACCTTAGCTGCATCTTCACAAATGGATTTAATCCACGCAAGAAATGTTTCTTCCTTTTCTCTTCAGTGTTAACATCCTCCTCAGCATAACGAGACAGTTGGCTAAACTCCTGGATGTACTTCATGACACTAGTATATCCTTGCTGAAGCTCCTCAAATTCTCTCCTCTTCAACTCCATGATGATTTCCGGAACATGATATTCACGGAATCTCTGCTTGAACTCCTCCCAGGTAAACTCCCTTCCTGGTGGTTGCATAGCTAATTGATTTTCCCACCATGATGCTGCAGGTCCGGTCAGCAGATGAGTTGCATACCTCAATTTTTCCTCATCATTGCAACCTACAGTTTCCAGCTTCCTCTCTGTATCTGCTAGCCAGTCTTCTGCATCCATTGGTTCAGGAGCTGATGCAAAAGGTAACAGTCTTGCATTCTGGAAATCAGATAAACTCACTCCTCCACCTTCAGGTGCCCTCTGATTTTCTCTACCCATTAATTCTTCCATGAACTTGTTCTAGATCTCTTACATCATTTGCATACATTGCATAAAGTTCTGCTCCATTAATGGCCTCATTGGTGGTGGTGGTAATGCTCCTTGATTTACTGTATCGGCATCGGCTTTTTCCTTGGCCTCACGCTCCATCCGCTGTTGCTCAGTTTCCATTTCTACCCCCGTATCCATGACCCCCTAGTCCTGCATCATAAAGCGAATACTCATAATTACATCATGCACATGTGTTCTGAGCTCGACTTTATGCACATAACTAGTCACACAATAAAGATCCAAAGAAATCCAAATATGCATTTTACATATAATATCATAATGATATAAAGTCATTACAATATATACCATATTGGTATTTTACAAAAACTACCTTATTTCTAGAGTACAATACATAGTACTTGATACTACTGTCTAGTTGTCTCTTTCTAATAGTAACTACGCTCATCATACATGCCTGAGGTCCAACCGTGATGACGTGTTGACCGTCGCACAGTTTGTGGAACAAATGGCCTTCCAGAAGGAACATACTCTGTATCTGAAGTATCAGGACTTGATTCATTACTCAACCTGAGCGCATCGACTCCCTCCAGCTCAGCTGAAAAGTCTTCAGAAACATATTCAACATTATCTCTAGCCTGCTTCTCCTGAGCTTCATCTCTAGAGTTGTCAACAGGATACGCAGATCCTGCTGCTCCCCAGGTGCTCTCGTGGACCAGATAATTGAATACTGGATAATGTATATTCCCTGGGCTTTGAGAAGATGTTGCTGATTCAAACACTCTTTCCTCAGGATCTTCTTCTTCATCCTGATCATCTATTGACATGGTATTCCTACTTCTGTTATTAGGATTCATCCTTGCACCCATCCAACTAGATTGTCCAACATTTCTGTCAGAACCATCTGTGGACATCTGGTGTTCATGAGATCCATTATATGATCCCATTCTCCATCCATCCGAGTTCTCAAAAGGAAGTTCTGAGTCAGAACCATCCTCTGAGCCCTGTGGTACTGCATACCGCATATCTATAGTAGGATCATGTGTAGGTCCAGGTCTTGGTGAGTAAGGATATGGTGTAAAAGATTCTGGATCTATAGGTATATCCTTAAAGATAGGTGTTGCACTACTACTTGCTTCTCTCTCTAACTGGGATGCTAACTGCTTCATCCTTTCCGGATCAGTTAGATCCTCTAACATGTCATTTTTGTCTTCAACAATCACTTGATGAGTCTTATAAAAAGACGCAACGAGTGTCCAGTATCTGTCCATAAACTTGCAAGCTAACTTAGGATGCTTCTTAACTAAATTAAGATGATCCGGTATAGGCTCCGAATCTATAGAATCATGAGGTATCACAGAAAATGTGCTACCTTCTAGCTCCTTGGTTTTCTGCTCCCGGATATTAGCTATTGCCTCCACAACAGCAACATGATAGGCTGCTAAATGACTCCTACCTTCTCCTATGGGTAGATCGTGGTACAATCCAAGCTTCTCTAGAAGTTGGGTACTCACACGATACTTGGATAACATCCGGCCATCAAGATAAGTCATAGTGTTCACTAGAATTCTAGTTGGACAATTAAAAAGCTTTAGAAGTTGACGAAGTTGGTCTGTAAATGATCCTTGATAATCATAAAGAGTCTCCTCTTTCCTTACCAAAGTCTGTTTTGGAAACTTTGGTGTCATATCTCTATATATCAGAAAAAATAGATTTGATTAGTATCCCATAATATATTGCATCATAACAAAGAATTATTGTACTAAAATATATAACGGAATATTCTCATTTGAATACCCATTATAATACTTTTAGAGAATTCTTTATCGTTGCCAAATCTCCTACAGGTAATACCCTTAACTAGGTTTCCAACCAGGTCAAACCAATTTGCTCTGATACCAACTGCGGTGACCCAGCATACCACTGCATGTGTTTTACACTATAGTCGTTGACATGACATCCATAGAACATCGTTCCGTAAATATCACATCCCTCAGAGTGGTACAACAGAAACATTGCGGGTCCATATTACAAAGGTACACACATTATTATTATTACAATATCGGAATTTCAAGACTTCCAAAAGATCCAACTTACAAACCAAAATATAAGATGTTCAGCGGAAATTTAAAAGTAACAACTCCGACTAGGAGTGGAGCTCAACAGCTTATTTTATAGAGCTCATGTTGCTCGGCTCCATTAGTTACTACTAACTAGACCCTTAAGTGGACTCGTTCTCATCGACACCGTAGCGGATCTCGTAGTCCACACCTTCAACTCCTCCGGATAGATCAGGTTCCTCGTAGAACACGTCTTCTTGGCATTCGGCTGCATACATTGGCACGTCTTCGGAATCCTCAGAGTCTAAGCAAGGGATCAAAGGAAAGAATGAGTAACAGCATTACCCAACAAGTTCATTATATGCAAGGTGGGAAGTTTGATGCTTTAACTACCACCTCGGATTATAAATCCTTGGCACTATGCAATTTTTGTAAATCTTTCTTCAAAGATTGATTTTATTCTGAAAGACTATGACAATCAGCCTTCATAGGTTGACTAGAACTTTCGTGGAGTTCCTTTCCTGCTGCGTTCGTAGCTCCTTCCCGGAACAGGGAGTAACAAGTTACAATTCTTACACTCTGCAGAGGTGCGTTACTTTACCCATGAGAGATCAACTCATTGTTGCACAACCGGGCGTACTTTCCCGTCCACAATTACATGATGTGGGGCCCAGTAGTTGGTCCAAGCCAATCACTGCCCCCTTCACGACCCCGCACGCCTCCTTGGTGTACACCATGCCCAGATAATGAATTACGGCAATGGCTTGTACAAACCGTTATATGCCAGAACTATCGTGGTACGTTGAGGGTTCCCACCCATATGCTCCATATCCTCTACGAATTACCAATTAATATGCATGCTACAAGGATAACAGCCACGACCTGCACATTTGGCTTCATGCGAGAGGAAGAAGATACAGCTGACTTCTCTGTCCCATTCCAAATCTCATGGCTAACGCGTATTATACGACACTAGAATCACTGATGCCAGGGGTTATTAAGTCCCTACTTGATCATCATTGTTGCAATTAGAACTCTAAGTTCTATTGCTCCATCATATCACCACTTAGGATGATATCTATAATTTCTTTATTTGTGAAAATAATATTTTCTGTCTTTATAGCATATATGATAACACACAATTTGCAAATACTTTGATAAAGACTCTTCAAAGGACATGAGCAAGTGATGGACTTGCCTTGTGATGGCAAGGTAGTGAAGTCTGATGCTTGCACTGGACCTTGAGCTTCTAGTTCTACAAAAACATCATTATTGCCCGGTAAGGACAATATTTAAAGAAACAAAATGATTATGCAAGTAATGTCATGCATTATTTAATTTTTATATGCATTTACCCCCAAAAGTCCCTTTTTAGTAATAAAGGATTTATAAATATTATTTTTTAATATTTTATAACATATATTAAATTATTTTATTTTATTTCCCTTTTATTTGATTTTTATTGATTTAATAATCCTTTTAGGAATTATCAATTATACATTAATAATGGTGATTAAATATTTATTTAGTATTTTTCTAAAATACTACCATATTAATACTTAATGAAAGTGAATTTTAATTAATTTTATCACCTTTCAATAATTTTGTAAAATTCCATAAGGAATATATAATTTACAAAATTCCTATTAAAATTTAAATGTCTAAAATTTTATACTTTTAATTTATTTGGGTAGTTTGGATTTTTGTGAATCCAAAAATATTTTATTTATAACTTTTGGATTTATTTTATTTTCTAGAATTTTATTAAGTCCAGGGGTATGTTGGTCCTTTTCTTTTTATTAAAACAGGCCTGAAATTGTTTCTAGGCTGGTTATTCTTATTGGGCCCTGTTGGCCCACTAGTACTAGACAAAAGAGCCACCCCGAAGGGTCTGGCCCAGCTCGGCTCACTCCTCACTTCCTCTCTCTCTCTCTCGTTCATCTTCTCCTCCTCTGACCCCGACCTGTGGCCGGCGATGCCGCCACCGGCGATTCCTGCCGCCGTCGGCCGTTCTGGTCGCCACCGTGGTGTATTAGGGGGTTGTCGATGACGCCTGTTTGTTCTATCCAATTGGATTCAAGCCTAGGGCTCTCCTGCGATGGATCGATGTCGTCCCGAACCCTAGGGTTTGGGGATTGGCATGTATTCAAGTGCGACCGTGGTCGCCGTGCATTGAGGTGATGCTCTGCCCTTACAGGCGTGATCAGGGTCGTTGTTGTGGCACCGTGCGGGTTGCAGCGCCAACTCTGGGGTGCTCCCCGTGCCGTCGGCCCCCCTTCTTCCTCTTATATCCTTCAGCGAGGACCTACGGTGAGTTTGATTCCCCTCTCCTGGTGCTCTCTGTGTTTGCTGATTCAATACTAGATGTTAGCAGTGTCCTCTCTGGCTACTGTCTGATTCAGATTAGGATGATTATCCCTTTTGGGTTCATGTGATGTGCTTGTTCACGTACTGGATGAATTTATTCATGTTTAGATGATCTGTACACATGCTAAATGCTTAATGGCCTAAGGATTGTTGCTTAAAATGATATATGATGTTTCTGGTGGCTTACTAGATGATTTGATGCTTGGATTGCATCTGATTCAGATGATGTGGTTGTATGCGAAACATTCTTGGTAAAGCCAATGATTTGATAGCTTTCTACTGTTTATTGGATTCATGGTCCTAATTATGGTAGGATACAACTACATTCCTAGTGCTGATAGTTTGGGAATTAACATGTGGTCTGAGATCATCATGATCTCAAACAGTGAAGTGTAGCATAAAAATATCCTAGTTATGATTCCTGTGTTAACAGGAAAATGATTAGTTAGTTGATTGTCTGAATCTATGATGATTTACTGTCTTTCCTGATTCATAATGGATTGTTCTTGTGACACCATCATGTATGGCACACAAGTTTGATTCTAAACCATGGATTTGGTTAGTTTATGTTTAAAATAATCTTGGCTTTGAAACATAAATAGAGATGCTCTTCTCTGAATTCCCTATGACTAATGATGTTGGTCTGAGGCTTAGGGATTCAAATCTTATCTAATTGGTTCATCTAGATAGTCCTGGTAGTGGTACCAGCTATTCTATTGAATCATAGCTTGGAAAAATGATAGTGAGCTTGATCAATCTATGGATCCCAAAGATTTGTTTCTAAGGTGCTACCCTTCTTTTAGGGATGTGCCTAGAAATATATCATAGGTATATGTATGATTGAATTGTAGAATATTGTTTGACAACCAAAGCAAGGATGTTGCTCTGAGCTCTGGTTGGATTCTGGTGCTTTGCTGTTTGCCTTTAGATTTTCAGAAATCCCTATGATGGATTCACCCCACTTGGGTGTCTTCCGAGGGTTTGTTTTGTAAAACAACACATGCCTTTCTCTAGATAAGATGATTAGATCATGTGAAGGTTTTATGAAACTCACCACAAAAGCTGATATTTGTGGAGTAAGTTGGTGATGATCTTGATCTGGTTTTGCTAGACTCATGTGCTTGATCTGGAGCTAGCCTGCTCTTCCTAGCTCCTGGGCTTGGCCTTGTTGTCCACCTGGTTCATCCCCCTCCTTATGTCACCATCCTGGTGATGTTTGGGTTAATCTGGTGGTTGGTTTGGCTGATGTTATTGGTTTACTTGCTGTTCACCCTGGCTGTGGTGTGGTGTGGTGTGGTGTTGCACTGAGGTGCTTCCCCATGGCTGTGCTCTGGTTTTGTTTGATCTGGTTGTGCTTGTGAATTCGACAACACACCCTTTGCATCCTTGTGTGTGTGCAGCCCGTGTGCCTGCTCTGCACATATGAATAGGTTCAGAAAATTTGAACTTACTATTACCAATCTACTTTTACCTTGGCTGGTGAATTCGTCCCTTTTTGGCTGTCATTTGTATTCTATCTGGGAATTTATGAAAGATGAAATCTTTCATATTGGTTAAACTTGCCCCTCCTTAACATTTCTCAATGATGAGATTGTCAAGTGCACCTCACTGACATATCTGAGAGAAATATCTACTAACACTAATCTTGTTTTTATTTCTGTTTAATCTTTGTTTTGTAGGTTCAAAGATAAAGATGAAGATGTAGTTTAGGTTTTAGATATAGGATAGTTAGTAGATGTAATTTCTTAGTCCTTTGTAATTTTTATTTTATAGTTCTTGTAATCTTTATTTTTGTCAATTGTAATAAATATTATATTATTATTAATAAAGAATATCCTTATTCTTTATTCTGTTTTAATTTTTTTATGTCTTTATAATATGAAAATGAATTTCATAATTTCTATTGTTTTGAGATTTAAGTTATACTACCTATATCTTAATTAATTTAAGATTCAAATCTTATATCTAAATCTTTTAAATTATTATTCAAACACTTAAGTTTTTTAAATTCAAACCCATTTCAAACACACATACTTCTTTTAAGATCACATCAAAGTTTATAACAATCCTCCTTTAAGTCTAAATCTAATCTTAAAGTAAGAAAGAAACATTGATGACTTAAAGTTTTATTTGGAGAAAATTTTACCCACATTTACACAAATAGATGCATGCAACAATACATAATCCTAAATCTACCCTTCGTTAGGTTCCTAAATGCTGGGATGTTATAGCAAGTCACTTCACAAACTGCGTGATAAGAAGGATTGCATCATTGCGCGCCTTCTTCACAAAGTGTCAGACATAGAGGAGACAATCCATGATCGAGACATGCAGCTTTGAGGAGAGGGAGAACGGAGGGGAAGATATTCATGGAGATCCCTACTCGTATCTCAGTAATGATGATGACTACCTTGAGGACATGGACCAGGAGTATCACATTGATGATGAGGACCATGACTTCATTGATGATGATGAAGCCACCGGTTCTGATGAGTAGTAGCACTTGAGCACTATCATAGATGTGAGTTGTATCCGGTCCCACTGTATCGTAGATTGCCAGAATGGTTCTTAAAACCATCTGTTTGTGGTGATGTGTTGTTTGGAATGTGTTTCTTGTATGGTGTGACTTTGAAATGAATGAGAATGAGTTGTTGGCTTTCAAACCTTAGCCTTACTCAAAAGTTTAAAAGCTTTAAAAACCAAACCCATAAACCTTAGAAAATTTTCCCTCTTGTCTCATGATCTATCTCAATCTTCAGATGCCTCGCAGAGGGAGCAAATCATCTCAAGACCCGATGGTCCAAATCTTGCAAATGTTTGTATAGCCGACCGAGAAGCCGGTAGGACCGAGCATCAAGCCAATCTGGCCACTCTTCAACAAATCGCTCAGCTAGCCCATGACAACCACGGCCTTGGAAATCAGGATCATCATGGATCCAAACTTAAGAACTTTCAGAATACCAATCCCCTATCTTTAGTAAGTTAGAAGAGCCCTTAGATGCCGATGACTGGCTGCAGACTATGGAGAACAACTTGGAAGTAGCCGGAGTTGAGGAGTCCAAGAAAGTACGGTTTGCCACCCACTATCTGGCTGGATCTTCAAGAGCATGGTGGAATAGCACCCGTACTATGAATGGAGGACAAATGATGACTTGGGATGAATTCAAATTCAAGTTCAGCCGAACCCATGTGCCACCGGGTTTGATTCTGTGGATGAGGGATGAATACAAAGAGTTGAAGCAGGGAAGGATGACTGTGGTAGAGTACCACAACAGATTTTTGTCTTTGTCTAGGTATGCCCCTGATGAGATTGGTACTGAAGCCAAGAAGAAGGAGAGATTTCTAAATGGTTTGCATGATGAGATGTAGACGGTGTTAGTCAATATCTCGTTTGCTAATCTGGAAGCTTTAGTTGACTCAGCAATCCAGATGGAAGGAAAGATCAACCAAGCTACTGAAAAACCGTAAGCATCAAATGATTCATCAACCAGGACCCCACCATACCCCAAAGTACCGCCCCAATTCGTCTGCTGGATTTGCACCAAGGAACCCTAGGCCACATATGTATCGCCAAAACTTTCCCAACCGTAGTGGAGGAAACCCAATACCTGGAGGCAACAACCACTATAACCATGGCAACTCCAATAACTTCAACCATGCGTCTCCAAGGCCCACCAACCCCAATAATAATATTGCCCCAAGGACTGGTAGTAATGCCGTACCTGTTGCTAGAAAGGACAAGTCAACAATCACCTGCTTTGAGTGTGGAGTGACGGGTCACTAATCCAATGAGTGCCCCAAGAAGACTACTGCAGCACCCAATGTTACCGCACCTGCCCAGCAGCAGGGTCGTGCCCAACCTAGAAAGAGATTCGCCTCAGGAAACCCGAACAACCGTGCTGGCCGTCTGTTCCTCATGAATGCTAAAAGAAGCCCAGGAAGCGCCAGATGTCGTTCTGGGTATGTTTTCTGTTAATTTAGTACTTGCAAGAGTGTTGTTTGATTCCGGAGCATCGCACTCATTATTTACAGAAGAATTTTCATGCACTAGTAAGATTCAACCAACAAATTTGTAGCATGTTATGATAGTTCAAATACCTGGTTCAACTACCAAAGCTAGGAAAATTTTCAAGGCCGTACCTATCAGAATTCATGGAATAGATTTCTATGCCAATCTAATAGTACTTGGAACAAAAGGTTTGTAAGTATTACTAGGAATGGATTGGATGTCGAAACATCAAGGACTCATAGATTGTGCCAAGAAAGCCATAACCATGACCAGTAGCACCGGAGTATCAGTTGAGCATGTGTTGGAGACCTTGGCCCATCAATTCAAGTGCAACAAGAGTTTAGCCCAACCAACCCTTGACCAAATCAGAGTAGTTTGTGAATACCCCGATGTGTTCCCAGATGAATTACCCGGTATGCCCCCAGATCGGGATATCGAGTTTATTGTTGAACTAATATCTGGAACTGGACCCATAGCTTAGAGACCCTATAGTATGAACCCATCTGATATAGTGGAACTCAAGAAGAAACTTGAAGACATGATTATCAAAGATTTGATTCAACCCAGTGCATCGCCATGGAGATCACCTGTTTTATTTGTGGATAAGAAAGAGTGTGACCCGTTTATGTACGGATTATAGGAATTTGAATGATGTCACCATCAAGAACAAGTACCCTTTGCCAAAGATAGAAGATTTGTTTGACTAGTTGACCAGTGCCAGAGTATTGTCTAAGATTGATATTTGAACTGGTTATCATCAACTAAAAATCGTGCAACGGATATTCCAAAGACTGCTTTCACGACCCGATATGGATTGTATGAGTACAAGGTCATGTCTTTTGG
Source organism: Avena sativa (assembly GCA_916181665.1). Taxonomy (NCBI): domain Eukaryota; kingdom Viridiplantae; phylum Streptophyta; class Magnoliopsida; order Poales; family Poaceae; genus Avena; species Avena sativa. The sequence continues at coordinate 515,465,334 of OV702294.1, forward strand.
GTTAACCAATGCCCCCGCTTATGTCATGAATCTCAGGAATAAGATTTCATGAATTTCTTAGATAATTTTGTCGTTGTTTTCATCGATGACATTCTAATCTACTCCAAATCGGAGGAAGAACATGAACAACACCTAAGAACCATCCTTGGAACCTTGAGAGAGCATCAGTTGTATGCCAAGTTGAGCAAGTGCTAGTTTTGGTTAAAGGAAGTAGGATTCCTAGGACATATCTTGTCAGCCGGAGGAGTTGCTGTCGATCCTGCCAAGATTAAGGATGTTGAGGAATGGAGAGCACCAACCACCCAAACTGAAGTTCGTGCATTTCTTGGATTAACGGGATATTACCGCAAGTTTTTTGAAGGATTTTCAAGCATCGCTAGGCCGATGACTCTGTTACTCAAGAAAGATCAGAAGTTTGAATGGACCTACAAATGTGAAGCAAGTTTTCAAGAACTCAAGAAGAGATTGATTTCTGCCCCAATTTTGATCATGCCTGATATCACCAAAGCCTTTGAGGTGTATTGTGATGCATCCAAGATTGGTCTCGGATATTTGTTGATGCAAGAAGGCAAGGTGATATCATATTTGTCCCGCCAACTGAAGCAACATGAGCAGAATTACCCCACCCATGACCTAGAGTTAGCCGCCATTGTTCTAGCCTTGAAGACATGGCGTCATTATATTATGGGCAACCGCTGTGAGATTTACTCAGATCACAAGATCCTGAATAATATTTTTACTCAGAAGGAGTTGAATATGAGGCAACAAAGATGGATAGAGTTAATCAAGGATTATGACCTTGACATTCACTATCACCCCGGCAAGGCCAATGTGGTAGCAGATGTTCTTAGTAGATTGTCGTGTAGATTAAATACCATGATTCTGAAAGAGTAACTAAGTTTGCATAAGGAGTTGGAAGATTTAAGAATAGAGCTAGTTAGCGAAGGATTCCTAGCTAGTATCGAACTTCAACCCACCTTAATAGATCAGATCAAGGAAGCTCAGAAAAGGAAATGCCAGTATTGACGAAATTAAACGTCATATCGGTATAGGGAAGGTACCCGGATTTACGGAAGATGAAGAAGGAGTTCTGCGGTATAAAGGACAAATCTGTCTGCCCGCAGATTTAGAGTTGAAACAAGCTATTTTGCAAGAACCCCATGATACTCTTTACTCCATCCACCCGGGAGGAAACAAGATGCATCAGGATTTGAAGGAGCAATTTTGGTGGCATAAGATGAAGTGAGAAGTAGGAAGCTACATAGCCAAATGTGATATCTGTCAGAGAGTCAAAGCGGAGCATCAGAGACCTACATGACTTTTGCAACCTTTGCAGATCCCAGAATGGAAATGGGATTCGTTTGGAATGGATTTCATCACCGGTTTGCCTACATCTAGTAGAGGAAATGATTCTATTTGGGTCATAGTGGATAGACTTTCCAAAGTAGCTCATTTCTTACCGGTCAAGACCACTTATCAGAGCTCGAAGCTAGCAGAGTTGTACATTTCTAGAATAGTCAGTTTGCATGGAATTCCCAAGAACATTCTGCCGGATCGAGGAACCCAGTTTACCTCAAGATTTTGGAAGAAAGTCCAAGAAGGATTAGGAACCAAGCTGAATTTCAGCACAGCTTATCACCCTCAGACTAATGGACAAACAGAGCGAGTAAACCAAATACTCGAAGATATGTTGAGAGCTTGTGTGTTGGAAAATGGATCTAAATGGTAGGATTGTCTGCCTTTCGCAGAATTCTCATACAACAACAGTTACCAAGCCAGTTTACAAATGGCCCCATTTGAGTTTATGTATGGCAGGAAGTGTCGTACCCCACTGAATTGGTCGGAAGTAGGAGAGTGTCATATTTTCGGACCCAACGTCCTACGAGAAGCCGAAGAGAAAGGTCACAAGATCCGTGAGCACCTCAATACGCCCAATCTAGACAAAAGAGTTATGCCGACAAGATACGTCGAGATCTAGCCTTGAATGTAGGCGATTTTGTGTATCTGAAAGTATCACCCTTGAAAGGAATGAAACGTTTCTAACTCAAAGGAAAGATTGCCCCCAGAAACATTGGACCCTTCAAAATTCTAAGTCGCCGAGGAGAGGTATCGTATCAGATAGAACCGCTAGAAGAGATGTCAGATGTGCATGATGTGTTTCATATCTCGTTACTTCGGAAGTGTTTAGAAGTCCCCGAAACGATGAAAGTTTTCAAGAATATCGATCACAGATATGTGGAGATCAACTCGGACCTGACCTATCGTGAAGAGCCTATCCGTATTTTGGAAGAAGCTTTCCAGACCACCCGGACCAGAAGTATCAAATTTCTCAAAATCCAATGGAGCAACCATAAGGAAGAAGAAGCCACTTGGGAGCGCGAGGATTACATGAGGAAGGAGTTTCCAAATCTCTTTAGTACCGAGTTTTTCCTTAATCTCGGGACGAGATTCTGTTTAAGGGGGGAAGGTTTGTAACACCCCAAAAATACTAATGAAGATCATTCCCTAAGTAATCAAGATTATGGTTAACAAAAGCTCTTATTACATAAATTCAAATCTTATTGAGTGAGTGTATGAATGCTTGCAATGCCATGTTTGATTGTTGTAAATGATGAGAAATGGTTTATAGATCCAAACCATATCATCTAGGTCACTATCAAATCAAATAAAAATAAAATAAAAATATGAAGTATAAGACCTAATGGTCATTTCTGCCCAAGTTAACCACTAGCTCACTTTGAGCATCTCTAGCAACTAATCTCAAACAGAAACTTTCCCATTTCTTTTCACGCCTTGCTAGACCTAGTGACACTAAACTAAATGGAACTCACCAACCTTGCAGAAACATCTTTAAACTCTTTTCAGAGACAATTCAAATTTGAATCTATCTTATGTATCAAGATAGCCATTTTTGGAAAACCACTCAAACCAACACCCCTTGGCAAACCATTGCACCTAGAGACTACCAAGATTAGTATCAGATCACTCACCAAAAATAATTGAATTTGGTGATGATTTAGTTCATGTGGCCATTTGATCGAACACCTGGTGATCATAGTATAACTACCAACTATCTACTGTTTGTGATCAATCAATTGCTCATCCATTGTACCCCAAATATTTACTCTAGACCATAGATCGTGTTGTAATCATAGGGCTAATATTGATCGATACCGCTTCGCGTTATATGACCCGCTGACGCGTGGGACCAGCCTGAGTGAGCCTGCTGCGCGTGCGCTGTGCAGTTGGGCCAGCCTAGTAACGTTTCCCGCGCGAGCCCAATAATTCAAATCTAGTCTTCTTCTTTTTATTCAAAAACCTTTTCTTTAGTGAAATTTAAAAATCAATTCAAAGAGATTCACTACACGAAATTGAATGAATCCAATTTTGTTTGAAATTAGATGAAAATCTCTAATCACTCCCGTTGGATTCAAACAGTTTGAAACTATGGATCACCCCTAGTAAAAATAACAAGCCAGAAGCTTTTGCAATTTCAAACATTTTTCTAAAATCAACCATAATTGATTTTGAGTTGATTCCAACTCTCAAAAATCACATTTGACAAGACCCTTCTGAATATGTAAAAACTACATACTTACATACAGTAGTACTAGATCAAAACTAAAGAATGACTTTCTAGTCATTTTTAGCCACTTAAATATTATTAAATAATAGTGTTAAACTTTATAAATTAGGCCAACCTTTTTAAATCACATTCCCAAGTATTAGAGTATGTGGTAATGACATGTGTCAATATGATCCCATATTTTTAATTTGGAGAATATTAAATCTTAAACAAATTTTCAATGAGTAGAAATTACCTTCCTAAAAATAAGATAAATAAAATCCTACCACCCTTTCTTGTAATAATAGAGATGATGTTAGATCATCTAGTGTGACCCTTGTGTGATAAATATAAGTAGTTAAAGTATTGTTTGGTGATTGTGTACCTCGTATTATTTATAGACGCTAGTATCAACCCGGGCTATGACGAGGAGGAATTATACGAAGACGAAGAAGAGAACTTCGACCACCTTACCAACCAAGGCAAGCTATATTATGCAAGCTATTCTATCTAAGTCAGCAAGATAAGCTAAACCATGCAAGTCTCACTTGCAAGCCTTATTATACATACCCTTGTGATACCCTTTTGAGTAAACCAAATCCCAGTTTTACTTGCAAGCATTACCTTTCGCAAATTTGTTCAGTAGTTAATAAATTGGATGATTAGTGGAAAAGGAGAAAGTGTTCCCAAGAGCTTGGAACCTGTTGAAGATAGATACACCAGCTTAGTACCCTACAACTAGTGACACACACCCCCTTTTGATAGATGCTAGTGCTAATCTAAATTTGATCACTAGATGGGAACAAATGATTATGAAAACCTTGGAATGATGAGTCATTCTATTGAAATGCTTTGACATGTGTTATGGACACAATGATTTGAAGGTGCTGGTGAATGAAGGATGTGACTTGACTTTGATAAAAACCTATAGTTGGGTTCGGATGCGATACCATTCCAATGTTTACCGTTCAACCACAATACCCGATTTTGGGTAGGGCTTGACTAGAAGTTTATATGTCTTAGTATGGGTTCCCTCGCGGAACTGGGGCTACCTTGTGAATGTGACTGTCCACCTATGTAGTGCCTAAGATGATAGATGGTAATGGTTGGGAGGCCAAACTCATAGGGGAGGTGCCTATACTAGGTTGTGTAATTGAAAGGTTAGGATTGACTATCCGCATACTAAATATGATAATTCAGGATTGTTCCTGACAGATGTATCGAATGTCGTGGTGAAAGTGTAAAACTATTCAAAAAGCCGCGTCCACAGTTATGGACAGTTGGATGGCCGTACTGTTCCGTTGTCATACATTTTCTGAAATGACCATGACTTGAAAGATGACCTTGACTTGACCCCACAAGTTGTGGAAATGAAGTTAGGTTCCTGCCTAAGTAACCTAGACAACTAAAGTTAGACTTTTGTTACTAGTTACTGGTTGAAATAAAATTGGCTTGTGGCAAACAAACCTAGAGCTTAAGAATCCTATAGAATGGCCTTAGTGCTTTAGTGAAATTTTGCGAGTACTTCAACATACTCATGGCTTTGTCCCTGGCTATTCCCATGGCCAGACTATGAAGGGGACTATGAGGAATATGGACAGCAGGACGCTTACGATAACTAGGATCATCTCCCATCGTTAGCATTGCCTTTGACCTAGAAGATGGAGCCTCGACCATGCTACCTTTATTATATATTCTGTTGCGTTGATTGTAATCAGACTTGATCATGAGATCAACTATTTGTAAGACTATTATGGTTTGTAATGGATGATGAAATATGGTACGAATCTGTTATGTCTCGCAAAAATGGTAATCCTGGGATTGCGATGTACGACATAACAGGCATCTGGGATTAAAAATCCGGGTGTTGACAGAGGGCTAGAGCTAGGGTAAGAGGCATGCACAACCAAAGCCACAAGGTTGGTAGTTCTTCTACTAGACCTCTCCTTTGCTACATGGTAAACATACCAAGGAGCACTTGTAATCACATATCATCAAGTGTTCTAGTGTTCATCATGTTCTCTGTGTGCGGATTCACCACACTCTCCCTCCCCGAATTCCTCTTGCATCCATACGGCCCCAACTTAAGCCATCCCATGGCATCTTCCATGACACCACCATGACACACAACCCTAACAAAATAATTAAATAAACACCACAATGCATCATCTAATTTGATAGGAAAATTTATCATCAAAATTTCCTAAAATGCACGCATTTGAGAAATTACCTAGAAAGTAGTGTCATAAAAATACCTAAACAACACAAGGCATCAAATAGAGTAGTACAAAACCACCACAAAATGCTTCACCATGTCAGAACTAGGTAAAAGGAATGAAGAATTTTTTTTCCAGAGGTTACCGAGAGGAAACAAAGGCCCCCGCCTGAATTTTCTCATTTTATCATAAAGAAGGGGAGAAAAATGGATGCAATTTCATTGACTTGGTGAACCCAAGTCTCATGGTGACTTTCCCCAAGAACCACCTTCCATCTTAGATCCAGGGTGTGACAATAGCTTAGATTTTGAACTACAAAGTAAAACTATTCGAAAAAACAAAAAAATCAAGAAATCATAGGTGCCTAGGTTTGAATCCTATGAAAGTTTCATCCCATTCGGATCACAAGTTTGTGATTAAATAGCTTTTATGGTTCCAATACTAGTTTAAACTAATATGCACTCCATCGAGAAAAAACCTCAGAGTAGAATACACAAAAGAGGGAAGGAGACAACATCCAACGCAGAACTTACAAAGGGGTCGATGAGTTCTGAGAAGATGGAACAGGCGCCACCAACGAATGACGAGCCACAGTCGCTAATGCAGAGGAAGAACGACCACAAGCTGACACATTTATAGCATCCCATGCAGTCATCACGATCTAGTGTGATGAGCTCGAGGCCCTGCGCTCCCTTGAGCATGACTACATCGGGGGCTCCACAAGGAGGAAGCAAATGGTGGACCAGGAAAGTTCCATGGCCAAAAGAGCAGCAGCCGCCATGTATCCACCTCGCGAGGAGCGGGCCGTGTCTGGCACCCTTCCCCTCGCTGTTGGGCTACGAGGGTAAAAACAAAACATTTTCCCTACACAGTTATCCCTAGATCTAGCTAAGGTAGAAGGCCACGAGGATTACCACTAGAAGCGGAGTTGCGGATTATTGATGTAGCACGTTTGTTGATGCAGTGCGGTCCTCAAGTATGAGGAGGAGCGCCAATGGTTGACTGCTAGGTCCAGTACGGCGGTAGGACTGCTGTGGAGCTAGGGTTTCCAATGGATGGAATGACCTAACCATCAACCCTCCTGGGTTTCTGCGCCCCACTATATATAGGGAGTGAAAGTGGGCTCCACTAACTTGTGTCCCATTCACTAAAGACCATATTAGTCACCGTGAGTCTGACTCACTGACTCAGTACAAAATACGGCTCGGGTCTAGCCCAACCAGATTTTCAGTTCAGATCCAATCCGAACTTGCTCCCGCTCTTAAGTGTGTGACCCCGCAGGCTCATGGCAACTTGGACACAATTGGAGTCTGACTCTCAATCAATCAACCGGTAGAGGCTCCTAGCAGAACATGCCAACTCCCAACTACCAAAGAATCATGACGACATGCCTTCCAATGTGACTTATGTCGGAGTCCCTTTTGCCTCACGATATACATTATTGAACTATAGGAGAATAATCGTCATCCCTTAAATAGTCCAACTCTCTTCCCGATCCGAATAAGTGATTTATCCGACTAAATCTTAGTCGATCGCCTCGGTTAACACTTAAACAAGTTGTGCATGGCCATACTTTCTGAATCATATCATTCGAGAGGGCACATAGAATATCTTGTCATCGGATTGTCAACAAGTATGTCATAGGGGGTCCTGACGGTGGTGAGAAGATGGGGTGTGAGACGTCAGATGTTCCGGGAACGGTGAGCACAAGTTTACCCTGGTTCAGATCCGACTGTGGTGATCAGATCCTACTCCTACTAGCAACCCAGTAATATATCGGCGAGAGCCGGGTGTTACAATGGATTACAAGAGAGGTTCGCCTGTGCGAGTAGGTTGTGGTGTTGTAAGATTGGTTGTGCCCTAAAGGCTCCCATAGGGCCGGGTTATATAGTCATAGGGACCTAGGGTTACAGGAGAGACCTATCCTGCTACATTACAGAGTCGGTAACTAGATATAGCTTGGACTACAAGTAATACTACAGGCCTAAGTCGGTAACTCTTCTAGGCCTTGTCGTAGCCGGAAGTGGCTCCTCCTCTTTCTCTGACTGGGCCGCCCGTGAAGCAAGGCTCTAACCTGTTGGTGGGCCACCCTGGTCAGTGAGTCCTGTGGGTATACCCGGAATTTATATCCCCAATCGTAGCCCCCGGAAGTCTCCAAGATCCAAAGTCGGATAAATCATCTAGCTTGATGGTTTCTTCGTCTTGAGAATCTTGAAGGGTTCCCGAAAACTTCTTTCAATAGTATAGGATTCCGAGTCACCTGAGTCGGATATGTTTTGTTCTGATCTTTAGTATTTTCCTTGCTCAGTCTGAAACATGACCTGGATTTTAAACAGCGGCGTGTTGTCTAACAACTTTTTAGACTAGGTCCTATCACTAACAGGAGTCTCGTCAACACGACCATTGGTGGGTCTGTTCCCTACGGAACAGAGCACCATTTTAATGCTCACGTGAGAATCGAGGGGGCGGAGGAGTCGCGAGGAATCCACCTCCCTCTCTCCTATACGCTGGCGTAAATCACGCGGTTGGAACGCGAATCTTGGAGCAGAGGAAAATAAAAGAGAAAGGAAACCCTTCCCCCCTAAATTCATCTCTCCACCGTTTTAGTTATTGCCTCCTCGTACTCCTCGAGCTCTCCACACCCATTCTCATCTATGCACCGTGAGAAAACCCTAACCTCCACCAATCTTTCATCCTCCCCAAGAGCAATGGCTACTTCATCTAGCTCTAGAGCGTTGGCGGTGAGTATGGCAGCGGCGGATGAAAGGAAGATGTGGGTCCTCTGGGTCCCGAGCGTCATGGACGATGCCGAGCTCCAGGTCATGGAGGACGAGGGCTATCTCGTCGCCAGCGCATGGCAGAGTGCCGCTGGACACGCCACTCCCACAACGCGCGACGATGAGCGAGTGTTGTTGGGCACGCATCTCGACCGTGGCCTCAGCCTGCCACCGTCGGACTTCTTCATCAAGGTCCTCAAATATTACGGTGTGCAGCTTCACAATCTTCCTCCCAACTCCCTGCTATAACTTAGTGCTCATGCAGATTTGAGTGAGGGATTTCTTGGCATTAGGCCAAGTCTGGCCCTTTTTCGATACTACTACGGTACCTGGAAGAATTCCATCAGTGTCGATGTTCCTTACACCACCGGCACCCTTAGCTTAGTCCTTAGGAGAAACTGAGTTTCTCCTAGGATTAACGCTAGTGAATCTATAAAACATTGGGCCGGAACCTTCTTCTACAACAAGGATATTCCGGCTCCTAAAAAGGCGAAAGGTCTTCCGGCCTTCATGGATGGTTCCGCTCCCCACTAGGAATCATGGGACACAGAGGCGCCGGAACTTTTGGATATCTTGATCCTCGCCAAGCGGCAGATTGAGTTTCTGATGAAGCACAAAGGCCTTCGTGGATCCAACTTGATCCACTGCTGGTTGGATCACCGGATCCAGCCTCTGCAGTATCATGGAGATCGCCTAATGCACACATTCACCAGTGATAAGAAGGACAGCCTGCGGGTAAGCCCACATCGTATTCTGATGAAGGATTACAAGACCCGCATGCAGTTTTTGATCAAGGAGAGAGTGGAAAGAAAATTTATGGATGTCTCCCTAAAGATGTATACGTCTACTCGTCCTCTGACTCCGGTAAATACTTCGACTCTGCATTTGCGTTTTGTCGTTCTTTTTTGTCTTTTCCTCCAACTCTATTTTCATCGACTCTTTTCAATTTTATCAGCTCGAGAAACTCCCTGATTCTGAGCTAGCTCCACTAGAGGGCTATCTTGCAAACGATCCGGAGGCGACGGAGGATGATGAGGTGCAAGAAGTTCCTGCCTCCGCTTCCAAGAAGCGCAAGGCCAAGGAGGTTGTTGTCACTGCTGGCAACCAAGTGTTTCCAGTATTTAAAAGGTAAGAACCTTGTCAATATTGCAGTACTTTGTGCATTTCTCTATTTCCGAAGCACACCTGATATTTGGATTTATGTTTTTCATAGCAAAAACAGTTTTGAAGGGCAAGTTGAAGCCAGATAGCAAGTCGGGCAAGCAGCTGCGCTAGCAGAAACTTGTCATCTCCCTAGTTATGCCACCCCAAACTCCAAGCAGTGCTCCGACGTCAGCACCAGAGGTTTCTGCCTCTCCTGATGCCGGCTCTAGCGTTCCCGACGCCAGCACCACCTCAAAAGTCCTGGTTACCGTTGGTAGCTAGGAAGCTAACAAGGGTGAACCCTTCAAGGGTAATGATCCCATGGTAATATCTACAAGACAGATGGATAAAGTGTCCGGCTCTGCTGTCTCTGGCATAAAGCGGAAGAAAAAGGAGGAGATTCTCAAGCTGGCTCAGTCCAGTCTTGAGAAACAGATCCTCACTCCGGAGGCACCGAGGAAGGAGATGGAGGATGTGAAGCTGGTCATCCTCCTGGACGAAATTTTGGTCCGGGATGCGAAGATTGAGTCTGGCTAACTCCCAGAAATGAACGTTCCCTCCCTTTTCGTTGCAAAGAATGTTTTTCAGAACACTAAACTCGGATTTGAGAAGCTGCATCTGGAACATATTGTAAGTTTCCCGAATCTTATTTGCATTGTTTATTATCATATCCTCTGGCCCCCAAGCATAAAGTCTGATAGACATCATAGCATTGAATCCGAGTTGATGCTTATAGGATGAAAAAGAACGATGTAGTGTAGCCCCCAAGGCTCGTGTTGTATTCTTACTTAGTTAAATCTGCAGCCCGAGTCTTAGTAGCCGTATTTAACTCTTAGTTAAATTTTCGACTTCCTTTTATTCAATTTTGATTTTTTGGTTCTTTCGCTGATCCTCTTCACTTTTCCGACTCCTCTTCCTCCGAACCTCGCCTTGAGCGCATAAAGGTTGTCGGAGATATTATTTTCGACTTCCGCCAGACTCTTCAAGAGGCTGGCAAGTCGATCAGACTTTCTGACTAGCACAAAATGCCAGTGCTCCAGGTGAGGGACAGAGCCAAGGGGATTCCGAAGCTTATCGAAGACTACAAGATCTCCTACGCTCGGACCGCTATGCAAACCGCCCGTACCATGGTGATGATCCACCATAGCGATATGGAAATCTATCACGTCACCAAGGGCATCACCGAAGAGGATGATGAGGGTAACCCACAGAACATCAAGGCTATCCAAGAATCCTGCGCAGGTTATGCTTTCCTTTTGGCGGAGATGACCAGTTATACGACGCCATTCTTTGAATCCGTCGCTATGCCTCCCTCGCCTCAAGATCCAAAAGATAGCTTCATCAAAGGAGCTTCCGAGTCCCAGGTCTAGGGTGACGACGATGTCGACTCTAGCACTTCACGTTCTTTATCACCACCGCCTAATTCTACAGCATAAACATTTATAATGCATTATTCTGAACTTTATCATTTGGCATGTAATGATGGAAACAATATTTTGCTTATGTTGGTCTGTAAGAACTAATGCCTTTACTATCTTAGCACTTGTTTGTATATATTTTTATGCGTGTTCCCGAAAATTTCTTAAGCACTCTTTTTGTGTTTACACTTCTCGTTTCATATGGCTCTCTACCTCATCCCTTTATGAGCCGACCAACCTTTAGCACGAAAACTTTGCTGAGCAACGGAGCTCAATTGCTAAACTAGTTTAAACTTGGAAACAAAGCTGGCTTCCGGTACCAACAATTCATTACTCGGAAGATACCCGCGTCTAAGCAATCAAATAAAAAACCAAAGTATAAATAATAAATTAAATTATTTACCCTAAGGTAACATTTTTTAGATATTCAAAAATCATAACCAGAACGAACATGAGCATAAAGTACTTTCAAGCATTTGGGGATTTTTGAAAATGACATGCTCGTTTGGAAATAAGATGGTAAAAAACTTCTCAAAAATAACATATGAGGAAACCAATACTTTATTTCACTTTGAACATGTACACATATGATTAAATGGACATATACCTAAGAATAGAAGGGACGTAGCTATGCAATATTCCATGGAAGGTCTATATCATCCGGGTATGTACTACCACTAGCTCTCTTTCTCTTGCAAGTGTCCGGTATTTCCATGATTGGTCTCATATCAGTTAAATAATATGACCCATTATGCAGAACTCTGCTGATCATAAACAGTCATTCCCAAACCAGGGAAAGTTTGTTCTTTCTATTTTGCACATTTCAGAGAACCAAATCGCCCTTCTTGAAAGAATGGTTCTACACTCACTGAATATGATATTTGCGCAACTTCTGCTGATAGGTTGTAGATCTTTGCTCAGCAACAACGCGAACTTCTTCGACTATATCGAGATCATCCTGTCGATAAAATTCTGCATCTTCTTCCATATATGCTTTGACCCGAGGATACTGATGAATTAGATCAATTGGAAGAACTGCTTCTACACCATAGACCAAGAAGAAATGAGTATATCCGGTTGATCTGTTAGGAGTTGAACGTAAGCTCCATATCACAGACAGTAGTTCTTCCGCCCAAGCCCCCGCAGCACGACAAAGTGGTTCCTCGAGACGAGGTCGGAGTCCTTGTAAAATTAGACCGTTATTTCTTTTGACTTGTCCATTAGCTTGTGGATGTGTGACTGATGCAATATCAAGTCGGATCCCTTGCTCCTCGCAGAATTCGGCAAGTTCCCCATGGAAAAGTTGCTCTCGTTGTCAGTAATTATACCGTGCGGATATCTGAATCAGATAATTACGTCCTCGATGAATTTTCTGGCTGTGGCTCCATCGCAACTTGTTATAGGTTTAGCCTAAATCCACTTTGTAAATTTATCCACCATCACTAGTGACTTGTGTTTTGTTTAATAAAACAACTATGTGAATGAATCACCTGGGTGGAATGGAAGGAAAGGTTTGTGTTGAGTGGTTATACAAGTCTAGTATGCTGGGGAAAACTTGTGTATCACAAGTCCAGTATACTGGGGAAAACTTGGTATCACACGTGTGGAAAGCCACCCAGGAACAAAGAGATTTGAGATGTCAAATGTTGAGAAGCTTCAAGTGCAGCCACATGGCATTATGGGCTCTGCCTGGATCATATAGGTTGCAATAACTTAGCCAGATGGACAGAAGGTGGTAGGGGTTGATAGGTTTGGAACGCGTCCATTTGGTCTAAGGGAAAGATTCTGAAAGATCTTGTCTCGATGCATGTCGAGTCTTGTGGGGAAAGTGCACCACCTCTCGAGATAGTAAAATCTAAGTACTTAGCTGTGTCCCCGGCAATGGACAATTTGAGCATCAAGACATGGAAACTATCAAGGATCTCCTCATCCCAATTTCTAAGTTAAAAGATTGTGGTTGAACAAGGGTAAAGGTTAACCAATTCTATTGGTTGTTCCTTGGGTGATTTTGACAAAATAAAATCATAGTGTCTTCAACTTATAAGGAAAACCTTATTTTGAGCAAAGCAAGCCTAAACTCCACTTAGCCAAATGCATATAGATTATAGATACCACTATTCTACCATAGTATCACTTGCCAATACAATTCAAATGTATTGACCCTTGTGGCTATAACTTATTATGTTGCAGGTTTGTTTGATGTTAGTAAAGTGTGTTGAATAGGATTACAAGTCTACAACCAACATGATTGCCTGTGGCACTTTGAAGATGAAGGACTCCATGCTATATAGATATTTCTGCTGCATTGTAATGAGATAGCCAAATGAGCTATGTAAGATGTAATGAATTATTTTATTCCTAGTTATAAAGTTGTATTATGACCTTTGTTTCTTGATATTACATCTTAAACTGTGGATGCTAGCTATTGATCTAGGGACTAGCATTGTAAATACAGGGATCTCTACCTTATCAGGTTGGGACCTCTACAAAAAAAGATGTTGTGCAAGTTCTCATTGCGAGCACGGATGACTATATATGGAGCACATGCCTATGATTGTTTAGTACTTGGATGCTTATTCTTATTTATCTGTAATTGCCCTAGATCTTGAAGTTACATGTTTAGACTCGTCCATGCAACGCCCGTCCATCCATTCCTATGCCTACCGTGCTCATATCCTACTGTTTGCTACTACTGTTACTATTGCTCATGTATTACTGCTGCTATTGCTACTAATAAACTTCTGTGAGTAAGAACTATTTCCAGGTGTAGCTGAATTGACAACTCAGTTGTTAAGGCTTGCAAGTATTCTTTGGCTCCCCTTCTGTTGAATCAATAAAATGGGTAATACTACCCTCGAAGAATGTTGCGATCCCCTATACTTGTGGGTCATCAAGACTATTTTCTGGCGTCGTTGCTGGGGAGCATAGCTTTATTTGTTAGTTCGCTTGGATATATTATTGTTCACAGCTATTCCTTTCATCATGAGGAAGTCTCGTGATGGAAAGTTCCCTATTTTACCATCCACTACAAGAAGAGGTACGGTCCTAAATTCCTCTGCTGCTCTTGATTCATTGTCTGTTATAAGTAAGCTTATTACACCACCACCACATACTCATGCTACACACACTACTACTAATGCTGAATCTAAATCTGCTTCTGATACTCATGATGTTACTTCTACTGTGTGTCACATCCCAAAATTCTCCAAATTTTGTAATGTGAAATAAATAAATAAATAAGTTTGATTGATTGTTTGACTATGTTGAAAATTCTCAAAGAGAAGAATTTTTTTGAATAGAAAATCCTCTCAACCTTGAATTCAAAATCTTATATTCTTTTGTTATGACCTAAGTAGCCATATAGGCAAAAGGGAATGGATTGATTATGGATTTTATAATTGGTGTGCAATATTTCAAAATGAAAATCATTAAGCATTCATAAGCATTTCATTACATCCATGCAAAGTTCTCACAAACTAAATCCAAATCCTATAGTTGATTCGCTCAAATGTTCCTAAGGGTAATTAAATTGAATTATTAAAACCCACTGTTGCTAAGGCATAAATTATTGATAATTATAACCTAAAGAGATCCAATTAATACTACAAAATTTTAGAAACAAAATTGAGCTCATTAGGAGCTAGTATGAAAACGTTATGGAATAAATACAAACAAATAAAGATATAAATAAAATGGAATATACAAGGATTTATAAATCCACTATTTCCAAACTAGTAAAATTATTACAAATTTGATCCTATAATGATCTATTCGATTTTAGAAAAATTTAGAAACAAGAATCATGTCATTTGGAGTTCGTATGCAAAAGATATGAGGAAAACAAGTAAATAAAAAAAGAAAATGAAAAAAGACCTAAATGGGCCGGCCCACCCGGACCGACCAGACCAGACAGTCACGCACATACACAGGTCGATCGATCGGTTGCTTTAAAAACGGTGCGAATCAGTTTTTGACAAACCTATCTCTAATCAAACTCTCATAACTTTTTATCTACAACTTCGAATCGACTTCCGTTTGTTTCTACGTGTTCCCTACTCCAAAACCTATCTCCCCACCGTCATAAACCTCCATATAAACTCGTGGAGCCACAGCTGTATGAGTTTCTCTTCTCGAAATCCCGAATCTACACATGCCCGAATCTTATTTCGCTTTTTAACCCATCTAGACTTCGTCGTTTGCCTTCGGTCAAAAAACGAAAGTTGTAGAACTCGTCGAAATCATTCAGTCCCGACAAACCTCGCCTCTTTTCATCCACCACAGCCGGAGAATTTCGCATCGCAATACTTCAGATCTGACGGTGTAAATCCAAGATGTACTCGCGCTCGTTTCTTCAAATCCAAATTCCTTTGGTGAGAAGGTAGGAATAATGATTCCCTACAACTTTCATGTTGTAAGTTTTTCAATTTGACCTACGGATTTGTCTCTCTAACACAGATCTCTTTCTTGTCTATTCTGAGCCAAAATCGGGTCAATCTCTTCTTCTAGCCACCGCATCCAATCCAGTCGGTCGAGATCCAATCAAACCGGTGCGTGCCATGTCGTTATTCCGGTCAGCTTCCTCATCAATGACACGTTAATGTCAGGTCAACATCTAGTCCCATTCAGCATGCAAACTCAACCTGTCCAGTCAGCGGAATATTCTGTGGAATATGCCGTTCGAATTTAAAATTGCATATTATAGATCTAACTTGTAAAATTTATTAGAAATCCATACCACATCCAAAAATTACGTATAATATATCAAATCGAAGATAACTTTATGTAGACTTATCTTATTAGAATAGATCCAACTTTTACTGTACATGGTTACTGCAGTAATTTAATTGGTTTTAATGGTCTTTTAGGTTAATAAATTCATAAGATATTATAACTCCGAAAAATATGAACAATATATCAAATTGAAGCTACTGTAATGTAGATTAGTAATATCTAGTTGGATCCAGCCCTTGATGATTATTTACCCCGTAGCAATTTAATTAGTTTTAATGGCTTTATAAATCATTAAATTCATAGTAAATTAATTGCTTGTCACAAAAATATAAATGATATACCGATGGAAATCTGGTTCCATGTATATCATCAATATGTAATTAGTTCAGCCTTTTACTGTAAGGTTTTGCCGCGAAAATTTAAATGGTTTAATGGCCTATTTAGAGTAATAAGTTCATAAGAAAATAAATACTGCTCAGAAAATTACAAATAATATTTTCTTGGAATCACAATTCCGTGGAGATTTTAGATATAATTTTAGTTTGATTTTTAGGCAACAGAAACTATATGAATCATTTAAAACCCATTAAACACTATTTAAATCATACAAAAATATCTATAACTCCGATTAGGGTGAATCCAAGTGCTAAGGTTTCGTATTGACAATATCTATACGGAGAAATTGCATGAAAAATTATTTGGTACTGTTAAAACAGAAATTCATACAGAAATATTTAAACCCATTGAAATAGTGTTTTAATCATAAGAAAATATCTATAACTCCTTTTTAGGTGATTCAAATTGCAACTGTCTCTAAATTGCATTACCTCTATCTAGTCGCATCTAGTTCACAATTTAATACGAAATAAACATATTTAGTTCAATTAAAGTGGTATACACCATATTAAATCGATACAACTTTAGTAATAAAGGCTTTAGTGCATTAAATGACTTTCCACGTGCATCATTTAATCTAATTATGTTCAGAACACTAAGTGCAACCATTGTGACTCATTAAATCATCATGCATGCATCTGTTCATCATTGTTTTCTTGTAATGTTGCACTGTTGTATACTTGCAATGTTTTGAATGGTGTTTATTGTATTTGCTTCAAACGTTAGATTGCGAGGAGTGCAACTACTGTGATTGCAACTACTATGATTGCAAGTATTGTGGTTATGACGAGTGCAACTATTATATCTATGAGGATTGTGAGGATTATCTAATCTACTACATCTACAATAAAGGCAAGTGGTGCTATCTTGGTCATAAATGTCCTACTGTTTTCCTATGCATTGTAGATGTTTTTGTAGAATTTCATAGGTAGGAATTGATGTGTATATGCTATGCTATGTCCCATATTATTCCCTAGCATTCCTTGTTTATGAGCCACCATTGGTAGATGTGCTTAGCCATGCTATGATGAACGAGGGCTAGGTTACATCACTGATGTTGATTCTAAATGTGTTGGTTGCTAAAACAACTTAATGAATGAATCTCCTGGGTGTGATGGGATTGATAATTTTTGGTGGTATCATTGAGGAAAGGCACCCAGGACACTGAGAAAGGATTGGTTTCTTTGTTTGGTTGATTTCGTGTGCAACCATGTGCCAATAATGAAATGGGCGGTTGGTTGAACTCAGTAGGTTGTGGTAACTCGAACCCACGTATCCAGAGATGTAGATAGTGTAGGTTGGACCGGTGCGTGTCGGGTTTGGGGAGCTACTTCCCGAACGGTTCCTTCTTGGACTTCTCCCTATCATCACCCAATATGAGAGTGGTGGTACGAGTTGGGCTGGCCAAGTCACATGGGTAAAGTGTACTAAACCCTGCAGGGTGTATAAACTAATCGATTAGCCGTGTCCCCGGTTATGGACAATTTGAGCGACCTGATACTGATGCTATGATATTTCTCACTCATCCTTATTTCTTAATTACTTAAAACTTGTTGGGTGAACATAATTGGGTAGGAGCACCTGGGAGTGAACCAGAGTGTCCTATTTATCGTATTGGAAAACTACTTTGTTACAAATGTTAGGATCAAACTGTTGCTTTATGCAAATGAGCCTGAACTCCACTTGGCCAAATAAGCATGTAGTTGATAGATATGTTGTTAACCACTTTAGCCTACTTGCCATACATTCAATGTATTGACCATTCGTGGCTGCAACGTTTCATGTTGCAGGTTATATCGTATCTGAGTGATCGTTCATAGGTCGCGAGACTCCACTCAATAATTGTTCGCGTGTGGCACATTTGGAGGATGGAGATCTACCTTGTATTCGTTTTCCGCTGTGTACTTGAATAAATAATGTAAATTCTGGATCATATTCGTTGTATTTATGATGCATAGTTATATTTGGTATCATTTTGTACTGTGTGTGCCAGTGAACCGATCCAGGGATTGGCACTATACACATGAACTCAGCCTTATCAGGCGAGGGTGTTACAAGATGGTATCAGAGCTATGCGTTGACTGTAGGATCGTGACCTTAGAAATAGATTAGTGATATAAGACCTCTATTAGGGGAACTATCATATTTTCTACTTACTAGAGTTCTTATATTCCTTATCTATCTTTTCTAGAACCTCTTCCTATTCAAACATTTATAGTTGTCCATTCTCATGATACCTATATGAGAGTTAGCTAAGTAAAAGAACAAATAGTATGATATAAATAAACATCTCATCAAGTTTGGTTAGGTCTGGACCACCATATTTTATCTCTTTAGGAGATCATCGCTATCGTGTTAGCATATTGTTCTTACCAACTTATGTGGTATGACAATATAGGTTGCTTGCTTGTTTGTACTGAACCATATTGTGTGATGCCTTGTTTAGGATCTGTTGTTTAGAAACTCTAAAGTTGCTGGAGTTTTCGTGTGGTTTTAAAATTATTTTAATGGTGTGAATTGATTGAAATTCGTGGAATTACTGCTGCAGTTTTCTGTCTAACCTGTTGTACCGCGCGATTTTTCATATTTTATTGGTTACTCAGAAAAATCTAAACAAATAGGATCTGGAGCGTAATTACCTTTAGTACATGCAAAACAATTGGCTAAAATTCCTGACGAGTTTAGGTCGGTCAGAAAAATTCGTGAAGTCTGCTGTACCGTTTTGACAGATTTTGTTTATTGCTTATATGTTGCTCTATTTTACTCTAGTATTGTTCCCAATGCTTTCAAACTATTTTGTGGTTATATACTGCTATATTTAGACCCCTGTAATGTTATAATACAAGTGCTTGCTTATGTGTTGATTCCTTATGATTGTTTCCTTGTTTGTAACATTGATTGCTTCATATAGTTATGGGTAGGATTATTTTCTTAGTCGTTTCTTTCCTATAGAATCTATTCTTCCCTATCTTGAACCCTGGGAGATATAATGATGTGTTAAGCGGAAGGTTTGACAACACAATACATTTAGGAAAGAGAATGCTTCACCTAATGGAAAAAGGATGTGGAAGTATGAAGTGTTGCACATGATGTTATGTAGTACATTACCCAACCTGAAAGTTGAAGTATCATAGCTTAGTTTTAGTAGTAGATTTGTTGATTGGATACATGGGAGTATACATAGAGCATTAGCTCGTGCCCATGGAAACATTCTTCAAGGCAAGTGAGAATGCCCGAGTGATAGAAAAACGTGATTCACCTATCCTCATACAGGGTAATGATTTGGGTGCAGGATGGATTGATCACCATTCCTACTACTCTTATTATTCGCTCTTGTACTGTTGGCTTTGCGAATCTTGAGTGCCCTTTTCAACCTTAGCAGAGAGTCGATGTTGAGTCTAAACCCTAGAATGGTATATTGTTACACCCTTCTAAAAGCATCCATTGCTAAGCATAGGAATGTACGGTAAGGATGAATCCCAACTGTGAATTATGGGCACCGTGAAGTAAACGTTCCCTATTTGCCCACCATGAGAGTTTTGCTAGTTAAGAAGTGCTTTCTCGGAAACTATCAATCATGATGTTTAGAATGTGCTAGAGACATTGTGCCAATAAAACTCTAAAGGAGAACCAATCTGAGCTAAATGAATCCTCGAGAAATGACCTAGTCAATTTTATTTTAAGGGCGGTAGCATCCTAATGGATCCCGAACCTTTCTTTCTTTCTAGCCTTCCCAAATCTCGGGACGAGATTTCTCTTAAGGGTGGTAGTCTGTAATTTTGGGATGTGAAATAAATAAATAAGTTTGATTGATTGTTTGACTATGTTGAAAATTCTCAAAGAGAAGAAACTTTTTGAATAGAAAATCCTCTCAACCTTGAATTCAAAATCTTATATTCTTTTGACCTAAGTATCCATATAGGCAAAAGGGCATGGATTGATTATGGATTGTAGAATTGGTGTGCAATATTTCAAAATGAAAATCATGAAGCATTCGTAAGTATTTCATTACATCCATGCAAAGTTCTCACAAATTAAATCCAAATCCTATAGTTGATTCGCCCAAATGTTCCTAAGGGTAATTAATTGACTTATTAAAACCCACTGTTGCTAAGGCATAAATTATTGATAATTATAGCCTAAAGAGATCCAATTAATACTACACAATTTTAGAAACAAAATTGAGCTCATTAGGAGCTAGTATGAAAAAGTTATGGAATAAATACAAACAAATAAAGATATAAATAAAATGGAATATACAAGGATTTATAAATCCACTATTTCCAAACTAGTAAAATTATTAAAAATTTGATCCTATGATGATCTATTCGATTTTAGAAAAATTTAGAAACAAG
The DNA here is from genome assembly GCA_916181665.1 of Avena sativa. Taxonomy (NCBI): domain Eukaryota; kingdom Viridiplantae; phylum Streptophyta; class Magnoliopsida; order Poales; family Poaceae; genus Avena; species Avena sativa. The sequence goes on from OV702294.1 coordinate 515,485,935, forward strand.
AATCATGTCATTTGGAGTTCGTATGCAAAAGATATGAGGAAAACAAGTAAATAAAAAAATGAAAAAAAAGACCTAAACGGGCCGGCCCACCCGGACCGACCAGACCAGACAGTCACGCACATACACAGGTCGATCGATCGGTTGCTTTAAAAACGGTGCGAATCAGTTTTTGACAAACCTATCTCTAATCAAACTCTCATAACTTTTTATCTACAACTTCGAATCGACTTCCGTTTGTTTCTACGTGTTCCCTACTCCAAAACCTATCTTCCCACCGTCATAAACCTCCATATAAACTCGTGGAGCCACAGTTGTACGAGTTTCTCTTCTCAAAATCCCAAATCTACACATGCCCGAATCTTATTTCGCTTTTTAACCCATCTAGACTTTGTCGTTTGCCTTCGGTCAAAAAACGAAAGTTGTAGAACTCGTCGAAATCTTTCAGTCCCGACAAACCTCACCTATTTTCATCCACCACAGCCGGAGAATTTCACATTGCAATACTTCAGATCTGACGGTGTAAATTCAAGATGTACTCGCGCTCGTTTCTTCAAATCCAAATTCCTTTGGTGAGAAGGTAGGAATAATGATTCCCCACAACTTTCATGTTGTAAGTTTTTCAATTTGACCTACGGATTTGTCTCTCTAACACAGGTCTGTTTCTTGTCTATTCTGAGCCAAAATCGGGTCAATCTCTTCTTCTAGCCACCAGATCCAATCCAGTCGGTCGAGATCCAATCAAACCGGTGCGTGCCATGTCGTTATTCCGGTCAGCTTCCTCATCAATGACATGTTAACGTCAGGTACACATCTAGTCCCATTCAGCATGCAAAGTCAACCTGTCCAGTCAGCGTAATATTCTGTGGAATATGCCGTTCGAATTTAAAATTGCATATTATAGATCTAACTTGTAAAATTTATTAGAAATCCATACCACATCCAAAAATTGCGTATAATATATCAAATCGAAGATAATTTTACGTAGAATTATCTTATTAGAATAGATCCAACTTTTACTGTACGTGGTTACTATAGTAATTTAATTGGTTTTAATGGTCTTTTAGGTTAATAAATTCATAAGAAATTATCTATAACTCCAAAAAATATGAACAATATATCAAATTGAAGCTACTGTAATGTAGATTAGTAATGTCTAGTTGGATCCAGCCCTTGATGATTATTTACCCCGTAGCAATTTAATTAGTTTTAATGGCTTTATAAATCATTAAATTCATAGTAAATTAATTGCTTGTCACAAAAATATAAATGATATACCGATGGAAATCTGGTTCCATGTAGATCATCAATATGTAATTAGTTCAGCCTTTTAATGTAAGGTTTTGCCGCGAAAATTTAAATGGTTTAATGGCCTATTTAGAGTAATAAATTCATAAGAAAATAAATACTGCTCAAAAAATTACAAATAATATGTCCTTGGAATCACAATTCCGTGGAGATTTTAGATATAATTTTAGTTTGATTTTTAGGCAACAGAAACTATATGAATCATTTAAAACCCATTAAACACTATTTAAATCATACAAAAATATCTATAACTCCGATTAGGGTGAATCCAAGTGCTAAGGTTTTGTATTGACAATATCTATACGGAGAAATTGCATGAAAACTTATTTGGTACTGTTAAAACAGAAATTCATATAGAAATATTTAAACCCATTGAAATAGTATTTTAATCATAAGAAAATATCTATAACTCCTTTTTAGGTGATTCAAATTGCTACTGTCTCTAAATTGCATTACCTCTATCTAGTAGCATCTAGTTCACAATTTAATACGAAATAAACATATTTAGTTCAATTAAAGTGGTATACACCATATTAAATCGATACAACTTTAGTAATAAAGGCTTTAGTGCATTAAATGACTTTCCACGTGCATCATTTAATCTAATTATGTTCAGAACACTAAATGCAACCATTGTGACTCATTAAATCGTCATGCATGCATCTGTTCATCATTGTTTTCTTGTAATGTTGCACTGTTGTATGTTTGCAATGTTTTGAATGGTGTTTATTGTATTTGCTTCAAACGTTAGATTGCGAGGAGTGCAACTACTGTGATTGCAACTACTATGATTGCAAGTATTGTGGTTATGACGAGTGCAACCATTATATCTATGAGGATTGTGTGGATTATCTAATCTACTACATCTACAACAAAGGCAAGTGGTGCTATCTTGGTCATAAATGTCCTACTGTTTTCCTATGCATTGTAGATGTTTTTGTAGAATTTCATAGGTAGGAATTGATGTGTATATGCTATGCTATGTCCCATATTATTCCCTAGCATTCCTTGTTTATGAGCCACCATTGGTAGATGTGCTTAGCCATGCTATGATGAACGAGGGCTAGGTTACATCACTAATGTTGATTCTAAATGTGTTGGTTTGCGAAAACTAAAACAACTTAATCAATGAATCTCCTGGGTGTGATGGGATTGATAATTTTTAGTGGTATCATTGCGGAAAGGCACCCAGGACATTGAGAAAGGATTGGTTTCTTTGTTTGGTAGCTTTCGTGTGCAACCATGTGCCAATAATGAAATGGGCGGTTGGTTGAACTCAGTAGGTTGTGGTAACTCGAACCCACGTATCCAGAGATGTAGATAGTGTAGGTTGGACCGGTGCGTGTCGGGTTTGGGGAGCTACTTCCCGAATGGTTCCTTCTTGGACTTCTCCCTATCATCACCCAATATGAGAGTGGTGGTACGAGTTGGGCTGGCCAAGTCACATGGGTAAAGTGTACTAAACCCTGCAGGGTGTATAAACTAATCGATTAGCCGTGTCCCCGGTTATGGACAATTTGAGCGACCTGATACTGATGCTATGATATTTCTCACTCATCCTTATTTCTTAATTACTTAAAACTTGTTGGGTGAACATAATTGGGTAGGAGCACCTGGGAGTGAACCAGAGTGTCCTATTTATCGTATTGGAAAACTACTTTGTTACAAATGTTAGGATCAAACGGTTGCTTTATGCAAATGAGCCTGAACTCCACTTGGCCAAATAAGCATGTAATTGATAGATATGTTGTTAACCACTTTAGCCTACTTGCCATACATTCAATGTATTGACCATTCGTGGCTGCAACGTTTCATGTTGCAGGTTATATCGTATCTGAGTGATCGTTCATAGGTCGCGAGACTCCACTCAACAATTGTTCGCGTGTGGCACATTTGGAGGATGGAGATCTACCTTGTATTCGTTTTCCGCTGTGTACTTGAATAAATAATGTAAATTCTGGATCATATTCGTTGTATTTATGATGCATAGTTATATTTGGTATCATTTTGTACTGTGTGTGACAGTGAACCGATCCAGGGATTGGCACTATACACATGAACTCAGCCTTATCAGGCGAGGGTGTTACAAGATGGTATCAGAGCTATGCGTTGACTGTAGGATCGTGACCTTAGAAATAGATTAGTGATATAAGACCTCTATTAGGGGAACTATCATATTTTCTACTTACTAGAGTTCTTATATTCCTTATCTATCTTTTCTAGAACCTCTTCCTATTCAAACATTTATAGTTGTCCATTCTCATGATACCTATATGAGAGTTAGCTAAGTAAAAGAACAAATAGTATGATATAAATAAACATCTCATCAAGTTTGGTTAGGTCTGGACCACCATATTTTATCTCTTTAGGAGATGATCGCTATCGTGTTAGCATATTGTTCTTACCAACTTATGTGGTATGACAATATAGGTTGTTTGCTTGTTTGTACTGAACCATATTGTGTGATGCCTTGTTTAGGATCTGTTGTTTAGAAACTCTAAAGTTGCTGGAGTTTTCGTGTGGTTTTAAAATTATTTTAATGGTGTGAATTGATTGAAATTCGTGGAATTACTGCTGCAGTTTTCTGTCTAACCTGTTGTACCGCGCAATTTTTCATATTTTATTGGTAACTCAGAAAAATCTAAACAAATAGGATCTGGAGCGTAATTACCTTTAGTACATGCAAAACAATTGGCTAAAATTCCTGACGAGTTTAGGTCGGTCAGAAAAATTCGTGAAGTCTGCTGTACCGTTTTGACAGATTTTGTTTATTGCTTATATGTTGCTCTATTTTACTCTAGTATTGTTCCCAATGCTTTCAAACTATTTTGTGGTTATATACTGCTATATTTAGACCCCTGTAATGTTATAATACAAGTGCTTGCTTATGTGTTGATTCCTTATGATTGTTTCCTTGTTTGTAACATTGATTGCTTCATATAGTTATGGGTAGGATTATTTTCTTAGTCGTTTCTTTCCTATAGAATCTATTCTTCCCTATCTTGAACCCTGGGAGATATAATGATGTGTTAAGCGGAAGGTTTGACAACACAATACATTTAGGAAAGAGAATGCTTCACCTAATGGAAAAAGGATGTGGAAGTATGAAGTGTTGCACATGATGTTATGTAGTACATTACCCAACCTGAAAGTTGAAGTATCATAGCTTAGTTTTAGTAGTAGATTTGTTGATTGGATACATGGGAGTATACATAGAGCATTAGCTCGTGCCCATGGAAACATTCTTCAAGGAAAGTGAGAATGCCCGAGTGATAGAAAAACGTGATTCACCTATCCTCATACAGGGTAATGATTTGGGTGTAGGATGGATTGATCACCATTCCTACTACTCTTATTATTCGCTCTTGTACTGTTGGCTTTGCGAATCTTGAGTGCCCTTTTCAACCTTAGCAGAGAGTCGACATTGAGCCTAAACCCTAGAATGGTATATTGTTACACCCTTCTAAAAGCATCCATTGCTAAGCATAGGAATGTACGGTAAGGATGAATCCCAACTGTGAATTATGGGCACCGTGAAGTAAACGTTCCCTATTTGCCCACCATGAGAGTTTTGCTAGTTAAGAAGTTCTTTCTCGGAAACTATCAATCATGATGTTTAGAATGTGCTAGAGACATTGTGCCAATAAAAGTCTAAAGGAGAACCAATCTGAGCTAAATGAATCCTCGAGAAATGACCTAGTCAATTTTATTTTAAGGGCGGTAGCATCCTAATGGATCCCGAACCTTTCTTTCTTTCTAGCCTTCCCAAATCTCGGGACGAGATTTCTTTTAAGGGTGGTAGTCTGTAATATTGGGATGTGAAATAAATAAATAAGTCTGATTGATTGTTTGTCTATGTTGAAAATTCTCAAAGAGAAGAAACTTTTTGAATAGAAATCCTCTCAACCTTGAATTCAAAATCTTATATTCTTTTGTTATGACCTAAGTATCCATATAGGCAAAAGGGCATGGATTGATTATGGATTGTAGAATTGGTGTGCAATATTTCAAAATGAAAATCATGAAGCATTCATAAGCATTTCATTACATCCATGCAAAGTTCTCACAAACTAAATCCAAATCCTATAGTTGATTCGCCCAAATGTTCCTAAGGGTAATTAAATTGACTTATTAAAACCCACTGTTGCTAAGGCATAAATTATTGATAATTATAGCCTAAAGAGATCCAATTAATACTACAAAATTTTAGAAACAAAATTGAGCTCATTTGGAGCTAGTATGAAAAAGTTATGGAATAAATACAAACAAATAAAGATAAAATTAAATGGAATATACAAGGATTTATAAATCCACTATTTCCAAACTAGTAAAAATATTAGAAATTTGATCCTATGATGATCTATTCGATTTTAGAAAAATTTAGGATGTAGTCATGTTATTTCCCACTTATTTTGGGACTGTCCTTTTGCAAGAGCTTGCTGGGCTGAAATCTCACATGTCCAGGTGACTGATCGAAATCTTTTTGAAGCTTTAACCAGTATTAAAAAAGATCTTCAAGTCCCTTTTGCAATGGAAATTATTATGCTTGGAGCTTGGGGCATTTGGATATGCAGAAACAATGAAATCTTCAACAACAAGCATGCTTCGCTTGAGGAATGGAGCGCTATTGTCGCTCAAGAATTAAGATGGGTCCTGTATAGAATTAAGAAGAAGAATTATCAGGGCCTCAAAGATTGGATTAAAATAATTTAGACAGGAGATAGCTGCTTATAATATTATCCCTCTTTTGAGGTGGATTGAGCTTGTAAATATTCTTTGTAACACTCTATGATATATAAAAATTGCAGTGGGGTTCTTTACCCTACTGTTTTACCCTCAAAAAAGAATCATGTCATTTGGAGTTCGTCTGCAAAATATATGAGGAAAACAAGTAAATAAAAAAAGAAAAAGAAAAAAAACCTAAACGGGCCGGCCCACCCAGACCGACCGGACCAGACAGTCACGCACATACACAGGTTGATCGATCGGTTGCTTTAAAAACGGTGCGAATCAGTTTTTGACAAACCTATCTCTAATCAAACTCTCATAACTTTTTATCTACAACTCCGAATCGACTTCCGTTTGTTTCTACTTGTTCCCTACTCCAAAACCTATCTCCCCACCATCATAAACCTCCATATAAACTCGTGGAGCCACAGCTGTACGAGTTTCTCTTCTCGAAATCCCGAATCTACACATGCCCGAATCTTATTTCGCTTTTTAACCCATCTAGACTTTAGTTCAGCCTTATCCCGAATCTACACATGCCCGAATCTGGTTCCATGTAGATCATCAATATGTAATTAGTTCAGCCTTTTATTGTAAGTTTTGCCGCGAAGATTTAAATGGTTTAATGGCCTATTTAGAGTAATAAATTCATAAGAAAATAAATACTGCTCAGAAAATTACAAATAATATGTCCCTGGAATCACAATTCCGTGGAAATTTCAGATATAATTTTAGTTTGATTTTTAGGCAAAGGAAACTATATGAATCATTTAAAACCCATTAAACACTATTTAAATCATACAAAAAGATCTATAACTCCGATTAGGGTGAATCCAAGTGCTAAGGTTTTGTATTGACAATATCTATACGGAGAAATTGCATGACAAATTATTTGGTACTGTTAAAACAGAAATTCATACAGAAATATTTAAACCCATTGAAATAGTGATTTAATCATAAGAAAATATCTATAACTCCTTTTTAGGTGATTCAAATTGCTACTGTCTCTAAATTGCATTACCTTTATCCAGTAGCATCTAGTTCACAATTTAATACGATATAAACATATTTAGTTCAATTAAAGTGGTATACACCATATTAAATCGATACAACTTTAGTAATAAAGGCTTTAGTGCATTAAATGACTTTCCACGTGCATCATGTAATCTAATTATGTTCAGAACACTAAATGCAACCATTGTGACTCATTAAATCGTCATGCATGCATCTGTTCATCATTGTTTTCTTGTAATGTTGCACTGTTGTATGTTTGCAATGTTTTGAATGGTGTTTGTTGTGTTTGCTTCAAACGTTAGATTGCGAGGAGTGCAACTACTATGATTGCAACTACTATGATTGCAAGTATTGTGGTTATGACGAGTGCAACCATTATATCTATGAGGATTGTGTGGATTATCTAATCTACTACATCTACAACAAAGGCAAGTGGTGCTATCTTGGTCATAAATGTCCTACTGTTTTCCTATGCATTGTAGATGTTTTTGTAGAATTGCATATGTAGGAATTGATGTGTATATGCTATGCTATGTCCCATATTATTCCCTAGCATTCCTTGTTTATGAGCCACCATTGGTAGATGTGCTTAGCCATGCTATGATGAACGAGGGCTGGGTTACATCACTGATGTTGATTCTAAATGTGTTGGTTTGCGAAAACTAAAACAACTTAATCAATGAATCTCCTGGGTGTGATGGGATTGATAATTTTTGGTGGTATCATTGCGGAAAGGCACCTAGGACACTGAGAAAGGATTGGTTTCTTTGTTTGGTAGCTTTCGTGTGCAACCATGTGCCAATAATGAAGTGGGCGGTTGGTTGAACTCAGTAGGTTGTGGTAACTCGAACCCACGTATCCAGAGATGTAGATAGTGTAGGTTGGACCGGTGCGTGTCGGGTTTGGGGAGCTACTTCCCGAACGGTTCCTTCTTGGACTTCTCCCTATCATCACCCAATATGAGAGTGGTGGTACGAGCTGGGCTGGCCAAGTCACATGTGTAAAGTGTACTAACCCCTGCAGGGTGTATAAACTAATCGATTAGCCGTGTCCCCGGTTATGGACAATTTGAGCGACCTGATACTGATGCTATGATATTTCTCACTCATCCTTATTTCTTAATTACTTAAAACTTGTTGGGTGAACATAATTGGGTAGGAGCACCTGGGAGTGAACCAGAGTGTCCTATTTATCATATTGGAAAACTACTTTGTTACAAATGTTAGGATAAAACTGTTGCTTTATGCAAATGAGCCTGAACTCCACTTGGCCAAATAAGCATGTAGTTGATAGATATGTTGTTAACCACTTTAGCCTACTTGCCATACATTCAATGTATTGACCATTCGTGGCTGCAATGTTTCATGTTGCAGGTTATATCGTATCTGAGTGATCGTTCATAGGTCGCGAGACTCCACTCAACAATTGTTCGCCTGTGGCACATTTGGAGGATGGAGATCTACCTTGTATTCGTTTTCCGCTGTGTACTTGAATAAATAATGTAAATTCTGGATCATATTCGTTGTATTTATGATGCACAGTTGTATTTGGTATCATTTTTGACTATGTGTGCCAATGAACCGATCCAGGGATTGGCACTATACACATGAACTCAGCCTTATCAGGCGAGGGTGTTACACTGATCTTGATGCGAGTGGTTCATTAGGTCCTTTCCTAGATGCTACTATGGGTAGTCTAGGAAATACTAAAACTCCTAGTGAAGACATTGTTACACCTGTTAGATCACCTGAGTCTAGAGAGAGATATGATATTAATGTTGGTTTCATTGAGTTTACTGATGAATTTATTGAAGAGTGCCGAAACACACATGGTTCTAGTGCTATTCAGAGTCTCCTTGAGAGACGTACCATTATTCCTAAACTGTCCTCTGATCCTAAGTTTGCCACCTCTCCCATAGATATTAAAGATAAATATTATGATTTCTCTCTTGATTTATCCTATTCAGACATTGTTGAGAAAGAACCTTTTGGTGGGACTGAAAATGAGAGTGTTGTAGCTCATATGAATGAGATTTCCACTATGAGTGCTTTATTATTTGATGATTTTAAGATGCGTAAGTACTTTGTTACTAAGATCTTCCCTTTTTCACAAAAAGGAGAAGCTAAGGCTTGGTTTAATAGATTACCTCCTGGTTCCATTGATAGCCCTGATTGTTTGATTGCTTCTTTCTTCCAGAAATATTTTCCTCCCAGTGCTAGACATGCTGCTTTGTAGAAACTTTTTGATTTTAAACATGGAGAAGAAGAGAAATTGCCTGAGTCATGGACAAGGTTCTGTGCCTTGATTCATGCACATCCTGGATGTCCATTGCCTAAAAATGAACTTCTTGATATTTATTATAAAGGACTAACTGATGATTCTAGGACATACCTAGATAGTTTTGCTGATTGTGTTTTCAGGAAAAGAACTCCTCCAGATGCTGAAGAATTAATGGCTAAAATAAGCAAGAATTACGATGATTGGACTTCAGCTGAGCTAAATACACCTGAGCCTATTACTCTTGAACCAGTCGTGCTTGAACCAGTTCCAACACCAAAGAGGGGAATGATAGCATTAAATGATGAAGTGATGAAATAAGCTAAGAAATGTCTTAAGGAGAAAGGTTTTAGAGCTGAAGAGTGAAGAATCTACCTCCTATAGAAGAATTATGTAAGCCAAATCCCCACTCATCTACTATTGAGGTACACTCTCTCCACTTTGATGAAGGTGATATTCCTTATGGTAAGCCTCCTGATCAATGCTTAGAGGAACTTGACACATTTATTGTTAAATAAGGTAATTTTAATAAACAAGTTCAGAATCATTTATTGGAAAACTCTAGAGCTATTAATGAGTTGAAAGATATTGTGGAAAGAACTAGTGCTTGACGTGGAGCACTTTGTTGGAAACCCCAAGAACAAGGTGTAATGAGGACAGCAGCAAGTCTTCCCTCAGTAGAGACCGATGTTATCGAACCAGAAGGAGGAAGGAAACGTCACACAGGTGTTGCAAGCAACACGGAGACCTGCATAACACAAACCCAAGACTTTGTCCCAACGAACAGTGAGGTTGTCAAGCTCAGCGGTTTGCTATAACAAAGTAAACGTATGGTGTGGAAGGTAATGGTTTGCAGCAAGTAAACAAGTAACAGTGGAAGATGTACCAATGGTAAAGATTGGACAGGGTCCATAGTTCACTAGAGGTGCTCTCCTTAGATAAACAATATGACACGAAGGGTCAACAAATTACAGCAGGGCAATTGACAGGAACTGAGCAAAGCATAACAATGCGATACCAGAAAAAAAGATCCTATTAGATTCGATTGGGCAATACAACAATATACATAGACCGCCATCCAACTGCATCTATGACTAGAAGTCCACCTTCAGGTTATCATCCGAACCCCCTCCAGTATTAAGTTGCAAGCAACAGAAAACTACTTCAAGCAAAGTGTGTAAGGTAAACAATCCACTTGTTCCATGAACAAGAGACCGTTGTTTTCTCCCTAGTGGCAAAAACACATCTACAACCGAAGAGATTTTTGTCACTACCTTGGAACCTAGAGGCATGAACCCACTATCGAGTATAAATACCCCCTCTTGGAGTCACTAGCAACTACTCAGCCAAGATAGCTACTAAAAACGGAGAGCATGCAAGATCACAAACAACACAAACATGATAGAATCATAAAGACAAAACCATTAATCAATCTGACAAAGTAATCTCAATATCCATCGGATCCCCTCAAACACAACATGCATGATTACAAATAGATTAGATCTTGATCATAAACGGAGCTCATAAGATCTATACATGAAAGCACAAGGAGGATATAGAACCATCTAGCTACTACATGGACCCATAGTCCAAGGTGGAACTACTCACGCTTCATACCGGAGAGAAGAACTTCAGATCCCCTGATCTAGGGACGACGGTGGCGGTGGCTACAGAAGGTTTCGTGGAGTTTTGATCGGGTACTTAGGGTTTCTGCATCGATGGCTTATTATAGGCGAAGAGGCGAGACCAGGAGGAGACCAGGGGGGCCACACCGTGCCCAGGCACGGGCCACCCTTGGCCGCACCTAGGGTGTTTGGCCGCCCTGGTTTGCTTCTCCGTCTCATCTTCTGGATTTATGTGCCTCACGGTAAAATATTGACTTTGGCTTTTGTCCCATCTAATTCCGAGAATATTGATTTTATGCCTTTCTGGAACCAAAAACAGAAGAAAACAGGCAACTGGCACTGTGGCAACTTGTTAACAGGTTAGTTCTAGAAAAGATATAAAAACACCTCAAAGTGTAGACAAAGCAAAGCAAAGTAGATACTAAGCAAGCATGGAGCATCAAAAATTATAGATACGTTTCTGATGTATCAAGCATCCCCAAGCTTAACTCATGCTCGTCCTTGAGTAGGTAAGTGATAAAAAGAATAATTTTTGAGGTGACAGGCACCATCAAAACCAAGATCAAACCATTTGCAAGCATTGAAAGCTGGGAACAAAGAACTCTAAACATGTGCATGAAAGATGGATCTCTAACAATAGGACATAATAACTATGCATGCAACATGAAAGGCTACAAACAAAGATCATGAATAACATGCATTGAAAAACATTTGTTTGTTTCACATACAGAAAACATAGCATAGTGGCAATCATCTTGTCCCTCATAGAGTAGCAAATAGATGCATAGGACACTGTAACATCCCAAAAATCATGATTTATAAAGTTTGCATATCATTCATGCATTCATAAGCATTTGGATCATTTTTCAAATAAGATTTGAAAATAGAAGTAAATTGCTGCCTAATATTTTATTTAGGAAAGGCAATGGATTTATTTCTACTCTCCAAAATGTGAATACTTTATTTCAACCAGAAAAGGTTTGATTATAGGTTTGAATGTTGATTCCAAAGCTTAATTAAAATTTCAAAACAAAATCTAAATTCAAAACCATTCATATGCCTATTTGTAAATAAATAATTAAGGCATGGTTTTATTTTAATTTCAATGGGCCAATGTATCTTTGAGTGAACAAGCAAAGTTTTATACTCAAATATGTGCATGGTTCACTTTACAAAAATCCAGAGAAAGTTTCAATTCAAACCCATTTGAAAAACATTTGAAAATAATTTCAAAAAATCAAAATCGAAATAGAAAAGGAATAAAGAAAAAGAAAAAGGCTTGCGCCACCCATTCGACGAACGATTTAGGTAAAACCCGACCGCCCCTCGCCTTCCCCCTGACCCTATCATGTTCGCCTGAACATTGCGCACACTCTGATGTCTTTTGTTTGTGTTAGGGCGGATCAGAATATCGCCAACGTCATCGTCCACTCGAGCCCGATGTTGTCCTCAACTCCGACGAGCCCCCACGGCCACAATAGCGCTTCTCCGTCCCAACCGCGACCATGTTGAGCTTCCTCGTGCACGTGCGAGTCTGGTAAGCATCATCACCACCCCCAGGCCTCGCTAGAATCGCCGGACCACCATCGCCAGTAGCGTCGCCGCCGCGCCGCCGCTAGCGCCGCCTGTGCTCAGCAGCGTTGGATCTAGATCTAATGCGTAGGATTAGATCACTTAACGAAGAGGTACGAGTAGATCTGGCCCGTGCGATTTCATTTAGATCGTGCGGCTCACGTTGATCGATCCATGTGAATCGGTATCAACCAATAGAATTATTCCACGTGGCCTAGCCTGTCTGTTTAAAATTCCGGAAATGATTTTTGAATGTTTAAACTTATAAATTCAATAACTTTTGTTCCGTTTATCCAAAAAAATGCAAATAAGATATCAATGGAATCAAAAAAATAAATACTACACATCTGTAGGCTTACTTTTGTATTTTGCCTCTGTTAAAATAGAATTTTATGCAGAGACATTTGTAGGCCTATTTTGTGTATAAAAATTATTTGGAAAATGCTTTAAAGGTCAAATTAAGTTTATTTAGTGTATAAATGTTTAGTTTATTTATCAGTACCATTTTACTTGTCTTGGTTGGTTTAGAAAAATCATCACATGGCATTTGCATGCATTCATATATTTTTGTTTGATTACTGAAATGTGAATTTGGTGCTATCATTTTATGTGTAGATTTTGGTGCTAGTGGTGATTGTGACTGTGAGGATTGTTGTTACTCCCCCATCTACCAAGGCAAGTGGTGCTTCATATTTTTCTCCCAATATTTTGACTATGCATTAGAATTATTTTGTATAGGGATAATTTTTGCTAAGTATCTATATGCTATGCTTGGGAAATCCTAGTAGTTGTAGAATTGTTAGAGTTTCCTCTAAGTTAAGATACTTGCTATTGCCATGCTTAGCCTAGCTAGTAGCAACCAAGGGTGGATTATATATATGCTATGGAAAAATATTGCTAAGTCTTTGACTTGTGTTTTTGCTTAATAAAACAACTAAGTGAATGAAACACCTAGGTGGAATGGTTTTTTGGGTTATGTTGAGTGGTTACACAAGGCCCATATCTATGGTCTACCTTGTGTATCACACTCGTGGAAAGCCACCCAGGAACAAAGGGATTTGAGATGCCATATGTTAAGAAGCTTCTAGTGCAGCCACATGACATTATGGGATCTGCCTGGATCATATAGGTTGCAATAACTTAGCCAAATGGACAGTTGGTGGTAGGGGGTGATAGGTTTGGAGCGCGTCCATTTTGGTCTAAGGGAAGGCTTCTGAAAGGTCCTGTCTTGATGAAAGTCAAGTCTTGTGGGGAAAGTGCACCACCTCTGCAGAAGGAAGAATCTAAGTACTTAGCCGTGTCCCCGGAAATGGACAATTTGAGCATCAAGACATGGAAGCTATCAAGAATCTCCTCATCCCAATTTCTAAGTTAAAAACTTGTGGTTGAACAAGGTTAAAGGTTCACCAATGTCTATTGGTGGTTCCTTGGGAGTTTTGCCAAATAAAAACTTAGTGTTTTCAACTGATAGGTAAAACCTATTTTGAGCAAAGCAAGCCTAAGCTACACTTATCCAAATTCATGTAGAAGCTAGATACTATTATTCTACTAAGGTATCACTTGCCAATACTATTCCAATGTATTGACCCACTATGGTTGTAACTTGTGATGTTGCAGGTTACTCTGATGAGGATTAGGGTTATGAGTCTACACTCAACATGCTTGCCTGTGGCACATGAAGATGAAGACTTTTATTTATATTAAGTTAAACTCTTGTACTAGCCTATGGCTATGGAGTTGTAAAACACTATGTTATCTCTGGAATGACGATGTAATAATGACCTTTGTTTCTGTGTACTTCATCTTAAATTGTGGATGCTAGCAATTGATCTAGGGACTAGCATTGCAATCACAGGGACCTTTACCTTTATAAAGGTGGGGTCTTACAGACACCTTCGAAGTTCACAAGGGTGACTAGAAACAAGTAGCACAAGAACAAATAATATCACCATATGCATCAATCAATAAGCTTTGGGACACTTCACACAAAATGAAAACTATGCTCTCTTAATGGTGCCTAAAGGTATAAGGTGGAGACTCAAATAATGGTGGAAGAAAGGCCTTTCATAAAGGAAGCATGGATTTCAAGTTTCAAAAAGAGCTACCAAAAATTATGGTACTTGTTAGCTTTCAGCCCTCATTGCCCCTATCATAAGCGTCTTGAAGTGATTAAGATTAAAGTGAACAAAGATGGAGTATATGCTTGACAAAGTATAAGTTGGCAATCTCAAGTCCCTTGAATACGAGGGCCAGACCTCATGCAACTCAACTTCAGTCACCTGTAAGTTCTTGTCATTGTAAGTACATGCATATCATAGAGAACCGCCAACGGGGTACCCCTTGCACATGGTACAGGAGCTATCCCATAACCAAAATGATAAGGCAAGCAGACAATGAGCATCTCAGCAATCTTTTTATTTACTATATGCATAGCTTTTTATTGAGGATGCTTCATAGATAGCTCACTATGGTGATGCTGCAAGTTTCCACCATGATTAGGCATGGCTTAGGCTAGTGGCCCAGGCGTTTCTATAACACAAAATGCAAACTCCATGGACTTACAAGTTCCCTATTTATTTCACACCGGTGACATCCTTAGACAAAAGATCATGATATAAACTGAGTACAAAGTACACGTGCAATGTTGAAAACGTTCCCCATGACAGCACGGTTCTGCTAATTCTAACATATAAGTGAAAGTTTATACAACATAGATGACACAATGGTTCAAGTTTATTAGGGTCAGAGAATATAAAGTGTGCCATCAAGTTCGTGAGGGATTTAATCACTAAGTTTTCACATAACAAAATACTTTTTAATTGGAAGATAGCTTAAAACAAGAATATACTTGGAATGGTGTACACACCATGCATAGGAGTTTATAGTGGACACTTTGGAATAACTTGGTTTCTCGGGAGTTGGAAGCATGATTAGAGCTTACTCATACAAGTGGAGTCTAGCAAAAGACTGGGAGCAACCAACTAAGAGAGCAATAATGGCCATAATCATGTAGAGCAACAAAGCATTACTAATCAAAGCATAGAGTGGTACTACAAGTCAAGGACTAAATGATCATAGAGGCTACGGTGACTTGTCATAGTCATAACATGGTGTGAGCATGTGCCAAGTCAACCCAAACAAAACATCAAAGGAGAATACCACAATACTATGTTTTTGCATGCTAAAACAACGCATAATTTCTTCAAGGCACACTAAGCAATACCAATTGTTTGGAACAAGACATGCTAAAGCAATAATCACTAATCATAAGGTCAAAACAACACCTAGCATGTCATGCTAAAGTCTAAGTCATAGTCAATGCAAACTCCTCTTGCACTTATCAAGCAAGAACTTCCTACTCCTTTCCAACACCAAGCAACTTATTTGCAAAACAACACAGCAAGAACGGGGGTCCAAAATACTTTATCCAAGCAAACTAAACAAACTAAGCAAAGCAAACAAAAACTAAGACGCTCCAAGAACAACACAACTGTGCATGAAACAATAAAAACGAAGTGTCTAGACAGACCATAGCTTTTTATTGATGAAGGGGATGCCTTGGGCATCCCCAAGCTTTTACGCTTGTACCTATTGGATATTTCTTGGGGTGACACCGGGGTGGCATCCCCAAGCTTGATATTTTGTCCATTCTTCATCTCATTACATCATTCTCTCTCTACACCTGAAATTTTTCCTTCATACAAAACTTCACACAATCTTCATTAGCAACATTACTGTATTCAAAAGACAATAGACCCTTAAGAAAAGCATTGGAACATGAATACTTTTCACTAAAAACACAAGGTACTGTAGCAACTCCTTCAAAAAGCTCAATTCCCCAAAAGAGAACTCAAAAAGGAATCAATAAGAAGCAAATGCAAATAATGGCAGAAATCTGTCAAGACATACCAGTAGGTAGAAACCAATTTTTTCAAAAATCTTCTGTTTCTCAGATAAAAAAGTGTTGAACTAACGAAAGTTAGCTAACATACTAGGGGATTTATTCGTACATTTTGAGCTCAATCCGTGTTACAGAGACTCCTCACGAATTTTTTTGGTGGAGGACAGAAATCTGTTTCGGGACAGCAAATCCCCAAATCTTACTTCTCTCTTATTAGAGGTCATTCTTGGCATAAAAAGCAAACAAAAAAGATAAGGAGAGGTCATTACTGAAGTAGTAACTTTCAAGACTCAAGGAAACTCTTGGGTTATCTCCCAACAAGTAATTTTCTTTAACGCCTTTAAGTTAGGCTCAGAAAGCTTGAGAAGATGCTCACATAAGAAATATGAATTGTAAAAGAGAGAATCAAGAAAGCAAATTCAAAACACATTTAAGTCTAACCCTCTTACTATGCATAGAAATGTTGTACACAAATAAATTCATGAAGAACAAAGTGATAGGCATAGGAAGATAAGACAAGAGTAACTTCAAAACTTTTAGCACAAAGAGAGGTGTTTCAATACCATCAAAACTTCTACAACCATATTTACCTCTCTCATAATAATTTTCAGTAGACTCATGAATAAACTCAACAATATAACTATCACATAAAACATGCTTTTCATGATCTACAAACACATAATTTCTATCAAGCTCAAAAATAGTGGGATTAAAACCTTCACAGGTTTTACCCAAAGTAGATATTTCAAAAGGATCCACAGGAACGTAACATTCATCCTCCTTTGGTAAGCATGGGGGAAAATCAAATAATGTAAGAGGTAAAGAGTTACTCTCGTTAGAAGGTAGGCATGGGTAGATCCATTCCTCCTCCTTTTGTTCATCACTCTCCTTCTCTTTTTCATCTAATGAGCTTCCAGTTTCAACAATTTCTTCTTCCAAAGGATCCTGCAAGGTATTAGTCTCTTCCAAATGTGGAAAGCACCTACTAAAATATTCAAGAATATAGCCATTTTATTACTTGTAATTATAAAAGCAAAATTTAAGTATCTCAAAAAACTCATGTTCATAAGGTGTGTCATCGGTATTTTCAAGCAAACTGGCAAGTTCAAATGCACCCTTGAAAGCATTAAATTCTTCAATTTGTTCCACGTCATAAAAGTCATAAATTCCTTTAACATAAGAGGATATGGTAACATTATCATTATACTGACATTGAAAAGGGAGGTGTTTATACCTCCTACAGCAACAAGCTTTATCAAAGCAATAAGTAACATTATAAGTAGAGCACATCTCTCTAGCAATAGTATTCAACTTATCAATTTGTTCCCATAGGTGTTTCCCTTTTTGTGACAAACGGTGTTTCTTATAATAATACTTTTGTTCTTCCGTGAACCCACCTTGCCAATAAGAACTAGTTTCAAAGAAACCATCCATTGATAGAAAGCATGACCAAGTAAGGGAACAACAGACCACCAACTAGAGTAGGAACTAATTTTTTTGTGTTTTTGAATAGAGAAAGCAAACCAAACTATACTAATTTTTTTGGAGTTTTTGAAGAGTCAAACAAAACCAAGCAAAATAAACTAAGAAAACTAAAAACAAAGTAAAGAGAAAGGAAGTGGAGGACTCCCCTTGTGAAGACGTCCTTAGCCACCCTGGCAACGGCGCCTGAAAACTTGTTGGTGCTTGACGTGGAGCACTTCATTGGAAACCCCAAGAGTAAGGTGTGATGAGCACAACATCAAGTCTTCCCTCAGTAGAGATCGAGGTTATCGAACCAGGAGGAGGAAGGAAAAATCACATAGGTGTTGCAAGCAACGCGGAGACCTGCACAACACAAACCCAAGACTTTGTCCCAACGAACAGTGAGGTTGTCAAGCTCACCAGTTTGCTGTAGCAAAGGATTAAACGTATGGTGTGGAAGGTAATGGTTTGCAGCAAGTAAACAAGTAACAGTGGAAGATGTATCAATGGTAAAGATTGTACCGGGGTCCATAGTTCACTAGAGGTGCTCTCCTTAGATAAACAACATGGCATGAAGGGTAAACAAATTACACCAGGGCAATTGATAGGAACTGAGCAAGGCACAACAATGCAATACTAGACAAAAAGATCCTATGAGATTTTATTGGGCAATACAACAATATACATAGACCGCAACTGCATCTATGACTAGAATTCCACCTTCAGTTTATCATCCAAACCCCCTCCAATATTAAGTTCCAAGCAACAAACAACTGCTTTAAGAAAAGTGTGTAAGGTAAACAATCCACTTGTTCCATGAACAAGAGACCGTTGTTTTCTCCCTAGTGGCAACAACACATCTACTATCGAAGAGATTTCTGTCACTTCCCTTGGAAACTAGAGGCATTAACCCACTATCGAGCATAAATACCCCCTCTTGGAGTCACTAGCAACTACTCGGCCAAGATAGCTACTAACAACGGAGAGCATGCAAGATCACAACCAACACAGACATGATAGAATCATAAAGACAAAACCATTAATCAATTTGACATATGATACGTTGGAAATGTATCTATAATTTTTGATGCTCCATGCTTGTTTTGTATCTACTTTGCTTTGTTTGTCTACACTATGAGGTGATTTTTACATGTTTTCTGGTACTAACCTATTAACAAGTTGCAACAATTGCCAGATGCTTGTTTTCTGCTATTTTTGGTTTCAGAAAAGTTAGTAAAGAAATATTCTCGGAATTGGACGGGACAAATGTCAAAGTCAATTACTTTCCGTGGGGAACAAGAATTCCAGAGGAGAGCCGGAGGGGCCGGCCAGGGGGGCAGACCTACCCCAGGCACGGTGGTAGGTGGGCTCGCGCTTGGCTAGGGTTTGGTGGCCCTGGCCGCCTGCCGGTCTCGCCCCTTCGCCTATAAGAATCCCCCGATGCAGAAACCCTGAGTACCCGATCAGATATCCACGAAACCGTCTTTAGCCGCCGCCACCATCGTCCCTAGATCGGGGGGATCTGAAGTTCTTTTCGGCACCCTGACGGAGGGGAGATCATCCCGTAGGCCTTCTCTCTGGTATGATGCGTGAGTAGTTCCACCTTGGACTATGGGTCCATGTAGTAGCTTGTATCTCATCCTTTGTTCTTTCATGTATAGATCTTGTGAGATCCATTCATGATCAAGATCTAATCTATTTGTAATCATGCATGTTGTGTTTGCAGGGATCCGATGGATATTGAGATTATTATGTTGGTTTGATTAATGGTTTTATCTTTATGATTCTATCATGTCTGTGTTGTTTGTGATCTTGCATGCTCTCTATTGCTAGTGGTTATCTTGGCCAAGTAGTTGCTAGTGACTCCAAGAGGGGGTATGTATGCTCGATAGTGGGTTCATGCCTCTAGTTTCCAAGGGAAGTGACAGAAATCTCTTCGGTTGTAGATGTGCTGTTTCTACTAGGGAGAAAACAATGATCTCTTGTTCATGGAACATGTGGACTGTTTACCTTACACACTTTGCTTAAAGCAGTTGTCTGTTGCTTGCAACTTAATACTGGATGGGGTTCAGATGATAACCTAAAGGTGGACTTCTAGTCATAGATGTAGCTGGATGGCGGTCTATGTATATTGTTGTATTTCCCAATCAACCTCATAGGATCTTTCTAGCTAGTAATTGCATTGTTATGCCTTGCTCAGTTCCTGTCAATTGCCCCGCTGTAATTTGTTTATCCTTCATGCCATGTCGTTTATCTAAGGAGAGCACCTCTAGTGAACTATGGAGCCCGGTCCAATCTTTACCATTGATACATATTCCACTGTTACTTGTTTACTTGCTGCAAACCATTACCTTCCACACCATACATTTAATCCTTTGTTACAACAAACCGGTGAGCTTGACAACCTCACTGATTCGTTGGGGCAAAGTCTTGAGTTTGTGTTGTGCAGGTCTCCGCGTTGCTTGCATGTAACATCCCAAAAATACTAAACTTGGATCATCAAACTCTAATCATCAAAATTAGGGTTAACAAAAACTTTTCTAATTAAAATTATGAAAGCATGCATATGAGTATGCCTTGAAATTGAAATTCTTTTGAACCAACTTGTTTGTGTGTTTCTTTGCTTGTAAAATGTTTCTTAGGTGAAATAAACATCATCTAAACATTTCCCACAGTTTTCCCAAAGACAAGTAAAGCAAAACAAATAAAATAAAGGAATGGTCATTTTGACCAATTTAACTCCCATGCCTACTTTGGCTGTCTCAAACTTTCAGAACCTAACAGAAACTTTTCTGGATCTTTGAACCCCTTGAATGTACTCATAACAAAGTATCAAGGCCCACTTTGTGATCATCCAGAAACTTTAAAATGCATAGTTTAATTGACAATTCAAAATTGAATCTTTATCATATGGGAAGATCCCACTTTTTCAAAAACCACTCAAACAAGCTCAACTTTCAAAACCCAAGCATCTGCAGACTCACCAGCACCAATCTAGCACACCCACCAAAAATATTTTCAAAACGCAAAACTTGAATTCATGCGGCCATTTCATCAAACACTTGGCAGACATAAATCAAATAAAATCAAAACACTATTCTGAGCAGTGATTCTTGCCTAACTGGTTCCCTATCTAGCTCACAACCAGCTCAGTAGATCATCTAGCAAGATTAACCAAGCACTAGCACCACTGTGAGCTTGGCATTGTCATAAATGGTGAACAGCCGAAGCCACCCTTGTCACCCCCATGTCGACAGCAAGCTAGGAGGAGAAACAAGCCTAGCCAGCATGTCTGGGAGCAAGCCAACACTCCATCGCCACTCCCTGTCCACCGCTCGAACCCTGCCAGCCACTGGACCACGCGCACGGACCATGCCAACCTTGCCAGCAACCATGCCGAGAGCACGCCCCGTGCGCCACGCTCTACCAACACCCACCGACCGCGCGCCCCCCTCACCGCGTGCATACGTGATCACCACCGTCCCAGCAACCCCGCAGACACGCTCGTTCGCCGCCACGCGTACCACGCGCGCTGTGCGCCATTAAATTCTCCGTCGGGCACGCGCAGAGCATCGTCGTGTTCTGACCGAACCACACCGCCCCACGTCTCGCCACCGTACCGTTGAGCATCCCCAGGGAACACCGCACCGTCCCCTACCTTCGCCCATGCCAATAGCCGTCTGTACCATCGCCCCCTATGAGCTCACCTTGCGCCCCGTCGGTCCCCTCGCTCGACTATAAATAGAGGTCACCCCCAGCCAAATTGAGCACATCATTCTACTCCCCTCTCATCACTGACCGTGCCACACCATTCCCGGAGCAAGGAGAGAAACACTTCGCCGAAATTTCACCGGAGCCCGCCGCCTCTGGAGAAGAAGGGAGCCAGCGATTGGAGCCGCCCCAAGAGGAGCCACCGGTACCAGGAGATTCACCGTCGTCGACTTCGTCGTTCGCCCGCCTCATCGACCCTCGCCTGCACCCCGGTGAGCCCCAGCACACCCCACTGGCTGCACTAGGTTTCTGTCTCGCCGGTGTTGCCCAACGTTGATGATGACTCTCAGCCGTTGGATTAGAATCAGATTGAACGACCCATGTTGCCCCATACCGCTTCGCACTCCCTATCCCACTAACGAGTAGGGACAGCCACTTAAGCAGCCCACGGAAGCGATACGCTTAGCAGGCCGGCCCGTTAACTTTTCCCGCGCTGCCCAGTTATTTGAATTAAACCTTTTCCATTTTATTTCAAACACACTTCTGTACCCAGTTTCAAAAATCAACCCAGGTCGATTCAGTGCACCAAATTGAATGAAACCAATTTTGTTAGAATGGTCTGGGAATGCTGAATCCAAGCCCGTTGGATTCAAGTCATTTGGATCTATAGATCACCCATGGTAAAAATAACAAGGCAGAAGCTTTTCTGCATTCAAATATTTTTCAAATTTAAACCATGGTAGCTTTTGAGTTGATTCAAACTCTCAAAAATCACATTTAACCATACCTTTCAGAATATATAAAAATATATAGGTTTACTTATAGAAATAATGTTCAAGTAATAAAAGAGTGCCCCATAGGCATTTTTAGCCACTTTAATTAATTAAAATAAAAGGGTAAAACCTTATTAAATTGTGACACCACTTTAAATCACATTCCCATGGACTAAAATATGTGGTGATGACATGTGTCAACATGATCCCATGTTTGGTTTGGAGAATATTAAATCTTAAGTAGTTTTTCAATGAGTAGAAATTACTTTTCTAAAAATAAAAGGAATTAAACCAAGCTTTAATCTTGTAATGTTAGTGATGATGCTAGATCATCTATAGGACCGTTTTTGTGTGATGATTATAAGTAGTTAAGTATTGTTTGGTGATTGTGTACCTCGTATTTATTCATAGACGCTAGTACCGACCAAGGATACGAGGAGGAAGGAGGATTCTACGAAGAAGAAGCCGAGGAGAACTTCAACCATTGCTCTGCACAAGGCAAGCTAATACTATACCTATGCAAGCCAATACTTGCAAGCTTATATTGACACTAATGCAAGCCTAATACTATTAGTGAATGTGCAAGCTAACACTTGCAAGATACTCTACTGATGCAACAAACCACTACTTGTTACCATGACCACTACATGCCTTAAGCATATGTGATCATATACCCTTGATAAACCAATCCTAGTTTTACTTACAAGCTTCTTACTTTATTTCTTTATCAAAGCTCTTACTTAGAGTTTACTTAAGAGAATGGTAGATACTAGAAAGATATGTGAAGGTTGCATAAAGAGCATAAAATTTGGCCTAAGCTAGATAATCTTGATGTCATCCTAAGGCATGAGATTGAACTTAGTTAGAACTCCACTAGTTTACCACCCTTCATTAGTGCTTACCCCCACTTGTAGATGCTAGTGCTAAGCATAAAACTTGATCAACTTTAGATGGAAATACTTGGTGAAAATGGTTATGAAAACCTTGGAATGATGGATCATTCTACTGAGATGTTTTGACATGTGTTTCCGAACAATTGATGATCTTGGTGATGAAAATGATGAGGCATGAGCCTTAGCCCTTTATAAACTGATGGTTGTCTGGATGCGATACCATTCCAATTTTATCGTACAACCACAATACCCGAAGATTGGGTAGGGCTTGACTGGAAACTTATATACCTTAGTATTAGTTCCCTCATGGCCAAGGTCTGAGATGAGGCTACCTTGTGAAGATTGTCCACCTGTGCAGTACCCAAGATGATAGTTGGTCATGGTTGGGAGGCCAAACTCACATGAGAGGTGCTTATACTAGGGCGTGTAATTGAAAGGTTAGGATTGATTATCCGCATACTAAGTATGGTGAATTCAGGATTTGTTCCTGACGGATGTATCGAATGTTGTGGTGAAAGTGTACAATCTCTGCAGAGTGTCAAACTATTCGAATAGCCGCGTCCGCGGTTATGGACAGTTGGAGTGGCCATACTATTTCCCCGACAGACTTTTCAAAATGACTTGTGAAATGGATTGAGACTTGGACTTGACCACAACACGGTTGTGATATGAAATACAAGTTCCCACTTAGGTGTTATAAAACTTCAACTAGCATTCTTTGCTTCTGAACTTAGTAGAGGTAAATCTGGCTTTTGCAAAATAACCCTAGAGCCTAGTGACCTATTATTAAAACCCCCTTTTTCCTGTTAGTATTAGTTTGCGAGTACTTAAAGAGTACTCATGGCTTTGTCCCTGGCTATTCCCATGGCCAGACTATGAAGAGTAGTATCTGGAGGATGGACCCCATGAAGGTTACGACAACTAGGATCATCTCCCATTGTCAGCATTGCCTGTGACCCCGAAGATGGAGCTTCGCCTACGCTATCGTTATTATTACGTATTCCGCTGATTGATGTTGTATTAAGAACTGGATCATGAGATCCCTATTTGTGTAAGAACTTATGTACGGTTTGTAATGGATGATGTACTATGGTATCCAATTCTGTTATGTCTTGCAAAAATGGTAATCCTGGGATTGCGATGTATGGCATAACAGGCATCTGGGATTAAAAATCCGGGTGTTGACAAGTTGGTATTAGAGCCATCCTGACCATAGGAGACCCTAGTTAGATTGGACGTTTGAATCAAAAACTTAGTTTCCAAAACCAAAGAAAGCAAATATTTACAAAAACTTATTCTCATTCTTATCCCTTTGATTCTTTCATAAAAAATCATGTTCCTAAAAAACCCTTGCAAAATACATAAAATTTTACACACTTGATCACTCTGCTAACCCACTCATCCTATATTCTTATAGACGGACGTGAAGTACAACAAGTTTTATCAGTTGGGGAATGGAGGAGACCTTATCTTTGAGAGGGATTTGGACCAGCTTTCGGAACTTCTGGAGCGTCCGCACCCCGAGTTCTTCGGAGCTCAGCTCAATGATCAAGGAGGAGAAGATCTGCAGTGGCTAATTGTTGCAAGTCTTAGAGGAAAGATTGAACCTCCCACTGCTGAGGGAATTCAGTTTACCTTAAGAGAGAACAACTGGCTCGATGGACTTGCCAGGGCCATGCAGGAAGCTCTTTCCCGTCTATGTGGGCAGAGCATCAATCAGATCAAGGGTACTCGCTTTGAGTTTTGCCCGAGGCGTGATGCAAATGGACAACCCCTGGAAGCACCATACCACCCCGAACTAAAGACTCAATTGGACCAACTTAGATTCATGATGTACGATCGTCAGCAGGAGTTGGATAACTGCCGTGACTACTCCAACCACAAGTCTGCCATCATCAAGATGAAGGACCAAACCATCGCCATGCTAGCAAAGGATCGCAAGTCTCACCGCCGTCAGCTCGACAAGAAGGAGCGCATCATTGCCCGTCTTCGCCACCGTATCTCATCTTTGGAGGAGACCATCCACGAGAGAGACATGCAGTTGGAGGAAAGGGAGAATGCTGGAGAAGATCTTCGTGGAGACCCCTACTCCTATCTCAGCGATGACGATGATTTTCTGGAGGATCAGGCTATGGACTTCTTCACCGATGAAGATGATTTCGCCTTCATCGATGATGATGAGGATGATGAAGCCACAGATTCCAAGGAGTAGCAGCACTTGAGCACTAGCGTAGTGAGTAGTATTCGGTCCCACTGTATCATAGTTCTCAGAATGGTTCTTAAAACCATCTGTTTTTATTTGTTGTGGTGTGTGTTGTACTGGGTGGTATGAATGAATGAATGAAAAAGCAAGTTTCTAGAAAAATCTGATTCAAACTTTAAAAACTTTTCAAAGACCCAAAACCTTAGAAATTTCCCTCTTTTCTCATGATCTATCTCAATCTTCAGATGCCACGTGGAGGAAGTGGTTCATCCTCGGACCCGATGTTGCAGATTCTGCAAATGTTGACTTCTGACTGCGAAGCTGAAAGAGCGGAACGTCAAGCCAACCTAGCCACCCTGCAACAGAGAGCCCAGCTTGCCCACAACAACCAAGGCCACGGAAATCAGGACAACCATGGATCTAAGCTCAAGAATTTCCAGAATACCAACCCACCTGTTTTCACTAAGTCGGAAGAACCCCTAGACGCCGATGATTGGCTGCAAACCATGGAAAATAACCAAGAAGTCGCCAGAGTGGAAGCCAACAAGAAAGTTCTGTTCGCCACCCAATATCTAGACGGAGATGCCAGGGCATGGTGGAACAGTATTCGTGCAATGACCGGAGGCCAGATGATGACCTAGGAGGAATTCAAGGTCAAGTTTAGCAGAACCCATGTGCCACCAGATTTGATCAACAGAATGAGAGACGAGTTCAGAGAGCTGAAGCAAGGAAGAATGACTGTAGTGGAATACCGTGACAAATTCTTGTCATTAGCTAGGTATGAGATCGACACCGAAGCCAAGAAGAAAGAAAGATTCCTGAATGGTCTGCATGATGAAATGCAGACATTATTAGTCAATATCCCCTTTGCTGATATTGAAGACCTTGTCAACTCAGCTATCCAGATGGAAGGAAAGATCAACCAAGCCAATGAGAACCGCAAGCGTCGCATGATGCATCAACCAGGAACCCATCAGACCCCAAAGTATCACCCCAACCCATCTCCAGGATTTGCCCCAAGAACCAACAGACCCCCGATGAACCGTCCGACCTATCCCAACCGTGGAAACCCTAGACCCGAAGGAAATCACAACAACCCCGGCAACTCTAGCAATTTCAATCGTGCCCCACCCAAGTTCAACAACAACAATGCTATCGCCAACACCAACACTGCCCCTAGGACCGAAAGCAATGCTATGCCTGTAGCAGCAAAGGACAAGTCGCAAGTGACTTGTTATGACTATGGAAATAAAGGTCACTATTCCAATGAGTGCCCCAACAAGAAGAATGTCGCAGCACCCAATGCCAATGCCCCAGCTCAGCAACAGCGTCGTGTTCAGCTAGGAAGAAGATTTGCCCCAGGGAATTCACTCAACCGCAACGGCCGTCTTTTTCTCATGCATGCTGAAGAAGCTCAGGAAGCGCCAGACGTCGTGCTGGGTATGTTTTCTGTTAATTCAGTACTTGCACGAGTGTTGTTTGATTCTGGTGCATCGCACTCATTTGTCACCGAAGAATTTGCATGCACTAGTAAAATTCAACCAACAAAACTGAAGCATGTTATGATCGTTCAAATTCCCGGATCAACCACCAAGGCTAGGCAAATTTGCAAAGCCGTCCCTATCTGAATCCATGGCATAGATTTTTATGCTAATCTGATAGTACTCGGAACTAAAGGATTGGAAGTAGTACTAGGAATAGATTGGATGTCCAAACATAAAGGATTGATTGACTGTGCTAAGAAAGCCATAACCATGACCAGTACAGCCGGAATATCAGTCGAGCATATATCTGAAACCTTACCTTGTCAATTCAAGTGCAACAAGAGTATAGCCCAACCTACCATTGACCAAGTCCGGATAGTCTGTGAATACCCCGATGTATTTCCAGATGTTTTTCCCGGTATGCCCCCAGATCGAGATATCGAGTTTATCATCGAACTAATCCCCAGAATAGGACCCATAGCCTAGAGACCCTATAGTATGAACCTGTCAGAGCTAGCAGAACTGAAGAAGCAACTAGATGCCATGCTAGAAATTGGATTAATTCAACCAAGTGCGTCACCATGGAGATCACCTGTCTTGTTTGTGGACAAGAAGTATGGAGGTAACCGTTTGTGTACGGATTATCGGAAATTGAATGATGTCACCATCAAGAACAAGTACCCCTTGCCCAAGATAGAAGATTTGTTTGATCAGTTGACCGGTGCCAAAGTGTTTTCTAAGATTGATCTTAGGACTGGCTATCATCAACTCAAGATTCGTGCAGAGGACACTACTAGGAAAATGGCCTTTAGTGGCGCACCTGGAAACATCATCCGTGGCGCACTAGCAGTGCACCACGGGCCTTGCGCTACGGCTATCTCCCAGCCGTGGCGCACTGCCTAGTGCGCCACGGTTGTGTAGAGACAGGCGTAGCGCACCTGCTAGTGCGCCACAGATGTTTGGGCAGGTGCGCTACCACTGGGATCTTCTGTGGCGCACTACCTAGTGTGCCACTAAGCTTCCATAGTTGGCTTTAGGTGTAGTGCGCCACAGAAGGTAGACCATGTGCGCCACAGATGTATTTTTTGTTTTTTTTAGTTTCCGAGCCAGATTATATACAATACAGATTATATACAATATTACAGCAGATATACACACACAGATACAAGATATACAATTATATATATAGATACTCAATATGAAAAACAAGATTGAAACAAATACATATAGATAAGTCTCATACATGAATACATAGTCTAAGTTACATTGTTTCGATCATGTTACAAAGTAGTAGTTGGTGACATGCGAATACATGTGTCGATCGAACAAGTTAGAGCTCGGAAGCTCGCCTAGACATCTAAACTAGCTAGACACAAACGCGGGATAAATAAGCAAAGAAGATAAGCATGATCTCCGCCGTGACGAAGGTGTAGGTCTTCATCCGGTTCCTTGTCCTAACTCCCGCTAGATAGCGCGTGTATCTAGCTTCCGCCTCCGCCATAGTGTTGTACCCTTTGTAGCTATTGCCGCTGAAACGGTGCACCTGTCTCTGGCAGTATTCCCAATCATCGTAGACTCCGGGAACCCGTCCCTTGTACACGACGTACCACGTCATCTATAAGTTGACAATAATAATTAACCGATGATTGAAAAAAACATATATAATTAAAGTCGCATATGAAGATACACTTATAGAAAGTACTCCTAAATCAAAAAGACCAAACTCAAAAAACATGCCTCATATATAACTAGGTTGTTCGACACAGGAATATACTACGATGGAACTGTTCGCCAAGTAGGATGCACAACACCTGGACCTGTGCATAGCACAAGGCGAACAATCCCATCGCAGCACATTCACATATAGAGTGCCACGACATTTCAATCATCGGCATTATTCTCGAAAAAGACCAAAGTAACTCAAAAAGCATGCCTCATATATATACATAGGTCGTTGGACACAGGAATATGCTACGATGGAACCGTACGCCAAGTAGGATGCACAATACCTGGACTTGTGCATAGCACAAGGCGTACAATCCCATCGTAGCACATTCACATATATAGTGTGCCACGACATTTCAATCATCGGCATTATTCTCGAAAAAGACCAAAGTAGCTCGAAAAGAATGCCTCATATATAACTAGCTAGGTCGTTGGACACATGAATATGCTATGACGGAACGGTTAGCCAAGTAGGATGCATAATTCCTGGACTTGTGCATATCACAAGGCTAACTATCCCGTCATCGCACATTCACATATATATTGTGCCACGACATTTCAATCATCGGCATATTCTCCAAAAAGACAAAAATAACTCGAAAAGAATGCCTCATATATATACATAGGTCGTTGGACACAGGAATATGCTATGATGGAACCGTGAGCCAAGTAGGATGCATAAGACCTGGACTTGTGCATATCACAAGGCTCACAATCCCATCATAGCACATTCACATATACATTGTTCCACGACATTTCAATCATCGGCATTATTCTCGAAAAAGACAAAAATAACTCGAAAAGAATGCCTCATATATATACATAGGTCGTTGGACACAGGAATATGCTACGATGGAACGGTGAGCCAAGTAGGATGCACAAGACCTGGACTTGTGCATATCACAAGGCTCACAGTCCCATCGTAGCACATTCACATATATAGTGTGCCAAGACATTTCAATCATCGGCATTATTCTCGAAAAAAGAGTAAGGAAAAAAAGAAGGACCAAATTGAGCAAAGGACCAAAGAGTAAGCAAAAAAACCAAGCATTGATTGATATATAATAATAAGCAAAATAAGTAAGCGATGATTCATAAACCTAATAAGATAAGTACACTTGTCCACACACACAAAGGTCATCTATAGTTTGTAACTACAACTAGGCCAACATCAAGCCTTCTGGCTCGGCTTAGGGAACGGGGGGACGCCTTGTCTCGTCATGAACTTCCTATAGTCACCCTGCATCTCTAGGCGATCTTCTATGTCACGGTTATTCGGGATATTTCCTCCGTAGAAGATCCCCCCCGAAGTCATGACATCACGAAAGATGATTGCCCCAAACTGCTGCTGGATGCGATACATCTCTTGTCTAATATCCGAATCATTGATCTTGGCCTTTGCTTCGGCCCACTGTTTGAGATGATCTGGCAGCATAGAATTCTGCAGGTCAAGTAGGAACGCCCTCATGTGATGGAGTGCGTAGTAGGCTTCCTTCTTACTGTTTTCCGGCTGCTTCACGCAGGGGAACTCCGTTACGTGGTTGAAGACATGCCTGCCGAACTTTACCTTCGTACGCACGAAGGTGGTGCCTTCCGTCGAGGCAAAGCCAGTGAGAGCATCATCCAGAACTTCCTTGATCTTGTCGTAGTTTTTCTTCTTTTCTAGACTCCCCGAGTCGAAATACGTGGCGTGGGAATGCTTCGGCGATAAGGAGATGAGCGTGCAGTGTTCATCTCTACGCAAAAAATTCAAATGGAATGTGTTGGAAAAAGAATGATGATGATCTAATAAAGCCAATCGACGGTGGCGAGTGAATAACGACTTACTCGGGAAAGTAAGGCACGAGAATGTATTCCTTTGTCTTGTTCGCCACGAGGATTCTTTTTAGGTACGAGGCCACGATACGTCGTTCAGCGGGGGAACCCAAGCAGCCGTCACGCATGTAGTAGGGGTCCACTATAGTGATGCCCGGTGTGTTCTCTCTAATGATTTGCATGGCCAGGCTGAGAGAAAACAGACGGACCATGGTATAGTGCAGCGGGTATAGGTGGAACATATTGAAGATGTCGTCGAACCGCAGGAAGAACAGATCCGCAGGGGCATTGTCGATGAATCCCAAGCCTGGTGGCACCTTAACCACGAATACCGGGTGCGAGGGATCTTTCTCCGATAGAAGGCGTCTCTCTATCGTCAGCACGCCGTCATGCACACTCTGCAGTTCCAAACTGGCGAGCTTCCGCAAATTCTTAGGTAGCATGGGCTCACCCGCCACAGGAATCCTCCACATAATACCCTCGGGTCTTGGTGGCCCGTCCCGAAACCTGATCGGATTCGCAGTTGTTGACGCCACCGGCTGGCTCGAGATGCTAGATTTTCTTTTCCTGCCCTTTTTTCCTTTTGGAGAGCGGGCAGGCACCGCAATCTGAGCACCGGCCGCCCTATGTAGTGTGTCAGGGCTTAGAATAAAGGGTCGGTTGGTTGTATCAGCTGGCTCTGTAAAGGCGCAAGCTGGAGGCGTCTCCTGAGAACCAAACAGACGCTTGGTGATAGTGGCTTTCTCTATGGGGCCACCAGCTAGGTCTTCTTCGTTGCCAAACTGAGTGCTGAAGAAGTGATCATTCTAGTCTTCATCGTCCTCGGCCGGATCCTGCGCCATGTGCATATCATCAACATGATCATCCGACCCACCGCATGGAGGTGACGGCGTGGGCGGTAAGGGGGCCTTGCCACCGCTTGTCGCTGGCACGACAGGCAGTGCTGTTGTCTGTGGCGTGATGCCCCCCGCCGTCCCCAAACGGATCATGCTCTTTGGCCATAGCAAGAATAAGCCGAAGCAAGTTCTGAGGACAGACGGCTCTTCTTCATCCGCTCCTGGGGGTTGAATGGGAGGTTCCAGGTCATCGCAGCCCCTTAGCACCCGACTAATTTTAACCCTGTGCACTCTATCTGACATCGGCCTTGAGTGGAACGTGCGCTGCAAGGGTTGAACGATGGTACCCTTGGCAACATCCCTCAGCTTGTTGTTCACGTAGCATAAGAGAGTACAAGGAACATCCGTCTGCGGAAAACATGTACGGCGTCGTCAGAGATGCCATAAGAGTAATAGATGGCATGAAAGGCGGTAATTAAAGCAATTTGTTTACCATGATGGCGTCGAGATCGGCTAATGTCGATGCACCGCATACGGCGACGGGCGTGCAAGAGACGGAAGGGCTGCTTGATGGCGCGGTGCTGGCCGCCGGTGTATTCTCCCTACCGACGGGTGCTTGGAGCTCCGGTGCCGCCGTGACGATGGCAGGGGGGCACCAACATGTACTCCGGCTCCGCGGTGATGGCAGGGGGAGTCACCAACACTTGCGGCGCCGCGGTGCTAGCGGGCGGAGTCACGAACACGTAGTTCGCCTGATTTGTCGGCGCCGGGTTGTTCGAGTGGCTGCTGACAATGCTTGGAATCGGGCACGGCCCTACTCGACCACCCGCACTCCAGTTCGCTATTGACTCCACCAAGGTAGGCAGGAAGGACGTGAGGGTGATTGCCAGGTTGTCTTGGACGATCTGCGGGATCCCCGCCACTTGTGCCTTAAGTTCTTGAACCTCGCGGTTTTCCTCCTCGCTCCTTCTCGATGGCGCCACATGCGTCCTCGGCGGTGGACCAAAATGATCCACCCAATTCTTACCCCCGAGGTCGGCCAGACGGCCAGCCGACGACGGCTTCTTCGTAACCGGCTCTATTTTCTTGGCCTGGTTCATCGCCCTGTTAAAATGGTTATCCCACCGGGTGGCCGCCGTCGACCCCTGGGATGAGGAACCCTGGGATCCATGACTAGCAACAATTTCCTCCTCCCGTAGAAGAAGTAACAGTGAATCATTTAGATCATCGATTAGATTGCAATCGTGTTGATCCGCGGTAATTAGATTATACTTACCACAATTTCCTCAAATTTCTTCACCGCAGGATCCGCGGTGAGTTGTTTGGTTTTTGGGTCCACATGGTAACGGGCCCTGATGAAGTTTCGAACCTGCCCGGGTTCGAATTTAGCAAAGGGGTTTTCTATCCCCTTGGATCTATACTCTTTGTCCTCCTTATTCCATTTGGCCTCCGCGGTTCTGTATCCACCAGATCCGAGATGGTGATGACCTATATTCATCGCCTGCAGCACCTTTTCCCGATTACTATTGGCTAGGGCTCTTTCGGATTCACACCTCTCCTTGAACTCCCGGAACTGATCTTTGGTGATCTGCGGGTCAATCTTCTGGATCTCCTCGAGACTTTTGCCTTCTTTATAGATCTTCTTCTTTATCTGGGTTCTCCAGCTGGCCAGGGCGGTGCTCATCTTTGTGAGGGCGGATTTGTTTACTTCGTTTCCATGATAATTTGTGTTCTGATACTTAGCGGGGAACTTGTATCTTGCGTGCAGCTTCTCGAAGAGGAGTGTGCGCAAGTGGCCATTATCTTTATGCCGGAGATTCTCGGTGTTGATCGAGATGGTTGTCCGGGTGATCGCCGCCACTTGCCCACCGTACCCTTTGACGACAAGGGCGGGCTCCAAAGGAACCCCTGATGGGCTCACTTCGGTAATTTCCTCCCTGACCGTGCCGACCGTGTTCGGGTGCCGGTCCTTCGGCTTCTTCTTCTTCTTCTTCTTCTTCTTCTTCTTCTTAGGAGGGTTGCTACCACTCCCTGTGCCCTCGCCGCCATCAGTGGTTTCATCGTCCGCCGTTCCTTCGGCTTCTTCCTCCACGTCTTCCATCTCATCATCCTCGCTCTCCGAAGGATGGTATTCTTCATCGTCTTCTAGCCGCTGGGCCGCCTCCCAGAATGTCAATTGTTTATTTGGAGGTCTGAGTTCTCCTTCAGCGCTGATGCGCTTAGAACATCCAGCCTCGTCGTTGTCACACATCTTTGCACTAATAAAAAACAAATAATTGGTTAAATGCACGGAAAAATCTGGCATGACCTTTGCTAATTTTCTTAAACTAGGAGTGCCCGATTTCTGCCGAAACGGAAGTTAATCAACATTCTGGCAAAAATAGGGACTCATTTCATGAAAGAACCTGCATACACGACATAATAAAGTGCTTCATATACAAGCACAAGCACAATTTCAAGTGCTACAACAATAACAACAATCCTTGTTGTCATTTGCTTGCAATAAGAAAATGAGAATACACCATACACCATAACAAGCACAAGTTCAGCAAGCAAATGACGGCAACATAATTTTTAGTTCTGTGAACAAATGATAGCAAATGACAAGTATACACAGTTCAATTCAGTTCACCTTGGCAAGCACAAGCTCTACATCTAACTTGACAGCAACTATAGGTGCAAAGCTACCTGAAACAGTTTCAGGTTTGGACTACAGTTTCAGTTTCAGGTTTCACATAAAATAGCTACAAAAGCTAACTGCTACAAGCTACAAGCTACCAAAGCTTAAGCAACTGAAACAAAATACAAAATACTAGGAATATGAACTAGTAATTTGCTTAGCTTTAGATTGCAGAAATTTGCTACTCTGAACCTTGCTACTCTGAACCTTGCTACTGATCTGAACCATGAAACTAGCTAAAAACCATGAAACACTAAAACCATGAAACTAGCATATTGGATGCATCAGTTATACCCAGACGCTGTCTTCCCTTACAAGTTACAAGGATGTTTCTGGCTTATCATCAACAAAAACCATGAAACTAGCTAAAAACAACAATACGCCCTAACAAGTCTGGAAGCTGCATTAAAAAAGAATGCAACATCGTTTCCAGAATCCTGATCTGCTGAT
Organism: Avena sativa; assembly: GCA_916181665.1. Taxonomy (NCBI): domain Eukaryota; kingdom Viridiplantae; phylum Streptophyta; class Magnoliopsida; order Poales; family Poaceae; genus Avena; species Avena sativa. The sequence continues at coordinate 515,520,391 of OV702294.1, forward strand.
ACCAAGGAGCAAGTTGCAACTGGACACACAACGAAGTATGTGAACATCAGCATTACAGACTTAACAGTACTGCTCGGTGTTCATCATCAAAAAGACAACTAAGTATTCTTCTAATCAACAACAACAGCGAGCTCAGACCCAGATAAACATGATTCCCAAACCAAGCATCTGTCCAGTATCAAGCACTTGATCAATCACCGTCAGATTGGTCACACGGACGGATGTTCTAACCGCATATTCTCAGATTTTCACAAGATTTTCACAAGATTTTCACAAGAGTTTAGTACTCAGATTTTTTACAACTTGAATCAGACACCATTTGAACTTGCAGTGATTTCAAGAAATACTGGTGAGCATGTGCTCATCACCCAATACAAATGCATAATGTAATCACCACTTTACTGTTGTGTTCTAAAAAAAGTACTACACACAATGCTGGAAGTTTTGCTGTGTACAGTAGTCAACCTTCCTGGAAATTATCCAGTCATACCACATATATTTTACCCTGATGGTGTCAGTTATAGTTGAAGATTTATTTACCATGTTTGGGACTTGGGAAGTGATCAAATTAAAGATGCACTACTAAAACAAATGAGGATATAATGGTATCATGCCAATAATCATTGTATCTTGTTATTGTCGAAGCTATTGGCAAGTACTCTAATAATCTGTCGCTACTCTGCTGCTAACAATCTATCACTACTCTAAATTTGCTTCTAACAATCTGTCACTACTCCAAATCTGCTGCTAAAACAGAGCTAAATCTGAAACAGACTACAACTTAACAACTAATGTACTTGCTAACACGAGAAAATCCATAAGTTCATGGAATGGACAGAATGAAACCAATAATGGCATAGGTCGTAGCATCTGAATACATGGTACAACATTTAAACAAACTACTGTACTAAATTGCGGAAGCAGGCATGTTTGCATAATGGTGAAGAACACAACCATGCAGTAGTTACATCAGAGACAGAAGGGGCGCAAAACCCTATGGATTCACCTGGTTGATGAGGGCGGCGGAGCGCGAGGCGGCCTCCTCCTCCTCAGCCTCGAGCGGCGGCGGCTTCCTCCTCCACGAGTAGCGGTGACCTCCACGGATCGGGCCTCCTCCTCCTCGAGCGGTCTTCGGCAGACACGGGCCTCCTCCTCCTCGAGCGGCACGGGCTTCCTCCTCCACGAGCCGCGCGGGCGCGGGCTTCCTCCTCCACGAGCGGCAGCGGCGCGGGCGTCCTCCTCCACGGATCGGCTGGAGGCGGCGGTGGAGAGAGATGGGGCTGGAGGCGGCGGCGGAGAGATATGGAGGTTGGAGGCGGCGGAGAGAGATGGGGCTGGAGGCGGCGGCGGAGAGAGATGGGGCTGGAGGCGGCGATGGAGAGAGATGGAGGCTGGAGGCTGGCGGCGGAGAGAGATGGGGATGGGGATGAGCGAGTGTGAGATGGGGCTGGGGACGTGGCACGCGCGGTTGACTAGTCCAACCCACACACACGTAGCGCACCCTAGCCAAGTGCGCTATGGATAACCGTAGCGCACTTGGCCAGGGTGCGCTATGCGTGTGTGGGTTGGACTATCAGATAAGAGGGCGGCCGCCCCACTAGTTATCACTAGTACTGTCTTACCCCACTGGTTCTGCCCCTTACCTCTATTCTAAACCTGAGAGCACCCAGGTTCGAATCCTGGTGCCCCAATTTTTTGTTTTTATTTTAAAAATACTTTTAAATGTTCCAAAAAATTCCCAAAAGTGGTGATATATGCCATAGAAGTTTTGTTTTGATTTTAAAATACTTTTAAATATTCCAAAAATGCCCAAAAGTGATAATATATGTCATAAAAGTGGTACAAATATGATTTAAAGTATAACTAAATTTCATAATAATTTGTCCATGAATATTACAATCTTTTTCGACCACGCGTTTTACAATATTTTTTGAGCTAGCGTTTTACAATCTTTTTTCCCTTCTTTGTCGCGGTTGAATAATTTAGCCCCGGCACTTTAATGTTTCTTCTTTTGAACGGGCTACATTTTTTGGGTAGGATTGTCCTTTTTCTTCTTGTGATGTATGTTGCTGCATTGTAGTCGTCGTCATCTTCAATCTTTGGATCGTCGTACTGGTCGAAGTCTTGCTCGTTGGCGACTCCATCCATTCCGATGATGTTTCTTTTTCCTCTCCTCACGACAACACGGCTAGGCTTTGTTGGGTCGGTAATGAAAAAACATTGGTCCACTTTGGTAGCCAGTACCCACAGTTCATTTTTCGCGGCCACGTTTGCACCGGCGGCCTTGGATTTGGCTGCTTCGGGTATAACCATGGTTGTGAAATACCGGTCTTCTCTTTCGACGCTCTTTGCCCATCTGACACGGAACATCGGAACCTTTTCTCCACAGTAGTCGAGCTCCCAGATCTCCTTGATTCTTCTGTAGAATCTTTCCTTCACGTTGTCATCGGTGTAGAATTGCGACGTTACGCCTGAGTTCTGATAATCACACTTGTTGTCCTTTTCCTCCGTGTAGAATGTGTAGCCGTTGATATCATACGCCTGATAGGTCACCAGGTTTTGCATCGGTCCCTGCGACAAGGTGAATATGATCTTTTCCGTGTCAGAAGAATGCGATCGCGGGGGATTATCAAGGAGCGTCTGCCTAAACCAACGCGTGAAATCTGAGTTGTGCTCTTTTCCGTGTCAGAAGAATGCGATCGATCAAAGTCTGCGCGTCGAAAATCGAAGTCTGCATGCAGTATGCAACGACCCTCTCGGTGACCAGATCCGTCGAGCTTGCCAAGGTGCCTGTTGACGGGAAGACCGACAGTGTTTTCCCATGGATCATTCTTTCCAAGCCACCTCCGGTGCGCCATGAACACGGTTTTCGATGACCCTGGATCTTTCTCTAGTTGGAGATAGCTTGTGTTATCCATGCACCTAACGCATGCGCAGAATCCTTGGATAACCTGCCCCGAGATATACCCGCAACCTGGATAGTCTTGCACCGTAGTGACCAACGCGGCTCTCATAGTGAAATAATCTTGTGCGACGGTATCGTTAGTATTGGCTCCAGATTCCCATAACGTGGCTAGCTCCTCTTTCAACAGCCCGAGATACAGATTGATGTCGGTACCAGGTTGTTTCGGCCCTTGAATTAGCATACTCATTTGTATATACTTCTTCTTCATGCACAACCATGGAGGGAGGTTGTACATCCATACAAACACGGGCCAAGTGCTGTGCGTGCTGCTCTGGCTACCGAACGGATTGAGTCCATCGGTGCTCGCACCAAGCCTGATGTTCCTCGAATCTCCACCGAATTCTGGGAAATCGAGGTCCAATGCTTTCCACTGGCTAGCATCTGAAGGGTGCGTCAGCAGCTCATCCTTTTCGGGGTCATCATCATCTCCTGGCTTCTTCCTTTCCGCATGCCATCGCATGAGCTTCGCTTCCTTAGGGTCCGTGAAATAGCGCTGCAGACGAGGAGTGATAGGAAAGTACCATACCACTTTTCGAGGTGCTTTCTTCCCTTTCTTGTATCGACTCACGCCGCACACCGGACATGTGGTTTTCTCCGCGTCCTCGCCCCGATAAATGATGCAATCGTTGATGCATACGTGATATCTAACGTGCGGCAGATCGAGAGGACAGACGATTTTCTTGGCATCCTCGATACTAGTTGGACATGTGTTCCCCTCCGGGAGACGATCGTGCCAGAATGCCATCATATCGTCGAAGCTTGCGTCGCTCAATTTGTGTTTTGCCTTCATCTCCATAGCCTTGAGCGTTACATTCAACCAGGTATCATCGGGCCTGCATCCTTCATACAATGGAGTAACCGCGTCTTTCTCAAGTTGCGCAAGCTTGGCTTTCTCTCTAGCGGCAGCCCTGGCGTTACTCGTCTACTTGAGAAGCAGCTCTTGCACATAAGGGTCCCGCACCCAGCCTGACGTTGTTCCATCGTCGTCTGCTCCTCCGGCATCTAGATCATCATCATCATCCCGGTCTGCTTCCGCACCTTCACCATCTCCAGGAGACTCTTCATCATCTCGCCCGTTATCGCCGTGATGATGATCATCGTCATGTTGGCCACCTTCACCGTCTCCATCGTCTATGTCATTGCTTATCCAACGAGTGTATCCATCCATGAAACCATGGCGGAGCAGGTGCGCCTGCAGATTCCCGGAATCTGGGTCGATCACCCAGTTGAGTTTGCATCTTCTGCACGGACATCTTACATCTGTCTTGTTATTTCGTATCATGTCGGCCGTCGCACATTTCAAAAATCTAGCCACAATGCCTTCGCTCATTATGCGGACCATTTTTGCCTGCACGGTGTACACGGTACAATTTTAAAGTCTATTAGAACCACATAATGAATGCATGCATGCAATGGTCGATAGAAAATTTCGGCATGACCTATCCTAAAATTAGGACCTTTGCGAAATGCCAAAGTCTTGCCAAAATGGAAATGAATCAACATTTTGGCAAAACAAATGGCAACTTGTTCACATACAAACACAAGAGAGAGAGACCGATCCATACACACATGAACATATCATTATCCTCTCCATACACACATGCATGAGCATCATCGATACTCTCCATATACACACACATATGACCATCGATCCTCTCCACATACACACATCATGAGCATCGATCATCTACATACATATGAGCACATCATCCATATACACATGAACACATCCTTACATGGACAACTTACCGAGATGAGAGACCGATCGCGAGAAAGATGGAAAGGAGAGGTGCGCGCGTCGACCGGAGAAGGAGATGAGAGACCGGAGACCTCCTCTATTACTTATGTAACATCCAAAGCAAGTTTTACATGCTAAAAATGGTGAATGGGTGGAGAAATTGAGGTGGGAAGGAGAAGATCCCGACTAGATCTAAGGAGGAAGAAGAAGGGGAAAGTGAAGTGTGGGGTGGTGGATGTGGTCACACATGTGCACATAAAGATCCGTCCTAAAAAAATCGAAGGATTCCTCGGTCACATTGTATCAGCCGGAAGTATTGTCGTTGACCCTGCCAAAGTGAAAGATGTAGAAGATTGGCAAGCCCCAACCACTCAAACCCAAGTTCATGCATTTCTCGGATTGGCAGGATATTACAGCAAATTCGTAGAAGGATTCTCTAGTATCGCCAGACCCATGACCCAATTGCTGAAGAAGGACAAGAAGTTTGAATGGACAGACAAATGTGAAGCGAGTTTTCAAGAACTCAAGAGAAGATTGATTTCAGCCCCAATCTTGATCATGCCGGATATCACGAAGCCCTTCGATGTGTATTGTGACGCATCCAAGATTGGTCTCGGATGTGTGCTAATGCAAGAAGGCAAGGTTATCTCTTATCTATCTCGACAGCTGAAACAGCATGAGCAAAACTACCCAACCCATGACCTCGAACTCGCAGCCGTAGTTCTAGACCTGAAAACATGGAGACATTACCTGATGGGAAACCATTGTGAAATTTATTAGGATCACAAGAGCCTAAAGTATATATTCACTCAGAAGGAGCTGAATATGAGGCAGAGAAGATGGATAGAGCTAATCAAGGATTATGACCTGGACATTCACTATCACCCTGGTAAAGCCAACGTGGTAGCAGATGCCCTTAGCAGATTGCCGTGCCGCTTGAACTCCATGATTTTGAAGGAGCAACCAAGTTTGCACAAAGAGATGGAATATTTTCGAATATAATTAGTAAGTGAAGGATTTTTGGCTAGTATAGAACTTCAGCCCACTTTGATCAGTCAGATTAAAGAGGCGCAGAAGGAAAATGCTAAAATTGATGGAATCAAGCGTCGTATCGGTACAGGCAAAGTACCTGGATTTACCACAGACGAAGAAGGAGTTTTGTGGTAAAAAGGATGCCTTTGTGTACCAGCAGATTCTGAGTTGAAAGAAGTTATTTTGAAGGAGGCTCATGATACTCTTTATTCTATCCATCCCGGAGGAACTAAGATGTATCAAGATTTGAAAGAGCAATTTTGGTGGCATAAGATTGTAACATCCCTAAAATCATGTTTCAAACTCATGCATATCATCCATGCATCCATGATCATATGATTTTCATTTCAAACAAAACATTTCAAAACAGAAGCATTTATGCTTAATATTTCATGTAAGTGTGCTCTAGCCTTAATGTTATCCTCCAAGGAGAAGAATACTTGTTTTGGTTCAGTAAAGGTTTGAAATTCAAACTTAGGCACTTTCAAAAGTTTGAACAAGTTTCAAAACAAATGAGAAATAAAACCAATATTATGCCTATTGAATATATATCAAAAAGGCTTTGTTTTATTTTTATTTTCACTTGATCAAAGTGTTTGGATTGGACAGTGATGTTTGACACACATTTGAATGCATGGTTTGCAGTATAAAAACCTAGAGAAGATTTGAATTCAAACTCATTTGATTTGGATTTCAAAATCATTCCAGAAAATCAAAACAGAAAAAGAAAAGAAATAGAAAAGGGATAGCGCTACCTATCTGGCCCAATTGCTAATCCAGCCCACTAAGCCAACCCGGGGTCTTCCTCTCTGTCGCTCACCCGTAGACACACCCCCAGGTCACTGACTGCACGACCCCACCCCCTCGCTGTTTAAATCGCTGACGAATGGACCCTGCGACCATGTCGCCTTCGTCGTCAATCACGCGCGCCTGCGACGCTCGCTCCGCCGTTACCTCGCCGCTATTACTGCGTGCTTAATTGCCATTGATACGCCACGCGATCCTCGTCCCTGCTCTGGCTATAAGATCCCCTCTGCACCGCGGCCATTTCCCCTCACCTAGCGCCACCTCTACGCCCCCAGGCTGCCCGCAATTGCCTCTACACCGCCGCAGACAGAACAACTCCGGCGGGCGATTCCGGTAAGCTCCGACCGCCCCTCTGTCTCTGGTTCAAACGAGCATGACCACCATGTCCTTGTGCATCTGCTAACACCCATGGCTTGCCTGCTCGTGACCCAGGTCACCATCTCCGTTCACGCCCGCAACCACCAGAGCCGCCGCTCGACTCTGACGAGCAATAGCGGTAAGAACCGTGCGCCCCATTCCTTCCCTTTGGTACTGTCCTGTTTGCCAGACCCTTGCGCGTCTCCTAAACCATCTGGCTTGTGCTAGGTCAACGCAGAGCCTCGGCAATGACCTCGACATCAAGCAACAAACGCCGCCCGCAACTCCGACGAGCTCCAGCGACTGTGTCCGTGTGCCCCTTGCCAAGCCGTCGCCAAGTTGAGCATCAGCACGTCGTCGCGTTTCTGGTAAGCGTCTCCGATGACCCCCTAGCCATCTGTAGCGCCGCGCCACTGTAGGCAGAGCTCGCCGCCTCCAGTAGCCACCGCCAGTGCCGCCCAGCTTTGGTCGTTTGATCCAGGGCCATTGGATCTGGATCCAGCGTGCGAGATTAGATCACTTAACGAACCGTTACGAGTAGATCTGGGCCGTGCAGATTATGTTGATCTAACGGCTCAGAAGCGTGATCCAACGCGAAGCGGTACGGACCAATTAGATTAAGACGCGTGGCAGTGGTTTAGATTTAAAAAACTGGATTTGAATCTATTAGATGTTCAAATTTGTTTTGACTATAACTTTCGATTCCCACGTTAGAATTTGACAAATTTTATATCAATGGAATCAGGAGAGCAAGCCCTTTCTAAATGTGCAATGTGTTTAATGTTTTGCTTTTGTTAAAATGGTTTTATTTGCACAAATTTGTGTAGGGATAATTTGAGTATATGAAATGTTTAGGAAATGTTTTAGGGTTTAAATAAATGTTGTTTGACAAGTTTTTAATTTGTTAATGAACTAGTACTGTATACTTGCTTGGTTGAGTTTTAAAAATCATCACATATCATTTTGCATGAATGCATATATTTTTGATTGTATATGTTTTGTATGTGATTTGTTGCTATAATTCTTTGTGTAGATTTTGGTGATAGTGATTGTGATTGTGAAGAGTGTAACTACTCTCCAAACTACCAAGGCAAGTGGTACTTCATGAATATTTTTATCCCTATGTTTTTACTAAGCATTAGAAATATTTTGTTAGACTTGCATGTTATATTTTGCTTATATGCCATGTTGGAAAATCCTAGTAGTTGTAGAATTGCTAGAAAATTTCTAAGTTAAGATACTATCTATGCCATGCTTAGCCTAGCTAGTAGCAACCAAGGGTTGGTGAAATATATACATGCTATGATGAAAATATTTCTAAGTCCTTTGGATTTGTGTTTTGCCTAATAAAACAACTAAGTAAATGAAACACCTGGGTGAATGGAAGGAATGGTTTGTGTTGAGTGGTTACACAAAGCCAGGGGACTGGTGAACCTTGTGTATCTCACTTGTGGAAAGACACCCAGGAACAAAGGGATTTTAGAGGCCAAGTGTTGAGAAGCTTTTAGTGCAGCCACTTGGCAATATGGGCTCTGCCTGGATCATATAGGTTGCTAGAACTTAGCCATTTGGACAGTTGGTGGTAGTGGGAATGATAGGTTGGAACGCGTCCATTTGGTCTAAGGGAAGGCTTCTGAAAGGTCCTGTCTTGGTGAAAATCAAGTCTGGTGGGGAAAGTGCACAACCTCTGCAGATGGAAAAATCTAAGTACTTAGCCATGTCCCTGGAAAAGGACAACTTGAGCATCAAGACATGGAAGCTATCAAGAATCTCCTCATTCCAATTTCTAAGTAAAACTTGTGGGTGAACAAGGGTGAAGGACCTCAATGTCTATTGGTGGTTCCTTGGGAAAAGTTTTTACAAAGAAAAACTTAGTGATTTCAACTAATAGGCAAAACCTATTTTGAGCAAAGCAAGCCAAGCTACACTTAGCCAAATTGCATATAGTATCTAGTCCACCTAAATTATACTAAGGTATCACTTGCCAATAATATTCCAATGTATTGACCCACTGTGGCTGTAACTTGTGATGTTGCAGGTTACTCTGATGAGGATTAGGAGTCATGAGTCTACACTCAACATGTTTGCCTGTGGCACATGAAGATGAAGACTTCTATTTATTTACTTATTCAAACTCTTGTACTAGGCCTGTGGCCTTGGAGTTGTAAAGACTATGTTTGTCTCTGGAATGACTGTAATAATGACCTTTGTATCCGTGTACTTCATCTTAAACTGTGGATGCTAGCATTGATCCAGGGACTAGCATTGAAATCATAGGGATCCTTTTCCTTTATAAAGGAGGGATCTTACAGATGGTATCAGAGCACTGTGTTGCCTGTAGGATTATGACCCTAGGATTGGAAACCACTAAGGAAAAAATTTCAGCAACTTCTACACTTGTCTATTCTTCTCGTAAACTTTTCTAATCTTCTTTCTCATCTCTATTTGTAGATGAACTCCATCAACGAAGCCGTAAGGAAAGGACCACTCATGACAATGACCTTGGAGTGTGAGACAGAATTTCCCAAGGTTCTCAAGGACCTCATGGTTGCATTAGAGATACAAGGTGCAGCTGTGTACAAAGGGTTTCCTGTGATGGATGAAGGAGTTGAATACTGGTGGGTGCAACTTCACTTGTATAAAAACAAGGAAGACAACCACAAGGAAAATGGATTCTGCATGTTCACCAATTCAGTGGTGCACACTACATTCTTTGAATCAGCAAGGGATGCAGCTTGGAAGACCATCAAAGAACTTGGAGATAGAGTCAAGTGCAGAATGATCAACCTCCAAAGTGACCTAAAGGAAGAGAAGAAACATACCCAAGAGTTGGAAGCTACCAACCAAACCTTAAGAGGAGACAATATAGACTTAGTGATGGAGTCATGTGAGCAAGATAGACTGATTGCTTCTACAAACATTGTGTTAGCCAACATATCCAATGAGATAGGATTGTAAACGTACTTCGTTAGTTGGACCACCACTTATCACCTTATTTTCCAAATGTTGTTTTAAAATAAGTTGAACCTTGGTTGTTGTAATGGATCCATGTGTGCCATGACTTGTGTGTTTTGATTTCCAAGAATATTTATGTGATGTTTTGCCTTGTGTTTTATCTTGAATTGTGTTGTTCTAACTTTTTATATCTTATAAATAGATGCCTACTGTTACCATCAGCACTGTTGAGGAGTTCCAGGGAACTCGCTTTGGTCCTTGTATTGTTGAGCTTACTACTTTGCTCAATCTCCCTCTTCCTACCATCATGGTGCTTCCCCTCACCAAGTTTGAGAGGAAAGACCTTTGGGGCTTCAAGGTCAACCAGCCCGGACGCCAGGCAGAGCCTACCACGGAGGCCATCGTCTTCAAGCTCATGCACGATGACAAGGAGAGAGGCCTTGAGGTAGTCATGCAGGATCTGATAGGACGTCTGCTAGGGAAACACTCTCGACAGGTTAGAGGTACTCACTTTCACGTCTTTGGTAGACGTGATGAGGATAGAGAGTCCATCGACTTCGAGGACACTTCAAGGGAGACAGCGGAGCCCATTCGTCTATACCTCCAGGACTTAGAGGCTCTCATTAGGCACGTGGATTCTGATAGGACCAACGTCATGCTCAACAATGACGAACTTCAGGTGCAGCTTCGCGAGAAGGACAAGCTCTTCGCGGAGCAAGATGAGATAGTCAAGGAGATGGAGGCGAAGTTCGAGAGCCAGGACAGAAAGTTCAAGAGTCAGGAGAAGTGAGTCCAGGATAGGAACAAGAAGATCCGGGACATGACTGAAGAACTGCAGGCCAAGGACTTCGAGCTCGAGCATCAGCAGACGGTGATTGAGAGGCTTCATTCTCTCAAGAGGGCTCTCAAAGCCAAGATAGAGACCTTGACCACCAGCGTCGAGGAATACAAGACCGCGATGGAGAACGCAGGTCTTACCTTTGTCGAGGAGGAGGTTGATGCCGAGGAGTAGATTTGATTACTCATTTATCTTTTATTATCATACTTGTCGTTGAGAACTTGTTATTTGACCATCCAACATGTGGATGGCTTGTTATTTGTGTGTGTTTTACTTTGCGAACTTGTTATCTTGTTGTTGAACCTTTATCCTTTTGTTGCAAGTTTTGTGTTTGTTTATGTGATGTATTGTGCATGAAAGCATCTATGGGTATCTCATTCTTGTCTCTATTGAACAAACCACAGATGCCTCCTCGTCGTGCAAATCCCAACCCCAACAACAACAACATCACCCCAGAAATGCAGCAAATGATGACCGCTCAAACTCAGCTAATGCAAATGATGACGACGCTCATCCAGAACCAAAACAACAACAACAACAACAACAACAATAACAACAATAACAACAACAACAACCCACCAGGTTTCGACATGCTTACCAGGTTCTTGAGATTGAGGCCAGCAAAGTTCTCAGGAACAACTGATCCCATGGTGGCCAATGATTGGCTACGCTCTATGAACAAGGACTTGGTAACTGTGGGCTGTACTGATGCAGAAAAGGTCAGGTTTGCAGCACATTTGCTGGAAGGACCAGACGCCACTTGGTGGGATAACTTCCAGATCACCACTCCCATAGAAGATGTGACATGGGCTATCTTTGAGTATGGCTTTCGTACTGCTCATATCTCATCTGGAGTGATGAGTCTGAAAAAGAAAGAGTTTCATAACCTGAAGCAGCGCCACCGCAGCGTGGCTGAGTATATTGAGGAGTTCAATAATCTGGCGCGTTACGCACCGGATGAAGTTGACACTGATGCTAAGAGGAAAGAAAAGTTCCTCGATGGGTTGAATGATGATCTGAACCTGCAGTTGGCTGTGGCATATGTTCCCACATACCAGTCTCTTTGTGATAAGGCTGCTATTTTGGAGAACAAAATGAAACAAGTTGAGAGCAGGAAGAGAAAGCACTCGGACAAGCACAGCTCGGGATCATCTCATAAACATTCCCATTATGATGACAGCGGAAGCTCAGGATCCCACAAGCATGGGAAATTCAACAAGCATCACAACCACAACCGTCATGACAACAAGCATCACCGTAGTCATGACAATGACAAGTACAAGAACCACAAGGGTGGATATAAGAGCCACCACAGTGGTAGTGGAAGTGGCAGTGGAAGCCAGCCTATCAAGAAGGGCATTAGTCAGGTTGAATGCTTCAAGTGCAAGAAGATGGGGCATTATGCAAATGAATGCCCAGAAATGAAAGTTGAAGGACCTAACAAGCCCAACCCTTTTCAGAAGGGACAAGTGAACCACATCAATGTGGAGGAAATTTATGAGGAGCCTGATGCTGTTGCTGGTAAGTTCAAACTCAATTATGTTCCAGCATTTGTTCTCTTTCATACTGGTGCATCTCATTCATTCATATCAAGAGAATTTGTTGAAAGAAATGAACTGCCGGTAGAAACTATTGGGTGTCCTATAAAAGTAAGTTCTCCTGGCGGAGAAATGATAGTGAATTCAGGATGTCATGATCTAGTCATAGAGTTTGGGAAGTATAAGTTTCCTGTTAACTTGATAATTCTAAACTCCCAAGGATTGGATGTCATTTTGGGAATGGACTGGATGACTAAGCACAAGGGAGTGATAGATTGTGCCAACCATACTGTCTCACTCACAACTCCAGAAAATAAAAGGATTAGATTCAAGACCAACTTTGAAGCAAGAAGGGGTATGCTAAATTCTCTTAAGGGGGTTAGCATAGACAGTGTGCCAATTGTGAGTGAGTATCCGGATGTGTTTCCAGAAGAATTGCCGGGAATGACACCAGATAGAGATGTGGAATTCCTTATTGACTTGCTACCAGGATCTGGACCAATAGCAAAGAGACCGTACAGGATGTTAGTGGATGAACTGAAAGAACTCAAGAAACAACTCGGAGAGCAGTTGCAGAAAAGATTTATTCAATCCAGTTCTTCATCTTGGGGAGCCCCAGTGTTGTTTGTGGAAAAGAAAGATAGAAGTCAAAGATTATTCATAGATTACCGTTCACTCAATGAGGTGACTATCAAGAACAAATACCCTTTGCCTAGAATTAATGACTTGTTTGATCAGCTAGAAGGAGCTTGTGTGTTCTCAAAAATAGATCTCCGGTCGGGCTATTTTCAACTCAAGATAAGAGAACAAGACATACCTAAAACAACTTTCACTACAAGGTATGGATTGTATGAGTATACCGTGATGCCATTTGGTTTGACCAATGCTCCAGCATACTTTATGAATATGATTAACAAGGTGTTCATGGAATTCCTTGATAAGTTTGTTGTCGTTTTCATCGATGACATTTTGATCTACTCCAAGAGCAAGGAAGAACATGAAGGACATTTGCGTTTGATACTTGAGAAACTTAGAGAGCATAAATTGTATGCCAAATTCAGCAAGTGTGAATTCTGGTTGAATGAAGTCGGATTTCTTGGACATATTATGACAAAGGATGGTGTAGTAGTTGATCCTGCTAAAGTTTCAGCTGTAACTGAATGGGAATCTCCCAAGTCAGTGAAAGAAGTTCGTAGTTTCCTTGGCTTAGCAGGTTACTACATAAGGTTCATTGAGAATTTCTCCAAGGTAGCTAAGCCTATGACAGAATTGCTAAAGAAAGACAAGAAATTTGCTTGGACTGAAGGTTGTGAAATCAGCTTTCAGGAATTGAAGAAAAGACTTGTGACAGCACCAGTATTGTGTTTGCCAGACTTGGAAAAAGATTTCCAAGTATATTGTGATGCATCTCATCATGGTTTAGGTGCAGTACTTATGCAAGAAGGAAAAGTTGTGGCTTATGCCTCGAGACAACTCAAAACTCATGAAGTGAACTATCCTACTCATGATTTAGAGTTAGCCTCTGTTGTCCATGCACTCAAAACATGGAGACACTATCTTTTGGGAAAGCGTTGTGAAGTGTTCATAGACCACAAAAGTTTGAAGTATATATTCACCCAGAAGGAAATTAATATGAGACAAAGAAGATGGCTAGAACTCATCAAGGACTATGACTTAAGTTTGCAATATCATCCCTGTAAAGCAAATGTTGTAGCGGATGCTTTAAGCCGTAAGGTTTTTGTGTATGGCCTAACCAAGGGAGAATTGCCCGATGATTTGTGTACCCAATTTAGAGATCTCAGATTGGAGATTGTGCCTGAAGGACATCTCATGTCTTTGGATGTTCAACCCACTTTGTTAGACAAGATCAAAGAAGCCCAGAAGATTGATAAGGAAATTTAAGAGACTAAAGAAAAATTTGGCAAAGGAAAAGCCAAAAGGTTCCATGAAGACGAACAGGGTACTTTATGGCATGGGAAACGTATCTGTGTTCCACAAGATCCGGAGCTTCGGAAACTGATTTTGCAAGAAGCACACAACTCATCGTATTCCATTCATTCGGGTAACACGAAGATGTACATGGATATGAAAGAAAGATTTTGGTGGAATAATCTCAAGAAGGACATCGCTGAACATATTGCTTTATGTGATGTGTGTAGTAGAGTGAAGGCGGAACATCAGAAACCAGCAGGTTTACTTCAACCACTACCTATTCCTGATTGGAAGTGGGACAAGATTGGTATGGATTTCATTACCGGATTACCTAGGACCAGGTCGGGATATGATTCTATTTGGGTAGTAGTGGATCGCCTAACCAAAGTGACTCATTTCATACCCGTGAAGACAACTTATACAAGTGCTAAATTGGCCAAAATCTATATGAGTAGAATTGTATGTCTACATGGAGTGCCCAAGAGTATTGTGTCTGATAGGGGAACTCAATTCACTTCCCATTTTTGGAGACAACTACATGAGTCATTGGGAACGAGGTTGGAATCAGCACTGCATTTCATCCTCAAACTGATGGACAGACAGAAAGAACTAATCAGATTCTTGAAGACATGTTGAGGGCATGTGCCCTAGACTATGGAGCCAGTTGGGATGAAAGTCTGCCTTACGCAGAATTTTCTTATAACAACAGCTATCAAGCCAGCATTGAGATGGCACCATTTGAGTTTCTCTACGGGAGAAAGTGTACCACCCCATTGTTATGGAATGGTGTGGGAGAAAGAAGTTTGTTCGGACCAGAACTTATCAAAGAAGCCGAAGAGAAGGTCAAGTTGGTTAAGGACAGATTGAAGATAGCATAGTCCCGACAGAAATTAAAAGCTACGCAGATCCTAAGCGTAGAGAAGTCACCTACGAAGTTGGTGATAGAGCTTACCTTAGAGTGTCACCACTTCGTGGAGTGAAGAGGTTTGGAGTCAAAGGAAAGTTGGCCCCAAGATATGTTGGACCATTCAAGATTCTGAGTCGCAAAGGAGAAGTTGCTTATGAAATTGAATTACCGAAGTCTTTGTCAGTTGTCCATAATGTGTTTCATGTGAGTCAACTTAAGAAATGTCATCCAGAAATGGAAGAAACTTCTTTGAAGGATATTATACCTTTGGAGGAGGTCCAATTGGAAAGTGACCTCACTTATGAAGAGAAACCTATAAAGATACTTGAGACTGCAGAAAGAGTCACACGGACTAAGACTATCAAGTTTTGCAAAGTTCAGTGGAACCATCATTCTGAAGAAGAAGCAACATGGGAAAGAGAAGATGATCTTCAGAAAGACCACCCTCACCTATTTGCTAGCAAATCCGAATCTCGAGGGCGAGATTCACCTTAAGGGGGTTAGATTTGTAACATCCCTAAATCATGTTTCAACTCATGCATATCATCCATGCATCCATGATCATATGATTTTCATTTCAAACAAAACATTTCAAAACATAAGCATTTATGCTTAATATTTCATGTAAGTGTGCTCTAGCCTTAATGCTATCCTCCAAGGAGAAGAATACTTGTTTTGGTTCAGTAAAGGTTTGAAATTCAAACTTAGGCACTTTCAAAAGTTTGAACAAGTTTCAAAACAAATGAGAAATAAAACCAATATTATGCCTATTGAATATATATCAAAAAGGCTTGGTTTTATTTTTATTTTCACTTGATCAAAGTGTTTGGATTGGACAGTGATGTTTGACACACATTTGAATTCAAGGTTTGCAGTATAAAAACCTAGAGAAGATTTGAATTCAAACTCATTTGATTTGGATTTGAAAATCATTCCAGAAAATCAAAACAGAAAAAGAAAAGAAATAGAAAAGGGCCAGCGCTACCTATCTGGCCCAATTGCTAATCCAGCCCACTAAGCCTACCCGGGGTCTTCCTCTCTCTCGCTCACCCGCAGACACACCCCCCAGGTCACTGACTGCACGACCCCACCCCCTCGCTGTTTAAATCGCTGACGAGTGGACCCTGCGAGCACGTCGCCTTCGTCGTCAATCACGCGCGCCTGCGACGCTTGCTCCACCGTTACCTCGCCGCTGTTACTGCGCGCTTAATTGCCATTGATACGCCGCGGGATCCTTGCCCCCGCTCTGGCTATAAGATCCCCTCTGCACCGCGGCCATTTCCCCTCACCTAGCGCCACCTATACGCCCCCAGGCTGCCCGCAATTGCCTCTACACCGCCGCAGACAGAACAACTCCGGCGGGCGATTCCGGTAAGCTCCGACCGCCCCTCTGTCTCTGGTTCAAACGAGCGTGACCACCATGTCTTTGTGCATCTGCTAACACCCATGGCTTGCCTGCTCATGAACCAGGTCACCGTCTTCGTTCACGCCCGCAACCACCAGAGCCGCCGCTCGACTCCGACGAGCAATAGCGGTAAGAACCGTGCGCCCCTTGCCTTCCCTTTGGTACTGTCCTATTCACCAGACCCTTGCGCGTCTCCTAAACCATCTGTCTTGTGCTAGGTGGACGCAGAGCCTCGGCAACGACCTCGACATCAAGCAACAGACGCCACCCGCAACTCCGACGAGCTCCAGCGACTGTGTCCGTGCGCCCCTTGCCAAGCCATCGCCAGGTTGAGCATCAGCACGTCGTCGCATTTCTGGTAAGCGTCTCCGACGACCCCCTAGCCATCTGTAGCGCCGAGCTGCCGTAGGCAGAGCTCGCCGCCGCCAGTAGCCACCACCAGCGCCGCCCAACTTTGGTCGTTTGATCCAGGGCCGTTGGATCTGGATCCAGCGTGCGAGATTAGATCACTTAACGAACCGTTACGAGTAGATCTGGGCCGTGCAGATTATGTTGATCTAACGGCTCAGAAGCGTGATCCAACGCGAAGCGGTACGGGCCAATTAGATTAAGACGTGTGGCAGTGGTTTAGATTTAAAAACTGGATTTGAATCTATTAGATGTTCAAATTTGTTTTGACTATAACTTTTGATTCCCACGTTAGAATTTGACAAATTTTATATCAATGGAATCAGGAGAGCAAGCCCTTTCTAAATATGCAATGTGTTTAATGTTTTGCTTCTGTTAAAATGGTTTTATTTGCAGAAATTTGTGTAGGGCTAATTTGAGTATATGAAATGTTTAGGAAATGTTTTAGGGTTTAAATAAATGTTGTTTGACAAGTTTTTAACTTGTTAATGAACCAGTACTATATACTTGCTTGGTTGAGTTTTAAAAATCATCACATATCATTTTGCATGCATGCATATATTTTTGATTGTATATGTTTTGTATGTGATTTGTTGCTATAATTCTTTGTGTAGATTTTGGTGATAGTGATTGTGATTGTGAAGAGTGTAACTACTCTCCAAACTACCAAGGCAAGTGGTACTTCATGAATATTTTTATCCCTATGTTTTTACTAAGCATTAGAAATATTTTGTTAGACTTGCATGTTATATTTTGCTTATATGCCATGTTGGGAAATCCTAGTAGTTGTAGAATTGCTAGAAAATTTCTAAGTTAAGATACTATCTATGCCATGCTTAGCCTAGCTAGTAGCAACCAAGGGTTGGTGAAATATATACATGCTATGATGAAAATATTTCTAAGTCCTTTGGATTTGTGTTTTGCCTAATAAAACAACTAAGTAAATGAAACACCTGGGTGAATGGAAGGAATGGTTTGTGTTGAGTGGTTACACAAGGCCAGGGGACTGGTGAACCTTGTGTATCTCACTTGTGGAAAGCCACCCAGGAACAAAGAGATTTTAGAGGCCAAGTGTTGAGAAGCTTCTAGTGCAGCCACTTGGAAATATGGGCTCTGCCTGGATCATATAGGTTGCTAGAACTTACCCATTTGGATAGTTGGTGGTAGTGGGAATGATAGGTTGGAACGCGTCCATTTGGTCTAAGGGAAGGCTTCTGAAAGGTCCTGTCTTGGTGAAAATCAAGTCTGGTGGGGAAAGTGCACAACCTCTGCAGATGGAAAAATCTAAGTACTTAGCCATGTCCCTGGAAAAGGACAACTTGAGCATCAAGACATGGAAGCTATCAAGAATCTCCTCATTCCAATTTCTAAGTAAAACTTGTGGGTGAACAAGGGTGAAGGACCTCAATGTCTATTGGTGGTTCCTTGGGAAAAGTTTTTACAAAGAAAAACTTAGTGATTTCAACTAATAGGCAAAACCTATTTTGAGCAAAGCAAGCCAAGCTACACTTAGCCAAATTGCATATAGTATCTAGTCCACCTAAATTATACTAAGGTATCACTTGCCAATAATATTCCAATGTATTGACCCACTATGGCTGTAACTTGTGATGTTGCAGGTTACTCTGATGAGGATTAGGAGTCATGAGTCTACACTCAACATGTTTGCCTGTGGCACATGAAGATGAAGACTTCTATTTATTTACTTATTGAAACTCTTGTACTAGGCCTGTGGCCTTGGAGTTGTAAAGACTATGTTTGTCTCTGGAATGACTGTAATAATGACCTTTGTATCTGTGTACTTCATCTTAAACTGTGGATGCTAGCATTGATCCAGGGACTAGCATTGCAATCACAGGGATCCTTTTCCTTTATAAAGGAGGGATCTTACAAAGATGAAGAGAGAAATCGGAAGCTATATCGCCAAGTGTGATAGATTATTGCAACCCTTGCAGATTCCGGAATGGAAATAGGATTCTGTAGGAATGGACTTTATCACTGGACTGCCTACTTCTAGTAGGGGAAATGACTCTATCTGGGTCATAGTGGACAGATTGTCCAAAGTCGCCCATTTCTTACCCGTCAAGACCACATATCAGAGTTCGAAGCTAGCAGAGTTGTACATCGCTAGAATTGTTAGTTTGCATGGAGTCCCCAAGAACATCGTATCGGATCGAGGAACTCAGTTTACCTCGAGATTCTGGAAGAAAGTTCAAGAAGGTTTAGGAACCCGCTTAGATTTCAGCACCGCGTATTACCCTCAGACCGGTGGACAAACGGAGCGAGTAAATCAAATACTCGAAGATATGCTGAGAGCATGTGTGTTAGAATATGGACCCAAGTGGGAAGACTGTCTGCCATTTGTAGAATTTTCGTACAACAACAGTTATCAAGACAGTTTGCAAATGGCCCCATTTGAATTCATATACGGAAGAAAGTGTCGCACCCCTTTGAACTGGTCGGAAGTAGGAGAGAGTCAGATTTTCGGACCCGACATCCTACGAGAAGCAGAAGAGAAGGTTCACAAGATTCGTGAGCACCTCAAGACCGCCCAGTCCAGACAGAAGAGTTACACCGACAAGAGACGTCGAGACCTCGCCTTCAACATAGGAGACTTTGTTTATCTGAAAGTGTCGCCATTAAAGGGAATGCAGCGTTTCTAACTCAAAGGAAAGTTAGCCCCCAGATATATCGGACCTTTCAAGATTCTGAACCGTCAAGGAGAAGTATCGTATCAATTGGAACTACCCGAAGAGATGTCAGCCGTGCATAATGTGTTCCATATCTCGTTACTTCTCAAGTGTCTCGAAGTCCCCGAGAAGACCGAAGTGTTCAAAAACATCGATCACCAGACCATAGAGATCAATGATGACCTAACCTATCCTGAAGTACCCATCCGTATTTTGGAAGAAGCTTTTCGGACTACCCGAACCCGGAGCATCAAGTTTCTCAAGATTCAGTGGAGCAACCACACAGAAGAGGAAGCTACCTGGGAGCGCGAAGATCACATCAGGACGGAGTTTCCCAATCTCTTCAAATCCTAGGTAATCTTTTCGTCCTTTTTCAAATCCCGAGACGAGATTTTGTTTAAGGGGGGAAGGTTTGTAACATCCCAAAAATACTAAACTTGGATCATCAAACTCTAATCATCAAAATTAGGGTTAACAAAAACTTTTCTAATTAAAATTATGAAAGCATGCATATGAGTATGCCTTGAAATTGAAATTCTTTTGAACCAACTTGTTTGTGTGTTTCTTTGCTTGTAAAATGTTTCTTAGGTGAAATAAACATCATCTAAACATTTCCCACACTTTTCCCAAAGACAAGTAAAGCAAAACAAATAAAATAAAGAAATGGTCATTTTGACCAATTTAACTCCCATGCCTACTTTGGCTGTCTCAAACTTTCAGAACCTAACAGAAACTTTTCTGGATCTTTGCACCCCTTGAATGTACTCATAAAAAAGTATCAAGGCCCACTTTGTGATCATCCAAAAACTTTCAAATGCATAGTTTAATTGACAATTCAAAATTGAATCTTTATCATATGGGAAGATCCCACTTTTTCCAAAACCACTCAAACAAGCTCAACTTTCAAAACCCAAGCATCTACAGACTCACCGGCACCAATCTAGCACACCCACCAAAAATAGTTTCAAAATTCAAAACTTGAATTCGTGCGGCCATTTCATCAAACACTTGGCATACACAAATCAAATAAAATCAAAACACTATTGTGAGCAGTGATTCTTGCCTAACTGGTTCCCTATCTAGCTCACAACCAGCTCAGTACATCATCTAGCAAGATTAACCAAGCACTAGCACCACTGTGAGCTTGGCATTGTCATAAATGGTGAACAGCCGAAGCCACCCTTGTCACCCCCATGTCGACAGCAAGCTAGGAGGAGAAACAAGCCTAGCCAGCATGTCTGGGAGCAAGCCAACACTCCACCGCCACTCCCTGTCCACCGCTCGAACCCTGCCAGCCACTGGACCACGTGCACGGACCATGCCAACCTCGCCAGCAACCATGCCGAGAGCACGCCCCGTGCGCCACGCTCGACCAATGCCCACCGACCGCGCGCCGCCCTCGCCGCGTGCATACGTGATCACCGCCATTCCAGCAACCACGCAGACACGCTCGTTCGCCACCGCGTGGACCAAGCGCACTGTGGGCCATTAAATTCTCCATCGGGCACGCGCAGAGCACCGTCGTGTTCCGACCGAACCGCACCGCCCCACGTCTCGCCACCATACCGTTGAGCATCGCTAGGGAACACCGCACCGTCCCCTACCTTCGCCCTTGCCAATAGCCGTCTGTACCATCGCCCCCAACGAGCTCACCTTGTGCCACGTCGGTCCCCTCGCTCAACTATAAATAAAGGCCACCCCCAGCCAAATTGAGCACACCATTCTACTCCCCTTTCATCACTGACCATGCCACACCGTTCTCGGAGCAAGGCGAGCAACACTTCGCCGGAATTTCACCGGAGCCCGCCGCCTCTGGAGATAGCGATTGGAGCCGCCCCAAGAGGAGCCACCGGTACCAGGAGATTCGCCGTCGTCGACTTCGTCGTTCGCCCGCCTCGCCGACCCTCGCGTGCACCCCGGTGAGCCCCCAGCACCCCCCACTGGTCGCGCTAGGTTTCTGTCTCGCCGGCGTTGCCCAACGTCGATGATGACTCTCAGCCGTTGGATTAGAATCAGATCGAACGACCCACGTTGCCCCATACCTCTTCGCACCCCCTGTCCCACTGACGAGTGGGGACATCCACTTAAGCAGCCCGTGGAAGCGATACGCTTAGTAGGCCGGCCCGTTAACTTTTCCCGTGCATCCTAGTTATTTGAATTAAACCTTTTCCATTTTATTTCAAACACACTTCTGTACCCATTTCAAAAATCAACCCAGGTCGATTCAGTGCACCAAATTGAATGAAACCAATTTTGTTAGAAAGGTCTGGGAATGCTGAATCCAAGCCCGTTGGATTCAAGTCATTTGGATCTATAGATCACCCATGGTAAAAATAACAAGGCAGAAGATTTTCTGCATTCAAACATTTTTCAAATTTAAACCATGGTAGCTTTTGAGTTGATTCCAACTCTCAAAAATCGCATTTAACCATACCTTTCAGAATATATAAAAATATATAGGTTTACTTACAGAAATAATGTTCAAGTAATAAAAGAGTGCCCCATAGGCATTTTTAGCCACTTTAATTAATTAAAATAAAAGGGTAAAACCTTATTAAATTGTGACACCACTTTAAATCACATTCCCATGGACTAAAATATGTGGTGATGACATGTTTCAGCATGATCCCATGTTTGGTTTGGAGAATATTAAATCTTAAGTAGTTTTTCAATGAGTAGAAATTACTTTTCTAAAAATAAAAGGAATTAAACCAAGCTTTAATCTTGTAATGTTAGTGATGATGCTAGATCATATATAGGACCCTTTTTGTGTGATGATTATAAGTAGTTAAGTATTGTTTGGTGATTGTGTACCTCGTATTTATTCATAGACGCTAGTACCGACCAAGGATACGAGGAGGAAGGAGGATTCTACGAAGAAGAAGCCGAGGAGAACTTCAACCACTGCTCTGCACAAGGCAAGCTGATACTATACCTATGCAAGCCAATACTTGCAAGCTTATATTGACACTAATGCAAGCCTAATACTATTAGTGAATGTGCAAGCTAACACTTGCAAGATACTCTACTGATGCAACAAACCACTACTTGTTACCATGACCACTATATGCCTTAAGCATATGTGATCATATACCCTTGATAAACCAATCCTAGTTTTACTTACAAGATTCTTACTTTATTTCTTTATCAAAGCTCTTACTTAGAGTTTACTTAAGAGAATGGTAGATACTAGAAAGATATGTGAAGGTTGCATAAAGAGCATAAAATTTGGCCTAAGCTAGATAATCTTGATGTCATCCTAAGGCATGAGATTGAACTTAGTTAGAACTCCACTAGTTTACCACCCTTCATTAGTGCTTACCCCCACTTGTAGATGCTAGTGCTAAGCATAAAACTTGATCAACTTTATATGGGAATACTTGGTGAAAATGGTTATGAAAACCTTGGAATGATGGATCATTCTACTGAGATGTTTTGACATGTGTTTCTGAACAATTGATGATCTTGGTGATGAAAATGATGAGGCATGAGCCTTAGCCCTTTATAAAACTGATGGTTGTCTGGATGTGATACCATTCCAATTTTATCGTACAACCACAATACCCGAAGATTGGGTAGGGCTTGACTGGAAACTTATATACCTTAGTATTAGTTCCCTCACGGCCAAGGTCTGAGCTGAGGCTACCTTGTGAAGATTGTCCACCTGTGCAGTACCCAAGATGACAGTTGGTCATGGTTGGGAGGCCAAACTCACAGGAGAGGTGCTTATACTAGGGCGTGTAATTGAAAGGTTAGGATTGATTATCCGCATACTGAGTATGGTGAATTCAGGATTTGTTCCTGATGGATGTATCGAATGTTGTGGTGAAAGTGTACAATCTCTGCAGAGTGTCAAACTATTCGAATAGCCGCGTCCGCGGTTATGGACAGTTGGAGTGGCCATACTGTTCCCCCGTCAGACTTTTCAAAATGACTTGTGAAATGGATTGAGACTTTGACTTGACCACAACAGGGTTGTGATATGAAATACAAGTTCCCACTTAGGTGTTATAAAACTTTAACTAGCATTCTTTGCTTCTGAACTTAGTAGAGATCAATCTGGCTTTTGCAAAATAACCCTAGAGCCTAGTGACCTATTATCAAAACCCCCGTTTTCCTGTTAGTATTAGTTTGCGAGTACTTAAAGAGTACTCATGGCTTTGTCCCTGGCTATTCCCATGGCCAGACTATGAAGAGGAGTATCTGGAGGATGGACCCCAGTAACATTACGACAACTAGGATCATCTCCCATCGTCAGCATTGCCTGTGACCCCGAAGATGGAGCTTCGCCTACGCTATCGTTATTATTATTTATTCCGCTGCTTGATGTTGTATTAAGAACTGGATCATGAGATCTCTATTTGTGTAAGAACTTATGGACGGTTTGTAATGGATGATGTACTATGGTATCCAATTCTGTTATGTCTCGCAAAAATGGTAATCCTGGGATTGCGATGTATGGCATAACAGGCATCTGGGATTAAAAATCCGGGTGTTGACATTGCAACACCTGTGTGATGTTTCCTTCCTCCTTCTGGTTCGATAACCTCGGTCTCAACTGAGGGAAGACTTGCTTCTATGCTCTTAACACCTTGCTCTTGGGGTTCCAAACAAGACTCCACATCAAGCACCAAGTTCTCTAGCGCCATCATGGAGTCATCAACAAGTTTTCTGGCGCCGTTGCCGGGGAGGCTAAGGACGTCTTCACTAGGGGAGTCCTTCACTTCCTTTCTATTTACTTTGTTTTTAGTTTTCTTTGTTTATTTTTCTTGGTTTTGTTTGCCTCTTTTCAAAAAACCCAAAAAAATTAGTCTAGTTTGGTTTGCTTTCTTTATTCAAAAACACAAAAAAAATTAGTTCCTGCTCTAGTTTCCACCTTTCTCTAGCTCACCATGTTGCTCCCCCAGTTCGCTCTGAAAAATCTTGCAATAGGTAGTGGCCCCATAATTGGGAAAGATAATATTGAAGAATTCTTTAATTATGTTAGCAAGCATTAGGATATTGAGGACAAAATATAGCAGAGCTTGGTCCTAATTATGAGATTGCTGCAGCTTCTTTATTTCATATGTTGGAGGCTAGGTTTGTTAGCCTTAACGCCTTCATACAATTCTTGTTCCTAAACTAAAAGAAGAGAAGAATGTTGAAAAACGGAATTCATCCTTGAAACTTTATCAAAAGAATTCTATGATGTTTCTAGGGAAGCCAAAAAGGTTTTTGAACATTTCAATATGCTAGGTTCAAGTGTAGATGTTGTGGGTATTTCTTATAAAACTAAGCCTAGAGAAGAATTCAATATACCCATACCCTTTAAACTTGTTGGAATGCATGAAGCCTTTGAAAAGAACTTTGATGGGATTGCCCCTGAAAATCTTTTTGATGAAGGTAGTAGACCAAAGAGAGATGAGAAAGGATCCTCCAAAACCCATTTGGATGAGATATCTTTCATAGTTGAAGATTTTGCAAGTATGGATGTTAATGCTTCCTCATTTGAAAATACTTGATTCTTCTTGCTTCTTGTGCCTAACTTAAAGGCGTTAAAGAAAAGTACTTGTTGGGAGATAACCCAAGAGTTTCCTTGAGTCTTGGAAGTTATTACTTCTATAATGAACTCTCCTTATACCTTTTGTTTGCTTTTTGTGCCAAGAATTACCTCTAATGAGAGGAAAGTAAGATTTGGGGAGTTGCTGTCCCGAAACAGATTTCTATCCTCCACCAAAAAATTCGTGAGGAGGCTCTGTAAATCGGATTGATCTCAAAATTTACGAATAAATCCCCCAGTATGTTAGCTAACTTTCTTTAGTTGAACACTTTTTTATTTGAGCAACAAAAGATGTTCGAAAAAATTTGTTTCTACCTGCTGGTCTATTTTGACATATTTCTACCATTATTTGCATTTGCTTCTTATTGATTCTTTTTTGAGTTCTCTTTAGGTAAATTGAGCTTTTTGAAGGAGTTACTACAGTAGCTTGTGTTTTTAGTGAAAATCCTTTCTGCTCCTAAGCTTTGCCAGAGGTCTAATATGTTTTGAATACACTAATGTTGCTAATGAAGATTGTGTGAAGTTTTGTATGAAGGAAAAATTTCAGGTGTAAAGAGAGAATGTAGTAATGAGATGAAGAATGGACAAAAGCTCAAGCTTGGAGTTTCCACCATGGTGTCACCCCAAGAAATATCCAAGAGGTACAAGCGTCAAAGCATGGGGATGCCCAAGGCATCCCCGTCTTCATCAATAAAAAGCTCAGGTCTGTCTAGACACTTCGTTTTTATATTTTCATGCACAGTTGTGTTGTTCTTGGAGCGTCTTAGTTTTCGTTTGCTTTGCTTAGTTTTTTTAGTTTTCTTAAGTAGTTTGGACCCCCGTTCTCTCTGTGTTGTTTTGCAAATAAGTTTGCTTGGTGTTTTGAAAGGAGTAGTAAGTTCTTGCTTGAAGTGCAAGAGGAGCTTGAATTGACTTAGACTTAGACTTTAGCATGACATGCTAGGTATTCTTTTAGCATTATACTTAGTGATTATTTCTGTAGCATGTCTTGTTCCAAACAATTGGGATTGCTTAGTGTGCCTTGAAGAAATTATGGGTTGTTTTAGCATGCAAAAGCATAGTATTGTGGTATTCTCCTTTGATGTTTTGCTTGGGTTAACTTGGCACATGCTCACACCATGTTATGACTATGACAAGTCACCATTAGCCTCTATGATCATTAGCTTTTATTAGTTTGCTTTGTTGCACTGCATAATTATGGCCATTATGCTCTCTTAGTTGGTTGCTCCTAGTATTTTTCTAGCCTTCACTTGTATGAGTAACTTCTACTGATGCCTCCAACTCCCAAGAAACCAAGTTATTCCAAAGTGTCCACTATAAACTCCTATGCATGGTGTGTTACACCATTCCAAGTATATTCTTGTTTTCATCTATCTTCCAATTAAAACCTATTTTGTTATGTGAAAAATTAGTGATTAAAGCCCTCACGAACTTGATGGCACACTTTATTCTTTGCCCCTAATAAACTTTAACCATTGTGACAACTTTGTTGTATATGCTTGAACTTATAAGTTGGAATTAGCAGAACCGTGCTGTCACGGGGAACGTTTTCAACATTGCACTTGTACCTTGTTGTACTCAGTTGATATCATGTTCTTTTGTCTATGGATGTCACCCTAAGCCATGCCTAATCATGGTGGAAACTTGCAGCATCACTATAGTGACATCGATGAAGCATTCTTCTTAAAAAAAGAATAGAATGAGAAAAGAGGAAAGAGTGAAAAAAGAACCATATTCCCATGGTACATAAGAAGAATTGTGGATATCCTCATTGTCTGCTTGCCTTGTCATTTTGGTTATGGGAAAGCTCCTTTACCATGTGCAAGGGGTACCCCGTTGGAGGTTCTCAATGATATGCAAATACTTATAGTGACAAGTACTTACCTGGACCCAAAGTTGAGTATGCATGAGGTGTGGCCCTCGTATTCAAGGGGCATGAGATTGCCAACTTATACTTCGTCAAGCATATACTCCATCTTTGCCACTTTAACCTTAACCACTTCAAGATGCTTATGATAGGGGCAATGAGGGCTGAAAGCTAACAAGTACCATAATTTTTGGAAGCTCTTTTTGAAACTTGTAATCACTGCTTCCTTTACAAAAAGGCCTTTATTCCAACACTATTGAGTCTCCACCTTCTACCTTTAGGCACCATTAAGAGAGCATAGTTGTCATTCTGTGTGTAGTGTTCCAAAGCTTATTAATTGAGGCATATTGTTTTATTACTTGCTCTTGTGCTACTTGTTTCTATTCACCCTTGTGAACTTTGTAGGTGTCCTATGCATTATATTGCTATTCTATGAGGGACAATATGAATGCCACTATGCTATGTTTTCTGCATGTGAAACAAACAAACATTTTTCAATGCAAGTTGTTCATGATCTTTGTTTGTAGCTTGCCATGTTGAATGCATAGTTACTATGTACTATTGTTAGAACTGCATCTTTCATGCACATGTTTAGAGTTCTTTGATCTCAGCTTTCAATGCTTGCAAATGGTTGGATCTTTATTGTGAGGGTGCATGTCACCTCAAAAATTATTCTGTTTATCACTTACCTTGTAGAGGTCCCAACCTTTATAAGGTAGAGATCCCTGTGTTTACAATGCTAGTCCCTGGATCAATAGCTAGCATCCACAGTTTAAGATGTAATATCAAGAAACAAAGGTCATAGTACAACTTATAACCAAGAATAAAATAATTCATTACATCTTACATAGCTCATTTGGCTATCTCATTACAATGCAGCAGAAATAACTATCTAGCATGGAGTCCTTCATCTTCAATGTGCCACATGCAATCATGTTGGTTGTAGACTTGTAATCCTATTCAACATACTTCACTAACATCAAACAAACCTGCAACATAATAAGTTATATCCACAAGGGTCAATACATCTGAATTGTATTGGCAAGTGATACTATGGTAGAATAGTGGTATCTATCATCTATATGCATTTGGCTAAGTGGAGCTTGGGCTTGCTTTGCTCAAAATAGATTTTCCTTATAAGTTGAAAACACTAAGTTTTTGTTTTTCAAAATTCACCCAAGGCATCTACCAATAGAAATTGGTGATCCTTTAACCCTTATACAACCACAAGCTTTTAACTTAGAAATTGGGATGAGGAGATCCTTGATAGCTTCCATGTCTTGATGCTCAAATTTTCCATTGCCGGGAACACGGCTAAGTACTTAGATTTTACTCTCTCGAGAGGTGGTGCACTTTCCCCACAAGACTCGACATGCATCGAGACAAGATCTTTCAGAAGCCTTTCCTTAGACCAAAATGGACGCGCTCCAAAACTATCACCCCCTACCACCAACTGTCCATTTGGCTAAGTTATTGCAACCTATATGATCCAGGCAGAGCCCATAATGCCATGTGGCTGCACTAGAAGCTTCTTAACATATGTTCACTCCTTGATCTTGCAAATGTCACACTCTTCAAGGTTCACTACAATATCAATCAAGGCACAAATTCAAACTAGCATTCAAACAATTCATCACATAAAATAATAAAAACAAATCAATGCAAGCAAGCATGCAAAAGATCGTTTTATTTGGAAAGGTAGTTTCTAATAGGTTATAAACATTTTAAAACACATATTGGTCATTTATAAAAGTGGTAAAACCATTTAAATTCAAGTTAGTGAAAATGGCCATTTAAATCATTTTTATTTTGCTAGAAATGATTTAAATCAAAGTGATAATTTCCAGTGTTTGCCAAATATATTTTTGAACACAAATGTTAGTGTTTTAAGGTCAAATTGTTTAGATCATATCCATTTATGAAAGTTTTCACTTAATAATTCCTTAATGTCACAAAATATATTTTTAATCCAAAAGTTGGTTTTTATGGTCAGTAGGTTCAAAACAAACCATTTTCAAAAGATTTTACCCTAAAAACATTTTTAGAATAAATTTTATAACCAAAATAGGCCTAATAATGTTTCTGCAAAAACATCTACTTTTACAGAATAAAAAAACTAAAAAAAGGCCATGGTTGCAAAGGTTTCATTTTTCTTAATCCGCTGATATAAAATTTGTAAATTTTGGACTTGTAGATTAATAGTTATGAATTTTACAAAATCAAACTACTAATAGACATGTTTCTGTTTTTAAAACAAAACACAGGCCACATGGTGTGTTCCTATTGGTCCATACCATTTCGGT
The DNA here is from genome assembly GCA_916181665.1 of Avena sativa. Lineage (NCBI taxonomy): Eukaryota > Viridiplantae > Streptophyta > Magnoliopsida > Poales > Poaceae > Avena > Avena sativa. Next base: position 515,549,672 of record OV702294.1, read on the forward strand.
GGGATTGCGTGATGTGGATCGTTAGATTTAAAGTGATCTATGTGGCTCAGATTGGTCGTACCGATTCGCATAAGTGATCTGTTCCTAGACATGCGATCTAGATCCGACGGACAACATCGCTTTGACCATGATCTGGTGGCGCTGGCGACGGCGAGCGGCGACGCAGATCTGTCAGCTACGGTATGGTGCAACTAGGAAGCAAGAGAGGGAACATAGGTTCTTACCATGCTCGCGTGGTTGCAGTGAAGCTCAAGGTGGTTTCCGTAGTCCAAGGGGTGCACGGGAGCGAAGGGGATTGCTCGCAGGAGTCGTCTCTGTCAACTGGCTCGCTCTGGTGTCGTTGTTGGCGAGGCTACATGGCTTGGGAAGTCAAGATAAATGGCTCGTTAGATGCGCAAGACGATGCTGATTACGAGAGTGTCAACTAGGGAGAGAGGCACGCTCGGAATTTACTGGGGGAGGTCGCCGGAGTCGGAGCAGAAGACGGTGGCGCTCTGGCGTTGATGTTGCCGACGCTTTGGGGCTTGCGCGGGAGAAGTGGGGCTATGGGCAGGTGTGTGAGACAATGGGGAACACACTTGTGGAGGCTAGAGGCAGTGGGGAGGTGAGGGTTGGCCGGAGTCGGTGGAGGAGCTCGTCGGAGCAGAGGAGGTATTGGCGAGAAATTCAGGCAGCCTAGGGGCAGAGAGGGTGTGGCGCCTGGGGGAAAGGGAGAGGGATCATAGGGGAGTAAGTAGGCGTGGTCGCTGGCGAGGTTAACTTCACCATCAACGCAAATTTACGCGGTTTGATGTAGGCAGAAACGACCGGAGTTATTTTGGGGATGAGCTGGTCGCGGGTCTGCGGGGAAGACGACGATGCTGAGGTGGATGCTGGCCCGCCAGTCAGTGAGATGAGTGGGTAAGGGAGTGAGTGAGAAAAGGAGCTCGCGGGGGAGAAGAGAGGTGGGCTGAGCTGGGCTGTAGTTTGGGCCAGGTTCTGGGTAGGTCTAGCTGGGCTGGGTCTGTTTCATTTTTTCTTTCAGGTTTCTTTTTTTCTTTTTCTATTTCTGATTTCTGTTTTGGTTTTATTCAAATGATTTCAAACCCTTATTTGAATTCAAACTTTTCCCAACTTTCAATATATTTTAATATTGTTTTAACAATGTATTTTAGAATCCATTTTTGAATATTTTCTTATATTCTTTTATGGTTTATTATCTATTAAAAATATATACTTGTCTTTATTTAAATAAGATTTAAATATGTTTCCAACCCATATTATTTTATTCAAATGATTTAAATTTCTATTTTAAATTCAAATGTTTTATCAAACCTTTTTCAGTAGGTTTTATTTATTCAATAGTGTGTTAAATAATTCACTTTGAATTATTTAAAATATTTTAATATGATTTATTAATCATTTAAATTTGGCATTTGTCTTTATTCCAATAAAATCATATATGGTTTTAAACCCATATAAATTTTATTCAAATAATTCTTTTATTCTTTTTAAGTTAATTAGATATCTTTTAATCCATTTTGGCAATTTCAAATATTTTCCCATGATTTAATTAATCCTTTATATTAGGGATTTTGTCTTTAATGAAATAGAATTGAATTTGGTTAATGCCATATAATTTTATTTGAATATTCTTTATCCTTTTATTTTATTTGGATTATCTTTATTCCATTTTCTTATGGATTTAATTCAAGATTTAAATTGTCTTCTAAATAATTTTATTGGGATTTATTATTTATTTAGTTTAGGCAATTTGTCTTTATTTAAATTAAATTGGATATTGTTTAATCCTTATGGTTTTATTTAAATAATATTTTACTCCTTTTGATTATTCAATATCTTTCATTTGTTTATGGACTTGGCAAAGATTTATTTTTGGCTTTTAAATATTCCTTATTTATTTCTTTCTTTGTCTTATAAATTCCATATCTTTTTATTTATATTTCCAAAATTGGTGACTCCAATTTGTATATTTTATTTAATATTTGTTTACCTTTTTAAACCCTTTTAGGATTACTTTGCTCAAGATTTGGCATGGATTTTAGTTAAGAGCTTTATTAGATTTGGAAATTATTCATAAGTTTTTATCCATGGTTCCAAATTGAGTGAAACCAATTTCTATGGTTTTATAATATTTTTCTTTATCATTTATAAATGTTTGTTGATAGATTTTTATATGGATCAAATTCATAGTCTTTGAGAGATCTTGTAAATGATTTTCTTGCTTTAGGGTTTTAGGGTTTTGGTTTACTTTTTCAAATGTTTAAATTTAAAGATACATTCATTAATGAATGCATTTCACTTGATTGAAATTTTGCTGGATTCCTTTTTCATTCAAATTTTGTTCAAGAAGGGTTTTGTTGTTTCCATTTAGAAACAAAAAGTTTCTTTTCACCCTAAATTCAGCAATTAATTCTTTTGTTTATTTATTTTTCACATTTCAAAATTTGGAAAATTTTGGGATGTGACAGGCTACCACCCTTAAAAGAAATCTCGTCCCGAGATTTGGGAAGGCTAGACGTTACAAGTTGGCTCAAGGCAACTAGGGTACTACCACCCTTAAAATGGTTTTCAACTAAATTACATCTTGGCTTACTTGGGATCTTGATGTATCTTCTCTGGATAGTTGTTGGCATAATGGCCTAGCTCTTTGCATTTGAAACATGTGATAGTGTTGATGTCTCTCATAGGTTTGTTTGTCTTGTCTTTCTCCTTTTCTGGACAATGTGATGCATAGTGTCCCATCTCTTTGCAATTGTAAGATCGCACTTGGCTATTGTCCTTCTTGCTGGGTTTGGGGCATTTCCTCTTTTTGGGTCTCTCCAAAGCTAGGAGTTCTTCTAGTTCATGTTCTTCATATCTCACCTCTTCTTGGGCAAGTCACTAGAGATATGACCTTCTTCTCCACAAGAGTAGCAACACTTTGTGGTCACTTTGGTTGTGGCCTTATGAGGCATGGTTCTAACTTTGCCTTCATCCTTCTTGGTAGAAGTTGTTCCCTTATGGAGGTTTCCAAATATTTGATGCATTCCATCTTCTATCATTTGTTGAACTATAGGATAGATGGGGCATTGGATAGGGACATGATCATTTCCTTCACATAGGAAACAAGTCACTTGAGATGTGGGGCATTGTTTAGTTGGATGCTTCTCTTCAAAGTTAGGGCATTGATCCACATGCTCTTTGTAAGTGTGTTCCATGTCTCCACAAATATTGCAAGCTTGAGTTCCTTCTATAATATCATCCTTGATGTCATTGTTGTCACAATCTCCTTGGGAAAGTTTGTCTCTCATGTTGATCATTTTATTGGTCATCTTTTGCAACAATTGGGATTGGGTTTCCAAAAACTTTTGCATGGTTGGGTCTATCCCATTGTTGTTGGCTAAAAAATTGAGTTCTCACTTGATTCAACTGGGCTTGAGTTGCTAGTAGTTATTCTCTCATGTGCATCTCTTGGTTATTGTTGTCACCATCCTTGATGTTGGAGTTTCTTGGAGAAGTCATCTGTTTGGGTTGGATTGGGATTAGAGTAGGCAAAAGATTCTAGAGAAAGAATTCTACTCAGACACAACAATTCACACAAGCAATGTGCAAGCAATCACAAACAAACATTCCACTCAAACAACAAGGTGCAAGCACATTTTTAGGCAACAAAATATTTTTGCTACTCCTCATAAGTTGGTGTGATTGATTTAAACTAAACACTAGTATGGTGGTCCAACTATAGAGTTCCCTTGGGATCATTTCCTTCTTCTTAGCTGTTTCTTCTTGAATGAGATCATGGTTTCCTTGGAAAAATTCTTGCATCTTGGTCACAAAACTTAAAAGGTGATGATGATTCCTTCTAAGTTGTGTTTCCTTAGTTTTGAAGTCTTGAGTATTATTCTTCTCTCTCTTGTAGTCTTTAGTGATGTCCAAGTTGAAGTCCTTGGTGAAAATAAAGTTGAAGTCATTGGTGATGTTGAACTCCTTGCTCATGGTGGAGGCCTTGTCCATCAAGTTGAAAAGAGGGGAGATGTATAATCAAAAAAAAGATTGAGGAAAGAGTTTACAAGATTTTTTGTAAATAAGTTTTGGAACAAATACAACTCCTATTTTTCTAAGGGGTTTTGTCCAATCCTAGGGTTACAATCCTACAGGAAACACAGTGCTCTGATACCATCTGTAGAGGTCCCAACCTTTATAAGGTAGAGATCCCTATGTTTATAATGCTAGTCCCTGGATCAATAGCTAGCATCCATAGTTTAAGATGTAATATCAAGAAACAAAGGTCATAGTACAACTTATAACCAGGAATAAAATAATTCATTACATCTTCCATAGCTCATTTGGCTATCTCATTACAATGCAGCAGAAATAACTACCTAGCATGGAGTCCTTCATCTGCAATGTGCCAGAGGCAATTATGTTGGTTGTAGACTTGTAACCTATTCAACATACTTCACTACATCAAACAAACCTGAAAAATAATAAGTTACAGCCACAAGGGTCAATACATTTGAATTGTATTGGCAACTGATACTATGGTAGAATAGTGGTATCTATCATCTATATGCATTTGGATAAGTGGAGCTTAGGCTTGCTTTGCTCAAAATAGATTTTCCTTATAAGTTGAAAACACTAAGTTTTTATTTGTCAAAATTCACCCAAGGCATCTACCAATAGACATTGGTGATCCTTTACCCCTTGTTTAACCACAAGCTTTTAACTTAGAAATTGGGATGAGGATATCCTTGATAGCTTCCATGTCTTGATGCTCAAATTGTACATTGCCAGGGACACGGCTAAGTACTTAGATTTTACTCTCTCGAGAGGTGGTGCACTTTCCCCACAAGACTCGGCATGCATCAAGACAATATCTTTCAGAAGCCTTCCGTTAGACCAAAATGGACGCGCTCCAATCCTATCACCCCATACCACAAACTGTCCATTGGCTAAGTTATTGCAACCTATATGATCCAGGCAGAGCCCATAATGTCGTGTGGCTGCACTTGAAGCTTCTCAACATTTGACATCTCAAATCTCTTTGTTCCTGGGTAGCTTTCCACAAGTGAGATACACTAGGGTAGGCCATAAATATGGGGCCCTGTGTAACCACTCAACATAATCCTTTCACACCATTCCACCTACGTGATTTATTCACATAGTTGTTTTATTAAACAAAACACAAGTCATTGACTTAGAAATATTTCATAGCGTGAATATAATCCACCCTTGTTTTCTACTAGCTAGGCTAAGCATAATAGTAGCAAGAATCTTAACTTAGGGAAAATTCTACTAAGGCATCATCTACTAGGATTTCCCAAGGCATAGAATACTTATTAAAAATTCCATGCAAGTCCTACTCAAAAATCACTAATGCATAGTGAAAATAATAGGACAAAATGTATGAAGCACCACTTGCCTTTTTGGTAGATAAACTAGGTTCACTCCTTGATCTTGAAATGGTCACACTCTTCAAAGATCACTACAATTCAATCAAGGCACAAATTCAAACTAGCATTCAAACAATTCATCACATAAAATAATGAAAACAAAACAATGCATGCAGGCATGCAAAAAGATTGTTTTATTTGGAAACGTGGTTTCTAATAAGGTTATAAACATTTTAAAACACCTAATGGTCATTTATACAAGTGGAAAAACCATTTAAATCAAGTTAGTGAAAATGGGCCATTTAAATCATTTTTGTTTTGCTAGAAATGATTTTAATCAAAGGAATAATTTCTAGTGTTAGCCAAATATGTTTTTAAACACAAATGTTAGTGTTTAAGTTCAAAGTATTTAAATCAAATCCATTTTCAAAAGGTTTCACTCAAAAACATATGTTCACTCCTTGATCTTGCAAATGTCACACTCTTCAAGGTTCACTACAATATCAATCAAGGCACAAATTTAAACTAGCATTCAAACAATTCATCACATAAAATAATAAAAACAAAGCAATGCATGCAAGCATGCAAAAGATTGTTTTATTTGGAAAGGTGGTTTATAATAGGTTATAAAGATTTTAAAACACATATTGGTCATTTATAAAAGTGGTAAAGCCATTTAAATTCAAGTTAGTGAAAATGGCCATTTAAATCATTTTTATTTTGCTAGAAATGATTTAAATCAAAGTGATAATTTCTAGTATTTGCCAATATTTTTGAACACAAATGTTAGTGTTTTAAGGTCAAAGTGTTTAAATAAAATCCATTTATGAAAGGTTTCACTTAAAAATCCTTTTTAAATTAATAGTAATAATTTGTTTTACTAGAATTGCTTTTTATTCAAGGAATAATTCCTTAATGTCACAAAATATATTTTTAAATACAAAAGTTTGTTTTTATGGACAATAGGTTCAAAACAATCCATTTGCAAAAGATTTTACCCTAAAAACATTTTTAGAATAAATTTTATAACCAAAATAGGCCTAATAATGTTTCTGCAAAAACATCTAATTTTACAGAAGAAAAACACTAAAAAAAGGGCATAGTTGCAAAGGTTTCATTTTTCTGAATCTAGTGATATAAAATTTGTAAATTTTGGACATGTAGATAATAGCTATGAATTTTACAAAACCAAACTACTAATAGACATGTTTCTGTTATTAAAACAAAACACAGGCCACGTGGTGTGTTCCTATTGGTCCATACCATTTCGGTGGGATTGTGTGATGTGGATCGTTAGATTTAAAGTGATCTATGTGGCTCAGATTGGTCGTACTGATTCGCATAAGTGATCTGTTCCTAGCCATGCGATCTAGATCCGACGGACAACATCGCTTTGACCATGATCTGGTGGCCCTGGCGACGGCGAGCGGCGACGCAGATCTGTTAGCTATGGTATGGTGCAACTAGGAAGCAAGAGAGGGAACATAGGTGCTTACCATGCTCGCGTGGTTGCAGTGAAGCTCAAGGTGGTTTCCGTAGTCCAAGGGGTGCACGGGAGCGAAGGGGATTGCTCGCAGGAGTCGTCTCTGCCGACTGGCTCGCTCTGGTGTCGTTGTTGGCGAGGCTACATTGCTTGGGAAGTCAAGATAAATGGCTCGTTAGATGCGCAAGACGATGCTGATTACGAGAGTGTCAACTAGGGAGAGAGGCGCGCTCGGAATTTACTAGGGGAGGTCGCCGGAGTCGGAGCAGAAGACGGTGGCGCTCTGGCGTTGATGTTGCCGACGCTTTGGGGCTTGCGCGGGCGAAGTGGGGCTATGGGCAGGTGTGTGAGACAATGGGGAACACACTTGTGGAGGCTAGAGGCAGTGGGGAGGTGAGGGTTGGCCGGAGTCGGTGGAGGAGCTCGTCGGAGCAGAGGAGGTATTGGCGAGAAATTCAGGCAGCCTAGGGGCAGAGAGGGTGTGGCGCCTGGGGGAAAGGGAGAGGGATCATAGGGGAGTAAGTAGGCGTGGTCGCTGGCGAGGTTAACTTCACCATCAACGCAAATTTACGCGGTTTGATGTAGGCAGAAACGACCGGAGTTATTTTGGGGATGAGCTGGTCGCGGGTCTGCGGGGAAGACGACGATGCTGAGGTGGATGCTGGCCCGCCAGTCAGTGAGATGAGTGGGTAAGGGAGTGAGTGAGAAAAGGAGCTCGCGGGGGAGAAGAGAGGTGGGCTGAGCTGGGCTGTAGTTGGGGCCAGGTTCTGGGTAGGTCTAGCTGGGCTGGGTCTGTTTCATTTTTTCTTTCAGGTTTCTTTTTTTCTTTTTCTATTTCTGATTTCTGTTTTGGTTTTATTCAAATGATTTCAAACCCTTATTTGAATTCAAACTTTTCCCAACTTTCAGTATATTTTAATATTGTTTTAACAATGTATTTTAGAATCCATTTTTGAATATTTTCTTATATTCTTTTATGGTTTATTATCTATTAAAAATATATACTTGTCTTTATTTAAATAAGATTTAAATATGTTTCCAACCCATATTATTTTATTCAAATGATTTAAATTTCTATTTTAAATTCAAATGTTTTATCAAACCTTTTTTAGTAGGTTTTATTTATTCAATAGTGTGTTAAATAATTCACTTTGAATTATTTAAAATATTTTAATATGATTTATTAATCATTTAAATTTGGCATTTGTCTTTATTCCAATAAAATCATATATGGTTTTAAACCCATATAAATTTTATTCAAATAATTCTTTTATTCTTTTTAAGTTAATTAGATATCTTTTAATCCATTTTGGCAATTTCAAATATTTTCCCATGATTTAATTAATCCTTTATATTAGGGATTTTGTCTTTAATGAAATAGAATTGAATTTGGTTAATGCCATATAATTTTATTTGAATATTCTTTATCCTTTTATTTTATTTGGATTATCTTTATTCCATTTTCTTATGGATTTAATTCAAGATTTAAATTGTCTTCTAAATAATTTTATTGGGATTTATTATTTATTTAGTTTAGGCAATTTGTCTATATTTAAATTAAATTGGATATTGTTTAATCCTTATGATTTTATTTAAATAATATTTTACTCCTTTTGATTATTCAATATCTTTCATTTGTTTATGGACTTGGCAAAGATTTATTTTTGGCTTTTAAATATTCCTTATTTATTTCTTTCTTTGTCTTATAAATTCCATATCTTTTTATTTATATTTCCAAAATTGGTGACTCCAATTTGTATATTTTATTTAATATTTGTTTACCTTTTTAAACCCTTTTAGGATTACTTTGCTCAAGATTTGGCATGGATTTTAGTTAAGAGCTTTATTAGATTTGGAAATTATTCATAAGTTTTTATCCATGGTTCCAAATTGAGTGAAACCAATTTCTGTGGTTTTATAATATTTTTCTTTATCATTTATAAATGTTTGTTGATAGATTTTTATATGGATCAAATTCATAGTCTTTGAGAGATCTTGTAAATGATTTTCTTGCTTTAGGGTTTTAGGGTTTTGGTTTACTTTTTCAAATGTTTAAATTTAAAGATACATTCATTAATGAATGCATTTCACTTGATTGGAATTTTGCTGGATTCCTTTTTCATTCAAATTTTGTTCAAGAAGGGTTTTGATGTTTCCATTTAGAAACAAAAAGTTTCTTTTCACCCTAAATTCAGCAATTAATTCTTTTGTTTATTTATTTTTCACATTTCAAAATTTGGAAAATTTTGGGATGTGATAGGCTACCACCCTTAAAAGAAATCTCGTCTCGAGATTTGGGAAGGCTAGACGTTACAAGTTGGCTCAAGGCAACTAGGGTACTACCACCCTTAAAATGGTTTTCAACTAAATTACATCTTGGCTTACTTGGGATCTTGATGTATCTTCTCTGGATAGTTGTTGGCATAATGGCCTAGCTCTTTGCATTTGAAACATGTGATAGTGTTGATGTCTCTCATAGGTTTGTTTGTCTTGTCTTTCTCCTTTTCTGGACAATGTGGTGCATAGTGTCCCATCTCTTTGCAATTGTAAGATCGCACTTGGCTATTGTCCTTCTTGCTGGGTTTGGGGCATTTCCTCTTTTTGGGTCTCTCCAAAGCTAGGAGTTCTTCTAGTTCATGTTCTTCATATCTCACCTCTTCTTGGGCAAGTCACTAGAGATATGACCTTCTTCTCCACAAGAGTAGCAACACTTTGTGGTCACTTTGGTTGTGGCCTTATGAGGCATGGTTCTAACTTTGCCTTCATCCTTCTTGGTAGAAGTTGTTCCCTTATGGAGGTTTCCAAATATTTGATGCATTCCATCGTCTTTCATTTGTTGAACTATATGATAGATGGGGCATTGGATAGGGACATGATCATTTCCTTCACATAGGAAACAAGTCACTTGAGATGTGGTCCATTGTTTAGTTGGATGCTTCTCTTCAAAGTTAGGGCATTGATCCACATGCTCTTTGTAAGTGTGTTCCATGTCTCCACAAATATTGCAAGCTTGAGTTCCTTCTATAATATCATCCTTGATGTCATTGTTGTCACAATCTCCTTGGGAAAGTTTGTCTCTCATGTTGATCATTTTATTGGTCATCTTTTGCAACAATTGGGATTGGGTTTCCAAAAACTTTTGCATGGTTGGGTCTATCCCATTGTTGTTGGCTAAAAAATTGAGTTCTCACTTGATTCAACTGGGCTTGAGTTGCTAGTAGTTATTCTCTCATGTGCATCTCTTGGTTATTGTTGTCACCATCCTTGATGTTGGAGTTTCTTGGAGAAGTCATCTGTTTGGGTTGGATTGGGATTAGAGTAGGCAAAAGATTCTAGAGAAAGAATTCTACTCAGACACAACAATTCACACAAGCAATGTGCAAGCAATCACAAACAAACATTCCACTCAAACAACAAGGTGCAAGCACATTTTTAGGCAACAAAATATTTTTGCTACTCCTCATAAGTTGGTGTGATTGATTTAAACTAAACACTAGTATGGTGGTCCAACTATAGAGTTCCCTTGGGATCATTTCCTTCTTCTTAGCTGTTTCTTCTTGAATGAGATCATGGTTTCCTTGGAAAAATTCTTGCATCTTGGTCACAAAACTTAAAAGGTGATGATGATTCCTTCTAAGTTGTGTTTCCTTAGTTTTGAAGTCTTGAGTATTATTCTTCTCTCTCTTGTAGTCTTTAGTGATGTCCAAGTTGAAGTCCTTGGTGAAAATAAAGTTGAAGTCATTGGTGATGTTGAACTCCTTGCTCATGGTGGAGGCCTTGTCCATCAAGTTGAAAAGAGGGGAGATGTATAATCAAAAAAAAGATTGAGGAAAGAGTTTACAAGATTTTTTGTAAATAAGTTTTGGAACAAATACAACTCCTATTTTTCTAAGGGGTTTTGTCCAATCCTAGGGTTACAATCCTACAGGAAACACAGTGCTCTGATACCATCTGTAGAGGTCCCAACCTTTATAAGGTAGAGATCCCTATGTTTATAATGCTAGTCCCTGGATCAATAGCTAGCACCCATAGTTTAAGATGTAATATCAAGAAACAAAGGTCATAGTACAACTTATAACCAGGAATAAAATAATTCATTACATCTTCCATAGCTCATTTGGCTATCTCATTACAATGCAGCAGAAATAACTATCTAGCATGGAGTCCTTCATCTTCAATGTGCCAGAGGCAATCATGTTGGTTGTAGACTTGTAACCTATTCAACATACTTCACTACATCAAACAAACCTGAAAAATAATAAGTTATAGCCACAAGGGTCAATACATTTTAATTGTATTGGCAACTGATACTATGGTAGAATAGTGGTATCTATCATCTATATGCATTTGGATAAGTGGAGTTTAGGCTTGCTTTGCTCAAAATAGATTTTCCTTATAAGTTGAAAACACTAAGTTTTTATTTGTCAAAATTCACCCAAGGCATCTACCAATAGACATTGGTGATCCTTTACCCCTTGTTTAACCACAAGCTTTTAACTTAGAAATTGGGATGAGGATATCCTTGATAGCTTCCATGTCTTGATGCTCAAATTGTCCATTGCCAGGGACACGGCTAAGTACTTAGATTTTACTCTCTCGAGAGGTGGTGCACTTTCCCCACAAGACTCGGCATGCATCAAGACAATATCTTTCAGAAGCCTTCCGTTAGACCAAAATGGACGCGCTCCAATCCTATCACCCCATACCACCAACTGTCCATTGGCTAAGTTATTTCAACCTATATGATCCAGGCAGAGCCCATAATGTCGTGTGGCTGCACTTGAAGCTTCTCAACATTTGACATCTCAAATCTCTTTGTTCCTGGGTAGCTTTCCACAAGTGAGATACACTAGGGTAGGCCATAAATATGGGGCCCTGTGTAACCACTCAACATAATCCTTTCACACCATTCCACCTAGGTGATTTATTCACATAGTTGTTTTATTAAACAAAACATAAGTCATTGACTTAGAAATATTTCATAGCATGAATATAATCCACCCTTGATTTCTACTAGCTAGGCTAAGCATAATGGTAGCAAGAATCTTAACTTAGGGAAAATTCTCCTAAGGCATCATCTACTAGGATTTCCCAAGGCATAGAATACTTATTAAAAATTCCATGCAAGTCCTACTCAAAATATCACTAATGCATAGTGAAAATAATAGGACAAAATGTATGAAGCACCACTTGCCTTTTTGGTAGATAAACTAGGTTCACTCCTTGATCTTGAAATGGTCACACTCTTAAAAGATCACTACAATTCAATCAAGGCACAAATTCAAACTAGCATTCAAACAATTCATCACATAAAATAATGAAAACAAAACAATGCATGCAGGCATGCAAAAAGATTGTTTTATTTGGAAAGGTGGTTTCTAATAAGGTTATAAACATTTTAAAACACCTAATGGTCATTTATACAATTGGAAAAACCATTTAAATCAAGTTAGTGAAAATGGGCCATTTAAATCATTTTTGTTTTGCTAGAAATGATTTTAATCAAAGGAATAATTTCTAGTGTTAGCCAAATATGTTTTTAAACACAAATGTTAGTGTTTAAGTTCAAAGTATTTAAATCAAATCCATTTTCAAAAGGTTTCACTCAAAAACATATGTTCACTCCTTGATCTTGCAAATGTCACACTCTTCAAGGTTCACTACAATATCAATCAAGGCACAAATTTAAACTAGCATTCAAACAATTCATCACATAAAATAATAAAAACAAAGCAATGCATGCAAGCATGCAAAAGATTGTTTTATTTGGAAAGGTGGTTTATAATAGGTTATAAAGATTTTAAAACACATATTGGTCATTTATAAAAGTGGTAAAGCCATTTAAATTCAAGTTAGTGAAAATGGCCATTTAAATCATTTTTATTTTGCTAGAAATGATTTAAATCAAAGTGATAATTTCTAGTATTTGCCAATATTTTTGAACACAAATGTTAGTGTTTTAAGGTCAAAGTGTTTAAATAAAATTCATTTATGAAAGGTTTCACTTAAAAATCCTTTTTAAATTAATAGTAATAATTTGTTTTACTAGAATTGCTTTTTATTCAAGGAATAATTCCTTAATGTCACAAAATATATTTTTAAATACAAAAGTTTGTTTTTATGGACAATAGGTTCAAAACAAACCATTTGCAAAAGATTTTACCCTAAAAACATTTTTAGAATAAATTTTATAACCAAAATAGGCCTAATAATGTTTCTGCAAAAACATCTACTTTTACAGAAGAAAAACACTAAAAAAAAGGGCATAGTTGCAAAGGTTTCATTTTTCTGAATCTAGTGATATAAAATTTGTAAATTTTGGACGTGTAGATAATAGTTATGAATTTTACAAAATCAAACTACTAATAGACATGTTTCTGTTTTTAAAACAAAACACAAGCCACATGGTGTGGTCCTATTGGTCCATACCGTTTCGGTGGGATCGCGTGATGTGCATCGTTAGATTTAAAGTGATCTGTGTGGCTCAGATTGGTCATACTGATTCGCTTAAGTGATATGTTCCTAGCCATGCGATCTAGATCCGACGGACAGCATTGCTTTGACCACAATCTGGTGGCACTGGCGACGGCGAGCGGCGGCACGGCTATGTCAGCTACGGTATGGTGCAACGAGGAAGAAAGAGAGGGAACAGAGGTGCTTACCGTGCTCGCGTGGTTGCAGTGAAGCTCAAGGTGGTTGCCGTTGTCCAAGGGGCGCACGGGAGCGAAGGGGATTGCTCGCAGGAGTCGTCTCTGTCGACGAGCTCGCTCTAGTGTCGTCGTTGGAGAGGCTACACGGCTTGGGAAGGCAAGATAAATGGCTCTTAGATGCGCAAGATGATGCTAATTACACGAGTGTCAACTAGGGAGAGAGGCGCACTTGAAATTTACCGGGGGAGGTCGTCGGAGTCGGAGCATAAGACGGTGGCGCTCTGGCATTGACGTTGCCGATGCTTTGGGGCTTGCGCGAGCGAACTGGGACTACGGTCAGGTACATGAGACAATGGGGAACACGCTCGTGGAGGCTAGAGGCAGTGGGGAGGTGAGGGTTGGCCGGAATCGGTGGAGGAGCTCATTGGAGCAAAGGAGGTATTAGCGAGAAATTCAGGCAGCCTAGGGGCGATGAGGGTGTGGCGCCTGGGGTAAAAGGGAGAGGGAGCAGAGGGGATTAAGTAGGCGTGGTCGCTGGCGAGGTTAACGTCACCATCAACACGAATTTACGCGGTTTGATGTAGGCAGAAACGGCCAGAGTTATTTTGGGGATGAGCTGGTCGCGGGGACTGCGGGGAAGACGACGATGCTGAGGTGGATGCTGGCCCTCCAGTCAGTGAGATGAGTGGGTAAGGGAGTGAGTGAGAAAAGGAGTTCGCGGGGAGAAGAGAGGTGGGCTGAGCTAGGCTGTAGTTTGGGCCAGGTTCTGGGTAGGTCTAGGTGGGTTGGGTCTATTTCATTTTTTTTCTTTCTGGTTTCTTTTTTTCTTTTTCTATTTCTGATTTCTGTTTTGGTTTTATTCAAATGATTTCAAACCCTTATTTGAATTCAAACTTTTCCCAACTTTCAGTATATTTTAATATTGTTTTAACAATGTATTTTAGAATCCATTTTTGAATATTTTCTTATATTCTTTTATGGTTTATTATCTATTAAAAATAGATACTTGTCTTTATTTAAATAAGATTTAAATATGTTTCCAACCCATATTATTTTATTCAAATGATTTAAATTTCTGTTTTAAATTCAAAAAATTTATAAAACATTTTTCAGTAGGTTTTATTTATTCAATAGTGTGTTAAATAATTCACTTTGAATTATTTAAAATATTTTAATATGATTTATTAATCATTTAAATTGGGCATTCGTCTTTATTCTAATAAAATCATATATGGTTTTAAACCCATATAAATTTTATTCAAATAATTCTTTATTCTTTTTAAGTTAATTAGATATCTTTCAATCCATTTTGGCAATTTCAAATATTTTCCCATGATTTAATTAATCCTTTATATTAGGGATTTTGTCTTTCTACAAATAGAATTGAATTTGGTTAATGCCATATAATTTTATTTGAATATTCTTTATCCTTTTATTTTATTTGGATTATCTTTATTCCATTTGCTTATGTATTTAATTCAAGATTTAAATTGTCTTCTAAATAATTTTATTTGGATTTATTATTTATTTAGTTTTAGGAAATTTGTCTTTATTTAAATAAAATTGGATATTGTTTAATCCTTATGATTTTATTTAAATAATCTTTTCCTCTTTTTATTATTCAATATCTTTCATTTGTTTATGGACTTGGCAAAGATTTATTTTAGGCTTTTATATTTTCCTTATTTATTTCTTTCTTTATCTTATAAAATCCATATCTTTTTAATTATAGATCCAAAATTGGTGATTCCAATTTGTTTATTTTATTTAATATTTGTTTACCTTTTTAAATACTTTTAGGATTACTTTGCTCAAGATTTGGTGTAAGATCCCTCCTTTATAAAGGAAAAGGATCCCTGTGATTGGAATGCTAGTCCCTAGATCAATGCTAGCATCCACAGTTTAAGATGAAGTACACAGAAACAAAGGTCATTATTACAGTCATTCCAGAGACAAACATAGTCTTTACAACTCCAAGGCCACAGGCCTAGTACAAGAGTTTGAATAAGTAAATAAATAAAAGTCTTCATCTTCATGTGCCACAGGCAAACATGTTGAGTGTAGACTCATGACCCCTAATCCTCATCAGAGTAACCTGCAACATCACAAGTTACAGCCACAGTGGGTCAATACATTGGAATAGTATTGGCAAGTGATACCTTAGTATAATTTAGGTGGACTAGATACTATATGCAATTTGGCTAAGTGTAGCTTGGCTTGCTTTGCTCAAAACAGGTTTTGCCTATTAGTTGAAATCACTAAGTTTTTCTTTGTCAAAACTTTTCCCAAGGAACCACCAATAGACATTGAGGTCCTTCACCCTTGTTCACCCACAAGTTTTTACTTAGAAAATTGGGATGAGGAGATTCTTGATAGCTTCCATGTCTTGATGCTCAAGTTGTCCTTTTCCAGGGACATGGCTAAGTACTTAGATTCTTCCGTCTGCAGAGGTTGTGCACTTTCCCCACCAGACTTGATTTTCACCAAGACAGGACCTTTCAGAAGCCTTCCCTTAGACCAAATGGACGCGTTCCAACCTATCATCCCACTACCACCAACTGTCCAAATGGCTAAGTTCTAGCAACCTATGTGATCCAGGCAGAGCCCATATTGCCAAGTGGCTGCACTAGAAGCTTATTAACACTTGGCCTCTAAAATCTCTTTGTTCCTGGGTGGCTTTCCACAAGTGAGATACACAAGGTAAACCATAGAAATGGGCCTTGTGTAACCACTCAACATAAACCATTCCTTCCATTCCACCCAGGTGTTTCATTTACTTAGTTGTTTTATTAGGCAAAACACAATTCCAAAGACTTAGAAATATTTTCATCATAGCATGTATATTTCATCAAACCCTTGGTTGCTACTAGCTAGGCTAAGCATGGCATAGATAAGCATCTTAACTTAGAAATTTCCTAGCAATTCTACAACTACTAGGATTTCCCAACATGGCATATAAGCAAAATATAGCATGCAAGACTAGCAAAATATTTCTAATGCTTAGTAGAAAACATAGGGATGAAAATATTCATGAAGCACCACTTGCCTTGGTAGTTTGGAGAGTAGCTACACTCCTCACAATCACAATCACTAGCACCAAAATCTACACAAGGAATCATAGCCACAAATCACATACAAAACATATACAAACAAAAATATATGAATGCATGCAATATGATATGTGATGATTTTTAAAACTCAACAAAGCAAGTGTACAGTACTGGTTTATAAACAAGTTCAAACCTTGCCAAACAACAATTATTTAAACATTATATCATTTCTTAAACAATTCATATACTCAAATTAGCCCTACCGATGCTCAGAGCAACTTCGACGAGCCCTAGCCACTGCTACACCACGCCCCCGCACCAACCGCGACCACTTTGAGCATCCTCGTGCACTCGCGAGTTTGGTCAGCAACACCGCAACCCCCAGCCCCCTCTATATTCGCCGGACCATCGCCGCCATTAGCGCCGCCGCCGCTGTAGCCACGCGCGCCGTCAGTTCTTGGTCAAGCCACTATGAGCCGTTAGATCTAGATCTAGCGCATCAGATTAGATCACTTAACAAAGGGGTATGATTAGATCTGGCCCGTGCGTTGCCACTTAAATCCTACGGCTCTGGATGACCGATCCAACCGAATCAGTACGGGCCAATCAGATGCGTCCACGTGTCTGGGATTTTGTTTTAAAATCTGTTTTGAATCTATTAGAGATTTAAACTTGTAAAATTCATAACTTTAGTTCTGTTTATACAAAAAAATGCAAATAATATATCAATGGATTCACAAAATTAAATAGTACACATCTGTAGGCTTGGTTTTGTATTTTGCCTATGTTAAAATAGAATTTTATGCATAGACATTTGTAGGCTTATTTTGTGTATAAAAATTATTTATAAAATGTTTTAAAAGCCAAATTAAATTTATTTAGTCTCTATATGTTTATTTTAGTGTTTCAGTACTGTTTTACTTGTCAGGTTTAGTTTAGAAAAATCATCACATGGCATTTGCATGCATTCATATATTTTTGCTTGATTATTTGAAATATGAATTTGGTGTTATCATTTCATGTGTAGATTTTGGTGCTAGTGGTGATTGTGATTGTGAGGATTGTTGCTACTCCCCCAACTACCAAGGCAAGTGGTGCTTCATATTTTTGTCCCAATATTTTAACTATGCATTAGTGATATTTTGTATAGGGCTTGCATGATGTTTTTGCTAAGTATCTATATGCTATGCTTGGGAAATCCTAGTAGTTGTAGACTTGTTAGAATTTTCTCTAAGTTAAGATACTTACTATATTGCCATGCTTAGCCTAGCTAGTAGCAAACAAGGGTGGATTATATACATGCTATGGAAAATGTTGCTAAGTCTTTGACTTGTGTTTTGCTTAATAAAAAAACTAAGTGAATGAATCACCTGGGTGGAATGGTGTGTTTGGGTTATGTTGAGTGGTTACACAAGGCCCATATCTATGGTCTACCTTGTGTATCACACTTGTGGAAAGCCAGCCAGGAACAAAGGGGTTTGAGATGCTGTCACATCCCAAATTTTTCCAAATTTTGTAATGTGAAAAATAAATATACAAAATAAATAATTGTTGAAATTTAGGGTGAAAAGAAACTTTTTGCTTCTAAATGGAAACTTAAAATCCCATCTTGAACAAACTTTGAATAATGTTTGCATCCAACTAAATTCAAATCAAGTGGATTTCATTCTTCTTAAATGCATCTGGAAATTTAAACACTTGAGAAATAAACCAAAATCTTAAAACCCTAATGGAATAAAATCATTTCCAAGATATCTCTAAGACCATGGTTTTGATCCATATAAAATTTTGTCAACAAATATTTATAAATGATCAAGAATGACAAATAGAAATATCATAAAACCATATGAATTGGTTTCACTTAATTTGGAGCCATAACTAAAATCTTATGAATTAAATAAGATAAGGAAATTGAATTTCCAAAGTTAATAAAGCACCCATCTAGAAATCCATACCAAAATGGTGAGCAAATAATCCTAAAGGTATTTAAAGGATAAACAAATATATTAAATAAGATTTTACAAATTGGAATCACCAAGTTTGGATCTATAAATAAAAAGATATGGATTTTATAAAATAGAGAAAGAAATATTAAATGAGGAATATTTAAAGACCAAATTAAATATGGCCTAATCCATAAGCAAATGGAATGAATATAATCCAAATCCAAATAAAATAAATGGATAAAGAATTTCCAAATAAAATAAACTGGCATTAACCAAATTTTATTTCTTTTTGAATAAAGACAAATCCCTAATAAGAATGATTAAATAAATCATGGGAAACTAATATTGGAATATACCCAAGTGGTATAAAAGTTATTTAATTAACATAAATGGGATCAAAGAAATAAACTAAATAAAAATTATGAAATTAAAACCATAATTGATTTCATTGGAATAAAGATAAATACCCAATTTAAATGATTAATAAATCATATTAAAAATGTTCCAAATAATTCAAGGTGAATTATTTGACACCCTAATAAATAAATAAAACCTACTAAAAGATTTGGAAAGATTTAAATTTCAAATGGAGTTTGAAAACATTATTAAATCTTATTTGAATTAATACAAGGGCCTAGTTTAAGTAATTAATATGCCCTAAAAAGAATAAATATATTATTCTAAATTTGACTTCAGAATGAATTATTAATCAGTATTTGAATACACACAAAGTTTGGTTGACGTTTGAAATCAAATTGTTGTTTGAAAAGTTTAAACAAAATCAAGATAGATAAATAGAAAAAGAAAAGGGAAAAAACATTCAGAACAAAAAAATGAAACAAACACCCAGCCCAGCAAGGCCCAACTAACCCAGTCCAGCCCACCCCCTCTCTTTTCCGCGAGAAAATGATTCGCACTCGCAGATGAACCTACTCAGTCGCTGACTACTAGGTCCCACTCCCCCTCCCTCTCACTCGCTGTCAAACAGGCCCCATCTGCCAGTCTTCTTCCTCACCCGCGCGAAGACCATGCCCTCCCCAGCCATTCTGTCGTCGTTTCTTTGATTGATTGCGCGGTAATGACGCCATTTAATAGCCCCGCGGCCACGCCTTCTTAAGCGCCTCTCCCTCCTCTCCATTTCCCCTCTCTCGCCCGGCTCTCTCTGCCACCAGGCTGCTCGGAATTTTCTCCGAACCCCCACTGTCTTCAGCGAGCTCGCGTTCGAATTCCGGCCACCACCGTCAGCCCCACTGCCTCCTGAGCACACGAGCTTGCTCACCATCATCTCCTGCACCTGCCAATGTCTTCCCCTCGCTCGCGCGTGCCCCCTATCATCGGCAACTACTTCGACTGAACACGCCACCGTCTGCCATTTACTCCAGCGACCCTTTCCCGTAAGTACTGTCCACCCCTTGCCCTCCTTTTGATGCTCACTTGTCTACAACACGCATGCGAATCTAACAGCAACCTCCATTTGCTCTCTCGTGCTCCGTAGCGTCGCCCTCGACGACGACTGGCCGCCACTACTAGGAAAATGGCTATAGGTAATCAGCACATCCGTGGCTCACATGGTTGAAGTGCCCCACGGCTAAAACAGGCGTGGCTCACCTATGGGCAGTGCCCTACTAGTAACTAGAACAACCGTGGCGCACATGACCATAGTGCGCCACAGATTTGTGTGGGCCAGGGCCCTGTTGGCCACACGCCAGACATCCGTAGCGCACGTAGGGTAGGTGCTCTACGGTTGTTAGCGTCAACCATGGCGCACATGGAGGGGATGCGCTACGCCTAAGCGCATGCCCCTCTCTGCTGTGAAACGGCCAGACACATCCGTGGCGCACTATGGCATGCGCGCCACGGATGTTACTAATCCCTGTGGCGCACTAGGGCCGAGTGCGCCACGGATGTAGCGATTTTTTTTGGCAGCTCCACTTTATGTGCACATGTGTGATCATCCACCACCCCACACTTCACTTTCCCCTTCTTCTTCCTCCTTAGATCTAGTCCGGATCTTCTCCTTCCCACCTCAATTTCTCCACCCATTCACCATTTTTAGCATGTATAATTTGCCTTGGATGTTACATAAGTAATAGAGGAAGGTCTCCGGTCTCTCATCTCCTTCTCCGGTCTCACGCGCACCTCTCCTTTCCATCTTTCTCGCGATTGGTTTCTCATCTCGGTAAGTTGTCCATGTAAGGATATGTTCATGTGTATATGGATGATATGATCATATGTATGTAGATGATCCATGCTCATGATGTGTGTATGAGAGGATCGATGGTCATATGTGTGTGTATATGGAGAGTATCGATGATGCTCATGCATGTGTGTATGGAGAGGATAATGATATGTTCATGTGTGTATGGATCGGTCTCTCTCTCTCTCTCTCTCTCTCTCTCTTGTCTTTGTATGTGAACAAGTTGCCATTTGTTTTGCCAAAATGTTGATTCATTTCCATTTTGGCAAGACTTTGGCATTTTGCAAAGGTCCTAATTTTAGGATAGGTCATGCCGAAATTTTCTATCGACCATTGCATGCATGCATTGATTATGTGGTTCTAATAGACTTCTAACTGTATCGTGTACACCGTGCAGGCAAAAATGGTGCTCATAATGGCGAAGACATTGTGGCTAGATTTTTGAAATGTGCGACGGCCGACATGATACGAAATAACAAGACGGATATAATATATCCGTGTAGAAGATGCAAACTCAACTGGGTGATCGACCCAGATTCCGGGAATCTACAGGCGCACCTGCTCCGCCATGGTTTCATGGATGGATACACTCATTGGATAAGCGATGACGAAGACGATGGAGATGGTGAAGGTGGGAAACATGACGATGATCATCATCACGGCGAGAACGGGCGAGATGATGAAGAGTCTCCTGGAGATGGTGAAGGTGCGGAAGTAGACCGGGATGATGATGATCTAGATGCCGGAGGAGGAGACGATGATGGAACAACGTCAGGCTGGGTGCAGGACCCTTATGTGCAAGAGCTGCTTCTCCAGACGAGTAACGCCAGGGCTGCTGCTAGAGAGAAAGCCAAGCTTGCGCAACTTGAGAAATACGCGGTTACTCCATTGTATGAAGGATGCAGGCCCGATGATACCCGGTTGAATGTAACACTCAAGGCTATGGAGATGAAGGCAAAACACAAATTGAGCGACGCAAGCTTCGACGATATGATGGCATTCTGGCACGATCGTATCCCGAAGGGGAACACATGTCCAACTAGTATCGAGGACGCCAAGAAAATCATCTGTCCTCTCGATCCACCGCACGTTAGATATCACGTATGCATCAACGACTGCATCATTTATCGGGGCGAGGACGCGGAGAAAACCACATGTCCGGTGTGCGGCGTGAGTCGATACAAGAAAGGGAAGAAAGCACCTCGAAAAGTGGTATGGTACTTTCCTATCAATCCTCGTCTACAGCGCTATTTCGTGGACCCTAAGGAAGCGAAGCTCATGCGATGGCATGCGGAAAGGAAGAAGCCAGGAGATGATGATGATGACCCCGAAAAGGATGAGCTGCTGACGCACCCTTCAGATGCTAGCCAATGGAAAGCATTGGACCTCGAATTCCCAGAATTCGGTGGATATTCGAGGAACATCAGGCTTGGTGCAAGCACCGATGGACTCAATCCGTTCGGTAGCCAGAGCAGCACGCACAGCACTTCGCCCGTGTTTGTATGGATGTACAACCTCCCTCCATGGTTGTGCATGAAGAAGAAGTACATACAAATGAGTATGCTAATTCAAGGGCCGAAACAACCTGGTACCGACATCAATCTGTATCTCGGGTTGTTGAAAGAGGAGCTAGCCACGTTATGGGAATCTGGTGCCAATACTTACGACGCCGTCGCACAAGATTATTTCACTATGAGAGCCGCGTTGGTCACTACGGTGCAAGACTATCCAGGTTGCGGGTATATCTCGGGGCAGGTTATCCAAGGATTCTACGCATGCGTTAGGTGCATGGATAACACAAGCTATCTCCAACTAGAGAAAGATCCAGGGTCATCGAAAACCGTGCTCATGGCGCACCGGAGGTGGCTCGACAAGAATGATCCATGGAGAAAACATGGAGACCTGTTCGATGGCAAATCCGAGACCCGAGGAATCCCAGAGCGTAGGAGCAGCGAAGAAGTGGAAGAGTTGCTGAAAAACTGGAAAGATTGTCCTAAGCCTGGAAAGAAGCGAAAGAGGCAGCAACAAGACAAGCCGCTGATGAAGGTATGGAAAACAAGGTCTGTTTTCTGGGAGTTGCCATACTGGAAGTTTCTCCGCACGCCTCATAGCCTCGACATCATGCATATCAGGAAAAACGTATGCGAGAGTCTGGTCGCCACCATAATCAACATGCCAGATAGGACGAAAGATGGTCCGAAAGCAAGGCACGACCTTATATGCTTGGGTATCCGGAAGGAGCTTCATAGAGGACGCACTACTCCTGATGATCAGGAAGATGATGATGATCATGAGTCGGAGACGACACAAGGTCGTCGGAAGGGTAAAAAGTTCAAGAAGAATGAATATTACTGCCCTCCTTCTTGCTTCACTCTAAGCCAGGATTAGATCAAACAATTTTTCAAGTGCCTTCTAGGAGTCAAATTTCCTTACGGCTACGCGGGTAAGATAAGCAGATACCTAGACGAGGCGAAGCAGAGGTTCAGTGGCATGAAGTCTCACGACTGTGCCGTGCTAATGACGCAGGTACTTCCGGTCACACTAAGAGGGATAATGGACGAGCACGTCCGTGAAACATTATTTGGCCTCTGCAAGTTTTTCGACGTCATCTCTAGGAAGTCGATTGGCGTGAATCAGCTCGGGAGGCTACAGGAGGAGATCGTGGTGATACTATGTGAGCTTGAGGTCTACTTCCCACCCGCATTCTTTGACATTATGGTGCATCTGCTGGTCCATGTCGTGGAGGACATCGTACAACTCGGGACGATGTTCCTCCGTAGCATGATGGCGTTCGAAAGGATGAACGGACACATCAAAGGATACGTTCGCAACAGGTACCGTCCAGATGGAAGCATAGCCAAGGGCTTTCTGGCCGAAGAGTGCATCTCTTTCTGCACGAATTATCTAGACATTGAGAACCCTGTCGGTCTTCCCGTCAATAGGCACCTTGGCAAGCTCGACGGATCTGGTCACCGAGAGGGTCATCGCATACTGCATGCAGACTTTGATTTTCGACGCGTAGACTTTGATCGAGCAAACCTCGTCGCGCTACAGCATTTAGAACTGGTCGATCCTTGGGTACAGAAGCACAAAAGGTTAATCGAGAAGAAGTATAGTGATCGGGGCATACAGAGGACGCAGGGAGAAATAATCAAAGAGCACAACTCAGATTTCACGCGTTGGTTTAGGCAGACGCTCCTTGATAATCCCCCGCGATCGCATTCTTCTGACATGGAAAAGATCATATTCACCTTGTCACAGGGACCGATGCAAAACCTGGTGACCTATCAGGCGTATGATATCAATGGCTACACATTCTACACGGAGGAAAAGGACAACAAGTGTGATTATCAGAACTCAGGCGTAACGTCGGAATTCTACACCGATGACAACGTGAAGGAAAGATTCTACAGAAGAATCGAGGAGATCTGGGAGCTCGACTACTGTGGAGAAAAGGTGCCGATGGTTATACCCGAAGCAGCCAAATCCAAGGCCGTCGGTGTGAACGTGGCCGTGAAAAATGAACCGTGGGTACTGGCTACCAAAGTGGACCAATGTTTTTTCATTACCGACCCGACAAAGCCTAGCTGTGTTGTCGTGAGGAGAGGAAAAAGAAACATCATCGGAATGGATGGAGTCGCCAACGAGCAAGAATTCGACCAGTATGGCGATCCAAAGATTGAAGATGACGACGACTATAATGCAGCAACATACATCACAAGAAGAAAAAGGACAACCCTACCCAAAAAAGGTAGCCCGTTCGAAAGAAGAAACATTAAAGTGTCGGGGCTAAATTATTCAACCGCGACAAAGAAGGGAAAAAAGATTGTAAAATGCTAGCTCAAAAAATATTGTACAACGCGTGGTCGAAAAAGATTGTAATATTCATGGACAAATTATTATGAAATTTAGTTATACTTTGAATCATATTTGTACCACTTTTATGACATATATTATCACTTTTGGGCATTTTTGGAATATTTAAAAGTATTTTAAAAACAAAAACAAAACTTGTATGGCATATATCACCACTTTTGGGCATTTTTTGGAACATTTAAAAGTATTTTTGAAATAAAACAAAAAAGGTGGGCACCAGGATTCGAACCTAGGTGCTCACAAGTTTAGAATAGAGCTAAGGGCAAAACCAGTGGGATAGGCTAGTGTAGTTGTTAGAGAGTGGGGCTGCAGTTTTCTTATACAGTCGTTAGAAGCCGATAGGCGTAGCGCACTAGCCCAGAGTGCGCTACAAATATCTGTAGCACACTATTCCCAAGTGCACTACGCCTAAGTGGCTTTATCCACACGTGCGCTCGACCCCCCTCTCTCATCCCCATCTCTCCATCTCAGCCCGAGCACGATCCGCTGCCGCCGCTCTCGATCCGCTGCCTCGCCAGCTCTACCAGCAGCCGCCGCGTTTGAGGAGGAGGAGGCCTGCCCGCGTCCGAGGAGGAGGAGGTCCGCCCGTGTCCGAGGAGGAGGAGGCCCGCGCACGTCTCAGGAGGTGGAGGCCGCCGTCGTCCGCCCGACATCGTCGTCCTTGTCTCAGAGGTGAGCGTCGCCCCTCCCCTCTCTCTCTCTATGCCTCTCTCTCCCTCTCTCCCCTCTCTCTGCAGGCCATGGTTAGGGTTCAGTAGTGTCTTTAGATGCTCTTTGGGTTTGCAGGATACATGTTGCTTATTAGTACTGTCTTTCTCTATCAGCGTGTGCTGACATCTGATACTTATCATTTGAGGCTGCAAACGAGTTTAGCTTCTTCTTTCCTTTCCCTGTTGTACCTTTGTACTCTCTTTGGTTTTCCTAGTCTGTCAATTTTGTTGATTTTCACATAAAGGGGATCTCTAATGTGATGTAGATGCCCATACCATGATCCTCGCACATCACGTCAGCATCTTGGATGATAAAGCCCCAACCTCCATTGGTTAGTCCCAGGAAATAAGGCCCCATCCATGTTGATTTTCAAAGTACCTCCAATTGGACGACACCATTTAGTCTCTTATTTTGAACTTGTGGACACCCCTTTTAGATAAAATTCTACTGAATCAGCAACCCATTTCCTGACCAGTAAACATACAGCTTCAGACTTCCTCTGTTTATTCCATGCATTTATACTGTTTATTGCATCAATTTTCCATGCAAAGAAATCTTTCATATCTTCCTAGATCGGCATGTCAAAAATAATAGCTCATTTTTACTGCAAAGAAACCTCAGTAGCTTACTTTTTGTTACTACCCAGAAAGTACCTGAGTGTAACTATAAAGCCAAAATATTGCTAACCTTTGTAGGTAGTTCAGATGCTACTTCAGTTCATCTATTTGCATGCCAAAAGATTGCTAACCTGTTGCTTATTTTCTAGGTTCTCTTTTTGTTGTAGTTTCACAAACCACAATGTTCTGTAGAATCATGTAGTCACAAACCACAATGACTAGTGTCACAAACCACAATGGTCTCTAGAATCATGTAGTCAAGCTATTTGAATTTGACGCCTTCTGTCTAGTAGCTCATTTTTGGTATATGGCATATATCCCCTGAAACATGTAGTTTGGCTGCTACCATTGATCAATCACGGCTAAGCTGAGAGATTGCTGGCCATTAAGCAAAATACTGACTGCTGGTGTGATTGTTTTTTAGGATTGCATGATATACTTATTTTACATTGGAAAGGTGGCATCCCTGATAATTTGGTTTTCCTGGTTGTGAAATTAATTTTGGTCAAACTATATAATTTCATAACAATGGACATGGTATTTGTTTGGTTCCATTCAGCTCCGCAACATGCCTCTAGGAAGTCTAATGTACTGTTAATTATGCATTAGGTTCTGACTAGCTGGAAGCCAAGTTCTTTAGCTCAATGACAGGTGCTTGTGCTTAAAATTGTATTTTCTGTAATGATAGGTGCTTGTGCTTGCTATAATGACAGGTGCTTGTGCTTGCTATAATGACAGGTTCTTGTGCTTGTATTTGCATGTAGCACTTGAAATTGTGCTTGTGCTTGTATGAAGCACTTTATTATGTGTGTATGCAGGTTCTTGTATGAAATGAGTCCCGATTTTTGCCGGAATGTTGATTAACTTCCGTTTCGGCAGAAATCGGGCACTCCTAGTTTAATAAAATTAGCAAAGGTCATGCCGTATTTTTCTGTGCATTTAACCAACTATTTGTTTTTTATTAGTGCAAAGATGTGTGACAACGACGAGGATGGATGTTCTAAGCGCATCAGCGTTGAAGGAGAACTCAGACCTCCGAATAAACAATTGACATTCTGGGAAGCGGCCCAGCGGCTAGAAGATGATGAAGAATACCATCCTTCGGAGAGCGAGGATGATGAGATGGAAGACGCAGAGGAAGAAGCCGAAGGAACGGCGGGTGATGAAACAACTGATGGCGGCAAGGGCAGAGGGAGTGGTAGCAATCCTCCTAAGAAGAAGAAGCAGCCGAAGGACCGGCGCCCAAACACGGTCGGCACCGTCAGGGAGGAAATTACCGAAGTGAGCCCATCAGGGGTTCCTTTGGAGCCTGCCCTTGTCGTCAAAGGGTACGGTGGGCAAGTGGTGGCGATCACTCGGACAAGCATCTCGATCAACACCGAGAATCTCCGGCATAAATATAATGGCCACTTGCGCACACTCCTCTTCGAGAAGCTGCACGCAAGATACAAGTTCCCCGCTAAGTATCAGAACACATATTATCATGGGAACGAAGTAAACAAATCCGCCCTCACAAAGATGAGCACCGTCCTGGCCAGCTGGAGAACCCAGATAAAGAAGAAGATCTATAAAGAAGGCAAAAGTCTCGAGGAGATCCAGAAGATTGACCCGCAGATCACCGAAGATCAGTTGCAGGAGTTCAAGGAGAGGTGTGAATCTGAAAGATCCCTGGCAAATAGTAATCGGGGAAAGGTGCTGCAGGCGATGAATATAGGTCATCACCATCTCGGATCTGGTGGATACAGAACCGCGGAGGCCAAATGGAATAAGGAGGACGAAGAGTATAGATCCAAGAGGATAGAAAAGCCCTTTGTGAAATTCGAACCCGGGCAGGTTCGAAACTTCATCAGGGCCCGTTACCATGTGGACCCAAAAACCAAACAACTCACCGCGGATCCTGCGGTGAAGGAATTCGAGGAAATTGTGGTAAGTATAATCTAATTACCATGGATCAACTCGATTGCAATCTAATCGATGATCTAAACGATTCACTGTTACTTCTTCTGCAGGAGGAGGAAATTGTTGCTAGTCATGGATCCTAGGGTTCCTCATCCCAGGGGTCGACGGCGGCCACCCGGTGGGATAACCCTTTTAACAGGGTGATGAACCGGGCCAAGAAAATAGAGCCGGTTACGAAGAAGCCGTCGTTGGCTGGCCGTCTGGCCGGCCTCGGGGGTAAGAATTGGGTGGATCATTTTGGTCCACCGCCGAGGACGCATGTAGTGCCGTCGGGAAGGAGCGAGGAGGAAAACCGCGAGGTTCAAGAACTTAAGGCACAAGTGGCGTGGATCCCGCAGATCGTCCAAGACAACCTGGCAATCACCCTCACGTCCTTCCTGCCTACCTTGGTGGAGTCAATAGCGAATTGGAGTGCGGGTGGTCGAGTAGGGCCGTGCCCGATTCCAAGCATGGTCAGCAGCCACTCGAACAACGCGGCACCGACGAATCAAGCAAACTACGTGTTCGTGACTTCGCCCGCTAGCACCGCGGCGCCGCAAGTGTTGGTAACTCCCCCTGCCATCACCGCGGCACCGGAGTACATGTTGGTGCCCCCCTGCCATCGTCGCGGCGGCACCGGAACTCCAAGAACCCATCGGTAGGGAGAATACACCGGCGGCCAGCACCGCGCCATCAAGCAGCCCTTCCGTCTCTTGCATGCCCGACGCCATATGCGGTGCGTCGACATTAGCCGATCTCGACGCCATCACGGTAAACAAATTGCTTTACCGCCTTTCACGCCATCTATTACTCTTATGGAATCTCTGACAACGCCGTACATGTTTTCCGCAGACGGATGTTCCTTGCACTCTCTTATGCTACGTGAACAACGAGCTGAGCGATGTTGCCAAGGGTACCATCGTTCAACCCTTGCAGCGCATGTTCCACTCAAGGCCGATGCCAGATAGCATGCACAGGGTTAAAATTAGTCGGGTGCTAAGGGGCTGCGACGACCTGGAACCTCCCATTCAACCCCCAGGAGCGGATGAAGAAGAGCCGGCTGTCCTCAGAACTTGCTTCGGCTTATTCTTGCTATGGACAAAGAGCATGATCTGTTTGGGGACGATGGGGGCCATCACGCCACAAACAACAGCACCACCTGTCGTGCCAGCGACAAGCGGTGGCAAGGCTCCCTTACCACCCTCGTCGTCACCTCCACGCGGTGGGTCGGATGATCATGTTGATGATATGCACATGGAGCAGGATCCGTCCGGGGACGACGAAGACTGGAATGATCACTTCTTCAACACTCAGTTTAGCAACGAAGACCTAGCTGGTGGCCCCACAGAGAAAGCCACTATCACCAAGCGTCTATTTGGTTGTCAGGAGACGCCTCCAGCTTGCGCCTTTACAGAGCCAGCTGATACAACCAACCGGCCCTTTATTCTAAGCCCTGACACACTACATAGGGCGGCCGGTGCTCAGATTGCGGTGCCTGCCCTCTCTCCAAAAGGAAAAAAGGGCAGGAAAAGAAAATCTAGCAGCTCGAGCCAGCCGGTGGCGTCAACAACTGCGAATCCGATCAGGTTTCGGGATGGGCCACCAAGACCCGAGGGTACTATCTGGAGGATTCATGTGGCGGGTGAGCCCATGCTACCTAATAATTTGCGGAAGATCGCCAGTTCGGAACTGCAGAGTGTGCATGACGGCGTGCTGACGATAGAGAGACGCCTTCTATCGGAGAAAGATCCCTCGCACCCAGTATTCGTGGTTAAGGTGCCACCAGGCTTGGGCTTTGTCAACAATGCCCCTGCGGATCTGTTCTTCCTGCGGTGCGACGACATCTTCAATATGTTCCACTTATACCCGCTGCACTATACCATGGTCCGTCTGTTTTCTCTCAGCCTGGCCATGCAGATCATTAGAGAGAACACACCAGGCATCGCTATAGTGGACCCCTACTACATGCGTGACGGTTGCTTGGGTTCCCCCGCCGAACGACGTATCGTGGCCTCGTACCTAAAAAGAATCCTCGTGGCGAACAAGACAAAGGAATACATTCTCGTGCCTTACTTTCCCGAGTAAGTCGTTATTCACTCGCCACCGTCGATTGGCTTTATTAGGTCATCATCATTATTTTTCCAACACATTCCATTTGAATTTTTTGCACAGAGATGAACACTACACGCTCATATCCTTATCGCCGAAGCATTCCCACGCCACGTATTTAGACTCGGGGAGTCTAGAAAAGAAGAAAAACTATGACAAGATCAAGGA
Organism: Avena sativa; assembly: GCA_916181665.1. Lineage (NCBI taxonomy): Eukaryota > Viridiplantae > Streptophyta > Magnoliopsida > Poales > Poaceae > Avena > Avena sativa. Next base: position 515,579,792 of record OV702294.1, read on the forward strand.
AGTTCTTGATGATGCTCTCACTGGCTTTGCCTCGACGGAAGGCACCGCCTTCGTGCGTACGAAGGTCAAGTTCGGCAGGCACGTCTTCAACCACGTAACGGAGTTCCCCTGCGTGAAGCAGCCGGAAAACAGTAAGAAGGAAGCCTACTACGCACTCCATCACATGAGGGCGTTCGTACTTGACCAGCAGAATTCTACACTGCCAGATCATCTCAAACAGTGGGCCGAAGCAAAGCCAAGATCACTGATTCAGATATTAGACAAGAGATGTATCGCATACAGCAGCATTTTGGGGCAATCATCTTTCGTGATGTCATGACTTCGGGGGGGGGGAGGGATCTTCTACGGAGGAAATATCCCGAATAACCATGACATAGAAGATCGCCTAGAGATGCAGGGTGACTATAAGAAGTTCATGACGAGACAAGGCATCCTCCCGTTACCTAAGCCGAGCCAGAAGGCTTGATGTTGGCCTAGTTGTAGTTACAAACTATAGATGACCTTTGTGTGTGTGTGGACAAGTGTACATGCTACTATACTTATCTTATTAGGTTTATGAATCATCGCTTACTTCTTTTGCTAATTATTATTATATATCAATCAATGCTTGGTTTTTTTGCTTACTCTTTGGTCCTTTGCTCACTTTGATCCTTCTTTTTTTCCTTACTCTTTTTTCGAGAATAATGTCGATGATTGAAATGTCATGGCACACTATATATGTGAATGTGCTACGAGGGGATTGTGAGCCTTGTGATATGCACAAGTCCAGGTCTTGTGCATCCTACTTGGCTCACGGTTCCATCATAGCATATTCCTGTGTCCAACGACCTATGTATATATATGAGGCATTCTTTTCGAGTTATTTTTGTCTTTTTCAAGAATAATGCCGATGATTGAAATGTCGTGGCACAATATATATGTGAATGTGCTACGACGGGATAGTTAGCCTTGTGATATGCACAAGTCCAGGAATTGTGCATCCTACTTGGCTAACTGTTCCGTCGTAGCATATCCTGTGTCCAACGACCTAGCTAGTTATATATGAGGCATTCCTTTCGAGTTTTGTTTGTCTTTTTCGAGAATAATGCCAATGATTGAAATGTCGTGGCACAATATATATGTGAATGTGCTACGACGGGATAGTTAGCCTTGTGATATGCACAAGTCCAGGAATTATGCATCCTACTTAGCTAACCGTTCCGTCGTAGCATATTCCTGTGTCCAACGACCTATGTATATATATGAGGCATTCTTTTCGAGTTACTTTGGTCTTTTTCGAGAATAATGCTGATGATTGAAATGTCGTGGCACACTATATGTGAATGTGCTGCGATGGGATTGTTCGCCTTGTGCTATGCACAGGTCCAGGTGTTGTGCATCCTACTTGGCGAACAGTTCCATTGTAGCATATTCCTGTGTCGAACAACCTAGTTATATATGAGGCATGCTTTTTGAGTTTGGTCTTTTTGATTTAGGAGTACTTTCTATAAGTGTATCTTCATATGCGAATTTAATTATATATGTTTTTTCAATCATCGGTTAATTATTATTGTCAACTTATAGATGACGTGGTACGTCGTGTACAAGGGACGGGTTCCCGGAGTCTACGATGATTGGAAAGACTGCCGGAGACAGGTGCACCGTTTCAGCGGCAATAGCTACAAAGGGTACAACACTATGGCGGAGGCAGAAGCTAGATACACGCGCTATCTAGCGGGAGTTAGGACAAGGAACCGGATGAAGACCTACACCTTCGTCGCGGCGGTGATCATGCTTATCTTCTTTGGTTGTTTATCCCGCGTTTGTGTCTATCTAGTTTAGATGTCTAGGCGAGCTTCCGAGCTCTAACTTGTTCGATCGACACATGTATTCGCATGTCACCAACTACTTTGTAACTTGATCGAAACAATGTAACTTATACTATGTATTCATGTATGAGACTTATCTATATGTATTTGTTTCAATCTTGTTTTTCAAATTGTGTATTTATATATATAATTGTATATCTTGTATTTGTGTGTGTATATCTGCCTGTAATATTGTATATAATATGTATTGTATATAATCTGGCACGGAAATTAAAAAAAACAAAAAAACACCTGTGGCGCACATGACCTACCTTTTGTGGCGCACTATGCCTAAAGCGCACCTCAGAAGCTTAGTGGCGCACTGGGAAGTGCGCCACAGAAGATCCTACATGTAGCGCACCTGCCCACATAGTCGTGGCACACTAGCAGGTGCGCTACGCCTATCTCGACACAACCGTGGTGCACTAGGCAGTGCGCCACGGCTAGGAGATAGCCGTAGCGCAAGGCTAGTGGCGCACGGCTAGTGCGCCACGGATGGGCATTCCATGTGCGCCACAGACAACCATTTTCCTAGTAGTGCGCACCCGACGCCAGCCACCACTCCAGCGAGCAATTACGGTCAACCCCGTGCGTCCCTCGACAAATAGCAAGCACGTTGAGCATCAGCAGCAAGCTGCGAACCCGGTGAGCCCCCTCTCTCTCTTCCTCGCATCCTGCATCATTGGCAACCTTGCCGCCAGAGCGTCGCCGCCGCGTGCCACCGTCGAGCGCCGCTAGTTAGTGGCTGGTGTGCTGTGAACCGTAGGATGGTGATCCAGTGGATACGATAGATCCACTTAAAACGAAGAGGTATGCTCATCTGTGCCGCACGATTTGCATTAGATCATATGGCCTGCATCGCTTGATCCGCGCAAAACGTTTTCAACCAATCAGAATTAGACGCGTAGCCCAGACTGTTTTACAAAAAAACAGAAAATGTTCTATTAGTTACTCAAACTTGCAAAATTCATAACTTTCAAACCACATGTCCAAATTTTGAAAATTTTATATCAATGGAATCAGCAAGACAAGTACTTTCCAACCATGCACTTTGTTTAGTAAATTGATTCTGGTAAAATGGTTGTTTTTGCAGAAACTTGTGTAGGAATAATTTGAATATGAAATTCTTTCTAAAATTATTTTGTGATAAAACCTTTGGGCAAATGGATTGTTTTCAACCTACTGACCATAGAAACCAACTTATAGATTCAAAAACATATTTTGTGAGGCAAAAGAATGAATTGGATTTAGAACATTTCTAGTCAAATAATAATAATGTTATTGTATTAAAAATGCTTTTTGAGAAAACCTTTGGGAAATGTTTTAATTTAAACTCTCTGACCCCACACACCAAGTTTTAGAATTAAAAATGTATTTGGTGAACCCTATAAAGTTTATTGCTTTGCTAAAGGCATTTTCAACCACATAAGATAATGCTTTGGTTTAAAAAGGGTTCATAAGTAAAATCTTTTGCAAAAGGTTTTGCCACTTTATAAAATTACCAATAGGTGTTTTAGGATGTTTAAAACCTATTAGAAACCACTTTTCCAAATAAAACAATCTTTGGCATGCTTGTATGCATTGCTTTGTTTCTATTATTTTATGTGATGTTTGCTTGAATGGTAGATTGAAATTGTTCCTTGCTTGATTGAATTGTAGTGCTTTGAAGAATGTGAATATTGCAAGATCAAGGAGTGAACTTATATTCTCTACCAAAAGGCAAGTGATGCTTCATACTTTTGTCCCATTATTTTCACTATGCATTTGTGATATTTCTAAAGTAGGACTTGCATGGAATTTTTACTAAGTATAACTATGCCATGGGAAATCCTAGTAGATGAAACCTTAGTAGAAATTTCCTAAGTTAAGGTTCCTACTACTATGATGCTTAGCTTAGCTAGTAGAAAACAAGGGTGGAATATATTCATGCTATGGAATATTTCTAAGTCAAGGACTTATGTTTCGTTTAATAAAACAACTAAGTGAATGAATCACCTGGGTGGAATGGAAGGAATGGTTTGTGTTGAGTGGTTACACAAGGCCCATTTCTATGGTTTACCTTGTGTATCTCACTTGTGGATGGCTACCCAGGAACAAAGAGATTTGAGATGTCAAATGTTGAGAAGCTTCAAGTGCAGCCACTTGGCATTATGGGCTCTGCCTGGATCATATAGGTTGCAATAACTTAGCCAAATGGATAGTTGGTGGTAGGGGATTGATAGGTTGGAGCGCGTCCATTCTGGTCTAAGGGAAGGCTTCTGAAAGATCTTGTGTTGGTGAAACCAAGTCTTGTGGGGAAAGTGCACCACCTCTACAGAGTGTAAAATCTAAGTACTTAGCCATGTCCCTGGCAAAGGACAATTTGAGCATCAAGACATGGAAGCTATCAAGAATCTCCTCATCCCAATTTCTAAGTTAAAAACTTGTGGTTGAACAAGGGTTGAAGGATCACCAATTTCTATTGGGAGATCCTTGGGTGATTTTGTCAAGCAAAAAGTTAGTGTTTTCAAATCAGAAGGAAAATCTATTTTGAGCAAAGCAAGCCTAAGCTCCACTTAGCCAAATGCATATAGATGATAGACTCCACTATACTACCATAGTATCACTTGCCAATACAATTCAAATGTATTGACCCTTGTGGCTATAACTTATTATGTTGCAGGTTTGTTTGATGTTAGTGAAGTTTATTGATTAGGATTACAAGTCCACAACCAACATGACTGCCTGTGGCACTTTGAAGATGAAGGACCCCATGCTATTGTTATATTCTACTGCATTGTAATGAAATAGCCAAATGAGCTATGTAAGATGTAATAAATTATTTTATTCCTGGTTATAAAGTTGTATTATGACCTTTGTTTCTTGATATTACTAGCTATTGATCCAAGGACTAGCATTGTAAACATAGGGATCTCTACCTTATTAAAGGTTGGGACCTCTACAGATGGTATCAGAGCACTGTGTTGCCTATAGGATTTGTAAACCTAGGATTGGACAAAACCCCTTAGAAAAATAGGAGTTGTATTTGTTCCAAAACTTATTTACAAACAATCTTGTATACTCTTTCCTCAACCATTTTGGTTTTGATTCTACATCTTGTCTATTTCAACTTGATGGACAAAGCCTCCCCATGTCCAAAGGCTTCAACATGAGCAAAGGACTTCACCAACTCAAGTGATTTCAACCTTATTCCCAACAAGGACTACAACTTGGATATCACTAAGGACTACAAGTGAGACAAGAAATATTACTCAAGACTTGAAGACTAAGGAAACACAACTTAGAAGGAACCATCATCACCTTTGAAGGTTGTGAACAAGATTCAAGAAATTCTCCAAGGATACAAATATCTTGATCAAGAATAATCAACCAAGAAGGATGGAAAGATCTCAAGTGAACCATATAGTTGGACCACCATATTAGGTTTAGATCGAACCCACCAACTTATGTGATGTAGCAAAAATATTTTAATGCCTAAAAATGTGCTTGAAACTTGTTGTTTGAGTGGAATGTTTGTTTGTGATTGCTTGCACATTGCTTGTGTGAATTGTGATGTGTGTGATTAGAATTAATTCCTTAGAAATCTTTTGCCTATTCTAATCCCAATCCAACCCAACCAGATGACTACTCCAAGAAACTCCAACATCAAGAATGGTGACAACAACAACCTAGAGATCAACATAAGAGAACTCATAGTAACCCAAACCCAGTTGAACCAAGTGACAACTCAATTTTGGGCCAACAACAATGATTTAGACCCAACCATGCAAAGGTTTTTGGAAACCCAAACCCAATTGTTGCATAGGATGACAAGTCAAATGATCAACATGGGAGACAACCCTTCCCGAGGAGTTTGTGATAACAATGATGTCAAGGATGATATTATAGAAGGAACTCAAGCTTGCAATATTTGTGGACACAAGGATCACACTTCCAAAGAGCATGAAGATCAATGCCCTAATTGTGAAGAGAAACATCCAACTAATCAATGCCCCACATCTCAAGCTACTTGTTTCCTATGTGAAGGAAATAATCATGTCCCTATCCAATGCCCCATATATTCCATAGTTCAACAAAGGAAACAAGGTGTAGTGCAACAACAGATTGTAGACTTCCATGAGGGAACAACTTCTACCAAGAAGGATGAAGACAAAGGATAATCTCATCTTGCACCTCCATGCAATATGACTCAATTTGATGGACCAAAGAGGAGACATATGTATTACCCAAGGAAAAGATCAAGGAGACCAGGAAACTTTCCCACCTTTGAGATAAGATATGAAGAACATGAACTACAAGCACTGCTAGATTTGGAGAAACCCAAGAAGAAGGACAAAAGTCAAGTGCAGTGTTGCCATTGCAAAGAGATGGGACACTATGACAATGAATGTCCATAGAAGAAGAAGAAATATAAGGAGATTAACCAAGTGTGGTGCAACAACTGCAAAGAGCTAGGCCATTATGTGTCAACTTGTCCATAGAAGATACGTGAAGAACTCAATCTTGTCACATGTTACAATTGTGGTGATCGAGGACATTATGCAAGCAATTGTCCAGAAAAGATGAAGCACAAGATAAAGCCTATGAAGGATCTCAGCCTTGTCACGTGTTTCAAGTGTGGAAACAAAGGACACTATGCAGATGTTTGCCCAGAGAGGTTTCAACAAGATCCCAAGCAAGCCAAGAAGTAATCTAGTGGAAAAAAATTAAGGGTGGCAGTACCCTAGTTGCTTTGAGCCAGCTTGTAACCCCCTATCTTTCCCAAATCTCGGGACGAGATTTATTTTAAGGGTGGTATCCTGTCACATCCCAAAATTTTCCAAATTTTGTAATGTGAAAAATAAATAAACAAAATAAATAAATGTTGAAATTTAGGGTGAAAAGAAACTTTTTGCTTCTAAATGGAAACTTAAAATCCCATCTTGAACAAACTTTGAATAATGTATGCATCCAACTAAATTCAAATCAAGTGGATTTCATTCTTCATAAATGCATCTGGAAATTTCAACACTCGAGAAATAAACCAAAATCCTAAAACCCTAATGGAATAAAATCATTTCAAAGATATCTCTAAGACCATGGTTTTGATCCATATAAAATTTTGTCAACAAACATTTATAAATTATCAAGAATGACAAATGGAGATATCATAAAACCATATGAATTGGTTTCACTTAATTTGGAGCCATAGATAAAATCTTATGAATTAAATAAGATAAGGAAATTGAATTTCCAAAGTTAATAAAGCACCCATCTAGAAATCCATACCAAAATGGTGAGAAAATAATACTAAAGGTATTTAAAGGATAAACAAATATTAAATAAGATTTTACAAATTGGAATCACCAAGTTTGGATCTATAAATAAAAAGATGTGGATTTTATAAAATAGAGAAAGAAATATTAAATGAGGAATATTTAAAGACCAAATTAAATCTGGCGTAATCCATAAGAAAATGGAATGAATATAATCCAAATCCAAATAAAATAAATGGATAAAGAATTTTCCAAATAAAATAAACTGGAATTAACCAATTTTTATTTCTTTTTGAATAAAGACAAATCCCTAATAAGAATGATTAAATAAATCATGGGAAACTTATATTGGAATATACCCAAGTGGTATAAAAGTTATTTAATTAACTTAAATGGGATCAAAGAAATAAACTAAATAAAAATTATGAAATTAAAACCATAATTGATTTCATTGGAATAAAGGTAAATACCCAATTTAAAATGATTAATAAATCATATTAAAAATGTTCCAAATAATTCAAGGTGAATTATTTGACACCCTAATAAATAAATAAAACCTACTGAAACATTTGGAAAGATTTAAATTTCAAATGGAGTTTGAAAACATTATTAAATCTTATTTGAATTAATACAAGGGCCTGTTTTAAGTAATTAATATGCCCTAAAAAGAATAAATATATTATTCTAAATTTGACTTCAGAATGAATTATTAATCATTATTTGAATACACACAAAGTTTGGTTGAAGTTTGAAATCAAATTGTTGTTTGAAAAGTTTACACAAAATCAAAACAGATAAATAGAAAAAGAAAAGGGAAAAAACATTCAGAACAAAGAAAAAATGAAACAAACACCCAGCCCAGCAAGGCCCAACTAACCCAGTCCAGCCCACCCCTTCTATCTTCCGTGAGAAAACGATTCGCACTCGCAGATGAACCCACTCATTCGCTGACTACTAGGTCCCACTCCCCCTCCCTCTCACTCGCTGTCAAACAGGCCCCATCTGCCAGTCTTCTTCCTCACCCGCGCGAAGACCATGCCCTCCTGGTCGTTCTGTCGCCGTTTCTTTGATTGATTGCGCGGTAATGATGCCATTTAATAGCCCCGCGACCATGCCTTCTTAAGCGCCTCTCCCTCCTCTCCATTTCCCCTCTCTCCCGGCTCTCTCGGCCACCAGGCTGCTCGGAATTTTCTCCGAACCCCCACTGTCTTTGGCGAGCTCGCGTTCGAATTCCGGCCACCACCGTCAGCCCCACTGCCTCCTGAGCACATGAGCTTGCTCACCATCATCTCCTGCACCTGCCAGTGTCTCCCCCTCGCTCGCGCGTGCCCCTATCCTCGGCAACTACTTCGAATGAACGCGCCACCGTCTGCCATTTACTCCGACGACCCTTTCCCGTAAGTACTGTCCACCCCTTGCCCTCCTTTTGATGCTCACTTTTCTACAACACGCGTGCGAAGCTAACAGCAACCTCCGTTTGCTCTCTCGTGCTCCGTAGCGTCGCCCTCGACGACCACTGACCGCACCCGACGCCAGCCACCACTCCGGCGAGCAATTACGGTCAACCCCGTGCGCCCCTCGACAAACAGCAAGCACGTTGAGCATCAGTAGCAAGCTGCGAACCCGGTGAGCCCCCTCTCTCTCTTCCTCGCATCCTACATCGTCGGAAACCTCGCCGCCAGAGCGTCGCCATCGCGCGCCACCGTCGAGCACCGCCAGTTAGTGGCTGGTGTGCTGTGAACCGTAGGATGGTGATCCAGTGGATACGATAGATCCACTTAAAACAAAGAGGTATGCTGATCTGTGTTGCACCATTTGCATTAGATCCTACGGCCTGCATCGCTTGATCCGCGCGAAACGTTTTCAACCAATCAGAATTAGACGCGTGGCCCAGACTGTTTTACAAAAACCAGAAAATGTTCTATTAGTTACTTAAACTTGAAAATTCATAACTTTCAAACCACATGTCCAAATTTTGCAAATTTTATATCAATGGAATCAGCAAGACAATTCTTTCCAACCATGCACTTTGTTTAGTCAATTGATTCTGGTAAAATGGTTGTTTTGCAAAACTTGTGTAGGCATAATTTGAATATGAAATTCTTTCTAAAATTATTTTGTGATAAAACCTTTGGGCAAATGGATTGTTTTGAACCTACTGACCATAGAAACCAACTTATAGATTCAAAAACATATTTTGTGAGGCAAAAGAATGAATATTTGATTTAGAACATTTCTAGTTAAATAAAAATAATGTTATTATATTAAAAATGCTTTTTGAGAAAAACCTTTGGGAAATGTTTTGATTTAAACTCTCTGACCCCACGCACCAAGTTTTAGAATTAAAAATGTATTTGGTGAATCCTATAAAGATTATTGCTTTGCTAAAGGCATTTTCAACCACATAAAATAATGCTTTGGTTTAAAAAGGTTTTATAAGTAAAATCTTTTGCAAAAGGTTTTTCCACTTTATAAAATTACCAATAGGTGTTTTAGGATGTTTAAAACCTATTAGAAATCACTTTTGCAAATAAAACAATCTTTGGCATGCTTGCATGCATTGCTTTGTTTCTATTATTTTATGTGATGTTTGCTTGAATGGTAGATTGAAATTGTGCTTTGCTTGATTGAATTGTAGTGCTTTGAAGAGTGTGAATATTGCAAGATCAAGGAGTGAACTTATATTATCTACCAAAAGGCAAGTGATGCTTCATACATTTGTCCCATTATTTTCACTATGCATTAGTGATATTTCTAAAGTAGGACTTGCATGGAATTTTTACTAAGTATAACTATGCCGTGGGAAATCCTAGTAGATGAAACCTTAGTATAAATTTCCTAAGTTAAGATTCCTACTACTATCATGCTTAGCTTAGCTAGTAGAAAACAAGGGTGGAATATATTCATGCTATGGAATATTTCTAAGTCAAGGACTTGTGTTTTGTTTAATAAAACAACTAAGTGAACGAATCACCTGGGTGGAATGGAAGGAATGGTTTGTGTTGAGTGGTTACACAAGTCCCATTTCTATGGTTTACCGTGTGTATCTCACTTGTGGATGGCCACCTAGGAACAAAGAGATTTGAGATATCAAATGTTGAGAAGATTCAAGTGCAGCCACTTGGCATTATGGGCTTTGCCTGGATCATATAGGTTGCAATAACTTAGCCAAATGGACAGTTGGTGGTAGGGGATTGATAGGTTGGAGCGCGTCCATTCTGGTCTAAGAGAAGGCTTTTGAAAGATCTTTTCTTGGTGAAACCAAGTCTTGTGGGGAAAGTGCACCACCTCTGCAGAGTGTAAAATCTAAGTACTTAGCCATGTCCCTGGCAAAGGACAATTTTAGCATCAAGACATGGAAGCTATCAAGAATCTCCTCATCCCAATTTCTAAGTTAAAAACTTGTGGTTGAACAAGGGTTGAAGGATCACCAATTTCTATTGGGAGATTCCTTGGGTGATTTTGTCAAGCAAAAACTTAGTGTTTTCAAATCATAAGGAAAATCTATTTTGAGAAAAGCAAGCCTAAGCTCCACTTAGCCAAATACATATAGATGATAGACTCCACTATACTACCATAGTATCACTTGCCAATACAATTCAAATTTATTGACCCTTGTGGCTGTAACTTATTTTGTTGCAGGTTTGTTTGATGTTAGTGAAGTTTATTGATTAGGATTACAAGTCAACAACCAAAATGACTGCCTGTGGCACTTTGAAGATGAAGGACCCCATGCTATTGTTATATTCTGCTGCATTGTAATGAAATAGCCAAATGAGATATGTAAGATGTAATAAATTATTTTATTCCTGGTTATAAAGTTGTATTATAACCTTTGTTTCTTGATATTACATCTTAACTATGGATGCCAGCTATTGATCCAGGGACTAGCATTGTAAACATAGGGATCTCTACCTTATTAAAGGTTGGGACCTCTACAGATGCCAAATGTTAAGAAGCTTCTAGTGCAGCCACATGGACATATGGGCTCTGCCTGGATCATATAGGTTGCAATAACTTAGTCAAATGGACAGTTGGTGGTAGGGGTGATAGGTTTGCAGCGCGTCCATTTTGGTCTAAGAGAATGCTTATGAAAGGTCTTGTCTCGATGCATGTCGAGTCTTGTGGGGAAAGTGCACCACCTCTCGAGAAGGAAGAATCTAAGTACTTAGCCGTGTCCCCGGCAATGGACAATTTGAGCATCAAGATATGGAAGCTATCAAGAATCTCCTCATCCCAATATTCTAAGTTAAAAACTGGTGATTGAACAAGGGTGAAGGTTCACCAATGTCTATTGGTGGTTCCTTGGGAGTTTTTATCAAACAAAAACTTAGTGTTTTAAACTGATAGGCAAAACCTATTTTGAGAAAAGCAAGCCTAAGCTACACTTAGCCAAATTCATATAGAAGCTAGAAAATATTATTCTACTAAGGTATCACTTGCCAATACTATTCCAATGTATTGACCACTGTGGTTGTAACTTGTGATGTTGCAGGTTACTCTGATGAGGATTAGGGTTGTGAGTCTACACTCAACGTGTTTGCTTGTGGCACATGAAGATGAAGACTTTACTTTATTTTGTTAAGTTGAACTCTTGTACTAGCCTATGGCTATGGAGTTGTAAAAGACTATGTTATCTCTGGAATGACGATGTAATAATGATCTTTGTTTCTGTGTACTTCATCTTAAACTGTGGATGCTAGCAATTGATCCAGGGACTAGCATTGCAATCACAGGGATCTTTACCTTTACAAAGGTGGGGTCTTACAGATGGTATCAGAGCACTGTGTTTCCTGTAGGATTATGACCCTAGGTTGGATTAGACTAAGAAACCACTAAGGAAAAATTTCAACACTTTGAAAAATTTCCCTCACTTGTCTTTTTCTTCTCGTAAACTTTTCTAATCTTCTTTCTCATCTCAATTTGTAGATGAACTCCATCAACGAAGCCGTCGGGAAGGGACCACTCATGACCATGACTTTGGAGTGTGAGACTGAATTTCCCAAGGCACTCAAGGACCTTATGGTTACCATGGGGATACATGGTGCAGTTGTGTACAAGGGATTCCCTGTGATGGATGAAGGAGAAGAGTATTGGTGGGTGAAACTTCACTTGTACAAAAACAAGGAAGACAACCACAAAGAGTCAGGATTCTGCATGGTCACCAACTACGAAATGCACACAACATTCTTTGACTCTGCAAGAAATGCAGCTTGGAATGCCATCAAGGAGCTGAGTGATAGACTCAAGTGTAGAATGCTCAATACTCAAAATGACCTTAGAGAGGAGAAGAAGCATACCAAAGAATTAGAGACTACCAATCAACAACTAAGAGGAGACATCATAAACTTAATATGGGAGTCTTGTGAACAAGATAGACATATTGCCACTAAGTGTCCCCTGGTAGCTATTTTGTCTAGTGAGTGAGGATTGTATCGTACTCCGTTAGTTGGACCACCACACTTGTCGTTTTTACTTCAAAAATTTGTCTAGTTATGTTGAACCTTGGTGTTTGTAATAGATTTGTGAATGCCATGACTTGTGTGTTTGATGATAAAAATGTGCTTGTGTTCTATTTTCTTGTGCATTTTTCTCTACTTGTATTGATTCTAACCTTTCTCTGTCTTATAAAAATAGACGCCTAACGTTGTTATCAACACTGCCGAGGAGTTCAAGGGAACTCGTTTTGGTACTCGTCTCATTGAGCTCACTAGTGTACTCAACCTCCCAATTCCTAGTATCACGAGACTCCAGCTCACCAAGTTTGAGAGGAAGGACCTTTGGGGCTTCAGAGTCACACAGCCGGGACGCCAGGCAGAGCCACCCATGGAGGCTATCACCTTCAAGATGATGCATGATGACAAGGAGAGAGGCTTAGATGTAGTCATGCAGGAGTTACTTGGACGCCTGGTTGGGAGGAACTCCACCGAGCTTAGAGGTCTCTACTTTCACCCGTTCGGGAGACGCGACGAGGGTGAGGCTATAGAGTACGATGATGCTACTAGAGAGACGATGGAGCCAATTTGTTTGTACCTTCAAGACCTAGAGGGTCTTCTTAGACACCTTGACACTAATAGGACCAATGTCATGCTTAGCAATGACGAGCTCCAGTTTTAGCTGCGGGAGAAGGACAAGCTCTTCACGGAACAAGACGAGATCGTCAAAGAGATGGAGGGCAGATTTGAGAGACAGGACAAGAAATTCAAGAGCCAGGAGAAAAGAGTCCAAGATAGGAACAAGAAGATCAGGGAGATGAAGGACGAGTTAGAGTCCAAGGACTTCGAACTTGAGCACCAGCAGGGAGTGATTGAGAGGCTTCGCTCACAGAAGAGGACTCTTAGGGCCAAGATTGAAGCCTTAACCACTGCTTTTGAGGAGTACAAGACCGCCATGGAGAATGCAGGTCTTCCCTTGTTAACGTGGAGGTCGACATGGAGGAGAAGTGTAGACTACTCGATTATCTTTCATCTATCATACTTTGATTATTGAGTCACAATGACCATCGAACATGTGGATGGCTTGCTATGGTGTGTTTGCATTTTCAAAACCTGTTGTTTATGTCATTCAAAACTCTGTTATTTTGAGATTGGTTATTGTGATTGTTTCTATGTGATGTATTGTGCATGCTAAGCATCTATGGGTATCTCATTCCGATCCTTATTGAAACCACAGATGCCTCCCCGTCGTGCCAAACCCAACCAAAACAACAACAACAATGTCACTCCTGAGATGCAGCAGTTGATGACAGCACAAGCTCAACAGATGAAAATGATGACGCAGTTCATGCAGAACCAGAACCAGAATAACAATAACAATAACAATAACAATAACAACAACAACAATAACGGCAACAACAACAATCAGAATAATCCTCCGAGATTTGACATGCTCACCAGATTTCTGAGACTAAGACCTGCAAAGTTCTCGGGAACCACTGATCCAATGATAGCCAATGACTAGTTACATTCAGTGAACAAGGACTTAGTGACTGTTGGCTGCACCGATGAGGAAAAGGTCAGATTCGCAGCACATCTGCTTGAAGGGCTAGCAGCAACATGGTGGGATAACTTTAAGATCACCACTCTCCTTGAGGATGTGACTTGGGCTATCTTTGAGGATGGATTCTGTACAGCTCACATCTCATCCAGAGTGATGAATTTGAACAAGAATAAGTTCCACAATCTGAAGCAGCGTCACCGCAGTGTGGCTGAGTACATTGAGGAATTCAACAATCTAGCGCGCTATGCACCGGATGAAATTGATACAGATGCAAAGATAAAGGAGAAATTCCTCGAAGGACTTAATGATGAGTTGAACCTGCAACTGTCTGTTGCCTATGTCCCAACCTACCAATAACTTTGTGACAAGTCTACCATCTTGGAAAACACGATGAAACAGGTCGAGAGCAGAAAGAGGAAGGACGGCTTTGATAAGCACAGCTCGGGATCGTCTCACAAGCGTTCCCATCATGATGATAGTGGGAGTTCTCGATCCCACAAACATGCGACGTACAACAACCACTACAACCACAACCGTCACCATGACAACAAGCACCATCGCAGTCATGACAATGAAAAGTATAAGAATCACAAGAGTGGACACAAGAGCCACCACAGTGGAAGTGGAAGTGGAATTCAGCCTGTAAAGAAAGATCTCAGTCAAGTTGAATGTTTCAAGTGTAATAAGATGGGGCACTATGCTAATGAGTGCCTAGAAAAGAAAGTTTAAGGTGCCAACAAGCCCAATCCCTTCCAAAAGGGACAAGTGAACCACATCAATGTGGAAGAAATAAATGAAGAATCTGATGTTGTGGCTGGTAAGTTCAAACTCAATTCTATTCCAGCACTTGTTCTTTTTGATACTGGTGCATCGCATTCATTCATATCAAGAGCATTTGTTGATGAAAATGGATTTCCAACTGAAAATATTGGGTGTCCTATAAAAGTAAGTTCTCCCGGTGGAGATATGATAGTAAGTCTTGGATGGTGTGATCTAGTGATAGAATTTGGAAAGCATAAGTTTCCAGTCAGTCTGATAGTCCTAGATTCCCAAGTATTGGATGTTATTATGGGCATGGATTGGATGACCAAGTATGAAGGAGTACTAGATTGTGAAAACTGTATTGTCACACTCACAACCAAGGATAATAAAAGGAATAGGTTCAAGTCTAACTTTGAATCAAAGGGGAGTAAGCTAAATTCTCTTAAGGGGGTTAGCATAGACAATGTGCTAATTGTGAGAGAGTATCCGGATGTGTTTCTGGAGGAATTACCTAGAATGCCACCAGATAGAGATGTCGAGTTTCTGATTAACTTGCTGACAGGATCAGTACCAATAGCAAAGAGACCTTACAAGATGTTAGTTGATGAGTTGAAGGAACTCAAGAAACAGCTTGGAGAACTGTTACAGAAAGGATTTATTCAACCAAGTTCATCTTGGGGTGCACCAGTTTTGTTTGTTGAGAAGAAAGATAGAAGTCAAAGGTTATGCATAGATTACCATTCACTCAATGAGGTAACTATCAAGAACAAGTATTCTTTGCCTAGAATTAATAATCTGTTTGATCAGCTAGAAAGAGCCCGAGTGTTCTCAAAGATTGATCTCCGGTCAGGCTACTTTCAGCTAAATATTAGAGAACAAGACATACCTAAAGCAGATTTCACCACTAGATATGGATTATATGAGTACACCGTTATGCCATTTGGTTTGACAAATGCACCAGCCTACTTCATGAATATGATGAACAAAGTGTTCATGGAATTTCTTGACAAATTCGTTGTCGTTATCATCGGCGACATTTTGATCTACTCCAAGAGCAATGAATAGCATGAAGAGCATTTCCGTTTGATACTTGAGAAGCTTAGAGAGCATAAACTGTATGCCAAATTCAGAAGTGTGAATTCTGGATGAATGAAGTCGGATTTCTCAGACATATTGTGTCAGGAGATGGTGTAGCAGTTGATCTTGCAAAAGTGCCAGCTATAACTGAGTGGGAATCTCCTAAGTTAGTGAAAGAAGTACGTAGTTTCCTTGGCTTGGCAAGACACTATAGAATATTCATTGAGAATTTCTCAAAGGTAGCTAAGCCAATGACAGAGTTACTTAAGAAAGACAAGAAATTTGATTGGACTGAAGGATGTGAACTCAGTTTCCAAGAGTTGAATAAGAGACTAGTGACAACACCAGTCTTATGTCTGCTAGATTTGGAAAAAGATTTCCAAGTGTATTGTGATGCATCTCACCAAGGATTAGGAGCAGTTTTGATGCAAGAAGGGAAAGTTGTGGCTTATGCCTCGAGGCAACTCAAAACTCATGAAGCGAATTATCCTACTCATGATTTGGAGTTAGCCTCTGTTGTCCATGCACTCAAAACATGGAGACATTATATTTTGGGAAAACGTTGTGAAGTGTTCACCGATCACAAAAGTTTGAAGTATATCTTCACTCAGAAAGAAATCAATATGAGACAAACAAGATGGTTAGAACTCATCAAGGACTATGACTTGAGTTTGCAATACCACCCCGGTAAAGAAAATTTGGTAGAGGACGCATTAAACCGTAAAGTTTATGTGAATGGACTAGCTAAGGGAGAATTGCCAGATGATCTGTGTGCCCAATTCAAAGATCTCAGATTGGAGATAGTACCTGACGGACATCTCATGTCATTGGATGTTCAACCCACCTTGTTGGACAAAATCAAGGAAGCCCAAAAGTTGGACAAAGAAATTGAAGAGATTAAAGGAAAAATTAGCAAAGGGAAAGCCAAAGGATTCCATGAAGACGAACATGGTACTTTATGGTATGGAAAACATATCTGCATTCCGCAAGATCCGGAACTTCGGAATATGATTCTACCAGAAGCACACAACTCAGCATATTCCATTCATTAGGGTAACACCAAAATGTACATGGATGTGAAGGTAAGATTTTGGTGGAATAATCTCAAGAAAGACATCGCAGAACATATTGCTTTGTGTGATGTGTGTAGTAGAGTGAAAGCGGATCATCAAAAACTAGCTGGATTGTTACAACCACTACCTATTCCTGATTGGAAGTGGGACAAGATTGGCATGGATTTCATCACTGGACTACCAAGGACTAGATCAGGATATGATTCTATTTGGGTCATCGTAGATCGCCTAACTAAAGTTGCTCATTTTATACCCGTGAAGACAACCTATACAAGTGCTAAGTTAGCCAAGATTTATATGAATAGGATTGTGTGTCTGCCTGGAGTACCCAAAAGTATTGTGTATGATAGAGGAACTCAGTTCACTTCACATTTTTGGAGGCAACTGTAACATCACAAAAATATTAAACTAGAATCATCAAACTCTAATCAACAAATTTAGGGTTAACAAAAACTTTTCAAATTAAAAATATGAAAGCATTCATATGAGTGTGCATTAAAATTTGGATTCTTTTGAATTGCCATGATTATGTGTTTATTTGCTTGTAAAATGATTCTTAGGTAAAATAAACATCATCTAAACAATCCCCAAACTTTTCCCAAAGACAAACAAATCAAAACAAACAAATTAAGTGAATGGTCACGTTGGCCAAATTAACTCCCATGCCTACTTTGGCTATCTCTAACTTTCAGAACTTAACAGAAACATGTATGGATATTTGCACCCCTTGATAGTACTCGTAACAAGGTACCAAGGCCCATGTTGTGATCATCCAAAAACATTCAAATGCTTAGTTTAAAGGACAGTTTAAAATTGAATATATTTCATATGGGAAGATCCCACTTTTTCAAAAACCACTCAAACAAGCTCAATTTTCAAAACCCAAGCATCCACAGAATCCTCAACACATGCCTAGCACATCCACCAAAAATCTTTTCAAAATTCAAAACTTGAGTTCATGCGGCCATTTTAGCAAACAGGTTGCAGATACAAATCAAACAAAATCAAAACACTATGTTGAGCAGTGTTCTGGCCTAACTTGTTCCCTCTTGGACACCACTAGCCTTAGTAGATCATCTAACAACCTTAACTAATCTCTAGCACCACTGTAAGCTGGCCATTGTCATCAATGGTGAGCAGGTCGAGTGCACCATTGCCACCCCATAGTCGACATCAAGCTATGAGCAACACTAGCCTCACCAACCTTGTCTGGGAGGAAGCTAGCACCCCACCGCCACACCCTGTCCCAGCCGCGAGCGATGCCATCCCCTGGACCACACGCACACACCATGCCAAGCCGCTCTACAACCATGACGAGAGCGCGCCCCGTGCGCCACGCTCGATAGACGACCATAGACCGTGCGCCTCCCTCGCCGCGTGCACGCGTGATCACCACCGTCCCAGCAACCTCGCAGACACGCTCGTTTGCCGTCACGCGGACCACGCGCGCCGTGCGCCATTAAAACTCCCGTCGGGCATGCTCAGAGCACCGCAGCGTTCCGACCGATCAGCACCGCCCCACGCCTCGCCACCACGTCATTGAGCTTAGCTAGGGAGCACAGCACCGCCCCTACCGTCGCCCACGCCGATAGCCCTCTGTGCCGTCGACCATGACGAGCTCAGCCCGCGCCTGTCGGTCCCCTCTCACCACTATAAATAGAGGCCTCCCCCGCTTGAATTCTTCACACCACCTCAATCTCCTCACCTCACTGATCGTTCCACCCCATTCCCGGAGCAAGGCGAGCAGCGCATCACCGGAATTGTGTCGGAGCAGGCCGCCTCTAGAGAAGAAGGGCGCCGTCGATTTCGTCCACCCCAGGAGGAGCTGCCGGTACGAGGAGGTTCGCCATCATCGACTTCGTCGTTCGCCCGCATCGCCGACCTTCGGCTGAGCCCCGGTGAGCCTCCCACGACCCCCACTGAGCCGCTAGGGTTCGAGCTCGCCGGTGACTAGTTCATCGTCGACGACGACCCTCAGCCATTGATCTTACTTCTAATCCAACGCACCACATCGCCCCGTACCGCTTCACGTTTAAAGAGTCACTGACCAGTAGACCCTCCCTATCAGTTGTGCCCCGTGCCGCAGAGTGACACTGGGCCGGCCCAATAACCCTTCCCGCGCAGCCCACTCGTTTGAATTTAGCTTTTTCTTTTTAAGTTCAAACATAGTTCTGTACCTAGTTTCAAAAATCAACTCAGCTCGATTCGCTGAACCACATCGAATGAAACCAATTTTGTTAGAAAGGTTTTGAAATGCTTAATCCAAGCCCGTTGGATTCAAATCATTTGAATCTATAGATCAACCTTGGTAAAAATAACAAGGTAGAACCTTTTGTGCATTCAGACATTTTTCAAATATAAACCATAATAGCTTTTGAGTTGATTCCAACTCTCAAAAATCACATTTGATCATACCTTTCGGAATATATAAAAACATATGGGTTTACTTACAGAAATAATGTTCAAGTAATAAAAGAATGCCACATAGGCATTTCTAGTCATTTATTTTTATTTAAAATAAAAGGTTAAATCTTATTAAATTGTGACACCACTTTAAATCACATTCCCATGCACTAAAATATGTGGTGATGACATGTGTCAACATGATCCCATGTTTGGTTTGGAGAATATTAAATCTTAAGTAGTTTTTCAATGAGTAGAAATTACTTTTCTAAAAATAAAAGAAATAATATTGTAATATTAGTGATGATGCTAGATCATCTATAGAACTCTTGTGTGTGATGATTGAAAGTAGTTAAGTATTGTTTGGTGATTGTGTACCTCGTATTTATTCATAGACGCTAGTACCGACCAAGGATACGAGGAGGAAGGAGGATACTACGAAGAAGAAACCGAGGAGAACTTCAACCACTGCTCTGCACAAGGCAAGCTAACACTTGCAAGATACTCTACTTATGCAAGCCTAATACTACTAGTTGATTGTGCAAGTTAACACTTGCAAGATACTATACCCATGCAAGCAAATGTGATTGAAGCTTCTACTTAGAATTTACTTGAGTAAATTGTAGAAATATAATTGAAGGTTGCATAAAGAGCATAAAACTTGGCCTAAGCTAGATAATCTTTATGTCATCCTAAGGCATGAGATTGAACTTAGTAAAACTCCACTAGTTTACCACCCCTCATTAGTACTTACCCCCACTTGTAGATGCTAGTGCTAAGCATAAAACTTGATCAACTTTAGATGGGAATACTTGGTGGAAAAATGGTTATGAAAACCTTGGAATGATGGATCATTCTATTGAGATGTTTTGACATGTGTTTCCGAACACCAGATGATTTGGATGATGAAAATGTTGAGGCATGAGCCTTAGCCCTTTATAAAACTGATGGTTGTCTAGATGCGATACCATTCCAATTTTACCATACAACCACAATACCCGAGAATTGGGTAGGGCTTGACAGGAAACTTATATACCTTAGTATTGATTCCCTCATGGCCAAGCTCTGAGTTGAGGCTACCTTGTGAAGATTGTCCACCTGTGCAGTACCCAAGATGACAGTTGTTCATGGTTGGGAGGCCAAACTCACAGGAGAGGTGCTTATACTAGGGCGTGTAATTGAAAGGTTAGGATTGATTATCCGCATACTGAGTATGGTGAATTTAGGATTTGTTCCTGACGGATGTATCGAATGTTGTGGTTAAAGTGTACAATCTCTGCAGAGTCAAACTATTCGAATAGCCGCGTCCGCGGTTATGGACAGTTGGAGTGGCCATACTGTTCCCCCGTGAGATGTTTTCAAAATGACTTGTGAAATGGATTGAGATTTTGGCTTGACCACAACAGAGTTGTGATATGAAATACAAGTTCCCACTTAGGTGTTATAAAATTTCGGCTAGCTTTTCTTCCTTCTGAAACTTAGTAGAGGTAAATCTGGCTTTTTGCAAAACAACCCTAGAGCCTAGTGTCCTATTACAAAAACCCCCTTCACTTGTTAGTATTAGTTTGCGAGTACTTAAAAAGTACTCATGGCTTTGTCCCTGG
Source organism: Avena sativa (assembly GCA_916181665.1). Taxonomy (NCBI): domain Eukaryota; kingdom Viridiplantae; phylum Streptophyta; class Magnoliopsida; order Poales; family Poaceae; genus Avena; species Avena sativa. The sequence goes on from OV702294.1 coordinate 515,600,812, forward strand.
CTATTCCCGTGACCAGACTATGAAGAGGAGTACCAGGAGGATGGACCCCAGGAAGGTTACGACAACTAGGATCATCTCCCATCGTCAGCATTGCCTATGACCCCGAAGATGGAGCTTCGCCTACGCTACCGTTATTATTATGTATTTTCGCTGCTTGAGTTGTATTAAGAACTGGATCATGAGATCCTTATTTGTGTAAGACCTTATGTATGGTTTGTAATGGATGATGTACTATGGTATCCAAATCTGTTATGTCTCGCAAAAATGGTAATCCTGGGATTGTGATGTATGGCATAACAGGCATCTGTGATTAAAAATCCGGGTGTTGACAGGAACTGCATGAGTCATTGGGAACAAGACTAGAATTCAGCACTGCTTTTCATCCCCAGACTGATGGACAGACAGGAAGGACCAACCATATTTTAGAGGATATGTTGACGGCATGTGCCCTAGACTATGGTGCTAGTTGGGATGAAAGTCTGCCTTACGCAGAATTCTATTATAATAACAGCTATCAAGCCAGTATTGAGATGACACCGTTTGAATTTCTCTATGGAAGGAAATGTACTACACCATTACTACATCCCAAAAATCATGATTTATGAAGTTGCACATCATGCATGCATTCATAGGCATTTGGATTATTTTCAAACAAGGTTTCAAATCAGAAGCCATTTGTATGCATATTATTTTATGTAAGAAAGACAATGGATTTATTTCTAATCTCAAAATATGAGAATACCTTGATTTAACCATAAAAGTTTAAAGGATGATTTCAAAGCTCACACAAAAATTTCAAAACAAGTTTAAAACATAAAACCATTCATATGCCTATTACCCTTATTAATAAAGGCATGGTTTTATTTTATTTTCAAACCCAAATTGGTTTTTGAGTGGAAGTAGATGTTTGGCACATATTTGGACACTACAAACATAGTACAAAAATCTGGGGAGAATTCAAATGAAAACAGATTTGAATTAGGCATTCAAAATCAAACTAGAAAATCCAAACAGAAAAAGAAAAGGAGAAAAAAATAAATGCAGCCAACTTATCTAGCCCAACCCACCCGCGGCCCCGATCCTCTCTGTTTCTCACCCGCACGCACACCCTCTCCCTCGCTGTCTAGTGGACTCAACGCCAGGTCAGCGTCGTCGTCCCCAAATTTCCGCGCGACGACCCGCTCCGCTGTTTCTTCCTTGCAGTGACGCCGCGTTTGATTCTCGCTTAATTTACATTTATTTCTCGCGTAATTTATGCCCTCGCTCTAGCTACTTAACCACCTCACTTCCCCGCATCTTTCCCCTCACTCACCACTTCCTAAGCGCCACCAGGCGGTTCGTATTGGAGCTTGCACCGCCGCGGCACCGAGCCACTTCGGCGACTGATTTCGGTAAGTCTCGAGCGCCCCTGTAAGATCCCTCCTTTATAAAGGAAAAGGATCCCTGTGATTGCAATACTAGTCCCTGGATCAATAGCTAGCATCCACAGTTAAGATGTAATATCAAGAAACAAAGGTCATAATACAACTTTATAACCAGGAATAAAATAATTTATTACATCTTTCATAGCTCATTTGGCTATTACATTACATTGCAGCAGAATATCTATAAGGATGGGGTCCTTCATCTTCAAAGTGCCACAGGCAGACATGTTGGTTATAGACTTGTAATCCTAATCATTAAACTTCACTAATATCAAGCAAACCTGCAACATAACAAGTTACAGCCACAAGGGTCAATACATTTGAATTGTATTGGCAAGTGATACTATGGTATTATAGTGGAGTCTATCATCTATATGCAATTGGCTAAGTGGATCTTAGGCTTGCTTTGCTCAAAATAGATTTTTCCTTATCATTTGAATACACTAAGTTTTTGCTTGACAAAAATCACCCAAGGCATCTACCAATCAAAGATTGAAGATCCTTTAACCCTTGTTCAATCCACAGGTTTTTAACTTAGAAATTTGGATGATGATATTCTTGATAGCTTCCATGTCTTGATGCTCAAATTGTCCTTTTCCAGGGACATGGCTAAGTACTTAGATTTTACACTCTACAGAGGTGGTGCACTTTCCCCACAAGACTTGGTTTCCCAAGACAAGATCTTTCAGAAGCCTTCCCTTAGACCAAAATGGACGCGCTCCAACCTATCAAACCCCGACCACCAACTGTCCATTTGGCTAAGTTCTTGCAACCTATATGATCCAGGCAGAGCCCATAATGCCAAGTGGCTGCACTTGAAGCTTCTCAACATTTGACATCTCAAATCTCTTTGTTCCTGGGTGGCCATCCACAAGTGAGATACACAAGGTAAACCATAAAAATGGGCCTTGTGAACCACTCAACACAAACCATTCCTTCCATTCCACCCAGGTGATTCTTTTAATTAGTTGTTTTATTAAACAAAACTCAAGTCCTCAGACTTAGAAATTTTCCATAGCATGAATATATATTCCACCCTTGTTTTCTATTAGCTAAGCTAAGCATGATAGTAGTAGGAATCTTAACTTAGGAAAATTCTACTAAGGTTTCATCTACTAGGTTTTCCCATAGCATGGTTTATACTTAGCAAAATTCCATGCAAGTCTTACTTAGAAATATCACTAATGCATAGTGAAAATAATGGGACAAGAGTATGAAGCATCACTTGCCTTTTTGGTAGAGGGTATAAGTTCACTCCTTGTTCTTTCAACAATCACACTCTTCAAGTCACTACAATTCAATCAAACAAGGCACAATTTCAATTTACCAATCAAGCAATTCATCACATAAAATGATGGAACCAAAACAATGTATGCAAGCATGCAAGAGATTGTTTTATTTGAGAAAGTGGTTTCTAATGGGTCACAAACATTTGAAAGCACCTAATGGTCATTTTATAAAGTGGCAAAGTCATTTGCAAAGGATTTCACTTCCTAAACCATTTTCAAAACAAAGTATCATTTTATGTGGTGTAGAAATGCTTTTAATAAGGCAAAAGTCTATAGGTTTAACAAAATATGTTTTCAAACCATAACACTTTGTGTTTAGGGTCAAAGAGTTTATTTCCAAAATATTTCTCAAAGGTTTTCTTCCAAAACCATTTTTAATAAATAAACCATATTTTTATTTGACTAGAATTGGCTTTAAATCCAAGATTCATTCTTTTGCATCACCAAATAGATTTTTGAAACCACAAAGTGATTCCTAGGGTCAGTAGGTTCAAAACACCATTTGCAAAAGATTTTATCCCCAAAATCATTTTTGAACAATTTTTACATCCTAAACAAGCATACATATGTTTCTGCAGAAACAAACATTTTACTAGAAGCTTTTTACTAAACAAAGTGCATGGTTGGCTAGGTCTTGTCTTGCTGATTCCATTGATATAAAGTTTGCAAAATTTGGACGTGTAGATTTAAAGTTATGGAATTTACAAAATCACATATCTAATAGATTCAAATCTGTTTTTAAACAAAACAACAGAGACACGTGGCGTGATTTAATTCGCCGGTACCGATTCGGTTGGATCATCAATTCAGACCGTTGGATTAAACTAACATCGCACGGCGCAGATCGATCGATACCCCTTCGGCTAAGATTCTATCGCGTCCTTTGGATCATAATCCGACGGCGCGCATCACGCTTGCCAACTAGTGGCGACGCTGGCAGCGGCAGGCGGCGGTGCTGGTTCAGGCGGCGAGGTTGCTGGCGACATAGGGGGCTAGAGGGAGAGAGGGGTAGCTCACCAGATTCGCCGTGGCGTGGGAAAGCTCAACGTGCCCGTGGTTGACGAAGGGGCGCTCACATGTGCTGGCGATTGCTCGCCGGAGTTAGGGGTGGCGCCAGGAGCTTCTGTTTGATGACGGGAACAAGGCTGTAGTCCACCAGAGGGCAAGATACATATATGGTTAGATGCGGGAGAGTGCATAGATCATAGGGGTTTCAACGGAAGAGCTCGGGGTGGTCTGTTCTCACCGGGAGAGGTTGACGGAGCGGAGGAAGTCGGCGGCGACGCTCAGGCGTGGTTGTTGCTGAGCATAAGGGGCATGCGCGGATGATCCAGAGCTATTGGCAGATACGCAAGAGAGTGGGGGTCATGCTCGTGAGGGTTATAGGCAGAGGGGAGGCACGGCTTGGTCGGAATCGAGGAAGAAAGCTCGTCGGGGCAGTGAGGGTGCGCGGAGAAATTCGTCTGGCCTGGGGGCAGAGAGGGGGAGGCGAGAGAGGGGAAAGAGAGAGTAAATGCTGGCGTTTATCACTGCATGGTCACGGCGAGGGATTAACGCGACATTAAGGCGTAATCAAGCGAGCGTTTAACGGCAGAAAACCGCCGGCGAGGTTTGCGCGCGGGTGAGGAAGAAGAGGGCTGGTGGTGGGGTCCGGCGTCAGTGAGAAAAGGAGAGGGAGAGCAGGGCCTGCTTGTCAGTGGGTTTGCGGGTTCGTCTGTGAGTGACAGAAAATGCTTCGGGGAGAGATGAGAGGTGGGCTGCTGGGCCTTAGTGGGCTGCCAGATTGGGTTGGGTCTGTTTTAATTTTTTTTCTGTTCTGATTGTTTTTCTTTTTCTCTTTCCTTTTATTCTGGTTTGATTTTATTTAATCAATTCAAAACTCAAACTGATTTCAAATCTTAACCAAAGTTTGGGTAGTTTCAAATGTTGATTAGTAGCACATTCTGAAATCATTTTTTTAATAAAACCTTATTCTTTTTGGGTCTTTTATTTATTAAAAATAGGCTTAGTTTTAAATCATATAAGATTTATTAATATTTTTAAACACCATTTGATTTTCCAAAACCATCCAAATCTTTTCAGTAGGTTTTTATTTGATTAGTTGGTTCAAATAATTCATCTTGAATTATTTGGAAAGTATTTTAATATGATTTATTAATCATTTAAGATTGGGTATTTATTTTAATTCCCATAGGATTTGGTTTAAGCCCATTTATTTTATTTTGGCTATTCTTTATCCAATATTTTTATTTGGATTGGGATTAATAATTCATTCCACTTGTTGAAAGATTTGGCCAAGATTTGGTTTGATCTTTAATATTCTTTATTTGATATTTCTTTCTTCAACTTATAAAATACATATATTTTTATTTAGAGATCCAAACTTGGGAATTCCAATTTGTGAAATCTTGTTTTAATTTGTTTATCCTTTTAAAACTCTCTTTGGATTATTTGCTCACCAATTGGTATGGGTTTCTTGATAGATGCCTTATTAACTTTGGGAATTCAATTTCTTAGCTTATTAAATTCATAAGATTTTATTTATGGTTCCAAATTAAGTGAAACCCATTTATATGGTCTTATATTATTTCTGTTTGTCTTTCTTGATCCTTTTTGATTGTTTGTTGAACAATTTTTATATGGATCAAATCCATGGATTTGGAGATAACTTGGAAATGGTTTTTATTCCATTAGGGTTTAGGGTTTGGATTTTTTTTCCCAAGTGTTTAAATTTCCAGATACATTCACTGAGGAATGCATTTCTCTTGATTGGGATTTTTGTTAGTTTCAAACTTTTACCAAAGTTTGTTCAAGATGGGGTTTTAAGTTTCCTTTTAGAAACAAAAGTTTCTTTTCACCTTGATTTTCAACAAACATTTATTTTGTTTATTTATTTTTCACATTACAAGATTTGGAAAATCTTGGGATGTGACAGGCTACCACCCTCAAAATAAATCTCGTCCCGAGATTTGGTAAGGCTAGGGTTACAAATAGGCTCAAAGCAACTAGGGTACTACCACCCTTAAAAAATTCCAACTAGATTACATCTTGTCTTACTTGGGATCTTGGTGTAACTTTCCTAGACAGAGGTTTGCATAGTGGCCTAGCTCCTTGCATTTGAAACATGTGATAAGGTTGAGGTCTTGAGGTGGCTTCTCTGGACAATATGATGCATAATGTCCCAGCTCTTTGCAGTGGTTGCACATCACTTGGCTAATATCCTTCCTCATCTTGGGTTTCACTAGCTTTTGTTTGTCTTCTTGGCTCTTCTTCTTTTTTGGGCATTCACTGGCATAGTGTCCCATCTCTTTGCAATTGTAACATTGCAACTGGCTTTTGTCCTTCTTCTTCTTTTTGGGTCTCTCCAAAGCTAGGAGTCCTTCTAGTTCATGCTCTTCATACCTCACCTCAAAGGTGGGAAATCTTTCTCTCTTGTTGGGGCATTGATCTTCATGCTCCTTGGATTTATGATCCTTGTCTCCACAAATATTGCAAGCTTGGGTTCCTTCTAGAATAGCATCTTTGTCATCCTTGTTGTCATAAACTTTTTCTCCCATGTTGGTCATTTGAGTAGCCATCCCTTGCAACAATTGGGATTGAAGTTTCAAAATCCTTTGTATGGCATTGTTGTTGGCTAAATGCTGAGTTGTCACTTGGCTCAACTGGTTTTGGGTTGCTATAAGTTCTCTCAGGTTGTCCTCTTGGTTGTTGTTGTCATCAACCTTGATGTTGGAGTCTCTTGGAGTAGTCATCTGTTTTGGTTGAATTGAGATTAGAATAGGGAAAAGATTTCTAAGTAAGGATTCTAATCACACCCATCACAATTCACACAAGCAATGTGCAAGAAATCACAAACAAACATTCCACTCAAACAACAAGTTTCAAGCATATTTTTAGGCAATCAAAAATATTTTTGTTACACCACATAAGTTGGTGGGTTTGACTTAACTAAATATGGTGGTCCATCTATATGGTTCACTTGAGATCTTTCCATCTTTCTTGGTTGATTCTTTCTTGCATGAGATCATGGCTTCCTTGGAAATACTCTTGGTCACAAAACTTCAAAGGTGATGATGGCTCCTTCTAAGTTGTGTTTCCTTAGTCTCCAAATCTTGAGCAAGATTTCTTGTCTCACTTGTCCTTAGTGATATCCAAGATTGAAGTCCTTGGTGAAAATGCTGAAGATGTTGAAGTCATTAGAGTTGAAGATGTTGAAGTCATTAGAGTTGATGAAGTCCTTTGCACATGGCGAAGTCTTTGGCCATGGGGTAGGATTTATCCATCAAGTTTGAAATAGAAGAGGTGTAGAATCAAAACTAGAATGGTTTGAGGAAAGGGTTTACAAGATTGTTTGTAAATAAGTTTTGGAACAAATACAACTCCTATTTTTCTAAGGGGTTTTGTCCAATCCTAGGTTTACAAATCCTACAGGCAACACAATGCTCTGATACCATCTGTAAGATCCCTCCTTTATAAAGGAAAAGGATCCCTGTGATTGCAATGCTAGTCCCTGGATCAATAGCTAGCATCCACAGTTAAGATGTAATATCAAGAAACAAAGGTCATAATACAACTTTATAACCAGGAATCAAATAATTTATTACATCTTTCATAGCTCATTTGGCTATTACATTACATTGCAGCAGAATATCTATAAGCATGGGGTCCTTCATCTTCAAAGTGCCACAGGCAGACATGTTGGTTGTAGACTTGTAATCCTAATCATTAAACTTCACTAATATCAAGCAAACCTGCAACATAACAAGTTACAGCCACAAGGGTTGTGATACTATGGTAGTATAGTGGAGTCTATCATCTATATGCATTTGGCTAAGTAGAGCTTAGGCTTGCTTTGCTCAAAATAGATTTTTCCTTATCATTTGAAAACACTAAGTTTTTGCTTGACAAAAATCACCCAAGGCATCTACCAATCAAAGATTGAAGATCCTTTAACCCTTGTTCAATCCACAAGTTTTTAACTTAGAAATTTGGATGATGAGATTCTTGATAGCTTCCATGTCTTGATGCTCAAATTGTCCTTTTCCAGGGACATGGCTAAGTACTTAGATTTTACACTCTACAGAGGTGGTGCACTTTCCCCACAAGACTTGGTTTCCCAAGACAAGATCTTTCAGAAGCCTTCCCTTAGACCAAAATGGACGCGCTCCAACCTATCAAACCCCTACCACCAACTGTCCATTTGGCTAAGTTCTTGCAACCTATATGATCCAAGAAGAGCCCATAATGCCAAGTGGCTGCTCTTGAAGCTTCTCAACATTTGACATATCAAATCTCTTTGTTCTTGGGTGGCCATCCACAAGTGAGATACACAAGGTAAACCATAAAAATGGGCCTTGTGAACCACTCAACACAAACCATTCCTTCCATTCCACCCAGGCGATTCTTTTACTTAGTTGTTTTATTAAACAAAACTCAAGTCCTCGGACTTAGAAATTTTCCATAGCATGAATATAGATTCCACCCTTGTTTTCTATTAGCTAAGCTAAGCATGATAGTAGTATGAATCTTAACTTAGGAAAATTCTACTAAGGTTTCATCTACTAGGTTTTCCCATAGCATGGTTTATACTTAGCAAAATTCCATGCAAGTCTTACTTAGAAATATCACTAATGCATAGTGAAAATAATGGGACAAGAGTATGAAGCATCACTTGCCTTTTTGGTAGAGGGTATAAGTTCAGTCCTTGTTCTTGCAATAATCAAACTCTTCAAGTCACTACAATTCAATCAAGCAAGGCACAATTTCAATCTACCAATCAAGCAATTCATCACATAAAATGATGGAACCAAAACAATGTATGCAAGCATGCAAGAGATTGTTTTATTTGAGAAAGTGGTTTCTAATGGGTCACAAACATTTGAAAGCACCTAATGGTCATTTTATAAAGTGGCAAAGTCATTTGCAAAGGATTGCACTTCCTAAACCATTTTCAAAACAAAGTATCATTTTATGTGGTGTAGAAATGCTTTTAATAAGGAAAAATTCTATAGGTTTAACAAAATATGTTTTCAAACCATAAAACTTTGTGTTTATGGTCAGAGAGTTTATTTCCAAAATATTTCTCAAAGGTTTTCTTCCAAAACCATTTTTAATAAATAAACCATATTTTTATTTGACTAGAATTGGCTTTAAATCCAAGATTCATTATTTTGCATCACCAAATAGATTTTTGAAACCACAAAGTAATTCCTAGGGTCAGTAGGTTCAAAACACACCATTTGCAAAAGATTTTATCCCCAAAATCATTTTTGAACAATTTTTACATCCTAAACAAGCATACATATGTTTCTGCAAAAGCAAACATTTTACCAGAAGCTTTTTACTAAACAAAGTGCATGGTTGGCTAGGGCTTGTCTTGCTGATTCCATTGATATAAAGTTTGCAAAATTTGGACGTGTAGATTTAAAGTTATGGAATTTACAAAATCACATATCTAATAGATTCAAATTTGTTTTTAAACAAAACAACAGAGACACATGGCGTGATTTAATTCGCCGGTACCGATTCGGTTGGATCAGCAATTCAGACCATAGGATTAAACTAACATCGCACGGTGCAGATCGATCGATACCCCTTCGGCTAAGATTCTATCGCGTCCTTTGGATCATAATCCGACGGCGCGCATCACGCTTGCCAACTAGTGGCGGCGCTGGCGGCGGCAGGCGGCGGTGCTGGTTCAGGCGGCGAGGTTGCTGGCGACATAGGGGGCTAGAGGGAGAGAGGGGTAGCTCACCAGATTCGCGGTGGCATGGGGAAGCTCAACGTGCCCGTGGATGACGAAGGGGCGCTCGCATGTGCTGGCGATTGCTCGCCGGAGTTAGGGATGGCGCCAGGAGCTTCTGTTTGATGACGGGAATGGGGCTGCAGTCCACCAGAGGGCAAGATACAGATACGGTTAGATGCGGGAGAGTGCATAGATCATAGGGGTTTCAACGGAAGAGCTCGGGGTGGTCTGTTCTCACCGGGAGAGGTTGACGGAGCGGAGGCAGTCAGCGGCGACGCTCAAGCGTGGTTGTTGTTGAGCATAAGGGGCATGTGCGGATGATCCAGAGCTATTGGCAGATGCGCAAGAGAGTGGGGGTCATGCTCGTGGGGGTTATAGGCAGAGGGGAGGCACGGCTTGGTCGGAATCAAGGAAGAAAGCTCGTCGGGGCAGTGAGGGTGCGCGGAGAAATTCGTCCGGCCTGGGGGCAGAGAGGGGGAGGCGAGAGAGGGGAAAGAGAGAGGAGATGTTGGCGTTTATCACTGCGTGGTCACGGAGAGGGATTAACGCGACATTAAGGCGTAATCAAGCGAGCGTTTAACGGCAGAAAACCGCCGGCGAGGTTTGCGCGCGGGTGAGGAAGAAGAGGGCTGGTGGTGGGGTCCGGCGTCAGTGAGAAAAGGAGAGGGAGAGCGGGGCCTGCTCGTCAGTGGGTTTGCGGGTTCGTCTGTGAGTGACAGAAAACGCTTCGGAAAGAGATGAGAGGTGGGCTGCTGGGCCTTAGTGGGCTGCCAGATTGGGTTGGGTCTGTTTTAAATTTTTTTCTGTTCTGATTGTTTTTCTTTTTCTCTTTCCTTTTATTCTGGTTTGATTTTATTTAATCAATTCAAAACTCAAACTGATTTCAAATCTTAACCAAAGTTTGGTTAGTTTCAAATGTTGATTAGTAGCATATTCTGAAATCATTTTTTTTAATAAAACCTTATTCTTTTTGGGTCTTTTATTTATTCAAAATAGGCTTAGTTTTAAATCATATAAGATTTATTAATATTTCTAAACACCATTTGATTTTCCAAAACCATCCAAATCTTTTTAGTAGGTTTTTATTTGATTAGTTGGTTCAAATAATTCATCTTGAATTATTTGGAAAGTATTTTAATATGATTTATTAATCATTTAAGATTGGGTATTTGTTTTAATTCCCATAGGATTTGGTTTAAGCCCATTTATTTTATTATGGCAATTCTTTATCCAATATTTTTATTTGGATTGGGATTAATAATTCATTCCACTTGTTTAAAGATTTGGTTTGATTTTTAATATTCTTTATTTGATATTTCTTTCTTCAACTTATAAAATCCATATCTTTTTATTTAGAGATCCAAACTTGGGAATTCCAATTTGTGAAATCTTGTTTTAATTTGTTTATCCTTTTAAAACTCTCTTTGGATTATTTGCTCACCAATTGGTATGGGTTTCTTGATAGATGCCTTATTAACTTTGGGAATTCAATTTCTCATCTTATTAAATTCATAAGATTTTATTTATGGTTCCAAATTAAGTGAAACCCATTTATATGGTCTTATGCTATTTCTGTTTGTCTTTCTTGATCCTTTGTGATTGTTTGTTGAACAATTTTTATATGGATCAAATCCATGGATTTGGAGATAACTTGGAAATGGTTTTTATTCCATTAGGGTTTAGGGTTTGGATTTATTTTCCCAAGTGTTTAAATTTCCAGATACATTCATTAAGGAATGCATTTCTCTTGATTGGGATTTTTGTTAGATTCAAACTTTTACCAAAGTTTGTTCAAGATGGGGTTTTATGTTTCCTTTTAGAAACAAAAGTTTCTTTTCACCTTGATTTTCAACAAAAAATTATTTTGTTTATTTATTTTTCACATTACAAGATTTGGAAAATCTTGGGATGTGACAGCCCCTGTCTCTCATTCACTCGAGCATGTCCCTCTTGTCCTTGTGCATCCTCTAACACCTCTGGTTTGTCCTACATCACCCAGGTCACCATCTCTGTCCACCCCTGCAAACAACCGAGGCGCCGCCCAACCCCGACAAGCAATCACGGTAACTACAGAGCGCCCCTTGACTTCTCTTGCATACGACTAGGTTCGCCGTGTCCTTGTGCAGATACTGATGCCTTGCGTTTTCCCTATGGTGACCCAGGTCGTCGCCTTTGTCTCCGGCAGTGAGCACCCGACACTCAGAGCAACTCCGACGAGCCCTAGCCACTGCTACAACATGCCCCCGCCCCAACCGCGACCATGTTGAGCTTCCTCGTACACTCGCGAGTTTGGTAAGAAACACCGAAACCCCCATACCCCTCTGTATTCACCGGACCATCGCCTCTAGTAGCATCGCTGTCGCTGTAGCCACGCGCGCCGCCAGTTCTTGGTCAAGCCGCTGTGAGCCGTTAGATCTAGATCCAGCGCATCAGATTAGATCACTTAATGAAGGGGTATGATTATATATGGCCCGTGCGTTGCCACTTAAATCCTACGGCTCTGGATGACCGATCCAACCGAATTGGTACGGGCCAATCAGATGCGTACACGTGTCTAGGATTTTGTTTTAAAATCTATTTTTGAATCTATTAGAGATTTAAAGTTGTAAAATTCATAACTTTTGTTCTGTTTATCCAAAAAATGCAAATAATATATCAATGGATTCACAAAATTAAATCCTACACACATGTAGGCTTGGTTTTGTATTTTGCCTATGTTAAAATAGAATTTTATGGAGAGACATTTGTAGGCTTATTTTGTGTATAAAAATTATTTACAAAATGTTTTAAAAGCCAAATTAAGTTTATTTAGTCTATAAATGTTTATTTTAGTGTTTTAGTACTGTTTTACTTGTCAGGTTTAGTTTAGAAAAATCATCACATGGCATTTGCATGCATTCATATATTTTTTCTTGATTATTTGAAATATGAATTTGGTGTTATCATTTCATGTGTAGATTTTGGTGATAGTGGTGATTGTGATTGTGAGGATTGTTGCTACTCCCCCAACTACCAAGGCAAGTGGTGCTTCATATTTTTGTCCCAATATTTTGACTACGAATTAGTGATATTTTGTATAGGGCTTGCATGATGTTTTTTCTAAGTATCTATATGCTATGCTTGGGAAATCCTAGTAGTTGTAGACTTGTTAGAATTTTCTCTAAGTTAAGATACTTACTATATTGCCATGCTTAGCCTAGCTAGTATCAAACAAGGATGGATTATATACATGCTATGGAAAATGTTGCTAAGTATTTGACTTGTGCTTTGCTTAATAAAACAACTAAGTGAATGAATCACCTGGGTGGAATGGTGTGTTTGGGTTATGCTGAGTGGTTACATAAGGCCCATATCTATGGTCTACCTTGTGTATCACACTTGTGGAAAGCCAGCCAAGAACAAAGGGGTTTGAGATGCCAAATGTTAAGAAGCTTCTAGTGCAGCCACATGGCAATATGTGCTCTGCCTGGATCATATAGGTTGCAATAACTTAGCCAAATGGACAGTTGGTGGTAGGGGGTGATAGGTTTGGAGCGCGTCCATTTTGGTCTAAGGGAAGGCTTCTGAAAGGTCTTGTCTCGATGCATGTCGAGTCTTGTGGGGAAAGTGCACCACCTCTCGAGAAGGAAGAATCTAAGTACTTAGCCGTGTCCCCGGCAATGGACAATTTGAGCATCAAGATATGGAAGCTATCAAGAATCTCCTCATCCCAATTTTCTAAGTTAAAAACTGGTAGTTGAACAAGGGTGAAGGTTCACCAATGTCTATTGGTGGTTCCTTGGGAGTTTTTATCAAACAAAAACTTAGTGTTTTCAACTGATAGGCAAAACCTATTTTGAGCAAAGCAAGCCTAAGCTACACTTAGCCAAATTCATATAGAAGCTAGAAACTATTATTCTACTAAGCTGTCACTTGCCAATACTATTCTAATGTATTGACCACTATGGCTATAACTTGTGATGTTGCAGGTTACTCTGATGAGGATTAGGGTTGTGAGTCTACAATCAACATGTTTGTCTGTGGCAGATGAAGACTTTACTTTATTTTCTTAAGCTAAACTCTTGTACTAGCCTATGGATATGGAGTTGTAAAAGACTATGTTATCTCTGGAATGACTATGTAATAATGACCTTTGTTTCTGTGTACTTCATCTTAAACTGTGGATGCTAGTAATTGATCCAGGGACTAGCATTGCAATCACAAGGACCTTAACCTTTATAAAGGTGGGGTCTTACACATGGCATATGGGATCTGCCTTGATCATATATGTTGCAATAACTTAGCCAGATGGATAGATGGTGGTAGGGGGATAGGATGGAACGCGTCCATTTGGTCTAAGGGAAGGCTTCTGAAAGATCTTGTCCCGATGCATGTCAAGTGTTGTGGGGAAAGTGCACCACCTCTCGAGAAGTAAAAACCAAAGTACTTAGTTGTGTCCCCGGCAATGGACAATTTGAGCATCAAGACATTGAAGCTATCAAGGATTTCCTCATTCCAATTTCTAAGTTAAAAACTTATGGTTGAACAAGGGTAAAGGTTCACCAATGTCTATTGGTGGTTCCTTGGGAGTTTTTGTCAAACAAAAACTTAGTGTTTTCAACTGATAGGAAAAACCTATTTTGAGCAAAGCAAGCCTAAGCTACACTTAGCCAAATTCATATGGATGTTAGATACTACTATTCTACTATGGTATCACTTACCAATACAATTTCAAATGTATTGACCCACTGTGGCTATAACTTATGATGTTGCAGGTTAATCTGATGAGGATTAGGGTTATGAGTCTACACTCAACATGCTTGCATGTGGCACATGAAGATGAAGACTTTTACTTTATTTACTTATGATGTGAACTCTTGTATTAGCCTATGGCTATGGAGTTGTAAAAGACTATGTTTATCTCTGGAATGACGATGTAATAAAGACCTTTGTATCTGTGTACTTCATCTTAAACTGTGGATGCTAGCATTTGATCTAGGGACTAGCATTGCAATCACAGGGACCTTTCCTTATAAAGGTGGGGTGTCACATCCCAAGATTTTCCAAATCTTGTATGTGAATAATAAATAAAATAAATAATTGTTGAATTTTAGGGTGAAAAGAAAACTTTTGTTTCTAAATGGAAACTTAAAAATCCCATCTTGAACAAACTTTGGAAAAATGTTTGAATCCAACTAAATTCAAATCAAGTGAAATGCATTCTTTCATAAATGCATCTTGAAATTTAAACATTTGGAAAATAAACCAAAACCCTAAAACCCTAATGGAAGAAAAACATTTACAAGATATCTCTAAGACCATGGTTTTGGATCCATATAAAAATTTGTCAACAAACATTTATAAATGATCAAGAATGACAAATAGAAATATTATAAAACCATATGAATTGGTTTTATTTAATTTGGAGCCATAAATAAAATCTTATGAAATTAATAAGATAAGGGAATTGAATTTCCAAAACTACTAAAGCACCTATCTAAAAACCCATACCAAATGGTGAGCAAATAAACCTAAAGATATTTAAAAGGATAAACAAACATTAAATAAGATTTTACAAATTGAAATCACCAAGTTTGGATCTATAAATAAAAAAGATATGGATTTTAGAAGATAAAGAAAGAAATATTAAATAAGGAATATTTAAAGGCCAAATTAAATCTTGGCCTAATCCATAAGCAAATGGAATAAATATAATCCAAATCCAAATAAAATAATGGATAAAGAATTTTCAAATTAAATAAAATGGCATTAACCAAATTCTATTATAAAGACAAAATCCCTATTAGAAATGATTAATTAAATCATGGGAAAATAATATTTGGAATTTACCCAAGTGGAATAAAAGTTGTTTAATTAACTTAAATAAGATCAAAGAAATCTTCCAAATAAAATTTATGGAATTTAAAACTATATTTAATTTCATTGAAATAAAAACAAATACCCAATTCAAATGATTTATAAATCATATTAAATATTTTCCAAATAATTCAAGGTGAATTATTTGACAACCTAATCAATAAATAAAACCTACTTAAAAGATTTGGAAGAATTTAGATTTCAAATGGAGTTTGAAAAACATTATTAAATCTTATTTGAAATAATACAAGGGCCTATTTTAATTAATTATTATCCCCTAAAAAGAATAAATATATTATTCTAAATTTGACTTCAGAATGTATTACTAATCAGTGTTTGAATCCACACAAAGTTTGAGAGAAGTTTAAACTCAAATGAATGTTTGAATTGATTAAACAAAATCAAAACGGATTATTAGAATTGGAAAAAGAAAAGAGAAACAGAACAAAAAAATGAGCAAAGCCAGCCCAACCCAGCTAGCCCACTAAGCCCAGTAGCCCACTCTCACTCCCCCCCAAACCGTTTTCTTCTACTCGCGATCAAACCCGCAAAGACACTGACAGTTGGACCCCACCTCCCCTCTCTCTCACTCGCTGACGACCTTGCCCCACCTGCCAGACCATCATCTCCACCCGCCGCTGTGACCGCGCCTCCTCCCGACCGTTTCTGGCAAAATATTCTCGGCGTCAATACGCGTTGATGGCACAGTAATTTCCTCTCGCGACCACTCCCTCTTAAGCACCTCTCCCTCCTCGACATTTCCCCTTAGACCCTGCTGCCAGAGAGCCACCAGGCTGCCTCTAATTTGCCTTGCACTGCCACTGCCTCCGACGAACTCCGACGGTGATTCCGGCCATCCGCCACCGCGCCTTGCCCCCTCGACCATGCTCACTTGTTCCCCATCAACCATGGAACCTCCCAGTAGTCTCAGCTTTCTCGCGCTTGACCCATAGCGTCGGCAACGACGACAGCTGAACATCGCCGCCGTCTGCCTTGACTCCGGCGAGTCCTCCTGGTAAGCACAGACCCCCTTGCCCTCCTTTTGATGCACACATGTCAGTGACTCGCGCATGAAGCTAACCGCATCCTTCGTTTGCTTTCTCGTGCTCCGTAGCATCGCCCTCGTCGATGACTGACCGCACCCGTGCCAGCGAGCTACTCCGGCGAGGAATTCCGACTGACCCCGTGCGCCCTCGACAAACAGCAAGCACGTTGAGCTTTAGCATCACTCCGCGAACCTGGTGAGCCACCTAATCCTCTCCCTTGCTTCCTTTAGCCGCCGCAGCGCCGCTAGCAGAGCGCCGCCGCCGCGCGCCACCGTCGTCGCGCCGCCAGTTATTGGCAAAGCAGTAGGAGCCATCCGATCTGGATCCGAGTGATGCAATAGAACCTAAGCGAAGAGGTATCCTGCGATCTGTGCCGTGCGATTAAGTTAGATCCTGCGGCCAGAGCTGATCGATCTATGCGAACTGTTTTTGTCCAATAGGAAGCAGCCACATGGCCCAGAGTTTGTTATAAAAACAGAAATTGATCTATTAGATGTTCAATTTTATAAAATTCATAACTTTCAAACCACACGTCCAAATTTTGCAAACTTTATATAAATGGAATCAGCAAGACAAATCCTATCCAACCATGCACTTTGTTTAGTGAATTGCTTATGGAAAAATGATTGTTTTTGCAGAAACTTGTGTAGGCATAATTTGAATATAAAATTCATTCTAAAATTATTTATGTGATAAAATCTTTGGCAAATGGATTGTTTTGAACCTACTAACCTTAGAAACCAATTCATGGATTTGAAAATGTATTTGGTAAAGCTACAGAGTAAATATTTGATTTAAAGCATTTCTAGTCAAATAAAAATAATGTTTATTTATTAAGAATGCTTTTTGGAGGAAACCTTTGGGAAATGTTTTCATTTAAACTCTCTGAACCTAAACACAAAGATTTATGTTTTGAAAACATATTTTTTGAACCCTATAAAATTTATTGCTTTGCTAAAGGCAATTCTAACCACATAAAATATTGATTTGGTTTAAAAATGGTTTATAAGTAAAAATATTTTGCAAATGATTTTGCCAATTTATAAAATGACCAATAGGTGTTTTCAAATGTTTATAACCCATTAGAAACCACTTTTTCAAATAAAACCATCTTTAGCATGCTTGCATGCATTGCTTTGTTTCTATTATTTTATGTGATTGTTTGCTTGAATGGTGGATTGAAATTGTACCTTGCTTGATTGAATTATAGTGATTTGAAGAGTGTGAATATTGCAAGATAAAGGAGTGAACTTATATTCTCTACCAAAAAGGCAAGTGATGCTTCATACTTTTTATCCCATTATTTTCACTATGCATTAGTGATATTTCTAAAGTAGGACTTGCATGGAATTTTTGCTAAGTATAAACTATGCCATGGGAAATCCTAGTAGATGAAACCTTAGTAGAATTTTCCTAAGTTAAATTTCCTACTACTATCATGCTTAACTTAGCTAGTAGAAAACAAGGGTGGAATATATGCATACTATGGAATGTTTCTAAGTCAAGGACTTGTGTTTTGTTTAATAAAACAACTAAGTGAATGAATCACCTGGGCGTAATGGAAGGAATGGTTTGTGTTGAGTGGTTACACAAGGCCCATTTCTATGGTTTACCTTGTGTATCTCACTTGTGGATGGCCACCCAGGAACAAAGAGATTTGAGATGTCAAATGTTGAGAAGCTTCAAGTGCAGCCACTTGGCATTATGGGCTCTGTCTGGATCATATAGGTTGCAATAACTTAGCCAAATGGACAGTTGGTGGTAGGGGATTGATAGGTTGGAGCGCGTCCATTCTGTTCTAAGGGAAGGCTTCTGAAATATCTTGTCTTGGTGAAACCAAGTCTTGTGGGGAAAGTGCACAACCTCTGCAGATGGAAGAATCTAAGTACTTAGCCATGTCCCTGGCAAAGGACAATTTTATAATCAAGACATGGAAGCAATCAAGAATCTCCTCATCCCAATTTCTAAGTTAAAAACTTGTGGTTGAACAAGGGTTGAAGGATCACCAATTTCTATTGGGAGATGCCTTGGGTGATTTTGTCAAGCAAAAACTTAGTGTTTTCAAATGATAAGGAAAATCTATTTTGAGCAAAGCAAGCCTAAGCTCCACTTAGCCAAATGCATATAGATGATAGACTCCACTATACTACCATAGTATCACTTGCCAATACAATTCAAATGTATTGACCCTTGTGGCTATAACTTATTATGTTGCAGGTTTGTTTGATGTTAGTGAAGTTTATTGATTAGGATTACAAGTCTACAACGAACATGACTGCCTGTGGAACTTTGAAGATGAAGGACCCCATGCTATTGCTATATTCTACCGCATTGTAATGAAATAGCCAAATGAGCTATGTAAGATGTAATAAATTATTTTCTTCCTGGTTATAAAGTTGTATTATGACCTTTGTTTCTTGATATTACATCTTAACTGTGGATGCTAGCTATTGATCCAGGGACTAGCATTGTAAACACAGGGATCTCTACCTTATTAAAGGTTGGGAACCTTACATGGGGTCTTATAATATATGTGTTAGAGAAATGCCTGGGCCGCTAGCCTAAGCCATGCCTAATCATGGTGGAAACTTGCAGCATTACCATAATGAGAAATCTGTGAAGCATCCTCAATAAAAACTTATGCAAATAGCAAATAAAAAGATCGCTCGGATGCTCATTGTCTGTTTGCCTTGTCATTTTGATTATGGGATAGCTCATGTATCATGTGCAAGGGGTACCCCTTTGGCGGTTCTTTATGATATGCATGTATTTACGATGACAAGAACTTACAGGTAACTAAAGTTGAGTAGCATGAGGAGCGTCCCTCGTACTCAAGGGACATGGGATTTCCGGTTTATGGTCTGTCAAGCATATAACTCATAATGGACCTCACTTTCACATTACCCACATAAATATGCATATGATAGGGGAAATGAGAGATCAAAGCTAATGAGTACCTTACTTTCAGCATTTGGAAGCCTTTCAAACTTTTCAAAACATTTTCACCTCCTTGTTGAGTCACCACTTATTCTATGAGCACCTTCTTGAGAGCATAGTTGTCATTCTTGTGTTTGTCTCAAAACTTGGTTAATTATGTCATGACTTTGATGCTTGTATCTCTGATATCTTCACTTCTAGTCTTCACTTGAACTTTAGAGGTGCCTTGGCATTTATATTGTGCTCTACAAACAAAGGCAAGCGAGATACCACTCTATCATACTTTATTATGAGCATTGCAATGTTGCTTATGTTTATGTTTCATGCTACTTATTATTATTGAGTTGGAATCTCTTCATAGCTTGCATTGACTATTGAGTAGACTTAGTTGCATACTTCTTATTATGAATGGTTTAAGTATCTACTCCTATGCTGAGAATATATACATCATCTGAAGCAAATGTGTTCGTGAAAGTTCTTTTATCGCACTCAGTTTTCAACTGAATTGCTTGAGGACAAGCAATAAGCTAAGCTTGGGGGAGTTGATACGTCCAAAACGTATCTAATTTCCCGAACACTTTTTCAATTGTTTCTCCTCTAACTTGTGTGATTTGGATAAAACTAACACGGACTGACGCTGTTTTCAGCAGAATTACCTTGGTGTCTAGTTTTTGTGTAGAAAATCAACTATCAGGAAAAATCCCGGAAAATATGCCAAAAATCCTATTTCACCAGAAGATCCACGGAGCCAAAATACAAGATGGAGTGGAGCCCTAGGGGACCCACACCCCCTGCCGCGCGGGTGGGCCTAGCCTGCGCCTAGAGGGGGTGTGGCTGCCCTAGGCACCCCCTCGGCCTCCCTCTTTGCCTATAAGATGCCTCCTGACCTAAAAACCGAGGGGGGTCGACGTTTTTCATAAAGAGTTCTGTTGCGCCGCCACCATCAGAAACCGCGATCCGGAACCAGAAACTCTGTTCTGGCACCTTGCCGGGATGGGGAATTTGGGGAGGATCATCGCCATCGTCATCACCAACGCCTCTCCATCAACCATCAATTTTTCCCTCATCCATGAGTGAGTAATACCCCGCTGTAGGATATGGGGATGGTATGGATTGGATGAGTTCTACCATGTAATCGAATAAGATTGTTAGGGCTTGGTGCCTAGTATCTCTATTAGTGCTATTTGACTTTGTTGCAACTTGTTGTGCTTAATGCTTGTCACTAGGGCACAAGAGCCATGATCTCAGATCTGAACTTATTATTGAATCATTATGATAGTATTGTTTGTGATCTTATTCGCAAGTTGTGTACACATATCATTTCCGGATCCAAAGGCCCCGAAGTGACAGAAATTGGGACAACCTGAGGGGATGGCTATGATGTGAGGATCACATGTGTTCACGGAGTGTTAATGCTTTACTCCGGTGCTCTATTACAAGGAGCACCTTAATTGCCAGTAGTTCCCTTGAGGCCCCGCTGCAACGGGATGGCAGGACAAAAGATGTTGTGCAAGTTCTCATTGCGACCATGCATGACTATTGATGGCGCCCAGCACTGTCGTGGGGCGCTTCATTGGAAACCCTAAGAGAAGGTGTGATGAGCACAATAGCAAGTTTTCCCTCAGTAAGAAACTGTGGTTATCGAACCAGTAGGAGGAAGGAAATGTCACACGGGTGTTGCAAGCAATGCGGAGACCTGCACACACAAACTCAAGACTTTGCCCCAACGAATCAGTGAGGTTGTCAAGCTCACCGGTTTGCTGTAACAAAGGATTAAACGTATGGTATGGAAGGTAATGGTTTGCAGCAACTAAACAAGTAACATTGGAAGATGTATCAATGGTAAAGATTGGACCGGGGTCCATAGTTCATTAGAGGTGCTCTCCTTAGATAAACAACAAGATATGAAGGGTAAAAAATTACAGCAGGGCAATTGATAGGAACTGAGCAAGGCATAACAATGCAATACCAGACAAAAAGATCCTATGAGATTCGATTGGGAAATACAACAATATACATAGATCGCCATCCTACTGCATCTATGACTAGAAGTCCACCTTCAGGATATCATCCGAAACCCCTCCAGTATTAAGTTACAAGCAACAGACAACTGCTTTAAGCAAAGTGTGTAAGGTAAACAATCTACTTGTTCCATGAACAAGAGACCGTTGTTTTCTCCCTAGTAGAAACATCACATCTACAACCAAAGAGATTTTTGTCACTTCCCTCGGAAACTAGAGGCATGAACCCACTATCGAGCATAAATACCCCCTCTTGGAGTCACTAGCAACTACTTGGCCAAGATAGCTACTAACAACGGAGAGCATGCAAGATCACAAACAACAAAGACATGAGACAAAACCATTAATCAATCTGATATAGTAATCTCAATATCCATCGGATCCCCGCAAACACAACATGCATGATTACAAATAGATTAGATCTTGATCATGAACGGAGCTCACAAGATCTATACATGAAAGCACAAAGGAGGAGATACAACCATCTAGCTACTACATGGACCCATATTCCAAGGTGGAACTACTCACGCATCATACCGGAGAGAAGGCCTCCGGGATGATCTCCCCTCCGGCAGGGTTCCGGGAAGAACTTCAGATCCCCCTGATCTAGGGACGACGGTGGCGGTGGCTATAGAAGGTTTCGTGGAATATTGATTGGGTACTTAGGTTTTCTGCATCGGGGGCTTCTTATAGGCGAAGAGGCGAGGCCGGGAGGCGGCCACCCTGGTTCGCGTCTCCGTCTCGTCTTCTGGATTCGTGTCCCTCGCGGTAAAATATTGACTTTCGCTTTTGTCCCGTCCAATTCCGAGAATATTGATTTTCTGCCTTTCTGGAACCAAAAACAGAAGAAATCAGGCAAATGGCTCTGTGGCAACTTGTTAATTGGTTAGTTCTAGAAAAGATATAAAAACACCTCAAAGTGTAGACAAAGCAAAGCAAAGTATATACTAAACAAGCATGGAGCATCAAAAATTATAGATACGTTTCCGATGTATCAAGCATCCCAAAGCTTAACTCCTGCTCGTCCTCGATTAGGTAAGTGATAAAATAATAATTTTTGAGGTGACATGCACCATCGAAACCAAGATCAAACCATTTGCAAGCATTCAAAGTTGGGATCAAAGAACTCTAAATATGTGCATGAAAGATGGAGTTCTGACAATAGGACATAGTAACTATGCATGCAACATGAAAGGCTACAAACAAATATCATGAATAGCATGCATTGAAAAATGTTTGTTTGTTTCACAAACAGAAAACATAGCATAGTGGCAATCAGCTTGTCCCTCATAGAGTAGAAAATAGATGCATAGGACACCTTCAAAGTTCACAAGGGTGACTAGAAACAAGTAGCACAAGAACAAGTAATATCACAATATGCATCAATCAATAAGCTTTGAGACACTACACACAGAATGACAACTATGATCTCTTAATGGTACCTAAAGGTAGAAGGTGGAGACTCAAATAATGGTGGAAGAAAATCCCTACACAAAGGGACGCAGGGATATCAAGTTTCAAAAAGAGATTCCAAAAATTATGGTACTTGTTAGCTTTTAGCCCTCATTGCCCCTATCATAAGCATCTTGATGTAGGGTTCGCAGCATAGAAAACAAAAAATTTCCTACGATGAGAACTATGTACCAAGATCTATCTACTAGATAGAAAAATGGGGGGATATATATCCATAGAGAACATACCCTTGAAGACCGACAAAGCTTAACGAGTTAGACTCGTGGTTGATGTAGACGATCTCTTGCCGATCTCAAGATCGAGTGGAAGTCCTAGCGCTGCAAAACAACATCGCATTCGTGCTCGCACACACGTACAAGACACTGAGCAACCTCCGCCTCCTCGCTCTAGTGATGCAGCGGAAACACAACCCTTTCTTGCCGAATAGCCACCAGGAACAAGTATCTCGCTAGTCCAAGACCATGGGGAATAAATTCTAGAGGGGGAGAGAGATCCTTCACGAGGAGGTGTGAGTGAGAGAGAGAGGACAGGGGTGCCTTTTATAGGAGAGGGGGGACCCCAAGGGGGTGGCCAGCGCATGGGGGCTGCCCCCTTGCCCTCCCCTCATTCATGTGGGTGGACACTCCACTCACAAAAATCTCTTCCATTCCCTCCACTCAAAATCCCACTCAAAATTGCTATTAAATTTCCACCAAATTTAATGCAAACTCTCATTAAATAAAACTCCTTTTATTTATTCAGAATTTTGTCAATTACTTTAATGACAAACATTCACATAAAACCCCTTGCTAGTATTCCATTTCACATGCAAAAACACTTTCTGAAATTTCACCAGAAAACCTGTTTCTGTATCTAGTGAAATAAATTCATGCGCTTGTTATTCTTTCTGGCATGAAACTTTTGCTCCAATTGGATGTAAGTGTCCCTTAAGTGTTCCACCCTACGGATCGCGAATAATGCGGACATGATCGAGACCCTTCTCCGATCAATAATCAGAAGAGGGACCTGGAGATCCATACTGACTCCTCCCACACATTCAACGATGACTTTCCTGTGATCGTCGGAACCTTTTATGCTAGTATCTTAATCAATTTGTTTCACGATATATTACATGTCCGAGATTCGATCATCGGTATATCCATACCTAGTTTGATCTCATTACCGACATGCACTCTTCTCTCGTTCCCGTGATATAACATTCTAGTGATCAAATCACTTTCTTACAAGCTAACCAATGTGATATCATCGAGAGGGCCCAGAGTATATCTATCTGTCATTGGGATGAACAAATTCCACTCTCGATCCATGAGCCTCAACATAACACTTTAGTAGTTCTGAAGCCATCTTTATATGTCATCAAGAAAATCTTCCGGTGTTAGTGATTGACATGATCTCATGGTCTAAGGATTAGGATCATTTCGTAAGTTGTTATAGCAATATAAACTCAATGACTTTGATATTAATGCTATACTTCGGATGAATGTTCATCACATCATTACACTAATGTTGTGACCTCGTTATTAACAACATCCAATGTCTATGATCAGGAAACTTTGATCATATTGTTAATCAACGAGCTAGTTTATGAGAGAGGCATAACTAGGAAATTTATGTTTGTTTATTAAACACACATGTATTAACGTTTCCGTATTAATACAATTATAGCATGCAAAATAAACATCTATCATATACTTGGAATACGCATAATAAACACTTTATTTTTGCCTCTCAGGGCATATTCCCTTCAGTCTCCCACTTGCACTAGAGATAATAATCTAGTTACATAGTGATGTATCTAACACCCATGGAGTTCTGGTGTTGATCATGTTTTGCTCTAGGGAGAGTTTTAGTCAACGAATCTTCTACATTGAGATCCGTATGTACTGTACAAATCTTTATATCTCCATCCTTGACATGTTCACGGATGGAGTGAAACTGGCACTTAATATGCTTGGAATACTTGTGAGACCTTGGTTCTTCGGCATTGGCAACGGAACCATTGTTGTCACAATAGATCACCATTTGGTCCAACGCACTTGCAACCACACCTAGTTCAGATATGAACTCCTTCATCCAAACTGCTTCCTGAGCCGCTTCCGAAGCAGCAACATATTCGGCCTCCGTTGTTGATCCCGCCACCACAGGTTGTTTGGAGCTCCTCCAACTAACCGCTCCGCCATTCATGAGAAATACGTATCCGGATTGAGACTTAGAGTCATCTGGATCGGTGTCAAAGCTAGCATCGAAATAACACTTAGCGACGAGCTCTTCTTCCCCTCCGTATACAAGAAACATATCCTTAGTTCTTTGCAAGTACTTAAGGATATTCTTGACCGCTTTCCAGTGTTCCGAACCTGGATCCTATTGGTACCTACTAGTCAAACTAATATCATGTGCCACATCCGGTCTTGTACATAGCATGGCGTACATTATAGAGCCTATGGCTGAAGCATAGGTGAATTTATCCATTATCTCTCTTTCTTCCGTTGTAGCCGGACTTTGAGTCTTACTCAATGTCGTGCCTTGCAACATAGGTAAGAACCCCTTCTTACTTTCTTTATCACATCCCAAAATTTCCAAATTTTGTAATGTGAAAAATAAATAAACAAAATAAATAATTGTTGAAATTTAGGGTGAAAAGAAACTTTTGTTTCTAAATGGAAACTTAAAATCCCATCTTGAACAAACTTTGGTTAAATATTTGAATCCAACTAAATTCAAATCAAGTGTAATGCAATCTTCAAAAATGCATCTAGAAATTTAAACACTTGGAGAATAAACCAAAACCCTAAAACCCAAATGGAATAAAATCAATTCCAAGTTATCTCCAAGATCATGGATTGGATCCATATAAAAATTGGTCAAACAAACATTTCAAATTGATCAAGAATGACAAATAGAAATATTATAAAACCATAGAAATTGGTTTCACTTAATTTGGAGCCATGGCTAAAATATTATGAATTTAATAAGATAAGGAAATTTAATTTCCAAAGCTAATAAAGCACCTATCTATAAATCCATACCAAATGGTGAGTAAATAATCCTAAAGAGAGTTAAAAGGATAAACAAATAGTAAATATTATTTCACCAATTGGAATCACTAAGTTTGGATCTATAAATAAAAGGATATGGTTTTTATAAGATAAAGATAGAAATATTAAATAAGGAATATTTAAAGACTAAATTAAATCTTGGCCTAATCCATTAAGAAAATGGAATGAATAGAATCCAAATCCAAATAAAATAAAAGGATAAAGAATTTCCAAATAAAATGGCATTAACCAAATTCTATTTGAATAAAGATAAAATCCCTATTAGAAATGAATAATTAAATCATAGGAAAATAATATTTGGAATTTACCCAAGTGGAATAAAAGTTGTTTAATTAAACTTAAATAAGATCAAAGAAATCTTCCAAATAAAATTTATGGAATTAAAACTATATTTAATTTCATTGGAATAAAGACAAATACCCAATTTTTTAATGATTAACAAATCATATTAAAAATATTCCAAATAATTCAAAGTGCATTATTTGACATCCTATTAAATGAATAAAACTTACTGAAAAGGTTTATGTGAACTATTGAAATCAAATAAGGACTAAAAATATATTTGATATTAACTGAATTCAAAGCAAAGGCCTTGTTTTAAATAATTATTATACCCTAAAAAGAATAAATAAATTATTCTAAATTTGACTCTAAAATGAACTATTAAACAGTATTTGAAGATACATAAAGTTCGGTTGAAGTGTGAAATTCAAAAGTTGTTTGAATTGATTAATCAAAATCAAAACGGAATATTAGAAATAGAAAAGGAAAAACAATCAGTACAAAAAAAATGAAAAGGAGCAGCCCAGCCCAGCTAAGCCCATCTGGCCCAGCAGCCCACCTCTCTCCTCTCTCCCCCGAAGCGTTTTTCTCTCACTCACGAAACGACCCGCGCAGTGAATGAAAACCAGGCCCCACTCTCCCTCTCTCTCTCACTGACGCTGAGCCCCACCTGCCAGCTCACCTTTTTCCCCGCCGCGACCTCTTCTTCCCCTAACCCCGCTGCCGTTGCTGCACTGATTTCTCTGCTTAAATCCGCCTTAATGCCGCGATTATTCCTCGCCGTGACCATGCAGTATTAAACGCCTGCTCCTCCTCTTTCATTGCCCCAGACATCGCCTCCCCACTGCCCCTAGGCTACTCGAATTGGTCCACACACCGTCGCGGTCGCCGACGCACTTCGGCGACGATTCCGGCCAGCCTCCATCGCCCCTCGCCTCCTCGACCACACGAGCGTGCTCTTCGTCACCAGGCGCACCTAATAGTAGCCGTAGCTCGTTTGCCCGCGCGCTAGAACGTCGCCTCTGACGACACCAATGCGCCACCGCCTTCGGCATCAACTCCGGCGACTTCCCTGGTAACACTCTGACCGCCCCTCTTCTCCTCCTTCACACGCGTGCACTCGCCACTCTCCCGCGCATCTAACCATGCTCCCTTTTTTCTCTGGCATGCTCTGTAGCCTCTCCATCAACGACGTCTGAGCGCAACCGACAGTGACAACGACTCCGGCAAGCAATTGTCGACCACCCCGTGCGCCCCTCGAGTAGACGACCCCACCTCGAGCTTCAGCAAGTCTCTGCGAGCCTAGTAAGACTCGCCAACCTCTCCCTCGCTTCCTACTTCGCCGGAGACACCACGGACAGAGCGCGCGCCGCCACTCGCCGCCGCCAGTGCCGCCACTTGTTGGTTGTTTGATTATCAGCCGTTAGATTTAGATCGCAAGGCTACGAATAGATGACTGAAGCGAACCGTTATGTTCAATTTGTGCCGCACGATTCAGTTAGATCCAATGACCCACACAGCACGATCCGCATGAACCGTTTTCGACGAATCAGAACAGCCCACGTGGCCCTACCTATTGTTATAAAAACGGATATGATCTATTTGTTGTTCAATTTTGTAAAATTTATAACTTTCAAACCACACGTCCAAATTTTGCAAATTTTATATCAATGGAATCCGCAAATCAAGTACTTTCTCACCATGCACTTTGTTTAGTAAATTGCTTCTGTTAAATTGATTGTTTTTGCAGAAACTTGTGTAGGCATATTTTGGATATAAAATTTGTTCTAAAATTATTTTAATGATAAAAACCTTTGGAAAATGGTTTGTTTTGAACCTACTGACCCTAGAAATCAATTTGTGGTATCAAAAACATATTTTGTGAAGCAAGAGAATAAAACTTTGAATTAAAGCATTTCTAGTCAAATAAAAATATTGTTTATTTGTTGAAAACACTTTTTGGAGGAAAACTTTTGGGAAATGATTTGATTTAAACTCTCTGACCCTAAACACAAAGATTTATGTTTTGAAAACATATTTTGTGAACCCTATAAAATTTATTTCTTTTCTAAAGGCAATTCTAACCACATAAAATATTCATTTGGTTTAAAAATGGTTTATAGGTAAAATCTTTTGCAAATAGTTTTGCCACTTTATAAAATGACCAATAAAGAAACCACTTTTGTAAATAAAACAATGTTTGGCATGCTTGCATGCATTGTTTTGTTTCTATTATTTTATGTGATGATGCTTGAATGGTAGATTGAAATATTGCTTGCTTGATTGAATTGTAGTGATTTGAAGAGTGTGAATATTGCAAGATCAAGGAGTGAACTTATATTCTCTACCAACAAGGCAAGTGATGCTTCATACTTTTGTCCCATTATTTTCACTATGCATTAGTGATATTTCTAAGTAGGACTTGCATGGAATTTTTCTAAGTGTAAACTATGCCATGGGAAATCCTAGTAGATGAAACCTTAGTATAATTCTCCTAAGTTAAGATTCCTACTAATATATGCTTAGCTTAGCTAGTAGAAAACAAGGGTGGATTATATTCATACTATGGAATATTTCTAAGTCAAGGACTTGTGTTTTGTTTAATAAAACAACTAAGTGAATGAATCACCTGGGTGGAATGGAAGGAATGGTTTGTGTTGAGTGGTTACACAAGGCCCATTTCTATGGTTTACCTTGTGTATCACACTTGTGGATGGCCACCCAGGAACAAAGAGATTTGAGATGTCAAATGTTGAGAAGCTTCAAGTGCAGCCACTTGGCATTATGGGCTCTTCCTGGATCATATAGGTTGCAATAACTTAGCCAAATGGACAGTTGGTGGTAGGGGATTGATAGGTTGGAGCGCGTCCATTTTGGTCTAAGGGAAGGCTTCTGAAAGATCTTGTCTTGGTGAAACCAAGTCTTGTGGGGAAAGTGTAAAATCTAAGTACTTAGCCATGTCCCTGGCAAAGGACAATTTGAGCATCAAGACATGGAAGCTATCAAGAATCTCCTCATCCAAATTTCTAACTTAAAATCTTGTGGTTGAACAAGGGTTAAAGGATCACCAATTTCTATTTGGAGATGCCTTGGGTGATTTTGTCAAGCAAAAACATAGTGTTTTCAAATGATAAGGAAAAACTATGCATATAGATGATACTCCACTATACTACCATAGTATCACTTGCCAATACAATTCAAATGTATTGACCCTTGTGCCTGTAACTTTTTATGTTGCAGGTTTGTTTGATGTTAGTGACGTTTATTGATTAGGATTACAAGTCTACAACCAACACGACTGCATGTGGCACTTTGAAGATGAAGGACCCCATGCTATTGTTATATTCTGCTGCATTGTAATGAGATAGCCAAATGAGCTATGTAAGATGTAATAAATTATTTTATTCCTGGTTATAAAGTTGTATTATGACCTTTTTTTCTTGATATTACATCTTAACTGTGTATGCTAGCTATTGATCCAGGGACTAGCATTATAAACACATGGATCTATACCTTATGAAAAGTTGGGAACCTTATAGATGGTATCAGAGCATTGTCTTGCCTATAGGATTTGTAAACCTAGGATTGGACAAACCCCTTAGAAAAATAGGAGTTGTATTTGTTCCAAAACTCATTTACAAACAATCTTGTATACTCTTTCCTCAACCTTTTGGGTTTTGATTCTACACCTCTTCTACTTCAACTTAATGGACAAAGTCTACCCCATGGCCAAAGACTTCAACATGAGCAAAGGACTTCACCAACTCAAGTGATTTCAACCTTATTCTCAACAAGGACTTCAACTTGGATATCACTAAGGACTAAAAATGAGACAAGAAATGTTACTCAAGAATTGAAGACTAAGGAAACACAACTTAGAAGGAACCATCATCACCTTGAAGTTTTGAGACCAAGATGCAAGAAATTCTCTAAGGATACAAACATCTTGTTCATGAAGAATCAACTAAGAAGGAAGGAATGATCTCAAGTGAACCATATAGTTGGACCACCATGTTTAGTTTAAATTAAACCCACCAACTTATGTGGTGTAACAAAAATAGTTTTGTTACCTAAAAATGTGCTTGAACTTTGTTTTTTGAGTGGAATGTTTGTTTGTGATTGGTTGCACATTGCTTGTGTGAATTGTGATGTGTGTGATTAGGACTATTTCCTTAGAAATCTTTTGCCCACTCTAATCCCAATCCAACCCAAACAGATGACTACTCCAAGAGACTCCAACATCAAGAATGGTGACAACAACAACAACAACAACAACCAAGAGATGCACATGAGAGATCAACTACTAGCAAACCAAACCCAGTTGAACCAAGTGACAGCTCAATATTTAGCCAACACCAGTGAGTTAGATCCAACCATGCAAAGGTTTTTGGAAACCCAAACCCAATGGTTGCATAAGGTGACAGATC
The DNA here is from genome assembly GCA_916181665.1 of Avena sativa. Taxonomy (NCBI): domain Eukaryota; kingdom Viridiplantae; phylum Streptophyta; class Magnoliopsida; order Poales; family Poaceae; genus Avena; species Avena sativa. Next base: position 515,631,368 of record OV702294.1, read on the forward strand.
AAATGATCAACATGGGAGGCAACTCTTCCCAAGGATTTTGTGACAACAAGGATGTCAAGGATGATATTCTAGAAGGAACCCAAGCTTGCAATATTTGTGGAGACAAGGATCCCACTTCCAAAGAGCATGAAGATCAATGCCCTAATTGTGAAGAGAAACATCCAACTGACCAATGCCCCACATCTCAAGCTACTTGTTTCCTATGTGAAGGAAATAATCATGTCCCTATCAAATGCCCCATCTATTCCATAGTTCAACAAAGGAAACAAGGTGGAGTGCAACAACATATTGCAGACTTCCATGAAGGAACAACTTCTACCAAGAAGAATGAAGGCAAAGTCAAAACCATGCATCATAAGGCCAAATCCCAAGTGTCCACAAAGTGTTGCTACTCTTGTGAAGAAGAAGGTCATATCTCTAGTAACTGCCCCAAGAAGAGAGAAAGATTTCCCACCTTTGTGGTGAAGTATGAAGAGCATGAACTAGAAGAACTCCTAGCTTTGGAGAGACCCAAAAAGAAGAAGAAGGACATAAGCCAGTTGCAATGTTACAATTGCAAAGAAATGGGACACTATGCCAGTGATTGCCCAGAAAAGAAGAAGAACCAAGGAAATAAACAAGAGGAATTGATACCAAAGAAGAAGAAGGATAATAGCCAAGTGATGTGTTTCAAATGCAAAGAGCTAGGCCATTATGCAGACAAGTGTCCAGAGAAGCTTCAACAAAACCCCAAGCAAGCCAAGAAGTAATCTAGTTGGAAAAATTTTAAGGGTGGTAGTACCCTAGTTGCCTTGAAGCCAACTTGTAACCCCTAGCCTTCCCAAATCTCGGGACGAGATTTATTTTAAGGGTGGTAGCCTGTCACATCCCAAAATTTCCAAATTTTGTAATGTGAAAAATAAATAAACAAAATAAATAATTGTTGAAATTTAGGGTGAAAAGAAACTTTTGTTTCTAAATGGAAACTTAAAATCCCATCTTGAACAAACTTTGGTTAAATATTTGAATCCAACTAAATTCAAATCAAGTGTAATGCAATCTTCATAAATGCATCTAGAAATTTAAATACTTGGAGAATAAACCAAAACCCTAAAACCCAAATGGAATAAAATCAATTCCAAGTTATCTCCAAGATCATGGATTGGATACATATAAAAATTGGTCAAACAAACATTTCAAATTGATCAAGAATGACAAATAGAAATATTATAAAACCATAGAAATTGGTTTCACTTAATTTGGAGCCATGGATAAAAGCAAGAGAATTTAATAAGATAAGGAAATTTAATTTCCAAAGCTAATAAAGCACCTATCTATAAATCCAAACCAAATGGTGAGTAAATAATCCTAAAGAGAGTTAAAAGGATAAACAAATATTAAATAATATTTTACCAATTGGAATCACCAAGTTTGGATCTATAAATAAAAGGATATGGTTTTTATAAGATAAAGATAGAAATATTAAATAAGGAATATTTAAAGACTAAATTAAATCTTGGCCTAATCCATTAAGCAAATGGAATGAATAGAATCCAAATCCAAATAAAATAAAAGGATAAAGAATTTCCAAATAAAATGGCATTAACCAAATTCTATTTGAATAAAGATAAAATCCCTATTAGAAATGATTAATTAAATCATAGGAAAATAATATTTGTAATTTACCCAAGTGGAATAAAAGTTGTTTAATTAAACTTAAATAAGATCAAAGAAATCTTCCAAATAAAATTTATGGAATTAAAACTATATTTAATTTCATTGGAATAAAGACAAATACCCAATTTTTTAATGATTAACAAATCATATTAAAAATATTCCAAATAATTCAAAGTGCATTATTTGACACCCTATGAAATGAATTAAACTTACAGAAAAGGTTTATGTGAAAAATTGAAATCAAATAAGGACTAAAAATATATTTGATATTAATTGAATTCAAAGCAAAGGCCTTGTTTTAAATAATTATTATACCCTAAAAAGAATAAATAAATTATTCTAAAATTGACTCTAAAATGAACTATTAAACAGTATTTGAAGATATATAAAGTTCGGTTGAAGTTTGAAATTCAGAAGTTGTTTGAATTGATTAATCAAAATCAAAACAGAATATTAGAGATAGAAAAGGAAAAACAATCAGTACAAAAAAATGAAAAGGAGCAGCCCAGCCCAGCTAAGCCCATCTGGCCCAGCAGCCCACCTCTCTCCTCTCGCCCCCGAAGCGTTTTTCTCTCACTCACGAAATGACCCGCGCAATGAATGAAAACCAGGCCCCACCCTCCCTCTCTCTATCTCACTGACGCTGAGCCCCACCTGCCAGCTCACCTTTTTCCCCGCCGTGACCTCTTCTTCCCCCAACCCCGCTGCCGTTGCTGCACTGATTTCTCTGCTTAAATCTGCCTTAATGCCGCGATTATTCCTCGCCCTGACCATGCAGTATTAAACGCCTACTCCTCCTCTTTCATTGCCCCAGACATCGCCTCCCCACTGCCCCTAGGCTGCTCAAATTGGTCCACACAACGCCGCGGTGGCCAACGCACTTCGGCGACGATTCCGGCCAGCCTCCGTCGCCCCTCGCCTCCTCGACCACACGAGCGTGCTCTCCGTCACCAGGTGCACCTAATAGTAGCCGTAGCTCGTTCGCTCGCGCCCTAGAACGTCGCCTCTGACGATGCCAACGCGCCAACGCCTTCGGCATCAACTCCGGCGACTTCCCTGGTAACACTCTGACCGCCCCTCTTCTCCTCCTTCACACGCGTGCACTCGCCACTCTCCCCCGCATCTAACCTTGCTCCCCTTTTTCTCTGGTGTGCTCTGTAGCCTAGCCATCAACGACGTCTGAGCGCAACCGACGGTGACAACGACTCCGGCGAGCAATTGTCGACCACCCCATGCGCCCCTCGAGTAGCCGACCCCACCTCGAGCTTCAGCAAGTCTCTGCGATCCTGGTAAGACTCGCCAACCTCTCCCTCGCTTCCTACTTCGCCGGCGACACCACTGACAGAGCGCGTGCCGCCACTCGCCGCCGCCAGCGCCGCCACTTGTTGGTTGTTTGATTATCAGCCGTTAGATTTACATCGCAAGGCTATGAATAGATAACTGAAGCGAACCGTTATGTTCAATCTGTGCCGCACGATTCAGTTAGATCCAACAACCCACACAGCACGATCCGCACGAACCGTTTTCGACGAATCAGAACAGCCCACGTGGCCCTGCCTATTGTTATAAAAACGGATTTGATCTATTTGTTGTTCAATTTTGTAAAATTCATAACTTTCAAACCACACGTCCAAATTTTGCAAATTTTATATCAATGGAATCCGCAAATCAAGTACTTTCTCACCATGCACTTTTTTTTAGTAAATTGCTTCTGTTAAATTGATTGTTTTTGCAGAAACTTGTGTAGGCATATTTTGGATATAAAATTTGTTCTAAAATTATTTTAATGAAAAAAACCTTTGGAAAATGGTTTGTTTTGAACCTACTGACCCTAGAAATCAATTTGTGGTATCAAAAACATATTTTGTGAAGCAAGAGAATAAAACTTTGAATTAAAGCATTTCTAGTCAAATAAAAATATTGTTTATTTGTTCAAAACACTTTTTGGAGGAAAACTTTTGGGAAATTATTTGATTTAAACTCTCTGACCCTAAACACAAAGATTTATGTTTTGAAAACATATTTGGTGAACCCTATAAAATTTATTTCTTTTCTAAAGGCAATTCTAACCACATAAAATATTGATTTGGTTTAAAAATGGTTTATAGGTAAAATCTTTTGCAAATAGTTTTTCCACTTTATAAAATGACCAATAAAGAAACCACTTTTGAAAATAAAACAATGTTTGGCATGCTTGCATGCATTGTTTTGTTTCTATTATTTTATGTGATGGTGCTTGAATGGTAGATTGAAATATTGCTTGCTTGATTGAATTGTAGTGATTTGAAGAGTGTGAATATTGCAAGATCAAGGAGTGAACTTATATTCTCTACCAGCAAGGCAAGTGATGCTTCATACTTTTGTCCCATTATTTTCACTATGCATTAGTGATATTTCAAATTAGGACTTGCATGGAATTTTTCTTAGTGTAAACTATGCCATGGGAAATCCTAGTAGATGAAACCTTAGTAGAATTCTCCTAAGTTAAGGTTCCTACTACTATCATGCTTAGCTTAGCTAGTAGAAAACAAGGGTGGATTATATTCATACTATGGAATATTTCTAAGTCAAGGACTTGTGTTTTGTTTAATAAAACAACTAAGTGAATGAATCACCTGGGTGGAATGGAAGGAATGGTTTGTGTTGAGTGGTTACACAAGGCCCATTTCTATGGTTTACCTTGTGTATCACACTTGTGGATGGCCACCCAGGAACAAAGAGATTTGAGATGTCAAATGTTGAGAAGCTTCAAGTGCAGCCACTTGGCATTATGGGCTCTTGTCACATCCCAAAATTCTCCTAATTTTGGAATGTGAAATAAATAAATAAATTTGATTAATTGTTTGATTATGTTCAAAATTCTCAAAGATAAGAAACTTTTTGAATAGAAAATCCTCTCGACCTTGAATTCAAAATCTTATACTCTTTTGTTAAGACCTAAGTAGCCATATAGGCAAAAGGGCATGGATTGATTATGGATTGTGGAATTGGTGTGCAAGATTTCAAAATGAAACTCATGAAGCATTCATAAGCATTTCATCCATGCAAAGTTCTCACAAACTGAATCCAAATCCTGGTATCTAAAATCCTATAGTTGATTTGCCCAGATGTTCCTAAAGGAAATTAAATTGACTTTATAAAACCCACTATTGTTAAGACAGCGATTATTGCTAAATTATAGCTTAAAAAGATCCAATTGATATTACAAAAATTTTAGAAACAAAATTGAGCTCATTTGGAGCTAGTATGAAATAGTTATGTATCAAATACAAACACATAAAGATATAAATAAAATGAAATGTACAAGGATTTATAAATTCACTACTTCCAAACTAGTAAAAAGATTACAAATTTAATCCTACAATGATCTATTCAATTTTAGAAAAATTTAGAAACAAGAATCATATCATTTGGAGTTCGTATGCAAAAGATATGAGGGAAACAACTCCAAAAAAAAAACTGAACGGGCTGGCCCACCTGGACCGGACCGAGCCAGCCGACCGAGCCAGCACGGGAAGGAGGATCGATCCCACTACTTTAAAAAGCGTGCAAAATCTGTTTTGTTAAACCTATCTCTATTCAAACACTTATAACTTTTTATCTACAACTCCGAATCGACTTCCGTTTGTTTCTACTTGTTCCCTACTCCAAGGCCTATCTCTACACCATCCTAAATCTCCATATAAACTCGTGGAGCCACGGCTGTACGAGTTTCTATTCTCGAAATCCCGAATCTACATATTCCCGAATCTTATTTCGCTTTTTAACCCATCTAGACTTTGTCGTTTGCCTTCGGTAAAAAAACAAAAGTTGAAGATCGCGTCAAAATCTTTCAATCTCGACAAACCTCACCTCTTTTCATCCACCACATCCGAAGAATTTCGCATCGCAATATTTCAGATCTTACGGTGTAAATCCAAGATCTACTCGCGCTCGTTTCTTCAAATCCAAATTCCTTTGGTGAGAAGGTAGGAATAATGATTCCCATAACTTTCATGTTCTGAGTTTTTCGATTTGACCTACGGATTTGTCTCTCTAACACAGATCTGTTTCTTGTCTATTCTGAGCCAAAATCGGGTCAATCTCTTCTTCTAGCCACCGGATCCTATCCAGACGGTCGAGATCCAATCAAACCGGTGCGTGCCATGTCGTCATCCCGGTCATCTTCCTCATCAACGCCACGTTAACGTAAGGTCAACATCTAGTCCCAGTCAGCATGCAAAGTCAACCTGTCCAGTCAGCGGAATATTCCCTGGAATATTCCGTTCGAATTTAAAATTACACATTATAGATCTAACTTGTAAAATTCATTAGAAATTCATACCACGTCCAAAAATTGCGTATAATATATCAAATTGAAGATAATTTAACGTAGAATCATCTTATCAGAATAGATCCAACTTTTACTGTACGTGGTTACTGCAGTAATTTAATTAGTTTTAATGGCTTTATAAATCATTAAATTCATAGTAAATTAATTGCTTGTCATAAAAATACAAATGATATACCCATGGAAAGCTGGTTCCATGTAGATCATCAATATGCAATTAGTTCAGCATTTTGCTGTAAGGATTTGCCGTGAAGGTTTAAATGGTTTAATGGCCTATTTAGAGTAATAAATTCATAAGAAAATAAATACTATTCAGAAAATTACAAATAATATGTCCCTGAAATCACAATTCCGTGGAGATTACAGATATAATTTTTGTTTGATTTTTAGGCAACAGAAACTGTATGAATCATTTAAAACCCATTAAATACTATTTAAATCATATAAAAAGATCTATAACTCCGATTAGGGTGAATCCAATGCCTACTGGTTCGTATTAACGTCCTCTATCCAGTAAACCCAAGAAACAAATTTAATTCTACAGTTAGAGCAGGCGTTATAACAGAACTATCAAAACCCTTATATTGGCAAGTAATTATTAATAACAAGTACCCTATTGCATTAAATGAACTCATACATGCATCATATGATATATTAATGTTCATAAAACTAATTATAACCATTGTGTCATGTTAAATCATCATGCATGTTTTCGATCATCCTTGTTGTGTTTGCTATGTTTGCAATTGTTTTGATTGGAACTACCTTGTCCTCGTATTAGATTGTTCGGAGAGTGCGATTGCTGCGGAGAAATACAATCAACACCCATATTATCAACATAAGGCAAGTTACACCACTTGTTCATAATTTTGTCCCAGTTTTAATTCTATGCATGTGATCTTCAAAATTCTGTAGTATGCATGTGTAGGATGTTCTAGTAGAATTTTTCCTTAGTATTATTTTGCAAGTGCGATGATTTTGTAGTATGCCATGAGTAGCTCTATACTTAGGATTTTTCCACTCCTAATAGGTTACCCCTGTTTTTGCTAAGTATTCCTTGCTATGCTATATATACAAAGTACCGTTGGGGGGTTCGAAAGACAAAGAATTTTCTAAGTATAAAGGCTCTCTCTAGAGCAAACTTTTCTTCTCAAATCCACTTCAAAATAAAACTAAGTTTTCTTCTGGGAGGAATGGTTGTCGGGACAACGAGTGAGATTTTGGTGGAGGACGGCCGCCCAGGAATCAAAGAAGTCTGCCATGTTTCAGAATTCAGAAGCTTCCAGTGCAACCACGATACATTATGGGCTCTATCTTGGCCTAGTACTTAGTGGGAAACCTCACCTGGGTACCAACATTTGGAGGTTCTTGGCACGGTTGGATCCGGAAGGTAGAGGGGCTACTAAGGGAAAGCCTCGCCATGGTCTTGTCTGTAAAAGGACTTGATCATGGATTGTGGGTAAAGTGCACAAACTCTCGAGAGTATTGCAATCTGATCGATCAGTCGTGTTCACGGAAACAGAACAACATTGAGCATCTGAAGGATGGAGCCTCTCAAGGATCTTCCTCTCTCTTTTCTAAAACAAAGTTTTGAAACCCCATGGCATGCGTAATATCGCTAATGGGTGGGAATTTGGGAACTTGGTGTGTAATATCCAAGTGACGCTTGGTGCGTAATATCCAAGTGTTTGGTTGTTTGGACACTTGGTGAGTAATATCCTCGTGTGCCATTCGACCCTATTTTATCTAAGCATATGTTTACAAAGTAGGGTAAAACTCTCTCTCTCTTTTCTCCATACTTAGAGAAAATTAGCTTTATGCAAAAGAACTCCAAAGCCTAAACTAGCCTTGCATGTAGAGTTAGTCTTTCCTTCCTTGGTGTAATTTGCCAATACATTCAAAGTATTGACCCAACTTGTTGGCTGCACGTTTCATGTGCAGAATTTCGGAGATCGTTGAAAGGTGCGCTAGGATCGCGGGTCTTCACTCAACCTGCCTGTGGCATTGATGGGACTCCAAGTTGTATTTATATCGCTTCTGTTGTAATAATGTAAACTCTGGATTATTCGATTCATGTAATAAAGACTTGTGTTTTACATGATATTTCATCGACTGTGAGTGCTAGCTATTGATCCAGGGACTAGCATGTTAATCACAGGGACTTAGGATCTTACTTGATCCGAGGTCACTACAGATGGTATCAGAGCATAAGTTGACTGTAGATCGTGACCCTAGACATGGAAAAACCTTAGGACAAATATTTTCTAAGTTATTTCAGAAAACTCTCATACTTCTCATCATCTACCTTGGGGTTTTAAAATTTCTTAAGTCTCTTCTTTTCAACATTAGAAAACGACCACTACACACTTCAAGAAGAAACTTTTCTCAAAATTACCTTTTCAAAGAAGATCATCTCAATGTTTCGATTAAGTTGGTACTTGAAGACCTCCATGAAAGATGTTCCAAGACTGAAGCTACAAGATTAAAGACTTCAAAGGCCTTAAGTCAATGTTATTAACTAAAGAACTCGAAAGATTGAAGATTATGAAGAACATGAAGACTATCAAGAGCACGAAGACTTTTGGAGACTCGAAGCCTCGAAGATTCCAAGTGACCTATTAAGGAACCAAACCCGAATAAGATTTCGCTAAATATAGGTACGACAAATTGTTTGCTATCTTGTATGATTTATTACCATAGCTAATGAAAACCTATTTTCTAAACAAGATTTCTTGTATGGGTTATTCTTCTTCTTTCCATACTCCATTCGTTCCCACTCTAAACCTTGGTCAACTCGACGGATGGACCATATCAATAAGGAGGACAAGGAACTCAATTCCACCAAGCGTAAGAGCCACACCGATGCAAAGAAGTGGATGCTCCAGGTTGAAGAAAGAATGAAGGATGCCAACATTGAAGTCAACAGAATGCTTCATTATGCCACCCAATTCCTAAAGGACGACGCTCCAACTTGGTGGGAGATGCAACACACCATTGATGATCATCAAGGGGTGATATCTCAGGAAGAATTTAAAGTGGTTCTACTTCAATCTCGTCTCGTATACCAAAAAAATTCAAGAAGTTGAAGTCCCGAAACATTTAGCTTGCACGATCTATGGAGAAATAGGACATATCACCAACGAGCATCATGATCAGCGCCCCTACTGTGAAGGAAGGCACCCATCAGAAGAATGTCCCACCTCTCAAGTTACATTATTCCTGTGCGAAGGGACCAATCACAACCCCGCTCAATGCACCTCTACCCGATGGTACATCAACTGAATCAACAAGTCAGAGATGGAATGCACCAAGACCTCATGAAGCTCCGCGAGGACACGACAAATACAAGGGATGGATTCAAGACTCTAGACACCGCACCCAAAGTCATCACTTCGCAATACTCGACATATGAAAGGAATGCCCATTTTCCCCAAACTGGCTCAAGGAAACGATCAAGGCTACCAAATGTTGAGGTAGAGCATGAAGAACCACAAGACGGGATGTCCTTGCCAAAAAGGAGGAAGGATCTAAGCAAAAGTCCTATGCTTCAAGTGTCGCAATCCTGGGCATTATGCTGATAATTGTCCAAAACATGTGAATGTAGCTGGAAAGGATAAAAACGACGATGGTAATAGCAATATAAGACCTCTATTAGGAGAACTATCATATTTTATACTTATTAGATATTCTTATATTTCTTGTCTATCTTTTCTATAACCTCTTCTTGTTCAAATTTGTAGTTGTCCATTCTTATGATACCTATATGAGAGTTAGCTAAGTAAAAGAACAAATAGTATGACATAAATAAACATCTCATCAAGTTTGGTTAGGTCTGGACCACCATATTTTATCTCTTTAGGAGATCATCGCTATCGTGTTAGCATATTGTTTTTACCAACTTATGTGGTATGACAATATAGGTTGCTTGCTTGTTTGTACTGAATCATATCATGTGATGCCTTGTTTAGGATCTGTTGTTTTGAAACTCTAAAGTTGCTGGAACCTTCGTGTGGTTTTAAAATTATTTTAATGGTGTGAATTGATTGAAATTCGTGGTTTACTGCTGCAGTTTTCTGCCTGGCCTGTTGTACCGCGCGATTTTACATATTTTATTGGTAACTCAGAAAAATCTACAAAAATGGGATCTGGAGCGTAATTACCTGTAGTACATGCACAAAAATTGGCTAAAATTTGTGACGAGTTTAAGTCGGTCAGAAAAATTCGTGAAGTCTGGTGTACCGTTTTGACAGATTTTGTTTATTGCTTATATGTTGCTCTATTTTACTCTAGTATTGTTCCCAATGCTTTCAAACTATTTTGTGGTTATATACTACTAAGTTTATACACATGTAATGTTATTATATAGGTTCTTGCTTGTGTGTTGATTTCTTATGATTGTTTCCTTGTTTGTGACATTGATTGCTTCATATAGTTATGGGTAGGATTATTTTCTTAGTCGTTTCTTTCCTATAGAATCTATCCTTTCCTATCTTGAACCCTTGGAGATATAATGATGTGTTAAGTGGAAGGTTTTACAACACAATGCATTTAGGAAGGGAATGCTCCACCTAATAGAAAAAAAGGATGTGGAAGTATGAAGTGTTGCACATGATGTTATGTAGTAGATTACCCAACCTGAAAGTTGAAGTATCGATAGCTTAGTTTTAGTAGTAACTTTGTTGATTGAATACATGGGAGTATACATAGAGCATTAGTTCGTGCCCATGGAAACATTCTTCAAGGCAAGTAAGAATGCCCGAGTGATAGAAAAACGTGATTCACCTATCCTCATACAAGGTAATGATTTGGGTGCAGGATGGATTGATCACCATTCCTACTACTCTTATTATTCGCTCTTGTACCATTGGCTTTGCGAATCTTGAGTGCCTTTCAGCCTTAGCAGAGAGCTGGCGTTGAGCCTAAACCTTAGATTGGTAGATTGTTCCACCTATACAAAAGCATTCATAGCTAAGCGTAGGAATATACGGTAAGGATGAATCCCAACCGTGAATTATGGGAACCGTGAAGTAAACGTTCCCTATTTGCCCACCATGAGAGTTTTGCTAGTTTAAGAAGTGTTATCTCGGAAACTATCAATCATGATGTTTAGAATGTGCTAGAGACATTGTGCCAATAAAAGTCTAAAGGAGAACCAATCTGAGCTAAGTGAATCCACGAGAAGTGACCTAGTCAATTTTTCTTTTAAGGGTGGTAGCATCCTAATGGATCCCGAACCTTTCTTTCTTTCTAGCCTTCCCATATCTCGGGATGAGATTTGTTTTAAGGGTGGTAGTCTGTCACATCCCAAAATTCTCCTAATTTTGGAATGTGAAATAAATAAATAAGTTTGATTGATTGTTTGATTATGTTCAAAATTCTCAAAGATAAGAAACTTTTTGAATAGAAAATCCTCTCGACCTTGAATTCAAAATCTTATACTCTTTTGTTAAGACCTAAGTAGCCATATAGGCAAAAGGGCATGGATTGATTATGGATTGTGGAATTGGTGTGCAAGATTTCAAAATGAAACTCATGAAGCATTCATAAGCATTTCATCCATGCAAAGTTCTCACAAACTGAATCCAAATCCTGGTATCTAAAATCCTATAGTTGATTTGCCTAGATGTTCCTAAAGGAAATTAAATTGACTTTATAAAACCCACTATTGTTAAGATAGCGATTATTGCTAAATTATAGCCTAAAAAGATCCAATTGATATTACAAAAATTTTAGAAACAAAATTGAGCTCATTTGGAGCTAGTATGAAAAAGTTATGTATCAAATACAAACACATAAAGATATAAATAAAATGAAATATACAAGGATTTATAAATTCACTACTTCCAAACTAGTAAAAAGATTACAAATTTAATCCTACAATGATTTATTCAATTTTAGAAAAATTTAGAAACAAGAATCATATCATTTGGAGTTCGTATGCAAAAGATATGAGGGAAACAACTCCAAAAAAAAACTGAACGGGCCGGCCCACCCGGACCGGACCGAGCCAGCCGACCGAGCCAGCACGGGAAGGAGGATCGATCCCACTACTTTAAAAAGCGTGCAAAATCTGTTTTGTTAAACCTATCTCTATTCAAACACTTATAACTTTTTATCTACAACTCCGAATCGACTTCCGTTTGTTTCTACTTATTCCCTACTCCAAGTCCTATCTCTACACCATCCTAAATCTCCATATAAACTCGTGGAGCCACGGCTGTACGAGTTTCTATTCTCGAAATCCCGAATCTACATATTCCCGAATCTTATTTCGCTTTTTAACCCATCTAGACTTCGTCGTTTGCCTTCGGTCAAAAAACGAAAGTTGAAGATCGCCTCGAAATCTTTCAATCCCGATAAACCTCACCTCTTTTCATCCACCACATCCGAAGAATTTCGCATCGCAATATTTCAGATCTTACGGTGTAAATCCATGATCTACTCGCGCTCGTTTCTTCAAATCCAAATTCCTTTGGTGAGAAGGTAGGAATAATGATTCCCCACAACTTTCATGTTATGATTTTTTCGATTTGACCTACGGATTTGTCTCTCTAACACAGATCTGTTTCTTGTCTATTCTGAGCCAAAATCGGGTCAATCTCTTCTTCTAGCCACCGGATCCTATCCAGACGGTCGAGATCCAATCAAACCAGTGTGTGCCATGTCGTCATCCCGGTCATCTTTCTCATCAACGCCACGTCAACATAAGGTCAACATCTAGTCCCAGTCAGCATGCAAAGTCAACATGTCCAGTCAGCGGAATATTCCCTGGAATATTCCGTTCGAATTTAAAATTGCACATTATAGATCTAACTTGTAAAATTCATTAGAAATTCATACCACGTCCAAAAATGGCGTATAATATATCAAATTGAAGTTAATTTCACGTGGAATCATCTTATCAGAATAGATCCAACTTTTATTGTACGTGGTTACTGCAGTAATTTAATTAGTTTTAATGGCTTTATAAATCATTAAATTCATAGTAAATTAATTGCTTGTCATAAAAATACAAATGATATACTGATGGAAAGCTGGTTCCATGTAGATCATCAATATGCAATTAGTTCAGCATTTTACTGTAAGGATTTTCCGTGAAGGTTTAAATGGTTTAATTGCCTATTTAGAGTAATAAATTCATAAGAAAATAAATACTATTCAGAAAATTACAAATAATATGTCCCTGAAATCACAATTCCGTGGAGATTACAGATATAATTTTTGTTTGATTTTTAGGCAACAGAAACTGTATGAATCATTTAAAACCCATTAAACACTATTTAAATCATATAAAAAGATCTATAACTCCGATTAGGGTGAATCCAATGCCTACTGGTTCGTATTAACGTCCTCTATCCAGTAAACCCAAGAAACAAATTTAATTCTACAGTTAGAGCAGGCGTTACAACAGAACTATCAAAACCCTTATATTGGCAAGTAATTATTAATAACAAGTACCCTATTGCATTAAATGAACTCATACATGCATCATATGATATATTAATGTTCATAAAACTAATTATAACCATTGTGTCATGTTAAATCACGATACATTATGGGCTCTGTCTTGGCCTAGTACTTAGTGGGAAACCTCACCTGGGTACCAACATTTGGAGGTTCTTGGCACGGTTGGATCCGGAAGGTAGAGGGGCTACTAAGGGAAAGCCTCGCCATGGTCTTGTCTGTAAAAGGACTTGATCATGGATTGTGGGTAAAGTGCACAAACTCTCGAGAGTATTGCAATCTGATCGATCAGCCGTGTTCACGGAAACAGAACAACATTGAGCATCTGAAGGATGGAGCCTCTGAAGGATCTTCCTCTCTCTTTTCTAAAACAAAGTTTTGAAACCCCATGGCGTGCGTAATGTTGCTAATGGGTGGGAATTTGGGAACTTGGTGTGTAATATCCAAGTGACGCTTGGTGCGTAATATCCAAGTGTTTGGTTGTTTGGACACTTGGTGAGTAATATCCTCGTGTGCCATTCAAACCTATTTTATCTAAGCAAATGTTTACAAAGTAGGGTAAAACTCTCTCTCTCTTTTCTCCATACTTAGAGAAAATTAGCTTTATGCAAAAGAACTCCAAAGCCTAAACTAGCCTTGCATGTAGAGTTAGTCTTTCCTTCCTTGGTGTAATTTGCCAATACGTATTGACCCAACTTGTTGGCTGCACGTTTCATGTGCAGAATTTCGAAGATCGTTGAAAGGTGCGCTAGGATCGCGGGTCTTCACTCAACCTGCCTGTGGCATTGATGAGACTCCAAGTTGTATTTATATCGCTTCTGTTGTAATAATGTAAACTCTGGATTATTCGATTCATGTAATAAAGACTTGTGTTTTAAATGATATTTCATCGACTGTGAGTGCTAGCTATTGATCCAGGGACTAGCATGTTAATCACAGGGACTTAGGATCTTACTTGATCCGAGGTCACTATATCTCTGCCTGGATCATATAGGTTGCAATAACTTAGCCAAATGGACAGTTGGTGGTAGGGGATTGATAGGTTGGAGCGCGTCCATTTTGGTCTAAGGGAAGGCTTCTGAAAGATCTCGTCTTGGTGAAACCAAGTCTTGTGGGGAAAGTGTAAAATCTAAGTACTTAGCCATGTCCCTGGCAAAGGACAATTTGAGCATCAAGACATGGAACCTATCAAGAATCTCCTCATCCAAATTTCTAACTTAAAATCTTGTGGTTGAACAAGGGTTAAAGGATCACCAATTTCTATTGGGAGATGCCTTGGGTGATTTTGTCAAGCAAAAACATAGTGGTTTCAAATGATAAGGAAAAACTATTTTGAGCGAAGCAAGCCTAAGCTCCACTTAGCCAAATGCATATAGATGATAGACTCCACTATACTACCATAGTATCACTTTCCAATACAATTCAAATGTATTGACCCTTGTGGCTGTAACTTTTTATGTTGCAGGTTTGTTTGATTTTAGTGAAGTTTATTGATTAGGATTACTAGTCTACAACCAACATGACTGCCTATGGCACTTTGAAGACGAAGGACCCCATGCTATTGTTATATTCTGCTGTATTGTAATGAGATAGCCAAATGAGCTATGTAAGATGTAATAAATTATTTTATTCCTGGTTATAAAGTTGTATTATGACCTTTGTTTCTTGATATTACATCTTAACTGTGGATGCTAGCTATTGATCCAGGTACTAGAATTGTAAACACATGGATCTCTACCTTATGAAAGGTTGGGAACCTTACATTCTTCCATTTTAAACTTCTTTAAAATCTTATCAAGGTATGTACTTTGTGATAGACCTATTAGGCGCCTAGATCTATCTCTATAGATCTTTATGCCTAATATGTATGACGCTTCACTTAGATCCTTCAATGAAAATTTGCTATTTAGATAACTTTTAACACTGTTTAAAAGATCTATATCATTTCCGATCAATAATATGTCATCCACATATAATATCAGAAATGCCACATTACTCCCACTCACTTTCTTGTAAATACAAGCTTCTCCATAAGTTTGGACAAATCCAAACTCTTTGATCACCTCATCAAAGCGGAGATTCCAACTTCGTGATGCTTGCTTCAATCCATAGATGGATCACTAAAGCTTGCACACCTTGTTAGCATCCTTAGAATCAACAAAACCCTTTGTTTGTATCATATACAAATCTTCTTCAATATTGCCATTGAGCAACGCGGTTTTGACATCCATCTGCCATATCTCATAATCTAAATATGCAACAATTGCTAACATAATCCTAACTGATTTTAGCATCGCTTCGGGAGAGAATGTCTCATTGTAGTCAACTCCTTTAATTTGTCGAAACCCCATTGCAACAAGGCGAGCTTTATAGACGGTCACATTACCATTAGCATCAGTTTTTCTTTCAAAAATCCATTTATTCTCCACGGCCTTTCGGTCGTGAGGTAAGTCCACCAAGTTCCAAACTTGATTTTCATACATGGATTCCATCTCAGACTTCATGGCTTCTAACCATTTGTCGGAATCCGGGCTCATCATCGCTTCTTCATATGTCGCAGGGTCATCATTTTCATCAACCATGAAATTCATGACAGGATTTCCGTATAGCTCGGGAGCTGCACGCGTCCTGCTAGACCTACGAGGTTCGGTAGTACTCTCTTTTGGAGTTTCATGATAATTATCATTAGTTCCTTCTTCAACTGGTGAAGCCAACTCTGGAACAACTTCCGGTGCTGCACTACTCGCCATACTTTGAAGAGAAGGTTTAGTAACCTCTTCGAGTTCTACCTTCCAACTACTCACGCCTTTCGCGAGAAACTCTTTCTCTAGAAAGGATCCATTCTTGGCAAGAAAAACCTTTCCCTCGGATCTGTGATAGAAGGAATACCCAATAGTTTCCTTAGGGTATCCTATGAAGACGCAATTTTCCGCTTTGGGTTCGAGTTTATCCGGTTGAAGTTTCTTCACATAAACATCACATCCCCAAACTTTAAGAAATGACAACTTAGGTTTGTTTCCAAACCACAATTCATACGATGTATTTTCAACGGATTTAGATGGTGCCCGATTTAAAGTGAATGCGGCAGTTTCTAGTGCATAACCCCAAAATGACAACGGCAAGTCCGTCAGAGACATCATATAGATCGAACCATATCCAATGAAGTACGATTACGACGTTCCGACACACCATTTCGCTGTGGTGTTCCGGCAGGTGTGAATTGTGAAACAATTCCACACTCTTTCATGTGAGTGCTAAACTCATAACTTAGATACTCACCTCCACGGTCGGACCGTACAAATTTGATCTTTCTATTACAATGATTTCCACTTCATTCTGAAATTCCTTGAACTTTTCAAAGGTTTCAGACTTGTGTTTCATCAAGTAGATATAACCATATCTACTCAAATCATCCATGAAAGTAACAAAATAACGATATCCACCTCGCGTCGACACACTCATTGGACCACATACATCAGAATGTATGATTTCCACTAAATCTATCGCCCGTTCCGTTGAACCGGAAAACGGCGTTCTAGTCATCTTGCCCATAAGGCATGGCTCACATGTATCAAATGATTCAAAATCAAGTGATTCCAAAAGTCCATCTGAATGGAGCTTCTTCATGCGTTTAACGCCAATATGACCTAGACGAAAGTGCCACATATATGCGGATATATCATCATTAAGTTTAATCCTTTTATCATCAACATTATGAATATGTGTAACACTATTATCGAGATCCAATATAAATAAACCATTCATCATCGGTGCATGACCATAAAAGATTTCATTCTTATAAATAGAACAACCATTTTTCTCGGATTCAAATGAATAACCACTTCGCATCAAACATGATCCAGATACAATGTTCATGCTTAGTGCTGGCACCAGATAACAATTATTCAAGTTTATTACTAATCCCGATGGTAAGTGGAGAGGCAGCATTCCGACGGCGATCACATCAACGCTTGATCCATTGCCGACACGTATCTTGACCTCACCCCTTGCTAGTGGTCGCTTGTTCCGCGGCCCCTGATTCGAGTTACAAATATTAGCAACTGAACCGGTAACAAATACCCAGGTGCTACTACGAGCACTAGTCAAGTACACATCAATAACATGTATATCATATATACCTTTGTTTGCCTTCCCGGCCTTCTTGTCTGCCAAATACTTGGGGCAGTTGCGCTTCCAGTGGCCAGTCCCCTTACAATAGTAGCACTCGGTATCAGACTTAGGTCCAACTCGGGGTTTCTTTTCAGGCACGGCAACCAACTTGCCTCCCTTACTTCCCATCCGGTTTCCCTTCTTGTATTTCTTGAAACCAGTGTTCTTATTGATCATCAACACTTGATGTTCCTTTTTGATCTCCACTTCTGCAGTTTTAAGCATTGATAGAAGCTCGAGGAGAGACTTCTTCATGCCTTGCATATTATAGTTCATCACGAAGCTCCTATATCTAGGTGGCAGAGATTGCAGAACACGATGGATGCCTAAGTCAATGGGAATCGTTATTCCCAAGGACACAAGCTTATCGGCGTAATCCGACATCTTGAGTACATGCTCACTTACAGAGCTGTGCTCTTCCATCATGCAGCTAAAGAACTTTTCTGAAGCATTGTAGCTCTCTACAGCAGCATGTGTGTCAAAAACCATTTTCAACTCACCCATTTTGTATCAAATTCATTGCCGTTTTCGAAACGCTTTCGAAGTTCCGGCTCTAACCCATACAATATGCCGCAATGAACTAAGTTGTGGTCCTCCTGATGAGTCTGATAGATATTCTTTTCCTCATCGGGGGCATCATCAAAAGGTGGGGGGCCTAGCAGTGCTTCTAGCACATATTGCTTTTGTGCAGCAGAGAGGAGAATCCTCAAATTCATGGCCCATTCGGTAAAGTTGCTACTGTTCGTTTCAAGTTTCTCTTTCTCCATGAACACATTGAAATTAAAAGCAGGTGGTGCCATCTACAACAGAATTTGTAAAGTTTAGACTAAGTTTATGATAGATTGAGTTCAACTAATCCACATTACGAATGAACTCCCACTCAAAAACGACATCCCTCATGCCTTTTTGGTGATTACATGAACCAAATCCACTACACCAAGTCTGATCATCATGTGAGTCGGTGTAGCTTCAAAGGCGAGCATCAAATGGGCATCATATCTACTATATGACTCATGCTTAACCTTTCAGTCCATGTTCCGAGGCCATGTCTGTACATTCTAGGCTCGCCAAGTTAGAACCTTAGTATTCGCCTGTGTAACTGTCTTACACCCGAAATATGGTCGTGGATCCAAGAACACCCGATCATCACATGATGTCTTGGAGCGATGAAAACATAATCGGTGCATACTAAAGGAAGAACACATTCTTATCTTGATATTTAACTGAGGTATCATCTTATTATGCTAATAAAACGCCAAACAAGCAATATAAGATGCTATCAAACATCACATGTTTATTAGTGAAATAATATGGTTCCCGCATATGATCTCTATCATATGCACCATGGTATGATCACTATCATACCTTTATGTGTAAGGCCAAGGTCTATGGAACTTACACATTATGTATGTCGTAAGAGTATCATCTCATACTTCTACTTACAACATCACCATATCATAACACTAGCCCAACAACAATCTAAAGTAGACATGTAACATCCCTAAAATCATGTTTTCAAGGATTGCATATTATCCATACATGCATAATCATTTAGGGATCATTTTCAAAGTCATTCCAAAGAAACAGAAACTTTGGGTGCTATTATTTCATGTGGACAAGCTTTGAATCCAATGTTACTCTATAGTGAGAGAATATTTGTTTTAAAACCATTGTTGTGTGTTCATAGGATTGTTTGATGAGTTCCAAGGCTTGGACAAAATTTCCAAAAACAAATATGGTTTCAAAACCATTTTCAAAACTTCTTTAAACCTTGTGCTAAGGCACTGTTTATTTTGAAATTTCAAAAGGAACCAAACAAGTCCAGCAAGGCAGCTTGGTTTTATGCCCAAAAATATGAAGGTTTCACTTTACAAAATTCCAGAAAGATTTGGAATTCAAATGCATTTGAATTCATTTGAAAAGGTTTCCTGAAAATCATTTTAGAAAAAGAAAAATAGATAAGAAATGGAAAAAGGCCGGCGCCGGACTTTCAGCCCAGCAACAGACCTATCCCACTAAGCCCACCCGAGGTTCTTATCTCTCTCTCTCTCACGGCACAGACTTACCCCGGGCTCACTGACTGGTGGACCCAATGCCACGCGAGCATCGTCCCAAACCACGCACCCCCCCACGACCCCGTCGACGCCGCAGTTAACTCCATTACTGCCGCGATTGAAGCGGGTTTAATTGCCGGCGTCTCCTCGCATGATCCTCGCCCCTGCTCCAGCTATAAAACCCTCTCCTCACCCCGCATCTTTCCCCTCGCTTAGCACACTCACCTCGCCACCAGGCTGCCAGTATTTCGAACTGCACCGCCGGTCCCCGACGAGCTCCGGCAAGCGATTACGGTGAGCTCCGACCGCCCCTCTGCTTCTGGTTCAAACGAGCGTGACCCTCGTGTCCTTGTGCATCTGCTGACACCCCTGGTTTGCCTGCTCGTGACCCAGGTCACCGTCTTCATTCACACCCGCAAACTCTAGAGCCGCCGCTTAACTCCGACGAGCAATTTAGGTAAAATCCGAGCGCCCATTGACCTCGCATGCATGCTATCAGATCCACCGTGTCCTTGTGCAACTGCTAACACCACTGGCTTGTTCTAGGGCGATCCCGAACGTCTTCAACGTCTCCGTTTGCACGAACCCGACGCCGCCAGCAACTCTGACAAGGTCCTGCCGCTGCGTCCGTGCGCCCCTCGACAAACTACTGCCACGTTGAACTTCCTCGTGACCTTGAGAGTCCGGTAAGACACGCCACACACCCCAGCCCCTCTTGTATTCGCCGGAGTGTCGCTGAAAGAGCGCCGCCACCGTCGCCAGCGCCGCCAATCCTTGATCGTTTGATCGCGAGCCGTTAGATCTAGATCTAACGCGTGAGATAGAATCACTTAACGAAGGGGTACGAGTTAGATCTGGCCGTGCGATTTCATTTAGATCGTGCAGTACACACTGGTCGATCCGTGCGAAGAGGTACCGACGAATCAGAGAGCGCCGCGTGGCCTGAGTTTAGAATTAAAACAGAAATTTGATCTATTAGTTAATCAAACTTGTAAAATTCATAACTTTTGATCCACACGTTCAAATTTTACAAATTTTATATCATTGGAATCAGGAGAGAAAATCCTATCTGTTTATGCAATGTGTTTAATGTTTTGCCTCTGTAAAATTGGTTGTTTTTGCAGAAACTTTTGTAGGCTTAATTTGAGTATAGAAATTGTTTGAAAAATGTTTTAAAGATCAAATAAAGTTTAAATTGAGTTTCTTGAACTTGTTTATGTTTAAGTACTGTACACTTGTCTTGTTTGGTGTATAAAAATCATCACATGGCATTTGCATGCATTCATATATTTTTGTTTGTATATATTTTGTTATGTGATTTTTGGTGCCCCTATTTTATGTGTAGATTTTGGTGCTAATAGTGATTGTGGTTGTGAAGATTGTTGCAACTCCCCAAACTACCAAGGCAAGTGGTGCTTCATGATTTTATTCCTATGTATTTCAACTATGCACTAGAAATATTTTGTATAGGACTTGCATGAATATTTTGGATAAGTATCTATATGATATGCTTGGGAAATCCTAGTAGTTGTAGAATTGTTAGAAATTTATCTAAGTTAAGATGCTTACCATTGCCATGCTTAGCCTAGATAGTAGCAACCAAAGGTGGTTATATATTCATGCTATGTGAAAATATTTCTAAGTCTTTAACTTGTGTTTTTGCTTAATAAAACAACTAAGTGAATGAAACACCTGGGTGGAATGGAAAGAATGGTTTGTGTTGAGTGGTTACACAAGGCCCATTTCTATGGTTTACCTTGTGTATCTCACTTGTGGAAAGCCACCCAAGATCAAAGGGATTTGAGATGCCAAATGTTAAGAAGCTTCTAGTGCAGCCACATGGCAATATGGGCTCTGCCTGGATCACATAGGTTGCAATAACTTAGCCATTTGGACAGTTGGTGGTAGTGGGATGATAGGTTGGAACGCGTCCATTTGGTCTAAGGGAAGGCTTCTGAAAGGTCATGTCTTGGTGAAAATCAAGTCTTGTGGGGAAAGTGCACAACCTCTGCAGATGGAAGAATCTAAGTACTTAGCCATGTCCCTGGTATTGGACAACTTGAGCATCAAGACATGGAAGCTATCAAGAATCTCCTCGTCCCAATTTTTCTAAGTTAAAACTTTTGGTTGAACAAGGGTGAAGGTTCACCAATTTCCATTGGTGATTCCTTAGGGAAAGTTTTGTCAAAGAAAAACTTAGTGTTTTCAACTAATAGGTAAACCTTTTTTGAGCAAAGAAATCCTAAGCTACACTTAGCCAAATTCATGTAGTATCTAGATGCTAATATTCTACTAAGGTATCACTTGCCAATACTATTCCAATGTATTGACCCACTGTGGCTGTAACTTGTGATGTTGCAGGTTATTCTGATGATGATTAGGGGTTATGAGTCTACACTCAACATGCTTGCCTGTGGCACATGAAGATGAAGACTTTATTTATATTGTGATGAATGAACTCTTGTATTAGGCCTATGTCCATGGAGTTGTAAAAGACTATGTTATCTCTGGAATGACGATGTAATAATGACCTTTATTTCTGTGTACTTCATCTTAAACTGTGGATGCTAGCAATTGATCCAGGGACTAGCATTGCAATCACAGGGATCCTTACCTTTATAAGGGAGGGATCTTACAGATGGTATCAGAGCACTGTGTTGCCTATAGGATTATAACCCTAGGATTGGATTATAAACCACTAAGGAAAAAATTTCAACCATTTCCACACTTGTCTTATTCTTCTCGTAAACTTTTCTAATCTTCTTTCTCATCTCTACCATAGACTGTAGGGATGCCCTGTTATCCAACTTGGCAAGTGAGATGGGATTGTATTGGACTTTGTTAGTTGGACCACCACACTCATCGTTTTATTTCCAAAAAATTTTGTCTAAGTCATGTTTGAACATTGGATGCTTGAAATGAATTTATGTATGCCATGACTTGTGTGCTTGCCAATGATATGCTTGTGATACCTTGTCTTGTGTTTTTCTATTGGTGTTGATTCTAACTTTTCTTATCTTATAAAATAGATGCCTAATGTTACTATCAGCACGGCTGAAGAGTTCAAGGGAACTCGCTTTGGCACTCGTCTTATTGAGCTCACTAGTGTGCTCAATCTTCCGCTTCCTAGCATCATGATGCTTCCCCTCACCAAGTTTGAGAGGAAGGACCTTTGGGGCTTCAAAGTTACCCAGCCAGGACGCTAGACTGAGCCAGCCACGGAGGCTATCACCTTCAAGCTAATGCATGACGACAAAGAGATAGGCTTAGAGGTAGTCATGCAGGATTACTTGGGCGTCTATTAGGGAGGCACTCCAGGGAGCTTAGAGGTACTCACTTTCACGCCTTCGGAAGACACGACGAGGATGGTGAGGCTATTGAGTTTGAGGATGCTGCTAGAGAGACGGCAGAGCCGATTTGTCTTTACCTTCAGGACCTAGAGGTTCTACTTAGGCACCTAGATACTAATAGGACCAACGTCATGCTTAGCAATGACGAGCTCCAGGTGCAGCTTCGTGAGAAGGACAAGCTCTTCGCGGAGCAAGACGAGATAGTCAAGGAAATGGAGGCCAAGTTTGAGAGACAGTACAGGAAGTTCAAGAGCCAAGAGAAATGTAACATCCCAAAAATACTAAACTTGGATCATCAAACTCTCAGCATCAAAATTAGGGTTAAAAAAACTTTTCTAAATAAAATTATGAAAGCATGCATATGTGTATGCATTTAATTTGAAATTCTTTTGAATCACCTTGTTTGTGTGTTTCCTTGCTTGTAAAATGTTTCTTAGGTGAAATAAACATCATCTAAAACATTTCCCACCCTTTTCCCAAAGACAAGTAAATCAAAACAAATAAAATAAAGGAATGGTCATTTTGACCAATTTAACTCCCATGCCTACTTTGGCTGTCTCAAACTTTCAGAACCATACAGAAACTTTTCTGGATCTTTGCACCCCTTGAGTGTACTCATAACAAAGTACCAAGGCCCACTTTGTGATCATCCAGAAACTTTCAAATGCATAGTTTAAATGGCAATTCAAAATTGAATCTTTATCATATGAGAAGATCCCACTTTTTCAAAAACCACACAAACAAGCTCAACTTTCAAAACCCAAGCATCTGCAGACTCACCAGCACTAATCTAGCACACCCACCAAAAATCTTTTCAAAATTCAAAACTTGAATTCATGCAGCCATTTCATCAAACACTTGGCAGACACAAATCAAACAAAATCAAAACACTATAGTGTGCAGTGTTTTGAGCCTAACTGGTTCCCTATCTAGCTCACAACCAGCTCAGTAGATCATCTAGCAAGATTAACCAAGCACTAGCACCACTGTGAGCTTGCCAATATCATTAATGGTGAACAACCGAGTGCAACCTTGCCATACCAGTGTAGACAGCAAGCTAGGAAGGAAACTAGCCATGCCAACCTTGTCTGGGAGATCACCCATGCCTCACCGCCCCCTCTCGACCAGCCCTGCCTCGAAGACACCGACCAGAGCACCCAGGAACGTCGCGCCCATGCCTCTGCCAACCGTGCCGAGCATGCGCCAGAGCGCCACCCTCGACCAAAGCCCACAGACCGCGCGCCGCCCTCGCTGCGTGCATACGCAATCACCACCGACCCAGGAGACCGCCAGACATCCCCGTTAGCCTCCCCATGCCGCACAGCCACCGCTCGCCGTTGAAGACGCCGCCTCTGCCGCGCAGAGCGTCGCGTGTTCCAGACCAACCCGCACCGCCCCACATCTCGCCACCGTATCGTTGAGCATCGCCAGGGAACACCGCACCGTCCCCTACCTTCGCCCATGCCAATAGCCGTCTGTACCATCGCCCCCGACGAGCTCACCGTGCGCCCCGTCGGTCCCCTCGCTCGACTATAAATAGAGGCCACCCCCAGCCGAATTGAGCACACCATTCTAGTCCCCTCTCTTCACTGATCGTGCCACACCGTCCCCGGAGCAAGGCGAGCAACACCTCGTCGGAATTTCACCGAAGCCCACCGCCTCTGGAGAAGAAAGGAGCCAGCGATTGGAGCCGCCCCAGGAGGAGCCACCGGTTCCAGGAGATTCGCCGTCGTCGACTTCGTCGTTCGCCCGCCTCGCCGACCCTCGCCTGCACCCCGGTGAGCCCCCAGCAACCCCCACTGGCCGCGCTAGGTTTCTGTCTCGCCGGTGTTGCCCAACGTCGACGATGACTCCCAGCCGTTGGATTAGAACTAGATCAAACGACCCACATCACCCCATACCGCTTCGCACCCCCCTGTCTCACTGACGAGTGGGGACAGCCACTTAAGCAGCCCGCGGAAGCGCTACGCTTAGCAGGCCGGCCCGTTAACTTTTCCCGAGCAGCCAAGTTATTTGAATTAAACTTTTTCCATTTTATTTCAAACACACTTCTGTACCCAGTTTCAAAAATCAACCCAGATCGATTCAGTGCACCAAATTGAATGAAACTAATTTTGTTAGAAAGGACTGGGAATGCTGAATCCAAGCCCGTTGGATTCAAGTCATTTGGATCTATAGATCACCCATGGTAAAAATAACAAGGCAGAAGCTTTTCTGCATTCAAACATTTTTCAAATTTAAACCATAATAGCTTTTGAGTTGATTCCAACTCTCAAAAATCACATTTAACCATACCTTTCAGAATATATAAAAATATATAGGTTTACTTGCAGAAATAATGTTCAAGTAATAAAAGAATGCCCCATAGGCATTTCTAGTCACTTTATTTAATTAAAATAAAAAGGTAAAACCTTATTAAATTGTGACACCAGTTTAAATCATATTCCCATGGACTAAAATATGTGGTGATGACATGTTTCAACATGATCCCATGTTTGGTTTGAAGAATATTAAATCTTAAGTAGTTTTTCAATGAGTAGAAATTACTTTTCTAAAAATAAAAGGAATTAATCAAAGCCTTAATCTTGTAATGTTAGAGATGATGTTAGATCATCTATAGGACCCTTGTGTGTGATGATTGCAATTGGTTAAGTATTGTTTGGTGATTGTGTACCTCATATTTATTTATAGACGCTAGTACCGACCAAGGATACGAGGAGGAAGGAGGATTCTATGAAGAAGAAGCCGAGCAGAACTTCAACCACTGCTCTGCACAAGGCAAGCTTTACTAAATAAGTGGACCAATGCAATATAACACTTGCAAGATACCATACTTATGCAAGCTAATACTTGCTTGTTACCATGACCACTATATGCCTTAAGCATATGTGATCATATCCACTTGATAAACCAATCCTAGTTTTACTTGCAAGCTTCTTACTTGATTTCTTTATCAAAGCTAGTATTTAGATCTTACTTAAGGGAATTGTAGATTCTAGAAGGATACTTGAAGGTTGCATAAAGAGCATAAAATTTGGCCTAAGCTAGATAATCTTGATGTCATCCTAAGGCATGAGATTGAACTTAGTTAAAACTCCACTAGTTTACCACCCCTCATCAGTGTTTACCCCCACCTGTAGATGCTAGTGCTAAGCATAAAACCTGATCAACCTTAGATGGGAATATTTGGTGGAAAAATGGTTATGAAAACCTTGGAATGATGGATCATTCTATTGAAATGTTTTGGACATGTGTTTCCGAACACCTAATGATTTTGGTGATGAAAATGTTGAGGCATGAGACTTAGCCCTTTATAAAACTGATGGTTGTCTGGATGTGATACCATTCCAATTTTATCGTAAAACCACAATACCCGAAGATTGGGTAGGGCTTGACTGGAAACTTATATACCTTAGTATTAGTTCCCTCACGGCCAAGTCTGAGTTGAGGCTACCTTGTGAAGATTGCCCACCTGTGCAGTACCCAAGATGACAGTTGCTCATGGTTGGGAGGTCAAACTCACAGGAGAGGTGCTTATACTAGGGCGTGTAATTGAAAGGTTAGGATTGATTATCCGCATACTGAGTATGGTAAATTAAGGATTTGTTCCTGACGGATGTATTGAATGTTGTGGTGAAAGTGTACAATCTAAGCAGAGTGTCAAACTATTCGAATAGCCGCGTCCGCGGTTATGGACAGTTGGAATGGCCATACTGTTCCCCCGTCAGACTTTTCAAAATGACTTGTGAAATGAATTGAGACTTTGACTTGACCACAACAGGGTTGTGAGATGAAATACAAATTCCCACTTAGGTGTTATAAAACTTCAACTAGCAATTGTTGCTCCTAAACTGAGTAGTGATAAATCTGGCTTTTGCAAAACAACCCTAGATCCTAGTGTCCTATTATCAAAAACCCATTTCCATTGTTAGTATTAGTTTGCGAGTACTTAAAGAGTACTCATGGCTTTGTCCCTGGCTATTCCCATGGATAGACTATGAAGAGGAGTACCTGGAGGATGGACCCCAGGAAGGTTACGACAACTAGGATCATCTCCCATCGTCAGCATTGCCTGTGACCCCGAAGATGGAACTTCCCCACGCTACCGTTATTATTACGTATTCCACTGCTTGATGTTGTATTAAGAACTGGATCATGAGATCCCTATTTGTGTAAGAACTTATGTATGGTTGTAATGGATGATGTACTATGGTATCCAATTCTGTTATGTCTCGTAAAAATGGTAATCCTGGGATTGCGATGTATGGAATAACAGGCATCTGGGATTAAAAATCCGGGTGTTGACAAGTTGGTATCAGAGCCATCCTGACCATAGGAGACCCTAGTTAGACTGGACGTTTGAATCAAAACTACGTTTCAAAACCAAAGAAAACAAATATTTACAAAAACTTATTCTCATTCGTATCCCTTGTATTCTTTCATGAAAATTCATGTTCTTCAAAAACCCTTACAGAATACATAAAATTTTGACACACTTGATCACTCTACTAACTTACTCATCCTATATTATTATAGATGGACGTGAAGTACAGCAAGTTTTATCAGTTGGGGAATGGAGGAGACCTTATCTTTGAGAAGGATTTGGACCAGCTTTCGGAACTTCTGGAGCGTCCGCACCCCGAGTTCTTCGGAGCTCAGCTCAATGATCAAGGAGGAGAAGATCTGCAGTGGCTAATTGTTGCAAGTCTCAGAGGAAAGATTGAACCTCCCACTGCGGAAGGAATTCAGTTTACCTTAAGAGAGAACAACTGGCTCGATGGACTTGCCAGGGCCATGCAGGAAGCTCTTTCCCGTCTGTGTGGGCAGAGCATCAATTAGATCAAGGGTACTCTCTTTGAGTTTTTCCCAAGGCGTGATGCAAATGGATAACCACTAGAAGCCCCATACCACCCCGAGCTAAAGACTCAATTGGACCACCTTAGCTTCATGATGTACGATCGTCAGCAGGAGTTAGACAACTGCCGTGACTACTCCAACCACAAGTCTGCCATCATCAAGACGAAGGACCAAACCATCGCCATGCTAGCAAAGGATCGCAAGTCTCGCCGCCGTTAGCTCGACAAGAAGGAGCGCATCATTGCCCGTCTTCGCCACCGCATCTCATCATTGGAGGAGACCATCCATGAGAGAGACATGTAGTTGGAGGAAAGGGAGAATGCCGGAGAGGATCTTCGTGGAGACCCCTACTCCTATCTCAGCGATGACGATGATTTTCTGGAGGATCAGTCTATGGACTTCTTCACCGATGAAGATGATTTCGCCTTCATCGATGATGATGATGAGGATGATGAAGCCACCGATTCCGAGGAGTAGTAGCACTTGAGCACTAGCGTAGTGAGTAGTATTCGGTCCCACTGTATCGTAGTTCTCAGAATGGTTCTTAAAACCATCTACCTTCCTTTGCTGTGGTGTGTGTTGTATCGTGTGCTATGAATGAATGAATGAATGAAAAAGCAAGTTGCTAGAAAATCTGAGTCAAACTTTAATTTTTATTTCAAAGACCCAAAACCTTAGAAATTTCCCTCTTTTCTCATGATCTATCTCAATCTTCAGATGCCACGTGGAGGAAGTGGTTCATCCCCGGACCCGATGTTGCAGATTCTGCAAATGTTGACTTCTGACCGCGAAGCTGAAAGAGCGGAACGTCAAGCCAACCTAGCCACCCTTCAGCAGATAGCCCAGCTTGACCATAACAACCAAGGCCATGGAAATCAAGACAACCATGGATCTAAGCTCAAGAATTTCCAGAATACCAACCCACCTATTTTCACTAAGTCAGAAGAACCCCTAGACGCCGATGATTGGCTGCAAACCATGGAAAATAACTTAGAAGTTGCCGGAGTGGAAGCCAACGAGAAAGTTCTGTTCGCCACCCACTATCTAGCTGGAGATGCCAAGGCATGGTGGAACAGTGTTCGCGCAATGACCGGAGGCCAGATGATGACCTGGGAGGAATTCAAGGTCAGGTTCAGCAGAACCCATGTGCCACCAGGTTTGATCAAGAGAATGAGAGACGAGTTCAGAGAGCTGAAGCAAGGAAGGATGACTATAGTGGAATATCGTGACAAATTTTTGTCATTAGCTAGGTATGCCTCGGATGAGATCGACACCGAAGCCAAGAAGAAAGAAAGATTCCTGAATGGTCTGCATTACGAGATGCAGACAGTGTTAGTCAATATCCCCTTTGCGGATATTGAAGCCCTTATGGACTCTGCTATCCAGATGGAAGGAAAGATCAACCAATCCAATGAGAACCGCAAGCGTCGCATGATGCATCAACCAGGAACCCATCAGACTCCAAAGTAACGCCCCAACCCATCTCCAGGATTTACCCCAAGAAACAACAGACCCCCGATGAACCGTCCGACCTATCCCAACCATGGAAACCCTGGAAATCACAACAACCCCGGCAACGCTAGCAATTTCAATCGTGCCCCACCCAAGTTCAACAACAACAATGCTACCGCCAACACCAACACTGCCCCTAGGACTAGAAGCAATGTTGTGCCTATAGCAGCAAAGGACAAGTCGCAAGTGACTTGTTATGATTGTGGAAATAAAGGCCACTATTCCAACGAGTGCCCCAACAAGAAGAATGCTACAGCCCCCAATGCCAATGCCCCAGCTCAGCAACAGCGTCGTGTTCATCCAGGAAGAAGATTTGCCCTAGGGAATTCACTCAACCGCAATGGTCGTCTTTTTCTCATGCATGTTGAAGAAGCTCAGGAAGCGCCAGACATCGTGCTGGGTATGTTTTCTATTAATTCAGTACTTCCACGAGTGTTGTTTGATTCTGGTGCATCGCACTCATTTGTCACCGAAGAATTTGCATGCACTAGTAAAATTCAACCAACTAAACTAAAGCATGTTATGATTGTTCAAATTCCCGGATCAACCACCAAGGCCAGGCAAATTTGCAAAGCCGTCCCTATCCGAATTGATGGCATAGATTTTTATGTTAATCTGATAGTACTCGGAACTAAAGGTTTGGAAGTAGTACTAGGAATGGTTTGGATGTCCAAGCATAAAGGATTGATTGACTGTGCCAAGAAAGCCATAACCATGACCAGTACTGCCGGAATATCAGTCAAGCATATATCTGAAACCTTACCTCGCCAATTCAAATGCAACAATAGTATAGCCCAACCTACCATTGACCAAGTCCGGATAGTCTGTGAATACCTCGATGTATTTCTAGATGTTTTGCCCGGTATGCCCGCAGATCGGGATATCGAGTTTATCATCGAACTAATCCCCAGAACTAGACCCATAGCCTAGAGACCCTATAGTATGAACCCGTCAGAGCTAGAAGAACTGAAGAAGCAACTGGATGCCATGTTGAAAATTGGATTGATTCAACCAAGTGCGTCACCTTGGAGATCACCTGTCTTGTTTGTGGACAAGAAGGATGGAGGTAACCGTTTGTGTACGGATTATCGGAAATTGAATGATGTCACCATCAAGAACAAATACCCCTTGCCCAAGATAGAAGATTTGTTTGATCAGTTGACCAGTGCCAAAGTGTTTTCTAAGATTGATCTTAGAAATGGCTATCATCAACTCAAAATTTGTGTAGAGGATATTCCAAAGACTGCCTTTACCACCAGATATGGACTGTATGAGTATACAGTCATGTCTTTTGGACTAACCAATGCCCCCGCTTATTTCATGAATCTCATGAATAAGATTTTCATGGACTTCCTAGATAAGTATGTCGTTGTTTTCATCGATGACATTCTGATTTATTCCAAATCAGAAGAAGAACATGAGCTACACCTAAGGACCATTCTTGGAACCCTTAGAGAGCATCAGCTGTATGCTAAGTTTAGCAAATGTGAATTCTGGTTACAGGAGGTAGGATTCCTCGGTCACATTGTATCAGCCGGAGGAATTGCCGTTGACCCTGCAAAAGTGAAAGATGTAGAAGATTGACAAGCCCCAACCACTCAAACCCAAGTTCGTGCATTTCTCGGATTGGCGGGATATTACCGCAAATTTGTAGAAGGATTCTCTAGTATCGCCAGACCCATGACCCAATTGCTGAAGAAGGACAAGAAGTTTGAATGGACCGACAAATGTGAAGCGAGTTTTCAAGAACTCAAGAGGAGATTGATTTCGGCCCCAATCTTGATCATGCCGGATATCACGAAGCCCTTCGATGTGTATTGTGATGCATCCAAGATCGGTCTCGGATGTGTACTAATGCAAGAAGGCAAAGTTATATCTTATCTATCTCGACAACTGAAGCAACATGAGCAAAACTACCCAACCCATGACCTCGAACTCGCAGCCGTAGTTCTAGCCCTGAAAACATGGAGACATTACCTAATGGGAAACCATTGTGAGATCTGTACATATCACAAGAGCCTAAAGTATATATTCACTCAGAAGGAGCTGAATATGAGGCAGAGAAGATGGATAGAGATAATCAAGGATTACGATCTGGACATTCACTATCACCCTGGTAAAGCCAATGTGGTAGAAGATGCCCTTAGCAGATTGCCGTGCCGCTTGAACTCCATGATTTTGAAGGAGCAACCAAGTTTGCACAAAGAGATGGAAGATTTTCGAATGGAATTAGTAAGTGAAGGATTTTTGGCTAGCATAGAACTCCAGCCCACTTTGATCAATCAGATTAAAGAGGCGCAGAAGGGAAATGCTAGTATTGACGGAATCAAGCGTCGTATCGGTACAAGCAAAGTACCTGGATTCACCGAGGACGAAGAAGGAGTTTTGTGGTACAAAGGACGCCTTTGTGTACCAGCAGATTCTGAGTTGAAAGAAGTTATCTTGAAGGAGGCTCATGATACTCTTTATTCTATCCATCCCGGAGGAACTAAGATGTATCAAGATTTGAAAGAGCAATTTTGGTGGCATAAGATGAAGAGAGAAATCGGAAGCTATATCGCCAAGTGTGATATTTGTCAGCGAGTCAAGGCAGGACATCAAAGAACCGCTGGATTGTTGCAACCATTGCAGATTCCGGAATGGAAATGGGATTCCGTTGGAATAGACTTTATCACTGGACTGCCTACTTCTAGTAGGGGAAATGACTCTATCTGGGTCATAGTGGACAGATTGTCCAAAGTCGCCCATTTCTTACCCGTCAAGACCACATATCAGAGTTCGAAACTAGAGGAGTTGTACATCGCTAGAATAGTTAGTTTGCATGGAGTCCCCAAGAACATCGTATTGGATCGAGGAACTCAGTTTACCTCGAGATTCTGGAAGAAAGTCCAAGAAGGTTTAGGAACCCGTCTAGATTTCAGCACCGCATATCACCCTCAGACCGATGGACAAACGGAGCGAGTAAATCAAATACTTGAAGATATGCTTAGAGCATGTGTTTTAGAATATGGATCCAAGTGGGAAGACTATCTGCCGTTTGCAGAATTTTCATACAACAACAGTTATCAAGACAGTTTGCAAATGGCCCCATTTGAATTCATGTACGGACGGAAGTGTCGCACCCCTTTGAACTGGTCGGAAGTAGGAGAGAGTCAGATTTTCGGACCCGACATCCTACGAGAAGCAGAAGAGAAGGTTCACAAGATTCGTGAGCACCTCAAGACAGCCCAATCCAGACAAAAGAGTTACGCCGACAAGAGACGTAGAGACCTCGCCTTCAACATAGGAGATTTTGTTTATCTGAAAGTGTCGCCATTGAAGGGAATGCAGCGTTTCCAACTCAAAGGAAAGTTAGCCCCTAGATATATCGGACCTTTCAAGATCCTGAACCGTCGAGGAGAAGTATCGTATCAATTGGAACTACCCGAAGAGATGTCAGCCGTGCACAATGTGTTCCCTATCTCATTACTTCGCAAGTGTCTCAAAGTCCCAGAGAAGACCGAAGTGTTCAAAAATATCGATCACCGGACCATAGAGATCAATGATGACCTGACCTATCCCGAAGAACCCATCCGTATTTTGGAAGAAGCTTTTTGAACTACCCGAACCCGAAGCATCAAGTTTCTCAAGATTCAGTGGAGCAACCACACAGAAGAGGAATCTACCTAGGAGCGCGAAGATCACATCAGGACGGAGTTTCTCGATCTCTTCAAATCCTAGGTAATCTTTTTCGTCCTTTTTCAAATCTCGGGACGAGATTTTGTTTAAGGGGGGAAGGTTTGTAACATCCCAAAAATACTAAACTTGGATCATCAAACTCTCAGCATCAAAATTAGGGTTAACAAAAACTTTTCTAAATAAAATTATGAAAGCATGCATATGTGTATGCATTTAATTTGAAATTCTTTTGAATCACCTTGTTTGTGTGTTTCCTTGCTTGTAAAATGTTTCTTAGGTGAAATAAACAGCATCTAAAACATTTCCCACCCTTTTCCCAAAGACAAGTAAATCAAAACAAATAAAATAAAGGAATGGTCATTTTGACCAATTTAACTCCCATGCCTACTTTGGCTGTCTCAAACTTTCAGAACCTAACAGAAACTTTTCTGGATCTTTGCACCCCTTGAGTGTACTCATAACAAAGTACCAAGGCCCACTTTGTGATCATCCAGAAACTTTCAAATGCATAGTTTAAATGGCAATTCAAAATTGAATCTTTATCATATGAGAAGATCCCACTTTTTCAAAAACCACTCAAACAAGCTCAACTTTCAAAACCCAAGCATTTGCAGACTCACCAGCACTAATCTAGAACACCCACCAAAAATCTTTTCAAAATTCAAAACTTGAATTCATGTGGACATTTCATCAAACACTTGGCAGACACAAATCAAACAAAATCAAAACACTATAGTGTGCAGTATTTTGAGCCTAACTGGTTCCCTATCTAGCTCACAACCAGCTCAGTAGATCATCTAGCAAAATTAACCAAGCACTAGCACCACTGTGAGCTTGCCAATATCATCAATGGTGAACAGCCGAGTGCAACCTTGCCACCCCAGTGTAGACTGCAAGCTAGGAACGAAACTAGCCATGCCAACCTTGTCTGGGAGATCACCCATGCCTCACCGCCCCCTCTTGACCAGCCCTGCCTCGAAGACAACGACCAGAGCACCCAGGAACGCCGCGCCCGTGCCTCTGCCAACCGTGCCGAGCATGCGCCAGAGCGCCACCCTCGACCAAAGCCAACAGACCGCGTGCCGCCCTCGCCACGTGCATACGCAATAACCACCGACCTAGGAGACCGCCAGACATCCCCGTTAGCCGCCCCATGCCGCACAGCCACCGCTCGTCTTCGAAGACGCCGCCTCTGCCGTGCAGAGCGTCGCGTGTTCCAGACCAACCCGCATCGCCCCACGTCTCGCCACCGTATCGTTGAGCATCGCCAAGGAACACCGCACCGTCCCCTACCTTCGCCAATGCCAATAGCCGTCTGTACCATCGCCCCCGACGAGCTCACAGTGCGCCCCGTCGGTCCTCTCGCTCGACTATAAATAGAGGCCACCCCCAGCCGAATTAAGCACACCATTATACTCCCCTCTCTTCACTGATCGTGCCACACCGTCCCCGGAGCAAGGCGAGCAACACGTCGTCGGAATTTCACCGGAGCCCGCCGCCTCTGGAGAAGAAAGGAGCCAGCGATTGGAGCCTCCCTAGGAGGACCCACCGGTACCAGGAGATTCGCCGTTGTCGACTTCGTCGTTCGCCCGCCTCGCTGACCCTCGCCTGCACCCCGGTGAGCCCCCAGCAACCCCCACTGGCCGCGCTAGGTTTCTGTCTCGCCGGCATTGCCCAACGTCGATGATGACTCCCAGCCGTTGGATTAGAACTAGATTGAACGACCCACAACACCCCATACCGCTTCGCACCCCCCTGTCTCACTGATGAGTGGGGACAGCCACTTAACCAGCCCGCGGAAGCGCTACGCTTAGCAGGCCGGCCCGTTAACTTTTCCGGCGCAGCCCAGTTATTTGAATTAAACCTTTTCCATTTTATTTCAAACACACTTCTGTACCCAGTTCAAAAATCAACCCAGATCGATTCAGTGCACCAAATTGAATGAAACTAATTTTGTTAGAAAGGTCTGGGAATGCTGAATCCAAGCCCGTTGGATTCAAGTCATTTGGATCTATAGATCACCCATGGTAAAAATAACAAGGCAGAAGCTTTTCTGCATTCAAACATTTTTCAAATTTAAACCATAATAGCTTTTGAGTTGATTACAACTCTCAAAAAATCACATTTAACCATACCTTTCAGAATATATAAAATTATATAGGTTTACTTGCAGAGATAATGTTCAAGTAATAAAAGAATGCCCATGGACTAAAATATGTGGTGATGACATGTGTCAACATGGACTAAAATATGTGGTGATGACATGTGTCAACATGATCCCATGTTTGGTTTGGAGAATATTAAATCTTAAGTAGTTTTTCAATGAGTAGAAATTACTCTTTTAAAAATAAAAGGAATTAAACAAAGCCTTAATCTTGTAATGTTAGAGATGATGTTAGATCATCTATAGGACCCTTGTGTGTGATGATTGCAAGTAGTTAAGTATTGTTTGGTGATTGTGTACCTCGTATTTATTTATAGAAGCTAGTACCGACCAAGGATATGAGGAGGAAGGAGGATTCTACGAAGAAGAAGCCGAGGAGAACTTCAACCACTGCTCTGCACAAGGAAAGCTTTACTAACTAAGTGTACCAATGCAAGCTAACACTTGCAAGATACCCTACTTATGCAATCTAATACTTGCTTGTTACCATGACCACTATATGCCTTAAGCATATGTGATCATATCCACTTGATAAACCAATCCTAGTTTTACTTGCAAGCTTCTTACTTGATTTCTTTATCAAAGCTAGTATTTAGAGCTTACTTAAGGGAATTGTAGATTCTAGAAGGATACTTGAAGGTTGCATAAAGAGCATAAAATTTGGCATAAGCTAGATAATCTTGATTTCATCTTAAGGCATGAGATTGAACTTAGTTAAAACTCCACTAGTTTACCACCCCTCATCAGTGCTTACCCCCACCTGTAGATGCTAGTGCTAAGCATAAAACCTGATCAACCTTAGATGGGAATACTTGGTGGAAAAATGGTTATCAAAACCTTGGAATGATAGATCATTCTATTGAAATGTTTTGGACATGTGTTTCGGAACACCTGATGATTTTGGTGATGAAAATGTTGAGGCATGAGCCTTAGCCCTTTATAAAACTGATGGTTGTCGGGATGCGATACCATTCCAATTTTATCGTACAACCACAATACCCGAAGGTTGGGTAGGGCTTGACTGGAAACTTATATACCTTAGTATTAGTTCCCTCGCGGCCAAGGTCTGAGCTGAGGCTACCTTGTGAAGATTGTCCACCTGTGCAGTACCCAAGATGACAGTTGGTCATGGTTAGGAGGCCAAACTCACAGGAGAGGTGCTTATACTAGGGCGTGTAATTGAAAGGTTAGGATTGATTATCCGCATACTGAGTATGGTAAATTCAGGATTTGTTCCTGACGGATGTATCGAATGTTGTGGTGAAAGTGTACAATCTCTGTAGAGTGTCAAACTATTCGAATAGCCGCGTCCGCGGTTATGGACAGTTGGAGTGGCCATACTGTTCCCCCGTCAGACTTTTCAAAATGACTTGTGAAATGAATTGAGACTTTGACTTGACCACAACAGGGTTGTGAGATGAAATACAAATTCCCACTTAGGTGTTATAAAACTTCAACTAGCAATTGTTGCTCCTAAACTGAGTAGTGATAAATCTGGCTTTTGCAAAACAACCCTAGAGCCTAGTGTCCTATTATCAAAAACCCTTTTCCCTTGTTAGTATTAGTTTGCGAGTACTTAAAGAGTACTCATGGCTTTGTCCCTGGCTATTCCCATGGCCAGACTAGGAAGAGGAGTACCTGGAGGATGGACCCCAAGAAGGTTACGACAACTAGGATCATCTCTCATCATCAGCATTGCCTGTGACCCTGAAGATGGAACTTCGCCCACGCTACCGTTATTATTACGTATTCCGTTGCTTGATGTTGTACTAAGAACTGGATCATGAGATCCCTATTTGTGTAAGAACTTATGTACGGTTGTAATGGATGATGTACTATGGTATCCAATTCTGTTATGTCTCGCAGAAATGGTAATCCTGGGATTGCGATGTATGGCATAACAGGCATCTGGGATTAAAAATCCGGGTGTTGACAAGAAAAGAGTCCAAGATAGGAACAAGAGGATTCGAGAGATGAATGCAGAACTAGAGGCCAAGGACTTCGAGCTCGAGCATCAGTAGGGTGTGATTGAGAGACTTTGTTCATAGAAGAGGGCTCTCAAAGCCAAGGTAGAGGCCTTGACTACCAATGTTGAGGAATACAAGACCGCTATGGAAAATGCAGGTCTTACTCTTGTCGATGAGGAGGTTGATGCAGAGGAGTAGTGATGACTACTCATTTATTTATCATTTACCATGCTTATGATTATTGAGTCGCAATGACCATCCAACATGTGGATGGCTTGCTATTGGTGTGTTTGCTTTTCAAACTTGTTGTTTATGTTATTGAACTTTATG
This sequence comes from Avena sativa, assembly GCA_916181665.1. Taxonomy (NCBI): domain Eukaryota; kingdom Viridiplantae; phylum Streptophyta; class Magnoliopsida; order Poales; family Poaceae; genus Avena; species Avena sativa. Next base: position 515,668,900 of record OV702294.1, read on the forward strand.
TTATTTTGATGCTTGTTTGGTGATTATCTATGTGATGTATTGTGCATGTTAAGCATCTATGGGTATCTCATTCTTATCCTTATTTAAATACCACAGATGCCTCCTCGACGTGCCAACCCCAACCCAAACAACAACAATGTCACCCCCGAGATGCAGCAGCTGATGACAGCACAGGCACAACTGATGCAGATGATGACCACTTTCATGCAGAATCAGAATAACAACAACAACAAAAACAACAACAACAACAACAACAACAACAACAACAACAACAACAACAACAACAACAACAACAACAACAACAACAACAACAACAACAACAACAACAACAACAACAACAACAACAACAACAACAACAACAACAACAACAACAACAACAACAACAACAACAACAACAACAACAACAACAACAACAATCAGAACAATCCACCAGGTTTTGACATGCTCACCAGATTCCTAAGACTGAGGCCTGCAAAGTTCTTAGGAACTACTGATCCCATGGTGGCCAATGATTGGCTACGTTCAGTGAACAAGGATTTGGTAACTGTCGGTTGTACTGATGAGGAGAAAGTCAGGTTTGCAGCACACTTGTTGGAAGGACCAGTAACTACTTGGTGGGATAACTTCCAGATCACCACTCCCATTGAGGATGTGACATGGGCTATCTTTGAAGATGGTTTCCGTACAGCTCACATCTCATCCGGAGTAATGAGTTTGAAGAAGAAGGAGTTCCATAATCTGAAGCAACGCCACCGCAGCGTGGCTGAATATATTGAGGAGTTCAACAATCTGGCGCGTTATGCACCGGATGAAGTTGATACAGATGCCAAGAGGAAAGAGAAGTTCCTCGAAGGACTGAACGACAAACTGAACCTGCACAGATGCCAAGAGGAGAGCAAGATGAAACAGGTGGAAAGTAGAAAGAGGAAGCACAGATCTGACAAGCATAGCTCGGGATCGTCTCACAAGCGTTCCCATTATGATGATAGTGGGAGTTCTAGATCCCACAAGCATGGAAAGTACAATAGCCACCACAACCACAACCTTCATCATGATAACAAGCATCACCGTAGTCATGACAATGACAAGTACAAGAATCACAAGAGTGGATACAAGAACCACCACAAAGGAAGTGGAAGTGGTAGTGGAAGCTAGCCTGTCAAGAAGGATTTTAGTCAGGTTGAATGTTTCAAGTGCAAAAGGATGGGGCATTATGCAAATGAGTGCCTAGAAAAGAAAGTTGAAGGACCCAACAAGCCCAACCCTTTCCAAAAGGGACAAGTGAACCACATCAATGTGGAGGAAATCTATGAGGAACCTGATGCTGTTGCTGGTAAGTTCAAACTCAATTCTGTTCCAGCATTTGTTTTCTTTGATACTGGTGCATCTCATTCATTCATATCAAGAGCATTTGTTGAAAGAAATGAACTACCGGTAGAAACTATTGGGTGTCCTATAAAAGTAAGTTCTCCTGGCGGAGAAATGATAGTGAACTCGGGATGTCATGATCTAGTCATAGAGTTTGGGAATTATAAGTTTCCCGTTAATCTGATAATCCTAAATTCCCAAGGATTGGATGTCATATCGGGAATGGACTGGATGGCCAAGAACAAAGGAGTGCTAGATTGTGCCAACCATACTGTCACACTCACAACTCCAGAAAACAAAAGGATTAGATTCAAGACTAACTTTGAATCAAAAGGGAGTAAGCTAAATTCTCTTAAGGGGGTTATCATTGATAGTGTGCCAATTGTGAATGAATATCCGGATGTGTTTCCGGAAGAATTGCCAGGAATGCCACCATATAGAGATGTGGAATTTCTGATCGATTTGCTACCAAGATCCGGACCAATAGCAAAGAGACCATACAAGATGTCAGTTGATGAGTTGAAAGAACTCAAGAACAACTGGGAGAACAGTTATAGAGAGGATTTATCCAACCAAGTTATTCATCTTGGGGAGCACCAGTTTTGTTTGTGGAAAAGAAAGATAGAAGTCAAAGGTTATGCATAGATTACCGTTCACTCAATGAGGTAACTATTAAGAACAAATACCCTTTGCCTAGAATCAATGACTTATTTGATCAGTTAGAAGGAGCCTGTGTGTTCTCAAAGATTGATCTCCGGTCAGGTTATTTCTAGCTCAAGATAAGAGAACAAGACATACATAAGACATCTTTCACCACTAGGTATGGATTGTATGAGTACACCGTGATGCCATTTTGTTTGACCAATGCACCATCTTACTTCATGAATATGATGAACAAGGTGTTCATGGAGCTCCTTGATAAGTTTGTTGTCGTATTCATCGATGACATTCTGATCTACTCCAAGAGCAAAGAAGAGCATGAAGGACATTTGCGCTTGATACTTGAGAAGCTTAGAGAGCATAAGCTGTATGCCAAATTCAGCAAGTGTGAATTTTGGTTAAATGAAGTTGGATTTCTTGGACACGTTGTGTCAGGAGATGGTGTAGCAGTTGATCCCGCAAAAGTGTCAGCTGTAACTGAGTGGGAATCTCCTAAGTTAGTAAAAGAGGTTCGTAGTTTCCTTGGCTTGGCAGGATACTACAGAAGATTCATTGAGAATTTCTCCAAGGTAGCACCAGTCTTATGTTTGCCAGATTTGGACAAGGATTTCCAAGTGTATTATGATGCATCTCATCATGGATTGGGTGCAGTACTAATGCAAGAAGGGAAAGTTGTGGCTTATGCCTCAAGACAACTCAAAACTCATGAGGTAAATTACCCTACTCATGATTTAGAGTTAGCCTCTGTTGTCCATGCACTCAAAACATGGAGGCACTATCTTTTGGGAAAACGATGTGAAGTGTTCACAAATCACAAGAGTTTGAAGTATATCTTCACCCAGAAAGAAATCAACTTGAGACAAAGAAGATGGCTAGAACTCATCAAGGACTATGACTTGAGTTTGCAATACCACCCCGGTAAAGCAAATGTTGTAGCAGATGCTCTAAGCCGTAAGGTTTTTGTGAATGGCCTTACTAAGGGAGAGTTACCAGATGATCTGTGTGCTCAATTTAGAGATCTCAGATTGGAGATTGTGCCTGAAGGACATCTCATGTCATTGGATGTTCAACCCACCTTGTTGGACAAAATCAAAGAAGCCCAAAAGACAGACAAGGAAATTGAAGAGATCAAGGAAAAGATTGGTAAAGGAAAAGCCAAAGGATTCCATGAAGACGAATAGGGTACTTTATGGTATGGAAAACGTATCTATGTTCCACAAGATCCGGAGCTTCGGAAACTGATTTTACAAGAAGCACACAACTCACCATATTCCATTCATCCGGGTAACACCAAAATGTACATGGATATGAAAGAAAGATTTTGGTGGAATAATCTCAAGAAGGACATCGCTGAACATATTTCTTTGTGTGATGTATGCAGTAGAGTGAAAGCGGAACATTAGAAACCAGCAGGATTGCTACAACCACTACCTATTCCTGATTGGAAGTGGGACAAGATTGGCATGGATTTCATCACCGGATTGCCAAGGACCAGGTCAGGATATGACTCTATTTGGGTAGTAGTGGATCGCCTAACTAAAGTGGCTCATTTCATACCCGTAAAGATAACCTATACAAGTGCCAAGTTAGCCAAGATCTATATGAGTAGGATTGTATGCCTGCATGGGGTACCCCAAGAGTATTGTGTCTGATATGGGAACTCAATTCACTTCTCATTTTTGGAGGCAACTACATGAGTCATTGGGAACGAGGTTGGAATTTAGCACTACTTTTCATCCTTAGACTGATGGACAAACAGAAAGGACCAACCAGATTCTTGAAGATATGTTGAGGGCATGTGCCCTAGACTATGGATCCAGTTGGGATGAAAGTCTGCCTTACGCAGAATTCTCTTACAATAACATCTATCAAGCCAGTATTGAGATGGCACCATTTGAATTTCTCTATGGGAGAAAGTGTACCACCCCATTACTATGGAATGGTGTGGGAGAAAGAAATTTGTTCGGACCAGAACTAATCAAAGAGGCTGAAGAGAAAGTCAAGCTAGTTAAGGACAGATTGAAGATAGCACAGTCCCGACAGAAGAGCTATGCAGATCCTAAGCATAGAGAAGTCACCTATGAAGTGGGTGATAGAGCTTATCTTAGAGTGTCACCACTTCGTGGAGTGAAGAGATTTGGAGTCAAAGGAAAATTGGCCCCAAGATATGTTGGACCATTCAAGATTTTGAGTCGTAAAGGAGAAGTAGCTTATGAGATTGAATTGCCGGAATCATTTTCTGCCGTTCACAATGTGTTTCATGTAAGTCAGCTTAAGAAATGCCATCCAGAGATGGAAGAGACTTCTTTGAAGGATACTATACCTTTGGAGGAAGTTCAATTGGAGAGTGACCTCACTTATGAGGAAAATCCTATCAAGATTCTTGAGACTGCAGAAAGAGTTACTCGGACTAAGACTATCAAATTCTGCAAAGTTCAATGGGACCATCATTCTGAAGAAGAAGCAACATGGGAAAGAGAAGATGATCTTCGGAAAGACCACCCTCACTTATTTGCTAGCCAATCCGAATCTCGAGGGCGAGATTCACCTTAAGGGGGTTAGATTTGTAACATCCCTAAAATCATGTTTTCAAGGATTGCATATCATCCATACATGCATAATCATTTAGGGATAATTTTCAAAGTCATTGCAAAGAAACAGAAACTTTGGGTGCTATTATTTCATGTGGACAAGCTTTGAATCCAATGCTACTCTATAGTGAGAGAATATTTGTTTTAAAACCATTGTTGTGTGTTCATAAGATTGTTTGATGAGTTCCAAGGCTTGGACAAAATTTCCAAAAACAAATATGGTTTCAAAACCATTTTCAAATCTTCTTTAAACCTTGTGCTAAGGCACTGTTTATTTTGAAATTTCAAAAGGAACCAAACAAGTCCAGCAAGGCAGCTTGGTTTTATGCCCAAAAATATGAAGGTTTCACTTTACAAAAGTCCAGAATGATTTGGAATTCAAATGCATTTGAATTCATTTGAAAAGGTTTCCTGAAAATCATTTTAGAAAAAGAAAAAGAGATAAGAAATGGAAAAAGGTCGGCGCCAGACTTTCAGCCCAGCAACAGACCTAGCCCACTAATCCCACCCGGGGTTCTTCTCTCTCTCTCACACAGCGCAGACTTACCCCGGGCTCGCTGACTGGTGGACCCAATGCCACGTGAGCATCGTCCCAAACCACGCACCCCCCACGACCCCGTCGACGCCGCCGTTAACTCCATTACTGCCGTGATTGAAGCAGGTTTAATTGCCGGCGTTTCCTCACGTGATCTTCGCCCGTGCTCCAGCTATAAAACCCTCTCCTCACCCCGCATCTTTCCCCTCGCTCAGCACACTCACCTCGCCACCAGGCTGCCAGTATTTCGAACTGCACCGCCGCTGCCCAACGAGCTCCGGCAAGCGATTACGGTGAGCTCCGACCGCCCCTCTACTTCTGGTTCAAACGAGCATGACCCTCGTGTCCTTGTGCATCTTCTGACACCCCTGGTTTGCCTGCTCGTGACCCAGCTCGCCGTCTTTGTTCACACCCGCAAACTCTAGAGCCGCCGCTCAACTCCGACGAGCAATTTAGGTAAAATCCGAGCACCCCTTGACCTCGCATGCATGCTATCAGATCCACCGTGTCCTTGCGCAACTGCTAACACCACTGGCTTGTTCTAGGGCGATCCTGAACGTCGTCAACATCGCTGTCTGCACGAACCCGACGCCACCAGCAACTCCGACGAGGTCCTGCTGCTGCGTCCGTGCGTCCCTCGACAAACTACTGCCACGTTGAGCTTCCTCGTGACCTTGCGAGTCCGGTAAGCCACGCCACACACCCCAGCCCCTCCTGTATTTGCCGGAGCGTCGCTGACAGAGCGCCACCGCCGTGCCACCGTCGCCAGTGCCTCCAATCCTTGATCGTTTGATCGCGAGCCGTTAGATCTAGATCTAACGCGTGAGATAGAATCACTTAACAAAGGGGTACGAGTTAGATCTGGCTGTGTGATTTCATTTAGATCGTGCGGTCCACACTGGTCGATCCGTGCGAAGCAGTACCGACGAATCAGAGAGCGCCGCGTGGCCTGAGTTTAGAATTAAAACAGAAATTTGATCTATTAGTTAATCAAACTTGTAAAATTCATAACTTTTGATCCACACATTAAAATTTTACAAATTTTATATAATTGGAATCAGGAGAGAAAATCCTATCTGTTTATGCAATAAGTTTAATGTTTTGCCTCTATAAAATTGGTTGTTTTTGCAGAAACTTTTGTAGGCTTAATTTGAGTATAGAAATTGTTTGAAAAATGTTTTAAAGATCAAATAAAGTTTAAATTGAGTTTCTTGAACTTGTTTATGTTTAAGTACTATACACTTGTCTTGTTTGGTGTAGAAAAATCATCACATGGCATTTGCATCCATTCATATATTTTTGTTTGTATATATTTTGTTATGTGATTTTTGGTGCCCTTATTTTATGTGTAGATTTTGGTGCTAATAGTGATTGTGGTTGTGAAGATTGTTGCAACTCCCCAAACTACCAAGGCAAGTGGTGCTTCATTATTTTATTCCTATATTTTTCAACTATGCACTAGAAATAATTTGTATAGGACTTGCATGAATATTTTGGATAAGTATCTATATGATATGCTTGGGAAATCCTAGTAGTTGTAGAATTGTTAGAAATTTATCTAAGTTAAGATGCTTACCATTGCCATGCTTATCCTAGCTAGTAGTAACCAAAGGTGGTTATATATTCATGCTATGTGAAAATATTTTTAAGTCTTTGACTTGTGTTTTTGCTTAATAAAACAACTAAGTGAATGAAACACCTGGGTGGAATGGAAAGAATGGTTTGTGTTGAAAGGTTACACAAGGCCCATTTCTATGGTTTACCTTGTGTATCTCACTTGTGGAAAGCCACCCAAGATCAAAGGGATTTGAGATGCCAAATGTTAAGAAGCTTCTAGTGCAGCCACAAGGCAATATGGGCTCTACCTGGATCACATAGGTTGCAATAACTTAGCCATTTGGACAGTTGGTGGTAGTGGGATGATAGGTTAAAACTTGTGGTTGAAAAAGGGTGAAGGTTCACCAATTTCCATTGGTGATTCCTTGGGGAAAGTTTTGTAAAAGAAAAACTTAGTGTTTTCAACTAATAGGTAAAACCTATTTTGAGCAAAGCAAGCCTAAGCTACACTTAGCCAAATTCATGTAGTATCTAGATGCTAATATTCTACTAAGGTATCACTTGCCAATACTATTCCAATGTATTGACCCACTGTGGTTGTAACTTGTGATGTTTCAGGTTATTCTGATGATGATTAGGGGTTATGAGTCTACACTCAACATGCTTGCCTGTGGCACATGAAGATGAATACTTTATTTATATTGTTATGAATGAACTCTTGTATTAGGCCTATGGCCATGGAGTTGTAAAAGACTATGTTATCTCTGGAATGACGATGTAATAATGACCTTTGTTTCTGTGTACTTCATCTTAGACTGTGGATGCTAGAAATTGATCCAGGGACTAGCATTGCAATCACAGGGATCCTTACCTTTATAAGGGAGGGATCTTACAAGATGCCTCTAATTTATCCATTGCAAGTTTTATGTGGCTTAGGGCTTTCGAAGATAGAACCGTTCATACCTACGAACATGAACCACAACGAGGATAACCAAATTGTTGACAACTCGTTGCAAAATACATATTGACTATAGTAGGAGAGACAGACACCCTCTAGCCACTTATGCAAACTAGTTGCATGTCAAGCGTGGAACAGGTCTCATGTGCGAGGACATGTAAAGTTTGTCCGGGCCGCTTCATCCCACTATGCCACCAATATCCAAAATTACAACTAAGAAGCAACAACATGATCATCATCGTCCACATACTCATATGTGTACTACCCGTGTAAAGCATCTACGCATAGATCCGGCTCTGATACCACTGTACGGTTCGCAGCATAGAAAACAAAAAAAATCCTACGATGGGAACTATGTACCAAGATCTATCTACTACATACAAACAACGGGCAGATGTATATCCGGAGAGAACATACCCTTGAAGATCGACAAAGCTTAATGAGTTAAACTCGTGGTTGATGTAGACGATCTCTTGCGATCTCAAGATCGAGAGGAAGTCCTATCACCGCAAAACAGCAGCGCATCCATGCTCGCACACACGTACAAGACACCGAGCAACCTCTGCCACCTCGCTCCAGCGATGCAGCGGAAGCACAACCCTTTCTTGCCGAATAGCCATCGGGAACATGTATCTCGCTAGTCCGAGACCATGGGGAATAAATTCTAGAGGGGGAGAGAGATCCTTCACGAGGAGGTGTGAGCGAGAGAGAGGAGAGGGGGAACCCCAAGCGGGTGGCCGGCGCATGGGGGTTGCTCCCTTTCCCTCCCCTCATTCATGTGGGTGGACACTCCACTCACAAAAATCTCTTCATTTCCCTCCACTCAAAATCCCACTCAAAATTGCTATTAATTTTCCACCAAATTTAATGCAAACTCTAATTAAATAAAACTCCTTTTATTTATTCAGAATTTTGTCGATTACTTTAATGACAAACATTCACATAAAACCCCTTGCTAGTATTTCATTTCACATGCAAAAACATTTTCTGCAATTTCACCCGAAAACCTGTTTCGGTATCTAGTGAAATAAATTCATGCTCTTGTTATTCTTTCCGGCATGAAACTTTTGCTCCAATTGGATGTCAGTGTCGCTTAAGTGTGCCACCTTACGGTTCGCAAATAATGCGGACATGATCGAGACCCTTCTCCGATCAATAATCAGAAGCGGGACCTGGAGATCCATACTGACTCCCACACATTCAACGATGACTTTCCTATGTCGTCGGAACCTTTTACGCTAGTATCTTAATCCCTTTGTTTCATGATATATTACATGTCCGAGATTCGATCATCGGTATCTCCAAACCTAGTTTGATCTCGTTACCGACATGCACTCTTTTCTCATTCCCGTGATATAACATTCTAGTGATCAAATCACTTGCTTGCAAGCTAACCAATGTAATATCACCGAGAGGGCCCAGAGTATATCTATCCGTCATCGGGATGAACAAATTCCACTCTCGATCCATGAGCCTCAACATAACACTTTAGTATTTCTGAAGCCATCTTTATAATCACCCAGTTATGGTGTGACGTTTGATGTCATCAAGAAACTCTTTCGGTGTTAGTGATTGACATGATCTCATGGTCTAAGGATTAGGATCACTTCGTAAGTTTTTATAGCAATATAAACTCAGTGACTTTTATCGTAATGCTAACTTCGGATGAATGTTCATCACATCATTACACTAATGTTGTGACCTCGTTATTAACAACATCCAATGTCTATGAGCAGGAAACTTTGATCACCTTGTTAATCAACGAGCTAGTTTATGAGAGAGGCATAACTAGGAACTTTCTATTTGTTTATTAAACACACATGTATTAACACTTCCGTATTAATAAAATTATAGAATGAAAAATAAAAATCTATCATATACTTGGAATACACATAATAAACACTTTATTATTGCCTCTCAGGGCATATTCCCTTCACTTGAAGTGGTTAAGGTTAAAGTGAACAAACTATGGAGTATATGCTTGACGAAGTATAAGTTGGCAATCTCAAGTCCCTTGAATACGAGGGCCACACCTCATGCTACTCAACTTCAGTCACCTATAAGTTCTTATCATTGTAAGTATTTGCATATCATAGAGAACCGCCAATGGGGTACCCGTTGCACATGGTACAGGAGCTATCCCATAACCAAAATGCCAAGGCAAGCAGACAATGAGCATCTCAGCAATCTTTTTATTTACTATATGCATAGCTTTTTATTGAGGATGCTTCATAGATAGCTCACTACGGTGATGCTGCAAGTTTCCACCATGATTAGGCATGGCTTAGGCCAGTGTCCCAGGTGTTTCTCTAACACAAAATACATACTCCATGGACTTACAAGTTCCCTATATATTCCACACCGGTGACATCCATAGACAAAAGAGCATGATATCAACTGAGTACAAAGTACAAGTGCAATGTTGAAACATTCCCCGTGACAACACGGTTCTGCTAATTCCAATGTATAAGTGCAAGCATATACAACATAGATGACACAATGGTTCAAGTTTATTAGGGGCAAAGAATATGAAGTGTGCCATCAAGTTCATGAGGGATTTAATCACTAAGTTTTCACATAACAAAATAGTTTTTAATTGGAAGATACCTGAAAACAAGAATATACTTAGAATGGTGTAACACACCATGCATAGGAGTTTATAGTGGACACTTTTGGCAAAACTTGGTTTCTTGGGAGTTGGAAGCATGAGCAGAGCTTACTCATACAAGTGGAGGCTAGAAAAAGACTAGGAGCAACCAACTAAGAGAGCATAATGGCCATAATATTGCAGAGCAACAAAGCATTACTAATCAAAGAATATAGTGGTACTACAAGTCAAGGACTAAATGATCATAGAGGCTATGGTGACTTGTTCATAGTAATAACATGGTGTGATCATGTGCCAAGTCAACCCAAACAAAGCATCAACGCATAAAACCACAATACTATGCTTTTGCATGCTAAAACAACGCATATTTTTTTCAAGGCACACTAAGCAATCCCAATTGTTTGGAACAAGACACGCTACAGCAATAATCACTAATCATAATGCAAAAACAACACCTAGCATGTCATGCTAAAGTCTAAGTCACAGTCAATGCAAGCTCCTCTTGCACTTACAAGCAAGGACTTACTACTCCTTTCCAACACCGAGCAACTTATTTGCAAAACAACATAGCGAGAACGGGGGTCCAAACTACTTTATTCAAGCAAACTAAACAACCTAAGCAAACAAAACAAAAACTAAGACGCTCCAAGAACAACACAACTGTGCATGAAACAATAAAAACAAAGTGTCTAGACAGACCTGAGCTTTTTATTGATGAAGAAGGAGATGCCTTAGGCATCCCCAAGCTTTGACGCTTGTACCTCTTGGATATTTCTTGGGGTGACACCATGGTGGCGTCCCCAAGCTTGAGATTTTGTACATTCTTTATCTCATTATATCATTCTCTCTCTACACCTGAAATTTTTCCTTCATACAAAACTTCACACAATCTTCATTAGCAACATTAGTGTATTCAAAAGATATTAGACCTCTGGCAAAGCTTTGGAACAACAAGAATTTTCACTAAAAACACAACTTACTATAGCAACTCCTTCAAAAAGCTCAATTCACCTAAACAGAACTCAAAAAGGAATCAATAAGAAGCAAATGCAAATAATGGTAGAAATCTGTCAAAACAGACCAGCAGGTAGAAACCTATTTTTTCGAACATCTTATGTTTCTCAAATCAAAAAGTGTCAAACTAAAGAAAGTTAGATAACATACTGGGTGATTTATTCATAAATTTTCAGCTCAATCCGAGTTACATAGACTCCTCACAAATTTTTTTGGTGGAGGACAGGAATCTATTTCGGGACAGCACTCGCCAAATCTTACTTCCCTCTCATTAGAGGTCATTCTTGGCACAGAAAACAAACAAAAAGGATAAGGAGAGGTCATTACTGAAGTAATAACTTCCAAGACTCAAGGAAACTCTTGGATTATCTCCCAACAAGTATTTTTCTTTAACGCCTTTAAGTTAGGCATGATACTTTGAGAAGATGCTCACATAGGAAATATGAATTGTAGTAAAAGAGGGCATCAAGAAGCAAATTCAAAAAACATTTAAGTCTAACCCACTTCCTATGCATAGGAATCTTGTATGAAAATAAATTGAAAAGGAACAAAGTGACTGGCATAGGAAGATAAGACAAGAGTAACTTCAAAACTTTCAGCGCAAAGAGAGGTGTTTCAATACCATCAAAACTTCTACAACCATATTTTCCTCTCTCTCATAATAATTTTCAGTAGCCTCATGAATAAACTCAACAATATAACTATCACATAAAGCAGGCTTTTCATGATCTACAAACACATAATTTCTATCAATCTTAGAAATAGTGGGATTAAAACCTTCAAAGGTTTTACCCAAAGTAGATATTTCAAAAGGATCCACAGGAACGTAACATTCATCCTCCTTTGGTAAGCATGGAGGACAATCAAATAATGTAAGGGATGAAGAGTTACTCTCATTAGAGGGTAGGCATGGGTAGATCCATTCTTCCTCCTTTTGTTCATCACTCTCCTCCTCTTTTTCATCTAATGAGCTTTCAGTTTCAGCAATTTCTTCTTCCATAGGCTCCTCATGTTTATAAGGTGCATCATCAGTATTTTCAAGCAAACTGGCAAGTTCAAATGCACCCTTGAAGGCAATAAATGCTTCAATCTGTTCCACATCATAAAAGTCATAATTTCCTTTAACATAAGAGGAAATGGTAACATTATCATTGTACTCACATTGAAAAGGGAGGTGTTTATACCTCCTACAGCAACAAGCTTTATCAAAGCAGTAAGTAACATTATAAGTAGAGCACACCTCTCTAGCAATAGTATTCAACTTATCAATTTGTTCCCATAAGTGTTTCCCTTTTTATGACAAACGGTGTCCCTTATAATAATATTTTTCTTCTTTCGTGAACCCACCTTGCCAATAAGAACTAGTTTCAGAGAAACCATCCATTGATAAAAAGCATGACCAAGCAAGGCAATAACAGACCAGCAACTAGAGTAGAAAATAATTTTTTTGTGTTTTTAAATAAAGAAAGCAAACCAAACTAAACTAATTTGTTTGGAGTTTTTTGAAAAGAGTCAAACAAAACCAAGCAAAATAAACAAAGCAAACTAAAAACAAAGTAAAGAGAAAGGAAGTGAAGGACTCCCCTAGTGAATACGTCCTTAGCCTCCCCGGCAACCGTGCCAGAAAGAGCTTGATGGCGCCCAGCACTGTCGTGGGACGCTTCGTTGGAAACCCCAAGAGCAAGGTGTGATGAGCACAGCAGCAAGTTTTCCCTCAGTAAGAAACCGAGGTTATCGAACCAGTAGGAGGAAGTAAACGACACACAGGTGTTGCAGGAAACACGGATACCTGCACAACACAAATTCAATACTTTGCCCCAACGAATCAGTGAGGTTGTCAAGCTCACCGGTTTGTTGTAACAAAGGATTAAATGTATGGTGTGGAAGGTAATGGTTTGCAGCAAGTAAACAAGTAACAGTGGAAGATGTATCAATGGTAAAGATTGGACCGGGGTCCATAGTTCACTAGAGGTGCTCTCCTTAGATAAACAACAAGCCATGAAGGGTAAACAATTTACAGCTGTGCAATTGACAGGAACTGAGCAAGGCATAACAATGTAATACCATACAAAAAGATCCTATAAGATTCAATTGGGAAATACAACAATATACATAGACCGCCATCCTACTGCATCTATGACTAGAAGTCCACCTTCAGGTTATCATTCGAACCCCCTCCAGTATTAAGTTGCAAGCAATAGACAACTGCTTTAAGCAAAGTGTGTAAGGTAAACAATCTACTTGTTCCATGAACAAGAGACCGTTGTTTTCTCCCTAGTAGCAACATCACATCTACAACCGGAGAGATTTCTGTCACTTCCCTTGGAAACTATAGGCATGAACCCACTATCGAGCATAAATACCCCCTCTTGGAGTCACTAGCAACTACTTGGCCAAGATAGCTACTAACAACAGAGAGCATGCAAGACCACAAACAACATAGACATGATAGAATCATAAAGACAAAACCATTAATCAATCTGACATAGTAATCTCAATATCCATCGGATCCCCACAAACACAACATGCATGATTACAAATAGATTAGATCTTGATCATGAACGGAGCTCACAAGATCTATGCATGAAAGCACAAAGGAGGAGATACAACCATCTAGCTACTACATGGACCCATAGTCCAAGGTGGAACTACTCACGCATCATACCGGAGAGAAGGCCTCCAGGATGATCTCCCCCCCAGGAGGGTGCCGAGAAGAACTTCAGATCCCCCCGATCTAGGGACGATGGTGGCGGTGCCTACAGAAGGTTTCGTGGAATATTGATCGGGTACTTAGGAGAAGAGGCGAGGCCGGTAGGCGGCCAGGGGTCCCACACCCTACCCAGGCATGGGGCAGGGCCCACCCACGCCTAGGGGGTCTGGCCACCCTGGTTCGTGTTTCCGTCTCGTCTTCTGGATTCGTGTCCCTCACGGTAAAATATTGACTTTGGCTTTTGTCTGGTCCAATTCCGAGAATATTGATTTTCTGCCTTTCTGGAACCAAAAGCAAAAGAAAACGGGCAACTGGCACTGTGGCAACTTGTTATTAGATTAGTTCCAGGAAAGATATAAAAACACCTCAAAGTGTAGACAAAGCAAAGCAAAGTAGATACTAAACAAGCATGGAGCATCAAAAATTATAGATACGTTTCTGATGTATCAACTATATATGGAGCACATGCCTATGATTGTTTAGTACTTGGATGCTTATTCTTATTTATCTGCAATTGCCCTAGATCTTGAAGTTACATGTTTAGACTCGTCCATGCAACGCCCGTCCATCCATCCCTATGCCTACCGCGCTCAAATCCTACTGTTTGCTACTACTGTTACTATTGCTCCTGTTTTGCTGCTGCTGTTGCTACTACAAACTGTTGCTACTAATAAACTTCTATGAGCAAGAACTATTTCCAGGTGCAGCTGAATTGACAACTCAATTGTTAAGGCTTGCAAGTATTCTTTGGATCCCCTTGTGTCGAATCAATAAATTGGGTAATACTACCCTCGAAGACTGTTGTGATCCCCTATACTTGTGGGTCATCATCGTGCTACAAAAAATAATGAAGCACTAAGTACAAGCCTCTAGTCGCTACAACCTAGCGACTATATCCTCGGGGACTGTAGGCAAAAGCTATAAAATCCCTAGTCGCTATGACCTAGCGACTAGATCCTCGAGGACTGGACATAGCTGGAGGGTTTCGTCCAGTAGACGATGCATCTCTGTTGATACCATTAACACGGTTGGCAGGTGTAATAACCCAAGTTTGTATTATTTGTAATTAGTACTTAAGCATTGCATGCAAGTGTTTAAATTAATAAAATATATGCATGTGAGCAAGTGTTTGAACAAATGCAAAACCTAAACCCTAATTTCCCACTTACTCTCAAATACATTCAAAAGGTTTTGAATTTTGAAAACTACTAAAAGTTGTGAAGCCCAAAATGTTACAAGGGCCTCACATTATTTTAAATGTTTTACAAATCTTGTCACATTTTCGAAATGCCCCAAAACAATTTTGATATGGATATACAAAGAGATAAATTAAAACAGAAAAAGGAAAAATGTTTTTGCAAATAAAAAAACAGAGCAAGAAACCCTAACCAAGTCGGCCCATCTCTGCTCTCTTATCTCCCTTCCGCTCGCGTGCGCAGGCAGCGGCCCAGCATGGCTCACCTGGGGCCCAGAAGCCGGCCTGTACTGCTTCGGTCACCGCCTCGCATTGTCGTCTTTGTCGACAACGGGGAAGCACCTCCGTGTCGATGCTGCCGCCGCCGTCAACGGAGCCGCGCCAAGATTCACACCGCCGCCGGCTAGTGCCTATAAGAAGCCTAGTCGCCATACTGGAAAAGCCCTAGTGCTCCACTTCCCCTTCCACTTTACCCTATCTCCATGGCCGGCGAGATCTAGCTTCGCACCCCGTCGGTGCCCCACCGTCACCAGCCTCCCATCGTCGTTCTGAGCCCGTAGGAAGCACCGCCTCGCTGTGTTGATCATCCTCAACAAAGGAATCGAGCAGGGGCATTCCGAATTGCAGCCGTCGACGTCGTCTTCCCTGCCTCTGGCCGTTGCCACCATTGATGTTGCCAACACTGTCCGGCCTCCCGGCTCATCGCCGACCTCTTCGTTCGCCTCATGGTGAGCAGATGGTCCCCGTGGACCCTCTCCCTTGCCCCTCTCGCTCTGGTTCCTCTTCTCCATGGTCACCTATAAGCTCCACCGCTTTCGCTCGTCATAGGTCACGCTCCGGTGACCTAATCTGGGTAGCGCCGCCACTATCTAGCTCGCCTTTCTCCCCTCTTTTGAACGCGCCTACCCGCATAGCCTCGCATAGACCCAATCATCGTCCCTGCCAATGATCTGTGTCTCACCGTTGGGATGACATCACCCCAACGTCATCGTGACTTCAAGCACACGGGTCTGACCCAGTCAAACCCTGGTCTAGGTCCCACCTGCCCGCGTGGATGTTGAGGTGGCACGTGGCCCCTCTGTTAGCTGTTGTGGCTAGGTGTCCCTATGGTGTAAAAAGAATTAGGGTTAGTATGTGCTCACATCAGGCTAACTTCATAAATCCATTAATACTTTTCAGAAATGTTTAAAAATGGAACAAATTATTATAAACTTGTAAAATTCATAACTAATTCATATTTAATCAGAAAAATATGTATAATATATCAAAATGTTTATAAAAATGAGATCTACCTATATAAGATATCATCATACATTGTAAAGAAACTTAAAAGCCTAGTTTATGTAAACAAACATTGATATCCTTTATGTACATGTGGGTTCGATGGTGTGCCTTCGCCAAGGCATTCTAAACTCTCTTAAATTGATGTTGCACCTAGGGTTAGTGCATAGTCTCTAATATGGCATGTCATACATATTTTCTACACATTTCATTATGCCATGTCTTGATTGTTTCCTTTCTTTATGGTATTGGTTCTTCACGATAGGATCCGAGACCAAGGCTGAAGCCAACGACACCAAAGATCCATACTGTCTACTGAAGGACAAGGCAGGCGTAGCCTCTCATTATGAACCTATGTTTTACAAAGTATTTACTCTCTCGCTATGATGCATGCAATTCCAATGTGGTCTTTTATCAGTAGCTAGAGTTACCAATCTGCTATATAGTTTCCCTCTTGTAGCCTTATACTCCTGATCCACTGCTCCCAGCACACCTAGGTCTGGCATGTGAGCATTGCTAGAGCTACTGCAGCCTATAGCTTAGCCATGCTTAGTAGTAACGCCTGATCCATCCAGATGATGAATCGGAGATGCCAAAGAATCTAGTAAGGTAGGAGATGGAGATATGATCGGAGGAGTTAACTAAACATGCTAAGGCTTGTATGGGAGGCCACGTTGGGTGTGGTTTTTGTAGTCCCATGATGGCCACCACTAGGACCCGAGTTCTTACTCTTGAACCAAGACGAGCGTACAACCACACGGGGCCTGGACAACCCCTCGACTGACTAACTTTCCTAGTAGATTCTATGAGTCACATAGTTCGGGATTTCCATTTAGCATACACATTGAAAACATTTTTGAAATGAGGAGGTGAAAAAGGTGCATCATAACAAGTAGGGAAGCATGGCCCCGGTTTGTAAGACCCCGCCTTTATAAGGTAAAGGTCCCTGTGATTGCAATGCTAGTCCCTGGATCAAATTGTAGCATCCACAATTTAAGATAAAGTACGCAGATACAAAGGTCGTTATTACATCGTCATTCTAGAGATAACAATAGTCTTTTACAACTCAATAGCCAAAGGCTAGTACAAGAGTTCATAACATAAGTAAATAAAATAAAGTCTTCATCTTCATGTGCCACAGGCAAGCATGTTGAGTGTAGACTCATAACCCTAATCCTCATCAGAATAACTTGCAACATCATAAGTTACAGCCACAGTGGGTCAATACATTTGGAATTGTATTGGCAAGTGATACCATAGTATAACAGTAGTATCTAATATCTATATGAATTTGGCTAAGTGTAGTTTAGGCTTGCTTTGCTCAAAATAGGGTTTTCCTATCAGTTGAAAAACACTAAGTTTTTGTTTGAAAAAATTCCCAAGGAACCACCAATAGAAATTGGTGAACCTTTAGCACTTGTTCAACCACAAGTTTTAACTTAGAAATTGGGATGAGGAGATCCTTGATAGCTTCAATGTCTTGATGCTCAAATTGTACGTTGCCGGGGACACGGCTAAGTACTTAGGTTTTACCCTCTCGAGAGGTGGTGCACTTTCCCCACAAGACTCGACATGCATCGAGACGAGACCTTTCAGAAGCCTTTCCTTAGACCACCATGGGCGCGTTCCATCCTATCACCCTACCACCAACTGTCCATCTGGCTAAGTTATTGCAACTTATATGATCAAGGCAGAGCCCATATGCCATGTGGTTGCACTAGAAGCTTCTAAACACTAAGTATCTCAAATCCCTTTGTTCCTGGGTGGCTTTCCACAAGTGTGATACACAAGGTAAACCATAGACATGGGCCTTGTGTAACCACTCAACACAAGCCATCATACCATTCCACCCAGGTGATTCATTCACTTAGTTGTTTTATTAAGCAAAAACACAAGTCAAAAGACTTAGAAAAATTACATAGCATTATTATAATCCATCCTTACTTGCTACTAGCTAGGCTAAGCATGATAACATAACAAGTATCTTAACTTAAAGAAAAATCCTACTAAGACTACAACTACTAGTATTTCCCAAGGCATGGCATAATTATTTACTTAACAAAAATTCCATGCAAGCCATATTCAAAATATCACTAGTCCATAGTCACAATATTAGGACAAATACATGAAGCACCACTTGCCTTGGTAGTAGTTGGGTAAGTAGCAACAATCCTCACACTCACAATCACCACTAGCACCAAAATCTACACATAAAATAATAGCACCAAATTCACATTCCAATATTCAAGAAAAAATATATATGAATGCATGCAAATGCAATGGAATGAATTTCTTCACTAAATTATTCAAACCAAACAGTACTAAACACAAACCATTTATTTAAAGTCTAAATAAACTCAAATTTGCTTTAAAATCATTTTCTTACTAATTTATATAGTCAACACAAGCCTATATTTGATTCTAGATAAAATCCTATTTTTCTAGAAGCAAAATACAAATTTAAGCCCACATTAATGTAGTATTTAATTTTCTGAATCCATTGATATATTATTTGCATTTTTTGGATAAATAGAACAAAAGATATGAATTTTACAAGTTTAAATCCATAATAGATTCAAAAGCAGATTTTAAATCTAATTCTCAGACACGTGGACGCATATGATTGGCCCGTACCGGTTTGGTTGGATCGATCAATGAGAGCTGCAGGATTTAAATGAAATCGCACGGGCCAGATTGACTGATAACGATTCGTTAAGTGATCTAATATGATCCACTAGATCTAGATCTAACGGTGCTGGTAGCTTTGACCAAGGACTGGCAGCGCGAATGGCCAGATCGGCGGCGGCGCCAATGGCGATGGTGCTTCGGTGATTCTGGAAGGGTCTAGGGGCTGTGCATTGGCTTACCAGCGTCGTAAGGTCGCGAGGAAGCTGAAGGTAGCTTCGGCTTGGACAGGGGCGAGCTGTTGTGGCCGCTGGGGCTCGTTGGAGTTGCGGGCAGTGTCGGGTACGAGTTGGCGAAGACGACGGCGACACTCTGGATCACCCTAGCACAAACCAAGTGTATCAGGACACGTGCAAGGTTTAGGCGAACAAGATTGTTTGATTCAAAGGCCAAGGGGCGGTCGCATCTTACCAGAATTGCTCACCGGAGATAAGGGCGGCGTCAGGTGCGCTCGGGCGTCGTTGTTGGCGGCGCTACAGGGCACGGGAAGACAAGCAGAGTGTGGCATTATATGCGCAAGTGGACAGGGAGTGCACGAGCGTCAACTAGAGAGAAAGGGGTGGGCTAGGTTTACCGTATTTGCTCGTCGGAGGTGCTCGGGATAGCGACGGTGTGAGCTCGCGGGTGGACAGCCTAGCGGCGCTTAGATGGTGGCGAGTGAGGGGAAACGAGCGGAAGGAGGAGGGGGTTAAGTAGGCAAGGTCAGGAGCGGGGATTACTCGCCGAATCAATGGCAATTAAGCCGCGAAATCAACGGCAGTGAACAGCAGCGGCGAGGTGGTCATCGGGCGCTAATTGAGGACGAAGAGGTGACCTGGTTGTGGGGTCCACACGTCAGCGGGTGGGTGCGCGCGTGCGGGGTAAGAAACAGAGCGGTGAGGGGGTTTTCCCGAGTGGGCTGTGCTGGGCTGCGAGTTGGGCCGTGGGGTTGAGCTCAGCCAGTTGGCTGGTCTACTTCCATTTTTTTTTTCTTTTGTTTTTATTTTTCTGATTTGATTTTCTAAATGAGGTTTGAAAGCTCAAATCAACTCCAAATCAATTGAAATTTCCACCAAAATTTTGTGAGACCATTCTAGTGTCCAAGAGTGTCTTAAACACATAAATTTACTCAGGATCATTTTGGCCCTTTGAAAATAAAACAAAACCATGCCTCATATGATTGATAAAATTGGCATAAAAATGGTTTTTGTTTGAATTCAAAATTTGAAAAAATTTGTGCTAGCTCTAAATGCTTTGACAATATGAATGCAATGCATGGTTTTACAATTCATGATTTTTGGGATGTTACAAATCTAACCCCTTAAGAAGAATCTCGCCCTCGAGATTCGGATTGGCTAGCAAATAGGTGAGGGTGATCTTTCCGAAGGTCATCTTCTCTTTCCCAAGTTGCTTCTTCTTCGGACTGGTGGTTCCACTGAACTAAGCAGAACTTGATAGTCTTGGTACGAGTAACACTTTCCGTAGTCTCGGGGATTTTGGTAGGTTTCTCTTCATAGGTGAGATCACTCTCCAACTGGACCTCTTCCAAAGGTATAGTATCCTTCAAAGAAGTATTTTCCATCTCCGGATGGCATTTCTTCAACTAACTCACATGAAACACATTGTGAACCACTGACAGTGATTCAGGCAATTCAATCTCATAAGCCACTTCTCCTCTGTGACTCAAAATCTTGAATGGTCCAACGTATCTTGGTGCCAACTTTACTTTGACTCCAAATCGCTTCACACCACGAAGTGGTGAGACTCTAAGGTAAGCTCTATCACCTACCTCATAGGTGATTTCTCTACACTTTGGATCTGCGTAGCTATTTTGTCGGGACTGTGCAATTTTCAATCTATCTTTTACCAATTTAACTTTCTCTTCCGCTTGCTTAATCAGTTCTGGTCCGAACAAATTTCTTTCTCCAACACCACTCCATAGCAATTGTGTAGTACACTTTCTTCCATAGAGAAATTCAAACGGTGCCATCTCAATGCAAGCTTGATAGCTGTTATTGTAAGAGAATTCTGCGTAAGGCAGACTTTCATCCCAGCTAGCACCATAGTCTAGGGAACATATCCTCCAAAATATGATTGGTTCTTTCTGTATGTCCATCAGTCTGGGGGTGAAAAGTTGTGCTGAATTCTAACCTTGTTCCCAATGATTCATGCAGTTGTCGCCAAAAATGCGAGGTGAACTGAGTTCCTCTATGAGACACAATACTCTTGGGTACTCCATGTAGACATACAATCCTGTTCATATAGATCTTGGCTAACTTAGCACTTGTATAGGTTGTCTTCACGGGTATGAAATGAGCCACATTAGTGAGGCAATCTACAACAACCCAAATAGAGTCATATCCGGATCTAGTCCTTGGCAGTCCGGTGATAAAATCCATACCAATCTTGTCCCACTTCCAATCAGGAATGGGTAGTGATTGTAGTAATCCTGTCGGTTTCTGATGTTCCGCTTTCACTCGACTACACACATCACACAAGGCAATGTGCTCCGCAATATCCTTCTTGAGGTTGTTCCACCAAAATCTATCTTTCACATCCATGTACATTTTGGTGTTACCCGGGTGAATAGAATATGGTGAATTGTGTGCTTCCTGCATAATCAGCTTCCGAAGCTCCGGATCTCGCAGAATGCAGATACGTTTTCCATACCATAAAGTACTTTGTTCGTCTTCATGGAATCCTTTAGCTTTCCCTTTGTTAATCTCTTCAATTTCCTTGTCCAACTTTTGGGCTTCTTTGATCTTGTCCAACAATGTGGGTTGAACATCCAATGACAGGAGATGTCCTTCAGGTACTATCTCCAATCTGAGATCTTTGAATTGGGCACACTGATCATCTGGCAATTCTCCCTTGGTAAGGCCATTCACATAAACCTTACGGCTTAAATCATCTGCTACAACATGTTCTTTACCGGGGTGGTATTGCAAACTCAAGTCATACTCCTTGATGATCTCAAGCCATCTTCTTTGTCTCATAGTAATTTCCTTCTGAGTGAAGTATACTTCAAACTTTTGTGATCTGTGAACACTTCACAACGCTTTCCCAAAAGATAATGTCTCCATGTTTTGAGTGCATGGACAACAGAGGCTAACTCTAAGTCATGAGTAGGATAATTCACTTCATGAGTTTTGAGTTGTCTCGAGGCATAAGCCACAACTTTCCCTTCATGCATCAAAACTCCACCTAATCCTTGGTGAGATGCATCACAATAGACTTGGAAATCTTTCTCCAAATCCGGCAGACATAAGACCGGTGTTGTCACTAGTCTCTTCTTTAGTTCCTGGAAACTAACTTCACAACCTTCAGTCCAGTCAAACTTCTTATCTTTCTTAAGTAACTCCGTCATTGGCTTAGCTACCTTTGAGAAAATCTCGATGAATCTTCTATAGTATCCAGCCAACCCTAGGAAATTGCGAACTTCTTTCACTAACTTGGGAGATTCCCACTCAGTTACAACTGACACCTTTGCGGGATCGACAGCTATACCATATCCCGACACAATATGTCCGAGAAATCCAACTTCATTCAACCAGAATTCACACTTGCTGAATTTGGCATACAGCTTGTGCCCCCTAAGCTTCTCAAGTATCAAACGTAAATTTTCTTCATGCTCTTCTTTGCTCTTGGAATATATTAAAATGTCATCGATGAATACGACAACAAACTTGTCAAGAAATTCCATGAACACCTTGTTCATCATATTCATGAAATAGGCTGGTGCATTTGTCAAACCAAATGGCATCACGGTGTACTCATACAATCCATACCTAGTGGTGAAAGCAGTCTTAGGTATGTCTTTCTCTCTAATCTTTAGCTGAAAGTAGCCTGGTCGGAGATCAATATTTGAGAACACACGGGTTCCTTCTAGCTAATCAAATAGATTGTTTATTCTAGGCAAAGGATACTTGTTCTTTATAGTCACCTCATTGACTGAACGGTAATGTATGCATAACCTTTGACTTATATCCTTTTTCTCAACAAACAGAACTGGTGCACCCCAAGATGAGAACTTGGTTGGATAAATCCTTTCTGCAACTGTTCTCCAAGCTATTTCTTGAGTTCTTTCAACTCATCAACTGACATATTGTAGGGTCTGTTTGCTATTGGTCATGATCCTGGCAGTAAGTCAATCAGAAACTCCACATCTCTATCTGGTGGCATTACTGGCAACTCTTCCAGAAACACATCCGGATATTCTTTCACAACTAGTACACCATCTATGCTAACCCCCTTAAGAGAATTTAGCTTACTCCCTTTTGATTCAAAGTTAGACTTGAATCTAATCCTTTTCTTATCCAGGGTTGTGAGTGTAACAGTATGATTGGCACAATCTAGTACTCCTTCATACTTAGTCATACAATTCATACCCAAAATTACATCCAATCCTTGGGAATCTAGGATTATCAGACTAACTAGAAACTTATACTTTCCAAATTCTATCACTAGGTCATGACATCCAAAGTTCACTATCATCTCTCCACCGAGAGAGCTTACTTCTATAGGACACCCAATAGTTTCAGTTGTAAGTCCATTTTTATCAACAAATTTTCTTCATATGAATGAATGCGATGCGCCGGTATCAAAAAGAACAAGTGCTGGAAAAGAATTAAGCTTGAACTTACCAGCCACAGCATCGGACTCTTCATAAATTTCTTCCACATTGATGTGGTTCACTTGTCCCTTTTGGAAAGGGTTGGGCTTGTTGGCTCCTTCAACTTTGTTTTATGGGCATTCATTTGAATAGTGCCCAGTTTTCTTGCATTTGAAGCACTCAATCCGACTGATGTCTCTTTTTGTGGGTAAAGTTATACACCCCTCCAAGGTATTAATATTTTCTAAAACCCGTGTTCAAGGTTATGAACAACTTGGGAACCGACGTGATGATCATAGATAACATTAACTCAATATAAAACTTGTTGATACACGTGTGCTTAAGGATGCTTCCTCAGGATTCGAGGGGGTGATCCTAGATAGGATTTTCTGATGAAGCTGGTTGATGCAGCTCATATCACTATAGAGCTTCGTTGGGAAACCCCAAGAGGAAGGTTTGATGAGCACAGCAGCAAGTTTTCCCTCAGAAAGAAACCAAGTTTATCGAACCAGTATGAGGAAGGAAACGACCCAAAGGTGTTGCTAGCAACTTGGAAACCTGCACAACACAATCTCAAGACTTTTCCCCAACGAACAGTGAGGTTGTCAGTCTCAACGGTTTGCTGGAAACAAAGTATTAGCTATATGGTGTGGAAGGTAATGGTGGCTTGCAGAAAGTAAATAGGAACAGTGGAAGATGTATCAATGGTAAAGATTGGACCGGGGTCCATAGTTCATTAGAGGTGTTCTCCTTAAGATAAACAACATAACATGCTGGGCAAACAAATTACAGTGGGGCAATTGAAATGACAGATCAAGGCATAACAATGTAATACTAGACATTCATGATCCTATGATATTTGATTGGGCATTACAACAATATACATAGACCGCCATCCAACTGCATCTATGACTAGTAATCCACCTTCAGGTTATCATCCGAACCCCCTCCAGTATTAAGTTGCAAGCAACGGATAACTGCTTTAAGCAAGGTGTGTAAAGTAAATAATCCACTTGTTCCATGAACAAGAGATCGTTGTTTTCTCCCTAGTAGCAAGAGCACATCTACAACCTTAGAGATTTATGTCACTTCCCCAGATTAAATAGAGGCATGAACCCACTATTGAGCATAAATACTCCCTCTTGGAGTCACTAGCATCTACTTGGCCAAGATAGCTACTAGAAACGGAGAGCATGCAAGATCTCAAACAACATAGACATGATATAATCAATAAGATAGAGTCATTAATCAATCTGACATAGTAATCTCAATATCCATCGGATCCCCGCAAACACAACATGCATGATTACAAATAGATGATCTTGATCATGAACGGAGCTCACAAGATCTAAACATGGTAGCACAAAGGAGGAGAAACAACTATCTAGCTACTACATGGACCTGTAGTCCAAGGTGGAACTACTCACGCATCATACCAAAGGCTGGCATGGTGATGAAGAAGGCCTCCGGGATGATCTCTCCCCTTCGGCAGGGTGCCGGGAAGAGCTTCAGATCCCCCCTGATCTAGGGACGATGGTGGCGGCAGCTATGGACTGTTTCTTGGAAGATTGATCGGTTACTTAGGGTTTAGGTATCAGGGCTTCTTATAGGCGAAGAGGAAGGCCGAGGGGTGCTCGAGGCGGCTGCACCCCCCTAGGCGCGGGCCAATTTTGGCCGCACGGCCAGGGGGTTTGGCCCCCGCGAGGCCCTTCTTCGTCTCGTCTTTTGGCTCCATGTTCCCCACGATAAAATATTGACTTTGGCTTTTGTCCCGTCCAATTATGAGAATATTCATTTTGTGACTTTTCTGGAACCAAAAACAGAAGAAAACAGGCAACTGGCACTGTGGAATCTTGTTAATAGGTTAGTCCCAGAAAACATATAAAAATACCTCAAAGTGTAGACAAGCAAAGTCCCAGACGAGCAATGCAAAGTAGATACTAAACAAGCATGGAACATTAAAAATTATAGATATGTTTACGACTTATCAAGCATCCCCAAGCTTAACTCCTGCTCGTCCTCGAGTAGGTAAGTGATAAAAAGAATAATTTTTTAGGTGACATGCACCATCAAAATCAAGATCAAACCATTTGCAAGCATTGAAAGTTGGGATCAAAGAACTCTAAACATGAGCATGAAAGAAGAAGTTCTAACAATAAGACAAAGTAACTATGCATGCAACATGAAAGGATACAAACAAAGATCATGAATAACAATGCACTAAAATATGTTTGTTTGTTTCACATATAGAAAACATAGCATAGTGGCATTCAGCTTGTCCCTCATGGAGTAGCAATAAATGCATAAGGCACCTTCAAAGTTCATAAGAGTGACTAGATACAAATAGTTCAAGAGTAAGTAATATCAACAATATGCATCAATCAATAAGTTTTGGGACAATGCACATAGAACTAAGAATGGCAACTATGTTCTCTTAATTAGTGCATAAGGATAGAAGGTGGAGACTCAATATAAAAGTGGAGAAAGACCCTTCATAAAAGGGAAGCAGGGATTTCAAGTCTCATAAAGATCTTCCAAAAATTATGGTACTTGTTAGCTTTCAGCTCTCATTGCCCCTATCATAAGCATCTTGAAGTGATTAAGGTTAAAGTGAACAAAACTATGGACTATATGCTTTACAAAGTATAAGTTGGCAATCTCATGTCCCTTGAGTACGAGGCCGCTCCTAATTCTACTAAACTTTAGTCACCGGTAAGTTCTTGTCATAGTAAGTACATGTGTATCATAGAGAACCACCAATGGGGTACCCCTTGCACATGATACATGAGCTATCCCATAATCAAAATGACAAGGAAAGCAAACAATGAGAATCTCAGCAATCTTCTTATTACCATGGGAAAATGGTGCTTTTTTCTCTACTTCCTCTTTTCAATATGTCTCTTTTTTTATAAGAAGAAAGCTTCATAGATTGCTCACTATGGGGATGCTGCAAGTTTCCACCATGATTAGGCATGGCTTAGGCTAGCGGCCCAGGCATTTATCTAACACACATACATAACTCCATGGACTTACAATCTCCCCTTTTATTTCACACTGATGACATCCGCAAACAAAAGAGCATGATATCAACTGTGTACAATGTACAAATGCAATGTTGAAAGCTTTCCCCGTGACAGCATGGTTCTTGAGATTTTTATTGATGAAGACGGGGATGCCTTGGGCATCCCCAAGCTTTGATGCTTGTACCTTTTGAATATTTCTTGGGGTGACATGGGGTGGCATCCCCAAGCTTGAGATTTTGTTCATTCTTCATCTCATTACATCATTCTTTCCTTACACCTGAAAATTTTCCTTCATACAAAACTTCACACAATCTATATTAGCAGCATTAGTGTATTCAAAAGATAATAGACATTTGGGGTTTAGTTTTAAAACAGTAAAAATTTCACTAAAGACACAAGATACTATAGCAATTCCCTCAAAAATCTCAATTTCCCAAAACGAACCCAAAAAGGAATCAATAAGAAGCAAATGCAAATAATGGCAGAAATCTATCAAAACAGACCAGCAGGTAGAAACCAAAATTTTCAAAGACCTTCTCTTGCTCAAATAAAAAACTGTTGAACAAAAGAAAGTTAGCTAACAACCTGGGGGATTCATTCAGAAAATTACAGCTCAATCCGACTTACAGAGATGTTACCCGAATTTTTACGGTGGAGCACAAAAATCTTTTTCGGGACAGCAACTCCCCAAATCTTACTTCCCTATCATTAGAGGTTATTCTTGGCACAAAAATCAAAAAAAGGACAAGGAGCGGTCATTACAGAAGTAATAACTTCCAATACTCAAGAAAACTATTGGTTTATCTCCCAAGAAGTACTTTCTTTAACGCCTTTAAGTTAGGCACAACAAGCAAGAATCAAGTATTTTCAAATGAAGAAGCATTAACATCAAACCTTGCTTTCAAAGGAGGAGCAAAAGGCAACTTATCTCTCCTCATAGGGAATTTTTCAATACCTTTCTTGAATGGAAATTGATATTTAATGGTGCCTTCTTTCATAACAATGATGGCACCAATAGTTCTAAGAAAAGGTCTTCCCAAAGTAATAGGACAAGAAGCATTGTATTCAACATCCAAAACATAGAAATAAATAGGGACATAGGCATTATTAACCATAATAAGAATATTATTAACACTTCCCATGAGTTTCTTTTTAGAATTATCATCAAGTGGGACATCCAAATAGCAATCTTCCAAAGGTGGCAAATCAAGCATTTCATAAATCTTTCTAGGCATAATAGAGACACTAGAACCAAGGTCACATGAAACTTTGAGATCAAAGTCATTCACTTGCACATTAATGATGGGCTCCCAACTATATTCTACTTTCCTAGGAATAGAAGCTTTGTGTTTCAACTTTTCTTCCTTAATTTTAATAAGAGCATATGTAATGTGTTTGGTGAAAGATGCTACATTCATATCACTAGCATTAGGACTTCTAGCAAGCTTTTGTAGGAACATAATCACTTCAAAAATATTGCAACCATCAAGATCAAAATCAAACTTAGCATCACTGGTAGTAGATTCATTGGGTTTAGGCATTGTGGTAGGAGGAATAGGGACTTCTCGTGGTTTAGTGGCATCCATATTGTTGGTGGTAATAGTGCACACACTATTTTTTCTAGCAATTTCAGCTTCTCTTTCCCACTTAGCATGTATTTGAGCTAACACTCTAACATTTTCATCAATAGTAACTTGTATGGCATGAGTAGAAGCAAAGGTACTTTCCAAGTTTTTAGGTTTAGCAGCCATTTTATTAATCAAAGAGGACTGTGCTTCAGACAAAGAGGAAATATTTTTCAAAGCACTCAAAATTTTTGACTATAAACTAGGAATTTCTCTATTCAAATTCTCAAGTTGATGACTAATATTTTTCAACATAGTAGATTGTTCTTACATAGTTGTGAATAACTTGTTTTGCTCATATTGCATTTGCATAAACTTTTTAGTGGATCTTTCAACTTCTAAAATTCTATCTTCACTAGGTATTCCAGATCTGGTGCACCCCAAGACAGAACTGGTGCACCCCAAGACGAAGAACTTTGTTAAATAAATCCTTTCTGCAACTGTTCTCCAAGCTGTTTCTTGAGTTCTTTCAACTCATCAACTGACATCTCATAGGGTCTCTTTGCTATTGGTCCATATCCTGGTAATAAGTCAATCAGAAACTCCACATCTCTATCCGGTGGAATTCCTGGCAATTCTTCTGGAAACACATCCGGATATGCTTTCTGAACCGGTACACCATCTATGCTAACCCCCTTAAGAGAATTTAGCTTACTCCCTTTAGATTCAAAGTTAGACTTAAACCTAATCCGTTTCTTATCCAGGGTTGTGAGTGTAACAGTACGATTGGCACAATATAATACCCCTTCATACTTAGTCATCCAATCCATACCCAAAATAACATCCAATCCTTGGGAATCTAGGATTATCAAGCTAACTAGAAACTTATACTTTCCAAATTCTATCACTAGATCATGACATCCAAAATTCACTATTATCTCTCCACCGGGAGAGCTTACTTTAATAGGACACCCAATAGTTTCAGTGGGAAGTCCATTTTTATCAACAAATGCTCTTGATATGAATGAATGTGATGCGCCGGTATCAAAAAGAACAAGTGCTAGAAAATAATTAAGCTTGAACTTACCAGCCACAGCATCAGACTCTTCATAAATTTCTTCCACATTGATGTGGTTCACTTGTCCCTTCTGGAAAGGGTTGGGATTGTTGGCTCCTTCAACTTTATTTTCTGGGCATTCATTTGCATAGTGCCCAGTTTTCTTGCATTTGAAGCACTCAACCTGACCGATATCTTTTTTAGCAGGCTGACTTCCATTACCATTCCCACTGTGATGGCTCCTGTGTCCACTCTTGTGGTTCTTATACTTATCATTATCATGACTGCGGTGGTTCTTGTTGTCATGATGACGGTTGTGATTGTGGTGGTTGTTATACTTCCCATGCTTGTGGAATCCAGAACCTCCACTATCATCACCATGGGAACGTTTGTTAGACTATCCCGAGTTGTGCTTATCAAAGTTATGTTTTCTCTTCCTACCCTCAACCTGTTTCATCTTGCTTTCCAAGATGGTGGCCTTGTCACAGAGTGATTGATATGTTGGGACATAGGCAACAGATAGCTGCAGGTTCAATTCATCATTCAATCCTTCGAGGAAATTCTCCTTCCTCTTGGCATCAGTATCAACCTCATCCGGTGCATAGCGCGCCAGATTGTTGAACTCCTCAATGTACTTAGCCACACCGCGGTGACGCTGTTTCAGATTGTGGAACTCTTTGTTTGTCAAGTTCATCACTCCTGATGAGATGTGGGCAGTGCGGAAACCATCCTCAAAGATAGCCCATGTCACATCCTCAAGGGGAGTGGTGATCTGAAAGTTGTCCCACCATGTAGATGCTGGTCCTTCGAGCAGATGTGCTGCGAATCTGACTTTTTCATCGTCGGTGCAGCCAACAGTGACTAAGTCCTTGTTCACAGAATGTAACCAGTCATTGGCTACCATTGGATCAGTTGTTCCTGAGAACTTGGCTAGCCTCAACCTCAAAAATCTGGTAAGCATGTCAAATGCTGGTGGATTGTTGGGATTGTTGTTGTTATTCTGATTCTGATTTTGAATGAACTGAGTCATCATATACATCAGTTGAGCTTGATCTGTCATCAATTGTTGCATCTCAGGGGGTGACGTTATTGTTGTTGTTTGGGTTGGGGTTGGCACGACGGGGAAGCATCTGTGGTTTCAATGAGGATAAGTAATGAGATACAACCCATAGATGCAATGCACAATACATCATATAGCAACAAACACAATAAACAATCACGAGATAAAACATAGAGTTTGAACAATGTAAACAACGAGTTATGGAAAAAGTAAACACACAATAGCAAGCCATCCACATGTTAGATGGTCATTGCGACTCAATAATCAAAGCATGATAGATAAAAGATAGCTGAGTAGTCTACACTACTCCTCTATGTCGACCTCCACGTCAATAAGTGTAAGTCCGGATGTCTCCATGGCTGTCTTGTACTCCTCGAAACTAGTGGTCAAGGCCTCGACCTTCGCACGGAGCGCTCTCTTCTGGGAGCGCAGCCTCTCAATCACTCCCTTCTGGGTCTCGAGCTCGAAGTCCTTGGCCTCTATCTCGGCTTTCATGTCCTTGATCTTCTTGTTTCTGTCTTGGACTCTTTTCTCCTGATTCTTGAACTTCTTGTCCTGGCTCTCGAATCTAGTCTCCATCTCCTTGACGATCTCGTCTTGCTCCACGAAGATCTTGTCCTTCTCCCTCAACTGAACCTAAAGCTCTTCATTGCTAAGCATGACGTTGGTCCTATCTGTGTCGAGGTGTCTAATAAGGCCCTCGAGGTCCTGGAGGTACAGACGGACTGGCTCAATCGTCTCTCTAGTAGCGCTGTCATACACCAAAGCCTCTCCCTCCTCGTCACGTCTCCCGAATGGGTGGAAGTAGAGGCCTCTAAGTTCGGTGGTGTGGCGTCCGCAGAGGCGTCTGAGTAGCTCATGCATTACTACATCTAGACCCTTCTCCTTATCATCGTGCATCAGCTTGAAGGAAATCTCCTCCGTGAGTGGCTCCGTCTGACGTCCTGGCTATGTGACTCTAAAGCCCCAAAGGTCCTTCCTCTCAAACTTGGTGAGTTGAAGTGCCTTGATACTAGGAAGTGGGAGGTTGAGCACACTAGTAAACTGCACGATGTGTGAACCTTAAACGAGTTCCATTGAACTCCTCGGCAGTGCTGATCACAAAGCTAGGCATCTAATGTAAGATAGAGAAATATTATAACAACACAAGTAAGGGCTAAACAAGACAGTAGAATGAAAGAAACAGCATACATCATCCATAAAACATACAAGTCATGGCATACAAAGTCTACCACAAACACTAAGGTTCAAACATAACTTAGACAAATTTTTGTGAGAATACGACAAGTGTGGTGGTCCAACTAGCGGAGTACGTTACAATTCTCTCTCATATGCTAAGTCTATGATATCTTCCCTTAGACGTTTTATGGCGGTCTCTAAGTCGTGGGTATACTTCTTCTCCTCTTCAAGGTCATTTTTAGTTTTGAGCATTCTACACTTGAGTCTTTCACCAAGATCCTTGATAGCATTCCAAGCTGCATTTCTTGCAGAATCAAAGAATGTTGTATACATTTCTGAGTTGGTGTCCATGTATAACCCCGACTCTGTGGTTGTCTCCCTTGTTTTTATACAAGTGAAGTTGCACCCACCAATATTCCTCTCCTTCATCCATCACTGGAAATCCTTTGTACACGGCCTCACCATGTATTCCCAAGCTAACCATAAGGGTTTTGAGTGCTTTGGGAAACTCCGTCTCACATTCTAAATTCATGGTCATGAGTGGTCCCTTCTTGACGGCTTCGTTGATGGTGGCCATCTACAAATTGAGAAAGAAGATTAGAAAGGTTTACGAGAAGACAATACAAGTGTTGAATTTGCAAAGAGTTGCATTTTTCCTTAGTGGTTTTCTTAGTCTAATCCATCCTAGGGTGGTAATCCTACAGGCAACACAGCTCTGATACCCTCTGTAAGACCCCACCTTTATAAGGTAAAGTTCCATGTGATTGCAATGCTAGTCCCTGGATCAAATGCTAGCATCCATAGTTTAAGACAAAGTACACAGATATAAGGGTCGTTATTACATCGTCATTCTAGAGATAAACATAGTATTTTTCAACTCCATAGCCATAGGCTAATACAAGAGCTCACATCATAATTAAATAAGACAAAGTCTTCATCTTCATGTGCCACAGGCTAGCATGTTGAGTGTAGACTCATAACCCTAATCCTCATCAGAGTAACCTACAACATCATAAGTTACAGCCACAGTGGGTCAATACATTTGGAATTGTATTGGCGAGTGATACCATAGTAGAATAGTAGTATCTAACATCTATATGAATTTGGCCAAGTGTAGCTTAGGCTTGCTTTTCTCAAAATAGGATTTTCCTATCAGTTGAAAACACTAAGTTTTTGTTTGACAAAAACTCCCAAGGAACCACCAATAGACATTGGTGAACCTTAAACCTTGTTCACCCACAAGTTTTAACTTAGAAATTGGGATTAGGAGATCCTTGATATCTTCAATGTCTTGATGCTCAAATTGTCCGTTGCCAGGTACACGGCTAAGTACTTAGGTTTTTCCTTCTCGAGAGGTGGTGCACTCTCCCCACAAGACTCGACATGCATCGATATGAGATCTTTCAGAAGCCTTCCCTTGGACCAAATGGACGCGTTCCATCCTATCACTCTACCACCATCTTTCCATCTGGCTAAGTTATTGCAACCTATATGATTAAGGCAGAGCCCATATGCCATATGGTTGCACTAGAAGCTTCTAAACACTAAGTATCTCAAATCCCTTTCTTCCTGGATGGCTTTCCACAAGTGTGATACACAAGGTAGACCATAGACATGGGCCTTGTGTAACCACTCAACATAACCCAATCATACCATTCCACCCAGGTGATTCATTCACTTAGTTGTTTTATTAAGCAAAAACATAAGTCAAAGACTTAGCAAAATTTCCATAGCATGTATATAATCCACCTTTGTTTGCTATTATCTAGGCTAAGCATGATAACATAACAAGTATCTTAACTTAGAGAAAATTCTACCAAGACTATAACTACTAGGATTTCCCAAGGCATAGCATATAGATACTTAGCAAAAATTTCATGCAAGCCCTATACAAAATATCACTAGTGCATAGTTAAAAATAATAGGACAAATACATGAAGCACCACTTTCATTGGTAGTTGCGGGAGTATCAACAATCCTCACAATCACAATCACCACTAGCACCAAAATCTACACATAAAATAATGGCACCAAATTCACATTCCAAATAATCAAGCAGAAATATATGAATGCATGCAAATGCAATGGAATGAATTTTTGTACACTAACCATTCAAAAAAACAGTACTTAACACCAAAACTAACTATAAAAAGTTTAAACAAACTTAAATTTGCTTTAAAAACATTTTCTAGATAATTTATATAGTCAAAATAAGCCTATATTTGTCTCTGCCGAAAATTCCATTTTTACAGAAGAAAAATACAAAATTAAGCCCACGGTATTGTAGGGCTCATTTTTATGAATCCAATGATATCTTATTTGCATTTTTGGATAAACAGAACTCAAGATATGAATTTTGCAAGTTTGAATCTCTAATAGATATAAAAACAGATTTCAAATCAAAATCCCAAACACGTGGCTGTGTCTGATTGGCCCGTACCGGTTCGGTTGGATCGATCATCCAGAGCCGAAGGATTTAAGTGACAACGCACCGGCCAGATCTAAACATACCCTTTCGTTAAGTGATCTAATCAGATCCACTGGATCTGGATCTAACGGCTACGGTGCATGCAACCAAAGTCTGGCGACGCTAGCGACGGCTAGGCGGCGGCAGCGCTCTGGCGGCGACGCTTCGGCGATTGCAGAGGGGGTTGGGGGTTGTGGTGATGCTTACCAGACTCACGAGATCACAAGGAAGCTCAACGTGTCACTGGCGTGGGCGGGGGCGTGTTATGGTAGCTGCTAGGGCTCGTCGGAGTTGCGGGCAGCGTCGGGTTCTTGCAGGCAGCGGTGAAGCCAACGACCAGGGTCTCCCTAGCACAAACCAGGGGCATCAGTGTGTGCACAAGGGTCGGTTGAATGAGATGGTGCGAACCAGAAGCCAATGGGCGGTCGCGTCTTACCACAATTGCTCGCCGGAGACGAGGGCGGCGTCAGGTGCTCGCGGTGGTTGATCCGATGACCTAGGTCACGAGCAGATAAAATAGAGGTATGAGATAAAGCACACAAGCAAGGGGAGCACGGAAGTAAGCAGTAGAGCGTACGAGGTGGTCTATGCTCACCGGAATAGTTCACCGGAGATGTTCGGGCAGCGGCTTGGCGAGTCAAAATATGGGCAGCCTGATGGCGGAGAGGGGTGGCAAGTGAGGGGAAATGCTCGCGGTGTGGAGGGGTTTAAGTATGGAGAGGCGCGACTAGAATCACTCGTTGTATCAATGGCATTTACGCCACTCCATCAATGGCAGCGAACAGCAGCGGCGACGTGGTCTGGCGCGTGATTAGGGGGAAGACGACACTGAGCTGGCGCGGGGCCACTAGGCAGTGATTGCGGGGTAGGGTTGCGCGTGTGAGAGAGAGGGAAGGGGGGAAACGGTCGGGTGGCTTGTTGGGATGGTTCTGGCACTGGGACGAATTGGTGGCGCGGGCCCTTTTCTATTTCTTTTCTCTTTTTCTATTTATATTTGGATTTTCAGGAACCAAATTCAAATGAGTTTGAATACAAACAACTTATGGATTTTTGTAGTGTGATCCAGGTATTCAAACATGTGTCAAACACACTTGTTTACTCAATTACACTTAGATCCTTTGAAAATAAAAATAAAACCAAGCCTCATATGATATATAAACCATAGGCATAAAATTGGTTTTAGTTTGAGTTTTGATTTGAAAATTTTTGTGCAAGCTAAGAATGCCATGAATGTATGAGGAGATCCTTGATAGCTTCAATGTCTTGATGCTCAAATTGTACGTTGCCGGGGACACGGCTAAGTACTTAGGTTTTACCCTCTCGAGAGGTGGTGCACTTTCTCCATAAGACTCGACATGCATCGAGACGAGACCTTTCAGAAGCCTTTCCTTAGACCACCATGGACGCGTTCCATCCTATCACCCTACCACCAACTGTCCATCTGGCTAAGTTATTGCAACTTATATGATCAAGGAAGAGCCCATATGCCATGTGGTTGCACTAGAAGCTTCTAAACACTAAGTATCTCAAATCCCTTTGTTCCTGGGTGGCTTTCCACAAGTGTGATACACAAGGGACCATAGACATGGGCCTTGCGTAACCACTCAACACAAACCATCATACCATTCCACCCAGGTGATTCATTCACTTAGTTGTTTTATTAAGCAAAAACACAAGTCAAAAGACTTAGCAAAATTACATAGCATGATTATAATCCATCCTTATTTTCTACTAGCTAGGCTAAGCATGATAACATAACAAGTATCTTAACTTAAAGAAAAATCCTACTAAGACTACAACTACTAGTATTTCCCAAGGCATGGCATAATTATTTACTTAGCAAAAACTCCATGCAAGCCCTATTCAAAATAACACTAGTCCATAGTCACAATATTAGGACAAATACATGAAGCACCACTTGCCTTGGTAGTAGTTGGGGAAGTAGCAACAATCCTCACACTCACAATCACCACTAGCACCAAAATCTACAAATAAAATAATAGCACCAAATTCACATTCCAATATTCAAGAAAAAATATATATGAATGCATGCAAATGTAATGGAATGAATTTCTTCACTAAATTATTCAAACCAAACAGTACTAAACACAAAACATTTATTTAAAGTCTAAATAAACTCAAATTTGCTTTAAAATCATTTTCTTAATAATTTATATAGTCAAAACAAGCTTATATTTGATTCTGCATAAAATCCTATTTTTCGAGAATAAAAATACAAATTTAAGGCCATAGTAATGTAGTATTTAATTTTCTGAATCCATTGATATATTATTTGCATTTTTTGGATAAACAGAACAAACGATATGAATTTTACAAGTTTAAATCACTAATAGATTCAAAAATATATTTTAAATCTAATTCTCAGACACATGGACGCATCTGATTGGCCCATACCGGTTCGGTTGGATCGATCAATGAGATCCACAAGATTTAAATGAAATCGCACGGGCCAGATTGACTGATAACGATTCGTTAAGTGATCTAATCTGATCCACTAGATCTAGATCTAACGGTGTTGGTCGCTTTGACCAAGGACTGGTGGCGCGAATGGTCAGAGCGGCGGCGGCGCTGCTAGAGACGGTGCTCCAGTGATTCCAGAGGGGGATAGGGGCTATGCAGTGTCTTACCAGCATCGTAAGGTCGCGAGGAAGCTCAAGGTGGCTTTGGCTTGGACGGGGGCGAGTTGTTGTGGCTGCTGGGGCTCGTCGAAGTTGCGGGCAGCGTCGGGTACGAGTTGGCAAAGACGACGGCGACACTCTGGATGACCCTAGCGCAAACAAAGTGTATCAGGACACGCGCAAGGTTCATGCGAACAAGATTGTTTGATTCAGAGGCCAAGGGGCGGTCGCATCTTACCAGAATTGCTCGCCAGAGATTAGGGCAGCGTCGAGTGCGCTCGGACGTCGTTGTTGGCGGCTCTATAGGGCACGGGAAGACAAGCAGAGGGTGGCGTTAGATGCGCAAGTGGACAGGGAGTGCACGAGCATCAACCAGAGAGAAAGGGGTGGGCTAGGTTTACCGTATTTGCTCACCGGAGATGCTTGGGACAGCGGCGATGTGAGCTCGCGTGTGGACAGCCTAGCGGCGCTTAGATGGTGGAGAGTGAGGGGAAACGAGAGGAAGGAGGAGGGGTTTAAGTAGGCAAGGTCAGGCACGGGGATTAGTCACCGAATCAATGGCAATTAAGCCATGAAATCAACGGCAGTGAACGGCAGCGGCGAGGTGGTCGTCGGGCGCTAATTGAGGACAAAGAGGTGACCTAGCTATGGGGTCCACACGTCAGCGGGTGAGTGCACGCGTGTGGGGTAAAAAACAGAGGAGTGAGGGGGTTTTCCTGAGTGGGCTGTGCTGGGCTGCGAGTTGGGCCATGGGGGTGGTCTCAGCCAGTTGGCTGGTCTACTTCCATTTTTTTGTTCTTTTGTTTTTCTTTTTCTGATTTGATTTTCTAAATGATGTTTGAAAGGTCAAATCAACTCCAAATCAATTCAAATTTTCACCAAAATTTTGTGAGACCATTCTAGTGTCCAAGAGTGTGTTAAACACATAAATTTACTCAGAATCATTTTGTCCCTTTGAAAATAAAACAAAACCATGCCTCATATGATTGATAAAATAGGCATGAAGATGGTTTTTGTTTGAATTCAAACTTTGAAAAAATTTGTGCTAGCTCTAAATGCTTTGAAATATGAATGCAATGCATGGTTTTACAATTCATGATTTTTGGGATGTTACAAATCTAACCCCCTTAAGAAGAATCTCGCCCTCGAGATTCGGATTGGCTAGCAAATAGGTGAGGGTGATCTTTCCGAAGGTCATCTTCTCTTTCCCAAGTTGCTTCTTCTTCAGAATGGTGGTTCCACTGAACTTTGCAGAACTTGATAGTCTTGGTATGAGTAACTCTTTGCACAGTCTCGAGGATTTTGATAGGTTTCTCTTCATAGGTGAGATCACTCTCTAACTGAACCTCTTCCAAAGGTATAGTATCCTTCAAAGAAGTTTCTTCCATCTCCGGATGACATTTCTTCAACTAACTCACATGAAACACATTGTGAACCACTGACAGTGATTCAGGCAATTCAATCTCATAAGCCACTTCTCCTTTGCGACTCAAAACCTTGAATGGTCCAACGTATCTTGGTGCCAACTTTCCTTTGAATACAAATCTCTTCACACCATGAAGTGGTGAGACTCTAAGGTAAGCTCTATCACCTACCTCATAGGTGATTTCTCTATGCTTTCGATCTATGTAGCTGTTTTGTCAGGTCTGTGCAATTTTCAATCTGCCTTTTACCAATTTAACTTTATCTTCCACTTGCTTAATCAGTTCTGGTCTGAACAAATTTATTTCTCCAACACCACTCCATAGCAATGGTGTAGTACACTTTCTTCCATAGAGAAATTCAAACGATGCCATCTCAATGCTAGCTTGATAGCTGTTATTATAAGAGAATTTTGCATAAGGCATACTGTCATCCCAGCTAGCACCATAGTCTAGGGCACACGCCCTCAACATATCCTCCAAAATCTGATTGGTTCTTTCTGTCTGTCCATCATTCTGGGGTGAAAAGCTATGCTGAATTCTAACCTTGTTGCCAATGATTCATGAAGTTGTCGCCAAAAATGCGAGGTGAACTGAGTTCCTCTATCGGACACAATACTCTTGGGTACTCCATGAAGACATACAATCCCGTTCATATAGATCTTGGCTAACTTAGAACTTGTATAGGTTGTCTTCATGGGTATGAAATGAGCCACATTAGTGAGGCGATCTACAACAACCCAAATAGAGTCATATCCGTATCTAGTCCTTGGCAGTCCGGTGATAAAATCCATACCAATCTCTACCCACTTCCAATCAGGAATGGGTAGTGGTTGTAGTAATCCTGCCGGTTTCTGATGTTCCGCTTTCACTCGAATACACACATCACACAAGGCAATGTGCTCCGCAATATCCTGCTTGAGGTTGTTCCACCAAAATCTATCTTTCACATCCATGTATATTTTGGTGTTACCCGGGCGAATAGAATATGGTGAATTGTGTGCTTCGTGCAGAATCAGTTTCCGAAGCTCCGGATCTTGCGGAATGCAGATACGTTTTCCATACCATAAAGTACCATGTTCATGTTCATGGAATCCTTAGATTTCCCTTTGTTAATCTTTCCTTTAATCTCTTCAATTTCCTTGTCCAACTTTTGGGCTTCTTTGATCTTGTCCAACAATGTGGGTTGAACATCGAATAACATGAGATGTCCTTCAGGTACTATCTCCAATCTGAAATCTTTGAATTGGGCACACAGATCATCTGGAAATTCTCCCTTGGTAAGGCCATCCACATAAACCTTACGACTTAAAGCATCTGATACAACATTTGCTTTACCGGGGTGGTATTGCAAACTCAAGTCATAGTCCTTGATTAGCTCAAGCCATCTTCTTTGTCTCATATTAATTTCCTTCTGAGTGAAGATATACTTCAAACTTTTGTGATCTGTGAACACTTAACAACGCTTGCCCAAAATATAATGTCTCCATGTTTTGAGTGCATGGACAACAGAGTCTAACTCTAAGTCATGAGTAGGATAATTCACTTCATGAGTTTTGAGTTGTCTCGAGGCATAAGCCACAACTTTCCCTTCTTGCATCAAAACTCCACCTAATCCTTGGTGAGATGCATCACAATAGACTTGGAAATCTTTCTCCAAATCCGGCAAACATAAGACCGGTGTTGTCACTAGTCTCTTCTTTAGTTCCTAGAAACTAACTTCACAACCTTCAGTCCGGTCAAACTTCTTATCTTTCTTAAGTAACTCCGTCATTGGCTTAGCTACCTTTGAGAAAATCTCGATGAATCTTCTATAGTATCCAGCCAAGCCTAGGAAACTGCAAACTTCTTTCACTCACTTGGGAGATTCCCACTCAGTTATAGCTGACACCTTTGCGGGATCGACAACTATACCATCTCCCGACACAATATGTCCTAGAAAGGCCGCCAACACCAACACTGCCAAAAGATACAAGCGTGAGGATGGCGACACGGCCTAAACCCTAAAACCTCTCTCACCGGCGATCTCCCTGATCTCTGGTGATCTCACCTTTCCAACCCGATCATCTGCTCCAACCCACCCCCCTCCACATTCCTATAGGTTTTTTGGCACTTCCCCCCACCTGATGATCCCCCAACTTGGCGATGGAAGGTCTCCTACACCACGAAGAAGGACATTGATCGTGGACATCTGAAGGCTTAGGATGGTGAGTTACAACTCTAGAATCCTAGTGATTGGCTTGTTCTTATGAATGCCAAGGGTTCCCCTTTAGGGGGGAAATTCTTGGTAGGTGGAGAATTGTTGCAAATTGGATCTCAAGTTAAGATCTCAGAACACATTATTTCGATCCTATCTTGCCTTTCTGGACCTATGTCTGGGAGCACTGAGCCCTCTATACAGGCTCTGAAGGATCATATCTCTTTGGATCTAGATTTCTCTTTTGGCTCTGGTTTCAGAAATGATGTGAAATTCAAGTATGATTCAACAATTCATCCTTTAGGGAAGTCTAATCATTTCTTGATGGTGGTGTCTTTTGGTCGTTCAAAGTTCAAATTGGATGATTACTCTGTCAGTCAGGCTTTGGAATCTTGTATTGGTGGACTGAGTCAGGAGCTTGCAGTCTCTCAACTTTTTGATAGGGTTTTCAGGTTCTCTGTGGCTTCTAGGTTTGTTGGTTTCATGGTTTATGCTTTACGTATCTTCTCCTGCCAACATTTTAAATGCTTCTTTCACTTATGGAGCAATGGAGGTCCTTTGTGGCGTAGGGAATTCAATGACTGGAAAATTGAATGCAACGAAGAATGGACTTTGATTAGCCCTAATAAAAGAAGAACTGATAGGGCTTTAAATGCACTAAAGAAAAAGCCCGATGTCTCTAGTATCAGAAGGTCTTCTTTTGGGCAGTATAATCAACAGGTGAAAAAGAAGCTTTCTTTTGCTACAGTTGAACACTATGACACTTGTGAAGGGTATGAATTCCCTTCTAGTAAAGAAGAGGCTCTCTGTTTTATGGAAGCAGGATATGATTGTCCTCAAATTCGAAAAAAATCTGGTGTTATTCTTCCAACTGCTTTGCAGGGATCCAAGTCCAACATAAATTTTGGAACCATTACTTCTTTGGAGCTGGGAGAATCTTCAAAAAGCAAATTTGAACTTTCTTCTGATAATAATATTGATATTCTGGATGAAGATGTGGAATTTGAAAAAATGATTGATGATATGGT
The DNA here is from genome assembly GCA_916181665.1 of Avena sativa. Classification (NCBI taxonomy): domain Eukaryota; kingdom Viridiplantae; phylum Streptophyta; class Magnoliopsida; order Poales; family Poaceae; genus Avena; species Avena sativa. The sequence continues at coordinate 515,710,289 of OV702294.1, forward strand.
TTATAAGGTTTTAAATTGTGGCATATGACTAAGTATGGGCCATAACACTTCTCAATGTGTCAATGATATACGATGTCGTGCTTGTTTCCGATATGGCCACATAAAGAAGAACTGCCTGAATTCCAAGAGTCTATCTGCTAAGTGCTGGATTCCTAAGAAAAAAACTTTACCCGTCCACGGATTAGACAAGGAGTCTAAGACAGACAAGGTTAAACAGTACTCGGACTCCTCGTCATCTCAATCCCCTTTGCTCTCCTCGAGCATTGCCTCAGACATATTGTTCTCGCAAACAACCCTACCCCAAATCTGTTGTCGAAGATCGTCCCAGCGACAATGGCAAACTTTCCTCTTGATCCGACAAGGTGGATTCCTGAAGGGCATCAGATTATCGATGGTGGGCCTACAAGACTACCATGAACCTTCTACACTCCCTCGGTGGTGCCGCCGCGTTGACATGATCACATCTGCATTGCTGAGCTCATGCCACCACCTCCACAGCAAGATGAAGCTTTCTGGCGGCAGCAGGTCAGAGATTTTATTGTTCATCAGTTGCATCGGCATGTTGATGATGTTCAGCCCTGTCTATTTGGAGTTGGTCTTTTTGTTCTTCGTAACCTGGCGGCCAGATCGGCTCTGATTGATCATCCTCCGTATCAGCTTCAGAATGGCACCTTTGTTCGTTTTTTAGCACATGATGATAGGCAGAATCATAGGGCTGAGGTAGGGTTTAGTACTGGGTGGCTTATGTTTCTTGGTTTGCCCCTAGATTATAGGAATGATTATGACATTGCTAATGCAATTGGCACTTTTGGAAAAAATTTGCATTGGCACCAAGACCCCAATGTACTTGAAAGAACACTAGTGTATGCTTCTTACCCTGCTATTACCAAAGTTCCCAGGGATATTGTTTTTGGCAACTATGCTTCAGTTGGTGGAGTGAGGGAAGGATGGACTGCAGTCTGCTATATTTTGACAACACATTTTGCTGATGCTTTGCCTAATGATGAGGACCAAATGCCTTTGGATGGTAACCCCCACCCTTTTACTGGCCAGATGCATATGAATAATTTCAACTTTGTTGGCCCACAATATCCTGAAATTGGTTGGGACCAGAATCATGAGCAAGGGCCACATGACAAAGGTGGGAATTTCCAGCCTGACCAATAGGATATGCAGGGAAACATGCAGGATGAGATGCAGCATCAGGCACAAAATATTGTTGCATAGCAGGAACAGGAAGTTGAGCAAGTTGATGATTCCATTATTACTGATGGATCTGATGATTCAGGGGGGTCTTTCAACAATATTAATATGATGGCACACAATCAGTTGATAATTAATCATGTTAGAATTGCTCCTGTGGAGAGCATGTTACTGTCATCTTCATATGGTCATGTGATCCCACTCAGCCTCTAAATTGATAAGTTACTGCAGTTTATGATCCCACAATACTGTAAACAGGTTATTCCTTCTAGCTTGCCAGTTGAGCAACCTTTTAAATCTCTGTTGGCAAAAGGAGATTGGCATACTGCTTTCAATAACCTTTGTGGTTTCTCTGTTATCTGGGATCGTGAGGAAAACGTCCACAAGACAAATATAGAGATAAGACCAGCCACTACAAGACTCAATTCTGCAAACATCAATGACCAACAGGTCCCCCCTTTGGTTTTTACAGCCTCTACACTCAGTGTTCCCAGGAGTAAAAAGAATGCATGCATTGGGCAGTCAGTTAAAGTAACAAGAAGTGCTGCAAGGGATATGAAGCATGTACAAACCAAGCCTCTATTTGTGGGAAGAGATGATGCTCAGATGCTGTCTACTCCAGTCAGGAGGAGTGCCAGAACAGCCAATAGGGATGCTGGATTCAAAGTTCGCTCGGCAGCTGAAACCTCAAGGCCAAAAAAGAAAGCAAGATCTGCCAAGCCTATAGAAGACCCAGCTGAGCTCTTTATCCCAATTCCTGTACTTCAAAGCGCAGGCCAAGAACTTGAGATCCCCTCAGAAGAGCTTTCTCTGGACAAGCTGTCGTGGTATTGCACGGCAGATGCTACTGGGTGTAGCTTATGTAGAGGGAGCAAGGCGACGTAGGTGAATCCAGGAGCGAGATTGGCACACGATGTACCCAGGTTGACGTCCCCTCGGTGGAGGATCGCTACGTCCTGCTACCAATCTAGTATATGATCATAGATTGGTTTACAAGGGAGCCGCCATAGGCGGAGGGAGAATAGATCTAATGAGATATGTGGGAGAGGATGCCCCATGGGGGTGCCCCTGGTGGCTTTATATATGCAGCCAGTTAGGGTTTACAAGTGCTAGTGGGATTTGTATACGAGTCGCCGTCTTGGGACTCTAGTCGGTGCCAGTCATCTGGGTCCAGCATGCGCCAGTCGCCGTACTTAGCGAGTCGACCCGCTCTGGGCTTGGCTTCAGTCGGCTCGATACCATCTGGAAACTCCACTTCGTGGGTATACCCCGATTGGTATTCCCCCATCTGTAGTCCCCGAGCGCGTTGTCGATTCGACGCGGGCTTGAGGCAGGGCGCGGAGAGTCTTGACAATGGGTCGTGGCAAATCGACGACAAGCTCCTGAACAGAGAAAAGAATCGTGAAGCGGGAGGCGGTCAGCGTGAGCCAGTCGGTGATGACCAGTTGGCGAAAGACGCAGGGTGTCGGTGAAGCCGCCAAATGCGGCGAGTCCCCGAACGTGGAGCATGCCGAGTCCCCGAGCGCGGCGAGTGGCGAGGTTGGGCAACCAGCGAGTGGCACTGTCTGTAGCACGCCGAGTCCCCGAGCGCGTTGAGTAGGCGAGGGTGAGTCCGCGGTGGCGAGTCCCCGAGCATGTTGAGTACGCGAGGGCGAGTCCGCGGTGACAAGTCCCCGAGCGTGTTGAGTACGCGAGGGCGAGTCCGCGGTGGCGAGTCGACATGGTCGTGGAACCATGCGTACACGCAACATGCCTAGGAGTAGTCCCCGAGGATCGAGTTGGCTTGTAGAGGCGACTTGAGGCTCTTTAGATATACATATTCTAAAAATAGTAGTGGTTGCTACCGAACATGGCTAGTGGCGAGGTCGAGCGACCGGCGAGCGCCGAGTCCCCGAGCGCGGCGAGTAGCGAGGTCGAGCGACCGGCGAGCACCGAGCCCCCGAGCACGGCGAGTAGCGAGGTCGAGCGACCGGTGAGCGCCGAGTCCCCGAGTGCGGCGAGTAGCGAGGTCGAGCGACCGGCGAGCGCCGAGCCCCCGAGCGCGGCGAGTAGCGAGGTCGAGCGACCGGCGAGCGCCGAGTCCCCGAGCGCGGCGAGTGACGAGGTCGAGCGACCGACGGGCGCCGAGTACCCGGGCGCGGCGAGCGGCGAGACCGAGCGACCGGCGGGCGCCGAGTACCCAAGCGCGGCGAGGCCGAGCGACCGGCGGGCGCCGAGTCCCCGAGCGCGGCGAGTGGTGAGAAAGACACCATTTTGCTGAGAAGGAGAAAAGATACAATTGCATTAAGGTGTACTTGCATAATATATTAAATAATTGTAAGACGTGTGAATTGTAGACGTTGAAATAAAATGCACTTTTGTTATGTGGATCGATGGATAGTATGTAAGGTTTATGCGTGTCTTTTCATAAGTAGGCAGACCTCCAGCATCAAACGCTTGCCGGGTAATAGGGACGTGATGCCAGACTGTTGAACCCAGAGACAAGGTCGGCATTTTGGTACCCAGCCTTACTACTTCGACGGACGCGAATAAACATCAGACAAAACTGAAACCGATCCCAAGTATGATTTTGGTCCCTGAAAAGGGTCATATGCGACAGCATGGTCGGCTTTGAAAAATGAATGGAGATGCATATATGTTCTGAACTCATAGCATGTACGTGTGTAATGAAACTTAGCTGTTAACATGGCAAGTCTGCGACAGTGAGTCTGTGACAGTCGAGTCCCCGAGCCTAGCGAGTCCACGTATAAGCGTGTCCGTGTTTAGGTGAGTTCCGGAGCACGGCGAATTCGCCACAGGTGAACCCGCGACCGATTGGTGCGGCGCCTCGGTGAACTGCACATTGCGACTTGTATTTCCTCGTATTTGCAGAGACAAGACGATTGATAAATAGAGATATGACAAAATATAATAATAAAAATAAGCTTGAGCTAAAAGAAAATGATTAGCCATAGCGAGTCGTTGCTGGCGATAGATCAGTTGTTCATCGAGCGTCGCAGCAGCACGTCCAACTAAGCCTTCGCAGGTCGGAACCATGGCGGCGGAGTAAGTTAGGCTGCTTTAGTGATGTTTGCTCGCATGCACCGCTTAAGACCAAGCCTCAATTTTTGGCCGCCTCATGTGGTTGAGCAACGAACCGATTTGTCCCTCCAGTGCCCTAAACAATGGGTTGATCATGCATAAGTTTCAGCTAGATGTTAGTGTCGACGATTAATTAAACAACCCAATAAAAATAAGTGAAAACAGACGTGTAGCAGAGCCTTACGCACTCGCGATCAATCTCATGCTACAGGACTAGATTAAATAATGGGGAAAAGCATGCACATGCTTAAGATCAACCTGGTACTACACAATTAGATTAAATAATAAGTGGAAGCACGCACTTTACCGACCGATCTGGTGCTATACGACGAATCAAATATTGGTGTTAGCTTCCGTACTAAGCTTCTCGTCGTGCCTGCAGCCCATGGCCGTATCGTGTTTGACCGGCTGCGATCTGGCCATGGACGATGGTGAGGGATCTCGTCCGGATTATCACCCTCCAAGCACCACTAGCCCCACGGTGGGCGCCAACTGTCGTGGTATTGCACGACAGATGCTACTAGGGGTAGCTTACGTAGAGGGAGCAAGGCGATGTAGGAGAATCCGGGAGCGAGATTGGCACACGATGTACCCAGGTTCACGTCCCCTCGGTAGAGGATCGCTACCTCCTGCTATCAATCCAGTATATGATCATAGATTGGTTTACAAGGGAGCTGCCGTAGGCGGAGGGAGAATAGATCTAATGAGATATGTGGGAGAGGATGCCCCATGGGTGTGCCCCTGGTGGCTTTATATATGCAGCCAGTTAGGTTTTACAAGTGCTGGTGGGCTTTGTATACGAGTCGCCGTCTTGGGCCTCTAGTCGGTGCCAGTCATCTAGGTCCAGCATGCGCCAGTCGCCGTACTTAGCGAGTCGACCCGCTCTGGGCTTGTCTTCAGTCGGCTCGATACCATCTGGAAACTCCACTTCGTGGGTATACCCCGATTGGTATTCCTCCATCACAAGCTTATGGCTGGTCCTTCCAACAAGTCCAAGAAGGTTCCCAATGATGAGTGATGTTTACTTTTATCAGTGTGGTCTAGCGTTTGAGTCCCTAGTTATACATAATTTTGTTTCCTTTTGTATTGCACTGTTTCTGATTAAGTGGTCTCCTGGTGTATTTTGGCGCTTTCAGTTATTTTGGCGCTTTCACTTTGAATTATTTAAAATTATTCTAATATGATTTATTAATCATTTAAATTGGGTAATTATCTCTATTTAAATCAAATATGGTTTTAATCCCATTTATTATCTTCCCATGATTTAATTAATCATTTCTATTAGGGATTTTGTCTTCATTCAAATGGAATAGAATTTGGTTAATGCCATATTATTTTATTTGAATATTCCTTATCCCTTTATTCAATTGGAATATCTTTATTCCATTTGCTCATGGATTTGGCCAAGATTTAATTTGGCTTTTAAATATTCCTTATTTATTTATTTCTTTCCTTATCTTATAAAATTCATATCTTTTTATTTATACATCCAAAATTGGTGATTACAATTTGTATGATTTTATTTAATATTTGTTTATCTTTTTAAATCCCTTTAGGATTATTTTGCTCACAATTTGGTATGGATTTTAGATAGGATCTTTATTAGCTTTAGAAAATTTTTCCTTTAACTTATTAAATTCATAAGTTTTTATCCATGGTTCCAAACTGAATGAAATCAATTTCTATGGTTTTATAATATTTTTATTTATCATTCTTGATAATTTATGAATGTTTGTTGAAAAAAAATTATATGGATCAATTCCATAGTCTTAGAGATATCTTAGAGATGATTTTCTTCTATTAGGGTTTTAGGGTTTTGGTTTAACTTTTCCAAGTGTTTAAATTTCAAGATACATTTATTGATGAATGAATTTCACTTGATTTGAATTTTGTTGGATTCAAATTTTGTTCAAGAAGGTTTTTGATGTTTCCACTTAGAATCAAAAAGTTTCTTTTCACCCTAAATTTCAACAATTATTTATTTTTCACATTTAAAAATTTGGAAAATTTTGGGATGTGACGGGCTACCACCCTTAAAAAGTTTTTCAACTAGATTACATCTTGGCTTACTTGGGATCTTGATGTATCTTCTCTGGGCACTTGTTTGCATAATGGCCTAGCTCTTTGCATTTGAAACACATCACTTGGCTAATATCCTTATTTTCCTTTGGTACCATTGCCTCTTCTTTGTTTCCTTGGTTCTTCTTCTATTTTGGGCAATCACTGGCATAATGTCCCATTTCTTTGCAATTGTAACATTGCACTTGGCTTTTGTCCTTCTTCTTATTTTTGGGTCTCTCCAAAGCTAGCAATTCTTATAGTTCATGCTCTTCATATCTCACCTCAAAGGTGGGAAATATTTCTCTCTTCCTGGGTCAGTTACTAGAGATATGACCTTGTTCTCCACAAGAGTAGCAACACTTAGTGGTCACTTTGGATTTTGCCTTATGAGGCATGGTTCTAACTTTGCCTTCATCCTTCATGGTAGAGGTTGTTCCCTTATGGAGGTTTCCAGACATTTGGTGCATTCCATCTTGCTTCATTTGTTGAACTATAGGGTAGATGGGGCATTGGATAGGGACATGATCATTTCCTTCACATAGAAAACAAGTCACTTGAGATGTGGGGCATTATTTAGTTGGATGTTTCTTTTCACAATTAGGGCATTGATCCTCATGCTCTTTGGAAGTGTGTTCCATATCTCCACAAATATTTCAAGCTTGAGTTCCTTATATAATATCATCCTTGACATCATTGTTGTCACAATCTCCTTGGGAAGAGTTGCTTATCATGTTGATCATTTGATTGGTCATCCTTTGCAACAATTGGGATTGGGTTTCCAAAAACTTTTGCATGGTTGGGTCTAACTCATTGTTGTTGTCTAAAAACTGAGTTGTCACTTGATTCAATTGGGCTTGGGTTGCTAGAATCATCTCTTGGTTGTTGTTGTTGTCGTCACCATTCTTGATGTTGGAGTTTCTTGGAGAAGTCATCTGTTTGGGTTGGATTGGGATTAGAATAGGGAAAAATATTTCTAGGAAAGAAGTCTAATCACACATATCACAAGTCACACAAGCAATGTGCAAGCAATCACAAACAAACATTCCATTCAAACAACAAGGTTCAAGCACATTTTTAGGCAACAAAATATTTTTTTGTTACACCACATAAGTTGGTGGGTTTAAACTAATCACTAGTATGGTGGTCCAACTATATGGTTTTCTTGAGATCATTTCCTTCTTCTTAGTTGTTTCCTCTTGAACAAAATCATGGTTTCCTTGGAAAAATTCTTGCATCTTATCACAAACTTCAAAGGTGATGATGGTTCCTTCTAGGTTGTGTTTCCTTTGTAGAGGTCCCAACCTTTAATAAGGTAGAGACACCTGTGTTTACAATTCTAGTCCCTGGATCAATAGCTAGCATCCACAGTTAAGATGTAATATCAAGAAACAAAGGTCATAATACAACTTTATAACCAGGAATAAAATAATTCATTACATATTACATAGCTCATTTGGCTATCTCATTACAATGCAGTAGAAATAACTATATGTCACATCCCAAAAATTTCCAAATTTTGTAATGTGAAAAATAAATAAACAAAATAAATAATTGTTGAAATTTAGGGTGAAAAGAAACTTTTTGTTTCTAAATGGAAACCTAAAATCCCATCTTGAACAAACTTTGAATAAAGTTTGAATCCAACTAAATTCAAATCAAGAGAAATGCATTCTTCATAAATGCATCTGGAAATTTAAACACTTGGAAAATAAACCCAAACCCTAAAAACCCTAATGAGAGAAAAAACATTTCCAAGTTATCTCCAAGCCTATGGTTTTGATCCATATAAAAATTTGTCAAAAAAACATTTATAAATGATCAAGAATGCCAAATAGAAATATTATAAAACCATAGGAGATGGTTTCACTTAATTTGGAGCCATAGATAAAATCTTATGAAATTAGTAAGATAAGGAAATTGAATTTCCAAAGCTAATGAAGCACCTATCTATAAATCCATACCAAATGGTGACCAAATAGTCCTAAAGGGATTTAAAAGGGATAAACAAATATTAAATAAGATTATACAAATTGGAATCACCAAGTTTGGATCTATAAATAAAAATATATGAATTTTATAAGATAAAGAAAGAAATATTAAATGAGGAATATTTAAAGACCAAATTAAATCTTGGCCTAATCCATAAGCAAATGGAATGAATATAAACCAAACCCAAATAAAATAAAAGGATAAAGAAATTTTCCAAAATAAAATGGCATTAACCAAATTCTATTTCTATTTGAATAAAGACAAATCCCTAATAAGAATGATTAATTAAATCATGGGAAAATAGTATTTGGAATTTACCCAAGTGGATTAAAAGTCATTTAATTAACTTAAATAGGATCAAATAAATCTTCTAAATAAAATTTATGGAATTAAACCCATATTTAATTTCATTGGAATAAGGACAAATACCTAATTTTAAATGATTAATAAATTATATTAAAAATATTCCAAATAATTCAAAGTGAATTATGTGACACCCTAATAAATAAATAAACCTACTGAAAAGGTTTTGTAAAAAGATTGGAATTTAAATAAGGTTTGAAAATATATCTTATTTGATTTAACACAAGGGCATATTTTAAATAATTATTATACCCTAAAAAGAATAAAAGAATTATTCTAAATTTGACTTTATAATGTATTGTTAATCTGTATTTGAATACACACAAAGTTTGGATGAAGTTTGAATTCAAAAGAATGTTTGAAATAATTAAACAAAATCAAAACAGAATATTGGAAACAGAAAAAGAAAAATGATTCTGTATAAAAAAATGAAACTAGCCAGCCCAACCAGACCAGGCCCAACTGGCCTAGCAGCCCACTCCCTCTCACCCCGAGCGAACCGTTTTCCACTCAGAAACCCAGCCGCATCGACACTGACTGCCGGACCCCACCTCCCCTCTCCCTCTCTCGCCGACGCCAGGCCCCACTACCACCTCATCATCGTCCTCCCCGCGGTGACCACGCCCTCCCCGGCCGTTGCTGCCGATTGATTGCCGGCATAATTCGCAGTAAACGCCGCGATTAAACAGCCTCGCGATCACGCGTACATAAGCGCATGCCCTCTCTCTCTTTTCCCTCACTCACCGCCTCCCCTCTGCCTCCAGGCTGCACGAATTTCTCCACGCGACCCCACTGGCTCCGACGAGGTCCAGTGCAAATTCCGGCGACGTCTGACCATACCCTGCCCCCTTGTGCACGTGAGACTACTCCCCAGACCAGTGCGCATCTATCGGTGGTTCCAGCTTGGCTGCGCTTGCCCCATAGCGTCGGCAAGGACGAACTCTGAACACCGCCGACGCCTGCCACCTCTCCGGCGACCCCTTCCCGTAAGAACAGATCGCCCCTTTATCTCTGCTTGTAAGACGCATGTTCAGCATCTTCGCGCGCACCTAACAGTGTCATTCTTTTGCTTTGGCATGGCCTATAACCTCGCCTCCGACAACGACCAGACAGACCCGACGGTGAGCATAACTCCGGCGAGAAATTACGATCGTCCTCGTGCGCCCCCTGCCTCCTCGCGAACACGTTGAGCATTACTAGCATTCTACGAACTCGGTGAGCCCCCTCTCTTCCCTTCTCGCATCCTGCATCGTCATCAACGACACGGCCAGAGTGCGCGTCGCCGTTCGCCGCCGCTAGCGCCGCTCAGATATGGCCAGGCCCCTGTACACCGTTGGATCTTGATCTGACGAGTGTGATTAGATTTAACCCGAAGGGGTATGTATCCACCTGAGCCTCATGATTGCACTTTAATCCAACGCATCAGAGAGGCCGATCCAACCAAACCGGTATCGCCTAGTAAACACACGCCACGTGGCCAGACTGTTTTACAAAAACTAGAAAATGTTCTATTAGTTACTCAAACTTGAAAAATTCATAACTTTCAAACCACACGTCCAAATTTTGCAAATTTTATATCAATGGAATCAGCAAGATAAATAATTTCCAACAATGCACTTTTTTTAGTAAATTGCTTCTGGTAAAATGGTTGTTTTTGCAGAAACTTGTGTAGGCATAATTTGAATATGAAATTCTTTCTAAAATTATTTTTGTGATAAAACCTTTGGGCAAATGGATTGTTTGAACCTACTGACCATCTAAACCAACTAATGGTTTCAAAAACATATTTTTTGAAGCAAAAGAATAAATCTTTGAATTAAAGCATTTCTAGTCAAATAAAAATGTGGTTTATATGTTAAAATATACTTTTGGAGAAAAATCTTTGGGAAATGATTTGGATTAAACTCTCTGACCCCAAACACCAAGTTTTTAGAATTAAAAATGTATTTGGTGAACCCTATAAATATTATTGCTTTGCTAAAGGCATTTTCAACCACATAAAAATATTGATTTGGTTTAAAAATGGTTTATAGGTAAAATCTTTTGCAAATGGTTTTTCCACTTTTATAAAATGACCAATAGGTGTTTTAGAATGTTTACAAACTATTAGAAACCACTTTTCCAAATAAAAAAACCTTTAGCATGCTTGCATGCATTGCTTTGTTTCTATTATTTTATGTGATGTTTGCTTCAATGGTAGATTGAAATATTGCTTGCTTGATTGAATTGTAGTGATTTGAAGAGTGTGAGTATTGCAAGATCAAGGAGTGAACTTATATTCTGTACCAAAAGGCAAGTGATGCTCCATACTTTTGTCCCATTATTTTCACTATGCATTAGTGATATTTTTAAGTAGGACTTGCATGGAATTTTTGCTAAGTATAAACTATGCCATGGGAAATCCTAGTAGATGAAACCTTAGTATAAATTTCCTAATTAATATTCCTACTACTATCATGCTTAGCTTAGCTAGTAGAAAACAAGGGTGGAATATATTCATACTATGGAATATTTCAAAGTAAAGGACTTGTGTTTTGTTTAATTAAAACAACTAAGTGAATGAATCACCTGGGTGGAATGGAAGGAATGGTTTGTGTTGAGTGGTTATACAAGGCCCATTTCTATGGTTTACCTTGTGTATCTCACTTGTGGATGGCCACCCAGGAACAAAGAGATTTGAGATGTCAAATATTGAGAAGCTTCAAGTGCAGCCACTTGGCATTATGGGCTCTGCCTGGATCATATAGGTTGCAATAACTTAGCCAAATGGACAGTTGGTGGTAGGGGTTTGATAGGTTGGAGCGCGTCCATTCTGGTCTAAGGGAAGGCTTCTGAAAGATATTGTCTTGGTGAAACCAAGTCTTGTGGGGAAAGTGCACCACCTCTGCAGAGTGAAAAATCTAAGTACTTAGCCATGTCCCTGGTAAAGGACAAAATGAGCATCAAGACATGGAAGCTATCAAGAATCTCCTCATCCCAATTTCTAAGTTAAAACTTTGTGGTTGAACAAGGGTTGAAGGATCACCAATTTCTATTGGGAGATGCCTTGGGTGATTTTGTCAAGCAAAAACTTAGTGTTTTCAAATGATAAGGAAAATCTATTTTGAGCAAAGCAAGCCTAAGCTTCACTTAGCCAAATGCATATAGATGATAGACTCCACTATACTACCATAGTATCACTTGCCAATACAATTCAAATGTATTGACCCTTGTGGCTGTAACTTATTATGTTGCAGGTTTGTTTGATGTTAGTGAAGTGTGATGATTAGGATTACAAGTCTACAACCAACATGTTTGCCTGTGGCACTTTGAATATGAAGGACCCCTTGCTATAGTTATTTATGCTGCATTGTAATGAGATAGCCAAATGAGATATGTAAGATGTAATAAATTATTTTATTCCTGGTTATAAAGTTGTATTATGACCTTTGTTTCTTGATCTTACATCTTAACTGTGGATGCTAGATATTGATCCAGGGACTAGCATTGTAAACACAGGGATCTCTACCTTATTAAAGGTTGGGACCGCTTACACTATAGCATGGAGTCCTTCATCTTCAAAGTGCCACAGGCAATCATGTTGGTTTCAGACTTGTAATCCTAATCAACACACTTCATTAACATCAAACAAACCTACAACATAATAAGTTACAGCCACAAGGGTCAATACATTCGAATTGTATTGGCAAGTGATACTATGGTAGTATAGTGGAGTCTATCATCTATATGCATTTGGCTAAGTGGATCTTAGGCTTGCTTTGCTCAAAATAGATTTTTCTTATCATTTGAAAACACTAAGTTTCTGTTTGTCAAAATCACCCAAGGCATCTCCCAATAGAAATTGGTGATCCTTTAACCCTTGTTCAACCACAAGTTTTTAACTTAGAAAATTGGGATGAGGAGATTCTTGATAGCTTCCATGTCTTGATGCTCAAATTGTCCATTACCAGGGACACGGCTAAGTACTTAGATTTTACACTCTGTAGAGGTGGTGCACCTTCCCCACAAGACTCGACATGCATCGAGACAAGATCTTTCAGAAGCCTTCCCTTAGACCTGAATGGACACGTTCCAACCTATCATCCCCTACCACCAACTGTCCATTTGGCTAAGTTATTGCAACCTATATGATCCAGGCAGAGCCCATAATGCCAAGTGGTTGCACTTGAAGCTTCTCAACATTTAACATCTCAAATCTCTTTGTTCCTGGGTGGCATTCCACAAGTGATATACACAAGGTTCACCAGTCCCCTGGCCTTGTGTAACCACTCAACACAAACCATTCTTTCCATTCCACCCAGGTGATTCATTCACATAGTTGTTTTATTAAACAAAACACAAGCCCTTGACTTAGAAATATTTCATAGCATGAATATAATCCACCCTTGTTTTCTACTAGCTAGGCTAAGCATGATAGTAGTAGGAATCTTAACTTAGGAAAATTCTACTAAGGTTTCATCTACTAGGATTTCCCATGGCATAGTTTATACTTAGAAAATTCCATGCAAGTCCTACTTAGAAATATCACTAATGCATAGTGAAAATAATAGGACAAAAGTATGAAGCACCACTTGCCTTTTTGGTAGAGAATATAAGTTCACTCCTTGATCTTGCAATAGTTACACTCTTCAAATTTCACTACAATTCAATCAAGGTACAAATTCAATCTACCATTCAAGTAATTCGTCACATAGAATAATAAAAACAAAGTAATGCATGCAAGCATGCCAAAGATTGTTTATTTGGAAAAGTGGTTTCTAATAAGATATAAACATTTTAAAACACATATTGGTCATTTATAAAAGTGGCAAAACCATTGGATATCAAGTTAGTGAAAATGGCCATTTAAAGTCATTTTTTTTCTAGAAATGGTTCAAACCAAAGTAACAATTTTAAACACAAATATTAGTGTTTTATGGTCAAGTGTTTAATATTAAAACCATTTTCAAAAGGTTTCACCTATAAACCATTTTTATACCAAAGAAATATTTTATGTTGTTGGAAATGCCTTTTAGCAAAGTAATAATTTTATAGGGTTCATCAAATTATATTTTTTAAATCTCAAAGTTGGTGTTTAGGGTCAGGGAGTTTAAATCAAACCATTTTCAAAAGGTTTTACTCAAAAATAATTTTAAAACATATTCAATACTCTTATTTAACTAGAAATGCTTTAATCCAAGATTTATTCTTTAGCTTCACAAAATTTGTTTTAAATCCAAAAGTTGATTTCTATGGTAAGTAGGTTCAAAAAAATCCATTTACCAAAGATTTTACCTTAAAAATATTTCTAGAATAATTTTTATATTCAAATTATGCCTACAGAAGTTTCTGTAAAAACAACCAATTTAACAGAAGAAATTTACTAAACAAAGTACATGGTTGGAAAGGTATTTGTTTTGCTGATTCCATTGATATAAAATTTGTAAAATTTGGACGTGTGGATCAATAGTTATGCAATTTACAAATTCACACATGTAATAGAAAAGTTTCTGGTTTTAAAACAAACTCCAGGCCACGTGGTGTGTTCTGATTCGTTGGTACCGGTTCGCACGGGTCGTCCTACGCGGTGCATCAGATCTAATGTGCATCGCACGGCTCACAGCACACGATACCTCTTCGGTTAATGAATCTATCGTATCCACTGGATCATCATCCAACGGTTCCTTAGTGGTTTCTAATCCATTCCTAGGTTCATAATCCTACAGGCAACACAGTGCTCTGATACCATCTGTAAGATCCCTCTCTTTATAAAGGTAAGGATCCCTGTGATTGCAATGCTAGTCCCTGGATCAATGCTAGCATCCAAAGTTTAAGATGAAGTACACAGAAACAAAGGTCATTATTACATATCATTCCAGAGATAAACATAGTCTTTTACAACTCCATGGCCACAGGCCTAATACAAGAGTTCAAATATATAATAAGATAAATAAGTCCTCATCTTCATGTGCCACAGGCAAGCATGTTGAGTGTAGACTCATAATCCCCTAATCATCATCAGAATAACCTGCAACATCACAAGTTACAGCCACAGTGGGTCAATACATTGGAATAGTATTGACAAGTGATACCTTAGTAGAATATTAGCATCTAGATACTACATGAATTTATCTAAGTGTAGCTTAGGCTTGCTTTGCTCAAAATAGGTTTTACCTATTAGTTGAAAACACTAAGTTTTTCTTTGACAAAACTTTCCCCAAGGAATCACCAATGGAAATTGGTGAACCTTCACCCTTGTTCAACCACAAGTTTTAACTTAGAAAAATTGGGATGAGGAGATTCTTGATAGCTTCCATGTCTTGATGCTCAAGTTCTCCAATACCAGGGACATGGCTAAGTACTTAGATTCTTCCATCTACAGAGGTTATGCACTTTCCCCACAAGACTTGATTTTCACCAAGACAGGACCTTTCAGAAGCCTTCCCTTAGACCAAATGGACGCGTTCCAACCTATCATCCCACTACCAACAACTGTCCAAATGGCTAAGTTATTGCAACCTATGTGATCCAGGCAGAGCCCATATTGCCATGTGGCTGCACTAGAAGCTTCTTAACATTTGGCATCTCAAATCCCTTTGACCCTGGGTGGCTTTCCACAAGTGAGATACACAAGGTAAACCATAGAAATGGGCCTTGTGTAACCACTCAACACAAACCATTCTTTCCATTCCACCCAGGTGATTCATTCACATAGTTGTTTTATTAAACAAAACACAAGTCCTTAACATAGAAATATTTCATAGCATGAATATAATCCACCCTTGTTTTCTACTAGCTAGGCTAAGCATGATAGTAGTAGGAATCTTAACTTAGGAAAATTCTACTAAGGTTTCATCTACTAGGATTTCCCATGGCATAGTTTATACTTAGAAAATTCCATGCAAGTCCTACTTAGAAATATCACTAATGCATAGTGAAAATAATAGGACAAAAGTATGAAGCACCACTTGCCTTTTTGGTAGAGAATATAAGTTCACTCCTTGATCTTGCAATAGTTACACTCTTCAAATTTCACTACAATTCAATCAAGGTACAAATTCAATCTACCATTCAAGTAATTCGTCACATAGAATAATAAAAACAAAGTAATGCATGCAAGCATGCCAAAGATTGTTTATTTGGAAAAGTGGTTTCTAATAAGATATAAACATTTTAAAACACATATTGGTCATTTATAAAAGTGGCAAAACCATTGGATATCAAGTTAGTGAAAATGGCCATTTAAAGTCATTTTTTTTCTAGAAATGGTTCAAACCAAAGTAACAATTTTAAACACAAATATTAGTGTTTTATGGTCAAGTGTTTAATATTAAAACCATTTTCAAAAGGTTTCACCTATAAACCATTTTTATACCAAAGAAATATTTTATGTTGTTGGAAATGCCTTTTAGCAAAGTAATAATTTTATAGGGTTCATCAAATTATATTTTTTAAATCTCAAAGTTGGTGTTTAGGGTCAGGGAGTTTAAATCAAACCATTTTCAAAAGGTTTTACTCAAAAATAATTTTAAAACATATTCAATACTCTTATTTAACTAGAAATGCTTTAATCCAAGATTTATTCTTTAGCTTCACAAAATTTGTTTTAAATCCAAAAGTTGATTTCTATGGTAAGTAGGTTCAAAAAAATCCATTTACCAAAGATTTTACCTTAAAAATATTTCTAGAATAATTTTTATATTCAAATTATGCCTACAGAAGTTTCTGTAAAAACAACCAATTTAACAGAAGAAATTTACTAAACAAAGTACATGGTTGGAAAGGTATTTGTTTTGCTGATTCCATTGATATAAAATTTGTAAAATTTGGACGTGTGGATCAATAGTTATGCAATTTACAAATTCACACATGTAATAGAAAAGTTTCTGGTTTTAAAACAAACTCCAGGCCACGTGGTGTGTTCTGATTCGTTGGTACCGGTTCGCACGGGTCGTCCTACGCGGTGCATCAGATCTAATGTGCATCGCACGGCTCACAGCACACGATACCTCTTCGGTTAATGAATCTATCGTATCCACTGGATCATCATCCAACGGTTCCTTAGTGGTTTCTAATCCATTCCTAGGTTCATAATCCTACAGGCAACACAGTGCTCTGATACCATCTGTAAGATCCCTCTCTTTATAAAGGTAAGGATCCCTGTGATTGCAATGCTAGTCCCTGGATCAATGCTAGCATCCAAAGTTTAAGATGAAGTACACAGAAACAAAGGTCATTATTACATATCATTCCAGAGATAAACATAGTCTTTTACAACTCCATGGCCACAGGCCTAATACAAGAGTTCAAATATATAATAAGATAAATAAGTCCTCATCTTCATGTGCCACAGGCAAGCATGTTGAGTGTAGACTCATAATCCCCTAATCATCATCAGAATAACCTGCAACATCACAAGTTACAGCCACAGTGGGTCAATACATTGGAATAGTATTGACAAGTGATACCTTAGTAGAATATTAGCATCTAGATACTACATGAATTTATCTAAGTGTAGCTTAGGCTTGCTTTGCTCAAAATAGGTTTTACCTATTAGTTGAAAACACTAAGTTTTTCTTTGACAAAACTTTCCCCAAGGAATCACCAATGGAAATTGGTGAACCTTCACCCTTGTTCAACCACAAGTTTTAACTTAGAAAAATTGGGATGAGGAGATTCTTGATAGCTTCCATGTCTTGATGCTCAAGTTCTCCAATACCAGGGACATGGCTAAGTACTTAGATTCTTCCATCTACAGAGGTTATGCACTTTCCCCACAAGACTTGATTTTCACCAAGACAGGACCTTTCAGAAGCCTTCCCTTAGACCAAATGGACGCGTTCCAACCTATCATCCCACTACCAACAACTGTCCAAATGGCTAAGTTATTGCAACCTATGTGATCCAGGCAGAGCCCATATTGCCATGTGGCTGCACTAGAAGCTTCTTAACATTTGGCATCTCAAATCCCTTTGACCCTGGGTGGCTTTCCACAAGTGAGATACACAAGGTAAACCATAGAAATGGGCCTTGTGTAACCACTCAACACAAACCATTCTTTCCATTCCACCCAGGTGATTCATTCACATAGTTGTTTTATTAAACAAAACACAAGTCCTTAACATAGAAATATTTCATAGCATGAATATAATCCACCCTTGTTTTCTACTAGCTAGGCTAAGCATGATAGTAGTAGGAATCTTAACTTAGGAAAATTCTACTAAGGTTTCATCTACTAGGATTTCCCATGGCATAGTTTATACTTAGAAAATTCCATGCAAGTCCTACTTAAAAATATCACTAATGCATAGTTAAAATAATAGGACAAAAGTATGAAGCACCACTTGCCTTTTTGGTAGAGAATATAAGTTCACTCCTTGATCTTGCAATAGTCACACTCTTCAAATTTCACTACAATTCAATCTACCATTCAAGCAATTCATCACATAGAATAATAAAAACAAAGTAATGCATGCAACCATGCCAAAGATTGTTTATTTGGAAAAGTGGTTTCTAATAAGTTATAAACATTTTAAAACACATATTGGTCATTTATAAAAGTGGCAAAATCATTGGATATCAAGTTAGTGAAAATGGCCATTTAAAGTCATTTTTGATTTGCTAGAAATGGTTCAAACCAAAGTAATATTTTCTAGTGTTTGACAAACACATTTTTAAACACAAATGTTAGTGTTTTATGGTCAAGTGTTTAATATTAAAACCATTTGCAAAAGGTTTCACCTATAAACCATTCTTATACCAAAGCAATATTTTATGTTGTTGGAAATGCCTTTTAGCAAAGTAATAATTTTATATGGTTCATCAAATTATATTTTTTTAAATCACAAAACTTGGTTCTTAGGGTCAGGGAGTTTAAATCAAACCATTTTCAAAAGGTTTTACTCAAAAAGCATTTTAAAACATATTCAATATCCTTATTTAACTAGAAATGTTTTAATCCAAGATTTATTCTTTAGCTTCACAAAATATGTTTTTAAATCCAAAACTTGGTTTCTATGGTCAGTAGGTTCCAAACAATCCATTTACCAAAGATTTTAACTTAAAAATATTTCTAGAATAATTTTTATATTCAAATTATGCCTACACAAGTTTCTGTAAAAACAACCATTTTAATAGAATCAATTTACTAAAAAAAGTACATGGTTGGAAAGTATTTGTTTTGATGATTTCATTGATATAAAATTTGTAAAATTTTTACATGTGGATCAAAAGTTATGCAATTTACAAATTCACACATCTAATAGAAAGTTTCTGGTTTTAAAACAAACTCCACGCCACATGGTGTGTTCTGATTCGTTGGTACTGGTTCGCACGGATCGGCCTACGCGGTGCGTCAGATCTAATGTGCATCACACGGCTCACAGCACATGATACCTCTTCGGTTAATGAATCTATCGTATCCACTGGATCATCATCCAACGGTTCACAGCACACCAACCATAGATTGGCGGCACTGGCGGCGGCGAGTGGCGGCGGCGCGCTCAGACGAGGATGGTGTCAGCGATTTAGGAAGCAAAAGAGACAGGGGAGGAGCTCACCGAGGTCGCCGTGGCATGGGGATGCTCGAGGTGGTCTTTTCCTAGACATGGGCGCATGAGGACGACAGAAATTTATTGCCGGAGTTCGTGTCTTTATCGGGCACACACTACTGTGGTCGAAGACGAGCGCCAGGGATGCAAGCGAGAGAGGGAAAGCGTCAGGATGATGCGCACGGTCTTGGGGGTTGTAGGGGTACTCACCAGAACACGCGGGGCGCACGGGGTTGGCGTCAGTAGCTCGCCGGAGTTGGAGCAGGTGGCGGTGGCGTTCAGGCGATGATGTTGTCAACGATAGGCGCATGCGCGGGGAGTGGTTGGTGCTGGGAGGTGCGCAGGAGTCTGGGGATCAGTCTCGTCTGGTCGAGGGGGCGAGGGGCGACGGTGTCTGGCCGGAATCGGAAGAAAAGTTCGCCGGAGACAGAGGGGTTTCGAGACGAATTCAGGGCGGCCTAGGGGCAGAGAGGAAATGATGTCTGAGCAAATAATTCCTTATTTGAGTTCCAATTTTGGAATAAATCCTTATTTCAATTCCAATTTTTCACCAAAACCTTTTCAGTAGGTTTTATTTATTTAATAGAGCAAATAATTCTCTTTGAATTATTTAAAGTATTTTAATATAATTTATTAATCATTTAAATTGGGTAGATTATCTTTATTCAAATCAAATTAAATATGGTTTTAATTCCATAAATTTTATTTAGATGATTTCTTTGATTCCATTTAAGTTAATTAAATAACTTTTATTCCACTTGGGTAAATTCCAATTATTATTTTACCATGATTTAATTAATCATTCTTATTAGGGATTTTGTCTTTAATCAAATGGAATAGAATTTGGTAAAGGACATTTTATTTTATTTGAATATTCTTTTTCCCTTTATTTTATTTGGATTTGGATTATATTTATTCCATTTGATTATGGATTTAGCCAAGTTTTAATTTGGCTTTTAAATATTCCTTATTTAATTATTTCTGCATTTGCCTTATAAAACCCATATCTTTTTATTTGTAGATCCAATATTGGTGATTCCAATTTATAAAACTTTATTTAATATTTATTTCTCTTTTTAAATCCTTTAGGATTAATTCCTCACAATTTGTTATGGATTTTTAGATAAAAGCCTTATTAGCTTTGGAAATTATTTCCTTTCTAACTTATTAAATTCATAAGTTTTTATCCATGGTTCCAAATTGAATGAAATCAATTTCTATGGTTTTATAATATTTCTATTTGTGATTCTTGATCATTTATAAATGATTGTTGCTAAATTTTATATGGATCAAATCCATGGTCTTAGAGAGATCTTGGAAATGATTTCTTCCATTAAGGTTTTAGAGTCTTGGTATATTTTCAAGTGTTTTAAATTTCAAGATGCATTTATGAAGAATGCATTTCACTTGATTTGAATTTTTTGTTGGAATCAAATTTTATTCAAAGTTTTTTCAAGATGGGTTTTGATGTTTCCAATTTAAAACAAAAAGTTTCTTTTCACCCTAAATTTCAACAATTATTTATTTTGTTTATTTATTTTTCACATTTCAAAATTTGGAAAATCTTGGGATGTGACATCCTTAGTCTTCAATTCTTGAGTAATATTCCTTGTCGCACTTGTAGTCCTTGGTGATGTCCAAGTTGAAGTCCTTGATGATACTAAAGTTGAAGTCATTGGTGATGTTGAAGTTGAAGTCATTTGAGTTGGTGAAGTCCTTTGCTCATGGTGAAGTTTTGTCCATCAAGTTTGAAAAGAAAGAGATGTAGAATCAAAACCAAAAAGGTTGAGGGAGAATTTACAAGATTGTTTGTAAATAAGTTTTGGACAAATACAACTCCTATTTTTCTAAGGGGTTTTGTCCAATCCTAGGGTTACAATCCTACAGGCAACACAGTGCTCTGATACCATCTGTAAAGGTCCCAACCTTTAATAAGGTAGAGATCTTTGTGTTTACAATGCTAGTCCCTGGATCAATAGCTAGCATCCACAGTTAAGATGAAATATGAAGAAACAAAGGTCATAATACAACTTTATAACCAAGAATAAAATAATTCATTACATCTTACATAGCTCATTTGGCAATCTCATTACAATGCAGCAGAAATAACTATATAGCATGGAGTCCTTGATCTTCAAAGTGCCACAGGCAATCATGTTGGTTGTAGACTTGTAACCCTAATCAACACACTTCACTAACATCAAACAAACCTGCAACATAATAAGTCACAGCCACAAGGGTCAATACATTTGAAATGTATTGGCAAGTGATACTATGGTATGGTAGTGGTATCTATCATCTATATGCATTTGGCTAAGTGGAGTTTAGGCTCGCTTTGCTCAAAATAGATTTTCCTTATCATTTGAAAACACTAAGTTTTTGTTTGTCAAAAATCACCCAAGGCATCTACCAATCAAAGATTGAAGATCCTTTATCCCTTGTTCAACCACAAGTTTTTAACTTAGAAATTGGGATGAGGAGATTCTTGATAGCTTCCATGTCTTGATGCTCAAATTGTCCATTACCGGGGACACGGCTAAGTACTTAGATTTTTACTATCTCGAGAGGTGGTGCACTTTCCCCACAAGACTCGACATGCATCAAGACAAGATCTTTCAGAAGCCTTCCCTTAGACCAAAATGGAAGAACTCCAATCCTATAACCCCTACCACCAACTGTCCATCTGGCTAAGTTATTTCAACCTATATGATCCAGACAAAGCCCATATTGCCAAGTGGCTGCACTTGAAGCTTCTCAACATTTGACATCTCAAATCTCTTTGTTCCTGGGTGGCATTCCACAAGTGAGATACACTAGGGTAAGCCATAAATATGGGCCCTGTGTAACCACTCAACATTACCCATTCAACCATTCCACCCAGGTGATTCATTCACATAGTTGTTTTATTAAACAAAACACAAGTCATAGACTTAGAAATATCTCATAGCATGAATATAATCCACCCTTGTTTTCTACTAGCTAGGCTAAGCCTGATAGTAGTAGGAATCTTATCTTAGGGAAAATTCTACTAAGGCTTCATCTACTAGGATTTCCCATGGCATAGTTAACACATAGAAAATTACATGCAAGTTCTACTTAGAGATATCACTAATGCATAGTGAAAATAATGGGACAAAAGTATGAAGCACCACTTGCCTTTTTAGTACAGAATATAGATTCACTCCTTGATCTTGCAATGGTCACACTCTTCAAAGATCACTACAATTTCAATCAAGGCACAAATTCAAACTAGCATTCAAACAATTCACCACAATAAATAAAGAAAACAAAACAATGCATGCAAGCATGCAAAAGATTGTTTTATTTGTAAATGTGCTTTCTAATAGGCTATAAACATTTTAAAAACACCTATTGGCCATTTATAAAAGTGGTGAAACCATTTGATATTAAGTTAGTGAGAAATGGCCACTTTAAATCATTTTTGTTTTTCTAGAAATGATTTAAATCAAAGTAATAATTTCTAATGTTTGACAAATATATTTTTAAACACAAATTTTAGTGTTTATGGTCAAAGTGTTTAAAAACAAAATCATTTACAAAAGGTTTCACACAAAAACCATTTTAAAATCAAGCACCATTTTTATTTTACTAAAAGTGCTTTTTATTCAAAGGAATAATTCCTTAGTGTCACAAAATATACTTGTAAATCCAAAAGTTGGTTTTTATGGTCAGTAGGTTCAAATCAAACCATTTGCAAAATATTTTACTCTAAAATCATTTTATTAATAATTTTTATAACATAAATAGGCCTAGAAATGTTTCCGTAAAAACAACTACTTTTACAGAAGCAAAACACTAAACAAAGGGCATGGTTGGAAAGTTTGCATTTTTTTGATTCCATTGATATAAAATTTGCAAAATTTGGACATGTGGATCTAAAGTTATGAATTTTTCAAATTCTAACATCTAATAGATCTGTTTTCTGATTTTTAAAACACAGACTGGCCACATGGCTGCTTCTTACTGGAGCGTACCGGTTCGCGCGGATCGCACTGCGTGAACCGCAAGATCTCATTTAGATCGCACAGTGCAGATTGGTTCGTACCTGTTCGCTTAAGCAATCTATCGCATCCGCTGGATCGTCATCTAATGGCTCTCAGCGGCTCGACCAAGGATGGGTGGCGCTGGTTCAATGGCGAGCGGCGGCGCGCTCTGTCAGCTATGGTACGGTGCAACTAGGAAGCAAGAGAGGGAACGGAGGTGCTTACCATGCTCGCGTGGTTGCAGTGAAGCTCAAGGTGGCTTTCTTCTGTCAAGGGGCGCACGGGAACAGCGGCGATTGCTCACCGGAGTTGGCCCAGGCGACGGGCACATCCTGTTGTTGACGGGGGCGAGGCTACAAGGCATCAGAAAGTGAGGCAGGGGGTTCGTTAGATGCGGGAGAGTGTGTCGAACACGTGAGCATCAACCAGAAAGATTAGGGCGGTCAGGGTTTACCGGAGAGGTTCGCCGGAGCGGGCACAGACGACGGCGGTGTTCAGGGGTTGTCCTTGTCAATGTTCCAAAGCGCGCGCGGGCTATCTAGGACTACTGGTAGATGCACAAGGTACGGGGGAGTGAGCTCGTATGCGCAAGGAGGTAGGGTACGGTCAGGCGTTGTCGGAATTGGATAAAAAGCTCGCCGGAGTCAGTGGCGTTGCCACGAGAAATTTGGGCAGCCTAGGGACAAAGAGGGAGTGGTGTCTAGGGGGAAAGGGAGAGGGGGCGATGGCGTTTAAGAGTGCATGGATGCTGGCGTCGATTGATCGCACATTCACGTGAATTTACGCCGGGAATTTATGACTGGGAACGGCAGCGAGGTAAGGGGGAACAGGTCACGCGGGTGGGAGAGATGTTGACAGGGCTGCTAGCGTGGCGTGGGGCCGGTGCGTCAGTGAGCAGAGAGGGTAAGGCTGCGGGTAAAAAAAACGCTTCGCGCTAAGAGAGAGAGAGAGAGAGAGAGAGAGAGAGAGAGAGAGAGAGAGAGAGAGAGAGAGAGAGAGAGAGAGAGAGAGAGAGAGAGAGAGAGAGAGAGAGAGAGAGAGAGAGAGAGAGAGAGAGAGAGAGAGAGGGAGTGGGCTGGCTGTTGGGCCTGGTGGGCTGGTTAG
The DNA here is from genome assembly GCA_916181665.1 of Avena sativa. NCBI lineage: Eukaryota > Viridiplantae > Streptophyta > Magnoliopsida > Poales > Poaceae > Avena > Avena sativa. The sequence continues at coordinate 515,734,623 of OV702294.1, forward strand.
GCTGGGCTGGTTTGTTTTCTATTTTTATTTCTTCATGTTTCTTTTTCTTTTTCTGATTTCAATTTCTGTTTTCAATTCAAACTACCATTTGAATTCAGATTTCTTTTTCAAATCTTTTCCAAATATTCAGTATGTTTCTATACTGTTTTAAATATGTATTTAGAGTCCATTTTAGAATAATTATTTTATTCATTTATGGTTTATTATTTATTTATAATAGACATTTGCCTTTATTCAAATAAGATTTTAATTATATTTTTATACTCTTATTTGAATTCTAATTTTCACCTAACCTTTTTCAGTAGGTTTTATTTATTCCATAGTGCAAATAATTCACTTGAATTATTATTTAAAATATTTTAATAGGATTTATTAATAATTTAAATTGGGCAATTGTCTTTATTCAAATAAAATTAAATATGGTTTTAATCCCATATAAATTTTATTCAAATAATTCTTTTAAGTTAATTAGATAACTTTTTAATCCACTTTGGTAAATTCCCATTTATTATTTTCTCATGATTTAATTAATCATTTTATTATTTAGGGATTTTGTCTTTATTTAAATAAAATTGAATATGGTTAGAAGTCCATATAATTTTATTTAAATAATCTTTATTCCTTTATTTTATTTGGATTTATTTTTATTCCATTTGATTATGGATTTGGACAAGGTTTATTTTGGCTTTTAAATATTCCTTATTTATTTATTTCTTTCTTTGTCTAATAAAATCCATATCTTTTTATTTATAGATCCAAAATTGGTGATTCCAATTTGTATAAATTTTATTTAATATTTGTTTATCTTTTTAAATCATTTAGGATTATTTTGCTCAAGATTTGGCATGGATTTAGATAGGAGCTTTATTAGCCATGGAAATTATTTCCTTTTAACTTATTAAATTCATAAGTTTTTATCCATGGTTCCAAATTGAATGAAACCAATTTCTATGGTTTTATAATATTTTTATTTATCATTCTTGATCATTTATAAATGTTTGTTGACAAACTTATATGGATCAAATCCTTAGTCTTAGTGAGATCTTGGAAATGATTTTCTTCCATTAGGGTTTTTAGGGTTTTGGTTTACTTTCTCAAATGTTTAAATTTCAAGATACATTCATTGATGAATGCATTTCACTTGATTGAAATTTGTTGAATTCCATTTTATTCAAATTTGTTCAAGAAGGGTTTTGATGTTTCCATTTTAAAACAAAAAGTTTCTTTTCACCCTAAATTTCAACAATTATTTATTTGTTTAATTTTCACATTTCAAAATTTGGAAAATTTTGGGATGTGACATTCCATGAACAAGAGATTGTTGTTTTATCCCAAGTAGAAATAGCACATCTACAATCTTAGAGATTTTTGTCACTTCCCTAGATTAAATATAGGCATGAACCCACTATCAAGCATAAATACTCCCTCTTGGAGTCACTAGCATCTACTTGGCCAAGATAGCTACTAGAAATGAAGAGCATGCAAGATCTCAAACAACACAGACATGATAGAATTCAATAAGATAGAATCATTAACCAATCTGACATAGTTATCTCAATATCCATTGGATCCCCGCAAACACAACATGCATGATTACAAATAGATGGTCTTGATCATGAACGGAGCTCACAAGATCTAAACATGGTAACACAAAGGAGGAGAAACAACCATCTAGCTACTACATGGACACGTAGTCCAAGGTGGAACTACTCACGCATCATACCGGAGGCTAGCATGGTGATGAAGAAGGCCTCCGGGATGATATCTACCCTCCGGCAGGGTGCCGGGAAGAGCTTCAGATCCCCCCCACCCGATCTAGGGACGATGGTGGTGGCGGCTATGGTAGGGTGTCAAGTGGGATCCCACCTAAATCCCACTTGTAGTTCATTTGCCAAATTCTAGTGTAAATTTTGAGCAAAAATTTACACTAGATTTTGAGAAATGAACTAGAAGTGGGATTTAGGCGGGATCCCACATGACACCCTAGGCTATGGACTGTTTCGTGGAAGATTGATCGGGTACTTCGGGTTTAGGTATCGGGGGATTCTTATAGGCGAAGAGGGTGGCCGAGGCGGCTGCACCCTCCCCCCCCAGGCGCGGGCCAGGCCTGGCCGCGTGGCCAGGGGGTGTGGCCCCTCGAGGCCCTTATCCGTCTCGTCTTATGGCTCCGTGTTCCCCACGGTAAAATATTGACTTTGGCTTTTTTTCCCGTCCAATTACGAGAATATTCATTTTCTGAATTTTCTGGAACCAAAAACAGAAGAAAACAGGCAACTGGCACTATGGCATATTGTTAATAGGTTAGTCCCAGAAAACATATAAAAATACCTCAAAGTGTAGATAAAGCAAAGCAAAGTAGATACTAAACAAGCATGGAACATCAAAAATTATAGATATGTTTACGACGTATCACTAGTGGATATGGAGATATGCTGATCAAGATGAAGAAGTCGTTACCTTATATCTTTTAAAAATATTCTGAGTAGACGAGCCTCTCTCCCTCTTGTTTACTGATAAAGATCGCTTTATGCATAAGTAAACCCAGAGAAAGCATTTCCAACCAGACCATGTAGGTACTAGGTTATCTAAGTCTTGCAAACTACATTCTCGTACTCAACCTTGCACCATTGTTGTTTTTCTATAGATGATCTAGTTGCGACTGAAGGTGGTTTCTACGTTGACATCGATGAATAGTTGGGGGTCCCGGGTAGCAGCCTGTGGACTATGGGATGGACGTTGCTTCTGTTTATGGCCTCTTAGGCCCTTTCCTAAGTTTGTTGTGTAGAACAACATAATTTTCTTTCGCTATTTGATGTAATGGTGGGTCTGTGATCTCTGGTTTGTAATAATCTAATATTATACTCTATTAAGAGTTTAAACTTATGTTGTTGAATCCTTGTGTTCTGTAATGTTACCAAATCTTATATTGTGATCTTCCGAGCTTGGAGATGAGCTTATCCCGGATGGTGATCTGAGGTTCGCTTATCCCTAGACCCTTTTATACAGGCAGAGCAGGACCACCTGTAGGAAACCCATTTATTGGTCGATTTTGAGTCTAGAAGTTGAGAAAACTACTTGAAAGTTGAAAATTATTTGCAAAAACTCTGACTAGGATTCTTTTTACTCCTTCTCTGGTGTGATTTTAATGCTGGAGTTACCTTATCCTAAGTGGTTTGGAAAAGGTTTCCATTTCTTACCTCATCTCAAACTTTTAGGACCGTGGTTTCAGGGTTGTTTTTCTTAAGTACTTCGTACTTGGTTGCTATTCTGAGAGTTCCAAGGTATCTCAGTTCTACTTGATGAGCAACATCTTAGCATCCCATTGTTATGGTTTGTAAGTCAGCTGGTTAGTGTATAAATTAGTATGTTTCGAGACTACCATGTTTGATGAGATGATATGTTTTATATCAAGTAATCCTTGTTCTTCCTTTTGTTTTGTTTCTTTGAATCCCTTGTCTAACTCCTATTGTTCTTCCAGGATGGGTGACAATTCTCGTGCTCGTACTCGTGCCCATGCCCATGGTGCTACAAATGAGGGGGGATCCTCTAACCTCCTTCCACCACCGTCCATGGTTCACCTCATGGCTATGTATGAAACCAACCATGCTGACAACATGAGGCTCCTGGAAAGGATTGAGCGCAACACTTATCAACGCCAGAACAATCAAGTCGGTATCAAGGATTTCATACGTCTCACTCTGCCAATCTACAACTAGTCCACTGAGCCACTTGATGAGGACTACTGGCTTCACACCATTGAGCGCAAACTTTAGGTTGTTCATGTTGCTCAAGCTGATTGGGTGACTTATGTTGCATATCACCTGGAGGGAGCAGCTGGCTCCTGGTGGGGAAATTTCTTGGCAATGCAAGCTGCTCAACATGTTGTTACATGGCAAAAGTTCACCAAAGAATTCCGAGCCTATCACATTCTAGAGGTTCTGATGGATCAGAAGAGGGAGGAGTTCCTCAAGCTAAAGCAAGGCACTGGTTCTATGCGTGACTACTAGCGCAACTTCAATCGTCTTTCCTGCTATGCTACTAAAGAGGTCTCCACTAATGCTAAGAAACAAGCTCTGTTCTGCAAGGGACTGGATCCTGAGGTTCGCCGTGATATCCACCTCATGGACTTTGGTAACTTCCAAGGTTTTGTCAACAAGACTATAAAGGCCGAGAGTGGAAAGGTGGAGTATGAAGAAACTTGTAAGCGTCCTCAGGAGGGGTACACAAAGGCTGGTTCAAGCAATAAGAAGCGACGTGTCTTTGTACCATACAATGTTGTGCCACATGCTCCTTACACCCCAAGGTCTTCTGGATATGCACCTCGTCTGAATGCTACTTCAAACAATGTTGGTGGGACAAACTACCCTACTGTTGGTAATACCTCAGCTCTTATCTATTTCAACTGTCACCAGCCTGGCCACTATGCAAGAGATTGTCCTCAAAAGAGTGCTGCTGAGAGAGCACCACCACCAAAGAAGAATGATAAATATCAAGGTGCTGGAAGAAGTCGCCTGAACCATATCTCTGCTGAGGAGGCTCAGGAAGATCCAAGAGTCATCATGGGTATGCTTCGTATCAATCAAATTCCAGCTAAAGTTTTGTTTGATTCTGGAATATCACATTCATTCCTATCACAAGCTTTTGCTCAAATGCATGGGATAAGTTTTGAGGGGTTGTCTGTTCCACTATGGGTTCAGTCTCCTGGTTCTAGTTGGCGTTCCACCATGGTTAGTTGTGGGAACCTAATTGAATTTTCCTACCAACTTTTCCCCACTTCTCTCATTGCCCTCAAGTCAACCAACATTTACATCATTTTGGGCATGGATTAGTTGACTCACTATCAAGCTATCCTCGACTGTACAACTAAGTCTATGACTCTAACTAGTCATGCTATCATAATAGTCAAGTATTGGACCATAGAGTCACTATTGTAACACCCTCGGATCAGCCATATGCAAGTTTTAGAGATTACCGCCAAACCCACATAGAAACGATTCAAAGGTGTCCACCAGGCACTTTCATGCGGGTGGAAAACAAAGTAATACCATTACACATTAGTAAACGATGGAACCCATGATGTCTACGCACTTCTATTCTTGTAGACAGTTGTTGGGCCTCCAAGTGCAGAGGTTTGTAGAACAGTAGCAAGTTTCCCTTAAGTGGATTACCCAAGGTTTATCAAACTCAGGGAGGAAGTGGTCAAAGGTATTCCCTCTCAAACAATCCTGCAATCAAGATACAAGAAGTCTCTTGTGTCCCCAATACACTTGTCAGGTGTATAGGTGCACTAGTTCAGCGAAGAGATAGTGAAATACAAGTGGTAACGGTGCCAGAAAATACCTTGACGGTGAGGTAAAGACTAAAGCAAGCAAACATGCAACAGATCTAGATGCAAATAGTGTTTCAATGTTTCGAAACAAGGCCTAGGGATCATAATTTCACTAGTGAACACTCTCTCATATAAATATCCTCTCTTCATGATACTACTCTTAACTACTCTCTGGTTGGACACTCTAATCATCGGTAGGGCTATAACAGCACTCCTCAAAGTCCGCCTTCCCCAATCTAGATAACCCCACACTATCACCTTGAGCGCTGGATGGTTCCAACAAACACCACAATTTCATAGAGACATCCAACTCCAAATATAACTCATAACAAATATTCAATCTAGCCAAAGTTCCACACACGATATGCACGCTGTCACTTTCACACACGTGGGGAAAAGCATAGATCTATTAAGGCACAAAGAGTATTTATGTAGACTCAAACCTAAGTGCCACCATGGCGTGCACGCTGTCACTTTCACACACATGGGGAGAGCAGAGATCTATTAAAGCACTTGAGTAGCAAGGTAGATCTACTTGATTACAAAGCTCTTGATCACAATATGACCATGCATAGAGAGAGAGAGAGATAAACACATAACTACTGGTAGAGCCCTTAGCCTCAAGGAAGAACTACTCCCTCCTCATCATGGGAATCATCAACGGTGATGAAGATGGCGATGGAAATCTATGGAGATGGTTCCGGGGGTGTCGTGGGAATGACCACGGCAGATGCTGCAATCGGCAGCGAGTAGTAGAACATGGGGCAAGGGCGGCCAGCCATCTGCGGTGCGAGATGAGGGCAGAGACACAGGGTTTTAGCCAAGTTCGGCCCCCCGGAGGGTAAAGACCTACTCCTGCTAGATTATATTATGATGAGAGTACAATGGGGCGAGCTCGGCGGCTAGGCAGCGAGTCGCTTGGGTGGATGATGGAACGTTTACTCTACACGCCCTCTAGGGAGGTTTATATAGACTCACCCCCCTAGGGTTTACATATCTCAACCGAATCAGTTAAGGTTTCGGCAATCGTTTAACCTAATCCGACTGGGCCTATCTACTCTTCTGGGCCTTCAGCTTCCAGTCGCTTGAATCTACGCCAGGTCTTGATCCAGTCGCCGTCCTGCAGGCCCACTCGCCAGTTCCTGGGCCGATCGGAAACGTCCTGCTGGGTATACCCCGGTAGGCATATCCCCATCAGTAGTCCCCGAGGCCATCGTTGATTGGTCGCAGGTGTTCGTTGGCAGTCGGAGTATACGGGTCCAATGCAGACGCCCAGTCGAATCGGCGGCGGACTCCTAAATAAAGGAAAAACCAGTTATTCTAGTCGCAATGACAGCGATCAGTCGGGTCGCAGCTCGGCGAACGGGTCGGCGAAATGTTCAGTCACTGTTGTAGTGATCGGGTCGGCGAGTCGAATGGATGAAGTTGGACCGTCAAATGCAGTCAAAACTAGCCGTTGGGGTAATCCAACGGTAACTTTGGCGTAATCACCACGTAGTAACGGCTCCCGGAATTGGCGGGTAGCAACCGCTATATAAGGGAAATGGCAGGCGATCGGGGAACCACTCCTTAGTCTTTTCCTCCGATTTCGCCCATCTCCGTTTTCCTCCGCGTCGCGATCCAATCGATCCAAAAAACCTTCGAAATCCGCGAACATTTCAACCAATGGCCCCCTCCACCGAACCATGGGGCAGGTCCAAGTGCACCAGAGCGCTACTGGCATCCTTCGAGGAGGCCAGGATCCTGCGCGCCGGCAGGTGGCGCATCCCCGCGGCCGGAGAGGTGACTCCGGACCCGCGTGAGGGAGAATTTATTTGCTTCACCAGCCACCTGGAGCGGGGGCTGGGGTTTCCCACATCTCTCTTCTTTCGGCGCTTCTGCGCCTTCTACGGGATCCAGCCGTCGGACCTGGGCCTACATAGCATCGAGCAGCTCGCCATTTTCGTGGCGTTCTGCGAGTGCTACCTGGGTTGCAGGCCCTACTCCCCCTGTGGCAAGATCTGTTCCACGGGAGGATCAGTCGTGAAGAATCAGGCGGCCCAATGCTGGCTGCGGGCGGCCTGACGTTTCAATTGAAGTCGAAGGCCTCCTTCTTCGACCTGATGCTGCCTGCCAAGGCGGCAAGCGAGTGGAAGAAGTCCTGGTTCTACGTCACCGAGGCGACTCCAGACGGCGAGGTAGCGATCCCAAGGTACTCCGCCAACCGGCCCGAACCGTGCCGACTCCAGGTCGGCAAGCTCCCAGTAGACCAGCGGATGGTTGTGGACGAGATGCTTCAGACCATCCGCAGCCTGAAGAAGAAGGGCCTTCAAACCATCAATCTGTACAACTGTTGGCTCGGGCGGCGACTCGTTCCCCTGGCCCGCCGCGACCATTACATGTACGAGTACACGGGCAGGGAGGACTCGACGAAATCCTGCCTCGCCGAGTGGAAACTCGAAGACTACATCCTGGTGCTGAAGAAGATCACCCAAGCAGCATACCTGGACGCGAAGGCTGGGGTCGCCCCCTACACCGTGAAGCATCCAGCTCCAACGGTAAGTTGCTGTTTTCACTACCATTCACAGTCGCAGTTGATGCTGTCGCGGTTATATTGATATTGTCTCGTGCCTGCTGCAGTTAGTTCAAGTGGTGGAAGGGTGGCTCCCAGCCGCGGACGACGAGAACTCGAGCTCGTCCGTCCAGGACGGGGGTGAATTGCCTCCTGCCAAGGGCGGCGTCGACAGCGACGCGAGTGATGACGACGACGATGATGACGAGCCTAGGGAAGAGGCCGCCCCGATGGTTCGCAAAACTCGGGGGCAACACCAGCGCGAGCTCGAGGCGAGTAGAAGCCTCGAACGTCATGACGACGACGAGCTTCTCGAGCACACCTCACGTCATGAGGCTACACCGTCGAAAAAGAAGAAGAAGAAGAAGAAGAAGAAGAAGAAGAAGGAAGTGAAGGCTCCACCAAAGAGGAAGACGAAGCCGGCAAAACAGGCATCTCCGCCTCGTTTGCCGAGTAGTTCTGATGCCACCAGCTTGGCCAAGGATGAAGCGCCGCAGACGACAGCAGCGCCGGATGTCGCTGCCGCCCTGAGTGTGGTACCTCTGGCCTCGCTTCCCCCCCTATTCGCCCCAGTCTCTGGGTTGGGGGTTGTTCCAGCCGTAGCAACTTCGCCTCCCAGGAGAGCTCCTGCCGAAGTCGTTTTGGAGGCTCCTGTCGCGGCCTCGTCGTTGAAGAGGCCTTCTGTGTCTTGGGCACATGATTTTTTGGAGATGGGCCTCAGTCGGAAACTGGGCCCCGAACTGGAGAAGCCGGCCAGCATCCGCACGGGGCTGCGTTTCATACCGGTCGCCAAGTAAGTTGTGTTCATCTGCTTGCCTTTCATTGTAATCGGACCATTTTGCTCATATAATCAATTTGCAGGACTAGAGTTAAAAAGATAGGCCACCCGTCCGTGGCCAAGGTGCTGCCAGTCGTCGCCGAGGAGGACCCCTCACGGAAGAGGAAAGCTGATGAGGTCGCTGCCCCCGCAGACAGTGCCAAGAAGGCCAAGGGCGACGATGTCGTCACGGTGTCTGACGACACGACGGTTGCTTTGAGTGGTCCTCCGACTGCGACGGAGGCGGCCTTGAAGGCCAAGGAGGATGTTTCTTTGTCTGGGATGGCCGAGCCAGCTCCTCTTGGTGCTGAAGCGTCCACTGTGACCTTCCCCCGCTTTATGGCCAAAGCGGCCACAGCGAGTGGTACAGCACCATCGAGCCGCACGCCTGGGGTCACCGAAACGGAGGTCGAGCAGCGTCGCGGACACACTCCGTCTCTTCTCGCATCTGTGGACGCGCTGCAGCTCCACGGTATGCTGGGCACAGCCATCCAGGTTTGTCTAGTCCCCGAGGATCGGGCCACTGAATTTTAATGGTCAGATTCTTATAGTGTTTGTTTTTATTTGTAGCACCCAGTCCCCGAGTGCCTAGTCGCTGAATTTCAGCGGGTGGGCACTTAGGATTTTTGATCTCCAGTCCCCGAGTGCCTAGTCACTGAATTTCAGCGGGTGGGCACTTAGGATTTTTGATCTCCAGTCCCCGAGTGCCTAGTCGCTGAGTTTCAGCGGTTGGGAACTTAGGATTTCATTGTTGTTGACTGTTTGATTTGTGCGCAGGGCTTGTAGCGTGAATTAGCCGATCAGCTTGTTGCGAAGTTTCGCGCGGAGAAGGAACTTGTTGCCATCCAAGAAACGAACAATGGACTCCAAGCACTTGCTGACAAGGCGGAGGAGGTCTGCCAGGGTCTTGTTCCGGCGTGTGAACTGTTGGCGGCTCAGTCTGCTTTGAGTACGGCCGAGCAGCGGATCACTGATCTTGAGCGTGAGCTTAAGGAAGCGAAGGCGGAGGCGAGTTCAGCGGATGGGCGAGCCAGAGCTGCTGTTACGGCTGCCGCTAAAGAGCGGAAGGTCTCTGATGCCCTCGTTGCTGAGCTACAAGACGACTTCTCCTCTCTTCAAAGCTTCATCACGGGCCTCTGTCGTCCTTTGATTGGTAAATTTTCCTGCCTCTGCCTATAGTAGCTACATTATGAAATCGTCGTTGTACTTACTGCCGACCCCTGTCCGCAGGTCGGATTATCGACAGCTCGGAGGAGGCGCAGCGTATGACACGCGGCAGTGTGTGGCCACTCTGGTCGACTCGGCCACGTTGTCTGTGGCTTGCATTCGAGCGTATCTTCAAGAGATGTCGCCCACGGAAGTGATTCCCAGCAATCTCGTCGAAGTATGGCGATATCTGGAGAAGGCGCCGTCAGTCGTCGAGTTCATGACGCGGTCGGCATTCTGGCGTGGGGCAGCAACGGCGCTTAGCCTTGGGCTTGCCCACTTCCTGGAGGACTTCGATCTTGACGATGTGACGAGTGGCTACCCCTCGTCGACAGGCTCGATGGAGATTGTCGAGGTGCTGAAGCTGACGGATCGGGCCGCGGTATACTCCGATCGCGTCTGGGCGATGGGCGACCTCCTCCCTTATCAGGCGACGACAGTCGCGCCCAACAATCCCGAGCCGCCGCACCGGGACTTCAAGGTCGAGCAGCCCTTCCGTGCGGTGATGGCGGGTGAGTTGACGACGTACCCGTCGAACCCGTACACTCCCTTCATTCGCAACCGCAAGGGTGGTGGTGAGTCGATGTCGAAGCCTGCGGAATAGACACATTGTGCCCTGGGGAGTTAGTAGCAATTTGGCCATTGGGCTCAACTTGTATTTTGTAACGATTTTGTTCTGCTGTAATGGAATTTCGCGTTATTTTGTGAATTGTCTTGCGATTTTGATTACTGATTGGACGAGTCCCCGAGTGCGTTCGCCCTTTTTATGGGGTTTACCTCGTTTGTTATGTGTGTGTGGTTTTGAACGTTCTGTCAGTTGGTTTGTTATTGAGGTCGACTCGCCCGAGCTTAGAAAGCCAGTCGCAGGGCGACTCCCATGAGTGCTCTTTACTTGACCGTTTTCCCTTGCGCGAACGAGGTCGAGTAGCCGAGTCCCCGAGCGTGGTACTTGGTGGTTCTAGTTGCGGCTCTAGGGTGGGTGAGGTCTGGGCGCGTAGAGTGAGCGCATCACTCCTGCCTGACCCGTCGGGTCAGTCGCATGGCGAGTCCTGGGCACGCTCTCATACTTGGCGTTTTTACCTAGTCGCTCGCGCTTAACTGGTCGTCAGTCCCCGAGTGTGGTACTTGGCCGTTCGAGTCGCTGTGTCGAGGATGCGGAGGATCATAGTCGCTGTGAGGAGCGAATGCAGTTATCTTGGCTCGTTAAGCCAGTCGAGCTAGGCGACTCCAATGGGGCTCCGGGTAGGCATTTTTCGTGGACGTTACAAGTCCTGGGGTAACCCAGTGCCCTCGTAACGCACTACTTGGCCGTGTCGGTCGCTGTACCAGAGGTTGACTTCTGCAATTAGCTTGACGCTGTTATTACGAGTGCGAGTGGCACAAGACACGGAGAGTAGACGCAATTTGCGGTAACCAATATGTTTTATTTCATAGCTAGTGGAGGGTACATGTGTGGAGTTCTAGGAGTAGAACTTCCGTAGGAGGTTTACATTCCACGGTCGCTTGACGTCGAGTTTCCCGTCTCCGCGGATGTCGGTGAGGTAGTAGGCGTCGTTGCCGAGTACTCGCCCGATGGCGAATGGTCCCTCCCACGGGGGGGAGAGCTTGTGCATGCCCTTCTTGTCCTGGATGAGGCGTAGCACCAGGTCGCCTTCCTGGAAAGTGCGAGTCCTCACTCGCCGGATATGGTAGCGGCGGAGTCCTTGCTGGTAGATGGCTGTGCGGGAGCGATCTAGGTCGCGTGCCTCGTCGAGTTGATCGACTCCATCCTGGCGTGCGAGTTCGTTTGCAGCCTCCGTGTAGTAGACAACCCTTGGCGAGTCGTGCTCTAGGTCGGTGGGCATGACTGCCTCGGCACCATACACCATGAAGAAGGGGGTGAACCCTATCGACCTATTGACAGATGTGCGGATGCCCCAGATGACGGAGGGTAGCTCCTCTACCCAGCACCCGGCGGTGCGCTCGAGTGGTACTTGGAGCCGTGGCTTCAGGCCATGGAGGATGCTCTGGTTGGCCCGTTCCGCCTGGCCGTTGGACTCCGGGTGGGCGACTGAAGCAAGGTCGAGTCGGATGTGGTGTTCTTCGCAGAACTCGGCCATGGCTCCTTTGGCAAAGTTGGTGCCGTTGTCCGTGATGATGTTGTTTGGGAACCCGTAGCGATATATGAGCTCGCGTAGGAACTTGGTGGCGGTCTTCCCATCGCATTTCCAGACTGGCTTGGCCTCCACCCACTTTGTGAATTTGTCGACCGCGACCAGGAGGTGAGTGAAGCCGGAGGGGGCCTTTTTTAAAGGGCCTACCATGTCCATACCCCCAAACGGCGAACGGCCAGGTGATGGGGATTGTCTTGAGCGCCAAGCTCGGCACGTGGGTCTAGTTGGCGTACTTCTGGCACCCGGCGCACCGCTGGACAATGTTGACAGCGTCTGCGTGTGCGGTGGGCCAGTAGAAACCGTGTCGCATAGCCTTTGCGACCAGAGAGCGGGCGCCGGCGTGGTGGCCGCAGTCGCCGGAGTGGATGTCGTGGAGGATTTTGCGTCCTTCAGCGGGTTGGACGCAGCTTTGGAACACGCCGGTCACGCTGCGCTTGTGGAGCTCGCCGTCGATGATGACGAAGGATTTGCAGCGGCGCGCTATCATCCGGGCATCTGTTTCGTCTGCTGGCAAGGTGCCTCCCTCCAGGTAGGCGATGTATGGCGTAGTCCAGTCTTCTGGCTCGGCGACGAGTGCGACCAGGGCTGCCTCTGGTTGCAGCGGGACTCCGATGTCGATCTCTCTTGGGGGAGAGACGGAAGGCTTGGTGATGGTGTCGAGGAAGACGCCGGCGGGTGGTGCGAGTCGAGACGAACCGATGCGAGAGAGTGCGTCGGCCTCCTCGTTTTTCCGTCCGTCGATCCATTCAACGGAATAGCCTGCGAAGTGTCCACCCAGCTTGTCCACTTCTTGGCGGTATGACGCCATGGTGGGGGAGACGACATCGCAGGTACCGGCGACTTGCCCAGCGACGAGGTCGGAGTCTCCGTAGCAGCGTAGGCGGTTGACATTCATCTCCTTGGCGGCTCGCATGCCGTGGAGTAGTGCCTCGTACTCGGCCATGTTGTTGGTGCAGCGGGTGAAGTCGAGGCAGAGGACGTAGCGGATCTTGTCGCCCTTCGGGGAAGTCAGCACGATCCCTGCTCCTGCGCCGTCTGCGTTCTTGGAGCCGTCGAAGTGCAGACTCCAATAGTGGAGGTACGGCAGCTTTTCCGGCTGCTAGGCCTCTTCCCAGTCGGCGATGAAGTCCGCGAGAGCATGCGACTTGATCGCTTTGCACGGCTCATACTTGATGTTGTGGACGCCGATTTCGACGGCCCACTTGGCGACTCGCCCGGTCGCCTCACGGTTGCGGATTATGTCCTGCAACGGTGCTGAGGAGACGACCGTGATCGGGTGCTCCTGGAAGTAGTGAGGCAGTCGCCGTTGTGCTCTGAAGATCGCGTATACCAGTTTCTGGTATTGCGGGTATCGCTGGCGCGACTCGGTGAGGACCTCGCTGATATAGTACACCGGTCGCTGCACTGGGCGCTCCTTTCCTTCCTCTGGTCGCTCGACGACCATGACGGCGCTGACGACGCGCTCGGAAGCCGCGACGTAGACCAGCATGGGTTTCTTATCGATGGGGGCTGCGAGTAGCACCTTCTTGAGGTCGCGGAGCGCGTCGTCTGCCTCCTTATCCCACTGGAAGGTAGGGTTCTTGCGCATCAGGCGGTATAGGGGCATCGCCTTTTCGCCTAATCGGGGGATGAAGCGACTAAGAGCCGCGACTCGCCCGGCCAGCTTCTGGACGTCGCGCAGGCACTCGGGTTTGCCGAGTCGAGCGATCGTGTCGATCTTGGTGGGGTTCGCCTCGATCCCGCATTTGGAGACGACGTATCCTAGTAGTTGCCATGCTGGTACACCGAAGGTGCATTTGCCTGGGTTTAGCTTTATCTTGTATTTTTGCAGGTTGGCGAATGTTTCCGCCAGGTCAGCGAGTAGGTCGCTCTGGCGAGCGGACTTCACTACCACGTCGTCGATGTAGACGTGGATATTGCGGCCAATTTGGCTCGCAAGGCACTCCTGCATGCACCGCTGGTAGGTTGCCCCGGCGTTCTTGAGGCCGAAGGTCATGGCGGTGTAGCAGAAGGCTCCGAATGGCGTGAGAACACCGTCTTTTCTTCATCCTCAACAGCCATTTTGATCTGGTTGTACCCAGAATAGGCGTCGAGGAAACAAAGCGACTCCGAGCCCGCGGTGGAATCAATTATTTGGTTGATCCGCGGGAGGACGAATTGTTCCTTCGGGCAGGCGCTGTTTAAGTTTGTGTAGTCGATACACATCCTCCAGGTCCCGTTTTTCTTCTCGACCAGGACTGGGTTTGCCAGCCACTTGGAGTATTTTATTGGCCGGATGAAGCCTGCAGGGAGTAGACGCTGCACCTCCTCGGCAATGGCTCGGCGGCGCTCTTCATTGAAGGGCCGCAGCAACTGCTTGACAGGTCGCACTTTGGGGTCGGCGTTGAGTTTGTGCTCAGCGAGTTCCCTAGGGACACCAGGCATGTCAGAAGGCTTCCATGCGAAGATGTCCTTGTTCTCACGGAGGAACTCGATGAGCGCGCCTTCCTATGCTGGGCTCATACCCGTCCCGATCGTCACCGTCTGGCTGGAGTCACCTGGGACCAGCTCGACGGTGCGGGTATGTGTCATTGCCTCGAAGGCTGAGGTGTTGCCGCCCTCCGAGTTGGGCCCCTTGAGTATAGTGGGGTCGTCGTTGTTGACCCCGCTCGCGTATTTGGCGAGCTCGTCGGCGTGGTTGGCCTCTGCCGCGATGACGGCGTCGGCGAGTTCGGCTCCTTTGGCCTCGCACTCGGCGGCCATGTCAGGGTCGCCGTGGATGGTGATGACGCCGCGTGGTCCAGGGAGCTTCGTCGCGTTGTAAGCATAGTGGGGCGCTGCCATGAACTTGGCGAACGCCTGGCGCCCCAAGACGCAGTGATAGGGGCTGTCGAAGGGCACCAGCTCGAAGACGATCCGCTCGGTGCGGAAGTTTGCTGGTGTGCCTAAGGTGACTGGCAGCGTGACCTTGCCGATCGGGTACGCCTTCC
Organism: Avena sativa; assembly: GCA_916181665.1. Classification (NCBI taxonomy): domain Eukaryota; kingdom Viridiplantae; phylum Streptophyta; class Magnoliopsida; order Poales; family Poaceae; genus Avena; species Avena sativa. The sequence continues at coordinate 515,749,648 of OV702294.1, forward strand.
GACCGGGGACGATGCCGTGGAACGTGGTGTAGGTCATCTCGACCATCGACTGCGGGAGCCGCAGTCGCCTGAAGGTGTACAGGTATGGGATGTTGATGGAGCTGCCGCCGTCCATCAATGTCTTGGGGAGCCAGTAATCTCCCACCTTGGGCTTGACTACCAGGGCGACTCGGCCTGGGTACTCGATGCGCGGCGAGTGGTCCTGGCGGCTCCAAGTGATTGGTTGCTCTGACCAGTTGAGGAACGGGGGAACGTCCACCTGGGCCACCGCATTGACGGCGACGGCGCGGGCGATGACCTTCTTCTCGCGCTTCGTGTTGAAGCCTGTGAAGGTGTGGAGCGAGCCGGCCACGCTGCCGAATTTTCCGTCGTTTGGCGGGTTGTTGTCGGGGTCCTCCCGCGCTCGCCGTGCCTTCTCGATCTCCTTGAGAGAGTGGCAGTCGGCGGTCGTGTGCGTGGCGGGCTTCCCTTCCCTGCTGTAAAATGCACAAGGTTGGTTAAGGAGGGCCGCGGGGTCGAACCTTGGTTTCGCCTTGTAGTTGCCGTCTCGCGGCGTTTCCCCCGTCGCGGCGGAAGCGCTTGGGCTCGCGCTGCGCGTGCCTAGCGTTGGCGACGAAGTCGACTCCCCGTCACTGCGGCACTTGCCGGTGAGGCGAGTGTTGCTGTAGCGTAGATCGGATCATCGTCCGTTGTCGTTGTCGCTCGTGCGGCATTGCCCTCCCGACTCGTCGTCGGTTTCTTGGTTTGGGTCTTCCTCCGCGTATCTTTTGGCGATCTCAAGGAGGTCCGGTATGTTGTCGAGTGTGCGGTATGCTCGTTTGAGCTTGGCAACCAGGGGCTCGTAGTAGCACGAGGTCTTGAAGCAGTGGATTGCGGTGTCTGGGTGGATACCGACCGCGTTGTACCACAGTTCTTGCCATCATTGGACCTAGCTGCGGGTCGACTCGCGAGGTCCCTGGACGCATCATTCTAGGTCCTCGATGGTGGTGGCGTGGGTGTATGAACCCTCGAAGTGCCTGACGAAGGCGTCGCGCATCTCTTCCCAGGAGTCGATGCTGTCCACGGGGAGAGTGTTGATCCACTGCATGCATGCCCCCTCCATCATCAGGGGGAGGTAGCGGGCGGCGAGTAGATCAGTGTGGCCGGCGATCCCCATTGCCATGAGGTAAGTGTCCAGCCACACGGAGGGATCGTACGTGGGGTCGTACTTCTCTATTTCCTTCGGCGCTTTGAAGTTCGCGGGTATCTTTCGCCTCGGATCATTGGTCTGAAGCACCGGGGCCCGAGTCGACTTAGCGACCCCATCGGCTCGCCGTCACGGCGGTTGGTTAGGGTATGTCGCAGGTCGTCGGGCTGGCGTGCGCGCCAGCTCTGGTTGTTGATGATGTGGGTGCGGGCGTCGACGGGCTGACCGTTGGCAGCGACAAAGTTGGTCGCTGGCCTGGGGTCATTGGTGGAGAGTGCCGCGTTCGCGGGTCGGTGTTGGAGCTACAATGGTTCAGGTGGCGGGCAGTTGAGGGTGTTTGCCGCCAATGGACGGCCGCTGGAGGCCGCTCTGCTGCCCGATGAGCGCGAGTACATCCGACCCTGTGAGCAAGGCCTTGACGTACTGGATCTGTAGGGCGCCGTCACCGGTGGCCGTGATGTTGTCGGCCGCTGCTCGGCCCGCCACGAGGTTGTCAATCGGGGTGGAGAATAGTGGTAGGCCGTTCGCGTCTCGCTCTCGTGAGGAGACCATGATCCGCGGTTGGTCCATGGGGGGTGCGTGGTTGGGTGGAGGTGGGGCGCCATTCGTCGTCGACACTGGTGGGGGCCGGGCGCTTCCTCCTGGTGGCGCGTTCTCGCAGATCTCACGCTCGGCCACGCGGGACGGGTCGTTCTCGTCGTCGAAGTTCAGGGCGCGCTCCTGGACGGTGGGGTTCAAGCGCGACCTGATTCGTTGCTGGTGGTAGCGCGACAGCTCCTGCGCCGTCACCTGCTCGAGGCAAAAAAAATCGCACTTGGCTTGCTCCATGCGGACTGCTTCTGCCAGCTTCAGGCGGAGTTCCTCGACCTCCGTTGCCGTTGCGTTGGGAGGGATCGGGGTGGAGAAGGGATCCTCTGGTGGGTCGGTGCCAGTCGCCATGTAGGTCGCGGCGTGGCGACCGGTCCCGTCGCGGAGATCGGCGGAGTTTTCCGACCCGGAGTCGAAGTCGAAGATCCCAAGGATGGAGGGATCCTCGAAGTCTCCAACGTTGGAGACCTGGGTGATGGAGCCCGTGGGCGAAGCCGCGATAATGGATCCGGCGAGTGACGCCAGGGTCGCAGACTCGGCGTCGTCATTGAGGGTCGCGTCTTCCACGGCCGCGGTGGTTTCAGCCACATCACTGTGGGCTGAGTCGTACTCGGAGGCGAGGCGGTGGATCATGCGGACCTGACTCTCGGAGAGCCGATCGCGTGGCGGCGACTCGCGGATGCGAGCCGAGTCCTCTGAGACGATGACGTCGGTGAAGCTGACGAAGAGACTGATCATGCTAACCGGTAAGATCATGCTGTGTGTGACGGGTCGCGCCGCCGGGACGTAGCTGCTCGGCAAGATTTGGAGCATCTCGCCGATCGCTATCATGCGGCCGGTGGCGATCGACTCGTTGATGGGCAGATTGGATCTAGCCGCAGAACACCGGCCAGGCCCCACGGTGGGCGCCACTATCGTGGGAATGACCACGGCAGATGCTGCAATCGGCAGCGAGTAGTATAACATGGGGCAAGGGCGGCCAGCCATCTGCGGTGCGAGATGAGGGCAGAGACACAGGGTTTTAGCCAAGTTCGGCCCCCCGGAGGGTAAAGACCTACTCCTGCTAGATTATATTATGATGAGAGTACAATGGGGCGAGCTCGGCGGCTAGGCAGCGAGTCGCTTGGGTGGATGATGGAACGTTTACTCTACACGCCCTCTAGGGAGGTTTATATAGACTCACCCCCCTAGGGTTTACATATCTCAACCGAATCAGTTAAGGTTTCGACAATCGTTTAACCTAATCCGACTGGGCCTATCTACTCTCCTGGGCCTTCAGCTTCCAGTCGCTTGAATCTACGCCAGGTCTTGATCCAGTCGCCGTCCTGCAGGCCCACTCGCCAGTTCCTGGGCTGGTCGGAAACGTCCTGCTGGGTATACCCTGGTAGGCATATCCCCATCAGGGGGCACTTCCCCGTCCCGGTAGGGTGTCGGAATAGAGACTTTTTGTCCCCCGAATCTCCCTTTCGGTGGCGGCGGCGCTATGGAGGTTTTTTTGGAAGTATGATGGATGATTTAGGGTTTTCTCCCCGAGGGCTTCTTATAGGCGAAGTAGGCAAGGTCGATGGAGGGCCAGGGGCCACACCCCCTATAGGCGCCACCAGGGCTTGCTCGCGCCTAGGGGGTGTGGCCACCCTGGTGCCCTACTCCATCTCTGCTTCGTGGTTCCGTGTTGGTCCGGGAAAATTAATGATTTTGTCTTTTGTCCCGTCCAATTCCGAGAAGATTGATTTTCTGCCTTTCTGGAACCAAAAACAGAAGAAAACAGGAAACTGGAACTGTGGCATCTTGTTAATAGGTTAGTACCAGAAAGTGTATAAAAATACATCAAAGTGTAGACAAAACATAGCAAAGTTGATACAAAACAAGCATGGAGCATCAAGAATTATAGATACGTTTCCGACGTATCAAGCATCCCCAAGCTTAACTCCTGCTCGTCCTCGAGTAGGTAAGTGATAAAAGAATAATTTTTGAGGTAACATGCACCATCAAAACCAAGATCAAACCATTTGCAAGCATTGAAAGATGGGATCAAATAACTCTAAACATGAGCATGAAAAATGGAGTTCTAACAATAGGACATAGTAACTATGCATGCAACATGAAAGGCTACAAACAAAGATCGTGAATAACATGCATTGAAAAATGTTTGTTTGTTTGTTTCACATACAGAAAACATGGCATAGTGGCAATCAACTTGTCACTCATAGAGTAGCAAATAGATGCATAGGACACCTTCAAATTTCACAAGGGTGACTAGAAACAAGTAGCACATGAACAAGTAATATCATAATCTGCATCAATTTAACATCCCTAAAATCATGTTTTCAAAGATTGCATATCATCCTTGCATGCATAATCATTTAGGGATCAATTTCAAACTCAGTCCAAAGAAACAGAAGCATTGAGTGCTAGTATTTTATGTAAACAAGCATTGATCCAATGCTACTCTCTAGAGAGATAATATTTGTTTCAAACCAAGATTTGTTTATTCATAAGTTGGTTTGGTTGAGTTCCAAGGCTTGGACAAAAATTTCCAAAACAAAATATAGTTTAAAACCATTTTCATATCTTCATCAAATCTTGTGCTTAGGCACTGTTTATTTTAAAATTTCAAAGGAACCAAACTAATCTAGTGAGACAACATGGTTTTATACTCAAAAATGTGCAGGATTCACTTTATAAAAATCTAGAAAGTTTTGGAATTCAAATACATTTGAATTCATTTGAAAAGGTTTCCTGAAAATCGATTTAGAAAAAGAAAAAGGATTAGAAAACAGAACTGGGCCTGGCGCCACTCATTCGGCCTAGCAGACAAAACAGCCCACCCGGGGTTCTCCCTTTCTCTCTATTTCTCACCACAGCAGCGCACACCCCCTCACTGACAGGCCTACCCCACCCTGCCCCGTCAGTGTCGTCCCCAAACCCCGCCCACGACCTAGCCTTGCCTTTTCCTCCCTCTCCTTCACTGCCATGATTTAATCCGGTTAATTGCCGTTGATTGCGTGCGTGATTATCTCCTATGCTCCGGCTTCTTAATCCCCTCCCCCTCGCGGCCATTTCCCCCAGCAGAGCTAGCCAGAAGCGCCACCAGGCTGCCCCTATTTGCTCTCACACCGCCGATGTACCGACGAGCTCCGGCGACGAAATTCCGGTGAGCCAGACCACCCCACCCCATCCCATGGTGTGTTTTGGACTTTTTTATGATTCAGTACTGTATACTTGTCTTGTTTGATGTAGAAAATCATCACATGGCATTTGCATGCATTCATATATTTTTGTTTGTATATTTTGATATGTGATTTTTGGTACCATTATTTTATGTGTAGATTTTGGTGCTAATAGTGATTGCGGTTGTGAAGATCGTTGCTACTCCCCAAAATACCAAGGCAAGTGGTGCTTCATGCTTTTATCCCTATATTTTCACCTATGCATTAGAAATATTTTGTATAGGATTTGCATGAATATTTTGCTAAGTATCTTTATGCTATGCTTGAGAAATCCTAGTAGTTGTAGAAATGTTAGAATTTACTCTAAGTTAAGATACTTGTTATTGCCATGCTTAGCCTAGCTAGTAGCAACCATGGGTGGTTTATATATTCATGCTATGAGAAATAATATTTCTAAGTCTTTGGACTTGTGTTTTGCTTAATAAAACAACTAAGTAAATGAAACACATGGGTGGAATGGAACGATTGGTTTGTGTTGAGTGGTTACACAAGGCCCATTCCAATGGTTTACCTTGTGTATCTCACTTGTGGAAAGCCACCCAGGAACAAAGGGATTTGAGATGCCAAATGTTAAGAAGCTTCTAGTGCAGCCACATGGCATTATGGGCTCTGCCTGGATCATATAGGTTGCAATAACTTAGCCATTTGGACAGTTGGTGGTAGTGGGATGATAGGTTTGGAGCGCGTCCATTTGGTCTAAGGGAAGGCTTCCGAAAGGTCCTGTCTTGGTGAAAATCAAGTCTTGTGGGGAAAGTGCACAACCTCTGCAGATGGAAGAATCTAAGTACTTAGCCATGTCCCTGGTATTGGACAACTTGAGCATCAAGACATGGAAGTTATCAAGAATCTCCTCATCCCAATTTTCTAAGTTAAAACTTGTGGTTGAACAAGGGTGAAGGTTCACCTATTTCTATTGGTGATTCCTTGGGAAAGTTTTGTCAAAGAAAAACTTAGTGTTTTCAACTAATAGGTAAAACCTATTTTGAGCAAAGCAAGCCTAAGCTACACTTAGCCAAATTCATGTAGTATCTAGATGCTAATATTATACTAAGGTATCACTTGCCAATACTATTCCAATGTATTGACCCACTGTGGCTGTAACTTGTGATGTTGCAGGTTATTCTGATGATGATTAGGGGTCATGAGTCTACACTCAACATGCTTGCCTGTGGCACATGAATATGAAGACTTATTTATCTTATTCTATTTTTGAACTCTTGTATTAGGCCTATGGCCATGGAGTTTGTAAAAGACTATGTTTGTCTCTGGAATGATATGTAATAATGACCTTTGTTTCTGTGTACTTCATCTTAAACTATGGATGCTAGCATTGATCCAGGGACTAGCATTGCAATCACAGGGATCCTTACCTTTATAAACGGAGGGATCTTACAGATGGTATCAGAGCACTGTGTTGCCTGTAGGATTATGACCCTAGGATTGGATTAGAAACCACTAAGGAAAAAAATTCAACAACTTCCACACTTGTCTTATTCATCTCGTAAACTTTTCTAATCTTCTTTCTCATCTCTATTGATAGAAGGATGCTTTGATAGCCTTTAGACTAGAGAGTGAGAGTTTTATTGTGCCTTGTTAGTTGGACCACCACACTTATCATGATATTTCCAAAATTTTGACTAAGTTATATTGAACCTTGGACGCTTGTAATGGATTTATGTATACCATGACTTGTGTGTTTGTTTGTCAATGATATGCTTGTGATACTTGTCTTGTGTATTTTATATTGATGTTGATTCTAACTTCTCTCTGTCTTATAAAATAGATGCCTAATGTGACTATCAACACGGCCGAAGAGTTCAAGGGAACTCGTTTTGGCACTCGTCTTATTGAGCTCACTAGTATGCTCAACCTTCCTCTTCCTAGCATCATGGTGCTTCCCCTTACCAAGTTTGAGAGGAAGGACCTTTGGGGCTTCAAGGTTAATCAGCCAGGACGCCAGACTGAGCCTGCCACAGAGGCAATCATCTTCAAGTTTATGCATGACGACAGGGAGAGAGGCCTAGAGGTAGTCATGCAAGATTTACTTGGGCATCTGTTAGGGAGACACTCTCGGGAGATTAGAGGTACTCACTTCCACGCCTTGGGAAGACGCGATGAGGATGGTGAGGCTATTGAGTTTGATGATACTGCTAGAGAGACGGTAGAGCTGATACGTCTGTACCTCCAGGACCTAGAGGTTCTTCTTAGGCACCTAGATACTGATAGGACCAACGTCATGCTTAGCAATGACGAACTCCAGGTGCAGCTTCGTGAGAAGGACAAGCTCTTCGTGGAGCAAGATGATATGGTCAAGGAAATGGAGGCCAAGTTCGAGAGTCAGGATAGAAAGTTCAATAGTCAAGAGAAAAGAGTCCAAGATAGGAACAAGAGGATTCGAAAGATTACTGCAGAACTAGAGGCCAAGGACTTCGAGCTCGAGCATCAGCAGGGTGTTATTGAGAGACTTCGTTCACAGAAGAGGGCTCTCAAAGCCAAGGTAGAGGCCTTGACTACCAATGTAGAGGAGTACAAGACCGCTATGGAGAATGCAGGTCTTACACTTGTCGACGAGGAGGTTGATGCAGAGGAGTAGTGATGACTACTCGTTTATTTGTCATTTACCATGATTTTGATTATTGAGTCGCAACGACCATCCAACATGTGGATGGCTTGCTATTGGTGTGTTTGCTTTTTCGAACTTGTTGTTTATGTCGTTGAACTTTATGTTATTTTTAATGCTTGATTGGTGATTGTCTATGTGTTGTATTGTGCATAATAAGCATATATGGGTATCTCATTCTTATCCTTATTGAAAACCACAGATGCCTCCTCGACGTGCCAACCCCAACCCGAACAACAACAATGTCACCCCCGAGATGCAGCAGCTGATGCAAATGATGACTACTTTCATGCAGAATCATAACAACAACAATAACAACAACAATAATAATAACAATAACAACAACAATCAGAACAATCAACCAGGTTTTGACATGCTCACAAGATTCCTAAGACTGAGGCCAGCAAAGTTCTCAGGAACTACTGATCCCATGGTGGCCAATGATTGGCTACGTTCGGTGAACAAGGATTTGGTAACTGTTGGCTGTACCGACGAGGAGAAAGTCAGGTTTGCAGCACACTTTTTGGAAGGACCAGCAGCTACTTGGTGGGATAACTTCCAGATCACCACTCCCATTGAGGATGTGACGTGGGCTATTTTTGAAGATGGTTTCCATACAGCTCACATCTCATCCAGAATGATGATCTTGAAGAAGAGGGAATTCCATAATAAGAAGCAGTGCCACCGCAGCGTGGCTGAATATATTGAGGAGTTCGAAAATCTGGCGCGTTATGCACCGGATGAAGTTGACACTGATGCCAAGAGGAAGGAGAAGTTCCTCGAAGGACTGAACAATGAACTGAATCTGCAGTTAGCTGTGGCCTATGTCCCCACTTATCAATCTCTTTGTGACAAGGCTGCCATCTTGGAGATCAAGATGAAATAGGTTGAAAGCAGAAAGAGGAAACACTCTGACAAGCACAGCTTGGGATCGTCCCACAAGCGTTCCCATTATGATAATAGTGGGAGTTCTGGACCCCACAAGCATGGAAAGTACAACAGCCACCACAACCACAACCGTCATCATGACAACAAGCATCACCGTAGTCATGACAATGACAAGTACAAGAATAACAAGAGTGGGTACAAGAACCACCACAACGGAAGTGGAAGTGGTAGTGGAAGCCAGCCTGTCAAGAAGGATCTTAGTCAGGTTGAATGCTTCAAGTGCAAGAAGATGGGGCATTATGCAAATGAATGCCTAGAAAAGAAAGTTGAAGGACCCAACAAGCCCAACCCTTTCCAGAAGGGACAAGTAAACCACATCAATGTGGAAGAAATCTATGAGGAGTCCGATGCTGTGGCTGGTAAGTTCAAACTCAATTCTATTCCAGCACTTGTTCTTTTTGATACTGGTGCATCACATTCATTCATATCAAAAGCATTTGTTGATAGAAATGGGTTTCCAACTGAAAACATTGGGTGTCCAATAAAAGTAAGTTCTCCCGATGGAGATATGATAGTAAGTCTTGGATGCCGTGATCTAGTGATAGAGTTTGGAAAGCATAAGTTTCCAGTGAGTCTGATAATCCTAGATTCCCAAGGACTGGATGTAATTTTGGGAATGGACTGGATGACCAAGTATGAAGGAGTATTAGATTGTGCCAATCATACTGTCGCACTCACAACCCCGGAAAAGAAACGGATAAGATTCAAGTCTAACTTTGAATCGAAAGGGAGTAAGCTAAATTCTCTTAAGGGGGTTAGCATAGACAGTGTGCCAATTGTGAGTGAATATCCAGATGTGTTTCCGGAAGAATTACCGGGAATGCCCCCAGATAGGGATGTGGAATTTCTGATTGATTTGCTACCAGGATCAGGACCAATAGCAAAGAGACCTTACAATATGTCAGTTGATGAGTTGAAAGAACTCAAGAAACAACTTGGAGAACAGTTGCAGAAAGGATCTATTCAACCAAGTTCTTCATCCTGGGGAGCACCAGTTTTGTTTGTGGAAAAGAAAGATAGAAGTCAAAGGTTATGCATAGACTACCGTTCACTCAATGAAGTGACTATCAAGAACAAATACCCTTTACCTAGAATCAATGACTTGTTTGATCAGTTAGAAGGACCATGTGTGTTCTCAAAGATTGATCTCCGATCAGGTTATTTCCAGCTCAAGATAAGGGAACAAGACATACCTAAGACAGCTTTCACCACTAGGTATGGATTGTATGAGTACACCGTGATGCCATTTGGTTTGACCAATGCACCAGCTTATTTCATGAATATGATGAACAAAGTGTTCATGGAGTTCCTTGACAAGTTTGTTGTCGTTTTCATCAATGACATTTTGATCTACACCAAGAGTAAAGAAGAACATGAAGGACATTTGCGTTTGATACTTGAGAAGCTTAGAGAGCATAAGTTGTATGCAAAATTCAGCAAGTGTGAATTTTGGTTAAATGAAGTTGGATTTCTTGGACACGTTGTGCCAGGAAATGGTGTAGCAGTTGATCCCGCAAAAGTATCAGCTGTAACTGAATGGGAATCTCCCAAGTCAGTAAAAGAGGTTCGTAGTTTCCTGGGCTTGGCGGGATACTACAGAAGGTTCATTGAGAATTTCTCCAAAATATCTAAGCCAATGACGGAATTACTAAAGAAAGACAAGATATTTGCTTGGTCTGAAGGATGTGAGCTAAGTTTCCAAGAATTGAAGAAGAGACTAGTGACAGCACCAGTATTATGTCTGCCAGACTTGGAGAAACATTTCCAAGTGTATTGTGATGCATCTCATCATGGATTAGGTGCAGTTCTAATGCAAGAAGGGAAAGTTGTGGCTTATGCCTCGAGACAACTCAAAACTCATGAGGTAAATTACCCTACTCATGATTTATAGTTAGCCTCTGTTGTCCATGCACTCAAAACATGGAGACATTATCTTTTGGGAAAGCGATGTGAAGTGTTCACAGATCATAAAAGTTTGAAGTATATCTTCACCCAGAAAGAAATCAACATGAGACAAAGAAGATGGCTAGAACTCATCAAGGACTATGACTTGAGTTTGCAATACCACCCCGGTAAAGCAAATGTTGTAGCGGATGCTCTGAGCCGTAAGGTATTTGTGAATGGCCTTACTAAGGGAGAATTACCAGATGATCTGTGTGCCCAATTTAGAGACCTTAGATTGGAGATTGTGCCTGAAGGACATCTCATGTCATTGGATGTTCAACCCACTTTGTTGGACAAAATTAAAGAAGCCCAAAAGACAGACAAGGAAATTGAAGAGATTAAGGAAAAGATTAGCAAGGGAAAAGCCAAAGGATTCCATGAAGACGAACAGGGTACTTTATGGTATGGAAAATGTATCTGTGTTCCACAAGATCCGGAGCTTCGGAAACTGATTTTACAAGAAGCGCACAACTCACCATATTCCATTCATCCGGGTAACACCAAAATGTACATGGATATGAAAGAAAAATTTTGGTGGAATAACCTCAAGAAGGACATCGCCGAACATATTGCTTTGTGTGATGTATGTAGTAGAGTGAAATCGGAACATCAGAAACCGACAGGATTGCTACAACCACTACCTATTCCTGATTGGAAGTGGGAAAAGATTGGCATGGATTTCATCACTGGATTGCCAAGAACCAGGTCACACTACACCATGACAGAGCTTTGGTAACACAGTCATGTAACACATATCAAAATGTGTTACCGAGTAAAACTAGTGTAACATATCATGTGTGTTGTAAGGCAGGCAGTAACACATAGTTTATAAGTTCCGAAAATGTGTTACTCGGACACTAAAATAGTAGCATATAAATTTGTGTTACTCCGTATGTGCTACAGACTACAAATGCAGCAACAGATAATCCCGTGTTCATGCATAGTGTTACGAGCTATATTACTCTAAGAAAAATAATATATTCTAAATTTCTTTTCTTCTTGTAATGTGTAGTTCTCTGGCTGGACATGCCTCCATCATGGATCATCGCGAGACTAGACCCATATGTCATTGTTACTAATAAATGTGGCAAAATTACGGAGCACATGGAACTTGTGGGACCCAACTTAATTGCGTGATAAACAGTTAGGACCATGAAAACAATCGGGATCATTGGAGGTCGAAAGTCTAACCTACAACACCATACTAGTGCTCCTTACCATTCAGTTATTACTCATATTTTGACTAGTACATGTGACATAGTTTTTTCTTTTAATTTCTCGAACAACAGAAATGCATGTTAACAAGCAAAAATAATGGGATGCTTAGGATCAAGGATTATCATGAGGCAGGACCCATATGTCAACCCATTTTGTCTTGTTACTACTAAATGTGATAAAAAAATAGAGAGCATGGGAGAAATTTTTAGCATGCAACTTACCCGTGTAATTAAACATTTAGGACGATGGAAAAAATCACAGTATTGGAGGTCCAACCACTAACCAACCATGTAGTGTTGGTGTTTCCTACCACTAGGTTACTATTTTTTTAGCTAGCACATGCGTTGAAACTTTTTTTAATTTTCTAAACAAAATAATTCCGTGTTAAGTTGAAAAAAAATGAGTTACTCATGATAACAAGCATCTAGAAGAGGGACCCACATAACAATGTTACTAAAAAAGTGAGGAAATTAGGGAGCACGGGAAAAAACATGTGGGGCCCAATCTTATCTACGTGCTAAAACAATTAGGAGCACGAAAAAATTAGGTATTATTGGAGGTTGAACTACTAACCAAGTGTTCCTTATTTGTAAATATACTATAAATTTCTCATGCGATTTACTAAAGTTTTCTGTGTTAAATTTAAATTTAACACTTCTGATTTTTTTACGAATTTCTGAGATTAGTAAGGATTGTACGTATCAGGCGCGGGCAGACTTTTATTTTGCACTGAGTGCCCGCGCAATCCTGAAATTTGGACGAAGCTAGCACGTTGACGGATGGATCAGTCAAGCCTCCACGCATTCTTCCTTATCTAATCGCTAACTCTCCCAGTCAAAAGTCTCGTCCCCTAAACCGCCGCGCCTGATCTAAAAAACCGTCGCCCCCATCAGCTCGCCGCCTCGCCCACCGCCGCTCCGATCTGCCAACACCGGTGTTCTCTTCAGCTGTCGTACACAAATCCCACCTCCCCACAGCCTCCCCCATCGACCCCTCCCTATATTTCTCCCGGTGAGGTGCGCACCCAGGGAGACCACGCCCAGGGCATGGCCATGTGCAGCGGTTATGCCGAGCCTAGGTCGCCAGGGCACCAGGCGCTAGTGCTCTCGTCGAGTGCCTCCATGGGGAAAAGCATGCTAGGGCGACGCTCAGCGGAGGGTACCCGTACCGCCACCGACTTGTCAAGTTCTGCAGGGTGAGGTAAGTATTGGGCCATCGGCATCCTGTCCGCCATATACGACACAAGGAGGGCGGCAATGAGAGGTTGTGAAGGAATTTGTGGCTATGTGGTTTTTCTATTCTGAAATTGGTACTCCTTTGTTGCAGGTTTGATGTTTGGGGTATGTGATCTGGTTGTCTCCGCTACCTCCATCAGGTGGCAATGCCCGAAAGGCATTGTGCTTTCTGCGTTCATGAAGGTGAAGTAGTAGTAGGTTCTATCATGTGCTTTCTCATTACTCGAAATTTTTCCATCTTAATTTGTTAATTATCTTCCCCGGTATTTGGAGGGTAGGTGGTGTACTGGCAATGTGTCGTGCATTTGGTACTCATATACTGAAGCCATTTGTGGTGGCAGAACCTGAAATTTAGGTAGCTTCTTGTAACTCAGTTGTGCCAACATTTCAGTTCCTATTTTGTTATATCTGAAACCAATGATATTTGATTGTTTGAACCTACTATAGATCACCAATACAGTAATAAGACTTTGAAAACTGGTATTCAATATGTATCTTTAGATGGTGTTGCATAATTCCGCTGACATGCCAAGCTTGAAAGCTGGAAGAAGTGGTCAATGGAGAATTAGAAAGCCTGGTTCTTAACCTAAAAGCAGTCACAGTTTTTTAAGAAAGGTGATCTTGCATATGACTTTTTTACAAAGCATTTTTTCATATCTGGAATGTGCTCACATTCTAATTGACACCAAAATGCTCTGGCGCAAAATGCAGCAAGTGAAACAATGCATGTCTCTATAGCTCCTTCATTCATATGGTTAAATGCGTTATTTTTCCCAAAACGAAAGCTCTGCACGTGATGGACAGATATGGTTGTCGTGGCTGCGGCTGCCTCTAACCACGCCGGTTGGCTGGTCTGGCGCTGCAGGTCTAAGCCGGGAAGAACGTCATTCTTTTGTCTTGAATTGGCTTATGGACTTAGGCTGTCAAGGTCCGAATTCATCTACCTATTATTCTTGTACATGGTCTGTGTACGGGATTCAAAGTCTGAGTTTGTTTAATACTTCAGTCTTCAGTATAAACTTGTGTCCCATAAAATTATGTGCCATCAATTGCCACCTCACTACAAGAAATAGGCGGATTCATTTGACTGTAAAGAGTATAAAGTTTTTGTTGATGCATCAGTTTATGCAGTTCTTCAGCAATTAATAATAGTATGGCTAGATCCTTTGTTAGGTGTTCTTTGATGATAAGTATATGCTACAGTGAGTTTCCGATTGCTTCTTTGTGTGTTTATGGATGGATGTTTTCTATTTAATTTATCTCGGTGCAGGTGCTCAATATTTTGGCTGTGTTTAATGCCATGAGGTCCAGATTGAGTCGACTATAGGCTGGACAAGCTAGTCATTGCATTGTTGTCTAGTGAATTCCTGCAGTGTTTTTGTGGAACTTTGGTAGTACTTCATGTTGGTATTTAGTGATAAAACTGAATTGAAGAGGAGGAATTTAGAAGTTATGGCTGCCATGAGATTTCCTTGAAGTAGTTTGGTTCATATTTGATAAAATAGTTATTAAGCACCAATGTAGCATCAGTGTTGTAGATGTACAAAATTATTATTCCTTTTGCCAAATAATTTTCTTGTAATTATCTTATTCTTATTTCAGATAGAGGAACTAATGTATATGCGAGATTGCAAGTACTGATGGACATTCAGAACAATGCCTGCTATGAATTACCATAATTCTGTCCAGCTTTTGCATTTGAGATCTCATCTAATCAAGTTTGATATGTGGTTTACATCAAACTTGTTGAGTTAATGGTCAAACCTGTATTTTTTCCATTAAGTGATTCATGTATGTGCCACCATGTTCATGTACCCACTTGTCTCATTTAAGCTTGTAGCACGTACGTGCTATCCTTTCCTGTGTGCAACGAAATCTTGATCGTGTTTTATGAAATTGCTATGTATGTGCTTTTCTAGTCAAACATCCTGCATGCCCGTACATTTAGTTTTACACACTTTACATGATCAGATTTAGGCAAAAGAAATAGTATGCTACAAATAAAATCAAAAGTACAGTTGCGGCACTATAACATCAGGCCATGTGATGTCAATTATGTATAAAACTATAATTGACCAAAAATACATTTAAAATGAAACACAAAGCGTATACATGTAGCAGATGCAAATCATCTAATGTTGCTTGACATCATGGCCACCAAATTAGCGTCACAACTCCAAAAGTTGCGAGTACATTTATGGTTAAACATGTATTTATCTTGTAAGTGCGAGTGATGTAGTGAAAGACTAGTGTTGATGTACATTTAATCATATTTGTGTACAATTTATCAGCTATCTCGTCCATTTTTATTTTGTAGATTCGGAAGAAGGATCATTGAGTTGCAGTTGAATTATCCATACCGGCTGGATCAAGAAGCACAATTTTTTTGAAGATTTTACTTATGAATATATGTAGTTTATGATTCATGGATATGAATGTGATATGATATGAATGTAATATTCGCCGCAAAGCTATTTTTCTGTACTCATATCGATATGAGTGTAATATATTAATCTTTTCATGGATGCAAATGCTATGGTGTACTATCTGGATAATATCGCTATTTACTTCTTGTAATGCATGTGTCATAGTATTGTAAAATCGTAATATCTTAATCTTTTCAACTCATTAATATAAATAAATTTAGCACGTGCAATTTTTTATTCAAATAAAAATATATTCTAGAAAATGGGTTCCTAGTTTTGTATTTAAAATAACTAAAAACAAATAAATTAATGATGTTGTTGTGCAAGTATACTAATGTTACTATGGTGTTACTATAGTTACACAAATGTGTATTAGGGTAGTTGGCAATCATCAATTACAGTGTTACAATATGTGGAATATTATGTCACTAATTGTGTTACCAATGCTAAAATAAAGTGTTACCATAGCTAAAAAAGGTGTTACTGGCCTATTTAGTAACACATAAGGTGCTTGTTACTACAATAGAATTGTAACAGACTTTTTAACATATAGTAATAGTAATTATGTGTGACAGTCGACATCTCCTAGTAACATGGCCTAACGCAACACATGTAGAAATGTGTTACTGGTTGGCATAGTAACACTCGTTTGGACTTGTTGTAACACAAGACAGTGTTACAAAAGCTATGTCCTGTCGTAGTGTCAGGATATGATTCTATTTGGGTAGTATTGGATCGCCTAACTAAAGTGGCTCATTTCATACCCGTGAAGACAACCTACACGAGTGCTAAGTTAGCCAAGATTTACATGAATAGGATTGTGTGTCTGCATGGAGTACCCAAGAGTATTGTGTCTGATAGGGGGACTCAGTTCACTTCTCATTTTTGGAGGCAACTACATGAGTCATTGGGAACGAGATTGGAATTTAACACTGCTTTTCACCCTCGGACTGATGGACAAACAGAAAGGACCAACCAGATTCTTGAAGACATGTTGAGAGCGTGTGCTCTGGATTATGGAGCTAGTTGGGATGAAAGACTGCCTTACGCAGAATTCTCTTACAATAACAGCTATCAAGCCAGTATTGAGATGGCACTGTTTGAGTTTCTCAATGGGAGAAAGTGTACTACCCCATTTCTATGGAATGGTGTAGTAGAAAGGAACTTGTTCGGGCCAGAACTAATCAAAGAGGCTGAAGAGAAAGTCAAGCTAGTTACGGACAGATTGAAGATAGCACAGTCTCGATAGAAAAGCTACGCAGATCCTAAGCGTAGAGAAGTCACCTATGAAGTGGGTGATAGAGCTTATCTTAGAGTGTCACCACTTCGTGGAGTGAAGAGATTTGGAGTCAAAGGAAAATTGGCCCCAAGATATGTTGGACCATTCAAGATTCTGAGTCGTAAAGGAGAAGTAGCTTATGAGATTGAATTACCAGAATCATTGTCTGCCGTTCACAATGTGTTTCATGTGAGTCAGCTAAAGAAATGCCATCCAGAGATGGAAGAGACCTCCTTGAAGGATACTATACCTTTAGCGGAGGTTCCATTGGAAAGTGATCTCACTTATGAGGAAAAACCCATCAAGATTCTTGAGACTGCAGAAAGAGTTACTCGGACTAAGACTATCAAATTCTGCAAAGATCAATGGAACCATCATTCCGAAGAAGAAGCAACATGGGAAAGAGAAGATGATCTTCGGAAAGAGCACCCTCACCTATTTGCTAGCCAATCCGAAACTCGAGGGCGAGATTCACCTTAAGGGGGTTAGATTTGTAACATCCCTAAAATCATGTTTTCAAAGATTGCATATCATCCTTGCATGCATAATCATTTAGGGATCAATTTCAAACTCATTTCAAAGAAACAGAAGCATTGAGTGCTATTATTTTATGTAAACAAGCATTGATCCAATGCTACTCTCTAGATAGAGAATATTTGTTTCAAACCAAGATTTGTTTGTTCATAGTTGGTTTGGTTGAGTTTCAAAGCTTGGACAAAAATTTCCAAAACAAAATATAGTTTAAAACCATTTTCATATCTTCATCAAATCTTGTGCTTAGGCACTATTTATTTTAAAATTTCAAAGGAACCAAACTAGTCTAGTGAGACAACATGGTTTTATACTAAAAAATGTGCAGGATTCACTTTATAAAAATCTATAAAGTTTTGGAATTCAAATACATTTGAATTCATTTGAAAAGGTTTCCTGAAAATCGATTTAGAAAAAGAAAAAGGATTAGAAAACAGAACTGGGCCTGGCGCCACTCGTTCGGCCCAGCAGACAAAACAGCCCACCCGGGGTTCTCCCTTTCTCTCTGTTTCTCACCGGAGAACCGCACACCCCCTCACTGATAGGCCTACCCCACCCTGCCCCATCAGCGTCGTCCCCAAACCCCGCCCACGACCTGGCCTCGCCGTTTCCTCCCTCTCCTTCACTGCCGCGATTTAATCCGGTTAATTGCCGTTGATTGCGTGCGTGATTCTCTCCTCCGCTCCGGCTACTTAATCCCCTCCCCCTCGCGGCCATTTCCCCCAGCAGAGCTAGCCAAAAGCGCCACCAGGCTGCCCCTATTTGCTCTCACACCGCCGTTGTACCGACGAGCTCCGGCGAGAAATTCCGGTGAGCCAGACCACCCCATCCCTTCTAATTCAAACGAGCATGTTCCTGTCAACCTTGTGCACCTCCTGACCCCTCTCGTTTGGCCGCGCTTGACCCAGGTAGCCGTTCCCGTCCATCCCTTCAAGCAACAGAGCCGCCGCTCAACTCCGACGAGGAATACCGGTAATGTTCGAGCGCCCCTTGCTTCCTCTTTGACACTGTCGTGTTTGCCACAGCCTTGTGCATCCTCTGACCCCAATGTTTCGTGCTAGGGCGGTCTACATCGTTGGCAACAACACCATCTGCAAGCAGCCGACGCTGCGCGCAACTCCGACGAGACCCAGCGACCTCCACGGTGCGCCCCTGTCTTTCCCTCGACCACCTCGAGCACCACAACGACCACACGAACCTAGTATGCATCTCCACTCCTCCCCGCGTGATATGAATCGCCGGCAACGTCTCTGACAGAGCGTCGCCACGCCACCGTCGCCAGCGTCGCCGATCTTTGGTCGCTTGATCCATAGCCGTTAGATCTAGATCTAACGCTTGCGATAGATTCACTTAACGAAGGGGTACGTCATAGATATGGCCGTGCATTTTCAGTTAGATCCAGTGGTCCACGTTGATTGATCCGTGCGAATCGGTATCAGCGAATCAAAAGCCACCGCATGGCCTGAGTTTAGATTTAAAACAGAAATTTGATCTATTAGTGTTTCAAACTTGCAAAATTCATAACTTTTGATCCCCACGTTCAAATTTTACAAATTTTATATCATTGGAATCAGGAGAGAAAATCCTATATGTTTATGCAATGTGTTTAATGTTTTGCTTCTGTAAAAGTGATTATTTTTTCATAGACATTTATAGGCATAATTTGAGTATAGTAATTATTTGAAAAATGATTTAAAGATCAAATAAAGTTTATTTGGTGTGTTTTGGACTTTTTTATGATTCAGTACTGTATACTTGTCTTGTTTGATGTATAAAATCATCACATGGCATTTGCATGCATTCATATATTTTTGTTTGTATATTTTGATATGAGATTTTTGGTACCATTATTTTTTGTGTAGATTTTGGTGCTAATAGTGATTGTGGTTGTGAAGATTGTTGCTACGCCCCAAACTGCCAAGGCAAGTGGTGCTTCATGCCTTTATCCCTATATTTCCACCTATGCATTAGAAATATTTTGTATAGGACTTGCATGATTATTTTGCTAAGTATCTATATGCTATGCTTGGGAAATCCTAGTAGTTGTAGAAATGTTAGAATTTACTCTAAGTAAGATACATGCTATTGCCATGCTTAGCCTAGCTAGTTAGCAACCAAGGGTGAAATATATATTCATGCTATGAGAATTATTGTTAAGTCTTTGACTTATGTTTTGCTTAATAAAACAACTAAGTGAATGAAACACCTAGGTGGAATGGAAAGAATGGTTTGTGTTGAGTGGTTACACAAGGCCCATTTCTATGGTTTACCTTGTGTATCTCACTTGTGGATTGCCACCCAGGAATAAAGGGATTTGAGATGCCAAATGTTAAGAAGCTTCTAGTGCAGCCACATGGCATTATGGGCTCTGCCTGGATCACATAGGTTGCAATAACTTAGCCATTTGGACAGTTGGTGGTAGTGGGATGATAGGTTTGAAGCGCGTCCATTTGGTCTAAGGGAAGGCTTCTGAAAGGTCTTGTCTTGGTGAAAATCAAGTCTTGTGGGGAAAGTGCACAACCTCTGCAGATGGAAGAATCTAAGTACTTATCCACGTCCCTGGTATTGGACAACTTGAGCATCAAGACATGGAAGTTATCAAGAATCTCCTCATCCCAATTTTCTAAGTTAAAACTTGTGGTTGAACAAGGGTGAAGGTTCACCAATTTCTATTGGTGATTCCTTGGGAAAGTTTTGTCAAAGAAAAACTTAGTGTTTTCAACTAATAGGTAAAACCTATTTTGAGCAAAGCAAGCCTAAGCTACACTTAGCCAAATTCATGTAGTATCTAGATGCTAATATTCTACTAAGGTATCACTTGCCAATACTATTCCAATGTATTGACCCACTGTGGCTGTAACTTGTGATGTTGCAGGTTATTCTGATGATGATTAGGGGCCATGAGTCTACACTTAACATGCTTGCCTGTGGCACATGAAGATAAAGACTTATTTATCTTATTCTATTTTTGAACTCTTGTATTAGGCCTATGGCCATGGAGTTTGTAAAAGACTATGTTTGTCTCTGGAATGATATGTAATAATGACCTTTGTTTCTGTGTACTTCATCTTAAACTATGGATGCTAGCATTGATCCAGGGACTAGCATTGCAATCACAGGGATCCTTACCTTTATAAAGGGAGGGATCTTACAATCAATCAATAATTTTTGGGACACTGCACACAAAATGGCAACTATGCTCTCTTAATGGTGCCTAAAAGTAGAAGGTGGAGACTCAAATAATAGTGGAAGAGCTTCCAAAAATTATGGTACTTGTTAGCTTTTAGCCCTCATTGCCCCTATCATAAGCATCTTGAAGTGGTTAAGGTTAAAGTGAACAAACTATGGAGTATATGCTTGTCAAAGTATAAGTTGGAAATCTCAAGTCCCTTGAATACGAGGGCTACACCTCATGCTACTCAACTTCAATCACATGTAAGTTCTTGTCATTGTAAGTACATGCGTATCATAGAGAACTGCCAACGGGGTACCCCTTGCACATGGTACAGGAGCTATCCCATAACCAAAATGACAAGGCAAGCAGACAATGAGCATCTCAGTGATCTTTTTATTTACTATATGCATAGCTTTTTATTGAGGATGCTTCATAGATAGCTCACTATGGTGATGTTGAAAGTTTCCACCATGATTAGGAATGGCTTAAGCTAGCGGCCCAGGCGTTTCTATAACACAAAATACATACTCCATGGACTTACAAGTTCCCTCTTTATTTCACACCGGTGTCATCCATAGACAAAAGAGCATGATATCAACTGAGTAAAAGTACAAGTGCAATGTTGAAAACGTTCCCCGTGACAGCACGGTTCTGCTAATTCCAACATATAAGTGCAAGCATATACAACATAGATGACACAATGGTTCTAGTTTATTAGGGGCAAAGAATATAAAGTGTGCCATCAAGTTTGTGGGGGCTTTAATCACTAAGTTTTCACATAACAAAATACTTTTTAATTGGAAGATAGCTAAAAACAAGAATATACTTGGAATGGTGTAACACACCATGCATAGGAATTTATAGTGGACACTTTGGAATAACTTGGTTTCTTGGGAGTTGCAAGCATGAGTAGATCTTACTCATACAAGTGGAGGCTAGCAAAATACTGGGAGCAACCAACTAAGAGAGCAATAATGGCCATAATCATGCAGAGCAACAAAACGTTACTAATCAAAGCATAGAGTGGTACTACAAGTCAAGGACTAAATGATCATAAAGTCTATGGTGACGTGTTCATAGTCATAACATGGTGTGAGCATGTGCCAAGTCAACCCAAACAAAGCATCAAAGGATAATATTGCAATACTATGCTTTTGTATGCTAAAATAATGCATGATTCCTTCAAGGCACATTAAGCAATCCTAATTGTTTGGAACAAGTCATGCTACAGCAATAATCACTAAAGGTCAAAACAAGATCTAGCATGAGATGATAAAGTCTAAGCTATAGTCAAAACAAGCTCCCTTTTGTACCACTATAAGCATGATACTTTCTACTCTTTTCCAAGACCAAACAACTTATTTGAAACAACTCACAAAGATAATAATCAATAAAGATCAGTGAGATTGTCTCACAAATCCACAAAGAAGAACTAAAAAGTTCTAAGCTGAAAGCACAAGAAAACTAAGGCTGAACGCAGTGCTAGCAAAAGTGAACACTCACAAAACAATAAGAGTGAAAACTAGAGTGTTCTAGGCAATGGAAACAGAGTGTGTCTCTCTCCAAAAGAAGTGTGGTGTAACCAACCAACTTACTCAAGCAAACTAAGCAAACAAAAAACAAAAACGAAAACTAAGACACTCCAAGAACAACACAACAATGCATGAAATAATGAAAACAAAGTGTCTAGAAAGACCTGAGATTTTTATTGATGGAGAAGGGGATGCCTTGGGCATACCCAAGCTTTGACGCTTGTACCTCTTGAATATTTCTTGGGGTGACACGGTGTGGCATCCCCAAGCTTGAGCTTTTTTCCATTCTTCATCTCATTACATCATTCTTTCTCTACACCTGCAAATTTTCCTTTATACAAAACTTCACACAATCTTCATTAACAACATTAGTGTATTCAAAACATAATAGACCTTTGGGTTTAGTTTCAAAATAGCAAAACTTTCACTAAAGACACAAGCTACTGTATCAACTCCTTCAAAAAGCTCAATTTCCCAAAAAGAACCCAAAAAGGAATCAATAAGAAGCAAATGCAAATAATGGCAGAAATTTGTCAAAATAGACCAGAAGGTAGAAACCGATTTTTTTGAAGACCTTCTGTTGCTCAAATAAAAACGTGTTGAAATAACGAAAGTTAGCTAACATACTGGGGGATTTATTCGTAAATTTTCAGCTCAATCCGACTTACAAAGACTCCTCACGAATTTTTATGGTGGAGGACAGAAATCTGTTTCGGGACAGCAACTCCCCAAATCTTACTTCCCTCCCATTAGAGGTCATTCTTGGCACAAAAAACAAACAAAAAGGATAAGGAGAGGTCATTACAGAAGTAATAACTTCCAAGACTCAAGAAAACTCTTGGGTTATCTCCCAACAAATACTTTTGTTTAACGCCTTTAAGTTAGGCTTGATAGTTTGAGAAGATGCTCACATAAGAAATATGAATTGAAGTAAAAGAGAGCATCAAGAAGCAAATTCAAAACACATTTAAGTATAACCCACTTCCTATGCATAGTAATCTTGTAAAGAAAGAAGTCATGAAAGCACAAAGCACCAAGCATAGGAAAGCAAAACAAGTGCAACTTCAAGACTTTCAACATAAAGAGGGGAAACTTAATATTATTGAGATGCATAAAACCATGTTTCCCTCTCTCATAATAACTTTCAGTAGCAACATGAACAAAATTAACAATATAACTATCACATAAAACATTCTTATCATGAACCACATGCATAAAATGATTATTACTCTCCACATAAGAATAGCCATTCTTATTAATTGTAGTGGGAGCAAATTCAACAAAATAGCTATCTTCTCAAGTGTGTTCGTTTGGAAACATATCATCATTGGAAGGAACATGGATAGCACTAATAGCACAACAATTATTAATATTATCATTTTCAGAATTGGTGCCAAAGAGATTTTCAATATCAAAATTAGTGTGCTTTTCCCAATCATGATCACTAATATAGGTAACAGGCATAGGAACATCATCTAGTTCAGACTCATCAGCAAAAACTATGATAGGAGCAACATGCTTAGGGGAAGATACCATTTCCTCTCTCCTTCTACTCCTCTTCTTCTTCCTCTCCTCTTTAGGAGGGAGAGGCTTGAAAGGAAGCTTCTCCACATACCCTGGTTTATTGTTAGAGACAATAGAAAAAACTTTGGAGGATTCCTCCTTTTCATTAATAAGAACAAAACTCATATCAGTCCTGTCATATTTTGGTAAATATCATCTTTTATAAGATTTTGTATGTAAGTATTCCCGTGGCAATTATCAACACAATAAATATGACACCCATGAAGGACGCAATTCATACCAAAAGCACTCATGTCTACCAAAGAAGTTTTCTTGATAACTCTTCACACCCTAAAAACAATGTAAGTTCATCATGTTGATTATCAGTGATCATGTTATCACAATACAAGCTTGTAATAATCATTGGATTATAAAGGTCATTAGTATGGCCTAAGCATTGAAAATTAAAATGACCCACTTCATAGCAGAGTTCACAAATAAAAGGATAGAGGGCACAATTTTTTTTACCAAGATCATTTAGAGCCTTATACCACATTCTGGTTTTTTCATTCCAGTGTGTGATACAATATTCTTCTTCTATTTGATTCTTCTCACAAGGTCTATGCATACCACAAAAATTAACATGCTTATAAGAAATAGTACTTTTAGAAGTTTGAGCATGTTTATTGCAATCATTAATAACATTTTCATTTTCCATGCAAGTGTCTTTAAAAGGTTCATGATACATGTCCCACTTTTCTTTAGGAGCATTAATATGGGAAGCAAAGGCTCTATAATATTTAACAGGAATTTGAGGATCAATACCATATCTAGCACTAAGCTCTTGAAAATTAGCAGTTTCAGCGAAAGACTTAATTCAATCATACTCATAGTTTATACCTGGTTTTTTACCTTTGTCATTATCCCAACCTTAGGTATTGATTTGAATTGTTTCAAGAAGATCCCACTTAGCCTTGAACTCCTTACTTGTGAAGGATCCCTCTAAACAGGTATCCAGATGGTCCTTGTAATGTCATGATAGCCTTGCATAAAAATTATCGATAACGACATTACTGGGGAGCTCATGAATGTGACATTTGAGCATTAGTGACTTCAATATCCCCCAAGCTTGGGCAATACTTTCTCCCTCGGGAGGATGAAAATTATAAATATAATTCCTATCTTTATGAATTTCATGAGGAGGATAAAATTTAGAATAAAAGAGAGATTCAAGTTCCTTCAACTCTAAATGGTGAGGATCATCTAGTAACTCATACCACTCCCTTCCTTTGTCCCTAAGTGAGAAAGGGAATAGCTTCCTCTTAACTTGGTCCATTGAAATACCTGCACACTTGAACAACTCGCATAATTCATGTACAAAGAGTAAATGATCACTAGGATGGATAGTTCCATCTCCAAAATAGCAGTTATTCATAACACGTTCAACAATTTCAATAGGTATTTTAAAAGGGACACTTTCAGTATGTGGATTTAAAATATCACAAGTATCATTAGAATTACCACATATGGGAGATAAAGTATCATCAGAGAAAATTTTCTTCCCTAAAGCTGGGGAACTAAAAGGATCTTTCTCATAAAAACTAGTTTCCCCAAGCTTAGATATTTCCATACCATTAGTAACAATGGTGTTCAAAAAATTCATACTAATAACATTGCTATTAGCATGCAAAGAAATTTCCACAGGTTTTTTAATTTTCTTTTCAAACCACTCAAATTCTAACATAGAAAAAATACTAAAAAGCTCTCTAATTTTTTTTTGTTTTCCATTAAGCCTAACTAGTGAAAACAAGAAACAAAAAGACAAAACTGCAGAATCTAAAGGAAATAACTTCGAGCACTCACACCGGAGGATGTGAGTACCTTTTACCTTACCTTCCCGGCAACGGCGCCAGAAAATAGCTTGATGTCTACACACTTCTATTCTTGTAGACAGTTGTTGGGCCTCCAAGTACAGAGGTTGTAGAACAGCAGCAAGTTTCCCTTAAGTGGATTACCCAAGGTTTATCGAACTCAGGGAGGAAGTAGTCAAAGGTATTCCCTCTCAAGCAATCCTGCAATCAAGATACAAGAAGTCTCTTGTGTCCCCAACACACCCAATACACTTGTCAGGTTTATAGGTGCACTAGTTCGGCGAAGAGATAGTGAAATCCAAGTGGTAATGGTGCCAAAAAATAGCTTGGCGGTGACGTAAAGACTAAAGCAAGCAAACATGCAACAGATCTAGATGCAAACAGTGTTTCAATGTTTAGAAACAAGGCCTAGGGATCATACTTTCACTAGTGAACACTCTCTCATATAAATATCCTCTCTTCATGATACTACTCTTAACTACTCTCCGGTTGGACACTCTAATCATTGGTAGGGCTATAACAGCACTCCTCAAAGTCCGCCTTCCCCAATCTAGATAACCCCATACTATCACCTTGAGCGCTAGATGGTTCCAACAAACACCACAATTTCATAGAGACATCCAACTCCAAATATAACTCATAACAAATGTTCAATCTAGACAAAGTTCCACACACGGTATGCACGCTGTCACTTTCACACACGTGGGGAAAAGCATAGATCTATTAAAGCACAAAGGGTATTTATGTAGACTCAAACCTAAGTGACACCATGGCGTGCATGCTGTCACTTTCACACACATGGGGAGAGCAGAGATATATTAAAGCACTTGAGTAGCAAGGTAGATCTACTTGATTACAAAGCTCATGATCACAATATGACCATGCATAGAGAGAGAGAGATGAACACATACCTACCGATAGAGCCCTTAGCCTCGAGGAAGAACTACTCTCTCCTCTTCATGGTAATCATCAACGGTGATGAAGATGGCGATAGAGATTGATGGAGATGGCTCCGGGGGCACTTCCCCGTCCCGGCAGGGTGCCAAAACAGAGACTTTCTGTCCCCCGAATCTCCCTTTCGGTGGCGGCGGTGCTACGAAGGTTTTTGTGGAAGTATGATGGATGATTTAGGGTTTTCTCCCCGAGGGATTCTTATAGGCGAAGGAGGCAAGGTCGGTGGAGGGCCAGGGGGCCCACACCCCCTGTAGGCACCACCAGGGCTTGCCCGCGCCTGGGGGGTGCAGCCACCCTAGTGCCCTACTCCGTCTCTGCTTCGTGGTTCCGTGTTGGTCCGATAAAATAATGACTTTGTCTTTTGTCCCGTCCAATTCCGAGAATATTGATTTTCCGCCTTTCTGGAACCAAAAACAGAAGAAAACAGGCAACTCGCACTGTGTCATCTTGTTATTAGTTTAGTACCAAAAAGTGTATAGAAATACCTCAAAGTGTAGACAAAACATAGCAAAGTTGATACAAAACAAGCATGGAGCATCAAGAATTATAGATGCGTTTCCGACGTATCAACCCACAGAACAAATATATACAACAACGAGTCAAAGAGTCAAGAATACAAATATACAATACAAAGATCCAAATCCCCTTGAAAACGATACAGTGTCCGAGTACTGACAAGATGCAAATTGAGCTAAGAGCCCTAAAGAATAACCAATGGTGTCCATAACCCTGCCCAGGCTAAGCCGGAAGGGTAACCCTGCTAACAATGTCGATCTCAAACCTGCTAAACAAAAGGGGTGCCGGCAAAGGGCAAAGGAAAAAGAGAGCGGTCAGTACTAAGGCCAGTACACGGCGAGACTAGAATTCGGCGTCTCTCGCCTACATAGGTATGGTGGACTAGAGTGGCAGCGTAGCATGCACTAAACAGCCTATAGAGACTCAAAACAACTGTCGGCTATTAGAGAAAGATGAGAAAGACCTATTCAGATCCAACCTGATACTACCACCAAATATACCCATCCTGGTATTTCCCCCTCGAGACCAAATAAGGAAGTCAAGTCGAGGAAACTCACGCGGTTGGCACTTTTATTCATGCGTTCCATGGTGGTTATCCAACTTACTAGTCATATCAGATACAAGTCATATTATAATAGTAACTTTAGTTATAGTTGTGTATGATCGAGAATTGTGCTTCAAGTCATCCATAACCGCGGACACGACTTTTCGAAAATATTTAACCCTGCAGGGGTGCACCAAAGATTCCACACGCACTTCGACCCTTGTTGCCAGATCAATTAACATACTTCCATCGGTATGTCGGCGGGGCCTAGGACACGATGCTTTCCATAACCCAAAGCAAGTACATGGGGGCCACCCGAAAGAGCTACCCATACAAGGTATAGCTAATCCTCCTCGTATGGACCCTGAGGTTGCATGGACTTGCATGGGAGCAGAGGTCATAGACAAAATATTCCCGTGATAGAGTGTCGCACCTATGCAACAGTAATAAACGCTCATCGAGCAACAGGTAATAAACATCTCATACATGGCATACACGGCATAAATATAGTAATAACGTATAAAGCCCAAACTAGTGTCAGAACAATACTTTCAAATCAAGTATTAAGTCGATAGGGGTGCCCAGACACCCCACATGTGGTTAGCGCGCTCGTCTCGGAACAGGTGTCAAGAACTCGGGCCCTAGATGGACACAGGGGGCGGGATAACAATCAGATCTCAATTATTGCCCCTCTGTGCCTAATCCGTGAAGAAGCAAAACACTAAAAGAAACATCGGATGCACTATTTAATACTATGGCATAAGATCGGGCATGATGCATGCATGATGTATGGCATGGCAAAGGTGCAATGCAATTAGGCAATATTAAGCAGAATCGGGTCCTGACAATTAATTAGGTGGTTCGTGTTATTTAGATACCCGCATTTTAAATGTTGTATTAACAAGGCAAAATTATATCATCAGTTCGCTACACAATATTAAATAGGGCCAATATTAGACTAGAAAAGCCCGCATATGGTCTCCATATTTAATTATGAGGCTAATCGGCATAATGCCCTCAAACCACACAATGTATGCAAGTATGTTAAATTAATATGCAACAAGTATATTCATTTTATTAAAAAAAATATAGGGGTCTCGGAAAGAGGGTCACACATTAGGGGGGTCGGCGAACTTGGTTCCGAGGGTTTGGTCTCCGGTTCGGGGTCTTCGGATCTGAGGTGGCGAAATCGATGTGCCTGGAAGAAGAGCCTCGCGCCATCGAATCCATGGATCGAGGGACTTCGGGTTCGGGAGGAAGAACTTGAGGTTCCGGCTTCCGGTGGTCAGTGACGATCTTGAATGGGCGCATGTGTCTTCGGCGAGGCTTGGTGCGCAACTGTTCAGTAGACCTTGGCGAGGTCCTCGGAAGATCTTGGCGACATACTTTCGTGTTGTTATTCTTATCGACGGGATCGTTACCGAAATGGTGGTCTTGAAGATCTTGTCGACGCGGGACCAGGAATCCACTACGGCAGGGAGAAGACACATGTTCATCCTTGGACAAGCGTGCAGGAAGGCATGTGGGCTGCACTTTTACTTGCAGGAACCAAGAAACCAACATGGATAAACATATACCCGCGTGACATGCCTTGGATTACAAAGCAGAGAAAGCAATCAACTGGGACGCAGCGACTGACGCAGCGCTACAGACAAGAGGCCAAGGGCCGGAGCAGCGTGGCGGCTTCTGGACAAGGGGACACCGATCGCTGCAGACGCGTCGAAGAGGGAGGCCGCATGGACGGCCGAAGAGACGGCGACGCGGGCCCTTGCGATCGAGGCAAGTCGCACGGAAGCAGGGCCCTGGGCAGCGGATCCAAGCACTTAGCGGAGGATGACGTCGAGTTTGGTGACGGCAGGGCCTGAAGCAAAGGAGGAAGGCTCGGGCGACCGGTACTACAGGGGCAGAGAGGAGGCGTCAGACGGCGTCCACAAGGAGACAAGGTTGAGGCGCAGACGATGGCCGGCCAGAGGCGAGCAGAGGCACACGGGGATGCTGCGCGAGGTGGCGATGGCGAGGAGGAGCCCGGCGGCAGACACGGGGAGGCGAGGCACCGGCGAGATATCCCAGAAGAGCATGGCCTGTAGAGGGAAGGGAACCGCGAGGCCGGCGGCTGGGGACGGCTTGGCGACACAGCGTGCTGCAGGGCCTAGGAAGGAGGCGGCAGGGGCCAGGGAGATGGCGAGGAAGGGGGCGTCGAGCGGCCAGCGAGGCGGGAGCCTTGGCGGCGGGATCGAGAGGAAGGAGGATAGAGGCGGTCGATGGGGGTTGGTGACAGGGACGGGGTCACGCGTGCGTGGTCGCATCGCGAGGTGGGACCGGGAACGCGGGGTGGCCGCTGGCGACGCATTGAGGGAGCGTGGGATCGCGGGGGAGTTGGTAGTTGTGGGGTCGGCCAGTCAACACGGCTGGGCGCACGCGAGATTGGTGGCTTGTGAGCGGGAGAGGGTCAGGTGAGCGGGGCGCTACCGCGGGGTGGCGCCGGCGGCTGGGGAGAAGGTGGGGTAGGGTTTGGGAAGCTATGGTTTGGGGTAAGGTAGGGTTTGGTTCCACCGTCTGGGCCTTTTGGGTCTGGCCGGTTTAGGTTTAGGTTTTATTTTTTTATTTATATTTAAAATATTTTATGTTTTATTTTCTTTTATACAATAAACTTTATGTAAATAACTTTACATGTTTTAAAATAGTAAAAATATAATTTGAATAAAGAAGGAGATGTAATGTAGAAAATAATATAAGGTTTTATCGAAAATAGTTTTGAGGCAAAGTATGCAGCAATGATGTCATGATGATGCACAGCATATAACAACAACGATCTTCTAGTAGTGGATTTACCCAGGGTGCTACAATTCGACACCACTAATAATGGATCTCGCCTCGAGATCGGCATCTTGGTACGGGGAAGAAGGCCGATGGTTTGAATCTTCTCGCTTCGTGTAGATCCTTGCGACACCACTAACAAGGATTCTACCTCCGTCTTGAAATCGGCGACACCACCAACAAGGTTAGTTGCTCACGTTCGTCGAGAGAACACTCCAGCGAAACACAGACAAAGGCAAAGGTCTCAAAAGTTAAGGCCACCTCTAACTCCAGTGGAAAGAGTAAATTGCAGATCCACCGATTCAATATACAAAAGCGAATGATAAGAGTAGTGGTATGGTCGTGACTCCATCCCGCACTCAAAGCATTAATCTGTACACAAACAGCGAACTATGCAACCAACTCTCGGAATTCAGACTGGAGATCTTGACAAACATCATTTGGAAACAAAGGAGTGATGCAGGATCTTCATCGGATCTGATGCAGATGATATCATTGTGTCGAGAAACACTAGAAGATACAAAGAAAAGTTTTAGTGAATTTTTGGTCCACCGGAAGGTACAACAGATGAAATAAACACCAGATAGCGCAAAGACCGGATGTAGCAACATCGTTTACAAGAGGAAGCGAAACCCTGAAGGTACGACGGAAACCCAACCACGAGAATTCCTGGACTCGAAGAAAAGATAAAGGGGTAGATTCAAAACACACAAAGGTACGAGGAGAATAGCAGAGGGGTAAGGAGTAAAAATAGACCTAATCAGATCTATCCAACCGATTTTTCAAAAAAAATTGACACTCTACAACGTCCGTTAGCTAGGTTATCCTACAGGCTAGACCAATGGGGTATCGCAACTACTGAGATCTGATACCACTCTGTAACACCCTCGGATCGGCCCTATGCAAGTTTTAGAGATTCCCGCCAAACCCACATAGAAACGATTCAAAGGTGTCCACTAGGCACTTTCGTGCGAGTGGAAAACGAAGTAATACCATTACACATTAGTCAATGATGGAACCCACATAACAGATATATACAACAACGACTCAAAGAGTCAATAATACAGATATACAATACAAAGATCCAAATCACCTTGAAAACAATATAGCGTATGAGTATGGACAAGATGAAAATTGAGCTAAGAGCTCTGAAGAATAACCAATGGTGTCCATAACCCTGCCTAGGCCAAGCCGGAAGGGTAACCCTGCTAACAATGCCGATCTCAAACCTGCTAAACAAAAGGGGTGCCGGCAAAGGGCAAAGTAAAAAAGAGAGCGGTCAGTACTGAGGCCAGTACACGGCGAGACTTGAATTCGGCGGCTCTCGCCTACCTAGGTATGGTAGACTAGAGCAGCAGTGCAGCATGCACTAAACAATCTATAGAGACTCAAAACAACTATCGGCTATCAGAGAAAGATGAGAAAGACCTATTCAGATCCAACCTGATACTACCACCAAACATACCATCCTAGTATTTCCCCCTCGAGACCAAACAAGGAAGTCAAGCCGAGGAAACTCACACGGTTGGCAGTTTTATTCATTCTTTCCATGGTGGTTATCCAACTTACTAGTCATATCAGATACAAGTCATATTATAACAGTAACTTTAGTTATATTTGTGTATGATCGAGAACTATGCTCTAAGTCATCCATAACCGCAGACACGGCTTTTCGAAAAGATTTAACCCTACAGGGGTGCACCAAAGTTTCCACGGGCACTTCGACCCTTGTTGCCAGATCAATTAACATACTTCCATCGGTATGTCGGAGGGGCCTAGGACGCGATGTTTTCCCTGACCCAAAGCAAGTACATGGGGGTTCACCCAAAAGAGCTACCCATATGAGGTATAGCTAATCCTCCTTGTAGGGACCCTAAGGTTGCATGGACTTACACGGGATCAGAGGTCATAGACAAAATATTCCCGTGACAGAGTGACACACCTATGCAATAGTAATAAACGCTCATCGAGCAACAGGTAATAAACATCTCATACATGGCATACACGACATAAATACAGTAATAACGCATAAAGCCAGAACTAGTGTTGTGGCCCCCAGAACAGTACTTTGAAATCAAGTACTAAGCCGATAGGGGTGCCCAGACACCCCACATGTGGTTAGCGCGCTCGTCTCGGAACGGGTGTCAAGAACTCAGGCCCTAGATGGACACAAGAGGGCGGGATAACAACCAGATCTCAACTATTGCCCCTTTGTGCCTCTGCATTTAATATACCTACTTTCCATATTAGTTATTAAACTGCAATTGAAGCCATAATTATCTCCACCATTACGAATATGCAAACCCCCAACATAAGTGGAACATCAACGACGCGAAGCAACACCTAAGCAAGCGACTACGACTCACAAGGTCAACTTTCTACCCAAACAACAGGCAATAGGAGGTGTCCAAGGCAATATAAAGGCTGCAGGGACATATAAAGGAGTACGGAATCTAAAGCATCGCAACACAGATAGT
Source organism: Avena sativa (assembly GCA_916181665.1). Taxonomy (NCBI): domain Eukaryota; kingdom Viridiplantae; phylum Streptophyta; class Magnoliopsida; order Poales; family Poaceae; genus Avena; species Avena sativa. The sequence continues at coordinate 515,782,242 of OV702294.1, forward strand.
AATAGATCAACAGGAGGAAGTAAATACTATAAATATAAAATAGGTAGAAAGGGGGAGAATGCTCGCCTAGAAACACTGCCGAAGATACACCGGACATCGGGTCGACTCTCGCATCAACTCATCGGCCTAATCCGTGAAGAAGCAAAACACTAGAAGAAACACCGGATGCACTATTTAATACTACGGCATAAGATCGGGCATGATGCATGTATGATGTATGGCATGGCAAAGATGCAATGCAATTAGGCAATATTAAGCAGAATCGGGGTCCCGACAATTAATTAGGTGGTTCATGTTATTTAGATACCCTACATTTTAAATGTTGTATTAACAAGGCAAAATTATATCATCGGTTCGCTACACAAATTTAAATGGGGCCAATATTAGACTAGAAAAGACCGCACATGGTCTCCATATTTAATTATGATGCGAATCAGCATAATGCCCCCAAACCACACAATGTATGCAAGTATGTTAAATAACATGCAACAAGTATATTCATTTTATTATAAAAAATATAGGGGTCTCGGGAAGAGGGTCACACATTAGGGGGGTCGGCGAACTTGGTTTCGAGGGTTTGGTCTCCGGTTCGGGGTCGTCGGATCCGAGGTGGCAAACTCGATGTGCCCGGAAGGAGAGCCTCGCACCATCGGATCCATGGATCGAGGGACTTCGGGTTCGGGAGGAAGAACTTGAGGTTCCGGCTTCCGGTGGTCAGTGACGATCTTGAATAGGCGCATGTGTCTTCAGTGAGGCTTGGTGCACAACTCTTCAGTAGACCTTGGCGAGGTCCTCGGAAGATCTTGGCAACATACTTTCATGTTGTTGTTCTTATCGACGGGATCGTTACTGAAATGTTGGTCTTGAAGATCTTGTCGACGCGGGACCTGGAATCCACTACGGCAGGGAGAATACACATGTTCATCCTTGGACAAGCGTGCATGAAGGCATGTGGGATGCACTTGTACTTGCAGGAATCAAGAACCCAACATGGAGAAACATATACCCGTGTGACATGCCTTGGATTACAAAGAAGAGCAAGCATTCAACTGGGACGCAGCGACTGACGCAGTGCTACAGACAAGAGGACAACGGCCTGAGCAGCGTGGCGGCTTCTGGACAAAGGGACACTGATCACTGCCGACGCGTCAGAGAGGGAGGCCACATGGACGGGCGGAGAGATGGTGACACGGGCCCTTGCGGTCGAGGCAAGTCGCACGGAAGGAGGGCCCTGGGCGGCGGATCCCAGCACTTAGTGGCGACTGACGTCGAGCTTGGCGACGGCAGGTCCTAAAGCAGAGGAGGAAGGCTCGGGCGACCGGTACTACAGGGGCAGAGAGGAGACATCTGACGGCGTCCGTGGGGAGACAAGGTTGAGGCGCAGAGGACGGCCGACCGGAGGTGAGCAGAGGCACACGGGGACGTTGCGAGAGGTGGCGATGGCGAGGAGGAGCCCAGCGGCAGACACGGGGAGGCGAGGCACCGGCAAGAGAGCCTAGAGGTGCGCATCCTGCAGAGGGAAGGGAACCACGAGGCCGATGGCTGGGGCGGCTTAGCGACACGGTGTGCTGCAGGGCCTAGGGAGGAGGCGACGGGGGCCGGGGAGATGGCGAGGAAGGGGGTGTCAAGCGGCCGGCGAGGCAGGGGCCTTGGCGGCGGGATCGGGAGGAAGGAGGAGAGAGGCGGTCGATGGAGGTTGGTTACGAGGACGGGGTCACGCGTGCGTGGTCGCATCGCGAGGTGGGACCGGGGAATCAGGGTGGCCGCTGGCGACTTGTTGAGGGAGCGTGGGATCGCGGGGGAGTTGGTAGTTGTGGGGTCGGCCAATCAACGCGGTTGGGCGCGCGCGGTATTGGTGGCTTACGAGCGGGAGAGCGTCAGGTGAGCAGGGTGCTACCGTGGAGTGGCGGCGGCTGGGGAGTAGGTGGTTTGGGAAGCTAGGGTTTGGGGTAAGGTAGGGTTTGGTTCCACCGGTTGGGCCTTTGGGCCTGGCCGGTTTAGGTCTAGGTTTTATTTTTTATTTATATTTAAAATATTTTCTGTTTCATTTTCTTTTGTACAATAAACATTTTGTAAATAACTTTACATGTTTTAAAATAGAAAAACTATAATTTGAATAAAGAAGTAGATGTAATGCAAAAAATAATATAGGGTTTTATCAAAAATAGTTTTTGAGGCAAAGTATGCAACAATGATTTCATGATGATGCACAACATATAACAACAATGATTTCTAGTAGTGGATTTACCCGGGGTGCTACAACTATATCCTTCGGTTGTTTCTATTCCTGAAGCGGATATGTATGCTCTTGAAGTTATACCTCCTCTGGAGATTCAAGATGTTTCCATGGTATGTGAATTCACGATTGTCTTTCCTGTGGAGTTGCCTGGCATGCCACCTGATCGAAGTGTGGAGTTTGTCATAGAGTTAGTTCCCGGAACTTCTCCTGTTTCTAAGAGACCCTATCGTATGCCTCCTCATGAGCTAGTGGAGTTGAATAATCAAGTAGAGGAGTTGGAGGTAAAAGGATACATTCATCCCAACACATCTTCTTCGGAATGTCCTACCATATTTGTTAAGAAGCGGGATACCAATATACCGCATCTGGTGTTGGATTATCGCCCACTCAATGTTGTGACTACCAAGAACAAGTATCCTTTTCCGAGGATCAATGATCGTTTTGATTAGTTAAGTGGTGCCACTGTCTTTTCCAAAATGAATCTAAGGTCAGAGTATCACCAAATAAAAGTCTGAAAGGAAGATATTCCAAAGACTACTTTCACCACTCGTTATGATATTTACGAGTACACCGTCATGTCCTTTGCTCTTACCAATGCTCCAGCCACTTTTATGCGGCTTATGAACTCTTTCTTCATGGAGTATCTCGAAAAATTCGTTGTGGTCTATTCCAAGACTGAAGAAGAGCATGTTGAACATCTACCTTTGGTGCTGACAAAACTTCGAGAACATCGTCTCTATGCCAAGTTTTCCAAATGTGAGTTCTGGTTACAAGAGCTCATATTCCTTGGTCATGTTGTTTCTGCCAAAGGGTTTGCTGGTCCAATTTGTCCTTGACTCGGAATTCCCGAAGTCCATTAAGGATGTCCAGAGTTTCCTTGGATTAGCTGGTTATTACCGTCAATTCATCGAGAACTTTTCCAAGATTGCAAAGCCAATGACTGATCTTCTTAAGAAGGATAAATTTTTTGAATGGTCTGACAAGGCTGAAGAAAGCTTCTAGGTTTTAAAAACCAAGCTAACAACTTCTCAACACCTGGATTTTTAATCCCAGATGCCTGTTATGTCGTACATCGCAATTCCGGGATTACCATTTTTGTGAGACATAACAGTTTGGTACCATAGTTCATCATCCATTACAAACCATAATAGTCTTACAAATAGTTGATCTCATGATCAAGTCTGATTACAATCAAAGTAGTGAAATAGTAATAATAGTAGCATGGTCGAAGCTCCATCTTCAGGATCACAGGCAATGCTGACGATGGGATATGATCCTAGTTATCATAAGCGCCCTGTTGTCCATCCTCCTCGTAGTCTCATTCATAGTCTAGCCATGGGAATAGCCAGTGACAAAGCCATGAGTACTCTGAGGTACTCGCAAACTTTCACTAAAGCAGTAAGGCCATTCTAATAGGAATCCTAAGCTCTAGGTTGGTTTGCCACAATCCAATTTTATTTCAACCAGTATCCAGTAGTAAAATCTAACTTTATTTGTCTAAGTTACCTAGGTGGGAACCTAGCTTCATCTCCACAACTTGTGGGGTCAAGTCAAATCATCATTCAAGTCACGGGTCATTTTGGAAAACGTCTGACAACGGAACAGTATGGCCATCCAACTGTCCATAACCACGAACACAACTATTTGAATAGTTTGACACTCTATAGAGGTGGTACACTTTCACCACAACATTCGATACATCCGTTAGGAACAATCCTGAATCATCATACTTGGTATGCGGATAATCAATCCTAACCTTTCAATTACACAACCTAGTATAGGCACCTCCCCTATGAGTTTGGCCTCCCAACCATGACCATCAGTCATCTTGGGCATTGCATAGGTGGACAGTCACATTCACAAGGTAGCCTCAGCTCACCTCATTCCGTGAGGGAACCCATACTAAGGCATATAAACTTCCAGTCAAGCCCTACCCAAACTCGGGTATTGTGGTTGTATGGTAAACGTTGGAATGGTATTGCATCTGAACCCAACCATCAGTTTTTATCAAATTCAAGTCACATACTTCCTTCACCATCATCTTAAAGTCATTGTGTCCATACCATGTCAAAACATTTCAATAGAATGACTCATCATTCCAAGGTTTTCATAATCATTTGTTCCCATCTAGTGATCAAGTTTACTTTAGCACTAACATCTATCAAATGGGGGTGTCACTATTTGAGGGGTATCAACTAGTATTTCTACCTACATGAAGTTCCAAGCTCTTGATGGCATCCTTCCTAATCTTCCACGGATCGCTAATTAATTACTACTTGAACAACTTTAATAAAAGAAAGAAAGGCAAAGCTTGCAAGTAAAACTAGGAAAATGGGATACTCAACGTAGTATCCTAAAGTATGCATAATAAGGCTTGCATGGTCTAGCATGCTTAGTATAGCTTGCCTTGGTTGGTAAGGTGGTCAAAGTTCTCATCCTCGTCTTCGTAGAATTCTTCCTCCTTGTAGCCCGGATTGATACTAGCATCTAAAAATAAATATGAGGTACACAATCACCAAACAAATACTTAACTACTTCTATTTATCACACAAGGGTCACACTAGATGATCTAGCATCATCTCTATCATTACAAAAAAGGGTGATAAGATTTTATTTATCTTACTTTTAGAAAAGTAATTTCTACTCACTGAAAAGTTACTTAAGATTTAATATCTCCACTTTAAATATGGGATCATATTGACACATGTCATCACCACATATTCTACTACTTGAGAATGTGATTTAAAGTGGTTGGCCTAATTTATTAAGTTTAACACTATTATTTAATAATATTTAAGTGGCTAAAAATGACTAGAAATCCATTCTTTCATTTTGGTCCAGGACTACTATATGTAAGTATGTAGATTTTTAGATATTCAGAAAGGTATTGTCAAATGTGATTTTTGAGTGTTGGAATCAACTCAAAATCACTTATGGTTGATTTTAGAAAAATGTTTGAACTTGCAAAAGCTCTTGTCTTGTTATTTTTACCAAGGGTGATCCATAGTTTCAAACTATTTGAATTAAATGGGAGTGATTAGATATTTTCATCTACTTTCAAACAAAATTGGATTCATTCAATTTGGTGTAGTGAATATCTCTGAATTGATTTTTAAAGTTTGCTACAGAATAGAATTTTCAAATAAAGGATAAAACTAAGTTTGAACTTACGGTCTGTGCGCGGGAACGCTAATGGGCTGGCCCAACTACGCAACTCGTGCGCAGCGGGCTGCTCCGGGTTGGTCCTACCTGTCAGTGGGTCATCTAACACGAAGCGGTATCGATGAATCTAGGCCTTACGATTAGAGCGCGATCAACGGCTGAGTGTCGTCGTCTCTGTCGCAGGGCACGCGCGGGTCAGAACCCTAGCGCTATGGCAGGGGTCATTGGGGGCTTACCAGGGCTCTAGCTAGGTCTAGTGATGGGGGCGAACGAACGAGGCGACGATGGCGGTTCGAACGGTGGTCGTAGCAGCTCCTGGGGTGGCTTCTAGCTTCGGCTCCTTCCTTCCTCTGCAGCGCCGAACTCGGGTGAAATTCTAGCGTAGTGGAGCTCATGTTGCTCCAGGGTTGGATCGGAGAGGTTCCTGGGTGAGAGAGGAGTGGAATGGTGTGCGTTTTGGGGTCGTCTGGCCTCTATTTATACTACAGCAAAGGGGGCACGACAGCATGGCTCGGGCTCGCCGGCGACGCAGTTACAGTGAGCTAGGGGCATGGCCACTGGCATAGGTCGACGTGGTGCTTCAGGGCGAACGTCATACGCACAGTGGCTCAGCGAGGCGATGTTTAAATCGTTCTAAATCATCCATGCCCTGCGGATGTACCGGCGGCATTCGTCACATCGTACGTTGGTCACGGTGCTCGCGCGGTCAAACAATCATGTATGGGAGCTTGCCGGAGTCATGGCGGACGTAGTGGCGCAAGGTGAGGGTGAGGCGCACCGTGTATGCGCAGGATTGCTTGGCGCTCTGGCGCGGCGACCGGCATGGTTCGGTGTTAAATGGGCGAGGCTGTGTTGGCGTTTCCTCGAGCTGGCTTTGGTCGGGGCGTGCACATGCAGAGGCGGTGAGGTCAGGGCTACCTCCTAGACATCGTGGGAGAGGGAAGCGCGGTCTGTGGCTTCGTGTCCATGTCGGGGTGTCAAGGTGAACTCGGGTACCACTTTGCATGTGTCAAACGGCGAGTGAGATGAGCTCAGTTGTGCAGGCTTGTACTAGGGGAGTTAAGTGCACGACGAGTGAGCTCGGTGAGGTCACAATGGTGAGAAAAGGATTGATCAAAATAGTATATAGTTGGTAGAGTTGCACTATGATCACCAAGTGCTTGATCAAATGGCTGCAAGAACTAAACCATCACCAAATTCAATGATTTTTTGTGGGTGCTCTGATACTAATCTTGGTAGTCTCTGGGTGCAATGGTTTTCCAAGTGGTGAAGGTTTGAATAGTTTTCCAAAAATGGCTATCTTTATACATAAGATAGATTCAAATTTGAATTTCTTCTCAAATGGGTTTGAAAATGTTTTTGCAAGGTTGGAAAGCTCCATTGGGTTTAGTGTCACTAGGTCTAGAAAGGGGAGAAAAGAAATGGGAAAGTTTCTGTTTGAGATTAGTTGCTAGAGATGCTCAAAGTGAGCTAAGAGTTAACTTTCGCAGAAATGACCATTATGTCTTAGGCTTCATATTTTAATTTTATTTTGTTTTATTTGGTTTGATAGTGAACTAGATGATATGGTTTTGATCTTTAAACCATTTCTCATCATTTAAAACAATAACACATGGCATTGCAATCATTCATACACACAAGCAATAAGATTTGAATTTAATTAATAAAAACTTTTGTTAACCGTAATCTTGATTAATTAGGGAATGATCTTCATTAATATTTTTGGGGTGTTACAAACCATCCCCCTTAAACAGAATCTTGTCCCGAGATTCAGGAAAAACTAGGAACTAGAGTGATTGGGAAACTTCATCCTCATGTAATTCTCGCGCTCCCAAGTGGCTTCTTCTTCAGTATTGTTGCTCCATTGGATCTTGAGAAACTTGATACTCCTGGTCTGGGTGGTCCGGAAAGCTTCTTCCAAGATACGAATGGGTACTTCTCGATAGGTTAAGTCCGGGTTGATCTCCACATATCTGTGATCGATGTTCGTGAAAACTTCCGTCATTTCTGGAACCTCTAAACATTTCCGAAGTAACGAAACATGAAACACATCATGCACAGCTGACATCTTTTCCGGTAGTTCTATTTGATACGATACCTCTCCTCAGTGCCTTAGAATCTTGAAGGTTCCAATGTATATAGGTGCAAGCTTTCCTTTGAGTGGGAAACGCTGCATTCCCTTCAAGGGTGATACTTGAGATAAACAAAATCTTTGACATTGAAGGCTAGATCTCGACGTCTATTGTCGGCATAACTCTTCTGTCTGGACTGAGCGGTCTTGAGGTGCTCACAGATCTTTTGAACCTTCTCTTTGGCTTCTCGTAGGATGTCTGGTCCGAAGATCTGACTCGCTCCTACTTGCGACCAATTCAGTGGGGTACGACACTTCCTTCCATACATAAACTCAAATGGGGCCATTTGTAAACTGGCTTGATAACTGTTGTTGTATGAGAATTCTGCGAAAGGCAGACAGTCCTCCCATTTAGATCCATATTCCAACACACAAGCTCTCAACATATCTTCGAGTATCTAGTTTACTCTCTTTGTTTGTTCGTCGGTCTGTGGGTGATAGGTTGTGCTGAAATTCAGTTTGGTTCCTAATCCTTCTTGGACTTTCTTCCAAAATCTGTAGGTAAACTGGGTTCCTCGATCCGACAAAATGTTCTTGGGGATTCCATGCAAACTGATTATCCTAGCAATGTACAACTCTGCTAACTTCGAGCTCTGATAAGTGGTCTTAACAGGTAAGAAATGAGCTACTTTGGAAAGTCTATCCACTACGACCCAAATAGAATCATTTCCCCTACTATATATAGGCAAACCGGTGATGAAATCCATTCCAACTGAATCCCATTTCCCTTCTGGGATATGTAAAGGTTGCAAAAGTCCTGCGGGTCTCTGATGTTCCGCTTTGACTCTCTAACATATATCACATTTGGCTATGTATCTTCCGACTTCTCGCTTCATCTTATGCCACCAAAATTGCTCATTCAAGTCCTGATACATCTTGGTTCCTCCCGGGTGGATGGAGTAAAGAGTATCATGGGATTCTTACAAAATAGCTTGTTTCAACTCTGAATCTGCTGGCACACAGATTCATCCTTTATACCATAGAACTCCTTCTTCATCTTCCATAAATCTGGGTACCTTCCCTGTATCGGTACGACGCTTAATTCTGTCAATACTGGCATTTCCTTTCTGAGCTTCCTTTATCTGATCTATCAAGGTGGGTTGAAGTTCGATACTAGCTAGGAATCCTTCACTAACTAGCTCCATTCTAAAATCTTCCAACTCCTTATGCAAACTTGGTTGCTCCTTCAGAATCATGGTGTTTAATCTACACGACAGTCTACTAAGAGCATCCGCTACCACATTGGTCTTGTCAGGGTGGTAGTGAATGTCAAGGTCATAATCCTTGATTCACTCTATCCATCTCCTTTGCCTCGTATTCAACTCATTCTAAGTAAAAATATACTTCAAGCTATTGTGATCTGAATAAATCTCACAGTGATTACCCATAAGATAATGACGCCATGTCTTCAAGGCTAAAACAACGGCGGCTAACTCTAAGTCATGGGTGGGGTAATTATGCTCATGCTGCTTAAGTTGTCGGGACAAATATGATATCACTTTTCCTTCTTGCATCAACACACATCCGAGACCAAACTTGGATGCATCACAATACACGTCAAACGGCTTGGTGATATCCGGCATGATCAAAATTGGGGCTGAAATCAATCTCTTCTTGAGCTCTTGAAAACTTGCTTCACATTTGTCTGTCCATTCAAACTTCTGATCTTTCTTGAGTAACTAAGTCATCGGCCTAGCGATGGTTGAAAATCCTTCAACAAACTTGCGTTAATATACCGCTAATCCAAGAAATGCACGAACTTCAGTTTAAGTGGTTGGGGCTCTCCATTCCTCAACTTCCCTAATCTTGGCAGGGTCGACAGCAACTCCTCCGGCTAACAAGATATGTCCTAGTAATCCTACTTCCTTTAACCAAAACTCACATTTGATGAACTTGTCATACAATTGATGCTCTCTCAAAGTTCCAAGGATGGTTTTTAGGTGCAGTTCATGTTCTTCCTACGATTTGGAGTAGATTAGAATGTCATCTATGAAAACAATTACAAACTTATCCAAGAAGTTCATGAAAATATTATTCATGAGATTCATGAAATAAGCGGGGGAATTGGTTAATCCAAAAGACATGACCTTGTACTCATACAATCCATATCGGGGTAGTGAAAGAAGTCTTTGGAATATCCATTGCACTAATTTTTAGTTGATGATAACCAGTTCTAAGATCAATCTTAGAGAATACTCTGGCACCGGTCAACTGGTCAAACAAGTCTTCTATCTTTGGCAGTGGGTACTTGTTCTTGATGGTGACATCATTTAACTTCCAGTAATCTGTACATAAACGGGTGGCACCATCTTTCTTATCCACAAACAGAACAGGTGATCTCCATGGTGATGCACTTGGTTGAATCAGATCTTTGATAATCATGTCATCCAGTTGCTTCTTAAGGTCCACTAACTCTGATGGGTTCATCTATGGGTCTATTTCTAGGGATTAGTTCAATGATAAACTCAATATCTCGATCTGGGGGCATACCAGGTAATTCATCTGGGAACACATCGGGGTATTCACATACTACTCTGACTTGGTCCGGGGTTGGTTGGGATAAACTCTTGTTGCACTTAAATTGACGGGGCAAGGTCTCAGACACATGCTCAACTGATACTCCAGTGTTACTGGTCATGGTTATGGCTTTCTTAGCACAATCTATAAGTCCTTGATGTTTCGACATCCAATCCATTTCTAGTACTACTTCCAAACCTTTTGTTCCGAGTACTATTAGATTGGCATAGAAATCTATTCCATGAATTTTGATAGGTACGGCCTTGCAAAATTTTCTAGCTTTGGTAGTTGACCCAAGTATTTGAACTATCATAACATGCTTCAAATTTGTTGGTTGAATCTTACTAGTGCATGCAAATTCTTCCGTAACAAATGAGTGTGATGCTCCAGAATCAAACAACACTCTTGCAAGTATTGAATTAACAGAAAACATACCCAGCATGACATCTGGCGCTTCCTGGGCTTCTTTAGCATTCATGTGGAACAGACGACCGACACGGTTGTTCGGGTTGCCTAGGGCGAATATCTTTCCAGGTTGAACACGATGTTGCTACTGGGCAGGTGCAGTAGCATTAGGTGTTGCAGCAATCTTCTTGGGGCACTCATTGGAGTAGTGACCCGTCACTCCACACTCAAAGCAGGTGATTATTGACTTGTCCTTTCCGGCAACAGGTACGACATTACTTCCAGTCCTTAGTGGGCCTTGGCGGTGCACGGTTGAAGTTATTGAGGTTGCCATGGTTGTAGTGGTTGTTGCCTCCGGGCCTTGGGTTTCCTCCGCTACGGTTGGGAAAGTTCGGGCATGACATGGGTGGCCTAGTATTCCTTGGTGCAAATCCAGCAGACGAACTGGGCGATACTTTGGTGTATGGTGGGGTCCAGGTTGGTGCATCATACGACGCTTATGGTTTTCAGTAGCTTGGTTGGTCTTTCCTTCCATATGGATTGTTGAATCAACTAAAGCCTCTAGATCAACAAAAGGGATATTGACTAACATTGATTGCATCTCATCATGCAGACCATTCAGAAATCTCTCCTTCTTCTTGGCTTCAGTACCAATCTCATCAGCGGCATACCTAGGCAGAGACAGAAATCTGTTGCGGTACTCTACCACAGTCATCCTTCCCTGCTTCAACTCCTTGAATTCATCCCTCATCCGCAGAATCAAACCCGGTGGTACATGGGTTTGGCTGAACTTGAGTTTGAATTCATCCCAGGTCATCATATGACCTCCATTCATGGTACATGTGCTATTCCACCATGCTCTTGCAGAACCAGCCAGATAGTGGGTGGCAAACAGTACTTTCTCTGCCCCCTCTACTCCAGCTACTTCCAAGTTGTTCTCCATAGTCTGTAGGCAGTCATCGGTATCTAAGGGCTCTTCTGATTTGCTAAAGATAGGGGGATTGGTGTTCGGGAAGTTCTTAAGTTTGGATCCATGATGATCCTGATTTCCAGGGCCTTGTTTGTCATGCGCTAGTTGAGCGATCTGTTGAAGAGTGGCTAGATTGGCTTGACGCTCGGTCCTACCGGCTTCTCGGTCGGCTACTAACATTTGCAAGATTTGGACCATCGGGTCTTGATATGAGCTGCTCCCTCCGCGAGGCATCTGAAGATTGAGATAGATCATGAGACAAGAGGGAAATTTTTCTAAGGTTTATGGTTTTGGTTTTTAAAGCTTTTAAACTTTTGAGTACGGCTAAGGTTTGAAAGCCAACAACTCATTCTCATTCATTCCAAGCACACAATACAAACAACACATTCCATCACAACACAACAACAAACAGATGGTTTTAAGAACCATTCTGGCAAGCTACGATACAGTGGGACCGAATACAACTCACACCTACGACAGTGCTCAAGTGCTACTACTCATCAGAACTGGTGGCTTCTTCATCATCAATGAAGTCGCGGTCCTCATCATCAGTGTGGAACTCCTGGTCCATGTCCTCAAAGTAGTAGTCATCATCACTGAGATACGAGTAGGGATCTCCACGGATATCTTCCCCTTCGTTCTCCCTTTCCTCAAGCTGCATGTCCCGCTCATGGATGGTCTAATCCAAAGATGACACCTTGTGACGAAGGCGGGCAATGATGTGATCCTTCTTGTCACGCAGATGGCGAAGTGACTTGTGCTCCTTCACGAGGATGGCGAAGGTCTGGTCCTTCTTGGCGATAGCAAGTTGCTTATCGTTGGCATCAGCACGAGCATTGTCCAGCTCCTTCTGAGTCTCATGAAGCATGAAGGCAAGATGGTCCACATGTTGCTTCATCTCAGGGTGGCTTGGAAGATCCAGGGGTTGTCCATTGGAGTCACTTCTGGCATAGTGAGCAAAGCGTGTGCCGACGATCTTATTGATATTCTGCCCACATAGTCGGGCAAGTGATTCCTGCATTACTCTGGCCAGTCCATCAATCCAGTTGTTCTCTCTAATGGTGAAATGGATCTTCTCCGAGGTAGGTGGCTCCATCTTTCCACACATGTCTGCAACAATCAGCCATTGCAGCTCCCCTTCAGGGTGATCATGGAGTTGAGATCCATAGAACTCCGGATGCGGGCGCTCCAGAAATTCCGCAAGCCGACTCAGGTCGTTCTCAAAGATGAGATTCCCTCCATTGCCCAACTGGTAAAACTTGTTGTAGGCGTAGTCCATCTATAAGCAATTCGAGAGGAGTAAGTTAGAGAAGTGATCAAGTGTGCCAAATTTTTAGGTAAAGTTGCAAAGATTTTAAGGAACATATGACTCTCTTTTGGAAAGAATTTCAAGGGTAAGAGTGAGAATAGGTTTTCAAAGATACTCACTCTCTTTGTTTTGGAAACTAAGTTTTTCTGACGTCCATGCTAACTAGGGTCTCCTAGGGTCAGGATGGCTCTGATACCAACTTGTCAACACCCGAATTTTTAATCCCAGATGCCTGTTATGCCATACATCACAATCCTAGGATTACCATTTTTGCGAGACATAATAGATTGGTACCATAGTTCATCATCCATTACAAACCATAATAGTATTACAAATAGTTGATCTCATGATCAAGTCTGATTACAATCAAAGCAACGGAATAATAATAATAATAGTAGCATGGTCGAGGCTCCATCTTCAGGGTCACAAGCAATGCTGATTATGGGAGATGATCCTAGTTATGGTAAGCGTCCTGTTGTCCATCCTCCTTGTAGTCTCCTTCATAGTCTGGCCATGGGAATAGCCACGAACAAATCCATGAGTACTTTGAGGTACTCGCAAACTTTCACTAAAGCAGTAAGGCCATTCTAATAGGAATCCAAAGCTCTAGGCTGGTTTGCCACAAGCCAATTTTATTTCAACCAGTATCCAGTAGTAAAACCTAACTTTAGTTGTCTAAGTTACCTAGGTGGGAACCTAGCTTCATCTCCACAACTTGTGGGGTTAAGCCAAACCATCATTCAAGTCACGGGTTGATACGCCCAATTTGCATCACCATTCTATATCATAATTTACCTCTATGCATTGATATTTGTCTTATTATGAGGTATTACTTATCGCTTTTCATCTGTTTATACATGTTGGATGATTCCTGGAGGATGGACTGCCGGAGTCTGGATTCTGATGGAAAAGATGGCGTTTCGGTGCAATTTCGCGAAGATTAGAAAAATACCAGAAAAATATGGAAACATATTATTTTACCGGAAGACGAAGGAAGCCATAAGGAGGAGCGAAGGGGTCTAGGCATGGGCCACCTGACCCCGCGCCTAGGGTGGGTTTGGCCCACCTGTTTGCCTTTGACTCTGCCCCTTCGCCTATATCTTCCTTACGGAACCCTAACACCAGGGGGCAACCACAGATAGACTTTCGCCGCCTCTGGGAGGCGGAAAACACCGAGAGAGAAAGATCTCTACGGCAGATAGATTTCTGCCGGGGGGATTCCTTCCCGGAGAGGACCGCCGCCATCAACACCATCATCAAGCTAGACTTCATCGGGATCATCATCATCATCCACACCATCATCACCACTCCGTCCCGCTATAACAATTGTGTTGGATATTGCTTAGTTCATTAGGGGAAACTTTCCCGGTGTTAATTACTATTGTAGTTGATGCTTGTGAGTGGAACCATTGGATTATTGTTTATGTTCAGATTGTTATCCATTATCATATCATCTTTGATCTTGTTCCATATGATGTCTTGTGAGTAGTTCGTTTAGTTCTTGAGGACATGGGAGAAGTCATGTTGTTAGTAGTGAATCTGTGATGAGTTATTATATAATGGTTTAGTATTTAAGTTGTGGTGCTATTCTTCTAGTGGTGTCATGTGAACGTCGACTACATGACACTTCACCATTTATGGGCCTAGGGGAATGCATTATGTATTTGGCTACTAATCGTGGGGTTGCCGAAGTGACAAAACCTGAAACCCCATTAGGACAGCTTTGCACAAGGGAGTGTAGGACCTCAGAGTTTAAGGTTGTGGTTAGATTTATATCTTAATTATTTTCCTGTAGTTATGGATGTTTGCAGGGGGTTTAATCACAAGTATGTATTAGTCCTAGGAAGGGCGGTATGTTAGCACAGGTTCACCCACACAACACTTACAAACACCAGAGAAGAGTACTCAGCTATTTGAAGCGAAAGCACTTGACAGAATTCCCATGTGTCCTTGAGAACGTTTGGTCCTTATAAGTACTTCCACCGGCTTGTCCTTTGCTAAGAAAGGATTGGGCCACTTGCTCCGTTTTTTTACTGTCTTTGTTACTTGCTCTTTGTTTTGTTGCCTTGTTAGAAAACCACTAAAAATCCGTTTGCTAAGTATTCACAGGGATTTCCTGCTCCATATCACTGTTCAGCACCTTCTGCTCCTTGTTGGGATCGACACTCCTATTTATCAAAAGTACTACGATACGCCCCCTATACTTGTGGGTCATCAAGACTATTTTCTGGCGCTGTTGCCGGGGACTGAAGCGCTATTGAAGAGTGGAACTGGTAAGGGCAACTTTCACTGTGAGTATTTCTTTTGTTACTGCTTGTTACTTTGTTTCCAATATGGATAACCCACTAGGTTTTATGTTTGGGAGAACTACTACCACTGAAAGGGTAGTAGATGAACCACCACTTGTTGAGATTGATCCTTTTAAGATACATGCGAGTATTGTAAATCGTGTCATGGATAATTATTATTTTGGGGATGGAACTGTCCATCCTGGTGATCACTTGTTTTATATCCATGAATTATGCGGGTTGTTTAAGTGTGAAGGTATCACAACTGAACAGGTGAAGAAGAAGTTACTCTCCATATCCTTGAAAGGGAGAGCTGAGGCATGGTATAAGATTCTAAAGAATGGACAATCCATGGAATGGGAGGAGATGGCATCTCTATTTTCTTCTAAATTTTATCCTCCCAGTGAAATACAAAAGGATAGAATTCTTATATATAATTTTTGGCCTCTTGATGGAGAGAGTACAACTCAAGCTTGGGGAAGATTGAAGCTGCTAATGCTTAAATGTCCTATTCATGAACTCCCTAACAATATTATTCTCAATAACTTTTATGCTAGGCTTTCTCTTCATGATAAAGGTTTATTAGATTCTTCTTGTGCTGGATCATTCACAAGTATGAAGGAAGAAGCTAAATGGGATCTCCTAGACCGTATTCAAGATAATACCGAGGCTTGGGAGAATGACAAAGGAAGAAAGTCATGTATAAACCATGATTATGAGTGCATTAAATCTTTTATGGGAACTAATAACTTCCGTGATATTAGCAATAAGTTTGGCCTTGATCCTCAAGTTATTGCGGAATGTTTTAATGCTTTTTCCTCTAATATTGAGATTCCCAAGAAAGAGTGGGACAAGTACCATGCTCCGTATAAAGACATTGTTACCCATGTTCCTGCCAGTGTAGAGGTTTGTACTGTTGATCCTATTTTGCCTAAACCTTATGTTGAGAAGACCCCTTTTCCTTCCAAGGTAAGGGAGCACTCTATTTTGGCTAATGTGGTTAGTAAAAGCGCAAAGAAAACCGTAGGTTCCGATGAGCTTATTGACATCGAGCCTGTAGTAGCTATTGTGAAAGATCTTGTCACTAGAAATATAGAGGATGAGTATATTGTCTTCTGTGAAGATGCTTCTAATATTATCTCTCATCCTAGTAAGGCTAGAAAAGCTAGTGTTCATGTGCTCTCTATTAAAATTGGTGATCATTGCTTCTATGGTTTATGTGATATTGGTGCTAGTTCTAGTGCTATTCCTTATGAGCTTTACAGGGAAACTATGCATGAGATTGGTCCTTGTGAGCTTGAAGACATTGATGTGGTTATTCACCTTGCCAATAGAGAGCAAGTTTTACCCATTGGTATTGTAAGAGATGTGGAGGTCCTTTGTGGTAAGATTAAATATCCTGCTGATTTTCTAGTACTTGGTAAAGAAGCTAGTAAAACCTATCCTATCATCTTTGGTAGACCCTTCCTTAGTACTTGTGGGGCTATCATAGATTGTATGAAGGAAAAAGTTTTGACTAAGTTTGCTGGAGAATCTTATGAGTTTAATTTTTCCAAATTTGCCAAAACCCCTTATGAAAATGAATTACCTGATGAGGATTTCAAGGTTGAACAATTGTCTTCTATTTATCTCGCTCCTAACAATGCTTTGCAGCAGTTCATGGAATATCATGAAAGTGATGCCTTTATGA
Source organism: Avena sativa (assembly GCA_916181665.1). Classification (NCBI taxonomy): domain Eukaryota; kingdom Viridiplantae; phylum Streptophyta; class Magnoliopsida; order Poales; family Poaceae; genus Avena; species Avena sativa. The sequence continues at coordinate 515,798,953 of OV702294.1, forward strand.
AGGAAAGAGATGAGATTGATGAGGTTTTCCTTCGTCAGCCTGAGTTACTTAAGCATAATTTACCCGTGGAAGATTTGGGTACCACACTAACACCCAAAGGAGACCTTGTTTTCAAATTAAAACCTTTACCTGATGATCTTAAATATGTTTATATTGATGATAAGAAGATATATCCTGTTATTATTAGTTCTAAACTTTCAGGAAAGGAAGAAGAAAGGCTATTGGAGGTATTGAAGAAGCACCGAGGAGCTATGGGTTATACTCTTGATGATTTAAAAAGAATTTCTCCCACTATATGTCAGCATGCTATTAATTTTGAGCCTGATGCAAAACCAGTTGTTGAGCACCAACGCCGTCTAAATCCTAAAATGAAGTAAGTGGTAAGAAATGAGGTATTAAAACTCCTTGATGGTGGTATTATTTATCCTATTGCTGATAGTCAATGGGTTAGCCCTATTCATTGTGTTCCCAAGAAAGGAGGAATTACTATTGTGCCTAATGAGGATAATGATATTATACCACAGAGAGTAGTGGTTGGATATAGAATGTGCATTGATTTTAGAAAAATTAATAAGGTTACTAAGAAAGATCATTATCCTTTTCCCTTTATTGATCAAATGCTTGAGAGGCTGTCTAAAAGGACTCACTTTTGCTTTCTTGATGGTTATTCTGGGTTTTCTCAAATCGCTGTGAAAGCACAGGACCAGGAGAAAACCACTTTCACTTGTCCTTATGGTACTTATGCTTATAGGCGTATGCCTTTTGGTTTATGTAATGCTCCTGCTACTTTTTAGAGATGTATGTCTGCTATCTTTCATGGTTTTTGTGAAGAAATTGTGGAGGTTTTCATGGACGATTTTTCTGTCTATGGAACTTATTTTGATAACTGTTTGCACAACCTTGATAAAGTTTTGCAAAGATGTGAAGAAACCAACCTTGTTCTTAACTAGGAGAAATGTCATTTTATGGTTAATGAAGGAATTGTTCTTGGACACAAGATCTCTGAAAGAGGTATTGAAGTTGACAGAGCCAAAATTGAAGCAATTGAGAAGATGCCTTGTCCTAGGGATATCAAAGGTATTCATAGTATCCTTGGTCATGCTGGTTTCTATAGGAGATTTATTAAAGATTTCTCCAAAATTTCAAAGCCCCTTACTAATCTTCTTCAAAAAGATGTACCTTTTGTTTTTGTTGATGATTTTAAGGAAGCTTTTGAAACTTTGAAGAAAGCTTTAACAACTGCTCCTATAGTCCAACCACCTGATTGGAGTTTACCTTTTGAAATCATGTGTGATGCTAGTGATTTTGCTGTGGGTGCTGTCCTTGGACAACGTGTTGACAAGAAGCTGAATGTTATTCATTATGCTAGCAAGACTCTAGATGCTTCTCAAAAGAATTATGCTACTACTGAAAAAGAGTTCTGAGCTATAATCTTTGCTTGTGATAAGTTTAGACCTTATATTGTTGACTCTAAGGTTACTATTCATACTGACCATGCAGCTATTAAGTACCTTATGAGAAAGAAGGACGCTAAGCCTAGGCTTATAAGGTGGGTGTTGCTTTTGCAAGAGTTTGATATGCATATTATGGATAGGAAAGGTGCTGATAATTTATCTCGTCTGGAAAACATTTCTTTTGACCCTTTTCCTGTTAATGATAATTTTAGAAATGAGAAGTTAGCTGCAATAAGGGTAAGTCCACATGATAATCCTTGGTATGCTGATTATGCTAACTTTATTGTTTCCAAGTATTTGGCTCCAACCTTTACAGCCCAACAAAGAAGGAAATTCTTCTATGATCTAAGGCATTACTTTTGGGATGACCCACACCTATATAAGGAAGGAGTAGATGGCATTATGAGAAGATGTGTTCCAGAATTTGAACAACAAGAGATATTGAGAAAATGTCATGGCAGTGCTTATGGAGGACATCATGTTGGGGATAGGACTGCGCATAAGGTTTTACAATCTGGATTTTATTGGCCTACTCTTTTTAAAGATGCAAGGAAGTTTATCTTATCCTGTGATGAATGCCAACGATCAGGTAACATCTCTAGACGCAATGAAATGCCTATGAATTATTCTCTTGTTATTAAACCTTTTGATTGTTGGGGATTTGGCTTTATGGGGGCCTTTTCCTCCTTCAAAAGGGTATACTCATATTCTTGTTGCTGTTGATTATGTTACAAAGTGGGTAGAAGCCATACCTACAAGCAGTGTTGATGGTAAGACCTCTTTGAAAATGCTCAAAGATGTCATTTTTCCTAGGTTTGGTGTACCTAGATATCTCATGACTGATGGAGGCTCCCATTTTATTCATGGGTTTTTTAGAAAAACTCTTGCTAAGTATGATGTAAACCACAGAATAGCTTCAGCCTATCACCCCCAAACTAGTGGGCAAGTAGAACTCTCCAATAGGGAAATTAAATCTATCTTGCAGAAGACTTTCAATAGGTCTAGAAAAAATTGGGCTAAAAAGTTGAATGACGCTTTGTGGGCTTATAGAACTGCTTATAAAAATCCTATGGGGATGTCTCCTTACAAAATGGTCTATGGGAAAGCTTGTCACCTGCCTTTAGAATTAGAACACAAAGCTTATTGGGCAGTGAAAGAGTTGAATAGAGATTTTAGACTTGCTGGTGAGAAGAGATTGCTCGATTTAAGTAATTTAGATGAGTGGAGAGGGGAAGCTTACGAAAATGCTAGGCTTTTAAGTAAAAAGTAAAAAATGGCATGATAGGAGAATTCTCAAAAGGGGGTTCCATGTTGGTGAGAAAGTTCTTTTGTATAGGTCTCATCTCAGATTTTTTGCAGGGAACTACTCTCCAAATGGGAAGGACCTTTTGTTATCAAGGAAGTGTACCGTTCGGGTGCCATCAAAATCTCTTCTCTGAAGGATGACACAACACAGGTGGTCAATGGTCAAAGACTAAAACATTATATTTCTGGAGATTCTTACAATGAAGAAGTGGATGTCATTCAAATGGTGACTCCAGAAGAATTTTAGCAAGAACCAAACACCAGAAACTGCAGAGTTCATCTTTGAATAGGTAAAAGGGGTGGAAACAGAAGGTTTGTGAAACTCCAATATTTTTATATTTTTTATGTTTTTAATACATAAGGGAAGTTACGGGACGAAACTGAAGAAGAAACGGAGCCCGGGGTGGACAAACCCACCCCAGGCGCGGGCCTAGCCTGGCCGCGCCTGGAGGGGGTTTGCCACCCTTGAACTCCATCTCCGCGTCATTTCCGTGTCAAAACCTTCCTTATGCATTGAAACTTCGTAATATATAACCCCCGGATCCCTCGAGGTTCGTGCATCGTGTTCTCGTCATTGTTTCGTTTCGATCTATCTTTGTCAGAAATCTTCTCAAGATTAGAGCAAAACTCGGAGCTAATCCGTACTCTTACTTTTGAGTTTGAGGAACTAAGGAAGTTGATTGATGAGCTTATCAAGAGAACGCCACCACCACCAAGGGAGTTGTCATCGGGTTTGGCATCCCATTGGCTTGTTCCAAGCTTGGGGGAGTGCCGCGGTATCACCAACATTATCTTTTATCTTTAACCTTTTAGTGGATTCATATCTATGGTAGAGAGGTTATCTTATAGTTTCGTTTGCATGTGGAAGTATCTCTTCTTTAGTTGATTATCTATGTATCCCTTGGTGTGAGTGCCTTTATTGGAATATTAATGAGAAGTCTCATCTTTTACTTTTTGCACTTCTTATTTTTAGTTTGCAATATCTATTATATGATGGATCTTGTTGTTCGGTATTGGCACCACTCTGGTATCATAAAGAGGATCTAAATTGGTTTTGGCAAACCTAGTTCTGGTCAGTGGCTTTAGTTTGAAAGAAAAAGAAAGAAAGAAAAAGGATTACAGGTATTTGGTATCATCTGTTTTCTTTCTTGTTGGCTCATAAGCTTGGTATTATTTATTTAAGATTCTTATGTGTCTTCAAGGAAGATTGCATGTTTGGCTTTATTACTTGTATGTTTGCTTGCTTCTTTCAACTCTCTTGCTTGCTACCCAGCCTTGCTAGCCAAAAAAATGTTTTGAGAAGGCATACTTCTCATGTTTCCAAAATCCTTTAACCCAAAACCTTTTGCCACTTGTGTCCACCATATCTACCTAATAACTATTGTTATTCCTAGTAAATTCTCAAGCTTCATCTACCTTTCGAATTAAAAAGTATTTTGTTATGTGAAAACTAGTTAGTAAAGCTCTCACAAACTTGATGGCACACTTTATTCACTTGCCCCTAATAAACTTGAACCATTGTGGACATCGAAGTTGTATATGCTTGCATCTATACATTGGGATTAGCAGAACCGTGCTGTCACGAGGAACGTTTTCAACATTGCACTTGTACCTTGTCGTACATAGTTGATATCGTGCTCTTTTGTCTTTTGGATGTCAATGGTGTGAAATAAAGAGGGGACTTATAAGTCCATGGAGTTTGTATTCTGTGTTAGAGAAACGCCTAGGCCGCTAGCCTAAGCCATGCTTAATCATGGTGGAAACTTGCAGCATCACCTTAGTGAGTCATCTATGAAGCATCCTCAATAAAAAGCTATATGAATTAAATAAAAAAGATTGTTGAGATGCTCATTGTCTGTTCGCCTTGTCATTTTGGTTATGGGAAAGCTCCTGTACCATGTGCAAGGGGTACCCCGTTGGCGGTTCTCAATGATATGCAAATACTTACAATGACAAGAACTTACCTGGACCCAAAGTTGAGTATGCATGAGGAGTGGACCTCATATTTAAGGGACACGAGATTGCCAACTTATATTTCGTCAAGCATATACTCCATCTTTGTTCACTTTAACCTTAATCATCTAAAGATGCTTATGATAGGGGCAATGAGGGCTCAAAGCTAGTAAGTACCATAATCTTTTGAAAGCTCTTTATGACTTGTAATCCCTGCTACCCTCTAAGAAAGGGACCTTTCTTCCACTTCCAAGTTGAGTCAGTAAACCTACTTCCTCTCTATCTACAGCAAGCATTTGAGTTGTTTTGTTTCAAGCATTCATATGGTGATTTATTAAATCATGTTCTTTATCTTCCTTGTTTGCACAAAACTCTTATCTATTGAGTACAACTTTGAAAGCCTTCACTCGTGAAAAAACTTTTTGAGCAAAGAGCGCTCCTGTTTTGAAACTTCTACAAAGAAAAGATTTTGTGAAACTGTTTACCATGTGTTCTCTGGCCAAGAACAAGTTTGCCAATTCCAATTATGATTTATCTTTATGCATCTCTATTGTGACTGTTGTACTTGGCTGCAAGCTAAGTTATATAATGGTCAGTTGCCTTCTTCTATGAGTTGTGCAATGGTAAGTGTGATGCTTCTTGTTCGTATTCTTTTATCGACACTTCACTCCATAAACCTGTGGATATGTTTACTGAGCTCAGTATTCGCTTGGGGACAAGCGAAGTCTAAGCTTGGGGGAGTTGATACGCCCAATTTGCATCACCATTCTATATCATGATTTACCTCTATTCATTGATATTTGTCTTATTATGAGGTATTACTTATGGCTTTTCATCTGTTTATACATGTTGGATAATTCCTGGAGGATGGACTGCCGGAATCTGGATTCTGATGGAAAATACGGCGTTTCGGTGCAATTTCGTGAAGATCAGAAAAATACCAGAAAAATATGGAAACATATTATTTTACCGGAAGACGAAGGAAGCCAGAAGGAGGAGCGAAGGGGGGCCTCAGGGGGCCCACACCCCCTAGGCGCGGGCCCACATGACCCCGCGCCTAGGGTGGGTTTGGCCCACCTGTTCGGCCTCCGACTCCGCCCCTTCGCCTATATCTTCCTTACAGAACCCTAACACCAGGGGCGGCCACAGATAGACTTCCGCCGCCTCTGGGAGGCGAAAAACACCGAGAGAGAAAGATCTCTTCGGCAGACAGATTTCTGCTAGGGGAATTCCTTCCCGGCGAGGGGAGACCGTCACCATCAACACCATCATCAAGCTAGGCTTCATCGGGATCATCATCATCATCCACACCATCATCTCCACCAGCACCATCATCACCACTCCGTCCCGCTGTAACAATTGTGTTGGATATTGCTTAGTTCATTAGGGGAAAATTTCCCGGTGTTAATTGTCGTGGGAATGACCACGGCAGACGCTGCAATCGGAAACGAGTAGTAGAACATGGGGCAAGGGCGGCCAGCCATCTGCGGAGACACAAGGATTTACCCAGGTTCGGCCCCCGAAGGGTGAAGACCTACTCCTGCTAGATCGTATTATGATGAGAGTACAATGGGGCGAGCTCGACGACTAGGCGGCGAGTCGCTTGGGTGTATGATGGAACGTATCCTCTATGCGTACCCTAGGGAGGTTTATATAGGCTCACCTCGCTAGGGTTTACAGATCACAACCGAATTAGTTAAGGATTCGGAGATTCTATGACCTAGTCCGACTGGGCCTAGCTACACTTCTGGGCCTTCAGCTTCCAGTCGCCTGAGTCCACGCCAAGTCTTGATCCAATCGCCGTCCTGCAGGCCCATTCGCTAACGGCTTGGTCCAGTAGGAAACGTCCTGCTGGGTATACCCCGGTAGGCATATCCCCATCAGTAGTCCCCGAGGCCATCGTTGATTTGTCGCAGGTGTTTACTGGCAGTCGGAGTATGCGGGTCCAATGCGGACGCCTAGTCGAATCGGTGGCGGACTCCTGAACAAAGGAAAGAACTAGTCATTTAGTCACAACAACGGCGACCAATCGTGCCGCAGCTCGGCGAACGGGTCGACGAGTACTTAGTCACTGTTATAGTGACCGGGTCGGCGAATTGTCGAGTCACTGGGAGCGACGAGTCGAATGGATGAAGTTGGACCATAAATTGAGGTCAAACTAGCCGTTAGGCAATCCAACGGTAACTTTGGCGTAATTACCGCGTAGTAACAGCTCCTGAAAATGGCGGGTAACAACCGCTATATAAGGGGAGTGAAGGGCGACCAGGGAAACGCTTCTTCCACTTCCTCCGATCTCGCATATCTCTGTTTCCCCATTCCTCGCAGCGATCAGAACACTCCAGAGAGCCCCGACCTTCACGAACTTCCATTCGATGGCCCCCTCCACCGAGCCATGGGGCAGATCCAAGTGCACTAAGCCGCTGCTAGCATCTTTCGAGGAGGCAGGGATCCTCCGCGCCGGTAGATGGCGCATCCCCGTGGCCGGAGAAGTGATTCCGGATCCTCGCGAGGGGGAGTTCATCTGCTTCACCAGCCACCTGGAGCGGGGGCTGGGCTTCCCAACTTCCCTCTTCTTCCGGCGTTTCTGTGCCTACTACGGAATCCAACCATCGGATCTGGGTCCACATAGTATCGAGCAGCTCGCCATTTTCGTGGCGTTCTGCGAGTGCTATCTGGGCTGCAGGCCCTACTTTCCCCTGTGGCAAGACCTGTTCCACGGGAGAATCAGCCGTGAAGAGACAGGCGGCCCGATGCTAGCCGCGGGCGGCCTGACGTTCCAGCTGAAGTCGAAGGCATCGTTCTTCGATCTGATGCTGCCCGCCAAGGCGGCGAACGAGTGGAAGAAGTACTGGTTCTACGTCACTGAGTCGACTACATGCGATGAAGTGGCGCTTCCAAGGTACTCCGCCGACCGGCCCGAGCCGCGTCGGCTCCAGGTCGTCAAACTCCCGCTGGATTAGCGGATGGTTGTTGATGAAATGTTACAAACCATCCGCAGCCTGAAGAAGAAAGGCCTCCAAACCATCAATCTCTACAACTGCTGGCTCGGGCGGCGGCTCGTGCCCCTGGCCAGCCGCGACCACTACATGTATGAGTACACGGGTAAAGACGACCCGACGAAGTCCTGCCTTGTTGAGTGGAGACTCAACGATTATACGCAGGCCCTGAAGAAGATTACCCAGGCCATGTACCTTGACCCAAAGGCCGAGGTCGCCCCTTATACTGCAAGGCGCCCAGCTCCAATGGTAAGCTGTCATTCTGTTAACACTCGCAGTCGCAGCTTGTGCATTCGCGGTCGTGCTAACATTGTTTGTTCTTGTTGCAGTTGTTTCAAATGGTGGAAGGGTGGATTCCACCCGCAGATGATGAGAACTCGAGCTCGTCCGTCTAGGATGGAAGCGAGTCATCGCCTGCCAAAGGTAACACCGAGAGCAACGGAGGTGACAAAAACGACGACGAAGATGACGAGCCCGTGGAGGTTGCTGCCCCCACGGTTCACAAAACCCGCGGGCAACACCAGCGCGAGATCGAAGCCAGCAAGAGCCTCGAGCCCCACGAAGATGACGACGACGAGCTTCCCGAGCACACCTCACATCGCGAGGCCACACCATCGAAGAAGAAGAAAGCTCCGCTGAAGAAGAAGACAAAGCCAGCGAAGCCGATATCTCCGCCACGATCTGCGAACAGCTCCGACACCACCAGCTCGGCTGAGGACGCAACAGCACACGCGACCGCGGCAACAGGCGCTGCCGCCCCCAGGGACGAGGCGCCGCTGGCGTCGTTGCCACCGCCATTCGCCCCAGTCGTTAGCTTGGGGGCCGCTCCAGCCGCAGGGGCCTCGCCACCAAGGGGGGCTCCCGCAGCAATTACCACGGAGGCTCCTGCCGCGGCTTCATCTTCGAAGAAGCCGTCAGTGTCTTGGGCACACGATGTGTTCGAGACGGGCCTCACTCGGAAGTTGGGGCCCGAACTGGAGAAGCCGGCCAGCATCTGCACCGGTCTACGATTCCTACCAGTCGCCAAGTGAGTGCTGCTCTGTCCTTTACTCATCTGCTTACTTTGCGTTTTAATCGAACAGTCTTATTCATAAAACTATTTCACAGGACTGGTGTTAAAAAGATCGGCCATCCTTCTATGGCCAAGGTTCTGCCAGTCGCCACCGAGGTGTCAGCAGATTCCTCGCAGAAGAGGAAAATCGACGAGGACGCTGCTCCCGCCGAAGGCATCAAGAGGACGAAAGGCGAAGAAGTCGTCACGGTCTCTGATGATCCGGCGGTTGCTCCGAGCGATCCTACGACTGCAACAGAAGTGGCCTCGAGGACCAGGGAGGGTGTTGGGTCGTAGCATATGGTGATTGCAGACTCACCCGATGTGGCCGAGCCGACTCCGAGTGGCGCAGCAGCATCTGCAGCGACCTTCCCTTGCTTCATGGCGAAGGCGGCCGTAGCGAGTGCCTCGGCGCCGGCGAGCCAGACGCCTGGGGCCGCCGAGGCGGAAGTTGAGCAGCGTCGCGGCCATACTCCGGGCATGCTTGCGTAGGTCGATGCACTGGAGCTTCACGGCATGCTAGGCGCTGCCATCCAGGTATGTCCAGTCCCCGAGGATCGGGGCACTGAATTTTAGTGGTCAGATTCTTAATGTTTTTATATCATCCAGTACCCGAGTGCCTAGTTGCTGAACCTCAGCGGGTGGGCACTGAGGAATTTCATTGTCCAGTCCCCGAGTGCCTAGTCGCTGAATTTCAGCGGGTGGGCACTTATGAACTGTTTGTTGTTGACGCTGTAGTTTGTGCGCAGGGCTTGGAGCGCGAATCGGCCGAATGGCTTGCTGCGAAGTGTCGCTTGGAGAAGGAGCTCGTTGCCGTCCAGGAGACGAACAAGGGGCTTCAAGCAGTTGCGGCCGAGGTGAAGGAGGCCCGCCGAGGACTTGTCCCGGTGGGTGACTTGACGGCGGCTCAGTCCGCTTTGAGCACGGCCGAAAAGCGAGTTGCTGACCTGGAGCATGAGCTCAAGGAAGTGAAGGCGGAAGTGAGCTCAGCGGAGGGGTGAGTGAAAGCTGCTGTTACTTATGTCGCTGAAGAGCGGAAAGTATCTGATGCGCTCATTGCTAGGCTGCAGAACGACCTTTCTTCTCTTCAAAGTTTCATCACGGACCTCTATCGCCCGCTAATTGGTAAACCTTCCTTCTTCTTCCTTCCGACTGCATTAACTGTATTGTGATGTCGATGGTTTGCTCACTGCTTGCTTCTGTGCCACAGGTCGGATCATTGATGACGCGGAAGAGGCACGGTCATACGACGCGCGGCAATGTGTGACCACCCTGGTCGACTCAGCCGCGTTGTCAGCGACTTGCCTTCGAGCATATCTTCATGAGATATCACCCACGGAGGTGATCCCCAGCGACCTTGTCGAGGTATGGCGCTACCTGGAAAAGGCTCCATCGGTCATCGAGTTCATGACGCGGTCGGCCTTCCGGCGCGGGGCAGCGACGGCGCTCAGCCTTGGGCTTGCCCACTTTCCGGAGGATTTCGACCTCGACGATGTCACGAGCGGCTACCCCTTGTCAACGGGCTCGGTGGAGATTGCCGAGGTGCTGAAGCTGACGGACCGGGCCGCGGTGTACTCCGATCGCGTTTGGGTGATGGGCGACCTCATCCCCTATCAGGAGACGATTGTCGCTCCCAATGATCCCGAACCGAAGCATCGGGACTTCAAGGTCGAGCAGCCGTTCCGTGCGGCGATGGCGGGTGAGCTGACAACGTACCCGTCGAACCCGTACGTGCCCTTCATCCGCAGCCGCTGGGATGGTGGCACGTCTGCATCAAAACCTGCGGAGTAAATGTGTTGTGCCCTTGGGCATTAGTACGGAATAACTATGTAACTTTCCTTGTATGTGGAACAATTTGTGCTGCTATAAAGGAAACTCGTGTTATTTTGTCATTCGTTTTGCGATTTTGGATGTTGATTGAGCGAGTCCCCGAGCGCGTCCGCCCTTTTTATGGGGTTTACCTTGTTGTTTATATGTTTTGTTAACTTTTAATGATTTAAGGTCGACTCGCCGTGGCTTAGAGAGCTAGTCACATGGCGACTCCCAGGGGTGCTCTTTACTTGACCGTTTTCCCGGGCGCGAACGAGGTCGGGTTGCCGAGTCCCCGAGCATGGTACTTGGCCGTTCTAGTCGCAGGCCCAGGGTAGGTGAGGACTAAGCGCGTTATTGTAAACGCGTCACTCCTGCCTGATCCAGAGGATCAGTCGCATGGCGAGTCCTGGGCACGCTCTCATACTTGGCATTTTCCCTAGTCGCTCGTGTTTGGCTGGGTGTCAGTCCCCGAGCATGGTACTTGGCCGTTCGAGTCGCTGCGCCAAGGATGCGTAGGACTTGGTCGCTGTGAGGAGCGAATGCAGTTGCCTTGGCTCGGGGAGCCAGTCGAGCTAGGCGACTCCAATGGGGCTCCGGGTTAGCGTTTTTCGTGGACGTTACGAGGCCTGGGGTTTCCCAGTGCCCTCATACCGCACTACTTGGCCGTGCCGGTCGCTTTGCCAGAGGTTGAATTCTGCGAATAGCGTAACGCTGTTATTACGAGTGCGAGTGGCACAAGACACGGAGAGTAGACACAATTTTCGGTAACCAATCTGTTTTATTTCATAGCGGGTGGGGAGTAAATGTATGGAGTTCTAGGAGTAGAACTTCCGTAGGAGGTTTACATTCCATGGTCGCTTGACATTGAGTTTTCCGTCTCCTCGGATGTCGGTGAGGTAATAGGCGTCGTTGCCCAGGACTCGCCCGATGGCGAATGGTCCCTCCCAAGGAGGGAGAGCTTGTGCATGCCTTTCTTGTCCTGGATTAGGCGTAGTACCAGGTCGCCTTCCTGGAAAGTGCGAGTCTGTACTCGCCGACTGTGGTAGCGACGGAGCCCTTGCTGATATATGGCGGTGCGGGAACAAGCTAGGTCTCGTGCTTCGTCCAGCTGGTCGACTCCGTCTTGGCATGCGAGCTTGTTTGCGGCCTCCGTGTAGTTGACCACCCTTGGTGAGTCGTGCTCGAGGTCGGTTGGCATGACTGCCTCGGCGCCGTAAACCATGAAGAAGGGGGTGAATCCTGTCAACCTGTTGACGGAGGTGCGGATGCCCCAGATGACGGAGGGGAGTTCCTCGACCCAGCACCCGGCGGTGCGCTCGAGTGGGACTTGTAGTCGTGGCTTCAAGCCGTGGAGGATGCTCTGGTTTGCGTGTTCTGCTGACCATTGGACTCTAGGTGGGCGACTGAGGCGAGGTCGAGTCGGATGTGGTGCTCCTCGCAGAACTCGGCCATGGCTCCTTTGGCAAAGTTGGTGTCGTTGTCCGTGATGATGATGTTTGGGAACCCGCAGCGATAGATGAGTTCGCGTAGGAACTTGGTGGTTGTCTTCCCGTCGCACTTGCGGACTGGCTTGGCCTCCACCCATTTTGTGAATTTGTCGGCTGCGACTAGGAGGTGGGTGAAGTCAGAGGGGGCCTTCTTGAAGGGGCCTACCATGTCCATGCCCCATACGGAGAACGGCCAGGTGATGGGGATTGTCTTGAGCGACGATCTCGGCACGTGAGTCTGGTTGGCGTATTTCTGGCATTCGACGCACCGCTAGACAATGTCGACAACGTCTGCGTGTGCGGTGAGCCAGTAGAAGCCGTGTCGCATAGCCTATGCGACCATAGAGCGGGCGCCGGCGTGGTGGCCGCAGTCACCGGAATGGATGTCTTGGAGGATTTTGCGTCCTTCAGCGGGTTGAACGCAGCGTTGGAACACGTCGGTCACGCTGCGCTTGTGGAGCTCGCCGTTGATGATGACGAAGGATTTGCAGCGGCGTGTTATCATCCGGGCCTCCATTTCATCTGCGGGTAGGGTGCCTCCCTCTAGGTAGGCGACGTATGGCGCGGTCCAGTCGCTTGGCTCGGCGATTAATGCGACCAGGGCTGCTTCTAGTTGCAGCAGGATTCCGATGTCGATCTCCCTTGGGGAGAGACAGAAGGTTTGGTGATGGTGTCGAGGAAGACGCCGGCGGGTGGTGCGAGTCGAGCCGAGCCGATGCGGGAGAGTGCGTCGGCCTCCTCGTTCTTCCGCCTACCGATCCACTCGACGGAGTAGCCCGCGAAGTGTCTTCCCAACTGGTTCACTGCTTGGCGGTACGCCGCCATGGTGGGGGAGACAGCGTCGCAGGTGCCGGCGACTTGCCCGGCGACGAGGTCGGAGTCTCCATAGCAGCGCGGGCGATTTATGTTCATCTCCTTGGCTTCCCTCATGCCGTGGAGTAGCGCCTCGTAGTCGGCCATGTTATTGGTGCAGGGGGTGAAGTCGAGGTAGAGGACGTATCGTAGCTTGTCATCCTTCGGAGATGTCAGCACGATCCCCGCTCCTGCACCGTCCGCGTTCTTGGAGCCGTCGAAGTGTAGGTTCCAGTAATGGAGGTATGGCAGCTTCTCTGGCTGTTGGGCCTCCTCCCAATCGGTGAGGAAGTCGGTGAGAGCCTGCGACTTGATCGCCTTGCGTAGCTCGTACTTGGTGTTGTGGATGCCGATCTCGACGGCCCACTTGGCGACTCGCCCGGTCGCCTCACGGTTGCGGATGATGTGCTGCAACGGTGCTGAGGAGACGACCATTATTGGATGCTCCTGGAAGTAATGCGGCAATCGCCGTTGTGCTCTGAAGACCGCGTATACCAATTTCTGGTACTATGGGTAGCGCTGGCGCGACTCGGTTAGGACTTCGCTGATGTAGTACACGGGTCGCTGCACCGGGCGCTCCTTTCCTTCCTCTAGCCGTTCGACGACCATGACGGTGCTGACAACACGCTCGGATGTCGCGACGTAGACCAACATAGGTTCCTTGTCGACGGGGGTGGAGAGTAACGGTGCTGCGAGTAGCACCTCCTTGAGAGCGTGGAGCGCGTCATCTGCCTCCTTGTCCCACTGGAAGGTGGGGTTCTTGCACATTAGGCGATAGAGGGGCATCGCCTTCTCGCCTAGCCGGGGGATGAAGCGACTGAGAGCCGCGACTTGCCCGGCCAGCTTCTGGACGTCACGCAGGCACTCGGGTCGGCCGAGTCGAGCGATCGTGTTGATCTTGGCGGGGTTCGCCTCGATTCCGCGCTTGGAGACGACGTATCCTAGTAGCTGTCCAGTTGGTACACCGAAGGTGCACTTTCCCAGGTTTAGTTTTATCTTGTACCTTCGCAGGTTGGCGAAGGTTTCTGCCAGGTCGGCGAGTAGATAACCCTGGCGAGTTGATTTTACCACCACGTCGTCGATGTAGACGTGGATATTGCGGCCAATTTGGCTCGCGAGGCATTCCTGCATGCACCGCTGGTAGGTTGCTCCAGCGTTTTTGAGGCCGAAGGTCATGGCAGTGTAGCAGAAGGCTCTGAATGGCGTGATGAACGCCGTCTTCTCTTCATCCTTGATGGACATTTTGATATGGTTGTACCCATAGTAGGCATCGAGGAAGCATAGTGCCTCCGAGACCGCGGTGGAATCGATGATTTGGTCGATCCGCAGGAGGACGAATTGCTCCTTTGGGCAGGCGCTGTTTAAGTTTGTGTAATCGATACGCATTCTCTAGGTCCCGTTTTTCTTCTCGACCAGGACTGGGTTTGCCAGCCACTTGGAGTACTTGATTGGCCGGATGAAGCCTGCAGCGAGTAGTCGCTGCACCTCCTCGGCGATGGCTCGGCGACGCTCTTCATTGAAGGGCCGCAGCGACTGCTTGATGGGTCGCACTTTGGGGTTGGCGTTGAGTTTGTGCTCAGCGAGTTCCCTCGGGACACCAGACATGTCGGATGGTTTCCATGCAAAGATGTCCCTGTTCTCAAGGAGGAACTCGATGAGCGTGCCTTCCTATGCTGGGCTCATGCCCGTCCTGATCGTCACCGTCTGGCTGGAGTCGCCTAGGACCAGCTCGATGGTGCGGGTTTGCGTCGTTGCCTCAAAGGCGGTGGAATTGTCGCCCTCCGAATTGGGCTTCTTGAGTATGGTGGGGTCGTCGCTGTTGACCCCGCTCGCGTATTTGGCGAGCTCCTCGGCATGGTTGGCCTCCACCGCGATGATAGCGTCGGCGAGTTCGGCTCCTTTGGCCTCGCATTCTGTGGCCATGTCGGGGTCGCCGTGGATAGTGATGATGTCGCACGGCGCATGTATCTTCATCGTGTTGTACGTGTAATGGGGTGCTGCCATGAATTTGGTGAACGCCTGGTGCCCTAGAACGCAGTGGTAGGGGCTGTCGAAGGGCACCAGCTCGAAGACAATCCGCTCGGTGCAGAAATTTGCTGGTGTGCCGAAGGTGACTGGCCGCGTCACCTTTCCGATCGGGTACGCCTTCCGACCGGGGACGATGCCATGGAAGGTGGTGTAGGTCGTCTCGATCATCGACTGCGGGAGCCGTAGTTGCCTGAAGGTGTCCAGGTACAGGATGTTGATGGAGCTGCCGCCGTCCATCAGTGTTTTGGGGATCCAGTAGTCTCCCACCTTGGGCTTGACCACTAGGGCGACTCGGCCCGGATATTCGATCCGTGGCGAGTGGTCCTCTCGGCTCCAGGTGATTGGTTGCTCGGACCAGTTGAGGAACTGGGGGATGTCTATCTAGGACACCGCATTGACGGCGACGAAGCGGGCGATGACCTTCTTCTCGCGCTTCGTGTTGAAGCCTGTGAAGGTGTGGAGCGAGCCGGCGACGCTGCCAAATTTTCCGTCATTTGGCGGGTTGTTGTCAGGGTCTTCCCGCGCGCGTCGTGCCTTCTCGATCTCCTTGAGAGAGTGGCAGTCGACGGTTGTGTGCGTGGCGGGCTTTCCTTCTCTGCTATGAAACACACAGGGTTGGTTGAGAAGGGCCGTGGGATCGAACCTCGGCTTTGCCTTGTAGTTGCCACCGTCGCGGCGATGTCCTCCGTCGCGGCGGAAGCTCTTGGGCTCGTGCTGCGCGTATCTGGCATTGGCGACGAAGTCGACTCACCCGTCACCGCGGCACTTGCCGGTGAGGCGAGTGTTGCTATAGCATAGCTCGGGCCGTCGTGGCCGCTCGTGCGGCGATGTCCTCCCGACTCGTCGTCGGTTTCTTGGTTTAGGTCCTCCTCCACGTACTTCTTTGCGATCTCCAGGAGGTCCGGTATGTTGTCGAGTGTGCGGTACACTCGTTTGAGCTTGATGATCAGGGGCTCGTAGCGGCACGAGGTCTTGAAGCAGTGGATCGCGGTGTCCGGGTGGATTCCGGCCGCGTTATACCATAGATCTTGCCACCGTTCGACCAAGCTACAGGTCGACTCGCGGGGTCCCTGGACGCACCGCTCCAGGTCCTCGATGATGGTGGCATGGGTGTATGAGCCCTCGAAGTGCCTGACGAAGGCATCGCGTATCTCCTCCCAGGAGTCAATGCTATCCGTGGGGAGGGTGTTAATCCACTGCCTGCACGCCCCCTCCATCATTAGGGCGAGGTAGCGGGCGGTGAGTAGATCGGTGTGGCTGGCAATCCCCATCGCCATGAGGTAGGTATCCAGCCACACGGAGGGATCGTACGAGGGGTCGTACTTCTCTATTTCCTTCGGCGCTTTGAAGTTCGTCGGGAATCTTTCGCCTCGGACCATCGGTCCGAAGCACTAGGGTCCGACTTGGCTCAGCGATCCCCTTGGTTCGCCATCGCGGCGGTTGGTGAGGGTGTGCCGCAGATCGTCAGGCTGGCGTGCGCACCAACTTTGGTTGTTGATGATGTAGGTGCGTGCGTCGACAGGATGCCCGTTGGCTGCGACGAAGTTGTTCGTCGGCCGTGGATCGTTGGTGGAGAGTGCCGCGTTCATCTGTCGGTGTTGGAGCTACAGGGGCTCGGGTGGAGGGCAGTTGAGGGTATTCGCCACCATGGGGCGGCCGCTCGAGGCCGCCCTACTGCCTAATGAACGCGAATACATCCGACCCTGTGAGTCGGTGCCCGCATTTTGTTGCTCGACTACTTTGGCGAGTAGAGCCTTGGCGTACTGAATCTGCAGGGCGCCTTCGCCAGTTACTTGGATGTTGTCGACCGCAGCTCGGCTTGCGATGACGTTGTCCATTGGGGTGGAGAACAGCGGGAGGCCATTCGCGTATCGCTCTCGTGAGGAGACCACGATCCTTGGTTGGTCCCTGGGGGCGCGCGATTGGGTGGTGGTGGTGCGCCGTTGGCCGTCTCCCCTGGTGGGGGTCGAGTGCTTCCTCCTGGCGGCGCGTTGTCGCAGATCGCGCGCTCGGCTATGCGAGTCAGGTCATACTCGTCGTCGAAGTTCAGGGCGCGCCCCTGGATGGCGGGGTTCAGGCGCGACCTGATTTGAAGTTGGTGGTATCGCGACAACTCCTGCGCTGTCGCCTGCTCGAGGTGAAATTTTTCGCGCTCGGCTTGCTCCTTGCGGACTGCCTCCGCCAGCTTCAGGCGGAGTTCCTCGACCTCCGTTGCTGTCGCGTTTGGTGGGATCGGCATGGAGAAGGGGTCTTCCGATGGGTCGGCGTCGGTCGCCATGTAGGTCGCGGCGTGGCGACCGGTTCCATCGTGGAGGTCGGCGGAGTTCTCCAATCCGGAGTCGAAGTCGAAGATCCCAAGGATGGAGCGGTCTTTGAAGTCTCCGACGTTGGAGACCTGGGTGATAGAGCCTGCGGGTGATGCGGCGACAATAGATCCGGCGTCCGACGCCGGGGTCGCCGAATTGGCGTTGTCGTTGAGGGCCGCGTCATCCGCAGCCACGGTGGTTTCGGCCACATTGCTATGGGCCGAGTCGTACTCGGAGGCGAGGAGGTGGATCGTGCGGACCTGGCTCTCAGAGATCCGGTCGCGGGGCGGTGACTCACGGATGCGAGCCGAGTCCTCCGAGACGATGACGTCGGTGAGGCCGACGAAGAGGCTGATCGTGCCGACCGGCAGGATCACGCTGTGTGTGACAGGTCGCGCCGCCGGGACATAGCCGCTCGGCAAGATCTAGAGCATCTCGCCGATCGCGATCATGCAGCCGGTGGCGATCGACTCGTTGATGGGCAGATTGGATCTCGCCGCAGAACACCGGCCTGACCGGCCAGGCCCCACGGTGGGCGCCACTGTCGTGGGAATGACCATGGCAGACACTGCAATCGGCAACGAGTAGTAAAACACGGGGCAAGGGCGGCCAGCCATCTGCGGTGCGAGATGAGGGCGGATACACAAGGATTTACCCAGGTTCGGCCCCCCCGGAGGGTAAAGACCTACTCCTGCAAGATCGTATTATGATGAGAGTACAATGGGGCGAGCTCGACGACTAGGCGGCGAGTCGCTTGGGTGTATGATGGAACGTATCCTATATGCGTACCCTAGGGAGGTTTATATAGGCTCACCTCGCTAGGGTTTACAGATCACAACCGAATTAGTTAAGGATTCGGAGATTCTATGACCTAATCCGACTGGGCCTAGCTACACTTCTGGGCCTTCAGCTTCCAGTCGCCTCAGTCCACGCCAAGTCTTGATCCAATCGACGTCCTGCAAGCCCATTCGCTAACGGCTTGGGCCAGTAGGAAACGTCCTACTGGGTATACCCCGGTAGGCATATCCCCATCATTAATTACTATTTTAGTTGATGCTTGTGAGTGGAACCATTGGATTATTGTTTATGTTCAGATTGTTATCCATTATCATATCATCTTTGATCTTGATCCATATGATGTCTTGTGAGTAGTTCGTTTAGTTCTTGAGGACATGGGAGAAGTCATGTTGTTAGTAGTGAATCTGTGATGAGTTATTATTCAATGGTTTAGTATTTAAGTTGTGGTGTTATTCTTCTAGTGGTGTCATGTGAACGTCGACTACATGACAATTCACCATTTATGGGACTAGGGGAATGCATTGTGTATTTGGCTACTAATCGCGGGGTTGCCGGAGTGACAGAAACCTGAACCCCTGTTAGGATACCTTTGCACAAGGGAGTGTAGGACCTCAGAGTTTAAGGTTGTGGTTAGATTTATATCTTAATTACTTTCCTGTAGTTACAGATGTTTGTAGGGGGTTTAATCACAAGTATGTATTAGTCCTAGGAAGGGCGATATGTTAGCATAGTTTCACCCACACAACACTTACAAACACCAAAGAAGAGTACTCAGCTATTTGAAGCGAAATCACTTGACAGAATTCCCATGTGTCCTCGAGAACGTTTGGTCCTTATAAGTACTTCCACCGGCTTGTCCTTTGCTAAGAAAAGATTGGTCCACTTGCTCCGTTTGTTTACTGTTTTTGTTACTTGCTCTTTGTTTTGTTGCCTTGTCAGAAAACCACTAAAAATCCGTTTGCTAAGTATTCACAGGTATTTCCTGCTCCATACCACTGTTTAGCACCTTCTGCTCCTCGTTAGGATCGACACTCCTATTTATCGAAAGTACTACAATACACCCCCTATACTTGTGGATCATCACGGGTCATTTTGGAAAACGTCTGACAACGGAACAGTATGGCCATCCAACTGTCCATAACCGCGGACGGAGCTATTCGAATAGTTTGACACTTTACAGAGGTGGTACACTTTCACCACAACATTCGATACATCCATTAGGAACAATCCTGAATCATCATACTTGGTATGCGGATAATCAATCCTAACCTTTCAATTACACAACCTAGTATAGGCACCTCCCCTATGAGTTTGGCCTCCCAACCATGACCATCCGTCATCTTGGGCATTGCATAGGTGGACAGTTACATTCACAAGGTAGCATCAGCTCACCTCATTCCGCGAGGGAACCCATACTAAGGCATATAAACTTCCAGTCAAGCCCTACCCAAACTCGGGTATTGTGGTTGTATGGTAAACGTTGGAATGGTATCGCATCCAAACCCAACCATCAGTTTTTTATCAAAGTCAAGTCACATACTTCCTTCACCATCATATTCAAGTCATTGTGTCCATACCATGTCAAAACATTCAATAGAATGACTCATCATTCTAAGGTTTTCATAATCAGTTGTTCCCATCTAGTGATCAAGTTTACTTTAGCACTAGCATCTATCAAATGGGGGTGTCACTATTTGAGGGGTATCAACTAGTATTTCTACCTACATCAAGTTCCAAGCTCTTGATGGCATCCTTCCTAATCTTCCACGGATCACCAATTAATTACTACTTGAACAACTTTAATAAAAGAAAGAAAGGCAAAGCTTGCAATTAAAACTGAGAAAATGGTATACTCAACATAGTATCCTAAAGTATGCATAATAAGGCTTGCATGGTCTAGCATGCTTAGTATAGCTTGCCTTGGTTGGTAAGGTGGTCGAAGTTCTCGTCCTCGCCTTTGTAGAATTCTTCCTCCTCGTAGCCCGGATTGATACTAGCGTCTAAAAATAAATACGAGGTACACAATCACCAAACAATACTTAACTACTTCTATTTATCACACAAGGGTCAGACTAGATGATCTAGCATCATCTCTATCATTACAAGAAAGGGTGATAAGATTTTTTATCTTATTTTTAGAAAAGTAATTTCTACTCATTGAAAAGTTACTTAAGATTTCATATATCCACTTCAAATATGGGATCATATTGACACATGTCATCACCACATATTCTACTACTTGAGAATGTGATTTAAAGTGGTTGGCCTAATTTATAAAGTTTAACACTATTATTTAATAATATTTAAGTGGCTACAAATGACTAGAAAGCCATTCTTTCATTTTGGTTCAGGACTACTGTATGTAAGTATGTAGATCTCATATTCAGAAAGGTCTTGTCAAATGTGATTTTTGAGAGTTGGAATCAACTCAAAATCACTTATGGTTGATTTTAGAAAAATGTTTGAAGTTGCAAAAGCTACTGTATTGTTATTTTTACCAAGGGTGATCCATAGTTTCAAACTGTTTGAATTCAATGGGAGTGATTAGATATTTTCATCTACTTTCAAACAAAATTGGATTGATTCAATCTGGTGTAGTGAGTCTCTCTAAATTTATTTTTAAAGTTCACTACAGAATAGGATTTTCAAATAAAGGATAAAACTAAGTTTGAACTGATGGGTTGTGCGCGGTAACGCTAATGGGCTGGCCCAACGAAGCAACGTGCGCGCAGCGGGCTGCTCCGGGGTTGGTCCTACCTGACAGTGGGTCATCTACGCGAAGCGGTATCGGTGAATCTAGGCCTTATGATTAGAGCGCGATCAATGGCTGAGCATCGTCTCTGTCACAGGGCACGCGCGGGTCAGAACCCTAGCGCTACGACGGGGGTCGTTGGGGGGGGGTACCAGGGCTCTAGCTAGGTCAGGCGATGGGGGCGAACGAACGAGTCGACGACGATGGTTCGAACGGTGGCCGCGACAACTCCTAGGGTGGATTCTAGCTTCGGCTCCTTCCTTACTCTACATCGACGAACTCCGGTGAAATTCCAGCGCAGTGGTGCTTGCCTTGCTCCAGGGTTGGGTCAGAGAGGTTCCTGGGTGAGAGAGGAGTGGAATGGTGTGCGTTTTAGGGTTGGGGGTGGCCTCTATTTATACTATGGCGAAGGGGGCATGACGGCATGGCTCGGGCTCGCCAGCGACGCAGTTACAGTGAGCTAGGGGCATGGCCACGGGCATAGGTTGACGCGGTGCTTCAGGGCGAACGCCATATGCACAGTGGCCCGACGAGGCGCGATCTAAATCGTTCTAAATCATCCATGCCCTGTGGCTGTACTGACAACATTCGTCACAGCATACGGTGGTAATGGTGCTCGCGCGGTCAAACCATCATGTCTGGGAGCTTGCTGGAGTCATGGCGGACGTAGTGGCGGAAGGTGAGGGCAAGGCGCGGCGTGTATGCGCAGGATTGCTTGGCGCTCTAGCACGACGACCGGCATGGTTCGGTGTTAAATGGGCAAGGTTGTGTTGGCATTTCCTCAAGTTGTCTTTGGTCGTGGCGTGCACACGCAGAGGCGGTGAGGTTAGGGCTACCTCCTAGACATCATGGGAGAGGGCAGCATGGTCTATGGCTTCGTGTCCATGTCGGGGTGGCAAGGTGAGCTCGAGTACCACTTTGCATGGGTCAAACGGTGAGTGAGATGATCTCAATTGCGTAGGCTTGTACTGGGGGAGTTAAGTGCACGATGTGTGAGCTCGGTGAGGTCACAATGGTGAGCAAATGATTGATCAAAACAGTAGATAGTTGGTAGAGTTGTACTATGATCACCAAGTGATTGATCAAATGGCCGCAAGAACTAAACCATCACCAAATTCAATGATTTTTGGTGGGTGTTCTGATACTAATCTTGGTAGTGTCTGGGTGCAATAGTTTGCCAAGTGGTGAAGGTTTCAGTGGTTTTCCAAAAATGGCTATCTTGATACATAAGATAGATTCAAATTTGAATTTCCTCTCAAATGGGTTTGAAAATGTTTCTGCAAGGTTGGAAAGCTCCACTGGGTTTAGTGTCACTAGGTCTAGCAAGGGGAGAAAAGGAATGGGAAAGTTTCTGTTTGAGATTAGTTCGCTCAAAGTGAGCTAATGGTTAACTTTGGCAGAAATGACCATTAGGTCTTAGGCTTCATATTTTAATTTTATTTTGTTTTGATTTGGTTTGATAGTGACCTAGATGATATGGTTTTGATCTTTAAACCATTTCTCATCATTTACAATAATCACACATGGCATTGAAATCATTCATACACACAAGCAATAAGATTTGAATTTAATTTTTTTGTTAACCCTAATCTTGATTAATTAGGAAATGATCTTCATTAATATTTTTGGGGTGTTACACAACTGCTCCGATGTTGGTCCTTCCAGACACTAGCAAAGACTTTGTCTTCTTCTGTGACGATTTTTACCAAGGTCTCGGATGTGTGTTGATGCAAGATGGGCATGTGGTGGTTTATTCCTCCCGTTAGTTGAAACCACATGAGAACAACTACCCAACTCATGATCTAGAGCTTGCAGCTGTTGTTCATGCTCTTAACCAATGGCGACATTACCTCCTCGGTAGTCGTTGTGAGTTATACTCGGATCACTAAGTCTAAAGTATCTATTCACGCAACTTGATTTGAATCTCATGGAAAGAAGTTGGTTGGAACTCATCAAGGACTATGATTTGGGTCTCAACTATCAACCTGGCAAAGACAACATCGTTGCTGATGCGCTAATTTGTAAGTCTTACTGCAACAACCTGATGATCAAACAAGCTCAACCTTCTCTTCATGAGGAATTTGCTTGGTTAAACCTTCAAGTAGTTCCTCGTGGGTTTCTTTCTACCCTTGAGGTAAAATCTTCTATAGATGATGAAATCAAGCTAGCCCAGAAATATGAGTCTGAAGTTGCTGAGATCAAAGAGAGCTTTGCTAGCGGAATTGCTAAATGTTTCTCAATTGATGGTCAAGGAGTGGTTCACTTTGGTAACCGCTTGGTAGTGCCAAAGAGAACAAAGTTGAGGGAATTAATTCTCCAGGAGGCTCATGAAACACCTCTTTTTATTCACCCTGGAGGTACCAAGATGTATCGGGATCTTCGTCAAAGATTCTGGTGGTCTGGTATGAAGAAAGATATCGCTCGTTTTATTGCTGAATGTGACGTTTGTCGTTGTGTAAAAGATGAACATCAAAGACCCGCTGGTCTTCTGCAACCACATCGAATCCCTGAGTGGAAATGGGATGAAATTGGTATGGACTTCATCACTGGTCTCCCTAAGACTCAAAAAGGAAGTGATGCAATCTGGGTGATTATTGACTATCTGTCCAAGGTTGCTCACTTCCTTCCCATCAAGGAAAGTCTTCGACACTGGCCGATCTCTACGTCTCCCGAATTTTTGTTCTCCATGGTATTCCTAAGAAGATAACATTTGATCGTAGAAGTTTGTTCACCTCTAAGTTTTGGGAAAGTTTCCAGACTGCTATGGGAACTCGCCTCTCCTTCAGCACGGCTTATCATCCTAGTAGCGGTGGTCAAACTGAAAGGGTGAATCAAATCCTTGAAGACATGCTCCGAGCATGTGTCATATATTTCGGCAAGAATTGGGAGAAATTCCTTCCTTTTGCTGAATTCTCCTACAACAACAGTTATCAATCCAGTATAGACATGGCACCATTCCAGTTCTTATATGGAAGAACCTGTCGTACTCCTTTGAACTGGTCGGAAACCGGCGAAAGAAAGTTATTTGGACCGGATATGATCCAGGAAGCAGAATATCAAGTCTATATCATTTGAGATCATTTGAAAACTGCTTAATCTCGCCAGAAAAGCTATCATGATCGTTATCATCAACATGTTGAATATAAAGTTGGTGATCAAGCTTATCTTCGGGTCACTCCCTTAAAGGGTGTCCATCGTTTCGATGTTAAAGGCAAACTGGCTCCTCGATGTGTTGGTCCTTTTTGTGTTCTTTCTAGGCAAGGTAAACTCGCATATCAACTAGAGCTGCCTGCAACTTTCCTTGAGGTGCATGACGTCTTTCATGTGTCTCAACTCAAGTGTTGCTTCAAAGACCCTGTTCGTGATGTTGATCACCAAACTCTTGATCTTCAAAAGGATCTGACTTATCATGAGTATCATGTTCGTATCCTTGATGAAACCGAGCGCAAGACTTGTCGTCAGAACATCAAATTCTTGAAAGTTCAGTGGTATCTTCACTCTAAGAACGAAGCAACCTGGGAACGATAAGATCGTCTTTGATCTGAGTACCCTACCTTCTTTTCTAAAACTTAGGAATCTCGGGACGAGATTCTTGTAAGTGGGATAGAGCTGTAACAGCCCAAGTATGTATTATTGTGATTAGTACTTAATCATTGCATGCAAGTGTTTAAATTAATAAAGTATATGCATGTGACCAATTGTTTGAACAAATGCAAACCCTAAACCCTAGTTTCCCTCTTACTCTCAAATACATTCAAAAGGTTTTGAATTTCGAAAACTACTAAAAGTTTTGAAGCCCAAAATGTTACAAGGGCCTCACATTATTTTAAATGTTTTACAAAACCTGTGGCATTTTCGAAATGCCCCAAAACAATTTTGATATGGATATCCAAAGAGATAAATTAAAAAATAAAAAGGAAAAATGTTTCTGGAAATTAAAAAAACAGATCCAGAAACCCTAACCAGGTCGGCCCATCTCTCATCTCTTCTCTCCCTGCCCCTCGCGTGCGCAGGCCAGCGGCCCAGCACGGCCCACCCGGGGCCCAGAAGCCAACCCATACCGCTTCGGCCACCGCCTCGCGTCGTCGTCTTCGTCGATGACAGGGAAGCACCTCCGTGTCGACGCCGCCGCCGTCCGCCAATGGAGCCGCACCAAGGTTCAGGTTGCCACCCGCCGACGCCTATAAGAAGCCTAGCCGCCGCAGTGGAGAAGCCCCGGTGCTCCACTTCCCGTTCCCCATAACCCTATCGCCATGGATGATGAGATCTAGCTTCGGACCCCATCGGTGCCCCACCGTCTCCGGCCTACCCTCGCTGTTCTGAGCCCGCATGAAGCACCGCCTCGATGTGCTGATCATCCTCAACAAAGGAATTGAGCAGGGGCGCTCCGAACCGCCGTCAACGTCGTCTTCCCCGCCTCTGGCTGCTGCCTCCGTCGATGTTGTTGACGTTGTCCGGCCTCCCCACTCCTCACCGACCCCTACGTTCGACTCGTGGTGAGCCGATGGTCCCCGTGGACCCTCTCCCTCGCCCCTCTCGCTCTGGTTCCTCTTCTCCATGGTCACCTGCAATCTCCGCCGCCGCTCGTCGCATGCCATGCTCTGGTGACCAAATCCGGGCGGCACCGCTACTAACTAGCTCGCCTTGCTCCCCTCTTCCGAACATGCCTACCCGCGCAGCCCCGCATAGCCCCAATCGTCGTCCTCGTCGCTGATATGTGTCTCACCACCAGGATGACGTCACCTCGATGTCATCGTGACGTCAAGCACGTGGGTCTGACCCAGTCAAACCCTGGTCTGGGTCCCACCTGCCCGTGTGGACGCTGAGGAGGCACGGGCCCCCTCCGTGGCTAGGTGTCCCCGCGGTGTAAACATAGTTAGTGTTAGGATATGCTGACGTCAGGCTGACATCATAAATCCTTTAATACTTTTCAGAAATGTTTAAAAATGGCAGAAATTATTACAAACTTTTAAAATTCATAACTAATTTATATTTAATTAGAAAAATATGTATAATATATCAAAATGTTCAGAAAAATGAGATCTACTTATCTAAGCTATCATCATACATTGTCAAGCAACTTAACACCATAGTTTATGTAAAGGAACATCGATATCCCTTGTTGGGCCGACCTGTTTTGTTTCTTCGCGCGCGTGTCGAAAACACCGATCCCGGCCAACAATTTGCCACACCAATCCCCATTTGGCAAACTTCTCCAGGGTTCGACTTATACCGGTATTGCAAAGTTTAGGGTACGGTCGACAGGGATTTCGATGTGGGGGTTCAAACCACCGGAGCACTACCAGTTCAGGGTTTAAAATATACTTTTACCTTTTTTTCTTCCAAAGCATCCGTTGAGTTGTGTTTGTATGCGTGCGTGACTAGGACTAGGAACAATGTGTAGAAGGACTGGGAGGAGAGGGCGCTGGTGGCCGAGGAGCTGAGCACAAATGTGCCAAGGTATGTGGACTGAGAAGGGTTTGCGGGTCTAGGTTTACTATCTGCATACCCGCCCTTGCTAGGCTTTTACCGTAAGCAGACCCACGGGTTATTTTTTTAACCAAACCCTCCTCGTTGAAGGTGGGTACCCGTCGGGTTAGTGATATAGGGTAGCCATTGCCATGTGGAAGCATGCCGTTGGGCTGTACGCATCTCATTCTGCGTTGTGGCAAAAACAACATACTCCCTCCGACCTAAATTAGTTAATTTAGATTTGTCTAGATCATAGTTCATAAAACCGGACCAGAAGAAACCAGAACCGACGACCCTGACGGTTTCTTAAGCGTATTGGACCGTTCCTGCTGCTAGACCGGTAAAACCGGATCAAACCAGGCGGTTTTCCTTGAAACGGGAGAATAAACCGAGACGGTTGAACCAGTCAAGAACCAGACGGTAAAACTAGATCAAACCGGGCGGTTTTCCTTAAAACCGAAGAATAAACCAAGGCGGTTGAACCAGGTAGAGAAAATTTTAATTGCTGATACCAAAATTCGAACCTCAAACATCGACAAAAGTAGCCTCCTCAGGCCTTCCACAAAATATGATTTTTGGTGCCCAAATCACTTTTCAGGCATCGGGCCTGCACAGGTGGTGCTGTAATTTTTTTCAGGGTGCTCCGATGCCCAAACTCGTTGGCCAATAAAATATGGCAAGTACTACGCGTCTTCCGGGGGATTTGTGTTTTTTATCCCCCGGGTCCCCAGCCAACCACGTGTCTCTTTTTGGTTCAAAAATCCCGCTTTTGCTACAGACATACTCGTTTTTGCTACAAATAGTCCTGGTTTTGCTACAACGTAGCAAAAAACGGTTAGATCCAGAAAATAGAAAATTAGACTGGACCTCACCGGAGAGTTCGCCGGAGACATCGCCGGCGACCGTGTAGCAAAAAAGTTATGTTAATGTAGCAAAACGGACCTCACCGGAGACTCGCCGGAGACCTCACCGGAAACTTCGTAGCAAATAATTTACGTTATTGTAGCAAAAACATATAACAATTGTAGCAAAATGTTTTTTCTAATGTAGCAAACGGGATATCGTCGAAGACATCGCCGGAGATTCCAGCCGGAGATATCGTAGCAAAACAGTAGAGATTGGTTGTAGCAATAAGGTTGTGTGAAAGTAGCAAAAAGTATACGAATATGTAGAAAAAAAATATGATAAGGTAGCAAATGCTTGTAGCATCGACTGACAACATAATTAGCAAAACCGGTCAACATAAGTAGCAACATATGTCTGCTAGAGTAGCAAACACTGACACTAGAGACCGTAGAAGCAACTCGATCGCCTTAGGTAGCACGTTGGCCATGTCCGCTTGTCCCGCAGCTGCTCCGTCGCGGGTGGAGGAGGTAGAGGGCTGCGATGCGGCACAGAGAGGCGAAGGGGCAGTGAGGTGGAGCAGCAGCAGCGTCGCGGGTGGGCGGCGGCGCAGCGAGGCGGAGGGCTGCAAGGCGGAGCAGCGGCGTCGCGGATAGGCGGCGGCGCAGCGAGGCGGAGGGGCAGTGAGGCGGCACAGCAGCGTCACGGGTAGGCGGCGGCGCAGCAAGGCATCACGGCTGGGCAACGGAAGACGGAGGTAGGTGGAAGAATGAGCCAGGGAAGAGATAAGGCTGGTCCTGCTGTACATACGCGACTAGTGAGCGGTGGTGCAACCCGGGGGATAAAAGTAAGCAATCCCCCGGGAGCCCAATCATTTTCCATAAAATATTCCTGATACTGAATCGGAGCATCGAGCACGTCCATCTCACTCGCCGGCAAGCACGAGCAGAAGCGAGACCAAAATGAGGAATAGGAAAGAAGAGCCAGGAGACCCTGCGGCCTCGTGCCTCCGCCGCCCAGCCCGCGGTGCCGTGCTGCCAACCGCCAACCGCGCTACCCAGCCCGCAATGTTGTGCCGCCAACCTCCGGTAGAAGCTGCCCGCGCTGCCCCTGACTTCCATCGCCTCTTCCTCTGCCCGCCCTTCCTCTCCCTCTCTACTACACATCATATTCTTTTTTTTGCGAAAAACTATACATCGTATCCCCTCTCTATCCATACAGAATCAGGAAGAAGCTGTGGGGAATTAGATGAATTTGTGGTGAGAAGAAAAGGGGATTTTTCTTTGATCTTGCGATGAGGAAGACGAGGAAAGGAGGATACCAGGCCGGTCGAGTTTTCTATGCTAACATAGGTCTCACTTCTTTTTTTAGGGCATCGATCATTTTTATAAACGCTGTGAGACCGGTGCCTAAAATATTTTTCAAGTTATCTACCGATGAAGCTAGCCCACTTTTCACTGTTTGGGCACCGGACATACATTGTGGAAGGCCTAACAAATTCATCGAACTAAATGTATTTATTTGATGCCTACTTCCGGTCTTTATTGCTGTATATAGTAGTTTACTACACCTTCTCCAATGATTCGAACCTTTTTTTTTGCGGGCACATTGCGCACTGTAGGAAATGCTGATAGCTGAACAATGATTGCTTTATATACATAGTATAAACATGTTTTTCTTGTGCTATATCATCTACATACACGGTATATCACTAAAAATCAAACCAACAGTATACCAAGCAACTTTGCTGTATGTAAAATGCATAAGTGCGTGTTACATACTTGGCTGTTTGTTGGCTTGCTATATGTGGCCGAGAGTTTTACATGACAAGTTGTTCCTCAGCTGTCATTATGTGAATTTTGTCAAATTGCAAGTCTCAAACATTTTTCACCTATAATTATGTATTTATTGCGACGTTTATAAATAAAAATATATTATTTTATTTCCTAAAAAACTAGACAATGAACCGGTGAACCAGTGGTCCAACCAGTAAAAACCTGAACCAGCAGCCTCATCGGTTTTCACCAGTTCAATTTTTAAATTATGGTCTAGATTCGTTTGTATCTAGACATAATATAATATTAAATTTATTTATATCTTAATAAATTTAAGTCAATTAAATTGGATCGGAGGGAGTAAAGATAATGTGGGACCGCTCAGAAAAAAAGGAAAAGAAAGATCGAGTGGGACTATCGATCCTTCCCGGCATCACCGCAGCCATTAGGATTTCAGCATTCCAGTCCCACGGATCGCTCCTAGCACAGCCGTCGGATCACGTCGCACGCTCCAGAATCACTGAATCACCGAATTCCAGAAACACCAAACCCGCCCTTGGCGCCCGAAAAATTTCGCGATCCCGCCTTCCCGGCCGCTACAAATAACCCCCCTCACCCGAATCCAAACCTAACAGCGCATTTCGACAGCTCCATTCCAATCTCGAATCCTCCAAATTCCTCTCGCTCCGTCCACCGTCAGCTACCTCCGATGGCCCGCACCAAGCAGACGGCGCGCAAGTCCACCGGCGGGAAGGCGCCGCGGAAACAGCTGGCGACGAAGGCGGCGCGCAAGTCGGCGCCGGCCACCGGCGGCGTGAAGAAGCCGCACAGGTTCCGCCCCGGCACCGTGGCCCTCCGCGAGATCCGCAAGTACCAGAAGAGCACGGAGCTGCTGATCCGGAAGCTGCCGTTCCAGCGCCTGGTGCGGGAGATCGCCCAGGACTTCAAGACTGACCTCCGGTTCCAGTCCTCCGCCGTGTCCGCGCTGCAGGAGGCCGCCGAGGCGTACCTGGTCGGCCTCTTCGAGGACACCAACCTCTGCGCCATCCACGCCAAGAGGGTCACCATCATGCCCAAGGACATCCAGCTCGCGCGCCGCATCAGGGGCGAGAGGGCCTGATCGGCATCGAGCTTTCTTGTCTGATGGTTCTGGTGATCTGGTCTGGCCGTGTGTGTAGGGAATGTTAGAACCTGGATGTGGTTGCGTCTCAGCCTGTTGATTTGCTCTCTGTAGTGATGGCTCGCCTCTTGTACTCGTTTCAATGAAATGCTATAAGTGATCCACTGCTATGTGAATGTCGTGTTTCTTCGGTATGATTTTTTTGATCTCCATTTTTGTTCCTGCTGCTTTGTTCATCTGATGCGATCTGCTGGCAACAATGTTAGAATTTTCCGGATTATATTTTGATTGAAATTGAGGGTGTGGGAGCTGCGATTTGGTGGCCAATCGCCAAACGCTGTAGGTTACAGTTGTCGTTCTTGTATTGGGCCTTTGCTCTTCCGTGACAGCCCAGGCCCCTCGCAGACCCACGCATTCGGCCCGGAAACATCGAGCACCTCCGGATTTGCAGCTGCTTTGGATCTCGTCTCTGCGGCTCCGCCATCGCAAGGATGGCTCCGTTCGGTCTGTGGTCGGACAGCGAGCCGGCGGCGATCCGAGCTCCTTCGTTGCGGCACAGCGCAGGCCACAGCCTCTCGCTCGGTGAGGAACTTTTAAGGGGAATCTGTGCTTTTTTTTAGATAAGTAGTTTCTACCGAAGGCCTAAATTTCTGGAAGAGTACTGCGGGTGTCTTCTATGCAGAGTCAACCTAGCCCACCTGTTGCAGTTTATTAGTTTCAGGTTGATTTATTTCCATGAGGATTCGATGCGAGATTTGGCTTCTATGGAATATGGATGCTATTTCTTTCTTTTGTTTGAATTGATCTGTTAAGATGTGTTGTATAAATGCAGTTCTATTTTCAGGACATGGCAGGCGTTACGCCCCTTTCATGAAGAACACAAGTTGGGTAAAGATACATGCTGCCAGCCAGGTGATGTCTATGCATTTTTGTACAGTACAAGGTAGTTTTGCATCAGACATGTAGCTTTATGGATGGTGTAATTCTATGAAGCTGACTGCAGAGTGGTAGTACAGTATCTTGATTAGTTACGGCCAGCGAAGGCCAACGCTAATTTGATGGTTACTGCGGAATCGGAGTACTTACACCGTATTGCAGATACCAAGGCCTCCAAAGACTGGTGGTAGTTTCTAGACAAGAAAAGACATTGACACATTTGTTAGTTAGCAGTTAGCTGTTGTTCAGGCATCTCTGTTTCCTTGATGCTGATAGAACCTGACCATTTAATGGCTGCTGTGATCACCGAAGGTCTTAAGTTGTTGTCAGGATGTTTCACTCAACAGTTTTGTGGTTACCATTTCAGTTGTTCCCCTACGGCGAGGGAACCTGTCGTATTCTCCAGTCTCTGCCATGACTAAATCTTGTCCTGTGCTGTACTATGTTTTTTTTGTCACCCAATATTAAGGCAGCATACCCTTCTTCTTATCAATAGCAGATTGTTTACCCATCTGTTCAACGTCAATATGCTTCTTCTCCTATTACTTCTTGGACATATGCTCACCCTACACATTGCTCCATCCTCTGCTGCCATCGACTCCATTTCACCCGGCGAAGGACTTATTTGCGGTGACAAGCTTATCTCCTTGAATGGCAAGTTCGCGCTTGGCTTCTTCCAAACAGGCAGTAAGTCCCACAACACCTTGAACTGGTACCTTGGCATTTGGTTCAATAAAGTGCCCACGATAACTCCGGTATGGGTTGCAAACGGTGATGATCCAATCAAAGAACCTGCCATGGTTAGGTTCACAGTTTCCCAAGATGGAAATATTGTTGTCTTACATGAGGTTAACAATTCCATAATATGGTCTAGCCAAGTTAGTATCAAAACCAACAACACGGTTGCTGTGCTCATGAACAATGGAAACCTTGTCCTACAAAATACCTCAAGCTCATTTGGCATTTTATGGCAGAGTTTTGACCACCCAACAGATACTTTACTCCCCGGCGCAAAGATTGGTCGAGACAAGGACACTGGTTTGACCCGCCGTCTTGTTTCTAGAAAGAACTTGATTGACCCTGCTCATGGCCATTACTGTTATGAGTTAGGTCCTAAAGGGTTGATACTTACACCTTTGAACTCATCCATAGTGTACTGGTCTAGTGGGGAATGGAATGGACAGTACTTTAGCTCGATACCAGAGATGGTAAGCCATAACTTGATAGATTTCAAGTTTGTGAACAACAAACATGAAGAGTACTTCATATTTACCTTGCTGAATGACACCATGATCATGCATCATCGACTTGACGTCTCTGGTCAAATGAAGACTTTAATCTGGGATGAGGTCTCACAAGGTTGGCTAGGTTCCTACTCCAATCCCAAAGCTCAGTGTGATGTCTATGCTATGTGTGGACCATTCACTGTGTGCAGTGACAACCCTGCTCAATATTGTAGCTGCATGAAGGGCTTCTCCATAAGATCGCAAAAGGACTGGGAGCTAAATGACAGAAGCAGTGGATGTGTCAGAAATACTCCTTTAAACTGTAAAAGTAACAGGAGTACTGCAGGAATGACTGATGAATTCTACTTCATGTCTAACATTGAACTGCCTCAGAATGCCCACAACATAGGTGCTGCTACTAGTGCTAGAGAATGTGCAGATGTTTGCCTGAGATATTGCTCTTGCACTGCATATTCTTGCATTGACGGTAAATGCTCTATTTGGCACGAGGAACTCCTCAATGTAAAACAGCAGCAAACTGACACTATGGATATAAATGGTCCAGTTCTTTATCTTCGCCTTGCTGCAAAAGAGATGCAAACTCGGAAATCTGACAAAAGAGTGACAATCAGGGTTACGGCAATTGCCGTTGTCACTACATTGGGTTTGCTGGCACTTGTAATTCTAGTTGTCCTACTGGTGATTCTGAGAAACGACCGGGGGCAGTCTGGTGGCACACTGAAAAATCTCCAAGAAGGTGGTGGAATTATTTCATTTCGATACATTGTTTTGCAGCGGGCAACAAGAAACTTCTCGGAGAAGCTTGGTGCTGGTGGCTTTGGTTCCGTGTTCAAGGGATATCTAACTGACTCAGCTACAATGGCAGTGAAAAGGCTTGATGGTGCTTGCCAAGGAGAGAAACAATTCAGGGCTGAGGTGGCTTCAATCGGAGTTATACAACATATCAATTTAGTCAGACTGATTGGTTTTTGTTGCGAGGGTGAACGGAGGTTGCTTGCATACGAGCACATGCCAAATCGTTCTCTTGATAGCCATCTATTTCAGAGCAACGGAACAGTTTTAAGCTGGAGTGCTAGGTATAAAATAGCTCTGGGAGTTGCTAGAGGACTGGCTTACCTGCATGAGAGGTGCCAAGACTTGATCATACACTGTGACATTAAGCCACAAAACATACTTCTCGATGCATCATTTGTTGCTAAAATTGCTGACTTCGGTATGGCCAAGTTAATGGGGAGGGATTTTAGTCGGGTTCTGACTACAACAAGAGGAACTGCAGGGTACCTTGCGCCCGAATGGATAAGCGGGGTTGCTATCACATCAAAAGTTGACGTTTACAGCTACGGAATGGTGTTAATGGAAATCATATCAGGAAGACAGAACTCACTTGAACAACACACCGCAGGTGCTGACCGCGCTGTCTTCTTCCCTGTGCATGCCGTGCGCATGCTTCTCCAGGGAGATGTGGCAATCTTGGTGGATGAAAAATTATCCGGTGATGTAAATATAGAGGAGGTTGAACGACTATGCAAGGTTGCTTGTTGGTGCATTCAGGATGACGAGTTCGATCGACCGACAATGGGGGAGGTTGTTCATATTCTAGAGGGTCTGCTTGACCTTGAAGTGCCCCTGATGCCGAGGCTACTTGAGGCGATTACAAGGAGCTCATACCAAACATCTCCCTACTTCTGTAATCCATCAGAATAATAGGGCTGTAGCACGGTGTACATGTGAAATAAACATCTTCGTACTATTGAAGATAGTAAAGCTAGTACCAGTAATCCAGTACCACGTACCAGGTGTGTAGCGTTTCTACGAGAGCCTTGTAATTTCAGTATTCTTGTAGATGGTGCAAAAGTGGTTTGCTTTATTTTATTAGTTTTCATTAAATGACGTCTTTACAAAATTCTCGTTGTTACACTGTCTGGCAGAGTGCCGATTCAGGGAGTTTGTGCCCTATGTTCACAGGAGCATCTATAGCAAATGTATGACGGATATGGAGTGGGAGAAACAAAAATCTTCAGAATTCAGTGAAGCAAACATGTACGGTACTGAAGAAATCAGTAAGCTAGTAGTACCAACAGTTCAGTACCAGGTGCAATGGCCGGGAGCTTCTCCTTCAGGGGGTGCAATGGGGAATTGGTGATGGACGAACAGTGAAAATCACCTCTGATCACTGGATTCCTGAACAGCATATACCGTACAGGGTGAAAACCCTCAGTTCTATTCCGACTACCACCACTGTTCATTGCTTGATCGACGAAGTGGATCGTTGTTGGATTCCTGAGACGGTATATGCTTTCTTTGATAGACAGCGGACTTGATCATGCAGATTCCGATTTGCAGACATGGAGGGGCAGACTTTGTTCGCTGGCCACACACGAAGAATGGCATTTTCTCTGTACGCTCCGCCTATAACATGGCCAGAGCGGAGAAGTTTTCGGTTGCCCAAAGTAGGCGTGGTGGTGACTCTTCTTCGTCCTTCTCCGTCGAGGAGAAGCACTGGAAGCTGTTGTAGAAGATAAAAGCTCCAGGGAAAATGAAAATACACTTATGGAGACTTGCGCATGACTGTCTCCCGACCGGGCTGCAACTCTATAGGCGTCAAATTTCTTTTTTTTTCTCTCGATAAAACGCAAAGGACCTTTGCACTTTATTTCATTAAACAGTTAGAACAGTCTTACATCCTCTTAGGAGGCCGAGTACAAGCGGTGAACCAGGAAAATCAATGTACATCCCAGGTGGTTGGGAGCACGACGCGCAGACCGCGGGCGCCGGGGCGAGCCCACATCCTGGCCTCCTCCTTGATTGCTTTAGTGAGGGTGTGGACCGACGGCCTGGCGCCCTCGAAGACGCAAGCGTTTCGGTGCTTTCAGATCATCCAACGGATGAGGAGGGAGGCGGAGGCCAGTCCTTTGCGCATCGGCTTGGGGGTTGCGGGCTTGGCTTGCAGCCACCAGTCCATGATTGACGGCTCCTGGTCCAGCGGGCTAGCGGTCATCCGAAGCTAGACAAGGATCTCGTGCCAGGCTTGGCGGGTGATGGGGCAGCCGAGAAGGAGGTGCTGAATCTATTTCGGGGCCTGGTCGCAAAGCGGGCACCGGGGATGGTGCAGAAGCCTATGGCACGCAAGGCGCTCCTCCGTCCAACAACGGTCAAGGTATGCGAGCCAGTGGAAGAATTTCACCTTCCGCGGCGCCTAGCTCTTCCAGATCAACTTCCAGGAGTAACAAGATGTTGATCCTTGGAAGGTGGCCAGGTAGCAGGAGCGCCAAGTAGGCGCCTTCCGGAGTCCACTTCCACAGAAGCTGATCCGGGGCATCAGAGAGAGTCGTGCCCTGCAGGATCCTCCAGAGCTGGAGGTATTGGCCAATCTCTTGAATGCCAATGGTGCCGTGGATGTCTCGGGCCTAGCTATTGGCGAGCAAGCCCTGCGCCACCGTCCTGATCTTGCGCCTTCTCTTTGGAATGAAATTGTATAGGTCTGGCGCGATCTCGCTGACCGACTCGCCATTGATCCGGCGCAGAATAGCGCTTTTAGGCCGTTGCCGACCGTCATGGTGGTGGAGGCGTGGAATAACGCATGTTCATCCGGGGAGAACTGTAGGTCCAGGCCGCTCCAGGCCCTGGTGTCATCGGTGCGGGAGAACCAGAGCCATCGCAGCCTCAGCGCAAGCCCCTGGCGCTCGATGTCGGGGATGCCCAGGCCTCCGAGGGAGGTGGGGCGACAGACCCTGCCCCAGCTGACATGACAGTGGCCACCGTTGGTTTCTCGATGCTTGGCCCAAAGGAACCCTCGCTGGATACTAGTGATCTGCTTGAGCGTTTTCTTTGGGGGCGCGTAGGCGATGAGTTGGTGGACGGGGATGGCGCTCAGGACGGATTTGATCAGGGCAAGACGTCCTGCGCGTTGCATCAGGCTAGCTTTCCAAGTGGGGAGCCTGTTCGCGATCCCGTCGACAAGAGGTTGAAGCTGGGCGACGGTGGGTCGGCGGACGGAGAGGGGGATGCCCAGGTAGGTGCAGGGCATGTCCACAATGGGGCACCCAAGCTGTCCGATGACCGGGGACACCTCCTGTCAACACTTGGATTTTTAATCCTAGATGCCTGTTATGCCATACATCGCAATCCCAGGATTTCCATTTTTGCGAGACATAACAGAATTGGATACCATAGTACATCATCCATTACAAACCATACATAAGGTCTTACACAAATAAGGATCTCATGATCCAGTTCTTAATACAACTCAAGCAGCGGAATAACGTAATAGTAACGATAGCGTAGGCGAAGCTCCATCTTCGGGGTCACAGGCAATGCTGACGATGGGAGATGATCCTAGTTGTCGTAACCTTCCTGGGGTCCATCCTCCTGGTACTCCTCTTCATAGTCTGGCCACGGGAATAGCCAGGGACAAATCCATGAGTACTCTTTAAGTACTCGCAAACTAATACTAACAAGTGAAAGGGGTTTTTGGTAATAGGACACTAGGCTCTAGGGTTATTTTGCAAAAGCCATATTTATCTCTACTAAGTTTAGAAGCAACTAATGCTAGTTAAGGTTGTATAACACCTAAGTGGGAACTTGTATCTCATGCCACAACCCTGTTGTGGTCAAGTCAAAGCCTCAGTTCATTTCACAAGTCATTTTAGAAAAAAATCTGACGGGGGAATAATATGGCCACTCCAACTGTCCATAACCGCGGACGCGGCTATTCGAATAGTTTGACACTCTGCAGAGATTGTACACTTTCACCACAATATTCAATACATCCGTCAGGAACAAATCCTGAATTCACCATACTCAGTATGCGGATAATCAATCCTAACCTTTCAATTACACTCCCTAGTATAAGCACCTCTCCTGTGAGTTTGGCCTCCCAACCATGACCAACTGTCATCTTGGGTACTGCACAGGTGGACAATCTTCACAAGGTAGCCTCAGCTCAGACCTTGGCTGTGAGGGAACTAATACTAAGGTATATAAGTTTCCAGTCAAGCCCTACCCAATCTTCGGGTATTGTGGTTGTACGATAAAATTGGAATGATATCGCATCCAGACAACCATCAGTTTTATAAAGGGCTAAGGCTCATGCCTCATCATTTTCATCACCAAAATCATCAAGTGTTCGGAAACACATGTCCAAAACATTTCAAGAGAATGATCCATCATTCCAAGGTTTTCATAACCATTTTTCCACCAAGTATTCCCATCTAAAGTTGATCAAGTTTTATGCTTAGCACTAGCATCTACAAGTGGGGGTAAGTACTAATGAGGGGTGGTACACTTAGTGGGGTTTGACTAAGTTTAATCTCATGCCTTAGGAGGACATCAAGATTATCTAGCTTAGGCCAAATTGTATGCTCTCTTTATGCAACCTTCAAGTATCCTTCTAGTATCTATTTATTCCAGTAAACTCTAAGTAAGAGCTTTGATAAAGAAATAAAGTAATAAAGCTTGTAAGTAAAACTAGGATTGGTTTATCAAGTGGATACGATCACATATGCTTAAGGCATATAGTGGTCATGGTAACAAGCAAGTATTAGCTTGCATAAGTATCAGTATAAGCTTGCATTAGTAGGGTATCTTGCAAGTGTTAGCTTGCACATTCAACTAGTAGCATTAGGCTTGCTAAGTTAATAGCTTGCAAGTATTGGCTTGCACATTCAACTAGTAGCATTAGGCTTGCTAAGTTAATAGCTTGCAATAGTATCGGCTTGCACATTTAACTAGTAGTATTATGCTTGCCTTGTGCACAGCAGTGGTTGAAGTTCTCCTCGGCTTCTTTGTAGAATCCTCCTTCCTCCTCGTATCCTTGGTCGGTACTAGCGTCTATAAATAAATACGATGTACACAATCACCAAACAATACTTAACTACTTGCAATCATTACACAAAAAGGGTCCTATAGATGATCTAACATCATCTCTAACATTACAAGACTAAGGCTTGGTTTAATTCCTTTTATTTTTAGAA
The DNA here is from genome assembly GCA_916181665.1 of Avena sativa. Classification (NCBI taxonomy): domain Eukaryota; kingdom Viridiplantae; phylum Streptophyta; class Magnoliopsida; order Poales; family Poaceae; genus Avena; species Avena sativa. The sequence continues at coordinate 515,837,112 of OV702294.1, forward strand.
AAGTAATTTCTACTCATTGAAAAACTACTTAAGATTTAATATTCTCCAAACCAAACATGGGATCATGTTGACACATGTCATCACCACATATTTTAGTTCATGGGAATGTGATTTAAAGTGGTGTCACAATTTAATAAGGTTTTACCCTTTTATTTTAATTAATTAAAGTGGCTAGAAATGCCTATGGGGCATTCTTTTATTACTTGAACATCATTTCTGTAAGTAAACATATATATTTTTATATATTCTGAAAGGTATGGTTAAATGTGATTTTTGAGAGTTGGAATCAACTCAAAAGCTATTATGGTTTTAATTTGAAAAATGTTTGAATGCAGAAAAGCTTCTGCCTTGTTATTTTTACCATGGATGATCTACAGATCCAAATGACTTGAATCCAACGGGCTTGGATTCAGAACTTCTAGACCTTTCTAACAAAATTGGTTTCATTCAATTTGGTTCACTGAATCGAGCTGGGTTGATTTTTGAAACTAGGTACAGAATTGAGTTTGAATCTAAATAGAAAAATCTAAATTCAAACGAGTGGGCTGCGCGGGAACTGTTAACGGGCCGGCCCAGTGACACTCCGCGGCACGGGGCTCAGCTGACAGGGGGGTTCCACCAGTAAGTGGCTCTTTAAACGCGAAGCGGTACGGGGCAATATCGGCCACACGATCTAAGTCTAATCCAATGGCTAAGGATCGTCGTCCACGCCGGTCAACTCCGGCGAGACTGAAACCTAACGCGGCAGGTGAGGGTCGTTGGGGGCTCACCGGGGCTCAGGCGAGGGTCGGCGAGGCGGGGGAACGACGAAGTCGACGACGGCGAACTCAGGGGTGGTCGCGGCAGCTCCTGGGGTGGACGAAATCGACGACGCCCTTCTTCTCCAGAGGCGGCCTGCTCCGACGCAATTCCGGCGATGCGCTGCTCGCCTTGCTCCAAGAACGGGGTGGCACGATCAGTGAGTAGATGGGAGTGAGATGGTGTGAAGAGTTTGAGCGGGGAAGGCCTCTATTTATAGTCTCGATGACAAGACCGAACGGCATGGGCAGGCGACGGTGGCGACATGGCTACGGGCTGCTAGAGGCATGGCCGGCGGTGGCGATCGCTTGATGGTCTCCTGGAGATGCTCTACGACTTTAATGCGCATGTAGGGGCGGTGGCAAATGGTCTGGAACGTGCGATGCTCTGCGCGGCCGAGGCGGCGTCTTCGACAGCGAGCGGTGGCTGTGAGGCATGGGGCGACAAACGGGGATGTCTGGCGGTCTCCTGGGTCGGTGGCGATCATGTATGCACGCGGCGAGGGTGGCGCGCGGTCTGTGGGCTTCGGTCGAGGGTGGCGCTCTAGCACACGCTCGGCATGGTTGCTGGCGAGCTGGGCGAGGTCCATGCGTGTGGTCCAGTGGCTGGCAGGGTTCGAGCGCTGGACAAGGAGTGGCGGTGGACGGTGGGCTGCCTCCCAGACATGCTGGCTAGGCTTGTTTCTCCTCCTAGCTTGCTATCGACATGGGGGTGACATGGTTGGCTTCGGCTGTTCACCATTGATGGCATTGCCAAGCTCACAGTGATGCTAGGCATTAGTTAAGATGGTTAGATGATCTACTAAGGCTAGTGGTGCCCAGAGAGGGAACAAGTTAGGCTCAATTCACTGCTCAAAACAGTGTTTTAATTTTGTTAGATTTGTATCTGCAAGGTGTTTGATGAAATGGCCGCAAGAATTCAAGTTTTGAATTTTGAAAAGATTTTTGGTGGGTGTGCTAGGTTGGTGCTGGTGAGTCTGCAGATGCTTGGGTTTTGAAAGTTGAGCTTGTTTGAGTGGTTTTTGAAAAAGTGGGATCTTCTCATATGATAAAGATTCAATTTTGAATTGCCATTTAAACTATGCATTTGAAAGTTTCTGGATGATCACAAGGTGGGCCTTGATACTTTGTGATGAGTACAATCAAGGGGTGCAAAGATCCAGAAAAGTTTCTGTTAAGTTCTGAAAGTTTGGGACAGCCAAAGTAGGCATGGGAGTTAAATTGGTCAAAATGACCATTCACTCATTTAGCTTTGTTTTGATTTATTTGTCTTTGAGAAAAGTTTGGGAATTGTTTAGATGATGTTTATTTCACCTAAGAAACATTTTACAAGCAAAGAAACACACAAACAAGGTGGTTCAAAAGAATTCAAAATGAAATGCATACTCACATGAATGCTTCCATAATTTTATTTAGAAAAGTTTTTGTTAACCCTAATTTTGATGATTAGAGTTTGATGATCTAAGTTTAGTATTTTTGGGATGTTACACCTCCTCGGGGTTGCAACGGATCAAAGTGGCTGAGCTTTTTGCGTAGTTGACCGCCAGGCCGGAGGCATGCCCAAAAAGCTGCAAGATGCCCCTGACCGCGGCGACGTCGCTCGGGGTCGGGGGACAAAACAACACGACATCGTCGGCGTAGAGCGAAATCATTGGCAGCTCCTGCCGCGGGTGGAGGCGCGCCAAGACGCCCAGGTCGCAGGCGCGCTGGATGAGCCTGCCGAGGACGTCCACAACGAGGACGAAGAGCTGGGGGAGAGGGGGTCGCCCTGGCGGAGGCTGCAGTGATGCCACATGGGCGGTCCGGGCTCGCCGTTGATCAGCACTCGTGTGCTCGCGGTGGACAGCAAGATGGCCAGGCACTCTAGGAATCTGTCGCCAAAGCCGTATCAGCGCAGGACCTTGAAGAGGAAAGCCTAGGAGATGGAGTCGAAGGCTCTCGCGAGGTCGAGCTTTAATAGGATCCTGGGGGCGCCGAGGCGGTGGGGGAGTCTGGCGGAGTTCTTGACCAAGATGAAATTGTCATGCAGCGACCGTCCGGAGATGAAAGCGTTTTGATTCTTGTCGACGAGGCCACCGAGCTTTGGCACGAGACATAGGGAGAGGGCCTTGGCGAAAATCTTGGCCACCAGGTGTATGAGGCTGATAGGGCGGTAGTCGCTCAACTGGCTGGCCTCGGGACGCTTGGGCAGCAGGGTGAGGAGCGTCTGGTTGAGGCGAGCGAATCCTCTGCCGCGCAACTCGTAAAGTTGCTGGAATGCAGCGAGGAAGTCATTCTTGATGGTGCTCCACCAGGCACGCACAAACTTGGCCGTGAAACCGTTAGGGCCGGGCGCTTTGTGCATAGGGAGATGCTTGACCGCGTTCCAAATTCCTCCATGCCAAAGGGAGCATCAAGGTTGTGCAAGTCAGCGGTATCAATCAACAGCGCCAAGTCGATCGAATGATCGTGGTCAGCCGTGGTGCCCAGCAGCACCTCAAAGTGCTCGCAGGCGGCCTCAGCCATCTCGACAGGGGTGATGAACACATGCCCATCGCGATGGAGGCTGTAGATGCGGTTCTTTTGCTTGGGATAGGTGCACTGCTATGGAAGAAGGCAGTATTTGCGTCACCATCTTTCAGGTTGGCGATGCGGGAGCGCTGGCGGGCGATGGTGCGGTCGAGGGAAGCGAGGCCGAGGTAGCTAATCTTGATAAGATTGCGGAGTCTCTCTTCATGGGGCGCCAGAACTCTATCTTCCTGCGCTTTGTCGAGGCGCAGGAGGAGCTCACACGAGATGACCATCTTGTCCCGGACGTTGCCCACGGAGCGAGCGCTCCAGCTCGTTAGTCTCCCGGCCGTGGCACGCAGATGTAGCAAGAGGCGGCGGAACGGGTCGGGGTCATCCACCAAGAGCCAGGCCGCAGCCACGATGTCGTGGAAGCCATCGAGGCGGAGCCAGAACTCCTCGAAGCGGAAACGACCGCGTGCCGTCGGCATCGGGTTGCAGTCGAGGAGCAACGGGTTGTGGTCAGACACGACGGAGGCCAGGCAGCGCATGTGGCATTCGCCGTGGGCCTCTTCCCAATCCGAGGTGCATAACACCCTGTCGAGGTGCACAAGGGTCGGCGGGGATTGTTCGTTGGACCACGTATAGCGACGGCTGTTGAGGTAAACCTCCTTGAGAGCAAGATCGTTCAGGAGGCGACGGAATTTTCCCATCATGCGCCAGTTGAGGTTGCCGTTATTGTTGTCCTCCGCGCGGTAGATGAGATTGAAATCTCCGCAGATCATCCAAGGCCCCTGGGAGTCAGCGCTGACGTCGCGCAGTTCTTGGAGGAAGGTAATCTTGGTCTAGTCATCCTGCGGCCCATAAACCACCGAGAGCCACCACGACGCACTGCTGCCCACCGAGATTTTCACAGTGATCACGTTCAGAGTGAACAGGGGCTCGGTGATGGTAACATCTCTACTTCGCCAGGCGAGCATGATCCCGCCACGGGTGCCATCAGCGGGAAGGTAAGTGTACTCGTCGAACTCGGGCCCAAGCGTTTCGAGGACAATGGACGAACAGAGCAATTCGATCTTAGTTTCCTGAAAATAGACGATGTATACATAGTTTGTGTCTATCAGGGATCGGATCGCTAGCCGGCACGCTCTCGCGTTCAGCCCACGCACGTTCCAAACAACAAGTCTTAAGCCGTGATCCATGGGAATAGGATCGACGGGTGGCGGGAAGCGTCGACTAAGCCTCGCAAGACACGTCGACGAGCAAGGCCTGGGCTGGGGAGGCTAGGCTCGCGGGCAGCTCGCGGTCGATCAATGCCGCAATGGCAGACACGACGGTGGGGGAAATTGGCGTGGCGAAGACGTGATCGTAGGCCTTCATCTCAACTTCAATGATCTTCTGGTTGGTACCAATGATTCCTAGAGTTCGCAAGATCTGGACCTGGGCCCTGCATTCTGCCGTGGGGCGAGCCGAAGAGGAGGAGCAAGAGCGGCCCTGGCGAGGGGAGAAGTGTAACATCCCAGCATTAGAGCCTAGAAATAAGCTGAACCCAGATGTGTGCATTGCATTCATGCATAGAAAATCCGAATAATTTTCGCGCTTTTGAACAAAACTTGTCAAAGTGATTGAAGCTTCTCTTAACTTGATGGAATTGAAGTAGATCATCAAGTTGACTGCGATAAGTTTCAATATGACCTCTGCTAAAACCTTATTTTGGGTAAGGGAGATTTGATCTAAGGATAGATCAAATGTAATAAAAGTTAAACCCTAATACATTATGATTTATATTTGATCCTTAGGTGATCATATCATAGTATTCATTATAATCACTCATGGGTACCAAGTTAAGGATATAACACAAATCATAAGAATGTAACAATTATATCTTGATCTCATATGCTTATACCATGAGTATCATGGTAATATCTAACCCTACTTCTTAGGTAAGGTTGAGTAGGAAAGAAACTAAATTTAGATCATTCACCATATATCTTTCTTTCCATGTCAATCCTTATCATCTCTATTGAGTTATATTCCAATATCTGTTGATCATCAATGTTGAGAAATCAACTATTGATTCACCAATTCTCAATCTATCAACTCTTGACCAGAACATAGCTTACATTTAAGTGTCTATAAAGAAACAACTAAGAAGAGGTAAATAGTATTGTTAGTTTTAGATATCATCTATAGGATGGGAATGATTGAAGAGAATCAAATCAATAGGATAATTGATGGAGTTAAATCACTCCTAAATAAATAGAATAATTATTTATATCATCTAATTATATGGTAGTTAAGAAGATTACAAGGATGAACCCTGAAGATAGTTACCAGTAGTAATTCTATTGGATCAAGTGGGCATAGTCCATGAATAACAGCCTTAATCCAATTAAAGATACTAAGAAGATAATTCCAATACAATTGTAGGGTTGTATTGGTAAAGCCTTGATTACCAATTGGATACTTAAGCTATAAAAGATTAAAGGATTACAATGATCATGCCTTGCTCACCAGGGTTGAATACTTATATCTTGATTAAGTAACATTGGTGGGTAGAACATAATTGAAAACCTAGTATAGATAAGTTATCCTAGAGTAGTTATTAAAGGTCACATTAATATAATGTGAGGTTGGAGTATGAGTTATTAGAGTAAATGTAAGAAAGTATGATTCAATTAAAGCTAGTATGTCATAGAGTTATGGAAGTAAGGTTATTCATCTTAAAGGATAGTAAGCTTTAGAGAAAGGTAGTTGGATGTATACATCTAGTGGAGAAATATTAGTGAATGATGATTAAGGAAGATTATGAGTGGAGTTTGAAATAACTACTTGTTGGATTGAAGATTATCAATAGTAGAGTAGTGGGTATAACCAAGCAAGGATATGAGAAAACTATGAAATGCTTTAGTATCAAACTCATTGGATTCATCCACGAGTTTAGAAGAATAAAAGGTGAATAAGAACATTCTTGTGAAGTAAAGCTCATCATGTTAATCATGATGATAGATAGGAAAAGGTAGTATATCTAGGAAATTAATTCCTTAATTAGAAATCCAGAATTGTGAATTATGGAAAATAGAAATTCCTGGTAAACACTCAACTCTAAATCTCAAACCAAATATAATATCCATTTCATGTTATTGATCCATCATCTTATATCTATATCACTTTATATGAATATGTTCCTATAGCAAATCACATAAGCACATCTCTGTCAATTCGAACCATCATAATTATATGTGCTTAAGAGTATATTTATCAATTCCTTTTTATAAAACATTCTAGATATAACTTTCTATTTTAAAAGGTGATGTCATCAAATATCACAAACAGAAGACAATATGCTTAGTTATTAAATCTTTTCTCACATCAACAAAGAAATATAAGTAAATTAAGAACCCTAAACTTCTATGTTTATCATAATAGAATATATACATTGCCATTTTATAAGTTAATGGAAGTAGTAATAACCATATTAATTTCTTTTGTATTTCATACATCAAATAATGATATAGGATCATTATACATATAAAAATTTCTATTCAAACTATGAGCCAATTAGAATTAAGTTTTATAAACAAATAAGAAAATATCATATAATAAAGCCATGGTTTAAGGTACAAATAAAAATGAATAATAAGGGCTTCTACATAATATAAAAATGTTTTTTTGATAGAAAATAAATAAAGAAATAATACCACTATTTGATAAACTCATAAAAGAACCTTAATATACTTTATTAATGATGCGATCACTCAGCAAATCAACTCTATAAAGAGAATTCAAATAAAATAAGTAAAATTCAAATCTGAAAGTAAAACAAGAAATGGAAAAAGGGAAAAACAAATAAAAAACGAATCCTGGTCGTGGCCCAACTTCTCTCTGCTTACCTGCCGCCCAGGTGCAGCCCACAAAAGCCCAACAACCAGCCCAGATCATTCTCTTCAGTGACTGACGAGTGGGACCAAGGAAGGATCGCGGGTTGAGAGGAAAGAATTGCTAGGGGGTTTTCTGCAAAACTATCGTCGTCGTCATCCTCACGCACACAGGCAGCTGCGTGCGCCCCGCCGATGCCGTACGCCGTCGTCAGCAAGAATCGACCGCCGCGATGCTCGCCGCCGACCTTGGGAGGAGTAGATAAGATTGCCGCGTCCTCCTCTATCCTCTCATACCAATCTCATCTTCAATCTCGCTCTCCAGACCCACCTCCCTTCCTCACCCGAAACCCTAGTTCGTCGGAGTTCGTCGTTACGGTCAGGTCCGACCACCCCTCGCCTTGTGGTAGCCACCATTGGACGCACCGTCATGGTCTTACTCACCTAAGACCAAGCACGAAAGCCCGCACGCCGGGAATCATGTGAAATCGAGCATTTCTTTCATCGACTGCCGTGGCCATTATCGTCGATTCGCCGTCGTCACGCCTTCCCAAGTATCCTCGACCTCTCTATCATCATCAGGGTAAGCTTATGCATCTCTGGACCCTAGTTTCGCTTGCTGATTCTCACCGTAGACCTCGTTTCGTTGAGCCCCGCCGTTGGCCGCCGCAGAAGCTCATCGCAGGTGTATTTCCGGTGACCACTAGGTAGCGGCGTTACCACCAATAGGTTCGCCTTGGTTTCCTCTGTCCAATAGCATCGACCTTGTTCACCGGAGCTCAGTGGTTCACCGCCGGCGACCATCCTCTGGTGGTGGAGGCAGACTGATGTTAGCATGACATCATGCTGGTGTCATCCTGCCACATCAGCGCGGTTTGACCTAGTCTCTATCTCGCGTGGCCGATGATGTGGCCACCGGCCCACTGGTCAGTGACTAGGGCTAGGTGTGGGTGCGGTGTAAAAAATTATTTCCTGTTTAAGAAATAAATAAAATGTTATAAGCTCAACTATTAATATTCCAGAAATCAAATAAATGATTAAATCTTGTTTAATTAATAACTTTTGATTTATAATTTAGAAAAATATGTATAATATATGAAAGTTTGTAGAAAAATAAAATATACAACTTAAAATTATTATCAAATATTATTATGATGATTATTTAAATAAATATTATTTAACAAAGGATTTATAAGTAATAAAACTTAAACAAATCATGTTTAATATTGATAAGTGGGAAAAATATAAATAAAATACCAAAAATCTTGGAAAAATAAAAACAATACTTTAAAAACTATAATCATACATTATTATTTCACTTAAATAAGTATTTATTATTTATTAAGAATTTAGAAAGTAATAAATCTTATAAAAATCATATCTTATTATTTATAAAACACAAAAATAAATGTAATATATCAAAATGATCACAAAAATAATATCTATATGTTAAAAATATAATATTTCACTTTTGAGTTAAATAAAAAATTCAAATATTTTAATAACTCAAATTTAAACTTATTTACTTAATTGATAATTCATATAAGGGTAAATAAAAATTGTTAATATTTCTAAAAATTAGTCAATTAAGTCTAATAAATAGTATTAGTCTTAAATATTCATATTATGAAGTCATAATAGTTCAAAACATTATCTCTACTATATAATTTACGTTATCGTGGTTTTCGTTGCCTCTCTTTTTCGTCCGTCGTCAATTCATTGGACGGTTTTGCCCCTTCCTATTTGAACATATTACATGTTGTGCCACCGCCTATGGAGAAGTGGTTCTTTTCTTCCTCAGGCTATGAACGAAGGCACCTTATCCTCTCCTCCCTCAGGCCCGCTGCCCTCCCATCCTACTCCTCCTCCTCCAGCGAGTCAGATCGCCGCCACGACGACCCTCTCCCAAGCTCGCCGTCCTCAGTGAAAACCTACTGCGGAAGTCCTTCCTCCTCCCCACCCCTCTCTCTCCTCCCTTTCTCTTATCTCATACCGATCCCTATCTAAAAAACAACGGATGAATCGATTTAGAAGGCCCGCAAGATTGCACGCCTGCTGGAGGAGATCTTCTCGGCGGCGCTCCGCTGGCCAGAACCTCGCCTTCCCCTACTGCACCCCTCCCTGCATCCCTACCCCCGACCAACCCCATCGTGGCGATTTTGGGGAGTTGCTATTTTTGCTTCGGTGGACTCAGAGAGAAATTCATAGTGATAGTGAGAGTGGGTTAATTTGTTACGGCTGAATATTACGTAGATGTGAGGCTCCTTGTTGAAGTTTACTCCTGCTCGCAGTATTTGGCAACCTCTTGCTTGCTAAATTTTCTTATTGGTTGTTGAATTGTAAATACTTATTGTTCGCTGAATTTTACAGAGATGTGAAGAAGCTCTTTGTTGAATTTTTTGTTGTGATTCTGCACATATATTTCAACGTGCTTGTGACGCTGGCCGTAAGGGGTGCCATGGTGGGCGGCGGTTCCTCGCCATCCAGTCTGCCCCCGACGGCAGCCGCAACATCCTATTCCTCGTTGTTTCAGCAATACTAAGCTCTGTTCAGCTGTTTTATTTGTCCTTGGTTCTCTACTTTATGTTTGACAATAGTACTGAACTCTTATAAATATTATACTAAGTAGAAATGCCACTCTTGTATATCTCAAATGATATGGAGTATGTTGTAGTCTTTCTCTTTCTCTTTAAAACATTTTCATTTACTCCACTGCCCTACCTTTCTCTCTATAAAGTAATCAATGTCATTCTCACTGCAAGATGAACAATGGAAAACAGGGATAGGAGCAACGACATGATAAGTTGGATTATTGGACCACATGGCGCTGGTGGTTTGGACGAAGAAAAGAAGTGAGTTTCCTGCTCTATATCTTCAAGGTAGTAATAGTTATTATGCTATTTCATTGTAGTACTCAAGTTAGAATTATCATATCGTTATGGTGTGTGCATAATTAAAATATTTTTTGTGGGAAATTAAAATAATTGATTGGGAAGTAGTCTTAATCAAGCATTTGTGTTTAGTCTTAAATACCAATTGTAATAAGTTAATATGCCCTGTGTAGCATGTAGGAATATAAATACTGTCCAATTGGATCAATTTTAAGTGTAGATGACGTGCTTTAGGAGATGGAACTTTTTGGTATGGCAATGCAAGTCAGAAAGTGCACATTATGCTGCTAATATACCTTATGTGTTTGTAGATACCAAACTCGGGCTGTTACTGAAACATCCATAAAGTATTGGTGTTCCTCCGCCGCTTAGGCTAGGGAAGTGGCAGAGAGGGAGAGGGTGGACGGCTACAGGGCAACGGCGGTGCCACTGAGGCTAGGGACTCGCGCCGGCGCGGAGTAGGGACACCGTCCTCCCGCCTAGAGTCAATACCGAACAGACTGAACACTCGTTGTTTACAGCTATAAAATTATTCAGTTTATGCATCGCTTCTGTTTTTGTAGTTTTTCGTTTCTCTTACTACTGTATTTCAAACTGATTTCAGTGATAGCAGTTGCTACTTGCTATGGAGACCATCTAGAGTGCGTTCAGTGTTCTGCTTTTGTCCAAATAAGAGACATGAATTGTATCCATGATGCTGCGGTGCTAGGGCGTTGTAGTTAGAGGAGCAGATTCACGAGGCATGGTGGATGCAGAACATAAGCTAGCTGTGGAGACATGGAGAAACGTGAAAACAAGTGGATGCACTATCGTTGATGCTAGCTAGCTTGCTGCTGGTTTGCATCGGCGATGCTAACTAGGTTGCTGCAATTTGCTTGGGAGTAAGATATAACGAAATGTGCTTCTATCTAGCTTGCGTTTCTTTGGTATTATTAATGTTTTTATTTCAGTTAATAGTGCAATATTTTATATGCCTCGCTACACTATTCTGTCTTCTGGGCTATATGTATTCTTGATCTTATAAATTGCTAGATATAAAATATGAGTTCTTCAAATAGAGACTATGTAAATAAGAAAGCACATAAAATATATGAGTTCAGAAATTTTTCTCTAATCTATAACATACTTGGTTAACTTTATTATGGAGTGTTGTTTCAAAAATTGATCTAACATGCTTTTTTTCTTGAATTATCATTAAAACTTCCAAAAGAAAATTTTGGGCGGCTGATTTTGTGGAACACCCAAGTAAGGGTAGATCTTGCTTTTTTTAATCATTGTGCACCATAGGTGTTTACTTAATATTATATTTTAACAACGAGAATCTATAACAGATAAACTTCTAAAGGATTTGCTTTGACCGCTTCTTCTTCATATAGAAAACACTCGTTTAATATATTACTCTCTCTGTCTCAAAATAGATGTCCCAAATTTGTTCCAAATTTTAACAAACTTTAGATATCTATTTTAAGACGAAAGGAGTATCAATTTAGAATTAGGTTGTATGATTTTGTTCTTAAACACATTCTTATTTCTTAGATCCGTAACAACGCACAAGCGTGCAGGAGAAGCTTCGCCTCGACATGCTCTGTGTCTTTCCCACATGCGACCGGAGTGGTGACTCGAACCCTAGCTCCCGTCCCTCGCCCCCTCCCCGCCGCTGGGCCCTTCCTTTCCTTTGTGCAGGGCAGATCTCTCTATGGCGGTGGTGTGATTCAACGGAGGCTGACAAGGCCTGGCACAGCGGCGACTGACAAGCAACGTCAGGGGCGACCTCTTGCATATGGAGGCCCCAGTGAGTTCGATGAGTGGCGGTACGGCGAGCAAGCGGAAGCATGGCTTTGATTGTGGGTTCGGTGTCTCGGGAGCGAGGGTTTATTTAGTCTCGCAGCGCAGAGATGTTGGTAGCATGTAACAAGATACTGCATATTCCAGATTTTAAGAACCCGTAGCAATACTGGCATTCAACTAGTAAATACAATTTTGATAAATTATCCTTCAACCGAAGGAGTAATCTATATCTACACCTCTATACCTAATAATAAAGCACGAAGTGTTTCTCCCGGTCCAACACTTTTTTGGACCCTTTTACCCTTCCACCAAAACCAAAATTAAGAAGATGCCACCACCAACAAAAAAAAATGATTCACAAAAAAAAAACGATTCTCCTGGTAAACTAAGATAACGATCCGTCTGATTTTCCTAATAGAGATTTGTAGCCGTTGGATCAATGTCTCGCGATGTCATAGCTATTTTCCCGGCGCACGCCGCCTTTCTGAACTCTCCGGCAAGATTACGGAACAAAATTCACAGCAAGAACAATATTGCGTGTCGTCGAGCGACCAGCACCGGCCTTCCTCATCGTCCGCCCCTAGCCTCGCCGTCGGCCTCCTCTCCATGTCATCATACTCATAGCTTCAAAGGTAAAATCCAATCCATCAAGCTCCGCATATCCCAAATCCCTTTCCTATTTAACCTCTGATTCTTCCCATCTTCCATGTTCGCTGCAATCTAGCAGATGAATCTCCCACGATGGTATTGCAGCTGCAGTTGAGGAGTTCAGTTTGATGCAGATTCAGCCGTCGCTGGCATTCGGCCGGGAGGCAGCGAGCAAAGCAACTACCACGGCAGCAGAAGACAGATATGCACATCTTTCCTCCTCTAACAGGAGGCGAGCGCGACCTTCACCACAGGTATTAATCTGAATCCATGTTTTAAAACATCAGGGGAGAAAGACTGCTGCAGTATGTGTGGTGGATTAGTCTAGGAGCAGTAACATAGACATCGTGGCAAGCTAGCATGGGATCAAATACCGAATTACCGATACACCTGATGTACGATTAACAATGAGACTTCCCTCTCTCTCCCGCATGACTCGGCTTCCTTAATATCGATCTGGTGGCAGCGAGTTCGTCCGGGCAGAAAATAAAGCCTCTCAAATCCTCTGCCGATCGGGCTGCACCACCGCTGCAGGTTCTTGCTGGCTGCGCCTGAAAAAGTAATCTAACAATTTCAGTTGATGGATGTTGCTATCCATCCAGCTTTCCCTAGCCCATCTAGCTAGCTGAGCACCAGATCAATCAGTCGACCAAACATGCGGGTTTGTTTGAGCTTTGCTACTATATCCACGTCTCTTCCATGTCCGCCTTGCTGGAAAATACTTGGTGCATTGCCATTAGCATGTCGCAGCGTTCCCGACGGTGTCCCTGATACGTGTGCTTGAAGAAGAAGCACCGCCGATCTAGGCGGTGACGTCTTGCATCTAATCCTAAACCCCATCTACGCAGGCTTCTGCGACTGGAGCGATAGTGACTACATGCCCGTGGACAGCTAGACGGCAGCGAGTTAGGTGCAGGCCAAGCTCGAGCTCCAGGAGGTCATCAATTTCCTCAATAACGTAGAGGGCAAGGAGTGCCTGGCGCCTTCTCGTTGGCCTACACGGGACCGAAAAAACATGGCTCACCGCGCCGTTGCGGGAGGCTGGGTGCCATTCTTCTCCGGTGCCATGCCAGGGTTCATCTCTTCATCAGCCTCGGCGCGTCCATGAACCTATGCGATGGATGGTTGGAGCAGGCCATAAACCACTGGAAACATCGTGGCATAGTGCTTGCTCGCCTCGACAACAGGCTTGAGTGAGCAATGGTTGATGTTCAACTTACTTTTAAATTGTGATTGCTTTGCTTGCGATGCATCTTGATCTGAATCCTGACAAAATCAACTACTCTCTGGTAATCTCTCTCAGACATATCTGAGCCACTTTTTTGTTCTTACTTGTAATTAAAATTGGCCTTCTAATAGTCTCAGCTAGACATTAAAAATATATTATTCCTATAGTTTGCACTATATTACATGCGTGTTTAATTTTCAGATATTATGGATATTCTATGCTCATGAATTATGTTTACACTATAGAAAGCCTTACGCACATCCATGATGTAGATCTTTTCTTTCCGTTGCAACGCACGGGTATTGTGCTAGTCTATATCTATATCTATACCTAATAATAAAGCACAAAGTGTTTCTCCCGGTCCAACACTTTTTTGGACAGGTTTACCCTCCCACAAAACCACATAATTATCCACCAATACCACCGGTAAGTGAAAGAAAAAAGTTTGGATAACCACAAACGGTTTCGAAGATATTACTTATGCCACCGCTAAGTTTAAAAGAATAGGGTTCGTTTTCTGCACGCGACCTTACAATCCAATCGATCGCTCACATGAGCCCCATCCACGCGTGCCGCCGGCCAATGCCCTGCGTGCATCCGGTTCTTCCCCGCCGTCGAAAGGTGCACGCACGCGTCCGGGTTCCCTTGCCGCCGGCTGGTGCCATGGTCTCGAACAGCCGCCATCCTCCAGGCCGCCAAGCCGCTGCCCTCAAGAATTCAAAGCATAAGGCCCTCTTCGTCCCGTAGCAGACATCGTTTTCCCATGAAGTATAGGCCCTCTCGTCCGGTAGCAGTAGCACCTACGGCCACCTACGTGTCTCTGGCAGCAAACTCCCTGCTATAGCTCATCCAAATCCCTTACAGCAGAAGAAACTGTGATTGATTTTTTCAGGAGATTTTTTTTTCACAGAATAAGAAGATATTGTGATGGATCTAATTATTGATTTTTGTTGTTGTTTCAGTCGGTGCATGAATAATGCCAAGTTGTAGACAGTTTCGGTTTGAGCTTGCCAGCCTTTAAGTGGCGCGAAGAACGATAAGGCCGCATCGACACGATTGGTTTGTCTGCAAGACATGGTAGAGAAAGAAAACGAAAGAGAACCTGCATACATTCGAGGAAAATTTCCATCCACTGCAATTCAGAGGTATGAATGGTTAGGATCTTAAGTATTCGTCATGCAAAAAATAATTTCTTTTATATGATCCATGGTGTTCAGCTAGAGGAGGAAGGACGCGATCCATGTCAAAGAATTTGGTCCTCCGAACTAATAATCCCGAACAGAGAGAGTACATAGCAAGACACAGACATGTTTTATATGAATGGTAAAATAGATTAAATTTAAACGATTAAAGGTACAAAAGAGCAAAATAAAGCCTAAGATATGCGGGTAATCAATGTTAGGGCAAAATTTGAAGTATTTGGATAAAAAATATCTTTTCAAACGATATGTGTTCGCTCAGAAAAAAGGTATATAAGCATATTATTTCTTCTTCCGCCGCAACGCGCGGGCATTTTGCTAGTCTATACCTAATAATAATAAAGCACGAAGTGTTTTTCTCGGTCCAACACTTTTTAGACCGTTTTGCCCTTTCACTAAACCCTGTATTACCGCACACGCAACCGGCAAGTTTAGAAAAAACGACCCACAAGCTGTCGGACCACGTGCTGCAGGCTGTTCTCCGGTTGGCGTTGGATTTCTGTCTGCCGGTGCACTGCTGGGCTTTTAATTTGTGGGTCGTATAAGCAAGATTGTCTGACTTTGATTCTACAGAATTTTGTTTACCGTGAACAAGAGAGAAGTACACGGAGTTTTGTACCGAGTCCCACCTTGTTACCTTCAACCGAATTTTACCAATTTACTAGCCGAATGCCCATGCGTTACAACGAAAAATTTAAAAAATAAATAAAATGGTTGTTATAGTTTTAAAAAACACACGCACTAAAAGTATTTGGTTCTTATTTATTTTCTTTGTTTGTTTCATTCTAATATTTTTATGTTTAATATCCTCTCTTTCTTGAGATGTCACAGATTTGTCATGTGTTATACATATGAATCTTGGCAATGACATTTAACTTGGAACGGAGTGAGTACATATTTTTCTAGTCTAGTCCAACAACACCAATTAATTATGTATGTGTCAGTTTTGGAATCAAATCTAAACCTTCTCAAATTCACAAAAAATCCTAAATTCGCCAAATAGAGATTATTACAACCCCATTCATCAAAATCTAAATCGTCTCAAATTTATCTGCCAAGGTTTGGAGATTTTCCTCCATGTAGGATTGGAGGCCACGAGGGGTTAAATCTGAACTTGGTTCATTCCTACTACAAGAAATACCGACCTAAACAGAAGTCTAGACTAAAGAAAAAAAATTAATTGTTCCTTCCGTCTGTGTTGCATTCCCTTTTTTCAGCTAGCTGGACTGAGTTGACACGGAACAGGAAGGGCCTCTAAGTCTCATACTCTAGCTTTCCATGGAAAGAAAATCCTCATCCTCACTTCTAAAAAGGCTGTAACAGAAGCTACATAAATCAACGAGCTAGCATGAATTAAGACTAACCGTGAATAGAAGAACGACAAGGAATACATGGTTGACAACCACAAGTGCAGAGCAAGGGATGAAGCCTCGTTTGCTGCCGCTCGACACTGTTGGAGGTCTGTGCTTCCTGTGACAGCCGGAGGCCGCCAGGATCTCTGCCGTGTTCCGCTACCCCTCAAACCCAATGAATCGAGACCGGAGCACATCTATCATTGCCATATTGATCATGATCGGACGGCCGGATACATCGGCATGCTGTCCAGTGACAAATGACCATGCAAAATCCTTCAATCCTCCGTAGCACAGCATGAGCACATACATAAGCAATTGCTATGCACTGGTAGGTAGGAGCTGAGCTCCAGAATCGCGACGGAGAAGCTAGTGGCGAGCATGCAAAGTGCGACTTCGCTAAGCACCTGGACAAGGGCGTGGACGGAAGCCATGGAGGCTGGTAAGCACGCGCCCGCCAACGTCAAGTCGGAGCAGCGTAGCAGGCGGCACCTGTGGTGCTCCTCGTCCTCCGCCATGAAGGTGAGGCGGCGAGCTCCATCTCCCGTTTCAGACCAATGCATGGAAGACCAGAGAACGGTACAAACTTCATCCATGCAGGGACGTAAAATTGCTAATCAAGGCTGACTCATTCTTTGTTTGGCCGAGACGGACCTCGCGCCTTTTGTCGGAGGTGACGAAAACACGAGGCCAACGACCGCAGGAGCCGATGGCCTCAGCCGCAACGTCACGCGTCAATTCATCGCCATAGTTAGAGCTACTCCATGCCAAGATCGACTCCCTTTTCCGGATGGCCTTGCCTCGCGCCTCTGGTCCAAGATCGCGTCTCCTGTTCCGTCGCCGTATGGCTTCGTCGCATGTCTCCGGTTGTTCCGGCTGTGGTCGCCATAGTTGGAGGCTGCGCCATGCCAAGATCGCGATTCCTGTCGTCGTATGGCCTCGCTGCCGCCTCTAGTCGTTCCGGCTGTGGTTTGCAGCCTCTGGTCTTGGCCCGACGGAGCTGCAGGCTCCGATCCGCCCACGAGGTGGTGTTCCCGTACGGCTTGGAATCAACGCTTTTAGCTTTTTATGGAAGCGACAGAGGGGCGGATATGTATTTCTAATGGATTCTGTTGAGGTTTTTGTGCTGGACTCGGTTGAGGACATCGACGAAACTGGAGGGTTCGCTCGCTAACGGGAGTAGGCCGGACAACGTACGAGCAAAACCAACGCGACGGACAAAAGTTTAGGAGGACAAAAACCACCTCTAGACAAATTATATAGTAGAGATAGAGATATACCTTCGAAAACTGATAGGAATCAGCAAGCAGGACCGCCTTGATTTGAAATCTGAAGATCTGATCCACTTGGAGGTAGAAAGAAAGCAGAAGGGAGAGGGAAAGAGCATCAGAGACGAAGAGAGCTGCCCAAGTTAGATGGGGCGACGGCAAGCGGGGGTTGCGGTAAGAGGCGCGAGTAAGGGCGGCGTGGGAGCTGGCCCCTGGCGGCTGAAGGTAGTAGACAAGAGCCGACGAGTTGCTGTGGCAGACAGTCATTTGGTGAGGAAGAGCAGTCCCGTGGAGGCGGATGAGTGAGTCCAATGGCAGGAAAGCAACAGGTGGAAGACTGATGTGGCGACGGGGTCAGGTACCGGGCTGGTCCAGGGGGATTTGATCCCCTTTTCTCTCCTTACATTTTTTTTTCCTGTCTGAAACAAAGGCAGCCGCGGCACACCTCACCGTGGCTGCATGTCGTCATGGACATAAACTGACACTTCACTAAACTGATGGTCAATCCTTCTTTGTGGCTGCAGTGCGATCATGCCAGGCCGTTGAAGATCCTGGAGTTTAAACAACTCTTGTATGTCATGGCAAGAAAATGCAGAAGAATAGGTGCCACGTACATGAATCTGATTGCTCCCTCTTGATGCTAGATTCCGACAGCATGAGCTTGGTAGTTACTGCCTCTTCGTGCTAGCTTCATGTGTGGGAATGATACGAGTATATGAATCCGATTGTTATCTGATTCCTAGCAGATCGTGTGTGGATGTTTTTTTTTTTTCGGGGTATCGTGTGTGGATGTTCACATATGCTATAAGTGCAAAGAATTGATTTGCAATGTCAATCTATTAAATTTTAGGACAATAAATTGCATTTAAGTATAAAATGTATGGATCTATTATTAATTGGTTGTTGAATTTATTTATGAGCAGGATCGAAATCGTGCATGGCGTGTTGGCGCTAGGGCGCGGCACACATAGATGTTACCACGGATTTTCTGGTCATGAGCCCTCTGCAATTTTCCATGTTGAAGTTGGCAAGCATAGTAAACCTTAAAATCTACTGTCCAAGATTCAACGTGACTTATCTTCACAACTTAGAGGTTCTGCACCTCCGAAGGTGGCGATTGGCGGAAGTTACTACACTTGGACCAGATTGGGGACGTTTATGGTCTGGCGCAGCCCCACTAGATCCGAGAAGCGTGACCTCCGCATAAGTAGTCCGGTAGATGGTTTACGCGTTTATTTCTGTCTAGGTGCTCATGAATTTTCTCTTCTTTTGTAACGGAAATTCTAGGTGAATTTAAATGAGAAATTTGCTTATTCCATTTAATAAAAAATGATTCCGAGTAGTGAAATCCTTCTAGGTCTAGAAAATTTTGAATAAAGATACATGTCTTTTGCTCTGTAGTTTTTACCCCCAGTGCAACACACGGGCTCTTTAAAAAGGTCCTAAACAATTATAAAACCCCAAGAATAATTGTAACTAAATCCAATCTTTTCCATATACTTCAGCCATCAGTTTACAAAATCATCACAACACTATGGTGAATTCATAAGTAGTTAAGTAATATTATTTCCTTGTTTGCAAAATATAACCACTCATCCTTAAAAAGGTAAATGATACTATTTCATTATAAAATCAAGAAACCACTACAAGAAGTAAAAAATATAACCATTCTTAAATAACCTTAAGGCAACATTACCAAGTACACGAGGTACAAATGTTATAAGCATTATACTTTCAAACTATCTATGTTTTAAAGTTAACTTTAGTCTACATGAATCTAAATTTAATACTATAAAGATTGTTACATGTTTTATAGTTAACTTTGGTCTGATATAGTTAAGTCATAAAACATCTCAAGCCCAAACTATTCAAGCAAGCACAAATAACATCGACCAGACTTAACTAACCACAAAAATGGATTAGACCTCAGAAAAAAATCTTTTCTTCAAATGTTATTCTTTTTGCCACTTCAAACAAGAACTCTTATATAAGCAATCTTAAGTAGAATTTCACCTTTTGTGTGTGCCCCATTATTTTATGATATTGTAACTACATATTGTTTCACACACACTCACAAGCCCTAATAAGAAACACAAGTATAAAACTCATCTAAAAGTACAACACATTTCAAAGATATCATTTCTAGTATCCAAACCTTAGAACAACGTTATTCCCAGGATTCGCGTTTATAAAGTGCATCACATTACTTATGCATAATAGCATATTGCTTCTTTAAACATTAGTCCTTACCGGACCAATGATAATAATTTTAGATTTTGGATCTTATATTTACTCGAAGACCGTGAGTGCATAATCTTGCAATCGCAAAAGGCAAGTTCACACTTGCTCATGTTCTTTATTTATTTTCTGTAAAGTATTTTACAAATCCAGTGTTGTCATCACCTGCATTTCCAAAAGGTCAGAAAACACTATTTTCGGAAATAATGTGAACTATTATTTACTGATCCAGGGGGATCAGCTAATCTATTAAATCTGACAGTTGGAATACCACTGTTCAGAACTATATCACCTAGGACTTAACAACCAATGTCGCCAGTGATTCTTGCGCCGTATATTACGCGTTGACCATGAGATTTGGAATGGGACGGAGAAGTCAGCTGTATCTTCTTCCTCTCGCATGTAGCCAGATGTGCAGGTCATGGCTGTTATCCTTGTAGCGTGCATATTAATTGGTAATCCGTAGAGGATATACATCATATGGGTGGGAACCCTCAACGTCCCACGATAGTTCTGACATCTAACGGTTTGTACAAACCATTGCCGTAATCCAATATGTGGGCATGATGTACACCAAGGAGGCATGCGAAGTCGCGAAGGGGGCAGTGATTGGCTTGGATCATCTTCTGGGCCCCACATCATGGAATTGTGGACGGTAATAAGCTGCCCGGTTGTGCAACAAAGAGTTGATCTCTCATGGGTAAAGTGACGCACCTCTGCAGAGTGTAAGAACTGTAACTTGTTACTCCCTGTTCCGGGAAGGAGCTGCGAACGCGGCGGGAAAGGAACTCCATAAAAGTTCTGGTAAACCCGTGAAGGCTAACGGACATAGCTTTTCAGAATAAAAGCAACCTTTGAAGAAATATTTACGAAAACTTGCATTGCCTATGACCTATGGTCTGTGGCTGTAATTATAGTGCATCAAACACTTCTTTTCTAGTGAACTTGTTGAGTATGCTCGTACTCAAAGTATCTTCTTAACCCTTGCTAGATTATGAATCCACTACAGACAACATCAACATCAAGTTATGCTCCAGGAATCATCATCAAAAGCTAAAGCTCTTCAACAAAGACAAGGAAGTCAAATATACATCAACTCAAGTGAAGACGAAGTTACTGATTAAATAGGAATATACTCTCTAACCAAAGAACCTATTTCTGTAGTGCATTACAATAACAGCAATGTCAACCCTTTAGTTAAGATACCATTCTTCATAGTATATTAGTTCTTGCGTTGTTTATCTTTGATTTTCTTTGTAAGAAGTTCTTTATCTCTCTTTAACCTAGAGTGTTCTCTGGATCTTGTGTAAAGAGTGAGTTGTAACCTTTAGCCATGTATTGGACCCGCTGTGTTTCTGTTGTGCCATTCTGAGGGATGTAATACTAGTGAACGGTGTTTCATTAGTGTTATGTCAATGACTATAGTATACTACATCATGCAATGGTATGCTGGGTCACCGCAGTTGGTATCAGAGCATATGCTTTGACCTTAGGTTGGAAACCTAGTAAATGGGTAGAACCTGTAGGACACATAATAGCAATAATAAAGAGTTCTCTAGTGATATAAGGGATATTCAATTGAGAATAATCCTGTTATGTTACTAGTGCGATAAATCTTTCGTATGATTGCAATTCCGATCGTTACCCAAGAGTTTTAACTCTATGTGACTGATGATAATTTCTTATCTACAGTTCCACATGGCACCTCGATATCCACCTCGGAATGTTCAAGTGATGAACAGGACGTTGAATGACTACGAAGGGGATTGGACAGATAATCTCCGACAACTTCTATGGAGTTTGGAATGTGAATCGAGACTTTTGGTCAAGATTTAGAGTTACTATGATGGGCAGGTATTAGTTAAATACCATGTCATGATCATGTTACCCAAGAAGTTAGGACTTAAGGGAGAAATGACATCAGAAGAGGCAAGGTGCATGGCATCTGCATATCAGATTGCCGTATCAGCATCCATAACCATGATCCGTGAACAAAAATCCCAAGATCTAGAAGGTAGTACTCATACTATTATACCCCATGAAACCGCAAACCCAGAGCATGAGTTAGATCACTCTAGTCTAGTCCAAACTGAACCTACTCTAGCTGTAGAGTACATGGATCGTTATCGGTCTTTGCTAAACACTTATCATAACACTCACCAAGTCTTAGTTCAGGAACTGGATACGGTCATTGAGGATTTTACTGATCCTGATAAGGCAATGGCACGTAGGAAGAAGTTAGATAAAGAAGCTAGACATCCCAAATACATACCTTCAGGAGAAGTGTATGAGGAAACTGAGTTTGATGATCCAAACTCAGAAAATTATGCCTACTACCAAACAAAACCCTAGTCACCTGAAGATTTATGGACCAAGTACAACTCCGAGCAACAAGAATGGAATGGAGTTAGTCCAAATAACCCTGAGCCAAACAAGTATGGATGAGGAGTAGAATTTCAAGGTGGAACCATAGGAAATCCAATACCTTGTGATACAGGTATCGAGGAAGAGACCAACTATAACCATAGAGAGCCTTATGGACCATATGGGGGTGATACCAATCCAATCAACTTAAAAGAGTATTCCGATAGCTACTATACCAATATGTACGACTTGATCCAAGAAAAGGCTAAGGAGCCAACTTACTTTGAGGAAGCGTTGCCGGAAAATCAGGAATATTCGGTAGAAGATTACGCCAACTCTAGTCATTTTTCAGTGACTAATATTAGTCTCGGTACTTCTAATCAAGAATACGCACCTCCTGGATGCTCTTACGCTCCAGAAGGCAGTCGTAGGACTTCACGTCATCATGGACGGAACTCCAGGAAGCACTAGAGGAAGATGAAAGTAAGAAAGGAACGGCATCCCAAGGGATGAGTGCTTGAATAATGTACATAGAGGGTAATGCGTATTATAGTTTGAAAGGTTTGCCGAAATAAGTGAGGATATACTCACAAGAACAAGAAGTTCTTGTAAGATAGTTGTGTAAATAGGTGTGGAGCAAACCGTTGGAACATCTAGTACATTTGTAAATTATAAAGAACCTATGTATAATACATGGTATATGTTTTGTTGTTTATTGACTTTTGGATTTTCTTGAATCTTCTTGATTGACTAGATCTGTACATGAAGTGGACTTGGTGTACAAATGCATGATGTACCACCCAGTTATTACTTGATGTTATAGACCTAGATAGAAATGGAAATTCGTGTAAGGGAGTGACGAGTTTCAAGGATCAAGATGAAGACTTATTAAAGTCAAGTATAAGGAGAATTAACATGATTCCAAGGATAGATCAAATTCAGAATATTCTTAGCCAGCTATGAGAAGGAAGATTAATGTAGTAAATATAAGGAACAACAAGAAGGGATGAACTTAAGGTTAAATCAAGTACGTGATATTACTAAGGAATTAATAAAGTAGTAATACCTAGTTCATGGAAGCATCATGAATTAGTACAAAAATGAAGCTTTGGAGCAAAATGGTATTTAAGTTCTGACAGTTCAGAAAGAATGCCAGTAGTAGGTCGGAAACAATAGGGTAATACATACAACATAGGATGATCCGTAGTTGGTAATTTGATCCATAGTCGGTATTCCGATCCATAGTTGGTATCTTGTTTGTAGCCTGTGTTGGTTGACATAGTTAACCAGATCAATCTAATGGTTGCATAAAGAGCATAAAATTTGGCCTAAGCTAAGTAAGACCTAAAGAAGTATAAAAATTTAAAGGCGATCATCTTTCGAGATACTTTGCAAAGTCAGACTTATCCCAGCGAAAATGTCCAATAGTGAGTACGACATATAATGCTGAAAGATTTGCCTCGAAGATCCACAACTGTGTGATACACCGTACAATCTTTCATCCGACCCTAATTAAGTCAAGTGTAAACTAAACAGAAACCAACATTCTAGTTATAAAGCCAACAAATATTATACAGACAATTTAAAGACTATTAGTAAACCCTAAGGGGAAGAGTAAACATTATAAATGAAAGTTGAAGAAGTACTTTAGGTAATAATGAAAGATTATTTAAATATTAATAAGGTAAAAGCTTGAAGGTGATGAAAGGTTAATCCTAACCGACTAATGATACTATTTCATTATAAAATCAAGAAACCACTACAACAAGTAAAAAATATAACCATTCTTAAGTAACTGTCGGGGAGATCGCCCCTAGGTAGGCTAACCGGACAAGATGCAGAGCATAAGCACGACAACCGGCTGGGAGTAGCCGGACACAAAAACTCCAAGACAGATCAGAAGAAGGAACAGACCAAGACCTGACTGGAAAACCAGCCAGCCGGATGAAAACCATCGACAAGAGCGCCAGCCGGCTGGACCAAGATAGCCGGCCAGAGCAGGACTGATCAAGAGCCAGCCGGCAGAAGTATCAGCTGGATGAAGCAAGCAAGGGCAGAAGAGTGTCCGGATGGATCCAACCATCCGGCCCAGGAAGACCAGCCGGCTAGGTCATTCTAGCCGGCCACCCTAGATAGGCAAAGTACCGGATGACATAGATCATAGTGCGTAGTACGACCGGGACAGTAGACAAGACAGAAAGGAGATTCAGACACTCGGCCCATACCGACGACTTCTATCGATGATGATCGCAACAGTCGACAGTAGGTGGCACTGTGTGTGGCGGCATGGACTTGACTGTGAGTACGCACTCCCATGCCGGCCGCTGTAGATGACATAGCCGGCTGGGGCCCGCCTGTGGGACCCGCCAGTCGGCCAGGTCGTTACCCACACTGCCTCGGCCTATATAAGGGGCAACAGGGGCAACTGGGCAAGGGTTGGACCCTCACTTACTACTAGCCAGATCAGAGACAGCTCAAGGAGCATTGTAGCCCTTAGTGTTCATCGAGATAGTCAGTCCGGCAGGAGTAGAAGTTTTACCTCACATCGAGGGCTCCGAACCTGGGTACATCTTGTGTCACCACACTTGCTTGTATCCAATCCCGCCTGCGGACACCGTCGCTCGCTTCCCTACTTAGCTCCCACACCTCTTTCTAGCCTGCTTAGGCTCTGCCGTTTCCATAACGACGATAGTTGGCACCCACCGTGGGGCTAAGATGGCGGCGACCGGAGTGACATTCCGCACGGGGCCCCGCACTCTGTCAGGCGAGCGCGTGGCTCGGCCTCGTGATCACGCTCGGGCAGTTCGACTGCGTCATCGACAACGCCAGCTTCTTCGCCGGATCCAGCTTTCTGGCTGACGGCTCCGTCCTGCTGTTTGGCGATCTACCCATCTACATCACCACCGTGCCGGAGCGTTCCCCTCGGGAAATCGTCTCCTTCGCCAAGTCGTTGCCCTCAGCCGGCAGCGCGTTCGCTGCACCCGACATCGTGGAAGTGATGATGGCTGGCTCAAGCAACAGCCGCCGTCCTCCCCTCAAGCGTGGCAGCGAGCATGCCGACCCATCTACCTCGCAATGCAAAAAGGGCACGGTGGACAAGGTCATCGAAGAGCTCCGCGAGCCGGTGCACTCCGGGGACGACCCGGTTGCGGTCATGTCCAAGATCGAGGCAGCGCGGGAGCGTCTGCTCCAGCAGGCCCAAGGCCTAGCCTCCACCAAGTACCGGATGGAGAGCAACATCTGCGAGTATAATCGCGCGCACGGCCTCACCCCGACTAACGAGGATCCTAGCCGGCTGGGTTTCGTGCAGCGCCACGGAGGGGAACTGGGCGCCCGCTTTGAGCATGACCTCGAGCCGGCTTCCCGCACCTACTTCCCTCCGCCCGTCTACAATACCGTGTTCAAGAACGTTTGGGTGGCATGAGCCGTCGCGGAGGATCTACCCCACCTGGAGGGGGACGAGATGCTGCGCTAGTTTCAGCGCGTGCAGCACCTGCTGCGCATGGCCAATGAGCAGGCCGAGGCCGCTCGGGTCACGTTCGAGGCTGGATCCGGCTCCAGGGGGAATCACCCGGCTAGCAACAGCCGGGGCGGACCTCGTCGGACTGAGTGCTCCGCGTCCCCGGGCCAGCAACCTCCGTGCTCCAAGCGTCGCCAGTCCGGCAGCAGCCAGCCTCGCTGCGAGCAGGGCGCCACGAGCCACCCTCCCTCAGCTGGCCAGAACCCACCCCCACCCCCTCCACCGTCCCGCCTAACCGGCCGAGTGGGAACCCCTAATCAGGTTAAGCCAGACGTGCGCGCTCGCATCGACCTCCTAACGGAAGCTCGCCTCACTGAGGAGGAAGATGCAACCGGCCCAGTGTGTTTCGGACCATGCATCCGGAAGGAGCCCTTTCCCGACAAGTTCTCCCTACCCCGGGACACCCCCAAATACGACAACATGAAGCCGAAAGACTGGCTGATCGACTACGTCACTGCAGTCGGCATCGCGCACGGCAACAAGCGTGTTGCGATCCGGTGCATCCCCCTCATGCTAACCGGCTCGGCAAGAACCTGGCTCAACAGCCTCGCGCCTAACAACATCAACGCTTGGCCAGACTTCGAGAAAGTCTTCATCCGGAACTTCAATGGCACCTACAAGCGCCCAGACAGGCCCCGTCATTTGTGTGTGTCCAGGGAGACCGCGAGTCGGATCGCGCGTACCTCGCCCGCTGGATCAAGCTGCGCAACTCCTGCGAAGGGGTGGTGGAGAACCAGGCAATCGGTTTCTTCATCGAAGGGTGCCGCGAAGGCACGATGCTGCGCCACCGGCTGCTGTGCAACGAGCCCAAGACCATGGCGGAGCTGATGACTGTTGCCGACCAGTACGCCACCGCGGATGCGGCAATGAAGAAGCCCCTCCGGGTAAACGCGGAAGGACGTCTGGTTCCCACCGAGCCAGCTAGGGAGAAGCCTGCCGGCCAGAGCGGTGATGCCGGCTCGTCCAGACGGCATGACAACGACAACTGCTACCAGGGCAAGCACCCGGTTGAGCAGCAGAGCCCGCATTACCACCAGCAGCAAGTCAACGCGGTGCAGGGAGCGCCGGCTCACAATGACAAGAGTGAGAGGAATGCCTTCACTTTCCAGGAAATGTTCGACGGGCCCTGCAAGTACCACAGCGGCACCAAGACGGCTACGCACACCACTCGGCAGTGCAGCTGGACCAGACAGATCAAGGAGCAAGCCGGGTTACCTCCCCTCCCTCCACCCCCTCCTGGCGGTCCCCCACCGCCGGCTAGGGTAGCCGGCAACAACCGCGGCAACATAGGCTACCCCCAACAGCACGAGAACTACCACATCTTCGAGGCTGAGCCGATTGATAATCGCGGCCGGAAGCAGCGCAACGCGGAGGTGAACGCCGTCGTTCCCCCGGTCCTCCTGTGGCTCAACTGGTCCAAGACTTCCATCACTTGGAGCCAGGCCGACTAGCCGGATTCACTTCGAATCCCGGGGGCTACGCGATGGTGCTCGACCCCCTCGTCATCTCCGACTCGCGCACCTGCCGGTTCTCGCGTGTGCTGGTTGACGGTGGGAGCAGCCTCAACCTGCTCTACCGGTCCTCCATGGACAAGTTGGGTATCCGGGAGTGCGACCTGCAGCCCTCAACCACTATGTTCCACGGCGTCGCACCCGGGCCACCATGCGTCCCTCTCAGCAAGATCCGGCTGGATGTCATATTCGGTCCAGAAGAGAAATTCCAGCGTGAGCCAATCTGGTTCGAGGTCATCAACCTCGCCAGCACCTACCATGTCCTTCTCGGGCGCCCTGCCCTCGCCAAGTTCATGGCGGTCCCCCACTACGCATACCTCAAGATGAAGTTGCCGGGGCCGAACGGTGTGATTACTGTGGCCGGCTGCTACAGGCGGTCGATGGCTTGCGCGAAAGAAGGCGCCCAGATAGCCGAGGCCCTGCTCATCGCCGAGGAGAAGCGCGAGATGCTGCGCAATGTTGCTATGCTGTAGCAGGAAGTGCCGGCTGGCATGAAGCCGGCTGGGGACATGGAATTCCAGCCGTCCAAGGAGACCCGCCAGATCTCGCTCGACCCGGCTGACCCCTCCAAGTGCGTCACCATCGGCACCGTCTTGGACAGCAAATAGGAAAGCACGCTCGTCGACTTCCTCCGTGAGAATCGGGACATCTTCGCATGGTCTCCCAAAGACATGCCGGGTGTGTCGAGGGAGTTCGCCGAGCACTCTCTTCACGTGCGCCCGGATGCCAAGCCGGTCAAGCAGCCCCTCTGTCGCTTCACGGAGGACAAGAGGAAGGTCATCGGCGACGATATCGCCCGACTACTTGCTGCCGGCTTCATCGTGGAAGTGTACCACCCGGACTGGCTGGCCAACCCAGTCCTGGTGCTGAAGAAGAACAAGACCTGGCGCATGTGTATCGACTACACGAGCCTGAACAAGGCTTGCCCAAAAGACCCTTTCGCTCTGCCCCGTATTGATCAAGTGATTGACTCTACGGCCGGATGCGACCTGCTCTCTTTTCTCGATTGTTATTCCGGCTATAATCAGATCCGGCTGATCAACTGAAAACATTGTTCATCACCCTGTACGGGGCTTACTGCTATGTAACCATGCCATTCGACCTAAAGAATGCAGGTGCTACCTATCAGCGTTGCATGCAGAAATGCTTGCACTCGCAGATCGGCTGGAACGTGCACGCGTACGTGGATGATGTCGTCATCAAGACGAAGGAGAAGCAGACCCTACTGGGAGATCTCGGCGAGACGTTCGGGAACCTCCGCCGGTACCAGATGAAGCTGAACCCGGAGAAGTGCGTGTTTGGCGTGCCCGCCGGGCAGCTCCTCGGTTTCCTCGTATCTAGTCAGGGAATCAAGGCCAATCCGGAGAAGATTACGGCCATCGAGAGGATGCAACCACCCAAGAGCTTTCTCGGTATCTAGAAGTTTACCGGCTGTTTGGCTTCCCTCAGCCGATTCGTCAGCCGGTTGGGAGAGAAGGCCCTGCCCCTGTACCAGCTAATGAAGAAGGCGGACAAGTTCACTTGGACGGCTCAGGCGTACACGGCCTTCCACGACCTCAAGCGCATGCTGTCGACGGCGCCGGTCCTCGCCACGCCGGCTGCGAAGGAGCCGATGCTGCTCTACATAGCCGCAACCAACCGGGTCGTCAGCGTCGTCCTGGCGGTCGAGCGTCCCGAGCAGGGCAAGGCGCAACCGGTTCAATGACCCGTCTACTACCTCAGCGAGGTGCTGTCCCTCTCCAAGCAGAATTACCCCCACTACGAGAAGATGTGCTACGGGGTGTACCTGGCCTGCAAGAAGCTCAAGCACTACTCCCAGGAGCACCCGCTCACCGTCGTGTCCACCGCGCCGCTAGGCGAGATCTTCGGCAACAAAGATGCCATGGGCCGGGTAGCCAAGTGGGCCATCGAGCTGGCCGCCTACTGCATCCGATATGAGCCCTAGATCACCATCAAGTCCCAGGCGGTGGCGGACTTCTTCGTCGACTGGGCAGAAAGCCAGTACCTGCCGCCGGTCCCAGACTCCGACTACTGGAGGTTGCACTTCGATGGCTCGAAGATGCGCAGGGGCTTGGAGGTCGGCATCGTGCTCACCTCACCCAAGGGAGACCGTCTGGAGTACGTGCTGCAGATCCACTTCACCGCGTGAAACAACGTCGCCGAGTACGAGGCCCTCACGCACGAGCTCTGGCTCGCAAAAGACACCGGCATCCGCCGGATTCTCTGCTTCGGTGACTCGGACCTGATGGTGCAGAAAGTATCCGGCGAGTGGGACGCCAGGGACGCCAACATGGCTCTATACTGGTTCCACGTGTAGCTGCTAAGTGCCGGCTTCGAGGGATGTGAATTCCACCACATCCCCCGTGTGCCAACAACGAGGCGGCCGACGCGCTCGCGCGAGTCAGATCCATGAGAGCAGCCATTCCGCCTGGAGTATCCTTGGAGCACCTCTGCAAGCCCAGCATCACTCCCTCCCTGGAGTCCGAGTCCATCATCTGGGTAGCAGACCCGGGGGCTGCCGGCTCGATAGAGCCGGATCCCGTTATTGTGGCCTCCGGCTCGAAAGACCCGGGGGCTGCCTCTTCCTCGAGCAAACCATCAGCGAGCAAGGCAAAAGTCCCGAGGGCTACCGGCTCGGGTTTCCCACCCGGCCGCCCTCCGGATGAGCTCCAGATTGTGCCGGCTAGCGTCTTCACCATCCGGGAAGTTCCATCCTGGGCCCACCCTTCATGAACTACCTCCTCAACGATGAGCTTCCGGATGACGAGGTGGAGGCAAGACAGATCCGGCGTCGCGCGCACACGTACACCATCATCAACAAGGAACTATACAAGCGCAGTGCCGCATGCGTTTTCCAGCGGTGCATCGATGTGGATACCGGCTACCGGCTGTTGAAGGAAATCCACCAGGGGGATTGCGGCCACCACGCCTCCTCGCATGCCTTGGTGTCGAAAGCGATCCGCCACGGATTCTACTATCCGACTTCAGCGGAGGACGCAGATCAGCTGGTTCGCGCGTGCAATGGGTGCCAGCGGTTCGGCCGGCTAAGGCACATGCCGGCTTCCGTGCTCAAGACGATACCGATCACCTGGCCCTTCACGGTCGAGGGGCTGGACATGGTCGGCCCCTTCAAACAAGCTCTAGCAGGCATGACCCACCTGCTAGTGGCGGTGGACATGTTCACCAAGTGGATCGAGGCGAAGCCGATCCGGAAGCTGGACGGGGCCACGATCGTCACCTTCTTCCGCGACATCATCATCCGGTTCGGCTACCCCCACAACATCATCACCGACAACGGCACGAACTTCGCCAAGGGGGCCTTCGCCCGGTTCTGCCACAATAAAGGAATCCGACTGGACCTCGCATCCGTCGCACACCCGTAGTCCAACGGGCAGGTGGAAAGAGCCAACGTTTGGTGCTAGTCGGAATCAACCCCCGGCTGATCGAGCCATTAGAGCGATCACCCGAATTCTAGATCGAGGAGCTGCCGGCTGTGCTGTAGAGCCTCCGCACCACCCCGAACAGATCAACCGGCTTCACCCTGTTCTTCCTCACCTACGTTTTGGAGGCAGTTCTCGTGGCGGACATTGAGTTTGACTCACCCCGCAAACTCCTTTACATGGAGAAGGAGAACCAGGAAGCGATGCAGGACAGCGTGGACCTCCTCGAGGAGGCCCGCGAGCTGGCGTTATCCAGGTCGGCCATCTACCAGCAAGGGCTGTACCGGTATCACTCCGGTCGCATCCGGCCAGTCGCATTCCGGGAGGGCGACCTGGTGCTCCGGCTGATACAAGATACAAAGGGCATGCACAAGCTGTCCCCTCCGTGGGAGGGCCCCTTCATCATCAGCAAGGCGTTGCACAACAACTCCTACTACCTCATCGACGCGCAGCAACCGCGCAAGAACAAGATGGACAAGTCGGACGAGGAGACCGAGCGGCCATGGAACGCGGACCTCCTCTGACCGTTTTACACCTAGTCGCAGCAATCAGTGTATGTATCCGGATCCCTGAATGAATGAAAGATGTGGAACCTCGGCTGATGCTCGGGGGATCCTTGCCAGATAGCCAGATTGTCATTCTTACCCGATTAATTTCCTGCAATGATTTTTCGTCTTCCTTCGACCCCTACCCCGGGGCTCGCCGGTTGGCCCACCCTGCCAATTCTGTAAACCGACTGAGTAATGTGCGATGATGCCAGAGGCCCACTCTTCGTCTCAGCTATAGACCGCAACCCG
This sequence comes from Avena sativa, assembly GCA_916181665.1. Lineage (NCBI taxonomy): Eukaryota > Viridiplantae > Streptophyta > Magnoliopsida > Poales > Poaceae > Avena > Avena sativa. The sequence continues at coordinate 515,868,518 of OV702294.1, forward strand.
GCTGTCCGGCTAGCAAGAGCAAAAGCCCGAGGGCATCCCACACGAAAAACGGCGAAAGATGCGTCAGATCAGACATTCCGGCCATGTGCCTAGTTGGTTCTTTTTCGACTACGAAGCCCCTAGTACCATGTGCGGTGTATTGTCAGCTCCCTTCTGCTCCGGCTCTAGACCACAACCCGGCTGTCCGGCAAGGTTCAGCGTAAACAGCACCCCACACGCGAAAGTGACTAAGTGTACAGAAGAGCACGAGCTAGTTTTCGAAAAAAGAAAAACTCTAGTCGGATAGTAGAGACATTTAACAAGGCAGCATATTGACGTAAGGTCATTTCTTATATGTTCCTTTTTGCACAAACCGCACCGAGCCGAAAATCAAGAGCAGTGAAGATTCGAAGTACCTATCTGCGGTAGCCACTCCGAATCTCGGGGGCTACACCCAGTGGGTGCGCTGGCGCGCCCCCACCGGAAACATGCGATATCCGGCTGAAGGGTGCATCAGCCGGACAAGAAGAAAGGCAAAGGCAGACAGAACTAGTCGGATGCGTCAGACAAACCTAACCGGAAAGAGAAAGGAAGAGGAACAAAAGAAAGAGAAAGACGAAAGAAAGATGCAAAGAGAAGGAGAAAGGAAAGTAATAGAAAAAATCCAGTCGGACATGCTTAGCCGGACCGCGGTGCAGATTCCCCGGCCCGGCTACGCCGGTCACATTCGGCAAAGGAAGGTGAAAATTAAGATTTTTTTGAAGATTCGAAACACTGGGCTACTCCAGCTGTTCTGAATCTCGGGGGATACACCCAGTGGGTGCGCTGGCGCGCCCCCACTAGAAAGATGTAGCGTCCGGCTAGCATATGAGCCAACCGGCCAGGGCAAGTCGGCAGACCGTTAGGAAGTCAGAAGAAATAAAGCGCAAGACAAATGCAAGATAAACCCGGCAGGAGTGGACCAGCCGGAAAGGCCAGTCGACCAAAACACAAGCAGAAGCGGGTTCACAAAGGCAAACCCAACCAGACAAACTACTTAAACTTCGGGGGACGAAGCCCCCACACATCCAGATGGTTCAAAAGACAAGTGCGAGAAACAAAAAGGCATTTACAAATTCACCCGACATCCCGGGGTCTTCATCTTTAGGCGGCCGGACCTTTGCCGTGAGGATGGGCCGCGCCAGCTCCGCCAGCCTGAGATGACGCCTCCGCGCCATCCGCTCCTGCGCCATCAGCCCCCGAACTCCCCTCGCCCTCCGTGAGCACCTCGTTGATGTTGGCACAGCCGACAATCGTGATCGCAGCGGAGCGGAGGTCCGGGTAGGCCCGGCGCACGGCTTCAGGATCCGCGCCAGCTCGGAAGCCGTCCACCAGCTTGTCGAGGCGGGCGTCCTTGTACCAGGACATCATCAAGGCGAGAGCCATCTCCGAGCCGACGCGGGCAGCCATATCGCGCAGCCGGTCGATCGCGTTCGGCGCGCCTCCAAGCTTGAGCGCCAGAGCCTCCGGCAGGAGCTCCCCTGGGAAGACCAGGTCGTGAATGCCGGCTGCGGCCTTGCGCAGGTTGGCAACATCCTCGCCGAGCTGGCCCACCATGTCCTTGACGGCTGCCTTTTCACCCGACGCAACCTGTTGCACCCGGTCGTAGGCAAGAGCATCTACTTGGGGGTAGAAGCCTTGTGATCAGAAGGGCAAGTCAAAATGCGACCCGGAAAATATAGTCGGATAAAAGCATACGACGTCTGCAGAGAAACTCACCCTTCGCCAGAAGGCCAATGTCCATCAGCTCGTTGTCAAGCATCTGGGCATGCTCCTTCAGCCGGGTGGCCTCCTTGTCCAGAAGGTCGAAGGCGCTGGCCTGGCTGGCGAGGGTTACTTCCTGCTCCTTGATGGTGGCCTCAAGTTGGTTGACCTTGTTATGCCACTCCCTATTCTGGAGCCGGAGGGTGGCATTGTCCCGGCTAAGGCGCGTGTTGGAGCGCTTCAGCCGGTCAATCTCCCGCTGGCCGCAAACCATGATGGCTGAGGGTAAGAGGAAGAGAAGCAAACAAGAAAGTCAGAAGCCGGAAGAAAAATAAGAAGGAAAGAAGCTCAAGGAAAAGAGCCTCGGAAAACTTACTCCGCGCAGTCCCACGGGCCGCCGCTAGATGCTTGGCGGCCTCCTCGTTGGCGCCGTCTAGCGCGCCCCGGAGCCGCTTCACCTCCGCCAGACCAACCTTGAGGTTGACCTCAAGGGTCTACAGCGAAGCCCCCGTCTCCATGGTTAGTGGCGCCAGCGGGCCGGCTAGAGCAGCGGGGGCGTCGCGGATCGCCACCTGCCACTGCGCGGTCGCCTCGTCGTTAGAATCCACGTCCTCGACGGAGACCATGTCCCTGTTGCCACCCGAGCCCCCCGCGCCGGCCGACGAGCCGCCCGGGCCGGATGTCGCGTTCGACTGGCTCTCCACGCGCTCGGGCGCAGGAGCAGTCGGCTGGACCATGGTAGCCGACTCTGGTGGCGACATGGTCTCGACCGAAGGGGGCGGGATGATCACCAACGGGGCAGCCGGAGGAGGAAGGTCGCGAGGCGGTGAAGCGGAGGGGGCGTTGCGAGCCGGGCTCGGGGCGAAGGACAAAACGGCGCTACCCACAAACAAAGGCAAGGCTAGGACAAAAACGTGGTCGAAGCAAGGCCAGGGGCTAGCGTAAAGAAAGAAACGAGCAAGAGAAAGGCGAAGAACTTACCCCTGCACCATGGGCGCGGACCTTTTCCGGCCTCCCGCGGTTCGGCCAGGACGCGGAGGGACCCCCGTCGTCCGAGCACGCTTGGCAGCCGGCTCCTCGAGCACGGCGCTGCTGCTGGAGGTGCCTTCACCGGCACGCTTCCGGGCAGGCTCGGGCGCGGCGACACCATCGCTTTCCTCCGGCTCGGGGCCATGCGGGTCTTCCACCGCCTCATCGCCCCGGCTGGGGAAGAAGCCGTCCTCGCCGTTAGAGCCCTCGCTGCTGCTCTGACGCGGACATGGCTCGGAGCGGTCGGCCGCGAAGACTTGGAGGGGCGCGTCACCCTCCTCCTAGATGATACAAGGGAACATCTACGTAGAGCAAACCACAAGCCAAACCGGATAAGCGGGTTATCCAGACAGCGAAGAGGAAAAAGAGGAAAATAAGCGAGCTAGTTCACTCACCCGGGGCGCACGGTTCTCGCGCGTGTAAGGAGTGACGCCGAATTTCCAGTTGGAGGCGACCTTCTCCTTTGTGATCATCCAGACCCACTCATATAGGTTGCCGTATGTGGGGTCGCGGTGGGAGAGCCGGGTGGGGTCAAGCCGCCCAGAGTAGTAGCACATCTTGTGTGCTCGCTGCTGCAGGGGCATCATGAGTCGGCTGGCCCAACTCAGCGTCACATCGACGCCGGTCAGACCATCCGTCACCAGCTCCCTCATCCGATGAAGGAGCGCGTCCGACTCCACCTTGGAGCCGAAGATCTTCTCCTCCCAGTGTGCCCGGCTGGACTCAGTGTCCTGGAAGGCCGGGAGGTTCAGCCGGTCCTCAGACCCCAAGTTCCGTACATAAAAGTACGTCTGCTGCCACAGTTTAACTGTGTCGTGCAGTTTGAACTTGGGGTAGCCGGTTTGCGACCGACTGTAGATGGAGGCGCCACCGCAGGTCCCCAGCGGACCTTTGGCAAACTGAACCTGAGGCCGGATCAGGAACAACCGACAGAAAATCCCGAGATCCGGTTGGATCCCGAGATAGCACTCACAGAAGGCGACGAAGTGGGCTAAAGTGCCGATTGAATTTGGCCAGAGATGGTGAAAAAGGAGGTCGAAATGGGCGAGGAAGGATAAGAAGAAGGCGCTGGCCGGGAAGGCCAGGCCGCACGCCAGATGCGCGAGAAAGATGACTTGCTCGCCGGCTTGCGGAGCCGACGAGATCTTATCAGCCGGGGCCAGGCGGACCCCGACCTCGCCGGCGGTCGGCAAGAGGCGCGACCGCCAGCAATCACAAAAGGCAAGTTCACACTTGCTCATGTCCTTTATTTATTTTCTATAAAGTATTTTACAAATCCAGTGTTGTCATCACCTGCATTTGCAAAAGGTCAGAAAACACTATTTTCGAAAATAATGTGAACTATTGGTTACTGATCCAGGGTGATCAGCTAATCTATTAAATCTGACAGTTGGAATACCACTGTTCAGAACTATATCACCTAGGACTTAACAACCAATGTCGCCAGTGATTCTTGCACCGTATATTACGCGTTGACCATGAGATTTGGAATGGGACGGAGAAGTCAGCTGTATCTTCTTCCTCTCGCATGTAGCCGGATGTGCAGGTCGTGGCTGTTATCCTTGTAGCGTGCATATTAATTGGTAATTCGTAGAGGATATGCAGCATATGGGTGGGAACCCTCAACGTCCCACGATAGTTTTGACATCTAATGGTTTGTACAAACCATTGCCTTAATCCAATATGTGGGCATGGTGTACACCAAGGAGGCATGTGAGGTCGCGAAGGGGCAGTGATTGTCTTGGATCATCTTCTGGGCCTCACATCATGGAATTGTGGACGGGAATAAGCTACCCGGTTGTGCAACAAAGAGTTTATCTCTCATGGGTAAAGTGACGTACCTCTACAGAGTGTAAGAACTTTAACTTGTTACTCCCTGTTCCGGGAAGGAGCGGCGAACACGGCGGGAAAGGAACTCCATGAAAGTCCTGGTAAACACGTAAAGGCTGACGGACATAGCTTTTTAGAATAAAAGCAACCTTTGAAGAAATGTTTATCAAAACTTGCATTGCCTACGACCTATGGTCTGTGGCTGTAATTATAGGGCATCAAACACTTCTTTTCTAGTGAACTTGTTGAGTACGCTCGTACTCAAAGTATCTTCTTAACCCTTGCTAGATTCTGAAGCCAGTACAGACAACATCAACATCAAGTTATGCTCCAGGAATCATCATCAAAAGCTAAAGCTCTTCAACAAAGACAAGCAAGTCAAATATACATCAACTCAAGTGACGAAGTTACTGATTAAATAGGAATATACTCTCTAACCAAAGAACCTATTTCTGTAGTGCATTGCAATAACAGCAATGTCAACCATTTAGTTAAGATACCATTCTTCGTAGTATATTAGTTCTTGCGTTGTTTATCTTTGATTCTTCTTTGTAAGAAGTTCTTTCTCTCTCTTTAACCTAGAGTGTTCTATGGATCTTGTGTAAAGAGTGAGTTGTAACCTTTAGCCATGTATTGGAGCCGCTGTGTTTCTGTTGTGCCATTCTGAGGGATATAATACTAGTGAACGGTGTTTCATTGGTGTTATGTCAACAACTATAGTATACTACATCATGCCTCGTTTTCCTGCCTGGCATAGGCGGCGTGGAGTTCCGCTCCTTGGTGGTGGCTTTGAGTAAATCGCCTAGCGTCCATGCTCGCTGCAGGGCGACCTGCGCGCGGGGCTGGCGAGTTGCGCGAGCCGGCGGCGAGGCATAAACCAGCGGCGGCAAGGCAAACCGGGACGGGTCGTAGCGAGCCTAGGCTGGGCCAGCTGGAGTGGTTCTCTCCGAGGGCACCTCGGTGGTGGGGGGGCCTGCGCGGGGTGCAATCTGGGGTTTGCTGGGCCGGTGGGCTGCTCGGACGTGGAGGCGGAGAGGGAGCAGCCTAGTCGTCTAGCGTCGGGGACGTGGGAGGGTGGGCATGGAGGGCGACATCAGCGCTCACGTCCTGAGCCTGAGGTGCAGCTGGCTGCGCAGCAGAAGCGGCCAAAGGCGGTGCAAGAGTAGAGATGGTTGTATCCTCACTTTGTCTCGACCACGGATTGACATCGGGGACAGAACCAACGGGCAGAGAATCTGGGACTTTGCTGTTCAAATCTAGTGACCCGGTCGTTGTAGGACTGGCGCTCCCGCCCTCACGCGCGCTAGGAGACGGAGGGGGGCTAGGCGAGGGCGCGTCAGTGGCCAATGGCTGGCCGCCAGCTGGCAGTTCATAGGCTTCTGGAGGCCTCAGATCAGGGGCGGACGGGGCGCTGGTCTCGACGGGGTACACGACGATGGAAACGGGTGCAGGTTGTCGGTCTTTTCTTCTCCAAAAGTTGTGGGCCCTTTGGCGTTGTTGTCGGGATCTAGGGGGCCCACTGCATGGTGGCCAGGGATCCAACGTGTGGTTGACGGTGGTGGTGGTGGCATGGGGCAGGGGCGAGGCGGCGGAGCCCACCGACGGCAATCTGCGCAGCTTCCGTCCAGCACGACACCATCGACGCGGCTGCCACGGCCATCGATTGGGCCGGTAAGCATGTCCATGGCCATGCCGTCGGCACGGCCGTGGGGCGGTGTGGCGGTGCTGTTATGACTATGGCGCTTGCGCCCACGGCGGCGAGAACGAGCGCGACCTTGTCTGCGGCCAGAACCTTCGCCCTCACCACCGTTTCTGTCGCCACCGCGGTCGGCCGGGCCGCGAGCCTCCATCACATACGCGTCGATTGGCGTGCTTGGCCCAACCCAGATGGAAACGAGGTAGGTGAGAGTCCGGACGGTCGGCAGCTGGGACAAGGAATGGCTGGGGATGAGCTCCACGACCTCAAGAACTGCCTGGCGGCGGATAGAGGAGGGGTCACGCACGCGAGCGGTGAGCCGGAAAACGGCCATGTCAGCACGGGAGCGGGTGGCCGGATCAAGCTGCTCGACCCAGACGCCGCCGCCCAGCAAGGACTCAACCATGGAGAGCTGCCAGGCGTGCGCCGGAATTCTACGGAGCTCCAGCTCGACGCGGTGGTTCATGCCGCCATAGCCCGCATGGGCAAGCTTGCACCAGGGCCTGATGGAGAGGGAAAAGTCGCCATCGCCAATGAGGGTGTGATCCCTAGTGACCCGATCCTTATGGTGCTATGCGGAGAAGATGATCAGGAAATCTTTTGGGTGGTGGCGGTGGATGGAGAAGTCTCCTGCTTGGAAGTTGAGGGAGCGGTAGAGCAGGTTGGCCGCGCGCTCAGAGGTGACCTCGGGGCACATGCCAGTGACCGTGGCCACCATGGCGCGGGCGAGGACGACCTCCGCCTCCACCATCTCGACGCTGCACAGGACCACGACATCGACAGGCTCAGCGGGGTGGGCCTGTGGTGTCAGGGTGGTCGCGACGAGGGCGAGCTGGAGGGGAGGGAGTTGCGCCGGGGCCGATGCCTGCAGCGGGGGGGCGGGGGGGGGGGGGGGGGGGGAGGGCACTGAGGCGGGGGAGGGGGTGGCGGAGGGGTGGCACCAGCTTGCATCCGAGGGGGGCAAGCGGGCACGCGCACGGTCGACGGCATGCTGTTCCGGCGTGCAGGCGCGGGAGCTATGGCCAGAGAGGAGGCAGAGGCGACAGCGGATGTCGTTGGTGCATCCCCGAACAAGGTGCCCCGGCTCCAGACAGCGGTAGCACATGCCTGCACCCACCTCCGGGGTGGGGCTACGACACCTGGCCTGCCCCCGTTGTCGTTGCCGGCGTGACGTGGCCTGCTGCGCTGGTGGTGCCGGCGACGCTGCTGCTGCCAGCCATCCACGTCAGCGGCGGTGGGTCGGTGGATCTCGGAGCGGGCCCCGATGCGGGTCAAGGCGTGGGCTCGACGAGGGTGGGGCCTCAGGCCGGCGCTGCACCAGCTCAACCTGCTGGGAGCGGTGCTGCGGTGGGGAGTGCGCAACATCGTCAAATTTCCGCTAATGACTACTGTGTGTTTTGCGGAAGAGAGGAAGATGTTGCACACGCTAACCTCTTGTGTGGATTTTCAAGGGAGGTTTGGCGGCCGGTGAAGGATGTCTCAAGCTTGCGTCTTGCTCGTCGTAATTTTATGTCACCAAAAACCTGGCTCTTTGATTTCTTCTCAAGAGCTTAGGAGATGGAGGCTACTACTCTTGCAGTTGGATGCTGGCACATATGGGAGGCGAGAAATGATATGAGAAATAATCAGAGTGTGCCCAATCCGAAGCAGATAAGTATGAAGGTGATTGCTTATATTGATATGATTAAACAGAACCGTTTCAGGTCTAATCTAGGTATAAGGCGTGAGGCCACTAAGCCACAAAGCTGGTGAAATATCGGTATAAGCGACTAGAGGGGGGGGGGGGGGGGTGAATAGGCCCTGCTCAATTTTTAACTTCTTTTCAATTTTAAGGCTTGACACAAAGTAGGTTCTCTAGATATGCAACTAGGTGAGAGAACCTATATGACAAACAAGCAAGCACGCAACAATAAGGGAGTAAAGGATATAAGTCACCGAAAGTTGACACGGAGATATTTTCCCAAAGTTCCTTCCTTTTAAGAGGAAGTACGTCTCCGTTAGAGGGGTGGGTGGTACTAAGACCACCGGCGCCACAAAAGGCCTCATCCTATTCTCCCATACACCCGCCGCAAGGCAAGCACACGATCAACTATGTGGTGGCCTTCAAGGTGGCGACCGGAACCTTTACAAACTTGTTGAGTAGATCTCCACAACACTAGGAGTCTCCCAACACGATTCCAAAGCTTTACAACCAATGTCCAAGCTCCGAGACCGACCTCTTCCGTCTAGGGTTCAAAGAACCCAAGAGTAACAAGATCCATGAAGGAAAACGAGGGGGAATCAACTTTGCTTTGGTGAAGCCCTAGATCTAGACCCCCTCCACCAAATCCCAAAGTATCAAGGAGATTCGAGCACTTTTGGGGGGAGATCTAGTGAAATTAAAGCTCAAGAACAATGGAGGAGAGAGATGAAAGAGGCAAACTTCTCGTTGGAGAAGAAAGGCCTATTTATACCCTCAAAGAGAATCTTCCTGTTGCAGCTCGATCGAAGCAGTACTACTGGTTCCATATGCGGTAGTACCGGATACAACCAGTACTACCGGTCAGGTACCGGAAGCGACCAGGCGCAGAGACAAGGCTATTGCCTCCCCCGGTAGTGACATGTCAATATGGGCGGTACTCCGTATAGCGGTAGTACCGAAACATACGAGTGGTACTACCGGTCAGGGCGGTAGTGCCGGCCCAATGGTACCGTTCGAGTCAGTAGGGGAGACGAGACTCGCAAGCCCTCTTAGGCTCGCCCGGTACCGCCAAGCGGTACTACCGGTGGCAAGCGGTAGTACCGGATGAAACTTCCGGTCATCACAGTGCAGTAGGCAATGAAAAAGGGAAAAGATTATCTTTGAGACCTCAACCATTGGAAAAGCTTGCTGGGTTTGCAAAACAGAGTTGATTCCACCCAAACTTTCCGACTCAAGCAAAATACATAGGAAAAACCATGTCTTGATATGGTCCTTTTAGAGGGAAAACGAATGCCTTATCCATAATAAAAACCTGAAACATACTTATCAAACGATTAGTCTGACATGTATGTTATCATTGAACATCAAAACTATTTAGGATAGGAAATGCCCTTTCAGCAGGTATCCGCCGCCGCCTGGTAAGATTCTGGCGAACGTAGATGCTGCACTTTTTCCTCATCAAAGGCGTATCGCTATGGGTGCCGTCTTCCGGTACCACGGCGGTTCTTTCATCTTGGCTGCAAGAGAACCCCTGATCGGCTTCACTACTCCAGAGTTGGCTGAGGCTTTTTATCTCTTCGCCGTGCGGTTTCGATCGCTAGCGAATGGGGAATGCTTCAGGTGATCTTCGTGTCCGATTGCCTATCTCTGGTTAACGGGCTGAATTCTCCAAGCCAAGACCGTTCTCAAGTGGGCACGGTGGTGTCGGATATCAAGTTCTTGATGGCTAGCTACTCTTCAGCTTCTTTCCAGCATGTTTCCCGTTTAGCTAATGAGGCAAAAAATATTCTTGCCTGATCTTGTAATCTTTCTAGCCAAGGTTTTCTTTTTTTGTCTGTTTCAGAGATTACTCGGAAAACTCTTTGTACTGATGTGCTGTGATCAATAAAGTGCTATGATTCTAAAAAAAAGTTCAGTACCAGGTGTGTATATTATTACTCGTTGTTCTATGAGAACCTTTTTATCAATACTGGGGGGTGGGGGTAAGTAACTCCTATCGGGGTTCACTGCCTCCCAGCCGTTGCACCCAAACAGCCCCCCACCCCCCACCCCAAATCGCAATTGACAAATTCAAACATTCAAAAGGTCGATGAAAATTAAACATAGTTTTGCTACCACCGGACACATCATAGTTTAGGCAATGAAGTCGAGGGCGGGGTGCTGGCCGCCAGCGTAGGTAACTCCTATTCGGGTTCACCGCCTCCCAGCCACTACACCTAAACAGCCCCCCAAATCACAATTGACAAATTCAAACCTTCAAAAAGGTCCACGAAAATTAAACATAGTTTTGCCGCCACCGGGCACATCATAGTTCAGGCAACGAAGTCGAGGTCGGGGTGCTGGCCTGGGTGCCGATCGGGGTCGGGGTCACAGGTGTCGGGGTGCTGTCCTGGTTGGTGGATGCTTGGCTCTCAGAGAGGATCATGGCACGCTAATCAACACACCACGCCTTCACCTCGTCGTCCATGTCCTTCATGTCGAACATCAAGATTGCCAAGTCCTCCGTCCTCTTCTTTGCCGCCACGTTGGCCTTGATGAGGCCAAGCTTGATGTCCTGCCTCTTGATGACCGACGTTCACCTTGCCGCGGCGATCTCCTCCAACCTGGTGTCCTGCTCTACCCTCATGGCGACGTCGGCCATGCACGACAGGATGGACGAGTTTAGTTTCTCGATGGCCAACGCCACGCCTCTCATGACCTTAGCCTTTTTGTGGCCAACTGGTCGACCCTCCAAGGCCGCCGATGGCGCCGCTCCGGGGTAATAGGCGGTGGTCTTGGCTTTGGTGAGAGCGGTCCGCGTCTTCGCCCATTTGTCTTACCCCTCGATCCGTGCAAAGACATGGATGAACTTGAACTCGTTGTCGTCGTTGTCCTCGCGGTAGGCGGCGATCATGCGCGCATCTACAAACAATACCAATAATCGGACACAAATTTCAAATGGACGGGAGCGGGCGATGATGGGGGCTGCTTCCTGATCATCGTAGGTGGTGCCGCTGACATGGACGCAACGCACCTCCTCCATGATGTCCTGCCACTTGTTGCAGGCGTGCTGGATCATGGCCCAACGATGAGACATGCCGGAGTCATTGCGGTCGTGGCACAAGGACTTGAAGTAGGGATCCAACAGACGCCGCTCATCGTACGCCGCCTTCACCCTCTTCCAATAGCAGTTCGAGTTTTGGTTGGTGCCGGTGAAGGTGTCTATGATGATGGTCTTCCAAGCTTCGACGAGGCAATCATCCTCTTCGGCGTCATGGTTGTAGCGGCGGGTGGCGCATGAGAGGAGAGAGGTGGGACAAAAAATGGCAGGAGTGAGCGGGGACAGGGGATGGGGATGGCAGGACTGGGCGATCGGGAGAGGGATTGGAGTTGTTGAGGAAAAAAAGGAAGGAAGATTTTGGTGTCCCGTCGACAGGGCTAGCCCGCCAACTTTTTCAAGTTGCGCCGACGCCCCGATTGACTCCCTTCGGGTTGGTTTCGGCCTCGGCCCAGATGTTTAGTTGAACCGCGCTAGCACTATTTCGGTTTTAGGGGAGGACTGGTTGGGTTTTTCTTTGCCGGCACCCTCATTTCACTTTTAGGGGCCTTTAGGGTATAGAATTTATGCACTAGCCAATTATCCCAAATGACCGATCTGATGGAAAGGGCTAGGCAGTGTATTTATATTTAACACTCCCTCTCACGTCTAGGCTATTTTAGTCCTTAGCGTGGGATAGGAGTAGGCCACAGAATCTTTTTTTCCTTTTTTTTAATTCTGCGTGAGCAGGGTCTTGAACTCAAGACCTCTTGGCTCTGATACCATATAGAATTTATGCACTAGCCAATTATCCCAAATGACCGATCTGATGGAAAGGGCTAGGCAGTGTATTTATATTCAACATAGGGGACCGAAGATGCTCCAAGGACATCTCCACCGGGTCTATCCAAACGGTTCGAGCGTGTCCGAATGGGTCCATGCGGGCGCGGGACGTGCGCGGTGCCCAGCGATACGACCCATCCGGACTGACCCATCCGTGACCTAGATCTGATGCATGGATGGATTTGTCCGAATAGACCCGGACATAGATGCAGACACACAACGAGCCTTTTTCTCTTGGGATGGCTGTCCCTTTTTTTCCGTTTGAATCGCGCTGTTATGCGTGGCTGGCCGGACAGGCCGGACCATGATCCAAAACGCCAGTGACTCGATCCAAACGGACTAAAAACGCGTATCGTTTGGATCGGTCGTTTGGTTCTCTGTGGAGATGACCTAAGATGATGTTGTCTTGTGCATATTCTGCCTGTTTCAATTTCTAGGACAGTGCCAATTCAGCCTTTCAGGGGTTCTGCGCCCTATGTACATGGGACACATGAGCATGTATTGATGTGGTATAGCAATGGTACGGAAGAAAATTCTTCAGAACTCAGTGCCATCTTTGCACCCGGCAATATCGTAGAAATATTGTCCTGTTTATGCTGCTACTGCCAGTGCTCTGTTCCGTGGTACTCCCTCTGTTCGGGATTATAGGTCTTACGCGTATACCTAGGTTGTTAATTTGACCAATAAAATATAACTTATATATCACAAAAATTATACCATTAAAAAATATAATCTCTAAGGTATCTAGTGGTATAATTTTTATGCTATAATATGTATATTTTGTTGTTTAAATTGGCAACCTAGTTATTCACGCGGGACTTATAATCCCAAACGGAGGTAGTACCGAATACGACGTACAGTTTCCATTTGATCAAGCGATTTGCTATATCCGTTCTTTTTATGCAAGCTCCGCTGGTTGCTCACATGTTTTTCTGGTGCATAAAACTGTCGTTCCACATTAACACAGAGTGGTCAATAGGAAGCGTTCGGAGGCAGCCGAAATGTGCGACGTGCCAGTCCAAGTTGCCAGGCCAGCTCGTTTTCACCGGTGAAGTCCACCACTCAATCATGCTCGATTCAATCATCATCCGCAGCAAAACACCGATTATTTTATCAGGTCTAGTGAGCATCCGTCCAACCGGAGCAGAGCTAGCTCGCAGATCTCCGCATCCCTCCCAACAACCCAGGCGAGACGACCGTCGTCACATGAGCAGCTCGTCCACTATTCGCCTCGCCATGCCTCTCCCGCTCCTCGTCATCCTCCTCTGCAGCCTACACGCTCCCGCCAGCCTCGCTTCCACGGTGACGCGCTCCCTCTCGCCAGGCCAGTCGCTCGCCGGCGACGACAAGCTCGTCTCCAGCAACGGCAAGTTCGCGCTCGGCTTCTTCCAGATCCCAGATACCGAAGGTACCAACCAGACAAGCCCCAAGTCCCACCTAGGCATATGGTTCAACCGGGTTCCCAAGCTGACCACCGTGTGGGTGGCCAACAGGGGAGGCAGCCCGGTAGCAGGCGCCGCCTCGCCGGCGCTCGCGATCTCCGCCGACGGAAACCTCGTCATCCTGGACCACGCCACCGTCGCCTGGTCCACCCAAGCCGACGCCGTCACGGCCAACGCCAACGAAACCGTCGTCGTTCTCCTGGACACCGGGAACCTCGTCCTGCGCAGCGCCTCCAACGCGTCGGACATGCTGTGGCAGAGCTTCGACCACCCGACGGATACGCTCCTCCCGGGCGCCACGATCGGGCTGGACAAGGTCACCGGCCAGAGCCGCCGTCTCGTCTCCAGGAGGAACCGGGTCGACCTGGCGCCGGGCGCGTACACCATGGAGCTGGGCCGCGCCGGCGTCGTCCAGATGCTGTGGGACTCCTCCGTGCCGTACTGGTCCAGCGGGGAGTGGAACGGCGGGTACTTCAGCTCCGTGCCGGAGATGACCGCCCGCCACCTGTTCGGCTTCACGTTCGTCGACGACGACCGGGAGGTGTCCTTCGCCTACCACGTGCTCGACGAAACCATCACCATGTACAGCTTCCTGGACGTGACCGGGCAGAGGAAGGTGCTGGCCTGGCACGACGCCACGCAGGACTGGGCGACGGTGTACACCCACCCCACCGCTCAGTGTGAGGTCCATGCCGTCTGCGGGCCTTTCACGGTCTGCGCCGACAACGCGCCTCCGCCTTGCAGCTGCATGAAGGGATTCACCGTGGACTCTCCTGAGGATTGGGACCTTGAGGATCGAAGCACCACGGGGTGCAGGAGGAACACTCCATTGAATTGTGCTGGCATTGGAAACACCAGTATGGTTGGCCTGACAGACAAGTTCTACTCCATGCCGGCCACCAGATTGCCCTATGATCCACACGGCGTCGTGGGACATGTCGAGGGAGCAAGCGATTGCGAGCAGATTTGTCTGAGTAACTGCTCTTGCACTGCATATTCCTTCGGCACTACTGGTGGTTGCTCTGTGTGGCATGGTGGATTGCTCAATGTAAAACAACAACAGATTGCTGATGGTTCTAGTGGCAGCAGCGAGATTCTTCACATTCGCCTCGCTGCAAAGGAGTTCCATGCTGGAAAAAACAACATACCTGTCATTTTAGGTGCCATTGGTGCAAGCATCATGTCACTGGGTGTCTTGGTGCTCATCTTAGTGATATGCAGGACCAGGAGAAACAGAAGATACAGTCACACATTGGACAACATCCACGGTGGCAGTGGACTTGTTTCATTCAGATATAGTGAACTGCGCCGCGCAACTAGAAATTTCTCGGAGAAGATTGGGGTGGTTTTGGTTCTGTGTTCAAAGGGTCGTTAAATGAGTCCACCACCATAGCAGTGAAAAGGCTTTATGGTTGCTACCAACAAGAGAAGCAATTCAGAGCTGAGGTGAGTTCAATTGGGATCCTGCAGCATACCAATTTAGTAAAAATGATTGGTTTCTGTTGCGAGGGTGACAAGAGGATGCTTGTCTACCAACACATGCCTAATATTTCCCTTGATGTTCATCTGTTCCGGAGCAGTTCTGAAACTCTCAATTGGAGAACCAGATACCAAATAGCTCTTGGAGTTGCTAGGGGGCTAGCATACCTTCACGAGAGCTGCCTCGACCACATCATTCACTGCGATATCAAGCCGCAAAACATACTTCTTGACGCATTGTTCGTTCCTAAGATCGCTGACTTCGGGATGGCAAAGCTTCTCACAAGGGATTTTAGCCGGGTCATAACCACAACAAGGGGCACTATCGGGTACCTTGCACCTGAATGGATCAGTGGAGTGGCTATCACGCCGAAAGTTGATGTGTATGGATACGGGATGGTGCTACTGGAGATTATATCTGGGAGGATGAATGCGCATGAGTCATGTAGCAGCGATGGAGACACTATCGTTTATTTCCCCATCCAGGTGGCACGCAAGCTTCTCGAGGGAGATTTCATGAGCTTCGTGGATGAAAGGTTAAACGGTGATGTTGTTATTGAGGAGGTTGAAAGGGCATGCAAGGTGGCGTGTTGGTGCATTCAGGACAGGGAGTTTGAGCGGCCGACTATGGGCAAGGTGGTCCAGATTCTTGAGGGTCTTGTTGAAATTGACACCCCTCCAATGCCAAGGCTACTCGAAGCTATCGCCGGAAGATCGCATTCAGCATGCACATAACCTGCTAACCATGGTTTGAAGTGATACAGGAAGAAAGTACAGTGATTTGAGAACAAATTTTTGGAAATGAATTTGAAAACTTTAATAGAAACGGCTGTTTGCAATGTCATTATCACAATTATCTTTCTACAAAAGCAAGATAGTTTGAGACGCAGGAAAGTACAAGTAGCTCATGAATTAGAGGATTAAAAGCATGTCGAATGTGAGCTTCCAATTCCAGTGATAGCTTGAAGTAGCCTTGACATCAGGGGGACGCTGATTTCAGTCACCCCCTCGAGAATCTGAACTAACCGTCCCATTGTCGGCTGATCAAACTCATTATCTTGTATGCACCAACAAGCAACCTTGCAAGCTATTTGAGCCTCATGAAGATTGACATCACCATGTACTCTGTGATCTACCAAACTCCTGATGTCGCCTTCAAGAAGCTTATGTGCAGCATGCACAAGGAAGTAGTCATCATGGTAACCATCACAAGCACATGGTGGGCGTGAGTTCCTCCTCCAAGATATGATCTCTAGCAGCACCATCCCGTAACTGTAAACATTGGCTTTTGTTGTGATTGCGACCCCACAGATCTACTCAGGTGCAAGCGCAAGGTACCCAGCAGTTCCTCTCGCCGTAGTCAGTACTCCGCTAAATTCCCTTCCCAAAAGCTTGGCCATCCTGAAGTCTGCAATTTTCGGAGCGAACGAAGCATCAAGAAGGATGTTCTCTGGTTTGATGTCACAGTGCATGATGCAGCCTTGACAGCTCTCGTGCAAGTAAGCCAATCCTCTAGCAACTCCGAGGGCTGTCTGGTGCCTAGAATTCCAGGATATCGTGGTTCTGCTCTGAATAAATGGAGATCGAGGGAACGGTTTGTCATGTGCTCGCAAACAAGCAATCTCCTACTGCCACCACAGCAAAAACCAATTAATCTGACTAAATTGATATGGTGAGTGATTCCAATCGAGCTCATCTCGGCCCTAAATTGCTTCTCTCCTTGATAATCATGGTCGAGCCTTTTCACTGCTATGGTTGCCGAGTCACTTAAATACCCCTTGAACACAGAACCAAAGCTGCCTCCCCCTAGCTTCTCAGAGAAATGTTTGGTTGCACGCTGCAAATCAGTGTACCCAAACACAGTGATACCATCGAAACCTTGAGCGTTGTTCAGTATTCCATCATAGAACATGGTTTCGTTCTTCTGAAACACTAGTAGTAGGACCAGTGCTAAGAAACCTAAAGCAGCAACAGCAAAACTTGTACTAGTACCAGCAATCAGTCCTCTTCTGCTGGCTTTCTGAGTGAGCGATTTTTCGGCGGAAAGGCGGGTAAAGAGTTTCTCCACCTGTGCCCGCTGCATTCTTGTTGCCTGAAGTTGAGCAGATCATTGTGCCAAATGGAGCATCCAGCATTGCCAAAGGAATATGCGGCGCACGAACAGTCACTCCGACAGACTTTATGCGGAGCATTTCTCGAGCACCCACCGGTTTGATCATCCAGCTCCCAGTCCTCCGGTGATCTCATAGTGAAGCCCTTCATACAATTGCAAGCTGGCACCGTGTTATCATTGCAAACTGTGAGAGGTCCACAGATCGATTAGACATCACAAACTTTGGGTTGGGCAAACATCGGCACCCACTTCTGCGAGCTTTCGATCCACATATATGCCTTTGTTTGACCTGACACGTACAAATAGTTACGGATAACCATGGTTTCATCGTATAGGGTGTACATGAAGTACTTCTCTTGTTCATTGTTGACATCCGTAAGGCAAAGTATTGGCCGTTCCAGACACCACTGGGGTGTATGCCCATGTGCCAGTAGCTGGGTTGACTGAGTTCTTCCAAGAAATAAGGCGGCGGTTCAGGCCGGTGGGCTTGTCACATCTAAGTTTTGCCCCGGAAATTTTTTGTATCTATCGGGTAGTCGAAGCTCAGCCACAGAATGTGTGGTGGGTTTGAGGGACTCTGCAGGACGAGATTTCCACTGTCCAGGAGGACACGCGATGGTGTCACTGGTTGTGCTGTTTGCTCTAGTAGACCAGATTATGCCGGTCACAGAGCCTGCGGAGGTGTAGTAGGATGGCACCCGCGGCTGTTGGGCGGGGGTGGAATTTAACCAAACCCGTACCCGTAGTCTTAGATTTTTTTCGCAACCTGCATCCGTAACCGTACATGGGTATTTCTCAAAAAAAAAAAAAACCGTACATGGGTGTAGTTTTTGTCCCATACCTGCACCCGTCAAGGATTAAAAAAACGCGTGTAATACCCACCATCAATCCAATCAACTTGTAATAACATAACATATAAAAAAATGATAGCATATATTTTCATTCATTCACGGTTTCAGCAAGCAATCAAATATATATTAAATAATTTAAAATACATTGCCAAACATATGATATTGTGAAGAAACAAGTTACGATCCAAACATAAGTTGCATAGGAAGAATATAGTTCAAACTTTAAAATCTCAAAAGAATTACAAACAGTCACACGGGCATACCACAATTAGCCACATAGCAACACTCGTCAACTCCAGAAATTTACAACTTTTTAGAAAGATGCTATAATACTAATACCGCACGTGGCATTTACTAATATGTTAGGTAGATGAGTATGCGGGTACGGGTTTTTCGTTACCATAACCGCACCCGCAATACCAACGGGTAGAGATTTTTGCCCAACTACTTACCGGCGGATATAACTTTATTACCATACCCTTACCCTAACGGGTACAAACCCGCAGGATAAACGGGTAGCGGATAGCCATTGCCATCTTAGCAAGGATGGGTGCTCGGTGGTTCTTGCCATGAATAAGCATGGTAAATTCAACTTGCTAGTCAAGTCTAACCATAAAATTAACTGGTTGACGGAAACCATGTTCCAAATTCCAATAGTGATGTAGGATGCCAGAGTTAATTTAGTGACCATCAACTGCGACAACATCCACGGTAGAAAGCACGATGTTGACAATGGTCACGATTACGAAAGACAATGTTGCTAATACATCCCCCAATAAACGATAACAACATAAGATGTTCAGTGACCGGCATGATTAACCGAGGGGCAGGGGTGTAGCCGCCGCGCCGCACCAGGATGTAGCCACCGCCGCACCAGGGCACTCCGCCCCGCCCCTCCCCCAGCCCGCCGCCGCCGGCTCCGTCGCCAGGCGCCTCGGCAGCGTGGCGGCAGCGGACGGTCCTCGCATCCGAGATCTGGACGGCGGCGGCGATGCCCCCTCGCCCTCATCAAGGATGGTGATGGCAGACGACGGCGGCCAGCGGCCTAGGCGGCCGGCGGTGGGAGGTTGTTGGGAGGGGCGGCGCTATCCTCCCGGCCTGATCCTCCGGATGGTGATGGCAGGAGCGTGTCGAGCCCGATCTTGACCGTTTCCTGTCGGATCTGTTGCAGTCGGCAGCGGGATGGCTTCTGGGTTCGTCTGGCTTCACGAGGTCACCTAGGGCTGCGAGCCCGGGCATGGTGGTGGTGGCCTTCTCCCCCGTCAGAGTTGGTCGGCCGGTCGAATAAAGGTGGATCGGCCTAGGGTCCCTCTTGTGTGGAGATGATCACCTTCCTGAGGATGGTTCTTGATCTGGCCGAAGTGGGGAGTTCCGGAAGGCTCCGCCGGCGAATGTACCAGCGCTTCTATGCCTGCAGTTCGCTGGATCGGGTGGTATTCAGTCGTGTGCACCCATGTTTTATTCCGACCGTTTGGTTTAGGAGGGAGCGGCGTGAAGCTCTGTCCTTTGTTGCCACCAGGCGACTTTCGATCCATGATGAAGTCAGAGGTGGAGAATTCTTGAAGGCCAGGTTTGAAGATCTATCTATGGAGGTTCGAGTCGCCGTACTATTGAGGGACTTGCTTGGTGTTCTGGGCTAAACAGTAGCCGTATGTAAGTGGGGGCGGCAACACAGGTGAATTTCAGAATCTTACCTTTCAGGGTGAAAATCCAAGGTCTGGCCTTATCTGGTTGTGCCTGGCAATGGCCTTGTTGAAGGCATTGTTTTGAAAGTGAGGATTATCTTTAGGGTAAAAATCTAGATCTTTGATCGGGCGACGACGACGCTTGTGCACTCTTCCTTTCTTGGAGGCGTCGCTTTTGAAGAGCTGGAGTTCAGGTGTTGTATTGGTGGTGGTTGTATGCTGCTAGGACCAGAACACTGTAGCAGATCTTTTATTTTCTTAGTTTTCTTTATCTTTTGTTGACCATGTGCATTCGTAATGTCAATAGGGTATTGCATTGTTGCAGAGGCCGGATATAATTAGTATCTCTTAATACTAATATATGCAACTTTCAAAAAAAGAAACCGAGGGGCAGCAAAGCGAGCCTGGAGTTGCAGGAAATATGCAGGTGTAGGATGGGTGCAATGCAAAGTGGACATAACCAGAAATAAGCACGGTGAAAAGTCACTAGTCAAGCACAACCACAAAACACGTGGAGTGAAAACAAGCTGTAATGGCGATGTAGGATACCAAACCGTTAATTTAGTGATCAAATGTGCGACATCAATGGCATGGCGACGACGTGATCTATCTACTCGCATATAAGATCGCATTGTTCCTGAACCTAAAATAAAAATAAGTTGAAAACAGGCAAGGTCTACGAAAGACTGAGTTGTTAAATGCTAATACATCTCTCACGACGACACAAAATCTTCAGCATTGGCTGGGGCAACTCCCACAGAAAATACATCGACAACGTGTTTTCAGTTTATTTTTTTCTCGAAACAGGCTTTTCGCCTTGCTTTATAATAAAGCACTTATGTAAGACCACTTTTGGGCCAGACAGCATAACGCCCAAACAAAGAGACTCAACACCATACAAAATGCTGGGGCAGCAACACACACCCGAACTAAAACAAGAAAAAACAAAAAGAAATGGAGATGGAGACGGATCAACTAGACGAGGAAGACCGCAACCGCTGCGTCCTTCGAAAAATGTCCACCCCGCTCCTAGCCCCGACTCGCCAAGCACCAAGCAACACCCTCAGAAGGGAACGCGACCGCTGCTGCCCGGACCAGAGATTAGCCCTGGTTTTTTCCTGGCACCCAGAGGGGAGTGGATGAAAGGGTAGCCACGACGCCCACCAGGAAGGAAGATGCCACCCGTGGGCGGTAACTCGTCGGTGTCGATCAAGGCGACAAGGATTTCTCCCGAAGACCCTATCCACAACCCCCGGACGAGTCGTTGCACCGGAGCACCACCAAACGTGCCGCCCACAAGCATGCGCCACTCCGGTCCGGACTCTATCATCATCGTCTCACCGAGCAAGCTGTCGCGAGGTCTGCAAAATCACGTCACATGTAGGAATGAAACAGGGCCAACAGTACCGCGACCGCGCGGGGGGGAACTTCCTCCACCGCCAGGCGGCGATAGTCGACCGGACGCGGTCACAGACACACCAGCCCTCCATAGGTCCGTCCGGGCCCAGCGGACCCGTAAAGCCTCCGTGGAGGCATACCAGTCCCATGGTGGTCCGACCAGGCCCCGTCGGGCCCGTAAAGTCTGCAACCACACTGTAATAGGCTGTCCAATGACGCCGTGAAGCCCTTCCACCCTACCCGCCAAGATGTGCAGAGCAACCAAAGCAGAGCCAGTCAGCCCGCCTTACCCAGATCCGGACCCAAATGGGCCCGATCTAGGCCACCATGGGACTGTATGCCCCAATCTTTTCCTACCGTAGTTGCATCAAGCTGCCCCGCCACCCACAGCCGCGCCGACCCGCCCCCAGCCGCCGCTGGGCCTTCGCCGCCCCCAAGTGCATCGCCGCCGAGGACCCCTATAGCGCAGAACCACAGCAGCACCCGCCGCCGAGGATGCGCGCCTCCACAACCGCGAAGCCAGCACGCCGTCACCTGGACCATCGGGTCGCCATGCCCCTCGCTCAACCTGGCGCCCTCACCAGCCAAATCGGGCCTGCGCTGACACTTCCAGTGGGGAGAGATGGCCCCGCCGCCGCTAGCGCCCGGGCTTCGCCCGGCGGCAGCGAGGGAGGGGGAGGATGAGGGAGGACGGGAGACGGCGGCGAAAAGGGTTCGCCTGCCGCTCGCGGGAGTGGGCAGGACAAACCGCTCGGGGTCATTTTTTCGTAAATGTAATATTTATCGAAAGGTATTCTTTCTTTCTGTTTCTTCTCCTTCACAACTTGCAATCTTTTCGTTTATTGCTGCCCTAAAATTAACAATCTGGAAATGGGCAAGCTCTACGACTTACCAAGATTGTTGATTGTCCTTGTTCCTTGAAAAAGGCATATAGTGACCAGACGATACAACATCAAGATCATTACTGGAGCAAACAACACAATTCAAGCCCAAAAGGAACAAAAAACAAAAAGAAGAGAAAACAAAGGCCAACGCCGACGATTCGATGAAAACAGCAATGGTTCGTAATCGTTCCGTCCTACAGAGAATTTCCACTACACTCCTTGCTCTCTAAAATGTCGCGTACCAAACATCACCTTTAAGAAGGGGAGCAAAGACGACGGGGCTACTGCCTAGATCGGTCCTAAGGCTACCCCCGGAAGCGTCCTAGGGTTTTCCCCCTATGGGGGTGGGGGTGGGGGGGAAGAGGTACCCCGACGCCCTTCAGGAAGGACGACAACAGCCTCAAGCGTCACTGTGTCGGTGTCGAGAATACAAAGATTTCTTCGGATCCCAAAAAACCAAACCCCAGACGCTCTGTATAGCTCCTCCAAGACTGCCACCCACCAGCACACGCCACCACGGTCTTGACATCACCATCATCGTCTCACCATGTCCTACGTTGCGAGGCCGGTAAAACTGATAAGAAGGGACTTCAACGAGGGTCCGCAACACAATAACACGCGAGAGTAAATTGCCTCCACCGACGGTAGTTGATCGGATGCAACATCGGGGATAAACCAGGGTTGGTGCTAGATTGGTTTGGTGGATGCCAAACCGATGTACTAGGGGTCACTTCGGCGGGGCGCCAGGATAGTGCGGAGTTCGCCAGACCTAGCGCCGGTCTGTCCGGCAGGATGGTCGGCGACACCTGGTCTAGCACTGGATTCTCCAGCTCTTCTTCCTTCTCCTCTTTCAAACCATAGTCTTGTCAGGCTTGAGGTTCCGAGCTTTCTCACGTGCCTTCGTACTTGTCAGTGTGAACCTATAATGATTGTGTGGCGGAGTATGGAGTAGTATACCATTCAATATGGTAGGAAATGGGCTCGCATAGAGGATATGATTCACCTTTGGAGTCCATGAAGACTTGATATGGCAACGACCATAGGTCAGGCTACATCAGTCTCAGTCGGAAGCTCGTGGAGCAGCGGCCTCATGCGGGCGTGGCACGTTTTTTTTGCACGGTAAATGCTCCGAAGGGCAGGAAGCTGCATTAAAAAGGTGGGTACAAAGTTACAAGAAGGCCCCTAACATCTATTGCCCTGAATATTCTATAAATCAAAGAAAAGGCCCCCAAGTTTACAAGAAACACCCTAGGACAAAAAATGGAAAAAGCCATCGAGTCCCTTGTCCTCTCCACCGTCGGCAGATCTCCAGATACGACCATCATAGTCTCCACCGGGGACGAAACCACTTGGAGAAGATGCTTCGGTTGCTGTCGTGCCGAGATCGAAGAAGAACCTCCAGCAAAGGAGGTAGATGGAGATCGGTTTGAAATCGAGCGCAGCGAGTCCACTCTTGTGACCGAAGGTAGCGGTTACTCGAGAGCTCCGCTTGGGATTCGCTGCCGTGGCCTCAGCTTCCGATGACCACCATGAACAACCACCTCCACTCGTAGCCGCAGAGCCTCCAATCTTCTCTCCCTCGCCACCGAGGCAGGCCAAGAGAAGATGCAACAACACTGAGCTAGAGAAAAGGAGGCAAGGATAAGATCCCCTGGAGGAAGATGAGATAGGACCTCCACAGCACCGCTCCACCTCGCCACCACGGCCGGCCTGGAGCAGAGCTGCGATAACCCTCGCCGAGACACGCTTGTTCCCCCCTCGCTGCCACGGCCGGCCGGGGAAACGTTGCGCGCGCAGCTCTCGAGTACCACCAGGGGATACACCGCCATAAATTTATTCAAGGGAGCAACATCAGCCCTCTTCATCCTCGTCTCCCACCACCAGGGAAGAAGAAAGAGGAGGAAGCGCCCTAAAGCTCACAGGATCCAGGCGGAGAGATCCGGAGCTCTGATCCAACTATCGGCCAAACGGCCAATTACCGGCATACCGCCGCTACATCTACTCCTATCTACCACGACACCACCCCTTCGCCGTCTCCGACCGGCGATGCCGGTGGATAAGGCTCGGGGGCGGCTCGTTTCTCTCTGGAAGACTCTCAAGCCGCTTAGAGGAGGAGGACAAGGACGCGTTCTCTTTTCGATTGTCTTCTTCCCTAACTCTCTTACCCGAAGATAGAGATGCACAAGTAGGATACGTGAGATCCCACTTTTACGCCTCTAGTTTAACTCTAGATTAAGCGGGATACATGAAATTTGAAAAATCCCACTTATCCCATTTAAAAGAAAGTTAGACTAGTAGTAGAGGTAAGAATGATATCCTATTTGTCCCACTTCTGCATCTCCACTTGGGGAGCTTCGGCGACGTGTACGCCAAGGCAATTGCCATAGTCTATAGACTCGGTTCATCCTTGCTCGTGCAACTCAGGAGCACGTGGATGCAACTTGCCTTGTGGTGAAGCGACTTCCCCTTCTTTCCTCTCGCGTCTACTACAGTTCCGTTGAGAGTCGACCCTGTATTCCCGGGTCTCTCTCCGCCGGCGCCGCCGGTTGGGTGCAGCTAGGAGTCGATGCTGGATCTCCTGTAAATAGTAGGTGTATGTAATGTCCTTGCCGTCGGTGATCGCCGATCGGATTTGGGACTACCTAAGAAATTTGGATCAGAAGAAAGGAAGGTAGAAGAAGATGGAGACGGGAGTGATTTCTATTAATTTTTCGATAGGGATACAATTCACGACTCTAAGCTTATATACCGCTCGCTTACAATTTCCTTCACTTACACTTGGACCCGACCCATGAATCATAACCTGACTCGGCCCACGACCCACACACAAACCCAACCTACTTTGCGCCCATCTCCTTCAGCTTACGCTTCCCTGGCGCTGCAGCCTTGAGCAACAACATAACAGTTGTGACATTACCTCCCCTGAAGAACCAGCTTGTCCCCAAGATGGAGCATCTGGAAACCTTTGATGCACTGCTTCATAATCCTCCCAGGTGGCTGAAGTTGCCGGTAAAGTGGACCAACGCACTAGAACTTGCAACAATGCAGATTTGCCCTTTTTCACCAATCTCCGGTCGTGCACTTCTTCAGGAAACAGATCCTCAGTATCCAACGAAAGAGGGTCTAGAATTGAGGTGTAGACAGGGGTGTGATCTGGAACATGTTCCTTGAGTTGAGACATATGGAACACAGGGTGCACTTGATTGTGATCAGGTAGTTTAAACTTGTAAGCTGCTGATCCAATATTCTCCAAAATTTCAAATGGACCAAATAATTTCATAGCCAATTTTGGAAAGGGTCTGTTGACCACTGATTGCTGAGCATAAGGCTATAGCTTGAGGAAAACAGATTCACCTACCACAAACTCCCTGTGTGTTCTGTTTCTATCAGCATCCAATTTCATCTTGGTTTGAGCCTTGAGTAAATGTTGTTTGAGAAACAAGGACTGATATTCTCTTTCTTTCAGCCAGCCATGCAAATCAGAATTCTTGCTGGCAAAACTGTCCCGTAAAAGGCTCCTTGCCATAAACTGCCTTAAATGGAGAGCAACCCAAGGATGAATGGTGAGAAGTGTTATACCAAAACTCAGCTAAAGGTAGCCATTGAGCCCATTGCTTTGGATTATCCTGGACAGACCATCCGAGGTACATTTCTAAACATTGGTTGACCCTCGCAGTTTGACCATCAGTTTGAGGATGGTAAGCTATGGACATGTGGAGCTCTGTACCCCATAACTTGAACAACTCTTTCCAAAAGTTACTAGTAAAAACTTTGTCTCTGTCAGATGTGATGGATTTAGGCATACTATGTAATTTGACCACATTGTTGATGTAAGCTTGGGCTACAGAAGAAGCTGTATAAGGATGTTTGAGGGGTATGAAGTGGTTGTACTTGGTGTATCTGTTAACAACAACTAAGATAACTGAATATCCATTGGACTTGGGTAACCCATCAATGAAATCCATATATACATCCTCCCATGGTCCATCAGGTATAGGGAGAGGACACAATAGCCCTGGATACTTGCAATGTTCATGCTTGGCCTGTTGACAAGTCTAACATTGTTTAACAAAATTAGCCACTGCCTGTTTGATGCCGGCCCAATGAAATAGTTTCTTAGTCCTTTGATAAGTTGCTTGCAATCCAGAATGCCCCCCAACTGGAGAAGAATGAAATGCTGCAATCAACTTAGTTTGAAGCCCAGAATTTGCTCCAATCCAATTTTTTCCTTTGAATTTGATCAACCCATTCTCTAAAGAATAATTGGGTTCTACCTCAGGTGTAACATCTAATTTCTGCAGAAGTGTCTATGCAGCTGGATCTACTGCATAAGAGTTCAACACTTCTTGAAGCCACACAGGTTGGGCTGTAGAAATAGCATGTAAGGAAAAAAACATGACCAACTCTAGATAGGGCATCAGCTGCTTGCTTTTCCACCCCTTTTTTGTTGGAGATATGCCCTAGAGGAATAATAAATATAGTTATTATTATATCTTTGTGTTTATGATAAATGTTTACATTCATGCTATAATAGTATTAACAAGGAAAACATTAATACTTGTGTGATTTGTAAACTTAATTTGAAATCCCTAGTAAAGCCTCTTCATAATACTAGCTTGTTGGTTAATAAATGATTGTAGTTTCCCTATCATGAACATTGAGATGTTATTAACAAACAAGATCATATCGTTAGGAGAATGGTATGATGGACATACTCCTATAGATAAGCGTAGCATAAAGATCAAGTCATTTTAATAGTTCAACTGCTATATGCTTTCTGATACATAGTAACCTAATTCCTTCGACCATGAGATCATGCTTATCACCATCATCGGAAGGATGCTTTGATGACATCAAACACCACACCGTAACTGGGTGGCTATAAAGGTGGCATTGAGTGTTCGGAAAGTATTGGTTGAGACACATGGATCAAGAATGGGATTTGTCCATCCATATGACGGATAGATATACTCTGGGCCCTCTTGGTGGAATGTCATCCAATTGGCTTGCAAGCATGTGACTGGCTCACAAGGGATCACATATCACGAGAACGAGAAAAGAGTACTTATCAGTAACGAGGTTGAACTAGGTATGCAGAGATACCGACGATCAAAACCTCGGATAAGTAAACTATCGTGAGACAAAGGGAAATTGGTATCGTATGTAAGTGGTTCATTCGATCACAATGTAATCATAGAAATATGTGGGATCCATATGAATTTCCAGATTCCTCTATTGGTTATTGTTCGGAGAAGTGTCTCGATCATGTCCGCATAATTCACGAACCGTAGGGAGACACACTTAAGGATTCGACGTTGTTGAGTAGTTATGGAATGATGAGTAAGAGACCGAATGTTGTTCGGAGTCTCGGATGGGATCCGGGATATCACGAGGAGATCCGGAATGTTCCGGAGAATAAGATTCATATAAGGAAAGTCCTGTTTCGGGGTTGGAGAATGGTTCCGGTGTTTTCATCGGGAATGTTCTAGAAGGTTCTGGAATGTCCGGCAATCCGGAGGGGAAGGGTACATGAATGTGTCATAACAAGTTGGAATGGTTGCATCATGTACTAGGTGTCATCGCTGAACAAAATAAAGGGATAAATCAAATCCTAGTTTGAAAAGTCAAACGCCAATTTGAAAAGTCAAACGACTATTTTGTTTGGTGGAGGGAGAGTAGGAAACCTACTTGGGGAGGAGTTCCTCTCCCTCCACCGCTGGCCAAGGAGGCCGAGTTGGGGAGGGACTCCCCTCCCCTTGGCCGCGCCCTCCCACCTATATAAGGAGGGGCAGGGCTTCCCCTCCTAGACACACACCTTGCCCCTCTAAACCCTAACCCTAGCCGCCGGCCACCAAACCGCCACCGCTGCCCTAGGGTTTCTCCCAAGCCACCGAGTTGGGGCCTTCTACTTGACCTAGCCGTCGGCCTAGCCCCTCTCCTTGGTGCGTCTAAACCCTAGATCACCGAGGGCTCTCTCATAGTCCACCATACTCGCTCCGGCTTAAGGCGAAGCCCTGCGAGATCTCCCCTCTACTTCCGGTATCACGCCGTCGTGCTGCCGGAATCACGAGGAGAGTGCTACAACCTCCGCTGCCTGCTGAAACAAGGGAGAGGAAGGTCTTCGTCGAGTATCGAATGTGTGACCGACTGCGGAAGCGCTGCCGGAACGCAGCGCCGGAAGGATCGTCTACGCGATCTTGAGATCGGCAAGAGTACGACTACATCACCCACGATAATCCGCTCTCGTTAAACACTTTGGAATCTTCGAGGGTGAGTTATTCTATCGACTCGTTGCTACAATCTAGTAGATAGATCTTGTCTTATTTGTTTGTATGCGGTAGAATTTTTTTGTTTTCCATGCTACGAACCCCTATAGTGGTATCAGAGCCGTGTCTATATGTAGATCTGTTGCACGAGTAGAACACAATGGTCATTGTGGGCGGTGGTGCTTTTATTATCAATTTCTTCTTGTGTACTTTGCATCTTGCGGTATGATGGGATGAAGCGGCCCGGGCTAACCTTACATGACATCGTTCATGAGACTTGCTCCACGCTCAACATGCAACTTGTATTGCATAAGTGGCTTTGCGGGTGTCTGTCTCTCCCATTATAGTATAGATCCAATTTACAACGGGCACTTGATAGTTCAAACATCAACGTTGTGGTTCTTGTTCATAAGTTAGATCGATACTTATTGAAAGCCCCAAACCACGTAAAATATGCAAAGAAATTAGAGGCGTCTAACTTTGTTTTGCAAGGGTGTGATGTGGTGTGATATGGCCATGATTGTGATTATATTTGATGTATGCAATGTTCCTTATTGTAAGTTGGCAACCGGCAGGAGCCATATGGTTGTCTTTAATTTCTGTTAAGACCCGCGTGTCTATTCAAAGTAGTTGTAATAGTTGAAGCTGGTGGACGACAACCATGGAGCAGCATCATTGACCTTGATGCAATGCCGGTGATGATGGAGATCATGTTCGTGCTTGAAGATGGAGATCGGAAGCACAAAGAAGAAAGGTCATATCATATCACATATTATGAATTGCATGTGATGTTAATCCTTTATGCATCTTGTATTGCTTAGTTAACGACGGTAACATTATAAGATGATCCCTCATGCACATAAATTTCAAGTCTAAAGTGTTCATCCTTAGTGAGCACCGTTGCTAAAGCTTGTTGTTTTGAAGCACCACGTGATGATCGGGTGTGTTAGATTCTGCAAGTGTATACAACGTGAGCAAGCCAGATTTGCTCATGCGGAAGCTAAGGTTTGATCTTGACGAGCCTAGCATGTATAGACATGGTCTCGGAACACGGATCACCGAAAGGTAAAGCATGAATCATATAGTAGATATGATGAACATGTCGATTGTTCGCCATTGAAGCTACATCAACTATCGTGATGATCGGTGTTGATGTGGTGGATTTGGTTCGTGTGATCACTAAAACAATGTGAGGGATATTGTTTTGAGTGGGAGTTCACCTAGATTAATTTAACTATTAATTAGAACTCAATTTGTCATAAACTTAGTCTAAACTATTGCAAATATGTTGTATATCAATGGTGGCCCCTACCATCAATTCTAATGCGTTCCTAGAGAAAGAAAAGTTGAAAAACAATGGAAGCAACTTCGCGGATTGGTTCCGCAATTTGAGGATTGTCCTCAATGCTGGTAATTTGACCTATGTGCTGGATGCACCGCTGGGTGACCCGCCTGCAGCTACTGCTACCGATGAAGTAAAGAATGTTTACCTCACTCGGAAGAATCAGTACTCCATAGTTCAGTGTGCTATCTTGTATGGTTTGGAATCGGAGCTTCATAAAAGGTTTGAGAATTCAGACCCACATGATATTGTCCGTGAACTCAAATTTATTTTTGAGACTCACGCGACAGTTGAGAGCTATGAGGCTTCTGAAAAGTTCTTTAACTGCAAGATGGAAGAGGGCAGCTTCGTCAGTGAGCATGTGCTTAAGATGTCTGGGCACGCAAACAAACTCCAAAGCTTGGGTATAGTGATTCCTAATGCTTTGGGGATTTACCGTGTCCTCCAATCACTGCCACCAAGTTACAAGAACTTTGTGATGAACTACAATATGCAAAGCATGAACAAGCAGTTGCCAGAACTCTTCTCCATGTTAAAATCTGCAGAAGTGGAGATCAAGAAAGAGCACCAAGTGTTGATGGTCAATAAGACCACCAAATTCAAGAAAGGCAAGTCTAAGCAAAAGGGACACTTCAAGAAGGGTGGTAAGGAAGTTACCGCACCGACGAATAAGACCAAGGCTGGACCTAAGCCTGATACTGAGTGCTTTTACTGCAAGGGAGAAGGTCACTGGAAGCGGAATTGCCCAAAGTACTTGGCGGATTTGAAGAACGGCAACATCAAGAAGAAAGGTATATCCGATATACATGTTATTGATGTGTATCTCACTAGTACTCGTAGTAGTTCCTGGGTATTTGATACTGGTTCGGTTGCTCATATTTGTAACTCGAAACAGGTGTTGCAGAATAAAGGAAGCTAGCGAAGAACAAGGTGACGATGCGCGTGGGAAACGGATAAAAGGTTGATGTGACCGCGGTCGGCACGCTACCTCTTCATTTACCATCGGGATTAGTTTTATACTTAAATAATTGTTATTTGGTGCCTGCGTTGAGCATGAACATTATATCGGGATCTTGTTTATTGCGAGACGGTTACTTGTTTAAGTCCGAGAATAATGGTTGTTCGATTTATATGAGTAATATGTTTTATGCACATGCACCTTTGATAGATGGTCTATTCTTATTGAATCTCGATAGTGGAAATACACATATTAATAACATTGAGGCTAAACGTTTGAAATTGAGCGATAACTCGACCTATATGTGGCACTGTCGTCTTGGTCACATTGGAGTGAAGCGTATGAAGAAAGTCCATTCCAATGGACTTCTTGAATCACTTGATTTCGAATCACTTGAAAGATGCGAAGCATGTCTGATGGGTAAAATGACTAAGACTCCATTTTCTGGTATGATGGAGCGAGCTACGGACTTATTGGAAATCATACATACCGATGTGTGTGGTCCAATGAGTGTAGCATCGCACGGTGGTTATCTTTATGTTCTTACCTTCACGGATGACTTGAGTAGATATGGGTATATCTATTTCATGAAACATAAGTCCGAAACTTTCGAGAAGTTTAAGGAATTTCAAAGTGAGGTGGAGAATCAACATAACAAGAAGATTAAATTTCTACGTTCTGATTGTGGAGGTGAATATCTCAAGTTACGAGTTTGGCGAGAATTTGAAGAAATGCGGAATACTTTCACAATTGACACCGCCGGGAACACCACAGCGTAATGGTGTGTCCGAACGTCGTAATCGAACTCTCTTAGATATGGTTCGTTCTATGATGTCACTTACAGATTTACCGCTATCATTTTGGGGTTATGCATTAGAAACAGCCGCATTCACTTTAAATAGGGCACCATCTAAATCCGTTGAAACGACACCGTATGAATTATGGTTTGGGAAGAAACCTAAATTTTCGTTCCTTAAAATTTGGGGTTGCGAAGCCTATGTAAAGAAGTTACAGCCGGACAAGCTTGAACCCAAAGTGGAAAAATGCGTCTTCATAGGATACCTAAAGGAAACTATTGGGTATACCTTCTATCATAGATCCGAAGGCAAAATCTTCGTTGCCAAGAATGGATTCTTTCTAGAGAAGGAATTTCTCTCGAAAGAAGTGACTGGAAGGAAAGTAGAACTCGACGAGGTTGTCGAACCTTCTCTCGAACTTGCGAGTAGCGCAGCACCGGAAGAAGTTCCTGTGGTGCCTGCACCAATAAGAGAGGAAGCTAATGATGATGATCATGAAACTTCAGTTGTAGTTGCTACAGAGCCTCGCAGGTCAACGAGAACTCGTACCACTCCTGATTGGTATGATCCCGTTATGAGTGTCATGTTGGTGGACAACACCGATGACCCTGCGACATATGAGAAAGCGATGATGAGCCCAGATTCCAATAAATGGCAAGAAGCCATGAAATCCGAGATTGGATCCATGTACGAAAACCAAGTATGGACTTTGGTGGACTTACCGGATGGCCGGAAGGCTGTCGAGAATAAATGGATTTTCAAGAAGAAAACAGATGCTGATGGTAATGTTACTGTCTATAAAGCTCGACTTGTCGCAAAAGGGTTTCGACAAATTCAAGGAGTTGAGTATGATGAGACTTTCTCACATTTAGCGAAGCTAAAGTCTGTGAGGATTATGTTAGCAATCGCTGCATATTATGATTATGAGATATGACAGATGGATGTCAAAACAGCATTCCTCAATGGAGACATTGATGAAGAGTTGTATATGATGCAACCCAAAGGTTTTGTCGATCCTAAGGATGCTAACAAGGTATGCAAACTTCAACGGTCCATTTATGGATTGAAGCAAGCATCCCGAAGTTGGAATCAACGTTTTGATAAGGTGATCAAAAGTTTTGGTTTTATACAAACTTATGGAGAAGCTTGTATTTACAAGAAAGTGAGTGGGAGCTCTGTAGCATTCTTAATACTATATGTAGATGACATATTGTTGATTGGGAATGATGTAGACCTTCTTAATAGTGTCAAGGAATATTTGAATAATAGTTTTTCAATGAAAGATCTTGGTGAAGCAGCTTACATATTGGGCATAAAGATTTATAGAGATAGATCGAGACGTCTAATATCATTGTCACAAAGTACATATTTGGACAAAGTTTTAAAGAGGTTTGGAATGGAAGATAGCAAGAAAGGGTTCTTGCCCATGTTGCCCAATACGACTTTGAGTAAAACTCAAAGTCCAGTAACGGCAGAAGATAGAGAAAGGATGAGTAAGACTCCCTATGCCTCAGCCATAGGATCTCTAATGTATGCCATGCTATGTACTAGACCCGACATTGCATATGCTGTTAGTTTGACTAGCAGATATCAAAGTGATCCAGGAGTGGATCATTGGACATCGGTCAAAAATATCCTTAAGTACTTGAGAAGAACTAAGGATATGGTTCTTTCTTATGGAGGTGATGAACAGCTCGTTGTTAATGGTTACACCGATGCTAGTTGGAACACCAATCCGGATGATTCTAATTCTTAATCTGGATACGTATTTACTTTGAATGGTGCAGCAGTTAGCTGGAGGAGTGCAAAGCAAAGCATTGTGGCGAGATCTTCAACTGAATCGGAATACATGGCTGCTTCGGAGGCTTCACAAGAAGCGATATGGATGAAAGAGTTCATTACAGAGCTTGGTGTGGTTCCAAGTGCGCTGGACCCAATGTCTATCTACTGTGATAACATGGGCGCCATAGCCAATGCGCAAGAACCAAGGTCACACAAGAAGCTGAAGCACATTAAGCTACGTTTTCACGCTATTCGAGAACATGTCCAAGATGGTGACATAAAGATTTACAAAGTACACACATATCTGAATGTGGCAGATCCGTTGACTAAACCTCTCCCGAGGGCAAAACATGACCAACACCAAACTGCCATGGGTGTTCGGTATATTACCATGTAATCTAGATTAGTTGACTCTAGTGCAAGTGGGAGACTGTTGGAGATATGCCCTAGAGGCAATAATAAATATAGTTATTATTATATCTTTGTGTTTATGATAAATGTTTACATTCATGCTATAATAGTATTAACAAGGAAAACATTAATACTTGTGTGATTTGTAAACTTAATTTGAAGTCCCTAGTAAAGCCTCTTCATAACACTAGCTTGTTGGTTAATAAATGATTGTGGTTTCCCTATCATGAACATTGAGATGTTATTAACAAACAAGATCATATCGTTAGGAGAATGGTATGATGGACATACTCCTATAGATAAGCGTAGCATAAAGATCAAGTCATTTTAATAGTTCAATTGCTATATGCTTTCTGATACATAGTAACCTAATTCCTTCGACCATGAGATCATGCTTATCACCATCATCGGAAGGATGCTTTGATGACATCAAACACCACACCGTAACTGGGTGGCTATAAAGGTGGCATTGAGTGTTCGGAAAGTATTGGTTGAGACACATGGATCAAGAATGGGATTTGTCCATCCATATGACGGATAGATATACTCTAGGCCCTCTCGGTGGAATGTCATCCAATTGGCTTGCAAGCATGTGACTGGCTCACAAGGGATCACATATCACAGGAACGAGAAAAGAGTACTTATCAGTAACAAGGTTGAACTAGGTATGCAGAGATACCGACGATCAAAACCTCGGATAAGTAAACTATCGTGAGACAAAGGGAAATTGGTAACGTATGTAAGTGGTTCATTCGATCACAATGTAATCGTAGAAATATGTGGGAGCCATATGAATTTCCAGATTCCTCTATTGGTTATTGTTCGGAGAAGTGTCTCGATCATGTCCGCATAATTCACGAACCGTAGGGAGACACACTTAAGGATTTGACGTTGTTGAGTAGTTATGGAATGATGAGTAAGAGACCGAATGTTGTTCGGAGTCTCAGATGGGATCCGGGATATCACGAGGAGATCCGGAATGGTCCGGAAAATAAGATTCATATAAGGAAAGTCCTGTTTCAGGGTTGGAGAATGGTTCCGGTGTTTTCATCGGGAATGTTCTAGAAGGTTCCAGAATGTCTGGCACTCCGGAGGGGAAGGGTACATGAATGTGTCATAACAAGTTGGAATGGTTGCATCATGTACTAGGTGTCACCGCTGAACAAAATAAAGGGATAAATCAAATCCTAGTTTGAAAAGTCAAACGCCAATTTGAAAAGTCAATCGGCTATTTTGTTTGGTGGAGGGAGAGTAGGAAACCTACTTGGGGAGGAGTTCCTCTCCCTCCACCGCCGGCCAAGGAGGCCGAGTTGGGGAGGGACTCCCCTCCCCTTGGCCGCGCCCTCCTACCTATATAAGGAGGGGCAGGGCTTCCCCTCCTAGACACACACCTTGCCCCTCTAAACCCTAACCCTAGCCGTCGGCCACCAAACCGCCGCCGCCGCCCTAGGGTTTCTCCCAAGCCACCGAGTTGGGGACTTCTACTTGCCCTAGCCGCCGGCCTAGCCCCTCTCCTTGGTGCGTCTAAACCCTAGATCACCGAGGGCTCTCTCATAGTCCACCATACTCGCTCCGGCTTAAGGCGAAGCCCTGCGAGATCTCCCCTCTACTTCCGGTATCACGCCGTCGTGATGCCGGAATCATGAGGAGAGTGCTACAACCTCCGCTGCCTGCTGGAACAAGGGAGAGGAAGGTCTTCGTCGAGTACCGAACGTGTGACCGACTGCGGAAGCGCTGCCGGAACGCAGCGCCAGAAGGATCGTCTACGCGATCTTGAGATCGGCAAGAGTATGACTACATCACCCACGCGAATCCGCTCTCGTTAAACACTTTGGAATCTTCGAGGGTGAGTTATACTATCGACTCGTTGCTACAATCTAGTAGATAGATCTTGGCTTGTTTGTTTGTATGCGGTAGAATTTTTTTGTTTTCCATGCTACGAACCCCTACATTTTTATACTGGAATTGGACTGAAGTCCCACTAACTTAGTCATAGCTTTCCTTTGCAGATCAGAAGTGAGTACTTGATCCTCTAGATGGCATAAACTTTTGTGGTCAGTTTTAATGACAAATGTACCCCTAGCAATGTACAGCCTCCATCTATCAACTGCCATCATGATTGCCATAAACTCTTTCTCATATGGAGAGCTTCTGATTAGCAGGTCCTAGAGCCTTGCTATAAAATGCCACTGGATGACCTTGCTAACTGAGGACAGCCCCTATTCCAGTAGCACAAGCATCTGTCTCAATGCAGAAGGGTTTAGAAAAATCAGAAAGAACCAGGACTGGAGTGGAGATCATAGCCTGTTTGAGAGCTTCAAATGCTAATGTAGCTTCAGAGCTCCACAGAAATGATTGTTTTTTCAACAAGGAAGTGAGTGGTTTAGCAATTATCCCAAAATTCCTGACAAACTTTCTGTAATAGCCAGTCAGACCCAAGAAGCCTCTAAGCTCAGTAATGTTGTGGAGAATAGGCCACTGAACCATTGCTCTTGTCTTCTCTGGATCAGTTGCCACCCCCTGATCAGAAAGTATGTGACCTAGATATTCCAATTGCTTTTGTGCAAAAGAACATTTACTTTGTTTTGCCTACAATTTGTGGTGTCTAAGAATAGACAGAACCAATTGCAAGTGCTCAATGTGAGCCTCAAGATCCTTACTGTATACCAGGATATCATCCATAAAGACAAGCACAAACTTCCTAATGTATTGGGCAAACACAAAATTCATCAAACACTGAAATGTAGCTGGGGCATTGGACAACCCAAAAGGCATAACTCTAAACTGGAACTGACCATGGTGAGTTTTAAAAGAAGTCTTTGCTTCATCTTCCTCAACCATGCGAATTTGATGATACCCTGCTCTTAAATCCAATTTGGAGAACCATTTTGTGCCTGCTAATTCATCTAACAACTCATCCACAATTGGCAATGGAAATTTGCTCTTCACAGAAATGTTGTTAAGTCTCCTGTAATCTACACAGAATCTCCAAGTTCCATCTTTCTTCTTGACTAGGAGCACAGGAGATGCATAAGGAGACATACTTGGTGTGATGAGCCCAGCAGCCAAAATTTCATTTACTTGCTTCTCAATCTCATCCTTCTATTGATGAGAGTACCTATAAGACCTAGAATTCACTGGGCTACTCATAGGTAACAGAGATATAGCATGATCAAATGCTCTGTGTGGGGGCAGTTCCTTAGGCTCCTGAAAGACATCTTGGAACTGAACCAAAACAGACTGAATTTCTGCAGGTACTGCAACTTGCTGCCCTTCATTTGTTTTGGTTAAGACAACAAAAGCCCAAATATCATTGCCCTTGTAAGCCTTCTCCAACTGCTCTACTGATATTTCCTGTAGTTGAACCACAGGGTTGTCAGACGTACCTTGTAATTTCACAGTATGCCCATTCTTGTGAAATTGGATCCGTCAATCCTGCCAATGACAATTCATTTCACCCCACTGAGAAAGCCAATCCATTCCCAGGATTTCATCATAGTCCCCTAAGGGTACCACTCTCATGTTAGTCTGAATAGTGCCCTGTATCCACCATTCTAGATTCTTGACTTCTGAGGTGCACATCATGTGCTGGCCATTAGCTACTTTCACCTTGAGTGCCTGAGGTAAAGCTGACATAGGACATTTCAACTTCTCCACCAACTGCTGATCAATGAAAGTGTGTGAACTACCAGAATCAACAAGCAAGAGCATCACTTGATTTCCCACTAAAGCTCTTAGTTTAATGGATTTGGCATGAGTAGTACCAGTGATGGCATTAGCTGTCAGGAATGCAGCAGCTTCCTCCAGAATTTCTTCACCTGATATTGCATCCAGCATTGCATCAGACAAAACCACTCCATCTACCTCAGTTTCAATAGCTTTAGCCTGCACTGACTGTTTATTGGCACAGATGTGTCCTGGCGTGTACTTATCGCCACAACTGTAGCAAAGGCCATTTGCACGGCGGTATTCCTTTAGCTGTCGTGCTTTCTAGACATCTCCTACTGCAAAATGAGTCTTACCACTCCCCTCTGTATGAGTTTGTTGCAGTTTTGCAGGGACTGGCCTCTAAAATCTTCCCCCTGGAGGTTTATTCTGAGCCAACAGAGCTTCCTGAACAACTACGTACTGATAAGCCATATGGACAGATGATGGCAACTGAATTTCCACAGCAGCTCGAATTTCATCCTTCAAGC
This sequence comes from Avena sativa, assembly GCA_916181665.1. Classification (NCBI taxonomy): domain Eukaryota; kingdom Viridiplantae; phylum Streptophyta; class Magnoliopsida; order Poales; family Poaceae; genus Avena; species Avena sativa. Next base: position 515,905,939 of record OV702294.1, read on the forward strand.
CCAGAATGAATCGAGTCACAAGCATTGTCTCGCTGAGACCTCCTTCATACAAGCGAACCTGATACACCAGATGATTAAAGGCAGCTCGATATTCAGGAACAGTGCCCGTTTGTTTTAACACTAAGAGCTTCCTCATACAATTCCTGTGAACATTGATGTCAAATTCTGCCAGAATAGCCAAACAAAAGGTGTCCTAATTCAGACAAGCATCAGTAAACTTCACCGACTGGTACCAGTGAGCTGCATTATCATGCAAATGAATCAAAGCTGACATAATTTTGAAGTTTTCAGGAATATTGTAAAGCACAAAGTATGCTTCACAGTTATCAACCCACATCCTCACTCCGTCACCTCCAAAACACGGAAACTCCACCTTAGGCATCCAAGTGCGCCTCCTATGTGTACTGTCCTCTTGAGCAGTGATCACAGTGGTTACCTGTCCTCCTTCGGGTGGTCGAGCGTGTTGATGTCGAGGAGGTGGTGGTTGTGGGGGTGGATCCCCAACTGCCCCCCCAAATTTGCCGCCGTCCTACTGCCGCCTACAACATCCATCGCCACCGGTCTACCGCCGCCCAGAACATCCGTCGCCACCGATCTACCGCCGCCCCCAAAATTCACCGCCGTGGATGGTGATACCGCCAAACAGCCCTCCTCCGCCATCCGTCCCAGACTGCGCTTGTGGCCGCTTGTCGTCTCCTTCAGCACCCTCGCGACTTGGACATGGTCGCGGTGTATCTCGCCGATGGAACTCATGGACAGATCCACCTTCGCTTGCACTTGATCGAGACGAGCCACCTGCTCCGCGAACTGCAAGTCTAAGTGGTCCAATCGAGTCTAGATCGACTCGATCCCCTCCATCTTCTCCTGAATTGACTTCAAGGCCTCGAACTCCCTCATCACCCGCTCCTCAAACAATCCCATCTCCTGGACGACGTGCCGCGTCTACGCACTAGCCTTGAAGGGAGCCGTCGCCACTTCCTCTGAATCCTCCGAACGCTAGTTTCAGATTTATAGTCTATCACTCAAAGAGCGATTGACAACCAACTAGTCGATGTTACCGGTGGATCTCGAGTTTGTGAAGCGCGCCCGGACCGATCAAGCTCTGATACCAGATTGTAACGTCCTTGCCATCGGTAATCGCCGATCGAATTTGGGACTACCTAACCAACTTGGAGCAGAAGAAAGGAAGGTAGAAGAAGATGGCGACGAGAGTGATTTCTATTAATTTTTCGATATGAATATAGTTCACGACTCTGATCTTATATACCGCTTGCTTACAATTTCCTTCACTTACACTTGGACCCGGCCCATGACTGATTACCTGACTCGGCCCATGGCCCACACATAAACCCAGCCTACTTTGCGCCCATCTCCTTCAGATTACGCTTCCCTGGCGCTGCAGCCTTGAGCAACAGCATAGCAGTTGTGACAGTGTAGCTGTAGTTGTTGTGTTTGGCCATGTGTCGAAGTTCAGCCTTGTGCTGGGAGAGATACATCAGATCTCTTGTGTCAGATCTGGTGTGCCCAGATGCTGTTTCTCCCCGCGACAGTGCTCCACCGGTCGAAGCCGGAGGTGGTGAGGAGGAAGACGGCAGGGATCTCCGTGTCCAATAAGACCCTTTTCTTTTGCAGATCTAAAGCGGGTGGCCATGGCATGATTCGTATCTCCTTGGCTCATGGTGCGGCGATGGTGGACGGCTGGCATGTCATGGGTCGTCAGGTGATGGACCTGCATCAGGGGAGCTCAGAAGCTTCTCCCGGGAGTGAATCCACAACAACTTCTTCTCAGCTGCTGTTCAAGAAGGTAGAAGGGCGGCCACTCCCACCTTCCTCTTTGGTTCTCTCTTGCCGGCGATTGAAGGTGAAAATCAACCTCCAGGCTTCAATGCCAAGATGGAGGCCCCTCAGCTCCTACACAGTTGGCTCCCGGCACCTCGCCCCAAGTGGTACTGTCCCCGGCGGCGTTGTGTTTGGCTATGTGGAGGCGCGTCGATGCGGTGGAGACGGAGCTGGACCCGATGGCGTTTCGAGTTTTACTTTTAGGGTCTTATGTGCAAAAAATTTAGGGCCTACTATAATTTCTTTGTTATTTTTGGTCCTAAGTGTAATTGTTACTTCACCGATGAATGAAAGCTTCTAGGTCCCTTTGGGACCGCCCCTGTTCAAAAAAAAAACTTGCCTTGCTCACCGAGGATGACCAAGTAGACCAGCGAATAGGGTTGCAAGGGATCCAGGTTGCAAGTGGGATTCGGTGAAAGTCCCGCTTTCTAGTTTATTTACAATATTTTATAGTCTTTTGTTTAAAAAATATATATTATGGATTTGTCTAAATTAAATATATCTAGACACTATTTAGATAAATTTGTGTCATCCTTTTCAGGAAGGAGGAAGTAGTTCAAATTTTGAGACAAAAAGTTGAACTAGAGATCCCAAAATAAACTAGACGCATGCATGACTTTCGTGCGATACCTTTTGCAACCCGACCTGCAAACACCACTTTTTTTTGTACGATTTTTTTTGTGCAATCATTGAAATTTTATTTTTCAAACTATAGTGTCTAGATTTATCCAAATTTTACAAATCTGAATATCTATTTTGAGACGAAGAGAGTAATATAAGTTGTACATCACGTATTCAATGAACATAAATTGCGCATCCTAAGGTCAGTTACAGAACAACCTGCCAAGTTCGTTAAGTATTTTAGTTATATCTTAGTAATTCCACATAGAATGATTGGTTGTGTGGAGTATGATAAGACTACAAAATAACCTATTGTATATTATGTTTTATTGTTATATCTAAATTACGTGGCTAAATTAAGATAATATGGTCTTATCAATCATTGTATACGTCTTAACTCCGGCGAATTTTACTCCATTAGATATATCCACTATCCTCCTCTAACAAAAATGAAAGATTCTATGAGTTGGTGCCGTGACAGCCAGCTCAGTCGTTGCTGGTGGCATATGGGTGCTATATACTCCCTCCGTTTAGAAATATAAGATGTTTTAGGTTTGTGAAGAAGATGTATCTAGACACGTTTTAGTGTATAGGTTTAAATGAATCTAGACACTAAAACGTGTCTAAATACATCTACTTTACAAATCTAAAACATCTTATATTTCTAAACGGAGGGAGTATCTGCGCAGCGAGCATGAGCAACCTTTTGACTTGGTCTCCTGGTCGGTCAGGCAGGCGTGGACAGCCATTAGGTGCGCAACCTGCGGGGCGCGCTAAGTCGGTATTTGAAAATTTAGAAATACCAAGAGCACTGGTGCTCGCTGGCAGTTTCCGAGCCATTAAGATACAGTTATCGCCACCCGTCAGTCAAACCTCACGCAGGAGCAGTTGGACACGCAGACAAATGAATCTGTACCAATAGTATGCATTAAGATACAGTATACACTAGCAATAATCAGCAGGCCGGCGAGCATTGTTTTTTGCTTGACAGAGACAGGATGTGTCTTGGAGAATTAATGTTCTTGACATGAAGTATTTTTTTTGACAAGGTTCAAGTTGACGAGCCTTTGAAGAATGATTTGCTCAAGGGCTTGATGCCTAAAAGTGAGATCAGGTGTTCAAATATATCGATCCAACGGCTTACCTTGCGGTGAACCGGTCAGTCCATGCACATTCCGTAGTAGTTTCGGTCATCGTTAGTTTAAGCCTGAATCAACATCATCACAGCGACCTTTTTTGACTACACTAGTATGGCGTTTGTGCTTGACCTTACCATGCTTAATTATCTATGACGATCGAGCAGAGCATCCACCCTACTATTACAGCTGCAGTCTCTGCAACCACAAGTCATCCTTCTCCCTCAGTTCATCATGCCCCTCTTCCTCTTTCTGCTCACAGCTCTCCTCAGCTTACACGCCCCTGCAAGTTCTGCCACGACGGACACCATCTCCTCCACCCAGCCACTCCTCAGCGGCGACAAGCTCGTCTCCCCGAATGGCAGGTACGCGCTCGGCTTCTTCCAGACCGGCAGCGAGTCCAACTGCTGGTACATGGGCATATGGTTCAATACTGTCCCCAAATTCACCTCAGTCTGGGTTGCAAACCGGGACAGCCCAATCAGGCAGAACACCACCTCACTAGAGCTCACAATCTCCCCCGATGGAAACCTCGTCATCCTGGACCGGTTCGCCAACACCATAATCTGGTCTGCTCAGCCAACAACCACAGCCAACGGCACCATCGCCGTCCTCCTGAACAGCGGGAACCTCATCCTGCATAGTTCTTCAGACCCATCAGCCATCCTGTGGCAGAGCTTCGACTACCCCACGGACACGTTTCTGCCCGGGGCGAAGCTCGGGTGGGACAAGGCCACCGGCCTGAACCGCCGCCTCGTTTCCTGGAAGAACCTGGTCGACCCGGCCACGGGCGTGTACCGCGAGGAGCTGGACCCCGGCGGCGTCGACCAGTACCTCCTCACGCCGCTGAACTCCTCCGTGCCATACTGGTCCAGCGGTGCCTGGAACGGCAAGTACTTCGCCCTGATGCCGGAGATGTCGAGCGGCTATTTCGTCAACTTCACCTTCGTCAACAATGACCAAGAGAAGTATTTCATGTATTCGTTGTATGAAGAAACCATGGTTATCCGTAACTATCTGGACGCCTCGGGCCAGGCCAAGACGAATGTTTGGCTAGAAGGCTCGCAGAGTTGGATGATGGTGTATGCCCAGCCCAAAGCTCAGTGTGATGTCTATGCAGCCTGTGGACCTTCCACCGTCTGCAATGAAAATGCCCTGCCATCTTGCAGTTGCATGAAAGGTTTCTCCGTGAGATCACCTCAGGACTGGGATCTAGAGGATCGAACTGGTGGGTGCCTGAGAAACACCCCACTAGACTGCAGCAACGGAAGCACAGGTTCGTCAGATAAGTTCTACTCCATGACATGTGTTAGGTTGCCCCAGAATGACCGTAGCATGCAAGCTTCTGCTAGTTCTGGTGAATGTGAGCAGGTTTGCCTGACTGACTGTTCTTGCACTGCATACTCCTTTGGGATCAGTGGATGCTCTATTTGGCACGATGAATTGGTTAACACAAGGCAACTACAATGCAGTGACACTTCCAGCGTAGATGGGGGAACTCTTTACCTTCGCCTTGCCGCCAGAGAATTTCCGAGTCAGCATGTCATCAGATCAAAAGGATTTATTTTTGGAGTCATCTTTGGTGTGACCGCTGCTGCATTAGTCTTGCTAGCAGCAGTACTGACACTAATACTGCTAGTTTGGAGGAGGAACAGAAGAAAGTTATCCGGTGGCACACTAAACAAGGCCCCAGGTAGCAATGGCATCGCCGCATTTGGTTACGCTGATCTGCAGCGTGCGACTAAAAATTTCTCTGAGAAGCTCGGGGGAGGCAGCTTCGGTTGTGTGTTCAAGGGGTCTTTGAGTGACTCGACAGCCATAGCGGTGAAGAGGCTCGACCATGCTAACCAAGGAGAGAAGCAGTTCAGGGCAGAGGTGAGCTCGATCGGAATTATTCACCACATCAATCTGGTCAGATTGATTGGTTTTTGCTGCGAGGGCAGCAGGAGGCTGCTTGTGTACGAGCACATGCCAAATCGTTCTCTCGATCTCCATTTGTTCCAGAGCAGTAATGCCACGATGCCATGGCGTACCAGGTACCAGATCGCCCTTGGAGTTGCTAGAGGATTGGCATACTTGCACGGGAGCTGCCAAGACTGCATCATACACTGTGACATCAAACCAGAGAACATCCTCCTCGATGCTTCGTTCGCCCCAAAGATTGCAGATTTCGGGATGGCGAAGCTTCTAGGAAGAGATTTCAGCCGGGTGCTGACCACGGTGAGAGGAACTGCCGGGTACCTCGCGCCTGAATGGATCAGTGGTGTTGCCGTCACAACGAAAGTCGATGTTTACAGCTTCGGAATGGTGTTGCTGGAGATCATCTCAGGGAGGAGGAACTCATCCGCACCGTGTTCTTGCGGCGCTGACTATGGTGTGTATTTCCCTGTGCACGCTGCCTGCAAGCTTCTCGAAGGCGCCTCCAGCATAGGGAGCTTGGTGGATCACATGTTACACGGTGATGTCAATTTGGATGAGGCTGAAAGAGCTTGCAAAGTTGCATGCTGGTGCATTCAGGATAGTGAGTCTGATCGACCGACGATGGCAGAAGTTGTACAGATTCTCGAGGGCCTGGCTGAAGTCAGCGTGCCCCCCATGCCAAGGCTACTTCAAGCTATGAGTGACACTGGAAGCTCACATTCCACATGCTTCTAATTAGTATCATCTTTTTGAAGGGAACGTTTCGATTTTGGGATCCATGAAATTACCGAGTCCTTCAAATTACTTGTATTCTTTCTGTGTCAGAAATGAAATTGCTTCTTGTCAAAGCCAATATATATGTACTCCCTCCGTTCCAGTAGAAGTGACGTATTCGTTTTGCATTTTTAATTTTGAACAATTATAATTGTCTTGTTATTATAAAATAATATATCATAAAAAACTTATCCAATTACGAATTAAATGATACAACATGCATGCATGAGATATTTAGTTGGCCAAATCGTCGGTCAAACTCAAACCTTGAAAAATATGTGTGTGCCACCTAAATAAGGACGGAGGAAGTATGATTAACACAATTGAGAGTGACGATGGATGTTACGATAAAAAAAAAAGAGTGGCAATGGATGTTGTAGTCTAGGTTTTTCCTGTTTCTCTGTGTCGTACTGTCGTAGTCTTCCTAAAATTAGGGAATTTCACTTCATTCAAGAGGGCCTCATACTAAATCGTCATGCCAGTCAAACCTCAATGTCTCAAGTAGGAATTTTCTAGGAACTTAACGATGCATATGCGAGCTTTGTCTTTATAATATTTTCACCGCGTCACGACGATGCAATTATTTGACCAAGTAGATCAAGGCTTTAGCCTCAAGTTCGTACTTTTCAAAAAAAATATAAAGAGAAAATATATTAATATTAAGAAGATATCAATTACATTTTTTTTTTAGAAATGAGCATACATTAATATCAAGAGATATCAATTACATATAGCGGCTATACCTACAAGATGCCTAAGGACATCTATGATGCGCACAAGATAATATATTACTATCAAGATAATATCAATTATATATGCCCTATGCAATAACATATGGCTAGAGCGAGTCTAAACATCACATGTGCATACAAACAAAAGAAAACAAATACCCCAAAATATTAATCAGCGACTTGTACCAGCAATAGCCAACAGGGGTGACGACACATTGACTCCGTATTTTTTTTTCAAAACAGACGTCTATAAAAAGGCAATTGGCACAAACACCGTCATCGTCCGGTCTAACTAGCATAGTCAGATCCTAAGTTTTCATCCTGAAAAATATCTAATCTCTCGCCAATGTATTTAACAAGAAAATGACTAGGAAGTCACTATAGCCATACTCAATTGTTTAATGTCAATCCTAGGATTTTCACCATATCTATAATGTACCCCAATGGTCGTCTCGACTGTCTTGTCATAGACATAATGCCAAAGCTGATGCCCAGCAGCTGGTCCAATTGGTCACCATGCCGATTCTGATCTTCGTCACATTTTTCTTTAAAAAAGAGGTTAAAACCTCGACCCTATGCATCAAAATAAATACTACATGAATCAACCTAAAGATACCTTCCTCACATAACTATGGCCATACCTACAAATTTGATAAAGGGGTGGCCAAGATAGGGTAATGTTTCTTGATCTCATACTTATGCACATCATCTAAATTTGAGGCATCACCAAGACGCCCAATAGAGATCTCACAACCGGTCCAGCAGACAGCATGCACACGATCCATAAACCGTCGTCGCTGTTTTTCGCCGACCCATCTTCAGAACTGGGATCAATGCATTGATCTTGCCAGGCATAACATCAATGTATCCACAACAAGTGCCACCGCCCTGCACTTTCAATGCATTGATACCGTCACTAAGACCATGCTATGCCACACCCTTGAGACCATCTTCGTTGACGCGGATGCCAATGTACACCACCTCCCGATCCCTCTAGCCAGCAATTGCTCCTAAAATGATTCCCGAGGAGGGAGAGTGACATCGCCATCATTTGAATTACGAGACCCCGCTAGATCTAGGGTTTCCCCTAGGAGCATTCCAAGCAAGGAGACAAGGTGCATCGTCTGCAAGAAATATATGAGTTCCTAGACGATTCCTATATGGAGGGGAGTGACGCTCATTGCGCCACCATCAACGGATCCAAGTATTTGGGGTTTCCTTCGGAGACCCACCAACCAGGATGACATAGTGTAGCTCCCATGAAATATTTTTAGCTACGATGGAACTCGAATCATTATCGGCTCCATCCAAAAGACGAGACAAGGTTTTCACCTTCGAGACAAGGTTCTGTTGTCATCATAGTTTAAAAAACCAGACCGGTGACCAAACCGATGAGGCTGTCGGTTCAGGTTTTTACCGGTCAAACCACTGGTTCACACTACATCACGGTAGTCATTTTGGGGCACTTCAAAGTGGCCCTATATGTGATCAAAATGCCCCTAAAGGGTTTTAGAGGCACTTTGAAATATGACACTAATACTCATGTCCCTAAAAGTTTTAGGGGCACTTTAAGTGAAATGCCCCTAAAACCTTTAGTGACACTAAGATAAATGCCCCTAAAACCTTTAGTGGCACTAAGAGAAATGCCCCTAAAGCCCTTTAGTGGCACTAAGAGAAATACCTCTAAAGCCCATTAGTGGCACTAAGAGAAATGCCCCTAAATCCCTTTAGTGGCACTAAGAGAAATGCCCCTAAACCTCTTTAATGGCACTAAGAGAAATGCCCCTAAATCGCTTTAGTGGCACTATGAGAAATGCCCCTAAATCGATTTAGTGGCACTAAGAAAAATGCCCCTAAAACCCTTTAGAGGCAGTATGAGAAATGCCCCTAAATTGCTTTAGTGACACTAACAGAAATGCCCCTAAAACCCTTTAGAGGCATTTTCCATAGTGCCTCTAAATCTATTTAGGGGCATTTTCCATAGTGCCACTAAAGAACTTTAGTGACACTAAGAGAAATGCCCCCAAATGTATTTAGAGGCATTTTCCACAGTGCCCCTTAAGCTCTATAGTGGCAATAAAAGAAATGCCCCTAAATAATTTTAGAGTCACTACATGTGAACAATGCTACATGTGAATGATGACCCACAAGTGTAGGTGATCGCAAAAGTCTTCGCGGGTAGTATTACCCAATTTATTGATTTGACACAAGGGGAGCCAAAGAGTACTTGCAAGCCTTAACAACTGAGTTGTCAGTTCAGCTGCACCTGGAAATAGTTCTTGCTCACAGAAGTTTATCAGTAGCAACAGTTGTAGTAGCAACAACAATAGTAGAATAAGAGCAATAGTAACAACAATAGTAAACAATGGGATTCGAGTGCGGTAGGCATAGGGATGGATGGACGGGAGTTGTATGGACGAGTCTAAACATGTAACTTCAAGATCTAGGGCATTGCAGATAAATAAAAATAAGCATCCAATTACTAAGCAATCCTAGGCATGTGCTCCATATATAGTCATACGTGCTCGCAATGAGAACTTGCACAACATCTTCTGTCCAGCTAGCCCGTGGCAGCGGGGCCTCTAGGGAACTACTGACAATTAAGGTGCTCCTTTTAATAGAGCACCGGAGAAAAGCATTAACACTCTGTGAACACATGTGATCCTCACACCACAGCCATCCCCTCCGGCTGTCCCAATTATTGTCACTTTGGGGCCTTTAGATCCGGACAATGATATATGTACACAACTTGCAGATAAGATCACAAACAATACTATCATAATGATTCAATAATAAGTTCAGATCTGAGATCATGGCACTCAGGCCCTAGTTACAAGCATTAAGCACAACAAGTTGCAACAAAGTCAAATAGCACTAATAGAGATACTAGGCACTATGCCCTAACAATCATATTCGATTACATGATAGAACTCATCCAATCCCTACCATCCCCAAGCCTACAACGGGGGATTACTCACTCATGGATGAGGGAAACATTGGTGGTTGATGGAGATGCGTTGGTGATGACGATGGCGACGATCCTCTCCAAATTCCCCGTCCCGACAGGGTGCCAATACGGAGTTTCTGGATTTGAATCTTGGTTTATGGTGGCGGTGGCGGAGCAGAACTCTTTTTGGAAAACTATCGAACCCCCCTCGGTTTTTAGGTCAAAAGGCAACTTATAGGCATAGAGGGAGGCATAAGGGGTGTCTAGGGTGGCTACACCCCCCCAGGCGCGGCCAGTGGTGGGACCGTGCCTGGCTTGTTACCAAAACAATCTTATTTGAAACAAAACTTTGAATTCCACAAGATGATTATGTTACCTCATACTTGATAGCAATGGTCCCAATCATAATAGTTTCAAAATTTTCTTGTGGAATGGGACAATATATTTCTCCAACCTTTATGCTCTCAATATTTTCAATGGAATTCAGGCAATAGCTCTTAGCAACCTTCTTGGGGAAATAGACAGTGTGCTCTTTATCATTAATATTGAATATTACTTTTCCTTGATTACAATTGATGACATCACCTACAGTATTAAGAAAAGGTCTCCCAAAAATAATAGACATATTATCATCTTCAGGCATTTCAAGCACAACAAAATCAGTTAAAACCATGCAATTATGAGCAACTTGAACAGGAACATCCTCACATATACCAACAGGAACAGTAGTTGACTTATCACCCATTTGCAAAGATATATCAGTTGGTATCGACTTTTCTAGCTGGAGTCTCTTGTAGAGAGAAAAAGGCATAACACTAACTCCAGCTCCCAAGTCACATAAAGCAGTTCTAACATAATTATTCTTAATAGAGCAAGGAATAGTTGGTATACCTGGATCACCAAGTTTCTTCGGAACCTTACCATTGAAGGAGTAATTAGCAAGCAAAGTAGAAATCTCCTCATTAGGAATCTTCCTTTTATTAGAGACAATATCCTTTATATACTTTGAATAAGGAGGCAACTTAATAGCATCAGTCAAAGGAATTTGCAAGAATAAAGGCTTCATCCACTCACAAAACTTGTTGTAGTGTTCTTCCTCCTTTGACTTGTGTTTCTTACAAGGAAAAGGCATAGGTTTCTGCACCCAAGGTTCTCTCTCTTTACCATGTTTATTAGCAATAAAATCTTCCTTAGTGTACTAGTGTTTTTATTTTGCTTTTCAGGTTCTTCCTCAACTTCTTCATTATCAAGAGCATCATTTTTATCATTATCACTCTTAGTTTCAGCATCAGAGACAGATATACTATTAGGATCTACTGCGTGTTCAGGTGGTTCCTCAACTATTCTATGTTTCTTTTTATTTCTCTTACGAGGACTACCACTATCTTCACCTGTTGAGAATCCTGCTCTATTCTTTTAGGGTGTCCTTCAGGATATAAAGGATCTTGAGTAGCTATACCACTCTTAGTTCTAATTCCATAAGCATGTTTATCTCCTGAGGCATTAACTAGCATATCCTTTTGTACCTTAGCAAGTTGATCAAGTTGGGTTTGAACCATTTGAAAGTGTTTACAAAGCATTTTAATATCATTAGAAGTTCTTTCCACAATATCTTTCAACTCATTGATAGCTCTAGAGTTTTCCAATAAATGATTCTGAACTTGTTTATTAAAATTACCTTGCTTAACAATAAAAATGTCAAGTTCCTCTAAGCATTGATCAGGAGGCTACCATAAGGAATATCACCTTCATTAAAGTGTTGGAGAGAGTGTACCTCAATAGTAGATGAGTGGGGAATTGGCTTACATAATTATTCTATAGGAGGTAGATTCTTCACATCTTCAGCTCTAATACCTTTCTCCTTTAGACATTTCTTCATCACTTCATCATTTAATGCAATAATTCCTCTCTTCTTTGGTGTTGGTGTTGGAACTGGTTCAGGAATAACTGGTTCAGGAGGAATAGGCTCAGGTGTATTCATCTCAGTTGAAGTCCAATCATCATAATTCTTGCTTATCTTAGCCATTAATTCTTCAGCATCAGTAGGAGTTCTTTTCCTAAAAACACAATCAGCAAAGCTATCTAGGTATGTCCTAGAATCATTAGTTAGTCCATTATAATAAATATCAAGAAGCTCATTCTTAGGTAATGGATATTCAGGATGTGCATGAATCAAGGCACAGAACCTTGTCCATGACTCAGGAAATTTCTCTTCTTCTCCCTGTTTAAAATCAAAAAGTCTTTGCAAAGCAGCATGTCTAGCATTAGGAGGAAAATATTTCTGTAAGAAAGAAGCAATCAAACAATCAGGACTATCAATGGAACCAGGAGGTAATCTATTAAACCAAGCCCTAGCTTCTCCTTTTAGTGAAAAAGGGAAGATCTTAGTAACAAGGTACTTGCGCATCTTAAAATCATCAGAGAATAAGGCACTCATAGTAGAAAGCTCATTCATATGAGCCACAACACTCTCATTTTCCGTCCCACATAAAGGTTCTTTCTCAACAATATCTAAATAAGATAAATCAAGAGAGAAATCATAATCTTTATCTTTAATATCTATGTGAGAGGTGGCAAACTTAGGATTAGAGGACAACTTAGGAATAATAGTACGTCTAGCAAGGAGACTCTTAATAGCACTAGTACCATGTGTGTTTCGACACTCTTCAACAAATTCATTAGTGAACGCAATGTAACCATCATTAATATCATAACTCTCTCTAGACTCAGGTGAGCTAACAGGTGTAACAGTGTCTTCACTAGGAGTTTCGGTATTTCCTAGACTAGCAATAGTAGCATCTAGAAAAGGACCTAATGAACCACTCGCATCAAACACAGTAGAAGTAACATCATGAGTATCAAAAGCAGTTTCAGACTCAGCAGTAGTAGCAGTGTCTGTAGTATGAGTATGTGGTGGTGGTGTAACAAGCTTACTTATAAAAGGCGGAGAATCAAGAGCAGCAGAGGTGTTAAGGACTGTACCTCTTCTTGTAGTGGATGGTAAAATAGGGAACTTTCCATCACGAGTCTTCCCCATGATGAAAGGAGTAGCAGTGAACAATAATAGATCCAAGTGAACTTACAAATAAATCTATGCTCCCCGGCAACGGCGCCAGAAAATAGTCTTGATGAACCACAAGTGTAGGGAATCGCAACGGTCTTCGCGGGTAGTATTACCCAATTTATTGATTGGACATAAGGGGAGCCAAGGGATACTTGCAAGACTTAACAACTGAGTTGTTAGTTCATCTGCACCTGGAAATAGTTCTTGCTCACAGAAGTTTATCAGTAGCAACAGTTTGTAGTAGCAACATCAAAGCAACAACAATAGTAGAACAAGAGCAATAGTAGAAGAAGAGTAATAGTAACAGGAACAGTAAACAATGGGATTCGAGTGCGGTAGGACAAGGGATGGATGAACGGGTGTTGCATGGATGAGTCTAAACATGTAACTTCAAGATATAGGGCATTGTAGATAAATAAAAATAAGCATCCAAGTACTAAAAAATCCTAGGCATGTGCTCCATATATAGTCATACGTGCTCGCAATGAGAACTTGCACAACATCTTTTGTCCAGCCACCCCGTGGCAGCGGGGCCTCTAGGGAACTACTGGCAATTAAGGTGCTCCTTTTAATAGAGCACCGGAGCAAAGCATTAACACTCCGTGAACACATGTGATCCTCACACCATAGCCATCCCCTCCAGTTGTTCCAATTATTTTCACTTTGGAGCCTTTGGATCCGGACAATGATATGTGTACACAACTTGCAGATAAGATCAAAAACAATACTATCATAATGATTCAATAATAAGTTCAGATCTGAGATCATGGCTGACGAGGTTTGATCTCGTCAATGCCCATTGTTATGGACTTGGGTTTTGGAGAAGATGGGGATGCTGGAGATCGTGTAACGGTTAGCAAACAAGCAACACGGGGACACGAGGTTTACCCAGGTTCAGGCCCCCGGAGAGAAAACCCTACTCCTGCTTGTCTGCTCTTGATTACGGCGAAACCGGTGATTACAGGGGTGCGCAGATGCAATCTGGCGTGGAGGTGTGTATGCGGAAGTATGAGAGAGATTGTATGAGAGATCTGTAGATCTGTTGTGGTCTAGTCTATTGTATCGTAATCTATTTGGGTGCCCTCCTCGTTGGCCCCTCCTAGCCTTTATATATGGGGAGGCTAGGTCTCGGGCATAGACCGAGTCGGTTACAGATTCTAGGGTTTAACCCTTTGAATTTTCTATCTACTCTAGTCTTGCTCTCCAAGGATCCAAAGGCGTCATGGGCCCTGGCCACCCGAAAATCTTCATGGGCTGGCGTATATTTGTCATGGGCCTTCCTTGGGCTGGACTAGGTATGCTGAAGACATGTACCCGCGGGGTATAACCATGTCAGTAGCCCCCGAGTATTCAGTCGAATCGCAGATTCGGTTGAGGACTCTTCAATCCTTCGGGTGCAACTCTGTCTTTCAAGAGAATGTGTAGGGATTGTTGATACGTGTGCCTGACTCTCTCGATGGATCAGGGTCAGTTAACTGTCTTAGGACAAAACAACACGATCTTCTTCAGGTTCGAGTCCCTCGACTTGAACCCGGAACATATGCTGGCGTAATTCGACTCAGGCCGCGGAGGACTTACAGGAGTGGAATTCCAGTGAATTTAATTGATGTACCCAACGCGTCCGTCGGGATTTTTCATCGCGCCTGTTGGCACGGGTTTATACTAGGAGAGCGCAGTCATGTGCGTTACCAGGCCATCAGATGATATCTGTAGGTCTTATCTTTGCGTCGCAGACACAACATCCGAATTTTGTCACCGCGGAGGTGTTTCGGGTGGCCAAGGAGAATGTTACTCACTTAGCATTAATTGGGGCAGAGTTGCCGAAAAGTTTTTTGCGTACTGATTCGAAAGATCGCAGTCGAAGATTTATAGGGTGCGCGACCAGCGCTCCCTATGGGAGTATCCCCCGAGTGTCTGTTCGAGTCGTAGACTCGAGCAGAGACTTTAATTCAGCCATTGTTTGGTTTTAGGTCCGTAGGAAACAAATTTTTTGGATGCTTGAATCCATCCTCCCTATGGGAGTAGCCCCCGAGTCCGTAGTGGAGTCGTAGACTCGACGTAGGACTCAAAGAAATAGTTCAGTGATGTAGTGTTTTGTTCATTTTTCGGGTGCGCGGCCAGCGCTCCTGATAGGAGTAGCCCCCGAGTGTCTGGCGGAGTCGTAGACTCGGGCAGAGACTCGAGTCTTGCATCTTGTAGACGCAGTCGACAATCTTGCGGGCGTACCGCTGACCCGGAAGTACATCAGGTGTGCGACCAGCGCTCCTGATAGGAGTTGCCCCCGAGTGTCTAGTCGAGTCGCAGACTCGAGTGGAGACTCATGCTAGAAGAAACCACTGACCCTAAAGTGCATCGAGTAAGCGTCTCACGCATAAGGAGCCAGGAGTCAACGTAGCAGAGTGATGCGGCATTTTAGCCGGAAGGACTCGACGTTGCGGGTGAAGTCGACGCCGTTTCTTCTGTCGGGTGCGCGGCCAGCGCCGCTTTTGTCGATGATTGATGTGGTCATCCGACGAATGCTTCGACTCAGGTCTTGGCGTCTGTTGACGTGACTGGCGCTGGTCGACTCTGTTGGAGGACCTGATAGAATAGCTCGGTGCATTTGACATCCTTGTAAGCTGCAGAAAGCATGAAGAATTGTGAAGCACTTGTATCTTGTAAAGAATATTTGCGTTTCGGCTTGTATAGTAAGATTCTGGTGCCGATCGAGTCGACACTGTTGCACTATATGCTAGGCCTTTTTGTTAGCCTGATTACCCTTTGTCTCAGTACCTTGCCGAGGCACTCGGAGTTTAAGGATTCGACGATCAGGCAGAATCAGCTATTCGGGCTGTCGCGTTCGAGGTGCTCGAGTGCGTGGAGCCGATGGCACATTAGGTTACTCGAAGAGGGCGCAACCCTCCGAGTGTTTTGAGTGCGAGTTAAAAAGGAAATAAGCTCTAAGTAGAGGAAAACTTAGCTTTATTGGTAGTTATGGAAAAGTTGACGCGGTAGCGGATCACGGGGCGGACGTAGTCGACGCGGCGGACCACGGTCATAGCAGCGACGGGTTCCTGGGGTTGATGGCGATAGCGAGCTCCACATCCGAAGATTGTCGCAATCGAAGGCCATGCTAGATCGTCGCATCCGAAGGATGTATCGGGTTACCGCAGCCGAAAGCCGTGGCTGGTCGCCGAAGCGGAGGGATCCCTCGAGCCCCCGAGTCGTTGGAGCCGAAAATCATAGAGGGTGATCGAGTCGAAGGATCCCCCGAGCGTAGTCAACGCGACAGACGCGAAGTCAACATGGTTGATGTGTAGTTGATGTCGACGGAGTCATGCAGCGGAGTCGCCGGATTTTCTTTTGTACGGAGAAGTCGACGTTGAGGATACGGGTCTGACACGGTGGAACTGAGTCGTCTCTACGTTGTCCGTACCACGTCCCTTGTACTGCTTTTCTTCGATGACTTGGATTGATAAATCGATCCAAAAGACTAAGTTTAGCTAGCTTTGATTAATCTTTCTGTTTATTTTTTCTTTGAACTGGCCGACATGAGCACATCTGAAGCCCCTTACATAAAATTTCCCTTTCCTATCAGACTTTGATCCGGATGCCAGGTGCGTACGCGTTGCCGATTAAATTTGTCACGATGATTTTCTCTTTCACGCCGAGCTTTTCCTCCTTTAAAGTTTTTCTTTGCAAAGCACGTACCAAGTCGGTATAGTCAAATCCAATATGAGTACGCTCCTTTCTTTTGCCATATTATTTTAGTGGAGCCTAAAAGTAGCTGGTCGTATGGAATTAGGACTGCACTTTCCATTGTTGAAAACCGAGTCGTAATCTCGTGTTTGCCGTGCTTCCAGATTTGCACAGCCGAACTTTGCTTATAGCAGGCACGTACCATAGAGATCTATCGCACCGGGCAGTGTTGGTATATAGAGCCCGCAGATGCTATGCAATCTAAACTGGCGCAGACTCCGCCTGAGTCGAAACGGGTGCTGCCGTAGTTGTTTGAAGAAGCTGATTTCGCCGAAATTAATGACCATTGTAGATCTTGTCGTTGATGTCGTAGCTGAATACGTTGAAATAGATTCCTTCTCATCTTGTGCGAGACTGAAGCAGACGTTGATCTCGTAAGATAGATCGGCGAATCGTAGATTGCCGAGGTTGATGGGACCGTCACGATCGCACGATCAACGCCCCCAATTCCTACAAACGGCGCCAATTGACAAGGTTTGATCTCGTCAATGCCCATTGTTATGGACTTGGGTTTTGGAGAAGATGGGGATGCTGGAGATCGTGGAACGGTTAGCAAACAAGCAACACGGGGACACGAGGTTTACTCAAGTTCAAGCCCCCGAAGGGAAAATCCTACTCCTGCTCGTCTGCTCTTGATTACGGCGGAACCGGTGATTACAGGGGTGCGCAGATGCAATCTGGCGTGGAGGTGTGTATGCGGAAGTATGAGAGAGATTGTATGAGAGATCTGTAGATCTGTTGTGGTCTAGTTTATTGTATCGTAATCTATTGGGGTGCCCTCCTCGTTGGCCCCTCCTAGCCTTTATATATGGGGAGGCTAGGTCTCGGGCACAGACCGAGTCGGTTACAGATTCTAGGGTTTACCCCTTTAAATTTTCTATCTACTCTAGTCTTGCTCTCCAAGGATCCAAAGGCGTCATGGGCCCTGGCCACCCGAAAATCTTCATGGTCCAGCGTATATTTGTCATGGGCCTTCCTTGAGCTGGACTAGGTATGCTGAAGACGTGTACCCGCGGGGTATAACCATGTCAATGGCACTCGGGCCGTAGTGACAAGCATTAAGCAAAACAAGTTGCAACAAAGTCAAATAGCACTAATAGAGATACTAGGCACTATGCCCTAACAATCATATTCGATTAAATGATAGAACTCATCCAATCCCTACCATCCCCAAGCCTACAGTGGGGGATTACTCACTCATGGATGAGGGAAACATCGGTCGTTGATGGAGATGCGTTGGTGATGATGATGGCGATGATCCTCTCCAAATTCCCCGTCCCGGTAGGATGCCAGAACGGAATTTTTGGATCCAAATCTTGGTTTCTGGTGGCGGCGGCGAAGCGGAACTCTTTTTGGAAAATTATCGAACCCCCCTCTGTTTTTAGGTTGAAAGGCAACTTATAGGCGTAGAGGGACATAGAGGGGGTGCCTAGGGTGGATGCACCCCCAGGCGCGGCCAGTGGTGGGCCCGCGCCTGGCATGGGTGTGGGCCCCCAGGCCCCTTCTCCATCTCGTCTTCTGGCTTCGTGGATCTTCTGGTGAAATATAATTTTTGGCATATTTTCCGAGATTTTTCCTGTTAGTTCATTTTCTGCACAAAAACAAGACACCAAGGTAATTCTGCTGAAAATAGCGTCAGTCCGTGTTAGTTGTATCCAAATGACATAAGTTTAGAGAAGAAACAATAGCAAAGTGTTCGAGAAAGTAGATACGTTTAGACGTATCAGTGAACAACCAGTAACAACCCCTAAAGAATCAGTACTACCAAACTCCTAAATAATCATGTGATGAAATAGCAGTAACGATCAGTAGTAATGTTATATAGCATAATCTTGAAAAATCAGTAGTAACAATCAGTACTGTTAATAATACTCACACTTTCTGGAATAATCAAAACTAAACTCACACTTTCACTAACTCACACATTGCTGCTATGACTCCCCAGTTTATTGCTGCTATGACTCCCCAGTTTGTCTCCTCTTCTTAGATAGCTGATGTGACTTCAGTTGCTTCTCAAGCGTGAAGGCAATCTCAGCACTTGTCTTATCAATAGCTATGTCTGTGATCTGCAGATGAAACCAATCAAATTGTGACCAACAATCTAAGAAGAGGAGTGAACAACAATAATCCAATGTATTCAAAGAAGCCAATCAAGTTGTGAACAACAAGTAACTAAGTTATTTGCAGATGAAGCCAATCTAGTTGTGAACAACAAGTAACTAAGTTATTTACAGATAAAGCCAGTCAAGTTGTGAACAACAAGTAACTAAGTTATTTGCATATGAAGCCAATCTAGTTGTGAACAACAAGTAACTAAGTTATTTGCAGATGAAGCCAATCAAGCTGTGATCTGCAGATGAAGCCATAGCGAGTTGTGAACAGCAAGTATCTAAGTTATTTGCAGATGAAGCCAATCAAGTTGTAAACACCAATCAAGCAATTAACCAATGTATTCAAATTGTGAACAACAATAAAATTTACAGAGAAATGATTTGTGAACTTATAATTTTTTTGGGCCATTCAATACAGTGTGCTTCTGCTTGTCATGTAAGTGTCATTCTTGCTCTTGGTTTTGGCAGGGCAATTGTTCTCTTATATACAAAATTCACCAAAATTTTGACAAATTCACCATCTTCATTGTCCTGAACTGTTCCCATTGCCACCATCTATTCACTATTTGGTGAAGATAAACCAACTTCCATTCCTGCCTTTATATTAGTTACCTATAGGATAAAGAAGCAATGTCAGTTTACTATTTTTTAAAAGATCCTGCCTAACTTTTTTCTTTTACCAAACATCTTAGTTACCTTCATTGGTTTTCTTCTTATTGACCAATCGTTTGACTCAGTGCTGAATCTCCCTGGTGTTTTCCAATCACTCTTGTTGTTATTTGTATTGTTTTCCTCTAACTTTTCCTGTTTAACCTTGACAAACTGAACATTTGCATCTAGTAAGTCTCTATAGGAGCACTTTGGTTTCTCTACTTGAGTAACAGAAATGTTTTCCACATCTTCAACTATTTCATCAAGTTTTCTCTTCTTCTTCTGTAACAGATTCCTGTATTTCTGAATCTTCTGGTACTTGTGAATTAGCAGTTTGAGATTCTTTGGATGACCTGCCTTTTCTTGGTCTGATTGCTTAACCTCCTTGTAATTTTGCTGTGGTTTTTTGTTGTTCCTCTTGATTGCCTTCTGTTAAGTTTTAATCGGTACCTTTTGATGTTGAGTTGCTTGCTGCTGATGCTTCTTGTGGCAGTATTTTGTTATTGACTGCTGATTTTGGTGGCAACATTTGGGCTTCCTTCACATTTCTTGTTGCTTCTATCACTGCTTTTTTTTTGCTTGTTTTAGTGATGATGTTGTAGTTGTTGTCTTGCTTCATGCTGCTGCTGCTGCTTCTGGTTGTGCTGATGTTGATTCCTTCACATTTGTTGTTGCTTTTTTCACTGTTTTTTTGCTAGATTCACTGATGATGTTGTAGTTGTTGTCTTGCTTCCTTCTGTTGCTGCTTCTGGTTATGCTGATGTTGATTCCTTCACTGTTTTTTTTTTGCTTGATTCACTGATGATGTTGTGGTTGTTGTTTTTTTATTCCTGCTGCTGCTGCTTCTGGCTACACTCTTGACTTTGTTGACGTTTGTACTGAATTTGACTCTATTGTTGTTGTTGTTGTTGTTTTTGATTTTACTGGCTGTACTATTTGCTTCACTATTGTTGTTTTGTTTCCTGTTTCTGCTTCTTGTGGCTTCACTGCTTTTTTTCCTTGATTAACTGATGTTGTTGTTCTTGTCTTGCTTCCAGTTGCTACTGATTCTGGTTGTACTCCTTTCTTTGCTGCTTCTTCTGGCTGTACTCTAATGCTTCCATATCTTGCTTCTGTTGACAATGCTTCTAGTGCTGCTACTGCTTTTTTTTTGTTCTTCATCAATATGCCCTTTATTTGTCATTTCTTCTTCTTGGTTACGATGATGGTATTGAGATGCCATGAGATAATCAATCTTTCCTTCCATTTCTTGACTCCTTTCTACTAGGGACTTGACCATACTTCTCAGCTAGAAATTTTCCTCTCTATATTCCTGCAGTGCTTATATTGCTTCATCCATAAGCACTGATGATTTACTACCTACCATCAGCCCTAATCCATGCACTCTTGTATTACTTGGTTTGTTGAATATTTGAGAGTAAATATCACTACCACTGAACTCCTCACTTACAAGTTGTGGATTATTGTTGAAATGTCATGTTATTTCAGCCTACACAAATTTGCAAAAAAACAATTATGACATTGTATCATGTACATCTAGATTAGAAAGTAAGAAGTTGTTGTGACATACAATTTTTTCTGCAGAATATGCATCCACTGGTAATACTTTTTTGGTTGTATGCATAATTAGGTATAGTTCTGACCTAGAGACGCATGCTCGTCGTCTCAGTTCCTGTAGTTTGCACATGTTATTTTTCAATTCACACAGTTTACAGTCTACATTACAAATTTGTAGCAGTTTACAGTCTATATTACAAATATGAAGCAATCTATATTAATTATTACCTCTTGATCATGGACTACAACATAACTTCTTGTGCCAGTGGTATGTAGACAATTCACCTGATTTGCTCTAGCAGTTTTATTTCTCATTAACAATCCCCGCAAAGATGACTTGTTTAGCGTCAGAAAAAAATATTCAGCACGCCAAGTCTCATTCAGGGATTTCCAAATAGTTATTCATACATTTACCTTGGATCTCTCAGTATTCCAAATCTCATTCAGGGATTTCCATTGTTCTTTAGGGATTCTATTATCACAACCATTTTCTACATTCTGTCTAATGTCAACTCTGGTTTCCAGTACTTGGTCTTTAGGTAATATTTGAAAGATCTAAACTTTTTTGCAGCTGAAGTCATTACCCATTCCTTATGTGCTTCAATTTAAATCACCATATGCTTTTGTTAGGACAAAGATATATGTCATCAGTTTTCTGAAATATAGGCAAATTACATGAAGTTTTGTCTTGCCTTCACTGTTTTCCATAACCTTTCTTTTTTAGAATTTGGGACTTTTCTCCAATTTTAGTGAGCCAGAGATACATCTTTACCATTGACTGATGTACTGATAAAATTAGCTAACTTTGCAGTTTTTACACCATAGGGCTGTCCCAGCAAGTTGAATTGTAGTTTCACTTTGTTATGGGGTCCATGCTTTTGCCTGAACTTTCTCATCTCTGTTGGTCCTCTCCCAGATTTTTTCTTCCCTGAATAGAAAGAATATAGTTATATTTTCAGTACGACAGTTCAAGCATGTAATGAAAAGAACTTGCAGCTAGAAGATTAATAGTACTCTATTACTTTGGATAGTGTGTACTTGCTGATCTTGTAACTGATCTTGTAACTAATCCAATGCTTCTTCAGCTTGTTCTTCATGTCCTGCTTCTTCATATGCTTCTTCATATGCTTGATCGCCTGTTTCTTCATCACTATCATATCCCTGATCTTCATAATCTTCAGTTTCATGAATCCTTGCAGACTAGGAATGTAAAATTTATCCAAATATTAACTCCAATTTAACTGCACAACATAGATAAGGCATAACTGAACAACAAGAATAATGCATGGAGAAGTAGTTATAGCTAACGTACTTCCAGAATATTAGAGTAAATTTCTCTAGATTTTGCTTGCTTGAGTAGTTCCTTCTTGTGATATTCAGTTCAAGGAATATCTTTGGTGCTGAACTCTCTTTCTGGCAGGTCAAGTTGTCTCAGCCTATTATTTAGATGCTTAAATCTTCTATCTTGGCTTTCATTCATGATATCTCCTGCATCAACAACAATTTATGAAATTAACAACAATTAAACAAGTATTAATAAGTACAACTCTAGAAAATGGCTCTCATTTATTAAATACTTGTCCCATATCAAAGAAATCACGTATTATAGGACAAATAACAGCATGCCAATCAGTTTCAACCGGGTCTTGCACGTAGTACACTTGTCTTTCTTGGCTTGCAAGTATGAATGGTTCGAAACTCTTATCCTTGTCATCATAAAGATGATTAAAGTTTACCTCAGTTATTCTAAAATCTCCCAACTCTCTAACCCCATTACTTTTTATCCAGTCACACTTGAATAGAACTACATGTGCTTCATTTGAATAATTTAACTCTATGATTTGATTTATTCTAGCATAGTATGTTACATCCCCTACAACAGGATTCTTGTCCTTAGCACTAGCAAAACTAGATTTTTTTGCAACAATGGAAACCCCATCACATTGTGTTGCTTTTCCTAAACCATATGATTTTGTATGGTATGTGCTTCCATTGATACAATAGCTACTATAGGTTTTGGCCATCATGTATGGCTTATGAGCTAATAATTTAGATTCAACTGGGGGTGCATCAATTCCTTGATATATTTGATTTTGTACCTAGAGAGAGAGAAAGATAAACATGTAAGTATAGCTGCTCATCATTACTTTTAGTTGAAACATGCTATGATTGTTAAAATTACTTACACGCTCACAAAACCATTTTGCAAATGTGTTGTGATGTGCTCTCTCAATCTCTCTTTTTGACTTTCTTGATCCAGTTGAAAGCAACTTCATATGCTCTCTACATGTTTTACAAAGGTATTAGCCTATGTTATTCAATTAAATGAAAGTTGAAAGGGACAATCAGTGCAGGAACTCCCTGGGCATATTTCTGAACATCTGGGTAGTTCAATAGCACACACCTTTGGGCTTGTGTCCATGATACCTCATCTAGTTTAATAGAAGCAAAAGCAGACAAATGCCTTCCAATTATCCTCAAGTATGGATGCAAATCAGCAAGTAACCAGGATTATCATCATGCCTGCGAGGTATATTTAGTTTGGTGGCACAGTCCTTCAAATATCTTGAATAGAAAGTAAGGCATTCAGAAAATTTGTAGTTCTCAGCAATTGATCCTTCTGGGTGATTTGTGTTAACTACCATGTCCTTCATTGTACCCATGAACATCTCAGTACTCCACATGTCTCTGTACTGCACTGGTACTCTAACTTCAGATGCAAGGTGGACAGTGACATGAACCATCATGTCAAATAAAGAAGGAGGGAATATAATTTCTAGATTGCACAGAATTTCTGGAATCTTAGCTTCCCACCTCTCAATTTCCCTGACATCTATAACTTTAGAATATAGAGCCTTGAAGTATCTGCACAACCTTACTAGTGGTACAAATACACTGTGAGGAAATGACCTACACAATGCCAAGGGCACCAAGTCCTGCATTATAATGTGGCAGTCATGCATTTTCAATCCTGTCAATTTCTTGTCATCCAGATTTACTTTTGAAAAAAAGTTTCATGCGTATCCATCTAGGAATCTTTCATACTTAATAACCGTGCAGAAAATCAGTTTCCCTTGTGATTCCATCTGATAAATGGCTCTTGGGATTCTAGGTTTAGGACCTGACATATCTGCATGAAAATCAGTTCTAATGTTCATTTCTTTTAGGTCCAGCCTAGAATTTAAGTTATCCTTTGATCTGCTGTCCACATCTAGTACAGTGTTAACTATGTTTTCAAACACATTTTTATGTACATGCATCATGTCAAGGTTATGTCTTACAAGGAGTGTCTCCCAATATTCTAGTTGGAAGAACACACTTCTCTTCTTGAAAGTTTCCTCCACACTATGAACATAGATATCTTCATTTTGTTCATCAACATTCCTCCCTTTTCTATCTCTCCTCTTGGTTATTTGTAACTTCCCATATTCTGTTACCAAATTTGCAGTCATGTCAGATATTTGTTTCCCTGTAGGTTGAACTGGTGGTTCGCTCAATTCTTCTTTTCCATTGAAAGAATCAAGATCTAGACTATAAACATGGTCATCATCCAAAAATCTTCTACTCCCTAGAAATACTGTTTTCTTCCCATGCTTTAGCCACCTGGAGCAAGTGTTTGTCAGACAGTGAGAACAAACAACCAAGCTCTCACCACTAAGACATCCTCTCCCTAGCCAGTCAGATATTGTCCAAAGCAAGGCAGCACACATCAAGAACTTATCTCTAGTAACTGCATCATACGTCCAGACTCCAGGTTTCCAAAATTCTTGGAGATCTTCTATTGTAAGCTATATGTACACGTCTAACTCCTTTCCAGTACCCTTCCTACTAGGGACAATCACATTCAAGATGAAATTGGACTGTTTCATGCAAATCCAAGGAGGAAGGTTGAGTGGAATTATAACAATAGGCCATATGATGTCGGCCAAGTTTTTGGTCCCAAATGGGTTGAATCCATCTGTTGCTAGTGCAAACTTAACGTTCCTAGGGTCATCACTAAAGAACTTGTGTCTTGAGTCAAATAATTTCCAAGCCGGGGAGTCTGCTGGATGTCTCATCATTGCATCTTTAGTTCTGCCATCACTGTGGCAAGTCATGAGTGGTGATGTTTTAGAACACATGAACAGTCTTCTAACTCTAGGATTCAACTTGAAATGTCTAATTACTTTGTTGGGAACCCTGTGCATCCTTTTTCCACTAACTCCTATACTCT
Organism: Avena sativa; assembly: GCA_916181665.1. Lineage (NCBI taxonomy): Eukaryota > Viridiplantae > Streptophyta > Magnoliopsida > Poales > Poaceae > Avena > Avena sativa. Next base: position 515,931,241 of record OV702294.1, read on the forward strand.
CACTCTTCCATCTACTAGTTTTGCAGATAGGGCACTCTGATGCATTAGAATAATCTCCTCTAAACATTATGCAGTCATGCTTACAGGCATCAATACTCTCGTAGCCTATACCTACATCCTTTATGTATCTTTTGGATGCATGGAAATTTTTTACTTCAGAAATGGTGTGCCCCTCTGGTAGTACCTCTTTGAATAGAGACAATAGTTCATCATAGCAAGCATTAGGAATCTTCTAGGTATTTTTAATGTTCAGTAGCCTAACTAGGAAATGCAATTTTGAGAAAGATTTGCATCCTAGGAACAACTCCTGGCTGCCATCCCTCACTAGTTTCTGATAATCTTCTGGATTAGCATCTACCCCAGTATCATAAATTTCCTCCTCAGTACACTCATCCTCACTTTCTTGGGCTTCATCTAGTCCTAAACTTGCAGTGTCATACATGCCAAAATTTTCAAGAAGCATGGTGTCCATCTCATCACTCTCAACTAAGTCATCAGAATTAGTATTATTATGTTCCTCCAGCAAAGTTGCAGCTGCTGGTTCAGGACTTGATTTAGGTGCAGTTTCAGGTTCAGGTTGGTCATTATTTTCACCATGGAATATCCATTTGGGATAAGAATTCATGAACCCATTGCATACCAAATGTTCAGTAACCAGACTAGCAGATATCCAAAATCTATTATAACAGATTTTGCATGGGCATAAAACTTTACTTTGTATTCCTGCATGTTTAGCAGCATGTGCTAAAAATTTACCAACCCCGGCAGAATATTCAGGACTTGATCTAGGTGCAGTTAGCCATCTCTTATCCATGTTTATCTAATTTTACCAACCCTAGCAGAATATTCTGAGTTATGACAAACTATAACAAGCATACACACAAGGAACAATTAAAATTTGCCTTCAATTCAGTCAATTATGGAGTCATTTCAGAACAATGTATTATTCAGTCAATTTATAGCAGCATAACTAAGAGTTAGTAGGGAAATCTTACCAGACGAACTGGGATCGCCGTTGTGGTAGGTGGATCGACATGTCAGGAACGAGCGTCGGGGATCGTGTTCATCCATTCCATGGCGGAGGAGATGCAGCGCTATAGAACGATGCCTGGTGGTGGAGGAGGAGGAGGGAGATGCGGCGGTGGAGCACGGAGATGCAACGCTATAGAACGATGCCTGGTGGAGGAGGAGGAGGAGGGCGACACAGTGGTGGAGCACGAAGATGCAGCGCTGTAGATCGATGCGTGGCGGAGGAGGATGATGGCGATCCGGAGGTGGAGCTCGATGCGGATGATGGCACGACGTAGTAGGAGGGCGATGCGGTGGTGGATATCGATCCGGAGGTGGAGCTCGATACGGATGATGTCACAACATAGTACGAGGGCGATGCGGCAGTGGAGATCGATGTGGATGGCGAGCGGTGGAGGGCGAGCGGTGCAGCGGTGGATTGGTCGATCTGGATGGAAATATGCAAATCTCCCACCCCCCCAAAATAGTCGAGCCTTGTTTAATTTCCTTCACAGTTTGTGCTTTGAAAACAGAGACTTGTTTCAAAATAGAAAACAGAGACTTGTTTCAAAATAGAAAAGTTAGAATTAAATAGAAAACAATATAGAAAACAAGTGAAAATAAGTCAAAAAACAATTAAGTGGAATTTAGAAGCCAAAAAACAAATCACAGTAAGATGTTTGCCAATATATTTTTATGTCCTTAAAATATTTTAAAATTTAGGACATGATTATAATATGGCACATCAATATCACTGTAAGATACACATCACAGTAAGATGATCAAAGATCCAAGATACACAACACAGTAAGATGATTCAAGATACACATCACAGTAAGATGCAAATACATTCAACATGTTCAACATCATAGTAAGATACACATTACAGTAAGAAGAACAAAGATCCAAGATACATAACACAGTAAGATGATCCAAGATACATTCAGTAACACATTATAGTAGACACAACATCCTAAACATACTGAATACATTCAGTAACACATTACACTAAATAAAAGATGTTCAACTTACTAAACAACACAACTACATTAGACTTCAGCACCTGAACAAAGTTTACTATCTAAACAACAAAAGATGAAAAAACAAAAGATGACTAGATTGGAATCAACACGCTTCTTCTCCTTCCAAGGTTCTTATGTACAAGATTCTTCCAAGGTGAAACACTACATTCTAATATCAACAAAGTTGAGACCAAGGTACTCCTCTACTTTCATCAAAAGTAGAGATGCCCATCCAACATCAGCAGCAAATGTAAAGTCATTTCACCATGTGGTGAAGCTGACATGTCCATGGTCCCTTTGTACAGTATAAGCACATGCAATGAAATTATGTTCTTCTCCTTCAATGAAATTATCTTCTTCTCCTTGAAGATCATGTACCTGCCTATACAGATGTGCTATGCCCTGATTTGGGTACCTGAAGCCATCTACAGCCTCAATTGGCATGAACTGCAATTAAGTTTAAAGTTAGTATTAGAACAAGCATTCTCAACTAACAAATGCATTCAATTCTATGTGGAAACTAAAAAAACATATAATGAAACATGTGGAAACTAACCAGTGCATTATGTTCATAGTTTTACATATTCATCTTGGGTACCAGAAATGCTTTTCATCTTTACTTTCAAAAAACTCATGTTCAGTGACATAAACATCTTTGTAAATAACAAATAAGATATAAGCCATGTCCTGCTCAGTGACTGCATTTATGTCTGAGAAGATGGTCCTATGCAGAATGCTTCTAATGGAACTAGACACATCTCCAACCTCTGATCAATGAGGGAAAATACATGTTAAATATTAAACAATAAGGAGAAACTGTAAGTAGTAGGATTTAGTAGTAGGAAATACCAGGTGCTTCATGAACCTGTTTCTCTTCACCATTAGAGTAAACAGTGACATGGAATAAGTTGGTCAAGTTCAAACCAAAATGAGGAAGGGGGTCTTCATCATATTCAAAGTGCACTACATCTCCTTGTCCTATATCATAAACCCTCATCAAGGATGTCCAGTATGGACCACATATGATTGTCCTAACATTAGACTTGTTCAGGAACAAATCAAAGTTCCTTAATGCTTCACTATTTGCAACCATCCAATTATTTGGAGTGAAATCATTCAGCCTTTCCCTAAATGAGCAAGGCACTACCTGTAGGTAAACAACACAGTTCAGTTCATGGGGAAAACAACATAGTACAAGAAACAGTAAATAAAAAGAAAGCATGTGGAAACTTACCACATCATCGATGGGAAAACCATCAACAATGTTAACTTGGAAGCTGGTTGCTCTCCTATGCGTCCTACCACAATTGTGGGCAAGTTGCCCACACATAGCACAGTCCATTCCAAGAAACACCTGAAAAAGTAGGAATGTTCATTAAAGGAAGGAACAGTGCACTAAAACTAGATGACAGTATATGCATTAAACTAAGTAGAACCCTAATCTAGAAAGTGACAAATAGTACACTAATCCAGTAGGACAGTAGATGCATCAACTATAGCACACTACATTCAGTTATCAAGCATGCGCAACCTGAAAAAACCAGATCCAGTCGTAAACAATTCATTTACATTTAGTGACTGCATTCATTTATCAAGCATGCACAGTCAGGCATAAACCTAATCCAGTCATAAACAATTCATTAACAATCAGGATAATCCATAAACAACCAGGATCAGGCATAAACCTAATCCAGTCGTAAACCTAATCAGGATAATCAGGATAAACAATCAGGATAATCAGTTATCAAGCATGCACAATCAGGCATAAACCTAATCCAGTCATAAACAATCCATAGCAAGTAAATCCTAATAAACAACCAGGATAATCCATAACCAGTAATACATAACCCTAATCCATGAACAGTAAAACCTAATAAACAACCATGATAACTCTAATCGAATCAAATCGATCCATAATCAAAATAAATCTAGAGGGGAGAAAATGATAGGAAGAACACAATAAGGATTAGAGGGAAACCAAGAAAGAGAATGGAAGAGGGAGATGCAAAACTCACCGTCAAGCTCTAGAAATGCAGATGGAATCTAGAGAAACAAAGAGCAAAGCTTCTGCAGATGAAGAAGCAAAGAAGGATTAGAACTGAAACCAAAAAGAAATTGGAAGGGAGAGGGGATTACAAATGTCAATCTGGAGGGGACGAACTGCTCTGCTCTCGGGAACCAACCTGCTCTCGGGAACTGCTCTGGGAGAGGGGCGGAGAGAACTGAAGTGTGTCTCTTCGGTTTCCCTCCCTTTATAAATTTCCCACTTCCCACGATGGCTCTACTCCCACTTCCCACGATGGCTGGCCCAAGTTGGCCTTCTAATAGTAGTGGGCCTTCCAAAAGTTGGGCTTACCGTTTGTACTGTCTGCATTTATTCATAAATCAAAAATGAAACACATTATCAGTACAAAACATTCATTTGTGATAACTAAAGTAAGAGTCTGATATTACTCCCTCTAATTCATATAGAAATCCCTTTTACTTCATTCAAAATATTACTACCTCTGATTCATATTGCTTGTCACTAAAATGGATGTACCCAGACATGTTTTAGTGCTAGAAACATCCGTTTCAGCGACAAGTAATATGGATCAGAGGAAGTATCTAATAAATTGTTGCAAGAACTTATCATGCATGTTGTGATGAATAACACAACAACATTTGGATTTCTTGCTTAAGGTGGCTAAATAGTAAAAAAACTTAATTGCATTTAACAGTAAGAAATTAAAACAAGCAAAATGAGATATATAAGTACATAATATCTTCTCACTGCTCAAAAATTGACCTAAGATAGATCATTACAACAACAGAAACTAAACATAGTTCATTACAACACCAGAAACTGAAAATAGTTCATAATAATAGCAAAAAGCAAACATAGTTCATTGCAGACACTAGAGACCTAAGAAATCACTTGTGGGACCTAAAGTCTAGACACTTCAACATAGCCAGTAGCTTCAAGGGTTTTCAATTTCCACAAAGTCCAGAGCGATATGACCATGCCTAGGCTCTCCAATCATCAGCAAAAGTGATCCCTCTACAATGTTAGCCTCTTCTTTGAATTTTTGCCACCCTATGGTGAATGCAATGCGCTGGTCTTCATATTCCATGGGGTACCAGCCTTCAATAGGCAGATCAGTTCTGTAATTGATCCAAAGATTTGAATGACCTTGCCATGGGCACCCAACTTCAGTGAAAGGTTTTGAAGAAATGTACTATTATTGATCAGAGACATAGTTACACCAGTTAATATATTTAGTGGTAGAAATATTTGGTTTATCAGGAACAATTGATATGTAAAACTTACCACATCATCCATTTGCACATTCTCCTTATTGTACTTGTGGACAAAAAATTGCATATCATTGACACTCTCATAGAATTCATCTTCATCCAGTTCTACTAAAGTTTTAAGGGCCAAAACCTTGTAGATACCATAATTTATGGTAGCCATGTCCTCCTCAGTAATGACTCTGATATTTGAGAAAATGTTCTTGTGAACTATAGCTCTAATATCAAGCATCACACCATAAACAACTGTTCACATATGGGAACAAAGAAGAAAGGTCAACATAAAAAAGCAATTTAGCTAATACTAGATTTAAGAATAAGATATATCTGATGGATATTTAGCATACCTCCATATGCAACAATAGTCTTTTCTACCTTCACATTGTTTAGCAGTTCAGAAACTGTGATGTCAAACCTGTTGTCATGCTCCACATACCTGAAATTGACAATGTCACCCACCTGGACATCATACTTCCTAACTAGGGATGACCAGTAAGGTCCAGAAATAGTAGTTCTTGCTGCTTCTTTCTCCAGATAGAATTCATAGTAATGCATGTTACTACATCTAGCCACCATCCAGTTCTTGGAATTTGCAAACTTGTTAAGGTGCTCCTTGAATTTGCATGGCACAACCTGTATTTCATAGATTAGTCTCCATGTTGAAAAGTATGTTACTTTAGAGAGAGAAAATTATAACTTACCAATCCATGCTGAAAACCTTGCACCATGACAGACTCAAAGGAATTAGCACGCATGTCAGAGTGCCTACCACATCTCTCCGGAGATTGCTCACAAATAGCACAATTCACTTCGTCCATCTCCCTTGCAAAAAATTAACAAAGGAGTTATTTGTAGAGGAATTAACAAAGGAGTTATTTGCAGACATTAACATAGGAATTTGTAGAGATAGACAGATTGAAACATCAAAATATAGGAATTTTAACAGATGAATTAACACAAGAGAGATTTGCAGAGGAATTAAGGGAGATACATTATTTGCAGAGGAATTAACAAGGAGAAGTTGTTTGTAGAGGAATTAACAGAGATAAATTATTTGCAGAGGAATTAACAGAGAGAAGTTATTTGTAGAGGAATTAACAGAGATAAATTATCTGCAGAGGAATTAACAGAGATAAATTATCTGCAGGGGAATTAACAGAGAGAATTTATTTGCAGAGGAATTAACAGAGATAAATTATTTGGAGAGTAATTTAGGAGTTATTTGCAGAGTAATTAACACACGAGTTATTTGCAGACATTAACACATGAATTTGCAGAGATATACATATTGAAACATCAAAACATAGGAATTTTAGCAGATGAATTAACACAGGAGATATTTCCAGAGGAATTAACAGAGATTGAACTTACTTGGGCCTTGTTGTCGACTATTAGGAGGATGAGAGGATAATGGAATCGAAAGGAAGAGAGTAAACCCACCGTGGAAGAATGAGAATGGTTTTCCAATTTGGTTACCATCCATATAAATACCAAAAACCCATGAACTTCCCTGTAACATCCCAAAAATATTGAACAATCATTATCAATTCCAATCACCAAATTAGGGTTAAGAAAAACTTTGTGAATTGAAATCATTATAAATGCATGTGTGTATGTGATGATTGTATGAATGCTTGATGGACTTGTGTGATTGTTGTGACTAGCAAGTATTGGTTTAAAGATGAAAACAACATCATCTATATCATTTCCAAGCAAAATCAAATCAGGAGAAAATAAAAAACAAACAAAATAATGCAAATGGTCTTTTTTGCCGATCTTGCTCACTAGGACACTTTGAGTGTTTCTAGTCTAAGATTTCAAACAGAAACAATTACATTTGTTTTCACCCTTTGCTAGACCAAGTAAAAGTGAACCTAAGCCCACCTTTCAAACTCACAGAAACAATTGGCAACTGGATTCAACTGACAATTCAAAATTGAATCTAGTTCATATGTGAAGATCACCCATTTTCAAAAACCAACCAAACCAGTGCACCTTGACCTTTCCAACTAACCAGAGACTACCTAGTATGTACCTAGTGCACCCACCAAGTTTGAACCAAAAATTCAAATTCAAATCTCTTTCGGCCATTTCATCAAACACCTTGCAAACAAGAAACAAACAAACAACAAACACTATAGTGAGTAATGTTCTGGCCAACCTTGTTCCCTCTCTAGCTCACATCATGCTATTAGTAGATCATCTAGCTCAATTAACCAGTTTTAGCTCACTATGATCTTGCCATTGCCATCAATGGTGAGCATGACGAGCCTCACTTTGCCACCCATGGTCGACAACAAGCTAGGAGCAGCACCAAGCCTAGCCACCTTGTCTGGGACATTGACCACCATCCACCGCCACCCCTATCCAACGCCAACGCCCTGTCAGCCACTGGACCACTCTAGAACCACCGCGCCCTATGCCATGCCGAGAGCACGCCAAAGCGCCGCACTCGACACGCACCCACAGACCGCGCGCCGCCCTTGCCGCTTGCAAGCGTGATCACCACTGTTCCAGGAGACCGTCAGACAACCCTATTCGCCGCCCACGACCCGTAGCCGCGGTGCGCCATTAAAATGTCCGTTGGACCTGCCCAGAGCACCGCAGCGTTCCGACCGTCTCGCACCGCCCATGCCACGCAACCATGCCGTTGAGCTTCGCTAGGGAGCACATCACCGCCCCCTACCGTCGCCCATGCCATTAGCCCACTGTGATGACGACCACGATGAGCTCCACCTGTGCCCTTCGGTCCCCTCGCAGCACTATAAATAGAGCCCCCCCGTTCGATTTCTTCACACCAACACACTCCCCTCTCTCTCTCAGAACCACCCCACCTCATCCCCGGAGCAAGGCGAGCAGCACATCACCGGAGTCTGCTGCGGAGGAGGAAGAAAGGAGCCATCGATTGGAGCCGCCCCAGGAGAATCCGCCGGTACCAAGAGGTTCGCCGTCGTCGTCCGTCCCCGTCGTCGACCCTCGCCTGAGCCCCGGTGATACCCCATAGACCTTCACTGGCTACGCTCGGGTTCGACCTCGCCGTGTCATGTTCAGGCGTGGACGATGAACCACAGCCGTAGATCTAGCTTCTAATCCTACGACCCAAATCACCCCGTACCCCTTCGCCACTCTGTCTCGCTAACGAGTGGGGACATCCACTTAAACCCACACGCGCGTGCGCTGTGCACCATGGGCCGGCCCATTTACATTCCCACATGACCTAGTAGTTTGAATTTAGGTTTTTCCATTTAGTTTCAAATTTAGTTATGTACCTAGATTCAAAAATCAACCCAGGTCGATTCAATAAACCAAATTGCATGAAACCAATTTTGTTAGAAAGGTACTGGAATTCGTAATCCAAGCCCGTTGGATTCAAATCAATTGGAATTGTAGATCACCTATAGTAAAAATAATAAGGCAGAAGCTTTTCTGCATTCAAACATTTTTCAAAATTCAACCACAAAAGCTTTTGAATTGATTACAACTCTCAAAAATCACATTTGACAATACCTTTCTGAATATATAAAAATATCTAGGTTTACTTGCAGAAATAATGGTCAAGCAATAAAAGAATGCCTCATAGGCATTTCTTGTCACTTTAATTAATTAAAATAAAAAGGTTAAACCTTATTAAATTGTGACACCACTTTAAATCACATTCCCAAGTACTGAAATATGTGGTGATGACATGTGTCAACATGATCCCATGTTTGAGTTGGAGAATATTAAATCTTAAGTAGTTTTTCAATGAGTAGAAATTACTTTTCTAAAATAAAATAATCCAAACCTTGCCTTAATGTTTGTAATGTTTGTGATGATGCTAGATCATCTAGTGTGAACCTTTGTCTGTTAAATATAAGTAGTTAAGTATTGTTTAGTGATTGTGTATTTCGTATTTATTTATAGACGATAGTACCGACCAAGGATACGAGGAGGAAGGAGGATAATACGAGGAAGAAGCCGAGGAGAACTTCAACCACTGCTCTGCACAAGGCAAGATAACACTTGCAAGTTACCTTACCTATGCAAGCTAAGCTAAACCATGCAAGTTTTACTTGCAAGCTTACACCCCTTGATACCCAATCCTAGTTTTACTTGCAAGCTTAGTTATTTTATTTCTTTATCAAAGCTCTTTAGTTTGGTTTACTTAGTGATTTGTAGAGCTTAGAAAGATGTTTAAAGGTAGCATAAAGAGCATAAAACTTGACCTATTTAGATAAATCTTGATGTCATCCTGAGGTATGATATTGAACTTAGATCTCTCACACTTGTTTACACCCCTCATTAGTGTTTATCCCCCACCTGTAGATGCTAGTGCTAAGCATAAAACTTGATCATTTTAGATGGGAATACTTGGTGAAAATGGTTATGAAAACCTTAGAATGATGATTCATTCTACTGAATTGTTTTGACATGTGTTCTTGAAACACCAGATGATTTTTATGATGAAAATGTTGATGCATGAGCATTATCCCTTTATAAAACTGATGGTTTTCTGGATGCGATACCATTCCAATTTTACCATACAACCACAATACCCGAAATTTGGGTAGGGCTTGACTGGAAGTTTATATACCTTAGTATGGGTTCCCTTGCGGCCAAGGTTTGAGATGAGGCTACCTTGTGAAGATTGTCCACCTGTGCAGTTCCCAAGATGACAGTGGGTCATGGTTGGGAGGCCAAACTCACAGGAGTGGTGCATGTACTAGGGCGTGTAATTGAAAGGTTAGGATTGATTATCCGCATACTGAGTATGGTGAATTCAGGATTGTTCCTAACGGATGTATCGAATATTGTGGTGAAAGTGTACCACCTTTGCAGAGTGTCAAACTATTCGAATAGCCGCGTCCGTGGTTATGGACAGTTTGGTTAGGCCATACTATTCCATCGTCAGATCTTTTCAAAATGACTTGTGAAATGAATCATGACTTTGACTTGACCACCACAGGGTTGTGTTATGAAACTCAAGTTCCCACTTAGGTTTTATAAAACTTTCAACTAGATTTCTTTGCTTCTGAACTCAGTAGAGATAAATCTGGCTTTTTGCAAAACGACCTAGAGCCTAGTACTTCCTACTCAAAAACCACTTCACTTGTTAGTATTAGTTTGCGAGTACTTAAAGAGTACTCATGGCTTTGTCCCTGGCTATTCCCGTGGCCTGACTACGAAGAGGACTATCAGGAGGATGGACCGCAGGAAGGTTACGACAACTAGGATCATCTCCCATTATCAGCATTGCCTGTGACCATGAAGATAGAGCTTTGCCCATGCTACCGTTATCATTATGTTTTTTTGCTGCTATGATTGTATTAAGACTGGATCATGAGATCCTTTATTTGTTTAAGACCTTATGTATGGTTTGTAATGGATGATGTATTGTGATATCCAATCTGTTATGTCTCGCAAAAATGGTAATCCTGGGATTGCGATGTATGGCATAACAGGCATCTGGGATTAAAAATCTGGGTGTTGACAAGTTGGTATCAGATCCATCCTGACCATAGGAGACCCTAGTTTAGAATGGACGTTTGAATCAAAAACTTAGTTTCAAAACCAAGAAAATGAGTATTCATGAAAACTTATTCTCATTCTTATCACTTAGACTCTTTCATGAAAATTCATGTTCCTCAAAAATTCTTATGAACTTACATAAAATTTGACACACTCGATCACTCTACTAACTTACTCATCCTACATTCTTATAGATGGACGTGAAGTATAACAAGTTCTGTCAGTTGGGGAATGGAGGAGACCTCATCTTTGAGCGTGACTTGGACCAGCTTTCGGAAATTCTGGAGCATCCGCACCCCGAGTTCTTTGGAGCTCAGCAAAACAATCAGGAAGGAGAAGAATTGCAATAGCTGATTGTTGCAAGTCTCCGAGGAAAGATTGAAGCACCCACCTCAGAGGGAATTCAATTCACCATTAGAGAGAACAACTGGATCGATGGACTTGCTAGGGCCATGCAGGAAGCTCTTGCCCGTCTTTGTGGGAAAAGCGCCAATCAGATCAAGGGTACCCGCTTTGAGTTCTATCCGAGGCGTGATGTTATGGGACAACCACTGGAGGCACCATATCACCATGAGCTGAAGACTCAATTGGACCACCTCAGCTTCATGATGTATGACCGACAGAAGGAGTTAGACAATGCCCGCTCCTACGCCAACCACAAGTACGCCATCACAGCCAAGAAGGATCAGACCATTGCCATGCTAGTGAAGGATCACCAGTCTTGTCGTCGTCAGCTTGACAAGAAGGAGCACGTCATTGCCCGCCTTCGCCACAGAATCACAGATTTGGAGGAGACCATCCACGAGAGAGACATGCAGCTTGAGGAGAGGGAGAATGCAGGGGAAGACCTTCGTGGATATCCCTACTCTTACCTCAGTGACGATGATGACTTTCTGGAGGATCAGGCCATGGACTTCTTCACCGATGAGGATGACTTCGCCTACATTGATGATGATAAGGATGATGAAGCCGCCGATTCTGAGGAGTAGTATCACTTGAGCACTAGCGTTAGTGAGTTGTATTCGGTCCCACTGTATCGTAGTTTCACAGAATGGTTCCTAAAACCATCTGTTTTTCCTTGTTGTGATGTGTGTTTGTATTGTGTGCTATGAATGAATGAAAAGCATGTTGCTAGAAAAATCTGAGCCAAACCTTGAAAACTTTTCAAAAACCCTAAACCTTAGAAATTTCCCTCTTTTCTCATGATCTATCTCAATCTTCAGATTCCTCACGGAGGAAGGAGATCATCCCCGGACCCGATGTTGCAAATTCTTGCAAATGTTGGTTTCTGACCATGAAGCTGAAAGAGCCGAACGTCAAGCCAACTTAGCCACCCTTCAGCATATAGCTCAGATGGCCAACAACAACAACCAATGCCATGGAAATCAGGACAACCATGGATCAAAGCTTAAGAACTTCCAAAACACCAATCCACCCATCTTTACTAAATCTGAAGAGCCCCTAGATGCCGATGATTGGCTGCAAACCATGGAAAATAACTTAGAAGTTGCAGGAGTGGAAGCCAACGAGAAGGTACTATTTGCCACCCACTATCTGGCCGGAGATGCAAGAGCATGGTGGAACAGCGTTCGTGCCATGAATGGAGGACAGATGATGACTTGGGAGGAATTGAAAGTCAAGTTTAGGATAACCCATGTGCCACCGGGTTTGATCAAGAGGATGAGAGATGAATTCAGCGAACTGAAGCAAGGGAGGATGACAGTAGTTGAGTATCGTGATTTTTTTTTGTCATTGGCTAGGTATGCACCGGATGAGATTGACACTGAAGCCAAGAAGAAGGAGAGATTCATGAATGGTCTGCATGATGAGATGCAGAGAGTCTTAGTCAACATTCCTTTTGCTGACATTGAAGCCTTAGTGGACTCTGCCATTCAGATGGAAGGCAAGATCAACCAAGCTAATGAGAACCGCAAGCGTAGAATGATGAATCAACTAGGAACCCACCATACCCCAAAGTATCACCCCAACCCATCTCCAGGATTTCCCCCAAGAAATAATAGACCCCCGATGAACCGTCTGACCTATCCCAACCATGGAGGAGGAAACCCAAGGCCCGAAGGAAATCACAACAACCCCGGCAACCCCAGCAATTTCAATCGTGCACCACTCAAGTTCAAAAACAACAATGTCGCCAACAACACCAATACTGCCCGGAGGACTGTAAGCAATGTCGTGCCTGTTGCAGCAAAGGACAAGTCTCAGGTGACTTGTTATGAATGTGGAACCAAGGGTCACTATTACAATGAGTACCCCAAGAAGATTGCCGCAGCCCCCAATGCAAATGCCCCAGCTCAGCAGCAATTTCATGTTTAGCCCGGAAGAAGGTTTGCCCTAGGGAACTCGCTCAACCGCAACGACCGTCGCTTTCTCATGCATGTTGAAGAAGCCCAAGAAGCGCCAGATGTCGTGCTGGGTATGTTTTCTGTTAACTCAGTACTTTCAAGAGTGTTGTTTGATTCTGGAGCATCGCACTCGTTTGTTACCAAAGAATCTGCATGCACTAGTAAGATTCAACCCACAAAATTGAAGCATGTTATGATAGTTAAAATACCTGGTTCAACCACCAAAGCTAGGCAAATTTGCAAGGTGGTGCCTATCCAAATCCATGCCATAGATTTTTATGCTAATCTAATAGTACTTGGAACTAAAGGTTTGGAAGTAGTACTAGGAATGGATTGGATGTCAAAACATAAAGGATTAATCGACTGTGCCAAGAAATCCATAACCATGACCAGTACAATAGGAATATCAGTAGAGCATGTATCTGAAACCTTGCCCCGTCAATTCAAGTGCAACAAGAGTCTAGCCCAACCAACCATTGACCAAGTCAGAGTAGTCTGTGAATACCCCGATGTATTTCCAAATGTTTTGCCCGGTATGCCCCCAGATCGGGATATCGAGTTTATCATTGAACTAATCCCTGGAACCGGACCCCTAGCACAGAGACCATATAGTATGAACCCATCCGAATTAGTGGAGCTGAAGAAGCAACTGCATGCTATGCTGGAGATAGGATTGATTCAACCAAGTGCGTCGCCATGGAGATCACCTGTCCTATTTGTGGACAAGAAAGATGGAGGTAACCGTTTGTGTACGGATTATCGGAAGTTGAATGATTTCACCATCAAGAACAAGTACCCACTACCGAAGATAGAAGACCTGTTTGTCCAGTTGACTGGTGACAAAGTGTTTTCTAAGATTGATCTTAGAACTGTTTATCATCGACTCAAGATTCGTGTAGAGGATATTCCAAAGACTGCCTTTACCAACAGATATGGACTGTATGATTACACGGTCATGTCCTTTGGATTAACCAATGCCGCCTCTTATTTCATGAACCTCATGAATAAGATTTTTATGGATTTCCTGGATAAGTTTGTCGTTGTTTTCATCGATGACATTCTGATCTATTCCAAATCAAAAGAAGAGCATGAGCTACACCTGAGGACCATTATTGGAACCCTTAGGGAGCATCAGTTGTATGCCAAGTTTAGCAAATGTGAATTCTGGTTACAGGAGGTAAGATTTCTCGGACATATTGTATCAGCCGGAGGAATTGCCGTTGACCCTGCAAAGGTGAAAGATGTTGAGAATTGGCAAGCCCCGACCACCCAAACCCAAGTTCGTGCATTTCTCGGATTAGCAGGATATTACCGCAAGTTCATAGAAGGATTCTCGAGTATTGCCAGACCCATGACCCAATTGCTGAAGAAGGACAAGAAGTTTGATTGGATAGACAAACATGAAGCGAGTTTTCAAGAACTCAGGAAGAGATTGATTTCTGCCCCAATATTGATCATTCCAGATATCACGAAGCCGTTTGATGACCCACAAGTATAGGGGATCGCAACAGTCTTCGTGGGTAGTATTACCCAATTTATTGATTTGACACAAGGGGAGCCAAAGAATACTTTCAAGCCTTAACAACTGAGTTGTTAGTTCAGCTGCACCTGGAAATAGTTCTTGCTCACAGAAGTTTATCAGTAGCAATAGTTTGATAGTAGCAATAGCAAAGCAACAACATCAGTAATAGCAACAGTGAAACAAGAGCAATAGTAACAATATGATTCGAGTGCGGTAGGCATAGGGATGGATGGACGGGCGTTACATGGACGAGTCTAAACATGTAACTTCAAAGAACTAGGGCATTGCAGATAAATAATAACAAGCATCCAGGTACTAAACAGTCCTAGGCATGTTCTCCAAATATAGTCATACGTGCTCGCAATGAGAACTTGCACATCTTCTGTCCAGCCAGCCCGTGGCAGCGGGGCCTCTAGGGAACTACTGTCAATTAAGGTGCTCCTTTTAATAGAGCGCCGGAGCAAAGCATTAACACTCCATGAACACATGTGATCCTCACACCACAGCCATCCCCTCCAGTTGTCCCAATTATTGGCACTTTGGGGCCTTTGAATCCGGATAATGATATGTGTACACAACTTGCAGATAAGATCACAAACAATACTATCATAACGATTTAATAATAAGTTCAGATCCGAGATCATGGAACTCGGGCCGTAGTGACAAGCATTGAGCACACCAAGTTGCAAAAAAGTCAAATAGCACTAATAGAGATACTAGGCACTATGCCCCTAACAGATCTTATTCGATTACATGATAGAACTCATCTAATCCCTACCATCCCCAAGCCTACAGCGGGGGATTACTCAATCATGGATGAGGGAAACATCGGTGGTTGATGGAGATGCGTTGGTGATGAAGATGGCGATGATCCTCTACAAATTCCCCGTCCCGGCAGGGTGCCAGAACGGAGTTTCTGGATCTGAATCTTGGTTTCTGGTGGCGGCGGTGGAGCGGAACTCTTCCTGGAAAACTATCGAACTCCCCTCGGTTTTTAGGTCGAAAGGAAACTTATAGGCGCAGAGGGAGGCCGAGGGGCTGCCTGGGGTGGCCAAACCTCCCCCAGGCGCGGCCAAACCTCCCCCAGGCGCGGCTAGTGGTGGGCCCACGCCTGGGGTGGGTCTGGCCCCCCATGCCCCCTCTCTGTCTCCCCTTCTGGCTCCGTGGATCTTCTGGTGAAAAATAGTTTTTGGCATATTTTCTGGGATTTTTCCTGATAGTTGATTTTCTGCACAAAAACAAGACACCAAAGTAATTCTGCTGAAAACAACGCCAGTCCGTGTTAGTTGCATCCAAATCACACAAGTTTAGAGGAGAAACAATAGCAAAGTGTTCGAGAAAGTAGATACGTTTTGGACATATCAACTCCCCCCAAGCTTAGCTTATTGCTTGTCCTCAAGCAATTCAGTTGAAAACTGTGTGCGATAAAAGAACTTTCACGAACACATTGCTTCATATGATGTAAATATTCTCAGTACAGGAGTAGATGCTTAGACAATTCATAATAAAGAGTATGCAACTAAGTCTACTCAATAGTCATTGCAAGCTATGAAGAGAAACCAACTCAACAATAATAAGTAGCATGAAACATAAACATAAGCAACATTGCAATTCTAGAGTGGTATCTCGCTTGCCTTTGTTTGAAGAGCACAATATAAATGCCAAGGCACCTCTGAAGTTCACATGAAGACTAGAGATAAATATATCAGAGATACGAGCATCAAAATCATGACATAATTAACCAAGTTTTGAGACAAACACAAGAATGACAACTATGCTCTCAATAAGGTGCTCATATAATAAGTGGTGACTCAACAAGGTTGTGAAAACGGTTTTTGAAAGGTTTGGAAGGCTTCCAAATGCTGAAAGGAAGGTACTCATTAGCTTTGAGCTCTCATTGCCCCTATCATAAGCATATTTCTGTGGTTAAGGTGAAAGTGAGGTCCACTTTGAATCATATGCTTGACAAACCATAGACTGGAAATCCCAAGTCCCTTGAGTGCGAGGGCCACTCTGCATACTACTCAACTTTGGGTCCAGGCAAGTTCTTATCATTGTAAGTATTTGCATATCATCAAGAACCGCCAACAGGGTACCCCTTGCACATGGTACAGGAGCTTTCCCATAACCAAAATGACAAGGCAAGCAGACAATGAGCATCTTAGAAATCTTTTTATTTACTATATGCATAGTTTTTTATTGAAGATGCTTCATAGATTACTCACTATGGTGATGCTGCAAGTTTTCACCATGATTAGGCATGGCTTAGGCTAGCGGCCTAGGCGTTTCTCTAACACAGAATACAAACTCCATGGACTCACAAGTCCCCTTTCATTTCGCATCGTTGACATCCGCAAACAAAAGAGCAAGGTATCAACTAGATCTGAATATATCTAAGAGGTGTTGAAAGAGTTCCCCATGACAGCACAGTTCTGCTGACTCCCAGCATATAATTTGCAAGCATATAACTTTCATGGACTAGTCACAATGGTTCAGGATTATTAAGTGCACAGAATAAAGTGTGCCATCAAGTTCGTGAGAGCTTTACTAACTAACATTCTCAAAACAGACAGACATTTTATTTTGGAAGAAAACACGGCATATAGAATATGCACTGAAATAGCATACGATGCTAATAGGTAGGTATGGTGGACACAGCTGGCAATATTGGTTTTGGGGAGTTGGAAGCACAGGTAGAGCACATACTCAGTGCAAGTGAAGGCTAGCAATAGAGAGGGAGCGACAAACGAGAGAGCGATAGCTGTCATAATCATGCTTGCAACAAAACAGGACTAATTATGGCATGAAAGTGATACAAGAACTGTGAGGCAAAATAAATCATCGAGGCTTATTGACTATTGATTAGTCATGTTCATGCGTGAGCATGTGCCAAGTCTATTCACATGAATAGTCATAGGACGATACCATAATATCATACCAAAGTATGAATAAAACAATGCAAGCAAACATTCATATGACATGCTACAAACTATTAGCAAGCTGGATCTAATCATAGACAAGTGTCACATACCAAATTTTAGATTTGGTACTGCATATCATGCATGTCATTGCATCTTGACCATCTTTGCAAAAATTCAGTTTGAAAAGCTTTTGGCATAGACCCTCACTTGCATTTGCATTTTGTCACCTACACTAGAGTGCCCGTGTTCTACCTTGCACCTGCTAGAAACCTTGAGTTTAGTATTTTGATTAGAACAGATGCGTAGAGGGTTCCGTCATGAACCTGTAGCAATTTGAATCACCTCATTTGGAGCTATGGTTCAAAAGTTATGCTAAACTGAAATTTTGGTTAAAAATAGACAATTCTGTCAGATTCAGAATTTAGGTTCAGATAAGAAAATCTCCAGGAAAAAGGAAAAAGAGAAGCAAACAAAAGGAGGAACCGACCGCCAGCCGCGGTCCAGCCTGCCGGCCCACCCGGGGCATGCCAGCGCTGCGAGCCTTGCAGCCAACGGCAGCAGCAGGCCGCTACCGCGCGTGCAGCAGATTGCAAGGCTCCGCCCACCCAGCCCTGTGTCACCGCCATGTGGGCCCCACGCGTCAGCGCTTCCCCAACTCGTGTTATTCCCAGACTCAGCAGCCACAAAGATTTCGCGAGGAAATTGGACCGAATCTGAACGACCCTAGGTAGTTGCTGCCTCCCCTCTTAATCCCTAGAGCCTCCTCTTAGAAAGCCCCCAAAAACCATAGCCTGGGACGCCTCCATCTTCGCGAATTTGCTCGCCGGAGATCGAAGCCGCCGTCGACGCCATTGCCATCGGTAAGCTCCGATTCGCACTGTGCCAGGCGCCCCCTCGCACGCTGATGAACCTCCCATCTCCCCCTAGCTCGCCAACGATGCCCTGACCAATCCCCTTCGCCGCAGGTCACCGGGAGCACGCGCTCGAGCTCGCCGGAGCCCGAGACCACCGACCGCGCTCCAGCTCACCGCCACCGTCACCCACGGACGCGGGAACCAACGTTGTTGCCACCACGAGCTTTGCCGCCGCCTCTCGCACGCTGTACGCCGCCCAGCCACCGCCGTACCTCGCCGGAGCCGCCGCCCCCCGCCGACCTGACGCCGCCGTGAGCTTCCTCTCCACGCGCCACCCCTGCCCTCCGATCGCAGATAAATGGTCCAGATGGACCGTGGATCGGCACGTTGATCGCTGACCGGTCAGCGCCGCGCCACGTCAGCATGGACCAGTCAACAGACGGTTGACTGTTTATTTAAATCGATTTAATTTGGCAGAAAATAGCTGACATTTGTAAAATAAATAGAAATTAATCTACTGGGCCAAAAATTACAAATAAGATATGGATGGATTCAGTTTTTCACGTAGATTATTGCTGTACAATTGTTTTATACTTTTGCAGCAAGGTTTTTCTGTGATTAATTAAATGGTTAATGTCCTTTTTAGAGTAATAAATTCATAGGAAAAGTTCTACAACTCCAAAAATTGCAAATGAGGTGTCCCTGGAATCAGTAGAACAAGAGGAATCTGTTAGTGAATTAAAAGGGTAGACTTATAGTATGGGAAGTTGCAGAATATATTAAAAGGCTTTCTGGAGTATTTTAATTGCTCAGAAAATTCTATAAATCCTTTTTGAGTGATTCCAGTTGGTACTGGTCCTATTTGAGCTATAACACAGTAGTTATTTTTCCATGATTTTACAATCTGTTCAATAGCAGTGGCCTAATAATTGGGTTATAGCTCAATTGTTTGGCCATTTAATATTGCATGCCTTGTTTTCAATACTTTTAAAATGTTTTCCATGCATGCATATAGTAGGTATACTGAATAAGGCTATAGAAAGCTACTGTAGCATTGTTCAACTTGTCATGCATGCATCTTGCATTGTTATGTTTGTATATGATTGTGTTTGGTTTGTTTATGTGATTACAATTGTATCGTGTAGATTGTGACGAGTGCAACGCTTGCTCGTGTGTGGATTGTTTGTTTGAACACTACAGCCAAGGCAAGTAGATGCTACTTTGTTCATGATGTTGTCCTATTATTTTCAATGCATTATCGTGTATTTTGTAGATGCATGTGTAAGAAAGTACTATCGCTATGCTATGTCCTATTATGTGGTAGGGATTTCCTGTAGATGTGCCACCGTTGGTAGATATGATTAGCCATGCTATGATGAACGAGGGCTAGGTTACATCGCTTGAAAGTTGTTTCTAAAGTATTGTTTGTGAAAACTAAAAACAACTTAATCAATAAATCTCCTGGGTGTGATGGGATTGACATTTTTTGGTGGTATCATTGCGGCAAGGCAGCCAGGTATCAAGAGAAAATGATTGGCTTCTTTATTTGGTAGCTTACGTGTACAACCATGTGCCAATAAGGGAATGGGCGGTTGGTTGGACTCAGTAGGTTGTGGTAACTCGAACCCACGTATCCAGAGATGTATAATTTTGGTAGTTGATACGGTGCATGTCGGGTTTGGGGAGCTACTTCCCGAACGGTTCCTTCTTGGACTTCTTCCTATCATCACCCAATTTGTGAGTGGTGGTACGAGCTGGGCTGGCCAAGTCACATGGGTAAAGTGTACTAACCCCTGCAGGGTGTATAAACTAATCGATTAGCCGTGTCCCCGGTTATGGACATCTGAGTTGCTTGATATTGGGTTCATGACATGTTTCTCGCTCATTCTAGTTTCCTAATTGATTTAATGCTGATGGGTTAACTTAATTGGGATCTTTTCAAAGAAAATAAAAAACTGTTTATGAAAGTAGGGCAAAAATATTTGTAAATGCAAGCTAGCTACAATTCCACTTGCCAAATATGCATGTAGATGTTAGTTCTATTGTCTCCTTTAATAGCTCTACTTGCCATACATTCCATGTATTGACCCTTCGGGGCTGCTACGTTTCATGTTGCAGGATATTCAGATTCTGAGTGATCGATTTAGGTCACGGTACTCCACTCGGCACTTGTTCACTTGTGGGCAATTTGAAGAATGGAGGAGTTATTTTATTTATGTTGCTACTTGAATAAACTGAGCTAGCCTAGAGCTAAGCCTTTATTGTAATAATGTTACTCTGGATCTTTCGTTATTTATGATACACGGATATTTGCTATGTTATTCATCTTTATTCTATTGTGGGCCAATGAACCGATCCAGGGATTGGCATGTCACATAGAAGCTACGGTCTTTTCAGAACCGTAGTGTTACAACATGGTATCAGAGCCCGTGTGTCGACTGTAGGATCGTGACCTTGGTTTGGATTAGGAAACCATAGAATTACTAAAGCTTTTATTAACTCTGTCTTTCATCTTATGCCTTTCATTCTCGTAAATCTTTACCATATGCTATTCTCACACTTTCCTCTTTTAATTGATAGATGGGAGAAGTCAGGACTGAGTATGCTGGGATTGAGTCGCCAAGGCCCTTTGCAAGACAGTTGGCACTGCCTCACAGTCATTGGGATTGCCGCTGCCCATGTTCAAGGGAAGAAGGCTATACACCTATGGATATGGCAAGGATGCCTGGGAGATCACCACTTTCATCTTCAGGGATGTCGCCTTGCCAAACCCTGTGCATCTGGTCTACACCAAGACATATTGCAACTGGGGGCTTGGAATAAACTTGGCCCTGCATGAAGCCCTATCACGCCAGTGCCATCTTGTTCGACACCTGCTGCCAGAAGACTCACCTTACCGTGACTACGGAAGGCGGGATGAGAATGGGAACGTTGTGGTTACCCCAGGCAATAGGAACAACATGCCGCCCCGTCGGAGGCATATAGAGGATATGGAGGTGGAGAATGGAGCCCTAGCTGAGAAAGTGATGATGGTAAAGGAGATAGCTGACTTTGCCAGCAACGGCCTAGTGGTCCAAGGCCAGGAGATTGATACTTTACATGAAGTTGTGGATGTTCTGAACCATGCACTTATTGGCAGGGACGCGACCATAGCACAGCTGAATGGGACCGTCCAGGAGAATAATCAAGCAATAGAACATCTGAATGGGACCGTCCAGGAAAACAATCAAGCCATAGAGCAGCTGCAAGGGACCGTCCAGGAAAGGGACCAGACTATTGTTGATATGGCAGCCCAGATTGCCGCTCTCCAAGCACAGTTGAATACACCCCCTGATGACAACAATGGAGATGATGGCAACGATGATAATGATGATGATGGAGGGAACAATGATGATGAATACGGAGGGAACAATGATAATGAGGACGAAGATGATGATGATGATGATGGAGACGACGATGGTGGAGGAGATGAAGCTGTTGCTACTGCAGCAGAGGATGAAGAAGAAGAGGAGGATACAGAAGAGGTGGAATTTGAGGTCTCAAGTGATGATTCAGGAGAGGTGTATACACCACCGCCATGGATGGTCCGTGGACAGAAGCGCCAACGCATGAATGCAAGGACCTACTGCAACCTCTTCATGAAGTAGTTAGATGACCACCAATTAGTCTTCGTTAGGATACATCGTTAGCTTAAGGCCTCGATCAATGTAAAACTTAGTTACTATTAGTTTAAAGCATTTAGTTGCTCCTATGTGTACTCTAAAGTTCCAGGATTATTTGTGAGAATTTTATAAATGAGTTATGGCAAGGTTTTGGTTGATATTCGAGTTTTTCCTGATGCAGTTTTCTGCTGACCCTGCTGTACTGTATGATTTTTCATATTTTTTTGGTAACTGTGAAAAATCTTAAAAAATAGGGTTTGGTTCGAAACTCTCTGTACTATATACACAAAAATCAGAAAAAATTCCTGACGAGTTTAAGTCTGGTAGAAATTTCGGGAACACTGCTGGACTGTTCTGGCAGATTCCTGTTTTAATGCTTTGTTGGCCTATTTATGTTTATAACTGTTGCCAACGCTTATAAAACTATTTCAGTAGATATATACTGCTAGGATAACCCCTGGAACATTGCTTGATTGCTTGTTTGCTGATGTGTTGCTTGCTCATGATTGTCTGTGATTGCCTTGTTGATGTTTGATCATAATGCATGGGTAGAATCCTACTTTCGCAATTGATTCTTTCTAAGCTTACATGTGCTGAACCGCAGATGCCTCCCTGCCGTCAACCTACCGAGATGGAGCAGCTTATGGAAGATCAGGCAGAGCTAACCCAAGTGATGACCCAGTTCATGGAAGCTCAGAACAACAATAACAACAACAACAACAACAATGGGAACAACTAGCCCCAGGGAGATGCACTTATAAGGTTCCTGAGGCTAAGACCAGCGAACTTCTCTACTGCAACAGAGCCGATGGTTGCTCTCGACTGGTTGCGTTCAGTGAATAAGGATCTGGTAACGGTTGGATGCACAGATGCTGAAAAGGTGAGGTTTGCTGCTCACCTACTGGAGGGACCAGCCGCTTCTTGGTGGGACACTTTTCAGATCACCCACCCGCTGTAACTTGGGCCATGTTTGAGGAAGGTTTGAGGACCAACCATGTTTCTTCAGGAGTTCTGAGCCTGAAGAGGAAAGAGTTTTGCAACTTGCGCCAAACCAACCGCATCGTGGCTGAATATATAGAGGAGTTCAACAACCTGTCGCGTTATGCCCCTGAGGATGTTGACATTGATGCCAAAAGGAGAGAGAGGTTCCTGGATGGCCTCAGTGATGAGCTCTCGGTACAGCTGCTAGTGGTTTATTGTCCCACTTTCCAGGAGCTTATGGACAAGGTCAGAATCTTGGAGGGGAAGCACAAACATGTGGAAAACCGCAAGAGAAAGAACAACAATCACCACTCTGGATCTCACCACAAGTCTCACACTTCTTATGATGGATACTCCAGGCATGGGGGAAGTTACTATGGGCGCCATGGAAGCCACGACCGCCACAGCCATGGAAGCGATGGACATCGCCATGAGAGCCACAAGAGAAACCGCCATGGCCACAAGGGAGGACACACTCACCATTCTGGAGGACACAATGGGCATGACCGCAACCGTGATCGCAACTTTGTGAAGAAGGACCTGAGTGAGGTGACATGCTTCAAGTGCAACTAGAAAGGGCATTATGCAGACAACTGTCCGGAGAAGAAAGGACTGAAGCCAGGCAACAACCAGAAGGCCACAGTGAACCACATGAATGTGGAGGAGATCCCAGATGAGCCTGAGCTTGTGGTTGGTAAGTTTCCAATCAACACTCACCCTGCACTTATTCTTTTCAATACTGGTGCATCGCATTATTTCATATCAAGGGCATTTGTGGATAAGTATAAGCTACCTATGGAGTCTCTAAAAGGGTCTATTAGAGTAAGCTCACCTGGAGGGGAAATGATAGCTAGCGCGGGATGCCGCGACTTAACTGTGAGGATTGGAGCACACAATTTTATTGCACATCTGGTGATATTGGAGTCACAAGGTTTAGATGTAATACTAGGCATGGATTGGATGTCTATGAATGAGGGACACATAGATTGTGCACAGCGAGCGGTTTCGCTCATGACCCCGGACGGTAAGAGAATTAGGTTCAAGTCGTCGGTGCGACTGGGAAGGTGTAAGCTAAATTCTCTTAAGGGGGTTAGTATAAATACAGTGCCTATAATAAAGGAGTACCCCGACGTGTTTCCGTAGGAGCTGCCAGGGATGCCACCTGACAAGGATGTGGAGTTTCTCATCGATCTGATGCCGGGAACATGACCTATAGCAAAGAGGCCATACAAGATGGATGTGGATGAGCTGAAGGAATTAAAGAAACAACTAAGGGAGAAATTGGACAAGGGATTTATTCAGCCCAGTTCGTCGTCATGGGGTGCACCTGTTCTGTTTGTGGAGAAGAAGGACAGTAGCAAGAGGTTAGTGGTGGACTATTGCTCGCTGAATGAAGTGACCATCAAGAACAAATACCCCCTGTCGAACATAAATGATTTGTTTGATCAACTGGAAGGAGCAAAGGTGTTTAGCAAAATTGATCTGCGATCGGGCTATTTCCAATTGAAGATTCGGGAGGAGGACATCCCAAAAACTGCTTTCACCACTAGGTATGGTTTATATGAGTATACGGTTATGTCTTTTGGACTAACGAATGCTCTGGCATATTTCATGACCATGATGAACAAGGTGTTTATGGAGTACTTGGACAAGTTCGTGGTTGTGTTCATCGATGACATATTGATATATTCCAAGGATGATATTGAACATGAGAGACATCTGCGACTGATTATGGAGAAGCTGAGGGAACATAAGCTGTATGCCAAATTCAGCAAGTGTGAATTTTGGCTTAACACTGTTTGATTTCTTGGACACGTGGTGTTAGGAGAAGGAGTCGCTGTTGACCCAAGAAAAGTGACGGCAGTTACTGAATGGGAAGCGCTCAAGAATGTGGGCGATATTCGGAGATTTTTGGGACTTGTCTGATACTATAGGATATTCATAGAGAATTTCTCCAAGATCGCTAAGCCAATGACGGAACTGCTAAAGAAGGAGAAGAAGTTTGAGTGGACAGATGTGTGTGAAGCTAGCTTTCAGGATCTGAAGCATCATCTAGTGACCGCACCAGTTCTGTGTTTACCTGATCTTCAGAAGGATTTCCAAGTGTACTGTGATGCATCTCGACATGGACTTGGAAGTGTGCTGATGCAATATGGGAGAGTGGTGTCATATGCCTCACGGCAACTTAACACCATGAGAGGAATTACCCCACTCACGACTTGGAATTAGCACCGGTTGTACATGCGCTCAAGGTATGGAGGCACTACCTGATGGGAAAACACTGCGATGTGTACACCGATCACAAGAGCCTGAAGTACATATTTACACAGAAGGAGCTGAATATGAGGCAAAGAAGATGGTTGGAGCTTATCAAGGATTATGATATGAATCTGCAATACCACCCAGGAAAATCCAATGTAGTAGCGGATGCTCTAAGCCGGAAGGTCTATGCCAATGGATTGACTGTTGGGGAATTGCCCGAGGATTTGTGCAAGCAATTCAAGGATCTTAGACTGGAGGTAGTGTCAGAGGGATATTTGGCAGCAATGGAAGTCCAACCAACGCTACAGGACATGATCAGGAAGGCTCAAGTAGGAGATGAGGAGATAGAGGAGATAAAGGAAAAGATGAAGGAGAATCGAGAAAAATAAATCCGCGAGGATGAGCAAGGAACCTTGTGGTATGGAGATCGTTTGTGTGTGCCCAACGACCTGGAGATAAGGAAGCTAATTCTGTAGGAAGCTCATGACTCGGCATACTCCATACATCCGGGCAATACAAAGATGTATATGGATCTAAAGGACAGATTTTGGTGGAACAACATGAAGGGAGACATCACCGAGCATATTGCCCTATGTGATGTATGCAGCCGAGTGAAGGCAGAACCTCAGAAGCCAGCAGGATTACTACAGCCGTTACCCGTGCCGAATTGGAAGTGGGATAGAGTGGGAATGGATTTTATCACAGGATTTCCCAGGACCAGGTCAGGATACAACTCTATTTGGGTAGTGGTCGACCATTTGACCAAGGTAGCTCACTTTATACCGGTGAAGACAACCTACACGAGTGCAAGGTTAGCCAAGATTTATATGGACAAGATTGTGTGCCTACATGGAGTCCCCAAGAGCACTGTATCAGATAGAGGCACCCAATTTACATCGCACTTTTGGCGCCAGCTGCACGAGTCATTGGGAACTAGGTTGGAGTTTAGCACAGCATTCCATCCTCAGACAGATGGACAGACAGAGAGGGTGAATCAGATTTTGGAGGATATGTTGAGAGCTTGCGCTTTGGATCATGGCTCTAGTTGGGATGAGAGTTTGTCGTATGCCGAGTTGTCCTACAACAACAGCTACCAAACCAGCATCAAGACGTCGTTGTTTGATGTGCTATATGAGAAAAGGTGTCGGACACCATTGCTATGGGATGGAGTAGGAGAGCGTCAGCTATTTGGACCTGATTTGATCAAGGATGCCGAGGAGAAGGTCGCTTTGATTAGGGACAGGCTGAAGGTGGCATAATCGAGACAGAAGAGCTACGCTGACGCCAAGCGCAAGGAAGTGGTGTATGAGATCGGTGATAGAGCGTACCTCAGAGTGTCGCCACTGCGTGGGATTAAGAGATTTGGAATCAAGGGTAAGCTGGCACCTCGGTTTGGAATCAAGGGTAAGCTAGCACGCAAGGGAGAGGTTGCATATCAGTTGGAGTTGCAAGAGGCTCTGTCCTCCGTCCACAATGTGTTCCACGTGTCCCAGTTGAAGAAGTGCCATCCGGAGATGGTGGACACACCATTGCGAGACACTGTGCCACTAGAAGAGGTTTAGCTGGAGAGTGACTTGACATATGAGGAGAAGCCGGTCAAGATACTGGAGACAGTGGAGAGGTTTACCCGTACCAAGACGATCAGGTTTTGCAAGGTGGAATGGAGCCACCACACCGAAGAGGAAGCCACTTGGGAGCGTGAGGATGACCTCCGAGAGGACCACCCACACCAATTTTCTAACCGCGCCGAATCTCGGGGACGAGATTCATCTTAAGGGGGTTACTCTTGTCACAACCCAAATTTTAGATTTGGTACTGCATATCATGCATGTCATTGCATCTTGACCATCATTGCAAAAATTCAGTTTGAAAAGCTTTTGGCATAAACCCTCACTTGTATTTGCATTTTGTCACCTACACTAGAGTGCTCGGATTCTACCTTTCACCTGCTATAAACCTTGAGTTTAGTATTTTGGTTAGCACATCTGTGTAGAGGGTTCCGTCACGAACCCGTAGCAATTTGAATCACCTCATTTGGAGCTACGGTTCAAAAGTTATGCTAAACTGAAATTTAGGTTAAAAATAGACAATTCTGCCAGATTCGGATTTTAGGTTCAGATAAGAAAATCTCCAGGAAAAAGGAAAAAGAGAAGTAAAAAGAAAAGAGGAACCGGCCGCCAGCCGCGGCCCAGCCAGCCGGCCCACCCGAGGCCTGCCAACGCTGCGAGCCTCGCAGCCAGCGGCAGCAGCAGGCCGCTACCGAGCGTGCAGCAGATTGCAAGGCGCCGCCCACCCAGCCGTGTGTCACCGCCATGTGGGCCCCACGCGTCAGCGCTTCCCCAACTCGTGTTCTTCCCAGACTCAGCAGCCACAGAGATTTCGCGAGGAAATCGGACCGAATCCGAACGACCCCAGGTAGTTGCTGCCTCCCCTCTTAATCCCTAGAGCCCCCTCTTCGAAAGCCCCCAAAAACCGTAGCTTGGGACGCCTCCATCTTCGTGAATTTGCTCGCCGGAGATCGAAGCCGCCGCCATTGCCATCGGTAAGCTCCGATTCGCACTGTGCCAGGCACCCCCTCGCACGCCGATGAACCTCCCATCTCCCCCTAGCTCGCCAACGACGCCCTGACCAATCCCCTTCGCCGCAGGTCACCGGGAGCACGCGCTCGAGCTCGCCGGAGCCCGAGACCGCCGCCCGCGCTCCAGCTCGCTGCCACCATCGCCCGTGGATGCGGGAACTAACGCTGTCGCCAGCACGAGGTTCGCCGCCACCTCCCGCACGCCGTACGCCGCCCAGCCACAGCCGTACCTCGCTGGAGCCCCCCCCCCCCCACCGCCGCCGACCCGACGCCGCCGCTGAGCTTCCTCTCCACGCCCCACCCCTGCCCTCCGATCGCAGATAAACGGTCCAGATGGACCGTGGACCGGCACGTTGACCGCTGACCAGTCAGTGCTGCGCCACGTCAACGTGGACCAGTCAACAGACGGTTGACTGACTATTTAAATCGATTTAATTTGGCAGAAAATAGCTGAAATTTATAAAATCAATAGAAATTAATCTACTAGGCCAAAAAATACAAATAATATATGGATGGATTCAGTTTTTCACGTAGAATATTTCTGTACAATTGTTTCATACTTTTGCTGCCAGGTTTGGCCGTGATTAATTAAATGGTTTAATGTCCTTTTTAGAGTAATAAATTCATAGGAAAAGTTCTACAACTCCAAAAATTGCAAATGAGGTGTCCCTGGAATCAGGAGAACAAGTGGAATATGTTAGTGAATTAAAAGGGTAGACTTACAGTAGAGAAGTTGCAGAATATATTAAAAGTCTTTCTGGCGTATTTTAATTGCTCAAGAAATTCTATAAATCCTTTTTGAGTGATTCCAGTTGGTACTGGTTCTATTTTAGGTTGCCTATACAGTAGTTATTTTTACAAGATTTTACAATCTGTTCAATAGCAGTGGCCTAATAATTGGGTTATAGCTCAACTGTTTGGCCATTTAATATTGCATGCCTTGTTTTCAATACTTTAAAAAAAATTCCATGCATGCATACAGTAGGTATACTGAATAAGGTTATAGAAAGCTACTGTAGCATTAACTTTTCATGCATGCATCTTGCATTGTTATGTTTGTATATGATTGTGTTTGGTTTGTTTATGTGATTGCAATTGTATCGTGTAGATTGTGACAAGTGCAACGCTTGCTCGTGTGTGGATTGTTCGTTCGACCGCTAAAGCCAAGGAAAGTAGATGCTACTTTGTTCATGATGTTGTCCTATTATTTTCAATGCATTGTCGTGTATTTTGTAGATGCATGTGTAGGAAAGTACTATCGCTATGATATGTCCTATTATGTGGTAGGAATTTCCTGTAGATGAGCCACCGTTGGTAGATGTGCTTAGCCATGCTATGATGAACGAGGGCTGGGTTACATCGCTTGAAAGTTGTTTCTAAAGTATTGTTTGTGAAAACTAAAAACAACTTAATCAATGAATCTCCTGGGTGTGATGGGATTGACATTTTTTGGTGCTATCATTGCGGAAAGGCACCCAAGTATCAAGAGAAAATGATTGGCTTCTTTATTTGGTAGCTTACGTATACAACCAGGTGCCAATAATAAAATGTGCGGTTGGTTGGACTCAGTAGGTTGTGGTAATTCGAAACCACATATCCAGAGATGTAGAATTTTGGTAGGTTGGTACGGTGTGTGTCGGGTTTGGGGAGATACTTCCCGAGCGGTTCCTTCTTGGACCTCTCTCTATCATCACCCAATATGAGAGTGGTGGTACGAGCTGGGCTGGCCAAGTCACATGGATAAAGTGTACTAACCCCTGCAGGGTGTGTAAACTAATCGATTAGCCGTGTCCCCGGTTATGGACATCTGAGTTGCTTGATATTGGGTTCATGACATGTTTCTCGCTCATTCTAATTTCCTAATTGCTTTAATGTTGATGGGTTAACTTAATTGGGATCTTTCAAAGAAAACAAAAAACTGTTTATGAAAGTAGGGCAAAGATATTTGTAAATGCAAGCTAGCTACAACTCCACTTGCCAAATATGCATGTAGATGTTAGTTCTATTGTCTCCTTTAATAGCTCTACTTGCCATACATTCCATGTATTGACCCTTCGAGGCTGCTACGTTTCATGTTGCAGGATATTCAGATTCTGAGTGATCGATTTAGGCCACGGTACTCCACTCGGCACTTGTTCACTTGTGGGAAATTTGAATAATGGAGGAGTTATTTTATTTATGTTGCTACTTGAATAAGCTCAACTAGCCTAGAGATAAGCCTTTATTGTAATAATGTTACTTTGGATCTTTCGTTATTTATGATACACGGATATTTGCTATGTTATTCATCTTTATTCTATTGTGGGCCAATGAACCGATCCAGGGATTGGCATGTCACATAGAAGCTACGGTATTTTCAGAACCGTAGTGTTACAACAAGAAAGAATTATTAAGCATCCATAATGACATACACCCTACACAAACAGGCTAAGCATGCTCAGAATGATGAGTATATGTACAAAAATGAAACAAATAGAGTTCGTTACCAGCCTCTTACCACTCCTCGAGTTGTCTTAATCTTCATTATTGCTCTTCACTTGTGTGACTTGAATAATTAACATGAAACCAAAATCCACTGAGAACGGCTGAACCCTGCAAAGAACTCACAAAACCAAAGAAGAACAACAAATATTTTTGGTGTTTTCTATTTTTTTAGAAGGCAACCAACACAAAACCAAAAAAATCAAAAGAAAACCAAAAATAAAAAATAAGACGCTCCAAGAACAACACAACTGTGAACAATAAAAACGAAGTGTTTAGAAAGACCTCAGATTTTTATTGATGAAGAAGGGGATGCCTTGGGCACCCCCAAGATTTGGCACTTGTACCTCTTGAGTAATTCTTGGGGTGAAACGGAGTGGCTCCCCCCAAGCTTGAGCTTTTTTTCATTCTTCATCTCATTACATCATCCTCTCTCTACACCTGAAATTCTTCTTTCATGCAAAACTTCACACAATCTTCATTAGCAACATTAGTTTATTCAAAAGATATTAGACCTTTGGCAAAGCTTTGGAACAGCAATACTTTTTACTCAAAACACAAGCTACTGCAGCAACTCCTTCAAAAAGCTCAATTTCCCAAAACGAACCCGAAAAGGAATCAATAAGGAGCAAATGCAAATAATGGAAGAAATCTGTCAAAACAGACCAGCAGGTAGAAACCGATTTTTTAGAAGACCTTATGTTGCTCAAATCAAAAAGTGTTGAACTAACGAAAGTGAGCTAACTTACTGGGGGATTTATTCCTAAATTTTGATCTCAATCTGAGTTACAGAGACTCCTCACGAGTATTTATGGTGGAGGACAGAAATCTATTTCGGGACAGCAACTCCCCAAATCTTACTTCCCTCTCATTAGAGGTCATTCTTGGCACAAAAAGCAAACAAAAAAGGATAAGGAGAGGTCATTACTAAAGTAATAACTTCCAAGACTCAAGGAAACTCTTGGGTTATCTCCCAACAAGTACTTTTCTTTAACGTCTTTAAGTTAGGCACGGCGAAGAGCAAAGATTGGAAAGGAGAAAAATAAAAGTGAGCGAGTATAACCACTGTGAAAACATTATTTTGTTCATTAAAATCCTTTTGTTAACAAGGTTGATCAAGTATTGTTACCAAAACAATCTTATATGAATCAAAACTTTGCATTCCACAAGGTGATTATGTTACCTCATACTTGATAGCAATGGTCCCAATCATAATAGTTTCAATATTTTCTTGTGGAATGGGACAATATATTTCTCCAACCTTGATTCCTTCAATATTTTCAATAGAATTCAGGAAATAGCTTCTGACAACCTTCTTGGGGAAATAGGCAGTGTGCTCTTTGTCATTAATATTGAATGTTACTTTTCCTTGATTACAATTGATGACAACACCTGCAGTATTAAAAAAAGGTCTCCCAAGAATAATAGACATATTATCATCTTCAGGCATTTCAAGCACAACAAAATCAGTTAGAACCATGCAATTATGAGCAACTTGAACAGGAACATCCTCACATATACCAACAAGAATAGTAGTTGACTTATCAGCCATTTGCAAAGAAATATCAGTTGGTATCAACTTTTCTAGCTGGAGTCTCTTGTAGAGAGAAAAAGGCATAACACTAACTCCAGCTCCCAAATCACATAAAGCAGTTCTAACATAATTATTCTTAATAGAGCAGGGAATAGTTGGTATACCTGGATCACCAAGTTTCTTTGGAACCTTACCATTGAAGTAGTAATTAGCAAGTAGAGTAGAAATCTCCTCATTAGGAATCTTCCTTTTATTAGAGACAATATCCTTCATTTAATTTGAATAAGGGGCAATTTAATAGCATTAGTCAAAGGAATTTGTTGTAGTGTTCTTCCTCCTTTGACTTGTTTTTCTTACCTGGAAAAGGCATAGGTTTCTGCACCCAAGGTTCTCTCTCTTTACCATGTTTATTAGCAATAAAATCTTCCTTTGTGTACCTAGTGTTCTTAGTGTGTTTCTCAGGTTCTTCCTGAACTTCCTCCTTATCAGGAGACTCATTATTATTATTACCACTCTCAGTTTCAGCATTAGAGACAGATATACTATTAGGATCTACAGCAGGTTCAAGTTGTTCCTCAACTTTCTTATGTTTCTTTTTCTTCCTCTTACGAGGACTGCCACTATCCTCACCTTGTTGGGAATCCTGCTCTATTCTTTTAGGGTGTCCTTCAGGATATAAAGGATCTTGAGTAGCTGCACCACTCCTAGTTCTAATTCCATCAGCATGTTTATTTCCTGAAGCATTAACTAGGATATCCTTTTGCACTTTAGCAAGTTGATCAAGTTGGGTTTGAACCATTTGAAAGTGTTTACAAAGCATTTTAATATCATTAGAAGTTCTTTCCACAATATCTTTCAACTCATGGATAACTCTAGAGTTTTCCAATAAATGATTCTGAACTTGTTTTTTAAAATTACCTTATTTAACAATAAATGTGTCAAGTTCCTCTAAGCATTGATCAGGAGGCTTACCATAAGGAATATCACCTTCACTAAATTGGATAGAGTGAACCTCAATAGTAGATGAGTGGGGAATTGGCTTACATAATTCTTCTATAGGAGGTAGATTCTTCACATCTTCAGATCTAATACCTTTATCCTTTTGACACCTTTTAGATTCCTTCATCACTTCATCATTGAATGCAATAACTCCCCTCTTATTTGTTGTTGGTGTTGGAACTAGCTCAGGAACAACTGGTTTAGGAGTAATAGGCTCAGGTGTATTCAGCTCAGTTGAAGTCCAATCATCATAATTCTTGCTTATCTTGTTCATTAATTCTTCAACATCTATAGGAGTCCTTTTCTTGAAAACACAATCAGCAAAGCTATCTAGGTAGGTCCTAGAATCATCAGTTAGTCCATTATAATAAATATCAAGAAGCTCATTCTGAGGTAATGGACATCCAGGATATGCATGAATCAAGGAACAGAATCTTTTCCATGACTCAGGCAATTTCTCTTCTTCTCCCTGTTTAAAATCAAAAAGTCTCTGCAAAGCATCATGTCTAGCACCGGGAGGAAAATATTTATGGAAGAAAGAAGCAATCAAGCAATCAGGTCTATCAATGGAACCATGAGTTAATCTATTAAACCAAGCCCTAGCTTCTCCTTTTAGTGAAAAAGGAAAGATCTTAGCAACAAAGTACTTGCGCATTTTAAAATCATTAGAGAACAAAGCACTCATAGTAGAAAGCTCATTCATATGAGCCACAACACTCTCATTTTCAGTACCACAAAAAGGTTATTTCTCAACATTATCTAAATAAGATAAATCAAGAGAGAAATCATAATCTTTATCTTTAATATCTATGGGAGAGGTGGCAAACTTAGGATCATAGGACTTCTTAGGCATAATAGTACGTCTAGCAAGGAGACTCTTAATAGCACTAGCACCATGTGTGTTTCGGCACTCTTCAACAAATTCATCAGTGAGTTCTATGTAACCATCATTAATATCATAACTCCCACTATACTCAGGTGAGCTAACAGGTGTAACAGTGTATTCACTAGGAGTCTTGGTATTTCCTAGACTAGCCATAGTAGCATCTATAAAAGGACCTAATGAACCACTCGCATCAAGCACAGTAGAAGTAACATCATGAGTATCAAAAGCAGTTTCAGATTCAGCAGTAGTAGCAGTGTGTGTAACATGAGTATGTGGTGGTGGTGTGACAAATTTACTTATAACAGACGGCAAATCAAGAGCAGCAGAGGTGTTTAGGACTGTACCTCTTCTTGTAGTGGATGGTAAAATAGGGAACTTTCCATCACGAGACTTCCCCATTATGAAAGGAGTAGCAGTGAACAATAATAGATCCAAGTGAACTTACAAATAAATCTATGCTCCCCGGCAATGGCGCGAGAAAATAGTCTTGATGACCCACAAGTATAGGGGATCGCAACAGTATTCACGTGTAGTATTACCCAATTTATTGATTCGACACAAGGGGAGCCAAAGAATACTTGCAAGCCTTAACAACTGAGTTGTCAGTTCAGCTGCACCTGGAAATAGTTCTTGCTCATAGAAGTTTATCAGTAGCAACAGTTTGGTAGTAGCAACAGCAAAGCAACAACAGCAGTAACAGCAACAGTGAAACAAGAGCAATAGTAACAGTGACGGTAACAGTAGAATTCGAGTGTGGTAGGCATAGGGATGGATGGACGGGCGTTGCATGGACTAGTCTAAACATGTAATTTCAAAGAACTAGGGCATTCCAGATAAATAATAACAAGCATCCAAGTACTAAACAATCCTAGGCATGTGCTCCAAATATAGTCATACGTGCTCGCAATGAGAACTTGCACAACATCTTCTGTCCAGCCATCCCGTGGCAGCGGAGCCTCTAGGGAACTACTGGCAATTAAGGTGCTGCTTTTAATAGAGCACCGGAGCAAAGCATTAACACTCCGTGAACACCTGTGATCCTCACACCACAGCCATCCCCTCCGGTTGTCCCAATTATTGTCACTTTGGGGCCTTTGGATCCGAACAATGATATGTGTACACAACTTGCAGATAAGATCACAAACAATACTATCATAATGATTCAATAATAAGTTCAGATCTGAGATCATGGCACTCGGGCCCTAGTGACAAGCATTAAGCACAACAAGTTGCAACAAAGTCAAATAGCACTAATAGAGATACTAGGCACTATGCCCCTAACAGATCTTAATCGATTACATGATAGAACTCATCCAATCCCTACCATCCCCAAGCCTACAGCGGGGGATTACTCACTCATGGATGAGGGAAACATCAGTGGTTGATGGAGATGCGTTGGTGATGACGATGGCGATGATCCTCTCCAAATTCCCCGTCTTGGCAGGGTGCCAGAACAGAGTTTCTGGATCCAAATCTTGGTTTCTAGTGGCGGAGCGGAACTCTTCCTGGAAAACTATCGAACCCCCCTTGGTTTTTAGGTCAAAAGGCAACTTATAGGCGCAGAGGGAGGCCGAGGGGCTGCCTGGGGGTGGCTAAACCTCCCCCAGGCGCGTCCAGTGGTGGGCCCGCGCCTGGGGTGGGTCTGGGCCCCTAGGCCCCCTCACTGTCTCCCCTTATGGCTCCGTGGATCTTCTGGTGAAAAATAGTTTTTGGCATATTTCCCGGGATTTTTCCTGATAGTTGATTTTCTGCACAAAAACAAGACACCAAAGTAATTCTGCTGAAAACAGCGTCAGTCCGTGTTAGTAGCATCCAAATCACACAAGTTTAGAGGAGAGACAATAGCAAAGTGTTCGAGAAAGTAGATATGTTTTGGATGTATCACTGTTTAAGGTGTATTGTGACGCATCCAAGATTGGTCTCGGATGTGTGTTGATGCAAGAAGGCAAAGTTATATCTTATATATCCTGACAACTGAAGAAGCATGAGCAAAATTATCCTACTCATGAACTTGAACTAGCAGTAGTAGTTCTAGCCCTGAAGACATGGAGGCATTATCTTATGGGAAACCATTGTGAGAATTATTCGGATCACAAGAGCCTGAAGTATATATTCACTCAGAAGGAGCTGAATATGAGGCAGATAAGATGGATAGAGCTAATCAAGGACTATGATCTGGACATTCACTATCACCCCGGTAAAGCCAATGTGGTAGCAGATGCCCTTAGAATATTGCCGTGTCGCTTGAATTCCATGATTCTGAAGGAGCAACCAAGTTTGCACAAGGAAATGGAAGACTTTAGAATGGAATTAGTAAGTGAAGGATTTTTGGCTAGCATAGAACTTCAACCCACTTTGATCAGTCAGATCAAAGAGGCACAGAAAGGAAATGCTAGTATCGATGGAATCAAACATCGTATTGGTACAGGAAAAGTACCCAGATTCACCAAGGATGAAGAAGGAGTTCTGTGGTACAAAGGACACATCTGTGTACCAGCAGATTCAGAGTTGAAGGAGGCTATTTTGAAAGAATCCCATGATACTCTTTATTCTATCCACCCCGGAGGAACGAAGATGTATCGGGATTTGAAGGAGAAATTTTGGTGGCATAAGATGAAGAGAGAAATCAGAAGCTATATCGCCAAGTGTGATATTTGTCAGAGAATCAAGGCGAGACATCAGAGACCCGTAGGACTATTGCAACCATTGCAGATTCCGGAATGGAAGTGGGATTCTGTTGGAATGGACTTTATCACCAGATTGCCTACTTCTAGTAGGGGAAATGACTCTATTTGGTTCATAGTTGATAGATTGTCCAAAGTAGCCCATTTCTTACCAGTCAAGACCACCTACCAGAGTTCGAAACTAGCGGAGTTGTACATTGCTAGAATTGTCAGTTTGCATGGAGTCCCCAAGAACATTGTGTCGGATCGAGGAACTCAATTTACCTCGAGATTTTGGAAGAAAGTCCAAGAAGGATTAGGAACAAGACTGGATTTCAGCACCGCATATCACTCTCAGATAGATGGACAAATGGAGCGAGTAAATCAAATACTCGAAAATATGTTGAGAGCCTGTGTACTAGAGTATGGATCTAAATGGGAAGACTGTCTGCCGTTCGCAGAATGTTCATACAACAACAATTATCAAGCCAGTTTGCAAATGGCCCCATTTGAATTCATGTACGGAAGGAAGTGTCGTACCCATTTGAATTGGTCGGAAGTAGGAGAGAGTCAAATCTTCGGACCCGACATCCTACGAGAAGCAGAAGAGAAAGTTCACAAGATTCATGAGCACCTCAAGACCGCCCAATCCAAACAGAAGAGTTATGCCGACAAGAGACGTCGATACCTCGCTTTCAATATCGGAGATTTTGTATATCTCAAAGTATCACCTCTGAAGGGAATGCAACGTTTCTAGCTCAAGGGAAAGTTAGCCCCCAGATATATTGGACCTTTCAAGATTCTGAATCATCGAGGAGAAGTATCGTATCAACTGGAACTGCCGGAGGAGATTTCAGCAGTGCATAATGTGTTCCATATATCGTTACTTCGCAAATTCCTAGAAGTCCCGGAGAAGACCGAAGTATTCAAGAACATTGATCACTGCACCATAGAGATCAACGATGACCTGACGTATCCCGAACTACCCATCCGTATTTTGGAGGAAGCTTTTAAAACCACCAGGACCCGAAGCATGAAGTTTCTCAAGATCCAGTGGAGTAACCACACTAAAGAAGAAGCTACCTAGGAGTGGGAGGATTACATCAAAACGGAGTTTCCCAATCTCTTTAAATCCTAGTTTTATTTTTCTTATTTCTCAAATCTCGGGTCAAGATTTTTTTAAGGTGGGAAGGTTTGTAACATCCCAAAAATATTGAACAATTATTATCAATTCCAATCACCAAACTTAGGGTTAACAAAAACTTTGTGAATTGAAATCATTATGAATGCATGTGTGTATGTGATGATTGTATGAATGCATGAATGGACTTGTGTGATTGTTGTGACTAGCAAGGAATTGTTTAAAGATGAAAACAATATCATCTAAATCATTTCCAAGCAAAATCAAATCAGGAGAAAATCAAAAACTAACAAAATAAGGAAAATGGTCATTTTTGCCAATCTTGCTCACTAGGCAGCTTTGAGTTTTTCTACTCCAAGATTTCAAACACAAACAATTCCATTTCTTTTCACCCTTTGCTAGACCAAGTAGAAGTGAACCCAAGCCCACCTTTCAAAATCACAGAAACAATTGGCAACTGGATTCAACTGACAATTCAAAATTGAATCTAGTTCATATGTGAAGATCACCCATTTTCAAAAACCAACCAAACCAGTGCACCTTGACATTTCCAACTAACCAGAGACTACCTAGTATGTACCTAGTGCACCCACCAAGTTTGAACCAAAAATTCAATTTCAAATCTCTTTCGGTCATTCCATCAAACACCTTACAAACAAGAAACAAACAAACAAACAACAAACACTATAGTGAGAAGTGTTATGGCCAACCTTGTTCCCTCTCTAGCTCATAGCATGCTATTAGTAGATCATCTAGCTATATTAACCAGTTTTAGCTCACTGTGAGCTTGCCATTGCCATCAATGGTGAGCATGCCGAGCCTCACCTTGCCACCCCATGGTCGACAGCAAGCTAGGAGCAGCACCAAGCCTATCCACCTTGTCTGGGACATTGACCACCGTCCACCACCACCCCCTGTCCAACACCAACGCCCTTCCAGCCACTGTACCACTCTAGAACCACCACGCCCTATGCCTCTGTGCCATGCCGAGAGCGCGCCAGAGCGCCGCACTCAACACATACCCAAAGACCGCACGCCGCCTTCGCCGCTTGCAAGCGTGATCACCACCGTCCCAGGAGACTGCCAGATAACCCCGTTCGCCGCCGCGTGACCCGTAGCCGTGGTGCGCCATTAAAATGTCTATCGGACCTGCCCAGAGCACTGCAGCGTTCGGACCGTCTTGTACCGCCCCACGCCGTGCAACCATGCCGTTGAGCTTCGCCAGGGAGCACAACATCGCCCCTATCGTCGCCCATGCCATTAGCCCACTGTGACAACGACCACGACGAGCTCCACCCGCGCCTTTCGGTCCCCTCGCAGCACTATAAATAAAGGCCACCCCCGTTCGATTTCTTCACACCAACACACTCCCCTCTCTCAGAACCACCCCACCTCATCCCCGGAGAAAGGCGAGCAACACATCGCCAGAATTTGGCCGGAGTCTGCCGTGGAGGAGGAAGAAAGGAGCCAACTATTGGAGCCGCCCCAGCAGAAGCCGCCGGTACCAGGAGATTCGCCCTCATCGACTTCGTCGTCCGCCCCCCTTGCCGACCCTCGCCTCAGCCCCGGTGAGCCCCCGTAGACCCCCACTGGCCGCGCTAGGGTTCGACCTCGCCGCGTCCTATTCAGGTGTGGACGATGAACCACGGCCATAGATCTAGCTTCTAATCCTACGGCCCAAATCACCCCGTACCCCTTCGCCACTCTCTGTCTCACTAACGAGTGGGGACATCCACTTAAACCCACCCGTGCGTGCGCTGTGCGCCGTGGGCCGGCCCATTTACATTCCCGCGTGACCCAGTAGTTTGAATTTAGGTTTTTCCATTTAGTTTCAAACTTAGTTCTGTACCTAGATTCAAAACTCAACCCAGGTCGATTCACTAAACCAAATTGCATGAAACCAATTTTGTTAGAAAGGTACTGGAATTCTTAATCCAAGCCGGTTGGATTCAAATCAATTGGAATTGTAGATCACCTATAGTAAAAATAATAAGGCAGAAGCTTTTCTGCATTCAAACATTTTCAAAATTCAACCACAAAAGCTTTTGAGTTGATTCCAACTCTCAAAAATCACATTTGACAAGACATTTCTGAATATATAAAAATATCTAGGTTTACTTGCAGAAATAATGGTCAAGCAATAAAAGAATGCCTCATAGGCATTTCTAGTCACTTTAATTAATTAAAATAAAAAGGTTAAGCCTTATTAAATTGTGACACCACTTTAAATCACATTCCCAAGTACTGAAATATGTGGTGATGACATGTGTCAACATGATCCCATGTTTGAGTTAGAGAATAATAAATCTTAAGTAGTTTCTCAATTAGTAGAAATTACTATTCTAAAATATAATAATCCAAACCTTGCCTTAATGTTTGTAATGTTTGTGATGATGCTAGATCATCTAGTGTGAACCTTTGTGTGCTAAATAGAAGTAGTTAAGTATTGTTTGGTGATTGTGTACCTCATAATTATTTATAGACGATAGTACTGACCAAGGATACGGGGAGGAAGGAGGATACTACGAGGAAGAAGCCGAGGACAACTTCAACCACTGCTCTGCACAAGGCAAGCTAACACTTGCAAGACCTATGCAAGCTAATCTAAACCCTGCAAGTTTTACTTGCAAGCTTACACCACTTGATACCCAATCCCAGTTTTACTTGCAAGCTTAGTTATTTTATTTCTTTATCAAAGCTCTTTACTTTGGTTTACTTAGTGATTTGTAGAGCTTAGAAATATGTTTAAAGGTAGCATAAAGAGCATAAAAATTGACCTAAGTTAGATAAATCTTGATGTCATCCTGAGGCATGAGATTGAACTTAGATCTCTCACACTTGTGTACACCCCTCATTAGTGTTTATCCCCTACCTGTCGATGCTAGTGCTAAGCATAAAACTTGATCATTTTAGATGGGAATACTTGGTGAAAATGGTTATGAAAACCTTAGAATGATGAGTCATTCTACTGAAATGTTTTGAAATGTTCTTGAAACACCAGATGATTTTGATGATGAAAATGTTCTTGAGATAAAACTGATGGTTGTCTAGATGCGATACCATTCCAATTTTACCGTACAAACACAATACCCGAAATTTGGGTAGGGCTTGACTAGAAGTTTATATACCTTAGTATGGGTTCCCTTGCGGCCAATATTTGAGCTGAGGCTACCTTGTGAAGATTGTCCACCTATGCAGTTCCCAAGATGACAATGGGTCATGGTTGGGAGGCCAAACTTACAGGAGAAGTGCCTGTACTAGGGCGTGTAATTGAAAGGTTAGGATTGATTATCCGCATACTGAGTATGATAAATTCAGGATTGTTCCTGACGGATGTATCGAATATTGTGGTGAAAGTGTACCACCTCTGCAGAGTGTCAAACTATTCGAATAGTCGCGTCTGCGGTTATGGACAGTTGGAGTGGCTATACTGTTCCGTCGTTAGATCTTTTCAAAATGACTTGTGAAATGAATCATATCTTTGACTTGACCACCACAAGGTTGTGTTATGAAACTCAAATTCCCACTTAGGTGTTATAAAACTTTCAACTAGCTTTCTTTGTTGCTGAACTCAATAGAGATAAATCTGGCTTTTTGCAAAACAACCTAGAGCCTTGTACTTACTACTCAAAAACCACTTCACTTGTTAGTATTAGT
This sequence comes from Avena sativa, assembly GCA_916181665.1. NCBI lineage: Eukaryota > Viridiplantae > Streptophyta > Magnoliopsida > Poales > Poaceae > Avena > Avena sativa. The sequence continues at coordinate 515,972,577 of OV702294.1, forward strand.
TTGCGAATACTTAAAGAGTACTCATGGTTTTGTCCCTGGCTATTCCCGTGGCCAGACTACGAAGAGGACTATCAGGAGGATGGACTGTAGGAAGGTTACGACAACTAGGATCATCTTCCATCATCAGCATTGCCTATGACCATGAAGATGGAGCTTCGCCCATGATACCGTTATCATTATGTTATTCCGCTGCTATGATTGTATTAAGACTGGATCATGAGATCCTTTATTTTTGTAAGAGCTTATGTATGGTTTGTAATGGATGATCTACTGTGATATCCAATTTGTTATGTCTCGCAAAAATGGTAATCCTGGGATTGCGATGTATGGCATAACAGGCATCTAGGATTAAAAATCTGGGTGTTGACATTCCCAACCCACTAACTTCTCCCACCCACGATCTTGTCCAGTCCACTTTACCACACACTTCTCCCATTTAAAATAAATACAGATGTTGCAAGAAATAAATACAGATGTTCCCACAAACTTCCACGTTCCAGTACTAATATAGACGTGGTCCATTTTAATAAGTATTCGCCCTTTTATTTTCATGAAATACAGAAAAAGCCAGTAGTTTTATCCAAAATGTTGCAAGCAATAAATACATAAAGATGCCCTTTTATTTTCATGAAATACATAAATACAAAATGTTGCAAGAAATTATCCAAACTGTTGTGATGAACAGCACAACAGCATATGGATTTCTTGCATTATTATGAAAACACAGAAAGACGCTAGTAGTTTTAGACAAAATGTTGCAAGAAAGTATCCAAGTTGTTGTGATGAACAACACAACAGCATATGGATTTCTTACATTATTATCAAAACATATCCATTAAATAATATGTAAACAAAAAGACACTACAGCATCCATAAACAGGACAACACTTAGTCATTGTACCAGGTACCACTTAGAACATATAATTTAGCATCCATAAACAAGACAACACTTAGTCATTGTACCAAGTACCACTTAGCTGTTACATAACATCGACAAATACATAGTTCCGTACAAAACATAAAATCTCCAGCTTAAGAAGCATCTCCATGCTCCTCCAGCTTCAGTATCTCCAGCTTTAGCCATGCAAATGGATCCCTGCGTCGAACTGGTAGACGCCTTTCATTAGTAAAGCTGAACATGCATATGTCACCTTCATGTATGTTGAATTTCTCCAGAGCTCTTTGCCAACCTGCATGTATCTTGGCCTTCCCATTATCTTGAAGCACCATCCTGCAGTACTTGATGAAAATTCCCTCTCTTTCTTTAACATCCACACTGAGCATTTGAGGAATTGCTGGAACATTAGGTACAGCTACTAAGTCCACTAAGAAGTATAGGAGGTAATTGGTGGTAAAATCTTTGCTAAATTCCTGAAAATGAAAGATAGGAGAGATTAGGAACCATATTAAAATAAACAAACCATTAAATCATGGACAAAGAAGTCGTTGAAGGCATATGAACATACCATTTTTCCCTCATGAGAAATCACATTAAGTGATGTGATTTTGCAAACATAATCCTTCACTACTGGTCTTGGTAATTCCTCCACATAAGACCTCAGCTGAAGAACTTGATTGAAATTCATCTCCACCTTATTTCCAAATATGCAGTTTGTATCAAAAGATTCAAATCCTGAATGTCCAGGCCCTAACAAATTAAAACCAATGTTAGTTGCAAGACAAAAAGGTAGTGTAGTTGTAGAAAGCACAAATGAAGTTGCAGAAACTAACCTCTAATAGTGATCATATCCCTCTCATCACCTACATCATCCTGATCACTAAAGTAATCATCTTCTTCAGTAAATTATTCATCTTCCCCACTGAAGTAGTCTTCATCCAAAATTTGGCTACCATTGTAACTGTAATTGTAATTAACAGGTAACAGGTAACAGGTAAGTACTATAACATCAGGTGAAACACAAAGTTCAATCAAGTTGAAATGACTTAGTGTAACTAAATTTTCATAGAATGAATTTTCATGAACATAATTCTATCCAAAATGGTAGCATAATTAATGAACTAAACATAATTTTATCCAAAATGGTAGAATGAGCTCCTGATCGTCTCATTGTAACTGAATTCTATCCAAAATGAACTAAATTTTCAAAGAATGAATTTTCATGTTCTAAACTGAATTTTCAGATAACATAATTCAGATAGAAGAGATTCAAAATTATTTAGATAAGAAATTACAGTCAACAATCACATGAACACAAATGCATGAACACTAACATGAATAGTCACATTACAGTCAATAATCACATGGACAAATACATGAACAAACACATGAACAATTACAGGGAAAATTGCATGAACAAACACATGAACAATTACAGGAAAAATGCATGAAAAATTACAAGAACAATTGTGGAGTATGGGTACTTACCTTAACGGTTCAGATGATTGTAGTGGCGGATGCAGATCGGCAGGTGGCGGGGGCGAGAGGGAAGAACTATTGGCTGAGACGAGGGGGAACGGCCGGTGACGGGGGCTAGAGGGAAGCGCCAACCGCTGACGCTTGAGGGAAGATCCTTTAACGCCTACTCCGGCATGGGGGAGATCCTGTGAGTTGCGTGCTCCGGCATGGGGGATATTCGGTGAGTTGAGTGCTCTGTCGTGGGGTAGATCTGGTGAGTTGCGTGCTCCGGCGTGGGGGAGATCCGGTGAGTGGAGTGCTCCGGCAGGGAAAGCAGAGGCGACTTGCGTGCTCCGGCGTGGGGAAGCTCCGGTGACTTGCGTGCAACAGCGGGGGCAAGCACAGGCGGCTTGCATGCTCCGGCCTGAGGAAGCTCCAGTGAGTGGCGTGCTCCGACGGGGGCAAGCACAGGCGACTTGCGTGCTCCGGCCTAAGGAAGCTCCGATGAGTGGCGTACTCTGGCGGGGGCAAGCACAGGCGACTGTCGTGCTCCGACGGGGGGAGCACAGGCGACTGCCATGCTCCGCCGGCCGAAACACTACGGTGGCTGGCGCGGGGCGGACTCTCCGATGACTGGCGCTCGTGCTGCTGCCGCTCGCGCATCTTCAAGATGCGGCAGTGCAGAGATTCCATGGCGAAACCCTAGCGGTGGCCGCAAAGAGGAGAGGGGAAAATGAGGAGGCAAAACCCTAGCGCGGACGGAGGAAACGGTGTTAAATAGGACTAGCCACAATCTGTTTTGCAGTGAAGCCTAGGTGGAAGGACTATCCGTGAACAAAACTTAACTAGAGGGGTGTGTATGTAACCGAATTGAACTACAGAGCCGAGGTGGAAGGACTGTAAGTTAACACAGGTGAAATAAGAGTGCTTTTTTGTAAAACGTGAACAATATATATAGTCTGGCTCCCACTAGCTCCCACACTCACTCCCACTCGCTTAGGGTTTCTTCCTTCCCTCGCTCCCACCACAGCAGCACTGCTACCGCTGCTGCCTAAACTCGCTTAGGGTTTCTTCCTTCCCTCTCCGCTGCAAGGTTCTGGCTGCAAGGGGCTAGCTTTTCTCCTCCTCTCCTATCCTCCTTTTGGTTCCCCTTATGTAGATCTATTTTTTTCGCAATGTTCATGTAGATCTTGATCTAGTAGTGGTCAAGATCTTGATCTAGGTTTCCTTTTGTAGATATAATTACAGTAACTGCAATTTGATTTTTCGCAAGGTTCATCTTCATCTAGTAGATGTCAAGATCTTGATCTAGCTTTCATTCTGTAGATCTACTTATAGTCACTACAACTTGATTTTTTGCAAGGTTCTTGATATAGGTTTCCTTCTATAGATCTAGTTACAGTCGCTGCTCCTTGATTTTGGTAACTGTAGATCTAGGTTTTCTTCTGTTATTGCTTCATTTAAATCTTTGTTAATCTATATATTTGTTCATGAATATCTAATGGTTGTTAATGAACTATATATTGTCGATTCGTGATGTCTAGTATTTAGTGGTTCCTGATGTTATATTATCTTCTTTAAGATATTGCTAAAGTATACTGCAGCTGCGTTTTTAGTGACTGTAATATCTTGGAATTCATAATGACTGTATACATTGTTATTTTCATTCCTAATGAACTACATGCTATAAACAAAGGTTCTGAAATGCAATGCTCTAATGTTATAGTGATAAACCAAATGCACTGTTAAGTAACTTTGCTCTGTTTGGGTTCCAGGTGAGTGTTTTGGTTGACTTTAATTCAATAAAGCTCAGCTGGAGCTCAAATTGAGCAAAGTTAAATAGTTGTGTTATTTGCTATCTAAAGCTCAACTATGCTTACTAAAATTTGGTAGTGCACATACTGTTTGGTACTTTCTTCTATGTTTGTTATTTATAACAGATCTTTATAAGATTTTGACAGAACATTTCTTCAGGTATGCAACAGATGGGAACCTCCAGTAACGATGCAGTCATTATCCTTAGTGACGACTCTAGCAGCTCCTTCAGCTCTGACAACTCTGAGTGCTATAACAGCTCTGAGAGTGAGCATGAGCAGATTCTTCAGAAGAGAGGTATGAATGCTGGTTGGTTGTTACTTCTTGGCTTATAAATCTACCACTTCTTAATAAAATGTCAATTTTTTGTGTGTGATGTGCTATTTCAGACATGTTAAAAGCTATTTTAATTTTTTTTACCTATAATATGTAATTTGATTTATTAGTAGCCTCAGACATATGCATGGAACCCGTCTTCTTAATCACAAAATTGTTTGATCTAAGTTAACTTCTAGCATCAGACACATAGACAACCATAAAGTGATTGGATGGTATTTTATTTATCATGTAGTCTCACTTGTTCTCGTCAGTTGCTTTTATTTATCTGTATTTCTGTATTAGTTCATCATCAATTAATCTTAATGTTTTCAGATGCAATGTCTGTTTGTAGAATGTTCAGGACTATTTAAACTACCTACCTGTTGCATTTTAATTACCTACCTGCTGCATTCATAGAAGAAATCCCAAAATATTAGTATTTCTTTTTAATCATGTGTGTTTGGCAATGTGTTGTATCGGGTCCTAGCATGATGGGTTAATATGAATTTGACAGACAGTGCATGTTTGGAAATGAAATGGATCTGACAAAATAACAGGTGGCCTTTCTTGTTGACTGGTGCATCTACAAAAGGCCAAAAATCAAGTACTATGTCTATAAGATGACAAGTTCATCTACAAATGATAGCAGATGCAAAATGGTGAGATGATATTTACTTAAACATATGCAGAATCTTAATTGCAAGTATATTATTTGTTAAAAATTTTGTATTTTTTGTAGGAATTTGGAGCTGAGTTCACTCATAGGTACTTGAAGAAGTATCTTGATAAACCTATTGCTCTGGAAGTTGAACACATGGAAAGCAACATCAAGACCTCTGTTAGGATGAATATGGGTGTGTCAACCAGAGCTATCATCACAAGTGGATGGTTCGATGTAGTGATGCTGTACAAGATTCATGCGAGAGACATTTCCCTTTTCAGCTTCGGGATCAATAAAGCAGGAAAGCTGAGTATTCTCATCGCAGAGCTTCCACCATCAGTATATTACTTCTTAGCATGAAGCTAGTTATGCTGGATGACAACATCTTCTGGTAAGTATGGTTGGTAATTATGCATGAATGTGGATGCATTAAAATGATGTTTAGACTGAAGGTTGTTATGGACTACTAAGTTCTTTTGGATGTGGATCCACTGGAGGTTGTTATGGATATGGATGCACTAAGTATGTGTAGGACTAGTAAGTATTATGAACTGCTAAGTGTTATTATGAACTGCTAAGTATTATGGATGTAGATGTGAACTGCTAAGTATTATGGATGTTATTACTGATGTGGATGTGGATGCTGATGTGGATGTTATTAAGTTTATGTTATTGCTGATGTGGATGTGAGCTGCCTGCAATGTTTGCTGTCAAGTATTGCTGTGATAGTTTAGGGGAACTTTGCAAAATGCCTCTGAAGGTAGTATCTTTAGGGGCACTTTGATGAAAATGCCTCTAAAGGTACTATCTTTAGAGGCATTTGGCAAAATGCCTCGGTATCTTTAAGGGCACTTGGCAAAATGCCTCTAAAGCTAGTATCTTTAGGGGCACTTTAAATAAAATGCCTCTAAAGGTAGTATCTTTAGGGGTACTTGGCAAAATGCCTCTAAAGCTAGTATCTTTAGGGGCACTTCGATGAAAATTCCTCTAAAGGTAGTATCTTTAGGGACATTTGGCAAAATGCCTCAATATCTTTAGGGGCACTTGGCAAAATGCCTCTAAAGCTAGTATCTTTAGGGGCACTTTGAAAAAAATGCCTCTAAAGATAGTATCTTTAGTGGCACTTGGCAAAATGCCTTTAAAGCTAGTATCTTTAGGGGCACTTCGATGAAAATGCCTCTAAAGATACTATCTTTAGGGGCACTTGGCAAAATACCTCTAAAGGTAGTATCTTTAGGGGCACTTTGATGGAAATGCCTCTAAAGGTAGTACATTTAGGGGCATTTGGGAAAATACCTTAAATTGACACATTTAGAGGCATTTTCAGAAGTGCCCCTAGCCAAAGTGTCCCTAAAGTTGTACCTTGTACTAGTGCCACCGGTTCACTGTCAGGTTTTTTAAGATATAAAATATTATAATTTTACTTGTAAATGCTACAATAAATAAATATTTATGGATGGCAGAGATGTTTTAGACTTAAATTTAGCAAAAAATACACGTAACAACTTTAACAGAGTAGTCAAAAACAGAGCAATAGCATATTTCTGTATGTCCAAAGTCCTAATCTTTACAGCCGAGTAAAGTATGGTTCACTGTCCATAGTAATTGCAGGCTGGGAAATTGGAAGCCTATGTATTCGTGTAGTCCCAGGTTTATTTGAATAGAGTCCGGGTCGATCACTAGCATGACCTCCTTACGACTTATACGCACCAAAATTCTGCCGCCAAACAAAATTGAGCGGTTCTTAAGTATGTGATAGGAGAAAATAGGACCCATCCACGGCGATGAAGGCCCCCCGCGGGAGGCGTATGACGCTGGCGCCGGGAGGGATTGAGCCACCGGCGGTTTCCTCCACGGCGTCTAGATCGGGCTCTCGTTTCTTCTGCCTTGGCTCTGAATATGGTTGGGATGGGGAGGATGGAGTTTCTGCTAGGGAGGCCCTCGAGGAGTTAGAGGATCCCTTCGGAGAGCTTGGATGGAAAACGGTCCAACGCCGGCGGCGAAAATCTGACGAGGAGTTGCGTCAAGCTTTCTAGGAGGATATTGGCTTTCCAACCCGGGTGTCCCGCTTCTAGGAGAGGGGATCGCCATCTCCTCTGCCGGCTTGTGGTTCAGGTGTGTCGATGAGGGAGTCGCCGGCTGCGGCTGGTCTGCCGAGAAGAAGGTCTCCTTCGTCGTTGGAGGGCCGATGAGGGGCGGCGGCCTCACCATCTGGATTCTGGAATTGTGCTACGAAGGGGGATTAATATCCGGCCATGGAAGGGTCCGCTGTCGATGAGGAGAGCTTCTGCTCCGCCAGTGTTGGCTGAGTTCGCAGCGGTGGCGTTCGATCGCGTGCGGGCGGGCCGTTCTTATGATCCGTACTTCCAGCGATTGCGAGACGTGGAGGCTGACGAGGATGACGGTGTGGGGCCTCAATCGATCGTACCGCAGCCAAGTTTCACATGGACAACGATCGCGAGAAGGTTGAGTCCTTCCCGTTCATGGTTGTACTCTGTTCCCGATCGTACTCGTTGCCTACCAGTACGTTGCCCGCACCCCGCCCGTCTACGATCTCGTTCACTTTGCCATCGAACCGCCCGGCTTCGTTCTCCTCTGATTTTTCAATGCCAGGGGCTCCGTCGCCTGGAACGACACTTCCAGGGAAGCCCCCCATCCCGTCGCCTGGCCGCAATTTCCTTGAAGCGGTTGTTGCCGTTGCGCCTATGGCAGCACCAAACCCCAGGGGCAGCCCCCAACCAAGCTCCTGACGTGGGTGCTTCTGCTCCTGCCATGGTGCCTACTCGCGCCGCAGCGCCTTCCCCAGCTTGCGCTCCTGGGTCACAGGCCATGCAGCCGGCGGCCATTCCTCCCTTTCGGGCCGCTCCTATGTCGAACTATGGCCTGCCGCCCTTTTCCGGACCGCCAGGGATGCCACCGCCCAGGGCGTACTATCCGGGGATGCCGCCGCGGCCTACAAGTCAGTTTCAGCCGCCAGCAGTTTACTTCAACTCTAAGGCTCCGCAATTTGTTCAGCAGCCCCTACAACCGCCTTACCGAGGTCCGTCGGCGGGGAAAATTGCTGTCCCGCATGGTATGCAGGGGATGGCAGCTGCTTCGCCGGCGCTTGGAGGTCCTTCATCGGGGCAGCAGTTCGCGGTGGGACTTGGGGCTGCTGCTACTCCTATTCCGAAGAAGAAGAAGAAGAAGAAGAAGAAGAAGAAGAAGAAGAAGGTGGATCAGCAGTTTTAGCAGCAGGGTACTGGTCTGTATGGGGTCCCTCAGCCACAGGTTCCTGGTCAGTTTGTTTCGCCTTTTTCCGGCTCAGGGTGAACAAGCTCAGTATCCATACACTTTGCAGGGTCATCAGGGTAATACCAGTGCACCAGTTGTTGTGACTCCGCAAGTAACTAATGTTGCGCCAGCAGCTGCTATTGTTAATAAGAAAAGTTAGAAGTTCGTTAGATGCTAGAAGTGTGCTGTCAATACTCATGCGTCTAAGGATTGCAAGGTCGTGCATTATTGCTACATCTGTGACAACTCTGTCCATCCCACTTTGAGATGTCCGGTGATTAAGCAGCCGCGTCTGAATCCTTATATGGATAGTATAGGCAATGAGATTACACTATTTACTCAGATTCCTGATGCAGCGGCTCGAGATCATTTGTTGCCTAGTCAGACCCCTATTGCTCTGGTGCGAGATTCTAGACAGATGGTTTAGGCGGATGTTGTTCGGTGTCAAATAGCCAGGAGGTGCACAGTGCGTGACCAGTGAAAGTGGAAGGCTTTGCCATATGGAGATGATGCATTATTTGTAAGCTTCCCATCACTTGAGGACCTAGACAAGGTTGATGGGATCCAGATGTTAGTGCCGCTCTGTATGTCGCAGCTTTATTTCTCTGCTTATAGGACGCAGGAGGTGCCTCACAAGTTCGAGCTACAGCATGTTTGGTTGCATGTCGAAGGGGTTCCCCATATTTTATGCTCTTTCTCTGGTCTGTGGGCTATTGGTGGTCTCATGGGGAATACCCTAGATGTTGAACTGTTCAGTTTGCGGAAGCGCGGGGTAGTTCGTATTCTTGTGGATATGATTGATAATAATATCTTCCTGAAGAAGCATGATTCTCTGGGTCACTATATTATGTCAGATGCTGTGATTAAGCATATGGCCTATGAGTTCCTTTTCAGGTTGGAGCCTGAAGGTTATATTCCGGAGCCTGAGTTTGTTCCTTTCTTGTGGCTAAAAGGGGGAGATGATGTAGATGATGATTCTAATGAGAAGCATATGGAGGATGCTATGGATACTTATGATACGGTTGCTACTACTCAGGTGGTGGGATCTAGTTCCTCCTCGGCTATGCCTGGGCAGGGGGTTTCGGCTCCTCCATCTTCTACTCAGAGGGCGCAGAGGGTGTTTGATGTCACATCGTTCAATTCCAATCCATCGACCCCACGTGGAAGAGAATTAGTGGCTGCTCTTCCCTTGGATTCCGTCTGACCGCCCTCGGTCGATTCTCGAGGAGGTGATCTCGTCAAAGCTGACCTAGGAGGGGCCGGCTGACTGCGGCTTTGGCGGACAAGACGTGGTTGGCATCCTCATGTGGCCTACCCAAGAGGGGTTCGCCGACCGTGACAGAGTGGCTGAGCATGTCGACTTGGTCCGGGCGGACATGGTGAAGCATGATCAGGACGGGTGGCCTCCTTTGGAGGATCATGAGATCTCGTTGGACGACGGGGGTGGCTGGACCCAGGAGGGGTCAGGGTTGACTCTGTCTCCAACGCAGGTTTCTTATCCTCGTATTGCTACACCAGGTGTTGTGCAGGGGGTGGTACCCCCTTCAGGCGGAGTTCGCACCATGGAGTCGATGCCTCTAGGGCGTCGACTACTGATGAGGATTCCATGGTTAAGGCCATGCGTCGTAAGGTTGAGAAGAACTTAGATTCGCCAGGTATAATGAGTTCTTCGAAATCCTTTTTGTCTTTTTCTACTCCTGTTATTTATTCTAAACAATCCAATGTCGGCATTAGTTTGGGTAGTTCTGTACATGATTTTCTTTTTTCTTCTAATGTTTTACGACACATGGAGGTTGACCGTCTAACGGTTACTCCTAAGGTCGCTGTTGTTCCTGATGCTTCACTAACCGAGGAGGAGGAGTTGCATTCCACAGTAGATGGTCAACTTTCTCACTTAGTTGGTGAAGTGTCGGAGGTGGACTTTGATGAGACTAGGCTTGCCTCTATGTATGAGCTAAAAGCTTCTGGTCGGAAATCAAAGAGATAAAGGTCGTGCAAGAGATCCCGTGTATCCAAATCTCCTATAGTTTCTCAATGAATGGAACGTTTTCAAATAGCAGAGGTCTTCGGGACTTGGCTAAACATTTATTCTTTGTTGATTGTGTGAGAGACCATAAGTTGGATTTTCTGGGTATTTCTGAGAATGGTAGACGAGATTTTTCGCAAGCCCTACTCAATCGCCTTTCTAGTGGAGTGGACTTCACGTGGATATCACGTCCGCCGCGTGGTCCATCTAGGGGGATCCTGTTAGGTGTTCGAGATGAGACTATGGAAGTTTTAGCTAGTTTGGTGGGAGATTTTTTTATAAAACTCCATATCTGTAACAAGGATCACAATTTCACATGGTCTCTAGTCGTCATTTATGGGCCGCCCAGGATGTTTATAAGGCTGACTTATTACGCGAGTTAGTGAATCTGGCAAAGGACAATCCATACCCTATTCTTATAGGAGGGGATTTTAATTTGCTTAGATTCCCTCATGAGAAAAGTCGGGGCTGGTTCGATGAACATTGGCATTTTTTGTTCAATGTTGTTATAGACAGTCTGTACTTAAGAGAGATTACAATGTTAGGAAGGCAATTTACCTGCGCTAATAGTCTTTCAGAGCCAACATACAAAAAACTAGATAGAGTGCTTATGGATACTGACTGGGAACATAAGTTTCCTATGGTAACTGTTCGAGCTCTAGAGCGTATTGAGGCTTTGTCGGATCATGCTCCTTTACTTTTATCTTTTGGATCACCACCACGAAAGTCTACGAATAAGTTTAAATTTGAACTCGGATGTATGATCCGTGATAGTTTTTACGAGATGGTTAAGGTTATTTGGGAGAAACCTATTGGTGGACAAACGCCTATCCTACGATGGAATCACAAAATGCGTGATTTACGCAAGTTCCTTCGTGGCTGGGCAAGGCACACAGCTGGGATCCTAAAAAACAAAAAAATACGCCTAACATCTATAATTCATGACTTAGAGGCTTCCGCGGAGGTTAGGTCGTTAACTGCACAAGAAATTGAGCTTAAAATCCAATCGAATGCAGAGATAGCCCAACTCATGTGCGAAGAGGTCCAATGATACCAACACTCTAAAACAAAATTCATTCTAAAAGGATATACGAATACAAGGTACTTCCATGTTGTTGCCAATGGCAAGCATAAGAAGAAACTTATTCACTCTCTGATCAAGGATGAAGGTATGATTGAGGGACAGGAGCAGCTGAAGTCATATATTACTGCTTATTATAAATCCTTGTTTGGGGCCCCAGCAGAAAATTTATTCTCTCTGGACGAATCCCAAATGGCCGATATCCCCTAGGTTTATGTTGAAGAAAACAGCTTTCTAACTGCCTCATATGCCGAGGAAGAGGTTAAGAAAGTTGTTTTCTAAATGGAACATAACAAAGCGCCAGGGCCTGATGGCTTCCCAGCGGAATTTTACCAAAAATTCTGGGACGTTATCAAGGAGGACCTGATGCATTTGTTTGAGTTTTTACAAGTCGGTTAGTTGGATTTCTTTAGACTAAACTTTGGCAATATAATTTTACAGCCTAAGGTTAACAATGCAGAACGTATACAACAGTATCGTCCAATCTGCTTGCTTAACGTTAGCTTTAAGATTTTCACTAAAGTTGCCACGATTAGACTAAACTCAGTTGCTGACCATGTTGTTAGCCCGTCTCAAACTGTTTTCATGCAAGGAAGAAATATCCTAGATGGTGTTGTAATTTTGCATGAAACAATCCATGAACTACACTCAAAAAAACTAAATGGTGTACTATTCAAGATTGACTTTGAGAAGGCATACGACAAGGTTAACTGGTCTTTCCTCCAGTAAAAACTCCGCATGAAAGGTTTTTCTAAGGAGTGGCGCGCTCTCATTCAGTCGTTTGTGTCTAGGGGTAGTCTTGCCATTAAAGTAAATGAAGATACTAGCAAATACTTCCAGACCAAGAAAGGACTAAGATAAGGGGATCCATTATCGCCTTTACTATTTAATATAGTGGCTGATATGTTGGCTATCCTTATTGAGAGAGCAAAGGCTGATGGGCAAATTGAAGGATTAGTTCCACATCTTATTGATGGTGGTCTCTCTATTCTTCAATACGCTGATGACACAATCCTTTTTATGGAACATGATCTGGAGAAGGCTAAAAATCTGAAATTAATATTATCAGCTTTCGAGCAGTTATCTGGACTTAAAATTAACTTCCATAAGATTGATTTGTATTGTTTTGGTGAGGCCCAAAACGTGGCCCATCTCTATGCTGAACTTTTCGGCTGTGGTCAGGGGCAATTTCCAATCAACTATTTGTAAATACCAATTCATTATCAGCGTCTCACAATTGTTGAATGGAAACTTGTTGAGGAAAAACTACAAAAATGTCTCAATAGTTGGAAAGGCAAATTGTTATCCCTTGGTGGAAGATTTTTAATAACATTGTGTCTTCTCCTCTACAGGTTATTTATCGAGCCACGACTATCCTCCTATCATGGACTCTTCTCCAACGCATGGAGTTTCGCGACTTATTTGTGGTGGGATGTACGCGATTGAAGGATACGGCGAGGGATATTTTCTCCCGACATGGATGATCTCGTGATTTGAGGATTGATCTACCTTAGTTGTAGACAATTATTTCGATAGTGCTTTTTTTGTAATGCTTGTCTTCCTTTTTATTCCCTTGCTCTATCGTTCGTGTGGCTGTGTGCATCTTAGTTATATAGAGGCCGGGTGTAAACATTAAACATTTTATGTTAATAGATACGCCCATTTCGAAAAAAGTAGTTGCAGGCTGAATTTTCAGTTCAACATATGAATCATACTAAAAGGTTATGTTTCCGCTCTTTGTTTGTAAATCAGTCGTAGCTTAGTTGGTAAGAGGCTCTACACCAGCGCCGCATGTACATCATGTTGTTGAGTTCGAAAAAATTTCAGCTCTAAAACAATTGGACCGGTTCGACCGCGGTTTTCATGGTTGGTTCCGATTTTTTCCAGTTAAACCTTCGGTCTGGTCTGGTTTTTAAATCTACAGTTGTAATTCATTGTAGACCAATGTCAACACCGTTTGGCTAGCCCCTTGCTACCAAAGGCCACCACCAAGCACACAACGAGGCACTGATGACGAGGACGACAGACCCCACCACCGATAGGGAGTTGCACCACCATCGTCGATCTGGTGCCCGGGGATCCAATCTCCACTGCTAGAAAAGTCCAGATGACGAGGGTTCGACTCGTCAATGCCCATTGTTATGGAATTGGGTTTAGAGAAGATGGGGAGGCTGGAAATCGTGAGACGGTTAACAGACACACAGCAAAGGGACATGGTGTTTAGCTAGGTTCAGTCCCCCGGAGGGAAAACCCTACTCTTGCTTGTCTATTCTTGATTGATGGCGGAACCGAAGGTTACAAGGGTGCGCAGATTGGATCTGGCGTGAGGTGTGTGTATAAGAGTTGAGAGAGATCCTCCTCGCCATGCCCTCCTGGCCTTTATATAAGGAGGTCGGGTCTCGGTGTAGGTCGAGTCGGTTATAGATTAGGGTTTCACCCTTTGAAATTCTATCTTTAGCTAGTCGTGCTCTTCAAGAAGTCTCTTCCGTATGGGCCTTGGTCACCCGAATCCTTCATGGGCTTCTCTTCCGAGTGGATGTTTGAGTCATAGACTCGAGCAGAGACTTTAATTCTGTGGATGCTAGTGCTTTTTGAATGTGCGACCATCGCTTTTCGAATGCGCGATCAACGCTCCTATGGGAGTAGCCCCGAGTCCATACTAGAGTCGCAAACTCGAGAAAGGACTTGAAGATTTGAGAAAGTGTTTCAACTGACACGGAAACCACGTCAATTTCTCAGGTGCGCGACCAGCGCTCCTGATAGGAGTAGTCCTGAGTAGTTGGTTGAGTCGTAGACTCGAGTAAGTACTTTATGTGGAGTCGAAAGTTTTTAGCCGTTTCTAGCTTTTGCTTGGGTGAGATCAACCATATGCAGCAGCAGAGGCGACGTGACGAGACGATCGTGGGTCCCACTTTCTGACTTGGATTTGACTAGCCATGTGTAATTTACATGATAATTATGGTGTCTCCTCAATTTTCGTGTGTAGTGGGCGGCGTGCTCACGATGGTTTGGTAGATGCCTGCCACGTGTACGGTGCTATGGAGGGCACGCGTTAGGGCATGTGAATCGACGGTTCTGCTTCATTGTCTTCGTCCTTTTATACCGCAGAGGGATCAGGGTAATTTTCTCCTTGCCATTTGCTTTCATCTTTCTGCCTCCGCCATTCCAGAGCTTGCTCACACTGCGCATTGGATGTCCTTTGTGTTTTCCCATCGTCTTTCCTCCGTGCCCATCGCACCGCGCGAGCAAGATGGGAAAGTCAAAGAAGTCCGCTTCCGCTGCTGCGAGGACGAGCGCCGGTGGCGCTCCCAAGAAGGCCTCCACCGTCGGCCATGTCACCAATGGTGATTGGCGGCGGTCTTTGATTAGGGAGGTTGACTTGTGCCACCTATGTGATTTCGTCCTCACCTCGAAGGAGAAGGGCGACGTCATCCTTCCTCGCGAGGAGGTAACCCTAGACCCACCCAAAGGTTTTTGGGTTATGTTTTATGCTTTTGTCATCCGTGGGTTTTCTCTTCCTGCCCACGAATTCCTTCGTGGGCTTCTATTTATTTATGGGATACAACTCCACTAGTTGTCGCCCAATTCCCTTCTTCATATCACGTGTTTTATCGCGCTTTGCGAGTGTTGGATCGGTATTGAGCAACACTTTAGCCTCTTCAAGAAACTCTACTCCTTGAAGAGGCAAACTGGTACTGGCGGCGTTTACGCGCTGGGTGGGTGCGGGATATCCATCTACCCCACTATCCAATTTCTCTCCTTCCACCTTTGCGAATCCGTCCAACAATGGAGGAACAAGTGGTTTTATATTCGCGACTCCAAGCTTGTTGGTTAGCATTATGGGCTATCCCCCTTCGACACCTACAAGGTGGTCACTCGAAAGCGCTCCTAAAAGAACAACATCATGGAGGGTGAGACCGAGGTGGTGGAGAAGCTATACCAGCGAGTGAAGGATCTCCAGCTGGTGCGAGGCAAAGAGGTCTGCGGTGTCGACATCATCCAGACGTTTCTCAGACGTCGGGTGTAGCCCCTCCAAGCGAGGGCGTACCCGATGTTTCTATACTCCTGCGCCACCGACCCGACGAGAGTGTCGGATGAGGAGATGTCCTCAGCCGACCTCGGCCGAGCGCTCCATCCCCTGCTAAAGTATAAGGCGGGCGAGGAGCTGACAGGGAAGTCTCTGACTACCCCCTTTTCCGCCAGGAAGGAAGTTCCTCAGGTGCATCTCTCTGTTTGCACGTAATGCATTTTCGGCTGTTTGTGCCTTCTATTTTCTTACTTTGTCATGGGTATCTGTTGCTCCGCAGGAGCTTAAGGTGGAAATATTGATGCCTTCCCTTCCTGAAAAAATATACGGCTGTGCCCGACGGTGGGGACGCGGAGTCTGATTCCTCGCTTCCCATGCGCAGTCACCAACGATGGAAGCCCCCGAGCCTAGTGAAGGGATATCTCGCAAGAGGACCTGAAGAGAAAGTTCGGATGGGTGACACCACCGACGCTGAGGGGACCTGCCTTCCTCGAGCGAAACGCTAGGGGTGAGGGTGCTACCTCCCCCATTCCTGTTGTACCCCTTCGAGCCATGGCTCCTTAGCCACCAGGCAAGAAGAAGAAGAAGAAGAAGAAGAAGGAGACGCTGATCTTTGATCTCTTTGACATTCCGTCGTATGTTTCTATCATTTTTGCGTTTGTGGTGTGCTAAGTATTAGCTTACTGTTTTTTCGGTTAGCCTGAAATGCTTCGAATGTTCTAAGAGGAACTCCTCAGAAGAATCCTTCAAGGAAGAACTTGACGAGATGCATGGGGAGTCAAAGGCAATGGCTTCTGCGGCCTCTCCGAAGATGGCAGCCAACTCCGATGACGAAGCATGGAGATCGTTGAAGCCGAGGACTTGTGCGGTTGTCGCCCAGAAGGCACAAGCTACACCCTCAGAGTCTTCGGGTGCCCATGTAAGTGCTTTTTAGTTGACACGGGCTAGCCCCCAAGCCCTTTATTTGCTTGACTTGCCATTTCTTCTTTGTAGCCCTTCATTCGTGACATCAACCGCCTCGGACAACAGTACCTCGCCTTGGAGGACAGCTTTCAGCAGCTCTAGGGTGCGTGTACTTATATTTGTATGTGGGTACTGATGAATACCGGTTTTACTGATTCTTTTCTTGTTGATTGTCATAGACGAAAATAATGAGGCTCTCGGCAAGCTGGACACACTCAAAAAGAGTCATAGCTAGGAGGAGACCAAGGCGAAGGATGTCGTGGAGGCCCTTCAACGTTGCCGGCAGGAGGCCTAGGATCGCGAACAACATCTTGCGACTGCCGCGACGTCTCGGGAGAAGGCCATGGCGGAGCAGCTTATGGTTGCTGCCAAAGTGTTGTCCGGTAAGTGACCATATGTTCCCCTGCTTGAGCTTATTTTTCTTCTGGTGTGTTTCCTTTGGCTCATCCGAATTTTCTTTGTCGCGACTTGTATATGCTAATGGCGTCGCGTTTGATCGCAGTTTCATGGAGAATGGATACCCCATGGAGAATGCTATTGCGACGGTCGAAGACCGCTACATCTCTACTATTGAGACGCTTGGCAAGGCCAACGATTTCCTCGCCCGCTTCTATCGGGAGATCACCCCGAAGAGCGTCGCCCTTGACGACGTCGACTCTTTGGCAAAGGCCTTAGCGGGCGATGCCACTGCGGACTACAAGAAGGCCCGGAAGGGTGTGGGTGCAACCCTGGGACTGGTGATGGCAATGGCGGCTGGCGTGCAGCTGAATCTCCGCAGGTCACCTCCAAGATGACGATGCTAGCGGATGGCACTGAGACAGCTTTTGCTCCTTTCGCCTCCCGCTGCAAGCATTTTGGCCCGAAGCTCATTGATCTTCTGGCCACATATGCGCTGGAGCAATAGCGGGCAGCAAAGGAGAAGGCCTCGAAGTCTGAAGCTGCTCCGGATGCGACTGCTGCTTTGGGCTCCTGCATCGTAGTTTCTTTGATAGTCTTTTGATTTTATTTGTGCATTTAATGCCTTGTGTTGGACGAATCTAACTTTACCACACAGTGGTTGTTTTAGTGTAAATATATGTGCTTCCTTTGACTGTTGTAAATTGCTTTGGTTTTTATACTTTGTCACCTGTGCGCCTCTTAGGGTCCTTCAAATGTTGGGCTAGTGGCCACGTCGCCTTCCCTAGGTGTTGCTCGTCCACCGCCGAGTGAGGCATCGCAGTTGCCCTTGTTACGTGACCGCACCCGAAGCTTTGAGAAATATATCCTTGTCATCTATGGCCATGCGGATGTTTGGAAATCCAAGACCAATCAGGCTGTTGCGAGAGAGGAATTTCTCCTTGAGGAACTTCGGCAGATCGGCGAGCAACTCCAATGTAAGTCACTGTAGACTTGATTTATTTTTCGGTTGGGCCCAACCTTTATGGCTTCTGAGCTGCTTCTTTTGTTTGTAGTTGTTAATCTTCTTCCAAAGGAAGAGAAAGAGCGAGTTGCAATTTGGTTGAATTGCCTTACCAAACAGGAGTTGGAGTCCGAAGGCTTCTTTTGGACAGACCGTGACCGGGTGACTGTTGTCGCGACGGTTTAGGACCGTGTCCATCAAGTACTTCGAGTGCTAAAACGCGCAAGGTCGTCACTCGTGGTTGTCTGGACTGCAATATTTCCTCTGGATGCAGCTCCCTCCAGCCTCTTGGGTTTGCTTGGCAGATTTCATAGCGTGGACATCGTGAAGGATCTTGTACGTCATCAGCTTGTGTCTGGTGCAAAAGCGGCGCTAGCACTTGTTTGGCTGCATTGTTGCGACGTTGATCTGGCCGAAATAGCGATGGGGCCACTGGCTCCTCCAGTTGGTAAGGCGTGGGACATGTGTCCACATTATGTTGCGGTTGCTCGCCACGCTGAAGACATCGTCAACGTCTTCGACGAGCATACAAACGTTTTGCTGAATCGTAGTTGAGTCCTCCAGATTGTAAATATCACAACATAAAAAAATTATAGTATTGAGTGGGCTTGTTGTGCGCTTGTAAAGTTTGCAAGTATGTACTGGCACGTAGTGCATTGTTGATTATAAGTTGTGCATGTCCTTTTCGTTAGCCTGACTTGGCCAGCTACTTAGGGTGATGCGTTGTTGTGACAGTCGACGAAGTAGTAAGGTGTTGCGCAGCCCTCGAGCGTATTTAAGGGTGTAAATGTATGCAGGGAAAGAATATTTGGGCCAAGGAACTTAGCTTTTATTCATCGTAATGTAGGGGGTACAGTTTTCGGCTGAGTAGCCTTATTGAAAGTAAAAGACAATAAAGGGTAGAAGTGTCGCAGTTGTGCAACGTTCCAAGGGTTGGAGTATGCTACTCCGGACTCGACGTCCTTGAGGCGATAGGCGCCACCTGGGATTACTTCAGTAACCATGTAGGGTCCTTCCCAGGGTGACTCTAGCTTCAGGTGCCCTTTCTACTTGAGTAGCAGGACGAGGTCTCCTTCGACGAAGGACCTTGGCCGCACCCGTCGACTGTGGTGGTTATGGAGACTTTGTTGGTACACCGTCGATCGGGCCGCGGCAATGTCGTGAGCTTCGTCAAGTGTGTCGATGACATCCTCGAGTGCGGCCGTTGACTCGGATTCGCTGTAAGCGACGACCCGTGGGGCTTTGTAGCGTATGTCGGTGGGCAACATCGCTTCGGCTCCGTGCACCATGAAGAAGGGCATGTAGCCAGTGGCGTTGTTTGGCATTGTGCGTAGGCTCCAGAGAACGGAAGGTAGCTCCTCTGCCTAGGCTCCCGCCAACCATTCGAGTGGGCATAGTAGCCGCTTCTTGATTCCATTGCAGACGAGGTCGTTGGCCTTTTCGACCCGCCCATTGGTCTGCGGATGCGCCATAGAGGCGTACGTGAGGTTGATGCCGAGCCCTTCGCAGAAGTCTAGGAAATCCTTCGAGGTGAAGTTTGTGATGTTGTCAGTTATGATGTTGTGAGGCACTCCGAACCTGTGATGGATTGAAAGAACTTGACGGCAGAAGCGCCGGTTTGGTTAGTGATGGGCATGGCCTCGATCCACTTCATGAATTTGTCAACTGCTACCAGGAGGAAGATGTGCCCTCCGGGTGAGGACTTCTGCAGCTTGCCGACCATGTCGATTCCCCATTGGGCAAAGGGCTAGGCGAATAGTATCAGCCAAAGCTCTGAGTCTGGCGTGTGCGGCTTGTCTGTTAACCTTTGATAGGCGTTGCACTTTTCGACGATGTCCTTGGCGTCGCGCATCGCGGTTGGCCTATAGAAGCCAGCTCGCAGAGTCTTGGCAATGAGGGCACGACTTCCTGCGTGGTGGTCGCAGATGCCTTCATGGATGTCTAGGAGGATGCTCTTCCCGTCACTATTGGTGACACATCGTTGGATAACTCTTGAAATGTAGCGCTTGTATAGCTCGCTGTTGATGATGGTGAAAGCCTTTGATCGACGAGCGATGTGTCGGGCGTATGTTGGGTCCTCGGGCAGCTGTTTGCTTACCAGGTAAATGATGGACGACTAAGTCCATGTTTGTTTGACTGCCATGACCCACATGAGGCTCACTAGTTCGACCTCCGTGTCGAGCTCTTCGGGTGCCTCGGCTTTCTCGGGTGGCATAGCCCCCGAGTGTCCCACGACGTTGGTTGTGTCCTTTGGGAGTTCTCGCTTGATGGAGGGCATGCAGATTTGTTCGAGGAACACACCCGGTGGAACTGGGGCGCAGGTGGAGCCGATGTTGGCGAGCTTGTCGACCTCTTCATTGCTTTCCCTTCCGACGTGTCGGAGTTTGCAACCGTCAAAGTCTCCTTCGAGTGTATTGTAGAGCTCCCGGTACGATCATGTTTGCGCTATGGGCGTCGCATTCGTTCATCGTCTGCTGAACGACAAGGTTGGAGTCACCGTAGATGACGAGGCATGTGGGGCCGCAGACTTTGGCCATCCGCATGCCATACATGAGTGCCTCGTACTCAACCTCATTATTGGATGCGTGGAACTTCATCCGCAGCATGTATCTCATCTTATCCCCTTGGGGGATGTCAAGATTACTCCAGCTCCTGCTCCGGCCTCACGCTTGGAGCCGTCGAAGTGCATTGTCCAGGACTGGGACATGTCTAGAGTGTCCGGTAGCTAGAGCTCCATCCAGTGGACGAAGAAGTCAGGGAGCACCTGAGACTTGATAGCAGTATTCCGTTCGTAGATGATGTCTCGAGGGGACAGCTCGATGCCCCATAAGGCTACTCTCCCTGTAGCTTCGGGTTTTTTTAGGATATTTGATAGTGGTGCATCATTAACAACCATGATCTGATGCTCTTGGAAGTAGTGACACAACCGAGTGTAGTCATGAACACGCCGTAGGTGAGTTTTTGGTAGTGGGGATACCTTTGCTTTGTTGGCGTCAGTACCTCACTGAGGTAGTAGACTGGGCACTGTACCCCATGGGTTTTTCTATCTTAGGGTCGTTTGACCACAAGGGCAGTGCTGACCACCTGGTGCATGGCTACGATGTATAGCAGCATGGGATCCCTCTCCTTTGGCGTTACCAGTACTGGAGATGTAGAGAGTAAGCGCTTGAGGTCTTCGAATGCCTCGTCGGCTTCAGCCGTCCACTCGAACTTCTCGGCTTTGTGCAACAGTTGGTAGAAGGGGAAAGCCTTTTCATCCATGCGACTGATGAATCTGCTGAGCGTCGTGATTCGTCCAACTAGCTGCTGGACTCCTTTGACGTTCTTCGGCTTCTCCATGGCTAGTATAGCCCTGATTTTCTTCGGTTTGGCCTCGATGCCTCTTTGAGAGATGAAATACCCAAGTAGTTGGCCGGACGGGACGCCAAAGGCGCACTTTTCAGGGTTTAGCTTGATCTTGTAGCGATCAAGGTTGTCGAACGTCTCGCGGAGATCAACGATAAGAGTTCGGCTTTCCTTGGTCTTGATTACCATGTCATCGACATAGACTTGGACATTGCGACTGGTCTGGCTCTTCAGACATGCCTACATGCGCCTTTGGTAGGTGGCGCCTGCATTCTTGAGCCCAAAAGGCATTGTGTTGTAGCAGAACACCCCGAACGGTGTGATGAATGCTGTCTTCTCTTGATCTTAGACCTTCGGTCGAATTTAGTTGTAGCCTGAGTAGGTGTCAAGGAAGGAGAGTCTCTCGCATCCTGCAGTGGAGTCGATGATTTGATCGATCCATGGCAGGGGAAGTGGTCCTTAGGACAGTGCTTGTTAAGCGTCATGAAGTCCACACATCTGCAGGATGTCCATGTCCTTCTTAGGGACCAGCACGAGGTTAGCTACCCAAGTGCTTTCCTTTATTTCCCTTATGAAGTTGGCGTCAAGGAGCCTGTTGACTTTGATACCGACTGCTTTAGCTTTTTTCTCGGACAGTCGATGCATCGACTGCTTCACCGGCTTTGCATCCGGAAACACGTTGAGTTCTTGCTCAATGAATTCCCTTGGAACTCCTAGCATGTCCGCGGGACAACATGCAAAGATTTCCCAGCGCTCATGGAGGAATTCGACGAGTGAGAGTTCCTATGAGGAACTCAGGTTGTTTGCGATCAGGGCCATCTTGGTATTGTCTGTCGGGTGGACCTACACCACTTTGGTGTTGACTGTGGAGTCGAACAACATGTCAGGTGTGTTTTGCCTGGTGACAGGGGGCAGGCTATTGTCTGTTGACTCCTTCAGCCTTGCGAGCTCCTCCTACATTCCCAATGACTGGGAGATTCTGTTGAAGTCCCTTTCATGGCTGTCTGACCTGGTGGAGTTTATGGGAAGGTGATGACACCGTTGGGCCCTGTCATCTTCAGTAGAAGATACGCGTAATGTGGCACTGCCAGGAATCTTGCGAATGCCACTTGCCCGAGGATGGTGTGGTATTGTGAGGGCCAGTCCACCACCTCAAATTCAGCCGCTCGTGCCTGAAGTTGCTGGGGGTGCCGAAGATGACATCGAGACATATCCTGCCCAGGGGGTATATTCCTTTCCCTGGGACAATGTCGTGGAAGGTCGTGTCTGACGCCTCCAGGCTACACAACAAGATCTGCATAGCCGCGAGTGTGCTAGCAAACATCAAGTTGATGCTGCTGTCGTTGTCCATGAAGAGGCGACTCATCTCGAATCCCCCAATTTGTGCCTCGAGCACCAGGGCAGAATGACCTGGGAGAGGTATTTGGCATGGGTGATTCGAACGATCGAATGTGATGCATGACTCTGAGCCGCTGAGGTACTCAGGAATGGCCGGTGGAGAGGTGACAACAAGGTTGACCTGGCGGGTGATCGTTTTCTACACCCTGTTGATTGGACGTCCCTTTTGTATCATCATAGCCCCTAGCGGTGGTGTGTATGGATCTACTATGTTATTCTGGGTCAGCGCAGCCGCAAGCTGTGCGGGTGCTCCGGGTGGCGAGCACCACCATGCCAGAATTTCACCGGAGTTCGCCGCTTCAGAGGGAGGAAGGATCCGAAGCTAGGAGCCACCCCAAGAGCTGCTGCGACCATCATTCAAACCGCCGTGGTCGACTTGTTTGTTCGCCCCCATCGCCACACCTAGATGGAGCCCTGGTAAGCCCTCGACGACCCCCGCCATAGCGCTAGGGTTCTGTCCGGCACGTGACCTACGACGGAGATGACGATGCTCAGTTGTTGATCGCGCTCTAATCGTAAGGCCCAGATTAGCTGGTACCGCTTCGCGTGTTTTGAGTCGCTGACAGGTAGGACTAGCCCCGGAGTAGCCCGCTTTGCGTGTGTGGTGTTGTTGGGCCAGCCCATTAGCGTTCCCACACGCAGACCGTCGATTCAAGCTTAGTTTTATCTTTTATTTAAAAATCCCATTCTGTAGTTAACTTTAAAAATCAATTCAGGAAGATTCACTGCACCAAATTGAATGAAACCAATTTTGTTAGAAAGTGGATGAAAATCTCTAATCACTCACGTTGGATTTAAACAATTTGAAACTATAGATCCCCTTCAGTAAAAATAACAAAACATTAGCTTTTAGCACTTCAAACATTTTTCTAAAATCAACCACAAATGATTTTGAGTTGATTCCAACTCTCAAAAATCACATTTGCCATGATCTATCTGAATATGTAAAAATATTTGGATTGACCTACAGTAAGCTTGGACTAGGATTAAAAGAATTCTATCGGGGCATTTCTAGTCACTTTAATATTTTTAAATGGTAATCTTAAACTTGGTAATTTAGTTCAACCACTTTAAATCACATTCCCAAGTATTGGAATATGTGGTGATGACATGAGTCAATATGATCCCATACTCTAATTGGAGAATATTAAATCTTAAGTAATTTTCATTGAGTAGAAATTACTTTTCTAAAATAAAATAAATCAAAGCTTGCCAACCTTGCTTGTAGTAATAGAGATGATGCTAGATCATCTAGTATGGTTCTTTGTGTGATGAATAGTAGTAATTAAGCATTTTTTGGCGATTGTGTACCTCGTATTCATTTATAGACGCTAGTATCAATCCGGGTTACGAGGAGGAAGAATTCTACGAAGACGAGGACGAGAACTTCGACCACCTTTTCAACCAAGGCAAGCTACATTATGCGAGCTTTTCTAAGCAAGCTATGCTAAACCATTCAAGCCTCACTTGCAAGCCCTTGTGATACTATTTTTATTATACCAATCTAAGTTTTACTTGCAAGCTTTATATTTTATCCTTTTTGCAAAGTGTTCCAGTAGTTAATAAATTGGTGATATTGGAGGAATAGGAAAGTGGACATCAAGAGCTTGGAACTTGATGAAGGTGGATCCACTAGTTTAGTACCCCACAACTAGTGACACCCCCCCCTGTTGGATAGAAGCTAGTGCTAAGTCAAACTTGATCACTATATGGGAACAAAGGATTATGAAAACCTTGGAATGATGAGTCATTCTATTGAAAAGTTTTGACATGTGCTATGGGCACCATGACTTGAAGATGATGATCAATGAAGTATGTGACTTGATTTTTGATAAAAACTAATGGTTGGGTTCGGATGCAATACCATTCCAATGTTACCGTACAACCACAATTACCGAATTTGGGTAGGGCTTGACGGGAAGTTTATGTGTCTTAGTATGGGTTCCCTCGCGGAACAAGGTGAGCTGGGGCTACCTTGAGAATGTGAATGTCGACCTATGCAGTGCCCAAGATGACAGATGGTCATGGTTGGGAGGCCAAACTCATAGGAGAGGTGCCTATACTAGGGTGTGTAATTGAAAGGTTAGGATTGATTATCCGCATACCAAGTATGATGACTCAGGATTGTTCCTGACGGATGTATCGAATGTTGTGGTGAAAGTGTACCACCTCTGTAGAGTGTCAAACTATTTGAATAGCCGCGTCCGCGGTTATGGACAGTTGGATGGCCATATTGTTCCGTTGTCAGATGTTTTCAAAATGACCCGTGACTTGAAGTGTGACGTTGACTTGACCCAACAAGGATGTGGACAAGGATACTAGGTTCCCACTTAAGTAATCTAGACAAATAAAGTTAGGTCTCTACTACTAGTACTTGTGAAATAAAATTGTCTTATGGCAAACAAACTTAGAGCTTAGGATTCCTACTAGTGTGGTCTTATTGCTTTAGTGATAGTTTGCGAGTACTTCAAAGTACTCATGGCTTTGTCCCTAGCTATTCTCATGGCCATACTACGAAGGAGACTACGAGGAGGATGGACAGCAGGACGCTTATGATAACTAGGATCATCTCCCATCGTCAACATTGTCTGTGACCATGAAGATGGAGCCACTTCTATGCTACCTTTATTTTCCACTTCATTGATTGTATTCAGACCTGATCATGAGATCATTTATCTATAAGACTATTAAGGTTTGTAATGGATGATGTACTATGCTAACAATTCTGTTATGTCTCGCAAAAATGGTAATCCTGGGATTGCGATGTATGGCATAACAGACATCTTGGATTAAAAATCCGGGTGTTGACAAGTTGGTATCAGAGCCATCTTGACCATAGGAGACCCTAGTTAGAATGGACATCTGAAAAACTTAGTTTCCAAAAAAACAAAGTGAGTATTTATGAAAAAATTATTCTCATTCTTATCATTGAAAATTCTTTCCAAAAAGAGTCATAGGTTCCTCAAAATTTTTGCAACCTTACCTAAAATTTGGCACACTTGGTCACCTCTCTAACTTACTCATCTTAATTGCTTATAGATGGACTACACCTACAACAAGTTTAATCAGTTTGGCAACAGAGGAAACCTCATCTTTGAGAGTGACCTAAGCCAGCTTGCGGAATTTCTGGAGCGCCCGCACCCGGAATTCTATGGAGCTCAACTCCATGATCACCCCGGAGGAGATCCGCAATGGCTGATCGTTGCAGATCTGCGAGGATAAATGGAGCCACCTACATCTGAGAAGATCTACTTTAGCATAAGAGAGAACAACTGGTTGGACGGTTTGGCAAGAGCAATGCAAGAAGCACTTGGCCGACTATGGCCCAGTTCTTTTGGCGGCTTCTCGGAGAAGCCGCCAAAAGAACTGGGCCTATGTGGGCAGAATATCAACAAGATCATCGGCACCCACTTTGCTCATTTTGCCCGAAGTGACTCTGATGGACAACCCTTGGATCTGCCAGGACACCCTGAGTTGAGGCACCATGTGGATCATCTTGCCTTCATGTTTCATGAAATCCAGAAAGAGCTGGATAACGCTCGTGCTGACGACAACCAGAAACAAATTGCTGCCGCCTAGAAGGACCAGACCTTCGCCGTCAGCGTGACAAGAAGGATCACATTATTGCCCGCCTTCGTCACAAAGTGTCAGCCTTGGAGGAGACCATCCATGATTGGGACATGCAGCTTGAGGAGAGGGAGAACGAAGGGGAAGATATTCGTGGAGACCCCTACTCGTACCTCAGTGATGACGATGACTACATGGAGGACATCAACCAGGAGTTCCACACGGATGATGAGGACTACGCCTTCATTAATGATGAAGACACCGATTCAGATGAGGAGTAGTCGCACCAGAGCCTTGCCGTATGTGTGAGTTGTACCCGGTCCCACTATATCGTAGCTTGCCAGAATGGTTCTTAAAACCATCTGCTTAGTAGTTGTGGTGTGTTGTGTGAAATATGTTGTTTGTATGTGTGCTTGGAATGAATGAAATTGAGTTGTTGGATTTCACACCTTAGCCATACTCAAAGTTTAAAAACCTTTCAACCAAATCCATAAACCTTAGAAAAATTTCCCTCTTGTCTTATGATCTATCTCAATCTTCAGATGCCTCACGGAGGAAACATATCATCTCAACACCCAATGTTCCAAATCCTGCAAATGCTTGTAGCAGATCGAGAAGCCGGTAGAACCGAGCGTCAAGCCAATCTAGCCACTCTTAAACAGATCGCCCAACTGGCACATGATAACCAGGGCCATGGAAACCAGGATCATCATGGATCCAAACTTAAGAACTTCCAGAACACTAATCCCCCTATCTTCAGCAAATCTAAAGAGCCCTTAGATGCTGATGACTGGCTGTAGACTATGGAGAACAACCTAGAAGTTGCTCGAGTAGAGGAGTCAGAGAAAGTACTGTTTGCCACCCACTATCTGGCAGGTTCTGCAAGAGCATGGTGGAATAGCACTCAGACAATGAATGGAGGACAGATGATGACTTGGGATTGAATTCAAACTCAAGTTCAGCCGAACCCATGTACCATCTGGTTTGATTATGAGGATGAGGGATGAATTCAAGGAGCTGAAGCAGGGGAGGATGACTGTGGTAGAGTACCGTGACAGATTTCTATCTCTGTCTAGGTATGCCCTGATACGTTGGAAACGTATCTATAGTTTTTTATGTTCCATGCTTGTTTATTATCTACTTTGCTTTGCTTTGTCTTTACTTTGAGGTGTTTTTATATGTTTTTCTGGACTAACCTATTAACAAGTTGCCATAGTGCCAGTTGCCTTTTTCTTCTGTTTTTGGTTCCAGAAAAGGCAGAAAATCAATATTCTCGGAATTGGACGGGACGAAAGCCGAAGTCAATATTTTACAGTGGGAACACGGATCCAGAATATGAGACGAAGGGGAGGCACCAGGGGGCCACACCCCCTGGCGGCGCGGCCAAGCCCTAGCTATGACAGGGGTGTGACCACCCTGGCCGCCCCCTGCCTTGCCTCTTCGCCTATAAAGTCCTCCCGATGCAGAAACCCTAAGGACCTGATCAATATTCCACGAAACAGTTTGTAGCCGCCGCCACCATCGTCCCTAGATCGGGAGGGATCTGAAGCTCTTCCCGGCACCATGTCGGAGGGGAGATCATCCCGGAGGCCTTCTTATCCGGTATGAAGTGTGAGTAGTTCCACCTTGTACTACGGGTCCATGTAGTAGCTAGATGTTTGTATATCCTCCTTTGTGCTACCATGTTTATATCTTGTGAGCTCCGTTCATGATCAAGATCATATCTATTTATAATCATGCATGTTGTGTTTGTGGGGATCCGATGGATATTGATATTACTATGTCAAATTGATTAATGGTTTTGTCTTATTGGTTCTATCATGTCTGTGTTGTTTGTGATCTTGCATGCTCTCCGTTTCTAGTAGCTATCTTGGCCGAGTAGATGCTAGAGACTCCAAGAGGGGGTATTTATGCTCGATAATGGGTTCATGCCTCTATTTAATCTAAGGTAAGTGACAGAAATATCTAAGGTAGTAGATGTGTTGTTGCCACTAGGGAGAAAACAACGGTCTCTTGTTCATGGAACAAGTGGATTGTTTACCTTACACACTTTGCTTAAAGCAGTGATATGTTGCTTACAACTTAATACTGGAGGGGGTTCGGATGATAACCTGAAGGTGGATTACTAGTCATAGATGCAGTTGGATGGCGGTCTATGTATCTTGTTGTATTGCCCAATCGAATCTCATAGGATCATGAATGTCTAGTATTGCATTGTTATGCCTTGCTCAGTCCTTTTAATTGCCCTGCTGTAATTTGTTTACCCAGCATGTCATGTTTGTTTATCTAAGGAGAACACCTCTAGTGAACAATGGACCCCGGTCCAATCTTTACCATTGATACATCTTCCACTGTTTACTTTTTGCCAGCTACTATTTCCTTCCACACCATATAGTTAATCCTTTGTTACAGCAAACCGGTGAGATTGACAACCTCACTGTTTGTTGGAGAAAAGTCTTGAGTTTGTGTTGTGTAGGTCCTCAAGTTGCTAGAAACACCTTTGAGTCGTTTCCTTCCTCCTACTGGTTCGATAACCTTGGTTTCTTACTGAGGGAGAACTTGCTAATGTGCTCGTCACACCTTGCTATTGGGGTCTTCAAACGAAGCGCCAACAGCGCTGCATCAAGAATTTATGGCGCTGTTGCCAGGGAGTGTGAGGACGTCTTCACAAGGGGAATCCTTCTTAACCTTTCTCTTTACTTTGTTTTTTTTTGCTTAGTTTCTTTTGCTTGGTTTTGTTTGCCTCTTTTTATCAAAAATTCCAGAAAAAATAGTTTCCTTTGTTTTGCTTTCTCCTATCAAAAACACAAAAAATTTAGTTCCTACTTCAAGTTGTTTTTAAGTCTAGATCTGCTCCAATCACTATTTCATAATGGATAACCCACTCGGTTTCCTATTTGGGGGAAATACTATCACTGCTAAGGTAGTAGATGAACCACCGCTTGCTAGAACCTCCATGGAAGATTTTATAAGGTATAGAGAATCTTATAAGGGAAAAGTCATGAGAGACGTGTTAAAAAGGTTGGATCTAATTGCTAAAATTTTGCTTAAACGCCATGATATAAATTGTTTCTCTGAACAGGATACTAGATATCTTAAATACCAATGTGGCTTTAGCAAAGAATTTGTAATTATGAACTATCATTGGATAACTATATTCATCTTGGATTTGAAGTAGAACAATTTGTTTTGTTTATGGGAGCTTCTGAAATAGAATCCTTCATGTCCAAAAACTATGAAACCTGTGTTGCTTGTAAAGACCTTAAATATATGGTCTCTTCTATCCTTGATCATTGCATAGAAAATTTCAGCAATAATTTTTATATCATTGATTATAAAGGGACACTCAGTTATGCACAAGAATGTGTCCACAATTTGCAGGAGCCTATGGAAGAAGAAATTGCTGAACCTGAAAGCTCATTAGAAGAAAAAGAGGAGGAGAGTGATGAACAAAAGGAGAAAGAATGGATTAGCTACCCATGCTTACCTTCTAATGAGAGTACTTCTTTACCTCTTACATTATTTGATTGTCCCCCATGCTTACCAAAGGAGGATGAATGTTAGGTTCCTGGGGATTCTTTTGAAATATCTACTATGGGTAAAAGTTGTGATAATAATTATGCTCCTGTTGTGCATGGTACTAAATATTTTTGCTTAGAAAATGTTTATGATAAAGCTCTAGATGATGGTCCTATATTGAATGATCAGTCATCTTATTATAAAATTGTTAAAAGTGGGTTTGGAGGTTTTAGTCCCACTATTTTTGAGCTTGATAAGAATTATGTGTTTGTAGATCATGAAAAGCATGCTTTATGTGATAGTTATATTGTTGAGTTTATTCATGATGTTAATGAAAACTATTATGAGAGATAAAAAATGGTTGTAGAAGTTTTCATGGTGCTGAAACACCTCTCTATGTGCTGAAAGTTTTGAAGTTGCTCTTGTTTTATCTACCCACTCTTGTTACTATGTACTTCTTTGATTTATTTTCTTACAAGATTCCTATGCATAGGAAGTGGGTTAGACTTAAATGTGTTTTGAATTCGCTTCTTGATGCTCTCTTTTACTTCAATTCTTATTTCTTATGTGAGCATCTTCTCAAACTATCATGCCTAACTTAAAGGCGTTAAAGAAAAGTACTCGTTGGGAGATAACCCAAGAGTTTTCTTGAGTCTTGGAAGTTATTACTTTAGTAATTACCTCTCCTTATCCTTTTTTTATTTTTTTTTGTGTGCCAAGAATGACCTCTAATGAGAGGGAAGTAAGATTTGGGAGTTGCTGTCCCGAAACAGATTTTCGTGCTCCGCTGTAAAAATTCGTGTAAAATCTCTGTAAGTCGGATTGAGCTGATATTTTCTAAATACATCCCCCAGCATGTTAGCTAACTTTTGTTAGTTCAACACTTTTTTATTTGAGCAACAGAAGGTCTTTGAAAAAATCGGTTTTCACCTGCTGGTCTGTTTTGACAGATTTCTGCCATTATTTGCATTTTCTTCTAATTGATTTCTTCTAATGAGCTTTCAGAGGGGCGCTCGAGGTCACCGGCGATTCCTCGCCGTAGTTTTAATCGGTGTTTGGCGCTTGATGTCGTCATCGAAGGCGAGGATGGAGGACGCGCTAAGACAAGTGGAAGACTCCGTTAGGTTCGCAAGAGTGAGGCGAGCATGAGAGTTTCCACGAGGGGGAGAGGGGCGGTCAGTACTCACTGGGGGAGCTCGCCGGAGTTGAGGCAGTGGACGGTGACGTCGTGTCTTGGTCGTTGCCGACGTTGTGGGTCAAGCACGGGCAAGCCAAGGATACTGGGAGGTTCAGGGGGCGATGGGGAGTGCACTCGTGGGATCTGGGAGGCAAGGGTCGACGGTGTCTGGCCGGAATTGGAGAAAATCTTCGCCGAAGCAGTGTTGGTCTTCAAGCGAAATCAGAGCGGCCTGGGGGCAGAGGGTGGGTGGCGTCTGGGAGGAAATGGAGAGGGGAAGGAGGCGATTAATAGGGTGTGATCACTGGGCTAAATCAACGCGGCAGTAACTCAAATTGAATCGAGTTTAAACGGCCAGAAACGGCGAGGTGAGGGCGTGGTCACGGCGGGGGGTGAGGAAGAAGGTCTGCCGGGTGGGGTCATTTCGTCAGCGTGAGAGAGAAAGAAAGAGTGGGGTCCAGCGATCAGTGTCTACACGGGTGTGAGTCTGGGTGTGAACTGTTTTCTGCGAGGAAGAGGGAGTGGGCTGGTTGCTGGGCTTGCTGGGCTGGGCTGCTTTCTTTCCCTTTTTTTGTTTTGTTTCATTTTTCTTTTTCTGTTTTCTTTTTCTGTTTTGATTTCTTTCAAATGATTTCAAACACCATTTGAATTTATATTTTTCCCAAACTTTCAGTAATTTCTATTCTGTTCAAACATGTATTTTAAAGATCATTTTAGAATAATTTATTTATTCTTTTATGGTTTTATTCTTTATTAAAATAATCACTTGCCTTTATTCAAATAAGTTTTTATTTATATTTTCAAATTCTTATTAGAATCTTATTTTTATCTAAACCTTTTTCAGTAGGTTTTATTTATTCAAATGGGGTGTTAAACAATTCACTTTGGATTATTTAAAGTATTTTAATATGATTATTAATCATTTAAATTGGGCAAATGTTTTTATTCCAATGAAATCAAATATGGTCTTAATTCCATAAATTTTATTTAGATGATTCTTTGATTCCATTTAAGTTAATTAAATAACTTTTATTCCACTTGGGCAAATTCCAATTACTATTTTCCCATGATTTAATCATTTCTATTAGGGATTTTGTCTTTATTTAATAGAATTGTATTTGACCAAGGCCATATTATTTTTATTTGAATATTCTTTATTCCTTTATTTTATTTGGATTACCTTTATTCCATTTGCTTATGGATTTGGCCAAGATTTAATTTGGCTTTTAAACATTCCTTATTTATTTATTTATTTGTTCCTTTGCCTTATAAAATCCATATCTTTTTATTTAAAGATCCAAACTTGGTGATTCCAATTTGTATAATTTTATTTGTTATTTTTTATCCTTTTAAATCCTTTTAGGATTACTTGTTCATAATTTAGTATGGATTTTAGATAGGAGCTTTATTATCTTTGAAATTTAATTTCTTTATCTTATTAACTTCATAAGATTTTATCTATGGTTCCAAATTAAGTGAAACCAATTTCTATGGTTTCATAATATTTTATTTATCCTTCTTGATCATTTATAAATGTTTGTTAACAAATTTTTATATGGATCAAATCCATAGTCTTAGAGTAATCTTGGAATGATTTTCTTCCATTAGGGTTTTAGAGTTTTGGTTTATTTTCCAAGTGTTTAAATTTCAAGATGCATTTATGAAGAATGCATTTCACTAGTTTTGAATTTAGTTGGATTCAAGCTTTATTCAAAGTTTTTTCAAGATGGGTTTTTAAGTTTCCATTTAGAAACAAAAAGTTTCTTTTCACCCTAAATTTCAACAATTATTTATTTTGTTTATTTATTTTTCACATTACAAAATTTGGAAAAATTTGGGATGTGACTCTCTCTCCCTTGCGTCTCGCTGCTGGATCCCGAACCCTAGCCGCCATGGCCGCCGGCTAGCCACCGTTGCTGACCTCCCCGAGCTTCGCTGACACCGCCACGAGCTTCGCCTCGCTCCACTCTGTCTCCCTGCAGAAGGAATCGAAGAGGGGCGCCCTAAATCATCGCCATCGACGTCTTCTTCCTCGGCACCGATGAGCTGTTCCACCGTCGCCATCGAGTCCATCCACCCCGCTCCTCGTCGTCGCTTCCGTCAGATCCACGGTGAGATTCTGGTCCTCCTGGACCCCTCCTCCCTCTCTGTCTCGCTTTGTGCCGCGCTCGCGTCGAGGCTCGCCGTGCGCTGCCGCTGGACATGCGCCGCCTCTATTCTACTCGCCTTGCTGCGCTGGTTCGAGTAGGCTAGGCCCCGTAGTCCCGTGCGCCCTCCCTCGCCATCTTTGGCGAACATCTGGCGGTGGCCGCCGCGCTGATGTCAATATGACGTCACCCTGACGTGGCCTGGGTCCCCTTTGACCGCTAACTACCAGCATGGCTATTGAGGTGGCCTCGGGCCCCTCTGTCAGTCTCACTGGCTAGGGTCAGCCCGTGTGTAAAAAGTATCTGGTGCTTGTGCTGATGTCAGCCTGACGTAATAATTCAATTTAAATTGTTTTAATAATTCCAGAAATTGAATAAATATTGTAGAATCAATAACTAATTATTTATAAGTCAGAAAAATATGTATAATATATCAAAATGTTCAGAAAAATGAGATCTATCTAATTACACTATAATCATGCATTGTTAAGCAACTTACATGATAAGTTTAATTAGAAGGACCAATTGAACCCCACAGGTGATTCCGAGGATCCCCCTGTTTTAGGGTTTGGACCTCCCGGACCCCGTTTAAAATGACCAAGCATGTTCTAGGGTTCATTTCAACACTACTTAACTTGTCATATCATCCATATTGTATGAGCATTGCACATGCCATGTATTGAATGTTGTTTTCCCTTTTCCGGTATTTGGTTCTTCGTGAATAGGAACCGAACCCGAGGTTGAAGTCAACAACACCGAAGATCCATACTTTTCTACTGACGGACAAGGCAAGCGTAGCCTATCATTCTGAAACTATGTTTTATAAACTATATTACTCTCTCTCTCTCTATGATGCACATGATTCCAATGTGGTATTTTGTCAGTAGCTAGTGTTACCTATCTGCTGCACTGTTTCCCTTTTGTAGCCTTATACTCCTGACCCACTGCTCCTAGCATACCTAGGTCTGGCAGTTGAGTGTTGCTAGAGCTTTTGTTACTAACAGCTTAGCCATGCATAGTAACAACGTCTGATCTATCCAAATGATGAATCAGAGGTGCCAAGGAAGGTAGTGAGGTAGGAGATGGTGACATCATCGAAGGAGTTAATTAAATTTGCTAAGGCTTGTATGGGAGGCCACGTTGGGTGTGGTTTTTGTAGTCCCATGCTCGTCACCACTACGAACTGAGTTCTTGCCTTTGGAACCGAGATGAGCGTACAACCACACGGGGCTTGGGAACCCCTCGACTGACTAACTTGCCTAGTAGATTCCATGAGTCACATAGTTCGGGCTTTCCATTTGGCATACGCATTGAAAATGTTTTTGAAAGAGGAGGTGAAGGAGGTGCATCATAACAGGTAGGGAAGCATGGACCGGGTTGCTTGGGGTCGATGGAGCCCCTAGTAAACCAACCTCGCCTCACATCTTTTAAGTACCGGCTTTGGTATTTGACCCGTTATGGCGGAACCATACTTATTGTGTGACTCATGGTCTCGGCGAAAGCAAGGTAAAGGTCGTGGTCAACCACCCTCTGCCGGCCTTCCAAGGAATAGGGCTAATAATATTTGGCATTAAGAGTCGGTTGGTATGTGTGGGTAAAGTTGTACACCCCTGCAGGGTTAAATCTTTTCGAAAAGCCATGTTCACGGTTATGAACGCTTGGTGACCAGATTCTAAGATCATAGATAACATTAACCATTATAAAACTTGTTGATCCACGTGTGCTTAAGGATGCTTCCTCTGGATCGAGGGGGTGATCCTAGATAGGAGGTTCTTATGAAGCTGGTGGTTATCAAGATGTGATGAACAAGATGAAGAAGTCGCTATCTTATCCCTTTTAAAAGATTATGAGTAGACGAGCCTCTTCTCTCTCTTGTTTACAAATAAAGATTGCTTTCTGCAAAAATAAATCCAGAGAAAGCCTTTCTACGCAAAGCATGTAGATACTAGGTTATCTAAGTCTTGCGGAGTACATTCTCGTACTCAGCCTTGCGCCACTGTTGTTTTTCTACAGATGATCTAGTCGCGACTGACGGTGGCTTCTACGTTGACATCGACGAGTAGTTGGGGGTCCCAGGTAGCATCCTGAGGACTATGGGATGGACGTCGCTTCTGTTTATGGCCTCTTAGGCCTTTTGCTAAGTTGTTGTGTAGAACAACATATTTGCTTTCGCTGTGTGATGTAGTGTTGGGCCTATGACCTCTGGTTTGTAATAACTCTAATATCTTACTCTATTAAGAGTTTAAACTTATGTTGTTGAATCCCTGAGTTCTGTATGTTACCGAATCTTACTGTGATTTTCCGTGCTTGGAGTTAAGATTATCTTAGATGATGATCTGAGGTTAGTTTAACCCTAATCCCGGGGGTGCTACAGGTTTTGGTATCAGAGCAGGACTACCTGTAGGAAACCCTTTTATTGGTCGATGTTGAGTCTAGAAGTTGAAAAAACTATTTGAAAGTTAAAAACTATTTGCAGAAACTCTGACTAGGATTCTTTTATTCCTTCTCTGGTCTGTTTCTGAGGCTGGAGTTTATCTTACCCTATTTGGTTTGAAAAGGTTTTCATTCCTTACCTCATATCTTAAAACTTTTAGGATCGTGGTTTTGGGGTTGTTTTTCTAAAAGTACTCCGTACTTGGTGGCTATTCTCAGAGTTCCAAGATATCTCAGTTTTGCTTGCTGTGTAACATCTTAGCATTCCATTTTCATGGTTTGTAAGTCAGCTAGTTAGTGTATACATTAGTATGCTTTGATACTACCATGCTTGATGAGATGATACCTTATATCAAGTACTCGTTGTTCATCTTTCCGTCTTTTTCCTTTGAATCCATTGTCTAACCCTTTTTCTTTGTTCTTCCAGGATGGGTGACACCTCTCGTGCCCGTACCCGTGCTCATGCATGTGGTGCTGCAAATGAGGGTGAATCTTCCAACCTTCCTCCACCACCGTCCATGGTTCAACTCATGGCCATGTATGAAACCAACCGTGCTGACAACATGAGGCTCCTTGAAAGGATTGAGCGCAACACTGATCAACGGCAGAACAATCAAGTTGGTATTAAGGACTTTACACGTCTCACTCCGCCAGTTTTCAGCTATTCCACTGAGCCACTTGATGCGGACTACTGGCTTCACACCATGGAGCGTAAAATTCAGGTTGGTCGTGTTGCTCAAGCTGATTGGGTGACTTTTGCTTCCTATCATCTGGAGGGAGCAGCTAACTCCTGGTGGGAAAATTTCTTGGCTATGCAAGAAGCTCAACATGTTGTTACATGGCAAGAGTTCACTGAAGCCTTCTGAGTTTATCATATTCCGGAGGGTCTGATGGATCAGAAGAGGGAGGAGTTCCTCAAGCTTAAGCAGGGCACTGGTTCGGTGTGTGAATACCAGCGCAACTTCAATCGTATTGCCTACTATGCTACTGAAGAGGTCTCCACTGATGCCAAGAAGCAAGCTCTGTTCCGCAAGGGACTGGATCCCGAGGTTCGCCGTGATATCCACCTCATGGACTTTGGTAACTTCCAAGGTCTTGTCAATAAGGCTATGAAGGCCGAGAGTGGAAAAGTGGAGTATGAAGAAACCTGTAAGCGTCCTCAGGAGGGTACAACAAGGCTGGTTCTAGCAATAAGAAGCGCCGTGTCTTCGTGCCTTACAGTGTTGTGCCACGTGCCCCTTACACCTCAAGGTCTTCTGGATATGCTCCCCGTCCGAATGCTACCTCAAATAATGCTGGTGGATCAAACTACCCTTCTGCTGGAAATGCATCTGGTGTTATATGTTTCAACTGTTGCCAGCCTGGCCACTATTGTAACACCCCCGGTCACTCGGATAGACGGCTGTCACTTCTAGCAGCTCAATAGGTTCTCTAGACTAACCCCACAGACCAACACTAGTCTTTTCTGCGCACTTTGTCCTCACTCGTGCGCACCCGGTACCCACTTCCCGGTCGGTCGCCCATCCTAGAATTGCTCTAGGCCAAGCACGCTTAACCTTAGAGTTCTTTTCGAATGAGCTTCCGGAAAATAAGTTGCAACTTGTTGGTATGGGTTTCCTATCAATCCTATTGAGCCATGCGCCAGGGTCTCACATACACCCACCCTTAGAAGATCGACGTCCTCGTCGATCAACCACAAGCCAGGAACGTCCCCTCTTGGCACACGTCTGTGCGTCCAGTGCCGGCACATTTCCATGTCGTGTCCACTCCGGGCCACATGCGCCATGCTACACATGTCCGCCACTGACCCGCGCACGCCCGTGTAACTGTGAGGGTCGGCTCTGATACCACTTGTTACACCCCCGGTCACTCCGGATCGACGGCTGTCACTTCTGGCAGCTCAATAGGATCTCTAGACTAACCCCACAGACCAACACTAGTCTTTTCTGCGCACTTTGTCCTCACTTGTGCGCACCCGGTATCCACTTACCGGTCGGTCACCCATCCTAGACTTGCTCTAGGCCAAGCACGCTTAACCTTAGAGTTCTTTTCGAATGAGCTTCTGGAAAAGAAGTTGCAACTTGTTTGTATGGGTTTCCTATCAATCCTATTAGCCATGCGCCAGGGTCTCACAACTATGCAAAGGAGTGTCCTCAAAAGAGTGTTGCTGAGAGAGCACAACCACCAAAGAATAATGATAAGTATCAAGGTGCTGGAAGAGGTCGCTTGAACCATATCTCTGCTGAGGAGGCTCAGGAAGATCCAAGCGGCATCATGGGTACGCTTCGTATCAATCAAACTCCAGCTAAAATTTTGTTTGATTCTAGAGCATCGCATTCATTCCTGTCACAAGCTTTTGCTCAAATGCATGGGATAAGTTTTGAGGGGTTGTCTGTTTCTCTGCTAGTTCAGTCTCCTGGTTCTAGGTGGTGTTCCACCATGGTTAGTCATGGGAATCTAATCGAAGTTGCATTTCAACTTTTCCCCACTTCTTTGATTGCCCTCAAGTCAACTGACATTGACATCATTCTGGTCATGGACTGGTTGACCCGCTATCAAGCTATCCTCAACTGTACAACCAAGTCTGTGACTCTGACTAGTCCTGTTGGCATAACAGTCAAGTATTGGACCGTAGGGTCACTATTCCCTTCAGCTGTTTCTATTCCTGAAGCAGAGTTGTATGCTCTTGAAGTTCTACCTCTGTTAGAGATTCGAGATGTTTCCGTGGTCTGTGAATTCCCAGATGTCTTTCCTGAGGAGTTGCCTGGCATGCCACCTGATTGAAGTGTGGAGTTTGTCATAGAGTTAGTTCCTAGAACTGCTCCTGTTTCTAAAAGACCCTATCGTATGCCTCCTCATGAGCTTGTGGAGTTGAAGAAGCAATTAGAGGAGTTAGAAGGAAAAGGATACATTCAGCCCAGCACATCTTCTTGGGATGTCCTACCATCTTTGTCAAGAAGCGGGATACCAATATACCGCGTCTGGTTGTTGGATTATTGCCCACTCAATGTTGTGACTATCAAGAACAAGTATCCTATCCCTAGGATCAATGATCTCTTTGATCAGTTAAGTGGTGCCACTGTCTTTTCCAAAATGGATTTGAGGTCAGGGTATCACCAGATAAAGATCCGTAAGGAAGATATTCCAAAGACTGCTTTCACCACTCGTTATGGTCTTTACGAGTATACAGTCATGTCCTTTGGTCTTACCAATGCTCCAGCCACTTTTATGCGGCTTATGAACTATGTCTTCATGGAGTATCTTGAAAAGTTCGTCGTGGTCTACATCGATGATATTCTGGTCTATTCCAATACTAAAGAAGAGCACGCTGAACATCTTCGTTTGGTGTTGACAAAACTTCGAGAACATCGTCTCTACACCAAGTTTTCTAAATGTGAGTTTTGGTTACAAGAGCTCGTATTCCTTGGTCATGTTATTTCCGCAAAAGGGGTTGATGTTATTCCCGACAAGGTCCAAACCATCCTTGAATAGGAGTCTCCCAAATCTGTTAAGTATGTCCGAAGTTTTCTCAGGATGGCTGGTTATTACCGTTGATTCATCGAGAACTTCTCCAGAATTGCAAAGTCGATGACCAATCTTCTAAAGAAGGATAAGAAGTTTGAATGGTCTGATAAGGCTAAAGAAAGATTCCAGATATTGAAAATCAACTTAACAACAGCTCCAGTGCTGGTTCTTCCAGACACTAGCAAAGACTTTGTAGTCTTTTGTGATGCTTCTCACCAAGGTCTCGGATGTGTATTAATGCAAGATGGGCATGTGGTGGCTTATGCCTCCCGTCAGCTAAAACCACATGAGAACAACTACCCAACTCATGATCTTGAGCTTGCAGCTGTTGTTCATGCTCTTAAGCAATGGCGACATTACCTTCTTGGTAGTCGTTGCGAGTTATACTCGGATCATTAGAGTCTGAAGTATCTTTTCACACAACCTGATTTGAATCTCAGGCAAATAAGATGATTGGAACTCATCAAGGACTATGATTTGGGTCTCAACTATCAACCTAGAAAAGCCAATGTTGTTGCTGATGCGCTAAGTCATAAGTCTTACTGCAACAACCTGATGATCAAACAGGCTCAACCTTCTCTTCATGAGGAATTTGCTCGATCGAATCTTGAAGTAGTTCCTCATGGATTCCTTTCTACTCTTGAAGTGAAGTCTTCTCTAGAGGATCAGATCAAAGCTGCTCAAAGGCAAGATCCTGAGATGGACTCTATTAAAGAGAACATTGCTAGCGGAGTTGCTAAATGTTTCTCTGTTAACGAGGAATGTGTACTATATTTCGTTACACGTTTGGTAGTACCAAATGGAAAGGACTTGAAACAGATAATTCTTACCAAAGCTCATGAATCACTTCTTTCTATCCACCTTGGAGGTACCAAGATGTACCGGGATCTTCGTCAAAGATTTTGGTGGTCCGGTATGAAGAAGGATATCGCTCGTTTTGTTGCTGAATGTGACGTTTGTCATCGCGTCAAGGCTGAGCACCAAAGACCCGCTGGTCTCCTGCAACCACATAGAATCCCTGAATGGAAATGGGATGAAGTTGGTATGGATTTCATTACTGGTCTTCCTAAGACTCAGAAAGGAAATGATGCCATCTGGGTAATCGTTGACTATATGTCCAAGGTTGCTCACTTCCTACCTGTTCGCGAGAGCATTAATGCAAATCAATTGGATGATCTGTACATCTCTCGAATAGTTGTCCTTCATGGAGTACCGAAGAAAATCATCTCCAATCGAGGGAGTTTGTTCACCTCAAGGTTCTGGACAAGTTTCCAACAAGCTATGGGAACCCGTCTGTCCTTCAGTACAGCTTACCATCCTAGTATCGGTGGCCAGACCGAAAGAGTGAATCAAATCTTTGAAGACATGCTAAGAGCATGTGTCATATCTTTTGGTAAGGACTGGGAGAAATGCCTTCCTTTTGCTAAGTTATCCTACAACAACAGCTACCAATCCAGTATTTTTATATGGAAGAACCTGGCGTACTCCTTTGAACTGGTCAGAAACCGGCGAAAGAAAGTTCTTTGGTCCGGATATGATCCAGGAAGCACAAGATCAAGTTCGTATCATTCGAGATCGTTTGAAAACTGCTCAGTCTCGCCAGAAAAGCTATCATGATCGTCACCATCAACATGTTGAATATGAAGTTGGTGATCAAGCTTATCTTCGGGTCACCCCTTTAAAGGGTGTCCATTGTTTCAGCATCAAGGGCAAACTTGCGCCTCGATATGTTGGTCCTTTTTGTGTTATGTCCAGGCAACGTAAACTTTCATATCAATTGGAGTTGCCTACAAACTTCCTTGAGGTGCATGACGTCTTTCATGTGTCTCAACTCAAGCGTTGCTTCAAAGACCCTGTTTGTGGTGTTGATCACAAAACCCTTGATCTTCAGAAGGATCTGACTTATCGTGAGTATCCTATTCGTATCCTTGATGAAACCGAGCGCAAGACTCATCGTCAAAACATCAAGTTCCTAAAAGTTAAGTGGTCTCATCACTCTGAGGATGAAGCAACCTGGGAATGAGAAGATCGTCTATGATCTGAGTACCTTGCCTTCTTTTCTAAAACTTAGGAATCTCGGGTCGAGATTCTTGTAAGGGGGTAGAGCTGTAACAGCCCAAGTTTGTAATATATGTAATTAGTACTTAAAGCATTGCATGCATGTGTTTAAATCATCAAAGTAATTCATGTGACCAAGTGTGTGAACCAAATATAAGAACAAAAACCTAAAATGTGTGTAAATGGTTTCAAATATGCACCAAATTCAAGTTTGGTGATATTCTGGTATTTACCAAAGTGCCCTTGCCTTTCCTCTATTTAAAATGGCTTAAAAATCATTTTTATAGAGCTATTAATAATAAAAACAGAGGTTTTAACAAAACCCAGGGGTCTCCCTGCAAATTTCAGCCACTAGACCGCTGGACTGGAACGCGGGTTGTTTTTCCGTTTTTGCGAGGGGGTGTTCGCAAAACTATCGTTGTCTTCTCCAGCTGGAAGCTGCTCCGTGTCCTGCACGCCGCCGTCAATCTGCGCCGCTCCGTCGTCGCCGTCCATCGCGTACCCGGCGAGGATAAGGTCGCTGAGACGTGCTGCACCCTCCCCCTATCCTCTCACTCGCCCCCGAGCTCTCTCTCTCCCTTGTGTCTCGCTGCTGGATCCCGAGCCCTAGCCGCCATGGCCACCGGCTAGCCGCTGTTGCTGACCTCCCCGAGCTCCGCTGACACCACCACGATCTCCACCTCTCTCCACTCTATCTCCATGCACAAGGAATCGAAGAGGGGCGCCCTAAATCGTCGCCATCGACGACTTCTTCCTCGGCACCAACGAGCTCTTCCACCATCGTCATCGACTCCATCCACCCCGCTCCTCGCCATCGCTTCCGTCAGATCCGTGGTGAGATTCTGGTCCTCCTAGACCCCTCCTCCCTCTCTGTCTTGCTTTGTGTCGCGCTCGCGTCGAGGCTCGTCGTGCGCCGCCGCTGGACATGGTTGCTGGCGAAGGTCCGATGACCCAAAAGGGGTGGCGCCACCTCTATTCTACTCGCCTTGTTGCGCTGGTTCGAGTAGGCTAGGCCCCGCAGTCCTGAGCACCCTCCCTCACCGTCTCCGGTGACCATCTAGCGGTGGTCGCTGTGCTGATGTCGATATGACATCACCCCGACGTGTCCTGGGTCCCCTTTGACCGCTGACCGCCAGCATGGCTGTTGAGGTGGCCTCGGGCCCCTCTGTCAGTCTCATTGGCTAGGGTCAGCCCATGTGTAAAAAGTATCTGGTGCTTGTGTTGATGTCAGCCTGACGTAATAATTCAATTTAAATTGTTTTAATAATTCCATAAATTGAATAAATATTGTAGAATCAATAACTAATTATTTATAAGTCAGAAAAATATGTATAATATATCAAAATATTCAGAAAAATGAGATCTATCTAATTACACTATAATCATGCATTGTTAAGCAACTTACATGATAAGTTTAATTAGAAGAACCAATTGAACCCCACAGGTGATTCTGAGGATCACCCTGTTCTAGGGTTTGGACCTCCCGGACCCCGTTTAAAATGACCAAGCATGTTCTAGGGTTCATTTCAACACTAATTAACTTGTCATATCATCCATATTGTATGAGCATTGCACATGCCATGTATTGAATGTTGATTTCCCTTTTCTGGTATTTGGTTCTTCGCGAATAGGAACCGAACCCGAGGTTGAAGTCAACAACACCGAAGATCCATACCTGTCTACTGACGGACAAGGCAAGCATAGCCTCTCATTCTGAACCTATGTTTTATAAAGTATATTACTCTCTCGCTATGATGCACACGATTCCAATGTGGTATTTTGTTAGTAGCTAGTGTTACCTATCTGCTGCACTATGTCCCTTTTGTAGCCTTATACTCTTGACCCACTGCTCCTAGCATACCTAGGTCTGGCAGTTGAGCGTTGCTAGAGATTTTGTTACTAATATCTTAGCCATGCATAGTAACAACGTATGATCTATCCAAATGATGAATCAGAGGTGCCAAGGAAGGTAGTGAGGTAGGATATGGTGACATCATTGAAGGAGTTAATTAAATTGGTAAGGCTTGTATGGTAGGCCACGTTGGGTGTGGTTTTTGTAGTCCCATGCTCGCCACCACTAGGAACTGAGTTCTTGCCTTTGGAACCGAGATGAGCGTACAACCACACGGGGCTTGGGAACCCCTCGACTAACTAACTTGCCTAGTAGATTCCATGAGTCACATAGTTCGGGCTTTTCATTTTGCATACGCATTGAAAACATTTTAGAAAGAGGAGGTGAAGGAGGTGCATCATAACAGGTAGGAAAGGATGGACCGGGTTGCTTGGGGTCGATGGAGCCCCTGGTAAACCAACCTCGCCTCACATCTTTAAGTACCGGCTTCGGGATTTGACCCGTTACGGCGGAACCATACTTATTGTGTGACTCATGGTCTCGGCGAAAGCAAGGTAAAGGTCGTGGTCAACCACCCTCTGCCGGCCTTCCAAGGAATAGGGCTAATAATATTTGGCATTAAGAGTCGGTTGGTACGTGTGGGTAAAGTTGTACACCCCTGCAGGGTTAAATCTTTTTGAAAATCCGTGTTCACGGTTATGAACGCTTGGTGACTAGATTCTAAGATCATAGATAACATTAA
This sequence comes from Avena sativa, assembly GCA_916181665.1. Taxonomy (NCBI): domain Eukaryota; kingdom Viridiplantae; phylum Streptophyta; class Magnoliopsida; order Poales; family Poaceae; genus Avena; species Avena sativa. The sequence goes on from OV702294.1 coordinate 516,016,259, forward strand.
CCATTATAAAACTTGTTGATCCACATGTGCTTAAGGATGCTTCCTCTAGGTCGAGGGGGTGATCCTATATAGGAGGTTCTGATGAAGCTGGTGGTTATCAAGATGTGATGAACAAGATGAAGAAGTCGCTATCTTATCCCTTTTAAAAGATTCTGAGTAGACGAGTCTCTTCTCTCTTGTTTACAAATAAAGATTGCTTTCTGCAAAAATAAATCCAGAGAAATCCTTTCTATCCAGAGCATGTAGATACTAGGTTATCTAATTCTTGCAGAGTACATTCTCGTACTCAGCCTTGCGCCATTATTGTTTTTCTACAGATGATCTAGTCGCGACTGAAGGTGGCTTCTACATTGACATCGACGAGTAGTTGGGGGTCTCAGGTAGCAGCCTGAGGACTATGGGATGGACGTCGCTTTTGTTTATGGCCTCTTAGGCCTTTTGCTAAGTTGTTGTGTAGAACAACATATTTGCTTTCGCTGTGTGATGTAATGTTAGGTCTATGACCTCTGGTTTGTAATAACTCTAATATCTTACTCTGTTAAGAGTATAAACTTATGTTGTTGAATCCCTGAGTTTTGTAATGTTACCGAATCTTACTGTGATCTTCCGTGCTTGGAGTTAAGCTTATCTTAGATGATGATCTAAGGTTAGTTTAACCCTAATCCCGGGGGTGCTACACTTTCCAACCTTACAGAAACAAATCCAAACCAATTTGAGAGGCAATTCGAATTTGAATCTATGTTATGTATCAAGATAGCCATTTTTGAAAAAAAAACTCAAACCTTCACCACTTAGCAAATCCTTGCACCTAGAGACTACTAAGATTAGTACCAGAACACTCACCAAAAATCACTGGAAAAGATGTTGGTTTAGTTCTTGCGGCCATTTGATCGAGCACTTGGTGAGCACAGTACAAGCTCAACAACTATTCACTGTTTTGATCAATCATTTGCTCACCATTGTGACCTCACCGAGCTCACACGTTGTGCCCTTAACTCACCCAGTACAAGCATGCGCCATGGAGCTCACCTCACTCGTCATTTGACCCATGCAAAGTGGTACCCGAGCTCGACCTTGTCACCCTGACGCGGACATGATGACACAGGCCACGCCGCCCTCACCCACGATGTCTAGGAGCTAGCCCTGACCTCACCGCCTCTGCCTGTGCACGCCCCGACCAAAGATCGCCCTCGGAGACGCCAGTGCAGCCGTGCCCATTAAACTCCATAACATGTCGTTCGGCACGCCAGAGCGTCAAGCAATCCCGCGCGCACACACCGTGCCCCTCCCTCACCTTGCGCCTTGACGTTCGCCATGACTCCAGCGAGCTCCCATACATGACCGTTTGACCGCTCGTTCGCCGTGACCACCGTACGCCGTGACGAATGCCGTCGGTACAGTCCCAGAGCACGGATGTTCCCAAACGATTTAGACCGCGCCTCGTTGTGCGACTGTACGGATGACGATTTACTTGAAGCACCGCGTTGACCTATGCCCTTGGACATGCCTATAGCTCACTATAACTATGTCGTCGGCGAGCCCGAACCATACCGACGTGCCCCCTTCGCCGCAGTATAAATAGATCCCTCCCCTGACCTCAAAACGCACACCATTCCAGTCCTCTCTCACACAGGAACCTCTTTGACCCAACCCTGGAGCAAGGCGAGCACCACCGCGCCAGAATTTCACCGGAGTTCACAGCTGCAGAGGTAGGAAGGAGCCGAAGCTAGGAGCCACCCTAGGAGTTGCTGTGACCACCGTTCGAACCGCCGTCGTCGACTCGTTTGTTCGCCCCCATCGCCACACCTAGATGGATCCCTGGTAAGCCCCCGACAAACCCCGTCGTAGCTCTAGGGTTCTGTCCTATGCGTGGCCTGCGACGGAGAAGACGACGCTCAGCTGTTGATCGCCCTCTAATCGTAAGGCTCAGATTAGTTGTTACCGCTTCGTGTGTTGTTAGTCGCTGACAGGTAGGACCAGCCCCGGAGCATCCCGCTGCGTCTGCATGGCGTAGTTGGGCCAGCCCATTAGCGTTCCCGCGCACAGCCCGTCGATTCAAACTTAGTTTTATCTTTTATTTTAAAATCCCATTCTGTAGTTAACTTTAAAAATCAATTCAGGAAGATTCACTGCACCAAATTCAATGAAACCAATTTTGTTCGAAAGTGGATGAAAATTATAATCACTCTCGTTGGATTTAAACAGTTTGAAACTATAGATCCCATTCAGTAAAAATAATAAAGCAGTAGCTTTTAGAACTTCAAACATTTTTCTAAAATCAACCACAAATGATTTTGAGTTGATTCCAACTCTCAAAAATAACATTTGCCATGATCTATTTGAATATGTAAAAATATTTGGATTGACATACAGTAAGCTTGGACTAGGATTAAAAGAATGCTATAGGAGCATTACTAGTCACTTTAATATTTTTAAATGGTAATCTTAAACTTGATAATTTAGTTCAACCACTTTAAATCACATTCCCAAGTATTGGAATATGTGGTTATGACGTGAGTCAATATGATCCCATACTCTAATTGGAGAATGTTAAATCTTAAGTAATTTTCAATGAGTAGAAATTACTTTTCTAAAATAAAATAAATTAAAGCTTGCCACCCTTGCTTGTAGTAATAGCGATGATGCTAGATCATCTAGTGTGGTTCTTTGTGTGATGAATAGTAGTAATTAAGCATTGTTTGGTGATTGTGTACCTCGTATTCATTTATAGACGCTAGTATCAATCGGGGCTACGAGGAGGAATAATTCTACGAAGACGAGGACTAGAACTTTGACCACCTTTCCAACCAAGGCAAGCTACATTATGCAAGATTTTCTAAGCAAGCTATGCTAAACCATGCAAGCCTCACTTGCAAGCCCTTGTGATACTATTTTGATTATACCAATCCCAGTTTTACTTGCAAGCTTTATCTTTTATCCTTTTTGCAAAGTGTTCCAGTAGTTAATAAATTGGTGATATTGGAGGAATAGGAAAGTGGTTATCAAGAGCATGGAACTTGATGAAGGTAGATCCACTAGTTTAGTACCCCACAACTAGTGACACCCCCCTCCTCTTGAATAGATGCTAGTGCTAAGTCAAACTTGATCACTAGATGGGAACAAAGGATTATGAAAACCTTGGAATGATGAGTCATTCTATTGAAATGTTTTGACATGTTCTATGGGCACCATGACTTGAAGATGATGATGAATGAAGTATGTGACTTGATATTTGATAAAAACTGATGGTTGAGTTCGGATGCGATACCATTACAACATTACCATACAACCATAATACCCGAATTTGGGTAGGGCTTGACCGGAAGTTTATGTGTCTTAGTATGGGTTCTCTCGCGGAACGAGGTGTTGAGGCTACCTTGTGAATGCGACTGTCCACCTATGTAGTGCCCAAGATGATAGATGGTCATGGTTGGGAGGCCAAACTCATAGGAGAGGTGCCTATACAGGGTGTGTAATTAAAAGGTTAGGATTGATTATCCGCATACCAAGTATGATGATTCAGGATTGTTCCTGACGGATGTATCAACTGTTGTGGTGAAAGTGTACCACTCTGCAGAGTGTCAAACTATTCGAATAGCCGCGTCCATGGTTATGGATAGTTGGATGGACATACTGATCCGTTGTCAGATGTTTTCAAAATGACCCGTGACTTGAAGTGTGACGTTGACTTGACCCCACAAGGATGTGGACAAGGATACTAGGTTCCCACTTAAGAAATCTAGACAACTAAAGTTAGGTCTCTACTACTAGTACTTGTGAAATAAAATTGGCTTATGGCAAACAAACTTAGAGCTTAGGAATCCTACTAGTATGGTCTTATTGCTTTAGTGATAGTTTGCGATTACTTCAAAGTACTCATGGCTTTATCCCTGGCTATTCCCATGGCCAGACTACGAAGGAGACTACGAGGAGGATGGACAACAGGATGCTTATGATAATTAGGATCATCCTCCATCGTCAGCATTGCCTGTGATCATGAAGATGGAGCCACTGCTACGCTACCTTTATTTTTCGTTGCATTGATTGTATTTAGACCTGATCATGAGATCATTTATCTGTAAGAATATTAAGGTTTGTAATGGATGATGTACTGTGCTACCAATTCTGTTATGTCTCGCAAAAATGGTAATCCTGAGATTGCGATGTATGGCATAACAAATATCTTGGATTAAAAATCTGGGTATTGACAGCCGCCACCGTGCGAGATCGCCGTTGTGCAGCCGCCTCACTGCCGACCTCGTCGCTGCCCCCGACCACGTCCTCCTCTGGCCGACCGCGCGCGCCGTGCCGCCGCGGTAGAAATTTCTACCTAAATTTTGTTTTAGGTAGAAATTTTGTTAGTGTGTGTAGAAATTTTGTTAGTGTGTATGTAGAATATTTAGTTAGTGTATGTAGAAATTTTGTTAGTGTGTGTGGAAATTTTTTTAGTGTATGTAGAATTTTTTTTAGATTTCAATATTAATATTTATTTAGTATTAATGTTTGTAGTAATGTTTAGGATTTAATATTAATATGTAGTATTAATATTTAAATTTAATATTTGTTTAGTATGAATGTTTATTATTAATATTTGTTTAGTATTAATGTTTATATTTGTATTATTAGTATTATTATAATTAGTATATTAATGTTTATATTAGTATTAAAAAATGTTAGTAGTATATTATTAGTATTATTATAATTAGTATATTAATGTTTATAAATGCTACAAATTTAGTACATTGCTCATTTCTTACTATTTTTCTAACTTGTTTAACTTTCTTTCTATAATAGTTAAGTCATGGATGATGATCGCAACGGTAAAGATCTTCACGGCGTGATAAAAGGTAAAATTCCTCTTATTACTACCGGTGAATATATCGAGCTCGACGAAGAGATATCCTCATATCTAAATCCATCCGGTGATGGACTAGAGCAAGACCTAATGTACGAAGGGCAATACCAAATGGACGAAGGGCAAACAAACAACAATGATGGCCCCTCAACAGCATCCAGCGAGGTATATATTTAAGCCTCGTGTGACCTATATGCATTAATTGATCTGGATAATATATATATATATTAATCATTCTCTCTTCTTCTTTTAGCCCATCGGATCAAAACAATCAATAGCTAGAACGAAACGAGGCCCGAACAGAAAGTTGGATGGTAATCAAAGGTTCACCATCGATGAAATAGATGATAATGGACAACCGATTGCTCCAAAAAATCACCGGAGGATGTTTACAAATCAATGCGGGGATTGTTAGGGACAACTCTCGATCACCATTCAATAATGGAATAAGTCAAAGAAACCAGGTGAAGAATCCAACAGTTATGTCACCGAGGATTCCAAAGATGACCTTTGGCAGAAGCTCATAGCAAATTTCATACTACCTCTAGAGTATGAAGAATTCGAGGCATATGGTATTACCCCAAGGCGGGGTGGGCTTGAAAAAAGAGCGAAATTCAAGGAGTGGACTCGAATGAAGATGGCCGAACTGTACCGGAACCACAAGAAAAGTTTATACGCGAAGTATGTCGCAAAAAAGAAAACTCCGGACTTCAAAGGAGCAAACGAGAAGTTGAGAGAACAGTGGCCCGATTTTGTAACCTACAAGCAGTCTTCTGTAGCCCGGGCAAAGTTGGAAAAGAATGCGTTAAATGCTACCAAAAAGAAATACCATCATAAATGGGGACAGGTGGCTACAAGAGTGCCGTGCCTAAGTGAGAAACTATGGATCGTTGGATCCAGAAACAGGGAAGACATTATTTCATGAAAAAATTCTAAAACCCTCCAAACAACTTGACAAAGCAATGAACGAAGCTCAATTGGGATTGTTCCGGCCCGAGAGAGAGAGAACGACGAGCTCACACGCGCCCTTGGAAATCCTGAAAAACCTAGACGAACACGAGGCAAAGGCGCCGGTGTTACGTGGAAGAAAGGGTTTCCCCAGTACGATGACAGTTACAGAAGCCGTCAGAAAAAGAAGGACCGGGAGGCAGACCGGATCAGAAAGATAGAAGAGGACCTAGCTGAGATGAAGAAGCTCATGGAAGCAATTAGCCAAAGGTCGTCAACTTAGCCGTAGGCTGATGATCCTGCATTGGATCTTAGCCAGCGGAGAAGCAACGTGGCTTCCACGGAGGTCCGGACTGATGATCAAGCACTGATGGATGATGCACCGGCTCCTCGCTAACCCGTGGATGATGTTAGAAAGATGACACAATGTGAGATACAATAGTCAATGAACAACTTGTCCTTCAAGGTGGCGATCGACACTGCTTTACTTTGTCTACCTGGAGCACTCCACCATTCACTTCTGATTCCACCTGTCTATGCTCGTGTCACGGTGGATGACATAGTGGAGGATTTTGCGTACCTAAAGATTGACATCTCTACGCCTTAAGGCCTTAGGAAACTGGGAGATGTCAAGTGCAACATCATTCTATGGAAGAAGAAGTACATCAAGTTTTCAGGCTCGGCGCTAAGGCCATCGACTCCGAGGAATCCAAGTCCACCCCGCCCCGATTATTGTCAACCTGCAAGTCCACCCCGTCCCGATGATCTTCAACCTCCAAGTCCATCCCACCCTGATTATTGTCAGTCATGAGGAGCTCACGCTTCTATCAACACATATGCGAAATCTGCACGCATGGTACATTGCGCAAACATGAAAAAAACACCAGAAAGATTGGTTTTCGGTGGACGTTAGAAAGGAGCATTACTTCAAACCATACTCGATACAGATTCAGATGACCGAACTGTTTCAGTTATATAATTAGCACACCCTCGACAAATCTATCATCCGTTGCTACTATTTGTAAGTGATTTATTTCTATAATTAATTCTATAGATTAGCTTGCATATAATATATTATTCTGACTATATATATTCTTTTATACGATATTATATTCTGCAGAATGAAGATGCTTGAACGCAAAAGAGCTACTTTTACTAGAAGATATGACTATGTGCTAGTGAATGGCACATGTACACGTACACACGTACACTAGGGATGACACATACACTAGGGATGACACACATACACTAGGGATGATGACACACGTACACGTATATACGATACACTAGGGATGACACACGTACACACGTACACTAGATGTGATTCATGTATGACGGATGCTAGAAATAAATTCCTTGAATTGTTTTAATAAATTTAGACATATTATTTGTATTATTTAGAGTTATATAGTTAAGTTATGAATTTTCGAAGTTCACATTATTAATAGGATGTTTTCTTTTTGGAAAACTAGGGCCGTTAGGGATCCCTACTTAATTTTATATCAAAACTTGAGGACCTGTATACAAAACTGCAGATGGTGTGTCATCTCCCATCGCCATGTCAGCCTAACGTATGGGTCCTAGTGCCATAAACGCTGTCAACTGGTTTTAGCGTACATTGCAAAAAACTTGCACAAAAATAGTCATATTTTGTCGCGAGACATCAAAGTGGTGGATTTTCGAAATTTGCATTAAAAAGTGGTGGTTTTATGCTAACAACTTCCTCAAATCCTGTGGCAAAGCTTGGATTACCCCACGGACACCCATCTGACCGGCGCGAAGCTTTGGCCTGGACAAGGTCACCGGCCTAAACAGCCGTCTTGTTTCCTGGAAGAAATCGGTAGACCCTGCTCCCGATAGGTACACTTACGAGTTGCACGACATGGGTACCGACCTTCACCAACCCCAACGACCAGTGTGATGTACATGGCCTTTGCGAACCTTCCACACACAACCTGCGGAGAACACAAGCTTCCTTATTGCAACTGTCTGGAGAGCTTCTCCAGAAGATCGCTTGCTGACTGGGAGCTAGAAGATAGAACAGGCGGCTGCATCAGGAATACACCATCAGATTGCGGTATCAACAACAGCACAAGTATGCAAGACTAGTTCTACCCTATGGCATGTGTGTGTTTGCCCGACAATGGCCAGAGGATAGGAGATGCTACGAGTGTAGATGGATGTGCAAAGTTTGTCTGGGCAACTCCAATTGCTCTACATGTTTCTATGGTAACAAGGGATGTTTTGTTTGGGATGGTAAATTAACCAATGTGAAACAGCGACAATGAGGACCTCCAACCTATCATAGACAAGATCTTGCAAAGAATTGCATGCTAGAGGGGAAAAGTCCTCTCTTATGCACCTAGCTTAACTTTAATTAAAACCTATCTTGTTGGTATTCCCATCTATCCTTTGTCTTTTTTAAGTTCCCCAAATGGGCGTTCGATCTCATTAACTCGCAGATGGCCATAGGAGTCCCTTACCTTAGAGATGTTAAGGTCTGCTTGCTTGCATCTTGGCTTAATAGATTTGCAAACAGTGGGGACAAACGGTGGGAAAGCATCTTAGATGCTAAGTACAACACCCAGAACCCAAATATCTTCTGTTGTGGAAGTACCAACTCCTCCCATTTCTTCAAAGGTTTTATGTGGACAGTTAGATCTGTCCAATTTGGGTACAGGTGGATTATTGGAGATGGGGCTAGAGTCATATTCTGGGAAGATGTCTGGTTTGGTACATCTCCTCTATCTGTCCAATTCTGGGAGGTCTGTGTTTGCAATGAGCAATTAGTTATGTTAAGCAACTTTGGGATGGTTAGCTCTTTTTTTATGGGGCACACTGCTTTATTAATTCATAGCAATGTTACAATCATCCAATAGGCTATGACTAAGAAAATCCGGGTAGACATCTATCCAAACTGCATCTACAACACTCTCACACGCATAGCATGCACACCCATGAGCTACCTTATTAGATGTTCTACTAGCAAAACTAAATTCGAAAAACTCAAAAACAGAGCTAATAAGCTCATCTATCTCACTAAATATAGGAGCTAATAAAGAACGCTGGATCTTCCTCCCTTTCCATAGGTTCACCAGTTCTGCACAATCTGATTCACATGAGACTCGCACAAAACCCTATTGCTTTGCAAAAGCTACTACATCTCTAAAGGCTAGAGGTTTAACAGAGTGGATCCAAGATGCCATGATAAATGTGACACCAAGCAGATCTAAAGCCACTGCATCCCTCGCAACACCACCACCTCATGTAATACCCTGCTCTTCTCTGACTGCACCATCACAGTTCATCTTAATCACACCTGGCCCTGGGACATGCCAGGTACACGGTGGTTGGCTAGCTTCCACCTTAGGCACCTTCGTTTCCAAGTAACCCATTGTCTCAGCAATAGACTCCATAGTTTTGATAGGATCATATCCCTTATCATCATGAATCCAACGATTTCCCGAATCCCAAATCGCTGAAATTATCGATACCACTCTCTCCCGCTCCCCTTGGCTGAACATAGATCACATAAGATGTCCATCACCCATGTGTCAGGGTGCAGATTTGGTAACTTCAAGTGCAATATATCACGAGCCGCTATCCAAAATTGTTTCGCATGCCCACATTCCATCATTGCATGATGTAAAGTCATACCGAGCAAGTACTATCTACTCTGACATGCCGCCTGGTAAGGGTTGCGTAATCGGGCAAAATGCCTTTCAAAACCCTCCACCAAAAAACTCGTATTCTCGGTAAAACATCCAAATTCTAGAGTTTTCTTCATTTTTCATCATTTTGCCTACTAGAATGTCCAACTCCACCAGTGATCGATGCCTCTCTACTCTCCTTTACTAATAGAAGAGCACGATAGGCCGATCTAACTGAATAAACACCAACTTTCTCATGATGCCATGCTAGCCAATCTTCTCCTGCACTCCTCCTAAGAGGAATTTGTAATATTGCTCGAGCATCCGGGGCTAGAAATATTTCTTTTATCTTCTCAGTCCTCCACTAATGCTGAACGGGATCAATGAGCCCATTAACTGTCGTCAGGTTTGTATCAATTAGTCTGCCCATTGGACAGCTAGCAGCCAACCTAGGAATCCATCGATCACGCCATATAGACACTGTAGACCCATCGCCAATCCGTTTTAACAGCCCTAGCTCAAGGGCTTGCCGTCCTGCAAGGACTGCTCTCCAAGTTTTTGATGCGGTTCTAGCTGGGGAAACTGACATAAAGTCACAACTTGGATAGTATCTGCTGCTAAGAACACGAGTACATAAGGACTGAGGTTGAGTGAGTAGTCTCCATCCTTCCTTACCAAGTAAAGACAAATTGAAAAGTTCAAAATCTCGAAAACCCAGCCTACTACAACTCTTCGGTCTCGCAAGCTTGTCCCATGAAAGCCAATGCATTGCTTTCTTATCAATCGATCCACTCCACCAAAAACGAGCGACAAGGGAACCGATTTTCTGACAAGTACCCTTTAATAGCTGAAAACAGCTCATACTGAAAGTTGGAATAGCCTGAGTACTACCTTAATCATCACATCCTTTCCTGCATAAGACATTAGTTTATCCCATCCAGTGATCTTACTCCTTATGCGATCAGAGATATACTCAAAGTCTTCATTTGTGAGATTGCCAACAGTTGTAGGTAAACCCAAATACTTCTCACTAAATGCTTCCACCATTATATCCAACTCATGCTTCACCAATTGTCATGTGTCATCTTGAATTCTAGAGCTGAAGAAAATGGAGCTTTTCTCTCTATTTACCATCTGAAATGAAGCCTCATTATACATTTGGAGGATAGTATTTAGACGCGCTGCACCCCGAGTAGATGCATCAATGAAAATGAGAGAATCGTCCACAAATAGAAGATGTGTGATCCATGGTGCTTGATTGCACACCCTGATACCTCGGTCAACAAAACCCCCGGTGTAATTATTTAGGAGAGCTGATAGACCTTCTACACACATTAGAAAGAGGTAAGGATAAACTGGGTCTCCCTGCCTTATACCACGGGTAGGAATGAAATGTGGCAGCAATTCACCGTTAACCTTTACTGAGAATCTGACAGACGAGACACACCTCACAATAAGGTTTATCAAATGATATGAAAAGCCCAACTTGGGCATCATTGCCTTAAGGAAAGGCCATTCCACCCTGTCATACGCCTTCATCATATCCAGTTTCACAGCACAAACACCTTAATTTGATTTCTTTCTTCGCCTCATTGTATGGATACACTCAAAAGCAACCAAGGCATTATCCGTAATTAAACGCCCCGGAACAAAAGCACTTTGCTCCTGGCTGATTGTTTCCTCCAAGACTGGCCTTAATCTCAGAGAGATCACCTTTGTACATATCTTGTAAATCACCGTACACAAGGATATTGGACGATATTGCTTAATCGACTGTGGACTTCGAACTTTCGGAATTAATACAATTGATGTGTCATTGAGTTCACTTGGAAGCTCACCCCCACTCAGTAAATCCAACACCGCCGGCACCACAATTGTTTCCACAGTCTCCCAATGGCGCTAGAAAAACCCTGCAGTAAAACCATCTACCCCAGGAGCCTTTGAAGGATGCATCTGAAATAAAGCGATCTTGATCTCCTCCTCTGTAAATGGTTTATCCAAAGACGCCCTCATCTCATCTGTACCACGTTCCTTGACATAGTGCAATAATGATCCATATTTGGTGTCCCTTGATAAGTGTAAAGTTGTTGATAATTTTTTTGAATCTCTTCATGTATTTCTACCTCATCTACAACAAAGAGTCATCATCTCTTCTAAGAGAGGAAATTCGATTAGTCCTTTTTCTCCTAGAAGCATGAGCATGGAAATAAGTCGAGTTCTTATCCCCTGCCTTTAACCACTGAACACGAGACCGCTGCTTAATCCAGATTTCCTCTTGAGCAAGAACTTTATTAATTTCTGCCATCACATCCCTCTCCTCTTTACAAGGACCCGTACCCATGGAACTCATCCTTAGCCGGTCCAAATCCTTGCGGAGCTTGGATAACTTATTCTTAAATTTCCAAAAGTTTTATCACCCCATTTATCCGGCCCCTTCTGCATATTCCGCAGTGTACTCATCACACCTTTCAAACCGCCACTGGTAGTATTCTCTGCCCAAAGCTTTTCAACAGTTTGATCATACTCAATATGCCTTTGCCACACATTCTCATACCTAAAGGCCCTCTTACCCTTACTACCAACAGATTGTTCTTTTCTTGTCATGCGAATAAGGATGGCACAGTGGTCAGACTCCACCATGCTTAAATGATGGGCTCTTGACACTATAAAGTTCTCATATAAAGCATTATTGCTAAAGTCACGATCTAGCCTTGCCTTGACATTCGCTCCATCTGGCTGCCTATTATCCCATGTGAAAGGTAGCCCGGACCAACCATGACCAGTCAGGTTGCAATCTTCTAGACATTCCTGAAATGCCCGCATCTGAGGCTCAGGACGATCTGAAACACTGAAGTGCTCACTTGCAAACAAAGTCTCATTGTAATCGCCTGCACACAGTCATGGATAATCCAGCGAATGAGACAGCCACTTTAGAAGCGTCCAACTCAGATATTTGTTATCCTTCCTGGGCTCACCATAAAATCCTGTGAAACCCCAGGTCATCTCATCATCCCCCATAGACTTGATAAGGATGTCAATATGGTTTAAATTAAAACTTTTCAATTCCACTTCCACATCCTCCTTCCAAAACAGCCCAATGCCACCAGTGAGCCCATCACTATGCACTTCAAAACTCCCTCCAAAGCGTAGAGAGTTAGCCAATTTTTCTACTCTTTTACCTCCAATCTTTGTTTCCATCACAAAGAGAAGAGTGGGCGCTTCCCGCTTCACTATATTGCGGAGTTCTCTAACTGTCAGATGGTTCCCAAGCCCCCGACAGTTATAACAAATGAAACTCATTGGTCCAGGCATGGTTGGTTCTCATCCGCCGCCAGATTGTCAGCGCCAGATTGTTGTGCTTCCTCATCCACAGTGCCCTTAGGTCTCTTTGTCGGGACACTAATGCCAGATACTTGGAGAATTAGCAAAAGCGTTTCTCTTCTGCCCCATTGGATCATCCTCAAACATCACTACATCATTAGGTCCTTTGATCGACGGGAAAGCAAAATCCAGTAGTACTTTAGGAGTCTCCCTCCTCCTGTACACTTGGGTATTCAACTCACGGACACCTCCAGTAGCCCTAAAATTGAAGCTTGAGACCACATTCTTCCCATGGCTAGTAGAGGGATCATACAGGCGGTTTGGGGCATTCCCATTATCTTTACCAGCTCCATCACACTAGACAGTAGAGTCACCCTCACGGTTTTGAGAAGCATCATCTATATTCCTTGATTGCTGCCATTGCGATTCATGTTTCCATGGCTCCTGAAAACGCAGCGAAGCATCATACGGCAATTTACCTTCTTCATCTCTTTCCGCGGGTGTTTGACAGAAATTTTTAGAGTGGACAACTCGCCCACACGAGAAACAGAAGTACAGTAGACGCTCATATTTTATTGGGTACCAATCTACCGTCTTCCTCTTTTTGGATTCAATCGGGAAACCCCTCATAGAGGTTCATCAAGATCAATTCAGACCCTAGCCCTCAGACTCTGTCCCCAACCAGAGCTAGAACCATTGCCACGCAGATCCAGGCCGATAAAATCCCCCACCTAGCAAGCAATAGACTTTCCTCGCACTTCATTCATCCAGTTGAAGGGCAGATCATCACATCTGAACCATATCGGAAGACTCTTGAATTTGATCTTCGATGGTTTCATACTCATATCGAAGTTATCTATAGCAACCGCATGTTTTGAGACTGTCCATGGTGCTCCCTCCTAGATGCGCTTACGATCTCTCTCAAAATCCATACTTGCTAAGAAAACATTGTCCCCCTTAGCACTGAAGGTCAGACCCCTAGGGTTGCCCCATTGCGGGCGCAGAGCGCTGTTGATCGTCTGAATATGGAATTTTTTTCCTGACAAAACCTTGCCCACCACAGCAAACCTCACAGGAGCCTCCCCATCCTCCTCGTCCTCCATCACCAAGACTTTCTTCTCCCTGGCGGTGAGTCCCAGCTTGGCAAACTTTGTCGTGACCCCACAGGTCGCTCCTTCCTCGCCACCATATGCCCCCTGGTCGCATCAGCCTCTGCCTGCGTCCCCGCCATAGCAGAACACGCGAGAGGCAATACCAGACGTGGTACAAGTCGCCTCCTAGCACCGTGTAGGATCCAATCGCCTCACACGCCACCAGAGCCCCTAAACCCTAAGAAAACGGTTCGGGCTAATCGGTATTACTGCGGGGATGGTTAGCTCTTTGAAACTTACTTTTCGTAGAGCTTTTAGCCCTAAACTTTATGAACAATGGTTAGAACAGTTACAAATTGCAAGTAGTATTTCCTTTTTGGCTGACTGTGATTCTCTTATTTGGAAATACACAACTAGTGGCCAGTATTCTACTAGTTCTTGTTATAACATCATTAGCTTTAGAGGGGTCACTCCTGTTTATATTCCTGCTATTTGGTCTATAGTTGTGCCCCCTAGGATTCATATCTTTCTGTGGCTTCTCTCTAACAATAAGCTTATGACAAGAGATAATCTGCAGAAAAGAAACCTAGGAAAACCTACTTGCTGTGTGTTTTGTGCTGAAGAGGAATCAATCCATCACCTCTTTTTTAAATGTATTGTAGCTTCTAAAACCTGGGAAGTTGTCTCTACTTTCTTCAAACTTGAGCTTGGTCATGACTACCTGTCCATAGCTAGGTTTTGGATTTCAAAAAAAGGCATCAAGCTTTCAATGCCATATGTGCTGCGGTGCTTTGGAGCATTTGGAAATTGAGAAATGCTTTGATTTTTTATTCCCAAACTTGGATCTCTATGAAGCAGGTTTGGTGGCTGATTCTCAGAACACTCAAGAAATGGAGGCTAATTTTCAAGGAGGATATGCTTCCTCAGGTGGACCTCTTCTCAGGTGTGGTGGACAGCATGTGTAAGGAACTGAGCGCGCTGGAGAGGGGGTAAGCTCTCCTCCTAGTTTGAGGGGGCTGGCTGCCTGCTCCGTCGTCCATGTTGCGCCAATCACACCTACCAGCAGCTTCGGAGGAGTGGCTGCCTCGCCACTGACACCATTCTGGGTCCAGTCGTGGAACTCGCAGCAGCCGAAGACAGGACTGCTACCAGCTGAGGAGACCAGAGCTGCCCTCAAGAACGTCTACGAGCGCTACAGATCATGACCTTGATCTCTTTTGCTGTAACCTGTGTGACGGAGTGCAGATGGCTTCAGTTTCAGTTCTCTAGACCAGTTCCTGTCTTTTAGCCGTTTTTGTTAAGTCGGATATTGTTCAGTTCTTGCTTTCGTTTCTTTAGGCTGTACTTTGTGTAAACGACTATGTTTCTTGGGCTGGTTTCATTTGAAATGGAACCGTGAATCCCCTGTTTGGGGGCCTTTTGATCTAAAAAAAACAGCAACAATGTGGTCATTGGCAGTAATAACCAAGCTACAATTTACCTTCGCCTTGCCGGCAAAGAGGTGCAAAGGTTGGAAAGTAACAACCGACGAATAATCATTGGCATTGCCATCGGTGCAAGTGTTGCTTTCTTTGGTATTGTGTCACTCCTCTTGCTACTGATGAGTAGGCAGCTGTGTGCTCACAGGATGAAAAATCTTCAAGATGGTGGTGGCATTATAATGTTCAGGTACGCTGATTTGCAACGTGCGACAAATAACTTCTCTGAGAAGCTAGGGACAGGTGGTTTTGGTTCTGTATTCGAGGGGTTTCTGAATGACTCTTCCGCAATAGCAGTTAAAAGGCTTGACGGTGCTCATCAAGGCGAGAAACAATTCAGAGCTGAAGTAAGATCAATTGGAACCATTCAGCATATCAATTTAGTTAAACTAATTGGTTTCTGCACTGAGGGCGATAGGAGGTTGATCGTCTATGAATACATGCAAAATCGTTCTCTTGAAGCCCATTATTTCGAAGCAACGCCACAGGCTTGAAATGGAGCATCAGGTATCAAATTGCTCTCGGAGTAGCTAGAGGACTGGTCTATTTGCATGATAATTGCCGGGATTGCATCATACATTGTGATATTAAGCCAGAGAACATACTCCTTGATGCATCATTTGTCCCAAAAGTCGCAGATTTTGGACTGGCAAAGTTTCTTGGAAGGAATTTCAGTCAAGTTCTCACTTCAATGAGAGGAACATTAGAATACCTTGCACCTGAATGGCTCAGTGGAACTGTTATTACAGCAAAAGTTGATGTCTACAGCTATGGCATGATTTTGTTGGAAATTTTATCAGGAAAGAGGAACTCGGTAGACAGTGTACAACTGGTGATAATTATGACTATTTCCCTGTGAAAGTCGCAAATAAACTACTGGAGGGGGTGTGGGGAGTTTGGTGGACAACAATCTACTTGGTGATGTCCACTTGGAGCAGGTGGAAAGAGCTTTCAAGGTTGCATGTTGGTGTATTCAAGATGATGAGTTTGATCGGCCCACAATGGGTCAAGTCGTTCAGTATCTTGAAGGTTTTCTTGAACTCAACATGCCCCCAATGCCAAGGCTACTTCAAGCTATTGCAGAGAATGCACTCGCAAAATGTAAGCAAGATTTTATTTGAGCAAACATATTAATTTGAGCACAATTTGCTGTACATCCTAGAATATAAGAAGAGACATGATAAGCTTATCAGGTTTTTCACAAGTGCATTTTGTATAATACTGATAAAAGACTATGGCACGTCAACATATATTGGTAGACGTCAACATATATTGGTAGCATGCCTAACTGTGTTTTCTTCTATATGTGCATGTAGCCGATTTGTACCTGCATCAAGCTTCACAAGAGGTGGGAAAACTGAAAGATGTCGAAAGCAGCGCACAGCACCAGGTGGCTCAACCTTGACATGAAGACAGGTTGCTGCAGTCATGGAGTAGAGTTTCCCTTCAGTGATTGTCTAAATCCTGAAATAAAAGTGCCAACTTAGCATGTGCTCTGTTAAACCGCTTTGTATATATGAACTAATAAATGAGTCTGCATCTTCCTAGTATTAATTATTTCTATTAGGTTCTGTAAGATAGAGAGGCGATTTGTAAGATATGATGTAATGTTCAAAATGTTACTCCCTCCGGTCCAAATTAATTGTCGCAAATTTAGGAAAAATGTTGCCTAAATCTTTCTAGGTTCGATGAATCTGTGTCAACTAATTTGGAACAGGGGTAAGTAGTAGTTCTTGTGCAGTTGCATACAATAAGCTACCTAGAGTTGTGCCCGATGCCTACTAAAAATGTAAGAAAAAAATATGTGCTAATATTGCAAAGCCTTAAGATGGGGGGAAAGTTCATGAATTAATTAGATGAATCACATTACAGTGAATTGTATCTAGCAGTACTTAAGCACATACAGGAGGACAATGGATGGCAGGTAAGTATATATAATGCCTTTCATCGTGTGAAATGTTTTGTACATTGACAAGAAGGTTGCAGAATTTCCTTTCCAGGCAGAGACAACTATAATTCAAACCCAGCCCAAAGGAAATCATAAATGTCAAAAGTACATGAACGGCTTAATATGACATCTCATATCGAGTGGAGGCCTCCAGTAGAGCGCACTGCCTATTTGTTCAACGCTCTCATACGAAGATGTTGCACATGTAGGTTGCATTTCACTGCAGGTTATCGAGAAGTTGCAGAGCAGCAAAGAGCCATTGTTCCAGAAGTCGCCATTCCCATATTCATAGCGAGTCGACATTATCCGAGCATTTTTGGACAGGAAACATATCCAGAAACTCGTGTCAGTTTAAGAATTAGCTTTTCTAGAGCAATGTACAGGAGATCATGATCCAGTAGGACAAGTTGTTCAAACCTTCCATTTGCAGCGAGTGAAATGAAACAAACCCCCAGGGCTAGAGTTTCTACCTAGACCTGCATCCCACTAGTATTTCTGTGATACTCACGGAACAATGTGATCACTAGATCACCACATCATAGAACAAAGATGGACTTGGAGGGGTGAAGTAGTTATCAGTGCAAGGTCACACTGCATTTCCTCGTACAACGTATGTCAATATGCGCAGCTGCGCGAGTAAAGTGGTACAATAAGAGTCCACTCTCGCTCACTTGTCACTTCCATTGCCAGGGCCGTGCACAGGGAAACATGGGAGAGACTATTATTGCCAGTTAGGCTTCCATAGTTATACTGAGTTAATGATAGCAATAAAACAAAGTGTATCCTGTTGAAGTGTATAAGTTGATTGCACTAGCCCTTTTCAGTTCGGAATTTTGGTTGCGTTGGCTAGTGCATGAAGCTTGACATATCCCAGTGGTAGGTTTTACACATTGATCAGGGGTGGAGGAAGGATTGAAATAGAAAGGAAGGAAACCTAATCTTATGAATGAACTTGCCGTTTGCACCATTTATGGTCTCTTTGTACTGAGAGACATCTACTTGCTGATTGAGATGTCAACTGCTGAAAGCCTGATGATCAGGTCATACATAGAAGTTTCTCTGCACCCATTGGTTTTGTACATAAGTAACTTCCAGCCTCGTCAGTTCTCCTAAGCAGTTTGTCAATCTTATCTCTGTTCACATCAATCTATTAACCATGGCTTATATAGAAAATAATCCGATATATGAAACTTACAAGGTATGCTGCAAACATGGTTGGTTCTCCACCCCCAATTTCTTCAACTTGGTTGCCAATAAATGGTCCCAACTCTTGCTGTTGCCCGCTCGTAGACGCGATGCCATTGACGTTTGGCAGGCCTAGGGTGATGGTCTGTGACGCTCCTTAAAAGGCTGGGCAGCTAATTCTAACAAATTGGCTAAGGCCGAGAAATCCTCGATCCTCCATCAAATCCAAGAGCTGGATTTGTTGGCTGACAGTGCTGGGCTTGATGAGGATGGGTGGGCGCATAGGTATCATCTTCAGGATCGCCTGGTTAATATCTTCGAGAGAGAGGAGGAGTACTGGCGCCAGCGTGGCCGTATTAAATGGACGCTTCATGGTGACGCGAATACCAAATTTTTTCATGCCATAGCGAATGGCAGGCGTAGAAAATGTCTGATTAAATCTCTGAATACTCCTGCAGGAGCTATCACTGATCTCCCGGCGACTCAAGAGCACGTTTACTCCTATCGCGAGCTGATGGACTCGGGAGACCCAGTCTGCCTCTCGCTTAGACCTGATCTCTGGATGGAAGATCAGAGGGTATCCGGGGCAGAAAATGCAGCGCTTGCCCTTACCTTTCTCCCTGAGGAACTAGATGCAGTTCTGAAAGAAACCAAAACTGGTACAGCCCCTGGTCTGGACGGATTTCCTGTTGCTTTCTTTAAGTTTTTCTGGCCGGTTCTTAAACCCTTAATCCTTAAAATTCTCAACGATTTTATGCTAGGTAGAGTTGATATCTCGCGTTTGAATTTTGGAATCTTATCTCTAATCCCCAAAGTGCCTGGGGCTGATGACATCAAGCTGTTCCGTCCTATTGTGCTAATCAACGTCCTCTTTAAGTTGATCTCGAAAGTGCTAGCCTCTAGATTGTCTGCGATAGCGCATTGCACAATCTCCCTCTCCCAAACAGCGTTTATCAAAGGGGTGCCTCACCATGATGGGGCGCTAGCTCTGCACGAAATCATCCATGAGTTAGTGGCCAAGAAGATGAGAGCTGTCATTCTTAAGTTAGATTTCGAGAAAGCTTACGATCGTGTTAGGTGGCCGTTTCTTCGTGAGGTGCTGACTCGAAAGGGTTTCGATTCAGGACTTGTTCACTGGCTTATGCAACTAGTTTCTGGCGGCCAGACGGCGATCAGTATTAATGGGGTTGTAGGCCCCTATTTTAGGAATAGGAGGGGAGTTCGTCAGGGTGACCCCATTTCCCCCCTCCTGTTTGATTTCCTTGCTGACGCGCTCGCTGCAATCCTTGACGCAGCGTCAGCGGCAGGCCACATCCAGGGAGTGGTTCTCCACCTGATCCCAGGAGGGGTCTCGCATCTCCAGTATGCGGATGACATGATCCTTCTTCTCGACCTAAACGACCAGTGTCTAACAAATATCAAGATCAACTTTGAAATCGCTTCAGGCCTCAAGATCAACTTCCTCAAGAGTGAGGTTTTTGTTCTTGGCGTTGAGAAAAGCGAGCACTCTAGAATTGCTAGACTGCTGAACTGCAAAGAGGGAACCCTGCTTGGCAGTATTACTGTGTGTGGCCATCGTTCCGGGTTTCTGTGTGTAAGACTCCTGGCTTTATTAATTTAAAGTCGGGCGGCTGTTGCTACCTTTTATTTAAAAAAAAGACAGCTACAGCAGCCTAAGGATGTACACATTCTACAGGTGGGCTAAACAGTTAATACAGCTTCTGATAGTAGCTAGCCAACCTCAAGATACTCATGACAGAGAAACTCGTTCAAGTGGCTGACATTCTCCACTCCATCTCTATTTGAAAGGGCGAGATGCAGAGTGCAGGGTGCATTATTTATTTTTATCTAGTGTGTAACATGCGGTCATACAGGCGGCTAGCTGGTCAGAATAATTGACAATACCTACCACTTCACATATAATTTTCCTATAGGTACTGGATTTAGAAAAAGATATCACACCACTTGGTTAGTAAATTAGGAATATCTATCACTGTCATTAGGGGAATGCTTGACTGTATCACGATGGTTGATATTGCCCAGTGTTTTATGTACCCAGTTCTAACTAAACTTAGCATCCATCCCATACTTCTCTACTCCGCTAGCTCTACAAGCTGTTCAGCATGGACCACTTCCTCACCCTTCTCGGATTATCCTTGTCCCTATACTTCCCCCGATATTGTGCTGCCACAGACACCATTACATCCAGGCAAGCACTTGTCGGGAATGACAGGATCATATCCCGCAACGGCAAGTTCGCTCTCGGCTTCTTCCAGACAGGCAGTAAGTCCCCCCACAACACCCTGAACTCGTACCTAGGCATATGGTACAACAATGTCCCCAAGCTAACACCAGTATGGGTCGCAAACGGTCATAGCCCAGTCACAGACACCACCACACCGGAGCTGATAGTATCCAGTGATGGCAACCTTGTCATCTTAAACCGAGTCACCACATCCATCATCTGGTCTACACAGACGAATACCACGAGCAACAACAACACTGCTACGCTATTGAACAGTGGAAACCTCATCCTACAGAATTCCTCAAACTCATCAAATGTGTTATGGCAGAGCTTTGACTACCCCACAGATACCTTCCTCCCTGGAATAAAACTTGGTTGGAACAAGGTCACTGGTCTGAATCGTAGTCTGGTTTCTAGGAAGAATTTGATTGACCTAGCTCCTGGAATATACAGTGAAGAATTAGACCCAAGTGGTGCCGATCAGTACATCTTGACACTGCTGAACTCTTCCATACCATATTGGTCGAACGGGGTATGGAACGGCCAATACTTTCTATCAGTACCAGAGATGGCAGGCCCCTTTGTTGTAAATTATTCATTCGTCAATAATGACCAAGAGAAGTATTTCACATATAACTTACTAGACGAGACAATCATTTTTCGTCATCTGTTGGATGTCTCCGGCCGAACAAAAACATTGATTTGGCTTGAGACCTCACAAGACTGGGTGATGACATATGCCCAACCGAGAGTTCAATGTGATGTGTTTAATGTTTGTGGACCATTCACTATTTGTAATGATAATATGCTTCCATTCTGCAACTGTATGAAGGGATTCTCTGTAAGATCTCCTGATGACTGGGAGCTAGATGATCGAACAGGCGGCTGTGTGAGAAATACACCATTAGATTGCAGTATCAACAAAAGCATAAGTAAGCGAGACAGGTTCTACCCTATGCCATGTGTTGGGCTGCCCAATAACAGCCACAGTATAGAAGATGCAACAAGTGCAGATAAATGTGCCGAAGTTTGTCTGGGCAATTGCACTTGCACTGGATATTCCTATGGTGATCATGGATGTAATGTTTGGTTTGGCGAAATAATAAATGTGAAACAGCAACAATGTGGTGATACTACTAATACTAACAGAGCCACTATTTACCTTCGTGTAGCCAACAAAGAGGTGCAAAGGTTGGAAAGCAACAGAAGACGAATAATCATCGGCGTCGCAATTGCTGCAGGTGTTGCTTTCTTTGGTTTATTATCAATCTTCTTGCTACTGATGATTAAAAGGATCAAAAGGTTGTCCTCTCATAGAACGGAAAACCTTCAAGTTGGTGAGGGCATCATTGCGTTTAGATACATTAATTTGCAACGTGCAACAAAAAACTTCTCTGAGAAGCTAGGGGCAGGTGGTTTTGGTGCTGTATTTAAGGGGTTTCTAAATGACTCTACTGCCATAGCAGTTAAAAGGCTTGATGGTGTTTGTCAAGGAGAGAAGCAATTCAGAGCTGAAGTGAGATCGATTGGAATCATTCAGCATATCAATCTACTTAAACTAGTTGGCTTTTGTACTGAGGGTGATAGTAGGTTGCTTGTCTACGAACACATGCAGAATAGTTCTCTTGATGCTCATTTATTTGGCAGTAATGCTACAACTTTGAAATGGAGCATTAGGTATCAAATAGCTGTCGGAGTTGCTAGAGGACTGGTCTACTTGCATGAGAGTTGCCAGGATTGCATCATACATTGTGACATTAAGCCAGAGAACATACTTCTTGATGAATTATTTGTCCCAAAAATCGCGGATTTTGGGATGGCAAAGTTTCTCGGAAGGGATTTTAGTCGGGTTCTCACTACAATGAGAGGAACAATTGGATACCTTGCACCTGAATGGATTAGCGGAACTGTTATTACAGCAAAAGTTGATGTCTACAGCTATGGCATGCTTTTGTTGGAAATTGTATCAGGAAAGAGGAACTCAGGTAGACAGTATACAACTGGTGATGATTATGTTTATTTCCCTGTGAAAGTGGTAAATAAACTAGTGGAGGGAGATGTGGCGAGTTTGGTGGACAACAATCTACATGGTGATGCCAATTTGGAGCAGGTGGAAAGAGCCTTGAAGGTTGCATGCTGGTGTATTCAAGATGATGAGTTTGATCGACCCACAATGGGTGAAGTTGTTCAGTGTCTTGAAGGTCTCCTTGAGGTCAACATACCCACAATGCCAAGACTACTTCAAGCTGTCGCAGGGAGTTCACACTCAGAATGTAAGCATGACTTTATCTACGCAAACATCTTAATTCGAGCACAATTTGTTGTCTTGCTGAGACATGCCAATTTGCCAAGCACACAGGGTTTTGTCACAAGCACATTTTCTATAGTACTGATTAAATCCTATAGAACATCAACATTTCTTACTATAATTTCTAACTATGTTTTCTTCTATACGTGCAGGAATTTTTCTGTTCCAATTTAGAAAGAGAATTAGCGAGTGTGTACCATGTGAAAATGCTCAAGAGAAAACTGACAGAAGCCAGCTGGACTAGGAGTCTAGGACAGACCAATAGCACCTATATAGGCTTGCACACAACTTCTGGTAGCAAAATCACCCTTATCTGCAATCTAGTGGCTGAGATATATTGACTCAACATGTTTATGTAAATCTCAGCAAACAAAACATGAATATTTCCACCAGCTTACCAGAAAACTACTAAACCCCAATTTCAAGAACTTGGCACCTTGGACGAAGAAATCTCTTCAAAAATGCTTGGCACTTCTCCATTCCTGAGGTAGATTTACCCCACTGCCTCTTAATCCCTCTTAGTCCCGGCTTACTCCCGACAACATCAGGATTCAGGTAAGGTTGAACCAGGATTGGGCATGCAGGATGCGGCGAAGAGTGGATTCAGGTAAGCCTTTTTCAGGGTGGCGTGGCGGCGGCAGCAGAGGCGTTGCAGGGGATGGCGCGGCGATGGCTGGTGGGTCAGGTTTCGGTGGGGAGGGGAGAGTCAGAAAGGTCTGACTGCTTGAAGCTGCGGGTTGAGAAGGAGGAGGAGAATAGGGTCAGGACTCAGGAACAGTAGCGGGGGTAGTCGGAGAGAGGGGGTTCCGCCGAGGACTAATCGCCGGCGTGGCGAGAGGGGAGGGGAACCTTTGCTGCGCTTGTGTTGCTCAGACAATCGGATCGAACGGTTGGAACGACAGCGCATGGATACGAGATGTACTTGGTACCAAATCCAAATTCAATATACATATACAGATCAAGAAAAAATATACTTTTGGCGGGAAGCATGGGCTTGTTTTGATATTAAATTACCACGGCTTCACCCGGCTACATGGACTAGAGATATCATCTGTGATCCGATCATTGTTGATGGTGATCGTGCAAAGATTGTGACAATCATGTGGGCTATCTAAACGTCGCGCAATAATATTACCCATGATAGGGGCAGCTTGGATCCTGTTCAGACCATGAAGAGGACCCAAGAGGCTTTGGCAGTGCTCGACTTGCCTCAGCAACATGCCAAGATTTTGCCGGGATATGGATGGAGGCCACCTGATGCTGGGCTGGTTAAAATCAACACTGATGCCGGCATTGCTTTTGATTCCTTCAGAGCGGGGATAGGAGGTATTGTCAGGGACTCTTCCTCCTTTATTGCGTCGGGGATAGGAGGTATTGTCAGGGATTCTTCCTCCTTTATTGCGGCATGGAGCAAACCCTACCCTGGGGTTATCGACCCGATGATTGCTGAAGCTTTGGCGTTACGAGATGGTGTGATTTTCGCAAAGCTTCAAGGATTTACGCTGAGTGGTGATGGAGATTGGCTGGAAAGAGGTTGTGGACCTCTGGGACTCGCACAATGGTTCTGCGCTGTTGTAGCACCTGTTCTACATGAATCGAAGGGCTTTTCTTTTCCTTTAGTTCGTTTGTGATTCAACATGTACTAAGATCAGCTAATGTCCCAGCCCATCTTTATGCCAAGCACGCTTGCACACTGACGGCTTCAGACTGCTGGATGTACTCTCCCCCCAGTTTCGTTGTTACTAGTCTCCAGGCTGATGGAGCTGGTATTATTTGAATAAAGCACTGAAGTTCGATGCAAAAAAAAAGAGTAAGTTTTGATCATAGACAAAAATATAAACATATAAAATATCAATAGATCGATCATGTGCTTGATCTCATAACCAAGTTTAGTATTTCCCCTCACTTTTTTATTGCAATGAACTTTAGAGGGGGCACATTAGCAACAATAAAAAGTAGCCTTCCTGCAAAATATCATGTGAAAAGAAACTGCAACACAGTGATCTTGACTTCTGTAAAAGAAACAAAACTTTGGATTCAGAACTTTAGGTCAGAAAGTAACAAACCAATAGGTTGAAAAGAAGCATCATAAAACCGTTTACCAGCTCTGTCGGATTTAAAATGAAATAGTCACTCAGCCCTGTGTCGGGTACAAAATGAACTACAACAAAATTACCTGTGTACACGAAAGAATCTACCTCAAGATTTAACAGCATATCCATAAATGGAGTATATATCTAGTGTCAATTAGAAGAAAAAAGAATACTCATGTCCTGATAAAATCACGCGATAAAAAGGTTCATGTCCAAGGAGAAGAAAACATATATTCATCAGACTAAACAATTACAACACCAGCAGCGCCTTCCAAAATTTTGCATGGCACGGTCAACACTCTGGGAGCTCCAGTAGTACGCTAAGCAGGGGGGCATCTTCAAGATCAGTCCAATAAGTGACATGGCTGGAACGAGTGGCAGAAAGGTCCAAGCATCAGACAATACTCGGCACATCTCCAACCCAGCTGCAAACTGCTCGTGGCCATCGAGTTCTAATGCAGTCTACTAATGGTGCATGCTGGCAAGTTTGAAATGGCAGAGCAAGAGAAAGAACACTGTCATCCTTGCTGCCGCTGGTCGATGAGCTTGCAACGTCAGCTAGATACTCATCCTGAGTCCACCTGGGTGGGACGCTGACATTCAACTTACATATCCGAGGTCTTTGTACTGGGATTGAGCCTCCTGAATTTGCATTTCCATTGAGCACAGACTTAGCGATTCCATTGAAGTGGTAGATAGTGAATTGCTTCTTTCCCATAAGGCCAGTTGGATCCTTCATGCCTCCAGACCTTTTATCCAACTGTAGAAGTGCCTGCCAGAATTCACTCCATACTATAATGCCCGGATTACACAGGTCATCAAGCTTATCAGAAGGAAAGGTTATGTCGGTCTCCCTGAGAACTTGTTGGAATCCCTCGACACTAATAAAGCCTCCACCCCCACTTTGATCTTGTGCATCAAATGCCCTCCTTATTTTGGATTCCCGCTCTTCCAGCTCATTCTCCTCTTGGACATTGGGATTTAAGGCAAAAAGGACAGTGTAGTGACTTTCACTTCCCACCACCCATATAGGCCATTTCGGGCACTTTAGGTACTGACCAACCTTGCACAGATTTAGTGATTCCAGAAGGGTAAGGAAACCAACTTCAACATCATTCGGTATGCCTTTTAGGGACATACCACCACCAAGGTCCATCTTGCCATCAAATACATTTGGGACAGCCTCTCCACAAAGCAGTAAATTCACAATTTCCTGCAAAATACCACAGCAGTTACATATGGATTGACCTGATGTATAATATTGATTATCAAATTTAACAAAAAAATGGGCACTAACATAAATGCCGGTTCAATACTATATAGCATCCAAGTGAAGTCAGCACTGTATTGCAATAGTAGACACAATGTGAACTGCTAAGTAAAGTTTAACACCCTGTGGCCTGTAAAAGGGTTAACCTGAAAGTTCTACCGATTGGGCCAAAACAAAGGTTACATGCCAGTGGTAAGTGTAGCTCCAGTTAAATTGGCAGTGTGATACTAAAGAGGGGTGTTACAGCAAACCTATTGTGCTAAATGCTGGGGTATACAACGATGCTATATGTACCTGAGAAGCGTGCCCAAATGGAGCTGTGACTAATGGTTGGCTTGGATCATCCCTGTCTGCTTGGATACATTCCTGAATTAAACGATGAAGTTCAAGTACACCTTTAAATATGCAATGTATTTAATCATGCAAACAAAATTTAACAAAATGCACATAACTTGACATGGACAACATACCAATCCCCGCGAGAGTAGAGAAGAGATAAGAAATAGCATGGCTCCCAGTCGACTTTCAAACAGACGAATGTTTGCCAGAAGCAGGTGGAATGCATCCTTCCTTGAGGTGAATGTACTTATTCTAAGAACTTTCTGGAAATCAATTGCCGATTCAACAGAAAGGCCTTCCAAAGAAGCGTCGATTTCCTGCAGTAAATTCCATGAGAGAGTTATAAGCATTTGTACATGGAAGTATAATCAACTTCGAAACATCTCAAAGCTTATAAGCACCTTAGTGTTATCAAGTCCACTTACCCCACGATTGACACCTCCAATCAATGCCACAGCAGCTCTTTTCCCGGTTCCGCATAAAAATAGAATTTCCACCATTGCATGAACCAGTGCTCTAATGAAAAATAATTAATTTGAATATTAAGAAAGTATAGTGCTGTATATTCTGCGTCTCGAATAACATTTCCGGATACATCTAAAATCTATTCTAAACTAGTAATGATGAGAGCAATAATAGGTATGGATGTAATTAGGTTCTCTAACAAATATAAATGCCTAGAGCATTGTTGTTGCTTCAATAAGCAAATGGCAAGGGTTTCTAATTGTTCACTGACATACAATGTTTTGGTTGTAAATCAAGCGATCTGTCACAAACACATAAATAAACTACTAATTAAGAAAGATCGCAGGTTTAAATTCAGGTTGTTTATCTCACAAGTCAGATGCCAGTTTCTTATTTTCATAATGATGAGCAGTGGTTTTGAAGAATTATTGAACAGATAAATGGTCACAGGACAATGCTGACATCAGCATAATTGTTAAGGAGCAAAAGGAACCACCTCGTCTTTACATCCTCAGTTAGAGAAGAAAAATCATCCCTTGCAGCAAAAGAACTCTGATAAAAGCGTCTTTGCCCCGAAGCATATGACGGATCACTGACCTCTGGGTTACCCAAATTATCAGAGAAAAACAAAAGATATTTAAGGACATATGCCTGCAAAACAGGTCATAACAAAGTTGTTATCAGAATTGATGAGCTTGCTGAGAGCATAAACAATTCCACAGCAGATACCAAAAGAAAATAATAGACTTGTGACAGCAGAATGCTAGAGCGGTACTACCTATCCCTTGCGAAGATAAGTCTGTTCAGACTTGTGATCAACAAAGATAGGGTTTGTTCATCAGGATAAATTAGTGTAGCAAATCAGAAAATAGGACTTAAAATCATATCAAGGCGAGCTCATAGAAAAAAGGTAGATTGGTAAAATTACTCAGCTTTAAACATCTTTTTGTTATCAAATTTAAAGTAATGGCAGAACGCTCCAGCCTATACTTAGACATGTTTGTTCCAACATTCAATGATCCAAGATAATTTGTTTTCTTATTATCAGGATTGCTAGACAGGATGCTTAGTCTGTGTCGAGTTGTACTGATACTGCTGAAAATGTTCAGGCAGTCAAGCTGAAATGACCCAGTTACCATAGCTTCCAGTTGCAGAATGGGAGTTGCAGCAATGAAATTGTTTTAGGAATAGAGAATACATGTAAGAACTTATGTCAACAGAAACAAGTAGATGGAAAGTAAAACAAGGATGGAAATATTGTACTCCATCCAATCCAAATTACTTGTCGCAGATTCATTGAACCTAGACAGATTTTAGGCAACATTTTGCCAAAAACTGCGACAAGTAATTTTGATCAGAGGGAGTACTAAGCTATAGGAAAGGAAATATGGAGAACGTCTATTGGCACTACTAACGATACCCAAAACAACATTCAACAATTCACAATTAGATCAAGCGAGGAATATGCACCTGCACTGTAGCTAAGACACCACAGGGGCCACCTTCATGTTGTACCAGTCCCATAGTTGTTTCCGCGTCAGAGCTAAACCTGCATGCATTTTGACAATAGTTAGATGAAAAAATATTATATGCCCAGCATTCATTTGAGTTACAGAAGGTATGATATGATTATATGAGGTATGGTAGAGCCATGTTATTTCCAGAAACTATATGTATTTAGTTTTTGGCACAAGCATGCAAATGCATGTTGATTTCCTCAACGAATCTGGTCAGATTTCTACTTTGCAGCTAGAGTTACAAGTCAAACTAATTCATAGTGGCGTCTTGTGTTTCCTGCGGATGAGGAGGGTTTATGAAATGGATCTGCATCTCACTGGTAACCAGTCAGCAAATTTTTAACTCAGACGACTCTGAAGCACGATCGTAACAAAGGCATACTTAACCTTATGTGTCTAAGTCAGTTACAAATAAACTTACCCAAACCAAAAGGTCTCCTTTAGCTGTGGGCAGCGAAGACATGAAAGCCAATATTGATACAGAGGAACAAAAAAAGTTGATCAAGTCAATCCTAAGAAGCTTGGACGGAAAACTGGGGCTCCTGGACAAAATACTGGTGTTCAATACAAAATACTTGAGCCTCCATAAACTTGGCTTGGCTTCTAGAAGAGTCCCTTTCCTGAATATATTTCCCTCTCTTATCTATTTGTGGTGGTTTTCTTGTAGAGCCTATCTTTCTACACTTGTACTAGTTCACTCATGTAGATCCTACTTTTTTCCTTTGTTTTCTACATTAACCTTAAGGATGAATCCATGTATGTCGATGCCCTTACAAACAGATTGCCGTTATATACCCCTAGGCCCACATGTGTCAACTCATAACTCCGGTAGCTATATTTTCACAAATATGCCTTTCACCTTTTAAGACCTCAATATAGAAAATTCGGAAAAAATAAGACCTCAATATAGTATAAACTAACCATGCCCAAACGCCCATTTTCAACCAACATGTCACATGGCACATGGCTTTGTCCATTGTTCCCTAGTGGTGATGGGCCATTTACTGCCAGGAACCGGTCAGTACCATAAAAATATAAATCAGATGGTTTATTTTGAATTAATTATGAGTATCTTCTACTAATATGGGCATATCTTGACAGATACACCAATAAGCTTGAATTAACACAGCCTACTTGAAAATTTTGACTGATTACACCTTTTATTTTGTTTCGTACCAAATTTCGGAAATCCAAAATTTGACCAACTCCCACTGGTAACCGGTCAAAATCGTCTTTCAGACCACGGCGGAAGCAGGAAGGGCATAGGAAACTGAACCACGGTCTCATCCTTATAACATCTAACTTCAATAGATCAATATGCTTCCATCAGAACAACTGAACAATATAATCCGCTCAATGGAAAAATCTACTAGTAATTAAAGCTCATTTATAGCATGGATAGTTCACTGCAGAGACACGACCACGGCAATTAATTTTCATTATCGCAATTGAAAGTGCAACAATATATTAAAAAATCCTGTAATTGCCTTGAAAAATGCAGACGCTACCCTCGTTAAGTCATCAATGCAGAAGTGGAAGAGCAATAAGTAAATGCAAGGCATTGCAAACATCAGTAGTCTCCGTGCACAACATACAATCTTCCACGAGAAAAGAAAAATTGTGTGCCCTTTATTTTTCTATGCATGGCGTATTTATTAATCACCCATAGTTCTGATTTCCATATACGTTATGGCGATGTTCCTTTTATATGCTGTTCGTGAGTAGTTAAGCATGTCCACTTGCCAATATGTGTAACCACAGGGCTAGCTCTTGTTCTCTTAGTCTCCTACCTCGATTTGATCCTCACAAATACACATATGATCACTTTGAATCATGATTATCCTACGCCTAGCAGAAACAACTACTATATACAATTTATGTATGTATTTGCAACAGTCTGTCTTCACGGAACACTAAATCATAGTGACATCAAATCCTTGAGATTCAGAGACACTAGAACCAATAATCTCATAAACGCACTTTCCAACTTAGATGTCCATCCTCATGCCTTACTATAAACAAGAGGGCTCACGTGCAAACGACAGCATCATCAGAACAGAAACTTACTGATGGGTTTCAGTCTTAGGTTCAAATCATTATTACGAATGGTGAGTTGGCAACAGTCTGTCTTATTGAACCTAAGACTGATGGCAACAGTCTGTCTTAGGTTCATTATTTCGAATGTGTTTCAGAAACTTACTGATGGTGAGTTGGTAACAGTCTGTCTTACTGATGGGTTTCAGTCTTACGTACCAACTCACCAAAAACCACTATTACGCACTATGGGGGTGAAATCGGAGGGGATACGAACTAATATCGCTCATCTTGTATATTAAACCATAATTTTTCTCCGAGTCGGAGTCGGACACGACGTGCAGGGTTTCGACTACGATTGCAGATACTATTGGTCACAGGGCTACTAACCGAACATTGCGTGTACATTGTAATATGAAGATCAGTCAACCATCCAAGATTTTCAAATCGCAACTATATTGGCTGTTAAACAAGGACATTTTTACTCATAAACATATTGTTTGGGTTTGTTGTACTAGATGTAGAAGGCACTGGATATCATGTACCATGTAAGTAGAAGCTAGATTCCAAGACAATACGAAATTAACCTACCAAAGGCAACTTTCCGCGAAAAATGAACAGGAGTCTGCATGAGCAAGTGCATAGCCACACGAGGCAGTGAGGCGGTCCTTTGGAAAGGATCTATAGACTGAAGAATTTAGCTTGTCTCAGATATCCTAGTCCTAGATTAAATTATCCAGATAGTTCCACTGTAAAACCTAAGATAGCATATATGTCCGGATATCGCTCATACCATATCATATCTCATGCCCCGTTTGCCCGGGGACAGAATCAAACAAGATTGGTGCCACGTTTCTCTAAACTATATCCTCTCAGCAAGCCTTCAATCGAGGTCAGAAAGTATACCCTCTGTTTTCATACATATAAGAACATACGAATAGAACAGAAGCGCCAAGAAAAGGCTCACCTGATACCCTGATTGCTCCACTGCGCCAGCACTGCCTTTGAAACCCCGATCCCAAACACCATGACCCAGAGCTTCTCAGCAACGTCCGGGGGCAACTCCTCCCCTTCCTTCTCCACTTCCACCTCTACCTCCACCGCCATTTCCGCCTCCTTCACATCCTCCATAGGCACCACGGTTGGTTCAGACTCCACCTTGGCGTCCTCAGGGGCGGAAGTTTGCTCCGCCACCACGGTCGGGGGCTGCGACGGCGGCGGCAAAACGACGGTGGCGGGCGAGGGGACGGAGCGGAGGCGCTTCTCGGCGGCGGCGGCCATGAGCTCTCGCTGCTTGCGGCGCGCCGCCGCCTCCGGCGACTCCCCGGCGGACGATGGGGGCTTGCTGCGCTTGGGCTCGGGCTGCGCGGGCGGCGAACCGTGGAGGCTCATGCGGAGCGCCATCTGGAGCTCCTCCTCCTCATCCCGATCCCCCATTGAAGAAGCTCCGCCGAACCCTGGCCGGATCGATCCGACTCCAAACCCAAACCCTAGGGCGGGGTTTGGCGCCTCGGCCCCCGGGGTCAGAGGCTTCGAGCTAGGAAAACGAAGCGGGTGATGGTGGTTGGGATTCGGGCCTGGGGCATCGGGATCGGGGAGATGGCGGCGGGTCAGGAGGCCGACATGGTCGGTGTATTTGTAGGGGCGCCGTCGCGACGGCGATGCGACGGGGAGGTGGGTGGGTGTGTCAGAAACGGAAGTACTCTCCCAGGGGACACTGCTCTGTGCGCTACCCGCGTGCAGCTCGACTGGGATTCTTGGAAGAAAGCCGATGACTTGTGGGGACCAGATAGATTGTGGCCCAGTTGTCATGCAGAAGTGGTAGATTGCTGGTGACTGGTTGTACGGTGCGGAAGCTTTGGGTCCCTACTTTCGGGTGTGGACAGTGCGGCGTGAGATCCGCCTTCATCATTGGTCTACGCTCAAGTTGAATTCAGGACTTTGAGAATGATTTTTCACTTTTGTAATTTCTCATGGAATCCAATGTACTTTCTCAGTCCAAAAATAACTACTCCCTCCGGCCCGATTTAATTGACGCGGGCTCTTCACAATGTTCAAATTTTAAATAAACCCTCATTAATTTAAACCATTACAAATTTGGCTTTATTCAAAATTGAAATCTTCCGCGATCTTTGTCCGCCATCCCCGCCGGCCGCTCCAGATCGATCCCGGGCTCGCTCCAGATCGATCCCGGTCGGAGCAGAGGAGGCGAGGTCGATCCCGGGCTCGCTCCAGATCACGAGCTCTTCTGCCGGTCACGACTCGCTCCAGATTGCGGGGTCTCCAGGAGCATAGGAGGCGTGGCCTCCTGGAGGTGGAGCAGAGGAGGCGGGGTTGATCGCGAGCTCCCCCACCGTCCAGGTTCCGCCGTCTGTCCCCGGCCTCGAGCAGCTCCCACGCCGTCCACCGCCGCTCAGCCGCCGTCCCCGGCTCCGTGCGGCCGCGCCGCCGCTCCGATCGCCGTCGAAGGGTTCCCGCCAGGGTCGCCCCACCTCAGGCTCCAAGGAGGAGAGCCACTGGACGTCGCCGTGGCGGCTGCGAGAAAGGGAGGAGAGCCGCACCTCCAGGGAGAACTCCGACGCTCCCAGATGCACCTCCAGGGACGCCACGCTGCCTGCCGCCTCCGCTGCATATCCTGACCTCCAGCCCAGACAGTTCATCTTGCAAGGTGCCATGCTGTTCTTGAAACCTGGCACTTGAAACTTGCCAAACAATATGAATGAAAGGGACCTAGCACTTGTTCTCATGATTCAGAAAGATTAAGCCTAATTTTCTCCAATAAATGGTGTGCATGTGTAAATATGTTACTCCCAATAAATGGAGTAAAAAGTTTAAATGACAGAGGTACTCCAATAAGCACTGCTAGCGGAAACCACCAAATCAATACCAATTGGAGAACAGAAAAGTTTATTGTTAACATTCTGTGTAACTTCTTCGCCTTTTAAAACGTATCAAACCTAAATAATTTCCACAAACCACAAATAGCAACTCAGTTAGCAGTCACCCATCTGCAAAAGCTAAAAAGGGTTCAGATTAAGCAGCTGTTTGTTTGGTCTATTGAGTATCTAGCAGCGTACATCCCAAGCTGAACCAAATTGTTTCTGTCCAAAACAAATTGTGTCCAGTCCATTTGTACATACATCCCAAGCTGAACCAAATTGTTTCTGTCCAAAACAAATTGTGTCCAGTCCATTTGTACATACATCCCAAGCTGAACCAAATTGTCAGACTCCTGCTCAACCCCTATTTAAACCAATGCAAGACAAACCAAGTGCAAAACCAAACTGAAACCCCTTCTATAACTGAAACCGATCAATCAATGCTGAACAAGAAGACAATTCTCTAAATGGCACAATCAACAAGCAGGCTAGCAGGATAATTAACAGCTGAGTAGCTCATACGTTGCAAGTTCCAGGTCTTTGCATCACAGTAGTACCTGGATTATGGCAGGATCATTGTGCAGGGGAGCAGGTTCCCATTACTTCCATAAGAATGCCCACATGAGAAAATCATTGCATCATCCGTGAGAATACCTCTACAAATTCAGACACCGAAGTTAAATGAGTAAAATGGTCAAGTACTTTTGACCTCATATATCACAAACCGGTGGATTAACAAGAGAATAATACTCCACCAATCTGCATATGTGTATCTGACTACCAGATGGTTCAAAAGAAAATATGCATACGTGACTACCAATGAACTTAGCCCTCCTTAACCACTCTCGATATAACTACAGCACAACAAAAAGATCACCAGCAACAATTGAACAATTTATTTCTCAGATGCTATGATTTCATTTATCTACAAATTTTTTTCATTCTTTGCTAAACTGAATGTGTAGCCCAGACTGCAAGTATGGAAACATTGCAGTGTGTAGCCCAGACTGCACTTAAAACATAAATGCTCATATTTTAATTGACATGCATCTACAGATAGGAAAGAGTGCATAAATTTAGATTTAGATCACCTAATTTACTTTTTGTTCCTTTTGATGAGCCATTGTCAGTACTCCTTCCGAAACGTTTGTACGCATTATATTCATAAGTAAATCAATGTGCTATCTAAGCATCAACAATACTAACAACATGGGAAAGCTCACGTAGCTCAGAGCACAAAGATTGAAGTGGTCAATTAATTAATAACTTGGGAAATTACCAGGTCTATGGAGCATGTATATGCCGCATTCAATAAATTCATGAAGTCAGCTCTTCCTTATCAATTTCAATTGTCAACTAAGTAGAGAGTAGGAATACAAAACTGATCTCAAAGTATATAATTAGTACCTAGGAAGAATTCTTACATCGTGCAAATAAACTAATCTCAAAGTATATAATAGCATGCAGGGAGATATTATAAGCATGTCTGCATCTGCTTAAGTCTCTAAGCCTAATCAGATACAATGGGTTCATGAAGAAAAATTAACTATGCTGCAAGCATCTAAGTTATGGTGCTCCAGGTTTTTCTGAACATCAGGTACAATTCGCACATCACCAAATACAACAGTTTGCGTCATTTCATTGTCAGCTAGAACAAAACACATAACAGGGAGCACATGTATATTTCTTAAAATTGAGCTTTGAGAAGACCTCTAGAAAACCTCTTAGGAAAAGAAACAAACTTTGGTAAAACTGAAACCTGAATATTTTGTCATGTGAGGCAGCTAAACTAACAAACTTAGTTACTGGTTCAGTTCAGGTTATTAACCGCCAGCTTACTGTGAAGCTGTTGCAATGTACATGAAGTCAACGACAGTAATAGGGTCCAATTTAACATGGTTTTGCACTGTTACGAATCCATACTTCTCGCTAGATTCTGTCAGCCAGTAAAACTGCAGATGGATAAGTATATCAGCAACATTTATCAAACTCTAAATTGGAATCCAATTGTTTGATCTGGAATCAGAAGTGAGGGAGACGACGGTCCTCGCCTGCATGGGAAGTGGATGCAAGCACGTCACGGACGAGATGAGCGGCAGCTGCGGCGTGGACTGGGACCGGCCTCCACCGTCCCTGCAGCCGGCGAGGACGCGCAGCAGTAGACCAACCTCCACCGTCCCCGCAGCTTGTTGAAGTCGGGGCCGCCGCCACCGCATCTAGTTGCCTCACCTACAGCGTCCGCCTCGCCGGGGACCCTTGAATCGCCGACCTCCAAATCTCCGACCTCACCGCAAGAGTCAACTTTTACCCTATGGTTGGGGTTGGTGGATGGAGGGGTCACCCGCTGCAGCCGCGGCGTGGGCGAGGTCGCAGGTCGGGAGAAGGGAGCGGCGTGGGTAAGGTCGCGGCATGGGGGAGGGCACGGTGGTGGGCAAGGTCGCCGGCGACAGGGACACAGGGCGGAGGAAGAAGAATGGGGACGAGGCTGAGGACGCCAAGGGTTGTCGGAAAAAGAAGGGGGACGTTTTTGCAAAAAATGTCCCGCGTCAATTAAATCGGGCCGGAGGGAGTAATAAAATCAAGTCATTTATTTCTGGAGAGAGGGAGAGCAGTATGGATCACACGTAAAAAGCAACTTTATTAAGCAGGTGGGTTTACACTATGGTCACAATCAAGCAGCCGAAGAAACATTGTGTTCTATTCTCGCATAATTTGCAAGAACATGGGCAGTATCCGCCATCGATAGCTTTCCTTTCACACAAAAGCTTGCATGGGTCTCTTTCGTACAATCAAGGGTTACGATAGGCTAGATAAAATGGATTGTTTTTTTGTCTTACATTAACATTCGTTCTCTTAAGATATCTGGTGCTCGTATAATGAAGTTCACAGGAAGAGTGTTTTTCATTTGGATTGAATTTCCGTTATTTTTATGATATTTTTATTTATGCCTTTAGAAACATGTGTATTAAATTTGATGGGTTCGTAGCATGGAAAACAAAAAAAAATCTTACGCGTGAATCACTATCTAGCCAAGATCATCTATGAGATGGTAACAACGAGTAACTCACTCTCGAAGACCATAAGAGGGATTACGTTCTCGCTCAGACGTTGTCGGTGAAGATGAAGGTGCGCGACGATCTCAAGATCGGGTACTCAAGGCGCCACAACCGGCGACACAACCGGCGACACCTCCGTACTCGGTCACACGTGCGGCTCGTTGACGTCCTCCACACTCTCGGTCCAGCGGGGCAGCGAAAGAATGGATCCGTCGAAAACTCTGTTGGAGATATGCCCAAGAGGCAATAATAAAAGTAGTTATTATTATATATTTGTGTTTATGATGAATGTTTACATCTCATGCTATAATTGTCTTAACCAGAAACATGTTAAAGTCCCTAGTAAGCCTCTTATTATACTAAGCTTGTTGATTAATTGATGATCATGGTTTCTTGATCATAAACATTGGATGTCGTTAATAACAAGGTCATATCATTAGAAGAATGTTGTGATGGACACACTCCTATAGTTAAGCGTAGCATAAAGATCAAGCCATTTAAATCTATAAGCTTTTAGATACATAGTAGCCTAAATCCTTCGACCATGAGATCATGTTAATCACCATCACCGGAGAGATGCTTTGATGACATCAAACACCACTTCATAACTGGGTGGTTATAAAGGTGGCATTGAGTATTCTGAAAGTATGTGTTAAGGCGCATGGATCAAGAGTGGGATTTGTCCATCCATATGACGGATAGATATACTATGTGTCCTCTCTGTGGAATGTCATCAAATTGGCTTGCAAGCATGTGACTGGTTCACAAGGGATCATATATCACAGGAACGAGTAAAGAGTACTTATCAGTAACGAGGTTGAACTAGGTATGCAGAGATACCGACGATTAAACCTCGGATAAGTAAATTATCGCGAGACAAAGGGAAATTGTTATCGTATGTAAATGGTTCATTTGATCACGGAGTCATCGTAGAAATATGTGGAATCCATATAAATTTCCAGATTCCTCTATTGGTTACTGATCGGAGAAGTGTATCGATCATGTCTGTATAATTCACGAACTGTAGGGAGACACACTTAAGGATTCGATGTTGTTTAGTAGATATGGAATGTGAGTCAAGAGACTGAATGTTGTTCAGAGTCTCGGATTGGATCCGAGACATCACGAGGAGATCCGGAATGGTCCGGAAATAAGATTCATATAAGGAAAGTCCAATTCCAAGGTTCAGAAATGTTTTCGGTGTTTTCACCGGAAGCTTCTAGAAGGTTCTGGAAGGTCCACCACCCCGGAAGGGAAAGGGTACATGAATGTGTCATACCAATGTGGAATGGTTGCATCATTTCCTAGGTCACTTGGCTGGGCAA
Source organism: Avena sativa (assembly GCA_916181665.1). Taxonomy (NCBI): domain Eukaryota; kingdom Viridiplantae; phylum Streptophyta; class Magnoliopsida; order Poales; family Poaceae; genus Avena; species Avena sativa. The sequence goes on from OV702294.1 coordinate 516,054,266, forward strand.
TGGGAAGAGAGAAATCAAACTCTAGTTTGAAAGTCAAATGCCAATTTGAAAAAGTCAAATCCCAACATGATAGCCTAGTGGAGGGAGGAGAGGAAACCTAGTGGGGGAAGGTTTTCCCTCCCTCCCTTGTCGTCGGCCATGAATAGGAGTTGGGGGAGGACTACCCTCCCCCAAACCGCCTCTCCCCACCTATATAAGGAGGGGTAGGGCGCCCCCTACCCCTCATCCCAAAACCCTAGGCTATATGTTGCCCCCCTCTCAAGTCGTCGCCGCCCTAGAGCTCCTCTAAACCGCCGATGTCTAGCTAAACCCTAGTCACCGTCCACCTCCACCCCTTGGCATCTAAACCCTAGTTTCTGAGGCTCTCTCTCTACTCCACCATACCCGCTCTGGCTTAGGCGAAGCCCTGCGAGATTTCACCTCTACCTCCACCACCACACCGTCGTGCTGTTGGAATTGTGAGGAGAGATCTACAACCTCCGCTGCCTGCTGGAACAAGGGAGAGGAAGGTCTTCATCGAGTACCGTATGTGTGACCGACTGCGGGAGCGCTACCGGAACACGGGCAGAAGGATCCTCTACGCGATCTTGAGACTGGCAAGTGAACTACTACATCAACCACGAGAGATTCGTATCTCGTTAAAACGCTTTAGATCTTCGAGGGTTAGTACTTTATAAACTCGTTGCACCGATCTAGTAGATTATATCTTGGCTTGTGTGTGTTCATGCGATAGAATTTTTTTGTTTCCCATGGTACGAACCCCTACAATGGCATCAGAGCCGACTCTATGCGTAGGTCTGTTGCACAAGTAGAACACAGTGGTTGTTGTGGGTGTTGATACTTTTGTTGTTGATTTCTTTTTGTGTACTTTTCATATTGCAGGATGGTGGAATGAAGCGATCCGGGCTAATCTTACATGACATTGATACGTCCATAACGTATCTATGATTTTTTATGGTTTTATGCTATTATTATGCTTTTGACACTTCTTTTTATATAAAGTTCATGAGTTATTTGGACTAACCTACTAATAGTTTCAAAAGTGCACAATGTTCTTGTTTTACACTTTGATGTGTAGGAATTATCAAGAATACAAGTGGAACCCTTGTTGGAGTCAAATTGGGATTTTTCAGAAATCTATCTCAGAACTATTTTTGAAGATGGTCACGTTTCGGGTCGAAAACAGCGTCAAACGGAAAACTATTCAACAACAAAGTTGTAGGAAAATTCACGACAAACGTTCTGGACATAAAATTTAGCTAATTTTGAGTCCGTATGGGCCCGCTAGGCCCTATTTACTGCAGCCCAAGATGGGGTGACGGGAATTCGAGAAGGTATATAAAGGAAGGAAACCTAATTCGTGGAAGACACCTCCACCCATGAATTTGCAGCCACCAAAGCCATGTTTTTCCCCCAAGAATCCATGAAGGAAGGGGGTAAGGGGCGGTGCTCCCCCACGATACCGGCGGCGGGAAGGAGTCCCCCGCACCATCGCCGCCGCCCTCTTCACCACCTTCACCGCCATCTCCATCACCTAATCCTCCTAGTATGCAGTGTTTCATCCTCCCACACACCTCTATACCGTCCTATGTAAGCATGGTGTTTGATGCTATAAGTTTTAATCCTACGATCTATGTCATGTTTGTGTAGTTTCTTTGTTCTTAGATTGAATGGTTGAACGTCTTTGGTTCATTAGAGTTGTATGTTGATATGGTACAATCCTTTGGTGTCCATTATATTTGTGCGTGTATGGATTAAACATCATAGGGTTTGTAGTATATGTAAGAGGAAGGGGAAGTTCTATCGGAGTGACAGAAACCTAAGCACGCGAACCGGAACATTGTGTATGGGAGTAAGAGGACCATTAACTTAAGGCTATGGTTGGGGAAACCTTAATGCATTGTTAGTAGTTACGGATGTTTGCTAACAATCCAATCATATAGTACATGTAATTCCAAGTAGTGAAGCGCATGTATATTTAGCCTCTCCCACAAAGAAAACTGCATCGAAGACAATGAATCCAATTTATTCGCCAATTAAACTTGGACAAAGCCACCACAATTACCACCACTATTCCACACTCATGGTTTTGTTAGTTTAGTGTATTTTATTGCTGCAACAACTAGCTTTACTTTCTTGTTATTTATTATCTTGTAAAGCTTTCTCTAGTACTCGTATTGTTGCTCTAGTTTTATTTCCTAGATAATACAAATGTATAGTGTGCGCAGATTTGTAACAGTGGTTGATAGAACTTGAGAGAAAATTTATCCTACATTTAGCTCCTCGTTGGGTTCGACACTCTTACTTATCGAAAAGGCTACACATGATCCCCTATACTTGTGGGATATCAGACATCGTTCATGTGACTTGCTCCACGCTCGACGTGCAACTTGCATTGCACAAGTGGCTTTGCGGGTGTCTGTCTCTCCCAACATAGTGAATATTTAATTTACAACGGGCACTTGACAATACTAGTATCGACATTGTGGTTCATGTTCGTAAGTTAGAATGGTTCTTTTGCAAAAGCCCTAGCCACATAAAACATGCAAAGAAAATTAGAGTCGTCTAACTTGTTTTTGCAGGGCTTGTATTGTGATGTGATATGGCCATGATTATGATTATATGTGATGTATGCAATGATCCTTATTTTAAGTTGGCAACCGGCATGAGCCTTATGGTTGTCTTTAATTTCATTTTAAATTTGCATCAAGTAGTTGTAATAGTTAATGTTGATGGAGGACAACCAAGAAACAGCGCCATTGACCTTGACGCCACGCCGATGATGATGGAGATCATGTTCGTGCTTGAAGATGGAGATCGAAGGCACAAGAAGAAAGGGTCATATAATATCACATATTATGAATTGCATGTGATGTTAATCCTTTTATGCATCTTGTATTGCTTAGATTGCGATGGTAGCATTATAAGATGATCCCTCTCACTAAAATATCAAGTAATAAAGTGTTCATCCTTAGTAGGCATTGTTGCTAAGACTCGTCGTTTCGAAGCACCACGTGATTATCAAGTGTGATAAATTCTATGTGTGCATACAACGGGAGCAAACCAGATTTGCGCATGCGGATACTAAGGTTAACCTTGACGAGCCTAGCATGTAACAACATGGTCTCGAGACACGAAATACCGAAAGGTAAAGCATGGGTCATATAGATGATATGATGAACATGTCGATTGTTCGCCTTTGAAACTACATCATCTCTCGTGATGATCGGACTTGGTGTAGTGGATTTGGTTCATGTGATCACTAAACAATGTGAGGGATATTGTTTTTGAGTGAGATTTCACCTAGTTAATTTAAGAATTAAATTTGAACTCAATTTGTCATAAACTTAGTCTAAACTTTTGTAAATATGTTGTAGATCATGGCGTCCCCTACTGATGACCCACAAGTGTAGGGGATCGCAATAGTCTTCGCGGGTAGTATTACCCAATTTATTGATTCGACATAAGGGGAGCCAAAGAATAGTTGCAAGCCTTAACAACTGAGTTGTCAATTCAGCTGCACTTGGAAATATTTCTTGCTCACAGAAGTTTATGAGTAGCAACAGTTTGGTAGTAGTAACAGCAAAGAAACAGCAGCAGTAACAGCAACAGTGAACAATAGCAATAGTAATAGTAACGGTAACAGTAGGATTCGAGTGCGGTAGGCATAGGGATGGATGGGCATTGCATGGACAAGTCTAAACATGTAACTTCAAGATCTAGGGCATTGCAGATAAATAATAACAAGCATCCAAGTACTAAACAATCCTAGGCATGTGCTCCATATATAGTCATACATGCTCGCAATGAGAACTTGCACAACATCTTCTGTCCAGCTAGCCCATGGCAGCGGGGCCTCTAGGGAACTACTGGCAATTAAGGTGCTCCTTTTAATAGAGCACCAGAGCAAAGCATTAACACTCCGTGAACACATGTGATCCTCACACCACAGCCATCCCCTCCGGTTGTCCCAATTATTGTCACTTTGGGGCCTTTGGATCCGGACAATGATATGTGTACACAACTTGTAGATAAGATCATAAACAATACTTTCATAATGATTCAATAATAAGTTCAGATCTGAGATCATGGCACTCGGGCCCTAGTGACAAGCATTAAGCATAACAAGTTGCAACAAAGTCAAATAGCACAAGAGATACTAGGCACTATGCCCTAACAATCATATTCCATTACATGATAGAACTCATCCAATCCCTACCATCCCCAAGCCTACAGTGGGGGATTACTCACTCATGGATGAGACAAACATCGGTGGTTGATGGAGATGCGTTGGTGATGACGATGGCGATGATCCTCTCCAAATTCCCCGTCCCGGCAGGATGCCAGAACGGAGTTTCTGGATCCAAATCTTGGTTTCTGGTGGCGGCGGTGGAGAGGAACTCTTTCTAAAAAACTATCGAACCTCCCTCAGTTTTTAGGTCGAAGGATAACTTATATGCACAGAGGGAGGCCGAGGAGCTGCCTGGGGTGGCCTCACCCCCACCAGGCGCGGCCAATGCTGGGCTCGCGCCTAGGGTGGGTTTGGGCCCCCCAGGCCCCCTCTCCGTCACTCCTTCTGGCTTCGTGGATCTTCTGGTGAAATATTATTTTTGGCGTATTTTTCGGGATTTTTCCTGATAGTTCATTTTCTGCACAAAAACAAGACACCAAAGTAATTCTGCTGAAAACTGCGTCAGTCCGTGTTAGTTGCATCCAAATGACACAAGTTTAGAGGAGAAACAATAGCAAAGTGTTCGAGAAAGTAGATACGTTTTGGACGTATCAACTTCCCCCAAGCTTAGCGTATTGCTTGTCCTCAAGCAATTCAGTTGAAAACTGAGTGCGATAAAAGAACTTTCATGAACACATTGCTTCATATGATGTAAATATTCTCAGCACAGGAGTATATTTAGACAATTCATAATAAAGAGCATGCGACTAAGTCTACTCAATAGTCATTGCAAGCTATGAAGAGAAACCAACTCAAAAAATAATAAGTAGCATGAAACATAAACATAAGCAACATTGCAAAGCTCATAATAAGGTATGATAGAGTGGTATCTCGCTTGCCTTTGTTTGAAGAGCACAATATAAATGCTAAGGCACCTCTGAAGTTCACATGAAGACTAGAGATAAAGATATCAGAGATACAAGCATCAAAGTCATGACATAATTAACCAAGTTTTGAGACAAACATAAGAGTGACAACTATGCTCTCAAGAAGGTGCTCATAGAATAAGTGGTGACTCAACAAGGTTGTGAAAACGGTTTTGAAAGGTTTGAAAGGCTTCTAAATGCTGAAAGGAAGGTACTCATTAGCTTTGAGCTCTCATTGCCCTATCATAAGCATCTTTATGTGGTTAAGGTGAAAGTGAGGTCCACTCTGAATCATATGCTTGATAGACTATAGACTGTAAATCCCAAGTCCCTTGAGTGCGAGGGCCACTCCGCATACTACTCAACTTTGGGTCCAGGCAAGTTCTTATCATTGTAAGTATTTGCATATCATTGAGAACCGCCAACGGGGTACCCCTTGCATATGGTACAGGAGCTTTCCCATAACCAAAATGACAAGGCAAGCAGACAATGAGCATCTCAGCAATCTTTTTATTTACTATATGCATAGCTTTTTATTGAGGATGCTTCATAGATGACTCACTATGGTGATGCAGCAAGTTTCCACCATGATTAGGCATGGCTTAGGCTAAAGGCTCAGGCGTTTCTCTAACACAAAATACAAACTCCATGGACTCACAAGTCCCCCTCTCATTTCTCATCGTTGACATCCGCAAACAAAAGAGCAAAGTATCAACTAGATATAAATATATTTAAAAGGTGTTGAAAGCGTTCCCCGTGACATTACAGTTCGGCTGACTCCCAGCATATGATTTGTAAGCATATAACTTTCATGGACTAGTCACAATGGTTCAGGATTATTAAGTGCATATAATAAAGTGTGCCATCAAGTTCGTGAGAGCTTTACTAACTAACTTCCTCAACACAGACAAACATTTTATTTTGGAAGAAAGCACGACATAGAGAATATGCATTGAAATAGCAAATGATGCTAATAGGTAGGTATGGTGGACACAACTGGCAATATTGGTTTTGGGGAGTTGGAAGCACAGGTAGAGCACATACTCGGTGCAAGTGAAGACTAGCAATAGAGAGGGAGCGACAAATGAGAGAGCAATAGCTGTCATAATCATGCTTGCAACAAAACAAGACTAATTATGGCATGAAAGTGATACAAGAACTCTGAGGCAAAATAAATCATCGAGGCTTACTGACTATTGATTAGTCATATGCATGCGTGAGCATGTGCCAAGTCGATTCATATGAATAGTCAGAGGAGGATACCACAATATCATACCAAAGTATGAATAAAACAATGGAAGCAAACATTCATATGACATGCTACAAACTATTAGTAAGCTGGAGCTAATCATAGACAAGCAAGAACTACTAAGCATCCATAATGACATACACCTTACACAAACAGGATAAGCATGCTCACAATGATGAGTATATGTACAAAAATGAAACAAATAGAGTTCGTTACCAGCCTCTTACCACTCCTCGAATTGTCTTAATCTTCATTATTGCCCTTCACTTGTGTGACTTGAATAATAACATGAAACCATAATCCACTAAGAACGGCTGAACCATGTAAAGAACTCACAAAACCAAAGAAGAACAACAAATATTTTTGGTGTTTTCAATTTTTTAGAAACAAGCAAACAAAGAAAAACAAACCAAACAAGAAGCAAACAAAGCAAAGCAAAAGAAACAAACAAAGCAAAATATTTTTGGATTTTTTCTTTTAAGGCAAACCAAAGCAAAGAAACAAACCAAGAGAAACAACGAAAATATTTTTTGTTCTGCTGGTATGAAGAAGAAGACGTGCCCCAATCAAATGAGGGCTGCTGGTATGAAGACTCTCCCATGTTGGAGGGCTGAACCAAATTATATTCGGCATCCTCTTCAACATTCTCTTCCTGCTGGGAGAGTTCCCCCACATATGTGTCAACCTCCTCCTCCGTAAGCGACCATCCTTGCCTGTTATCAAAATTAAACAAACGGGTGCAGGCAAATAAACTATTTTCTCAGTCCTACCCTTTCTCCGTCCTTGCTAGGCAAAAGATAATTCATACGGTAAACTTCTCACAATAGCCCCTAAAGAAACAAAATTATGCTGAACCATGGAGTCAAGATTAAGCCTCTCTATGGGGAACCAATAATCTGAATGGTGAGGCTCTAAACCATGGAAAGCTAGCAACCTAGAGGCAATGAGACCTCCACAAATTCCACCCTTCTCACGGTTAGTGGTGCGACGGTGAGCTATTAGAGCACCTAGGCTATAAGATCTATTCCTATTCAGAGCAGCTGCAATAAAATCTAGATAAAAAGAAGACACCTTTCTAGCAATCTTTCTAGCAAGAACACACTTGGTAATGAAATAGGCAGAGTATCTAATAGCTGGGAGCTGAATGTTCCGAATTTTACCACTTTCCTTTGAGAAGTCGAAACCCTGGAAAATCTCAGTATACAAATCAATAAGTGACTTGGGCCTTTCCTTGACCTTCTCGCAAGATCCCCACAGAGGTACTCTAATTGCTGCACAGAAATCAGCAAAAGGCAGGTCAACAGATATATTATATATTTTGTAATGGACCATGGGATTAGAAGTGGACCAAATGAATCGGAAGTCCTGCACAAAAGCCATGGTTAGCTTAACATATTGGAATGGTTCACCTTCAACAAAGTGTTCCAACCCTACATTTGTAACCATAGTTTGGAAATCTTGGAGGATCCCCGCAGCTCTCATAAATTCATGGCATGGATATATGGAGGGAAAAACTGCCTCCTCACAATGAACCTTAATTGTATCATGCACCTTCAAGTCATATTGGTTCAGTGGATAAGCACTCATCTTCCTTGCTGAAATTTTTAGACAACCATCAAACCAAGTGATTTCTAAGTTGATAAATGATGAGCAACCACTATAGGAACTTGCTAGAGGACTACACATGCATCAAAATAAAGTTTCTAAGCATAGAACAAGCATGAAAGCTCAAATAACCTGTCACCTATAACAGCAAAATACTCAAGATACAATCTAGCAATCACAAATCTAATTGGACAAGTGGAGGAGGCACATACCAAGGAGCAATCCCTCCAAAAATCAGCACTTGAGATGGGCTTAACAAGGAGAGCGAAAATCGCGAGGAAGAACATCAAGAACTCGAGCTTGAGAAAGTTTTCCGGTGTTTTTCGGGAGAGAGAAAGAAGATGTCTTTGAGGAGGTAGCCTGGAGGGGCCCAGGTGGGCCAGACCTCCCCAGGCGCCACCTCCTGGTAGGCCACGCCTACCTAGGGTGTGGGGCCTTGGGGTGGCCCCCTGGGTTATCTCAGGTACCTCTCTGCCCCTTTTTTCGAGAAAAAATTTATTTTGAATTTTCTGGGATTTTTCGGGAAACTTTATTTTTGGCCAATTTTCAGGGTATGAAAATTGATTTTCTCACAGAAACAGTTTTTTTCAGAAGAAGCAAAAGCAAACCAAAAGCCAAACTACAGGAGCTCTAAGAAACTCAAACAAACAAACAACTAGCAAAACTAAAACTAAAGCAAAGACTAGGAAGGAGAAAAGTAAAAGAAAGAAAGAATAACCATAGTGAACACATTATTTTGTTCATTAAAATCCTTTTGTTAACAAGGTTGATCAAGTCTTGTTACCAAAACAATCTTAAATGAAGCAAAACTTTGTATTCCACCAAGTGATTATGTTACCTCAAGCTTGATAGCAATGGTCCCAATCATAATAGTTTCAAAATTTTCTTGTGGAATGGGACAATAAATTTCTCCAACCTTGATGCTCTCAATATTTTCAATAGAGTTTAGGCAATAGCTTTTGGCAACCTTCTTGGGGAAATAGACAGTGTGATCTGTGTCATTAATGTTGAATGTTACTTTTCCTTGATTATAATTGATGACAACACATGCAGTATTAAGAAAAGGTCTCCCAAGAATAATAGACATAATATCATCTTTAGGCATTTCAAGCACAACAAAATAAATTAAGACCATGCAATTATGAGCTACTTGAACAGGAACATCCTCACATATACCAATAGGAACAGTAGTTGACTTATCATCCATTTGCAAAGACATATCAGTTGGTATCAACTTTTCTAGCTAGAGTCTCTTATAGAGAGAAAAAGGCATAACACTAACTCCAGCTCCCAGATCACATAAAGCAGTTCTAACATAATTATTCTTAATAGAGCAAGGAATAGTTGGTATACCTAGATCACCAAATTTCTTTGGAACCTTACCATTGAAGGAGTAATTATCAAGCAAAGTAGAAATCTCCTCATTAGGAATCTTCCTTTTATTAGAGACAAGATCCTTCATATACTTTGAATAAGGAGGCAACTTAATAGCATCAGTCAAAGTAATTTGCAAAAATAAAGGTTTCATCCACTCACAAAACTTGTTGTAGTGTTCTTCCTCTTTTGACTTGTGTTTCTTACCTGGAAAAGGCATAGGTTTTTGCACCCAAGGATCTCTATCTTTACCATGTTTATTAGCAATAAAATCTTCCTTAGTGTACCTAGTGTTTTTAGTGTGTTTCTCAGGTTCTTCCTCAACTTCCTCATTATCAGGAGCATCATTCTTATCATTACTACTCCCAGTTTCAGCATCAGAGACAAATATACTATTAGGATCTACAACAGGTTCAAGTGGTTTCTCAACTATCTTATGTTTCTTTTTCTCCCTCTTACGAGGACTACCACTATCTTATACTTGTTGGGAATCCTGTTCTATTCTTTTAGGGTGTCCTTCAGGATATAAAGGATCTTGAGTAGTTATACCACTCCTAGTTTTAATTCCATAACCATGGTTATCTCCTGAGGCATTAACTAGCATATCCTTTTGTACCTTAGCAAGTTGATCAAGTTGGGTTTGAACCATTTGAAAGTGTTTACAAAGCATTTTAATATCATTAGAAGTTCTTTCCACAATATCTTTCAACTCATTGATAGCTCTAGAGTTTTCCAATAAATGATTCTGAACTTGTTTATTAAAATTACCTTGTTTAACAATAAAAATGTCAAGTTCCTCTAAGCATTGATCAGGAGGCTTACTATAGGGAATATCACCTTCATCAAAGTGTTGGATAGAGTGTACCTCAATAGTATATAAGTGGGGAATTGGCTTACATAATTCTTCTATAGGAGGTAGATTCTTCACATCTTCAGCTCTAATACCTTTCTCCTTTAGACACTTCTTAGCTTCCTTCATCACTTCATCATTTAATGCAATAATTCCTCTCTTCTTTGGTGTTGGTGTTGGAATTGGTTCAGGAACATCTGGTTTAGGAGTAATAGGCTCAGGTGTATTCAGCTCAGTTGAAGTCCAATCATCATAATTCTTGCTTATCTTAGCAATTAATTCTTCAACATCTGTAGGAGTTCTTTTCCTGAAAACACAATCAGCAAAGCTATCTAGGTAGGTCCTAGAATCATCAATTAGTCCATTATAATAAATATCAAGCAACTCATTCTTAGGAAATGGACATCCAGGATATGCATGAATCAAGGCACAAAACCTTGTCCATGACTCAGGCAATTTCTCTTCTTCTCCCTATTTAAAATCAAAAATTCTCTACAAAGCAGCATGTCTAGCACCGGGAGGAAAATATTTCTAGAAGAAATAAGCAATCAAACAATCAGGGCTATCAATGGAACCAGCAGGTAATCTATTTAACCAAGCTCCAGCTTCTCCTTTTAGTGAAAAAGGGAAGATCTTAACAACAAAGTACTTTCGCATCTTAAAATCATTAGAGAATAAAGCACTCATAGTAGAAAGCTCATTCATATGAGCCACAACACTCTCATTTTCGGTCCCACGGAAAGGTTCTTTCTCAACAATATCTAAATAAGACAAATCAAGAGAGAAATCATAATCTTTATCTTTAATGTCTATGGAAGAAGTAGCAAACTTAGGATCAGAGGACATCTTAGGCATAATAATACGTCTAGCAAGGAGACTCTTAATAGCACTAGTACCATGTGTATCAAAAAGGACCTAATGAACCACTCGCATCAAGCACAGTATAAGTAACATCATGAGTATCAAAAGCAGTTTCATATTCAACAGTAGTAGCAGTGTGTGTAGCATGAGCATGTGGTGGTGGTGTGACAAGCTTACTTATAACAAACGGTGAATCGAGAGCAGCAGAGGTGTTTAGGACAATACCTCTTCTTGTAGTGGATGGTAAAATAGGGAACTTTCCATCACAAGTCTCATCCATGATGAAAGGAGTAGCAGTGAACAATAATAGATCCAAGTGAACTTACAAATAAAGCTATGCTATCCGGCAACGGCGCCAGAAAATAGTCTTGATGACCCACAAGTGTAGGGGATCGCAATAGTCTTTGCGGGTAGTATTACCTAATTTATTGATTCGACACGAGGGGAGCCAAAGAATACTTGCAAGCCTTAACAACTGAGTTGTCAATTCAGCTGCACCTGTAAATAGTTCTTGCTCACAGAAGTTTATCAGTAGCAACAGTTTGGTAGTAGTAACAACAAAGCAACAACAGCAGTAACAACAACAGTGAACGGTAGCAATAGTAATAGTAATGGTAACAGTACGATTCAAGTGCGGTAGGCATAGAGATGGATGGACGGGCGTTGCATGGACAAGTCTAAACATGTAACTTCAAGATCTAGGGCATTGCAGATAAATAATAACAAGCATCCAAGTACTAAACAATCCTAGGCATGTGCTCTATATATAGTCATACGTGCTCGCATTGAGAACTTGCACAACATCTTCTGTCCAGCCAGCCCGTGGCAGCGGGGCCTCTAGGGAACTACTGGCAATTAAGGTGCTCCTTTTAATAGAGCACCGGAGCAAAGCATTAACACTCTGTGAACACATGTGATCCTCACACCATAGCCATCCTCTCCGGTTGTCCCAATTATTGACTTTGGGGCCTTTGGATCTGGACAATGATATGTTTACACAACTTGCAGATAAGATCATAAACAATCCTATCATAATGATTCAATAATAAGTTCAGATCTGAGATCATGGCACTCGGGCCCTAGTGACAAGCATTAAGCATAACAAGTTGCAACAAAGTCAAATAGCATAAGAGATACTAGGCACTATGCCCTAACAATCATATTCGATTACATGATAGAACTCATCCAATCCCTACCATCCCCAAGCCTACAATGGGGGATTACTCACACATGGATGAGGGAAACATCAGTGGTTGATGGAGATGCATTGGTGATGACGATGGCGATGATCCTCTCCAAATTCCCCGTCCCGTCAGGGTGCCAGAACGGAGTTTCTAGATCCGAATCTTGGTTTCTGGTGGCGGCGGCGGAGCGGAACTCTTTCTGAAAAACTATCGAACCCCTCTCGGTTTTTAGGTCGAAGGGCAACTTATAGGCGCAGAGGGAGGCCGAGGAGCTGCCTGGGGTGGCCTCACCCCCACCAGGCGCGACCAGTGGTGGGCCTGCGCCTGGGGTGGGTCTGGCCCCCCCAGGCCCCCTCTTCGTCTCTCCTTCTGGCTCCATGGATCTTCTGGTGAAATATTATTTTTGGCGTATTTTCCGGGATTTTTCCCGATAGTTCATTTTCTGCACAAAAACAAGACACCAAAGTAATTCTGCTGAAAACAGCGTCAGTCTATGTTAGTTGCATCCAAATCACACAAGTTTAGAGGAGAAACAATAGCAAAATGTTCGAGAAATTAGATACGGTTTGGACGTATCACCTACCATCAATTTTAATACGTTCCTAGAGAAAGTAAAGTTGAAAAACAATGGAAGCAACTTCGCGGATTGGTTCCGCAACTTGAGGATTATCCTCAATGCTGGTCAGTTGACTTATGTGCTGGATGCACCGCTGGGTGACCCTCCTGTAGCTGATGCTACCGATAAGGTGAAAAATGTGTATCTCACTTGGAAGAATCAGTACTCCACAGTTCAGTGTGTTATCTTGTATGGTTTGGAATTGGAGCTTCAGAAAAGGTTTGAGAACTTTGACCCACATGATATTGTCCGTGAACTCAAAATGATATTTGAGGCTCACGCGGCAGTTAAGAGTTATGAAGCTTCTAAAAAGTTCTTTAACTGCAAGATGGAAGAGGGTAGCTCTGTTAGTGAGCACGTGCTCAAAATGTCTGGGCACGCCAATAAACTCCAAAGCTTGGGAATTATGATTCCTGGATCATTGGGGATTCATCGTGTCCTCCAATCACTACCACCTAGTTACAAGAACTTTGTGATGAACTACAACATGCAACACATGGATAAGCCGTTACATGAACTCTTCTCCATGTTGAAGTCTGCGGAAGTGGAGATCAAGAAAGAGCACCAAGTGTTGATGATCAATAAGACCACCAATTTCAAGAAGCAAGGCAAGCCTAAGAAAAAGGGTAACTTCAAGAAGGGAAGCAAGAAAGTTGCCGCGCCTACAAAGAAGACCAAGGCTGGTCATAAGGCTGATACTGAGTGCTTTTACTACAAGGGCGAAGATCACTAGAAGCGGAATTTCCCCGAGTAACTGGCAGATCTAAAGAACAGCAACATCAAGAAGAAAGGTATATTCAATATACATGTTATTGATGTGTATCTTACTAGTAATCGTAGTAGTGCATGTGTATTTGATACTGGTTCGATTGCTCATATTTGTAACTCGAAACAAGTGCTGCAGAATAAACAAAGACTAGCAAGAGACAAGGTGACGATGCGCGTTGGAAATGGCTCCAAGGTTGATGTGATCGCTATCGGCATGTTCCCTCTTCATCTACCGCCGGGATTAGTTTTATACTTAAATAATTGTTATTTGGTGCCTGCGTTGATCATGAACATTATATCTAGATCTTGTTTATTGCGAGACGGTTACTTGTTTAAGTCTGAGAATAATGGTTGTTCGATTTATATGAGTAATATCTTTTATGGTCATGCGCCTATGATATATGGTCTATTCTTATTGAATCTCGATAGTAATGATACACATGTTCATAATATAGATGCTAGACGTTTGAAATTGAATGGTAATTCTACATACATGTGGCACTGTCATCTTGGTCATATTGGAGTGGAGCGTATGAAGAAACTCCATTCCGATGGACTTCTTGAATCACTTGATTTTGAATCACTTGAAAGATGTGAGGCATGTCTGATGGAAAAAATGACTAAGACTCCATTCTTTGGTACGATGGAGCGAGCTATGGACTTATTGGAAATCATACATACCGATGTGTGTGGCCCAATGAGTGTGGCATCGCGCGGTGGTTATCGTTATGTTCTTACTTTCATGGATGACTTGAGTATATATGGGTATATATATTTCATGAAACATAAGTTCGAAACTTTCGACAAGTTTAAGGAATTTCAAAGTGAAGTAGAGAATCAACGTAACAAGAAGATTAAATTTCTATGATCTGATCGTGGAGGTGAATATCCGAGTTATGAGTTTGACGAGCATTTGAATAAATGCGGAATACTTTCACAATTGACACCGCTAGGAACACAACAACGTAATGGTGTGTCCGAACGTCGTAATCGAACTCTCTTAGATATGGTTCGTTCTATGATGTATCTTACAGATTTAGCGTTATCTTTTTGGGGTTATGCATTAGAAACAACCGCATTCACTTTTAAAAGGGCACCATCTAAATCCGTTGAAACAACACCGTATGAATTGTGGTTTGGCAAGAAACCTAAGTTGTCATTCCTTAAAGTTTGGGGTTGCGAAGCTTATGTAAAGAATTTACAACCCGACAAGCTAGAACCCAAAGCGAAAAAATGTGTCTTCATAGGATACCCAAAGGAAACTATTGGGTATACCTTTTATCATAGATCTGAGGGCAAAATCTTCGTTGCCAAGAATGGATCCTTTCTCGAGAAGGAGTTTCTCTCGAAAGAAGTGACTGGAAGGAAAGTACAACTCGACGAGGTTTTCGAACCTTCTCTCGGATTTGAGAGTAGCGCAGCACCGAAAGATGTTCATGTAGCGCCTACACCAATAAGAGAGGAAGATAGTGATAATGATCATGAAACTTCGATCAAAGTTACTACTGAACCTCACATGTCGACTAGGACTCATACCACTCCCGATTGGTATGATCTAGTTATGATTGTCATGTTGGTGGATAACACCGATGACCCTGCGACATATGAGGAAGCGATGATGAGCCTAGATTCCAATAAATGGCAAGAATCCATGAAATCCGAGATTGGATCCATGTATGAAAACCAAGTATGGACTTCGGTGGACTTACCGGATGGCCGAAAGGCTGTCGAGAACAAATGGATTTTCAAGAAGAAAACATATGCTGATGGTAATGTAACTGTCTATAAAGCTCGACTTGTCGCGAAAGGGTTTAAAAAAATTCAAGAGTTGACTACGATGAGACTTTCTCACCACTAGCGAAGCTAAAGTTTGTGAGGATTTTGTTAGCGATCGCTGCATATTATGATTATGAGATATGTCAGATGGATGTCAAAATGGCGTTCCTCATTGGAGACATTGATGAAGAGTTGTTTATGGTACAAGCCAAAGGTTTTGTCAATCCTAAAGATGCTAACAAAGGTATGAAAACTTCAACGGTCTATTTATGGGTTAAAGCAAGCATCCCGCAGTTGGAATCAACGTTTTGATAAGGTGATCAAAAGCTTTGGATTTATACAAACTTATGGAGAAGCTTGTATTTACAAGAAAGTGAGTAGGAGCTCTGTAGCATTCCTAGTACTATATGTGGATGACATATTGTTGATTGGGAATGATATAGAACTTCTTAAAAGTGTCAAAGATTATTTGAATAATAGTTTTTCAATGAAAGATCTTGGCGAAGCTCCTTACATATTAGGCATCAAGATTTATAGATATAGTTCAAGACGCTTAATAGCGCTTTCACAAAGTACATATTTGGACAAAGTTCTAAAGAGGTTTGGAATGGAAGATAGCAAGAAAGGGTTCTTGACCATGTTGCCCAATACGACCTTGAGTAAGACTCAAAGTCCCGCTATGGCAGAAGATAGAGAGAAGATGAGTAAGACTCCCTATGACTCGGCCATAGGTTCTATCATGTATGCCATGCTATGTACAAGACCAGACATTGCATATGATGTTAGTTTAACTAGCAGATATCAAAGTGATCCAGAAGTGGATCATTGGATAGCGGTCGAAAATATCCTAAAGTACTTGAGAAGGACTAAGGATATGGTTCTTTCTTATGGAGGTGATGAACAACTCATTATAAATGGTTACAATGATGCTAGTTGGAACACCAATCCGGATTCTGAATCACAATCTGTATACGTATTTACTTCGAATGGTGCAGCCGTGAGCTGGAGGAGTGCCAAGCAAAGCGTTGTGGCAAGATCTTCAAATGAATCGGAATACATAGCTGCTTCGGAGGCTTCACAAGAGGCGATATGGATGAAGGACTTCATTATGAAGCTTGGTGTGGTTCCTAGTGCATCGGACCCATTAGCCATCTACTGTGATAACATGGGTGGCATAGCCAATGCACAGGAGACAAGGTCACACAAGAAGCTGAAGCATATCAAGCTATGTTTTCATGCTATTCGCGAGCATGTCCAAGATGGTGACATAAAGATTTGCAAAGTACACACAGATCTGAATGTGGCGGATCCATTGACTAAACCTATCCCTAGGGAAAAACATGACCAACACCAGAACACCATGGGTGTTAGGTATATTACCATGTAATCTAGATTATTAACTCTAGTGCAAGTGGGAGACTGTTGGAGATTTGCCCAAGAGGCAATAATAAAAGTAGTCATTATTATATCTTTGTGTTTATGATGAATGTTTACATCCCATGCTATATTAACCGGAAACATTAATACTTGTGTGATTTGTAAACATGTTGAAGTCCCTAGTAAGCCTCTTGTTATACTAAGCTTGTTGATTAATTGATGATCATGGTTTCCTGATCATGAATGATACGTCGTAAACGTATCTATAATTTGTGATGCTCTATGCTTGTTTTGTGCCAACTATCTTATGTTTTGTCTACACTTTGAGGTATTTTTATACATTTTCTGGGGCTAACCTATTGACAAGATTCCACAGTGGCCAGTTGCATGTTTTCTGCTGTTTTTGGTCTCAGAAAAGCTAGAAAATAAATATTCTCGGAATTGGACGGGACAAAGTCCAAAGTCACTATTTTTCCAGAAGACTCACTGAGCCCGAAGGAGAGACAGAGGAGGGCCACGAGGCGGCCACACCTGGTGGTGGTGGTGCGGGTCCCTCTGGCCGCACCACCGTAGGGTGTGGGCCCCTCGGGGCTCCCCCGACCTTGCCCTTACGCCTATATAAAGCCTCCAAAGCAAAAAATCTTAAAACAATCAGCTTCCATCCACAAAAAGTTCCGCAGTGCTGCCGCCACCGAAGAAGAGATTCGGGGGACAGAAGTCTCTGTTCTATCACCCTGTCGGGACGGGGAATTGCCCCCGGATCCATCTCCATCGATCTCCACCACCATATTCATCGCTATTGCTGATTCCCATGATGAGGAGGGAGTAGTTCTTCCTCGAGGCAAAGGGCTCTACCGGTAGCTATGTGTTCATCTCTCTCTATGCATGATCTTATTGTGATCATGAGCTTGTAATCAAGTAGATCTACTCTACTACTCAAGTGATTTAATTGTAATCTCCGGTTATCCCCACGTGTGTGAAGGTGACGGTGTGCACACCGTGTGGCACTTAGGCTAAAGATTATAGAAATACTTATCATGAGTTATATTTGGAGTTGGATGTCTCTATGAAATTGTGGTGTTAGTTGGAACCATCTAGCGCTCAAGGTGACAGTGTGGGGTTATCTAGATGGGGAAAGCGAACTTTAAGGAGTGCTTTTTTAGCCCTACCGTGGATTAGAGTTGTCCAACCAGAGAGTAGTTCAGACTAGCATAATGGAGATAAGATATTTATGTGAGAGTGTCCACTAGTGAAAGTATGATCCCTGGGCCTTGTTTCTAAGCATTGAAACACTGTTTACAACTAGTCATGTTACATGTTTGCTCCTGTCATCTTTATTTCAGATTGCCTTTAGTCTCTTCCTCTCGTCAATCTCTTTTCTGGCACCGTTGTCTTATAATCATCCATACTACTTGTATTTTACTATCTCTTCGCCGAACTAGTGCACCTATACACCTGACAAGTGTATTGGGTGTGTTTGGGACACAAGAGACTTCTTGTATCTTGATTGCAGGGTTGCTTGAGAGGGATACCTTTGACCACTTTCTCCCTGAGTTTGATAAACCTTGGGCAACTTAAGGGAAACTTGCTGTTGTTCTACAAACCTCTTCACTTGGAGGCCCAACAACTGTCTACAAGAATAGAAGTGCGTAGACATCAAGCTCTTTTCTGGCGCTGTTGCCGGGGAGGTAAGGTAAAAGGTACTCACATCCTATGGCTACTAAGCTATCTTCTAGTACTGTTGCTGGTGTGTGAGTGATCGAAGTTATTTCCTTTAGATTCTGCAATTTTGTCTTTTTGTTTCTTGTTTTCACTAGTTGGGCTTAATGGAAAACAACAACAAAAATTAGAGAGCTTTATAGTATTTATCTTGAGTTAGGACATGAAGTGTTTGAAGAGAAAATTGAAAAACATATGGAACTTTATTTGCATGCTAATTACAATGTTATTAGTACGAATTCTTTGAACACCATTATTGCTAATGCTATGTAAAAGTCTAAGCTTGGGGAAGCTAGTTTTTATGATGATCTTTTTAGTTCCCCAGCTTTAGAGGAGAAAATTTGTTATGATGATACTATACCTCCAATATATGATGATTACAATGATGAATATGATATTTTTAGTCCACCTACTATTGAGGAGAAATTTTGCTATGATGATACTATACCTCCAATATATGATGATTACAATGATGAATATGATATTTTTAGTCCACCTACTATTGAGGAGAAAATTAATTGTGATTACAATATGCCTCCTATTTTTGATGACTATGGTGATGAGAATAATAATGATAGCTATTTTGTTGAATTTGCTCCCACTACAATTAATAAGAATGACTATGCTTATGTGGAGAATAATAATCATTTTATGCATGTAGCTCATAATAAGAATGATTTATGTGATAGTTATATTGTTAATTTTATTCATGTTGCTACTGAAATTTATTATGAGAGAGGGAAACATGGTTTTATGTATCTCAAAAATATTAAGATTCCCCTCTTTATGTTGAAAATTTTGAAGTTGCACTTGTTTTGCTTTCCTATGCTTGTTGTTTTGGGCTTTCATGACTTGTTTCTTTACAAGATTATTTTTCATAGGAAGTGGGTTAGGCTTAAATGTGTTTTGAATTTGCTTCTTGATGCTCTCTTTTACTTCAATTCATATTTCTTATGTGAGCATCTTCTCAAACTATCATGCCTAACTTAAAGGCGTTAAAGAAAAGTACTTCTTGGGAGATAACCCAAAAGTTTTAGTTGAGTCTTGGAAGTTATTACTTCTTTAATAACCTCTCCTTATCCTTTTTGTTTGATTTTTGTGCCAAGAATAACCTCTAATGAGAGAGAAGTAAGATTTGGGGAAGTTGTTGTCCCAAAACAGATTTTTGTGCTTCACTGTAAAACTTTGTGCAAAATATCTGTATGTCGGATTGATCTGTCATTTTATGAGTAAATCCCCCAGGTTGTTAGATAACTTTTGTTAGTTCAACACGTTTTTATTTGAGCAACAGAAGGTCTTCAAAAAAATTGATTTTTACCTTCTGGTTTGTTTTGTCAGATTTCTGCTATTATATGCATTTGCTTCTTATCGATTTATTTTTGAGTTATTTTTGGGTGAATTGAGATTTTTAAGGGAATTACTTCAGTAGCTTGTGTTCTTAATAGAAGTTTTGCTGTGTTGGAACAAAACCCAAAAGGTTTATTACTTTTGAATGCACTAATGTTGCTAATGAAGATTGTGTGAAGTTTTGTATGAAGGAAATTTTTGAGTGTAGGGGAAGAATGATGTAATGATATGAACAATAGACAAAAGCTCAAGCTTGGGTATGCCACCCTATGTGACACCCCCGGGATCAGGGCTAAACAAATCCCAGACCTCTGTCTGACATAAGCTTAACCTTGAGCTCGAGAATATCCAGTGAAGAATCGGTAACACAACAGTGACCCTATGACACAAAATTTATTACAGCAAGCTCATAACTGAGCAGAGAACCAAATTATTACTAGCAGAGGTCACTGACCACAAACATCAAACAACGGAAGGCAAATTATGCTATTAAGTATAGCAAACTTAACAAATGGCCTAAGAGGCCTGAAGCATAACGATGACGTCCCAGCCCATAGATTCCAGGCTGTCGGCCGGGAACCCCAAGCTACTCGTCGGTGTCGATGTCATACCAAACTGATCTTCAGGGAACACTTAATCTGCCAAAAGTATCAACAAAGCAAGGGTGAGTACAGGGTGTACTCCGCAAGACTTATGGCTGGTGGACTTGTTTTGCATAAAGCCATCTTTGATTATAAAACAAGAGAGAGAAGAAGATCGTCTAATTAGAGTATTTTAAAAGGGGATAAGAGAGCGACGTCTCCAAAGTATTGATCATCATCTTTTGATATCCACCAAATTATCATCATATGAACCCTAACTAGGATCACCCCCTCCTACCCATGAGGAAGTGTAAGATCCCACCTTTATAAAGGTAAAGATCCCTGTGATTGCAATGCTAGTCCCTGAATCAATTGCTAGCATCCACAGTTTAAGATGAAGTACACAGAAACAAAGGTCATTATTACATCGTCATTCTAGAGATAACATAGTCTTTTACAACTCCATAGCCATAGGCTAGTACAAGAGTTTAACTTAACAATATAAAAAAATAGAAGTCTTCATCTTCATGTGCCACATGCAAGCATGTTGAGTGTAGACTCATAACCCCTAATCATCATCAGAGTAACCTGCAACATCACAAGTTACAGCCACAGTGGGTCAATACATTGGAATAGTATTGGCAAGTGATACCTTAGTAGAATATTAGCATCTAGTTACTACATGAATTTGGCTAAGTGTAGCTTAGGCTTGCTTTGCTCAAAATAGGTTTTACCTATTAGTTGAAAACACTAAGTTTTTCTTTGGCAAAAACTTCCCCAAGGAACCACCAATAGAGATTGGTGAACCTTCACCCTTGTTTAACCACAAGTTTTAACTTAGAAAATTGGGATGAGGAGATTCTTGATAGCTTCCATGTCTTGATGCTCAAGTTTTCCATTACCGGGGACACGGCTAAGTACTTAGTTTCTTCCATCTGCAGAGGTGGTGCACTTTCCCCACAAGACTTGGTTTCACCAAGACAGGACCTTTCAGAAGCCTTCCCTTAGACCAGAATGGACGTGCTCCAAACCTATCATTCCCCTACCACCAACTGTCCATTTGGCTAAGTTACTGCAACCTATATGATCCAGGTAGAGCCCATAATGCCATGTGGCTGCACGAGAAGCTTCTTAACATTTGGCATCTCAAATCCCTTTGTTCCTGGGTGGCAATCCACAAGTGAGATACACAAGGTAAACCATAGAAATGGGACTTGTGTAACCACTAAACCAAAAACCACCAAGCAATTACCATTCCACCCAGGTGTTTCATTCACTTAGTTGTTTTATTAAGCAAAAACCATAAGTCAAAGACTTAGCAATATTTTTCCATAGCATGTATATATTCCACCCTTGGTTTCTACTAGCTAGGCTAAGCATGGCAAAATAAAGTATCTTAACTTAGAGAAAATTCTAATAATTCTACAACTACTAGGATTTCCCAAGCATAACATATAGATACTTAGCAAAATATTCATGCAAGCCCTATACAAAATATTTCTAATGCATAGTCAAAATATTGGGATAAAAATATGAAGCACCACTTGCCTTGGTAGTTGGGGGAGTAGCAACAATCTTCACAACCACAATCACTATTAGCACCAAAATCTACACATAAAATGATAGCACCAATTTCACTTATCAAAATAAACAAGCAAAAATATATGAATGCATGCAAATGCCATGTGATGATTTTTATAAATCAAACCAGACAAGTGAAACAGTACTGAATCATAAACAAAACAATTATACACTAAATAAAATTAATTTGGCCCTTAGAACATTTTCCATACAATTTTTATATACAAAATAAGTTTGGAAATGTCTCTGCAAAAACAACCCATTTTACAGATGAAATTTATTAAACAAAGTGCATAATTGGATAGAATTCTTTCTCCTGATTCCAATGATATAAAATTTACAAAATTTGAACGTGTGGATCAAAAGTTATGAATTTTGCAAGTTTGAACAACTAATAGATCTAATTCCAGATTTTAAATCAAAACACACGCACGCGGCGCTTTCTGATTGGTCAATACCGCTTCGCACTGGATCACGCTCGCGGGCCGTTGGATTAAAACGCATCGCACGGTTCAGATCTAACTTACCCCTTTGTTTAAGTGATCTATTCCTACACACCCGATCTAGATCTAACGGCCCACATCAAACAGACCAAAAGTTAGCGGCGCTGCGATGGTGGCTGGTGGCGGCGCGGTCAGACGGTGATGTCGCCGGCATTATAGGAAGCGAGAATGGCAGTGGGGTAGCTCACCGTGTTCGCGCGACGATGCTGGAGCTCAAGGTGGTCTTCGTTGGCGGAGGGGCGCTCGGAGTCGTCAGGGATTGCTCGCCGGAGTTTGTGAAGGCGTCGGGCACAGCTGTTCGTCGACGTTGTCGAGGATGTAGATCATGCCAGAGAGAAATAAGTAGAGCGTCAGATGCGGGAAGTGATGCTGGTCAAGCGAGTATCAAAGAAAGGGCAAGGCGTCCTCGAGACTAACCAGAACAGCTCGCTAGAGTTGAGTGCTTCGTCGGGCTCGTGCAGTCGTCGATGTTGCCGATGTTCGGGGTTGTCCTAGCACACAGCAAAAGTGTTAAACGATGCGCAAGGATGCAGGGAACGCGCTAGCTATACCAGGAGACAAGGGGCGGGGAGTTCTCACCGGAATTCGCTGCCGGAGTTCGTCAGTACAGCGGCGGAGTGAGCTCGATTGCGGGCAGCCTGGTGGCTCTTTGTGGTTGTGGCTTGAGGGGAAATGAGCGAAAGGAGGAGGAGGTTAAATAGCCGGGCCGAGAGAGGAAATCACGCTGGCGTTTACTCGCAATCAAGCGCGGAATCAAATTGGAGAAACGGCCGTGAGGAGCAGTTCCTCCTGCGCGTGATTGACGACGATGCTGAGGTGGATGGTGGGGGTGGGGTCGGAGTGTCAGTGAGGGGGTGTGCGCGGTTTGAGTGAGAAACAGAGGGAGAAGGAAAACCCCGGGTGGGCTGCTTTAGCTTCTGGGCCGAAAGGGTGGCGCCGGCCCGTTTTCCATTTTTTTTCCATTTTTGATTTGATTTTCTGGTTTGAATTCAAATGCCCATTTCAAATCTGTTTCAGTTGAAATTTTCTCCAAACTTTTGCATTGTGATTCTTGTATCCTGGGGTGTGTAAAACACTTATTCACACTCAAATTCAAATTGGGTTTGAAAATGAAATTTAAACCATGCCCTAATTAAATGTTTATAAATAGTATATGAATGGTTTCTAATTCATAAATTTGTTTTTGAATACCTTGACCAAACTTTATAAACATCACTCAAGTTCATGATCAAATCCTTACTGATTAAAATAAGTATTTTTCTTATGAGAAGGTAGCAATATGGCCATTGCCTTGCTTACATAAAATAATATATCACAAAGTTTCTGTTTTTGAAGAAATGATCCTAAATATGATTATGAATGCATGAATGATGTGCAAACTTTGAAATCATGATTTTTGGGATGTTACAAATCTAACCCCCTTAAGGTGAATCTCGCCCTCGAGATTCGGATTGGCTAGCAAATAGGTGAGGGTGGTCTTTCCGAAGGTCATCTTCTCTTTCCCATGTTGGTTCTTCCATGGAATTATGGTTCCATTGAACTTTGCATAATTTGATAGTCTTTGTCCGAGTAACTCTTTCTACAGTCTCAAGAATCTTGATAGGTTTTTCCTCATAGGTGAGATCACTTTCCAATTGGACCTCCTCCAAAGGTATAGTATCCTTCAAAGAAGTCTCTTCCATCTCTGGATGGCATTTCTTTAGCTGACTCACATGAAACACATTGTGAACGATAGACAATAATTCTGGTAGTTCAATTTCATAAGCTACTTCTCCTTTACGACTCAGAATATTGAATGGTCCAACATATCTTGGGGCCAATTTTCCTTTGACTCCAAATCTCTTCACTCCACGAAGTGGTGACACTCTAAGATAAGCTCTATCACCCACCTCATAGGTGACTTCTCTACGCTTAGGATCTGCGTAGCTCTTCTGTCGGGACTGTGCTATCTTCAATCTGTCCTTTACTAACTTGACTTTCTCTTTAGCCTCTTTGTTTAGTTCTAGCCCAAACAAGTTTCTTTCTCCCACACCATTCCATAGTAATGGGGTAGTACAGTTTCTCCCATAGAGAAACTCAAACGGTGCCATTTCAATACTGACTTGATAGCTGTTGTTGTAAGAGAATTCTACGTAAGGCAGACTTTCATCCCAACTAGCTCCATAGTCTAGGACACATGCCCTCAACATATCCTCTAGAATCTGGTTGGTCCTTTCTGTCTGTCTATCAGTCTGGGGATGAAAAGCAGTGCTGAACTCCAATCTCGTTCCTAATGACGCATGTAATTGCCTCCAAAAATGAGAAGTGAATTGAGTTCCCCTATCAGACACAATACTCTTGGGTACTCCATGCAGACACACAATCCTATCCATATAGATCTTGGCTAACTTAGCACTTGTATAGGTTTTCTTCACGGGTATGAAATGAGCCACTTTAGTTAGGCGATCCACTACTACCCAAATAGAATCATATCCTGACCTGGTCCTTGGCAATCCGGTGATGAAATCCATGCCAATCTTGTCCCACTTCCAATCAGGAATAGGTAGTGGTTGTAACAATCCTGCTGGTTTCTGATGTTCCGCTTTCACTCTACTACATACATCACACAAGGCAATATGTTCGGTGATGTCTTTCTTGTGATTATTCCACCAAAATCTTTCCTTCATATCCGTGTACATTTTGGTGTTACCCGGATGAATGGAATATGGTGAGTTGTGTGCTTCTTGCAATATCAGTTTCCGAAGCTCCGGATCTTGCGGAACGTAGATACGTTTTCCATACCATAAAGTACCTTGTTCATCTTCATGGAATCCTTTGGCTTTTCCTTTGCCAATCTTTTCTTCAATCTCTTCAATTTCCTTGTCCGTCTATTGGGCTTCCTTGATTTTGTCCAACAAGGTGGGTTGAACATCCAATGACATGAGATGTCCCTCAGGCACAATCTCCAACCTGAGGTCTCTAAATTGGGCACACAGATCATCTGGCAACTCTCCCTTAGTAAGGCCATTCACAAATACCTTATGGCTTAGTGCATCCGCTACAACATTTGCTTTACCGGGGTGGTATTGCAAACTCAAGTCATAGTCCTTGATGAGTTCTATCCATCTTCTTTGCCTCATGTTGATTTCTTTCTGAGTGAAGATATACTTCAAAATTTTGTGATCTGTGAACACTTCATATCTCTTTCCCAAAAGATAATGTCTCCATGTTTTGAGTGCATGGACAACAGAGGCTAACTCTAAATCATGAGTAGTATAATTCACCTCATGAGTTTTGAGTTGTCTCGAGGCATAAGCCACAACTTTCCCTTCTTGCATTAGAACTGCTCCTAATCCATGATGGGATGCATCACAATACACTTGGAAATCCTTCTCCAAGTCTGGCAGACATAGGACTGGTGTTGTCACTAGTCTCTTCTTCAATTCTTGGAAACTAAGTTCACATCCATCAGTCTAAGCAAATTTCTTATCTTTCTTTAGTAACTCCGTCATTGGCTTAGCTACCTTGGAGAAATTCTCAATGAATCTTCTATAGTATCCTGCCAAGCCAAGAAAACTACGAACTTCTTTCACTGACTTAGGAGATTCCCATTTAGTTACAGCTGACACTTTTGCGGGATCAACTGCTACACCATCTCCTGACACAATGTGTCCAAGAAATCCAACTTCATTCAACCAGATTTCACACTTGCTGAATTTGGCATACAACTCATGTTCTCTAAGCTTCTCAAGTATTAAACGCAAATGTCCTTCATGCTCTTCTTTACTCTTGGAGTAGATCAGAATGTCATCGATGAAAACGACAACAAACTTGTCAAGGAACTCCATGAACATTTTGTTCATCATATTCATGAAGTAAGCTGGTGCATTGGTCAAACCAAATGGCATCACAGTGTACTCATACAATCCATACCTAGTGGTGAAAGCTGTCTTAGGTATGTCTTGTTCCCTTATCTTAAGCTGAAAATAACCTGACCGGAGATCAATCTTTGAGAACACACATGCTCCTTCTAACTGATCAAACAAGTCTTTGATTCTGGGCAAAGGATATTTGTTCTCGATAGTCACCTCATTAAGTGAACGATAATCGATGCATAACCTTTGACTTCTATCTTTCTTTTCCACAAACAAGGCTGGTGCTCCCCAAGATGAAGAACTTGGTTGAATAAATCCTTTCTGCAACTGTTCTCCAAGTTGTTTCTTGAGTTCTTTCAACTCATCAACAAACATCTTGTAAGGTCTCTTTGCTATTGGTCCTGATCCTGGTAGCAAGTCAATCAGAAATTCCACATCTCTATCTGGTGGCATTCCCGGCAATTCTTTCGGAAACACATCCGGATATTCCCTCACAATTAGCACGCTATCTATGCTAACCCCCTTAAGAGAATTTAGCTTACTCCCTTTTGATTCAAAGTTAGACTTGAATCTTATCCGTTTCTTTTCCGGGGTTGTGAGTGCGACAGTATGATTGGAACAATCTAGTACTCCTTCATACTTGGTCATCGAGTCCATTCCCAAAATTACATCCAGTCCTTGGGAATCTAGGATTATCAGACTAACTAGAAACTTATGCTTTCCAAATTCTATCACTAGATCACGTCATCCAAGACTTACTATCATGTCCCCACCGGGAGAACTTACTTTTATTGGACACCCAATATTTTCAGTTGGAAACCCATTTCTATCAACAAATGCTTTTGATATGAATGAATGTGATGCACCAGTATAAAAAAGAACAAGTGCTGGAATAGAATTGAGTTTGAACTTACCAGCCACAGCATCAGACTCCTCATAAATCTCTTCCACATTGATGTGGTTCACTTGTCCCTTCTGGAAAGGGTTGGGCTTGGTGGTTCCTTCAGCTTTCTTCTTTGGGCATTCATTTGCATAATGCCCCAGCTTCTTACACTTGAAACATTCAACCTGACTGATATCCCTCTTTGCAGGCTGACTACCACTTCCACTTCCACCTCCACTGTGGTGACTCTTGTGTCCACTCTTGTGGTTCTTATACTTGTCATTATCATGACTACGGTGATGCTTGTTGTCATGATGGCGGTTGTGGCTGTGGTGGTTGTTGTGCTTTCCATGTTTGTGGGATCCGGAACTCCCACTATCATCGTGATGGGAACGCTTGTGAGATGATCCCGAGCTGTGCTTGTCAAGGCTGTGCTTCCTCTTTCTGCTTTCAACCTGTTTCATCTTGTTCTCCAAGATGGTAGCCTTGTCACAAAGTGATTGGTAGGTCATAGGCAATAGATAGCTGCAGATTCAGTTCATCGTTTAGTCCTTCGAGGAATTTCTCCTTCCTCTTGGCATCGGTATCAACTTCATCCGGTGCATAACGCGTCAGATTGTTGAACTCCTCAATATATTCAGCCACGCTACGGTGACGCTATTTCAGGTATGGAACTCCTTCTTCTTCAAATTCATCACCCCGGATGAAATGTGAGCTGTACGGAATCCATCTTCAAAGATAGCCCATGTCACATCCTCAATAGGAGTGGTGATCTGGAAGTTATCCCACCAAGTAGCTGCTGGTCCTTCTAACAGATGTGCTGCAAACCTGACCTTCTCCTCATCGGTGTAGCCGACAGTTACCAAATCCTTGTTCACCGAACGTAGCCAATAATTTGCCACCATTGGATCAGTGGTTCCTGAGAACTTTGCAGGCCTCAGTCTTAGGAATCTGGTGAGCTTGTCAAATCCTGGTGGATTGTTCGGATTGTTGTTGTTGTTGTTGTTTTTGTTGTTGTTGTTGTTGTTGTTGTTGTTGTTGTTGTTTTTGTTGTTGTTGTTGTTGTTGTTGTTGTTGTTGTTGTTGTTGTTGTTGTTGTTGTTGTTGTTGTTGTTGTTGTTGTTGTTGTTGTTGTTGTTGTTGTTGTTGTTGTTGTTGTTGTTGTTGTTGTTGTTGTTGTTGTTGTTGTTGTTGTTGTTGTTGTTGTTGTTGTTCTGATTCTGCATAAATGTGGTCATCATCTGCATCAGCTGTGCCTGTGCTGTCATCAGCTGCTGCATCTCGGGGGTGACATTGTTGTTGTTTGGGTTGGGGTTGGCACGTCGTGGAGGCATCTGTGGTTTTCATAAGGATAAGAATGAGATACCCATAGATGCTTATAATGCACAATACATCACATAAACAATCACCAAACCAAGCATCAAAATAACATAAGGTTCAAACGATGTAAATAACGAGTTTGGAAAAGCAAACACACCATAGCAAGCCACCCACATGTTGGATGGTCATTGTGACTCAAAAAAATCATAAGTACGGTAGATGAAAGATAAATGAGTAGTCATCACTACTCCTCCACATCAATCTCCACATCAACAAGAGTAAGACCTGCATTCTCCATAGCGGTCTTGTATTCCTCAACATTGGTAGTCAAGGCCTCTATCTTGGCCCTAAGAGCCCTCTTCTGTGAGCGAAGTCTCTCGATCACTCCTTGCTGATGCTCGAGCTCGAAGTCCTTGGCCTCCAGCTCTTCCTTCATCTCCCGGATCTTCTTGTTCCGGTCTTGGACTCTCTTCTCTTGGCTCTTGAATTTCTTGTCCTGGCTTTCAAACTTAGCCTCCATTTCCTTGACTATCTCGTCTTGCTCCGCGAAGAGCTTGTCCTTCTCATGAAGCTGCACCTGGAGCTCGTCATTGCTAAGCATGACGTTGGTCCTATCAGTATCTAGGTGCCTAATAAGAACCTCTAGGTCCTGAAGGTATAGACGAATCGGCTCCACCGTCTCTCTAGCAGCATCCTCGAACTCAATAGCCTCACCCTCCTCGTCGCGTCTCCCGAAGGGGTGAAAGTAAAGACCTCTAAGCTCTCTAGAGTGTCTCCCTACCAGACGCCCAAGTAACTCCTGCATAACTATATCTAAGCCTTTCTCCTTGTCGTCATGCATCAGCTTGAAGGTGATGGTCTCCGTGGTTGGATCTGCTTGGCGTTCGGGTTGAGTGACTCTGAAGCCCCAAAGGTCCTTCCTCTCAAACTTGGTGAGGGGAAGCGTCATGATGCTAGGGAGTGGAAGGTTGAGCATGCTAGTGAGCTCAATGAGACGAGTGCCAAAACGAGTTCCCTTGAACTCCTCGGCCGTGTTGATAGTAACATTAGGCATCTATTTTTTACAAGATAGAGAAAAGTTAGAATCAACATCAATAGAGAAAAATCACAAGAAAAAATATCACAAGCATATCTTTTGCAACAATCACACAAGTCATGGCATACACAAATCCATTACAAGCATCAAAGGTTCAACATAACTTAGATAATTTTTTTGGAAATAAAACGATAAGTGTGGTGGTCCAACTAACGAAGTACATTACAATCCCCACTCACTAGCCAAGTTGGCTATCAGGGCATCCCTAGAGGCAATTTGCAGAGGTGGTGCACTTTCCCCACAAGACTTGGTTTCACCAAGACAGGACCTTTCAGAAGCCTTCCCTTAGACCAGAATGGACGCGCTCCAAACCTATCATTCCCCTACCACCAACTGTCCATTTGGCTAAGTTATTGCAACCTATATGATCCAGGCAGAGCCCATAATGCCATGTGGCTGCACTAGAAGCTTCTTAACATTTGGCATCTCAAATCCTTTGTTCCTGGGTGGCAATCCACAAGTGAGATACACAAGGTAAACCATAGAAATGGGACTTGTGTAACCACTCAACCAAAAACAACCAAGCAATTACCATTCCACCCAGGTGTTTCATTCACTTAATTGTTTTATTAAGCAATAACCATAAGTCAAAGACTTAGCAATATTTTTCCATAGCATGTATATATTCCACCCTTGGTTTCTACTAGCTAGGCTAAGCATGGCAAAAGAAAGTATCTTAACTTAGAGAAAATTCTAATAATTCTACAACTACTAGGATTTCCCAAGCATAACATATAGATACTTAGCAAAATATTCATGCAAGCCCTATACAAAATATTTGTAATGCATAGTCAAAATTATTGGGATAAAAATATGAAGCACCACTTGCCTTGGTAGTTGGGGGAGTAGAAACAATCTTCACAACCACAATCACTATTAGCACCAAAATCTACACATAAAATGATAGCACCAATTTCACATATCAAAATAAACAAGCAAAAATATATGAATGCATGCAAATGCCATGTGATGATTTTTCTAAATCAAACCAGACAAGTGAAACAGTACTGAATCATAAACAAAACAATTATACACTAAATAAAATTAATTTGGCCCTTAGAACATTTTCCATACAATTTTTATATACAAAATAAGTTTGGAAATGTCTCTACAAAAAAACCCATTTTACAGATGCAATTTATTAAACAAAGTGCATAATTGGATAGAATTCTTTCTCCTGATTCCAATGATATAAAATTTGCAAAATTTGATCGTGTGGATCAAAAGTTATGAATTTTGCAAGTTTGAACAACTAATATATCTAATTCCAGATTTTAAATCAAAACACAGGTCACGCGGCGCTTTCTGATTGGTCGATACCGCTTCGCACTGGATAACGCTCGCGGGCCATTGGATTAAAACGCATCGCACGGCTTATATCTAACTTACCCCTTCATTTAAGTGATCTATTCCTACACGCCTGATCTAGATCTAACGGCCCACATCAAACAGACCAAAAGTCAGCGGCGCTGCGACGGTGTCTGGCGGCGGCGCGGTTAGACAGTGATGTCGCCGGTGTTATAGGAAGCGGAAAGGGCAGTGGGGTAGCTCACCGTGTTCGCGTGATGATGCTGAAGCTCAAGGTGGTCTTCGTTGGCGGAGGGGCGCTCGGAGTCGTCAGGGATTGCTCGCCGGAGTTCGTGAAGGCGTCGGGCACGACTGTTCATCGATGTTGCCGAGGATGTAGATTATGCCAGGGAGAAATAAGTAGCGCGTCAGATGCGGGAAGTGATGCTGGTCAAGCGAGTATCAAAGAGAGGGCAAGGCGTGCTCGGGACTAACCAGAACAACTCGCCGGAGTTGAGTGCTTCGTCGGGCTCACGCAGTCGTCGACGTTGCTGACGTTCGGGGTTGTCCTAGCACCCAGCAAAAGTGTTAAACGATGCGCAAGGATGCAGGGAACACGCTAGATAGACCAGGAGGCAAGGGCGGGGAGTTCTCACCGGAATTCGCTACCGGAGTTCGTCAGTACAGTAGCGGAGTGAGCTCGATTGCGGGCAACCTGGTGGCTCTCTGTGGTTGTGGCCTGAGGGGAAATGAGCGGAAGGAGGAGGAGGTTAAATAGCCGGGGCGAGATAGGAAATC
Source organism: Avena sativa (assembly GCA_916181665.1). Taxonomy (NCBI): domain Eukaryota; kingdom Viridiplantae; phylum Streptophyta; class Magnoliopsida; order Poales; family Poaceae; genus Avena; species Avena sativa. Next base: position 516,085,992 of record OV702294.1, read on the forward strand.
ACGCTGGCGTTTACTCGCAATCAAGCGCAGAATCAAATCGGAGAAATGGCCGCGGGGAGCAGTTCCTCCGACGCGTGGTTGACGACAATGCTGAGGTGGATGGTGGGGTCGGAGCGTCAGTGAGGGGGTGTGCACGGTTTGAGTGAGAAACAGAGGGAGAAGGAAAATCCCGGGTGGGCTCCTTTAGCTTCTGGGCCGAAAGGGTGGCGTCGGCCCATTTTCCTTTCTTTTATTTTTTTCCATTTTTGATTTGATTTTCTGGTTTGAATTCAAATGCCCATTTCAAATCTATTTCAATTGAAATTTTCTCCAAACTTTTGCATTGTGATTCTTGTATCCTGGGGTGTGTAAAACACTTATTCACACTCAAATTCAAATTGGGTTTGAAAATGAAATTTAAACCATGCCCTAATTAAATGTTTATAAATAGTATATGAATGGTTTCTAATTCATAAATTTTTTTTTGAATACCTTGACCAAACTTTATAAACATCACTCAAGTTCATGATCAAATCCTTACTGATTAAAATAAGTTTTTTTCTTATGAGAAGGTAGCAATATGGCCATTGCCTTGCTTACATAAAATAATAGATCACAAAGTTTATGTTTTTGAAGAAATGATCCTAAATATGATTATGAATGCATGAATGATGTGCAAACTTTGAAATCATGATTTTTGGGATGTTACAGGAAGCATCCTTAAGCACACGTTGATCTATCAAGTTTTATGATTAGGTTATAGTTCTCTATGATCTTAGAATCTCGTCACCAAGCGTTCATAACCGCGAACACGGCTTTTCGAAAAGATTTAACCCTGCAGGGGTGTAAAACTTTACCCACACGTACCAACCAACTCTTAATGCCAGTACATTAGACTTCTTCCTTGGAAGGCCGGCAGAGGGTGGTTGGCCACGACCTTTACCTTGCTTTCGCCGAGACCATGAGTCACACAATAATTATGGTTCCACCGTAACGAGTCAAATCCCGAAGCCGGTACTTAAAGATGTGAGGCGAGGTTGGTTTACCAGGGGCGCTATCAACCCCAAGCAACCGCGGCTACGCTTCCCTACCTGTTATGAATGCACCTTCACCCGCCAAATCTTTCAAAAGGTTTTATATGCATATGTCGAATGGAACGCCAAACTATGTGACTCATGGAATCTACTAGGGAAGTTAATCAGGCGAGGGGTTCCCAAGCCCCGTGTGGCTGTACGCTCATCTCGGTTCCAAAGGTAAGAACTCGGTTCCTAGTGGTGGCGAGCATGGGACTACAAAAACCACATCCCACCGTGGCCTCCCATACAAGCCTTAGCATGTTTAATCTCATATCACCTCTGATATCTTCTCATCATGTTCTCCTGTCATACTAGATTCTTTGCATCTGATACATCATCTGGATGGACCAGACTCAACAGCTATGCATGGCTAAGCAAGACACATATATAAGCTCTAGCAGTGCACACAAGCTAAAACTAGTTATGCTAGGAGCAGTGGATCAGGTAATATAAGCTCATATGGAGTAATGCAACAGATAAGATACTTTATCTATCGATAAATGACCACAGTAGAATCGTATGCATCATGGAAAGAATTGAAATACTTTCGAAATCATAGGATTATATCATGGTGGGGCTATGCTTGCCTTTGCTAGTTGATAATAGATAAGCAGATCTTCAGAAGCCTTGTACTTGACTTGGTTACAGTTGGTCAAGTATTGTTTGTCGATCTTCAATGGTCTTGATCTTGGTCTTCAATCTCGATTTTGATCTCGATATCGTATTCTACTGAGGAAGAACCAAATACGGAAAGAAAGGGAAACAATCAACACATGGCATCGATGCAATGCTCAAGCAAGTATGATGATGTGACAAGTTAAATGTATTGAATTAAAACCCTAAAGCATGCTCCACAACTTAACCGGGGTTCCGAGGGGTCCAAACCCTAACTCGGGGAAACTCCGGAATCACCTATGAGGGGTTACTATGTTCTTATAATTAAACTTCTCATGTAAGTTTCTTAACAATGCATGATTATAGCTTAAATAGATTGTTCTCATTTTTCTGAACATTTTGATATATTATTTGTATTTTTCTGATTTAAAATGAATTAGTTATTATTTTTCTCAATTTAAATCCATTTTAAATCATTTTAGGAAATTATAAAACAGTTTTGGATTATATTAAATATTTATTCACTTGGACCCACATGTCATAAGTTTATCAATTATAGAAATTATTTTACAAAATGATTAAAAACCTGACAGATAGGGCCCACAGGGGTATTTATATTTCCAGAAATGATTTTCAAAAAACAAATAAACTAAAAGAAAAAGGAATATTGCGTTATGCTGATGTCATCATGACATCAGCAATGAATAAGCTCTCGGATTATGCTCGAATCTGTGGATTCACTGCGTGCACGGGCTTGTAAATGGGCTAGTTGGAAAGAGGAGGTCAAGGTGGACCCAGTGGTGGCAGCGCCGCCCACTTGTGGTCATCGGAACAGTGAACACGATGGTGGCGAGCGGCGGAGCTTGCAGGTGCATGGCACGGTGGCGAATCAGGGGGAGAGGGGCAAGAGAGAGGGTCCACAAGGACCAGCAGCTCACCAGAAGCACGATGAAGGGGTCGGCGGAGCGAGGCGAGCTCGGACGACACCAGAATTGACGACGATGACTGCGATGGCCGACGGGAACGAGGTTTCGATTCGGTGGACTACGGGCGCGCGAGGCTACGTGAACTAGCTGGGACGAATCAGCACAGCATGGCGAACTCAGCGGTGGCCTCAGAACAGCGATAGGAGGCCGGAGACGGCGGTGCGAGTCTGTGGCCAAAGCTAGGGTTTCGAGCAGAAGGGGAAAAGTCAACAAAGGAAGCGAGAGAAGGAGAAACGAGTATGGGGAGAGGAAGCTCGGCAAGGGCATTCTTATCCTCGACTCCAAGGGTGGCGTGAGCATCGCGACACAGAGGAGATCGACGGCGGCGCGTCGGACATGCAGGAGCTTCGGCTCGCGTGAGGAAGAAGAAATGGAAAAGACGGCAGAGGGGTACCGGGCCGCATCGGGCTGACTTGGGCCGTGGTTAGGCTGCAGCAAGCCTTGCAGCGAGGAGAGAGGGAGTGGGCCATGGCCTGGAAGAGTTCTGGCTCTATTTTTTTAGAAACCTCTTTCTATTTTCTGAAATCCTTTTCTCTTTGTATTTCCAATTCCAAAACTGATTTGTGTATATTGAAATTACTAGAACTTTTGTAAAAATATTAGAATACTGTAGAGCCCTTATAAACAATTTGGGCTCCTCAAATTTTGTATTTTTTTCAAAATTCAAAACACTTCTGAATGCTTTTAGAGACATAGGGAAAACTAGGGTTTAGGGTTTTAATTTGTTTCTTATTGCATGCATTTTTAGAGGATGATGGTCATGAATGCACAATCAACCCTAAATAAGGATTAGCTAAAACTAGGGTGTTACACCCTGTGTCACCCCAAGAAATATTTAAGAGGTACAAGCATCAAAGCTTGGGGATGCCTCTTCTTCATCAATAAAAAATCTCAGGTCTCTTTCTAGACACTTCGTTTTTATTGTTTCATGCACTGTTGTGTTATTCTTGGAGCGTCTTAGTTTTTATTTTTGGTTTTAGTTTGCTTGAATAAAGTAGTTGGACCCCCTCTTTCGATGTGATGTTTCAAATAAGTTGATTGGTGCTGGAAAAGAGTAGAAATCTTCATGCTTATAGTGGTACAAAAGTGTAACATCCCAAAAATCATGATTTCAAAGTTTGCATATCATTCATGCATTCATAATCATTTTAGGACCATTTTTCAAAAACAAAAGCATTTGTGGTCTATTATTTTATGTAAGCAAGGCAATGGCCTTATTGCTACCTTCTAATAAGAAAATACTTGCTTTAATCAGTAAAGGTTTGAACATGGGTTTGTTTGATATTTCTAAATCTTGGTCAAAGTTTTCAAAACAAAAATATGAACCATTCATATGCCTATTAAAATAATTAATTAAGGCATGTTTTATTTTAAAATTCAATGGGCCAATATAATCTTAGGAGAACAGCAGTGTTTCACACTCAAATTTGTGCAAGTTTTACTTTACAAAAATCCAGAATAAAGTTTGGATACAAACTCATTTGAAATCATTTGAAAAACATTCCTGAAAATCAAATTAGAAAAGGAAAAGGGAAAATAAAAAAATAAAAACAAGCGCTGAACTTTGAGCCCAGCACCAGAACCGGCCCAAAAACCCACCCGGGCCATTTCCCCCTCTGCCCCCTCTCTCACCCGCGCGAACCTTACCCCACATCCTTTGAAGCTGGGCCCTGCACCACGTCAGTATCATCTCCCCCAAACTTCGCGCGCAGACGCCGTTGCCGCCCGTTTCCTCCTCCTTCACTGCCGCGATTTAAGCTGCTTAATTCCCATTGATTCACCGAGTGAATGTCGCCCCTGCTCTAGCTACTTAACCACCTCCCCACCCTGCTCCTTTCCCCTTACACAGCACCACCAGAGCGCCGCCAGGCTCCACGAATTTTGCTCTACACTGCCGCAACACCGAAGAACTCCGGCGAGCTATCACGGTGAGTCTCGAGCGCGCCTTGCCCTCTGATTCACACGAGCCGCTTCGCCATCGCCTTGTGCATCTTCTCATGTTTTTCTTTTGTCCTGAATCGCCCCAGGTCGTCACCCTCGTCAACATCTGCAAGCGCCCGAAGCTAAGCTCGACTCCGACGAGCCATTCCGTTGAGCCCCGTGTCCTCCTCTGTCTCTGGTTCACGCAGCTATGTTCGCTAGTGTAATGCTCATCCATTAATGCTTGCAGTTTGGTCCCTTGCACCCTAGGTCATCGTCTTTGACTCCGACAGTGAGTACCCGACACGCAAACGAACTCCGATGAGGTCCTGCTACTGTGTCTGTGCGCCCCGACCCTTTCCGTCTGCACGTTGAGCATCTCCACGTCCTCGTGATCTCGGTAAGCACTAGCACGCCCCTTGCCCCTATGGCCTCGCCGGCGTTTCACCGCCAGAGGCATCTCCGCCGCAAGCGCCGTTCGCACCGCTGGTTCTTGGTCAGATGGATCTGATCCATCGGATCTAAATCCAAAGGCCTCGATTAGATCTGTTAGCGAAACAGTACGATTAGATCTGGGCCGTGCAACGTTAGTTAGATCCTACGGCTCGCAAGAGTGATCCGGCCGAACCGGTACCGTACAATCAGAAGCTGCCGCGTGGCTAGGGTTTAGATTTAAAATCTGAATTTAGATCTATTAGATGTTCAAACTTGCAAAATTCATAACTTTTGATCTACACGTCCAAATTTTGCAAATTTTATATCATATCAATGGAATCAGGAAGAAGAATTCTATCCAACCATTTTTTTAATGAATTGCTTCTGTAAAATTAGTTGTTTTTGCAAAGACAATTGTAGGCTTATTTTGTGTACAAAAATTAATTGGAAATTATTTTAAAAGCCAAATAAAGATTATTTGATGTATAATTGTGTTGTTTATTGTTCAGTACTTTTCACTTGTCTTGTTTGGTTTAGAAAAAAAATCATCACATGTCATTTGCATGCATTCATATATTTTTGCTTGTTTATTTTGATATGTGAATTTGGTGCTATCATTTTATGTGTAGATTTTGGTGCTAGTGGTGATTGTGACTATGAGGATTGTTGTTACTCCCCCAACTACAGGAAAGTGGTGCTTTATAATTTTGTCCCAATATTTTGACTATGCATTAGAAATTTTTTGTATAGGGCTTGCATGATAATTTTTGCTAAGTATCTATATGCTATGCTTGGGAAATCCTAGTAGTTGTAGAATTGTTAGAATTTCCTCTAAGTTAAGATACTTGCTATTGCCATGCTTAGCCTAGCTAGTAGCAACCAAGGGTGGATTACATATACATGCTATGGAAAATATTTCTAAGTCTTTGACTTATGTTTTGCTTAATAAAACAACTAAGTGAATGAAACACCTAGGTGAAATGGTGGACTGGTTTGTGTTGAGTGGTTACACAAGGCCCATTTCTATGGTTTACCTTGTGTATCACACTTGTGGAATGCCACCCAGGAACAAAGGGATTTGAGATGCCATATGTTAAGAAGCTTCTAGTGCAGCCACATGGCATTATGGGCTCTGCCTGGATCATATAGGTTGCAATAACTTAGCCATTTGGACAGTTGGTGGTAGTGGGTGATAGGTTGGAACGCGTCCATTTGTTCTTGTGGGGAAAGTGCACCACCTCTGCAGAAGGAAGAAACTAAGTACTTAGCCGTGTCCCCGGTAATGGACAATTTGAGCATCAAGACATGGAAGCTATCAAGAATCTCCTCATCCCAATTTTTTAAGTTAAAACTTGTGGTTGAACAAGGGTGAAGGTTCACCAATTTCTATTGGTGGTTCCTTAGGAGTTTTTGCCAAACAAAAACTTAGTGTTTTCAACTGATAGGTAAAACCTATTTTGAGCAAAGCAAGCCTAAGATACACTTAGCCAAATTCATGTAGTAGTTAGATACTAATATTCTACTAAGGTATCACTTGCCAACACTATTCCAATGTATTGACCCACTATGGCTATAACTTGTGATGTTGCAGGTTACCCTGATGAGGATTAGTGTTATGAGTCTACACTCAACATGCTTGCCTGTGGCACATGAAGATGAAGACTTTTATTTATATTGTTATGATAAACTCTTGTACTAGCCTATGGCTATGGAGTTGTAAAAGACTATGTTATCTCTGGAATGACGATTTAATAATGACCTTTGTTTCTATGTACTTCATCTTAAACTGTGGATGCTAGCAATTGATCCAGGGACTAGCATTGCAATCACAGGGACCTTTACCTTTATAAAGGTGGGGTCTTACAGATGGTATCAGAGCACTGTGTTTCCTGTAGGATTATGACCCTAGGATTGGATTAGAAACCACTAAGGAAAAACTTTCAACACTTTAAAAATTTCCACACTTGTCTTTTTCTTCTCGTAAACTTTTTTAATCTTCTTCTCATCTCTATTTGTAGATGAACTCCATCAACGAAGCCGTGAGGAAGGGACCACTCATGAACATGACTTTGGAGTGTGAGACTGAATTTCCCAAGGCCCTCAAGAACCTCATGGTTACCATGGGGATACATGGTGCAACTGTGTACAAAGGATTCCCTGTGTTGGATGAAGGAGAAGAGTACTGGTGGGTGCAACTTCACTTGTACAAAAACAAGGAAGACAACCACAAGGAGTCAGGATTCTGCATGGTCACCAACTCAGAAATGCACACAACATTCTTTGACTCTGCAAGAAATGCAGCTTGGAATGCTATCAAGGAGCTTGGTGATAGACTCAAGTGCAGAATGCTCAACACCCAAAATGACCTTAGAGAAGAAAAGAAACGTACCCAGGACTTAGAGGCTGCTAACCAACGTCTAAGAGAAGACATCATAGATTTAGCAATGGAATCATGTGATCAAGATCGACAGATTGCCTCTAGGGATGCCCTGATAGCTAACTTGGCAAGTGAGTGGGGATTATAATGTACTTGGTTAGTTGGACCACCACACTTATCGTTTCTACTTTCAAAAAATTTGTCTAAGTTATGTTGAACCTTTGATGCTTGTAATGGATTTGTGTATGCCATGACGTGTGATTGTTGCAAAAGATGTGCTTCTGATATTTTGCCTTGTGATTTTTTTTCTCTATTGATGTTGATTCTAACTTTTCTCTATCTTATAAAAAATAGATGCCTAATGTTATTATCAACACAACCGAGGAGTTCAAGGGAACTCGTTTTGGCACTCGTCTCATTGAGCTCACTAGTGTGCTTAACCTTCCGCTTCCTAGCATCATGACACTTCCACTCACCAAGTTTGAGAGGAAGGACCTATGGGGCTTCAGAGTCACCCAGCCTGGACGCCAGACAGAGCCAACCACGGAGACCATCACTTTCAAGCTGATGCATGACGACAAGGAGAAAAGCCTAGATGTAGTCATGCAAGAGTTACTTGGGCGCCTGGTAGGGAGACACTCCACCGAGCTTAGAGGTCTTTACTTTCACACCTTCGGGAGACGCAACGAGGAGGGTGAAGATATAGAGTACGAGGATGTTACTAGAGATACGATGGAGCCGATTCGTCTGTACCTCCAGGACCTAGAGGGTCTTATTAGGAACCTAGATACTGATAGGACCAACGTCATGCTTAGCAATGACGAGCTCCAGGTTCAGCTTCGTGAGAAGGACAAGCTCTTCGCGGAGCAAGACGAGATAGTCAAGGAAATGGAGGCCAAGTTTGAAAGCCAGGACAAGAAGTTCAAGAGCCAGGAGAAAAGAGTCCAAGACAGGAACAAGAAGATCCGGGAGATGAAGGAAGAGCTAGAGGCTAAGGACTTCGAGCTTGAGCATCCGCAGGGAGTGATCGAGAGGCTTCGCTCACAGAAGAGGGCTCTTAGGGCCAAGATAGAGGCCTTGACTACTAATGTTGAGGAGTACAAGACTGCTATGGAGAATGCATGTCTTACCCTTGTTGATGTGGAGATTGATGCGGAGGAGTAGTGTAGGCTACTCATTTTATCTTTCATCTACCGTACTTTGATTATTGAGTCGCAATGACCATCCAACATGTGGGTGGCTTGCTATGGTGTGTTTGCATTTCCAAACTTGTTGTTTATGTCATTCAAACTCTATGTTATTTTGATGCTTGGTTATTGTGATTGAGTATGTGATGTATTGTGCATGTTAAGAATCTATGGATATCTCATTCTTATCCTTATGAAAACCACAGATGCCTCCTCGACGTGCCAACCCCAACCCAAACAACAACAACAACAACAATGTCACTCCCGAGGTGCAGCAGTTGATGACAGCACATGCACAACTGATGCAGATGATGACCACTTTCATGAAGAACCAGAATCAGAATAACAACAATAACAATAACAACAACAACAACCAGAATAATCCGCCAGGATTTGACATGCTCACCAGATTTCTAAGACTAAGGCCTGCAAAGTTCTCAGGAACCACTGATACAATGGTGGCCAATGATTGGCTACGCTCAGTGAACAAGGATTTAGTGACTGTCGGCTGCACCGACGAAGAGAAGGTCAGGTTTGCAGCACATCTGTTGGAAGGGCCAGCAGCAACCTGGTGGGATAACTTTCAGATCACCACTCCCATTGAGGATGTGACTTGGGCTATATTTGAGGATGGATTCCGTATAGCTCACATCTCATCCGGGGTGATGAATTTGAATAAGAAGGAGTTCCACAACCTGAAACAGCGTCACCGCAACGTGGCCGAATATATTGAGGAGTTCAACAATCTTGCGCATTACGCACCGGATGAAGTTGATACTGATGCCAAGAGGAAGGAGAAATTCCTCGAAGGACTAAATGATGAACTGAATCTGCAGCTGTCTGTTGCCTATGTCCCAACCTACCAATCACTTTGTGACAAGTCTACCATCTTGGAGAACAAGATGAAACAGGTTGAAAGCAGAAAGAGGAAGCATAGCTTTGACAAGCACAGCTCGGGATCATCTCACAAACGTTCCCATCATGATGATAGTGGGAGTTCTGGATCCCACAAACATGGAAAGTATAACAACCACCACGTCCATAACCGCCATCATGACAACAAGCATCACCGTAGTCATGATAATGACAAGTATAAGAACCACAAGAGTGGATACAAGATCCACCACAATGGAGGTGGAAGTGGTAGTGGAAGTCAGCCTGTCAAGAAAGATCTCAGTCAGGTTGAATGCTTCAAGTGTAAGAAGATGGGGCACTATGCTAATGAGTGCCCAGAAAAGAAAGTTGAAGGTGCCAACAAGCCCAATCCTTTCCAGAAGGTACAAGTGAACCACATCAATGTGGAAGAGATATATGAGGAACCTGATGTTGTGGCTGGTAAGTTCAAACTCAATTCTGTTCCAGCACTTGTTCTTTTTGATACTGGCGCATCGCATTCATTCATATCAAGAGCATTTGTTGATAGAAACGAACTTCCAGTTGAAACTATTGGGTGTCCTATAAAAGTAAGTTCTCCTAGTGGAGATATGATAGTGAACTCATGATGTCATGACCTAGTCATAGAATTTGGGAAGTATAAGTTTCCCGTTAATTTGATAATCCTAAATTTCCAAGGATTGGATGTCATTTTGGGAATGGACTGGATGACTAAGTACAAGGGAGTGTTAGATTGTGCCAATCATACTTTTACATTCACAACCCCGGATAATAAAAGGATTAGATTCAAGACTAACTTTGAATCAAAAGGGAGTAAGCTAAATTCTCTTAAGGGGGTTAGCATAGACAGTGTGCCTATTGTGAGAGAATATCCAGATGTGTTTCCGGAGGAATTGCCGGGAATGCCACCCGATAGAGATGTGGAGTTTCTGACTGACTTACTGCCAGGATCAGGACCAATAACAAAGAGACCTTACAAGATGTCGGTTGATGAGTTGAAGGAACTCAAGAAACAACTTGGAGAACAGTTACAAAAAGGATTTATTCAACCAAGTTCTTCATATTGGGGAGCACCAGTCTTGTTTGTTGAAAAGAAAGATAGAAGTCAAAGGTTATGCATAGATTATCGTTCACTCAATGAGGTGACTATCAAGAACAAATATCCTTTGCCCAGAATCAATGACTTATTTGATCAGTTAGAAGGAGCCCGTGTGTTCTCAAAGATTGACCTCCGGTCAGGCTATTTTCAACTTAAGATAAGGGAACAAGACATACCTAAGACTACTTTCACCACTAGGTATGGATTGTATGAGTACACCGTGATGCCGTTTGGTTTGACCAATGCACCAGCCTACTTCATGAATATGATGAACAAGGTGTTCATGGAGTTTCTTGACAAGTTCGTTGTCGTCTTCATCGATGACATTTTGATCTACTCCAAGAGTAATGAAGAGCATGAAGGACATTTGCGTTTGATACTTGAGAAGCTTAGAGAGCATAAGCTGTATGCCAAATTCAGCAAGTGTGAATTCTGGTTGAATGAAGTTGGATTTCTCGGACACATTGTGTCAGGAGATGGTGTAGCAGTTGATCCCGTGAAAGTGTCAGCTGTAACTGAATGAGAATCTCCTAAGTCAGTGAAAGAAGTTTGTAGTTTCCTTGGTTTGGCAGGATACTATAGAAGATTTATTGAGAATTTCTCAAAGGTAGCTAAACCAATGACGGAGTTACTCAAGAAAGACAAGAAATTTGATTGGACTGAAGGATGTGAACTCAGCTTCCAAGAGTTGAAGAAGAGACTAGTGACAACACCAGTCTTATGTCTGCCAGACTTGGAGAAGGATTTCCAGGTGTATTGTGATGCATCTCACCAAGGATTGGGTGCAGTTCTGATGCAAGAAGGGAAAGTTGTGGCTTATGCCTCAAGACAACTCAAAACTCATGAAGTGAATTATCCTACTCATGATTTAGTGTTAGCCTCTGTTGTTCATGCACTCAAAACATGGAGAAATTATATTTTGGGAAAGCGTTGTGAAGTGTTCACAAATCACAAAAGTTTGAAGTATATCTTCACTCAGAAAGAAATCAACATGAGACAAAGAAGATGGCTAGAACTCATCAAGGACTATGACTTGATTTTGCAATACCATCCCGGTAAAGAAAATGTTGTAGCGGATGCATTAAGCCATAAGGTTTATGTGAATGGCCTTACTAAGGGAGAGTTGCCAGATGATCTGTGTGTTCAAAGATCTCAGATTGGAGATTGTGCCCGAGGGGCATCTCATGTCATTGTATGTTCAACCCACCTGGTTGGACAAAATCAAGGAATCTCAAAAGTCGGACAAGGAAATTGAAGAGATTAAGGAAAAGATTGGCAAGGGAAGCCAAAGGATTCCATGAAGATGAACATGGTACTTTATGGTATGGAAAACGTATCTGCATTCCTCAAGATCCAAAGTTTCGGAAACTGATTCTACAGGAAGCACACAACTCACCATATTCCATTCATCCAGGTAACACCAAAATGTACATGGATGTGAAGGAAAGATTTTGGTGGAATAATCTCAAGAAGGACATCGCCGAACATATTGCTTTGTGTGATGTATGTAGTAGAGTGAAAGCGGAACATCAGAAACCAGTAGGATTGTTGCAACCACTACCTATTCCTGATTGGAAGTGGGACAAGATTAACATGGATTTCAACACTGGACTGCCAAGGACTGGATCGGGATATGATTCTATTTGGGTCGTAGTGGATCGCCTAACTAAAGTGTCTCATTTCATACCCGTAAAGACAACCTATACAAGTGCTAAGTTAGCCAAGATCTATATGAATAGGATTGTGTGTCTGCATGGTGTACCTAAGAGTATTGTGTCTGATAGGGGAACTCAATTCACTTCCCATTTTTGGAGGCAACTGCATGAGTCATTGGGAACGAGATTGGAATTCAGTACTGCTTTTCATCCCCAGACTGATGGGCAGACATAAAGGACCAACCAGATTTTAGAGGATATGTTGAGGGCATGTGCCCTAGACTATGGAGCTAGTTGGGATGAAAGTCTGCCTTACGCAGAATTCTCTTACAACAACAGCTATCAAGCCAGTATTGAGATGGCACCGTTTGAGTTTCTCTATGGGAGAAAGTGTACTACACCATTGTTATGGAATGGTGTTGGAGAAAGAAACTTGTTCGGGCCAGAACTAATCAAGGAAGCTGAAGAGAAAGTCAAGTTAGTAAAGGACATATTGAAGATAGCACAGTCCCGACAAAAGAGCTGCGCAGATCCTAAGCGTAGAGAAGTCACCTATGAGGTGGGTGATAGAGCTTATCTTAGAGTATCACCACATCGTGGAGTGAAGAGATTTGGAGTCAAAGGAAAATTGGCCCCAAGATATGTTGGACCATTCAAGATTCTGAGCCATAAAGGAGAAGTAGCATATGAGATTGAATTGCCTGAATCATTGTCTGCCGTTCACAATGTGTTTCATGTGAGTCAGCTAAAGAAATGCCATCCGGAGATGGAGGAGACTTCTTTGAAGGATACTATATCTTTGGAGGAGGTCCAGTTGGAGAGTGATCTCACTTATGAGGAAAAACCTATCAAGATTCTTGAGACTGCCGAAAGAGTTACTCGGACAAAGACTATCAAATTCTGCAAAGTTCAGTGGAACCATCATTCCGAAGAAGAAGCAACATGGGAAAGAGAAGTTGATCTTCGGAAAGACCACCCTCACCTATTTGCTAGCCAATCCGAATCTCAAGGGCGAGATTCACCTTAAGGGGGTTAGATTTGTAACATCCCAAAAATCATGATTTCAAAGTTTGCATATCATTCATGCATTCATAATCATTTTAGGATCATTTTTCAAAAACAAAAGCATTTGTGGTCTATTATTTTATGTAAGCAAGGCAATGGCCTTATTGCTACCTTCTAATAAGAAAATACTTGCTTTAATCAGTAAAGGTTTGAACATGGGTTTGTTTGATATTTATAAAGCTTGGTCAAAGTTTTCAAAACAAAAATATGAATTCAAACCATTCATATGCCTATTAAAATAATTAATTAAGGCATGTTTTATTTTAAAATTCAATGGGCCAATATAATCTTGGGAGAACAGCAGTGTTTCACACTCAAATTTGTGCAAGTTTTACTTTACAAAAATCTGGAATAAAGTTTGGATACAAACTCATTTGAAAAACATTCTTGAAAATCAAATTAGAAAAGGAAAAGGGAAAAGAAAAAATAAAAACAAGCGCTGCACTTTGAGCCCAGCACCAGAACCGGCCCAAAAGCCCACCTGGGCCATTTCCCTCTCTGCCCCTATCTCACCCGCGCGAACCTTACCCCGCAGCCACTGACGCTGGGCCCTGCACCACGTCAGCATCGTCTCCCCCAAACCTTGCGCGCAGACGCCATCGCCGCTCGTTTCCTCCTCCTTCACTGCCGCGATTTAAGCTGATTAATTCCCATTGATTCACCAAGTGAATGCCGCCCTTGCTCTGGCTACTTAACCACCTCCCCACCCCGCTCCTTTCCCCTCACACAGCACCACCAGAGCGCCACCAGGCTCCATGAATTTCGCTCTACACCACCACAGCACCGAAGAACTCCGGCGAGCTATCGCGGTGAGTCTCGAGCACGCCTTGCCCTCTGGTTCACATGAGCCGCTTTGCCATCGCCTTGTGCATCTTCTCATGTTTTCCTTTTGCCCTGAATCACCACAGGTCGCCGCCCTCGTCAACAACTGCAAGCGCCCGAAACTAAGCTCGACTCCGACGAGCCATTCCGGTGAGCCCCGTGTCCCCCTCTGTCTCTGGTTCACGCAGCTATGTTCTCTAGTGTCTTGCACATCTATTAACGCTTGCCGTATGGTCCCTTGCACCCTAGGTCGTCGTCTTCGACTCCGACAGTGAGTACCCGACGCGCAAATGAACTCCGACGAGGTCCTGCTGCTGTGTCCGTGCGCCCCGACCCTGTCCGTCTACACGTTGAGCATCTCCACGTCCTCGCGATATCGGTAAGCACTAGCATGCCCCCTGCCCCTCTGGCCTCGCTGGCGTGTCACTGCCAGAGGCGTCGCCGCTGCAAGCGCCATTCGCGTCGCCGGTTCTTGGTCAGATGGATCTGATCCATTGGATCTAAATCCAAAGGCCTCGATTAGATCTGTTAGCGAAACAGTACGATTAGATCTGGGCCGTGCAATGTTAGTTAGATCCTACGGCTCGCAAGCGTGATCCGGCCGAACCGGTACCGTCCAATCAGAAGCTGCCGCGTGGCTAGGGTTTAGATTTAAAATCTGAATTTAGATCTATTAGATGTTCAAACTTGCAAAATTCATAACTTTTGATCCACACGTCCAAATTTTGCAAATGTTATATCAATAGAATCAGGAAGAAGAATTCTATCCAACCATGTATTTTGTTTAATGAATTGCTTCTGGAAAATTAGTTGTTTTTGCAAAGACAATTGTAGGCTTATTTTGTGTACAAAAATTAATTGGAAAATGTTTTAAAAGCCAAATAAAGATTATTTGGTGTATAATTGTCTTGTTTATTGTTCAGTACTGTTTCACTTGTCTTGTTTGGTTTAGAAAAAAAATCATCACATTTCATTTGCATGCATTCATATATTTTTGTTTGTTTATTTTGATATGTGAATTTGGTGCTATCATTTTATGTGTAGATTTTGGTGCTAGTGGTGATTGTGACTGTGAGGATTGTTGTTACTCCCCCAACTACCAAGGCAAGTGGTGCTTCATACTTTTGTCCCAATATTTTGACTATGCATTAGAATTTTTTTGTATAGGGCTTGCATGATAATTTGTGCTAAGTATCTATATGCTATGCTTGGGAATTCCTAGTAGTTGTAGAATTGTTAGAATTTCCTCTAAGTTAAGATACTTGCTATTGCCATGCTTAGCCTAGCTAGTAGCAACCAAGGGTGGATTACATATACATGCTATGTAAAATATTTCTAAGTCTTTGACTTATGTTTTGCTTAATAAAACAACTAAGTGAATGAAACACCTGGGTGGAATGGTGGATTGGTTTGTGTTGAGTGGTTACACAAGGCCCATTTCTATGGTTTACCTTGTGTATCACACTTTTGGAATGCCACCCAGGAACAAAGGTATTTGAGATTCCATATGTTAAGAAGCTTCTAGTGCAGCCACATGGCATTATGGGCTCTGCCTGGATCATATAGGTTGCAATAACTTAGCCATTTGGACAGTTGGTGGTAGTGGGTGATAGGTTGGAACACGTCCATTTGGTCTAAGGGAAGGCTTCTGAAAGGTACTGTCTTGGTGAAAATTTAGTCTTGTGGGGAAAGTGCACCACCTCTGCAGAAGGAAGAAACTAAGTACTTAGCTGTGTCCCCGGTAATGGACAATTTGAGCATCAAGACATGGAAGCTATCAAGAATCTCCTCATCCCAATTTTCTAAGTTAAAACTTGTGGTTGAAAAAGGGTGAAGGTTCACCAATTTCTATTGGTGGTTCCTTGGGAGTTTTTGCCAAACAAAAACTTAGTGTTTTCAACTGATAGGTAAAACCTATTTTGAGCAAAGCAAGCCTAAGCTACACTTAGCCAAATTCATGTAGTAGTTAGATACTAATATTCTACTAAGGTATCACTTGCCAATACTATTCCAATGTATTGACCCACTGTGGCTGTAACTTGTGATGTTGCAGGTTACTGTGATGAGGATTAGGGTTACGAGTCTACACTCAACATGCTTGCCTGTGCCACATGAAGATGAAGACTTTTATTTATATTGTTATGATAAACTCTTGTACTAGCCTATGGCTATGGAGTTGTAAAAGACTATGTTATCTCTAGAATGACGATGTAATAATGACCTTTGTTTCTGTGTACTTCATCTTAAACTGTGGATGCTAGCAATTGATCCAGGGACTAGCATTGCAATCACATGGACCTTTACCTTTATAAAGGTGGGGTCTTACAAAAAGCGAGCTTCCTTTGACTATGGCTTAGACTTTATCATGATGTTGTTTTGGCCTTATGCTTAGTGATTATTGTTGTAGCATGAATTGTTCCAAACAATTAAGATTGCTTAATGTGCCTTGAAAGAATCATGCATTGTTTTAGCATACAAAAGCATAGTATTATGGTATTCTCCTTTGATGTTTTGTTTGGGTTGACTTGACACATGCTCACACCATATTATGACTATGAACCAGTCACCTTAGCCTCCATGATCATTTAGTTTTTGACTTGTGATACCACTTTATGCTTTAGTTGATAATGTTTTGTCGCTCTGCATGATTATGGCCATTATTGCTCTCTTAGTTGGTCGCTCCCAGTATTTTGCTAGCCTCCACTTGTATTGAGTAAGCTCTACTCATGCATTCAACTCCCAAGAAACCAAGTTATTCCAAAGTTTCCACTATAAATTCCTATGCATGGTGTGTTACACCATTTCAAGTAAATTCTTGTTTTTCTACATTCCAATTAAAAAGTCACTTAGTTATGTGAAAATTAGTGATTAAAGCTCTCATAAACTTGATGGCACACTTTATTTTTCTTGCCCCTAATAAACTTGAACCATTGTGTCATCTATGTTGTATATGCTTGCACTTATAAGTTGGGAATTAGCAGAACCGTGCTGTCACGGGGAACACTTTCAACACATGTAAATATCTACCCACTTGATATCATGCTCTTTTGTTTATGGATGTCGACGGTGTGAAATAAAAGGGGAGCTTGTAAGTCCATGGAGTTATGTATATGTGTTAGAGAAACGACTGGGCCGCTAGCCTAAGCCATGCCTAATCATGGTGGAAACTTGCAACATGACAATAGTGGGAAATCTATGAAGCATTCTTTTAAAAAAAGGAGAGATAGAAAAAAGAGAAAAAAGAGAAAATGAGGAAAGAAGAGAACAAAGCACCATTTTCCCATGGTAAATAAGAAGATTTTTGAGATGCTCATTGTCTGTTGCCTTGTCATTTTGATATGGGATAGCTCCTGTGTCATGGGGGAAGGGGTACCCCATTGGCGGTTCTCTATGATACACATATACTTACTATGATAAGAACTTACCGGTAACTAAAGTTGAGTATCATGAGGAACGACCCTTATACTCAAGGGACATGAGATTGCCAACTTATACTTTGTCAAGCATATACTCCATACTTTGTTCACTTTAACCTTAATCACTTAAAGATGCGTATGATAGGGGCAATGAGAGCTGAAAGCTAACAAGTACAATAATTTTTGAAGCTCTTTATGTAACTTGAAATCCCTGCTTCCCTTTGAAGTGCCTTTCTTCCACTTTTATATTGATTCTCCACCTTCTATCCTTAGGCACCAATTAAGAGAGCATAGTTGTCATTCTTAGTTCTATGTGCATTGTCCCAATTTTTTGATTGATTCATAATGTTGATCTTGCTTGTTCTTGAACTATTTGTATCTAGTCACCCTTAAGAACTTTGAAGATGTCCTATGAATTTATGTTTTGCTACTCCATGAGGGACAAGCTAAATGCCACTATGCCATGTTTTCTATATGTAAAACAAACAAACATCTCTCAATGCATTGTTATTCATGATCTTTGTTTGTATCCTTTCATGTTGCAGCATAGTTGCTTTGTCTTATTGTTAGAAATTCATCTTTTATGCTCATGTTTAGAGTACTTTGATCCCACCTTTCAATGCTTGCAAATGGTTTGATCAAGATTGTGATGGTGCATGTCACCTCAAAAATTATTCTTTTTATCACTTACCTACTCGAGGACGAGCAACAGTTAAGCTTGGGGATGCTTGATACGTCATAAACGTATCTATAATTTTGTATGCTCCATGCTTGTTTTGTGCCAACTATCTTATGTTTTGTCTACACTTTGAGGTATTTTTATACATTTTCTGGGAATAACCTATTGACAAGATGCCACGGTGCTAGTTGCCTGTTCTCTACTATTTTTGGTCTCAGAAAAGCTAGAAAAGAAATATTCTCGGAATTGGACGGGACAAAAGTCAAAGTCACTATTTTTTCAGAAGACTCACGGAGCCCGAAGTAGAGACGGAGGAGGGCCACGAGGCGGCCATACCTGGTGGTGGCGCGGGTCCCCCTGGCCGCGCCACCCTATGGTGTGGGCCCCTCGGGGCTCCCCGACCTTGCCCTTCCGCCTATATAAAGCCTCCGAAGCGAAAACCCTAAGACAATCAGCTTCCATCCACGAAAAGTTCTGTAGCGCCGCCGCCACCGAGGAGGAGATTCGGGGGACAGAAGTCTCTGTTCCGGCACCCTGCCAGGACAGGGAATTGCCCCCGGAGCCATCTCCACCAATCTCCACCACCATCTCCATCACCGTTGTTGATTCCCATGATGAGGAGGGAGTAGTTCTTCCTCGAGGCTAAGGGCTCTGCCGGTATCTATGTATTCATCTCTCTCTCTATGCATGATCTTATTGTGATCATGAGCTTGCAATCAAGTAGATCTACTCTGATACTCAAGTGCTTTAATTGTAATCTCCGGTTATCCCCACGTGTGTGAAGGTGACAGTGTGCACACCGTGTGGAACTTAGGCTAAAGATTATAGAAATACTTATCATGAGTTATATTTGGAGTTGGATGTGTTTATGAAATTGTGGTGTTTGTTGGAACCATCTAGCGCTCAAGGTGACAGTGTGGGGTTATCTAGATGGGGAAAGCAAACTTTAAGGAGTGCTTTTGTAGCCCTACCGTGGATTAGAGTTGTCCAACCGGAGAGAGTTTCAGAGTAGCATAATGAAGAGAAGATATTTATGTGAGAGTGTCCACTATTGAAAGTATGATCCCTAGGCTTTGTTTCTAAGCATTGAAACACCGTTTAGAACTAGTCCTGTTACATGTTTGCTTGCTGCCATATTTATTTCAGATTGCCTTTATTCTCTTCCTCCCGTCAAGATCTTTTCTGGCACCATTGTCTTATAATCATCCATACTGCTTGTATTTTACTATCTCTTCGCCGAACTAGTGCACCTATACGCCTGACAAGTGTATTGGGTATCATCGGATTGTCGACAAGTACGCGATAGGGGGTCCTAGTGGCGTTGGAAGGATGGGGTGTGAGACGTCGGATGTTCCAGGAGCGGTGAGCACAAGTTTACCCAGGTTCAGATCCGACTGTGATGATCGGATCCTACTCCTGCTAGCAACCCAGTAATATGTCGGCGTAAGCCGGATGTTACAACGGATTGCAAGAGAGGTTCGCCTATGCGAGTTGGTTGTGGTTGATCTATGATCTGGTGGTGTTTTTGTGCCCTAAAGGCTCCCATAGGGCCAGTTTATAAAGTCATCGGGGCCTAGGGTTATAGGAGAGACCTATCTGGCTATGTTACAGAGTCGGTAACTATGCACAGCTTGGATTACAAGTAATACTACAGGCCTAAGTCGGTAACTCTTCTGGGCCTTGTCGTAGCCGGAATTGGCTCCTCCTCTTTCTCTGACTGGGCCACCCTGGTCAGCGAGTCCTGTGGGTATACCCGGAAAGTATATCCCCAACATTTGGTGTGTTGGGCGCACAAGAGACTTCTTGTATCTTGATTGCAGGGTTGCTTGAGAGGGATACCTTTGACCACTTCCTTCCTTTGTTCGATAAACCTTGGGTAATCCACTTAAGGGAAACTTGCTGTTGTTCTACAAACCTCTGCACTTGGAGGCCTAACAACTGTCTACAAGAATAGAAGTGCGTAGACATCAATGAGCATTGGATGTTGTTAATAACAAGGTCATATCATTAGGAGAATGATGTGATGGACACACTCCTATAGTTAACCATAGCAGAAAGATCAAGTCATGTAAATAGTTCGTTTGCTATAAGCTTTCAGATACATAGTAAACTAAATCCTTTGACCATGAGATCATGTTAATCACCATCACCGGAGGGATGCTTTGATGACATCAAACACCACTTCATAACTAGGTGGTTATAAAGGTGGAATTGAGTATTCTGAAAGTATGTGTTGAGGCACATGGATCAAGAGTGGGATTTGTCCATCCATATGACCAATAGATATACTCTGGGCCCTCTCAGTGGAATGCCATCCAATTGGCTTGCAAGCATGTGACTTGTCCACAAGGGATCACATATCACAGGAATGAGTAAAGAGTACTTATCGGTAACGAGGTTGAACTTTTTTTTTGAGAATAAACGAGGTTGAACTAGGTATGCAGAGATATCGACAATCAAACCTCGGATAAGTAAAGTATCACGAGACAAAGGGAAATTGGTATCGTATGTAAATGGTTCATTCGGTCAAGAAGTCATAATAGAAATATGTGGGAGCCATATGAATTTCCAGATTCCTCTATTGATTACTGATCGGAGAAGTGTCTCGATCATGTATGCATAATTCACG
Source organism: Avena sativa (assembly GCA_916181665.1). Taxonomy (NCBI): domain Eukaryota; kingdom Viridiplantae; phylum Streptophyta; class Magnoliopsida; order Poales; family Poaceae; genus Avena; species Avena sativa. The sequence goes on from OV702294.1 coordinate 516,106,826, forward strand.
AACCGTAGGGAGACACACTTAAGGATGCAATGTTGTTTAGTAGATATGGAATGTAAGTAAAGAGAACGAGTGTTGTTTGGAGTCTCGGATTGGATCCAGGACATCACGAGGAGATCCAGAATGGTCCAGAGAATAAGATTCATATAAGGAAAGTCCAATTCCGGGGTTCGGAAATGTTTTCGATGTTTTCACCAAAAGCTTCTAGAAGGTTCTGTAAGGTCCACCATCTCGGAAGGGGAAGGGTACATGAATGTGTCATACCAATGTGGAATGGTTGCATCATGTCCTAGGTCACTTGGCTGGGCAATGGGAAGAGAGAAATCAAACTCTAGTTTGAAAGTCAAATGCCAATTTGAAGAAGTCAAATCCCAACATGATAGCCTAGTGGAGGGAGGAGAGGAAACCTAGTGGAGGAAGGTTTCCCCTCCCTCCCTTGCTGCCGGCCATGAAGAGGAGTTGGGTGCGGTGACCCAGCATACCACTGCGTGATGTAGTACACTATAGTCGTTGACATAATACCAATGAAACACCGTTCACTAGTATTACATCCCTCAGAGTGGTACAACAGAAACACATGATACGTCGGAAACGTATCTATAATTTTTGATGTTCCATGCTTGTTTAGTATCTACTATGCTTTGATTTGTCTACACTTTGAGGTGTTTTTATATCTTTTATGGAACTAACCTATTAACAAGTTGCCACAGTGCCAGTTGCCTGTTTTCTTCTGTTTTTGGTTCCAGAAAGGCAGAAAGTCAATATTCTCGGAATTGGACGGGACAAAAGCCAAAGTCAATATTTTACCGTGGGAAACACGAAGTCCAGAGGAGAGATGGAGAGGCAAGCCAGGGCTGCTAGACCCTCTGGGCGCGACCAAGCCTGGGGAGGGTGTGGGCCCTCTGGCCGCCTCCCAGCCTCGCCTCTTCGCCTATAAGAAGCCCTCGATGCAGAAACCCTAAGCACCCGATCAAAGCATCCGATGACTGTGGAAATAAGGGCCACTATTCCAATGAGTGCCCCAACAAGAAGAATGCCGCAGCCCCCAATGCAAATGCCCCAGCTCAACAGAAGCGTCGTGTTCAGCTAGGAAGAAGGTTTGCCCCAGGGAATTCACTCAACCGCAACGGCCGTCTTTTCCTCATGCATGCTGAAGAAGCTCAGGAAGCGCCAGACGTCGTGCTGGGTATGTTTTCTGTTAATTCAGTAGTTGCAAGAGTTTTGTTTGATTCTGGTGCATCGCATTCATTTGTCACTGAAGAATTTGCATGCACTAGTAAAATTCAACCAAAAAACTGAAGCATGTTATGATCGTCCAAATTCCCGGTTCAACCACCAAAGCTAGGAAAATTTGCAAAGCCGTCCCTATCCGAATCCATGGCATAGATTTTTATGCTAATCTGATAGTACTCGGAACTAAAGGTTTGGAAGTAGTACTAGGAATGGATCGGATGTCCAAACATAAAGGATTGATTGACTATGCCAAGAAAGCCATCACCATGACCAGTATAGCCGGAATATCAGTCGAGCATATATCTGAAATCTTACCTCGCCAATTCAAGTGCAACAAGAGTATAGCCCAACCTACCATTGACCAAGTCCGGATAGTCTACGAATACCCCGATGTATTTCCAGATGTTTTGCCCGGTATGCCCCCAGATCGGGATATCGAGTTTATCATCGAACTAATCCCCGGAACAGGACCCATAGCCCAGAGACCCTATAGTATGAACCCGTCGGAACTGGCAGAACTGAAGAAGCAACTAGATTCCATGTTGGAAATTGGATTGATTCAACCCAGTGCGTCACCTTGGAGATCACCTGTTTTGTTCGTGGATAAGAAGGATGGAGGTAACCGTTTGTGTACGGATTACATGAAGTTGAATGACGTCACCATCAAGAACAAGTACCCCTTGCCCAAGATAGAAGATTTGTTTGATCAGTTGACCGGTGCCAAAGTGTTTTCTAAGATTGATCTTAGGACTGGCTATCATCAACTCAAGATTCGTGCAGAAGATATTCCCAAGACTGCCTTTACCACCCGATATGGATTATACGAGTATACCGTTATGTCCTTTGGATTAACCAATGCCCCCGCTTATTTCATGAATCTCATGAATAAGATTTTTATGGACTTCCTGGATAAGTTTGTCGTTGTTTTCATCGATGACATTCTGATTTATTCCAAATCGGAAGAAGAACATGAGCTACACCTAAGGACCATTCTTGGAACCCTTAGAGAGCATCAGTTGTATTCCAAGTTTAGCAAATGTGAATTCTGGTTACAAGAAGTAGGATTCCTCGGTCACATTGTATCAGCCGGGGGAATTGCCGTTGACCCTGCAAAGGTGAAGGATGTCGAAGATTGGCAAGCCCCAACCACTCAAACCCAAGTTCGTGCATTTCTCGGATTGGCGGTATAATACCGCAAGTTCGTAGAAGGATTCTCGAGTATCGCCAGACCCATGACCCAATTGCTGAATAAGGACAAGAAGTTTGAATGGACCGACAAATGTGAAGAGAGTTTTCAAGAACTCAAGATGAGATTGATTTCAGTCCCAATCTTAATCATGCCGGATATCACGAAGCCCTTCGACGTGTATTGTGATGCATCCAAAATCGGCCTCGGATGTGTGCTAATGCAAGAAGGCAAAGTTATATCTTATCTATCTCGACAAATGAAACAACATGAGCAAAATTACCCAACCCATGACCTCGAACTCGCAGCCGTAGTTCTAGCCCTGAAGACATGGAGACATTACCTGATGGGAAACCGTTGTGAGATTTATTCGGATCACAAGAGCCTGAAGTATATATTCACTCAGAAGGAGCTGAATATGAGACAGAGAAGATGGATTGAGCTAATCAAGGATTACGACCTAGAGATTCACTATCACCCCGGTAAAGCCAACGTGGTAGCAGATGCCCTTAGCAGATTGCCGTGCCGCTTGAACTCCATGATTTTAAAGGAGCAACCAAGTTTGCACAAAGAGATGGAAGATTTCGAATGGAATTAGTGAGTGAAGGATTTTTGGCTAGCATAGAACTTCAACCCACTTCGATCAGTCAGATCAAAGAGGCGCAAAAGGGAAATGCTAGTATCGACGGAATCAAGCGTCGTATTGGTACAGGCAAAGTACCCGGATTCACCGAAGACGAAGAAGGAGTTCTGTGGTACAAAGGACGCCTTTGTGTACCAGCAAATTCTGAGTTGAAAGAAGTGATTCTAAAGGAAGCTCATGATACTCTTTATTCTATCCACCCTGGAGGAACTAAGATGTGTCAAGATTTGAAGGAGCAATTTTGGTGGCATAAGATGAAGAGAGAAATCGGAAGCTATATCGCCAAGTGTGATATATGTCAGCGAGTCAAGGCAGGACATCAAAGACCCGCTGGACTGTTGCAACCATTGCATATTCCGGAATGGAAATGGGATTCCGTTGGAATGGACTTTATCACCGGATTGCCTACTTCTAGTAGGGGAAATGACTCTTTCTGGGTCTTAATGGACAGATTGTCCAAAGTCGCCCATTTCTTACCCGTCAAGACCACATATAAGAGTTTGAAGCTAGCGGAGTTATACATCGCTAGGATAGTTATTTTGCATGGAGTCCCCAAGAACATTGTATCTGATCGAGGAACCCAATTTACCTCGAGATTCTGGAAGAAAGTCCAAGAAGGTTTAGGAACCCGCCTAGATTTCAGCACCGCATATCACCCTCAGACCGATGGACAAACGGAGCGAGTAAATCAAATACTCGAAGACATGTTAAGAGCATGTGTGTTAGAATATGGATCTAAGTGGGAAGACTGTCTGCCGTTTGCAGAATTTTCATATAACAACAGTTATCAAGCCAATTTGCCAATGGTCCCATTTGAATTCATGTACGGAAGGAAGTGTCGCACCCCTTTGAACTGGTCGGAAGTAGGAGAGAGTCAGATCTTCGGACCCGACATCCTACGAGAAGCAGAAGAGAAGGTTTATAAGATTCGTGAGCACCTCAAGACAGCCCAGTCCAGACAGAAGAGTTACGCCGACAAGAGACGTCGAGACCTCGCCTTCAACATAGGAGATTTTGTATATTTGAAGGTGTCGCCATTGAAGGGAATGCAGCGTTTCCAACTGAAAGGAAAGTTAGCCCCAGATATATCGGACCCTTCAAGATTCTGAACCGTCGAGGAGAAGTGTCGTATCAATTGGAACTACCTGAAGAGATGTCAACCGTGCACAATGTGTTCCATATCTCATTACTTCGCAAGTGCCTCGAAGTTCCAGAGAAGACTGAAGTGTTCAAGAATATCGATCACCGGACCATAGAGATCAACGATGACCTGACCTGTCCCGAAGTACCCATCCGTATTTTGGAAGAAGCTTTCCGAACCACCAGAACCTGAAGCATCAAGTTTCTCAAGATTCAGTGGAGCAACCACAGAAGAGGAAGCTACCTGGGAGCGCGAAGATCACATAAGGACGGAATTTCCCGATCTCTTCAAATCCTAGGTAATCTTTTCGTCCTTTTTCAAATCTCGGGACGAGATTTTGTTTAAGGGGGGAAGGTTTGTAACATCCCAAAAATACTAAACTTGGATCATTAAACTCTAATCATCAAAATTAGGGTTAACAAAAACTTTTCTAAATAAAAATATGAAAGCATGCATGTGTGTATGCATCCCATTTTTGAATTCTTTTGAATTACCTTGTTTATGTGTTTCTTTGCTTGTAAAAGGATTCTTAGGTGAAATAAACATCATCTAAACAATTCCCAAACTTTTCCCAAAGACAAATAAATCAAAATAAGCCAAATTGAGTGAATGGTCATTTTGCCCAATTTAACTCCCATGCCTACTTTGGCTGTCCCAAACTTTGAGAACTTAACAGAAACTTGTTTCGATCTTTACACCCCTTGATAGTACTCTTAACAAATTATCAAGGCCCACCTTGTGATCATCCAGAAACTTTAAAATGCATAGTTTAAATGACAATTCAAAATTGAATCTTTATCATATGGGAAGATCCCACTTTTTCAAAAACCACTCAAACAAGCTCAAATTTCAAAACCCAAGCATCCACAGACTCACCAGCACCAACCTAGCACACCCACCAAAAATCTTTTCAAAATTCAAAACTTGAATTCTTGCGGCCATTTCATCAAACACCTTGCTGATTCAAATCAAATAAAACCTAAACACTATTGTGAGTAGTGATTGGAGCCTAACTTGTTCCCTCTCTAGCTCACAGCAACCTCAGTAGATCATCTAGCTAACTAAACCAAGCACTAGCCGCACTGTAAGCTTAGCAATGCCATCAATGGTGAACAGCCGAAGCTCACCATGTCACCCCAGTGTGGACAACAAGCTAGGAGAAGAAACAAGCCTAGCCAACATGTCTGGAAGCAAGCCAACACCCCACCGCCACTCCCTGTCCAGCGCTAGAACGTTGCCAACCCCTGGACCACACGCACAGACCGTGCCCAGCTCGCCAGCAACCATGCCGAGCATGCGCCAGAGCGCCGCCCTCGACACACGCCCACAGACCGCGCGCCGCCCTCGCCGTGTGCATACACGATCACCACCGTCCCAGGAGACCGCCAGACATCCCCGTTTGCCGCCCCATGCCTCATAGCCACCGCTCGCCGTCGAAGACGCCGCCTTGGCCACGCAGAGCATCGCATGTTCCAAACCATTTGCCACCGCCCCTACATGCGCATTAAAGCCATAGAGCATCGCCAGGAGACCACCAAGCGATCGCCACCGCCGGCCATGCCTCTAGCAGCCTGTAGCCATGTCGCCACCGTCGCCTGCCCATCCCATTCGGTCTCGTCGTCATGACTATAAATAGAGGCCACCCCCAGCCGAATTGAGCACACCATCTCACTCCCCTCTCCTCACTGATCGTTCCACCCTGTTCCCGAAGCAAGGTGAGCAACGCTTCGCCAGGATTTCACCGGAGCCCGCCGCTGCTGGAGATGAAGGGAGCCAGCGATTGGAGCCGCCCCAGGAGGAGCTGCCAGTACCAGGAGGTTCGCCGTCGTCGACTTCGTCGTTCGCCCGCCTCGCCGACCCTCGCCTGAGCCCCGGTGAGCCCCCGACGACCCCACCTGCCGCGTTAGGGTTCAGTCTCGCCGGCGTTGCCCGACGTGGACGACGACCCTCAGCCGTTGGATTAGAACTAGATCGAACGCACCATATTGCCCCGTACCGCTTCACACCCCTCGTCTCACTGACGCGTGGGGACAACAAATTAACTAGCCCGCGTAAGCGCTGTGCTTAGCAGGCCGGCCCAATATCGTTTCCCACGCAGCCCAGTCGTTTGAATTTAACCTTTTCCATTTTATTTCAAACACAGTTCTATACCTAGTTTCAAAAATCAACCCAGCTCGATTCAGTGAACCAAATTGAATGAAACCAATTTTATTAGAAAGGTCTGGAAATGCTGAATCCAAGCCCGTTGGACTCAAGTCATTTGGATCTGTAGATCACCCTTGGTAAAAATAACAAGGCAGAAGCTTTTCTGCATTCAAACATTTTTCAAATTAAAACCATAATAGCTTTTGAGTTGATTCCAACTCTCAAAAATCACATTTAACCATAAATTTTAGAATATATAAAAATATATAGGTTTACTTACAGAAATAATGACCAAGTAATAAAAGAATGCCACATAAGCATTTCTAGTCACTTTATTTAATTAAAAATAAAATGTTAAACCTTATTAAATTGTGACACCACTTTAAATCACATTCCCATGGACTAAAATATGTGGTGATGACATGTGTCAGCATGATCCCATGTTTGGTTTGGAGAATATTAAATCTTAAGTAGTTTTTCAATGAGTAGAAATTACTTTTCCAAAAATAAAAGGAATTAAACCAAGTTTTGATCTTGTAAGGTTAGTGATGATGCTAAATCATCTATAGGACCCCTTTTTTTGTGATGATTGCAAGTAGTTAAGTATTGTTTGGTGATTGTGTACCTCGTATTTATTCATAGACGCTAGTACCGACCAAGGATACGAGGAGGAAGGAGGATACTACGAAGAAGAAGCCGAGGAGAACTTCAACCACTGCTCTGCACAAGGCAAGCCTAATACTACTAGTTGAATGTGCAAGCTAACACTTGCAATTTAGCAAGCTTATACTGATACTAATGCAAGCCTTACTAATCAAGTTGACCTATACAAGCCAATACTTGCTTGTCACCATGCCAACTATATGCCTTAAGCATAGATGATCCTACCCACTTGATAAACCAATCCTAGTTTTTACTTATAAGCTTTATACTTTATATATTTATCAAAGCTATTACTTAGAGTTTACTTAAGTGAATTGTAGATTCTAGAAGGATAAATGAAGGTTGCATAAAGAGCATAAAATTTGGCCTAAGCTAGATAATGTTGATGTCATCCTAAGGCATGAGATTGAACTTAGTTAAAACTCCACTAGTTTACCACCCCTCATTAGTACTTACCCCCACTTGTAGATGCTAGTGCTAAGCATAAAACTTGATCAAATTTAGATGGGAATACTTGGTGGAAAAATGGTTATGAAAACCTTGGAATGATGGATCATTCTATTGAAATGTTTTGGACATGTGTTTCCGAACACCAGATGATTTATGATGATAAAAATGTTGAGGCGTGAGCCTTAGCCCTTTATAAAACTGATGGTTGTCTGGATGCGATACCATTCCAATTTTATCGTACAACCACAATACCTGAGAATTGGGTAGGTCTTGACTGGAAACTTATATACCTTAGTATTAGTTCCCTCACGGCCAAGGTCTGAGCTGAGGCTACCTTGTGAAGATTGTCCACCTGTGCAGTACCCAAGATGACAGTTGGTCATGGTTGGGAGGCCAAACTCACAGGAGAGGTGCTTATACTAGGGTGTGTAATTGAAAGGTTAGGATTGATTATCCGCATACCGAGTATGGTGAATTCAGGATTTGTTCCTGACGGATGTATCGAATGTTGTGGTGAAAGTGTACAATCTCTGCAGAGTGTCAAATTATTCGAATAGCCGCGTCCACGGTTATGGACAGTTGGAGTGGCCATACTGTTCCCCCGTCAGATGTTTTCAAAATGACTTGTGAAATGATTTGAGACTTTGATTTGACCACAACAGAGTTGTGGCATGAGATACAAGTCCCCCCCTTAGGTGTTATAAAACATTAACTAGCATTCGTTGTTTCCAAAATTAGTAGAGGTAAATCTGGATTTTGCAAAACAACCCTAGAGCTTAGTGTCCTATTACAAAAACCCCTTCACTTGTTAGTATTAGTTTGCGAGTACTTAAAGAGTACTCATGGCTTTTCCCTGGCTATTACCGTGGCCAGACTATGAAGAGGAGTACCTGGAAGATGGACCCCAGGAAGGTTACGACAACTAGGATCATCTCCCATCGTCAGCATTGCCCGTGACCCCGAAGATGGAGCTTCGCCTACGCTACCGTTATTATTACGTATTCCGCTGCTTGTGTTGTATTAAGACTGGATCATGAGATCCTTATTTGTGTAAGACCTTATGTATGGTTTGTAATGGATGATGTACTGTGGTATCCAATTCTGTTATGTCTCGCAAAAATGGTAATCCTGGGATTGCGATGTATGGCATAACAGGCATCTGGGATTAAAAATCCGGGTGTTGACAAGTTGGTATCAGAGCCATCCTGACCATAGGAGACCCTAGTTAGACTGGACGATTGAATCAAAAACTTAGTTTCAAATCCAAAGAAAGCAAGTATTTACAAAAACTTATTCCCATTCTTATCACTTTGATTCTTTCATAAAAAAATTCATGTCCTCAAAAACTCTTGCAAAATACATAAAATTTGACACACTTGATCACTCTACTAACTTACTCATCCTATATTCTTAATAGATGGACGTGAAGTACTGCATGTTTTATCAGTTGGGAAATGGCGGAGACCTTATCTTTGAGAGGGTTTGGACCAGCTTTCGAAACTTCTGGAGCGTCCACACCCCGAGTTCTTCGGAGCCCAGCTCAATGGTCAAGGAGGAGAAGATCTGCAGTGGCTAATTGTTGCAAGTCTCCGAGGAAATATTGAACCTCCCACTGCTTGTAAGGTTCCCAACCTTTAATAAGGTAGAGATCCCTGTGTTTACAATTCTAGTCCCTGGATCAATAGCTAGCATCCACAGTTAAGATGTAATATCAAGAAACAAAGGTCATAATACAACTTTATAACCAGGAATAAAATAATTTATTACATCTTACATAGCTCATTTGGCTATCACATTACAATGCAGCAGAATATAACAATAGCATGGGGTCCTTCATCTTCAAAGTGCCACAGGCAGACATGTTGGTTGTAGACTTGTAATCCTAATCAATAAACTTCACTAACATCAAACAAACCTACAACATAATAAGTTACAGCCACAAGGGTCAATACATTTGAATTGTATTGGCAAGTGATACTATGGTAGTATAGTGGAGTCTATCATCTATATGCATTTGGCTAAGTGGAGCTTTAGTCTTGCATTGCTCAAAATATATTTTTCCTTATCATTTGAAAACACTAAATTTTTGCTTGACAAAAATACCCAAGGCATCTCCCAATAGAAATTGGTGATCCTTCAACCCTTGTTCAACCACATGTTTTTAACTTAGAAATTTGGATGAGGAGATTCTTGATAGCTTCCATGTCTTGATGCTCAAATTGTCCTTTACCAGGGACATGGCTAAGTACTTAGATTTTTCACTCTGTAGAGGTGGTGCACTTTCCCCACAAGACTTGATTTCCCAAGACAAGATCTTTCAGAAGCTTTCCCTTAGACCAGAATGGACGCGTTCCAACCTATCATCCCCTACCACCAACTGTCCATTTGGCTAAGTTATTGCAACCTATATGATCCAGGCAGAGCCCATAATGCCAAGTGGCTGCACTTGAAGCTTCTCAACATTTGACATCTCAAATCTCTTTGTTCCTGGGTGGCCATCCACAAGTGAGATACACAAGGTAAACCATAGAAATGGGCCTTGTGTAACCACTCAACATAACCCATTCACAACCATTCCACCCAGGTGATTCATTCACTTAGTTGTTTTATTAACCAAAACATAAGTCCTTGACTTAGAAATATTCCATAACATGAATATAATCCACCCTTGTTTTCTACTAGCTAAGCTAAGCATGATAGTAGTAGTAATCTTAACTTAGGAGAATTCTACTAAGGTTTCATCTACTAGGATTTCCCATGGCATAGTTTACACTTAGCAAAATTCCATGCAAGTCCTACTTAGAAATATCACTAATGCATAGTGAAAATAATGGGACAAAGTATGAAGCATCACTTGCCTTTTTGGTAGAGAATATAAGTTCACTCCTTGATCTTTGCAATGTTCACACTCTTCAAATCACTACAATTCAATCAAGCAAGCAATATTTTCAATCTACCATTCAAGCAACATCACATAAAATAATAGAAACAAAACAATGCATGCAAGCATGCCAAACTTTGTTTTATTTACAAAAGTGGTTTATAATAGGTTATAACATTATAAAACACTTATTGGTTAATCTATAAAGTGTCAAAACTATTTGCAAAAGATTTTACCTATAAACCATTTTTGAACAAAATCAATATTTTATGTGGTTGAAAATGCCTTTAGCAAAAGTAACAATTTTTATATGGTTCACCAAATACATTTTTAAATCATAAAACTTGGTGCTTGGGGTCAGAGAGTTTATTCCAAAATATTTCCCAAAGATTTTCTCCCACAAGCATTTTAAATAAATAAACATTATTTTTATTTGACTAGAAATGGTTTAAATCAAAAGTTTATTCTTTTGCTTCACCAAATATATTTTTGAAACCACAATTTGATTCCTATGGTCAGTAGGTTCAAAAAAAACCATTTGCCAAAGGTTTTATCTCAAAAATCATTTTAGAACAATTTTTATATTCTAAACATGCATACACAAGTTTCTGCAAAAACAAACAATTTAACAGAAACATTTTACTAAACAAAGTGCATGGTTAGAAAGTACTTGTTTTTTTGAATCCATTGATATAAAATTTGCAAAATTTGGACGTGTGGTTTGAAAGTTATGAATTTTGCAAGTTTGAATAAGTAATAGAACATTTTTTGGCTTTTATAATAGCTCTAGGCCACGTGTCTGTTTCTGATTGGACAAAAACGGTTCGCACGAATCGGTCGGCGTGGAGCGTTAGATCTAACTGAAAACGTGCGGCACAGATGGAAGCGTACCCTTTCGATTAAATCTAATCCTGGCCAGACGATATGCATCCTACGGCTACAACGCGTTTGCCAGGGGCTGGCGGCGCTGACGGCGGCTGTGCGGCGGCGCAACTATGACGATGACGCTGCCAAAGAAATAGGACGAGTGGGGAAGAGTGAGGATGCTCACCAGGATCGCCATGAAGAACTGATTCTTCTTGTTGCTTTGGTTGGCCAAGGGGAGCACGGAGACGTTGACGATTGCTCGCCGGAGTTCCTGTCCGCGTCGGGCACGCACTGCCGTGGTCGAAGGCGAGTGTCTGGGATGCAAGTGAGAGAGGAAAAACGTCAGAAGGATGCGCACGGTCTCGAGGAATGTAGGGGTACTTACCAGAACACGAGGGGCGCTCGGGGTTGGCGTTAGTGTCTTGCCAAAGAAGGAGCAGACGGTGGCGATGCTCGGTTGCCGTCGTTGCCGATGCCATGGGTCAAGCGCGGGCAGGTGGAGGGTACTAGGAGGTGCGCAAGAGTCTGTGGAACACACTCGTGTGGTCGAGGGGGTGAGGGGCGACGGTGGCTGGCCGGAATCTTCGCCGGAGGGCGTCGGAGGCAGGGGCAGTTGAGGCTAAAATTTGAGCAGCCTAGTGGCTCCGGTTGAGTGAGGTCCGAGGGGAACAAAGAGAGGGGAGAGGCGATTTAACGTGCGCGATTGCTGGCCAATTCATTCGCGGCATTGATGGGAATTAAACTCACGAATTCAACAGCAGAAACGGGGAAGGGAGGAAGAACAGGTCGCACGCGGGGTTGAAGATGCTGACGGGGCAGGTGGGATCCGCTTGTCGGCTTAAGAGAGAAAGGGAAAGTGGGTCCATGCAGTCAGCGACGCTGTGGGTTTTTCCTGCGGTGAGAAAATGTTTCGGGGAGAGAGGGGTTAGTTGGGCTGCTGTTGTGTCAGTTGGGCCGGCTGGGCTGGGTCGACTTTGTCCATTTCTTTTGTTCCTGTTTCTTTTCCTTTTTCCATTTCTTTTATTCTGATTTGATTTTGTTTAGTTATTTCAAACCTCAATTTGATTTCAAACCTCAACCAAAATTTGTGTAGATTCATATGCTGATTAATAGCACATTACAAAATCAAATTCAGAATAATATATTTATCCTCCTTAGGGTCTTTTAATTATTTAAAATAGGCTCTAGTTTTAATTAAATAAGATTTAGTAATATTATTCAATCTCCATTTGAATTTAAATCTCTACCAATCTTTGGGTGAATTTTAATTCTGTTTATGAACATATTTCAAAGTCCAAAACAAAATAATTCTTTTAGGATCTATTAATAATTAAATAAAAAGTCCATAGTCTTTAATTCAAATAGGTTTTAATTTATTTTAAAACTCTTTTTGAAATCTAAATAATATCAAAATCTTTTCAGTAGGTTTCATTTGAAAACAAAAACACTTGGAAATCTTAATTAAAATAAATTAACAAGTTTCAGTGTTTATTTAAAATGGAAAAACCTTTACTTTAATAAAAATGGATATTAATAAATCCTCATTATTTTATTTAAATAAACCTTTACTCTTTTTATCAAATAAAAACATTTTATTTCAAAAGCTTGGCCAAGATTTAATTTGGCTCTATAAAATAATCCTTATTTATATTTCTACCTTTGCTTTATAAAAACCATATCTTTTTATTAAAAGATTCAAAAATAGTGATTCCAATTTTTAAAACTCTTTATTAATTGTTTATCTTTTTAAATCCCTTTAGGATTTTATTTAATCAAAATAGGTTTTGATGTTTCCAATTGGAATCAAAAGTTTCTTCTCACCCTAAAAATCAACAATTGTTTATTTTGTTTATTTATTTTCACATTACAAGATTTGGAAAATCTTGGGATGTGACACTGCTGAGGGAATTCAGTTCACCATAAGAGAGAATAACTGGCTCGATGGACTTGCCGGGGCCATGCAGGAAGCTCTTGCCCGTTTGTGTGGGCAGAGTATCAAACAGATCAAGGGTACTCACTTTGAGTTTTGCCCAAGGCGTGATGCTAATGGACAACCCCTGGAAGCCCCATACCACCATGAGCTGAAGACTCAATTGGATCACCTTAGCTTCATGATGTACGATCGTCAGCAAGAATTGGACAACTGTCGTGACTACTCCAACCACAAGTCCACCATCATCAAGATGAAGGATCAGACCATCGCCATGCTAGCGAAGGATCGCAAGTCTTGCCGTTGTCATCTCGACAAGAAGGAGCGCATCATTTCCCGTCTTCGCCACCGTATCTCGTCTTTGGAGGAGACCATCCACGAGAGAGACATGCAGTTGGAGGAAAGGGAGAATGCCGGAGAGGATCTTCGTGGAGACCCCTACTTCTATCTCAGTGATGATGATTTCCTGGAAGATCGGGCTATGGATTTCTTCATCGATGAGGATGATTACACCTTCGTCGATGACGACGAGGATGATGAGGATGACGACTACACCGACTCCAAGGAGTAGTAGCACTTGAGCACTAGCGTAGTGAGTAGTATTCGGTCCCACTGTATCGTAGTTTCCAGAATGGTTCTTAAAACCATCTGTTTCCCTTTTGTTGTGGTGTGTTGTACCGTGTGCTATGATTGAATGAAAAGCAAGTTGCTAGAAAAATCTGAGTCAAACTTTTTTTTTCAAAGTCCCAGAACCTTAGAAATTTCCCTCTTTTCTCATGATCTATCTCAATCTTCAGATGCCACATGGAGAAAGTGGTTCATCCCTAGACCCGATGTTGCAGATACTGCAAATGTTGGTTTCTGACCGCGAAGCTGGAAGAGCCGAACGTCAAGCCAACCTAGCCACCCTGCAACAGATAGCTTAGCTTGCCCACAATAACCAAGGCCACGGAAATCAGGACAACCATGGATCTAAGCTCAAGAATTTCCAGAACACCAACCCACCTGTTTTCACTAAGTCGGAAGAGCCCCTAGATGCCGATGATTGGCTGCAGACAATGGAAAATAACCTAGAAGTCGCCAGAGTGGAAGCTAACGAGAAAGTTCTGTTCGCCACCCACTATCTAGCCGGAGATGCCAGGGCATGGTGGAACAGTGTTCGCGCAATGACCAGAGGCCAGATGATGACCTGGGAGGAATTGAAGGTCAAGTTCAGCAGAACCCATGTGCCACCGGGTTTGATCAAGAGAATGAGAGATGAGTTCAGAGAACTGAAGCAAGGAAGGATGACCGTAGTGGAATACCGTGACAAATTCTTGTCATTAGCTAGGTATGCCCCGGATGAGATCGACACCGAAGCCAAGAAGAAAGAGAGATTCTTGAATGGTCTGCACGATGAGATGCAGACTGTGTTAGTCAATATCCCCTTTGCTGATATTGAAGCCCTTGTCGACTCTGCCATCCAGATGGAAGGAAAGATCAACCAAGCCAATGAGAACCGCAAGCGTCGCATGATGCATCAACCCGGAACCCATCAGACCCCAAAGTATCGCCCTAACCCATCTTCAGGATTTGCCCCGAGAACCAAAAGACCCCCGATGAACCGTCCCACCTATCTCAACCGTGGAAACCCGAGGCCCGGAGGAAATCACAACAACCCCGGCAACTCTAACAATTTCAACCGTGCACCACCCAAGTTCAACAAAAATAATGCTACCGCCAACACCAACACTGCCCCGAGGACTGGAAGCAATGATGTGCCTGTTGCAACAAAGGACAAGTCGCAAGAGACTTGTTATGACTGTGGAAATAAGGGTCACTACTCCAATGAGTGCCCCAACAAGAAGAATACCGCAGCCCCCAATGCAAATGCCTCAGCTCAGCAGCAGCGTCGTGTTCAGCCCGGAAGAAGATTTTCCCC
This sequence comes from Avena sativa, assembly GCA_916181665.1. Classification (NCBI taxonomy): domain Eukaryota; kingdom Viridiplantae; phylum Streptophyta; class Magnoliopsida; order Poales; family Poaceae; genus Avena; species Avena sativa. Next base: position 516,121,883 of record OV702294.1, read on the forward strand.
AGGGAATTCACTCAACCGCAACAGCCGTCTTTTTCTCATGCATGCTGAAGAAGCTCAGGAAGCGCCAGACGTCGTGCTGGGTATGTTTTCTGTTAATTCAGTACTTGCAAGAGTGTTGTTTGATTCGGGTGCATAGCATTCATTTGTCACCAAAGAATTTGCCTGCACTAGTAAGATTCAACCAACAAAACTGAAGCATGTTATGATTGTTCAAATCCCCGGTTCAACCACCAAAGCTAGGCAAATTTGCAAAGCCGTCCCCATCTGAATCCATGGCATAGAATTTTATGCTAATCTGATAGTACTCGGAACTAAAGGTTTGGAAGTAGTACTAGGAATGATTGGATGTCCAAACATAAAGGATTGATTGACTGTGCCAAGAAAGCCATAACCATGACCAGTACCGCCGGAATATCACTCGAGCATGTATCTGAAACCTTACCTCGTCAATTCAAGTGCAACAAGAGTATAGCCCAACCTACCATTAACCAAGTCCGGATAGTCTGTGAATACCCCGATGTATTTCCAGATGTTTTGTCCGGTATGCCCCCAGATCGGGATATCGAGTTTATCATTGAACTAATCCCCGGAACAGGACCCATAGCCCAGAGACCCTATAGTATGAACCTGTCAGAACTAGCAGAACTGAAGAAGCAACTGGATTCCATGCTGGAAATTGGATTAATTCAACCAAGTGCGTCACCATGGAGATCACCTATCTTATTTGTGGACAAGAAGGATGGAGGTAACCTTTTGTGTACGGATTATCGGAAGTTGAATGATGTCACCATCAAGAACAAGTACCCATTGCCCAAGATAGAAGATTTGTTTGATCAGTTGACCGGTGCCAAAGTGTTTTCTAATATTTATCTTAGAACATGCTATCATCAACTCAAGATTCGCGCAGAGGATATTCCCAAGACTGCCTTTACCACCAGATATGGATTATATGAGTATATTGTCATGTCTTTTGGATTAACCAATGCCCCCGCTTATTTCATGAATATCATGAATAAAATTTTTATGGACTTCCTGGATAAGTTTGCCGTTGTTTTCATCAATGACATTTTGATTTATTCCAAACCAGAAGAAGAACATGAGCTACACCTAAGGACCATTCTTGGAATCCTTAGAGAGCATCAGTTGTATGCCAAGTTTAGCAAATGTGAATTCTGGTTACAGGAGGTAGGATTCCTCGGCCACATTGTATCAGCTGGAGGAATTTGCCGTTGACCCTGCAAAGGTGAAAGATGTAGAAGATTGGCAAGCCCCAATCACTCAAACCCAAGTTCGTGCATTTCTCGGATTGGCGGGATATTACCGCAAGTTCGTAGAAAGATTCTCGAGTATCGCCAGACCCATGACCCAATTGCTGAAGAAGGACAAGAAGTTTGAATGAACAGACAAATGTGAAGCGAGTTTTCAAGAACTCAAGAGGAGATTGATTTCAGCCCCAATCTTAATCATGCCGGATATCACGAAGCCCTTTGACGTGTATTGTGACGCATCCAAGATCGGTCTCGGATGTGTGCTAATGCAAGAAGGCAAAGTTATATCTTACCTATCCCGACAACTGAAATAACATGAGAAAAATTACCCAACCCATGACCTCGAGCTCGCAGGCGTAGTTCTAGCCCTGAAGACATGGTGACATTACCTGATGGGAAACCGTTGTGAGATTTATTCGGATCACAAGATCCTGAAGTATATATTCACTCAGAAGGAGCTGCATATGAGACAAAGAAGATCGATTGAGCTAATCAAGGATTATGACCTGGACATTCACTATCACCCCTGGTAAAGCCAACGTGGTAGCAGATTGCCGTGCCTCTTGAACTCCATGATTTTGAAGGAGCAACAAAGCTTGCACAAAGAGATGGAAGATTTTCGAATGGAATTAGTAAGTGAAGGATTTTTGGCTAGCATAGAACTTCAACCCACTTTGATCAGCCAGATCAAAGAGGCGTAGAAAGGAAATGATAGTATCGACGGAATCAAGCGTCATATCGGTACAGGCAAAGTAGCCGGATTCACCGAAGACGAAGAAGGAGTTCTGTGGTACAAAGGACGCCTTTGTGTACCAGCAGATTCTGAGTTGAAAGAAGTTATTTTGAAGGAAGCTCATGATACTCTTTATTCTATCCACCCCAGAGGAACAAAGATGTATCAAGATTTGAAGGAGCTATTTTGGTGGCATAAGATGAAGAGAGAAATCAGATGCTATATCGCCAAGTGTGACATATGTCAGCGAGTCAAGGCCGGACATCAAAGACCCGCTGGATTGTTGCAACCATTGCAGATTCCGGAATGGAAATGGGATTCCGTTGGAATGGACTTCATCACCGGATTGCCTACTTCTAGTAGGGGAAATGACTCTATCTGGGTCATAGTGGACAGATTGTCCAAAGTCGCCCATTTCTTACCCGTCAAGACCACGTATCAGAGTTCAAAGCTAGCGGTGTTATACATCGCTAGAATCGTTAGTTTGCACGGAGTCCCCAAGAACATCGTATCGGATCGAGGAACTCAGTTTACCTCGAGATTCTGGAAGAAAGTCCAAGAAGGTTTAGGAACCCGCCTAGATTTCAGCACAGCTTATCACCCTCAGACTGATGGACAAACGGAGCGAGTAAATCAAATACTCGAAGACATGTTGAGAGCCTGTGTGTTAGAGTATGGATCTAAATGGGAAGATTGTCTCCCGTTCGCAGAATTTTCATACAACAACAGTTACCAAGCTAGTTTGCAAATGGCCCCATTTCAATTCATGTTCGGAAGGAAGTGTCGCACCCCTTTGAACTGGTCGGGAGTAGGAGAGAGTCAGATTTTCAGACCCGACATCCTACGAGAAGAAGAAGAGAAGGTTCACAAGATTCATGATCACCTTAAGACAACCCAGCCTAGACAAAAGAGTTACGCCGACAAGAGACGTCGAGACCTCGCCTTCAACATAGGAGATTTTGTGTATCTGAAAGTGTCACCATTGAAAGGAATGCAGCGTTTCCAACTCAAAGGAAAGTTAGCCCCCAGATATATCGACCCCTTCAAGATTCTGAACCGTCGAGGAGAAGTGTCGTATCAATTGGAACTACTCGAAGAGATGTCAGCCGTGCACAATGTTTTCCATATCTCATTACTTCGCAAGTGCCTCGAAGTCCCGGAGAAGACTGAAGTGTTCAAGAATATTGATCATCAGACTATAAAGATCAATGATGACCTGACCTATCCTGAAGTACCCATCCGTATTTTGGAAGAAGCTTTCAGAACTATCAGAACCCGAAGCATCAAGTTTCTCAAGATTCAGTGGAGCAACCACACAGAAGAGGAAGCTACCTGGGAGCGCGAAGATCACATCTGTCAACACCCGGATTTTTAATCCCAGATGCCTGTTATGCCATACATCGCAATCCCAGGATTACCATTTTTGCGAGACATAACAGAATTGGATACCACAGTACATCATCCATTACAAACCATACATAAGGTCTTACACAAATAGGGATCTCATGATCCAGTTCTTAATACAACTTCAAGCAGCAGAATACGTAATAATAACTGTAGCATAGGCGAAGCTCCATCTTCGGGGTCACAGGCAATGCTGACGATGGGAGATGATCCTAGTTGTCGTAACCTTCCTGGGGTCCATCCTCCAGGTACTCCTCTTCATAGTCTGGCCATGGGAATAGCCAGGGACAAAGCCATGAGTACTCTTTAAGTACTCGCAAACTAATACTAACAAGTAAAAGGGGTTTTTGGAAATAGGACACTAGGCTCTAGGGTTGTTTTGCAAGAAGCCAGATTAACATCTACTAAGTTTAGAAGCAACGAATGCTAGTTGAAGTTTTATAACACCTAATTGGGAACTTGTATCTCATGTCACAACTCTGTTGTGGTCAAGTCAAAGTCTCACTTCCTTTCACAAATCATTTTGAAAAGTCTGAAGGGGGAACAATATGGCCACTCCAACTGTCCATAACCGCGGACGCGGCTATTCGAATAGTTTGACACTCTGCAGAGATTGTACACTTTCACCATAACATTCGATACATCCGTCAGGAACAAATCCTGAATTCACCATACTTAGTATGCGGATAATTAATCCTAACCTTTCAATTACACGCCCTTGTATAAGCACCTCTCCTGTGAGTTTGGCCTCCCAACCATGACCAACTGTCATCTTGGGTACTGCACAGGTGGACAATCTTCACAAGGTAGCCTCAACTCAGACCTTGGCCGTGAGGGAACTAATACTAAGGTATATAAGTTTCCAGTCAAGCCCTACCCAATCTTCGGGTATTGTGGTTGTACGATAAAATTGGAATGGTATCGCATCCAGACAACCATCAGTTTTAAAAAGGGCTAAGGCTCATGCCTCAACATTTTCATCACCAAAATCATCAGGTGTTCGGAAACACATGTCAAAACATCTCAGTAGAATGATCCATCATTCTAAGGTTTTCATAACCATTTTCACCAAGTATTCCCATCTAAATTTGATCAAGTTTTATGCTTAGCACTAGCATCTACAAGTGGGGGTAAGCACTAATGAGGGGTGGTAAACTAGTGGAGTTTAACTAAGTTTAATCTCATGCCTTAGGATGACATCAAGATTATCTAGCTTAGGCCAAATTTTATGCTCTTTATGCAACCTTCAATTATCCTTCTAGTATCTACCATTTATTCCAGTAACTCTAAGTAAGAGCTTTGATAAAGAAATAAAGTAATAAGCTTGCAAGTAAAACTAGGATTGGGTACCATCAAATGTATCTAACCAAGCATGCTTAGTGCATTGCATAGATTATTTAACTCTCATAATTGCAAGTGTTAGCTTGCATAGGTATAGTATCAACTTGCATTGGTCCACTTGGTTAGTAAAGCTTGCTAAGTTAATAGCTTGCAAGTATTGGCTTGCCTTGTGCAGAGCAGTGGTTGAAGTTCACCTCGGCTTCTTCTTCGTAGAATCCTCCTTCCTCCTCGTATCCTTGGTCGGTACTAGCGTCTATGAATAAATACGATGTACACAATCACCAAACAATACTTAACTACTTGCAATCATCACAAAAAAAAGGGTCCTATAGATGATCTAACATCATCTCTAACATTACAAGATTAAGGCTTGGTTTAATTCCTTTTATTTTTAGAAAAGTAATTTCTACTCATTGAAAAACTACTTAAGATTTAATATTCTCCAAACCAAACATGGGATCATGTTGACACATGTCATCACCACATATGTTAGTCCATGGGGATGTGATTTAAAGTGGTGTCACAATTTAATATGGTGTTTCTCTTTTATTTTAATTAATTAAAGTGGCTAGAAATGCCTATGTAGCATTCTTTTATTACTTGAACATTATTTCTGCAAGTAAACCTATATATTTTTATATATTCTGAAAGGTATGGTTGAGTGTGATTTTTGAGAGTTGGAATCAACTCAAAAGCTATTATGGTTTTAGTTTGAAAAATGTTTGAATGCAGAAAAGATTCTGCCTTGTTATTTTTACCAAGGATGATCTACAGATCCAAATGACTTGAATCCAACGGGCTTGGATTCAGCATTCCTAGACCTTTCTAACAAAGTTGGTTTCATTCAATTTGGTTCACTGAATCGATCTGGGTTGATTTTTGAATCTAGGTGCTATCCACCTGATCCATCCCCCTCCTTATGTCACCATCCTGGTGATGTTTGGTTGATCCTTAGTTGGTGTGGTTGCTGGTTGTGGTTGGTTTAGCTGCTGTCTACACTGGCTGTTCTTGTGTGCTGTGCAGTGGGGTGATGCACTAGTGCCTCCCACGGCTGTGCTTGTGGTTTTGGTGAGATTGGGCTGCCCTGTGAGGTTGATAACACACCACATGCATGCTGGTGTGTGTCCTGCCTGTGTGCTTGCTATGCACTTGTGGATATGTTCAGCATTTTGAACTTACTCTTACCAGGTTACTTTCACCTGGCTGGTGAATTTGTCCCTCTTGGCTGTCATTTGACTTCTTGCTTTGAATTTATGAAAGATGGATTGTTTCAGATTGGTGAAACTTGCCCCTTTTTATAAATTTCTCAATGATGAATTTGTCAAGTGCATTTCACTGACATATCTGAGAGAAATAGTACTAACACTAACCTTCTTTTGTTTTTATTTAATCTTTGTTTTGCAGGTACAAATATGAAGATGAAGATTTAGTTTAGGTTTAGTTGTAGGATAGTTAGTAAATATTCCAATGGAATTTTCTTATCCTTATGTAATTTTTCATTTTATTATTTTGTAAATTTCATTTTCTTCAATTGTAATAAATATTATATTATTAGTAATAAAGAATATTCTTATTCTCTATTCTTTTGTAAATTGTGAAGTTTGAAAATAGTTTCAGTAAGTTACATTATTTGTAACTTGATTATATATTGATAATATGAAATAAGTTTCATATTCATTATTGTTTTTCTTTGGATAGAATTTAAGTGGTAATATTGATCTCTTAATTAAATTAAGATTCAAACTTATATCTAATTCATTTTAATTAAACACTCAAGTTTTAAAATTCAAACTCATTTCAAAAAACACATAATTCCTTAAAGATCATATCAAAGTTTATAACAATCCTGCTTTAAGACTAAACCTAATCTCAAAGTAATAAAGAAACATTGATCATTCAAGGTTTTATTTGGCGAAAATTTTACCCACATTTTCACAAATGAATGCATGCAACATTCCATAATTCTAAATCTACCCTTTGTTAGTTCCTAAATGCTGGGATGTTACAGACTTCCCCCCTTAAATTAAACTTCGTCCCGAAGTTTGTGGAGATGTACCTGAATAGTTCTAGATAAGCTTTTCTTAAATCCTCTTCCTTCTCCCATGTGGCTTCCCTTTCAGGGTGAGGTTCCCACTGTACCTTGCAATATTTGATTGCTCTGTTCCTTAATCTTTTCCAGTTTTCTTCCAAAATCTTACAAGGCTTTTCAATATAGGTCAGGTCTTCTTGTAGTTCTATCTCTTGATGTGTGATTGCATCATCTGGAACTTTTAAACATTTACGAAGTTGTGACACATGGAAAACATTATGCACTTGAGCCAATCTTGATGGTAACTCTAAAGCATAAGCTATAGTTCTGTTTTGACTCAGTATCTTGAATGGTCCGATGTATCTTGGACTCAATTTCCCTTTAACTCCGAATCTTTTCACTCCTTTCATTGGACTTACTTTCAAATAGACCATATCTCCTACTTCTGGATGCCACGATCTTCGACTTTGATCCGCATAACTTTTCTGCCTGCTTTGGGCTATTTTCAGTCTATCCCTGATCTTATCAATGATGTCTTGTCTTTCCTTGATATGATTTGGCGCAAATTCTTTGCTGCTTCCAGGTTCATACCAACATATTGGTGATCTACACTTCCTTCCATACAGAACCTGATATGGAGCTGCCTTCAGACTACTCTGATAGCTATTATTATAAGAAAATTCTGCCAATGGTAGATGATCTTCCCATGTTCCTCCAAAATCTAGTGCACAAGCTCTTAACATGTCTTCTAGGATTTGATTTGTTCTTTCAGTTTGACCTCCTGTCTTCGGATGATATGCCATGCTGAAATCTAACTTTGAACCAAGTGATTCATGCAATTGTTTCCAAAATGCTGAAGTAAACACTGATCCCCTATCTGTTACGATCTTTTTGGGTACTCCATGCTTACTTACTATCTCTTTGACATATACTTCAACTAACTTCTCGGCATTATCCTTTTGATTCACCGGAATAAAATGTGCACTCTTAGTGAGTCTGTCTATAATTACCCATATCATATCCTTCCTTTTTGGTGTCATAGGTAATCCTGTAATGAAGTCCATACCTATTTCCCCTCACTTCCATTCAGGAATTTCCAAGGGTTGTAATGGTCCTGCTGGACTTTGATGTTCAGCCTTCACCCTTTGACAAGTATGGCATTCAGAAACATATTTAGCAATATCTCTTTTCATGTTATTCCACCAGAATTGTTCCTTCAAATCCATATACATCTTAGTGCTCCCTGGATGTATAGAATATGGTGTATCATGTGCTTCTTTGAGTATGACATTTCTAATCTCAGTCACATCTGGAACACAAAGACGGTCTTGAAACCATAAAGACCCATAATCTCCAAGGCGAAAAACTAATTTTTTCCCTTGAGATATCCTCCGAATTTCCTCAACAATAATAAAAGGATCTTCCTATTGATGCCTAAAAATTTCTTGCTTAAGATCACTGTCCTGCTCTGCAACTACCTACATAGTAGCTAATCCGCCAAGAAACTCTGTTCTGATGAATTGAAGTTCTAATCTTTCCAAGTCTATTTGTAACTCTTTTGGTAGCTCCCTATTGCTAGGCTGAGTATCTGCACTCTTTCTGCTTAAAGCATCTGCCACAACATTTGCTTTCCCTGGAGTGTAGTTGATTGTTAAATCATAATCCTTGATTAGTTCTAACCAACGCTTCTGTCTCATATTCAATTCCTTTTGAGTGAAGAAATATTTGAGACTTTTATGGTCAGTGTATAACTCACATCTGGCTCCATAAAGAAAATGCCTCCATCCTTTCAGTGCAAAAACTACTGCTGCTAACTCTAAATCATGAGTTGGATAGTTGACTTCATGTGGTTTCAGTTGTCTTGAACCATAGGCAATCACTTTCCGATCTTGCATTAGTACACAACCCAAACCTTCCTTAGACGTATCACAGTACACTGTGAAGTCCTTCCCTATTTCAGGAACTGCCAAGATTGGAGCTGTGGTTAATCTAGTCTTCAACTCTTGGAAACTTGCTTCACATTTCTCATCCCACTTGAATGGTGTATTCTTCCTTAATAATTTGGTCATTGGTCCGGCTATTTTGGAGAAACCTTCAATGAATCTCCGATAATAACTAGCGATTCCTAAGAAACCTCGAATTTGCTTCACATTGGTTGGTGCAGTCCACTCTAGTACTGACTAAACTTTAGATGGATTCACAACAATTCCATACTTACTGATCACATGACCGAGGAATTCTACCTTGTCACATCCCAAAATTTTCCAAATTTTGAAATGTGAAAAATAAATAAACAAAATAAATGATTGTTGAAATTTAGGGTGAAAAGAAACTTTTTGATTCCAAATGGAAAAATCAAAACCCATCTTGAACAAACTTTGAACAAAATTTGAATCCAACTAAATTCAAATCAAGTGAAATGCATTCTTCATAAATGCATCTTGAAATTTAAACACTTGGAAAATAAACCAAAACCCTAAAACCATAATGGGAGATTTCCAAGATATCTCTAAGACCATGGATTTGATCCATATAAAATTTGTCAACAAACATTTATAAATGATCAAGAATGATAAATAGAAATATTATGAAACCATAGAAATTGATTTCATTCAATTTGGGACCATAGATAAAATCTTATGAATTTAGTAAGATAAGGAAATTGAATTTCCAAGGCTAATAAAGCACCTATCTAAAAATCCATACCAAATGGTGAGAAAATAATCCTAAAGAGATTTAAAAGGATAAACAAATATCAAATAGGATTTTACAAATTGGAATCACCAAGTTTGGACCTTTAAATAAAAAGATATGGATTTTATAAGATAAATAAATAAATAAGCTATATTTTAAAAGGCCAAATTAAAACTTGGCCAAGCAAATAAAATAAAATATTTTTGTTTAATAAAAAGAGTAAAGGATTATTTAAATAAAATCATGAGGATTTATTATTATCCAATTTCATTTAAGTAAAGACATTTCCCATTTTAAATGAACATTAAAAACAAAATAAAGTATTTTAAATAATAATTCAAAGTGTTTTATTTTTAAATAAAACCTACTGAAAAGATTTGGAAAAATTTAGATTTCAAATGGAGTTTGAAAACATTAATAAATCTTATTTGAATTAATACAAGTGCCTATTTTAAATAATTAATATACCCTAAAAAGAATAACAGTGATATTCTAAATTTGACTTTGGAATGTATTAATAAACAGTATTTGAATATACACAAAGTTTGGTAGAGGTTTGAATTTAAATGGAGTTTGAATTGTTTAAATAAAAATCAAAACAGAAATTCAAAATAGTAAAAGAAAAACATTTTGTACAAAAAAATAGAAAGGAGCCAGCCCAACCCAGCTAGCCCACTAAGCCCAGCAGAATCCCATTCCCCCTCTCCTCGAACCGTTTTCTTTTACTCGCAATAGAACCCGCAGAATCACTGATTGCTGGCCCCCACCTCTCCTCTCTCTCTCTCGCTGACCGCTGAGCCCCACCTGCCAGACCATCGTCTTCAACCCCGCGACGACCACCCCCTCTCCTCGCTGCCGTTTCTGGCCGCGGTTAAACCCCTTTAATACGTGTTGATTCCGTGATTAATTAGCCCTACGACCACGCACGTTTTAAGCGCCTCCCTCTTCCCTCTCGTTCCCCTCAGTCGACGCATCCCAGGAGCCCCTAGGCTGCGCAGATTTCTTGCTCGGAGCCCCACTGCACCGGCGGAGCTTTTCTCCAATTCTGGCTGCTCCCCGTCGCCCCTTGCTCCCTGACCACCACGAAGACATTCCCCATCTCCTCACGAACACCTCCATAGCGCCAGCTCGCCCGCGCATTCTCCGCATCATTGACAACCTCAACGACAACACTCCGCCGCCGTCTGCCTCCACTCCGGCGACATCTCCCCAGTAAACCCGACCGCCCCTCTCCCCCTCGTGGACACTCTCATACTCGCCTCACTCTTGCGAACCTAACAGTGCCTTCCACTTGTCTTAGCGCGTCCTCTATCTTCACCTTCGACGACATCTGAGCGCACCCGACGACGACGCAAACTCCAGCGAGCAATTAAGGTCGACACCGTGCGCCCCTGGCCTCCCCACGACGACCTTGAGCTTCACCACACCTCTGCAATCTTGGTAAGCCCTTTCCCTCTCTCTCTAGCCTACTGTATCACCGGCAACCTCGCTTGCCGAGCGTGCCGCCGCCACTCGCCGCCGCCAGCGCCGCCACTCGATGGCCAGTAGATGTGAACTGTAGGATCTCGATCTAATGGATGCGATAGAAAGTTGAGCAAAGAGGTACGATGATCTGTGCCGCACGTTTTCAGTTAGATCTAACGCTCCACACTGCACGATCCGCACGAACCGGTACCAACCAATCAGAACAGGACGCGGGCCCAGAGTTTGTTTTAAAACCAGAATTTGATCTATTAGATGATCAAACTTGTAAATTGCATAACTTTTAATACACATGTCCAAATTTTGCAAATTTTATATCAATGGAATCAGCAAAACAAACTCTGTCCAACCATGCACTTTGTTTAATGAATTGCTTCTGTTAAATTGGTTGTTTTTGCAGAAACTTGTGTAGGCATAATTCGAATATAAAATTTATTCTAGAAATGTTTTTAGGATAAAATCTTTGACAAATGGTTTGTTTTGAACCTACTAACCATATAAAACAACTTGTGGAATTAAAAGTGTATTTTGTGAAGTTAAAAGATGAATCCTTGTGTTGAAGCATTTCTAGTCAAATAAAGATATTGTTTATATGTTAAAAATGCTTTTTGGAGAAAACCTTTGGGAAATGATTTGAATTAAACTCTCTGACCCTAAACACAAAGTTATGATTTAAAACTATATTTGGTGAACCCTATAAAAATTATTACTTTGCTAAAGGCATTTCCAACAACATAAAATATTGTTTTGGTATAAAAATGGTTTATAGGTAAAACCTTTTGCAAATGATTTTAATATTAAACACTTGACCTTAAGACACTAACATTTGTGTTAAAAATATATTTGGTAAACACTAGAAATATTCTTTGGATTTAAATCCTTTCTAGCAAAACAAAAATGATTTAAAGTGGCCATTTCTCACTAACTTAATATCAAATGGTTTTACCACTTTTGTAAATGACCAATGGGTGTTTACAAATGTTTATAACCTAATAGAAACCACTTTTCCAAATAAAACAATCTTTGTCATGCTTGCATGCATTACTATGTTTTTATTATTCTATGTGATGATTGCTTGAATGGCAGATTGAATATTTGCTTGCTTGATTCAATTGTAGTGGAATTTGAAGAGTGTGACTGTTACAAGATCAAGGAGTGAACTTATATTTCTCTATCAAAAAGGCAAGTTATGCTCCATACTTTTGTCCCATTGTTTTCACTATGCATTAGTGATAATTGTAAGTAGGACTTGCATGGAATTTTTGCTAAGCATAAACTATGCCATGGGAAATCCTAGTAGATGAAACCTTAGTAGAAATATCCTAAGTCAAGATTCCTACTACTATCATGCTTAGCTTAGCTAGTAGAAAACAAGGGTGGATTATATTCATGCTATGGAATATTTCTAATTCAAGGACTTGTGTTTTGTTTAATAAAACAACTAAGTGAATGAATCACCTGGGTGGAATGGAAATAATGGTTTGTGTTGAGTGGTTACGCAAGTCCAGTATGCTGGGGAAAACTTGGGCATCACAAAGTCCAGTATACTGGGGAAAACTTGGTATCTCACTTGTGGAATGCCACCCAGGAACAAAGAGATTTGAGATGTCAAATGTTGAGAAGCTTCAAGTGCAGCCACTTGGCATTATGGGCTCTGCCTGGATCATATAGCTTGCAAGAACTTAGCCAAATGGACAGTTGGTGGTTGGGGATGATAGGTTGGAACGCGTCCATTCTGGTCTAAGGGAAGGCTTCTGAAAGATCTTGTATTGGTGAAACCAACTCTTGTGGGGAAAGTGCACCACCTCTGCAGAGTGTAAAATCTAAGTACTTAGCCATGTCCCTAGCAAAGGACAATTTGAGCATCAAAAAATGGAAGCTATCAAGAATCTCCTCATCCAAATTTCCAAGTTAAAAACTTGTGGTTGAACAAGGGTGAAGGTTCACCAATTTCTATTGGTGGTTCCTTGGGTGATTTTGACAATCAAAAACTTAGTGTTTTCAAATGATAAGGAAAATCTATTTTGAGCAAAGCAAGCCTAAGCTCCACTTAGCCAAAAGCATATAGATGATAGACCCCACTATACTACCATAGTATCACTTGCCAATACAATTCAAATATATTGACCCTTGTGGGCTGTAACTTATTATGTTGTAGGTTTGTTTGATGTTAGTGAAGTGTGTTGATTAGGATTACAAGTCTACAACCAACATGATTGCCTGTGGCACTTTGAAGATGAAGGATTCCATGCTATAGATATTTCTGCTGCATTGTAATGAATTAGCCAAATGAGCTATGTAAGATGTAATGAATTATTTTATTCCTGGTTATAAAGTTGTATTATGACCTTTGTTTCTTGATATTACATCTTAACTGTGGATGCTAGCTATTGATCCAGGGACTAGCATTGTAAACACAGGGATCTCTACCTTATTAAAGGTTGGGACCTCTAAATACCTCATCAAGCCAAAATTCACATTTACTAAACTTAGCATAAAGCTTATGTTCTCTTAAAGTCTGCAAAGCTATCCTCAAATGATCAACATGCTCTTCCTTATCATTGGAATATATCAAAATCAATAAAGACTATGACAAACTTGTCCAAATATGGCATGAAGATCTTGTTCATCAGATTCATAAATATTGCCGGTGCATTGGTCAAACCAAATGGTACTACCAGATACTCATGGTGTCCATATCTTGAGACAAATGCTGTTTTTGGAACATCTTCCGGCTTGATTTTTATTTGATGGTATCCAGATCTTAAATCAATCTTTGAAAATACTCCAGCTCCTTTCACTTGATCAAACAAATCTTGAATTCTTGGTAAAGGATACTTATTATTGATAGTCACGTTGTTCAGATTTCTATAATCACCACACATTCGTATTCCACCATCTCTCCTATCCACAAAGATTACTGGTGTTCCCCATGGAGATACACTTTCCTGAATAAATCCTTTTCTAGCTAACTCATCAATTTTCTCCTTGAGTTCTTTCAACTCTTTGCATCCCATTTTATATGGTGCTTGAGCTATTGGTGCTGTACCAGGTATTAGGTCAATGGTGAACTCTATCTCCCAGTCTGGTGGCATTCTCGGTAACTCTGTTGGGAAAAAATCTTGGAATTAATTAACTATAGGAATTTCTTCCAATTTAACTTCTTTCATTGAATTCAACTGCAGTTCCACCATGATATGACTGTGCTTATCTGCTTGATAAACTATCCTTGCTCCACTTGGAGTTTTGATTGAGACAGTTTTCTCCTCACAATTTATCTGAGCTCCGTGTTCCATCATCCAATCCATCCCTAGCACTACTGCAATTCCCTTCAAAGGAATCACATAAATTTTGTAATGTGAAAAATAAATAAACAAAATAAATAATTGTTGAAATTAGGGTGAAAAGAATCTTTTGTTTCTAAATGGAAACTTAAAATCCCATCTTGAACAAACTTTGGTTAACATTTGAATCCAACTAAATTCAAAACAAGTGGAATGCATTCCTCATAAAATACATCTTGAAATTTAAACACTAGGGAAATAAACCCAAACCCTAAACCCTAATGGAAGAAAATCATTTTCAAGTTATCTCTAAGACTATGGATTTGGTCCATATAAAATTGGTCAAACAAACATTTCAAAATGACCAAGAATGACAAAGGGAAATATTATAAAACCATATAAATTGATTTCATTCAATTTGGAGCCATAGATAAAATCTTATGAATTTAATAAGATAAGGAAATTGAATTTCCAAAGCTAATAAAGCAACCATCTAGAAATCCATACCAAATGGTGAGCAAATAATCCTAAAGGAACTTAAAAAAGATAAACAAATAATAAATAAAGTTATAATAGTTGGAATCACTATTTTGGATATTTAAATAAAAAGATATGGTTTGATAAGCATAGGTAGAAATATAAATAAGGATTATTTTAAAGAGCCAAATTAAATCTTGGCCAAGCAAATGAAAGGAAATATTTCTATTTGTTAAAATAAATAATAAAGGTTTATTTAAATAAAATAATAAGGATTTATTAATATCCCATTTTATTTGAGTAAAGGCTTTTCCCTTTCAAATAAACATTAAAATTTATTAAAGTTTTTTTTGAAATAAGAATTCCAAGTGTTTTAGTTTTTCAAATGAAACCTACTGAAAAGACTTTGATATTATTTAGATTTCAAAAAGAGTTTTAAAATAAATTAAAACCTATTTGAATTAAAGACTAAGGTCTATTTATTTAATTATTAATAGATCCTAAAAGAATAAAAGAATTATTTTATTTTGGACCCTGGAGTATGTTGATAAACAGAATTTAAATCAACACAAAAGTTTGGTGATGGTTTGAATTGAATTAGAGTTTGAATTGTTTGAATGAAAATCAAATCAGAATATTCAAAACAGAAAAGAAAAAGGTTTAGTATAAAAAAATGGAAACAAACCCAACCCATCTGGCCAGCCCACTAAGCCCAACACCATCCCACTCCTTCTCTCCCGCGGAAAACTCTTCGCACCAGAGTTTTTACCTGCACAGCGAATGACTACTGGACCCCACCTCCCCTCTCTCTCTTTCGCTGTCAAGCAGGCCCCATCTGCCAGGCTTCTTCCTCACCCACGCTGACCTCGCCCTCGACTCCGGCCATTACTGCTCGTTCAAACCTCGGTTTAATTCGCTCATTTCCGCCAGCAATTCCTCCCCACGATTACTCCCCTTTAACTGCCTCCCTCCCCTCCTTCTTTCCCCTCAAACATCACACGACCAGAGCCACCAGGCTGTCCCTGATTTCGTTTGCAACCTCGCTGCCCCGACGAGCTCCTTTTCCCGATTCCGGTGAAGCCGCACCTCCCCTCTGCCTCTAACCCCACGAGCATGATCCCCACCCTCTTGCGCATTTGCCAGTAGCTCCAGATCATCCGCACGTGCCCCATATGCTCGGCAACAACCACGTCTGAGCATCGCCGCCGTCTGTCTCCGCTCCGTCGACCCTTCCCGATGAGTACTGACCGCTCTTCTTCCTCTCGTTGATGCACGCATGATCGCCGACCTCGTGCGCAACTAATGCAGCCCTTATCTTGTCTTAGCGTGGTCCGAAACGTCGCCTACGATGACAGCCCGAGCGCACTGCCGCCAGAAACTTCTCCGGCGAGCAATCACCATCATCCTCGAGCGCCCCGTCACCAACCAAGGACACGACGAGCATCAGTAAGATCACACGATTCTGGTGAGCCATCCCACTCCTCTTCTCTCCTCTTGTATTGCCGGCAACCTCACTGCCAGAGCGCCGCCGCCGCGCAGCCACCGTCAGCTCCGCCTGTTTCTGGTCAAAGCGTTGAGAACCGTCGGATCTAGATCATAGCGTTGCGATAGAATTCTTAAGCGAAGGGTACGAGAGCCTCTGAGCCATGCGATGTAACTAGATCTAACGGCCGTATCTGCTGATCCGCGCGAAACGGTACGCGCCAGTAGGAAAGCCCCGCGTGTCCCAGAGTCTGTTATAAAAACAGAATTGATCTATTAGTTGTTCAATTTTGTAAAATCCATAACTTTCAAACCACACGTCCAAATTTTGCAAATTTTATATCAATGGAATCAGAAAGACAAGCCCTATCCAACCATGCCCTTTGTTTAGTAAATTGCTTCTGATAAAATGATTGTTTTTGCATAAACTTGTGTAGGCATGTTTGGAATATAAAATTCATTCTAAGATTATTTTGAAGATAAAATATTTGGAAAATGGTTTGTTTTGAACCTACTGACCATAAAAATCAATTTGTGGTTTCAAAAATATATTTGGTGAAGAAAAAGAATAAACCTTTGATTTAAACCATTTCTAGTCAAATAAAAATGTTGTTATATGTTAAAAAAATACTTTTTTGGAGGAAAATCTTTGGGAAATGTTTTCATTTAAAACTCTCTGACCCTAAACACAAAGTTTTATGATTTGAAAACATATTTGGTGAACCTTATAAAGATTGTTACTTTGTTAAAGACATTTTCAACCACATAAAATAATGCTTTGGTTTAAAAATGGTTTATAAGTAAAATCTTTTGCAAATAGTTTTGCCACTTTATAAAGTGACCAATAAGTGTTTTAGAATGTTTATAACCTATTATAAACCACTTTTGTAAATAAAACAAAGTTTGGCATGCTTGCATGCATTGTTTTGTTTCTATTATTTTATGTGATGTTGCTTGAATGGTAGATTGAAATATTGCTTGCTTGATTGGTTTGTAGTGATTGAAGAGTGTGAGTATTGCAAGATCAAGGAGTGAAATTATATTCTCTACCAACAAGGCAAGTGATGCTCCATACTTTGTCCCATTAGTTTCACTATGCATTAGTGAAATTTCTAAGTAGGACTTGCATAGAATTTTGCTAAGTGTAAACTATGCCATGGGAAATCCTAGTAGATGAAACCTTAGTAGAATTATTCTAAGTTAAGATTCCTACTACTATCATGCTTATCTTAGCTTGTAGAAACACAGGGTGGATTATATTCATGCTATGGAATATTTCTAAGCCAAGGACTTATGTTTTGTTTAATAAAACAACTAAGTTAATGAATCACCTGGGTGGAATGGAAGGAATGGTTTGTGTTGAGTGGTTCACAAGGCCCATGTATATGGTTTACCTTGTGTATCTCACTTGTGGATGGCCACACAGGAACAAAGAGATTTGAGATTTCAAATGTTGAGAAGCTTCAAGTGCAGCCACTTGGCATTACGGGCTCTGCCTGGATCACATAGGTTGCAATAACTTAGCCAAATGGACAGTTGGTGGTAGGGGATGATAGGTTGGAACGCGTCCATTCTGGTCTAAGGGAAGGCTTCTGCAAGATCTTGTCTTGGTGAAACCAAGTCTTGTGGGGAAAGTGCACCACCTTTGCAGAGTGTAAAATCTAAGTACTTAGCCATGTCCTTGGCAAAGGACAATTTGAGCATCAAGACATGGAAGCTATCAAGAATCTCCTCATCCCAATTTCTAAGTTAAAATCTTGTGGTTGAACAAGGGTTGAAGGATCACCAATTTCTATTGGGAGATGCCTTGGGTGATTTTGTCAAGCAAAAACTTAGTGTTTTCAAATGATAAGGAAAAACTATTTTGAGCAAACCAAGCCTAAGCTCCACTTAGCCAAATGCATATAGATGATAGACTCCACTATACTACCATAGTATCACTTGCCAATATAATTCAAATGTATTGACCCTTGTGGCTATAACTTATTATGTTGCAGGTTTGTTTGATGTTAGTGAAGTTTATTGATTAGGATTACAAGTCTACAACCAACATGTTTGCCTGTGGCACTTTGAAGATGAAGGACCCCATGCTATTGTTATATTCTGCTGCATTGTAATGAGATAGCCAAATGAACTATGTAAGATGTAATAAATTATTTTATTCCTGGTTATAAAGTTGTATTATGACCTTTGTTTCTTGATATTACATCTTAACTGTGGATGTTAGCTATTGATCCAGGGACTAGCATTGTAAACACAGGGATCTCTACCTTATTAAAGGATGGGAACCTTACAGATGGTATCAGAGCATTGTGTTGCCTGTAGGATTGTAACCCTAGGATTGGACAAAACCCCTTAGAAAAATAGGAGTTGTATTTGTACCAAAAACTTATTTACAAACAATCTTGTAAACTCTTTCCTCAACCATTTTGGTTTTAACTCTACATCTCTTCTATTTCAACTTGATGGATAAGGCCTTCTCCATGACCAAAGACTTCAACTATATTTTCACCAAGGACTTCATCAACTCAAGTGACTTCAACCTTAGTCTCAACAAGGACTTCAACTTGGACATCACTAAGGACTACAAGAGAGACAAGAAATATTACTCAAGACTTGAAGACTAAGGGAATACAACTTAGAAGGAACCATCATCACTTTAAAGTTTTGTGACCAAGAATTTTCCCAAGGAAACCATGATCTCATTCAATAAAAGTCCACCAAGAAGGATATAATGATTTCAAGTAAACCATATAGTTTGACCACCATATTTAGATCAAACCAAATTCACCAACTTATGTGGTGTAACAAAACATTTTGTTGCCTATAAGTGTGCTTGAAACTTGTTGTTTGAGTGGAATGTTTGTTTGTGATTGCTTGCTCATTGCTTGTGTGAATTGAGATATGAGTGATTAGAATTATTTCCTTAGAAGTCTTTTGCCTATTCTAATCCCAATTCAACCCAAACAGATGACTACTCCAAGAAACCCCAACATCAAGGTTAGTGACAACAACAACAACCAAGAGACCAACATGAGAGAACTCATAGTAACCCAAACCCAGTTGAACCAAGTGACAACTCAGTTTTTAGCTAACACCAGTGAGTTAGATCCAACCATGCAAAGGTTTTTGGAAACCCAAACCCAATTGTTGCATAAGGTGACAGATCAAATGATCAACATGGGAAACAACTATTCCCAAGGAGTTTGTGACAACAAGGATGTCAAGGGATATTCTAGAAGGAACCCAAGCTTGCAATATTTGTGGAGACAAGGATCACACTTCCAAGGAGCATGAAGATCAATGCCCCAATTGTGAAGAGAAACATCCAGCTAATCAATGCCCCACAACCCAAGCTACTTGTTTCCTATGTGAAGGAAACAATCATGTCCCTATCCAATGCCCCATCTATTACATAGTTCAACAAAGGAAACAAGGTGGAGTGCAACAACTAATTGCAGACTACCATGAGAAAACAACTTCTACCAAGAAGGATGAAGACAAAGGAAAATCTCAGCTTGCGCCTCCATGCAATATGACTCAATTTAAAGGACCAAAGAGGACACATATGTATTATCCAAGGAAAAGGTCAAGGAGACCAGGAAACTTTCCTACCTTTGAGATAAGATATGAAGGGCATGAACTAGAAGCACTCCTAGCTTTGGAGAAACCCAAGAAGAAGAAGGACAAAAGTCAAGTGCAGTGTTGCCATTGCAAAGATATGGGACACTATGCCAATGAATGTCCTGAGAAGAAGAAGAAATATAAGGAGATTAACCAAGTGTGGTGCAACAACTGCAAAGAGCTTGGCCATTATGTATCAACTTGTCCATAGAAGATACGTGAAGAACTCAATCTTGTCACATGTTACAATTGTGGTAATCAAGGACATTATGCAAGCAATTGCCCAGAAAAGATGAAGCACAAGATAAAGCCTATGAAAGATCTCAGCCTTGTCACATGTTTCAAGTGTGGGAACAAAGGACACTATGCAGATGTTTGCCTAGAGAGGTTTCAACAAGATCCCAAGCAAGCCAAGAAGTAATCTGGTTGGAAAATTTTCAAGGGTGGTAGTACCCTAGATGCTTTGAGCCAACTTGTAACCCCTATTCTTCCCAAATCTCGGTACGAGATTTATTTTAAGGGTGGTAGCCTGTCACATCCCAAAATTTTCCAAATTTTGTAATGTGAAAAATAAATAAACAAAATAAATAATTGTTGAAATTAGGGTGAAAAGAAACTTTTGTTTCTAAATGGAAACTTAAAATTCCATCTTGAACAAACTTTGGTTAACATTTGAATCCAACTAAATTCAAAACAAGTGGAATGCATTCCTAATAAAATACATCTTGAAATTTAAACACTAGGGAAATAAACCCAAACCCTAAACCCTAATGGAAGAAAATCATTTTCAAGTTATCTCTAAGACTATGGATTTGGTCCATATAAAATTGGTCAAACAAAGATTTCAAAATGACCAAGAATGACAAAGGGAAATATTATAAAACCATATAAATTGATTTCATTCAATTTGGAGCCATAGATAAAATATTATGAATTTAATAAGATAAGTAAATTGAATTTCCAAAGCTAATAAAGCAACCATCTAGAAATCCATACCAAATGGTGAGCAAATAATCCTAAAGGAACTTAAAAAAGATAAACAAATAATAAATAAAGTTATAATTGTTGGAATCACTATTTTGGATCTTTAAATAAAAAGATATGGTTTGATAAGCATAGTACAATTATAAATAAGGATTATTTTAAAGAGCCAAATTAAATCTTGGCCAAGCAAATGAAAGGACATATTTCTATCTGTTAAAAAAAATAAAGGTTTATTTAAATAAAATAATAAGGATTTATTAATATCCCATTTTATTTAAGTAAAGGCTTTTCCCTTTCAAATAAACATTAAAATTTATTAAAGTTTTTTTTGAAATAAGAATTCCAAGTGTTTTAGTTTTTCAAATGAAACCTACTGAAAAGACTTTGATATTATTTAGATTTCAAAAAGAGTTTTAAAATAAATTAAAACCTATTTGAATTAAAGACTAAGGTCTATTTATTTAATTATTAATAGATCCTAAAAGAATAAAAGAATTATTTTATTTTGGACCCTGGAGTATGTTGATAAACAGAATTTAAATCAACACAAAAGTTTGGTGATGGTTTGAATTGAATTAGAGTTTGAATTGTTTGAATGAAAATCAAATCAGAATATTCAAAATAGAAAAGAAAAAGATTTAGTATAAAAAAATGGAAACAAACCCAACCCATCTGGCCAGCCCACTAAGCCCAACACCAGCCCACTCCTTCTCTCCCGTAGAAAACGCTTCGCACCAGAGTTTTTACCCGCACAGCGAATGACTACTGGACCCCACCTCCCCTCTCTCACTTTTGCTGTCAAGCAGGCCCCATCTGCCAGGCTTCTTCCTCACCCACGCTGACCTCGCCCTCGACTCCGGCCATTACTGCTCGTTCAAAACCTTGGTTTAATTCGCTCATTTCCGCCAGCAATTCCTCCTCGCGATTACTCCCCTTTAACTGCCTCCCTCCCCTCCTTCTTTCCCCTCAAACATCACATGACTACAGCCACCAGGCTGTCTCTGATTTTGTTTGCAACCTCGCTGCCCCGACGAGCTCCTTTTCCCGATTCCGGCCAAGCCGCACCTCCCCTCTTCCTATAACCCCACGAGCATGATCCCCACCCTCTTGCGCATCTACCAGTAGCTCCATATCATCCACGCGTGCCCCATATGCTCGACAACAACCACGTCTAAGCATCGCTGCCGTCTGTCTCTGCTCCGTCGACCCTTCCCGGTGAGTACTGACCGCTCTTCTTCCTCTCGTTGATGCACGCATGATCGCTGACCTCGTGTGCAACTAATGCAGCCCTTATCTTGTCTTAGCATGGTCCGAAACGTCACCTACGACGACAGCCCGAGCGCACCGCCGCCGCAAACTTCTCCGGCGAGCAATCACCATCATCCTCGAGCGCCCCGTCGCCAACCAAGGACACGACGAGCATCAGCAAGATCACGCGATTCTGGTGAGCCATCCTACTCCTCTTCTCTCCTCTTGTATCGCCGGCAACCTCACCGCCAGAGCGCCGCCGCCGCGCAGCCGCCGTCAGCGCCGCCTGTTTCTGGTCAAAGCGTTGAGAACCGTCGGATCTAGATCGTAGCGTTGCGATAGAATTCTTAAGCGAAGGGGTATGAGAGCCTCTGAGCTGTGCGATGTAACTAGATCTAACAGCCGTATCTGCTGATCCGCGCGAAACGGTACGCGCCAGTAGGAAAACGCCGCGTGTCCCAGAGTCTGTTATAAAAACAGAATTGATCTATTAGTTGTTCAATTTTGTAAAATCCATAACTTTCAAACCACACGTCCAAATTTTGCAAATTTTATATCAATGGAATCAGCAAGACAAGCCCTATCCAACCATTCCCTTTTTTAGTAAATTGCTTCTGGTAAAATGATTGTTTTTGCAGAAACTTGTGTAGGCATGTTTGGAATATAAAATTCATTCTAAGACTATTTTGGAGATAAAATCTTTGGCAAATGGTTTGTTTTGAACCTACTGACCATAAAAATCAATTTGTGGTTTCAAAAATATATTTGGTGAAGAAAAATAATAAACCTTTGATTTAAACCATTTCTAGTCAAATAAAAATGTTGTTATATGTTAAAAATACTTTTTTGGAGGAAAATCTTTGGGAAATGTTTTCATTTAAAACTCTCTGACCCTAAACACAAAGTTTTATGATTTGAAAACATATTTGGTGAACCTTATAAAGATTGTTACTTTGTTAAAGACATTTTCAACCACATAAAATAATGCTTTGTTTTAAAAATGGTTTATAGGTAAAATCTTTTGCAAATAGTTTTGCCACTTTATAAAGTGACCAATAAGTGTTTTAGAATGTTTATAACCTATTATAAACCACTTTTGTAAATAAAAAAAAGTTTGGCATGCTTGCATGCATTGTTTTGTTTCTATTATTTTATGTGATGTTGCTTGAATGCTAGATTGAAATATTGCTTGCTTGATTGGTTTGTAGTGATTGAAGAGTGTGAGTATTGCAAGATCAAGGAGTGAAATTACATTCTCTACCAACAAGGCAAGTGATGCTCCATACTTTGTCCCATTATTTTCACTATGCATTAGTGATATTTCTAAGTAGGACTTGCATGGAATTTGCTAAGTGTAAACTATGCCATGGGAAATCCTAGTAGATGAAACCTTAGTAGAATTATTCTAAGTTAAGATTTCTACTACTATCATGCTTAGCTTAGCTAGTAGAAAACAAGGGTGGATTATATTCATGCTATGGAATATTTCTAAGTCAAGGACTTATGTTTTGTTTAATAAAACAACTAAGTAAATGAATCACCTGGGTGGAATGGAAGGAATGGTCTGTGTTGAGTGGTTCACAAGGCCCATTTCTATGGTTTACCTTGTGTATCTCACTTGTGGATGGCCACCCAGGAACAAAGAGATTTGAGATGTCAAATGTTGAGAAGCTTCAAGTGCAGCCACTTGGCATTATGGGATCTGCCTGGATCACATAGGTTGCAATAACTTAGCCAAATGGACAGTTGGTGGTAGGGGATGATAGGTTGGAACGCGTCCATTCTGGTCTAAGGGAAGGCTTCTGAATGATCTTGTCTTGGAGAAACCAAGTCTTGTGGAGAAAGTGCACCACCTCTGCAGAGTGTAAAATCTAAGTACTTAGCCATGTCCCTGGCAAAGGACAATTTGAGCATCAAGACATGGAAGCTATCAAGAATCTCCTCATCCCAATTTCTAAGTTAAAATCTTGTGGTTGAACAAGGGTTGAAGGATCACCAATTTCTATTGGGAGATGTCTTGGGTGATTTTGTCAAGCAAAAACTTAGTGTTTTCAAATGATAAGGAAAAACTATTTTGAGCAAAGCAAGCCTAAGCTCCACTTAGCCAAATGCATATAGATGATAGACTCCACTATACTACCATAGTATCACTTGCCAATACAATTCAAATATATTGACTCTTGTGGCTGTAACTTATTATGTTGCAGGTTTGTTTGATGTTAGTGAAGTTTATTGATTAGGATTACAAGTCTACAACCAACATGTTTGCCTGTGGCACTTTGAAGATGAAGGACCCCATGCTATTGTTATATTCTGCTGCATTGTAATGAGATAGCCAAATGAACTATGTAAGATGTAATAAATATTTTATTCCTGGTTATAAATTTGTATTATGACCTTTGTTTCTTGATATTACATCTTAACTATGGATGTTAGCTATTGATCCAGGGACTAGCATTGTAAACACAGGGATCTCTACCTTATTAAAGGATGGGAACCTTACATGGTTGTTGCATGGCCAACTGATTTTCCCCCCCATGATGCTGCAGGTCCAGTCAAAAGATGAGTTGCATACCTCAATTTCTCCTCATCATTGCAACCTACAGTTTTCAACTTCCTTTCAGTATCTGATAGCCAGTCTTCCGCATCCATTGGTTCAGGAGCTGATGCAAAAGGTAACGGTCTTGCATTCTGGAAATCAGATAAACTCACTCCTCCACCTTCAGGTGCCCTCTGATTTGCTCGCCCCAGCAATTCTTCCATGAACTTGTTCTAGGTCTCTTGCATCATTTCATGCATTGCATAAAATTCTGCTCCATTAACGGCCTCATTGGTGGTGGTGGTAATGCTTCCTGGTTTGCTGCATCTGCATCAGACTTTTCCTTGGCCTCTCGCTCCATCTGCTGCTGCTCAGTTTACATTCCTACACCCATATCCATGACCCTCTAGTCCTGCAACATAGAGCGAATACTCATAATTAGATCATGCACATGTGTTCTGAGGTCGACTTTACGCACAGAACTAGTCACACAATGAAGATCCAAAGAAAATCCAAATATGCATTTCACATATTTTACATAATATCATAATGATACAAAGTCATTACAACATATACCCTATAGGTATAATCACACAACTACCTTATTACTTGGGGTACAATACACGGTACTTGATACTACTAGCTAATTGTCTCCTTCTAATAGTAACTACGCTCATCGTACATGCCTGATGTCCAATCGTGATGACGTGTTGTTCGTCGCACAGTTTGTGGAACATATGGCCTTCCAGAAGGAACATACTCTATATCTGAAGTGTTAGGGCTTGAGTCATTACTCAACCTGAGCGCATTGACTCCCTCCAGCTCAGCTGAAAAGTCTTCAGAAACAAATCCAACATTATCTACAGCCTGCATCTCCTGAGCTTCATTTCTTGAGTTGTCAACATGATACGCAGATCCTGCTGCTTCCCAGGTGCTCTCATGGGCAAGATAGTTAAACACTGGATAATGTATATTCCCTGGGTTTTGAGAAGATGTTGATGATTCAAACACTCTCTCCTCAGGATCTTCTTCTACATCCTGATTATCTATTGACATTGTATTTCTACTACTATTATTAGGGTTCATTCTTGCACCCATCCAGCTAGATTGTCCAACATTTCTGTCAGAACCATCTGTGGACATCTGGTGTTCATGAGATTCATCATATGATCCCATTCTCCAACCATACGAATTCTCAATAGGAAGTTCTGAGTCAGAACCATCCTCTGAGCCCTGTGGTACTGCATACCGCATATCCATAGTAGGATCATGCATAGGTTCAGGTCTTGGTGAATAAGGATATGGTCTAAAAGATTCAGGATCTATAGGTATATCCTTAAAGATAGGTGTTGCACTACTACTTGCTTCTTTCTCTAGCTGGAATGCTAACTGCTTACTCCTTTCCGAATCAGTTAGATCCTCTAACATGTCATTTTTGTCTTCAACAATCACTTGATGAGTCTTATAAAAAGATGCAACGAGTGTTCGGTATCTATCCATAAACTTGGAAGCTAACTTAGGATACTTCTTAACCAAAGTAAGATGATCCGGTATAGGCTCTGAGTCTATAGAATCATGAGGTATCACAGAGAATGTGCTACCTTCTAACTCCTTGGTTTTCTGCTCCCGGATATTAGCTATCGCCTCCACAATAGCAACATGATAGGCTGCTAAATGACTCCTACCTTCTCCTATAGGTAGATCATGATATAATCCAAGCTTCCCTGGAAGTTGGATACTCACACGATACTTGGATAACATTCGACCATCAAGGTAAGTGATAGTGTTCACTGGAATTCTAGTTGGACAACTAAAAAGCTTTAAAAGTTGACAAAGTTGGTCTGTGAATGATCCTTGATAATCATCAAGAGTTTCCTCTTTCCTTACCAAAGTCTGTTTTGGAAACTTTGGTGCCATATCTCTGTATATCAGAAAAATAATTTTGATTAGTATCCAATGACATATTGCATCATAACAAAGAATTATCGCACTAAAATATATAACGGAATATTCTCATTTGAATACTCATTATATTATTTTTAGAGAATTCTTTATCGTTGCTCAATTTTCCTACAGGTAATACCCTTTACTAGGTTTCCAACCTAAGGTCAAAGCAATTTTGTCTGATACCAACTGCGGTGACCCAGCATACCACTGCATGTGTAGTACACTATAGTCGTTGACATGACATCCACAGAACACTATTTCGTAAATATCACATCCCTCAGAGTGGTACAACAGAAACATTGCGGGTCTATATTACATAAGTACATACATTATTATTATTACAATATCGGCAGTTCAAGACTTCCAATAGAGCCAACTTACAAACCAAAATATAAAGTGTTCAGCGGAATTTAAAAGTAACAACTCCGACTAGGAGTTGAGCTCAACAGCTTATTCTATAGAGTTCATGCTGCTCGGCTCCGAGGTTACTACTAACTAGGGATACTTAGTTGGACTTGTTCTCATCGACACCATAGCAGATCTCGTAATCCACTCCTTCAACTCCTCCGGACAGATCAGGTTCCTCGTAGAACACATCTTCTTGGCATTCGACTACATACATTGGCACGTCTTCGGGATCCTCAGAGTCTAAGCAAGGGATCAAAGGAAAGAATGAGTAACAGCGTTACCCAACAAGTTCATTATGTGCAAGGTGGGAAGTTTGATGCTCTAACTACCACCTCGGATTATAAATCCTTGGCACTATGCAATTTTTTGTAAATCTTTCTTCAAAGATTGATTTTATTCTTAAAAACTATGACAATCAGCCTTCACAGGTTGACCAGAACTTTCATGGAGTTCCTTTCCTGCCGCGTTTGTAGCTCCTTCCCGGAACAGGGAGTAATAAGTTATAGTTCTTACACTCTGCAGAGGTGCGTTACTTTACCCATGATAGATCAACTCCTTGTTGCACAACCGGGCGTACTTTCCCATCCACAATTCCATGATGTGGGGCCCAGTAGTTGGTCCAAGCCAATCACTGCCCCCTTCGCGACCCCGCATGCCTCCTTGGTGTACACCATGCCCGCATAATGAATTACGACAATGGTTTGTACAAACTGTTAGATGCCAGAACTATCATGGGACGATGAGGGTTCCCACCCATATGCTGCATATCATCTACGAATTACCAATTAATATGCATGCCACAAGGATAACAACAACGACCTGCACATCTGGCTTCATGCGAGAGGAAGAAGATACAGCTGACTTCTCTGTCCCATTCCAAGGACATGAGCAAGTGATGAACTTGCCTTGTGATGGCAAGGTAGTGAAGTCTGATGCTTGCATTGGACCTTGAGCTTCTAGTTCTACAAAAACATCATTATTGCCCGGTAAGGACAATATTTAAAGAAGCAAAAATGATTATGTAATAATGTCATGCATCATTTATCTTGATATGCATTCACCCCATTATTATAAAAAGTCCTTTTTAATAATAAAGGATTTATAAATATTACTTTTTAATATTTTATAACATATATTGAATTATTTTATTTTATTTCCTTTTTATTTGACTTTTATTGATTTAATAATTCTTTTAGGAATTATTACTTATACATTAAAAATTGTGATTAAATATTTATTTAGTATTTTCTAAAATACTAAAATATTAATACATAATGAAAGTGACTTTTATTTATTTTTATCATCTTTCAATAATTTTTTAAAATTCCATAAGGAATATATGAATTACAAAATTCTTATAAAATTTTAAATGTCTAATATTTTATATTTTATTTTATTTGAATAGTATGGATTATTGTGAATCCAAAAATATTTTATTTATTATTTTTGGACTTTTATTTTATTTTCTAGAATTTTATTGAGGTTAGGGGCATTTTGGTCTTTTCCAATTAATTAAAACATGCCTAAAATTGTTTCTGGGCTGGTTATTTTTATTGGGCCCTGGTGGCCCATTATTCATAGACAAAAGAGCCACCCCGAAGGGTCTGTCCCAGTTCGGCCCACTCCTCACTGCCTCTCTCTCTCTCTCCCTCGAGTTCATCTTCTCCTCCTCTGACCCTGACCCTGTGGCCGGTGATGCCGCAACTGGCGATTTCTGCTGCCGTCGGCCATTCTAGACGCCGCCGTGGTGTAACAGGGGTTTGTCGATGACGCTCGTTCGTTCCATCCAATTGGATTCGAGCCTAGGGTTCTCCTGCGATGGATCGATGCCGTCCCGAACCCTAGGGTTTGAGGATTGGCATGGATTCAAGTGCTGCCGTGGTCGTCATGCGTCGAGGTTGTGTTCTGCACCTCCAGGCGTGATTAGGGTCGCTGCCATGGCGCCGTGCGGGTTGCAGCGCCCCCTCTAGGGTGATCCCCGTGCCGCCATGGTCATCGGCCCCTCTACTTCCTCTTCTATCCTTTAGCGAGGACCTACAGTGAGTTTGATTCCCCTCCCCTGGTGCTCTCTGTGCTTGCTGATTCGATGCTAGATGTTGGTTGTGTCCTCTCTTGCTACTGTCTAATTCAGATTAAGATGATCATCTATTTAGGGTTCCTGCTATGTGCTTGTTCATGTACTGGATGAATTGATTCATGTTTTGATGGTCTGTACACATGCTAAATGTTTATTATCCTGAGGCTTGTTCCTTAAAAAATGATCTATGATGTTTCTAGTGGCTTACTAGATGATTTGATGCTTGGATTGCATCTAATTCATATGATGTAGTTGTTTGGGAAACATGCTTGGTAAAGCCAATGACTTGATAGCTTTCCATTGTTTATTTGATTCATGGTCATGATTATGATAAGATACAACTACTGTCTTAGTGCTGTTAGCTTGGAGATTCACATGTGGTCTGAGATCATCATGATCTCAAACAGTGAAGTGTAACATAGAAATATCCTAGTTATGATTCCTGTGTTAACAAGAAAATGATTAGTTAAGTTGATTGTTTGAATTAGTGATGATTAAATGTCTATCCTGATTCATAATGGATTGTTCTTGTGACACCATCATTTATGGCACACAAGTTTGATTCTAAACCATGGATTTGGTTAGTTTATGCTTAAGACAATCTTGGCTTTGAAAGATAATTAGAGATGCTCTTATCTGAATTCCCTAAGACCAATTATGTTGGTCTGAGGCTTAGGGATTCAAATATTATCTTATTGGTTCATCTAGATAGTCCTGGTAGTGGTACCAGCTATTCTTTATTGAATCAAAGCTTGGAAAAAATGATAGTGAGCTTGATCATTCTATGGATCCAAAGATTTGTTTCTAAGGTGCTGCCTTTCTTTTAGGGATGTGCCTAGGAATAGATCATAGATAAATTTAGGCTGGATTTGTAATATATAGCCTAATCCAGACCAATGATGTTGCTCTGAGCTCTGACTAGATCCAAGTACTTTGTTGTTTGCCTTTAGAGTTTAAAAAAATCCCTATGATGGATTCACCCCACTTGGGTGCTTTCTGAGGGTTTGTTTTTATAAAACAACACATGCTTCTCTCTGAATAAGATGATTAGATCATGTGAAGGTTTTATAAAACTCACCACAAAATCTGATGGTGGTGTAGTAAGTTGGGCATGATGATCTTGATCTGGTTTTCCTGGACTCCTGTGCTTGATCTTGAGCTAATCCTGCTCCTCCTAGCTCCTGGGCTTGATCTTGCTATCCACATGATCCATCCCCCTCCTTATGGCACCATCCTGGTGATGTTTGGTTGATCCTTAGTTGGCGTGGTTGCTGGCTATGGTTGGTTTAGCTGCTGTCTACACTGGATGTTCTTGTGTGCTATGTAGTGGGGTGATGCACTAGTGCCTCCCACGGCTGTGCTTGTGGTTTTGGTGAGATTGGGCTGCCCTGTGAGGTTGACAACACACTACATGCATGCTGGTGTGTGTCCTGCCTGTGTGCTTGCTATGCACTTGTGGATATGTTCAGAATTTTCAACTTACTCTTACCAGGTTACTTTCACCTGGCTGGTGAATTTGTCCCTCTTGGCTGTCATTTGACTTCTGGCTTTGAATTTATGAAAGATGGATTCTTTCAGACTGGTGAAACTTGCCCCTTTTTATAAATTTCTCAATGATGAATTTGTCAAGTGCATTTCACTGACATATCTGAGAGAAATAGTACTAACACTAACCTTCTTTTGTTTTTATTTAATCTTTGTTTTGCAGGTACAGATATGAAGATGAAGATTTAGTTTAGGTTTAGTTGTAGGATAGTTAGTAAATATTCCAATGTAATTTTCTTATCCTTATGTAATTTTTCATTTTATTATTTTGTAAATTTCATTTTCTTCAATTGTAATAAAGATTATATTATTAGTAATAAAGAATATTCTTATTCTCTATTCTTCTGTAAATTGTGAAGTTTGAAAATAGTTTCAGTAAGTTACATTATTTGTAACTTGATTATATATTGATAATATGAAATAAGTTTCATATTCATTATTGTTTTTCTTTGGATAGAATTTAAGTGGTAATATTGACCTCTTAATTAAATTAAGATTCAAACTTATATCTAATTCATTTGAATTAAACACTCCAGTTTTAAAATTCAAACTCATTTCAAAACACACATAATTCTTTAAAGATCATATCAAAGTTTATAACAATCCTACTTTAAGACTAAACCTATCTCAAAGTAAGAAAGAAACATTGATCACTCAAGGTTTTATTTGGCGAAAATTTTACCCACATTTTCACAAATGAATGCATGCAACATTCCATAATTCTAAATCTACCCTTCGTTAGTTCCTAAATGCTGGGATGTTACAGCAGGTAGCACGGCTTCGGCTCCGTGCACCATGAAGAAGGGCGTGTAGACAGTTGAGCTGTTCGGTGTCGTGCGCTAGTTCTAGAGGACGGAGGGTAGCTCGTCTGTCTAGGCTCCCGCAAGTCTTTCGAGTGGGCATAGTAGGCGCTTCTTGATGTCGTTGCCTATGAGGCCATTGGCCTTTTCGACCTGCCCGTTGGTCTGCGAGTGCGCCATAGAGGCGTATGATATGGCGATGCCGATGTTCCTGCAGAAGTCTTGGAATTCCTTCGAGATGAAGTTCGATCTGTTGTCCGTTATGATGCTATGAGGCACACTGAACCTGTAGAAAATGGACTCGAAAAACTTGACGGCCGTTTTTCCGCTTTGGTTGGTGACGGGCATGGCCTCGATCTACTTGGAGAATTTGTCGACTGCCACCAGGAGGAAGACGTGGCCTCCTGACGAGGACTTTGGCAGCTTGCTGATCATGTCGAGGCCCCACTGGGCAAAGGGCTAGGCCAGTGGTATAGGCCTCGGCTCATATCCTAGCGTGTGTGGCTTGTCTGTGTGCCTCTGACGGGCGTTGCATCTCTGGACTATGTTCTTGGCATCATTCATTGCGGTTGGACAATAGAATCTAGCTCGTAGAGCTTTGGCGACTAGGGAGCGGCTGCCTGCGTGATGGCCGTAGATACCCTCATGGATGTCTTGGAGGATGCTTTTACCGTCACCGAGGGTGACGCATCGTTGGAGCACACCCGAAATGCTGAGCTTGTACAACTCGCCATTGATGATGGTGAAGGCTTTTGACCGACGAGATATGCGGCGGGCATCTGTCGGGTCATCAGGAAGCTGGTTGTTTATCAAGTACCGAAGGTATGGCTGAGTCCATGTTTCTTCGATTGCCATCACCTGCATCAGGCTGACCAACTCGACCTCTGTATCGAGATTTTCGGGTCCTTCTTGGCCTTCGGGTAGCGCAGCCCCCGGGTGCTCTGTTTCTTCGGATGAGCCTTTTGGGAATTTCCTCTTGATGGTGGGTACACGGATTTGTTCAAGGAACACTCCTGGTGGCCCCCGTGCGCAGGTGGAGCCAATGTTGGCGAGCCTGTCAGCTTCTTTGTTGCTTTCCCTTCCAACGTGCCGAAGCTCACAGCCGTCAAAGTCCCCTTCGAGTAAGTTGTATAGCACGCGGTACACGATCATGTTGGCGCTATGAGCGTCGCACTCATTCATCGTCTACTGCACGACAAGGTTCGACTCGCCGTAGATGACAAGGCATGTTTCACCGCACACCTTGGCCATCCTCATGCCATGGATAAGGGCTTCGTATTCGGCCTTGTTGTTGGAGGCGCGGAATTTCATCTTGTCGCCTTGAGGGGATGTCAGTATGAAGCCGGCCCCTGCTCCAGCCTCGCGCTTGGAGCCGTCAAAGTGCATCGTCCAGGACTGCGACATGTGCGGAGTGTCCGACAGCTGGAGCTCCATCTAGTGGACAAGGAAGTCAGGTAGGACCTGAGATTTGATGGCGGTGCAGCGCTCGTGGCTGATGCCTCGATGGGACAATTCGATGCCCCACAGGTCTACGCGCCCCGTGGCTTCGGGGTTGTTCAGGATGTTGGACAGCAGGGCGTCGTTGATGACCATGATCTGGTGTTCCTGGAAGTAGTGGCTCAACCGACGCGCCATCATGAATACGCCATACGCGAGCTTCTGGTAATGGGGATACCATTGTTTTGTTGGGGTTAGTACCTCGCCGAGGTAGTAGATTGGGCGTTGGACCCCGTGGGTTTTTCCATCTTTGGGTCGTTCGACCACGAGTGTGGTGCTGACCACCTGATGTGTGGCTGCTATGTACAACACCAAAGGCTACCACTCCTTCAGCGTTACCAAGACATGTGAGGTGGAGAGTAGCCGCTTGAGGTCCTCGAACGTATTGTATGCTTCGGGTGTCCACTCGAATTTGTCCGCCTTGCGCAGCAGCTGGTAAAAAGGGAGGGCCTCCTCACCCATTCGACTGATGAACCTGCTGAGCGCCGTGATTCGTCCGGCTAGCTGCTGGACCCCTTTGAGGTTCTTTGGCTTCTCCATGGCTAGTATGGCCCTGATTTTCTTCGGGTTCGCCTCGATGCCCCGTTGGGAGATGAAGTACCCGAGTAATTGGCCAGACGGGACGTTGAAGGTGCACTTGTCTGGGTTCATATTGATCTTGTAGCGATCAAGGTTCTCGAACGTCTCTCGGTGATCATTGATGAGCGTCTTGGCCTGCCTGGTCTTGATAACTATGTCGTCGACATAGACCTGGATGTTGCACCCAATTTGATTCTTCAAACATGCCTGCATGCACCTCTGGCATGTAGCGCCTGCGTTCTCCAACCCAAAGGGCATGGTGATGTAGCAGAACACCCCAAACGACATGATGAATGTTGTCTTCTCCTGATCTTCGACCTTCATCCGAATTTGGTTGTAGCCTGAGTAAGCGTCGATGAAGGAGAGTTTCTCGCATCCTGCAGTAGAGTCGATGATTTGATCGATCCGTGGTAGAGGGAAGTGGTCCTTTGGACAATGCTTGTTGAGAGATGTGAAGTCCACGCACATCCGCAGGATGTCTGTGTCCTTCTTGGGGACCAACACATTGTTGGCCAGCCACTCGCTTTCTTTGATTTCTCTGATGAAGTTGGCATCGATTAGTCTGTTGACTTCGATTCCAACGGCCTCAGCTCTTGGCTCGGACAGTCGATGCATCGACTGCTTGACCGGCTTCGCATCGGGGAATACATTGAGCGCGTGCTCGGCGAATTCCCTAGGAACTCCTGGCATGTCCGCAGGACACCAGGCAAAAATTTCCCAGTGCTCACGGAGTAGTTCGACGAGTGCGCCTTCCTATGCGAGGCTTAGGTCATTAGCGATTAACGCCATTTTGGAGGTGTTCTTTGGATGGACCTGCACCTTCTTCGTGTTGACAGTGGAGTCGAATGACATGTCAGGTGCATTTTGCCTGGT
This sequence comes from Avena sativa, assembly GCA_916181665.1. Classification (NCBI taxonomy): domain Eukaryota; kingdom Viridiplantae; phylum Streptophyta; class Magnoliopsida; order Poales; family Poaceae; genus Avena; species Avena sativa. Next base: position 516,156,198 of record OV702294.1, read on the forward strand.
GACTGGGGGTGCCCCGTTGTCTGTCATCTCTCGAAGTCTCGTGAGCTCCTCCTGCATGCCGAACGACTAAGAGATTCTATTGAAGTCTCTGTCGCAGCTGTTAAACCTAGTGAAGCTCCCTTGGACGGTGATGACGCCTCGAGGTCCTGGCAACTTCAGTAGCAGGTATGCGTAGTGCGGTACTGCCAGGAATCTTGCAAATGCCACGCACCCGAGGATGGCGTGGTATTGTGATGGACAGTCCACCACTTCGAACTCCAGCCGCTCACGCCAGAAGTTTTTGGGCAAGCCAAAGATGATGTCGAGCCATATTTTGCGGAAGGGGTATATGCCCTTCCCTGGGACTATGTCGTGGAACATCGTGTATGATTGCTCCAGGTTGCACGGCGGGATTCACATTGCTGCGAGTGTGCTGGCGAACATCAGGTTGATGTCCCTGCCACCATCCATGAATACGCGGCTCATTTAGAATCCTCCGATCTAGGCCTCGAGCACCAAGGCAACATGACCAGGGTGAGGTATCTGGCGTGGGTGATCCTAACGATCGAATGTGATGCAGGACTCTGAGCCGCTGAGGTACTCAGGTATGGCTGGTGGGGAGGTCACGGCCAGGCTGACTTGGCGGGTGATATTCTTTTGCACCCTGTTGGTTGGACGCCCCTTTTGGATCATCAGGGATCCTTTCGGTGGGGGGTACCCATATGCACCATTGTTTGGTGCTAGTGCGATCGTCGGCTGCGACGGTCCACCAGGTGGTGGTGGAGGAGCTCCGTGGGCGACAGCACCTGGAGCGGGTGCGAACCCGGGGTTTAATGTCTGGCATCACATTTGGGTGAACCCCTCGCTGAGCTTCTAGAATTCACGACAGTCCTTCAGAATGTGGCTGGCCTTCCTCTTCCCATCTTGTTTGTCGATATAGAAGTGGATGGTGCAAGGGCCATACAACTTGTCGTATGCCGCAGGATCGTCGTCACGGTTGCGACGTTGCCACGTTTGTGTGGGTCATCCGCCGTCATGATAGTTGTTGCCGTGGTATCCGTTGTTGCGGTTGCCGTCATTGCGGCGGTCGGCGTAGCCGGCCGCGACCATGTCGACTCTGTCGCGATCGTCGTAGACACGCGATATTCTTTTGATGTGGCGCTCGCTCCTACGAACGTAGTCATCTTCGTCATCCGAGTGTGCTCGGTTTACGGAATCCTCGCCATCTTCCCATCGATTGGCGATGCCCATGAGGTGGTCGAGTGTCTTGGGCTTGACCTGCCTGAGCTCTTCCTTGAAATATGGGCGCCTGGCATCATCCTTGAAGGCGTCAATTGCTCTTTCTTTGGAGATGTGCGCGGTGGAGTTCTTGATGTGGGACCATCGTAGTATGTATGAGTGGATGGACTCGTTGGTTCGCTGGGTGCAGGTCCGCAGCTCTTCGATTGAGGCTGGACTCTTGCTGGTACCCTTGAAGTTTTGGATGAAGCTATACGCTAGTTCTTCCCATCTTCGGATGGATCTGGAGGATAGGCTGCTGAGCCAGACACTGGCCGCGCCTGTCAGCTACATCTGAAGGCATTGTAGGGTGGTGCGCGTGTTACCGACGTGGAGCTTGATAGACGACAGATGGTCTTCGAGCCAAGCCTTCGGCTCTTGCATGCCATCGAACTTCGGTTTGACCGAAGGGAGCTTGAAATTTTTTGGCATCCGCGATTGCCGAACGGATCTGCTGAAGCATTTGGCTCCGCATAGCTCTCTGTCGTCCTCCTCTTCGGAAGCGGTTGAACACGCGTGCTTGGCACGTGATTTGTCGATCTTGCGTTGGGTGAGCTTATTGCGGGCGTCGTAGTTTCTGCTGCGGCGTCGTGGGCTCTGGCGCCGCCGGGGTAGGTCATGCTCCTCCTCTTCTTTAGATAAGGGTGTGCGGTTACGAGTGAATTTGGCCGCAGCTTTTTTCTTCGGAACCGCAGGAGGTTCATCGTGGAGCGCAGCTCCGACGAGTCTGAGGCCTGCTAGTGCAGACTTATGCATTGCATTCTTCGGTTCACCCGCCGGAGGCGGTTGCACGCGAGGTAGGTGGTGGCTGCCATGATCGCGGCCTACGGCATTTTCGGCATGACGTTGTCGTGCGAGTCCATCGTCATGAAGGACATGTTAAGGGCCCTGGTGACCTCACGTCACACGGCAGAGTCCATGTGCTCCATGCAGGAGCGGTACTGGTTGGCGTTGTTGCCATGTGAAGTGGAGCCGCCAGCAGCGGAGAGCGTACCTCTCCGTGCGCTAGACTTCGCAGCTGCCTGCTTGCGCTTGTCGAGCTCTCTTCCATTAGCTTCACCTGCCGATTGTGCTCATCGATCAGGAGGAGATGGTAGGCCATCAGCAGGTCCCGGGAGGCATCCACAGGTAGGATTTTGTTGCCTGCTACGGCCTCACGTGCTTGGCGCTAGCCTTCCTCATTGAGGTTGATTTTGTTGTAGGCGTGATTGTCGTTTTCGTTGGCTCTGTTAGGCGTTAGCCGGGTTTCCTATGTTTCCCCCATTCTCGACCTGGGGGTTAAGAGGGGGATTGGGAGGTGGATGGGCACCCGAACCCAGTGGTGGATCCATTCCATTGTTTATGGTGGCGCATAGGCAGCGCTCGCATAGTGGATCACTGCTGTCGCAGCTTTTAGATCCAGAACCGTAGGTTCCTTCATCCAAAGGGGGGCCGCATAGATCGGAGTTGCAGCTGCTGCTGTCATCTGAATCGCCCATCATCGTTGATGTTCGTAGGGCGTCGATGGGCGGGACCCACGAAGCGAGTCTGGTGGATGGAAGTGGCACCCGTTCCGGGAGGCAGAGGGTGCTGGTTTGCCCCACCTAGAAGCAGAAGCTCCCAAACAGCATCCCGAGCCCGTCGTTAATGGACTCAAAATCCTTCATGATGGCCAGCGAGTGGGCGATGAAGTCGAAGGCGCCGGAAAGGAGGTGGCTCTCCGTCGCGGATGAGTCATAGATCGCTCCGGATGGAACCGTCATGACCGCATGATCATCGTCCCCGTTCCCCACAGTCGGCGCCAATTGACAAGGTTCGATCTCATCAATGCCATTGTCATGGACTTGGGTTTCGAGAAGATGGGTATGCTGGAAGTCGCGGAACGGTTAACATGCAAGAAACACGGGGACACGAGGTTTACCCAGGTTCAGGCCCCCGGAGGGAAAACCCTACTCCTGCTTGTCTACTCTTGATTACGGCGGAACCGAAAGTTACAGGGGTGCGCATATGCAATCTGGCATGGTGGTGTGTATGAGGTGAATCATCCTTCTCGTCGTGCCCTCCTGACCTTTATATAGATAGGAGAGGTCCCGGGTCAGGTCGATTCAGTTACAAATTAGGGTTGATACCCTTTGAAATTCTATCTACTCCCTTTGTTTCAGGGCTTAAGGCGTCCTCGTTTTGCGTGTTTTTCTTTGACCAAGAATTACTCTAAATACATAAAGAGTTTTGATATAAAACTAGTATCACTGGAAAGTATTTTTTAATACGAATCCAACGGTACTAATTATGTACAATATAATCGAGATTTTGTTGCTCAATTCTTTTGGTCAAACTTTGCTTTGAAAAGCGTGTGCGCCTTAAGCCTTGAAACGGAGGTAGTACATCTAAACTTGTCCTCCAAGGAGTCGAACTCGCCATGGGCTTGGGCCACCCGAAATCTTCCTGGGCCGCAAATTCTCTTGTGGGCCTTCCTTGAGCTGGACCGGGTATACCAATGTCATGCACCCGTAGGGTATATCCATGTCAATTAGTGTTTCCGATTAATACAATTCTAGCATGAGAAATAAACATCTATTATGAACACATAATAATATAACCATTTTATTATTGGCTCTCGAGCATATTCCTTTCAAAATGGACCGTTTGTGGCAACAACGTGATTTGTATGTATAATCAATGATTTTACTTGGAAGTCATGTAACCAATTGGGTGAGTTTTTGAATCATCATACTCAAACTTACCAGTTATGTAACTTAGCATGTGAACATTATTATTTTGTGACACAAGCTAATGATAATATTGTTTTCTACATGGACAATAATCCATGAAATAAATGCTCGATTTAATTCATGTTGTTCTTTGCTTGCCTTGTTATATTTGTCCCTTATTGTATGTGTGCTTTAGTTATTCCGTGACAAATAGCAACCTTGTGCTCCTAGCTTGCATGACAATTCTTACTCCCGTGGTACATGAAGACAATGATACATGTGCACGTGCCGAGATGGCGAGGTTCACACTTAGCCAACTATAAATGAAATTGTAGTGGTGTGGGATATCACACGTCACTGCCCCATGGTTTCCATCTACCTCTTCTGTAAATAGTATGAGGGATGGGTTGTAATCGCATCTATCCATGAGGCATGGTATCCTTCAAGGTTGCTAAACATTGTTGCACGATTGAACCACATTTTTGGTGATTTCGAGCGACAATGATGAGCTCATAGTGGAGAAGCAAAAAAGAATGATGAGCTAAATATAATGTTAGTCCCACATGCCATGAATAGAAGGATAGAGAGTTATGTAAGACATAAAATAGCATTTTGTCCATGCTATATCATCTTTAATCGGCATAGTATGCCATAGCCATGCACAACCTCATATATTATTTGTAGAAATATACATAAATTAATTAAAATTTTGCACTTATATGTTATTGCCCTAAATAAGTGATGATATGGTACCAATTTTGGACTAACCTTAGGGCAGACGAACTAACCCCTTTATACATGTAACATCCCATTTTCAGCAACCCTAATTTACTGTCCAAAAGGCAATAATCAGGGGGAACAAAAAAAATCTTGTTAAATGGGCAATTTCTGCTTGGTTGATTGCTTGTGCTGATGTGTCCTATAGTGTAGTAGATGATATACTCCTTACCTCAACCCTAGTTAACAAAAACTATTTTACAAAAGAGATGTCTTGGCTTGTTTACATATTCTCAAATGTTCCAGCATTTCAAAACCTGAGCCATGATGACCTGCCACAACAAAATGTTTTACTAATATCTATTAACAAAATTATGGAGATATATATGATAATCTCCTTATGTTTTCAAGACAGAACTTCCAACTACTCTTAGGATTCTCCAAAACACTTCAAAGAACTCTTAAACTCTACTCTTGGTAAAAGTATCAAGAAGCTCTCGTATTTCTTCAAAATACCCATTCTTACCTCAAAGCGAGACTTGATGGTAACCTCGTTAGTATTTAAATGCTTGTACAGATGAATTGCCTTGATCTGCTGTTTGATGAGTTGCCTTGATCTTCTGACTGACTTGTGTGCTTAGGAATTAGAGTGAGCTACACTAGGAGCTAATCCTCTAGGATCAAGCTAAATTAAGATCATAAACCTTAAGCAAGCTACCCAAGATTGACCTACCTTTAGTCACTAAGGTGACCCTCTAATTCCCTAAACCAGATCAATTCTGAGTTAATCCCTCCTAGTAGCTTCCAAGTCAATGGAGACCAAATATAAGCCTAGATCCCCACTACCGAATCTATACTTCAACATCAACACACTTAATGATGAGATTGAAACCTTGCATCCTCTAAAAATCATCTCCACTTGTATACTAGTCAGAAACCCTGAATCTACCAAATTTAAGTCTCGAAATGGTATCAATATCACATCTTTGAGTCCCTCCCTTTCTCAACATTTGTGCAGTTTTGGAAATGCACTTTAACAATCTTGTAGAGCATATTAAGGACTATCAAATACCACTCATTCCCTTGAATAAATCATCCTCTGACCCACTTGATCATGGTGGTTTTGTAGGCAAGAAAATAATCTTTTCTGCAAATATGATCATCATGCCTACTTTGGCAGAAGCTTCCATCTCTATGCCATCTTATTTTGACCAAATTTTTTGCATGGTTATGATATTCTAACCATGGTATATCAATCAACTCTCCCCTTGTTTCCATTGGAGCTTTGTGCTTCTTAAACCCACATGGTTTTTGAGGCTAAATGATAATCTGTTATGGCATCCTTAATTTCAACAAAGTTTGACATCACCTCTAGACTACCCCAAATATGATCAAGCTAAAGTCTTGGTACCATGGTGATCTACACCACCTGGTCTATCTACCCATCTAACCCATGCCCCAAGGTGAGCTTTGAGCTCCTTATTCCAGCAATGTTTAGATGGTATAAAAAAATTAGTGCCCTAGATCATCTAATTCTTGCTTTCTTCCAAAATCAAGTTTGATTTGCAAAACCCAAGATGGAAAATGATGGATACACTATGTGTACATCATCTACCTTGGTTATAAAAATTTATAAGGTACTATCCATAATTATTTTGGCCAAAAGATAATTATTTATTTTCTTGGGCAAAAACTCCAAAAAAAAAACTTTATAGAAGCAGGTTTCTATTTATCTAAAACACCTTGCCAACCAAAGGCACAATTGAGTCCTATGTATTATACTATATCCTCTCACTTCAAAAATAATTTTTTTTGAAGTGTTTTGATAATTCTTTTTGCCCCTTTTCTTAAATGGTAGAAATAAGAAATAATTGTTTAAAAATACTTTTCCATCTCAATAAATTCTAGGAAAATTCCCCAATATGTGATATGGTATTGAGGACCTTCCCACACCAAAAACCTCACTTGTCCAGTTCAAAAAACTCAAATAACATCCTTAAAACCAATTCGACACCTTTTTAATTATTGCTTTAATGAGCATCTAAATCATTTAGAAAATTCCCAAATAATTCTTATAGATGTGCCTTGACCTGATCTACCAACCAGTACTTTTTCCTCATCCTGTCAAAGTAAATTTTCTAGACTTATTTCATGATCAAATTTTGCAAACTAAACAAATATATGAGCTAAACCTAATCAAACCCTCATCAAAGCTCATACATCAACCCTCTCGAGCACCGGCACACTCTCTGGTCGTAGCACTGTAGCACTAGCACTGTAGCACTAGCACTGTAGCAAGACATCACCCTTTGTCCCTTAGTGCTTGGATTGAAGTAAAGCAACGTATAGGTCACATGTTGTCTTGCTTTTACTTGCAGATGCTACCCCTCCCTATCTTACCCTACACATGACTAGAACCACCTCCCCACCGCCCACAACAACCAGCCCACTGGTTTTCACCTCTCCCTCTTGCTTCCCTAGGCATGGTTCACCATGCAGTTCCCTTCCTCCAAATAAAAGGCAGAGGCTACCCTAGCATCCTTCCCTCAGCTCATTTTCTTTATTTCCCTTCCACTTACCCTCCCCGAGCTCCCCTCACTCTCCCATGATCTGTCTTAGCTAGAAGAAAAGAAAGGAGGCACCTAGGTCATGCCCATGATCTGAGCATGTAGCTCCCTCCTTTACTCCTCCCCTTCTGCATGCTACTTCCTCGAGCTCGCCTCGATCCCCTGCTCCTAACCATGTTCCTCTCTATGCCTAGGAACATCTAGAATAGCACCGCTTCTAAGCTCCGACGAGCTCCTCTCGGTCGGCTTCACGCGAGCAACCTCCTGACGAAACAACACCTCATACCGCCCCTCATTGGACGCGCGGTCTTCCATCGCTTCGTCTCCACCCATCCCCGTCGTCTCTCGAGCCCTCCGGTGAGCTCCCCGTTCGTCTCTGCCCGACCTAGGGTACTGACGCACCACACCTCCCTCCGTGGAGACTACGACGCAGGGCCATTGATCTTCACTAGATCGAACGGCCCATGACGCCTTGTACCGTTTCGCAGTGCTCAGCCCCTGACGGCTGGGTCCCTCCTGTCAGCTTGAGCGGCACTGTGCCTGCACTCGTGGTATCGTGTAGGGCCAGCCTGGCTTCGTACGTCCCATTTTCGCACAGATCTGTCCCGTGCCCCTTTTCTTTTATTCCATTTTCCCAGATCTGGTCCAAGCCTGTTTGTTTTAAATCATTTTTAAAATAAAAACAACCTTTAATGCCTAGATCAAAATTTCCCTAGGTGTCTACATGTTTTCTTAAACATGCAGCTCTACCACTTACCCAAAATAATGTCAGCATTTTTTATAAATTTTATACCAAAAAGTGCCTGAATCATTCCAAGATTTATTTAGAGAGTTTAATAACTCAAAATGTTTCGAAACCTTTTTGTACTGTAAGGTATCTCTGATGCCTTACATGTCACTTTAGCCTCACCCTAAAATGCTTCCCGGTTTGCATGTAGCAAAAATAACAAAAACAAAACATTTATGCCTTTAGAAATATATTTAGGTCATACCAAAAGTGGTTTTGACATAATTCCAACTCTCAGTACACCTACACCATCCTACCTAACAAACTCGAGAATTCCATTATTTATTGATCAATGGTTGATTTATAATGAATTAAACTTGTCTTCCTAGATTAGTTTCACTAGTTAATCACTGTAGAAGATCTATAACTCCAAAATTTGTGAGTCCAATTTATACATAAAGGTATTTGAAATACCTATCACGTGTCCTTGGATTCATATCAAAACCCTTTGTATATTAAATCTGGTGCAAAAGACAAACATCTTCTAGAACGGATTTTTGGAATTTCCTAAGGGAATTCTAGTAATTATTTTAAGGTGAAACCAACTCTGAGTGAACCAGTCCATAAATACCTACCTAACCCTAAGAGGAAATAAGTTTTGGACCTATAGATATTTTCTTGTGATTTATTTACTAAAACTAGAACAGTATTCACTAGAAAAATGATAAAATAGTAAAACCACTTTTGTTGGTTTTGTTTTGTTGATACCTATGTGATGATATCATTTTGTACATTGATATTGATACCTTAAATCCGGATTCATGGATGTAGTATAGTAGCTTTTTCCCTAGAAGACATAGGTTTAATCGAACGTTGGAAAGCAATGCTAAAAGGAAATAAATAAGGACACTTCTACAAGACTATGCTTCTTCGTTTTACCTTAGTTTACCAGATCAATATAGTTTAATTTTTATAGTGGGTTGAATCAGTGGATGGAGATAGGCCAGAGTTGAAGATCCACCCGCAGTTTCACATCATATGGGATAAAAGATAATAATAAGCATAGTAATGTGTAATGTTTGAATGGAGATAATTTCTTTTGGGCAACACATCCTAATATAATAGAGCCTCTATGATGTAGCAGGCATAGCAATAGTATTTTAATACAACCGAGTGCACACCAAAGTCACAGGTTACAAATGATTATTGAGTGAAGAACATAGATTAAAGCATTAAGTTGTGATGTTGTTGTGATCTCGAATGGGTCGCTAAGCAAAGAACATACTATCCTTTCCCTCCCTGGGGTTCCTATGAGATCACCGCTAGCCAAGTATCTCACCTCAAGCCTTTATCAATATATGGGATCTTGGGTACCTACAAGTCCACAGATCGAGAAAAGAGACAAAGAAACAAAAGATACAAATCTTAGTTGCAAACAAAATACAATACTCCCATGATTAGATGCACATAATTGCTGCGAGGTTTCTCCCCAACCCGCAGCCCATGAGGACTACTCACTCATAAAAAATAGTTCAAGGATAGAAAACATTGTGCAAAATACTTAGATTGAAATCGAATATTCTTATAATGGTCACCAAATCACAAGGAGATCTAAAATACAAAGGAATGCCTATGGCTAGTGGAGGGATGGATGGAGGAGTGGATGAACAATGGCGTGGATCTCCTTTGGTGGTGTTGTGATGAAATCTGAGAATGGCGGCCGACGGAGCCTCAAAATATATAGGCGTCTTCACAAATGATGTAGGGTTTAACGAGACGAAGCCGTCGGCACCCCGCATGGGCGGGCCCCACCCGTACCACGGATCGTTACGCAGTATGACACCTAGAATTTCTTCCCAATTACTTGGTCGTTTGGACTTCCTCAAATTCCTTCATTATGACTCCTGATTTCGCATCAAAACCTGTGATTTCCTGCACAACATAATTCAAAGCAAGGTTTTGCATATCTTTGCAATTATTAGTCATTAGTGGCAAGGATTGAGAGTTTGTTATCAATTACTTGAGTAAACACAATGTTTAAGCGCATAGAAAGATGGCAAAGCTCAAACCTTGATCTCCCTTGAGGAAGAAGAAACAAAAGAACTATAAGGAATTCAGCGTTTAAACTTGAAACAACGAGAATAAGAATTACCTTATGGTTGGTGGTCATATGTGCACAACATTTCATTCATTTGCAAGGGTTATTAAAGTTAGAGAGATGACAAGAGTACTATACAAGCTTTGGCAATTCAAAACTATCAAAGTAGAGTTTAATATCAATATGAATAACTAGAAGTGTAGAAATCAATCCAATTCTTCTAGTTAACTCTCAGCTTGCCAAGGAACACTAGGATGTTTAAATAGCATGATTGAGTAAGAGAGTTTCATGTCCTAAGTAATATAACAATGAAGTGTTTTATTTACTCCCACATCAATAAATCAAGTTTATCAAAAACACTTCTAATCCAATCATTGTTTTTCAATAAAAAATTGTAGAGGAGTAATGAGACCATGCCAAGGACTTGTTATGTGGATCTTCAAAGATATCTTTTTCTTTTCATTCTTTTCAAGGATTGCTGGCTGTTTCTTTTGCAAGTGCTTGCACAAACTTTGAGAATACCAATACTTTTGCCCATACATTGACACTGATGCCAATCATGTCATCAACTCATAGCCGAAATCCAGGGTTATACCATAGATCGTTCAAAAGCTAGCGGAGTTTTTGGCATCCCAAAGGTGTGCACTAGGAACATAAATAGTAGAATTTTTCTTTCTTTCTTTTTCATGAGCTAGTACCACGTTTTGATCCACAAGGTTAGCTTTGGCATGCATCACAATTACCACTAGACTTTATTTCAATCAAATAACTCCTTTCAAGAGTGTCGTTAAGACTATCAAAATGTCTATGGGGTTAAGTATCTTCAAGGGTATACTCTCAAAACAATCGTTCATCAAACAAGTCATAAATTTCGGACTTTTATTATTGTAATTGTTTGGAATGCTCCTTCAGTAGGGTGACCTCCTTGTCCAGGAGATCGAAGGTGGTGGCCCGGCGGGCAAGGGCCTCCTCGCGCTCCTTCGCCACGCCTCCACCTAGTCGACCTTCGCGTGCCATTCTTTGTTTTGCATGCGAAGCGCTGAGTTATCCCGGCTAAGGCGCGCGTTGGAGCGCGTCAGTCGGTCAATCTCGCGCTATGCGCAGAAAAGGATGGCTGCAGCGCAAGACAGAGAAAGAAAGAAGGATGAGAAAGCAGCTGGATATAAAAAAGGGGGAAAGCAAAGATGAAAGACTCACTCCGTGCAGTCCCTCGCGTTGTGGCCTGATACGTCGGAAACGTATCTATAATTTTTGATGTTCCATGCTTGTTTAGTATCTACTTTGCTTTGCTTTGTCTACACTTTGAGGTGTTCTTATATGTTTTTCTGGACTAACCTATTAACAATTTGCCACAGTGCCAATTGCATGTTTTCTTCTATTTTTAGTTCTAGAAAAGGCAGAAAATCAATATTCTCGGAATTGGACGGGACGAAAGCAAAAGTCAATATTTTACCGCGGGGCACATGGAGCCAGAGTACGAGACGGAGGGGAGGCACCAGGGGGCCACACCACCTAGCAGCATGGCAAGCCCTAGCCCGTGCCTAGGGGGTGACCACCCTGGCTTCCCCCTGCCTCACCTCTTTGCCTATAAAGACCCCCGGATATAGAAACCCTAAGTACCCGATCAATATTCCACGAAACAGTCCATAGCCGCCGCCACCATCGTCCCTAGATCGGGGGCTCTGAAGCTATTCCTGGCACCCTGACGGAGGGGAGATCATCCCGAAGGCCTTCTTCTTCATCATGCCAGCCTCCGGTATGAAGTCTGAGTAGTTCCACCTTGTACTACGGGTCCATGTAGTAGCTAAATGGTTTTATCTCCTCCTTTGTGCTACCATGTTTAGATCTTGTGAGCTCCGTTAATGATCAAGATCATCTCAATTTGTAATCATGCATGTTGTGTTTGTGGGGATCCGATGTGTATTGAGATTACTATGTCAGATTGATTAATGGTTTTGTCTTATTGATTCTATCATGTCTGTGTTGTTTGTGATCTTGCATGCTCTCCGTTTCTAGTAGCTATCTTGGCCGAGTAGATGCTAGTGACTCCAAGAGGGGATATTTATGCTCGATAGTGGGTTCATGCCTCTATTTAATCTAGGGGAAGTGATAGAAATCTCTAAGGTTGTGGATGTGTTGTTGCCACTAGGGAGAAAACAACGGTCTCTTGTTCATGGAATAATTGGATTGTTTACCTTACACACTTTGCTTAAAGCAGTGATCTGTTGCTTGCAACTTAATACTGGAGGGGGTTCAAAGGATAACCTAAAGGTGGAATACTAGTCATAGATGCAGTTGGATGGCGGTCTATGTATCTTGTTGTATTTCCCAATCGAATCTCATGGGATCTTGAATGTCTAGTATTCCATTGTTATGCCTTGCTCAGTCCTGTCAATTGCCCTGCTATAATTTGTTTACCCAGCATGCCATGTTTGTTTATCTAAGGAAAACACCTCTAGTGAAGTATGGACCCCGGTCCAATCTTTACCATTGATATATCTTCCACTGTTACTATTTACTTTTTGCAAGCTACTATTACCTTCCACACCATACAGTTAATCCTTTGTTACAGCAAACCGGTTAGATTGACAACCTCACTATTCATTGGAGCAAACTCTTGAGTTTGTGTTGTGCAGGTCTCCAAGTTGCTAGCAACACCTTTGAGTCATTTCCTTCCTCCTACTGGTTCGATAACCTCGGTCTCTTACTGAGGGAAAACTTGCTGTTGTGCTCATCATACCTTGCTCTTGGGGTCTTCCAACGAAGCGCCTACATCAACAGTGCGCGCTTCATCAAGATTTTTCTGGCGCCATTGCCGGGGAGGCTAAGGACGTCTTCACAAGGGGAGTCCTTCATAACCTTTCTCTTTACTTTGTTTTTGTTTTTCTTAGTTTCTTTTGCTTTGTTTTGTTTGCCTCTTTGTTTCGAAAATTACAAAAAAAATAGTTTCCTTGGTTTTGTTTTCTCTTATCAAAAACATAAAAAAATTAGTTCCTGCTCTAGTTGCTACAATGTATGGTTTTGGTCCAATCCCTGTGTCACCTATGGAAAGGATCTTTACTTTCAAGCAAGAAAGTGAAGAGAGTTTCAAAGAATCTTGGTCTAGAATCTCTGATTTACAAAGAAAAACTGAGCCTAAGATGAGTCTTAGCTTGGTTATTAATAGTTTCTACGGTGGTCTTGCTCTTTGTTACAGATATGCTTTGGATGCTGTAGCTGGGAAAGATATTTTTTATATGTACTGAGGATGAAGCTTTTGATGTCATAAAGAAGTTGATTGTAATTTATAATATGTCTAGCAAGTCTGAATCTTCCTTTATAAACATTTATTCTAGGTTCAACACTCTTGAGACCAGTACAGTTGCTTTCAAATATTGCTATAACATGCTTAAAAAGTATCATGAATATGTTCTGAGCCTTCAAAATGGTTTCCTACAATAAAAGTTGCTATAAATAGCAAAAATTTTGATGCTCGTTGTGATATCATGTCTGAATTTTGCCTTATGCCTAACGATATATATGAGTCTTTGAATCTTTGGGGAGTTTCTGAAGGAGGAGAAGAAATATCTCTTACAAACAATGCAACTTTATTACCCATTGGAATAGCTGAAGTGGTGTTTACTGATTATCTTGTTATTGAATGTGTAGGAAAAAAGGACAAATTACCCTTGAAAGATCCCTGCTGAAACACCTTGGAGTAACAATAGATGTGGAAAAAGGCATTATGCACTTTGCTTCTCCAATAAGCAATCACATATTCCCTAAAGAGAAGAAGAAAGGTAAGAAAGGTAGGAGCAAGAGAGTTGGTGTTTATGCTTCTTCATTCGAAAATACTTGCTTCTTCCTTCTTGTGCCTAACTTAAAGGCGTTAAAGAAAATTACTTATTGGGAGATAACTCAAAAGTTTTATTGAGTCTTGGAAGTTATTACTTCAGTAATGACCTCTCATTATCCTTTTTATTTGATTTTTGTGCCAAGGATGACCTCTAATGAGAGGGAAGTAAGATTTGGGGAGTTGTTGTCCCGAAACAGATTTTTGTGCTCCACCGTAAAAATTTGTGTAAAATCTCTGTAAGTCAGATTGAGGTGATATTTTATGAATAAATCCCCCAGTATGTTAGCCAACTTTCGTTAGTTAAACACGTTTTGATTTGAGTAACAAAAGATCTTCAAAAAATCGGTTTCTACCTACTGGTCTGTTTTGACAGATTTCTGCCATTATTTGCATTTGCTTCTTATTGATTTCTTTTGGAGTTCTTTTTGGGGAAATGAGATTTTTAAAGGAAGTTGCTACAGTAGATTGTGTTTTTAGTAAAAAAACTTGATGTTCTAAAGCTAAACCCAAGGGTCTATTATCTTTTGAATACACTAATGTTGCTAATGAAGATTGTGTGAAGTTTTGTATGAAGGAAAAATGTTAGGTGTAGAGAGAGAATGATGTAATGAGATGAAGAATGGACAAAAGCTCAAGCTTGGGTATGCCACCCCGTGTCACCCCAAGAAATATTCAAGAGGTACAAGCGTCAAAGCTTGGGGATGCCTCCCCTTCTTCATCAATAAAAAGCTTAGGTCTTTCTAGACACTTCGTTTTTATTATTTCATGCATTGTTGTGTTGTTCTTGGAGCGTCTTAGTTTTCTTTTAGTTTGCTTGAATAAAGTAGTTTGGACCCCTTCTTTCGCTGTGTTGTTTCCAAACAAGTTGGATTCAGCCAAGAGTAGAAAGTTTTATGCTTATAGTGGTACAAAAGTGAGCTTGCTTTGACTGTGGCTTAGACTTTACCTTGTCATGCTAGATGTTGTTTTGACCTTATGCTTAGTGATTACTGTTGTAGCATGACTTGCTCCAAGACATTGAGAGTGCTTAGTGTGCCTTGAAAGAATCATGCGTTGTTTTAGCATACAAAAGCATAGTATTGTAGTATTCTCCTTTGATGCTTTGTTTGCATTGACTTGGCACATGCTCATACCATGTTATGACTCTAACAAGTCACCATTAGCCTCTATGATCATTTAGTACTTGACTTGTGGTACCAATTTATGCTTTGATTAGTAATGTTTTGTCTCTCTCCATGATTATGGCCATTATTGCTCTCTTAGTTGGTTGCTCACAGTCTTTTGCTAACCTTCACTTTTGCTGAGTAAGCTCTACTCATGCATCCAACTCCCAAGAAAACTAGTTATTCCAAAGTGTCCACTATAAATTCCTATGCATGGTGTGTTACACCATTCAAAGTATATTCTTGTTTTTATCTATCTTCCAATTAAAAAGTATTTAGTTATGTGAAAAGTTAGTGATTAAAGCTCTCACGAACTTGATGGAACACTTTATTTTTCTTGCCCCTAATAAACTTGAACTATTGTGTCATCTAAGTTATAGATGCTTGCACTTATACGTTGGCATTAGCAGAACCATGTTTTCATGGGGAACGCTTTCAACACCTTTTGATCTCGATCCAGTTGATATCATGCTCTTTTGTTTATGGATGTCATCGGTGTGAAATAAAAGGGGAGCTTGTAAGTCCATGGAGTTATGTATTTTGTGTTAGAGAAATGCCTGGGCCGCTAGCCTAAGCCATGCCTAATCATGGTGGAAACTTGCAGCATCACCATAGTGAGCTATCTATGAAGCATTCTTCTTATAAAAAAAGAGATATGAGATTCAAAAAAAGAAATAAAAAAATAAATGAGAAAAGAGGAAAGAGAGAAAAAAGCACCATATTCCCATGGTAAATAAGAAGATTGCTGAGAAGCTCATTGTCTTCTTGCCTTGTCATTTTGTTATGGGACAGCTCCTGTAGCATGTGCAAGGGGTACCCCGTTGGTGGTTCTCTATGATACGCATGTAGTTACTATGACAAGAACTTGCAAGTAACTAAAGTTGAGTAGCATGAGGAGCGACCCTCGTACTCAAGGGACATGAGATTACCAACTTATACTTTGTCAAGCATATACTCCATAGTTTGTTCACTTTAAAATTAATCACTTCAAGATGCTTATGATAGGGGTAATGAGAGCTAAAAGCTAACAAGTACCATAATTTTTGGAAGCTCGTTTTGAAACTTGAAATCCCTACTTCCCTTATGAAGGGCCTTTCTTCCACTATTATATTGAGTCTCCACCTTCTATCCATAGGCACCAATTATGAGAGCATAATTGCCATTCTTAATTCTATGTGCGTTGTCCGAAGACTTATTGATTGATTCATATTGTTGATATTACTTGTTCTTGTGCTATTTGTATCTAGTCACTTTTATGAACTTTGAAGGTGTCCTATGCATCTATTTGTCACTCTATGAGGGACAAGCTTAATGCCACTATGCCATGTTTTCTGTATGTGAAACAAACAAACATTTTCAATGCATGCTATTCATGATCTTTGTTTGTAACCTTTCTTGTTGCATGCATAGTTACTTTGTCTTACTGTTAGAACTCCATCTTTCATGCACATGTTTAGAGTTCTTTGATCTCAGCTTTCAATGCTTGCAAATGGTTTGATCTTGATTTTGATGGTGCATGTCACCTCAAAAATTATTCTTTTTATCACTTACCTACTCGAGGACGAGCAGGAGTTAATATTGGGGATGCTTGATACATCGAAAACGTATCTATAATTTTTGATGTTCCGTGCTTGTTTAGTATCTACTTTGCTTTGCTTTGTCTACACTTTGAGGTGTTCTTATATGTTTTTCTGGACTAACCTATTAACAAGTTGCCACAGTGCCAGTTGCCTATTTTCTTCTGTTTTTGGTGCCAAAAAAGGCAGAAAATTAATATTCTTGGAATTGGATGGGACGAAAGCCAAAATCAATATTTTACTGTGGGGAACATAGAGCCAGAGTACAAGACGGAGGGGAAGCACCAGGGGGCCACACCCCTGGCGGCGTGGCTAGCCCTAGCCTGCGCCTCGGGGGTGACCACCATGGCCGCCCACGTGCCTCGCCTCTTCGCCTATAAAGACCCCCCAATACAGAAACCCTAAGTACCCGATCAATATTCCACAAAACAGTTTGTAGCCATCGCCACCATCGTCCCTAGATCGGGGGGTCTGAAGCTATTCCCGGCACCCTGCTGGAGGGGAGATCATCCCGGAGGCCTTCTTCTTCATCATGCCAGCCTCCGATATGAAGTGTGAGTAGTTCCACCTTGGACTATGGGTCCATGTAGTAGCTAGATTGTTGTATCTCCTCCTTTGTGCTACCATGTTTAGATCTTGCAAGCTCCATTCATGATCAAGATCATCTCCATTTGTAATCATGCATGTTATGTTTGTGGGGATCCTATGGATATTGAGATTACTATGTCAGATTGGTTAATGGTTTTGTCTTATTGATTCTATCATGTCTGTGTTGTTTGTGATCTTGCATGCTCTCCGTTTATAGTAGCTATCTTGGCCGAGTAGATGCTAGTGACTCCAAGAGGGGGTATTTATGTTCGATAGTGGGTTCATGCCTCTATTTAATCTAACGGAAGTGGCATAAATCTCTAAGGTTGTAGATGTGTTGTTGCCACTAGGGAGAAAATAACGGTCTCTTGTTCATGGAACAAGTGGATTGTTTACCTTACACACTTTGCTTAAAGCAGTGATCTGTTGCTCGCAACTTAATACTAGAGGGGGTTCAGATGATAACCTGAAGGTGGACTACTAGTCATAGATGCAGTTGGATGGCGGTCTATGTATCTTGTTGTATTGCCCAATCGAATTTCATAGGATCTTGAATGTCTAGTATTGCATTGTTATGCCTTGCTCAGTCCTGTCAATTATCCTGTTGTAATTTGTTTACCCAGCATGCCATGTTTGTTTATCTAAGGAGAACACCTCTAGTGAACTATGGACCCCGGTCCAATCTTTACCTTTGATATATCTTCCAATGTTACTGTTTACTTTCTGCAAGCTACTATTACCTTCCACACCATACAGTTAATCCTTTATTATAGCAAACCGGTGAGATTGACAACCTCACTGTTCATTGGAGCAAAGTCTTGAGTTTATGTTATGCTGTTCTCCAAGTTTCTAGCAACACTTTTGAGTCATTTCCTTCCTCCTACTGGTTCGATAACCTCGGTCTCTTACTGAGGTAAAACTTGATGTTGTGCTCATCATACCTTGCTCTTGGGGTCTTCCAACGAAGTGCGTACATTAACACTGCGCTGCATCATGGCCAGCTGCTCCACTGTGGCATGGTTGGCACTTGCCAGCATCGCCTGCAGCTGCCGGCACTCCTTTAGCCCGGCTTTGAGGTTGCCCTCGAGGCTTTGCAACGCCGGGCCTGCCTCTAGGGACAGTGGCACGAGAGGGCCGGTTAGAGCAACCGGGGTTTCGCGGGCCACGACCAGCCACTGCATCGTCGCCTCTTTGTCGGAGTCGACCTCCTACACCACCACCGTCTCCTTGCCGGCTCGAGAGCCCCCTGCGCCGGCTGAAGAAACTACACCAAGGCTGGAGGCCGCATCCGGCTGACCCGGCACGCTCGCGAGCGCAGCGGGAGCCGGCTGGATCACGGTCTCCGGCTCCGGCGGAGGAGTGACTTCAGGCAGAGGCAGTGGGCGGTCGAAGAAGCGGCGTCCGGCTGGACGGGGGGTCGCGAGGCGGAGACGTTGCGAGCCGGGCTTGCGGCGCCGAAGGAGAGGACGAAACTGCGAGGGCAAGAGCAAAGTCAAGACAAGAACAAAGGAAAGAGAAAAGACAGAGTCGGAAGAGGAAAAGAAGAACAAGATGAAGGTAAAAAGAACTTACCCCTGCACCACCGGTGCTCCGGTCCTCTTCCAGGCACCCCCGGTCTGGTCGCGTAATGGAGGGACGCCTACCCGGCTGTGTTTGGAGGTCGGATCCTCGGGGGCGGCAGCTTGGCTCGAGCTACCCTCGCCATCTCGCTTCTTGGCCAGCTCTAGCGACGCGGCGCAGTTGCTCTCTTCCGGCGCGGGGCCGTGAGGGTCCTCCACCGCCTCGTCGGTCCGGCTAGGGAAGAACCACTCCTCGCCATCCGAACCCTCGCTGGATCCGCACGCGCGACTCGGGGAGGTAGGCGGTGAAGGACTGGAGGGGCGCATCGCCATCCTCTCGGATGATGCATGGGAAGTTCTGCAAGGAAAAGAAGAAGGTCGATCTGGATCAAGAAGCAGCTCCGGATGAGAAAAAGGCAAGAAAAAGCAACAAGGCAAACTTACCAGGGAGCGTGGTTCTCCCAGGTGTAGGGGGCAAGACCGAAGGACCAGTCGGCCTTGATCTTCTCCTTCGTGATCATCTAGAACCACTCATAGAGATTCACGAATGGGGGATCACGGCGGGAGAGCCGGGTCGGGTCCAGCCGGCCGGAGTAGTAGCACATCTTGTGTGCTTGATACGTCGTAAACGTATCTATCATTTTTTATGTTCCATGCTTGTTTAGTATCAACTTTGCTTTGCTTTGTCTACACTTTGAGGTATTTGTATACTTTTTCTGGACTAACCTATTAACAAGATGCCACAGTGTCAGTTGACTGTTTTCTTCTGTTTTTGGTTCCAGAAAATCCAGAAAATGGATATTCTCGGAATTAGACGGGACAAAATCCAAAGTCAATATTTCACCAAGGGTAACACGGAGCCAGAAGACGAGACGGAGGAGGGCATCGAGGGGGCCACACCCCCTGGCCGTGCGGCCAGGCCTGGCTCGCGCCTGGGGGTGCAGTCACCTTAGGCACCCCCTCGGTCTCCCCCTTCGCCTATAAGAAGCCCCCAATACCTAAACCCTAGGGACCCGATCAATCTTCCACGAAAAAGTCCATAGCCGCCGCCACCATCGTCCCTAGATCGGGGGATCTAAAGTTGTTCCCGGCACCCTGACGGAGGGGAGAGATCATCCTGGAGGACTTCTTCATCACCATGCCAGCCTCTGGTATGATGCGTGAGTAGTTCCATCTTGGACTATGGGTCCATATAGTAGCTAGATGGTTGTATCTCCTCCTTTTTGCTATCATGTTAGATCTTGTGAGCTCCGTTCATGATCAAGATCATCTATTTGTAATCATACATGTTGTGTTTACGGGGATCCGATGGATATTGAGATTACTATGTCAGATTGATTAATGATTCTATCTTATTGATTCTATCATGTTTGTGTTGTTTGAGATCTTGCATGCTCTCCGTTTCTAGTAGAAATCTTGGCCAAGTAGATGCTAGTGACATGAAGAGGGAGTATTTATGCTCGATAGTGGGTTCATGCCTCTATTGAATCTGGGTAAGTGACAGAAATCTCTAAGGTTGTAGATGTGTTGTTCATACTAGGGAGAAAACAACGATCTTTTGTTCATGGAACAATTGTATTATTTAACTTACACACTTTGCTTAAAGCAGTAATCTGTTTCTTACAACTTAATACTGGAGGGGGGTCGGATGATAACCTGAAGGTGGATTACTAGTCATAGATGTAGTTGGATGGCGGTCTATGTATATTGTTTCATTGCCCAATCATGTCTCATAGGATCATTAATGTCTAGTATTGCATTGTTATGCCTTGCTCGGTCCTGTCAATTGCCCCGCTTTAATTCGTTTACCCAGCATGTTATGTTATCTATCTTAAGGAGAACACCTCTAGTGAACTGTGGACCCCAGTCCAATCTTTACAATTGATACATCTTCCACTATTACTGTTTACTTTCTGCAAGCTACCATTACCTTCCACACCATACGTTAACCATTTGTTTTCAGCAAACCAGTGAGATTGACAACCTCATTGTAAGTTGGGGAAAAGTCTTTAGTTTATGTTGTGCAGGATTCCAAGTTGTTAGCAACACTTTGGGGTTGTTTCCTTCCTCCTACTGGTTCGATAACCTTGGTTTCATCACTGAGGGAAAACTTATTGATGTGCTCATCATACCTTCCTCTTGGGGTTTCCCAACGAAGATCTACAATGATCTGAGCTCATCAAGGATTTTTCTGGCGTCGTTGCTGGGGAGTAAGGACAGCTTCACAAGGGGAGTCTTTCACAACCACTCTCTTTACTTTGTTTTTGTTTTGCTTAGTTTCTTTTGCTTGCTTCTTTTTGTAGGGTTCGCAGCATAAAAAAAATTCCCTACGATGGGAACTATGTACCAAGATCTATCTACTAGATAAAAACAACGGGCAGATGTATATCCATAGATAACATACCCTTGAAGACCGACAAAGCTTAACAAGTTAAACTCGTGGTTGATGTAGACGATCTCTTGCCGATCTCAAGATCGAGAGGAAGTCCTAGCGCCGCAAAACAGCAGCACATCCATGCTCGCTCACACGTACAAGACACCGAGCAACCTCCGCCTCCTCGCTCCAGCGATGCAGCGGAAGCACAACCATTTCTTGCTGAATAGCCACCGGGAACATGTATCTCGCTAGTCCGAGACCATGGGGATAAATTCTAGAGGGGGAGAGAGATCCTTCATGAGGAGGTGTTAGTGAGAGAGAGAGGAGAGGGGGTACCTTTTATAGGAGGAGGGGGCACCCAAGGGGGTGGCCGCTGGCCATGGGGGCTGCCCCCTCCCCTCCTTCATTCATGTGGGTGGACACTCCACTCACAAAAATCTCTTCAATTCCCTCCACTCAAAATCCCACTCAAAATTGCTATTAAATTTCCACCAAATTTAATGCAAACTCTCATTAAATAAAACTCCTTTTATTTATTCAGAATTTTGTCAATTACTTTAATGACAAACATTCACATATAACCCCTTGCTAGTATTCCATTTCACATGCAAAAACACTTTCTTTAATTTCACCCGAAAACCTGTTTTGGTATCTAGTGAAATAAATTCCTGCGCTTGTTATTCTTTCCGCCATGAAACTTTTGCTCCAATTGGATGTCAGTGTCCCTTAAGTGTGCCACCCTATGGTTCGCGCATAATGCGGACATGATCGAGACCCTTCTCCGATCAATAAACAGAAGCGGGACCTGGAGATCCATACTGACTCCCACACATTCAACGATGACTTTCCTGCGATCGTCGGAACCTTTTATGCTAGTATCTTAATCCCTTTGTTTCACGATATATTACATGTTCGAGATTCGATCATCGGTATCTCCATACCTAGTTTGATCTCGTTACCGACATGCACTCTTTTCTCGTTCCCGTGATATAACATTCTAGTGATCAAATCACTTGCTTGCAAGCTAACCAGTGTGATATCACCGAGAGGGCCCAGAGTATATCTATCCGTCATCGTGATGAACAAATTCCACTCTCGATCCATGAGCCTCAGCATAACACTTTAGTAGTTCTGAAGCCATCTTTATAATCACCCAGTTATGGTGTGATGTTTGATGTCATCAAGAAACTCTTCCAGTGTTAGTGATTGACATGATCTCATGGTCTAAGGATTAGGATCACTTCGTAAGTTGTTATAGCAATATAAACTCAATGACTTTGATCGTAATGCTATACTTCAGATGAATGTTCATCACATCATTACACTAATGTTGTGATATCATTATTAACAACATCCAATGTCTATGATCATGAAACTGTGATCATCTTATTAATCAATGAGCTAGTTTATGAGAGAGGCATAACTAGGAACTTTCTGTTTGTTTATTAAACACACATGTATTAACGTTTCCATATTAATACAATTATAGAATGCAAAATAAACATCTATAATATACTTGGAATACACATAATAAACACTTTATTATTGCCTATCAGGGCATATTCCCTTCAGTCTCCTACTTGCACTAGAGACAATAATCTAGTTACATAGTGATGTATCTAACACCCATGGAGTTATGGTGTTGATCATGTTTTTCTCTAGGGAGAGTTTTAGTCAACGGATCTGCTATATTGAGATCCGTATGTACTTTATAGATCTTTATATCTCCATCCTTGACATGCTCGCGGATGGAGTGAAACCGGCGCTTAATATGCTTGGAATGCTTGTGAGACCTTGGTTCTTTGGCATTGGCAATGGCACCATTGTTGTCACAATAGATCATCATTGGGTCCAACGCGCTTGCAACCACACCTAGTTTAGATATGAAATCCTTCATTCAAACTGCTTCCTGAGCCGCTTCCAAAGCAGCAACATATTCGGCCTCCGTTGTTGATCCCGCCACCACAGGTTGTTTGGAGCTCCTCCAACTAACCTCACCGCCATTCATGAGAAATATGTATCCGGATTGATACTCAGAGTCATTTGGGTCGGTGTCAAAGCTAGCGTCAACATAACATTTAGCAATGAGATCTTCTACACCTCCGTATACAAGAAACATATCCTTAGTTCTTCGCGAGTACTTAAGGATATTTGTGACCGCTTTCCAGTGTTCTGAACGTGGATCCGATTGGTACCTACTAGTCAAACTAATAGCATGTGCCACATCCGGTCTTGTACATAGCATGGCGTACATTATAGACCCTATGGTTGAAGCATAGGGGACTTTGTCCATTATCTCTCTTTCTTCCGCCATAGCCGGACTTTGAGTCTTACTCAATGTCGTGCCTTGCAACATAGGTAAGAACCCCTTCTTACTTTTGTCCATTTTAAACTTCTTTAAAATCTTATCAAGGTATGTACTTTGCGATAGCCCTATTAGGTGCCTAGATCTATCTCTATAGATCTTTATGCCTAATATGTATGATGTTTCACCTAGGTCCTTCATTGAAAATTTGCTGTTTAGATAACTTTTAACACTGTTTAAAAGATCTATATCATTTTCGATCAATAATATGTCATCCACATATAGTATCAGAAATGCCACATTTCTCCCACTCACTTTCTTGTAAATACAAGCTTCTCCATAAGTTTGGACAAATCCAAACTCTTTGATCACCTCATCAAAGCAGAGATTCCAACTTCGTGATGCTTTCTTCAATCCATAGATGGATCGCTGAAGCTTGCACACCTTGTTAGTATCCTTAGGATCGAGAAAACCCTTTGGTTGTATCATATACAACTCTTCTTCAATATTACCATTGAGAAACGCGGTTTTGACATCCACCTGCCATATCTCATAATCGAAATATGCAGCAATTGCTAACATAATCCTAACTGATTTTAGCATCGCTACGGGAGAGAATATATCATAATAGTCAACTCCTTGAATTTGTTGAAACCCCTTTGCGACAAGTCCAGCTTTATAGACGGTCACATTACCATCAGCGTCAGTTTTCCTTTTGAAAATCCATTTATTCTCCACGGCCTTACGGTCGTGAGGTAAGTCCACCAAGTTCCAAACTTGATTTTCATACAAGGATTCCATCTCGGATTTCATGGCTTCTAACCATTTGTTGGAATCCGGGCTCATCATCGCTTCTCATACGTCGCAGGGTCATCATTTTCATCAACCATGAATTTCATGACAGGATTTCCGTATAGCTCGGCAGTTGCACGCGTCCTGCTAGACATGCGAGGTTCGGTAGTACTCTCTTTCGGAGTTTCATGATCATTATCATTAGTTCCCTCTTCAACTGGTGAAGCCAACTCCGGAACGACTTATGGCGTTGTGCTACTCGCCATACTTTGAAGAGAAGGTTCAATAACCTCTTCGAGTTCTACCTTCCGACTACTCACACCTTTCGCGAGAAACTCTTTCTCTAGAAAGGATCCATTCTTGGCAACAAAAACCTTGCCCTCGGATCTGTGATAGAAGGAATACCCAATAGTTTCCTTAGGGTATCCTATGAATACGCATTTTTCCACTTTGGGTTCGAGTTTATCCGGTTGAAGTTTCTTCACATAAACATCGCATCCCCAAACTTTAAGAAATGACAGCTTAGGTTTGTTTCCAAACCATAATTCATACGGTGTCTTTTCAACGGATTTAGATGGTGCCCGATTTAAAGTGAATGCAGCAGTTTCTAGTGCATAACCCCAAAATGACAACGGCAAGTCCGTCAGAGACATCATAGATCGAACCATATCCAATAAAGTATGATTATGACATTCCGACACACCATTTCGCTGTGGTGTTCTGGCAGGTGTGAGTTGTGAAACAATTCCACACTCTTTCGTGAGATTGCTAAACTCGTAACTTAGATACCCACCTCCACGGTCGGACCATAGAAATTTTATCTTTCTATTACGATGATTTTCTACTTCATTCTGAAATTCCTTGAACTTTTCAAAGGTTTCAGACTTGTGTTTCATCAAGTAGATATAACCGTATCTACTTAAATCATCCGTGAAAGTAACAAAATAACGATATCCACCTCGCGCCGACACACTCATTGGACCACATACATCAGAATGTATGATTTCCAATAAATTTGTCGCCCGTTCCATTGAACCAGAAAACGGCGTTCTAGTCATCTTGCCCATAAGGCATGGCTCAAATGTATCAAATGATTCAAAATCAAGTGATTCCAAAAGTCCATCCGAAGGGAGCTTCTTCATGCGTTTAACGCTAATATGACCTAGACGGCAGTGCCACATATATGTGGATATATCATCATTAAGTTTAATCCTTTTAGCATCAAAATTATGAATATGTGTAACACTATTATCGAGATCCAATAGAAATAAACCATTCATCATTGGTGCATGACCATAAAAGATTTCATTCATATAAATAGAACAACCATTGTTCTCGGATTTAAATGAATAACCACTTCGCATCAAACACGATCCAGATACAATGTTCATGCTCAGTGCTAGCACCAGATAACAATTATTTAAGTTTATTACTAATCCCGACTGTAAGTGGAGAGGCAGCGTTTCGACGGCGATCACATCAACGCTTGATCCATTGCCGACACGCATCTTGACCTCACCCCTTGCTAGCGGTCGCTTGTTCCATAGCCCCTGATTCGAGTTAAAAATATTAGTAACTGAACCGGTATCAAATACCTAGGTGATACTGCGAGCACTAGTCAAGTACACATCAATAACATGTATATCATATATACCTTTGTTTGCCTTGCCGGCCTTCTTGTCTGCCAAATACTTGGGGCAGTTACGCTTCCAGTGGCCAGTCCCCTTACAATAGTAGCACTCGGTATCAGACTTAGGTCCAACTCGGGGTTTCTTTTCAGGCACGGCAACCTGCTTGCCGCCCTTACTTCCCTTCCGTTTTCACTTCTTGTCTTTCTTGAAACCAGTGTTCTTATTGATCATCAACACTTGATGTTCCTTCTTGATCTCCACTTCTGCAGTTTTAAGCATTGACAGAAGCTCGAGGAGAGACTTCTTCATGCATTGCATATTATAGTTCATCATGAAGCTCTTATAGCTAGGTGGCAGAGACTGCAGAACACGATGGATGCCAAAGTCAATGGGAATCGTTACTCCCAAGGACACAAGCTTATCAGCATAACCTGACATCTTGAGTACATGCTCACTTACGGATCTGTGCTCTTCCATCATGCAGCTAAAGAACTTTTCTGAAGCATTGTAGCTCTCCACAGCAGCATGTGTGTCGAAAATCATTTTCAACTCACCCATTGTATCAAATGCATTGCCGTTTTCGAAACGCTTTCGAAGTTCCGGCTCTATCCCATACAATATGTCGCAATGAACTAAGTTGTGGTCCTCCTGACGAGTCTGATAGACATTCTTCTTGTAACATCCCAAAAATACTAAACTTGGATCATCAAACTCTAATCATCAAATTTAGGGTTAACAAAAACTTTGCTAAATAAAAATATGAAAGCATGCATGGTGTATGCACTTCATTTGGAATTCTTTTGAACCAACTTGTTTGTGTGTTCCTTTGCTTGTAAATGGATGCTTAGGTGAAATAAAGATCATCTAAACAATTCCCAAACTTTTCTCAAAGACAAAAAAATCAAAACAAAGCTAAATGAGTGAATGGTCATTTTGACCAATTTAACTCCCATGCCTACTTTGGTTGTCTCAAACTTTCAGAACTTAACAGAAACTTTTCTGGATCTTTGCACCCCTTGATTGTACTCATAACAAAGTATCAAGGCCAACTTTGTGATCATCCAGAAACTTTCAAATGCATAGTTTAAATGGCAATTCAAAATTGAATCTTTATCATATGAGAATATCCCAGTTTTTCAAAAACCACTCAAACAAGCTCAACTTTCAAAACCCAAGCATCTGCAGACTCACCAGCACCAACCTAGCACACCCACCAAAAATCTTCTCAAAATTCAAAACTTGAATTCTTGCGGCCATTTCATCAAACACATTGCAGACACAAATCATCAAAATCTTAAACACTATTGTGAGCAGTGATTGAAGCCTAACTTGTTCCCTCTCTAGCTCACAACCATCTCAGTAGATCATCTATCAAGTTAAACCAAGCACTAGCCTCACTGTAAGCTGGGCAATGACATCAATGGTGAACAGCAGAAGCTCACCATGCCACCCCAGTGGAGACAACAAGCTAGGAGGAGATTTAGCCATGCCAACCTTGTCTAGGAGGCAGCCCACCGTCCACCGCCACTCCCTGTCCCAGCCGCGAACGTTGCCAAACCTTGGACCACCCGCACAAACCGCGCCCAGCTCGCCAGCAACCATGCCGAGCATGCGCCAGAGCGCCACACTCGACCGACGCTCACAGACCGCGTGCCGCCCTCGCCGCGTGCATACACGATCACCACCGACCCAGGAGACCGCCAGACATCCTCGTTCGCCGCCCCATGCCGCACAGCCACCGCTCGCCGTCGAAGACGCCGCCTCTGCCGCGCAGAGCATCGCGCGTTCCAGACCAACCGCACCGCCCCTACACGCGCATTAAAGCCGTAGAGCATCGCCAGGAGACCACCAAGCGATCGCCACCACCGGCCATACCTCTAGCCGCCCGTAGCCATGTCGCCACCATCGCCTGCCCATGCCGTTCGGTCTCATCGTCGCGACTATAAATAGAGGCCACCCCCAGCCGAATTGAGCACACCATCTCACTCCCATCTCCTCACTGATCGTGCCACCCCGTTTCCGGAGCAAGGCGAGCAACACTTCGCCAGAATTTCATCGGAGTCTGCCGCTGCTGGAGAAGAAGGGGGCCAGCGATTGGAGCCGCCCCAGGAGAAGCTACCGGTACCAGGAGGTTCGCCGTCGTCGACTTCATCGTTCGCCTTCCTCGCCGACCCTCGCCTGAACCCCGGTGAGCCCCCAACGATCCCCACTGGCCGTGCTAGGTTTCTGTCTCGCCGGCGTTGCCCAACGTCGACGATGACTCTCAACCGTTGGATTAGAACCAGATAGAACGCACCACATCACCCCATACCGATTCGCACCCCCTCGTCTCACTAACGCGTGGGGGCAGCCACTTAACTAGCCCGCGTAAGCGTTGTGCTTAGCAGGCCGGCCCAGTATCGCTTCCCGCGCAGCCCAGTCATTTGAAATTAACCTTTTCCATTTTATTTCAAACACACTTGTGCACCTAGATTCAAAAATCAACCCAGATCGATTCAGTGAACCAAATTGAATGAAACCAATTTTGTTAGAAAGGTCTGGGAATGCTGAATCCAGGCCCGTTGGATTCAAGTCATTAGGATCTGTAGATCATCCTTGGTAAAAATAACAAGGCAGAAGCTTTTCTGCATTCAAACATTTTTCAAATTAAAACCATAATAGCTTTTGAGTTGATTACAACTCTCAAAAATCACATTTAACCATACCTTTCAGAATATATAAAAATATATAGGTTTACTTGTATAAATAATGTTCAAGTAATAAAATAATGCTACATAGGCATTTCTAGCCACTTTAATTAGTTAAAATAAAAGAGAAACACCTTATTAAATTGTGACACCACTTTAAATCACATCCCCATGGACTAACATATGTGGTGATGACATGTGTCAACATGATCCCATGTTTGGTTTGGAGAATATTAAATCTTAAGTAGTTTTTCAATGAGTAGAAATTACTTTTCTAAAAATAAAAGGAATTAAACCAAGACTTAATCTTGTAATGTTAGAGATGATGTTAGATCATCTATAGGACCCTTTTTTTGTGATGATTGCAAGTAGTTAAGTATTGTTTGTTGATTGTGTACATCGTATTTATTCATAGACGCTAGTACCGACCAAGGATACGAGGAGGAAGGAGGATTCTATGAAGAAGAAGCCGAGGAGAACTTCAACCACTGCTCTGCACAAGGCAAGCCAATACTTGCAAGCTATTAACTTAGCAAGCTTTACTAACCAAGTGGACCAATGCAAGCTGATACTATACCTATGCAAGCTAACACTTGCAATTATGAGAGTTAAATAACCTATGCAATGCACTAAGCATGCTTGGTTAGATACATTTGATGGTATCCAATCCTAGTTTTACTTGCAAGCTTATTACTTTATTTCTTTATCAAAGCTCTTACTTAGAGTTACTGGAATAAATGGTAGATACTAGAAGGATAATTGAAGGTTGCATAAAGAGCATAAAATTTGGCCTAAGCTAGATAATCTTGATGGCATCCTAAGGCATGAGATTAAACTTAGTTAAACTCCACTAGTTTACCACCCCTCATTAGTGCTTACCCCCACTTGTAGATGCTAGTACTAAGCATAAAACTTGATCAACTTTAGATGGGAATACTTGGTGAAAATGGTTATGAAAACCTTAGAATGATGGATCATTCTACTGAGATGTTTTGACATGTTTTTCCGAACACCTGATGATTTTGGTGATGAAAATGTTGAGGCATGAGCCTTAGCCCTTTTTAAAACTGATGGTTGTCTGGATGCGATACCATTCCAATTTTATCATACAACCACAATACCCGAAGATTGGGTAGGGCTTGACTGGAAACTTATATACCTTAGTATTAGTTCCCTCACGGCCAAGGTCTGAGCTGAGGCTACCTTGTGAAGATTGTCCACCTGTGCAGTACCCAAGATGACAGTTGGTCATGGTTGGGAGGCCAAACTCATAGGAGAGGTGCTTATACTAGGGTGTGTAATTGAAAGGTTAGGATTGATTATCCGCATACTGAGTATGGTGAAATCAGGATTTGTTCCTGACGGATGTATCAAATGTTGTGGTGAAAGTGTACAATCTCTGCAGAGTGTCAAACTATTCGAATAGCCGCGTCCACGGTTATGGATAGTTGGAGTGGCCATACCGTTCCCCCGTCAGACTTTTCAAAATGATTTGTGAAAGGAAGTGAGACTTTGACATGACCACAACAGAGTTCTGACATGAGATACAAGTTCTCAATTAGGTGTTATAAAACTTCAACTAGCATTCGTTGCTTCTAAACTTAGTAGATGTAAATCTGGCTTCTTGCAAAACAACCCTAGAGCCTAGTGTCCTATTTCCAAAAAACCCT
The DNA here is from genome assembly GCA_916181665.1 of Avena sativa. NCBI lineage: Eukaryota > Viridiplantae > Streptophyta > Magnoliopsida > Poales > Poaceae > Avena > Avena sativa. Next base: position 516,186,438 of record OV702294.1, read on the forward strand.
TTTACTTGTTAGTATTAGTTTGCGAGTACTTAAAGAGTACTCATGGCTTTGTCCCTGGCTATTCCCATGGCCAGACTATGAAGAGGAGTAACTGGAGGATGGACCCCAGGAAGGTTACGACAACTAGGATCATCTCCCATCGTCAGCATTGCCTATGACCCCGAAGATGGAGCTTCGCCTACGCTACCGTTATTATTACGTATTCCGCTGCTTGAAGTTGTATTAAGAACTGGATCATGACATCCCTATTTGTGTAAGACCTTATGTATGGTTTGTAATGGATGATGTACTGTGGTATCCAATTCTGTTATGTCTCGCAAAAATGGTAATCCTGGGATTGCGATGTATGGCATAACAGGCATCTGGGATTAAAAATCCGGGTGTTGACACTTCTCCTCGTCAGGGGCATCATCGAAAGGTGGGGGGACTAGCGGTGCTTCTAGCACATATTGCTTTTATGCAGCAGAGAGGAGAATCCTCAAATTCATGGCCCATTCGGTAAAGTTTCTACCGTTCGTTGCAAGTTTCTCTTTCTCCATGAACACATTGAAATTAAAAGCAGGTGGTGCCATCTACAACAGAATTTGTAAAGTTTAGACTAAGTTTATGATAGATTGAATTCAACTAATCCACATTACGAATGAACTCCCACTCAAAAACGACATCCCTCGTTCCTTTTTGGTGATTACATGAACCAAATCCACTACACCAAGTCCGATCATCACGTGAGTCGGTGTAGCTTCAAAGGCGAGCATCAAATGGGCATCATATCTACTATATGACTCATGCTTAACCTTTCGGTCCGTGTTTCGAGGCCATATCTGTACATGCTAGGATCGCCAAGTTAGAACCTTAGTATTCGCGTGTGTAACTGTCTTACACCCAAAATATGGTCGTGGATCCAAGAACACCCGATCATCACGTGATGTCTTGGAGCGACGAAAACATAATCGGTGCATACTAAAGGAAGAACACATTCTTGTCTTGATATTTAAATGAGGGATCATCTTATTATGCTAATAAAACGCCAAACAAGCAATATAAGATTCTATCAAACATCACATGTTTATTAGTTAAATGATATGGTTCCCGCACATGATCTCTATCATGTGCACCATGGTATGATCACTATCGTACCTTTATGTGTAAGGCCAGGGTCTATGGAACTTACACGTTATGTATGTTGTAAGAGTATCATCTCATACTTCTACTTACAACATCACCATATCATAACACTAGCCCAGCAACAATCTAAACTAGACGCCTCTAATTTATCCATTGCAAGTTTTAGTGGCTTAGGGCTTTCGAAGATAGAACCATTCATACCTACGAACATGAACCACAACGAGGATAACCAAATTGTTGAAAACTTGTTGCAAAATAGATATTGACTATAGTAGGACAGAGAGACACCTGCTAGCCACTTATGAAAACTTGTCTCATGTGCGAGGACATGTAAAGTTTGTCCGGGCCGCTTCATCCCACTATGCCACCAATATCCAAAATTACAACTAAGAAGCAACAACATGATCATCATCTCCCACATACTCATATGTGTACTACCCGTGTAAAGCATCTATGCATAGATCCGGCTCTGATACCACTGTAGGGTTCGCAGCATAGAAAACAAAAAAATCCTACGATGGGAACTATGTACCAAGATCTATCTACTAGATACAAACACGGACGGATATATATCCGTAGAGAACATACCCTTGAAGACCGACAAATCTTAATGAGTTAAACTCGTGGTTGATGTAGACGATCTCTTGCCGATCTCAAGATCAAGAGGAAGTCCTAGCGCTGCAAAACAGCAGTGCATCCGTGCTCGCACACACGTACAAGACACTGAGAAACCTCCGCCTCCTCGCTCCAGCGATGCAGCGGAAGCACAACCCTTTCTTGCCAAATAGCCACCGGGAACATGTATCTCGCTAGTCCGAGACCATGGGGTATAAATTCTAGAGGGGGAGAGAGATCCTTCACGAGGAGGTGTTAGTGAGAGAGAGGAGAGGGTGTGCCTTTTATAGGAGGAAGGGGGCACCCAAGGGGGTGGCCTCCGGACATGGGGGCTGCCCCCTCCCCTCCTTCATTCAGTGGGTGGACACTCCACTCACAAAAATCTCTTCAATTTCCTCCACTCAAAATTGCTATTAAATTTCCACCAAATTTAATGCAAACTCTCATTAAATAAAACTCCTTTTATTTATTCAGAATTTTGTAAATTACTTTAATGACAAACATTCACATATAACCCCTTGCTAGTATTCCATTTCACATGTAAAAACACTTTCTGTAATTTCACCTGAAACCCTGTTTCGGTATCTAGTGAAATAAATTCATGCGCTTGTTATTCTTTCCGGCATGAAACTTTTGATCCAATTGGATGTCAGTGTCCCTTAAGTGTGCCACCCTACGGTTCGCGAATAATGTGGACATGATCGAGACCCTTCTCTAATCAATAATCAGAAGCGGGACCTGGAGATCCATACTGACTCCCACACATTCAACGATGACTTTCCTGTGATCATCGGAACCTTTTACGCTAGTATCTTAATCCCTTTATTTCAAGATATATTACATGTCCGAGATTCGATCATCGGTATCTCCATACCTAGTTTGATCTCGTTACCGACATGCACTCTTTTCTCGTTCCCGTGATATAACAAGCAAGTGATCAAATCACTTGCTTGCAAGCTAACTAATGTGATATCACCGAGAGGGCCCAGAGTATATCTATCCGTCATCGGGATGAACAAATTCCACTCTCGATCCATGAGCCTCACCATAACACTTTAGTAGTTCTGAAGCCATCTTTATAATCACCCAGTTACGGTGTGACGTTTGATGTCGTCAAGAAACTCTTCCAGTGTTAGTGATTGACATGATCTCATGGTCTAAGGATTAGGATCACTTCGTAAGTTGTTATAGCAAATAAACTCAATGACTTTGATCGTAATGCTATACTTCGAATGAATGTTCATCACATCATTACACTAATGTTGTGATCTCGTTATTAACAACATCCAAGGTTTATGATCAGGAAACTGTGATCATCTTGTTAATCAACGAGCTAGTTTATGAGAGAGGCATAACTAGGAACTTTTTGTTTGTTTATTAAACACACATGTATTAACGTTTCCGTATTAATACAATTATAGCATGCAAAATAAACATCTATCATATACTTGGAATACACATAATAAACACTTTATTATTGCCTCTCAGGGCATATTCCCTTCACTTTTATCAAAAATTACAAAAAAAATAGTTTCCTTTGGTTTGCCTTTTCTTTTCAAAAACACAAAAAAAATAGTTCTTCCCCTAGTTGTCACCTTGCTCTTGTCCACCATGTTGATCCCTAAGTTCACCCTAAAATACCTTTCAATAGGTAGTGGCTCCATAATTGGGACAAAAAATATTGAAGAATTCTTTAATCATGTTAGCAAACATGAGGATATTGAGGAAGATCCTTAGCTGAACTTGCTCCTACTTATGAAATTGCCGCAGCTTCTTTAGTTCACATGTTGGAGTCTAGGTTTGTTAACCTTAACCCCATGATGCAAATAATGTTTCTTAAACTAAAAGAAATTGAGGATGCTGAAAAGAGAGATTTTATTCTAGAAACTTTGCTAAAGGAGTTTAATGATGTTGCTAAAGAAGCCAAAAAGGTCTTTGAATGTCTTAATATACTAGGCTCATGTGTAGATGTTATGGGTACATTAGAAAAGTTGGACAAAACTAAACCCAAACCCAATGGAGAGGAAATTTAAATACCCATACCTTTTAAACTGGTAGGAATGCATGAAGCCTTAGAAAGGAATTTTAATTGGATTGTCCCTAAAAATCCTTTTGATGAAAGTAGTAAACCAAGGAGTACTGAGAGAGGATCCTCTACAACTCATTTGGATGATATACCTTTCTTAGTTGAAGAAATTTCGAGTATTGATCTTAATGCTTCTTCATTTGAAAATACTTGATTCTTGCTTCTTGTGCCTAACTTAAAGGCGTTAAAGAAAAGTACTTCTTGGGAGATAACCCAATAGTTTTCTTGAGTCTTGGAAATTATTACTTGTAATAACCTCTCCTTTTCCATTTTATTTGATTTGTGTGCCAAGAATAACCTCTAATGAGAGAGAAGTAAGATTGGGGGAAGTTGTTGTCCCGAAACAAAATTTTGTGCTTCACTGTACAAATTCGTGAAAAATCTCTCTATCTCTAATTAAGCTGTAATTTTCTGAGTAAATCCCCCAGGTTGTTAGACAACTTTCCTTAGATCAGAACTTTTTTATTGGAGCAACAAAAGGGCTTTGAAAAAATCGCTTTTCACCTGCTGGTCTGTTTTGATAGATTTCTGCCATTATTTGCATTTGCTTCTTATTGATTTCTTTTTGAGTTCTTTTTGGTAAATTGAGATTTTTGTGGAAGTTTATATAGTACCTTGTGTTCTTATTGGAAGTTTTGCTGTTTTTAACTAATCCCAAAAGGTTCTATTACTTTTGAATGCACTAATGTTGCTAATGAAGATTGTGTGAAGTTTTGTATGAAGGAAAATTTTCAAGTGTAGGGAAAGAGGGATGTAATGAGATGAATAATGGACAAAAAGTCAAGCATGGGGATGCCACCCCATGTCACCCCAAGAAATATTCAAGAGGTACAAGCCTCAAAGCTTGGGGATGCCCAAGGCATCCCCTTCTTCATCAATAAAAAGCTTAGTTCTCTTTCTAGACACTTTGTTTTTATTGTTTCATGCATAGTTGTGTTGTTCTTGGAGCGTCTTTGTCAATCCCAAAATTTTCAAAATTTTGAAATGTGAAAAATAAATAAACAAAAGAAATAATTGTTGAAATTTAGGGTGAAAAGAAACTTTTGTTTCTAAATGGAAACATCAAAACCCTTCTTGAACAAAATTTGAATGAAAAGGGAATCAAAAAAATTTTCAATCAAGTGAAATGCATTCATCAATGAATGTATCTTGAAATTTAAACACTTGGAAAAGTTAATTGAAAACCCCATGCATGGAAAGAATCTTGAATTTAAACACTTGGGAAAATAAAACTAAAACCCTAATGGAATAAATCATTTCCAAGATCTCTCTAAGACTATGGATTTTATCCATATAAAAATTTGTCAACAAACATTTATAAATGATCAAAAATGATAAATAAAAATATTACAAAACAATAGAAATTGGTTTTATTTAATTTGGAGCCATGGATAAAAACTTATGAATTTAATAAGATAAAAGGAAATAATTTCCAAGGCTAATAAAGCTCCTATCTAAAATCCATACCAAATCTTGAGAAAAGTAATCCTAAAAGGATTTAAAAAGATAAAGAAATATTAAATAAAATCATACAAGTTGGAACCACCAAATTTGGAACTATAAATAAAAAGATATGGATTTTATAAGATAAATAAATAAATAAGGAATAATTAAAAGCCAAATTAAATCTTGGATAAATCCACAAACAAATGGAAGTTATTGATTAATAAAAAGAAGTAAAAGATTATTTAAATAAAATAACATGGATTAAACCATATTAAATTTTATTTAAATAAAGACAAATTCCCTAAACTAAATAATAAATCCCAAGAAAAATTATTTAGAAGACAATTCAAAACTTGAATTAAATCCACAAGCAAATGGAATAAAGATAATACAAATAAAATAAAGGAATAAAGATTATTGGAATAAAATTAAAATGGACTTGAACCATATTTGATTTAAAAGAAGACAAAATCCCTAATATAAATGATTGATTAAATCATGGGAAAATAGTGGAAATTGCCAAAGTGGATTAAAAGTTATTTAATTAACTTGAAAAGAATAAAATCTTAATTAAATAAAATTATATGGTTTGGAACCATATTCAAATAAGGCAAAAGGCCCAATTAAAATAAATAATAAATCATAAGAAACTATTTGAAATAATTCAAGTGGACTATTTAATCACAATATTAAATAGTTAAAACCTACTAAAAAAGGTTTGGTAAAATTGGAATTCAAATAGAAGTTTGAAAACATATTTAAACCCTTATTTAAATAAAGACAAAATGTCTATTTTAAATAAATAATAAACCATAAAAGAATAAAAGAAATTATTCTAAAATGGACTTTAAAATACATAATTAAACAGATTAAAAACCTACTAAAAATTTGGAAAAGATTTGAAAAAGAAATCTGAATTCAAATGAATGTTTGAATTGAAAAACAGAAAATAGAAAAGGAAAAAAAAGTTTCAGAAAGAAAAAATAGAAAAGAGAAATAACACAGAAACCCCAGCCCAACTAAGCAGGCCCAACTCGCCCAGTGCAACCCACCTCTCTCCCCGAACCTTTACCTTTCTCACCGCGCCCAGTACCCCTCTCTGTCACTGACAAAACAACCCCGCGCATAACCTCTCACCTCGCTGACCGCAGGACCCCACCGAACACGTCATCGTGGTCTACCCCGCGACCCGTTCCCCCTCTCCCTCACTGTCGTTCTCTGCCATTAATTCCTCGCGTTAATGGCCGCATGATTCTCGCCAGTGATCTCGCCCTCTTAAGCGCCTGCCTCCCCTCTCCCTTTCCCCTCAATTTCCCACACCTCTCCGTCCCAGGGCTGCCTCAATTTCTCGCCAACACACCACTGCTCTGACGACCATTCCCGGTCGATTCCGGCGAGCACAACCACCCCCACTGCTCCTGACTCACCCGAGCATGCTCGCCAGTGTCTCTCGCATCCTTGTCAACACCCGGATTTTTAATCCTAGATGCCTGTTATGCCATACATCGCAATCCCAGGATTACCATTTTTGCGAGACATAACAGAATTGGATACCACAGTACATCATCCATTACAAACCATACATAAGGTCTTACACAAATAGGGATCTCATGATCCGGTTCTTAATACAACTTCAAGCAGCGGAATACATAATAATAACGGTAGTGTAGGAGAAGCTCCATCTTCGGGGTCATAGGCAATGCTGACGATGGGAGATGATCCTAGTTGTCGTAACCTTCCTGGGGTCCATCCTCCAGGTACTCCTCTTCATAGTCTGGCCACGGGAATAGCCAGGGACAAAGCCATGAGTACTCTTTAAGTACTCGCAAACTAATACTAACAAGTAAAATGGGTTTTTGGTAATAGGACACTAGGCTCTAGGGTTGTTTTGCAAGAAGCCAGATTTATCTCTACTAAGTTCAGAAACAAGAGAGCTAGTTGAAGTTATACTCCTAAGTGTGAATTTGTATTTCATATCACAACCCTGTTGTGGTCAAGTCAAAGTCTCAATTCATTTCACAAGTCATTTTGAAAAGTCTGACGGGGGAACAGTATGGCCACTCCAACTGTCCATAACCGCGGACGCGGCTATTCGAATAGTTTGACACTCTGATGAGATTGTACACTTTCACCACAACATTCGATACATCCGTCAGGAATAAATCCTGAATTCGCCATACTCAGTATGCGGATAATCAATCCTAACCTTTCAATTACACGCCCTAGTATAAGCACCTCTCCTGTGAGTTTGGCATCCCAACCATGACCAACTGTCATCTTGGGTACTGCACAGGTGGACAATCTTCACAAGGTAGCCTCAGCTCAGACCTTGGCCATGAGGGAACTAACACTAAGGTATATAAGTTTCCAGTCAAGCCCTACCCAATTCTCGGGTATTATGGTTGTAAGATAAAATTGGAATGGTATCGCATCCAGAAAACCATCAATTTTATAAAGGGATAAGGCTCATGCCTCAACATTTTCATCACCAAAATCATCAGGTGTTCAGAAACACATGTCCAAAACATCTCAGTAGAATGATCCATCATTCTAAGGTTTTCATAACCATTTTCACCAAGTATTCCCATCTAATGTTGATCAAGTTTTATGCTTAGCACTAGCATCTACAAGTGGGGTTAAGTACTAATGAGGGGTGGTAAAGTAGTGGAGTTTAACTAAGTTTAATCTTATGCCTTAGGATGACATCAAGATTATCTAGCTTAGGCCAAATTTTATGCTCTTTATGCAACCTTCAATTATCCTTCTAGCATCTACCATTTATTCCAGTAACTCTAAGTAAGAGCTTTGATAAAGAAATAAAGTAATAAGCTTGCAAGTAGAACTAGGATTGGGTATCATCCATTGTATCTAACCAAGCATGCTTAGTGCATTGCATAGGTTATTGAACTCTCATAATTGCAAGTGTTAGCTTGCATAGGTATAGTATCAGCTTGCATTGGTCCACTTGGTTAGTAAAGCTTGCCTTGTGCAGAGCAGTGGTTGAAGTTCTCCTCGGCTTCTTCTTCGTAGACTCCTCCTTCCTCCTCGTATCCTTGGTAGGTACTAGCGTCTATAAATAAATACGATGTACACAATCACCAAACAATACTTAACTACTTGCAATCATCACACAAAAGGGTCCTATAGATGATCTAGCATCATCACTAACATTACAAGATTAAAGCTTGGTTTAATTCCTTTTATTTTTAGAAAAGTAATTTCTACTCATTGAAAAACTACTTAAGATTTAATATTCTCCAAACCAAACATGGAATCATGTTGACACATGTCATCACCACATATTTTAGTCCATGGGGATATGATTTAAAGTGGTGTCACAATTTAATAAGGTTTTTACCCTTTTATTTTAATTAAATAAAGTAACTAGAAATGCCTATGGGGCATTCTTTTATTACTTGAACATTATTTCTGTAAGTAAACCTATATATTTTTATATATTCTCAAAGGTATGGTTGAAGGTGATTTTTGAGAGTTGGAATCAACTCAAAAGCTATTATGGTTTTAATTTGAAAAATGTTTGAATGCAGAAAAGGTTCTGCCTTGTTATTTTTACCAAGGATGATCTACAGATTCAAATGACTTGAATCCAATGGGCTTGGATTCACCACTTCCAGACCTTTCTAACAAAATTAGTTTCATTCGATTTGGTGCACTGAATCGACCTGGGTTGATTTTTGAAACTGGGTACAGAAGTGTGTTTGAAATAAAATGGAAAAGGTTAAATTCAAATAGTTGGGCTACGTGGGAAGCGATACTGGGCCGGCCTGCTAAGCACAGCGCTTACGCGGGCTGGTTAAGTGGCTGTCCCCACGCATCAGTGAGACGAGGGGGTGCGAAGCGGTATGGGGCGATGTGGTGCGTTCGATCTGGTTCTAATCCAACGGCTGAGAGTCATCATCGATGATGGGCAACGCCGGCGAGACAGAAACTTAGCGCGGCCAGTGGGGGTCGTTGGGGGCTCACCGGGGTTCAGGAGAGGGTCGGCGAGACGGGCGAACGACGAAGTCGACAACGGCGAACCTCCTGGTACCGGCAGCTTCTCCTGGGGCGGCTCCAATCGCTGGCTCCCTTCTTCTCCAGTAGCGGCGGGCTCCGGTGAAATTCCGGCGATGCACTACTCGCCTTGCTCCGGGAACGGGGTGGCACGATCAGTGAGGAGAGGGGAGTGAGATGGTGTGCTCAATTCGGCTAGGGGTGGCCTCTATTTATAGTGGAGCGAGGGGACCGACGAGGCGCAAGGTGAGCTCGTCGTGGTCGACGGTACAGACGGCTATCGGCGTGGGCGATGGTAGGGGGCGGTGCGGTGCTCCCTGGCGATTCTCAACGACACGGTGGTGAAACGTGGGGTGGTGTGGTTTGGTCGGAACGCGACGATGCTCTGCGCGTGCCCGACGGAAGATTTAATGGCGCACAGCGTGCGTGGTCCGCGCGGCGGCGAACGAGCGTGTCTGCAGGGTTACTGGGACGGTGGTGATCACGTATGCACGCCGCGAGGGCGGCGCGCGGTCTGTGGGCTTCGGTCGAGGGTGGCGCTCTGGCGCATGCTCGGCATGGTTGCTGGCGAGCTTGGCATGGTTCGTGCGTGTGGTCCAGTGGCTGGCAGGGTTCGAGCGCTGGACAGGGAGTGGCGGTGGGGTGTTGGCTGCCTCCTAGACATGTTGTTTAGGCTTGGTGCTTGCTCTGGCTAGCTAGCCATTGTCGGCTGGCAAGGGGATGCTCGGGTTGGCATGGCATGGGGCAAAGGGTAGGGGCTAGGGTTTGTCTAAGCACTGGTTGGCACTAGGGGAGACAAGGGTGATCAATGGTGAACATTGCTTAGCCCAATTACTGCTCCAAACAGTGAAGTTAGGCCAGTTTGATTTGTTTCTGCCAAGTGTTTGATGAAATGGCCGCAAGAATTCAAGTTTTGAATTTTGAAAAGGTTTTTGTTGGGTGTGCTAGGTTGGTGCTGGTGAGTCTGCAGATGCTTGGGTTTTGAAAGTTGAGGTTGTTTGAGTGGTTTTTGAAAAAGTGGGATCTTCCCATATGATAAAGATTCAATTTTGAACTGTCCTTTAAACTATGCATTTAAATGTTTTTGGATGATCACAAAGTGGGCCTTGATACTTTTTTATGAGTACAATCAAGGGGTGCAAAGATCCAGAAAAGTTTCTGTTAGGTTCTGAAATTTTGAGATAGCCAAAGTAGGCATGGGAGTTAAATTGGTCCAAATGACCATTCCCTTATTTAATTTGTTTTGATTTACTTGTCTTTGAGAAAAGTTTGGGAATTGTTTAGATGATGTTTATTTCACCTAAGCATCCATTTACAAGCAAAGAAACACATAATCATGGCAATTCAAAAGAATCCATATTTTAATACCTACACATATGAAATGCTTTCATATTTTAATTGGAAAAGTTTTTGTTAACCCTAAATTTGATTATTAGAGTTTGATGATCCAAGTTTAGTATTTTTGGGATGTTACAAACCTTCCCCCCTTAAACAAAATCTCATCCCGAGATTTGAAAAAGGACGAAAAAGATTACCTAGGATTTGAAGAGATCGGGAAACTCTGTCCTGATGTGATCTTCGCGCTCCCAGGTAGCTTCCTCTTCTATGTGGTTGCTCCACTGAATCTTGAGAAACTTGATGCTTCGGGTTCGGGTAGTTCTGAAAGCTTCTTCCAAAATACGGATGGGTACTTCGGGATAGGTCAGGTCATCGTTGATCTCTATGGTCCGGTGATCGATATTTTTGAACACTTCGGTCTTCTCTGGGACATCGAGACACTTGCGAAGTAATGATATATGGAACACATTGTGCACGGCTGACATCTCTTCGGGCAGTTCCAATTGATACGACACTTCTCCTCGATGGTTCAAGATCTTGAAGGGTCCGATATATCTGGGAGCTAACTTTCCTTTGAGTTGGAAACGCTGCATTCCCTTCAATGGAGACACCTTCAGATAAACAAAATCTCCTATGTTGAAGGCGAGGTCTCGACGTCTCTTGTCGGCGTAACTCTTCTGTCTGGATTGGGCGGTCTTGAGGTGCTCACGAATCTTGTGAACCTTCTCTTCTGCTTCTCGTAGGCTGTCGAGTCCGAAAATCTGACTCTCCTACTTCCGACCAGTTTAAAGGGGTGCGACACTTCCTTCCGTACATGAATTCAAATGGGGCCATTTGCAAACTGGCTTGATAACTGTTATTGTATGAAAATTCTGCAAATGGCAGACAATCTTCCCACTTGGATCCATATTCTAACACACATGCTCTCAGCATATCTTCGAGTATTTGGTTTACTCGCTCTGTTTGTCCATCGGTCTGAGGGTGATATGCGGTGCTGAAATCTAGGCGGGTTCCTAAACCTTCTTGGACTTTCTTCCAGAATCTCGAGGTAAACTGAGTTCCTCGATCCGATACAATGTTCTTGGGGACTCCATGCAAACTAACTATTCTAGCGATGTACAACTCTGCTAGCTTTGAACTCTGATATGTGGTCTTGACGGGCAAGAAATGGGCGACTTTGGACAATCTGTCCACTATGACCCAGATAGAGTCATTTCCCCTACTAGAAGTAGGCAGTCCAGTGATAAAATCCATTCCAACGGAATCCCATTTCCATTTCGGAATCTGCAAGGGTTGCAACAATCCAGCGGGTCTTTGATGTCCAGCCTTGACTCGCTGAAATATATCACACTTGGCGATATAGCTTCCGATTTCTCTCTTCATCTTATGCCACCAAAATTGCTCTTTTAAATCTTGATACATCTTAGTTCCTCCGGTTTGGATAGAATAAAGAGTATCATGAGCCTCCTTTAGAATAACTTCTTTCAACTCAGAATCTGCTGGTACACAAAGGCATCCTTTGTACCACAGAACTCGTTCGTTGTCCTCGGTAAATCCGGGTACTTTGCTTGTACCAATACGACGCTTGATTCCGTCGATACTAGCATTTCCTTTTTGCGCCTCTTTGATCTGGCTGATCAAAGTGGGCTGAAGTTCTATGCTAGCCAAAAATCCTTCACTTACTAATTCCATTCGGAAATCTTCCATCTCTTTGTGAAAGCTTGGTTGCTCCTTTAAAATCATGGAGTTCAAGCGGCACGCCAATCTGCTAAGGGCATCTGCTACCACATTGGCTTTACCAGGGTGATAGTGAATGGCCAGATCGTAATCCTTGATTAGCTCAATCCACCTTCTCTGTCTCATATTCAGCTCCTTCTGAGTGAATATATACTTCAGACTCTTGTGATCCGAATAAATCTCACAACGGTTTCCCATCAGGTAATGCCTCCACGTCTTCAGGGCTAGAACTACGGCTGCGAGCTCGAGGTCATGGGTTGGGTAATTTTGCTCATGTTGCTTCAGTTGTCGAGATAGATAAGATATAACTTTGCCTTCTTGCATTAGCACACATCCGAGACCGATCTTGGATGCATCACAATACACATCGAAGGGCTTCGTGATATCCGGCATGATCAAGATTGGGGCTGAAATCAATCTCCTCTTGAGTTCTTGAAAACTCGCTTCACATTTGTCGGTCCATTCAAACTTCTTGTCCTTCTTCAGCAATTGGGTCATGGGTCTGGCGATACTCGAGAATCCTTCTACGAATTTGCGGTAATATCCCGCCAATCCGAGAAATGCACGAACTTGGGTTTGAGTGGTTGGGGCTTGCCAATCTTCTACATCTTTCACTTTGGCAGGGTCAACGGCAATTCCTCCGGCTGATACAATGTGACCGAGGAATCCTACCTCCTGTAACCAGAATTCACATTTGCTAAACTTTGCATACAGTTGATGCTCTCTAAGGGTTCCAAGAATGGTCCGTAGGTCTAGCTCATGTTCTTCTTCCGATTTGGAATAAATCAGAATGTCATCGATGAAAACAATGACAAACTTATCCAGGAAGTCCATAAAAATCTTATTCATGAGATTCATGAAATAAGAGGGGGCATTGGTTAATCCAAAAGACATGAATGTATACTCGTACAATCCATATCTGGTTGTAAAGGCAGTCTTGGGAATATCTTCTACACGAATCTTGAGTTGATGATAGCCAGTCCTAAGATCAATCTTAGAAAACACTTTGGCACCGGTCAACTGATCAAACAAATCTTCTATCTTGGGCAAGGGGTATTTGTTCTTGATAGTGACATCATTCAACTTCCGATAATCCGTACACAAATGGTTACCTCCATCCTTATTGTCCACAAACAAGACAGGTGATCTCCATGGTGACGCACTTGGTTGAATCAATCCAATTTCCAGCATGGCATCCAGTTGCTTCTTCAGTTCTTCTAGCTCAGACGGGTTCATACTATAGGGTCTCTGGGCTATGGGTCCGGTTCTGGGGATTAGTTCGATGATAAACTTGATGTCCCGATCTGGGGGCATACCAGGCAAAACATCTGGAAATACATCGGGGTATTCACAGACTATCCGGACTTGGTCAATGGTAGGTTGGGCTATACTCTTGTTGCATTTAAATTGGCGAGGTAAGGTTTCAGATATATGCTCGACTGATATTCCGGTTGTACTGGTCATGGTTATGGCTTTCTTGGCACAGTCAATCAATCATTTATGTTTGGACATCCAATCCATTCCTAGAACTAATTCCAAACCTTTAGTTCCAAGTACTATCAGATTTGCATAAAACTCTATGCCATGGATTCGGATAGGGACGTCTTTGCAAATTTGCCTAGCCTTGGTGGTTGATCCGGGAATTTGAACAATCATAACATGCTTCAGTTTGGTTGGTTGAATTTTACTAGTGCATGCAAATTCTTCGGTGAAAAATGAGTGCGATGCACCAGAATCAAACAACACTCGTTCAAGTACTGAATTAACAGAAAACATACCCAGCACGACGTCTGGCGCTTCCTGAGCTTCTTCAGCATGCATGAGAAAAAGACGGCCATTGCGGTTGAGCGAATTCCCTGGGGCAAACCTTCTTCCTGGATGAACACGACGCTGTTGCTGAGTTGGGGCATTGGCATTGGGTGCTGCAGCATTATTCTTGTTGGGGCACTCGTTGGAATAGTGGCCTTTATTTCCACAGTCATAACAAGTCACTTGGGACTTGTCCTTTGCTGCTACAGGCACAGCATTGCTTCCAGTCCTCGGGGCAGTGTTGGTGTTGGCGGTAGCATTGTTGTTGTTGAAATTGGGTGGGGCACGGTTGAAATTGCTAGCGTTGCTGGGGTTGTTGTGATTTCCTCCGGGCCTAGGGTTTCCACGGTTGGGATAGGTCGGACGGTTCATCGGGGGTCTGTTGGTTCTTGGGGCAAATCCGGGAGATGGGTTAGGGCGATACTTTGGGGTCTGATGGGTTCCTGGCTGATGCATCATGCGACGCTTGCGGTTCTCATTGGCTTGATTGATCTTTCCTTCCATCTGGATAGCAGAGTCGACAAGGGATTCAAAATCAGCAAATGGGATATTGACTAACACTGTCTGCATCTCATTATGCAGACCATTCAGGAATCTTTCTTTCTTCCTGGCTTCGGTGTCGATCTCATCCAGGGCATACCTAGCTAATGACAAAAATTTGTCACGGTATTCCACTACGGTCATCCTTCCTTGCTTCAGTTCTCTGAACTCGTCTCTCATTCTCTTGATCAAACCCGGTGGCAGATGGGTTCTGCTAAACTTGACCTTGAATTCCTCCCAGGTCATCATCTGGCCTCCGGTCATTGCACGAACACTGTTCCAACATGCCCTGGCATCTCCGGCTAGATAGTGGGTGGCGAACAGAACTTTCTCGTTGGCTTCCACTCCGGCGACTTCTAGGTTATTTTCCATAGTTTGCAGCCAATCATTGGCGTCTAGGGGTTCTTCTGACTTAGTGAAAACAGGTGGGTTGGTATTCTGGAAATTTTTGAGCTTAGATCCATGGTTGTCCTGGTTTCCGTGGCCTTGGTTGTTGTGGGCTAGCTGAGCTATCTGTTGCAGAGTGGCTAGGTTGGCTTGACGTTCCGCTCTTTCAGCTTCGTGGTCAGAGGTCAACATTTGCAGAATCTGCAACATCGGGTCCGGGGATGAACCACTTCCTCCACGTGGCATCTGAAATTGGGATAGATCATGAGAAAAGAGGGAAATTTCTAAGGTTCTGGGATTTTGAAAAGTTTTTAAAGTTTGACTCAGATTTTTCTAGCAACTTGCTTTTTCATTCATTCATTCATTCATAGCACACGATACAACACACACCACCACAAAGAAAAACAGATGGTTTTAAGAACCATTCTGAAAACTACGATACAGTGGGACCGAATACTACTCACTACGCTAGTGCTCAAGTGCTACTACTCCTTGGAATCTGTGGCTTCGTCATCTTCATCGTCATCGATGAAGGTGAAATCACCCTCATCAGTGAAGAAGTCCATAGCCTGATCCTCCAGAAAATCATCATCATCGCTGAGGTAGGAGTAGGGGTCTCCATGAAGATCCTCTCTGGCATTCTCCCTTTCCTCTAACTACATGTCTCTCTCGTGGATGGTCTCCTCCAAATATGAGATATGGTGGCGAAGATGGGCAATAATGCGCTCCTTCTTGTCGAGCTGACGGCGGCAAGACTTGCGATCCTTTGCTAGCATGGCGATGGTTTGGTCCTTCGTCTTGATGATGGCAGACTTCTGGTTGGAGTAGTCACGGCAGTTATCCAACTCCTGCTGACGATCGTACATCATGAAGCTAAGGTGGTCCAATTGGGTCTTCAGCTCGGGGTGATATGGGGCTTCTAGTGGTTGTCCATTAGCATCACGCCTTGGGCAAAACTCAAAGCGAGTACCCTTGATCTGATTGATACTCTGCCCACAGAGACGGGAAAGAGCTTCCTGCATGGCCCTAGCAAGTCCATCGAGCCAGTTGTTCTCTCTTAAGGTAAACTGAATTCCTTCCGCAGTGGGAGGTTCAATCTTCCCTCGGAGACTTGCAACAATTAGCAACTGCAGATCTTCTCCTCCTTGATCATTGAGCTGAGCTCCGAAGAACTAGGGGTGCGGACGCTCCAGAAGTTCCAAAAGATGGTCCAAATCCCTCTCAAAGATAAGGTCTCCTCCATTCCCCAACTGATAAAACTTGTTGTACTTCACGTCAATCTATAAGAATATAGGATGAGTAAGTTAGTAGAGTGATCAATTGTGTCAAAATTTTATGTATTTTGCAAGAGTTTTTGAGGAACATGAATTTTCATGAAAGAATCAAAGGGATAAGAACGAGAATAAGTTTTTGTAAATATTTGTTTTCTTTGGTTTTGAAACTAAGTTTTTGATTGAAACGTCCAGTCTAACTAGGGTCTCCTATGGTCAGGATGGCTCTGATACCAACTTGTCAACACCCGGATTTTTAATTCCAGATGTCTGTTATGCCATACATCGCAATCCCAGGATTACCATTTTTGCGAGACATAACAGAATTGGATACCACAGTACATCATCCATTACAAACCATACATAAGGTCTTACACAAATAGGGATCTCATGATCCAGTTCTTAATACAACTTCAAGCAGCGGAATACGTAATAATAACGGTAGCGTAGGCGAAGCTCCATCTTCGGGGTCACAGGCAATGCTGACGATGGGAGATGATCCTAGTTGTCGTAACCTTCCTGGGGTCCATCCTCCAGGTACTCCTCTTCATAGTCTGGCCACGGGAATAGCCAGGGACAAAGCCATGAGTACTCTTTAAGTACTCGCAAACTAATACTAACAAGTAAAAGGGGTTTTTGGTAATAGGACACTAGGCTCTAGGGTTGTTTTGCAAGAAGCCAGATTTATCTCTACTAAGTTCAGAAACAAGAGAGCTAGTTGAAGTTTATACTCCTAAGTGTGAATTTCTATTTCATATCACAACCCTGTTGTGGTCAAGTCAAAGTCTCAATTCATTTCACAAGTCATTTTGAAAAGTCTGACGGGGGAACAGTATGGCCACTCCAACTGTCCATAACCGCGGACGCGGCTATTCGAATAGTTTGACAATCTGATGAGATTGTACACTTTCACCACAACATTTGATACATCCGTCAGGAATAAATCCTGAATTCACCATACTCAGTATGCGGATAATCAATCATAACCTTTCAATTACACGCCCTAGTATAAGCACCTCTCCTGTGAGTTTGGCCTCCCAACCATGACCAACTGTCATCTTGGGTACTGCACAGGTGGACAATCTTCACAAGGTAGCCTCAGCTCAGACCTTGGCCATGAGGGAACTAACACTAAGGTATATAAGTTTCCAGTCAAGCCCTACCCAATTCTCGGGTATTGTGGTTGTACGATAAAATTGGAATGGTATCGCATCCAGACAACCATCAGTTTTATAAAGGGCTAAGGCTCATGCCTCAACATTTTCATCACCAAAATCATCAGGTGTTTGGAAACACATGTCCAAAACATCTCAGTACAATGATCCATCATTCTAAGGTTTTCATAACCATTTTCACCAAGTATTCCCATCTAATGTTGATCAAGTTTTATGCTTAGCACTAGCATCTACAAGTGAGTGTAATTACTAATGAGGGGTGGTAAACTAGTGGAGTTTAACTAAGTTTAATCTTATGCCTTAGGATGACATCAAGATTATCTAGCTTAGGCCAAATTTTATGCTCTTTATGCAACCTTCAATTATCCTTCTAGTATCTACCATTTATTCTAGTAACTCTAAGTAAGAGCTTTGATAAAGAAATAAAGTAATAAGCTTGCAAGTAAAACTAGGATTGGGTATCATCCAATGTATCTAACCAAGTATGCTTAGTGCATTGCATAGGTTATTTAACTCTCATAATTGCAAGTGTTAGCTTGCATAGGTATAGTATCAGCTTGCATTGGTCCACTTGGTTAGTAAAGCTTGCCTTGTGCAGAGCAGTGGTTGAAGTTCTCCTCGGCTTCTTCTTCGTAGAATCCTCCTTCCTCCTCGTATCCTTGGTCGGTACTAGCGTCTATAAATAAATACGATGTACACAATCACCAAACAATACTTAACTACTTGCAATCATCACACAAAAGGGTCCTATAGATGATCTAGCGTCATCACTAACATTACAATATTAAAGCTTGGTTTAATTCCTTTTATTTTTAGAAAAGTAATTTCTACTCATTGAAAAACTACTTAAGATTTAATATTCTCCAAACCAAACATGGGATCATGTTGACACATGTCATCACCACATATTTTAGTCCATGGGGATATGATTTAAAGTGGTGTCACAATTTAATAAGGTTTTTACCCTTTTATTTTAATTAAATAAAGTGACTAGAAATGCCTATGGGGCATTCTTTTATTACTTGAACATTATTTTTGTAAGTAAACCTATATATTTTTCTATATTCTCAAAGGTATGGTTGAAGGTGATTTTTGAGAGTTGGAATGAACTCAAAAGCTATTATGGTTTTAATTTGAAAAATGTTTGAATGCAGAAAAGGTTCTGCCTTGTTATTTTTACCAAGGATGATCTACAGATCCAAATGACTTGAATCCAACGGGCTTGGATTCTGCACTTCCAGACCTTTCTAACAAAATTAGTTTCATTCGATTTGGTGCACTGAATCGACCTGGGTTGATTTTTGAAACTGGGTACAGAAGTGTGTTTGAAATAAAATGGAAAAGGTTAAATTCAAATAGCTGGGTTGCGCGGGAAGCGATACTAGGCCGGCCTGCTAAGCACAGCGCTTACGCGGGCTGGTTACGTGGATGTCCCCACGCGTCAGTGAGACGAGGGGGTGCGAAGTGGTATGGGGCGATGTGGTGTGTTCGCTCTGGTTCTAATCCAACGGCTGAGAGTCATCGTCGATGATGGGCAACGCCGGCGAGACAGAAACCTAGCACGGCCGGTGGGGGTTGTTGGGGGCTCACCGGGGTTCAAGCGAGGGTCGGTGAGGCGGGCGAACGACGAAGTCGATGATGGCGAACCTCCTGGTACTAGCAGCTTCTCCTGGGGCGGCTCCAATCGCTGGCTCCCTTCTTCTCCAGTAGCGGCGGGCTCCGGTGAAATTCCGGCGATGCGCTGCTCGCCTTGCTCCGGGAACGGGGTGGCACGATCAGTGAGGAGAGGGGAGTGAGATGGTGTGCTCAATTCGGCTGGGGGTGGCCTCTATTTATAGTTAAGCGAGGGGACCGACGTGGTGCAAGGTGAGCTCGTCGTGGTCGACGGTACAGACGGCTATCGGCGTGGGCGACGGTAGGGGCGGTGCGGTGCTCCCTGGCGATGCTCAACGACACGGTGGCGAGACGTGGGGCGGTGTGGTTTGGTTGGAACGCGACGATGCTCTGCGCGTGCCCGACGGAAGATTTAATGGCGCACAACGCGCGTGGTCCCCGCGCCGGCGAACGAGCGTATCTGCAGGCTTACTGGGACGGTGGTGATCACGTATGCACGCGGCGAGGGCGGCGCGCAGTCTGTGGGCTTCGGTCGAGGGTGGCGCTCTGGCGCATGCTCGGCATGGTTGCTGGCGAGCTTGGCATGGTTTGTGCGCGTGGTCCAGTGGCTGGCAGGGTTCGAGCACTGGACAGGGAGTGGCGGTGGGGTGCTGGCTGCCTCCTAGACATGTTGTTTAGGCTTGGTGCTTGCTCTGGCTAGCTAGCCATTGTCGGCTGGCAAGGAGATGCTCGGGTTGGCATGGCATGGGGCAAAGTGTAGGGGCTAGGGTTTGTCTAAGCACTGGTTGGCACTGGGGGAGACAAGGGTGATCAATGGTGAACATTGCTTAGCCCAATTACTGCTCCAAACAGTGAAGTTAGGCCAGTTTGATTTGTTTCTGCCAAGTGTTTGATGAAATGGCCGCAAGAATTCAAGTTTTGAATTTTGAAAATATTTTTGGTGGGTGTGCTAGGTTGGTGTTGGTGAGTCTGCAGATGCTTGGGTTTTGAAAGTTGAGCTTGTTTGAGTGGTTTTTGAAAAAGTGGGATCTTCCCATATGATAAAGATTCAATTTTGAACTGTCCTTTAAACTATGCATTTAAATGTTTTTGGATGATCACAAAGTGGGCCTTGATACTTTGTTATGATTACAATCAAGGGGTGCAAAGATCCAGAAAAGTTTCTGTTAGGTTCTGAAAGTTTGAGACAACCAAAGTAAGCATGGGAGTTAAATTGGTCCAAATGACCATTCCCTTATTTTATTTGTTTTGATTTACTTGTCTTTGAGAAAAGTTTGGGAATTGTTTAGATGATGTTTATTTCACCTAAGCATCCATTTACAAGCAAAGAAACACATAATCATGGCAATTCAAAAGAATCCATATTTTAATACCTACACATATGAAATGCTTTCATATTTTAATTGGAAAAGTTTTTGTTAACCCTAAATTTGATGATTAGAGTTTGATGATCCAAGTTTAGTATTTTTGGGATGTTACAATCTGCTTGTAGTCTCTGTTCGCCCGCGCATGCCCCACAACCTCGCCTTCTTCTTCGACTGAATGCCGCCACCTACTGCTTCCACTCCGACGACCCCCCATGGTGAGACTTGATCGCCCCCTCCTCTCTGGTTGACGCACGCCTACTCTCCTCACTCGCGCGTTTCTAACGCACCCTTCAATTTGTCTTCCCGTGCCGTACAGCCTTCCTAACGACGACGTCGAGCTCGCCCATCGCCAGGACCATCTCCGGTGAGCGACTCACATCATCCTCGTGCGCCCCTTCGTCCACTTAAACCACCTCGAGCATCCTATTGTCACTACAAACTCGGTGAGCCGCCTCATCCTCTCCCTCGCTTCCTGTAGCCGCCGCAACGCCATAGCCAGTGCGTCACCGCCGCTCGCCGCTGCCAAGTTGTAACATCCCAGCATTTAGGAACCTATTGAAGGGTAGATTTAGGATTATGTATAGTTGCATGCATCTATTTGTGAAAAGGTGGGTAAAATTTTCGCCAAATAAAACTTTAAGTGATCAATGCTTCTTTCTTACTTTAAGATTAGATTTAGACTTAAAGGAGGATTGTTATAAACTTTGATGTGATCTTAAAAGAAGTATGTGTGTTTTGAAATGGGTTTGAAATAAAAAAACTTAAGTGTTTGAATAATAATTTAAAAGATTCAGATATAAGATTTGAATCTTAAATTAATTAAGATATAGGTAGTATAACTTAAATCTCAAAACAATAGAAATTATGAAATTCATTTTCATATTATAAAGACATAAACAAATTACAACAGAATAAAGAATAAGGATATTCTTTATTAATAATAATATAATCTTTATTACAATTGACTAAAATAAAGATTACAAGAACTATAAAAGAAAAATTACAAAGGACTAAGAAAATTACATCTATTAACTATCCTATATCTAAAACCTAAACAACATCTTCATCTTTATCTTTGAACTTGCAAAACAAAGATTAAACAGAAATAAAAACAAGATTAGTGTTAGTAGATATTTCTCTCAGATATGTCAGTGAGGTGCACTTGACAATCTCATCATTAAGAAATATTAAGGAGGGGCAAGTTTGACCAATATGAAAGATTTCATCTTTCATAAATTCCCATCCATAATACAAATGACAGCCAAAAAGGGACCAATTCACCAGCCAGAATAGTAAGTTCAAATTTTCTGAACCTATCCATATGTACAGAGCAGGCACACAGGCTGCACACACACAAGCATGCAAAGGGTGTAATGTCGACTTCACAAGCACAGCCAGATCAAACAAAACCAGAGCACAGCCATGGGGAAGCACCTCAGTGCAACACCACACCACACCAGAGCACAGCACAGCCAAGGTGAACAACAAGTAAACCAAGAACAGTGGCCAAAACAACCACCAGATTAACCCAAACATCACCAGGATGGTGACATAAGGAGGGGGATGAACCAGGTGGAGAGCAAGGCCAAGCCCAGGAGCTAGGAGGAGCAGGCTAGCTCCAGATCAAGCACAGGAGTCCAGCAAAACCAGATCAAGATCATCACCAACTTACTCCACAAATATCAGCTTTTGTGGTGAGTTTCATAAAACCTTCACATGATCTAATCATCTTATTTAGAGAAAGGCATGCGTTGTTTTACAAAACAAACCCTCAGAAGACACCCAAGTGGGGTGAATCCATCATAGGGATTTCTGAAAATCTAAAGGCAAACAGCAAAGCACCAGAATCCAACTAGAGCTCAGAGCAACATCCTTGCTCTGGTTGTCAAACAATATTCTACAATTCAATCATAAATATACCTATGATCTATTTCTAGGCAAATCCCTAAAAGAAGGGTAGCACCTTAGAAACAAATCTTTGGGATCCATAGATTGATTAAGCTCACTATCATTTTTCCAAGCTATGATTCAATAAAGAGTAGCTGGTACCACTACTAGGACTATCTGGATGAACCAATTAGATAAGATTTGAATCCCTAAGCCTCAGACCAACATCATTGGTCATATGGAATTCAGAGAAGAGCATCTCTATTTATGTTTCAAAGCCAAGATTATTTTAAACATAAACTAACCAAATCCATGGTTTAGAATCAAACTTGTGTGCCATACATGATGGTGTCACAAAAACAATCCATTATGAATCAGGAAAGACAGTAAATCATCATAGATTCAGACAATCAACTAACTAATCATTTTCCTGTTAACACAGGAATCATAACTAGGATATTTTTATGTTACACTTCACTGTTTGAGATCATGATGATCTCAGACCACATGTTAATTCCCAAACTAACAACACTAGGACAGTAGCTATATCCTACCATAATCAAGACCATGAATCCAATAAACAGTAGGAAGCTATCAAATCATTGGCTTTACCACGCATGTTTCCCATACAACCACATCATTTGAATCAGATGCAATCCAAGCATCAAATCATCTAATAAGCCACCAGAAACATCATATATCATTTTAAGCAACAATCCTCAGGCCAATAAGCATTTAGCATGTGTACAGATCATCTAGTACATGAACAAGCACATCACAGGAACCCAAAAGGGATAATCATCCTAATCTGAATCAGACAGTAGCCAAAGAGGACACTTCTAAAATCTAGTATCGAATCAGCAAACACAGAGAGCACTAGGAGAGGGGAATCAAACTCACCGTAGGTCCTCGCTGAAGGATAGAAGAGGAAGCAGGGGGCCGACGGCCATGGCGGCACGGGGCGCACCCCAGAGGGGGAGCTACAACCCGCACGGCGCCACGGCAACGACCCTGATCACGCCTAGAGGCGCAGAGCATCACCTCAATGCACGACGACCACGGTCGCACTTGAATCCATGCCAATCCCCAAACCCTAGGGTTCGGGACAGCATCGATCCATCACAGGAGAGCCCTAGGCTCGAATCCAATTGGATAGAACAAACGGGCGTCGTCGACAACCTCCTCATACACCACAGCAACGACCAGAATGGCCGACGGCGGCAGGAATCGCCGGTGGCGGCATCGCCGGCCACAGGGTCGGGGTCAAAGGAGGAGAAGATGAACTCGAGGGAGAGTGAGAGAGGCAGTGAGGAGTGGGCCGAGCTGGGCCAGACCCTTCGGGGTGGCTCTTTTGTCTAGTACTAGTGGGCCAACAGGTCCCAATAAGAATAACCAGCCCAGAAACAATTTCAGGCCTGTTTTAATAAAAAGAAAAAGACCAAAATACCCCTAGACTTAATAAAATTCTAGAAAATAAAATAAAAATCCAAAAATTATACATAAAATATTTTTGGATTCACAAAAATCCAAACTACCTAAATAAAATAAAATTATAAAATTTTAGACAATTAAATTTTATTAGGAATTTTGTAAATTATATATTCCTTATGGAATTTTACAAAATTATTGAAAGGTTATAAAATTAATTAAAATTCACTTTCATTATATATTCCTTATGGAATTGTACAAGGCAAGTTCATCACTTTCTCATGTCCTTTGAAGAGTCTTTATCAAAGTATTTGCAAATTGTGTGTTATCATATATGCTATAAAGAAAGAAAATATTATTTTCACAAATAAAGAAATTATAGATATCATCCTAAATGGTGATATGATGGAGCAATTGAACTTAGAGTTCTAATTGCAACAATGATGATTAAGTAGGGACTTAATAACCCCTGACATCAGTGATTCTAGCGCCATATAATACGCGTTAGCCATGAGATTTGGAATGGGACAGAGAAGTCAGCTGTATCTTCTTCCTCTCTCATGAAGCCGGATGTGCAGGTCGTGGCTGTTATCCTCGTAGCATGCATATTAATTGGTAATTCATAGAGGATATGTAGCATATGGGTGGAAACCCTCAACGTCCCACGATAGTTCTGGCATCTAACGGTTTGTACAAGCCATTGCCGTAATTCATTGTGTGGGCATGGTGTACACCAAGGAGGCATGCGGGGTCGCGAAGGGGGCAGTGATTGGCTTGGACCAACTACTGGGCCCCACATCATGGAATTGTGGACGGGAAAGTACGCCCGGTTGTGCAATAAGGAGTTGATCTCTCATGGGTAAAGTAACGCACCTCTGCAGAGTGTAAGAATTGTAACTTGTTACTCCCTGTTCCGGGAAGAAGCTACGAACGCAGCAGGAAAGGAACTCCATGAAAGTTCTAGTCAACCTGTGAAGGCTGATTGTCATAGTCTTTCAGAATAAAATCAATCTTTGAAGAAAGATTTACAAAAACGGCATAGTGCCAAGGATTTATAATCCGAGGTGGTAGTTAGAGCATCAAACTTCCCACCTTGCATATAATGAACTTGTTGGGTAACGTTGTTACTCATTCTTTCCTTTGATCCCTTGCTTAGACTCTGAGGATTCCGAAGACGTGCCAATGTATGCAGCCGAATACCAAGAAGACGTGTTCTACGAGGAACCTGATCTATCCGGAGGAGTTGAAGGCGTGGACTACGAGATCCGCTACGGTGTCGATGAGAACGAGTCCACTTAAGGGTCTAGATATTAGTAACTAATGGAGTCGAGCAGCATGAGCTCTATAAAATAAGCTGTTGAGCCCCCACTCCTAGTTGGAGTTGTTACTTTTAAATTCCTGCTGAACATCTTATATTTTGGTTTGTAAGTTGGATCTTTTGGAAGTCTTGAACTTCTGGTATTGTAATAATAATAATGTGTGTACCTTTGTAATATGGACCCGCAATGTTTCTGTTGTACCACTCTGAGGGATGTGATATTTACATAACGGTGTTTTGTGGATGCCATGTCAACGACTATAGTGTACTACACATGCAGTGGTTGCTGGCTCACCGCACAAGCGCCGCCAGTTCCTGGTCGCTGTGCTTTAGTCTGTTAGATCCACATCGTATGGATAAGATTAGATCTAATTGAAACGGTATGAACTGTTCTGTGTCGCACGATTCTAATTAGGTCCAACGCTCCACATCGCTCGATCCAGACAAAACGGTACAGACCAATAAGAATAAGACACGTGGCCCAGTCTGTGTTTTAAAAACAGAAACATTTCTATTAGATGAATGTTTTGCAAAATTCATAACTTTTGATCGACACGTCCAAAATTAACAAAATTTTATATCATTGGAATCAGGAAAAAGAAACCCTTGTAACAATGACCTTAGTTTACTAATTTGCTTCTGAAAAATTAGATGATTTTGCAGAAACATTTCTAGGCCTATTTTGTGTATAAAATTTATTCTAAAATGGATTTTTGAGTAAAACCTTTTTCAAACTCTCTAACCCTAAACACTAAGTTTTGGATTCAAAAATATATTTGATTAACCTTAGAAAATTGTTCCTTTAAATAAAGGCATTTTGGGTAAAACAAAAATGTTGCTATTATTTAAAAATGATTTTTGGGTGAAACCTTTTGTAATGGATTAGTTTTAAACACTTTAACCATAAATACTAACATTTGTGTTTAAAAACATATTTGGCTAACTCTACAAAATATTACTTTGATTTAAAATCATTTCTAGCAAAACAAAAATGATTTAAATGGCCCATTTTTCACTAACTTGATTTTAATGGTTTTGCCACTTTTATAAATGACCAATAGGTGTTTTAAAATGTTTATAGCCTATTAGAAACCACATTTCCAAATAAAACAACCTTTTGCATGCTTGTATGCATTGCCTTGTTTTTATTATTTTATGTGGTGAATTGTTTGAATGCTAGTTTGAATATGTGCTTGCTTGATAGATTTGTAGTGAACTTTGAAGAGTGTGACATTAGCAAGATCAAGGAGTGAACTTAGTTTCTCTACCAAAAAGGCAAGTGGTGCTTCATACATTTTGTCCTACTATTTTGACTATGCATTAGTGATATTTCTAAGTAGGACTTGCATGGAATTTTTACTAAGTATGCTATGCCTTGGGAAATCCTAGTAGATGATGCCTTAGTAGAATTTTCCCTAATTTAAGATTCCTACTACTATCATGCTTAGCCTAGCTAGTGGCAAACAAGGGTGGTTTATATACATGCTATGAAAATTTTGCTAAGTCTTTTGACTTATGTTTTGCTTAATAAAACTACTAAGTGAATGTATCACCTAGGTGGAATGGTGAGAATGGGATATGTTGAGTGGTTACACAAGTCCAGTAAACTAGGAAACTTGTGTACCACAAGTCTAGTTTACTGGGGAATACTTGTGTATCACACCTGTGGAAAGCCACCCAGGAACAAAGAGATTTGAGATGTCAAATGTTGAGAAGCTTCTAGTGCAACCACATGGTATATGGGCTCTGCCAGGATCATATAGGTTGTAATAACTTAGCCAGATGGACAGAAGGTGGTAGGGGTGATAGGATTGGAACGCATCCATTTGGTCTAAGGTAAGGCTTCTGAAAGATCTTGTCTCGATGCATGTCGAGTCTTGTGGGAAAAGTGCACCACCTCTCGAGAGAGTAAATCTAAGTACTTAGTCGTGTCCCCGGCAATGGACAATTTGAGCATCAAGACATGGAAGCTATCAAGGATCTCCTCATCCCAATTTCTAAGTTAAAAGCTTGTGGTTGAACAAGGGTTAAAGGTTAACCAATTCAATTGATTGTTCCTTGGGTGATTTTGATAAACAAAAACTTAGTGTTTTCAAATTATAAGGAAAACCTTATTTCGAGCAAAGCAAGCCTAAGCTCCACTTAGCCAAATGCATATAGATGATAGATACCACTATTCTACCATAGTATCACTTGCCAATACAATTCAAATGTATTGACCCTTGTGGCTGTAACTTATTATGTTGCAGGTTTGTTTGATGTTAGTGAAGTTTGTTTAGGATTACAAGTACAACCAACATGATTGCATGTGGCACTTTGAAGATGAAGGACTCCATGCTATATAGATTTTTCTGCTGATTGTAATGAGATAGCCAAATGATCTATGTAAGATGTAATGAATTATTTTATTCCTGGTTATAAAGTTGTATTGTGACCTTTGTTTCTTGATATTACATCTTAAACTATGGATGCTAGCTATTGATCCAGGGACTAGCATTGTAAACACAGGGATCTCTACCTTATCAGGTTGGGACCTCTACAGATGGTAACAGAGCACTGTGTTGCCTGTAGGATTGTAACCCTAGGATTGTACAAAACCCCTTAGAAAATATAGGAGTTGTATTTGTTCCAAACTTATTTACAAACAATCTTGTAAACTCTTTCCTCAACCTTTTTGTTTTGATTCTACATCTCCCCTCTTTTCAACTTGATGGACAAGTGTTGGGGATATGCTATATGGGTATCCTTATAGCATGTCTCTTATCCGGCTAACCCGGGTGGCCCATAGTCGGTAGCATGGCCTATGGCCTGCTGGGCGGCCCAGTTAGATGGATCCAGAAGGGAGACCCATGCCGGATAAAGGAAGGCTATGGTGGAGTCACCAACGTACCTGGAGCCTTGGAGTACAAGATACACAAGACTAGTAATAGACAGTGTAGGACTCGGTAACCTGTCTGGCTAGGACTTTTCCCTGTAACCCGAGGACCTAGAGACTATATAAGTCGGGCCTATGGGAGCCTTTAGGGCATGATCATAGACAACATCACACAACCTCGCACAGCGAACCTATCTCTGTAACTCGGCGTATTGCCCTTATAGTGATTTATATCAGGAGTAGGATTCCGCCACCGTCGTGGGATCTAAACCTGGGTAAGCTGTGTTACCTCATACCCGTCAACCGTCTGCCTTACCCCACGTCTCTAAACACGCATTATGAGGACCCCTCCATGGCGTACTCGTCGGCAATACCACGACAGTTGGCACCCACCGTGGGGCAAGAGGCGCTCCAGGCTCTTCAGCGGGCGAGGACCAAGATCTTCGCGGGAATCGGCGAAACCGTAACCATCGGTCGCGTTCTCTTCTCCGGCAACATTCCGATCGTCCCTCCCGACGAGTTCTGGATCTCGGCGAAGACGAACCCTATGCGGTGTTCGATCGTTCCTATCAGAGACATCCACCTCTTCATCGGCGAAACCGACTCGGGCACTAGTTCTCTGGGAGTCGGAGGAGCACCAAGGCCCGCACGGACCGCCTACGGGCAGGACACTTTCACGGAAGGATCGATGTCGGATCTCTCTTCGGAGTTTGCCGGCAAAGATCGGAAAAATTCAAGGCCCACCCAAACCGCCCCTGTGCAGGATATAAAGGTGGAAGATCACTTCAAATCCGTCGGCTTCGTCTGTGCGTCTGGACAGCAGAGATCCAAGTTTGTCGGCGTGGTTACCATCTTCGATCTGGCGCGCTGCATTTAGAGAGAGGGTGAAAACCCCCGCAATTACCTGGCCAGGTGGCTCCGTATACGAGCTGATCTAGCCCACTACCCCGATGATAACGCTTTGTATCACTTCGTGGAAGGACTGGACCACGGCACGCTTCTCCGACATTCTTTAAGACGGAAGTAGGCAACAGGATGCCTTACCTCGAAGAGATGGTGAGCACCATCAACAGCTACGCGGCAGCTGACGCGGCAGCCCAGATGGAGCTTGCGCTCAAAGACGGAGAACCTCTGATTCAGCAGGCGCCGCCACCGCCTCCTGCCGCCATCGCCGTAGCAGCACCACCACCTCCAGTCATCGTCGAGGCCGTTGCACCTCCACCGCCCGTCATCGAGGAAGTCCTGGCACCCTCCGACTCCGTCATTGACGCGCTTTATGCTGATTTCAGTGCAGATTCAGAGGAGATAGACTTCAGTCTAGAAGAGCTAGACTCCGCTATGCAGGAGATGGAGGAGGAGTACTCGCGCGACGAGCAAGCCAACAATGTCGTCACGTCCCGAGGGTTGTTCGTCACCATTGGGACGGCGATGGATGAAGATCAACCCGGACGAGCTCCGCCTATAGCGCTGGAAAAGGGGAAGGGGCCACTTATTGCTGCTGACGATGATCGCGCAAAAGTCATGCCTCCTCCGCCTAACCCAGTGCAGCAGCCGCAGGAACTCGGCACCGGCCCGAGCAACAACAACACCGCAAACTTGCCGCCTCCAGCATCTACATCTGCAGCAGCCCAAGTTACTCCAGCTGATAGAGTGATGTACGGCAATCTCCTCGTCGAGCCACTAACTGTTGCTCATATCCGGAACGTGACCCAGCTTGACGAGAAGCGCCAGCAGCTGCTGGAGAAAGCGCAAGCCATCACGGAGCAAGGCGCTAAACTAGATCGAGATTTGGTCAACGCGCAGAAGTCCATAGAAAAAGCTAGAGCAATGGAGGCCGAGTACAAGAATCTGCTACAGCAGCAGAAGGCTAAGAAAGCTCCGGCTCGCGTCATCAACGATCCTGGTGTACGGCGCAACCTAGGATGGGCTCCCTCGAGGCCGGCACAGGACAAGCCATACATTGACAGTGAAGGCAAGCAGGTGATGCCCACCCCACTCCTTAACCTTGCCGTCGCCAAGACCCTTCTGGAGCAGGATAGATCGCCTGAGGCAATGGAACAGGTCTATGACCTAGTGGCCAAGGCGGTGAAGCAGCAGGAAAAGGCCACCTCTCAGAGGCTTGAGTCTAACCCAGCGCTCTGCCAATCTAGCCAGTACAAGCCGCCAAGGGACAGATCTCCTCTTGATGTCGGGTCCCAGACAGGTTCATCAGAACGAAGACGGAGGGATACGTGCAACAGGAAGGATGCCATCCCCATATCCTCCGACCATGGAGAAAAGGCCCGACCTCGTCGCCCTTCGCCACTGCCCCGATCTCCACGACATCATGAATATTACAAGGCTCACCATCGTACGGATATGCCCCCACCAAAGCAGTGCGGCATCGTCATCCGCGACAACGCGGAGCAGACCCGTCATGACGGAGAGCGCAACCAAGGACGCAAGAGCAGGTCACGCCATGACCCTCCGCGTCCGACAAGCAACCGTGACAGACGTGAGGCGTCGCAGGAGGGTAACAACAAGAAGGCTAACCCACCGCCACCTCCGCCTCCGTCACCACCAAGCAGTCACCATGGCGGAGGAGACCCGCGTCGTTCACGCAGCCCATCCCCTGTTGACAAAAAGAAGAAGAACCCGGAGCCATACGATGCACGTTCGCGGATCGATAAGATCCATGAGGCCCGGGAAGGACCATACCTGGGACCACGTTGCTTTGGACCTGCAATACGGTCCGCAACTTACCCTAAAGGTTTCTGGATTGACAAGACCATCAAACCCTATGACGGCACCGCCAAGCCAGCCACATGGTTGCAGGACTACGGCAACGCGGCGGAGATTGCTAGAGGAAACCCCAACATCGTCGTCAAGTACCTCTCGTTAATGTTGGCAGGCACGACCCGTCAATGGATCGACGACTTACCGGAGAAATCTATCTACAACTGGCTGGACATGCAAGAAGCATTCACCAAGAACTTTGAGGGTACATACAAGCGTCCCTGCACTGTCGGCGATCTACAGCGGTGCATGCAAGAGAAAGACGAGACATCTCGCGCCTACCTCTCCCGCTGGCTGGATATGAAGAATTCCTGCGCGGGAGTGCATGCTCAGACTGCCATGGCCGCCTTCATCGATGGGTTGGAAAGGGGCACGCTGCTCTGACATAAGCTGAAGCGCTTGCAGGACAATCACCAGCTTGACTTGAACCAGATGATTCAGTTGGCTAGTGAGTCGCAGCTGCCGATGACGACGCTCGCGGCTCCTTGCCGGCAACGTCCGTTCCAACTCAATCTCGGAGGAACAGCAGTACAAAGCGGAAAACCGCTCCAGAAGAAAAGCAATCTACCGACATGGTCGCTATGACTTTTGCAGGACGAGGAGAAGGAGGACAACATGGCCGAGGAAGGGGAGCGGGTCGTGGGCAGCAACGAGGAAGTGAAACCACCTCGGCGCCACTCCGCGTTCCCTAAACCTACGAAGAGTACCGGGATATGTCGTGCCTCGTACACCTCGACGCCAACGGCAAGGCCACCCATACCAATCGACACTGCAAGTTTGTCAACGACCTCAAGGAAGACCTGGAGTCCGGCTACAAGCAAAGTCGGAAGAACAGACCGCGAGGAAAGGGCAAGGGGAAGAAGAAGGAGGAGGAGTCCAAGGATTCAAGTGACATGGATGAGGACGTCGACCCCAAGCATGCCGCCAAGAGCGATGACAAGGGCAAGAACCCCTTCGCAAAGAAGGCCCCAGTCTACCACACTTTCCTTGGAACCCCCACCGTCCGACAACAGAAGACCTCTCTGAGGATCTTGATGGCTACTCTCCCCCAGTTCCCCAGTACCAGCGCTGGTCGGAGGTTCCAATAACTTGGGACAGGACGGACCACCCAGACCTTATACCCATGGAAAACCAGTACGCCATGGTCATCAACCCCTTGATTGACGGCGTGGAGTTCACCAAGTGTATGGTGGATAGTGGAAGCAGCATCAACATCATGTACCTGGATACACTGCAGAAGATGAACTTGACGCAGGCAAACCTAAGGCGGACCAACACCATATTCCATGGCGTAGTTCCTGGTCGGGAGGATCGGTCCCTTGGGTGCATTACACTTTAGGTTGCCTTTGGCGACGTTAATAATTACCGCCAAGAGTGCATGACCTTCGAGGTGGTCCCCTTCAAGAGCGTGTACCACGTCATATTCGGCCGCGACATATTCCACACGTTCATGGCCGCCATGCTTCGTCTACAACAAACTCAAGATACCCGGACCAAACGGTGTTATCACCATATCCGGAAGCTTTACTAAGGCAAGGGACTGCGAGATCAACGAAGTAGCCATTGCAGAAGCTGTCCTCTATAGTGAAGAATTCAAGGAGATCCAGAGCAAGGTCGGTGACTCGGAGATGCCCGCGTCGAAGAAGCAGATCTCCGACTTCGCTCCTGCGTTCAAGGCCGCCATCGAGACCAAGTCGGTGGAACTTGTGGTAGGCAATGCCTCCAAGGTCACCGCCATTGGGACGAACCTGGATCCCAAATAGGAAAGCGCGCTTGTCGAGTTCCTCCGTGAGAATAGGGACATCTTTGCCTGGCAACCTGCCGACATGAAAGGTGTACCTAGGGAACTTGCCGAGCACAGCTTAAACATTGATCCAAAATGCAAACCAGTGAAACAACCTCTATGACGCTTTGGAGATGAGAAGAGATGCGCCATTGGCAAAGAGATAGCTAGGTTACTTAAGGCTATATTTATCCGAGAAGTCCTTCACACCCAATGGGTGGCCAATCCTGTACTTGTCCCCAAAAAGGGAACCAATGAATTAAGAATGTGCGTTGATTACACCGGCTTGAACAAAGCATGTCCTAAAGATCTGTTTGCTTTGCCTCGCATTGACCAAGTCATTGACTCGACGGCTGGCTCGGAACTTTTGTGTTTTCTCGATGCATACTCAGGATACCACCAGATCAAGATGAGGAAGTCAGACCAATTGGCCACTTCGTTCACTACCCCATATGGCACGTTTTTCTATGTCACAATGCCCTTTCGGCTGAAAAACGCAGGTGCTACCTACCAGTGGACAATGCAACGTTGCCTTCACAACCAAATTGGTCGGAACGTTCACGCCTATGTGGACGATATCGCGCTGATGTCTAAAAAGTCAAACGACTTAATCTCCGACTTAAAAGAAACCTTTGATAATCTCCGGA
The DNA here is from genome assembly GCA_916181665.1 of Avena sativa. Classification (NCBI taxonomy): domain Eukaryota; kingdom Viridiplantae; phylum Streptophyta; class Magnoliopsida; order Poales; family Poaceae; genus Avena; species Avena sativa. The sequence goes on from OV702294.1 coordinate 516,219,675, forward strand.
AATACAACATGATGCTCAACCCTAAGAAGTGCATCTTCGGGGTTCTAGCCGGCAAATTGTTGGGCTTCATCGTTTCCCAACATGGAATCGAGGTCAACCCGGAGAAAATCAAGGCCATCCTAAACATAAACCATCCGACATGCCTAAAGGAAATTCAACGACTAACAGGTTGTGTTGCAGCAGTTAGTCAGTTCGTCAGCCGGCTTGGAGAGAAGGCTATGCCGCTGTACAAGTTGCTGAAGAAGGCGGACAAATTCACGTGGACGGACGAAGCAGATGCAGCATTGAAGCAGCTCAAGGAGATTCTTTCCTCAGCGCCCATCCTTGCAGCACCCGAGCCTGGAGAGCCCCTGTTAATTTACATGGCGGCAACCAACCGGGTTATCAGCATCGTCGTCGTGGTAGAGCGGAAGGAGCCAAGATATGAGCACGGAGTTCAACGACTAGTTTACTACGTGAGCGAGGTATTGACGGAGTCCAAGCAGCGTTACCCGCACTACGAAAAGATAGCTTATGGAGTATTCCTTGCTTCTCGGAAGCTGAGGCATTACTTTCAGTAGCACCCAATCACAGTGGTGAGCAAGACTCCACTGTCCGACATTATCAATAACAGCGACGCTACAGGAAGGGTCGCGAAGTGGGGCATTGAACTTGCCGCCTTCGAGATCACCTACAAGAGACGCGACGCTATCAAGTCACAAGCCTTGGCTGATTTTGTTGTAGATTGGACGGAGATGCCAGACGCTACTCCGTTGCCAGAACCAGAGTACTGGGTGATGCACTTTGACGGATCAAAGCTGCTCAACGGCTCGGGGGCTGGTGTATTGCTACAGTCACCAACAGGAGACAAGCTACACTATGTTCTGCAGATCCACTTCGAGGCTACAAACAACATGGCGGAATATGAAGCACTCATTCACGGACTACGTGTAGCCAAGGATATTGGCATCAAGCGCATAGTTTGCTGTGGAATTCCGACTTGGTTGCCCAGCAGGTAGCTGGCACCTGGAATGCACGGAACCCTATGATGGCGGCATATCGAGACGAAGTGGACGAGATAGCCAAGAGCTTCTTGGGCTACGAAGTCAAGTATGTGCCTAGGTAACAAAACGAGGCGGCTGATCTGCTCTCTAAGCTAGGATCAGGGCGCAAGAGAATTCCGCCAGGAGTTTTCCTGGAGCACCTGCGCACACCATCCGTGAAGGGAGCCGACATCGACAACCCGGATAGAGCTAACTCTTTCGTCAGCATAGTGACTAAGGTCCCTCTGGCTTGGACAAAACCGTTCATGGAATACCTCGAACACGGAACTTTGCCCGACGATGAAGTCGAAAGACGGCAAATAGTATGACGAGCAAAGGGTTATACCATAATCAATGGTCAACTCTACAAAAGGAGCACTACTGGTGTATAACTAAAGTGTGTTTCCTAGCTAGAAGGTATGGAAATCCTACGCGAAATCCATCTCGGATATTGCGGGCATCACGCCGCTCCTCGATCGTTGGTCGCGAAAGCCTTCCGGCAAGGATTCTACTGGCTGACCGCGAAGGCGGACACCGACAAGCTGGTTGAGATATGCATGGGATGCCAGTATTATGCCCGACAACCACATGTTCCTGCTGAAGAACTGCGAACAATACCTATAACTTGGCCGTTTGCGGTCGGGCTGGACATGGTGGGACCGTTACAGACGGCACCTTGTGGGTTTACGCATCTGCTTGTAGCAGTTGACAAATTCACTAAATGGATAGAAGCTAAACCCATTAGAAAGCTTGATGGGGCAACTGCCCTCGGGTTTGTCCGGGATCTAGTGGTGAGATTTGGTCTCCGACATAGCATTATCACCGACAACGGCAGCAATTTATCACTCGGAGAAGTGGAGGCATATTGCTGGGAGAAAGGCATCTGACTTGACCTTGCATCTGTGGCACACCCACAATCCAATGGTCAGGTTGAGTGAGCCAATGGATTAATTCTGCAGGGAATCAAGCCACGTCTTGAGGCACCGCTACATAGAGCAGCTGGAGCCTGGGCAGAAGAATTTCCATCTGTGCTGTGGAGTTTACGAACTACACCCAACAGATCCACCGGCTACACCCCTTATTTCATGGTATATGGAGCAGAAGCCATCCTGCCTTCCGACATCCTCCACGATGCACCAAGAGTTTCCGCCTACAAAGAGGATGACGCTGAAGAATCCAGACGCCTGGATGTGGACCTTCTCGAGGAGGAGCGCGTTTTGGCATGCCAAAGATCCGCCATCTATAAGCAGAAGCTACGTAGCTACCATAGTCGCCGCGTTTGGCGTCGCTCGTTTAAAGAGGAGGATTTGGTGCTCCGACTTAAGCAGAAGAAGTCACACAAATTATCCCCGCCATGGGAAGGACCGTTCATCATAAGCAAGGCACTGCTCAATGGGTCTTACTACCTTGTTGACAATCGTGAACTAAAGGATAGACCCAACGAAGATCATAAGCGTAAGCGACATGACCCGGATGATGACTACCCAGAGCTTGATCGGCCATGGAACATAGCACAGCTACGTCCTTTTTACACTTAGCATTTTTTATCTAATTGTGTACCTCTTATATGATCAATGAAATAAAGCTCTCTGGTTCACTCATATTTCTGAGTCTTTTACCTCCTTTAGTGTTCATTTTTGGATCATGTAAAACCTTTATGCACAAGCTTCGCGTTTGTACTTGTGAAAATTCCGCCTACGGGCGTTAGCTTAAGTTTTCTGGTCTACACGTTCTTTGTTGTTTTTATGTGGATTCTGGAGTAGTGACTTTCAACACTTATTGTCGGCGATTTTGTGCTCAGGTTATTGACGGTGCCATTGGGCATCATCACCTAAGCGCATGGTTCCGACAACGAGTCTTCCGACTCACGAAAAGTCAAGCATAAGAACCAAAGTAATGGATAAGCCAGCACTTGCTTAAAAAATATATACATGCTGGAAACTAGTTCTTAAGTAGCAGGAAATAACAACCATTGTTTTCCCCCTTAAGTTACATCATCAAGTTTTTTCCGCGCATACACCAAAGATGAAACAAATATTACAAAGTTGTTTTTCATTCCTTTGGCGCAGGAGACTTGGAAGCAGCATCGTCACCAGCCGGAGAATCACCCTCAACATCGGCATTGTGGTGGGACTCGGAGGAGTCTTGGTTGACGCCGTCGATGGTGCTCATGGGCACGAAGACATCGATGTTCACCAACTCGGCGACTATGGTGTCATAACACGCGAGTGACGACAAAATGGCTTCGTGATCAATCTCTTTGCCATCATCGTCAACGTCGGGGATACCAGAGGTCACCGTATCGATGTCGGCATCTTCGTAGTGTGCCTTCACCATTGATAGCGCCATCCTCGCGCCATCTCGTGCACATGAAGCTTTACAGCTTGTGATACGCTCGGGGGCTCAGCGCAGAATCTCCGAGTACTTCACCACGGAGTCCGAGGCCTTGATGTGTATCTGGAGGGGCTTGGCAATCTCTTTGGCTTGGGTGATGGCGGTGTTGATGAAGTTGCCGGCAAGAACCATGCATTCCTTGGCTGGAGGAGGCGATCTGGTTAAACCCATAGGAGTTGCAAATTCTGACAAGGAACGCATGAGTTCAACAATTCAAAGTATCCAGACTACAGAAATACAAGGCGGAGAAAACTTATTGAAGATGCTGGCATTAGCCTGCCAAAGGGTGTCCACCAGGGATTCTTTCTCTTGCTGGAGGAGCTTATACGCCTCGCTATGGCGATGGTTTTGCTCATCAGCAGCTTTCTTCTGATCTTTTAAGATTGCAAGCTCCTCCTTCAAGCGATTGATTTCCGTGGAGGCGGAGTCCTGCAGGGCCTTCATGGAATACTCATGCATTTTCAGCATTTCTTCCCTCTCCTTTTTAAGGATCTTGTTCTCGCTGTCCAGCTGCTGGATGTGCTTGGACTGCTCGACAATGTCCTTGGACTTGGCAACATGTTCTGCAAAGTCGGAGAAAACAAAGTACACAGTGAGTACTCGGAGAATGAAGGCACAAAACCAAGATGGAATGCGCAAAAAAGAAAACAGACTCTTGTTTTTGATGATCTGTTCCTTCAAGATGGCAGTTTTACCCTTTTCGGCTTCAAGATCTGCGCGCATCTTCTGGTACTTGTCGTTGGCCATGCCCCTCCGAGCATTCTCGTTCTATGGAAAAAAAAAGGAAAAAAGTTAAACCGTTGTTTAGTCTACTTGGAGCATCTAGTCGGAAGCTTTCCACCGTGGGGGCTCGGGGGCTACAGCAAGAGTTTTTTACTTAGCAGTATGCTTAGCTTTTCTTTAAGCATCCAGTCGGAGCTAATTCAGCTCTCGATTAGAAGCTTGGGGGCTACAGTATAAAGTTTTAACTCGGAAAATGCTTAGCTTTTCTTTAAGCATCTAGTCGGAACTAATTCAGTTACAACTAGAGGCTTGGGGGCTACAATATTGAAAATTATAAACACTGCGTATGCTACTCTTAAAGCATCTAGTCGGAATAGTTTGTTCCATCTAAATGCTTGGGGCTATAGTGAGAGTTTTTTCTAACTTAGTCACTCTTAGAGCATATAGATGCAAAACCTATGGTTTTTCGTCTACATCCTCGGGGGCTACAGTGGGATACTCATATGAAATGCAAAAGGCAAAGTAAACTTACAAGTGCGATGATCTTGAGGTTTGTAGTGCTCTCGGCTAGCAGCTTGCCAAAGGAAACGCTATTTTCTCGCAATATTTCTGCTTGTCGGAGGAGCTCCTCAAGACCGCATGTCGGAGATGACAGTACTCCTCCAGGAACCAGAGTTGTGTTACTCGGCGTAAGCGCCAGGTAGACTATCTTTGGGAACTCGAAGGGTTTCTGGGGAGCAAGGGCGCCGCCTTCGGCAGAGGTACTAGCTTCCACCACCGCCTTGCCGCCACCGATGGCATCCTTAGCCGGAGCTTCAGCCATTTGTTGAGCGGTGCTCTCCTGCGTCGTTTGCTCGCCGACAACAGCGAGTTCGGTAGAGGCGCCAGAATCCACTTCCATGACGGAAGGGCCTGGTGCCTCCTTAGCTTGTGAGCTTGTTGGGGCAGAAGAAGGCTTGACGGCAGGAGTAGCAGGGGCGATGGCGGGGGAGGCGTCGCGATGCAGCATGTCTTTGATATTTCGAGAAGCCCCCAAAGTTTTGGAGGTCTTCTTGAGGCTGGTCGTGGCTTTCTTCCTGAAACGTGCAAAATGCATAAGTACAGGAGCAAGCCAAATAAATAGACAATGTCGGAGAATGAGAAACTTACACTAGGGGGTGCTTTGGCAAAGATCCCGGTGGTTCTTCTCTTTTCCGCCTCCAGGGCGGCGGTAGTCTTTTTGGAGGCTCCACCCTCCGTCTTCTTCTTCTTGCCTTCGTCGGCAGCGTCAGAGGTGGAGCTCTTCCGCTTTCGTGCCAACGGGACATCGTCGTCAGACACGACCGTGACTTCCCTCATCTTTGGATCGTAGATTTGGGCAGCCAGGTTGCCCTCCTCTAGATCGCTAAGCTGTTAAGTAAGAAATCACTGTGTTAGACAAAATGACATTTGCAAGACGGGAGAGCTGGAGTATATGTCATACATGGAAAATAAAAACCTACCTTTGGGCACTTGCCGTCTACGAACATGTCGTAGGTGATGGTGAAGCCACGCTTCTTATCCTTCACCTTGACGATGTCCTTAAGGCGGAGCTTGACGGAGTCGCTCGAGAAGTTATCCATGGAGATCCGGAGGCTATCCCTTTGATCACTGGTATACTCGTGCATATACTTCACGCGGTGATGCAGAGGTTGGATTCGCCTGATGAACCAGCACATGGCTAGGTCCAAGCCGGTTAAACCCGTCTCTACGAACCATTAGATCCGCCTTATAGCGCGGGAAGCGTCGAGGTCGGAAGGAAGGGAGGCTTGGGATCTCCATGCAGAAACTTCAGCAGCGGCTCCATCCGTGAAGTCTGGGTACGTCACTTCTCGGCCCGCCAGAGGAATGTCGGGACCGTAGAAGTACGTCCGCTGCCAATTCTTACAGGACTCGTGGCCGACAATGTCGGGGAACCGCCGGCCAGGTCGAATCTTGAAGCTTATGGTGCCGCAGTTCCTAAGCTCCTCCTTACTATGTCCGGCTTCATGTTTGACGGTGAAGAAGTACACGAACAAGTCTAACCTAGGCCTTATCCCTAGATAACCCTCGCAAAGTGCCGCGAAGTTGCTAAGCACTAAGATACTATTGGGGGAGAGGTTATGGGGCTGGACCTTGTACTGGTTTAAGACGGAGAGGAAGAAGTGGGAGATGGGCAGGGAAACGCCGCGTACCAGCTAAGCTTTGAGGTACACCTTTTCTCTGGCTTGGGGAGAAGGTGTCACCTCGCTGGCCGGCGCCGCCCGCCAGGCAAGCCCCTCCGTCTCGGGGAGGTAGCCTTCGGTGACCATCTCCTGGATGTCGTGGTCGGTGATGTCCGAGCCGCGCCAGTCGCCCTTATGCGAGTCTGGCTCTTCCTCCAGTGGCTCTAGCACCGCCAGATTTTGGTCGCCGCCGGTGGACTCGATCACCGCCGACACGGGGATGACCAAGCCCTCTGGGGGCACGACGATGGAGCTCGTCGGCTTCGCCGTGGCTTCGCTCGACGCCGCCATGGATGGGGAGGTGCTGCTGCTCGCCATGGAGAGAAGGTTGGAAGCAACTGGTGTGGAGGGGAGTTAGGGTTTTCTCGAGGTTTCTCGCGGAGAGCTCGAGGAGACGCGCGGCTGGAGGAAGAAGATGACGCGAGAAGAATGAGGTAAAAAGTGGAGATTTCCCCACGGTTACTATTTATCATCCTCAGTGTCAAGATTCGTGCAGCTTGATCGGATGGTTGCCGCGTAGACGACGTGTTCGCGAACGTGCGCGGAAATTTCTCCACGTCTCCAACTGTCGCCGCCAACAGTTCGTATCGCTCGCGCGGGAAAATTGGATATGATTGCGCTCTCTCCATGTGTGAGTTACGAGGCATCGCTGACCTAAGCCTACGTCGTCCTAGCTGACATGGGTAGATGAGCTGTCGCATCGAAGATTCTGACATATACGGATTCAATCCGACTATGGAAGAGTACGATGGAAGATTCAGCATTTCTCCGACTTACAAATCAAAGACGGAGAAAGCCTTGCAGGGTTCTTTGGGAGGACTACAAGATGTTGCTTGACGATTTGCCGACATCCATCTAGATGGAGCATTCCACGTAAAGAGGCAATACGGCGCAAGATCTCTGAGTTCTTGGGGGCTACTGTTGGGGATATGCTATATGGGTATCCTTATAGCATGTCTCTTATCCGGCTAACCCGGGTGGCCCATAGTCGGTAGCATGGCCTATGGCCTGCTGGGCGGCCTAGTTAGATGGATCCAGAAGGGAGGCCCATGCCGGATAAAGGAAGGCTACGGTGGAGTCACCAACGTACCTGGAGCCTTGGAGTACAAGATACACAAGACTAGTAATAGACAGTGTAGGACTCGGTAACCTGTCCGGCTAGGACTTTTCCCTGTAACCCTAGGACCTGGCGACTATATAAATCGGGCCTATGGGAGCCTTTAGGGCACGCTCATAGACAACTTCACACAACCTCGCACAGCAAACCTATCTCTGTAACTCAGCGTATTGCCCTTATAGTGATTTATATCAGGAGTAGGATTCCGCCACCGTCGTGGGATCTGAACCTGGGTAAGCGGTGTTACCTCGTACCCATCAATCGTCCGCCTTACCCCACGTCTCTAAACACGCACTGTGAGGACCCCTCCATGGCGTACTCGTCGGCAATACCACGACAACAAGGCCTTCACCATGAGTAAAGACTTCAACATTACCAATGACTTCAACTTTATTTTCACCAAGGACTTCAACTTGGAAATCACTAAGGACTAGAAGTGAGACAAGAAGAATACTCAAGACTTGAAGACTAAGGAAACACAACCTAGAAGGAACCATCATCACCTTTGAAGTTTTGTGACCAAGATGCAAGAATTTTTCCAAGGAAACCATGATCTTATTCATGAAGAAACAACTAAGAAGAATGGAATGACCCCAAGTGATAACCATAGTTGGACCACCATACTAGTGTTTAGTTTAGATCAATCACACCAACTTATGTGGTGTAGCAAAAATATTTTGTTGCCTAAAATATGCTCGAATCTTGTTGTTTGAGTGGAATGTTTGATTGTGATTGCTTGCACATTGCTTTGTGTGAATTGTTGTGTGTGACTGGAATTCTTCCTCTAGAAATCTTTTGCCTAATCTAATCCCAATCCAACCCAAATAGATGACTTCTCCAAGAGACTCCAACATCAAGAATGGTGACAACAACAACCAAGAAATGCACATGAGAGAACAACTGCTAGCAACCCAAGCCCAGTTGAATCAAGTGACAACTCAGTTTTTAGCCAACAACAATGAGTTAGACCCAACCATACAAAAGTTTTTGGAAACCCAATCCCAATTATTGCAAAGGATGACAAATCAAATGATCAACATGAGAAGCATCCTTTCCCAAGGAGATTGTGACAACAATGATATCAAGGATGATATTATAGAAGGAACTCAAGCTTGTAATATTTGGGGAGACATAGGACACACTTATAAAGAGCATGTGGACCAATGCCCTAATTGTGAAGAGAAACATCCAACTAAACAATGCCCCACATCTCAAGTTACATGTTTCCTATGTAAAGGAAATGATCATGTCCCTATCCAATGCCCCATCTATCATATAGTTCAACAAATGAAACAAGATGGAATGCATCAAATGTTTGGAAACCTCCATAAGGGAACAACTTCTACCAAGAAGGATGAAGGCAAAGTCAGAACCGTGCCTCATAAGGCCACATCAAAATTAACCACAAAGTGTTGCTACTCATGTGGAGAAGAAGGTCATATCTCTAGTGACTGCCCCAAGAAGAGAGAAATATTTCCCACATTTGTGGTGACATATGAAGAACATGAACTAGAAGAACTCCTAGCTTTGGAGAGACCCAAAAAGAAGAAATGCCCCAACCCCAGCAAGCAAGACATTAGCTAGGTGCAATGTTACAATTGCAAAGAGATGGGACACTATGTTAAGGAATGCCCAGAAAAGAAGAAGAGGCAAGAAAATAAACAAGAAATAGTGATACCAAAGATGAAAGAAGATATTAGCCAAGTGATGTGCAATAAATGCAAAAAGGCAGGCCATTATGCATCATATTGTCTAGAAAAGAAGAAGTACAAGACAAGCAAGCCTGTGAAGGATCTCGGCCTTGTCACATGTTTCAAGTGTGAAAATTAGGGACACTATGCAAACAATTGTCCAGAGAGGATACAACAAGGTCCCAAGTAAGCCAAGGTGTAATCTAGTTGAAATCTTTTAAGGGTGGTAATACACTAGTTGCTTTGAAGCCAACTTGTAACCTCTAGCCTTCCCAAATCTCGGGACGAGATTTCTTTTAAGGGTGGTAGCCTGTCACATCCCAAAATTTTCCAAATTTTGAAATGTGAAAAATAAATAAACAAAAGAAATAATTGTTGAAATTTAGGGTGAAAAGAAACTTTTGTTTCTAAATGGAAACATCAAAACCCTTCTTGAACAAAATTTGAATGAAAAGGGAATCAAAAAAAATTTCAATCAAGTGAAATGCATTCATCAATGAATGTATCTTGAAATTTAAACACTTGGAAAAGTAAATTCAAACCCCCATGCATGGAAAGAATCTTGAATTCAAACACTTGGGAAAATAAAACTAAAACACTAATGGAATAAATCATTTCCAAGATCTCTCTAAGACTATGGATTTGATCCATATAAAAATTTGTCAACAAACATTTCTAAATGATCAAAAACGATAAATAAAAGTATTATAAAACCATAGAAATTGGTTTCATTTAATTTGGATCCATGGATAAAAACTTATGAATTTAATAAGATAAAAGCAAATAATTTCCAAGGCTAATAAAGCTCCTATCTAAAATCCATACCAAATCTTGAGCAAAGTAACCCTAAAAGGATTTAAAAAGATAAACAAATATTAAATAAAATCATACAAGTTGGAATCACCAAATTTGGAACTATAAATAAAAAGATATGGATTTTATAAGATAAAGAAAGAAAGAAATAAATAAGGAATAATTAAAAGCCAAATTAAATCTTGGCTAAATCCGTAAACAAATGGAAGTTATTGATTAATAAAAAGAAACTAAAGATTATTTAAATAAAATCACATGGATTAAACCATATTAAATTTTATTTAAATAAAGACAAATTCCCTAAACTAAATAATAAATCCCAAGAAAATTATTTAGAAGACAATTCAAAACTTGAATTAAATCCACAAGCAAATGGAATAAAGATAATCCAAATAAAATAAAGGAATAAAGATTATTGGAATAAAATTAAAATGGACTTGAACCATATTTGATTTAAAAGAAGACAAAATCCCTAATATAAATGATTGATTAAATCATGGGAAAAATAGTGGAAATTGCCAAAGTGGATTAAAATTTATTTAATTAACTTGAAACGAATAAAATATTAATTAAATAAAATTATATGGTTTGGAACCATATTCTAATAAGGCAAAAGGCCCAATTAAAATAAATAATAAATCATAAGAAACTATTTGAAATAATTCAAGTGGACTATTTAATCACAATATTAAATAGTTAAAACCTACTAAAAAGGTTTGGTAAAAATTGGAATTCAAATAGAAGTTTGAAAACATATTTAAACCCTTATTTAAATAAAGACAAAATGTCTATTTTAAATAAATAATAAACCATAAAAGAATAAAAGAAATTATTCTAAAATGGACTTTAAAATACATAATTAAACAGATTAAAAACCTACTAAAAATTTGGAAAAGATTTGAAAAAGAAATCTGAATTCAAATGAATGTTTGAATTGAAAAACAGAAAATAGAAAAGGAAAAAAAAGTTTCAGAAAGAAAAAATAGAAAAGAGAAACAACACAGAAACCCCAGCCCAACTAAGCAGGCCCAACTCGCCTAGCGTAGCCCACCTCTCTCCCCCAAACCGTTACCTTTCTCACCGCGCCCAGTACCCCTCTCTGTCACTGACAAAACGACCCCGCGCATAACCTCTCACCTCGCTGACCGCAGGACCCCACCGAACACATCATCGTCGTCTACCCCGCGACCCATTCCCCCTCTACCTCACTGCCATTCTCTACCGTTAATTCCTCGCATTAATGGCCGCGTGATTCTCGCCCGTGACCTCGCCCTCTTAAGAGCTTGTCTCTCCTCTCCCTTTCCCCTCAATTTCCCACACCTCTCCGCCCCAGGGTTGCCTCAATTTCTCCCCAACACACCACTGCTCCGACGACCATTCCCGGCCGATTCCGGCGAGCACAACCACCCCCACTGCCCCTGACTCACCCGAGCATGCTCGCCAGTGTCTCCCGCATCTGCCTGTAGTCTCCGTTCGCCCGCGCATGCCCCACAACCTCTCCTTCGTCTTTGACTGAACGTCGTTGCCTATTGCTTCCACTCTGATGACCCCCAACGGTAAGACCTGACTGCCCCTCCTCTCTGGTTGACGCACGCCTACTCTCCTCACTCGCTCGCGTCTAACGCTCCCTTCAATTTGTCTTCCCGTGTCGTACAGCCATGCCAACGACTACGCCGAGCTCGCCCGTCGCCAGGACCATCTCCGGTGAGCGATTCACGTCATCATCGTGCGCCCCTTCGTCCACTGCAACCACCTCGAGCATCCTCTCGTCACTGCAAAATCGGTGAGCCGCCTCATCCTCTCCCTCGCTTCCTGTAGCCGCCGCAACGCTGTAGCAAGTGCGTCACCGCCGCTCGCTGCCGCCAAGCGCCGCCAGTTCCTGGTCGCTGTGCTTCAGTCTGTTAGATCCAGATCGTATGGATAAGATTAGATCTAATCGAAACGATATGAACTGTTCTGTACCGCATGATTCTAATTAGATCCAACACTCCACATCACTCGATCCAGACGAATCGGTATAGACCAATAAGAATAAGACACATGGCTTAATCTGTGTTTTAAAAACACAAACATTTCTATTAGATGAATGATTTTGCAAAATTCATAACTTTTGATCGACACGTCCAAAATTTGCAAATTATATATCATTGGAATCAGGAAAAAGAAACCCTTGTAAGAATTCCCTTAGTTTAGTAATTTGCTTCTGAAAAAGTAGATGTTTTTGCAGAAACATTTCTAGGCCTATTTACTGGGGAATACTTGTGTACCACAAGTCCAGTTTACTGGGGAATACTTGTGTATCACACTTGTGGAAAGCCACCCAGAAACAAAGAGATTTGAGATGTCAAATGTTGAGAAGCTTCTAGTTCAACCACATGGTATATGGGCTCTGCCAGGATCATATAGGTTGCAATAACTTATCCAGATGGACAGAAGGTGGTAGGGGTGATAGGTTTGGAACGCGTCCATTTGGTATAAGGGAAGGCTTCTGAAAGATGTTTTCTCGATGCATGTCGAGTCTTGTGGGGAAAGTGCACCACCTCTCGAGAGATTAAATCTAAGTACTTAGTCGTGTCCCCGGCAATGGACAATTTGAGCATCAAGACATGGAAGCTATCAAGGATCTCCTCATCCAAATTTCTAAGTTAAAAGCTTGTGGTTGAACAAGGGTTAAAGGTTAACCAATTCTATTGGTTGTTCCTTGGGTGATTTTGATAAACAAAATCTTAGTGTTTTCAACTTATAAGGAAAACCTTATTTTGATCAAGGCAAGCCTAAGATCCACTTAGCCAAATGCATATAGATGATAGATACCACTATTCTACCATAGTATCACTTGCCAATATAATTCAAATGTATTGACCCTTGTGGCTGTAAATTATTATGTTGCGGGTTTGTTTGATGTTAGTGAAGTTTGTTTAGGATTACAAGTTTACAACCAACATGATTGCATGTGGCACCTTGAAGATGAAGGACTCCATGCTATATAGATTTTTCTGCTGCATTGTAATGAGATAGCCAAATGAGCTATATAAGATGTAATGAATTATTTTATTCCTAGTTATAAAGTTGTATTATGACCTTTGTTTCTTGATATTACATCTTAAACTGTGGATGCTAGCTATTGATCCAGGGACTAGCATTGTAAACACAGGGATCTCTACCTTATCAGGTTGGGACCTCTACAGTCTTAGTTTTCGTTTTTGGTTTTTGTTTGCTTAGTTTGCTTGAATAGAGTAGTTGGACCCCCTGTTTTGCTATGATGTTTTCAAATAAGTTGATTGGTGTTGGAAAAGAGTAGAAAGTTTCATGCTTATAGTGGTACAAAAGTGAACTTGCTTTGACTGTGTCTTAGACTTTACCATGTCATGCTAGATGTTGTTTTGACCTTATGATTAGTGATTATTGTTGTAGCATGACTTGTTCCAAACAATTGGGATTACTTAGTGTGCCTTGAAAGAATCATGCATTGTTTTAGAATATAAAAGCATAGTATTGTGGTGTTCTCCTTTGATGCTTTGTTTGGGTTTACTTGGCACATGCTCACACCATGTTATGACTATGAACCAGTCACCTTAGCCTCTATGATCATTTAGTTTTTGACTTGTGATACCACTTTATGCTTTAGTTGATAATGATTTGTCGCTCTACATGATTATGGCCATTATTGCTCTCTTAGTTGGTCGCTCCCAGTATTTTGCTAGCCTCCACTTGTATTTAGTAATCTCTACTCATGCATCCAACTCCCAAGAAATCAAGTTATTCAAAGTGTCCACTATAAATTTATATGCATGGTGTGTTACACCATTTCAAGTAAATTATTGTTTTATCTACCTTCTAATTAAAAAGTATTTTGTTATGTGCAAAAATAGTGATTAAATCTCTCACGAACTTGATGGCACACTTTATTTTTCTTGCCCCTAATAAAATTGAACCATTGTGTCATCTATGTTGTATATTCTTGCACTTATACGTTGGGATTAGCAAAACTGTGTTGTCATGGGGAACGCTTTCAACACCTGTAAATATCTACCCCGTTGATATCACTCTTTTGTTTATGGATGTCGTCGGTATGAAATAAAAGGGGAGCTTGTAATTCCATGGAGTTACGTATTTTCTGTTAGAGAAACTCCTGGGCTGCTAGCCTAAGCCATGCCTAATCATGGTGGAAACTTGTAGCATCACCATAGTGATCTATCTATGAAGCATTCTTCTTATAAAAAAAGAGATATGAGATTCAGAAAAAGAGAGAAAAAAGATATGAGAAAAGAGGAAAGAGAGAAAAAAGCACCATATTCCCATGGTAAATAAGAAGATTGCTGATATGCTCATTAATTACTTGCCTTGTTATTGTGATATGGGATAGCTCCTGTGTCACGTGCAAGGGGTACCCCGTTAGCGGTTCTCTATGATACACATGTATTTACTATGACAAGAACTTACCGGTAACTAAAGTTGAGTAGCATGAGGAGCGGCCCTCGTACTCAAGGGACATGAGATTGCCAACTTATACTTTTTCAAGCATATACTCCATAGTTTGTTCACTTTAAACTTAATCACTTCAAGATGATGATAGGGGCAATGAGAGCTGAAATCTAACAAGTACCATAATTTTTGGAAACTCTTTTTGAAACTTGAAATCCCTGCTTCCCTTTGAAGTGCCTTTCTTCCACTTTTATATTGAGTCTCCACCTTCTATCCTTAGACACCATTTAAGAGAGCATATTTGCCATTCTTAGTTCTATGTGCATTGTCCCAAAACTTATTGATTGATTCATAATGTTGATATTGCTTGCTCTTGAACTATTTGTATCTAGTCACCCTTATGAACTTTGAAGGTGTCCTATGCATTTATGTTTTGCTACTCCATGAGGGACAAGCTGAATACCACTATGCTATGTTTTCTATATGTGAAACAAACAAATGTCTTTCAATGCATTATTATTCATGATCTTTGTTTGTATCCTTTCATGTTGCAACAATAGTTGCTTTGTCTTATTGTTAGAACTTCATCTTTCATGCTCATGTTTAGAGTACTTGATGCGTGTTAAACGCCCCGTTGGGAAACCCCAAGATCAAGGTATGATGCAGCACAACAGCAAGTTTTCCCTCAGTAAGAAACCGAGGTTATCAAACTAGTAGGAGGAAGGAAATGCCTCAAAGGTGTTGCATTAACTATATGATGTGGAAGGTGATGATGGTTTGCAGCAAGTAAACAATAACAGTGGAAGATGTATCAATAGTAAAGATTGGACCGGGGTCCATAGTTCACTAGAGGTGCTCTCCTTAGATAAACAACATGGCATGAAGGGTAAACAAATTGCAGCAGGGCAATTGATAGGAACTGAGCAAGGCATAACAATGCAATACTAGACAAAAAGATCCTATGAGATTCAATTGGGCAATAGAACAATATACATAGACCGCCATCCAACTACATCTATGAGTAGAATTCCACCTTCAGGTTATCATCCGAACCCCCTCCAGTATTAAGTTGCAAGCAATAGATAACTACTTTAAGCAAAGTGTGTAAGGTAAACAATCCACTTGTTCCATGAACAAGAGACCGTTGTTTTCTCCCTAGTGGAAATAGCACATCTACAACCGAAGAGATTTCTGTCACTTCCCTTGGAAACTAGAGGCATGAACCCACTATCGAGCATAAATACCCCCTCTTGGAGTCACTAGCAACTACTTGGCCAAGATAGCTACTAACAACGGAGAGCATGCAATATCACAAACAACACAGACATGATAGAATCAAATAGACAAAACCATTAATCAATCTGACATAGTAATCTCAATATCCATCGGATCCCCGCAAACACAACATGCATGATTACAAATAGATTAGATCTTGATCATGAACGGAGGTCACAAGATCTATAGATGAAAGCGCAAGGAGGAGATACAACCATCTAGCTACTACATGGACCCGTAGTCCAAGGTGGAACTACTCACGTTCATACCGGAGAAGAAGGCCTCCGGGATGATCTCCCTCCGGCTGTCGGGAAGAACTTCACATCCCCCCGATCTAGGGACGATGGTGGCGGCGGCTACACAAGGTTTTGTGGATTTTTGATCGGGTGCCTAGGGTTTCTGCATCGGGGGCTTCTTATAGGCAAAGAGGCGAGGCTAGGAGGCGGACTGGGGCCCACACCCTGCCCAGGCACAAGCCCACCCTGGGCCGCGCCTGGGGGGTGTAGCCGCCCTGTGGAGCCCCTCCGTCTCTCCTCTGGACTTCGTGTTGCCCACAGTAAAATATTGACTCTGGCTTTTGTCCCGTCCAATTCCGAGAATATTGATTTTCTGCCTTTCTGGAACCAAAAACAGAAGAAAATAGGCAACTGGCACTGTGGCAACTTGTTAATAGGTTAGTACCAGAAAACATATAAAAACACCTCAAAGTGTAGGCAAAGCAAAGCAAAGTAGATATTAAACATGCATGGAACATAAAAAATTATAGATACGTTTCCGACATATCAAGCATCCCCAAGCTTAACTCATGCTCGTCCTCGAGTAGGTAAGTGATCAAAGAATAATTTTTGAGGTGCATGCACCATCAAAACCAAGATCAAACCATTTACAAGCATCGAAAGCTGGGATCAAAGAACTCTAAACATGTGCATGAAAGATGGAGTTCTAACAATAAGACAAAGTAACTATGCATGCAGCATGAAAGGCTACAAACAAAGATCATGAATAACATGCAATGAAAAACGTTTGTTTGTTTCACATACAGAAAACATGGCATAGTGGCAATCAGCTTGTCCCTCATAGAGTAGCAAATAGATGCATAGGACACCTTCAAAGTTCATAAGGGTGACTAGATACAAATAACACAAGAACAAGTAATATCACAATATGCATCAATCAATAAGTTTTGGGACATTGCACATAGAACTAAGAATGTCCACTATGCTCTCTTAATGGTGCCTAAAAGTAGAAGGTGGAGACTCAATATAATAGTGGAAGAAATACCCTTCATAAAGGGAAGCAGGGATTTCAAGTTTTAAAAAGAGATTCCAAAAATTATGGTACTTGTTAGCTTTCATCCCTCATTGCCCCTATCATAAGCATATTGAAGTGATTAAGGTTAAAGTGAACAAACTATGGAGTATATGCTTGACAAAGTATAAGTTGGCAATCTCATTTCCCTTGAATACGAGGGCCACACCTCATGCTACTCAACTTCAGTCACCTGTAAGTTCTTGACATAGTAAGTACATGCGTATCATAGAGAACCGCCAACAGGGTACCCCTTGCACATGGTACAGGAGCTATCCCATAACCAAAATGACAATGCAAGCACACAATGAGCATCTCAGCGATCTTTTTATTTACTATGTGCATAGCTTTTTATTGAGGATGCTTCACATAATGCTCATTATGGTGATGCTGCAAGTTTCCACCATGATTAGGCATGGCTTAGGCTAGCGGTCCAGGCGTTTCTCTAACACAAAATACATAACTCCATGGACTTACAAGATCCCTCTTGTACAAAGTACAAGTGCAATGTTGAAAATGTTCCCCATGACAGCATGGTTCTGCTAATTTCAACGTATAAGTGCAAGCATATACAACATAGACGACACAATGGTTCAAGTTTATTAGGGGCAAAGAATATAAAGTGTGCCATTGATTGACCCACAAGTATAGGGGGTATATCTTAATACTTTCGATAAATAGGAGTGTCGATCCCAACGAGGAGCAGAAGGTGTTGAACAGTGGTATGGAGCAGGAAATCCCTATGAATACTTAGCAAACAAATTTTTAGGGGTTTTCTGATAAGGCAACAAAACAAAGAGCAAGTAACAAAGGTAAAAAAACAAACAGAGCAAATGGCCCAATCCTTTCTTAGCAAAGGACAAGTCGGTGGAAATACTTATAAGGACCAAACGTTCTCGAGGACACATGGGAATTCTGTCAAGTGCTTTCGCTTCAAATAGCTAAGTACTCTTCTCTGGTGTTGTAAGTGTTGTGTGGGTGAACCTGTGCTAACATACCGACCTTACTTGGACTAATACATACTTCTGATTAAACCCCCTGCAAACATCAGTAACTACATGAAAGTAATTAAGATATAAAGCTAACCACAACCTTAAACTCTGAGATCCTACGCTCCCTTGTGCAAAGGTGTCCTAACTGGGGTTCAGGTTTCTGTCACTCCGGCAACCCCACAATTAGTAGCGAAATACACAATGCATTCCCCTAGGCCCATAAATGGTGAAGTATCATGTAGTCGACGTTCACATGACACCACTAGAAGAATAGCACCACAACTTAAATACTAAACCATTGAATAATAACTCATCACAGATTCACTACTAACAACATGACTTCTCCCATGTCCTCAAGAACACAACGAACTACTCACAAGACATCATATGGATCAACATCAAAGATGATATGGTAATGGCTAACAATCTGAACATAAACAAAAATCCAATGGTTCCACTCACAAGCATCAACTACAATAGTAATTAACACCAGGAAGGTTTCCCCTAATGAACTAAGAAATATCCAACACAATTGTTATAGCGGGATGGAGTAGTGATGATGGTGCTGGTGGAGATGATGATGATCCCGATGAAGCCTAGCTTGACGATGGTGTTGATGGCGACTGTCTCCCCTCTCTGGGAAGGAATTCCCCTGGCAGAAATCTGTCTTCCGGAGAGATCTTTCTCTCTCGGTGTTTTCCGCCCCCAGAGGCGGCGAAAATCTATCTGTGGTCGCTCCCCTAGACTTAGGGTTCCGTAGGGAAGATATAGGCGAAGGGGCGGAGTTGGAGGTCGGGCAGGTGGGCCACACCTGCCCGCGCCTAGGGGGTGTGGGCCCCCTGTGGCCCCTCTTCGCTCCTCCTTCTGGCTTCCTTCGTCATCTGGGAAAATAATATGTTTCCATATTTTTCTGATCTTCACGAAATTGCACCGAAATGCCTTCTTTTCCATCTGAATCCAGACTTCGACAGTTCATCCTCCAAGAATCATCCAACATGCATAAACAGATGAAAAGCCATAAGTAATACCTCATAATAAGACAAATATCAATGAATAGGGGTAGATTATGGTATAGAAAGGTGATACAAATTGGGCGTATCAACTCCCCCCAAGCTTAGAATTCGCTTGTCCCCAAGCGAAAACTGAGCTCAGTAAACATGTCCACAGGTTTATGGAGTGAAGTGTCGATAAAAGAATACGAACAAGAAGCATCAGACTTACCATTGCATAACTCATAGAAGAAAGCAACTCACCATTATATAACTTAGCTTGCAACCAAGTACAGCAGTCACAATAGAGATGCATAAAGATAAATCATAATTGGAATTGGCAAACTTGTTCTTGGTCATAGAACACCTGGCAAACAGTTTCACAACAAGATTTTTGTAGAAGTTTCAAAACAGGAGCACTCTTTGCTCAAAAAGTTTTTTCACAAGCGAAGGCTTTCAAAGTAATACTCAATAGATAAGAGTTTTGTGCAAACAAGGAAGATAAAGAACATGATTGAATAAATCAGCATATGAATGCTTGAAACACAACAACTCAAATGCTTGCTGGAGGTAGAGAGGAAATAGGTTTACTGACTCTACTTGGAAGTGGGAGAAAGGTCCCTTCTTAGAGGGAAGCAGGGATTACAAGTCAAAAAGAGCTTCCAAAAGATTATGGTACTTACTAGCTTTGAGCCCTCATTTCCCCTATGATAGGCATCTTGAGATGATTAAGGTCAGAGTGAACAAGGATGGAGTATATGCTTGACGAAATATAAGTTGGCAATCTCATGTCCCTTGAATATGAGGGCCACTCCTCATGCTACTCAACTTCAGTCACCGGTAAGTTCTTGTCATTGTAAGTACTTGCATATCATTGAGAACCGCCAACTGGGTACCCCTTGCACATGGTACAGGAGCTTTCCCATAACCAAAATGACAAGGCAATCAGACAATGAGCATCCCAGCGATCTTTTTATTTACTCTGTGCATATCTTTTTATTGAGGATGCTTCACAGATTGCTCACTATGGTGATGCTGCAAGTTTCCACCATGATTAGGCATGTCTTAGGCTAGCGGCCCAGGCGTTTCTCTAACATAAAATACAGGCTCCATGGACTTATAAGTTTCCTCTTTATTTTACACCGGCGACATCCATAGACAAAAGAGCACAATATCAACAGTGTACAGAGTACAAGTGCAATGTTGAAAACGTTCCCCGTGACAGCACGGTTCTGCTAATTCCAACGTATAGATGCAAGCATATACAACTTCGATGTTCACAATGGTTCAAGTCTATTAGGGGAAAGAAAGTAAGGTGTGCCATCAAGTTCGTGAGAGCTTTACTAACTAGTTTTCACATAACGAAATACTTTTTAATTCAAAAGATAGATGAAGCTTGAGAATTTGCTTGGAATAGCAATAATGCTACTAGGTAGATATGGTGGACATAAGTGGCAAAAAAATTTGGTTCAAAGGGTTTTGGAAACATGAGAAGTATACCCTCTCAAAACAGGTTTTTGGCTAGCAAGGTTAGGTAGCAAGCAAGAGAGTTGAAAGAAACAAGCAAACATACAAGTAATAAAGCCAAACATGCAATCTTCCTTGAAGACACAAAAGATCTTAAATAAAGAATACTAAGCTTATGAGCCAACAAGAAAGAAAATAGATGATACCAAATACCTGTAAGCTTTTTTTCTCTTTTTCTTTCAAACCTCAAAAATTGTTGTTACTGACCAGAGTTCCCAAAGTGATGCCAATACTGATCAACAAGATCCATCATATAATAGAGATTGCAAACTAAAATAAGAAGTGCAAAAAGTAAAAGATGAGACTTCTCATTAATATTCAATAAAGACACTCACACCAAGGGATACATAGATAAACAACTAAAGGAGAGATGCTTCCACATGCAAACCAAACTAAAGATAACCTCTCTACCACAGATATGAATCCACTAAAAAGGTAAAAGATAAAAGATAATAGTGGTGATACCGTGACACTCCCCCAAGCTTGGAACAAGCCAAGGGGATGCCAAACCTAATGATGAATTACTCCTTCGGTGGTGGCGGTGTTCTTTTGATAAGCTCTTCAATAAGTTTCTTCAAATACTCAAACTCAAAAGTAAGAGTACGAATTAGCTCCGAGTTTTGCTCTATACGGTTCATGATCATGTCAGACCGAGAATCCCAGTCCTTGTTATTCTTTCTCCATTCTTCCTTATTAGAGTGTTTCTTCCTTGCATGGTTAGAACAAGGGGTACTAGGAGGAAGTGTGCGTGGAGCGAGGATATGACGTGGAGTTCTCCCTCCTGTAGACATTTGTGTTGTCCTCCTAAGCTTGGTAGGTCGTGCCACCAAACCAATGCTTGCGACGGTAGCGCGGGTGTCCGGATGCTTGTCCTCCTCCATGTCCTCTTCATCCCCAACAAGAATCTCCTCCTCCTTGGGATCTTGAGGATCTTCTTCCTCGGGCTTCTTGCCTTTGTCGTTGGCCGAGACCATGGCGCTCTAAACTTGAGAAGATTTCCTGACAAAAATAGATCGAAATGAAAACATGACGAGAACACGATGCACGAACCTCGGGGGATCCGGGGGGTTATATATTACGAAGTTTCAAAGCATAAGGAAGGTTTTGATATGAAAACAAGGCGGAGTCAGAGCTCAGGGGTGGCACACCCCCTCCAGGCGCGGCTGGCTGGGGCCCGCGCCTGGGGTGGGTTTGGCCACCCCGGCCTCCAGTTCCTCCTCTGTTCCGTATCGTAACTTCCCTTATGTATTAAAAACATAAAAAATATAAAAAGATTGGAGTTTCACGAACCTTCTGTTTTTACCACTTTTACCTATTCAAAGATGAACTCTACAGATTCCTCTTCTCCTCCTCCTGAAAATTTCCTTCTTACAAAACCCTTGCACAAACTCAATGACAACATTAGTGTAAGCAAAAACAATAACCTTTAGGTACACACTTCAACTGAAAACCCATCAACACAAAAGCTTCTATAAGAGGCAAATGCAAATGATGGCAGAAATCTGTCAAAACAGACCAGCAGGTAAAGATTGATTTTTTTGAAAAACCTTCTGTTGCTCAAATCAAAAAGTGCAGAACTAATGAAAGTTGGGTAACAACCTGGAGAAGAAGCTCAGAAAAATACAGCTCCATCCAACGTACGGAGCTCCATAACGAATTTTTACAATGCAGTACAAAAATTTGTCCCAGGACAGCCATTTTTCACAACTCCTCTACTTCACAAAAGTAGTTGAACTTGACACAAAAACCAAAACAAAAAGGATAAGGAGCGGTTATTACTGAGGTAATAACTTCCAAGACTCGACAAAACTCTTGGGTTATCTCCCAACAAGTAATTTTATATAATGCCTTTAAGTTAGGCTTGAAACTTTCAAGGATGCTCACATAGGAGATGAATATTTGAAATGAAAGAGGGCATCAAGAAGCAAATAACCAACACATTTGAGTCTAACCCAGTTCCTATGCATGGGAGTATCATGAGAAAACGAATTGTTGAAACAAAAAGCCACAAACATAGGAAGACAAAACAGATGCAACTTCAAAGCTTGCAACATAAAACGGGGAAACTTAACATCATTGAGATGCATAAAACCATGTTTCCCTCTCTCAAAATAACTTTCAGTAGAACTTTGAATAAAGTTGACAATATAACTGTCACTTGCAACAACTTTATCATCAGAATAAGCATACTTACAGTCACCAAAAAGAGGTCCAAGGTCATAGACTGGATCAATAGAAGCAAGTTGTTCCATCCTGAAATCTTTATTAGGAAAGTTATTTTCATAAGGAGCTTTAGCAAATTTGGAAAATTTAAAATCATAAGAATCTCCATCAAACTTAGTCAAAACTTTTTCCTTCTTACAATCAATAATAGCTCCACAAGTGTTCAAGAAAGGTCTACCAAAAATGATAGGACAAGTTTTGCTAGCTGCTGAATTAAACACTATAAAATCAGCAGGATATTTAATCTTACCACAAAGAACTTCCACGTCTCTTACTATGCCAATGGGGAAAATGGTTTCCTTATTATCAAGGTGAATAACCATATCAATGTCCTCAAGCTCACAAGGACTAATCTCATGCATAATTTCCCTGTAAAGCTCATAAGGAATAGCACTAGAACTAGCACCAATATCACATAAACCATAATAGCAATGATCACCAATTTTAACAGAAAGCACATGAACACTAGCTTTTCTAGCTTTACTAGGATGAGAGATAATATTAGAAGCGTCTTCACAGAAGACAATGTGCTCGTCCTCTATATTTCTAGTGACAGTGTCTTTCACAATAGCTACCACAGGTTCATCATTCAAATGCTTACCGGGCTCCACAGTTTTTATTGTACCTTTGTTATTTGCACTAATAATCATAGAATACTCCTTTACCTTGGCTGACTTCCTTCCTTTGTCATTGTCCCAAGCTTTAGTGTTCTCTTGAATACGGTCTAGTAAATCCCATTTACCTTCTTCCTTCATACATGTGAATGATCCAGCACAAGAAGCATCTAGTAAATCTTTATCATGAAGAGAAAGCATAAAAGTTATTGAGAATAATATTGTTAGGGAGTTCATGAATAGGACATTTAATCATTAGTAACTTCAATCTCCCCCAAGCTTGAGTTGTCTCCATCAAGAGGCCAAAAGTTATATATAAGATTTCTATCCTTATGAATTTCACTGGGAGAATAAAATTTAGAGTAAAAGAGAGATGTCATCTCCTCCCATTCCATGGATTGTCCATTCTTCAGCAGCTTATACCATTCTTCAGCTCTCCCTTTCAAGGATATGGAGAGTAACTTATTTTTCACCTGTTCAGTTGTGATACCTGCACACTTAAACAACCCGCATAATTCATGGATAAATAGCAAATGATCACCATGATGGACAGTTCCATCCCCTAAATAATAATTATACATAACACGATCAACAATACTTGTAGGTATCTTAAAAGGATCTATCTCAACAAGTGGTGGTTCCTCTACTACCCTTTCAGTGGTAGTAGTTCTCCCAAACAGAAAACCAAGTGGGTTATCCATATTGGAAACAAAGTAACAAGTAGTAACAAAAAAGCAATACTCACAGTAGAAGTTTCCTTTACCACTTCCACTCTTCAATAGCGCTTCACTCCCCGGCAACGGCGCCAGAAAATAGTCTTGATGACCTACAAGTATAGGGGGTGTATCGTAGTACTTTCAATAAATAGGAGTGTCGATCCCAACGAGGAGCAGAAGGTGCTGAACAGTGGTATGGAGTAGGAAATCCCTGTGAATACTTAGCAAACGTATTTTTAGTTTTTTTTATAAGGCAACAAAACAAAGAGCAAGTAACAAAGGTAACGAACAAACGGAGCAAGTGGCCCAATCCTTTCTTAGCAAACGACAAGTCGGTGGAAATACTTATAAGGACCAAACGTTCTCGAGGACACATGGGAATTATATGAAGTGCTTTCGCTTCAAATAGTTGAGTACTCTTCTCTGGTGTTGTAAGTGTTGTGTGGGTGAACCTGTGCTAACATACCGACCTTACTTGGACTAATACATACTTGCGATTAAACCCCCTGCAAACATCCGTAACTACAGGAAATTAATTAAGATATAAATCTAACCACAACCTTAAACTCTGAGATCCTACGCTCCCTTGTGCAAAGGTGTCCTAACGGGGGTTCAGGTTTCTGTCACTCCGGCAACCCCACAATTAGTAGCCAAATACAAAATGCATTCCCCTAGGCCCATAAATGGTGAAGTATCATGTAGTCGACGTTCACAGGACACCACTAGAAGAATAGCACCACAACTTAAATACTAAACCATTGAATAATAACTCATCACAGATTCACTACTAACAACATGACTTCTCCCATGTCCTCAAGAACACAATGAACTACTCACAAGACATCATATGGATCAAGATCAAAGATGATATGGTAATGGATAACAATCTGAACATAAACAATAATCCAATGGTTCCACTCACAAGCATCAACTACAATAGTAATTAACACCGGGAAGGTTTCCCCTAATGAGCTAAGCAATATCCAACACAATTGTTACAGCGGGATGGAGTGGTGATGATGGTGCTAGTGGAGATGATGGTGTGGATGATGATGATGATCGCGATGAAGCCTAGCTTGACGATGGTGTTGATGGCGATGGTCTCCCCTCTCCGGGAAGGAATTCCCCCGGCAGAAATCTGTCTGCCGGAGAGATCTTTCTCTCTTGGTGTTTTCCGCCCCTAGAGGCAGTGGAAATTTATTTGTGGTCGCTCCCCTAGCCTTAGGCTTCCGTAAGGAATATATAGGCGAAGGGGCGGAGTTGGAGGCCGGGCAGGTGGGCCACACCTGCCCTAGGCGCGGCCCAGGGGGACCCACTCCTAGGGGTGTGGGCCCCCTATGGCCCCTCTTCGCTCCTCCTTCTGGCTTCCTTCGTCATCTGGGAAAATAATATGTTTCCATATTTTTCTGGTATTTTTCTGATCTTCGTGAAATTGCACCGAAACGCCTTCTTTTCTATCAGAATCCAGACTCCGGCAGTTCAACCTCTAAGAATCATCCAACATGCATAAATAGATGAAAAGCCATAAGTAATACCTCATAATAAGACAAATATCAATGAATAGAGGTAGATTATGGTATAGAAAGGTGATGCAAATTGGGCGTATCAGCCATCAAGTTCGTGAGAGCTTTAATCACTAAGTTTTCACATAACAAAATACTTTTTAATTGGAAGATAGCTGAAAACAAGAATATACTTGGAATGGTGAACACACCATGCATAGGAATTTATAGTGGACACTTTGGAATAACTTGGATTCTTGGGAGTTGGAAGCATGAGTAGAGCTTACTCATATAAGTGGAGGCTAGCAAAAGACTGAGAGTAACCAACTAAGAGAGCATAATGGCCACAATCATGCAATGCAACAAAGCATACTAATCAAAGCAAAGAGTGGTACTACAAGTCAAGCACTAAATGATCATAGAGGCTAATGGTGACTTGTGAGAGTCATAACATGGTGTGAGCATGTGCCAAGTCAACCCAAACAAAACATCAAAGGAGAATACCACAATACTATGCTTTTGTATGCTAAAACAACGCATGATTCTTTCAAGACACACTAAGCAATCCCAATTGTTTGGAACAAGCCATGGTACAGCAATAATCACTAAGCATAAAGTCAAAACAACACCTAGAATGACATGCTAAAGTCTAAGTCATAGTCAATGCAACCTCCTCTTGCACTTCCAAGCAAGAACTTTCTACTCCTTTCCAACACCAGTCGACTTATTTGAAATAACACAGAGAGAACAAGGGTCCAAACTACTTTATTCAAGCAAACTAAACAAACTAAGCAAAGAAAACAAAAACTAAGACGCTCCAAGAACAACACAACATTGCATGAAATAATAAAAACAAAGTGTCTAGACAGACCTGAACTTTTTATTAATTAAGAAGGGGATGCCTTGGGCATCCCCAAGCTTTGACGCTTGTACCTCTTGAGTATTTCTTGGGGTGACACCTGGGTGGCATCCCCAATCTTGAGCTTTTGTCCATTCTTCATCTCATTACATCATTCTCTCTCGACACCTAATTTTTTTTCCTTCATACAAAACTTCACACAATCTTCATTAGCAACATTAGTGTATTCAAAAGATAATAGACCCTTGGGCTTAGCATTGGAACAGCAAAAAAATTCACGAAAAACACAAGCTACAAAAGTAACTCCTTCAAAAAGCTCAATTCCCCAAAAGAGAACTCAAAAAGGAATCAATAAGAAGCAAATGCAAATAATGGCAGAAATCTGTCCAAATAGACCAGGAGGTAGAAACCGATTTTTTTGAAGACCTTCTGTTGCTCAAATCAAAAAGTGTTGAACTAACGAAAGTTATATAACATACTAGGTGATTTATTAGTAAATGTTCAGATCAATCCGACTTACAGAGACTCCTCATGATTTTTTATGGTGGAGGACAGAAATCTGTTTCGGAACAACAACTCCCCAAATCTTATTTCCTCTCATTAGAGGTCATTCTTGGCACAAAAGGCAAACAAAAAGGATAAGGAGAGGTCATTACTGAAGTAATAAATTCCAAGACTCAAGGAAACTCTCTCCCAACAAGTACTTTTCTTTAACGCATTTAAGTTAGGCACAAGAAGCAAGAAAATCAAGTATTTTAAAATGAGGAGTTATTAACTCTCTTGCTCCTTCCTTTCTTACATTTCTTCTTATCTATAGGGAATATATGATAGCTTACTGGAGGATCAAAATACATAATGCTTTTTCCCACATCTATCATTGCTCCAAGGTGTTTCAGTAGGGATCTTCCAAGTGTAATCTGTCCTTTGCCTACACATTTAATAACAAGATAATCAGTAGACACCATTTTCCCTGAGATTTTTGTAAACACACCTTCAGCTATTCCAATGGGTAATAAAGTGGCATTATTAGTAAGAGATATTTCCTCTCCTTTATAAAGCCCCCAAAGACTCAAAGACTCATAAATATCTTTAGGCATAAGGCAATATCTAGACATGATATCATAACGAGCATCGAAAGTTGCACTATTTATAGTGACTTTGACTGTAGGAAACCACTTCGAAGGCTCAGAATTCATTGGGACATAATTATGGTACTCCCTAAGTGTGTGATAGCAACTATTCAAAGCAGCAGTACTGGACTCAAGAGTGTTCTACCTAGCAAAAATATTTATGAAAGAGGAATCAGACTTGCCAGGCGTATTATAAATTATAATCAATTTTTTATGGCATCAAAAGCTTTGTCCTTAGTACATTGAAAAATATCTTTCTCAGCCACAACATCCAAAGCATATCTATAAAAAGAGCAATACCGCGGTAGAAACTATGAATAACCAAGCTAAAACTCATCTTAGGCTCACTTTCCCTTTGTAAAGGAGAGATTCTAGACCAAGCTTCTTTAAAACTCTCTTCACTTTTTTGCTTAAAAGTGAAGATCTCTTCCATAGGTGTCATAGAGATTGGACCAAAACCAGACATGGTAGCAGCTAGAGTAGGGACTAATTTTTTGTTTTTTTAATAGAGAAAGCAAACCAAACTAAACTAATTTTTTTTGGAGTTTTTGAGAAAAAGAGGCAAACAAAACCAAACAAAAGAATCTAATCAAACTAAAACAAAGTAAAGAGAAATGTTGAGGAGGACTCCCCTTCTGAAGACATCCTTAGCTTCCCCGGCAACATCGCCAGAAAGTCTTGATGCGTGTTGAACGCCCCGTTGGGAAACCCCAAGAGCAAGGTATGATGCAGCACAGTAGCAAGTTTTCCCTCGGTAATAAACCGAGGTTATCAAACCAGTAGGAGGAAGGAAACACCTCAAAGGTGTTGCAAGCAACGTCTAAACCTGCACAACACAAACTCAAGACTTTGCCCCAACTAACAGTGAGGTTGTCAATCTCACCGGTTGCAGTAACAAAGGATTAACTGTATGGTGTGGAAGGTGATGATGGTTTGCAGCAAGTAAACAGTAACGGTGGAAGATATATCAATGGTAAAGATTGGACCGGGGTCCATAGTTCACTAGAGGTGCTCTCCTTAGATAAACAACATGGCATGAAGGGTAAACAAATTATAGCAGGGCAATTGACAGGAACTGAGCAAGCCATAACAATGCAATACTAGACAAAAAGATCCTATGAGATTCGATTGGGCAATACAACACTATACATAGACCGCCATCCAACTGCGTCTATGACTAGAATTCCACCTTCAGGTTATCATCCGAACCCCCTCCAGTATTAAGTTGCAAGCAACAGACAACTACTTTAAGCAAAGTGTGTAAGGTAAGTAATCCACTTGTTCCATGAACAAGAGACCGTTGTTTTCTCCCTAGTGGCAACAACACATCTACAACCGAAGCGATTTCTGTCACTTCCCTTGGAAAATAGAGGCATGAACCCACTATCCAGCATAAATACCCCCTCTTGGAGTCACTAGCAACTACTTGGCCAAGATAGCTACTAACAACTGAGAGCATGCAAGATCACAAACAACACAGACATGATAGAATCAAATAGACAAAACCATTAATCAATCTGACATAGTAATCTCAATATCCATCGGATCCCCGCAAACACAACATGCATGATTACAAATAGATTAGATCTTGATCATGAACGGAGCTCACAAGATCTATACATGAAAGCACAAGGAGGATATACAACCATCTAGCTACTACATGGACCCGTAGTCCAAGGTGGAACTACTCACGCTTCATACCGAAGAAGAAGGCCTGCGGGATGATCTCCCTTCCGGCAGGGTGCCGGGAAGAACTTCAGATCCCCCCGATCTAGGGACGATGGTGGCGGCGGCTATAGATGGTTTCGTGGAGTTTTGATCGGGTGCCTAGGGTTTCTGCATTGGGGACTTCTTATAGGCGAAGAGGCGAGGTTGGGAGGCCGCCCACCCTGGACCGCACCTAGGGGGGTGTGGCCGCCCTGTGGCGCCCCTGCATCTCTCCTCTGGACTTTGTGTTGCCCACGGTAAAATATTGACTTTGGCTTTTGTCCCATCCAATTCCGAAAATATTGATTTTCTGCCTTTCTGGAGCCAAAAACAGAAGAAAACAAGCAACTGGCACTGTGGCAACTTGTTAATAGGTTAGTACCAGAAAACATATAAAACACCTCAAAGTGTAGACAAAGCAAAGCAAAGTAGATATTAAACAATCATGGAACATCAAAAATTATAGATACGTTCCGACGTATTAGTACTTTGATCCCAGCTTTCAATGCTTGCAAATGGTTTGATCTTGATTTTGATGGTGCATGTCACCTCAAAAAATATTATTTTTATCACTTACCTACTCGAGGACGAGCAAGAGTTAAGCTTGGAATGCTTGATACGTCGTAAATGTATCTATACTTTTTGATGTTCCATGCTTTTTTAGTATCAACTTTGCTTTGCTTTGTCTACACTTTGAGGTATTTTTATACTTTTTCTGGACTAACCTATTAACAACATGCCCTAGTGCCAGTTGCCTGTTTTCTTTTGTTTTTGGTTCCAGAAAAGCCAGAAAATGAATATTCTCGGAATTGGACGGGACAAAAGCCAAAGTCAATATTTCACCCAGGGAACACGAAGCCAGAAGACGAGATGGAGGAGGGCCTCGAGGGGGCCACACCCCTGGCCCGCGCCTAGGGGGTACAGCCACCTTAGGCACCTCCTCGGTCTCCCCCTTCGCCTATAAGAAGCCCCCGATACCTAAACCCTAGGGACCCTATCAATCTTCCACGAAAAAGTCATTAGCCACCGCCACCATCGTCACTATATCGGGGGGATCTGAAGCTCTTCCTGGCACCCTGACAGAGGGGAGAGATCATCCTGGAGGCCTTCTTCATCACCATGCTAGCCTCCGGTATGATGTGTGAGTAGTTCCATCTTGGACTATGGGTCCATATAGTAGCTAGATGGTTGTATCTCTTTCTTTGTGCTATCATGTTAGATCTTGTGAGCTCCATTCATGATCAAGATCATCTATTTGTAATCATCATGTTGTGTTTGCGGGGATCCGATGGATATTGAGATTATTATGTCAGATTGATTAATGATTCTATCTAATTGATTCTATCATGTTTGTGTTGTTTGAGATCTTTCATGCTCTCCATTTCTAGTAGCTATCTTGGCCAAGTAGATGCTAGTGACTTCAAGAGGGAGTATTTATGCTCGATAGTGGGTTCATGCCTCTATTGAATCTGGGGAAGTGACAGAAATCTCTAAGGTTGTAGATGTGATGTTGCTACTAGGGAGAAAACAATGATCTTTTGTTCATGGAATAATTGTATTGTTTACCTTACACACTTTGCTTAAAGCAGTAATCTGTTGCTTGCAACTTAATACTGGAGGGGGTTCGGATGATAACCTGAAGGTGGATTACTAGTCAAAGATGGAGTTGGATGGCGGTCTATTTATATTGTTGTATTGCCCAATCAAGTCTCATAGGATCATGAATGTCTAGTATTGCATTGTTATGCCTTGCTCTGTCCTGTCAATTGCCCCGCTGTAATTTGTTTACCCAGCATGTTATGTTATCTATCTTAAGCAGAACACCTCTAGTGAACTATGGACCCCAGTCCAATCTTTACCATTGATACATCTTCCACTATTATTGTTTACTTTCTACAAGCTACCACTACCTTCCACACCATACGTTTAACCCTTTGTTTCAGCAAACCAGTGAGTTGACAACCTCATTGTAAGTTGGGGCAAAGTCTTGAGTTTGTGTTGTGCAGGATTCCAAGTTGTTAGCAACACCTTGGGGTTGTTTCCTTCCTCCTACCGGTTCGATAACCTTGGTTTTAACACTGGGGAAAAACTTATTGTTGTGCTCATCTACCTTCCTCTTGGGGTTTCCCAACAAATCTCTACAATGATCTGAGCTCATCACTGCTCGCTGCTGCAGCGGCATCACCAGCCGGGAGACCTAGCTAAGGGTGACGTCGATGCCGGTCAAGCCGACTGTGACCAGCGACCTCATCCAGCGTAGCAGCTCCTCGGACTCGGTTTAGGAGCCGAAATGCTTCTGCTCCCAGTTCGCCCGTGTAGACTCAACGTCTTGGAAGGCAGACAGGTTGATCTAGTCGTCTGAGGACAGGTTACGTACGTAAAAGTACGTTTGCTGCCATAGCTTTACCGTGTCGTGTAGCCGGAACTTCGGATATCCGGTATGCGCACGGGAGTAGATGGAGGCGCCGCTGCAAGGCACGAGCGGGCCTTTAGCGTATTGGACCTGAGGCCGGATAAGGAGGATCCGGTAGAAGAGCCCGAGATCCGGCTGGATCCTGAGATAGCACTCGCAGAAGGCTACGAAGTGCGCAAGAATGCTTATGGCATTGGGGCCAAGATGATGGAGGTAGAGGTCAAAGTGAGCAAGGAAGGAGAGGAAGAAGGTGCTGGCTGGGAAGGCCAGGCCGTGCGCCAGATGCGCGAGTAAAACCACCCGCTCGCCGGCTCACAGGTTCGGCGTGACCTCGCCGGCCGGCGCAAGGCGTACTCTGACCTCACCGGAGGCCGAAATCACGCCTGCACGGCGGTACTTTTCGATCTGCTCCTTTGTCACGGAGGAGCCGCACCAAGCCCCGTAGCTCTCGTCCATTTCGGCAACGGCGGTGAGTGACAGAGGAGAAAGGGGAGCGGCAGAGGAAAGACGGTGGCTCGTCGGTCCGGTGAGCCAGAAGGGGGCGGCGCTGGCGAGACGGAAGCGTGCGGGCCCGTCGGTGGTGTCGGAGGCGCGGGAATGGAAGGAGCAGCAAGGTCATAGAAGGAGCGTTTGGAGCGTGACCTCTGATCCGTGCAGGAGGTGAATAGGCAGCTTCGGGCAACCGCTGGTAGGTGTTTCGAGTTTCTTGCCGATTTCGTTGCTTATAACCGCCGGGTGTCTCACTTTTAGTTTCTTTGTAGAGGAGCACTCCGCTGCTATTGCCAAGGCTCGCGAAGGTCTTGTCCCAGCCAACGAGTTGGAGACTGGCAGGTCATCATTGACTGCAGCGCAGAAGCGTGTTGCCGAGCTAGAGAAGGAGCTCAAGGCCGCGAAGGAGGAGGCGAGCTCATTAGAGCAGAGGAGCAAGGCCGATGTCGTGACAGTAGTGGAGGAGCATAAATTCTCCGACGTTCTTGTTGCCGGGTTGCAGGATGAGCTGACCAGCCTTCGGGACTTCACCACGTGGATTTTCCGTCCACTTCTAGGTGACTCTTCTTAAATCCTTCGCTCTATCAGCGAGTCCCCGAGCGGGCTAGTCGCTACGCCGACGAGTCCCCGAGAGGGTGAATCTAGAGTTTGCATCCTTCTGTTTTTGACTTGGCGTATTTTGCAGGGAAGATACTCGACGACGACCCTAAGGCGTAGTTGTATGACGCCAAGCAGTGTGTCACCATGCTAGTGGACTCTGCTGCCCTTTCAGCGACATGTATTTGAGCCGCTCTCTAGGAGATCTCGCCCACTGAGGTGATTCCCAGCAAGCTCACGGAGGTGTGGCATTACCTTGAAAGGGCGCTGATGGTGGTCCACTACATGTCACGATCGGCGTTTCACCGTGGGGCCACGACTGTGCCAAGCCTTGGGCTTGCGCATTTCCTAGACGACTTTGACCTCGACGACGTCACCAGCGGGTACCCATCTGCGACCGGCTCGGTGGAAATCGCCGAAGTTCTGAAGCTGACCGAGAAGGCGGCCATGTACTCCGAGCGGGTGCTGGCGATGGGCGACTTGTTGTCGTACCAGGAGACCGTGGTGGCGCCAAATGACCCCGAGCCGGCGCAACGTGACCTCAAGACGGAGTAGTCGTTCAGTCGGCGATGGCAAATAGCTTGACGACGTATCCTTCAAACCCGTGGGTACCCTTCATTAGGGTCTGTGGTAAGGACCGCGCGTCAACCTCGAAGCCTGTAGAGTAGAGACATGTTGAGTGGCTTTTGTATTAGCATAAGTTAATCTGTACGGGAGCGAGCTAGGTCGCGTGCTTCGTCGAGCTGGTCGACCCCGTCTTGGCGTGCGAGCTCGTTGTCGGCCTCCGCGTAGTCGACGACCCGAGGAGAATCATGCTCTAGGTCAGTCGGCATGACGGCTTCGGCACTTTATACCATAAAGAAGGGCGTGAACCCTGTCAACTGGTTGATGGAGGTGCGAATGCCCCATATGATAGAGGGGAGCTCTTCGACCAGCATTCCGGAGTTCGCTCGAGGGGAACTTGTAGTCGCAGCTTGAGTCTGTGGAGGATGCTCTGGTTGGCGCGTTCCGCCTGGGCGTTGGATTTCGGGTGGGCGACTGAGGCGAGGTCGAGCCGTATGTTGTGCTCTTCGTAGAATTCGGCCATGGCGCCCTTGGATAAGTTGGTGCAGTTGTCCGTGATGATGTTGTGCGGGAATCCGTAGTGGTAGATGAGCTTGCGGAGGAATTTGGTCGCGGTCTTACCATTACACTTTCGGACTGGCTTGGCCTCCACCCACTTGGTGAATTTAACTACTGCGACTAGGAGGTGGGTGTAGCCTTCTTGAATGGGCCCACCAAGTCCATGCCCCACATGCGAATGGCCAGGTAATTGGGATCGTCTTCAATGCCGAGTTGGGTACATGCGTCTGGTTGGCGCATTTCTGACATCTGACGCAGCGTTGGACGATGTCGACTGCGTCGACGTGCGCGGCGAGCCAGTAAAAGCCGTGTCGCATGGCCTTGGTGACCAGGGACCTGACGCCGGCGTGGTGGCCGCAATCGCCGGAGTGGATGTCTTGTAGGATTTTGCATCCTTCCCCAGGTTGCACGCAGCGTTGGAACACGCCTGTTACACTGCGCTTCTGGAGTTCGCCGTTGATGATGACGAAGGATTTGCAGCGGCGCATGATCATGCATGCTTCTGTCTCGTTCGCTGGCAGGGTCCCCCTCTCGAGGTAGTCGAGGTATGGCATGGTCCAGTCGCTTGGTTCGGCGACCATGGCGACCAGGGCAGGCTCTGGCTGCAGCGGGATCCCGAGGTCAATCTCCTTTGGAAGAGAGACGAAAGGCTTGTGGATGGTGTCGAGGAAGACGCCTGCGGGTGGTGCTTGCCGATCCGACCCGATGCAGGAGAGGGCATCGGCCTCCTCGTTGTTACATCTGTCGATCCACTCGACGAAATAGCCGGCTAAGTGGCCACCCAGCTGGTCCACCGCTTGGTGGTATGCCGCCATGGTGGGGGAGATGGCATCGCAGGTACCGGTGACTTACGCGGCAACGAGGTCCGAGTCGCCGTAGCACCGGAGGCGGTTGACGTTCATCTCCTTGGCGGCTCGCATGCCATGGAGGAGAGCCTCGTACTCGGCCATGTTGTTGGTGCAGGGGGTGAAGTCGAGATATAGCACGTAGCGGAGCTTGTCGCCTTTGGGCAAGGTGAGTATGATACCTGCCCCTACGCCGTCCGTGTTCTTTGATCCGTCGAAGTGGAGCGACCAGTAGTGGAGGTTTGGCAGCTTCTCTGGCTGTTGTGACTCTTCCTAGTCGGCGAGGAAGTCCGCGAGAGCCTGTGACTTGATTGCCTTGCGTGGCTCGTACTTGATGTTGTGGACGCCAATTTCGATGGCCCACTTGGCGACCCACCCAGTCGCCTCGCGATTGCGGATGATGTCCTGCAGTGGCGCGGAGGAGATGGCCGTGATTGGGTGCTCTTGTAAGTAGTGATGTAGTCATCGCTGGGATCGGAAGACAACGTACACCAGTTGCTGGTATTGCGGGTAGCGATGTCGTGAGTCCATGAGGACTTCGCTGATGTAGTAGACCGGGCGCTGTACGGGGCGCTCCTTGCCCTCCTATGGTCGCTCGACGACCATGACAGCGCTGACGACTCGCTCGGATGTCGCGATTTAGACGAGCATCGACTCCTTGTCAACGGGGGCGGCGAGTAGCGATGCAGCGAGTAGCACTTCTTTGAGTGTGTTGAGCGCGGCATCTGCCTCCTTGTCCCATTGGAACGTGGGGTTCTTGTGCATCAGGCGGTATAAGGGCATTTCCTTCTCGCCTAACCGAGGGATGAAGCGACTGAGAGCCGCGACTCGTCCGGCCAGCTTTTGAACGTCACAGAGGCACTCTGGTTTGCTGAGCCGTGTGATCGTGTCGATCTTGGTGGGGTTCGCCTTCATGCCTCGCTTGGAGACTACGTACCCCAGCAGCTGTCCAATGGGCACGTCGAAGGTGCATTTCCCTGGGTTGAGCTTGATCTTATACCTCTGCAGGTTTGCAAAGGTTTCTTCCAGGTCGGCGAGTAGGTCACTCTAGCGATTGGACTTGACTACCACGTCGTCGATGTAGACGTGGATGTTGCGGCCAATTTGGCTCATGAGGCACTCCTGCATGCACCGCTGATAGGTTGCACCGGCGTTCTTGAGGCCAAACGTCATGGCGGTTGATACGTCGGAAATGTATCTATAATTTTTGATGTTCCATGCTTGTTTAGTATCTACTTTGATTTGCTTTGTCTACACTTTGAGGTGTTTTTATATGTTTTCTGGTACTAACCTATTAACAAGTTGTCACAGTGCCAATTGTCTATTTTCTTCTGTTTTTGGTCCATAAAGGCAGAAAATCAATATTCTCGGAATTGGGCGGGACAAAAGCCAAAGTCAATATTTTACTGTGGGGAACACGGAGCCAGAGCACGAGACAGAGGGTAGGCACTAGGGGGCCACACCCCCTGGCGGCGCAGGCTAGGGCTAGCCGCGCCTGGGGGTCCAGCCGCCCTGGTGGCCCCCCTGCCTCGCCTCTTCGCCTATAAAGTCCCCCCGATGCCTAAACCCTAAGCACTCGATCAATATTCAATGAAACCGTCTGTAGCCGCCGCCACCATCATCGCTAGATCGGGGGGATCTGAAGCTCTTCCCGGCACCCTGCCGGTAGGGAGATCATCCTAGAGGCCTTCTTCATCATCATGCCAGCCTCCGATATGAAGCGTGAGTAGTTCCACCTTGGACTACGAGTCCATGTAGTAGCTATATGGTTGTATATCCTCCTTTGTGCTTTCATGTCTAGATCTTGTGAGCTCCGTTCATGATCAAGATCTCATCTATTTGTAATCATGCATGTTGTGTTTGCGGGGATCCGATGGATATTGAGATTACTATGTCATATTGATTAAT
Source organism: Avena sativa (assembly GCA_916181665.1). Lineage (NCBI taxonomy): Eukaryota > Viridiplantae > Streptophyta > Magnoliopsida > Poales > Poaceae > Avena > Avena sativa. Next base: position 516,256,298 of record OV702294.1, read on the forward strand.
GGTTTTGTCTATTTGATTCTATCATGTTTGTGTTGTTTGTGATCTTGCATGCTCTCCGTTGTTAGTAGCTATCTTGGCCAAGTAGTTGCTAGTGACTCCAAGAGGGGGTATTTATGCTCTATAGTGGGTTCATGCCTCTACTTAATCAAGGGAAGTGACAAAAATCTCTACGGTTGTAGATGTGTTGTTGCCACTAGGGAGAAAACAATGGTCTCTTGTTCATGGAACAAGTGGATTGTTTACCTTACACACTTTACTTAAAGCGGTTGTCTGTTGCTTGCAACTTAATACTGGAGGGGGTTCGGATGATAACCTGAAGGTGGACTTCGAGTCATAGATGCAGTTGGATGGCGGTCTATGTATATTGTTGTATTGCCCAATCGAATCTCATATGATCTTTGTGTCTAGTATTGCATTGTTATGCCTTGCTCAGTCCTGCCAATTGCCCTGCTGTAATTTGTTTACCCAGCATGCCATGTTTGTTTATCCATGGAGAGAACCTCTAGTGAACTATGGACCCCGGTCCAATCTTTACCATTGATACATCTGATGACCCACAAGTATAGGGGATCGCAACAGTCTTCAAGGCTAGTATTAGCCAATTTATTGATTCGACACAAGGGGAGCCAAAGAATACTTGCAAGCCTTAACAACTGAGTTGTCAATTCAGCTGCACCTGGAAATAGTTCTTGCTCACAAAAGTTTATTAGTAGCAACAGTTTCGTAGTAGCAATAGCAAAGTAACAGCAGCAGTAAAACAAGAGCAATAGTAACAGTAGCAGTAACAGTAGGATTCGAGTGTGGTAGGCATAGGGATGGATGGACGGGCGTTGCATGGACAATTATATTCATGTAACTTCAAGATCTTGGGCAATTTGCAGATAAATAAGATAAAGCATCCAAGTACTAAACAATCATAGGCATATGCTCCATATATAGTCATACGTGCTCGCAATGAGAACTTGCACAACATCTTTTGTCCTGCCAGCCCGTTGCAGCGGGGCCTCAAGGAAACTACTAGCAATTAAGGTGCTCCTTTTAATAGAGAACCAGAGCAAAGCATTAACACCCCATGAATACATGTGATCCTCACATCACAGCCATCCCCTCCGGTTGTCCCAATTTCTGTCACTTCCGGGCCTTTGGATCCGGATAATGATATGTGTACACAACTTGCAGATAAGATCACAAACAATATTATCATAATGATTCAATAATAAGTTCAGATCTGGGATCATGGCACTCGGGCCCTAGTAACAAGCATTAATCACAACAAGTTGCAACAAAGTCAAATAGCACTAATAGAGATACTAGGCACTATGCCCTAACAATATTAATCGGTTACATGATAGAACCCATCCAATCCCTACCATCCCCATAGCCTACTACAGGGGATTACTCACTCATGGATGAGGGAAACATGGATGGTTGATAGAGAGGCGTTGGTGATGACGATGGAGATGATCCTCTCCAAATTCCCTGTCCCGGCAGGGTGCCAGAACGGAGTTTCTGGTTCCGAATCGCGGTTTTTGGTGGTGGCGGCGCAGCAGAACTCTTTCTGGAAAAACGTTGAACCCCCCTCGATTTTTAGGTCAATAGGCATCTTATAGGCGAAGAGGGAGGCCGAGGGGGTGCCTGGGGTGGCCACACCCCCTCCAGGCATGGCCTGGGCCCACCTGCGCGACAGGGGGGTGGGCCCCCCAGGGCCCCACTCCGTCTCGTACTCTAGCTCCGTGGATCTTCTGGTGAAATATAATTTTTGGCATATTTTCCCGGATTTTTCCTGATAGTTGATTTTCTGCACAAAAACTAGACACCAAGGTAATTCTGCTGAAAACAACGTCAGTTCGGGTAGTTGTATCCAAATCACACAAGTTTAGAGGAGAAACAATAATAAAACTATTCGGGAAAGTAGATACGTTTTGGACGTATCAACATCTTCCACTGTTATTATTTACTTGCTACAAACCATTATCACCTTCCACATCATACTGTTAATCCTTTGTTACAGCAACCGGTGAGATTGACAACCTCACTGTTAGTTGGGGCAAAGTCTTGAGTTTGTGTTGTGCAGGTTTCCACGTTGCTTGTAACACCTTTCAGACATTTCGTTCCTCCTACTGGTTCGATAACCTCAGTTTCTTACTGAGGGAAGACTTGTTGTCGTGCTACATCACACCTTGCTCTTGGGGTTTCCCGGCGAAGCGCTCTCAGGCGCCATCAACAAGTTTTATGGCGCCATTGCCGGGGAACAAAGAAGAAGAAACTCTCATGTCAACAAACCGCCAACAGCGGTGTAGTAGAAGGCGCTAAATGGCACGATAAACGCCGTATTCTCTTCTTCCTCGACCGCCATCTTGATCTGGTTGGAACCAGATTACGCGTCGAGGAAGCATAGCGACTCTGAGCCCGCGGTAGAATCGATGCGCGGGAGTACGAACTGCTCCTTTGGGCAGGCTGTCGAGGTTGGTGTAGTCGATGCACATTCTCTAGGTCTTGTTCTTCTTTTCGACCAGGACTAGGTTTGCCAGCCACTTGGAGTATTTGATGGGTCCGGTAAAGCCTGCAGCGAGTAGACACTGCACTTTTTCGGTAATTGCTCGTCGGCGCTCTTCATTGAAGGGCCACATCGACTGCTTGACAGGTCGCGCTTTGGGTTTGACATTAAGTTTGTGCTAAGCGAGTTTCCTCGGGACGCCCGACATGTCAGATGGCTTCCATACAAATATGTCGCGATTCTCATGGAGAAACTCAATGAGCGCGCTTTCCTATGCGGGGCCCATTCCTGTCCCGATCGTGACCGTCTGGCTGGAGTCGCCTGGGACCAGCTCGACGGTGTGGGTGTGTGTTGTGGCCTCGAACATGGTCGACCCGGCGTTCTCCGTGTTGGGCTTCTTTAGGATTATGGGGTCGTCTTTGTCGACCCCCTCGCGTACCCTGGGCGATTCACCCTGGTGGTCAAGCCCACGGTGGACGCCACTATCGTGGGAATGGCCACGGCAGATGTTGCGATTGACAACGAGTAGTAGAATGAGGTGCATGGGTGGCCAGCCATCTGCGGTGCGAGATGAGGGCAGAGACACAAGGTTTTACCCAGGTTCGCCCCCCGGAGGGTAAAGACCTAATACAAAAGTCACTCGGGAGGCCACCCCGCTTCCGGAGGAGCGGGAGTACATGCGCCCCCACGAGTCGGCTCCTGCGACTTGCTGCTCGACAGCCTTGGCGAGTGGGACCTTGACGTACTGGATCTGCAGCGTGCCCTCCCCTGTGACGTTGAGGTTGGCGACCGCTGCCTGCCCCGCGATGGCGTTGTCCATCGGGGTGGAGTATAGTGGGAGGCCGTTCGTGTCACTACTACAAAATAGGCTATTAGTGTCAGGCTCAAAAGGCCCATCAGTGACAGGCAAAGCGCCTGTCACTGATGACTAGTCACTAGTATGAGGTTACTAGTGACGGGCACTTGCCTGTCACTAGTATATGTGTACCAGTGACATGCATTTACGCGTGTCTGTCACTAGTACATAAATACTAACAATTCGCAAATGAGATGCATGTCACTGGTTGCGGTTATAGGTCATAGCCCTATGGTATTTTGTAGTGACATGTCCATTATTCTGCCTGTCACTGGTTTGAATTTTGGTAATAAAAAAATTAAATGTTTTTTTCACGAATATTTGAGATGTCACAATAAGATGTTATAGAAAATTCATTATAATATTATCAAGCAACAAATTCCATGAAGACAACATAAGTAATAATAATGTAGTGAAGGTCGAAATTACAAGTGCATCATGTGTCTAGCAAACATGACATTGAATCAAGGCCAGAACCTTTTATACACCATGTGATATGATATATCTATGTCTAAATTTAGGATCACGAAGAGACGATGATAAAATTACATGATCCGTGGATTCATCATATTTGCAGCAATAATTGTCTTCTAATAATTATGAATGGTCACCAGACATTAGTCGTGACATCACTCTATGACTTGATTATTTTCGATCTGCAATAGTACCATTGATCACTTGTGTGTTGCTGAAAAATACAAACAAACTTAGCCTTAGACAAGCGATCTTGCACATAATCAGAATATGGTGAGGTGAATAGATCGGTCGTTTATAACAAATAAAAAGAAGGATCCCAGAAGCCTATGAAATTTAAATAAAGATCTGAACAAAGGAAGTTTTCACCATTTCATGTTATTTATTTCCAAGTAAATGTGCTCACCAGCAATCAATATCGTGCAATGGACATCCATGAAACGAAGTAGAGACAGGAACACCAACAAAACCTGCCGAAAACTCCTCTAAACTATTCTGAAAAAGAAAGTGTACATAAAAACAAATGTAGAAACGGGCCATCCAATCTAATCCGAGGTATGGAGACTATAATGCTTTAGAGGGAGTTATAAATGTGGCACACATACCTTGAGGACCGAGGAAAATAGTGAGCTAGTGGGGCTGGTATCAAGGGCACCACGCTTTCGGACAAATAAGGACATTGAGGAGCCGCGCACCGGCGGCGGCGACAATCAAATCAACTGCGGGCCATATTAGGGGCAACACACAGACAAACGTTGGATTTACGGCGATGGCGACATGGACGAACGTGAGTGATGCAATGATAAGCTTCTTATTATGACACAAATTGACAAGTTAATGTGCTGACATGATTATAATCTGACCAACAAGCCTAAAGGTAGAACTGCACAAATAAACATTAGTTAGTTTTACTATACAATATATGCGAAGTATATTAGTATGAATGTGCTAGCGCCGTATTTGCACCATATTATGGACGGTGCTAGGCAAGGTGAAGTACTTTATAAAAGAATACTACAGCCCTCGTACTAGAGTTTCATAGACACGTATAGCAACCTGAATCCCATCCTTCATTATGATAGTAAACAAGACGGATGTTTTAATTTCCAAGACCCAGAATTAGATCTGTGTCTTACTACCTAATTGCTTAGATCAGCTATAGGGACAGAAGGAGCCGCAAAATATTTGGAGGCATGAACGAGTAGTTAACCAATATCATTCTTTTCGGATAAAATAGAGGATTGTGGAGTTACCGGCTGGTGGCAATGGAAGGCTATGAATCTCCGTCTGCCATGCCTCCGATGCCATGAACGCCCCGGCGAGGGAGGCACACGACCTTGGCCACAGGTTAATGGTATCGAATACGTCTCCTGACTGGGGTCATTTGGATCTGGTTAGCGTCTGAGAGGGGTACCGCTGACAATCGGGAAGTACCGAGATGGGTGCTTCTAGCCGCCGGGAGCAACAAGATTGATATGCCCAACCTAAAAGGTTGAAGCACGACAGCTTGTGTTGTAGGGTTATTAGTGGGGTAGGTTTTTTAATGGGCTGGCCGGGCTGGGCCATGATTTAGGCAATTAATTTCTAGGTTTATTTTCATATATAAGCATTTCGGAACGCACAGTGGAACGGCTTCAGCAGCCCTATAGTGTTGACATGTTGCAAAAGTTATCTATATGCTACACGTTTTCTTCTAGTGAGGTGGGTCGACAGCGCAGAGGCGCACGGGTGACACTAGTATCGTCAGCACGGACCAGACATTATCCCTGTTAGCGGTGATATGACTTTAGATGCCTATGGCTAAGCAATTCGCCCTTTTAGCCGGTTTTCACGAGAAAATACAAGTGACACATATTTTGAAGATGTCACTTATCATAATTTTATCAGTGACAAACATTTATAAATGCCTGTCATTAAGTAATTTTTCTATTCAACTAGTCTCTATAAAAGTTACTAGTGACAGTCACTTTCATACGCCCGTCGCTAGTGTTTTATACTAGTGACAGACTTATCCTTGCCCGTCGCTAGTAATACTTATTAGTGACGGGCCCAGTTTTGTTTGTCACTAATCACCTGGAGGCTATAAGCCTTTCTGCAGTAGTGTGTCCCGTTCTTGCGGAGAGATGAGAACTCTCGGCTGGTTGGGAAGGGGCACACGGCCAGGTGGCGGTGGGGGAGCTCCACTCGCTGGTGCTCCTGGTGGAGAGTGATGACTCCTTGCTGGCGCTAGAGAACTTGGTGCTTGATGTGGAGTCTTGTTGGGAACCCCAAGAGCAAGGTGTGAAGAGCACAACAGCAAGTCTTCCCTCAGTTGAGACTGAGGTTATCGAACCAGAAGGAGGAAGGAAACGTCACACAGGTGTTACAATCAACACGAAGACCTGCACAACACAAACCCAAGACTTTTCTCCAACGAATCAGTGAGGTTGTCAAGCTCACCGGTTTGTTGTAATAAAGGATTAAACGTATGGTGCGGAAGGTAATGGTTTGTAGCAAGTAAACAGTAACAGTGGAAGATGTATCAATGGTAAAGATTGGACCGGGGTCCATAGTTCACTAGAGGTGCTCTCCTTAGATAAACAACATGGCATGAAGGGTAAACAAATTACAGCGGGGAAATTGACACGAACTGAGCAAGGCATAACAATGCAATTACTAGTCAGAAAGATCCTATGAGGTTGATTGGGCAATACAACAATATAGACCGCCATCCAACTAAATCTATGAGTAGAAGTCCACCTTCAGGTTATCATCTGAACCCCCTTCAGTATTAAGTTGCAAGCAATAGACAACTGCTTTAAGCAAAGTGTGTAAGGTAAACAGTCCACATGTTCCATGAACAAGAGACCGTTGTTTTCTCCCTAGTAGCAACAACACATCTACAACCGAAGAGATTATTGTCACTTCCCTTGGAAACTAGAGGCATGAACCCACTATTGAGCATAAATACCCCCTCTTGGAGTCACTAGCAACTACTTGGCCAAGATAACCACTAGCAACGGAGAGCATGCAAGAACACAAACAACACAGACATGATAGAATCATAAAGACAAAACCATTAATCAAACCAACATAATAATCTCAATATCCATCGGATCCCCCAAACACAACATGCATGATTACAAATATATTAGATCTTGATCATGAACGGAGCTCACAAGATCTATACATGAAAGCACAAAGGAGGAGATATAACCATCTAGCTACTACATGGACCCATAGTCCAAGGTGGAACTACTCACGAATCATACCGGAGAGAAGGCCTCCGAGATGATCTCCCCTCCGGCAGGGTGCCGGGAAGAGCTTCAGATCCCCCGATCTAGGGACGATGGTGGCGGCGGCTACAGACGGTTTCGTGGATTTTTGATCGGGTACTCAGGGTTTCTGCATCGGGGGCTTCTTATAGGCGAAGGGGGAGACCGAAGCAGCTGCCAGGGCGACCAAACCCTAGCCAGGCGCGGGGTGGGGCCCACCCGCGCCTGGGGTGGGTCTGGCCCCTCTGGCCGGCCCCTCGGGCTCTCCTCTGGACTTCTTGTTCCCCACAGAAAGTAATTGACTTTGTCCTTCGTCCCGTCCAATTCCGAAAATATTTCTTTACTAACTTTTCTGAAAACAAAAATAGCAGAAAACAAGCATCTAGCACTGTTGCAACTTGTTAATAGGTTAGTACCAGAAAACATGTAAAAAGCACCTCAAATTGTAGACAAGTAAAGCAAAGTAGATACTAAACAAGCATGGAGCATCAAAAATTATAGATACGTTTCTAACGTATCAGCATCCCCAATCTTAACTCCTGCTCGTCCTCGAGTAGGTAAGTGATAAACAGAATAATTTTTGAGGTGACATGCACCCTCACAATAAAGACCCAACCATTTGCAAGCTTTGAAAGCTGGGATCAAAGAACTCTAAACATGTGCATGAAATATGGAGTTCTAACAATAGGACATAGTAACTATACATGCAACATGACAAGCTACAAACAAAGATCATGAATAGTATGTATTGAAAAACGTTTGTTTGTTTCACATACAAAAAACATGGCATAAGGGCAATCAGCTTGTCCATCATAGAGTAGCAATTAAATGCATAGGACACCTGCAAAGTTCACAAGGGTGACTAGAAACAAGTAGCACAAGAACAAGGAACAACACAATATGCATCAATTAATAAACTTTGGAACACTGCACACAGAATGACAACTATGCTCTCTTAATGGTGCCTAAAGGTAGAAGGTGGAGACTCAAATAATGATGGAAGAAAGGCCTTTTTATAAAGGAAGTAGGGATTACAAGTTTCAAAAAGAGCTTCCAAAAATTATGGTACTTGATAGCTTTCAGCCCTCATTGCCCCTATCATAAGCATCTTGAAGTGGTTAAGGTTAAAGTGGCAAAGATGGAGTATATGCTTGATGAAGTATAAGTTGGCAATCTCAAGTCCCTTGAATACGAGGGCTACACCTCATGGATACTCAACTTAGGGCCCAATCAAGTTCTTGTCACTGTAAGTATTTGCATATCATTGAGAACCGCCAACGGGGTACCCCTTGCACATGGTACAGGAGCTTTCCCATAACCAAAATGACAAGGCAAGCAGACAATGAGCATCTCAGCAATATTTTTATTTACCATATGCATAGCTTTTTATTGAGGATGCTTCATAGATAGATCACTATGGTGATGCTGCAAGTTTCCACCATGATTAGGCATGGCTTAGGCTAGTGGCCCAGGCATTTCTCTAACATAGAAAACAAACTCCATGGACTTACAAGTTCCCACTTCATTTCACACCGATAACATCCATAGACAAAAGAGCATGATATCAACGGAGTACAACAAGGTACAAGTGCAATGTTGAAAATGTTCCCCGTGACAGCACGGTTCTGCTAATTCCAACTTATAAGTGCAAGCATATACAACAAAGTTGTCACAATGTTCAAGTTTATTAGGGGCAAAGAATAAAGTGTGCCATCAAGTTCGTGAGGGATTTAATCACTAAGTTTTCACATAACAAAATAGTTTTTAATTGGAAGATAGTTGAAAAGAAGAATATACTTGGAATGGTGTAACACACCATGCATAGGAGTTTATAGTGGACACTTTGGAATAACTTGATTTCTTGGGAGTTGGAAGCATGAGTAGAACTTACTCATACAAGTGGAGGCTAGCAAAAGACTGAGAGCAACCAACTAAGAGAGCATAATGGCCACAATCATGCAATGCAACAAAGCATACTAATCAAAGCAAAGAGTGGTACTACAAGTCAAGCACTAAATGATCATAGAGGCTAATGGTGACTTGTGAGAGTCATAACATGGTGTAAGCATGTGCCAAGACAACCCAAGCAAAACATCAAAGGAGAAAACCACAATACTATGCTTTTGCATGCTAAAACAACGCATAATTTCTTCAAGTCACACTAAGCAATCCCAATTGTTTGGAATAAGACATGCTATAGCAATAATCAATAAGCATAATGCTAAAACAACACCTAGCATGTCATGCTAAAGTCTAAGTCACAGTCAATGCAGACTCCTCTTGCACTTCTAGCAAGAACTTACTACTCCTTTCCAACACCAAGAAAACTTATTTGCAAAACAACACAGCGAGAACGGGGGTCCAAACTTACTTTATTCAAGAAAACTAAACAACCTAATCAAATAAAACAAAAACTAAGAAGCTCCAAGAACAACACAACTGTGCATGAAACAATAAAAACGAAGTGTCTAGACAGACCTGAGCTTTTTATTGATGAAGAAGGGGATGCCCAAGGCATCCCCAAGCTTTGATGCTTGTACCTCTTGAATATTTCTTGGGGTGACACCATGGTGTCATCTCCAAGATTGAGCTTTTGTCCATTCTTCATCTCATTGCATCATTCTCTCTCTACACCTGAAATTTTTCCTTCATACAAAACTTCACACAATCTTCATTAGCAACATTAGTGTATTCAAAAGATATTATACCACTAGCAAAGCTTTGGAATAGCAAGGATTTTCACTAAGAACACAAGATGATGTAGTAACTCCTTCAAAAAGTTCAATTTACCTGAAGAGAACTCAAAAAGGAATCAATAAGAAGCAAATACAAATAATGGCAGAAATCTGTCAAAACAGACCAGCAGGTAGAAACCGATTTTTTCGAACATCTGCTGTTGCTCAAATCAAAAAGTGTTGAACTAACGAAAGTTATCTAAAATACTGTGGGATTTATTCGTAAATGTTGAGCTCAATCCGAGTTACAGAGACTCCTCATGATTTTTTATGGTGGAGGACAGAAATCTGTTTCGGGACAGCAACTCCCCAAATCTTACTTCCCTCTCATTAGAGGTCATTCTTGGCACAAAAAGCAAACAAAAAGGATAAGAGGAGGTCATTACTGAAGTAATAACTTCCAAGACTCAAGGAAACTCTTGGGTTATCTTTCAACAAGTACTTTTCTTTAACGCCTTTAAGTTAGGCACAAGAAGCAAGAAGAATCAAGTATTTTCAAATGAAGAAGCAACCTTCTTGTTCTTTCCTTTCTTACCTTTCTTCTTTTCCTTAGGGAAGATATGATTGATTACCGGAGGAGCAAAATGCATGATACCTTTTCCAACATCTATCGCTGCCCCAAGGTGCTTCAGTAGAGACCTTCCAAGTGTGATATGTCCCTTGCCTACACATTCAATAACAAGATAATCACTAGTCACCATTTTTCCTGAGATTTTTGTAAACACACCTTCAGCTATTCCAATGGTAATATAGTGACATTGTTGGTAAGAGAGATTTCCTCTATTCCTTCAATAAGCCCCCAAAGACTCAAGGAATCATAAATATCTTTAGGCATGATACAAAATCCAGACATGATATCACAACGAGCATCAAAAAGTGTAGTGTTTATTGAGACTTTGATTGTGGGGAGCCACTTTGAAGGCTCATAATTTATGGGAACATAATCATGGTAAGCCCTAAGCGTGTGACAACAACTATTCATAGCAGCAACACCGATCTCAAGTTTGTTCAACCTAGCAAAAATACTTGTGAAAGAGGAATCAGACTTGCCAGGTGTACCATAGATCATGATTAATTTTCTTATGACATCATAAGCTTCATCCTCAGTACATAGCAAAAAATCTTTCTCAGCCACAACATCCAAAGTATATCTATAACGAAGAGCAATACCGTGGTAGAAACTATCAATAACCAAGTTGAGGCTTACCTCAGGCTCAGTTTCCCTCTAAAAAGCAGAGATTCTAGACCAAGCCTCCTTAAAACTTTCTTCACTTTTTTGCTTAAAAGTGGAGATTTTTATCATAGGAGAAATAGAGTTCGATCCAAAACCATACATGGTAGCAACCAGAGTAGGAACTATTATTTTGTGTTTTTGAATAAAGCAAGCAAGCCAAACTAGACTATTTTTTGGTTTTTTTTTTGAAAAGAGACAAACAAAACCAAGCAAAAGAAACAAAGCAAACTAAAAACAAAGTAAAGAGAAAGGAAGTGAAGGACTCCCCTTGTGAAGATGTCCTTAGCCTCCCCGGCAACGGTGTCAGAAAACTTGTTGATGACTCCTTGGTGGCGCCAGAGAACTTGGTGCTTGATGTGGAGTCTTGTTGGGAACCCCAAGAGCAAGGTGTGAAGAGCACAACAGCAAGTCTTCCCTTAGTTGAGACCGACGTTATCGAACTAGAAGGAGGAAGGCAACGTCACATAGGTGTTGTAGGGGTTCGTAACATGGAAAACAAAAAATTTCTACCACATGCACACAACCAAGTCAAGATCTATCTACTAGATTGTAACAACGAGTCGATAGAAGCACTCACCCTCGAAGATTCCAAAGCGGTTAATGAGAGCAGATTCTCGTGGGTGATGTAGTCATACACTTGCCGATCTCAAGATCGCGTAGACGATCCTTCTGGCGCTGCGTTCCGGCAGCGCTTCCGCAGTCGGTCACACGTTCGGTACTCGATGAAGGCCTTCCTCTCCCTTGTTCCAGCAGGCAGCGGAGGTTGTATTTCTCCCCTCGCGATTCCGGCAGCACGACGGCGTGGTGTCGGAAGTAGAGGGAAGATCCCGCAGGGCTTCGCCTAAGCCGGTGCGAGTTATGGTAGATTAGGGTTACCCGGTGATCTAGGGTTTAGAAGGCCGGGAGGAGGAGAAGGTGTCGGCGACGGCTAGGGCGGCGGCGACGGTGCTAGGCGGTGGTGCGGTGGCGGCGGCGACAGTGCGACAGCAGCTTGGGCATGGCGGCGACGGCGCTGGTGTGGGGAGGGCTTGGCTCTTGTGGTGTTGGTGCAGCCCTCCCCCTCAATTTATGAGAGTGAGGGGCAGCCTTGGGAGGGCTGGGTTTGAATCCAAACCCAAACCCAAGTTGGATTGAGAGAAGGACTTGTTTCTTCTCCCACTAGGAAACCATTGTTCCAGTTTGACTTTTCAAACTTACCGTTTGACTTTCAATTTAGAGCTTTAATTCTCTTTTTCAAATGCCCACACCAAGTGACCTAGGATATGATCCAATCATTCCACTTACCCATGACACATTCATGGTCCATTCCCCTTCCGGTTCAGTGAACCTTCTAGAACCTCTCTGATGAAAACATCGGAATCTTTCCCGAACTCCGGAATCGGACTTTCCTTATATGAATCTTATTCTCCGGATCATTCCGGATCTCCTCATGATATCCCGGATCCAATCCGAGACTCCGAACAACATTCGGTATCCCTACTAACATTCCATATCTACTAAACAACATCGAATCCTTAAGTGTGTCTCCCTACGGTTCGTGAATTATGTAGACATGATCGAGACACTTCTCCAATCAATAACCAATAGAGGAATCTGGAAATTCATATGGCTCCCACATATTTCTAGGATTACTTTGCGATCGAATGAACCACTTACATACGGTACCAATTTCCCTTTGTCTCACGATAGTTTACTTATCTGAGGTTTTGATCGTCGGTATCTCTGCATACCTAGTTCAACCTCGTTACCGATAAGTACTCTTTTCTCGTTCCCATGATATGTGATCCCTTGTGAGCCAGTCACATGCTTGCAAGACAATTGGATGACATTCCACCGAGAGGGCCCAGAGTATATCTATCTGACATATGAATGGACAAATCCCACTCTTGATTCATGTGCTTCAACCCATACTTTCCAAACACTCAATGCCACCTTTATAGCCACCCAGTTACAGTGTGGTGTTTGATGTCATCAAAGCATCCTTCCGGTGATGGTGATTAGCATGATCTCATGGTCGAAGGAATTAGGTTACTATGTATCAGAAAGCTTATAGCAAACGAACTATTGAAATGACTTGATCTTTATACTACGCTTATCTATAGGAGTATGTCCATTACACCATTCTCCTAATGACATGATCTTTTTGTTAATAACATCTCAATGTTCATGATCGAGAAACCACGATCATCTATTAACCAACAAGCTAGTATTATAAAAAGGCTTTGCTAGGGACTCTAATTTAGTTTACAAATCACACAAGTATTAATGTTTCCGGTTAATACTATTATAGCATGAATGTAAACATTTATCATAAACACAAAGATATAATAATAAACACTTTTATTATTGCCTCTAGGGCATATCTCCAACAGTCTCCCACTTGCACTAGAGTCAACTAATCTAGATTACATGGTAATATACCGAACACCCATGCGGTTTGGTGCTGGTCATGTTTTGCCCTCGGGAGAGGTTTAGTCAACGGATCCGCCACATTCAGATCTGTGTGTACTTTGCAAATATTTATGTCACCATCTTGGACATGCTCTCGAATAGCGTGAAAACGTAGCTTGATGTGCTTCACCTTCTTGTGTGACCTTGGTTCTTGCACATTGGCTATGGCGCCCATGTTACCACAATAGATAGAGAGTGGGTCCAGCGCACTTGGAACCACACCGAGATCTGTAATGAAATATTTCATCCATATCGCCTCTTGTGAAGCCTCCGAAGCATCTATGTATTCCAATCCAGTTGAAGATCTCGCCACAACGCTTTGCTTTGCACTCCTCCAACTAACTGCCGCACCATTCAAAGTAAATACGTATCCAGATTGAGATTTAGAATCATCCGGATCGGTGTTCCAACTAGCATCGGTGTAACCATTAACAACTAGCTGTACATCGCCTCCATAAGAAAGTACTTAAGGATGTTTTTGACCGTTGTCCAATGATCCACTCCTGGATCACTTTGATATCTGCTAGTCAAACTAACAACATATGCAATGTCGGGTCTAGTACATAGCATGACATACATAAGAGATCCTATGGCTGAGACATAGGGAGTCTAACTCATCCTTTCTCTATCTTCTGCCGTTGCAGGACTTTGAGTTTTACTCAAGGTCGTATTGGGCAACATGGGCAAGAACCCTTTCTTGCTATCTTCCATTCCAAACCTCTTTAGAACTTTGTCCAAATATGTACTCTATGACAATGATATTAGGCGTATCGATCTATCTCTATAAATCTTTATGCCTAATATGTAAGCTGCTTCGCCAAGATCTTTCATTGAAAAACTATTATTCAAATAATCCTTGACACTATTAAGAAGGTCTACATCATTCCCAATCAATAATATGTCATCTACATATAGTATTAAGAATGCTACAGAGCTCCCACTCACTTTCTTGTAAATACAAGCTTCTCCATAAGTTTGTATAAAACCAAAACTTTTGATTACCTTATCAAAACGTTGATTCCAACTTCGGGGATGCTTGCTTCAATCCATATATGGACCGTTGAAGTTTGCATACCTTGTTAGCATCTTTAGGATCGACAAAACCTTTGGGTTGCATCATATACAACTCTTCATCAATGTATCCATTGAGGAACGCCGTTTTGACATCCATCTGCCATATCTCATAATCATAATATGCAGCGATTGTTAACATAATCCTCACACACTTTAGCTTCGCTACTGGTGAGAAAGTCTCATCATAGTCAACTCCTTGAATTTGTCGAAACCCTTTTGCGACAAGTCGAGCTTTATAGACATTAACATTACCATCAGCACCTGTTTTCTTCTTGAAAATCCATTTGTTCTCGACAGCCCTCCAGCCATCCGTAAGTCCACCAAAGTCCATACTTGGTTTTCGTACATGGATCCAATCTCGGATTTCATGGCTTCTTGCCATTTATTGGAATCTGGGCTCATCATCGCTTCCTCATATGTCGCAAGGTCATCGGTGTTGTCCACCAACATGACACTCATAACGGGATCATACCAATAGGAGTGGTACGAGTTCTCGTTGACCTGCGAGGTTCCGTAGTAACTTCAACCGAAGTTTCATGATCAACATCATTAGCTTCCTCTCTTATTGGTGCAGGCGCCACAGGAACTACTTCCGGTGATGTGCTACTCGCAAGTTCGAGAGAAGGTTCAACAACCTCGTCGAGTTCTACTTTCCTTCCAGTCACTTCTTTTGAGAAAAACTCCTTCTCTAGAAAGGATCCATTCTTGGCAACAAAGATCTTGCTCTCGGATCTATGATAGAAGGTATACCCAATAGTTTCCTTCGGGTATCCTATGAAGACGCATTTTTTCGCTTTGGGTTCAAGCTTGTCTGGCTGTAACTTCTTTACGTAAGCTTCGCAACCCCAAACTTTAAGGAACGACAATTTAGGTTTCTTCGCAAACCACAATTCATACGGTGTCGTTTCAAAGGATTTAGATGGTGCCCTATTTAAAGTGAATGCGGTTGTTTCTAATGCATAACCCCAAAACGATAGCGGTAAATCTGTAAGTGACATCATAGAACGAACCATATCTAAGAGAGTTCGATTACGACGTTCGGACACACCATTACGCTGTGGTGTTCCCGGCGGTGTCAATTGTGAAAGTATTCCGCATTTCTTCAAATGCTCGCCAAACTCGTAACTTAGATATTCACCTCCACGATCAGATCGTAGAAATTTAATCTTCTTGTTACGCTGATTCTCTACCTCACTTTGAAATTCCTTAAACTTCTCGAAAGTTTCGGACTTATGTTTCATGAAATAGATATACCCATATCTACTCAAGTCATCCGTAAAGGTAAGAACATAACGATAACCACCGCGCGATGCTACACTCATTGGGCCACACACATCGGTATGTATAATTTCCAATAAGTCCGTAGCTCGCTCCATCATACCATAAAATGGAGTCCTAGTCATTTTACCCATCAGACATGATTCGCATATTTCAAGTGATTCGAAATCAAGTGATTCAAGAAGTCCATTGAAATGGAGTTTCTTCATACGCTTCACTCCAATATGACCAAGACGATAGTGCCACATATAGGTCAAGTTATCGCTCAATTTCAAACGTTTAGCTTCATGTTATTAATGTGTGTATTTCCACAATCAAGATTCAATAAGAATAGACCATCTATTAAAGGTGCATGTGCATAAAACATATTACTCATATAAATCGAACAACCATTATTCTCGGACTTAAACAAGTAACCGTCTCGCAATAAACATGATCCAGATATAATGTTCATGCTCAACGCAGGCACCAAATAACAATTATTTAAGTATAAAACTAATCTCGATGGTAGATGAAGAGGTAGCATGCCGACAGCGATCACATCAACCTTTGATCCATTTCCAACGTGCATCGTCACCTCGTTCTTCGCTAGCTTCCGTTTATTCTGCAGTACCTGTTTCAAGTTACAAATATGAGCAACCGAACCAATATCAAATACCCAGGCACTACTACGAGTACTAGTGAGATACACATCAATAACATGTATATCGGATATACCTTTCTTCTTGATGTTGCCGTTCTTCAAATCCACCAAGTACTTTGGGCAATTCCGCTTCCAGTGACCTTCTCCCTTGTAGTAAAAGCACTCAGTATCAGGCTTAGGCCCAGCCTTGGTCTTCTTTGCCGGCGCGGTAACTTTCTTACCGCCCTTCTTGAAGTTTCCCTTTTTCTTAGACTTGCCTTGCTTCTTGAATTTGGTGGTATTATTGACCAACAACACTTGGTGCTCTTTCTTAATCTCCACTTCTGCAGATTTCAACATGGAGAAGAGTTCTGGCAACGACTTGTCCATGTCTTGCATATTGTAGTTCATCACAAAGTTCTTGTAACTTGGTGGTAGTGATTGGAGGACACGGTGAATCCCCAAATCATTGGGAATCACTATTCCCAAGCTTTGAAGCTTGCTTGCGTGCCCAGACATCTTAAGCACGTGCTCACTGACGGAGCTGCCCTCTTCCATCTTGCAATTAAAGAAATTTTCAGAAGCCTCATAACTCTCAACTGCCGCGTGAGCCTCAAATATAATTTTGAGTTCACGGACAATATCATGTGGGTCATGATTCTCAAACCTTTTATGAAGCTCCGATTCCAAACCATACAAGATAGTACACTGAACTGTGGAGTACTGATTCTTCCGAGCGAGGAAAACATTCTTTACCTCATCGGTAGCATTAGCTGCAGGCGGGTCACCCAGCGGTGCATCCAGCACATAGATCAAATTACCAGCATTGAGGACAATCCTCAAATTGCGGAACCAATCCGCGAAGTTGCTTCCATTGTTTTTCAACTTTTCTTTCTCTAGGAACGCATTAAAATTGATGGTAGGGGCCGCCATTGATCTACAACATATTTGCAATAGTTTAGACTAAGTTTATGACAAATTAAGTTCTAATTAATAGTTAAATTAATCTAGGTGAACTCCCACTCAAAACAATATCCCTCAAATTGTTTTAGTGATCACACGAACCAAATCCACCACATCAAAACCGATCATCAGGAGAGTTGATGTAGCTTCAATGGCGAACAATCAACATGTTCATCATATCTACTATATGACTCATGCTTTACCTTTCGGTAATCCGTGTTCCGAGACCATGTCTGTACATGCGAGGCTCGTCAATATCAAACCTTAGCTTCCGCATGAGCAAATCTGGCTTGCTCACGTTGAATACACTTGCAGAATTTAACACACCCGATCATCACGTGGTGCTTCGAAACAACGAGATTTAGCACCGGTGCTTACTAAGGATGAACACTTTAAAACTTGAAATTTTGTGCTTGAGGGATCATCTTATAATGCTACCGTCGTGAACTAAGCAGTACAAGATGCATAAAAGGATTAACATCACATGCAATTTATAATATGTGATATGATATGGCATTTCTTCTTGTGCTTCCGATCTCCATCTTCAAGCATGAACATGATCTCCATCATCACCGGTATGGCGTCAAGGTCAATGGCGCCGCTTCATGGTTGTCGTCCACCAGCATCAACTATTACAACTACTTTGAATAGACACGCAGGTCTTAAACGGAATTAAAAGACAACCATATGGCTCCTGCCGGTTGCCGACTTACACTAAGGAACATTGCATACATCATATATAATCACAATCATGGCCATATCACATCACAACACACCCCTTCAAAACAAAGTTAGACGCCTCTAATTTTCTTTGCATATTTTACGTGGTTTGGGGCTTTCAATAAGTGTCGTTCTAACTTACGAACAAGAACCACAACGTTGATGTTTGAACTATCAAGTGCCCGTTGTAAATTGAATCTATACTATGATGGGAGATACAGACACCCGCAAAGCCACTTATGCAATACTAGTTGCATGTTGAGCGTGGAGCAAGTCTCATGAACGATGTCATGTAAGGTTAGCCCGGACCGCTTCATCCCATCATACCGCAAGATGCAAAGTACACAAAAAACAATTGATAATAAAAGAACCATCACCCACAATGACCATTGTGTTCGACTCGTGCAACAGATCTACATATAGACACGGCTCTGATACCACTGTAGGGGTTCGTAGCATGGAAAACAACAAATTTCTACTGCATGCACACAAACAAGCTAAGATCTATCTATACTAGATTGTAGCAACGAGTCGATAGAAGCACTCACCCTCAAAGATTCCAAAGCGGTTAACGAGAGCAGATTCTCGTGGGTGATGTAGTCGTACACTTGCCGATCTCAAGATCGCGTAGACGATCCTTCTGGCGCTGCGTTCCGACAGCGCTTCCGCAGTCGGTCACACGTTCGGTACTCGATGAAGACCTTCCTCTCCCTTGTTCCAGCAGTCATCGGAGGTTGTAGTTCTCCCCTCGCGATTCCAGCAGCACGACGACGTGGTGTCGGAAGTAGAGGGACGATCCCGCAGGGCTTTGCCTAAGCCGGTGCGAGTTATGGTGGATTAGGGTTTCCCGGTGATCTAGGGTTTAGAAGACCGGGAGGAGGAGGAGGTGTCGGCGGCGGCTAGGGCAGCGGCGGCGCGGCGGCTAGGGCGGCGGCTTGGGCGCCACGGCGGCGGCGCGGGTGTGGGGTGGGTTTGGCTCTTGTGGTGTTGGGGCAGCCCTCCCCCTCTATTTATGAGAGGGAGGGGCAGCCTTGGGAAGGGTGGGTTTGAATCCAAACCCAAACCCAAGTTGGATTGAGAGAAGGACTTGTTTCTTCTCCCACTAGGAAACCATTGTTCCAGTTTGACTTTTCAAACTTCCAGTTTGACTTTCAATTTAGAGCTTTAATTCTCTCTTGCAAATGCCCACACCAAGTGACCTAGGATATGATCCAATCATTCCACTTACCCATGACACATTCATGGTCCATTCCCCTTCCGGTTCGGTGAACCTTCTAAAACCTCTCAGATGAAAACATCGGAATCTTTCTCGAACTCCAGAATCGGACTTTCCTTATATGAATCTTATTCTCTGAACCATTCTGGATCTCCTCGTGATATCCCAGATCCAATCCAAGACTCCGAACAACATTCGGTATCCCTACTAACATTCCATATCTACTAAACAACATCGAATCCTTAAGTGTGTCTCCCTACGGTTCGTGAATTATGCGGACATGATCGAGACACTTCTCCAATCAATAACCAATAGAGAAATCTGGAAATTCATATGGCTCCCACATATTTCTACGATTACTTTGTGATCGAATGAACCACTTACATACGATACCAATTTCCCTTTGTCTCACGATAGTTTACTTATCCGAGGTTTTGATCGTCGGTATCTCTGCATACCTAGTTCAACCTCGTTACCGATAAGTACTCTTTTCTCGTTCCCGTGATATGTGATCCCTTATGAGCCAGTCACATGCTTGCAAGCCAACTGGATGACATTCCATCGAGAGGGCCTAGAGTATATCTATCCGTCATATGGATGGACAAATCCCACTCTTGGTCCATGTGCTTCAACCCATACTTTCCAAACACTCAATGCCACCTTTATAGCCACCCAGTTACGGTGTGGTGTTTGATGTCATCAAAGCATCCTTCCGGTGATGGTGATTAGCATGATCTCATGGTCAAAAGAATTAGGTTACTATGTATCAGAAAGCTTATAGCAAACGAACTATTAAAATGACTTGATCTTTATGCTACGCTTATCTATAGGAGTATGTCCATCACACCATTCTCCTAATGATATGAACTTGTTGTTAATAACATCTCAATGTTCATGATCGAGAACCACGATCATCTATTAACCAACAAGCTAGTATTATAAAGAGGCTTTACTAGAGACTCTAATTTAGTTTAAATCACACAAGTATTAATGTTTCCGGTTAATACTATTATAGCATGAATATAAACATTTATCATAAACACAAAGATATAATAATAACCACTTTTATTATTGCCTCTAGGGCATATCTCCAACAGGTGTTGCAAGCAGCGCGGAGACCTGCACAACACAAACTCAAAACTTTGCCCCAACAAATCAGTGAGGTTGTCAAGCTCACCGGTTTGCTGTAACAAAGGATTAAACGTATGGTGTGGAAGGTAATGATTTGCAGCAAGTAAACAGTAACAGTGGAAGATGTATCAATGGTAAAGATTGGCCGGGGTCCATAGTTCACTAGAGGTGCTCTCCTTAGATAAACAACATGGCATGGAGGGTAAACAAATTATAGCGGGGCAATTGACAGGAACTGAGCAAGGCATAACAATGCAATTACTAGTCAGAAAGATCCTATGAGGTTGATTGGGCAATACAACGATATACATAGACCGCCATCCAACAACATCTATGACTAGAACTCCACCTTCAGGTTATCATCCGAACCCCTCCAGTATTAAGTTACAAGCAATAGACAACTGCTTTAAGCAAAGTGTGTAAGGTAAACAGTCCACATGTTCCATGAACAAGAGACCGTTGTTTTCTCCCTAGTAGCCAACACATCTACAACCAAAGAGATTATTGTCACTTCCCTTGGAAACTAGAGGCATGAACCCACTATCGAGCATAAATACCCCCTCTTGGAGTCACTAGCAACTACTTGGCCAAGATAACCACTAGCAACGGAAGCATGCAAGATCACAAACAACACAGACATGATAGAATCATAAAGATAAAACCATTAATCAAACCAACATAATAATCTCAATATCCATCGGATTCCCGCAAACACAACATGCATGATTACAAATAGATTAGATCTTGATCATGAACGGAGCTCACAAGATCTATACATGAAAGCACAAAGGAGGAGATACAACCATCTAGCTACTACATGGACCCATAGTCCAAGGTGGAACTAATCACGAATCATATCGGAGAGAAGGCCTCCGAGATGATCTCTCCTCCGGCAGGGTGCCGGGAAGAGCTTCAGATCCCCCCGATCTAGGGACGATGGTGGCGGCGGCTACAGACGGTTTCGTGGATTTTTGATCGGGTATCAGGGTTTTTGCATCGGGGGCTTCTTATAGGCGAAGGGGGAGACCGAGGCAGCCGCCAGGGCGACCAAACACTAGCCAGGCACGGGGTAGGGCCCACCCGCACTTGGGGTGGGTCTGGCTCCTCTGGCCGGCCCCTCAGGCTCTCCTCTAGACTTCTTGTTCCCCACGGAAAGTAATTGACTTTGTCCTTCATCCCGTCCAATTCCGAAAATATTTCTTTACTAACTTTTCTGAAACAAAAAACAACAAAAAACAGGCATCTAGCACTGTTGCAACTTGTTAATAGATTAGTACCAGAAAACATGTAAAAACACCTTAAAGTATAGACAAGTAAAGCAAAGTAGATACTAAACAATCATGGTGCATCAAAAATTATAGATACGTTTTCAACGTATCAGAGGGCGGGCGCTGAAGCCTGGTGGCGCGTTCTCGCAGATCACTCGCTCGACCACATGAGCGGGATCGTTGTCTTCATCGAAGTTCAGGGCGCGTTCCTAAACGATAGGGTTCAAGCGCATCCTGATGCGGCGTTGGTGGTAGAGCGATAGCTCCTGCGCCATCGCCTGTTTGAGGCGAAATTTTTCACGCTCGGCTTGCTCTTTGCACACCGCCTCCTCCAGGCGCTGACGAGCTTCCTCGACTTCCCCCGCCGGCACGGTCGGCGTGGAGAAGGGGTCTGGCGGGGCGCTCGTACCGCTCGCCATGTAGGTCGCGACGAAGCGAACAGATCCGGCACTAAAGTCGCCGAAATTATCCGACCCGGAGTCGAAGTCAAAGATCCCGAGGATAGATGGATCCTCGAAATCTCCCGCATTGGAGAGTCGCGCAATGGAGCCTTCCTGTGACACGGCGGTGATGGATCCAGTGGAGGCGAGGGTCGCCAAGTCGGCGTCATCATGGAGGGCCGCATCGTCCGCGACCGCGCTGGTCTGAACCACGTTGCTGTTGGCCGAGCCGTACTCGAAGGCGAGGTGGTGGATGGTGCGGACTGGCTCTCAGAGAGCCGATCGCGTGGCGGCGACTCACTGATGAGGATCGAATCTTCAGAGACGATGGCGTTCGTGAAGCCGATGAAGAGGTTGATGGTGCCGACTGGCATGATGACGTTGTGCGTGATCGGGCGCGACGCCGAGACGTAGCTGCTGGGCAAGATCTGCAGGATCTCGCCTATCGCGATCATGCCGGTGGCGATCGACCGGTTGATCGGCAAGTAGGGTATCGCCGCAGAACTCAGGCCTGACCGACTAGGCCCCACGGTGGGCGCCACTATCATGAGAATGGCGACGACAGATGCTACGATTGACAACGAGTAGTAAAACGAGGGGTAAGGGCGGCCAACCATCTGTGGTGCGAGAGGACAGAGACACTAGGTTTTACCCAGGTTCGCCCCCCAAGGGTAAAGACCTACTCCTGCTAGATTTTATTATCGAGAGATTACAGTGGGCGAGCTCGGCGACTAGGCGGCGAGTCGATGGGGTGTATGATGAAACGTAAGTGCTATGCATACCCTAGGGAGGTTTATATAGGATACCCCGCTAGGGTTTACAAATTTACAACCGAGTTGGATAAGGACTCAGAGAAGTTTGATCTAATTCGACTGGGCCTAGCTACGCTTCCGGGCCTTCAGCTTCTAGTCGTCTAGCTCCTTCTTGGGTCGTGATCCAGTCGCCGTCCTACAAGCCTACTCGCCGAGAGTATGATCCAGTAAAGAACGTCCCACTGGGTATACCCCACTCGGCATATCCCTGTCAAGAGTCGACGCAGTCTAGATACATTTGTTTTGCAAAGATAAAACATTTTATGTTTTAAAAATAAACCTACATACTAAAATAAGTCTAGAAATATTTATTTTACAAAACTAAATATTTTATATTTTAAAACGGAGAAAGTATATTAGAAGCAGCGATCCAAAGGCTTCGGCCTGGAGCCTCAGCTTGCTTGGCAGCCCGTTCAAGTTCAACCAAAATGCATGTCAGCTTACTTGTCAGTGAAAAAAAAAGCTTGCGGTACGCCACGGCTCCCAACTGCGGCCACGGCCACCGGTACGGTACCGGTTCAGGTCGAACGTTCGAGCCAAAAATCCAAAAGCACGGTCACGAGACGAACCATTCCGCATTTCTGCTTTCGAACCGCCGTTCGGTCCAGCGGGACCAGCAGCAAACTCCCGTTCCGTGCCGTGCAGATACAGACCAACCAAGCGTCGAATTTCAGACCGAAATTTCTCCTCTCACTTCCTCGTCGTCTCGTCCTCCTCTTCTCCAGATCCAGGCCCCCGACACCTCCGGACTCCGGCCATGAGCGACAGCGATGTCGACGAGGACGAGCTCCTCCAGATGGCGCTGCAGGAGCAGGCGGCGCGGGACCTCAGCCACCAGCGCCCGGGCGCTGCCAACAAGCCCGTCGTCAACCTCGTCCGCCCTCCGGCCAATGCCCGCGGAGGGGGCGCCGGGAAGGCGCGCCAGCCCAGCCGCGGCGGCGACGAGGACGAGGACTCCGAGGTAGAGATGCTCTCCATTTCCTCCGGCGACGAGGACGGCGCCCCCGCCCGCGAGCGCGGCCCTCCGCCGCCCCGCGGGGGCGGGCGCGCCGGCGCGCGGAGGGCTGCGTCGCGGGACGATGGTGATGGCGATGACGCCGAGCCCAGGAGCTGGAAACGCGTCGACGAGGCCGAGGTACGAATTGGGCGAGATCTCGATCTCCGGATTGGCCTTTGCTGAGATCGTATAAGCTTTGATCATTCGGTCAATCGCGTTGCCCTCCAGAGCTTCCAAGGCAACAATCACACTTGCTTGGATAAACAGGGTGGGATCGTTCTCTGGTTGCTAAATGTTAGCTAGTCGTGCGAAGCTTGCACATGCTGCTACTTCAGTTTGAACGTGCGAATTGCTTTAGACTTCAGTTCCATATAGAGCTTGCCCAATTTAATTGTGTGGGGAACTGTGTTCGTTTGCCGCACTACAGAGTAGGCCTGCTTGTTTGCGTCGATGAAGTTTTGACGAGTGTCTGCTTTGTTCATGCTAGCTGTATTGCACTTCTCCTTGAGATTTGGAAGCTAAACATGGGGATTCACAGAATTAGAGCCATTGCTTAACATGGGGATTCACTTCTCCTTGACACAGGAAATGCTAGGTTTCATCACAGATTACTGTGCATTACTGCTAGGTGTTTGCATTACATGATGCTGAATAAGATTAACAACGTTCATTTTTTTTAAGTTAAAAATTCACATAATTCCTGCATCAAAATTCTTGAGGAGCTGTCGGAATTTTGACTCAGTAAAATGGCCATGTTAAAATGAACCACTGGACTCAGCTTAGTCTCAGCTTGGATAGAATGGCCATGTTAAAATGAATTACTGGACTCAGCTTAGTCTCAACTTGGATATCTTCTTGCACATCATCATATGTCTGCATTCTTTGATAATAGTTATCAAATGCCTTGAACTTATTTCCCCATGCTCTGTTGCGCCTTTTCTGTTTCCACACTCATGCCGAACATGTCCAATGCTCATCGACCTTTGCTCTGTCCAGCTTGCTCGCAGGGTTCGGGAAATGCGTGAAGCAAGGGCAACGCCTAACATTCAAGCAATTGAACAGAAAGCAGCAGCTCAGAAGGTGCTCAAAAGTGTACAGACTTTACCTAAAGGAGTGGAGGTTTTGGATCCACTAGGCCTCGGGTAACTATCTGGCTTGTCAAACATTTGAGGAATACAGTCTTTCAATTCCATTGTTCTGTAATCATATCATACTTTAATATATTTTGTAAAGTAAATGCTGGAGAAGCCTGAAGTAAACTCAATGTGGTGGCTGGAAAATTTGGGGAAAATACTGGAGAAGCTAGGAGGGATCATCTTCTTGTGTCTATTGTTTGAGGCAGCTTCTGTTTCTCCAAAAGTCAGCTCGAGAAGCCGTTGGCCTGACTTCAGGATCTGGTTGTAGAAGCTAAAGTAGAAGCCTTACCGAACAGGCCCTGTCATTTCACGGAAAGAAAGCATAACATGCCATGAACCTTATTGAAGTAATGAAGATGGTCTTTTGTAGCGACCTGTTTGAATTTAGACAGGAACATGTATTATCTTAAAAAAACATTGGCGGTGTCGTACTGTGCAGCGTATGGGTCATATGCTATGTAGCCAAGGAATTAAAACAAAACAAATTCTGTTTACTTTCTATTTTTCTATGGCTAGTGCCCTTTCATGACCGAGTAATGTTTATTTCCCACCAGTATCATGGATAATAAGTCCCTGCGACTAATCACTGATGCTTCAGTAAGTTCTCCAGTTTCAAGGGAGAAGGCTCCGGGTTTGGACCCCAGTATGCGAGGTATGCCTGTTGGTCATATGCAATGATTTTCTTCCTTTGATTGTTCTTGTTTAATAAGAGGTCTACCTTTTTTGTACTTTTGCAGACAAAGTTATATATTCTTCCCCGGAGTTTGATCCCAAGGTTTTTCTTTCGTGGGTTCACAAAGATACAAGTGCTGCTGATTTAGAGTCTGGTGCTCTTACCTTGAAAACTGATCTGAAGGGGAGAACACAGCAGAAAAAACAATTAGTCAAGGAGAATTTTGACTGTTTTGTTTCATGCAAAACTACAATAGATGGTTAGTTGTTTCTTCTTCCTTATCGCAGTAACATGTTCAGGGTATTGACATTCTATATAATGGATCGCTTTGTGGTATGACAATTTTTTCTGCAGATATTGAGTCAAAACTGAGACAGATAGAAGAGGACCCTGAAGGTGCAGGTACTACCCACTTGTATTCAGTCACTCAAAAAATTAGTGGCGTGGCAAATCGTGCATTCGAGCCTCTATTCGAGAGGCAGGTATACCACTAAGTTTTCTCTAGAACTATTTGTCATTCATCTTGATTGGCATCTCTGTAAAATTCCTTCTTGAGTGCACTAAAGTAATCCACCTTGTACAGGCCCAAGCTGAGAAGATCAGATCTGTTCAAGGAATGCTTCAGAGATTCCGTACATTATTTAACCTGCCAAGCGCAATTCGTGGCAACATTAGGAAAGGAGAGTATGATCTAGCTGTCAGAGAGTACCAAAAAGCAAAATCAATTGTTCTTCCTTCTCATGTATGCCAATTTCTTTGTTTATCTTAGCTGCACCTTTTATCCAACGATTAACAGTTATGGGAATGGGCAGGGTATACATGCTTACTGTTCATTGCTTTCTGCACGCAATATCATTGTTAATGACATCTTTATTTTGAAAACCTTGGGGATTTGGTGGGGGCGACAGACCGATGATCCCCATCATCTTCTTATGGCACTATTGTCCTAGACTACTATCTCCCCTCTATTTGTTGTGTAGTATAAATGGGCCTTGTTATTTGTTAAAGAGTTGCTTTGAATTCAATGCATGTAGAATATATTGTTTATGCAGGAGAAACATGCATTGTATTTTCTTATGGCACTATTTGTCCTATAGACTACTATCTCCCCTCTATTTGTCGTGTAGTATAAATGGGCCTTGTAATTTGTTAAAGAGTTGCTTCAAATTCAACGAATGTAGAATATATTGTTTATACAGGAGAAACATGCATCGTATCACATAATCATATGTTCTAATCAAACAGGTAAATCAAACATAATTATCTACTTGGCACTGGTTTATTCTGCTTACCTAATGACACAAGCAAACATGTATTGTATTAGGGCTTTGGTTGGGTTGCACTGATATTGCTGTTACCATAGAATTGATTTATTTTCAGTAGTTTTTGCCTTTTTGTGACCATGCCAGATCCCATCATAAAAGAATCCTCCCTTATCCCCCTAGTAAAATAACTTACTTCTGTACCATAATTTGATAACAAGTTTGCTGAATCAAGGCACGGGACAGTCTATGTTGGAGTTTTGAGTTTTCAAGGATCTGTCTCTTACAAACTGTATTAAAATGAAATGGAAAATTCTTTAGATTTGGTCATCTTTCCTTTTCTTTATGCTGACCTATGTTGTATTGGTGACGAAGCAGTGTATATATGTATCGTTCAGCTCGTGCGCTCCTTATAATTTTTTTTAGGTCCTGGTGTTGCTCTGTAATATTTATATTTGGATGTGTAACTGCAATGTTAAAATTTGCAATAACAGAGATTGGTGTATTCACACAAAGCTCTTAGAAATTCTTGCTTTGCCGATTTGTTAATTTTTATAAATACTTACTCCTTGGTGAGTTGACTTGCATGTGTGTTGATAACCTGATTTTATCGTCTTTTTATTGCTTGGTGTATGCTGGAGAATTCTTATTCTTTCAAATTTGCCATTCTTTTTTGTGGTGCTTTCCCCCGATGTGAGGCACTACACACCACAATCAACTGTAGTTTCAGTGCATTTTATATGTTATACTATGGTATTACAGTGATCATCCTACAGGTGGGAATATTGAAACGTGTACTGGAGGAAGTCGAGAAGGTAATGCATGAATTCAGGGGAATGCTTTATAAGTCGATGGAAGATCCTCATCTTGACCTTGCTGAGGTTAGTATGCTGCATGCCATTAAGTGTTGGTGACATCTGTAAATTCGCTAGCCCTGTTGACTATAAAAGATGACTTGAACTTGTGAACTTAGGTTTAAGGAACTTTGAGCTTGACCAGATAGTGGGGTAGTTTTGTAAGATAGTGGGTAACTGTAGAGTGCTGCTTGCTCTAATTTGATTCCTAGTTGTAATTATACATTTTTTAATTATACCATTTGTAGATCTAAGTTATCTGATGTTTTAGTTCTATTTGCTTACTGATTCTGTTCACAATTTTCAGCTTGAGAATATCGTCCGGTTATTGTTGGAGTTGGAACCCGAGACTGATCCTGTGTGGCATTATCTTAATATTCAGGTTACCACCCTTAACCAAAGTCTCTGTGATATAACCTGTCTGACATTTTTTCCTATTAAATCATCCATATTCTGAGTATATTATTCCAATATTTTCCATCAGAATGGCAGGATTCTTGGATTGTTTGAAAAGTGCACCTTAGACCATGAAGCACGAATGGAGATTTTGCAAAATAAAATTCATGAGAAAATGCTCTCTCATTCAAAATGGAGGCAGTTACAACAAGAATCGAATAAATCAGTGAGTGTACTACTTTCTGTTGTTCAGCATGACATATGTCTGGTCATTCTTCTGATGACATTTTCATGTTATTCGTTACTTTTCTTTTTGTTTACTAGTGGCCTATGTTGTTTTGTTTGCGTAGTTGGAAGTCGATTCTGCTGCTGATTCTTTTGAAGACGATCAGTTGTCATCAAACTTCATGGCTGAAGAGGCTGATAGTTTAAGGGCAGCCTATATTCACAGGTTAACTGCTGTACTTATCCAGCATGTTCCTGCATTCTGGAGATTAGCTTTATCTGTCTTCAGCGGAAAATTTGCAAAGGTATGGACGTGCAAAAATCTTATTAGTTACACAGCAGTGAAAAACTGAATTCACCTTGACTGTACTGTTGTAAGTAAACGACTTCTGATGTTTGTGAGCTGCTATATTGGGACTTGATGCAAGCATATTGTTCTGCTTAAAACCCTTCCATCACCCTCTTTGGTTTAACTCAAATTAGAAAGTGCTCTGATAATGTGAGAGTGAAAATATGATGCTTGTTTCACATTGTGACATGAAAGTTAAATAAGACATGTTATATTTGTTTTGTAGTTTAACTCAAATTTAGAAGTGTACATTGCTTTATGTAAATTGCTCTGATAATGTCAGTGTGAAAATTGATGCTTGCTTCACATTGTCACATGAAAGTGCCTTCTTCACATTGTCATATGAGGCTAAAAAAGGCATCCTATACTTGTTTATACCTAAGAATAAGTACACATATTTTTGACTTATTCCTTGCAGGCAGCTGCTGGGAATGCACTTGCTGATTCGGACATGAATGCAAAATCCGGCGCAAATAGAGCTGATGATAAGTACACAAACCATAGTCTTGATGAAGTTGCTAGTATGGTTCATGCTACTGTGTCTGCTTTTGACACCAAGGTACAGTTCTTACTGCATATTCGGCAACTTTGACAGCTAACCATGATACTTTGCACTCAATGTCTGATTGTATTTGTAATAGCCATTAAACGTGCTTTGACACTTAACAGGTTCAGAATAGTTTTCGTGATTTTGAGGAATGCAACATTCTTTGTCCATATATGGGTGACACTATAAAAGAAATAGCTAAGGCTTGTCAGACACTTGAAGGAAAGGATTCATCTCCAACTGCTGGTATAGTTAGTTCCATTGTCAAAAGCTGCATGCACACAGAAATTTGCCTTGTATCCTTAATGTGTTTAACAATTGTGCCAGTTAAAATGTTGCATGCCCTTCATTTTGAAATGACAAAGCTTTACATTCTGCGGCTTTGTTCCTGGATGCGGGCTACGACTAAGGAGGTATCAAAATATGAGACTTGGGTTACTTTGTCCACCCTTGAGAGAAACAAGTCTCCGTATGCAATTTCATGCCTGCCGTTGGAGTTCCGTGAAATCACAATTTCAGCAATGGACCGGATTGAATTGTAAGGCTGCTTTTGTATTTCTGTTTAACACTATCCTTTATCAATTTGTCTGTTTTCTTGCGCACTTATGAGAAGGTCACATAGCTTTCCCGGGTGTATATTTTCCTTGTTGTTGGCCCTTTTGTTATGTTCACATTTGAAGGTCACATGGCTCCTTGTTTTCTACATTAAAATAAGCACTATATATTGTTTTGCAAGCGCCACTACACATCTTCAGCCTTCACTTTTTACAATGTTGTACTGCATCCTGATCTATGCTGTTCATTTCAGAATGATCTTTAATCTGAGGAATGAGAGTGCTAAGTACGACATTTCTCAACAACTTCAGGAAATTCACGAGTCCGTTAGACTTGCATTTCTAAATTCTTTTCGTGATTTTGCAGGTATGGAGTTGATTTATATTAGTCATTTTTAAATTCTGAATTTTGTATCTAATTTTGGTATCGCTATTTTTTTATTCACAACATATGTATACATATCAGGTTATCTAGGGAAATTTGGAGCAGAACTAGCACAGAGTAAATCAAATAAAGAAAACAATCATGTCCAAAATGGGTATATAAATGGTACTGATGGAGAAGCATCTGCTAGCATGGATGGAGACTTACACAAGAAGCTGTTGGTTGTATTGAGTAACATTGGATATTGTAAAGCTGAACTTTCAGATGAATTGTATGCCAAATATAGGCATATTTGGTCGCCATTCAGGTACCTGACCAATTTCTCGCATTTCTGGTTGCATTGTTGAAGTACATTTATCTTCTCTTTAAAGAAGCGTTTGTATCTTGTGCAAAGTAGACTTTGGGTGCAACTACCTGGCCATGGGAAGGTGGACCTGGTGGTCTGTCCTGAGCCCAGGCTCTTTGGCTGGGCTTGAACTTTAGCCACACTCAAGCTCCAGTTTGCAGCCTGAAGTGATTTTTCGTGCTGGTCCCAGGCTTCCCTTTGAGCAGAGAGAAAACCCTGTACCGTCTTGAGTCGCTACACTGAACTAATTAGTCTTCTTTCCTCTGTATTCTCTACAAATAGATCACTCCCCACTCCCCTCTAATCCCAGCCACAAACTCCAGTTATGGATCTGCTCCCTCACTGGATTGAAGCACTAGCCAAGCGCTAGAGGTTGTTGCCCTTTTCTCCATTGATGCTGCCTTTGGAGTTGCTCGAGGTTGCCCTCACCTCTGTTCTAGCCTAGGTTGCTGGCGCAAGCTCATCATAGTTGGCAGCGACGTGTTCATCATGTACCCTTTGCTCACATTGTTGTTTCATTCATTGATCTGACTTAGACCCCAAGATCCCAAGTTATCTCTAGGTTTCGTGATAATTTGGTTCACCTAGTACTTGTACCTCATTCCTTACTATTTTCTCGGGATTACCATGCGAACAGATGTTTCAGATCTTGCTCTTCAATGGATTTTTCTAGGTGTGCAGTTGTGTCTTTACATTTCTGTAGCAGGTTTTTTTGTTTGAGCGTAGGATTCGTGGTCTTTGGTCTATCCTTATTTGGCAAGTCTGGGTTTGTCCATTGTACATTATTCAGACTGGGTTTGCCCCCTGATTGGCTTTGAATGACGTATCTTAGCCTAGAATGTAATTTATTAACTGATCAACTGAACTTTGCACAAGCTTAATTTTTCAAGAAATATTTATGGTATCATCAAGGAGTCATACGTAACTAAAGGTTTTCATACATCTGAGTTCGAACCTATCTAAATAAAAAATGTGCCTGTTGACTGAAATTGACATGTGGACTAGAAGAAGCAATTCCTTAACTAAAGGCATAGTCCAGTGGCCTCCCTGGGCAGGTTCTTGACTGTAGGCATAGTTTGTGTGCTCAAAAGGTAGTTCCAGTCACCAGTACTGGCTGTCAATCAGATGGCAGTGCTGTCGGGTGTCGGGTCAGCTACATGTTTGTCTTGAATATTTCGGCTTTACTAAGCTCATGGAATCGTTTCCGTTCGTATGATATCATCTTTGTTCGGAAGTCGACGAGAGGAAGAGCAGCGGGGGCGCCGGAGCATAGGGAGAAGAGGGGCAAAATGAGAGGAACATGGAGATGGAGGTGGAGGACAGAAGCATAGGAAGGAGACGTACAGGAGGTGGAGCAGACGAAGAATCTTGGCGACGGCGGCAGATTGGCGACGGCGGCGGACTGGGGCTCAGGTTCTGTCTCCCTCCCGCTCGATTCACTTCTGCAGCGGTCAATTCCCTCTCCCTCCCGCTCGATTTGTCGTAGCCCACACCTATACGCGCCAATTCCCCCAGATTCCCTCCGATTCCCCCTAAAATTGCCGCCAATTTACCTGGGCGAGCGACCGAGACGAGCGGGGCGACACTTCTTTTTCCTGGGCGCGCGCCTAACTCAAAATTCCTGGGCGTCTTTCGTAGTCGTCTGCTCCAGAGCGCCCCGACGCCTGGGCGGCGTTTAGGCGTCGATTAGGCGACGGCATGAAAACAAAGGATATCATATGGGTGCACAATACTACATTTTACAGCTTGCTGCATCCAGTTTCCAGCCTCTCCTTTGTGTAAGATACCAGCCTTAAAAGAAAATCCTGTATCTGTTCTCCATCTCATATTTTTTGTAAGAATTAAGAAGTTGCATGAAAAGCTTATTTACTCATTTTAGAAGCTATTCTCAAGATACATCTACCTCCTTAATGGTAATTTCACTGTCACAGGGATAACGATGAACGTAGCGCTGATACGCGAGATCTTATGGCATCTTTCTCCGGACTAGAAGATAAAGTCCTGGACCAATATACATTTGCAAAGGTATATTAGGCAATTCAGGACTTGGTGTTGATTAACCAGTTTATATATTATCTTTGGAACAATAACAATCCAACATATTTGTGTCACCACAATCTTTATTCCTTTCATATTGCTGTGCAAATGTTTATATGTGATATTTTGCTTGCTGAAGGTTTGCTATGCTAACACCAGATATATTACCATCCATCAACAGTGGTATTTTCTCTGGAGAATTAAGTAAATGATGCCAACTAGAATATTTTCATTTTGCATAAATCTGTGACAATTAATTTGGACCGGAGGGAGTAATTTGTTTAAAATCTGTTGTTATTGCGCTGGTTTTCGAGTTAATAGTCATTACTATGGGATAAGCCATATGTTCGGAAACAAAGTAGATCAGGCTTGAAACTGGAAACATTTTTTTTGGGTTATTATCAGGTTTTGAGTTTTTTGTGTGCACATTATATTGTCTGTCTTTGCTCTACTCACCATGATATTTTATCTTGTTTTGGTTAGTCAAACTTGATCAGAAATGCTGCACAGAACTATCTTTTGGATTCAGGGATGCACTGGGGAGCAGCACCAGTAGTAAAGGTATGGGATATAAAGGATGGCAAATTGACAAGTTTTCTTTTTTAAAAGCCAATTGCATGTTACTGCTAGAGTTTCTGCCAGGAGGTGCAGCTCAAAATCATGGTTAGGTCCAACCCACTCAAACTGATGCACCAAACCAGACTGAACCGCGTGGCAGGTTTACACGGGTCGCAGGCTGGGTTGCCATTAAACTGCAGTGCCTGTCCCTGCTGTTTAGTTTTATCTCCCGAGCGCCTCTTCCTGAGAGGGACGGTTACCATTTCTGCGCATCCAACCTCTCAGCGCTGGGAAGTTTTCTACTGCTCACCGTCCGGAAGGATGTCGTTCTCCTGCTTCTTAACCTCAGTGTTGTGGTATGCAAATGGGCGGTGATGGGCTCTCGTGGGGCAGAAGGACCAAAAACCGAAGAGGTGTAGGAGCAACTAGAAATGCACTTCTTGTCGGTGTTTTTTTTTGAGGGGTCTTGTCGGTGTTGTTATGGCTGTCATTGTCGTTCTGGTGCCGGGCTAGTGTTATGAATTAATTGTGGTGAGAGGGCAGGTGCCTAGCAGGTTACTAGTGGAGGCATCAAATAACATTGTTACCAGATGAGATGGTAGCTTGTTTCCTGCTCGCAGTTGCCTCCCTGTGCTTCTGGGCAAAAACAGTGCTGCTTGCATGCGGCTTTACCGGATAAAGCTTCTCGCCGCCAGCCCCTTTCAGAGCACCCCTTGCTTGAGGATGAACATTGTTCTTGCCTTTTGGTGGTGCTGAGTGAGATAGGATGCTTTTCGACAGAAGTCCCATTTGCATCTTTTAATTCTTAGGAGGCCCATTCACTTCCTTCAGTTCAGAGTTCTTTTTGTCAAAATTCCGGAGGTAGCACCACTCCCCTCTTTCAGTTCATCCGAGTTGCCAATCACATCTTTGAAATCTTAGGGTGCCATTTCCTCTTGTTTAATCATTGCCACCAAGTTCCATAATATACCCTGCTTTGCGCTTTGTGATTCCTTTCTATATTCTCATTATCATCATCTTCGTCATCACCAGTGTGCTCCTCTGCTATTGTTGCCTCCATTTGCTTCCGTTGCTTGCTTGCAGCCCATCTAAACCGTGTGGCCCAACCCGACTGGAATGGTGTATCTAAACCGTGTGGCCCAACCCGACTGGAATGGTGTGGGATGGGCTGGGATGGGCTTTCGTTCCAACCCGCCAGAAACCGGCTATGAGCAGGTCTTGTTTAGAACATCTAGCAATCTTCGTATTTACTGCAAGAACAGTGAGACCAATAAAATGCTGTGGCTACACTTCTTTGTGTTGGTTATGAACATTATCCCTGTGTGATAGCTGAATTGTATTAATGTTTGCTGTCTT
Organism: Avena sativa; assembly: GCA_916181665.1. Taxonomy (NCBI): domain Eukaryota; kingdom Viridiplantae; phylum Streptophyta; class Magnoliopsida; order Poales; family Poaceae; genus Avena; species Avena sativa. The sequence continues at coordinate 516,290,998 of OV702294.1, forward strand.
GCGAAATTACCATTTTCTTAGGTCTAGCACACTCTTGCTACACCCTAATTCAATTCATTGTCCTTGCAGGGTATTCGAGATGCAACTCTTGATTTACTACACATCCTTGTGGCCGTACATGCAGAGGTTTCCACCAGTTTCTGCTCTTTTCGTTATTTTACCACGTGACACTACTGTATTTCTAGGAATAACATGCATTAAAATTGGTAACTTCTTTTATTCTTAGGCTCATGGGTTTGTTATGACTTCTGCTAAGCTTTCTATCACGCAAGCAGTTCTTCTGTTCTGGTAAATATAGGAAATATACCTCTTTCACAAAGTTATAGTATGCCCATACTTTAGGGAATTAGTAGAGTAGTTGCCACAAGTCCATAAGGTGGTCACTATTAAGTGCTAGACTGGGCATTTGGCAGTGGTAGGTGGACCTGGAGTGTGGCTTGGAACTGGAGAGTTCTTGGGGAACTGGGTAACTGTGCCTCATGTAAGTTTGCACACTGTTTCCAGTAATGGTATTATATATACTAATAAAGCCCAAAACACTATTTCATTTGGAGTTAATGATCTTACGGAGGTCGTTTGTTACTTAAGCTAAAGAAACACCAATTGAACTCCAGGGCCACTTTTTTTAGAAACCTCATTGTTGGTGATTTCTGCTGTCATTACAGTCAGTTACCACATCGTATCTGCTTCTACGTATTTGTGTCTTATTTTGTAACATCTATGTATGAGTGCTATTGGACTCTATAATCTATACAGTGAAGATGCAATGATTAAATCTGCTTTAGTTCCATCTCAATTTATTTCTTTTTATGCAGTTCTAACTTTGTTGCCGGTTTCAGGTGTACTCGGGTGCTAGGCCTTTGTTGGAGAAGACAATGAAGATTTTGGTCGAGGGTTTGATCGACATCTTTCTTAGTCTTTTCTATGAGAATAAGGCCAACGAACTAAGAATGTTGGATGCTAATGGTTTTTGTCAGCTCATGCTTGAGGTTGTTATATAGTTACTTCTGTCTATCGTAGGATTTTTCTTGAGCTTTAGCTTGCAATGGTTCAACTAAGCATTGTTCTCTTTGTTACATGCTTGCAGCTTGAGTATTTTGAAACTGTGCTGCACACATACTTCTCAACTGAGGCACAGCAAGCTCTGAAATCCTTGCAAGAGAACTTGTTGGAGAAGGCCTGTGAAAGTGTGGCTGAAGGCTTGGAGAATCCTGGACATAACCGTCGACCAACTCGTGGCAGTGAAGGTGCTGCATCGGATGATAAACAAGGGTCTTCAATATCACCAGATGATTTGCTTGTAAGTACTCCAAAAACTGCTGCTTAATAAGTGCCCATACCTGTGGTTAGTAAAAAACATTCATGCTTGTCGAGAGATTTATGATACATGGCGAGTACATCTGGTAGGTTACCGTGGCATTAGTTTTGTGAAATGTATATAGGTAAATCTTGATTTTATTGGTCTTTGAATTAAGTTCAATCACATAGAATGAAGCTCCTTTTAGGGAAAGTTCCTCTTGCAATGGACAACATAGAACTTAAAAAAATCTGTATTTTCCTCAGGTGCTTGCTCAGCAATGTGGTAGTGATCTGCTGCAAGGGGAGCTGGAGAGAACCCGGCTAAACATAGCATGCTTTATGGAGCCAACTCTTCAGTCAGCTTCTGCACCGACGGGCTCAAAACCTTCATCTTATTCTTCTCATCAGGCATCAGCACCACATCACCAGCCAGCTCAAGTCTCTTCCCCTAGTTTTAGAAGGCCGCAGACAAGTACAAACTCTCCTGGAGTCTCTAGACGACGCAGATGAAGTAAAGGATGAGGATGCCATTTGTTTGTCGATGTGGCTTCTTCCCTAATTCTTTTCTCCCTTGTTTACTTTGCTCCAGCCTAGTTGTTCCCATTCATTGTAATTAGCCTCATGTTGTGTATTATGAATTTTGACCCATTCTTTTGGTGTTGTATGATAAAAGGGGGGTACAGGTGTTTCTGTGCTGGATAGCTGTTTGTATATTCTTCGGGAATTGTAATGTCCTTGTTTTAAAAATATACGGCCACAAATTACTGTACCTGTCTTGAACTGAGCGGTAGATTTTCTGTCGGCTCCGGTTGATTGTAGCGTGGGAGTTAGCTGCCTTATTCAGTTTCATCACATTTGAACTGAAGTTGTCAGATACATGTGGCTCGGGTACTTTACTAGTGTTTGTTTGTTTGTGAGTGGGGGTATTTCTGTACAGTTGAACTTGAACCTGTGTGATGGTTCTGTGATCTGAAACGTCAGCTCGAGCGTTTGCTGGTTTCATGAGTATGCGTACACTGGCTTCTTTCTTACCGTTCGACATTGTTTTCCGGCACGTCATTTTCGCCTGTATGCTGATGGTTGCCATGGACCAACATCCTTTTTTTCCCGACGGTTTGAGCGCCTAAACTCGTGCACACGTGGCTATTTTGATTTCATCGTCGACATGCTCTGCCCACAGCAGTTCCTTAATATGCTCCCTCCGTCCTAAAAATAGATGTTTCAAGTTTTCTAAAATTTAGATGAACTATACTAAATAGTGTCTAGATTTATTTAAAATCTGCGACGTGGGAAGATTTGGCCATTGCGTGCATGTCCTATCAGCACTCGCTCCCATTTGTCTTGCACTATCTTTCGCACATGTTGCCGCAAGCTCGAGATCCGGCAGGCACGGATGGACGCCGCCAGTTTTATATTTCTCTCCCAGCGGGGGACCTACACACACGACTACGCACCAATACGCGGCCTAGGCTCACAACTTGCTCCACTCCTCGGGAATGGAAGAAGTCCGACGAAGCCACAACGTTATCCTCCAGGATCGTGTCCACAGGTTTCACAGAGCTAAGCTGATCTCCGACCCACCAATCAACTTCTCGCATGGGCGCGCGCATGGAAGAGAGTAGGCCCCGCGAGTGAGTCTGCCCGCCGTGCACGCTGCCTGCCATGGCAGCTCCCGTCCTCCTCCCTCCCTGCCACTGCATTACCACGGCTACGAGAAGAAGCGGAACGCTGTTCTCGCCGTGCCGCCCTGAAGCACAGCGGTGCCGCAGCCGGCGGCGGCGGCCGCGGGGCGCCGTGCTGGTGGCCAGAGCCGCGGCAGTGCCTCCCGAGCAAAGCCTGACTCGGTACGAGACGCTGGGCGACGCCAAAGCTGCGCTGTACCAGGCCCTGGAAGGTCTGCTTGTTTGCTGCTGCCATTTGTCGCTGGTTCTGAACCGAGCTCTGACTCTGACTCATGTCTGTGTGTTTTCGGGAAAGAAAAGGTATCGACAGGGGAATATTTGGCATAACCTCTGCTAAGAGGTCGGAGATTCATGGCCTGGTGGAGCTCCTGGAGTCCCGGAATCCGACGCCCGATCCCACCGACAGACTCCAGGACAAGGTACTGACGGGATCAGAATTTTCATCAAGTCAGCAGTAATTAAGCTTAACTCTCGCTGCTGATTTGGTAGCTTGGTAAAACTTCTCTTTGAAATACTTATTATGCTGGCTTGCTCAGAAGTAGATGCAGTTTTTTTTTTAAAAAAATGGAGGAATATTTTGCAATTACTGATAGTGGGGTGTTGAGACCATGGAAGGTGGACGGATGCTGGAAGCTCATCTATAGCACGATTTCGATACTGGGGAAGAGGAGAACCAAGTTAGGCTTGCGGGATTTCATCAGCCTAGGGGATTTCTTCCAGATAATTGACGTCAAAGAGGTTAGTCAACGCCCATGGAATTTCAGCAACCTGATTTTCGTTTTCTTTTTTTTTCTCCACTTTGTTCTAGTCTTGCTGTACTGCTGTAGTCTTTAGCTCCACCAAATTATTTTTCCTCATCAATATATTTTCCTAGGACGAACATTTCAAATGTTGGGAACTGTGCAGGGTAGATTCTGAAGAACAAAATGTTAGTAGGTGATTAATCCTGTATGCCAGACGCAACACCGAAATCTACTGAAATTTAGGATTCCTGCACAATGGCAAACACATATCAATTTTTTTTTAACTGTACAACAAGGAGTTCTTCAAACTGAGTGTTATTATTAGAAATCCTACTTGCCAACCAAGTAAGTTTTGATTGTTGCCACATCTTTAAATAAAATGGAGATTTAGCGTCGCTTCTGTACACCCAAAGGAAAAGGCGGTGAATGTCGTAAAGTTCAGCGCAAGAGCATTGAAGATTTTTTCGGGCAAACTTGCCATCGAAGCATCTTACACTGTCACTACGAAAACAGTAAGGACTTCTATATTGCCATTTTTAATGTTCAAACCTTCCAGTGTCTGGCTGCAAATTTCTGAAAGCCCTCACAGCTTGTAGTGTCTTGTTTCAGAGAGTGGGTATCAAGCTTGAGAGTTCAACAATCACCCCAGATCAGGTAAAAGTGGTGACCTTTGTTGAACCAGTACTAAGTTTATCATATTCTCTGCAAAATGGGAATTTTTTTAAAGCTTAATGGAGTGCTCCTGAACTCTAGAGGCAACTTGGAGAGTCAAATTCAGGGGTTTACAGCACTTTCGTAAAGAAGAGTTAAAATTTAAGGACGTACCCAAAATATAGAGCGCTAGCCGCTAGAGGCACAATCTTTTATTTTGGGCACCAGATTTTTTCCCTCTAACATCTAAGGACAATAATGATAATAACTTGGACTTGTTATTTGTGGAACAAGAGTGATACCCCAGACTTCCACGTATCTAATATATTTATCCCATTGGGTTATGCAGCTGATGAATATCTTCCAGAAGAACTACGACATGCTCCTTGCTATATTCAACCCGGAAGGATGGCTCGAGATAACGTATCCTTTTGGCATCGCAGACTGCTATCTCTACATTTATTTGTTCTTTGCTTTTCTTCTGCTTTTACATCTCACAGCAGAATTGCGTGTGTCTTCCTCCTCAATCGTTTTATTACTAGATATGTTGATGAATCTCTACGGATCGGCAGAGATGACAAGGCAAACATCTTTGTGCTGGAGAGGACTGACCCATCTGAAGTTTGAAACGATTTATGAAACAAAATGTCTTCAAATATTCATATTCTTTGACAACGAGTGCATTGACACTCCGAGAAGATGTCATCTTTACCTGTCCTGCGGCGCAGAAGATTATCAACAGCTCAGTGCAGATCATCGACTCAATTACTCAGTAATTTTTCTTGTAAGAGGATAAGCAACATTCATTTCTACGACCATAGAAACATTTCCCTTTTTCTTTTTGCAAATTGTGCAGTGTCATGTAATCATGTAACTATGAAAGTTCAGTTATATAGAGAATCAGCCAATGTTGGGGGTGCAGTTAGACAACAGCCGGATTTTGAAATACATCGGTCTTCAAGTATCTGTAAGAATTTACAATAGTAAGTACTATTCACCTATCTTCTTGTAGTAGTAAGTAGTCCCATTCAGCAAAATGTATGCCCACACATACCTTTTTTTTTGGGGTGTTAGCCACTCGTGTCGCTCTCTAGGGGGGCGGCTCGGGTGGAAACCCTAGCCGCCGCCCCCAGCTTCTCCTCTCTAGTCTCCTCCGCTGCCACCGGAGGATGCCGACGGTCAATGGCGGCGACGGGGAGGTCTCATCGCATGGCGACTTCTCCCCTACGGGGAGCCCTTCGGTCGCATCGGTGCATCGCCCTGGACGACGCACTCATGTCGGCGAAGGTTGGGAACCGGGGTGGTGGCCCCGGGAGACGGTATTGGTCCTCCCTTGCGGATGGCGGCGGGGGTCGAATTTGCTGACAGGGACGCGCACTTGGCGAGGGGCGCTGCGGCGTGGTCATGCGGTGGCGGCGTGGACGCACGACCCTGCATCGATGGCGTGGTGGTGGCTCGCCTCTGGCATGCTCGAAGTCGTGAGGCCATCCCGGAGAGGCTTCAGGCGGCGCGGGTCGCCTTCGTTGCCAGCCGTGCCTTCAGGCTGCCAGTGGGGTTTGGGACGCCAGTCCTGGGGGAGGCCAGCGGGCGGCGTGGGGGTTACCGGATTGATTCTAATAAAGGTGGTGGTCTTAGGGTTCCTCTCGGACATTAATCTGCTTGATGCCTGTGTTCATTGATATGGAGGATCATCGAGTTCTGAAGGGCTCCACCGGCGAACTCCACCGGGCAAATCATGCCTGGAAATTGCCGGATTGGATGGGGTACGGCCGCGCGCAACCGTGTTTTTTCTAACCATTTGGTTTCAGAGGGAGCGAAACGAAGCTCTGCAGTCTGTTTCCATCATGGGACATGTCTTTAGTTTCATGGTGAAGTTAGGTGGTGAAGTTAGTGTGCGGAGAATGTCATTGAAGCCGAGATATGAGAAGTAGTAATAGTGGTTCGAGTACTAGTGACGATGAGGAATCGACTTGGTGATTCGAGACTTGTAGAAGTGACATCAGAAAGTGGGGACGTTAGCACATGAGAATTTTAGTGTCTAAGCTTTCAGGGTGAAAACTCAAGGCCTAGTCTTAATTGGTTGTGTCTGGCAATGACTTTGTTTTGAGAGTGCAAATTTTTCTCTAGGGTGAAAACATATGATCTATGATCGAGCGATGATGATGGTTGTGCACTATTTTCTTCTTGGAGGCATCACTTTTGAAGAAGTTGGATTTCTGGTGCTGTCTTGGTGGTGTTTGGTCTGCTGTTACAAGGAATAGATCACTGCAACATGACTTTTCCTTTAGGTAATTCTTCTTTAGTATTTTTTGTCGTGTGTATCCGTGTTGTCATTAGGACACTACGTTGTGTAGAGGCTAGGTGTAATTGGTATTTTCACGATATTAATATATTCCTTTTGTAATTGGTATTTTCGCGATATTAATATATTCCTTTTGTCAAAAAATCTCCTTGCAGTAGTACAGATTAGGCCATCGCACAAGGCTGAAATCACACATCCCAGCGGATTAAGAAACCTTCCCTGCGCGAGGGTACGCGATGTGCAGAAACTCCGCACACAACTTTTCAAACCATGTATGATGATAAATGTTTGCAGAAGAATGCCTCTAGGGAAATCATGTGCGATGCTTTTCTCATTACCCACTGACATAGGTATAACTTATCGGGTTCCCACGATTGGTATACCTAGTACTTATCGAGGCCCATAAAACCCACAAGAAGCCACGAGTCCTGGAAGCATCCGAAGCCCAGGAACCAGACGTGGAGATCAAGCTATATATACAAACTGACATAGTTGTTGAGTCATGATTGCAACTTGTAACCATCCCAAACTTGTCTTTAAGACCCAGCCTCTCATATAAAGGCTGGGAGGAGCCGAGGGAGAGGGCACCGTAGATTTCAGCAAACCACAACCCGCCGTGAGTTAGATTGTATCTAGCGAACCGACGACTCTGTAATCATCTTCGACAATAATTAGTCTTTCATTGACTCCCTTATTTGTCTGATAAGCCGATGACATCACCAACGCTCCTCTTTCCTCGAAACCCTAAGTCCATAACAATGGGCATTGTTGAGGTTACTCCTCGAAAATTAGCGCCGTCTGTGGGAAACTCGTTGGAATCATGATTTCGGCGGCTCCCACTTCACCAAGCAGCAAATCGGCAATTGGGAGCGGTCAGATCCCTTTCGCCTCCATTGATCTTCCTCCACACCCACCCACCCTTCTCTTGGCCCTCGACAACCTCGATCGGGAGACAGATCTGATGATCGAAAGCCTCAGTTTTCGCATCGGGCCAGAGGGAACTTTCTGCCTCTCGGATCCTATCTGTTCAGGTCCGTTGGCAGGAATCTCAACACTGGCATCTTTCATCAGATCCACTGGATGGACAATCTTATCCGTAGAAGCAGTCAACCGCAATAGTAACACGTAACAAGATCTCATCGATCCATATGATGGTGTCTCTTTCGAGTCTGAGGGCGAGCTAGCATTGACTTTAGTGCTCCACATCACGAACCCGACAACTACCATAGACAACGAACTCGACGACGACTCCATCTCTAGGATCAAAAAATCCGAGCCTTACCTAGGGTCAGATTCGCTGGATCTCACTTACAGTGTATCTAGCACAGCCGACATTCATAGCAATATCTCATAGCTGACATGCTATCAGGTGTACGCGATCATGGAACCCATGGTGACAGATCCAGCAAGCGTCAGACCTTCGGAACAATGCGACTCCAACGGTAACCCTATCATCAACCCCAATGATATTCCTATGGAAAACGATGCAAATGCTTGAAAGAACGGGTCAGAGCCACCCGTGGATAATTGGATGGTCCAAGGGCGAGACACAACAAGCACCAGAGAAAAAATAACTCTTCGTGTCTCGCCAAAGGCTTGAAACAAATCAAGGGAAGCTATTTTGGGTGCAATACCTATGACAGCGGATGCCACACGCGAGGAGTTGATGGCATATCAATATTTGCTCCATAAGCAAAGGCAAGAACTAGTTAAGTTGCAGATGCAGTTGGAGGAGCGAAAAAGAGCAGCCGATGAATCAAGCTTACGACGAGGAAAGTTGATCCCAACCCGAAATTCCGGAAGCGTACAAAGAGGGGCGCATCCAAGGAGAGGCGGTTCTCTCTTGCAAAACATCGCTGAAAATGAAAGACGTGAGATTACAAGGGACCTGGATCTATCGTTTATGTCAATGGATTCAGCGGGTAACATCAAAGCGAAGACATCGCAAGCCTCAATCGTGACATCCTAGACCTACTGAAAGAGCTTGTGGGCCCCCATGCGTGGTTTTGGTAATTATCTATGGCCTAATGCTTGTATCAAGTTGCACTTATAGGAATTGTCCATTGGCATCGCTTGGAGCATGTGTTGTCTTCAAGGTAGTAGAAATGAAGAATAATAAGAAGGTGAAAAAGATCAACTGTTGATCAAGAATTCAAGGAATGATCCGGAGGTTGGTCAAGTAGAAATTGAGCCTATAGCAAGTGTGTCTTGAAGAATAAGATGGAGTGATACCTCTTGTGTACCTTCAAGACACCAACATAATAAATAAATAAAAAATGAAGAAGAAGAATAAAGAAAAGAATCAAGTGTGTCTTGAAGAAGAAGATATAGTCCTCATGTGTATCTTCAAGATATCATCCAAATGGAGTTAGAAGATATGTGGTGCAAGCTAAAGATGTGCCATATCTAGAAGATCATATGCTTGGGGCTTGCCATATTTATGGTGATTGTGGATATGTGAAGATATGCCTAAAATAGAGGCTCTTCCATAGTGAGTATGGGGGAGCAATTTGCAAGACTTCACCAAGCTAACGCAATCAAGAAAGTTGTTCCATCTTGAGGTGGACAAGATCGTTATTGTCAAGCTCAAGTGAAATATGCTCAAGGCAAAGGTATGTTCTTGATAGGGTTTCTCTCTTACCGGTCTCATGGTGTTAGTTGGGGAGACCGGTTTATAGGATAGGTAACCGTACTATCAATAGGGGCTCTCGAGTGAGTAACTTGATCGTATCCCTCGGTGAGAGCTCAAACCTTTGCATACTTGGCATCATCTTTCTTGGTTCTTATCCATGATGGATTTATAGCTTGTGTTAATATCCATGACAAGCTCAAGTTCATCGAAAACGGATTTCATATGCATTCTCTATTGCGTTTTCAATATTGGAGGTTTTACTGGTTTGTCTTTTCTAGATAGGTTAAACCTTTCATCATTTGGTTCTATCCTACCTTGCTTTACTATGATGGTTCTATGAATTATCTTATAGATCTTGTTACTATCTTCAAAACGATTCCAAGATCATCAAAATCGGAATTCGGATGCAAAAGTTATGATTGTTTCAGTTTTGCTGTTTCTGTCAGTTTTGCCTTGGGCGGAATGTCCGGGATGAAATCGCCGGACACTTTGGTGTCGTGCAGAAATCTTCAGTTTCAGTCATGTGGATGCCATATTGTGTCCCATATCAGAATCTACTCGGACAGTGGCCAGAATGTCCGGCCCGTATGCTCCAGATCTCCAACGGTTGGATTTTGGAGGACCTATATAAGGGGTCCTTCTTCCCCAATGAAAACCTAACCATTCTTGCAAGTTTACTCCTCCATTGTTGACCTTTTTGAGATTGCTTCCCCTCAATCCCTCCTATAGTTCTTGCATATTCTTGAGATATTTGAAAGAGAAGATCTAGATCTACAACCCTAACAATCAATCTCTCCTCTAAGTGAGGGGAACATATTGGGATCTAGATCTTGAAGTATTTTGTGGATTTCCTCCATTGTTCTTCCTCTCTTATTACCCCACAAGCTTGTGCAGCTTTGGTGGAATTTGGGAGAGAAGGACTTGAGAACTTCTTGCGTTCTTGCGATTGAATTTGGTGCATCGGTTTGAGTTCTCGGTGAGGATTTGATTGGGTGGAAGTTGAGTAGCTTTTTACTCTTGGGTTCTTGGAACCCTAGACGGTTTAGTTGTTCTACAGGTTTGTGGATTACTTGGGGACTCCAATTAAGTTGTGGAGCTTTCCCCAAGCTTGTTTGTTGGGAACCTCCATTTAAGTTGTGGAGAAGTGCCCCATCCTTGTGAGAGGCTACGGATTGCCACCGACAAGTGCACCGATAGTGGAAGTGTGGATCGATCCCACTGGGGTGACATTCACAGGAGAACAAGGGAGGCCTTTTGTGGCGTTGGTGGTTTGATACCACCCCCTCTCCAAACAAGACGTACTCCTTGGTGGGAGGAACTCAGTAAAATATCGTCCTCTCTGCGTGCCTCGGTTATCTCTATACCCGAGCTCTTACTTATGCACCTTACTTTGTGATAGCCTTCGTGCTTGAAGTATATATCTTGCTATCACATAGTTGTTTGTCTTGCTTAGCATAAGTTGTTGGTGCACATAGGTGAACCCTAGTTGTTCTAGGTTTTGTGCTTGGCAAATTAAACGTTAGTTTAATTCCGCCTTTGTTGAGCCACTCTCGGAAAAGTTTTAAAGCGCCTATTCACCCTCCTCTAGGCGACATCCGCGATCTTTCAATTGGTATCAGAGCCCGGTCTCTCATTTTAGGCCTCACCGCCTTGAGAGTAAAGATGTCGTCTAGGGTATTAGTGCACAATGACATATTTATATTCGATGACACAAATTATGATATATGGAAAACTCGTATGCTTATTCATTTTTGAGACATGGACCCAAATTTTGGAACCTATTGTAGATATAGGGTTTTCTCCTCCTATTGGTTTCGAAAATCTATCTTGTGAGGATGAGAAAAACTTATATCTCGATGCTCAAGCTTCTAATGTGCTTGTTAATGCTTTGAGCTATGTAGTTACATCTTCAATCATTCCTGTTTGGAGCGCTCATGAGTTATGTACAAAACTTCAAGATAAATATGTTGTGTCCAATATTTTTGAGGATGATTGTGTTGCTTCCACTTCCAGTCGAGATGAGTTCTCATCTTCTACCACTTCACCAACATATGATTTTTCACTAGGTAATGATATGGTGAGTGGTGATAGAAATTGCAATATGGATAGTGTGCTTACTATTTGTTATCCCTCATATCTATCTAGTTGCAATGATCTATCTTTCGACTTTAACACTTCTTACACTACAAACTCCTTACATGCTTGTGTTGATAGTCCTTGCATATCATGTAGAAATGGCTTGAATAAATCTTATGATGATATGCTTGTGTTTGTCTTATTGCCATGATAAGATCATCAGGGAGACAGTGATCTTCCCAGCGGTCATCTCTGCGGCATTCTTCCCACTTGCCACGGTCATCGGTGTAATGGCTGGAGATCGAGGATGCTAAAAAGAAGAAGACCAAGTCCCAAAATCCTGCTTACACCGCGTGGCTCTTGCGGGATCAGACGGTGTTGGGGTGGCTGGTTCAAACCCTGTCACCGGAAATCATAGCACACATCATCGGTGTTGACTCCTCTGCCGACGTCTGGACCATCGTCACCACCATGTTCAGTGCCCACTCTCGGTCCAGGATCAACCAGCTGAGAGGCTCTCTACAAAGAACGAAGAAGCACGACATGAGCATCGTCGCCTTCTTTGGGACGATGAAAGGCTTCGCCTCTGAACTTGATGCCGCTGGGAAACCAGTAGAGGCAGATGAGATGGTGGGCTACATCACCAATGGTCTTGAGGCCACATAAAATGATGTAGTAGCCGCTGTCAATGGAAATAGTGCCATCACCCTTGATGATCTCTATGACTAGGTGGTCGCCCACGAGCGGCGACAGGAGATGCTCCAGGAGACCGGCCAGAACGCTGGTTTCACCTCTTCTGCCAATGATGCTTCTCGATGATGTCAAGATGCTGAACGTGAATACCGTGCTCCTCGCGGTGATCGCGGAAAATCACCGCCTCGTGGTGATCGTGCCAGATCTCCTGACCATCGCCGCGATGACCGTGGCAAGTTGGAAGAATGCTGCAGAGATGACCGCTGGGAAGATCGCCGTCGCCCTGATGATCGTGATCGGTGTCGGGATGACAGCAAGGGGCAGGGACGCTGCAAGGGACACGGTCGTGCGCCGACACCCTATGTGGATGTCACCTGTCAAATCTGCAAGATACACGGCCACCCTGCTTCTGCCTGCTGGTGGCGCTTCAAACATGACTCCGATGATGATGATGATGATGCTGGAGGAAGGGACAACAAGAAGGGTGCCCATGTTGCATCCTATGGTGTGGACACGAATTGGTATCCTGATTCAGGTGCCACACACCACATTACAAGTGAGCTCAACAAGTTAACAACTGATGACAAGTACAAGGGCCGTGATCGTGTGCACACGGCCGATGGTAATGGTATGATCATAAACCACACTGGTTATTCCAAGTTGCATACTCCCCATAGTATATTTCATCTCAATGATATTCTCCATGTTCCACATGCTTCTAAAAATCTTTTGTCTGTTCATAAACTTTGTCTTGATAACAATGTGTTTATTGAGTTCCATGCTTGGTTCTTTTTGATTAAGCATCAGGTCACGCGAAGGATTCTGTTTAGAGGTCCATGCTATGGTGGTCTCTACCCACTAGTGCCTGTCTCCACCAGGTCTTCCAAGCAATCTTTCATCACAATAAAGCCATCATCTTCCACATGGCATCGCCGCTTAGGACATCCATCCTCATTTGTGGTGCAACAAGTTCTTAGAAAAAATCAGCTTTCATACACCCCAGAAATAAATCCGTATATTTGTGACTCTTGTCAGTTAGCTAAGAGTCATCAGTTGCCATATCCTGTATCTTCTAGTGTGTCCACTATTCCCTTTGAATTAGTGTACTCTGATGTATGGGGTCCAGCACCTGCCTCAGTTGGCAAACACTTATACTATGTAAGCTTTATCGATGATTTTAGTAAATTTTTATGGATTTATCTCCTTAAGAAACGTTCTGATGTTTATCAAGTGTTTATTAATTATCAAGCCTATGTTGAGCGCAAATTCAATAGGAAAATTGTTACCATGCAAACTGATTGGGGTGGTGAATATGAAAAACTAAATAGTTTCTTTCAGAAAATTGGCATTGTTCATCATGTCTCTTGTCCTCCTTCTCACTAACAAAATGGTGCTGCTGAGCGCAAACATCGTCATATAGTTGAAGTTGGCCTCTCTTTACTTGCACATGCCTCCATGCCTCTCAAGTTTTGGGATGAAGCTTTTCTAACAGCCACATTCCTTATAGATCTTCTCCCAAGCAAAGTCATAAATTTTCAAACTCCCGTTGAACGTCTCCTTGGTATAAAACCCAATTATGACTCCCTCAGAATTTTTGGCTATGCATGTTGGCCTAATATTCGCCCCTACAACAAAAGAAAGCTTGCTTATCGTTCTAAACATTGTGTCTTCTTAGGCTATAGTCCCCTTCATAAAGGTGTCAAATGCCTAGATGTGTCTACTGGTCGGGTTTATGTGTCTAGAGATGTTGTCTTTGATGAGAATATTTTTCCGTTTGCCTCTTTGCATCCTAATGCTGGTTCTTGTCTACGTAATGACATTCTCCTTTTACCGACCACCACCTCTTCACATACTCATGGGGATGTCCAACTTGATGATCATATGCCTTTGCCTTTTGTCCCTGTTGTTACTAACAATGACCAGGGCAACGATGCTACGGATGACATCGTTTCTGAGGATGACTTCAACAGTGAAAACCATAGTCAAAACAGTTAAGAAACAAGTTCAAATCATCAAAATTCAGATTCTGTAGAAAACAACGAAAACCACACATGGAGTGAGGACGATCCTCCTCGTACCTCACCTTCCGTGCGTCCAGGTCCCGAGCTGGATCCCCTGCCACGCGCGCGCCCCTGGGCACTCCTTCCCGCCCTCCGCCTAGCGAATGGCAGGTTTACACGCGTCGTGGGCGCTGGTCACATTTATTTTTGAATGTAATTTTAGTATGAGAATATGGGCATATCTTCAGGTTGTCTGGGGTACAGGATCTGGTCCAGAGATTTTGAAACATGCAAAACAGAAATTCAAGGGCCCATGCTTCATATAGATTGCTATTCTAGCCTGTTGGAATATTTGGAAGCAGAGAAATGACAAAATTTTCAAAGGAATAAGACCTTCCTTTAGCTCTTGGAAATCAGGGTTTATCTGTGATGTTTCACTCCTAAAATACAGAGTCATAAAGAAGACCATCACAGATCTTAACTCCTGGATTGATGCTTTGTTGTAATTTTGTATAGTTTTGTCTCTTTTTTGTTCTTTCCTTTGTTTTAGGCTGGTAGCTTGTACACAAGACTTCCTGGTTTACTTTAAATAAAGGACTGTGCGGGGCTCCCCTACAGTAAATATTCAAAAAATGCTTCTATTTCCTGTAGTGCTTGTGTTGCTAACCATGTAGAGGAAACCGAAGATTCTATGGGCCAAGACAAGGTTTTGAATGGATCTACAAATGCAATCTCATCTCCACCTTCTTCCGGCACCCACCTATTCCTTACGGCTAGGGATTCAAAGGTAACTCCTACTTCGGAACCCAATATCTCTTGTGATTATGATGATGTGTATAATAGGGAAGAAGATCTTGATGTTGATGATTTATATGAAAAGGGTGATATTGTTTATCGTGCTCTTGTTAATAATAATATTGCTTGCTCTAACTTTGTTGAAATCTTGAACTTTGCTATTAAGATCAAAGAACATATTGATAATTTAGAAACAAAAATTAAGGAGCATGATAACACTGTTGATAAAATGAGTAGCCTTGAGCGTGAGTATGCTTATAAAATTGCAAATATAAATGAAGCTCTTTAAGAGGAACAAACCACGAAGGAATCTTTTGAGGAGAATTTTGCTCTAGAGCTGTCTAGAGTGAAGGAATCTCATGATAGAGATCTTGAGGTGGCAAGTGATCTCAAAAGTAAAATTGATGAGCTTCAAGTTGCTTATGCTAAAATCCTTGAGGATTTTTAGCACCTCAAAAATGGTTCTAGGGTCATCAAGGGTGAGCTCATCAAACTCACCGAATCACAGGAGAAACTTAAAGCCTCTTACGCAAAAGAGCTTTCGAAGTTGCCCTCACCTCTTGCAATTAATTATGATGCTTGTGGTACTAACTATATTTCTTGTGAAGCATCTATTTTGAAGGATAATGTTGAGCTAAAGGCTCAACTTGATTTGCTAACTAGCAACTATGGGAAGTTGGAAGAAAATCATGTTAAGCTTTCTAGCTCGCATGAGAATCTTCTAGTCTCCCATGGTAGGCTAAAGTTGGATCATGAGGCTAATGTGTCAAAGGTAAAATCTAATGAGCCTCATGTGTACATTAGCACTATTTCTACTCCAAATGTCATATTGCCATGTGCTAGTCCTTGTAATTCATCCACTCATGCCATTTCTACATCTTATGATGAATTACATTCCATGCCTTATTGCTCTAACAATGTAGCATCCACTTCCTCTAGTATTATTGTTCACACTAACCATGTAGAGGAAATTAAAGAGCTCAAGGCTCAATTCACTTCTTTGAAGAATGACTTGAAAAAGGGTCATAAAGGGAATACCACACTCAACAACATCTTGAGTGTGCAAAAATCCCCCAATGACAAGAGTGGGCTTGGTTTCAACTCCAATATCAATAACAAGTCCAGTATCAAGTTGAAGCACAAGGGCAACAAGAAGAATGGCCAATATCAAGTCAAGAATCCGGCCAACATTGTTTGATTCAAGTGCAAGGAAGAAGGGCATCATGTCAAGAATTGCCCATTGAAGACGAAGCCCCTTGGCAATAAGCAATAACGGAAGCAGCCTCAAGATACACCTCTTGTTAGAGATGGGCCTCCTCCCAAGAAGACTAAAGCTCTTACTCAAGCTGTTACATCATCCAAAAAGAAATATGGCAATAGAAGAACTTGCTACATTTTCCGCAATAAAGGGCACATTTCTTGCTCATGCACCCTGGGTAACTCCTCATCCCATCCTATCTTTATTGATGATGCTTATTCACTTCGTAAGGATGAGGTTGGCAATATATTTTCCAAGTTTGTTGGTTCCTAATGTGGTGTCAAGAAAAGAACCATTTGGGTTGCCAAGCCTATTTTTACTAACTTCTTAGGGCCCAACTTGGTTGGGGACCAACAAGCCAAAACTTGATCAATAGGTGTGTTTGGAGAGCATTGGAGTCTTGGATACATCATGAAGAATCGAGGGATCTTCATATATTATATTTTTCAAGTCAAGTCATGTGGATTATATTGCCTCCATCATATGTCCAATGTTCCTCCTTGCGGTAACATGTGCTTAACTCATTACATTGAAAGTTACTTGCCCCCTTGTGCATGGTGTAGTTTTGTTCCTTGCATGCTTTTGTACATATTATGCCTTCCATGTAATTGTCTTGAGTTATCAAGTATATCTGTGTATGTTGGGTGGCGAACCATGTATGTGTATTTCTTGTGTTGGAGCCTTTCTTGATTATATTTGATATCTTATTTGGATCTTGTGAGAGATTAATTGACTATCCCATTTTGGGGGAGTGTTATGCTTGGGCATTCCACAATCCTAAAAATGTGTGTACATGAGGAATACCACCTAGTATTGATATTGCAACATTATCTAGTATCTACGTGGTATGATTCTCATGAGAAATTTAAGTTCTATAATGTCCATTAATTACCTCTATTTGGATCCCTTTACCTCGTGTTGAGTTTTATGGTTGTATCACATTATGGGGGATTCATATGCTTAGTGAAAATTACAAGCCTAGAAAATGTGAAAATTCGAGGTTATGTCACCTAGAATTGATATTGATAATTATCTAGCTCCTATGTGACACATTTGCTCAAACAAGTTCAAATTTGCTTGAATGAATTTATTGATCATCTTTTGGATCTTGTTTGTGAGAGTGTTTCTTGATATGTGTTTCCTCATATGTTGATCTCTATATACTCATGGAAACCATTAGCTTCAAGTTACTCGAATAACTAGTGATTCTGTTACTATTTGGAAGCTACCAAGAATATCTTTTGGAGCATCAAGTTTAATCCTTATACTTTGTTATATGCTCCTTTGTGTGAATATGATCTTGGATATCCATGTGAACTACCTCGGGAAGATTATTACCAATACGTCTTGTCCTTGGACAATTAGTACTAGAGTTATGGTAGAATTTATTGATCATATTCACTTTGGTCTTTGCTTGATGTTGTACTATCTCTTGCCAATAAAATGTTTTGTGTTGTCTCCCAAGCTTTCCTTGCCTCTTGTGGATCCTCTTATTTTATTAGTATCCTTTTTGTGTTTTATTTAAATGTAGGTACTAGTGATGATTATACCTGGACGCTCAACTCGGTCCCGCGGGCTCGACCCGAGTTTTGAGGGATTGAGGCTAGCTGGGCTAGGCCCGTGGACTACTCTGAACCGAGCCGAGCTTCCCATCCTAGACCGCGGCGAGCTTGGGCCGAGCCAGGCTTGGCCCGGTCACACTCTTATGTGTGACATCTCTGTCTACTTGGTGTTTTTGTTCAAATTGTATCTCCTTTTTTGGTTCTTGAAAGCCTTGTGCATGCATATTTACTACATGTTTATATTATGTCATGCATGATTTATTTGATCCATTATATAGGGGAAACTCCACCAATTCCCGTCGGCTAAGTTGTGCATGAAATTCCATTTCATATCAATATACACATATTTATGTGGAGTCTCTCCTATGTATTGTAGTTGTCTAACCACTTTGGACCCAATAAGTTTGGGGACCATATTGTACTTGAATTTTGTTTTAGGTACATTGGAGATGCATTAGGTTCTTGTCGCTTTCATAAGGAAGAAGTGATGACTCAATGAAAATTAGAGACAAGCTAGGATGGTCAATAAACTCCTATCTACTTCATCACACCAATGATATCTCGGTAACAAGTATCTCTTACTCATGCATACATATCATCTTCCAACCTATGATAGGTTGCATCTTGGCTTGAATTTTTGTATTTGCAATTGTTGTGGTTCGTTATCTGGCCTTAAATAATACTCTCTATTTCATATGTGAGTAATTTGAGATGAGTGCATACAATTGGGACTATACAAAATCATGCTCATGATTCACCAATCCCAAATATGTCAATCTAGCAATTATATTGCCTATCGTCTCCTCAAAGTACTCTAACGTGCAAAATTGATCATTTGCAAAATTGATTCTTTCTTTTTGATACTTGTTTACTTTCTCAATACATTACAACTACCTATTCTCCCCTTAGTGATAGTTTTGATGTATTTGATATATTTTTGGTTGAAGTTCATCCATATACAATAAGATAAAATTGATCCTTTTGGCCATTCTATCAAGCAAAGATCTTAGTGGTGTATTGTCATGACTTCATTTTGGATATATTGCTCTATTTATTTTAGTATATATTTTGTGTGCACATGTTTATTGGTGGATCAATATCTTTGTGAGATTGTATACTTAGAAACTTATACACATGAGAGATGTTACTTCTCTATTTTTGATTTCTTCTTTGTTTCATGCGTGTTGTATGGTCATACTAAGCAATATCATTCATTTAATACTATGTTGATACTCAATGATCATCCTTGTACTAGTCTTATAATATGTTTTGTCATGCCTCTCACACATCCTTGTGGTTGAGCCTTCTATTATGTTGTCTCTTACTTGTCGCTCAACCATTTGTTTCTTGCAAATTTTATGCCTTGGTATATGCTCGTTTGCACATAGTTGTGTTGTAAGTAAAATATAGGAAGTGAGGATTCCATGTTGTGCACATTGTATTCACATACAAAAACCTAATTTGTGCATGTACCTTGGGGAGCTTCCTAATTTTATTTATAGTACCACTTTGTGCTTATCATATCTGTTCTCTCATGCCTTGTATTTTTAAATGAATTTGGATGAGTGAGGGTTCCATGATTATGCACTTTTTTCCGAAATGCAATTATCATAATTGGTGCATTATCTTTGGGGAGCTCCTCTAATTCATTTAATAATGCTCATTTGCCGTCTTTATGATTTGTTGTGTCTTAAATGTTTATGGGGGAGTGAGGATTCCATATTTGTGCATGTTGTATTCAAATGTGACTATACTAATGTGTGCCCAAATCTTGGGGAGCTTCTCTATGTTCATTTAAAACACTCTTTTGCTCGTATCATAATATCTTGTTGTTTCTGTGTGGGATCGCTCTAATCCATATCCATTTCGCAGGTGCCCACAACGTTCCTCGGTCACTGAAAAGTTTGTATAGGTCTCTTGTCTGTGGTGGTTTAGCGGTTGTGATCAGTCGTCTAGAGTCCCCTGTTCCGTTGGCTCCTGGTGTAACGCTTGCAAGAATTAGGAGCAGCTGTTGTAGTTGGGA
This sequence comes from Avena sativa, assembly GCA_916181665.1. Taxonomy (NCBI): domain Eukaryota; kingdom Viridiplantae; phylum Streptophyta; class Magnoliopsida; order Poales; family Poaceae; genus Avena; species Avena sativa. The sequence goes on from OV702294.1 coordinate 516,310,714, forward strand.
TTCAGCAGTCCTTGATAGTGGCTGGTGCAAGCTGATCTGCCAGGTAGCGTTTTGGAATTGAGATTGCACGGTGCAAAATTGGTCAATGGCAAAAGAGTATAGGATAGGCAGTGGGAACTGTAAGGAGCCCAAACTTGTCCAGTTGTCCTGCCAGAATGCCGTCCTCGTTCCGTCTTCTACCTCGCAATATGTTGCTTGCTGAACCATCGGTATTAGCTGCATGATGGATTTCCAGAATGGCGAGTCCTTTGCTGCAGGGTGGTGCGGGATGTAATCTTGCAGGTACCAATTAGCTAGCCATGAGAAGCAGGGTCCTGTTCCCTTGGATAGCAGCTTCGCCGTCATGTTGGCCATTAGAGCCTTATTGTGCGTAGCCAAATTCCTGATTCCCAACCCCCCTTGTGCTTTTGGCATAGTGACTATATTCCAAGCTACGAGGCAGTGTCCTCCATTAACTTCCTCTTTATTTTTCCATAGAAATGCCCTTCTAACTTTGTCTATTATGTCAATGCTGGCTTGATCCCACTGAATGCAGCTCATAAAGAAGTTGGGTATGGCAGATATCACTGAGTTAATCATCTGTACACGGCCTCCAATATTTAGCATCCTGGGCATCCATCCCGGTAGACGACTACTGATGCGGTCAATCACTGGTTGAAGCATTACCCGTGTGATCCGTGTCTGTGATAGGGGCAGGCCCAGGTAGGTGCATGGTAAGCTTGTAGTCTGACAGCCCATGGTTTCCGCAATAGGTGCGGCTTCTTGTTCTGTTAGGTTCATTGGGACAAGGGTGCTTTTATGATAGTTGATTCTCAATCCAGTGAATTCCGCAAAGGCATCCAGCAGGTGTCTGGCGATCTCGGCCTGGTTTCTTGACCCATGGAGTATGAGGAGGGTGTCATCAGCATATTGCAGAGCTGGCATTGGGGTACCTTGCTCGATCGGATGTTGTAGCAACCCAGCTTCGTATGCTCTTTTAAACAGTTGTTGTAGGATGTCTGCCAGTATGATAAAAATGTAGGGTGAAAGTGGATCACCCTGGCGTACCCCTCTCCTAATCCTGAATCTCTGCCCACACTGTCCATTTATCAGTACTTGTGCTCGAGAGGTTTCCAGCAGCTCCTTCACCCATTTTATCCACAGCGGTGGGAAACCTCTTGCATTCATGGTTTCATAGACAGCTTCCCAGTGTACAGAGTCAAAAGCCTTCTGGAAATCCAGCTTCAGAACCATGATTGGTTTTTTGTGCTTGTTTGCACATTGCACCATTTCAATAGCTGCTGCAAAGTTCTCAACAACTGTCCTATTTTTAATGAATCCAGATTGCATGTCATCCACCAACTCTTTGACCATTGGTTGTAGTCTGTTTGCCATTACTTTCGCAATGAGTTTGGGGATGTAGTGCTGTAGCGATATCGGCCTGTAATCCTTCACCTCCTGCGGCATGTCTGTCTTTGGGATTAGGTCAATAAGGGCTGAGTTGACTCCAGATAGATCAAGACTTTGGTTATGCAGGGAGTTAAATAACTCAAGAAGGAGGTCCTTGACCTCTAGAATATAATGCTTGAAGAACTCATTGCTGAATCCATCTGGTCCAGGACTTTTGTTGGGCGGTGCCTTCATTAGTGCTTGCTTGATTTCGTCCCAAGTGAAGGGAGCCGACATGCCTAGTAGCATGGTAGGCTGGTTATCATATAGGCGATGTAAGTCAATATTCCTTGCCCAGGGTCTCCTTTCAGCAAAAAACTCTTTAAAGTAGTCAGTGGCAATCTTTAACTTGTCCTTCTCTCCAAATAAATCCTCATTTCCTAGCCTGAGTAATTTGATTTTATTTTTCCTGAATCTGTAGGTAGCCATGGTATGGAAGAAGGTCGTGTTATCATCACCTAGTTGACACCACCTAATCTTTGCTCTTCTCCTCCATATCTGGTTTTCTGCTTTGCAAAGCTCCTTAACTTTGTCATGGCAAAGAGCTCTGAAATCAAATTCAGTCACAGACAGGTGGCGCCATTCCTCAACTGCATCAAAGTATTGGATGACGTGATCGACATTCGAGTGTATGGTCGTGATAGACTTTTTGTTTTTCTGCCATGCTCTGGTTGCAGCTCTTATAGCCCTTAGTTTGTAATTAATTTTTGAAACTGCGGACATTTCCCTTGTCCCTCGAGCCAAGATTCCTTTTGTGATCTCAATGAGGTCATTGCAGCCCAACCAGTAGTCTTCGTATCGAAAAATCTTTGATGCTTGTGATAGCGCCAAAGTGTCTAGCATGATGGCCTTATGGTCAGATGTAGGACGCCCAATTGCCTTGCATTGGGAGTGGATAAACCTCTGCCCCCAGCTTACATTGACCAAAACTCTATCCAGTTTGATGAGTGTCGGCAGAGCCCGTTTGTTTGACCAGGTATACTTTGAGTTGCAAATGTCTATATCCATTAGTTCAAGTTCATTGATCCAGCTGTTGAAAGCCTCCATATCAGCCCAAGCAATGCTGTTATTGTTCTTCTCATGCATATACCTGTAAATATTAAAGTCCCCAGCAATAGCCCATGACATCGTTATTTCCTGCTTAAGCTCTTTCAAGTAGTCATAGAATTGTACTCTCTCATGAGCCTCACATGGGGCATAAACATTTGTGAGCATAAACGTTGTGTTGTCACTTGTTGATGAGACCATTACTGTTAGGGAGCATTTCTCCTGGCACTTGACTGTAATGTCGTAGTTCTTCTCTGACCAAGCAATCAGAATTCCCCCCGCAGTACCATCTGCAGGTTGATATACATAGTTGGTGTACCTCTGAGGCAAGAATTCCCTCAGCTTGAACGTGTCAATGTTTTGCAGCTTAGTTTCCTGCAGACAGATAATCTGTGCCTCTGATTCAAAGATTAGTTTTAGAATAATTGCATTCTTGTCCGCATCCCCCAAGCCTCGGACATTCCAACTGATAATCTTCATTTGATCGTTAAATTTCCCCAAAGGTGTAAGGAATAAAGAGATGCAGTATGCAGTGATAAAGTGAAAATAAGATGTGAGCACCAGAACACAATTAAGAGAAACAAGTTGCTGCTTGCATTACAGGGTGGAGCACAGAGTACAATGGGTAAATAAAAAGTGCAGTGTCGGTCACGCGTGCAGCACATAGTGAGCAGCACCGACTTTGAAGGGAAAGGGAAATGCTGGTGGTTGAAATAAAAAACATACACCCTATCTACGCAATGGCAAGAAGCGACTGAGGAGCTGAAAGAGACTTCAGCCATGAGATCCATTGCGGTTTGAGGTCCCCTCATTGGCCTTCTTCTTCAGCAACTGATCCACGTTGAGCAGGCCACAACAGCTTGCAAGGTCCAGGAGTGTCTGACGTCCTGTGACATCAGGCGTCTCGGTGACAGGCAGAGGGGCAAGTGCGTAGATATCAGGGATGCGTATCTTTTTGCGGCTACGGGTAGAGGTAGAACCTGAGCCAACCGAAGATTCGGATCCGTCCGTGGAAGTGGCCTTGCGCTGCACCGCTCTCTCCACCGAGCCCACCCGAGCACCATCATGCATCTTCTTGATTCTCTCGCTGCGACGACAGTAGGTGACGAGCTGCGGTTGTTTTTCTGCTGGAATGTTGAGATCAGGTACTGATTCAGAGTCTGAAACGATGACCGGCTCTGGGCCGCGCAGTGTGATCTGATGCACTGGGCGGCCAACAACCGTCAGGCCCACCGGCCCATCTTCCAGGATCGCCTTCCCCTTTCCTTTGCCACCATCCTGCACCAAAGGTGCTTTGCCCTTGCGGTCGGACTGACCCAGCCCAGCTGTCTGATCGGCAATCTGCTTGTGGCGCACGGGCTGCTCCCGCTGCTCGCCTTTCTTGTACATGAACGGGCCTTCACCGCCAAGCATGCTTAGAGTGCCACCAGCCAGCGGATTCCCGAGCCGTCCTGGCGCGTAGGAGCCCATGCCCGCCAAGAACAGTGCTTGTCGCAGCCTCTCCTGGCTGTCAGGCTTTGCAAGTACCCTGTTCTGGGGGAAAAGCTGCTTTGAGGGTGCAAGGATCAGAGTGTTGCGTCCTACCGCGAGGTTGGACACAAGCGGCGCCGGATCAGAGGCACAAGCATGTGTGTGGAAAGGAATGGGAGTGGCCTTGACAGGATCGAAAGGGATTTGGAGCAGGGGAATATGGCGAGCCCGACGTGCCTGAAGGGAAAGGGGGTTTGAACAGGTAGGTGGGGACGGTAGGTGGAAAAAGGAGGCGGAGACTTTCAAGCAAAATTTTCCTGTGGCTTGCCTATAGAGACAGACTAAACACCAAAAGCAATATGGTAAAGAAGAAATGGTGTAGGGATGGGGGTTGCGATCTATGCCCAGCCGTGGAGACTTTCAAGCACATTGCGCTGCACTGCAGACAAGCGGACTGGGTATGGGAAAAGCTTCAGATTGCAGACACGGCCAAGAAAGGGTCTGAATTATCGGTCTTATTCAATACCCCAAGGAAAGAGGATAAAACCTGGCCAATTTGCATCGCTGCTTGCTTGCTAGCACTTTGGCAAGCTAGGAATGCCCGGGTCTTCAATCACACGCAAACAAGTAGAGAAGCACTATTCAATAACATTGCCCAATACATTTCCCTCTGGGCACACAGAACAGAGAAACTTAAGCCGCAACTACTGATTTGGGCAACCTTATTTGAGAGTCTTTAGCATTTTTCTCTCTTTTCTTAGCTTAGCTTTACTCCCTAAACCTCCTGGATTTTGCCAGGCTGTAAATGCTGTGATCCTTTGTACACTCTGCCGTAACCATAAGGTCAGGGTTCCCCCTACCTTCATATATAAATATATATAACTTCAAAAAAAAAATCTTGTTGTTTCCATTTGGCCTCATTTGTTGTTTTCAATTGGTTTTTCAGATCTTGTGATTTCTTGCATAATTTGTTGATGCTTCTTTCATTTTATTTCTTTGGCAATCTTCGGATCCTCAGTATAGTTCTACTTCCTCCCAAGTATTCATCATTGGATATGTGCGAATGAATACCTTTGGAGGAATTATCACTATATTTGCCTTCTAGAATTTGTCACCCATTTCGGCAATCGATGCCAATGGGGGAGAAGTTTTAGAGGGTTTAAGGGAAGTCGATTTATGCTTTGAGTTTGTTCTTAATCATTTTCCTCTCATGCTCTTGCATCTTTGTTGTTGCTTTGCATGTGGTATATATAGAGGAAACTATAATGATTGGCAATATATGGAATGAAATTCAAGTTCATCACACATGCATGGATTGTGGGAGAGTTTGCTCTATATATTCTGGTAATACCAATATCACATACTTGTGTAGTATTTGATATTGGTGCTACCATTTTATTCGTTAAATTCCTTATATAAACCCTCTCAAAGGGATTGTCATCAGTTACCAAAATGGGGGAGATTGAAAGAGCATGTGGGCCCCCATGTGCGGTTTTGGTAATTATGACAATCTCTATGGACTAATGATTGTATCAAGTTGCACTTGTAGGAATTTTCCATTGACATCACTTGGAGCATGTGTTGGCTTCAAGGTAGTAGAAATGAAGAATAATAAGAAGGTGAAAAAGATCAAGTGTTGATCAAGGATTCAAGGAATGATCCGGAGGTTGGTCAGGTAGAAGTTGAGACTATAGCAAGTGTGTCTTGAAGAATAAGATGGAGTGATACCTCTTATGTACCTTGAAGACACCAAAATAATAAAGAAATAAGAAATAAAGAAGAATAAAGAAAAGAATATCAAGTCCCTCATGTGTATCTTCAAGACATCATCCAAATGGAGTTAGAAGATATGTGGTGCAAGCTAAAGATGTGCCATATCTAGAAGATCATATGCTTGGGTCTTGACATAGTTATGATGATCATGGATATGTGAAGATATGCCTAAAAGATAGGCTCTTCCATAGTGAGTACGGGGGAGCAATTTGCAAGATTTCACCAAGCTAGCGCAATCAAGAAAGTTGTTCCATCTTGAGGTGGACAAGATCGTTATCGTCAAGCTCAAGTGGAATATGCTCAAGGCAGAGGTATGTTATTGATAGGGTTTCTATCTTACTGGTCTCATGGTGTTAGTTGGGGAGACCGGTTTATAGGATAGGTAACTGTACTATCAAGATGGGCTCTCGAGTGAGTAACTTGATCGTATATCTCGATGAGAGCTTAAACCTTTGCATACTTGGCATGATATTTATTGGTTCTTATCCATGATGGATTTATATCTTGTGTTAATATCCATTACAATCTCAAGTTCATTGAAAATGGATTTCATATGCATTCTCTATTGCGTTTTCAATATTGGAGGTTTTACTGGTTTGTCTTTTCTAGATAGGTTAAACATTTCATCATTTGGTTCTATCATACCTTGCTATACTATGATGGTTCTATGCATGATCTTGTATATCTTATTACTATCTTCAAAATGAGCCCAAGATCATCAAAATCAGAGTCCGTATGCAAACGTCATGGTCGTTTCAGTTTTGTTGTTTCTGTCAGTTTTGCCTTGGGCGGAATGTCCTGGATGAAATCGTCGGACACTGCGGTGTCGCGCAGGAATCTCTAGTTTCAGTCGTGTAGTTGCCATACTATGTCCCATATCGAATCTACCCAGAAACTGGCCGTAATGTCCGGCCCATACGCTCCAGATCTCCAATGTTTGGATTTTGGAGGACCTATATAAGGGGCCCTTCTTCCCCAATGGAAACCTAACCATTCTTGCAAGTTTTCCCCTCCATTGTTGACCTTCTTGAGCTTGCTTACCTCAATACCTCCTATGATTCTTGCATATTCTTGAGGGATTTTAAAGAGGAGATCTAGATCTACAACCCCACCAATCAATCTCTCCTCTAAGTGAGGGGAACATATTGGGATCTAGATCTTGGAGTCTTTTGTGGATTTCCTCCATTGTTCATCCTCCCTTATTACCCCACAAGCTGGTGTAGCTTTGGTGGAATTTGGGAGAGAATTACTTGAGCACTTCTTGTGTTTTTGCCATTGTATTTGGTGCATAGGTTTGAGTTCTCGGTGAGGATTCAATTGGGTGAAAGTTGAGAAGCTTCTTACTCTTGGGTTCTTGGAATCATAGACGGTTTAGTTGTTTTGCAGGTTTGTGGATTACTTGGGGCCTCCAATTAAGTTGTGGAGCTTTCCCAAGCTTGTTTGTTGTGAGCCTCCAATTAAGTTGTGGAGAAGTGCCCCATCCTTGTGAGAGGTTCCGGATTGCCACCGACAAGTTCACCGATAGTGAAAGTGTGGATCGATCCCATTGGGGTGAGATTCACAGGAGAACAAGGGAGGCCTTTTGTGGTGTTGGTGGTTTGATACCACCACCTCTCCTACTCCATGTTGGGAGGAACTCGGTAAAATATCGTCGTCTCCGCGTGCCTCGGTTATCTCTATACTCGAGCTCTTACTTATGCACCTTACTTTGTGATAGCCTTCGTGCTTGAAGTATATATCTGGCTATCACATAGTTGTTTGTCTTGCTTAGCATAAGTTGTTGGTGCACATAGGTGAACCCTAGATGTTTTAGGTTTTGTAATTGACAAAGTAAACGTTAGTTTAATTCCGCCTTTGTTGAGCCACTCTTGGAATTTTTTTAAATCTCCTGTTCACCCCCTCTAGGCTACATCCGCGATATTTCACCTACCTACTTGCAACTCAACCAACAACCGACGATTCGCAGGCAGCTATTCATTGCTCCGCCCTTATGGGCCTTAGCATGGTGGGAGCATCGCTCTCACAAGGGGACCAAGAGATCATCTCGCAACTCAATAGGTCACCACGCTGTCGCAGTAGCCCTCGACAGGTGGTGAAAACTCGAAGATCCAGTTCACCGCACCATGTGCGCTTCACGCAAACCTTGCACAGCCAAGATGCTAGGAACGACATCACGCAGCGCAGAGTCGACAAATATTGGGAGGAGCGCAGTAGCAAAAGATATTTTGATATAGAGAGCGACAATGATCGCAAGCCATGTGGTGCAAGTTTCCTTACCCGCCGGGTTCGTGAAACACACCCAAGTATTTCAAGCTGCTGCACGATTGCCAAAAGTATGGAGGTCTCCAGGATCTGGAGGCATGGTTGGGTGACTACCTGCAAATTGTGAAACTTCAGGGTGGCTCGAAGAACACTACAATGCAAAGCTTACAGCTGCACTTAAGTAGAGCCGCATGTTCTTGGATCAAGAAACTACCCGAAGAATCAATCAGCAGTTGGAGTGAGCTAGAGGACAAGTTAATATGTAATTTAAAATCCACCTTTAAGCGGGCCCACATGTATTGAAGAGTTGCGGGCATGCGTACAAAAGTCGGGGAGACGATACATGCCTATATTCAGCAAAACCACACTTTATGAACAATACATTCTTTTAAATTGTCTACCCATGCACACCACAATGCTTTCTTTCCCTTTGTGATCTGCTTAGACATGTTACCAAATACTGGATAGTTATGAACGTCACAATGCTTTTTCCTTTTGTGATCTAAGGACCAAATATATGTGGGAATGACATTGACATTGGAGCTTCACCTTGGATATGTATGAAGAAAAAGTATATCATGATGTTACCAATATCATTTCCAAGGTCTAACTTCTCATTCTCATCATTGTATGACGTCTCATTATAAAGATCTTCCATTTCATTATCAGGATTTTCCATTTCATGAGGGCTGACTTCCATCTCACTGTAGATATCTTGGTTCTCTTCAGGTATTTTCCGTGTTGGGTTCAACAGGTGTATCCATCCATGAAGACCCTTATAGTCAAGTGATGCTCGATCTGAACTATGATGTTCCAAGAAATGTAATTCTTGCAATCGTGACATGGACATCTGATACACTTTTCCTTATTCTTCCTCATATGTATGAGAGTTGTTCTCTTCAAACCATTGAGGCCTTGATGGTATGTTGGGCTTGCACGTTTTCCAGTCGTCCATTCTCGATTTATCTACACATACAAGGAATTTTACCAGCTATCCATAAATTTCTATACCTTCACTAACTGAGTTACTAAGGCAAACCTGTTCTTCGTCTTCTGCTAGTTCTCCCACGCAACGATGACTCTACCACACTGATACCTTTTATCCGGATTACAGATGCAGTATAGCTCTTTTCCCTAGTAGACCTAGGTTATCGAATCCTTAGGAAGCAGAAAGCATAGTAAAGTTACTTTAATGGACCTTCGGAAGTTTTAGGATTATTTTTGTATTTTACCGGACCAAGAGTTTGCTGTCTTTTGTTGTTGTCGATGATGGAGAGAGAGGGTCTGGGGCTTTCGGTTTCACCTGTAGCTGTGCAAGACATTTGATGGGAATAAAATATAATATAATAAAGTATGCATGTAATTGTTAGAGCAAGATAATTATATGTGGGCAGTGCATCCATAATTGCTATTGCCTCCGCAACCACTTATAGCAATAACCTACTAGTCTCATTCATAGAAGAAAGAGAACTAATGACATGCATAGTGATGTCACCATTAATCCCAAGTAAATTCCTCACATACAGCTATACTACCCTTTCTGTCACTGGGGTTCCCATCCAGCGGATTAGTTATTACTCACACTCCCTATACCTGGATCAATCCTTGGGGTCTTGGGTACCTCACAAGTCCTTAGATTTAGGCAAGAGAGGGTACAATAATCATCATGTCATACAAACTAATACATGATCCCATCTATGATAAATAACATGCACAAAGCTACATGGCTAGGCTGAAGCCCTTAGCCCAAGGATAATTACTCACACATAGAGATGAAATCAACAATCATAAACATTGTAATGGAAATCATGTGATTGATAGCAAATAGTCTTACAATGTTGCCAATTGGAGATGAGATCTACTATTACAAGTGGTGGAATATGGATATGATGGAGAAGAAGGGTTTGGAGATTAGATCTAGATATATTCCTCCGGCGGCTCTTCGGTGTTGTGTTCTATGGGGTGCGACTCTCATTTCTCGTCGCTCGAGGCCTCTTTATATAGGGGTCCCTTCATGAAAGTTGTTCTATTTGACCTAGCGGTGTCGGTAGCAACTATGCAGCCGGAATTTTATTCCCGCCATATAGTTGGTCGTTAAAGCTTTTGCCTCCGCTTCACGACCCCTAGTTTCTCTAGGTTGTTGGAAATATCGTATCTTTAACTTTAATGTTGTGATTCCCATCATCAAAGGTTATTACCTACGCAAGAAAAAATAGAAAGAAAAGATTGCATACCCCTTTGATCATTAGGCATTAGTGGCAGGGTTTAGAGAGACATTTCATAAAAAAATATGAATAATATCCAGTTTAAATGTGGATGTGGATGACTATATTTCACATCCATCACACACCGCCGCACATCGGCACAAACCTTCGTCATACCCGGGCACCCACCTAGGCACAACCCTCCGCCAGACGGACACACCTAGGCACGGAAGCCCTTCGCCTGCAGCTCTTTGCACCGCGACACCTATCATCAAAACCAGCAGCCGCCCGCTAGGTTTTGGCATAGCGGCAGCCACCTCAGGTCTGACCTCGGCGTGCTGCCATACCTCAAAATGATGCCGCAACCTGAGCCGCCACAAGCTAGCTTCCATGGACTAAAATTAACCTTGTTACATACTAGATGGCCGAAATCGCAATTATAAGCTAGTGAAATAAGCAAACAACATTAGGGACATTAAAACTGGATCAAAGAGGAGCGCTCTCATGACTCAAGTGATTTTTTCGTTAGATTTCGCATCGCCGTCCAATGATACTTAACTTGCGAGTTGGACCAGTTGTCCCTTGGGCCGCTACTCCGATGGTAAAATCCGAGGCATGTGGTTGATTGGGTTAGAACACCCGGTCTAAGGCCTAGGTAGTTATACGCGCACTATGCGGAAACCCAACATACCACTGCATGATGTATTATAGTATCGTCATTGACATGACACAAATTAAACATTGTTCCACCTGTATTACATCCCTGAGAGTGATACAACAGAAACATCACAGGTCCAAGCCATGACTATAGATTACAACTCGACTCTTTACAAAAAATCCACAGAACATTCCTCAAAATAGTGAGGAAAACATTACACAACAGAAACGAGAAATAGAAACTCGAAGCCTATTCTTGGAAATACTACTAATATTAATATATATCTAAGGCTTGCGATTGCTGCTATAGCAATACTCTACAGAAGTAGGTTCTATGGCTAGAGATTAAACTCCTATCTAATTAGGAGCTTCGTATTCACTTCAATAGATGTGTGTAGACTTCATTGGCTTCACTGAATAAACTTAGCTTCTTGTAACGATCCTTTTGAGCATTATTCAGTGTTGACATAATCTTCATAGGCTTATGAATCTAGCAAGGGTTAAGAAGGTACGGTTGAGTACGAGCGTACTCAGCAAGTTCACTAAAAAGGAGTGTTTGATGCACTATCTACAGCCACAGACCATAGGTCATAGGCTATGCAGGTTTTCATAAACATTTCTTCAAAGGTTACTTTTATTGTGAAAAGCTATGTCCGTCATCCTTCACATGTTTACCAGTACTTTGTGGAGTTCCTTCCCTGTCGCGTTCGTAGCTCCTTACCAAAACAAGGAGTAACATGTCACACCTTTTTACACTCTGCAGAGGTGCATCGCTTTACCCATGAGATATCCTTATCCATGTTGCACAACCGAGCGAATCTTCCCCGTCCACACTTCCTTTGGTGTGGGTCCTAGTATAAGAATCTAAGCCGATCACTGCCCTTCTTCGCGACACCACATGCCAACACGACCCCTCAAGCTGAACGACCTTTGTTAATCGACATATATGAAGATATAACTATGGTTGACTCCTTGAGGACTCTAGTGAGAAGAGCAATGTCTCTGGTTGCCCCAATAAAGTGGTGGACCTACCTACGACAATCTCTCATAGATGATCTAGATACCAAGATCGCGGGGAACTTAGGGGTCCCACCCATACTGGTCCTCGAAAGGAATACTAGTGCCACGATATGGTCATCTGTTGACATGTGAAAGGAAGAAGATCCAACTGACTTCTCCTTTCTATTCCAAATCTCATGGTTAACGTGTATTTATGGCGCAAGAATCACTGGCGACATTGGTTATTAAGTCCTAGGTATTATGTTCCTTTACCACTGGAACATTAATAGAAGGTCATTACAACTTTGGTAAATAACCCATAATCATATGATTATGAAAATAGAGTTTTCTGTCGTCCTTTGTGAAATGCAAGTGATAAAACTAATAGATTGCAAATACTTGATAGAAAATAACCAAAGGACATGAGAAAGTGTGAACTTGCCTTTGTGATTACAAGATTATTCAATCACGGTCTTCAATACAATATAAACTCCAATATCTGAAAACATCATCATTAGTCTTGTAAGGACTAATGTTTAAAGAAGAAATATGCTATTATGCATAAGTAATGCCATGCATTTTGTAAAACCCCCAAAGTAATTCCCAACATTTTAAGTAAGTGAAGCTTAGGTGATTTCTTTAAGATTTTGTTTATCCTCAAGTTTACTTCATAAGAAAACATATGTTCAAGGAACTTAAGACTAACATAGAGGATATAAAAGGTAAAGTACAACAGTAATACAAGATTAAGGTTAATTTTTACCATGTAATTTTCATGAGAGTGCATGTTTTAAGTTGTTAAGACTTAAAATAAATAACATAGTGTATTTGTTTGAAGTGGAAAAAAGAATAAATTTTGAAGAAAATGTTTCTTTGATAAGATTTAGGCAACCTCTAAGGTTAGCAAAATGTGACCTATGGCATTTGCATAGCTAAGAAAACTCTGACTTAAGATGCTTTATATTTTAACAGAAATAGACCAAAGTTAACTATAAAATATAACTAGAATTTAAGACATAGTATTTTATATCACTAAAGGACTTATAAGGATATTTTATTAGGCATGATTAAGGACGAAATCCTATAGATATGGAGTATAGTTTTAAGGATCTAGATCAAACATGTCTAATGTACATAGATTATATGGTAGGGATTGGTTATGAAGAACATGTTAACTCACTACATGATATATTCAGTGACTACCAAGTTTTAGAGTCACAACGAATATGGTTATATATGTTGAGATCTGTGGGATCCCGGATTTACGGGCCGAGAAATCCCCGTTATGCCTGCAATTCACGTTCCTAAGATCAGTGAGCAGTGAGCATAACCAACAAGTACCATTACAACATCCTTAAGTTAACAACGTAGAAGACTTACATAATTGCCTTTATGGTGTACAAACAACAAAATCGGATCTTCCTCAAATGCAGAGCCCATGTCATGCCTTAACCTACATGCGACTAACTGGGAATGCGGCCTAGCTCGCATAGATGTCAGCCTCTCCATCCTTCCTCGTTCTTCTGAAAATATGGCCAAGTAAATAGCCAGGGACAAAGCTGGTGATTACGTTGGAATGTACTCACAAACCATCCAAAGATAATAACAATTAAAGGGATATGCAATATGGCTGTAGGGGTAGGAGGGATCCAAGGAAGGTTCTTTTTCTCAAATAGTTTGTCTTGTAGATATAGCATCTATGTAAGATCCCTCCTTTATAAAGGAAAAGGATCCCTGTGATTGCAATGCTAGTCCCTGGATCAATGCTAGCATCCACAGTTTAAGATGAAGTACACAGAAACAAAGGTCATTATTACAGTCATTCCAGAGACAAACATAGTCTTTACAACTCCATGGCCACAGGCCTAGTACAAGAGTTTAAATAAGTAAATAGATAACAAGTCTCCATCTTCATGTGCCACAGGCAAACATGTTGAGTGTAGACTCATGACTCCTAATCCTCATCAGAGTAACCTGCAATATCACAAGTTACAGCCACAGTGGGTCAATGCATTGGAATAGTATTGGCAAGTGATACCTTAGTATAATTTTGGTGGACTACATACTATATGCAATTTGTCTAAGTGTAGCTTAGGCTTGCTTTGCTCAAAATAGGTTTTACCTATTAGTTGAAATCACTAAGTTTTTCTTTGTCAAAACTTTTCCCAAGGAACCACCAATAGACATTGCGGTCCTTCACCCTTGTTCACCCACAAGTTTTTACTTAGAAATTGGGATGAGGAGATTCTTGATAGCTTCCATGTCTTGATGCTCAAGTTCTCCTTTTCCAGGGACATGGCTAAGTACTTAGATTCTTCCATCTGCAGAGGTTGTGCACTTTCCCCACAAGCCTTGATTTTCACCAAGACAGGACCTTTCAGAAGCCTTCCCTTAGACCAAATGGACGCGCTCCAACCTATCATCCCACTACCACCAACTGTCCAAATGGCTAAGTTATTGCAACCTATATGATCCAGGAAGAGCCCATATTGCCAAGTGGCTGCACTAGAAGCTTCTTAACATTTGGCCTCTAAAATCTCTTTGTTCCTGGGTGGCTTTCCACAAGTGAGATACACAAGGTAAGCCATAGAAATGGGCCTTGTGTAACCACTCAACATAAACCATTCCTTCCATTCCACCCAGGTGTTTCATTCACTTAGTTGTTTTATTAGGCAAAACACAAGTCCAAAGACTTAGAAATATTTTCATCATAGCATGTATATTTCACCACCCTTGGTTGCTACTAGCTAGGCTAAGCATGGCATAGATAAGCATCTTAACTTAGAAATTTCCTAGCAATTCTACACTACTAGGATTTCCCAACATGGCATATAAGCAAAATATAACATGCAAGACTAGCAAAATATTTCTAATGCTTAGTAGAAAACATAGGGATAAAAATATCATGAAGCACCACTTGCCTTGGTAGTTTGGAGAGTAGTTACACTCCTCACAATCACAATCACTATTGGCACCAAAATCTACACATAGAATCATAGCAACAAATCACATACAAATAAATACAAGCAAAAATATATGGATGCATGCAACATGATATGTGATGATTTTCTAAACTCAAAAAAACAAGTGTACAGTACTGGTGCATAAACAAGTTCAAAACTTGCCAAACAACATTTATTTAAACCCTAAAACATTTCTCAAACATTTCATATACTCAAAATAGCCATACACATGTTTCTGTAAATAAAACCATTTTAACAGAAGCAAAACATTAAACACATTGCATATTTAGAAAGGGCTTGTTCTCTTGATTCCATTGATATAAAATTTATCAAATTTGGACGTGGGAATCAAAAGTTATGGCTAAAACAATTTCAAACAACTAATAGATTCAAATCCTGATTTTAAACTTAAACTCTAGCCACGCGTCATAATCTGATTGGTGTGTACCGGTTCGCACAGGATCACGCACACATGCCGTTAGATCTACTTAATCTGCACGGCCCAGATCTACTCATACCGTTTCGTTAAGTGATCTGTTTATACGCGCTGGATCTATATCCTACGGTCCTCGATCAAGCCACCACAGATGGATGGCGCTGGCGGTGGCAACTGGCGGCGGCGAGCTCTGTCTACGGCGGCGCGGCGCTACAGGGGGTTCTGGGGTCGTCGGAGATGCTTACCGGGCTCGTAGCGATGAACTGATGCTCAACCTGGCGACGGCTTGGCAAGGGGCGCACGGACACGACTGCACGGGCTCGTCGGAGTTGCTGGCAGCGTCGGGCTCGGGTGGACGGCGACGTTGGCGATGCTCCTGGTCACCCTAGCATGAATAAAAGGCATCAGGAGATGCGCAAGGCTACGGCAAACACGCTCGTGTGAATCAGAGGCGAAGGGGAACACGGTGCTCACCGAATTTAATCGCCGGAGTTGAGGACGTCGTCGGGACCTTGCTGTGCTTGACGAAGACGACGACCTGGGGCAGTATAGGATGAACCAATGGTGTCAGAAGGTGCGCAAGGAAGTTGCGAAGCTATCTGCAAGAACAAGAGAAGAAGGGGCACACGGGGCTCACCGGGATTGGTCGCCGGAGTGAGCTCTGTCTGCGGCGGTGCAAGGGTGTTCACGGGCAGCCTGGGGGCGCTCTGTGCTCGAAATCTAGGGGAAAATGGAGAGGGTGCAGAGGGGGTTTAAGTAGGCGAGACGGGGGCGTGATTTACTCCTGCAATCAACGCGAATCGACGACGCGAACCAAACCAGGAAACGCACAGCGTGAATTGGGGAAGAACATGTCGTCGGGGTGGAGACGATGACGCCGTGTGGGCCACGGCTGTCAGCGAGAGAAACAGAGAGGGTGTGGGTCCAGTCTGTCAGCGACCTAGCGGGTGCGGGTGTGAGTGAAGAAAACGTTTCGCATGGGGGGGGGGGGGGGTTGCTGGGCTAGTTGGGCTAGTTGGGCCAGATAGGTTGTTTGGCTTATTTTTTTCTCTTTTAACCTTTTTCTTTTTCTGTTTGATTTTTCTAAAATGATTTTCAACTCCAAATCAAATGAGTTTGAATTCAAATCTTCTCTAGGTTCTTATACTGCAAACCTTGCACTCAAATGTGTGTCAAACACTACTGTTTACTCAAAACACTTTGATCAATTGGAAAAAAAAACCAAGCCTTTATGTGATATATACTATAGGCATAATATTGGTTTTATTTACTCATTTTGTTTTGAAAACTTTGCTCAAGCTTTGGAAGGTGCCTAAGTTTGAATTCAAACCTTACTGAACAAAACAAGTACTCTTATCATTGGAAAATAGCACTAAGGCTAGAGCAAACTTACATGAAATAATAAGCATATATGCTTCTATTTTGAAATGATTTGTTTGAAATGAAATTTATATGATCATGGATGCATGGATGATATGCATGAGTTTGAAACATGATTTTTGGGATGTTACAAATCTAACCCCCTTAAGGTGAATCTCGCCCTCGAGATTCGAATTGGCTAGCAAATAGGTGAGGGTGGTCTTTCCGAAGATCATCTTCTCTTTCCCATGTTGCTTCTTCTTCGGAATGATGGTTCCATTGAACCTTGCAGAACTTGATAGTCTTAGTCCAATTAACTCTTTCTGCACTCTCAAGAATCTTGATAGGTTTCTCTTCATAAGTGAGATCACTTTCCAATTGAACCTCTTCCAAAGGTATAGTATCCTTCAAAGAAGTTTCTTCCATTTCTGGATGACATTTCTTAAGCTGACTCACATGAAACACATTATGAACAGCTGACAAAGATTCTGGCAATTCCATTTCATAAGCAACTTCTCCTTTACGACTCAGAATCTTGAATGGTCCAACATATCTTGGGGCCAATTTACCTTTGACACCAAATCTCTTCACTCCACGAAGTGGTGACACTCTAAGATAAGCTCTATCACCAACTTCATAGGTGACTTCTCTACGCTTAGGATCTGCGTAGCTCTTCTGTCGAGACTGTGCTATCTTCAATCTGTCTTTAACCATCTTGACTTTCTCTTCAGCTTCTTTGATTAGTTCTGGTCCGAACAGACTTCTTTCTCCCACACCATTCCATAACAATGGGGTGGTACATTTTCTCCCGTAGAGAAACTCAAATGGTGCCATCTCAATGCTGGCTTGATAGTTGTTGTTATAAGAAAATTCTGCGTAAGGCAGACTTTCATCCCAACTGGCTCCATAGTCTAGGGCACATGCCCTCAACATTTCTTCAAGGATCTGATTAGTCCTTTCTGTCTGTCCATCAGTCTGAGGATGAAAAGCGGTGCTGAATTCCAACCTCGTTCCCAATGACTCATGTAGCTGTCTCCAAAAATGGGAAGTGAATTGGGTTCCTCTATCAGACACAATACTCTTGGGTACTCCATGTAGACATACAATTCTACTCATATAGATCTTGGCCGACTTAGCACTAGTGTAGGTTGTCTTCATGGGTATGAAATGAGCCACTTTAGTTAGGCGATCCACTACTACCCAAATAGAATCATATCCTGACCGGGTCCTTGGTAATCCGGTAATGAAATCCATACCAATCTTGTCCCACTTCCAATCAGGAATAGGTAGTGGTTGAAGCAAACCTGCTGGTTTCTGATGTTCCGCTTTCACTCTACTACACACATCACACAAAGCAATATGTTCGGCGATGTCCTTCTTGAGATTATTCCACCAAAATCTTTCCTTCATATCTATGTACATTTTGGTGTTACCCGGATGAATGGAATACGGTGAGTTGTGTGCTTCTTGCAAAATCAGTTTCCGAAGCTCCGGATCTTGTGGAACACAGATACGTTTTCCATGCCATAAAGTACCTTGTTCGTCTTCATGGAATCCTTTGGCTTTTCCCTTACCCATCTTTTCCTTAATCTCTTCAATTTCTTTATCAGTCTTCTAGGCTTCTTTGATCTTGTCCAACAAAGTGGGTTGAACATCCAAAGACATGAGATGTCCTTCAGGAACAATCTCCAATATGAGTTCTCTAAATTGGGCACACAGATCATCTGGCAATTCTCCCTTAGTGAGGCCATTTACAAAAACCTTACGGCTTAGAGCATCCGCTACAACATTTGCTTTACCGGGGTGGTATTGCAAACTTAAGTCATAGTCCTTGATGAGTTCTAGCCATCTTCTTTGACTCATGTTAATTTCTTTCTGGGTGAAGATATACTTCAAACTCTTGTGATCTGTGAACACTTCACATCGCTTTCCCAAAAGATAGTGTCTCCATGTTTTGAGTGCATGGACAACTAAGGCTAACTCTAAATCATGAGTAGGATAGTTCACTTCATGAGTTTTGAGTTGTCTCGAGGCACAAGCCACAACTTTCCCTTCTTGCATAAGTACTGCACCCAAACCATGATGAGATGCCTCACAATACACTTGGAAATCCTTCTCCAAATCTGGCAGACATAAGACTGGTGCTGTCACAAGTCTCTTCTTCAATTCTTGAAAGCTGAGTTCACAACCTTCAGACCAAGAAAATTTCTTGTCCTTCTTTAGCAACTCTATCATAGGCTTAGCTACCTTGGAGAAATTCTCAATGAATCTTTGGTAGTAACCTGCTAAGCCAAGGAAACTACGAACTTCTTTCACTGACTTGGGAGATTCCCATTCAGTTACAACTAAAACTTTAGCAGGATCAACTGCAACACCATCTCCTGACACAACGTGTCCAAGAAATCCAACTTCATTCAACCAGAATTCACACTTGCTGAATTTGGCATAAAGTTTATGCTCTCTAAGCTTCTCAAGTATCAAACACAAATGTCCTTCATGTTCTTCTTTTCTCTTGGAGTAGATCAAAATGTCATCGATGAAAACGACAACAAACTTATCAAGAAATTCCATGAACACCTTGTTCATCATATTCATGAAGTATGCTGGTGCATTGGTCAAACCAAATGGCATCACGGTATACTCATACAATCCATACCTTGTGGTAAAAGCTGTCTTAGGTATGTCTTGCTCCCTTATCTTGAGTTGGAAATAACCTAACCGTAGATCAATTTTTGAGAACACACAAGCTCCTTCTAGCTGATCAAACAAGTCATTGATTCTAGGCAAAGGGTATTTGTTCTTGATAGTCACCTCATTGAGTGAACGGTAATCTATGCATAACCTTTGACTTCTATCCTTCTTTTCCACAAACAAAACTGGTGCTCCCTAAGATGAAGAACTTGGTTGAATAAATCCTTTCTGCAACTGTTCTCCAAGTTGTTTCTTGAGTTCTTTCAGTTCATCAACTGACATTTTGTACGGTCTCTTTGCTATTGGTCCAGATCCTGGTAGCAAATCAATAAGGAACTCCACATCTCTATCTGGTGGCATTCCCGACAATTCTTCCGGAAACACATCGGGATATTCACTCACAATTGGCACACTGTCTATGCTAACCCCCTTAAGAGAATTTAGCTTACTCCCTTTTGATTCAAAGTTAGACTTGAATTTGATCCGTTTCCTTTCCGGGGTTGTGAGTGCAACAGTACGATTAGCACAATCTAGTACTCCTTCATACTTAGCCATCCAATCCATTCCCAAAATTACATCCAGTCCTTGGGAATCTAGGATTATCAGACTTACTGGAAACTTATGCTTTCCAAACTCTATTACTAGATCCCGGCATCCAAGACTTACTATCATATCTCCACCTGGAGAACTAACTTTTATTGGACACCCAATTTTTCAGTTGGAAACCCATTTCTATCAACAAATGCTTTTGATATGAATGAATGCGATGCTCCAGTATCAAAAAGAACAAGTGCTGGAATAGAATTGAGTTTGAACTTACCAGCAACAGCATCAGGCTCCTCATAAATTTCCTCCACATTGATGTGGTTCACTTGTCCCTTTTGAAAAGGGTTGGGCTTGTTGGGTCCTTCAACTTTCTTTTCCGGGCATTCATTTGCATAATGCCCCATCTTCTTGCACTTGAAACACTCAACCTGACTAATATCCTTCTTGACAGGCTGGCTTCCACTGCCACTTCCACTACCACTGTGGTGGCTCTTATATCCACCCTTGTGGTTCTTGTACTTGTCATTGTCATGACTACGATGATGCTTGTTGTCATGATGACGGTTGTGGTTATGGTTCTTGTTGAATTTCCCATGCTTGTGGGATCCTGAGCTTCCACTATCATCATAATGGGAATGTTTGTGAGACGATCCCGAGCTGTGCTTGTCCGAGTGCTTTCTCTTCCTACTCTCAACTTGCTTCATTTTGTTCTCCAAAATAGCAACCTTGTCACAAAGAGACTGATAAGTGGGAACATAGGCCACTGATAGCTGCAGGTTCAGTTCATCATTCAACCCTTCAAGGAACTTTTACTTCCTCTTAGCATCAGTGTCAACTTCATCCGGTGCATAACGCGCCAGATTGTTGAACTCCTCAATATATTCAGCCACGCTGCGGTGGCGCTGCTTCAGATTATGGAACTCTTTCTTCTTCAAACTCATCACTCCGGATGAGATGTGAGCAGTATGAAAGCCATCTTCAAAGATAGCCCATGTCACATCTGCAATGGGAGTGGTGATCTGGAAGTTATCCCACCAAGTGGCTGCTGGTCCTTCCAACAAGTGAGCTGCAAATCTGACTTTCTCTTCATCAGTACAGCCAACTGTTATGAAGTCATTGTTCATGGAGCGTAGCCAATCATTGGCCACCATAGGATCAGTTGTTCCTGAGAACTTTGATGGCCTCAATCTCAAGAACCTAGTAAGCATGTCAAAACCCGGTGGGTTGTTGTTGTCGTTGTCGTTGTCGTTGTCGTTGTCGTTGTCGTCGTCGTTGTTGTTGTTGTTGTTGTTGTTGTTGTTGTTGTTGTTGTTGTTGTTGTTGTTGTTGTTGTTGTTGTTGTTGTTGTTGTTGTTGTTGTTGTTGTTGTTGTTGTTGTTGTTGTTGTTGTTGTTGTTGTTGTTGTTGTTGTTGTTGTTGTTGTTGTTGTTGTTGTTGTTGTTGTTGTTGTTGTTGTTGTTGTTGTTGTTGTTGTTGTTGTTGTTGTTGTTGTTGTTGTTGTTGTTGTTGTTGTTGTTGTTGTTGTTGTTGTTGTTGTTGTTGTTGTTGTTGTTGTTGTTGTTGTTGTTGTTGTTGTTGTTGTTGTTGTTGTTGTTGTTGTTGTTGTTGTTGTTGTTGTTGTTGTTGTTGTTGTTGTTGTTGTTGTTGTTGTTGTTGTTGTTGTTGTTGTTGTTGTTGTTGTTGTTGTTGTTGTTGTTGTTGTTGTTGTTGTTGTTGTTGTTGTTGTTGTTGTTGTTGTTGTTGTTGTTGTTGTTGTTGTTGTTGTTGTTGTTGTTGTTGTTGTTGTTGTTGTTGTTGTTGTTGTTGTTGTTGTTGTTGTTGTTGTTGTTCTGGATGAACGTAGTCATCATTTGCATTAGCTGAGTCTGAGCTGTCATCATTTGCTGCATCTCAGGGGTGATGTTGTTGTTGGGGTTGGGATTGGCACGACGGGGAGGCATCTGTGGTTTGTTCAATAGAGATAAGAATGAGATACCCATAAATGCTATCATGCACAATACATCACATAAACAATCATCAAGCATGCATCATAATAATAATAGTTCAACAATAAAAACGACAAGTTTGCAAAGTAAACACACCAATAACAAGCCATCCACATGTTGGATGGTCATTGTGACTCAAATAAAGTATGATAAATAAATGATAAATGAGTAGTCATCACTACTCCTCGGCATCAACCTCCTCCTCAACAAAGGTAAGACCTGCATTCTCCATAGCGGTCTTGTATTCCTCGACATTGGTGGTCAAGGTCTCTACTTTGGCTTTGAGAGCCCTCTTCTGAGAACGAAGCCTCTCAATCACAGTCTGCTGATGCTCGAGCTCGAAGTCCTTGGCTTGCAGTTCTTCAGTCATGTCCCGAATCCTCTTGTTCCTATCTTGGACTCGCTTCTCTTGACTCTTGAACTTTCTGTCCTGACTCTCGAACTTTGCCTCCATCTCCTTAACTATCTCATCTTGCTCCGCAAAGAGCTTGTCCTTCTCACGAAGCTGCACCTGGAGTTCATCATTGCTAAGCATGACGTTGGTCCTATCAGTGTCCACGTGCCTAAGAAGAACCTCTAAGTCCCGGAGGTATAGGCGAATCGGCTCAGCTGTATCCCTCGAAGTGTCCTCGAAGTCGATGGCCTCTCCATCCTCATCACGTCTACCGAAGACGTGGAAGTGAGTACCTCTAACCTGCCGAGAGTGTCGCCCTAACAAACGTCCAATCAAGTCCTGCATGACTACCTCTAGGCCTCTCTCCTTGTCATCGTGCATGAGCTTGAAGGTGATAGCCTCTGTGGTAGGCTCAGTCTGGCGTCCTGGCTGATTGACCTTGAAACCCCAAAGGTCTTTCCTCTCAAACTTGGTGAGGGGAAGCACCATGAAAGTAGGAAGAGGGAGATTGAGCAAAGCAGTGCGCTCAATAATACGAGGGCCAAAACGAGTTCCTTGGAACTCCTCAACAGTGCTGATGGTAACATTAGGCATCTATTAAATAAGATAGAAAAAGTTAGAATCAACACAATAAATAAATTTCAAGACAGAGCATCACAAGCATAACATTGGCAAACACACAAGTCATAGCATACATAAAATCCATTACAAGCATCCAAGGTTCAACTTATTTAGACAACATTTTTTGAAAATAAAATGATAAGTATGGTGGTCCAACTAATGTGGTACATCACAATCCCATCTCACTTGCCAAGTTGGCTCACAGGGCATCCCTAGAGGCAATCTGTTTGTCTAGATCACAAGACTCCATTGCTAAGTCTATGATGTCCTTCCTTAGGCTTTGGTTGGTAGCCTCTAACTCTTGGGCATGTTTCTTCTCTTCCTTAAGATCATTCTGAGTGTTAAGCATTCTGCACTTGATTCTATCACCAAGTTCTTTGATGGCTCTCCAAGCTGCATCCCTTGCTGAATCAAAGAATGTAGTGTGTATCATTGTGTTGGTGACCATGCAGAAACCTGAGTCCTTGTGGTTGTCTTCCTTGTTTTTATACAAGTGAAGTTGCACCCACCAGTACTCAACTCCTTCATCCATCACAGGAAAACTTTGTACACAGCTGCACCATGTATTCCCATTGCAACCATGAGGTCCTTGAGAGCCTTGGGGAACTCTGTCTCACATTCCAAAGTCATTGTCATGAGTGGTCCCTTATTCACGGCTTCATTGATGGAGTTCATCTACAAATAGAGAAGATAAATAAGATTAGAAAACTTTACGAGAAGAATAGACAAGTGTGGAAGTTGTTGAATTTTTTTCCTTAGTGGTTTCCAATCCTAGGGTCCTAATCCTACAGGCAACACAGTGCTCTGATACCATCTGTAAGATCCCTCCTTTATAAAGGAAAAGGATCCCTGTGATTGCAATGCTAGTCCCTGGATCAATGCTAGCATCCACAGTTTAAGTTGAAGTACACATAAACAAAGGTCATTATTACAGTCATTCCAGAGACAAACATAGTCTTTACAACTCCATGGCCACAGGCCTAGTACAAGAGTTTAAATAAGTAAATAGATAACAAGTCTTCATCTTCATGTGCCACAGGCAAACATGTTGAGTGTAGACTCATGACTCCTAATCCTCATCAGATTAACCTGCAACATCACAAGTTACAGCCACAGTGGGTCAATACATTGGAATAGTATTGGCAAGTGATACCTTAGTATAATTTTGGTGGACTACATACTATATGCAATTTGGCTAAGTGTAGCTTAGGCTTGCTTTGCTCAAAATAGGTTTTACCTATTAGTTGAAATCACTAAGTTTTTCTTTGTCAAAACTTTTCCCAAGGAACCACCAATAGACATTGCGGTCCTTCACCCTTGTTCACCCACAAGTTTTTACTTAGAAATTGGGATGAGGAGATTCTTGATAGCTTCCATGTCTTGATGCTCAAGTTATCCTTTTCCAGGGACATGGCTAAGTACTTAGATTCTTCCATCTGCAGAGGTTGTGCACTTTCCCCACAAGCCTTGGTTTTCACCAAGACAGGACCTTTCAGAAGCCTTCCCTTAGACCAAATGGACGCGCTCCAACCTATCATCCCACTACCACCAACTGTCCAAATGGCTAAGTTATTGCAACCTATATGATCCTGGAAGAGCCCATATTGCCAAGTGGCTGCACTAGAAGCTTCTTAACATTTGGCCTCTAAAATCTCTTTGTTCCTGGGTGGCTTTCCACAAGTGAGATACACAAGGTAAGCCATAGAAATGGGCCTTGTGTAACCACTCAACATAAACCATTCCTTCCATTCCACCCAGGTGTTTCATTCACTTAGTTGTTTTATTAGGCAAAACACAAGTCCAAAGACTTAGAAATATTTTCATCATAGCATGTATATTTCACCACCCTTGGTTTCTACTAGCTAGGCTAAGCATGGCATAGATAAGCATCTTAACTTAGAAATTTCCTAGCAATTCTACACTACTAGGATTTCCCAACATGGCATATAAGCAAAATATAACATGCAAGACTAGCAAAATATTTCTAATGCTTAGTAGAAAACATAGGGATAAAAATATCATGAAGCACCACTTGCCTTGGTAGTTTGGAGAGTAGTTACACTCCTCACAATCACAATCACTATTGGCACCAAAATCTACACATAGAATCATAGCAACAAATCACATACAAATAAATACAAGCAAAAATATATGGATGCATGCAACATGATATGTGATGATTTTCTAAACTCAAAAAACAAGTGTACAGTACTGGTGCATAAACAAGTTCAAAACTTGCCAAACAACATTTATTTAAACCCTAAAACATTTCTCAAACATTTCATATACTCAAAATAGCCCTACACATGTTTCTGTAAATAAAACCATTTTAACAGAAGCAAAACATTAAACACATTGCATATTTAGAAAGGGCTTGTTCTCCTGATTCCATTGATATAAAATATATCAAATTTGGACGTGGGAATCAAAAGTTATGGCTAAAACAATTTCAAACAACTAATAGATTCAAATCCTGATTTTAAACTTAAACTCTAGCCACGCGTCATAATCTGATTGGTGCGTAACGGTTCGCACAGGATCACACACATAGGCCGTTAGATCTACTTAATCTGCACGGCCCAGATCTACTTATACCGTTTCGTTAAGTGATCTGTTTATACGCGCTGGATCTAGATCCTACGGTCCTCGATCAAGCGACCACAGATGGGCGACGCTGGCGGTGGCAGCTGGCGGCGGTGAGCTCTGTCTACGGCGGCGTGGCGCTACAGGGGGTTCTGGGGTCGTCGGAGATGCTTACCGGGCTCGTAGCGATGCACTGATGCTCAACCTGGCGACGGCTTGGCAAGGGGCGCACAGACATGGCTGCACAGGCTCGTCGGAGTTGCTAGCAGCGTCGGGCTCGGGTGGACGGCGACGTTGGCGATGCTCCTGGTCACCCTAGCATGAATAAAAGGCATCAGGAGATGCGCAAGGCTACGGCGAACACGCTCGTGTGAATCAGAGGCGAAGGGGAACACGGTGCTCACCGAATTTAATCGCTGGAGTTGAGGACGTCGTCGGGACCTTGCTGTGCTTGACGAAGACGACGACCTGGGGCAGTATAGGATGAACCAATGGTGTCAGAAGGTGCGCAAGGAAGTTGCGAAGCTATCTGCAAGAACTAGAGAAGAAGGGGCGCACGGGGCTCATCGGGATTGGTTGCCGGAGTGAGCTTTGTCTGCGGCGGTGCAAGGGTGTTCACGGGCAGCCTGGGGGCGCTCTGTGCTCGAAGTCTGGGGGAAAATGGAGAGGGGGTAGAGGGGGTTTAAGTAGGCGATACGGGGGCGTGATTTACTCCTGCAATCAACGCGAATTGACGACGCGAATCAAACCAGGAAACGCACGACGTGAATTGGGGAAGAACATGTCGTCGGGGTGGAGACGATGACGCCGTGTGGGCCGTGGCTGTCAGCGAGAGAAATAGAGAGGGTGTGTGTCCAGTCTGTCAGCGACCTAGCGGGTGCGGGTGTGAGTGAAGAAAATGTTTAGCGCGCGCGGGGGGGGGGGGGTGCTGGGCTAGTTGGGCCAGATAGGTTGTTTGGCTTATTTTTTTCTCTTTTAACCTTTTTTCTTTTTCTGTTTGATTTTTCTGAAATGATTTTCAACTCCAAATCAAATGAGTTTGAATTCAAATCTTCTCTAGGTTTTTATACTGCAAACCTGGCACTCAAATGTGTGTCAAACACTACTGTTTACTCAAAACACTTTGATCAATTGGAAATAAAAATAAAACCAAGCCTTTATGTGATATATACTATAGGCATAATATTGGTTTTATTTACTCATTTTGTTTTGAAAACTTTGCTCAATCTTGGGAAGGTGCCTAAGTTTGAATTCAAACCTTACTGAACAAAACAAGTACTCTTATCATTGGAAAATAGCACTAAGGCTAGAGCAAACTTACATGAAATAATAAGCATATATGCTTCTGTTTTGAAATGATTTGTTTGAAATGAAATTTATATGATCATGGATGCATGGATGATATGCATGAGTTTGAAACATGATTTTTGGGATGTTACAATCTACAAGGTTTTGTTGAAAACTTTGGTAAAACATTTCGGAAACCTTTTTAAAAGTTTTGGAAAACACTAGGATTGGGTCACCCTATTTCATCACCACGGTTCTCAAATGACCGGTTTCTCTTCTTCCTTTATCCTCCAACATCACATCCCTTTCTCTGGTGTCCTTTAGACCACCAGGTTTAGAAAACTCTTTCTTTTCTAAGGTCCTTTTTGGAAACAAAATTAGAACTGCTCTACAGTAGTTTGTGCAACCCGTCCATAACCACTGACACGAATATTTGAACAGATTTACACTCTGCAGAGGTTGTACACTTTACCCACAAGATTTGATACATCCACCGTGAAACATCATGGATCGTCATACCTCGGTATGCGGGTCTCAAATAATCAAACAAAACCTTTGGAAAGTCCAATCTGACATGGGCCCTACCCTATGAGTTGTTCCTCTCAACATAGGGATGTCTGGATCCACAGACCAACCGGAGTGCATCCCAACTCCTCAAGATCCGACACTTTCAATGAGAGGCTCATAGTATCAGCCGTCTACTCTCGAGGGTAGTTCGCACTTCCTCCAGGTGACTATCTTGTTGTTGACCCTTTCTATAAAGGAAGCCCGGCATTCGAGAGATGTGATCCCTTATAAGTAGCTGTGCAGATACCCATATCGAGGTGAACTAACCTTGGATTAAGCCTCGTCCCACTCCAGGGTAATGTGGTTGCATGGGTGAAGTTGTTATAGCTAAAGTTCCAAAGAACCGGGTGCATTTTCATAAATTTTTTTCTTCTTCCTCTTCAAAATTATATGCATAACCAAAACCTTTTTATTTCTCAAACTCTCTTGGAAGGCTAAACCTCGCCAAGGTTTTCTCATAATACATTTTTATAAACCTTTTTCTGGGGTCTTCCCATCCTATACTTTTACTTTGGCTAAAACGGGGTCTCCAAGGGGCGGTGGTATTATACACAACATACATTACAATGGAAAAGTAGGTGTCATAAAAGGTTTGTACCTAGTGTTACTAAGGTGGCAATGGTTTGGAGAGGCCAAACCTTTACGCATATAAAACATAGTATAGTAAAACCATGCAAATTACATAAACAAGTAGTTAAATCTTGCATAGGTAAAATAGTAGGACAGAGGCTTATGAGCAAGAAGGTGACTTTCCCATGACCAACGTGACATCCCTTGACTCAATAGAATACCAGAATACCCAAATAATAATAATTATCCGAGGCTTCCTTCTTCTCAGCGTCACACAATCGCAACTATCGACGTTATCGAGCAAACATGCATACAAGAAATACATCAACCAATACAAGGCATACAAGAATCAAAACAATACAACAATCAATTAATAAACTCATGATATAATTCAGTAGGGTTTGGGAAGATTGGATTTAGAAAGATTGAAATTGTCTTGGAAGCATTTGAAGAAAATTCAAATGGGTTATAGTCTAGAAATTGTTTAGGAGAAGCTTTTTTAAGACCAAGGCCATATTCTGTATGATACCATTGTATAAAATGATACCATCATATAGGTGTTGATAAAATGAAACCAACAAAAGTGGTTTCACTATTTTACCAATTTCCTTCGAATTACTATGAATTTCCTAATGATAAAATCTTTAGTTTTAGGAAATAATTCACCAGAAAATTTATATAGGTCCAAAAATTATTTCCCTAGATGGTTATGTACGGTTTGATAGACTGAATCACTAAGAGTTGGAACCACTACAAAATACTTACCATAATGCCCTCAGGAAATTCCCAAATTCATTTCTGGATGATATTTTGATTTTCCACTAGATTTAATTTACAGGGGATTTTGATATGATTCCAAGGACACATGTTAGGTAATTTGGATACCTTTCTGTAGAAATTTGAATCACTCCTTTTGGATTGTAATAAATACTGGAGTGATTTATATAACGAAATAACCATGCACAGAATAAGTTAATTCATAATAAATCAATGAGAGCTCAATAAATATTGGGCTCCTACTAGAAGTTGGAATTAAGTCAAAATCACATTTTTTGGCCTGAATAATTTTTCAAAGTCATATAAGGGCTATTTTTTAATTTTTACCAAGGGAATTTCAGGAAGAAAAATAGGGTTAGGCCAGGGTGACATGCAAAGTACCTGGGATACCTTTCAGTACCCAGAGGTTTCATGTCATTTGGGTTTAGAGAGATTTTTGTAGAAATTTATTTGTAAAAGGGGTACATCTGGGTCTCTGATTTTCTATATTTATTGTAGACAACATCCGGCTAATCCAAGGGTACTGCATGTTAGATAAATCATGCGTGCATCTAGGAAAAATAGATCTGGGTATTTGGATTCATTTTCCATTTCAAAAGGATTTAATCCAAATGGTTATATTGCAGATCTTGAGAAAATACATAATCAGAAAAGTGGATCTAGGCCGGAACCAGAGGGAACCCGACCTCACAGGGACGAGATGGCCCAACTATGCCACCGGGGAGCGCGAGTGCCGATGAACTCAAAACATGGCGCGAGGCCTGCTCGTTAGCGAGAGAGAGGGAGGGCCAAGGGGTATTGCTGGCCCTGTGCCGCCCGATTAGAATTGGATCAATGACGGGGGACCATCGTCCACCTCGCAACGAACAGCTGCAGGCGGAAACCCTAGGTGAGGCAGGGAGCAGGGGAGATCACCGGGGGCTCAAGATACAACAAGGAGGCAACAAGGCGATGCATTCGACGACGGGGAGCTCAGGGATGGGCGACACGGCGATGATTGCTTCCAGAAAACGGCTCGTGTGAGGATCCTAACGAGGTTGACCTCAGAGCTCGCTGGATATGCTCCTAGAGCTGCTGCATGTGGATGAAAAGAGGTGGGTTATGTGTAGTAGGTCATGTGGATCTGAGCAGGGTGAAATGCAGAGGGAAAGAGAAGGAGGGGGAGGATACTTGCTTGATTTTGTGTGGAGGCCAAACTCCTTCTTTTTCTTCTTCTGTCTAGGATAAGGCAGGGGAGGAGGAGTGGCGTTCTGGGGAGGATAAGTGAGGGGTGCAGGAGAAAATGAGCAGGGATAAGGGAGCTTGGGTTCCCTTTTGTCTTATAAACCAAGAGGAGAGGTGTAGAGTGGACCATGTCCATGGGGAGGGGAAAACCAGGGAGGGTTGGTTCGTGTGGGCTGGTGAGAGGGTTCCTGGTCGAGTGGTATGGCAGAGAGAGGGGAAGCTGCCGAAAGGCTTAATGAGCAAGGAGGGGTGACATGCTTTATGTCTCCACTTCATCCAAGCATAAAATAAAATAGAGGATGAGTGCTACAGTGCTTGCTAAAGTGGTAGACGACCAGGGGGTGAGAGGTGTGCTGTGTAAGCTTGGTGGATCATGTTGGTGAGGGTTTCGTGGGTTTTTGATTAGTGGGTTTGCTTACTTTACATTTTTGATCAATTAGGTTGTTATGAAGGAAGTCTATAAACTTGTATTAGACATGATGAGGAAATAATTGGTAGCTATAGGAGGTTAAGTCAACACTCGTATAATTATTTGATATTTTTTAGAGGATTTAAAGTCCACTTAAGACCATTTATTCAAATAGTGCAGGAATGGTTTCTCGAATCTCATTTGGTATTTTTACATAGGACAAGGTTGATTCTTGATGTGATATGGTCCTAAATACCATATCACACACTGTAGAATTTTCTTAGAATTTATTTGGGAAGAAGAGTATTTTTAAGCTATTATTTCTTATTTCTGCCATTTAAGAAAAAGGGCAAAAAGAAATAATAGAGCATCTAAAAAATATTAATTTTTGATATGTGGAGGTGGGGTATGATGTATAGGCCTCAAATGTACCTTGAGTTGGTAAAGTAGTTTGGATAAAGACCAACTTGCCTCTATTGGAAAGATTTTGATGATTTTGCAAAGGAGGGAATTTAAATAGCTTTAGGGGCCAAATAATTATGGAAATTATTTGGTAAATATTTATATCCATGGTGTATGATGTAAACTTAAATTATCCATCATTTTAAACCTTTGGTTTAGCAAATGGGACTTCTTTTTGGAAAAGAACGAGGATTAGAGGATCTAGGGCATTGATATTTTCATACCACCTAAAGTTGGTTGGATTATGGAGCTCAGAGCTCATATTGGACAGGTGGATGGATATACCAAGGTATATAGATTATCATGGCAACAAGAGTTGGGCTTGATTGTATTTGAGGTGATCTAGAAGTGATGGCAAACTTTGTTGAAAATAAGGCCGCCATAGCAAATGTTTCATGAAGCCTCATAAACAAAGTGGGTTTACTAATCACAAAGCTCCAATGGAAACAAGTGAAGGGTGGATTTATAGACCATGGTTAGTAGGTCATAACCATGCAGAGAGTTGGTCAAGAGAAGATAACATAAGGATGTGAGCTTCTACCAAAGTAGGCAAGATGATAAGATTTGTAGAAAAGATTATTATCTTGTCTACAAAACCATCAAGGATGAGTGGGTCAAAGAAGAGTTTAGCCAAGGGAAAGGGTGGTATTTGGAAGTACTAATGGTGTACTACAAGATGGTTCAAGTACATTCCCAATAATGCTTATATATTAGCATAGCTGGAGTCTCAAAGATTGAATCCAGATAAGGATTTTAGACTTCGCCAAATTTGGCAGATTAGTGTATTTGGACAGTATGAAAGAGGGAAAAATTTGGGAGAGGATGCAAGGGTCCATTATTATCATTAAGTGCATGATGTTGAAGGATATCTTGTGTAGAGGGAAATAATGCTTGTATTTGGTCTTTGATGAGTTGGATGCTAATACAAAGGATTAGCTCAGGATTGATCTAGTTAAGTGGAGTAGAGGGTTACTTGGGTGACTTAGGATAGATTAAGTTTAGTGCTTGGTTTGAGATGGATGATCTCAACTATTGGTTTGATCCTAAAGGATGAGCTCCTATAGTGGCTCATGATAGCTACTTCCTAAGTAGATCAAAGCAATTCATCACACAACAGATCAAGGCAATTCATCTTATCAAACTTATCCAACTACTACTAAGGTTACTATCAAGCCTATATTAAGGTAAGCATGGGTGTTTTGAAGAGGTTATGTTATGAAGTATTATAAGGACCTCTTGGTATTTCTACCAACATTAGAATGGAAAGATTTTAGGAAAGGTTTTGGAAAACATAGAGGTAAGGGTAGTTGAAAGTTCTGTCTTGAAAACATAAGGAGATTATATATAGGTCTCCATAGTTTTTTTAATAGAAACTAGTGAAATATTTTTCTGTGTCAAAGTCATCTTGGCTCATGTTTGAATGCCAGAACATTTGAGAATATGAAAGATGATCCAAGACATCTCTTTTGAAAAATAGTTTTTGTCAACTAGGGTCGAGGTAAGGAGTATAGTATCTAATACACAATCAGATGTATGAGCACCATCAACACTCATCAAACATTGCAACACTTAACAAGAAAAAGTTTTTGTTCCCCCTATTTTTTGCCTTTTGGACACTAAATCAGGGTTGCTGAAATTGGGATGTTATAAGATCCTTCACTATGGTTCTAGTCTTAAGCATAGAATATATGAAACTTGGTTATTATTCTTTTAGGAGGACGGTATCACTAAATGATAATAACTTAATTGAATCAAAAGAGTGGTGATGTTCTAGAGTGTCTTGGTTAACATAAAAGTTCTAAGATTGGTATTTACTATTGAGATGTCTCAAGGTAGAAGATATAGTTCATTCCTAGGATAGGACTGAATAGGATAACTTATTAATAATGGTGTACCTAAACAACATAAGTCTTATTTAAATCTAACTATGAACATTTACTTAAAGTCCAAACATAAAGGTCTAAACTGTTAATGGGAAACATGATTAACAATCCAATCAATTGTCTTGGTTAAGAAATCCACAAAAGTAACCTTAAAGGATTTAAAGCACTAAATGCATTTCTTTTAGTTTTCAAAACATGAATTACATTTCCATGATAAATAAATTTTAAGTAATTTATTAAAGCTAGAAAATAAGTTATCTTGATTTATAGATGATAAAAGAAAATACATTATTTTTATTTAAATGCAAGAAAATGATTTTATAACTCTTTCCTTTTTATAATTATTATGTTTTTAATAAAACTAAAATGACTAAAAATTTGATAGTTAGTATTTTCTATGATAGTGGATTATATGCAAAAGTGATTTTTATTTATTTTTAAGAATTTTACTTATATTTTTATCTCTTTTAGAGATTTTATAGTTGTATGATTTTAGTTGTATTTTATTTAACTCTAATGAGGAATGTTATATTTTTCCTAAGTAGATATTATTTTTGTGATCATTTGATATAACATTTTTTTTGATTTTGCTGTATTTTTCTAGAGCTTAAAATGTTACAGGGGCATTTTGGTAAATTTCTATTCTTGTTTATTTATTTATTTATTTATTTATTTCATCTTTCTATTCTTGTTTTAAATGGGCTTGGCCCACTGGCTAGCCCGACACACTCCTATCTCTCTTACACACGACCTTTGTAACATCCCAACATTAGAGCTTATAAATAAGCTGAGATCAGATGTGTGCATTGCATTCATGCATAGAAATCTGAATAATTTTCGCGCTTTTTATAAAAAACTTGTCAAAGTGATTGAAGTGTATCTTAGCTTGATGGAACTGAAGTATATCATCAGGTTGAGTGCGATAAGTTTCAATATGACCTTTGCTAAGACGTTATTTTTGGGTATTTGATCTATGGGTAGATCAAATGGAATATAAAACTAAACCTACAACACATTAATTAATGATAAATACCAGATCTTCTAGAGATCATATCCTGGTAGTCTTTATAAAAAATCATGGCTACCAAGTTAAGTATATAACTCAAGTAATAAGAATTCAATAACTAAATCTTGATCCACCTTATTCCTATCTATTCCTACCATGAACATCATGGTGATTATTAAACCTTAACCCTGTAGGTTATATTGAGTAGGAAGGAAACCAATGCAAGACCCTTCACCACATATCTTTATTGCCATACCAATCATTATCATCTCTATTGAGCCATGTTCTAGTACCTATTGATCATCAATATTGGGTGATCAATCCATGATCTATCAACTCTTGATCTACTATATTATTTCTTCTCAAGGCTTGAAAAGAAAGAAGTAATAAGAGGTAAGTATATATGCTAGATTGAGTTGTCATCCTCAGAATGAGTGTCTTAGGAGTAAATCTAATCAACATGGTAGTTGGTGGAGTTAACTCACTTATAGATGGAATATAAGAGTTATCTTAAATAAAAATATATGTTGGTAACAAGAGGATCATAAGGATGAATATTGAAGATATAATTACCAAGGAGTAATCTTGTTGGATCAAGTAGGCATAGTCATTGAATAATATCTCTTAGTCAAATGGAATTCTAAGACAATAATTAGAATACAAGTTTAGTGTTATATTAATGAACGCCTTAAATTAGCCAACTTGAAGCCTAAGCCACAAATGATCAAAAGGATTATAATGATCATTCTTGAGTCACTAGGAGTGAATGACCATATTATACATAAGTGACATTGGTAGAGAGAACATGATTGAATCCTAGTATAGGTATATCATCCTAGGTTAGTCATGACAAGCCACAAAGGTGTAATATGAAGTTGGATTATGAGTTATTGGAGGTAGCTGAAGCCAGGATAGTATGGCTAGGATCATATAGAGCAACATTGGGTTATAGGAGTTGTAACATTTTTATAAGAGACTAGTAAAGCACTTGAAGTGTAGTAGGAGTTGAATATACTAAAGATATATTGATTATGAGTAATATAGGATAATGTGAGTGGAGTTAGAAGTAACTATTTAATAGATTGGAACTTATCATTAATAGTTAAAGCTAAGTATGTGTAGTTGTGGGAAGATTGGGAAAGTCTTCGTGACAAGCTTTTGAGATTCATAAGTAAGATTACAAAGTAATTCATTAATAAAGAGAGTAATAATTCAAGTGGATTTGGATTCATTAGAAGTATTCTAGAAGTGCGAGTTATATATATGATGAGAATATGTCGAGCTTTAGTGTCAAGCTTATTGGATTCACCAATAAATTTAGAAAATGTCCTTAAACCTTGACCTTCAGTAATATTCCCAAATGAACATAAGGATAATAAATCCTCTAGGGCATATAGTAGATCCTTAAAACCATACGCAATTACTACATGGCATATAAGTCACTTTTGTTAATTAGAGAATACGTCTTACAAAATCATTATATGTTAAATTTATATCTAGAGATTAACCACATATAAAAGGGTGGTGGATCACTATGTTAAATGCTAAGTTTGGTTCACACCAATATGTCAAGTGGGATTTTTATTATTAACAACTTAGCAACAAGATATATATGTATGTATATACATATATACATATATAAGCCCTATCGCATCCCATGCATAATCTATCTATGAAAATAAATATCATTTCCTATATGTATCTAGCTATAAGATTTTTCCAAAGGGATAATCTTAAACCCTAAAATAAAGTGAGTTCCAATTGATGGATCAAAATATTATAAATCACAATATTGCAATTCACCATAATTAATGTATGAGGCCATATATAAGAATATCACATGATCATTATAAATCATCTTAACATTCTAAAATTATACTAATTCAAATAGTTATGAAAATATTAATTTGGATAATTCTCTAGTTAATAAAAAACCCAAAAACCTAATTATTATTTACTTTACTTAATAAATAACCTCTCATATATTTATGAATTTTGAAAATACCAAAATGGATTAGGGAAACCAACTAGTTACATTAACCTTTGGAGTATTTGGAATATTGTACCAAAGTTTTTGGTGTCTTAAAGTATGTTGAAATTCAAATTTAAGAAAAATTGATAAAATAGAAAATAGTAAAAGAATAAGAAAAAGAAAAAAATAAGAAAACCCAGCTTCTGGCCCGCGGACCATATATCCTCCTCTCTATCTGCTGCCTAGCACCGCCACCGTCCTTCCTTTCGGTCACTTGGCTAAGGCCCGGTAATATCCTTGCGGCCCACGTTCATCCCGATACCCTTTTGGCCTCTTTTCCTCTTCTTATTCCTTGACGGTGGATCGAGAAGCACCTCGCTGACATCCGAGCCTTCGTCTGGTGCGCCAAGATTCATGCCGCCACATCTGGTCATCTACAAGTTGAGAAGCCCTAGCACACCTTATCCTCTTTCCTCTTGATCAATCACTCCATGGCGACCAAACCCTACCTCAGGCTCCACCGTGCCCCGCCATTCCACACATCCCCTCGCCTCACTAAGCACATCTTGAGCATCGCCGTGTCTCCCTCATCCTCTCCGTTGAAGCCTGCAAGCTAGAGCGCCTCCAAACGCTGTAATCTCGTCCTTCTTCTCGAGCTCTGGTCACCGTCCATAGGCCTCCCTCGCCACCGTCAACCATACCGTCATGTTCCTGGTAAGCCTATGGCCTCCAATACCTCTCCTTCATACCCCCACCTTCTGGTTTGGTCTCTCCACGAGCGTGTCCATGCGCCACCGCAGATCTTGGTCACCGGCGTAACTCCGGTGACCTAAAAATAGTGGCGCGACCACCAATTGGTTCGTCGTTTCCTATGCACCGAACACACCCATCCAAACATGCCTGGGTTGCCTCCTACACCGAGCATGTGAGGAATCTGGGAGCTCACTATTGTTGACATCAGCATAACGTTAGCGTGATGCAGTAATCCCATTTTAAAAACTATTTAATAAATCATTTATGGAAAATAGAAAATTCATGTGGGCTAGGTATGTCAACATTTTAATAATTTTCTAAATCCTTTTCAAAAATGAATAAACTTATGACATGTGGGATCATGTGGATAAATGTTTTATATATTCCAAAAATGTTTAATTGTTTTAAATAATTTAAAATTGGATTAAAATTAGGAAAATCAGAACTAATGCATTTAAAATTAGAAAAATACAAATAATATATCTAAATTTATAGAAAAATCAGATCTATAATTTAAATCCATTTTTTCATATTATTTAGTAACTTAATAAAATTATTTCTAATTATTAAATATATTCTAGAATAATAAAACCTATAAAGTCATATCTTATTATTTATTGTCACATCCCAAGATTTTCCAAATCTTGTAATGTGAAAAATAAAATAAACAAAATAAATTATTGTTGAATTTTAGGGTAAAAAGAAACTTTTGTTTCTAAATGGAAACTTAAAATCCCATCTGGAATAAACTTTAATTAAAGTTTGAAATCAACAAAATCCAAATCAAGAGAAATGCATTCCTCAATGAATGTATCTGGAAATTTAAACACTTGGAAAATAAATCCAAACCCAAAACCCTAATAGAATAAAAACCATTTCCAAGTTATCTCCAATCCCATGGATTTGATCCATATAAAAATTTGTCAACAAACATTTACAAATGATCAAGAAAGACAAATAGAAACATTATAAAACCATATAAATTGATTGCATCCAAATTGGAGCCATAGATAAAAACTTATGAATATAATAAGATAAGGAAATTAAATTTCCAAAGCTAATAAAGAACCTATCTAAAAATCCATACCAAATGGTGAGAAGTTAATCCTAAAGATATTTAAAAAGATAAATAAATCTCAAACAAGATTTTACAAATTGGAATCACCAAGTTTGGATCTATAAATAAAAAGATATGAATTTTATAAGGTGAAGAAAGAATTATTAAATAAAGAATATTTAAAGACCAAATTAAATCTTGGCCTAATCCATTAAGCAAATGGAATGAATATAATTCAAATCAAATAAAATAAAAGGATAAAGAATTTCCAAAATAAAATAAAATGGCATTAACCATTCTATCCCTATTTTAATAAAGACAAATCTCTAATAAGGATAATTATATAATTCATGAGAAAATAGTATTTTGGAATTTACCCAAGTGGAATAAAAGTTGTTTAATTAACTTAAATAAAAGAAATCTTCCAAATAAACTTTAGGGAATTAAAAGTATATTTAATTCCATTGGAATTAAAATGAAAACCCAATTCAAATGATTTATGAATCATATTAAATACTTTCCAAATAATTCAAGATGAATTATTTGAACCCAAATAAACATATAAAAACCTACTGAAAGGATTTGGAAAGTTTAAAGAATTTAAATGGTGTTTGAAAATATTATTAAATCTTATTTGATTTAAAACAAGGGCTTATTTGAATAATTAAAAGACCCCAAAAAGAATAAAGTTTTATTCAAAAATTGACTTCAGATTATGTTACTAATCAGTATTTAAACCTACACAAATTTTGGCAAAGGATTGAATTCAAATGAATGTTTGAATTGCTTATTCAAAATCAAAACAGAAAAATCAAATGAAAAAAGAAAAGCAAACAGAACAATTTTTTTTTGAAAAGGTACAGCCCAGCCTAGCTAGCCCACAAAGCCCATCAGCAAGCCCACCCCCACTCTCTCGCGAAACGTTTTCTCACAGCGAAAGAAACCCAGCAGTCGCTGAACGCCCGGACCCACTTCCTCCTCCTCTCTCTCGCTGCCAGACGACCCCACCGCCACGTATTCATCTTCCTCACCCGCTGACTCAGCCCCTCACCTCGCCGGCCATTGCAGGCGATTAAAACCTGGCTTAATTCGCGTCAACCGCGCCATTAAACGCCCCCGCGACCATGCTATCTAAAGCGCCTCCCTCCCCTCTCCCTTTCCCCTCCGTCGCCTCACCCTAGCGCGCCCCCAGGCTGCCCAATTTCCCCTGCCCCACCCTCTGTTCCGACGCTCTCCGGCAGCGATTCCGGCAGCCCCTCGTCGCCCCTCGCCTCCTCGACCACACTCACATGCTCCCCAGACCCTGGCGCATCTCCCAGTAACTCCAGCTCGTCCCAGCGCGCCCTAGAACCTCGGCAACGGCGGTGACCACCGTCGCCACCGTCTGTTTCCTCTCCGACGAAGCCTCTGGTAAGAACCTGACCGCGCCTCTCCTTCTCTTTCACACACGCGTGCTCGACGTGACCCCGCGCATCTAACTACACTACCTTTTCTCTTTGGCGTGCACCGTACCTCCACCGTCGTCTTCAACAGGACGAGCCCGAGCCAGAGGACAACTCTGACGAGGAATTACGAGTGGCCCCGTGCGCCCCTTGCACTCTCGCGAGCACCTTGAGCATCACTGCGACTCTGCGATTCTGGTGAGCGTCTCCTTTCACTCCCTCGCTTCCTAGACTCGCCGAACCACCGCCACCAGACACGCCGCCACCACCAGCCGCCGCCAGCGCCGCCCATCTCTGGCAAGCATGCTGATAGCCGTTCGATCTGGATCCGACGTGTGCGATAGAAACTTAACTGAAAGGGTACGCTAGCATCTGATCCGTGTGATCCCACTTAAATCCAACGGCTGCCATCGCTCGATCCAACCGAAGCGGTACGGGC
Organism: Avena sativa; assembly: GCA_916181665.1. Taxonomy (NCBI): domain Eukaryota; kingdom Viridiplantae; phylum Streptophyta; class Magnoliopsida; order Poales; family Poaceae; genus Avena; species Avena sativa. The sequence goes on from OV702294.1 coordinate 516,349,980, forward strand.
GAATAAGAACTAGACACGTGTCCCTGCTGGTTTGATTTAAAACAGAATTGATCTATTTGATGCTCCATTTTGTAAAATTCATAACTTTCAAACCACACATCCAAATTTTGCAAATTTTATATCATTGGATTCAGCAAGACAAGCCCTAGCCAACCATGCACTTTGTTTAGTAAAAAGCTTCTGTTAAATTGATTGTTCTTGCAGAAACTTGTGATGCATGTTTAGAATATAAAAATTGTTCTAAAATGAATTTGAGGATAAAATCTTGGGCAAATGGTTTGTTTTGAACCTACTGACGTTAGGAATCAATAGGTGGTTTCAAAAATGTATTTGGTGAAGCAAAAGAATGAATCTTGGATTTAAACCATTTCTAGTCAAATAAAAATATGGTTTAATTATTAAAAATGGTTTTGGAAGAAAACCTTTGGGAAATGTTTTGTTTTAAAACTCTCTGACCCCAAACACCAAGTTTTATGATTTGAAAATGAATTTGGTAAACCCTATAAAAATTATTACTTTGCTAAAAGGCATTTTCAACCACATGAAATAATGATTTGGTTTAAAAATGGTTTAGAGATAGAATCTTTTGCAAATGGTTTTGACACTTTATAAAATGACCAATAGGTGTTTCCAAATGTTCATAACTTATTAGAAACCACTTTTACAAATAAAACAATCTCTTGCATGCATTGTTTTGTTTCTATCATTTTATGTGATGTTTTGCTTGAATGGTAGATTGAAATATTGTTTGCTTGATTGAATCGTAGTGACTTGAAGATTGTGATTGTTGCAAATACAAAGAGTGAACTTATACTCTCTACCAAAAAGGCAAGTGATGCTTCATACTTTTGTCCCATTATTTTCACTATGCATTAGTGATATTTCTAAGTAGGACTTGCATGAAATTTTGCTAAGTATAAACTATGCCATGGGAAATCCTAGTAGATGAAACCTTAGTAGAATTTCCTAAGTTAATATTCCTACTACTATCATGCTTAGCTTAGCTAGTAGAAAACAAGGGTGGAATATATATTCATGCTATGGAAAAATTTCTAAGTCTGTGGACTTGTGTTTTGTTTAATAAAACAACCAAGTTAATGAATCACCTGGGTGGAATGGAAGGAATGGTTTGTGTTGAGTGGTTACACAAGGCCAGGGGACTGGTGAACCTTGTGTATCTCACTTGTGGATGGCCACCCAGGAATAAAGAGATTTGAGATGTCAAATGTTGAGAAGCTTCAAGTGCAGCCACTTGGCATTATGGGCTCTGCCTGGATCATATAGGTTGCAATAACTTAGCCAAATGGACAGTTGGTGGTAGGGGTTTGATAGGTTGGAACGCGTCCATTCTGGTCTAAGGGAAGGCTTCTGAAAGATCTTGTCTTGGTGAAACCAAGTCTTGTGGGGAAAGTGCACCACCTCTGCAGAGTGTAAAATCTAAGTACTTAGCCATGTCCCTGGCAAAGGACAATTTGAGCATCAAGACATGGAAGCTATCAAGAATCTCCTCATCCCAATTTCTAAGTTAAAACTAGTGGGTGAAAAAGGGTTGAAGGATCACCAATTTCTATTGGGAGATGCTTTGGGAAAGATTTTGTCAAGCAAAAACTTAGTGGTTTCAAATGATAAGGAAAATCTATTTTGAGCAAAGAAAGCCTAAGCTCCACTTAGCCAAATGCATATAGATGATAGACTCCACTATACAACCATAGTATCACTTGCCAATACAATTCAAATGTATTGACCCTTGTGGCTGTAACTTGTTATGTTGCATTTTTGTTTGATATTAGTGAAGTGTAATGATTAGGATTACAAGTCTACAACCAACATGTCTGCCTGTGGCACTTTGAAGATGAAGGACCCCATGCTATTGTTATATTCTGCTGCATTGTAATGAGATAGCCAAATGAGCTATGTAAGATGTAATAAATTATTTTATTCCTGGTTATAAAGTTGTATTATGACCTATGTTTCTTGATATTACATCTTAACTGTGGATGCTAGCTATTGATCCAGGGACTAGCATTGTAAACACAGGGATCTCTACCTTATTAAAGGTTGGGAACCTTACAGATGGTATCAGAGCATTGTGTTGCCTGTAGAATTGTAACCCTAGGATTGGACAAAACCCCTTAGAAAAATAGGAGTTGTATTTGTTCCAAAACTTATTTACAAACAATCTTGTAAACTCTTTCCTCAACCATTTTGGTTTTGATTCTACATCTCTTCTATTTCAAACTTGATGGACAAAGCCTTTCCCATGGCCAAAGACTTCATCATGTGTAAAGGACTTCATCAACTCTAATGAATTCAAAATCTTCAACTCTAATGACTTCAACATCTTCAACATTTTCACCAAGGACTTCAACCATAGATATTACTAAGGACTACAAGTGTGACAAGAAATGTTGCTCAAGACTTGAAGATTAAGGAAATACAACTTAGAAGGAACCATGATCACCTTTGAAGTTTTGTGACCAAGACACAATAAATTTTCTCCAAGTATACAAAGATCTTGTTCAGAAGGAATCAACCAAGAAGGATGGAAAGATCTCAAGTGAATCATATAGATGGACCACCATATTTAGTTTAAGTCAAACCCACCAACTTAGTGTGGTGTAACAAAAATATTTTTGGTTGCCTAAAAATGTGCTTGAACTTTGTTGTTTGAGTGGAATGTTTGTTTGTGGTTGCTTGCACATTGCTTGTGTGAATTGTGATGTGTGTGATTAGAATTATTTCCTTAGAAATCTTTTTGCCCATTCTAATCCAAAACCAACCCAAACAGATGACTACTCCAAGAGACTCCAACATCAAGGATGGCAACAACAACAACCAAGAGGTCAACATGAGAGACCAACTGCTTGCAAGACAAAACCAGTTGAACCAAGTGACAACTCAGTTTTTAGCCAACAACAATGAGTTAGACCCAACCATGCAAAAAGTCTTGGAAACTCAATCCCAATTGTTGCAAGGGATGGCCACTCAAATGATCAACATGGGAGACAACTCTTCCCAAGGATTATGTGACAACAAGGATGACAAAGATGATATTCTAGAAGGAACCCAAGCTTGCAATATTTGTGGAGACAAGGATCACACTTCCAAAGAGCATGAAGATCAATGCCCCAATTGTGAAGAGAAACATCCAGCTAATTAATGCCCCACAACCCAAGCTACTTGTTACCTATGTGAAGGAAATAATCATGTCCCTATCCAGTGACCCATCTATTCCATAGTTCAACAAAGGAAACAAGGTGGAGTGCAACAATTGATTGCAGACTACCATGAGAGAGCCAAGTCTACCAAGAAGGATGAATACAAAGGAAAATCTCAGCTTGTACCTCCCAGCAATATGACTCAATTCAAAGGACCAAAGAGGAGACATATGTATTATCCAAGGAATAATAGAAGGTCAAGGAGACCAGGAACTGTTCCTACCTTTGAGATAACATATGAAGAACATGAACTAGAAGCACTCCTAGCTTTGGAGAAACCCAAGAAAAAGAAGGACAAAAGCCATGTGCAATGTGGTCATTGCAAATAAATGGGACACTATGCTAGTGAATGTCCAGAGAAGAAGAAGTATAAGGAGATTAGCCAAGTGTGGTGCAACAACTGCAAAGAGCTAGGCCATTATGTAGCAACTTGTCCACAGAAGATACATTAAGAACTCAATCTTATCACATGTTACAATTGTGGTAACCAAGGACATTATGCAAGCAACTGTCCAGAAAAGATGAAGCACAAGATAAAGCCTATGAGGATCTCAGCCTTGTCACATGTTTCAAGTGTGGAAACAAAGGACACTATGCAGATGTTTGCCTAGAGAGTTTTCAACAAGACCCCAAGCAAGCCAAGATGTAACTTAGTTGGGAAATTTTTAAGGGTGGTAGTACCCTAGTTGCTTTGAGCCAACTTGTAACCCCTAGCCTCCCCAAATCTCGGGACGAGATTTATTTTAAGGGTGGTAGCCTGTCACATCCCAAGATTTTTCAAATCTTGTAATGTGAAAAATAAAATAAGCAAAATAAATTATTGTTGAATTTTAGGGTAAAAAGAAACTTTTGTTTCTAAATGGAAACTTAAAATCCCATCTGGAATAAACTTTAATTAAAGTTTGAAATCAACAAAATCCAAATCAAGGGAAATGCATTCCTCAATGAATGTATCTGGAAATTTAAACACTTGGAAAATAAATCCAAACCCAAAACCCTAATAGAATAAAAACCATTTCCAAGTTATCACCAATCCCATGGATTTGATCCATATAAAAATTTGTCAACAAACATTTACAAATGATCAAGAAAGACAAATAGAAACATTATAAAACCATATAAATTGATTGCATCCAAATTGGAGCCATAGATAAAATCTTATGAATATAATAAGATAAGGAAATTAAATTTCCAAAGCTAATAAAGAACCTATCTAAAAATTCCATACCAAATGGTGAGCAGTTAATCCTAAAGATATTTAAAAAGATAAATAAATCTCAAACAAGATTTTACAAATTGGAATCACCAAGTTTGGATCTATAAATAAAAAGATATGAATTTTATAAGGTGAAGAAAGAATTATTAAATAAAGAAAGTTTAAAGACCAAATTAAATCTTGGCCTAATCCATTAAGCAAATGGAATGAATATAATCCAAATCAAATAAAATAAAAGGATAAAGAATTTCCAAAATAAAATAAAATGGCATTAACCATTCTGTCCCTATTTTAATAAAGACAAATCTCTAATAAGGATAATTATATAATTCATGAGAAAATAGTATTTTGGAATTTACCCAAGTGGAATAAAAGTTGTTTAAATTAACTTAAATAAAATAAATCTTCCAAATAAACTTTAGGGAATTAAAACTATATTTAATTCCATTGGAATTAAAATAAAAACCCAATTCAAATGATTTATGAATCATATTAAATACTTTCCAAATAATTCAGTATGAATTATTTGAACCCAAATAAACAAATAAAAACCTACTGAAAGGATTCGGAAAGTTTAAAGAATTTAAATGGTGTTTGAAAATATTATTAAATCTAATTTGATTTAAAACAAAGGCTTATTTGAATAATTAAAAGACCCCCAAAAGAATAAAGTTTTATTCAAAAATTGACTTCAGATTATGTTACTAATCAGTATATAAACCTACACAAATTTTGGCAAAGGATTGAATTCAAATGAATGTTTGAATTGCTCATTCAAAATCAAAACAGAAAAACCAAATGAGAAAAAGAAAAGCAAACAGAACAAAAAAAATTGAAAAGGTGCAGCCCAGCCTAGCTAGCCCACAAAGCCCATCAGCAAGCCCACCCCCACTCTCTCGCGAAACGTTTTCTCACCGCGAAAGAAACCCACGTAGTCGCTGAACGCCCGGACCCACTTCCTCCTCCTCTCTCTCGCTGCCAGACGACCCCACCGCCACGTATTCATCTTCCTCACCCGCTGACTCCGCCCCTCACCTTGCCGGCCATTGCAGGCGATTAAAACCTGGCTTAATTCGCGTTAACCGCGCCATTAAATGCCCCCGCGACCATGCTATCTAAAGCGCCTGCCTCCCCTCTCCCTTTCCCGTCCGTCGACTCACCCTAGCGCGCCCCCAGGCTGCCCAATTTCCCCTGCACCATCCTCTGTTCCGACGCTCTCCGGCAGCGATTCCGGCAGCCCCTCGTCGCCCCTCGCCTCCTCGACCACACTCACATGCTCCCCAGACCCTGGCGCATCTCCCAGTAACTCCAGCTCGTCCCCGCATGCCCCAGAACCTCGGCAACGACGGCGACCACCGTCGCCACCGTCTGTTTCCTCTCCGGCAAAGCCTCTGGTAAGAACCTGACCGCGCCTCTCCTTCTCTTTCACACACGCGTGCTCGCCGTGACCCCGCGCATCTAACTACACTACCTTTTCTCTCTGGCGTGCACCGTACCTCCACCGTCGTCTTCAACAGGACGAGCCCGAGCCAGAGGACAACTCTGACGAGGAATTACCAGTGGCCCCGTGCGCCCCTTGCACTCTCGCGAGCACCTTGAGCATCACCGCGACTCTGCGATTCTGGTGTGCGTCTCCTTTCACTCCCTCGCTTCCTAGACTCGCCGAACCACCGCCACCAGACACGCCGCCATCACCAGCCGCCAGCGCCGCCCATCTCTGGCAAGCATGCTGATAGCCGTTCGATCTGGATCCGACATGCGCGATAGAAACTTAACTGAAAGGGTACGCTAGCATCTGAGCCGTGTGATCCCACTTAAATCCAACGGCTGCCATCGCTCGATCCAACCGAAGCGGTACGGGCGAATAAGAACTAGACACGTGTCCCTGCTGGTTTGATTTAAAACAGAATTGATCTATTTGATGCTCCATTTTGCAAAATTCATAACTTTCAAACCACACGTCCAAATTTTGCAAATTTTATATCATTGGATTCATCAAGACAAGCCCTAGCCAACCATGCACTTTGTTTAGTAAAAAGCTTCTGTTAAATTGATTGTTTTTTGCAGAAACTTGTGTATGCATGTTTAGAATATAAAAATTGTTCTAAAATGAATTTGAGGATAAAATCTTGGGAAAATGGTTTGTTTTGAACCTACTGACCTTAGGAATCAATTGGTGGTTTCAAAAATGTATTTGGTGAAGCAAAAGAATGAATCTTGGATTTAAACCATTTCTAGTCAAATAAAAATATGCTTTAATTATTAAAAATGGTTTTGGAAGAAAACCTTTGGGAAATGTTTTGTTTAAAAACTCTCTGACCCCAAACACCAAGTTTTATGATTTGAAAATGAATTTGGTAAACCCTATAAAAAATTATTACTTTGCTAAAAGGCATTTTAAACCACATGAAATAATGATTTGGTTTAAAAATGGTTTAGAGATAGAATCTTTTGCAAATGGTTTTGCCACTTTATAAAATGACCAATAGGTGTTTCCAAAGGTTCATAGCTTATTAGAAACCACTTTTACAAATAAAACAATCTCTTGCATGCTTGCATGCATTGTTTTGTTTCTATCATTTTATGTGATGTTTTGCTTGAATGGTAGATTGAAATATTGTTTGCTTGATTGAATTGTAGTGACTTGAAGATTGTGATTGTTGCAAAGACAAAGAGTGAACTTATACTCTCTACCAAAAAGGCAAGTGATGCTTCATACTTTTGTCCCATTATTTTCACTATGCATTAGTGATATTTCTAAGTAGGACTTGCATGAAATTTTGCTAAGTATAAACTATGCCATGGGAAATCCTAGTAGATGAAACCTTAGTATAATTTCCTAAGTTAAGATTCCTACTACTATCATGCTTAGCTTAGCTAGTAGAAAACAAGGGTGGAATATATATTCATGCTATGGAAAAATTTCTAAGTCTGTGGACTTGTGTTTTGTTTAATAAAACAACTAAGTTAATGAATCACCTGGGTGGAATGGAAGGAATGGTTTGTGTTGAGTGGTTACACAAGGCCAGGGGACTGGTGAACCTTGTGTATCTCACTTGTGGATGGCCACCCAGGAACAAAGAGATTTGAGATGTCAAATATTGAGAAGCTTCAAGTGCAGCCACTTGGCATTATGGGCTCTGCCTGGATCATATAGGTTGCAATAACTTAGCCAAATGGACAGTTGGTGGTAGGGGTTTGATAGTTTGGAACACGTCCATTCTGGTCTAAGGGAAGGCTTCTGAAAGATCTTGTCTTGGTGAAACCAATTCTTGTGGGGAAAGTGCACCACCTCTGCAGAGTGTAAAATCTAAGTACTTAGCCATGTCCCTGGCAAAGGACAATTTGAGCATCAAGACATGGAAGCTATCACGAATCTCCTCATCCCAATTTCTAAGTTAAAACTTGTGCGTGAACAAGGGTTGAAGGATCATCAATTTCTATTGGGAGATGCTTTGGGAAAGCTTTTGTCAAGCAAAAACTTAGTGTTTTCAAATGATAAGGAAAATCTATTTTGAGCAAAGCAAGCCTAAGCTCCACTTAGCCAAATGCATATAGATGATAGACTCCACTATACAACCATAGTATCACTTGCCAATACAATTCAAATATATTGACCCTTGTGGCTGTAACTTGCTATGTTGCAGGTTTGTTTGATATTAGTGAAGTGTAATGATTAGGATTACAAGTCTACAACCAACATGTCTGCCTGTGGCACTTTGAAGATGAAGGACCCCATGCTATTGTTATATTCTGCTGCATTGTAATGAGATAGCCAAATGAGCTATGTAAGATGTAATAAATTATTTTATTCCTGGTTATAAAGTTGTATTATGACCTATGTTTCTTGATATTACATCTTAACTGTGGATGCTAGCTATTGATCCAGGGACTAGCGTTGTAAACACAGGGATCTCAACCTTATTAAAGGTTGGGAACCTTACATTTATACATCATAAAAATACATATAATATACCAAAATGATCACAAAAATAAGAACTACATTTTAAAAATATAATATTACACTTATGAAGTAAATCAAAGTTTAATAATCCAATATTTGTTATTAAAACCTTTTTCTTTAATTCAGAATTCATAAAAGGGTATATAAAAATTGCTATTTTTTTATTTTTCCATACAATCCCCATAGAGAGGGATCGGGTTCCATTATCAATAGATAACGGAACAACAGACCACACAAGTTTGTCACACAGCTTTTGATCCACCTAGGGGATCAAAACAGAATAGGTCTCCATATTACAAACCAACGCACACAACTGAAAAGGAGAAATAAGGGGAAAGCTGGAGACGCAAGAACACCGCCCGCAGGCTAGCTATAGTAGTTCAAACATGAAGCAAAACTAATAACCCAAAATGACAGGAAAGGCTCAAAGACTTTTTTCTTCCCAAACAGCATCAAATCCTCGTCCTTTTCTCCCGCCCCCTCTCAAGCTCAGGGGCCTCGTGGGCACGATCTTCAGGGATCGCCGATAGTCCCAAGAAAGGAACAAGATCCATATCCATAGCCGCAGCATCAGCCAGCGCATTCTCTTGCAAGACATCAGCCCTAGCATGCAACATCTCTCGTTCTTCCTCCCCATGTAAACCTGCCCAATAACGAATGAAAACACATGCATATATAACCAAATCAACAGGGGAATTAATAAGTTTTTTTTCAAAGCAAGCTCTGTTCCTAATATTTCTAATGTTATCCAATTAAGGTCTAAGAATAGTATTAGTCTTAATTGTTGCTAGTAAGAAAGTCCAAAATATATTAAATGCAATTATTTAAAATTATCATTCACAGATAAATGTATATTATTTTCCAAAAGGATTTTATCAAATATAAAATTCTCAAGAATAATTTTTTAACTTATTAAAACCTTTCACTATCATTTCTCTTACAAGTTTATGAATATATTTAAAAATATAAAGATAATTCTTAAAGAGTTCAAGCAATACCATATCTATGTTATAAAATATGGTCACTAACTCTTAAAGAGATAAATGGTTCCATTCACTTATAGTTTTAATAAACACTCCTCAAATAAAAGAAATAATACTTTATTTTCCCCTTTATGAAGTATTAGGAAGTAAACGACATATAGTGTCATTTCATGTTTAAGACATATAAATCTCAACTACAAGTGTTAGGTTTACCTCAAGTGTAGTAATGCTTTCTTCTATAATAATTAAAATTAGGAACAAACCCTAAAAGCAGTTTAACTTCAAGTTTCACTTCTTTTACTTTGTAAGGTAATCTTTTCTTCAAAATTTATTATTTTAAGGTACATTAAAAATTAATTCTTAAGCATTCCATAAAGACTTATTGATTAACAATATTTATGTAAGAAGTCTTTGGTTACCATTCCAAATTTGCGTGCTTTATTATTGTATGCTACATTATTGTACTTATAAGTTGTTTCACACACTCTCACAAGCCTAACAAGAAGCACAACTGTGAAACAGATCTAAAATGACAATACATTCTAAAGAAGCCATTCCCAGTTCCCAAACCCTAAATCATCGATGTTTATTCCAGGGATTCGAGTTTATCAAATTGCAATACATTATTTATGAATAATAGCATCTTGCTTCTTTAAACATTAGTCCTTATCGGACCAATGATGTTGTTTCCGGATGTTGGATCTTCTGTTGTCTCGAAGACTGTGAGTGCATAATATTTCAATCACAAAAGGCAAGTTCACACTTTCTCATGTCCTTTGGTTAATAATTTCTATCAAGTATTTACAAATCCAATATTGTTATCACCTGCATTTCAAAAAGGTCAGAAAATTCTATTTTAATAATTATATGATTATGGGTTATTTACCAAATGGTAATAACCTACTATTACAGTCCTGGTGGTAAAGGAACAAAACATTTAGGACTTAAACAACCAATGTCGCCAGTGATTCTTATGCCGTATAATACACGTTAACCATGAGATTTGGAATGGAACGGAGAATTTAGCTGGATCTTCTTCCTTTCACATGGATCTTCTTCTGTATAATACGTGTTAACCATCTCGTGGCGCTCGTGTACCTTTTGAGGCCTGGCACATGGGTGGTACCCCTTAGTTCCCCGCGATATTGGTATCTAGACTATCTATGAGAGACATCGTTGGTAGGTCCTCATATTGATGGAGCGACCAGGGACCTGGGTTTGCTCACTAGAGTCCTTAAGGAGTCAACCATAGTTATATCCGTGATTCCAGTTAACAGAGGTCATTTTGCTTGGGGGGTCGTGTTTACATGTAGGGTCATAGAGAAGGGCAGTGATTGTCTTGGATCTTAGACTGGGCCCCACACCAAGGAAGTGTGGACAAGAATGTAACTCGGATGTGCAACAAAGCTAAGGTCTCCTTATGGGTAAAGTAACGCACCTCTGCAGAGTGTAAGAAATGTGACATGTTACTCTCTATTCTAGGAAGGAGCTATGAGTGCACCAGCTAAGGAGCTCCATGAATTTCTGGTGAACTTATGAAGGCCGGTGGAAATAGCTTTTTAGAATAAAAGAAACGTTTGAAGAAATGTTTACAAAAACTTGCATGGCCTCCGACCTATGGTATGTGGCTATAGATAGTGCATCAAACACTCCCTTTTAGTGAACTTGCTGAGTACGCTCGTACTCAACCGTACCTTCTTAACCCTTGCTAGATTCATAATCCTATGAAGATGTCGTCAACATCAACAAACGCTTAAATGAATACTCATAAAAAACTCAAGCTCTTCAATGAAGTCAATGGAGACAACATATACATCAAATGAAATGAAGACGAAGTTGCTAATTAGATAGGAGTATTATATCTAGCCATATAATCTACTTATGTAGAGCAATTACATAGCAACATTTGCAAGCCAGTGATGTCTACACACTTCTCTTTTTGTATACAGTTGTTGGGCCTCCAAGTGCAGAGGTTTGTAGAATAGCAACAAGTTTCCCTTAAGTGGATTACCCAAGGTTTATCGAACTCAGGGAGGAAGTGGTCAAAGGTATCCCTCTCAAGAAAACCTACAATCAAGATACAAGAAGTCTCTTGTGTCCCCAACACACCCAATACACTTGCCAGGTGTATAGGTGCACTAGTTCGGCGAAGAGATAATGAAATACAAGTGGTAAAGGTGCCAGAAAATAGCTTCTGACTTGTTGTTGATGTGGGGTAACGTGTGTGAGTGCCAGAAAATAGCTTGACGGCGAGGTAAAGACTAAAGGCAAAAGGATGAAAGCAAGCAAACATGCAACATATCTAGATGCAAATGGTGTTTCAATGTTTAGAAACAAGGCCTAGGGATCATACTTTCACTAGTGAACAATCTCTCATATAAATATCTTCTCTTCATGATACTACTCTGAACTACTCGCCGGTTGGACACTCTAATCCATGGTAGGGCTAACAGCACTCCCTAAAGTCCGCCTTCCCCATCTAGATAACCCCACACTATCACCTTGAGCGCCAGATGGTTCCAACAAACACCACAATTTCATAAAGACATCCAACTCCAAGCATAACTCATGAATATATATGTAACCTAGCTTAAGTGCCACACACGGCGCGCACGCTGTCACTGTCACACACGTGGGGAAAATCATAGATCTATCCAAGAACAATGAGTATTTATGTAGACTCAAGCCTAAGTGCCACCATGGTGTGCATGTTGTCACTTTCACACACATGGGGAGAGCAGAGATCTAATGAAGCACTTGAGTAGCAAGGTAGATCTACTTGATTACAAAGCTCATGACCACAACAAGATCATGCATAGACAGAGAGATGAACACATAGCTACCGGCAGAGCCTTTAGCCTCGAGGAAGAACTACTCCCTCCTCATCATGGGAATCAACAACGGTGATGGAGATGGTGGTGGAGATCGATGGAGATGGCTCCGGGGGCACTTCCCCGTCCCGGCAGGGTGCCGGAACAAAGACTTTCTGTCCCTCGAATCTCCCCTTCAGTGGAGGCGGCACAACGGAACTTTTTCTGGAAGTATGATGGATTCTTTAGGGTTTCTGAGTCGGGGGCTTCTTATAGGCGAAGGAGGCAAGGTCGGTGGAGGTCCAGGGGACCCACACACCCTATGGGCGCGGCCTAGGGTGGGCCCGCGCCCACCTAGGGTGTGGCCACCCTAGTTTCCTCCTCTGTATCGTCTTTGATTTTATGTATCGCTGAGGGAAAAATATGAACTTTGGCTTTTGTCCCGTCAATTCCGAGAATATTCATTTTTTAAGTTTCTGAAACCAAAAACAGCAGAAAACAGGCAACTGGCACTGTGGCATCTTGTCAATAGGTTAGTTCCAGAAAGTGTATAAAATACCTCAAAGTGTAGACAAAGCAAAGCAAAGTAGATACTAAACAAGCATGTAACATAAAAAATTATAGATATGTTTCCGGCGTATCAAGCATCCCCAAGCTTAACTCCTGCTCGTCCTCGAGTAGGTAAGTGATAAAAACAATAATTTTTGAGGTGACATGCACCATCAGAATCAAGATCAAACCATTTACAAGCATTGAAATCCGGGATCAAAGAACTCTAAACATGTGCATGAAAGATGGAGTTCTAATAGTAAGACAAAGTAACTATGCATGCAACATGAAAGGCTACAAACAAAGATCATGAATAACATGCATTGAAAAACGTTTGTTTGTTTCACATACAGAAAACATAGCATAGTGGCATTCATATTGTCCCTCATGGAGTAGAAAAACATAAATTCATAGGACACCTTCAAAGTTCATAAGGGAGACTAGATACAAATACAACAAGAACAAGCAATATCACAATATGCATCAATTAATAAGTTTGGGACACTGCACATAGAACTAAGAATGACAACCATGCTCTCTTATTGGTGCCTAAAGGTAGAAGGTGGATACTCAATAGTAGTGGAAGAAAGGCCCTTTGTAAAGGGAAGCAGGGATTTCATGTTTCAAAAAGAGCTTCCACAAATTATGGTACCTGTTAGCTTTCAGCCGTCACTGCCCCTATCATAAGCATCTTGAAGTGATTAAGGTTAAAGTGAGAAAAATATGGAGTATATGCTTGACAAAGTATAAGTTGGCAATCTCAAGTCCCTTGAATACGAGGGCCACACCTCATGCTACTCAACTTCAGTCACCTGTAAGTCCTTGGCATTGTAAGTACATGCATCTCATAGAGAACCGCCAACAGGGTACCCCTTGCACATGGTACAGGAGCTATCCCATAACCAAAATGACAAGGCAAGCAGACAATGAGCATCTCAGCGATCTTTTTATTTACTATGTGCATAGCTTTTTATTGAGGATGCTTCACAGATATCTCATTATGGTGATGCTGCAAGTTTCCACCATGATTAGGAATGTCTTAGGCTAGCGGCCCAGGCATTTCTCTAACACAAAATACATAACTCCATGGACTTACAAGCTTCCTCTTTATTTCACACCGGTGACATCCATAGACAAAAGAGCATGATATCAACTGGGTACAAAGTAGAAGTACAATGTTGAAAATGTTCCCCATGACAGCATGGTTCTGCTAATTCCAACGTATAAGTGAAAGCATAAACAACATAGACGACACAATGGTTCAAGTTTATTAGGGGCAAAGAATATAAAGTGTGCCATCAAGTTTGTGAGGGCTTTAATCACTAATTTTTCACATAACAAAATAGTTTTTAATTGGAAGATAGTTGAAAACAAGAATATCCTTGGAATGGTGTAAAACACCATGCATAAGAATTTATAGTGGACACTTTGGAAAAAATTGGTTTCTTGGGAGTTGGATGCATGAGTAGAGCTTACTCAGCAAAATTTAAGGCTAGCAAAAGACTGGGAGCGACCAACTAAGAGAGAAATAATGGCCATAATCGTGCAGAGCGACAAAACATTACTAATCAAAGCATAGAGTGGTACTACAAGTCAAGTACTAAATGATCATGTAGGCTATGGTGAATTGTTCATAGTCATAACATGGTGTGAGCATGTGCCAAGTCAACCCAAACAAAGCATCAAAGGAGAATACCACAATACTATGCTTTTGCATGCTAAAACAACGCATAATTTCTTCAAGGCACATTAAGAAATCCCAATTGTTTGGAACAAGTCATGCTACAACAATAATCACAAAGCATAAGTTCAAAACAACATCTAGCATGACATGATAAAGTCTAAGCCACAGTCAAAGCAATCTCACTTTTGTACCACTATAAGCATGAAACTTTCTACTCTTTTCCAACACCAATCAACTTATTTGAAACAACTCACAACGATAATAATCAATAAAAATCAGTGAGATTGTCTCACAAATCCACAAACAAGAACTAAAAAGTTCTAAGCAGAAAGCATAAGAAAACTAAGGCTAAACACGGTGCTAGCAAAAGAGAACACTCACAAGACAATAAGAATGAAAACTAGAGTGTTCTAGGCAATGGAAATAGAGTGTGTCTCTCTCCAAAATAAGTGTGGTGTAACCAACCAAATTACTCAAGCAAACTAAGCAAATGAAAACCAAAAATAAAAACTAAGATGCTCCAAGAACAACACAACAATGCATGAAACAATAAAAACAAAGTGTCTAGACAGACCTGAGCTTTTTATTGATGAAGAAGGGGATGCCTTGGGCATCCCCAAGCTTTGACGCTTGTACCTCTTGGATATTTATTGGGGTGACGCCATGATGGCATCCCCAATCTTGAGCTTTTGTACATTCTTCATCTCATTACATCATTCTCTCTCTACACCTAAAATTTTTCCTTCATACAAAACTTCACACAATCTTCATTAGCAACATTAGTGTATTCAAAGGATAATAGACCTTTGGGTTTAGCTTTAGAACAGAAAAAATTTCACTAAAAACACAAGCTACTGAAGCAACTTCCTTTAAAAATCTCAATTCCCCAAAATAGAACTCAAAAAGAAATCGATAAGAAGCAAATGCAAATAATGGCAGAAATCTATCAAAACAGACCAGCAGGTAGAAACCAATTTTTTTGAAGACCTTGTGTTGCTCACATCAAAAAGTGTTGAACTAACTAAAGTTATCTAACAAACTGGGGGATTTATTCATAAATTTTCAGCTCAATCCGACGTACATAGACTCCTCACGAATTTTTATGGTGGAGCACAAAAATCTGTTTCGGGACAGCAACTCCCCAAATCTTACTTCCCTCTCATTAGAGGTCATTCTTGACACAAAAAAAGCAAAACAAAAAGATAAGGAGAGGTCATTACTGAAGTAATAACTTCCAAGACTCAATAAAACTCTTGGGTTATCTCCCAACAAGTAATTTTCTTTAATGCCTTTAAGTTAGGCTTGATAGTTTGAGAAGACGCTCACATAAGAAATATGAATTGAAGTAAAAGAGAGCATCAAGAAGCAAATTCAAAACACATTTAAGTCTAACCCACTTTCTATGCATATGAATCTTGTAAAGAAACAAGTCATGAAATCACGAAGCAACAAGCATAGGAAAGCAAAACAAGTGCAACTTCAAGATTTTCAACATAAAGAAGAGAAACTTAATATTATTGAGATGCATAAAACCATGTTTCCCTCTCTCATAATAACTTTCAGTAGCATCATGAATAAACTTAACAATATAACTATCACATAAAACATTCTTATCATGATCCACATGCATAAAATGATTATCACTCTCCACATAAGCAAAGGCATTCTTATTAATTGTAGTGGGAGGAAATTCAACAAAATAGCTATCATTATTATTCTCATCACCATAATCATCAAATATAGGAGGAATATTGTAATCACAATTAGTTTTCTCCTCAATAGTAGGTGGACTAAAAATATCATACTCATCATTGTAATCATCATATATTGGCAGTAAACTATCATCAAAGAAAATTTTCTCCTCTATGCTTGGGGGACTAAAAATATCATGCTCATCAAAACTAGCTTCCCCAAGCTTAGAATTTTCCAAAGCATTAGCAATAATGGTGTCCAAATAATTCATACTAATAACATTTCTATTAGCATGCAAATAAATTTCCATACGTTTTTTAATTTTCTCTTCAAACACTTCATGTCCTAACTCAAGATAAACACTATAAAGCTCTCTAATTTTTTGTTGTTTTCCATTAAGCCTAACTAGTGAAAAAAATAAACAAAAATACACAATTGAAGAATCTAAAGGAAATAACTTTGAGCACTCACACCGGAGGATGTGGGTACCTTTTACCTTATCTCCCCGGCAACAGCACCAGAAAAGAGCTTGATGTCTACGCACTTCTATTCTTGTAGAGTTGTTGGGCCTCCAAGTACAGAGGTTTGTAAAACAGCAACAAGTTTCCCTTTAGTGGATTACCCAAGGTTTATCGAACTCAGGGAGGAAGTGGTCAAAGGTATCCCTCTCAAGCAACACTGCAATCAAGATACAAGAAGTCTCTTGTGTCCCCAACACACCCAATACACTTGCCAGGTGTATATGTGCACTAGTTCGGCAAAGAGATAGTGAAATACAAGTGGTAACGGTGCCAGAAAATAGCTTCTGACTTGTTGTTGATGTGGGGTAACGTGTGTGAGTGCCAGAAAATAGCTTGACGGTGAGGTAAAGACTAAAGGCAAAAGGATGGAAGCAAGCAAACATGCAACAGATCTAGATGCAAATGGTGTTTCAATGTTTAGAAACAAGGCCTAGGGATTAGACTTTCACTAGTGAACACTCTCTCATATAAATATCTTCTCTTCATGATACTACTTTGAACTACTCTCCGGTTGGACACTCTAATCCATGGTAGGGCTATAACAGCACTCCTTAAAGTCCGCCTTCACCATCTAGATAACCCCACACTGTCACCTTGAGCGCTAGATGGTTCCAACAAACACCACAATTTCATAAAGACATCCAACTACAAATATAACTCATGAATATATATGTAACCTAGCTTAAGTGCCACACATGGCGTGCACGCTGTCACTGTCACACACGTGGGGAAAAGCATAGATCTATTAAAGCACAATGAGTATTTATATAGACTCAAGCCTAAGTGCCACCATGGCGTGCACGCTGTCACTTTCACACACATGGGTAGAGCAGAGATATAATGAAGCACTTGAGTAGCAAGGTAGATCTACTTGATTACAAAGCTCATGACCACAACAAGATCATGCATAGAGAGAGAGATGAACACATAGCTATCGGTAGAGCCCCTAGCCTCGAGGAAGAACTACTCCCTCCTCATCATGGGAATCAGCAAGGTGATGGAGATGGTGGTGGAGATCGATGGAGATGGCTTCGGGGGCACTTCCCCGTCCCGGCAGGGTGCCGGAACAGAGACTTTCTGTCCCCCGAATCTCCCCTTCGGTGGCGGCGGTGCAGCGGAACTTTTTTGGAAGTATGATGGATTCTTTAGGGTTGCTGAGTCGGGGGCTTCTTATAGGCGAAGGAGGCAAGGTCGGTGGAGGTCCAGGGGGCCCACACCCCCTGTGGGTGCGGCCTAGGGTGGGCTCGCGTCCACATAGGTTGTGGCCACCCTGGTTTCCTCCTCCGTCTCGTCTTCGATTTTCTGTATCGCTCAGGAAAAAATATGAACTTTGGCTTTTGTCCCGTCCAATTCCGAGAATATTCATTTTTTAGCTTTCTAAAACCAAAATAGCAGAAAACAGGCAACTAGCACTGTGGCATCTTGTCAATAGGTTAGTTCCAGAAAGTGTATAAAAATACCTCAAAGTGTAAACAAAGCAAAGCAAAGTAGATACTAAACAAGCATGGAAAATTAAAAATTATAGATACGTTTCTGACGTATCAGTCAGCTATTTTAGATACTAGCTTTATTATTAGGATAATTATGATTTATTATTTCTGGTTCTCCTTTGTAAGAAGTTTTTTTCTTTCTCTATAACCTAGGGTGTTCTCTGGATCTTTTGTAAAGAGTCGAGTTGTAATCTAGTCATGTCTTGGACCAGCTATATTTCTGGTGTAACACTCTAAGGGATGTAATACTGGTGGAACGGTGTTTCATTGGTGTTATGTCAATGACTATAGTGTACTACATCATGCAGTGGTATGGTGGGTCACCTCAACCTTTCCCCCTCCCTTATCTAGAGACTCCATGGTGCCGCCATCGTCGCCTGCCTCTCTTGGCCGCCTCCGTCCACCATGGACAAACTTCGTATGACCTAAACGATGTGCCTTGCCCTGCTCTACCTTGTCCACCACTTTGATTTGTGATACTCGTCTTCTTCTGACCGCCCCTTTACCATGCCGGTGTTAGGGTTCTGGCCAAATTGCTACGGTGATGCTCTGTCGCCATGCTTGAGGTTGCCAGGAGGCCGGGAGCTCCCTCAGATGCTA
Source organism: Avena sativa (assembly GCA_916181665.1). NCBI lineage: Eukaryota > Viridiplantae > Streptophyta > Magnoliopsida > Poales > Poaceae > Avena > Avena sativa. Next base: position 516,368,707 of record OV702294.1, read on the forward strand.
CTCTAATCTAGGGTTTTTCCCCTCTCCGACTAAACTATGAACTTGTAACATATTGTGTTATCTATTTACTAATACTATCATGTTCTGGTTAATTTGTCTTAAGAATTGCTTAGTAGTAATCTTAGTTGGATAATAGGCTATACTATGTCTATGATTGTTGTTTGTTGATATATTGCTAGCAATATAGGTTTTGGTACTGGTGGTATTACTGATGTTAGTGCATACTACTATTATTTTTATCTTAAAATAATAATAATACATGTGAATATTATGGTAGTGATAATTAGGTACTAGAGCATGATTCTGTTCTACTACTTTTACTGAGAGGAATATATGTTGGTTGATTTAAATAGAAATGTATGAGATGTGCTTCAGAGCCTAGAACATATATGTGTTGTGTATGAATCGAATTATTGGTTTCCAAATTGTTTGTTAGATCAAACACTTGATCATCTGTATGTGAACACAGAGTTTGGTACTACTTATTTACCGACCTCAATAGTTATTGTATTGTTTTGCATGCTCTACTATTTTTTTATGACTAGAAATAGAGTTCTTGAAATATACACATTATTTTAGAAGTTATAAAGATTTTTCCTTGTTGTGGTTTAGTTCTATTGGTGTGTTCTTGAGTTTGTTAAAAAGCCTATGAACACCCAGATCTATTTAATATGGCTCCAAATGGGATATATGATTTTTGAGATGATTTGGTAATGTTTTAGGACTCTGTGGTTGACCTGCTTGCAAAGAACCTTGTGTTCTTTAAAAATTGGAAATCTTATCCCACTACCAATAATGTCCTATACTATACTATTACCTTATATGTTTGTGATCTACTACTATGGTATCTCCAATGAGTGTGCCTAGTAACAAGATCATGAAAATATGATCTGCTGTTAGTGAATAATTGTGGATGGGTTAGGTGTTCACCTGGATTTCTTATGTATCAACTATACTTTGAATTGCCTCCTTCCCTTGATGCAAAAGCCTTATTGTATAAACTATGATCTTGTATATTATACTCTAGTGGTTTCTACTATTTGCAATATGCTACTATGGTGCCTGAGTGGAGTGTGCCAAGTTGTTATCCCATGATGGTATGATCTGCTGCTTTTCCCACTGCCAATGATGCAAAAGGGCTGAGGCTTTGATTCCAATGAGAACATATGCTAAATAATTACTTAGTAGCTCTAGGATGAAATTAGCATATCACTTTTATGCTAGTCTAAGAGCTCTCTCTTCCTTTATTTCATTTTCTAAAAAAATGATAAGGATTGATACTACTAATGATCTTGATTGTTAACCTGCTATGCCGAGTGGACAAGCTTATGGGATGATGTGGTGGATGAGTTCGTAGTTGACCTTGACTAGATGCTCCTGATCTTGTGACTTTCTCCTCCTAGTCTAGCTCCAGCTGCTCCTACTAGCACCTAGATCACCTCCTCCTTGATCTTCTGTTGGTGGGGCCTTCTCCTAGAGAGCTGGTATCTTCCATGGGATCTCCCCTCATAGCTCCTGGATGGCTTTCCAAGCAACCAGGGTGTTATGGCTATGAACTGCAAGAACAAATAGTGTTCCTGGGAACTGTATGACTTGAGATAGGAATTGGATCTTGGTGTCCTAGTGATGAACTGGTTCTTGGTGGTCTGCTCTTCCTTGAGCTGCTGGTGGTTGTGTGGAATTGGTGTGACATTGACCAGCAGCTCAGCTTCTATGGCTGAGTGATATCTTATCAACTCTGGTTACTCTATATGTTGACAACACACACATGTAATAGTGTGTGAGCTGCTTGCTTGTCTGGTGCGACTTGTGGATCCGATCAAGTGAAAACTTGATATTTCCAGGCTTTTTATCTTTTGACCTTTACTAATTTGGTGAGACTTCCCCACTTTAATGCCAACGATGTAGCACTGAGGCAAAAATCTTGATAAGAACAGATTCTACATTGGCCCCCTTTTTATGCCACTCGATGATGACCAAGCAATGCATTTCATTGCTAACTTGAGAGTACAATAACCAAACTACCCTTTTTTGGTTTTGCTTCCTTTGTTTCCCTTTTTTATTTTGCAGGAATCAAGAATAAGAAGAATGGAAGAGTAGAAGATAAAAGAATAGATAGGAAAATACATTTAGGTTTTCTTTTCTTATTGTTGTAATTTCTCATTTTACATTGGATATTTTAAATGACAATGTAATATTGTATAGTATTAATAAAGTTGAATTTTCTTTCTTTTTTTGTAATTTGAATCTTGTAAATATTTTTATATGATTTATTATTTATTATTGTAATTCATTTTCCATTTATAATTCAATTTCAAATTTCTTTTGAAATTTTTTATTCCTTTAGTATAAAGGATAATGTGATATATGTATTCATATTGTAATAAAGAATTCTTTTTCTAAACTTTGTATTATTCTTATTAAAATTTCCTTTTCCTATTTGGAAAAGTGGTAAATTATAGCTTTGTGATTGTAATGAAATAAATGTTTCATTTCTTATTCTTTGATATTTCCAACCGATTTGATCCTGGTTATGTAATAAAGATTACCATTCTTTATTTGTATCCATTTATAGAACTTCTTTCTTATTTGAAATCCAATTTCTTTAATTATTATAATAATGTAATTACCATTTATAATTTAGGATTCAATTTCATATGTCTTTCGAATTCAAATATATCATTTGAACATTCAAATTTTAATTATTTACCCAAAAACAAAGAAGTCAACAAAGGTCATGTCAGAATTTATAGCACCCTAATGTAACAATCTAAACCCTAAATTTTCAAATAGAGATAAACCCTGATCCTTTTGTGTTTCGAACTTTTGCCCGAAAATTCACCGGATTTTCTGATGCATGAATGTAATGCATACACCTGTGGTCTCTCCTTTTTTGACCCAAAACCCTGGAATGTTACACACTAGAAACCAGGTCACAACAGCCCACGTAAAGAAGAGTGACAACTCGAGTACTCGACACATGAAACATATCGTCGTTTCCCTCTCTATCCCTATGCCTTCTCCTCTCCAACTCCCTCATCTCCATTATCCAACGCCAGATGATCGACTTAATAGGAGGATGTCTACCGTGAAGATGGTGATACGGTATTATGGCACATGAGGAAACTCTCCCCTATGCGCCTCTTCCCATTATCACCAAGAAAACCAAACGTATTCAATCCCTTATCAGCCACACCCATTTTCTTACATTCAATTTTTAGATCCGATTTTGGCGATTGATTTGGGTCGTTACTCCCTTCTACTAAGGTTCATGATTTCCTATTTGGTTCCATTTTGCTGGGGTCTATTATTTCCATCTTGATTCCTATTTTCTAAGTATAACATGACATCCACGTGGGTTAATCGGTCGCAAAGACATGGTGTTGCAAAATCAATATGGAGTTCGTTCAACAAATCATGAACAATTGTATGCAATGTCTTTATAGCTCGAAGATGATGCATATTTTGTGTTCTTTATATTTGTGCATGATGCAAATAACTACTAAAAAATTACATGACCAATTTGCACGAACTTTTTCTAGGATCGGATGCTAATTTTGAATTGAACAGTGATGAGTTATCTTGAAAATCTGAGGCTTAACCATGCCATATCAAGAACGGTACATGAACTAAAGAATGTAAATTAACTAAAGCAGCAGCGCTTGGCTAGCCGTATCAGCGCATGGTGAGCTAGCTAGCAGCAGCGTGGCGATGTGACCGGCGGCTGGTGGCCCAGGTGGCAGCAGATAGCAGTGTGACCGACGACCCGAACCAATGGCTGGGCGACGATGGCCGGCAGTGTTGCATTTTTCTCAACCGGGGAAGGAGGAATATTCTTATAGAAAAAGGAATATGCTATTTTATGGGTCTAGTTTTATGGGCTCTGTTCTACGCCGCTTGTTTTCGAACTGCAAATGTTGTTTACCATGCCATGTAAATACAATTTACAGTTCATGTTTTGGTGTTGATGACAATCCCACTTGTGGTCTAATTGTATGTTTAAAAGATGTTTATCTTTTGGCAATGTGGTTTGTGGATACATATTTTGAAGTTTCGTGAAGACGACGCCTTTTGTTTTCCTGTTCTCTCTAATTTTGTTGCTTTAGAAGACTGTACTATCAAGAGGGGTCCATCATGAAAGGTTGTGGGGAATCATGTTTTCATGCAAAAATCATACTTGCACCGCCACAACCTTCCCATTGTTCAACGAGAGAGTGATTTTTCGAGGTGTTTGGACTGTTTCTGCCCTGGCCGGAAGTTCCGACCATGCGTCGGAAGTTCCGCCCGCGGTCCTCTGCGGAGTTAGCCTAGGTAGAAGTTTTGGCACTAGTTCCACTCAGCTTATGTATACTTTTTTATGGAAGCGTACTAATTGCCGAAATTAACGCCGGAAGTTGGTCCGATAGTTCCGGTCATCAGTTCTGGTCAATCCTGACCAGAATATATGACCGGTACTACCATGCCACTTCCGTTGGTAACCGTGAGCGGTACTTTCGCCAGCCACCGGAAGTTCTGGCCAGGAGGTTTCGCAACTCAGAATTTTCGCTTAAAGTTTCGCCCAGGCTCAGTAGGATTCTGTTTTGGAACAACCTATTTGGAAGAACTTTCTCTGGTAGTACCATCGGAAGTTTCGCTCAGGCTGACCGGAACTTTTGGTCGTACTACAGAGCATCCCCTTTAGATTTTGAGCCGTTGGGAGAGTGCTAACCAGAAATTCCGGTGGTGTCACGGGACAGGCAACAATCCATTTTGAAGGGAGCCTATTTAAGGAATCCTTCTTCCTCCTCCCCATCCAACTCTTCAATTTCTCTCTGCTCCATTAATACCAGAGCTTAATCTTCCTAGATCTCTCTCCCTAGCTACTCAAACCTCTTGATATTTTTAGGAGTGGGAGAGGTGACCTAGATCTACACTTCCACCAAAGGAATCTTGATTCACCCACCCACACTTTGTGGATCTTGTTACTCTTGGGTTCTTGGAACCGTAAATGGTGTAGGACATCGTCAGAGCTAAGGGCATGCGTTGTGAAGCTCCGTGGTGTCATTGAGGGCCTCCAATTAAGTTGTGGTGCTTCCCCCTCAACCTCGTTGTAAAAGTTTCGGTTGGTGCCTTCAAGGTCACCGATTAGTGGATTGTGAGGCTGCCTTTGTGGTGGTGCTCACCTAATAAGAAGGTGAGGCCTTTGTGGTGCTTGAGTGACCTTGTGTGGCCCCGACACCTCTCCAATGTAAACACAACTTCCTTGGAAGTGAACTACGGGATTTACATCTCCGTGTCTCCTCTCCGGTTTACTCGGTCCGCACTTTTACTTCTTGTCCTTTATCGCTTTGTTACTTGTTGTTGTTTTCTATCATATAGGACTACTCATCTAGTTGCATATCTAGAGAACCTTATCCCTTGCCAAGCCTAATCTTGTTTAAGAAGATAAAAAATGGTAGTCTCCTATTCACCCCTTCTAGTCGACCAAAGTTGGAACTTTCACGTAGCCTTTCTTCTTGCTTTGTGTAACATCCCAAAAATATTGAACTTGAATCATCAAACTCTAAGCATCAAAATTAGGGTTAACAAAAAACTTTTCTAATTAAAATTATGAAAGCATGCATATGTGTATGCATTTAATTTGAAATTCTTTTGAACCAACTTGTTTATGTGTTTCTTTGCTTGTAAAATGTTTCTTAGGTGAATTAAGCATCATCTAAAACATTTCCCACACTTTTCCTAAAGACAAGTAAATCAAAACAAATAAAATAAAGGAATGGTCATTTTGACCAATTTAACTCCCATGCCTACTTTGGCTGCCTCAAACTTTCAGAACCTAATAGAAACTTTTCTGGATCTTTGCACCCCTTGAATGTACTCATAAAAAGTATCAAGGCCCACTTTGTGATCATCCAGAAACTTTCAAATGCATAGTTTAAATGACAATTCAAAATTGAATCTTTATCATATGGGAAGATCCCACTTTTTCAAAAACCACTCAAACAACCTCAACTTTCAAAACCCAAGCATCTGCAGACTCACCAGCACCAATATAGCACACCCACCAAAAATCTTTTCAAAATTCAAAACTTGAATTCATGCGGCCATTTCATCAAACAGGTTGCAGACACAAATCATCAAAATCCTAAACACTATAGTGAGCAGTGATTGAAGCCTAACTTGTTCCCTCTTTAGCTCACAACCATCTCAGTAGATCATCTAGTAAGTTAAACCAAGCACTAGCCTCAATGTAAGCTTGGCATTGCCATCAATGGTGAACAGCCGAGCACACCCATGCCACCCCAGTGGAGACAGCAAGCTAGGAGGAGAAACAAGCCTAGCCAGCATGTCTGGGAGGCAGCCCACCGTCCACCGCCACTCCCTGTCCACCGCTCGAACCTTGCCAACCCCTGGACCACACGCACGGACCGCGCCCAGACCTCCAGCGACCATGCCGAGCGTGCGCCAGAGCTCCACCCTCGACCGAAGCCCACAGACCGCGCGCCGCCCTCGCCGCGTGCATACACGATCGCCACCGACCCAGGAGACCGCCAGACATCCTCGTTCGCCGCCCCGTGACATACAGCCACCGCTCGCCGTCGAAGACGCCGCCTCTGCCGCGCAGAGCGTTGCATGTTCCAGACCAAGCCGCACCGCCCCATGCCTCAAAACCATGTCGTTGAGCATCGCCAGGGAACACCGCACCGTCCCCTACCTTCGCCCATGCCAATAGCCGCCTGTACCATCGCCCCCGACGAGCTCACCGTGCGCCCCGTCGGTCCCCTCGCTCGACTATAAATAGAGGCCACCCCGCTCGAATTCTTCACACCATTCTACTCCCCTCTCCTCACTGATCGTGCCACACCGTTTCTGGAGCAAGGCGAGCAGCACATCGCTGAAATTTCACCGGAGCCCGCCGCCTCTGGAGAAGAGGGGCGCCATCGATTTCTTCCACCCCAGGAGCTGCCGCGACCACCCCTGAGTTTGCCGTCATCGACTTCGTCGTTCGCCCGCCTCACCGACCCTCGCCAGCACCCCGGTGAGACCCCAACAACCCCCACTAGCCGCGCTAGGTTTCTTTCTCGCCGGCGTTGCTCAACGTCGACGATGACTCTCAGCCGTTGGATTAGAATCAGATCGAACGCACCACGTTGCCCCGTACCGCTTCGCACCCCCCTGTCTCACTGACGAGTGGAGACACCCACTTAAGCAGCCCGCGGGAGCACTGCGCTTAGCAGGCCGGCCCAGTATCGTTTCCCGCGCAGCCCAATTATTTGAATTAAACCTTTTCCATTTTATTTCAAACTCACTTCTATACCCAACTTCAAAAATCAACCCAAATCGATTCAGTGCATCAAATTGAATGAAACTAAATTTGTTAGAAAGGTCTGGAAATGCTGAATCCAAGCCCGTTGGATTCAAGTCATTTGGATCTATAGATCACCCATGGTAAAAATAACAAGGCATAAGCTTTTCTGTATTCAAACATTTTTCAAATTTAAACCATAATAGCTTTTGAGTTGATTCCAACTCTCAAAAATCACATTTAACCATACCTTTCAGAATATATAAAAATATATAGGTTTACTTGCAGAAATAATGTTCAAGTAATAAAAGAATGCTACATAGGCATTTCTAGCCACTTCAATTAATTAAAATAAAAGGGTAAAACCTTATTAAATTGTGACACCACTTTAAATCATATTCCCATGGACTAAAATATGTGGTGTTGACATGTGTCAACATGATCCCATGTTTGGTTTGGAGAATATTAAATCTTAAGTAGTCTTTCAATGAGTAGAAATTACTTTTCTAAAAATAAAAGGAATTAAACCAAGCCTTAATCTTGTAATGTTAGAGATGATGTTAGATCATATATAGGACCCTTGTGTGTGATGATTGCAAGTAGTTAAGTATTGTTTGGTGATTGTGTACCTCGTATTTATTCATAAACGATAGTACCGACCAAGGATACGAGGAGGAAGGAGTATTCTACGAAGAAGAAGCCGAGGAGAACTTCAACCACTGCTCTACACAAGGCAAGCTTATATTGACACTAATGCAAGCCTGATACTACTAGTGAATGTGCAAGCTAACCCTTGCAATATACCCTACTGATGCCACAAACCACTACTTGCTACTATGACCACTATATGCCTTAAGTATATGTGATCATATCCACTTGATAAACCAATCCTAGTTTTTACTTACAAGCTTTATACTTTATTTCTTTATCAAAGCTCTTACTTAGAGTTTACTGGAATAAATAGTAGATACTAGAAGGATATGTGAAGGTTGCATAAAGAGCATAAAATTTGGCCTAAGCTAGATAATCTTGATGTCATCTTAAGGCATGAGATTAAACTTAGCTGAAACTCCACTAGTTTACCACCCCTCATTAGTGCTTACTCCCACTTGTAGATGCTAGTGCTAAGCATAAAACTTGATCAACATTAGATGGGAATACTTGGTGAAAATGGTTATGAAAACCTTGGAATGATGGATCATTCTATTGAAATGTTTTGGACATGTGTTTCCGAACACCTGATGATTTTGGTGATGAAAATGTTGAGGCATGAGACTTAGCCCTTTATAAAACTGATGGTTGTCTGGATGCGATACCATTCCAATTTTATCGTACAACCACAATACCCGAAGATTGGATAGGGCTTGACTGGAAACTTATATACCTTAGTATTAGTTCCCTCATGGCCAAGGTCTGAGCTGAGGCTACCTTGTGAAGATTGTCCACCTGTGCAGTACCCAAGATGACAGTTGGTCATGGTTGGGAGGCCAAACTCACAGGAGAGGTGCTTATACTAAGGCGTGTAATCGAAAGGTTAGGATTGATTATCCGCATACTGAGTATGGTGAATTCAGGATTTGTTCCCGACGGATGTATCGAATGTTGTGGTGAAAGTGTACAATCTCTACAGAGTGTCAAACTATTCGAATAGTCGCGTCCGCGGTTATGGACAGTTGGAGTGGCCATACTGTTCCCCCGTCAGACTTTTCAAAATGACTTGTGAAATGAATTGAGACTTTGACTTGACCATAACAGGGTTGTGACATGAGTTACAATATCCCACTTAGGAGTTAGAAAATTGTGATTAGCTTTGGAACTTCGTAGAGATAAATCTGGATTTTGCAAAACAACCCTAGAGCCTAGTATCTTATTATCCAAAAACCCATTTACCTGTTAGTATTAGTTTGCGAGTACTTAAAGAGTACTCATGGCTTTGTCCCTGGCTATTCCCATGGCCAGAATATGAAGAGGAGTACCTGGAGGATGGACCCCAGAACGGTTATGACAACTAGGATCATCTCCCATCATCAGCATTGCCTGTGACCTCGAAGATGGAGCTTCGCCTACGCTACCGTTATTATTACGTATTCCGCTGCTTGATGTTGTATTAAGAACTGGATCATGAGATCCCTATTTGTGTAAGAACTTATGTACGGTTTGTAATGGATGATGTACTATGGTATCCAATTCTGTTATGTCTCGCAAAAATGGTAATCCTGGGATTGCGATGTATGGCATAACAGGCATCTGGGATTAAAAATCCGGGTGTTGACAAGTTGGTATCAGAGCCATCCTGACCATAGGAGACCCTAGTTAGACTGGACGTTTGAATCAAAAACTCAGTTTCAAAACCAAAGAAAACAAATATTTACAAAAACTTATTCTCATTCTTATCCCTTTGATTCTTTCATGAAAATTCATGTTCCTCAAAAACTCTTGTAAATCCATAAAATTTTGACACACTTGATCACTCTACTAACTTACTAATCCTATATTCTTATAGATGGACGTGAAGTACATCAAGTTTTACCAACTTGGGAATGGAGGAGACCTGATCTTTGAGAGGGATTTGGACCAGCTTTCGGAACTTCTGGAGCGTCCGCACCCCGAGTTATTCGGAGCTCAGCTCAATGATCAAGGAGGAGAAGATCTGTAGTGGCTAATTGTTGCAAGTCTCTGAGGAAAGATTGAACCTCCCACTGCTGAGGGAATTCAGTTTACCTTGAGAGAAAACAACTGGCTCGATGGACTTGCCAGAGCCATGCAGGAAGCTCTTTCCCGTCTGTGTGGGCAGAGCATCAATCAGATCAAGGGTACTCGCTTTGAGTTTTTCCCAAGGCGTGATGCTAATGGACAACCACTGGAAGCCCCATACCACCCCGAGCTGAAGACCCAATTGGACCACCTTAGCTTCATGATGTACGATCGTCAGCAGGAGTTGGACAACTGCCGTGACTACTGCAACCACAAGTCTGCCATCATCAAGACGAAAGATCAGACCATCGCCATGCTAGCAAAGCATCGCAAGTCTCGCCGCCGTCAGCTCGACAAGAAGGAGCGCATCATTTCCCGTCTTCACCACCGCATCTCATCTCTGGAGGAGACCATCCACGAGAGAGACATGCAGTTGGAGGAAAGGGAGAATGCCGGAGAGGATCTTCGTGGAGACCCCTCCTCCTATCTCAGCGATGACGACGATTTTCTGGAGGATCAGGCTATGGATTTCTTCACCGATGAGGACGATTTCGCCTTCATCGATGATGATGAGGATGATGAGGCCACAGATTCCGAGGAGTAGGAGCACTTGAGCACTAGCGTAGTGAGTAGTATTCGGTCCCACTTTATCGTAGTTCTCAGAATGGTTCTTAAAACCATCTGTTTTTCTTTGTTGTGGTGTGTGTTGTACTGGGTGCTATGAATGAATGAATGAAAAAGCAAGTTGCTAGAAAATCTGAGTCAGACTTTAAAAATTTTTCAAAGACCCAAAACTTTAGAAATTTCCCTCTTTTCTCATGATCTATCTCAATCTTCAGATGCCACGTGGAGGAAGTGGTTCAACCCCGGACCCGATGTTGCAGATTCTGCAAATGTTGAATTCTGACCGCGAAGCTGAGAGAGCGGAACGTCAAGCCAACCTAGCCACCTTCAGCAGATAGCCCAGCTATCCCACAATAACCAAGGCCACGGAAATCAGGACAACCATGGATCTAAGCTCAATAACTTCCAGAATACCAACCCACCTGTTTTCACTAAGTCGGAAGAACCCCTAGACGCTGATGATTGGCTGCAAACCATGGAAAATAACATAGAAGTAGCCGGAGTGGAAGCCAACGAGAAAGTTCTGTTCGCCCCCCACTATCTAGCCAGAGATGCCAGGGCATGGTGGAACAGTGTTCGCGCAATGACCGGAGGCCAGATGATGACCTGGGAGGAATTCAAGGTCAAGTTTAGCAGAACCCATGTGCCACCGGGTGACGAGGTTTAATCTCGTCAATGCCCATTGTTATGGACTTGGGTTTTGGAGAAGATGGGGATGCTGGAGATCGTGGCACGGTTAACAGACAAGCAACCAGGGGACACGAGATTTACCCAGGTTCAGGCCCCCGGAGGGAAAACCCTACTCCTGCTTGTCTGCTCTTTGATTACGGCGGAACCGAAGGTTACAGGGTGCGCATATTCGATCTGGCGTGGATGCGTGTGCGAAAGTATGAGTCGAGAGATCTGTAGATCTGTTGTGGCGATGGAGATCGTAGATCTATCTGTTGTGTACCTTCCTTTTCCTTTTTTCCTCCTCGTTGGACCCTCCTAGCCTTTATATATGAGGAGGCTAGGTCTCAGGTACCGATACGAGTTGGTTACAAGTTGTATTCAAACTATAGTCTTGAGGTATCCTTGTCTTGTGCGCTTTGGAGTCCGTGTCCATATATGCTTCTTGCAGCCGAAACGTTTTGGGCGTCCTGGATCTATATATGGGGAGGCTAGGTCTCAGATACCGATACGAGTAGGTTATAGGTTAGATTCAAACTCTAGTCTTGAGGTTTCCTTGTCTTGTGCGCTTGGGAGTCCATGTCCATATGGGCTTCATAGCAGCCGAAACGTCATAGGCGTCATGGACCCTGGCAGTTCGTCGAGTGGGCCTTCCGTCGGGCTGGACCAGGTATACTAACATCGGGTACCCGTAGGGCATATCCATGTCAGTAGCCCCCGAGTCTCCATCCGAAACGTAGATTCGGGTGGAGACTTAGTTGTCTTGAACCTTGTATTTGGATGTCAGAGTTGAAAGTTGTGTCGAGTGCGAAGCACTTCACCCGGAAGTTCATCGGGTCAGCTGAATTTGTTCGGCTGTTGTAAAGGAATCGACATCGTGGACGTAGTCAACACAATGGACTATAGGGTGCGCGACCAGCGCTCCCTATGGGAGTAGCCCCCGAGTGTCTGTTCGAGTCGTAGACTCGAGGAGAGACTTTAATTCAGCCGTTGTTTGCTTCAGGTCCGTAGGACACAATTTTTTTTCGGATGCTTGAATCAATCCTCCCTATGGGAGTAGCCCCGAGTCCGTAGTGGAGTCGTAGACTCGGCGTAGGACTCGAAGATCTTGTGTGTGCGCGACCAGTGCTCCAGTTTGGAGTAGCCCCTGAGTGTCTGGCAGAGTCGTAGACTCGGGAAGAGACTCGAGTCTTGTATCTTGTAGACGCAGTGGACAATCTCGCGGGCGTACCGCTGACCCGGAAGTACATCGGGTGCGCGACCAGTGCTCCTGATAGGAGTAGCCCCCGAGTGTCTAGTCGAGTCGCAGACTCGAGTGGAGACTCATGCGAGGACAAATCACTGACCCGGAAGTGCATCGAGTCAGCGTCTCACGTATAAGGAGCCAGGAGTCAACGTAGCGGAGTGATGCGGCATTTTAGCCGGAAGGACTCGACGTTGCGGATGAAGTCGACGCCGTTTCTTCTGTCGGGTGCACAACCACCGTCGTGTCTGTCGGGTGCATGGCCAACGTCGCGTCTTTGTAGCATCAAGCGATGCAACCATCCAAGGAGGGACTCGACTCGGGTCTTGATTGTATGGTGTAGCCAGCTCTTTTGTCGACTCCTGTTGGAGGACCTAATAGAATAGCTCGACGCGGTCGATGTCCTTGTAAGCTGCAGAAAACATAAAGAATTATGAAGTACTTGTATCTTGTAAAGAAATATTTGCCTGTCGGCTTGTATAGTAAGATTCTGGTGCCGATCGAGTCGACACTTTTGCACTGTATGCTAGGCCTTTTCGTTAGCCTGATTACCCTTAGTCTCAGTACCTTGCCGAGGCACTCGGAGTTCAAGGATTCGACGGTCAGGCAGAATCAGCTACTCGGGCTGTCGCGTTCTAGGTGCTCGAGTGCGTGGAGCCGATGGCACATTAGGTTATTCGAAGAGGGCGCAGCCCCCGAGTGTTTCGAGTGCGAATTAAAAATAAAAGAATCGGCTCTAAGTAGAGAGAAACTTAGCTTTATTGGTAGTTGTCGTGGACGAAATTGATGCGGTAGTGGGTCACGCGGCGGACCATGTTCATAGAAGCGACGGGTTCCTGGGGTCGATGGCGACAGCGAGCTCCGCATCCGAAGTTTGTCGCGGTCGAAGACCGCACCGAGTCGCCACATCCGAAGGATGTATCGGGTCATCACAGCCGAAAGCCGCATTGGGTCACCGATGTCGAGGGAGCCCCCGAGTCGTGGTCGCTGAAGCCGATGCGGCTAGTTGCGGCTATCGAAGATCGCGTCGGGTCGCCGCATCCGAAAGATGCAGCAGGTCACCGCAGCCGAAGGCCATAGTGGGTCACCAGAGTGGAGGGAGCCCCCAAGTCGCTGGAGCCGGGAATCGAAGTAGATTCGTTCCATTGGAACCGATGAATAGTAGATCAAGTAGATTGGAACCGTCACGATCGCACAATCAGTAGCCCCGATTCCCACAGACGGCGCCAATTGACGAGGTTTAATCTCGTCAATGCCCATTGTTATGGACTTGGGTTTTGGAGAAGATGGGGATGCTGGAGATCGTGGCACGGTTAACAGACAAGCAACCAGGGGACACGAGATTTACCCAGGTTCAGGCCCCCGGAGGGAAAACCCTACTCCTGCTTGTCTGCTCTTTGATTACGGCGGAACCGAAGGTTACAGGGTGCGCAGATTCGATCTGGCATGGATGCGTGTGCGAAAGTATGAGTCGAGTTGAGTTAGATCTGTAGATCTATTGTGGTCTAGTCTATTGGGGGTGTGCAGATCGTAGATCTATCTATTGGGGGTTATGGCGTGTGTAGGTCGTGATCTCCTCGTTGGACCCTCCTAGCCTTTATATATGGGGAGGCTAGGTCTCAGGTACCGATACGAGTAGGTTACAGGTTAGATTCAAACTCTAGTCTTGAGGTTTCCTTGTCTTGTGCGCTTGGGAGTCCGTGTCCATATGGGCTTCATAGCAGCCGAAACGTCATAGGCGTCATGGACCCTGGCAGTTCGTTGAGTGGGCCTTCCGCCGGGCTGGACCAGGTATACTAACATCGGGTACCCGTAGGGCATATCCATGTCACCGGGTTTGATCAAGAGAATGAGATACGAGTTCAGAGAGCTGAAGCAAGGAAGGATGACTTTAGTGGAATACCGTGACAAATTCTTGTCATTAGCTAGGTATGCCCCGGATGAGATCGACACCGAAGCCAAGAAGAAAGAAAGATTCCTGAATGGTCTGCATGACGAGATGCAGACGGTGTTAGTCAATATCCCCTTTGCGGATATTGAAGCCCTTGTCGACTCTGCTATCCAGATGGAAGGAAAGATCATCCAAGCCAATGAGAACCACAAGAGTCGCATGATGCATCAGCCAGGAACCCATCCGACCCCAAAGTATCGCCCGAACCCATCTCCAGGATTTGCCCCAAGAACCAACAGACCCCCGATGAACCGTCCGACCTATCCCAACCGTGGAAACCCTAGACCCGGAGGAAATCACAACAACCCCGGCAACACTAGCAATTTCAATCGTGCCCCACCCAAGTTCAACAACAACAATGCTACCGCCAACACCAACACTGCCCCGAGGACTGGAAGCAATGTTGTGCCTGTCGCAGCCAAGGACAAGTCGCAAGTTACTTGTTATGACTGTGGAAATAAAGGCCACTATTCCAACGAGTGCCCCAACAAGAAGAATGCTACCGCCCCAATGCCAATGTCCCAGCTCAGCAGCAACGTCGTGTTCAGCCAGGAAGAAGATTTGCCCCAGGGAATTCACTCAACCGCAACGGCCGTCTTTTTCTCATGCATGCTGAAGAAGCTCAGGAAGCGCCAGACGTCGTGCTGGTTATGTTTTCGGTTAATTCAGTACTTGCAAGAGTGTTGTTTGATTTTGGTGCATCGCATTCATTTGTCACCGAAGAATTTGCATGCACTGGTAAAATTCAACCAACAAAACTGAAGCATGTTATGATTGTTCAAATTCCCGGATCAACCACCAAGGCTAGGCAAATTTGCAAAGCCGTCCCTATCCAAATCCATGGCATAGATTTTTATGCAAATCTGATAGTACTCGGAACCAAAGGTTTGGAAGTAGTACTAGGAATGGATTGGATGTCCAAACATAAAGGATTGATTGACTGTGCCAAGAAAGCCATAACCATGACCAGTACAGTCGGAATATCAGTCGAGCATATATCTGAAACCTTACCTCTTCAATTCAAGTGCAACAAGAGTATAGCCCAACCTACCATTGACCAAGTCCAGATAGTCTATGAATACCCCGATGTATTTCCAGATGTTTTGCCCGGTATGCCCCCAGATCGGGATATCGAGTTTATCATCGAACTAATTCCTGGAACCGGACCCATAGCCCAGAGACCATATAGTATGAACCCGTCAGAGCTTGTAGAACTGAAGAAGCAACTGGATTCCATGTTGGAAATTGGATTGATTCAACCAAGTGTGTCACCTTGGAGATCACCTGTCTTGTTTGTGGACAAGAAGGATGGAGGTAACCATTTGTGTACGGATTATCGGAAATTGAATGATGTCACCATCAAGAACAAGTACCCCTTGCCCAAGATAGAAGATTTGTTTGATCAGTTGACCGGTGCCAAAGTGTTTTCTAAGTTTGATCTTAGAACTGGCTATCATCAACTCAAAATTCGTGCAGAGGATATTCCAAAGACTGCCTTTACCACCATATATGGATTGTACGAGTATACAGTCATGTCTTTTGGATTAACCAATGCCCCCGCTTATTTCATGAATCTCATGAATAAGATTTTTATGGACTTCCTGGATAAGTTTGTCGTTGTTTTCATCGATGGCATTCTGATTTATTCCAAATCATAAGAAGAACATGAGCTACACCTAAGGACCATTCTTGGAACCCTTAGAGAACATCAACTGTATGCAAAGTTTAGCAAATGTGAATTCTGGTTACAGGAGGTAGGATTCCTCGGTCACATTGTATCAGCCAGAGGAATTGCCGTTGACCCTGCCAAAGTGAAAGATGTAGAAGATTGGCAAGCCCCAACCACTCTAACCCAAGTTCGTGCATTTCTCGGATTGGCGGGATATTACCGCAAATTCGTAGAAGGATTCTCGAGTATCGCCAGACCCATGACCCAATTGCTGAAGAAGGACAAGAAGTTTGAATGGACCGACAAGTGTGAAGCAAGTTTTCAAGAACTCAAGAGGAGATTGATTTCAGCCCCAATCTTGATAATGTCGGATATCACGAAGCCCTTCGATGTGTATTGTGATGCATCCAAGATTGGTCTCGGATGTGTGCTAATGCAAGAAGGCAAAGTTATATCTTATTTATCGCGACAACTGAAGCAACATGGGCAAAACTACCCAACCCATGACCTCGAACTCGCAGCCGTAGTTCTAGACCTGAAAACATGGAGACATTACCTAATGGGAAACCGTTGTGAGATCTATTCGGATCACAAGAGCCTAAAGTATATATTCACCCAGAAGGAACTGAATATGAGGCAGAGAAGATGGATTGAGCTAATCAAGGATTACGATCTGGACATTCACTATCACCCTGGTAAAGCCAATGTGGTAGCCGATGCCCTTAGAAGATTGCCGTGCCGCTTGAACTCCATGATTTTGAAGGAGCAACCAAGTCTGCACAAAGAGATGGAAGATTTTCGAATAGAATTAGTAAGTGAAGGATTTTTGGCTAGCATAGAACTCTAGCCCACTTTGATCAGTCAGATTAAAGAGGCGCAGAAGGGAAATGCTAGTATTGACGGAATCAAGCGTCGTATCGGTACAGGCAAAGTACCTGGATTCACCAAAGACGAAGAAGGAGTTTTGTGGTACAAAGGATGCCTTTGTGTACCATCAGATTCTGAGTTGAAAGAAGCTATTTTGAAGGAGGCTCATGATACTCTTTATTCTATCCATCCCGGAGGAACTAAGATATATCAAGATTTAAAGGAGCAATTTTGGTGGCATAGGATGAAGAGAGAAATCGGAAGCTATATCGCTAAGTGTGACATTTGTCAGCGAGTCAAGGCAGGACATCAAAGACCCGCTGGATTGTTGCAACCCTTGCAGATTCCGGAATGGAAATGGGATTCTGTAGGAATGGACTTTATCACTGGACTAGCTACTTCTAGTAGGGGAAATGACTCTATCTGGGTCATAGTGGACAGATTGTCCAAAGTCGCCCATTTCTTGCCCGTCAAGACCACATATCAGAGTTCGAAGCTAGCGGAGTTGTACATCGCTAGAATCGTTAGTTTGCATGGAGTCCCCAAGAACATCGTATCGGATCGAGGAACTCAGTTTACCTCGAGATTCTGGAAGAAAGTCCAAGAAGGTTTAGGAACCCGTCTAGATTTCAGCACCGCGTATCACCCTCAGACCGATGGACAAACGGAGCGAGTAAACCAATACTCGAAGATATGCTGAGAGCATGTGTGTTAAAATATGGATCCAAGTGGGAAGACTGTCTGCCGCTTGCAGAATTTTCGTATAACAACAGTTATCAAGCCAGCTTGCAAACGGCCCCATTTGAATTTATGTACGGAAGGAAGTGTCCGCACCCCTTTGAACTGGTCGGAAGTAGGAGAGAGTCAGATCTTCGGACCCGGCATCCTACGAGAAGCAGAAGAGAAGGTTCACAAGATTCGTGAGCACCTCAAGACCGCCCAGTCCAGACAGAAGAGTTACGCCGATAAGAGACGTAGAGACCTCGCCTTCAACATAGGAGATTTTGTTTATCTGAAAGTGTCGCCATTGAAGGGAATGCAGCGTTTCCAACTCAAAGGAAAGTTAGCCCCCAGATATATCGTACCTTTCAAGATTCTGAACCATCAAGGAGAAGTGTCATACCAATTGGAACTACCTGAAGAGATGTTAGTCGTGCACTATGTGTTCCACATCTCGTTACTTCGCAAGTGTCTCAAAGTCCCAGAGAAGACCGAAGTGTTCAAGAATATCGATCATCGGACCATAGAGATCAACGATGACCTGACCTATCCTGAAGTACCCATCCGTATTTTGGAAGAAGCTTTTCGAACTACCCGAACCCAAAGTATCAAGTTTCTCAAGATTCAGTGGAGCAACCACACAGAAGAGGAAGCTACCTGGGAGCGCGAAGATCACATATCATTTGAAGAGTTTCCCGATCTCTTCAAATCCTAGGTAATCTTTTCGTCCTTTTTAAAATCTCGGACGAGATTTTGTTTAAGGGGGGAAGGTTTGTAACATCCCAAAAATATTGAACTTGAATCATCAAACTCTAAGCATCAAAATTAGGGTTAACAAAAAACTTTTCTAATTAAAATTATGAAAGCATGCATATGTGTATGCATTTAATTTGAAATTCTTTTGAACCAACTTGTTTATGTGTTTCTTTGCTTGTAAAATGTTTCTTAGGTGAATTAAGCATCATCTAAAACATTTCCCACACTTTTCCTAAAGACAAGTAAATCAAAACAAATAAAATAAAGGAATGGTCATTTTGACCAATTTAACTCCCATGCCTACTTTGGCTGCCTCAAACTTTCAGAACCTAATAGAAACTTTTCTGGATCTTTGCACCCCTTGAATGTACTCATAACAATGTATCAAGGCCCACTTTGTGATCATCCAGAAACTTTCAAATGCATAGTTTAAATGACAATTCAAAATTGAATCTTTATCATATGGGAAGATCCCACTTTTTCAAAAACCACTCAAAGAAGCTCAACTTTCAAAACCCAAGCATCTGCAGACTCACCAGCACCAATATAGCACACCCACCAAAAATCTTTTCAAAATTCAAAACTTGAATTCATGCGGCCATTTCATCAAACAGGTTGCAGACACAAATCATCAAAATCCTAAACACTATAGTGAGCAGTGATTGAAGCCTAACTTGTTCCCTCTTTAGCTCACAACCATCTCAGTAGATCATCTAGTAAGTTAAACCAAGCACTAGCCTCACTGTAAGCTTGGCATTGCCATCAATGGTGAACAGCCGAGCACACCCATGCCACCCTAGTGGAGACAGCAAGCTAGGAGGAGAAACAAGCCTAGCCAGCATGTCTAGGAGGCAGCCCACCGCCACTCCCTGTCCACCGCTCTAACCTTGCCAACCCCTGGACCACACGCACGGACCGCGCCCAGACCGCCAGCGACCATGCCGAGCGTGCGCCAGAGCGCCACCCTCGACCGAAGCCCACAGACCGCGCGCCGCCCTCGCCGCGTGCATACACGATCACCACCGACCCAGGAGACTGCCAGACATCCTCGTTCGCCGCCCCGTGACGCACAGCCACCGCTCGCCGTCGAAGACGCCGCCTCTGCCACGCAGAGCGTCGCATGTTCCAGACCAAGCCGCACCGCCCCACGCCTCAAAACCATGTCGTTGAGCATCACCAGGAAACACCGCACTGCCCCTACCTTCGCCCATGCCAATAGCCGCCTGTACCATCGCCCCTGACGAGCTCACCGTGCGCCCCGTCGGTCCCCTCGCTCGACTATAAATAGAGGCCACCCCCGCTCGAATTCTTCACACCATTCTACTCCCCTCTCATCACTGATCATGCCACACCGTTTCCGGAGCAAGGCGAGCAGCACATCGCCGGAATTTCACCGGAGCCCGCCGCCTCTGGAGAAGAAGGGCGCCATCGATTGCGTCCATCCCAGGAGCTGTCACGACCATCCCTGAGTTCGCCGTCGTTGACTTCGTCGTTCGCCCGCCTCGTCGACCCTCGCCAGCACCCCGGTGAGCCCCCAGCAACCCCCACTAGCCGCGCTAGGTTTCTTTCTCGCCGGCGTTGCTCAACGTCGACGATGACTCTCAGCCGTTGGATTAGAATCAGATCGAACGCACCACGTTGCCCCGTACCGCTTTGCACCCCCTGTATCACTAACGAGTGGGGACACCCACTTAAGCAGCCCGCGGGAGCACTACGCTTAGCAGGCCGGCCCAGTATCGTTTCCCGCGCAGCCCCGTTATTTGAATTAAACCTTTTCCATTTTATTTCAAACTCACTTCTGTACCCAACTTAAAAAATCAACCCAGATCGATTCAGTGCATCAAATTGAATGAAACTAATTTTGTTAGAAAGGTCTGGGAATGCTAAATCCAAGCCCGTTGGATTCAAGTCATTTGGATCTATAGATCACCCATCGTAAAAATAACAAGGCAGCAGCTTTTCTGTATTCAAACATTTTTAAAATTTAAACCATAATAGCTTTTGAGTTGATTCCAACTCTCAAAAATCACATTTAACCATACCTTTCAGAATATATAAAAATATATAGGTTTACTTGCAGAAATAATGTTCAAGTAATAAAAGAATGCTACATAGGCATTTCTAGCCACTTTAATTAATTAAAATAAAAGGGTAAAACCTTATTAAATTGTGACACCACTTTAAATCATATTCCCATGGACTAAAATATGTGGTGATGACATGTGTCAACATGATCCCATGTTTGGTTTGGAGAATATTAAATCTTAAGTAGTTTTTCAATGAGTAGAAATTACTTTTCTAAAAATAAAAGGAATTAAACCAAGCCTTAATCTTGTAATGTTAGAGATGATGTTAGATCATCTATAGGACCCTTGTGTGTGATGATTGCAAGTATTTAAGTATTTTTTAGTGATTGTGTACCTCGTATTTATTCATAGACGATAGTACCGACCAAGGATACGAGGAGGAAGGAGGATTCTACGAAGAAGAAGCCGAGGAGAACTTCAACCACTGCTCTGCACATGGCAAGCTTATATTGACACTAATGCAAGCCTGATACTACTAGTGAATGTGCAAGCTAACCCTTGCAAGATACCCTACTGATGCCACAAACCACTACTTGCTACTATGACCACTATATGCCTTAAGTATATGTGATCATATCCACTTGATAAACCAATCCTAGTTTTTACTTACAAGCTTTATACTTTATTTCTTTATCAAAGCTCTTACTTAGAGTTTACTGGAATAAATGGTAGATACTAGAAGGATATGTGAAGGTTGCATAAAGAGCATAAAATTTGGCCTAAGCTAGATAATCTTGATGTCATCTTAAGGCATGAGATTAAACTTAGCTGAAACTCCATTAGTTTACCACCCCTCATTAGTGCTTACCCCCACTTATAGATGCTAGTGCTAAGCATAAAACTTGATCAACATTAGATGGGAATACTTGGTGAAAATGGTTATGAAAACCTTGGAATGATGGATCATTCTATTGAAATGTTTTGGACATGTGTTTCCGAACACCTGATGATTTTGGTGATGAAAATGTTGAGGCATGAGACTTAGCCCTTTATAAAACTGATGGTTGTCTGGATGCGATACCATTCCAATTTTATCGTACAACCAAAATACCCGAAGATTGGGTAGGGATTGACTGGAAACTTATATACCTTAGTATTAGTTCCCTCATGGCCAAGGTCTAAGCTGAGGCTACCTTGTGAAGATTGTCCACCTGTGCAGTACCTAAGATGACAGTTGGTCATGGTTGGGAGGCCAAACTCACAGGAGAGGTGCTTATACTAAGGCGTGTAATCAAAAGGTTAGGATTGATTATCCGCATACTGAGTATGGTGAATTCAGGATTTGTTCCCGACGGATGTATCGAATGTTGTGGTGAAAGTGTACAATCTCTACAGAGTGTCAAACTATTCGAATAGTCGCGTCCGTGGTTATGGACAGTTGGAGTGGCCATACTGTTCCCCCGTCAGACTTTTCAAAATGACTTGTGAAATGAATTGAGACTTTGACTTGACCACAACAGGGTTGTGACATGAGTTACAAGATCCCACTTAGGAGTTATAAAATTGTGATTAGCTTTGGAACTTCGTAGAGATAAATCTGGCTTTTGCAAAACAACCCTAGAGTCTAGTGTCCTATTATCCAAAAACCCCTTTACCTATTAGTATTAGTTTGTGAGTACTTAAGGAGTACTCATGGCTTTGTCCCTGGCTATTCCCATGGCCAGACTATGAAGAGGAGTACCTGGAGGATGGACCCTAGGACGATTACGACAACTAGGATCATCTCCCATCGTCAGCATTGCCTGTGACCGCGAAGATGGAGCTTCGCCTACGCTACCATTATTATTACGCATTTCGCTGCTTGATGTTGTATTAAGAACTGGATCATGAGATCCCTATTTGTGTAAGAACTTATGTATGGTTTGTAATGGATGATGTACTATGGTATCCAATTCTGTTATGTCTCGCAAAAATGGTAATCCTGGGATTGCGATGTATGGCATAACAGGCATCTGGGATTAAAAATCCGGGCGTTGACACTTTATCACTATCCACTAGTAGAAAATGGGCTATTAGTCCCGGTTCATAAGGGAATTTAGTCCTGGTTTCCCAACTGGGACTACGGAATCAGGACTAAAAGCTCCCCTTTAGTCTCGGTCCTGCCACAAGCCGGGTCGAAAGTCACTCCATGTGGCCATGGTGTAGAGCAGGGGCTGGAGGACCTTTAGTACCGGTTTGTAACACGAGCCGGGACTACATGAGCTCCACTATGGAAGAATTTTGGGGGTTTCGGCTACCGCGGAAGCGAGTGGCTATGCGGCAGCAGGTTCTGCACATTATTTTGGGGCGGTTTTTTGCCGCGGCAGGAGGATCGGTAGAGGAGGGAGAGCGAGGTTTAGCGTTTGTGACGTGCAACGAAGGAACCATTACATAACATCTTCATGAATATAGAGATTAAAGAGTGACATCTTCCTTCATGCTTGGTCGAATATATTACATATAGTACAAGTTCATGCATATATATAATATAATTTCTCTTACGATCCCTATTGTATAAATATAAATTCCCTATGGTATTCTCCGGTTGGACATATGACTTCCTTAATTAAGAATCCCGCCAGTTCCTCTTGAATTGATCGTACATGCTCCTTTGATAGGAGACCATCCCGCATCCGTTCGATCTAATTTAAAGAGGGGATCAACATATATGAATGAAACTCAACACAATTGATGTTAATAAAATAATATTGTGAACATTGTTGACGTACTTCAAGTTGTTTTGAAAATCTGCCTAGCTCACATGTTGTCTCACGAATGTACTCGCAAATGTAGTATCTACATAAATTATCCCATCTTCCTACCTCAAACACTTCATGAGAATAGAGTTCAATCAAAATAATAACCAAGCATGGTAATGGTATTGAAACAATAATCAAAGAGATGCACATACCTAGCTATAGTACTACTTACATCGAGTTGTATAAATGTCAGCTCCTCTTTCTATCCACTCCTAGCAGCCTTGATGAACCGTTTCCAAATCCTGTCCGGCAAAGAAAATGAGTAAATGAGTTGTTAAGTACTTGATATCAGGAAATAAACAAAAGATGCCGATATAGTGCGATAATGATTGGAATTACCTCTAGAGCATATAAACCAGGTTCGACCATTTCTCAGGGTTTTTATGTTTCAAGTCCATGACAAGTGCTTTTTTGGTGTCAACTTGAATGAATAGTAAAATAAAGTTAAACCTGCACACTTATAACTCATAAATTACACTTAACTTCGAGTAAACAAAATCGAATGTGTACAAGATAGTAACACTCACTCGAAATCGTAAGGAAATAGTATTTCCATTTTGGTTTGTTGTTTCACTAAAAACCTTAGCAAGTAATCCTCCATTTCCCGAGCATTCTTTTTTTTACCGTATATTCATTAATGGTATTTTGGTCAATGAACCCAAGGTCATAGATTTGTCCTATTTTGCATTCGAGAATATTCAATCTATATAATAGCGTACAAAATAATATAGTGAGGATAATTATACATGTAATGAACGAGCTGAGCTAGAGACTTAATTAGGGAAATAAATCACTTACATAAAATAGAAACTAACGAGAGTTTTGTCGAGAGAATCTTGATTAAATAACTGAAACAATTCTGAAAAGTCAATGTGTATCTCGTCATTTCCACGGAATAATGCTCATCTCTAACTGACGCTATGAGGATGATCTTCCCTTCCTTTGAGGCTTCCATATACCACTCATGCAAGTTTTGCATTTGTGTATGGAGATGCGGGACCTCCTTAGATCTGAAAAGAGGCTTTCCATACTCGTATTTGTATGCTAATTTAGCCTTAGGAATTTTTTCTTGCCTACAAATTGATGAACAAACATACCAAGTTCTCTAGCGATTTCTTGGATTAGTCATGAAACCACCAGATCCTCATCGAAAAACACTTTGAGAGCATGGGGGGAGGGGGGCACGATTGTTTTTTCTGTTCTCCGAGTTGGGGAATTGTTTTCCCGCATGCACTACTACTTCCCTACTGCTGTAGATTCGCTTTATGTGATTTCATAATAGAGCGGTCATAGTATGATGGCAGATAAATTGACCTTGGTCTTTCAAGCAATTCCACAAAGTGTTTCACTATTTTGGGTCCTATATACTGCTTTGGCGGGGCATGTTTTGGTGCCAGTTGGCGTTTCACATCTTCATGCATGATCCTTTTGTTTTTCTCATCAGTCATTTTGTAAGGTAACCTGGCAGGAGCTACATTGGCTTTCTTCCTTGTACCTGCTGAGGATTTCTTCGCAGCTGTAGTACTTGGCGCTAAAGCGGCGGTGCTCTTCCTCTTTTGCAATCGGGACGGAGTCCGCTGACGTGGCAGAGGCGGTGGAGACGGCTGAGGCGGGTGGAGTCTGCTGATGCGACGAAGGTGACGGAGGCGGCGGAGTCTACTGACACGACGGTGCCTACAGACACGATGGAGGCGACAGAGGCGGGGGAGTCTGCAAATGCGGTGGAGCCTGCAGACGCGCTGGAGATTGAGCCGGATTTCTACTGTGAGAAGTCTGTGGCCTTGGCATCCAATTTGGAAGCACGATGTATTCCTTTCGTTATAGAACGGTGCTTTTCCTGGATTCTCCCAGTTCATTCAGATCCCCTTCACCTTCAAGGAAGTCAAGCTTCAGCTGCTCAAATCCGTTCATAACTTCATCCACCCCGATAACAGCGTAGCCATATGGAATCGGAGAGCAATGGTAAGTTGGTCTAGGTCCAGAAGGTAAGGTAAAGCCGATCGCCACCTTCATGTATATGTTCACACCTTTCACATGTAGCTCACAATTTGCTGGCTCTGTGATATCATCCATGGGTTAGCGAGGAGCCATCGTCAGTGCATCACCATGAGTCAGAAGCTCTGTGGAATCCATCGTTAGATCATCAGCCAAGAGCTCCGTGGAAGACACACTGCTTTTCCACCGAGATGGTGGTCCGGTAGCATCAAATGTAGGATCTTCGTCTTGCTGCTGAGATGGGATGGTAGCTTGCTGGCCAACTGTGTTTATTTTCTCCTGCTGCCTCCTTAATGTTTCTTCTATCTACTGCATCTGGTTTGCCTCCCTGTCCTTTCTTCTTTGATGGCTTATATGGGATATTTCTTCCTATCGTCGAGAAACCCGAGCTTCCATAGAATGGAGCCTTCAGTGCCTCTTGTTCGTCCTTTGTGTTCTTTATTCCCAAGGGCGCATGTCAGCTCGTCATTCTCTCTATCAGGCTGGAACTTCCCCTCCTCCACTTCCTCCATTGTAGTTTTAAGGGCCTTGTAAGGTGTTGCAAGATGTTCTTTTGTAAAAATACACTTCCTTGTTTCTGGGTGCAACTTTCCCCCATGCCCGTAGAACCAAGAGTTTGCCCGTTCGACCCACTTTGATGTCTCTGGAGGGATCCCTTTCTCAATCAGGTCATTCTCATCTCTCTCCCACTTAGGCCTGACAACCTAGTAGCCACCTATCCCCATAACATGGTAATATTTCTTCAGCACATCATTAGCCTTGTTTATTTCTAAACTTTTCCACAAATCGTCCCAGTGATTTCTTAGCTTTTCATTTGCTCCGGTGAACTTTAGAGTCTTATTTTCCAGGACATACATCTTATACAATCTTTTCTTGTGGTCTCTGAATTGTGTGGCCATCTTCTTAAGAGCCCATTCCTTGACTTTTTGCCCTATAACTTTGTTTTGTGGATCCACCTCTAGCGGTAGGGTGAAATTTTTCATGAGCATATTCCAAAGCATATCTTTGCATCTATCCTCGACATAACTAACTCCATCCGACTTTGGATTATTCCATTCTTGAATGGTGATCGGGAGGATGTCCCTAACAATAACGCATTGAATTACAAATAATCTTGCGTTGTGCGCGGGAGCAATCGTGGTGCCATCTGCAGCAACTTCTTCGATCGTGAACCTGGCATCATGGGGCAAATTTTTTGTTGGGCGTCATTTGCTTCCAGAAGGTTGCTTCGATCCAGAGGGCTAAATAAGAAAGAATCGTAAATATATATACAAATCAATTAATGCAACTAGTCAGTAATGACTTAATTTATATACCTAGCCGGAGTTTGTAGTCAAGGTTCCCTCATCGGAGCGGTCTCTTCGCTCACCCGGAGTCATATCTTCCCTCACCGGAGTCGTCTCTTCGCTCGAGATCCTCCTCTACCCCCTCACCGTAGTCGTTCAGATAATGTGAGGTGATATCTTCACCGACTATCATACCATGCAATATATCTTCTTGATCTTCGTCGCACTCAATAGTTTCTACAAAGACTTGCTAGTTATTTCAATGCTATAAACACAAGAAAGTGCTAATAAATTAAGGACACGTCGCGAAATGGTTGCCTCCATGGAGTTAAGAAAACAAATGACTGCAAGTGCATAGATCAATTGTAACTAGTTTCAAAGTAAAGATATCGAACCCACAAAGAGCTATTGGTAAAGGTCTTTATGCCCCTCGTCACTATCTACCAAAGGATACTTGTAAGATGCCTTTGATTTCAACTAAAGGGTGTTTGAAATGTTTTTGGTTGTGTGTAGAAAAGTAACTAAAACAAGTAAAAGAAAGCAAGTAACAAGATTGTGTGAAAGCGTGGTTGAACTCAATAGGGATAAAATGTTCTCAGGGATGTAGAATACACCTCTAGCATGGTATTGTAGTTATTAATAATTTAATATAATATACTTCTTGTGTCATGAAATATGTGGACAGAGCTCCATAATAAGATGTTCACTAGAAGGCCTGTAGGAAGCCACTTTGTTGAGCCAAGAGTGAAGTATCCTCTAAATAACCACTATGATGCCTAAGAGAAGTCACCCATATAGACCACCACAATTAAGGGTTTCCCCATGGATATCATAATTAGCTTAGGGAGTCCCTCTTTATTCCCCCTTTGACCGCTTAGTTCATGAGCCAACGCCAAACTATCACGGGGCCATTCCGGGTATGATCCCAAAGCACGCCCAAAGGGTTTCTCCCTCTCTTTAGTCCCGAGGGAAAATGGTATGTGTTCTACTTTCACATACCATCTAAAGAGAGAGATCAACCACAAATTATAAATCAATGATAGACCGGCAAGTCATATGGACACAAGAATAGATCATCTTTATTGCAAATTCATAATAGTGCTAGGGTTTCTCCATCTCCCCAAGTAAAAGGAACTACTCAGACATGGAAGCAATCAACAACATCATCATAATCAAATGGATGGATGAAAGTACTGAAATAAATCTAGTGCAAACCACAATTGGATCTGGAATTACAACAAGATCTAATGGATGAAGGATAGAGGTGATGGTGGCGATGTGGGTGCAACGGTTGAGGATGAAGGGATGATGCATTGTCCTCCAATGATGCGTGGATCAACAGGGATTTCTCCCTAGCCAAGTTCCTCCTTTAGATCCCTTTCAGATGTGTTTTTCGTGGTTTCTGGTGGCTGTGAATGTCAGATCCTCCAGTCGTGTTTGCCAGGTGAAAGTATTTGACGAGGCGGTCCCGATGGCGCATGGTACGGGCGGATGGTATGGGCGGGCCCTAGATATACCACAGGTCGTTACCGACACTGGATGCCTCTCCTTGATTGGTATTTTCCCAAGAGCGAAGGTAAATCCACAAAATGACTTTTATCACTTTAAAATGTCACATTATAGTATAGCTATAATTGATATGTTCACAATAGACTTAATGAATTTGGAACCTATTGAAATAAACACAAAAAGGTGCACGTGAACACCATGAAATACAAAAATCCCTACTCTATTTATGCAAAAACTATAGGTAAAAATGCGTAAATTTTGGACTCAACAACTCCCCCAAGATAGGCTCTTGCTCATCCCCGAGCAAGATGGTGGCTTATGGACAAGATCATCATGTTCATGAGACACGAGTCGTTACAATAAGTGAGGCAAAAATTTGAAACAGGAATACAACATCCGATGTAAAGAAGCGTCGGGGGTATTATCATACCCTTACACATTACATGACTTAGAGGCTTACACACCTTCTCTAGTATCAATGAAAATATAAGAAGATCCTAGCAATTCAACATATCATTTAATCATTGAGTTTAGAAGAGCAATTTGTTTAGTAATGAATATTCATGATCATTTTGCTTTTCCTCTACTCTTGATTCTTTTGATAGATGCTATCTCTTTTTGCTTCTTTTGAATTTTGTCTATCTATGCAAATGTTTCATTATTTTCTTCTTGTTCTCTTTTTTTTAAATACAACTATTTTATCATGCTCACTACTTTGATGGCTACTACGAAAACTCTTAATTATAATACGCTACCAGAATTCTTTTCATAGCCTAATCAATACTCTTATTAGTGTGGAAGTCCCTAAAATCATGACAGCTGTACAAGTATCATAATACTTAATCTAGTTCAATCATCTAATATGATAATCATGAATCATAACATACTTCAAATATCATAAAGTCTCGCAACCCAATGGATATAAATCATCTCTTCAACAAGGGAACTCGAAATTGATGCAACTAATGCAAACTCTGAAATTTAAAGTCTAAATACATGCGGAAAAGTAAACATGCTCAAAACTATAAGATAGATTACAAGGCTCTCATAGATCTCCCAAGCTTGGAATCAAACCGGGTGGATCAAATAATTCCTTGTGTGTGCTTACTCCTTCTTGGGAGTGAGGAAATCATTTCCCCCTCTTCTTCATCCGCCTTGAGGTTGCAGGCAGGAACAATATACGCAAATCGGGTGGACATCTCCATAATCCTGGCATGCAGCTTAATAATTATCTTCCTTAGAGTCTTCATGTCATCAGACATCTCCATGATAATTTTGGTTAGGAGTTGTACTCTACCGTCAATGTCATCGACCTTCCTTTCTAGGTATTTTCCCATCATCTAGTAAGAGTCAACTCCTTCCCCAATAGTTCAACACAATCTTTAGAAATTCTCTCAAGGCTTTCAATCTTTTCTTGAATCTCATCGCGTTTTCCTTCTTTGTGAAAAGAAGATTCGAGAGGATATTTGAGAGAAGATCTACGCAAATTTTATTTGTAAGGGTTTGGTGGAGATTCCTCCTTGGTCTTCCTTTGCTCCACATGTATGAGCATCTCCAATTTCTACGGGAACATGTCTTTCCAATTGGGGAGTGGAACGACTTGTTGGGGCTCACAGAATGAGGAGGATGAAGTGTCTCCTTTGGATCCCTTTTTCTTGGCTTGTGCTTTGTTGGTTCTCTCCTTATTGGTCTAGATTTGCTTGATATGAAAAGGCTGTATAGCCTTTGAACAATCAAGTGAGATCTGAGATTTCATCGTAAAGTAGGAGGAAGGCGGCTAAAGATCTAAGATTGGACAATAAAAGTCAAAATGAAAAAGAAAGAAATCAACTATTTGAGGAAGAATCGTAGGCTCTTGAGTCGGTTATGGGGTCGGTATGGACGGGATCCGCCCGTACCGCACGCCCGTACTGATAACTTACCGCCTACTCTATTTTTTCATCATAGATGAAATGACATGAACAAAAGAAGAAATCAAAATAGTACCGGTGACGACCAGCGGTACGGGCATATGCACCCGTACTTCCTGGTCATACTGAAATGCAGAAATACGCTCGGCGGTTCCAGTACCCATAATAACCTGCGGTACGGGTGCAAGCACCAGTAATTCCTGTCCGTACCAGGTCAAGAAACAGCCATACAAGTTCAGAGAAAATCAATAAAAGCAAAGAGCAAGGAGACACATGCTAAAATGACTTCAATCTAGCAATAATCCATAGACTTGAGATTTCATTACCTTATTTTGTTAAATTCCTCGGCAGAGATCAAAGAGACTACCTCGATGACGTTATCCTCCTCAACTCTATAGTGCTTCAATCGTTTCCCATTGACGACCCAAGATGAAGAAGATGGTGTAGTGTTTTTCAATCTTACCGCTCCTGAAGGATATGCCTTATCGACTTCATAGGGTCCTTCCCATATGGACTTCAACTTTCCTGCAAAAATCTTAAGTCTAGAATTGTGGAGCAAAACCTTATCTCCCGATTTAAACTCCTTGCCTTATATTTTTTATTATGTCATTTCTTCACTTTTTATTTAAATATACTAGCATTCTCAAAGGCCTCATTCCTGAGTTCATCCAAAGCATGAATATCTAAGAGTCGTTTTCTACACTAGTTTTGAAATCAAAATTCATAGTTTTAATAGCCCATCGAGCTTTATGCTCAAGTTCTAATGGAAGGTGAAAAGTTTTACTGTAAACCATTTTGTATGGCGTCATTCCCATATGATTCTTGAAAGCCATACGATATGCCCATAGTGCATCGTTAAGCTTTAAAGCCCAATCCTTAGCTTTAAAGCTCAATCCTTTCTTGACTTGTTCATCGTTTTTTGAAGTATAACCCTGATCTCCCGATTAGACAACTCCACTTGTCCACTAGTTGAGGGTGATAAGGTGAGGATACTCGATGGTCCACTCCATACTTCTGAAGTATCTTGTTAAAACTTCCCTTCATAAAATGAGTTTCGCCGTCAGTAATGAACAATCAGGGTACTCCAAACCTGGGGAAAATGATATCCTTGATCATCTTAATGGAGGTGGCTGCATCTGCGTTAGAATTGGGTATAGCTTCCACCCATTTGGTAACATAGCCTACAACAACAAGAATATGAGTATAACCATTAGAGGGGACAAATGGCCCCATAAAGTCCATTCCCGAAAAATCAACGGCTCTATTACTAAATTATATTTCATATTCATTTATTGAATTTTACCAATATTACTCATTCATTGGAAAGCATCATAATTCTTAACATATTCATGAGAGTCTTTAACTAATGTATGTCAATAAAAACATGACTGCAGGAGCTTGGCTGCAGTACGATGTCCAGCGTGATATCCTCCATAAGGGCTATCATGACAAGCTTTAAGAATGGACTTTACCTCGTCCTCGGGTACACATTTTCTGATCACTCCATCCAAGTTGTGCCTGTATAGGTAAGGACCGTCCCAAAAGTAATATTTTAAATCATTGAAAAATTTCTTTCTTTGATGGTAATCCATTCCTTTTAGTAAGAACTTTCCTACAAGAAAATTAGCATAGTCCGCAAACTAGGGATCACGAGGTTATATGACTACAAGATATTCTCTTGGCAAAGATTCATTAATAGGGACGGGATCCTCCATAATTCCTTCCATTCGTGATAAATGGTCAGCAACAGGATTATCCTTTCCTCTCATATCTACTATCTGCATGTCATATTCTTGTAGAATCAAGACCCATTTAATTAATTGGGGCTTAGCGTCTTTCTTAGCTATAGGATGTCTTAAAGCTTGATGATCAATATGAACTATTACCTTTGAGTTGATAATGTAGTGTCTAAATTTATCACAGGCAGAAACCAGAGATCATTTATTTTCTAATTGTTGCTTTGCTGATAGAGTTTGGAGAAGTATGTGTATTGATTGGATTTCAGCGACAAGCATTTCAGAGATGTTCGAACATGCTAGACAAACTTTTCAAGGCCTGAAATTCATGGAGGTAGTGACCTATGCTTTATGGGGCATTTGGAAATGTAGAAACAGTCTAATGTTCGAAGGAAAACAAATTGATTTTAGCGCTTGGAAGGCTGTGTTTAAATACGATCTAGAGTTGCTCACGCACAGGGTTAAGCCCATGCACAAAGCCATGCTGTCTTCTTGGCTTGAATCCTTTTAAACTTGTGGCTGCCTGTTTGTAAATATGTAACTCTATTATCTTTAATCTAGTCTAGTTTAGAGTAGCCCATGTAATTATATCCTCGAGAATTTTGGCCTAAGGCCTTTTTATCCTTTATTAATATAAAATTATACTATAGGGGGCTCCCCAACGGTTTCACGGTCAATTTTGTTTATCACACACAAAAACAATAGCTAAAAATTCTTTTTTGGTTGTTGCATAGTTCTTTTGATCTTCGTTAAAAACTCGACTTACATACTGAATGACATTAAGATTCAATCCATCTCTTTCTCCTAAAACAGCTCCAATAGCATAGTCACTAGCATCACACAAAATTTCGAACGACTCATTCCAATTTGGTGGTTGAATGACAGGGAAATCAATGCCTTTTTTAACTATTCAAAAGAATCATTCAATCTGTATCAAAGGCAAAAGGGTATCTTTATGTAATAGATGAGTTAAAGGGGCAGCTAACTTAGTGAAGTATTTAATAAAATGTCTATAAAAATTGGCATGCCTAATAAAGTTCTTTACCCCTTTTATATCTTGCGGAATTAGGAGTTTTTCCAATGTGATCCAATTTTGATTTATCAATCTCAATGTTCTTTTCTGAAACCTTATGCCCAAAAAACTATACCGTCCCTTACCATGAAGCGGCAATGCTCCCAATTGAGGACCATTTTGGTTTGCCTACATCGCTGCAAAATTCTATTTAGATTATAGAGGCATTGCTCAAAAGTGGTTCCATAAATAACAAAGTTATCCATAAGGACCTCCATTGAGCTTTCTACAAAACTGTCTAATATTTTCAAATACACTCCTGAAAAGTAGCAGCTGTAGTACACAAACCGAAAGGCATTAGTCGATAAGCATAAGTTCCATAGGGGCACGTAAAAGTTTTTTTTTTCTGGCTAAATAGCTATTTGAGAATATCCGAAGTACCCATCAATAAAACAGAAATAAGATTTAGCGAACATCCTTTCCAAAATATCATTAATAAGAGGCAGTTGAGTGTGAGTTTTTATGGTCTCTTTGTTTAACTTCCTGAAGTCAATACACATCATATAGCCCGCTATTGTTCTAGCTGGGATTAATTCATCCTTATCATTGTTGATTATGGTTATACATCCTTCCCTAGGTATGCAATGAGTTGGACTCACCCTTTACTATCAGAGATTGGGTAGATGATACCACTGTCCAACATGCGTATAACTTCTTTTATTACTACCTCTTTAATTTTAGGGGTCAATCTCTTTTGATTGTCGATAGAAGGTTTAGAGTCTTCAATCATGGGTCTCTTGTGGGTCATTATGGAAGAGTCTATACCTTTTATATCATTAAGAGTATATCCAAATGCTTCATGTTGTTTGCTAAGGACCTCTAATATTTTTGTATTTTCCTCAGGTAAGAGATTTTCATCAAAAATCACCGGGCACTTACCTTCTTTATCTAAAAATTCATACCTGAGATTCGGAGGAAGAGGATTCAAAATGAGAGGTGGTGGATCCTCATCACGTGTTCTTTTAAGTTCTTCAAATTCGTCCTTGAGGTGAGTTTCAACCTCAGGTGCAGTATTGTGGATTTCACCCAAATCCTCTTTCGCAGAGTTGTTTGGAAGCGAATCATTTCTTGTCAAACTCCTCTCCAACTTAGATTATGGGGGTGAAAAAATAAATTGCTTCTAATTCTTCAATGGTCCTCTCCTCTTTAATTTTAACTTTCTTCTCATAAGGCAGCTTTGTGAATTGGCTATAATATATTTCTATAGCTTCTTCACCAACCTGCAAAGACAGAGCATGTTTCTTGTTGTCAATATCAATGCTCATAGAGTTATAAAAACATCTACCAAAAATAATGGGACATGAAGAGTTCAGGGGTATTTTAATAATATGAAAATCAACTAGGGACACAAAAGCTCCCACAGAAATGCAGACATTACGAAGTATCCCGTAAGTAGGATGCGTAGTCCGATTAGAAAGCATGAAGTCAACTTCCAATGGCTCAAGGTAAGACTCATCGAGATGGTCATGCAGCTCCTCATAGATTGTGTAAGGCATGATACTAATGGAAGAACTT
Organism: Avena sativa; assembly: GCA_916181665.1. Lineage (NCBI taxonomy): Eukaryota > Viridiplantae > Streptophyta > Magnoliopsida > Poales > Poaceae > Avena > Avena sativa. The sequence continues at coordinate 516,403,033 of OV702294.1, forward strand.
CAGTCACAAAACCCTACATACATAGTCCCCCCTAAGAAAGAAGGAATTTTCTGTTGACTTCTATTTTTCCAATCGAACTTGCCTCCTATCATATCAGATGATTCTTTTCTCACCATGACTACTTAATCTTTGAACATTTCCAGTTCTAGAAGTTCTTTTACTATCCCAATGTTTTGTTTGATGGTTCCCAGATCCTTAGTTAACCTTACCATGCTTTTATTCTTTTCACTTTTACTCTCTATCACTTTAGTTATTATTGTTTATTCCTTAACTAGCATTTTCTTCTACATTTGTAAATATTAATCCTTATGGCTAGTTTTGAGGGGGGTTTCTCCTCTTTAGGTGGTGAATAATGCTCCCAATCCTTTGGGATCTGCAGATTGTTGGCATAGGATTTAATAATATGAACAATTATACGATGGTCAAGATTAAAGTTCCCAAGCAATTTCTCTACCCTACCGGAGGCTAGAAATCTTCTTAAGCAATCATACTCTATGGGATTTTATTTATTAAACTCAGACTCACTGTAAGCTTTCTCTGTCCTATTCACCGTGTCTAACAAATTCCAATATCTGTCGACACTAAATTCGGTGAAATACCCATTAGTAAGGGAGTCGAGCTCATTTCTATTATCATCACTCAAACCTGCATAGAAGGTGTGTATCACCAACCAAGGTGGGAAATTATGATGGGGGCAGCATTCAAGCAGCCCGCGAAACCTTGTGTATCCTTCATGCAAGATTTTTTCGGGTTTTCCTTTAAAATTTGTGATCATGCGTCTTGCTCCAAGAGTTTTTGTCCTAGGAAAGAAATCAACTAAAAACAAGGAGGCAAGGTTCTCCCAGGAATTAGTTATCTTTGCGAAAATTTGAATGTACCAAGAACATGCCTCATAAATAAGAGTTTGAACAAAAAGAACAAATTTAACCTCATCCTTGGTTTGTATATTAAGGTGGAAAGTCCCACAAGTATCTTCAAAGAACCCTACATGCTCGTACGGGTCATCCATACCACCTCCTGCAAATATTTTTGAATGCAAAAGATATAAAAACATGGGGTTAATATCACACCCTTTCGGGTTATTGGATTTTAAAATAAGCATCCATGGGCGGACCGGAGTTCCTTACGGCCTCTAGCTGAATTATGTGTTGGTACTCGCCCATGATGTATTACTTGAAACTAGTAAGAAACTTTAGTAAAACAATTAGTAAAATAAGCAACTAAGAATAAATACCAAAAGCGCTTAGCTCCTAGGCAACGACGCTATAAAATAGCTTGATGACTGCAAGTGCACAGATCAATTGTAGCTAGTTTCGAAGTAAAGATTGTTGGATATATGTTCAAGAGGCAATAATAAAGTGGTTATTATCATATCTTTATTTTTATGATAAATGTTTGCATCCCATGATATAATTGTATTAACCATAAACATTAATACTTGTGTGTTTTGTAAACATAAAAGAGTCTCTAGTAAGCCTCTTGTTAAACTAGATTGTTGATTAATAGGTGATCATGGTTTCCTGATCATGGACATTGGATGTTATTAATAACAAGATGATATCAATAGGAGAATGATGTGATGGACACACACCCATAGTAATCATAGCATAAGATCAAGTCATTAAAGTTCGTTTGCTACAAAGCTTTTAAATACATAGTAACCTAATCCTTCGACCATGAGATCATGTTAATCACCATCATCAGATGAGTGCTTTGATGGCATAAAATGCCAATTCCGTAACTAGGTGTTTATAAAGGTGGCATTATGTATTCTGAAAGTACGTGTTTAAGCGCATGGATCAAGAGTGGGATTTGTCCATCCATATGACAGATAGATATACTCCGGGCCCTCTCGATGGAGTGCCATCCAATTGGCTTGCGAGCATGTGACAAGGTCACAAGGGATGTCACATCATAGTATGTGTAAAGAGTACTTATCGGTAACGAGGTTGAACTAGGTATAGAGATACTGACGATGAAATCTCGGATAAGTAAAGTATTGCACGACAAAGGGAATCGGTATCGTATGTAAATGGTTCATTCAATCACAAAGTCATTGTAGAAATATGTGGGAGCCATAATGGGTTTCCAAATCCCTCTACTGGTTATTGATCGGAGAGGTGTCTCCATCATGCTACATAGTTCACGAACCGTAGGGAGACACACTTAAAGATTCGATGTTGTTTAAAGTAGATATGGAATATGAGTTGGAGACCGAATTTTGTTTAGAGTCTCAGATTGGATCTAGGAAATCACAAGGAGATTCGGAATGGTTCGGAGAATAAGATTCATATAAGGAAAGTGGTTTTCCCGGGATCGGAATTTTTTTTGATGTTTTGACCAGATACTTCTAGAATGTTCTAGAGGGACCACCAGTGGTTCCACCACCTGTCAACACCTAGATTTTTAATCCTAGATGCCTGTTATGCTATACATCGCCAGGGACAAATCCATGAGTACTCTTTAAGTACTCGCAAACTATCACTAATAAGTAAGTAGTTTGAGTAGGAATCCTAAGCTCTAGGTTGTTTTGCAAAAAGCCAGATTTATCTCTAACTGAGTTTAGAAGTTAAGAAAACGTAACTTAATGTTTTACAACACCTAAGTGGGAACTTAGTTTTCAAATTCACAACCCTGTTGTGGTCACGTCAAAGTCATGATTCATTTCACAAGTCATTTTGAAAACATCTGACGACGGAACAGTATGGCCACTCCAACTGTCTATAACCATGGACGCGGCTTTTCGAATAGTTTGACACTCTGTAGAGGTGGTACACTTTCACCACAACATTCGATACATCCGCCAGGAACAATCCTGAATCACCATACTCAGTATGCGGATAATCAATCCTAACCTTTCAATTACACACCCTAGTATAGGCACCTCCCCTATGAGTTTGGCCTCCCAACCATGACCATCTGTCATCTTGGGAACTGCACAGGTGGACAATCATAACGAGGTAGCCTCAGCTCAAACCTCTTTCGCAAGGGAACCCATACTAAGGTATATAAACTTCCAGTCAAGCCCTACCCAAATTAGGGTATTGTGGTTGTATAGTAAAATTAGAATGGTGTCGCATCGAACCCAACCATCAGCTTTTATAAAAGGGATAAGGCTCATGCCTCAACATTTTCATCATCAAAATCGTCTGGTGTTCATAGCCCATGTCAAAACATTTCATTGGGATGACTCATCATTCCAAGGTTTTCATAATCATTTTTACCAAGTATTCCCATCTAAAGTGATCAAGTTTTATACTTAGCACTAGCCACTAAAGTTGAGGGTAAACACTAATGAGGGGTGCTACTCAAGTGTGACTATAAAATATAGATCTCATGCCTTAGTATGACATCTAGTTCTATCTAACTTAGGCCAAATTTTATGCTCTTTATGCTACCTATAATATCTTTACAAAATTCATAAGCACTAACTAAAAGTAATAAAGAAGTTTTGATAAAGAAATAAAATAATAAGCTTGCAAGTAAAACTGTGATTTGGTATAATCAAGGTTGCAAGTGTTAGCTTGCAAGGATGGCTTGATAATGGTAGCTTGCGTAGTTAACTTGTAGTGTTAGGCTTGCAAGTAGGACTTGCATGATTTAGCTTAGCTTGCCTTGAGTAGTGCAGTGGTTGAAGTTTTCTTCGTAGTAGTAGTAGTCCCCTTCCTCCTCGTATCCTTGGTCGGTACTAGCGTCTATAAATAAACACGAGGTACACAATCATCAAACAATACTTAACTACTTCTATTTAGCACACAAAGATTCACACTAGATGATCTAGCATCATCACAATCATCACATGATTAAAGACCTAGTCTTATTTATTTTATTTTGGAAAAGTAATATCTACTCATTGAAAACTACTTAAGATTTAATATTCTCCAATTAAAATATGGGATCATGTTGACACATGTCATCACCACATATTTTAATATTTTGGAATGTGATTTAAAGTGGCGTCACAATTTAATAAGGTTTAACAATATTATTTTAATTAATTAAAGTGACTAGAAATGCATATGGGGCACTCTTTTAATACTTGTCCATTATTACTGCAAGTAAACCTAGATATTTTCTATATTCATAAAGTTCTTGTCAAATATGATTTTTGAGAGTTGGAATTGAAGGGAATATTCCCTGAGAGGCAATAATGAAGTGTTTATTATGTGTATTCCAAGTATATGATAGATGTTTATTTTGCATGATATAATTGTATTAATACAGAAACGTTAATACATGTGTGTTTAATAAACAAACAGAAAGTTCCTAGTTATGCCTCTCTCATAAACTACCTCATTTATTAACAAGATGATCAAGGTTTCCTGATCATAGACATTGGATGTTGTTAATAACGAGATCACAACATTAGTGTAATGATGTGGTGAACATTCATCCGAAGTATAGCATTACGATCAAAGTCATTGAGTTTATTTTACTATAACAACTTATGAAAGTGATCCTAATCCTTGGACCATGAGATCATGTCAATCACTAACACCAGAAGAGTTTCTTGATAACATCAAACGTCACAGCGTAAAGTGTTATGTTGAGGCCCATGGATCGAGAGTGGAATTTGTTCATCCTGATGACAGATAGATATGTTCTGGGCCCTCTCGGTAATATCACATTGATTAGCTTGCAAGCAAGTGATTTGATCACTAGAATGTTATATCACAGGAACGAGAAAAGAGTACATGTCAGTAACGAGATCAAACTAGGTATGGAGATACCGATGATTGAATCTCGGACATGTAATATATCGCGAAACAAAAGAATTAATATACTAGCATAAAAGGTTCCGACGATCACAAGAAAGTCATCGTTGAATGTGTGTGAGTCAGTATGGTCTCCAGATCCCGCTTCTGATTATTGATGGGAGAAGAGTCTCGATCATGTCCACATTATTCGTGAACCATAGGGTGGCACACTTAAGAGACACCGACATCCAATTGGAGCAAAAGTTTCATGCCAGAAAGAATAACAAGCGTAGGAATTTATTTCAATAGATACCAAAACATGTTTTCGGGTGAAATTGCAGAAAGTGTTTTTGCATGTGAAATGAAATACTAGCAAGGGGTTATATGTGAATGTTTGTCATTAAAGTAATTGACAAAATTCTGAATAAATAAAATGAGTTTCATTTAATGAGAGTTTGCATTAAATTTGGTGGAAATTTAATGGGAATTTGAGTGGGATTTTGAGTGGAGGGAATTGAAAGGATTTCTATGAGTGGAGTGTCCACCCACATGAATGAGGGGAGGGCAAGGGGCCAGCCCATGCGCCGGCCACCCCCTTGGGGTCACCCCTCTCCTATAAAAGGCACCCCTCCTCACTTCTCACTTACACCTCCTCGTGAAGGATCTCTCTCCCCCTCTAGTATTTATCCCCATGGTCTCGGACTAGAGAGGTACATGTTCCCGGTGGCTATTCGGCAAGAAAGAGTTGTGCTTCCGCTGCATCGCTGGAGCGAGGAGGCGGAGGTTGCTCGGTGCCTCGAACGTGTGTGCGAGCACGGATGCGTTGTTGTTTTGCGGCTCTAGGACTTCCTCTCGATCTTGAGATCGGCAAGAGATCGTCTACATCAACCACGAGTTTGAATCGTTAAGCTTTGTCGGTCTTCAAGGGTATGTTCTCTACGGATATACATCCGCCCGTTGTTTGTATCTAGTAGATAGATCTTGGTACATAGTTGTTCCCATCGTAGGAATTTTTTTGTTTTCTATATTGCGAACCCTACAAGAATCAACTCAAAAGAATTTATGGTTGATTTTTCAAAAAAAATTGAATGCAGAAAAGTCTCTACCTTGTTATTTTTACTATAGATGATCTATAATTTCAAATGGTTTGGATCCAACGGGCTTGGATTAACAATTTCAATACCTTTCTAACAAAATTGGTTTCATGCAATTTGGTTTAGTGAATCTCTCTGAATCGATTTTTGAATCCACTAACATAACTAGGTTTGAACTAAAATGGAAAAATCAAAATTTGAATCTACTGGGTCGCGCGGGAACTAACTGGGCCAGCCCAATCTGCACAGCGCGCGCACAGCGGGCTGCTGACAGGGGGTCTAGGCATCATCGGCTCTATCTACGTGAAGCAGTGAGTTTCTATCTGGGCCGCGCGATTAGACTAGATCCTACGGCAGTGGTTTGTCGTATCCGTCGATCAGTGCCGGCGAGACTGAACCCTAACGCGGCGGTGGGGGTCGTGTGAGGCTTACTAGGGCTCCAGGTAGGGTCGGCATTGGGGGCGAATGGCGTTGTTGACGACGACGGTTTGAACGGTGGTCGCGGTGGCTCCTGGGGCAGCTCCAATCAACGGCTCCTCTTCTCCTCCTTCGTGGAAGACTCTAGTGAAATTCATGCGACCTGGTGCTCGCCTTGCTCCGGGGAAGGGCTAGTGGTGTTCTGTGAGAGGTGGGGAATGAGATGGTGTGGATAATTGAGGCTGGGTGGCCTCCTTTTATAGTCGAGCAAGAGTGGCAGTGCGGCATGGGCAGAGCTCATCGGGGTCGACGGCACATCGAGCTAATGGCATGGCAGAGGGTGTAGGCCGGTGCACGGTCTCCTAGCGATGCTCAAGGACTTGATGGCACGACAAGGGGCGATCGAGGCTGGTCGGAACGTGCTGGTGCTCTGAGCGGCACCGACGGTGGTTTTGACGACGCACGGGTGCTACGGGTTGCGCGACGGTGAACGGGGATGTCTGGGGGGTTCCTGGTGTCGCGGTGGTTGAAGGCACGGGCGACGAAGGCGAGGCACGGCGTGTACGTGTGTGTCGGGCGCGACGCTCTGGCATGCTCTCGGCATGGCGCAGATACAAAGAGAACGGTTGTGCTAGGGTGGTCCATGGCCTGGCTACGTGCAAGGGCTGGACAGGGGGTGGCGGTGGACGTCAGCTGCCTCCTGGATATGGTGTCTAGGCGCGACGCTGGCTCCTCCTAGCTTGCCATGGTCGGCTGGCAAGGGGGAGCTCGGGTGGCATGGCACTGGTGAAAGGGTAGGGGTGATAGGTTGATCAATGCACTGGTAGTCACTAGGGAGACAAGGGTGAGAACTGGAAACAAGAATTAGACAAAGCTTTGATCACAAACACTAGAAGTTAGGAAGTGTTTACTGTGTTCACCAACTATTTGATGAAATGGCCGAACGAAATTTAGTTTGAAAATTTTGAATGAAATTTGGTGGGTGCTCTGGACACATACTTGGTAGTATCTAGTTGCTTGGGTTTGGCAAGGTGCACTGGTTTGGTTGGGTTTTGAGAAATGGTGATCTTACCATATGAACTAAATTCAATTTTGATTTGTCCTTTGCATAGGTTTGGAAAATGTTTCTGTGGGTTTGCAAGGTGGGATTGGGTTCACTTTTACTTGGTATAGCAAGGGGTGAAAATAATTGGATTTGTTTCTGTTAGAAAACTTGGACTAGAAACACTCAAAGTGGTCTAGTGGTTAAGTTTGGTCAAAATGACCATTTGCTCATAATGTTTATATTTGAATTTCTCTTGATTTGATTCTGCTTGGAAATGATTTTGATGATGTTGTTTTCATCTTTAAACCAATCCTTGCTATTCATAGAAATATAACAAGTCATGGCAAGCATTCATGCATTCATCTCATACACACATGCATTCATATTGATTTTAATAAACAAAAGTTTTTGTTAACCCCAACTTGGGTGATTAGAACTTGATAATCTTGATTAATATTTTTGGGATGTTACAAACCTTCCCCCCTTAAACAAAATCTCGTCTCGAGATTTGAGAAAAAGAAAACTAGGATTTAAAGAGATTTGGAAACTCAGTCCTAATGTAATCTTCTCGTTCCCAGGTAGCTTCTTCTTAAGTGTGGTTACTCCATTGGATCTTGAGAAACTTGATACTTCGGGTTCTGGTGGTCCTGAAAGCTTCTTCCAAAATACAAATGGGTACTTCAGGATATGTTAGGTCCTTGTTGATCTCTATGTTTCTGTGATCAATATTCTTGAACATTTCGGTCATCTCCAGGACTTCTAGGCATTTGCGAAGTAACGAGATATGAAACACATTATGCACGGATGACATCTCCTTCGGCAGTTCCAGTTGATATGATACTTCTCCTCGCGATTCAAAATCTTGAAGGGTCCGATGTATCTGGGGGCTAACTTTCCTTTGAGTTGGAAACATTGCATTACTTTCAAGGATGATACTTTCAGATACACAAAATCTCCGATATTGAAGGCTAGGTCTCGACGTCTCTTGTCGGCATAACTCTTATGTCTAGATTGGGCGGTCTTGAGGTGCTCATGGATCTTGTGAACCTTCTCTTCGGCCTCTCTCAGGATGTCAGGTCCGAAAATCTGACTCTCTCCTACTTCCGACCAATTTAGCGGGGTACGACATTTCCTTCCATACATAAATTCAAATGGGGCCATTTGCAAACTAGCTTGATAACCGTTGTTATATGAAAATTCTGCGAAAGGCAGACAATCTTCCCATTTTGATCCATATTGTAGCACACAAGCTCTCAACATATCTTCGAGTATTTGGTTTACACGCTCCATTTGCCCATCAGTCTGAGGGTGATAAGTTGTGCTGAAATCCAGTCTGGTTCCTAATCCTTCTTGAACTTTCTTCCAAAATCTCGAGGTAAACTAGGTTCCTCGATCCGACACAATGTTCTTTGGGACTCCATGCAAACTGACTATTCTAGCAATGTACAACTCTGCTAGCTTCAAACTCTCCTAAGTGTTCTTGACCTGTAAGAAATGAGCGACTTTGGACAGTCTATCCACTATGACCTAGATAGAGTCATTTCCCCTACTCGATGTAGGCAAACCGGTGATAAAATCCATTCCAACTGAATCCCATTTCCATTCTGGAATCTGCAATGGTTGCAACAGTCCTGCGGGTCTCTGATGTCCCGCTTTGACTCTCTGACAGATATCACACTTGGCTATGTAGCTTTCGATTTCTCTCTTCATCTTATGCCACCAAAATTGCTCCTTCAAATCCTAATACATCTTGGTTCCTCCGGGGTGGATAGAATAAAGAGTATTGTGGGCTTCTTGCAAAATAGCTTGCTTCAATTCTGAATCCGCTGGCACACAGATACGTCCTTTGTACCACGAAACTCCTTTTTCATCTTCGGTGAATTTGGGTACCTTCCCTATACCGATACGACGTTAGATTCCGTCGATACTAGCATTTCCTTTCTGCGCCTCCTTGATCTGACTGGTCAAAGTGGGTGGAATTTCTATGCTAGCCAAAAATCCTTCACTTACTAGCTCCATTCTGAAATCTTCCAACTCCTTGTGCAAACTGGGTTGATCCTTCAGAATCATGGTGTTCAATCGACACGGCAATCTGCTGAGGGCATATGCTACCACATTGGCTTTTCCGGGGTGATAGTGAATGTCCAGATCATAGTCCTTGATTAGCTCTATCCATCTACTTTTCCTCATATTCAGCTCCTTCTAGGTGAAAATATACTTCAGTCTCTTGTGATCCGAATAAATCTCACAAATATTACCCATGAGGTAATACCGCCATGTCTTCAAGGCTACGACTGCTATTTCAAGGTCATGGGTAGGGTAATTCTGCTCATGTTACTTCAGTTATCGGGATATATAGGATATGAATTTGCCTTCTTGAATCAACACACATCCAAGACCGATCACTGATGCGTCACAAAACACATCAAAAGGCTTCTTGATATCTGGCATGATCAAGATTGGGGCTAAAATCAATCTCTTCTTGAGATCTTGAAAACTTGCTTCACATTTGTCCATCCATTCAAACTTCTTATCTTTCTTCAATAATTGGGTCATGGATCTTGTGATGCTCGAGAATCCTTCTACGAACTTGCGGTAATATCCCGCTAATCCATGAAATGCACGAACTTGGGTTTAAGTGGTCGGGGCTTGCCATTCTTCAGCATCCTTAACCTTGGCAGGGTCGACAGGTATTCCTTCTGCCGATATGATGTGTCCGAGGAATCCTACTTCCTTTAACCAGAACTCACATTTGCTAAACTTGGCATACAACTGATGCTCCCTAAGGGTTTCAAGGATGGTCCTTAGGTGCAGCTCATGTTCTTATTCTAATTTGGAATAGATCAGAATGTCAACTATGAAAACAATGACAAACCTATCCAGGAAGTTCATAAAAATCTTATTCATGAGATTCATGAAATAAGCGGGGGCATTGGTTAATCCAAAAGACATGACAGTGTACTCATACAGTCCATATCCGGTGGTAAAGGCAGTCCTTGGGAATATCCTCTGCGCGAATCTTGAGTTGATGATAACCAGTTCTAAGATCAATCTTAGAGAACACTTTGGCACCAGTCAACTGATCAAACAGATCTTCTATTTTTGGTAGTGGGTACTTGTTCTTAATGGTGACATCATTCAGCTTCCAATAATCTGTGCACAAACGGTTACCTCCATCTTTCTTATCCACAAATAAAATAGGTGATCTCCATGGCAACACACTTGGTTGAATCAGTCCTATCTCCAGCATAGCATCTGATTGCTTCTTTAGCTCCGCTAATTCATACGGGTTCATGCTATAGGGTCTCTGAGCAATAGGTCCGGTTCCAGGGATTAGTTCAATGATAAACTCGATATCCCGATCTGGGGGCATACCGGGCAATACATCTGGGAATATGTTGGGGTATTCACAAACTACTCTGACTTGGTCAATGGTTGGTTGGGCTAGACTCTTGTTGCACTTGAATTGACGGGGCAGGGTTTCTGATACATGCTCTACTGATACTCCAGCGCTACTAGTCATGGTTATGGCTTTCTTGGCACAGCCGATTAATCCTTTATGTTTCGACATCCAATCCATTCCTAGTACTACTTCCAAACCTTTGGTTCCAAGTACTATTAGATTAGCATAAAAAATCTATTCCATGGATTCTGATAGGTACGGCCTAGCAAATTTGTCTAGCTTTGGTGGTTGAACCAGGTATTTGAACTATAATAACATGCTTCAATTTTGTTAGTTGAATCTTACTAGTGCATGCAAATTCTTCTGTAACAAACGAGTGCGATGCTCCAGAATCAAACAACACTCCTGCAAGTTCTGAGTTAACAGAAAACATACCCAGCATGACATCTGGTGCTTCCTGGGCTTCTTCAGCATTCATGTGAAACAGACGGCCTTTGTGGTTGAGCGAATTCCCTAGGGCAAATCTTCTTCCAGGCTGAACACGGCGCTGCTGCTGAGCTGGGGCATTCACATTGGGGGCTGGTGCAAACTTCTTGGGGCACTCATTGGAGTAGTGACCCTTGACTCCGCACTCAAAACAAGTAACCTGAGACTTGTCTTTTCCTGCAACAGGCACGACATTGCTTCCAGTCCTTGGGGCAGTATTGGTGTTGTTGGCGTTGTTGTTGGTGTTTGACTTGGGCAATGCACGGTTGAAATGGTTGGAGTTGCCGGGGTTATTGTTATTGGTTCCTCCGGGCCTTGGGTTTCCTCCTCCACTGTTGGGATAGTTCGGACGGGTCATCGGGCGTCTATTGTTTCTTAGGGCATATCCTGCAGACTGGTTGGGACGATACTTTGGGGTATGGTGGGTTCCTGGTTGATTCATCATTCGATGCTTGTGGTTCTCATTGGCTTGGTTGATCTTTCCTTCCATCTGGATCGCAGAATCCACTAAGGCTTCGATGTAAGTGAAAGGGATGTTGACTAATACCGTCTGCATCTCATCATGCAGACCATTCAAGAATCTCTCCTTCTTCTTGACTCCAGTGTCAATCTCATCTGGTGCATACCTAGCTAATGACAGAAATTTGTCACGGTACTCAACTACTGTCATCCTCCCTTGCTTCAATTCTCTGAACTCATCTCTCATCCTCTTGATTAAACCCGGTGGCACATGGGTTCTTCTGAACTTGAGTTTGAATTCATCCCAAGTCATCATCTGTCCTCCATTCATGGTGCGAATGCTATTCCACCAAGCTCTTGCATCTCCTTCCAGATAGTGGGTGGCAAACAGTACTTTCTCATTGGCCTCCACTCCTGTGACTTCTAAGTTGTTCTCCATGGTCTGCAGCCAGTCATCGGCATCTAATGGCTCTTCAAACTTACTAAAATGGGTGGATTGGTGTTCTGAAAGTTCTTAAGCCTGGATCCATGGTTGTCCTGGTTTCCATGGCCTTGATTGTTGTTGGTCATCTGAGCTATGTGTTGAAGGGTGGCTAAGTTGGCTTGACATTCGACTCTTTCAGCTTCACGGTCTGAAACCAACATTTGCAAGATTTGCAGCATTGGGTCCGGGGATGAACTACTTCCTTTGCGAGGCATCTGAAGATTGAGATAGATCATGAGACAAGAGGGAAATTTCTAAGGTTCATGTATTTGTTTTTGAAAAGATTTTAAACTTTGAGTTTGACTCGGGTTTTGCCACTAGCAACTTGCTTTTCATTCATTCATAGCACACAATACAAACACACACTACACTAAGGTAACAGATGGTTTTAGGAACCATTCTGTGAAGCTACGATACAGTGGGACCGGATACAACTCACACCTACGCTAGTGCTCAGGTGCTACTACCATCAGAACCGGTGGCTTCATCATCATCATCATCATCATCAATGAAGGCGGAATCATCATCATCAGTGTGGAAGTCCATGGCTTGGTCCTCCAGGTAGTCATCATCATCACTGAGGTAGGAGTACGGGTCTCCACGGATATGTTCCCCTGCATTATCCCTCTCCTCAAGATGCATGTCCCGCTCATGGATGGTCTCCTCCAAATCCGACACTTTGTGGCGAAGGTGGGCAATGATGCGATCCTTCTTGTCAAGCCGACGACGAAGTGACTAGTGATCCTTCACAAGCATGTCGAGGGTCTGGTCCTTCTTGAATGCAATGGCATGGTTATGGTTGGCGTATGCGCGGGTGTTGTCCAACTCCTTCTGCCTGTCATACATCATGAAGCTAAGATGATCCACGTGATGTTTCCGTTCCAGATGATTTTGTACCCTCAATGGCTGTCCCATAGCATCACGCCTTGCGTATAACTCAAAGCGGGTACCCTTGATCTGATTAATGCTTTGCCCACATAGACGGGCAAGAGCTTCCTGCATAGCCCTGGCGAGTCTGTCTAGCCAGTTGTTCTCTCTTAAGGTGAATTGGATCCCCTCTGAGGTGGGTGCTTCCATCTTGCCTCTGAGGCTTGCAACTATCATCCATTGTAGTTCTCCTTCTTGCTTATTGTTGAGCTGTGCTCCAAAGAACTCGGGGTGCGGGTGCTCAAGAAGTTCCGAGAGTTGGTCTAAATCACGCTCAAAGATGAGCTCTCCTACATTGCCCAACTGATAGAACTTGCTAAACTTCACCTCCATCTATAAGAATGTAGGATGAGTAAGTTAGTAGAGTGATCAAGTGTGTCAAATTTTATGTATGTTTGCAAGAATTTTTGAGGGACATGAATTTTCATGAAAGAATCTAGGTGATATGAATGAGAATAGGTCTTCATAAATACTCACTTCTTTTGTGTTGAAACTATTTTTTTGATTCAAATGTCCATTTTAACTAGGGTCTCCTATGGTCAGGATGGCTCTGATACCAACTTGTCAACACCCGGATTTTTAATCCCAGATGCCTGTTATGCCATACATCGCAATCCCAGGATTACCATTTTTGAGAGACATAACAGATTGATACCATAGTTCATCATCCATTACAAACCATAATAAAGGTCTTACAAATAAAGGATCTCATGATCCAGTCTTAATACAATCAATGCAACAGAACAATAATAGTAGTAGCGTGGTCACGGCTCCATCTTCGGGGTCACAAGCAATGCTGACGATGGGAGATGATCCTAGTTGTCATAGACTTCCTGTTGTCCATCATCCTGGTATTCCTCCTCATAGTCTGGCCATAGGAATAGCCAGGGACAAAGCCATGAGTACTCTTTAAGTACTCGCAAACTATCACTAACAAGTAAGTAGTTTGAGTAGGAATCCTAAGCTCTAGGTTGTTTTGTAGAAAGCCAGATTTATCTCTAACTGGGTTTAGAAGTAAATAAAACTAACTTAATGTTTTACAACACCTAAGTGGGAACTTAGTTTTCAAATTCACAACCCTGTTGTGGTCAAGTCAAAGACATGATTCATTTCACAAGTCATTTTGAAAACATCTGACGACGAAACAGTATGGCCACTCCAACTTTCCATAACCGCGAACGCGGCTATTCGAATAGTTTGACACTCTACAGAGGTGGTACACTTTCACCACAACATTCGATACATCCGTCAGGAACAATCCTGAATCACCATACTCAGTATGCAGATAATCAATCCTAACCTTTCAATTACACACCCTAGTATAGGCACCTCCCCTATGAGTTTGGCCTCCCAACCATGACCATCTGTCATCTTGGGAACTGCATAGGTGGACAATCATAACGAGGTAGCCTCAGCTCAAACCTCTTTCGCAAGGGAACCCATACTAAGGTATATAAACTTCCAGTCAAGCCCTACCCAAATTCGGGTATTGTGGTTGTACGGTAAAATTGGAATGGTGTCGCATCCGAATCCAACCATCAGCTTTTATAAAAGGGCTAAGGCTCATGCCTCAACATTTTCATCATCAAAATCATCTGGTGTTCATAACCCATGTCAAAACATTTCATTGGGATGACTCGTCATTCCAAGGTTTTCATAATCATTTTCACCAAGTATTCCCATCTAAAGTGATCAAGTTTTATACTTAGCACTAGCTACTAAAGTTGAGGGTAAACACTAATGAGGGGTGCTACTCAAGTGTGACTATCAAATCTAGATCTCATGCCTTAGTATGAAATCTACTTCTATCTAACTTAGGCCAAGTTTTATGCTCTTTATTCTACCTATAATATCTTTCCAAAATTCACAAGCACAAACTAAAAGTAATAAAGAAGTTTTGATAAAGAAATAAAATAATAAGCTTGCAAGTAAAACTAGGATTTGGTATAATCAAAGTTGCAAGTGTTAGCTTGCTAGGATGGCTTTCTAATGGTAGCTTGCATAGTTAACTTGTAGTGTTAGGCTTGCAAGTAGGACTTACATGATTTAGCTTAGCTTGCCTTGAGTAGTGCAGTGGTTGAAGTTTTCTTCTTCGTAGTAGTAGTACCCTTCCTCCTCGTATCCTTGGTCGGTACTAGCATCTATAAATAAATACGAGGTACACAATCACCAAACAATACTTAACTACTTCTATTTAGCACATAAAGGTTCACACTAGATGATCTAGCATCATCACAATCATCACATGAATTAAAGACCCACTCTTATTTATTTTATTTTGGAAAGGTAATTTCTACTCATTGAAAACTACTTAAGATTTAATATTCTCCAATTAAAATATGGGATCATGTTGACACATGTCATCACCACATATTTTAATATTTGGGAATGTGATTTAAAGTGGTGTCACAATTTAATAAGGTTTAACATTATTATTTTAATTAATTAAAGTGACTAGAAATGCATATGGGGCACTCTTTTAATACTTGTCCATTATTACTGCAAGTAAACCTAGATATTTTTATGTATTCACAAAGGTCTTGTCAAATATGATTTTTGAGAGTTGGAATCAACTCAAAAGCATTTATGGTTGATTTTGAAAAATGTTTGAATGCAGAAAAGTCTCTGCCTTGTTATTTTTACTATAGATGATCTATAATTTCAAATGGTTTGGATCCAACAGGCTTGGATTAACAATTTCAATAACTTTCTAGCAAAATTGGTGTCATGCAATTTGGTTAAGTGAATCTCTCTAAATCAATTTTTGAACCCACTGACAGAACTAGGTTTGAACTAAAATGGAAAAATCTAGATTTGAATCAACTGGGTCGCACGGGAACTAACTGGGCCGGCCCAATCTGCACAGCGCGGGCGCAGCGGGCTGTTGACAGGGGGTACATGCCTCAGCGGCTCTATCTACGCGATGCGGTAAGTTTCTATCTGGGCCGTGCGGTTAGACTAGATCCTGCGGTTGTGGTTCGTCGTCTCCGTTGGGCAGCGCCGGCGATACTGAACCCTAACACGGTGGTGGGGGTCGTGTGAGGCTCACCAAGGCTCCAACTAGGGTCGTCGTTGGGAGCGAACGACGTTGTTGACGATGGCAGTTCGAACGGTGGTTGCGGTGGCTCCTGGGGCGGCTCCAATTAACGGATCCTCTTATCCTCCTCCGCGGCAGCCTCCGGTGAAATTCCGGTGACCTGGTGCTCGCCTTGCTCCGGGGAAGGGTCAGTGGTGCTCTGTGAGAGGTGGGGAGTGAGATGGTGTGGCAAATTGAGGCTGGTGTGGCCTCCTTTTATAGTCGAGCGAGAGGGGCAGTGCGGCATGGGCAGAGCTTGTTGGGGTCGACGGCACAACGAGCTAATGGCATGGCGGAGGGTGTAGGCCGGTGCGTGGTCTCCTGGCGATGCTCTAGGACTTGATGGTGCGTCAAGGGGCATTCGAGGCTGGTCGGAACGTGTTGGTGCTCTGAGCAGCACCGACGGTGGCTTTGACGACACACGGGTTCTACGGGTCGCGCGACAGCGAACGGGGATGTCTGGGAGGTTCCTGGTGCCGTGGTGGTTGCATGCACGAGCGGCGAAGGTGAGGCGTGGCGTGTATGTGCGTGTCGGGCGCCGCGCTCTGGCGTGCTCTCGGCATGTCGCAGAGACAAAGAGCGCGGTTGCGCTGGGGTGGTCCAGGGCCTGGCTGCGTGCAAGGGCTGGATAGGGGGTGGCGGTGGACGGTCAGTTGCCTCCTGTACATGGTGGCTAGGCGCGGCACTGGCTCCTGCTAGCTTTCCATGGTCAGCTGGCAAGGGGGAGCTCAAGTGGCATGGCACTGGTGCAAGGGTAGGGGTGATAGATTGATCAATGCACTAGTAGTCACTAGGGGAGACAAGGGTGAGAATTGGAGACGAGAATTAGACAAAGCTTTGATCACAAACACTAGAAGTTAGGCAGTGTTTACTGTGTTCACCAACTGTTTGATGAAATGGCCGAAAGAAATTTAGTTTGAAAATTTTGAATGAAATTTGGTGGGTGCTCTGGTCACATACTTGGTAGTATCTGGTTGCTTGGGTTTGACAAGGTGCACTGGTTTGGTTGGGTTTTGAGAAATGGTGATCTTACCATATGAACTAAATTCAATTTTGATTTGTCCTTTGCATAGGTTTGAAAAATGTTTCTATGGGTTTGCAAGGTGGGCTTGGGTTCACTTTTACTTGGTCTAGCAAGGGGTGAAAAGAATTGGATTTGTTTCTGTTAGAAAACTTGGACTAGAAACACTCAAAGTGGTCTAGTGGTTAACTTTGGTCAAAATGACCATTTGCTCATAATGTTTATATTTGAATTTCTCTTGATTTGATTCTGCTTGGAAATGATTTAGATGATGTTGTTTCCATCTTTAAACCAATACTTGCTATTCATAGAAATCTAACAAGTCATGGAAAGCATTCATGCATTCATCTCATACACACATGCATTCATATTGATTTTAATAAACAAAAGTTTTTGTTAACCCCAACTTGGGTGATTAGAACTTGATAATCTTGATTAATATTTTTGGGATGTTACACCACCCCGGGAGGGGGTCACTTGGAAAGTGGCATGCCCTAGGGGCCAGCCGCACCAAACCCTAAAGATCCAATTCGTCCAAGACTAGTAAAAGGGTCAATTCCTAGTTTGAAAAGTCAAACTCTAGTTTTTTGGTAAGAGGTGGGAAGATTTCCAACTCTTCCCTTGGTGAGTGAGTTGGTGGGAAATGGCCTAGGCTGGGAACCCTTGGCCGGCCTCCCCCACCTATATAATGAGGGTTGGGGGCACACCCCCACACCCCTTGTAACTTGGTGCCTAACCCTAGCCGCCGCCTCTCTTCTCTCTCGTCCACCGTCCTGCTCCGACTTAGGTGAAGTCCTGCAGAAATCTCTCCTCCTCCACCACTACCACCACACCGTCGTGCTGTTGGAATTCCAAGGAGATCTAATACCTCCGCTTCCTGCTGGAACAAGGGAGGGGAAGGTATTCATCGACTGTTGTATGTGAGACCGACTGCGGAAGCGTTGTCGGAACGCAGCACCGGAAGGATCGTCTACACGATCTTGAGATTGGCAAGTGATCGACTACATAAACCACGAGAATCCGATCTCGTTAAATGCTTTGGATATATGAGGGTTAGTTCTCCACAATCTCGTTGCATCGATCTCGTAGACTGGATCTTGTCTTTTCCATAGATTGGATCTTGGTTTTATGCGTTCTTGCGGTAGAATTTTTTTGTTTTACATGCAACGAACCCTATAGTGGTATCAAAGCCGAATCTATGCGTAGATCTGTTGCACGAGTAGAACACAGTGGTTTTGTGGGCATTGATGCTTTTGTTGTGGCTTGCTTTTCGTGTACTTTTCATCTTGTGGTATGGTGCGATGAAGCGGCCCGAGCTAACCTTACATGTTGTCGCAGATGACATTTGCTCCATGCTCAACGTGCAACTTGCATTGCACAAGTGGCTTTGCGGGTGTCTGTCTCTCCCACCATAGTTAAGATTCAATTTACAATGGGCACTTGAAAACACTTGTATCAGCTTTGTGGTTCTTGTTCGTAGGTAAGAACAGTTCTTATTCGTAAGCCCCAAGCCACGTAAAATATGCAAAGAAAATTAGAGGCGTCTAACTTGTTTTTGCAGGGAATGTGATGTGATGTGATATGGCCATGATGTGACTGTGATTATATTTGATGTATGCAATGATTCTTATTGTAATATGGCAATCGACAATTGCCCGATGGTTGTCTTTAAATTCGTTAAGACCTTCATGTCTATTCGTCACGTAATAGCTTTATTCCAAGTAGTTGTAATAGTTGTTATTGGTGATCGACAACCATGAAGTGGCGCCATTGACCT
This sequence comes from Avena sativa, assembly GCA_916181665.1. NCBI lineage: Eukaryota > Viridiplantae > Streptophyta > Magnoliopsida > Poales > Poaceae > Avena > Avena sativa. Next base: position 516,421,919 of record OV702294.1, read on the forward strand.
TGACGCCACGCCGGTGATGATGGAGATCATGTTCGTGCTTTGGAGATGGAGATCAAAGGCACAAGAAGAAAGGTCATATCATATCACATATTATGAATTGCATGTTATGTTAATCATTTTTATGCATCTTGTATTGCTTAGAGCGTGGTAGTAGCATTATAAGATGATCCCTCTCAGTAAATATCAAGTAATAAAGTGTTCGTCCTTAGTAGGCACCGTTGCTAAAACTCGTCGTTTCGAAGCATCACATGATGATCGGGTGTGATAGATTCTACGTGTGCATACAACGAGTGCAAGACGCAGATACTAAGGTTAACCTTGATGAGCCTAGCATGTACAGACATGGCCTTGGAACACGAAATACCAAAAGGTAAATCATGAATCATCTGGATGATATGATGAACATGTTGATTGTTCGCCTTTGAAACTACACCATCTCTCGTGATGATCGGACTTGGTGTAGTGGATTTGGTTCATGTAATCACCAAAACAACTCAAGGGATGTTGTTTTGAGTGGGAGTTCAAAAGTAATATGATTAAAGTTGAACACAATTTATCATAAATTAAATCAAAGTGAATTTGCATAGTTGTTGTAGTCATTGGCATCCGTTTACCACCTTACGCTTAGTTATAATTGAGATAATAGAAATATAGAATTCTAAATATTTACTTTACGAACTGGTATCGTATTGTTTTGAGTATCAATCTAAAATTTTAAAAGTCCTATTGCAAACTTTCAGCAAACTCCAGTTACTCCGTGAAGTTTAATAATTAGTATTAAATCAAGAGTAACAATTCCAGTGTTAATATCTAAGTATCATGTTTTCCTACATGATCCTTGATATTCAAAAGGTTGATTTAGTATCAAGGTTATCTAGGAGCTAAAATAAATGTTTCAGAAACCATCATGTGTGGAAGATATTGCGATATCTGAAACAATGTTTTGGTTGCAACATGATAGAGTATAATAAGGAAAAATTTATGTTCTCATATTTGATGAGAATTTGCAATGGTTGGAGACGCTAGTCGTCCTAATCCTCCAAAAGGTTTTAGAGAGCAACATTATACTCGCAATTCGCTGTTATAAGCTATAGTAGCTTGATCATGAAAATTTTCAAGATAAGGATGCATAAAAGATGTAGGTAGAATGTTTACTACACTAAAAGATTACTAAAGAATGGATTTCGAGTGAACGCCAAACATTTGATGATGGTGATCTACTTCAAAATGGAAGTCCAAAGACATTAGAATTTTACTATACACGCTTTGGACTATGTGTCATGTGTATGGCGCCACTATTGATATTGATAGATTCTTTTAAACGGAAAACGAAATGCCAAAGAGAATCTTAGAAATATTTGGCAGAAAAGAAAAGACTAGAATTGTTCAGTAAAGGTATATAAATGGTATACATGTTATGGCTATATTCTTTGCTTGTTAAACAATGTGTTTCTTGGGTATTGGATACCGATTTTGTTGGTGTGAACTGTCATACAGAACAACAAAATTCATGAACTACAATGGCCCAAGTAACTAGCAAGATAATATGTGATAATGTTCATCGAAAAAAATAAAGTGTTGTTGTGTTTCTCGTTGACATCAAAGCTTGCCTTCAAGATTTGTTTTAATAATTGTTATTTTGATCAGGTATTATGAGAACAAAAGGTTGTTCAAATAATTTCCATAATAGATGGATGATATACAAGTCTAGTTGGAGAAATCACATCCATAAAACTAATGCTAAAAATGTCACAATATAAATGATTGAAAGATCAATTATGAAGTGACATCACTATTTAAATTATATTGGAAAGATAAAATGAAGAAACTCCAGGTTGATGAAATTTTGGAGTCTTTTTATTTTGATCAAATGACGCTTGTGAGACTTTCCTAGAGATAATTGAAACTCCCTTCATAGGCCAAAAGTGAATGGATGACTAACTTATTGGAATTTGTCCGTATTGATGTATCTTGTCCATTATGTGTAGTCGTGAGTGATGGATTTCTACTTCATATGCTTTATCCGAAAATTTGAGTGAATATATGTGTATATTAACTTAATGAGGAAGAAGTATGAAACATTTGAAAATGTTCAAAGACTTTCAAGATGAATTGGAAAATCATTGTAACAAGAAAATAAAGAGTTTATGATTGGATCATAAAGGAAGATATTAAAGTTAGAAGTTTAGCAAAACACCTAAGATTTTAAGAACCGTTCCATGGATTTTCATTTCCTGAAACACCATAGGAGTATGGAGGGTTTGAGATATGTAATGAAACCTTGTTTGACATGGTAAGATCAAAGGTGTCATTTATAAAACTGCCATTATATTTTAAAGATTAAAGCTTTAAGACTACCGCTTTTACACTAAAAAGAGCTCCATCCTGATCCGTTGAAATGACACCATATAAGTTATGGTTTGGGATAAAACCCAAGTTGTCCATAACACCAAAGACAAAAGTGTTTGTCGCTTAGAATGTCGAGTTTCTTGAGAAGGAATTTTTCGTGAAAAGTTAATTGGGAGGACAATAGAACTTTGATGAGGTTATTGAACTTTAGCTATGTGTGCTGAGTTGCGTAGCACCAAAAAGTGTTCCTAAGGCAGCCACAATTCTCATAGCTCACGTGCCTCAAAGGTTGTGGTCACGGAGATCTAAGTTCCTATTGAACCAAGTAGGTCGGGTAAACAATCAAATACCAAGATTTTAGAGTTAAATCATTATTATTTGACAATGATGAACCGACTACATGCAAAGAAGAGGTGATGGGCCCTTGACTCTATCAAATGGCTTGAAGCCATGAAATCCGTGATATTTCCATACACGAAAAATCAAGTTTTTTGAACTTTGAAGACCCTCCAGAAAGGTGTAAGACCTATCGGTCGTATTCGGATCTATAAATAGACATGGATGTTTCACATCTATGAAATTTTCGACATGTTGGTAAAGAGTTTACGACAACGTTCAAAAGGTTGACTAAGACAAGATTTGATCTTTCATAGCCATATTTAGTCAGGACGGATTAATGTAGCAACCACTACGTATAATTTTGCTATATTGTAGTTGAACAAACAAAACAAAGTTCTTATAATAGAATAGTTACCTAGGACGTGTACATGACATGATCCAAAGGGTTTTGTTAATTCAAAGGATGCTAAAATCGCATGCAAACTTCAATGGTTGAAATAAGCATAACGGAGTTGGAATCTTCACCATGATGAAACTGCTAAAAGAGTTTAATTTCATCGGAGACGATGAATATACTTGCATTAGCATAAAATTGAGTGGGAGCGCTAAGATATATTTCTAATGCATTATGTGAAATACATATTGTTGCGATGTATATTTTATTGACACAGGTTAAGAATTTCATTTCGATGAAAGACTTAGGAAAAACCCAAATATTGGCATCAATGTCTAAATGGATAGATTGAGACACTAATATGGTTATGCCAAATGTACATAGATGAGATATTGAATGAGTTTAATATGTAAATGATAAGAAAGTTTGTTGCCACATAGAAAGAATTGAATCAATATTCAAGTGTATTGACACTTGGTAAGTGAAACGAGATTCATGTGTTTTGACACTTGGTGAGTGAAATCACAAGAATAGTTTGATTAATCATACCGTGATATGTACACATCCAGATATGTCCTATGATCTAAATGTTATGAGCATATACTAGAATGACTCATAAGATGATCATTGGACGATAGTAATGAAATTATTATGATCTTTGCAAGATATAAGAATATGTTATTTTGTAGAGGTGACAAATAGATATATAGTTCATTGTAAAGTATTACATTGGTACTAGTTTTGTCACAATATACATATTAAGTTTATCTCAATTTAAACTATGGGTGGCACAATGTAATGAAAAGAAAGTTCCATAACAGATTTGGATGAGTTCCAAAGTTAAGACAGTGTGACAGATACTAGAACAAAAGGCTAAGTATATGACTATTATTGTATAAGAAAAAGAGGGCATTTGCATCAAGAAGTTTGTTATCAAACTAGGTGTGGTTCTCAATGGGCTAGTATTATGAAGATATCTTGTACGACAATTGTATCAACATGTTTTAACCCCAAGGAACTAAAGGTATCACCAAAGGACCAAATTTATACAATGCCATCTCATTAGAGAATGAGTGAAGAATAGAGACGCAAGTACATGCAAATACACACAGACCTAAAAGTGTCTAATCCGAAGATTAGTTAACCACTAGCAATCGTGTATATACAACACTAGAAATCCATATGTGTTGAATGCACACAATTTTTCAAACTAGATTATTGACTCTAGTGCAAGTGGGAGACTGTTGGAGATATGCCCAAGAGGCAATAATAAAGTGGTTATTAACATATATTTATGTTTATGATAAATGTTTGCATCCCATGCTATAATTGTATTAACCGGAAACATTAATACTTGTGTGTTTTTTAAACGTAAAAGAGTCCCTAGTAAGCCTCTTGTTAAACTAGCTTGTTGATTAATAGATCATCATGGTTTCCTGATCATGGACATTGGATGTTATTAATAACAAGATCATATCATTAGGAGAATGATGTGATGGACACACACCCATAGTAAGCATAGCATAAGATTAAGTCATTAAAGTTCGTTTGCTATAAATCTTTTAAATACATAGTAACTTAATCCTTCGACCATGAGATCATGTTAATCACCATCACCGGATGCGTGCTTTGATGGCATAAAACGCCACTTCCTTAAATGGGTGGTTATAAAGGTGGCATTAGGTATTCTAAAAGTACATGTTGAAGAGCATGGATCAAGAGTGGGATTTGTCCATCCATATGATGGATAGATATACTCTGGGCCCTCTTGGTGGAGTGTCGTTCAATTGGCTTGCAAGCATGTGACAAGGTCACAAGGGATGTCACACCACAGTATGAGTAAAGAGTATTTACCGGTAACAAGGTTGAACTAGGTATAGAGATACTAACGATCAAATCTCAGATAAGTAAAGTATCACACGACAAAGGGAATCGGTATTGTATGTAAATGGTTCATTCGATCACAAAGTCATCATAGAAATATGTGGGATCCATAATTTGTTTCCAGATCCCTCTAATGGTTATTGATCGGAGAGGTGTCTCGATCATGTCTGCATAGTTCATGTATCGTAGAGAGACACACTTAAGGATTCAATGTTGTTTAAAGTAGATATGGAATATGAGTTGGAGACCAAATATTGTTCGGAGTCTCGGATTGGATCTATGACATCGCGAGGAGATCCGGAATGGTACGGAGAATAAGATTCATATAAGGAAAGTGGTTTTCCGGGGTTCCGAAAAAGTTTCGATGTTTTGACCAGATACTTCTAGAATGTTTTAGAGGGACCACCAGTGGTTCCTCCACCCCAAGGGGGGTCACTTTGATAGTGGCATGCCTTAGGGGCCAGCCTCACCAAACCCGAAAGATCCAATTCGTCTAAGACTAGTAAAAGGGTCAAATCCTAGTTTGAAAAGTCAAACTCTAGTTTTTTGTAAGAGGTAGGAAGAGTTCCAACTCTTCCCTTGGTGGCCGAGTTGGGGGGGATACGGCCTGGGCTAGGAACCCTTGTCCGGCCTCCCCCCACCTATATAATGAGGGGTGGGGGCGCAACCCCCCCCACACACACACCCTTTGTCCCTTGGCGCCTAACCCTAGCCGTCGCATCTCTTCTCTCTCGTCCACCGTCCTGCTCCGGCTTAGGCGAAGCCCTACAGAAATGTCTCCTCCTACACCACCACCACCACACCGTCATGTTGTTGGAATTCTGAGGATATCTAATACCTTTGATAGCTGTTGGAACAAGGGAGAGGAAGGTCTACCGTATGTGTGACCGACTACGGAAGCGCTGCCGGAACATGGCGCCGAAAGGATCGTCTACACAATCTTGATATCGACAAGTGATCGACTGCATCAACCATGAGAATCTGATCTCGAAACGCTTTGGATCTACGAGGGTTAGTTCTCCACAATCGCGTTGCACCGATCTCTTATATTAGATCTTGGCTTTTCCATAGATTGGATCTTGGTTTTATGCGTTCTTGCAGTAGATTTTTTTGTTTTACATGCAACGAACCCTACAAAGATATCGAACCCACAGAGAGCTATTTGTAAAGGTATTTATACCCCTTGTCACTATCTACCAAAGGATACTTGTAAGATGCCTTTGATTTAAAGTAAAGGGTGTTTGAAAGGTTTTTGGTTGTGTGTAGAAAAGTAATTAAAATAAGTAAAATAAAGCAAGTAACAAGATTGTGTGAAAGCGTGGTTGAACTCAATAGGGATAAACCGTTCTCGGGGATGTAGGATACACCTCTAGCATGGTATTGTCATTATTAATAATTTAAGATAATATACTTCTTGTGTCATGAAATGTGTAGAGAGAGCTCCATAATAAGATGTTCACTACAAGGCTCGTAGGAAGCCACTTTGTTGAGCCAAGAGTGAGGTCACGTCTAAATAACCATTGCGATGCTTGATCTGAGAGCAGTCACCCATACAGATCACTGCAATTAAGGGTTTCCCCATGGATATCATAATTAGCTTAGGGAGTCCCTCTTAATTCCCCCTTTGACCGCGTAGTTCACGAGCCGATGCCAATCTATCACGGGGCCATTCCAGGTACGATCCCAAAGCACGTCCAAAGGGTTTCTCCCTCTTTTTAGTCCCGAGGAGAAATGGTATGCGGTCGAATTTCACATAGCATCTAAAGAGAGAGATCAACCTAAAATCATAAATCAATCATAGACCAACAAGTCATATGGAAACAAGAATAGATCATATTTATTGCAAATTCATAATAGTGCTAGGGTTTCTCTATCTCAAGAACAAAGGAACTAATCACACATGGAAGCAATCAACAATATCATCATAATAAAATGGATGGATGAAAGTACACAAATATATCTAGTCCAAACCATAATTGAATATTGAATTACAACAAGATCTAATGAATGAAGGATAGAGGTGATGGCGGTGATGGTGGTGTAGCGGTTGATGATGAAGGGGATGATGCGTTGTCCTCCAATGATCTGTGGATTAGCAGGGATTTCTCCCCAGCCAAGTTCCTCCTTCAAATCCCTTTCAGACGTGGTTTTTCATGGTTTCTGGTGGCTATGTCGGATCCTCATGACGTATTCACCAGGGAAAGTATTTGACGAGGCGGTCCCGATGGCACATGGTACGTGCGGACGGTACAGGCAGGCCCCACCCGTACCGCAGGTTGTTACCGGCACTGGATGCCTCTCCTTGATTGGTATTTTCTCAGGAGTGAAGGCAAATCCATAAAATGACTTTTATCACTTAAAATGTCATATTATAGTATAATATGAGATCTCTAATTGATATATTCACAATATACTTAATGAATTTGGAACCTGTTGAAATAAAGACAAAAGGTGCACGCGAACGCTGTGAAATACAAAAATCCCTACTCTATTTATACAAAAACAATAGGTAAAAATGCGTAAATTTTGGACTCATCAAAAACATATATGGCGCGCGTTGCCGTGCCCGTCCATCGTCCCTATATGGCACGCTTTGCCATGCCTGATCCGAAGACATTACTCCCCTGCCCCGAATACATTACTCCCCCAACAAATGTGAAGGGATTGACTTTGTGCTCACATTTCACAGTCTCCGACCCAAAGTCAAAGTCAAAAATAAATGGAATGGAAAATACAAATACATGCCTCTAGATTCCAAATACTTGGTCATAATTGATGGTCAACAATATAACCCTTTACTTTGGAAAGTATACATACACAACATATAATACAAATATAGAATTTGGTGGATCTTTCTTATGTATAATGAAAATATATACATACACAATAATAATCCTTTACTTATGTATACATACACTACATAGTGAAAAATATATACATACACAATAATAATCCTTTATTTTCTTATGTATACATAAAATACATAATAAAAATATATACATACACAATAAAAATACTTTACTTTCTTATGTATACATACACTACATAATAAAAATATATACATACACAATATAATCCTTTACTTTCTTATGTATCCATACACTACATAATAAAAATATATACATACATAATATAATGCATGCTTTTAATGCTAAGAGATATATCTCATTTTTCTGAACATTTTGATATATTGTATATATTTATCTAATTTATAGAATAAAAGGTATTGATTTTACAATATTAAACCATTTTCTAAAAATATTAAAAGCAATTATAATACTTTGTTGCATCACGCTAACCTCAGCATGACGTATTAAAAACATATATCATATCAAAGTGTTCATAAAAGAAATATCTATCTAATAAAATAATAATTTAAGGTTAGCAACTTAATCCTTTTATCTTTCATTGCCAGTTCATAAATGTTCATAAAAGAAATGTTAATAAAAAAATAAATATATCATCTTTAATTTAATGTGATGAACTCCAAGCTCAATATCATTTTCAATATGTGGAATCTATCTATATCGTGTTTTGGCACATAGTCTCGAAATGCATTTTATTCATAGAAGCACATAGATACATGAGTTCATCCTAGCTAGCTACTATAACTACTATAGCACATAGAAACATTGGTTCATCTACAGCACAATGATACATGGGTTCATCCTACTACAACTGTTAGTGCACACACTCACAGATGCATCAAACCACCATCCAACAAAAAATGCCCTTCTTATTTTACCTGCCTTCAGCAAACTCACAAATTGTAACAAACATAGGGTTAATTCACAAAATCTTCATAAGAAGACACAATTTTGTAGTTTATAACTTCTCTAGCTAGATCAATACGTCGGGTGGTGTCCCTCTTGCACAATCTTGTAGTTTATAACTTCTCTAGATAGATCAATACGCTAGGGAGCTAACAAATTTCACATATTAAAGACTACCTCTATGGAGAGCTCCTTAAAGATGTCTAAGGACGGGATCCAAAGACATCTTCGAGAAGCTCCGCCATAGCGGTATCCCTACTCCCGTGCACCATCTTGCGGTTTATAACTTATCTAGCTAGATCAATACACTGGAGAGCTAACAAATTTCACATATTAGGGAGTGCCTCTATGGAGAGCTCCTCGAAGATGTCTGAGGACGGGATCCAAAGACATCTTCGAGAAGCTACGCCGTAGTGGTGTCTTCCACCCACCTAATAATGTCTCCACCCATGTTTAGTCTCGGTTGGTGTCTCCAACCGGGACTAAAGGTTCATCTTTAGTACCGGTTGGAGACACCATCCGGGACTAAATGGGCTCGTGCCGGCCCCATCCTGCCGCAACCTCTTAAGTTTCGGTTGGTGTATTCAAGCGGACTAAAGATGGAGTAGAAAGTTGGTGATAGTGTGCCCATATTATGCAGAATTGCGACATAGTTTGTGATACCGTGCCCATATTGTGCTCTCATGTGAATCTTGGGATGGTAAACAATGTTGCAGGAAGAAGTTTTCCTTTTTGTTGCACGGAAAAGCCATTTTCCATTTTCTAAGCACCAAAAATGGGGTGTTTTGAGAAGCAACCACCAAAGGGCTAATTCAAATGATACCACCCCATTTTTAAAAATACTATACCACCTTACATGGACGATGTCCCAACGGGGGTATCTCAAACCTTTTCGTCCACCCCGGGTGAAAAAGATAAATGTCTGCTGAATCGACGGGAAGCGGGTCCAGTTTGAACTACACGTACATGATATAATGCTCATGATTTTCCTAAAAAAATCATGTTTAGACTCACAATATGATGTTTCTTCAAAGATCCAATGCAAGCTTTAGCGAGGCTCATCCCCTATCTTCATGCCCGTCGTTTGACCATAGTTTGAAATAAGAAAATTTTGAAACAGGCATAAGAAATTCAAAAACGGTCCGAAAAATATAAATCCTTGTGTGGTGTCATATTATGTGACATAGTTGCAAGGAAAAATACCAAAATTGTAATATTGATTGCATCTCGAAAAGTCCTTCTCAAAATGAGCTATCATGTTTGAGGTTTTATGGCTTTCGGTCCAAATGACCAATGTTATGTGCAGAATCACGGCATGGTTTGTGATGCTGTGCTCATATTGTGCATGCATGTGCATCTTGGGATGGCAAACAATGTTGCAGGAGGAAGTTTTCCTTTTCGTCACACGAAAACATCATTTTCCATTTTCTGAGCGCCAAAAACGTGGCATTTTGTGAAGCAACCACCAAAGTTATAATTCAAAATGATACCACCCCATTTTAAAAAAATAATAGACCACCTTATATGGAATATGTCCCAACCGGGATATCCCAAACCTTTTCTTCCACCCTGGATGAAAAGACAAATGTCTGCCAAATCAGTAGGAAGTGGGTCCAGTTTGAAGTACAAGTACATGATCTAATGCTCATGATTTTTTGAAAAACCCATTTTTAGACTCACAATATGATGTTTCTTTAGAGATCCAATGCAAGTTTTAGCGAGGCTCAGTCCCTATCTTCATGCCCGCCGTTTTGATCATAGTTTGAAATGGGAAAATTTTGAAACGGACATAAGAAATTCAAAAACGGTATGAACAATGTAAATTCTTCGCGTAGTGTCATATTATGTGACATAGTTGCAAGAAAAAATACCAAACTTGGTATATTGATTGCATGTCACATCCGAAGATTTTCCAAATCTTGTAATGTGAAAAATAAATGAATAAAATAAAACTTTGTTGATTTTCAGGGTGAGAAGAAACTTTTTGATTCCAATTGGGAACCTTCAAACTTATTTTGACCAAACAAATCCTAAAGGGATTTGAAAAGATAAACATTGAATAAAGGAAAATAAAAGTATTTGGAATTACTATCTTTGAATCTTTTAATAAAAAGATTTGGTTTTCAAATGAAAAGGAAAGAATTTAAATAAGGATTATTTAAAGAGCCAAATTAAAACTGGGCCAAACCTTTGAAATAAAATATTTCTATTTGATAAAAATAGTAAAGGTTTATTTAAATAAAATAATAAGGATTTAATATCCAATTTTATTTAAGTAAAGGCTTTTCCCATTTTAAATAAAACACTAAAACTTATTTATTTATTTTAAATAAGTTTTCCAAGTATTTTATATTCTCAAATAAAACCTACTGAAGTGTTTTGGTCTTATTTTAGATTTCAAAATAAAGTTTTTAATAAACAAATCCTAATTGATTTAATAACTAAGGTCCATTTTATTTAATTATTAATGGACCCTAAAATAAAAATGTTATCTTATTTAAACAAGTTTTCCAAATATCTTATATTTTCAAATAAAACCTACTGTTTTGGTTTTGATAATATTTAGTTTTCAAATAGAGATTTTATTAAATAAATCAAAACCTATTTGAATTAATAATTAAGGACTATTTTATTTAATTATTAAATAGATCCTAAAAAGAATAAAATTATATTATTTTATTTTGGGAATTGGTTTATGTTGTTAAATAGAACCAAATTCAACTGCAAAGTGTGGTGAATTTTTGAATTAATTTGGATGCTTGATTGGTTGTTTGAAATTCAAAACAGAAATTAGAATTAGAAAAAAACAAAACATTTAGAAAGAAAAAAAATATAAACAGACCTGACCCAACTGGCCAAGCCCAACGAGCCCAGCTAGCCCAGCTTCTCTCCCCCACGCGCGAAGCGTTTTCTACCTAAACGCACACCCGCAGAGCGACTGACGAGTGGACCCTCTTTCCCTCTCACTTCCCTGCTGACGCCCGGACCCCACCGCCAGCTCACCTGTCTTCAACCGCGCGACCAGTTCCTTCTCCCCCTCTCTCCCGTTTCTGCGTTGAATTCGCGAGCTTAATTCTCGATTAATGGTGCAATAACCCCGCCCTGCGACCACGCACGATAAAGCGTCTCCCTCTCCTCTCTCGTTCCCCTCTGTCGCCCCACCTCAACACGCCCCCAGGCCGCCCTAATTCCTCCCTGAGCACCTCTGTCTCCGACGACCCTCCTTGCCGATTCCGGCCAGTATTCGCCACCTCTTGCCTTCCCAAGCACACAGACACACTCCTCACCTCCTGGCGCATCTCCCCGTGCCACTGGTTCGCCCGCGAGTGCCCCGTAACGTCGGCTTCGTCAACCTCAACTCGCCACCGCCGTCTGCCGTTTCTCCGACGAACTCCCCTGGTAAGCCTCGACCGCCCCAGAACCTCCCGATGATGCTCCCGTACTCGCAACCCTTGTGCGCATCTAACCGTGCCTCTCTTTTGGCTTAACGTGGTTCCAAACGACGCCAGCGACGACGACCTGAGAGCACCACCGCCCAAACCAACTCCGGCGAGCGATTCAGGACTACCCTGTGCGCCCCTCGTCGAACCAACAACATGTTGAGCATCATCAAGCGTCGACGATTCTGGTGAGCCACCCCGATCCTTCTGTAGCTCCCTGTATCGCCGGCAACCTCGCCGCCAGAGCGCCGCCGCCGCCAGCGCCGCCACTTGTTGGCAAGCGTGCTGCGCGCCGTAGGATCTTGATCCGACGCGTGAGAATAGATTTAACCCGAAGGGGTAAGTATCCACCTGTGCCGCACGATCTGACTTGATCCAACGCACCTGAGTGCTCGATCCAACCGAAACGGTACGGTCGAATCAGAATAGGACGCGTGTCACTGATTTGAGTTAAAACAGAATTTGAAATCAGATTTAGATGCAATTTTGAAAACCTTGTAACTTTTGATCCACACGTCCAAAAATTGCAAACTTTATATCTATGGAATCAGTGGAACAATCCCTAGCCAACCATGCAATTTTTTTAGTAAAAAGCCTCTAGTAAAATGTTTGTTTTTGTAGAAACATTTGTATGCTTGTTTAGGTTAGAAAAATTATTCCAAAATGTTTTTAGGGTTGAAACCTTTGCAAATTGGTTTGTGGTGAACTTACTGACCCTAGGAACCAACTTGTGGATTTTAAAATGTGTTTTGTGAAGATTAGGTTTGAATACTTGATTTAGCCCATTTCTAGCCAAATAAAAACATTGATTTTGTTATGGAAATGACTTTGGAGTAAAGACTTTGGGAAAATGATTTGGATCAAACCTACTGACCCTAAAACACCAAGTTTTGAGAAACAACAACTTATTTGGTGAACAACATAAAGTTTTTGATTTGATAAAAACATTTTCCACCACATGAAATAATGAGTGGATTTAAAAATGGTCTATAGACAAAACCCTTTTGCAAATGACTTTGCCACTTTGGAAAATGTCCACTTTGAGCCTTACAATGTGTAGAGCCTAGTAGAGACCACCTTGGCAAATAAAACTATCTTATGCATGCTTGCATGCATGACTTAGTTCCTATTATTTTATGTGTGTTAATTTGTTTGATTGATTTTGGTTGGAATGCTAGTGATATTGTGTTTGCTTGTTTGATTTGTAGTGAAGTTAGAAAAGTGTGAAACTAGCAAGATCAAGAAGTGAACCAACATTCCCTACCAAAAGGCAAGTGACACTATCATCTAAAAGTCCTACTATTTTCATTATACTTAGTGGATTTTGAAACATGCATGAAAAGAATTTCTATACTTATGCTATGCTAAATCCTAATAGGATACCCCTATATTTTCCTTAGTGAAAACAATGTAGTTGTAGTATGCTTAGCCCAGCTATATATTGGGAAGGGATACATGTTATGATTATATGAAATATTGAAAAGACTTATGTTTTATATAATAAAAAAAGTACTCAATGAACCACCTGGGTGGACAAGGATACTCAAGCTTTTGGACAAGGTGGCAAAAAAAGGAACCATGTTTATATGGCAATCTCTTTTTGTTGTGCACTAGAAGAAAACCACCCAGGGACTTAGAGATTGAACATGTTTCTCGTACAGTGGCTTCCGTGTACAGCCACATTCTAAATGGGCTCTGGCTTAGTCAACTACATAGTGGAAGTCCCATGCATTGGCATCTTCAGATTAACTTGATTTGTGTAAGGGAACTAGAACCCTACATTGGTGCCTGGTAGACAAGCTAGCATTTTGTATTGGGAGGACTCCTATGGAAAGACTTTGTCACATTCTCAATCTGCCAGTACTCCATCTTGGTGAGTACTTATCCAGTGGCCACTGGTGGCACCAAGATGAGATTGTGTCATGTGGGTAAAGTGTACAACTTCTGCAGAAGATAATAAAAATCTAAGTACTTAGTCGTGTCCCCGGTTATGGACAATACTGAGCAACTAAGGCCTGAAGCTATGGAAGATCTCGACATTCCAATTTCTCAAAGTTAAAACTTGAGGGTGACAACAAGGGATTTTGAAACACTTGGTGGATTCCAAGGAGATCAGAAACATTTGACAAAAGATCAAAACTATTTTGAAAAGATAGGATAAAACTATATTGCTTTCTGCAAATGAGCCTAAACCCCACTTAGCCAAATATGCATGTATTGATAGGATCCACTCATATTATACTTAGTAGTGAAACTTGCCAATACAATTCAAATGTATTGACCCTTGTGGCTTCAACTTGTTATGTTGCAGGTTTGATTGATATTAGTGAAGTTGATTGATTAGGATTACAAGTCTACAACCAACATGTTTGTCTGTGACACTTTGAAGATGAAGGACCCCATGCTTATAGATTTCTGCTGCAATGTAATGTAATAGCCAAATGAGCTATGTAAGATGTAATAAAATTATGTTATTCCTGGTTATAAAGTTATATTATGACCTTTGTTTCTTGATATTACATCTTAACTGTGGATGCTAGCTATTGATCCAGGGACTAGCATCGTAAACACAGGGGACTCTACCTTATTTAAAGGTTGGGACCCTTACATTGCATATCAAAAAGTCCTTCTCAAAATAATCTATCATGTTCAAGGATTCTTGGCTTTCGGTCCAAATGACCAATGTTATGGCCAGAATCGCATCATAGTTTGTGATAATGTGCCATATTGTGCATGCATGTCCATATTGGGATGGCGAACAATGTTGTAGGAGGAAGTTTTCCTTTTCGTCGCACGAAAAAGCCATTTTCCATTTTTTGACCGCCAACATCGGGCATTTTGTGAAGCAACCACCAAAGGGCTAATTCAAAATGATACCACCTATTTTAAAAAAATACTATACCACCTTACATGTATGATGCCCCAACCGGAGTGTCTCAAACCTTTTCATCCACCCCGGGTGAAAAAGACAAATATCTGCCGAATCGGTAGGAAGTGGGTCCGGTTTGAACTACAGTTGCATGATCTAATGCTCATGATTTTATGAAAAAATCAGTTTTAGATTCACAATATGATGTTTCTTCAAAGATCCAATGCAAGTTTAAACTTGGTATATTGATTTGCATCTCAAAATCCACCAAAGACAAAATTCAAAATACATATAGTCACTTGTTTCCTAAAATGCCTTGCTTACGATCGCGTCAGCCGTAACCATGGAGTATCTTCGTCATTTAACAGGATGCTTGGGTCAGTGGTCACTGTGAAGGATGAAATTTTATCAAACTTATTATAATCTTCTGACATATATGTCTTGTCCTCCACTCCCATGATGTTTCTTTTTCCTGAAAGAACTATATGGCGCTTTGGCTCATTGTATGATGTATTTGTTTGCTTATTTTTTTATTTTATTTTTTTATTAGTAGACATTCCTTCACACAGAAAACCTGAGCCACATCATTGGCTAGGACGAGTGGTTTGTCTGTGTATCCAATATTATTGAGATCCACTGTTGTCATTTCATACTTCTTGTCTATCTCAACCCCTCATCCTGTCAGCTTGACCCATTTGTACCGAAACAAAGGGATCTTAAAAGAAGGTCCATAGTCAAGTTCGCATATCTCCTCTATGTAACCATAGTATGTGTTATTTTTCCCATTGTTGTTTGTTGCATCAATGCGGACACCACTGTTTTTGTTGGTGCTCTTTTTATCTTGAGAGATTATGTAAAATTTATTCCCATTTATCTCGTATCCTTGGAAAGTCAATATTGACGAAGATGGTGTTCTGGCCAACAAGTACAGCTGATCTCCAATAGTGGTGTTATTCATAAGATGTGTTTGCAATCAACCGCCAAAAGTTGCCATGTGTACACATGTAATTGAGTCTTCAGACTGCCCCAGGTATTTGGAGCGTACAATATTCTTGTGTTCATTGATTTACGAAGCCACCAAGGTGGAACTTTGTAGAACCGTGTAGTGTGCTTGAGTGAAAGAATGCCCGTCTCTACTTATTATTGCTTTCTTTCCTAGCGTTCCTTTTCCACTCAGTCTCCCCTTGTGTCGTGATTGAGGAATACCAATCGACTTAATGTCAGGATTAAAGTCAACACAGAGATCAATGACTGATACGTAAAAAACATATCTACTTTACCCGAACACTTTTGCTATTGTTTCTCCTCTAAACTTGTGTGATTTGGATACAACTAACACAGACTGATGCTGTGTTCAATAGAATTACCTTGGTGTCTAGTTTTTTTTGCAGAAAATCAACTATCAGGAAAAATCCAGGAAAATATGCCAAAAATCCTATTTCACCAGAAGACTCACAGAGCCAGAATACAAGACGGAGTGGGGCTCTGGGGGTCCCACATCCCTGGCCGTGCGGGTCAGGCCTGGCCGCGCCTGGAGGGGGTTTGGACGCCTTAGGTACCCCCTCGGCCTCCATCTTCGCCTATAAGTTGCCTTCTGACCTAAAAACTCAGGGGGGTTCAACGTTTTTCCGGAAAGAGTTCCGTTGCACCGCCACCACCAGAAACCGCGATCCAGAACCAGAAACTCCATTCTGGCACCCTGCCGGGACGGGGATTGTGGAGAGGATCATCGCCATCATCGTCACCAACGCCTATCCATCAACCATCCATGTTTCCCCCATCCATGAGTGAGTAATCCCCTGATGTAGGCTATGGGGATGGTAGGTATTGGATGAGTTCTATCATGTAATCGAATAAGATTGTTAGGGCATGATGCCTAGTATCTCTATTAGTGCTATTTGACTTTGTTGCAACTTGTTGTGCTTAATGCTTGTCACTAGGGCCCGAGTGACATGATCTCAGATTTGAACATGTTATTGATTCATGATGATAGTATTGGTTGTGGTCTTATCTGCAAGTTGTGTACACATATCATTGTCCGGAACCAAAGGCCCCGAAGTGACAGAAATTGGGACATCCGGAGGGGATGGATATGATGTGAGGATCACATGTGTTCACAGAGTGTTAATGCTTTGCTCCGGTGCTCTATTAAAAGGAGCACCTTAATTGCCAGTAGATTCCCTTGACGCCCCGCTGCAACGGAGTGGCTGGAAAAAAGATGTTGTGCAAGTTCTCATCGGGAGCACGTATGACTATATATGGGACACATGTCTAAGATTGTTTAGTACTTGGATTCTTTATCTTATTTATCTACAAATATCCTAGATCTTGAAGTTACATGTTTAGACTTGTCCATGCAACGCCCGTCCATCCATCCCTATGCCTACCACACTCCAATCCTATTGTTTGCTACAACTATTACTATTGCTCTTATTTTATAGCTGCTATTGCTACTACAAAACTGTTGCTACTGATAAAATACTATGAGCAAGAAATATTTCTAGGTGCAGCTGAATTGACAACTCAGTTGTTAAGGCTTATAAGTATTCTTTGGCTCCCCTTGTGTCGAATCAATAAATTGGGCAATAGTGCCCTCAAAGACTGTTGCGATACCGTATACTTGTGGGTCATCAAGACTATTTTCTGGCATCGTTTCCGAGGAGCATAGCTTTATTTGTAAGTTCACTTGGATCTATTATTGTTCATTTATATTCCTTTCATCATGGGGAAGTCTCGTGATGGAAAGTCTCCTATTTTACCATCCACTACAAGAAGAGGTACAGTCCTAAACACCTCTGTTGATCTTGATTCACCATCCGTTATAAGTAAGCTTGTGAAACCACAACCACATACTCATGCTACACACACTGCTACTACTACTGAATCTGAAACTGCTTTTGATACTCATGATGTTACTTCTACTGTGCTTGATTCGAGTGGTTCATTAGGTCCTTTCCTAGATGCTACAATGGCTAGACTAGGAAACACTGAAACTCCTAGTGAAGACACTATCACACATGTTAGCTCACCTGAGTCTAGAGAGAGACATGATATTAATGATGGTTACATTGAGTTCACTGATGATTTTGTTGAAGAATGCCGAAACACACATGGTACTAGTGCTATTAAGAGTCTCCTTGCTAGACGTACTATTATGCCTAAGTTGTCCTCTGATCCTAAGTTTGCCACTTCTCCCATAGATTTTAAAGATCAAGACTATGATTTCTCTCTTGATTTATCTTATTTAGATATTGTTGAGAAAGAACCTTTTTGTGGGACTGAAAATGAGAGTGTTGTGGCCCATATGAATGAGCTTTTTACTATGAGTGCTTTATTCTCTAACGATTTTAAGATGCGCAAGTACTTTGTTGCTAAGATCTTCCCTTTTTCACTAAAAGGAGAAGCTAGGGCTTGGTTTAATAGATTACCTCCTGGTTCCATTGATAGCCCTGATTGCTTGATTACTTCTTTCTTCCAGAAATATTTTCCTCCCAATGCTAGACATGCTGCTTTGCAGAGAATTTTTTATTTTAAACAGGGAGAAGAAGAGAAATTGCCTGAGTCATGGACAAGGTTCTGTGCTTTGATTCATGCACAGCCTGGATGTCCATTACCTAAAAATGAGCTTCTTGGTATTTATTATAATGGACTAACTGATGACTCTAGTACATATCTAGATAGCTTTGCTGATTGTGTTTTCAGGAAAAGAACTCCTACAGATGCTGAAGAATTAATGGCTAAAATAAGCAAGAATTATGATGATTGGACTTCAACTGAGTAAATTACACCTGAGCCTACTACTCCTAAACCAGTTGTGCCTGAACCAGTTCCAACACTAACACCAAAGAAGAGGGGAGTTATTGCATTAAATGATGAAGTGATGAAAGAAGCTAAGAAATGTCTTAAGGAGAAAGGTATTAGATCTGAAGATGTGAAGAACCTACCTCCTATAAAAGAATTATGTAAGCCAATTCCCCACTCATCTACTATTGAGGTACACTCTCTCCAACACTTTTATGAAGGTGATGTTCCTTATGGTAAGCCTCCTGATCAATGTTTAGAGGAACTTGCCATTTTTATTGTTAAACAAGGTAATTTTAATAAACAAGTTCAGAATCATTTATTGGAAAACTCTAGAGCTATTAATGAGTTGAAAGATATTGTGGAAAGAACTGCTAATGATGTTAAAATGCATTGTAAACACTTTCAAATGGTTCAAACCCAAATTTATCAACTTGCTAAGGTACAAAAAGATATGCTAGTTAATGCTTCTGGAGATAAACATGCTTATGGAATTAGAACTAGGAGTGGTATAGCCACTCAAGATCCTTTATATCCTGAAGGACACCCTAAAAGAATTGAGCAGGATTCTCAACAAGTTGATAATGGTAGTCCTCATAAGAGAAAGAAAAAGAAACACAAATTAGTTGAGGAACCACCTGAACCTGTTGTAGATCCTAATAGTATATATGTCTCTGATGTTGAAACTGAAAATGGTAATGATAAAAATGATGCTCCTGATAGGGAAAAAGTTGAGGAAGAACCTGAGAAGCACACTAAGAACACTAGGTACACTAAGGAAGATTTTATTGCTAATAAACATGGTAGAGAGAGAACCTTGGGTGCAGAAACCTATGGCTTTTCCTAATAAGAAACACAAGTCAAAGGAGGAAGAACACTATAACAAGTTTTATGAGTGGATGAAACCTTTATTTTTGCAAATTCCTTTGACTGATGCTATTAAGTTGCCTCCTTATTCAAAGTATATGAAGGATATTGTCTCTAATAAAAGGACAATTCCTAATGAGAAAATTTCTACTTTGCTTGCTAATTACTCCTTCAACGATAAGGTTCCAAAGAAACTTGGTGATCCAGGTATACCAACTATTCCTTGTTCTATTAAGAATAATTATGTTAGAACTGCTTTATGTGATTTGGGAGCTGGAGTTAGTGTTATGCCTTTTTCTCTCTACAAGAGACTCCAGCTAGAAAAGTTGATACCAACTAATATATATATTTGCAAATGGTTGATAACTGAACTACTATTCCTGTTGGTATATGTGAGGATGTTCCTGTTCAAGTGGCTCATAATTGCTTGGTTTTAACTGATTTTGTTGTGCTTAAGATGCCTGAATATGATAATATGTCTATTACTCTTGGGAGACCTTTTCTTAATACTGCAGGTGTTGTCATCAATTGTAATCAAGGAAAAGTAACTTTTAATATTAATGACAAAGAGCATACTGTCTATTTCTCAAATAAGATTGATAAGAGCTATGGCCTGAATTTTCCATTGAAAATATTGAGGGCATCAAAGTTGGAGAAATATATTGGCCCATTCCACAAGAAAGTTTTGAAACTATTATGATTGGGACTATTGCTATCAAGTTTGAGGTAACATAATCATTTAGTGAATTTCAAAAGTTTTGTTTCATATAATATTGTTTTGGTAACAAGACATGATCAACCTTGTTCACAAAGGGATTTTAATGAACAAAACAATGCTTTCACAATGGTTATACTTGCTCACTTTTATTTTTCTCCTTTCTTTCTCTCTTGTTAGTTTTAGTTTTGCTTATTGTTTGCTTGTTAGAGTGTCTTAAAACTTCTGTAGTTTTGGTTTTTGGTTTGGTTTTTCTTCTTCTTAAAAAAATCTTTTTCTGCGAGAAAATCAATTATCATACCCTGAAAATTGGCCAAAAATAAAGTTTCCCAAAAAATCCCAGAAAATTCATATTAAAATTTTTCCTCGAAAAAAGGGGCAGAGGGACACCTGGAGTGGCCCAGGGGGGCCCACTAGGCCAGCACACCCCCTGGTGGCGCGGCCAGCCCAAGGTGGCGCCTAGCCTAGGTGTGGTCCACCCGTGGCCCTCCAAAGTGTCTCCTTCTAGCCACTTCTTTCTCTCTCCCGAAAAACACTGGAAAACTTTCTCAAGATCGAGTTCCTGCTTTTCTTGCTCCCGGTTTTCGATCTCCTTGCTCAGCCCATCTTTGCTGCTGATTTTTGGAGGGATTGCTCCTTGGTATGTGCCTCCTCCGCTTGTCCAATTAGATTTGTGATTGGTAGATTGTATCTTGAGTATTTTTCTACTGTAGGTGACAGGTTGTGTGAGCTTGCATGCTTGTTCTATGCTTAGAGATTTCATTTTGATGCATGTTTAGCCCTCTAGCAAGTTACTATAGTAGTTCCTCATCATTTATCAACTTGGAAATTACTTGGTTTCAGGTTTGTCTAAAAATTTCAGAAAAAAGGGTTCATGGACAACCACACCTTTGGAGAAGTATTTGAGCGTGATGCACCTAGGAGGACAAGGCCTTCAAGATCATCCTCCCGAGCTAGTCCTTCATACAATGAGGATCTTATTACGCCACGCTTTGGCGACGAGGGAGATGAGGGGGATGTGCACCCTTCTACCTTCCCTTGTTTTACCTTTTTGCATGCTGTAGGGATTCTCAATGATTTCCTAATTATTGTTGGGAGAGTCGGTCTAACTGATTATATGCAGGATGAGAGTGTGCAATGTGCTTTGCTCACTAAAACTTTTGTGGAGAGTTTCACTTTCACTAACACCTCCTACAGCTCAAAGATTTAATTCAAAATCTATGATAGGCCTTTTACCATTACATTGGAGAAATTTTGTAACATTATAGGTATTGGCATGGCTGGGACGGTGAAGAAGATTCAAGGTCAACCCGCTGATTTGTTCGAGCTTTACCGTGGGGTGACAAATGATGATGACCGTAGATCCCAGTGCGGAAAGATAAGAAATATTCAACTCCTAGCTATCAGATACTTTGCTTATTATCTTGCCACTAGTATTCTTGGTAGGGAGAACACTAGCAATATTTCCAACTATCACCTGGCCTTTCTAGCTGTTGTACTCAACAATGAAACCGGGTATAATCTTGGTTCTCTCATTGCTCGTCGCTTAGATGCTAGAGGGCCCATTTATGGGGGTATTACTGTTGCACGTGTAGTTGCTGCCTTGGGTATCTCTGTTGATCCTAATGATACAGTGATGGTTCCTTAGAGGCTTGATGTGGCTGCCATGAAGGCACATCACTTTGTTACTGCTAGCTCTACCCTTGAGAGTTTGGTTTACATGATGATGTTTACTGACGGAGAAGAGAGAGAAATTCCTTTGCCATAAACCACTTTGTTCAGTATTTGCTAGGGACCTTGGTCACGCACCAAGGAGGAGATGGACGAGTAGCTACGCATTCGTGGCTTCCATAGACACTACCAGGGGGACGCGCCCTCTTATGACTACTCTGTGCACTACACATGGGCTTCCTCGAGCACGTACCAGGACGAAAGGGCCTCCTCATCGCATTACAGAGGTGCACCTTCTTGGTCACCATGGGATTGAGCCCCACTTAGGCCAAAAGCCTAAGCATGGGGGGAGGTATACCGACATTACGCTCATTTACATAACATGTTTTGTCGGTTCTTTGTATATCCATTTTCGCTTTCTTTTTAGTTCTTGTTTTTGTTTCCCAAAAACACAAAAAGACCAAAAATATTTTTTCTCTTGGTTTGTTTCTTTGCTTTTTATCTTTGGTTTGCCTTAAGAAAAATCCAAAAAGATTTTTCTTTGTTTTTTTTGCTTTGTGTGCTTGCTTTAAAAATCGAAAACACAAAAAATATTTGTTGTTCTTCTTTGGTTTTGTGAAGTTCTTTGCAGGGTTCAGCGGCCCTCAGTGGAGTTTGGTTTCATGTTATTATTCAAACCACACAAGTGAAGGGCCATAATGAAGATTAATACAACTTGAGATGTGGTAAGAGGCTGGTAATGAACCCTATTTGTTTTCATTTTTGTACATATACTCATCATTGTGGGCATGCTTAGTCTGTTCATGTAAGGTTTATGTTATTTATGGATGCTTAGTAGTTCTTGCTTTCTTATGATTACGTCCAGCTTGCTAATAGTTTGTAGCGTGTCATATGAATGTTTGCTTGCTTTGTTCTATTCATAAATTGGTATGATTTTGTGGTATCCTCGTCTGAATATTTGATACGTCGGAAACGTATCTATAATTTTTTATGCTCCATGCTTATTTGGTATTCACTTTGATATGTTTTGTCTACATTTTGAGGTATTTTTATACACTTTCTGGTACTAACCTATTAACAAGATGCCACAGTGCCAGTTGCCTGTTTTCTTCTGTTTTTGGTTCCAGAAAGGCAGAAAATCAATATTCTCGGAATTGGACGGGACAAAAGCCAAAGTCATTATTTTTACCGGAACAACACAGAACCATGAAGCAGAGACGGAGTAGGGCACCAGGGTGGCCACACCCCCAGGCGTGGGCAAGCCCTGGTGGCTCCTACAGGGGGTGTGTTCCCCTGGCCCTCCACCGAGCTTGCCTCCTGCGCCTATAAGAAGCCCCCGAGGAGAAAACCCTAAATAATCCATCATACTTCCAGAAAAAGTTCCGCCGCGCCATCGCCACTGAAGGGGAGATTCGAGGGACAAAAAGTCTCTGTTATGGCACCCTGCCGGGACGAGGAAGTGCCCCCGAAGCCATCTCCATCGATCTCCACCACCATCTCCATCACCGTTGCTGATTCCCATGATGAAGAGGGAGTAGTTCTTCCTCGAGGCTAAGGGCTCTGCCGGTAGCTACGTGTTCATCTCTCTCTATGCATGATCTTGTTGTGGTCATGAGATTTGTAATCAAGTACATCTACCTTCATACTCAAGTGCTTCAATAGATCTCTGCTCTCCCCATGTGTGTGAAAGTGACAGCATGCACGCCATGGTGGCACTTAGGCTTGAGTCTACATAAATACTCTATGTGCTTTAATAGATCTATGCTTTTCCCCACGTGTGTGAAAGTGATAGAGGGCATACCATGTGTGGCACTTTGGCTAGATTGAATATTTTTTATGAGTTATATTTGGAGTTGGATGTCTCTATGAAATTGTGGTGTCTGTTGGAACCATCTAGCACTCAAGGTGACAATGTGGGGTTATCTAGATTGAGGAAGGCGGACTTTGAGGTGTGTTGTTATAGCCCTACCATGGATTAGAGTGTCCAACCGGAGAGTAGTTAAGAGTAGTATCATGAAGAGAGGATATTTATATGAGAGAGTGTTAACTAGTGAAAGTATGATCCCTGGGCCTTGTTTCTAAGCATTGAAACACCGTTTGCATCTAGATCTATTGCATGTTTGCTTGCTTCCATCCTTTTGCCTTTAGTCTTTAACTCACCGTCAAGCTATTTTCTGGCACCATTACCACTTGTATTTTACTCCTCTTCGCCGAACTAGTGCACCTATACACCTGACAAGTGTATTGGGTATGCTGGGGACACAAGAGACTTCTTGTATCTTGATTGCAGGGTTTCTTGAGAGGGATACCTTTGACCACTTCCTCCCTAAGTTCGATAAACCTTGGGTAATCCACTTAAGGGAAACTTGCTGCTGTTCTACAAACCTCTGCACTTGGAGGCCCAACAACTGTCTACAAGAATAGAAGTGCATAGACATCAAGCTATTTTCTAGCGCCGTTGCCGGGGAGGTTTTGGTCCTTTTACCTTCCTCAACGTCAAGCTCTTTTCTGGCGCCGTTGCCGGGGAGGTAAGGTAAAAGGTACTCACATCCTCCGGTGTGAGTGCTCAAAGTTATTTCCTTTAAATTCTGCAATTTGGTCTTTTTGTTTCTTGTTTTCACTAGTTAGGCTTAATGGAAAACAACAAAAAATGAGAGAGCTTTATAGTGTTTATCTTGAGCTAGGACATGAAGTGTTTGAAGAGAAAATTAAAAAACCTATGGAGATTTATTTTCATGCTAATAGCAAATGTTATTAGTATAAATTATTTGAACACCATTATTGCTAATGCTATGGAAAAGTCTAAGCTTGGGGAAGCTAGTTTTGATGAAAATGATCTTTTTAGTCCCCCAAGCACAGAGGAGAAAATTTACTTTGATGATACTTTACCTCCAATATATGATGATTACAATGATGAGTATGATATTTTCAGTCCACCTACTATTGAGGAGAAAAGTAATTATGATTACAATATGCCTCCCATATTTGATGATTATGGTGATGAGAATAATAATAATAATAGCTATTTTGTTGAATTTGCTCCCACTACAATTAATAAGAATGCCTTTGCTTATGTGGAGAGTAATAATCATTATATGCATGTGGCTCATGATAAGAATGTTTTATGTGATAGTTATATTGTTAATTTTATTCATGTTGCTATTGAAAGTTATTATGAGATAGGGAGACATGGTCTTATGCATCTCAAAAATATTAAGTTTCCCCTCTTTATGTTGAAAGTCTTGAAGTTGCACTTGTTTTGCTTTCCTATGATTGTTGCTTTATGCTTTCATGACTTGTTTCTTTACAAGATTCCTATGCATAGAAAGTGGGTTAGACTTAAATATGTTTTGAATTTGCTTCTTGATGCTCTCTTTTACTTCAATTCATATTTCTTATGTGAGCATCTTTTCAAACTATCAAGCCTAACTTAAAGGCGTAAAAGAAAAGTACTTGTTGGAAGATAACCCAAGAGTTTTCTTGAGTCTTGGAAGTTATTACTTCAGTAATGACCTCTACTTATCCTTTTTGTTTGCTTTTTGTGCCAAGAATGTCCTCTAATGAGAGGGAAGTAAGATTTGGGGAGTTGCTGTCCCGAAATAGATTTCTGTCCTCCACCATAAAAATTCGTGAGGAGTCTCTGTAACTCGGATTGAGCTGAAAATTTAGGAATAAATCCCCCAGTATGTTATCTAACTTTAATTAGCTCAACACTGTTTGATTTGAGCAACAGACGATTTTCGAAAAAATTGGTTTCTACCTGCTGGTCTGTTTTGATAGATTTCTACCATTATTTGCATTTGCTTCTTATTGATTCCTTTTTGAGTTCTCTTTTGGGGAATTGAGCTTTTTTATGGAGTTGCTACAGTATCTTGTGTTTTTAGTGAAAAGTTTTGCTGTTCCAAAGCATTTCCTAAGAGTCTAATATCTATTGAATAAACTAATGTTGCTAATGAAGATTGTGTGAAGTTTTGTACGGA